>CM070571.1:23136218-33136218 GCA_036346355.1 Rhipidocladum racemiflorum
TAGGTGAGGAATTCTGTAACTATTTGCTGTTTGTCTAGCCTTATTTGTATTTCATTGTATTCCCTTGTTCGGTGATTCTTCAGTAACGGATCTCAAATAAGTGATAACTCAAGTTTTAAATTCTCATTTTTTTGTTTTTAAGAGTTTAAAACTTGTAATGTCATCATCTATTTGAGATCTGTTGCAACGCACGGGCACTTTACTAGTTACAAATCAAAACGCAGCCGTTCTTCACTTGGAACTGAAGTTGCCAGTTGCAGAAGCAGCGGAACCATGCTGTCCTCCACACTAGGCGCGCGGCAGGCGCCGTTCTTCAAAGAGGGAGGCCATTTCAAGAAGTTATTGACCGAGCGGAAGACGATCCTCGAGAATTTTACTCCGTTTTACTTTTGTACCGGTGGTGACAATGACGCCGCCATGTAAACTCCCTAGCGAAGCAAACCGCGAAGCTTCCTCCTTTCCCGTGACGTAGCCGTGCTAAGCACGGTCTCGAGCAAATTCCTATTAATTAGAGGGCGTTTGTTTATACGGAAAAGACGAGTAGAAATTAATAGGATTAGGATACAAGGTGGGTATATCTCTGTTAAGTTTTCGATCCAACAGCTAAATCTATGTTATCTTATATCCTATTCCCACCTGTCATTTATCTATATTTAAACGTCATCGGAGAGGTCAGCAAGTAGCCACGCCAAACTAGTTTCAAGGTACTGTCAAAAATAACCATTAACCACTTGTCTTGTTATGAAACTTAGTCATTCGCCAACACCAATCAACAGCAAGATAATGCAATCACACGAACAAAAGTACAAGTGCAACTAAAAGCACACATAGTATAGGAGGCAAAGTACTCTCTTTATTAGATTGATTTTTCTGTATAAGGCAATGCCCAATATATAGTATAAAAACTCATGTAGATTAACTCGGATTCGCTCACCAATAGATAGAATCCTTCTATATAGGAACAGATGTTCGATCCAAATCATAACACTCCCCTTTGGGCGAATACTGCGTAATGCACATGTCTCATTTAAAACTCCTCCAAAAAATTAGTGGAAAAAAACGGAGAAAAGAGTACATTGCACTCGCATGTGTTGCATTAGTTGCCTCATAAAAAATCTTCATGTGAGAAACTTCAAGAAAACTCACTAAGGGAAAAGGAGCACAACTCATAATCTTCAAGATATAAAATATGATCTTCAAGATCATGCAAAAGGGGTTATGGTTAGGGCTTTACTCCCCTTGAACTCTGCAAATCTCTAAGTCGCCTCATTCCAATGATGTTAATACATCTTTGAAAAGTAGACTTTGGCAAAGATTTTATGAATAAATCTGCTAGATTTTCATTTTCTGGAGTTAGTGAGGAAGCAAAATTTAGGGGTAATATGCATCGTGATATTGCTCTTTACATAATCTATTTGTATTTGTGCAACACAAGCAGGATTATCTTCATAGATAATGGTGGGGGTATCAATGGTATTAAGATCACATGACTTCTGGATATGGTTAATTACACGTCTCAGCTAAACACACTCACGTGAGGCTTCATATAAATATATAATCTCTGAGTGCTTGGTAGAAGTAGATACCAACGTCTACTTAAAAGACCGCCAATAAATGGCTGAACCATCTCAAAGAAACACAAAATTAGTCTTATATTTGGCACTGTGGGGATCTAACCGATAGCCAACATCTATATATCCCACCATGGTTAACTCTTGGTTCTTCTGGAAAAACAATCCAACATCTTGAGTACCTTGGAGGTATATGAGTAAAGTCTTGATACTAGCCCAATGTCTTCTGGTTGGAATTATAATGTTTCATACTAGCAAATTTACTACAAATGCAATATCAAGTATTGTGCAATTCACAAGATACATAAGTATGGGATTTCAGGTCCTAAGAACTTCTCATTTTTAATCCTTGGTCTAAACGGGTCTTTATCCGCTTCAAGGGCTCTCACAACCATGGGGGTTTTAAAAGGATGAGATTTATCCATATTAAATCTTTTCAATACATTTTTAGTATAGGCAGACTGGTGTATAAAAATTTCTTCTGAGAAATACTCAAGCTGCAGGCCTAAGAAAATTTTGGTTTTACCCAATTCTTTCATCCCAAAATCCGTCATAAGGTAAGCACTTGCTTCCTTTATTTCCTTTGTGGTTATGATGATATTCAGATCATCGATATATATTGAAATGATACAGAATCAATCTTGGGATTTCTTTATGAACACACAGAGATAATATTTCTACAGGGACAATATTCCTTCTTCAAGAGGAAATCACTAAGTTGGTTATACCACATTCTCCCTGACTATTTTAATCCGTATAGCGATCTCTTCAGTTCGACGCTATACATGTTATGATTTTTAGGTTTCGGAATTGTAACTCCTTCAGGGATTCATAAAAATATCAGCATCCAATGACCCATATAAATATGTGGTCACCACATCCATCAATTGCATGATTAAATTTAAGGTAGTTGCCATTGATATTAAATATTGGAACATTATTCCACTCATTACAGGAGAATAGGTTTCATCGTAATTGATGCCAGGTCTCTGCGTGAACCTTTGTGCTACAAGCCTCGCTTTATATCTCATCACTTGGATATTTTTATTTCTTATCTGAATGAAAAATCCATTTGATCCAATAGGGAACACTTTAAGAGAAGCTCGGTCAACGAGACAAAAAAATTTCGTCTTATTAAGCGAGTGTTGCCTCAATTGCTTTTCCATTTTGACCCTATATGAGCGCTTCTGGCACTCTGGCATGAAGTTTGGCTCTGGATCTAGCATTTAGTAATTTTAGAGGCGAAATATGTCGACAATTGTAGTCTTTTTATACAATTCTCCTGCATCACTTCAGGGATATTTCTTCATTAATTTTTTCAAGCTTCTCGTGATTTCTTACAACGATGGAGTCTGGGTGTTTCGACTTCCCAGTGTTGGATTGTGCGCACAAATATACGCTGGGGTTATCATCTTCAGGATGGATCACTTCAGAGATATTACCATCTCCTGTATTGCTCACTTCAGTGATTTTCTCAACATCAGGTTGAACTTCTTCTGCTGTCACTAGTAATGTTCTCATTTGTTCAGTTCTCTACTTCTGCGGACGTCTCCGCAGGATTGAGTCCGATGCACCTGGAGCCCCCCTAATTTATCATGAGGGTTAAGAGTGGGTTTAATATCCTTCCAGGATATTTTCTCTCTTTTAGGTACATATACTGCAAGTATATAAAATCTTTCCACTCCTTTATGATCAGTGAAGGTATTTGGCAGATTATTAGCTTATTTATTGCAGTTTTATTATCCTTCAAACTTCAAGTTCAGTCTCTTTAGTGCGTGGATCTAAGGACTAAGCATTCTTTAATGTTGTGCTTATCTCCCCCTAATGCCAAAAAACATTCTTAGTACAATCAACGTACCGAGACTTGTACAGACCTCTATCATAGGCTGTAGGTCTTTAAATAATTGATGAAGATTCATAACCTACATAGATCCTCAACTTCCAGTGAGGTGCCATGGTGGTACGCTGTGCAGAGGGATTGGCATGTATACAGCACAGCCAAATTTTTACAGATGGAAAATACTTAATTCTCTTCCACGCACTATCTGCAACGAAAAAATTTCATGACGTGCAATTGGTCTGAGTTGAATTAATACCGCAACGTTCAGCACTGTGTGGCCCCAACAGCTGATGGTAAGTGTAACACCCTAGTTTTCGCTTTCTAGAGAAAAACCTAATTTAAATAAACTAAATTCAAAATTTGGAGTTTATTGGTGTTTATAATAACCTGGCATCCATTCCCCTTCGAAATCGGGAATTAATTCCCTCGAGCGAAAAATCGAATTTCAGATCTGCCATGCAGAAATTTCACCCCAGTCCAAAAATGCTCCAAAAAGTCCCAAACCACTTTTAAAATGTTCCAAATATTCCGAAATGATTTTAGGAACCTTTCCCCGGATTTTTGGACCTCCGTTCCTATTTTATCTCGCGCGGCTTTTGTTTAATGCCTGCGATCCGCGCCCGAATATTCAATTCCACAAAAATCATCCAAATTCAACCAAACCAGTTCCATTGAGTCCCAAATAATCCAAAATGGTTCTAAGAATTTTTCCGGAATTTTTAGACCATTTTTCCTAATTTTCCCTAGGGCGGTTCATTTACGTATTAGCCGGCCAACCGTGGAGTGCCACGTGGCGAACACTGTTCATCTTCTTCATTGGTCGTGCAAGGAAAACAACAGAGAGCTCCAACCTTTGCATTCATGGCTAGGGCAAGCTTCCAACACCCATAACTCCTCCAATTTAACTCCAAAACGCGAACCGTCGGTTGCGTTGGATCCGCGCCGATGAGCTCTTCCAATTCCCCACCTCGGTGCGCCATCAAGCTCGCCGGAAACGGCCCCATTCAAGAGAAACCAAAATCCACTAAAATGGCTTTATCTCGGCGTTACTACTCCAAGCAGCGCACCACCACCTCCATCCTCTCCCTATAAGAACCCCGTCCGGTGGTATGCGTCTCCTTTAGCCTCTCCAACTCATTTGCCCGCTAGATCAAGAAAACCAACGCCGGTCGCCATTTTTTCGGTGTTCTTCAAGTTAATCCTCCTAGCATCCATTCCGGTGGGTTTTCTCAACTCCAATTGGTTCCTTGTGACCGTGATTGAGTGTAGAGTCTAACCCAACAATCAATTTTAGGATCCCTCAAGGATTGGCGGCGAATTTCGGATTTTTGTCGCTTTGGCCGAACCGTCGTTCATCGCGAAATTCATCGTCTCCGGTGAGAATCAATCCTTTTCCTTCCTCCTAGATGTAGCTAAGGATGTTATCTAGAGGTTCTAGGCTTTTGTTTGATCCAAATCCGTGCGAAAATGGGGTAAAAATCCGGATTTTTGGAAGAAAAGGGGGGCTCTGTAGTTTGGTTCAGTTCTGGAACAATTCATTCTCGTAAGTTACTGTAGCAAATAGTAACTTTTCTATTTTCCTTGATTTTCCATCATTTTCCAACTTCGAGCGCTTATAACTTTTGCATCCGAACTCCGATTGACTCCGTTCAAGTTTCTAAATTCGTCTAAAATCAAGATCTACCTGCCAGTACTAATTTTGTAATTTTTGGATTTTATTTATTTTCTTTTATTTATTTATTGCCTCGTTTTTCGCGTAGTCGTCGTTTCCGCCGAGTCCGCCGACCCCGCCGCCGGACTTCAGAGAGTTCAACCTTCTCGCTGGGACCGAGGCAAGTCTCCTTGACGCATCTTGAACCTATGATTTATAAATGCTTTACAATGTTTTACAAATTGCATGGCTCTTTATTGAATGGATGATATTGACCGTTAAGTTGTTAGTTATACATTGTTTATACCTTCTTGAGATTTGCTATCCATGACCCTTTGTCGACCTAGAACAGGGATCCACCATAATAAATATTTTTAATACAATACATTTTGATGGGGAAAATGACTATTTAGCGAGATAGTTTGAATAGAGTTAATCGGGGACAATGTAATTGGGAGACGGATGGATATTAGTGATAATGTGAGGATTGTTATTATGAAGTTGATTTATGGTGGTGATCATTTAAATGTTGAGGAGTTGGATTGTGATAGTAGTTAACAATATAATGAGTATGGATTGGGGTGGAATGCAAATTGGAGATAGATGAATATTAGAGTTGATATGGGGCTTGTAATCATAACATTGATCTATGAATGGTAGTTCATGTATTTTGGTGGATTGGGAGGATGTTGGAAGATGTATAATGTCAGGGATAATAGTCGGGGAGAGTAAATGAATGTTATTGAGAGTCATATGTATAGATCAAATAGAACAAGTGGTAAGTTATATTTCGGTGGATTTTAACTAGAATGCTATGTGATAATCATTTAGGGAGATTGTGAACAGTTCAGGATGTTTGGGGGTTTAGTGAATAATATTATGGCGTATTTTGGTGGATTAAAATAGATGATTTAAGGGTGATAGTGTGAAGGATTAAATATAGGGTGTTATGACGTATTATCGGTGGATTGTATTCGAAATGATTAGAGATGAATTTGTGAAATATTCTTTGTGGATGATCTGACGATCGCTATAAGAATGATGGTCAATTCATTAATACAAGTCATAGTTCAAGGGAAATAGACACACCTAATTGGGGTTTAATATGATTTTGAGAGTTAGGATATTACCATGATATACTTATTACTTGATGGACACTAGATTGAATCGGATTATTCATAGGATTGTACCATTAGGGCAATTTAATGATTATTGGAGATCACAGGATGGAATATAAGGATTGTCATCAAAACCCTGAGCTTTGTATTTTATAAAATAAACTATTGGTGGAATAGAATAGTTCGGTAGAAATGCTTAGCCTACGCAATCGGTCAATGTACACCTATGGGTGGGAATTTCAACTATATCTTGAAAACCTGGTGTTGAAAGTTATAGGCAAGGAGTATTGCCGTTGGTTTACAAAATAAAAATAAAATGAAAAATGATTTCGACTTGGCGGCATGGAATGTCGGGTGGAAGCGGACCAAGCCTTGGTTCTTTTGTGCAAGTACCGCCCCAAGTCAATTAAGGACCGACGCTTATGATGTCTCCATTCTAAGCATTACCGTACAACCACATGTCAAAGTGGGCACGACACAGCTAACTAATTTGTAGAAACAGACTTAGACTCACCATTCGGTTGTTGTGTGAGAGCCGGAAAGAGGCATTGTTGTTGTTGTTGTTGTTGTTTTTCTCACATGGCGCAAGAGGGGCTTACATCTTTGGGTGGACATAACCCTAACGGTGAAACCTCGGGTGAGTCGAGGTTAGGCGTATACATTGTAAAGGCCTTGTCATGATATCCTGTAGGCACACCTAAGGAAGTGTGTTAATCGCGTGGCATCAAGGGAATATCATGTCTTGTGGGTAAAGTTGTACACCTCTGCAGAGTTAAAACTATTCGAATAGCCGTGCCTACGGTCAAAGGCAAAGCTTGTCGAATGCTTTCATCTTGGTAGACTTTGGGTTTTGATTTCAAACTAAACAATGTTTTGTTTTGGGATCCGGAGCGGTTAGAACTCTCGGGTGTGCTTACAGCGGTCAAAGCCAGGTAGGTGGAAAGAACCTAATTTTGTGAACCATGGCGGACATAGCCATGTGATTGGATTGAACCACGATTTTGTTTAGATGTGGCGGATAGAGCCTGTATATTAGTGAGTGGTGGTTAGAACCTTCACTACAATATTACATAATTCAATTATTAAAAAGAATTGCTCAAATGTGCTTTGTGAAAATTATTATCAAGTATGTTTTGTGGAAACTTGGCTTTATGCAAAAGAACCATATTAAGCCATCCTTGGATAGCCTACATTGTGCATAATTTCCCAGACTTGCTGAGTACTTTATGTACTCACGTGCTACATTTTAATCCTCTCTCGGAAGTGAAAGAAGGCATTCAAGATTTCCATCGACTAGGGTGCGTTCTCCACTCGATTGCCTGTGGGCATTTGGATGGGTCGCATTGGCGTTTTCGTCTTTCGCTCCAGTTGTTCGAGTTGTTCAGCCTGTTCAGGCCGTAATGGTAAACATTGACCATAAGGTCTTTGCTTTTATTCGGTATTATTTTTATTTAATTATTTGTATTCGTGATATGGTTGTTGATTCATCACTTTTGACTGTGTGTACTAGCTACTGATCTGGGACTAGTACAGAAATACACAGGGGATTCCGGATAGCCGATCCGGGGGCCTACAAAGGTGGTATCAGAGCCATGTCGACTGTAGGACGTGCCCTTAGTTAGAATGGTCGTTTTAGGAAGCTTCAAAACTTATTTTCTAACAAGAAAAATCAAATAAAGTGCTAGTCTCGTCTTTTCTCTCTCGTTCTATTCCTAATTTCCTCGATAAACTTGTCGCTTCACCTTTTTGGGAATGAAAATTGGACCCTACCTCCCTTAACAACTTCTATATTAGGGTAATCGAGTTTCCTCTTTCGACTTCAAGGCTTGAGGACTAAAGAAGAGCCATTCGGAAAGTTGCTACTGAAGTGTGCGTCTTCATGGTGAGGATCCAACGGTTGATCGTCGAAGACCAAAGAAGCAAGGCTGATCTTAGACTAACCCTATAGGTTAAGTTGGTCCCGGTTTCGTTCTTTGTTGGAGCCGCCTTGTTCAGTAGAGTGAGTAGTGTTACCGAGTAGACGATTGGATTTGCTTGGTGTTAAAAATGTTTTGATTTTCGTCGTTTGCACTGTCCCTTGCCTGGACAGTTGGTTTTGGTGTTGTTAGAACCTCCCCTTTCTCGCTCGTCTGTGCTGTTCCCTCTCATCTGGAAGCCTTGTTCTGCCGTCAGATGGAGAAAGAAGCTGCTGCATCAAGTTCCAATCCTTCGGTCAACGTCAATGGTAACACCAGTGAAGTTCCGACTGTCAACGCCGAGTCGCTACCGAGCTCAACCGGCCAACCATCCGAGGTGATAACAGCATTTCTTCAGAATATGAATCAGTTCATGGTGACTCAGACTCAGCTCATGCAATTGATGATACAACAACTGAACAAGCCAGCCTCGGTGATCCCTACACCTATAACTCCTCAGCAGTACCCGTTGGATGAGCTCCTAAAGACCAAGACTCCTGAAGTACTAGGTGATGGTGGCGCTAGCAATACCCCTCCTGTAAACCTTCATCCGTGGAGACATGTAAATGCGCTATCGATGTGGTGAAAAAGGACATGTTGCTTATAGTTGTCCCCAACAGGGCAAGGCTAAAGAAGATACCCACCGTAGTCAACTGCAGGATTGGACACCAATTCCGCAAGTGCCCTCGCAGAAAGGAGATTCGATCGGGTTTGCAACCTTTGCGGCGAGGAAGGGCATTATGTGAAACAATGTCCCTTGGGAAAACAAAAGCGTCTTATCAAAACAAGCAATTCCGGTAGAAGTCGGTGGGAAGTACCTTCTAAGCTGCCCCAAGTATCGAAGATTCCTCCACCGGCAAAGGCAAAGCGATCTCCCGAAGACAAGCCATCAACCGAATTCTCGCAAAGGAAGGGAGTAAGTCGGAGCGATATGTTGCCGGTAATTCTCGGCCGTGTGGACCAATTTCAACTTAACCAAGCCCAAGAAGCGGCCTTAATCAAGACCCCAGGACCGGAAGTGCAACCAAGTGATGCAAGGGCGCCAAGCATCTTCTTCCAATTCCAACCTTCCAGATGTTGTTCTTCTTCGGACTATAACCCCGGCAGTGGGAGGCGCAATCGGCAACCATCACAGGTTCTACGATATAGGACATCAGTCCGCTCATGATCCTCGAAGATGAAGAAGAAGCAACTGAAACTTGATGTTAGCAATAAATGTTAGTAGATGGTACCTTCAGAAGTACCCTACCTCTTTTAAAGAATAAATAAAAGAGTTGTGTAATGATCAGTCTGTAAGGTGTAAGCGTCAGTATTGTTATCAATAAAGAGTTGGAAGAATTATAATTGTGGAAGTGGATTTTTGTTGATAGTTCTTGAAACATAATTATGTTTGGACACCAGTACGGGGATGTTTAAAGGATGGCCGAAGAGCCATAGTTCTCGTCCGAAACATGGAGAGGAATAAAAATGAATTTCACAGTTGAACCCCTAGGAACTAAGTCCGGATAGGATTTTTTCTAAGGGGGGTAGTGTGGACAGATCGACAAAAGTTGCACACTTTGTTTCATGCAAGATAACCCTATTTGGTGATGGACTTGTGGAACTTTGCGTGGCTAAAGCAGTGCATTTTCAGTGTGCGCCCAAGGAGATCGTGTCAGATCGAGGTTTTCAGTTTCCCTCAAGGTTTTTGTGAAGTGGTATAAAGTTTTGCGGTCCAAATGGGAATTCAGCGTTGCTTACCATTCCCGACCAGATGGCCGACGGAAAGAGTCAATCAGTTGTAGAAGAGGTTGAGAGCGTGTGCGGTGACATGTCAAGGGTCGTGGGATCGAATAACAACTCTCCGACTAAATCAAGACGACACCTTGTGAAGCTCGTATGCAAGACAAGACATAATACCCTTGTATTGGAAAAGAGACCGATAATGGACAAATCAAGAGATCGGATAGTCTAAAAGAAGCCGCAGAGTAAGTCGACAGATCCATGTAAATCAAGACCGCCTGCCAAGATAAACGAGCTATGCTGATAAGCGCCGAGGAATCAAGTGTAGCGCATGCACGAGCATAAGAGGTCTGTTTAAAAGTATGGAACCGTAAAGGGACTGTCATGTCCGGGGTATCCCGTCAAGATTTTGGATGAAGCCAGGCGTTGGACGCGGGCCGAGTGATCAAATTCGCAAGGTTCGATGAAGTAACCATTCTCGAGAAGGAAGCTACAGGGCGTGAAGATCTTCGAGCAGAGTTTCCCGATCTCTTTCTTTCTCCGTCCGAATCTCGGGGACGAGATTCTTTCTAAGGGGGGTAGGTTTGTAACACCCTAGTTTTCGCTTTCTAGAGAAAAACCTAATTTAAATAAACTAAATTCAAAATTTGGAGTTTATTGGTGTTTATAATAACCTGGCATCCATTCCCCTTCGAAATCGGGAATTAATTCCCTCCCGGGCGAAAAATCGGAATTTCCAGTACCGCCGGTACCCGAAATTTCACCCCAGTCCAAAAATGCTCCAAAAAGTCCCAAACCACTTTTAAAATGTTCCAAATATTCCGAAATGATTTTAGGAACCTTTCCCCGGATTTTTGGACCTCCGTTCCTATTTTATCTCGCTGACTTTTGTTTAATGCTGCGATCCGCGCCCGAATATTCAATTCCACAAAAATCATCCAAATTCAACCAAACCAGTTCCATTGAGTCCCAAATAATCCAAAATGGTTCTAAGAATTTTTTCCGGAATTTTTAGACCATTTTTCCTAATTTTTCCCTAGGGCGGTTCATTTACGTGATAAGCCAACCGTGGAGTGCCACGTGGCGAACACTGTTCATCTTCTTCATTGGTCGTGCAAGGAAAACAACAGAGAGCTCCAACCTTTGCATTCATGGCTAGGGCAAGCTTCCAACACCCATAACTCCTCCAATTTAACTCCAAAACGCGAACCGTCGGTTGCGTTGGATCCGCTACCGATGAGCTCTTCCAATTCCCCACCTCGGTGCACCATCAAGCTCGCCGGAACGGCCCAATTCAAGAGAAACCAAAATCCACTAAAATGGCTTTATCTCGGGCGTTACTACTCCAAACGGCGCACCACCACCTCCATCCTCTCCCTATAAGAACCCCCGTCCCGGTGGTATGCGTCTCCTTTAGCCTCTCCAACTCATTTGCCCGCTAGATCAAGAAAACCAACGCCGGTCGCCATTTTTTTCGGTGTTCTTCAAGTTCATCCTCCTAGCATCCATTCCGGTGGGTTTTTCTCAACTCCAATTGGTTCCTTGTGACCGTGATTGAGTGTAGAGTCTAACCCAACAATCAATTTTAGGATCCCTCAAGGATTGGCGACAATTTCGGATTTTTGTCGCTTTGGCGAACCGTCGTTCATCGCGAAATTCATCGTCTCCGGTGAGAATCAATCCTTTTCCTTCCTCCTAGATGTAGCTAAGGATGTTATCTAGAGGTTCTAGGCTTTTGTTTGATCCAAATCCGTGCGAAAATGGGGTAAAAATCCGGATTTTTGGAAGAAAAGGGGGGCTCTGTAGTTTGGTTCAGTTCTGGAACAATTCATTCTCGTAAGTTACTGTAGCAAATAGTAACTTTTCTATTTTCCTTGATTTTCCATCATTTTCCAACTTCGAACGCTTATAACTTTTGCATCCGAACTCCGATTGACTCCGTTCAAGTTTCTAAATTCATCTAAAATCAAGATCTACCTGCCAGTACTAATTTTGTAATTTTTGGATTTTATTTATTTTCTTTTATTTATTTGTTGCCTCGTTTTGCGCGTAGTCGACGCTTCCGCCGAGTCCGCTGACCCCGCCGCCGGACTTCAGAGAGTTCAACCTTCTCGCTGGGACCGAGGCAAGTCTCCTTGACGCATCTTGAACCTATGATTTATAAATGCTTTACAATGTTTTACAAATTGCATGGCTATTTATTGAATGGATGATATTGAACGTTAAGTTGTTAGTTATACCTGTTGTTTATACCTTCTTGAGATTTGCTATCCATGACCCTTTGTCGACCTAGAACAGGGATCCACCATAATAAATATTTTTTAATACAATACATTTTGATGGGGAAAATGACTATTTAGCAGATAGTTTGAATAGAGTTAATCGGGGACAATGTAATTGGGAGACGGATGGATATTAGTGATAATGTGAGGATTGTTATTATGAAGTTGATTTATGGTGGTGATCATTTAAATGTTGAGGAGTTGGATTGTGATAGTAGTTAACAATATAATGAGTATGGATTGGGGTGGAATGCAAATTGGAGATAGATGAATATTAGAGTTGATATGGGGCTTGTAATCATAACATTGATCTATGAATGGTAGTTCATGTATTTTGGTGGATTGGGAGGATGTTGGAAGATGTATAATGTCGTGATAATAGTCGGGGAGAGTAAATGAATGTTATTGAGAGTCATATGTATAGATCAAATAGAACAAGTGGTAAGTTATATTTCAGTGGATTTTAACTAGAATGCTATGTGATAATCATTTAGGGAGATTGTGATCAGTTCAGGATGTTTGGGGGTTTAGTGAATAATATTATGGCGTATTTTGGTGGATTAAAATAGATGATTTAAGGGTGATAGTGTGAAGGATTAAATATAGGGTGTTATGACGTATTATCGGTGGATTGTATTCGAAATGATTAGAGATGAATTTGTGAAATATTCTTTGTGGATGATACGAGCGATCGCTATAAGAATGATGGTCAATTCATTAATACAAGTCATAGTTCAAGGGAAATAGACACACCTAATTGGGGTTTAATATGATTTTGAGAGTTAGGATATTACCATGATATACTTATTACTTGATGGACACTAGATTGAATCGGATTATTCATAGGATTGTACCATTAGGGCAATTTAATGATTATTGGAGATCACAGGATGGAATATAAGGATTGTCATCAAAACCCTGAGCTTTGTATTTTATAAAATAAACTATTGGTGGAATAGAATAGTTCGGTAGAAATGCTTAGCCTCGCAATCGGTCAATGTACACCTATGGGTGGGAATTTCAACTATATCTTGAAAACCTGGTGTTGAAAGTTATAGGCAAGGAGTATTGCCGTTGGTTTACAAAATAAAAATAAAATGAAAAATGATTTCGACTTGGGCGGCATGGAATGTCGGGTGGAAGCGGACCAAGCCTTGGTTCTTTTGTGCAAGTACCGCCCCAAGTCAATTAAGGACCGACGCTTATGACTGTCTCCATTCTAAGCATTACCGTACAACCACATGTCAAAGTGGGCACGACCTGGCTAACTAATTTGTAGAAACCTGACTTAGACTCACCATTCGGTTGTTGTGTGAGAGCCGGAAAGAGGCATTGTTGTTGTTGTTGTTGTTGTTTTTCTCACATGGCGCAAGAGGGGGCTTCTGTACTGGGTGGACATAACCCTAACAATGTGAAACCTCGTGGTGAGTCAGTTAGGCGTATACATTGTAAAGGCCTTGTCATGATATCCCTGCCGGCACACCTAAGGAAGTGTGTTAATCGCGTGGCATCAAGGGAATATCATGTCTTGTGGGTAAAGTTGTACACCTCTGCAGAGTTAAAACTATTCGAATAGCCGTGCCTACGGTCAAAGGCAAAGCTTGCTGAATGCTTTCATATTGGTAGACTTTGGGTTTTGATTTCAAACTAAACAATGTTTTGTTTTGGGATCCGGGAGCGGTTAGAACTCTCGGGTGTGCTTCTGGCGGTCAAAGCCAGGTAGGTGGAAAGAACCTGATTTTGTGAACCATGGCGGACATAGCCATGTGATTGGATTGAACCCTGATTTTGTTTAGATGTGGCGGATAGAGCCTGTATATTAGTGAGTGGTGGTTAGAACCTTCACTACAATATTACATAATTCAATTATTAAAAAGAATTGCTCAAATGTGCTTTGTGAAAATTATTATCAAGTATGTTTTGTGGAAACTTGGCTTTATGCAAAAGAACCATATTAAGCCATCCTTGGATAGCCTACATTGTGCATAATTTCCCAGACTTGCTGAGTACTTTATGTACTCACGTGCTACATTTTAATCCTCTCTCAGAAGTGAAAGAAGCTGTTCAAGATTTCCATCGACTAGGGTGCGTTCTCCACTCGATTGCCTGTGGGCATTTGGATGGGTCGCATTGGCGTTTTCGTCTTCCGCTGCAGTTGTTCGAGTTGTTCAGCCTGTTCAGGCCGTAATGGTAAACATTGACCATAAGGTCTTTGCTTTTATTCGGTATTATTTTTATTTAATTATTTGTATTCGTGATATGGTTGTTGATTCATCACTTTTGACTGTGTGTACTAGCTACTGATCTGGGACTAGTACAGAAATACACAGGGGATTCCGGATAGCCGATCCGGGGGCCTACAGTAAGAGATATACAAGGGACCATCTAGTACAAGCATCTATCAGTACCTTAAAATATCTGAAATGGCCCAACAGGGGTTGAATGGGTCCATAGATATCACATTGAATTTTCTCCAATAAATTCAGGGATTCTTCCCTAACTTTTAGATAAGAAGATCTAACTATAAGCTTTCCTGTAGCATAAATAGATCATGAGAAATCTTTAGGTCTAGGAAATATTTTATGCTACAACCAGCAGAATTATTAATTATTCTTCTCATAATATTCAACTCAGGATTACCCAATCAATCTGCTAGATCTTTAATATTTTTGGGTTTATCGCAACACAAACTTCAGATTTTATATGTGCATAGTATAACCTGGAGGAGAAGGAAGGAAGCTTTTCAACCACACATTTATTATACCGATTAAACTTAGTCATGAGTAGGTATTCTGTACCATCATCTTTCTTTGTCTCCATATGGAAACGATTTAGACCAATATCTTTAAAACTTAAGAAAATACGACTGGACTAAGGGTATAATATGGCATTCTTCCAGTGTCACCTATAAGAGCATCGCTTCTAGCGATAGTCATAATATTTTCAAATCACTTAGTGTGGGATAATTGTCTTTAGATAGATTTTTCCTTTGTCATTGGATTATACTTTGTTCTATATAAAAGTATGACTTAATAATTAGACAATTATTGCATCAGGAACAAATTTTAGAATATAGAACAAATATATCACAATTAATCAAATATCTGAGAATAGCTTTTTATTCAATTCTAAATGATAATCGCTCAATAGAAGCGTAGATCAAATGTTCATTCAAGAACTACAGCTAAACTGATGAGGAGATTTATAAAGAATATGTTACATCGACTAGCAAAGTAAAGGAATACTGACGAGTGCACATACCATGGGTACCCCCATCAGCCCGGAACCACGAACGGGCTAACCTCCTTAAAAGCCCAGTTCTGGCGAAAGGCCCATGGGCCGTAAAGAATGGGTCTGGCCCCTGTTTGGAACCAGCCCCGAGCGGTCGGCTGCCTCCGACCCCTTAGGTCGGAGGGCGCGGTCGGTCGGCTCCACCAGTGATCGAGTGGTCAAGACCCGCGATGACGTCAGGCCAACTGCCCTGCGTGTGCAACGTCCTCTGACGTCCGTACCGGGGTAGGCGGTCCCTTCCCGAGGATGTCAGAGGACGTGCCAAGAAGTCAAGCCCCGGTCCCATCGTCACTGACACATCACAGAGGAGAGCGCCCCCCTCCCGAGGCCAAGCTGAGGTCAAATACAATTAACTGCCGGAGCTGACGTTCGTACGGAGCAGTGCGTCACCCCGGCCGAAGACCCCCTACTGTAGGACTACCTGAAAGGACCAACGATGTCGCCTAGAGGGGGGTGAATAGGCGGATTAAAAAATCGCAGCGGAAATAAACTGGCCGAACTGGTCAATCCGGAGTCTCTGGGTATTTGGTCCGGAGTCTCCGGCTTGTCCGGAGTGTCCGGTATGTTATCCGGATACTCCGGGTTAGCTGGCTCGGGAATGCGACTAAGATTACTCTAGCAAGCACACTAGACTACAATAAAGAGATGGCAAGAGCAACTTAGATCAAGAACTATTATGGATTTGAATTAAAGCTAAGCGAAGAGCTAGATCCGGCCGAAGACCCCCTGCTGCTGAGACGGCTGAGCTTGAGGCTGGGAAGAAGACTGTACCTGAGGCTGCAGACCAGATGACGTCCCAATCCTCAGCACACCCCTTCCCCTAGAGGTAGGCTGCTTTGCCACGGCGTGTCGCGGCCTTTTGGGCGCCGGACGAGCAGATGGAGAACTGGAGGGGCTGTCCGGAGACGGAGAGTCCCTAGGAAGGTCACCACCACCACCAGCTGACGACCCCTGAGAAGGATCCATCTGACCAGACAAAGCGAGGGAAAAAGATTAGCCGCGAGACGACTTGAAATTTTGCGGTTAAAGAATTCTGGCCGAGACCCCTAACCCGGAGAGTCCGGATAAAATATCCGGATACTCCGGATTAACCCGGAGACTCCGGACAAATTGTCCGGATACTCCGGACCAACCCGGAGACTCCGGACCAACAGTCCCGATACTCCGGATATCCCAGAACAAGCGCACGGGCGGCCCAAAATTTTGGGGAATTCAATCCGCAAAATGACAAGAAAAGAATCTAGATTGCCACAAGAATAGGAATGAAGTCTAGGGCACAATCTAGCAAAGAGGTTCGCGGGAATAGGGCACGAAAAAGGAACTCACCTCAAGATGATTTGAGAAACAAAGAACGCGGGTGAGTTAGGATGAACGAATCTCCGATCTTGAGGACAACGACGAGTCAATCGGCACCCTAAGAGAGTTGAAGCACACGGAGACACCCTAAGAAACGCGAGATTTGAACCAAACCCGGAAGAAAAAGGTTAGGGCAAGAATATCCTTACCACGATCTCCAATCCAAGGACGAGGAGGAGTCCAAGATCCCTAGAAGATGGTGGAGGAGGAGGGAATCACGCCCTAGCCTTGAGAGGTGCACGGGAGAGGGAGAGGCGTAAGGTGGGAATAGGAAAGAAAAGAAACCGCGCGGGATAAGGGACTTAAAACCGACCGCCCCAACCCGGAGACTCCGGACTCCAGTCCGGATACTCTGGCTCAACCCGGAGAGTCCGGACAAATAGTCCGGATACTCCGGATGATCCGGAGAGTCCGGATTAAGTACCGGATACTCCGGGTTCCCCAGCATGGTTAGGAAAGAAGGATTCCGCACGACGATTCAAGGAAATTGGCGGAACGAGAGGGAGAAAGAGACCCTATGATGTCAACTTGATACATGACCAGTGAATAATGAATCAACCAAGCTATGGTCACATAGCAATGACAAGATCGTAGGATCAAGAGCCAAAAAGAACACAGAATAAATTCAGAGAAAAAGATGAATAAGATTTTGAAGTCCATTTTTCATTCACCAAACAATATGTGAGCACTTGTCAAGCCACGTTACGAGAATCTAAAATATTTAGACCACTTCTCAATTCACAGAACCTTTTCTCGTCAAGGGGCTTGGTAAAAATATCGGCTAATTAATCATTTGTGCTCACATGCTGGATATCAATTTCGCCTTTGGTTGCATGATCTCTTAGAAAATGATGGCGAATATCTATGTGTTTTGTACGGGAGTGTTGGACAGGATTGTTGGCAATTTTTATGGCACTCTCATTGTCACACAATAGTGGAACACTTTTATAGGTTAGGCCATAATCACTCAAGGTTTGTCTCATCCAAAGTAATTGGGCACAACAACTCCCGGCAGCTATGTATTCGGCTTCGACAGTGGATAGGGCAACGGAATTTTGTTTCTTGGAAGACCACGAGACTAGAGACCTACCCAAGAATTGGCAAGTCCCCGAGGTACTCTTCCTATCCACTTTACAACCGGCATAATCCGCATAGGAATAGCCAACTAATTCAAAGGAAGATCCTTTCGGATACCAAAGTCCGAAGTGAGGAGTGTGCACTAAGTATCTTAAGATTCTCTTAACGGCCACCAAGTGGCACTCTTTAGGAGCGGTTTGAAAACGTGCACACATACAAACGCTAAGCATGATATCGGGCCTAGATGCACAAAGATAAAGGAGAGAACCGATCATCGAACGATATACCTTTTGGATGACCGGTTTACCTTCCTTGTCGAGGTCTAGATGCCCGTTGGCCTGCATAGGCGTCTTTATAGGCTTGGCGTCCTCCATTCCGAACTTCTTGAGCATGTCCTTGATGTACTTGGTTTGACAAATGAAAGTTCCTTCCTTGAGTTGTTTGACTTGAAATCCGAGGAAGAACTTCAACTCTCCCATCATGGACATCTCAAATCTTTTGGTCATTATCTTGCTAAACTCTTTACACAAATGTTCATTAGTAGACCCAAATATAATGTCATCGATATATATTTGGCATACAAATAAATCATTATCAATATGTTTAGTAAAGAGAGTAGGGTCGTCCTTTCCGACTACAAAACCTTGTCCGAGAAGGAAATCTCGTAAACACTCGAACCAAGCTCTTGGTGCTTGCTTAAGTCCATAGAGAGCTTTGTGTAAGTAGTAGACGTGGTCCGGGTGTTTTGGATCTTCAAAGCCGGGTGGTTGCTTGACGTAGACCATCTCGGAGAGAGGTCCATTTAAGAAGGCGCTTTTGACGTCCATTTGGTACAACTTAAAATTATGATGAGTAGCAAAGGCAAGTAATATTCTAATAGATTCAAGCCTAGCTACAGGAGCATATGTTTCATCGAAATCCAAACCTTCGATTTGAGTGTACCCTTGAGCAACCAATCGAGCTTTGTTCCTTGTCACGATTCCATTCTCATCTTGCTTGTTCCGGAAGACCCATTTTGTCCCGATTACATTTTGATTTGGTATTTCGACAAGCTCCCAGACTTGATTACGCTTGAAGTTGTTGAGCTCCTCTTGCATGGCCATCACCCAGTCCGGATCATCAAGTGCTTCTTCTACCTTAAGAGACTCAAGAGAAGACACAAACGAGTAAAATTCATAAAAATTTGCAACTCGAGATCTAGTAGATACTCCCTTGTGAATGTCTCCGAGTATATTGTCGACCGGATGATCTCATTGAATACTTTGATGAACTCTTGGGTGAGGAACAGTTGAATTTGGAGCTTGGATAGGTTCTTCATCTTGGGATGCGTTTGAACCATCTTGGACTTGCTTGGACGAGGAGGGAATATCACCTGAGCTTGACCCATCCGGAGACTCCGGTATTTGACCCGGAGACTCCGGACCAATCCGGACACTCCGGGTTTCAGGCCGGAGACTCCGGGTTGGAGTGCTCGGGTGAGATTCCAGATTTTGAGGTCTTACCTCCCCAATTGCCATTTTCTTGATAGCTTCACATGGTGGTTCTTCCCTGTCAATCACGGCACGATCAACTTGTTCTACTTGAGAACCGTTAGTCTCATCAAAAGTCACGTCACGCGAGATTTCAACGACACCGGTGGTATTGTTGAAAACTCGGTACGCATAAGCATTAGTTCCATAACCGAGTAAGAAACCTTCATCTACTTTAGGAGCAAATTTAGAAGACTTAGCCTTTTTGTTAAGGATATAGCATTTACTCCCAAAGACTCGAAAGTAGGAGACATTTGGTTTCTTGCCGGTGAGCAATAAATCTGCCGTCTTCTTCAAGATCTTGTGGAGGTAGAGGCGGTTGGAGCTGTGGCATGCGGTATTGATGGCTTCCGCCCAAAAGCTATCGGAAACCTTGTACTCATCAAGCATCGTCCGGGCCATCTCAATGAGGGTTCGATTCTTCCTCTCGGCCACCCCATTTTGTTGAGGAGAATAGGGAGCCGAGAATTCGTGCTTGATTCCTTCCTCATCGAGAAACTCCTCCACACCAATGTTCTTGAACTCTGTGCCGTTGTCGCTTCGGATTCTCTTGACCTTCACTTCAAACTCATTTTGAGCTCTTCTCATGAACTTCTTTAGTGTTACTTGGACTTCACTTTTGTCATGCAAGAAAAACACCCAAGTGAATCGAGAAAAGTCATCAACAATAACTAAACCATACTTACTTCCCCCGATGCTTATGTAAGCTACGGGACCAAATAAATCCATGTGGAGCATTTCCAACGATCTTGTGGTCGTCATCACATTCTTGGCGGGGTGGGAGGCACCAACTTGCTTCCCCGCTTGACAAGCGCTGCAAATCCTATCTTTCTCAAAGACAACATTGGTTAGTCCAAGAATGTGGTTGCCTTTAATGAGTTTGTGATGGTTCCTCATACCGACATGGGCTAGTCGGCGATGCCATAGCCAACCCATGCTAGATTTAGCCATTAAGCACGTTTCAAGATTAAGTCTATCCGTATTGAAGTCTACGAGATAGAGCTTACCCTTCAAACGTCCTTTGAAGGCTATTGAACCATCAAGCCTATTAGTGACTTCCACACCCTTTTCATTAAACAAACAATTGTAACCCGCTTCACACAATTGTGCAATGGACAACAAATTGTAGCTTAATGATTCAACAAGTAAAACATTACTTAAGTGGAAATCATTTGAGATAGAGATTTTACCCAAACCAATTACCTCTCCTTTTCCATTGTCTCCAAAAACAATACTTTCGCTATTTGATCCATTCACATCCAAGTGCGCGAACATTGCCTTTTCTCCGGTCATATGATGCGTGCATCCGCTATCCAAAATCCAACTTGTTCCACCGGAGATATAGGCCTACAAAAACATATTTAGTTTTTGCTCTTTGGTACCCAAATTTGGTTAGGTCCACGCACGTTAGTAACAAGCGATTTAGGGACCCAAATAGAACGAACACAAGGAGTATTTTTCGGCTTACGCCCAACATGATAAGCAACTACACGACCGAGGTTAGTCTTTTTAAGCACATAAGAAGCAAAGAACTCGGAGTGAGCTTTGTGCTTGGATGTTCCTTCGCCTTTTACAAAGTGAATGTGCTTGCTTAAAGGAGCAACAACAATGTTGCTCTTTTTGCCCTTTGGCGGAACATACCCAAACCCTTGCCTCTTAGGATTACCTTGGCGCTTACCGAGATACTCCTCTAAACCCTTGCTTGCCTTGTAGGACTTTTGAAGTCCATCTTCAAGCATCACCTTAAGCTTCTCATTTTCATGAGCCAAGACTTTCAAAGTCTCACGGTTAGTAGCACAAGTAGCAACATCAACATTATAGCATCTAGCACAACCGTTGATCGTCGAAGGTAATGAAATATTGGAGTTGTTAATTGAGGTAGAAGCTTTATTCGAGAGATCAACAAGCTTCACTTCAAGAGCCTTGCAAGCATCCTTTGCTTTTGCAAGTTGCTCTAAGAGTGAAGCATTGGTGATCTCAAGACTAATTGCTTCATTTTTGGTCAAATTTGAGCTTTTGACCAAGTCCTCATTCTTCTTCTTTTCAAAGGCTAAGCTCTTCTCTAGCTCAAGATTCTTCTCCTTTTCAAAAATAAGGAGATCTTCTTGAGCTTCGAGAATAGCTTCCTTTTGCTCAACAACCTCCTCCAATCTTTCAATATCCTTAAGTAGCAAGTCTAATTTTTTAACATCAAAATCATCCATAGACTTAAATGCTACTTCTTCCTCATCACTAGCATCATCGCAATCATCTAAGCTATAATCAACAATGGAATGAATAGTGCTCTTAGATGATACCTTGTGCCCCTTTGCCATAAGGCACATTGGAGCATCTTCATCTCCGTCGCTCAAGTTGTCGAAGAGGTTCTTCGACTTTGTCGGTGGAGTAGCAATGGCGACAGTGACAAGTCCTCCTTCATTGTCGGAGTCGGACTCGGACTCAGACTCGGAGTTCCACTCCTTGCTGATGTATGCGTGACCCTTGCCCTTGTACTTCTTGCTCTTGTCCTTGTCCTTCTTGCGGTACTTGTCTTTCTTGTACAGCTTCTCTTCCTTCTTTTCTTTGTGTGGGCACTCGGCAATGAAATGACCGGGTTCCCCACACTCATAGCACTTTCTTGAAGAGTTTCTTCCTCTTGACTTGTTGCCGAAGCTCTTGGAATGGCTTCCCGGCTTGTATCCTTTCTTCTTCAAGAACTTGTTGAATCTTCTTACAAGAAGAGCCATGTCTTCATTTGTGAGCGGCCCATTTGATTCTTCTTCATCGCTTGAGCTTTCTTCTACTTCTTGAGCCACTTTGACGGCCTTCAAGGCGATGCCCTTCTTCTTGCCGGACTTGAGCTCCTCCACCACTTCCGCTTCCTTTACCATCATCTCATCCATCATTAGCCGGCCAATTACGTCATGAGGAGTGAGAGTGTCGAAGTTTGGCCGGTCGCGGATGAGTTGCACAAGGTTGCGGTTGGTGGGGGTGATCACTCGGAGGATGATCTTGACAATTGCTTTGTCGGTGAGCTCGGTGCTTCCAAGTCCTTTAGCTTGATTTACTAGCACCATCAAGCGATCAAACATCTTGGTGTAACACTCTCCTTCTTCTAATGTGAATCGGCTTAATTCTCCAATGATAAGCTCGATCTTGGATTCACGAACACTTGACACACCTTCGTGTGTCACCATTAGTCTTTCCCATATATCCTTGGCATTGTCGAGGCCATCAACCCGGTTGAACTCAGAGTCGCTCAAAGCGTTGAACAAGGCATTGACGGCCAAGTCGTTGAAGTGTTGAGCCTTGTCTTCTTCGGAGGTGAGATTGTTGGGGTTTGCGGGCTTGAAACCTGTTTCAACAATCTTCCAAATACAAGGATGAAGTGATCTCAAATGCATCTTCATCTTGTGTTTCCATGCCGCATACCAAGTGCCATCGAAATGAGGCGCTCGGCCGGACGAGACGGAAACATAAGATGAGGAGTTTGAGAACGCGACTAAGATTACTCTAGCAAGCACACTAGACTACAATAAAGAGATGGCAAGAGCAACTTAGATCAAGAACTAGTATGGATTTGAATTAAAGCTAAGCGAAGAGCTAGATCTAGCTTTACCAAGACAAATCCACACAAGCTCAACTAGAAGTAAAAGTGAAAGAGAGGGACACGAATTTTTCACCGAAGTTCGGATTCTTGAAGGGAATCCTACGTCTCCGTTGAGGTGGCTCGGTCGCACTTGAGCCGGGGTCTCTTTCAACCCGCTTTCCTCCCGGTGTTGCACAAATGCACTCGCCGGCTTCACTTCTTGTCTCTTTCCTTTCGGAGGCGAGACTCGCCTTCACAAACGACCGGGGCTCACCACACGCGTTGGTAGCTCCCGGTGACTCCTAGCCGTCTAGGAGACCTTCAACCTCCAAGAGCAATAGCACCACGGAAGTCGCTTGGAGGATGAACTAGTGCTCAACAACTTGAATTGAATGCACCTAGCACTTTACTTCTTCCTCTCCTCACCAAAATGGATCAACAACCAAATCAAATGGTGGGAGGAAGTAGAGGCTCTATTGAATGCTTTGAGAGGGTTAGGAATGGCTTGAATGCTGCAATGAATGAGCTCAATAGAGATCCTAGCCGTTGGGAGAGAGTGGAGGCTTTAAATAGTCATTTCAAAAACTAGCCGTTACTCTCGATTTTGTACAGGCCGGAGTGTCCGGACAATTAACCCGGAGACTCCGGACAAAATGTCCGGATACTCCGGACACCTGGAACTCAAAATGGCCGTGAGGTCCAACCCGGAGACTCCGGACAAAATTGTCCGAATACTCCGGATTGAATGTCCGGAGAGTCCGGGTTGCCCAGCTCGGTTTGAATTGAAAACTTTTCCAAACTAAATGCAGGAGGGCTAATTTGAGATGCAAGACTTGACGTTGAGCACATGCACATCCTAAAGGCGATTTCTCGTCGTACCCTCTTAATAGTACGGCTATCCTTAAGACACAAATATAAAATAAAATTACAAATCTTGTCTTGATGCCGTCTTTTCAACTTTTGAGAGGTTGTGGGGGCATCCAATCCCATTCCAACTTGATATGATCTCGATATCTGCATTAATCTTAGTTGAAGCATTAGATCACTTTAATTGTGTCATCATTAATCACCAAAATAATTTGAGGAGCCTAGATGCACTTTCACTACCAACCCAGCATGGGGATAGTCGGAGCCCGGTCGGACGACAAGACGGAAGACCAGACTCCAAGGCGTACAGTACCCCTTCCTTTTTCTCTCCAAACTCCCATGTAACCTGCCGCCTCCGGGTATATAAGGAGAAGCAGGGCTCCGGGGGGAGGGGCGATGAATCAAGTAGGAAAGCAAAAAACCAATCGAGCACAAGGGAGATCGATCTTTCGAACCCCCGTCTCGTCTGTAACCCTTGGTTCATCTCACGGAAACAATACATCCCAACGGCACGAACTGGAGTAGGGACATTCGGCCCGAACCAGTATAAACCCTTGACTTCCTGAGTCAACCATTCGAGGAGAGGGAGCGCGCGACCCCCACTAACCAAAAATTCGTATTGCTGGTGCACGAAACACCGACAAATACTTATGAGACTAATCCAGGTATTCATATAAGTCGTATGTGTCCTCCTAAAACTCCTCGAACTCAATAATTTTAAAAGCCATATCGTCATACTTTTCAGCATCCATATCAACAATAGGTTAAACAGTGAAGTATGACACAACATTATTTCCCTGGGTCTTATTGACTTTTCGAGTGGATTTTGTGTAAAGGCCTACTATATGCTTCGAGATGCGATATTTGCACGACCAATGGCCAATACATCTATACCTAAAACATGGTTATTCAGGGTTTTGTAGCCTTATTTAGCTGAATCTTCCTTCTGAAAGCCCCCTGGCCCTTTACCTTTGCTTTTTCACTATGGATTACCACTTCCTTTATCTTGATTTGTCATTCTTTCATTTATCCCCTTATTCATATGGCCCTTTATGCAGCCATGGCTATTGCTAGTCTGCTGAATATTTGCATATACTTCTAGCATTGTATGACTCTCTTTAGCAACTACTTGATGATTCTTCGCTAGGAGTTCATCACGCTTTTCTGCTTCTAGCAAAATACATGTAAGCTCGGAGTACTTCTGGCACTTTGCATGATGATACTATTACAGCAACATCCTCATATTGGGGTGGAAGGTGCATAATATCTAGCCGATCATTTTAGCATTAGTAACTTTCTAGTTACATAATGTTAGTTCAGTGATAAGCTTGTGCATGGCAAAGTTATCTACTGCTACAACCTTTAAATTCCTGAGAGCTCATGAGGCCATGAGGGTCCATTCGTGTTATGTTTCTGGCAATAGGACGAATCTTTGCTAGTTATATATTGTTCTTCAGGGAATTCAAAAATACTAGCTGGTTCTTTTCCATAAAAAAAATATACGACCTTTAAGTTCGTATGAAAATAGTCTCAAGAAGTGCAAGGCCATACACATAACGCCTTAGGGAAGAGCGGTGGTACCAACTTCAGGCTGGAAAGAAGCATCTCTAAAAGTTGAGTTGTCATATTAACCTTAGTATTCAATGCTCGGGTAAGGTGATTGTTGCCATTCAGGACAAGTACAACAAATTCCCTCTTTGCGATGGTCGACATATCCTATTTCTATTTATGCAAAATGACTTTTACTACTGGTAAAATCAATATATTGCATGCTTACCCTTCAATCAGTAAAGCTTGGTCTATATGTATTCAGTAGATAATTATCTAAAATTTTTCAGAATTTTTCTGGTAATTTCATAGTTTTCTGATATTTTTTAAGCAATTTTTAGAATTACTAAATAGCAGAAAAAGTAAATTCAACATAAAATTATGCTAGGATAATAAATTCAGAGACACAAGGCTCCCAATATTCTATCTAAAATTTTCCTAGCATTTTCATGATTTTCTGTTGATTACCAAGCAATTTTAGAATTACTTAACAATAGGAAAATAAATTTTAGCAAATATCAACATGAAATAATGATAAAGAAAATAAAACCAGAGCCATGGCACAAACAATGTGTCATCATGATTTTCTAGAATTTTTTTAGCAATTTTCATAATTTTCTATTAATATTTAAGCAATTTGCTGAATTACTTGAATAACAAAAAAAATTAATTTAGCACACAATAAACAATGCAAAAGCTATAAAAATAAACACGGGGTATGGAGCTCCTAATGTGTGCTAAATAATAAATTTGCCCAATTTTTGGGAATCCATAAACCTAAAAATATCATTATCAGAATTTATTATCAATATTTAGGATTTTATTAACTATTTTCGAAAATCCAGAAAATACCGAGGGCATAATCATAATTTTCCAACCTTTTTTTTCTCAAAAGTGGCCAGGCCTGTCCGGCACAACATGGCCCAAAATCCCCATTGAAGTGGCAGGTGGCTAGGGTTACCATCCCTAGCCGCCTCTTCTCCACACGTGTAGCGGCAGGAGTGCAAGGCGCGGTGGGCGCATGAAGCGCGAGGCGCTCACCGGCAGCCAACGGGCGCGCTGTGGGCGCGTCGAGCGCGGGGTGCTCGTCGGCGGTGGGGTGGCCTCGACTGCGGGCAGTACTACCGGATCGAGGCGGCAGCTTGTAGGGCCGTGCGGCGGAGCGGCGAGATCGAAGCGTCGAACCGGCTGAGCGAGGGCTCACCGGCAGGCGAGAAGGCGCGGAGGCCGACGTCAGGCAAGGCAGCGGCACGGCAGCTTCAGGCCGGGCGGGTGAGGGCAAGGTGCGGAGCCGACGGCTAACCCAAAGGCTGAGGCGGCAGCGGTGGCGGTCGAAGGCTTCGACCTTCATGCCAATTTTTTTCCTTTTTTTAATAATTATGAACAGTACCTCAAAATTACAACATGTCAATCTATAAAAGGAACGTCTGTAGGACGTAATTTACTGTTCAACTTTGGTTAACTCACGTAGGGCTTGCGGTAGCATAGAATGCGTATTGCAGGATGAGTTCGATGCCGTGTAGATTGACTCAGGCAGACGATCAACGACTGGCCTCGGTAGAACTTCATGTGATCATTCATGCTTGTAAGATCGATCTCTCGTACAAGTAGCATGCAAATCAACCATAGATCAATTTGTGATTAGTATAAAAAAAACAATATTGGTATATTTGCAAAGAACATAGAATGACAAACGCTGACTTTAGCCTTATAGAGGTTTGTGCTGATAACATGTTATGAAACGTAGTCGTTCACCAGCATGCTAATGCAATCACACGAACAAAAGCATAATTGCAAGTAGAATCACACACAATATAGGGGCAAAGTTCTCTTTTTTATTAGATTGATTTTTCTGTACAAGGCAATATCCAATATATAGTAGAAAAACCCCTAAAGTTCAACTCGGATTTATCCACCAATGGATGAAATTCTTCTATACAAAGACAAAGATTCTATCCATATCATAATAGTCTGGTGTCTATGCCGGGGAAAATATTTGGTGCGTTTACGATAGTGTGAGAATTGAGATTGTAGTATGAAAAACCAGTATTGCCTAGTTTGAACTTGGGTTTTAAACTAAGGTATATAATTCTGACGCTGGGATTCAAATACAAAATCTTTAAGGCCCACAAGGAATGCATGAATATTACATAAAAACAAGCGTTTTCACTGGTGATTTTGCTTTGTGTCAGCAACAAGGTTTCACTTTTCGTCGAAATTCGTTTCAAAATTTATGAAATTCACTCGTACCACTTCAGTCCGAAAAAGGATTTCGTTTGGTTTACCACTCAAGTTCAAACTCAAATTCAAAAAAATCGAGAAATTAAAAAAATCCAAAAGTTTCCTAAAATTAGTATTAATAGCTATATAATCTCTGGTGTGAATATTTTTTTTGAAAAAACAAAGCTTGTAATTTTACAATATTTTTTTTGATTTTCCCCCAATTTTTGAACCTGTTGCCGAAACGGTCGAAAAGTGGCGAATTTCGAGCGATTTGCGACCTTTTCGTTCGAATTTCATCAATGGTTTGATCATATTTTAAATTCGTTTAACTTTCGAAACGGTTCGATTTTTTACGAATTTCGTTCGATTTTTTACAAATTTCGGTACCACCGGTTCGTCGAAATTCGAGATCGAAACAGTATGGAAACACCTCAGCATTATCACGCTTGAAAAATTGCTGCCGCCTTTC
Source organism: Rhipidocladum racemiflorum (assembly GCA_036346355.1). Classification (NCBI taxonomy): domain Eukaryota; kingdom Viridiplantae; phylum Streptophyta; class Magnoliopsida; order Poales; family Poaceae; genus Rhipidocladum; species Rhipidocladum racemiflorum. The sequence goes on from CM070571.1 coordinate 23,164,286, forward strand.
ATTTCACCATTATTAGTCGGCAATCTGGATCGGCGCCTTTCGTTTCACCGTTATTAGTCGGCAACATGGTTCACAATATCGGCAAAAATCACGATTTTCGGTCTTATCAGAGAGGTACGACATCTAAAACTGGCTGATAAGCCGGTTAAAATAAAAAAATTATTGGACGTAAATAACGCGATAATCGGTGGAAATCAAGAGAAAATCGCTGAAAATCGAGAAAAAATTGCTTTAAAATCGGGCTCTGAGAAACATTCAATTAGCTAGTCAAAATCGAGAGAAAATCGGTCAAAATCGAGCGATGATCAGTTAAAATCGAAAGATTTTTTACTTTTTTATAAAAATTTTAATTTTAAAATCATACAATTTCTAACGATTTTTGAGTGATTTTTTCGATTATATGATAACTTAAACACTGGTCGGCACTCTGCGTCTGCGAGACCGCATCGGCGCCTTCTAGGGAATAACGTCGGAAGTCGGAACACGGCGCACGAGCCGCATCTCTGTCTCGCGATTTAAACAGACCGCATATTCGCGCGCGGCACCGTCTCCGCCGAACGCGCGCGCACGTGTCCCGCCGGGCCGACGCGGCAGACTCCCGTCCCGGCCGCGCCCGCCGAGGGCAGACCACGCCACGCCCTCGTCCCGTTTCGTGGTGAACTGGTGATGGTCTGTGCGTGCGCCGCGCTCGGTTACTTCGGAAGAGCCGCGTGCCGTGCGCAGCTCTCCCAACCCCCGCGTCTAGCAAGCCCGCGTGGCGCGGCGCGAGGCTGGGCGGCTTCCGCCCGCGACTGCCGCTTCTCCGTCCGCCTTGGTGCATCCACGGCCCGCGCCGCGTGCGCTGGTCTCCCTCCGCCTCCGTGCTTCCATCGGATCTACTAATGCATTCCGCCATGATCCCTTTGATTGTTCAGAGTTCAGAGCAACAGTCCAACGATACGGAGTGTGCTTCCAGTTTGGTGGGTGACAATCTCGTTAAGTTTCCCTTTCGATTTTTTTTTTGTTTTTTGAGAGGTTCTTTACTTTCTTAATACTAGCGATTGAACACGAACTAACCCCGAGTGAGCGAGACGATAGAAGGTTACTTCTTTTGGAAGATCCATTCAGTATTCCACCCTTTGTATCGCGCAGAGTTCACTTGACTACCGTGTTATGATAAAAGTAGCAATGATTTGCAGCGGCTCGTTGATAGTTGAAAACAATGTGTAAAACTCAGAACACGGTACTATCTTTTATTCCCAATCGTAATAAACGCTACCTTCTTTTGGAAAGCAGAAACTTCTTATTACAGAGGCCCTTGCATATCACTACAGGCCCAAGTGTTTTTCCCCCGAAGTAACTGTTGGTAAACCCAGATTAAACAGCACACCCTTCTCTGGTTAAACGGTGCTTGATAAAAGCTAAAATGTTGCAAGGGTGGGTGGTATCCATATGTACCCATGGGTCTGCACATACCCAATCCTCTTGCTTAACTCATCGGCCTCTGAAGGGCCTCTTGTTCCCGGTTGGTATGGAAGTGCCTTCAGCTTGCCAGCATCGATGTCGTGCAACAATGGAGTGAAGATCTCCCAAGCAGCCTGAAACCAGCAAACACAGTGTCGGGATTCAGCAGGGAGTCCAGTGCAAAGGAGGCGCGAATGCAGATAGTAACACAAACCTTCAGCTCATCTCGGCGAACAAAGTGCTGCTGGTCACCTCTTATCCTGTAAAAACAAATATATTGGGAATTTTTTTAAATAATACTTTTTTTAAATCAAATTGCGTTTTTAATATACGGAATAAAAAATTTGCAAAAATAATGTGCCGTCGCCAAATGGTATGGCGAACACCCTATTTTCGCCGAACCGTCTGGCGAATACACTATTTTCGCCACACGGTTCGGCGAAAATAGGCTAATTGCGCTATTATTTGTCCAGAAACATGGGTTAGGCTATTTTCGCCGTACGTTGTGGCGAAAATAGGGTATTCGCCACACCGCTCGCTTAAAATAGGTAGTCGCCATACTATACGGCGAAAATATATAGTTCGCCAAGCCGTCTGGCGAAAATAGGTAGTCGCCAAGCCGTACGGCGAAAATGTATAAAATAGGGAATAAAATAATTATACCACATGCATATAGTGTTGGATGTTCCATTTATGCAAAAATATGTAGGTATCGTACCATATTATGAAAAATATTTCATCTACGCCTTTGTTCATCGCAGAAAATATATCGCACTGTAAAATGTCACGCTCGAATGTATTTTTCTAAGACGAATACCGCAGATTTGCTCTTTGATATATGGACTACCATATTATGGGAAAAATTTTCATCTACGCCTTTGTCCACTACAAAAATATACCGCCACAATAACCCTAAGTACTATTGTCAACAATAATTTTTAAGCCTTTTCGGCAGCCTGTAAAATGTCACGTTCGAATGTATTTTTCGGCACGAATACCGCAGATTTGCTCTTTGATATATGGACTACCATATTATGGGAAAAATTTTCATCTACGCCTTTGTCCACTACAAAAATATACCGCCACAATAACCCTAAGTACTATTGTCAACAATAATTTTTAAGCCTTTTCACTGTAAAATGTCACGCTCGAATGTATTTTTCTAAGACGAATACCGCAGATTTGCTCTTTGATATATGGACTACCATATTATGGGAAAATTTTTCATCTACGCCTTTGTCCACTACAAAAATATACCGCCACAATAACCCTAAGTACTATTGTCAACAATAATTTTTAAGCCTTTTCTACTGTAAAATGTCTCGCTCGAATGTATTTTTCGCACGAATACCGCAGATTTGCTCTTTGATATATGGACTACCATATTATGGGAAAATTTTTCATCTACGCTTTGTCCACTACAAAAATATACCGCCACAATAACCCTAAGTACTATTGTCAACAATAATTTTTAAGCCTTTTCGGCAAATTTCAGAAATGTCTCGCTCGAATGTATTTTTCGCACGAATACCGCAGATTTGCTCTTTGATATATGGACTACCATATTATGGGAAAATTTTTCATCTACGCCTTTGTCCACTACAAAAATATACCGCCACAATAACCCTAAGTACTATTGTCAACAATAACTTTTAAGCCTTTTCGGCAGCCTGTAAAATGTCTCGTTCGAATGTATTTTTCGGCACGAATACCGCAGATTTGCTCTTTGATATATGGACTACCATATTATGGGAAAATTTTTCATCTACGCCTTTGTCCACTACAAAAATATACCGCCACAATAACCCTAAGTACTATTGTCAACAATAAGTTTTAAGCCTTTCTAAACTGTAAAATGTCTCGTTCGAATGTATTTTTCGGCACGAATACCGCAGATTTGCTCTTTGATATATGGACTACCATATTATGGGAAAATTTTTCATCTACGCCTTTGTCCACTACAAAAATATACCGCCACAATAACCCTAAGTACTATTGTCAACAATAACTTTTAAGCCTTTTCGGCAGCCTGTAAAATGTCTCGTTCGAATGTATTTTTCGGCACGAATACCGCAGATTTGCTCTTTGATATATGGACTACCATATTATGGGAAAATTTTTCATCTACGCCGTTGTTTACGCTGATAGAATTAAATGGTAAGACATAATATGAGAAAGGACAATAACAAAAGCATGTAGATGCAGCCAACAATCTTAGTACGCAAACTCAACCTTAGTACTACAGATACAACGGATATTAAACAGCTGACGGCATTGCTAGGAGAAGTGCCAATAACATCGATTGTAATGGTGGAACAAGTGATCGCTCCGCCTATGTTCAGAGTGGGAATGATGCCATACATTTTCTACATATTACATCACCGTCAATCTTGTGCGATTTGTTCGGGACACCGCTCAATCTCTCTTATGAAAGAGCTCCATGGCCGTCTTGCGTTGCTCCCAAATTGCCGAATGGGTAGCCTATGCCATACGCCTCCTGGTGTAAGAAGTAACTTGTTTGTGTGCATTCTGCAGGAGTCCTGCCCTCCCATATGGGCATGCCTTCCCGATTTCCGGCGCCCCTATGTTAATACCACCTGGGTTGCCGGATGGCCTTTGTAATGCGTCAAGGATTTGTTATGCATCGCGGACCTCGGCCAGCTTCCTTATCCAAAGACCATTCGAGAGGACGAACCCTCTTGCCCTTCCGAGACTTGCCGAGACGCTCCTCTGCTTTTGGCTCGCACTCCACGATATGGTCCAGGAGGTGTGTGTTGGGCTTCTTGTTGTACAACCGAAAACGTGCCCTCGCAGCCAATGCAAGATGCCCGCTGTGGTGGTTGGAGAATACCGCTTATGACTCGGGTCCGCTTTTCCGGGAGGTAGTAACACCACGGCGAGGGTTGCTCTTCCCAGCTTATCAAACACGGAAGTTTGAGATGTGGGTGGTACGCCTCCGGTCCACCAGCTTGAAGTACCAAGACCATGCATCCTCGGACAAAGGGCACCGGTAGAATCTTCTATCCGCTAGATCCTCGCCGCCAGTATCAACCATCGCCTCGAGGCCGTGGTCGCACGCCTCGGATTTGCGCTGGCCTCGAGGAGGATTTTTCTTGCCTTGACTTCTTTTGAAGTCCTGTATGCGATGAATTGATTTAGAATGGGTACATTGTAGCTGAAACATGAGGCACGTGAAATCGACCGATTGGTTCGTCCCTTGCCCACCGGCCCTTAACTCCTGGCCGATCTAGGTAGGGGACATATCCCGCGGCCTCTCCCACCGTGTGAAGTTCTCTGGCGAAGTGGGGTAGGCGTCGTGGCGCTTGTAGAGAAATTGTAATCACGCTGCTCCTACTGGCCGATCCATTGGAAAAAGCAACAACGGTCGCCGCCCTAAAAACAAATAACAATGCATGAAATGGCATCATACTGTAATTAGGGTATGGACAACATTTGGTTTACCGGCCGCGCACAACAAGAGTGAGCGCTGGAGGCCAGATTCTCCGGCGTGAGATCGCAGAACCTTCGCCATCAGGTTGCGCCACATTTCGGCGTGGCAACTCCGCAGAATCAAGCGCCAATGCTACTCTCATCCGGTATTGGGGGTTAGCCTTCGCTGAAGAGGCGACGGTAGAACGACATCGTGGCCTACTGTGTGTGTGGGAAAAACAGACTAAAGTTTATGGTGCTTCTGGCTGTGTGATGCACATATCCCTCCCTCGGTGGGTTTATAAAGAGCTGGCGAAGGGGCAACCAAAGGAGAGTCTCGCGGACTTCAGAGTATTTCAAATCCGCGAGCATCGGATGCTTCTGCAGCTCATGATGACACGAGCGTGGCTATGCCCACAGCTTTAAACAGGGAATCTCTGCCATAGCCAGGCCTTTGGCAAAGATTATGCGACTAAAATGACAAAGGCTGGAAAAGTTGATATGACAAAAGCTGAAAAAGCAATAATGACACGCGGTTGATATGACTAAAGATGACAGAAATATATAATAGACCACGTATATGAGGAAGTACACAAAATAGATAGTAAAGCATAATAGGACAAAGTACCCAAAAAATAACGCACATCCTAAGCCTGATCACCCCCCCGTGGTGGACTCCACGACTCGCCCCCGACCCCTAGCTCTCCTTCGCGGACGCGCCGAAGGGGTGCATCGTCGAGAGGTCGTGGGCGGCACCCGCGATGGTCCCGCCTCGCCGTAGTCCAAGGGCTGTACCGAACCGTGGGACACGCAGCGGGAGGCAACGGGTCTGCAGGAGGCTGCGTGATTCGCGTGGTCGAGGAGGCGGCGTGTCTTGCGTGGTCGAGGCCGCGTGAACGGGCCCTCGCTAAGAATCGATCGGGCGAGTCGTGACGCCAGTGCCTCGACCGGGTGTCCGGCAGAGGCATGTCCTACGAGGCCTACGATGCAGACATTAACATTTAATTATAGTGAGAAGATTAGATTCAAACGGGATCAACTCAATGTTTATCGGCTACGGGTGTGGGGACCATGGTAGGCCCGCGTGGTGGCGTCGCTAATCGATCCTCCACCGTGCTCGAGCCGAGGCACTGGGTGTGGAAGCCGGACCTTGGTCAGTAGCGGTGGTCGAGAAGGTGGTGTCTGTGAGCCGAGACCGGTGGCGGCCTAGACGAGGTGCCACCAAAGCGATCGGGGCCCGGGGCACCACAAAGCGACACCAAGCTCCACGATCCGTCGGGAGTGCAGCTCGACATGCCGCATGGCCTCTCGATAGGCTTCTTTGCGTGAAAGTGGTCCCCTGCTGCAGCCTAGACAGAAAGTCAGCGGCATGCTGCTGCAAGCCCCTCGCCTCGTCCACCTATCACGTAGAAACAAACATTAAACATAACGACATAGCATTGAAATTACAATTGCATTAATGAGTAAAAATACAACGAGACTTACCATCCGTGCAAGGCCGGCCTTGCGTGGCTCGAGTACAAGTCTGCGATGCCGCAAAGAAACACTGGGCCGGCCGCTCGCGTAGGAGACGAGTACGGTCCGGCACGCATGCAGACAAGTACTCTGGTAGGAGGAGGGGTCGAGGGGCGCGACCTCCTCGACAACATCCTCCGCGCCCCCTCCCACAGCGCAAAGCCACGGCGCCATCCTTCGGCAAAGAAGGTCACCATGGCCTTCTTGGGTCCCTCGGGTGGAGAACTCGCACAAAAGACCTCATTACTACAAATATGTCGTAAGCACTTAGCATTCTGTAGTGGCGAGTAACTCACGAGTGCACTTTCGCCGCACGCGTTTCCCCAAAGGAACAGGGACCACCTGGCGTAGTCCAAATCGCTCGAGGACTCGGTGCGGCGCGTAGTCCTCACGAAGACGCCGAAGACGAAGCTTCCTCCTCGTCTTCCAAGAAGGCCGGGTCCTCGCTACAGAGCATGGACAAAGGCCCCGCAGCTCTCTCTCCTACACGCCGTCGCCGTAGGGGTCCTGCATTTACATTCCCGTCCCTCGGGTGGTCGAAGGCCTCCGTGAAGGCGCAGGTACGCCGCACGCACCGACACCGCCCACCGTGGCTGCAATAGAGTAGAAATAATCAGTAGCGTATAGCATTGAAATTACAATTGCATTAATGAGTAAGAACATGTACCGTCGCCTGGTCCAGAGCGAGCCCATCGCCGGTCGGTCACAGATCACCGCCGTACATGTCGGCGGTGGGTGCCGAGGGTCGACTGTGGGTCGACCCACGAGAAGCGCCGAATGACCAAAGCTGAAGAAGAAGCGGCATCCCGGCCAGATTGGAGTTCCTGTCTTTCTTCACGCACGCTGCCGCAAAGGGCGCGCAGACGTGGAAGCAAGAACCGCCGAACCCCAGGATACCACCGGTACATCGCCAGGCTCGAGTCCGCACAGCCCGCGGCGTAGGCTATCCAACGCGCGCCCACGGTGTCGCCGTGACTCGACGTGAACATCACCCACCGAACAACCAAAGCAGATAGGCCTCGAGGTGCCTAGCAACCTGGTAGTCCGTGGGCTCGCCGCCATCCGCTGCACCGCAACAATTGAAAGAGTGTGATATCACGTTAATGCTATGCAAAGCTGGAGTAACATAGTAATATGTACAATCACTAACCTCGAATCAGCCAACCACCTCCTCGATGGCCCGTGCTTCGTGCCTACCGGTATCTCTGGTCTATCTCCGCGACTCTCGGCCAAGCGCAGCAGAAGTCCGCGTCCCACCCAACAGAGCCACCGAGGGGCCGATCGCTGCCCGACGATCGGCAATCCAGTTGAGCATGGCGACGTCTGCGGCGTCACCGTCATCTCCCGACAGTGTGTGAAAAGTGTGCGCCTCCGGCCTCCGGGCCGACCAAACACGCTAACAAATGAGTGGTCGTGACGGAAACGCCGCGATCGGCCGCGGGTCGTCACCTCGTGCCTGGGGTCGTGCTCGACGGGTCGCCAATCAACCCTCCACCATGCGGACTAGCGAAGCAGCCCGACGCGTGCAAGCCTAACGAAGAACCACAGAGTTGAATGAATTGAATGTAATGAACACTAATTGTACGAACAATGGAACATGTACAAGTATCGCAACTAACCTGGTGTGGAAGCGAAGCGTCAACGCACCATGCCTTGTTAGGCACACGAATCCGCAGAAGGGCAACTTGTCATTCCTCTGTCGTGTGGGACGTGCGCACGGTGCCGCGCATCAAGATCAGTCCAGAATGAGTCGACTCGCTCCATCCTCGCACATAGAAATGTTTCAACATAAATCATACTACACAACGACGGCAAGCACGACATATGTGAATAAAAGTACACAACGTATAATAATAAAAGACATGAGGGTTGAGCATAAATAAAGGTACACAACATGTGACAAACACAACATATCCGAATAAAAGACACAACATATATGAATAAAAGACAACCAATCACGCTAATATTACAATACATATATGTATAAAAGACATAAGGGGTGAACATAAATAAAAGTACACAACATGTGAGAGACACAACATACATGAATAAAAGACACCCAATCGCGTCAATATTACAATAAAAACATCCAACGTGCATATAATAACATATTTCGATACATAGCCACCACCACTTTCGTAACATACACCCTACGTGCACCGGTTTGCCTTGTGACCATACTCGCCAGACTCGTAACACCTCCTAAGAGGGCCACCCACTTCAGATTCATCCATGTCGCTATGCGAATGCGCCTAGTCTGTGGGATCGACAGACTGCCCTTCCGCACACCTCCGCAAGGTTGGATCCGGCAAACAGATGCCCTCATCTCTGTTAATCGCAGTGAAATCACCGTGTGCACGAAAACCACGAAACTCACCCGACCAGATATGGACAACATGATCCTTCAAGTAGAAAGAGGACATGTATTGCGGCGTGTTCATCCCAATTTGCCCACAAGCACCATCACGTGTGAGCAAGGAATATGAAGAAGTCTTGGCTTATTGCATTTGCATTCACACCATCCAGATGCCCCTTGGCCTAGATTAACCTCGTGCGTAATAACCGTGTGTCGGTTCCCAATCCCCTTTGCCCCGAAGAGTCACCTCGAAGCGGTATTCAGTGACCCCGTAGCTACGCACCATATGCTGCTGAGCTTTCATGGTTCGTTCCTCCATGTAGGTCATCATCCGCGAACAATACGGCGTTTGCAATGTGGAGGCATGAAGTACCGCTTCCGCATGCCTTTTCTGGTAGTAGCTAACGATGCCGTGCAACATGCCTTCAAGGATGGCCACAAGCGAAGCGGGCGGAGGCCTCTGATGACCCAATTGTAAACCTCGGCTATGTTCGTTGTCATCACGCCAAACCTGCTCAACGCAAACAGCTTTAGAACAACAGGCCAAATTGTTTAGCTGCTGTTTTGATATTTTAATGTACCATACTAACCTGGCGCCTCCGGTGTCATGGAGCAATGCCCACTTCTCTAGAGGCTCACCTCTATCCAAAGGCGAAACACTTAATGTTCCTTGACGTTCGCCTCCTCATATTAGGAGGATCGAGCTCCCAAGGGGTGTTAGCCTTTTGGGTGGACATTCGCTCGGCGTAGGTGGTTGCTTCTTCATCTCTTTGATATGCGCCTTTGGTGTGCTTATCCAACTCGGCAAATAAGCGCGTTGAACTTACGTGCCTGATTCTCGCTTGCATAACCTCTTAAACAGATTCATCGCTTTCTTGCTTTTGAACCGCTCAAGAAATTGGCACCCAAATGTCTCATGCACCACCTGCTCGCAGTCGTGCCACTAAAATGGTTCATCTCGGTCCTCCTCAGAGTCTTGATTGCCGAGAGGATACCTTTGTGACGATCATGAATGATGCACATGTCGGGCCGATCACCAACTACCCCCACCTTCGGATGTCTGAAAAACCACAGCCACTATCCCGATTCTCACCCTCAACAAAAGCAAAGGCCAATGGAAGTATGTGGTTGTTCGCATCAATTGCAATGGTCGTTAGAATCGCCTTGTATTTTCCAACAAAAATGTGCCATCAACACAAAGCAATGGACGACAAGACTGAATGACGCAATGCAAGGCCCCAATGAAAAGAAAGCACGACGAAATGTACAGATCCCATTTGCAGACCGCCGCTTTCTTTGAAAGCGGTGTATGTGCCAGATTGGTTTGCTTTCAAGATTTCAAGCACACGAGGTAGGTTGCAATACGATGCCTCGTATGTGCCAAACCTCTTCTCTAATGCTTTACGCCGCACGCCAGGCCATGGAGTAGCTTATCCGATACTTAAATGTTCGTAACATTGCTTTCTCGAATATACGAACACTCGATATCCCGCTTCTCAATTATTTCATTAAACATCACGCAGCTATTACAGCCGCATTCAAGTTACGGTGTTTGACAAGAACATTTTCTAGTCTGCATGTGTGCTCGCCCACTCTTGATGCAATCCAATATGTCTCACACTTCGGCTTGTATGCATGTACTTTAAATTCACAACCATCGACACGCACTTCACTGTGTACTTATCTGGGCTAGACAGGACAACCCGAAACTCTCTTTGCAATGATAGTGCCCACAAGCTCACCGCCAACTTCAATTTCAATTGTTTGGGAACATTTGATTCAACCGAATGGCACCGATTTCATACTCACAATGCGAGTCATGGCCCCACAAAGCTTCCATACCCGCTTTGTTCTCGCTGTTCCATTCATCGGGATGGGTACCTCCATTGAGCGAGTGCTACCATGCATTTCATCATCTTCTTCCCGGTCATCATCTTCGCCGATGGTATCGATCGGGTCCAACATTTCGGCTTCCTCTTCGTCGCCATGCGGTCGCCTCGCTCCAATTGATCTACAAGTTGATCGATATCCTCCTTCATCACCGACCTTCCGCGCTTGCTGCATCCATGTGATCATCCTCGCCGCCGCCTCAACCGACACCGCCGGGCTGAACTTGTTCACCAGAGTCGATGTGTCGCTCTCGCTCACACCAAGAGTACTCACCTCTTCCCTAGGGCAAGCTTGCACCAAAGATCACACAATCGAGGCTAGATCCCTTGCACCATCTTAACCATTTCTGCCACAACTGTGTTCGATCTACTGTCTTCAACTCCCACACAGCCGGGTCACCCTTGCTACGCGTGTATACGATTTGGATGCTAACAGAATAAACACTTGGATCCAGGGAAAAAAATTGGGTCAACCAAAGTTTTATATCACGAATGCTAACAGTATCGGGGGACAAGTGCTCGGCCATGGTGACCGCAAAGCAGCTTAAATCCACTCCATTCTGCCCATTTTTTACTTCACCATCGCCATAATATACCCTGAATTTCACTGGTTCCGACATCACTGCGACGACATAGACAAAATAAATTTATGCATCCCTACTAAAATGTAAAATCTGTACCGTAAATTGAACAACGATAATTACCTATCGGGATATCGATACTATAATATTATAATAATATAGCGCACGTATAACATGCCTATTTGCTACTAATATGCAATGTTCAGAAAAATCGGCCGATTAGCCGATTAGCTAGTGATCGAAGCCCTAAATATTCCATTTTTTTCCTTACGGTCAAAAAACTGGGCATAACGATTAATCGGAATTAATCAGGTCTAACTAATATCACTACTCTACATTAAACAACTAGAATCGCTAATCTAAATTTCGCTACTCTAGATCGCTAATCTAAATTGCGCTACTCTAGATCGCTACTCTAAATTACATTACTCTAAATCACTATCTTCATTGAAAAATATGAAATTAAACAAAGTTGCGAGGTTACCTCCTCTTTCTTCTTCTTCTTTTTCTTCTTCTCCTTCTCCTTCTCCTTCTTCTTCTCCTTCCTCTCCCTCTCCTTCCTCTCCTTCTCCTTCCTCTCCCTCTCCTTCTCCCTCTCCTAGGTAAAATATTCACACATAGGTAAAATCTCCCTCTCCCTCTCCTTCTCCTTCTCCTTCTCCTTCTCCTTCCTCTCCCTCTCCTTCTCCCTCTCCTAGGTAAAATATTCACACATATGTAAAATCTGAACAACATAGTGTTACTTGCTAATGTGAACAACATAGTGTTACTTGCTAATGTAACATCATATTCACACATAGGTAAAATATGAACAAGATAATATTACTTGCTATTGTAACATCCACACATCATCAATCTTGATAACACTTCAAAATAAACAATTATTAAGCCTCCTCCCCTCCTCTCCTCTCCTCCCAATTGCATTGCATGGTATCCCCCTCATCTCCTCCCGTCTACTAATTCCAATGCATCGTGGCTTCCAATGTCTGTTGTGTTTTTTGATGCATGAAAAATGGAAATACGAAAAATTATGGAGATATTTTGCTCTTAATCCAAAGCAAAATCTGATAAGGCTTCAAAATGAATTGTTGTTAAGCCTGATAAGCACTAATCTTGTACCTAATGCCAGGCACAACCTAGTAGACTGCATGTGTTCTCAAAACCATTCCATGTTCTTTTTAATTGTTTCTTTATTTTAGTGCTTTGCACACAACTGTGGGTGTAGAAAATTAATTGAGATATCAATAATTATCCATTTCATCAAAGCTCAAAAGTTCAGGACCAATCCAGTGTTAATGGAAAAGATGAAAAGTTATCAGGCAAGGACAGATCAAACTGGTTAATTACTCCACTCCAGTGTCATGCATACTGTGTGCTAATTTCAGCAGGTCAAGTTGAGACAAAAGTGGCAACTAAAGCACTACAACTTAGGAGCAACTCATGATCAGGTTGCTAATCTTAGGAGCAATTAGTTTGAATATATGTAGCTGATCAGATTAGTCAGACAGAATCTTTGATTTACCGGTACCTAAAACCATGTGATGACAATTGACACAATACATCCAAGTAGACTACCTGAAATAAAGGGGGGAAAATAAGCTATACTAGCTAGCTAGTAGATTTTCTGAAATATTCTAACAGGTAGTCAATACTTAGCTTTCCAGATGTAGATAGGGTCTAGAAACTGATTATATACTAAACCTCATAATAAAAATAGAAAAGCACAGAATTATGAAGTAGTAACCCCTATAAAGAAAAGCGTAGAATTATGAATTAATTTCCCCACTTCTCGTTTCAAAGGAACAAGAACTTCTCCTATAAGTAAAGCTGCAATGAATTAATTTCCCATAAAGAAAAGCACAGAAGTATGAAGGCCAAGTTTGGATCAAAAGAAAAGCACGGAAGAACTGAAGCATTGCACAAGCACAAGCTTGATGTGCAGAAACAGGAATTCTTTCTGGGATGAGCTAGTTGTCTAATGCCTGGAGTCTACCTCATTGCAGTACTAGTTCATAGGGAACATAAACTTAGTTTATGTTCGAAGCATCAGGTACTATTATTAATTGTACCTAAAGCAAACACAAAGATTAATTAATCAATTACGGAATCACCTTCATGACATATTTACAAAATCCTACAGACAGAATCTCAAACATTCTATTAGCAATATTTGTTTAATTGCTAGCGCTCTTCTTTCTCTAATCCATCTCCTTGGTAAGCTATAATTTCTACATACTAGCCTAGAAGTCTTGATAGCATGTCTAGTCGTAGTAACACTAGCATCATAGAAAGATGCAAGATATTAAGCACAATCCAAGATCGTACCTTAACCAAGGTTAAGAGCCCATTACAACCAGTATAGGAGCTCAACAAACCAACACCAAGGGAGATGAAGACCAACTTTTTTGAGAAATTCACATGTAGGACATCACAGAGATTATTATCAATACTTCATCAGCCTCTGAAGGGCCTCTTGTTCCTGGTTTGTATGGAAGTGCCTTCAGCTTGCCAGCATCGATGTCGTGCAACAATGGAGTGAAGATCTCCCAAGCAGCCTGAAACCAGCAAACACAGTGTCGGGATTCAGCAGGGAGTCCAGTGCAAGGGAGGTGCGAATGCAGATAGTACCACAAACCTTCAGCTCATCTCGGCGAACAAAGTGCTGCTGCTCGCCTCTTATCCTGTCAAAAAAATAATAATATTGGTATCCATAAGTAGATCGAGAGTAAGTACGGTTGTTCTTTCAGGCAAAAGTTGATAAAAATTTCAGGTCTCTATGAAGTGCTGGGAACAAGGTGTGAATGATGCAGGGAACTGAAGTGAGCGTATTAGAAACAAATTTTTACTGTTTGTAGTAGTATGATTCTAAACTAATATAATATACATAGATAATCAAAATTTACGTATACGAGTCCCGACAAAAAAAAAAACCTATCATTCACCACCACAAGGTTTAACATGGCATCGTACCGTTTGGCGAACATGTGTTATTTTTGTAATTTTTGTTTTTCATGTATTAATACCGCAATACATTTTTAAAAAAATAATATTTAAAAAAAATCCTTTCTTCTGCCGCGCATTGTCCTCCCGTACGTTCACGCCATCTACTCGAAGTTTGCAAGCACCAAAGCTAGCACTCCAAGAAGCTGTCAACAAAGTTTACATTCATTCAGACCAGCGAAGATCCTCCCCTGCTTCCGTTTTACTGGAAGCAAATTAACCACAAAGCGCAGGCCATATGTTACAATAAAAGTTGAGCGAGGCTTTCAGACAATTTGGGGCAGTTGGTTCACTTGACAGATCTTGAGCAGTCACAAATTCAGTGATTAATTCACCTTGTCCTCTTATTTATTTATAGGGACACGTGCAGTTCGCTGAATTAGATTACTGAGACATTTTACCATTCTAGAAAATACCAGAGTTTTCTTAGATCGGAATTTTTCAATTTAACCAGAGGCTTCTTATAGCCATTTGGTTTTTTCAATTGAGTTCATTCCTATATATTTTTGCAAAAGTGAGACATCTAAGACACTAAGAACAGGTGAAATTTATTTCATGATTTTTGGACCCAGGGTTTATATAGTTTCTTCATAATACATAAAAGGGTATTTAACAAAACTTGATTTTAACTATTTAAATTTGCATGGAACATAGTATTTTTTGAGAGATATTATGAATCCTTATGGCTTAATAAAAATTTATAAATTATTTTCATTATTTTTGGAGCCATGGTTTATATAGTTTCTTCATAGCACCTAAAATGGTCTTTTTAGTAAATCTGATTTTAACATTTTAAATTTGCATAAAACTTGCTACTTTTTTTTAATATATTATGAATGTTTATATCGTAATAAAAATTTAGAAATTTTTTTCATAATTTTTCGAGGTTCCTAGCATCCGGTATGAATTATTTGACATATAATGAATTAAAAATAATTAATTAAATGGAAAATGCCACGTACCTGCCAGTCGCTGCCACGTGGCTCGACGGTGCCCACTCGCGTCCACGTTGCGCGACTGGAGGCTAGTTTTGTAAAAAAAATTATTTCGGGTATATTTTTGAATTTTTTGATTAAAAAAAGTTTATTTTAAAAAAATTCTTGTATTGTACTAGGAAGATAAGGCGCGCGTCGCGTGAACAAAAAAACTAATTTTGCGTTTTTTTTCCAGAGAAAAAATAGACTTAGACGTATTTTTGAATTTTTTTTTAGACTCGAGAAACCTTAGAGACCGAGCCGAAAGAAAAGTACACATATTTTTGTTGACGAATTTTTTTTTTCTACAAAAACGGAGAAAGGATCTGGGCCCGTAAGCGCACGCCGCGTGCGTGAACGGAAAATGATTTTGTTTTTTTTCCGGAGAAAAATGATTTTGCGTTTTTTTTTCCTGAGAAAAAAATTGACCTAGACTTATTTTCAATTTTTTTTGAAGCTCGAGATACCTTCGAGCCGGGAAAAAAGTACACATTTTTCTGTTGACAAAAATATTTTTTTCGGAAAAACGGAGAGAGGACCTTGGTCCGTAAGCGCGGCGCACGCCGCGCGCGTGAACGGGAAATGCTTTCGCTTTTTTCCCGGAGAAAAAGCAGATCTAGACGTATTTTCAAATTTTTCGGAGGCTCAAGAAACCCTAGAGACCGAGACGAAAAAAGTACACATCTTTCTGTTGGGGAAAATATTTTTTTCGGGGAAAACAGAGAAATGACCTAAACGTAAGGGATGAGGATCTGTTTGCTATATTTTTAGACCTGATCGCTATCCCGAATAATTAGAAAAGGACTCGTTCGATATTTGTACTCAATCGGGGGGGTTCGTAAAGTAACGAACCAGGGGCCCGAACGCAATTTTGAAAAGGTTTTTTGCCCTCACAAAAAAACACGGAGGACCTATCTGTAATTCATAGGGATCTATGTGTAATTAAAGAAAAGGGAGAGTTTTTTTGCAAATTGGCAAGGGGGTGACGTGGAGTCTCTCTTTGCCCTCCAAAGCTAGGCACTATAAGGGGTTTACTATTTAGGCACTGAGGAGAGATGGTTTAGTCACAAAGTTGACTTGTTTGTACCAATAGATTATCCACTATGGTCCGTGATGATTTCTAAATTAGTTGGCTACTAAATAAATTTCAGGTTTATTTACTTGTCGAGCGATGAAACCCTAATTCGTAATAAGTGCCGATTTGGTTCTGGACGAATCTGATATCTCATTGAGCCATACCATCTCATACGGGTCTAACAACAACTCAAAATTTTAATTTGTTGCTATTTTAATTTAATGCAGTTATTTTTATATGCAGCCAGACTAACATGCAGGGCTACGGACGAAGATTAAAAGAAGCATAGATTTTAGTAATCTTGTCATTTTTATTTTTGTGATATAAATAATTAATCATGTAATTTGTTTACGAGATGTAATTAAATTCTTGTATATTGTAATAAATTCCATTGTACCAAAATTTGTAATAAATAAAATGTATGGTTCATTTTTATTAATTAATTTAATTAAGCATATTGTTTTAATTAATGATCTCTAATGCACTGTTAAATACGGTTGATTCAGAGGGTCAACTTGTGAGGTCGTGGCAACCTCTGGATGTTGGCACGTGACAAGGAGATGTCAAATAAATTTGGTGAAAAGACAGTCAACGTCTGGATGTTGGCTCGGTGTCCAAGGACATATCAAATAAATTTGGTGAAAAGAGTCACTTGTGTTCACTCCTAGGGCAGAGTGGTACTACTGCATGTACGGAGTAGTAGCATTATTTCACTGCATCAGTGGCGGCCTCTGTCTTCACCAAAGTTACTCCAATTTGTCCATGTCCAGTGATCAAGGGTCATAGCGACCAGTAGAAGCCATTGTCTCGGTTTGGTTATGCGCTAAGTTTAAGGTTCTGTTTGAAAGCAAAAAAATTTAATATCATGGTATTACAAAACTATGGCATAAATACTATGGTATTACAAAACTATGATATGAAAACTGTTTAGAAAGTCTTTTGCATAATGAAGTGATGCCAAAAGCTCAAAACTCCACTATAAATGGAGTTTTCAATATTCCATTATAAGTGGAGTTTTCAATACTCCAAAAATACTATGGTATTGGCAATACCATGGTTTTTAAAACAGAGTTTTTTTGGTTGCTTCCAAACACCTTATGGCCAAAAATACCATGGTATTCTTCAAAACCATAGTTTTGTCTAGAAACTATGAAAATACTTTGTTGCCAAACATGCTCTAAGGAAATTCTATGCTTGTGGTTCATCTGATGTCCAGTGATAAAGGGTCATAGCGATCACTAGAAGCCATTATCTCAGCCATTCCAGGACGAATGTAGACTATAATAACACACACTTACAATGTCCAATATCTCAAGAACGCGGCGTCCAGAGCGTCAAGGTTGTAGAGATTGAACAAGTCCTAGAAGTCGACCACGAAGAAGCTCTCCGATGACTCGTTGAATAGATACTTATGCTTGAAGCTGACTATGATACTCGTTATATGTTCTTGCACTAGCTTGATAACTTGTTCCATGTACCAAGAATGCAATTTAAGGTAAGACATACAAAGTGATTTATACGATCTGTCGTTAGTAAAGACTCTCCTAGCTTGTATAACCGGGCCAACGGGGCAATCGGAAAGTCGATGGTCTTCGTGATCTTCTTCTATTTGTCCTTGCCTTTCTTTATACTGTAGGGAGTCTTCACGGGAGACAAATGGGCAGGAAACCAGTCCAAGTCCTGTAGATCAAGTGCAGTACGGGGTACGATAGCCGAGTTGATGGCCACATTCGTCATACACATTTACATTTGAGATCAAAGGTGACCCCTATCTTCATCTAGCCGTTGGCATATTGGGTAAATGGCAAGACTAGCCAAAGAACCAAAACGACATCCCTGGTGCCACTCATGGCCCACCATATCATTCTTACCACTTGCCCCGGTCTAAATCTATTTATCAAACCCAGTTGATTACCATACACCACATGCCATAAACAATCACAACACATGATGCTTCTCCAAAAACAGGTTCAATATATCATTAAGTCAATATTAGCATTTGATTGTCCAAAATCATGTCATGTGCACGTAGCAGGTCTAAGCAATATTCTACAACGATCTAAATACCCAATGTTGGCAATTTAATAATGTCCAACTACATATTCCTCAACTAGGGTGACAAGGGTTCATGGCACATAATTAAATAGTCAAGGTGTCATACTGCAATTCGGCATTTATCTAATTCCCAGAATAATTAAAACAATTTCTAATTAAATTAGCATTTAATAATTTAAATTAAATTAATTTCAAAAATGGGATCAAAATGGTCAAAGCATAACTTGCCTTCAAAAAGTACTTGTTCTTGGTCTTGAGCTGGCTCCTGGGTCAAAACTTCACCTTCGAAGCCTTCGGGTACTTCAACGTCTACTCGTAACGCGTGCAAATAGCAGTAACACAAAAAAATAGTAGGCAAAAAGTGTCCAAAAATCCAATTAAACTTCATAAACAGAGAGATCACATTTTTATAAATTTTTAGAAATTTGAATCGCCCAAATCGGAGTTAAAACGCAAAAGTTACACTCATTTAAAGTTTGAAAAATCAATTAAATAAATAATAATAGAGAAAACTCATGTACAAAAATTAAACAAAATTCACCATTATGTAGATCTCAATTTTATAAAAATTTAGAAATTTGAATCACCCAAATCGGAGTTAAAATGCAAAAGTTATAAGCGTTTGAAGTTTAAAAAATCAAATAAAAGAATAAACCGAATTAAATCATTTATTTTTCTACTGAAAAATCTGATTTATGACGTCAGCACGACGTCAACGTGGAATTTGAATTTCCACCGAATTATTTTTCTATTGAAAAATTGAATTATGACGTCAGCGGGTCCATGGACTTGGTCCAC
This sequence comes from Rhipidocladum racemiflorum, assembly GCA_036346355.1. Taxonomy (NCBI): domain Eukaryota; kingdom Viridiplantae; phylum Streptophyta; class Magnoliopsida; order Poales; family Poaceae; genus Rhipidocladum; species Rhipidocladum racemiflorum. Next base: position 23,183,401 of record CM070571.1, read on the forward strand.
GGCTCGGGTCCAGCCCACCGTGGACCCGGTCCACAGGTACATGTCTCACTGATATGTGGGACCCCTCGGATGACGCCAGCGCTGACATCATCGCGCTCGGCCACACGATGCTGACACGCGGGCCCCACCGTGACGTAAGCGTGACGTCACGGGTGACGTCACCGCACGGTGGACAGAGCCACTAACATGCGGAGCCCTGCTGACGTCACGCGTGACGTCAGTGGCGACCGGGCGACACCCGTGCTGACCGCGCCGGTTCGGCTACTGGACACGTGGCTCAATCTGGGCCGTTGGTTTGAAATCCAACGGTTCAGATCAGATCTAATCCCGCACGTTGCGGTGCAACGCGGTTGATCTGGACCGTACGATTTAGATCGTACGGTTGAGATCCGATCGGGTTTAACCGCGTCGCTGGGGGGTGACATGGCATGACCCGGCGTTCGACGCATGGCGCAATCTACACCGTCCGATTTAGATCGGACGGTCGAGATCCAATCTCGTGCTTCAATGTGCGTGAACCCTAACCGTACGATCTAGATCTAACGGCTGAGATCTACCCCTAGCACGGTGTGGTTCGAGGCTACGTGGCTCAATCTAGGGTGTTGGATCTAGATTTAACGGCTGAAAACAGATCTAAAGAATAACACGTGGGGCTTACCCGCGGGTGACGTGGACGAATCCTGGCCGTGCGATGAAGATCCAACAGCGGAGAAGCTTCGCGGGTTCGGCGATGTCCACGGCGGAGCTAGGTGGCCGGAGACGAAGACGATGACGAGCCCGACGGCGTTGCGGTGCGGTTCCGGCGAAGTGAGTGGTACCCTCCGACGCGTCTCGTCGCGATGGTTCCGGATCTGGGCTTGCTCCCGGCGGAGACGGCGAAAAACGGCGAAAAACCGCGGCGGCGCGCACAACCAACTACGGCGAGCAATTGGGGCGGACGGCGGCGGCTTGAGCTCGGTGACCTAGGGCTACGGGTGGGCACGGAAGAGAACACGTTGGCGGCGGCACATTAAATAGGGGTCTCGGATTTCGTGAAATCCGCGGAAACCGAGGCCCACTCGGCGGCGAGTCCGACTGATTCGACTGGCGACGTGAGACCGTGACCGTTGGATCAAGATCCGACGGTCACAAGCGTTAGGGTTCGGTTGGGCTCGGGTCGGGCTTGAGTCCGGTTCGAGTCAGACTCAAGTCTGACTCGGGTCGGACTCGGTCGGATGAACAGTACTAACCCACTCGGTATTTTCCAGCGATTTAATATTTGAAAATAATTCTAGTAATTCAAATAATTCGAGAAAAATAGCAAAATAACCAGAAAAATTCTGGAAAATACTTTGAGACATTTTGGACTCAAATAAAATATTTCCAACAAAATTTTATTTGAAACTTTCATTTCTTTAATTATTTCAAAAGGGAATAAATTCAAATTAAATCCAAATAAATCCAATAAATTCCAGAAAATTGCAAAATTTCTCAAAAATGTCAAATAACATTTAAATACATGAAAAGCAAAAATTAGGGTGTTACACTCTAGTAATCAGAACTGAACCACGGCTAGCTTTAACAAACCATGCCTAGGTTCTAGGAAACTATGGATCCTTCCAAAAAAATCAATGCTTTCCCCATCTCCAACCCTCCATGTAACTCACCTTTTCAGTAGTTTTATACCTTTTAAAATACTCCTCCATACATATGACATCCCATTGGTTGGTTTCGCATGGAGAACATCACATAACGGGTAATATCTCGCCTTCATAATTCAAGCACACAATGCTTGACGGCTCTGAATCAACCTCCACCCTTGTTGAGCCAGCATAGCAATATTAAAAGCATGGAGATCCCTAAAGCCCAACCCTCCTTTGCTATTTGGCTTCATCAAATTTTCCTTTCCCAACCAGTGTATCTTACTTTTATTTTCTTGTTGTGCCCACCAAAAGCTAAAAATCATTGTGGTCAATTCATCACAAAAGGATTTTGTGAGATGAAAGCAAAACATGGCATATATAGGAATGACTTGTGCAATAGCTTTGATTAATATTTCTTTTCCAGCTTTTGAGAGCATTTTTTCTTTCCATACTTGAATGTGTCGCCAAATCTTCTCCTTTCGATATGGAAAAGTTTTATCCTTGGACCAACCAATGAATACCGGCAAGCAGGGTTCAAATTACCGATCGATTGTCATCAATAATCGTGATTTTCAAGATTATCGAGGGAGAACAAAAATTCAAACCGTTCGAACTGGAATTCAAATTTAAAATTTTTGTGAAATTTAGAAAAAATTTGTCCAAAAATTCCCTAAAATTATAATTAATAGATTTGTGATATATTACATCAAAAAAATTTCAAAAAAAAAAATCAAATTTATGATATGTTTTTGAACCAAAACCGAATGTACATAATTGAAAAGGAAAAAAAGTATTAAAACAGTGCTAGGATGCAGGCCTACTGCATTTGGGCTAAGAAGCCTGGTCTGGCCCATGAACTTTAGTGAGCTATCTTAAGGCATTCCGGTTAGAGAAACTGGTAGCATTACTGCTGCGTCGATAGAACCTCCTTCTCCCCTCCACCTCGTCGTCTCCGGTGTCAGATTCGACCACCTTAAAGCCTCTTATCGCCGACATGATGCACCACATGATAGCTCTAACTCATACACAACCTCCCACCCAATGGATCTACGAGTGACAAGACCCATAATTTTATATCATGTTGTATCAATAATGGGAACAACTAGTCTATGGATGAGGCAAAGTTGGCATGAATACAAAGCGGAGTTGTTAGCTACACGAGAATTATTGCTCATGTCCATAGAGGAGTTCAACATAGCGAACCAAGTGTACACCCAACAATACTACCCGTACTTCTGATGATAATGTTTCATTTGTATGTTTCATTTCATTGCAACTCAATTTTTTTTACGAACATAGTGTTCATGTAGGTCCAACATGGCATATGTACGACAATAGAAGGACGATGAAGCTATGCCAAGTGTGGATATTCATTTTCGGTGAGAAATATTGATTTGAAATGTATGTTATTTGTTGGTATTGAAATGAATGTTATTGAAATATGGATTTATCGAATCTTTCAGTTCTGAATGGTATTGAAATAAAATGTTATTTATTAATATATTATTACTACATGCTTAATTGATAACTTGACATTGTCTAAATACAGCAAAGGTCATGCCAAATATTTTTGCAATTTTTTTTTCTATTTTTTCACAATTTCCTGCAATCCTTCCCACCTTTTCTTAACTCTGCCGATTTTCTTGCAAAATATCTCTATTATCGTTGCTTACCGCTCAATAATCAGTGATTATCGGTCTATAATCGAGCCTACAAGCTGCTATCTTCACTGCAAATTTAAACAAATTTGATTTCGACATTCATTCAATATTTCATGAACATCGTTCGATAATCAACGATTCGATACCGAGCCATTTCTGATAATCAAGTTGATTTCAGTAAGGTTAACCCTGCCGGCAAGCCTAGAGCAAAATCGCATCAAATACGAATCATTTTCATAAATCTCATATTTAGTCTATCATTCGAATTTGCAATGAACAAAATCGTAGATTTATCGTTATTAATGATTTTCCCTTAACACTTTTCATAATCATTTAAAATCTTCTTAATCTCCAGCGCTACTGAATTGCTAGCGCTTAGCAAAAGGAGGGAATCATCTGCAAGCCTAGCAAAAAGAGGGGATCATCTAAAAAAACAAATGAAGCACTACTGACTTGGTAGCACTAATCAAAAAGGAATTATTGATTATTTGCCACAAAGTTGAGGTGCATTTGATGATTTGCCACGCCATGTCTCACTGATATTTGGGCTCAATGACCACATATCAGTGAGACATGATGTGGCAAATCATCAAGTGCACATCAACTTTATGACAAATAATTAAATCTCCCAAGCAAAAACAGGGAATCATGTAAAAAAACTAACATGCTAACGCCAAGCAAAAAGAGAAAATCATCTGCAAAATAAATAAATAAGTTAAGTTGGAACCTACTTGACAAATTTTAATGCCTCTTAGTCTCAAGTCCTCGCGCAAACAACGAGCGGATCACCTTGTCGAAAAAGCCAACACCACACGAGTCGAGGGAGCTTCCCAAAGATCTATAAACTAGAAATTCACTCAAAAGACAAATAAATTCAAGAAATGCATTAATAAATCAAATTGCACAATTTAATAATGTATTTTATCTTTATTAACTAGGAATATCACATCTTTCTATGTTACTTATTCATAGTTCTGAGTCTTCTGACCGCAACATTTTATATCAAATGATAAATCATAGTTCCAAGCGTGTATTTTACTGCGTGGAGCTCAATAATTGTGTCGAAAGCTAGTGGATTGGCGTTAAAACATGTAGAGTTTTTAGTGGGCTGCAACAGGCTAATGGGCCTTGAAGTCCACAGTTGCAGGCTTCATAGTTTTTCTTCTTCTTTTTTTGGTCTTTTCTTTTTACTACAATTGGTTTTAGCTAAAAACCGTATCAAAATTTCTGTGATTTCAACTAAATTTGATCCCACATGTCAAAATCTTATTAATACTATCTTTAGGGATATTTTGGATAAATTTTTATAATTTTTTTAAAACTTAAACTTCAAATCTACCGATTTCTCTCTCAGTTTTGAAAGTCGTGTCGCTGTGATATCATCGAATTATTGATCCATAATCGACGATTTTGCAATTCCTAACTCTCGTAGGAGGACTTTCTTGCTAATTGACTTCTTGTCAGCATAGGCGTAGCTGCTCGTGGGGCTGGGTGGGGCTGAAGCCCACCCCACGCCAGCCCCAAAACCCTCCCTGCCCATCGGTATTAGCGATTAGCCATGTAATTAGCCATTTGAAATTCTGAATGCATTGCATTAGTAGCAAATTAGCAAACCGCGTAGCGTCTCCATGACTCGCATCGTGTCAATTCGTCTTCATGGCAACAACGGTAAGGCGAGGCGCCGCTCTGCCTAGTGCCTCGGCCTCGCGCAGCGCACACACGTCTTCCCGGTGACTTGCTGCTCTGTCTCGGCCTAGTGCCTCAGCGGCTCAGCCTCACGCGCACCTCGTTGATTTTGGATATCTGTTTTTTTAGCACCCCTGGTTGAATCTTTCTGGCTCCGCCACTGCTTGTCAGGGAACCAAGAAACAACTGTACTACCATAACATGTGTCCTGTAATGCAGACCATGAAAAGGCCATTTTTCTTTCCCTAACAAGAAAAAAAAAGCGACACTACATACCTTTTTTTTTTAAAAAAAAAAATGTGTGGTACTACTCGACGGATTAGACAGGTCCTGCAGCCGGGGTGTGGTACTACCGTACTAATCGACGCATCAGTGCTGGCTGACAAATGAACGTACGCTCGTGGGACCTACTATGTGTACTCCCATAGTCCCATGATGCTTGTACAAAACTGCTGGTACAAATTAACATAGATCACCATACGAGTGAACTCGACAGAGCATCTTGACGACGTACGCTCCTGTAAGAGCACGAGAAGCTTTTTTTCCCCTCTTTCTTGACCTGATTTTTTTTTTTATATTCGGTCTATACGCACGAGTAAAACGGTAAATCTGATTATTTTCCGACGGTGGAAACAGTAAATAGTCATGTGTCGTGCTTCTCTAGTACGGCAGGCTCAAAAATATTACATTTATAATTTTGTTTATATATGAAAAAAATATATGAAAGGGACACGCTTCGTCGCAAGTGGCAGCACGAGCGCACGCAGCCGCGGGAGAGGGAAGGAGCGATGCATCAGAGGAGACTAGATGGGTATGCAGCATGTCATGCAGCGCATTTGCTTACTGCAGCTTGTGAGGGTGTTTCTCGGAAATCAGTGTCAGAATTTTTAAAAATTGCAAAAGTTTGATCATACTTTAAAATTTTTATGGTAGCTCAGGAATGCTCTTAAAACCCTTCTAAAAAAGTTTTAAAATTTTCCAACACACTTTAGCAGCTTAATTAAATCAATGAAGTTGCTTTAAATGCATTAGCACCATTGTAAGTGTCGACGATTGGGATCGCTTGACCGCAGAAATGTTAGGGGGTTGATGTGAATGCGGAACCTAGTACTAACTTCGCTTAAAGAGGCAAGGGGTTCACTGCTTGAAAGATCGAATGAAGGAGAAAGAGAGGGACAACGAGAGTTATACTGGTTTGAGCCCCCCGGTCCGGGTAATAGCTCTACTCCAGTATTGCCCATAGACGAAGAAATCCACTATGTTGTAGTACAAGAGGTGCTATCTAGCCCGAGCACCTGTTATCTATCTTGTGAGTGTGTATGTCTAGTACTGTTCTCTGCCTCCCCCTGCTGTGTTCGTCTCAGTGAGGTTTTATATCTCTCCTAGCCGTTACTAGAAACGGTCGGGAGAGATTCTTTGGGGAGTGGCTTTATACGCACTAAAGTCGGATCGTAAATGTCCTGGGATTACCGTTCACGTCTGGCTTAACTCCATCATTTAAGAATCTTGAAAACTGATGGCGTGAATGTCCGATCGGGACGCCCGAGCTTGACCTCTCGGGCAGAAGCTAGCTCCTTGCTCTCTAGCTCGAGCTCGAGCTAAGAGCCCTTGACCACACCGCTGACAGAGCCCTTGACCACGCCGCTTACTGCATGGCTCCCGCTTGACCTCGAGCTAGGGGTTTGTTGACTATACTGTTGACCGGGCAGGGGTTTTCTAGTCCCCGACAGTAAGTTTTTTTAAAAATTGCATAAGTTTGATCATAATATGGAAATTTTATGGTAGGTTAGGCATGCTCTGAATACCCTTATCAAAAAGTTTTAAAAATTTCTAACATTATTTGACAGCTCAATTAAATCAGCAAAAAAATTACTTCAATGGTGAAATTAAGGACCTAAATGTAATTACTCATTTTTAAGAGATTTGCATGGAGGAATGACACGTGGGGCTCCCTGGGCTGGAAGTCTCCCAGATTTAATATAAGTAGTATTCGTGTGCAGGAGAATGCGTGCTTCAAAGCTAACAAGAGACCTACTAAAACCTATTAACCACTAAAATATAACATTTAGCGGTCGACACTTAGGCTCAATTGGCGGGCACGTGTGAGGAGGCGAGTAATGTGCACACGTGTGTGCGTGTGTGAGGGTTCGTGTGTGTGTGTGCGCGTATGTAGCTTATCTGTTCTTCTTCTTTCTATAATGAATATAATGAATACCAGAGTTCTTGGCCAATCTTTAAAAAAATATATAATTTATGTAATTTGAAGAATCAAGTTTAATCTGTCCGTGGATCCACACCAATTAAAAACGCCCCAAACCGGCGAGGCCACGATGCATCCGGGTCGCATCGCTATACCGGACGTACCTGAAATTGAATAGTTATTAGGCTTCTATCGGTTTGTCTCGGCATATGGTCGACTAGGTAGAATGTGCGGCATATGCCGCACCGTGTAAATTTGCTCTGTTTTTTTTTCTAAAAAAACACTGTAGGAGAAATTTAACATATTTTTTTCAGAGCGATCTCAAAAAAATTGGATAGGTAGGAATGTCTATGAATTTGCGTAACCATTGTTTTATTTTTTTCGAAGTGACCTCTAAAAAATTGGATGGGTAGGAGACGTATACGAATTTGCGTAATCACGGGTTCATTTTTTTTGCAAAAAATAACCTAAACGTAATCTTCCAGACATAATAGATATATTTTCTCAGGAAAAACAGATAAATGATCTTCTTTTGCCAAGTTTAATACTCTATACGTTCACCGGTGAATGATACATGTTTAAAAAAAATACTATAGATCGAGTTGCAAAAATAACTATAGAGATACATCTCTAATATTCTGAAAAATATTATAAATCGAGTTACAGAAACAATAGAGATAGAGTTGCACACATATTTCTTTTGATGAATTTGGTTAACACTCTAATACATGTTCCAAAAAATATTAGAGATGACAACCTTCTTTTGTTGAGTTTAACACTCTATGCATTCACGGAACAATAATACAATCTTCTTTTGCCGAGTTTAATACTCTATACGTTCACCGGTGAATAATACATGTTTCGAAAAATACTATAGATCAAGTTACAAAAATAACTATAGAGATACAGCTCTAATATGACAAAAAATATTAGAAATCAAGTTACAAAAAAATGGAGAGATAGAGTTGTACACATCTTTTTTTTGACGAATTTGGTTAACACTCTATTATTACCCGGTCAACCTCCTTTTGCTGTGTTTAACACTCTATATGTTAACCAGGTGATAATGCATGTTCCAAAAAATATTAGAGATGACAACTTTTTTTTGTCGAGTTTAACACTCTATGCGTTCACCGAGTAATAATACATCTTTTAAAAAATATTAGAGATCGAGCTGAAAAAAAATCTAGAGATTAGAGATCGAGTTGGGAAAAAAAGTATAGAGATAAAGTTGTACACATATTTCTGTTGACGAAAATATTTTTTTCGAGAAAAATGGAGAAATGACTTGGACGTAAGGGACGCGGACCTATTTGTTATTTTTTTTAGACCTGACCGCTACCTTGAAAAATTAGAAAATGGTTCATTCGCGATTTGTATTTAATGGGAGTTTTTTATTGTAAAGTAACGAACCGAGAAACCTAAACGAGATTTTAAAATTTTTTCTTACCCTCACAAATAATTGCAAAGAACCTCTTTGTTATTTATAGGGACCTATTCGTAATTTAGAGAAAGGGAAGGGATTTTTTTGCAAAATCGTCAAGCACACGACGTGTCTGGCCTGGCTGGCCGAAAAGAGCAATTCTTTCCGGCGTAATAGAGGTATGATGTGATAAAAAAAAAAGGAAATACAATACATAATTCGGTCACAGACTTTTATTGGTTTGTCTAATATAAAGGGCAGGAGCATTGCGATCCTCTTAAGTATTCAAGTGAGAAGAAAGAATTATACTCTTTCCATTCCTTTTTTAAGTTATATCCTATCATCCGTGTTGTCAAATTTTTTAAAGTTTGATCATTAATATATTTAAAACTATCTAGATTGGCTACATAAAAACTGTATAATTAAATTTATCGTTAAAAATATTTTTATAATACTATGATTTTATTAATACATCATAAGATAAAATTACAAAAAATAACAGTTAACGTCATATCTGGAAGACCGTGAAAAATAAAAAACGTTGCTTTAAAAAGTACGGGGGAGTATTATTTTAGATCGATGTAGCACATAAGAAATTAAGTAAGGAAGCTTAAACTATGACAGTGGCCGCTATTGCCGTATAGTAAGCGAACAAGGTGAACCAACTGCCCCAAATTCGTGCTACATCCTACTACGAGCCCCGCTTCCTCGATCTAGTCCTTTTTCCCGCACTACTACAGATTTAGCCATCAGAGTCCTGGTTAACAACAGTCATCAGAATCGATTTTTGAACCGGTAACCAGCCATTCGAGACTGATGCCTATTGGGCATCAGTAACCGGTACTAACCCGCAACCTCATGACTCCAGGCTTACCCTGCTAACCAAGCCACCCACCATCGCGTACTGATATACATAGAATATACATTCCTTTTGAACTTTTTTGAAATGAGGCATTAGTACCGGTTCGTGACACAAACCGATACTGAAGGCACGAGGCATCAGTACTGATTCGTGTTACCAACCGGTACTGATGCCAATACGAACCGGTACTAATGACTCGTGCCTTCAGTATCGGTTCGTGTCACGAACCGGTACTAATGTGAGGGCGTCAATACCGGTTCATGTTACCAATCGGTACTGAAAGCTCACTACAGTCCTGTAGCCAATGAACCAGTACTATAGTGACATCAGTACCCGTTCAAATTTAATCGATAGTGATGTGACAGTAGTAAAACCTAGTTTTCTAGTAGTGCCGGCCTGGCGAGGACACAACCCCACGTTCCCCATGTCAAATAAATATCCTATTAATTTCTGCATGACACAAGTCGGCTCCACGTCCCCAGACATCTATAAATTCGGGCGGAGGAGAATGCGTGCTTCAGAGCCCCAAGTCCCCAACACAACCCCCCAGGGCCTGTTGCGCGCGCCAATGGATCAGAAGGATGCCAGCAACAAGCAAGTGCCAGCGCCGGCGTGGGAGCAACGGTGATCATCGGCGCGGCCACTCATGCTGTTCGGGGCCACGGTGATCATCGGCGCGGCCACCGAGGGAGCAACCGTGCCCTGGCCTCGACTGCTCGCGGCGCTGCTGGTTTGGCTCGTCGGCGTCGTCACGCTCTTCGGGACGTGGGTTTGACCGCCGGCTGGCACCGGGGCCGCCGCTGTGGGATCAGAGAGCACGGAATTTGCATCGCGTTTGTATCATTTCGTCAGCAAATAAATGGCACCAGCTTCGGCTGCCTGCGTATGCATGCGTCGTGTCAGTTCAGTTGTGTTCACTCCTAGGTAGGACTCGTACTACTGCATATAGGGTGTGTTTGGTTGCCTGCATGGTGCCTGAATCGCATGAGTGGTTAGCCTGGATGGCTCATACGAAACAAGCTAGGATGGTGCAGGTAACCAAACACACCCATAGTAGCACTATTTCACTGCATCAGTCTCTGTGTCTTCACCTAAGTTGGTCCAAATGGTCCATGTCCAGTGATCAAGGATCATAGCGATGCGATCCCTAGAAGCCATTGTCTCGGTTTGGTTACACGCTATGTTTAAGGAGATTCTCTGCTTGTGATTCCTCTAATATAACTATTTCTACTTGAATAAATGGCGGCATATTTAGTTAATTATTCCATTGTGTTTGACTTGAATCTTTTAGCACTAGTGATTGATGTTTCAAGTACCGTTGCTGAGATCGCGAGACATGTTCACGAATCCGCTTGAAATTATAATGACCGTGTCAGGTTGGATGATGCGACCTATGCGCGCACCAAACCTGCCCATGCAGCTGCCGCTCAAGAATAAAGAATGCTCTACCAAATATAGTTTTGAATTGATACTTTACCAAATATAGTTATAGATTGATTGTTAGTTACTATAATTAGAACCAGCCTAAGGCTATATAAGCAAGGCACGTCAATAAAGAGATCAAGCAACAGAATTCATATTGCTTCCCAATTCCGTCTTCCACCCTCTTCACGTGCGGCATCGACGGCATCGCCTGCCGTTGTGCATCCCCTTCCGGCCACGCCGCCCGTACAGCGCCAACCGAAACCATTGGTCCAGCGACCCACTCACCGCTACAACCTTCAAAGTCGAGCACATAACATCTTGGTATCAAAGCCCGTCGTTGTCGCCACCATGTCCGACAATGATGGTAAGCGATCCAACAAGGACATTTTCTCGGAGATTCTTCGCAAATTGGAAGAGATCTCGCTGGTCAAGGACGGTCAGTCGGTACAACTCGTTTCCATTACCACGCGCCTGGATCGCCATGATAGCCGCATCGCCAAGGTCGACGACCTCGTCAGCATGGCGTTGGGACCCGGCGACAAAGGGAAGAGCACCGAGGAGACGGCCTATGTTCCACCCGGCCGCCGCGACAACGGGGGCACAAGCAGGGGTCTCCTAGCCATCACCGAGGGCCGCCCCGCCCAGACCGCAGCAGTGGGAGTTCACCCTCTATGAAGGCGCTGATGAACCGCTCCCCTGGCTCAATTCTTGAGAGCTATTTTTTCGGGGGCAGTGCACGCCGGAAATCGAGAAGGTCGGGACAGCAGCATACCACATGCGCGGTGAGGTGCAACAGTGGTATTTGCTTCAAGAAGAAGAAGATGGGGAGCCGACATGGCCACGCTTTAATGAGCTTGTCCACCTTCGCTTCGGACCGTCAACCTGCCGCAACCATCTTGCAGAGATCAAGCAGCTCCGTCAAAACAGAACGGTCGCACAATACCAGAAGGAGTTTGAAACCTTGTTGCCCCATGCAAACTTACAAAAAGATCAAAAAAATTGCGATGTTTACAGCTGGCTTAAAAGAAAAGATCGCCATCGCGGTCGATCTCACTGCACCGCAATCCCTGGCTTTGGCTATGAGCTTGGCCCGGGCCCATGAGCGCATCCAACAACCAAAGACGGTAGACGCTCGCGCACCACTACGACCAAGCACCGGGAAAGGCGGAGGCGGTGGCAACAAAGCTACTGTGAGCGCGGCGACCAACGGCGTGGGCCAAGGTGCGGGCGCTCCATCCGCGACCACCACCGGAGCAGGAACCAACCAGTCCGGCGACGGTGGTACTCAGGGCACCAAATTCTTCAAGCGCCTCAACCGCGCACAGATGGAGGAGCGGCGTCGCCTGGACCTCTGTTACAATTGTGACGAGAAGTATGTCCCTGGGCACGCGTGTCAGCACGTCTTCAGTTTGGAAGTATTCTCCGACAACGCTATTCCGGTCAACGCTGAAGAGGAAGCAACGGTTTTGGCTATCTCGCTATTGGCCCTTACAGGCATCACCACCGGCCGCACGATGCGAGTTCCGCTCCTCATCGGCGGGCACCAATTCGTGGCCTTGGTCGATTCCGGCTCGACCCACAACTTCATCGCGGAGGACATCCTAGTGCGTGCAGCGTGACTGCCCGCATCGGGGGTGCTGACTCTCTGCTTAGACTGCTATACACTCGAGGCCCAATGCTGTGAGATGCTACATTAGGGCATCATCTGTGTAAGCACATCGGCTTTCTCCTCTCCAGTGCTCCTCGTCCGGAAGAAGGACGATTCCTGGCGCTTCTGTGTGGATTATCGTGCCCTCAATGGCAAAACAATTAAATACAAGTTTCCCATTCCAGTAGTGGAGGAACTACTGGATGAACTGAAGGGCGCACAATACTTCACCAAGCTGGATCTTCGGTCTGGATACCATCAGGTGCGCATGCATCCCGAGGACATATACAAGACGGCATTCCACACTCATCATGGCCACTTCGAGTTCCTAGTTAGGCCATTCGGGTTCTCCAATGCATCGTCCACATTTCAGGCACTCATGAACGACATCTTGGGACCATTTCTCCACCGCTTCATGCTTGTTTTCTTTCATGATATTCTTATCTATAGTCCCTCGTGGGCAGAACATCTCTGTCACGTGCGCCTCGTGTTGCATGAACTATCTCGCCATGGCTTGGTTCTGAAGCGCTCCAAATGTCTCTTTGGGACTTCCTCCGTGGCATATTTGGGTCATGCCATCTCGACTGATGGCGTGGCTATGGACCAATAGAATGTGGAAGCTATAGAGGCTTAGCCAACCCCAACTACTGTACGAGCTGTCCGTGCCTTCCTTGGGTTGGCCGGTTACTACCGGCGTTTTATCCAGCACTACGGAGTGATTGCGGCTCCTCTCACGCGTATCTTGCGCAAAGAGGCATTCGCATGGAATGATGATGCCAACCGTGCCTTCCTCGCCCTCAAGCAGGCATTGGTGTCCACTCCGGTTCTGCAACTTCCAGACTTTGGGCGTCCATTCATTATCAAATGTGATGCTTCCGGATACGGGTTCGGGGCCGTCCTTCGTCAAGGTGCTGGACCTATTGCGTTCTATAGCAGGCCCATCGCAGCACGGCATGCCAAACTAGCGGCATATGAGCGGGAGTTGATCGGTCTCGTTCAGGCGGTGCGCCACTGGCGCCCCTATGTGTGGGGGTGGCCTTTCCTTGTTTGCACCAACCATTACAGCTTGAAGATTCTACTCGACCAGAGATTATCCACTATCCCTCAGCATCAGTGGGCTAGTAAGCTAGTTGGCTTCAATTTCTCGGTGGAGTACAGGCCTGGTCGCCTGAACACGGTCGCCGATGCACTGTCCCGACGCGATGGTGAGGGACCGGCGGTCTCATTACAAGCCATCACCGGGTCATCACTTGCTCTTGACGACCTGAGCCGCGACTTACCGACTGAAGCAGAGTGGGCGGCCACTACGGTTGCCATTCAAGAGGGCCGACTCCTGGCACCTTGGTCCATTCGCTATGGCCTCATTCTCTACAAGGGCCGCATCTTTATACCAGCTGCATCTTCGTTCGTGAACACAATTGTAGCTGATTGTCATGCGGTGGGACATGAGAGGGTACATAAGACGCTGCATCGCGTACGCACAGATTTCCATATCCCCCGTGTTCGTCATTTCATTCAGGAGCATATCAGAGCATGCTCCACATGTCAGCGCAACAAGACCGAGCACCTTCACCCAGGTGGTCTACTTCAGCCGTTGGAGGTCCCCCATGCTGTATGGTCCGACATTGCAATGGAATTCATTGAAGGTCTTCCCAAGTCTGGTGGTAAAACCGTTATTCTCATGGTGGTGGATCGTTTCTCTAAGGCAGCACACTTCATTCCCCTCGCTCATCCTTATACAGCAGTGTCTATGAGTCGAGTTTTCTTCGATACAGTGGTACGCCTGCACGGTATTCTGACCTCCATTGTCACTGACAGGGATGTGGTGTTCACTGGTACCTTCTGGCAAGAACTCTTCCCGCAGGCTGGCGTTCGACTGCACATGTTCTGTTGTTGCACTTGTTGCTTGCTTCGCATGTCTTCTTCGTGTGAACTGAAAAATGTAAACAAGAGCAGAGGAAGTCTGCCTTCTCTTATTTGAACTGAACAATGCATAGGACCCAACAGGTAGCTGACAGAGCAGGGGCACAAATAAGATCATTATTAACACTCGTCTGCCATTCTTGATAAGTCAATCAACGCTGCGAATTAAGACTATTTGTACAAACTGTGGCTGTTCTTGTATCCCGTATAAAAAGGAATTACGACACAATAATCTATAACAAAGCAGATGTATGTGATATCCAGCGTCAACCTACTGTTTTGTTTGTCTCCGACATCTGAATTAATTCCACTCTTCTACCTGCAGGAGACCCTCTTCTACCGGCAGGAAACGCTTCATTTGGCTAATATGGAGCGCTTGTGAGCTTGCTCAAAGACACTTCCCATTCTAAATGCTTCACTGCCTTTTTTTTGACACGAAGAACTCTCTACCGCTAACCATCACAAAGGTGTGCAGAGAAACTATACTGGTAATCTTGGGTACAGTTACAGTGCAGGAGAATTTCGAGGCTTTGACTTTAGCACAGTGCACACTTGTTGTTTCAATTTCGGTCCGAAATTTACTTGCTTTTCCAAAGAAAAAAAAGTCGTTATTTTTTCATAAATGGAAAAGGATCATCGAAAAGATCACATTGGTCTGGTCGCTGTCGATGAAATTAGTGAATATCTGAACAAGTCAGGCTGGCCGAGCCCAGGTTTTCGTTACTAAACCGAGCTCAAAAATCGCATTCCCCGCGATATCGATTTTAGTAAAAAAAAACGGTAAAACCAAACAAAATGCAAAGTAAAATCTTTTCAACTCGCCGGTAAAATACTGGCAAAAAAAATCGAAAACTGCCTGGTTTTACCAATTTTCGAGCGGTTTACATAAAAAATTGGCACACCCAACGGAAATCGGAAAAAGAAATACTGAAAATACTGAAAAATTTGTGATATACATTCTCCATGGAGTTACCTGATTATTATCAGAGACGATGAACATATCTGAACCTGGACAGGCCTTCAAGGGCCTATTCAAGCTGGGCATGGTAACTCCATCATACTGCCATCAAATGAGCATTGAATCATACTTTTCTTGGGAGGATGAAACTTAACAACCATTTCCAGGAAGAATATACTTTCTCGAGAACACTGAAGCATATACTAATGTGCATCATTTATCTCACAAGCACATCTCACTTTTTTTGCTTAGAAAGACCTGTAAGAAGATAGAAAAAAGAGAGGATAGAAAAAAGAGAGAAAAGTGCACAGTTGCCTACTGGAAAGACTTATCTCATCTCTGCTAACTAAGGCAACATTTGAATATCTACTTTCTTCACAGATGGGTCTAAACATCCTGCACAGAGCCACATACAGGCAGAGTTGAGCATTGAAGCAATTTCTTTTGATAAATCAAGGAAGAAATGAGTAGGGTTCTGAATTTAGTGCCATAAGTATGAATTTAGGGGTAAAAAGGTCTCAAAATTTTGATTTTTCAAAAAAAAATTCATGGCAGATGTCAAAAAGCTATTAATACTAATTTAGATAAATTTTCCTAATTTTTTGAATTTAAATTTGAATTGGACCGGCTTATCAATTGGTTCTGTTTCTCGAGCTGGACCGATTGATCGATTTTTGAGCGATTTTCATCAATATTTGAAACCTGGTAGAGCCCGCTGTCCTCTTCATGTGCTACAAGCTGCACTACTGTTCCTTGCTTAACCCATACACGGCCCACGCGCAGCTTTGCCGCTGGAATTAGTGTTCGGTAGCCACAGACAAACGCCTCCTGCCAAGTTGACCATATCGTATTCAATAGTCAAGTGTGCGGTTAAGAACGTGCTGTGAACCATTTCAGTTGATGACAACAACTTATCATAAAACATAGTCTCAACCAAGTCGTCACACCTGTTACACATCCGTGACTTCCATAAAAAGATCATGAGCAAACTGAGGGAGAAACAAAATATGGATAAATCTGACACAGGTAGCTGATCGCTGACATTACAAACATACTCAAATAAACGGCGAAAAGAAGATACGATTGAAATAGACCAACAAACTGTCGTAACTTTTAATTCATGAGCCAAATGAGTTCTTCTGCGTCTTGTTTGGTCTTTGTCCGGTCCAAAGCCATTTCCCCCATTCCTCCTCCTTCTTCTTCTCCTTCTTCTCCTCCTCCTCCTCCTCCTTCTTTTGGCTCTACCCAAAATCCCAACAGGTCAACAGAACTACTATAGTTTGAAACCGAATCCGAGCCGGAAATTCACAAACAATTTGATATTCCATAGAGTGAAGGCGTTAATATGAGCTAGATTGTTCTAAACAGTAAGGAAAATAATCTGCGCCTGAGTACCTGACCGCGAACCGATCAACACGAACCGATCGACCGACATATAGCCAACGACTCGTACGTCTCGAATGATCGCAGTGTACGTAGTAGCTCCAGCCAAACGGACGGGAAGATGCCAGAGAGCTGTGCGCGCGGCTTGGCGTTCAGACCGTCAGAGCAGCGGAATGAACAGCGACAGGTAGCCGAGGAGCCAAACCACCAGGGCCGCGAAGAGACGAGGCAGCGGCACAGGCGCCGCGGCCGCGCCGATGATCACGGTCGCCCCGAACAGCATGAGCTGGAGCGCGGGAAGGCGCAGCGGCCGGCGGAGGACGGCGGGCTGCCGACCCGGCGCAGGGTCCTCCTTGGTGGTGCCAGTGCTGCCCATGGAGGACGTCGGACGCACGAGGATGCGAGGCAGCCGCGAGGATTCCACTGTTGTCGCTCGGCTAGGCATCTAGGTGTGGAATTTATACTAGCTCCCGCCGTGCAGGAAACTTCCCGGAAATTTCCCCTTGCCATCTGAGACGTAGTTTCTCCATGCCAATCTTGCTTGCAAATCTGTGTTACCACGTGACAATGATCCATGACGGGCGCCATAGAAAAACTTTTGCAAACTAGACATGGACATGCCTTCTGTTTCTCTAGCCAGTGTACGTCGCGGGACTAGAAACAACTCCTGTTGTTGCTACTAATTTACTAAATATATCTTTGATTGCCACTAATCTAGCGACGTGACTGTGAAACTTACAATATTACGAAAGTAATTTGGATGACTGATCTAATAGTACCATCTTCATAGGCTTGATATTAGTACTTTTGTGTGCATTTAGCGCTCATTTTCTTTATATATAAAAAAAAGTGGCCACACATGTTCTAAAACAATATATATTGAAAAGCATAGGAGTAGCTTTTCCCCCACGTGGTGCAAACGCTGGCAAAATCAAATTAACTCAACCAAAGTTTAAACTGACAGTACTTTTATTACAAATCAAAACGCAGCCGTTCTGTACTTGGAATTAACTGAAGTTGCCAGTTGCGGAATTAAGCAGCGGAACCACCGAACCAGCTGTCCTCCACACTAGGCGCGCACGCGCGGCAGGCGCCGTTCTCCAGAGGGAGGCCATTTAAAGAAGTGATTGGCCGAGCGGCAGGCGATCCTCAAGAATTTTACTTTTGTACCGGTGGTGACAGTGACTCACTGACTCCCTAGCTAAGCTAACCGCGAAGCTTCCTCCTTTCCCGTGACGTAGCCGTGCTCGAGCAATTTCCTATTAGAGGGCGTTTGTATATACGGAAAAGACGAGGTGAAATTAATAGGATTAGGATGCAAGGGGGGATATCTCTCTTATTTTTCGATAGTAACCGGCAAAACATGGCATCAAGACGTGAAGGAGAAATTAAAATACTAATAACCGATGGAGTGAGGGAGGGCAAGGAATGGCTGGAAACTGAAACAAATGGAAAAGCTGGAAACAAAATGAAACGTCGTGGAGGGAACACAGGAATGGAGACGTGGCTGGAAAAGGGGAAACGCATGGGAAAGGAAATGCTCATGCGTTCATGGCTGGGAAAGAAACCCACGTAGCTTTCAATGCTCTCCACTGTAGCCTTCAATGAGAATGCAAACTCATGCATGCACGGCTAGAAGGAATGCATGGCTTCGTGTGCTGCTAGGGAAAAAAAGTGGTTGGAATGCATTGCTAGTATGGCTGGAATGGCAGAAGGTAAGAACGACTGGAATGCAAAGGTCCAAGTAGGTATGTATATATGTATCTATGCATACACACTCCCAAAACATGTTTAGGAAGAAAGAAAAAGAGAAGAGGCGTTCTAAAAATCTGAAAAGTTCCTTTAAAATACTAGGAACTATTTAGAACCTAACGAAGTTGGTTTCGTGATTTTTCGACGTATAGATTTTTCGTAAAAAATCTTTTAGTAAATCAGACACCTGTACAGATTTTTGAAAAATCAATGATGTAAAATCAATGATGTAGGCTATATAACATGTTTTTCGAAAATATTTGAAGAGAACACTCTCATCTTCCAATTAGCTTTATTTTAAACAAAATTTTAGATTTTGTGCTTATGCAAAAATGCATGATCTTTATTTAACGTGATTATTTCAATAGACTGAAATTCAATTTAACCGCGAGGATTCCGAATAAATTCCAAAAAATTCCAAATAATCCTGGAAACACACTAAATAAATTAAAAGCAAATTTTGGGACGTTACAACTGAGTCCACCGATCAATAATCAATCAATTTAACGCTGGGCTAAGCATATGCAACTATTAAACTTATATCCCCAAGTGACACTTAACATAGTGCCTAACCTTATCCTAAGGTTAAACAAGGTTCGCATGACAATATCACAATTGAGGTAAACCATCCAGATTCGGATCTAACTACTATTTCTCCCCGTTTAAATATTTGTACCGCTTTCATATGTATGCATAATAGTTTGGAAGAGACAAAGTACATTTGCAATTATAGGTTCAATATGTTCAAAGGAGGTGCTTGCCTGTTTGCTCTGCGTCTACGTCACACGTGTTCTTGGGGTCGTAGTCTGGATCCTCGTCGATTGCTCCCGAGGCGTCAACGTCTAATCGAACGCGCAACAAACGAAACAACGAGAAGACGAATAAGATCCAAGGGAAACAAGGCATTAAGCTCTTAGAATCAGATAACAACCAGAAAACGAATACGGGAAACAAAAATCAAACGAAAACTAAATTTTTAAACAGAACCCGGCAGTACCGGCATTTAAAGCCCGGTAGTACCGCCCTACGGTCAGCAGTACCGGCCCTTAAAATCGGTAGTGCCGGAGGCTACGAACCCAAAATCGGACCGCTCTGGAAAATAACTACCAGAGGCTTATGCCCGGTAGCTCCGATCAAGCGGCAGTACCGGACATAGAATTGCGGTAGTGCCGGCAGACAACACCCGAAGAGGGATCCTACTGGAATTTAGCTACTGGCGGTGCGGGGGCGGTAGTGCCGGCCAAAGCGGCAGTACCGGCCTCACCACGTTGGTAGTGCCGGCCACAGGGAAAAATTAGGGTTTGCAAAAATGGATTTTTGCGCAAACGGGTTCGGAACTTCACAGCGATTACATGAATGGGTTCTTGGAGATGGTAAGGACCCATTCACGCGAACCACGCGAGGTTTCGACCACGTTTGACCTAATTTCACACCCGAGAAACTCGAGAAACCTAATTTACGCTAATTTTTGACTTTCGACCCGAATCGAATTCAAACTCGATTCTTTTTGCGAAACTCGAACTTCAACAGTAACGAATATATTATAGTGTCATTTTCCTAGCTTTTGGAATTAGGGTTTCATGGTTTACTTTCAAAAGTCACGAAAACGACTTTTAACAGAATAATCCGACGAAATAGGAATCTAGGGTTTCGAGTTCGGTTTTCGCGCGCAAAATACCTAGAACAACTTAACCTAGGTCTAAGGATTCAACTAGCTAAAAGTTGAGCATCACAACTAGGTTTTCTAGGGTTTTAGCTAGAAGAGAGCAAGGTAAAGGAAGAAGGAACTAAAGGATTGAGCTCAGGACACGATGAATCGATTCCAACTTGCTTCCACTCACCTCAAGATCAATGCTAGGGTTCAAGAACGGTGATCTCCTCCGCAGCTTGCTTCTCCTCAAGCTCGAGAACACCGGAGACAGTGGTTTAGCTGGAGGGGATGCTTGAGAGAGGGAGAGAGAGCTCCATGGGAGAGAGAGAGAGAGGGAGTGAGTGAGCTAGAGAGGGAGAGTGAGGGAGAGAGGAGGCGTGAGAGGGAGTGAGAGGAGAAGACTCTGGAAATAAATGAGGTGGCCAGGGTAACGGGCAGCAGCAAGGGCTCTGCACCTGCCCGGTCGCCATGGCCGGCAGTACCGGCCTGGGCCGGCGGTACTGCCGCCCGACCGGTACTACCGCCCCAGAACGGCGGTAGTGCCGATTTGGCTGCAAAACTCAACGAAAACTTCCGAAAAACTCCAAAACATGGAAATTCTTCCCAGAAACTTTTGGGATGGGTTCTAAGATAGCTAGAGAAGGAATAGGAACTATGGTTACTAAAGAATCCTAGACGAAAAGAAATCGGATAAAAACAGAGCGAAATCGATCGAAATGACTCAAGCGATTTAACCCCAACACGATTAACTCCAAATTAGAATCCAAATGATTCTCAAGGCACTAAAGAACAATTAAAAAGGCAATTACAAACTAAGGATGTTACAAAAGGCGCCAATGCAGGTTGCTGACCAATAATGGCGAAATGAAAGGCGCCAACAATTTTTCAAGCATGATAATGCTGAGGTGTTTCCATACCGTTTTGATCTCGGATTTCGACGAACCGGTGGTACTGAAATTTGCGAAAAATTGAATGAAATTCATGAAAAACCGAATGGTTTTGAAAGTCAAACAAATTTGAAATCTGGTCAAACCACGAATGAAATTCGAATGGAAAGGTCGCAAATCGCTCGAAATTCACCGCTTTTCAACCTTTTCGGTGACACATTAAAAAATTGGGGGAAAATCAGAAAAATGTTGTAAAATTCTAAGCTTTGTTTTTTCAAAAAATATTCAAACTAGAGGTTACAAAGCTATTTATACTAATTTTAGAACACTTTTGGATATTTTTTTAATTTCTCGAATTTTTTGAATTTGAATTTAAACTTGAGCGGTAAACCAAACGAAATCATTTTCTGAACTGGAGCGATACGAGTGAATTTTATTAATTTTGAACAGATTTTGATGAAAAGTGAAACCCTGTTGCTGACACAAAGCAAATTCACCGGTGAAAACGACTGTTTTTATGTAATATTCATGCATTCCTTGTGGGCCTTATTCATGCATTCCTTGTGGGCCTTAAAGATATTGTATTTGAATCCTAGCGTTAGAATTATGTACCTTAGTTTATAACCGAATTTCAAACAAGGCAATACTGGTTTTTCATATTACTATCTCAATTTTCACACTATCGTAAACGCACCGAATATTTTCCCAGCATAGACACCAGTAAATACTGTTATGATATGGATAGAATCCCTATCCCTGTATGAAAGGACTCTATCCATTGGTGGACGAATTTGAGTTGATCTCCAGAGGTTTTTCTACTATATATTAGGCATTGCCTTGTACAGAAAAATCAATCTAATAAAGAGAGAGGACTTTGCCCCTATATTGTGTGTGTTTCTACTTGCACTTCTACTTTTGTTCGTGTGATTGTATTGGCATGTTGTCGATTGGTGCTGGCGAACGACTACATTTCATAACACGTTATCAGCACAAACCACTATAAGGCTAAAGCCAGCGTTTGTTGTTGTATATTCTTTACAAATAGATTAATCTTATTTTCTTGATACTAATCACATATTGATCTATGGTTGATTTGCATGCTGCTTGTACGAGAGATCGATCTTACAAGCATGAACGATCACATGAAGTTCTATCGAGGCCAGTCGTTGATTGTCTGCCTGAGTTAATCTACATGTCATCGAACTAACCCTGCAACATACGTTCTACGCTACCGCAAGCCCTACGTGAATTAATCAAAATTGAACAGTAAATTACATACTGCAGACGTTCCTTTTACAAATTGACATGTTGTAATTTTCAAGTACTGTTCATAATTATTAAAAAAAGGAAAAAATTGGCCTGAAGGCCGAAGCCTTCGGTCGCCGCCGCCGCCTCGACCTCCTCACCTTGCCCCCGATCGCCTGGCTTGAAGTGCCGCCGACGCTGCCCAGCCTCCTTGCCTGCTCGCCCGCTGGTGGGCGCCCTGCGCTACGCGCGCCCGCAGCGCGCTCTTTGGCCGCCGACCATATTGGTCCCGAAGTGTTGCACCTCTCGTGAGCCCTGTTGGTGCCGCTCGACCAGCTCGATGCCTCAGTCTCGCCGCTCCACCACACAGCCCTACAAGCCGCCACAGTTTGGCCGCGATAGCCACAAGCCAAGGCCGCCCCACCGCTGACGAGCACCCCGCACTCGTAGCCCGCCCGTTGACCGCCAGTGAGCACCTCGCACTCCGTGCACCCACCGCGCATTGCGCTCCCACCGCTGCTCGCGTGGAGAAGAGGCGTCTAGGGATGGGAACCCTAGTCACCGGCCACTTTAATAGGGATTTTGGGCCTTTTGGGCCCAATTGGGCCATGTTGTACTGGACCGGCCTAGCCACTTTTGAGAAAAACAAGGCTATAAAATTACAGTTATGCCCCTTAGTATTTTCAGGATTTTCGAAAATAGTTAATAAAATCCTAAAAAATGATATTAAATACTAAAATTTAGATTTTTTAGGTTTATAGATTTTTGTAAATTAGGCAAAATTATTATTTATCACACATTAGAAACTCCATACCTTGGGTTTATTTTTCTAACTTTAGCCATGTTTAATAAGTGCTAAATTATTTTTTTGTTATTAAAGTAATTTGGCAAATTGCTTAAATATTAACAGAAATTATGAAAATTACTATGGCTCTGGTTTAATTTTTCTTAGCATTATTTCATGTTGATATTTGCTGAAATTTATTTTTCTATTGTTAAGTAATTCTGAAAATTGCTTGGTAATCAACAGGAAATCATGAAAATGCTAGAAAAATTCTAGATAGAATATTGAAAGACTTGTGTCTCCGAATTTATTATACTAGCATAATTTCACATTGAATTTTTTTTTGCTATTTAGTAATTCTGAAAATTGCTTAAATAATTAGCAGAAAACTATGAAAATTGCTAAAAAAATTCTAAATTTTTTTAGATAATTATCTACTAAATAGATACATACCAAGCTTTACTAATTGAAGGGTAAGCATGCAATATATTGATTGTACCAGTAGTAAAAGACATTTTGTATAAATAGAAATAGGATGTCAGACATCTCATAGAGGGAATTTGTTGTACTTGCCCTGAATGGCAACAATTACCTTACCCGAGCATTGAATACTAAGGTTAATATGGCAGCTCAACTTTTAGAGCTACTTCTTTCCAGCCTGAAGCTGTTACCCTTACTCTTCCCTAAGGCACCGAGTGTACGGCCTTACACTTCCTGAGATTCCATTTTCATATGTGACATTATAGAATGTGACATTATAGAGTGTGGCATTACGGTACGAGTTTATGTCGTGTTTTTGGATCGTTTCCGGGTGTTTGGGCTTCTCCGGGGGAGTTTGGGCCTTGGGGGAATTAGTTTGGGCCTTGGGGGGATTGGTTGGGCCGTTGGTGGAGGGTTTTTGGCCCATGTGGGGGGGTTCCTACCAACCCTAAGGTCCCCCCCATGAACCTCCCCTAGCCCCATTGCGCCCCTCCCCCTCCTAGCCGCCACCCCACCCCCCCATTGCACCTCCACCCCCCTTGGCCAGCCTCCTCCCCCTTCCCTCTTGTGCCCTAGCTAGGGTTTCCCTCCCCTAGCTGCCTCTCCCTCCCCCACTTCACCCCCCGTTGTTTTTGCAATTGGAGCCCATCCAACCGAGGAGAACTTCGGCGATTCGCTGCTGATCCGAAGGAAGGAGCGGCCGGGAGGAGGAAGAATTCTGTCGTCCGGTTGATTCTCCAAGAAGAGGTAACGATTTTTGGTTCTTTTGTAGTGGTCTAGGTGCTGTTAGATGGGGGGGATCCAAGCCTAGAACCCTCAATTAGGTGCTACTATTAGATGGATTAAGATGATTATTAGATTTGTCTCGCGTGATGATCTCGGCCAGTTTAGACAGCCAACTTCAGGTGCAGAGTTTAGGACTTTAGAGTCATTTCCTAAGGGACCGGCTGTTGCGAAAGTTGTAGGTAATCGAATTAAATTTAATTGAGCGCTAAAATCACTAAATTTTGTTCAACCGTTTAAAAGTTATGGTCATTTTACCGAACGCTATCCAATCTGTGATGTGGATGGTATAGTCTGTGCTCAACTGTAGATTAGAGGATTTTAGAGGCCGAATCAGTTTTCGCGAATACTTATAAAAAGATGGGAAATTTCTCGTAGTTTGAGAAAATGTATTCGTTTACCTGATTTGGAGTTGTTAAACTCAAGTTGTGACCGTTAGAAGTCTGTTGTCCCGTTGGGACAGATTACTATTTTTCGGGTTTTAGGAGTAGGTTGCGAAGTTGATGTAGTTGATTGGTCTTGTGTTGTTTTATGGGCATGTTTTTTAGTGTATTATACCTATGTGCAGGTGGTGTGACCCCGGGAGTGCCATCAACATCTCGCCACTCCGTCTCGCGAGGTTGAAGGCAAGTGTGTTGTAGTGGTTGTGGCTTGGGTGGCCATATTACTTTGTTATGTGTAGCTTATCCATGTGTTAGGTTAAGTTGCCATGTTTGATACTTGCATGTGTTATGATGAATATAGTTTGTTAAATGGCTATGCAATGGTTAAATCGAGTTTACATGCAAGTTTATTCATGTGTGTGGCATATATGCATTCATAATGGAAGAGACGACCTATTCTGATGCGGGCCTCTATGTTCACACGTAGTAAACACAAAAAACCTACCTCGTAGTCCCATCCACAGTTGTGAATGGGAGCGAGTTAGTAAGAGTAGGCACCCTCCACGGGATAGAAGGGAAAGAGGGTGCACACCGACGGGTGTGCACTCGGCAATACCTGGTATGTGCTAAGCAAAGAGACATGTGCATTGCATTGCATTAATAAAGATGTTAATGAGGAAGTTTTATGTTGTTCCCCATGATTCATGTTTGACATAACATATGTATGTTAACTGTTATTGTTTCATTCCATTGCAATACACTTTGCTGAGTGATGAACTCATGCTTGTTGTTTATGTTTTTTTTTAGGTATCTTGAATCCGGCATGTGGAAAAGGGAGCTAGACACACGACATCACTTAGCATCACTCATTTAATCAATGTCATACTCCTTCCATAGTCGTGATGGTTATCTTATCTAGCTAAACCTTGGAATAATTGCCCCGTTGGTTGTCATGATTAATCGTTTACTTCTTATTGGTTTATGTGATGATTAAATTTATGTGTGGGGCTTGAATTGATGTTGAAACCCTAGACTGCCATGTTATTGTTGTCTCCCATTATGCTATCTTGTTATGCTATTATTGTTGATGCTTAAAACCATGGAAAACAAAGAACATGTTGCCAGAATTTCGTATAAAACATTAGCGTAGTTGCTGTAATTTGTCATTAATTATGTTATTCGGTTGTTGTTTCTATTCTTTGTGGTGACATTCTGGGCATACTAGGTGCCGGGGTGTTACATCATATGGACTTAAAGGTCATATATTTTTTATGGAAGAGAACCATCTAGTATTTTTGAATTCCCTGAAGAAAAATATATAACTAGCAAAGATCCGTCCTGTTGCCAGAAGCACAACACGAATGAACTCTCATCTCTCTCATGAATTTAAATATTGTGGCAGCAGATAACTTTGCCATGCACAAGCTTATCACTGAACTAATAGTATGTAACCAGAAAGTTATTAATGCTAACATGATTGGCTAGATATTATGCATCTTCCACCCCAATATGAGGATGCTGCTGTAATAGTATCATCATACAAAGTACCAGAAGTACTCCGAGCTTACATGTATTTTGCCAGAAGTAGATAAGCGTGATGAACTCCTGGTGAAGAATCATCATGTAGTTCCTAAATGGAGTCATACAATGCCAGAAGTACATGCAAATGTTCGGTAGGATAGCAATAGCCATGGCCACAGAAAGGGCCATACGAATAAGGGTGATAAATGGAAGAATAGCAAATCAAGATAAGAGAAGAGGCAATCCATAGTGAATAAGTAAAGGTAAAGAGCTAGAAGGTTTCCAGAATCAAAATTCAGCTAAATAAGGCCGCAAGCCCTGAATAACCATGTTTTAAGTATGGATGCATTGGTCATTGGTCGTGCAACTATCGCATCCTGAAGCATGCGGTAGGCCTTTATACAAAATTCATTGGAAAAGTCAATAAGACCCAGGGAAATAATGTTGTGTCATACTTCACTGTTTAACCTGTTGTTGATATGGATGCTGAAAAGTATGATGATATATCTTTTAAAATTATTGAGTTTGAGGAGTTTTAGGAGGACACATACGACTCATATGGAGATCTGGATTAGTCTCCTAAGTATTCCTTTACTTTGTTAGTCGACGTAACATATTCTTTATAAATCTCCTCATCAGTTTAGCCTTAGTTCCTGAATGAATATTTGGTCTACGCTCCTATTGAGCGATCATCATTAAGAATTGAATAAAAAGCTATTTCCCAGATATTTGATTAATTGCTATGTTTGTTCTATATTATACAATTTATTCCTGATGCAATAATTGTCTAATTATTAATTAAGCCGTATTTTTATATATATAACAAATTATAATCCAAAGACAGAGGAAACAAATCTGTATAGAAGACAATTATACCACACTAAGTGATTTAAAAATATTATGACTCGCTAGAAACGATGCTCTTATAGGTAACACTGGAAGAATGTCATATTATACTCTGAGTCCAGTCGTACTCTATTAAGTTTTAAAAACATTGGTCTAAATTGTTTTCATGTGGAGATAGAGAAAGAAGGTGGTATAGAATACCTACTCATGACTAAGTTTAGTGGATGTAATAAATGTGTGGTTGAAAATTTTTGTTCTTTCTCCTCCAGGTTATACTATGCACATATAAAATATGAAGTTTTGTGTTGTGATAAAAATCCTGAAATATTAAAGATCTAGCAGATCGACTGAGTAATCCTGAGTTGAATATTATGAGAAGAATAATTAATAATTCTACTGGCTATAGCATAAAATCTTTCCTAAACCTAAAGATTTCTTATTCCCTATTTGTACTATAGGAATGCTTATAGTTAGATCTTCTTACCTAAAAGTTATGGAAGAATTTCTGAATTTTCTAGAGAAAATTCAATGTGATATCTGTGGGCCCATTCAACCCCTGTCAGGCTATTTTAGATATTTTAAGATACTGATAGATGCTTCTACTAGATGGTCCCTTGTATGTCTCTTAACTACTAGGAATCATGCTTCTGTCAAAATTAATTGCTCAAAGTATTAAGTTAAGAACCTATTTTCTAGAAGAAAGAATCAAGTCTACTCAAATAGACAATGCTGGTAAGTTTACCTTAAAGGCATTTAATGATTATGTATGGCTCTGAAAATTAATGTAAAACATCTTGTACCTCATGTCCACAATTAAAATGCCCTTGCAGAGTCATTGAATTAAGGAATAAAAATTTTATTGCTTGGACACTCTTGTAGAATAGGAGGTTTCCCACCAACTGTTGGGGCCATGTAGTGCTGAACACTGCAGTATTAATTCAACTCAGACCAACTACACATCATGAAATTTTTCCATTGCAGATAGTGTGTGCAAGAGAATTAAGTATTTTCATTTGCAAAATTTTGGCTGTGTTGTATATATGCCAATCTCTCCACCACAGCGTACCACAATGGGACCTCACCGGAAGCTGGGGATCTATGTAGGTTATGAATCTCCGCCAATTATTTAAAGACCTAGAGCCTATAACAGAGGATCTGTACAAGGGTCGATATGTTGATTGCACTAAGGTTGTTTTTTTTGGCATTAGGGGGAGATAAATACAACATTAAAGAATGCCTAGTCCTTAGATCTATGCACTAAATAGACCGAACTTGAAGTTTGAACGATAATAAATCTGCAATAAATAAGCTAATAATCTGCCAAATACCTTCACTGATCATAAGGGAGTGAAAAGATCTCATATACCTGCAGTATATGTACCTGAAAGAATGAAAATATCCTGAAAATATATTAGACCCACTCTTGACCCTCATGATAAAACGAGGGGGGCCCTCCAGGTGCACGAGACTCAATTCCGCAGAGATGTCCGCAGAAGTAGAGAATCGAACAAATGATAACACTACTAGTGACAGCGGAAGAAGCTCAACCTGATGTTGAGAAAATCCCTGAAGTGAGCCATCCAGGAGATGGTAATATCCCTGAAGTGATCCATCCTGAAGATAATAACCCTAGCGTACACTTGCACGCACAATCCAATGCTGGGAAGTTGGAACACCCAGACTCCATCGTTGTGAGAAATCATGAGGAGCTGGAAGAAATTAATGAAGAAATATCCCTGAAGTGATGCAGGAGAATTGCATAAAAGAAAGACTACAATTGTCGATATATTTCACCTCTAAAATTGCTAAATGATGGGTCCAGAACCAAAGTTCATAGCAAAGTGTCAGAAGCGCTCATATAGGGTCAAAATGGAAAAGCAATTGAGGCAGCGCTCGCTTAATAAGATGAAAGTTTTTGGTCCCGTTGACCCAGCTTCTCCTAAAGTGTTCCCTATAGGATCAAATGGATTTTTCATCCAGAAGAGAAATAAAAATATCCAGGTGGTGAGATATAAAGCGAAACTTATAGACAAGAGTTCACGCAGAGACCCGACATCGATTACGATGAAATCTATTCTCCTGTAATTAGTGGAATAACATTCTGATATTTAATATCAATGGCAGCTAGCTTAAATTTAACCATGCAATTGATGGATGTAATATCCGCATATTTATATGGGTCACTGGATGCGGATAGTTTTATGAATCTCTGAAGGAGTTACAATTCTGAATCCTAAAAATCGCAACATGTATAGCGTCGAACTGAAGAGATCTCCATATGGATTAAAACAGTCGGGGAGAATGTGGTACAACCGATTTAGTGATTTCCTCCTGAAGAAAGAATATTGTCCTTATAGGAATATTATCCCTGTGTGTTCATAAAGAAACCCAAGGATGGATTCTGTACCATCTCAATATATATCGATGATATGAATATCATCGAAACCACAGAGGAAATAAATGAAGCAAGTGCTTACCTTATGACGGATTTTGAGATGAAATATTTGCGTAAAACCAAAATTTGCTTAGGCTTGTAGTTTGAGCATTTTCCAGAAGAAATTTTTGTACACCAGTCTGCCTATACCAAGAAAGTATTGAAAAGATTTAATATGGATAAATCTCATCCTTTTTAAACCCATATGGTTGTGAGATCCCTTGAAGCGGATAAAGACCCGTTTAGACCAAGAACTAAAAATGAGAAAAATCTTAAGACCTGAAGTCACATACTTATGTATCTTGTGAATTGCATAAGGCTTGATATTGCATTCGCAGAAAATTTGCTAGTATGAAATAGTATAGTCCCAACCACAAGATATTGGGCTAGTGTCAAAACTTTACTCATATACCTCCAAGGTACTCAAGATCTTGGATTGTTTTTCCAGAAGAACCAAGACTTAACTATAGTGGGATATATGAATGTTGGCTATCTGTCAGATCCTCACAGTGCCAAATCTAAGACTGATTTTGTGTTTTTCTAAGGTGGTTTAGCCATTTTTTGGTGGTCTTTTAAGCAGAACTTGGTATCTACTTCTATATATTTTATATGAAGCCTCATGTGAGTGTGTTTGGTTGAGACGTGTAATTAACCATATCCAGAAGTCATGTGGTCCTAATAATATCAATACCCCCACCATTATCTATGAAGATAATCCGGCTTGTGTTGCACAAATGCAAATGAGTTATGTAAAGAGCAATATCACGAAACATATTGCCCCTAAATTTTACTATCCTCACAAACTCCAGAAGAATGGTGAGGTGAAAATAATGCAAACTAAGTCAGGTGAAAATCTAGCAGACTTATTCACAAAATCTTTGCCAAAGTCTACTTTCCAAAAATGTATTAACAGTATTGGAATGTAGCGACCTAGAGATTTGCAGAGTTCAGGGGAGTAAATCCCTGAACCATAACCCCTTTTGTATGATCCTAAAGATCATATTTTATATCCTGAAGATTATGAGTTGTGCTCTTTTTCCCTTAGTAAGTTTTCCTGAAGTTTCTCACATGAAGGTTTTTCATGAGGCAACTAGTGCAATATGAAATGCGAGTGCAATGTACTCTTTTCTCCATTCTTTTTCCCACTAAGTTTTGGGAGGAGTTTTAAATGAGACATGTGCATTATGCGGTATTCGTCCAAAGGGTAGTGTTATGATATGGATAGAATATATGTCCCTATATGGAAGGATTATATCCATTAGTGGACGAATTCGAGATAATCTCCAGAAGTTTTTCTACTATATATTGATCATTGCTGTCGGGGATTGGCTATCTGGCAAAAGACCACGGTACCCCCGTGAAAAGCTAAACCCGCCGACCAAGCAACACTAAAAGAAGATGCTCGGGAGAACGAAACGAGCATCCCTCCTTCTCCTCAGAGCATACGCATTTGCACCTTCGCTCATGAAGCACCAAACACACCCCACGAGCAAGCATGCTCGTAGAGGCCACGACACCTTTCGGGTGTTTTGGTCGGGTGCCGATCAATGCCACGAGGAAGGAAGGTGGCAACCAATCAGCCAGGAGATCAAGGAAATCATACCGAAATTCAAATAACGCCGGGTCAAGGGCGTTAGATGGTAAATGCGATTGCGGCGCAATCCCAGGAGGTAGTTACCTTCTATGTACCTCTAGTCGTAGTATTTAAACCCCCCTGAAGATCTGTAACAGGGGAGGGACACGGAGATAGAACACAATACACTGGAGTAGGGCTATTATCTCGGCGGTGAGAGGCCCGAACCAGGATAAAACACCGTGTTCCACCTTTCTTCTTCTCCCGACCTCGCGTCGCTCGAGCGCCTCTTCGGTCCGTGCGGCGGGGCTCTGTTGATCCCCATTCAACAAGTAAGCTCGGCGGGAGCCCGTTCTCCAATAAATCGGCAGTGGCGCCGTCAGTGGGGACGGCAGTTTGATTCCGTGCGGATCAAGATCCTCGAGGATGCCAAACTCGGGAGACACTCGGGACCTTTGTGTTTTGACCACGTTGAAGATGACGATGTGTACTACGCCGCCGACAAGCGTGGCGGGGTGACCGATCCTATCGGTCACACTGAGTTTGGGAGCCTTTCCGGACACGGGAATGCGAGGCAGATCCTCCATTCCCAGACATTACCCTCGAGACCCGAGGATGATCGCGACGAGCTCTACGATGGCCTGGACATACCAGACGACCTAGAGCTCGACCGAGAGACTGCGTCCCAAGGGGATACAATGATGTCCCCATCGCTTTCATCCCGCTCTCGTCGAGTCAACGTGGCCGGGAGCCGTGCGGAGCCCTGGAGAGGATCCTCGGGCCTGCCAAGCCACGACCACTCTGAGGCGACCGGACTCCACCTGGAGGCGTCTTTGGGAAAGACCCTCGCGAGCATTCGCCGCCAGGCAAAGGGGAGGTGTGCTTCCACGGAAAGGAACTCTCACGGGTACCGAACTCCCGATCGCACTCCGGAGCACCGTCAAAGCTCACCGCCGCCAGTTCACCGGAAGCGAGAGGCAGTTCTGAGGCCTTGGCGGCGGTCGTGCGTGACCTCTTGCGCATTCCCCGAGCAAGTAGACTTAGAGGCCATGGGCAGGGTCGTAGCCGAAGATTTGGAAAGGCTTGCCGCCGAGCTAAAAGTCTCGGATCCCCCCCGTGGTCGGGATGCCCGGAGTGTTTCCCGGGACCATCGCAAACACTCCCCCGTGCGCTCGCACAGAGGTGAATCTCGGAGCCATGCTCGGAGATCGCCCCAGACCGCTAATCCGATCCGGGAAAGGCCGGAGCGATCCGCAGAGCAACCTCGAGGCGATATCGGCCTGTCGCCCGGATTTAACGCTCTGAGCGGCTCCACGACCAAGCGGTCATCGGCATGACCGTCACGGGAGGTTTTCTCGACTCGGCCAGCGCGGCGTTGGGTGGAAGACCTGCGTGGAGGCCCAGGACCGAGGTTTCACCGCGAAACCCCGAGTTTCGATTCTTAGGGCCTTCACGAGCTCCCTCCGGGCGTCGCATGGCCGAGCAATTCAAGCCCGGCCACGTCGAGATTCAACGGGACCCGAACACGGGCGAATTCCTCTCAATATACACTACCGCCATCCTCGCCACGGAGGCGTGAGGTGATAACAAATTACCTGCCGACGGTTGCGGGCGGAGCGCTCGTGCGTGGCTTTTCAATCGAAGGAAGGATCCATACGGTCTGAGGCAGCTCGGCGCCGCTCGAAAGCAAATTTCCAGAGCTGCTA
This sequence comes from Rhipidocladum racemiflorum, assembly GCA_036346355.1. Classification (NCBI taxonomy): domain Eukaryota; kingdom Viridiplantae; phylum Streptophyta; class Magnoliopsida; order Poales; family Poaceae; genus Rhipidocladum; species Rhipidocladum racemiflorum. Next base: position 23,216,237 of record CM070571.1, read on the forward strand.
CATCCGCCGGGAAAGGAGCGCGACACTGGAAGCGCTTGATCTGAGGCAGACGAAACCTGCGACAATTACGTCGAGAGGTTCATCCAGTCGGAACTTCGATCCCGAACATATCGGACGAGGCTGTCGTCCGAAGCTTTCAAGTTCGGGTGCGAGGCGTCGCTTCACCACAGGACACAGAGATCCACCGGATCTAACGGCGAAACGAGCTCTTCCGAATGGCCGATCGATAAGCCAACGCAGATGAAGCCGTCAATGGAAGAAAATCTTTGGATGAAGGAAAATTGCCGCCTCGGCTGGTCTAGAGACCTCGGCTAGCAAAAGGGCTCGAATTCTGTAGATAAGAAGATCAAGAAGAAGAAGAAAAAGCAACCCTCGCTTGACCATGGTAGCAGCGGTGGAACAACAACAACCGCGAGCAACCCGGCCATGGCCAGGGGCTTAATGCTCGAGGAAGAGGACAACCACCCAGGCCTCGAGGGCGAGGCGACCAAGTGGACCCGGCAGGCGACCAAGCGGACCGGCAGGCGACCTCTCATCATCCACTTCACCAGCGCCGCAGGCACGACCTACGAAATTGCGAGCGTGGACCTACCGCTTGGAAGCGATTTCTGGCAGGGGTCCCATGCCGACGCTTCCAGAGCGGGGTGAAAATGACAAAGGAAAACAGGCCGCCGAGGAAAGTGAGGATGACATGGAATACCAAGAACCAAGGAATCACATAGCGGTCATCTTCGGGGGCTCCTCCGCCTACAAGTCCCGACGGGACTTAAAGGAGGCCGCAAGGGAAGTGCACCATGTTACCCAGGGTAAGCCTCCGGTGCAGCAGCTGAAATGGTCGGAGGTATCCCTCACCTTCTCCAAGGACGATTGTCCCCTTGGGATGACCAAACCCCAGAGGCTTCCGATGGTCGTGAACCCCACCATCAGCAATACCGTCGTCGGTCGGGTCCTCGTAGACTCCGGGAGCTCTTTGGACCTTATTTCAGCCAAGGTTTTGGACGAGATGCAGATTCCTCGCTCCAAAATCAAGAGTGTGGCCGTGCCCTTCTTCGGGATAGTCCCGGGCACCTCGATCAAACCTCTGGGGCAGGTCGTCCTGCCCGTAAGTTTCGGCGGCCCAAGTAACTTCAGAACGGAGCTAATCACCTTCGAGGTGGTAGACTTGAGTCGGCCTACAACGCCATCCTCGGCAGGCGGCCTTGGCCAAGTTCATGGCCGCCTCGCATCACGCAGCGTATCGATTACTGAAGATTCCCGGGCGAGCGGAGTCATAACCGTCAAGGAACCACAAGTCCGCACTCAATTGCGGCGAAAAGCGCTGGATATGGTCGATTGATTGCCCACTCGCGGCCCACGACCAAGAGCCGAAGCATTCCGGCCTAAACTTGCCCTCCAACCTGGAGGAGAGACCAAGGCTGTTCGCTCAGCAGTCGGAACCGGCCAAATCGTTCATTTGGGATCTTCCTTAGATCCCAAATAGGAACTCGAGCTCGTCACTTTCCTCCGAGCAAGGTCGGATGTGTTCGCCTGGGAACCATCCGAGCATGCCGAAGTCCCAAGGGAGGTGGTCGAGCACAAAGCAGCTGTTCATTCGACAAAAAACGATGAGACAGAAACTTAGACGCTTTTCCGGAAAAGCAGGCGATCATCAGGGAGGAACTTGATAAACTCCTAAAAGCTGGCTTCATCGGAGAGATCGAGCACTCCGGTGGCTAGCCAATCCAGTTCGGTCAGGAAGAAAGGAGGCAAGTGGCGCGTAATGCGTCGACCACGCAGGTTTGAGCAGCGTGCCCAAAAGACAACTATCCGTTGCCTCGCATAGACCAATTGGTGGGCGCCTTAGCGGCGAGTCACGCACCATGAGCTTCCTAGACGCCTATTCAGGCTATCATCGAGATCGACTGTCGGCGCGAAAAACGAGGAAAGACTTCCTTCATCACCCGTTCGGTACCTTACGCTATCGACCATGTCTTTCGGTCACGAGAAACGCGGGAGCAACCTTTCAACGCCTCATGCGAGAAGACTTTCCTGAGACCAAATAGGTCGAAATTTGGAGGTGTATGTCGGCGACATAGTTGTCAAAAGCGAGAGTACTTGGGTCACGTTGCTGACTTGGAAGAAACTTTCAGTAACCTCAATAAGCATCGAATAAAGCTAAATCCAGGAAAAATGCGTATTCGGCGTGAAGGTGGCAAGGTGCTCGGCTACATGGTCGGGCCACATGGCGTTAGGGCTAACAGGAGAAGATCGAAGCCATTGAGAACATGAGGTCGCCCACATGCGTAAAGGAAGTACAAGCTCGACCGGAAGAATGGCCGCCTTAGGCGGTTCGTCTCGGTTGGGAGCGAGGACTACCTTTCTTTAAAGCCCTCATAAACATGATGGCTTCACGTGGGCGGAGGAAGGCGTCAGCGCGTTCAAAGAGCTAAAGCAGTACCTCTCCAAACCGCCCGTCCTCGTCACACCCACGGCGAGGAAGAGTTGCTATTATACCTGGCGGCAACCCATAGCGGTAAGCTCGGTGTTGGCGGTAGAGAGATGATACCCAGCGACCTTTCTATTACGTCGGCGAAAGTACTTCATGGACCAAAGGAGCGTTACCCGAGGTCCGAGAAACTACTATACTCATTACTAATGGCCTCCCGGAAGTTGCGTCACTACTTTCAAGCACACAAGATCGTGGTGCCGACCGGCTTCCCACTCAGGAAATCTGAAAAATCAGGCGCCGATGGTCGCATAGCCAAGTGGGCAATGGAGCTCGCCAGGAGTTCGAGCTGGTGTTCTCGGCCCTTACGGCGATAAAATCACAAGTCTTGGCTGATTTCGTGGCGAGAATGGTCGGCTCGGCACCACCGGCCAGCGGGACCAATGATTCGAGGGGAAACTCCTGGACCTTGTATTTTGGCGGATCCAGAAGCATACGGCGCTCGGAAGTGGCGTCATCTTGGTCTCCCGGATGGAGAACAGCTACGATCGCCATCCAACTACATTTATTGCAACTAACAACGCGGCGAGTCTGAAGGCCTTTTGGCGGGACTTGAGCATGTAAATCGCTAGGAGTCCAACGGCTCACTTTGTGAAGAGGCGATTCACGGTTGGTCGTGAACCAGTCAACAAGGAGTATCGGTGTTCCGATACCTCAATGGCGCATGCACTGGCGAAGTAAGGAAGATGGAGAAATACTTCAAGAATTTGAAGTAATCTACATCCCAGGAAGGATAATTCACTGGCCGACCAAATGTCTAAGGTCGGTTCCTCTCAAACCACCGCTCGTGGTGCTTGTCGAGCACCTACATAAGCCCTCCATTCCTCTCGAAGAGGAGGCACCAGAGACCGGCGGTAGGGTCTCATTCCTCGAGCAAAGTGCAAATTGGATGGCGCCATTCATCCAATACCTTGCGCATGGGACATTGCCCGAGGAAGAAGCCGGCGTTCCGGCTAACAAGGCGATCTTCTCGATGCTGACTGATCGAAGGCGACCTATACGGAAAAGCGCGCATTAGGAATCCTTTCCAGATCGTCTCCCAGGAGGAAGGCGATGCCTTCTTCGTGATATCCACGAAGGATGTGCGGAGCTCATTCGTCTTCGTAGCAGCTTGTGAGCAAGGCCTTCCGATTGGGTTACTACTGGCCCTCGGCCTTGACGGACCTTACGGTCAATCGTAACGACTGCCGAGCATGCGGTTCCATGCTCGCAAATCCGTCAACCAGCGTCGCCCTACAAACCATACCGCTTTCGTGGCCATTCTCGACACTGGGTCTCGGCGTCCTTGGACCCTTTCCTGAGGTCGGAAAAGGCTGCAAGTATTTGCTCGTGGCCATCGACACTTTCACTAAGTGGATAGAGGCCGAGCCGTCTCGACCATCTCGGCCCAGCGGCCAAGAGATTCCTCCGCGACAATGTGGTAACTCGGTTCGGGATACCCAACCGTCTTATCACAGACAACGGGACCCGATTCACTAGTGAAGCTGTTCCAAAGTTATGCGAGAGGTCGGGACCAAGGTTCTGTTTCATACGTGGCACATCCACGAGTAACGGAGCGGTAGAAGCGAGCAAATGGTCGGCTAGTCCAGGGCATAAAAGAGGGTCTTTAAGACCCTCAACCAAAGACTAGCGATGAGTGGGTGGAGGAGCTTCCCGCCGTTCTTTGGTCTGTCGCACCACGACAAGTCGAGCGGACAGCGAGGCGCCTTTCCAACTCGTCTACGGTCGCGGAAGCCATTACGCTGCCGAGATCGTCTTTGGGTTCCCGAGGTGCAAGCGATCGATTCCATCGATCAAGAGGTTGAGCGCCTCGTCGACTGGACCTCGTCGGCGACACGCGAGCAGGCGTTGCTCGGTCTGCGACTTACCTCTGAGGCTCTTCGTAGGCATGCAGCCAAGACGGTCAGGCCTAGGGCCCTACAAGTTGGCGACATGGTCTTACGAAGAGTTCAAGACTGTCGAAGGCCAACAAGCTGACCCCAAGATGGGAGGGACCCTACACGGTCACGTCTACGACGCCCGGGGGCTGTTAAGCCTCGCGATGCCGGATGGTCGGGAGCTCACCAAAGACTGGAACATCGATCAAGCTGCGTAAATTCTACGTTTAGGCGAGTACTCCTATCTCGCGCCCCTTGCGTTCTTTCAAATAAATCATTTTCCTCTTTCTCGTGTTTCCACCTCGCTTTGTCGAGCGAGCATCGTCGTCTACCAAAGACTGCAGCGAACTTATCCGACAAGTATGAGCGCACCATCTCCCTTGGCCCCCACGATGCTGCCCCAAACGTTCACTTTCCACGGTAGCTCTTCCTTTGTATGCGTGGTCGGTAGCGAGCATCCACTCTAAGCCGGTTCGGTGACCATGCGGTATGGTGGCTCTACGTAGTGTTGGTTTAAAGCTCGTCTGCCCTGTGCTCACACTTCTCTCAACACAACCGATCTATCTAAGTCATTCAAAAAAAATCGTCACGACCAAAGCGACCCTTAAATTCTCCCATGAACAAACTCGTGCTCGCAACACTGAGGGCACGACCTTTGTCCATGGCAGGGGGGCTCCGTATGATAGGAACGTTCCGTCCCTTCTTACCAAGGATCCTTTGCTCGTATCCATGATATATGATCTATACAGGAACTTGTTTTCTTTGCTCGTATCTATGCTATATGCTCTATGCAGGAACTTGTTTCCTTTTTCTGCAGAACCGGGATCATATGGGCATATGTTGAAGGCAAACTCAAGAAAAACAGGCAAGGACCAAACACCTGCGAGTTTGCTCATTTAACCCGAAGCGTTGTTTTTTTTACAGGGTGTACACGAGCTAAAAATAAAAAGAGGAGCTAAGTCCTACGCTCGGCCTGGAGGGCAGCGAGCTCGTCCTTAAGGGAGTCGACCTCCGCCTCTAGGTCGGGACCTTCAGCCGGGCAGCGTGACCTTGGTCGCGCTTTCCCGAGGCGCTGCGCCTCCTTGGTGGGCTTCCTCGCGCTCCCGAGCTCGGCGAAGGTCCTGCGAAGCTTCACCAGCTCCTCGTCAAGCTCGGCGCACTTCTGCTCTGAAGTGCTCTTCGCCCTCGCTCTGGAAAAGCTGATCCCGGAGCCGGCGATGAGGCTCCTCGCCGATTCCGTAGCTTCAGTCGGCCTCGCGCACCTCGGAGACGCTCAAGATCGGCGATCTTGGCGTCTTGCTCATGGTGAATGCGACCCGATACTCTTCTGCGAGAGACCGAGGTAGCGTCGATATCCTCCATAGCCTTCAGCGGCAAACTTGAGCGAAAGAGAAAAGAGAAGGGAAAAAGTGAGCGGACTCCCGGAAGATCGATCACGGAAAAAGAAGAAACATGAAACTTACCAGGAAGAGCCGGTGACCCGGCTTGTCCTGGAAGCCGGCGATCGGTCGCGCCCAGAAAGAAGGATTGACCAAGTCATCCCGGACCGTGTCGTCGAGTCTTGCTCCTCTGAGCACCCGGTGCTCTCAGAGAGCAACAGCGTCACCACCTTCGACCAACCCGGTCGCCCAGGCTGATCCTCTTCCACAACAAGCGGCTCGTGGCGCCTTCCTCTGATCGGGCACCCGCGCTCAAGTCGCCAACCACGAAGCGCGCCACTCCTTGCTCCATGGCCGAGGCGATTGGTGGGTAACGACCACCTCCGCCTCTTGTCCCTCTGCGGCCGGAGGCGACCAATGCTCTGCGATCGAGGCATTGGATCGAGGCGATCACCTCCGCCTCTTGTCCCTCCATAGTCGGAGGCGGCCGATGCTCATGGCCGAGGCGTTTGATCAGGGCGATCACCTCCGCCCCTTGCACCTCCGTGGCGGGGACGCTGGTGCCCCAAGGCCGAAGGAGTTAGGTCGAGACGACCTCCTCCTCTCCTTGGCTCACGGCCAAGGGCATTGGTCGGCAGCGACCAAGCTCCCTTCCTCGGGGCTCGGCGCTGGGCCTCGCCCAGCTGCCTCTCTTCGCAAGGGACCAAGGCCAAGGCGTCTTGGTCCTCGCCCCTGCGGCTCCTGCTCCTCCGCGGCTAGAATAGGTTCGCGTCCGGCCGAAGAAAGCACGGAGTCCCGCCGAGGAAGCTCGAGCTCCACTGAGTCCGTGGCCGGGCGCCGCTCCTCCCCGTCTCGGCCATCACTCGATCGACGCGGCCGGTCGAGCTTCGGCGTCCACTGCGAGTCGATAATCTCCTCAGCCATCTGGCGGAAGTCCAAACGACATCCGAGCTATCACGCCCACACCAAGCGGGGTGGGGTTAGCCCAAGAAAATCGCCAAGACAAGAGCGAGAATAAGAGAATGAAGTAAGAACTTACCTTCGCCGGCGGCGGCGCCATCCTCCTCGGCCCCCTGGCCGGGCCCACGGGCGACCTGCCGCGGCGGCCTCGTAGGCCTCGGCCCACGATCACGACAGCTCCTCCGCGGCGTCGGCCAGCACGTGCCATCGCCGGGTCGGCGTCGTCCATGTCGACCTCTTCCAGCGTCGGCGGTGCGAGAGGTCGACCTCCTGCTCCTTCGACCCGAGCATAAGTGTCCTCCTCTTCTTCCTCCTCCTCGGGGCATCGACCACCCGAGTGAGCTGGTCTGGAGGGCCTTGATCTGCCTCTCCACCGCTCCTTGGTCGGGAGAGACCTGGCCTCCTCCTCGGCCTTCTTCGCTGCTCGGCGAGCTGTTCCAATCGGCCCATCAGCTCGGCCTCCTCCGTTTGAAGTCATCGAACTGATCGGTTCGCTTACCTCTGGCGGTCGGCGTACTCAAGGTGCGGCGTGGGGGTCTGGTCGGCTTCGGCGCCTCGGCCAGCTTGGCGCGGAGGCGAGGCGGATACTTGGCGGCCTCGACCGCCGCCTCTTCTTGAGAACCCCTGGCCGAAGTCTTTGGCTTGGCGGCTGCGGCCTTCGACATGGCAAGATCAAGGGCGACCTTCTCCTGCAAACAAATCGGGAGGAATAAGCTCGGAAAACGTGCCCTCGAGCAGGCGAGGAAGATGTACCTACCGCGCGTCGCCCACGGTCAAAAAATGTTCTTGGGGACCTGGCGATTGGGCGTCGGCTCCTTCTCCTTCTGGCGCCCGAACATCTCGGCGACCCTCTCGTCAACTTGATCCGTCCTCGAGTCGCGCATAACGAAGACTAAGACAAAAGATATATATATATATATGCATAGCACCGATCACGAGCAAAGCGATGCTCGGGAAAGAGGTCGAGGAACATACTGCGTTGTCCTCGCGGGTGAAGTCGTGCCACCCGGTCACCTCGAAGAAGGGATGCTCGCGGCGCCTCAGGGGACACCGGTTGAAGGTGAAGTCCGGGCGATATCCCGACCCGATGAGCCCCATCTGGGCAAGCTCACCGATCGTCTGAGCACCCGCTCTTCCTCGGGTTACGCAGGCGGCGCGCCGTCTCGATGAGTGGAGCGTCCTCCCGAGTATAGACCAAGCTGGGACCCCTCCGCCTTCTTCCGTAGAACGAGAGGTCGGCCCAACCCGACACCGAGTCCTTGAGCAACGAAGGAGTACTCTTATGGTCGGTTGGTCCTGAGGCGAAGATAAACGCAACCGGCGTATCCATACATTAAGGTGCGGAAGGGGGAATATAAGTGAAATAAGAGGCTAGCCGTGGGCATTACACCAACGTAAGCCTCGCAAAGATGTGAGAAGATTGCGAGAGAAAGGATAGAGTTGGGGTGGAGTTGAGAGATCTCGCACCCACAGAAGGCAAGCACGGAGGCGAGGAAGTCGCTCTCGGGCAGACGAAGCCCGTTGATGGCGTACAACTTCGCGAGAGGCGATCTCGTCTCCAGCGGTGCCGGCGCCGCATCATCCCGGGCACTCGACCGAGCTTGGGTCGGCGTACCCCTCGTCAGTAAGCACACGGAGCCTCCTTGGGTCATCGGCTAACCTTGAAAGCGTGCCATGGCCGAAGAAGGAAGGGAGCGAAAAAGGGTTCTTGGGCGCTAGGGCTCTTGGAAGATTTTTGGCGAAGGCGAGCAAAGAGACAATGTAACTCCGACCTCTCCGGTAGAAAGGGTTAAAAGACAGCGAAGGGGCAGGTTAAAATCGCCGCCTATCACGTAGCGACACCTGGCTGGAGAAAGCGCTTTCGAGAAACTGCCGTACCGTTACAAGGAGGCTTCTCAGAGAAGGAACCGCGGAACAACCAAGCAGCAGCGCCCGCAGCGGAGCAAGCCTGTGGCCGGGTAAAGAAGTTCGTCTCCCGGACGAAAAATGGTCGTGAGCCACGACCAAAGGAAATTCAATCCCCTTCAAGTCTTCTTAGGCTCAAGGGAAGCCCGAGATTCCCACTTGAACCTCGAGGGCTAGGTGTCGAGGATTGGCTATCTGGCAAAGACCACGGTACCCAGTGAAAAGCTAAACCAGCCGACCAAGCAACACTAAAAGAAGATGCTCGGGAGAAGCGAAGCGAGCATCCCTCCTTCTCCTCAGAGCATACGCATTTGCACCTTCGCTCATGAAGCACCAAACACACCCCACGAGCAAGCATGCTCGTAGAGGCCACGACACCTTTCGGGTGTTTTGGTCGGGTGCCCGATCAATGCCACGAGGAAGGAAGGTGGCAACCAATCAGGCTGGAGATCAAGGAAATCATACCCGAAATTCAAATAACGCCTGGTCAAGAGCGTTAGATGGTAAATACGATTGCGGCGCAATCCCAGGAGAGTAGTTACCTTCTATGTACCTCTAGTCGTAGTATTTAAACCCCACTGAAGATCTCAGAATAGGGAGGGACACGGAGATAGAACACAATACACTGGAGTAGGGCTATTATCTCGGCGGTGAGAGGCCCGAACCAGGATAAAACACCGTGTTCCGCCTTTCTTCTTCTCCCGACCTCGCGTCGCTCGAACGCCCTCTTCGGTCCGTACGACGGGGCTCTGTTGATCCCCCATTCAACAAGTAAGCTCGACGGGAGCCCGTTCTCCAATCGTCGACAATTGCCTTATACAGAAAAATCAATCTAATAAAGAGAGAACTTTGCCTCTTATATTGTGTGTGTTTTTACTTGCACTTCTACTTTTATTCATGTGATTACATTATCTTGCATTCTTGCTGTCGATTGATGCTGATGAACGACTACGTTTCATAACAAGACAAGTGGTTAATGATTATTTTGGACAGTACCTTGAAACTAGTTTGACGTGGCTACTCGCTGACCACTCCGATGACGTTTAAATATAGATAAATAACAAGTGGGAATAGAATATAAGATAACATAAATTTAGCAGCCACACCAAAATTCCCGTGAACGCTTGTGTTTGCTATTGCTTCGTCTCCCACGATGGGTACTCCGACAAGTGCGGGAACAATCGCCGCCACCGTTGCCGCCACCGCCAGTGCCGTCATTGCCGCCGCCGGCACACTCTCCGGATTCGCCTTCTTTCGCGCCAACGATCCGTGCTACTGCTGTCGCTGATATTTACGTCGCCGCCGGTGCACTCTTCGGCTGCGCCGCTGTAGCCGACTGTACTCCGACGTTCGACTAATCGACCGCTGCCGCCGCCGTGTATCGCCGCTTCCGCCGTCGTCTACGTCATTGCCGCCGTGTACGCTGTCGTCGTCGCCGTCGCCTTCCCCTGCGCCGGCCGGTATACCTGTTTTTCTTTTCTTTGTGTGTGCTCTATCCTTACCAATCGGTTGATCTCGTTGCATGTATATGTAGTACGTACGCATGTATATGCATATATATATTAGGTTGCGCATGCATACGTATATATATATACGTCTTAGATTGAATCTTGAACCCATATATATATATATATATATATATATATATATGGGTGTATTTGTGCATGCACAAGCACGCCGTCGCCGTAGCCGCTGGCAGTAGTCACCGTCGTCACGCCCGATTCGGTGACGCGTTACTTGTCGCCGTCGTCATCTCCAGGTATTGCATTCGTATCCTTTCTGGTCGTCTGGCCGGTCTCTGTTATTTTTTCTCATGTAGAAAATGCCCAAACCGAACCCATATACAACCAAGGAGTATACACATATACAAGGGGGAATACTGCTATGCAAAAATGTTACGTAATTCATTTTTCTCCAAATTGCAAATTTTGTCTTTTTCGCTAAAAATTCGTTCTAAGTCCGAATCGCTTGCAACAAATTTTGTTAATTAGTATAAAATAATACCTTTCTACAGTAATTTTTATGAAATTTTATAATTAAATTTATACTGTTAAATTATTCGCGGAAGATCCAAACTTATGAATTTTGTAGCTCTTAAACTACACGTCCAAAAATTCCGAAATAAATTTTATAAAACTTAGAAAATGCTAGACAATTATCTAGAAGTTTTCATGAAATTATGAATTAGTTTTATTTACGGCATTTCTCTGGATGTGCGTCTGTACGTTGTTTTGCGTGTTTATTTGGTTCTTTATCTGTTACGCGTAGACGTCGAGCTGTGTGAGGACACGGATTTCGAGGATCAAGCTCCAGACCAAGACTCGCGGCTTTACGAAGGCAAGTTGTGCTTTGACCATATTGCCCCTAATTTTTGAAGTATATTTTGAGTTGAATTATGCATGCTATGTTGTTAAAATAAATTAAATTGGTTTGGGTAAAGTAGCTAATCAACCTAGTTAATTCCACCCTTGATGTTAATATTTGTATGCCATGTATCCATTGTCACCTTAAGTCAGTTAATTTAGTTAGATGATATTATTGTGCCAACACGGGAGGCTAGACCGTGAATAGTTGCTTAGTTATGCTTGCGTGAAATGTGTTTCAAATGGCAAAATAATATTGACTAATGATATACGGAATGAATTTTGGAAATGGTGTAATCTTACCACATGATGACGTGAAGTGTAGGTACCTTTGTGGTTCTACATGGTAACTGATATTATTGTTGGCATGTGTTGCGCAATAATCAAACTGGGTGGGAAAATATTTAGTCTGGGGCAAGTGGCAAGGTTGATCTGGTGGGCCATGATTGGTACCGGGAAAGTCGTTTTGGTTCTTTGGGTAGTCTTACCCTTGTCACCCTAAGGACTTAACCTTGCAAGCCTTTGAACTGAGTCAATTGTGCAACCACATGACTGAAGTGGGACGGTCCTAGTTGAGTAAGTTACTAATAACTTTCATGTGGTACCTCGGGGTATCAACTACACCCTTTGTGTAGTTGTACGGTGGAGCGTACCGAGGCTACGGCTAGGTACCCATCCAACGGTATATCGGTCCTATACTTCGTCTCTGCTGAGAGAAGGGATAATATATGGCAACCGGGAAGGTCCACTTGTTAAGGTAGAAGTTTCTGAAAGGCTTTGTTATAGTCATTCGCCTTTGTGGTGTTTGACTGTATCTTGTGGGTAAAGTGCATAACCTCTGCAGAGTGTGGCAAAACTATTCGAATAGCCGAGTCCACGGTACTGGACAAAGCTCGGGGATTACAGTCAAGGGTTAGATTTCTAAAAATAAAATGTGGGATGGGTGGCTGTAGGCCAGAGATAATTGCCAAAGTGATATAGGGCTTTGTGCCAAACTGCTTGAAAAGAGATTGATAACTTATTATATAACGTGGTTTTACTGCTTTTGAATCTATTAAGATTATTTAATCAAAGCAAAATGTTGTTTGATGCAAAACAACCACTTAAGCCATTCCTTTGGAAGAAGTCATGCACATAGTAATAGGATTGCACCCCTGTGCATGACTTGCTGAGTATGTTGTATACTCACCCTTGCTTACAACACAATCATCAGTTGAGGAGAAGACTACAACTTCAAAGGAGAAGTTCCGCGAGGAGGCAAATAACTAGGAGTTGAACCTTGTCAGTTGCCTGTGGCATATTGATGGGAGTCACCGACGTTCTTCGTTCCACTGCTGGTTGTTTACTTTTGTTATTGTAAGCCCTGCGTGGCTGATTATAGTAAGGTGACCTTAAGGTCTTGTAACCAGTTTATTTAATGTTCGAAGTACTTTATTATTAATTTCGCTGTGTATGATCGTGGTACTTCATCCCAGTTATGACTGAGTGTACTAACGTGATCCTGGACTAGTACAAAATACACAAAGGGTCCGGATTTGCAGATTCGGGTCCCGACATCAGTCAATCAAAATCCTTTGATACGTTATTAGGATTTCTGAAGTGGGGATTTTGAAAAGTAAAGGCTATGTTGGTAAAAGATGAAAAAGGAAAAGGCGAAAGGTGATTTTATGCCGGACGGACGATGGGAGGTCTCGTCTGTGCAGTCCTAAGGACCGAACTTGACGCTTTTATCTGAGTCTTTTCGTACAACCACATGTGCTAGTATGGGATAGCCTAAACCCAGTACAGGAGTTGGGATTTGGTCTTGCGCCGTGGTAGGTCGAAGTAGTGGGACAGTCACCGACGTGCTGGTGATGTTCAGAATACTCCCCCACCTCGCGCAGGTGTTGGAGACTTTTGTTACAACGGTGGATGCTTTGTTGTGGGTAAAAGGCACGATGGAGCGCTAGCCATCGTCGGATCTGTGTGGGTGAAGTGGGTTTGGAGTCTTGGTGCCTAACTGCAAGTGTTTGCGGCACTCTCGCTCGGCCTGGGGGTATACTGTGTGTGTGTGTGTGTGTGTGTGTGTGTGTGTGAAGCCCTCACCCATAGCAAAGGGCACACATCACCGGGGCTGACGCAAGACTGAAAACCAACAATTGGAAAAGTTTCGTCACAATCTAGCAAAACGGACACTGTATGTATCGCGTGGCATGGTTGACATGATTGCTAGAATGTGTCATGTGGGTAAAGTGTGCATTCTCTGCAGAGATTAATTTAACTAATTGATTAGTCGTGCTCACGATCACGAGCAACTTGGGTATCTGATGTCAAGTATAGTATTTTGGTTTTGTTTTCAGAAAAGGATTTGAAAATGGTAGATCTTTTAAAATGATGGGTTGAAATAAGCGAAAGGTTGGGTCGTTGGACTCAAAGGTTGGTTGGACTGGTGATTTCATTCATCTGTGGAATGATTCTTGATATTAATTGTTGGTTAAGTTGGAATGGTTGGAGGAAATTAAGTATGGTATGAAATGTTCATTATGTGTTGAATTACTTTCTTTTACTAAATGCTTTGTAAACTGTGCAGCATTTTGAATCTATTAGACTATTGCAAATAAATTTAGCTTCATGCAAATCTGAACTAGAATAGCAAACCTCTTCATTGATTAGCCTGCATTATTAATATACTTGCAAACAATAAAGTCTTGCGAGTACATACGTGTACTCACCGTTTGCTCTGAAAACTGCGTGAGGAGCAGAAGGTGCAGGTGAAGAAGATGATGACCAGGAGTTCAGTGATCCAGACACGGGTGGTGCGCTTGACGGCTAGCGGAGTATTACGCTTGCCGGTTGCCTGTGGGAATAGAGGCACATCGTGGCCGTTTTGCTTTTGTTTCTCTTTTGTTCTTCTCTTCAGTTTACTTTAAGCCGATCGGCCTTTTGTAAACAGGGTCAAGTTGTAATATCATTATCTATCGTTGTAATATATTACTTCTACTCTTAACTTATGGTTGCATGGAACGATACTACCTATCACAATATGTGACACTAGCCTACTGATCCAGGGACTAGTGATAATCACATATCTGCGGGAAGCTCGGGTTGGAACCAATTGGGTGGCATATGACCTCATGAGTCAAGTGTCGTGCCGACCAAGTGGTTTCAATCTAAGTCGGTCATGATGCTGTGATCAACAACTATACTGGTTGCGCAATTAACCAGGCCAGTGCAACAGTAGAGGTGGAATCACTGTATCAGGACCAGAACCCCCACGACACCTTTCGTTCACCATTATTGGTCGGCAACATGGTTCATAATATCGTCGAAAATCACGATTTTCGGCTTTATCGGAGTGCTACAACATCTAAAATCGGCCAATAAACCGGTTAAATTTAAAAAAAAAATCATGGGACGTAAATATCATGATAGTCGGTGAAAATTAAGAGAAATTCGAGCTTTGAGAAACATTCAATTGGCCAATCAAAATCGACAGAAAATCGATCAAAATCGAGTGATAATCGGTTAAAATTGGAAGATTTTTTTAAAAAAATAAAAAATTAATTTTTAAAATTATACAATTTCTAACGATTTTTGAGTGATTTTTTCGATAATCAAATAATCCGAGGGCAGACCACGCCACGCCCTCGTCCCGTGTCGTGGTGAACTCGGAAATTTTTACTGTTCTAGCCCTTTCCGTTTTCATTTTTTCAGATCTAGCCGTTCATCCCAGTAAATTTCGAAAATAGCCCCATAACAGTGAAATGTCATGGTGACCGCGCGCTGGATTTTTTATTTTATTTTTTTATTTGGAATATAGCGATGACCGAGCGCTGGATTATTTTTTTTAATTTTTTATTTCATTTTCCGCGGTGGATGAGCGCTGTATTATTTGGGTAGAAATTTTTTGTTTTTTTTATTGTACCGTGGTGGCCGACCGCTAGTTTTGAAAAGGTGTTTTTTAAAAAATAAAAAATTTATTGCAGCGGTTCCCGACCGATGGTTTTGAAAAAATGTTTTTTTTTAAAAAAAAAAAAATTATTGCCGGGTTCCCCACCGTTGGTTTTGAAAAAAAAAATTGTCTCATTGAATTTATATGCAAAGAATATATAAATATTTCTCCAAAAATATCAAACAACAAATCAACAAATCTGGTGCATTCCTCCTAAAAACTACGTTTACAGATATTATTTTTTGCAACTTAACGATTATCACACGTAGATTAATTTCTTCATAATTTCACACTTTTCATTAATAAAAGAATCCAGCGCTCTCCCGCAGTAAAATTAAAAAATGAAACAAAAATATTAAAGCATAACGAAATAAAAAATAAACAATTTAAAAACCCGCACTCCCCCACCGCTATATTTTAAAAAATGAAAAAAAATAAAATAAAAAAATATTACCGCTCTCCCCCACCGCTTCAATATAAAAAATCCAAAAAAAAAATTAATTTTTAAATATGCAGCGGTTCGGAAGTGCTGAAAAAAAATCAAAAAAAAAATTACCGCGACGGTAACTCGCGGTTTTGCACTGTTACGGAGCTATTTTTACGTTTTCGTTCGGCAGACGGATAGATCCGGGAAAAAAAAATTTCGGGCGGCAGAATAGTAAAAAATTCGTGAACTGGTGATGAGTGCAATGCGTCGCCGCGCTTTCAGTTGCCGGAAGAGCCGCGTCGCCGTCGCGGCTCCCCAAACCCCGTCACGTGTGCAAGCCAGCGTGGCGTAGGCGCGAGGTGGTGGTGGCGGCTTCCACCGCATGACGCCGCTTCTCCGTCCGCCTTGGTGCATCCACGGCCCGCGCCGCATGCGCTGGTCTCCCTCCGCCTCGGTGCTTCCATCGGATCTAATAATGCATAGACCAGTCTTCACTGTTAGACAACCTCGCTATCGAATAGTCCGGGGTTGCCTAATAGATCTAAACTGGAGAACAGAGAGAGAGGAAGAGAGACACAATATGAGGAGGAACTGCTCTGCTATTCTTTATTGCTTGTTTCTGTGTACACGGGGTGACCCCCTGCCTCCTATTTATAACCTACATCTAGGGTTTCGGGAGAGTCCACATGGGCCACGTGGGCCGAGTTTCCTAACACCCCCCCTTGGACTCTTCACCGCGAGATGCATATGCCTCATTAAAACTCCAGAAAAACCCAGTGGGAAAAATACTTGGAGAAAGAGTACATAACATACGCTTGCTGTGTTGCACGGATTGCCTCATCAAAAACCTTATGTAAGAAAACTTCAATGAAAAACTTACTTAAGGAAAAGAGTACAATCCACCCAAACTTCAATGTTAATCTTCAAGATTTACGTTGGGTACTCAAACTTCATGTTCGAGATTTATATAAGAGTATGTGAAAATTCTCCCCCTGAAATCAGCACTTCTCTAAGCCTCATCATCCCGATTGCTCTCACACATCTTTCAAAGGAAGATGCCGGGAGTGACTTTAGTGAACATATCTGCGAGATTTTCACACGACTTAGTATGCAGTATCTTTATCTCGTTCATCTTATGCATTTCATGAGCATAAAAGAACTTGGGGTTTATATGCTTTGTGAGGTTACTCTTCACATATCCCATTTGCACTTGAGCAACACAAGCTGCATTATGTTCATAGATAATAGTGGGGGTTTGTTCCATGTTCAAACCACATGACTTCTGAATGTGGTGAACCATTCTTCGAAGCCATGCACATTCTCGAGATGCTTCATACAAGGCAATTATTTCTGAGTGGTTTGTCGACGTCGAGACAAGAGTCTGCTTAGACGTCTTCCACGAAATTGTTGTTCCACCGCAAAGGAAAACATACCCAGTTTGTGACTTGCCAGTATGCGGGTCCGATAGGTACCCAGCATCGGCATAGCCAACTAAATTCAATTCATTGTTTCTTCTTTAAAACAAGCCGAGGTCTTTGCTTCCTTGAAGGTAACGGAAGATGTCCTTCACCCCTTTCCAATGCCTTTTGGTGGGTTATGCACTGTACTGTGCTAGCAAATTCACGGTGAACGCAATGTTCGGCCTAGTGCTATTTGCAAGGTACATGAGTGCTTCAATTGCACTCAAATATGGGAATTCCGCTCCCAGAACTTCCTCCCCCTCTTCTCTAGGCCTGTATGGGTCTAGGTCTGCTTGGAGTGACCTTCCGACCATTGGGGTCTTTGCGGGGTATGCCTTCTCAAAACCAAATCTCTCCAACACTTTCTGCGTGTAGGAAGATTGGTGTACCAAGATTCCACCTTGGACATGTTCAAGCTGCAAGCCTAAACAGAACTTGGTTTTACCCAAGTCTTTCATTTCAAATTCAGATTTCAAGTATGTGCATGCTTCTTCAATTTCTTCATCCATCCCAATGATGTTCAAGTCATCTACATAGACGGAGATTATACAAAATCCATTCGGGGATCGTTGTATAAACACACATGGACAATCTTCGCTATTCGTGTAGCCTTTCTTGCAAAGAAAGTCACTCAAGCGATTGTACCACATTCTTCCTGACTGTTTCAGCCTATACAGTGATTTCTCCAATTTCACCTTTGTATAGGTTTACTCGCTTTCAGACTTGGTTCGGGATAGGGATACCTTCCGGTACTTTCATTTATATCTCCGAATCTAAGTTTCCATACAAATATGCTATGACAACATCCATGAGCTTCATTCTCAACTTCAAGTTGACTGCCATTGAGATCAAGTATCTAAAGGTAATTCCACCCATGACCGGAGAATAGGTTTCTTCATAATCAACCCTAGGACGTTGAGTGAAACCTTGAACAACAAGCCTTGCAATGGTTGTTCCTCTTTTCATAGATTCTCCTATTATTACAAAATTTATGGCCATTTCGTCATGGTGTGCTTCATGCAGTTCTACTTGCTCTTCATTGCTATTTCCCATTCTAGGAGCAAGTTCCTTTAGTTTTTCTCCGCCAATGTGTGCGCACACATTATTTCCAGCGGCTTCTTCCAATTGAAGATTCAAATCTGGAATTGCCTTTTCCACAGGCTTCTTTCCAGTGCCAACTCAACTGGCTCCCCTTTTTGCTTTGGGGCATTTTTGTGATTGGCTATGGTAAATCCTCTTGCCCATTTTTCCCCAGACGTCTCTGGGTACTTTGGGTTTGAGAAGCCAGATTTCCTGTTCTTTTTCTTTGAGGCCTCTGAACAGGATGAGGGATACCTTCTGCTTTCTTTGGTATTTCCACCCTCTCTGGTGCATTTCTTGTTAGTATATGCGACTTAACCATGCTCTTCAGATCACAAAAATGATCAGGCAGTTCATTTGCTAAATTCTTCAAATGGATTGTCTTCTTGACTTCATGATTTGCTTCATTAGTGCGAGGGTCATGCACGGGGATCCCAATGGAATGCCATATGATTTTCCAGCATTTTCATCCAATGGTTCATTTCCTCCCCCTAATGACGGGAAAGCGATCCTCGTCAAAAAAATGCAATTAGCGAATCGGGCTGTATGCAAATCTCCAGTTGTGGGTTCCAAATACCTGATTATGGATGCATTCTCATAACCAACGTATATCCCAGACTTGCGGAGAGGGCACATTGCAGTTCGCTGTGGGGGTGGTATAGGTACATATACCATTCATTCAAATCTTCAGGATGACCCATTGCACTAGTTGCATAGTTGAATGGATGTTGTAGGCCGACGGTCTATAATTGATGAGTGCTGCTGCGTGCATGACTGCGTGTCCCTAATAAGTTTTGGGCAAGTTACAACTTTGCAAGAGTGGTCGGACTATGAGCTTAATCCTCTTTATTAGTGCTTCAGCTATTCCATTTTGCGTATGGATGTGCGGTACAGAGTGCTCAACAGTTATTCCGATTCTTTGTGCAATAATCATCAAATGCCTTGGAAGTAAATTCGTTGGCATTGTCCATTCGAATGGACTTCAGGCGATGATCAGGAAAAGCATTCTTAATTCTGATGATCTGTGAGATCAGCTTTGCGAATGCATGATTCCTTGTTGACAGCAAACATGTATGCGACCATTTCGAGGAAGCATCAATGAGCACCATAAAGTATCGAAACAGCCCTGACAAGGGCTGAATCGGGCCGCAAATATCCCCCTGAATGCGTTCCAGGAATGCAAGGATTTCATGTTGCACTTTCATAACAGAGGGTTTTGTTATTAATTTCCCAGTGGCACATGCATGGCACACAAAATCTTCATGATTCGGAAAAAAATTTAACATTAATGCTATGACCTTGTTAGTTGTTAACTATATTTTTCATCAATCTAAGACCAGGATGACCTAAATATACAATGCCATAACGAAAATAATTCAGAGCTTCTAAATACAGTCTTCAAATAAGTATACACTGCGTGTGCATTGATTATTGTATAGTACAACCCAGATTCATATGAGGGATATTTTTCTTAATACCATTTTTCATACTCTGCGTGCTTCATAATGCACAAATGCTCTTTGCCATTTTCTTCATTGGTTTCTACGTGAAACCCATTGGTGCGGATATCTGTTAAAACTTAAGAGAGTGCGTGTTGATTCAGGGTACAAGGAGGCTTCATCAATTACCAAAGTTGTACCCATTGGCAATATAATTGTGGCTCTTCCTGAGCCTATATATGCGTATCGCTTTCTGCGATTTTCATTATCCTTCCAACGTTCTTCGTGATTGTCTGGAAGTATTTCGACTCTCTTAAGATGGTATTTGTTGTGCCACTATCAACAATACATATCACCTCCATTGGGCGCTACACAATATCTAAATGAAAAGAAATATAATTCTAATCATATAGTTGCAAAGTAATTTAAATATTGCTTAAAAATATAGAATACTGGAATAAAGAATAAATTGAAATTCTATTCATGAGAAAAGAAAATGTATGCTCTTTGAGAGCTTACAATTCATTATTCAAAATTCATTAACAACCACTGTTCTGTAGCCTGCAAACTTCAGGCGAACCCAATCTTGCTGTGTTTGGAGCAAGATGACGGACTTGAGCTTCTCGAACTACTTCTGAAGTGCAGTCCGTAACTCAAGTGTACTCACCTCAGCCATGTATTCATTCTTCACAGTGGCTGAAAAGTGATACATGGGGAGTACAAAACTTGATCGTTTTGCTCCGCAGTAGGTTACTTGTCCTTCGAGGACCCTAAACCGATGGCAATTCAGAGCTTCTTGCTCATAAGCACGATCTTCACATTTGGTGCCCATGTGAGATAGTTCTGACCATTCGGGCCAGTTCTTCAAAACTCACATATGACAATGCCAGGTATTTACATATTCATAGGATTCTTTCATTAGATTACTTCGTGTAATCTAATAGAGAGTGGTTGCAAAAATTCATAAATACATAAATCAAATTCTCATGAATATCCAGTAAACTAAAAGAAAGCAATAATTTCAAGATTCATAGATGCAAGATTCATAAGTGCGAGATTCATAAATGTAGGATTCATAAGTACAAGATTCATAAATATAAGATTCATAAATACAAAATTCATAAATACATGATTCATAACTGCAAGATTCATATATACACAGATTCATAAATATTCAGAAATACAACTACGTGCATGTAGGTCATCGGCTTCGTGCAAACGATCAAATTCATATGCACGATCGGCTTCGTGCGATCGGTTTTAACGCGGCTTCATGCGCGTGGTGCGTCGATTCCATGCGGCGTCGGCCTTCTGGCGCGACGGTGGCGCTTAAATGCGGCGTGCTTGAATTTCCAATGAATTATATTCAAGTAATAAATACAATGCATGGAACAGAATAATTGCACAATTCATGAATTCAGAGTAAACAATAATTGCATAATTCACAAATTCATAAATACAGAAAATAAATTCCCATGGATTTTCGACAATCTAAACAGGGCAATTATTGCAAAAATTCATGCAAAAATTCATAAATGCAGAAAATAAGGCTAAGTACAAATTAAAACGGAACCATAAAATTTTCTGCAATTTTCTAGGATTTTTCATATTTTTTTGGAATTTTTCAGGATTTTCTGACTATTTTATTCAATTTTCCGAATTTCTTTATTAAATATTCAGAGAAAATAAAATAAAATAAAAAAGCCAAATAAATAATGGGGGCAAAGGGAGAATTTTGCCTTGCCCCTGTTACCCATCCGATCTTCAAAACCGGATTGTAATATGGACTTCTAGTCCATGTATTCATTGGACTTCAATGTGGACTCCAAGTCCATATGTTCCAAAAAACCGGCAGGATGTGTATGGGGGCAGGGCCATCCCGGCGACAGCAGCAAGGGTGCTCCGGGCAGGCGACTGACCGGTCGATGCTTGGTGTCGCGCGACGCTGGGTTGCTACATGCGCGGCGTCGAAGCGCTACGAGGGCGGGCGGGGCTGCCGCGGCGTCCTGACGGCTTCGGCGTCGGCCAGCGACAGCCCGGCTCGGCTCCGGCTTCAGCGCAATGCGCGGCAGGCGCGACAGTCCTTCTGTGGGGCATGGCAGCCCTTCTGCGGCGCGTCCACGATTCGTCAAAACCAGATTGGAATCTGGCTCCAAATCTCCAAGTCTGGTTACGCATTGAACTTCATGTGTTGGACTTCATGCGTTTGTCCTTTACGTATTTAACTTCATGCCCAAAAGCTAATTGGACTTCATGTCCAGGGGGTTTGTTCTTGATGCTTTGGACTTCTTGTCCGTTTGTTCTTGATGCTTTGGACTTCTTGTCCACCGGTAGGAGTGCAGAGGACCGATCGACTCGGGCGCACTGCACGTCGGGGAGCCCAAGGTGCTGGGTGCCCGTACTCGGGCAGTCGGGCGTAGATCAAGGCACCGGGCAGCCGGGCCGCTGACGAGCCAGGCAACAACGTGCCGACGAGCCAAGCGTCGCAGGTACAGACGCGGCAGTGGCCTACGAGGTCGGGCAGGGGTTGTCGGCCAGGCAAGACGCGCGGTCAGACGGCGGTGGCTTCGAGCGTGTGCAGCGGTGCGAGCCTGCGAGGCTTAGATCCGGGCGCGCGGCGGTGGTGCGCGAGCGGGCCGGTGGCAGCAGCGGAGCGCAACGGCGAGGCACTGCGGGCGGCAGCGCCGCTTCGTGTGGCAGCGCCACAGCGACTTCAAGGCCGGGCCGAGCCGACGGCTTCAAGCCGGGAGCGAGCAGCTGCGGTGATGCGAAGTGCCGGTCGGTTTCATGTGCAGAGCTTGATTTGTAGAATAGTAGCTTCGTGCCACAGATCTGTAAATTACAATCCACCGGAGCTTCGTGCCACGAACTGTGAGACTCGCTGTGAATTGTAGCTTCATGCTACAAAGATTAGATGTATGCATGTATTCATACGAGATTAGATCAATCCCGTGTTTCTCACCTTCTTCTCACTTTTTTCTCCGGTAGAGCTTCGTGCTGATAACGTGTTAGACAACCTCGCTATCGAATAGTCCGGGGTTGCCTAATAGATCTAAACTGGAGAACAGAGAGAGAGAGGAAGAGAGACACAATATGAGGAGGAACTGCTCTGCTATTCTTTATTGCTTGTTTCTGTGTACACGGGGTGACCCCTTACCTCCTATTTATAACCTACATCTAGGGTTTCGGAAGAGTCTACATGGGCCACGTGGGCCGAGTTTTCTAACATTCACAAAACCGAACCTAGCAGGCATTCCGCCATGATCCCTTTGATTGTTCAGAGTTCAGAGCAACAGTCCAACGATACGGAGTGTGCTTCCAGTTTGGTGGGTGACAATCTCGTTAAGTTTCCCTTTCGATTTTTTTTTTGTTTTTTGAGAGGTTCTTTACTTTCTTAATACTAGCGATTGAACACGAACTAACCCCGAGTGAGCGAGACGATAGAAGGTTACTTCTTTTGGAAGATCCATTCAGTATTCCACCCTTTGTATCGCGCAGAGTTCACTTGACTACCGTGTTATGATAAAAGTAGCAATGATTTGCAGCGGCTCGTTGATAGTTGAAAACAATGTGTAAAACTCAGAACACGGTACTATCTTTTATTCCCAATCGTAATAAACGCTACCTTCTTTTGGAAAGCAGAAACTTCTTATTACAGAGGCCCTTGCATATCACTACAGGCCCAAGTGTTTTTCCCCCGAAGTAACTGTTGGTAAACCCAGATTAAACAGCACACCCTTCTCTGGTTAAACGGTGCTTGATAAAAGCTAAAATGTTGCAAGGGTGGGTGGTATCCATATGTACCCATGGGTCTGCACATACCCAATCCTCTTGCTTAACTCATCGGCCTCTGAAGGGCCTCTTGTTCCCGGTTGGTATGGAAGTGCCTTCAGCTTGCCAGCATCGATGTCGTGCAACAATGGAGTGAAGATCTCCCAAGCAGCCTGAAACCAGCAAACACAGTGTCGGGATTCAGCAGGGAGTCCAGTGCAAAGGAGGTGCGAATGCAGATAGTAACACAAACCTTCAGCTCATCTCGGCGAACAAAGTGCTGCTGGTCGCCTCTTATCCTGTCAAAAAAAAATATTGGTACCGCATGTACAGTGGTATAGACGGTGGCTGTCTATAATATACATTCATGTCATCTACAGACAGTACTAAAGACAACTTATACAATAGACTGTTTATATAGCTGTCTGTAATGATCTCTCATATGATTAATAGACTGTACAATGGTATACACACTATAAAGGTGTCTGTTAAATAGTAGACAGCATATTTCTCTCTCTTCCACATCATTCAAAATCTGATGTGGCATATCTTTATAGACAGCTGACATGTACCCTTGTACATGCCCTAAGTAGATCGAGAGTAAGTACGGTTGTTCTTTCAGGCAAAAGTTGATAAAAATTTCAGGTCTCTATGAAGTGCTGGGAACAAGGTGTGAAGGATGCAGGGAACCGAAGTGAGCGTATTAGAAACAAATTTAGCATAAGGATGGAGTAGCACATACGTGTCCAAGATGAGACGTTCGTACGCTTCTGGGATTTTTACATCTTGGTACCGTACCCCATAGGATAAATCCAGTTCGCTTTGTTCAGTTGCCATTTCTAATCCAGGTTTCTTCACCTGCAATAGTTCATGCAGTCTACTTAGAAAACATAAATTGACAGTTCTGCCGCATCTTCTATCTTCGACCAAAATAAAATTTTCACAAAGCGGGCTTTTAGGCTGTACATACAGTCAGTTTCATATACATGGCTTCTGATGGCTGCAGGCGTATAACAAACTCGTTCCTTCCTTGCTTCTTGCCTTTAACAGGGTAAAATAAAAACACAGAGCTTTAGGTACCATTGGTAGAAACAAACAAGAGTGGACGGAATTGTATTGATTCAAACAAAAATCCATGGCAGCAATAACAAGAACAAGGTAATCTTTTAAGACAGACATGTTTGTAGCATTTAACTGTGTTGATATATTTTGGCCCCCCTGTAGTTAAGGCTTAGGGTTACATTGGGGTTTAAACGCTATCATTCATTCCAGATTTCTTGAGCCTATAACTCATGAAGAAAATTATCAATTCTCCTCTAAAGGTACTAAATGCACAATTTGTCAACTTTATGCCACCTTTCTTGAGCTCTACTACTCATGAGAAAATGATCGGTACTCCTTCTAAAGTACTAAACACACACAAGCAGGGTCAACCTATGTCAAAGAATCAGCAGCTATACGTCTATACCAATTATTAAGGTACTAAGGTCAAACTGAGAGTAATAATCTTAGCAGTTAAAAAAGCAATAATCTTAGTGCAAATTAAGTATCCAGTATGTAGTAAACCATCTCATGCTTATTTGCTTAACTATTATGGTGATTGTTACAAGGAGTGTGCTCAAACTGAGGTATCGCTTCATCATATTGTTTTATCAAGTACTTTCTTTCATATCAAAGCATTGACATATTTTACATTACTCAATATCGAAAAGAAAAAAAATGTCTTTCCTAGGGCCTGTCACCACTAACTCTTGATTAAGATATTTCAGAAGAAAGTGATTTCACGTACTAGTTAGTGGCTTTGCAAGAACGGAGTTGATGGTGACATGTTTAAAAATTAGAACATTTAGTACATACATCTGAAAATGTCACCCGGAGCATCCTTGAACTGCACACGAATCTCTGCTTTCCTAGAGTTTAGTGCTTTACCAGCCTTGAGGATGAAAGGAACTCCTGCAACACACATTATTCATATGTTGGTGCTCAAAGATTGGATACCAGTATCTATTAGTAGATAGCAATGCAGCTTCATTTTGCCAGTACAAAATTGACATATGCAAAATGGAAATTTTTGAATCGAAAGCAGAAGCTTTTATGCACAATGCAGTGCAAATAAAACTCTTGTACCGAAGAAAAGGGGGTTCAGTTGGAACAACAATGCGGATATTGGATTAAAGAAGTGAAGTGCCCCGGGTAATTAGAGGGAGTAGACAATAGTATTAGCAACTAATTAACCTGCTAGTTAATATTAACAACTAGTAATCAAGCTGCTAATTCAACTAATCAACTGCTAATTAGTTTAACCGGATTGCAAAAGAATTTAAAATGCGAATAGAGCGAATAGAAATAGAATGAGGTTGCCGTCAGACCCGCAGGCGAAGGTATTGATCACCGAGATACCAGACACGTAGGGGTTGAATCGGTACCTCTCGCTAGATCGGTTCATCATCCGGCAGCCCGTAACTTACCTGTTCGGATTGCGGGTATCCGTAGCAGCGTTTTACCCAGTAGGCAACCATTGAACCAGCATTTTATCCCTTGAGCAACCAGTGCAACCAAGAATCCTTGCATTGTCCAGCAAACAACCAGGAAGCCCAGCGTTGTCCAGTGGACATTTCAGTGTGTTTGACTATTCTTCAAGCCAGTGCGCAGCCAACCAGCAGCCAGCTCTCAGCCAGCACGGAAGCCCTCTCAGCCAAGCACTACTCCCGAAGAGCCAGGGTGTGAGCATGGCTACAGGCCGAGCTCTCCCTCCCCCTTCTCTTTCTTAAGTAAAGCCAGCGAGCAACCATCACTCCCTCCGTTCCTCAGTCCAGCCAACAGAGCACACACGCGCAACACACTGTCCGGTGAGAGAGCCCGAGAGACCAAGGAGCCAGAAGACGCAAGAAGCAAGGAGCAAGAAGGTACAGAAGCCGGAGGAAGGAGAGAGCCACAAGAGCATTGAACCAGGAGATCCCCGAGACGAACCGAACCCGGTGGTCCACAAGAACCGAACCACAAGGAGATCCCCAAGATCGCTGAACCGAACAAGGAGCCAGAAGACGAACTGAACCACGAAGGGTCCCCAAGATCAGCAAGAACCGAACAGCAGCACCACCATCTCCTTCCTTCAACCAAAAACCGAGCCAACAATCCTCAGGTGCACGACCACTCCCAGTAGCAAGCTACTCCTTTAGTGCACTGAATGGATCGTAACCGGTAGTCTCAGTAGTGAGTTCTAGGGTTGCTAGACTAATCTGCCGTCCCACTAAGAACTCCACATCATTGACCCAAAACTTGCAAACAAAACCGAAGGCAACGAGTAGAACGCAAGAACCACCAAAACCAGTAGCATCTGCTCTTTCATTTAACTCTAGAATGCGAAATCCTGAGTAGAAAACGAAAACCAACTAGAATAGCAGTATTCTGTTCTTATCATGCAAACTGGAAATGCCAAATCAAAGTAAAACAACCAGCAAAAGAGGCAAGCAATAGATCGAGTAATAATCTGTTCTTATCTGCAGTAGAGTAGAGAGGTAGCAGTAGAGATGTAGAGGGGAGACTCGCGTGGCCGCGCCCGGTGGTGGTTCGAGAGGAGAAGGCGGGAGGGCTGGCCATGGCGTCGACCATGGCAGAGAGGCGTCGCTTCAGCGATGGGCGCAGAGGGAAGCAGTGGGAAGAACAGGGAGAGGTAGAGGCGACGGCGGCGCTTGCGCCAGCCGGTCGAAGTGATGGAGGGGAGCCGAGAGGAGGCGGAGAAGGAGTGGAGGGGCCAGGGAGAGTGCGGCCGGTGAAGTGATCGAGCCAGGGGCTCGGTCCCGGAGAGGTAGGGAAGGCGAAGAAACCGAAGGGCGGTGAGGCCTTGAGCGATGAGAGAAAAGAAGAGCAGAAAGAAAAGAAGAAAAGAAGGAGAGGAGAAAAAGAAAAAAAAGAAAGAAGAGAAAAGAAAAGAGAAGAAAAAAATTAGGAAAATGCATAATCTGTTCTTTCGTGCATCTGCGTAGGCTAAAATGCTCGTATCTGAATCGTAGGAAAAATGGTATTTTAATTTCTAAAAGCCCGAGTTAATAACTAAAATCTGTAATTGGTGAAATCTGGAATTAGCTGAATTGCTGTATTATTTGATTGCTAAAGTATTAATACTATGGGTAAATTAATGGGATAGATTAGGAGGGGAGTTTGGGCAGTATTATGGAATTAATGCCTTGGTCATCTGTCAGGACCCGACCAGAACCAATCAGACCATCATCTCCCATATTCGTGCGAGGACGTACTGATCAGTACTACTCCAGGCAAGCATCCTTTGGGAAATCTTTCCTTAAAATGCTTTTAATGAATTTCCATATCAATACAATACCATCCATGCATTACAAAACTTTTATATATATAAATTGGATGTATAAACTCTGAATTTGAGGATGAAAATGGTTGTGGAACTTGGTGTGGAGAAGAAAGGAAAGTTGGGAATGAATTGGTTTATTATGGAAAAAGGTGTTGGCACAGATACCGATGAGCAAATTGGCCTGTGCTTATTTTCATTATTGTGTTGAGTTAAAATGGTGGGTAGAGGATGCCGATGAGAAGGTGACATAGGCCGGGGGGTCCTCTACATAAGTAGCATATAAGATTAACCAACTAATACTTGAACAATGAGCCGTATCTCAGTATCAACCATAGTGTGTGCAAACAGCCAGAAAAGGTTATCCTATGAGAGTATTGTGATCTTTGCATGGTGGTTAGGTAGTTACTAGGGCACCAAATCCGGGTTACCGGAAGACCCGGAGAGACCGTGCAGATGGGACTAAGTGGCGACTTAGTTGCCCATAATGGCGCTATATTTGAAGCCAGAAAGAAATCGCCACATATGTTGAGGTACAAGCTGTTAGTCATGCGAGTGTAGTGGGATGGCCTTGAGAGGATCCCCACTCGAGTAACAAAGTGAAGATCACAATTCTGGATTAGTGATAAACGCTCGAGCCTCTCCTTGGAGGTCGCTATGGGTAAAGTGGTACAAACTCACAGCAGGTTCTAAAATCATGAATTCATGCCTGTCTCTGGATTGGAGACTACGGAAGCTAAGTCTGTCTCATAACAGGTGTTAGTAGTTCTTTTAATTAAAATTGCCAACGCTTAAAGAAAACCAAAAACCTAATTCCAGTTAAAAATCAGATTTCGGGAAAAGGTAAGTTGGATTTGGAAAGGAAAGGAAAGGAAAGGAAAAACTCATGTATTGCATTCTATTATTACTTGCTGAGTACTCTGTACTCACTCTTGCTAACTCTCCCCCTGCTAGATAATTGTTCTGTCGATCAAGCTTCTGGTTGGGACGTGGATCCCAATTGGTCCAACCACGAGACTTGGGTTGAGGGTCACCCGCAGAACCAAACCTACGAGGAGGACTACCAGGAAGAATAGAGTGCTGAGTAGCTGTGTTAGGACTTCGTCGGTCTTTTGAGTAACTAGTGGTTATGTCCTATGCTTTCGCTGTACTTGGATCCTATGTCTAATTATGTAATGGACCTATCGCCCTGCGTGGCTTGGTTTGTAATATATTTACATTCAGTCTCTAATTATTGTTCTGTTGCAACACTCTGAATACGGCGTAGTAGCTGATAAAGTACCGGGACACCCGATATTTTGTTAGCCACTATGCCGAGATTCGCTTAATTAATCTGGGGTAATTACAGCTGTTGCTAATTACCCTGGGCTAATTGGGCGGGTCGCTACAAGAAGTATGGAAAACCTGATGCTGTGACTTTTGAATTTATAATAATCTTGTAACATATACCTTCCCATCTTTCATTGTGTACCCTTAGTACAACAGATGCGAAAGTAGGGGTGTTGGAGTCATCTGGCACCGTAGAGTCATCCTTGTAGCCATCATATTGTCCAAGGACAACCTCATCATGCTTTATAGGATTCACTGATTGAAGAACCTGACCATGATTTAAAAAGGCAAAATGAATGTATTTGTAAGCAACAACAAATGATGAAGGGTATAAGATTCATACTTTGGTATCACATAAAGAAAAGCCCAAAGACAGATTTTCTGTTAATTACAACCGCAAAATGTAGTATAGTTGGTTGATAAAAATAAAGAGATGTAAGAACCTTGACTTTTTCATCTCTTATGTGCTCAGGCTTAAGAGAGACAGGCTTTTCCATAGCCACCAAACAGAAGACCTGAACATAAGAGCAATAGTCAATAACCAGAGCTCTCGATTTCTGAAAAGTGAAAACAATGTAATTCTCTTTCAAGGAATTCTAATGTGTAACAGGTAGCTGCACTGCCTGCTCAGAAGATTTTTTACCATAAGAACTGTGATGCTACAAAACAATAACCATTCTGGATGATTGTCAGAAATGTTGCACAGTCCACACAGTAAATAATTGCTACTATAGATTCACAAGGAGATAAAAGTACAAAAATTGTTTGCAAAATTGTGCTACAAACTAAAAAAAAAATTCAAGTGTTATCTTTACCTGCAACAAATGGTTCTGAATGATATCACGAATAATACTGCAGCAACAAAAGTGAGGTCAGAGATTCACACTGCTAGAAGAGGAATAACAATACGCAGGCCCCTTTAAGTGTCGAGTAACATAAACACCAGAATGCAGTCAAATTTTTTTTTCTTAAAACCTGTTAATTCATAAAGAGTGGCGCGTAGCCATGGATTTTGAATTCAGAGAATTGGTTGCCATAAAGTGCAAAGAATTTTAAGTGTCTTTTGCAAAAACCAAAGCTATCAGAAATGTGTAATTAGTGTTTTTTCAAATGCACAATTGTACATGATCAAAGGACTTAATTGGACCAGTGGCGAACCACTTACAAAATATAAAAGTGTTGTTCTACACCACAGTTCCACAGTCACTCGTATGTGCTTAGAACAAAATGCTTTCAGTAAAAGAACTTCCATGCAAAACATAGTAACTTGCGACGTACCCATATTGATCAAAATATCCTCCACGTCCTTCAGTCCCAAAGTCCTCCTTGAATACAATCTGAATGACAGATATATTACATGCAAGTACATACAGTTGGATCATCCAAATCTACAACTTTTCTAACCGCAATTTTTAATTTTAAACAAATAGCAAAGGATGTTGTAGATGTTACATTAAGGTTAAACGAAACTACTGGCAGGGAGAAGCGAGAATCTACGACTTTTAGAGAAAGAATGCAAAGTTCTGGTCCTGGGATAGTAGTTGATAGTTGAGAGTCTTTAGTTTAGTCAGAGTTGTGTGGTTCTGGTATCTTAGTCAGTATCTTTTTGAATGTTTCGGGAGATGACGATGTTTTATCTTCTCTTGTTGTGTTGCGTCTGGTTGTGGGTGTGTAATCAACTCTGTTTTGTTAATGAAATAAGGGAGCTCCCCTGCTTTAAAAAAAAATCGAAGGATGCGCTCCAGGATTTGAAATCTAACTAAGATTTAAGAAATAAAAAATGGAAGTGTTCTAAACACCTATGGAAGTATCTTACCTGTACATTATCAATATTATCACGATTCCAGAGAGGCAAAAACAAGCGGTTTGCGAAACGAAGCACGAGCTGCAAATATGACAATATGAGAAACAGTTGCATGTAGGAAATAAACAGCTCACTGAAGTCAAACAAATTACCAAGTTTTGGACCAATTCTTTTCCTAAGTAGTGGTCAATTCTATAGAGTTGTTGTTCATCAAACAATTCTCCAAGTTGGGCACTAAGTTCCTCTGCAGAGTCCAAGTCCTTCCCAAAGGGCTTTTCAACAATAACCCTTGTCCAGCCAGTATGTGAAGCTAAATGTACAACATGAGTGGATACCATGAATCTTTAACGTGAGAGAAATGGAAAATAAATGATAGCATAGTAAAATTTCAAAATTATCTGAACTTGAGAAAATTAAAGAATCAATCTTCGTTTCCTTTATTTACTTGTGCATTATGACATGAAAATTCATAAATAATCCAGAACAAAGAATCATTGCTGCAACCAAATTGTTTCTAGAAAACCACAAAAATATGACAGCCTATACGAACCCTATTTTGTTCACTTTTCATCAGTCTCAAACTCACAGTGAAAGAGTAATGTGGAGAAACAAGAGTGCACAACTCACAACTGGTAGCGAACTGGTGTGCTCAGAAGTTGAACCATGCTTACAGTAACAAAGTTGGAC
Organism: Rhipidocladum racemiflorum; assembly: GCA_036346355.1. NCBI lineage: Eukaryota > Viridiplantae > Streptophyta > Magnoliopsida > Poales > Poaceae > Rhipidocladum > Rhipidocladum racemiflorum. Next base: position 23,247,455 of record CM070571.1, read on the forward strand.
CTTTGCATGTTCCGATCCACAAGGTAAACATTTATTTAAAGAACTGAAAACATGAATGAATCTTAAATACTTAATGAAGTCAGCTATTTTTCTTATATTTCAGGCATTGTTATTGCATAGCTCCAGTACTTCCAAGTCCTAACAAAGTGAAGTACCTTACAAAGTTCAGAGAGAGAGAGAGAGAGAGCAAAAAAAATAGGAAAAGTAACTCACAAGGATTCATGCAATACGATCTTATCATTTGGCACACTGAGGGATAGACTGATGGAGGCAATGCCAAATAAAATAGTCTACGGGAGCTTCCTGGTTGGTTGTTCCTTGCTGTTTCATGCTCTGAAATTGCCTTGTTTAACAATTCAAATCCTTCCCCACTATCATAGGAACCACTAACATATTTAATCTGTAAGAAAATTCAACGTGGTCACAATGTTCAGCACATCAGCAGTATGCATAATATTAGAACCTACCAATTCCAAAAATTGTGAAAGATGATCATCGTGAACAAATCAGGAGCTACGAATAATATTAGAACCTTACTAATTTCAAAAATTGTGAAATATGTTCAGCTGAAGCTCCTTTGAGGTATCTGCAACCATAAAAGCATGATATTCAGAAAGGAAAAAAAGGATGGAATTAAGATTTCCAACATACTAAAAATGGAGGAAACAGGAAGAACTTCAGCATACAAACCATACTGAATTATTTATACATGAAATCCTTATATTAGTTCAAGGAATATGGATCTTACCCACGAATGCGTTCTCTTAATCCATCATCAGAAAGATTTGATCTTGCGTACCCAAATATATGGACTTCTTCAGATTGTAGAAATCCCTAACGATATCAGATAGTAAGATTCAAAAAATATGTGCCAACCTGAGAAACATTATGTATATGGCATGCAATGCATTATACAATGATTTTCTACTATTTCTGTACACTCGGGTAAAAGCTGATTAATTCAACACGGATGGATCAACTTTTGCACAAGTTTACTCCTTTTGCATCACTTTTTTTTGAAGTTTGTATAGTTAATATGTAAGAAATTGCAAGTTATGATCAAATTACCTGCTGAAAAAGATGAAAGAGTGCCGGGAAAGTTTTTTTCTTAGCAAGGTCTCCAGAAGCACCAAGTACGACAAGGGACAAGCAACCGGACTCTGAAGAAAGGTATAGGTCCTTCAAATCTGACAAAGAATGTGAGGTACTCCGTGCCGATGATGGGGTAGATACAGACGATCCTCCTGACATGATAAACTGTATGGTTTTCTTCGTCCTTTAGAGATAAACCTAAGAATATTGCAAAGGTTCAATTAATCACGAAATGTACAGTTTGTTCAAATAAATAAGGTAGAATATAGCATTTAAAAGTAGAGCAAACAAATTGAGAGTATAAATAAAAAGGGGCATCTTTAAATATCACAATGTACCAGTACAACTCAAATTTCGTAACAATTAATTAATCTAGTTACTAGTTGCCCATACTTTGTTAATAAAACTGAAGTATGCAGCAAAAATGCAAGAAATGCGTATAATTCATGACTACAATATGTGAGAAATATCCTAGCAATCAGTGCCGCTCACCCAAAAGAAAAAAAAATTGTTTCATAAGAAGATCAGGTCACTACACTCGCAAACTACCGAGTAAGATATTAAGGAGGAAGAGATCCAGCATATTCCAAGTTCCAACCAACCCCAACCAAAACAGAGCTTCCAAAGAACCAACCGACCGACCGACAAACGCACGATCCCCGAAAATAACTGAACAAATTCTAGTGCATGCACAGTTCCATTAGATGGAACTTCGAATTAAGTTATGAACCAGGAAACAACAACATCAGGGCATCAATAAACCAAGACCAAAATTAGATCCACAGCAACATAAACATAGGACAGAAGACTTGCCAGTGACGAGATTCCAAGCCGCAGCGCAATCCTTTCCTTCAGGAGTGGAATCGATGGCGCAGAACTCTGAAACAAGAACCCCGACCGATCAACCAAGAACACCCAAGAGGACAAATCGCAGTGGTTAGTAGCTGTATACAGGGAGGAGGACAAGACTAACCAGTGGCGATGTGATTTGACTTCCGAAGGAGGCAGGTGTTGGGAATATTTCTTGGGTGAGATTTATAATGGAGAGATCGCACTCGTTTCCTTTCTCGCCGCCGCTTTTATACTTGCGGACTCAGGCCTGGGCCTCCCTGCCGCTTTGACCCACCAACCATCCCACCAGGAGCGATCCATTTTCTAGTCTCTAAAATTTTATTTTTAATAAATATAAATATATTTTTGTTTAAAATTACGAAAATAGCTCTCTTGATGAGTTCCTGCCATACCAGAGAAGTTTGAAAAATGGACCACGTCGCTAGGGGTGGGCAAAAAAAACCAAAAACCAAACCGAACCGAAATAGCCGAAATTATTGGTTTTTTCGGTTTTCAATTTCCCAGTATAGATCGGTTTTTCGGGTTCGGTTCAGTTTCTGGATCCTAGAAACCGAACGAACTGATCATCCCAAAATTTAGAAAAGGGCAAGGGCAATTGGGCCGGTGCAGTGGACAGTGGAGGGAGCAGGGGGCGGACTCCCGACTAGCTCGAGGCCCTCCAGCGGGCAGTGGCCTAGGCGTCCAGCAGCTGACCAACTCCCTGCTCCCCTGAGGCGGCGCGGCGAGACCCTGAGTCTTTCCACCCACTCACTCGCTCACTCTCTCATTCCCAGTCTCTCTCTCTCTCTCTCTCTCTCTCTCTCTCTCTCCCGACTCACGTGTCCCTCTCTCGTGCCCTAACCCTAGGTAGCTGCCGCCGGTGCCCGGAGGTCTCGCCGCAGCACCGTGCCAGCACATCCCCTCCCAAGCGGCGCTGCCTTGCCGCTCCCCCTCCCTAGCCCGGCGCGGCGCAACCCCGTGCTCCCCTGTACACAACACCGCCCGACTCCGCCCCATGCTCCCCTGTACACAACACCGCCCGACTCCACCCCATGCTCCCCCGTCGGGCGTCGCCCCGTGCTCCCCTGTCCACTGCACCGCCCGATGCCGGCCCATGCTCCCCTGTCCACAACACCGCCTCGCACCGGCCCATGCTCCCCCGTCTGGCGCCGCCTCATGCTCCCCTGTCCACAGCACCGCCCCGCGCTACCCCGTGCTACCCCATCCGACGCTGCCCCGTGCTCCCCTATCCACTGCACTGCCCGACGCCGCCCTGTCCACTACACCGACCCGTGCTCTCCCTGTGGCAGCAGCAAGAGTGCAAGACCACAGATCCAATGGCGCCCGAATCTACACGTTCTAGTGTAAGTCTTTGATTGATATCCTTGCTTTGTTGTTCGATTTGGAGGTTCCATTCTCTGATTCGTGTTTAGGTCTTGCTCAATGTGTAGGTGGCTGAATCATCTGGGACAGCAGAGGGTGACAAGGATACCCAGGTGGTGGCGGCTGAGCAGACAGAGGGTGACGAGGTCAAGAAGAAGAAGGTGATGAAGAAAAGGAAGGCAATTGCACCAAAGTCAGATGTGTGGGATAGTTTCACCAAGATTCTGGAAGGAGATGTTGCGAAGAAGGCCAAGTGCAACCATTGTAGGCGTGATGGGAGCAATAAGTATAAGTCATTGGTTGCAAAGAAGATGAGATTGAACAGTTGTGGAATGGGCACAAACAAATATGAACTTGACAAGTACCTAGGCGAAGACAACGAAGAAGACAGTGCTGATTTTGATATTCTTGCTTGGTGGAAGTGCAATTCTCCTAGATTTCTAGTGTTATCTCACTTGGCTCGTGATGTATTAGCTATTCCCATATCAACGGTTGCATTCAGCACAAGTGGTCGTGTTCTAGATGATTTTAGGAGCTCGCTCACTCCTTTTATGGTTGAATGTCTTATTTGTGCTCAAGATTGGTTGCGACGATCCCATCCCACCAAGAATGAAGAAGATATTGCTGATTTGACCAAAATTGAGGAAGGTACTCAGCTTGCTGTACTGTTTTTTTCCATTAATATCTTTCCTTAACTATTTATGATGTAAATTTAAAGCCTTTTTTTATTTCCAGCTATACTTGTGCAAGAGAAAGGAAGTTCTTCCAAGGTCTGCACATCTAAGTCAGTCACCAAACCTACTAAGTAGAGAAATGTGGTGAGTTTCTGGCTTTCTGCTGCAAGGTTCCTTTGATTTGAACAAATAGATTATCTGTACCTACTATATTGTTGCTGCTACTATAAACTCCTAATAGCTGATATACTCTTTAATTTTTCAGGATTATCTTTTCTAATGCTAGGCTGCTAGCTAGGCTGAGGCTCTATAACTACAAAGTCCATTCCAATTGAACTAATACTATTATTTGCATGTTTGATGTACTGTTTCATCCATGTATGAGTCATGTGTATGAGATTATGTGGTTCCCTCTGATTTCTGGACATGTAATGTTCTATGTATGAGTCAATTTGCTGAATTGGTCCCTTTGAAGTCTGATTCTGGCCTTCTGGACATGTAAAATGTTCTGGACATTTATGTTATGTGCATTCTGGACATGTAATGTTAAGAGTCAGTGAGTGTTATTGTCTTATTGATACCTTTGAAGTTTGATGTTTTGGACATGTAATGTTCTATGAATTTTGGACATCCAAATATGTAATGTTCTATGTATGAGTCTGAGTCATGTGTTATGTGTGTAATTATGTGGTCCCTTTGAAGTTCGGTTAAAAACCGAAAATCGAAAAAACCGAACAAATTCTTTTGGTTAATATAGTTCGGTTTGTAAAATTTATAGACATATTTCGGTTTCTAGTTTTCAAAAACCGAAGTTTCAAAAAACCGATTAAACTGAACCGAATTAACTGAATAAACCGAATGCCCACCTCTACACGTCGCGGTAGAACTGGCGAGTGCAAAAGAAAACGTGGGAGAAAGCAGCATGCTGCGCACTCTGCTACTTCCTAAGTTACCCAACTGTAACAGATAACACGCATTACTTGTCAAGTCTTCCGCGTTTCGATAGGGGATCAAAATTGAATTCTCCTCGCATAGAGGTTTATTTTGCCAAAAAAATAGTGACTAGGGAGCTAAAAAAGCAAAAAAAAAAAAAAAAAATCATCCTAGTAACCCTTGGCTATTGCTCTGCCAGACATGTTAAATTGGGAATTTACAAAGTGTTCCTCGCAAAAAGTGAGCACAACAGTAACGAAAACAAAGCATACCGTTTTGAAAGGAGGATTTCGAGGGAGAAAAATGCCTCCAAAGGGATAGTTGACTTGTGTGAGAAAGTGAATTGTTGTAGGTGTGAAAACTAAATACAAGTGAGTGGATGCCAGCTATATAATGGATCATCGTCTATAAAAATAGAAATAATACAGGAATTTATGCATGTTTGGGGGTTTGAGAGGGAATTTTTTTTACAAATAATCATTTTTTATTTGTGTATTACAAAAATATACGTTCATTTTTGTTTTTTACATAAGTGGGCGAATTTCGCGCCATGTCATCGCGATTAGAGATTTTCGCGCCGCGTCAGCGCGAAAAAGACCATTTCGCGCCACGTCATCGCGAAGTGGTTGTCGTGGAGCTGTCGTGGAGCCCACGTGGCGGGGGAGGGCGAACTCGCGCCAGGCTGGCGCGACTTGGGCGCGTCGCGCCACCTCACCGCGACGGGCAGCACGCGCGGGGCCGGGCGGGCAGGCGTTGGGGCCGGGTGGGCAGCAAGGGCTGGGGCCAACGGGCAGAGCATTATTGCTCCCCTCCCTCCCCTGCGCACATTATTGCTCCCCTCCCAACCGAGCGGCCGCTCCAAGCGGAGAGAAGACAAGAGAAAGAACCAGGAAAGAAAAGGAGAGAAAAGAAGGAAGAAGAAGAAGAAAAGGAAAAAGAAGAAGGAAAGGAAGAAGAAGAAGAAGAAGAAAAGAAGAGGAGGAGGAGGAGCAGAGTATTTTTTTTTGTGCTTGTTCGTCGTTTGTTCTTGGTTCGTTCGTCGTTCGTCGGTTAGTAATTTTTCTAATTATTTTTTCGTCAATGTAATTTATATATATATAGGAAAATTGTAGGTAGTCTTCAAAAACTATTATAGTAATCTAAAATAATGTATTATGTAACTAATTTTGTTTTGTGCATAATTTATGTAATTATGTGTGAATAATGTTGTATATGTGCAAATAATGTTGGTACGTAATATAATATTGGCCTAGAAATATATTAGTTGGAATATGTAACTATTAGAGCCAAAAAAAATGTTGTTCGTTCGGCAAAATTAAATAGTAGTTAGTATTTATTTATGAGACTAAAAAAGTAGGTTTAGATAGATTAAAAGATGGTATGTACAGAAAAAGAAAATAAGGATAGAAAAAATTTTTGGGGACACAGGAAAATTGTTAAGTAAAATGTAAATATTGTTATGGTATGAACTAAATATTGCAGCACACACCGTAAAATTGTTAGGGTATCAACTATTTCGTAATTTCAATTTTCTCCTTAATTATTTAAATCGAATATATTGAAATGGTCATAACTTTTGATCCGTAAGTTCAAATTGAGTGAAACAAGTTTCGAAATTCATGGAAAAAAGAATTACAGTTTGAACTCTGGTTTAAAATAAAATTCACATTGAAAGTGCAATTGAAATTCAAAAAAAATGAGGCAATATTCTTTGGAATCCTTATGTCATAACTTGATCCTGACAGATATCAATTTCGTAATTAGGTTAAATAATAATTTGATCGTGTGCTTTAAATGTGTTAAATAATAAAACTGGTTTAACTTGATAATGTGATATCCATTATTTCACAACCATAAATTCAAATTGAATGAAATAAATTTCTAAAAATCCTGCAATTGTGTAAAATTATGGAAAAATGCAAAAAATTGTAGTTTTGTATCGTTGTGATGTGAAATATGTTTGATGTGTAGTTTAGTATCCAAATGATGTACGATGCAACTGTTAATTGGTACCATGATGTACGATTATAAATATGTGTAGTGTAGTAGGATGCAGTTCAAATTATTTTGTTTCACAACTCTATTGCAGTTGCCATTAATATGCAGTTGGTATATCAAATATTAATTGCGCATATCGTAAACAATTTTTAATTTGCAGTAGCTACGTCTGCTATGGATGCATTCAAAGTTTTTTACGGTGACGGAGTGGTTCAGGAGGGGCAATACGGGGTAGATCTGAGTGGCTTTCAGCAGTGTATTTTATACCATCAGAATCCGGATGAAATGAGTTTCGAAGATCTGTGCGGGTGGATTTGTCACAGTCTTTCGCTGAATCCTATAGTGCATGATGTGAGCATTAAATGCTTGTGGCCGAGAGGTACACACGACTCGGTATGGGTGCTTAGACCGTTGGAGCGGGCTCAGTCTTGGAGGAACTACGTCAATTCATCAAGGCAGCGTGGGTGGGGTTTTGTCCTCTATGTGCGATGGCGGTCAAAACAGACTTGGCAAGTAACGAAACCCCGATTGCGGTGCAAGCAGAAAGTCCGGCGGAAGTTCATGAAAATATTCGATCAAGCGCTGCAGCAACGGGACAAGCAGATGAAGGGGAGGAGTTGGAAGGGTTAGTGGATGTGCTAGAGGAAGACAATCTACGGGCGGCGGGGGAAGAAGAGGCACTTGTGATGGACGAACACGAAGAATCGTCCTTGGACGATGATGGCAGTATGTCCGCACAGGTGCCTGCTGCTTGGAATAGGGGCGAAGCGAAAGACCTAGCAGTCGACGATGCCGTTGACTCGACATGTGAGTACCGGCCAATTGAGGTTCGTGTGCACGCAATGTACGCGGAGAAGTCCGCTTTGCAGGATGCTATAAGGGTCTGGGCAATGAGCTTGCAGCGGCCGGCAAGAGTTGTGAAATCCAGTAAAGATTGTTACACGGTGAAGTGCGAAAACACCGAATGTGGTTGGCGTGTTCATGCCCACAGGCCCAAGTATGAGTTGAACTGGGTAGTCACGAAGGTGGTGCAGCACAGTTGTGTTCTGAGCAATGTAAGATCGAGGCATCGTAACCTGACCTCATCTTTCATCGCGAACGTGATGTACGGAGAGATTGTCCAGAAGTTTGACATGGAGGCAGAACACATAGTACTTGCCATGAGGAACAGATATAAATACCAAATCAGCTACGCCAAAGCGTGGAGGGCGAAGCAGAAGGCATTGGAGAAGCGCTTTGGTACATTCGAGGCATCCTATGATAATCTTCCCCGGCTTCTGGAAGTCCTGAAGGAAATAAACCCCGGGACATATACTGCTATACATGATAGAGAATCTCAGAACCCACCCGGCTTTATGGTTATGGAGCGTGCTTTTATCGCACTTGGGGCTTGTGTGGAGGCTTTCAGGCATTGCCGGCCGATTATGTGTGTGGACGGGACTTTCCTCACCGGCAAGTACAAGGGCCAAATTCGGCGACCATCGGTGTGGACGGAAACAACCAGATACTTCCTATAGCCTTTGCTTTCGTGGAAGGTGAAAACTACGAGTTGGTGTGGTTCTTCGATCGAAGATCGAGTTGTGAAGGATAGGCCTAATGTGTGCATAATTCACGACCGCCATCTTTGGTGATGAAAGCGATAAAGAAGATGCAGGAGATGTGCAAGAGCCCTTTCCGTGGCGGATTTGCAGAGCCGGTGGTGCATGCGACATATGGCGCTAACCTGTTCAAATATTTCAAAAGTAAGAAGTTGATGAACCTATTCAAGAGGTTGTGCAAGCAAAATCAGCAGAGAAAGTTTGATGCCATCTGGGAGAAGCTTGACGAGCTCACTAGCAAGCAGATACGTGACGGAGAGAGACAAGCCGGGGGCAGTACTTCGGAGGCACCACAGCGTTTGCAGCCATTACCGGACATTGACACCCCAAACATCAGAAGGAGGCTTTCCAGAAACATCAAGTGTTTCTCGCACTGGATCGAGTCTGAACCGGTTGAGAAGTGGGCACTATTGTATGACACACTTGGGGCAAGGTATGGGGTTATGACAACCAACCTTGCCGAGGTATACAAGCCCGGGTAATAAGGGGTCTTCGTGGCATGCCCCTTGTCGCTATCGTGGAAGGTATGTTGTATGCAGTCTGATGAGGTATTTCCGGAACGGCATGCCGCGCGATGTTGCATGCAAGTACCATTCGAGTCCCTCTTGCAGCGTTGTTACAACTTGGATAGCGAAGAAGGTTGAGAAGGCCCTCCTACATTCCGTCGTCGTCATGGAGTGCAGCCAGATTACGATTGAGGTAACAACGAGGAATATGGAGGGGCTGGGAATGTCAAGTGGGAGAATCACCCATGAAGTGAGCTTAGGCGGTGGTGGGGATGGCATGTGCACTGCACTTGCCGAAGCCGTACCTTCTACATAAACCCTGTTCGCATGTCTTGGCGGCTGCGGCGATTCGAATGAGCGATGTACAATTTGTTTCTCCGTACTACATGGCGGATACGGTAGTTGAAACGTGGTCCGTGAACTACATGGGTTTCGTGTTCTTTGGAAACTTCACCGAAATTGACAATGCCACGCGCAGATGGGTCCACGACATGAGCAGTGAAGGCGGGAAAGGTCGTCGCCAAACGCGCCGCATCCGCATAGCGACATGGATGAGTCGAGGTGGAGGCCCTGTCCGGAGGTGTGTCCTATGTGGAGAGTACGGCCATAGGAAGAACAAATGTCCTGCGAAGAGCGTTTCAGATGGAGGGTCTTGGCGTATATGCCTGTGAGGCGCTTGCCTTGTTCGAGGGTTCCCCCTTTGTATGGAATGTAATAATCATACATGTCTCGTTAAATTCTTATGGCTATGACTCGACAACTATTGTATTCCTTCTTTATGTCATGCTTCGAGGAGTGAGTACTTGTAATGTGAAAAGAATTGCGTCTGGTTATTTATTGAAGAAAACTACATGTGTTTGTTCTGGGGCATGGTGTTGCTTGTTTATGCTTTTGACATAATGTGTATCTTTGATCTCGTCAACATAAATTATTATTTTGTTTTGTCGTGCGCAGTATGGCGGTGTGGGCGAGGTTGCGATTGGTCGCACGGCATTCTTGATCGTCACTTGGGCGCACGCCACCAGTGCTGCGGTTGCGCTACTACCAGGCCAGGCACGGATCCTGGTGTCTTGTCCACACGGACTCCAGTACGTGCATGGGGCCTTGACGACCGCTGGTTACCCAGGTATGTAAGCGTACTAAGTTTTGTGGTACTTAATGGGTTGAAACATGTTGTGGTCTAACATGTAATTCATTGTTGCAGATTAGAGGCGGCGGGACTACTTCCGCTTGCACGGATGGTGGAGGCCACACAGGAGGACCACGTCGAAGGTCTGGATGGCGAGGTCATTATCGTCGAGCGATCCCGACGCTTCCCCTTCGACCGATCCCTCCTTACTGCCCTCGTGGACCGCTGGCGGCCTGAGACGCATACCTTCCATACGCCTGCGGAAAGATGACGCCCGACTCTGCAGGATGTTTTGATCTTGGCCGGCCTCCCAATCGGCCCGGCTAGGCGGTTGTGCCACCGAGGTGGATGACGACCGGGCGTGGCGACCTTTTGCTCGGTTTGCGTGAGTCCTCCCGCTTTGCACAGGAGGCCACCGCAATACACCCCGCTACACCCACGGCAATGCACGGTCCCACTCTCACGTGGCTTCGCCAATTCGAGGTATGTGTCGGCCGCGGTTCAAAATTGGTTCGATTTATTTTATCTCGTGTAACCAAAAACATTTCCTTCTTGCAGGTAACTAGGATGGTCGGGGCGCCACGGAGTACCAGGTGAGCCGGCACTGGAGGCTTACCTGTTGTGGTTGTTCGGGTGGGTGATGTTCACCACGACCCATGGAGACAACGTCGACGCTAGGCTTGTCCCGGTCGCACGGGCCATAGCGGATGCTGCCCCCCATGAGGTTCCCGAGTACAGCTGGGGTTCAGCTGTACTTTGTGCCACCTACCGGGTTTATGCGATCGTGCCTCGGGGCCAGCGCCTCGGTTCGATCCTCTCCGGTGCCCACTCCTGCTCATGCTATGGTCGTTCGAGCGCTTCAGTTGGGCGACCATGGGTTGACGACCGGGTGTATGGCCGGAGTTCTCTGAGGACACGAAGGTGGACCGCCCTACGATGGGCTCTCTTTGGTGCCGCATGACGGCAGTGCGAACATGTTTTTTTTGCTACGCAATCTCGCTTTACAACCTCTTTCGTATTAACTTTGTATCGGTACCTTCTGTAGCCACAATGGGCTGGTCTGTAGGTACGGAGTGTCTACGCCCACTTCACTGAGGCTTTCGACCTTTTGCGGCCGGAGCGTGTCCGGTGGGAGCCTTACACCTTATCGGAGGTTCGGAAGCGCGCACCGCACGGTTTATCCATCTGTCTTGCGCGAGATCTGGTGTGTACTTGCACACACGACGGAAGCTTGTGTACGATGTATGCGTTGAGGATTACTCGGTTCACGGGTAATGAGGCGGTAGGACTCAGGCAGGAGGTCCCTGTTCCGCCGCGGCGTGCGATCCCCACGAAGACACACATGTCGGTAACATCACTCCCCTTACATTACGAATGCAATTCATTGAACATGCTAACGTGTTTGCGACTTCCGCAGCATTCGAGGAGAGGTGGTCACGGACTAATCGGCCGTGAAAATGGCCCCTTAGGTGGAGCGATGGACTCGGGCACTACAAGACCGGGTTGCGATTATGACGTATACGACATACAGGGATACCAGGAGTACCTGCAGTGGTACTCCCCACTTACGCGAGTACGCCTCTTGCCCCCTGCTGACCCAGAGGAGATCGTACCGGCTCGTGCTCACGACACATATCCCACCCATGTTGCATCGGCGATGCACTTTGTGGTACGTAAACTAGGCAATCTACTCAATTTTTGAACGACATGCAAGCATACATATATCTTACGTCATGTCATCACTTTCAGGGCGACATGGGGACAGAGATGGAGCAAGACTTGAGGTCCATGAGAGGCCGTTTGTGCGGGGGGTTGGAGACCTCCCGGGAGGACATCCGCGGCGTTCATGGATCGAATGATCGCGAAGACGGCGAGGATTGTGCGGGCCGTTTCTTGCCGGCATAGTTTTGACGCCGCCGGTGTGGGGTCGCATACGTCGGGCGTAAGACAGCAGGGGGTCCGGATCAGTACACGACCGCCGTCGACGCCACCGCCACCGACACCCCCGTTCATACCTACCACGCTGCCGCACCCACCGCCGCACCCGACAGCACCCTTCGGACCTAGGACGCTGTCGTACCCGCCGCCGCCACAGGACCAGCCTGGCAGCTCGTCATGGCAGCAGCCGGCCCCGTTCTTCGTGGCAGGTAATATTCTCACTTAGGCATGCATTGCATTTTGTGGTAAGTAACTAATAGTCGTGTATGACAGGCCACGGGTTCGGATACCCTGGCGGCGCGACATGGATGCCTACTCCTTTCTTCATTCCGACCCCAGGTGTGTTCAATATGCTTCGTAAACTGACATTACTAGACATTTTACTTTGAAATATATTCGTCACTCGAACTGACTGTAGTACTTCCAGGTTACCGTCCGGAGGGCCAGACTACGCCACACACGCAGGCGGACGACTTCGACACGGGTTATGCTGGACCGACGCATCCGGACGTCCTGTTTGGGTCGCACCCGAGCGCCCCCACGCCTACACACCCTCTGAGACCGAAGTTACGCTAGCCGCACTCTGTACCACCTGAGCTTGGAGCCCGGATCGAGTAGCCACGGACCGGTGGACCCCTTCAGAGCCAGGCGTCGAGCTGCAGATGCACCTCGGCGAAGAAGAGGCGCACTGCACTCGTGCACAAAGGGGCGAGGAGGTGACCAGGGAGAGGAGGTGACCAGGAGAGGGCTACGACGAGCTCGACGATTGAGTATTGTATTGCTACGTTGTATTTACGCGCCTGTAATGTTTGTTGTTGATTGTACATTTACATCGACTTTTGTCAAATCAAACTCGTGTCATTATTGCTTTTGTCCCACCGCATGCAAAGCGTCAGAAGAATCTGATGATCGCGGATTTCAACTCTCTTTGCATATAACAAGAAAAGAGAAAAACAAGAAAAGAAGAGAATAGAAAAGAGAAAAACAAGAAAAGAAGAGAACAGAAAAGAGAAAAACAAGATAAGAAGAGAAAAGAGAAGACTTGCTATTTGGTAAACAGACTGCCATATTCTGTAAAAAAATCCCAGTTTCAACTCTCTTTGCAATTAAGTTCTCGACGCCCAATAACCCTAACTATTATAGTCGCGCGCGAACCCTAACGACGAAGGATTTTGGGCGGCCCGAGAAAAAGCGTGTTGGAAGTTTTTTTATGGGCCGAATGGACCAGATTTGCTATTTGGTATCTGATCGCCATATTCTGTAAAAAATCCCAATTTCAACTCTCTTTGCATATAAGTTCTCGGCCCAATAACCCTAACTATTATAGTCGGCCGAACCCTAACGACGAAGGATTTTGGGCGGCCGGGAAAAAGCGTGTTGGAAGTTTTTTGGGCCGAATGGACCAGATTTGCTATTTGGTATACGGACTGCCATATTCTGTAAAAATTCCAGTTTCAACTCTCTTTGCAATTAAGTTCTCGGCCCAATAACCCTAACTATTATAGTCGCCTTAACCCTAACGACGAAGGATTTTGGGCGGCCCGGGAAAAAGCGTGTTGGAAGTTTTTTTTTGGGCCGAATGGACCAGATTTGCTATTTGGTATACGGACTGCCATATTCTGTAAAAAAATCCCAGTTTCAACTCTCTTTGCATATAAGTTCTCGACGCCCAATAACCCTAACTATTATAGTCGCGCGCGAACCCTAACGACGAAGGATTTTGGGCGGCCCGGGAAAAAGCGTGTTGGAAGTTTTTTTTTGGGCCGAATGGACCATATTTGCTATTTGGTATACGGACTGCCATATTCTGTAAAAAAATCCCAGTTTCAACTCTCTTTGCAATTAAGTTCTCGACGCCCAATAACCCTAACTATTATAGTCGCGCGCGAACCCTAACGACGAAGGATTTTGGGCGGCCCGGGAAAAAGCGTGTTGGAAGTTTTTTTTTGGGCCGAATGGACCAGATTTGCTATTTGGTATACGGACTGCCATATTCTGTAAAAAAATCCCAGTTTCAACTCTCTTTGCATATAAGTTCTCCACGTCCAATAACCCTAACTATTATAGTCGCGCGCGAACCCTAACGACGAAGGATTTTGGGCGGCCCGGGAAAAAGCGTGTTGGAAGTTTTTTTTTGGGCCGAATGGACCAGATTTGCTATTTGGTATACGGACTGCCATATTCTGTAAAAAAATCCCAGTTTCAACTCTCTTTGCAATTAAGTTCTCGACGCCCAATAACCCTAACTATTATAGTCGCGCGCGAACCCTAACGACGAAGGATTTTGGGCGGCCCGGGAAAAAGCGTGTTTGAAGTTTTTTTTTGGGCCGAATGGACCAGATTTGCTATTTGGTATACGGACTGCCATATTCTGTAAAAAAATCCCAGTTTCAACTCTCTTTGCATATAAGTTCTCCACGCCCAATAACCCTAACTATTATAGTCGCGCGCGAACCCTAACGACGAAGGATTTTGGGCGGCCCGGGAAAAAGCGTGTTGGAAGTTTTTTTTTGGGCCGAATGGACCAGATTTGCTATTTGGTATACGGACTGCCATATTCTGTAAAAAAATCCCAGTTTCAACTCTCTTTGCAATTAAGTTCTCGACGCCCAATAACCCTAACTATTATAGTCGCGCGCGAACCCTAACGACGAAGGATTTTGGGCGGCCCGAGAAAAAGCGTGTTGGAAGTTTTTTGGGCCGAATGGACCAGATTTGCTATTTGGTATACGGACTGCCATATTCTGTAAAAATCCCAGTTTCAACTCTCTTTGCAATTAAGTTCTCGACCCAATAACCCTAACTATTATAGTCGGCGCGAACCCTAACGACGAAGGATTTTGGGCGGCGGGAAAAAGCGTGTTGGAAGTTTTTTGGGCCGAATGGACCAGATTTGCTATTTGGTATACGGACTGCCATATTCTGTAAAAAAATCCCAGTTTCAACTCTCTTTGCATATAAGTTCTCGACGCCCAATAACCCTAACTATTATAGTCGCGCGCGAACCCTAACGACGAAGGATTTTGGGCGGCCCGAGAAAAAGCGTGTTGAAAGTTTTTTTTTGGCCGAATGTAGCAGATTTGCTATTTGGTATACGGAATGCCATATTCTATAAAAAAATCCCAGTTTCAACTCCCTTTGCAACTGTAAAAAATGCAGTCAAATGAATGCTTCGCACAGACTGCTTGAGTCATCCTGTCAAAGCATAGCTGCCAAAGCCTAACTGGCACCTCCCTCCCAGCTACAAAGCTGCATGCATTTGTCGGTACCAAGCACAGGCAGAGTTGCAAAGGAATCCGATGCTCACGGATTCATTCTTGCTTCACGTATGTCGCTCTATTAATGCAGGCTATTTAACCCCCCCTCCTCCTTCCCAACATTGCATCAACCAAACCACTGCTCCAATACAACGAAGAACCAGCCCCGGCAATCCACACGAGCAGCACCAATGGAGTTTCCCTCGCCCCCTAGGAACAGCGTTGTCCAAACCATCCCGAAGGCACGGAGGTCCCCATGTGCCTATCACGGATCCTTGCCGCTCCAAACGGTCCGGAGACAACTCATACACATACGGTATGAGGTACTGGAGCTGCCGCAACCACGACTCTGAGCCAACGCTGGGGATGCGGATGGGGCAGAGAAGGCCGGTATGTTCGTACTCGCAATTCGTGTTGAATCGAACCTGCATGTGTCTAACACGATGTGATGTGACCAATTGCAGCCTCCACTGTGCGAGTTCATCCGATTCTACGACGCGGAACAAACTCCCGAGATGGACAGGAGGCGGAATCGGGAGTACTCACATCGGAGGGCTATCGTGGAGCAGCAGTGGCGTGAGGAGGAACAGGAGGAGAAGCGCAAGCAGCATCTGGAACAGATGCGTGCACAGAGGGAGGCCGAACGACAGCGTCATGCCGCGGAGAGGGAGGCTGAGTGCGAGAGAAAGCGTGAGAGGGCGGCTAGGGCCAGGGCGGCAGGAGCTGAAGGGTTGCGTAAGGGAAAATATCCTCGGTGCTCTCAGTAAAGTGTACGACGAATGCTCTTGTTGTTGTTGCATTTCCCTAAGGCATGTTAGGTTTAGTCCGGTATACTCGGTAGAGTGCCGTACATGCCATTGTTGTTTACCATTTGTAAGCCGTAAGTAATTCAGTAAATTCTTATTTCTGCCGTATATATATTTCGCACCGTCGACAATAACTACACGGAGCCTCGGAAATTTAATTAGTGAGTATTATTCGTCACTTCCTTGTAAGAACAGCTCAACATTCTAAAATTTGCTTCCAGTTGACCAAAAATTCAAAGAAGCGGTCTTAACATTATTTTGTGATTGCATGGAAGACGGATGCACACACATGCGAGTTCGCCCCCTTAGCAACTTACAACTTTACCAAGGACCAATAGGTGGTTTTCCGAAGCGATCCAAACTCTGAAGAGAACACTAGGCAGTCAGTCAGGAACGTCCATTCGTAATTCACAAAATTGCCGAGATATATACAGTTTGCTCCTGTCATTGTCCTTATGTGCTCATGCTTCTTCAAGTGGTATATTTCTAACAATCAATTGATATGTTTTAAATTCAGTTCATAACCTTCACATCTACTATGTGCGTGACTTTGGATCTGTATAGTTCGTTTCGTTGAATTCATTTCGATATATCACCTAATTACTACAATCGTAAACAGCAATGAAATTTCTTCAAATGAACATAAATGTTATCTTTACAATCAGGATGAGTATGACGGGTCATACGGACAAGCTAATTAAGCACAGTAGTCAAATATTCATATTCCCGGACGACGGGACAGCGCAGGGCTGCTGCCGCGGCAACACGCGGGACGGCAGGCGGGGCGGGACGGGGCTGCCGCGGGCTGCCGGGCGACACCTGGCTGCCGCCGTGCCATGTGGCGCCAGCCAGGTCAGGCGGGCCTGCAGGGCGGGGCGGGGGGCTGCCGCTGCGCGACACCTGGCTGCCGCCGTTTTTGAGATTTTTGTTATCTGTTGTATATTTTTGCTATTTGAATTCTTTTGTTATCGTAGTATCCGCTAAGTTCACGGGCTGGAGATAAGCGGACTCGAACCGCTGACATCCGCCACAGGGTAAACCACCGCCTCTCGAGCCTCCCCGACGGCTGCCGCCATACGGCGGAACCCTGATAATTTATTAAACTGTGGTATATTTGTGCAATTTAGATTTGTATGTTGTATATTACAGCTTTTTTTCCATCTGAATTTCAATCGGAGAAAAAAATCAAAGAAAAACCAAATAAAAAAGAAAATCGGCGACGTGGCAGTGGGGCGAGTGCTACCTCATTTCTTTAGTGTAAATTAGCGGCGACCCGAAATTGACGTCGCCGTATGGCGTGGCGGCCGCCACGTGGCACGGCGGCGGCGAGGGTATTTTTGCAAATTTTTATTATTGTTGTATATTTCTGATATTTATTATTTATCAGATGTATATTTGAGCATTTTTTCCGTTTCATTCGGAGGTTCCAAAATAACAAAACCACATTAATCTATTCATTTCTGCAAATTTTGAAAAAAAATGCTAACGAAAAATGTTTCCCCTTTTTTCTTTTCCTTTTTTTTCTTTTCCTTTTTTTTCTTTTCCTTTCTTTCTTTCTTTCCTTCTTTTTCTTTTTTTTTTCCTTTCCTCCTATTTTTCTTTTCCTTTCTTTCTTTTCTTTCTTTCTTCTCTTCTCTCTTTCTGGACGCCGCCACCGCTCGCTCGCCTTGGTGTCTTGGCCGCTGTGGCGCCTCCTGCCGTCGCGCCTGGCGCGATAGCTCCACGACTGTCGCGCTTCTTTGGCGCTGAATGCTTTTCGCGCTGAGGTGGCGCGATTGCTCCATCTCGCGCTGACGTGGCGCGACTTACTCCATCTCGCGCTGACGTGTAGCGAAATGAGGCTACTTCTGTAAAAAAAAATTATGAACGTATATAATTGTAATACACAAATAAAAAATGATTATTTATAAAAAAAATTCGTTTGAGAGGACCATTCTACTCCCATCAGTAGGCCAACGGGAGTTGCCTATGAGGAGTAGATCTCCGTAGGGTCACTAGTTTCAATGTGTTATTTTATTGCTAAGAGAGCTTTAGTTACAAATGAGCTATACATAGTGTATTTGTGGGATCTTGGGTTTGTACAAATGACCGAAATACCTCTCATGAAGATAGTTAATCTATAAGCACAAGCAAGGGCTATTATTGTCCTTTGAACGCATAACGGTAGTTGTTTGATCTGTATATCATATAATCAGTTGTCAGTCGCATTGTGTATGCCTGGCTATATGACGAGCGACCCCAATGTCTTAGAGCATATTATTGGGCCAACAGGCCCGCTTGCCTTGTGGGTCCCACTGGGGGATGAATGCATCCTTCAGATAGTTTCGATCCCCAATGATAACCCTTGACGTCTATAGGAAATTGTAGGAGGCATTGAGTCAGCATGGTAAACCCTTGCATTAGGATAGGAGACATAGCCTTCGCGGGACGGACGCTTCAATGAGAGCCCCCGTATGTTATCCCCTGGACGAAAAAATTGATAAAATGCCACTCCTAACAAGCGGCTTCACTAAAATGCCACTCCGTTGTCGTTGACATGTGGGACCATCTGTGTTTATGACAGTGGGCCAGAGTGACATTTTAGCGATACCACTTATTGAAAGTGGCATATATGCAGCATCTTCAGAGGCTATATCTAAGGAGGCGTTGTCATTCCTTCAACATGAATAGCTAATCAAATATTCAAATTGCATCTTACAGTAAGAGGCATGTTTCTAGGCGTATTCTAAAGGAACGCATCTATATCTCTCTATTTGTTAGCATGTACGGAGGTCCAATCATTCGCTCGCCAAACTACAGTGGCAATCTATATCGGTTTATATATTTGATAGCTCTCGCACGGTCGCACCTGCCAAGTCCGTACGTAGCTCAGTGGTCAATGCCTTTGGGTTCTAGCCTTCTAGGCTAGCAGCCGGTTTTGCTTTCGATTCTTGGGCGCACGAGGTACCGTAGCATCTACATTATTTTTTTGTTTTTGTTTTTCCCAGAAAATTTTTTTTGCAACTTTTTTCTAAAAAAAATTATGACATTTTATGGGCCTGAGCTACAGTGGCTCTACTATTAAGAAAATAGAATTTTTTTGGACTTCAGCTATAGTGATTTTATTTTTAAAAAACTTTTTCCCCAATTTTTTCTTATTTTCAAAAATAATATTGAGAAGAGTCCTGCAAACATGCCTAAGCTAACATCAAATTTTTGAAAAATGATTTCAATTATCTTTAACATAGAGAATGCCTGAGCTACTGTACAAAAAAAAAGATTTCTATAATTTTTGTAACCTTTTAAAATAATATTTAAAAAAAAACAGACGAAATATTTTTCACAAAAGATGAGCTCTTTCCCCCCTCTTTTGAGAGGTATTACCACATCAATCTCAACCATTTCTTCCACCCACATCAACACGCGGTCTCGATATGCATCTAGTTCATATGGTTACGTACTTACGTGTGGTGGCTTGTGCATCTTCTTTGATCCCAATTTACATCCTTGTCCACTAGTTTATAGTTTTTAATCAAACTAGATATCCCTCACGTTGCTATGCGCATTGTTAGCAGCCAGTATATAGAAACAAAAACTTGTGCAATAAGGAGGACAGTACGATAGCTACATTATCTCATATATACTCCTATTATAAAGAATTAGAGGCCCCCGATGGTAGGCACGGACGGGGCTAGGGGTGTCTGGTGTGGGCCCAATTTGGGCATCCACGGTGGAGACGGGACGACGGGAAATGGAAGCTCACGAGGGGGTGAAGCCGTGAAGGGAAAGTGTAGCCAGGTAGGTAATAGAGAAATCACCACTTTTTTAGATCATAGAAGTGTGAGAAGCTAATCCGTATCACCAGGGCCGTCTCCAAAAATTTGGGGCCTCGGAGCGAAATACAAATTAAGACTTTAAAATTTAAAAAATTCATGTGTATTATAAATAAGACATACTTTTAGATAATTATATAATTTTAATAAGTGTTTTTTCTTACAAAATTTAGGAACATATCAAATATCAATGCTAAAAGAGTCAAGATAGTACTGACATCATGTTCTACTAAAAAGCATCATCCGCCTAGTATTTTTTGAAATAAAATCTTGAATTATATCTTTATAATTAATCTTCTCGAAAACATCAAGTGCTATCATTGCCAACCCATTGACCGACCGTCGCGCAGTGTGCATAGGCGTATTCGTGTATAGAGTCGCGAGTCGCCGCCTCGCCGGTCATTTCAAAATCGATCAGGGCGTCAGACGGGGTCGTGGTCCTCGCGGAGATCGAGTAGGCATATGAATCGTCGTCGTGGACTCATGGTACTACCGTATTGGCATTGCCTCTGGTACTATGCGAGCAAACAAACTAATCAAGGTGGACCAGGCTGCAGACGTTGCTAATGGCCTTGAACTTGTTGGAACATGACACCCAGAAATCTTGGAACAATTTTCTCTTCTTTATTTCTCTCTTGTTGGCTTGTTTCTTTCTTACAAAACTCATGACTACCCCTATATTTATATCCAAACTATAGCCCTAAGAAACGAATAGGATTCAACAATCTTAATAGGAAAATGACACTTTTCTTGTGGGATTCGGACTCCTCTCTTGTTTACAAGATTAATTCTAACATTAAAATTTCTGGGTGTACTTTTCCAACAAAACTCTGATTTGGGGGCCCTGCTAATTTTGGGGGCCCTGTGCCGGTGCCTACGTGGCACTTGGCCATCGACGGGCGTGCGTATCACTTCCTGCGCTTCTTTACTGTGGAAGCGTCTAAAATCATTAGGATGCTTGCCTCCCCATTAGTTACAGAAAATAGTTGCTACCCGCGGAGGATAGAATTTTTAGAGGCATAATTTACGGAATTTCTACGGGTTTTTCGAAAAGAAACGTGCGGAATTCAGAATTTATGTAATTTTTTGGAATTTTTAGGGGCCATTTTCCAAAGGAGCCGGCGAAATGTGAATATGCAGGGTTGTTTTCGCAAACAAAGGGCTTAGATGTAATTTCCAAAATTTCACGAGGGCTTCTCCAAAAGGAACCGTTCAAATTCGTAATTAATGCAATTTTGGGGGTACTTTTCAAAAATATGGCTACCAAAACTCGTAATTAATATAATTTTGAGGAGTTTTTTAAAAAAATACAAATGTCTAAGGGCATTTTCATAAAAAAAAAATGTCTAGATGTAATTTTAAAAATTTCCTGGAGGCTTCTCCAAAAGAAGGTGTTGAAAATTTATAATTAACCTAACTTTGTGGGGCCATTTTGGGAAAAATCCGCGCCACACGGCACCCGCGAGCGCACGCCACACTTCACGCAGCGAAAAACCAGGCAGGGCAACGCGCGTGTGAAAAGTGTTAGGAAACCGGATTCGTATCCGATATGGACTCTTCCTTATCTCTAGCAAAACCGCTATATATAGGAGGCAGGGGCTACCCCTTTGTACACACAAGCATACAGAATAATAAAGCAGGCCTGGTTCCTCCTCATATTGTGTCTCTCTTTCTCCCTGTCTATTCTCCACTTGAGATCTATTAGGCAACCCCGGACTATTCGATAGCGAGGTTGTCTAATACGTTATCAGCACGACGTTCTACCGGAGAAAGATTGAAAGGTGAGAAAAGACAAGAAGCGAAGGATCATCGACGACGACGAACGTCTACTACCGGCGATTGATCGCCCGATCCGATCTGCAATCAACTCGCCATCAAGCCGGCATCCACTCGGATTGCCGAAATAAAAGTCCTACGCGACTCTATCCTACGCGATAGTCTACCGGAAAGCAGATTGAAAAAGTGAGAAAGGTGAGATACGAGGATTGAATCTAATCGCTCGTTGAATATATGCATGCATCTAAACTACGCATCAGTTACCATGATCGTCACGTGGCACGAAGCTACACGACGATTTTACACTGTGATCTACAGTATTTTGCACGAAGCAACAGTATGTGGGCACGAAGCCATTACAGATCTGGCACGAAGCCAATACAGATCCTATACATGCATCTAAGTATGTGAGTTGCAGATTGGCACGAAGCCATCGCAAATCGCATCCATGGCCATTGGCAGATCGCAGTCGCGCCAGCCGAAGCACTGCCGCAACGACCCCGGACGGATGCCGCGTCGCACGAAGCGCGATGCCGCCGCGCCGAGCCTGGCCGACTGCTGCGCTGCGATGACCCCGGATGGCTGCCGTGTCGCACGAATCACGCTGGGCCGCTGCGTCTGCTGCGCCGAGGATGCCTTGAATGCTCGGGAGGTTACGTATGCAAGAGCCACATACGTAATCCTTGCAACCTTGCTTGCATGCATGAATGTATGCATGAACCACGTAATAATGCTTGCTCGGCTAGCTTGCTTGTTTGCGCGTTTGTGTGGATTGCTTGCCCCTCGTGGCTTGTAGCCGGCCGCCTCCTAGCGCCAAACCCGCCGAACTGCCGCACTGGCGAGTAGCCGCGCCGCTCGACTCCGGCTTCACGCCGCTCGCCATGGATACCCGGACCACAGCCTCGCAGCCCGGCCGTGTGGCTGCTCACGCCGCTCGATTCACCGCCCGATCAGCGCGCCACCGAGGTGGCCACGCGACGCCAACCGTCGCCGCCCGAGCCACCCGCGCCGTTAACGCGCTCACGTCGGCTGCCGCCGCGACCGCTCACCGAAGTGCAGCGTCGGCCTGCACGTCGCCGCCGAACTCCCGCCGAAAGCCGCGCCGGGCTGCCGCCCCTGCACCTCGCCCGAGCCACCTTGCATTGCCCCCTTACGAACCGGACATGGAGAAGACTTGAAATCTTTCAATCAGGACATGAAGTCACAGGAGGAAAAGGACTTGAAGTCCATGGCCACACGAAAGCAAGCGGGCCCGAACCGAATGAAAGGCAAATTGAAATCGGTTTGGCGCACGGGAGGGCAAGGGGAAATTACCCCTTTACCCTCCCCCCTTTTCCTTATTTCTGTACTATTTTCTTTTCTGTAATTGCATTAGAAATTCAGAAATTTGGTTAAAAAAATCTCGAAAAATCCTGAAAATTGCCAGAAAAAATATGAAAATAGCTAGAAAATTCCAGAAATTTGTTTGGTTCTGGTTTTAATTTTCTAGCACTTCCTTGTAGCATTTATGAATAATTTAGGAATATTTTCATGCTTTTGCGGCTATTGCTTCATGTGTATTTGTTCATGTCTTGGATCTGATTTTATTTTCCTTAGCATTATGTCATGTTGATATTTGCTGAAATTCAATTTCCTGTTGTAAAGTAATTCTGAAAATTGCTTGGAAATTAGCAGAAATTATGAAAAGTGTTAGAAAAATTTCAGAATTTCTCATACAACAGTTTATGAGAACATGAGTGGTTGGGATTTGTTTTTGGTAATGAATAAACAGATATGAGACAATTGGTGTCTAGGAAAACACACATGAGGCTTGGTTCTTTAATTGGCACCCGGAAACGGGAAGTGCTCCCTCCCTCATGTGAGCCCTAGGGGCAGGTTGACCTGGCCAAGAGTCGAATTGACGGAGATATTCGTTACCTGTTTTCGCTTCCAACCAACGAGAGTTACATAAGTTGTAAGTAGCATTACACCGCATTTAATTTATGTGGGAATTTTTTTTTCCGTATTTATGAATATTTATGAATCTGTGTATATATGAATTTTGCAGTTATGAATAATGTATTTATGAATCCTGCATTTATGAATCTCGCACTTATGAATTTTGCATTTATGAATTCCGTACTTATGAATCCTGTACTTATGAATTTTGCATTTATCTTTGTATATATGAATCTTGATATTATTGCTTTCTTTTAGTTTGCTGGAAACTCATGAGAATTCAATTATGCATTTTATTGAATCTAGCAGCCATTTCCTATTAGATTGCACGTAGTAATCTAATGGAAGAACCTTATGAATGTGCAAAGGTGTGGCATTATCTAACGTGAGTTTTTGAAGAACTGACATGAATTGTCAGAATTATCTCACATAGACATCAGATTGCATAATGAATAGTAAGCTCTTGAAGAGCATACTTTTCTCATGAATAGAATTGCAATTTATTCTTTATTCCAGTATTCTTTATTTACAAGCAATTTTTGAATTACTTAGCCACTGTATGATTAGAATTATTTTTCTTTTCATCTAGAAATTGTGTAGCGTCCAATGGAGGAAATATGCATTGTTGATAGTGGCACAACAAATACCATCTTAAGAGAGTCGAAATACTTCCAGACAATCACGAAGAACGCTGGAAGGATTACGACTATCGCAGGAAGCGATACGCATATAATAGGCTCAGGAAGAGCCACAATTATATTGCCAATGGGTACAACTTTGGTAATTGAAGAAGCCCTCTTGTACCACTGAATCAACCCGCACTCTCTTAAGTTTCAAGGATATCCGCTAATGGGTTTCACGTAGAAACCAATGAAGAAAATGGCAAAGAACACTTGTGCATTGTGAAGCACGCGAATATGGAAAGATGGTACTAGAAAAATGTCCCTCATATGAATCAGGCTGTACTACACGAGAATCAATGCACACGCAAAGGTATACTTCTCTCAAGACCTGTCTTTAGAAGCTCTGAATTATTTGCTTTATGGCATTGTAGATTAGGTCATCCTGGTCTTAGATTGATGAGAAATATAGTTAATAACTCACAAGGTCATGGCATTAATGTTAAAAATTTCCCGAATCATGAAGATTTTGTGTGCCATGCATGTGCCACCGGGAAATTAATAACTAGACCCTCTATTATGAAAGTGCAACATGAAATCCCTGCATTCCTGGAACGCATTCAGGGGGATATTTGCGGCCCGATTCAGCCCTTGTCAGGGCATTTCGATACTTTATGGTGCTCATTGATGCTTCCTCGAAATGGTCGCATACATGTTTCTTTGTCAACAAGGAATCATGCATTCGCAAACCGATCTCGCAGATCATCGTAATTAAGAATGCTTTTCACGATCATCGCGTGAAGTCCATTCGAATGGACAATGCCGCGAATTTACTTCCAAGGCATTTGATGATTATTGCACAAAGAACGGAATAAGCGTTGAGCACTCTGCATCGCACGTCCATACGCCAAAATGGGCTAGTGAAGCACTAATAAAGAGGATTAAGTTCATTGCCGACAGCTCTTGCAGAGTTATAACTTGCCCAACACTTGTTGGGGACACGCAGTCCTGCACGCAGCAGCACTTATCAATTATAGACCATCGGCCTACAACATCCATTCACCTATGCAACTAGTGCAAGGGGTCATCCCGAAGATTTCCAATCTTAGAAATTTTGGTTGTATGGTATATGTACCTATACCACCCCCACAGCGGACTGCAATGGGCCCTCTCCGCAAGTCTGGGATATACGTTGGTTATGAGAGTGCATCCATAATCAGGTATTTGGAACCCATGACTGGAGACTTGCATACAGCCGATTCATTATCGTATCTTTGACGAGGACCGTTTCCGTCATTAGGGGAGAGAATCAACCATTGGATAAAAAATGCTGAAAAATAATATGGCATTCCACTGGGATCCCCGCGCTTGACCCTCGCACTAATGAAGCAAATCAAGAAGTCCAGAAGATAATTGATTTGCAGAATCTAGCAAATGAACTGTCTGATCATTTTTGTGATCTAAAGAGCGTGGTTAAGTCGCATGTACCAGCAAGAAATGCACTAGAGGGTGGAAATACCAAAGAAAATGAAGGTATCCCTCATCCTGTTCAGAGGCCTCAAAGAAAAAGAACAGAAATCGGCTTCTCAAACCCAAAGTACCCGGAGACGTCTGGGGAAAACTGGGCAAGAGGACTTACCACAACCAATCACAAAAGTGCCCCAAAGCAAGAAGGGGAGCCAGTTGAGACCTGGCACTGGAAAGAAGCCTGTGGAAAAGGCAATTCCAGATCTGAACCTTCCATTGGAAGAAGCCGGAAATAATGTGTGCGCACACATTGGCGGAGAACAACTAAAGGAACTTGCTCTGGAATGAGAAATAGCAATGAAGAGCAAGTAGAAGTGCACGAAGCACCCCATGATGAAATGGCCATAAACTTTGTAATAACGGAGAATCAATGAATAGAGCAACGACCAATGTCGATGCATACTTTGCAAAGAAGATTGCCACGATCATTAATCATGATCCCGAGCCCGCATCTCTCGCAGAGTGCAAGAAAAGGCTCGATTGGGAAGATTGGAAGAAGGCAATCACCGCAGAGTTAGTCTCTCTGAACAAAAGAGAGGTGTTTGGGCCTGTGTGCCGCACGCCTCCCCATATAAACCCCGTAGGTCACAAATGGGTTTTTGTTCGCAAGAGAAACGAAAACAATGAAGTTGTAAGGTACAAGGCAAGGCTTGTCGCTCAAGGTTTCACTCAACGTCCTGGGGTTGATTATGAAGAAACCTATTCTCCGGTCATGGGCGGAATTACCTTTAGATACTTGATCTCAATGGCAATCAACTTGAAGTTGAAAATGAAGCTAATGGATGTTGTCACAAAGATATTTGTATGGAAACTTGGATTCGGAGATTTATATGAAAGTACCGGAAGGTATCCCTATCCCGAACCAAGACAGAGCAAACAGAAACCTATACAGTGTGAAATTGGAGAAATCACTGTATGGGCTGAAACAGTCGGGAAGAATGTGGTACAATCGCTTGAGTGACTTTCTTTGCAAGAAAGGCTACACGAACAGCGAAGATTGTCCATGTGTGTTTATACAACGATCCTCGAATGGATTTTGTATAATCTCAGTCTATGTAGATGACTTGAACATCATTGGGACGGATGAAGAAATTGAAAAAGCATGCACATACTTGAAGTCTAAATTTGAAATGAAAGACTTGGGTAAAACCAAGTTTTGTTTAGGCTTGCAGCTTGAACATGTCCAAGGCGGAATCTTGGTACACCAATCTTCCTACACGCAGAAAGTGTTGGAGAAATTTGGTTTTGAAAAGGCATACCCCGCAAAGACCCCAATGGTCGGAAGGTCACTCCAAGCAGACTTAGACCCGTACAAGCCTAAAGAAGAGGGGGAGGAAGTCCTGGGAGCGGAATTCCCATACTTGAGTGCAATTGGAGCGCTCATGTACCTTGCGAATAGCACTAGGCCGGACATTGCGTTCGCCGTGAATTTGCTAGCGCGGTACAGTGCAGAACCCACCAAAAGGCATTGGAAAGGGGTGAAGGACATCTTCCGTTACCTTCAAGGAAGCAAAGACCTTGGCTTGTTTTACAGAAGAAACAATGAATTGAATTTGGTTGGCTATGCCGATCTTTGAGTACCTATCAGACCCACATACTGGCAAGTCACAAACTGGGTATATTTTCCTTTGCGGTGGAACAACAATTTCGTGGAAGTCATCTAAGCAGACTCTTGTCTCAACGTCGACAAACCACTCAGAAATAATTGCCTTGTATGAAGCCTCTCGAGATTGTGCATGGCTTCGAAGAATGGTTCATCACATCCAGAAGTCATGTGGTTTGAACATGGAACAAACCCCCACCATTATCTATGAAGATAATGCAGCTTGTGTTGCTCAAGTGCAAATGGGATATGTGAAAAGTAACCTCACAAAGCATATCAACCCCAAGTTCTTTTATGCTCATGAATTGCATAAGATGAACGAGATAAAAATACTGCATACTAAGTCGTGTGAAAATCTCGCAGATTTATTCACTAAGTCACTCCCGGCATCTTCCTTTGAAAGATGTGTTAGAGGAATCGGGATGATGAGGCTTAGAGAAGTGCAGATTTCAGGGGGAGAATTTTCACATACTCCTACATAAATCTCAAACATGAAGTTTGAGTACCCAACGTGAATCTTGAAGATTAACATTGAAGTTTGGGTGGATTGTACTCTTTTCCTTAAGTAAGTTTTCATTGAAGTTTTCTTACATAAGGTTTTTGATGAGGCAATCCGTACAACACAGCAAGCGTGTGCTATGTACTCTTTCTCCAAATTATTTTTCCAACTGGGTTTTTATGGAGTTTTAATGAGGCATATGCATCTCGCAGTGAAGAGTCCAAGGGGGAGTGTTAGGAAACCGGATTCGTATCCGATATAGACTCTTCCTTATCTCTAGCAAAACCGCTATATATAGGAGGCAGGGGCTACCCCTTTGTACACACAAGCATACAGAATAATAAAGCAGGCCTGGTTCCTCCTCATATTGTGTCTCTCTTTCTCCCTGTCTATTCTCCACTTGAGATCTATTAGGCAACCCCGGACTATTCGATAGCGAGGTTGTCTAACAAAAAGAGCGGTGTTGAAGGCGAGACGCCGAGACCACAGGCTTCGGAGCGACGTGTCCAACCGCTGCGCTACGCTCGCCGTTGTGACAGAGCGGCATGGCAAAATATTTAACGCATATTTTAGAGCGGCAAAAACTGGCAATGTAGGTGCACGCCGAGTGAGCATGTCGCTTCGAATCGAAGTGGACAGCGCGGTTAAACCGGAAATCTACCAGGTTTAATATACGGATTATATGCTTCAAAAAGCAAGCATATAAGTGTTCAGAAATCAAGTAGAACATCGTGGACTCTAATAGCCTGATTGTGTACACGGCCGGCCCTATTGGCTATTCGTTCAACGATCTGTTCTACTCGTGCAGACGTTAGCCTGATAATCTAGATCGGTTTGGACATGATCTCTGATTCTAAGTGCCTTTTTTTCCCCTAAAGTTTGCAGTGGTCATTGGTCAACCGAGCGCAAGGGCGGAGGAACGGAGCACATGCTCATTCCTGGAAAATCTTTTTAAAATAATATTAAAAAATAATATCTTATAGAAATAAAATGTTGATTTAAAAAATAACATAAATATCTCTTTATCAGTGTTGAAATAGCAACAGACTCTCTATCGACATTTCAAACAACTACAGAGAGTATATCGCTACCTCTGTTATCATTTAGAATGCCGACAAAAAGCTTTTTATGAAAAAAAACAAGAATTTTTTTTTTCTAAAATAATGCTCAAAAAATCAAAAAATCAAAAAATTTAAAAATGTTATGTTGAAAAGAACAATTACAGAAGTATGTCAAAAACAGTTTTTTTTTTTCAAAACTAATACACAAAAAATCAAGGGGCCAGAGCATTTCTTTCAGGAAATTTTTAAAATAATATTTATAAAATAAAAAATTACCAAAATAATATACCAATTTAAAAATAGCAAATGTATGACAGGTTCTATGTCGCCATTTTAAATATCAACAGAATCCTAAAATAGCGAGGGAGAACAAATTTGTTTTTTTTTTTTTTTGAAATAGCACAGTGAGGGGTTTTTTGTCGATTTTGTTTTTTAAAATTAAAAATTGTACAAAATAATTTTTTTGGAAATAGCAATTAGTAAAGTAAGAACTCATGATTATTTTGTTTCCCGTGTATTACGACAATGGATTTAAGAAAAACTGAAGCTTGACATGATTCTTGTATAAGGGATAATTGTATGGTATATGTGTTGGTATTGTGTGGTATTTTGTCGGTCATTGTGAACTAAAAAGATATTTCACGTTGGAATAAATGCAAGTGAATATATGTGGTGATTTTTTTTTGTAATAATGAATATATTACAACATAAATTGAAGTTTAATGTCGTAGCAAAATATGGAGCCATTGCATTGCATGATATAGAAAATAAGTAAACATACGTGACACATATAGTTTGGTTCATTGTCTATGTTAGCCTTCGTACTTATACGGTACAAATGGCGATACGGGCGAACGATGGACAGAAAGTACAACTACGATACACGTGTGCCTTTTGGAATTGTAAAGAAGTCATGCTGCCTACCGTACACCTTAGACGGAAGGATCCATCGGTGCCTTTTCCTTTGATTTGGCGAGGCTATTGACGTTGGCTTTTTTTCAATTAGGTTTGTATACATGACCCAATAGTAGTCTTCTGAAGAGATCTTTGGCTCCTCTTGGAAATGAGCCATGTCGGTTTGCTCCTTCAGCTTCTTTTGTTGTTCCTAACGCTCATACAAGGGCTTTCCAGAAGTACGCTGATTTAGAACAGTAGGGCGAGTATTTTGGTTTCTCTTCCGTAGTTTTAGGAGAAGGTTTCCACCGGGTGTAGTACTCAGGTGCAACTACGTAGTTCAGGTACAATTTTTGCTCGAAGTACTCCCGATCATACTTGCCCGGGCCATCGACCCATTGGAAGAAGTATAGAAGTATGAAAAACATATTACGAAATGTACATGCATGTCATTAACTTACGCTTGATTCGTTGTGGCACGTATATTGTGCCCGGCCGGCCATATCGGGATGTCTAGACTGCATTATCCACGCCGGAGCACCACAGTCGCAGTTTGGACGGGAAAACTCTATTGGCACATGTTTATCCTTGCTAGAAACATCCGGGTGGCTTTTCGCTTTCTTGACAAACCACTTTCACTTACAAAAAATCGCTCCATAGTTGATCATCGTGAACCCACCGGTGAAGGGGTATCTGGTGCTGGTAAGAATGTGGTGTTTGGTATGGGGTTGGCTTGGTGTAGCGTGGAATGTATATGCTGGGTATGGCTCCGTATCTATAATAAGTTTTCGGTGGCAGAGTATTGTCCAAGCGGCCTGAGGTTGCTACCCACAAGATATCAAATCGGTCTGACAAAGTACATGTTAGTGTATTGTCAAATTGGTCGGAAAAAGCAGCTGCCATTGTGTTGTCAAATTGGGCTGATAAAGAAGTAGCTAGTGTGTTGTCACTTCACTACGAGAAAGCTACTAGTGTGTGTTGTCCAATCGGTAGGACATAGCTGTTGTCAGTGTATTGTCAAGTTGATCTAAAAAAGCAGATGACCTTGTGTTGTAAATTTGAGCTGACAAAGTCAGTATGGTAGACATGGGTCACAGACTAGGCAAGTAGTGGAGTAATTCATAGTACACATAGGTTGCATAAACATGAAATGGATAGTACCACATATTTGTTGAACAACATGAAGGCATACATAAATATGAACTGGATACATCATTCTTAAACCACTCCAAATGACATTGAGAAATTGAGAAGCAATAAAGAATTATGCAACACATGATCGAATTCTTTTTAGGCATAGGTAATAAACTGATGTTCGAACAAAAGTGAAGGAATACCACATTGTATTTGGATAGGTGGAGATTACATGGTGCATATAGTTCGATACGAATCATGAACTGCATAACATCTACGATACAAGTACACCTTTTGGAATTGTAAAAGGGTGGATGGACTACGGGTTATGAGGCAAGGACATTAAGGCTCGAATGAGTAACCATACGACATCCACATAGAGTGTTGATCGTCAGGACATCGTGGACGGGCTATTGGTCACGGTAGTGGCAAGCACAACTGCAGCTCGCATTACCGTAGCAGCAATAAGTGTGGTAGTCGTTGTTGAGGTGGATAGCCTCCTCATTGTTCCTCTTCCTGAACCTTTGGTAGCGTAGGCCGTCGTTCTGGGTTTGGAGTTTGAAGTTCTGCCTATGGAGATATTTATTCTTGTTCTTAACCTCAGCGAGTTCCTCTTCCTTATCATCAAGGCATTCTAGCAATTTGTAGATGTAACATTCAGCTTGTTTGAGAAATAGTTCATCCACCCATTCAGTGAATTTGCAATCCTTGGTCTACAAGTAAGAGTGTGTGTCATATAGCGAGACATGCGTGCAATAGTATGTAAGAGTTGTAGCAGTTACCATGAATAGAGGGCATCAGTAGAAACGGCATCCTGGTCTACCATTGGACTCATCGCAAACATGAGGTTGTGCTTACATGTCGGCCACTTTAGGGGGTGGAGTGGGCGGCCGTGATGGATAGGATTTTTTGGGCTGTAGTACTCCCTTATTCGAATAGGAAAATCTGGGCTGAAAGGATCGGGGTCTTGAGGACCATAGATTTGATGGGCCTCGAGTGAAGGGTTGCAACCTTAAAACCATGAAGGGTCGGCGGCTCGAGGTGTGGTATGACCTCGTCTTCCCCGGTTTCCCCTCCCACGGCTTGAGATGCCTCCTCTATCTGTCATTGCAATGGAGTAGAGGTGGGGCTAGTAAAGAAGTGCTGCTTGAGTGGCTGTTGATTTTTTAGGCAGTGTGTAGTCAATGTAGGGCTGGTAGCATGGGGAGTAGCGTGTCCTCACATTGGTCTAACAAAGCTGGTTGCATCATGTTTTTTCTTCGTTATAAGAAAGTGGCGGAAAGAATGTTGTTAAATCAAGCTAACAAAGTGATAGCCAGTGTGTTGTCACTTCACTGTGAGAAAGCATGGGCAATGTGTTGTCATATCGGCCTACCAAAGCAATAGCTCACGCCAGGCATTGCATGTAAAGCTGCGCTCCCGCTCTACGGTGGGCAAAGTGTTGTGAAATGTGACTACGAAACGTGATGGATGCGTTCAATATTTTGTAACTGTCGTTACTAGGGGAGATAATTCATAATACATAAGTTAATAAAGTAAAAGACTATGTTCGAATAATATATAAGTTAACAAAGCAAAACACCATATCTGAATAGTATATCAGGTATGAAAGCAAAAAAAACTAGCTGGGGTTCTTGCGTGGTGCTACCCCTCGTGTGGTCCCAGGCAATGCCGGCCTTGGGGGGGGGAGGGCGAGCGGGGCAGCTGCTCCGCCCCCCCCCCCAAACCATGGGCCCCACCTCTGTACATGTACTAGTATTAGACTATTAGTATATATTGTATATAACAGATTTTATGATAGATTTGCTGATTTGGTACTTGGGAAATGAAGCATCTTGACATGTTAGAAGAAACTGTAATATGTATTTCTTACTTTACTTGTTGCTTGATATGAATATTTTTTTTAGATGCACCTTGAGTGTTTATTGGTAACACTTATATATTATTATTATTATTATTATTATTATTATTATTATTATTAATTAGAAGGGCTTCCATTTTAAATCTCGTTCCGGGCCCCTGGAATCTCAGGACCGCCACTGGTCCCAGGCCTCTTCTACGCTGCACATGTCTGGATGAATACATCAGCTAGTCAGGTGGGTGTCCATGGGTACTCCTAGCAGGCTGTACTGGAGCTAACAGAGTAACGAAGGCGCCCTGGGATTGCTGGCTCGGTCCGAGTGCATCGGCGAGCTGCAATGAACCAAGGACAGCACCCGGCGACTACTGAAAGGGGTCTGTCAACCACTCCTTGATTAGGGCATCGTCGACGTGGAATGAGTCGCCGGAGTGGGTCATGTTGTGGTCATGTGCTACATCGACCGCGCCTGGCAAACATTTTACTTTAGTATACCACATAATGTAAAGAACGTTGAAAGGACCGGAGATGTAGCCTAGAGGGGGTGAATAGGCGAAATAAAAATTTTCGGCGGAAGCAAAGTTTCCCGAGATGGTCAACCCGGACTGTCCGAGTTTTATCCGGGTACTCTGAGATATTCGGACTATCCGGAGGTTTGGTTTGGATACTCCGGGTTGATTTGCTCGTGAGAGGATTTCAAATCCTTCCAACTTTTAAACAAACTGCTTGAATACAAAGTGTCTAATCATTATCAGGTACCTAGAATAAGTAGAGATCTGGAGCCAAACATAGAGAAGAAGTAGATCAAGGCTTCCAAAGATTCAAAACCAAAATACCTTTACCAAAAGTGAAGTGGAACACGGAGATAATGATTTTTACCCGAA
Source organism: Rhipidocladum racemiflorum (assembly GCA_036346355.1). Lineage (NCBI taxonomy): Eukaryota > Viridiplantae > Streptophyta > Magnoliopsida > Poales > Poaceae > Rhipidocladum > Rhipidocladum racemiflorum. Next base: position 23,281,206 of record CM070571.1, read on the forward strand.
GTTCAGATCCTTGGAGGGAATCCTACGTCTCCGTTGTGGAGGCACAAAGCCTTGGTCCCTCTTAACCAATATCCACTCGGTGTTGCACCAAGCACTCACCGGTTTCTCCTTGTCTCTTTCCTTTCGGGGGCGAGACTTGCCCTCACAAACTTCCAGGGCTCACCACACGAGTAATCGGAGGCTCCCAGCTACTCCTCGTAGTCTAGGAGCCCTTCAAACTCCAAGAGTAACAAACACCCCACGAAATCGTCTTGGAGGATGAACTTGTGCTCAAGAATGAAGAATGCAAGAGTAAAGCACTCAAATCCCCTTCTCACTTTCAAAGATTCAAATCAATCTTTTTGGTTTGAATGGAGAAGGTTGGTAGAGCTCCAAATGAGTGAGAGTGAAGGCTTTTGAGCTGAAACAAGTTGGAATAGAGCTGACTTCTCAGTTGGAGTAGAGTGAAGGGTTAAATAGGGAGCTACCCGGATAGTCCGGATTAGTGAAATTGTAAACCTCACCGAGAACATTAACCCGGAGTGTCTGGACTTAATACCCGTATACTCTGGTGTCAACCTGGATACTTCGGACCAAAAGTCCGGATAATCTGACCTGACTGGCTCGGCCAGCTATGAGATAGACAAGGGAAATGCAAATATTTTTGAGATTTTGCAATGCAATTTTCATTCACTAAGCACAAAGCTATCCTATAAGCGATTTTTTGTTGTATCCCCCTTAATAGTATTGCCATCCTTAGACTCAAATAAATAAAAGAATATAATTGGAGTCTTGATGCCGTCTTTGCAAATTTAAATATACGAAGTGGTGTCTCATCGCTTTCTTATCATGATAAATCCTTGATTCCTGCACAAATTCTCACTTAAACTATTAGCTCTCTCTAATTGTGTTGACATTAACCACCAAAACTATAGAAGGGGCCTAGATGCACTTTCAAACGTAATAGATGAAAAGAGACCACGAAGGTGTCCCTGGAGTCATGCGGACCTGCGGTGCAGAACAGTACCAGCTGGAGCCCCTGGCACGTTGGGAGGAGGGGCGGTTTGTGTGTGCACTATCCCAGCTGTGGAGTGCAGCATGTGTCGACCACGTACAACTGAGGAATGCCCATGAACTTGTACCACATCATTGTCCCTAGGCTTCTTGCGGACATAAGGTGAATGATGAGAGTGGTCTTCTAGTAAGCACGCTGCAACACCCTTCTCAGGTAGTCCATGCTGACTTCCAACCTATCCCCGCGGCCAACTCCGACCATCAGTGAGGTGAGCTGCTCCGAAGCCTCCCTGGCAAGGTCACTCTGTGCACGCATTGAAAGGCTTGTTAGTTGCTATAATTGCATTAACGCTACATTATATGACATGTAAAAGGAAGTACTAACTGAGCGATGAAAAGCTGAGTCCGACTGCATAGGGTAGGTGTTCGCTGTAGAGGCAACATGCCTCGGAGGTGAGTTGACGACACACACCACTCGAACACATGTGCGTGGGCTGTACCACTGGATGTACTCCTCATACGTGGCATGGTCATAAGTGGTGGCCTCCTCATGTACGTCCGCCAACGCTTGTGCCAACTGCTGAGCATGATGCAACATGGGTGCCGCTCAGCTCGCACCACCAATGAAGCCCTTGTGTGTGTCTACATAAAAAGATTCGCAATATAACCTCATTAGCAAGGACATCTGAAAGAGTGATGCAATTAAAAGCAATGTAAAATAGAACTAACTTGTGTATGCTCAGCGAAACGATGTCACTAGTGGAGATAGGTAACACCTATCAGAGTCCAAATTGCCTCATCACACGGTGAACACGTAGGTATCCATGCACACGTCGAACACCAGATGACGTCGTGTCAGCCAAAAGGTGGTGTCACTGGTGCACTGCAGTGACATGCCCTATGGTGCTTGCATGTCAACAAGCTCTAGGTGATATGGACGCCAGATGACTCAATCATTTGTGAGCTGGTGTAACATCGCTACATAATCAGGGTACGAAGTGTGCGACGTATTAGGGGTGAAAGTCAGCAGTAAAAAAAATATGAAATAGGCGACCGTTAGTATGAAACATGGCAAATTATTGCACAATTGAAGAGAAAGGTGAGTGTACTAACCTGTAGGTAACACCACAACGTCCCCATGGTAGGACGGTCCACATCATCTATGGGGGCCGTAGAGGCCTACTCCATAAGGTCCCAACTCCATCTACGGTCGTCTGATCTAGAACCTCTTGAAAGACCATAACTGAAGAAGTAAAGGACACCCATGAGAGTGGAGGCATCCGCCACACGACGACACCCATCACAAAGGGCTCGGTAGGTGGTAGGAAAGGATAATGTGCTGGTGGATGCTGTCGGCGTATTTTACGCCAGGGTACCCACTCCCCCGCAATGAATGAGTACGGTCACCAGGTGGGCAGGGCGCGTCCGGGCCCACCGCCACGGTGAGCAGTGGACCCCGACCAGCGCCCGATGGGCAATGTGGCGATCGAGCGCCACCTGGCGCCCGATAAGGTGGTCGCCCAGCGACAGTGGCGATCAAACAGCACCACCGGCGCCCAGTAAGGTGGTCGCCCAGCGGACAGGTGGTAATCAGGCCGCACCACTGGGCGCCCAGCAAGGTGGTCGCCCAGTGGACGCGTGGCGTGCAGGCCACTCCCCTGGCGCTCACCCCCGGCCACGCCCGGGTCAAGGACATTTAATGCGGGTAGTGAGCATTAAATGCAAGGCGTGAAGGCTGCAGTATGACGACGCGCCTTCCCCAGGTGTGCATTAATTGCGGGAGACGTCACGACTACACTTCACCCCATGACGGAACGGGCGGCGTTGGTGGACATGGGGCCCGAGGCGGGATTGTGGTGGCTGCGGCAGTCATTAATGGGATGTAAGAACAGTGACGTGCGCATTAAATGAGCCCATGCCAGTGTAATGATTATGGCTTGCAGTGTAAGCCTCCATGCGCCCCCGTCAGCCCGAGTATAAAAGGGAGCCGGGGTGCAGGGGAGAGGGGGTTCGACCCTTTGGCAGTAGGTTTTCGTTTCTCCGAGCAAGAACACCAGCAATACCAAGGAAAGCAGGACTAGGGCTATTACTCTCCGGAGGGCCCGAACCTGGGTAAAACTTCTTGCGTCCCCCCGTTGGCTTGAGCCTCCCGGTACTCCGGTCACCTCCGTCCTCCATTCTCAGGCGATTGCCCCGAAAGCCCCCCGTCAGAACCTCATAAGCACCCGTCTCGGAGGTGCCTGTTGGCTAGTACGCCGACAGTGGCGCGCCAGGTAGGGGCTATTGGTGGTTAGATCGCCCCTTTTCTTCCATCTCGGGTGAGAGGCTTAGCAAAAGTAGGGGCGTTTGTCTTCATGGCGGATTCGCACTCGAAGCGCAGCAATCTGCTCAAGAAAGCAAATACCGTAGTCTGGTCGAGGCATTCGGGAGGGAGCCGGCCATCCGGTCCCTCCGCCGCAGGGGAGGCGCGTGACTCCATGCCTGGGGGTCACCGTCTCGGGCGCTTGGCGCTGAGGATGACACCCCGCCAAGCCTTCATGCGGCGGCTTCTTCTCGACCATCCCCGACGCTGGGAAACACCCCAGCCACTCCGTGGCTGCGGGACATCGTCCACAGTGGGCGCCGCTGCAACAAAGAAGTTGAAGCGGCGACCAGTAGGGGGCTTCCGTCGCGTGGCGGCAGGGAACACACGCTACCGACGTGCCAGGTTCCGGCCGCCACGGCGACCCCTCCGGTGTCAAGGGTCGGGACAAGGGGAAGGGAGTTCTGGTTGCAACCCCCTCTGTAACGAGGGGACGGACACGCGACTCTGCTTCTTCCCGCGGTCCCCCCGAATCAAGGGGGAACCGCGAAGACCTTCGATCGCGCCTTGACGAGGCGGCGTCGGTAGACGGTGACTGCGTCGTGTCCTCCGCGAACGTCGCGAGGGTGCAAGGTGGGGGGCTCCCCCCTCGGACTCTGGTGAGAGCGCAGGGTCGCACTCCTCATCCTCTCCTCAGGATCGAGGGGCTGGCGAACGACGCTGCAAGGGATTTTCGCCCGCTTCGGGGTCGCCAACCGCATCATCACCGACAACGGCGCCTGATTCACCGTAGCGGCCTTCTTAGACTTCGTGAAGAGATGGGCACCAAGGTCTGCTTTTGCCTCGGCCGCCCACCCCAAGAGCAACGGCCAGTCGAGCGGGCCAACGCTACCGGCACTGAAGGGCCTCAAGACCGGGCGTTCGACCGACTCCACAAGCGTGGCGCCGGTGGACGAAGAGCTCCCGGCTGTGTTGTGGTCACTTCGGACCACTCCTAGCCGGGCTACGGGAAACTCCTTTCTTCCTGGTCTCTGGCGCGAAGTCGTTCTCCCTTCGAACTGAATCTGGGTCACCCGCATAAGCTGCGTTTATGGAAGAAGACCAGGAGGAGCTGCGTCGAGGCGATGTCAACCTCTTGGAAGAGGCGCGGGATCGAAGCGGCTTTGCGTCTTTGCAAAGTACCAGCAAAGTCTCAGGCGATACCACGCCTCCCGGGTCAATGAGAGAACACTGGCAGTGGGCGACCTGGTCTTGCGAAGAATCCAGTCGCATGCCGGGTCGCATAAACTGTCTCCCCAGTGGGAGGGACCCTTCAAGGTGGTCTCAGTCTCTCGTCCCGGGGCGGTCAGGCTGGCCACTGAAGACGGCGAGGAGCTAGCGAACTCCCAGAATATAGAAAATCTGCGCAAGTTCTACCCTTGATCGGTTGTAAGTCCCGGGTTCCGTTCCCCGACCGGCCGGAGTGTGTCTTCCCCTCCGCCGCTGGTCGGGGGAGGCCCTCTGTTTGAAATTAAATCTTCACTTTCTTTATCTGAAATAGTTGTTCTTTCTACCCTCTTTGCGGTCTTCTGCCCGCTGCTGGACAGCGCCAGGACACTTGCCCCTGGTGCCCTGCTGCCTTGCAAAAGCCCAGTAGCAAAGGTGGAATCGCTAGGTGAGATCGGCGTGCAGGAGTGGGCGGTTGGACGGCTGGTTCGGCACGACCCCCAGCACGGCCATGACACTCCGGGTGTCCCCGTGGGGGTCGGCGACCTGAACACCGTTACCAAAAGCCCAAGGTCCTGTCACGACTCACTAAGTGTTCGTTCCTTAGAGTCTATCTGGGAGGCAAATTTTGCTAAGGCAAGGGGTCTGAGGGCCGAGGTCCCGCGGCGCAAGACTTTGTCTTTAAGCGATTATGTGCTCGTTCATGAGGAACCAGAAAAGATTACAGTGAAAGCGAATTTTTAAAAGCAACTTGGCAGGGAGCTTACACTTCTGCTCCATTCGAAATGATAAATGTCTAAAGTTTTGCAGACAAAGGCCAAAAAAGGAGAAAAAGCTACACTACTGGCGGAGCCGGGGGATCTTCCTCATCTTCTGCTGCCGCCACCGCAGTTGCCACGTCCTCTTCGGCCGGGGCAACGTCCAGCTGCATCGCCACATCTTCTGCTGCCGCTTCCACCTGGGGGTTCTGCATCGCCAACTGTGCGGCAACTTGCTCGGAGGCGTCGTGGACCCGCTCCTCCGCTTGCGCCCAGTCGCCCTCGGCCCAGTGGCGGCCCCGTGGGAGTCGAGATTAGCGTCCGCAGCGCTGGCATAGCGTGCCAGACGTATGGCTAGCTGCTGCCGCGGCTATGCGCCCCTCTTTGTGGATCAGGCGTTGAGGGCGACCGGCAGGTGCGTGAGGAAGTCCGCGGTTCGGCAGAGACAGAAGGCGTAATGCTGCGGCCTTTCCTCCCGCGGGCCAGGATGCTCCAGCCCCAGCGGAGCGAGGCTGGCCACCGTCCGGCTGAAGGCATGTCGCAGCATCCCCAAGGTGTCCTCCTCCGACCGGCCCCGATCCGCCCTCTCCGCCTCCAACTCCACGGAGAGCTCGTCGACGCGGCGGGCGCTTTGCTCCCGCTGCTCTCGCTCCCGCCGCAATTCTAGCTCCAGCCCTGCCCCCCGCTCGCGCAAGTCCTCCACCTCCTTGCGGAGGCGGTTGACTTCTTTGCCTCTGCCCGGCCGCTCCACCTGCTTGTCGCCAGGCAATTTGCTCGCATTGGAGTAGAGCTCGGCAGAACCGCCAATGAGCGTCTGCGTCGGCCAGAAGAGGCGGAGGCGGTGGGGGAGCTCGAGGAGTGGGCACGCGGGGTCAGCGGACCTAGGCCCCTGAGCAGCATTGCTGACGCTCGACGGCAGGGTCGCCTCCCTCCCCTTGCTCGGCCAGGAGATCAGCGACCCCAGTCGCCACAACCTCTGTGACCGCAGCGCCCTGGTCACCCCCTGCTTGAGCAACGGGAGCATCCGAAGTGAAAGTCCTGGGAGTAAAAAAAAACGATGGTAAGACACTGCCTGAAGGAACTAACTTTTGTATCACATGTGCGTTTCCAGATGAATACCTAGGTGATGGCCTCGGGAATCGGGGCACACTCGGAGCAAGAACCGGCCCTGGCAGCCTGCGAACCGGAGCCGGCGGTGGTGGCCGTTGCCCCACCACCGGAGCCGGAGGAAGAACCACGCCCGGCCGGCAGTGGCGGAGGAAGCGGAGGCGGCGGCCGCAACGTTGTCGTCAAAACCGGTGGCGGCGGCCGTTGCCCCGTCATTGGAGCCGGCGGAGGCGGAGGAAGAGTCGGCGCCGGAAGATCCTCTGTCACCGTCACAACAGGAGTGAGGGAGGACGAGGTCCCGCCGGTCGATGAACCTCCCGCCGCCATTGCGGAGCCTACCGTCGCGACCGAAGAAGACCCCCCGGCCGCCATGGAAAATCCCGCCCCGGTCGGTCCTAGGAGGCGAGGCCTCTGGGAAGGTCCGCCGGTGCCATCGTCGTCGTCCGGGCGCCTACGCCTCCCCTGACCTCCGTCAGGCGGAGGGTCCCGAATTGTCAGGGGCGTCCGGCGTATCACATCAGGTGTGCCCATGGCATCCATCGACGGCATGGCGCGGATTATTGCCGCGCGATCCCGCGGTGACAACCGGCACAGCGGGACCGCTCCCTCCGGGAACGGGGGGACGGGACCAAGGAAACCCAGTTGCGCCATCCACCTGTCTATCCTGTCAGCAACCAAGTTCCCGGCGGCTGGCAGCACCAAAGAGAAAAGAAACCCCCCGGGAAGCAGGAACGAGGTCAGGACCAAGTCCAGTTAAGCAAAAAAAAAAGAGAGAGAGAAAAAGGAAGGAAAGGAAGGGGACGGTCACCTCCAGTAATTCTCCGGGTCCCATCATCCTGACCCATGTACCCGGTAAGGCGAACACGGCAGCGAGGGCACAGCCTCCGGGAGATGAAGTCCCGGATAACCATAGGCCCCGTCAGGCCCGCCGTCCGCAGATGGTCGACGCGGGCCAGCATTGCCAGGAGCTCCGGCGTCTCGGTCACTTGGGCCCCCCAGTCGGGGTTGCTGATCGCAGGGCCCGAGGGGAGGTCCAGCACCTCAATGCCGCTGTCGTCCTCAACATACAGCCATTCTTCGCGCCAATTCCTCCAGCTGGACCGGCAATCCAGTGGAATGTAGCGCGATCTGATCCGTCTCGAAGTCAGCGGTGGCAACTCCCGGTGACGGGCGAGTTGCCGCCCGCGGCGCGAAGAGTGTAGAAAAACCGGAACAGAAGGAGATTAGGGAGCACTCCTACGAACATCTCGCAGAAGTGAGCGAAGGCAGAAAGAAGGATGACGGAATTGGGAGGAAGGTGGATGTGGTGAATGGCGTAAAAATTAAGAACAGAAAGATAAAAATCGTAATCAAGGCAAAGAGGTCGGCGAAGCCGCCATCCAAGAAGATCACCTCCAGCGGCAGCAATGGGGCTCGGCAGTCCAGGCGGACGCGGAGGGCACCTGCGATGATGTTCGGGAGGCGGAGGCAAGTTCCTCCTCGACGGACGAGGAAGGACCGGAGCCATCAAGCACAGCCGAGTGTTGGAAGCGCGTCGAAGAAGAAACAGGAAGAAGCAATCGGGAGGCGGAAGAACCGCTCCCCCTCGGTCAGCCTCTTATAGGGCAACAAAGGAAGGCTCGGCGGGAAAACCGAACGGGCGCGGCGGTTCGAGCGAAGGGAGTTCAAGAGCCCCATAAAGAGGGCGCACCCGAGGCCGACCGGTTTCAAAAGCGAATAACTGCACAAACCGCCTTGGAAACCGGAGAAGACAAAAAACCTCTTGAAGGCTGCGGGGCGTGTGGGCTTTTTATGGTCCCACTCAGGACGTTTAAAAAAGGAGTGGAAGACCAAAAAGCGCTCCTGGGTGGGCCCGGGCTCTTGTCGGCGTATTTTACGCCAGGGTACCCACTTCGCAATGAATGAGTACGGCCACCAGCGGCAGGCGCGTCGCCCACCGCCACGGCGAGCAAGTGACCCGCCCGGCGCCAAAGGGATGTGTGGCGATCAGTCAGCACCACTGGCGCCCAAGAAGGTGGTCGCCCGATGGGACAGTGGCGATCGAAAGCACTAATCGGGCGCCCAAGAAGGTGGTCGCCAATGGACAGTGGTAATCAGGCCGCACCACCGGGCGCCCAAAGAAGGTGGTCGCCCAGCGGACGCTGCATGCAGGTGCCACCTGGCGCCACCCGGCCACGCCGGTCAATGACATTTAATGCGGGTAGTGAGCATTAAATGCAAGGCGTGAAAGGCTGCAGATATGACGGCGTGCCTTCCCAGGTGTGCATTAATTGCGGGAGACGTCACGACTACACTTCACCCCATGACCAGGCAGGCGGCGTTGGTGGACATGGGGCCCGAGGCGGATTGTGGTGGCTGCGGCGATCATTAATGGGATGTAAGAACGATGGCGTGCGCATTAAATGAGCCCATGCCGGTGTAATGATTATGGCTTGCGATGTAAGCCTCCATGCGCCGTCGGCCCAGAGTATAAAAGGGAGCCGGGGTGCAGGGGAGAGGGGGTTCGACCCTTTGGCAGTAGGTTTTCGTTTCTCCGAGCAAGAACACCAGCAATACCAAGGAAAGCAGGACTAGGGCTATTACTCTCCGGAGGGCCCGAACCTGGGTAAAACTTCTTGCATCCCCCCGTTGGCTTGAGCCTCCCGGTACTCCGGTCACCTCCGTCCTCCATTCTCAGGCGATTGCCCCGAAAGCCCCCCGTCAGAACCTCATAAGCACCCGTCTCGGAGGTGCCTGTTGGCTAGAACGCCGACAGATGCTTTAACCTGGGCCGATCAGCCCATGGCATTGCAGGCTGTCTCAAAAATGCAACCTGCGTGGATTCAAGAAGTGGTTAATTCTTATGCTACGGACAAAGCTGCACAGGAACGACTGGCACAATTGGCAATCTATAGCCCAGATGAAAAAGGATTTGAATTACACCAGGGTTTAATTCGAAACCAAGGAAGAATCTGGATAGGAGAGAACTCCGCTTTACAAACAAAGCTGATTACTGCATTTCACTCGAGTGCCATTGGAGGACATGGAATGAAACAACGACTGGAAGATTTTGTCAAACAATGTGAGGTGTGCCAATTGGCAAAGGGTGAAAGATCAAGACCAGCTTGGTTGTTGCAACCCTTACCTATTCCGGAGGCAGCTTGGAGGGATCTAACTATGGATTTTATCAAAGGACTACCCATGTCCAGAGGTTACAATGTAATCATGGTCGTGGTGGATCGGTTTTCTAAATATGCACATTTTCTTCCTCTCAGACACCCATTTACTGCACAAACGGTGGCCAAACTATTTCGGGATCATGATCAGATTACATGGGGTGTCGAGTACTATTACTTCAGATCGGGACAGATTTTCACCAGTGTGTTTTGGCATGAGTTATTCAAAGTATGGGTACCAAGTTGCAGTTTAGTACCTCCTATCACCCACAAACAGACTGGCAAAGTGAACGGGTTAATCAATGTGTGGAAATGTACTTGCGTTGTGCAATTTAAGATACCCCAAGTAAATGGAAAACTTGGTTGTCTCTTGCAGAATTCTGGTACAACACAAATTTCCATACTTCTTTGGGATGTTCTCCATTCAAGGCATTAGATGGGAATGAGCCAAACTATGGTATTATGCCCAGAACATTTGTTAGTGAATCGAAGGAGGTAAATGACATGTTGCAGAATCAAGAGAGGCATAATGATTTGATCAAACATCATTTAGCTCGAGCTCAAAATAGGATGAAGCTTCAGGCTGATAGGAATAGACAAGAACGACAATTTTAGGTGGGAGAAAAGGTGTTGCTGAAGTTGTAACCTTATGCTTAGATATCCCTTGTGAACCGACCATATCCTAAGTTGGCAAACAAGTTTTATGGACCCTATGCATTGGTGGAAAAGATTGGATAGGCAGTTTATTGATTGGATTTACCGGTAGAAAGTCAAATACATTCGGTATTCCATGTTTCACAGTTGAAGGCGTTCAACTCAGACTAGTCTCCAGTATTTCCAGAGTTGCCAAAAATGGCAGAACTTGATACCAATCCCACCGAACCAGAAGAGGTGTTGGAAAGAAGATTGGTGAAGAAAGGTAATGCAGCAGTGGCCCAAGGATTGGTGAAGTGGACTGGAATGCCCGTGGAAGCTGCAACCTGGGAGGATTTGAATGTGCTACACAATCGTTTTCCAACAACGATTGCTTGGGGACAAGTAATGTATGTAGGAGGGGGTGGTGTCATGGACAGTGGGAATCAGTAGGAAGGCAGAGTCGAAGACATCCCACGACTGAGGAGGAGTAATCGCAATTGTCGATTTTTACTATAGCTGTCAATTGTTTATCAAAAGTATTTTGTCAGTTCTGTTTACTTGTACTGAGAGAAGAGGGTTAATATTCGGTTAGGGAGGGTATTTGGGGGAAAACGCTAGATCCGGAGTGGGTATAAAAGCCCGAGTAATGGACAGGAGAAGACGAGTTTTGATTGAATGAGAAACTAAGTTCTTTTGTTCTTGTTCTGAGTTCTCTTTTCTCTTATGATCCTCTCTCTGTATTGCTCGAGGAAGTCCAGCCATAGAAGTCTCACGCCCCAAATTGATTTGGCAGCAAGGGGGTGTGTAACACCCCGGCATTTAATATGCCCGAATGCTACCAAACATAAGCTAAACAACGTCTAAATACCACATTTAAACATAAATTCCAGCAAGGGTACATATGCTAAAAACCGATATCTCGGCAGCATCTCCTTTGCTTTTCCATGAGTTAACACAATAACACAATCATGGCAAGATATAACATGGCACACGATATCTATAACATCAACATAAATGGACATAACATCAAATTACGCCAAAAAATACTACGCTCAACTACTTCATAAACTATAACGAAGCAAATAAGGAATCACTAGCATGCTAAATTAAACCATACATTAAGTTTAAGGCTCAACTCTTAATATCATGTCTCCAAGTGATTAATTATGGACTATGATGGTGGAGCTACGTGTAGAAGTGTAGCTAGACCCCTTTTTCCCGCATGCCGATCTCAAAGTACCTAAAAACAACATAAAACACAAGCGTGAGTTCGAAAACTCAGCAAGCATATTGTAATGGACAACAAGATCATTTACAAGACAATAATACCTTACATCACATATAACATCTCATACTTGAGCACATAACAACATCATCATCATTAAATATGTATTGCAATGCAATGCAATGCAATGCAATGTTATGCTCATATCTCCTTGGAAACTCATACCGGTATGGTTGAGTACACACCCGTCGGTGTGCACCCTTTTCCCCCTTCCATCCCGAAGATGAAGGGTGCCTACTCCTCGCTTCCATTCACCACGTGGATGGAATCACGATGTAGGTCTTACTCAATGGCGTTCCGGACTAGTCATAACTTTCTCACCGACCTTTCCCGGACTAGTTATGACTTTCTCACCGCCCTCGCCCCATCTCATGACATGCATGCAACTATGCCAATTATCATATCTCATTTGTACATAAACATATGGCATCATGTCATAGTACACATAAACACATGGCATCGAATCATGATAAGTATAGACACATAGCATCATATCATGATAATCATACTCAATATATCATTGGAAAAAAGCAAGCATGGCAAGTGATCATAGCAAGTATTCAATCTTTCATCTAATCTCCACAAGCAACCTACGATTCCGCTATACATTACAACACACTTGCCTCAACCGCGGGCGACGGATTTGTGGGAAGTCGAGGGCACTCCCGGTGTCACACCACCTGCACATAGGCATCACACACTCACAATCATGCCCACAAAACAGTACGCAAAACCCCATCTAACCCGACATTGCCCACTACTCGCAAAACCTAAAAACAGAGGTTCTGTCCCGGCGGGACAGCAGCCTTGCAAAAAGCATAACTTGAGTTCTGGGACTCCGAATCAACGAAATGAGTACATCCTCGCGTAGCTTAGGAAATTTCCCAACTTTCTCTAGGTATATGGAAAGACTGATCCGGACTCTAAAGTCGTCTAATCTACAGATTACCGTGATCTGTTCCAATTACGTCACAGATTTTAATACGCTCGGTAAAACAGCCATAACTTTCAAACGGCTAATCGGAATTTAACGTGCTTTATGTCCACGGAAAGATAATTAAATTATCTACAACTTCTTCAACATCCGTACGGACAGAATCGGATTCTAAATCGACGAAAACTAGAACCCTAGCCCAACTGCTCATGCTGTCCCAAAACAGTAACGTGGCAACATCTAGATTTAATCCAAATTACTCCAATCCAGCACCACCAATTGACCTAAAAACTTGATAAACTCCCTAATAACAGTACCTAGCATATCCCCGAGGAGCCCCATGATCATACCTTTGCTCGACGCATGAAAACCCAATACATCTCCTCGCGGATCGCTCCTCGCTCCATGCTCCTCGCTCCACGCTCCAATAGATGGATCCACAAGGTGCAGAGGTGGGGAGGTCACCCTAGGGCAGCAAGGGGGGTGGAGGAGAGGTGGTGTGCAATGGGGAGCAATGGGGGCGCCATGGGGGCAAGAGATGGGGCGGCTAGGAGGTGGAGGGAGGAGGAAGGGTGGCGGCTAGGGTTAGGGGCGCATGGGGCAGGGGTGGACGCCCCAAGGGCTGGTGGGGAGCCCTTTTACCAGCCCCCACACCCAAACCTAGTCCGTTACGAAGACGTACTCCATCCCACCAAAGCCCACCAAGGCCCAAACTCCCCCGGGAAGGCTCAAAACCCCGGAAACGGCCCGAAAAAGCTATTAACCTCCATATCCTATAGTTTTAACCTTAATTCCACATCTCATAATGTTATTAACCTTATCATGCACGTTAAATAAGGTTACGACACTCCGTGGTGTCACAACGCTTCGAAAGGCCCAAAAACGTGAGTAAACCTCAAGCCGTAAGATTTTCTTCTCTAATTTCGCAATTTGTAATGTCACACCAAAACGTAGTGTCACATTCTACCCCCCTTCAACTGGATTCGACCTCGAATCCGAAGGACACCAAAAACAACTACCAAGTCCCCAAGGGACAAAAGGCTTCTCAGCCGGAAAGGCTCCATCAACCTAAAACGCTCGAATCCTCACGACAAACATTTCGCACTTCTATCACAACCAACCTGACTACCACACTCCATCAAACTCAATCATGACACATAATCCCATCTCTTCCAATTATTTGACCCTTTTCACAAAGAATCAAAATTAACTAATGTCAGCTACGTACATAGCCTTCATCAACAAAACTTTTCTTTTCTTCCACAAACCACGCTACACTTTCATTCTACCCCCTCCCAGGCATAACACACACCCAGGGACAACTAGCTACGACAAAGTTCACGACAGATCACTATATTTCAAATTATCATCACTTTTTAACAATCCAACCATATTCTCAACAAGGTTTGGACCGACAACACCAACTTCCAACATGACCACCCTTCGAACCACAACCAAAGTTCTACGCCTAGCCCAAGGTAGAGTCAGAATTCTTACCAAACCTCAACTGGTTCTTTTCCTATGAGGGTCTCGCCCTCACACTTTCTCACTCAAAGACTACCAAACCCATGAGTATAATCCTCCATTATGCTCAACAATTCCATAGATATTTCTATTCACATCTCAAACGAGAATGCCAACAAAGAGCAACTCCCTTAGTCGGATGAACCACATTCATCAACTCAAACCCAAAACACAACAAATCACTTGGAACAAAGGTTTGACAACCTCGAAAGATCACTCGATCTCTTTTCCTAAGTCAAGTCGCAAAGGAAAAACTCCAATCTCAAATCAATGCGATACATCTCGCATCGGGAACCACTCAAACAAAAAGAGAGACTCCACACAATTCTTTGTTAGAAATTCTCAACAATCAATGACAACTCGACTCACTTTCACCACAGCCAAGCATCTCATAAAAACAACATTGTGGAAGAGAAAACCGATTCTCAAACCAATCGAAAGAATCCACAACCGCCATAATAACTCTCAAGGAAACAAGGAAACCCAATCCTCTTACAACAAAGCCAAATGCCAGGAACTCTTCACTCTTTCTTTTCATGCTAAAGAGCAAATGGAAATCTAGATTCATGACATGGATCCAAGCTTTTCGAGCACACCGGATTAGTCATATTTCCCTATATGACTTACTCATCGACACAGCTCAACGACTCTTTTATCAATAGACATCTATAAATGATGTCATGTTTCCTTTCACCATTCATTCATCAAGTACAACACTACCAAATAGTCATTCACAAGACAACTTCTTCCTCTGCATCACATGATTAAAACTTGGATAGCATCGATGATTGCGCCCAATCATAAAACTATGAGGGGAACACCATTAACAGGAAAACACCACGTCATACATAACCCGTCGACAATTGAAAGCCAAATTTGTAAAGCATCGCGTTTTAACCCTAATCAACATTTTGAAAGAGAACATCAATTCTCAAAGAGAAATGGGAGACTCATTTTCCCAAAATGAGAACACTTCACCAACCCGAATCACTTATAAACATTCATAAAATCCACCCTTTTGAAACACTCGCAAACACCACATGACCTTTTCCAAATAAATCCAGTTTCAATCAAATAGACTTACAAATTAAATCTCAAGAATTTTCAACACAGCCCACTATGTCCATCGGCTTCCTTTTAAGATTTACTCCAAGTATGCTTCGGTGAGAACGCCGAAGGAGCGCGATCCACTCAAAGGCTTTTGGGTGCAAAATCAAACTCATAGCATAAACTGAACAACTTAGCCAAAACCAAAGATGGGCACCAACCTCTACGAGTTTTAGGGAAACTCGAAAATGCAACATAAAGAACACCTGACCAAAAAAACATTTAACCAAGATAGCAAACCACCAACCCAGACCAAAAGGTTTTATACACAAGCTCAGCATGAGACTCACCATAACCAGTGTCCCACTATCCTTAACATTTAAGCATTCCATAATCACTATTTACTTATCGAGAAAACCCATCTTAAATCAATCCATACTACCTCCTCAAGAACCCCACAAACCAACACATCATAAAACAACGTATTCTATATTTCAAATGTAGTACTTCAACAGATACTTAAGCATGATCATCCTATCAATTTTTATACCATAAATAGGCATAATAATAAAAACAACTACATTGTTTTTAGTTACACTATCCATATACCATAACAAATTGTCACTACACAACATACTCCAACTATAAAAACAAATTTAATAGATTAGACCATCCCAATGCTTTAGCAATATCAAAAACAGCAAAGCCTATGTCTTCACAATTGACATCGATACTAGCATCGTAGGAACACAACTGCATACTTCCAATTATACTAATGGTTTGCGACAACATAAATAGCAACTCTAATCAACTTCCAAATTAAAGTCACTAGTCAACACGATTAAATCTCTCTATTAATCCATTAGATTAGAACATCTTTAGACAACCAAAGAAAGTTTCTTTAACAATATCGGCAGTCTACATCATCTTAATGTTTTAACTATGCATTAGGGTTTAAAACTTTAAACATAATCGAGGGTCATAAGCACTTTCAAAGCAAGACAACAGATTCTAAGCATGTACATTAACATATTTATTCATTCTCATTATAGGGTAATCTGCAACACTAGAAGTTCATTTAATCTTAAGCTAAACACAAATATTACTTTTAACTGATTCAACTCACCAATTAACTTAAGAACAAATCATTTCCAATAACCAGATTGTTACATACTACATAACATGCTAAACAACCATTTTCACTTTTGACAAACAAGATGCAACTGTGACACTACGTTTTGGTGTGACATTACAGATTGTGAAATTAGAGAAGAAAATCTTGCGGCTTGAGGTTTACTCGCGTTTTTGGGCCTTTTGAAGCGTTGTGACACCACGGAGTGTCGTAACCTTATTTAACGTGCATGATAAGGTTAATAACATTATGAGATGTAGAATTAAGGTTAAAACTATAGGATATGGAGGTTAATAGCTTTTCCGGGCCGTTTCCGGGGTTTTGGGCCTTCCCGGGGGAGTTTGGGCCTTGGTGGGCTTTGGTGGGATGGAGTAGGTCTCCGTAACGGACTAGGTTTGGGTGTGGGGGCTGGTAAAAGGGCTCCCCACCAGCCCTTGGGGCGCCCCCATTGCTCCCCATTGCACACCACCTCTCCTCCACCCCCCTTGCTGCCCTAGGGTGACCTCCCCACCCCTGCATCCTCATGGATCCATCCGAGGAGTGAGGAGCGAGGAGTGAGGAGCGAGGAGCGAGGAGATGTATTGGGTTTTCATGCGTCGAGCAAAGGTATGATCATGGGGCTCCTCGGGGATGTGCTAGGTACTGTTATTAGGGAGTTTATCAAGTTTTTAGATCAATTGGTGGTGCTGGATTGGAGTAATTTGGATTAGATCTAGATGTTGCCACGTTACTGTTTTGGGACAGCATGAGCAGTTGGGCTAGGGTTCTAGTTTTCGTCGATTTAGAATCCGAGTCTGTCCGTACAGATGTTGAAGAAGTTGTAGATAATTTAATTATCTTTCCGTGGATATAAAGCACGTTAAATTCCGATCATCCGTTTGAAAGTTTTGGCTGTTTTACCGAGCATGTTAAAATCTGTGACGTAATTGGAACAGATCACGGTAATCTGTAGATTAGACAACTTTAGAGTCCGAATCAGTCTTTACATATACCTAGAGAAAGTTGGGAAATTTCCTAAGCTACGCGAGGATGTACTCGTTTAATCGATTTGGAGTCCCAGAACTCAAGTTATGCCTTTTGCAAGGCTGCTGTCCCGACGGGACAGAACCTCTGTTTTTAGGTTTTGCGAGTAGTGGGCAATGTCGGGTTAGATGGGGGTTTGTGTACTGTTTTGTGGGCATGATTGTGAGTGTGTGATGCCTATGTGCAGGTGGTGTGACACCGGGAGTGCCCTCGACTTCCCACAAATCCGTCGCCCGCGGTTGAGGCAAGTGTGTTGTAATGTATAGCGGAATCGTAGGTTGCTTGTGGAGATTAGATGAAAGATTGAATACTTGCTATGATCACTTGCAATGCTTGCTGTTTTCCAATGATATATTGAGTATGATTATCATGATATGATGCTATGTGTCTATACTTATCATGATTCGATGCCATGTGTTTATGTGTACTATGACATGATGCCATATGTTTATGTACAAATGAGATATGATAATTGGCATAGTTGCATGCATGTCATGAGATGGGACGAGGGCGGTGAGAAAGTCATAACTAGTCCGGGGAAGGTCGGTGAGAAAGTTATGACTAGTCCGGAACGCCATTGAGTAAGACATACATCGTGATTCCATCCACGTGGTGAATGGAAGCGAGGAGTAGGCACCCTCCATCTTCGGGATGGAAGGGGGAAAAGGGTGCACACCGACGGGTGTGTACTCAACCATACCGGTATGAGTTTCTAAGGAGATATGAGCATAACATTGCATTGCAATACATATTTAATGATGATGATGTTGTTATGTACTCAAGTATGAGATGTTATATGTGATGTAAGGTATTATTGTCTTGTAAATGATCTTGTTGTCCATTACAATATGCTTGCTGAGTTTTCGAACTCACGCTTGTGTTTTATGTTGTTTTTAGGTACTTTGAGATCGGCATGCGGGAAAAAGGGGTCTAGCTACACTTCTACACGTAGCTCCACCATCATAGTCCATAATTAATCACTTGGAGACATGATATTAAGAGTTGTGCCTTAAACTTAATGTATGGTTTAATTTAGCATGCTAGTGATTCCTTATTTGCTTCGTTATAGTTTATGAAGTAGTTGAGCGTAGTATTTTTTGGCGTAATTTGATGTTATGTCCATTTATGTTGATGTTATAGATATCGTGTGCCATGTTATATCTTGCCATGATTGTGTTATTGTGTTAACTCATGGAAAAGCAAAGGAGATGCTGCCGAGATATCGGTTTTTAGCATATGTACCTTTGCTGGAATTTATGTTTAAATGTGATATTTAGATGTTGTTTAGCTTATGTTTGGTAGCATTTGGGCATATTAAATGCCGGGGTGTTACAGCAACTCCACTTTTAAGGACAACCACAACTCATGAACCAGAACGAACACCGTTAGACAATTTCTCCTTTTCCAGGCAAGGAAGAAAACAAAACTCTAACAGAAGTGCAGGAGAGTTCCACTCTCAAGTTCCCAAATTTGCCCACAAAACTCTTCAAGAAATCTCAAGATCCATACTTCCAAGAAGGAAGAAGGATGCACTAGGGAAAACAAAATGTTCAACCAAACCTTTTCCGATAAAGTTACAAAACTTAGCTCCACCCAACCTAAGGTCGGCACTAGGATAACTTCAACTCTTTTCTCAGATAGGGAGGACAACAACCACATATGTTTCCTCCCTAAGACAATCCACAATAACCAGCAAAACCGGGTGTCAAAGCAAAGGCGACTAAAAAGGCGCAACTCTAAACTCTTCTTCTTCGTTTCCAACCAAGGAAGACCAAAAACCACAAATCGCATACGGAATGATCCGCGAAAAATCCAATACCAAACATTTTTCTTTTAGTTTCCATCAACTAAAACCAAGAAAACCAACCGTCAGAACGGTGAAGAACATACGAAGGAACCCACCACCAAACTCTTCTATTTGACTCCCGTCAACTACCCGATCTACGACAGAAAGGGTAAGCACTCTTCTCCTACAGGGGTTAATAGTTCTTCGGTGATGGCGCTAACCGCCACACCGTCACACTTCACCCTTACAATGAATAAAGAGAGGTGACCAAACCCTTCGGCACCACAACCCCACTTTAACATAATAACATGAACAATTCCATTCAATTCTTTCATAAACATAGCAACATACATAAACAAATGTAGCATTCAACATCAAGGCTCAAATACAACATTTAAGCGTAAAGCAACGATTCCCATACCCTTTCCTACTGTGCATCCATGTGTGTCAAATTTTAAATTACTTATACCACTTTTGCAAGTTTTAATGTTGCTATCCTATAACAAAGATTTAGTTAAGACCTAAGCCATGTTTCTAAGTTATTCCACATCACATTTTAGTTGTACCCTATAGCATGATACTAAAAATTCACATTCCAAGGACCTACAGCCCGCTCTGATACCAACTGTAACACCCCGGCATTTAATATGCCCGAATGCTACCAAACATAAGCTAAACAACGTGTGAAATCATGTGCTGAAAAATTGGCTTTGAACTGAAAAATTAACTTAGATTTGAATTTGCAAAATGTGTTTGTTCATGTGTTTTGACAATTGACAAGAAACAGTAAGTTTTGCCTTGGCGCCGGACCAATCCTAAAGAAAACAGTAAGTTTCCCATCTACGACGGACAAACTTTCTTGGTCCTTTGTAAACATGCTTTTTGACAAACTCTTTCTCCTATGTACAACGGACAAAGTTTTTGTGTCCGTCGTGAACATGATTTTGAGCGCATGAGCCAAACCCTATTTTCCAAGAATCCAAGAAAGCTACGCATGTACGACGGACAAAGTTTTTGGGTCCTGGCTGTGAACGGCTTTTTGAGGATTGATTTCGCATGTACAACGGACAAAGTTTTTGGGTCCGTTGTGAACGTGTTTTCACCTAATGTTTTCTTCTTGGAACTGAGAGTTTCACATGTCTGCCGGACAGAGATTTCTTGTCCGTCGTGAATGGACTTTTCTAGGGTTTTTATTTCATCCGTTGTGAACGTGTTTTGCTCGATTTGAATGTTTTGCAAGAATTGAAATGGTTTGACCTTGAGATTATGAAATTTGTGATGATTTCATGATGTGTGTTTTGAAGTGGACTTTATGCAATGCTCATGTGAGTAGTTGCATGGATTGACATTGAGTCAAGTCGTGGACTTGTGCTCGGAGTTGTTTTGTGGTTTGTTCATGTGCGTATTGCTCGAAGACGAATGTGGTCGATGACGGACCGGAACTAGGTTCATGGAGGAACTGAGGTTCGACTAGGTTCAGGAGGAACTGAGGTCTTGGTGGTCAAGGATGTCATGCGGGACGTTCGGGCTAAGAGAATGGTGCACATGAAGAATGGTTAGTCACGTGAGAATGGCAGGAGGTCATTCGCGTGCAAAGTGTTAGTCACGTGAGTATGGCAGGTGGCCATACGCGTGCAAAGTGTTAGTCACGTGAGTATGGAAGGGTTACCATACGCGTGCAAGAGTTGTACTCGGCCAGGTTGGGCCAAGTAGAGTTGTGTTGGATACGGATTCCTTCTAGGGAATAGGAATCGTATTCAGAACTCTTTGTGGGTTGGTGCTTTAAATAGGTGGGGGGTCTCCTGTTGAAAGGCACCAAGTAGAGCTGAGCGCATCAAGCCTTGAGCTTGGTTTTAGGGTTTGTACTCTTTTGATGAGAGTATTTTAGACAAGAAATAAAGATCAATTCTTCCAAGATTTTTTTGCGTGCTACAGTAACCACGTCGCTACAGTGTTTTCTGTTTTGGTTCTTGTTTGCATGCTTGTTCTAATTCTAGATTGGTTTTTGATCATTGAGTTTCATCTTGATTTGATCCATCAAAAACCGTTCTAGGGTATTGATCTAGTGTTTCTCAAAGTCTAGTTGATAAATCTTTTGTCGTTCTTGTTTAATCTTGAAGTTTTGATTAGATTGATTCTCGTCAAGTTCTGGATCAGCAAGCTTGCGAAGCTTATAACTTTTGATCCGTAAGTCCGATCGAGCTGATTCTTTTTGGGTTTGATTCGTATTGGAATCTAGTTTCTTGTGTCCAAATTTCAGATCGTTCCGACGGTTGGATCTCCAGGAATTCGCGTTTTACTGAACCTCTGTCATTCTGTTTTTGTCGAAAACGAAGCGATTATTTGGTTCTGTTTTGGGGTGAACTTTTAATAGATCAAGAATTTGGTTTTAGCTTCCGCACAATCATTCACCCCCCCCTCTGATTGCTATATTCGTATACTTCGATCCTACAAGTGGTATCAAAGCAAGGTTTTTCTAATCTATCTTAATCGGTGATTAGATCAATGGATCATTATTCGACAAAACCTTGTGTGTTCAATGGTGTTGATTTTCAATTTTGGAAGGCCAAGATGGAGGCGTTCATCCAAGCTCAGGGATTCGCAATTTGGGAGAAGGTCTACAAGCCATATGAAGTCCCTGCAAACGACAACGTCAACGACACCAATCGCGCACATGTTGAAGCAAATAGTAAGGCACGCAACTTGATCATCCAAGGCTTGGGACGTAGCGATTTCGATCGTGTCATTCATCTTCGATCCGCATATGAGGTATGGAAATCTCTTTGTGATTACCATGAGGGTTCTAACACTATTAAAGAGGTTCGTCAAGATCTTTACAAAAAGGAATACATGCGATTTGAGATGAAGCCTGGTGAGTCACTAGATGATTTCTTTGCACGCTTTAATAAAATTCTTAGCAATTTGGCGTCGTTGGAGTTAGCTTTGATGATGCTGCTAATGCTAGACAATTGCTTGGTGCTTTAGACATGTCTATTTGGGAGATGAAAGTTACATCCATTAGAGAATCTACTGTCATGAGTACACTTACCTTAGATGTTCTTTATTCCAAGTTGAAAACTCATGAATTAGATATTCTTGCTAGAAAGAATGATCATAAATCAATTGCTTTGACATCTCAATCTAGCATATCTCATAATGGTGTTGCTTCAAGCTTTGCTCTATCTTTCTTGTCTTCACTAACCGATGAACAGATTGAGCAATTCCCAGAAGAAGACTTGTCACTACTCTCTTCTCGCTTTAACAAAGCTTTACAAAATGTGAGAATGAGAAAGAGAGGTGGTGGTGGCCCTCCAAGATGCTATGAGTGTGGTGATCTCGACCATATTCGTTCAAACTGTCCTAAACTTGCAGGTAAAGCATCAAGGGAGGAGAAGGACAACGACAGAAGAAAAGAGAAGAAGAAGTTCTCTCCAAGTGATAGAAAGAAGAAGAGCTTCATCAACAGCAAAGTTGTCCACCGAGTTCTTTCCGCTCTTGAACAAGTCAATTTGAGCGATGTGGATTCGGAGAGCAGCGAGGACGATACAACTCCAAGCAAGCATGAGTTGACGGGTTGTGTCTCATGGCCAAAAGTAGCGACAACTTCACCGAGGACAATCACGACAAATGACTTCAATGAGGTAGATCCTTCCTATGATGAATTAGCTATTGCTGTTGCTCGACTTGGTAAATTGCTTGATAAACGTGATAAGAAAATTAAGAAACATGATTTTGTTGTTGAATCATTGAATGCTGAAATTGCTAAACTTAAAACTTTGATTCCTGATGATGATGCTTGCAAATCATGTGACTTAATTTGGAATGAGCTTACTTCGCTTAGGAAAGAACATGCTTCCTTGATTGAGAAAATTAATGCCGAAAGTGAGAAAAATGAGAAACATGTTAAACATGCTAGCTGTTCCACTGATGATTTGCATGGTTTAACTTCTTGTTCTAAATGCTCAACTCTTGAATTAAAATTAAAAGATGCAAATGCTAGGGTTTCTCAATTGACTGATGATCTGCTTACACATGAGGTTCTTTCATGCTCAACTTGTCGTAAGCAAAAAGGAAAAGTGAATGATCCCTGCAATAATTGTTTAATTCTTGCTAATAAAGTTGATTACTTGCAAAACTCTTTGGAACGATTCACTAATGGCAAGAAAAAGTTGAACATGATTTTGGATCAATCTAAGGTTAGCTCAAACAAGAAAGGTTTAGGTTTTGATCTTCATGCTTCATATGAAACTAAACCTCGCTCTGTTGTTTATGCTCCTTGCAATGACAAACTTGAGATTTCAAATGAGCCTATGAAAATTGTCTTCAAATCTCTTTGGCCTTTTATCTTCTACTATGATGAATGCAAATGTTGCTTCTACTTCCAACGCTAAACATAATGTTAAGTACACTTGCACTCATTGTGGTAGAGATGGACATTTAGTAGACTTTTGCTTTAGACTAGCTAAACAACAAAAGAGAGAAAGGTTTAATGCTAGGTCTAATTTCAGAAAGGCACATTCTACTTCTCATTATGTGCCTAGGGTGAAACAAACACCTTTTGATGCTAAAAACACTGAAAAGGCAAATCTGATTTTGTACATAAGAATACTCGTGTTGTGCCTACTATTGTGCGTCAGGTGTCTCAAGATCGATTCCTAAACATCTTATTTCTAACCCCAAGATCGAGACCTCGACACTTTCTCGCTTCTATGTAGGCTTCTCACGCGAGGAGGAGAACATGTGGCTAGTGAATTTGGATGCTCACTTCATATGTTCAAGGATAAGATTTGGTTCTCCTTCACTCGTGCATCTCATGCTGAAAGTGTTGCCTTTGGAGATGTTTCTTCCACTGCTTTCGCAAAAGGCACTAGTTCAAATGATGCAGTGCAGTGCATATGTTCAGGGGGAGAGTGTCTTTGTTCATAAAGATGATGATGATGATGATGCTGTTGAGGATGAGATAATTGGAGGTTTACATGAGAGACTCTTCCCACGTGCTTGTGTGTGCTTGTTTTCAAGTTCCCCACGTGCTTCACATCGACAAGCTGTCAAAAGGATTTTCAGGTATCTTCATGGAACTCAAGATTTTGGCATTTGGCTTTCTGCTTCCTCATGCATTAGTTTGAGATCTTTTTCTGATGCTGATTTTGGAGGATGTAGAATTGATAGGAAGAGCACTTCTGGTTCATGTCACTTCTTAGGAAATTCTCTCATTGCATGGTCATCTAGAAAGCAATCTTCTGTTGCACAATCAACTGCTGAATCTGAATATGTGGCTGCTGCTAGTTGTTGTTCTCAAATTCTTTGGATAGTAGCTACACTTAAAGATTATGGGGTTATTTTGGATAGTGTTCCTCTTCTGTGTGATAACACTAGTGCAATTTGCATTGCTAAGAACCCCGTGCAACACTCTAGAACAAAACACATTCACATCAGATTTCACTTTCTTAGAGATCATGTTGAAAAAGGCAACATTGTGCTTCATCATGTGGATACTGAACATCAATTGGCAGACATTTTTACAAAACCTTTGTCTTCTTCTCGTTTTGCTTTTATTCGGGGAGAACTTGGGATTGTTCATCCAATGGGTTTGTTTTGAGAGGGAGTTTCTTTGCCAAGTTCTTTCACTTAATGAGCTCACTTTATCATATTTCTTTATATGTTATGTAATTGAGCTAATATATGATAATCTAATTATCTCACTTGAACTAAAAATGACATTGCGGAATTCCACTGGGTGATTACCTATAGCTAAATACTCTGTGATATCTTACTCTTCTAGGCTTGATATTGAATCCTCTTGACAAATTTGGGCTATGAAGCAAGTGTGGTTTCAACTTTACTCTTTCATAAGACCTTTTAATCACTTTTGCATGTTTATAATCAAAGAAAAATGAAAAGAAAAGGGAATCAATAAAAAAGGGTTGTTAAAAGCAAAAACCTCAAGTTATGTGCTTCAGTTTGCTTTCCCTAAAAAGATAAGATGTATGCTTCAAGCATGCCATTCCCTCAAAGATAAGATGTATGCTTCAAGCATGCCACTCCTAGAAAATAAAAGAAGTATGCTTCAAGCATGCCACATGCAACTTATTGTTTAAAGATTAAATTGGTCCACTAGATTGGAGTTGAAACTACTTGCTCGCCCTGATTTGTTATTTGCTTCAACTTTGAGCCTTTGTTTTTCTACTAAAGGTTTTGCTTAGTACTTGGCTATAGTTGACTAAATTGAGGTTGAGATGCATGTCATTCCCTAACTTGTTAAAATCACATCAAGATCATGTATTTTACATATTATGTGATATATAAGGTTATATGATCGAATGAGCTCATCTTTTCTATTTTGGCACTCCATTGTTTCTCATTGCGAAATCATTGCTGCAGGAAAAAATTTTGAACAAATTCTCTCTTTTGTACTCTTGATGAATCCATTGTCAAAGGGGGAGAAATTTGGGAATCGTTGAAAAGTTTAAGAAAAAGGGGGAGAAGAAAAAGGGGGATTTGTTTCTGGAATTTTGGGAGAAGTTTGGAGAATTTTGGAATTTTTGGGCACATTGCACATTCACACACATTTTCCTTCTCAGGGGGAGATTTTGTTTTGCATTTTGGTCAAAGGGGGATTTCTGTGTTTTCTTACTTTGGTCTTTGATCCTTTGGATTTCAAAATCTTTTGTAAAGTGAATGCCAAATGTTCAATTCTAAAGTGGTGTTGCCAATGTTTTCATCAAGGGGGAGATTGTGAAATCATGTGCTGAAAAATTGGCTTTGAACTGAAAAATTAACTTAGATTTGAATTTGCAAAATGTGTTTGTTCATGTGTTTTGACAATTGACAAGAAACAGTAAGTTTTGCCTTGGCGCCGACCAATCCTAAAGAAAGCAAGAGTTTCCCATCTACGACGGACAAACTTTCTTGGTCCTTTGTAAACATGCTTTTTGACAAACTCTTTCTTCTATGTACAACGGACAAAGTTTTTGTGTCCGGTCGTGAACATGATTTTGAGCGCATGAGCCAAACCCTATTTTCCAAGAATCCAAGAGCTACGCATGTACGACGGACAAAGTTTTTGGGTGCATGTGAACGGCTTTTTGAGGATTGATTTCGCATGTACAACGGACAAAGTTTTTGGGTCCGCTTGTGAACGTGTTTTCACCTAATGTTTTCTTCTTGGAACCGAGAGTTTCACATATGCACGCCGGACAGAGATTTCTTTGTCCGTCGTGAATGGACTTTTCTAGGGTTTTTATTTCTGTCCGTTGTGAACGTGTTTTGCTCGATTTGGATGTTTTGCAAGAATTGAAATGGTTTGACCTTGAGATTATGAAATTTGTGATGATTTCATGATGTGTGTTTTGAAGTGGACTTTATGCAATGCTCATGTGAGTAGTTGCATGGATTGACATTGAGTCAAGTCGTGGACTTGTGCTCGGAATCGTTTTGTGATTTGTTCATGTGCAGGTATTGCTCGAAGACGAATGTGGTCGATGACGGGACCGGAACTAGGTTCATGGAGGAACTGAGGTTCGGAACTAGGTTCAGGAGGAACTGAGGTCTTGGTGGTCAAGGATGTCATGCGGGACGTTCGGGCTAAGAGAATGGTGCACATGAAGAATGGTTAGTCACGTGAGAATGGCAGGAGGTCATTCGCGTGCAAAGTGTTAGTCACGTGAGTATGGCAGGTGGCCATACGCGTGCAAAGTGTTAGTCACGTGAGTATGGAAGGGTTACCATACGCGTGCAAGAGTTGTACTCGGCCAGGTTGGGCCAAGTAGAGTTGTGTTGGATCACGGATTCCTTCTAGGAATAGGAATCGTATTCAACTCTTTGTTGGTTGGTGCTTTAAATAGGTGGGGGGTCTCCTGTTGAAAGGCACCAAGTAGAGCTGAGCGCATCAAGCCTTGAGCTTGGTTTTAGGGTTTGTACTCTTTTGATGAGAGTATTTTAGACAAGAAATAAAGATCAATTCTTCCAAGATTTTTATGCTTTCACAAGAACCACGTCGCTACAAAGGTTTTCTGTTTTGGTTCTTGTTTGCATGCTTGTTCTAATTCTAGATTGGTTTTTGATCATTGAGTTTCATCTTGATTTGATCCATCAAAAACCGTTCTAGGGTATTGATCTAGTGTTTCTCAAAGTCTAGTTGATAAATCTTTTGTCGTTCTTGTTTAATCTTGAAGTTTTGATTAGATTGATTCTCGTCAAGTTCTGGATCAGCAAGCTTGCGAAGCTTATAACTTTTGATCCGTACGTCCGATCGAGCTGATTCTTTTTGGGTTTGATTCGTATTGGAATCTAGTTTCTTGTGTCCAAATTTCAGATCGTTCCGACGGTTGGATCTCCAGGAATTCGCGTTTTACTAAACCTCTGTCATTCTGTTTTTGTCGAAAACGAAGCGATTATTTGGTTCTGTTTTGGGGTGAACTTTTAATAGATCAAGAATTTGGTTTTAGCTTCCGCACAATCATTCACCCCCCCTCTGATTGCTATATTCGTATACTTCGATCCTACACAACGTCTAAATACCACATTTAAACATAAATTCCAGCAATGGTACATATGCTAAAAACCGATATCTCGGCAGCATCTCCTTTGCTTTTCCATGAGTTAACACAATAACACAATCATGGCAAGATATAACATGGCACACGACATCTATAACATCAACATAAATGGACATAACATCAAATTACGCCAAAAAATACTACGCTTAACTACTTCATAAACTATAACGAAGCAAATAAGGAATCACTAGCATGCTAAATTAAACCATACATTAAATTTAAGGCACAACTCTTAATATCATGTCTCCAAGTGATTAATTATGGACTATGATGGTGGAGCTACGTGTAGAAGTGTAGCTAGACCCCTTTTTCCCGCATGCCGATCTCAAAGTACCTAAAAACATCATAAAACAAAGCGTGAGTTCGAAAACTCAGCAAGCATATTGTAATGGACAACAAGATCATTTACAAGACAATAATACCTTACATCACATATAACATCTCATACTTGAGCACATAACAACATCATCATCATTAAATATGTATTGCAATGCAATGCAATGCAATGCAATGTTATGCTCATATCTCCTTGGAAACTCATACCAGATGGTTGAGTACACACCGCTTGTGCACCCTTTTCCCCTTCCATCCCGAAGATGAAGGGTGCCTACTCCTCGCTTCCATTCACCACGTGGATGGAATCACGATGTAGGTCTTACTCAATGGCGTTCGGACTAGTCATAACTTTCTCACCGACCTTTCCTGACTAGTTATGACTTTCTCACCGCCTCGCCCCATCTCATGACATGCATGCAACTATGCCAATTATCATATCTCATTTGTACATAAACATATGGCATCATGTCATAGTACACATAAACACATGGCATCGAATCATGATAAGTATAGACACATAGCATCATATCATGATAATCATACTCAATATATCATTGGAAAACAGCAAGCATGGCAAGTGATCATAGCACGTATTCAATCTTTCTTCTAAGCTCCCCAAGCACCCTACGATTCCGCTTATACATTACAACACACTTGCCTCAAACCGCGACGGATTTGTGGGAAGTCGAGGGCACTCCCGGTGTTACACCACCTGCACATAGGCATCACACACTCACAATCATGCCCACAAAACAGTACGCAAACCCCCATCTAACCCGACATTGCCCACTACTCGCAAAACCTAAAAACAGAGGTTCTGTCCCGTCGGGACAGCAGCCTTGCAAAAGGCATAACTTGAGTTCTGGGACTCCAAATCGATTAAAAGAGTACATCCTCGCGTAGCTTAGGAAATTTCCCAACTTTCTATAGGTATATGGAAAGACTGATTCGGACTCTAAAGTCGTCTAATCTACAGATTACCGTGATTTGTTCCAATTACGTCACAGATTTTATCACGCTCGGTAAAACAGCCATAACTTTCAAACAGATGATCGGAATTTAACGTGCTTTATGTCCACGGAAATATAATTAAATTATCTACAACTTCTTCAACATCCGTATGGACAGACTCGGATTTTAAATCGACGAAAACTAGAACCCTAGCCCAACTGCTCATGCTGTCCCAAAACAGTAACGTGGCAACATCTAGATTTAATCCAAATTACTCCAATCCAGCACCACCAATTGACCTAAAAACTTGATAAACTCCCTAATAACAGTACCTAGCACATCCCCGAGGAGCCCCATGATCATACCTTTGCTCGACGCATGAAAACCCAATACATCTCCTCGTGGATCGCTCCTCGCTCCACGCTCCTCGCTCCTCGCTCCAATAGATGGATCCACAAGGTGCAGAGGTGGGGAGGTCACCCTAGGGCAGCAAGGGGGGTGGAGGAGAGGTGGTGTGCAATGGGGAGCAATGGGGGCGCCATGGGGGCAAGAGATGGGGCGGCTAGGAGGTGGAGGGAGGAGGAAGGGTGGCGGCTAGGGTTAGGGGCGCATGGGGCAGGGGTGGACGCCCCAAGGGCTGGTGGGGAGCCCTTTTACCATCCCCCACACCCAAACCTAGTCCGTTACGGAGACCTACTTCATCCCACCAAAGCCCACCCAGGCCCAAACTCCCCCGGGAAGGCCCAAAACCCCGGAAACGGCCCGGAAAAGCTATTAACCTCCATATCCTATAGTTTTAACCTTAATTCCACATCTCATAATGTTATTAACCTTATCATGCACGTTAAATAAGGTTACGACACTCCGTGGTGTCACAACGCTTCAAAAGGCCCAAAAACGCGAGTAAACCTCAAGCCGTAAGATTTTCTTCTCTAATTTCGCAATTTGTAATGTCACACCAAAACGTAGTGTCACAGGGTGTATCACTTTACTAGCTGGATGAGCTACGCATGGGCCACTCTCATCATGCTCGATTTGGGTGACGCGTGTCGGTGGAAGTTGTAGTGCTCATCCAGCGGTGGCGGCGACGCATGGGTGGTAGGCCCGGTTCATGTGATAGCGACTATGGGCGCACGCGAGCGCTGCATATGCAGCACATGTGGTGGTGTTGCTCAATGAGAGTAGGGGCGATGACTCGCGCGACGATGGTGCTCTTAAGAGGGGCAACGTTCGAGGGCGCACGCTATGCGTGGCTCGGGCTTAGGCTCCATCGTTGCGTTAGTGTCGGCCACCATAGGTGATTCCATATAAATTTAAATAGAAACCCCATCTAGGATTTCTTTTGGTGATTAAATTGTGCTAATCTAGTGTACTATGATTAATCTACAATATCAATCTAATACATGCGAATTGAATCAAAAGAAAAAAGGGTGATCGTATGGCGACATAATGTTTAGGCTATTGAAGAACTATCGTGCTGATAACGTATTTAATAATCAATGAGTCACCAACAAATAGATCCATTGCCAATCACCAAGTAGAGAATATCGAAAAATAATCACAATAGTTGAACATCGGATACAGAAGATCTCGATTATTTTCATTTATTAATTAATTTCTCTTGTACAGTGGAAACTATATTTATAACCAAAATCCTCGAGAGTACCTTCAAAGTTAACCTCTAAAACTATATTTATAACCAAAATCCTCGAGAGTACCTTCAAAGTTAACCTCTAAACTAGAGTTGGATTATCCACACTTGCATCACTCCACGTAGGCTGCAAGCAAAAAAAAAACCTTGAAAAGAAAAGAGCCGCAGAAAGACCAGAACTCTCACTGACAATTGGGCCCACCACTATTTATCGAACCCACACGTCAGTAACCTCCTCTGCAGTGTCCAGCTCCCCACCACCAGATAAGCTGCTTGCTTATCTTCCCTCCTATCGCCTCCTATGCTTCTCTCTCTTCTAGTCCCTCGACGGACAGTCACACAACGCAAAGCAGAGGCATACATGGAGGTGGTGGGCGGCGTGTCGCTGAGGCCGGCGCCGGTGCGGCTCCGGCAGCTGACACCCGGGGAGATTGGCGCGGGCTTCCTGCTGAGGGCGGCGCCGAGGAGGCAGCTGGCGCAGACCGTGCGCCCGGCGAGGCGTGCGCTCGTGGTGGAGGCCCGGGGGAGGGGCTACTCTGACCGGCAGTTCCAGCAGCGGCGCCCACCGCCGCTCCCCAAGATCGAGGACGACGGCAACCCGCGCTTCGTCATCTTCATCCGCACAGCCAATGTCCGTGCCTCTTGATCCCTCTTCGCCGCCTCATCAAGATGTCCTCTTCTTGATTCCCCCATTTGGTTCCCACTGCGAGCAATTCAACATCGGTTTGCGCTTTTCTGCAGGTGTACTTCTGGTACCCGCTCAACATCGTCACCGGCGGCACGACCGCCAAGATTATGCTCGCCGCGAAGGACAACTTCCTCGGCAAGTACATCTACAAGGACACGCTCGCCAGGAACCTCGCCGCCGTCATTTACAAAGTAAGAATATCACCATTCTTTTATTTGCCATAGGCATGTATCTACTTGTTCATGTAGAACTCTTAACGTGCGATTAACAACTGATTGCTTTGATGTGTCTGCGCATGATGTATGAAAAAAAGGATGAGGATGACATAATAGACACAGCAAAAGAGCAGAACCGAGTGCTGAGGACCGAGAATGAGTTTCGATATGGCTACAAAGTCGTGGTAATTTTCTGATCCTTAACCCCAGTTATAAGTTGTTTGGTTGGGTTTTTATCATTCGAAATGGACAGCTGCAATTTACCTCTCATCTGGTTGAGCAGGAGAAAGGGAACCTAAGGGCTGCACTGACAACAAGTAATGTGATCGAAGTACGTCTCTCTCTAATGCATCTCTGTCATCATCTTCTTGAGTTCTTATTCCTTTAATCTGCTCGAGTTCCGTCATAATTTCTTATAGACATTCAAGTCGAAACCCATCAGTGGTCAACTTGGAATCTTGCTTTATGCTAGACCAACACTTGCGACTTGCAAGGCTTAACTCAATATACTCTGCCCACCTACCTTACATTTCACAATTTCAAATCATCCTGGCCTGCTAGATGGTATATTGCAGAATGTTGTAACATGGACATCAAAATAAATGTCTTGGCAAGATCTCGTGAGCAGAGGACCTCCACATGAGGATGAAAAAAAGAGGCCCTTTTACATGGCAAATTTTCATACTTCCAGTAAACATGTGTCATACTTATGCAAGCTAGCTTGTCATTAACAGTAAGACTACTTATCTCAGCTTCCAAAGAAAGAAGAGCTCAAAACTGTGGTTGACAAGGTGAAGGACTTCTTCGGTGATGTGACCGCTGGCGCCAAAGAATCCTTTGCGCAGATCACAGGTTCTGTCAGCACAGAGGCAGAAGCAGAAGGGGAGGAAGAGAAGCCCCGCTCCAAGAGACGAAACAAGAGGAAGCAGAAACAGAAGCAGGGGATCAGTAAGTAGAGAAACATGCTCCCAATTCTAACAATGCATTACACCCTAGGTGTTTCTATGCTCTTCTTTTTAAAGTTGCACAAATATTAAAGCACGAATGAAGGGTAGATGAGAATTACTTATCCATTCGTTTGCTTTAAGATTTGTGCAACTTGTATTAAGAGGGAAAGCATAGAAGCATCTCTCTTCGTCTAATGCGATTATGTGAATCTTTAGCCTTTTACAGTCATCCATACGCAAACCTTTTTTGATCAGTCGCGTGATCCCCGTTTTATACCCTGCAGAGCCGGAGAGCTGATTTTATCACTCAGCAGTCAGCACACCAGGGGTCGTCCAACAAGTGAAACTGCCGGCTGTAATTTTGCCGTCCCAGAGCTGCTCTGTAGTTTCTCCAGCCTTAAATTTTGTGAAGAGACAATGTGTTATGTTCCTATCTCACAAAATATTGGTAGTCAATATTTGGAAGGACTTACGCAACGGCGTAGACTACATCTGTATATTGATTTCATTTTTGAAACAACTAGTGTTTGTACAGTGTGCAAAATGACGCTATGACTCGACCTTGCATCTGAATTCCCCAGCTGGAAATTTTTCGTCTGTCTAAGCAGGCTTTGGAAACGGAGATAGCACCTTGCTGAACTAAGGTGCTGCATACCAGGCTACTTCATGTATGTCAAAAGGCTAATCAAATAGCACAAGCGTATGGTATATGTGAGAGAAACGTCACAAATGAAACGTCCGTCTGATTGATTAGAGTTTCCCTCGTTCTATAAGATCTGATACATATGTCCCGAATTCGCACATCTAGCACAAATTTTTCTTGAAGATTTCCCCTCTCGATGAGCAAAGCCAGACACTGCTCATTTTCTTCAGGGGCATAGGCGAGTAAGTTGAACAATATTTCCTGAATGAACTTTGGAAGTGCGGCAAAGGATCACAGCTCCAAAGTAAAAGGCAACTTTTACAAGTCAATGACTCGTGATAGCTTCTGGATGCGGTTCAGCAAGAAATCCCCTTGCTTGATTGTCGCCTGGTAGAAAGCATTCCTCTCGTCAGGTCGGTTTGTCTCCAGAACACCAGCAACTTTATCAATCTTGCAGTGAAGCTTGCCAGCTGCAATGAACCGTGACAGTTCCCTACAACGAGTGAAAGGGGAGCCCTATGAATAAGACGAAGAAAAAAAGAAGGGTCGTATGGTACATGGGAATCAAATAGATAGAATTACTGAAGCTGTGTGACAGCACTTACTGGTCTATGAAATCAACAGTCACACCAAATGCGGAAGCCATTGCTTCCATTGTCACACTCTTGTATGACTCCAAAAATTGCGAATAGACAACAGTGCGCACTTCCCTCATGTAGTAGCGGAAATGAGGCTGAAGATAACGGTCTAACTTGATGTGCTCCATCAAGCCAGCTGAAAATAATTATAGGCCAGACATTAATACAGGCCATTCAGATGTTTTACTGATCATAACGATAAATGCAACACTATAAAAAATCATTTAAAATCTACACTTACAGAACGCAACAAAAAATGGCTTGTACTGGCAGTTGTACAGGGAGTTGAGAAACAGAGAGAGGTGAGGTACTTTGCCAATGACCGCAAGGATTTCTGGTGCATCTACCACCTGCCATGTTCCTTGTTAGTGAGGCAACTAGGATAATTAAACAGAGCAGGCAGGGCAAAGTTGAAATACCTTTTGTTTCAGAGATACACGGTCCAATGAGATGATACTTGTGATGACTGTATAGAAGATGAAAGTATCATATGGAAATAACTCATAAGTTGTGAAAGTTGAAATGGAATCTAAAAATAGGCTGGTAGCTTTCTTGAAGTTTCTGGTTGCCATGCAATATAAGCCTTCAAATACTTTCAATCGGTTCTTTCTCTCCCAGTCACCTCCCTCCTCAAACAAGCTTCAATCAGTAAACGAAGTGGTCAGACATCATTGGTCTGGTGTGCCAAATGGCAGAATGGAACTCCACACACAAAGCTAGAACTTACTTCTTTGCCTTGTCAATGGATTTTGAGATGAGATCAAAGTCCATGTAGAAAAAGCCAATTTGCAAAGTGTAGAACACAAGATCCATCTTTTGGCCTACGGCTACAGTTTTCCCTTCAGTAATTTTAAGCTGGTCCAGCGCTTTTTCCTACAATGTAGATTTCAGTAAATGTAAACAGCTATAGTTAGAACATGCACTTTGTCAACCAGGCATCAGATATAATATAGAAGTAAACAAGTTCATACCTTCTCGCCGACCCTTATAAAGTACAAGGATTTGGCAAGATGGGCTTCACGCACTTCACTCTCACCCAAATTTTCTTCAGCATCAGCAATTCTTCGTAAACAAAAATAAGGTTTAAACACAAAATAAATGAAAAGAGCACCACAGGTAATTAGAAACAAGCAGAATCACATAACACACTGAAAATACAGTGTTCACCAAGGTGCTAGGCAGGCGGCAAACGGGATAAATTGGCCTAGGCGAGAGGGTGGAGCCTAGCGTCTAGGCACTGCCTAGGTGAGCTAGGTGGCCACCTAGGGGAACAGTGTGAAAATAACATGCATTCATGACAAATTTCAGGAATGCTGTTTACGTTTCTAGTGAAGTTTGTTATGTAACCTTGTTCATCCTTTTCGTTCAGATCCTCATGTTATTAAACTGACTTCACTTACTCCTTAGTCATTAATACTAACACTCAGCATAAATTTCTCCTGAAGTTGAGGGTGCGGAAAATTATTTAATTTTGATTGGATTGAGCAAAAGTGCAAACCCTAGTCCTTAGCATTCATTACTACTCTTCTCCATGTAAAATACATTTATACCTTCTAACAGAAAAGATGAGCACATGTATGCACATTTATACACATGACAGCAAGGGACAGGGAGGCCGATAATAAATATACTTAAGGATGGACTGCAAACCCTATCACACATACCAACTATATCATAAGCGTGGGCAGAAACATTAGGGCATCTCCAATAGTGCCACTTGGGCTGTATCTTAGCTATACCATATAAGCAAAATTCTACGTGAAGGAGAGAGAACGTGAAGAAAGAGAATGTGCTAAGAGACAATCTGATCATGCAAACTAACGCAAAAAGTAACGAAGTGTGGGAGGGAAAATATAATAAAGATTAATGATTTTAGAGACAACTATTGGAGATGTTGTCTTTAGTGTTGCCTCTGAGTGAGTTAAAATCCTTAGAGGCAGACCAGTGTACATGCTCTTAGTCACATACTGGCACAATTCTAGACAACATTGGGGGAAAATATAAATTTGTTTTGCAGTCTCTAGAATCCTAATTTACGCTTAGGCTCGTTTCAGGCAAACCGATCACAGCACCGAAAATAAATAGAAAAAATTTAGCCGCGATCGAGCAAACGAAGAATCTCCACTCACTTCTCGTCGAGCTTGCGGATCTCCTCGTCGATCCGCGCGCGCATCTCGGCGAGCAGCGCGTCGTCCGGCTCCAGCACGCCCGCGGCGGCCAGCGACTCGAACAACGGCGCCATGTCTGGAAATTCCAGAGCAGCCAAAGCACATCAGATAGGCAGGAATAGGACTAGCAGGACGGGACGGGGGAGAAGAGCCGGCTCGGCACGTTACCATCGGATTTGACGGCGGAGAGGGCTGCGGAGCGGAGGGCGACCTTGGATAGGTCGTCGACGTCGGGGTGGGAGAGCAGGAAGAGCTTGTGGGCCAGCACGAGGTGCCGCTCCTGCTTCCCCTCCTCGCTGCCGCCGCCGCCGTCCATCTCGCCGCTGCTCGCTCGCCTGGGTGCCGTTCGGCTGGTTCGCTGCTGTCGCACGGTGTCGGGAGTTCGCGCTAGCTCGGCTAGGTTGGGTTCGAGTTGGGGCTCGGTTGCTTTGTTCGTTTTATTATTAGTGAACGAAAAGGAGCCGCAAATGTGGCCTAGCTAAGTGTCAAGGCGAACACGCGATCAAGCAGCTATTTGGCCCATGGGCCAGTCACCCACACTCACACCAGACATGGGAGATCAGAGTGTTGTATCTCACGCTCGGAGTCAAAAATCTTGGCCGAAGATCGGCTGGTCGTGAAGAAAATAAAAACAGGAAAAGGTCCAATTTACAACTCCAAATTTTAGTCTCGATTTCCAACCCTAAACTCTGAAACTAACTGGAACACAGTCTTCAAGTATTAAAACTGGTCATTTCAAACCACCTCCCCTACAGTCCAATCTGGTTTTGGTGCCATGTGTCAGTGATTCTCACGTGTGGATGTTGACGTGGCCATGATCAGACTCGAGTCTGGCTCGGTAGAGTTGGTTTGGCTCAATCGATTGGAGATTTAGTTCGAGTCGATTGGAACTGACTCGGTCGGTTTCGGTTGGAGCTGGTTGGGTCCGATCAAGAAGGGCATGGCTCGGTCTAGAGATGGCCAAATGGGCCGGCCCGTGGCCTGCTACTGTAGGCACGGCTCGACCATAAAAGGCCGGGCCGGCACAACACGATAGCCCGCGCCGTCTTGGGTAAGACGCAGACGACCATTTCTGATCGGTCGGCAAAGATGACTTGTTTAGGCATGGCCCGTTTATTTAAAATATAGCTCGTTTTATAGCCATTTTTAGGCCCGGCACGATCGATTTTTTCTGTATTTTTTATTTTCTAATTTTTTGCAATTTTTTCGGTTTTTTTTTTCAAAATTTCAATTTTTTGGCGGTAACGAGCTGACCCGACCCGTTGGCCCGCGTAGCAATGGGTCGGCACGACATGGCCCGTTTGACCACCGAGCCGTGCTTGGGCTGGCGCCCCGGCACGGCCCATTTATTAGCCGAGCCTAAACGGGCCGTGCTGTCCGTTAACGGCCCGGACCGTGTGGTGCCGCCCGTTTGGACACCTCTAGCTCGGTCCAACCACGAGCGTACAGTGTCGGGTCAGGGGAACACCGCCCCCTTCTTCTCCACTGCACAGCGGAGCAGAGGAAGCTAGGATGCGGTTGCAACGGTGCTCCGACGGTGGAACGGCTAGGAAGACGGGAGAAAAACATCTTCCTAGGTGCGGAGGACCCATTTTGTGTGGCGTGCAAAGATGGGGAGGTTTGTGGTGGTTTGTCATGGTGGTCGCCATGGTTGCATAGTGGAGGTCGGCGGCGAGGAGCTATGACGGCGAAGTGGCATGGAAGGGGGGCACAAAGAGAACCATTAGGGCAATGCAAAAGATTTAGACGCAGTTGGTCCGGTGCGGGAAGGCCTAGAACAGCTTGGGCGAGTGTGGGAGGAGGTTTAGGAGGTGGAGGCGGCGCGGTGATGCGGACATCGAGGCTCGAGATGGCATGGAGCGACGGGTCGATGTGCACGGCGGCGCAACGTGTCCATGGCGTGGGGGATGGATTTCAACGGTAGTCGCGACCAAGAAGGGTCTCAATGGAACCATAAGGAAACTGAGGAGATGTGGAGGTGCTCAATTTGGGGAGAGGAGCAACGCAATCGGCAAATTTGGTCGGATTGCGCCGCCAGCGCAAGAGAAAGTGGTGGCGGCTTACCGGTGAGAATGGCAATGCCGGCGTTCGGCAGTGGCATCGGCGTGCTTGAGAGTTGAGGCAACGAGAAGGAGAAAAAGAAGAGAAACAAGCTGCTGTTTGTGGTTTTATACACAAAGAATGGATGGCGTGGACCGCGTGGGCATAGCATAGAGCAGCTCAATGTCCGTACGTGAAAACTCCATGTGATATCAAAACTGGACTGGACTACAGGAAGGGGAAGGGGCGGAGGTAGGCCTCGGGCCACTTGGCTTTCGGTCCGAGCCTATCATGATAAGTTTTAAAAAAAATATTAAAAAATTAGTAAAATTATAGTTTGGTTTAGAAAGATGTGGTCCAGTCGGAGACATAGGTTAGGATTGACTTCGGTTTGAGAAGAGAGCAAAGTGAACGGTTTTAATACTTTAAGATTGTGTTTAAGACGGTTTCGAAGGCCAGTGTTAAAAATCGAATTGATGCCCGCACGACTGGAAAATTCCTAAAAAGGGTGGAGAGTGAAAAGACGACTATGGCAATGCGGAGGGGTACGTGTGCATGGGAGCAATGCGTGTGTAGAATACTTTGTCTGATTTGGGTGATAAATGTTTCTGTCAGGTGATTTGCTAAAGGTTGTGTATAGAGAGAGTGCTTTTGTTAATTATAAGTAGAGGAGAAGGCATGGATGCTAAGTTGTATATTTCGGGTGTTAACTCGCATGGTCGAGATGACCATAACTTGTGTTGGTCTCCTCTCGCTAATGAAATTGGAACCGGGGTTGTTCTAACAAAAAATAGCGATCTACACGTACTACAGTACAGAGCACAATAAATTCGTACAAAATAAACTGTGAACACGATGAACCATGCGTGCACCATTAATTCAGTCCGCACGCACGTAACAGGCCCGTTTCCTCGCACCGGAATGTGTTTGTGCAACTCATCAATTACCATAAGCATCTTAAT
Organism: Rhipidocladum racemiflorum; assembly: GCA_036346355.1. NCBI lineage: Eukaryota > Viridiplantae > Streptophyta > Magnoliopsida > Poales > Poaceae > Rhipidocladum > Rhipidocladum racemiflorum. Next base: position 23,319,891 of record CM070571.1, read on the forward strand.
TACAACATTGTTCCAATGTTTACTGCTTATACAACTCATTAATCCCAATGTAAACAAGCACAACAAAACTGAGTTCTCCGTTGTTCGTAATCCAGCGAGGAACATCACAAAGAAGACCAGCGAGCGGCTCCTACTTCCTACGGATCCTGGAAGTACATCCAAAGTAGCGCAAAGCGAGGACTATGGACCAGCAAGTACATGGAGTGCACGCAGTCGATGAGGTCCATAGGCTTGTACCCGGTTAGCTCCTGCAGCTCCCTGTTCCATGGCTGCACCAGGACGTCCGTCCGGGTCAGGATCTGTAGCCTCGCGAGGAAGATCGCCGACGCCGCCACGGCCGACGGCAGGAACCTCAGGCAGTCGGGGTGGAGCAGCGACAGGTCGGCGAGCTGACGCGCCAAGAACTGCATGTGCTGGTCTTCCTCTCCTTGGCTGTACCTCGTGAAATGCTCCGCGAACGTGTAGGCCGTGGGGCCGCCGAGCTGGTAGCCAAGCGCCGCGACCATGGTGCTCTCCATGTGGAGCACCTCCTGCCTCGTGGCGAACCGGCCGTACCAGACGATGTTGTCGGCGTTCAGCTTCCGCAAGGTGTACTGGTCCTCGTACTTGGCCGCGACGAAGACGGCCACCGCGGCGAGCAGGGTGAGTTGGTAGTTGCTGGTGCTCGCCAGGGCTCTCACGGACAGGAACCGGTCCACGTAGGATACGGCGCGGTGGAGCGTGCCGGCGTCGAGGTCGTAGTACCGGGCGAACCCGTCCATCCAGTCGACGATGAAGACGCGCGCCAACGGGCCAATCCGACCCCCTTGCGTCGTCTCCATGTAGTCAGGGGAGGGTCGCTCCCTGGTGTCCTTCTCCATGGCCCGGAGGTTGGCGTCGATATCGGCGTCGTAGGGCGCGCACAGCTGAGGGCGCGCCGTGGAGTTCTTGAAGGTGGCGCCGTCGGAGACCGGGGCGGCGCGAGCTGGGAGCGGAGGTACCTCGGGCAGTCCGGGCACCTCGATGGCCTCGACAGCGGCGGCGTACAGCTCGCACGACGTCGGGAGCTTCACGGACGCCGCCGGGAGCTCCACGGGCGCCTTGCGGGTGGCGGCGGGGGTGCGGTGCATGGGGACGGAAGGGAAGTCGGCGAGCGAGAGCTGAGGGAGCACGCCGATGGTGCGGAGGTAGGCATCGAGGCGCTCGGTATGCTCCTCCGTCTGCGGGGCGGCGCCGAACAAACAGGGTGGCGGAGGACGAACAAGGAGGTCGCACGTGAAAGGATCCATGAGAGCTCTTGCCGGGGGATGGAGGGAGGAGTCTGGAGGTGGTGGCGCTAACAGGGAGCTAGAATGCAGGGCATGACCTCGAGTCCCCCGCTATTTATCCTCCTTCGCGGGAACGGCGATCCCATGCCATGACGGACTCCGACTGCAACCAGGACGGCGATCCCATGCCATGACGGACTTCGCGGAACCACGAGATTTTTATTGCAAAAGAGCCGACGGAGAATCTAAACGCAATTTCAAAATTCGCGTTGGTCTTTTCGCAAAAATAATGACCAACGATATATTTGTCTCTATGCAAAAACTAAAGCAATTACTCCTTTCATCTAAATTTATAAAATATATTTTTCTTAACACATAGACCAATGATATAATAAAAATGATTGGATAACTCTAATTATTATCTCGAAGCATTGTATTCAATACATGCATGTTGATGATAGCAAATAAAGTTGCATATTTGTTAGGGGTATAAAGAGAAATCACACTGATTCTATATTAGAACATAAAATACACAGTATACACACGGGCCGGGCAAAGGTCTAAGCGCCTTAAGCAGAATTAGCGCAAGTAATAATGTACATATATGGCCAGGAAACATCTCTTTACAACGTATCGAGTACATCACATCATGTTTGCGAATGGTATTATAATGTCATCGAGCTTGGATGGCAGGGCCCTGGCGCCGGCCTTGGAGTGCTTCGCAGATTCCAGCGCGCGCGATGTCTGAAGGGCCATCTCAGAATGGAGTCGCAGGCAGGTCATGGCCATCTAGGAGACAAACATACGCCAAGAGAAGAATTAATGACAGTGGAAATAGAAATTGAAATTCCAGAATATTAGTAATTGCTTTGTTTTAATACATTGCTGAAAAGTGAAAACTAAATCACTGGGCGAATATAAAAGACAGTAGGAACGGTGGGTTTATAGTTTGTTAAGAAAGTGTGGACTTCACTAAAAAAAAGAGAGCATAATATGTCAGCAGTTAGCTCTTACTGTCGGATAGTAATCATATCATCAAAGAGTGAAATTACTCTTGTCTTCAGGATAAAATAGAAGTCAATAATAGCCAAATTCAATAAAAGTTTTGTGCCGTATATATTTGCTGGTCGAAGGCCCCTATCAGTATTATGCCTTAACAGGGGAAAAGGCACCATATTTAACCACAATTGCTCTCTATTTCAAGAAGCACACTACAAACAAGTGACCTATAACAGAAATGTATACAAATAACGATCGAAGTACTTACTGATGTGCATTCTGTATCAGGATCAGATTCAGCAATACGAAGGGCCCATGTGCGTATCCATTCTAAACCAGTAGAAAGGTCCTGATTGGCCTCTATAAGAGCCGATGCCACGTATGACGGGTGCAAAGATATCAATATGCAAGAAGCTGCAAACAACACAGACCTTCTGACATATGCTTCAGCATGTTGCGAAACCTCCCTGTGTAATAAAATTTCACATTAAAATAACATAAATTGGTTACCAAATAAGGTCCTTAACACGGAGATGTTTCTTCTGATTTTGGATTACCTAGATCTTATCATATCGAGAAGAGCTGGGGCCAGAGCTGAGGCTTCTGGATGCATGGCCATGCACTTCATGCAGACGCCAAGCATGTATATCACTTTACCAAGGACAACAAAGTCCCTATCGAGCAAGTCCACACCATGTCTTCTTTTATCATATCCTTGCATGACAGGGAGCATAAAAGCAGCAGCATACAAAGGAAATCTATTTTTTGACCACTCCATCTGCAAACCTTTAGCTTTTCCAAGACCCCATTTACGAGATTTTCCGGATTTAGCTTGACCTGATCTAGATGGAACTTCTCTTTCATATCGATGAGACCAACTCAAAAGTGTTCCTGGTTCTGAGACCTCCCTCCAAGGGCCTGCCCCAGGAGGTCCCCTGTCACTAGGAACTAGCCAAGAGGGAGAAGTGTCAGATATCAAGTTCCCATGCTGCTGTTCTCTCTTTACTATTTTAGTTTCAGCAAGCTCCTGTGCTGCCTCAGTCATGACATCAATAATCAAAATACGTTGACTTACATCCACACTCGACGAATATAGCATTTTGGTCAGAACATCTAACGATTCAAATGGGCAAGTTGCCAGCAAGGCAACTAATGCCTTCTGTCTCTTTTCTTCAGCAGAACCTTCCTCTCCTTCCATTGCCACATCAGAACAACGAACGTGCACCAGTGCTCGAACAAGATCACCTGAGTTGTGGTGTAGTTCCTCAGGTGATGCTCTCACAAGCTTTTCGGCAGAATTAAGAGCATTTTCAACCTTGGGAAGAAAAATAAAGAAATATAAGGATTTTGCAATAATTTTCTTTGAAAAGTACTGGCAATACTATGTGGAAACTTACACCATCTGGATCATCAGGTTTTCGTAGTGCGGTAGCAAGATCACCTAGCTGGGTGAATTTCTTCTTCAAATCTGTGTCATCATCTGATAGATCATATGGCTCCAGGGATGATTCACTGGAAGCATCGAAGTTCATGCTTTCCTCATCACACCCTTCCTCGTTAAAATTTCCATTCATAGCAGGACCAGGCATTTCATCAGAATCTGGTTTTTTTATCTCTACGATTTTTGCTCTGTTGTCTGAAATATCATGTTTGATAGACTTTGCCTTTTTCTCACCAGTATGTCTCTTGTTCTCACGCAAAGATGATTTTGGTTTGCTTCTAAGCTCTACATCATGTGAAGGGGCTGTGATCTCCTTTGAAGATAGAACCCCAAACTCCCAGTCAACATTCTCACAACCGTCATCATCAAGGTAAAGAGGATTTTTTGGGTCAACAACTTTAGAAAATGTCAATGCAATAGCACTTGCCATCTTCCGGATTAAATCAATTGGACTCTCTAACCTACCTATAGTAAAAAAACATCATTCAGTAAGTAGATATTGTTATTGTTCTTATTATATTCTGCCAAACTAATACATAGAGAAAAAAATACTCACAGCTTACTCCTTGAAGAATATAATTCAAAACATCTTTGGTCGTTTCTAATTCTCTTTTTGACAGCATCTCCAAACATAACCCAATCGCTGCAGTGATATCTGCATGTTGCCTAAGGGGCACAATACCAAATAATAACTAAAATGAAATGAACAATACATTTTTAAGTGCCTCAAAGGATACAAGCTTGTTGCTCCACTGAGTATGACTGAACAAACTCTTTCTTGGACCAAACACTAACTAAACTTTGCAATGTACCAAGGAAGTTTGATGTCCTTTGCATCTGAGTTTCTCTGGCTGACTTTGGTGGGAATTCAAAGACAGCATAGTGAAGAATCCATCTCAGGCAGCATAGAGGAAATGTTTTCCAGAGCAAAAATTTGTCAATAAACATTGCCCTAAAGTAAACCAGGAGAAAATTACACAATGAAGGAAAAAAGAAACGGCAAAAATAAAAGTATTTTAATACATGTTTTCCCAAGGTGGCAACACATGCAAGTTATACATTGATTAGACATTCGCAATTAGGACATACTGAAAATAAATAAACATACAGGGATCCCTGTTGGTTGTTTGTCCTTCACAGGAAATACAACAACAAAAAAGTGTGCCAAAAAGGATCTGAACAATATTATTCACCGAAAATATCCACTAATCGAAAAGGACAATAGCTTATAGCCTTAGAAATGACTATATATTAACAAAATATAGCTTTTGAATACCAGGAAATGTTAAGCTCTTTGATATGAACAAATATTAGTTTATGTTTATGCATCTATCTTTTTCTCACTATCTTTCTCCAATATTTATACCTTATCTGTTAACCATTTCATGATTTCATTTGTTCCCTGACAGAAAACAGTGAAGGAACAGCATTAGTTGTTGTAAAAAAAGATCAGGGATGAGCTTATTGGATGTTGACTTGTATACGTGACATACTGACATCAAAATATATGATCATGAAAGCATGCCCAGGACAATAATCAATATTGATTAAGAACTATGCGGCTATGCCTCATACAAAGAATTCCATAAACACACACTGGGTAGAAAGATGAAGATTAACTCGTACCAGTCAGCATTCCAGAACAATCTTCACAAAAAGAAGAAGAAAAAAACTGCTTTGTTTAGTTGCCAAATGGGACATTCAACCAAATCCTGGCCAAGGAGGCCTTTTGAAGTATGTTTTCCTTCACAAAGCAATAGTGCATGCCAATACACAAATGAACTGAAAATGTAGCCAAGCTACTGAACAAGCACTACTATTGTTGCAAAGAATTAAAATGGGCATAGAGTACTATCTCACCTCATAACAGTTACATGCATGAAGCTCTGGTTAAACAGAGTCCACAGTATCCAGTAAGCCTCTTCATCACTTACATGTTGTGATGCAAGCTGGTGCAACATCTCCTCAGTCAACCTTTCAATAGAATGCTGATCTCTCATTGCTTCAACCATATTGAACCAAAATTGAGATTGGGAAACATGCTTAATCATGTCAGGAATTATGGTCTTATGATCTGATGCTACACATCTCTGTAAGTGATTACGGATCCTAGGAATCAATTCAGCAACTAAAATTCCTGAAAAGAACAATAAGCATTATCAGACAAACAATGATCAATGAAATGACCTGAAGTCTTGCTGTTTCATACTGATAGCCAAAATGTGTGCAAATCTTACAAAGTACTTGCACTAGGCTGATCAGCCCATGAGTTACTTGCTATGCTAGCTATTAGGAGATCTCAGGCATAGCAAGCTCAAGTCTAGTGCAATTCTCGCCCTGAAAACAACACTAAGGATGTTTTAAATATTGGCTGAAGGAAGTTTCAGTGGATCATAAAAGAAAGCGAGTGTTGTATTAATTTCCATATCAAAAGGATTCCAAAAGGGGGGGAAAGGGGAGCTTCTGTATCACCCAAATTACAGTAGTAGATCAAACAGAAGAAAATGAAGGCAGCAAACTGAAGCATAGATGCTAAGTTGAATAACTTGAATGCACTATAATTAATGCATCCTACTAAAACACAACTTCATTGCAAAACCATTACAGCACCAGATAAAAATGTACCACACTGTTTGTTGAATAGATTTGATCATTTGTAAATGTAAATTCCAAAACAAGTAAATCAATAACACACATCAAGTTGCATCCTGAGTGATGAATCCTCACCAGTAGATCCACGACGGCTAACACGAGATAGCACTTCACCCACAAAAAGTAACACAGAACTCAAGGTACCCTGTTCGTTAGCATCTTGGTCAACAGCCAATTTGATAGCTGCTTCTTCAGCTCCAACAAGAAGTTGACTGACAACAATCTTGAAGAATGACCTTGGTTTCTGTTAAGGATTTACAATTCCAACATAGAAAGGTTGCTCAAGTAAAAGTGAAAACAAATTAATTGAGCAAGAAAACAAACCCCCAAAAAAGGCGTTTTTTAATTTTTGTAGCAATAATCCGGAGAAAAATAAAAAGATACCTATCAAAACCAACCAGTTGTGCTGCAATATGCCACAAAGATGGATTGAGGAATTTAGCAGGGAAGAATCCCAAGTAATTTGGCTGGTCAAGTAGAAGATACTAAGAGAAAAAAAGGATACGATGATGTAAGTGCAGGTGAAGCTCCCATTATTGCTTTATCTGGAATAGATGCAAGTAGTTGTGCAATCCTTGAAATAAATATTGTTCTATCTGGGTTGAGAATGCCATCATCATGCTTATTGGAAAAGGTAAACTCTGCAACAATCTGGCGCACCCCCTTATTCTCAAGCAAGCATAGAATTAATAGCCTAAAATGGAACAAAACCATATAACTCTTAATAACAAACCCAAATTCGAGACACATATATAAGGTGAGAGCAAAAGGAAGATCCCAAATGGAAGTAAAATTTCCGGTAATGCATCACAGTTGCTAAAAGGTCTCAGGGTGGCCTTTTTTCCTACAACTGTTTTCTTGGCTTCTTGCTTAAGATGATGAATGTGTAGTTGGAGAAGTTTCATAGGTACAAATCGCAGGGAGTTTATACATCAGAAAACCACATCACTGATCGACTTTAGAAGCTAATGACATGACCAAACCATGTTAATTTGTGCAACTCAATCGCTCCTCACCATGCTATGTTGCTTCCATCTGTTCTACACCTCTATCCGTCCTTATCCCATATGTTTTAATTACACTCAAGTCATTCAATAAATTCACCAACCATCCTAGAAAATCCAGCTAAATATATCAAGATTGTCTCAACTACCAATGTATCTGCATACCCTTTTGTTTTTATTCTATTGTGCTACTCCCTTTGGTAACAAATAGTTGTCGTTTTTGACATAGTTGCGGTCAAACTTTTGAAACTTTGACTGTCAATATCTTTTAAATATTTAAATTAGATATATGAAATCATATGTGTAGATTTATCTTGAAAAGTACTTCTATAATATTATAATTTTATTGGGTTTTATTAATATATTATAATAGAAATTAGTGGTCAAATATATATTTTGGAGACTGTGTCGATGTCCAAAATGTTATATTTGTGACCGGAGTGAGTATTTACTTTTTATTCAGCAACCATCACTAGTTAAAGACAATCTGAAAATGTGTGCAGGTTGCTTCTGCAAATATTAGACAACTAGAATGTTCGGAAGTGCATAATAGGATTTGCATAAAAATCCATGTGCTAAATTGCTTGGCGGCAGATGACTCAGGATAGCATGCACGAAAAATACAAACCAAACTATAAGAGAAAAAGGCATGATGTTATTGTCCTATTGAAAACATACATAGTTGTAGTGTTGAACTGTCATATAAGATTTATGTGTAATAAAATAATCAAGACCAAAAAAGTTGAACTGATGCAAGATTCAGGCGTAATAAAATAGAATCGATAAAAGAGTGTTTAAGAATTGCACCTTTCGATGTTTGAATAAATAGTGCTATTATCCTCCTTAGAGTCTCCTTTCTGAGATAAAGCTGGAACAAGAGCCTGAATCACTTCACTTGGAGGTCCTTTGACAAAAAATGAATCATAAACTTCCTTCCTTGCAGATGCACGAATCTGCTGTAACCACTTCAACGCAACATCTGGCCAGCCAAAGTGGGAGAGTGGGATTATAAACTAACACGGTAATACCCACCATAATGCTTAGGATTAGTAAGATGACAACAAACTTAGTAAATGGTATAAATGTTCTGAACATTCTTGATGTTCTTGAGAGCATCATAATCAAATTTCTTTAAAAAAGCAATCTAAATGATGACCGGGAACAACTAGTGTTAAAAAAAAACTTGGATTGTCCTCTCATTTAGCACCGTAACCACACATGCATTAGTTTTCATTTTAAACAGATATGACAGGAATAATCTATGATAGAAACAGCATTTCTAGACAATAGGCAGCAAGAGTACACCGCAAGATTGTGAACATAGGAAGCTCAACCAAAACATGGACAGAAACTTTACAGAAGTATCCAGTAAACACTACTGCTGCTGCAAATCTCTACTGTCATATTAAAGATTCATTTAGTGTGTTGACCAGAACATCAAATATTTTAATCTCTACTATATAAAGTGAGAGTTTCTTCCCACGTCACATTAATTACCATGCTTAATTGCCCTACTTAATTGCCCTGCTTAATTGCCCTACACAAGAAACGAAGCGTTGCTTTAATTAGCCAGCTTTTGCAAGAAACGAAACGTTAAAGATAGATGTTTGATCTTATGAAATAGTATTTTTTTTATTTTTAATCTTTATTTTTCGTTATCAATTTTATTTTTCGTAGCAACGCACGGGCATATAACTAGTAACATTTATCCGGAAGATAGTTTTTAAAGAACTCTAGAAGTTCCTCTTTGAGGATTAACTAATGACACAAGTCACAAGTCAATTTGTATTGTCGCAAACAATGCATAATTGTTATGAGATTGATGGATGATAAAAATGAGGTATGACTGTATGAGAATGAGATTGCAGTTGACAGGAGATATTAGGGGTGTATGAATACTTATGACTGTACGGGGCAAGCTACACTTGTCAAATACCCCAGTACAATATATGTATAGAGTAACATGTTTGAGTACACTCACTGCCAAGCAATATCTTAGACATAGTAGGAAATGCTGGACCATGGTAAAAAGCACCCCTCCAAGACTCCCTTTCATCATCCCTGAGGTTCACAGCATTGATAATCTGAGAATACAAAAAGTTAGATGCATTCTCCCTGCTATATCATGGCCTAGAATGCTATAATTCCAATTTTATGAAACACACAGAAGGATGCATGTATCTTTGAATTTCTCTGTCAAATCCACAACTTGGTCTTCTGTCATGTATGCATTATCAACGGATTCAAGTTCTATAAATCTTGCGACTTCTGTGGTCTCAGTAAGATCTTGCAATTTGATTGCTCACTATGTGATCATTCATGTTCTAAGTTTATCGATGCATATTGATTGAAAGGTTTTATGGCTAACTGCAATCTAGTTAGGGGGTAATTCCTTCCAGGGGGCAATTTCTCAAATCTAGGTTGCATATTTGGCATTCATACAATCTAAATATAGAATCAACAAGCCTATGCAATCATTATAACACCTCTAATTTCCATTTCAGCGTACTATCCTACGCGATTGCAAGTCAAAGCACAAACTTGACTTCCCAGTTTTCCACGAGCCCCTTCCATCATACTTAGTAGCAAAATTTCATATTTGCCATGCCTATACAAGTAACAATTTTATATGAACCTTGCAAGTTTGCTCAAATGCATAAAATAAAGACTTCAAATTAGCACAGAGACTCACCTGGCTCCTGAAGGGCTCGTCCACGGTACCTGCAGGAGCGAGCACGCGGACGAAAGCGCATCAGAGACCTCCAAACGATGCGAATGAGAGGTGAGAATGGTGGGTGGGTTCAGGAACTGGTGCCTTACCGGCGACGGCGGCAGAGTCGACGAGGAACAGGAAGGCGGCGACAGAGTGGATCGCGCGGACCACCTCGCCGGCGCTCGCCGCGACGGCCACTGCGTCGGCCGCCTCCGCCACCTTTTCCAGGGCTAGGGCTTCGAGGCGAGTGCCTCCGTCGCCGCCGCCCTGAGAGGCCGCGGCGCCGCTTGGGTTGCTGGCCATGGGAAGGGAGTTCAAATCAGACGAGACTAGTTCGGGACAGCTCTAGGGCCTGCCAGGCAACAAAATATTTTCTTAGTTTACAGGCAAAATCATGGTTTTAGAGAACACTATGGTATTTTTTGGCCATAAGGTGTTTAGAAGCAATCAAAAAAACTTTGTTTTGAAAATCATGGTATTGCCAATACCACATTATTCTTGGAGTATTAAAAACTCCACTCATAGTGGAGTTTTGAGCTTTTGGCATCACTTCATCATGCAAAAGACTTTGTAGCCAAACAATTTATAGTTCCAAGCATGGTTGTCACGGCGGTAAGGCGTCCGCGGCGTGCCAGGACCTTTTTACCTTTTAAAAGGTTAAGGCGCGAGGCGAGGCGCCTTTTTAGACATATATGTATGGCGAATAAAAACAACCAAATTGCAACATAATAAGACATTAAAATAGTCATCAACATCGTCATCATCGACCACTATCTCCTCATCCCCCCTCATCATCGACCTCCATCTCATCTTCCCCTTCTGTGCTTGGATCGAGTGGGAGAAAGAAATCTAGAGATCAGAGATTGAGTCGGCAAATTTATATTAGTGTATCTCCAAAAAGTATCTGACTCCACCCATTCTCTCTTTTCCTCTTTCCTTTTCTTTCCTTTCCTTTTCTTTTCTCCCTTTTTTTCCTTTTTCTTTCCCTTTTTCTTTCTTTTCCCTTCCTTTTTCTTCTTTCCTTTTTTTCCTGGAGACAGATCTGTTTCTCCCTCTCTTTCCTTTTTCTTTCCCTTTTTCTTCTTTCCTTTTTTTCCCTTTCCTTCCTTCCTTCCCATTACGTGCTCTGTTTCTGGAGACAGATCGACTTCTCCCTCTCCCTCTACGGATCTGTTTCCTCTCCCTCTCCCTCTCCCTCTCCCTCTCCTGCCCGCCTCTCCTCTCTGGATCTGCCTCTCCTCTCCTGGCCCGCCTCCTCTCCCTCTCCGGATCTGCTTCCTCTCCTCTCCTCTCCCTCTCCTCTCCTGCTCGCCTCTCCCTCTCCTCTCCGGACCGCTTGGCTTCAGAGACGACGCGACGGTGAGCCGGCGCAAGACGGGAAGCCGGCAAGACGTGGAGCGCACGACGACGGGGAGCGGCGGCGCACGGGCATGGCTGGCTAGGTTGCATCTATGGCGGCCGCCTCGGCGACGCCACGGCGACGCCTCGGACGCCATACGCGACATCGGCAAGGCGTCCGCCGTGGCGTCCGCTCGGGACCGCCACGACGCTAAAGCGACGATTAGGCGTCCTTTCAAGGACGCCTTAACAACCATGGTTCCAAGAAAAAACATGGTTTCAATGGTGATAGGTGAAACCATGGCATTTATGCCAAAACAATTTCTATGCCATGGTTTTGTAATACCATGGTATTGAAAAACTTTGCTTCCAAACAGGGCCTTAGATTGCGGAGATTTTGGATTATAGTTAACTGTTTGTAGAAATGGTTATCTAAAAAATCGCTCTCATTCGGTAATCTATATTATAGTTTCAGACGGAGTACGGTAAGTGGAGCTCGGGTGGAGGCTTTGGCGGAGCGGGGGCCGGAGGAGCTCGGGCAGAGGAGACGGCAGCCAGAGGGGCGGCGGAGTGGAGGCGGGGCGGCTGCCGGAGGGGCGACGAGCTTGGGCGCTTCGGCCTCCTCTCCGCAAGAAGTCACCCGCGTTCCGCTTCAAAATTTTTAGTAGAAGTGCCGTTTCAGATTTTAGAAAAAGTTCAAAACCTACCATTGGTAGATAATCTATTTTTATTTTAAGCAAAAGCTGTTGAAAAGTTGATCCACCAGCAGCGTTTGAGAAGTTAGAGCATCGACACGAGGGGTCTTAAATATGGCTCTAATTTGAATTATAAGGTTTTTAGGAAAAAGATTAACTCCAGCAAATACCTTAAATTGTTAAAATTTAGCAAATTGTTTTACGGCCCCTAGGAGAGTAGCTATATTTAGCAACTCTGTGATTGAACTCTATCTTCGTTGGGTTTTAGGGCCTAACTGCTGGAGTGAATATTTCGTTGGAGCCCTAAATCTAATTAGTTGGGGTCCTAAATTAAAGTTTAAAGCTCATTTTTAGGGGGTGTTTGGCAGAGCTCCAGCTCCATCAAATTTGTGAAGTTGGTGGAGCTGGGTATTTCTAGCTTCACCAAATTCGTGGAGCTGGAGTTGTGGGTATATTAAGAGTGTTTAGGTGGGTTATCTTGTTTATATTTTAGAATAAAATTATAAACTTAAGTCACTTTATTTCAGTCTACAAGTTTCAGCTCTGAGGTGGGGCTGGAATCTGGAGCTATGCCAAACAGGGCCTTAGGGTTGTCTTGGAGATGCTCTTACGCGGTTTTGCAGCGAGAAAATAAGGGTTTTCTACTCAGAAATTTTGGTGTTTTTGTCGGAGACAATTTTTTGGGCCTGTTTGAAATATCCTGCCGGAGTACACAAATAAATTTGTGTTACATAATTAATCGATTTCCCCAGTCCCAAATTGAAAAGTATGCGTTGGATTTCGGATCACCGTGGGTCAGATTTTGGGGAAATGCGTATAGCTAACCTTTTGCTGTATTTAAAGCTAACTTTGTTACGTCTAAATTTAGATGTTCTAAATTTAGATGTACTGTAAATTTTTAAATAGGTATTTGATTCTTTGTCACAGCTATAGTTTAGAGACAATCTTTAGAGACATACCAGTGTACATGCTCTTAGTCACATACTGGCACAATTCTAGACAACATTGGGGGAAAATATAAAGAGAGGTGCTTCTATGCTCTTCCTTTTAAAAGTTGCACAACTATTAAAGCATGAATGAAGGGTAGATGATGATTACTTACCCCTTCGCTTGCTTCAAGATTTGTGCAACTTGTACTAGAAAGAAAAGCATAGAAGCACCTCTCAAATATAAATTTGTTTTGCAGTCTCTAGAATCCTAATTTACGCTTAGGCTCGTTTCAGGCAAACCGATCACAGCACCGAAAATAAATAGAAAAAATTTAGCCGCGATCGAGCAGACGAAGAATCTCCACTCACTTCTCGTCGAGCTTGCGGATCTCCTCGTCGATCCGCGCGCGCATCTCGGCGAGCAGCGCGTCGTCCGGCTCCAGCACGCCCGCGGCGGCCAGCGACTCGAACAGCGGCGCCATGTCTGGAAATTCCAGAGCAGCGAAAGCACATCAGATAGGCAGGAATAGGACTAGCAGGACGGGACGGGGGAGAAGAGCCGGCTCGGCACGTTACCATCGGATTTGACGGCGGAGAGGGCTGCGGAGCGGAGGGCGACCTTGGGTAGGTCGTCGACGTCGGGGTGGGAGAGCAGGAAGAGCTTGTGGGCCAGCACGAGGTGCCGCTCCTGCTTCCCCTCATCGCCGCCGCCGCCGCCGTCCATCTCGCCGCCGCTCGCTCGCCTGGGTGCCGTTCGGCTGGTTCGCTGCTGTCGCACGGCGTCGGGAGTCCGCGCTAGCTCGGCTCGGTTGGGTTCGAGTTGCGGCTCGGTTGCTTTGTTCGTTTTATTAGTGAACGAAAAGGAGCCGGAAACGTGGCCCAGCTAAGTGTCAACGCGAACACGCGATCCAGCAGCTATTTGGCCCATGGGCCAGTCACCCACACTTACCAGACATGGGAGATCAGAGAGTGCAACGTGGTTACTTCCTTCCTTCATGTAATTCTAGATTATGGCATTTCTATTGAGACATATCTATAGAAGACTATATTGATTTTTTTATTATATCTTTGTATGGGGCTTTGCTTGGAGTTGTTAATATAGCTGACTTAATGGAGATGAGGATGCTATTGTTTTTGGAATTATCATGCTTCAGATTTGCATAGTGTTAGCTCTTTTTGTGTTGTCATCCCCTGTTTAGTCACCTACTTTGCAGGAGAAGTTTTTTCCTGCTAGAGTTCATATTTTTATTTGGATTTTATCTCACAATAAGCTTCTCACTAGCGATAATTTGAGCAAGAGACAAAAAGTGGAGGACTTTACCTGCATGTTCTGTGATAATGTGGAGTCTGCTAACCATCTTTTCTTTGAGTTCGCATAGTGTTAGCTAGTTCTGCTGTTCTTTGGGCCTATAGGAATTTGAGGAATGATTTGCTTTTTAAGAGAACAAAAATATAAAATGGAGTGGTATGCAGGTATTGACGCGAAGAGTACTACATATATATGTTGAAGACATGGAAACAACTCTGCCCGGTTACAATGTCGCCAGTGGCGGTCCTGAGATTTTAGGGGCCCGGGACAAGATTTAAAATGGAGGCCCTTCTAATTAATAATAATAATAATAATAATAATAATAATAATAATAATAATAATAATAATAATAATAATAATAAGTGTTACCAATAAACACTCAAGGTGCATCCAAAAAAATATTCACTCAGGTGCATCCAAAAAAATATTTATATCAAGTAACAAGTAAAGCAAGAAACCAAAAAGTACATATTACAGTATTACCTTAAAAGTTTCTTCTAACATGTCTAGATGCGAAGTCATTGATGATGGTGTCAATATTAATCTCATCCAATAATATCTTCTCGATGCATAAAATAGCCAAACCATTTAGCCTTTCTTGAGACATTTTGGACCTCAAATAATTCTTCAACAACTTCAACTTTGAAAAGCTTCTTTCAGCTGATGCCACAAAGGATGTGCACAGAAATAAGATCCGATAAGCAATAGAAATATTAGGATAACAATCCACTTCTCTGACATACTCAAAAATCTCCATGGCAGACATTGGTTCATCTGATAAAGTCAACTGCATAATACTAAGCTCTGAAATTAGATCATTTAAATCAACATCAGATGAGCCATCAAAAGAGAAAGTGTTTGTAAATTTGGTGCAACAGTCTCTTAGTTCAATAGTATCCAAAGACTTCAAGGTCGTCGAGCTCATCAAAAACCCAAATATACTTTTGAATGATTGGAGTTCTTCAAATCTACTTTTTAATGAACTAATTGCAATATCAACCATAACCAAAAAGTAATTAACTTCAAAAGCCTTCTCAGCTTCGAGGTTTGCTTCCTCACAATCATTTTCGTCATATTGTTTCTTCCTAAAAGCACGACGCTTTACTGGAAATGATGGCTCCACACCCAATTCTGATGCAATCTCTTTGGCAATGATCAAACTAGAAGCAAACCCTGCATTCTATAGTTTTCAAAGAAACTGATTGTATCTTCTATGTTCTTTAAGGTAGCGTCAATGCACATGGATGGTGACTGCAACTTCTTGCTCACATTGTTTACAGTAAATAAAATATCATACCAAATAACCATGCTAAGTATAAACTCAAAGGTACCAAGCACTCCAAATAAATTTTTCGCATCACTCCTATCCTTGGGTTCAGTGTCCTTATCTTTACTTACGTGAAGCAAAGCTGACCTTATCTTAGGAGCTTGAAATCTAATTGCCTTGACACTTTTGATCCGACTCTCCCAACGCGTATTGCTCCATGACTTCACAGTTAAGCTTTCAACATGGCCACGCAAAACATCCCATCTTTTGGTAGAACTAGAAAACAATACATATATCCGTTGCACAATTCCAAAAAATGAAATAGACTTTATAGTATTCTTGGAGTATTGAAAACTCTACTCATAGTAGAGTTTTGAGCTTTTGGCATCACTTCATCATACAAAAGACTTTATAGCCAAACAGTTTATAGTTCCAAAAAAAATCATGATTTCAATAGTGGTAGATGAAATTATGGTATTTATGCCAAAACAATTTTTATACTATGGTTTTGTAATACCATGGTATTAAAAAACTTTGCTTCCAAACAAGGCCTTAGATTGCGGAGATTTTGGATTATAGTTAACTGTTTGTAGAAGTGGTTATCTGGAAAATCGCTCTCATTCGGTAATCTATGTTATAGTTTCAGACGGAGTATGGTAAGTGGAGCTTGGGTGGAGGCTTTGGCGGAGCGGGGGCCGGAGGAGCTCGGGCGGAGGAGACGGCGGCCAAAGGGGCGGCGGAGTGGAGGCAGGGCGCGACGGGCTTGGGCGCTTCGGCCTCCTCTCCGCAAGAAGTCACCCGCATTCCGCTTCAGATTTTTTAGTAGAAGTGCCGCTTCAGATTTTAGAAAAAGTTCAAAACCTACCATTGGTAGATAATCTTTTTTTTAAGCAAAAGCTATTGAAAAGTTGATCCACCAGCAGCATTTGAGAAGTTAGAGCATCTACACGAGGGGTCTTAAATATGGCCCTAATTTGAATTATAAGGTTTTGGGGAAAAAGATTAACTCCAGCAAAGACCTTAAATTGTTAAAATTTAGCAAATTGTTTTAGGGCCACTGGGAGAGTAGCTATATTTAGCAACTCTGTGATAGAGCTCTATCTTCGTTGGGTTTTAGGGCCTAATTGCTGGAGTGAATATTTCGTTGGAGCCCTAAATCTAATTAGTTGGGGTCCTAAATTAAAGTTTAAAGCTCATTTTTAGGGTTCTCTTGGAGATGCTCTTACGCGGTTTTGCAGCGAGAGAATTACGGGTTTTCTACTCAGAAAATTTGGTGTTTTTATCGGAAACAATTTTTTTGGCCTGTTTGAAATATCCTGCCGGAGTACACAAATAAATTTGTGTTACATAATTAATCGATTTCCCCAGTCCCAAATTGAAAAGTATGCGTTGGATTTCGGATCACCGTGGGTCAGATTTTGGGGAAATGCGTATAGCTAACCTTTTGCTGTATTTAAAGCTAACTTTGTTACGTCTAAATTTAGAACGAATGTACTGTAAATTTTTAAATAGGTATTTGATTCGTTGTCACAGCTATAGTTTATCACACTTTCTTAGTCACATATCTCACAAACTTAGTTTTATCGAACTTTGTCACATTTGTAGTGTTGAATTTTGCTACCCCAGAAAATATAACATACTATACGTGACTAAGGGTAGTTATGACAAAGTTAGCTTCAGACCAAACAGATCCTCAATCTCGTTACAAGCGAAAATAAGCTTCAGTCTTCACACGCTTTCATTTTGATCGAGAATATTTCTTCATACTATAGCCATCACGCTTCCCAAATAAAACATGAACTCATCATGGTGACATCGAAAACAATCATGGTGACATCTAAAACATTCACTGAATCACTTCTTCAGCGTAACAAAGAATGATATATCTCTACTATTATAAAACAGCAGTTGGTGGTAGTGGTGAGTTCTACCCACGTCATTAATTGCCCTGCTTAATTGCCCTACTTAATTGTCCTGCTTAATTGCCCTACGCAAAAAAAGAAGCGTTGCTTTAATTAGCCAGCTTTCGCAAGAAACGAAGCGTTAAAGATAGATGTTTGATCTTGTGAAATATTTTTTTTATTTTTTAATCTTTATTTTTCGTTATCAATTTTGTTTTTCGTAGTAACGCACGGACATGTAACTAGTTTCTGCACATATACATCCTGCGTGCGTGTACTGTTCGAGTACAAATTTGAGCAGAGGGCAGAAAATGAAAAAGAATGGCATTTGTATGGTAAAAAGAAGAAAGGATAAAAATGTGAATGCGTGATATTGTACAATTATGCTACGAGGGGATTGGCTATTGACAAACAGTGTCACAAGATGCTGCCTATCAACCATAGGTGCAAGAAGAGCCAATACACCATTAGTCCTAGCCTTGCGCGTGGCCGGTTCATCAGAATTTGGTTCCCTGAGACCCTACAGAAAGACATAAGGTAGTTAAACAAACACTTGTAGAACATTGCTAATATGCAGTACCCTCCTTCCACACAACCATCAAAGTCGTCAATGAAACAATCAATCAATCAACCAACCAACCAAATGTATACACTATACAGCAAAAGATTCTTCGTTTCTCTCTTGGAAAAAAAACTGAGCTGGCACAGTTTCTGAACTTAAATCTTATTGCCAGTGAGTTCAGTCATAACACAAAAAGGAAAACTAAAATCACACTATTTGTAAGGGGCATATCTAGTGCAAAAATAATAGCTACGTAAAATTCAGAGTAAAATTCTACTAACACCATCAGAGTAACTTGATGATTTGTAAAACAGATTACCAGATGCCATCAACCCTATCAGCAATATGTTTTCCTTGTGCTGGAATCATGCCAGATGTATGCAGTGATTTAAATACACGCCCTTCAATACAAGAAATACAGCATTGTCATTGACACGGTAAAAACATTAATAGAACTCCAAAAGTAGGATACATTACCCTTGTCATCCGAATCCTGCGCAGCAATTAGTCGTTCAGACTCTGTGCCAATATTCAGAACAAGATGGTCAGATGACCCCTTTCGCGTTATTCTAGCATGTGCGGCAGTAGGGACAGACGAAATCGATGCCTTCCCCATTGGTCCCTGCAGAGTAGTACAAAAGACTACATTATTGCAACCTATCATGTATGCAATTTTCATACATCTACAAAGAGATGTGCTGATATGCTAAGTATAGCTCTGCGCAATGGACTGGTAAAACTATTAATATGAGAAATGCCATAACACAAACACAAGTGTAAGATTTGTGGCCAGGCAAATCACAATGAAAGAATAGTAATATTGCTATATAAAAACACTAAGAACTCCAGTAACATAGCTTAAAAGATAAAAAGTCATTACGAAAAGCAATGATGAGATCACAAGACAAAAAGGGTTTACCAAATCTTCAATCTCAGATATCTCTGAACCGATTGCTGAGGAAGATGCTTCAAATGCCCCGTCTTTACTAGCCTCTGGCTGCGCAAGCTGAGCATGATACAAGTCCTCGAGCATCTTAACTTCTGTTGATAACTCATCAACTGCCTTTTCCCTGGCCTGCAATTTTGCTCCCAGCTCGTGTATTACAGACTTGGCATTCCCAAATTCAGTACTAGAGGCGATTATTAGTTTTTCCAGCTTTGATAAGAGTGCTTGTGTGCTTGTAGGTTTATTATCCTCTCGTCCATCTTTCCCTCCAAGATATCCTAGCCGCTGAATCATTCGCTCCATACTAACTGTTACCTCAAGCAGTTCACTGCTTTTTGACTCCAACTCCCTACAACTTGAATTACTATTACTGCAGACCTCCTTTAGATGTTCAATTTCACGAGCATGGGATTCAAGATTTAACTGTAAATCTTCATTTTCATATCTTAAGCTCTCCACTTCACATCTAAGTGTATCGAGTTCATCAATGACAAGGAATAGTTTGTCAATGGGAGTAGAGTACACAGCCACCTCTCTCTGAAAATGTGAGTCGCCTGATGGTATATTTCGCTTATTTATTTTCTCAAAAAGTGCTTCCAGTTGATCCTTTGAAATTACGTCATTTATACCTGAAGAATATATATATATATATATATATATATATATATATATATATATATATATATATATATATATATATAGAGAGAGAGAGAGAGAGAGAGAGAGAGAGAGAGTTAAGACAAGAACAAAACAAGTAAAACAAGACTGAATTCTGAAATAAAAATAATGTCAATATAAGAACATTCAATCAATAGTTCCATAAAAAATTTACCTTTGTCTGCTGAGGTTTGAGTGTGTTCAAGTGACAGCAATTCTAGCTCTCTTGCTTTCAACAGATCCCCCCTGTCCTGGTCTTCCTGAATCTTTATTTCCATTCCGTTGCACTCATCCTGTAATGTTTTGATATCTTTCTCGAGCTCGCATACTCTTTCTACATACAACTGATGGTCTTTTGAAGCAATTTCAGCAGCAGACTGGGCTTGTTTCAGCCTCATTTTCAACTCATCTAACGAAGTTATCACAACCCCCTTAATATCAGATAAATTTTCAGACTCTGACTTCAGTTTATTCACAGTTGATAGTAAAGCATCCGCCACCTGTGTATAGTCACCAGCATCCTCATCCTTCAAAATAGACAAAGTTCCTTCTACTTTTGATACAATGCTGGAGTTGCCCGTTGCCAACTCTATTGCACAACCTAGATCAAGCAGACCATCTAAAATAATTTGAATCTGCTGGGTGCAATAAATACATTTTGATGACATTGCCCTCAACTCTTTTTGTAGAGAAAGCAATTCAGCTTCTTGAGCTCTGTTATGAGCGTCCTTGTTCCCCAATTCAATCTTCAAGTTGTCATGCTCTTCTAAATTACGAGCAAAGTTGCTGGTTGCCAATTGCAGAGCACGAAGCACCAGCGTAATATTATCATTCGTGTAGCCTGACAAATCTTTAAAAAAACCGGACAAATATTCAGCTTGGTTGCTGAACTGGCCAACAATAGTAGTGAAGGATGAAGCATCATCAATATTTCGTTCTCTAGTTTTGCTGTCAATCATTCTTTCACTAATAAAGTTATCGTAATCTGGAAGAGAGAAAAGCGTGGCAAACTCCGAATCCTGCTTATGAGTGTATTAAATGGTCAGGTTATGTTTGAGCACGACAACGCCAAGTCAGCACAATCGTTGTACTTGACAAAGAATTCCAAAACCAAGCAAGGACAAAAACTTGTAAAGCGTATGCTTAATGAGAGAGAGAGGGGTATAAATTATATGAGATATCCACCTCTTTAATTGATCATTCATTCAAAATAATATAAGAAATGTAACTAATTGGGCAATGTCCAACTTACCCAAAGACCCAAGAGCATAAAGCTAGAACATATGTATATGGATTCTTCTTTTTTTCTCTCCCTTTGTTATCTCACTAACACGATCAGACACGACATGTTGACAGCTCCGAATTAAGTCATTCAACCATCTTGTCCATTGGTAACTACATTAAAAAGCTGACAGGTCCAATAATACAAGAACTACATTACAAACATGTATAGAGCAGCAACTATAATGATAGTGGAAACATTGAACTAAGTATATTGGTAGCAAAATATTGTTCATAGTAGAGTTCAGATTATATAGATAAATCTAGAAAACCAACTAGTTAGATAAAATAATAAATTCACTGCAACACAGAAAACAAAGAAACCAAAAAAACTTCTTTAAAAAAAATCATATAATCGTTGAAAACAAACACTTTACCTCCATAATTGGATCAATCTGAAACCCTTTTGCAGCAAGTTGCTCGTGCATACTCTTCACTATAAGGCTCATTTCTCTCAAGCTGCTGATCTTCTTTCCAAATTCTTCAGCCATCAACAATACGATACTATCATCCATTACAAGCGTGCTAAGTTTCTCGAGGTAACCATGATGTTCAGTTGAATGACTTTGTAAGTTTCCACGAGTTTTGTCCAACTCCTCCAAACATTTGGCTAGCTTAGCATTAAGAGCACTGATTTCCATGTCATGTTTGGCTTCAGCTTCATTCTTTTCAGCATTAAGAATAGAAAGATTCGTTCTAGCCTGTGACAATGCATCTTGTAGTGAGTTAATAGTTATGTTAGCATCTTCTAGTTTGTTGGCATTACCAACAAGTTCCTCATTTGTTTTCTCCAATTCCTCCTCTACAGCAGCAGCATGCAATTGTATTTGGTGTTTTTCTTCAGAACTAGAAGAAACATACTCCTTTACTTTACTCAATTCATCTTCTAATATCTTTATGGTGGAAAGGGCGTCAGAAAGTCTGCAAGCATGCAAGACAACTTGCTCATTTGCTTTGTGTAGCTCATTCTCCACAGAACTCTTAGCAGCTTGAGATTCCTTGATGTATTGGGCAATCTGGCTTATTTTTTCCACAGGCTCGTCAAAGGGGTAATCAACAGGAAGAGCAATGTTTGATATTGAATCAACTAGAGTGTCCCAGGAAACTTTGGCTTCTTCCAACATGCTTTCTACTTTACCCTTTTCATCATTAAGGGCAAGAATGTCTAACTGCAGCTTATCAAAATGTGTAACCTGAGAAGACAGATGCTCAACTTGTTCTCTGAGATCTGTAACTGCAGATTCTCTTGACACTATCTCATATTTTAGATTCTCCATTTCTATGTTCCTTGCATCCAGATCTTGTTTTAGCCTATTTGTTTCAGAGTTCTTTTCATCCAAAGCTTGTTTCAAATTTTCTGTTTCAGAGTTATTTTCATCTAGAGCATGTTTTAGCTTCTCTATCTCAGAGCTATTCCCATCCAAAGCTTGTTTTAAATTCACTGTTTCAGAGTTCCTTTCATCCAGATCATGTTTTAGCTTCTCTATCTCAGAGTTTTTCTCATCCAAGAATTGCTTGAGTCCTTCACGCTCCTGTACCAAACCCTTCCCCTTTTTCACGGCCATTGACAGCTTCTCCCTAAGCAAAGATGATTTTTCCTCCACCCGATCAAACTCTTTCTGTAATGAGTCCTTTTCATTTTTCAGGACATAAATCTCCTCTGTTGCTCTTTGTAGTTCACTGGATAGTCCCATCCTCTCAGATCTATCAGTCATGTCTTCTTCAAGAATTATTTTACATAGTGTTAACTCCTGATCTAAGGTATATGCTAGTGTTTGTAACATCTCAAAACTTTCATGCTCAACAGTAAAGGATTTCTCTCTTCGCTGGATGTTGCTTAGGCACTGCTCTACTAATTTGCTAGTCTCCAGGGGCACATTGCCCTCCAATGTGACATCAGAAACCTCTGCAAATGCCTTTACAAGCTCAGTATTCCGCGAAGAAACAATAGATAATTTATTAACAGCAGCATTGTGCAGGGACATCAACTCAGAATGCTCATTTACAAGTATGTCCTTTTCCTGCTTCTCTTCCAGCAGACCTATGGTCAAACGATCGATTTCCTCATGCATTGAGACCAATTTTGATTCATGTGCAACCAGTGTACACAGCATATCAGAAGACTCGTTGTGCATCCGGGCTGCATCATCTTTGGCCTGGCTCAACGAGTTGACTAGCCAAGTGATTTGTGAATCAAGCTCGCCAGTTAAGACTGAGTGTGGAAAGTCAATTGAGCCTAGGATATCTTTAACTTTGTGGTGCTCTGAAAAGATCATATCAGCATTTTTTTTTTGCTCAACCAACCATTCCATCCTGTTGGTCATCTCCAAGGAAAGCAGATCCTCTGGAAATGATGCCTCCGACATGACCTCTTCAATGCGATGAAGAACCCCATCCTTTAGTGAAAGGGATGCCTGAACAGAAGTCAGTGCAGTGTTTTCTTCATTCAGTTGCTCAATGCTGGCCTTAGCAGCTTCCCATGCATTGTATGTTTCTCGAAGCTCGTCCAAGCATTTCTCATGCTCATCCGTCTTTTCATCTAACAACATCTTGAGCTCCTCGACTCTGCCCTCAGCTGCTTGCAAGGTATTAGACTTCTGTTGCAACTCTGCCATGCACCTCTCCAGCTCACCAGTCTTTTCGGCCAATGCCTGCTTCAAGGAATCACGATGCTGCACCAACGACTTGCCCTTTGTAACAGCCATGCTGAGCTTCTCCTTAGTTGTCGATAATTTATGCTCAATCTGTTCAAACTCCAACTTTGCTTTGCTTGCTTCAGCATTTGCTGCATCTCGAGCTGCCTTCGCTTTCTCAAGCTCTTCAGCTAGGGTCTTGTTTTCTTCCCCGAAAGTGTTCACCTTCTGCAGGAAATCTGCTTGATTTCTCTTGCTATTGACCAATTCCTCTGAAACAATACCTAAGATGGCAGCATGATCGCATTTCCCCATGGCCACAAAATCATGCTTCACCTCTGATAAAACCTGTTCAAGTTGTTCAATACCCAACAAGACCTGCCTGTACCTCTCCGCTAGCAATAAAGTCTTCCTTTCCACAGCAGATACCCTGTCCTGATCAGCACCCTCAAAGATGACATCGTCTTGCCCAACCATGGCATCAACTGACGCAGCAATTCGTCCAATCGCTAGTTCTGACCCTTCCCTCCATGAACCAAGATATGCATCCACAACCTCCCTTGACACCTCTGACTCTGCAGCCATAGCATGTAGGCTCTCAACCTCCTGCTCTCTGGCACACGCCACTGAAGTCAGTTGAAGAACAAGCCTCGAGCAATCATCCAGCATTGAGTGCAGCGGTGTCGGCGATGCCAGCACCCTCTCATCAGGATCCTCTGCCTTCAACGATCCCGATGATTCCTTCCCCACCAACTCCGATAGCATCCTTCGGAGTGCCACTGCCTCCCGCGCAAACACCTCCCTCTCTTCCTGAACCAAAAAGCCATTCCACATCGCGTTAACTTTCCAATTGAAACTAGAGCTGGCGCGGTGCAAATTCAGGTCGAATGAATACGAAAGGGAGATCAACCGACGTGCGAAATAACACTAAACTAAACTAGTATATGAGGCAAGGAAGCAGCACCTTGTACTTGCGGCACTCGGCGACGGCGCTGGACTCGTCGGGGAAGTCGATGACGGCGATGGATTCGTCGAGCGAGCGGGAGCCGGCGGTGGCAAGGTCGTCGGGGGCGTCCTCGAAGGTCTCGCCGCTGGTCGCGTCCTCCGCGGGCATGTTGACGAGGACGCCGCCGTCGGGGTCGGCCCCTGAGCTCCGCGCTTCCTACAACATGCAGCAGGGAGAAGAAGCTTCTGTAAGCCGTCCGTTCGTGCGGACCCAGGCATCGCAGTGGAGGTTGCAGAGGGGGTGAGGACGCGGTTTCAGATACCTGGGAGGGGAGCTCGACGAGGACGCCGTCACTGCTGCCGCTCTCGTCGGAATGGGCCCGAGCACGCGGCGGGGAGCGGCGGCGAGAGGCAGGTGAGGAGGAAGAGGTGGACTTGGGGGAGGAATCGGAGTCGGAGTGGTCGGCCATGGCGCGCACGGCGGCAGCGCTAGATCTGGGCCGGGTCAGACTGGGATCCCGACCAAACCATCACCGGAAGATTTAATCATCTGTTCTTTTTTTATAGTGTAATAGATCATTTATTTATCGTAAGATATCATAAAATAAATAATCGATAACACATATAAATGATGATAAATCATCAATTGTTTCAAGAAAAAGAGGGGGACCGGAGAAGGGTGGAAGGGGAGCTCGAGAGACCGGTGAAATGTTTGTTTGGGTGGAGACGATGGCACGTGGATCCGATCGGAGGTGCATGGCGTAGTAGAGCTACGAAGGTTTGCAAGGAGAGACACCAAGCTTTAAAAATGGAGCATTGGAGGAATTTTGGAAAATTGACCACATATCATATACTCTTTCCGGACATAAAGGTATAGTTAGTAAGGCATGGATGCTATGTAACTGATAGTCAGAAAAGTTTTGTGTAGGTTTGTTGAAATGGAAAATCGCATAATTGTAATATTTGACTTTGCTAAGTCAGATTACAGTTTATTAGAATTATTTTGCAATTACTATAATACTACCAATTCATCCACATAGTTTTTTTTTAATAATCGTACGAAAATCTATGACCAAAACAATACCATTTCCATTCTTAAAGAAAACGAATACAAGCCAAAAGCGCAAGGTATTCTCTTCCAAGTTGGGCTTAAAACTTGCGGTATCCACTGATGGCAGGAACAATGTTGTGAATTTGTTTGTCCAAGCTGCGCTGTCTTCTAAGTACTGAGTTTTCTGGAATAAGGGGCGCCTCTGTGGTGCCGGCATGAGTGCTGTTTCTGTTTTGTTTGAACAGCTTTATTATAATTTGTAATGGATCATTGGACGACGAAGTGTGAGCTATCGATGTATGAACCTGTGCTTGCTTTGATTTCCCACGGTTCTACATGGCTCGTATGCGTGTGCTCGCATAGCACCGAGTACAGATGTCTGATGGAATAAATCTTTTCCCAGCTCAGATTAAGATCCACTTTTACATTTTGTGCCTTTAATATTGATCTTACATTTTGTGCCTCCAATATAGATCTTACATTTTGTGCCTCCAATATAGATCTCAAAGGATGAGAGGTCACTAGTACAGCGAACATTATTACAGATGGTTCACAAACGTCATTACAGACGGTTTTGTGAACCGTCAGTAACAATAAGTCTGTGATGAAAGAGATCATCAGAGACGGTTTTTCACCTGTCTGTGAAAACTAATATCACAGACAGTTCTAATTAGAAACCGTGTGTGATATTGAATTATCACAGACCGTTTGTAAATACAACCGTCCGTGAAATTCAAGTATCGTCTGTGATATTCAAGTATCACTAATTTTTGTTATACTATATTTGAAAACCCCAATAAAATTATAATGTTGTCAAATTACTTTTCGAAACAAATCTACAAATATGACTTTCATGTATCCAACTTAAATATTTAAAAAGATATCGATAGTTAAAGTTTCAAAAATTTAACTATACAGATGTCCAAAGTAATAACTATTTGTGACACAATCCACCTGGATTGTTAAAAAAGTGAGATGGTAAGACAACAGGGTTCTTGAAAATAGCGAACAGCGACTGGGAGACGATTGTTTTTTTTCTATGTGTAACGAATTGCCCAGCTGCATCACGACTGTTCGACTGTTGGAGCGTGATCGAAGAGCTGTTAATGGCTGAGTGCATGGTTGCACAAAGTTGCCAGATTACAAAGGATATTTTGCATTATTCTACAACAATATACATGAGTTAACTGATTAAACCAATCACAACCGAAAACTATGGCAGATTGACAGGTCAACTTCTGGCCTGTCATACAAGACATAAGCAGCATGAACGCAACTAAAATGACCCAAAAGAACATCATTATAATTTGGCCAAAATAAAAAAAGACACAACTTCAGTCCATGAGCGATTATCTATAAGAAGCAAGGAGAATTGTCAATGCCTAAAACTGATAGTAAAATTGTTCAATCCAGCAATAAATGCAATTAACATTGGTAATTTGGGCACAGAACAGTCCCAGCTCTAACAATCATAGTTGCACAACTCTACCATATGAGAAGTCGAATGGAAATTCAGTGGGAATTAAAAAAAACAACAGATAAAGATAAAGATGTAGAGTCGTAATTGCGAACACTTCTTCCAGAACCCTGAAAAAGAAATCAGATTGACTTTGAGTAAAAGAATGCAGTGTTTTACCATGAAGAATCATAATTAAAAAAATTAACGTGAGCAACTTACTAAATGAAATACGTACCTCATACCCAATCCAGGCCAACATCTAACTTCAGACAACTACTCCTTCCCTGACGAATAAGAAAACCAGTGCATGTTCAGTAGAAGATCTACTCATAAGGTGAAGTAAACAAACACTATGGAGTGACATTAAGAATTGATGTCCATGTCCAAATTTACCAGCTTCAAATGATAAGAAACTTCCGAAAACTATGATACGGCAAGTGGAGAAGTAAATAATAATACCAACAGTTCAATCGCACTAGGCAACCGTATCTATAGGATGCCCAAATAATTAGCTGAGATGCCAATGACTCAAGCATGATTCAAGAACCAGACCGCAGTTCACTTAATGGGGAATGATTAGATTGAATGTTACCCTTTTCAACATGCAGCTGAATGGCTCCAATCAAAAGAACCAATCAGATAAGGCAACAAATAAGCAAAAGCATACCAGGAGATTGTGAAAGATATTGTAGACTAAACAAAATTCCAGGTCTCTAATTAAAGCAGTAAGCAGAGAGAATAGCACTAATAGCTTTCATTTATTCGGAAAACATGATGATTTACATACTGTAGATCTTTGAGGAAATTCAGCAAACCTGTACTCAGCGAAACTGATGGTGGGGTCTCAGGGCACGAGGGGGTCGTGGCACGCTGGTGACGTTCAGAGAAGAAGAACTTCCGTCTGAAAATGAAGTATGCTTTAAGTTACTATGCAAATTTGAAGATGAGAAACTTTGAAGCTTGGCATTATAAATTCTAAATTAAAACTTGTGGATTTAGAAAGATCTTCGCTGAATATCTTACCCAGGAATGGTGTAACGAAAAATCTTTTGACCTTCATGACTGCCACAAGTGAATCCTCCATTCCGTGGGTGGACAATATGGACCGTACGATAACACATCTTACAAAGGTAGTTGATTTCTGCATCTACACAATCTACACACGAGCATGAAGGGAAATAATCAAAAGAATATTTCTTTGAGATCTAAAACCTTTAGAATCTTGTATAGCATCTGAAGAATATTAACATACCAAGTGCGACACATGCCACCACATTGTAGGTGATTGCTCTAGTACGTACATCTTCAATTACTTCATTCACCTCCACAAAAAACAATGTAGGGTTTTGGCGACACATCCCTCTTTGTTGAGCCAACAGGTTGCAATGGTACCATGTACGATTCTCAAACACCACCGGATAGAGGCTTATGTTATTAGGGATTAGATCATATTGAGGACCCTATAATAAAGATAAAGATTAGGATATAATTATAAATGCACAAAGGGAACACAATTTGCATCAACTTTTAAACACTTCCACAGATTCCTTCGTATTGGAGAAAGTAATGGTGCAATGGTGCAAGAAGTGTGGAGGGAATGACACTGGGGGATGGTAAACAAATGCTGGTTATAGAGACAATTAAAACAAAAAAGCGCCTAAGTTTACAATTAGCTAATCTGATCATTTGAGCATGTCAAACTAATCTTAAATGCCACCAGAAAAGGCAAAAAGAACATGTTGTCTAGATGTTGTTCTACTGAAGGTTTTAGTAACAATAGAACACAAACACAATCAGCAATAAAAGCACACAAAACAGCAATAAAATTCATTACCATGTTTTCAGATTCCCAATGATCCATAACAGCTCTCCAGATGCCTTCTTCTTTGGCAAGAAAGTCCTTTTTGTCCAAGCGTCTAGCATCAAAGATGGCCAGCAAAGAAAACAAAAACCAAATGAATTCAATAAGAAAACAATAGCATCAAATACAACTTTCGGTCCCAGCTTTAGCGATCCTTTCTCACAGACCCTTCCTCAACCTCTGCTACAGCCGGCTAATCAGCAATTAAATGCAGAGAAATCACGTGGTGGGGACCTAATGGCATTTAACTAAGGAAATAACAGGAACATGATCAAAGTAAGCATGTTTGGGTACCTTTGTGGCCTACCATACCGTTTTTCCATCACTTAAATGAACCAATGTTGCACATAACTCAAGATAAAAGTAAATTTTAATGGCTAGTTCGGCCGAGGGATGGCTGTTAGCTTCGGCTTTGTATTACTACTTTTTGGCATACTAACCAATTTTTACCCTTTTTAAAAGACCCCTTAACTAAAAGAGGTAAACTACGGAACGGTATACCGTTGCAACGGTATAGCCATGAAACTTATGAAACTTATCAGTTTCAGTGCTGGTTTCATGAGTTTCAGTGTTTAGTTTCATCAGTTTCATGTTTTATCAGTTTTTAGTGCTAAGTTTCATGAGTTTCAGTGCAAAAAATCATAAGTTTCATGAGCTTCAGAGGTATACCGTTGCAACGGTATACCGTTTTTTAGTTTTTCTGTAACTAAAATTGGTAAAGATCCTCTTAACCAACTAGATTCCATAGCAGCAATAACAAGAAATTCCTGGTTCTCAACACGTTTTTGGTCGGGTGCATGGTAGCCACATTGGGCCATCCGCGGTGTGGAGGAGATGGGAATGGAATGGAGACGGTGAGGCATCATCAAGGGGCGGCGAGCCTCGAGCTAAATCCGACGGTGATGTCTCCCAATCCCAATGTCATGCCTCCCAACGGCAGATCGGTTCGGAGTGCCAGTGCCCAGTGGTGATGCTCCCGACGGTGATGTCGGCGATGGTGCCTCCTGATAGGGGTTTGTACCTGTTCAAGCCCAGGAATTCGTCCATGTCGACGTCGTGGATATTGCTCTGATTGACGACGAGGTGCCTACGCGGCAAACTCGGCGGCTTTTGCCTCAAGAATTCATCCACCGACTCCATCGCCTTTCGAATATCCAACTCGGCCGCATCAAACTCCGCCTGCTCCGCCTTCGGCTCGTTCTCCACCACCTCGACATCCCTGCTCTTCTGCTCTCGGTCGATGATGCCCTGGACCCGCAGAGGCGGGGCCGACCTGGCGGAAGTGGAGATATCCGGCGACTTGAAGGGGGTGTTGCGTATGCTACGGCCGTGTAAAGACTCCTGACCGATAGCAACTTCTATCGATGTGAGATAGTATACTTTTCAGCGACAAAAGTGTTTGGATACAGTATGAAGAGGAAAGAAAGTATTGGAAGAACAGAGGAGAAAGGGAAGAACATGAGAAGGGGGATCACGGCATCACAAAAGTTATCCCTTCCAGTTAATATTCTCATCTATTTATACTACGTCTAGACTGAGCACTCTCCCGGTCCACCCTTCAGGCTCGGCCTTCTTCGTTTATCTGAATATTGTTGTTTTCCGTTGTCGGACGCGCCTTTGCCCTTCCCGCCAAGGACGAGGTCCTGACAGGCCGCTCGACACCACAAAGCCCGCCGCGCTTGGATCGTCGATTTCCATGACGGGATCTGTCCACGGGGTTTGGAGCCGGCGGGGGGCTTCCTTTACCACAACCTTCCTTTCTTTTTTATGGTTAATGATTTGTAGGCAAGGCAAAGGTGTTTTTATAGACGGAGGTAGTGGGCTACTGCGAAGAGAGATACACACGTCGTATTGAAATAAGTATTATATTGAGTAGGGTAGAGATAGCAGGGGAGGGGGAGTTATGGTGAGGTTACCATCGGCCACCGATGGGGCAGGAGGGGGCAAGTGTGAGAGATGAGGGGCATGGAGCTTACACCAGTGTCTATTCATTTCATTCTCTTTTCTATTTCCTTCTCTATATTCATTCCTTTTATTTCATACTATCTCCAGCAGCATCCCTTCAAGGGATTTGTGAAGGGATTGGAGAGAGAATCCCTTTCTAAAGGGATTCACTGTTTGAATCTCTTCCGAAGGGAATCGTGAAGGGAATTCGCTGCATCACTTGGGATCTGTTCGCGAAGGGATTTAAAGGGGAAGGGAAGCTGCTGGAGATAGTAAGAAGGCAAGGAGGGCGCTAGTTACTATGCTGTTGGAAGAAGATATTATTGAAATATTTGAATAGTCAGTAACAATAAGTTATGAAAATTGTAGTTATATACGTAATTATGTACAAACAACTATTCCTATAAAGTCAACAAATACCATGCATGTATCAAATACGCTGGTGTTGCTGATACGAAACAGTTCATGTGGTACGAACACTCAGATTGGTTGACTAAGAAGGGCTCCGGTACATTAGTTAATGGAATGACACAATATTTATATAATTGAACAAACTATGTTAGTAAAGAAAAATTTAACGTCAATAAATAGGAGCCACCGTTGGGATGTACATACGCAGTGCAAATCCTTTTTCCACATTGAAGAAACACTAATCCAGCAAAGGACATCATCTAGTTTGCCTACTTGCCATGGTATCCATGAACTGCTGATGGAATAGTACACACACTCCTCGAATGCTCCTCTATAAGGTACTGGAAATCATCCTACACATTCGTGTGGTCGCAACTTTCATTAACCTACCAAACAACACAAGCATCAGCAAAACAGAAAAAAAAAAAAAAACACTTGGGGGGTAGGATTGTATGCAAATGGCCCCAATACTCAGTGTGCACATTTAGGAGTAATAGACAAACCTAGATACAACACCCCCTTTAGCTCTTTCTCGCATAGTTAGTGAAGGCAATAGGAACAATATTCCTCACAAATAATCCAGCTATAATAGGGGGCAACAATATTGGCGAGGAAGCACTAAATCAGCTATATATATACTATTCCGTAGTTGCGAGTAGAATTGGGTATTCTCCGTAGTTGCGAGTAGAATAGGGTATTCTACTCGCCAGCCATGTATTGAACCCCGACCGAATCCAATGCGAGCGTCTTTCCCAACGCAACCAAGCCGCATCTGGTGTGAATGGATTTATATGGATCTGGAACGGACTATAATTCTAAAAGCCCATTTAGATTGCATGATTTTAATGCCCGAGTTGTACAGTATGGGAGGAAGTTACAGTGATTAATGATGTATTCGCATAATGTTTGTAGTAACTTACATGTTAGTTGCAATTTTTTTTATATTGTGCTTCTACATTGTGTTTTGTAGCATGATATGCTGATTGATTTGCGACCCGTTAAAAAAATCTATCGCTCGAATGGAGTTTGGAGAGCATACATAAATGTCAAAACTATGTAGTAAACAGAAGTTATGTATGTAGTAATTTTACAGCTTACAAATAGTAAGAAGTGATGTATGTGTTACTATCTAGTCTGCTTGATGTTAACCATCGAGTCTATGAATTTTTGTTACTATGTAAACGCGGAGAGTACATTATGATTTACTATTGTACTTGTTACATTATGCTATCTTATCTAGTCACAAGTAGCTTACCGATGATGAGAGCAAGAAAATTATATAATTCTCACTAATAAATGACACGGTTTTGATTTTGATAGTAAATTGGTGTTCATAGAGTAGTGAATTATTGTTCATTTGGTAGTAAAATTTGATTTATTTGATGTTTATTATCGACAGTTTTATCATATTGTTCATCTTGTCACCATTTTTCTACTGGTGAAATCTGTTCGTCAATAGGAGCAACGAATAAAAAGTTATGGCTAAAATAAGAAGAAGAAAAACTGAATTTTCCACAACCGTGCCTTTCTTTTTTATGGTTAAGGATTTGCAGGCGGATGTTCTATAGACGTGATGCCGAGGACTTGAGATACAATCGTGACCTAGCCGGATAGCAGGTTTACGCGGAGAAAGGTATCCAATAGATTTGTTTGCGCTGTACAAAAACTTCTCTATTCCATTTTACTAGAGTATGCTTCCCTTCTCTCTTACTCGCCAGAATAAACACCACCGCAGAGATCTGACAATGAGTACCAGCAATGTCATCGATGAGTTTATTGCCCCCCTCTCAATTGTAAAGGGAGGCGGTGGGCGGCCGAGACAATGACATATTTAATATTATATTGAGTAGGGTAAGGATAGCAGAGGAGGGGAGAGTTACGGTGGGGTTACCGTCGGCCACCGATGGGGGAGGAGGGGCGAGGGTGAGAGATGGAGTGGCATGGA
Source organism: Rhipidocladum racemiflorum (assembly GCA_036346355.1). Taxonomy (NCBI): domain Eukaryota; kingdom Viridiplantae; phylum Streptophyta; class Magnoliopsida; order Poales; family Poaceae; genus Rhipidocladum; species Rhipidocladum racemiflorum. The sequence goes on from CM070571.1 coordinate 23,353,081, forward strand.
GCTACGCCGGTGCCTTTTTTTCTTTTTTTATGGTTAAGGGTTTGCAAGCAAGGCAAGGGTGTCTTATGGACGTGATGTCGAGGATTCGAGATACGATCGGACACCGAAAGTTTGACATGGAGCTACGCCGGCACCTAACAAGGCAAGGAGGGTGAGTGGCACAGGTAAGATAGGGGGAGGGGAGAGGCAACGACAGTTGTAGAGATTGAGCTATAGTGTTTGTCACCCATCGTGATAGTATAGTATGGTGTAGTCGCCTCGTTTGTTTATACTGACTAGTATGATACCGATACGGTAAAGTATGGTGTAGTCACTTTTTTTTTATCTGTACTAACTGGCATACATGGTGAGACAAAAAAGAAATTGACGGATAGGCTAAATATTATATTACGTGCAGGGTTCACAAAACCGACAAAAACCGCTCGAAAACCGCGGTTTTCGACCGTATCGAGCCGGTTCGAAATCCTAAACCGGTCGGTAAACCGGTTTAATTAAAAAAATAATTCAAAAAATTTGAAAATTTTGAAAAAATTTATGCGATGTAAACCGATCGAAAACCGGTGAAAACCGACGAAAACCGCTCAAAAAACCGATGGACCAAAACGTTCAACTCGCCGATCGGTTTTTCGAGCAAACCGATCGGTTTTTCGAGAAAACCGATGGGTTTCGAGAAAACCGAATGGTTTTCGTTTTTTTTAAATTTATTTTGAATGTTTTTTGTTCAAATGCTCGGTTTTGAAACTCTTCGGTTTCTAACGATTTTCCAGCGATTTTTGGCTCGATATTTTCGAATTTCCAATTTCGGTTTTCCATCGGTTTTTTCGGTTTCAGTTTGGTTAACCCTGATTACGTGACTTTCATCAACCGTGGGAGCAATTTGATCAATAGCAAAGTTTTTTTCCATGGTCAATAGAAAAGTTCTACCCGGTGGTATACTTGATGATCTTGATCTTATGCGGATGAATTTACGTGTACATATACTAGATGCTGAAACGTAACGTCACACCACGCAAGTTACTATGCTATTCGAATAAGATATTATTGAAAAAATATGAATACTCAGTACAAATAAGTTGTGAAAATTGTAGTTATATACCTAATTATGTACAAACAACTATTCCTATAAAGTCAAGTAATATCATCTATCAAATACGCTGGTGTTGCTGATATGAAACTGTTCATGTGGTACGAACATTAGGATTGGTTGACTAAGAAGGGTTCGGTACATTAGTTAATATATAGAATGAAATTAAATTTTTAGTAGATGTAATATGACCAGTAATTTTCAAGTGAATAGGACGTAAAATCATATGGATGAAATTAAAAAAATTTTAACGATCGTTGTAGATGAGGACTTCTGGTAAGGTTCCATCAAATGTGAAGACTATCATTATATCTCACAGACATTTTGCAATGGAGATTCGGGTAGACGAGACGCAGCCTATTTCTACGGTTTACCTAGATACACAACAAACAGAACCCGTGTCTCGGCCGAATCAGTCTGTAGGGAAGAGGAAAGATTTGTCGATAAATGATTCATCTTCCGACGATGATTTTATCGCCACAAAAATAAGAAGAGGAAGCGATCCTCCTTGGTTGCTGCTACGAGCAAGGATGTTGCTGTTGTGAAGACTGCCTAGGTAAATATGCGATCGAATTTTAGTAGATATGAAGAAGTATCTGTAACTTTAAATCCTTGCTGGTAATTTTTTTTTTCTCGATGCTTATGATTCGCAATTTTATAAATCATGTATAGTAATTTTCCATGCATTGTGTGGTCATATATTTGATATTTTTTAGTATCATTCATATGTTGCTTTTGCGATAAAGAATGTATTGGCTAAAAGGTCGCCAAGGTAAACATTTCGCTTAGTATTCCATAAATAGTGATAACTATGTGCCTTTTCCAACTCATAAGCTCGCATAGTAATTTCTGGATCACGGTATATGCTGGTAAATGTTAATATCATAGTTATCAATACCGGCACGTAACGATTGGTATAGCTGGTATGTACCATTTTGGCACCGAAACCGCTACGAAGTAGTCCTATGTACCAAACTGGTCTCGATACCGGTCATACCGATCCGATAGCGGTCAATACCGGCCATACCGGTCTGATGTCGGTCTATACCGATCCAATACTGGTCGATACTAGTTATGCTGGTGGAATTGATAATATGGTCTATTGAACTATATGTTATATTTGATAGTATACTATGTATTTGGAGTAATATTATAAGTGAACTTTGGTGTATGTATAATTAAATATGTGTATATTTATAAATATATATACTATTATAATAAACCCGAAACGGTACGCCGGTATAGAACGGTACCGGAGCGTACCATTCCAAGAACCAAACCGATATGAACCCCGGTACGGTATTGACAAGTTTGGTTAATATAACTATAGTAATGTTCAAAGTTTTGTTTAGTAATGTATACATACAATTTACCTATTGTATTGTCAATAGTAAAAATAGATTGTTAGCAGTAACGATTGATTTTCGTTATTTACATAGGAAAAATTATCGGCCACATGCATATGCACCCCTGCCCTGATTGTATATGGTAAAATTGCAACACTCGTGGTATCCTTTCGAACATAAAAGAAACTGATGAAGTTGATGTTATCATAATGTGCTACGTAGGAAATAGTAAGCGTGGAAATGATAGCTAAAAATGGCTTTGTTTAAGGTGGTAATTATAAATCGATGATTTTGGAATTTATTGCGCAATGTATAGTATTATGGTATTCATTATGAAGTAACTTTGTTTCAAATGATATAATTCCCTATGTATTTACTGTTGAAATGTACCAAAATCTGATAGTAATGCTTTTTTTGTCATTAGTAAATATGGTATGATTATTATCGTGCTGTACGTACGTGTGGACGTTCGAGCCCAGAGTATTAAAAGTACTGACATAAGCATCACCGTGTTAGTTCATGGTGTGGTAATAGTAAGATTACAACATTCGTCGTATCGATTCGAGCATGTGTAAATGGTTTGCATTCCTTACCCGGCATGTAGTACGGATGGTTTCCTTCGTGAACGCAGCACAATTCTCGTATTATTTTTTTGTTCTATTTTTCCTAACACCAAAACCAGTGTGATGTGCGTAACGGTAGCAGAAATCGTAAGCTTCAGTATCATTATCGAAAACGCTAGCAGAGCTACGGAACTATGTACTCAGGAACTTGTGGATCCTATTGTAGTAAGATTGATCAATACATATAGTAAAATATTAACACGTAAACAGTAAATATGATGATAAAAATTTACATGAATAGTATCGACATCGGTGGCGTTAGTATCGATGTGAGAAGGAGGGGATCCTAGACAGGATGAGGACTTACAGCTAGTGGTGTAGCATCTACCACTCTTGGCGGTGGTTGGTCGATGGTTCCTCCGATAGTTCCTCGTTGATCAAAGGACTTCAATCCATCTGATAACTTTGGAAGTACTAGCGAATGGAATGAATAGGAAAATGTAGCCAACAGTACTAGCGAAGGGAATGAACAGGAAAATGTAGCGTAGTAAATGTTTTGTTGGTACTAGCGCAGGAAATGAACAGAACTAGAATTAATGTGCGCTAAACGTAAGGAACATTTATTACCTGGGCATGTATAGTAGAAGACAAGGAGTCCATAAAAATCGTAACGTTTCTTACGGTATTAGTATTAGCGAGGAAGCACTAAATCAGATATATATATATCTGAACTATTATAAGAATGAGTTGGTGGTGATGGTGAGTCTGCCAGGCCGTTCTTGGGCCAAAACAGTAGGGGCCCAAGGCCCAGTAGGTGAGGAATTCCATAGCTATTTACTGTTTGTCTAGCCTTATTTGTATTTTATTGTATTCCCTTGTTTAGTGATTCTTCAGTATCGGATCTCAAATAAGTGATAGCTCAAGTTTTAAATTCTCGTTTTTTTTTTGTTTTTAAGAGTTTAGAACTTATGGTGTCATCATCTATTTGGGATCCGTTGCAACGCACGGGCACTTTACTAGTATATATATATATACACACACAGTAGCGCTATTCTACTCCTAAGCATAGAATATCTATTCTACGCTTCGGCCGAACAAGTGCATGCAAAGCACATCGTAATGATTGTTATCAATTCGGCAGTAAATCACATATACATTTTACTATAGAACAATAGATGCAATTACTACCAAATCAGGTTATAGTTAATGTGTTGATCAATGTTGGGACCCGAATGTGCAAACCCAGACCCTCGGTGTATTCCACACTAGTCTTGGATCACACTAGTGTACACTCTCAACACAGATGAATATCACAATCATACACAACGGAATAATAAATAAAGTCTTTATTTAAAATACAACCGGTTGAGTTAACCTTAAGGTCAACTTACAACGATACGCCTTGCAGGGCTAAGTTTCAAATAAATAAACTACAGCGGAAAAGTAAAGAAGACTAGTGGTGTCAAATCAATGTGCCACATGCAACTGACTGGGCTCGCTCCCTAGTTCATCGGCTCCTCCTGGAACTCCTCCTCCAAAGCTGGTGTGGATTCTTTCTCAACTGATGTTTGTGTTGTTGCAAGGGGTGAGTACTTAAAGCACTCAACAAGTTATGTACAGAATGCAAGCTACTACTACATGCATGGCTTATTCCAATGACAGGCTGAATGGTTATTGTCGGGGATTGGCTATCTGGCAAAAGACCACGGTACCCCCGTGAAAAGCTAAAAACCCGCCGACCTCGCGATACTAAAAGAAGATGCTCGGGAGAACGAAACGAGCATCCCTCCTTCTCCTCCGAGCATACGCGTTTGCACCTTTACTCGCAGAAGTACCAAACACGCCCCCCCACGAGCAAGCATGCTCGTAGAAGCTACGACCTACTCGGGTGTTTGGTCGGAGGGCCCAGCGAACGCTACGAGGAAGGAAGGAGCCAACCAATCAGCCGGAGATCAAGGGAGATCATACCCGAAATTCAAATAGCGCGAAAATCAAGGACAGCGGGTCACGGATATGGTTACATAGCGTGATCCCAGGAGGTAGTTGCCTTCTTTGTACCTATAGTCGTATTATTTAAACCCCCCTGAAGATCTGTAACAGGGAGGGAAAAAAGAGATAGAACATAATACACTGGAGTAGGGCTGTTATCCCGGCAGAGGGAGGCCCAAACCAGGATAAACACCGTGTCCCCCCTTTTCTTCTTCTCCCGACCTGGCATCGCTCGAACGACCTCTTCGATCCGTACGACGGGGCTCTGTTGATCCCCCATTCAACAAGTAAGCTCGACGGGAGCCGTTCTCCAATCGTCGACAGTGGCGCGCCGTCGTGGGGACGGCAGCTTGATTCCGTCGCAGATCAAGATCCTCGAGGATGCCAAACTCGGGAGACACTCGGGACCTTTGCGTTTTTGACCACGTTGAAGATGACGATGTGTACTACGCCGTCGACAACGTGGCCAGGGTGACCGATCCTATCGGTCACACTGAGTCTGGGAGCCCTTCCCCGGACGCGGGAATGCGAGGACAGGGCCTCCGTTCCCCAAACATTACCCTCGAAGACCCCGAGGATGACTACGACGGGCTCTACGATGGCCTGGACATACCAGACGACCTGGAGCTCGACCGAGAGACCGCATCTCAAGGGGATACCATGATGTCCCCATCGCTTTCATCCCGCTCTCGTCAAGTCAACGTAGCCGGGAGCCGTGCGGAGCCCGGAGAGGGATCCTCGGACGCTGCCAAGCACGACCACTACGAGGCAGCCAGACTCCACCTGGAGGCGTCCTTGGGAAAGACCCTCGCGAGCATCCGCCGCCAGGCAAAGGGGAGGTGCGCTTCCACGGAAAGGAACTCTCGCGGGTACCGAACTCCCGATCGCGCTCCGGAGCGCCGTCAAAGCTCACCGCCGCCAGTTCACCGGAAATGGGAGCAGTTCTGAGGCCTTAGCGGCGGTCGTGCGTGACTCTGCGCATTTCCCGAGCAAGTAGACTTGGAGGCCGTGGGCGTGGTCGTGGCCGAAGATTTGGAAAGGCTTGCCGCCGAGCTGAAAGTCTCGGATCCTCCCGTGGCCGGGATGCCGGAGTGTTTCCGGGACCATCACAAACGCTCCCCATGCACTCGCACTGGTGAGTCTCGAGCCATGCTCGGAGATCGCACTGCATCGCTAACCCGATCCGGAAAAGCCGAATAAATCCGAGAGCAACCTCGTAGCGGTACCTCTATAATCGCCCAGACATGGCGCTCAATGCTCCACGACCAAGCGATCGTCACGGCGACCGTCGCATGAGGTCTTCTCCGACTCGGCCAAGCCGCGGGCGTTGGGCGGAAGACCGCGTGAAGGCCGCGCCGTGACCGAGGGTTTCACCGCGAAATCCCGAAGCCGGTTGCCAGGCCTTCACGAAGCTCCCTCGGGGCGTCGCATGGCCGAACAGATTCAAGCCCGCCACGCCGAAGATTCAACGGGACCCGTAACCGGACGAATTTCTCTCAATATATACTACCGCCATCCTCGCCACGGAGGCGATGAGGGGTGATGGCAAATTACCCGCCGACGGTTACGGGCGAGCCGCTCGTGCGTGGCTTTTCAATCGGAAGGAAGGATCCATACGGTCCTGAGGCAGCTCGGCGCGGCGCTCAGAGCAAATTTCCGGAGCCGTTACATCCGCCGAAAGGAGCGCGACCTGAGCGCTGATACTGAGCGGACGGGAAAACCTGCGACAATTCGTCGAGAGGTTCATCCAGTCGGAACTTCGATCCTGAATGTATCGGGCCAGAAAGGCCGTCCGAGCTTTCAAGTTCGAGTGCAGGGCGTGCGCTTCACGCAGACACGGAGATCCACCCGGATCTAACGGCGAACGAGCTCTTCCGAATGGCCGATCGATACGCCAACGCAGATGAAGCCGCCCAATGGAAGAGAATCTTTGGATGAAGGGAAGCTGCCGCCTCGGCTGGCCTAGAGACCTCGGCTAGCAAAAAGGGGTCGAGTGCAGAGACAAGAAGATCAAGAAGAAGAAGAAAAAGCAACCCTCGCCAGCCATGGTAGCCGCGGTGGAACAACAACAACCCCGAGCAACCCAGCCGCAGCGCCGGGGGTTTAACGCTCGGGGAAGAGGACAACCACACAGGCCTCGAGAACGAGGCGACCAAGCGGACCGACGGGGCGACCTCTACTGTCTGCTTCACCAGGCGCACGGACACGACCTACGGAATTGCCGAACGTGGACCTACCGCCTGGAGCAGTTTTACAGCGGCAGGGGCCCCATGCCGACGCTTCCAGAGCAGGGTGAAAATGGCAAAGGTAAACAGCCCGCCGAGGAAAGTGATGATGACATGGAATACCAAGAACCAAAGAATCACATAGCGGTCATCTTCGGGGGCTCCTCCGCCTACAAGTCCCGCCGGGACTTAAAGGACGCCGCAAGAGAAGTGCACCATGTTACCCAGGGTAAGCCTCCGGTGCAGCAGCTGAAATGGTCTGAAATATCTCTCACCTTCTCCAAGGACGATTGTCCCCTTGGGATGACCAAACCCCAGAGGCTTCCGATGGTCGTGAACCCCACCATCAGCAACACCGTCGTCGGTCGGGTCCTCATAGACTCCGGGAGCTCTTTGGACCTTATTTCAGCCAAGGTTTTGGACGAGATGCAGATTCCTCGTTCCAAAATCAAGAGTGTAGCCGTGCCCTTCTTCGGGATAGTCCCGGGCACCTCGATCAAACCTCCGGGCAGGTCGTCCCGCCCGTAAGTTTCAGGCCCAAGTAACTTCAGAACGGAGCTAATCACCTTCGAGGTGGTAGACTTGAGTCGGCCTACAACGCCATCCTCGGCAGCCGGCCTTGGCCAAGTTCATGGCCGCCTCGCATCACGGTATCGCTGCACGAAGATTCCCGGACCAAACGGAGTCATAACCGTCAAAGGAACCACAAGTCCGCACTCAATTGCGACGAAGAGCGCTGGATATGGTCGGTCGATTGCCCACTCGCGGCCACGACCAAGAGCCGAAGCATTCGGCCTAAACTTGCCCTCCAACCTGGGGAGAGACCAAGGTCGTTCCGCTCAACGAGTTGGAACCGGCCAAGGTCGCTCATTTGGGATCTTCCTTAGATCCCAAATAGGAACTCGAGCTCGTCACCTTCCTCCTGCAAGGTCGGATGTGTTCGCACAGGAACCATCCGACATGCCCGGGTCCCAAGGGAGGTGGTCGAGCACAAAGAAGTTCACCGACAAAAACCAAAGTGAGACGAAACTTAGACGCTTTTCCCGAGAAACAGCAATCATCCGGAGGAACTTGACAAACTCCTAAAAGTGGCTTCATCGGAGAAATCGAGCACTCCGAGTGGCTAGCCAATCCAGCTCGTCAGAAGAAAGGAGGCAAGTGGCGCGTAAGCGCCGATCACACGGTCTGAACGCAAAGATGCCCAAAAGACAACTATCCGTTGCCTCGCATAGATCAATTGGTGGACGCGACGGCAGGTCACGCACCATGAGCTTCCTAGACGCCTATTCGGCTATTATCGATCAGCCTATCGCGAAGACGAGGAAAAGACTTCCTTCATCACCCCATTCGGTACCTTCGCTATACGACCATGTCTTTCGGTCTGAGAAATGCGGGGCAACCTTTCGGCGCCTCATGCGAGAAAACTTTCGCACCAAGTAGGTCGAAATTTGGAGGTCTATGTCGACGACATAGTTGTCAAAAGCAAGAGTACTTGGGTCACGCTGTCGACTTGGAAGAAACTTTCAGAACCTCAATAAGCATCGAATAAAGCTAAATCCAAAAAATGCGTGTTCGGGCGTGAAGGCTGGCAAGGTGCTCGGCTACATGGTCGGGCCACATGGCGTTGGGGCAAACCCGAGAAAATCGAAGCCATTGAGAACATGAGGTCGCCCACGTGCGTAAAGGAAGTACAAGCTCGGCCGAAGAATGGCCGCCTTAAGCGGTTCATCTCCTTTGGGGAGCGATGGCTACCTTTCTTTAAAGCCCTCCGCAAGCACGATGGCTTCACGTGGACGGAGGAAGCCGATCGCTCGTTCAAAGAGCTAAAACAAGACATCTCCAAGCCGCCCGTCCTCGCCACGCCCACAATGGGGAAGAATTGCTACTATACCTGGCGGCAACCCATAAGCGGTAAGCTCGGTGTTAGCGGTAGAGAGAGATGGTACCAATGACCTATCTATTACGTCGGCAAGTACTTCATGGACCAAAGGAGCGTTACCCGAAGTCCGAAACCATCAGACTCGTTCGATGGCCTCCAGGAAGTTGCGCCACTACTTTCAAGCACACAAGATCGTGGTGCCGACCGGCTTCCCACTCAGGGAAATCCTGAAAAATCAGGACGCCAGTGGTCGCATAGCCAAGTGGGCAATGGAGCTCGCCGAGTTCGAGCTGGTGTTCTCGGCCCGTACGGCAATAAAATCACAAGTCTTGGCTGATTTCGTGGCAGAATGGTCGGCTCCGGCACCACCAGCCAGCGGGACCAATGATTCGAGGGAAAACTCCTGGACCTTGTATTTTGATGGATCTCGAGCATACGAGCGCTCGAGAAGTGGCGTCGTCTTGGTCTCCCGGATGGAGAGCAACTTCAAGACGCCATCCAACTACATTTCGCCGCGACTAACAACGCGCAGAGTCTGAAGGCCTCTTGGCGGACTTCGAGCATGTAAATCGCTAGGAGTCCAACGGCTCATCGTGAAGGGCGATTCACGGTTGGTCGTGAACCAGTCAACAAGGAGTATCGTTGTTCGATACCTCAATGGCGCTAGACTGGACCAAGTAAGGAAGATGGAGAAATACTTCAAGAATTTCGAAGTAATCTACATCCCCAGGAAGGATAATTCCCTGGCTGACCAAATGTCTAAGGTCGGTTCCTCTCAAACCACCGCTCCGGCGGGGGTGCTTGTCGAGCACCTACATAAGCCCTCCATTCCCTCTGAAGAGGAGGCACCAGAGACCGGCGGTAGGGTCTCCTTCCTCGAGCAAAGCGCAAATTGGATGACGCCATTCATCCAATACCTTGCGCATGGGACATTGCCCGAGGAAGAAGCCGAGCGTTCCCGGCTAATAAGGCGATCTTCTCAGTACAGACTGATCGAGGACGACCTATACCGAAAGGCGATTAGGAATCCTTTCCGAGATGCGTCTCGGGAGGAAAGCCGCATGCCTTCTTCGTGATATCCATGAAGGGATGTGCGGAGCTCACTCGTCTTCGTAACGCTTGTGAGCAAGGCCTTCCGACTAGGGTACTCTTCGCCCACGGCCTTGGCGGGCCGCCGCGACGGTCGTAATGACCTGCCGAGCATGCCAGTTTCATGCTCGAAAAGCCCGTCAACCGGCATATGCCCTGCAAACCATACCACTCTCGTGGCCGTTCTCGACCTGGGTGCTCGATGTCCTTGGACCCTTCCCCCGAGGTCAGAAGGGCTGCAAGTACTTGCTCGTGGCCATCGACACTTTCACTAAGTGGATAGAGGCCGAGCCCGTCTCAACCATCTCGGCCCAGGCGGCCAAGAGGTTCCTCCGCAGCAATGTGATAACTCGGTTCGGGATACCCAGCCGTCTCATCACAGATAATGGGACCCAGTTCACCAGTGAACTATTCCAAAGTTACTGCGAAGAGGTCGGGACCAAGGTCTGCTTCGCCTCTGTGGCGCATCCACAGAGCAACGGAGCGGCCGAACGAGCAAATGGGCAGCTAGTCCAGGGCATAAAAAAGAGGGTCTTCAAGACCCTCAACCAGCACAAGCAGCAGTGGGTGGATGAGCTTCCCGCCGTTCTTTGGTCTGTCCGCACCACGACGAGTCGAGCCACAGGTGAAACGCCTTTCCAACTCGTCTACGGTGCGGAGGCCATCACGCTGCCGAAATCGTGCTAGGTTCCCCAAGGGTGCAACCGATCGATTCCATCGATCAAGAGGTTGAGCGCCTCGTCGACCTGGACCTCGTCGAAGCAACACGCGACGCGGCGCCGGTCTGCGGTTTACCTACTGTGCTCTTCGTGAGGCACGCAGCCAAGACAGTCCGACCTAGGGTCCTACAAGTCGGCGACATGGTCTTACGAAGAGTTCAAGACCTGTCGAAAGCCAACAAGTCGACCCCAAGGTGGGAGGGACCCTACACGGTCGTGTCTACAAAGACGCCCGGGCTGTTCGCCTCGCGATGCCGGATGGTCGGGAGCTCACCAAAGACTGGAACATCGATCAAGCTGCGTAAATTCTACGTTTAGGCGAGTACTCTATCTCGCCCCTTGCGTTCTTTCCAATAAAACATTTCCCCTCTTTCTCATGTTTCGCCCTCGCTTTGTCGAACGAGCATCGTCGTCTACCAAAGATCGCAGACGAGCTTATCCGACGAGTATGTGCGCACCATTTCCCTTGGCCCCGTGGGATGCTCGCCTAATCGTTCACTTTCCGCAGAGCTCTTCATTGTATGCGTGGTCGGTATGAGCATCCACTCTAAGCCCGGTTCGGTGACCACTCGGGTATGGCGGCTCACGTATTGTTGGTCTAAAGCTCGTCTACTCTGTGCTCACATTTTTTCTCGACACAACCGACCTATTTAAATCATTCAAAAAATCGTCACGACCAAAGCGACCCTTAAATTTTCCCATGAACAAACTCGTGCTCGCAACAGTGAGGACACGACCTTTGTCCATGGCAGGGGGGCTCCGTATGATAGGAACGTTCCGTCCCTTCTTCCAAGGATCCTTTGCTCGTATCTATGCTACATGCTCTATGCAGGAACTTGTTTTCTTTGCTCGTATCTATGTTATATGCTCTATGCAGGAACTTGTTTTCTTTTTCTGCAGAACCGGGATCATATAGGCATATGTTGAAGGCGAACTTGAGAAAAACAGGCAAGAACCAAACACCTGCGAGTTTGCTCATTTAACCCGAAAGGTTGTTTTCTTTTTTACAGGATTTACGCGAGCTAAAAATAAAAGAAGAGCTAAGTCCTACGCTCGACCTGAAGGGCAGCAAGTTCCTCCTTAAGGGAGTCGACCTCGCCTCCAGGTCCAAAACCTTCACGAGCAAAGACGACCTTCGATCGCCGTCCCGGCTGCGCCGCACCTCCTTGAGCTGGGCCTCTTCACGCTCCCGAGCTCGTTGGAGTTCGGCGCGCAGGTCGGGGACCTCCAGCCGCAGCTTCCCCAGCTCCTCTTCGAGGTCGGCACACTTCTGTTCCGAAGTGTTCTTCGCCGACTCGCTCTCAAAGAGCTGGTCCCGAAGCCCGACGACGAGGCTCTTCGCCGACTCCAACTCCTTCAGTCGGCCTCGCGCACCTCGGAGACCCGACGCCGAGATCGGCGATCTTGGCGTCTGCTCGCGATGGTACGCCCGAACTCCTCTTTGAATCATGAGGCATCGATGTCCTCCATAGCCTTCGCGGCAAACTTGGAGCAAAGGGAAGGAAAGTCAAGAAGAACCCCTAGAAGATTGCTCGACTCATATAAAAGTTGAGAGCAAAACGCTTACTGTAAGAGCCGGTGACCGGCTTGTCTTGAAGCGGCGGTCGGTGGCGCCCGGCTTCGGAAAAGGGATTAACCCACGCAGGTCATCCTCGATCCCGAGCCAAGATCCCGATCTTGCCCTCACTGGCACCGGTGCTCCGGGAGGGCAATGACGTCTTCTCCTTCGACCAACCCCAGGACGCCCTGAGGTTGGTCTTCTGCGTCGACAGGCGGCTCGTGGCCGCCTTCCTCCTGCCCGGCCGCTGCGCTTGGGGACTGGACGCCGACCGCCGCTTCCGCCCCTTGCACCTCCGCGACCGGAGGCAATGGTAGCTCCACGCTCGGAGGCGATTGGTCGAGGACGACCACCTCCGGCCCATCAACGGCCACCTCCTCTTCGTGGTCTGCAGACGGAGGCAGCCGGTCGGGCTCAGCGATCACTTCCGCGGCTGGAAGTGGCTGGGCAATCACGACCGCATCTTCCCCTTGGTCCGCAGTTGGAGGTGGCTGGCTGACAGTAACCAGCTCCTCCTCTTGGCTCGCGGCCAAGGGCGGTGAGTCGAAAGACGCCACCGCTTGACCACCGGAGCCCGTCGCCTGGGGCTCGCTTGCGCTTGCCCCTTCGCAAGGGACCAAGGCCAAGGCTTCTTGGTCCTCAGCCCCCTGCGGCTCCTGCTCCTCCGCGGCTGGGATAGGTTCCACATCCGCTGAAGGAAGCACGGGTCCCGCCGAGGGAAGCTCGGACTCCACTGAGTCCGCAGCTGGCGCCGGCTCCTCCCCCGCCTCGGCCATCACTTGGTCGACGACGCGGTCGAGCTCGGCGTCAACTGCAGAATCAATAATCTCCTCAGCCATCTGACGGAAGTCCAAAAGCAACACCCGAGCTATCACGCCCACGCCAAACAGGGTGGGGTTAGCCCGAAGAAAATCGCAAGACAAGAACAGAACAAGAGAATGAAGTGGAAGCTTACCTTCTGCCCGACGAGCAGCGCCATCCTCTTCGGCCTCCTCGCCTAGGGCCATGGGCGACTGCCGCGGCGGCCTCGTAGGCCTCGGCCCACGACCACGACGCGCTCCTCGCGGCGTCGCCGGGCACGTGCCATCGCCGGTCGACGTCGTCCATGTCGACCTCTTCCAAAGACCGAGGTTGCTTGAGAGGTCGACCTCCTGCTCCTTCCGACTGCAGCATAGGTGTCCTCCTCTTCTTCCTCCTCCTCGGGGCATCGACCACCCGAGTAAGCTGATCTGGAGGGCCTTGATCTGCCTCTCCACCGCTCCTTGGTGGGAGGGACCTGGCCTCCTCCTCGGCCTTCCTCGCCGCTCGGCGAGCTGTTCCGATCGGCCCATCAGCTCCGGCCTCCTCTGTTTGAAGTCATCATACCAGATTCGAGTTCGCTTACCTCCTAGCGGTCGGCGTACTCAAGGTGCGGCGTGGTGGTCCTGGTCGGCTTCGGCGCCGACCGCTGGCGCGGAGGCGAGGCGGATGCTGGCGACCTCGACCCGCCAACCTCTTGCGGGAACCCCTGGCCGGGGTGCTGGCTTGCGGCAGTGCTGCAGCGCTCGACACGGCAAGGTCAAGGGCGACCTTCTCCTGCAAACAAATCGGAGAAATAAGCTCGGAAAAACATGCCCGCGCGTAAGCGAGAAGAGGTACTAACCGCGTCACCGCGGTCGAAGACGTTCTTGGGGATCTGACGATTGGGCGTCAGCTCCTTCTCCTTCGGGGCACCGAACATCTCGGCGACCCTTTCGTCAACCCAGTCCGTCCTCGGAGCTGCGTCACAACCGAAGATTAGAAAGCAGCGATCACCAGAAAGCAGCGATGCTCGGGAAAGAGGTCCAGGAACATACCTGCGTTGTCCTCACGGGTGAGGTCATGCCACCCGGTCACCTCGAAGAAGGGGTGCTCGCGGCGCCTCAGGGGGGACACCCGGTTGAAGGTAAAGTCCCGGGCGATATCTCGACCAGTGAGCCCCATCTGGGCGAGCTCACTGATCGTCCTGAGCACCCGCTCTTCCTCGCCGCACAAAGCGCGCGCCGTCTCGATGGGTGGAGCGTCCTCCCGAGTGTAGACCAACTGGGACCCCTCCGCCTTCTTCTGGTAGAACCAGAGGTCGGCCCAACCCGACACCGAGTCCTTCAAAGCAACAAGAGGGTACTCGTATGGTCGGTTGGGCCGGAGGCGAAGATAAATGCAGCCGTGAGCCATCCCCGGCATGCGGAAGGGGAGTAGAAGTGGAAGAAAAGGCTAGCCGTGGGCACTACACCCACGTCGCCTCACAAAGATGGGTGAAGATTAGCGAGAAAGGATAGAGTTGGGGTGGAGATGAGAGATCTCGCACCCACGTATGCAAGCACGGAGGCGAGGAAGTCGCTCTCGAGGCATTTAAGCCCGTTGATGGCGTACAACTCGCAGGAGACGATCTCCGTCTCCCGCGGTGCCAGCACCGCGTCGTCCCCGGGCACTCGACCCGAGCTTGGGTCGACGTACCCCTCATCTGTGAGCACCTGGAGCCTCCTTCGGGTCATCTGGCTGACCTTGAAGCGCGCCATGGCCAAAGAAGGAAGAGAAGCGAAAAGGGTTCTTGGGCGCTAGGGCTCTTGGAAGGTTTTTTTGGCCGGAGACGAGCAAAGAGACACGGTGTAACTCCAACCTCTCCCGGTAGAAAGGGTTTAAAAAGACAGTGAAGGGACGGGATAAAAATCGCCGCCTATCACGTAGCGACACCTGGCCGGAGAAAGCGCCGCGTCCCGAGAAACTGCCGTACCGTTGCAGGAAGGCTTCTCTGAGAAGGAACCGCAGAACAACCAAACGACGCGCCCACGCGGAGTAAGCACGCGGCGGGTAAAGAAGCTCGTCTCCCGACGTAAAATGGTCGTGAGCCACGGCCAAGAGAAATTCAATCCCCCTCAAGTCTTCTTAGGCTCAAGGGGAAGCCCAAGGGTTCCCCGCTTGAGCCTCGGGGGCTAGCTGTCGGGGATTGGCTATCTGGCAAAAGACCACGGTACCCCCGTGAAAAGCTAAAAACCCGCCGACCTCGCGATACTAAAAGAAGATGCTCGGGAGAACGAAACGAGCATCCCTCCTTCTCCTCCGAGCATACGCGTTTGCACCTTTACTCGCAGAAGTACCAAACACGCCCCCCCACGAGCAAGCATGCTCGTAGAAGCTACGACCTACTCGGGTGTTTGGTCGGAGGGCCCAGCGAACGCTACGAGGAAGGAAGGAGCCAACCAATCAGCCGGAGATCAAGGGAGATCATACCCGAAATTCAAATAGCGCGAAAATCAAGGACAGCGGGTCACGGATATGGTTACATAGCGTGATCCCAGGAGGTAGTTGCCTTCTTTGTACCTATAGTCGTATTATTTAAACCCCCCTGAAGATCTGTAACAGGGAGAGGAAAAAAAGAGATAGAACATAATACACTGGAGTAGGGTCATTATCCGGCAGAGGGAGGCCCGAACCAGGATAAACACCGTGTCCCCCCTTTTCTTCTTCTCCCGACCTGGCATCGCTCGAACGACCTCTTCGATCCGTACGACGGGGCTCTGTTGATCCCCCATTCAACAAGTAAGCTCGACGGGAGCCGTTCTCCAATCGTCGACAGTTATATTGCGGTAAAACAACATTCACAAATATTCATAATAGATTGAAAGGCGGTAAAACGATAATAATAATCATAACTTTCACAATAAATTCTCAAGTAAAGCATTTATCAACCTTAATCATCCTCATCCTTTTCATGTCACATTATCCACCATCCCAAGTTCAATTTATGAAGGTCTAACCCTTGACTGTGATGCCCGAATAATGTCCGACTCGGCTATTTGAATAGGTTTTACACTCTGCAGAGGTTATACACTTTACCCACAAGATATAATCAATCACAACAAAGGCGACGATCATAACAAAGCCTTTACAATGCTCTTTCTAGACCCAATACTGTTTGCTAAGGTTTCAACACTGAAGAGTTACACCACCACAATAGGCCCCCCCTCTTGCATCATGTGATTTTCACCCGTACACCCGAAACCCACACCACCACGACAGTACCGAAATCTAGACATCACAAATTAATCAGCTAGGTCAATTCCATTCCATACATGTGGTTGTATGTTAGACTTAGTTCAAATTCCTACAAGGTTAGGTCCTTAATTTGACCAATGTAAGACTTTCAGAAAAGTCCACAATATCCAAATCATTAAAAATCAAATGCGACCACCCAAGTGCCACACCTGGCCCACCATAAACATCCTTTCCACTTACCTCAGTCTAAATCATTTTGTCACCCAGTTGATTACCATGCACCACGCGCCATCATCATTATCGACAACACATGTCACATCTTTATAAACACGTTTCATATGTCATTAAATCAAGATTTTACTTTAATATTCCAAAATGAGGTCCTTGACACGCTACAAGACTAAGCATACTACATACGATCTATTAACCAAGCTGGCAAATATAATAAGGTCCAACTATTATTCCACAACCTAGGGTGACAAATGATTCATAGCATACAATTATTATAGACAAGGTGGCATAAAACAAATAGGTCGCATATCTATTTCCCAAAATTAATTGAAATCGTTTTAATTAAACTAGCATGCAATAATTTAAATCAACATAAAGTTTAAATATAGGATCAACAAGGTCAAAGCACAACTTTCCTTCGAAAAGGTCTTAGTTAAGCTCTAGACTTTCTTCTTGAGTCAACACCTCACCCTCGAAGCCTTCAGGCAATTCAACGTCTACGCGTAACGAATAAATAAACAATAAATATCCAAAAATATAGAGCAAATCAAGTCCAAAAATTAAATAAAATTCATAATCAAATAGAGCACAAATTTACAAATTTTTAGGCTTTAGAATTACCTCAATCGGAGTTCATATGAGCAAGAACGAGCCATTTGAAGTTTGAAAATACAATTAAAAGAAAATTTTGAATTAAATGAATTATTTTTCTACTGAAAAATCAATTTATTGCGTCAGCTTACGTCATAGGGACACGTGGACCAATCAGCGCCTACCACGTCGCCTCAGGTGTATAGACTGGGCCCATGACCAGGCTCAGTCTACGGTGGACTTGGTCCATGCGACTCTGTCCCGCTGTCATGTGGGCCCCACTGCTGACGTCACGGCTGATGTCAGCACCCACGCATCTCTTGGCTGACTTATAGGTCCCACTGATGACATCATCACTGGCGTCACACGCGCGTGACACGCTACTGACATGCGGGCCCGCCTGCTGACATCAGCAGTGATCGGACCGCTCGATCGTGGCGCCTCGGTACCTATGCTGCTACGTGGCACGATCTGGTTGGCTGGCTAAGCTGTAAGATCTAACTGTTGATTCAAAATCTGACGATCCTGATCAGATCTATCTCATGCAGATAAGGCGCTACGTGGCTTATCCCGGCGCTTGACACGTGAGTGCATCTGGACCGTACACTACAGATCCAACGGCAACGATCTAACCGAACCAATCTATGCGAATCAATCCGAGCCATTCGATCTTAAAGCTACGGCTGAGATCCAATCTAGTTCAATCTGCAGGATACGCTACGTGGCTCATTCTAAACCCTCGGATCTAAATCGGATGATCATGAATCAATCTAACTCAATACTCCTCGATCTAATCTGGACCGCTCATCCTAGATCGGACGGCTAAGACCTACTCCAGTTCAATGTATCGCAGGGACATGTGGAGAGCTATTCGTGCACTTACATGTTTAAATTTCAGCCCCTTATCCCTAGATCCAATGGCCTAGGTTGATCTGAACTACGAGATGGATTACAACTACGTTGCAACACCTAGATCATTAACTCTAAATTTGATGGTTTAGATCTAACCCAAATGAATCGCTAAGGTGGATACGTGGATGAACCTAGAGCCTTGGGTCCTGATCGGACGATAGCTGCTGTTCGTGAAGATGCGGTGGTGCGCGATGGCGAGCTCCGGCTCGGGAAGACGACACAAGCAGTGATGTTTCGGGGTGGTTCCAGCGAGGTGAAATATCCACCCCGAAGCGCCTCGTCGCGGGGATCTCGGACCTGGGCTCCAAATGGCAGAACTCGACTTAACGGTGGCGAAACCAGCGGAGAACCGAAGTGGCACTCTCACAATTCCGGTGAGGAATTAATCCCGGACAGTGGCGGCTCCGCGGCTAAAACCTTGGGCAATCAATGCGCAAGCAACAGGTGAACCTCAAGGCAAGCTTCAAAGCTTAAATAGCCTCGGCATCCGGGCCCATGCGACGGAGGAGTCCAGCAGTCGCGGGGTGGCGAAGTCAGAGTTCATTTCGGAATGATGATGACGTGGCGTCATTTCGTCTGTCCATGTGGCAGCAATCCAACGTTCTACATGCGTGCACGACGCGGCCAACTCACAGCCATCCAATCGGAATAGCACAATGAGGGGATTTGGGTTATGGTTCTCACGGCGCGGGTCGGGTTAATGGGTCTCGACCTGTTTAGGGTTTTTCCGATTTTATTTAGTTTTTATTATTTAAATTACTTCTAGTAATTCAAATAAAGCGAGAAAAATATCAAAAATAACATAAAAATTCTAGAAAAATTATGGAAAATACTTTGAAGCATTTTGGACTCAAATAAAATATTTCCAAGAAAACTTTATATAAACTTTTTCAAAATTTTAATAATTCAATAAATGATTTAATTCCAAATAAATTCCAGAAAATTCTAAAAATTCAAATAACTCAATAAATTCAAAAATTGGGATGTTACAATCAACCCGACTAGTTAATGCATATTCTAGTTTGTACATGAATATGTTTCTTATTTATTTTAGCCATATCTTTTTATTGGTAGCTAGGATTTGCAAATGGTTTTCACCAATAGCTTACTAACGACGAGAGGAACAGAATTATATAAGTCTAATTATTAAACAATAATTTTTCTGATTGATAACAAAAATTACTATATCTACAACATAACATTACTACATCTACAATTAGAAATTACTATCATGCAGTACAATGGCAAAATCCTGCATAAATAAGTCATTTGGCAGTAAAACTCCTTAAAAACTATGTACAAAATTTGAAAAATTCTCAAAAAAATTACCATACATAGATGATGTGAGCTTTTATAGCTCTATAAAATTTGAATACCAAACTCAGTGTAACACCCTAAAATTTTCTTTTCTTGCGTTTAATGTGTATTTAGAATTTTTGAGACTTTTTAGAATTTATTTGGATTTATTTCGAATTAATTTAAATTAATCCTTTTGTTGAATTAATTAAATATTGCAAAAGTTTATACTTAATTAGCTAGTGCACTAGTGAGCCTAGTTGATTTAGGTTTTAATTGTCAAAACATTTGTCCCCCGCTTGCGCATAATCTTTGTGTAGGTTTTGATATAAGGGACTAATTAGAGCGTATCTCGATTAAGTAGAGATTTTTTTATAAACGCCTATTCACCCCCCTCTAGGCGCATCCTCGACCCTACAGGTGTTCAAATTGCTTAAGGTGTCTCTTAGGTTCAGCATAGCATATCATCCACAAACTGATGGTCAGACGGCACGTGTGAATCAATGCCTAGAAGCTTACCTGCGGAGTATGGTGTTTAGGAGCACAAGAACTATGGAAAGTCGGTATTCAAGTCACTTTCAGCGATTCCATTTAAATGAACATCAACGGATAGATGCCAGCGAGATCAGGAGAAAGACCATCCAACGGTCAGATGAAGGGGAACAATAATTATCGAAAATTGATGAAAAGAAGGCTCTATCTTTTGTTTACTTTTAGGCCCCGTTTGGTACGGTTCTAGATTCTAGTAGAAACGGAAACAATTCTAGATTCTTGGTAGAAACATTTCAGATAGAATTAGAATCACTTTCTACAAACCGTTTGGTACGGTTTCAGATTCTAGTAGAAACTAGTGAAACGGGATTGAGGGTGATTCAACTACGATGTGGAAAAAAAAGAAATGTTCCAAGGAGAATCATTCCGAGTTTTAGCCCGTTTGGCTGGTGTCGACGATCTGTTTCGCCGGCAATGAGATTTGTGATTCTAGGGGATTTGTGCGTGATCTGAGCTTGATGGTAACACAGGATGCGAGGGCAATCTGTTTTAGACAGGTTCGGGCTCTCTCGGAGGAGATAATACCCTAGTCCTGTGTTCTTGGATGTATTGTCCCTCTTTTTCTTGTTTCTCCCTCCTCCCCTTATATACTGGGGGGAGAATACATGATAGTTGGGTGCCACCTGCCCCCGAACATGGTGGCCTCGAACGACATGTCCCTTGTCCTTATCCGCCTTCACGCTCTACGCCCCGGAGAGGTGGTTATGCTTTCTCAGGCCCACGCTGCCGCCTTGTCGTTCCGGCTTCCGCAGCTCGCAATGTCGCATCGCATGCCTCGCCCCTGGCGGGTTGTTAGGGCGGGGCACGGCTTCCGTGAAGGATCAGGAGTTGTCTTGGGGAGCAAGTCGAAGGTCTCCTCTGGGCCCGCCGTTGCGCTTCTGGGCTTTGGGCCTTCTGTTCCGCCTGTCAGGCCTAGTCGGGTGTAGGCCCCTCTTGTGGGGCCCCTGTTTCTGACATCCCACAGCAGCCCCCAAGTGCTTTAGGATCGACTTTCCGTCCCTTGCCCTGTCATGAGGATTATACGGGAGAGAGATCTTAAAGAACTTGTAGTATGAAGCCACCGTGGTTAGTTAGCTTGTGGCCGAGTGGTACCCGCGCCCGTTTACGGTCTTGTGACAACCGCTTGTCGCCCGCGACCCTCATGGGGCGTACCTTGGTCTTTTGGCTCGTGGTCGAGTGGTACCAGCGCCCGTTTGCGGTCTTGTGACAGCCGGCTTGTCGCCAACCCTCATGGGGCGTACCTTGGTCTTTTGGCTCGTGGTCGAGTGGTACCCGCGCCGCTTATGCGGTCTTTGCGCAACCGGCTTGTCGCCCTACCGACCCTCATGGGGCGTACCTTGGTCTTTTGGCTCGTGGGTCGAGTGGTACCGCGCCCGCTTACGGCGCGCAAGAATCGCTTGTCGCTTCTGTTGACCCTCATGGGGCATACCTTGGTCATACAGAGTAATGCTCGTGTGCCGCTATGCGCATCGCTTTAGACCCTCATGGGGCGCATTCTCAAGACCGTGTTGGTTGTAGATCCTCCCGCGACACCCAATCGCGTTGTGAGACAAATGACCAGCAATTGACCCCAAATTATGGGGTGTGCCGTCAGAGGATGTTCGGAAAGTGCCCAGCCCCAAGCTTCCGTGGCGGCGGCGTTCAGCCCGCCATGGGGCGCACTTTTTCCCAAACTTCGGACCAGATTTGACACCTGGCGCGTTTTGCGCGACGCAGCCTATTGGCCCGTCATGGGGCGTGCCCTGGATCTCGCCTGCACTGAACAGAGGGCCTTCGTTTCTTCCCACCGTAGGTGGAAATTGGGGCCCATTTCTTATAAGTTGGAAGGACCCTCGTTGGAGCAACGGCTTCCTCGCACCTTCTCCACCACTACCGCGAAACCTTCAAACCTTCCTTGGCGATTTAGGGTTTCGATTTCGCGCCTTGGCTTGCGGCGGTTCTTTCCTCCAGGTCTTCTTCTTCGCCATGTCGTCTTCCTCGTCATCGGAGGGTAGCACCGACCTGCGACGGTAGGGTGGGAGACTTCCATTACGACGATGTCCCGCTTGAGGGGATGGTTGCCGCCGGCGTCCTCCCTCCGCCGGAGTTGATCTCCGCCGCCCCGCCGCAGTGACCCTTACCCCACACCTCTAGAGAATGAGATTGTGGTGTTTGAGTCCTTCTTCCGCGAGGACTTAGCATTCCCGGGAGCGCCTTCTTCCGGGCTCCTCCACTTCTACGAAATTGAGTTGATCAATTTGAACCCCAACTCGATTCTTCACATTGCCATCTTCGTCCAGCTCTGAGGCGTATCTTGGGATACGTCCTCATTTGGATTTGTTCCGCTCCTTCTTACGGCTGAAACCTCATCCGAACCGGCCGCTCCCAATGTCGTTGGGGGCGCTGCCCACCATGGGAGGGCTCGAAGAAACAGATTTTGTCGTTCCTCTCAAGACCTCCTCAAAGGTTGGAGGCGGGAGTGGTTCTATTGTGCCAACGTTGATCCTTTCCTCGCCCCTTTGCCTACATTGTGCTCCTAAAGCTTCCCGATGCCGGAGCGACACCTCTGACGGGGAGGTTTGGCGCAAGTCCCCGAAGCTTCAGCGTTGATTGACGATCTCGAAGAATCGAGGGTCGACGGCCCCGGATCGCGGCCGCTTTTGTGAAGCGCCGAGTGCAGCCCTTGAAGGAGAGAGTCCATTTGGGGTTCCAATACAACGGGCCTCTGGACCCCACGCGGAGTCGGACGTGGACTCGCTGATGGAGGCACCGCCGCACGGTAGTTGATTTCTTCGTGCCTGGCACAATAATCACCAACAGGGCTGCCTCGTAAATTTTCGATGGCAAGGCCTCCTCCTGTGAGTGCACTATTCTCTCGAAAGGTCGCTCCATGATTTCTTTGACTGATGTGTGATTCAAACAGGGTGCGATCGTTCCTTTTTTCAGGAGCGCGCGTCCTTCCTTTCTGACGCTCCGGTTGTCGGCCTCTCTCGGCTGAGACACGCTCAGGCGAAGCGAGCGGCTGACACCTCGGTTGACGAGCTGCACCGGGAGTCGGCGGAGGAGGTCGCCGGTCTTTCGTCAGCCGGACCTTCGACCTCTGGTGCACCCGGATCGCAAAGCGCGGGGCCACGGCCTTCCGTCCCAGTGGCAGCCCCAGCTGCAGGCGCCAACTTCCCTCCGAGTGGTGCTGGGCCTCGGATGAAACCTGGGATGAAATTCAAGAAATCCAAGAGGTATTCTTTTGGGCGATCCTTGTCTTTTTGTTACTGCCTGTGCTGAGGTGTCTTCCCTTTTTGCTGATTCAGGACTCTCGCCAGGACGTCCCAAGGAGGGTCTCTGAAAAGGAGCCCAGTGCAGGGCTTCCCCAAGGGGAGCCCTCGCCGCGTCGGCTAGGTCGCCGTCGCCGCCAACTGCCGGGGCGTCGCCACCGGGCACAGGCGGTCCGACAGTCGAACCATCCGGTGGTCCATCCGCCGACGAGATCGACCGGCCGTCTCGGAGTGGAGGAAGTGCCTCGAAGCCACCGCCGCTCGGTCCTCTGCCGGCCCCGAATCGGACCGTATGGTGGGAAGGGGTTCCACCGAAGGGGATGGAAGAGGACGACGAGATGGAGAGAGCGGCTCGAACGGAGCTTTATGAGCTCACCGTCAAGTGTAGCACGCTCGTCGTGGTGAGCTTCTTGTCCTCAATCTGCTGCTTGCCGACTTCTCCTCGAGATTCTGCCTGTTACCTAGGACATGGGGAGCGCCAGAGCAAAGGTCGCGGTTTTTCCGGAAGGTGCTCCCGAAGCTCAAGGAGCGAAGCGATGCAGGACAAGCTCAACGAGATCAGCGCATGACAGTGGAAGGAAGTCCACGAGCTTCAGTGGCGAGTGTATGACGATCCGGAGGAGAAGACGAAGCTTGAGCATATGCTTGAAGGTGAGATTCTCCTCGAATACGGTTCGGATGCTTTTGGATGGTGGTTGGAGAGGGTGATGACACACTCGTGTTTCAGAGCGACTCGACCGCTGTCGAAGCCGAGGCCCTACCGAGGCTTCAGAGAATTCTCGCCTCGGCCCGAGTCACTGAAAGGATGCAATGAGTGAAGGGTAAATTTATTTGACTTGGGTTGAACATACTTGGCGTCGGGTGTGCTCTTGATGGTCGTTTGACTTTGTGGCGAGTGCAAGGAGAAGATGGCGCCGCCGAACAGGCGATCGAATCGCTGCCGTCGCTGCGAGCCGCCCCGCACCTTCTCAAGATTGAAGGAGCCACGCCGCCGTGGGGACGACAGTTGTTCCACTTCTCTCGGGAGGAGCCGACAGATCGTAGCTTACGCCAAAGAGTCCGCAGCCGATGAGCGAACCAGGCATTGGCGGTGGTCAAGTCTCATTATCCGAGAGTTGACCTCGGCCGCGGAAAGAAGGCTTTGCTCGTGATGAAGACAAGGCCAACGCGCTCCTCGAAGAGGTGTCCTGCATCGCAGCCCTGTTGGAAAATCCGAATTCGACTTTGACGTGGGCCTTGATGCCGAGTGCTCGCCCTCCTTGTCTCGAAATATTGTGTTCTTACTTCAAGATAATTCGCTTGTATTGTCTTCCGCCGAGTGGTCTTCACCTCTTCCACTTTCTTCTCTGGCCGAGTTGTTAGAATATATGCCCGCAGCCTTTTGGATCCTGTTATGCCTTTCCTGATGGGCTTCACCGACCGGGTATGGCTTCCAAACGCCAGGGCCTTGGCCCGTGGCTTTCTTGCCCTGCACACGCTTTTCCGAGAGGTCAAGTGCAGCTCTCGAGCCGTCGGGACTTACGTTGTAGCCACCTGGCCGAGTGGTTTAGCCCCAGCTTGCATCACTTGCTAGCTCTCCACCCGGGCTTTTGCGCTTAATTTGGTATAATTAAGCGAGGAAGCCGAATGAGCTTGAACCGCCATTTACACGTGTCCGTGAAATTCTCCTTGATTTTGTTCAATCGTCTTTGATCTTCTTCGGTATTCGCGACTGCCGCTTTGTTTTTCGCGCTTCATTGATTGCGGGGTGGCGATTTGATTGCCTTTGGAGACGCCGATTTCCGTGGCTGGGGTGGCTTATAAATGGGGCGCCACCGCTAATGAGCGATCGCCCGCTTCTTCTTGCCTTGTTCTTCGCCTTCCTCTTCCGCTTTCCTTCCATGTCCGACATGAGGAAGTTTGTTGGCCCGTGACGCTGCATTCTTTCGCCAATGTTCTTTAAGTTTTTGTATAGCCGGGAGGAGGCCGAAGCATGGGAGGAGCATGATTTTGCCATCTTGGAGGCGAGGCGGAGGAAGGAGCGGCGAGGACGCCGCCGTGGCCACCTTGTTGGAGGTCGCCTGGCTCCACGAGGTGGCGGAGATCATCCTCGAGATGGTCGGTCGCGATCGTCGCGACGACCTTGCCGCCGTGGCCCTCGTCGCCTTGTACCCCTTGTGGGTGGTTGACGAGAGATTCTCGGCTTTGGGTCGCGTGGTCGCGACTAACCTCGCCGATCTCGCCCTGTCTCCCAAATGGCCAAGACCAAGAAGACAAGACCAAAGACTTAATGCAGAGTACCAAAGAAAGACCAAGAAGACCAAGAGTTTATTTTTTTTTTTTTTTTTTTTTTTTTTTTAGCGCTCGAAAAAAAAAAAAAAAAGAAAGTCAGTAATGTAACTTATTAACATTACGGAATGCAATGCGAAATTTTATCCATTCAGGCCTATCACATTTAACCCGAACTTAGTGGTTTCGCCGATCAACTCATTCTAGTCATTGCTCCAAAGGCCAAGAACGAGGGGTCAGCTCGAGTTTTTGACTGCTAGAAATTCGCGACCAGGCAAATCTTGGTTAAATTCGCGCCGCGAATTGCGCCCCGAGTGGTTAGTGCTTTCTACCCGTTCACAGCGCTACCGGGTATAAACCGCCGAGGCTTTGTGCTCATCGCGGCTTGTTATTTCCGTGCATTCTATATCGGCACGACCAGAGTTAGGCGCTACAATAGCCGGGTAATAACCACTCGGGGCTAGCATTACACAACTTCGTAAAATAAGACGAACCACTATTTTATTTAATGTGTAAGAGTGGGATACATAACTCATGCGTAGAAGCGACTGAGTCGTTTCGGCTGCTCAAGTATTCGCTAACCTCGCCGTCTTCTTGTCTCGAGTCGATAAGCACCCTACGGGTTGTCTTCAGACGATGTATGGACCTTCCCAAATTGGAGAGAGCTTGTGCTCGCTTTTACGCTCCTCCTCAGACCAGATCTCCTTCGAAAAGGTTCTATTTCTCGATGTTATGAGAGTGGTAGCGCCGAAGTCATTTGGAGGTACTTAGCCGATCGAGGGCGGCGACGCCCGAGCCTCCTCGAGTTGATCAAGCTCCACCATTCGGCTTCCCTCGGACTCGGCCGTTGTAGTTCGAACCCTCGGGATTCGAATCCCACTCGGTCGGCAGAACCGCCTCTGCGCCATAGACCAGGAAAAAGGGGTTTGGCCGGTCGCTACCGGGAGTGGTTCTCGAGTCCCCAGAGTATCGACGGTAGCTCCTTCACCCATCGGGCGGCGTATGGTTTGAGGCGGTCGAAGATCCTGGCCTTGAGGCCTTGAAGGACTGCACTGCTAGCTCGCTCGACCGCCCATTGCTTCGTGGGTGAGCCACCGAGGCGGCAGATCTTGATCCCGACGCCTTCGCACCATTCTTGGAATTCTTCACTCCTGAACTGGGTGCCGCTTGTCCGTGATTATCCGGTTGGGCACTCCGAATCGACTACAATATCCTGGAAGAACTCCTTGGCCTTAACCGCAGCTGATAGTTACAATCGGCTTGGCTTCGATCCACTTGGTGAACTTGTCAATGGCCACGAAGTGGTAAGCGAAACCGCCTTGAGCCTTCTTGAGCGGGCCCACTATGTCGAGCCCCGCACCGCAAAGGCCAAGAAATGGGTATAGTCTCAGTAGCTCATGTGCCGGCAAGTGTGTCTGCCTTGCATAGAATTGGCAGCCCTCGCAGGTTCGAACTATCTCCTTGGCATCCGTTACCGCCCGTTGGCGTAAGAAACCCTGTCGGTAGGCTTTCCCAACCAAGGCGCTTGATGCCGCGTGATGGCCGCACATCCTCGAATGGATTTCTTGAGCAGCCTCTCTTCCCGCTTGTCCCGAAATGCACCGCCCGAGGACACCCGAGGCACTTTTTCTAAGAGCTCGCCGCCCACCACCACGTAGGATTTGGCTTGCTCGGGAGATGCGCCCGCCAGATTGGTCGCTCGGAGTTTGTCCTTCAGGAGATAATCAAGGTACGGGTGGTCCGCCGGATCGATGAGCAGACCCCTGCCTCCAGGACCCTCGCTTGGCTTTTGCCGTTTTGTAACGGTTGGCTCATGAAGATCCTGCATTTAAGATATCACTTGGGACATTTGCCCGAGTGGCTCCCATCTTAGCCAACTCGTCTGGCCGCCTCATTATTGCGGCGGAGGACATGAACCAGCTCCACATCACAAACTTGCCTTCCAATTCTGACTTGTCGGGCAAGATGTCGCCATATTCTCGATCCACGCACAACCAGTCCTTCAGACTTGATTCACCACCAACTCGAGTCGCCTCGAATCGCCAAATTCGGATTCGAAAGTGATATGGCGATCTGAAGCCCATGGATGAGGGCCTCAGACTCCGCGGCATTGTTTGAGGCCGGAAGTGAATCCAAGGACATACTTCACTGTCACCCTTAGGCGAGATAAGGAGGATTCCCGCCCCGCTCCTCCAAGCATGAGAGATCCGTCAAGTGCATGACCCAATATTCGCTCTTCTTGGTGCAGGGGCACTGATTCGGTCCACTCGGCCGTAAAGTCACCAAAGCACTGGACTTGACGGCGCGCGGCTTGAACGAGATGTCGAAAGCTCCAAGCTCACCGCCCACTTTGAAATTCTTCCAAGAGCTTCCCGATTATGAGGACCTCTCCCACGGGAAAGAAGTGACTACCAAATCGAATGTCCTTGAAATAATGCTTCAGCTTCCGTGACGAGATCAAAATGGCGTCTGCCAGCCTTCGGATTGGAGGATATCTTGTCTTGGATTCGCCCAATACTACCGACGAATAAATCGGGCGTTGCACGCCGTAAGCGGTGTCCAGATTCCTCCCGCTTCCACAACTATCACGGCACTTACTACATGAGATGTTGCCGCTATGTAGAGCGTAAGAGGTTCACCTGGCGCCGCGAGACTAAGACTGGGAGTGGAGAGAAACACCTTGAGTTCTTCAAGGCCTGCTGTGCCTCTGCCGGTCAATCAAAGCGATCTTGCTTCTTAAGGAGCTTGAAGAAAGGCATTCCCGGACCCGATCGTGAGATAAACTCGCCAAGCGCTACCATGCATCCGGTGAGCTTTTGGACCTCCTTTTGGTCGGGTAGGCGGGGCCATTTTCATAATGGCTCCAATTTTCTCCTGTTCGGCTCGATCCCACGACGGAGACGATGAACCCGAGTAGTTTCCTAAGACACTCAAAACGCACTTCTCTGGGTTTAGCCTCATCTCGAACGCCTTCAGACTTGCAAACGCCTCGGCGGACGGAGGTGAGGCTGTCCTCTGTCTGCGTTTTAACTACCACATCATCCACATAAGCTTCCACATTGCGCCCGAGCCGATGGTGAAAGCACCGCACGGGCGCTACCGGGTACGCTATACGCCGCATTCTTGAGCCCGAACGGCATAGTGATATAGCAATATGCTCCGAATGGAGTGATAAACGAAGTCTTCGCAGCCTTCCTCTCGGCCGAATCGATGATAGCCTGAATAGGCGCCCGTAAAGCCGAGTAACCGAGATCCAAAGAAGGAGTCTACCACCGATCGATACGAGGAGACCAAAGGGATCTTTCTGACAAGCCTTGTTGAGGTCGGTGTAATCAACACACATGCGCCAGCTTTTATTCTTCTTCTAGACGAGTACAGGGTTCGCCAACCACTGATGATACACTTCTTTGATGAAACCTGCGGCTAGCGACTTTGTGATCTCCTCTCGATGGCTTCTCGACGATCTTGAGCAAACCGTCGTAGCCTTTGCTTGACGGGCCTGGCGGATTGGTTTACATTTAGTGCGTGCTCGATCACCTCCTGGGAACCCCGGCATGTCGGACGGCTTCCAGGCAAAGACGCCTTGGTTTGCCCGCAGAAGGTGACGAGCGCGCCTTCCTATTCATCCTCGAGCCTTGTCCCGATCGAAGCGGCTCGAGCCGGATCGGACGGGTCGAGGAGGATCCTTTTGGTGCCTTCTTCTGGCCGATCCCGGTTCTCGGCTTGCGGGTAGGGATATCGCCTTCCGGCTTGTCGAAATCCGCCTCTTGACGAATTCTTTCCCGACCCGCCGCCTCCAGAGACTTCGGCCATTTCGCAGCCTCTCTCGCCGCAAGAGAAAGATCGCTAACGCCGCCACAGAGTGATAATACCACTCGGACCCGGCATTTTCAGCATTAGATACGCCAGAGTGGGGCACCGCCATGAACTTGGCCAGCCGCCTCCCCAAGATGGCATGATACGCCGTCGCGAAATCGCCACCTCGGCTAAGGCTCTCCGTCCGGTAGTTGTCCCTTGCGCCGAACGTGATCGTAGAGTGATTTGTCCGAGTGGTATCGCCGACGTTCCGGTATCACTCCATGAAAAGGTGACGCACCGCGCTTGAGGTCGCACCGCGGGATCCCCATATCATCGAGTGTCTTCACGAAGAGGACGTTGAGCCCGCTTCCCACCGCCAATCAACACCCTTTTGAGCTTGATGTCGCGGACAACCGGCGCCAAGACCAACGGGTATCTGCCGGAATGGGACGCGATCTGGGTGATCCGCGGCGGTCGTAAGTTATTGCGACCTCGGACCACCGGACATATCGGGGTCTCCGCTCATCGCATAGATGTCCCGGCGGTGAGCTTTGCTTCCGCTTGGACTCATATCTTGGTGAACCCCGAATATGTAGTTAAGCTCGAGGTCGACTTCCGATAATCTTCCTCACCGGGGAGGAGGTTTGCTTGGCGATGACCGCTCGGACCTTGTCCTTTGCCTCTTGCTCTCGTGGGCGAACCTCTTTAGGGTGAAACAATCCTTGGCGGCATGTCTCCCTTTGGATGGAAAGGGCGAGTGAGTTCATGACCTTATCATATCCATCCTCTTTGAGAGCGCGAGGATGAGTTGGCGCAATGATCGCCACTAGCTCTTCGCTCTTGCGCTTCTTTTCTTTCCGCCGAGGGGTTCAGATCGATCCTTCCCTTCATCACGCCGTTCGCCAGAGCCTCGGAGGTCGGCGTAACGGTCCGCTAGGGCGAACAGCTCCTGACCGACGTGGGTGGCTTCCGGACATCTTCTTGATGAGGTCGGGTCGCCGACTCCTTTCTCGAAGGCAGCTATCACAACCGCATCTCGTGACGTCCCGAACGGTGCTTTTCTTGTTCATGAAGCGCTTGACGAACTCCCTGAGGGATTCGCTCCTCCTTTGGTGTAGCCGTATAGGTCCCAAGGGGTGCCTCGGGCGCTCGTAAGTGCCTTGGAAATTTGAGATGAATCGCTCACACAGATCTCCCCAGAATCTATAGAGTTCATTGGAAGTCCGGTGAGCCATGCTTGGGCCAGGCGAGAGGGTAACCGGCAAGTAGTTTGCCATTACTTCTGATCCCTGCTGCCCTCGACCGCAGAGCGTATACTTGTAGCCAAGCCTCGGGTCTCTCTCACCGTCAAACCTAGTGATGCCTTTAGGATTAAATCCATCGTGCCAAACCACTCGGCGTAGGTGAGGAGTAAACGCACGACCCTTCGATGACTCCGTGATACCCCGAGGTGATCGACGCGAGGGGATCGCGCTTGGCGTATTTCGCGGCCTCGCGGAAGGATGCCGGCGCTCATATTCGCCGGCTTGACGGCGTTGTTCCTCCCTTTTCGGCCGCGGCGTCTGGCGCCGAGGTCCGAACGGAGGTCGCGGTGATGCTATGTCGCAAGTCGTCTCGCTGGGTAGAACATGATGTATCGGACGGGCTTCGACCGACGGCCACTGGTTGCCTGGGTCCTCGCCGACCACGCGTGCCTCCTTCGCCGGGTCGGTTTGAGTATCTTTGGATAGTGCCGCCGTCACCATGGCCTTTACTTGGGCCATGATCGGGCAATCGATCATCTGCCCCAAAGATAGGGGTCGTGGTATCCAGGAGTGTCTTGGAAGGCGACGATATTCTGGCCGGGTACGAAACGCCTGGTCCCCATCTTGGCTTGCGAATGTCTTCATTGACAGCCCGCGCGGTCCCGAGAGTACGCGCCACTGCGTCAGGCTGTCACTCGGCCTCCTTCCAAATCGGCGATCGAGGTGTCGGCGCCGCTGCTGCGAATCTGCCCGCGAGCCTTCGATCACACAGACTCTACGGAAATTCCAGAAATTGCCTAGGCTTTCTTACGATTCGGCCGAGGTGGGTGAGTCTCGGGAAAGACAAACCTAGGCGCTGGGGTGCCGAGTGGCTTGGCGGTGAGAACTCCCACCCTTCGTGCCTCGGCGTCCTCGAGCACGACTCATGGTGAGCAGGTCTTGAGATCCGCTTTCGGTACTTTAGAGTACGAGGCAGGGGACCTTCCGACGGGCGCGAAGTCGTGACGATGGATCGCCGGAAACCTCACCGCTACAGTAGCGTTCCTTGGAGAGAGAGGCTTCCGAGGTCGTTGGAGATGAAGGTCAAGCTTCCAAACTAAGACTGGCCCGGCGAAGACTGTGGAGACTTCGCTCGTCGCAGCCCATCAAGCTTGACGAAGATGTTGACACAGTCCCCTACCTGGCGCGCCAACCGCCGACGATCTGCTTTCGCCGGCAATGAGATTTGTGATTCTAGGGATTTGTGCGTGATCTGAGCTTGATGGTAACACAGATGCGAGGGCAATCTGCTTTAGACAGGTTCGGGCTCTCGGAGGAGATAATACCCTAGTCCTGTGTTCTTGGATGTATTGTCCCTCTTTTTCTTGTTTCTCCCTCCTCCCTTATATACCGGGGAGAATACATGATAGTTGGGTGCCACCGGCCCCGAACATGGTGTCCTCGAACGACATGTCCCTTGTCCTTATCCGCCTTCACGCCTACGCCCCTGGAGAGGTGGTTATGCTTTCTCCGACCCACGCCGCCGCCTTGTCGTTCCGGCTTCCGCAGCTCGCAATGTCGGACCGCATGCCTCGCCCCTGGCGGGTTGTTAGGGCGGGCACGGCTTCCGTGAAGGATCAGGAGTTGTCTTGGGGAGCAAGTCGAAGGTCTCCTCTGGGCCCGCCGTTGCGCTTCTGGGCTTTGGGCCTTCTGTTCCGCCTGTCAGGCCTAGTCGGGTGTAGGCCCCTCTTGTGGGGCCCCTGTTTCTGACATCCCACAGCTGGGTTTCTCCCAAATTCTAATAGAAACAGCTCGATTCCAAGTTGCCAAACGGGGCCTTACTACTGTTTTCAACTTTTACGAATTACAATTATGTTGAGATTAAACTATGTACTGAATGGGTATAAAACCCGGATGAGAGAGGAATGGAAAGCAGAAGATTCCACTTACCATATTGTACTTTCGTTTGTTAGTCTGTTAGAGCATCTCCAACAAGGCTCTCCAAATTTCACTCTCCAAAAGTCATATTTGGAGAGCTCTCTAAAAATTTGACTCCTTATATCTCCTTCCTCTCCATGTAACACCCCGGCATCTAGTATGCCTGAATGCTACCAAATATATACTAAACAACACCTAAATACCACTAATAAAGACAAATTACAGCAAAGGAGCAAATGCTAAAACCGAAAATTTCGACAGCATCTCCTTTGTTTTAACATGATTTGAGACAATAGCAATAACAGGCAAGTAATATCATATCATAAGCTATCTAAAAAAGCAATGTAAATGGATATAACAACAACATACAACAATAATATCAAGTCCAACCACTCCATAAACTATAACGAAGCAAATAAGGGACACGACCACACAATTTAATCCATACACCAAGATTCATGGCACTATTATAATGATCATGACTTAAATTGGTAAATGTGACTGGAACTACGTGAAGATGTGTAGCTATTGCCCCTTCCCACATGCCGGTGTCATGGTACCTAAAACAACATAAAACACAAGCGTGAGTTCATCACTCAGCAAGTATATTGCAATGGGTCATACAGAACAATTCAATTATTATCATCTCTACATAACAACTTAACATCATGATCAAGTCATACTTCATATGCAACATCATATTCATGTCTCAACCTCATTGAGATCATTTCATCATCATCATCATGAATGCAATGCACATGTCTCCTCGACGCAAATACCGGTATTGCCGAGTGCACACCCGTCGGCGTGCACCCACGTCCCCCTTCCATCCCGTAGATGGAGGGTGCCTACTCCTCGCTTCCACTCACGTCGTGGGTGGAATCACAAGGTAGGTCTTACATCCATGGCGCTCCGGAATAGTCATAACTTTCTCACCGACCTTACCGGAATAGTTATGACGTTCTCACCGACCGGGCCAAGTTTCATGCTATGTATGCAACATATGCCATAATCATTAACCATAAACCATTGCATAACATCTTAACATACCATTTTTATCATATCATGGCAAACACTAAGCATGGAAAGATAGCATAACATGGAAACAATTGCATCTAGTCAAGACAAGCAAATAAACCACATGCTACCCATCCCAATACACTTGCCTTAACCTCGGGCGACGGATTGGCGGGATGAGGAGGGCACTCCCGGGGTCACACCACCTACACATAGATGCCACACAATCACAACGTGCCCACAAAACAATACGCCATCGCCCATCTACCCCGATATCACAAACTACTCCCGAAAACGAAAAACAGAGAATCTGTCCCTCCCGAACAGCAGACTTCAAACTATCATAACTTTAGTTCTAGGACTCCGAATCGATTAAACGAGTACATCCTCACGTAGCTTAGGAAATTTCCTAACTTTTTCTAAGTATATGTAAAAGCTGATTCGGACTCTAAAGCTGTCTAATCTACAAAACCCTACGTTCTATCCCAACTACGTCACAGATTTGAACACGTTCGGTAAATCGAGCATAACTTTCAAACGGCTGGGTTGAATTGGATGTTCTTTATGTCAACTGAAAGGTATTGAAGTTACCTACAACTTCTTCAACAGGCGGATGACCAAATTCCAACTCTAAGGTTGTGAAAACTCAAACCCTAGGTCGACTGCACAATCTGCCCAAAGCAGAGAACGTGGCAAACTCTAGTTTTCATCTATTCTACCCAATTACAGCACCACCACTTGATCTAAAAGCATCCAAATACCCTCTAGCATAGCACCTAGACCAACCCCAAGGATTCCCCCAAATCATACCTCTCCCCGACGAACGATGAACGCCGAAATCCTTGCTCCCGAGCTCCCCGATCGTCCTCCTCGCGCCGGAACCGCCGGATCTCTTCGTCGCGGGGCTTTCCGATGAAGGGGACAGCGAGGTGGCGCGGTGGGGACCTCCCCTATGGCAGCAAGGGAGGTGTAGAGGAGAGGGGAGGGTGAAGGCGCATAGGGGAGAAGGGAATGGGGGGAGGGGCGGCGCAAGAGGAGGTGGGAAGGGTGGAAGGGGCGGCTAGGGTTGAGGGGGCGCATGTGGGCAGGGGGAGGATGCCCCCAAGGCAGGTTATCCTGCCTCCCCCTCCCTCATGGGCCCAAAAATCCTCCCACCAAGGCCCACGACACATCCCCCTTGGGCCCGAACTCCCCCGGAGAGGCCCAAACTCTCAAAAACAGCCCGGAAATGCGAATAAACCTCACAGCGTATAGTTTTAACCTCTGATTTCATATTTTATAATGTTTCGTCCTTCCGTAGTGTCGCACTCCAACAGCACTCTCTATATCACACTCTCTATTTTCTCTCCCCTATATTTTAATCATATTCCATAACCGCCATAACAGTTATTGTAACCACCACGCTGCAACGGTTATTTTTCAACGGGTAAATTCGAACGGCTATATTTCAATGCGGGAATTTAAAATTCAAAATTTATTGTAACCACCACGCTGCAACAGTTATTTTTCATCGGGTAAATTCGAACGGCTATATTTCAAAGCGGGAATTTAAAATTCGAAATTTATTGTAACCACCACGCTGCAACGATTATTTTTCAACGGGTAAATTCGAATGGCTATATTTCAATGCGGGAATTTAAAATTTGAAATTTATTGTAACCACCACACTGCAACGGTTATTTTTCAACGGGTAAATTCGAACGGCTATATTTCAATGCGGGAATTTAAAATTCAAAATTTATTGTAACCACCACGCTGCAACGGTTATTTTTCAACGGGTAAATTCAAACGGCCATATTTCAATGCGGGAATTTAAAATTCAAAATTTATTGTAACCATCACGCTGCAACGGTTATTTTTCAACGGGTAAATTTGAGCGGCTATATTTCAATGCAGGAATTTAAAATTCAAAATTTATTGTAACCACAATGCTGCAACGGTTATTTTTCAACGGGTAAATTTGAACGGCTATATTATTCTTGTCTATATATACATACCCATTTGCAGTTCAAAGTATTGCACGTTTCTTGTTGTTCAGTACCAACAATGAGTCATCGAAATTTAGTCTCACAATGTCTCTAAGAAGATGAGGAGTATGAGAGAAATAATGAGTACGTATTTCTTCTGACAACAGGATACCTAGCACACATGGAAGATCAGGATGTTAATGTTCCACGCCATGGCGGTTCTACTCTTGGCCATCAAGTCGTTCATCGCAATAGGCAACAAGGACATGCTAGACTGTTCCAAGACTATTTTGCTGATCCTCTTATCTATGGCCCAACCTTCTTTCGGCGCAGGTTTAGAATTATTCGTTCTTTATGTCTTGGCATATTATGCTGATCGTTCTGTCCGCGGCTCAACCTTCTTTTTGGCATAGGTTTAGAATGAATCGTTCTTTATTTCTTTGCATATTGCATGCTGTAGAAGCGCATGATAACTATTTCATTCAGAAGAGGAATTGTGCTGGAATTCTTGGGTTATCTTCTTTGCAAAAGGTTACCACGGCATTTCGGATGCTAGCATACGGAGTAGCAGCAGATGCTATTGATGATTATGTGCGGATTGGAGAAAGTACTGCTATAGAGAGCCTGAGAGGGTTTGTGAAAGCTATTATTGAAATCTTTGGAGATGGGTATTTGAGATCTCCAAATGATAATGACACACTACTAGATTACTTGCAATTGGTGAGGAAAGAGTTTTTCCGGGAATGCTAGGGAGCATAGATTGCATGCACTAGAAGTGGAAAAATTGCCCTGCAGTATGGCAAGGCATGTATACTGGTCATGTGCACGAGCCAACAATCATTCTAGAAGCCGTTGCTTCGCAAGATCTTTGGATATAGCATGTTTTTTTTGGTTTACCAGGGTCTCACAATGATATTAATGTTCTTCACCGATCCCCTCTCTTTGCAAAGCTAGCCGAAGGGCAAGCACCTGAAGTGAATTATACTATGAACGGTCAAAATTATACAATGGGATACTATCTTGCAGATGAAATATATCCTTCATGGGCAACATTTGTGAAGACAATACCAGCTCCCCAAGGGAATAAGAAAAAATATTTCGCCGAAGCCCAAGAAGCGGCTAGGAAGGATGTGGAATGAGCATTTGGAGTTTTACAAGCTCGTTTTGCAATTGTTCGTGGACCAGCTCGTTTTTGGTATCAAGAAACACTTAGAGATATCATGACAACATGTATCATCATGCATAACATGATAATTGAAGATGAGAGGGATGGACCTCAAATTGATTACAATTACGAAGCAATGGGAGAAAATGCTATGGTCTCTCATGAAATAACACATGAGCTTTCTGAGTTTATTCAAACTCATCAATCCATTAAAAATAGAAAAGCTCACTCTCAACTTCAAGATGATCTAGTCGAGCACTTATGGCAACATTATGGAAGGATCTAGTTGAGCGCTAGTTAACTGTTTCAGTTATGATGTACTAGTTTCTGCACTTCAATATGATGTACCAGTTATTGCACTTCAATATGATGAACTAGTTTCTGCAATTTGACGCATACTAGTACCATAGCATAGTTCAAATGTCTTACTTATGAAAGGTTCAACGCATACAAGATAGCACCATACCATAAAGAAATAGCATAAAAGGTTCAACAAATTAATTCGTAGAACATAACTAGTGCTCAACCCGACGTATTACATCTTCGAGCGATGATATCGTTCTGCAGGTTCGTGTAGTATTGTTGTTGTGGCCCACTCAAGCAACTGGTGTCAATGCTCATAATCCTCTCCTCTTCGACCATTCTCTTCAATTCGAACTCATTTTTCCTTATCTCAATCTTTTCCTTCTCTTGAGCAATCCTCTCTTGTTCCTGTGCAAATGCTCGTTCATACTGCTCGTCCCTCTTAAGCTCTTTCATAACCTCCAATTCTTTCATCTCCTTCCTAAAGTTTTCTAATGCTTCCATGTAGAGTGAACCTGTTCGAACACTGTCAACAGAATCTTTACCTCGGCGTAACCGTTCTTTCTCAGCCTTCCTACCACTTGGTCTTGTCAACACATTAGTTTCTGTAGTAGGAGCATCTTCAGGAAGATGAA
Source organism: Rhipidocladum racemiflorum (assembly GCA_036346355.1). Lineage (NCBI taxonomy): Eukaryota > Viridiplantae > Streptophyta > Magnoliopsida > Poales > Poaceae > Rhipidocladum > Rhipidocladum racemiflorum. The sequence goes on from CM070571.1 coordinate 23,390,694, forward strand.
TTGCATTAGAGCTAAGAGGACTAGAACTACCCGGAGAAGCATTAGATGATGTTTTCTGCTTTTTTCTAAGATAAATGATCATTCCACTTTGGATGGTGTTGTAATACGTTCCAGCAATGCAAGTAAGCAAACAATCGGCCTTCTTCTTCCTGGTACAAAGCTTTAGCATGGACTATCTGTAGAAAAGAATAAGTGCCTTATTCAATATGGACACAACATATGAAATTGTAATAAAAAAGGGATATGGACCAACCTTATCCTGCTCTGTTAGCCCTCTTTGCCTTCTACACTCAATCCGGTCATAACATCCACAAAACTTGTTCACATGTTCTTGGATAGATGACCAACGGTGCATAAGTGAATTCTGAGTACGATCTGAGAAGAAATTTTTGTTCTCATGGAAGTAATCATGTATTCTACTCAAATAAGTGCTACAAGTTTGTTGGGTCCCTTGCACTGGGTCCAAACTGACATTAAGCCATGCCGACACCATCATAAAGTCGAATTATACATAAAGTGATGATCATAAGTCTTAATATACATAACACAAAGATAAGAATAACACTAGCCACTGGAGCTGATACTTTCATCCTCTCTAAATTGACGATCATCACGTTTACCCAAATCATCGGTCTCGTAGTCATATGGCAGCAATTGCTCGCCTACGCTCGATGAAGTGTCTTCTTCAGGAGGATCAATGCCATCCGTTCACACCAAATCTTTCGATTGTATGGCAAGTTCATCAAGGCGGCAAGCAATTTGTTCAATCTCAACTAGGACTTGGTTTAGTTCAGTTGCACTTGCGCATGAGCCAGGAGAAAAATTATCGTTCACTACATTCTTAATGTCACATGCGATTTCCTCTATGCGCTTAATTGTCCAAGCATGTACTGCACTGACTTTCTTCAATTCTTTATGTAGGACCGAATATAGCAATCAGAGGGGGGGTGAATGATTGTGCGGAAGCTAAAACCAAATTCTTGATCTATTAAAAGTTTACCCCAAAATAGAACCAAATAATTGCCTCGTTTTCGAAAAAAATAGAATGATAGAGGTTTAGTAAAACGTGAATTCTCGGAGATCCAACCGTCCGATCGATCTGAAATTTGGACACAAGAAACTAGATTCCAATACGAATCAAACCCAAAAAGAATCAGCTCAATCGGACTTACGGATCAAAAGTTATGACCTTCGCAAGCTTACTGTTCCAGAAGATGGCGAGAATAAATCTAACTAGAATTGTAGCTCGCCGAAAGATTTGATGAACTTGATCTTTATTTCTCCTTTCTTTTGTCTAAAATACTCCAAACAAAAGAGTACAACCCTAAAGCTTGCTCAAAGCTTGATTGCCTTCAACAGAGGCAACCCTCTATTTAAAGAGGGCAAACACACCTAATCCTAGAAGGAGTCCTAATCCTAGAAGGATTCATAATCCTAAAAGGATTCCCACTCCTAATCCTAGAAAGAGCATGTATTCAACACAACTCCACTTGGCCCAACCTGGCCGAGTACAACTCTTGCACGCGTATGGCAACCCTACCATACTCACGTGACTAACACTTTGCACGCGAATGACCTCATGCCATTCTCACGTGACTAACCATTCTTCATGTGCACCATTCTCTTAGCCCGAACGTCCCGCATGACATCCTTGACCACCAAGACCTTAGTTCCTCGAACCTAGTCCGAACCTCGGTTCCTCCATGAACCTAGTTCGATCCGTCATCGACCACATTCGCCCTCGAGCAATACCTGCACATGAACAAACCACAAAACGATTCCAAGCACAAGTCCGCGACTTGACTCACATTAAACCTTGCAACCACTCACAGGAGTGCATTGCATTAAATATTCTAAGAACACTATTTCAAAACACGAACAAAAACCTTTGCAAAAATCAAAAAGCTTTCCAAATAATCAAACTGATTTCAGATCTTTTCAAATAAAGAAACCAAAAAATAAATCTTGTCGAAATATCAAACTGGTTTCAAATCTTTTTCAAATACTCATCATCAAAATCAACTGGATTAAAAATAACGATCCTTCAATCTCCCCCTTGATGAGTAATTTGACAAAACACAATATAAGATTTGACAAGAGATTGAGCAAGAACCAAAAGACCAAATAATCCCAATTCAAAAACCTCCTTGACTTGTTCTCCCCCTTTTTGACAAAATAGTCATCAAGATCTCAAAACTCCCCTTAATGAATGCAAGATCTCAAGCTTTGAAGTATATTCAAGGTATATAATCAAAGTAAAGCATTTGAAGAGTTTTTAGGAGAACTTTCTCATTTTGTATCAAATTATCCAATGAGAAAGCAAATTGTGAGAATATGGAGGCTCTAACACATAGAATAGTTATTGCATAAGCAAATTAGAGCAAACAAGTAAAATGTCATAAACAGATTTTGCCAAAGCGAAAAAGAAATCTATCATGAGCATAGAGAGACTTTCAAATTCACTAATATTTATCTCAAGCGTTTTTCAACCATTTGAATTTCCTTTTTCTCTTTTAGCAAGTTTGACAATTTTGCTTTGTGATCAACAGGGATGACAAGTAACTGCACACTAGCCCATACTTGTGTATGAGTAGGTAGTTCTTTCTTGTATCTTTCTCAGTTTAAATTGGCAAGTGGCTTCACATTGTTCGAACTTTTGTTTAGACAAGTAGCCTTTTCTTGCATCTTTTGCATTTAAATCCTGGCAAGGAAGTCGCACATTGTACTAAACTTGTGTTTAGCCAAGTAGCTTTTGCTTGCATCTTTTTCAACTTGCTTTTAACATTAAAACACTGATTTTGCTTGAGACTCATAATGATCATTTGAAGTCCAACAAAAAACTCACACATAGTTTCTAATCAGCTCTAGCCTTTCAACATATGACAAGAAACTTTTAAGCCTATTTCACAAATGCAATACCATAATGAGCAAGAGCCAAAATATTCTCGAAAAGCATCTTAAATTGAATTATTTTAGCCTTTTAGTGATAAGTAAAGCATTGAGCATTAACTTGGCTATATACACAAGAATAATCACCAAAGCTTTGTACTACATGATGCAATGTAAACAGGGGTTTTTACTTGAGGTGTAAAGTCAAAATACCACTTATAAAAAAAAATCACTTCTAGGAACCAAAGTCAAGTAACCCAAAAAGAGATAAATAATTGCCTCGTTTTCGAAAAAAACAGAATGATAGAGGTTTGGTAAAACGCGAATTCTCGGAGATCCAACCGTCCGATCGATCTGAAATTTGGACACAAGAAACTAGATTCCAATACGAATCAAACCCAAAAAGAATCAGCTCAATCGGACTTACGGATCAAAAGTTATGACCTTCGCAAGCTTACTGTTCCAGAAGATGGCGAGAATAAATCTAACTAGAATTGTAGCTCGCCGAAAGATTTGATGAACTTGATCTTTATTTCTCCTTTCTTTTGTCTAAAATACTCCAAACAAAAGAGTACAACCCTAAAGCTTGCTCAAAGCTTGATTGCCTTCAACAGGAGGCAACCCCTCTATTTAAAGAGGGCAAACACACCTAATCCTAGAAGGAGTCCTAATCCTAGAAGGATTCATAATCCTAAAAGGATTCCCACTCCTAATCCTAGAAAGAGCATGTATTCAACACAACTCCACTTGGCCCAACCTGGCCGAGTACAACTCTTGCACGCGTATGGCAACCCTACCATACTCACGTGACTAACACTTTGCACGCGAATGACCTCATGCCATTCTCACGTGACTAACCATTCTTCATGTGCACCATTCTCTTAGCCCGAACGTCCCGCATGACATCCTTGACCACCAAGACCTTAGTTCCCCCTGAACCTAGTCCCGAACCTCAGTTCCTCCATGAACCTAGTTCCAGTCCCGTCATCGACCACATTCGCCCTCGAGCAATACCTGCACATGAACAAACCACAAAACGATTCCAAGCACAAGTCCGCGACTTGACTCACATTAAACCATGCAACCACTCACAGGAGTGCATTGCATTAAATATTCTAAGAACACGATTTCAAAACACGAACAAAAACCTTTGCAAAAATCAAAAAGCTTTTCAAATAATCAAACTGATTTCAGATCTTTTCAAATAAAGAAACCAAAAAATAAATCTTGTCGAAATATCAAACTGGTTTCAAATCTTTTTCAAATACTCATCATCAAAATCAACTGGATTAAAAATAACGATCCTTCACTTTATCCATCTTTATGCATCACAGTGGACAAGAAAACACAAGAAAGGATACTTGATTTTGATTTATGAACTTTTAACCATGAGAGTAGCAAACAGAATAATATTCCCTTTGTGCTATCCTAACATTTTGTATTTCAACGACGTCGTATTGCATAAACTATTTTAAATCATATCAACTATTATACAGATCATATCAAACTATTATACAGATCATATCAAACTATTACACAGATCATAGAGAATCATATGAACTACTGCCTAAATCATATCAAAGCAAACATATATTATGACTTCTGAAAGAGGATGTCAAACGGCTGACAGAAGAGTAAGCTGACAGTTAAGTCTAGTTACATTCCAGCCAAACCAATGAATATGTATAGCAGCACAAACATGATACATGCTACTTGACTGCATAACAGATGTGGTTTCGGATGGAGGTAGTTCATTCTAACAGTTAATTGATCATAGAGAAAATAACAGTAGCACATAACATATTTCTGCCACACATTACATAGAGAAAATAGTTCATTCTGACTGTTAATTGATCATAGCAGTAGCACTGAAATATTCAGATTGAACACTGAAATATTGCAGTAGATTCATTTCTCAATATAGTTCATTTTGAAATATTCTGACTGTAACAACGAGACCAATTGCTAACTTCAATATGAGAGCACAGATAAATTGAACACAACAAGGAGATTGCAATTTGAGTTTACAGTAACTTTGATAATATTTCTTAAGTTGCATGTTTGATTATCGATTAGGTAGATGCAATAGTCAATAGGTTCATTAAGCTGGAACATGAATGCTCTGTGCACTGCATACTATGTTCTTCTTTTGCTTTGTTACGCATCTCTATGGTTATCACAGAAAATATTTATTGCCACAACAAGATAGCTCGTATGATAAGCTATTCTGACTGTTACATCATCAATTAACCTCTTGTTTAACCTCTAAAGTGTCTTAATACTAGCTAAATCCTATATAGAATGTAGTTGATACAACTGGATGGTGTCAGCGAACATGGATTGATCTTTGCTTCAAGGCTAAAGTGGGTAGTTGGCTCACAAACACTAAACATCTTGTACACTTAGCATCTAAAAAAATTAAACTAAAACTTATGAGCATTCTTAGCATCCACAGAAATTAAGAAGATGGCAAACAAAATAATAAATCTCTACAACAATAAAAAATCGTAAGTATCTACAACAGATGGACCCAATTCAGAATCATTGCTTAAGCATGAAGGACCCAATTCTGAATCGACAAGTAACAATCCCATCCCCAATCCCAGGTTACCCAATATTGCAGCTCACCAAGCACACCACATCAGTTATCCTAATCTTTTTGTAACACACATCAAGCAAACAACAACCACGCATACAGTGAATAGATAATGGTGCTACGGTCAATCCTTACCAGGAAAACGAGAAGCAACAGTTAGATCTACACTCCACAGCAGTAGCAGTACCAGATCCACGTCTTGGTCGCGTCGAGGACGACGGTGCTCGTGAGGGGGTTGGGGATCTGTCGTCGGATGGGGAGATGGAGACTGCAGCAGAGCAAACAAAAATTAAATTAGAGGTAGCACCGTACCAAGCAAACAAGAAGCAGCAGCCATATCTCCACTCCACGGTAGTACCGTACCAGATCTGCCACCGAATGGCTGGTGGGGGGAACCGCCAGTGGCTCTTGGGGGATTGGGGATCCGCCGAGGGCTTCTCGAGGGAGGGGAGAAATGGGGTAGTCTGGCTCAAGATTGGAATGGGAACGGGGAGGGGAGACCGAGTGGAGGTGGTGGCGGAGGTTGCGACGCCGCAGCGGTCGGTCGGCGAGGAGACACTGGCGGTGGGCGGAGGTTGGGATCTGGCGATGAGACGATGAGCGAGAGGGACGACGTCCGTGGGCTAGCGTGGATGAGGGAGCTGTTGCCGATTCACGGATAGCGAGCGGAGAGAGAGTCGCCAAATCTAGGAGTCTCTCTCCGCGCGCTAAAAATGGGGAGGAGGCTGGGGAGTCTGTTGGAGACGATGATTTCCAGGGAATCGGTAAAATTTAGAGCACGGGAGTTGAATAGGGAGGCTTTTGGAGATGCTGCTAGGGATTGTCTGCTCTGTTCTTCCGAGTTCTTGTTTCTGTTGCCTCTGTTCTTCCGATGCAGTCTTGATTCGAAATCGCTTCGGGTCCTGAGAGCCGTCCCCCACCTCCCTGCAAATCCCTTCTATGGCGGATCCGGCGCAGTCTCCGCCGAGGATCCAACGATCCGGTGCTCAGCAGCGCTGTCTAGCACTGTCGAGCACGTCGACCTCCCCAAACTCAAACTCTGGCCCCTTGTCCCTCGATGACAGCGGCGGCCGCATCCTCCTCCACGGTACCTTCCCCTCAGCATTTTCTTTCCCAACCACGGCGATCCTATCATCCACCTCGACTGCTGCTATTCCGACGACCACCAGTACTTCTCTCAGATGTCAATCTGCTAGATTGCAATCTTTCCTCATCTGCTAGATTGCAATCTTTCCTCTCAGATGTCACTATACTATTTGCCTCCTCATTTAATTGCTGAATTTGCGCGTGAACTACGATTGCTCTTTTGATTACTGCACTTTCTGTGGATGCATCAATTATTGTTCATTACTTCTACTGCCTTAGTTGCTATCTGTGCCTGAATTTTGCTGAATTGTGTCAAGTGTTCAGTAGTTGTCAACTGTGAAATTCTGAGGGCTTCTGTGCTTGTCAGAGTTTGGTGATATCTTGTAGCTATTAGCTGTGGAATGGTGTATTTCTTGTTTTGGAATAGTGTATTTCTTGTTTTATTCATGTTCGTGATGTGTTTAGCTATCAGTAGTAAGTGCAGTATGAGAGTATAAACCCTTGACGAATTCTACTTTGGTTAATAACATATTGTTATATACGAGACTATGAGAGTATAAACATGTGTTATTTTGTTAAATTACTACTACCTCCGGTCACAAATATATGTCGTTTCGGACATCGACATGATCCCCAAAACATCACTTTGACCACTAATTTTTATTGTAATATATTTATAAAACTCAATAAAAGTATAATATTATGAAGGTTCTTTTCGAGACAAATTTACACATATGATTTTCATGTATCCAATATGACTTTTTAAGAGAGGTGCTTCTATGCTCTTCTTTTTAAAAGTTGCACAACTATTAAAGCATGAATGAAAGGTAGATGGTGATTACTTACCCCTTCGTTTGTTTCAAGATTTGTGCAACTTGTATTAGGAAATAAGATATCGGTTGCCAAAGTTTAAAAAATTTGACTGCACGTATTCCAAAATGATATATATTTGTGACCGGAGGGAGTAATATACTTCTGTTTGTTCACTTCTATGCTTTTCTATCTTTCAGAAACAGTGGGTGACGAAAACGCTACATACATTAGTTGGGTTAATATTATCCCACCACCTACACATATGGTACTACCTGATGAGAGTTATCGAGGTATGTATTTTAACTGTAGTCATGATTTTAAATGTCCTACATGACAAGTTTTGCTTTCAGTATCACTAAGATAATTTTTGTGGCTAAATAATTTTGGAGCAGATATTTAGAAATCACATGAAAGAGAGGCATAACACCTATTTCCTTGTCTCTTGCCTAGTTCATTTCTTGACTTTTTGCTTTCCACTGGTTAGGTTGGTCTGTTTATTTTCAAAGCTGGTTCTTTTAGTGTGTTAATTATATTTTTGGATTGAAAAGGCCGTACAAAAACAGTAGTACAAAAGCAGACGTTCTGGGACTTGTAGTGTAGAAATGGGAATAAGATAATAGGGTTGATGCGAATATACTGTTTGGTTGGAGGAAATGAGTGAGGTATTAGTGATGAGAATGGAAGGCATCATATCCCACTGATCCATTCTGTATGGGGGCATGTTTGTCATGTAGTAGAATGTAAGATTGGGATTAGACCAGATTTTTATTGAATTTGTCTTTGTTAGAGTTGTCATCTTTCTCATATCTGGTTAGGCTGCTTGCTTCTCTCCATCGAGCGGTTGTCACATTGTTCGTTGTGCTTGTTATGTCAAGACGGACTGGCGCTTTGCTTGCACTGTCGCTCCTTTTCCCTTTTGCTTAATGATAGCCCAAGGATCAGCACAATTTTGTAATGATTGCAATTTATTGCCTTTGGGATCGATTACAACAATGTTACTTTGACATGGATGCTAGTAGCAGGATCCATAATGGACGCAGGTGTTGATACAGCAAGTTGTACAGAAAACGATTCAAGGACTGACCTGAAATAAATAAGTCATATATTAATAATGACTTCATGTCCGCATTTATGGGTTAGTTTCCTTCAGATTAGGATAGAGATTGTGTTGGCCAATATGACTTTGCCTCCATGTTGTTCCATGCCCTTGTACACCATGGATAAACACTCGTCTCTGCATTGCCATGGCACCTTTTTATCAGCACAAATATTTATTAATCTCTTAGATTGGTCTGGGCATCTTTATACAATATGCTGTGAAGTATGAATGTTGACAAGTGAAGTAGGACCATTGAGGCTGGCGTTAGAGCTGATCTTGATGTTGTTCTTCTTGATAGTTTGTTAAGTCACCAAGTGTTACTACTAAATCAACACTTTCCAGAGACGGGGTGCCATCAGCCATGTAATTAAACTAGATTAACCAAGCGAAATTTATGCTCACTGTCATGGTTTATGATTTTTTTAACTGATTTTTTTTATTGTCATTCCTCTTGTATTTCAGGTACATGCCTTGGGCATGCATATGCCGAGTGCATCACCTCCAGGAGAAGGTTGATTGCTTATCAATCTGGGAATCTAGTTTCTTCATCAGCTGTTGTGGCACTCCCGCAGTTGATTCATGAGTTTATTTGTGCTAAGCTTGTTAAAAAGGAGGGCTTGCTAGTAATTCCTGTTTCAGAATATGTGCAATTGTACGGTGTGCCACTAGAGGGAACAGCTGAGCGTGCATATATCAATGGTTTTACAATGGTTCAAATGACGGAGGTGCAACCTGGTTCAAATGATGGAGATGTTATGAATGAGCGAACAAAGCTTCTTCGGGAGATCTTGCAGAATGGTCCTGTGGTGGGCTTAATTGATGCAGGGCCAGATTGGCCTGAAGCAAATGGGAAGGTGTACTATGGTCATAAGGTGCCTATAATTTCCGGAGAAACTAAGGAGGGCCATTCAGAATTGGGCCCACATGCAGTTCTGATTTATGGTTCAAGTTGGCCTTCTGCTGACATTTTAGGGTACATATCGACCTGAAGATGCTTGTGCAAGTTAACATGGGTCCGTCCTGGCACACACATGGGCGAGCTCGTCTGCATATCAATGCCCTTTTAGGGTACATCGCCCCAAGTGTGGTGTATAATGATCCCAGGTACACAATTGCATTGACAAATAGATTTTTCAATTGTGATTCCAGATTTAGTTGTTATTTTCGATTCTGCTTCTTGCTAGTTTTGTTGTTAATGGAATAATGGGGTTTAATACCAACTTTTGCTTGCCAATGTTACTTGAACACGGACACGGGAGTTGGAATCCGACCTGGATTCGGGTGTCCGATTTGGCAAAAAAAATCTGGACACAGGAAATGCTACTCGGAATTAGACACGGGGTCGGATCTGACTTGGATTCAAGATGTCCGATTTGGCAATTTTTTTGGACACGGGTGTCCAGTAACACTGCTGCTTTCATTGTTCGTTTTTTCGAAAATTGATGTAATTTTGAATATTGAGACGGTTTTTAATAGACATCTTTAGACTAACAGTTTTTATTGTTATAATTTACTTTCGGTTTAATCCTCGTATAAAATCTTTGGTGCAAAACGTGGTTTTAGCGTATAACTTCATCTTAAAGATCATTACTTCTAGATTACATAAGCATCCTAGGGAGCATTAAGGTGCCCTGGATCCAAGCACCAGTTACACCCTGCCCTAATGTTTCAATTGGATCATGTCAAAATCATCATTGGCATCCCCTCATTTCCTAGAAAATATGGGGCCAAAAGAATGAAAACATCCTGTATTGAGCTTTGTAAACTGCCCTAGTTCTACATGCAGTAACATGATGGTGCTACTTAACTTTTTTATTCATATTTTTGTCAATCTATCTGATATTTATGCAATCAGTAATCTAGTGTCAGTATGTTCAAGTTACTTTTTCCTCTAGTTTTGTTGATAAGGATTTCTACAAGATTATATTCATACTTAATATTAATATTTTTCAGGCAAGCAAACCCTTCTATAAGTGTATCTTACAACAGATGTTACGCACTAAGCTTAAATATACATCCAAGTTTTCTGATGGAGGGAATGGCAGAGTTAAGTATGCCATGTCATCTATGCAAGGATGGCAGGAATTAAAGCTTTACGGTGGATTATACTGGTAGTATATAGTGTGTAGTAGAAATCAAATCTAACCGTTGATTTGTTAAGAGTGCTTCTACTACTATACTATATACTACCAGATGAAGTATAAGTAAACTTTAGTTAATCTGATCCATTAGATCAAATAGAATGAACGGCCCGCATTCAATTTAGTGTACTATAAAAGAGCTCTGGTAGGAAAAAATGGATGATGCTGTAAGAAACATTGAACTCTTTTGTAGTAGTATTAGGAGTATAGCTATGCAATATGCAGAAATAACATGTAAGTAATTGTGGTTGAATAGTAAGCCTAATCTTTATCCTCATTCTCCAGCATGCAACATTTGTGGATCTTGATGGCTCTACTCTAACATCATTCTTTGGCATTTATAATGGCCATGGAGGTTTGATCTTCTTCCCATCTTATGAGCAACAAATTTCAAATATTTTAACTATCAGTGTAATTGATCATTTCATATTTGATTAAAACCTTAGAATTATATTCCTCTTGTATTATACATGTGCTTCAGATTGTCTGCATGCATGCTTTGGACGCGATTTTTGTTGTAATTTTTCAGCTGTCAATACTAACAACAATATGATGACACAATTATTTAATAATGCTGAAGGTCAACATATAGAATCAACCTAACTGATAAATTTTCATGTGGAGAACTGTTGATATCTAACACACACACAGGGTGGCTCAATGCTCCTTTTTTGTGATGTGTAGTTTCCATCTTACTTGCCTTTTATGTGCTTTCTTTCCTATATTCAGCTATTGGCTTTCGTAACATACTTTGGTATATAAGCTTCAATGCACTCAGGAGAGTTGTTGATTGTGGGTGGCATCCACCACAATAGTTCTATAAGATGACCATACTGAGTTGTTGATTTTTTCTCTTTCAGGATCTGCTGTTGTATTGTATTGTGCAATGCAAATGCATGTTGAGGTTCTTAACCATCTGGATTACCAGAATAATCCAGCTAATGCTTTGAACAATGCATTTTTCAGGTTATTTTGTAGATTATTAATTTATGTACTCTAGATTTTGGCCTACATAAGTGCTCTTCCTTTTCTATAGTGGAAGGTGAACGGTATAAATGCTACCCCAGTTGGTTATAGTTGCGCATGCAGATATGTAATTACTATTCTGGTTTAACCATTGCAGAGTTGACATGATGTTGCGAGAAACAGTTGAATCAATTAGGCATCGTGCTACTATCGATAGTATACAAACTAGCAAGGATGGATATTCTTTTGTCAACTCCTGAATGAATGCACTATAAGCACTCTATCCTTTTAAGAAGTTGATCAAGATTTTCTTAATATTGTTATCTGTAAAAAGAATCTGGAAGGATGTTATCGAGGCTCTATTGTTCTTTGTCCTGATGTGCTTTGAAGTTGAAAGTGGTATATTTAAACACATAGCGTCAATTATTTATTATATCAAGCAGCTGGTTTACCGAGTTGGAGGCTAATATCATATTTATGTTCCCATTCTTCTTTGGTTATACTACTGCCCCGAATTTAAGGTAATAAGTGTGATATCACTTTTCTTCATAACTCAGATTTGTTTGTCATATTGGTTTCTCTTTTGTTTGAGTGCAATGTGGCGCATAGAAAATGATTTTTTCCTGGTGCCGTGCCTGACCTCTATCTTGGTAGCCATTTCTTTTATATGATTTGTCTATATATGCTTCAGTTTGTTTTTTTTTTCTTCTAGGCACCGTCCTACGGTGGATCACCAAACGAAGGAAGCACAACATGTGTGATTCTTATTAGAGAAGACCAGATAATATTTGAAAATGTTGGTGCTGCTCATTGTGTACTCTCTAGGAATGGTCAGGTATGGTGTCTATTTTCTTGTCATGTCTGGTAAATACCTAATTGGCATGCTCTTTTGATAGGATAGATGCATGCCAATGGTGCCTGAACATTCTGCTCATTTTCATTGTATCTAAAGGCACATGATATAACTGCCAATCACCTTGAAGATCGCACTCTGAAAAACTGGAAACTCTAGGAGCCACTGGACCAGTCATTAGTGACCAATGCGGTAATAGTCAGGATGGAAGGAAGTTAGATCTTACAAGAGTTATAGGTAGTATTTTTTGATCTTTTTTTGTTATGTTGTATGTAGGGTTATACAATCTACTGCCTTGAAACTGGTGCTTTACTTCCGTTTCAGGTTTTATGGCATCTAAGAACGAATTGGCTAAAGAACAAGCTATGACACGTAATTCTGAAGTCTACATCGTAAGTGTAATTAAGTTGCGTCAGTAGACTATAGGGTTTGTTTTGCTATATAACTTCTGATGGCAAGTGATCCCTTTTCTTTGTTAGGAAAACATTCTAGTAACTGTCGACATTATGCTGTCAGTTGCCATCAGAAGTTATATAGCAAAGAAAAGGGGTCACTTGCCATCAGAAGTTATATAGCAAAACAAACCCTATATTCTGCTGACGCAACTTAATTACACTTACAATGTAGACTTCAGAATTACGTGTCACAGCTTGTTCTTTAGTCAATTCGTTCTTAGATGCCATATAACCTGAAACGGAAGTAAAGTACCAGTTTCAAGCCAGTAGATTGTATAACCCTACATACAACATAACAAAAAAAGATCAGAAAAGACTATCTATAACTCTTGTAAGATCTAACTTCCTTCCATCCTGACTATTACCGCATTGGTCACTAATGACTGGTCCAGTGGCTCCTAGAGTTTTCAGTTTTTTAGAGTGACGATCTTCAAGGTGATTGGCAGTTATATCATGTGCCTTTAGATACAATGAAAATGAGCAGAATGTTCAGGCACCATTGGCATGCATCTATCCTATCAAATGAGCATGCCAATTAGGTATTAACCAGACATGACAAGAAAATAGACACCATACCTGACCATTCCTAGAGAGTACACAGTGAGCAGCACCAACATTTCCAAATATTATCTGGTCTTCTCTAATAAGAATCACACATGCTGTGCTTCTTTCGTTTTGTGATCCACTGTAGGACGGTGCCTAGAAGAAAAAAAAACAAACTGAAGCATATATAGACGAATCATATAAAAGAAATGGCTACCAAGATAGAGGTCAGGCACGGCACCAGGAGAAAATCATTTTCTATGTGCCATATTGCACTCAAACAAAAGAAAAACCAATATGACAAACAAATCTGAGTTCTGAAGAAAAGTTATATCACACATAATACCTTAAATTCGGGGTAGTATTATAACAACTAAGGAAGAACGGGAACATAAATAAGATATTAGCCTCCAACTCGGCAAACCAGCTGTTTGATATAATAAATAATTGATGCTATGTGTTTAAATATACCACTTCCAACTTCAAAGCACATAAGGACAAAGAACAATAGAGCCTCGATAACATCATTCCAGTTCCTTTTTATAGATAAGAATATTCAGAAAATCTTGATCAACTTCTTCAAAATGGAGTGCTTATAATGCATTTAGAAGTTGACATATTACCTTTGTGGAAAGCGGCCAGTCGTGAAATGAATATCCATCCTTGCTAGTCTGTATACTATTGATAGTAGCACGATGCCTAACTGATTCAATTGTTTCTCGCAACGTCATATCAACTCTGTAATGGTTAAGCAAGAACAGTAATTACATATCTACATGCGTAGCTATAATCAAATGGGGTAGCATTTATACCCTTCACCTTCCACTTTAGAAAAGGAAGAGCACTTATGTAGGCCAAAATCTAGAGTACATAAATTAATAATCTACAAAATAATCTGGAAAATGCATTGTTCAAAGCATTAGCTGGATTATTCTGGTAATCCAGATGGTTAAGAACCTCAACATGCATTTGCATTGCACAATACAATGCAACAGCCGATCCTGGAAGAGAAAAATCAACAACTCAATATGGGTCATCTTATAGAACTATTGTGGTGGATGCCACCCACAATCAACAACTCTCTTGAGTGCATTGAAGCTTATATACGAAAGTATGTTACGAAAGCCAATAACTGAATATAGGAAAGAAAGCACATAAAAGGCAAGTAAGATGGTGTGGTGACCCGGGTAATTAGCCCAGGGTAATTAACAACCACTCGATCATTACCCTGTGTTAATTACACGAATCTCGGTATACTAATTAATCAAAACATCGAACGCACCCGATATTTTGTCAATTAGTACACCGTGTTCAGAGTGTTGCAACAGAACAATAATTAGAGACTGAATGTAAATATAACAAACCAAGCCACGCAGGGTTACATGTTCATTACATAATTAGACATAGGATTCAAGTACAACAAAAACACAAGACATGACTACTAGTTACACAAAAGACCGACGAAGCCCTAGCACAGCTACGCAGCACTCTATTCTTCCTAGTAGTCCTCGTGGATCTGGTTCTGCGGGTAACCCTCAACCCAAGTTTATATTGTGATGAAAATTATACTTAATAACCCAGAAATATTTAAGATCTGGCATGATCAACTGGGTCATCCTGAGTTGAATATAATGAGAAGAATAATTAATAATTCTACTGGCCATAGCATAAAGGCTACATACTTTCCTAGACATAAAGATTTCTTATGCTTTGCTTGTGGTAAAGAAAAGCTCATAGTTAGACCTTCTTATCAAAAAGTTAGTGAAGACTCACTAAATTTCCTTGAGAGAATTAAGGTGATATCTATGGACCTGATAGATGCTTCTACTAGATGGTCCCACGTATGTCTCTTATCTACTAGGAACCATGTCTTTGCTAAATTAATGCCCAAATTATTAAATTAAGAACCTCCTTTCCAATAGAAAAGATCAAGTCTATTTGAATCGACAATGCTAGCGAGTTTACTTCAAAGACATTTAATGATTATTGTATGACTCTAAGAATTAATGTAGAGCATTCGTACCTCATATTCACACTTAAAATGACCTTGTAGAGTCATTAATTTAAAAGAATAAAATTTATTGCTCAGCTACTCTTCTAGAATAGTAGGCTACCCACTAGCTGTTGGGGCCACGCAGTGCTACATACTACAGTATTAATTCAACTTAAACCAACATCATATCATGAAATTTCTCCTTTGTAGATAGTGCATGGGAAAAAACTAAGTATTTCTCGTCTACAAAAATTTGGCTATGTTGTATACGTGCCAACCTCTCTACCACAGCATACAACCATGGGCCCTCACCGAAAGCTGAGAATCTATATAGGTTATAAATCTCCGTCAATTATTAAATACCTAATGCTTATGGCAAGGGATCTGTACATGTCTCGGTACGCTAATTATATTTTTAATGAGGACAATTTTTTGGCATTAGGGGGAGATAATTTCCACATTAAAGAATGCTAAGAAATAAATTGGAATACCACTGGCATTCAGTCCTTAGATCCATGGACTAAAGAAACCGAACATGAACATGAAGTACGAAGGATAATAAATCTGCAACAAATAGCTAATAACCTGCTAGATGCCTTCACTAAACATAAGGGAGTAACAAGATCTCATATACCTACAGTGAATGCACATGAAAGAGTAGAAATATCTCAGAAGGATATTGAACCCACTCTTTCCCCTCATGATAAAAAGAGGAGGCCTCCAAATGCATGAAACTCAATTATGCAGAGACGTTCGTAGAAACAGAGAACCAAAAAAGTGAGAACACTACTTGTGACAATGAAGGAAGCTCAACCTGATGTTGAGAAAATTCTTGAAGTGAGCCATCTTGATCCCGAAGATGGTAATATCCCTGAAGTGAGACATCCTGAAGATGACAACCCCAACGAATATTTGTGTGCACAACCTAACTCTAGGAATTCGAAACACTCAGTCTCCATCGTTGTGGGAAATCATGAGGTGCTGGAAGAAATTAATTAGGAGATATCCGCTAATTATGTGGATTCAGGAGAATTGTATATAAGAAAGACTACAATTGTCAACATATATTTTGCCTCTAAAATTGCGAAAATCCCTGAGCTGGATCCAGAACCAAAGTCCATGGTAGAGTACGAGAAGCACTCAGATTGGGTCAAATAGAAAAAAAAAACAATTGAGGCAAACTTATGCTCGCTTAATAAAAGAAAAGTATTTGGTCATGTTGACTGAACACCTCCTAATGTGTTCCCTATAGAATCAAAATTGGTTTTCATCCAAAAATGAAATGAAAATAAGAAGGTGGTGAGATATAAAGTGAGGTTTGTAGTACAAGGGTTCACACAGAGACTCAACATCAATTACTATGAAGCTTACTCTCCTGTAATGAGTGCAATAATGTTTCGATATTTAATATCAATAGCAGATAGCTTAAACTTATCAATGCAGTTGATGGATATATTGACCGCTTATTTATATGGGTCACTGGATACGAATATTTATATGAGAGTCCATGAAAGAGTCAAAATTTCAAATCCTAATAAAGGAAATCGCAACATGTATAGTATCAAACTGCAGAGATCGCTATACGGATTAAAACAGTTGGGGAGAATGTGGTACAATCGACTTAGTGGGTTCCTCCTGAAGAAGTGATACTCCAATAAGGATGATTGTCCTTGAATATCCTACTTTAAATCCAAAAGATTATAATGTGCACTCTTTTTCTCTTAGTGAGTTTTCTTGAAGTTTTCTCACATAAAGGTTTTTAATGAGGCAACTAGTGTAACACAGTGTGCGAGTGCAATGTTATCTTTTCTCCATCCCTTTTTTTCATTGGGTTTTTGTGAAGAGTTTTTAATGAGACATGTGCATTATGCGGTATTCGCCCAAGGGGAAGCGTTGAGATATGGATGGACTCTGAATCCTAGTTGTCCAAATATGATTGGACTCTATCTCGTTGTGAGCAAATTCGAATATATCTCTTGTTGCTTCTACTATATATTTGGCACCTCCCTTGTACAAGAGAATCAATTTAATAAAAAGATAGAACAGTTTTGTCTCCATATATCATGTGTTCTCTCTGTTTATACTTATTATTCTATTGATGCATCATGATTGGTCCAAGGCGGACGTCATCCTTTTACATCACCGACAACTAGTTGCATGACGGATAGGCCACCGTGTCACACTTGGTGTGGCAGAGGGGATATAGACCTGCTTGTAGATGCCCACTTTGTTCCTATCCCTACCCTCCTCTCTTCGATCCCATAACCTAGGCTCAAAATCACACATTTTGCATCTGATTTAAAGCCAATTTAGTGTGGAGAACGTCAACCAAGGTAACCTCATCCAATCCCTCTCATTCTTACGGATCAATTTGGTTGATTTTTGTGGTTCTAGGGTTTTGGATTATTAGCAACATGGTCATGAATCAGTTGTAATTGGTGCACTTCATAGTAAATCAAGGACCATTACTAGTCCATGTTAGGTTTATTTATGGTTGCTTACAATTTCTCATGGTATTTCTTTGAACTTTATTGCAACTTGTGCCTTTAGATTATTAATGATTTAGTGGTTACATAGCCGTAATCTTGAGCATTGCATACACATGCCGGAGATATTTGCACAAGTCATGGCCGGTAAATCACCAAAGGTTGGATGTTGTAGTTTTAAGTGTACATGAGAATGAAGTATATAGTGGTAAGAAAAGGAACGATTTCTTTTGGTGTAGGTGTATGGTTGTTGTGGAGACACTCTGTTGCAGATATGTATAAGTTCATACTTTCTGATATAATATCTTAATTATCTAGAAAGAATTACTAAGATGTATCAAATATCAATAGGTGAATATTTTCTTTACGGAATTGACGGGTACCCAGGCCATGGGTACCCCCAGCGGCCCAAAAAAGCGCATGGGCCGAACCAGGCCGGTCGGGGCCCAAAGCCACGGCTGGCGAGGAATGACCAAGTCAGCAAAATCCCTGAAGAAGCGACAGCCTTTATTGCGTATCGATCGCATTAAATGCTGGCCGTAATGATGACGCAGCGGCACAAGTCCCCAACTCTCGCATTTACTACGAGCGGCGACGAAGAACTACGCCGACCAGCGGCAGGGCAAGGGGAGCCGGCGGCCAGTCCCATCAGCCCGCCACTTGCGGGCGACTAAGAGCACAGTCTTTTTCTCTTTTTCAAGCAACAGTGTAACCTCCCTCCTCGCCTATATAAAGGGGGGGGGAGCGAGCATGTAAAAAACAACGGACAACCAAGGAATCAATACAATCAAACCCACACGAACTGGAGTAGGGACGTTCAGCCCGAACCAGTATACATCTTGTGCTCACCCGAGTAAGCCGTCGAGGAGAGGGAGCGTGCACCCCCCTCTTACCTATACAAATTCATTGGCGGTGCTCAAACACCGGCGATTAGCGCGCGCTGTAGGGGCCTGTGCACGACGTTGCCGCCATTTTCCCCGCTTAGCTTCCTCGACGGTTCCCTTTCTTTCTCCGACATCGCCATGCCGATAGCGTCGATCCGTTTCGGCTCCCTCGACTTCGTCACCACCACGGCGGGACAGATAGTGATCGTCCCCGCCACACTCCGGCGCCGAGTGTCCACCGAGGACCCTGACGCCCTCACCAGCGCCTTCAGAGACCTCCGGCTCGAGGTCCCCGCGGGGTCCCCGACGCCAGTGCACGCCAGATGCCCCATCACCCCAAGCGATGCGCGGAGGCATCGGCGATGGCGGTCGCACCCGCCGCGACCTCGCGCCGTGGCAATGGTCGGCCACGCACCGACGACCACCACTCGGACAACTCCTCCGACCACGGCTCTAGCGGAGGAAGAGACAAGAATGCACCACGCTATCGCGACCCGACACCGCGGCGCGCTGCTACCCGCCACGCCGAAGACTCTCCGCCAACACACCGAGGAGGATCACCGTGCTCGCCCGCGCCGACCTTCAGCCGGCGACGGCGAGCCGAGGCTCAAAAGGCAGAGCTCGACAAGCTCCAGCCGACTGGAGCGATCCTCGCCCATTATTCCACTGCGCTGGCGGCGCTTCAAGGCCACAAGACGCCAGTCCACCACCGGTAGCTAAGGGGACGGACGATTCATCGTTTTTTCCCCACGCTGGCCAAAACATCGCCGCAGCAGCAATGCTGCTCCGCGGCATTCCCGAGCCAGACGATCCTGCAGCCAGGGCTACCCACCAGAACCTCCGGGGCCTGGTGGAGCGAGCGGCCGCGCAGCACGCGTATGGCCACGGATCGCAGCGTTCGGACGCCTCTTCGGATGGCCCGCGCCGCAACGCCAGCCGAGGCCGTCGGAGCGAAACAAGGGCAGCGTCACCTTCCGGACAACCCCAGGCATCGCGCACCCCGGTGCACCAACGTTTGGGGGACGAACGCGACGCTCGCACCACCCTCCAAACGCGAAGAACGAGGAACGACCCGACCGGCCGCGTCGCCGCCGACAATAGCTCCGCTGGCGTGATAGCCCGAGCCCCGATGGCCCCGGCCACGGGCGTTCTGTCGTGGAATTCGCAGCCGCGGTTCCTCGCCGATTCGGCGCCGGTCAACATAGCCAAGTACCACAGGCTACAAACCCCTCAGTGTGGTGGAAGATTACCGGCTCGCATGCCGGCGGGGAGCGACAGACGACCTCTTTGTCATCCAATACCTCCCCATCTACCTGGCGGACTCGGCCGGGCATGGCTCGAATATCCGCCCGCCAACATCATCCGGATCGGGCCGACCTCAAGCACCACTTCGTTGGCAACTTCCAGTGGCACCTACAAACGCCCTGGCAACTCCTGGGACACTGCTGCAGCGGCGGCCAGGAAAACCTCGGGACTACATCCGACGTTTTCCCAGCAGGTAACGAAGCTCCACGACATCCGCGACGATGTCGTGGGGGCATTCATCTACGACACCACTTCCAAGACCCTGGTCCATAAAGCGGGGTGTCGAGCCCGGGACCACCAAAGAACTCCTGGACATTGCCACCAACCACGCCTCGGGCGAGGAGGCCGTAGATGTCATCTTCGACAAAGGAAGGTCGGCGAGGATCGGGCGCCGAGCCCAGCTCCTCCGACCGCCCGACAAGCGAAGCGCCACGGCAAACAAAGTCCGCGAGGACCGCCCGTGGCGGCCGCCGATCGGGAAAGCCGCAAGGCCGGCAACCCCCCGACCACTTCGAGAAGCTGATGGAGAGTACGTGTCCGAACCACGGATACCCCGTCAGGCACAAGTATCGGGACTGCGAAGTCCTGAAGCGTTTTCTTTCCGGAACCCCCACGGCGCCACGGGGCAAAGGAAAGAGGCAAGACTCGGCGCCGATCACCGAGATCAGAGAGGCGGACGCCGGTTTCCCCGAGACCGACGGTTGCCTCATGATCTTCGGCGGACCGGCAAGCTACGCCGACCGGAGGCAGCTCAAGCTCGCCTGCCGAGAGGTGTTCGCGGCAAGCCCAGCCGTTCCTAAATACCTTCGGTGGTCGGAGTCCCCGATCACCTTTGACCGGCCGACCACCCCGACCACGTCCGCAACCAGGAGGTACCGCCGTCATTGATCCCATCGTGGGAACGGCGCTGACTAAGGTGCTCATGGGCGGCGGCGGCGATCTCAACATCGCTTTACGTTGAGACCCTCTACGCCTTGGGGATCACCCGCTCTTGCCTTCGTCCAAGCAAAGCGCCCTTTCACCAGCGTCGTTCCTGGCCGCCAGGCCCACCCGCCGGCAGGTCGACCTGCCGTCACGTTCGGGAGCCCGGTTAACTTCCGCACCGAGACCCTCACCTTCGAGGTCGTGGATTTTCCGGCTCCTACCACGCCATCCTGGGAGACCATGCTACGCCGAAGTTCATGGCGATCCCCAACTACACCTACCTGGCGAAGATGCCCGGCCGCATGGGGTAATCATCAGAATCAGCGTCTTTCCGGCTCGCCTACGGCGAGAAAAACGATTGCGAAGTTGGCCTCGGCGGTCGTCGCATCCACCGAGCTCGCCGGCCTCCGAGCCAGCACCTCCGAGTCCGCTCCCGACTCTAGTAAGTCCGGACCGGGCTCCTTCAAGTCCGCCGAGGACACGAAGACGATCGAGGTCGACCCAGAGGACCCGACCAAAACCGCTCGGATCGGGACCACGCTTCCTGCCAAATAGGAAAGCGCGCTCGTCGACTTCCTCCGCGCCAGGGCGACGCCTTCGCATGGAAGCCCTCCGACATGCCGGGGATCCCGAGGGAAGTCGCCGAGCACTCCCTGAACATCCGGCCTGGGTCTAGACCAGTCGCCCAGCGTCTGCGCCGCTTCGACGAAGGAAAGCGCGTGGCCATAGGGGAGGAAATAGCCAAGCTCTTGGCCGCAGGGTTCATCAAAGAAGTTCGCCACCCCGAGTGGCTAGCAAACCCTGTGCTTGTAAAAAAGAAGACTGGGAAATGGAGAATGTGTGTCGACTACACAAGCCTCAACAAGGCGTGTCCAAAAGATCCATTCCCTCTGCCCCGCATCGACCAAATGGTAGACTCCACCGCAGGGTGCGAATCCCTGTCCTTTCTGGATGCCTACTCAGGGTACCACCAGATCGCGATGAAAGAAGACGACCAGCTCGCGACCTCCTTCATCACTCCGTACGGTTCGTTCTGCTACGTGACAATGCCGTTTGGCCTGAAGAACGCGGGGGCTACATACCAGAGATGCATGCAGACCTGCCTTTCCGACCAGATCGGCCGCAATGTCGAGGCGTACGTCGACGACATCGTTGTCAAGACCAGGAAGACCAGCGACATCATCGCCGATCTGGAGGAGACTTTCGCGAACCTTCGACGGTTCCGCATCAAGCTCAACCCCGAGAAATGCGTTTTCGGGGTACCCAAGGGGAAGCTACTCGGCTTCATCATCTCCGAGCGCGGCATCGAAGCCAGCCGAGACAAGATCTCCGCGATCTTAAGGATGGGGCCGATCAGCAACCTCAAAGGGGCCCAGAGGCTGACGGGGTGCCTAGCGGCCCTGAGTCGCTTCACGTCCCGCCTCGGCGAACGCGGCTTGCCCCTGTACAAACTCCTGAGGAAATCCGACCACTTCAGCTGGACGGAGGAGGCTCAGGACGCCTTCGACGCGCTGAAGGTCTTCCTGACCACCCCTCCAGTGCTGGTCGCCCCGGCGCCAGAAGAGCCTCTGCTACTCTACATTGCCGCCACGACCCAGGTCGTCAGCACGGCACTTGTCGCGGAGCGAGCAGAAGAAGGGCGGGTCCTTAAGATCCAACGGCCGGTCTACTTCATTAGCGAAGTACTCTCCGAGTCCAAGGCACGGTACCCGCAGATTCAGAAGATGCTCTACGCAGTTCTGATCACGAAAAGGAAGCTGGTACACTACTTCAACCAAAGACCACGTTTCCGTGGTAACTTCCCTACCACTCGGCGAGGTCATCCACAACCGCGACGCCTCCGGAAGAATTGCCAAGTGGGCACTCGAGCTCAACGGGCATGACATATCCTATGTCCCTCGGACTGCCATAAAATCTCAAGTTCTAGCCGACTTCGTCGCCGAGTGGACCGAAGCCCAGGCCCCACCTCCGCTCGAAGACCCTGAGTCTTCGGGCGATGTACTTCGACGGGTCCTTCACCAAAAGCGGAGCGGGGCGGGTCGCCATTCTTTCGCCACTCGGGAACAAGCTTGATGCGTCATCCGGCTACTTTTCGACGCAACCAACAACGTCGCCGAGTATGAGGCCCTCGTTACTGGTCTCCGCATCGCCGCCAACCTCGGAGCTCTGCGGTTATGCGTGCATGGCGACTCAAAACTGGTCGTCGATCAAGTCATGAAGGCTGCAGAACCTCGCGACGATCGGATGGCGGCCTACTGTCGAGAGGTACGCAAATTGGAGCAAAAGTTCAAAGGATTTGAGCTCCATCATAGCTACAGACGGAACAACGGAGAGGCCGATCACCTGGCTGGCCTCGCCTCCGGCAGAGGGCCGGTCCCGCCAGGAATTTTCGTCCTCGACCTACACCAAGCATCCATCCGGACCGATCGCCCGGGCGGTCGGCCAAGCGACCCGACAAAGGCTGAGCTGGTCGAGCCGGGTTGCAACGTCCTGATGACCAGCACCGATTGGAGGAATCCCTTCATCGATCGGTGGTAGACGGTTCCCTCCCCGACGACCCAACCGAGGCCCGCCGCCTCGCTCGTCGGGCAAAATCCTTCGTACTGATCGGCGACGACCTCTACAGAAGGAGCCCCTCCGGGATCCTCCAGAAGTGTATCCCGGCCGACCAAGGAAGAGAGCTACTCCGCGACATCCACGGCGGGGTTTGCGGACACCACGCTGGGTCACGAAGCCTGGTCGGGAAAGCCTTCCGACAGGGTTTCTACTGGCCGACCGCCGTGGCCGATTCCGAGCAAATCATCCGGACGTGCGAAGGGTGCCAATTCTTCGCTCGACAAACTCACCTCCCGGCGCAAGCCCTCCAAACAATCCCTATCACATGGCCCTTCGCCGTTTGGGGACTCGACCTGGTCGGGCCCTTCAAGAAAGCGCCCGGGGGCTTCACCCACTGTTGGTTGCGATAGACAAGTTCACCAAGTGGATAGAAGCCAAGCCGATCACAACAATCACTTGGTAGCGAGCGGACTTCATCCGCAATATCGTCTACCGGTTTGGAGTCCCGAACTCCATCATCACCGACAGCGAACGCAGTTCACGGAAAGGAGTTTCTCGAGCTCTGCGGCGACTTCAAAGATCCGTGGATTGGGCGGCCGTCGCCACCCACGAACAACGGCCAAGTCGAACGCGCGAACGGCATGATCCTCCAAGGGCTCAAGCCGCGAATCTTCGATCGATCAAGAAATCTGTGGGACGTTGGGCGGCGAGGTACCTCCGTACTTTGGAGCTTACGGACCACCCGACCGGTCGACCGGGTTCACGCCGTTCTTCCTGGCATTCGGAGCAGAAGCCATCTTACCGACCGACTTGGACTACGGCGCCCCAAAGGTTCAGGCCTTCAACGAGACCCGGGGGCTCGAGTCCCAAAGAAGACGTCGGCCGACCGGCTCGATGAAGCGCGAGATGTCGCCGTCGTTCGCTCGGCCAAATACCCGGCCAGACACTGCGACGCTACCACGACCGCAAGGTTAGAGGGCGAGCGTTCAACACAGGCGACCTGGTTCTGCGCCAGGTTCAGTCCAACAAAGGCAAGCACAAGCTCTCCCCTCCTTGGGAGGGTCCCTTCACTGTAGTAGAGGTCCTTCGACCTGGCACTTACCGGCTCAAGGATCCCGATGGCAACATCTTGTCAAACGCCTGGAACATTGAAAAGCTAAGACGATTCTACCCTTAGCCCCTTTTTTTTTCTACCTCGTTCATTACCATGTTCACCTTTCTTACCGGGCCTACGCGTAGCATTTTTTCCACTCGGGTTGACACCGCGTTCAACCGCTGTCATCTGCCCGATCAATCGGTTTTCTTTTCTTTCTTCCAACCCGAGTACCACGGCCTACGCCCCAGCGGCTGCGGTTGCGAAGTGGTGTCTCGCCAAGGAAAAAAGAGACAGAACAGGATGATATTCGGTTGCCCGGAGGAACTAACGCTCGCGCTAAAACCTGTTTTTCCTACTTTTTTCGGAAAACGCTGGAACATGTCGATCCCTGGTCGGTTGGTCCCCACAGACCCAAGAACCATGACTCCGGCATTTCTTACCAGCAACAAACCGAAAAAATAGCGAAAAATACATGTGAAACTCGAACACCTTTATTTTCTTCCAATTCAACGGCATTTACATTCTTTAGAAACAAGAAAATCTAAAACCAAGAAAGCTTTTTCTCGTTTAAAGGGTCTTCCCACGACAGCTTGATCTCCTGACTTATCATCCCTCTCCAAACACAAATTTCCAGCTTCCCAAGACAATTTTTGCCGCGACCTTACGGCAAAAAATAGCTGGTCGCCCGAAATCAGCGAGAGAGCCCCGATCCGCCTCGACGCACCTTCAAGAAGCGGCCCTGCGCCCCTGTGTGACCTCTATGGTTCCCGGGAGCTCGGAGTCCGACACAGGGGACCGCCCGTCGGAGAAGAGCACGGCAAGACGATCGGGCGATCGGCAAAGACGGCCGTCGTCCAAGAGCCTAGATGTCGCTGGCCGACTCCAGGCTCCCGGAAGGAGAGAAGGAGCGCTGGGAGGCGGCGCCCGCTCCCCAATTGCTCAGCGCTGGCGGTTCCCTCAGCCCGACGACCGCGGCTTGTCGCGCCCGCTCTCGCTCCTCCTCCTCCGCCTCCCGTTCAAGCAGCTCCCAGTCGACCCCGTCGTCCGACGGGGCCGCCGCTACAAGACGGCCAGCTCGTCGCCCCAACTCCTCCTCATCCTCTGCCTCTCGTTGAAGGGAGTCCCAGTCGATCTCATCGATCGGTGGGCTCTCATCCTTAGAGCGGGAATGAGAGAGCGAGGCAGCCATAAAAGCAAGTCGACAGTTCGTCTCAACGTTGCTGAATGAAGTCCCAGCGCCCACCTTCCGCCTATTTATAGGCGATCCGAAGCCAAACGAAGCGACGCGCCGGGATACCCGCCAGCATTCATGACGACCGCACCTTTTCAAAGCTGATGGCGTAGAAGCCGAAGCGCCGAAGCAAGCGACGCGGGAACCGAAGCACCGCCAATTCCCCGCGTTGAACAAAAACCTCGCCAGTCATAAAGAAAGATAAGTGAGTACCTTCTTCTTGCACACTCGTTATTACTCCTTCAAGTGGCGCGGCGTAACGAACAAACCGCCCGCCCCACTCGGGGCTACAAGAGTCCCGCTGGTCGGGTTGTCACAACCAATCGTCGGGTCCTCCCAAGACGGCCAAACTTTCGACCAAAAGTACTACGGCCTCGCCCGGCGCTACGATTCTGATAGTGCTTGGCGAAGAAAGGAAGTGCCCAAGCGGGTCGACCCACGATCGGTCCGGAACAGCCTCCCACGGTTGAGCGTTCTCTCGATTTCCCAACTCTCTAACTTTTGTGATACACACACCGACCAATGCCCGACCCCTGTGGTCCCTAAGGCAAGAGACGGCGACGATATCCACCACAGCAAAAAATGGGCAAGAGGTGAGGACAAGGCGAGCCCCCAGTGGGCCCCTAGTTGGGTCGGCGGACGACCCAATCGCCTTAACTCACGTCCGGGATCACACCTCACGCTCTCCCGCGGAACCCGTCGACGGGTGGCAGCCAGCTGCGCCTTGGATCAACGAACGATCCAAGGTCCGATACGGGATCGAGTAAGGAAAGATTCTTTATGGATCGCCCCCCAGTGGGGTCGGACGCCCGTGGCAGGATTGTCCGCTAGGGACCCCTCGCGAGGGGCCTCTGAGTTCCACCGGATCACTCGCTTGTAGCCCCACGAGCGGCGCTCGAGCCAACGAAAACAAGCGCGCGTTTCTCACCCTCCTGGTCCCCACCACGGACGGGCGTAAAGGGGCGAACCGGCGCCACGTGTCCGCCAGGGCGACCAGCCCCTGCGCCCGAAGGCACGACCGAGGCGCCACGTGTCCGCCAGCGGCGACCAGCCACGCGCCGGCGGCTGCTCGACACGGGCGCCACGTGCTCGCCAGAGCGATCAGCCCATGCGCGCCGGCTGCTCGACCAGACGCCACGTGTTCGCCAGGCGACCAGCCCTGCGCGCCAAGCACGACCGGGCGCCACGCGCCGCAGAGCGATCAGCCCATCGCGCGCCGGCGCTCGACCGGCGCCACGTGTCGCCAGCGACCAGCCATCGCGCGCCGGCGGCTCGACGGCGCCACGTGTCCGCCAGGGCGACCAGCCATCGCGCGCCCGGCGGCTCGACGGCGCCACGTGTCCGCCAGAGCGACCAGCCATCGCGCTTCAACCCGGGCGCCACGTGCTCGCCAGGCGGTCGGCCAGCTGCGCGCCCGAAGGCACGACCGGCGCCACGTGCCGCCAGGCGACCAGCCGCTTCGCCACGTGCTCGCCAGGCGATCGGCCCATGGCGCTGGCGGCGACGACCGGCACAGATATATCTGCGATCGGACCTCCCGATACCGCAAAGCAACGACCAAGCAAAGCGAAACCCCGACCGCTCTCCGACCAGCTCGGGGGCTCAAAACTACACCCACCGGGTGCGCTCATGCGCGGTCGAAGACTCTTTCCGACCAAACCCGTGAAAACCCCAGGACCTGCTCTCCGACCAGCTCGGGGCTCGAGACTACACCAGCGGGTGCGCTTCGCCACACCGGTCGGAGACTCGATCAGGCCAAGCGAATCACGGCATCACGCGACGGAAACAAGACCCGGGCACCTCTCCGACCTGCGGGGCTCGGGGCTCTTGGCGGGTACCAGGCCATGGGTACCCCATTAAAAAAGCGCATGGGCCGAACCAGGCCGGTCGGGGCCCAAAGCCACGGCTGGCGAGGAATGACCAAGTCAGCAAAATCCCTGAAGAAGCGACAGCCTTTATTGCGTATCGATCGCATTAAATGCTGGCCGTAATGATGACGCAGCGGCACAAGTCCCCAACTCTCGCATTTACTACGAGCGACGCAGCAACTACGCCGACCAGCGGCAGGCAAGAGAGCCGCGGCGATCCCATCACCGCCACTTGCGGGCGACTAAGAGCACAGTCTTTTTCTCTTTTTCAAGCAACAGTGTAACCTCCCTCCTCGCCTATATAAAGGGGGGGGGGAGCGAGCATGTAAAAAAAAACAACGGACAACCAAGGAATCAATACAATCAAACCCACACGAACTGGAGTAGGGACGTTCAGCCCGAACCAGTATACATCTTGTGCTCACCCGAGTAAGCCGTCGAGGAGAGGGAGCGTGCACCCCCCTCTTACCTATACAAATTCATTGGCCGGTGCTCGAAACACCGACAGGAATATTTGCTATATTTACATGAGAATTATATACTACCTAATAGCGGATCCTTGCTTGTTGTTAGGCATGAAGATTGCAAGAATATCAAATGGAACCGAATTATGTCGATAAACTGTGGTGGAACCGAGCAGGAGGTGAGAGAGGATGGGGGCCACATGGAGGATCAAGAAGGCAACCATAATCACATGGGCCAACCCATGCAGTTAGGGCAACAAGCCCATGCAACCAAGTAAGAGGAGAGCGGCCCAAGCGGCCATGAGGTCCACTTTATGCAGCTGGCCCAAGAGGGGGGACGCATGGGTCAAAATGGGAAGAAATATCACTTGACTAAGGTGCAAGGAAGGCAAGGTCCAACCCAATTTGGCCAAAAGAAGAAAGGAAAGAAAGAAATAAGGCTGATTTGAATTTGGAGAGCAAAAGAGCCCAATTCAAAATGCCAAACCAGCCGAACTTAAAAGGCCATAATTCTCACATATGGACTAGGACTATGGTGTTCTTGGACTCATTTGAAAGCTTGGAATGTGCTATCTATTCCACTCCATTAAGAGACGACCATAATCGGCTTACTTCTATCTTTAAATTGGCTGACAAGTACCAGCTTCCAGATTGGTTGAATTTGATTAGAAATTTGAGTTAGAGACCACAAGTGTTGGTCGGGCTAAGGTATTGTGTTGGGAGATCCTTGGGGTGGATTAGGTTCTGTGCTAGAGAAGGTTTTGGTGTCATTAGATCAAGAGGTTGTGCTATAAATGGTTAGAATCGATGAAAACTAGAATTGTGGTGGCGTTCTGTTTCGGGTAGATTGGACGTCCGACCTAGGGTTTGAGTTTTCGCAATTTTAGTTAGAATTTGGCCGTCCGCCTGTTGAAGAAGTTGTAGGTAATTGAATTGCCCTACGCAAGAAACGAAGCGTTGCTTTAATTAGCCAGCTTTTGCAAGAAACGAAGCGTTAAAGATAGATGTTTGATCTTATGAAATAGTATTTTTTATTTTTTAATCTTTATTTTTCGTTATAAATTTTGTTTTTCGTAGCAACGCACGGGCATATAACTAGTTACCTTTAATTGGACACCAAGAACACATAATTCCGATTAGCCGTTTGAAAGTTATGGCTGTTTTACCGAACGTGTTCAAAACTGTGACGTGATTGGGACAGAACGTATTGTTTTGTAGGTTAGACAATTTTATAGGACGATTCAGTCTTCGCGTATACTTAGAAAAAGCTAGGAAATTTCCTAAGCTTCGAGAAAATGTACTCGTTTACTTAATTTGGAGTCCTAGAACTCAAGTTATGCTAGTTGCCGTAGGGACAGATTCTCTGTTTTCGGGTTTTAGGGGTGGTTTGTGAAGTCGGGGTAGGGGATCGTTCTTGTACTGTTTTGAGGGCACGTTTTGAGTGCGTGGTACCTATGTGCAGGTGGTGTGACCCCGGGAGTGCCCTCATCCTCTCGCCAATCCGTCGCCCGCGGTTGAAGGCAAGTGTATTGTAGTGGTTGCGGCTTAGGGACCGTAATGTTTGATAAAGAGATGGTTTACACATGTTTTATGATATGATGCCATGATTGACTCTTGCTTGCGACATGATGAAAATGGTTTATTATGAGGCTATGAAATGATTAGTTGAGTTTATGTGCAAGTTGTTTATGTTTATGACATATTTGCATACATGGCATGAGAACTGGCCAAGTCGGTGAGAAAGTCATAACTAGTCCGGTAAGGTCGGTGAGAAAGTTATGACTAATTCGGGGCGCCATTGAATAAGACCTACCTCGTGATTCTATCCACAATTGTGAATGGAAGCGAGAAGTACGCACCCTCCATCTACGGGATAGAAGGGGAAAGAGTGTGCACTCGGCAATACCGGTATGTGCTTTGAGGAGACATGTGCATTGCATTGCATACATGATGATGATAATGAGATGTGTACAATGAGTTTTGAACATGGTTATGATGTTAAGCATGATGTATAGAGATATTAGCATTGAACTGTTTGTTTTGTTCTATTACAATATACTTGATGAGTGATGAACTCATGCTTGTGTCTTATGTTGTTTTTAGGTACCATGAAACCGGCATGCGGGAAAGGGGTTTAGCTACATTTCTACACGTAGCTCCTCACATATAGACAGTTTTTATCATTTGGAGACATAATAATAAGATTAGTGCCATGAAACTTGGAGTATGGCTTGATTGTGTGCTTAAGTTCATCTTTTGCTTCGTTATAACTTTGGAGTGGTTGGATTCATTATTTTATACGTAAGATGTTGCCATATCAATTGTTATTGCTGTTTTAGATGTCTCATATTATGCTATACATTGCCATATTATTGCTGTTGCTTCAAATCATGGAAAAACAAAGGAGATGCTGCCGAAATTTTTGGTTTTAGCATTTACACCTTTGCTGTAATTTACCTTTATTTGTGCCATTTAGATGCTGTCTCTAACATGTTTGGTGACATCCAGGATATTAGGTGCCGGGGTGTTACATGACCCACCTTGGCCGACTCTAGGGCAGGTTGCACACCCCCTTTGTGTCTTTTATATATTTGTGTTGTTCCCTATTATAAACTCAGACCACATTATTTTCAAGATAATTAATATTGCTTATTCTCAGGTTTATGCTATGTGCTACCTTTTGGGAATTGGACGATTTTCTTGTAAATACCTCTGTTGTTCTTGCGATTTCTTCGTGTGATTGTAGGAACCGTGAGTGTATTTTTTGCATGGTCGGGTAGATGCGGATCATGAGCGTATTCTTAGACAAATTAATTTGACACATGTTACTGTATTGAAATAGTGGTTGGCACCATCTTGTTCATCAAGGTTCACAGATCCAAAGTTATCCTTGATCATATGTCGTGATGATCGAGCAACCCTGCTTGGTTCCACCACGGTTTATCGATGCAATTTGGCTTCATTGATACTCTCGCAATCTTCACACACTACTACAGAATGTGACATTTCTATCGCTTCATCTGGGTTAGTTCCCAACTTTTGAGACAGAATCGATTGTGATATGTGTATCTGTTTGGAAATGGAACCATCACAGTCGGTTCTAGCTAAGAACTGAGTGTGATGACACCCCCTCATCACAGTCGGTTCTAGCTAGAATCGACTATGATGAGGCTCTCATCATAGTCGATTCTAGCTAGAACCGACTGTGATGAGCCTCGCTAGGTTTTATATACCCTCAGGATGTCCACTCCTCTGTTGGTGTTCTAGAGCTCAAAAAACCATATTCGCCCCAAAAAAACAGAACATATTCTGGTTGAAACTTAGACTTAGATGAGAAAATATAAAATCCTTAAGGATGTGTGTTAAGAGGGTAAGTTGAAGCCCTAGCTTGAGGATATTTCCCCTCTATTTTCCTTTATTTATGGTTTTCTTCAAAAGGTGAGCATTCATTTAAATCCCTTTAATTTTGCATTAAGAAATTCGATTTTGATTTGGTGAATGTGTTACTTGTCATTAGTGCTATGGTTGAAACCAATATGGATGAGAAATTATGAAATCCTTGAGGATATGGTGGTTTGAGGGTAAAGTTGAAACCCCAACTTGAGGTGATTTCCCCTTATTTATGATTTTCTTCAAAAGGTGAGCATTTCCTCAAATCCCTTCAATTTTGCATTAGGAACTAAATTCAATTTTGATTTGGTGTTGTTACATGTCATTATTGTTGCTATAATTAATATGATCAATGCTAGAATTTAGATTGTGTAACCTATGCGTCTTCCATTCGAGGGTGGTGTTTGTTTATTAATACGTTGAAACGTCATATTTATAAATAAACGGTCTTGAATTGTTCACATTTTTTTGGACAGTTCAAGGATATGTGGTTCGGGCAAGTTCCTAATGAAGCTGTTGTATAATTCTAGAGAAAGTTTTGGAAGCATCTCCCTGGTGTTCTCCAGATACACACCCTCTTGACTTGTTGTCGAGATGTGTATTTGGAGAACAGCGGGGAGATGATACCGAAATTTTCTCTGCAGTTGTACAACAGCTTAGGAACTTGCCCGAACCACATATCCTCAAATTAGATTAGGAAATAACCTAATTAGAGATTAGTAGTCATCGTTGGTACATACTTAGTTGGTCAATAGATAGATGTTTCTTTAAGATCATTCAATTCATCAACTTTGTAAATACTTCCACCCTTATTTTCTTTCATGGTAGTCCAAATAATTGCAAGCTTAATTATTGTATTACGTATTTCGATAGCATTATTGATGTTTTAAATATGCATGTCTCCTAACGAGGGAATTGAAAGCTCTTAACTAGGGAAGAAGGTCTTGGGGGTAAAATTATATATATCAAAACCCATCCTCTATTTTGCGAAGGTATTTAAATAATGTATCAGTATTTGAAATAGCTAGTTATCGCTCGATTTAATTTTTCTTAATTTTTTTCTTAATTAATTGTAGATGGATCGTTAAGAATGGATGTATCAAAAAAGCCGTGTAGGTGCTGAATTTCAGAGGGGGTTAAGAGGGGTGTAAAGTTCATATATTGTCCTTGCATTGATTGCACCAATCTCAAGAGATTTAACAACTTAGCTCAAATTGAATACCACTTGATTCAACATAGTTTCGTGAGGAATTATACGTATTGGATCCATCATGGGGAGACAAGTAGTACCCCTCCGGTATGCAATGAAGATATGCTGGAACCGGATCATGAGTTGGAGCATGATATGTTTGAGGAGGACAATTTAGATCAAATATTGCGGGATATGGAGGAAAATTACACAGAAAGTGAGTTTGAAAAACTTAAAAACTTGATGGAAGACGATGTCAAACCATTGTTTTCGGGTTGTAAAGTGGAATACACCAAGTTGGGTTCAGTCCTTGCATTGTTCAAACTGAAGACAAAACATCATTGGACAGTCAAGTTTCAATGCACTTTTAGTTCTTCTATCGGATTTGCTTCCAGAGGGAAACGAGTTACCAACAAGCATTTATGAAGCGAAGAAGCTACTATGTTCTATGGGAATGAAAATAGAAAGGATACATGTATGTCTGAATGATTGCATATTATACCACAATGCGCATAATGAACTGCATGTTTATCCAGTTTATGGTGTACCCTGGTACAAACAAAAGGAGAAGCATAATGATAAGAAGCATAAGAGTCGAACCGACGATGGTGAAGATGTGAACAAATGGGCACTAAGGTATTGTGGTATTTGCCCATCATTCCCCATTTGGAGCAGTTGTTTGCAAATTCCAAAGAGACAAAATTATTATGTTGGCATTATGAATTTCGAAAGGAATATGGCAAGCTAAGACACCCCGTTGATTCAGCCCAATGGAGAAATATTGATTGGAAACATTAAGAGTTTGATGCCGAGATGAGGAAAAATAAGATTTGGATTGAGTACAGGTGGAATGAATCCGTTTGGTAATATGAGTAGTCACAGCACTTGGCTAGTTTTGTTATGTATCTACAATCTCCCTTCTTAGTTGTGCATGAAACGAAAGTATATCATGATGTAGTTGCTAATCTCGAGACCCAAACAACCAGGAAATGATATTGATGTATACCTAGTACCACTGATTGAGGATTTGGTAAAATTATGGAACGAGGGGGTCATGGTGTGGGATGCATACAAAAGAGAGAACTTCACACTACATGCTATGATGTTTTGCACCATAAATGATTTTCCAGCCCTTGGTAATTTGGCAGGCTACAGCACGAAGGGAGTTGTACTGCTGAAGGTATAAATCCCTACGTCTTCACCATCATTTCAATATTGCAACACGTTATGTTACATACGCATGTGCTTTTTCTAGGTTACTGTGACTACTCCTGCACATGCTCCTGCTACACCTACACCTGATGTTGCACCTGCTCCTGCACTTCCTCCTGCTGCTGTTCCTACATGTGTACTTGCTCCTGCGCCTGCTTTTGCTACTGCATCTGCTCCTGCTCCTGCACCTGCAACTTCTCCTGCTCCTAAACAGAGTGCAGAGCTGGTGCGCAAAAAGACTACTATCACGCTGATGAAAGATCCACAAGAGAGCTCAGAAAATCCTTCTGTTAAGAATGCAAAGTTGTCAGAGGCCACAGGTTTAGGGTCGAGGATGCGCCTAGAGTGGGGGTGAATAGGCGATTTAAAAACTTCTACTCACTAATCGAGGATCGCCTCTAATTACCCCTATGTCAAAACCTACATAAAAATTATGTGCAAGCGGAAGACTAAGGTTTTGACAATTAAATCCTAAATCAACTAGCCTTACTAGTGCACTAACTAAATTATGTCTCTAAGCTAGAATTTCTATGTCGATCAAGCAAGGTACACTAAGCAATTCTATTCACAATCAAGCAATTAATAATATGCAATAAGGAAAATGCTTGAATGTAAAAGAGACAAGGGACACGATACTTTTTACCGTGGTTTGGAGACTTCTCTCCTGCTCCACGTTGAGGAAGTCCAACTCACTTTGGACCGGCTCACTCACTCGAGCCTTCCACCTCGAATCCACTAATGGTTGCTTTTTACCCCGCCGGATAGGCTAAGCACCAACCTTCACAAACTTCATCGGGGCTTCTCAGAAACCTTGAGAGTTCCTGCGCACG
This sequence comes from Rhipidocladum racemiflorum, assembly GCA_036346355.1. Classification (NCBI taxonomy): domain Eukaryota; kingdom Viridiplantae; phylum Streptophyta; class Magnoliopsida; order Poales; family Poaceae; genus Rhipidocladum; species Rhipidocladum racemiflorum. The sequence continues at coordinate 23,425,563 of CM070571.1, forward strand.
ACGCACCTACGCCTGAAGCATCTAGGCCCCCGATTTGCGTTTGTTTTGGTAATTAATGACAATCAGCTATTTGTGGACTAACAATTTCCTTTTGAGATTGCAAGAAGGAGTTAGTCTTCATCGTTTTGAGCACAAGAGAAATTCACTCAAGTGAAGAGGTATATAAGCTCAAGGTCAAGCAGCGGAAAGAAAGGTCATCATGTCTATCTTTTTGTTTTACCGATCTCGGAGTTTTGAGAAAAGATCGGATTTCCTAGTTTTAGATGCCGTACTATTAAGAGGGACTTGGTTTAGTAGCTTGAAGTCTAAAATGACTCATATATGGCTCAAACATTGTTTTAAAACATTTGCTCAAAGTTGCATTCATGAAAATTCCTTTTTAAATCAGAGTTTCTGCCTCGGCACTACCGACTATATACCTGCGGTACTGCCGGCCACTGCGGTAGTACCGGGCATATAACGTCGGCAGCTTTTTAACAGAGAGATGCTTTTTGTGTCCGCTTGATCGGCACTACCGGTGTGTTAGGGCGGTACTGCCGGCTGTAAGCGGCAGTACCGCACCACACACCGCGGTAGTCATTTTCCAGTGACTGTGCTTTTTCCGAAAACCATATCGGCACTACCGAAGTATTGAGAGCGGTACTGTCGACTTCAAGCGGCAGTACCACTCTAATAACTACGGTACCTATTCTACAGAAGGAAGTATTTTTTGCGAAAAGTGAAAGTCGGCACTACCGACATTTTGGAGCGGTAGTGCCGGAATTATTTTATCAGGCCAACGGCTACTGACATCGCATTTAATGCAAAGGGAAAAACCGTTGGCAGGTGGGGCGGCACTACCGGCCCTATGAGGGCGGTAGTGCCGACTTCGGCTGATTTTTCTGGAAAACCTCCCCAACGGCTCTATTTCGTGGGGGAGGTTATAAATACCCCCCCACCTGCATTCTTGTGAAGGTTGGTGACCACATTTACTCATTCTAAGCCCTTGCAACTCTCTTTTCTCTCTAGAGCATTAAATTCTCAAGTTTGGGAGGAAAAGAGAAAAGAGTTTGAGTGATTTGTTTTCAAGCATTCATTTGAGCCATAAGTTTCATTCAAGTCTTCAATTGAATTCCAAGTTTATTACTCTTGGAGGTTGCCGCCTCCTAGACGGCTTGGCGGAGTTTGATCTTGATCTTCTCAAGGGAGTTTGTGAGAAGACTCGATCAGTTGTGAAGGCAAGGAGCTCGCCTACCCGGAGTGGGGAAGAGCTACCCCGAGAAATACGAGGAAAGTCTCAATTGAGACAAGGAGCCGGCTTGAAGTGAGTCAAGCTACCTCAACGTGGAGTAGGGGGGACCGGCAAGTCTCCGATCACCACGGGATAAATTGCGTGCCTCAAATTGTGGTTTGCACTCTTTTGCGTTCCTAAATTGTTTCTCATTAGCTTGTAGTCTTAATTTTGTTGGTGCACATTAGAGTGACTTAGAACATTCTAGGCCTTAATTGAAAATCAATTTCTTTCTAGTTTTAATTGTCAAATTGTCATAATTAGAGCCGAAAATTTTTATAACCTCCTATTCACCCCCTCTAGTCGGTTATCCTTGATCCTACAACGCCGTCTAGGAGGCTCCGACCTCCAAGAGTAACTAGTTGAGCACTCTTCTCAAGCTTCACCAATCGCACCTCCGCGACTCCGGTATCACCTAGTGCAACCAATGCAACTAGGGTCCTCTCCAACTCCCTCTAATTGCAACTCATGCAATTATGATCACTCTTGAGCTCAAAACCAAATTGGGAAGAAAACCATCCAAACCCTCCCACAAACGAAAACCAAGCTCAAGAGGACTCAAAACAACATACTAATGCCACCCCAAGGGGGTCTTATATAGCCCCCACTCAAAAACTAGCCGTTGGAGGGGCAAAACCCTGAAAAATCGACAAATGCGGTAGTACCGGTGGCAAACTAGCGGTACTACCGCCCTCAGGGCAACGGCTCTAAAACTAGCCGTTACACAGCAAATCTGGTACTACCGCAGGCATAAGCCCGGTAGTACCGCTCAACCGGTAGTACCGACCTCAAGCCGCGATACTGCCGCTCCAGCAAATAGCAGAAGACTCCCTTCTGTAAAATAGCTACCGCTATACAAAATCCGGTACTACCGCAACCCCAGTAGTACCGCAATAACACCAACGGTGGTGCCGGACTCCAAAAACCTCCAGAACACAACCCTCTCTAGAAAATATGTACCGGCACTATAAACCCGGTACTACCGCAATCCCGGTAGTACCGCTCTATACTTTGCGATAGTGCCAGCCTAAAACTTCAGAAAAACTCCAGATAAACTCCTGTATGGAAAATAGCTATCGCACAACAAATCCCGGTACTACCGCACCTACGGTAATACCGTTATTAAAACTCCGGTACTACCGCACCTACGGTAGTACCGCCAATAAACCTGCGGTAGTGCCGGACTTCAACCACTTCCAGAAAACACCTGACTCTGGAAAAATAACTACCGCTACACAAATAGCAGTAGTACTGTCAGAGCGGTAGTACCGACGCCCATACGGTGGTACTACCGACATCGCGGTACTACTGGCATTAACACTGCGGTAGTACCGGCAAAACAGAGAAAATAGGTTTTTCAACTCAACCATTTTCTCCGAAACTTCAACAACCATTCTTTGAGCCAAACGGTGATCAAACCACGATCACTCTAAGTTGCAAAACACCTTTCCAACACCACTAAACCATGCTCAAAGAATTTAAACTAAACTCCAAACCGTTTGCGAAAAACACACTTCACAAACGTCTCAAAGAATATATTTGCAAGAACGTATTAAGCAAATAAATCCTGGAGTCTATAAGGTTTATCCTCTTAGCCATGTGATGGTCAAACCACGACCAAACGGACTTGCAGAAACCACGGTGCAAGTATCACATGCTCTCAGAACCGGAACCCATAGACCTCCCGTTTATTTGCACAACGAACTCGCAAATAAACAAACAAACCAAATCAGAGTGCATGAGCTCTCTAATTGCAACACCTGCAATTCTCTAGCTCCATTTACTAAACCAAACACTTGCTTGAGCTCTCTCTTTTTGCAACCCGTGCAAACATAACTCCAAGCAATACCAAATAAACGCAAATAGATTTTGATTTGAAAATAAAAACAAAGCATGAAGCTTCATCTATTGCAACACATGCAAAGAATAAACTTCATGCAAAAGTCAACGCATTAGCTTATCCAATTTGCAACTCATGCAAATCAAAGCTCAATGCAAAAACTCCAAGCATAAGCTTGACCTATTTGCAACAAATGCCAAATAGAGCTTATGCAAAATTCAAGCACGAGCTTCACCCATTCGCAACTCATGCCAAATGGTTAGCTCCATGCAAGAACCAAATCAAAAAGATTTGAGCTCGAGTGACTACGGGATTGAGATCACCAACACATGATGAAGCTCAAAGCAAAGACTCAACCCCTCTTAATAGTATGACGCTAAAATTAGACACAAAGTTAGGAAAGATCCTTAGCCTATCTAGTTATACCTTAGCCGCCGCAAGCAATCCCCTTTGGGGTCTTTATGATATTCAATCATCTTGTTCCCCCGAAATCTTCACCCTGGTTCTCTTATCTCTTTTCCAGGATCTCTTCTTGACGTCCATCTCCTCATGATGTCATCCTTGTCCCATTATCATTATCTCAACCATCTTTGGACTAACCTGGATCATTCATCACTTATGAAAATGATTAGTACAAGATGCATGGTTGTCTTAATGGATACCACTTACATCAATTGAGCACAACCTAAATCAATTCAATGAATTTATATGTGTCTTAAGCACATGATGCAACTAATGCTTCATACTACTCAAGAACTTTCCATTTGTCCTTAATCGATCACAAGAACACCATCAACACATGATGAAATGTCCTTTGTTGATTAGGAGACAAATGAACTCAATTTAAACATTCATTTAAATTGATATATTTCAATGTATTGATCCTTTATATATGGAGTAAAGAATAGATCAATACATCGATACATCAAGTTCAAGTGTGAACTCTCCTAGATATGTGCATCCATGTAATATATGGATTGGAAAACATAATGCACATTTTGTGGTTAATGCAATAGAGAATTCAAACTTAAACTTGAATCCAAAGTATGCAATTAATACTAGAATGGATATGCATACATACCTTGGGTTTTCCATTTTCCATCCAAATATGAGACTATTGAATATAACTCAATGAAACATGTTAGTCTCAATAAGATTTGATTTGTCATTAAACAAAGATTACTCATTAATCTAAACCAATCACCAAAACCAAATGGAGCTTGAACTTACAACAGGGCCCCCTCCAATACACAGAAAGCCCCTTGTCTCAACCTCAGAGACTCTGTATGACTAGAAAGAAAAGTTAACAGATGCCCCAGCGCCTCCATACTATTTTAAAGCATACATGCAAGGAAAGCCCCTTATCTCTCCCCATGTATTGAATGCTCTACCCAAAGCTTGTTGCTTGCATGGATTGTACTACGACAGGGCAAATGCGGCTGAGCGTCAAGTCGATTTCAGTGTTTAGTATCGAGCGGGACATTTCCACTACTTGGAGCACAGGACATTCCCATTGAGTTTCGATGATCTATTCCGGTTGTACAACCTGAAATCCATGGTATTTCTACTGTACAAACCTGGACGCTGTGAGTATCGCAACAAACAGCATGAGCCTATGACTGTTATAGAATTTTGTATTATGTTTGTTAACAATTGACACGAGTCACAGGATAATGAGGCAGCGAACCACGATGGATCGACATCCAGTTGGGTTCATGGACCTCGAGATGGTGTCTTCGACCATGGCTTGGCTTGAATTGGAGTTTGTTGCCAACTACATTAAACACACATTTAATGCTGAGGCAAAAAAGGACTTCATTCTCATCCTGTACCACGAGGAATAAGTACTACTCTGATGAATTTACCCTTTAATTACTTGTACGCATGTAAACCACGTATGATCTTATTTTATTGCACTACATACCATTTTAAAAGCAGTTGTTGGGTTCTACTCGTGGTTGCTCTGAAGGAAAACAAAGTCTACACTTTTAACTCGCTCGAGAAAAGACCAATGTCCTACGCGAACAAGCCGGTTTTGCAGAAGTAAGTACAATCCTCTAAAGTAACACTTTTTGTAATTAACTACGTTCATTTTCTCCTCAATGATATTTCCCCAATGTATGTAGGTTTTTCTCATTGTACATTGCTAAACGAGGGCAACACGATGACAAACTACACGACCAGCTGGAGTGGAAGTGCTTCAAAGTACAAATCCCTAACATAGTTTTTTTTGCTGACATCTATTCTTCGTCTCCTAATTTGATTTTTCTTTCTTCACAGTGTCATCAACAGGGGTGCAACGACTTTTACGGCTTCTACGTTATGCATCACATGATGATACTGGTCGGCCGCTCATACATGTTCCCTCATATATATGCACAATAAGCTCAGCCTTTTACATACATATTTTAAAACTTAAATTAGTGCACTACTTTCTATTTTGTAAACTACGAGACCACATAACCATGTGGTACTGGGCAGAGGATATAGCGGAGGATGGTAGTTATAGAGACGACAAAGCCTCCTACTAGTCCATATATATGTTGTAAACAATATTATATCATGTGAATGTGACGTGTACTTTGAATGTGATATGGTTGTATTGGCAACGTGATTTGTGTACTATGAATGTGAATGTTATGTGCTATGTATAAGTATTGTGAATGTTTTGTGATATTGTCATATTACGAATGTACATGTATTGTGATTTGTATTGTGATACTATGAAATTGGGGGCTCTTTTCGAATGGTGTACAGAAATATAATCATCACAATCGATTCTATGTGAGATCTGATTGCGATGATGTGGGTCATCACAGTCGATTCTAGGTGGGAACCGACTGTGATGACCCCACTCATCTGTGTCAGTTCCAATATAGAACCGATTGTGAAGAGGGGGCCATCATAGTCGGCTCTAGGTGAGAACTGACTGTAATGACCCAACTCATCTATGTCGGTTCCAATATGAAACCGACACAGATGAGGTGCCCTCATCATAGTTGGTTTTGTGTGGGAACTGACTGTGATGACCCACATCATCTGTGTCAGTGTAACATCCCAATTTTTGCTTTTCTTGCATCTATGGAGTCATTTGAATTTTTGATAATTTTTGGAATTTATTTGGATTTATTTAGAATTAATTTGAATTAAGCCTTTTATTGAATGATTTAAATATATGAAAAGTTTACATAAATTTTGATTGGAAATATTTTATTTGAGTTCAAAATGTTTCAAAATATCTTCCAAAATTTTTTTGGATTTTTTCTGCTATTTTTGCTATTTTTCTCGAATTAATTGAATTATTAGGAATTATTTTAAATAGAAAATACTAAAAAAAAAATCCAAAAACAACATTGGGCTGAGCCCAATGGATTTGGACCCAAACCCAATCTGGCCCAGTGCTACCGTAGCCCACTTGCCAGCCCGCACCGCAACCCTAGAACATCAGCCGTTGGATTCCGATCGGATACATGAGGTTTGATCGTACCGCTTCAAACCCTAGTAAATGGTGGCCGTTATATTGAGATTTCTCGGCTAGGATTAAGCGTGTAGGTTTGTACTCTAACTAATCCCAGTCGTTGGTCTCGTGCGCGATCAGGATTGGTCCAGGTCAGATGCATCGCGGCTGTTGATCAATGACGTGTGTACGGTGGAGCTTCATCATTTCTGGGAGTTCGCCATCGCCACGATTCAGAGTTCACCACTGTGACGCTTCGTCTTCCCGTACGCTACGCGGACACTGAGGCAATAAAATGGAAACCAAAGCGACCAGCCAAACTAGTCACGCTATGCTGACGTCACCCATGACTCACGATGGCGTCAGCAATGACGTAAGCATTGGGCCCACGAGTCAGCGAGATAAAGAATTTCCAGAAAAATAATTATTTTATTTATTTAATTGATGACATTAGCATGACGTCATAGATAGGGTTTTTCTTTAGAAAAATAATTCGATCGAAATCAAATTTGGTGCTAACTTAAGCGTGACGTCATAATTCCAAATTTTCAACAGAAAAATAATTACAATAATTTAGTTTATTCTTTTTCTTTTATTTTCAAACTTCAAATTGTTCATTCTTGCTCATACAAACTTCAATTGAGGTAATTCTAGAGCCTAAAAATTTGTAAAATTGTGCTCTATTTAATAGTGAATTTTATTTGATTTTTAAAGTTGATTTTCTCTTTATACTTGGTATTTGTTATTTATTTTATTCGTTTCGCATACATGTTGAAGTGCTCGAGGGGTTCGAATGAGAAGTACTAGTACAAGAGCATGGTCCAGAGCAAGATCAAGAGCTTTTCCAAGGCAAGTTGTGCTTTGACCATGCTGATTTCATGTTTTAAAATTATGCTATTTCAAATTATTGCATGCTAACTCAAATTAAAATGATTTCAAATAATTTGGGATCAGCTAATCTGAAAGACCATATGAATGTCTATCTATGTTTGTGATGAGTACTTGACTATTTTGTAGTAGGGTGTGCTCAGGGTTGAGTTTGATTTGAATTGGATTTTTAATTTGAAGCAATTTGAGGTGTGTCAGCGTTGTGCAGGACTACCGACCTTGTGGAGGCGGAAGTACCGACCTGCGGCACTACCGGTCCCAGGCAGCAGTAGCGCTGGCCCGTGGTTGTACCGTGTTTTCCTTTGGCTAAGTTGAGCGGCACTACCGGGTTTTAGGAGTGGTAGTACCGGAGTAGTGGTACTATCAGCTTTAGAACAGCGGTAGTTATTTTTTCTGAGAAGGATCTCACAATGTCTCAGGGAATGCGGTGCTACCGACGGTCATTATGCGATAGTACTGACCAAGGTTACAAATCTCGTTTTTGGAAAAATCTCGAAGGTGACCGAAATCCGAAATCTCGGCGAGATTCGGAAATTTCGGGCAAAATCCGGCCAAAATGCAAAAACCAAATTTCAAATCCGTTTTTTTTTCAACCAGGAAATCCGAGATATCGGCCGAAATTACGGAGATCTCGATCCACATTGAACTATCCGAAAAATGGTCCAAAACGCGTCAAAAAATTTTGAAATTTTTTTTGGATGGTCCTCAGACATCACTAATGTTCCCATAAAAATTTGAGATGATGATCAAGCACAAGGAATTTTTTAAAAATCTAGCAGTGGTAAAGTCATGATAAAAACCGTTTATAAAATCAATTTTTAAGTTTTCAAATGTAACAAATGAACTTCAAGTCATTAGAAAAGTTTTCAAATGTAACAAATGAACTTCAAGATCCTTTAAGTCGTTACCGTTGGAAAGCCATGGCAAGAAAAACAAAGTGATAATGTGCAAGCTACAACTCGATGCTGTTTCCAAACATTCTGACATGCTCATGTTGGAACGCCATTTGCTATCATTAGGTGGAAAATAACATCACTGTCCAAGAGCAAACATTAATCAACGTATTTAGCAAAATTCCACAAAGTTATCTATAAGTCAATAGCACCCTGAGAATATACACTAATTCTGCTTCAGAAGCATATATTTCACTTAGTGGCATTGACTCAAAAATTCAAAATTCAAAATAGACTGGAACGTACCAGCTATCACATATGCGTTCAATGCTCCTTTAAAAAAAAACCATTAGTCTGCCCTTTCAGAAAAAATTTCCTGGTGTGTGTATTTTATCATATCTAAAACCATAGCTCAACCGAATTGAATTGCTTCATCCCAAGGTAAATTATACAAGACTACATCACTACACACATCACATGATACAACCACGCACTTTAAGCACTCTGATTCGCACCAAAGATGTCACTATGCCCTAACAACTCTCAATTTAACTACATCACTACAAAGAGGATCACTAAATCCAAGCACATACATGAATTGATCATACCTAAATATCCCGCAACCAACCGGTGGTAATTTCAATGTGTCATAATAAGGTATGGAAGTAACTGGATTTCTATTTTTTGTTTCATTAACATGCCATCTAAGGGCTTCATCAAAATAAAGAAAAGGGCTACCTCCATTATAAATTATTTCAGACTTCTACTTTGTTTCATATTATTATTCATAGTTTCATACTACCTCTCCTGACATAAATTTACGACAATCTTTCCATCCAATGCCCTTCACTTAAATGCAACATTGTGCATGTGATTATGTGAATGGACTAGAAAAGTTCCTATGTATTAAAAAAGTTCAAACCACTTTAGAAAATTTTGAAAAATTTTGTGAATGGTCCTAACACATCCATAATATTCCCATTAAATTTTCATAAGATGATCAATCTTGAAAACTTAAAAAAAAAATCGAAAAGTCCTAACCGACAAATTGAACTGACCAAAAAATGATCAAAAACATGTTAAAAATTTTTGAAATTTTTTGTGGATGATCTTGATCCTAAACCCAAGCAAATACAATGCATAAAAATCAAAATCCGGGCAAAAACTACCAAATCTCGCCCAAAATTGCCGAGAACTCGCCGAGAAATCCGAGATTTGAATTTTTTGAATTTTTTTGAATTTTCCGGGATTTTGAATCTCAGAGGGGTCCAAATTTCGAGATTTCGCCGGGATCTCGCTGAATTTCTCCGAAATTTGGACCCCTAGTACCGACCTGCGGTACTACCGGCTTTTTGGCGTCGGTAGTACAGACTTGATGAACGAGATCATGATTTTTGTTGAGTAATGTTGAATGTTTATTGCATACTATTGTTGAACAATACTATGTAAGGTGTTTCCTTGTCTTTGTTGGTTGTAGGGCTTCGATCCGAGATCATGGTGAGGCGAAGGATGGCCGGGACAAGACGAGATGCGCCGAAGTTCCAAAAGGCCGGTGATCGCCGAAGGATGGCCGGAGATGGAGCGGGTGCAAGTCAAAGAGTCATGGAACCTAGTGGATGCTGGCTTGAAGCTACCTGGTCAAGAAAACCATTGATCATGGTTTTTAGTGGATAGATGAGCGGTCAAGTTAGCTAGTGGATAAAACCCGGTTGTTAGTGGGTTTCGGGTTAGCCCAATGGGTAAGTGTGTGGGATCAAATCATGGCCCTTGGAGGTTAGCTTAAGATTGAAGCAACTCATCTGTAACATCCCAAAATTTTGCTTTTCTTAAATTCATGTGTGATTTGGCACTTTGGTGAATTTTTGGAATTTTCTGGAATTTATTTGGATTTATTTGGAATTTATTTGAATTTATTCCATTTTGAAATAATTAAAGAATTTAATTTTGCAAATAAAATTTTGTTGGAAATATTTTATTTGAGTCCAAAATGTTCCAAAGTATTTTCGTAATTTTTAGAATTTTTCGAAGTCTTTTGCTATTTTTAATGAATTAAATGAATTCTTCGGGAATTATTTTAATTATTAAATCGCTGGAAAATCAATCGGGTCGAGTATCGTTTCATCCGATCGACCGAGTCCGAGTCCGACTCGAACCCGAGGCAGAGCGCTTGACTCAACCAAACCCGTTCATAACCCCCATCGATCCCGACCGCTGGATCGGGATCCAACGGCCCGATTGGATCGCCCCGACCCAAGCCGTGCGGACCGGACCGATCGCGCCCGGCGATCGTGGCCGCTGATCGCGCCACGTGGACGGGCTGTCCGTCGTTCCCGCCGAAGTCCGAGCCGGACTCCTCCGCCGCTGGCTGCGTGTTCCGCTAGGGTTCCGCCAGCGCGCGCATCCCGAGGGTATTTAATGCGTGAGACATCGCCGAGGTTGCCCTCGTCCGGCGCACTGCGTGCCCCAAGCCATCTCGCCGAGCCGCCGCCGCTTGCCCGCATTTAGCTCGCCGGAGTTGGAATCTGTTGCAGCGGTTTAACGCCGATTCCGCCGCCGTCCGTCGTCTTCCGCCGAGAAGGAGCCCAGATCCGGAATCCCCGCGACGAGACGCACTCGAAGGGAGGACTCATCTCGCCGGAGAGGTCCCGCAGCGCCGTCGGCTTGGTCACCGTCCCCGCGTCCGGTGAGCCCGCGCCGCCGCGTTGCCATCGCCACCCCCGAGCTCGCACGACCTTTGGATCAAGATCCGACCATCACGGTGAGCCCACGTTCTCCCCCAAACCCTAGAAACCCGATTAGATCTGGACCGTTGGATCAAGATCCAACGGCCCACGATCGCCACGTGCCGTAGTAGTGTTATTGTAGGATTAGATCTGGACCGTCCGATCTAGATCAAACGGCCCACGATCATCGAGTAGTTTCAACGTGTTAACCCTGGATCCGATCACGGCCGTTGATTTTCAAATCAACGGACACGATCGTGCCACGTGTCCGGGAAGCCGAGCCGCCGCGCCCACGCGCGCGTGCGTGGTCACTGACACGCTGGGCCCGCGTGTCAGCGGCTTAACCGTAACTGCACCATGACGTCACCCATGACGTCATCGGTGGGTCCCACTGCCAAGACCGTGGTCGAGCCCGCCGACGTCGGTGATGACGCTACCCGAGTGGTCCCACATGTCAGTCTCACGTGGAGCCGTGGACCGGGTCCACGGTAGACCCGAGCCGAGTGTGGACCGAGTCCATGGACCGGCTGACGTCAGCAGACCAATCCAGTGCTGCCACGTGTCCATGATGACGCAATAATTAATTTCCGAAAAAGAAAATGATTTATTAATTCGAAATAATAATTTCAGATTTTGTTTCAAACTTCAAACGCTTATAACTTTTGCATTTCAACTCCGATTTGAGTGATTCAAATTTCTAAATTTGTATAAAATTGAGATCTACCTAAATATGAATTTTATTTAAATTTTGGACTAAAGTTTTTCTCTGCAAAATTATTTAATTGATTATTTAAACTTTAAATAATCATAACTTTTGCGTCTTAACTCCAAATTTGACGATTCCAGTTTCTAAAAACTCATAAAATTATGTTCTCTCTGTTTATGGATTTTATTTGGATGTTTGGACACTTTTTGCCTATTGTTTATTCGTGTATTTGCTATTTGCACGCTTTACGAGTAGACGTTGAAGTGCCGGAAGGATTCGAAGGAGAAGTATTGACTCAGGATCCAACTCAAGACCAAGAACAAGTACTTTTTGAAGGCAAGTTGTGCTTTGACCATGTTGATCCTATTTCGAAATCTATTTTGATTTAAACTATTGCATGCTAGTTCAATTAGAAAAATACTTTGTTTAAACATGGGGTTAGATAAATACCAATTTCTTTGTATGACACCTTGATTATTTAAGTATGTGCCATGATCCCTTGTCACCCTAGTTGTGGATTACTAGTTGGACATTATTAAATCGCCAACATGGGTTTAGGCGTTGTAGTACCTTTGCTTAGACTCGCTTACGTGCTCATGACATGATTTTGGACAATCAAATGTTAATATTGACTTAATGATATATTGAACCTGTTTTGGAAAGGTATCATGTGATGTTGATGGCACGTGGTGCATGGTAATCAAGCGGGGTTTGATAAATTTTTCGGCCGGCATGTGGCAAGAGTAATCAGGTGGGCCATTGTGGCATTGGGAGTGTTGATTTGGTTCTTCGTAGTCTTGCCCTGGTCACCCTAAGGACTTAACCTTGCAAGCCTTTGAACTGGGTCTAACGTGCAACCACATGTCAGTAATGGGACGGACCTAGTTGACTAAGTTGCTAATAACGCACTGTGGGACCTCAGAGGTCAACTACACCCTTTGTGTAAGTTGTGCGGAGGCGTCTGGGCCGAGGCAGGTACCCATCTAACGTTGATTGGCCTAGACTTCGCCTTAGCGAAGGGAAGGGTTAGTGCTTAATAACCGGGAGGACCACTTGTATTGTTAGAAGTCTCCGAAAGACTTTGTTACTGAACTCGCCTTTGTGGTGTTTGACTGTATCTTGTGGGTAAAGTGCATAACCTCTGCAGAGTTTAGAATCTATTCGAATAGCCGTGTCCGCGGTATTGGACATCGCTCGGGAATTACAGTCAAGGGTTAGATTTTCTCAAAAATAACTTGGTTTGAAAAGTTGGGCTGGATTAATAATGAAGTTGATGGAAATGTGGATTAGGATGGGAAAGATGTTTATTAAATTCCTTGAAAAGTTATCTATGCTATACTTGCTTCTACTGCTTTCGAATCTACTTATGCTACTTGTCAAATGTCTGTTTCTTGCAAATATACCTTGAGCTATTCCTTTGTACCAAGCCATGCATATAGTATATTAGCTTGCATTCTTGCATGACTTCTTTGAGTACCAAGTACTCACCCTTGCCACAATACAACACCGATTGAAGAGGAGACTGCACAAGCTTTGGAGGAGGAGCTCCAAGAGGATCCTTCTACTTAGGAAGCGAGCCAACTCAGTGGCCTTAGGTATCCTGGATGGAGCCACGAAGTTATTTGATTTTCCGCTGCTAATATGTCTCTCTGAATAAGTTTCGCCCTTCGAGGCATATATTTGTAACTTGACCATAAGGTCGAGTAACCAGGTTGACTATTTAAATAAAGTACTTATTTAGTATCGAGTGGTATGATTGTGATATTTACCGATGTTAAGACTGTGTGCACTAGCGTGTTCCTGGACTAGTGCTGAATACACAGAGGGTCCGGATTTGCAAATTCGGGGTCCCGACAGAGGTGGTATCGAGCCATCTTGACCGTGAGGCTCAACCCTAAGATAGAATGGTCGTAGTGAGGATAAAACCTATTTTCTAAAGCTAAAAAGTTGTCAAGATAAGAAATGACATCTCGACTTATCCCATTCTTTCTTTTCTTGTCTCTTGCTGAATTTTCCTTACCTTGTCACGATTTAAAGATTCCGAGTTCTTACGTAAAGCACTCTCGTGACAGATGGAGGAAGAGTTCAACTACGTTGATCTGGGAGTTGGTCACGCCGCGGAACTTTGGCATATGCTACAAACTCTCGGAGATTTTGAGAAGCCGCAATACCAAGTGGAAGTGATCAGACAAGCGGGATTGATCAAGGCTTGTGACGTGAAGATTGAGGTACTGCTAGGAAAAAGGGCCAGGCAATCGCCCGATACAATCGCGACCGCCAGAGATCTACAATGCGGATGGGTATCCAAGAGGTATCACGACGAGCAATGCGGCACGTTACCCGTATCTACGCCAGAGAGTTGGAAACACGGTGTTCCGTTATCATCCGCGCAGCGATAACCTTCTTGACCCGGCGATTCAGATGAGGATGCCACGGTTACACGATTGGCACGATTTGTTGTCGCCAGGAGGATGTACTAGATAATACAAGCAAGGAGCTACGTAAGGCCCGCAAGGAGATCACGACAGAGAAGAACGAGATGGCGGGAAGCTCAAGAGTATGTGGCACACCTTCTGCGAAGGATTGACGAGTTGGAGATGACTTTGTACGGACTGCACCCAGAGCCAAGATTTGAGCTACACGAGCGAGATCCGGAGGAGTCGATCTCGATGAGGACACCGCTTCTTCGACTACCACAGAGGACACGATTCTTTGGACATGGCAATCGTTTCGCGCCTATGCCGCAAAGACCCGCACTCCAGGCCGTGGAGGTTTTCTCGATGAGTGAGCATAGGTTCTATAGTGAGACTCCTTCGCCGAGTCGCGTCATAGAATAAAGAGTCACCCTTTAGGCGTTAGACTCCAGAGTTAGTTCGATTTGGATTTTCATTGTTTGTCGAGTGTGCAGTATGTGTTGCAAGGCCCTTAGGCATTGTAAGCAACCATACCAAGTTATTAATATCAATAATAAAGTTGGACCTTAAAGTTACACCTGTCGCCCCGCATAAGTTCCATATTACTTGCCTATTCTTGTTTCCCTCTCATCTCTAAACCTAGAGCAAATCGACAGATGGTGAACACCCGTGGAAACTTTGGAGGCAATGGAAGCGGTTCTCGCCAAGCAGAAAACCCCAATGAGGGAGCACCAGCACCGCCACTGGATGTGCAGAATTTCGGAGCTTTTCTCGCTGCCTGCACTCGATTGATGCATGCTATGATGCAACAAATGCAACACGCCACCGCCAGGCCATCGCTAATCAAGTTAATCGGGGACCACGCCGAATACAAGACTGCCGAGTTCATGAGAACTCACCCACCCACTTTCTCTGGGAATGCCAATCCATTGGAGGCCGATGATTGGTTAAGATCAATCGAGAGGAAGCTACACATAGCTCAATGCATAGGAAATGAGAAGGTACTCTACGCTTCTCATCACCGGAAGGAACAAATTGGCCGAATTGTGGGAGAACTTCGTGCCACGCAAGAGAACCCTCAAGATATCACTTGGGAAGAGTTCACGGTGCATTCCGACAAGATCACGTGCCTGAAGGAATCATGGACCTTAAGAAGGAGGAGTTCAGAGCATCAAGCAAGGTAATCAGCCAATGGTCGACTACCCGAACAAGTTCACACAGCTAGCACGCTATGCACCGAGGATGTAGCGACAGATAAATCCAGGCAGTCGTTTTATGAAGGGACTTAACTCAGATTGCAAGTAGGATTGATCACCCACACCTTCCCAGATTTCCAAGAGTTGGTGAATAAGGCGCTTATTCTTGAGGACAAGCGCAAGGAACCGGATGAGAACAGAAGCGCAGGATGCAACAAAGAAGGATCACGCCAGAACGCAATACGCGAGAGTTGCACCAAATCAATTCTTGATTCCAACCATAGAATGCAACAAGGACACCATCCTCGGCACCAAGACACATCAATCGTAACTACTGCACCCCCCCGCTAGAAACGCTTACTCCAAGCGTCGGCAAGGAACAAGTGAGACGCTACAATCGCAACGAGCCGTGACACTTTGCCAACAGCTTGTCCAAAGAAGACAGCAGGAGTGACCCGATTCGCTTCAATCTAGGAACCACCCCAGCTAGGACGCCAAAGATCAGAGCCACACCCTGCACCGTGGTGAGAGGTCGAGTCAACCATGTCACCGCAGATGCACCGCAGAATGCTACTGACGTCGTCTTGGGTAAGTTACTTGTTAACTCGATACACTGCAGCTTTGTTTGACTCGAGCTTCGCATTCGCTTGTTTCGCAAGGCTTTGCTACTAGAAATGATTTGAGGATTGCAAGACTTAAGTGCATGCTTTTAGTTTAAACCCTGGTTCGAACTCCGAACGAAAGTAGGATGTTCCGGGGTGAGAATACTAATAGGTGGAATAGAGTTCCTAGCAAACCTTATAATTTTGGAGACCCAGACCTTAGACGTCATATTGGGAATGGATTGGTTATCCAAGCACAAGGCCGTATTGGATTGTGGACGAAGGACTATCTCAGTTGAGAGCACTTGTGGAAAGAAAGTGGAATTTCAAGCCACTGCAGTTAGAGATGGACAGTTGATGGTTAACAGTACCAAGGCAATCAGCATAGAGGATGTCTCCGTAGTGAATGAGTACCCAGATGTTTTTCCCGAAGATCTACCTGGTATGCCGCCAGACAGGGACATAGAGTTTGTGATAGAGCTTGTACTGTACAAAGACCGATAGCAAAGAGACCCTATCGGATGTCCACCGAGGAGTTGGTAGAGATGAAGAAACAGCTAGAAGAGTTAATGGAGAAAGGATTTATCAGACCGAGCTCGTCGCCGTGGGGAGCACCAGTTTTGTTTGTCAAGAAGAAGGACGGAAGTTTTAGGATGTGCATCGACTACCGTGCACTCAATGAAGTCACCGTGAAGAATAAGTATCCGCTACCCAGGATTGATGATTTGTTTGATCAGCTGAGAGGAGCCGGAGTTTTCTCCAAGATTGATCTCGAGATCGATACCATCGATTGAAGATCCGATCGTAAGATATTCAAGAAGACGCATTCTCGCCAAGATATGGACATTACGAGTTCTGATTATGTCCTTTGATCGATTTAATGCGCCACTATTTCATGAATATGATGAATAAGGTGTTCATGGAATATTTGGACAAGTTTGTCGTCGTGTTCATAGATGATATTCTAATCTACTCCAAAACGGAGGATGAACATGCCGGAAACTTAAGGCGAGTTTTGGAAAAGCTAAGGGAACAAAGAACTTTTCGCCAAGTTCAAACAAGTGTGATTTTTGGAAGGACAAGGTGGAGTTTCTTGGACATGTAATGACCGCATGAAGGAGTCGCCGTAGATCCAAGCAAAGTAGAAGCCGTGTTACATTGGGAGCAACCAAAGATCGTGACCCGATTCGAGTTTCCTTGGAATGGCAGGATACTACCGCCGTTTCATCGAAGGCTTCTCGACAATTGCGAAACCTCTTACGCAATTGCCGAAGAAGGAAAAGAAGTTTGCATGGACGCCTTTAATGTGAGAAAGGATTTCAGGAGTGAAGAAGCGATTGACATCAAGACCGGTGTTAGTTCTACCGGATGTTGCTCAAAGCTTCGATATTTATTGTGACGCACGCGCCAAGGACTTGGATGTGTCTTTGCAGAATGGAAAGGTCGCCGCTTATGCATCAAGGCGCTTGAGGCCGCATGAGGAAAATTATCCGACACATGACCTAGAGTTAGCTGCCGTAGTGCATGCCTTGAAGATATGGCGTCACTATCTCGATTGGAAACAGATGTGAAGTATATACGGATCATAAGAGCCTTAAGTACATATTCACCCGATCGGATCTGAATATGAGGCAGAGGAGATGGTTAGAATTGATCAAGGACTATAATGTTGGAATCCATTACCATCCGGGAAGGCCAACGTAGTAGCCGATGCTCGAGTCGGAAAAGCCATACCGTGAGTACGTTGCTAGCCACAAGTCGATGAGTTATGTGAGGATTTTAAAATGAAGATTGAGGTGGTACCTAGCGGATTCTTGGCCACATTGGAAGTAAAGCCTACCTTAGAGGATCGATCCGAGAAGGGATGTATGATGATGACAAGATCCGCAGGATTAAGTTCATCAAGGAGTTAGGCAAGGCAGAGGACTTCAAGTTGGATGAGCAAGGCACGTTGTGGATGAAGTATCGCATTTGTTTGCCTAACAAGAAGGAGTTAAAGCAACTGATTCTAGAAGAAGCCCATGACTCCAAGTACTCAATTCATCCTGGAAGCGCCAAGATGTATCAGATCTCAAGGAGAGATTCGTGGCCGAGTATGAAACGTGAAGTTGCCGAGCATGTTGCATTGTGCGACGTATGCCGTAGAGTCAAGGCAATGCATCGAGACCAGCAGGATTGCTACAATTACCGAAAATACCCGAGTGGAAGTGGGAGGAAATCGGAATGGATTTCATTACCGGTTTGTCGAAGACTCAAGGAGGTTATGACTCCATATGGGTTATAGTGGATCGCTTGACTAAAGTAGCCCATTTTATCCCCGTGAAGACCACTTACTCGGAGATAAATTAGCGTAATTGTACATGATCGGGATTGTCTGTTTGCACGGAGTGCCAAAGAGGATTGTATCTTAGAGGTACCCAATTTACCTCAAGGTTCGAATAAGTTGCATGAAGCCATGGGAACCCATTTGAACTTCAAGATGCCTTATCATCCACAGACGGATGGACAGACCGAAAGAGTCAACCAGATTCTGGAGGATATGTTGAGAGCTTGTGCATTAGCTTATGCTACCTCTTGGGATAAGAGTTTGCCGTATGCCGAGTTCAGTTACAACAATAGTTATCAGGCTAGTTTACAGATGTCACCTTTTGAGGCACTCAGATGGTCGACCTGTCGGACGCCATTAAATTGGAATGAGACCGGCGGCGCCGTGTCTTTGGGCCTGATATTCTTCAAGAGGTCAAGAGCGGTCGCCATGATTAGGGAAAGGTTGAAGATAGCCCAATCACGACAGAAGAGTTATGCTGACAATCGTCGTAGGGACTTGAGTTTTGAACCAGAAGAATTTGTATACCTCAGAGTTACGCCTCTCAGGGGAGTTAAGAGGTTCCATGCCAAAGGGAAACTTGCACCCCGTTATGTTGGACCATTTAAGATTTTGAGCCGCAGAGGCGAAGTTGCTTATCAGCTGGAGTTGCCACAGTCGTTAACAGGAGTACATGACGTATTCCATGTGTCCCAGTTGAAGAAGTGTCTCCGAGTTCCTGAGGAACAGACACCGCTAGAGTCAATTGAGTTGCAAGAGGATTTGACTTATAAGGAGCATCCCGTGAGGATTCTAGACACAATGGATCGAGAAACTAGAAACAAGTCAACCCGTTTCAGAGAGTTCAAGTGGAGCAACCATGAAGAAAGCGGCGACTTGGGAGCGAAGAGGATTTGAAGAAAGAGTTTCCAAACCTATTCTCAGTGAGCCCCGAATCTCTGTGGACGAGATTCTATTAAGGGGAGGTTTGTAACACCCCAAAATTTTGCTTTTCTTAAATTCATGTGTGATTTGGCACTTTGGTGAATTTTTGGAATTTTCTGGAATTTATTTGGATTTATTTGGAATTTATTTGAATTTATTCCATTTTGAAATAATTAAAGAATTTAATTTTGCAAATAAAATTTTGTTGGAAATATTTTATTTGAGTCCAAAATGTTCCAAAGTATTTTTCAGAATTTTTCTGGAATTTTTCTGAGTCTTTTGCTATTTTTAATGAATTAAATGAATTACTGGGAATTATTTTAATTATTAAATCGCTGGAAAATCAATCGGGTCGAGTACTGTTCATCCAACCGGACCCGAGTCCGAGTCCGACTCGAACCCGACCGGAGCCAGTTGACTCAACCAAACCCGTTCATAACCCCAATCGATCCCGACCGTTGGATCGGATCCAACGGCCCGATTGATCGCCGACCCAAGCCGCCGACCGGACCGATCGCGCCTGCGCGATCGTGGCCGCTGATCGCGCCACGCGGATCGGGCCGTCCGTCGTCGTTCCCGCCGAGTCCGAAAGCCGGACTCTCCGCCGCTGCCGCCGTGGTTCCGCTAGGGTTCCGGTTTGTCGCACATCCCGAGGGTATTTAATGCGTGAGACATCGCCGAGGTTGCCCTCGTCCGGCGCACTGCGTGCCCCAAGCCATCTCGCCGAGCCGCCGCTGCTTGCCCGCATTTAGCTCGCCAGAGTTGGAATCCTGTTGCAGCCGTTTAACGCCGATTCCGCCGCCGTCGCTGCCTTCCGCCGAAGGAGCCAGATCCGAATCCTCGCGACGAGACGCACTCGAAGGAGGACTCATCTCGCCGAGAGGTCCCGCAGCCGTCGGCTTGGTCACCGCCCTCGTCCTGGTGAGCCGCGCCGCGCCAGCGTTGCCATCGCCACCCCGAGCTCGCACGACCGCTGGATCAAGTTCCGACCATCACGGTGAGCCCACGTTCTCCCCCAAACCCTAGAAACCCGATTAGATCTGGACCGTTGGATCAAGATCCAACGGCCCACGATCGCCACGTGCCGTAGTAGAGTTATTGTAGGATTAGATCTGGACCGTCCGATCTAGATCAAACGCCCACGATCATCGAGTAGTTTCAACGTGTTAACCCTGGATCCGATCACGGCCGCTGATTTTCAAATCAACGGACACGATCGTGCCACGCGGTCCGAAGCCGAGCCGCCGCGCCACGCTGCTGGCAGGCGTGGTCAATGACACGCCGCCCGCTGCGGTCACGGGCCGCTTAACCGTGAATCGCACCATGACGCCACCCATGACGCTACCGGTGGTCCCACTGTCGCCACTGCGGTCGAGCCTCACGACGCCGGGCCGATGACGCTACCCGAGTGGTCCCACATGTCGGGCCTCACGTGGAGCCGTGGACCGGTCCACTAGACCCGAGCCGAAAGTGTGGACCGAGTCCATGGACCGGCCGACGCCGCAGACCAATCCAAAGGCTGCCACGTGTCCATGATGACGCAATAATTAATTTCCGAAAAAGAAAATGATTTATTAATTCGAAATAATAATTTTAGATTTTGTTTCAAACTTCAAACGCTTATAACTTTTGCGTTTCAACTCCGATTTGAGTGATTCAAATTTCTAAATTTGTATAAAATTGAGATCTACCTAAATATGAATTTTATTTAAATTTTGGACTAAAGTTTTTCTCTGCAAAATTATTTAATTGATTATTTAAACTTTAAATAATCATAACTTTTGCGTCTTAACTCCAAATTTGACGATTCCAGTTTCTAAAAACTCATAAAATTATGTTCTCTCTGTTTATGGATTTTATTTGGATGTTTGGACACTTTTTGCCTATTGTTTATTCGTGTATTTGCTATTTGCACGCTTTACGAGTAGACGTTGAAGTGCCGGAAGGATTCGAAGGAGAAGTATTGACTCAGGATCCAACTCAAGACCAAGAACAAGTACTTTTTGAAGGCAAGTTGTGCTTTGACCATGTTGATCCTATTTCGAAATCTATTTTGATTTAAACTATTGCATGCTAGTTCAATTAGAAAAATACGTTGTTTATACATGGGGGTTAGATAAATACCAATTTCTTTGTATGACACCTTGATTATTTAAGTATGTGCCATGATCCCTTGTCACCCTAGTTGTGGATTACTAGTTGGACATTATTAAATCGCCAACATGGGTTTATACCGTTGTAGTACACTGCTTAGACCTGCTACGTGCTCATGACATGATTTTGGACAATCAAATGTTAATATTGACTTAATGATATATTGAACCTGTTTTGGAAAGGTATCATGTGATGTTGATGGCACGTGGTGCATGGTAATCAACTGGGGTTTGATAAACGATTTCGGCCAGGGCATGTGGCAAGAGTAATCAGGTGGGCCAGTTGTGGCATTGGGAGTGTTGATTTGGTTCTTCGGGTAGTCTTGCCCTGGTCACCCTAAGGACTTAACCTTGCAAGCCTTTGAACTGGGTCTAACGTGCAACCACATGTCTATAATGGGACGGACCTAGTTGACTAAGTTGCTAATAACGTACCTGTGGGACCTCAGGAGGTCAACTACACCCTTTGTGTAAGTTGTACGGGGGAGCGTCTGGCCGAGGCCAGGTACCCATCTAACGGTTGATTGGCCTAGACTTCGCCTTAGCGAAGGGAAGGGTTAGTGCGCAATAACCGGGGAGGACCACTTGTTTTGTTAGAAGTCTCCGAAAGACTTTGTTACAGGAACTCGCCTTTGTGGTGTTTGACTGTATCTTGTGGGTAAAGTGCATAACCTCTGCAGAGTTTAGAATCTATTCGAATAGCCGTGTCCGCGGTATTGGACATCGCTCGGGAATTACAGTCAAGGGTTAGATTTTCTCAAAAATAACTTGGTTTGAAAAGTTGGGCTGGATTAATAATGAAGTTGATGGAAATGTGGATTAGGATGGGAAAGATGTTTATTAAATTCCTTGAAAAGTTATCTATGCTATACTTGCTTCTACTGCTTTCGAATCTACTTATGCTACTTGTCAAATGCTGTTTACTGCAAATATACCTTGAGCTATTCCTTTGTACCAAGCCATGCATATAGTATATTAGCTTGCATTCTGTGCATGACTTGCTGAGTACCAAGTACTCACCCTTGCCACAATACAACACCAGTTGAAGAGGAGACTGCACAAGCTTTGGAGGAGGAGCTCCAAGAGGATCCGTCTACTTAGGGAAGCGAGCCCAGTCAGTTGCCTGTGGTATACTGGATGGCGCCACGAAGTTATTTGATTTTCCGCTGCTATTATTTTTCTCTGAATAAGTTTCGCCTTGCGAGGCATATATTTGTAACTTGACCATAAGGTCGAGTAACCAGTTTGACTATTTAAATAAAGTACTTATTTAGTATCGAGTGGTATGATTGTGATATTTACCGATGTTAAGACTGTGTGCACTAGCGTGTTCCTGGACTAGTGCTGAATACACAGAGGGTCCGGATTTGCAAATTCGGGGTCCCGACATCATCCAAGGGTGAAGGATGATCTATGGACACTATAAATAAAGGGGTAGGGGTAGCCTCCGCTCTTGAAGATTTTGGTGCTCCTTTGAGTTTTGCTCACATGTGTGAGGCTTTGTAAAATCTTCCAAATAAAAGAAACAAAAATTCATTCTCTGAATTTAAATTCCACATTTACATTATGTTTTTACTTTATGCAATTTAAATTCAGTATTTACTTTCAGCACTTACATTCTCGCAATTTAATTTATGCAAGTTGGATTTGCCTCCACTCCTACTTGCTTCTGTTTCTTCTTGCCAAAGATGAGTGATTGATTGGATGAGTCTTCTCTTAGACCATATCCCAATCCTCTAGGCAGTCTTGAATTCATTCTTGCAAGAAACTGATCTCTTTGCTCTTCATGAAGAACTCTTGGTAGATAGCATTTTGAAGTTTTTCTTCTTGTGTTCTAGCTTGCTGTGATAAGTGGGAAGATATCCAGGATCATCTTGATCATCAAAATCCCATGAGTAAGTCTAGGATCAAGTTTTAGTTTTTTATCAAACTTGGTGCACTCTTCCTTTGCTTGGTTAAAGGACAAAACTTTGACTTCAAACCTTTGGATTGAATGGTGGAATAGGGTTCCTAACATCCATTAGAAGGTGCCTACCAAGTTTCATGCATTTTGCTCCAGCCGATCAAAAGATTCATCAGTTCTGCTTTGAGATCATGTTGTTTTTACTATTCTGTTCTTGAAGTCGGCACTACCGCCCAAATCAAGCGGTAGTATTGGACTCCGGTAGTACCGCACTTTGTACTCCGGTAGTACTGGACTCTGGTAGTACCACTCCCTGTGCTGCGGTGGTACCGAAAAAAAAACCTTCTCTGATTTTTGATTCTGTGAGCTGAATTATTTGAAGTGAGGTCTTTTGGTTGGATTGTCTAGTATGTAGGAAAATTGTATTTTGGGATCATTCAACCCCCCCTCTGATCGCCATCTCAATCTTTCATAATCAACCTATTTGATTACGTCACCTGGTCACTATTACTTGTATGCCATTATTCATTTGTCACCTTAGGATTGTTGTCTATTAGTTGGTTGTTATTAACTTGCCAACATGGGTTGCTAGATCCTAACTAGTATGCTTAGACATGCAACGTGTTATCAATATCATTTTGGAAGTACAAAATTAATATTGCCTAACGAGATATGGAATGTGTTTCTGAAATGGTGTGATGTTGCCACATTATGATGTTAATGTGTAGAGGCTTGTGTCTTTCTACATGGATGTTGAGTTGTTGTTGGCATGTGTTGCACAATAATTAACAAAGGTGGGAAATAATTTAGATTGAGGCAAGTGCTAAGAGGCTTTGTGCTATGGTGGGTCTGTGTGGCAATGGGTTGATGAGTGATGTGATAGTTTTGTGCCAAAGATTTGAGTGTTAGAAGTCTTGCCTTGGTCAATTAAGGAATTAACCTTGCAAACCTTTGAACTGGGCCAAACATATAACCACATGTCTAGAATGGAACAACCTAGTTGAGTAAGTTACTAATATCTTGTATATGGTACCTCAGGGTGATGGTTACACAGGAGTGTAATTGTGTGGGGGAGGATGTCTATGCTTTGGCTTGATGTCGATCCAACAGTATGTGTCAGTCCTATACTTATGCTCCGTGTGAGGGAAGGGATTGTGGAGGCAATACTAGAGAGGTTCATATGTTAGGATAGAAGTTTCTGAAAGGCTTTGTTATAGTCATTCGCCTTTGTGGTGGGCTGACTATATTCTATGGGTAAAGCATATAACCTCTGCAGAGTGTGTCAAACCTATTCAAATGGCTGTGTCCGCGGTATTGAACAATGCCATGGAATTACAGTCAAGGGTTAGATCTTGGAAAATAATACGTGGGAATGGGAGGCTATGTGCCACTAGAAGAAAGAAATTGGTTTAGGTTGTGTGCCAGTGGTTATGTGCTAGTGAGTCTTGGAAAATAAATAAGAAAGATACTTAGTACAAATATTTGGTTTACAATCATTTCAATCTATACATGATAATCATTTGAAACTTAGCTTTGTGCAAAAATAACCATTTTAGCCATTCAATTGGAATAAGCCATACATATAGTTAGTAGACCTGCTTTCTGTGAATGACTTGCTGAGTGCTTTATGTATTCACCCCCTTGCAACAATTCAAACACCAGTTGAGGAGGAGTCTATGCTAGCTCTTGATGAGGAGTTCCAGGAGGAGTCAAGTTAGAGTACGAGCCCAGTTAGTTACCTATGGCATACAGATGGGTTACTACGAGTCTTTCTTTTCCACTACAGTTTTCTCTATTTTGAGTCTTTGCCATGCGAGCCATACTATTGTAAGTTGACCATAAGATTGACTCGAATAGGTTATATTAATAGATGAAGTATTTATTTATTGTTCGATTGTGTATGATTGTGGTACTTTATCTATGTTGAGACTGTGTGCACTAGAGTGATCCAGGACTAGTGTTGAATACATAGAGGGTCCGAAGTTGCACATTTTAGGTCACGACAGAAGGTGGTATTAGAGCTACACTGACGGTAGGACTTGACCTAGTTAGACTTGCCGTTAGGGAGGATAAAATTATTTTTTAATGTTAAAATTTACCAAGAAGATGAATGAATTATTGACTTATCCCCTTCTTCTTGTTTCATACCTCTTGCTGAAATTTTTTGTTGTTATCTTGTTTTTAAAATTTGTGATCTCACGAGAACCGTCTTTTGGCAGATAAGGATGACGCACACCTATGGAGAGCACAATGGAGGTTATGCTGCAGAGTTATGGAGGATGCTCCAAGTTTTAGGAGAATATAATCGGCCGATTTACTGGGCCAACATTTGGATCGTCAACGGGAAGGCACGAGGCATGGTTTGCAAGGTTATTATCTATGCCCGTGAGGACACGAAGGCCAGCTGTCCCGTCAACATAACTGTGAGGAGGGCTACTTTTGAGGCTGGTATTCAGAAGTCAGCTTGCTTTGCCTTGCGCAGGATTGGACATGACTACTCGAAGGAGCTGAGGGAGTCAATGTTTCGTTTTCATCCCTAGGAGGGAGGTGCTACTAGTGCTAGGATCGATCTCGAGGGAGACGCTGCAGTTGTACACTTGGCCAGTTTCGTCGCAGCGCATGAGGAGGTCATGGAGAGCACCGTCCAAGAGCTGCAGGAAACGTACGATGCTTTGGAGGCTACTAAGTGGAGACTTCAGGAGACACTAGAGTTGGCTTCACAACGAATCGCCGAGCTCGAGGAGGCTTTCTACGCCTGAGAGGAGGAGGCAGAGCTGAGGATCCCGAGGAGGTACAACCGGAGCCAGAGTATGAGCATGAGTCTGAGCCAGAGCCAAAGCCTAAGGAGCAGGGATCATCGACTATTGCAGTCGGAGGACATCGTGATCAGTTTGCCCCAAAACTGTCGCACCCCTCACACTACCCTCCAGGAGGACCACAGTCGGGTTGGCTGAACGAGTGATATAGTATAGTTTAGTAGTTGAGATTTGAGTATTGAGTCACGTCTTTTGAGTTAGTAGCGTTGCCTTTTAGACGTTAGATTTTGTGTACTTAGGTTGAATTGGTTATCTCTTAATTGCTGAGTGTGCAGTATGAGTTGTAAGGCCCTTAGACATTATGAGCAACCATACCAGTTATTAATAAAGGTTGATTGGAATTGGGTTTTGAGTTACACCTATTACCCTCTCATAAGTTTCTTTAATACTTGTGTATTCTTGTTTCTCTCTCTAAATCTTGGAGTGATCAACAGATGGTTCAGACCCGTGGAAACAACAGAGCTAGTGGAAATGGTTCTAGGCCCAGTGGGAACCCAGATGAGATGCTATTTCCCCAGCCTGCACCACAAGTGGATATGCAAAACTTTGGAGCTTTTCTTGCTGCCCAGACTCAGTTGATGCATACTATGATGCAGCAAGTACATCACCTCACCAATCAAGCAACTGCCAATCAAGTAAGTCAGGCTAACAATGGACAACGCCCTTATTCTAAATTATCAGAGTTTATGAGGACCTGTCCACCTACTTTTTCTGGGAATGCCAATCCTTTGGAGGTAGATGATATACCCTTAACACTCTCTCAAATGCAAGGTGTATGCAATAGCATTGCATTTGAAAGGGTGATACTAAAATAGAAAACATCCAAAGTCCTAGTCCTGAAGTTGACATCGTAGCATGCAGCTCTTGAAAAATGTATCAAAGATCTCTCATTTGGGGTCATGTGACAGCCCATAAAGAACAAAGTGCAAGGGCTAAGAAAACAGGAACAAACTTGACCGCGACAACACGAAAAAAAAGATGATGAAGTTGACACAAGTAGAGAGCTGTAGATCAAAACACAACGGGACGCTCAACGCAAAGAAAGTCTTGTTAGCATCGAACCAAAGCTCATCGGCGGCGGCTAAGGCAAGGAGAACCCTACCAACAGTGGCTAAAGGAGTAAGACAAACTCAAATTGCTAATGCCAGCCATCAGCAAAAGCTCGAAAATATTAGCAATCAAAGAAGTTGGAGAAGTCAAAGTAGTAGAAGCTGAACCCACAGAGGCATAGCTTGCCCGTGAAGCCAAAGCCAGGTGAATATGCTGAAGCTAGCCAAGAACCGAAGAGTCAAGCTAGAGCTAAAAGCCGAACAAAAAGTCGGAACTACTCTAGAGCTAGCCGAAATCGGAATTAAACCAAGCTTTGGGATCTGTCTAGAGTACGGTAGGTTATTTCTCTCATGGATGCTCTCGGGGGCCTTTGCTTCACGGTGATGATGCCAACCGGCCAAGAGGACGTCAGACGGAGCGACAGAGGTGACTAGCCAAGAGGACGTCGGCCCAGAGCGGTGGCTGAGGTGGTGGACGGTGTTGCTAGAGCGTGCGGAGGATGAGTTGGGCATCACAGTGGAGAATACAACGCCGGAGCTTCACACCGAAGGCTATGCGATCAAGGACATTTCAGGCAGACGGAGGTGTCAGCTAGGAGGAGGCGTTGGCCCATAGGCGACTGGTGGGCAGCCGGAGCTCCCGAGTGTGCTGGAGAGTTGGGTCCAATCAGGAGGAGGAGCCGATGAGTGGCGGGTGGCCGAAGACTATGAAGTGCGGGCCAAGAGGCGGCGAGAGGTGGTGGCCTTAAGGAGGTTGCCGACCGGGAGGAGCTCGATCTAGCCGACTCTGAGGTGAAGACGAGCATGAGCTGAGGTCGAGCGAGGAGCCCTCAAAAGATGCGTGGGAGGACTCACCGAGGTGTAGGCCAACGAAGAGCGGTCAAGGAGTGGCCGATAGAGAGCACGAAGGGTCGAAGCCACATGACCCCAAGGTGTCCACCCCCGAGAGTGAAAATGGCTTCTCCCGGGGGCAGCGGCAGCGAAAGCACCTGGGTGGCGGCTAGGATGGTGAAAGTGCAACTCCGGTAAAACCCTAACCCTAAAAACCTTGTTTTGATACCATGATATGAATAGCATTTGTATTCCATATGAGACCAACAAACCAGAATATATAGAATACATGAGGATACAAAAGAAAAGCCTATATAAGGCAATCATATATATATATATATAGGACGTTGTAATGGGGTACCATGGTGCCCAGGCACTATGATTTTAAATGCATGAATTCAAGTCAAATTTGGGTATATTTTTTGAAACTTTCAGTTTTAGAGTATATATCTATCTATAGCAATTCAAATGAAATACATATCTTTGAAAAAATATACTCAAATTCAAAAATTTGAATGAATTTAGATCGCATGCTTTGCTGATTTATATATACTCAGCACATACCTACAATCAAACTATCATAAAAAATAAACTCTAGTTCGAATTCAGTTCAAACTTGTTTGAACTAGTTAGTAAACTAGTTAGACTCAACATCCTAAAAATTTCGAATGCAAATAAATAGGAAAAATAGTTGTTTTGGATGTCCTAGGTAATTGTACTATATATATAGGAAAAATAGGGAGTAATTAGTCCCGGGAGTAGAAAAGAAGCTTCCTATAGGAAAAATACTTTCTACTTCCGGGAGTAATTACTACCATCTCTGAAATACCACCCAAACTAACTTGAAATACTCCTTTATCACTTTGGATACACTTATATACTATTTATAAGATATTCCAATGAGATCCATATGAAAAATTTCAAGGGAGTACATAGATTTTAGCATATTTTGCAAATACCTTTATATAAGCACATAAAAAGAAGTATTTCTAAAAAGTGTACATACCACCTCTAAAAAAATGTAAATACCACCTATATGGTCTTTTATACTTGTATACTACACGTACATACCCTCCGTTGCGCAAGATACTCCCTACGTTGTGAGATACGATATAGGGAGTAATTACTCCTGGGAGTAGAAAAGAGGCTTTATATATATATATATATATATATATATATATATATATATATATATATATCCTTAACAATTACAATTATCTCCCTTTTTGCACAATCAAAAATATCCTTGCAAAAGGAAAATTATGAATGTCTTTTCAAAGATTGGTTCACTCTACTTCATACCATTATTATAGTTGCATCTTCAGATTTATTAGGTTTAAGCAGAAAATTGATACAGCATGGATCCCTTCCATTTCAATGTGTAAGGCCGCCTCAGATTTTGAGGGACACGATTCCTCTATAAAAAGATTTTGAGGGACACATTTTCTACACTTTGACTAACTATTGGCCCAGGTATATATAAGTTTGGTCACATAAAAAAAGTATCATTACATATGTATTTAAAAATACTTTGACATGATCCTGTTATTATAATTATATTAATCTACTACTAAATGAATTAATGCATAAAATTCAATCTTGGTGGCCATGTCAGCAGGAACCAGGCCTTATATTTTTTTGATGGAGGGAGCAATTATCAATTAGCTATGTTAGATTCCTCAAAATGTCTAATACACCTCCAATCAGGGTTCACAAAACCGTCGAAAACCCGTATCGAGCCGGTTTGAAATCCTAAACCGATCGGTAAACCGGTTTAATTCAAAAAATTTGGAAAAAAAAATTATGCGATGAAAACCACTAGAAAACCGAACGATTTTTCGAGAAAACCGACGAAAACCACTCAAAGAACTGATCGCCCAAAAGGTTCGAGACGCCGACCGGTTTTTGTTTTTTTTTTAAATTTTGTTTTGAATTTTTTTGTTCAAACACTCGGTTTCGAAACTCTTCGATTTTTGACGATTTTCACTCGATTTTCGTGGTAAACCAGTACCGTCGGGATCTCGATTTTCAGTTCGAAAATGGTTTGGTGAACCTGCCTCCAATCCCCACAAATTCACTCTGTTGCATATCCCATTATTCTTCATTGACAAATTGGGATCTGAAGGCTGAACATCTCTCCAGGTTCATTGATTCACCCTTCTTATGCAATGGATGGCAGTTGTTGAGTCCACTGTTGATGCTCCAGGATCAGTGAGGATTACAGGTAGTGGTGCAGGTGTAAACTATGTTTATTAGGGCCACATTACGAGCATCACTTGAACATGTTTAAACTGTAGAATAGCTCCTTGTTGGCGATGTGTTTAGTGTTCAGTTCTGAAGTTCATGTGCTTTAGTAGGTTGTTGTGAAAGACATGCATCCACTAAGATCACAGCTAGCTGTCTAAAATGCCTTAGTAGGTTGATGCGTTATGTAACTTCAGTTTTAAGCTTGCCTATAAAGCTTGTGACATTGTTGACGAATATAGCAAACCCATTAAGCTGTAACAGGTATGGTAAAATATGCTTACCAGTCACCACAAACTAGTATTTTACTACGTCAGATCTCATTTCGCGAAATGTTGTTTTGAGAAATGAGAGCATCTCCTCCCTCATTTATTGAGGCTATTAGGTTATTTTGGTTTAAGTCTTACCGTCACATCGGTGCTACACCAAACCGTCGATTTCTTAAAAGAAAAGCACGGCCAAACGGGACAAATAGTGGATTCTTATGGAGCCCGGACACTTGTCAATACCGTACCGAAGATCATATAGACTTAATCCTTGGAATAGTATACTCTGGTGTTGGTCTATATCGTCATGCCGTTTCGGTTTTAATATAATAGTATATATTTATAAGTATATACATGTTTAATTATATGTACACCAAAATTCACCTATAATATTACTTCAAACACAAAATAGTACTATCAAATATAACATATAGTTCAATAGATTATATTATCAATTACTCCGGCATGACTGGTATTGACCGGTATGGACCGGTATCGAGACCGGTACGGTACATAAAGCTACTTTGTACCGGTTTCAGCCAATATGTACTGATATTGATAACTACGGGCGGGCTCCAAAGTATTGTACTCTCGACGACGTCCAACTCAGTGCTAACATCCATCCAACCCCATTCATCTCAGCAGCATCTCCCATCCAATCGAGCCCGCCCACCGAGTACCTAGCGATGGTTCTGCTTTCCTTCAACCGTGCTGTGCTAGGGAATTGATTAGCGCACATATTGTGATATAGATGGCTGTTATCTATAATATATTTATATATTATCTAGAGATAGGATTAAAAATAATTTATATAATAGATTTTATATATATAGTTGTTTTGTAATAATATATCAAATAATTAATAGATTATCTATATAACAGTACGCATAATATAAAATTAAATAATAGATATCAACTGTTTTTTTTTCTCTGTTCTTTTTTATATCACTCAAAAATTTATATGATATAGAATTACCTATAGCCGATATTGTATCCCTGTCTACACGGAGGCTTGTTCGTTTTCCGGCCGCCCACCGGCTTTGACCATCTTCTCCTATTAGATTTCAGCTCATCAAACACCCCCTAACATCCATCCAACCCCATTCATCTCAGCAGCATCTCCCATCCAATCGAGCCCGCCCACCGAGTACCTAGCGATGGTTCTGCTTTCCTTCAACCGTGCTGTGCTAGGGAATTGATTAGCGCACGTATTGTGATATAGATGGCTGTTATCTATAATATATTTATATATTATCTAGAGATAGGATTAAAAATAATTTATATAATAGATTTTATATATATAGTTGTTTTGTAATAATATATCAAATAATTAATAGATTATCTATATAACAGTACGCATAATATAAAATTAAATAATAGATATCAGTTGTTTTTTTTCTCTGTTCTTTTTTATATCACCCAAAAATTTATATGATATAGCCGATATTGTATCCCTGTCTACACGGAGGCTTGTTCGTTTTCCGGCCGCCCACCGGCTTTGACCATCTTCTCCTATTAGATTTCAGCTCATCAAACACCCCCTAACATCCATCCAACCCCATCATCTCAGCAGCATCTCCCATCCAATCGAGCCCGCCCACCGAGTACCTGGCGATGGTTCTGCTTTCCTTCAACCGTGCTGTGCTAGGGAATTGATTAGCACACGTATTGTGATATAGATGGCTGTTATCTATAATATATTTATATATTATCTAGAGATAGGATTAAAAATAATTTATATAATAGATTTTATATATATAGTTGTTTTGTAATAATATATCAAATAATTAATAGATTATCTATATAACAGTACGCATAATATAAAATTAAATAATAGATATCAGCTGTTTTTTTCTCTGTTCTTTTTTATATCACCCAAAAATTTATATGATATAGAATTACCTATAGCCGATATTGTATCCCTGTCTACACGGAGGCTTATTCGTTTTCCGGCCGCCCACCGGCTTTGACCATCTTCTCCTATTAGATTTCAGCTCATCAAACACCCCCTACCCACCCCCCAACCCTCCCTCAGCTCCCTGTCCAGAACCAAGGCAGTGACACTGACAGGACGGACAGTCCTGGTGCACCACGTACCCCGTGAACCGGTTGGGACTTCACCAGGATCAAAAGTTTTTTTTTTTTCTTTTGGCTAATAAATCTAGCTCGAAATACTCCTGCCCCGTTGTGAGATGAGCAAAAAGTTTTTTTTTTCTTTCAATTGTGGGATGAATAATTTGGATGCCAATATACTGCGAATAGTTTGCGCTAGGAACGATGCCTGATAAGAGCAACAGACAAACAAGCAAACAAAAAAATCACATGTCACATTTTGATGCGAGTGTACGGAAGGTAAATGACTCGGTGTGCATAGACCACTCCAGTTGTGCTGTTAAACATGTCTAAAGAGCGTGGCACAACACAAAGTGCATATAACTATTTGTCTCGTGGTAGCGTGCATGTTGCACTTCAATCTCACGTAAAGATGGCCTCTTTAGTTTTGACCACCAAGGTACAGCAACTGCAGTTGATCAACAAAGCAGGTCGTAGTCGTTAACCATGTTAGACCCATGTTTACAAAAGTACTTTGTTTTATACAATTGCATGCTAGTCGTTTACCAGGGACTTGACCCATGTTTAATCCCTTTGGCTTGGCTTGACTCATGTTGAATTCGCCTCAGCGGCAGGGGCGGAGCCAGCTCAGGCTCAAGCCCCGGGCTGGACCAACTGATCTTAAATTAAATCTCTGTTTTTAATTATTTTTAATAACTTTTTAAAAAAAATTAATGAGCTTTCGGTACTAGGCCCCTGTATCCGTCCCTGCTCAGCGGGTTCACGGTTTAATTTTGTTATGTGCAAACGAGTATTACCAGCTTCTCTCGAAGAAACAAGTGAGGCGATGCTTATTGGTGTGGCTAACCTCATCAGAAATTTATTCTGAATGCCTAATAGACAGACTCACATTTCAAGAAGTTTTGACTGATTCGGAGATCGGACCTAACGTAAGCAGTTTTCTAGCGTGAAAAGTGGAAACGCTGCAAGGCAATGTGCAACCGTTTTATGGTTGAGAACTTCATCTGGTCCTAGGTTGTAAAATTGTTTAGAATTTTGCATACAATATTTTTTTTATAGTATATCTAATTGGTCGGAAACTTTTTTAATTTATTATGATTTCGTATTTTTTTTTAGTTTAACACGATACATTATAATGATAATCTCCTATGCGAGGATAAAAAGTCGTCGATCCAAACTCGATTGAACTGCTATCTCTTCGTGAAGTGACTACTATATAAACAGCATAAAACACCATTAGAGCAAGCTATTTCTTCGTGAAGTGACTACTATATAAACAGCATAAAACACCATTAGAGCAATTACAATAAAACCATCTCAACTTAATATAATATGTACACATCAGCTTTGTCCTATGTGGAAGATTGAGAAAAAAGGACAGTGAAGAGAGCAGACTCTCATGCAGTAGCCAATATCGTACGAAAAATAAGATAGAATAGTTATGTACAAGAGAGAAGATATATTTATTGCATAGCTTCTGGAGACAATCTTTAGAGATAGTTATTGTATAAGCTAATTTTTAGTGTTTACTCTAGATGATATGGATGGGTGATGAAGTAAGTAGTAGGATTTGTTATTGTACTTGCTCTTAAATGAGTTATGTCTATAATAAATATTTTTTATGTTATAATTAAAAATTTATAGAATCTTATATAGATAATCTTAAAATACTATCTATTATATAAACTATCTTTAGTTTTATCTATAAATCATACAAGAAATACACACACACACATTTCTGTTTGTTTAGGTTTAGATTTTTTGGCTTATAGCTTAAAGTCAGTTTTTTTTGCTTAAATAGCTTATAAACATATAGCTTTTAAGCTAAGCTAGGGTGTTTGGTAACCTAACTTTTGTTAGCTTTTGAGCTATAGGTTATTGTTGGA
Source organism: Rhipidocladum racemiflorum (assembly GCA_036346355.1). Taxonomy (NCBI): domain Eukaryota; kingdom Viridiplantae; phylum Streptophyta; class Magnoliopsida; order Poales; family Poaceae; genus Rhipidocladum; species Rhipidocladum racemiflorum. Next base: position 23,460,023 of record CM070571.1, read on the forward strand.
TTGTCTAAAATACCCATAGTTCTACTAACCTATTTGCTTTCTATTAAAAATCCATGAACCAGAACGAATTCAGTGCAAAATAGCAGCAATTTAAAACAATTTTATATAATTTCTCTTGAAAAATAATAGTACAGAGCTTCAAAACAATCAATTGTAAGAATAATGACATTTCTATGTTGTTTGCTCAACTTTTGTTCTTACAAGTAAATCATCACTATACACAAAAAGAGGAGTAAGTTCACTATTGTTATTACAAATTTACCTAGATAAACATAGAAAAACTTTATACAAACAAGGATTGATAAGAGCTAAAATATGGATACGCACACTAGTACATAATCAACTCTGTAATTTGCTCAATTAATTGATATATCACAATACAGATGGAACTTCATGTATGTTCTATGCATTGTACTAACAAAATTTTATGTTGTCCTGAGTAATATTATAGAATGTTAAACTTATTCGAGCAATCAAGATAAGCGATCTCATGAACTTGCCCCTAGTTGCTCTAATATCTAACTTGTACAAGTTAGTACAAAGCAATGTACTGAAGCTAGTTCCCTAAAGCTTCTTCTTCATGCCACTACAGAACCTGTAATTTCGTATCACCTAGCTTGACTCCAAGAAATTGAAAGATTTTAACTACACATTTTCTGTTCTGACTGCACAATCAAACAAATTGGGGATCTAGGGGTGTAGGGAAAATCGTATACCTCAATGTCGGGAGCACTGGATGGCTTGACTACGGTGGAGATCTAGGGGAGGACGATGGCGGCGGTGGAGATCGGGGGACACCTACGGAGGTCACCGGTGGCCGGCCAAGGTCGCGGCGGTCGGTGCCCTAATCGCCGAGCCGGGGGAGTGGAGATCAGGGAGAAGGATGCGGCGTTGGTGGAGGAGGATGTCGCGTCAGTCACGGGAGGTGGGGAGGAGGTCACGAGGTCCGATGGGTGTTGTGGGAGGCCAACGGAGGTTGTCGATGGAGCCGAGTTCACGGGAGCTGAAGCCCCAATTGTCGGTGCTCGGAGATTGGAGGATGGAGGCGCGGGAGAGAACGGCGGTGCTCGGAGCCGCGGAGGACGACGAAGGCATTGAGGACGAGGGAGTCGTGGGGAGGATGGCGGCGCCTGCAGATGGAGGAGTTAAGGACGCCTAGTTGCAGGAGACCGAAGGGGAGTCACGGGAGAACGAAGGGAGGAAAACACCACAAAGGGCTATTTCTCGCAAAAATTTCTCTTTTCATTAACTCATGGCTTTTAGTTATAAGAGAATTTTGGCTTTTTAAAAAGCTAGATAAAAAACCATCCGTTTATTTCGGTTTTGGTTTTTTCCTTTTAAGCTAGAAAAAAAAAAGCCGAAATAAATGGGGCACGGTGTGCTTTGAGTCCAACGCGATACGCAAGCGAAACGGTTTCGTCGCTGAGCGCTTGGGCTGGTACACCAGCTCCACCAACCCACACACCCGCCTCTGCTATAGCCGCACCGCACCGCACTGCACCGCACACTCAAACGCAGCAGCGTCTCGATTCGCCCAGCTCCCAAATCCCGCGAGAGCCCACCATGGCCGGCACGTGCGCCCACGTCGAGTTCCTCCGCGCGCAGCCGGCGTGGGCGCTGGCCCTGGCGGCCGTCGGCCTCCTCGTTGCCGCCCGCGCCGCCGTGCGCCTCGCGCTCTGGGTCTACGCCGCGTTCCTCCGCCCCGGCAAGCCCCTTCGCCGCCGTTACGGGCCCTGGGCCGTCGTCACCGGCGCCACCGACGGCATCGGCCGCGCCATCGCATTCCGCCTCGCTGCCTCCAGGCTCGGGCTCGTGCTCGTTGGTCGCAACCCGGACAAGCTCGCCGCGGTGTCCGCCGAGATCACGGCTAAGCACCCCAAGGCCGAGGTCCGCACCTTCGTGCTCGACTTCGCCGGCGAGGGGCTTGCTACCGGGGTGGAGGGGCTCAAGGAGGCCATCCGGGGCCTCGACGTGGGCGTGCTCGTCAACAACGCCGGGGTCTCCTACCCGTACGCCCGCTACTTCCACGAGGTGGACGAGGAGCTCATGCGGAGCCTGATACGGGTCAACGTTGAGGGCGTCACGCGGGTCACGCACGCTGTGCTCCCAGGCATGGTGGAGAGGAAACGCGGCGCCATCGTCAACATCGGCTCCGGCGCCGCCTCCGTTGTGCCGTCCGATCCGCTCTACTCGGTCTACGCCGCCACCAAAGCGTGAGTTCTCCTCTTCTTGTTCTCGAGTTACTACTACTTTTCTTCGTGTTCTTAGGCGTGTACCAAGACATGTAGCTATTAAATGTTCTTGCTTACCGCTTACGGCGTTATAGATGGTGGCAGTGGTAGTAAACCTTGAGAACAAAGAGCACACCTTTCCTATCTACTTGTACTTGATCTAGCACTTTAAGGCGTTTGTCGGGATCCGGAACTATTCTATGAAGGCTAGGATAGGCGATCAAAGGAAGCGCTTTCGGTGTGAGTTGTTAGTTCTCGTGTCATACTCATATCAGATTCTGGTGCCGGTCGAGAATTAGGAGTCAGAATGTTGCTCTCTCCAGTCACAAATAAGTTATCGTTTTGGATATCGATACCGTGTTCAAAACATAGCTTTAATCACTAATTTTTATTATAATATATTTATAAAACCCAATAAAATTATAATATTATGAAAGTACTTCTCGAGACAACTCTACACATGATTTTCATGTATCCAATTTAAATATTTAAAAATATATTTACAGTCAAAATTTCGAAAGTTTGTTTTCACTTGTATCCAAAACGACAACTATTTGTGACCGGAGGGATTATATGTGTAGTATAGAAATAGTTGGAGACTTTAATGGTATCAAAGTTGAGATTATTATAGCTTGATATATGTTTCAGTGTGTTCAGGTCTGGTGTGAAATCAGTGTGTTAGTGAATTAGAAGGGTGTGTCATTCGCAAATTGTGAATAGATTGATAGCAAAGAATTTCACTTTTATGTAATGTATACTTAGGCGCAGCTTATTTTTCAGATGCCATGAAATTTGGAAATTCGTGTACTGTTTGGGTTGGGTCTTTGGGTTTGTTTCCATGGCTTTATTGCAATTACCAGACGCTATAGAATACTTGGGATCTATTCTCCCAGGATATGGTTCATCTTATATTATCAAGGCCCACGAGTGTGGAACTACAGTCCTGCAACATATTAACACATTATCTTGCATTCTTGCATATGAATACATTGACCCTTTTCTCCCTTCTTTTCTCATTAGTTTTTTATTGGTGCTATACAGTAGATAGTAGATACTTAGCTAGGAAAGTTGAACATAATCATATGAATACTATACAGCTTAATGCAAGCTAAAAGTGCCCTTTACCCTTTCGTTGTGAATGGAACTGCTTGTCGGCTTGTCCTGTATTAGCATAGATATTTCTACAGTTTCAGGAACTGTCTTGCACTGTTTCTGATAGCAGTGGTTTTTTTCATCTCGATGCACTGATATTTATAAAAAATAGGTTACCGAACTAATTTGTTCTTTTTTTCCCTCAGGTACATTGACCAATTCTCAAGATGCCTTTATGTTGAGTACAAGAGCAAGGGCATTGATGTGCAATGCCAGGTAACAACTAGTCTCCCTTTCTCTAATTATCACTCTTTTTATGCAGTTTTCTTGAACTCACTGGCAGATTTTTTGTGGTGTTGAAATGAATTATTGGTTGTTAAGTTTTTTTAGCTAAATTGTCTAGTTACTCGTGCTAGACTTGTAATTTTTTATGGCCATGAATTAGCTAATTGCATCTCTAATTCTCTCTCTTTTTATGCAGTTTTCTTGAACTCACTGGCAGATTTTTTTTGGTGTTGAAATGAATTATTGGTTGTTAAGTTTTTTAGCTAAATTGTCTAGTTACTCATGCTATAGACTTTTAATTTTTATGGCCATGAATTAGCTAATTGCCTCTTTTCTTGTTTTTACAAAGCTATATCCATGAAAAACTGAAATTTCAAATGAAACAACAGAATGCATCAACTGTTCTGATCAACTTCCTGTATTTACTATATATTATGATAGAAACAATCCAGTGTGATGGTGTTCACAAATTAAGTTCTAATCTTTGCAGACTGCTAAGGATATATGTCAATCGTTACATATAGATGTGACTGAATGCCAACTAAGAGCATCTCCAGCAAGGGTCTCTAAAACAGGGTTTCTATTTTGGATTTAGGGACTCCCTCTATTTTTTGGGGCCCTGTTTTCAGAGCACAAGTCCAGCAACAGCCCCTAAATCTCAGTCCCTATTTTACTTTTTCTCCTATTTTGACATATTCGCTATGTATAATCTTCATTTGACACCGCTAAAATTCAATCAAAAATATTTGTAATACATAAAACATAAGCATATTAACATTTACAATTTAAAAACATGATATTTCAAATTTAAATTTAAAATTTTCAAAACATGATAAAATTTTCGAAACCTCTCATATATTTCTCTATCTTCAATAATAGGGGTTGTACTCGTGTCCTTGTGAATTGGGGTTGAGGAGGCAAATTTAGGGGCCTCCTAATTTTAGGGGCTTAAGTTGGGCCCCCCTGGGAATTGGGGCTGAGGAGGCAAATTTAGGGGCTTCCTAATTTTAGGGGCTTGAGTTGGGGCCCTGCTGGATCTGTTTTTTTTACTACACTCCCTATTTTAAGGTTTAGGGGCTGGTTTAGGGGCTCTGCTGAAGATGCTCTAAGGCTTTGTCAATAAAATCATCATTTTCTCATCTTTAACCGAGTGACTTAAGCTTGTTTATTTGTTTTATCGAGCTGTACCTACCTTTTGCCTCTGCTTGTTGATCATTCGAGGATTCAGTCCTCTAAACTGCTCCATCATTGCTCAAAGAGACATGTACATAGATAGCATATGTAAAGGAGAAATGAATTGCGTATCAGTATCATGATGATATTAGCATGGAAATATTCGTCAAGGAAATTAGTACTTTAGGCTACTGAAACATATGGACTCAAAGAAATAAGTGCATTTTGGAGAAAATTCCTCCCACAAGTTCTGGTGGAAGAGGTTACTGCTAATGAATTTGGAATTGTTGAAGTTCAGAACTTTCTTTAAGATGGTTGATGCTTTGGCAAGCTGCATTAGTACAAATTAAATGAGTTAGTTCATTTCATAATTGGTTGCCTTGAGTAGTAGCTAACCTGTGCTAGGTTTTTTTGATCCTGTGGATCTTTTATGTAATTAAGTTAATTATGTACTATATTAGCATGGTAATACAGATTTGAAGTCTCTTAAGGGAATAATTTTTCATGTCTGTTGCTGTTAGGGGTATTGTTTTGTCTTCTGTATAAACTGCCATGCTCTAACTTGATTCCTGCGATCTATTCAGGTGCCTTTGTACGTGGCAACAAAGATGGCATCTATCAGGAAATCTTCCTTGCTTGTCCCATCGGCCGACACCTATGCCCGTGCTGCTGTACGCCACATTGGCTATGAGCCGAGATGCACGCCGTACTGGCCACACTCTGTCATGTGGTTCTTGATCTCCATTCTTCCTGAGTCCATTGTAGACAATGCACGTCTGGGCATGTGCATCAAGATCCGCAAGAAGGGGCAAGCTAAAGACTCCAAGAAGAAAGCACAGTGATGTTTCAGATGCTCGTTCATGTTGAGATTTGCGGTGTTTCTTCAGCATGTTTAATGGACTATGGACAAGTACTTCTAACTTTGCTGTAGGCACTTTATTTAGTTACATTACCTTCCCGGTCTACTAGATTGAGAATGTTGTTCCTTCCATGATTTCGAAGCACAAACCTGTAATTTTTCTTTTCTTTATGTAACACTAGATGCACTCAAGGTGGAAATGAAATAAACTCCAAAAGGTTGTGTAATATGCCTTTTTAGAATTAATTTTGCCTGTCTGTTTAACCAGTTGTCGTGCAGTTTATAATTTTCTTCTGAAAGGGCATTCTTCTTTTTCTCTTAGAATTTTAATCTAGACATTGGCTGTTCAGATTCTGCTCATTCTAGGCCAGGGTTCACAAAATTGTTGAAAATCACGGTTTTTGATTGTATCGAGCTTGTTCATCATCCAAAACCTATCGATAAACCGTTTAATTTTAAAAAATCCAAAAAAAATTTATATGAGGTAAAATCGGTCGATTTCGGTTTTTGATTTTTTTAAATGAATTTTTAACCCTTCGGTTTCTGACGATTTTCAAACGATTTTTTACTCAATTTTTTTTTATTTTTAAATTTTGATTTTTCTAACGATTTTTTTCGGTTTCGATTTGGTTAACCCTCTTCTAGAGTTCTAGGCTTCAAGTCTAACTAGGGTTGGGGTCATGTGGATATCATCTTGATCCTCATCCGTGACATATCCTTGCAGAGTTATGATCATAATCATTGTACTGTACTATTGTAGGTCCATATCGCTGCTATTCGGTAAAGCTTACTTCTTTTGAACTACCTATTTCAGCTTGGTGATTGGATGAGGCTATCCTTGTCCTTGTGCGTGCATAACTCTTCCCCTGAGGCGTGACATGATGTCATGATATCAAACATACAGTCTCTTCACAAATCATTTAGCGCAACAACCATGCGAAGGCACCAAAGTAACGTAAACTCAAATACCTGGCTAGGCGCCCAAAACTCCAAACATGAGAGAACAACACATCAAACATGATATAGCAAAAAATGGACATCTCATTTGGGGCTTCAATCATGCAAAAGGAGGAAACTGTAGGGGAGGAAGAGAGAGAGAGAGAGAGAGAGAGAGAGAGAGAGAGAGAGGAGACAACGGAGTAGGGATGGAATTGGTACGGATATTTTCCGACCGACCGACCGACCGAATTGATTTGGATGATGATTTGGATAGTTTCACAGATATCCAGTTGATTTCTCGGATAAGGATATGGATACAGATAATTTACATGGATACGGATATGGAACACTGATTATCCGATGGATACGGAATATCCGAGTTTTTGTTCGGATAATATCCGAATATGACATACGGATATTATCCGAATAACACGTTTCAGAATAACACATTAACAATTTAACATGTTTCACTGTTTCAGAGACTGAGGTCTGCATTGGATGACAAGATATAATGTGTTCATGTGTGCTAGATGCTAATTTGGAGATATTTGGGTAAAGGTGGTACAGAAATTGGCAAGCGGCGTTTTAGAAGGGCTACTTAGGATTCAGCAGCATATGCCAGCTGCAAATCATTTGGTTCAATTATTGCAATGGGGTACATTGTTACTCACATAGTCACATGTATGACAAGTTAGGGATAAAAAGGCAAAAAAAAAATACATACAAATATATTTCTTTTGGAATTTTGAATTTAAATTTGGACCGATTTTGGAAAAAAAAAACTGAAATTGGATTTTAAAATATCCGACTAATATTATTCGTATCCATGTTGATTCCGATCCGTATTCGATCAGATTCAGAATCGATATTATCCTGTATAATTCAGTATTCGATTCTCAGATTCGACACTATTCAGATTCGATTACAGATTCGATAAAAATACGATATCTGAATATGAATAGGACGATAATCGACCGTATCCGATCCGATCACATCCCTACAACGGAGACATAGAGATAAAACTACATCAGATTGGGTTATGCAAGGAAGCGAGGAAAAAGATAATATTTGGTGATAGACTAGCTATTGAGTAAGATAGTTAATGATGGATTAGACTGGAGATAAAATATTTTTTATAAAAAGGCCGTGGTGGGTTCTCCATCGTGTCGAGTTTTCAGATCCAGCATAATTCATCATTCGTTGTGCCAATTTGGCCTAAAGATATCTCGTATCGTGCTTTGAGCCATGCTGTGCCCAAAATGGTACATCCGTTCAGACAGACGCCCAAACCCAACTCGGTGGCTCCATGGACAACCTTGGTCAACTCAAAGATTGCTCACTCTCGTCTTCCCTTCAAAACCAATCAAAGCTGTCCAACCCAAACACGGCAAGATGGGAAGAAAACTGTTAGACAACCTCGCTATCGAATAGTCCGGGGTTGCCTAATAGATCTCAAGTGGAGAACAGAGAGAGAGGGCGAGAGACACAATATGAGGAGGAACGGGTCTGCTTTATTATTCTGTATGCTTGTGTACAATGGGGTGACCCCCTGCCTCCTATATATAGCGGTTCTGCTTAGAGATAAGGAAGAGTCCATATCGGATACGAATCCGGTTTCCTAACACTCCCCCTTGGACTCTTCACTGCGAGATGCATATGCCTCATTAAAACTCCATAAAAACCCAGTGGGAAAAATAATTGGAGAAAGAGTACATAGCACACGCTGTCGTGTTGCACGGATTGCCTCATCAAAAAACCTTATGTAAGAAAACTTCAATGAAAAACTTACTTAAGGAAAAGAGTACAATCCACCCAAACTTCAATGTTAATCTTCAAAATTTACGTTGGGTACTCAAACTTCATGGTTGAGATTTATGTAGGAGTATGTGAAAAATCTCCCTCGAAATCTGCACTTCTCTAAGCCTCATCATCCCGATTCCTCTAATACATCTTTCAAAGGAAGATGCCGAGTGACTTAGTGAATAAATCATGAGATTTTCACACGACTTAGTATGCAAGATCTTTATCTCGTTCATCTTATGCATTTCATGAGCATAAAAGAACTTGGGGTTGATATGCTTTGTAAGGTTACTCTTCACATATCCCATTTGTACTTGTGCAACACAAGTCGCATTATCTTCATAGATAATAGTGGGGTTTGTTCCATGTTCGCACCACATGACTTCTCGGATGTGGTGAACCATTCTTCAAGCCATGCACATTCCCGAGAGGCTTCATACAATGCAATGATTTACGAGTGGTTAGTCGACGTCGAGACAAGAGTCTGCTTAGACGACTTCCAAGAAATTGCCGTTCCACCGCAAAGGAAAACAAACCCACTTTGTGACTTGCCAGTATGCGGGTCCGATAGGTACCCAGCATCGGCGTAGCCAACTAAATTCAATTCATTGTTTCTTCAGAACAAGCCGAGGTCTTTGCTTCCTTGAAGGTAACGGAAGATGTCCTTCACCCCTTTCCAATGCCTTTTGGTGGGTTCTGCACTGTACCGCGCTAGCAAATTCACGGCGAACGCAATGTCCGGCCTAGTGCTATTCGCAAGGTACATGAGCGCTCCAATTGCACTCAAGTATGGGAATTCCGCTCCCAGGACTTCCTCCCCCTCTTCTTTAGGCCTATACGGGTCTAGGTCTGCTTGGAGTGACCTTCCGACCATTGGGGTCTTTGCGGGGTATGCCTTTTCAAAGCCAAATCTCTCCAACACTTTCTGCGTGTAGGATGCTTGGTGTACCAAGATTCCGCCTTGGACATGTTCAAGCTGCAAGCCTAAACAGAACTTGGTTTTTACCCAAGTCTTTCATTTCAAACTCAGATTTCAAGTATGTGCATGCTTCTTCAATTTCCTCATCCGTCCCAATGATGTTCAAGTCATCTACATAAACGGAGATTATACAAAATCCATTCGTGGATCGTTGTATAAATACACATGGACAATCTTCGCTGTTCGTGTAGCCTTTCTTGCAGAGAAAGTCACTCAAACGATTGTACCACATTCTTCCCGATCGTTTTAGCCCATACGTTGATTTCTCCAATTTCACATCGTATAGGTTTCGCTTGCTCTGTCTTGGTTCGGGATAGGGATACCTTCCGGTACTTTCATATAAATCTCCGAATCCAAGTTTCCATACAAATATGCTGTGACAACATCCATTAGCTTCATTCTCAACTTCAAGTTGACTGCCATTGAGATCAAGTATCTAAAGGTAATTCCACCCATGACCGGAGAATAGGTTTCTTCATAATCAACCCCAGGACGTTGAGTGAAACCTTGAGCGACAAGCCTTGCCTTGTACCTTATAACTTCATTTTTTTCATTCCTCTTCCGAACAAAAACCCATTTGTGTCCCACGGGGTTTATATGGGGAGGCGTGCGGCACACAGGCCCAAACACCTCTCTTTTGTTTAGAGAAACTAACTCTGCAGTGATTGCCTTCTTCCAATCTTCCCAATCGAGCCTTTTCTTGCACTCTGCGAGAGATGCGGGCTCGGGATCATGATTAATGATCGTGGCAATCTTCTTTGCAAAGTATGCATCGACATTGGCTGTTGCTCTATTCATCGATTCCCCCGTTATTACAAAGTTTATGGCCATTTCGTCATGGTGTGCTTCATGCACTTCTACTTGCTTTTCATTGCTATTTCCCATTCCAGGAGCAAGTTCCTTTAGTTTTTCTCCGCCAATGTGTGCGCACACATTATTTCCGGCGGCTTCTTCCAATTGAAGATTCAAATCTGGAATTGCCTTTTCCACAGGCTTCTTTCCAAAGGCCAGTCTCAACTGCTCCCCTTCTTGCTTTGGGGCACTTTTGTGATTGGTCGTGGTAAGTCCTCTCGCCGCTTTCCCAGACGTCTCCGGTACTTTGGGTTTGAGAAGCCGGATCTCCTGTTCTTTTCTTTGAGGCCTCTGAACAGGATGAGGGATACCTTCGCTTTCTTTGGTATTTCCACCCTCTCTGGTGCATTTCTTGGTCGGGTACATGCGACTTAACCACGCCTTCAGATCACAAAATGATCGAGCAGCTTCATTTGCTAAATTCTGCAAATCAATTATCTTCTCGACTTCTTGATTTGCTTCATTAGTGCGAGGGTCATGCGCTGGGATCCCAAAGTGGAATGCCATACTATTTCCGGCATTTTTCATCCAATGGTTGATTCTCTCCCCTAATGACGGAAATGGTCCTCGCCAAAGATGCAATCGGCCGAATCGGGCTGTGTGTAAGTCTCAATCATGGGTTCCAAATACCTGATTATGGATGCACTCTCATAACCAACGATATCCCAGACTTGCGGAGAGGGCCCATTGCAGTCATTGTGGGGTGGTATAGGTACATATACCATACAACCAAATTTTCTAAGATGGGAAATCTTCTGATGACCCCTTGCACTAGTTGCATAGGTGAATGGATGTTCTAGGCCGATGGTCTATAATTGATGAGTGTCTTTGCGTGCAGGCTGCGTGTCCCCAACAAGTGTTGGGCAAGTTACAACTCTGCAAGAGCGGTCGGCAATGAACTTAATCCTTTTATTAGTGCTTCACTAGCCCATTTTGGCGTATGGACGCGTGCGATGCAGTGCTCAACGATTATTCCCGTTCTTTGTGCAATAATCATCAAATGCCTTGGAAGTAAATTCACGGCATTGTCCATTCGAATGGACTTCACGCGATGATCGTGAAAACATTCTTAATTCTCGATGATCTGAGATCGCTTTTGCGAATGCATGATTCCTTGTTGACAAAGAAACATGTATGCGACCATTTCGAGGAAGCATCAATGAGCACCATAAAGTATCGAACGGCCCCGACAAGGGCTGAATCGGCCGCAAATATCCCCTCGAATGCTCCAGAATGCAGGGATTTCATGTTGCACTTTCATAATAGAGGGTCTAGTTATTAATTTCCCGGTGGCACATGCATGACACACAAAATCTTCGTGATTCGGGAAATTCTTAACATTAATGCCATGACCTTGTGAGTTGTTAACTATATTCCTCATCAATCTAAGACCAGGATGACCTAATCTACAATGCCATAAAGCAAATAATTCAGAGCTTCTAAAGACAGTCTTCAAAGAAGTATACACTGCGTGTGCATTGATTTTCGTGTAGTACAACCCAGATTCATATGAGGGACATTTTTCTAGTACCATCTTTCCATATTCCGCGTGCTTCACAATGCACAAGTGTTCTTTGCCATTTTCTTCATTGGTTTCTACGTGAAACCCATTGGCGCGGATATCCTTGAAACTTAAGAGAGTGCGAGTTGATTCAGGGTACAAGAGGGCTTCTTCAATTACCAAAGTTGTACCCATTGGCAATATAATTGTGGCTCTTCCTGAGCCTATTATATGCATATCGCTTCCTGCGATAGTCGTAATCCTTCCAGCGTTCTTCGTGATCGTCTGGAAGTATTTCGACTCTCTTAAGATGGTATTTGTTGTGCCACTATCAACAATGCATATTTCCTCCATTGGGCGCCATACGATTTCTAGATGAAAAGAAAAATAATTCTAATCATACATTGGCTAAGTAATTCAAAAATTGCTTGTAAAGAAAGAATACTTTGGAATAAAGAATAAATTGCAATTCTATTCATGAGAAAAGTATGCTCTTCGAGAGCTTACTATTCATTATGCAACTGATGTCTATGTGAGATAATTCGACAATTCATGTCGCTTCTTCAAAACTCACGTTAGATAATGCCACACCTTTGCATATTCATAAGGTTCTTCCATTAGATTACTACGTGCAATCTAATAGGAAATGGTCGCTAGATTCAATAAAATGCATAATTGAATTCTCATGAGTTTCAAAGAAACTAAAAGAAAGCAATAATATCAAGATTCATATATTCAAAGATGAATGCAAAATTCATAAGTACAAGATTCATAAGTACGGAATTCATAAATGCAAAATTCATAAGTGCGAGATTCATAAATGCAGGATTCATAAATACAGATTCATAATCGCAAAATTCATATATACACAGATTCATAAATATTCATAAATACGGAAAAAAAAAACCCACATAAATTAAATGCGGTGTAATGCTAATTACAACTTATGTAACTCTCGTTGGTTGGGAGCGAAAACAGGTAACGAATTTCTCCGTCAATTCGACTCTTGGCCAGGTCAACCTGCCCCTAGGGCTCACATGAGGGAGGGAGCACTTCCCGTTTCCGGGTGCCAATTAAAGAACCAAGCCTCATGTGTGTTTTCCTAGACACCAATTGTGTCATGTTTGTTTATTCATTACCAAAATCAAATCCCAACCATTCATGTTCTCATAAACTGTTGTATGAGAAATTCTGGAATTTTCCTAACACTTTTCATGATTTCTGCTAATTTCCAAGCAATTTTCAGAATTACTTTACAACAGAAAATTGAATTTCAGCAAATATCAACATGACATAATTCATAAATTCAAAATAAACAATAATTGCATAATTCATAAATTCATAAATTCAGAAATGCGGAAAATAAATTCTCAGGGATTTTCGATATTCTAAACAGGCAATTATTGCAAAAATTCATGCAAATATTCATAAATGCAGAAAATAAGGCTAAGGAAAATTAAAAACAGAGCCATAAAGTTTTCTGCAATTTTCTAGGAATTTTTATATTTTTCTGGCAATTTTCAGAATTTTCTGGCAATTTTCTATTCAATTTTCCGAATTCTTATTCAATCTTCCAGAAAAGAAATAGTAGAAAAGAATAAATAATAGGGGGGGGGCAAAAGGGGAATTTCCCCTTTTCCCCGTGCGTGACCTTTGCCATAGCTAGATTGGAGAGCAGGGATTCAAGTCCATCTAGCTGTGCGTCATGTCCTTTTCTGGATTCCATCCCGATTCCATATGCATGGTTCCTTGCCATGTGCAGCTTGGTCAGGGGGCAGCCGAACATAGCCAACGGGGGCTGCGGCGGGGCCTCCAAGGCGCTGGGCGAAGCGCTGGCCGAGCACGCCGCGGCGCTGCAGCAGCGGCGGCTCCGAGGGCGGCGACGGCGGCGGCGCGCAGCGGCATGGTGGCAGTGGCTAGACGCGGCGACCGACCTGTCTGCTCATGTCGGCGCGTCGCGCGCGCGATGGGGCTGCTGGGAGCCGGACGGGGCAACGTTGCTTCGTGCAACGCGCAGAGGCAGCTGGGTCGGCGGCAGAGCTCGACGGCCGAGCTAAGCGAGTCGGCTGGGCTGCCGGCAGAGCGCGACGGCGGGAGCGGCTACGTGCCGGGATCGCCGCAATGAGTCGGCAGGCTTTCGCGCCGACGGCAGGCTTTCGCGCCCGTGACCAGCCAGTCAAGCGACAGAGCGCTGCGTGCCAGCGGCCAGAGTGCTGCATCGGGCGCAACTCGTGGAGGATTGGGGCGCGCGGCCGTCGGCGGCGACATGCAAGGGCGCGGCCGGCGGTGGCCACGAGCTCGGTTGCTTCATGCGGGAGGCTAGTCGGCGGCCACGGGCTCGGGCAGCAGGGTGCGCGCCTTCATTGGACTTCGAGTCCGGCGAACGCGGCGGGCGAAGGCTGTGGGTCGCCGGCATCGCTGGATTCGGGTGGCGCGCGGCGGTTCGGACTTCAAGCCGGTGGCCGGGCGCGGCGGTCAGCGTCTTCATGCCAGCGGGTTCAATGGCGCAACCGGTGGCGCTTCAAGGCCAATGCTGGACGGTCTTCGAGCCGATCCAATGTTATGCATCGTAGCTTTATGCTACGTGATGATTCTGTAATAGTTGCTCTATATCTGTAGCTTCATGCTGCTGTACCAAGATGCATAGAATAGATACAGGCGCAAGATCAACGAGCCCCGTTTCTCATCTCGTTCATAGAATAGAATAGTTGGTCCGGCGGACGCGGCTGCGTGCCGGCAGGCCGTCGATAACCTGACGCGGCAGTCCGGGTGTGCGTCGGGCCGGCAGCGGCATCAACATGCTTCTTGAGGCTGCAAGCGGCCGGGAGGCAAGGCGTCGCGTAACGGCTCTTCGTGGCCAGACAACGGCAACTTCGGGCCTGATGGCGCCGCAGCACTTCATGGCTGACGGCTGGCTGCTGTCGCGGTGTATGTGATTGATTCGTAGATCATGGCTTCATGCCATGTATGCTCGTGGCTTCGTGCCAAGGTTCACGGCTTCATGCCGTATGTATCTTCATGCTTAATGCACTGCGGTGATACCAATTAGCTTCGTGCTAATAGAATAGATATATGCAAATCTGTACACGAGATTAGATCAATAATCTCCGTATCTCACCTTTTCTCACCTTTCAATTCTTCTTCGGTAGAGCTTCGTGCTGATAACGTGTTAGACAACCTCGCTATCGAATAGTCCGGGGTTGCCTAATAGATCTCAAGTGGAGAACAGAGAGAGAGGGCGAGAGACACAATATGAGGAGGAACGGGTCTGCTTTATTATTCTGTATGCTTGTGTACAATGGGGTGACCCCCTGCCTCCTATATATAGCGGTTCTGCTTAGAGATAAGGAAGAGTCCATATCGGATACGAATCCGGTTTCCTAACAAAAACAATGAGAAAACTGAAACTTCTTTCCTGGAAACCGCATGATTTCCGGGAAGTCACCAATCCCTCGTCAAGCCCAAACGAGAAGTGGGAAACCTGACACTGGCACCCAAGAAAGATTCAGGAACCGCCAAGAACGGCAGGAGAAAGTTGTGGTTCAGTTTTGGTTTGGCAAAGAGCCGGCGGGATTTGCGCGTGGAGGTTGGTGTGGGCTGACGGAGGTTTCAAATTTCGATTTCGTGTGTGTGTGCAGTGGCGGATCTAAAATTTTAAATTAGGGTATGCCAAACTAATACTATAATATACAATTCGGTAAAATGCAATGAATAATTCGGTAAATAACTACAAACGTTGTCGAGAAATTCGGTATACGAGTATAAAATAACTAGAAACATGATAATACAAGTATAAATTACAATATAAATAGTTCAAACATTTTAAGTATGAAATATGCATATAAGAAGTTTACGCACCTACAATAGTTCAAAGAATACAATATTACTTCTTATTCTTCTTGTCTGGCCTCCGCCTTTTAATGGCCATGAAACTCTTGATTATATCATTTTCATCAGCTTGGAAGAAAATATCTTGCTCAATAAACGTGACTAGACAGTCATCCAAAAACTATCACCCATCTACGTCGCTCCGATCGCTGCAGGCGCCGATCGCTGGCTACGACCGCTGATGTGCGCAGGCGCCGATCGCTCGTCTCGCTGATGTGTACACAGCCGCCAGTACGCATCGATCGCTCGTCTCGCTGTTGTGTACACAGCCGCCAGGACCGATCGCTCGTATAGGCATCTAGCTCTGTTGTGTACAGGAAGTCAGGAATTACATCACAATTGCTTTTCTCCTGGACCTCCTGGCTTCCAAGCCGTATTGGGCCAAAAAGCTGAATCTACAGGGTATGCCGTGGCCCACCCGGCATACCCTGTAGATCCGCCACTGTGTGTGTGAGAGAGAGAAGATCCAAAAACCAAATTTCAAATTCGGTTTTTTTAACCAGAAAATCCGAGATTTCAGTCCACTTGATCCGATCGAAAAATAGTCAAAAACACATTAAATTTTTTTGTAGATGGTCTTGACCTTAAATCCAATCAAATCTGGCCCACAAAAATGAAAATCCGGTTAAAATCATCGAGATTTTGGCCGTATTCACCGAAATATCATCGTAATTTAGATAGGTACGGTAACATGTTGAATCTTTTCAAATTTGTTTACCCGGTCGAGATTTATGATCTCGAGAGGTCCAAAATCTGAAATCTCGACCGAAGTTTCTGAAATCTCACCGGGATTTAGATCCTTGGGGCGAATAACTAAACGAAGACCAACACCAAAAGGGAAGCAAGAAAAGGAAACTAAAGCAAGAAAAAGGCGGAACCGACTTCACAACTGCCCTGTGCTCTCACTGCTGTGTTCCTGTGTCGGCTGAGCCCCGAGACCAAGAGTATGAGACTCGAGAATGTGATGCTAAGGGGTGGCGTTGGGAGGGAGGCAATGTAATGGACCATTTTTTAGAGGTTCGTTTAAATATCTCAATAGCTATCCAGGAAGATTAACTATCGGAAACCAAATGTATATTGCCAGGCAAAAAGCGAATGTCAACCATTTTTATAGAATATAAGACCTAACGGCCAAGTTTTTACAAAAAGGGTGTAGCGGCCCCAAATAGAGTTTACATTACAAAAAAACACTGCATAGGCAAGCTTGAGCAAAAGACTAAGACCTTAAAACCAAACAGAATTACCATCTACGTACTCCTGGAACTCCTTTGCTTCTTCAAACTCTGAAAGGGTTGGGTTAAGCAAGAATGAGTACACAACCGTACTCAGCAAATCTCACGGGAAATACTGAATACTACATGCAGGGGACTAGCAACGGATTGGCATAAGGTTTTAAGTATTGTGGATGCAATTTTATTTGTAAGATCAGTTACATTTGAAACACAACCAGGGGTTCACAAAGTTATAACAAAACGCCACATTCTCAACTTTGCAAAAGACTACTTGAGCGAGGTTACCGGAGTCACCCAAATTCAAACTTAGGCTATGCAAAGGGATTAAGAATAGTGACGAGTACCCATACCATGGGTACCCCCATCAGCCCGGGGCCATGAACGGGCTGACCTACCTCTCCGGGAGCCCAATACTGGCGAAAGGTGTGTGGGCTGCAGAGAGTGGGCCAGGCCCCGGTCCGAGCCAGCCCCAGACGGTCGGTCGACCCCAACCTTCAAGGTCCGGGCGCACGGTTGGTCGGCTCCACCGGGCACTGGCGGCACTTCGTGCTCGTGGAGCCAGCTACCCACAAGACGCAACATCCACTGACACCCGTACGGGGGTAGACGGCTCCTTCCCGAGGTTGTCAGAAGGACCGCCGAAGGAGTCAAGCCCCCGTCCCATCGCCTGACAGGCCGCAGAGGGAGGCGCCCTCTCCCGAGGCCGAGCTAAAGTCAAGCACCATTAAAACCACCGAAGCTGACAGGAGCACAGAGCAGTATGTCATCCTGACAGCCCAGCAGAAGACCGCACACCGCGGGACTACCAACCCTGCGTGGGGCGGGCAGAGGTCGGTCGGACAAGACAGAAACCGGATTCCAAGACGTACAGTACCCCCTCCTTTTTTCCTCCAAACTCCCGTGTAACCTGCTACCTCCGTCTATATAAGGAAAGGCAGGGCCCGAGGGAGCAGGAGGACGAGCGATTTCTAGACAACAAAAGATGAGCGGAAAACGAGCAGCCGAGCACGAGGGAGTCGGTCGGCCGAACCCTTGCCCCGCTTGTAATCCTTTGTTCGTCCCGCAAGATCAATACACCCCCACCGAGCGAACTGGAGTAGGGACGTTCAGCCCGAACCAGTATAAACTCCTGGCTTTTTGAGTCAACCATTCGGGGAGAGGGAGCGCGCGACCCCCACTAACCAAAAATTCATATTGCCGGTGCACGAAACACCAACAAATAGCATCCACCTTGTGGGTAGCAACAGTTTACCAATACACCGAGCTAAAAGATCACTAGTTTTAAAAGATTATGGGTGGAATAATTATTAATTAATTCACTATCTACAGGGAATTTGTAATTTTAACTAAGGCTATGCAAAGGATAAATAAGGCTCATCAATATCAAAGGGAGGCTAAGTGAAATTTGGTTATACCTAGGCATCATGCCATTCAAAATTATCATTCCAGTATTTAAAATACGAGTAAAAATAATGCATTAGAAAGTATATACTACTATATTAATAACAAGCAGGGTTCAACATGTGCAAGGGGTGCGGCTTGCCTTACTGGGCTAAGGGGTCGTCTAAATTGTAGCGGATGAAGTCCTTCTCAGCTCTGGACTGGTCCTGCTCCTGCTTCGTGTACTACTCCAGCTCCTGGTACTATTCCAAGGTAGGATCTAGCACAAAAAAAGGAACTGATAAATAAATGACTAAAAGAAAAACAGGAAAATTCGAAAAGAGGGGCTTGAGAAGGAGCCGGGGGTAGTTTAGTCCTTTTGGAAATTTTAGAGACTTGGTTTGGCGGAGTGGAGTTTATTTTTGGACTCTGTGGCTTGAACGGATCAAGATAGTGCATTTTTAGATTTTGGGGATTTTTTTGGGATTTTTCGGGATTTTTTGGATTATTTAAATCCAAAAAAAGAGAAAAAGATAAAGGAAGCGGGGCGCATAGTGCTGGCCAATTCAGCCCACAGGTGCACGCGAGGAGCACAGTTGGCCCGGGCTCACGCGCGGGGCACATAGCCGACAAGCGGGGCTTGAGGCGCTGATGACATTCAAGGCGGGGACCGGGAAGGGGAGAGGTCACGGGCGGGGCTAGGCGGGTCACACCGACAAAGTGGGACCAAAGTGAGTCACCGACGGTGGGGATGGGACATGGGGAGGCTGATGGGCGGGGCCCAGGAATCGGCGTCAGGCGCGAGGGAGAGGGACGGGGGCGAAGGTTCCGGTCGGCCGGGGATGAGGGAGAAAAGTGGTGGCGTGGGGGAGAGCGGTGAGCGCTGGCGGGTAGAAAAGAGAGCAAGGGAGGAAGGGAGCTCACCGGGGCAAGTGAGGTTGGGGCGAGGAGAACGGAGGCCAGGGGCTTGGCTTTTATAGCTGGAGGGAGGGGGGAGGGGGGGGGGGAGAGAGAGAGAGAGAGAGAGAGAGAGAGAGAGAGAGAGAGAGGTGAGCGGCCCGGGCACGGTGGCGGCGGAGCGACCGAGGGCGGGGCGCAGTCGGGTGAGTTGGGCCGAGAGCGGGGAACTAGGCCGAAGGTGGCTGGGCGAGGAGTGTGCCAGAGGAGGCTGGGGAGGAGAGGGGAGGCCGGGCTGAAAGCACGGGTCGGAGAGGGGAGGCCCAAAAAGCAAAAGAAGGCCTAAATTTAGGAAAAAATCAAATAAAATCCGAAAAATTCAAAAAATTCTAATAAAATCCAAATAAATCACATAAATTCATTTTGAAAAATTTTGGGGGTATTTCAGGCAACTGCAGAGCAGAGATTTCTTGCTCTTGGGGTTGTGTGATTGTTTAATAATACTATGAGATTTGGATAGGAAGAAAAAAGAAGTTCGCGTGGCTGTTTGGTGGTGGAGGTTGGTGCTGAAGCCTGCAGTAGGCGAGGCAAGCAGAAGGGAAAGAAACGATGGGAGGAAAGCAATCTATAGATAGATCTCTAGTCTATAGATATCTGTAATATTGGAGAGGTCAAGTACCGTAGTTTTTACGGTGTTTTTGAATTTTTTTGAAAAAGAATTTAAATATTTTTTAAAAAATAATTGTTTTCTGATTTTGTTCTTTTTTAAAAAATTATAGAAATATTTTAAAAAAATAAAAATGTCGTGTGTTTGGAGACGAGACACGGGAACGAGGGGGGACGTCGGTCGTGTCACGGGCCGGCGTCCGCGGGAGAGTGTGTGACGCGAGGATTTATACAGGTTCGGGCGTTTAAGGAAGACACCCTACTCCTGTCGGGGTGTTCCCCGGGGGGAGTAGAGGGATGTCTCCTGGTCTAAACTCCCCGAGGGACACTCCAGTTCTTGTTTTTGCATTCAATGTGAGCTCAAGTTACATAAGGGGGGGTACAATGAGGTTTTATAGGCACTCAGCCTGTTATATAAAAATACCATTCTACCCCTACTAGACTAGCCTAAGTGAGGGCATCTTGGTCATTCCAAAAAGGAGGTATTGGATCCCACGTCATCGTCCCATGAAGGCGGGCCTCTAACTCCAGGGTCCCACAGGGGATTTAGGGGCCCCACTCGGCGTGGGTTCCACAGGGGCGTGAAGGGACCTCCCGTAGCAGTCCCGCTGGCCCCCGGAGGGACCTCCCGTAGCACTCTCGTCGGCACATGGGGAGACCTCCCTCGGGGCGCGCCCCCGAGGAGGGCGTAGTTCTCCCGCTGGGTGTGCCCACAGGGAGGGCGTGGAGTTCCCGCGGGACATGGGGGGAACCCCCGCGGGGTGTGCCCACGAGGTACGCCCCCAGGGAGGCGTAGTTCTCATGCGGGACATGAGACCTCCCACGGGGAGTAGGGCGTTAAGAAACCTCCCACAGGGTAACCCCCTGGGGAGGTTGTAGACCTCTCGCGGGGTGTGCCCACGGGGTACGCCCCCGGGGAGGCGTAGTCCTCACACGGCACATGAGACCCCCTCTCGAGGAGTTGGTGAGTTTTCCTCCAACAAAGAAATATTTTTAACATCTCCTAAAATAAAACCATCGCTTCTTGTTCCATTTTTTAGGTGTTCACGAAAAAGATTTTTTATCTCTGTTAAAATCCTTGTCTATCTTGACACTTTCTTGTGCACGCAACAAATATTTTGTTATGAAATGTTTTTAAAAGAAAATCAATAATTATTGTTTCCATTTTTTATATATTCTTAAAAATAACTTTCTATCCTGTTAAAATCTCTATCTATCTTTCTATCTTGACACACTGCTAGAAAAATAGACATCAGTGGCGGTTCGTAACTGCCATCAGTGGCGGTTTTTTGAACCGCCACTGATATAGTGCCACTGATAATCGATGATTATCAGTGGCGGTTTTGAACCGCCACTGATAATATTATCAGTGGCGGTTCCAAAGAAAAACCGTCACTGATAATGCATTATTTGTGGCGGTTCTGAAGAAAAACCGCCACAAATAATTATATTTAATATTCCAGCAGTTTTAACCACAAAATGAAGATATTTTTTAGGAGGTCACCCCTCACCCATCCTAATTAGTAATACTCTCACCCACCTAAGCACGCTTAACTAATGAGTTCTACCACCGATTTTAATGCAAATACAAGCACTTCCCGAGAGGTCACCCATCCTAGTACTACTCCAGCCCAAGCACGCTTAACTTCAGAGTTCTTATGTGATCTAGTACCGTAGTGTTGGCATGATCACATTTGAAATATAACGTGTCCCCCTCCCCTTAACCCCACAAAGGACCCGAACACTAATTTTAGTATTCTCATATTCTGAATTTGTCATGCTCTATTTTAACTAAGTGCTCTATTTTACCATGACATGGGTACTCCCAATTTCAACTAAGTGCTCGATTTTATCATGACATGGGTACTTCAAATTTCAACTAAGTGCTTGATTTTACCATGACATGGGTGCTCCCAATTTCAACTAAGTGCTCTATTTTACCATGACATGGATACTTCAAATTTCAACTAAGTGCTTGATTTTACCATGATATGGGTACTTCAAATTTCAACTAAGTGCTTGATTTTACCATGATATGGGTACTTCAAATTTCAACTAAGTGCTTGATTTTACCATTCCATGTCATGGTAAAATCAAGCACTTAGTTGAAATTTGAAGTACCCATATCATGATAAAATCAAGCACTTAGTTGAAATTTAGAGCACTCAAATTAGGTAACTATAGTTATCAGTGGCGGTTCTATCAAAAAACCGTCACAGATAACAGTATCTGCGACGGTTCTAACATAAAACCGCCACAAATACGCCCATTATCAGTGACGGTTTTTACATTGAACCGCCACAAATAGTTCCCAAGTATCAGTGGCGGTTTTTATTCCGAACCGCCACAGATAACCGAGTATCAGTGGCGGTTTGTGGTTAGAACCGCCACTGATAGTGCTCGAAGTATCAGTGGCGGTTCTAACCAAAAACCGCCACTGATACTCGGTTATCTGTGGCGGTTCGAAATAAAAACCGCCACTGATGATCCTGGCACCGGTTTGAGCTAAAAAACCGCCACTGATATTCCTATTAGTGGCGGTTCCAAACAAACCGCCACTGATAGGCGTCTCCTATGTGCAGTTTTGTAGTAGTGACACATCTTTCTGCCGGCAGCAACGTATGGGCTGTGTAGCTTAATCTCTATCTATCTTTCTATCTTAACATATCTTTCTACCCGCAGCAACGTATGGGCTGTGTAGCTTCTAGTCGAGGAAAGGGAGGAGAGAACTAATGGTCGTCTAGATGTGTCGTTCTGGGGTAAACACATGGGCCATGGCAAATTCCCAGGAAGGCAGTACAGATTGAGGGAGGTCAATGGTCAAGATGAGCAGCAAACCTTGTACCGAATTCAGAATTCGAACCTTTATAGATTTGAATCCAGATCTCAAAAATTTGAAATTTAGATTAGGATCTTCGGATTCACACGTAGATCTGAGCAAACTTGGATCTAGTTACAGCTTAAAAATAAGTGCTGGCTAATCCAACCGGCATGACATGAGCAAAAGATATGTTAGTCTAGTTGCGTGCGATCATTTCTATGTAAAAAAAAAAAGAATATTTGGAGTGTTTTCTAAAGGATGATTTGATCTCAGACATTCCCAGAGATTGTACTCCTTAATTTAAATGTTTTTAACCAACTCGCTTCACATAGACATTGAAGTAAAAAAGAAATTGAAGTAAAACAAAAGGAAGAAAGAAAAAACACAATAAATCGTGAGAATGTTACATTCGGCAGCAACTGGGCCTGTTAGCAGTGGCGTAGTCGACAGAGGGGCTCCGTTGGACTAAAGCCCACCCGTCGATGGTCGGATTCTAAGTATTCTCTTTAGCACCGATGTTCATTTTTTATCATAACAATAACGAATGTACACGCACTCGGGTGCGGCTAGAGAAAGCAGAAGCTTTGCTAGGTGGTGAGTAGCTTCCTGAACCATATGGCTTGGTGGGTCGTTGCTTGTTGTAAATCTAATTTGATATTTGGTAATTTCGCATGCTGCCTACAAAACTGGACTTAAACTCTAGAGGCACACAGAGACCATAGAGAGACAAAGGGGGACAGTTCGATACCTCTCCTTTTGGGAGGACAATGCAGCTCATTGAGGGGGGCTCTTGACGCACATCATGGGGAATCGGCGATTGCGAGGACACAGCGAGGACGTCGAGTGGATGCCAAGGAGCCGGTGAAAGTACGGGTGTGCAGTGACAGGCAACCCACCGTGACAATGGTGAGCGGGCAAGGAATGAGACATAACGTGAGTTGGCGAGTGCCTAATCGACTGAGGGGGCTGATCACGACAGTAAATGGGCAATGTGAGCCCATCTTTTGATATATGAATTTTTTTTGTCAACTGTAACTGTGTCAATAGATTGAATAGAGACGTAGCTGATTTGTTTTATTGATGAGTGTTAACTTGTTTATTGATTTTTAAAAGTTTAATAAGCGAACGTTGCACAAGTATTTTTCAAATAATAAAGTATCAGTAATAACCCTCGCATCGATAAAAACAAAACACAATCCGTTTAATATTTTTATCTCGATTTAACCAATGGTTTAAATAAAGTCACCGAATGCCGACGCGGCACGCGGGAGATGATCATATAAGTTTCACGCGGCGGCGGCCGGAATACACTCAGTCAGTCACGTCCGCCTTCTCCGGCCACCGCGTACGCATTCACGGCCACGCACGCGAAACTCCACGCCATGCGTGGACGGGACAACACGAAGATCGCGCATGCGGTTCCACGTCGAGATCGGTGCCGCGAAAGGGAGCCCTATCTCCCAATCATGTGCATGCTAATGCTACCAGATCTTCTCCAGGAGTGTTAAAAAAAGAAGAAGATCTCCTCCAGGAAGAACACAACCCAAGAAAGACATTCATGCCCGCCTCAAAAGATCAAAAAAGGCCAGCCGATTCCAAGTGATCATGATGAGTAGCTTGTGCTGCTTTCTCTCGCCGATGGAGAAAGGAGAGCATGAAGTTTTCCCCTGTCTAGAGGGAATAATTTTAGGTCAACTCTCGCATGCATTCTCGCGCCAAGACTAGACCAGGCATTTCCACCAGGGTTTCACTTTCCGTTTCGAAGCCAAATTTCGACATCCGGACGGTATCGAAATTCGCGAAATTCGAATCGAAATTCGCTCAAAACCGCTTGGTTTGAAAGTCAAATGAATTTAAAATCTAGTCGAAAAGTCTCGAAACCTCCGAGCGAAATTCGCTCGAAAAGCTTGAAAAACCGCTGGGTTCGAAAACCGCTCGGAAAGACTCGAAATTCGCTCGAAAAGACTCGAAAACCGCTGAGTTGGAAAAAATGGGGGAAATAAAGAAAAAATATGGAAAAATTGTAAAAAAAAATTGTTGTAAAATTTGAAAAAGGCCATTAAAGGCCAAAAATAATATTTGAAGAATTACTTCAACAAATATTGCTACTAAATATAATTGAATAAATATTGAAACATGCAGTGTGTTGTGGAGGTGTAATCTAAAATTCTGATTCAAATGTTGCACTTATTTGATCAACTATGATTTTTGTAAGCTGTAGCAGATCCTGTAATAATGTATTTTCATTTATTTTTTATGCACTACAGTTGATTGTTTAATACTTGTATTCATGTTGAATATTTAGTTATGATATGACTCTTTCTCAAAATAATAGAAAAAATGATAGACGGTTTATCACTAGAGGTCTCATATAATTCTATATTGATTGTTAACAAGTTAAACTGGAGATTTTGACAACTAAATATACTTCAACAAATATTTATACTAAATATACTTCAACAAATATTGCTACTAAATAAATTGAATGTCTCAAAAACGTCTTCAAACTTCATTTTTTTAAATAATATTCACATCAGAGGTCATAAGGCTATTAATACTAATTATGGATAAATTTTGGATAAATTTTTTCAAATTTTTCAATTTTTTTGAATTTAAATTTGAATTTGAGCGAAATTCAAACCGATTTTTCATTTTGCATGCGAGCGGTACGAACGAAATTCGCGAAATTCGTTCGGAAAGTTGAACCCTGATTTCCACACTTGGCTGGACGAAAGATACCCTGGCTGGAGCTAGCTAGATAGCACGACTGTTTGGAGGACAATGCAGCGTAGTTTCTCTAGCTTTTGTGTACTACAGGTATTTTGTACGACACCAGCTGTATGGCAAAGTTTCTTGGTCGTTTGGCTGACTGTAAGGCTATTAACTCAAAAAAAATTACGCCCGTTAATGAGTACTCCTTTCGTAGAAATGTGCAAGTGTTGAAACCAAGATTTAGCGTCTATAGCGGATTTTGCATGAATGGTCAATTTGGCAGTTGTAACTATTTTGGAAAGGTCGGAATAAATATGGATGCAACATTTTAACCGACATCGGTTCGGATAAAAGATTTATTTTTGAAGATTGAGGCCGATACAAATCATACTTTTGTAATAATTGAAGAAGGATACCATCAACCTAGATGCTATAAAAGGGAGCCCTGAGCAAGACAGAAGAACATCAAACGATTAACCAACTCGCTCTACTTTTTATTTACTTTCCGTCGACCGGAGTAGTTATTTAGACTTGTAATCTTTCCTATTACATCTTGATCAATAAAATTACGCATAGCCGATTTTGATCATTGTCGACTTACGTTCCCCAGGTTTGCTTTTTCTCCGATTCTATTATGCATTGTTTTTTTTTTAAGAAAAATATATCTTTATCAACCATCTACTCAGCTCAATTAGACTATTTAGATTTATCTTTACTTGCAGTATAATCGGCTCAAATAGCTGTTTAGATCAGATCATTATCAAAAGAACTAATCGGTTAAGATAATCGTTTGGATTATACATTTTTCTTGCCGATTGTAGGATCGAATTGATTGGCATGCCCGCACCCAAATTAAACCCGGTGTTGTATGTGTTTTAAGTCGATTAATATTCCGTCATATTTTTTGACGTCAACAGTAAGTCACATGCGTATTTCAATATTCAAAGATTGTAAATTTTGGTAAACAATATATATATATATATATATATATATATATATATTGTCGGGGATTGGCTATCTGGCAAAAGACCACGGTACCCCCGTGAAAAGCTAAACCCGCCGACCAAGCAACACTAAAAGAAGATGCTCGGGAGAACGAAACGAGCATCCCTCCTTCTCCTCCGAGCATGCGCATTCGCACCTTCGCTCATGAAGCACCAAACACACCCCCACGAGCAAGCATGCTCGTAGAGGCCGCGACCTTTCGGGTGTTTTGGCCTGAGTGCCCGGCCAATGCCACGAGGAAGGAAGGTGGCAACCAATCAGCCGGAGATCAAGGGAAATCATACCCGAAATTCAAATAACGCCGGATCAAGGGCGTTAGATCGTAAATCTACGATTGCGCGCGCAATCCCAGGAGGTAGTTACCTTCTATGTACCTCTAGTCGTAGTATTTAAACCCCCACGAAGATCTCAGAATAGGAGGGACACCAAGATAGAACACAATACACTGGAGTAGGGCTATTATCTCGACGGTGAGAGGCCCGAACCAGGATAAAACACCGTGTCCCCCTTCTTCTCCTTCTCTCGACCTCGCATCGCTCGAACGCCCTCTTCGATCCGTACGACGGGGCTCTGTTGATCCCCCATTCAACAAGTAAGCTCGACGGGAGCCCGTTCTCCAATCGTCGATACCGGCGCCGTCCGTGGGGAACGCATACTTGATTCCCGTCTGAGATCAAGATCCTCGAGGATGCCGAACTCGGGAGACACTCGGGACCTTTGTGTTTTCGACCACGTTGAAGATGACGACGTGTACTACGCCGCCGACAACGTGGCCAGGGTGACCGATCCTATCGGTCACACTGAGTCTGGGAGCCCTTCCCCGGACACGGGAATGCGAGGGCAGGGCCTCCATCCCCCAGACATTACCCTCGGGGACCCCGAGGATGACTGCGATGAGCTCTACGACGGCCTGGACATACCGGACGACCTAGAGCTCGACCGAGAGACTGCATCTCAAGGGGATACAATGATGTCCCCATCGCTCTCATCCCGCTCTCGTCGGGTCAACGTGGCCGGAAGCCGTGCGGAGCCCGGAGAAGGATCCTCGGACGCTGCCAAGCACGACCCCTACGAGGCGGCCAGACTCCACCTGGAGGCGTCCTTGGGGAAGACCCTCGCGAGCATTCGCCGCCAGGCAAAGGGGGGGCGCGCTTCCGCGGAAAGGAACTCTCGTGGGTACCGAACTCCCGATCGCGCCCCGGAGCGTCGCCAAAGCTCACCGCCGCTTGATTCACGGAAGCAGGAGCAGTTCTGAGCCTTGGCGGCGATGCGTCGCGTGACCTGCGTAGTTTCCCCGAGCAAGCAGACTTAGAGGCCGTGGGCAGGGTCGTAGCCGAAGATTTGGAAAGGCTTGCCGCCGAGCTAAAAGTCTCGGATCCTCCTCGTGACCGGGATGCCCGGAGTGTTTCCCGGGACCATCACAAACGCTCCCCCGTGCGCTCGCACAGAGGTGAATCTCGGAGCCATGCTCGGAGATCGCCCCAGATCGCTAACCTGATCCGGGAAAGGCCCGGAGCGATCCGCAGAGCGACCTCGAGCGATATCCGTGATAATCGCCCAGATTACGAGCACTCAACGCTTCCACGACCAAGCGGTCGCCAAGACGACCGTCGCATGAGGTTTTCTCCGACTCGGCCACGCGACGGACGTTGGGTGGAAGACCCGCGTGGAGGCCGCTATGACCGAGGATTTCACCGCGAAATCCCGAGCTTCGGTTGCCAGGCCTTCACGAGCTCCCTCCGGAACGTCGCATGGCCGAACAGATTCAAGCCCGGCCATATCGAAAGGTTCAACGGGACCCAGAACCCGGACGAATTTCTCTCAATATATACCACCGCCATCCTTGCCGCCGGAGGCGATGAGGGGGTGATGGCAAATTACCTGCCGACGGTTCTGGACGGAGCCGCTCGTACGTGGCTTTTTAATCAGAAGGAAGGCTCCATACGGTCCTGGGGGCAGCTCAGCGCCGCGCTCCGAGCAAATTTCCAGAGCTGTTACATCCGCCCGGGAAAGGAGCGCGACCTGGAGCGCTTGATACAGACGGACAGGGAAACCCTGCGACAATTCGTCCAGAGGTTTATCCAGGTCCGGAACTCGATCCCGAACATATCGGACGAGGCGGTCGTCCGGGCTTTCAAATTCGGGGTACGAGACGTGCGCTTCACTGGAGATCCACCCGGATCTAACGGCGAACGAGCTCTTCCGAATGGCCGATCGATACGCCAACGCAGATGAAGCCGTCCAATGGAAGAAGATGCTGGACGAAGGGAAGCTGCCGCCTCAACCTGGCCTAGAGACCTCAGCTAGCAAAAAGGGCTCGAATTCTGTAGACAAGAAGATCAAGAAAAAGAAGAAAAAGCAGCCCTCGCCAGCCATGGTAGCCGCGGTGGAACAACAACAACCCCGAGCAACCCCGCCGCAGCGCCGGGGGCTTAACGCTCGGGGAAGAGGACAACCACACAGGCCTCGAGGACGAGGCGACCAAGCGGACCGACGAGGCAACCAAGCGGACCGACGGGCGACCTCATCTGTCCGCTTCACCAGCGCACGGCACGACTCTACGGAATTGCCGGACGTGGACCTACCGCTGGAAGCGATTTCTGGCGGCGGGGTCCCATGCCAACGCTTCAGAGCAGGTGAAAATGACAAAGGAAAACAGCCCGCCGAGGAAAGTGAGGATGACATGGAATACCAAGAACCAAGGAATCACATAGCGGTCATCTTCGGGCTCCTCCGCCTACAAGTCCCTTGGGACTTAAAGGAGGCCGCAAGGGAAGTGCACCATGTTACCCAGGGTAAGCCTCGGTCAGCGGTGAAATGGTCGGAGGTATCCTCGACCTTCTCCAAGGACGATCGTCCCTTGGAATGACCAAACCCAGAGGCTTCCGATGGTCGTGAACCCCACCATCAAGAATACTGCTTGGCCGGGTCCTCATAGACTCAGGAGCTCTTTGGACCTTATTTCAGCCAAGGTTTTGGACGAGATGCATTCCTCGCTCCAAAATCAAGAGTGTGGCCGTGCCCTTCTTCGGGATAGTCCCGGGCACCTCGATCAAACCTCTGGGGCAGGTCGTCCTGCCTGTAAGTTTTGGCGGCCCAAGTAACTTCAGAACGGAGCTAATCACCTTCGAGGTGGTGGACTTTGAGTCGGCCTACAACGCCATCCTCGGCAGGCCGGCCTTGGCCAAGTTCATGGCCGCCTCACCACGCGTGACGGTGCTCAAGATTCCTGACCGAACGGAGTTATAACCATCAAAGGGAACCACAAGTCCGCACTCAATTGCGACGAAAGAGCCTTAGATATGGCTCGGTCGATTACCCACTCGCGGTCCGACCAAGAGCCGAAGCATTCCCGGCCTAAACTTGCCCTCCAGCCTGGAGGAGAGACCAAGGCTGTTCCGCTCAACGAGTCGGAATCGGCCAAGGTCATTCATTTGGGATCTTCCTTAGATCCCAAATAGGAACTCGAGCTCGTCACCTTCCTCCGGGCAAGGTCGGATGTGTTCGCCTGGGAACCATCCGACATGCCTGGGGTCCCAAGGGAGGTGGTCGAGCACAGGCTAGCGGTTCAGCCTGACAAAAAACCAGTAAGACAGAAGCTTAGACGCTTCTCCCCGGAAAAACAGGCAATCATCCGGGAGGAACTTGATAAACTCCTAAAAGCTGGCTTCATCAGAGAGATCGAGCACTCCGAGTGGCTAGCCAATCCAGTCCTGGTCAGGAAGAAAGGAGGCAAGTGGCGCATGTGCGTCGACCACACGGGTTTGAACGCAGCTTGCCCAAAAGACAACTACCCGTTGCCTCGCATAGACCAATTGGTGGACGCGACGGCAGGGTCACAGACCATGAGCTTCCTAGACGCCTATTCAGGCTATCATCAGATCACCGTCGCGAAGACGAGGAGAAGACTTCCTTCATCACCCCGTTCGGTACCTTACGCTATACGACCATGTCCTTCGGTCCGAGAAATGCGGAGCAACCTTTCAACGCCTCATGCAGAAGACTTTCCTGCACCAAATAGGTCGAAATTTGGAGGTCTATGTCGGCGACATAGTTGTCAAAAGCAAAAGTACTTGGTCACGTTCTTTGACTTGGAAGAAACTTTCTGTAACCTCAATAAGCATCGAATAAAGCTAAATCCAGAGAAATGCGTATTCGGCGTAAAGGCTGGCAAGGTGCTCGGCTACATGGTCGGGCTAAATGGCGTTGGTGCTAACCCGGAGAAGATCGAAGCCATTGAGAACATGAGGTCGCCCACATGCGTAAAGGAAGTACAAGCTCTGACCGGAAGAATGGCCGCCTTGAGCCGGTTCGTCTCCCGGCTGGGGGAGCGAGGACTACCTTTCTTTAAAGCCCTCCGCAAGCATGATGGCTTCACGTGGACGGAGGAAGCTGATCGCGCGTTCAAAGAGCTAAAACAGTACCTCTCCCAACCGCCCGTCCTCGTCACACCCACGGCAGGGGAAGAATTGCTATTATACCTGGCGGCAACCCCGCAAGCGGTAAGCTCGGTGTTGGCAGTAGAGAGAGATGGTACCCAGCGACCTATCTATTACGTCAGCGAAGTACTTCATGGACCAAAGGAGCGTTACCCCGAGGTCCAGAAACTACTGTACTCATTACTGATGGCCTCCCGGAAGTTGCGTCACTACTTTCAAGCACACAAGATCGTGGTGCCGACCGCTTCCCACTCAGGAGATCCTGAAAAATCAGGACGCCAGTGGTCGCATAGCCAAGTGGGCAATGGAGCTCGCCGAGTTCGAGCTGGTGTCTCAGCCCCGCACGGCGATAAAATCACAGTCTTGGCTGATTTTCGTGGCAGAATGGTCGGCTCCGGCTCCACCAGCCAGCGGAACCAATGATTCAAGGGAAAACTCCTGGACTCACATTTCGATGGATCCCGAGCATACGCGCTCGGGCTGGCGTCATCTTGGTCTCCCGGATGGAGAACAGCTACAAGACGCCATCCAACTACATTTCACCGCGACTAACAACGCGGCGGAGTACGAAGGCCTTTTGGCGGGACTTGAGCATGTAAATCGCTAGGAGTCCAACGGCTCATTGTGAAGGGCGATTCACGGTTGGTCGTAAACCAGGTCAACAAGGAGTATCGGTGTTCGATACCTCAATGGCGCCAGACTGGCTGAAGTAAGGAAGATGGAGAAATACTTCAAGAATTTGAAGTAATCTACATCCCCGTGAAGGATAATTCCCTGGCCGACCAAATGTCTAAGGTTGGTTCCTCTCAAACCACCGCTCCTGGGGGTGCTTGTCGAGCACCTACATAAGCCCTCCATTCCCTCTCAAGAGGAGGCACCAGAGACCGTGGTAGGGTCTCCTTCCTCGAGCAAAGTGCAAATTGGATGACGCCATTCATCCAATATCTTGCGCATGGGACATTGCCCGAGGAAGAAGCCGAGCGTTCCGGCTAATAAGGCGATCTTCTCAAGATGGTCGATCGAAGACGACCTATACCGAAAGGCGCATTAGGGATCCTTTCCGGATCGTCTCTCGGGAGGAAGGCGATGCCTTCTTCGTGATATCCATGAAGGAATGTGCGGAGCTCACTCGTCTTCGGGGCGCTTGTGAGCAAGGTCTTCCGACTAGGTACTCTTGGCCCACGGCCTTGACGGACGCACGGTCAATCGTAACGACCTGCCGCATGCCGATTTCATGCTCGAAAAGTCCGTCAACCGGCATATGCCACGCAAACCATACCACTCTCGTGGCCGTTCTCAACCTGGGGCTCGATGTCCTCGGACCCTTCCCGAGGTCGAAGAAGGCTGCAAGTATTTGCTCGTGGCCATCGACACTTTCACTAAGTGGATAGAGGCCGAGCCCGTCTCGACCATCTCGGCCCAGCGGCCAAGAGATTCCTCCGCGATAATGTGGTAACTCGGTTCGGGATACCCAACCGTCTTATCACGTACAACGAGACCCGATTCACCAAATGAACTGTTCCAAAGTTATCGCGAGGAGGTCGGGACCAAGGTCTGCTTTCGCCTCGTGGCACATCCACAGAGTAACGGAGCGTAGAAGCGAGCAAATGGGCAGCTAGTCCAGGGCATAAAAGAGGGTCTTTAAGACCCTCAACCAAAGACAAGCAAAGAAGGTGGATGAGCTTCCCCGCCGTTCTTTGGTCTCTGTCGCACCACGACCGGTCGAGCCACAAAGTAAACGCCTTCCGACTTCGTCTACGGTGCGGAGGCCATTCTCTGCCGAAATCGTCTTTGGGTTCCCCAAGGGTGCAACCGATCAATTCCGTCGATCAAGAAGTTGAGCGCCTCGTCGACTGGACCTCGTCGAAGCGACACGCGACGGGCGTTGCTCGGCCTGCGGTTTACCTCTGTGCTCTTCGTGAGGCACGCGGCCAAGACAAATCAGACCTAAGGTCCTGCAAGTCGGCGACATGGTCTTACGAAGAGTTCAAGACCGTCGAAGGCCAACAAGCTAACCCCAAGGTGGGAAGGACCCTACACGGCCGTGTCTACAAAGACGCCCGGGGGCTGTTCGCCTCGCGATGCCAGATGGTCGGGAGCTCACTAGCACCTGGAACATCGATCAATTGCGTAAATTCCACGTTTAGACGAGTACTCCTATCTCGCGCCCCTTGCGTTCTTTCCAATAAAACGTTTCCCTCTTTCTCGTGTTTCTTCCTCGCTTTGTCGAGCGAGCATCGCCGTCTAGCAAGCATTGCGCATTTAACTTATCCGACAAGTATGTGCGCACCATTTCCCTTGGCCCCCGGCCGGATGCTCGCCCAATCGTTCACTTTCCATAGTAGCTTTTCACTGTATGCGTGGTCGGGCGCGAGCATCCACTCTAAGCCCGGTTCAGTGACCATTCGGGTATGGTGGCTCTACGTAATGTTGGTTTAAAGTTCGTCTACTTTATGCTCACATTTCTTCTCGACGCAACCGACCTACTTATATCATTCATAAAATCGTCACGACCAAAGCGACCCTTAAATTTTCCCATGAACAAACTCGTGCTCGCATAGCGAAGGGCACGACCTTTGTCCATGGCAGGGGCTCCGTATGATAGGAACGTTCCGTCCCTTCTTACCAAGGATCCTTTGCTCGTATCTATGATATATGCTCTATGCAGGAACTTGTTTCCTTTTTCTGCAGAACCGGGATCATATGGGCATATGTTGAAGGCAAACTCAAGAAAAACAGGCAAGGACCAAACACCTGCTCGTTTGCTCATTTAACCCGAAGCGTCGTTTTTTTTTACAGGGTTACACGAGCTAAAAATAAAAAAAGAAGCTAAGTCCTACGCTCGACCTGAAGGGCAGCAAGTTCCTCCTTAAGGGAGTCGACCTCCGCCTCCAAGTCCAAAACTTTTCGCCGAGCGGCACGACCTTCAGCCGCGCTGTCCCGAAGGCGCTGCACCTCCTTGAGCTGGGCCTCTTCGCGCTCCCGAGCTCGTTGGAGTTCGGCGCGCAGGTCGGGGACCTCCAGCCGCAACTTCCCCAGCTCCTCGTCAAGCTCGGCGCGCCATACGCTCTGAAGTGCTCTTCGCCTCGCTCTGGAAGAGCTGGTCCCGGAGCCCGGCGATGAGGCTCTCGCCGATTCCACCGCTTCAGTCGGCCTCGCGCACCTCGGAGACCCGACGCTCAAGATCGGCGATCTTGGCGTCTTGCTCATGATGGTACGACCGATACTCTTCTGCGGAGGCGAGGTAGCGTCGATATCCTCCATAGCCCTCGCGGCAAACTTGGCGGAAAGAGAAAAGAGAAGGAAAAAGCTGAGCGGACTCCCGGAAGATCGATCACAGAAAAAGAAGGAACATGAAACTTACGGAAGAGCCGGTGACCGACTTGTCCTCGGGCGGTCGGTCGCGCCCGGCCGAAAGAAGGGATTGACCAAGTCATCCCGGACGGCGCCGGCCGGGTCTTGCTCCTCTCGAGCACCCGGTGCTCAGAGAGCAACGGCGTCACCACCTTCGACCAACCCGGTCGCCCGAGGTGATCCTCTTCCACAATAGCGGCTCGTGGTCGCTTTCCTCAGTCGGGCACCGCGCTCGAGGGCTGTACGCCAACCACGAGCGCTGCCACTCCTTGCTCCGCGGCTGGAGGCAGTTGGTCGTCAACGACCACCTCCGCCTCTTGTCCCTCTGCAGCCGGAGGCGACCAATGCTCTGCGACCGGAGGCATTGGATCAAGGGCGATCACCTCCGCCTCTTGTCCCTCCATAGTCGGAGGCGACCGATGCTCCGCGGCCGGAGGCGTTTGATCAAGGACGATCACCTCCGCCCCTTGCACCTCTGTGGCCGGGGACGCCTGGTGCCCCAAGGCCGAAGGAGTTAGGTCGGGGACGACCTCCTCCTCTCCTTGGCTCACGGCCAAGGGCTGTTGGTCGGCAGCGACCAAGCTCCCTTCCTCGGGGCTCGGCGCCTGAGCCTCGCCCGCAGACGTCTCTTCGCAAGGAACCAAGGCCAAGGCGTCTTGGTCCTCAGTCCCCTGCGGCTCCTGCTCCTCCGCGGCTGGAATAGGTTCCGCGTCCGCTGAAGAAAACACGGGTCCCGCCGAGGGAAGCTCGGGCTCCACTGGGTCCGTAGCCGGCGCCGGCTCCTCCCCCATCTCGGCCATCACTTGGTCGACGACGCGGTCGAGCTCGGCGTCCACTGCAGAGTCGATAATCTCCTCAGCCATCTGGCGGAAGTCCAAAAACGACATCCGAGCTATCACGCCCACGCCAAACGGGGTGGGGTTAGCCCGAAGAAAATCGCAAGACAAGAACAGAATAAGAGAATGAAGTAAGAACTTACCTTCTGCCCGGCGAGCGGCGCCATCCTCCTCGGCCTCCTCGCTTCGAGCCACGGGCGACCTGCCCGCGGCGGCCTCGTAGGCCTCGGCCACGACCACGGCGCGCTCCTCCGCGGCGTCACTGGCACGTGCCATCGCCGGGTCGACGTCGTCCATGTCGACCTCTTCCAGCGTCGAGGCTGTTTGAGAGGTCGACCTCCTGCTCCTTCTGACCAGAGCATAGGTGGCCTCCTCTTCTTCCTCCTCCTCGGGGTCGTCGACCACCCGAGTAAGCTGGTCCTGGAGGGCCTTGATCTGCCTCTCCAGCCGCTCCTTGGTCGGGAGGGACCTGGCCTCCTCCTCGGCCTTCCTCGCCTGCTCGGCGAGCTGTTCCAGTCGGCTCATCAGCTCCGGCCTCCTCCGTTTGAAGTCATCGAACCAGATTCGAAGTTCGCTTACCTCCTGGCGGTCGGCGTACTCAAGGTGCGGCGTGGGGGTCCTGGTCGAAGCTCGGCGCCTCGACCGCTTGGCGCGGGGAGGCGAGGCGGATACTTGGCGGCCTCGACCCGCCGCCCTCTTGCGGGAACCCCTGGCCGGGTCTTTGGCTTCGTGGCTGCGGCCGACACCGCAAGCTCAAGGGCGACCTTCTCCTGCAAACAGAAATCGGGAGGAATGAGCTCGGAAAACATGCCCCCGAGCGGAAGCAGAAAGATGTACTTACCGCGTCGCCACGGTCAAAAATGTTCTTGGGGACCTGACGATTGGGCGTCAGCTCCTTCTCCTTCGGGGCGCCGAACATCTCGGCAACCCTCTCGTCAACCCAGTCCGTCCTCGGAGCTGCGTCGCAACCAAAGACTAAGACAAAAAATATATATATATATGCATAGCACCGATCACCAGAAAGCAGCGATGCTCGGGAAAGAGGTCCAGAACATACTGCGTTGTCCTCGCGGGTGAAGTCATGCCACCCGGTCACCTCGAAGAAGGGATGCTCGCGGCGCCTCAGGGGGGACACCCGGTTGAAGGTGAAGTCCCGGGCGATATCCCGACCAGTGAGCCCCATCTGGGCAAGCTCACCGATCGTCCTGGGCACCCGCTCTTCCTCAAAGTTGCACCGGCAAGCGCGCTGCCTCGAGGGCGGAGCGTCCTCCCCAGTATAGACCAACTGGGACCCCTCCGCCTTCTTCTGGTAGAACCAGAGGTCGGCCCAACCCGACACCGAGTCCTTCAGAGCAACGAAGGGGTACTCGTATGGTCGGTTGGGCCGGAGGCGAAGATAAACGCAACCGGCGGAGCCATCCCGGCCGGTGCGAAAGGGGGAATAGAAGTGAAAGAAGAGGCTAGCCGTGGGCATTACACCCACGTAAGCCTCGCAAAGATGGGAGAAGATTGCGAGAGAAAGGATAGAGTTGGGGTGGAGATGAGAGATCTCGCACCCGCAGAAGGCGAGCACGGAGGCGAGGAAGTCGCTCTCGGGCAGACGAAGCCCGTTGATGGCGTACAACTCGCAGGAGACGATCTCCGCCTCCCGCGGTGCCGGCGCCGCATCATCCTCGGCACTCGACCCGAGCTTGGGTCGACGTACTTCTCGTCCGTGAGCACTGGAGCCTCCTTCGGTCATCCGCTAACCTTGAAACGCGCCATGGCCGAAGAAGGAAGGGGAACGAAAAGGGTTCTTGGGCGCTAGGGCTCTTGGAAGATTTTTGGCCGAAGACGAGCAAAGAGACAATGTAACTCCGACCTCTCCCGGTAGAAAGGGTTAAAAAGACAAGCGAAGGGGCAGGTTAAAATCGCCGCCTATCACGTAGCGACACTGGCCGAGAAAGCGCGCTTCCGAGAAACCGCCGCATCTACAAGGAGGCTTCTCGGAGAAGGAACCGCAGAACAACCAAGCAGCCGCCACGCGAGCAAGCACGCCTGGCGGGTAAAGAAGTTCGTCTCCGACGAAAAATGGTCGTGAGCCACGACCAAAGTAAATTCACTCCCCCCTCAAGTCTTCTTAGTCTCAAGGGGAAGCCCGAGGGTTCCCCACTTGAACCTCGGGGGCTAGCTGTCGTGGATTGTCTATCTGGCAAAAGACCACGGTACCCAGTGAAAAGCTAAACCCGCCGACCAAGCAACACTAAAAGAAGATGCTCGAGAACGAAGCGAGCATCCCTCCTTCTCCTCCGAGCATGCGATTCGCACCTTCGCTCATGAAGCACCAAACACACCCCACGAGCAAGCATGCTCGTAGAGGCCGCGACCTGCTCGGGTGTTTTGGTCGGAGTGCCCGGTCAATGCCACGAGGAAGGAAGGTGGCAACCAATCAGCCGGAGATCAAGGGAAATCATACCTGAAATTCAAATAACGCCGGATCAAGGGCGTTAGATCGTAATCACGATTGCGCGGCGCAATCCCAGGAGGTAGTTACCTTCTATGTACCTCTAGTCGTAGTATTTAAACCCCCCTGAAGATCTGTAACAGGGGAGGGACACCAAGATAGAACACAATACACTGGAGTAGGGCTATTATCTCGACGGTGAGAGGCCCGAACCAGGATAAAACACCGTGTCCCCCTTCTTCTTCTTCTCCCGACCTCGCATCGCTCGAACGCCCTCTTCGATCCGTACGACGGGGCTCTGTTGATCCCCCATTCAACAAGTAAGCTCGACGGGAGCCCGTTCTCCAATCGTCGACATATATATATATGAAACACATTTTGTACTCCTAGGTGTATGTACTTCCTACCTCTATTTGGTTAATAATAGCTTCGTAATTAAGCGGAACTGGTTAACAACTTTCATTTATGGAATGTATTTTCACTTGCATAACACAAGTTAATGCACAGGGAGTAGGGAGTACATACTCTTGGTGGTATGAAAGTATTTTCATATATATATATGTGTGTGTGTGTGTGTATGTGTGTGTGTGTGTGTTCTATAGCTACGCGTAGTCCACGCGTCAGTCGCAGACTGACTGAACGATGCCATTTAACACAGACCAACCGAGCCATTCAATACTTCGCGCAATGAAACTGTCTCCCAACTAGTAAATGGCTAATAAATACTACTTCTTGTTTGTACATGAATCTTTCTTTTTTTGATTTGGCCATAACTTCAAATGAGATTGATTTTGATCTTTAAATTTTATAGGATTGTAGAATATCACCTCCTCTGCACAGAATAGGGCAGTAGCAAGGACAGTGTAGGTGGCCAAGTTGGGCTAAATTGAGTGGCGTAGAGGATTAGGGGCTCACCATGACTGCCCGGATGCGATCAGAGGCAACAGAGATGGCTCAGAGCGACTGGTCGATTGCGAGCAACGATGACAGGGTGAGCTTCATGGCGACAGCTAAGTCTAGAGCGAACTAGCAAAGACGAAGGGTGCCATTAGCTTCGCCATATTACAGAGAAGCTAAAAAGGAACATAATCAAGCTAG
The DNA here is from genome assembly GCA_036346355.1 of Rhipidocladum racemiflorum. Lineage (NCBI taxonomy): Eukaryota > Viridiplantae > Streptophyta > Magnoliopsida > Poales > Poaceae > Rhipidocladum > Rhipidocladum racemiflorum. The sequence continues at coordinate 23,498,505 of CM070571.1, forward strand.
AACTCACCAGAGAAAAAAAAAAGGAGAGCTTGGCGATAGTAGCGGTTAGAGATAAAGAAGACTCGATTCCGGCACTACATTACATAAAGTGTGAAATCAAGTGAATGGTCTTGAATAGGAAGGGAAATGGAGTATGGTGATGCAGGTGTCGAGGCCAGAGCTCATCGGGAAGGGTCTTGGCTTCGGCGGAGCACGTGCATCAGTGTTCTGGACGACGATGGTGTTTTGGCAGCTCGATGAGGAAGAAGGGCTACAACTTGGTGAAATGGATGCAGTGTTGTATGAAGAAGCCAAAGGGCAAGGCTAGTGGGTAGGCGGGCGAGGCATCAGGGTGTGCATGGGAAAGCTTCACGCGCGCAACCATGGTAGGTGTTCGTGGAAGAAGACTGGCAGGTGGACCAAGGTTGTTAGTGACTGGGAGGAGAGAAAGCGCACCGGGAAACAATGCTTTCGCATGGGGAAAACGCAAAGGGCAAGGCAGCTCGGTGAGGAACGACTGCTGACAAGTGGGGTCGGCGTGTCAATGAGACAAGCAGAGTAATTTGAACTTTGTTTTTAGGCCAGAGATCTTTTACAAATTTATAGGCATAACTAAATGGCTCCAAAATTTATGAAAAGTTTTTTGGAATGACCTGAAGAGGTACTGATGTTTGTATAAAATTTTGAGAACTTTAAACTTTCTTTATTTTTCTCAGAAATTTATTTATGTCCTCAGTTTTAATACAACTTAAGTATTTGATTTTTCAAAAGTATCAACTCAACTCTAAAATTCATAAACAATTTTGAAGAGGCACTTTAGATTATTTAGAACCTAAATAAAATATTTTGAGACATTTTTTAGTTTCAAATTTTAAGTTCAAAAATCTAATTCAACTTCTAGGAGATGAACAGGTATTTTCTTTAAATACAGAAAATTTCAGAAAAGCCAAGAATTATGAAAATCCACAAAAAAAATGCAGTTGAATAATTTGGTAATGTTACATTTATTAATTACAACTCATTTAACGTATTCGCTATCTTATCTTTCCAAGACAACCACGAAGGATACCTTAAACATTTTCTCGTATGCCTTACTTAATTTCGCCCACGTCATTAATCCTTACGTAACAAATTCAAAATATATCGTATAGTTCTCAAGCGAGTACAGTGTACCTACCACTTCATCGCTGAATCAGTACTCTTGCCGATTTGAAAGTCTTGGCGCTCCAAGAATCAATTTAGCTCATGTCCTGGTTCTGTGTGTAATAACGAAACTGCGTTTCTGAGACAGCTTACTGATGGATATGCAGCAAGCCTAGTGCTTTCTTACTTCTGAAGCCAAATAGCCTTTCTATTTTGTGTCTGTTTGATGCTGACAATTCAGGCATGAAAAGAGACAGTGCACACCATAGTCCCATGCAGGTGAGGGTTGCTGCTGTCCGTAAATGGGGAACATATCATCGGCCAATTTGTACTCCTGGCTGCATTTTTACTGCAGTCCAAAGGGCTTTACCTGAAATCTTTTCGAGCACCAAACACCTTATTAGCCCTGTCGTATCAGCGGCACAGCATCAAATTAAAGAACAGGCCGTGTTTTCCACCTTAGATCTTCCACATGTTTAGGGTTCCTTTTCTTCGATCTGAAGCGTCGTCGTGATTCTTTCTCCGGGCAGACACCGTAATCATGTCCTCAAAGATCAACAGAGGGCAAGTTTTTTTTCCCTCGTGGAAAGGAACACACATTTAGTTTAGTTTAAACGGTTAACGACAACACAAGATACATGCATATCTTAGTCCCATTCCTATGCATAACCCATGCAGGAATGAGAGAAGACAACAGTAATAGGGACCATATGAGCCCAGCACCAGGCTTAACATCACATCACATCACAACCACCATGGCTGACACTTGCAACTAGCTACATGATTAAAAAGCTCCCATTCTCACTCTCATATGGAGGGACCCTTCGCCCTTCCATGGAGTGGCACTAACAGTAAACTTAAACGAGGAGTGAAGAACACCTCCCCTCACATTCCGGACTGAAAAACCTTCCAGGAATCGAAGTTTTACGGCTGAACAGAAGTGCAGACAGCTTATACTCTGGCAGTTAGCGCGGTAGCAACAGAGCGGCCCGACCTACACTGGGATAGAGGGCTGGCACGGTCTCTGCACGACCCGGGCCGACACGAGGGCCCTGGCCCGGGCCCGGAGCTTCATGTCCTTGAGGGCCGGGTCCTCAAGGAGCAGGACCTTGTCCTTGTCCCTCACCCCAACCATGTGGAGGTGGTCGGCGTCCTCCCTCTCCTTGCCCCTGAACAGCAGCCTCTGCTCCCTGGGCTCCAGCCCTGCCACCATGGACAGCATCACCTTCAGCTCCCCTGCAATTCGAGGAGCAAGCTTGTTGTTACATGAAGCACATTGTGAGAGATCCAAGCTGGAGCTACACAGACATCGTTTGCTTGCTGGGATGTAATTAAACAGAGAAGAAATCCAGTAGGAAGGTTCCAGCATGTCTGCAATTCTGTCTGCCTACCAGGCATGCCGTCAGCCACCGCCAGACGCGTACAATGTACGTACGTGGGCATGTGCTGGCAGTGCCGGTGGCAGCCATAAATTATCTGCGTGCGTCCACGTTAGCGTGTATTGACTTTCGTTAGTCTCTTCGGCATCACCATTGTATGGTTCTGGAGTAGGAACAGTTCTGACGGAGATCATGGTACTTGTCTGTTCTTTTACTATTGAAGCAGAGGAGGCGACCTACCTAGTTATCAAGTAGTACAAAAATGTTGGCATTTACTCTAAATTGCAGTAGGATTCAGAAGCACGGAAAGGTCACATTTGGATTTCGGAGGGTGTGTGTGTAGACTGAAGGGCTGCATTTGGATGTGGAATCAAGACTTATAATCTCACTACTCATGAGCACCTTGAGGAGCGAAGCTGGGAGTAGAACAAACTAGAGAAGCATGCATTTTGATAGGGAAAATGTGAAGTAAATGAGTGCTACTATACTGATGTTTACTTCACACCAAACCGCCAAAGTTTGCGTGGGTGACGGGTTATTAACGGCATCCAACATCTACCAAACAACTACCCTCACTAATGCGAACGAAAAAGGCAGTGGATGTTTTCTTGTCATCTTTCTTTCCTTTCCTTCCTATTTTCTGAGGTTTTAGCCTTTTAGCTGTAAACTAAACCTCACTTAAGCTTCCTCTATAGAAGTAAAATGCATATAGTGCTAAGCAGTTCATGAAAAGGAGTGCAATCTTAGTCCTGAACTTTATCGTTCCCACAAAAAAGAGCATGCATGCGTACGTGATGGAATTCCCAGAAGGAAAAGCATGACCAAATCAGGTTCCAAGAACATGGTCTAGAAATCATCAAAAACAACTCAAACATGAATTACTCACATCGGCTTTAACAAAAACCAAAGAGAAGAGCTCTCTCAAGAGAACAGAATAGAAGAACAATACTGCGCTCACCAAACGTGGAAGTAGCCCCAATGGACACATCATGCCAAGAGAAGCCAGTGGACACCCTCACCATGATCACCTCCTCGCCCCCTCTCCCCTCCCTCTTCTGCACCAGCATCCCTCCCGGCCTCACCTCCCACTCTATCTCCCCGGCGCCGCCGCCGCCAGCACCGACGCCGACCACATTGTTGCCATGGCCGCCGCCGCCACCACCACCACCACCACCACAGGCATTTGCCTTCGACGACGAGCTCCTCTTGAACAGCCTCTTGGAGTACCTCAGCTTGATCATTGCTGCAAGCTAGGTGTCAAGGCTTGTGCGTGTGCATACAGATAGAGGGATGAGGAGCCAGGCAGGCAGGCTTTAGAAAGCGTGCGTCCGCTTAAAGAGGCCAACTAGGAGGGCACGCGATCTTTGCAAAGTCCAAACTGGGACCCAAAGGAAGCCAAAGAGAGGTCCATGTTGTACTACTACTCCCTCCAGGTGTAAAAAAGATGTCGTTTTGGACATCGACACGGTCTTCAAAACACAACTTTGACGGCTAATTTTTATTATAATATATTTATAAAACTCAATAAAATTATAATAGTATGAAAGTACTTCTCAAGACAAGTCTACACATATAATTTTCATGTATATAATTTAAATATTTAAAAATATATCGATAGTCAAAGTTTTAGAAGTTTGACCATCACCATGTCCAAAACGACATCTTTTTTGCACCTGGAGGGAGTACTACAGTGCCAATCTTGAGATGTTTTTAATTAGGAGTTGCAATGAAAGAACAATTGGGGGATTGCACATGGGGGGTGGGGGGGTGGGGGGGGAGGAGGTGGCGCCAAAGTGATGAGCTTTTTGATGATATGACTGGGACAAGAGCATGATAATTGGGGTGGTCGGTTAGCTAGGCCATAAGCCTCTCGATTAGATTAATGCCACGATGCATGGCTGGCCACCACAGGCATAGTTTAGGGCCTGTGGTGGTTGCTTGCCGTTGTTTTGAACACAAAGGAAAGATATTATGATAATGATGATATGATGATAATGGTGACGGTGAGAGCTGTACGGGCACAGCGTGCATGTCTTGAGTAGCACTAAAGGTATGTATGATTCCAATTTTGGTGACCTACGCGACGGTTAAGGTGGCTGATGTGGGGCTTAAGTATTGAGTTGTACATGCACCAGTCAGTTCATCCAAAAGCTTAAGCTGATGAGTAAGGACGAGTAGTTCACTTATACTTCAACACTCCTCACGTGCACTACTACAAAATCGCGCTTCACAAGCGGTTGAAAACCACCTCCAGAAGCGGTTTTACAACCGCTTCTAAGCAACCGTGGGGTGGTGGTGCGACACCAAGCGGTAAAATACGGTAATAATATCGTGGGAATGGGATTCGAACCCACGACCAGCACTCCATCCTCGTGACCCGCCTCATCCATCTAGCCAACCCACCCACACGCGCTCTCTGATAGAATAGAGCACGCATTCCTTTTATTATTTCTAAAACTGGGTTTCTACAAGTGGTTCGTGACACGAACCCCTTCTGAAGGGGGTCTTTAGAAGCGGTTCGTGGCACGAACCCCTTCTAAAGCCCTAGCTTTAGAAGCGGTTCGTGGCACGAACCCCTTCTAAAGTTTTAGAAGCGTAAAGATCTTTAGAAGGGGTTCGTGTCACGAACCCCCTTCGTGCCACGAACCCCCTTCGTGCCACGAACCGCTTTTAGAGACCCCCTCCGGCCTGTTGCCATAAACCGCTTCTGATGCGAATATTACAACCGGTTCGCACCAAACCGTTTCTAATAGACCGGTTGTGATGTCCGGTTTTGTAGTAGTGGTGTAGGCTTCCTTAGGCTTTAGACGTGGAATAGAAGTGGGTTACAATTATTATTTTTTAATTGCACCAGCCGGATCTTAAACTTAAGACATCTTGGCTCTGATACCATATTAAGTTGTATGCACCAGTTAGTTCACCTACAAAAATAAACTGATAAGGAAAGACGAACAATTCACTTATACTTCAACATTAAGGTCTTTCTGTTGTTAATTTTCGGTTACATGCATGCTTTCATAACTGGCCATTTTACGCAAAAGCATAAGCCATGCATTAAGGGTGTGTTTGGTTACTTGCACCATTCTAGCTTGTTTCGTATGAGCCATCCAGGCTAGCCTTGGCCTGACTGAGTGGATGCAAGTTAAGTTATTTGGTTGCTTGTTTGTGCATCTCATGGGCCTGCATTAGAGAGAAGTCCAATTTCTGTGTTTTCTCCATCCTGTATGAGTGGGTGTAATTGCATCCACCTGGCCAGGATGAACAGGAAACCAAACATGTGTCTAACAGATACAGTTGCATCCACTTATGCGATTCAGACATCATGCAGGCAACCAAACATACCCTAAGAGAACACTGAGGCCAGATCTCGTTGTGCCACTCACACTAGCTTCGAAATGGCAGAGTTGGAGAATTACTCCCGCTATTACGTACCCTGTTTGCTCTCTTAATCATAGCCTCCAACGACGACAAAGCTATGGGCGTATGCAAATAATGGAGTCGGCGCATGCAGGATCCTCCAGGAGCAGAAGAGACCAATGGACCAAGCATATATACATTTCATCTGTATGATCGATTTCTTTCTGAGAGGTGCTTCTATGCTCTTCCTTCTAGTACAAGTTGCACAAATCTTGAAGCAAGCGAAGGGGTAAGTAATCACTATCTACCATTCATTCATGCTTTAATAGTTGTGCAACTTTTAAAAGGAAGAGCATAGAAGCAACTCTCTTTCTTATATTCTGAGAACTTTCTTGCGGCCATGGGCGTAGTGCCATGTTATTGCAGAGCCCGGCCCTGCGGAACGTGCGACGCGAACAATTGTGCTTGGACCTCCATTATTAATTCTTTATGCTAAACCAACCCGCTCATGACAGCAAGATCTCTCGGCCACATGGCTCGGATTTGGATCCCCCGCTGCATGCTGCGACAATTTAGGCTATTAATTCGGTGGATCCCATTTCGGATTCACGTTCTTTAAAACTTTTTTTATTAAATCATGCGATACATGCATGGGCTTGCAAATGAATATGAATTAAGTCGTACTAGTTTAATACCAACGGGTAAAAAAGTTTATTGGCCGGCCGACATCTAAAACCGGACCATTTAATACCAATGTTGCGATTTTTTGTGCCTAATATTTAGTACTACTTAGGCCATGTTTGGATCCCTGGACTAATTGTTAGCTGGCTAAAAATTAGCTCTAGTCTATCCAAACAGGAAGACTAATAGGTGGGCTAATTTTTAGCCAACCCCTTAGCTAACAATTAGTCCATTAGTTGGTGGGGAGGAGCTAATTTGGGCTAATAGCATGTAACACGCTGGGAAAAGCCTGAAATACCCTCGCGCTGGCCTTATCCTCATTTCCTCACCCATTATGAGGGGGCAGATATGACTTTTCTAAGAAATTAGTACAACCATTAGTCATGTATCCAAACAGCCCTGGGCTAATTTTAGATGGACTAATTATTAGCTGGCTAAAAATTAGCTCTAGCCATTAGCCAGCTAATAATTAGTTTTAGCCCATCCAAACATGGCCTTAATTAGGGTCAACCGCACCATTTCTTTGGGGTGCAAGTTAATTTACTTGTTGTAATTAAGACACTGCCGACCTGCCATGCATGCGTGCATGGAGCTGTTTGCGTGCCTGAGTTCATGGCGACTGCCGAGAGACTCGCTATTCATTGGCACACATTTGAAGTTTGAACTAGGGCATATCCAATTCACTTGTAACAATACATTACTTTGTTGCTACTTATATATTCCGTTGGCAACAAAAATATCAGATCAAATAAGACGGAAAAACAAGAATTTGCGCGGCCATTTTGCCGAGATTTGTTGGTTTAGTTGAAGGATATGACTATGAATATGAACATACACCGATGCATACGAGTGCAACGACGGAATCACTAAATAACCGTATGCAAGCAAGCAAGTTAGCTGCCTTGTGGGTTTAGTTGAAGGACATGACCATGACCATAAAGGTGGGCATAGAGATGGCAACGGGGATCCGAAACCCGATGGGTATTTACTCTATTAGGGGCCGGGTATGAACCGTTTTTCATACCCGCGGATATATTAATAGGCAAAAACTATTACCCAGCGGGTAGAACGGGTACGGGTCCGTACTACTGTTACCCGTACCTGTGGGTATAAAATTTGGCCCATCTGCATCAGCCGGCCCAAGTCAGGCAACGAGCGGACGAGCCAAATCCAATGATTAACCCTAGCTAGCTTCACCCGAGTGAGACCCCCACCCCCTCATTTCCTACCCAGCCGGCCAGCTATTGTTGATTTGGATCATTACCATCTATTGTTGATTGTTGTTAACCAATGTTGTTGACTGCTTGGGAATTATCCTGACTTTTTGGATGGCGCATAGCGCATAGCTACTTGGGAATTATCCTGACTTTCGGGTGCGGGTTACCCGCGGGTCCCCGTTACCCGCACGGGTACGAGTACGGGTAAATTTTTTACCCGCATGCGGGTATGGGTACTGTAGCGGGTAGATTTTACTACCACGGGTACGGGTACGGGGTGGTGATACCCGCTAGGTATATACCCGTTGCCATCCCTAGGTGGGCATCGTGCTGGGCAGACCGGCCAGCATAGGTCATTGTGTTTTATGTCTGAATCAAGCCAGACCGTAATAGCCCATCGTGCCATCGTGCCATCGTGCCGTGCCGTGCTGGCCCATTTGTACTATTGCAACGAGAGGAAAAGAGCTGGAGACACACAAAAGCTAAAGTAGTGGACACAAATATTAGGGGAAAAAGGAACTAAATTTTATTCATTCTTGAAAAGGTATAGAATGATATTTGCAGTGCTTGCGTGAGTATATAATACTCCTTAGTATAAAGACTTATGCATTGCAAGAAACTGCTCTCTCTCACCAGTCTCTCTCAATCTCTCTTAGCTCTCTCCCCTCTATCACCTATCTCTCACCCTTCTCTCTCTCTCTCTCTCTCTCTCTCTCTCTCTCTCTCTCTCTCTCTCTCTCTCTCACAGTTATGTCTCGCTCATCGCTCTCTCAATCTCTCTTAGCGATGTGTGAACAATGCAGTGAGATTATTGGAGAGAGCTAGATGCAGTACCGACCGAGGAGAGGGAGAGACAGGGATTGAGAGAGTGAGGGTTAGTGGCAAAGCCAAAATGGAAACAAAATGTAGGCTCAAAACCTCAAAGGATCAATATCAACTCGATGAGATGATATACTGATATCAACTTAATACGACGCCCCAGATCAGCAATATTTTTACTTAGATTAAATTATAGTCGAAGTCCCTTTGGTTGACTTGTGCTCTCATCGGTTGGAGTACCACTTCAATTGCTTGCTAAATAATTACGCAAAGTTCATTTCTCCATATTGAAAATCTATGAATAAATACGAGTGTACACGTATACAACTATATTATATATTGTTAACTTCTCCATATTATTAAAGTGAACTACCGGTGGAGCACCACTTGAATATTGTTAAGTTCTCCATATTATATATTAAAGTGTAATAGAATTAAAGAGAAAACAATAAATCCCATTAGAACCTAAAATGGAATTAAATTCACTTTTGATATCTAATTCAAATCTGATTGACTTTAATGGTTGTCTTAGGCTTCTTCGGTTCACAGGCATACAAATATTTTTTTCTTTTCCTCCTTGTTTTTCTCCTTCCCCATTTTTTCCATTCCCCCCCCCCAACCGGCGCCTCCCCCCCCCCAACCCAATTAATTAATTGCTAGTGACCGGTGAGTGGAGGAGTAGTTACTACGGTACTATCACCACCGCTGGTCCGCGTGTCTGTTTGACCCCCCAGCCCCCACTCGACTTAACTCTTTTGCCTCAGCCCAACTATCCAAGACTCCAAGTCTCCCCCGCGTCTTCCTTCCTTCCTTCTTCCATTGCTGCTCCGATGGTCCAGCCCCTCCCTCACCTCCTCCTCACTTCAGATCTCGATGCAGTTCAAGCTCCTCAGCGTCAACGGTGGCGATATCATCCGTGCGCACTTCCACGACTTCATCCGCACCGTCGATGACCTCCGCTCCCTCCTTGTTGACGCCCAAGTGTGTGGGTGGCTTCCGCAGCTATGTGCGTGGAAGGATTTTGTATCGCGTTTCCCGTTTTCAGAACAGCTTTCGCGGTACTAGTTTGCGACAGGTAATACGTGTCACCTATCAAGTCTTCCACAGTGAGAGAGGAGGAGATTTTTTCAAATTTGATGGTATAGAGACTAGTTTTGAAAAAAAAAGGACTACACTCCTCACTTTGTTCTCATCTCCTGTCATTTGTGGCGGAGGGAGTCACACGTGCGAATGACAAATGGCTATTTGGGTGGAGATGTGAGAGAGCCGAGAGGAATGAAGAGAACAAACGGTGTCTCCGTCTGGACTCTCCAGCAATACAGGAGAGGGAGCAAAGAGATTGGAGTGGGAGGGTGCTTTTGGAAAAGATCAAGCTGCACGGGGGTTATTCTAAAAATTGTTTAAGTGAGTTCGGTACCGTTCAGTGGCGGACCCAACAGGGGGTCAAGGGGGGCTAGGGCACACCCTACTTTCGATGAGACCATGGGTACCCCCTAGCACCCTCTATCTATTGTGGGGTGTTTTTCGAAATGGTTGTACTTTGTTTGATTTATTTGTCTTATTTTAGCATTGCATCACTACTAGTTAGCACCCCCTAAATTTATATCCTGGGTCCGCCACTGGTACCGTTGTTTGAAATTTTCTTATCTCTCTATCACCAAAAATTGCAGAAAACTAAGCCCAACATTGCAGTGTTAAATAATGTACAATTTTTGGTACCACTCTAATGTAATTTTTAGTTCTATTTGTTTTTATATTTGTAGGATTTACCTAGATTTACTTTATTTTTGTCTAGGTTAGAATTTTTTTTGTTTTGTATTTTGTAAGGGTTCATCTTGGTTTACTTTATTTTTTATCTAGGTTAGAAATATTTTATTTGTGTTTTGGTATTTTCAGAGATAAGGAGCGAGTAAAACATAGTAGCTTTTTGATGTAAACCCTGTGGCTCAAAAAAATGATTGCGATTAAAAAACAATCAGACAACTATCAATAGACATCCCAAGACCCTCCATCTCCCAATAATTCTTTCACATTAGATATGCTAGGGCACTGGGGCTAGAGCGCTCGTGTGGATGGCGGAACCTTCACATTGGCGGCAAAACCTGGCAGGACTTGGATGTAGTTTCAAAAAATTGCAAGAGCTTTTCCGCAAAAGTTTCAACTGCAACAGCCTGCGCCAGGCCCGTTCGCCCAGGGCCTCGCCGTGAATCCAGAATTGTCGAAGGGCTTGTCGCAAAACCTAAGGTGCATCTGCATTCAGTGGAGTATCTGATTAAAAAAAACGGTAATGCTACAGTTCGGACGTCTATTTTTTTATGCAATATTTTCATTTGACAAACAGTAAATGTTTCAAAACGAAAAAAAAAATATTTCAAACGTTAAAAAAAATGTTGCAGATGTTAAAAAAAATATTACGTCCGGCTGCTAATACTGCCCAAAAACAAAATTTTCACGAAACACGCATTCTGTGTCAGACTTGGTACTCGATACGTGATGGAAGTCGGAAGTGCTCACCGTGTTACGCCTCCACCGCCACGCCCGCAGGCTGCTCCGCGCCGGCCGCGGCCGGCACACGGTGACCACGTCCCACTTGCCGTGCACAGCGCCGACGGCACGATGCCCGCGCCGCAGCCACCGACCGCCATCCCGCCGGCCCGGCTCCCGCGCGCAGGTCGGCGCCGTCTGTCTCCTGCACTGCACGGCTGCCTGTTTCGCGGGAATCAATCGATCAGCTGGCTCGGCTCGGGTTGTGCGCCACGATTTGCACACGCCGCTCTCCCCGCTTCGGCTAGCGGCTCGGTCGCATGTAAACACGGCGCGAACGCGACTCGACCCCGTTGGTTTGCGCCGGGCCGGCAGTAGCAGCCCTTTCCTTTGCCGCATCCCAACGATTTTATGCTGATTCTGGGCAGCCGAGCCGTTGATGTGATCTTTTTTTCATTTTTTTTTTTTTGCAAATCTAGTTCTTTTTTTTATCGAAATTGCAAATCTAGCATTCTCTCCAACTGTAGTAACCGTTGTTCACGCTCACCAGCCGTGACAGACCCCCTCCCGCACCCGAGGAGCGCGGCAGTCAAGAAGAAGTGCGGGACCAACAGTCTAGCGAGCATGGGAGGAGGTCGGCTGAGCACGGGAGGCAGATGTCGCTACTGGGAGGTGTAATTTCGGTGGAGAGAGAGTTAAATTTGCAAAAAAAAAAAAAAAAAAAAAAAAAACAAGATGATAGTGGCTAAAAAAGTGATTACTTCTGGTGCTGCTAACGCCGGTAAACGCTGTGCTGGCTGCCATCGTGGATTGATTATCCTATTCGTAGGCTCGGTGTCTATCAACATGCGTGACACAGACAAAATTGGTCGATCCGTTCGGTCATCGTGCTGGACGAAAGCAACATGGGACCAGAACAGTTTCGATTGTTTGTGTCCGCCATGTAAGACGGCATCAAGAGACACCAATACAGTAATGGTGTGATTAGTGATTATCGGGCACTACGGAGGGTATTATAATTATTAAAGTATATTCTCGTCTTGTTTTCGTTAGCTTGAGTTTTTTTTTAAAAAAAAAAACTGATCGGTACATACAAATTAATATTTCCTTCATTCTAAAATAGATGTTATTCTATATTCTTATATTTCTATCAAGATATATATATAAAAGATTGTATTACCTCTCTTTATTATGTCTTTAGATGGTGCATTTTACTATAGTTTATCATAGTAAATAATATTAAAAATAACTAAAAGAGAGAGAGAGATAAGATAAAAAAAATGTTAAAAAACCATCTTGAAATTGTAGAATGAGATATATTTACGAGTAAAATTTGAAAGTTAAAACAATATGTATTCAAGAAGAGGGGGAGTACAAATCAATCACTACCTTCAAAACCTATATTTGTGTCAGATCTGGCAACTCGGTGCCTCACATGGCCCATCCTAGTACTACTCACATCCAAACATGCTTAACTTCGAAGTTCTAACAGGATCCCCGAAAGGTCACCCATCCTAGCACTACTCTCAGCTAAACACGCTTAACTTTGAAGTTCTTATAGGATTCAGTGCTTTAGTGTTGGTATGATCGCATGTGACATGTAACGCGTCCATCTCCTCTTAACCCCCGCAGAGCACTCGAACACCGATTTTAATGTTCTCATACTCCAAACATGGTTTGACCTATATTTTAGTGTTGTCATATACTCCAAAACTTCGGAGGCCGTTTTGATGCCCTAAACGATGTTTTTTTTTTAATTCTATCGCTGCACTCGCACTCGCACAAAAAATTATTGAAAGACCTGTTGATTTTCGGTCTTTTTCAGATGAAGCTTCTCATTAGCTTTCCAACGAACCAAAGAACGCCCCGATCGGAGTTACGAGTCAAAAGTTATGGCCGTTTCAGCGAGACTCAGAGGCGTGAACTATTTGCGTCGATTTTTGGTTAGAACCGACACAGATAATATTATTTGTGTCGATTTTTGCCTAAAACCAACATAGATAATATTATCTATGTCGGTTTTTGCCTAGAACCGACACAAATAATATGACTACTATTTATATCGATTTTTCGCTAGAACCGACACAAAAATTGAACTATTTGTGTCGGTTCTAATTAAAAACCGACACAAATAGTCTTCCCGCCATTTTAAGGTTTAGAACCGACACAAAAACTTTATGTGTCGGTTTAAAAAACCCAACACAGATAGAGTGGTTTTCTTAGCTCAGAGTAAGTCGCTTTTCCCGATGAAGTATTGTAGCTTTCTTTTTAAAAAAAAATTCATGTACGGCCAAATTACATCCTACACAATGAAATGGAGTAAGGGATTTACATCGTGTCAAGGGTGATAGTAACTTGATATAGTTTCTAATGGTTTCAGAATTCAACCCCAGTTGCAAGATATACGGGTTTGGGATATTGGTTTGGGATATTTGTGTTGAATAATAAATTGATCGTCGTAGATCAATCTCAATACCATTAAGAATATTGAGAATATCCGAACAACAATTATAGATTAACACAAGACATAGAGGATCTCGACCATTTTCTCTTTATTGATTGTAGATTGTTTCTCTTATACAATGTGTGTTATATTTATAGCAAAAACTCTTTAGGGGTCCTTTGCATAAAATTTTTTTTATCCCAATTAATTTATGTAATTATGCAGAGCTTCAGAGTCCTTTGCATAAAATTTACCGCAACCACATAAAAACCCAAAAAAAACCAGGGGTTAAATCACAAATTTCTATTCGGCCTTTGTTTTCTTTTTTTTTCTTAGACCAAAATTTAATGGGCCGTAGCGACCCACCAACCGCACGGGCCAAAAAGGACGATGGGCCTAGGTTTTTTTTTAACTCTAGCCCTGTCATTGTTGGAACCGCCTTGCATGGTCTTGTTGGCTGCAGGCGCGAGCAGTGAGCTCTTCAGGAGCAGTGTCGACCCGATGGCGGTGTTTCAATGGATCGCAACGACGTGGCGTCTACTCAAACGGTGGTGGTTTTCAAAGGCATGTGCCGTGCACGTTCGGTAGGAGCAGTGGCATGGCATAATAGGAATCTAATAGCATGGGATTGAAAACAGGGAATTCGATGACATACTGTTAGGCTTTGGACTGTGGCGGACCCAGGAAGAAATTATAGGTGGGGCAGGCTTGAAATAGTATTAAAACGCTAAAAAGAATACAATGTACCGTAACAACAATAATACTATTAAAGAAGCATAAATATAACGTTCAACTAATACGGTCAAAGAAGAATTAGCAAATAGGCAACATACCACTCAGTTAACAATTGGTGAGGGACGAGGCAATTGTATTGTCCTAGTTTTGAGGCGCTGAAATCGTTGGATGATGGCTTTATCATTAAGTGATTTGAAGATCTCTCTCCGTGTAGCAAACCATTAAGTCATTCATCCAATAGTTGGCAATCTTATTGCATAGTTCAGTCTTGATATACAATATACCTGGGCCGCCGATCGTTTCTTGCTTGGTGCCGATTGTTTCTTGCTTGGTGGCTGGTGCAACGTTTCAGCTTTCAAATTTATTAGGCCTATACATACACAGTATATACAACATACATGGGCCTTGTAAATTGTAGGTGGGGCAGCAGCCCAACCTGCCCTACTGCTGGGTCCGCCCCTGCTTTGGAGAGTTGTCATGCTGATTGAATAATAAATTGATCGCCATAGATCAATCCCAATACCAATCAAGAATATTCGGCGTGAATAACAATCCTAGAATAGATAAACACAAGATATAGAGCTCTTTTACGGTACACTAAATTGAATATGAATCGTTCATTCTTTTCGATCCAATGGATCATATTAACTAAAGTTTACTTATACTACACCTGGTAGTAGAGTAGTAGAACCACCCTTAACAAATCAACGGTTATATGTGATTTCTACTACACAGTTTATACTACAAGTATAATCCACCGTAAAATTTCTCAAGATATAAAGGATCTCAACTCTTTTCTCTTTATTGATTGTAGATTGATTCTCTTTTATAATGAGTGCCATATTTATACCAAAGACCACTCAAAGTTAGTTTCGGAATTCGCACGACAAAACCAAGAGACTAGTTATATCTCAACAAAACTAAGAGTTCGATTATATCTTAACAAATGGGGCGTTTATGCTGTGCTGGTAGGTAGGGTTCACAAAATCGCAGAAAATCGCGCGAAAATCGCGATTTTCGGTCATATCGGAGGGGTAAGATATTTAAAACCGACCGATAAATCGGTTAAATTCAAAAAAAATTATGAGCCGTAAATATCGCAATAATCGGTGCAAATCGAGAGAAAATCGCTCAAGGAATCGGCTTCGAGAAACAATCAATTGGCCGGTAAAAATCGGAAGAAAATCGGGAGAAATCGGGAGAAAATCGCTAAAAAAATTGGCTTCGAGAAACTTTCAACTAAAAAGTGAAAATCGGAAGAAAATCGGTCAAAATCGGGAGAAAATCGGAATTTCTTCTTCAAATTTTTGGATTTTAAAACCATGCGATATCTAGCGATTTTTTCCGATAATCTAAAAACGAAAATCGTCCGATTTTCTTAAAAAAGAAAAGGTGAAACCTGCTGGTAGATGCATAGAACAAATGATGCTGATGTGGCACCAACTGACGCATCTATATATACGGGAAAGGCTGGGGGGTGGCAACGGGGGCATTCCCCGCCGGGGAGTGCCTCCCCATCCCCGTCCCCGCGACATAAAATTTTCCCCGTCCCCGTCCCCGTTCCCCGTCTCGGAGGAGAACCCCCCCCGTCCCCATCCCCGTTCGGGTATCGGGGCCCGTCGGGGACCCATCCCCGCGAAAAGTTCACACAAGAGAAGAGCTCTTATAGCCATTTTAACTCTAAAATTATATCAACAGGCAAGGAAAAAAAGAATGCATGCATTCATTAAAAATTATGTTGTCCCGTTTATGAAAATGTGATTATGATGGGCTAGAGAATATGTTTGCAATCTAACAATTAAATTGGACTAAACTAAATTCGGGTCCCCAACCGGGTCCCCGCGGGGAAAGAAATTCCCCGTCCCCGTCCCCGCCATCCCCGATGGGGGAATCATTTTCCCCGTTTCCATCCCCGCGGGGGATGATTTCTTCCCATACCCGTCCCCTAATAGAGGAATTCCCCGCCGGGGATCGGGGAACGGGTCCCCATTGCCACCCCTAGGGGTGGCGGCATAACAATTTTAGGGGAATCTGATGAAATTGGATTGGCTGTTTGACCCTTTTGAGTCGATCTGTGCGGGATAGGAAGGTTCTTTTCTTTGTCATGGAGTCTTCATTAGTTCTTCTGTGTCTATGCTCTTATTTTTTAAAGTTGCACAAACATTAAAACATGAATAAAGGGTGGATGGTGATTACTTACCTCTTCGTTTGCTCCAAGATTCGTGCAATTTCTATTTAGAGGAAAAACATAGAATCACTCCTCGTATCATAATCATACAAGCTGCAGTTGGATCAAAGCAGACAATGCTTGTGAGTGGCACAGGAAGCGTCTATGCATTTGGGAAGAGTAAATTTAGTGGTGCGGAGTTCTTTGTGGCTGCTGACACTAGCTAGTAACATTTCGACTCCTAATAAGACAGTGGAGTCACTAGTGTGTGTGTGTGGCAACTATGAGGCACGGAAAGTAATTATTATCTAAGTACTTTCAGTATCAAATTATATTGAAGTATAAATGCATTGTAATCTTTACAAGCAAAGGTAAAAGGTATATCTAGAATTTTCAAAAAAATTAGAGGCACTGGTGCATATCCGACAACCAACTGGCTCCGCCCCTGGTTCAATTGCATATGATTCAAGGGTGCAGGTGGTGATAACTAGTGGCTTGGTAGTTTGGCATTGAAATACACACACGCTGAAGAGTCTAAAAAGAACTCATACATTCCAGAACTTACAATTAAAGCATTTTTACGATACTCTAAATTTAATATAGATCATTTATTTTTTTCGATTCAATGATTAGATTAGCTGGTATTTATTTATACTTTCTTTGATAATACAGTAGTAGGAATACTCTCAATAAATCAAGAGCTAAACCTACACCATATATTATCAACAGGGCTGGCCCTGAGGGGGGCGGGGTGGGCGGCCGCCCAGGGCCCCCCAAAAGTTAAGGGCCCCCAAACTATTTAAGCAAAGTGCTGGTATATATATATATATATGATAATATATCCAGTGCAATTAAAGTTTTCGTGCAATTATCGTGCAACCCTACTAAAAAAAGTTTCAAAAAATTCTTAAAAAAATCATGGACGTACATCTCAACTTAAACCATCTACGTATAAAATTTCATGATCAAATTCGTCATATGCTAGAAGTTACAAAATTTTTTTTTTTTGTAACTTCTAGCATAGGACGAATTTGATCATAGAATTTTATATGTAGTTGGGGTAAGTTGAGATATACATCCATGATTTTTTTCAGATTTTTTTGAAACTTTTTTTAGTAGGGTTGCACGAAAATCAGCTTGTACCTTGGCAATTTGGCATTGGACTAGTTGTGCTTGTGCAGGACGCCAGAGCGTGAGCGACTAGAAGTCTTTTGAGGAAAGAGGGTTTCCATCAAAAGAATGCTTCCTGGCGGCTGGCGGCTAGAGGTTTCATCTAACGAAAAAGTAAAAACAGGAGGGGCGGCAGGCGGCCGATCGCCCGGACGTGGCGACGTATAGAGAGAAAAAAAATGTATATATATATGAGGAGGTGAATGGGGCCTCTATATGAGTTTTCGCCCTGGGCCCCCAAAATGCCAGGACCGGCCCTGATTATCAATATAATGGAGTGTGAAAATTTTCTAATCACAGGTGATCCTATAGCTGTGTGAAGAATTTTATTTTAAAATAACATATTTTAAAATAATTTTACAAGAATAATATGCCAAAATTTTTTTTACAAAAATACACCCGTGTCGCTATTTGAATTGACAACGGGCGCCATTTGAAATGGTAACAGTGCCTGTTACCAATTCAAATGGCGACAAAGATCTCAATCTTGTCGACTAATTGAATCCATAACAAAATAATCCGTCGGCCGAATTCAATCCGTAACAAATCAGTCTCTGTCGCCATTTCAATTGGCTACAGAGTCTCCGTCGATTGATTTTGATCGACTTTTAATCGAAAGAATTTTTCCAATCTTCCAAAATTAGACGTTCTTCTGTTTTTAACCTTTCGACTTCTATATTAAGGATAGACCAACAAAGTTGGCCTAACTTATTATTAGTTTTCACTAATCCTATATTGTTTCCCTTGATAAAAATAAACAAAGTTGACCGATGGAGGGAGATTACACAACAGCATGCGGCTCAGATTATGCTCACACAGGTGACCAGTGCCTGCCAGCTTCATCCGGTCGTGCACGGATTGTTCCTGTTGCTCGGCTGCCAGCATCATTCTAACAGACCAAAATCGAAAGAGAGTGTATCAACGTAACGTGGTCTATCTATGTGCAAGCTTCGCTGGTTTTGTACAGAATCATACAGCGTTGCTCCGGCGGTCTGCCCCTGCCCCTGCCCCCGCAATGTGAGTTTTACCATGCTAGCAGGCGCAGGTTGATTGCGTGGGGATGCCATTTGAGATGCCCAGCTCAAGGATTTGCTCTGCGGTTTGGTACATCCCCTTGAAAACATGATTTCATCGACGGACTCAGTACATCCCTTTGAAAACAGGATTTGATCGGCAGATGCTTGCACCGTACTCTTCATACTCTGCTTTTGTGTGGCACGCCTGGTTGGGGGAAGAACTACCACAATTAGCTTACCTCAGATAATGAAAAAGAAGATATTCAAAAATGGAAATGATGCTTCAGAAGAATTTTCTAAGCTGTAGGATCCACTTGCAAAAGCAATTGTATTCACACTGCAAAATTTCGGGTGATTTGAATTTTCATTACTACTGTGTAGAATCAAAAGTTTGAATACCTCGTAGAATTCAGCAGTAGAAGCAAGCACAGAACCACCAAACCAAACTGCATATCTTTGAATTGGATGACTAACCACATTAACTTCTATAGGTTGGGCCTGAAATCAATGGAATGTAGCTGTAATTTCCAAGTGCTAAACCACAACAGAGTTTCCAGTGTGGTCAGTGCTTTCTTGCAGTCAGAAAGAGAACACGAGCAAATATGGAAAGTTTGTACCTTCGCATCTGCACCAAGTCGAGCATTAGATGCAACGACCCGTGCATCCACTATCTTTTTTAGGTCCCGTTGTAATCTTCTATGGAAATCCTTAAACATAGTAGATCCCCCAGACAAGACAATATTCTGTACCATTGACAACAGGCTCAAACTCTTTGCAGCGTCTTAAAATCATAAAACAACATTTTGATCATACATACCTTGTAGAGAGCCCTCCTTGTGTCAATCGGGGATGATTGGATGCACTTGTCAATAACAACATGCAAAGGACTGGTAAAATCATTGTTGTAAATCTCAGGGTGGAAGAAGATCTGCACACATTTTGTGGTAATGTGAGAGGATTGAATTTAAATGAGCAGTGATATCAAAATGTATAGCAAAAATGTTTCAGTACTTTTCCAATGTGCAACAGTTACATTCATGGCCATAAAGCTTGAACTTAAACTAGTTTGCATTTTTATTTATCCGTGAAGCAAAGTTTATTTTTTAATATCAGTGAAATAAAGCAAACTCAATTAACAAAAGGGAGTAGTTCTGCATATCATGGTTAAGAAATAATCGATTAAAAATTTAATTTTTGACCCTAAAACAGACGTGGCATTGCAGAAGTTACTATAGAATATAGATGTTACACATTTATGTAAAACCAAATACCTCAGGCCCCAGGAAGCGCTCATATCCAACTTCGCAGGTGTATGGAGCACCAGTTTTTGGCTTGACGCCAGTCCAGCGTTTTGTGTACTTAGAGGGCTCCCTGTCATGCTTATTAAATTCCTGAAATAACAAGAATAAAGGTAAATAATGAATATCTTTCCTTTTGGGTGATCTCTTCCATTTAAAACTCCATGTTTTAAAGCTGACAAGTACTGAGACATAATATTTTTAAAGAAAATGATCACCAGTGGCAGAAAAAAGTGAAACAAAAAAAACATATGCATTATTTGACGTAAAGCGTGTTTAGAACAGCGTTTTACATAATTAGATCCCCGCTAGGTGTTAAATGCCAATGCCTCAGTGGAGTGGCTTCTATACTAGCACACAGGCAGCAGACTGCATGGCACTGAATAGGTAAAATAAAAACCTCCTTTTAATCACCATCCAGCTTTCTTTGAAAACCAAATATAATAGTTCAAGTTTCAAGTATTAACATAACAGGCGCTTAATGTAATTAATACCTTCACAATGTCTGAACAAGTATAGCAGTACATTTCTTTTACCCTCCTTGCTACATCAAAAGATTCTTCAGGTGGAATGTGCTCACCTCTTTCCTGCATGCAAGAATTGGAAGTTCACTGACTTATAAATATACTGCGGTTAGTCGGTGTCACTTTATACAATAAGCTGATTACAACTAAATAAGAAGCAAACTTTGTACATTTTTCCTATATATACCCAAATATAAAGTCAAGTCACCCTGCAGGTCAAAAGCCAATAAAAAAACTTAAGTTGTCTTCTTTTCACATTAGATGTGGATGACATCAGTTTCAGTTTGTCCTTGTTTTGATCAACCTTGAGTACTCATTTATTCAGAATGGCGTAACTGAGATATTTATTTGACAACTAGGTTAGGCAACTCAAAGAATCTAGAAGATGTTTAGAAAATTACATCTTGGCCTAAGTAGTGTTACTTGGACTTGGACACGGGAGTCAGAATTTGACTCGGATTCAGAGTGCCGATTCGGCAAATAAAAATTGACACAAGAAATGCTGCTCAGAATCGGACACGGGTATCGAAATCGGACTCTGATTTGAGGTATCCGATTCGGCAAAAAAATTTGGACACAGGTGTCCAAGTAACACTGGGCCTAAGGTTAAGTGATAATCCAATTGGCAACTGCTTAAGTGTTGTGAAGAAGTAAGCAGAAATAGTTTGTTCCTTTCTTTAAAATACATTTATGACTAAATTGCATGCAGCAGCTCTTTAAAATTTTCAGGTGAAATGTTTTGTGTGATACATCATTAGATGAGGAATGACATGATAGCTATTTTTCTTTCAATTCCATCTTTAATGAGCAGTGCTTCTATGCTTTTCCTTCTAGTACAAGTTACACAAATCTTGAAGCAAACGAAGGGGTAAGTAATCACCATCTACCCTTCATTCATGCTTTAATAATTGTGCAACTTTTAAAAGGAAGAGCATAGAAGCACTTCTCATCTTTAATTCATATTTCCATTCCCTTATTATATGTTTCAACTATTATTTTCCTACATCTTTCATTTCCTTATATTTGGCCTTTTGGATTTTCAGCTCTATTGGTTCACAAATAACAAACGATCACTGGCATTTGTTAACAAATGAAAAGTTGAGTACTATCTTGTGACAGTTCACAAGAGAGCAGTGGGAAACTACCTTTAAAAGTTGCCGAATAAACTGGGTAACATCCTTGCCTGTAATTGGAATAGATCTGATACTGCTCCCAATGACATAACCATCAGCAACAGGAACAATGTGCGTAGCTCCATCACCCACATCAACTACAACACCTGTCATTTCACACTGAAAACAAAGCATGAAGTTCACCATAAATACCAGAGTCTGATGTCACTCGACAGGTATGAAAGGAAAACAATGATAAGAATGTGGTGCAAACTGCAAATGATAGACAAAACAACCAGAAATGCCCAATTCTCTAACTTAAAAATATTAATTTCCCACAGAATTGTATACTTGTATTACACTGAAGTGGTGCTGGGGGAAATTAACTTAAAACTGGTTCTTAGAAAAAGAACAGTATGATACTATTTGGATATTTGGGAAAAAAATAATAGAAAAGGCAGGTTAAAATGACCCCAAAGTATGCATATATACAAGTGGATCAAGTGGGATCTTACCATACTGACAGTAGATATTTTGGTTGGCTAATATACACCGTATAGAGTGAATACAAGTCGGTCGGGTCCTTTCAGGCCAATGTTAGCAAGCTCAAGAATTGGTTTCTTTTGGACTCTTATGCAAGAGTACTACAGATATAGCAAAGCACCGTCCTGTCTTTCAAGTCATGTGACGGACCAGGTATTTAGACATATTATGCAAGAAGGCTGAGTTAACCTGACAAGTTTTGGGCCAAATGTGTAATCATATGGTGCATGTTAGATGTAACTTCCGAGCAGATTGGGTGAAGATATTAGTGGGTTAAGCGGGACAGTCAATTCACCGAATAACTAAAACATTACTTATTGGAAGAGTGCAATAAAGCCAGTTAAATTACACTAAAACATGGCCTTCGCAATGCCATCCAGCTTCAGACTAAGAAATTCCTGCGCCCAACATCAATGAGACTAAGCTCTGACGACTAACCTTTGTGGTGGTGTATCCTGCGGCGAGGGCAAGCACGGGTTGAACCGCTATGTACAGACCGGGCACATTGAACGTCTCAAACATGATCTCCCCGGCGTACTCCCGAGTCTCGGGAGCAGTCAGTGGGCTCTCGGTCAGCAGAAAATAATGATCTTCTGGATCACACCGGAGGTAATTAAAAATGCACTGCTGCCAGAACCTCTCCATGGTGTCCCAATTCTCAACCTGCACGGTCCATTTTAACTCGAATCAATGAATGCGGTAGCAAAACAGCAGCATTTGCACTACAGTACAGTTGGGCAGTTCGCACCCACCTGGCCGTTGTGAATGGGGTAGCTGAGGCTGTACGTGCTGCTAGAACGGCAGCGAGCCAGAGCATCCTCCCCTATGAAGAAGTCGAGATCGGCCACGACGCCCGCGCTGTGCTGCGCCAGCCAGTTCCCCTTGGTGGAGGCCCTCGTCTGGTGGGCGAAGGAGTCGTTGACGGCGACGACGGTGGGGGTGATGAAGCATGGCTCCACGTTCCCGGCGAACCCCATCTTCGTGTACCTGCCACGACCCACGATTACCTTACTTAGATCAGCATCGCGCGTTGCCCGCCACGCCTTCGGCGCACAGATCTGGTCAGAGAAGGAAAGAGACGGGTACCCGGTGCCGTTGTCGATGACGACGGCCGGGCGGGAGGCGGCGTCCATGCCGCGGCGCGGTGCGGGGAGCGGGCGGGCGGGCGACGTCAGCGGCGGCAATTGGGGCGGCACCACGGGTTCGCGCCGGACGAGGCGAGGCAGGTCTCCCCCGCTTTTAGAGGCGGCGGCGGGAAGCGAGAGCGGGCGGCGGGCGCCGTCGCGGTGGGCATCCCAGTATCCCACCACCCGGCCAGCCACTTACCCAGCGCCACTAGCAAGCAGTAACCAACCACCAGAACCAGCCGCCGAAGGGCGATGCTTGGAGGACGATACTAGAAGCTTCTAGAAGAAGGGAGGTATCGGGATTCGAGATGGGGTTGGTGGCCGAGAGGAGAGCGGATACTGGAGCAAGCTGAGCTGAGCTTAGCTTTCCTATGCTTTTCTTTTGCTTTTGCTTCTCATGCGGAAGCTTTGGTTTTTTTTTTCGGGATTGTTGTAGGTTAAATAGCATTTAAATTTTTGAGTCTTATGATCAAGATGAAATTAATTTGCCTTATCTCATTTGAATATTATCTTATCAATAATTAATTTGCCTTATCTCATTTGAATATTATTTTTTTAGTTATTAGATGAGAAATATTATTCTTTTATGTATATCCATTTTACATCAATTATGTACTAGTTTTACATAAATTAAATTATGTAAAAATGATATAACATTTTGTAAAAAAAAACATTATTCTTTCCCGCATAACTTTTTTATAGCAATTTTGTACTAATTTTATACAAATTAAATTATGTAAAAAATAATAATGTAACAATTTGGAGGAAAAAAAAGAACAAACGAACTATAAGAAACACACAAAACAAAAATGTGGATCACGAAGTTAAAATGATAAAAATACAACGTGGTTCACAAAGCAATATCTAGTAGGAAAAAGAACTGAATGCTCACAAATAAAAAATACTCGAGTGCTATTTAGCAATTTCCCCAAATGTTTTTCAAGTTTGGTCTCTATTCAAATGTAATTGTGAATCTGTTTTTTTTTATCGCAACAGATACCTAATGCACTCCTTACCATAGTAAGTGCACCTGATGCAGTCTCATACCACTTTAAATATCATGTGCTGCCTTTCAATCCTTTGGTGACATGGAATAGATTATATTTACAATTTCATTTGGATAGATACTAAGCTTTAAAAAAAGTCAATAAACAGAAAAAATAAAGTTTCTCTTGTCTCAGGGTGGTGTTGGATTTGTCTCGGGGTGGTATTGGCGTAGGCTTGTGCTAGTATAGGCTACCTGTGGCCAAGGGCGGAGCCAACCCAGGTCCATGCCTCAGGTCAGGCCACATCTTCTTGGACTAAACTATAATTTTACTAATTTTTTAACATATTTTTGCATGAACTTGTCATAGTAGGCCTCAGGTCTAGGCCCGGATGGCCCAAGGCTTGCCTCCACCCTAACCTGTGGCGTTGTTGTAAGTTTAAGCTACATTAGTTTTAGTGATTGGTTTTAATTTAATATTTAATCATTGTTTAATGATAAAATCTAATCTTTAATGAGACTAACATGTTTATTGAGCTTATTGTTAGTAGTCTCATAATTTAGATGGAAAATAAAAAAAACCCAAGGTATATACTTGTATTCACTCTATTATTTTAATGCATAGTTTGGATTCAAATTAAAGTATAAATTCGTCCACTGTTTAAACCTCAAAGATGTGTATTATATTTCTATTCCATATATTACATGAATGCACATACTTAGTGGTGGGCGTCGTCTTGTCTTGCCGACAGACCATCGTCTTAGTAGGGCAGTCTTAGAGACCCGCAGCCGCTCGGCGTGCCCGTCGTCTTGGTCGTCTTGGCCCGCTTTTAGTGAGCCAGGCCCAGCCATTTGCGTTTCATGCCCGTCTTTGTCTTGGCCAGGCCGGCCCATGTGCACTATTGCGATGAGAGAAAGAACCCAGAGACGCATGAAGCTGAGGCAATGAAGATAAATATTGGGGGGAATATTAAATTTTATTCAATCATGAGCATGTACAAAGTTACTCTCTCTCTCTCTCATCTCTCTCAACTCTCTCTCTCTCGCCCGTTGCTCCCCCTCTCTGTCCCATCTCTCTCATCTGTTGCTCCCTCTCTCTTGCTCTCGCCCATCTCTCCCCCTCTTTCTCTCTCGTCCGTTGCTCCCTCTCTCATCAATGTGCTAAAGACTGATCGTGGGACTAGCACGGTAAACACAGAAGGTTTGAAAATATAGTTTCTGGGTTCGACATACCGTAACTTTAAACTTGAATTTTCTAGGAATGCATAATTAAGAGGGGTAGTGGTGGTGAGCAAGGGCAGTGGCGGACACCACATGCCGACAGCGTGGCAGCGTGCCGCCGTCGTGCCGTGCCACCCGTCGTGCCCAGTTCCCAGGCCCAGCACGGCCCGAGCTATAGTGCCGGGTCATCCCGGCACGACCCTTTTACCTACCGGGCCAGGCTTGGACCATGCCGTGCTCGTCGTGCTTCGGGCCGGCCTAAAGAAGCCCGGCCCAAGTGCCCACCTCTACACATACCTAGTAAGAATTAGTACTTTAACTTGATGTTTCAATAGTATTGATCTATTCTACCACTCCTTATTTTAAAGATCAATACTTTGAAACTAATCCTTGAGGATATATTATTCTTGCCTAGTTTTAGTATACTCATGGTAATATAGAGGAAGCTCCAATGTAATCAAAATTGAATATGTGCATATTGTTTCCAATCCAATTATATGGACGCACATATCCTTATGGAATTTATTCTATAGTTGATGGTCTAATAGGTATTGATCCTTTTTCAATCCACTCAAATATGTTGGATCATTACTTGGTAACCATCAGCATGAGTATATAAAAACTTATATAGTTGATATATACTCATATCAATTTAAATAAAAATTTCAATTGAGTTTGTTTGTCTTATTAATCATTAACGAACACTTCATCATATGTTGATGGCGTTTCTTGATTAATTAGGACAAATGGTTCTTAAGTATAATGAAGCATTAGTTGTATCAATGTACTCAAGACACATTTATATCATTCAAATTGATTACAGATGTGCTCAATCAATCTCGGATTCTCGGGGCATCCATTATGTATTAATGGAATGCAATTGATGATTGAGACAATCGTATTTATTGAACTAATTGTTTGCTTGAGGTTGTGGATATAGAATTAGTCCAACAAGGTTGAGATGAAGAATCGAGAAGAAGAAGAAGTCATCATGTGTTGATGAGCTTTAAGAGGAGAATCCTAAAGTGAAGAGATGAGAAGAGCTAGAAGAGTTCATCATGTGTTGATGAACAAGAAGATGAAAGGATGAGTTACGATCCAGGGAGAAAAGAAAAAGATTGAAGATCTTTAAAGCCCCAAAGGGGATTGCGTGCAATGAAGATATAACTAGATAGGCTATAGTGTCTAGTTTAGATTGCCTTACTATTAAGAGGTGTTGAGTTCTTTTGATTAAGCTTTATCATATGTTGATGAACTCAATCTGGTTTACTCAAGCTCAAACTCGTATTTGGATTTTGCATGGAGCTAACCGTTTGGCATGTGTTGCGAATGAATGAAGCTCATACATTGGCTTTCGTATGATGCTTTGATTTGCATGTGTTGCAAATAGGAGAAACTCATGCTTGCTTCTTATTAAATCTTACTTGATTTGGTATTGCTTGGAGCTAAGCTTTGCATGTGTTGCAAAAGGAGAGAGCTCAAGCAATTTGGTTCAAGTGGTTGCATGGAGCTAAGATTTGCATGTGTTGCAAATAGATAACCCATGTACTTTAGTTTGTTTGGTATTTGCTTGGAGCTAAGTTTTGCATGTGTTGCAAAAGTAGAGAGCTCAAGCAATTTGGATTTTAAAGTCATTATATGGAGCTAGTGATTTGAATGTGTTGCAAATAGAGAGCTAATGCGCTTGAGAAGGTTTAGTTGGTTTTTGCTTGGAGCTAGAGATTTGCATGCGTTGTAAATAGAGAGTTCAAGCATTTGAGTTTATTTAGTTATTGCATGAAGCTATGGATTTGCATATGTTGTAAAAAGGAGATAGCTTATACATTTTGGTTAAGTTGGTTTTTGCATTGAACTAAAAGATTTGCATGTGTTGTAAATAAAGAGAGTTTATGCAAGTTGCCTTGAAGTTGTTTAATTGTTATTTACAAATACGTTGTGCAAATAAGCGGGATGTTTATGAGTTTGGAATCCTAGATCATGTGAAAAGGATATTTGCAATCGTGTTTTCCAAAGTGTCGTTATCTCGTGCTGATCACCTCATGGCTAAGAGGATTAATCTCATAGACTCGTGGTTTATTTGTATAGGTGTTTTTGAAAATAAGTTTGATTTGGTTATTTGCAAATGCGTTTTGCAAATGAGCGGGAGGTTATGTGTTTTGATCCTTGAGTATGTGAATAGGGCTTGCAATCGTGTTTTGCAAGTTGACTTGATCTCATGTTGATCATCACGTGGCTAACATGATTGAACTCATACGTTCTTGGTTTATTTGCAACTGTGTTTTGCAAATAAATTAGAGTTTAAGTGAAATTCTTTGGAGTATGTGATTAACATTTGTAAATATATTTTGCAAAGTGTTGTGATCATATGTTGATCCTCACATAGCTCAAAAAAATATTCTTTGTGGTTTTGGAGAAAAAAATATTCATATGTTGAAATTCTTTGTGTTTTGTAAAAATTAAGTTTTCTCCCTGAGACCAGCACTACCGACGTGCTAAGGGCGGTAGTACCACTGAAGCTGACAACACCACTTATGAATGTGGTACTACCGCTCGGTCGGCACTACCGACCCTAAGATTTTGGTAGTTATTTTTCAGTGGGCTTATTTTTGCGCCCACACCTGGTCAGCACTACCGGGCTCAAGGAGTGGTACTGCTGGCGTTACGGCAGTACCGCCCTTTTGCCTGCGGTAGTGCTGGAAAACTAGCCGTTGCCGACCATTGGAGGTCAAGGCCGGCACTACCGGGCCTTAGAGGCCGATAGTGCCAGATTTACTATTTTCTGCCCAATTTGCCCCCCAACGGCTATATTTCTTATGGGAGGCTATAAATGGGGGCTTGAGGCTGGCATTTGATGCTTGATGGCTTTATGGAGTGTTTGGGAGGTTTGTGTATATGTTGCACTCCTTAATTTGGTGTTTGGGCTAAGAGTGAGCTCTAACTGCATGTGTTACAGTTAGTAGTGGGTTGAGAGCCTCATTGTGCATGTGTTGCACTTGAGGAGGATCCTAATATATGTGTTGCACTTAGGAGATCACCGGAGTGCATGTGTTGCACTCGGTGAAGTTCAAGCAGAAGGTTTGACTTGTTACTCTTGGAGGTTGCTGTCTCCTAGACGGCATAGAAGCTTCGTACGTGGAGCTCTCAATGGAGGTTGTGAGAAGCCCGCCGAAGTCTGTGAAGGTTGGAGCTAGCCTACCCGGAGGGGTAAAGAAGCTACCACTAGTGGAATCGAGGTAGGTGCTCAAGTCAGAGCCAGTCCATCGTGTTTGGTCTTGCCTCAACATGGAGTAGGGGAGACCGGCAAGTGTCCGAGACCAAGGGATAAAAATTGGTGTGTCTCTTATGCTTTTACATTCTTGCAATTCTTATTCTTATAATCGCTTAATTGCATTTAGAATTGCAATTTCTTGTGTAGAGACATAATTAGTTAGTGCACTTAGTGAGCCTAGTTGATTTAGTCCTTAATTATCAAAATCTTAGTTTATCACTTGCGCATTATTATTTGTTAATGTTTTGATATAGGGTATTTAACCGATTAGCTTTTATTCGTAGTTAATTGTAGAGAATTTTTAATACCGCCTATTCACACTCTCTAGTCGACATTCTTGACCCTACAGTTGTTCTTTCTCGTGTTGGGGGTGGTGGCCTACGGGATGATTGCGACACCTCATTCTCCGATACTGCATAGGACAGTGGCAACCACCCACCAGTGTCGTATTCGAGAGTGCTGCCCGTTGACAGGTGGGCCCTTCGTGGAGGCGAGGGGGTGTTTTGGATTTCTAATGCCAACCGTTTGAACTATTTTTCCCTCTAAAAGAGCAATTGAATATGGTGCCCTCAATTCAAACTCAAATGGGCTCATCCGAGTTTCATAAAAGTTTAATGAAGTTTCATCAAGTTTTATAAGAAAAAAAAGTTTGAATTTTTTTTATCAAGTTTCATGAAAAATGAAAGATTGAGAATTTGGTGGGAAGATAGGATCCAAGCAACATAAAAATAAAAAGAAGAGCCAAATTTGGAACCGTTGAAGACAAAGGAACCATGGGGAGCCCGTCGGTGTTGGCAGGCTGCTTGGCGCTCGCCGCCATGCTCACCTACGGCCCCATGGCTACACATGATGCACTACATTTCTCGCCGGTGGCTTTATTTTGTGCTTATCAGCATGGCCGCAATCCACTGATGCTTATTGCCGCACTCTGCCAATGCCCTACTGTAGTTGTGCTCTCTTCTAGTGGGATGGGGTGGGTGCAGCTTCGCCACGAGGAAGGGGGGGGTGAGTGAGAGTGAGTGGACAAGGCCTATCTGTTGTAGGTGAGCGGATGAGATTCGTTGTGTGTGATCGAAACCAATGGTTGTGCCAGTCAAACGGTATAGAGTTAGGTAGCTTTTCTCTTAATACAGATGTGTGAGTTTTTTAAACATCAACACGGTCTCTAAAATATAGGTTTGATCACTAATTTTTATTATAATATATTTATAAAATGCAATAAAATTATGACCGAATCCAACGGTTATGCCAATGAGACAGTATAAAGTTAGGTAGCTTTTCTCTTAATATAGATGTGTGAGATTTTTAAACATCAACATGGTTTTAAAACATAGGTTTGATCACTAATTTTTAATATAATATATTTAAAAAACCCAATAAAATAATGATATTATGAAAATACTGTTTGATACAAATTAACACATATAATTTTTGTGTATCTAATTTAAATAGTTAAAAAGATATTAACAAATAAAGTTTCAAAAGTTTGATTGCAACTATGTTTTTTTTTGAAAGATTGGCAGGAGTTTTGCTTTTCATTCAAGAGGGAGTCAAGAATCAAAGTATCATTACAAGTGTTATTACAAAAAGGCGGCCCAGTTGGCCAGGTCATGGTACAACCTGAAGAACCTGAGCAACCCGAACAACCTGAGAGGGAGACTAGAACAGTCTGGAACAAGAACTACCTGAACAACTAGAGATTACAATTATGTTCAAAACAATAACTATTTATGACCGGATAGAGTACCTTTTGTCGATCCAAAATGGTAAAACAGCCTTCTTACTACAATGAGCCTGAGAGCCTCCGAGTGCAAGTAAAATGTCATGTGGTTTTGCTTGGTTAAGTGAGTAGAGCTTACATGAGAAGACATTGCCCAGAATTAAACTAGTTCTACAGCTGCTCTTTGTCCCAGAAGGAGAGGGTAGCAACTAGCAACCGCAACGAAGACTTGGTAGTTAACCGATGAGCTCCAGAATCAATAGATTCTTCTCGTAGGACATGTAGTTCTTGAAAGACTAACTAAGCCAAACAAGTGCAAGAAAGGTGAAAAGTACAGAGGTATTGTACTCATAGCTCTACTGAAAACCAAACCAAAATTTCCTGTCCTTTGACTTGTCGACCTTGCGTGGAAATGCTCTGACTTGAGGACTGGCCTATATATAGTTATATACACACAACACCTGCTCAAAGTGAGAGAGTTCAAAGTGAGAGCTCAAAGTGAGCAAGGCACATGAGGTTCCTTCGTCTTGTCAGCTTGGTTGCATTTTTTATCGTTCTCTTGACCTTCAGGTCTCTGCTTCATCGGCAAGTTCTTGTTGGTAAGTAGCCATTGCTAGCTGTTGGTTTGCAGGTTACTTACCGTCTTGCTGAGATCATCGCTGCTAGTTTGTCACTGAAGACTGAAACTTTTCTCTTCCGTGGAAGGAGAAGGTGCGGCGAGTGGGTTCCATGACAGAAGGCGGCAGCATGCCAAGGAATGGACGGAGGAGAGGAAGAAGATGAGGTGGTTCATGACCAAGGACTACGCCCTCGCGCGGCGGCACACGCCGAGGAACAACCGGCTGGATCCCTAGCATGAAGCCTGCTTACAAACGGAGAAGATGATCCCTAGTGTGCAGTCATTTGCGCACAGATTTTGTCCCCTGACTGTATTAGGATATGATCGTATCATAGTATATAAATGCTCTCTTTTATATTGTAATGTGTAAGGAGCGGTGAGGTCTTGTAGTTTTGAATTTATGAAGCTTTTATGATAGCTCGAAAAGAAATCGGTTTACTATGTCGTGTTTTTCTCTGAACCCTGAAGTGAAACAGCAACAGGCTGAAAGTTCAGAGTTGTTTATAAGTTGGTATAGCTTAATGTTCTGAAGGGCACTTAAAAATATTACAGGGAAAAAGATTGGTATGGCTTAATTAGTGAAAATACTGAGCACGATGAAACTGCAATGTGACGAAGAATTGGTGATCCAATTAACACGTTCCTCATTTTGGATGAACACAATTTGCTGGAGCCAGTGCAGTCTGAAGGATGTGTCGACGAGTGAAATCTGAAGACTTCTTTGCTTTAAAAAAAAAACATTTTTGAGTGCACCTATTTTCATTTGAGAAGTGCTTCTATGCTCTTCCTTTTAAAAGTTGCGCAACTATTAAAGCATGAATAAAGGGTAGATGGTGATTACTTACCCCTTCGATTGCTTCAAGATTTGTACAACTTGCATTAGAAGGAAAGCATAGAAGGTCGCAGTGTGGTTCTATCCTCTAGTTCACAATCACATTGGTCCATTCTCTTGTTGTCCTCTCAAAACCAAAAGGTGGCATTGATCACAGTGACAATCACATGGTTTCGTCTAGGGCTTCGTATTAGACTAGGAGTCAAGCAAGGCAGTGATTAGGCCTCCTCTGACCACAGATTCACGCAAGCTTCAACGGAAATTATTTAGACGGTACAGCCCGGCTTGGTTTGCTAGATAGGTAGGCTATCTGCTGTCTCTCTCTCTTGTCAGGCACTTAGGTACACAGACAGAATAAAGTGTCTCAAGAACATCGTGTATATCTAGCTATCTACCATTGTGAGGAGCTCAGCTTTCAGTCTACACAACAATCTTGCGCCCACCAAACCGTCGCCTATCCCCTAAAGATGCTGCCTTTTCTTTACTTATGGTACGCACTGCCTGTGTAGTACAAAATGTTTGGGAGTACGTACTGGTACCTGCCGTTTCTTTTCGTTTTCAATCTTGAGAAGAGTTGGGAACCGCTTGCAAAAAAATTTCGCCCTTGGTCGTTAAGTCAAACGAGGTAGTACAGTACTTACTGGTATGGTAGTAGCTTGGTCTGCAATGGCTTGAGCCAGAGCTTGAGAAGCTAGCTCTGAACATAGAAACCAGGTAGGCAATCACGACTTGAGAACAAAAACTGCAACGTAGAAGCAAAGATCTGCACATGTAACTGCGAGCACAGCATAATTTATGAATCCCTTTTTCTATCAAAACGCACGACCAATGCATGAGTACAACTCGAGAAGATGATCTGATGCTAGGTTCATGTTTTTGCTAGAAGTCTAGGTTCATGTTTTTGCTAGAAGTCCCCCGAAACTTCCGAAAATTGTTTCCTTTTTGCGCACATTTTTTTCACCCCGCAAAGGCCCTAAAAAACCCATGCTTTACTGTTTTTATTGGTAAAAAGCCCCCAAGATTTTAAAAATTGTAAAAAGACCATAAAAAATTGTTCTATTAACGCGTGGACACATTGCGGCTTGTGCGGCGTGCACCGCGCCCACACATCTAGTTGCAATCAAAGTCAAATGTGATTAGAAGCTACGACTACAAAACTGAGCATCTTGCCGGTTGCTAGGAAGTACAATCTTTTTCATATACACACAAACGGAACAAAATTAGATCTTGTTTGGGACACAGGAATTTTACAAGTGTTGTCGGGACCGGCCACCGTCCCTAACGGCCTGACAGAGGGCCCTCGAAGCGGGCCCTCTGTATATTTCCCGAAGGACGAAAGGGCCCATCAATCAACCAAGGTGGAATGAAGACTTCGAAAACAACAATAAACCCTTCGACCGCCCTCTAAGGGGGTACATGCGGAGACCCTTCAACTGCCCCCGAAGCCCGAAGGGGGCTGTGAAGAATATTCAGCCGCCCTCCGAAGGGGTACCTGCAGAAGTTGTCAAGACCCCCCACCACGCCCTAAGGGGGTACGACGAAGGGGAGTGAATGAAGGGTACGGCGGTAGGAGGAGGCCTAGGCTAGGGGTCATCATGGCTCCTACGAAATAACCTCTGGCAAAGGGAAAGGACTACAACGCCCCTATGAATCTATGGTACAAAAAGGGACATCTATATAATTCCATCATCGGGCCATAATGCTATAAATAGCCCTCCCCTGGATATTGTAAAGAAAAGTGAAAGGAGATCTTGAAAAAATAAAAGAATAAGAGAATACATTTCCTACCACCTGCTGTTCTTCGCTTGGGTCTCCATAACCATACGCCTCTAAAGGGCAACTTAACAAAGCGTATTGTTTCGTATTGTTTGGTTTATAGCCACAACAACAGCAATTCCAGCAAAAATTGGAAAAAATTCCCATGTTCCAAACATAGGTTTTTAACTTTTCGTATGATCGATATTTACAGTCAATCTATGTTACGTACGCAAGGTTCGCCGTGGGCGCTGTCACAGACGGAGTGGAGCCGGAGTAGCTGGGAGATGCGCCTACAATGTGAGTAGCCGCTGCCTCATCCTCCCTTCTTGCCGCACCCGGGCGAGGTGCCTCATGAGCTGCAGGAAACACTCGCACATGCGGGCTCCATTGTCATCACGCGGAGCTCCCCTACGTCCTTCGCCGGTGCACGATGATCTTTCAGTGAAGATGTACTCCAGAGAGGCCATGGCGTCGCTTAGCTGCTCGTACACGTCCTGGGATGCCCTCTCTCTCTCTGAGCGCCGAGCTTGCCGCCCGCGCCTACCGCCGCGTTTCCCGGCGAGGAGGCGGGCGACTAGCGTTTTTTCAGCCTAGATGCCCACCGGACCAGATCGGGACAGGCCGGTGCATGGGCTGGCTTCGCGCATATTTCATGTGCCCGATGGGCCAACACGGTCCGTTAATTCTTCAGCCCGACGGCCAAAATTCTTTTGGGCTGTGATTTTTTATGTTTTGGCTCCTGTGTTCCGGGAATATTATAGAAATATCATTGTTGCAGTAAAATTTGCGTCTCAACCCTCAAGTTTCGATTATTTGCAGTAAACTTGCAGTTGACGCAATTTTATACTTTGAACCCTATTTTTCAATAATTCCAAAAAACAATGAATAAATTATGCAAATTTATATTAAAATCTAGAAACTAAATTTTTAGGCATTTGAGCCATCGTAATTTTTTTTGAAACTTAGACATAGCACACATTGGAAAGTTTATATCGTTGGGTTTATTTTTCCATAACATAATTTCAGGATAGTATATGCTGAATTTATTTTTTATTAATTTGGTAATTCTGAAAATTGCTTAATAATCATCAGAAAATTATGAAAAATACTAGAAAAATTATGGAAACTTTGCTGAGCTCGCTTTGAATAGCATTATATTTATTTTACCAGCTATAAGATTCAATCTTGCATGTATATAGAATATGTTGGATATCGCAAAAAGGGGATTTGCTGAGCTCGCTTTGAATAGCAGCAATCACCTCACCTGGACAATGGATGTCATGATCAACCTGGCAGATTGATCTCTTTGAAATGTTATCACCTAGCCCAAAGTTGGCGCTTCTACTCTCTCTGAAGCCATGCACCATCTTCAATTAGACTTGAAGGCTGAGTTTTTAATGGAGGAGGATCCGCCATCACTATGGAATTCCAACGCTATAACTAACAAAGATCCGTCATGTTGCCAGAAGCATAACGCGAATGGGCCCTCTTATACTTACAGGATTTCAAAATCGTGACAGCTTACAACTTAGCCATGCACAAACTTGTCGCTAAGCTACGTTTCTGTAAGCAGAAAGTGACAGATACCAATATGATAGACAAGACATTATACATCCTTCCACCCCAACATGATGATACTACAACGATAATACTGTCATGTCAAGTACTAGAATTACTCTTAGTTTATCTACACTTTGCTAGAAGCAGAGAAATATGATGAACTTCTTATAAAGAATCATCATATTATTCCTAACAATACACAGGCAATGCCGGAAGCACATGTTAATGCTTAGTAGACTAGTAACAACCATGATCGCGGAAAGGGAAAGTGGAATCAAGGGGGAAAATGGAAGGAAGTTGGAGTATAAAAGGGCGGAAGCAAGCCCCAGAGGTGAGGTAAAGGGCAAAGGAAGTTCCAAAAGCAAGACTCAGCCAACAAGTTTGCTACCATCCATAACTTGCTTTTAGGTGCGGATGCACAGATTATTGGTCGCACACCTGTCACACCCCGAAGCATTTGATGGACCTTTATATGCAATTCATTGGAAAAGTCAAGAAGACCCAGGGAATAAGGTTGAGGTACATTTCACCACTCACCCTGTTATTGACAAGGATGCCGAGAAGAGTGATGACATGGTTCTTAATCTCATGGTGAACAGAAACACTCCCATGGATCAAGATGATTATCTCGGATTTGAGATCAAGGAGTTCCAAAATGACACTCATGACATATAGAGATTATGCATTGATCTTCTAAATATTCCTTGGCTTTGCTAATCGATGTCATATTTTTCTTATAAATCTCCCTAAGAATCTCCTTATTAGTTTAGTTTTAGTTCCTGAATGAATATTGGTGTATGATCTAGTTGAACGACTATCATTTAAGTTGAATAAGTTGTTATTTCATGGAATACTTTATTCATTCATTTACTATGTTACGTTTGTTCTATATTTTACAATATATTCTTGATACAATAATTGTTTGAGTGCTAAATCATACTTTTAATATAGAACAAGGCATTATCCAATGGCAGAAGAGTAAATATGTCTTGTAGACAGTTACACCACTAATTTAATTCTTAGATAAATTAAATATTTTCAAACTTTGGCTAAAAAAATTGGAAACATTATGACCATCGTTGGAAGCGATGCTCGCGTTGTTGGCATTGGAAAGGGATATCATAGTTCTTCCTATGGGTGTTTGTATAATAATAAATGATAATATCTTATATCTTGAGTCCTATCATACTCTATTAAGTTTCAAAGACACTCATTTAAATGGTTTCCACATGAAAATAAAAAATGAGGATGTACATAATACCTACTCAGGA
Organism: Rhipidocladum racemiflorum; assembly: GCA_036346355.1. Taxonomy (NCBI): domain Eukaryota; kingdom Viridiplantae; phylum Streptophyta; class Magnoliopsida; order Poales; family Poaceae; genus Rhipidocladum; species Rhipidocladum racemiflorum. The sequence goes on from CM070571.1 coordinate 23,534,933, forward strand.
CTAAGTTTAACGGGTGCAATAAAAGTGTGTTTGTATGGGTATAAAAAAACCAATTGTAATATGTATAGCGTCAAACTACAGATGTCGTTGTACGGGTTAAAACAATCGGAGAGAATGTGGTACAACCGACTTAGTGATTTCCTCACGAAGAAGGGATATTCCAACAATGATGTTTGCCCATTTGTGTTCATAAATATCCCAGAATGGATTATGTATCATCTCAGTTTACGTTGATGATCTAAATATCATCAAAACCACTAAGTACTTTAAAGGAAGCAAGTTCCTACCTTATGACGGAATTTGAGATGAAAGATTTGGACAAAACTAAATATTGCTTGGATATGTAGCTAGAGCATTTGCAGGAAGGAAGTTTTGTACACTAGTCTACCTATACCAAGAAGGTATTGAAAAAAACTCAACATGGATAAATCTCATCTTTTAAAGACCCCCAGGGTAGTCAGATCTCTTGATATGGATCAAGACACATTTAGACTAAGGTAGATTAGGAAATCTTAGCACCTGAGGTTCCATACTTAAACAACATAGGTGAACTTATGTATTTTACGAATTGCACTATGTCTCATATTGCATTCGTGATCAATTTATTAGCTATACACATTGCAGCTCCAACGAGAAGGTATTGGGCTGACGTTAAGGTTCTACCCATATGCCTCTAAGGTACACAAAATTTTGGCTTATTTTACTGGAAGGGCCAATACTAAACTATATTGGGATATGCGGATCTTGGATATTTGTCTGATCCCTACAGTGCTAAATTTCAAACTAGATTTTTGTTTCTCTAAGATGGTACAACCATTTCTTGGCGGTCCTTTAATCAGACCCCAGTAGCTACCTCTACCAACTACTCAGAGATTATAGCACTTTATGAAGCCTCAAGTGAATGTATTTGACTAAGGCATGTGATTAGCTACATCCAGAGGTCATGCGGCATTAACATTGTTGATACCTCGATAATTATCTATGAAGATAATGCTGCTTGTGTTGCACAAATGCAAATATATTATGTCAAGAGTAATATCATAAAGTATATTGCCTCCAAACGTTCTTATCCTTGTGAACTCCAAATGAACGATGGGGTAAAAATTATGCAAACTAAGTTATATAAAAATCTAGCTAATTTATTCATTAAGTTTTTACCGATATCCAGTTTTTAAAGATGTATTCGTGGTATTGTAATGAGACGACTTAAAGAGATGCAAAGTTTATGGGAGTAAATCCTTGAAATATCTATTCTAGGGTGTGAATCATGTGATGAAAAATTGGTTTGATCTTGTGCTGAAATTGGTTAAGATTAGGATTAATCTGTATTGGACCAAACATCCGAACATTAAAAAAGAAACCTTGCTTTTGCGCAGAACCAAATAACTAAAAATCGCATTTTTCCCATGTATAATGCATCAAAGTTTTTGGTCCGCCATACACTGTGTTTTAGCGAACTCGATTTTCTCATGTATGATGAGACCAAACTTTTTGGTCTCGCTATACATGTGCTTTTGGTGACTTCGTTTTTTCAATGTATGACAGACCAAAGATTTTGGTCTGTCATACACATGCTTTGGGCGATTTCATTTTACCCATGTTGATAGCGAACTCAATTTTCCCATGTATGACAGACCAAAGACTTTGGTCTGTCATACACATGCTTTTGGCGGTTTTGAGCAAAATTGAAATGGTTTGAATTTGAAATTATGAAATTTGTGATGATTTCATGATGCGTGTTTTGAAGTGGACTTTATGCAATGCTCATGTGAGTAGTTGCATGGATTGACCTTGAGTCAAGTCGTGGACTTGTGCTCGGATTTGTTTTGTGGTTTGTTCATGTGCAGGTATTGCTCGAAGACGAATGTGGTCGATGACAGGACTGGAACTAGGTTCATGGAGGAACTGAGGTTCGGGACTAGGTTCAGGAGGAACTGAGGTCTTGGTGGTCAAGGATGTCATGCGGGACGTTCGGGCTAAGAGAGTGGTGCACATGAAGAATGGTTAGTCACGTGAGAATGGCAGGAGGTCATTCGCGTGCAAAGTGTTAGTCACGTGAGTATGGCAGGTGGCCATACGCGTGCAAGGTGTTAGTCACGTGAGTATGGTAGGGTTACCATATGCGTGCAAGAGTTGTACTCGGCCAGGTTGGGCCAAGTAGAGTTGTGTTGGATACGGATTCCTTATAGGGAATAGGAATCGTATTCTGGGGTGGTCCTTTAAATAGGAGGGGTTGTCTCCTGTTGAAAGGACACCAAGGAGAGCTGAGCGCATCAAGAGTTTTAGAGTTTGTACTCTTTTGATGAGAGTATTTTAGACAAAAGAAATAAAGATCAATTCTTCCAAGATTTTTATGCTACAAGAACTAATGCCGCTACAGTGTTTTCTGTTTTAGATTTTGTTTGCATGCTTGTTCTAATTCTAGATTGGTTTTTTGATCGTTGAGTTTCATCTTGATTTGATCCATCAAAAACCGTTCTAGGGTATTGATTTAGAGTTCCTCAAAGTCTAGTTGATTAAACTTTTGTCGGTTCTATTAAAACTTTCAAGTTTACGTTAGATCAATTCTCGTCAAGTTCTGGATCAGCAAGCTTGTGAAGCTCATAACTTTTGATTCATAAGTCCGATCGAGCTGATTCTTTTTGGGTTTGCTTCGTATTGGAATCTAGTTTCTTGTGTCCAAATTTCAGATCGTTTCGATGGTTGGATCTCCGAGAATTCTCATTTTATCAAGCCTCTGTCAATCTGTTTTTGTCAAATCCGAGGCAATCTTTTGGTTTCTTTTGGGGTGAAGTTTTTAATAGATCAAAATTTTGGTTTTAGCTTCCGCTCAATCATTCACCCCCCTCTGATTGCTATATTCGTAAACTTCGATCCTACAAGTGGTATCAGAGCTAGGTTTTTCTAATCTATCTTAACCGGTGATTAGATTAATGGATCGTTATTCGACAAAACCCTGTGTGTTCGATGGTGTTGATTTTCAGTTTTGGAAGGCCAAGATGGAGGCATTCATCCAAGCACAAGGCTTCACAATTTGGGAGAAGGTATACAAGCCATACGAAGTTCCTGCAAACGACAACGTCAATGACGCCAATCGCGCACATGTTGAAGCAAAGCGAGAAGGCACGCAACTTGATCATCCAAGGATTGGGAAGGAGTGACTTCGATCGCGTGGTTCATCTTCGATCCAAGATATGAGGTATGGAAATCTCTTTGTGATTACCATGAGGGTTCTAACACTGTCAAAGAGATTCGCCAAGATATTTACAAAAAGAATACATGCGTTTTGAGATGAAACCTAGTGAATCAGTAGATGACATCTTTGCACGTTTCAATAAAATTCTTAGCAATCTACGTCGTTGGAGTTAGCTACACCGATGCTGCTAATGCTAGACAATTGCTTAGTGCTTTGGACATGTCGGTGTGGGAGATGAAAGTAACATCTATACAAGAATCTACTACCATGAGTACACTTACTTTAGATGTTCTTTATTCTAAGTTGAAAACTCATAAGTTGGATGTTCTTGCCAGGAAGGGTAACATTAAATCAATTGCTTTGATCTCTAACCCTAACATGTCAAATGCAAATTCTTCTTCTAGCTTTGCCTTGTCTTCCATGTCTTCTTTAACAGATGAGCAACTTGAAGAGTTTCCTGAAGAAGATCTGGCACTACTCTCTTCTCGCTTTAACAAAGCTTTGCAGAATGTGAGAATGAGAAAGAGAGGTGGTCCTCCAAGATGCTATGAGTGTGGTGACCTCAACCATATTCACACAAATTGTCCTAAGCTTGCAGGAAAAACATCAAAGGAGGAGAAGGACAACGACAGAAGGAATGAGAAGAAAAGGTTCTCGTCAAATGATAGGAAGAAGAAGAGCTTCATCAACCGCAAGGTGGTTCACCGAGTTCTTTCCGCTCTTGAACAAGTCAATTTGAGCGATGTGGACTTGGAGAGCAACGAAGATGATGCAACTCCAAGCAAGCATGATTTGATGGGATTGTGTCTCATGGCAAGCAAAGAAGGATAGCTTCACCGAGGACGGCCACGACAAATGACTTCAATGAGGTAGATCCCTCTTATGATGAATTAGCTATTGTCGTTGCTCGTCTTGGAAAATTGCTTGACAAACGTGATAAGAAAATTAAGAAACATGATTTCATTGTTGAATCATTGAATGCTGAAATTGCTAGACTTAAGACCTTGATTCCTAGTGATGATACTTGCAAATCATGTGACTTAATTTACAATGAGCTCACCTTGCTTAGGAAAGAACATGCTCTTTTGTTGCATCTAAATGAGAAAAATGAGAAACATGTTGTACATGCTAGCTGTTCCAATCGATGATTTGCATAGTTCAACTTCTTGTTCTAAATGCTCAACTCTTGAATTAAAATTGAAAGATGCAAATGCTAGGGTTTTTCAATTGATCGATAATCTGCTTTCACATGAAATTCTTTCATGCTCAACTTGTCGCAAGCAAAAAGGAAAAGTGGATGATCCCTGCAATAATTGTTTAATTCTTGCTAAGAAAGTTGATTACCTGCAAAACTCTTTGGAACTATTCACTAATGGCAAGAAAAAATTGAACATGATTTTGGATCAATCTAAGGTTAGCTCAAACAAGAGAGGTTTAGGCTTTGATCTTCATGCTTCATTTGAAACTAAACCTCGTGACCGTTGTTCGTGCTCCTTGCAAAATTGAGTTATCTAATGAGCCTAAGAAAATTGCTTTTCAATCTGCTGGTTTTTTATCTTCTACTATGATGAATACAAAATGTGCTTTTACTGTTAAAGCTAAACATCATGTCAAGTACACTTTCACTCATTGTGGTAGAGATGGACACTTAGTAGATTTTTGCTTTAGACTAGCCAAACAGCAAAAGAAGGAAAGAACTAAGGCTAGGTCAAATTTCAGCAAAGCACATTTTTATGCGCCTAGAGTGATGAAAACACCTTCTGTTCCTAGAAACATGGGAAAAGGCAAATATGACTTTGTGCATAAAAATTATCGTGTTGTACCCTCTTGTTGTGCGTCGTGTGTCTCAAGATCGATTCCCAAAAATCTCATTCCTAACCCCAAGACGGAGACCTCGACATGTTTTGCTATGTAGGCTTCTCGCGAGGAAGGAGAACATATGGCTAGTGGATTCCGGATGCTCACGCCACATGTCCGTGATAAGAATTGGTTCTCCTCCCTCACTCGTGCATCTCGTCTTTGAAAGTGTTACTTTTGGAGATGCTTCTTCCTCTTCTGTTGTGGCAAAAGGTACAAGAAAGGTAAGTGACAAGTTTATGTTCAAGGATGTGGCTCTTGTTGAAAACTTGAAATATAACTTGCTTTCTCTGTCTCACAAATGCTTGATGAAGATCTTGAGATAAGCTTTAAGAAAAATGAATGCAAAGTGCTAGATGCTTCAGTGATCTTGTGTTCAAGATTTCTCGTTTTGGAAGAGTTTTTAAAGCTGATTTTGATGCATCACCTTCTTCTAAACATAGGTGTCTAATTGCCAATGTTTCTAAAGATTTATTCTTTTGGCATCGTAGACTTGGTCATGTTGGTTTTGATCATCTTACTCGTGTAAGCAGTTTAGATCTCATACGTGGCTTGCCTAAGCTTAAGGGTGATAGCAATTTAGTATGTTCCTCTTGTAGACATGGTAAGATGATTGCAGGTTCACATCCACCTCTTACCATGGTGATGACAAACGCTCCAAGACAGCTTCTACATCTTGATACAGTTGGACCATCTCGAGTTCAATCCTTTGGAGGCAAATGGTATGTGCTTGTGATTGTTGATGATTTTTCTAGATACTCTTGGGTATACTTTATGGCATCTAAGGATGAGGCTTTTAGTCATTTTAGAAGTCTTGTTCTTAGGCTTTCTATTGATCATCCAGGAGCTCTCAAAGCTATTAGAAGTGATAATGGAACTGAATTCAAAAATGCTTCTTTTAATCACTTTTGTCTTGAAAAGGAATTGATCATCAATTTTCATCACCTAGAGTGCCTCAACAGAATGGTGTAGTTGAAAGGAAAACAGAACATTGGTTGAGATGGCTAGAACCATGTTAGATGAACATCACACTCCTAGAAACTTTTGGCTGAAGCGATTTCAATCTGCATGTTATGTTTCAAACCGTGTGTTTTGAGATCAAAATTGGGTAAGACTCCATATGAGCTTCGGTTTGGACACAGGCCTCTTGCTTCTCACTTTAGGGTTTTTGGATGCAAATGTTTTGTCTTGAAATCTGGAAATCTTGATAAATTTGAAGCTAGATCAACTGAAAGCATTTTTCTTGGATATCCTGCTCATACTGTGGCTATCGTGGTGCTTGTTTTGGAGACTAACAAAATTGTGGAAACTTGTGAAGTTACTTTTGATGAGGCTAGTCCAGGCACTAGTCCAAGTGATGCAGTACAGACGCATATGTTCAGTGGGGAGAAAATTTTTGAAGATAATAATGATGATGAAGATGAGGTCTTGACTCTTCCTAATGCACAACAAGTTGTAGCACCTTTGGCACCTACTACTACATCACCTACAGCCTAACCATCCTCAAGCTACAACATCATCTCAGTACATGCTGAAAATGAAGAAGGAGAAGGAGAAGTCTCAAAAGTCAATGCTCCTTGCACATTCAAAAATGTATCCATCTGAACAAATGATTGGAGACCTAAATGAGAGAGTCACTCGATTCAGGTTTATTCATTCTCCGACACTCATGCTCATTCTCGCTTTAGTTGCTTCCTTTGAACCCAAAGATATATCTCATGCATTATCCGAATCTTAGATCAATGCCATGCATGAAGAATTAGAGAATTTTGAACGAAATAAAGTTTGGAAACTTGTCTCTCCACCTCCGATTTTAATGTTATTGGAACTAGATGGGTTTTCAAAAATAAACAAAGTGAGGATGGTGTTGTTGTTAGAAACAAGGCTAGATTGGTTGCTCAAGGTTACACTCAAATTGAAGGCTTAGATTTTGATGAAACCTTTGCTCCTCTGCTAGAATTGAAGCCATTAGAATCCTTTTAGCTTTTGCTGCATCCAAAGGTTTCAAATTGTATCAAATGGATGTGAAAAGTGCTTTTCTTAATGGCTACATAAATGAGGAGGTTTTTGTCAAGCAACCACCTGGTTTTGAAAATCCAAAGTTTCCAAATCATGTGTTCAAACTATCAAAAGCTTTGTATGGTTTGAAACAAGCCCCTAGAGCATGGTATGATAGGCTAAAAACCTTTTACTTGAAAAGGGCTTTTAATGGGAAAGGTTGATAAAACTCTCTTTTTACTCAAGCAAGGCAATGATCAACTATTCGCTCAGATTTATGTTGATGATATTATCTTTGGTGGTTCATCTCATGTTTTAGTGTCCGAGTTTTCGTAAACAATGAGGAAGGAGTTTGAGATGAGTATGATGGGAGAGTTGACATACTTTTTGGGATTTCAAATCAAGCAAACGAAGGATGGTACTTTTGTACATCAAAGCAAATACACGAAAGACTTGCTACATCGCTTTGGGATGGAAAACAAAGAAGCCGATCATGACACCCATGGAGAGCACTTGCGCGCCTTGACCCTGATGAAGATGGTGAGCCGGTTGATCAAAAGGAATATAGAAGCATGATAGGTTCACTTTTGTACCTCAACGCATCAAGGCCGGATATACAATTTCTTTGTGTGCTTGTGTGCTCGTTTTCAAGCTTCCCCACGTGCTTCACATCGACAAGTCACAAAAGGATTTTCGTATCTTCATGGAACTCAAGATTTTGGCATTTGGCTTTCGCTTCCCCATGCATTAGTTTGAGATCTTTTTCGATGCTGATTTTGGAGGATGTAGAATTGATAGGAAAAGCACTTCGGTTCATGTCACTTCTTGGGAAATTCTCTCATTGCATGGTCATCTAGAAAGCAATCTTCACATTACACAATCAATCACTGAATCTGAATATGTGGCTGCTGCTAGTTGTTGTTCTCAAATTCTTTGGATAGTAGCTACACTTAAAGATTATGGGTTTTTTCTGGATAGTGTTCCTCTTCTGTGTGATAACACTAGTGCAATTTGCATTGCTAAGAACCCTGTGCAACATTCAAGAACAAAATATATTGACATCAGATTTCACTTTCTTAGAGATCATGTTGAAAAAGGCAACATTGTGCTTCATCATGTGGATACTGAACATCAATTGGCAGACATTTTCACAAAACCTTTGTCTTCTTCTCGTTTTGCCTTTATTCGGGGAGAACTTGGAATTGTTCATCCAATGAGATTGTTTTGAGGGGGAGTTTCTTTGCCAAATTCTTTCACTTGATGAGCTCACTTTATCATATTTCTTTATATACTATGTAATTGAGCTAATATATGATAATCTAAATTGTCTCACTTGAACTAAAAATAACATTGCGGAATTCCCTGATCTGATTGCCTATAGCTAAATACTCTGTGATATCTCATTCTTCTAGGCTTGATATTGAATCCTCTTGACAAATTTGGGCTATGAAGCAAGTGTGTTTTCAGCTTTACTCTTTCATAAGACCTTTTAATCATTTTTTGCATGTTTACAATCAAAGAAAAAGAAAAGAAAAAGGGAATCAATAAAAAGGATTGTTAAAAGCAAAAAGCTTCAAGTTGTATGCTTGCATGCTTTCCTTAAAAGATAAGATGTATGCTTCAAGCATGCCATTCCCTCAAATGACAAGATGTATGCTTCAAGCATGCCACTCCAAGGAAATAAAAGAAGTATGCTTCAAGCATGCCACATGCAGTTTATTGTTTAAAAGATTAAACTTGGTCTACTAGATTTAATTTGAAAACACTTGCTCGCCTCGATTTGTTAGTTGCTTCAATTTTTGAGTCCTTGTTTTTCTACTTTAGGTCTTAATTAGTTCTTTGATATAGTTGAGTGATTTGAGGTTGAGATGCATGTTATTTCTTAACTTGTTAACATCACATTAAGATCATATATTTTGCATATTATGTGATATATAAGGTTATATGATCGAATGAGCTCATCCTTTGTATCTTGGCACTCCCTTGCTTCTGTTTGCGAAACCATTGATACAAGAAAAAGTTTGAACATGTTCTCTTGTTGTTTTCTTGATGAATCCATTGTCAAAGGGGGAGAAGTTTTTGAGAAGTTTGGGAAGAGTTGAAAAAGAGGGAGTAGTATCTTTCGGTTGTTGAGTAATCTGGGAGAAGTTTGGTTTTTGGCTTTTGGCACATTGCACAAACCACACACATTTTTCACTTGTCAAAAGGGGAGTTTTTATGTTCTCTGTTCTTTTTTAAAAAAATTGCCAAATGTTCATGTCTAAATGGTGTTGCCAATGTTTTCATCAAGGGGGAGATTGTGAATCATGTGATGAAAAATTGGTTTGATCTTGTGCTGAAATTGGTTAAGATTAGGATTAATCTGTATTGGACCAAACATCCGAACATTAAAAAAAGAAACCTTGCTTTTGCGCAGAACCAAATAACTAAAAATCGCATTTTTCCCATGTATGACAGACCAAAGTTTTTGGTCTGCCATACACAGGTTTTTGGCGAACTCGATTTTCTCATGTATGACAGACCAAACTTTTTGGTCTGTCATACACAGGCTTTTGGTGACTTCGTTTTTTCAATGTATGACAGACCAAAGATTTTGGTCTGTCATACACATGCTTTGGGCGATTTCATTTTACCCATGTATGACAGACCAAACTCTTTGGTCTGTCATACACATGTTGATAGCGAACTCAATTTTCCCATGTATGACAGACCAAAGACTTTGGTCTCATACACATGCTTTTTTGCGGTTTTGAGCAAAATTGAAATGGTTTGAATTTGAAATTATGAAATTTGTGATGATTTCATGATGCGTGTTTTGAAGTGGACTTTATGCAATGCTCATGTGAGTAGTTGCATGGATTGACCTTGAGTCAAGTCGTGGACTTGTGCTCGGATTTGTTTTGTGGTTTGTTCATGTGCAGTATTGCTCGAAACGAATGTGGTCGATGACAGGATCGAACTAGGTTCATGGAGGAACTGAGGTTCGGGACTAGGTTCAGGAGGAACTGAGGTCTTGGTGGTCAAGGATGTCATGCGGGACGTTCGGGCTAAGAGAGTGGTGCACATGAAGAATGGTTAGTCACGTGAGAATGGCAGGAGGTCATTCGCGTGCAAAGTGTTAGTCACGTGAGTATGGCAGGTGGCCATACGCGTGCAAGGTGTTAGTCACGTGAGTATGGTAGGGTTACCATATGCGTGCAAGAGTTGTACTCGGCCAGGTTGGGCCAAGTAGAGTTGTGTTGGATACGGATTCCTTATAGGGAATAGGAATCGTATTCTGGGTTGGTCCTTTAAATAGGAGGGGTTGTCTCCTGTTGAAAGGACACCAAGGAGAGCTGAGCGCATCAAGAGTTTTAGAGTTTGTACTCTTTTGATGAGAGTATTTTAGACAAAAGAAATAAAGATCAATTCTTCCAAGATTTTTGCGTGCTACAGTAACCACGTCACTACAGTGTTTTCTGTTTTGGTTTTTGTTTGCATGCTTGTTCTAATTCTAGATTGGTTTTTTGATCGTTGAGTTTCATCTTGATTTGATCCATCAAAAACCGTTCTAGGGTATTGATTTAGAGTTCCTCAAAGTCTAGTTGATTAAACTTTTGTCGGTTCTATTAAAACTTTCAAGTTTACGTTAGATCAATTCTCGTCAAGTTCTGGATCAGCAATCTTGTGAAGCTCATAACTTTTGATTCATAAGTCCGATCGAGCTGATTCTTTTTGGGTTTGCTTCGTATTGGAATCTAGTTTCTTGTGTCCAAATTTCAGATCGTTTCGACGGTTGGATCTCCGGGAATTCTCATTTTATCAAGCCTCTGTCAATCTGTTTTTGTCAAATCCGAGGCAATCTTTTGGTTTCTTTTGGGGTGAAGTTTTTAATAGATCAAAATTTTGGTTTTAGCTTCCGCTCAATCATTCACCCCCCTCTGATTGCTATATTCGTAAACTTCGATCCTACATAGGGTTTGTGGGTGAATCTCTAAAATACCCCTGAAGGGTGTTGGCTATAAATATAGCACTCATTGTACAAGAAAATCAATCAATAAAGAGAAGAGAGTTCGACTCATATATATATATATTATGTGTTTATCTTCACGATTGTTATCCTGGTTTCTCGATCAGTGTATTGAGATTGATCTACGACATTCCTCTATGTTATTCAACAGTATTCACGAGGAAATAGAATGCAAAATTCCTCCGTCCAAATGGGTGAGAAAATGTAGAAATGTCGATAATTTTTCAGCTTTTTAGAGGAAATTTTTGTCTAAACGTTGTTTTGTTGTATCTTAGCGACTCTCATGGTCATAGCCCTATAAAAAAAATAAGAGAAGTGCTTCTATGATTTTCTTTTTAAAACTTGTACAAATATTAAAACACAAATGAAGGGTGAATAATGATTACTTGGCTCTACATTTGCTTCAAGATTTATGTAATTTATATTGGACGGAAAAGCATAGAAGCACCGCTCAAAAAATAAACACTGCTTTTGCACGAAATGATCACGAGGACGGGCTTCTTGTGCTTTGGCATGGGTGGCCTTCGGCCGGTTGGCCAGGAGTTTCCGGATCTTTTGTCAGGTTGGTCGAATCCTGAATTTTTTTATTTAATATTTATTTTAAATCTTTTTTTTGAAAATAATCAACAGATTTTTTTTTGCGAAAATGGGCTCCCGTTGCCCGGATATGGGGCGATCGCCCGAATATGGGCCGATAGCGACCTAGGTGCAAAAAACGCCGTCGCTAGGCGTTCATGGCCGTTAAGGGGCACACTGTCAGGGGACATATCACCCCAATATGGGGCGATCGCCCTATATCCAGGAGACGGGAACCCTCATATCGCCCCAATATGTTGGCCGTTACATCTAGCCGTTATGTCATCCTCCTATCGTCCGAATATGGGGGCGATAAGGATCTAGATGCAAAAAACGCTGTCGCTAGGCATCCATGGCCGTTAATGGCCGTCAGGGGGCACACTGCCAAGGGACATATCGCCCCAATATGGAGCGATCGTCCTATATCCGGGCGATGGGAACCCTCCTATCGCCCCAATATGCCGGCTGTTACTTCTAGCCGTTATGTCATCCTCCTATCGCCCGAATATGGGGAGATCGCCACGGGAACCCATTTTCTTAATATTTTTTTTCTTCTGTTGATTGTTTTTGAAACTTTTTTTAAAATAAATTGTCGACGATTGGGAAACAGGTCCCTGTCGAGCTTACTTGTTGAATGAGGGATCAATACGGGCCCTTTTTCGATGAAGGGCTTACGTCTGAAGAATGCTCAATGGTCTTAGAATACTTGGAAAGTGGACACGGGGTTTATACTGGTTTGGGCCTCTCACTGTGGAGATAATAACCCTACTCTAGTGATCTTGGTATTGTTGTTTTATCAAATGTGTTCAGGCGTATATGCTCTCGCGTGAACTCTCCCCCCTCCTTCCATCATTATGTCTAGGAGGTACTTATAGCTTACTGTGAAATCATGTGCTGAAAAAATTGGCTTTGATCTGAAAAATTAACTTAGATTTGAATTTGCAAAATGTGTTTGTTCATGTGTTTTGACAATTTGACAAGAAACAGTAAGTTACGCATTAGCGCCGGACAAAGTTATCAAGAAACAGTAAGTTTCCCATCTGCGACGGACAGTGTTTTTGGGTCTGTTGTGAACATGTTTTTGAGCCCATGACCGAAGTCATTTTCACATGTACAACGGACAGTTTTTCTTGGTCCGTTGTGAACAAGCTTTTTCGGTTTGGATAATTCCTTGGAACCAAGATTTTCACATGTACAACGGACTAATTCTTTTTGTCCGTCGTGAATGGACTTTTTCTAGGGTTTTACTTTTGTGAAACCGAGCGTGGCACGTTTGCGCCGGACAAGCTTCTGGGGTCCGTTGTGAACTTGTTTTGAGCTCTTGACCGAAGCCATTTTTGCATTTACAACGGACCAACTTTGTTTGTCCGTTGTGAACGTGTTTTTCCGCATTTGGTTGGCTTCTTGGAACAGAAACTTTTCCTTATACAACGGACCAACTTTGTTTGTCCGTCGTGAATGCGTTTTAGCCAATTAGGGTTTTGAGCGATTTGGATTTGAATTTTGAATGTGAATTTGAAATTTGTAATGATTTCATGATGCTTCTTTTGAAGTGGACTTTATGCAATACTCATGTGAGTAGTTGCATGGATTGACATTTGAGTCAAGTCGTGGACTTGTGCTCGGATTTGTTTTGTGGTTTGTTCATGTGCGTGTATTGCTCGAAGACGAATGTGGTCGATGACGGACCGGAACTAGGTTCATGGAGGAATCGAGGTTCGGGACTAGGTTCAGGAGGAACCGAGGTCTTGGTGGTCAAGGATGTCATGCGGGACGTTCGGGCTAAGAGAATGGTGCACATGAAGAATGGTTAGTCACGTGAGAATGGCAGGAGGTCATTCGCGTGCAAAGTGTTAGTCACGTGAGTATGGCAGGTGGCCATACGCGTGCAAAGTGTTAGTCACGTGAGTATGGTAGGGTTGCCATACGCGTGCAAGAGTTGTACTCGGCCTGGTTGGGCCAAGTAGAGTTGAGTTGGATCACAGTTCCTTCTAGGGAATAGGAATCGTATTCAGAACTCTTTGTGGGTTGGTGCTTTAAATAGGTGGGGGGTCTCCTGTTGAAAGGCACCAAGCAGAGCTAAGCGCATCAAGCTTTGAGCTTGGTTTTAGGGTTTGTACTCTTTTGATGAGAGTACTTTAGACAAAAGAAATAAAGATCAATTCTTCTAGTTCCCGCATTGCTTCAACGTTCTCTTTTTGGTTCTTGTTTGCATGCTTGTTCTAGTTCTAGATTGGTTTTTGTTCTTTAAGTTTTATCTTGATTTGATCCATCAAAAACCTCTCTAGGGTATTGATCTAGTGTTTCTCAAAGTCTAGTTGATCAATCTTTTGTCGTTCTTGTTTAATCTTGAAGTTTTGATTAGATTGATTCTCGTCAAGTTCTGGATCAGCAAGCTTGCGAAGCTTATAACTTTTGATCCGTAAGTCCGATTGAGCTGATTCTTTTTGGGTTCTATTCGTATTGGAATCTAGTTTCTTGTGTCCAAATTTCAGATCAATATAACGGTTGGATCTCTGTGAATTCGCGTTTTACCGAACCTCTGTCATTCTGTTTTTGTCGAAAACGAGGCAATTATTTGGTTCTGTTTTGGGGTGAACTTTTAATAGGTCAAGAATTTGGTTTTAGCTTCCGCACAATCATTCACCCCCCCTCTGATTGCTATATTCGTATACTTCGATCCTACAAGTGGTATCAGAGCAAGGTTTCTCTAATCTATCTTAACCGGTGATTAGATCAATGGATCGTTATTCGACAAAACCATGTGTGTTCGATGGTGTTGATTTTCAGTTTTGGAAGGCCAAGATGGAGGCGTTCATCCAAGCACAGGGCTTCACAATTTGGGAGAAGGTCTACAAGCCATATGAAGTCCCTGCAAACGACAACGTCAACGACACCAATCGCACACATGTTGAAGCAAATAGCAAGGCGCGCAACTTGATCATCCAAGGCTTGGGACGCAGCGACTTTGATCGTGTGGTTCATCTTCGATCCGCATATGAGGTATGGAAATCTCTTTGTGATTACCATGAGGGTTCTAACATCACAAAGAGGTTCGCCAAGATATTTACAAAAAGAATACATGCGTTTTGAGATGAAACCTAGTGAATCAGTAGATGACTTCTTTGCACGCTTCAATAAAATTCTTAGCAATCTACGTCTTTGTTGGAGTTAGCTACACCGATGCTGAAAATGCTCGACAATTGCTTAGTGCTTTGGACATGTCACAAGTGGGAGATGAAAGTAACATCTATACAAGAATCTACTACTATGAGCACACTCACATTAGATGTTCTTTACTCTAAGTTGAAAACTCATGAGTTGGATGTTCTTGCCAGGAAGGGTAACATTAAATCAATTGCTTTGATCTCTAACCCTAACATGTCAAATGCAAATTCTTCTTCTAGCTTTGCCTTGTCTTCCATGTCTTCTTTAACAGATGAGCAACTTGAAGAGTTTCCTGAAGAATATATGGCACTACTCTCTTCTCGCTTTAACAAAGCTTTGCAGAATGTGAGAATGAGAAAGAGAGGTGGTCCTCCAAGATGCTATGAGTGTGGTGACCTCAACCATATTCGCACAAATTGTCCTAAGTTTGCAGGAAAAACATCAAAGGAGGAGAAGGACAACGACATAAGGAATGAGAAGAAAAGGTTCTCGTCAAATGATAGGAAGAAGAAGAGCTTCATCAACCGCAAGGTGGTTCACCGAGTTCTTTCCGCTCTTGAACAAGTCAATTTGAGCGATGTGGACTCGGAGAGCAGCGAAGATGATGCAACTCCAAGCAAGCATGATTTGATAGGATTATGTCTCATGGCAAGCAAGAAGGATAGCTTCACCGAGGGCGACTCACGACAGAGACTTCAATGAGGTAGATCCTCTTATGATGAATTAGCTATTGCTGTTGCTCGTCTTGGAAAATTGCTTGACAAACGTGATAAGAAAATTAAGAAACATGATTTCATTATTGAATCATTGAATGCTGAAATTGCTAGACTTAAGACTTTGATTCCTAGTGATGATACTTGCAAATCATGTGACTTAATTTACAATGAGCTCACCTTGCTTAGGAAAGAACATGCTCTTTTGTTGCATCTAAATGAGAAAATGATAAACATGTTAAACATGCTAGCTGCTCCAATCGATGATTTGCATGGTTTAACTTCTTGTTCTAAATGCTTAACTCTTGAATTAAAATTGAAAGATGCAAATGCTAGGATTTCTCAATTGATCGATAATCTGCTTACACATGAGGTTCTTTCATGCTCTACTTATCGTGAAATGTAAAGAGAAGGTTGATAATCTTTGCAATAATTGTTTAACTCTTGCCAAGAAAGTTGATTACTTGCAAAGTTTTTTGGAACGATTCACTAATGGCAAGAAAAGATTAAACATGATTTTGGATCAATCTAAGGTTAGCTCAAACAAGAAAGGTTTAGGTTTTGATCTTCATGCTTCATATGAAACTAAACCTCGCTCTGTTGTTTATGCTCCTTGCAATGACAAACTTGAGATTTCAAATGAGCCTAAGAAAATTGTCTTCAAATCACGGCCTTTTATCTTCTACTATGATGAATGCAAATGTTGCTTCTCATTAAAGCAAAACATCATGTTAAGTACACTTGCACTCATTGTGGTAGAGATGGACATTTAGTAGATTTTTGCTTTAGACTAGCCAAACAACAAAAGAAAGAAAAAACTAAGGCTAGGTCTAATTTCGTAAAGACACGCTTTGTTTCTCATTATGTGCCTAGGGTGATGCAAACACCTTTTGTTGGTAAGAACACGGAAAAGACAAATCTATCTTTGTGCATAAGAATGCTCGTGTTGTGCCCTCTTGTTGTGCGTCGTGTGTCTCGATCTTGGATTCCTAAACATCTTATTTCTAACCCCAGTACCGAGACCTCGACACTTTCTGCTTCTATGTAGGCTTCTCACGCAAGGAAGGAGAACATATGGCTAGTGGATTCCGGATGCTCACGCCACATGTCCGATGATAAGAATTGGTACAGGTGCATATGTTCAGGGGGAGAGTATCTTTGTTGATGAAGATGATGATGATGCTGTTGAGGATGAGATAATTGGAGTTTGCTGTGTGCTTGTGTGCTCGTTTTCAAGCTTCCCCGCGTGCTTCACATCGACAAGCTATCAAGAGGATTTTAAGGTATCTCCGTGGTACTCAAGATTTTGGCATTTGACTTTCTGCTTCCTCATGCATTAGTTTAAGAGCTTTCTCTGATGCTGAATTTGGAGGATGTAGAATTGATAGAAAAAGTACATCTGGTTCATGCCACTTCTTGAGTAATTCTCTTTCTTGAGCATTTGATATTGGATTTCACTTTCTTAGAGATCATGTTGAAAGGCAACATTGTGCTTCATCATGTGGATACTGAACATCAATTGGCAGACATTTTCACAAAACCTTTGTCTTCTTCTCGTTTTGCTTTTATTCGGGGAGAACTTGGAATTGTTCATCCAATGGGATTGTTTTGAGGGGGAGTTTCTTTGCCAAGTTCTTTCACTTGATGAGCTCACTTTATCATATTTCTTTATATGTTATGTAATTGAGCTAATATATGATAATCTAATTGTTTCACTTGAACTAAAAATGACATTGTGGAATTCCCTGGACTAATTGCCTATAGCTAAATACTCTGTGATATCTTACTCTTCTAGGCTTGATATTGAATCTTCTTGACAAATTTGGGCTATGAAGCAAGTGTGGTTTCAACTTTACTCTTTCATAAGACCTTTTAATCACTTTTGCATGTTTATAATCAAAGAAAAATGAAAAGAAAAGGGAATCAATAAAAAGGGTTGTTAAAAGCAAAAAACCTCAAGTTATGTGCTTCAGGCTTGCTTTCCCTAAAAAGATAAGATGTATGCTTCAAGCATGCCATTCCCTCAAAGATAAGATGTATGCTTCAAGCATGCCACTCCTAGAAAATAAAAGAAGTATGCTTCAAGCATGCCACATGCAACTTATTGTTTAAAGATTAAATTGGTCTACTAGATTGGAGTTGAAACTACTTGCTCGCCCTAAGTTGTTAGTTGCTTCAATTTTTAAAGCCTTGCTTTTTCTGCTAAGATCTTGCTTAGTACTTGGCTATAGTTGACTAAATTGAGGTTGAGATGCATGTCATTCCCTAACTTGTTAAAATCACATCAAGATCATGTATTTTACATATTATGTGATATATAAGGTTATATGATCGAATGAGCTCATCTTTTCCTATCTTGGCACTCCCTTGTTTCTCTTGGTGAAATCATTGTTTCAGGAAAAATTTTGAACCTGTTCTCTCTTTTACTCTTGATGAATCCATTGTCAAAGGGGGAGAAAATTGGGAATTGTTGAAAAAATTAATGAAAAAGGGGGAGAAGAAAAAGGGGGAGTTGTTTCTGGAATTTTTGGGAGAAGTTTGGAGAATTTTTGAAATTTTTGGGCACATTGCACATTCACACACATTTTCATTCTCAGGGGGAGATTTTGTTTTGCATTTTGGTCAAAGGGGGAATTCTGTGTTTTCTTTTTGGTCCTTGATCCTTTGGATTTTAAAATCTTTTGTAAAGTGAATGCCAAATGTTCAATTCTAAGTGGTGTTGCCAATGTTTTCATCAAGGGGGAGATTGTGAAATCATGTGCTGAAAAAATTGGCTTTGAACTGAAAAATTAACTTAGATTTGAATTTGCAAAATGTGTTTGTTCATGTGTTTTGACAATTTGACAAGAAAGCGATGAAGTTACGCATTAGCGCGGACAAAGTTATCAAGAAACAAGAAGTTTCCCATCCGCGACGACACGGTGTTTTTGGGTCTCATTGTGAACATGTTTTTGAGCCCATGACCGAAGTCATTTTCACATGTACAACTGACAGCTTTTCTTGGTCCGTTGTGAACAAGCTTTTTCGGTTTGGATAATTCCTTGGAACCAAGATTTTCACATGTACAACGGACTAATTCTTTTTGTCCGTCGTGAATGGACTTTTTCTAGGGTTTTACTTTTGTGAAACCGAAGCGTGGCACGCTTGCGCGGACAAGCTTCCTCGGGGTCCGCTGTGAACTTGTTTTGAGCTCTTGACCAAGCCATTTTGCATTTACAACGGACCAACTTTGTTTGTCCGCTGTGAACGTGTTTTTCCGCATTTGGTTGGCTTCTTGGAACGAAACTTTTCTATACAACGGACCAACTTTGTTTGTCCGTCGTGAATCGTTTCGCTCAATTAGGGTATTGAGCGATTTGGATTTGAATTTTGAATGTGAATTTGAAATTTGTAATGATTTCATGATGCTTCTTTTGAAGTGGACTTTATGCAATACTCATGTGAGTAGTTGCATGGATTGACATTTGAGTCAAGTCGTGGACTTGTGCTCGGAGTTGTGTTGTGGTTTGTTCATGTGCGTGTATTGCTCGAAGACGAATGTGGTCGATGACGGGACCGGAACTAGGTTCATGGAGGAACTGAGGTTCGGGACTAGGTTCAGGAGGAACCGAGGTCTTGGTGGTCAAGGATGTCATGCGGGACGTTCGGGCTAAGAGAATGGTGCACATGAAGAATGGTTAGTCACGTGAGAATGGCAGGAGGTCATTCGCGTGCAAAGTGTTAGTCACGTGAGTATGGCAGGTGGCCATACGCGTGCAAAGTGTTAGTCACGTGAGTATGGTAGGGTTGCCATACGCGTGCAAGAGTTGTACTCGGCCTGGTTGGGCCAAGTAGAGTTGAGTTGGATACGGATTCCTTCTAGGGAATAGGAATCGTATTCAGAACTCTTTGTGGGTTGGTGCTTTAAATAGGTGGGGGGTCTCCTGTTGAAAGGCACCAAGCAGAGCTAAGCGCATCAAGCTTTGAGCTTGGTTTTAGGGTTTGTACTCTTTTGATGAGAGTACTTTAGACAAAAGAAATAAAGATCAATTCTTCTAGTTCCCGCATTGCTTCAACGTTCTCTTTTTGGTTCTTGTTTGCATGCTTGTTCTAGTTCTAGATTGGTTTTTGTTCTTTAAGTTTTATCTTGATTTGATCCATCAAAAACCTCTCTAGGGTATTGATCTAGTGTTTTTCAAAGTCTAGTTGATCAATCTTTTGTCGTTCTTGTTTAATCTTGAAGTTTTGATTAGATTGATTCTCGTCAAGTTCTGGATCAGCAAGCTTGCGAAGCTTATAACTTTTGATCCGTAAGTCCGATTGAGCTGATTCTTTTTGGGTTCGATTCGTATTGGAATCTAGTTTCTTGTGTCCAAATTTCAGATCAATATAACGGTTGGATCTCTGTGAATTCGCGTTTTACCGAACCTCTGTCATTCTGTTTTTGTCGAAAACGAGGCAATTATTTGGTTCTGTTTTGGGGTGAACTTTTAATAGGTCAAGAATTTGGTTTTAGCTTCCGCACAATCATTCACCCCCCCTCTGATTGCTATATTCGTATACTTCGATCCTACACTTACAAAATATCTAACATAACTGCCGCCGAATAATAGGCATTTGACTGCATTAACTGTGGTAGTAACCAAAGCCTTGATTCTCGCCACGTTCCCGTTGTGGGCGTAACGGCACCAGATCGTGGCGTAATTAGCTCTACTTGGACGTTACGGACCAAACACGACCTTCGGACCATACCTCTCGCGGGCGAGCTTGGGCTGAATGCGTTTGGTCATGGCTGAGCATAGATGCTCGTACCACAAGCATGGATGCTCGTGGCCGAGTGATGTGCCTAGTTCGATCGAGCGGACCATCTAGCCAGATTATGCAAGGGTCTTTTTCAAGAATATCATCCAATGGTATGTATGGTTGGCCGAAACCGGTTGCTAGGGTGTCATGGTATTTATAGAAGTTACCCAATCCCAAACATAAATATTAAATTAAAAAAATTCGTTGGAGCCTGGCCGAAACTGGGCCGTACGGCCCGTACCTAGTGATTGCCTGATCACGGATCGAACGGTTGGTAACGGGTCTCTCGGTCTCGGCGAAGCAGACGAACCCGATCCAATTCTTCCCAACCCCGTGAACTGTGAATCTGTGATGCCGTGACCGTCTCCTCTTCAGTCCACCTTTTCCTCTTCCTTCCTCTCCGGCGGACGTCTCCTCGCCGCCGGCGATCTCGTGGTCGGAGGGAGAGGTAGAGAGCCAGGGGAGAACGAGATGGGGAACATCTTCGTGAAGAAGCCCAAGATCACGGAGGTGGACAGGGCCATCCTCACCCTCAAGACGCAGCGCCGCAAGCTCGCCCAGTTCCAGCAGCAGGTATCCTCGCCTCGGTCCTCGATTTGCTCCCGCGCTGCCCTGCCCTGCTCTGCCATTCCCTATCCGACGATGATCTCTCTCCCAACCCTGCTCCTGTTGCAAGCGTCGAGTCCTTGTAGTTTTGTCGATCTCCAAATTTTGCCCCCATGGTTACATCATATCAGATTTAATCGTCGCGCCGGGGCGGGTGTAGTTCGGATTAGATTTTTGTGTAAAGTGGTTCTAGAGCTGAATGGAAAGGAACTCGTGGCCTCGTGCCGCCTTGCTGATTAGCTTATCATGGCCCAATTATCGCGCTCGCGCCTCCTGTTTTTCTTAGATTCATAGCAGCGATTCAGGTCGAGAATACCTGCCTGTGCAATCATGAGTGAAGAATTTGAAAATTGATCTGATTGCTTTCAATTTACGAGGCTATAGTCTAGTATTCCAGGGGAATGCCTGTGAAAACTACACATTCGGTTTTCTTAGACAAGTAAGACATCTTTTTCCATAGTGTATTGAAAAAAAAAGAAGTTTTGCTTCTAGTGCACACCAGGGTGCATTACCGTTGTCTTGTTCACTCGATGTTGGCCGTCTGGGAGTCATTTGCTTTGTGAAAACGATTTGAATTCTATGCTTGCTTGTTATGCGATGAAACGGCTTTAGGTTTCGTCCTTTGAATTTAGCTGGACTGAACTTGTTGTGTTGTAATGAGGTGTTTGATTATTTTGCCTGGACTAATGGAATTGTCTCGACTTCAATTACTTGAATGCCTTTTCCACTGACAATTCAGAAGCTCCTGATGAGTTGTGTTTATGTATGGTTTCTTTCTTTCTTCCTCTTCCAGCTTGAGAAGGTGATTGAAGCAGAAAAGGAAGCTGCAAGGCAGTTGGTTCAACAAAAGAAAAGGGACAGAGCTTTGATTGCACTGAAGAAAAAGAAATCCCAGGAAGAGCTGCTGAAACAAGTAGACACATGGCAAATGAATGTTGAACAGCAGGTTTGTAGTTCATTGAATCAATTCTGGCTCCAGATGAATTGAATGAATGAATGTTATTGTATAGAACAGGAGGTTTGCATTTCGACTTTAAATAATTGGAACTGGTATACTTTTGCATTAAGTTTCTTATTTTAATTTTGGCTCCGGATGAATTGAATGAATGAATGTTATTGTATAGGACAGGAGGTTTGCATTTCGACTTGAAATAATTGGAACTGGTCTACTTTTGCATTAAGTTCCTTTTTTATGTGTAATTTGACAGCCTAGTTTTGTTTACTTGCTGTAGTTGGCAGACATTGAGCTAGCAAGTAAGCAAAAGGCTGTATTTGAAAGCCTAAAGGCTGGGAATTCTGCCCTTAAGTCTATACAGAGTGAGACAAACATTGATGATGTCCAAAAGTTGATGGATGACACAGCTGAGGCTAAGGCATATCAGGATGTAAGTTTACTACATGTACAATGGTGTTATTCATGCGGGGTTCTTCTTTTTCGATCTTTTTGGAAGTCATTGTCTCATTCTTTTACTCCACCCGTAATTAATACCTATAGTGGCACCTCAGATCTCTATAAAAGCTCCTTTGATCTCCACTTGTGTCATTGTGTGGAACTTATTAGAATCTGCAGATGTTGTGAATAACACCTTGGAAAGGTGACATTACCAATTAGGCAATTAAATCTATATACTGTTTGAATATAAGTAGTGCCCTTATTTTGTTCAATCTTTAAATGTAACTCTGTTTGTGCCTATTGTTATATTATATTTCATCAAAACTATTTGGGCATGGTACATATTTTTTTTCTGGGGAGTGGGCATGATATATAGGAACACTGATATATGTAATGAACAGCTAGGTTAAACATGAACAAATCTACAATGTATAGCCCTTGTGAAAGTGCGACTTATATAAGTCATCAATACAAGAAGCAATTTCATATCTATTATCTTGCACTATTGACGCGCTTGCCCTCTTTTTGTCAACATCTGTAAAATTTATTCCATCTTATTTTGATGAATGCCCTATCATTTCTCTTGGGGAAGTTATTTATACTTGCTTCCAGTTTTTTTCTCATTTTCTTTTTTGGGATCTCTGCATGAAAAATCTTACCTTTTGTTGCTGTGTTGCCCCTACTACTATGCATGTACCTGCTTATCTTCTTACCTCACATATTAACCAATACTGATTGCAGGAAATAAATGCTGTTCTGGGTGAGCAGCTGTCTGCTGAGGATGAGGAAGCTGTTATGGCTGAATTCGAAAACTTGGAAGCTCAGGTTTCCGCAAAAGCATCGAGAGTTTTTTTTTCCATTGTCTATTTTGAGAAAATTACCAACACAATAAGTTTCGAGTTCTGAACTTAAATGAAGCCAGATTTGTTTCTGTTAAATCTTAGTCATGGCCTTTTTTGCAGCTTGCCCTCGAGTCTTTACCGGATGTTCCAGGTACTGAAGCACGACCTGAAGAGAAAACAAAAGCACCGACTGACATCGAAGCTGCAGATGAAGACATTGACGAGGTTATTGAGCTTCCTGATGTACCTACTAAAGCGCCAGAGAGGCCAGAAGCTCCAGAAAAAACAAAAGGTTTTGATCCCATGTTCCCTTTTCAAAGTTTTCTTAGTCCATTTCATTTGCATTGTCTAATTTTTATGGTGCATTGATGATGCATTTTGAATTGACAGTTTTGGAAGAGCCACTACCTGCATAGTTGGATGAAGCCGAGCACTCCAGGTCTTGCAGTTTGCAGTTGTAAAATATCTGCCATTTCATTGTACTACCACATTCCTCTGTCATTTAATATGTACAGAATCTAACTATGTTGGTTTCAATTATCAATTCATGCGAAGCTGGATTGCATGTTGTCCATTTAATAGGCTCATTGAGTGAACAGAGGACTATCCTCGCTGCAATTCTCTTAATGCAGAGCCTGGATTGTGGTATCGTAGTGCATAAATGAACATATTTTTCATATATTTTTTTGGAA
Source organism: Rhipidocladum racemiflorum (assembly GCA_036346355.1). Lineage (NCBI taxonomy): Eukaryota > Viridiplantae > Streptophyta > Magnoliopsida > Poales > Poaceae > Rhipidocladum > Rhipidocladum racemiflorum. The sequence goes on from CM070571.1 coordinate 23,558,765, forward strand.
GTGCATATATTCTAGCATGCTCTACAAAATTATTCATATTTTTCAAAAAAAATTTTTGAAGTGCATATATTCTAGCCTGGATTGCCGGTACGTGCCCTCGTCTTGATAGTTGATAATGGTACCCTTGTTGGTTTCAGACTCCATCCACTTATTCTTTCATTACTTCGAAAAAGGTTAGTGGTAAGTGGTAACTGCGCCAAGAGATTCTAGGTTTACCTTACCATTAATCTTCGGATGTTGCATCGGATCAATCAATTGAGAATCCGCAAATGCCTTTGCCAGCTATTGTTCCAAATGTCTATGCCGTCTCATTGGACCATGTATTTACTTGCCTTGAAAAATGCCTAAAGAAGTGCTGCGGCTGCGCTGTTGAAGATATGATCCCTTGTCCTTTCATGTTGCAGATAGTCCATGCTATAGTACGTGCAGACAGTTGAACTAATGCAGTCGGGTCAGTTTATTTGCAATTTTATTTGCAACTCGACTAAAGCAGTGACGTGGGACTAGGGGTGGAAAAAAAACTCGAAACTCATAAACTCGGCTCGGCTCGGCTCGAACTCGTTCCTTAACAAGTCGAATCGAGCCGTGATTTGAACTCGTTTAGATAACTAGTTAAATGAGCTAACTCACGAGTTTAACGAGTTCTCTAAGTCGGCAAGTATAGCTGTATATGTGTGAGACGAGGATTATAACACATGGTATACTATATAATCTCAATAGCAATCCACTTCTCAGATGGCACTATCGAGTTTAACAAGCCAACTCGTGAGTTTAACAAATCGAGTCGAGCCAAGTTGGGATTTAAGCTTGTTAAGATAACGAGTCGAATCGAGCTGACTCGTTATCTTACCGAGTTTGACCAAGTCAAGCTGAGTCAGCTCGTTATCCACCCCTACGTGGGACTGCCCAGGTAACCTAGTGATAGAGCAAAAGGGTTCGAACTTCGAAGCGCCATTCTCAAAAGCCTGTGAAATGGAGGTCGCACGGTTTCCTCCTGTGCATTCTCTCGCTTTTTTTTGTTTGTAAAGCAGGGATGGGAATTACCTTGTGGAACTTTCGTTTTTGGAGCAAATTCCCTTGTAAAATTTGCGAAGCGGAAGTCGTCAACAAGGAATATTCTTTCTAAGAGGTGTTTCTATGCTTTTTTGTTTTAAAGTTATATAAATATTAAAGCATAAATAAATGATAGATAGTGATTACTTAGACATTTAAAAATACCTTTAGATCTATTTTTTCTTCAAAAAAAAGCAGAATCGTAATCTTTTTCCTGGTTCGGTCTTTAAGGTTTCTCGAGCCTCCAAAAATTTGAAAAATACGTCTAGTTCCACTTTTCCTCCGGAAAAAAAGCAGACTTATTTTCCGTTCTTTCAAAAAATTATTTTTTCTCCGAAAAAAATGCAAAATCATTTTCCGTTCACGTACGCAGTGTGCGCCGCGTACTTTTCCCCTAGCACGAGCTCTAAGGTTTCGCGAGCTTACAAAATTTTAAAAATACGCTTAGATCTATTTTTTCTCTAGAAAAAAAATTAAAAATACTCTTAGATCTATTTTTCTCTAGAAAAAAAAATACAAAATCGTTTTCCGTTCACGCGGCGCACTTATTTTTTGTTCGCGCGCGCGGCATGCGTATTTAAAAATACGTTTAGATCTATTTTTTCTCTGAAAAAAGGCAAAATCATTTTCCGTTCACGCGCGCGGCATGCGTATTTAAAAATACGTCTAGATCTATTTTTCTCTGAAAAAAAGGCAAAATCATTTTCCGTTCACGTGCGCCGCGTGCGCCGCGTACTGTTTCCCTAGCACAAGCTCTGCGGTTTCGCGAGCCTACAAAAAAATTAAAAATACACTTAGATCTATTTTTTCTCTAGAAAAATAAAATAAAATCATTTTCCGTTCACACGCGCGGCGTGCGCTGCGATTACGACCTAGTTATTAGCATATCTTGTGCAAACATCAATTTGGAGCCACCATGCAAACAAGTCTAGATATAGTATCGGCAAAAAAAAAAAACTATGATGTAGTAAAAACCGATGCGTGTGGTTTACAATTGCGAAGAAAAATAATAAAATTACTAGAAATTCTCAGGGAAAAATAGAAAAAAATAACCAATCCTCCCTCATAATTTAAGGATCATGACATCAAGAAAATTGCAAACCACATCCCAAGTAGGGCTGGAAAAAAAGCTCGTTAAGCTGGCTCGGTGGCTCGTTTCAAAATTGCTCTGATTACATTCATTTTTCTTTTAAAATAAAAATTAGTTGATTTGGAACCAGAGTCAACTTCGGCTCGGCTCGTTAAGCTCGGTTCAAAGTTGGGTCTCAAACAATACAGGAGACTATAATAAATAAGAATAAATTAGTGTCGAAGAAAGCTCGAAAAAAAGTTCAACAGGCTCGTTATCCACCCCTAATCCCAAGTAGCGATATCCATAGTCTTTCATCTTAATGACTAGATAAGGTTCATGTTTCCCATCAAAATCTATATATCTATATATATACTATCTATTGTTAGTGAGGTGCGTATTGGCCTGACATGTAGCGCTCGGGCACTGTAGAAACTACAGTGTTAAGCTACAGTATTTTTTTTTTAAAAAAAATACATTTTTTTTATTTTTTAAAAAATCAGTTCTTTTTCCTAAAAAAGATTTTTGCAATACTGTTTTCTTCTTCTTTTTACCTTTTCAGATCTTATTTACGACAGTTTTTTTTAAAAAAAATTCTCAAAAAATAATTTCTTTCTCTGTTAAAAGTTTTGTCTATCTCGATGCGTCCTTTCGCCCGCAGCAACGCGCGGACCCTTGAAGAATCTAGTATATCTCTATTCTCAGAGATAAAGGTGCAAACGGAACGGATATTTCCTGACCGATCCGATACCGTATTCGAAAAAAATCAGTACCGATGTTATCCGTATTCGTATCCGAAAAATCCGATGTAATATGGGTTAGGATATGGGAAGAGCAATATCCGATCCATATCCGAAAAATCTCATGTAATATGGGTTAGGATATGGGAAGAGCAATATCCGATCCGATATCCGGTAAATATCCGACCCAATACCCGGTAAATATCCGATCCGATACCCTTGCAATATTGTTCATAATGTGTGTATTTGAATTACAATGCTTGCTAACTGTATTTTAGATGTTGCGTGTTGGTTATGTGCTATCTGATTAGGCAAGTTGTAATATAATGTGAAGCATAGTGCTGTTGTGAGCCTGTGATATAATGTGAACAAGTTGTAATAAAATTGCACTACTTTCTGAAGCAAGCTCTTATAATTGCACTACAAAACACTTGATTGCAGTTGGATGTGCTACATCATATAAGTGCATATGTTTATTGGAATTGTACATGGTTGTATATTATTCTTATGTAGGGAATGCAACTATTATTGAAAATGAAACACTTACATGTCTTGAAAGTTATAGTAAAGTTTTGTGTGTGGTTGATTGATCCTAATATATGTGACATATATGATTTCTGCTTTCACGCATTATCCGACTAACTATTCGTGACCGAGACTAGCCGTATCCGGAATGACCTGTATTCGCTCCGTATTCGTGACCGAAGCAATCCGTATTCGTATTCGAAACCGGCACTGTCCGTATCCGATTATGTATCCGAGAAAAAATTTGGAATAGGATACGGGATGAACAAAATCCGTCCGTATCCGCTCCGTTTGCACCCCTACTCAGAGATGTAGGGCATCCAGCTCGCCTGCCCGCCACTCGTTGCATTTTTTCTGTAGAAACTATAGCCCCAACTCTATGACCTCATATATTTAACACCCGTCATATACTGCCTATAATATTGGCCGAAGCTTTCCCGGCTCCTCAGCCCCCCACGTCACCCCACCCACTCTCTCTCCCTTCCTTGCAAAAAACACCTCAGGTTCTTTTGAATTACGGATAGGTCCTTTCTATTTACGAATAGGTCCTTTGTAATTCCTTGTGAGTATAAAATATTTTTTCCCGGTTCGCGTTTAGGTCCTCGGTTCGTCGTTTTACACAAAGAGCCTCCTGTTAAATACGAATAGCGAGCGAGTCCTTTCTTACTTATTCAAAATAGCGAACAGGTCCAAAATTATAACAAATAGGTCCCTGCATTTTTCGTTCAGGTCCTTTCTCCGTTTTCCCCGAAAAAAAAAATTTCGTGGTCCGTTTGCTCTCCGGAGCATGGGAAAAATGTTTCCGTGGTCTGTTTTTTCTCCGAAAAAAAAACAAAAAATATTTTCCGTTCACGCGCACGGTGTTTTTCCCGGAAAAAATATTTTCGTTGTCCGTTTGCTCTCCGGAGCATGGGGAAAATGTTTCCGTGGTCTGTTTTTTCTCCGAAAAAAAAACAAAAAATATTTTCCGTTCACGCGCGCGGCGTTTTTCCCGGAAAAAATATTTTCGTGGTCCGTTTGCTCTCCGGAGCATGGAAAAAATGTTTTCGTGGTCTGTTTTTTCTCCGAAAAAAAAACAAAAAATATTTTCCGTTCACGCGCGCGGCGTGCGCCGCGCTTGCTTTTCTAGTATCACAAGTGTCTCTGCGGTTGAGTTGGCTAAAGCACTCGGTTTCGAATACTTAGGGGGTGCCAGCATTGTAGCTTCTACATTACACGGTGCTAGTGTTCCAAGCTCTCAGGGCACTGTAGAAAAGCTACAGTGCTTTTACTTTTTGTTTCTTTCATTTTTTATAAAAAAAATCATTTTTTATTTTATTTCTAAGAAGATTTATGCAGTGCTTTTACTTTTTGTTTCTTTCGTTTTTATTAAAAAATCATTTTTCTTAAATTTTATTTGCAAGAAGATTTATCTAGTACTTTTATTTCTTTAAAAATAATTTTTTTTATTTTAAAAATTTATAGATTTATTTTCTACGTTTTTTCAAAAATACTACTTTTATTTTTGAAAAAAAATATTTTTTCAATTTTTTTAAAATAATTCCTCTCTCTATTAAAATCTCTGAATATTTCAATATTTTCTTCCGCTTGCAGCAAAACGCGGGCCCGTAGAGCTGCTAGTTACCTTAATTTCTTGTTTTCGCACGTTTGTTTTTTTGAGTCATTGTTTGTTCCTGTTGAGCAATGATTTGTGTTGCCCTGCATCTATGATCAGCATTTTGTTTCTTTTAAAGACCCAGCTTTTGCATCTGTGGAAGAATCTGTCTATGATTTTGGAATTCCTGGAGACATTTTAGTAAAAAAGTAACGTCGACGGTCTCCCTACGCGGCATTCTCTTCCGGGGTAAGACCGTAAGAGATAAGTTATTTTGTAGTAATATTTCTTAAACCACCCACTAATTCCTTCACTTGCAGCTCTTGTCCAACACTAGCATGGCGGCAAGGTACACTTTGGAAGACATATAGCATCTTAGTTTTGTAGTTAGAGCCAGACACTTGTTAGCCGGGCTGCATCAATGTGTTGTTAGCAACAAATGAAAGTGAAACATAAATTCAATAATAAAAAAAAAACTCAAGAGTGAAAAAGGAAGAAAGAATAGAGAAACTTCCTTTCTACCTCTAGTCCAATGTGCCGAACCGTTTGGAACGCATAAATTTCATAGGAAAAATTTATAAAAAGTTTATATGAAACAGTTTAATACCCACAGGAATCAGGAAAAAATTCCAACTGTCTAAACGGAGCTTTAAAAAGTGCATGATTGGCCTGTTCTGGCCAGGTTACATTGTGTGTCCTCTTCATTCTCCAGCTCTGCTCTCTGCACAGGGTACAGGCGAATTTTTTTTAAATAATATTTTTTAAAAAAGATTTCCGATATTAATATGTGAATTTTAAAATTTGCAAGAATAATACATTGTAGCTAAATGGTTTGACGAAAATCTACTTTCGCCAAACCGTTCGGCGAAAATTCATTAATCCGTGGTTAGGAAGCGATTCAAACACTAAATACCCGGATCAGCCTATTTTCGCCAAATCGTTTGACGAAAATAGGTTAATCCGGATATTTACGAAGCAATTCAAACCGATTTAAACACTAAATACCCGGATCAACTTATTTTTGCCAAACGGTTTGGAGAAAAATACTATTTTCCCAAAACCGTTTGGCTACAATACATTACTCTTGCAAATTTTAAAATCCACGTATTAATGTTAGAAATCTTTTTTTTAAAAAAATATTATTTTAAAAAAAATTCGGGTACAGGCGGTTACTCTGAACTCTGCTCTGTGGCTCACCTCGCTCCTCATAACGAACAAGCGCCATCGCCACCAGCTGCAGCGGCTGCGGATGCCGTCGCGTGCGCGCGATGCCCCTGCTGCTGCGCCTGCACGAGCAGTGGCGCAGATCACAGCGCATCCTTACAGCTACGCCCCACGATCCCTCAAGAGCGCAGCATCTCTCTCGGTCGCACGTAAGACGGCCGCCGCCGCCGCGGCGGCGGCGGCGCGGCTGTTGGAGCTGTAGTAAGCCTTCGACTTGATGCGCGCTGTTGCAGCCAGATCCGTACGTTTTTTTAAGATAAAGGAAGTTTTTATGAACTATCGACATCTGTATTATGAAGTGCACATAATCTACTGTTTATTAGTACAAAATTATGACTAAAATACCATAAAAATATTGAACCAAATAATGGTAAAAATTACAACAAGCCATAAAAGCATGAAAGCCTATTACTAAATCTCCATCCATACCTGCTAAGATCTTTAAGTACAATCTCCAGTGATCTGCATGTTGATAACATCATCTCTCAAGAATCTGAACGTTGCAACACAGATCATGAGCCAAACCAGTTGGTGCAAAAGTATATAACCTACAATGGATTAGCAATTGTTTGTTTATCAAACACTATATTATTTCGGAAAAATAGCTCAAATATACAACATATGAACTAAAATTTCAAAAATATACAAGAAACAATAAAAATCGCAAAAATACCCCTGGCTCCCGCCGCGCCACGTGGCGGCCGCCACCCCGCACGGCGGCCGCCACGCCCCATGGCGGCAGCCAAGTGTCGCCATCTCGCGCTGCCACCTGGCAAAGAATTGCAACCAGCAAAAAAAACCAGCAAAAAACAAAAAAACAAAAAAACAAAAATAAAAAAATAAAAAATGGGGGGGCTGGCTGCCGCCGTGCGGCGTGGCGGCAGCCAGAGTGTGTGTGTGCTCTGTGTGTGTGCGTGTGTGTTGTGTGTGCATGTGTTGTGTGTGTGCGTGTGTGTTGTGCGTGTGTGTGACACACATTTGCCGCCGTCAGTGGCGGCGGCGACGAGCGCCGTCTTGGCGTGGCGGCCGCCACGTTAGTTTTGTAATTTTTTTTTAGTTGTATATTTTTGATATTATGTATTATAGTGTTGTATAGTTAGGCATTTTTTCCATATTATTTCGACATAGCCAAATTGACAACATAAAGTGACAGTTCCGACTAAAATGTGGGATCATAAATCCTTTTCAACCCCATTAGCCAACTCCCAAACAAATTGTTTATGCTTTTAGAATGTTTTAGATTAGAAGTTGTTTGTATGACACGCCAAGCGAAACGAGCAAAATGGTAATAAAAATTAGGTATTTATAGTTTTCTCATTATTATAAAAACAACACTTTTTTGCTATCACTCTAATTTCTTTTACTAAGGTTATCCCTTATTAAAATCACTTCACAGTATAAGTACCATAGAAATTTTTTTATTTTTAAAGACATCTTAAGCTTCCACGAATATCGATTTGTAATTGGGATATGTTGACACATTAAAGCAGTATATATGAATTGATCGGAAAACTGACTAGAGTGTCCATAAAAAAGTACCCTGTTCTCAGGATAATTGCACCCTAAATCCGTACGTATCGGTCTACAGGGCGAGTTCGGTTCGCCTGCGGAGACAGATGCGCGGTTGTTGGGCTCCTCCGTGTCGCGCCGCCGTGCTGATCGCTCGCGCCCGAGTCCAAGGTTGCAGCTGTTGCACCGGTCACGTTGAGGGCCGACCAACGGTTGCATTTATAGCCGGCGTCGCGTCGTCTCGCCCTCACGGCAGCTGTGTAATTTGACCGGTAACCTGAAGGATAGAAGCTGATCTGAAATTTTTTGATATTTCAAGGCTGAACCGCCGAAGTGATGTGATGAGCAAGAATGGACTGTGGATTTTGTGCTTCTTTTTCATCTTTGCCTTTGATCCTTACTAACAACTTCCAACTTGTTGGATAATGTTTAACGAACTATGCAAACTGCAATGTTTATTGCTGCTATGGACTATGGAGTATTAGTATTTGGTCGTAGTTATAAGTCCTGTTCGGGATAGCTTCTGCTTAAAAGAAAAATAGATTATTTATTGAACGGGATGATTCTGGACAGCTTCTTTTAAAATCAGAAATGGTCCTTCTACATAGAATCAGAAAGCGAGAAGATGCCGATGTTGGTGATTCTTCACTCGCGTATCTTCCCCCATGCGCCTCCGAGCCCCCTTCGCGCCTCCACCGGCCCGTCGATCGGAGCACCTCCTTCCCTCGCCAGCCCGAGCACCTCCACGCCTCGCGCTGTTTCGCTCCCTCCGCCCGAAGCTCCTTCGCTCGATGCCCCTCTGCCTGCCATCCTTTGCCCCTCAGTCGGTCCGAGCACCTTCACGCTTCATGTTACTTTGCTCCCTCCGCCCACCGTCCTTCACCCTAATTAAGCTCCTCTTGTGTCACTCGTCTGGTCCTCCTCCGTCGGCTTGAGGATGTTCACCGCTGATCTGAAGCTTCATTGAGGCTAGCTAAAATTATCGAATAGAAAAGATTCTCCAATCAACATATTCTTTTGATAGCCACTTCTCTAGACAATGAGTTATAATCTAGAATCTCCACGATCTAAAACTGTGCACAGCCTGTCGCCCAGTACGATCCGGGCTGTTCGCAAAATGGACCCGTCACTTGTTCTAATAGATTGATTTGAGAATCCGGCGCTCTGATAAATCGTGTTCTACTGTACCGTACGGTTTGATGATTTGTCTCCTGGTTTGATGAGTAAATTAGTTTCATTTTGGAGCTATGAGACGAACTTGTTCCAAATAGCAAATAAATAAATAAATAAAAGAGAGATGTTCTGCTAGAGCTAAAAGAACGCTCCAGTATTGTTTCATGAATCACAGCGTTACTTTCATATAGATGTTATTTTAGACACGAACAATAATATGTTGGTGCAAATTTAAAAAAAAAACATCATATTTTGATATTACTTTTGGTGGCAGATCAATAATAAGATGTTATTTTTTTTATTACTTTCCACAGAAATTATACAATTGCTTTGTAGCCGTAAACCATCCGTCGTGAGTTTTTATTACATATGATATTGAGACTAACGGCACTTGTTTATTAGTATTGGCCCTCAATAGGAGATCAGTTTGTTCTAATTAATTGGCGTCGTAGCTTCAGTTGCACCCTTTCCTGGCACTGGCACTGGCACCCTGTTTCAGCGTTCGGACTTCGGAAGCAGCGGCAGCGCCCAGCCGAGGGGTGGGTGGGGTCACTGGGGTGTGGGTGGAAGGATACGGAAACGGAGATGTGATAGCCCCTCATGAGATGTCTGGAATTATCCCTCCATTATATCTGGGAGGTTTCAAGCCTCCTCAAGCCTCCACCTCACCTCCCTTCAATTTTCCGAAAAAACCCATTTATTTCTCCAAATCGCGAATAGGTCCTTCCAAATTACGAAGAGGTCCTTTGCTATTTTATGTGAGGGGAAGATTTTTTTCTTGGTTCGCGTTTAGGCCCCTCATTCGCCATTTTACATAAGGGGGCTCCCGTTAAATACGAATCGCGAGCGAGCCCTTTTCTAATTTTTCAAAATAGCGAACAGGTCCAAAATTATAACAAATAGGTCCCCGCGCTTTACGCTCGTGTCCTTTCTCCGCTTTGCCCGAAAATATTTTCGTGGTCTATTTTTCTCCTGAGCATGTTTTCGTGGTCCATTTTTCCCCAAAAAAGGTCCTTTCTCCATTTTTAGAAAAAATTTATTCTGGTCCGTTTTCTCATTTTTCCGGAAAAAGTGTTTTCGGGTTCGTTTTCCTTCTTTTTCTCGGGAAAATGTTTTCGTGGTCCGTTTTCCTCGCTTTTTCGAAAAAATGTTTTCGTTGTCCGCTTTTTCTCAGAAAAAATGTAAATCCGCTTTTCATTCACGCGGCGTCTTGTAGTTTTTCTTGGAAAAATATTTTCATGGTCCGTTTTTTCTCAATTTTCACAGAAAAAAAAATTTCGTTATACGTAAAAAATATTTTAGTGGCTCGTTTTTATTTTTTTTCCCAGGAAAAAATATATTCTTGGCCCGTTATACCTACGAAAAAAAAACTTTTCCGTTTCCCCTGAAAAGAATGCTTTTGTAGTCCATTTTTCCTTGTTTTTTTCCGAAATAAATGTTTTTGTTGTTTGTTTTTTCTCCAAAAAAACAACACAAATTTATTTTTCGCTCACGTGCGCGGCGTGCGCCGCGCTCACTTTCCTAGTATTTTGATGTAAGCTACGTTGTTATTTTACCGTGCATTTTGTTTGGCTTTCAAGACCTTATTTTAGGAGCAATGCATCGTTAATCTATATATTTACAATATTATGAATATATGTACTAATCATTAATTTTAAGATTAGTACGTCATAAATATACATACTACCCGTTAATGGTAAAAATAGTACATAGGTACGTAAAACGATATTTACTGTAGAAGAAGGCTCTCGACAGGAGAGCGTTGCCGAAACGACACAGGTAGAATAAATCGAGCGACCAACGCCCTTGACCGCGGATGAATGCCGGTTACCATTTCTTGCCACGCCGCACCAGTGCGTCCGTCTACCACCCACCCCTCCCCTGATCCGGCGCTGCACCCCACCTCCCTTCTCCCATGCAACTGCAGCCGCCCAAACCGTCTTCGTCGTGCAGGCTGCACGAGACGTTCCGCTTCCCTGTTTCTTGTGATTAAGTTCTACATGCTATAACCACGTCCATTCTAATATCAAGTTTATTTGGGAAAATGGTACTTACTTGCTGTATGAAATGTGCAGACGTGTGCATAGGAACACTCGTTTTTTTTTTTTTTTTTTTTATTGGCAAATGCGTACAGATGTACAGGAGGATCGTCCCAGCACGCCGAAGGTATTGTTGCGCGAGGAGCGTGCGTGCGTGCGTGCAACACCGCCCAAGGATTTCCCTTGTTTCTTCTGGAACGGTGGCACAAACCCTTTCGACGCTACGGATGCTTATCGAGCTATTCGTAGGAAATCTGTGACGAACATGCCAAATTAGTGGCAAGATTACGTGAGATTCCTCTGTCATCTGTCTCCCACGCCACGAGACGAGGGGCATCTGTCTGGGCTCCAAACCTGTCACGCGTTTTGGCGGTTTCCCCTGCTTTCACAAGCTACGCTAACGACTGACCAAACAAACAAATAAAAAGTTCTAGATCGACCAAAAGTCACAAGATTCGTGAGCTACCGCGCGCGTATACGAAACCTATGTCTGCCTACTAAAAGTATATATATAGCTTCGAGAACTGTTCACTTATCTGATATTTTTCTTGTTTTTTTTTTTTTTTTGTAAAATGACCACTTTCGAAAAATTTTAACAAAACAGCACACTTCCTCATCGTGGAAGGATTACTGGTGACACTTGGCTCCTTTCACGCCAGGAGACCGCGGTAGATGCTCCTGGACTGGCCCAGAGCTCCCGGGCCCACCCACATGCGAGCGCAAGCCAGCTGCGTGCACAGCGCCCCTGGGCCCACCACCAAGCGGCTGCGCCCCAATTCTCATTAATCGAGCTTATTTCTTTGAGCATTGCCGCACGCCAATTCTTATCCTACTCAGCCTCCATGAAAGTGGCCCGCTCTTCTCCAAACAAGAGATATAACTCATCGACGTCGAGTTCTTGCGCGACGGTTGTGTCGTAAATGTTTGCCATGGTCCGGAACCTTTGCGGATTGTTGTCGTCGACGTCGAGCAATGCCAAGACGTTGGATGGAGGTGAGGTGAACTCTACGCTTGCCCTGACGTTGGGTGTGGAATCACCAACGCAGGGTTCCACAGTGTGCGCGTCGCGCGTCTGTGGGCATGAAGACCCGTGCGCATCCGAGCCAATTGTTGAACCGAGTGAGCTGTGACCTCTTGCCACGTGTGTCGAGCTGGTTACCGAAATGAGTGAAACCGATGGCGAGGTTGCACTCCCCGTGTCCACCATCGAGTCATCGTCTGAGATGGAGTTGGTGATAAATTGCTCACCGTTGCTCGATATGTAGCCATGATCATCCTCGCTTCAACTCCACTTGGCACCTTCATTGAAGACGACGTCGCGTGTCACGTGCACGCGTTTGTCAATGGGATCATATGTGCGGTACGCCTTAGAACTTTGCTCATAGCCGATGAAGACAGTTGGATTGCTTTGGTCGTCGAGCTTCTTCACATTCGGCTTGACCCACCTTGACATGCGTGATGTAACCGAAAGTGTGAAGAAATGCATGTTCGGCTTGCGTCCGTGCCATACCTTGTACGGTGTCTTACCGTCGATGCTCTTCGTCGACGAATGGTTGAGGATGTAGATGGTCATCGTGATCGCTTCGCTCCAAAATTCTCTGGCCATCCCCTTTGCCTTGATCATGCTTCACGCCATTCCGACGATTGTTTGATTCTGGCATTCAACAACACCGTTTGTTGCGGGAAATAGGACGCGAGAGGTGCCGTTTGACCCTATGATATGCGCAATACTCGCTGAATGTCACGGATGTGAATTTCCACCTCAGTCGGCGTGAATGGTGAGAAGCTTGTGCCCGGCTTCAAGCTTAGTTTCAGATTGGAACTGAATTATGTCCTCTGGGGCTTCATTCTTTGATGCAAGAAGCTTCACCCACATATAGTGGCACTAGTCGTTGAAGAGGAGGAGGAAGTAGCACTTGCCTCCTTGTGTTTCTGGCATGATTGGACCACAAAGGTCTCCATGCACTAGCTCCAGAAGTTCCTTGGCATGGTACTTTGCCTTCTGCAGGAAGGAGTTGCGGCGTTGCTTTCCGGCCAAACAACTATCACGGATTTGATTTGGCTTATCAATCTGTGGTGGTCCGTGTACCATATTGCGATGAGCTAATTCCTGTGACACTACGGAATGTCAAAACTTCATAAATTATGAAATTTGAGGTTAAAACTATACGGTATGAAGTTTAATCGCGTTTCCGGGCCGATTTTGGGAGTTTGGGCATTTCCGGGGAAGTTTGGGCCCAAGGGGGATGAATTGTGGGCTTTTGTGGAGGGGGTATGGGCCCATGAGGGGAGGGAGACCAGGTTGAGGGGGCTTGGTGCGCCCCCTCCCTGCCCTAGCCGCCCCCCCACACACCTCTCCCCCATGTGGCGCCTCCCCATCTCCCCAATCTAGCCACCACCCCTCCATGGCCGTGCGCCCCTCCTCCCCATTGCACCACCACCCCTCCCCTCCCCTCTCCACCACCCTTGCTGCCCTAGGGAAGCCTCTCCACCTCACCACCCCGCAGATCCGTCCATTAGAGCGCTCCGCGACAAGAAGATCCGGTGGATTTGGAGCGAGGAAGGAGATCGTGCGAACCGGGAGGAGATCCGTTGGTTCTTTGTTCGTCGCGCGAAGGTATGGCCACGGAAATCCTTAGGGTTGGTCTAGGTACTGTTCTAGGGGTTGATATCATGTTTTTAGATCAATTGGTGGTGCTGTAATTGGGTAGATTAGATGAAATCTAGAGTTTGCCACGTTCTCTGTTTCGGGCAGATTGTGCAGTCGACCTAGGGTTTGGGTTTTCGCCAATTTAGAGTCGGAATTTGGTCGTCCGCCTGTTGAATAAGTTGTAGGTAATTGAAATACATTTAATTGGACATAAATAATTCTTAATTTCGATCAGCCGTTCGAAAGTTATGCTCGTTTTACCGAGTGAGTTCAAAACTGTGACGAGATTGGAACAGATCACGGTATTCTGTAGATTAAACCACTTTAGAGGCCGAATCAGTTTTTCCATATACTTAGAAAAATTTAGGAAATTTCCTAAGCTACGCAAGGATGTACTCGTTTAATCAATTTGGAGTCTTAGAACTCAAGTTATGCTCGTTGGAAGTCTGCTGTCCCGACGGGACAGAACCTCTGTTTTTGGGTTTTGCGAAGTCGGGGTAGAAGAGTGTTTGCGTACTGTTTTGGGGGCACGTTTTGAGTGTGTGGTATGTATGTGCAGGTGGTGTGACCCCGGGAGTGCCCTCATCCTCTCGCCAATCCGTCGCCCGAGGTTAAGGCAAGTGTATTGGAATGGGTATCGTTTAGATTGTTGCTAAACTTGATTGGATACAACTTGCTTTATGATATGATGCTAAGAATGATGTTTGCCTATGACATGATGAACATGATTTCATATTGATTATGATTGTGTGGTATTTAATGTTTATGCCAATATTTACATGTTTATGTCATATGTGCATTCATAATGGAAGAGACGTCTCATGCTGATGTGGGCATCTGTGTTCACACGTAGTGAACACAAAAGACCTACCCCGTAGTCCCATCCACGTGTGTGCATGGGAGCGAGTCAGTAAGAGTAGGCACCCTCCATCTACGGGATGGAAGGGGAAGGGGGTGCACTCCGAAGGGTGTGCACTCGGCAATATCGGTATGTGCTTCGAGGAGATATGAGCATTTGCATCGCATTGCATACATGATGATGATGATGATGATGATGAAATGAGTACAATGATATTGAGACATGAGAATGATGTGGTATATGAAATTATGGCTTGTACGTGATGTTGAGCATGGTAGTGATGTTTACGTTGAATTGTTCTTTATGGTCCATTGCAATATACTTGCTGAGTGATGAACTCACGCTTGTGTTTTATGTTGTTTTAGGTACCATGACACCGGCATGTGGGAAGGGGCATTAGCTACACATCTTCACGTAGCTCCACACCTTTAGGCAGATTTATCAGCTTGAGTCATGATAATAAGAATAGTGCCATGAAACTTGGTGCATGGTTAAATTGTGTGCTTGTTTCCCTCATTTGCTTCGTTTAGCTCGTGAGATGGTTGAATTCGTTATTCTAGACTTATACTGTTGCTAGAATCCTCGTTATTGATGATTTAGATGTCTTTCTTTATGCTATATCCTGTGATCATATTGTTGTTGCTTCAATTCATGGAAAAACAAAGGAGATGCTGCTGAACTTTTCGGTTTTAGCATTTGCTCTTTTGCTGTAATTTATCTTTATTTGTGGTATTTAGATGTTGTTTAGTCTATGTTTGGTAACATTCAGGCGTACTAGATGCTGGGGTGTTACAGTTGGTATCAGAGCGGGCTGTAGGTCCCTGAAATGTGTATTTTTAATGTCATGCTATAGGGTACAACTAAAATGTGATGTGGAATAACTTAGAAACATGACTTAGGTTTTAACTAAAATTTTGTCATAGGATAGCAACATTAAAACTTGCAAAAGTGGTATAACTAATCTAAAATTTGACACACATGGATGCACAGTAGGAAAAGGGTATGGGTATCGTTGCTTACGTTTAAATGTTGTATTTAAGCTTTGATGTTGAATGCTAAAGTTGATAATGGATGTTGCCATGTTATTGAGAGAATTGATTGTATTGTTTTTGGTATTGTGATAAAGTGGGGTTGTGGTGCCGAAGGGTTTCGGTCACTTCTTTTTGTTCATAGTAAGGGTGTGGTTTGACGGTGTGGCCGGTTAGCGCC
Source organism: Rhipidocladum racemiflorum (assembly GCA_036346355.1). Classification (NCBI taxonomy): domain Eukaryota; kingdom Viridiplantae; phylum Streptophyta; class Magnoliopsida; order Poales; family Poaceae; genus Rhipidocladum; species Rhipidocladum racemiflorum. Next base: position 23,574,409 of record CM070571.1, read on the forward strand.
ATCACCGAAGAACTATTAACCCCTGTGGGAGAAGAGTGCTTATCCTTTCTGTCGTAGACCGGGTTGTTAACTGGAGTCGAATAGAAGAGTTTGTGGTGGATTCTTTTAGTTGCCCTTTACCGTTCTAACTGGCTCTGGTTGATTGAAATCAAAACAAAAGTGTTTGGAATTGGATTTTCGCGGAGTGTTTCTTGGTTTTGTCTTCTTTGGGTGAAGACAACGAAGAAGAATTTTGTGTTGCGCGTCTTTTGGTCGCCTTTTTTCTTTGACACCGGTTCTGTTGGTTGCCTTGCAAAGAAAAGTATAGTTTTGGTTCTTGTGTGTCTTACTCTGAGTTTAAAAGAAGTTATTGAAGCGTGTGCAAAAAAAAGAAGTTAAGTTGTGTCGATTTATGTTTCGTGCCTTTGTCCGTAAAGGTTTACTTGGTCGCTTGGTTCCCTCCTGTGGGAGTCTTTAAGATTTAAATGTGTTTTGTAGTCATGTCCCATTGCAACTTTGAGAGTCAAGCTTCTTTGTGAGCTTTGGTTGAGTATTAAATGAATAATGCTGCAAATAAAGTAAGTATTCGTTTGACTGAAATTACTTGTTAAAAGTGAAAATTGTTGTTTAGCATGTTATGTAGTATGTAACAGTGTGGTTTATGGAAATGATGTACTCCTTAGTTAATTTGCGAGTTGAATCAAGTAAATGTAATTGTTACCTTTAGCTTAAGATTAAGTGAACCTTTAGTGATGTAGAGTACCCCATAGTGGGAATGATTAAATGTGTTAATGTACATGCTTAGAATTTGTTGCTTTGCTTTAAAAGTGCTTATGACCCTCGATTATGTTTAAAGTTTTAAATCCTGATGCATAGTTAAAACATTAAGATGATGTAGACTGCTGTTATTGTTAAAGAAACTTTGCTGGTTGTTTAAAGATGTTCTAATCTAACGGATTAATAGAGAAATTTAATCGTGTTGACTAGTGACTTTAATTTGGAAGTTGATTAGAGTTGCTATTTACGTTGTTGCAAACTACTAGTATATTTGGAAGTATGCAGTTGTGTCTCTACAATGCTAGTATTGATATCAATTGAGAAGACATAAGACTTATTGTTAATGATGTTGTTAAGGGCAGTGTTAATGCTAGTATTCAATCTATTTTAAATAGTTGGAGTATGTTGTGTGGTGGTAATTTTGTTATCACCTATGTATAGGGTAGCTAAAAGTAATGTTGTTGGTTGATGATTATGCCCATTTGTTGTTATTGATGACTAAGTAGTGGTGGTAACTGTTTAGATTACTCGTTGGAAAACCATGGTTAAAATAGAGGAAAATTTTAACATGTTGCGATGGAGTGAGCTTTGGATAATTAACATGATGAATGATTTTATCCTTAATGAAAGTATAACTTAGAGTCTCACTTACGAATTCTTCCCTGTGGAGATAATATTTACATGTTGAAGTCGCTGGTTAACTGAATAAGTTTCGATTGTCGAGACGTTTACATATAGGTGGTATGAAATTTATTGGTTGATCATGCTGAAAGATTTGTTGGAGCACTTGTTTCAAATCTAGAATATGATATTATACGATATGTTGGTCCGTGGGGATCTTGTTGATGTAGTCTTCGTTGGATGTCTTTTGGTAAGCATCATAAACTTTATTTATAAGTATTGGGGAAGATAATAAGAGAAAGAATTTGTTTTGTAGCTCTTGTTGTAACCTGAGGGGTTTCTCGATGAGTAAATAGTGAATATTGAATGTTTAAAAGGTAAGTATAGGGTTTCATGCTGAGCTTGTGTTTAAAACCTTTTGGACTGGTTTGGTTGTTTGCTATCTTGGTCAAATGCTTTCGGTCAAAGCGTTCTTTTTGTTGTGTGTCAGAGTTTCCCTAAACTCGTAGTGATGGTGTTGATCTTTGGGTTTGACCCATTTGTTTAGTTGTGCTATGAGTATGGATTTTCACCCAAAAGTTTTTGAGTGGATCGCGCTCCTCCACGTTCGCCCTGAATTTTCTTTGGGATAAATTTTAAAGGAAGCAGATGGACATAGCGGGTTGTGATGGAGATTCTTGAGATCTAATTTGTAACTCTAATTGTCTAGAGTTGGAGTTATTTTTGAAATTGTGTGTGGTGTTTGCAAGTGTTTCAAAAGGTGGATTTTATGAATGTTTCATCAGTGATTTTGTTAGTGAAGCGTTCCCTTTTTGAAAATGAGTTTCCCTTTCTCGTTGAGAAAATTTGTGGCGGTTGTGTGTGCTGATGTTTGACTTTGGAGTCGATGTTCTTTTCCAAAATGCTGATTTTGGTTAAAATGCGAGGTTTTGCAAGTTTAGCTTTCGAGAAATGGTGGGTTCTGACATGACGTGGTGTGTTCCTGCTAACGGTGTTGCAGTCATAGTCTATATGATTTAGCGCAACCGTCAGTGTTATGTGTATTTCAATCATGTGATACCGAGGAAGAAGTCTTTTGGTGAATGACTTTTCGGTATTGTTGTTACATGATGAGCGAATGGTGAAAACGAAGCATGGCATCGTTTATAAATGTTCAATGATAAATGAGACGGTGAGCCAGGTCGGTGAGAAAGTCATATATGGATATATGACTAATCCGGAGTGCTCTTGAAAAGTGTGCATTCTTGTCATGTATCGAGATTTCCATTTCTTCCTAGTATGAAAAGAAAAAATGAATAAATTGTGGTATTTTGGCTGTGGTGTTAGAGGTTTGAGTTTTCTTTGCGATTTGGCTTAGAAAAATAAAATGTGTGCTCTTTGGATGTTGCCGGATTCTTTCCAAAGTGGTTTTTAGCGCTTTGGGGTTTGAGTTGTTGTATGTGGACCAATTGGGTTCATCTTTTACGGTTGAGCTTACTCAATAATGGTACTCTTTGTCTTGGTCCTTTAAGTGGAAGGATGTGAGGGCAAGACTTTCTTAGTAAGAGAAACCTGGTGTGGCTAGTAGTTGATTGTAAATGGTGTAGAAGTGTAGAGCAAATGAAGGTTGTCTATGTCTCAATTCAAACCTTCTTGGAGAATTGTGTCATCGATGTGTTCCTCGGTGGGGCTGATTAAATCTTGAGTGAACTACTTGGTGGTTGCTAGTAATTGCTTTTCCTTTTGAAAGTGTATTGGATCTTTTATCGCTGATCTTTGAGCGTGTTGTGCCAACCGAAGTGGAATGTTCGATTGTTGTTGATTTTGCGGGTTTTCAGAACCCTGGTCATAAAGTAGGCTTCTCCTTTCGGTGGTAGTGGGGTGGGTGTTGGTCTTGTTGTAAAAGATCAGAATGTAATCCCGATGGTTCAAGCAGTTAGTAATCTTAGAGTGTTGTGTCTCACTTGGTTTGCGTCGTCTCGAATACGACGAACCACAGTTGAGAGGTTGAGACGTGAATCACTTTTGTGCGTGGGAGCTAAAGAGGGCACTAGAGGTTGTTGCCGTGTTCTTCTGGGGAGAAACACCAGTTATAGGGATCGGGCACTTTAGTGCCAAGGAATGCATAGAAAGGAGGAGTTTGAGACCGTTTTCCTTCATTGTCAGTTTAGGATGTTATCCTTTTGCTCGGGACGTTCTGAGTCCTTATGTTTGTATTCTGTGTTTCAAAGTTGAGTAAGATTCTGGCAAGTTTTGAATGTGAAGTTGTCTTTAGAGCCGTCAGTCTTCGAGCCTTAGCTCCTTGTTCTGAGTGCTGGCTGGTGCAAATCATAGGGGCTTCTAAGCGAGTTCTGAGGCGTGAACCATAGCTCCCTTCGATTTGGTTTATTGCGAAGTGGCGTGTCTCGGATTCGGGGTCGAATCCTGTTGAAGGGGGAAGAATATGACACTACGGAATGTCAAAACTTTATAAATTGTGAAATTTGAGGTTAAAACTATACGGTATGAAGTTTAATCGCGTTTCCGGGCCGATTTCGGGAGTTTAGGCCTTTCCGGGGAAGTTTGGGCCCAAGGGGGATGAATTGTGGGCTTTTGTGGAGGGGGTATGGGCCCATGAGGGGAGGGAGACCAGGTTGAGGGGGGCTTGGTGCGCCCCCTCCCTGCCCTAGCCGCCCCGCCCACACCTCTCCCCCATGTGGCGCCTCCCCCTCTCCCCAATCTAGCCGCCACCCCTCCATGGCCGTGCGCCCCTCCTCCCTCCTCCCCATTGCACCACCACCCCTCCCCTCCCCTCTCCACCACCCTTGCTTCCTTAGGGAAGCCTCTCCACCTCACCACCCCGCAGATCCGTCCATTGGAGCGCTCCGCGACGAGGAGATCCGGTGGATTTGGAGCGAGGAAGGAGATCGCGCGAACCGGGAGGAGATCCGTTGGTTCTTCGTTCGTCGGGAGAAGGTATGGCCACGGAAATCCTTAGGGTTGGTCTAGGTACTATTCTAGGGGTTGATATCATGTTTTTAGATCAATTGGTGGCGCTGTAATTGGGTAGATTAGATGAAATCTAGAGTTTGCCACGTTCTCTGTTTCGGGCAGATTGTGCAGTCGACCTAGGGTTTGGGTTTTCGCCAATTTAGAGTCGGAATTTGGTCGTCCGCCAGTTGAAGAAGTTGTAGGTAATTGAAATACCTTTAATTGGACATAAATAATTCTTAATTTCGATCAGCCGTTCGAAAGTTATGCTCGTTTTACCGAGCGAGTTCAAAACTGTGACGAGATTGGAACAGATCACGGTATTCTGTAGATTAAACCACTTTAGAGGCCGAATCAGTTTTTACATATACTTAGAAAAATTTAGGAAATTTCCTAAGCTACGCGAGGATGTACTCGTTTAATCAATTTGGAGTCTTAGAACTCAAGTTATGCTCGTTGGAAGTCCGCTGTCCCGACGGGACAGAACTTCTGTTTTTGGGTTTTGCGAGTAGTTTTCGAAGTTGGGGTAGAAGAGTGTTTGCGTACTATTTTGGGGGCACGTTTTGAGTGTGTGGTATGTTTGTGCAGGTGGTGTGACCCCGGGAGTGCCCTCATCCTCTCGCCAATCCGTCGCCCGAGGTTAAGGCAAGTGTATTGGAATGGGTATCGTTTAGATTGTTGCTAGACTTGATTGGATACAACTTGATTTATGATATGATGCTAAGAATGATGTTTGCCTATGACATGATGAATATGATTTCATATTGATTATGATTGTGTGGTATTTAATGTTTATGCCAATATTTACATGTTTATGTCATATGTGCATTCATAATGGAAGAGAAGTCTCATGCTGATGTGGGCCTCTGTGTTCACACGTAGTGAACACAAAAAACCTACCTCGTAGTCCCATCCACGTGTGTGCATGGGAGCGAGTCAGTAAGAGTAGGCACCCTCCATCTACGGGATGGAAGGGGAAGGGGGTGCACGCCGACGGGTGTGCACTCGGCAATATCGGTATGTGCTTCAAGGAGATATGAGCATTTGCATCGCATTGCATACATGATGATGATGATGATGATGAAATGAGTACAATGATATTGAGACATGAGAATGATGTGGTATATGAAATTATGGCTTGTACGTGATGTTGAGCATGGTAGTGATGTTTACGTTGAATTGTTCTTTATGGTCCATTGCAATATACTTGCTGAGTGATGAACTCACGCTTGTGTTTTATGTTGTTTTAGGTACCATGACACCGGCATGTGGGAAGGGGCATTAGCTACACATCTTCACGTAGCTCCACACCTTTAGGCAGATTTATCAGCTTGAGTCATGATAATAAGAATAGTGCCATGAAACTTGGTGCATGGTTAAATTGTGTGCTTGTTTCCCTCATTTGCTTCGTTTAGCTCGTGAGATGGTTGAATTTGTTATTCTAGACTTATACTGTTGCTAAAATCCTCGTTATTGATGATTTAGATGTCTTTCTTTATGCTATATCCTGTGATCCTATTGTTGTTGCTTCAATTCATGGAAAAACAAAGGAGATGCTGCTGAAATTTTCGGTTTTAGCATTTGCTCCTTTGTTGTAATTTATCTTTATTTGTGGTATTTAGATGCTGTTTAGTCTATGTTTGGTAACATTCAGGCGTAATAGATGCCGAGGTGTTACAATTCCCACAGTGCGTTGAAGTTGAGGCGACCAAACAACGCATGCCACCGCCATGCTTCATCATCGAGCCATGCCGAGAAACAAACGGGTTGTGTGATTTCCAAGGCGAGGACATACAACAAGTTTCAGACACGCTCAAACTTTGTGAGGAGTCGCTGCTGTTGATTATAGTGCCAAAGTATGCCCTCATCGATCAAGGTCCAGCATTCGTTCTCGTCGAGTTGACTAAGGCTAATGATGTTGTTCTGGAGATGCGGGATGTAATAGATATCGGTGAGGACATGATGCTCGCCATTCTGATAAGTGAACAGCTGAAGACCGATGATGCCGACTAGAGGGGGTGAATAGGCAAATTTTTTTAAAAAAATATTCTCTACAAAAATTAACACGCTTTAAGTATCTATATGTCAAAACCTTAACAATAAATAATGCTGAAGCGATAAACTAAGGTTTTGACAATTAAAGCTTAAAACTTCTTGACTCACTAAGTGTACTAACTAATTAAGTCTCTAATCAAGAATATGCAATCCTACAGACAAATAATTAATTTAACTCTAAAAATGTAAATTATAACAATGTAAATAAAGAATTGCAAACCACAAGGAGACACAGTAATTTTTTACCTTGGTCTCAGAGACGTATCGGTCTCCTCTAATCCACGTTGAGGGAAGCTCAAACAACTTTAGATCGGCTCCACGAATTGAGCACCCGCCTTGAATCCACTAGTGGTTGCTCCTTCCCCCTCCGGGTAAGTGAGTACCAACCTTCACAATTTTATCGGGTCTTTTCACAATCTCCTTGAGAAAGTCACCGCGCACGACGCCTCCCACACTGTCTAGGTGTCGACAAACACCAAGAGTAATAGGCCAAGCATTTTAGCTTGAGCCTCACCAAGTACAACACATGTACTACGGTAATCACCAAGTGCAACACATGCACAAAGATCCCCTCAAGTGTAACACATACACATAAGGCTCTCAATCCACTTTCTAATTACAACACATACAATTATGGCTCACTCTTAAGCTCAAGAACCAGGTGGGAAGTAGCAACAGATGGACATAACTCTCACAAATATTCCCCAAAGATAGCAAGCATAAATGTGAGCTCCAAGGCTCCTTTTATAGTCTTCTACACAAAAACTAGCCATTGGGGGTAAAAATGGGCAAAATTCAATATTTCTGGTACTACCACCCTTCTAGGGCTAATAGTACCGGCCTCTAGGCCAATAGCTAGAAAACTAGCCGTTGCATAGGGAACCTAATACTACTGCCCTTCTGGGCACGGTAGTACCGCACGAGCGGTAGTACCGGCCCCATGGGCGGTATTGTCGGCCTCAGTGTAACCTCCAAAACAACCTCACTGGAAAACAGCTTCCGCCCCATAGAGCCGGTAATACCGCTCGCACATGGTCGGTAGCTCCTGCCTTCAGAAAATCCGAGTAACACATGCTCTTCTGGAAAATAACTACCGCTCAAACGAGCATTAGTACCAGCTCCCATAAGCGTTACTATCAGTCGAGTGGTGCTACTGGCCCACATGGGTGGTAGTGCCGACCTCAGGGAGAAATTTCAGTTTTTCAAAAAAAAAATTCTCTAAACCATCAAAGATTGATTCTTTGAGCCATGTGATGATCAACACATAATCAAGTTAATTTATAAAACACATTTACAAACCCAATTCACATGCTCCGAAGAACACATTTAAATTCCAAATTATTTGCAAAACACATTTACAAATAAATCAAGAACATATGAGATCAATCCTCCTAAACATGTGATGATCAACACATGATCAAGTCAGTTTGCAAACCCTTTGTAAACCCTATTCATATGCTTTAGTATCGAATCTCATAACCTCCCACTTATTTGCAAAACACACATTTGCAAATAACAAATCAATCCAACATTTTGCAAAAATACATTCTGCCAACAATCACCCAATAGCCTTGCGATGATCAAGTCACAAGCTAAGACTTTAATGCATGAGCTCTTAATTTGCAATTCATGCAAATACCTATCTTTATGCATATCACAAACGGTTTTAGTTTAAAACGGTCTGTCATAGCTACAATAGTCATCACGAACGGTTTTATACTAAAATCATCTGTGATATTTTGTATACCACTGACAGCTTGTGAAGAGTACCGTTTGTGACGATATCACTAACGGTTTTACTATAGAACCGTCCATGATGATTTTCATCACTGGCGGCTTTGAAAAACCATCCGTGATGAAACGCCTAATATACGCTTTTTTGTGGTAGTGGTTGTTGGATATCGTTAGCTTGGAATCCTTGCGAGATATCTCATCATCAGATCTTGCCATGCTTTACAGGTCGAGAGTAGCGAAGCTTTGATACCAATTGTTGGAAAACTGCCGGTACTCACACTCGGCAGAACCACGAGAAGACGCACTCGATAAGAGAAATTTTGTGTTGCACAATTGCAGCAATTTTTTTGGATTTTACCTCCTCTATTTAAATGGTAAACATATTGCAAACTTGGAAACAACAAAAAAGAAAATTTAAATTCCGAAAAAATCAGACTATCCCAAATATCCTAAAGTTTCCTAACAAATATAGACCTTCCTATCTATAAATATCTAAATCTTCTAACAAATAACCTTTCTATCTACGAACACTTAAGTTTTCTAACAGATCCGTAAACTTCTCAACTAGAGTACTGTGTACGCAAGCAAAAAACCCAATTGAATTCTCCAACGGCTCGAATAGACCGCGACAAGTCCACGTCAAGCACCGCGCGCGCGCGTCGCTGCCATGCTCCATGCACTCGCCCTATATATAAATAGCAGCGACACTACTCGCAACTGCATATCAAGTTTGTAACACTGACACACAAGCACACGATTACTACTTGTTTAGGCTTGCACGTATACTGGTAAGTAGAGATCCCTACCTATAACACATCGTCGTCACGAGCGTGATCTCACTGAGTAGTCGGCGATGGCGCGTGGGTTCCTGGACGTCGCGGTGCGCACCATGCAGGAGTACGTGCGAGCGTCTGACCTGGCCGTCGCCGCCGCCGTGCTCTTCGCCTGCAGCGCGGCCGTGCGCCGGGTGACGTCGCGGGGCCGGCCCATGCTGTGGCCGGTGTTCGGCATCCTCCCCACCCTCTTCGCGCACCTCGACGACATCTACGACTGGGGAGCCGCCGCGCTGGCGCGCGTCGGCGGCACGTTCCCGTACCGAGGCATGTGGGGCGGGGGCTGCTCGGGCGTCATCACCGCCGTGCCGGCCAACGTCGAGCACGTGCTCAAGGACAACTTCGCAAACTACCCCAAGGGGCCCTACTACCGCGAGCGGTTCGCGGAGCTGCTCGGGGGAGGGATCTTCAACGCCGACGGGGAGGCTTGGCGCGCGCAGCGCCGCGCGGCCACGGCCGAGATGCACTCGGCGCCGTTCCTCGAGTTCTCTGAGAGGACCATCGAGCGGCTGGTGTACGACCGGCTCATGCCGCTGCTCGAGCGGCTGCAGCGGGGTGGCGAGGCCGTCGACCTCCAGGAGGTGCTGCTCCGGTTCACGTTCGACAACATCTGCGCCGCGGCGTTCGGGGTGGACGCTGACTGCCTCGCGGACGGCCTCCCCGACGTGCCGTTCGCGCGCGCGTTCGAGCGCGCCACGGAGCTCTCGCTCTCCCGCTTCGTCACTCCGCCCTTCATCTGGAAGGCCAAGCGGTTCCTCCGCATCGGCAGTGAGCGCCGGCTCGTGGAGGCCGTGCGCTCCGTGCGGGAGTTCGCCGAGCGGACCGTCTCCGAGCGCCGCACCGAGCTCCACAAGATCGGGAGCCTGCACGACCGGTGCGACCTCCTCTCGCGGCTCATGTCGGCTCCGGGCGCCGACTACTCCGACGAGTTCCTCCGTGACTTCTGCATCAGCTTCATCCTCGCGGGGCGCGACACGAGCTCCGTCGGGCTTGCCTGGTTCTTCTGGCTCCTCGCGGGCCACCCGGACGTCGAGACGCGCGCGCTCGAGGACGTCCGAGCCGCCCGCGGCGACGTCAAGAAGATGAACTACCTCCACGCGGCGCTCACGGAGGCGATGCGCCTCTACCCGCCGGTGCCCGTCGACTTCAAGGAGGCCGTCGAGGACGACGTGCTCCCGGACGGGACGGTGCTCCGCGCGCGCCAGCGGGTGATATACAACACGTACGCGATGGGGCGGGACCCGGTGTCGTGGGGCGAGGACTGCATGGAGTTCCGCCCGGAGCGGTGGATGAGGGGCGGGTCCTTCGCCGGCGGCGAGAGCCCCTTCAAGTACGTGGTGTTCAACGCCGGGCCGAGGCTGTGCATCGGCAAGCGTTTCGCGTACACGCAGATGAAGACGCTGGCGGCGGCGGTGCTGGAGGCGTTCGCCGTGGAGGCGGTGCCCGGGCAGGAGGTGAAGCCGAAGCTCAACACCACGCTGTACATGAAGAACGGCCTCATGGTGAACTTGAGGACCAGGAGGGAGCAACCGCACGTCCACGCCGCCGTGGCTGGTAACTCATAACAACGCATCAAGTTTCAATCAGCTCCTTATCTGTATATTAATTTCCTGTCTACCTTAACAACATTCAATCCTATGTTTTTATTTCTCATCGAACAGCTGAAGAATAACAAAAGGCTCATGCATGCGCTGATCAATTGCCCTCTGAGTTTGAGCTGAACTACACTGCGAAGAAAAATGATACAATTCTCTGAAAGTTCAAGACATGAAAAACAACGTGACCAAGAGGAGACAAGTGTGTGTGTATGTGTGTTGTCTGCAGCATCTTCATATTTCTGTGTGTGGTTACCGCGTGTTGCCCAGTTCCCACTATTGATTTCATCTTCATGTAAAAGATTGAAATATCAAATATACGTCGCGCTTCGTCGCTTGTTACCAAATTTGGTTTGGTGGATCTTTTGTAAAAAAAAATAGTAAGAGGATGTTAACTAATTTTTGTTTTCTCGAGGAGGTTTTGTAAAAAAATTGGGCTGGCTAGGAGTTGATCGTGAATTTGTGTTACCACAAGTTTTTTTGGCAAAAACAACAGTAAGGATCCTTTCACGAATATACGGAACTACAGGGTTTTTTTTAAAAAATACCTTTTGAAGGACCTAGATATAATTTTAGCTTTTACAAAAATAACCTTGAAGGACATATTCGCGAATCAACGGAACTACGAGATCCTTTTTGCAAAATTATCATGGAAAGACCTAAATGTTATTTTGGATTTGCGGAGGGTCTTTTCGGAAAAAAGTGGTGACACATGGCATGGCCGGTTGTTTGGCAATTCCTTCGGATTTAATAGATACTAGGCCAATAAGCGCGGTGCCCGCGCACGTGAACAAAAAATGATTTTGCATTTTTTTTGCGGAAGAAAAATAAACCTAGATGTATTTTCAAAATTTTGGGAAGCTTGAGAAATATTAGATATCGCGTTGAAAAAAAGTACACATATTTCTGTTGACGAAAATATTTTTTCCGAGGAAAATGGGGAAATGACCTGGATGTAAAAATCAGGGGTCTGTTTGTTATATTTTTGGACCTAACCGCTATCCCGAAAAAGTAGAAAATGGCTCGTTCGCGATTTGTATTTAACACGAGGTTTTTTCCGTAAAGTAAGCGAGGGACCCAAACACGATTTGGAAAAGTTTTTCTTGCCCTCACAAAAAATCGCGAAGGATCTTTTCGTAATTTTGTAGGGATCTATCTGTAATTTAAAGGAACGGAGGGGACTTTTTCACAAAAATGCCGAGGTGACATGTGGATAGGGGTGAAAACAGATTGGATACGGACGGATAATAGTTTTACCATATTTGTTTTCATATATTTATCGGATGCGGATACGGATACGGATAGTCCGGATACGGATACGAATATGGATAATATCGAATACAGATACAGATCGAATACGAATCGAATTGGATACGATTACGAATATTTATCGGAACATGATAACCCTTTAGATTGCACATAAAAATCAACGAAAACACATAACCAGTTGATTTGATCAAAATATTATTGAAAATTGAACAAATATAAACATTTTCATTCACTTAGACAATAGTTAGATACCATGTCACAAACAAAATTACGTAAGACTTAGTTCATCACGCACATACGATTAGTTCATCATACATGTAGATCAAAACACAAAATAAATGTGATCCTTGCTCAGAGATACAAATGGAAACAAACATAGAACACACTAAAAGTTTGATAATACTTAACTACCATGTCTCTAGAAAACATATATAACACATACATGTAATAACCCAAGATTTGTAATCTTTATTAAATTATATTTAAAAATAATAAATTTATATTTATATGAGTTCTTATGAATTTTTAGCTACTTATTTAAAATATTTTCCTATTAAGGACAACAATTTTTGAATTTTTCAGAAAATTTAAATTATGATAAAATCTTGAAAATAATTTTTTTAAATTATAGACTATGTCAAGAATTTTTTTCAAAAAAAATCATAATTTTTGGAGCTAGTTTGCCAAATTTAATAATTGAAACTTGATTTATGGATTAATTAAATTAGAAAACGATTTTAAAATTTAGAAACCTTTTTGGGCCAAAAGAGTAACTTGGCCCAGTCCACATGTATATCCGGATATCCGACCCATCACTATCCAGATTATCCGAATTCGTGTCCGTATCCAACGGATAATGAGCTTCCGAATACGTATCCGTATCTGAAAAAAAAATATGTATCCAATCCGACAGAATCTGTATCCGAAAATTATCCGGATCGGTCGGAAACTATCCGATCCGTTTTCATCCCTACATGTGGATGCCTTGAGGAGCTCTCAAACCTCCTAGATGTAATAGAGGGATAACTTGTTCCGTACGAAGCAGGCATCGCACAAGCCAACGCCTAAGGCATGAACATAAAACCGAGATTTGCGGAGGGCCTTTTCGCACACACGCCGACGTGGTATAGCTCCAAGCCGGGGAGTCTCCCAACTTTAATAAAAACTAGGGCAATAAGGGCGGCGCACGCCGTGCGCGTGAACGAAAAATAATTTTGTGTTTTTTTCCGAAGAAAAAATAGACCTAAATGTATTTTCAAAAATTTTTGAGGCTCGAGAAATCTTAGAGACCGAGCCCGGGAAAAAATACACATATTTTTGTTGACGAAAATGTTTCTTTCCCTCACAAGAAATCACAAAGGACCTCTCCGTAAATCCGCAGGGATCTATCCATAATTCAGAGAAACGGAAGGGGTTTTTCGCAAAACAGGTAGGCGACACGTGGGGGTCCTTGAATAATGCATGCGTGTTCACCTAAGATGCCGGTGGAAGAAGGAACTGAAAGCAAGCTAGCCAACGATGTTGCTAGTCGATGGATCGAGTCGTTACCTTGTTGTGTTGCCCGTGTCCATCACGCAGCGACTCGATCGATGTGCATGGATCGTTGCATGTGGTGAAAGCTGTGTTACTGTTCGCGCCAAAAACGTGAAGGGGGTTTTAGGCCTCGAACACACAAGACAAACACCGGGTTTGCAGAGCGTGCCAGTCGATTTGACCTGAAATCGACAAGGTAGAATTTGTAATTTGACCGAAGCCGATAAACAAGGATCTATCGGCTTTTCGCTAGTCGGCAAGAACCGATTAGGAGATAACTAGATCAACCGATTCTGATTGATCCGGATACAAGGTAAAAATCGGCTTCGGGAAGGCGATGCGCAACAAAACGAAGCAAATCAAACCTGGGTGAAATCGGCTAAAATCAACAATCGGCGATGCGCAACTATGTTGATTCCGTCGACTTACAGAGAGATCTATGAGGCTAAAACAATGTAAAAGAAAAGCTTGTAAAAAGTAGGTGTGTTGTTGGATTTGATTGTGTCCCCGTTGTGCTTGACGCCCTCCTCCTTTTATAACACGCCTGACCGATCCGAATTGTGTATGGATACGGTGCTTTTATCCGTATCGGCCTTTTATCGATTTCCTTCCCTTTTAGAAAGCGGTTTCCTTCTCGATTTGTTTACCGATTTCTTTTCCACATCTCCTCTGTCTTAGACCGATTCCAACACGCATCGAATTTTGGTGCAAACATATGCCCCCATTTTTGAAAGGTAACTTGTTATCTTTCAAAAATCCTTCGTCTTTCCGTGATCGGCTTGTCGCTTAGGATTCATCTCGTAACTTCCCCATTAATAGCGCCGCAATGTCCTCGGTGCGTTTTTAATGCAACAATCGCTCCCTTTGCTCGCCTTCTTTCATCGCGGTATAAATATGGGGTCCCCCCCACGGTCATTTTCACGCTTTCAAGCTCTCGGATCAGGCACCATCGGCTCTTGTCATCCTCTCTTTGTTCTTTCAGAATCGGCTGACATGGACCCTTCACAGGTATTCATCCCGATTCCTCAAAGTTCCAATCAATTCTACTTAGGACCGATAGGTAGTATGTCGGCGGTTTCTGAGTCATCAATACCGAGATCCCTAGACTCCCTCTATCGGCTGCTGGGTACAATGTTTCTGAGTGGGGAAAAAGTTTTAGGGCATGGCCCACTAGCCTAAAAGGATGGAGATCTTGGTTTATTAGGGTATCGGCTCAAAAGAGGGTAGAATGGGAGAGGATGGGTATAGCCGAGTCTCTATCTTTGAGTCTAGCCGACCCTGAAGCCAATGAACCTTTGGTAGCTGCGGCATGTTATTTTTGGTCGGATTCTTTCAACGCCTTTTTATTCCCGTCCGGCCCAATCGGCCCTACTCTGCTAGATGTGGCCCAATTGTGCTGCCTTAGGCCAGACGGGGACCAGTTATCGGCTTTCAGCGGAAAACCTTCTTTCAAATTAATCCGCAAAAAAGGCGAAGGTTGGCATAGATACATCCAAAATAACAATAGGGTCACTGGTCCAGTATCGGCTGAAGAGCACGTCGCTTTTCTCAATCTTTGGTTAGACCGATATCTTTTCTGTGGTGCTTCCCTTGGCCCTACCCAAACTTTTCAGTTAGTAGCGGAACGTCTGCTGGAGGGTCATCGGCTTTCCCTTGGCAAGATGTTCCTCGGGGCAGTATTTCAAATGATGTACGTAATTCGTAGCCGACTCTTTTCCGGTTTTGCCAAACATGTCGTTGGTAATATAGGAGGTCCTCTTTGGTTCGTCCAAACATGGCTTCATTGTATGTTTAGCCGATCTATTTTATCCGAACCCTCTGGTAGCTCAACTTTCCCTCGGGAGGATTACCCAGAGCATGTCATTCCACAGTATAGAGCTAGCCGATCCTATGGCGAGAGGTTTATCATGTCTTCGGCCGGAGAGCTAAAAATGGACTCGATCGGCTTGCACAAATACCTCAGTTTCTTCCTTTCCTTAGATAGGGCTTCCTTCGGCCAACAAGACTTTTTCCGATATACCGATGTAGCCGATTGCCCACACCCAACATTCCTTCACCTTGATTCTGATAGTTCCTCGATGCCCCAATCTACCCTAGATTTGTACAAAATCATCCTCACTCCTTGCATCTTTCATGTCGGCTTGAATACCCGCAACCGAACATTTCAGCCGTCTTACGAGTTTTACCACCCTTCGGTTTACGCTCGTCAATTAGGCTTTGGGCAAACCATTCCATCTTTCCCCCTACTATCTTGTGTCGAGCCCCGAGCCCGAGTGACCAACGATCGCTACGAGGTCATCCTTGAAGTAGCCGATGGTTTGCAAATCCTCTCAACGCCACATTTTGTTCTTAATTCCCGTCGGTCGTTGCGTTCGCAGATGGTGGACTAGAATATCGAAGCCATACTAATGGACAGGACTCGTCGGCTATAATTCACTTATTCCTTCCCGACTTTCATGAGCCGACGGTAGTTTCCGTCCAAAGACAAGCTCGGGTTATAAGCGACTCTTGATGGTCGTAGAGGTACCGTTGTTTTTATATCCTCTCTGCTTTTACACTTCTTTGTCGGCTTTTATTTAGAATGCCTTTGATCTTTCCAGGTCGGTACGGGTGCTGGTTGAGCCATCAACCGATCCCCATGTTTCTGCCAGTAGTAGCCGACAACGACGTCCAGGTCAATCTGTTGGCACCACTGGGTATACTTCAGGAAACTTGGATATTCAAGCTCCCTCTTTAACGGACTTAGCTCGCCAGCGTGCTCCAAGTAAGTCTTTTGCATATCGGCTAACATGCCCCTTGCTTTGACAATTGCTAACTCGAAAACACTGCAGAGAGGAGGAAGAAGTCGGCCAGGCGCTCACCCAGACCTGTGAGGCGGCAACCTGATGGCTCTCCAGAGCACTCAGCTACTGATGTAAGTTTTATTCTTTATTCTTTGCTCAATATCATTTTTTCATATTGCTGATTTTATTCTCTTGAATCCCTAGCAATCTCCGTCAGTTCAAGTGGCGGGAGTTATAGCCGATTTCCAAGGTGCTACATCGGCTATCCCTCCACCCGCTCCATTGCCGGCCATCTTGCAGCAGACTATCGAGATCTCCGATCCGACCCAGGCGCTATCAATCGATTCGCCGATTTGCTGGGCTTCACTGACGGGCGAGCTCGACGATCCGGAAGTGCTAGCCACCGATGACTACCAGTAGACATCCAGCGCATAATAGCGCCTGCGCCCGACATCGGCTGCCGTTACCGCTGGCCCGGGTATGCAGGAGCGACTCAATCGTCTCTGGACGAAGTGATGCAACAGAGGCAGCTCTTACGGCCAACACTCGGCCCTTGAGGAACGCTATGGCGGCCATGCAAGCCGACCTTCCCCTGCGCCATGAATGCTTTGCTAGAAGTGTGCCATCTGGATGATCGTCGGCTAGACGTAGAATCGGCCAAAACCAGACTTGAGCAGAGGAAGGCCCGACCAAGCCGACCAAGAGATTCTGGACAAACTTATAGCGGATGCTAAATCTCGAAAGGGTGCTTTTGACCAGGGTCTTTGCTATGCTGAAATCGGCCAAAGCTAAGGCCCGTGAGCTGAGTCATCCAAGAAAAACTTGAAGAACAGTGGCCTTGGTTACAAGAGAACTTGCAGATTGCCAAATCGGCATTGCAGATGCGACATCTTTACTAGCGTCTCGAGGCGACAAATTGGCGAAGTTTTTGCCAAAGTTAAGAGCCAATCGGCCAAGATAGTCCCGATCCGGGTGATGCAAGAGCTGATCAACAATTGATAGACGGCGTTCAAGCTTACCATCGGAAGGGCGGCGGCACTATCGGCTTTGGGAGCCCATTTGCCCGGGTCGGGTCTACACTAGTCTTTAACTTACTGATTAGTTGTGGCCAACCTCTGTAATATTGCTTTAAACTTGAGATGCCTTTTGAAATCTTGCTTGATCGGCTGTGCATCCGATTTTGTAAACCTTTAATCTGTGGATGGATGTTTCAAACCGACTTGGTCGGCTGTATGACCAATTTTATATGCATGTGCTTGTCATTGATCCTGATGCCTTCACCTCTATAGTTAGGACCCGACCCAGATGCTTGGGTGATATGCCTTCAGATACTTTCCATTGATTGCTTTAGGTAGGACGAACCCTTCTAATGATTCCAGTATATATGAATTTCCGTCAACCGGCCGATTGATCTTATAAGGTCCTTCCCATGTCGGAGACCATTTGCCGAATCGATTATCCCTAGACCCAATCGGCAACACGGTTTTCCATACTAAATCGGCTTGACTGAATGACTTAACAATCACTTTTTTATTGTACGACCTGGCAACAATCTCTTTGTTCTTTTTAAGCCGATCTAGCGTGACTAGCCTTAGTTCAGCCAAATCATCTAGATTGTCCAGCATCGCCTGTTTGTATTCATCGGCTGATACCTTATCTTGCTCGTGTAGCCTTATTGAGCCGATGTTGATTTCAACGGGCAAAACGGCTTCTTGTCCGTATACCAACTGAAAGGGTGACAATTTAGTTGTTCCGTGATAAGATAGCCGATAAGCCCATAAAGCCTCTGATAGCGTCGAATGCCATCTCCTTGGCTTTTCCTCAATTTTTCTTTTTATCAGCTTTATCAATGTTTTGTTCGACGATTCGGCCTGTCCGTTGGCCTGAGCATAGTAAGGGGAGGAGTTGAGTAATTTTATCCCAAGACTTTCTGCAAACCCTTTGAACTCATTGGACATGAACACAGTACCCTGATCAGTAGTGATTGTCTGTGGAATCCCAAACCGATGGACGATGTGTTCGTTTACAAAGTCGATTAGTTCTTTACCAGTAACCTTCTTGAGTGGCACAGCCTCAACCCATTTTGAGAAATAATCCGTGGCTGCAAGGATGAATTTATGTCCTTTGCTGGATGACGGAAATATCTGGCCGATTATGTCTATACCCCATCCTCTAAACGGCCATGGCTTGACGATCGGATGTAAAGCCGATGCTGGTGCTGACTGTATGTTACCAAACTTTTGACACGTTTGGCATCCTCTATAATATTTGAAGCAATCTTCTAACATCGTCGGCCAAAATATCCTGTTCGTCTCAAGACTCCATTTCATCTTAAGAGCAGATTGAAGTGACCCACAAATGCCTTCATGAACTTCACCCATTGCCACTTTGGATTCCTCGGTTCCCAGACATCTTAATAACAAACCTTCCATAGTCCGAAAGTACAATACGTCTTCTAGTAGAACATATTTGAGTGCTTTGCGCCTGACCTTTTGCTCGGTCGGCTTAGCTGGATCTGACAAATAATCCCTTATCTCTGTTCTCCAGTCGACGGGGTGGACACAGAGAACCGGCCAAACGTTTAGCTCGATTGGTCCTTGTCGGCTTTCAATCTTGTACCCTGATGCACTTTGTGCCAATCGGTTTGCTTTATCATTAGCTTCTCACGGGGATATGTTTTATGGAAAATGTAGTGAATATCTCGATGATCCGGAGGCATTGATGCAAATCTTGGGTTAGTGCATCATCATTGCATCGGTATTCTCCTCCGACTTGCTGTACAATTAACATCGAATCCTCAAAGCTTCGACGTCTCTCACT
The DNA here is from genome assembly GCA_036346355.1 of Rhipidocladum racemiflorum. NCBI lineage: Eukaryota > Viridiplantae > Streptophyta > Magnoliopsida > Poales > Poaceae > Rhipidocladum > Rhipidocladum racemiflorum. The sequence goes on from CM070571.1 coordinate 23,593,357, forward strand.
CCGATGCTATCTAACAGTTGTAGACCCCTTAGTAATGCTTCGTATTCTGCTTGATTATTTGAACATCGGCTATTTAGCCGATACATGAAGTCATACTCCTGCTTTCTAGGTGAAACTAATACCACACCGATGCCTTCGCCTTCTTGGCAAACAGACCCATCAAAATACAGCTGCCAAGGAGTTACACTAGTTGTTCCTACTATTGTTTCACTCCCTGTGATAAAATCGGCCACAGCTTGTCCTTTCACAGATTTAGTCGATTCATAGGATAACTCAAACTCTGTTAGGGCGTATGCCCATTTACCAAGTCGGCCTCGTAGAATTGGCGCCGATAATATGTATTTTACTATATCGGTTTTGCATATTATGACGCATTTGGACGCCAGTATATAATGTCTTAACTTGGTGCAAGCAAAGTACAATGACAGGCATAATTTTTCTACAAAGGGATACCTGGTTTCCGCATTTAGAAGACGCGTCGGCTTAAGTAATATATTGCTCGTTCCTTCCTATCGGCTTCTTGTGTTAAAACTGCTCCAATCGAATCACCTTCAGCCGATATATATAGTCTAAAAGGTATACCGTGTTTCGGTGCGGTCAATACTGGTGGACTCATCAGATAACCCTTTATGTCGTCGAAGGCCTTTTGCTGATCGGCTTCCCACTTAAACTCTTGGTTATCTTTAATTTTCAGCGATGGTGTGAAGGCCGAATACGTCCGACAAGTTTGAGATAAAAGCGTCGCAAGTAATTGATTTTCCCAATCAACACCGCAACTCCTTTTTACTTGTCGGCGGTTTAGTATCGGCTATGGCTTTCACTTTGGTTGGGTTTACTTCAATCCCTCCTTCATGCACCGTAAACCCAAGAAATTGTCCGGTAGATACTCAAAGCACATTTGAGAGGGTTCATTTTTAACCCATGTAACCTTGTGCTTTCGAACATTTTCCTCGAGATCGGCTAAATGTTGCCGATCTTCTTTGGATTTTACCACTACGTCGTCAATGTATATTTCCACAGATGTGCCGATCAAATCATGGAAAATATGGTTCATAGCACGTTGATAAGTAGCTCGGCATTTTTAAACCGAAGGTCATAACTTTCCATTCATATAGCCCTAAAGCCCCGGACATCCAAAGCCGTTTGTGTATATCGGCCGCCATGAATATCCGATTGTATCCGGCGTTCCGTCCAAAAAGCTTATGATGTTATTCCCAGACGCAAGATCGATAAGCATATCGGCTATGGGCATTGGGTACTCGTCTTTTGGCGTAGCTTTGTTCAAATCTCTAAAATCAACACATACCCTAAGTTTGCCGTTTTTCTTCTTCACAGGGACGATGTTTGAGACCCACTCAGCGTATCGGCAAGGCCGGATAAATTTCGCCTCTAGCAATCGTCCTACTTCTTCCTTTATAGCGTCATACAACGTAGGGTTAAACCGCCTAGGGTACTGTTTGAACGGCCGATCTCCAGGTTTTATAGGCAAACATGTTCAACTAGCTGTCGGCTTAAACCTGGCATTTCATAATACTCCCATGCAAAGCAATCCTTATATTCCTTGAGTATTTCGACCAACTTTGCTTTATAACTGGGTTCTAATTTAGCACTTACAAACGTTGGTCTTTTGCTATCCCCTTCCCCAATATCGATCTCTTCAAGCGAATCGTAAGTAAATCCTAACCCCTTTCTTTCTTCTTCAAAATCATCAACAGCTTCTTCGTATTCTTCCTGCCGATAGCTCCTTGCTTTCTCCTGTAGTTTCGCTATTGTCTTGCGCTCCATCTTCTTATCACTTCGTCTGTCCGATCAAACGTATTGGGTTTAACGCTGATCGGCTTGAATCCTGATTTCTCAACACAGATAAAATCGCAATTGTCCAAGGCTTTTCCTGATATGCATTCAGCCTCTTCGTGTGGCCAATTGGTGTCAGGGCTAGCCATGGCGATATGAGCCGATGTGTCGGCTGGTACGATTTCTACTGTATCATCGTTCCATTGCACCAGCTTCTGGTGCATAGTTGATGGTATACAACAGTTAGCATGGATCCAGTCCCGCCCAAGGAGTACGCTGTAATTGCCTTTAGCTTCAATTACAAAAAACGCAGTCGGCAAAGTTTTATTACCGATCGCCGCTTCGACACCATTACGCCTTTAGCCTCAGTTGGGTCTCCGGTGAAGTCATTTAGCACCATGTTGGTCTTGATTAAGTCTTCGTCGGCTTTTCCCAACTTTCTGAAAGTACTTAACGGCATCAGATTGACCGTTGCCCCGCCATCGACCAACATACGGGATATTGGTCGGCCATTAATAAATCCCTTTAGATACAATGGTTTCAAATGCCGATGCATGTCTTGTGGTTTTTCAAACACAGCGTCTGGTGCTCCGAGGCACAACTGGGCGAACACTTCTTCAGCCGATTCTTCGGTTCTGAACTCGGCAGGTAAAGTGAATACCATGTTTATATCCATTGGTGGCGTATCATCTCGGATCATCGGAGAACTGGATTGAACCGATTGATCTGAATCACTATCGGTCTGTTCCTTCTTTCTCCACTTCTTTTTCAAAATCGGTACCGGTCTTACCGTATTAAACGTCCGATCCCTCTCACTCTCCTTTTCGGCTTCCCTTTCTTCTTGTGTTTTTAATCGCTGAAGCCTTCGTTGCGACTTGCTTTGAGACCCGACGGGCAACATCTAGGCCTGGGTTCTATCGGCTTTCTTATCTTTCCAGCTAAATTGCCTATTTCGCTGTCAGATTCCATCCTTCTTGCGTTAGCCGATAACTCCTGACTTTGGGAGGATTCGCCTTGTTCTGATGTTGACAACCTTTCATAGATCGGCCTTCGCTTCCTTACTTAGGACGATCGCGTATCGGTCTGGACAACCTGTCTTTTCTGATTGGTTTGGCCGACATGTAGACGAGTGTTGCATAGGACAAGATACAAGCTGTTGGTAAGGTCATCCCTCTTTCCCAAAGAAAGCGCCAAAAGGACATTGCCGATGTTTCTCTTCCTCAGAATCGGCCGATGTGGCACATCGGCCGCCAACGTTCGTCCCTCCTTTGTCCGATCGATGAAAACCCTGGTGGTGTGGAGGGTTATACCTTTGACTTATCCTTTCATATTTCCCAGGAGTTGCGAGAAAGTCGGCTTTGGTTTGAAATCGGCTCTTCTTGGAGCCTTCTCATTTCGATACCATTTACCGACCTCTAAGTCCCCTCTTGGTTTCACCGTTCTTGAGTTTTGTCCATTTTTATCGGCTTCTATTTGTATAGAACCGGCGTTGATCTGCACTGTCTCGTCTCGTGATACAATTCCCTTAGTCGGCTTATCCTCTTCCGCAGGCCTCTTTTCTTTCCGTGAACATTGAACCATGTTGACCTGAAAAGGGCCCATATCTATCTGCATAGCCGACTCTTCTGCAAACTTTAACCTGCCATCGGCGATGGCCGATTGGATCTGTTGTCGAAAAATATTGCAATCGTTAGTGTTATGAGAGAACGAATGATGCCATTTGCAATACCTTCGTTTTTAATTTCTTCGGCCGATGGTATGATATGCCCTTCTGGTAACCTTATGAGTTTTTCTTGTAGTAATAAATCAAATATTTTGTCGCATTTTGAAACATCATATGAATACTTGACTTCCGCTTTATTCTTTGTCGGCCTAAGCAGAGAGCGAGGCAGTGGTTTTGGAACCTTTGGCCCACTCGGCTATGTTTACTTCGCTTCGCCGTCGGAGGTGTCGCCTAATCGTAATCTACCATGTTTACTTTGGCCTTTTCATTGCCGTTTGTCCTAAACCTATCTTTAAACCCTTTGCTCTCTGCATATCGGCTTTCATGTGTCGATACGCGATGGAGTAGGTGGCCTAAGTCGGGGAACTCCTGGCCTGACAACTTCTCTTTTAATGGAGGGATTAACCCTTGGAATGCTAGGTCGGCCAATTGATCGTCGGGCAATGTTACATCAGAGCACCTATTCCGTACGCCCCAAAATCTCTTGATATAATCAGAGACCGATTCGCCGTACTTCTGTCGGACTGAACTAAGATCAGAAATCCTGAGCTCCATAGTTCCCGAAAAGAAGTACTCATGGAATCGGCTTTCTAAATCATTCCATATATGAACTGAATTAGGTGGTAGATTCGTGAACCAAGTGAATGCAGTGCCAGATAACGACAAAGGAAACAACCTAATTTTTAACCCATCGGACTGTGCCGCCTCCCCACACTGAGCCATGAACCGTCCGATATGCTCAATCGTGGTAATAGAATCATCCCCTGAGAATTTAGCAAAGTCTGGTATCCTAAAGTTGTGGGGGTACGGCATTCGGTCTATGTAATCGGGGTACGGCTTCCTGTAGCCGATCACTCTCCCTCTGGGTTGTAGACCGAACTGTTCTCTTAAAACATTGGCAATTTGTTCTGCCCAATTAACATTGTCGGCTTGTGGTGCAGCCGGACATGGCCAATTCTCATTGTTTGCGTCCTGCCCCGAGTGCACACTGGTCTTTGTCCAACTCGCACCTCAGAGGTCTTGGTGCTGCGTCATAATTGTGATTAAAACCTAATGCATCGGGTATGGGCGGAAGGTTCGATGTATGGCACCACCCTATATGGTGCTTGTTTCATGGTTGTGGCCCCTCGTGGATCGTGGAACTGTCCAATTTCAATCGGCTGATAAGCCGATAACCCGATGTTGGAGGGCGCACTTGATTGATTTGATGCGCCTATCTTGGCTCCATCCGTGTGCCCATGGAAGTGTGTGAACCCATCTTTCTGCATGCTTGGTTTCAAAACAGTAGGTTGAGCCGGCATCATGATAGGCGCTTGAGCCGACATGTTTACTGTGTTGGTGTTGGGTGCTATGGAATATACTGGGTACGTAGGGATGGTTTGTGGTGGGTCTAGCAGGCTTCCAGACGCAGCTAATTCTTGCGCAATTGTTTTCACACTATTTTCTATCATCGGCTTTAAAGTAGATACTAGAGCCGATGATTGGTTAATCAATGCGTGATGAACAGATTGCTCGATCATACTTGATAAATCAGCTTGAGCGGGTGCGTATCGGCTTACCGACTCAGATGTTGACTCTCCGATAGGATTGATGCTTGGGAGTGCAATCTTCTGAGTAACGCCACGGCGTGTTTTCTGGAAGCATCGTAGCATCATTTCCTCTAGAGCTGCCTTTCGATCTTCGATTTCTTTTCGTTGCTCAGGGGTTAAATCGGCCATCTGAGGCGCGATTATGGCATCGGTGTTGATGTCGGCGGTGACTGCGGGCTTGTCGGTTGACGACATTCTTTTTGGGTCCCACCGGGCGTGCCAAAATATGTTCGCGCCAAAAACGTGAAGGGGGTTTTAGGCCTCGAACACACAAGACAAACACCGGGTTTGCAGAGCGTGCCAGTCGATTTGACCTGAAATCGACAAGGTAGAATTTGTAATTTGACCGGCCGATAAACAAGGATCTATCGGCTTTTAAGCTAGTCGGCAAGAACCGATTAGGAGATAACTAGATCAACCGGTTACAGTTGATCCGGATACAAGGTAAAAATCGGCTTCGGGAAGGCGATGCGCAACAAAACGAAGCAAATCAAACCTGGGTGAAATCGGCTAAAATCAACAATCGGCGATGCGCAACTATGTTGATTCCGTCGACTTACAGAGAGATCTATGAGGCTAAAACAATGTAAAAGAAAAGCTTGTAAAAAGTAGGTGTGTTGTTGGATTTGATTGTGTCCCCGTTGTGCTTGACGCCCTCCTCCTTTTATAACACGCCTGACCGATCCGAGTTGTGTATGGATACGGTGCTTTTATCCGTATCGGCCTTTTATCTGATTTCCTTCCCTTTTAGAAACGGTTTCCTTCTCTGATTTGTTTATCGATTTCTTTTCCACATCTCCTCTGTCTTAGACCGATTCCAACACGCATCGAATTTTGGTGCAAACAGTTACGAATCGGGAGGTTCTTGACGAGAACCCCAACGATAATCCTGATGGATACGCACGAACGTACGGACCGTCACCAGTACGTATGCTGTATGCATCCAGTATTCCAGTGGTGTCCAGTTGATCAGTCCAGTTGAGTTGAGACGCACGCACTGTTCGGCTGTTCAGTAGCACCAGCCGGCCGGTTTGCTCTGAATCCCGGCTCTCCGCTTCTCGCCTGCTAACCTGGCTCGATGCATGGTGGCCATGCGCTGCCCAATTGCTGCTGCTTGTTAGAGCTAGAGAGGAGAGACGAGTCAGCTGTGTGTAATGTGTTTGAATCTTGTGAGACATGGACTAGTTACTAGTTAGCCAACCAGTGGGTTAGTCCTCTCCATACGGTTCTTAGCCCAAGATGCTCGCCAGGCTCAGCAAACACACCTTCTTGCCTTCTTCTAGATCAAGACACTCAGCAACCACACCTTCTTGCCTTCTTCTAGATCAAGACATGGAAGACAAATATATAGGCTTTTTGTGTTTAGACATTGCAGGTGGGGAGGGATACGTTTCATGTCACATTCAAAGGTTTGCCACGTGCGTATCACTAAACGGATACATTTACAAACTAATCACCTAAACAATATTAATGTCAGATGCAAGCAGTGGCGGAGCCAGGATTCTACCAAGCCTCGGGCCGAAAACTATGTGGCAATAACTAACGCCAAATACTACCTACACTAGGGTACAACAAAAACACTACACAAATGCAAAATTAAAAATAAATTTGAACTTCATGCTTAACGATACAACAAAATAGATAAAACATATAAAAACAACATAACGTAGTGGAGCAGTAGAAAAATTAATACCTAATCGATGAAGGTTTGGTGCATTCGAATCAAAACATATCATCATCTACAATAGTACAAGAATCTAAACCAGCAAAAATAAAATTGTATATGTAAATTAGGGATTGTTGGACCTTTTATAATCCAATTATACGAAGTATGTATAATCAATTAAACCAAAAAAAAACAATGATCATAGAACAGTGCCATGAAGTACTGAGGGTTTTATCAAATAGTTAATTTTCTATGATGTCATGCTGTCATATAATTGAATGTTTGCTTGCATATGGTAGCATGTGGATCTTAATTTTTTCTTGCTTGAGTGACCAAATTATCACCATTCAAATTGAGTCCAATCAATCAATCACAAAATGTACAAGTTATTCAAATCAATATGTTAGAATCTAGCCAAAGCTACCTTTCACAATTCAAAAAAATGGAATAGATGATGCCTTGATGTGATTTGTGATTCTTTGCATAACCAAAGGCCTAAAACTACCATTCACAATTCAGTGTATAAGTAAAGCTACCAAAGCTGCCATTCACAGTCACATAGCCATTATTATACCAAGCTGCATAATTCAGGATCAGACTAGGACTCTAGGAGAGTTCATGTTATTGAGTTACTCTAAGCTAGCAACCAATCGTGAATGGCTAGTGGCTCATGCATTCTAGAAAAGAAAATAAGGAATCAATCTCACGGACGTAAGGCTCGAGACTGGAAGCTAGAGTTGGGGCTCAGGGCGTCACCGCGTCGGTCGGCGGGTGGATCATGCGAGAGCGCTGGTCCGACAGACGCCGGCTCGGATCGATCGCGAGCGAATGCAGCGTAAACCGATCACCAATGGCGCGGCGTCAGCGCAACCCAACGACGGCAACGAGGCAAGCGGCCAGCGGGCAGGACCGGGAGCAGAGGACGGTGGCGAACATCAGCTCGAAGGCGATGGCGCGGCGCCGCGATGACCAGCCGAGGCAATGAGGGCAGCGGCCAAGCGGAGTCACTAGCGGGAGCCGGAGTAGAGGGCGGAGCTGTGGGCGCTTCGGCCGACGGCGTTAAGCGGGCCGCCGGGCGAGGCGGTCGGCGGCGAGAGCACCGCAAAGTGGGAGTAACCACCAGTGGGCGACGAGCCGGCGAGGCGGCGGCGGCGCCGGAAATGTAGCGGCCCGACAAGCGTCGGGTTGGAGCGTGCGGCGTGAAAACTGAAAAGCGGCTAGGGTTTATTGCTTGTTGGCTTGTTGCTTCTCTTGTGGCCGGATGCCTCAGCCCAACCGATTCAACCGGGCCGGCCAACTAGCCAAACGCCCAAAGGGCCAGCCTGGGGAGTGCAGGCCTCGGGCCTAAATAAAATACAAATAGTATTTTACACTGTTACTTGGGCTAGGCCTCGGGCCCAGGCCCCAGTGGCCCGAGGCCCAGCTCCGCCCCTGGATGCAAGCCGTTTAGGCTCCGTCTTGATCATGAAATCATCCCGGAACGACTGCCACATGGTGAGCCACGACGGAAAAATTGATAAAATGCCACTCCTAACAAGTGGCTTCGCTAAAAATGCCACTCCGCTGTCGTTGACATGTGGGACCATCTGTGTCTATGACAGTAGGCCAGAGTGGCATTTTAGCGATGCCACTTATTGAAAGTGGCATATATGCGAGGTGTTGGTGGCCAGCACGATGGGGTAGATGAATCTGTCATAGTCAGTGACGGAGCTAGAAAGTTTCAAAGGGAAGGGCTTAAAAAGAGATATATAAAATCAACTACTATGACTATTGATATATTGTAAAATAGTTAAAATTTAAATTGTATGCAATATAAGTATGTAATTATGAAAGGAGAAAAATGTACCATTCATTGCTTCAAAAGAGTTGACAATTCATATTTACGAGTTTTTATGTTCTGAAAACGTTGTAAGATATCTTCCATTTCTATCTTTGCAAACACGTCTCGCTCAATATAGCATACCATAAGATCATTCAACCAGTCATGGCTGGAAACCTGGTGCGACCATATGGGCCATGGGCCATCGCGGGGGACTTTCGCGTTGGGCCGCCCGGTGGGTTCCAGCCCCACCCAGCCCCACCATTGCCTCCGCCTCTGGTCATAGTTGAACTTGGACCCCAAGGAGGCCATCTTCTTGGAGATGGCATTTCCACGGGCTGCCTCCTGAGCCCTTCCGTGACCACCTGCCTGGCCCCGTCGATGATCCACCGCGACGACGTCGACAGCGTCACAGTCGTCGCCTTCTCACCTTACCGGCAGGCAAAAACAAGGCACACAATGAGGGGTGAAAACGGGTCAGATACGGTCGGGTAGTAGGTGATCCCGTATCCTACCTTAATTATTTTTTTTCGGATATGGGTATGGGTACAGGTAATTAAAAATCAGGTAGGATACGGATACGGGTATTTCGGAACGGGTAGAAAACGGGTATCGGATACTATACGAACGAGTACTATACGTGTAGCAGGTACTTAGTCGGATAGTACGCATATTGCCTAAAAATCGAAACATTCGATGAAAATAATCAAATAACACAGCTAATCTATTTATAACACATAATACAACACATAGTCCCATTAAGATACATAGTCCAATTCTTTTGGTTGATTAGATCCCGCAGCGAGTCGAAGGGCGTTTTGGTTATTTCAAGAATTTTGGAGACTTCGAATGGCAAGATGGAGACCGTTTTTGGACTCAGCGGATCGAAACGGTCAAAAATATGTATTTTTGGACATTTTTGGGCTTTTGGAAATTTTTGGAAATTTTCTAGAATTTTTCGGAATATAAAACTCCGAAGGCCCACGAGGGGGGCGAGCGCGCCTACGCGTAGCTAGGCCGGCCCACGCGCGGGTCGCCCGGCTGATACGTGGGGCCGGGCGGCCAGCGAGAGAGGGAGTTTTTCGCGAGATTGTGAATAGATGTGACGTGAATATATGCAAAGTACATATGGAAGCTAATGTGGCAGATCCGTTAACGAAGCCTCTTCCACAACATAAGCATGAGGCGCACACGAGGTCTATTGGTATTAGATGCTTAATTGACTGACTCAAGTGCAAGTGGGAGATTGTTAGCCCTTGAGGCAGTCATATAGATGATTGTAGCATGTATGTGACTTGCTTATGAAACTCTCTACTCATCGATATAATTCTGTAAATATCTCTGATCGGGTATCATCGTATAGGACAACAATGAATAGATCAGCGCATGTATTGATCGATGATCATGTTTCATAGATCATGGGATATGGAGATATCATCAATACATTACGAACGCATGTTGAAGAACATGTGTTAGATAGACCCGCAATGGGACACTGCGAGAATGTTACATTCTTATATGTCATCAGTGTATCTCATACATAGTAGATGTATGATCCTTAGACCTGAGATTGTCACATTCCCTACATATGTAATAGTTTATCTTGGGGTTACCAAACACTATTTCCTAACTAGATAGTTATAAAGGTAGCTTTCATGTTTACTATGAAACATGCAGAGGGAAATGAGCAGTCAAGATGGAATTTGCCACTCCAGTGTAACGGAGATATATGTCTAGGCCACTCTTGTGATATGCTTAAGGAAGTGCATGGCCATGCCGTGATTGAGAAGTCAATCACAACTTATTAATATATATCACGGATACGAGAGATGGATTGAACTGTCAAAGGATGACATGCTTCTCGCCTTGAGTTCTATGTTCATATAGTTTGGCAAAAGGATTATTACATCAGTACTTTGATCATAGTTTGGGAGTTGGCATGCTCTGCAAGGAGTCGCTATCGACTATTGGATTAGAAAAGGGTTTTCCAAATCTATGTCCAAATGCGTATGAACCTACAGGGTCACACATTTAACGAGCTGAGACACATTAATTCGGATTGGATCCGTAATTAATGAACCTCGTAGGCTTGGCGCGTAGATGGGCCCTGATTGCCTAGGGTTTCACCTCGTAGCTATATAAGGAGGGGAGGAGGTTGGGTGCAGAACACACTTTCGTGCGGTTTAAAAGTGTTTCGCTCGAAATCCTAGCCACCTCCTCTCGTTGCCCCTGCCGAGCGACCCGGTGCTTGCACACCGACGTACGACGTCCCATCCCCGAACGTGTGAACTGCTATGGTGACACTGCTGCGACTGCGGAGTGTGAGGACGATCCGCAACTGAGGGAGGACGATCCACGACCGAGGCAAGGACGATCCACGACGAGGCATGGACGATCCATGACTGCGGCGAGAACGATCCACTACAACGACGTGCGAAGGATTCTGCAACTGCGTGTCTAGTGGTAATTGATCTATGATCCCATTCTTGCGAGTAGCTTTTCTGATTTTGCGGTAGAAATTTTAATTTGTGCTGGAGTAGCATACCACGTTCCTCTTCATAAAGAAACTGGAGGATGGTGCGTGTCTAAGGTGGCGTTTGGTTAGGTGGATGAGGATGAATGTGATATGGTAATCTATAGATTTAGAGTAATTCAATTATTTAAATGAGTGGATAGATGAGATATGGTCATCCAGTTTTTTAGAATATTCCCTTAAGATACTGGATAGAGCCATCCCAAAAAAAAGGTCGGACATGCTCATCCAGTTTGTTGTATGAAGAGATGTACTCGGTTAAATTCAAATTTCGCCAAAGTATACTCGGTCAAATTCAAATTTTGGTCAAAATGTGGTTAAATTTTATTCAAAAATTCAAATTTCAGTCAAAATTTGTCCAAAAAATAAAATTTTGTTCGAAAATTCAATTTTTGATGAAAATTTGGCAAAAAAAAAAACAATTTTATTCAAAAAAAATCAAAAATTGATTAGGGAAAAAAATCAGATTTTTTGCAAACTGAGTGCGCTACGTGCATGCACTGTACTGTGCAGTGAATTAAAGCATACCAATGAATTAGAGAACCATCAAAATAATCTCTTTTTTTTCACAAGACCAGAGTGAACATAGGGTGTCTATGGTATTCTCATTCGGGAATGATGATGAAGTGGAAAGAAAATCAGAGCATGATAATTTTCAGTACAAAATGTGGATGAAATATGATTTTGCTTTGGAATCGATCAATATTTGTTCTCACAGATGCTAGGAGGCACTTAACTTTCTGCTATGTCTAATGTCTGTAAATCATTTCACTGATATGATACACCTTTCTTTGAAACATTAAAGTAGGTTGTCAAAACAAGTTAAGTCTGGTGTATGTCTTTCTTATGATAAAACTTTCATAAAGTAGAGCAGTCTATCCATCTCTTTAAGACTTGTTATACAAATTTTGATATTAAAAAAATTAGAGATTGGAACAGTTGATGATATTGAGTTTTACAGAAGTTAATCTAGCACCTATAGATAAAAAAACCTGTTCACATTTTTATGACAATATTTTGGTTCAAACAAGCAAGACACTATTTAGTAATCGGATTTAAGATGAGCAAATATTAAGGATAATTCAGCATACCAATGAAATGTTTATGACTTATGAATTTTACCTTATGCATATCCATAAACAAAGGATATTTTCAGGTAATAATACATTGAGAAGATATGATAGCACAAAGATCAACAAGCATACATTAAAAAACAACATTATTTGATAGCTCAAGATAAGGAAACCTTAGGGCTCGAGGAGGAGGCGGCGATGGGCTCGAGGGAGGAGGAGGTGATGGGCTCGAGGAGGAGGAAGCGTCAAGGATGGGCCGCGGTGATGAGCTCAAGAAGGAGGCAGAGGGTGGTGAAAGATTTCATTTGAGTAAGAGTGCGGCAGGCAAAAATCCTAGAATGATACATATATTAAGTGTAAGTGTTATGACATATGGTTTGCTAAAAAAAATCATATGTAGTCATATCACAGATGGTTTGTAGTATTAGCTTATCATTGACAGTTCTTATATCCCGTAACTTTAACGGTCGTGCTAGCATAACCGTCTGTAATTAGCTTTAACACATATGGTTTTTAAAAGACTGTCTGTGATGAGGTGTCTATTCTAAGCCTTTATGTATTAGTGTTTGCTTCCGCGCACTGACTAACTACTATATTTTGTTGGTGCAGAGGTTAATTAGGGCATGTTTGATTCCTGGCTTCTTGCAGTGGCACGACAATAAAGTTGAGAAGGTTCTTGGTACTGTTTGTTTAGACTTAGATTTTTTTGATTTATAATTTAAAATCAGCTTTTAGGTTTAAACAACTTAAAAGTTATCGACTTTTATTTGTGATAGGGGTGGATTATTTTTTTACCTAACTTCAGTGGTATTGGTCTGAAACCAATCATCAATAAACCAAAAAACACCTCCATAGTGGCTTTTGGCTTGTAGTTATATGATGACTTATGACTTTTGTAAAAAGCACAAATAAAAAGTTGTCCATTTATTTATGCTTTGGCTTTTAAGCTAGTGAAAAAATCCAAACAAACAGAAATTTGGTCATCTGCGGGTTTTAATATGATATGTTGGATTGTATATTAGGCTGAAATAAACATGCATCCTTCGTGCATCTCACGTATAGAAGTTTTAGAAATTTCCCCAAAAAATTTAGATGTAGAGGATGGTACATTCTATATCTCTACTATTCTAAAGCACCACTTGGTGGCAGTGGTCCATTCTACACGTCATTAATTGCCCTGTTTAATTGCTCTACTTAATTGCCCTGCTTAATTGCCCTACTCAAGAAACGAAACGTTGCTTTAATTAGCCAGCTTTCACAAGAAACGAAGCGTTAAAGATAGATGTTTGATCTTGTAAAATAATTTTTTTTATTTTTTAATCTTTATTTTTCGTTATCAATTTTGTTTTTCGTAGCAACGCACGGGCATGTAGCTAGTCTATACAAAATTTTAAGATAAAACTTGATTGCATTTGAAATATATAGAATTGATAAGCAGCCGGTATGAACAATGTTGAAGACTATTCATACAAAATTTCTTTATTTCATATCTTTCAAATGTGAATGAGTTGTATCTTGAAATTTTTTACAGCTATAAAATATACTGTCCACTACATCTACAAACTTTTTTTTTTGGGAATTTTTCAAATTTGTTAGATGTGGGATGTATCATAAGGAGGGATGGACCGGATATTCTCTCGATGCTAATCTACGCACACAGTTGCTTGCCTTGTTTAACTTTCTGAACTCCCTTCGTTCCAGACGAAGCCCAAATCGAGACCCTCGCTTTGTCTCCTATTCTAAGACTCCATTTGACAACTTAGAACTAGACTGTTTCTACTAGGTTCTGAAAGAAACCCATCAAACGAGCTAAAGCTCGGAACGATTCTCCTCGGATCGTTTCTTCTTTTTCCACTCTGTGGTTGAATCGATCTCAACCCTGTTCCACCCGATTCACAGAATCCTACCTGAAACGTTTCTACCAAAAATCTGAAACCGTTTCTACCAAAAATCTGAAACCGTTTCTGTTTCTACTAAAATCTAGAACTGCATTAAACAGGATCTAAGAGGAACATCATCGTCTGCCCGCTCCTGCAGGCCTCGTAACCGTAAGACATGTTGAGACTTCAGCAGACCATTTGAAAAAAGGTCTCAGAATCACACTTGATATTTGAATTTTTTTTTTTTTCAAATGGCCTCGATCCACACTTGATATTTGTTTTTGTTTTTGTTTTTTTGCAAATTCCATTTGAAGGTCTCCCAAATTCGACTTGAAAGTTCATACTATTTTTTAAAAACTCTCAAACTCCATTGGAAATTCTTTTCCCCAAATCCGAATTGAATGTTCACATTGATTCGTTGAAAATTGTCAAGTTCAGTTAGAAAGTTCATAAACCGGAGTTGAAAGTCAGTCACTCCGGATCTGTTCGTCACCAGCCGTTCCAACGAGCGTGCGTCTATTAGACATACCTAGATTTTAGAGCTCCATCAGTACCTACAATAGTGTTATTTTAACCGCCTCTTAACTATACTATATCAGCAAAATCCTACATGGAGGTGAGAAAAGAGAATATGCTTGTTAGAATAAACTCATGATCTAATGAGATTAAACCTTAGCCTAAAACATGATCACCGAGTTCTTAATGCGGAATTAGTGATACTAACCGGAATGATTTGAAGCCATTAGAGCCTTGTTGTCGTTCGGAGGTGTGGATGACGGAGGGAGAAGAACGTCGGCGTTGATATGTAGTCGGCGACGGCGTTCACCCGCAGAATAGCGGCGGCCTTTGGGTCTCCACCTGCACTGGCCGAGGACTGTCCTTCGAGGTTCCTCCAGCGCTAATAAGGATCGGTATTGGTTTTAGGTTTTCGGGAGATTGAATCGTGTGACAGATCGTCACCTGTGCCACGAGCTCACCTCTCCCTTTGTATATTGCAATAATCATCACATTAGTCAATTACCATATTAATTGAAATACTCAGAAAATTAATCGTTAAATAAAGTAAATAATGCCCAGGAAAAATAATCATTATTGAACAACATTTGTTGATTTACATAAGGCATAATATAGCAAATATTGAAAAAACAGCAAATATCATCAAGTAATAAAATGGCGTAAACAGTAATAGGCGGCCCAGAAGCCAGCGCGGCCCAACGTGGAGCCGGCCTAAGATACACAGCCCAGTAAAAGATGCACGCGAACTACAGCCGTCGGATCAAAACGGACGGCTGAGATTTATTGCGGCTGGAACAAAATCAAGCGGGCAAAACCCTAACCCTAAAAATCATTTCATTCCTCCCGATCCAAACAGAGCAGCAGGCGGCGGCTGAGCGCGTGCGGCGATTCGTCCGGAGCCGCGCATGCGGGCGCGCGATGGAGCGGAGATTGAAGTCAAAGCAGTTGGAACTCTTCAACTTGCATTAGGAAGCGGCTTCAGTCTTCATCTTTTTGATGTTCTTTATGTTCCTAGTGTTAAGAGGAACTTAATTTCAGTCTCTGTATTGACTAAAACAGGTTATTCATGTGAGTTTGTGGACAATAAGTGCATTATCAAGTTAAATAATGAAATTATTGGTCTTGCCTTCGAGCAAGACAAACTTTATTTACTCTCTATGGATGAATCTGTGTTGAATGTGTGTACTGCTGCAAATAAGAAGACATGCGAGACGTCATCGAAATTATGGCACTGTCGTTTAGGCCATATTTCTAGGGGGAGAATGGAACGTCTCATTAGAGAAGAGATACTCCAACCCTTAGATTTTTCAGACGCGAACCATTGTCTAGATTGTATTAAAGGTAAATTCACTAAGAAATTTAAGAAAGGAGCCACTAGGAGTACGGGTCTTTTAGAATTAATTCATACTGACATTTGTGGACCCTTCCCAGTGACATCAGTGGATGGTTATGATTCCTTTATTACATTCACTGATGATTTCTCTCGCTATGGCTATATTTTCCCCATTCGTGATCGTTCTGAATCACTAGATAAATTTAAGATCTATAAAGCTGAAGTTGAAAATCAGCATAATATTAAGATCAAAGTAGTGAGATCAGATCGTGGAGGAGAATATTATGGGAGACATGCTCCTTATGGGCAAATACTTGGGCCCTTTGCCCGATTCCTTCAGGAAAATGGCATAGTTGCTCAATACTCTATGCCCGGAGAACCACAGCAGAACGGAGTGGCAGAGCGTCGCAACCGCATACACTTATGGATATGGTACGAAGCATGCTCAATCATTCCAATCTGCCTATTAGCTTGTGGATGGAGGCACTAAAACATTTGCTCACATACTTAATCGGGTTCCTAGCAAGTCTGTAACTAAGACACCTTATGAGTTATGGACTGGGAGGAAACCGACAGTTAATTATTTTTGTGTGTGGGGCTGCCGTGCTGAAGCCAGACTATTTGATCCACAGCTAAAGAAATTAGACCCTAAAACTGTGAGTTGCCATTTCATTGGGTATCCGTAAAGATCTAAAGGATATCGGTTTTATTGTCCAGGCAGTGTCACTAAATTTGTTGAAACAAGACACGCTGCTTTTTTAGAGGACAATGAAATCAGTGGGAGCTCACAACAAAGGGAGATTGATCTTGAGGAAATTCGGGCTCATGTCCCATTACCGATAACTCAAGAGCATATACCTCCCCATTCCACATGCGATGCCTCGGATCGTAATGCCTCCATCTGAAAATTCTCGAGCAAGACCCATTGTTGAGGATCATAACGAACCAAATGATGAACCTCAACAACTCTCTGTGGCACCACATGAACAAATACTGAAGAAGTGCCTCAACAACCTCCACAATCGCGGTGATCCCTAATGAACCTTTAAGACGATCACAACGAGTGAGGAGGTCTCGCCATACCAGATGATTATGAAGTCTTCCTTGGTGAAGACATTGGTAAGGCAAGTGATCCCACCTCATTTAAAGAGGCCATAACAAGTGAACATTCATCTAAATGGATTGAGGCCATGGAAGATGAATCAAGTCTATGAGCACTAATGATGTCTGGGATTTAGTAGAAATTCCTGAAGGAGTCAAAACAGTAGGCTGTAAATGGGTCTACAAAACTAAGCATGACTCTAAAGGGAATATCGAAAGATTCAAGGCAAGGCTTGTAGCAAAGGGTTTCTTACGAGAAGAGGGAATTGATTATAATGAGACCTTTTCCCCTGTCTCTAAGAAAGATTCATTAAGAATCATTATGGCGCTTGTTGCTCATTATGACTTAGAGCTCCATCAGATGGATGTTAAAACTGCATTCCTTAACGGTGACTTGCATGAGCAAGTTTTCATGGCACAACCTGAAGGTTTTGTCATGGAAGGCAAGGAACATATGGGGTGCAGACTTAAGAAATCCATCTATGGACTTAAACAAGCGTCCAGACAATGGTACCTTAAATTCGATAAAATAATCAGAAATTTCGGATTTAAGGAGAATGAGGTGGACAACTGCATATATATCAAGAATAAGGGTGGAAAATTCATTTTCCTAGTACTCTATGTTGATGATATATTATTAGCAAGCAGCGATAAGAATATGCTGCATGAGACTAAGGGATTTTTATCCTCTAATTTTGACATGAAGGATCTCGGTGAAGCCTGTTTTGTTTTAGGCATTGAAATTCACCGAGATAGGTCTAAAGGAGTATTAGGATTATCTCAAAGGTCATACATTGACAGAGTACTTGAAAGATATAACATGAGTAAGTGCTCTGCCACGCCGCTCCGATAGTTAAGGGTGATAAATTTGGATTATTCCAAAGCCCAAGGAATCAATTAGAATCGGATCAAATGAAGATGATTCCTTATGCTTCACTGTCGGAAGCCTAACGTGCGCTCAAGTGCATGCAGCGTCCGGACTTGGCATTTGTTACCGGATGCTTGGCAGATTTCGGTCTAACCAGGTCTAGACCATCGGAAGGTCATTAAAAGGTTCTGCGTTATTTGCAGGGTACTAAGCATTACATGCTCACATATAGAAAGTCTGACAACCTTGAAGTTTTTGGTTATTCAGACGCTGATTTTGCAGGGTGTGTAGACACTAAGAAATCCACATCAGGCTACATATTCACCCTAGCAGGAGGAGCAATTTCGTGGAAAAGCTCCAAACAATCACTAACCGCATAAATCGACAATGCAGGCAGAATTTGTGGCATGTTATGAAGCAATCGGGCAGGCCGTATGGCTTAAAAACTTTATCCCGGGATTAAGAGTGGTAGACAGCATTGCGAGACCACTCATTGTATACTGCGATAACAAAGCCGCAGTTTTCTATTCGAGTAACAACAAGTCAAGTGGTGCTGCCAAACACATTGACATTAAATACCATGTTGTGAAAGATAGAATCCAGGATCAGACCATTAAAATTGAGCATATTAGTACTAAATCAATGCTCGCGGATCCGCTCACCAAAGGTTTACCCCCAAACTTATTTAAAGAACATACTGCCGGCATGGGTTTATTGGAAAACCTTTGATTATGATCCTGGATATAGGGGCACTAAAATCAATCAACACCCGTTATGACTAAGCTAGTATTCTATCGAGGTATTATGGTGGACTATAGGTACTGATGTTTCAATAGCGTTTTCCATTTGCTGTTGAAAACATATTACTTTGGACTACTGTTTTACTAAGAGTGAGTACATTATGATAGCCTCAATCAAGTGGGAGAATGTTGGTTGATTTCGGCACGTATGGGATGTTACCACCCAAATCCCGCCGTGCATACATATTTCTAAATGAAACTTTCCTAATTAGCTCTTTCCTAAACCTGCGCCATGATCGGAGGCGTTTTTCCTAATCTATGGGACTTGCCCCGAGATCCTCAGCGCAATATACAAAGGGAGAGGTGAGCTCGTGGCACAGGTGACGATCTGTCACACGATTCAATCTCCCGAAAACCTAAAACCAATACCGATCCTTATTAGCGCAGGTTTAGGAAAGAGCTAATTAGGAAAGTTTCATTTAGAAATATGTATGCACGGCGGGATTTGGGTGGTAACATCCCATACGTGCCGAAATCAACCAACAATGCTATCTCTTATGCAAGGGATAATCTGATCACGCAAAACAACAGAAAAAGTGATATAGAGTAAGAGACAATAATGTGATGAAAATAATATAAAATACTTAAATGAATGACTTTGGAGACGAACTAGATATTGTCTCTAGTACTGTCTCTAGATAAGTTGACATCCTTAATGACAAACTTTAAAGATAGATAATGATTTTAAAGATCTCGGGCGAGATCTCGGGTTTTTTTACCGGATTTTGATTTTTGTCCACTGTATTTGATTGTATTTAGGGTCAAGATCATCCACAAAAAATTTCTAAAATTTTTGATGTGTTTTTGACCATTTTTTGACTGGTTCAATTTGTCGGTTTGCACTGTCCGAATTTTTTAAAATTTCTCAAGATTGATCATCATCTGAAAATTTTATGGGAATATTATGGATGTGTTAGGACCATTCACAAAAAATTTCAAAATTTTCTAAAGTAGTTTGAACTATTTTTCATTTCCAAAGAAAAAGTTGAACACACATAAAATTAAGTCTTATCCAACGCCACTAACCAGCTACACCAAGCCTTGTTTCTTATTTTGAAGTAATGAAGGCCTGTATTTATAGATTGGGTCTTATGTTATTCACAAAAGCAATAATTGGCGACGGCTCACGGGCTCATACAGCAAACCATCACTTTGTTATCACTCACTGAGTAGAGCTGAGTCGCCTAGACACAATCTTCGGCCACCGACGGCGGTGCAGCGGCGCATCTCGGCCGTGGAGAGCGAGATCTCGACCAGATTAAGTGAGATCTCGGGTAGATTAAGCGATATTTCGTCGTAAACAAATTTTTTTGGTCCGAATGATTCTTATAATATCAGGCTGAATTGATTTGATTCTATTACCAAATTAGATATGATTCATTGTAACTAGCATGCTGAATATAGAATATAGCTAGGTAAGATGTGATTTGAACATTGTATGTGATTTGTTTTGGAATTTGGACACCTCATGCAAATATGCAATTACCTCACAAGTATTTGGCTTGAAGCAACAACATATATAAAACATTTTAAATGACTTGAAGTTCATTTGTTATATTTGAAAAATCAAAAACTGATTTTACATATGGTTTTTACGATGACTTTACCACTGTTACATTTTTTAAAAATTCCTCATGATTGATCATCATCTCAAATTGTTATGGAAACATTAGTAATGTGTCAGGACCATCCAAAAAAAAATTCAAAATTTTTTGACGTATTTCGGACCATTTTTCGGCGGGTTCAATTTGGCCGAGATTTCGGTGATTTCGCCCGAGATCTCGGTGATTTCGGCCGAGATCTCGGATTTCCCGGTTGAAAAAAAACCGGATTTGAAATTTGGTTTTTGCAATTCGTCCGAATTTTGTCCGAAAATTCCGAATCTCGCCGAAATTTCGGATTTCGGGAACCTCCGGGATTTGACTCAAAACGAGATTTTAAACCTTAATGACAAACTTTAAGGATAGACTATTAGATATGCTCTTAGTCTATTATAATTGGATTGGACTGAACTAGCTCTAACACCCACTCGGATGCAATTGGATCGGACTAGAGTCCAACTCCAATCCAGTCCATTATCGCTCCTTACTGCAATGAAACAGGCTCTAGATCGTTTCGCTACTCGACTCGCCCATCGGCACAACTCCACTGTGCCAGCTCCCCGCTCCCCAGCGCCGGTCGCCACCCTTGTCGGCCTCTCTCGCATAGCTTCTCCATCGCCTCTCACAACCTCTTCGCGCTCGCTACCATGCCGCCTGTGTTAGAATTAAAGGCACATCTAGGTTTAATTTAATCCAAAAGTAAATCATGAACAACATGTGATTGACTATCAGTAACGAATAACAGGAGCATACTATAGATGCATATGCTAGAAGACTACACATATATCCATCTAATGTGCTCACAATCAATAGATTGAAAATAAACAGTAGAAACATTGTAACGTACTGTTCGTGTGCAGATGGAGCAGTAGGCGTTGTAGCGCGTACAGTGCCGAGGACGGAAGCGCGCCGCAGTCGAGCGCGATGCCTAGCAGCCGCTCCTGAACGTCGAGGAAGACGAGCCGTGACGGTGACGTGGAAGCAGTCGCGCCGAGCGCTTCCCAAAAGCGATTCGTCCTCTCCCGGTGCAAGAACGCGAGGACGGGCGGTTTCGAGACACCTTTCCGTTCACGGTGCACGCCGCGTCTGGGGCGAAGCGAACTTGATGGCGGCGCGGCGAGAAGCGGCAAAAGCAGCTAGAGCGCGAAAACTCTATATCTCCCGGATGACGGCGACGCATATATAAAGGAGCCACAGTAGCGATACCAGAATCGAACACGACTCGGCGGACGTGCCACGATCGGAGTCCATTACGGGATGCATTACGGTGTCCTTATCTCATACTACAACCGCGATTCCGAGTAGCAAAAGAGTAATCTGCAGGAGGCTGCGCCTACGCAAAGCCACTGGACGGAATTCGGCGGACCATTCACGCAGTGCCGACGCTCGCTTCTCCGCCCTCGCCCGGCCCGCGTGCGAGCCCGAGCCCGAGCCCGGCCCGGCCCGGCGAGGCGAGGCGAGCGCGCGCGTGTGTATTCTTTCTCCCTTTCTCCACATGGTTCTACCATGGTGTAGCACACTCCACTATTTAAACTAGTGCTTACCACTTTAGGCTAGCAATGTGGTACTATTGCTAGTGCACATGCTCCTCATGAGGTGGGCCTTTGAGATTTTCTAGGATTTATTGTCTCAATCAAATGGGCTTGGCCCAAATAATCCAACAATCCCCCACCAGATCTCAAAGTCCCACTGACAGTCTTGCCTGTTCCCAAAGTCATTAATATACCAAAGATTTCAGTGACAATGGACTATGCCTTGAATTGCACCTAGGACTCCAAATTACACTCACCACAACTTGAACAATGGACTAAGCCTTGAATTGCAAGTTTTGTGCGATCGAGTTTCATTTAAAGCCTTAGTCGATACTAGGTCGCCAATAGGCTTCCTCGGGTGGAGCATATAAGTCGTACTCCATGGTCTCTTCATGAGCTTACTAGAGATTACCCAAGTCTCATAGATCGCGACTTTCAACAATCACTCTCATATAGGTGTGTTCTTTCAAGATGCTCAGAGGATGACATCTTCGCTAAATAAAGCCAACAGAACACATTAAGGCAAAAGCCAACCTCGCCATACAGATTTCGAGAGTATTGCATCTTCACTTGGAACTAGTTAGAAAATTACTCTCCTCCAGCTTAACCAAGAGCTTGTTTTTCCCATGACCTAATTCACGGGATCTCCGATCACATAGGTTGGAGTTACCGCTATGGTATAACTCACATGGGTCTCATGCCTAGTTCCTTTGATGCGTTATCTATCACATTCCGTGATAGCCCTTTAGTGAAGGGATCTCGCCAGTTTTTAGCCGTCTGGATATAATCCAATGCTATCACTCCGAGTTTTTCAATTTCTGACAGACTTCAAACGTCTTTTCACATGTCTTGAGGATTTCAAGTTATCTTTAGAACTGTTCACTTTAACAATAATCGCTTGATTGTCACAAATTCATAAGAATGGCCGGTATTGGTTTTTCAACCACCTAAGATCCATCAAGAGTTCACGTAGCCATTCTCGCCTCAACAGTTGGTCGTATCCAATGCGATCAATTTCGCCTCCATAGTTGACCGTGTCAAAATAGTCTGCTTGCAAGACCTCCACGACACGCGCCCACCAAGTGTAAACACATATCCACCGGGTGGCCTTAATCTCATCGAGATCGAGATCCAATTTGAATCACTATAACCCTCTAGTACTGAAGGGTACCCGTATAGTGTATTCCATAATTTATTGTACTCCACCAAGTAACGCATAACTCTTTCGAGTGCACGCCAATGATCATCTCCGGGTTAGAAGTAAATCGGCTCAATTTGCTTACAAGAATGAGATATCGTGCCTTGTAGCGCTAGCCAAGTACATGAGAGATCCAATGATCTCGAGAGTATTTCATTTGATCTCTAGCAATTCTCTTGTTTTTCCGAAGAATCACACTTGGATCATAAGGTGTTGGAGAAGGCTTGCTATCCGAATAGCCAAACCGACTCAAAACCTTTTCCACATAATGGGATTGAGAAAGACTAATCCCATCCTCACTTTTGACTAACTTGATGTTCAAGATCACGTCGGCCTCTCCGAGATCTTTCATATCAAAATTTCCAGACAGAAAGACTTGACCTCATTGATCACATCAAGGTTTGTTCCAAAGATCAAAATGTCATCCACATATAGGCACAGAATAACTCCTCACCCCCACCATGGCGATAATACACACACTTGTCGGCCGTTTACAACGGCCGACTTGTGTCAATGTTCTATCGAACTTCTCATGCCATTGTTTAGGTGCTTGTTTAAGGCCATAAAGAGATTTGATAACTTACACACCTTGCTCTCATGTCCTGTAGCACAAATCCATCTGGTGATCCATGTAGATCTCCTCATCTAGCTCTCCATTAAGAAAGGCTGTCTTCACGTCCATTTGATGGACAATGAGACCATGAGAGGCAGCCAAGGATAAAAGTACCGGATGGTTGTGATCCTAGCAACAGTGAATAAGTATCAAAATAATCCTCTCCTTCCTTTTGCGTATAACCCTTAGCCACAAGTCTAGCCTTGTACTTTTCAATAGTACCATCAGGCCTTAGTTTCTTTTGAACACCCACTTACATTACACGTTTGCAACCATAAGGCGCTTCTGTGAGCTCCCAAGTTCAAGTAGACGTAATAGAATCCATCTCACTACTGACCGCCTCCTTCCAAGAGTCTGCATCGTAAGATGCATAAGCTTCCTCAAATAGAGGTGGGAGTGTCATCCACAAGGTACACAAGTGAAATCATTACCAAAGGATTTAACCATCCTTTGTCTCTTGCTCCTCCTAGGAGCCTCACTGTCATCCTCCTCGAGGATTTTGCTCTGCATCTGTTCGTAATCCTCGCTTGTGCAATAGGTTCTGAATTATCTCGTGATTTTGACTAGAAACGCTATGCAAATCTTTCATGGGAAATATGCCCTCAAAGAAGGTGGCATCTCTGGATTCCATGATTGTACCGACGATCATGTCGGATACCTCGAGACTTTACTACTAAAAATCTATAGGCAATGCTCAGATGAGCGTATCCCGTAAAGACACAATCCACATGCCTTAGGTCCAAGTTTGCGCTTTTTAGTTATGGGCACATTGACTTTCGCCAAGCAACCCCACGTGCGCAAGTATGAAAGTGATGGTTTTCTCCCTTCCCATTCTTCATATGAGGTTTTCTCCTTATTCTTAGAAGGAACTTTATTCAAAACGTGACAAGAAGTCAACAGGCCTCCCCACCATTCCTTAGATAGACCCGCAGTTGTCCAACATGGCATTTACCAAATCGGTTAGAGTGCGGTTCTTTCTTTCGGCAACCCCATTAGATCGGGCGAATAGGAGGTGTCCTCTCATGAATAATTCCATGTTCCTTACGTAATAAGTCGAACTCAAGAGAGAAGTACTCACCGCCACGATCCGACCTAAGCCTTTTGATTTTTCTTTCTAATTGATTTTCAACTTCAGCCTTATAGACTTTGAAGTAGTCTAAAGCCTCATCTTTAGTTTTCAACAGATAAACATAGCAAGATCTAGATGCATCATCAATCGAGTCATGAAATATCTTTTTCCTCCTTTAGTCAACACACCATTCATCTCACAAAGATCTGAATGTATGAGTTCTAATGGTGCCAAGTTTCTCTCCTCCGCCGCCTTGTGAGGTTTGCGAGGTTGCTTTGATTGCACACAACTTTGGCACTTAGAACCTTTGACAAGAGGGAATTTTTGGAATTAAATTCATACTAGCGAGCCGAGTCATACAACCAAAATTTAAATGACATAACCGTGAGTGCCAAACATCGGCTTCACCTCCATTGGAAATATCACAAATATGGTTCACAACTTTATTGCAAAAATCGTAAAGGGAAAAGCGGAACAAGCCTCCGCATTCATAGCCTTTACCAATAAAAAGTCCATGCTTAGACACGACTACTTTATTAGACTCAAACACCACTTTGAACCCTTCTCTACATAGAAGGGAACCGTGACTGTGTTTTTATTTATTGAGGGGACATGCTGCACGTTCTTTAGTCACGATCTTTCCCGAAGTAAACTTCAGATCTACCGTGCCAACACCAAGAACGAAGCATTCGAAATGTTTCCCATCAACACGGAGCAATCCCGCACGGCCTGGTAAGAAGAGAACAAAGAGAGATCAAGACACACATGAACATTAGCTCCAGATCAATCCACCAATCGGTGGTCCGATTTCTTGAAAGAACAATAGGTGCGTTACCATACCCAAGTTCCTCCTCCAAGATTGCCAATGGTCACGTTGGATGCACTTTGAGTTCTGTCCTTGCTCACCCTTTCCTGCCCTTGCGATTTGGACACTGTTTGGCCCAGTGTCCAATCTCACCGCAAACAAAGCGAGGCTTCTCATCTTTGTTCATTGACTTCTTCTTCTTGAAATTAGTGGTTTGTTTGGCTTTATTTTTCCCTTTGTTCTTGCCATGTGAAGCTGTTGCACCACATTAGCGCTAGATCGCCTCGCCTTTCACAGTGCATCCTTAGCTCGAGCTTTCTCCTCAACATCTAGAGACGCAATCGATTCTCAACGTAAATCTCTTGTCTCTTATGTTTTGAAGATGTGGCAAAATTCCTCCATGAAGGAGGTAATTTGGCAATAATGCCCTGACCACAAACACCGCTGTAACCTGGATTTTGAGAAGTTCGAGTTCCTGGCGAGAACTCAGATCTCATGAGCCTGCTCAACTACGTAACGGTTATCCACCATCTTGTAGTCATGATATTGCTCCATGATATACAATTCATCACAAGATCAAGCACCGAACTTAGCATTCAGAGCATCCCATAGTTCCTTCGGCGTCTTTAATGTGCATATACACATCGCATGCAGACGATCGGCAAGAACACTAAGAACGGCTCCCACAAAGAGTGTGTTGGCATCCCGATATGCCTTCTCCTTTTCAGGAGTTGGATCCATATCCTCTGGTTTGCCGTTCGACACCCGTAACACGTTCATAGTTGTAAGCCACAAGGTGACCCTTATGTCCGCCATCTTTTGAAGTGCACACCGTGAATTTTTCCGCCTCGATTGCCTCGGCAAAGCCACCATTGATAAACCTAAGCGCCTATAATCGTGTTTTTGGAATGTTAGAATTAAAGGCACATCTAGGTTTAATTTAATCCAAAAGTAAATCATGAACAACATGTGATTGACTATCAAGAATTTAATAACAGAGCATACTATAGATGCATATGCTAGAAGACTACACATATATCCATCTAATGTGCTCACAATCAATAGATTGAAAATAAACAGTAGAAACATTGTAACGCATCTTGTTAGGTAATGCGAGATGGAGCGATGGCGTTGTAGCGTCTGATCGCAGACGAGCGCGCGCCGATCGGCGCGATGCCTAGCGGCCGCTCTGAACGTCGAGGAAGACGAGCCGTGACGGTGACGTGGAAGCGATCGGCGAGCGCTTCCAAAAACGATTCGTCTCTCCGGTGCAAGAACGCGAGGGCCAGACGGTTTGAGACACCTTTCCGTTATTTGGTGCACGCCGTCACGGGGCGAAGCGAACTTGATGGCGCGCGAGGGAAAGCGGCAAAACGCTAGGCGCAGAAAACTCTATATCTCCCAGATGACGGCGACGCGATATATAAAGAGCCACAGTAACGATCAGAATCGAACACGACTCGGCGGACGTGCCCACGATCGGAGTCCATTACGGGATGCATTACGGTGTCCTTATCTCATACTACAACCGCGATTCCGAGTAGCAAAAGAGTAATCTGCAAGGAGGTCGCGCTTACGCAAAGCCCTGACCGAATTCGCGGACCATTCACGCAGTGCCGCCACGCCCCGCGCCCCGCCCCGCCAGGCGTGCAGAGCCCGAGCCCGAGCCGGCCGGCGGCGAGGCGAGCGCGCGCGTGTGTATTCTTTCTCCCTTTCTCCACATGGTTCTACCATGGTGTAGCACACTCCACTATTTAAACTAGTGCTTACCACTTTAGGCTAGCAATGTGGTACTATTGCTAGTGCACATGCTCCTCATGAGGTGGGCCTTTGAGATTTTCTAGGATTTATTGTCTCAATCAAATGGGCTTGGCCCAAATAATCCAACAGCCTGCTCCAACCCGTCTTGGGAATTGGGATTTTTGTTGATGTTTTTTTTTTAAATTTTTCTTTGCCCACTCTGTGGCGAAGTGTACTCCTCACGTGACGGTATACATATGAACCTTGAAGAGCCGGAGCGTCGATAACTAAGAGATTAATTGTTGATTTGCCCTTATTTATATGCATTGTTAATCATTTGTTTCAACATACGAATTTTAAGACCGTATATCCCTGACACATATGAGTCCATTTAATCAAGGGGCATATCCTGTGCAATCAACAGTTTGGTGCAATCACCGTGCAATCAAACTAAAAAAAGTTTCAAAAAATTCTGAAAAAAATTATGGATGTACATCTCAACTTACCACATCTACGTATAAAATTTCATGATCAAATTCGTCCTATGCTAGAAGTTACAAAAAAGACAAATTTCTAACAAACTTTTACAGGTCAAATGCACCCCAAATTTGTCTTTTTTGTAACTTCTAGCATAGGACGAATTTGATCATGAAATTTTATACGTAGATGTGGTAAGTTGAGATGTACATCCATAATTTTTTTTAGAATTTTTTGAAACTTTTTTTAGTTTGATTGCACGATGATTACATAAAACTGTTGATTGCACAGGATATGCCCCCTTTAATCAATTGCACCGTAAAGAGCGCAAATCATCGAATATCCCCTAACTGAGTGCCGCCTCGCCGGGGACGACTCTCAGTCCAGAGGCGCCGGCGACGACCGCCATGTAATCCCGCATCACTGCCATGCCTCCCTCTGGCTGCTGTTCGTCGAGACTGACCTGCCTCGGCTCTGGCCTTCTCCTCGCAGGGGCTTCGCGCGCGTGGAGCTGCGGTGCCCCAGGGCGCTCGACCCCCAACCGAGGACCCTCGCCGACGTCCTCGCTGAGCTCGACGCACTCGAGGCCAACCGCCGCGCCGCGCCTCCCACGCCCCTCAAACAGCCGCCGGCGTGGTATCTTTCATTTCCCTCGTAGTTTCGCTCACTCGCTTATGGTGGTGCTGTTAAGCCTTAGTGATTTTCCCCTGCAATCGATTCTACCTGTTTTGTTTCGTTAATTTAGGGCTAGCGGTGGCAGCGCGAGGGAGAAGGCCTTTGTGATGCGGGTTGAGGAGGAAGATGACACAGAGGAGGAAGACGATCATAGTAGTGATGAGGAGGCCGTTGGTCTTGTGGCCAACGGAGCTAGGTTCACATGCAATGATCTAGAATCCAGGTGAGAATGTAACACTGCAATTTGGTCCCTGTAGTTGCATTTTCATGAAATTTGTGTATCCTTGTTTGTCAATCTCACTGGATCGATTGCTGCGCTATATGATGAAATGGACTTCTGACGTTTGGTAAGTTTGGAGCGAGAGGGCATATGCTTGTAAGGAAGATAGCCTTTGGTCTTAGGACAATGTGAAGCATAAGGATATACCATTGGGCCATTAACTATGGTCTGTAGCATGTGCTTTTTACTTTGCAGAACTGTAGAAGTCTGCCTAATGAGTTTAATGCATTGTATATTTCGTAAGTTATCTACCTTTTGTTTCTTTCTAGTGACTTTGAAGAACCAGAGGACAAATTAGACGGCAAGGTTGCACCATACCACCTGATGGAGAAAAGGAGCCTAGAGAAGAGCATTCTGCTTGAGCTGGAACGCGAGCATCATCTCGAAGTTCAAGTGTGTACTGGGAATTCTACTCTGTTATTCCATTCTCTAATAAATGCAGTACTTATGTGATAATTTTGCTTTGATGTGTTGGTAATACACCATTGAATTTTTGTCATTGGTCCTCATTGCAGTTTAGGGCTATCGTTAGTTGTATTGTGTGAATCAAATTTATTTTTTCTGCAAAGCTTTGTGTATTACAATGGTATTTTAAGTGATCCAGGCAGGCAGATACTGCACATTATCTTTTCATCTGGCTAATGCTATACAGTACAAAATTCTTGAATGGAGCTTGTTGGTTCCCTTTAAGCTGACTGGAGATGTCATATTGGTATTGTTGGAAGAGTGTACTTTTGTTAGTTTACAACTTGAAGTGGAATTTTTGAATACGGGGCTACTTTTGCATCAAATTGAAGATTATCAAAGAAGCAAAATAACGGGGATGCCAAAAGAATTAAATCACTAACTATTGCCTTGCACTAAAATATTATTCTAGTAGATGTTGATATGTCTATTCTCCATACATTTCTTGGCTTTTCTTTTGGATAAAAAATCTATCTTGGATTATAGCTTATGTTGTCATAGTGTCAGAGGGGGACGCCAGGACCGGCCGCCTTGACTGGAGGGCATACCTGAGGCGGGCGCAGAGGCGCAAACCTAACCAAGAGAGTAGCCGCGCCGCGCCGCCGCTCCTCTGCTCTTCCACCCCGCCCCGCCGCTCCTCTGCTCTGTCGCCGGTCCTTTACGGCAGGTATGGGGGTTCGATGGGGGACGCGATGGGGTTGGGGCTCGATTGGGGAGGCGATGGGGGAGGAGGGAGCTCGATTGGAGGAGGCGATGGGGGAGGGGAAGCTCGATTGAGGGAGGCGTTGGGGTTAGGGAAGGAGTGTGCGATGGGGGTCGGCAAGACGCACTTAGTAGTAGTACTCAGTGGTGGTAGTATTGTAGTAGTAGTACTGCTACTTGGTAGTAGTATATTAGTATTGTAGTACTACTTAGTAATAGTACCGTAGTAGTTAATTCCACATCATACTAGAACTACTTATTTTCTTGTTTGTCATCTCTAATTTTCTTTCATACGAGGTATATTTAGTTAATTCTGTTGTATGAGGGCGTCCAGGCAGTCCGGGCTCACTGCGCTTAGCCAGACCACCGTGACAACTATGATTATAGCTGTCTTATGGAGTACAGAATTTTTTGACTATTTTGACAATATTGTTAGGCTGTGAAAGGTTTTATGTGATACCACTACAGGAAGTATGAAAATGCAGGCACTAGACATGTATTTTTGTGATGACATTTTTTTCTTTACTGATGGAACAACATTCATTAAGTGATTTTAATGGATGTAAACATTCCTTCAATTGTGGTTTTGTCTTGCTTTGACCATGATGAACTGTGGTACAACCCTGCTTTTAATCTTTTTAAATTGTTTGTTTGCTTCAAATAGTCAAATGTGATATTTGTTCTTCAGGAGGAACTTAGAAGCAAGCTTGCTGCATTGGAGGTATTCCACCAAAATGAAATCCAGAGAACAAGTTCTGCATTTGCTCGACTTTATAAATACGCAGAATCAAGAAAAGAGATAGATAGAAGACTAGATGTCTGCTTCCAGAGAAAAATGTATGTAGTTATTCAATTATTTCTCTTGTTTATTTTAAAAAATATACATTCCATTGCAAGTATCCTGTTTTTACAAATTTTAGAGAAAAATGTATATTTTACTGGATCTTTGGTGAATGGCACATATGTGACGACCCAGGTAATTAGCCCAGATAAACAACAGCTTCCCTGTTGTTATGCTGAGATAATTACTCAGATCTCGGTATAGTGGCTAATAAAATATCTGCAACCTAATACTTTATCACTACTACAGTATTCAGAGTGTTACAAACAGAACAATAATTAGAGACGTAAAATGGTACCTTTATTACACGCATTATGCCGCGGCTTCAAGTCCAAGACTAGCCAGACATCGATCTAATACTACGAAAGGAATTACATAGGTACTAAATACACCCAAAGCCACGTGAGTCGACGCGGCAATTACTAATCCTTCTATCCTTCCTCGATAGAACTCACCGCCGTCACAAACCGCCCTCGACGCTTGGAACATCTGAGTCTGATTTTGAAAAAGGGAGATTTAGCAAGAGCAGTATTGAAGTACTCAAGCATTAATAGTAAAATACAATAGATGAATTTTCCTCAAATCATCCAACTCATGTCCATCCAAGACCATTTCCTCTCAAGATCCACTTTTCATAAAATAGAGCTTTATTAAGAAAGTTGTGTCATTTTAATTATCCCAAATGCTACTAACACTCAGAACAGACTTAGCTTGTAGTCCCCAATCCAAGAGATCGGCATGAATTCATGATTTACCCTCAAGCAGGTTTGTACCACTTTTACCCATAGTGACATAGATGCGAGAACGCTTATCACTAGTCCAAAGAGTACTTCTCACCCTCGCACTGAGTTGGGGACACCCATAGAGTCCATCCACAACTCGCGAATGTTACCCGCACAACCAGAATCCACCTTCAAATATACCGCCCAATTGGCTTTAGTCCTTTGGGTCACACCTAAGATGTCCCAAAGGCGCCCTTAACTTACCCATGGTGGAGATATTAATACCTTCCTAGGACAACCTTTATGACCGAATTTCTCACACTATGGTTGATACTCATTTACGCTCATTACCCAAGTGTTGATTGTTTGACCTTATATATTGGCCATATGTAGAGGACCCACGGCTACAACCCTTCTCATCCAGCGCCTCTACCCACCATATTAAACATACACCAACTCATCCATCCACTCAACAAACCATTCCAACACCAATCCGTTTACCAAACCATCCATCCATCCATTTTTCAACTCCACCATCCATCCTCATCCAATTTATAGTTTTAGTTGCAACATAGATTTTTCCATGTAGTGAAGTATTTAATGAAAACATTGGAAACATTTAAGAAGACATGATTTAAAGAAACTTGCCTGAATTAAGATTGGTAAAAATCGCCCTCGCTCAGCAGCTTGGTTCGTCTCCGTTGATTCAAGTCCAGATCTGAAATATATTTACTACTATTAGTTTTGCTCATAATTAGCCTTTTGAATCTGATTAATGGCGTCCAACACTTAGTTGACAACTATTGACTAGACTCTAATTTATTTACTAACTCTAATGGTTGGTTTCGGGTTTTAAATGCTTCATTACCGGGATGACTAAATTAACGAAACTAGCTACGGTTGCAGAGACTACCTAAAAACCCAGACTCTCCCTCTTTTCCTATTTTTCTCTTTTCTTTTCTCTTCTTTCCTTTTCCTTTTCTCCTTTCTTTCTTTCTCCTCTTTTATTTCTCTTCTGTTTTCTTTTCTCCATCTACCGACCGGACCAAGGCCCGCCTCTCTCTTTTTCGCTTTCACCGCACGGGCTTTTGGCCCAATGCTCCTCTCCTCCCGACTCAAGACTCTGGCCTCTCCGCTCTCTCTCAAAGCTTCCGCTGCCACTCCTTTCCTCCTCTTCGATCTCCCAATCACCGACGCCGACGCCTCTCTCTCTCCTTGCGACGCCTGCTCTCTCCTCTCCCTGACTCTCTCGGATCGACGCCGCCCGACTCCCATCGCTTTGCCTCACTACTAACCAGCGCAAACGGCAAGACGCCCCACTCGCAGCCCGGCCGACTGCCACCAGCAGTTACCTCTACACCTCCCTCCCCACCGCCACTAGTTTGCTTTATCTAGGTAAGGGTGCCTCACTGGATTTTTGGGGAAGAGGTTGCGTTGGCTCTGGCTTCTAATGTTCTTGGTGCTTGAACTTGGGGGATCTCTGCTTCTCTCGTTCGGTTCTTAGTTGCTCAAGTCGGGTTGACTGGGGGTTCTGGCTTCTTTGGATTCGTGTTCTTGATGCCCGACACTGTTCGACGTTCGGTTTTCGTTGCCTTGAGCTCGGTTCTTGGGATCTTGGCTGCTTGATGGCTTTTGACGCTGGTGCTACAAGGTATGCCTAGGGTCGAGACGATATTGGGGTGAGATGACCTAGGTTTGGGGTTGTAGCGCCGAGACCACCGCCGCTTCTAGGGTAAGGGCTTGGGGACAACCGGATGTACAAGGGCCTCAGTAACTCCCTACTGAGACCCAAAAGGAAGAACTCGATCTACACTGTTTCTACTAGATTTGTTAGCTTTGCCAACTACATTCCACTCTAGGTTGTTCTTGCTGCTACTCCTATGCTAACGGGGTTTTGCTTGGCCATTTTGGGATCCTTGCTTTCTGTTCTTGGGAAGAAGGATTGGCGTTGGAGTAGAGTAGAGGTGGCCGGCTTAAACTGCTTGCCTGTACCACCCTCTCGGCCCTTCGCTGACTCGGGACTCCGCCCACAGCTCTTGAGGCCTTCTCCTCCACCTGTCATTTGCGCCTCTTCGTTTTGCTCTCACTCTCACTCTCGGTTTGGCTAGGGGAAAAGCGATGGGAATGGTGGCTCTATTGCAGTGGAAATGAGGAGTGCCGTGAATCCCATCCCTGTCTTATCCATTACCAAATAAATTACTTTTCTACCCTTTATACTCCACTGAACAGCTAAGGGCAGAAATGTCCTTCTTCTTTCTGTTGTAGCACTAGCTCCCTTGTTATTTAGTAATGCTACTCATACTGACTCCATACTCCCATTCATGGCAATGGTAGTATTTCTACCCTTATCATACGCCTTAATGCATTGACTAGGATCCAATTCCATGTTAATTACTTGATTAGCAACAGTAACCAATGCATAAGCTTAATGGGATTTTCAGGGTCCTTACAACATAAGATATAAAGGGCGTTCTAGTACTAGTCCAATGTCTGTAACCGAAAGAATTTAGCTTCATAATAGCAGGTTCCCTTTTGTTACTGACTTACTGGTGGATTTTGGTACATAACAAGCTAACTGCAACTAGTTTCTCAAAACTGCATTGCATTGTTGGTAATGGTACCTTTGTAAAGCTATCCCATCTCAATTTGCAATGCCTTCATTTGTTTCATGGTAAAGAGGGTTTATGAATTGGAAATCAGTGCAATTTATTTCCAATTTTCTATTTCAATCTAGTTTATGATTCCTGAGCTTGCTTTAATAGTGATTTTTTTAATGTATTACTACTCTGCACAATATTGGAAACAACAACCATAGTTATATGCACAACTCCTATACATTATCTCTGTTAGATTGATCAGAGGACCATGGACTAATGCATAGTTGTCACGGCGGTCCAGCTAGGTGCGGCAAGCCTGAATCGCCTGGACGCCTAGGCGCCTAGGCGATGATTAGACGATGAAAATAATAAATAATAAATAATATCTTATATGACATAGAATTAAGTCGAATATGCTGAAATATACCTCATATGGAAGGAAATAGAGATGATAAGCAAGCAAATACATATTTCCAAATAGAAAGGCATAAATAGTTCCAAATAGAGCAACAAAACATACAAGTAGTTCCAAATCGCACAACAAAGTATCAAAGTTCACAAGTCATAACTCATAACAAAAGTAAAAGGCCACATCACAGAGTTAAACAGTAACAATTTCATTCATCATCCAACTCCAAACTATGCCTCTCCTCAATATTTTCTTCACCGCTCTCTTGAGAAGGAATTTGCGGTGCTTACCCGAAGTCATCTTCAACATTCTCATCATCACACACAACATCCTCTTCTTCTTCATCGGAGACTAGCTCATGGGGGGTAGATGTAGCAACTCCACGCTTAGCATAAACTTGAATTTCATCTCCACGAGCTCTTCTAGGAAGGTTGAGACCTCGAAGAGAGGATGATGCACCGATAGCTTCATCAACATGATCCCATAAAAGATCATCCTCACCGGCATGCACTTGTTCGGCATCCTTATTGGTCCATTCATTCACCCATTGAAATGTTTCTAGGATCAAAGGATTAGAACCACTTTCTTCACGAAGCCTTTGAAACCTATATGCGATCTTTGTGTTGTATTGAATGTAGACCAAGCCATTCAACATCTGATGCTCCAACCGGTTTCTTTTTTTGGGTATGAATCTAAAGGAAGAAGAATGGTAAAGTGTTAAGTTTGATATGTATTGAGAATGGTAAAGCTATAGGTTTGAAATACTTACAAACTCAAATGTACTCCAATTGCGCTCGCAACCGAAGGAGGAACAACAAAGGCCAACAATCCGCTTTGCAATCTTTTGGAGAGGCAAAGCATGGCCACCATATGCTTTCCACCATAGTTATATGTCATATTGATTATTGAATACACATAGGATAGTAGGACTTACGAGGTTTCTTTATTTTTCGTTGCATGATAGCTAGCTCATTGTTAAAGCTACCACGAGTCTGCTCATAGTCATCAAGTAAGACATCAACACTGCTTAGCAAGTCCATATCACCATGACACATCTTTGCAATCACTAAATTAAATGTCATGCGTAGGTGAGATGCATAATCTTCATCCTTCTCTAAGATGTCAAAGAACCTAGATGGATTCAAAAGCAAAGCAGTCCCATGTAGCTTTTGCTCCATTTGACATTCCCACCGATTATCAACAATGGCCAACACTTTCATGAGCAATCTTTTCCATTGATCGAGGCATCAAGCATTAGCTAAAGCATCAAAGCATCAAGCCACAAACTTTGGTTACGGCATCATATTATAGTCATCGATCGGGGCATCAAGCATTAGCCAAGGTACAAAGCATCATACGTGCCGGCACCAGATCAAGCGGCAGGCTACGGGCAGACGGAGCAGAGGAGGCGCTGGCGTCGGCGGAGCTGCGCCGGCAGAAAGGTGGCGGCAGATGGGGGAGCAGAGGCGGCGGTGGCGGCGTCAGCAGCTACAACGGAGGCAATGGCAGATGGGGCGGCGGAGGTCTGCCATAGAGGGGGCGGGGGGGTCCGGGAAGGAGCTCCAGAAGACAGATCGGGAAGAGGAGCAGAAGGGGATCTCACCGGAGGTTCGGAGCTAGAGGCCAAGGCGATCCAGTTGTGGAGGCGCGGAGGCGGTCCGGCGGTGGAGGCGCGGAGGCGCAGGCGGAGGCGGTCCAACGATGGAGGCACAAAGGCAGAGGCGTGACAGAGGCGTTCCTCTCCTCTCCAGTCTTCTTGTGCGAGGTCTCAGCTCAAGAAGGTAGAGTCTTTAACCGCCTCAACTCACTCACGACCCTTATCTCCTCAACTCATAGGTCGGCGCCCGCCCAAACCCGGCCGCCGCGACGCCCAACCGCCCTAATCCTCGCATGGATGCCTGGGCGGGCGCCTAACTCGCTGCAGGCAAGGCGGCGGCTCCAGTCGTCGCCTTCCTGCTGACCAGACGCCTAGGCGACGACTTGACAACTATGGACTAATTCCAATATGGTGCTAAGTTTATTAGTTTAATACTCTACTAGGTATTTCTTCCACCATTTACTATAGCCCTCACAATAATTTGTTTTAAGTGTGCTGCATATATGAGCAAGAAGAAAATCTCAAGTCCGAGGTTTGAACGTTCATGTACATATCGCAGTAATTTATGGAGTGAGTTTACTATTTCTTGCTTACAAGGTACAACTAGTTGAATTGTGCGATACATAATATACAAATACTCAATGCTTGTAGTGTGTAGTTTGGCCAAATGATGAGAGTATGAGACGTAAGGTGCTTGGCTGTTCACATTAATGTTTGGTTATCTAATTAATCTGTTCGCTTTGGTACCATATCTGGCTTAGCATCATCCTAAGTAATCTTCTGTTGATGTCTTTTTTTCAAGTACACCATTTGTCTTCTTGTTTTACGGATATGTTTTGTACTTTTGTTAAACTAAATGTTATATGATTATACTAATTTTGCAGCTCTGTGCGTTGATACTAGAATATCTGCCTATTGCATTGTTTAAAGCATTACATTCCAAGTCATTCTTTAGGTTCCTAAATAAAAGTTTATATAGACTTTGCTTGTTAGTGTTTGTAAATTGATTGTCCTCCTTTGTATGTCACCGCCTCACAGGATATATGTTGTACTACTTTATAGTACTTTTGTTGGATTTAGTATCATGTTATGTTATTGCCTTGTAGTGCAGAAGTACTCGATAAACACTTGTCTATGGTCCAAAGGGATCATGAACAAAAGGCCCAGATTGTAGAACGTAGAATAAGGGATGATGCAGCTATTGAAGAAGCTAAAAGAAAGGAACAAGCTATCAAGGAAGAAAAAATAAGGCAGGAAAGAGCCAGACAAGAAGCAGAGGTATGTTTTCCAGCTATGTTGCTCACCTTATCTGTTTCTGTACACATGATCTGATGTACATACGCTTATCATCTGGTTTGATTGCATCTAATTTCTTGTTGATTGTTTTGCGTTTTCCTTCATTTATGCATGTTGCTTTTTCCTCAGAGATTTTTTTACTAACTATTTTATTATTTCAGGAAACAATTTTACTTACTTCATTGACAGCCACTTAAATGCCTTTGCGGTTAACCTGAAAGTTCACAAACTGTGATGCAGGCCAGGCAGAAGGCAGCTGCAAAATTAGCAGCTGAAGCACAGAAAGCAGCATATGAGGTTGCTCAAAAAGAAGCTGCAGAAAAGGAAACTGCTAAATTCAGGGAAGCAGCAGCATCCGCATCTAGCCAAATTTCTCAGAACAGTGTTGTAGGCGCAACAATGGTAAAGAAGAATAAAATTAGATCAGAATTACCAGGTACTTCTCACTTTTACAAAACTGTTTTGCAAAGTTAATTTTTGTACAGTTATAGATGAAGCTGTTCTGAAGTTCTGGTGATTGATATGGTTAGTAGGATCATGGGGGCTTCTTCTGTACTATTGTCAGTCCATCCTGTTAAGTTCATTTCGCAGGAATTTAACACCAGTAGTATATGTTGTGCTTTTTTGTAAAAAAAGTAATATCAGTTAGGCTGCCACTTGGTTGTATAAACTGGACTGGAAAGTGTGTACAGATGATAAGCACATGTACATAAGATGGTGCAAAGCCTATGAACATCCGGACAATGCCAAGCTTATGAACATTAAATGTTGCACATTAATTTCAAAAAAATAAACTTAAGGAAAAAGGTTATGATTTTTACTACATATATTTTAGGTTCTGGGCCTTATGTCTCATTTACATCCATAGACTGTAAGGACCCTAAAAATTCCAATTTTGCAAATGCATTAGTTAAATATCTAATTAGTATATTAGTCGGCAATTAATTGGGACAACCAGTGTTCTGCATAAGGAAGCTAGAATGACCAAGGTACCCTTTTTGCATCCAGTAGAATCCCAGAGGTAAAAAGGTAAATGGCAGACACTTCCCTTTTTCTCTAGTTACAACCGATAGCCAGCTAGCAGCAGCCATTTTCTCCTTCCCATTCCAACACACACACACACACACACACACACACACACAGAGAGAGAGAGAGAGAGAGAGAGAGAGAGAGAGCCAAGACACAGCCACATCTCTTCCCCATCGCCATTCCTCAAACCAGAGAGAGGGAGCAAGAGCAAGAACTGAGAGCGCAGCTGAAGCCATAAGCAAGAAGAGGAGAAGGCCAAGAGGAGCTCAGCCAAGTGGAGCTGGCCGAACCAAGATGAGGAGGAGGAGGACCGGAAGAGGAGGCTAGAAGGAGCCAGAGGACCCTGACCACCTCACCATTGCCATCCTCATCGTCTTCCTCAACCCCAGAACTGAACCAAACTCAAGAACACAAGTAAGCCAGTAGAGTAGCAGTAGCATATAATGTAGTGTTCTAGATGAGTAGATCGGGTAGAGTAGCAGCTAGATTGGGGTTTTCTCGAGGGGACTCAATAGGGGAGTCTCGCGAGGAGTGTCCCGACTGTCCCATTGCCCTCACCGGAGTGCAGGCCTAGGATTTCTCACCCCAAGCTCATCCCAAGATCATCATCGATCCCCTTGCCCTCAATCTCAGCACTAACTTCACCCTAGGACATATCTAGCAGTGTCAACCAAACCCTCAAAGTCTCTGTAAAGCAAAAGAACCGAATCCAAATAGCAAGGTAGCAAGAAATCCTTTTCAAACCGGTAGAGCCTCAGGTAGGAGTAGGCCAGGCTCGGCTATGGGAGCCGAGGATAGAGCCGGTGCTGCCGGGCCAAGGGCCGGCAAGGGGGAGAGAAGAGGCGGCCGTGGCCGTAGGCCGGTAGGTCGAGGGAGAGCAGAGCCGGCGAGGTTGGCGCTGAGTCGAGCCAGTAAGTAGCTTGGGAGGGAGAGTCGAGTAGGGGAGAAGAGGAGCGTTGCGGGAGCCCGCTGGAGAGGAGTCAGTCCAGAGAGGAGAGGCCAAGAGTTCGGTCGGCTAGAGAAAAAGAAGAGAAAAAGAAAGAGGAGAGAAAGAGAAAAAAAAGAAGAGAGAAGAGAAAGGAAAAAAGAAGAAGAATGGGAAAGAGAAGGGGAAGAAAAATTAGAAAATGGGTTGATCGTCACGTAGAAAATAGCCTCTTTTTATTAGTCTACACAACTAGCTCAAAATAAGGATTAATACCTTTCTCTAGATAATTTGGTAATTAATAGAATTGGTTGGACGCCATAAATCAGATTCAATTAATTGTTGCAAAAAAATTAATAGTCTATAATATTTTCAGAACAAGAACCGAATCAATCGGACCAACCCCAATTTTCGAGCAAAGACGTACATTCCAATATTATACCAGGCAAGTTTATTTGATCATGTTTTATTAAATTTTTTCTAATGTTTTCATTAATTACATCACTGTATGGGAAAATATATATTGCAAATGAAAACTTAAAACGGTTGCGGATGAATAGTATAAATTGAGAAGTGGATTGATGGATTGATAATTAGATTTGGTATTGGATTGGTTTGTTAGTGAGTGGATTAATTGGCGTATGTTTAATATGGTGGGTTGAGGGCGCCGATGAGAATGATTGTCATGCCGCTGGGGTCCTCTACATAGGTTATAATATAATGTCAAATAACTAACACGTGGGCAATGAGCTGTAAATTAGCATCAGCCATAGTGTGTGAAATCGATCAAAAAAGGTTGCCCTATGAAGGTATTAGAATTTCCACATTGGATAAGAAACTTAAGGGCATACCTCTGGGACATGCCGGTAGGCCCCTGGATGTACAAGTCCCAATTTGATGGCAGCATATTTGAAGCCTTAGGTAGAGTTACTGCTGATGATTGACTGTCGGAGTACAACTGTATCTGCGAGTTGCGGGCAGCCTGAGATAGGTGTCCCCACTTGAGTATAGGGTTGGAGATCTAATACTGGATTAGTGATAAACGTTTTGGGGCCTCACAGGATAGGGTCATTAGGGTAAAGTGATACAAATCTGCGCATGTTAAAATCATAAATTTATGCCAGCCTCTTGGATTGGAGACTACGGAAGCTAAGTCTGTCTCCTGTACAGTGTTAATAGTGTTTTTCGGAAAAGTTTAAAATGAACAACCTTTAAAGAAAACCTATTTTCTGTAAAAACGAGATTTGAGGGAAGGTGATAAATTGGTGGATTAAATTTGATTGAGAGAAATTCATCTAATGCATTTCTTTGCTATTAATACTTGTTGAGTACTCTCGTACTCACTATTGTTTAAATCCCCTTCTGCTTAGGATGTGAGTCATATGGACCCACCACTGAGACATGGGTGGGGATTGTTCGCAAGATCAGGACCTTCCGGTGGAGGATTACTACTACTACTATCAGGAGGAGTAGGGGGTTAGTAGACCGTTTCCTCGTTCTAGGAGGTCTTCATGGTTGTAAAGTATTTTTGTTGTACTTGGATTAATGTATAATTAAGGTTTGGACAGGTAGTCCAGCGTGGCACAATGGATTGTAATAAATGTACCATTTTAGTCTCTAATTATTGTTCTGCTGCAATACTCTGAATACGGTGTAGTAACTGATAAAGTGTCGGGTTTCCTGATATTTTGTTAGCTACTATGCCGAGATTTGTAGAATTAACTCAGTGTAACGACAGTGTAGCTGTTAATACCCCAGGCTAATTATGCGGGTCGCCACATAGACGCCATACAAAAACATTATGGCTGTTCCAAGATTTTTACTTGGAAACGCTAGCCGCCTTGGCCTCATCAGTTCGTATTTTCAAACTTGCTAGATGGATTTTCATCTATAACTGATCTTCAACTAGGCGAAGCCCATCTTACCACCCAGGGCAGAGGATACTTAGGGCCATAGCCCCTCCAGCAATTAATTTTTTTTAGATGACACCAAGTATGTGGTAGCATTTAGTCTCATGTATTTCCCATGGCTACCCCTGCAAGTCCATAAGCCCGTTGAGTGCAACAAAGTCTGTTCCAGCTTTTCGCACCAGGCCAGGAATTCATGAACCAATTCCATTTGATTACTCTTTTCCACTGATTTAGCCAAGTAGGTATAGACAGTTACACATTTGGTAGCTCAATGATCAGTAGCTGAGGCTCACCGCATCGCATGCTGCTCCGTGCTCGTTGTCTTTGGCTCGTGCGGCAGCAAAGTGCAAGCAGAAAGCCGCTAGACAACTAGATGAGGAGTTGCGTCGACCGGTGGAGCACAAACCATCCACATGCAATTGGAGTTTGAGTAGTCGGGTGGATGGCTGAGCCCATCAGCAAAAATAAAGCCGCTGCTTGCTGGCACATGGTGGCTAGCGTCCCTTCCTCCGCTACTCTTTTGGTTTTAGAATAGTATATACGTATACCTTGATTAAACATGACATTTATAGCCCAAATGTGGACAACAATACAAGATTAATCCATAATTCTTCACTGGCTATAAATACCATATCTTAATAGTATGGTTTAGCACTTGAATAATTCTGGATTTGCATTGGCCTTTGGCCCCCCTTGAGATTTGTTCTCAGACTCCACTGTTGCAGGCTTGCAGCCCCTGAACTAACCAAACTTTATCCTGTTTTCTTTACTTAAAGGTCGTGGTACACTTCTGGCACAAGTTATATTGTTCCGACCCAAGATATGAAATTTGCAATGTGCAATGTTGTATTATATAATCCAGTGTATTGGGATCTAAGAACCATTCTAAGGATTGTGCAGCGCTTGCGTGAAATGCACATTGTGCGCTTAGAGCACACATCCAGAAATAAATGGAAAAGAAAACTCTGGTACTGTTTTGCACATTCATACATGTACAATACACCAATGATTCCATTTCTTATTAAGTATTTCTATCTATGCTTGTCGTTAACCTAACTACATCGTTTATCTGTTGTAGCTTTATTTATAAGGATGGTAATATTATGGTTACTTAGAAATAAATGGAAAAGAAAACTCTGGTACTGTATTATGGTTACTTAGAAATAAATGGAAAAGAAAACTCTGGTACTGTTTTGCACATTCATACATGCACAATACACCAATGATTCCATTTTTTATTAAATATTACTATCTATGCTTGTTGTTAACTGCATCGTTTATCTGTTGTATCTTTATTTATAAGGATTGTAATATTATGGTTAATTGGCTTATCTATACCAGGGATCAAAGTCTTTGTCAATAATTCAGCGTTAGAAGCAGAATCACGGAGGCGTGCATTACATGAACAAGTGCAAGCAAACATTCATGTCATCAAGGTCTTATTTTCTGCTGAAGCATCTAGATCTCAATTGCAATATTGAACAACTTGCTGCAATTTGGTTGATTTGATA
This sequence comes from Rhipidocladum racemiflorum, assembly GCA_036346355.1. Lineage (NCBI taxonomy): Eukaryota > Viridiplantae > Streptophyta > Magnoliopsida > Poales > Poaceae > Rhipidocladum > Rhipidocladum racemiflorum. Next base: position 23,636,046 of record CM070571.1, read on the forward strand.
ATTCTGATGAGTGATGATTGTTTCCTGATTTCCATTCTTCTGCCATATGTAGCCTCTGATGGCTGACCTATATACGAGTATGCTGCTAACCTATATTTGATTGATGTCATGTTACATTGTGCAGGAGTTCAGCAAATATGACCGTCAAATCGCAAAATCCATTAGTAAACTTATGCCGACTACTGACAGTGTCAAGTGAGTATATGACCAATATATTTTTGCTACTTCTTAAATCCTATATAGCTCAATGCGAATAAGGACATGTAAAATAAAAGAAAGGTACGCTATTGTGACAACTGTGAACTGAGTTGATCAGGCAAAAATAAAATTGAAGAGCCATCCAGTTAAATGCCATGTTTTAAATATGTCAGCCATTTAAGAATGCGTGTTTAAAGTCATCAAGTTTTAAGTTATTTGCAATGCTTAGTGGGTGTTACATGCCGTCCCTCCTAATCATCCTGCATTGTGCCATACCGCCATGATGTTTAAGTTGTTAAAATAAGCCTTGTAGACATCATGGTTTCGTGTTATGTGCAGTTGCGCACCTTTAGCCATCATAGCTGGCAAAGTAGGTCTTTGTCACAAATGTTTTTGAACCACATTGGAGTAGAATAGTGGGAACAGCTGTATCTTAGTATAATAAGCTGGCTTGGCTCTTTACTGTTTACTACCAGGGGTGAAGCTTTCCCCGGTGTTTGGGGGTGCTGAAGCAGCAGCTCCGCCTGCCACACCCATAGTACCCCCACTACTACTCGCGCATATTTATGGACATTCAGGCCACACTATCCAATAGTGAGGTGCTGTCTTTACTGTATGTGCATTTTTTTCCCTAGTTATGTATGAATTTGGATTGCACAAGACCGTTCGATGTATGTTTAGTAAGTTCTTCTCATGTTAGCTTTATCCTTAGAGCACCCCTTCTATTTTCATCTTGGCTTCTGTTACGAATAGGACTTGATGTATTCAATATGAGGCCAATGGCCACAATATATAGAGTACAAGAGGGTACAATAGGAAAGTCTAAATAAGGAAAACTAAATAAGGAAAGCATGTATATGGAAAACATATATATGGGAATCAACTATATAAGGCAATATATCCTTAATATCCTTAACACCCCCCCACAAATGCAAGGCGTATGCAATAGCATTGCATTTGGAAGTGATGAACTAAAATAGGAAAAATCCAAAATCATAGTCCTGAAGAAGCCGTCGTAGCATGTAACTCTTGAAAAACATCGAGCTGACGAAGAACAACCAACGAAGAACCCAGTCGGTGATGAAAAGTCGACGAAGAAGCCAAATCGACGAAGAGAAGTCGAAGACAGGGCCGATTCGACGAAGAAGGACCGACGAGGCCCGACAAAGCGTCTTGAGCCAAGGTAAAAAGTGTTGATGAGAATGAGTCGAGCCGATAAGAGAGCCGAGCGGCACGGAAGACGGAATCAAGATGCTATGACTTGGATGGACGCAACGGAATCGAAAGTCATAAAGCCGGGGCCAACGTGACCCAAAAGCGGAAAAGCCGATTTCAATGATTTGAAGTCCGATCGGATCGCATCAGTGAAAAACCGAAAGCGACTCGAAGAGCTCCGAAGCGATCGGGGATGGCGACGGCGGATGAAGGGACCAAACGTGGCGATGAAGGCGGCCGGACAGCGTGATGAAGGAGTCGGGACGTGCGTGATGACGGTGTGATGAAGACGTCGTGGCGGTGAGATCGCGGCCGGTCGTTAGCCGATGAAGACGGACGGCAAGCCGAGGCGGCGACAACAGCCAGCGGCGGCAACGGCCGCAAGCGGAGATGACGCGGCATGGGCGAGGCGAGGCCGAACGCTACGGCTGGGCAGCGGATGAGACAGCAGATTCTGGTGAAGATGCCGCGGGCAGGCCAACTCCAGGCACCGAGCGCTAGGCCTGAGGACCGAAGAGTCCAGAAGAAGAACACGACAGACGGACGGGCAGGCGGCAGCGGCAGCGAGCAGGCGGGCGGCCGGCAGCGTCTGTGACGGACGAAAGCACGCTGACGGCAGAGCAAGCCGACCGAGGCCGAGGCGCGTCGGTGCAGAGGAAGGAAAGCGAGAGTGCTCACTGGGAGAGCAGATTGCTTCTCCCGGGCACGGCGGCAGCGGAAAGAATTGAGGCTAGGGTTTGAACCTAAGCTCTGATACCATGTTACGAATAGGACTTGATGTATTCAATATGAGGCCAATGGCCACAATATATAGAGTACAAGAGGGTACAATAGGAAAGTCTAAATAAGGAAAACTAAATAAGGAAAGCATGTATATGGAAAACATATATATGGGAATCAACTATATAAGGCAATATATCCTTAATATCCTTAACAGCTTCATCACTGGTTATTACAAAGAATTTGTTTCTTCAAGAAAATTGCTTTTCTCTGTTGTTGGCTGTTGGTTGACAGGAACATAATTGTCAAATGTGGTAAAAAGCTGTTATTCATATTTAAAACAAGTGGTAGGTCTCCTCAAAAGTGAAAGCACAACTCTTTATATAAAATTGAGGGTCTAAATTGTGTTTTATTTAGTGCAAGAAGATAACTAGAGATTTTTGTGATTCTGATATGTTTGGGAAGCATGTTAAATCGTTGCTTTTTATAACTACATAAGACACCATCATGGGATCAATATGTCACCTAAATGACCTAGCATTGTTTATCATCACGTCCGCAACGCAAGTTAATGTTTATCTGACATGGCCCATTAACATGTATGATTTAATTCTAGATAGGCAACTCAAAGTTGTGGATGCATGCTTCTAAACAAACACTGCTGTCAATTGCATAAGCATCCCTGCAAGGTTTTTAGTTCTGATTTATTGCTCACTTATCCTCTTCATTTCTCCACTTGACACGCGTGATAAAAAATACCTGTTACCTTTAGTTAATAGCACTATTTTTAGGTGAATACTTTGTCTGAGCATTTATTAATTTAAATTCTTCTAAACCATTCCTCACAGAGCAAGGGCTAGTGAGCTTATTAAAGCTTTAGATGGACAGGATTGCCCCCGTCCAATTGCTTGCCGTTTATTTGCAAACAAGGTAGCTACTTTTTATCTGTTATTTCTTCTTTTTGAATGAACAGCGTAGTGCATGTCTGGAATGGTAATTAACTTCTCATGGATATATTCCGAAGCTTCCAAGTCCCGGAATGTCATAAGCAGAATTAGTGTTACATCAGGAGATGTGTGGTTTACCGCATTACCAGATTCTTGCTGCTAGAGGCAGTGCCTCTTAATTACTGAAACTGTTGGTAGTTTCCATTCTACTTTTCTTTACAAAGCTGTGCATTTTAGGCTACAATTGTGAGAGCTCTGGTAGGAACTAGGGAGTTATGAACTACTAACTTAATAAGCAACTAATTTATTGTTTTGAGTTGATGTAAAACTACCATATCCAAGAATAAAAGAAGTTGACAAAACTCTATTATCTTTATTTTCAAATTTGTTTCCATGGGAACATCGGTTTTTGCTATGTAAAATTTAGATACTCCCTCTGATTTCAAATTGAAGTTGTTTTGGATATTAACACATTCTACATAGTAGTAACTTCATTACTAATTTCTATCATGACATGTTATTACAAATGACAAATTTCATATATTGTGAAAGCATATTACATGATGAACCTAGTCATAATTCCAAGTGGTCAATCTAGATACTTTTTCTATATTAATGGCTAAGCCTTTCGTTTTACCGGAACAGATTTTTGTAAGTCAACCTGAACAGATTATAGGACTTCGTATTTGGGATAGCAGGGAGCATTGTAGTAGCATTTGGTTGTAAGTCGTATCATAATAAAGGCAGTATGGAGCAGATTTCTCCATTAACTCAGATTCTGTGTTTACTGACTTGTGTTTGTTACATGGTTACGCCCTCTGTTGTTTTGCTTATGTGACACATTGTAAAAGGAGAGCATTTTGAATTGTGTGGGGCTGTGGCAACTGGGCATAAACATTTATTTAAATAACTGAGCATAATAATGTTCAACTAATTTAAATGGTATTTTACTATCGAGAGTACTTGCTATCTAATTGCCAATACAATTTTAAGGGTGCTCTATCATTCCTAATTAGTATCCCCTGGCCTTCTTATATACTAGACTTTAGAATCCTATAATTTGTCCTTCATTTTCTCACATATTGAAATTTTACTTAGTATTTGTTTATTTAAATAATTGACCTGATATTGCTTTGCAGATTATTTCAATTGTCAAGAGTAGAAATACGAAGGACAAAACCTTTGGAAATTTGGCCTTCGCTTGTGGATATGTCATGCTACTAGTCACAAGCCAGGTTTTTTTGTTTTACACACAGTATTAGTCATTATTCATTATTGAATGAATGAATTCCTACAATTACTATTTTTTTGGTGTTAATTTATTATTTAACTAGCCAACATTATAATGTAGTTCGCCAAAATTTAATTAACTTTCTGAACAAATACTGCATTCGCAGTCTTTCATGTAAGTCTGGATTCTGGAACATATCTTTTATATTTCAGGAGGCACAAGTGCAGATGTTGCAGCCTTGGTTAGCAGAAGTTATTGTGATACTTAAAATTAGTTGGTGGTAGTAGGGAAAGATTATTTATTGCTTAGATGACAACTCAACTTGAATATTGTGGAATGGTAGTCTGACAGCGGGTCAACGGTACAACAGTTAGTTTTTGTTTCATTTTATGCTAAGTTTAAAATTTGAAACTGTTCCTGCCATCTCACTTAAACATGAAATGTTCACACTACAAAATGTTTATATGCAATCATGTAATAATAGCATGGAACCTTGCAGCAAGAAAAAGTGAGTGTTATGCGTCCTTAAATTTGATGGCGATGAATAGTGGAAGGTTTAAAACTCCTGTGAAGCATGCTCTACATGCCCTTTGTGAGTAGCTTGGGTATAGATACCACTTGGTGCTGAACCGCTGTAGATATTCTGTCATAAGCATATGCTGTCAATTTGCACTATCTGAAATTTGCGTCCTCAGTGCTAGGACAATGCGACTTTTCCTATTTCTTGTGGCTTGGAGCTCTTGCTATCTTTGCTGCAAGGCTGACATGATGACAATTAGTTACATATTCCACATTTCGCTCTATCTTTTATTGAAGTTTTATAAAAATTACGAAGACATGCGTTCAATTTTCAATGGTATGGTATGCCGTGTTGCTCAGGTGCCGGATGCAATGGATTATCTTCTAGCTGAGTTCCACAAAGTTTGCGTGTACACAGTTCCAAAGCATCTGCATGCGTTGAATGTAAGTCTGCATGTCACTGAACTTCGCTATGTCTTTGTACTTTTTTTTTCCCCTTATATATCAGCAGTGGTGAAAAAACAGAGAATGGCTTCTGTTTTGGCGCTGCCAAAGTCCTTTTTATAAAATATATTTTCTATCCTCAGAATTATTTATATGCTTTTTAACTGTTGAACTAGAGGATTTAATGGTTCAAAATGTGTGTTATGTACTATTCTGATATTGTAGCTCATACGTTTGGATTATCTTATGATATATGTAATTGTTTAGGCACAAGCACGAAACAGAGATTATTATCGACTGATTGGCTACCAGGAAGAAAATGGACAACTTGAGAGCACTGAAAGTTATTTGGCATATGTCGTCGCATACGTCAAACTGTATGCTGCACTGATTCAGGTGTGTACAGTCCTTGTCTAAAACCTCACGTGTGGTAAAAACAGCCATTAAGGCTGATTAATTGTTGGCAGTCGGTATGCATTCAACAGTTTTGAATGATATAGGCTGTTTTCCCGTTAATTGCAATCCATTAGTTTTATGCCCGTGCAGTAGTACACAATCTGTAGCATATAGAGAAGTTTACACTAGAGAATACAATTTATGACCTACCATGTCTTATGGACTGGTAACATTTACAAATTACAACTTACCATGTTTATGCTGTCACAGTAATTAAATCGAAGGCTTGTGTCGACAAACTGCTGTTCTGCAATTGAACAAAAATATGACTGCATAGCTTTGTCTACAGACGGAAATCAAGGGTGTGCGACATCCGCATGGCTTAGCTGATGGATGGAAATGGCTTGCTATGTTCCTCAATGCTCTCCCAGCCACCACAGCCACTGCCTGTGCCCTTCATGCTTTCCTCAAGGTAAAAACCTGCTCCAAGACTTTCCTCTTGTGTGTGTAGCTAACCAGGATTCTGCTCTTCTCAGATGGCTGGCTTTGCGCTTCACAGGAAATATGGATCACAGTTCATGAAAATTCTGGATGTAATATCCCGGTGCTTTTTACCAACTTTGAAAGAACAAGGCTCTAAAGTTCAGGCAGAGGCTGTCAATAATTTACATAATTATCTGAACGACAAAATTTATCTCGAGGAGCCAGAAGGGCAGTACCTCGCCCAGCAGCTGCTATCGAAAGAGTTGTTCATGTGAAGATCAACATTGGATCGGCATGGAGCTGTGGCGTATGGACATCACACAAGCTCGTCACCTGTGACCGGCAGCAGCAGCTGTTTGCTGGGGGCAGGGGGATCCATCTGTTCAGAAATGCATTTATTTCATCCAGGGAGTAAACTGCACGGTTAATAACTTATAGAGAAGCCCAAAATTGTCGTGAAAATTATTTTTTAGATAGTCCTCCAGGTGTCCTTTCTATGTGGCCTTGAACGCAATTAGGATAGGTGGATGCGATCTGTTCTATGTCTGTACCAGGGGTCCAAATTTCGGCGAGATTCCGGCGAAATCTCGGATTTCGGACCCCTCCGAGATTCAAAATCCCGGAAAATTCAAAAAATTTAAAAAAATTTAAAAAAATTCAAATCTCGGATTTCTCGGCGAGATCTCGGCAATCTCGGGCGAGATTTGGTATTTTTTTGCCGGATTTTGATTTTTGTGCATTCTATTTGCTTGGGTTTAGGATCAAGATCATTTACAAAAAATTTCAAAAATTTTTGACATGTTTTTAACCATTTTTTGGTCGGTTCAATACGTCGGTTAGGACTTTCCGAATTTTTTAAAATTTTTCAAGATTGATTATCTTCTGAAAATTTTATGGGAATATTATTGATGTATTAGGACCATTCACAAAAATTTTCAAAATTTTCTAAAGTGGTTTGTACTTTTTTAATACATATGAACTTTTCTAGTGCATTGAAACAGCAGAGAGAAATGATATCCGATCGACATCGATAGTTAGAATCAATCTGTATGCCTATGAGAGAGAAGTGGAGTGGAAACAAAGTGGTACAAAACCCACTTCAAAATTATTGAATGACATATATTGAAAAACAAAATTTAAAACCTAAGATAATATGTATTTATAAATGGGTACAAGATTAACTCACCTATGTATATATGGGCGGGATTCACATATACATGATCGTGCTCATATTTATGGCATTGATCTTTTCTTATTAGTCAAAATTCAAAACTGCAGGTGGTTTCAAAGAAAGAACCTCCCTCAGAACTGCAGGTGGTTTCAAAGAAAGAATCTCCCTTAATACATAGGAACATATATAAAACTTTTAAAATGACTTCAAGTTCATTTGTTACATTTGAAAAATCAAAAACTGATTTTATATACGGTTTTTATCACGACTTTACCACTGTTAGATTTTTTAAAAATTCCTCATGATTGATCATCATCTCAAATTTTTATGGAAACATTAGTGATGTGTTAGGACTATCCAAAAAAATTTTCAAATTTTTTTGACGTGTTTTGAACCATTTTTCAGCCAGTTCAATTTGGCCGAGATTTGATGATTTCACGAGATCTCGGTGATTTCGGCCGAGATCTCGGATTTCCCGGTAGAAAAAAAACCAGATTTGAAATTTGGTTTTTGTAATTCGTCCGGATTTTGTCCGAAATTTTCGAATCTCGCCGAAATTTCGGATTTCGGGAACCTCCGAGATTTGACTCAAAACGAGATTTGAAACCTTGGTCTGTACTATGTGTTGCGAGTAGGGATGAAAATGGTACGAAAACAGTAGGTAAATAGTTGTTCTGTTTTTATTTTTATATTTTTTACCGGTAACGTAACGAAATCAGAAACTCCGGAAACGGATATGAAAACGGAAAGTGACGGAAACGGATGCGGAATGGAACGGAGCGGATACGGAAACGAAAATGAAAAATTCCACAAGACTGTAGTACATGATCTATCCAAAATTCCAAACATATTAACTTTGAATGGTAACTAACTTTGAATGGTATTATTAGTTACACAGAACATCTTAATAGCATTAGCCAATATTGAGCATTGTATGAACAAGAACATGTTAACATTGTTTACTTCAAAACCAATGAACAAATCATAGTATAATAACAAATATAGATAGTTCCACTTCATAATATAATAACAAACGCATATAGTTTCACATCATAACATAATTAATAGCAAGCACATATAGTTTCACATCACAACATAATAGCAAACAGATATAGTTCAAGTGTTCAACATCACAACATAATAGCAAACACATAGTCCATCATATCAGTCCATCATGTTCTAAACTATTTGACACCATATCAGTCCATAATGTTGTCCTCCATTTCAGTACCATCAACATCCTCTTGCTCCAACTACAAAGGCAAGCATGAAACAACATTAATCTTCTTAAGAAGACAAATAGAAGCACACTAAACTGGAGTTTTACTTGATTTGCACAATATGGTTTCAAAGTTAGATAAGAAAAGGCAAACCGTTTCTATCGAGCTTGCAAAATGTCTCTCAAGGCTATCCACATCCAACTCAGTCAATGATAGATGCAATGGTACCACCTGAATGATTAGTAAAAACTGATTAGGCTTAAATATTTTCACATGATGAACAAACTATTGAAGCAAACTAAAAGGTTACCTTTTGATGCTGCGGTCCAATCTTTAATACAAATTAAAGCTTGCACAATCTCAGGATCTAGACAGCTGCAAAATGGGTCAACAACCCGTCCACCGGCACTGAATGCCGACTCCAAAGGAACCGTCGACACTTGAATAGATAGCACATCATGAGCAAGCTGGGAGAGAATAGGGAACTCAACTTGCTTGACCTTCCACCATGACAAGACATCGAAATTCTTGTCTTTTATAGATGCTAGGGGTTGCTCCAAGTACACTTCCAACTCATTTTTGGTAACATGATCTGATTCACTAATACTATGCAAGAACTTGTCAAGATCATCATCCTCATCAACATCAAGTTGAGAACCTACTTGGTGCACATTTGTAGCACTACTAACTATCTTCTTTGAAGTAGAGACATAAGCTTGGAACAACTCATAAACAACTTTAGTAAAGTTATCAATCTCTTGCATAGAAGTGGCGAGGTAAATCTTCGGTGCATAATATTCACCAACTTATAGCCTAATATGGAATTCAAATCCACATGAGAAGCTCAAGAAACTTCAAATAGACAGTACATAACCCATAAAAGACTAAAAGTACATAACTAGCAACTGAGCAAAAATGCTTGAATGAATCATGCTAAGGTCCACTGCTTAGGGAGAATAGTATATGAATTTACAGACTCGAGAACGAAAAACTTTTGCCTACATAATCAGACATAACCATATTGAAACATTAAAAGGGTTACTAAGAGAGCAAAAAAAATAGTGCATTGGTGTAGCATACAATAAATGAAATTGATAGAGCTAAATGCTCCAGCATCCACAAAAATTGATAGAGCTAAATTACTACTCATATGCTGAATCAACGAAATTCAATCTCTAAATACACAAATGCTCCAGCATACACAAATCTGTATGTCTCCCCATCTGAATACAGAAATGCTCCAGCACACTGGTGACAATAACAAAGTCTACAACAACGCTTAGTTAGGTCATCAAACTTGTATATTGGGGACTGTATGATGGTCTAAAACAACACTAAGGGATATAGGGTAGGAGCTCATTCAGTTGCATCAGAAAGCTTGCTCATCCAAATGTACTGACTGTATGCTACCTTCTAAACAAGATCAAGTGGTGCCAATGCCGTCGGTCGGGGGGTGGCGCCAGTCGGGGGCAAGGTGGAGGGGCGCCAATTGGGGGCGGTCGGGGGGTGGCACCATGGAGGGGCACCGGTCGGAGGCGGCATCGTGGAGGGGCGCCGGTCGGGGGGTGGCGCGGTGGAGGCCTGGAGGGGCGCCGTTCAGGGCGAGTGGCGAGATCGAGTGGACATGGTTGGAGTTGGAGGCGAGTGGCAAGAATGGAGTGAGCTGGAGGTTGGCGAACCGCGAATGGACCGAACCAGAATGGCCGAACTCTGAAGTGCCGAACGGTGGATCACTGGGCTTTAATCGGAATTTCCGATTAGTTATATACGGAATTTCCATTCCGTTTCCGTCAGAACTGACTCTCTCGATTCCGTTTCCGATTTCGAAAATAATTTTTTGTTTCTGTTTTCATACCAAAACTTTCCGTTTTTGTTTCCGAAAAAAAGGCTTCTATTTCCGTTTTTCTTCGGAACGGTCGGAAACTTTCCATTCCGTTTTCATCCCTAGTTGTGAAGGCAAGTCTACAATCTGTTTCAAGTAAAGGCTTTTTCGGATGTACGTAATGTTAGGATTTGATGGGCTATATGGTCTACCCTCTATTCCTCTGCCTTGTCCGTGGTGACGCTCACAATTGCATAGAGGCTAGAGGATAGGGATCTATTTATAGACTCCACTTCCAGGTGTTACAAATAACATCACTGTTTCCGAAAAACAGTGAGACTCCTGAACCATGCCACTAACCACGATCAAGCAGGTCAGTTTCGCGAGTTCAAACTATAATAGTCTCTAGCACACAAGTGTGAGTCATATGCCATGATTAGATTGTATATAGGGGATCAATTCCAATCTAATCATGTAGGCCAACAGCCTACAGAGCCAATCCTGCAAGATGAACCTAGCTATTTCGCACTGTGATGTACCGGGTATAATAAGTACGTACATAAGAAATTCCAGCAGAGTTGATCTCAGCTAATTCCTCTACTATATTCCAGCACGGCCGTGCTCGGCACCTCGAGTATCAATTCCTTGAGTGAATATTCCATAATCCATAGTTCCTTTGACATAACGCAATACATATTTGATTGGTTTCTAGTGCTCTTCCCCATGATTCTTTTGATTTCTACTCAGAATTTCAATGGCATGGCTAAGGTTAGGTCGTGAAAATAACATAGCATACATGAGACATCCCAAAGCTGAAGAATAAGGAATATCTTTCATTCTTCCTTTTTCCTCAGGAGTATTTGGACAAAATTCCTGTGGGCCCCCGGATCGGCTATCCGGAATTCCCTGTGTATTTCTGTACTAGTCCCAGATCAGTAGCTAGTACACACAGTCAAACAGTGATGAATCAACAACCATATCACGATTACATGTAACCAAATAATAATAACACCAAATAAAAGCAAAGACCTTATGGTTGAGGTTTACCATTACTGCCTTTATAGGCTGAACAACTTGAATAATCAAGAATGAAGACGATAACACCAAGTGGTGACCCATCCATATGCCCATAGGCAATCGAGTGGGGAGCGCGTCCTAGTCCTTGGGATCTCCTTTGACAGCTTTCTTCACTTCTGAGATATGTTTAGAATGTAGCATGTGAGTACATAAAGTACTCAGCAAGTCTGGGAAAAATGCATAATGCAGGGCTATCCAAGGATGGCTTAATATGGTTCTTTTGCGCAAGGCAACACTTTCAAAAAAACTTTACATGTAATATTTTTCACAAATCCATTTTCACAATTATTTGTACATTTGCAATTATTGAAAACTTCTAGTAAAGGTTCTAGCCACCAATCACTAGTATACGGGCTCTATCCGCCACATCTCAAAAAGATCAGGGTTCAATCCATCCACATGGCTCTGTCTGCCATGGTTCACAAAACAGGTTCAATCCACCTACCTGGCTTTTGCCGCCAGAAGCACACCCGAGAGTTCTAACCACTCCCGGATCCCAAATCAACAGTTTTTAAAACAAACAAATAAAGTCTACCAATATGAAAGCATTCTTCGCTTTGCCCTTGACCGTGGGCACGACTATTCGAATAGTTTTAACTCTGCAGAGGTGTACAGCTTTACCCACAAGACATGATATTCCCTTGATGCCAAGCTATTAGCACACTTCCTTAGGTGTGCCGGCAGAGATATCATGACAAGGACTTTACAATGTATACGCCTAACCTGACCCACCCGCTGAGATTTCACCACTGTTAGGGTTCTATCCACCCAGTACAGAAGCCCCCTCTTGCGCCGTGTGAGAAAAACAGTCTTGCCTCTATCCGACACTCACATTCAACCATCTGGTGAGTCTAAGTTAGGTTTCTACAAATTATTTAGCCAGGTCGTACCATGTTAGACATGTGGTTGTACGGTAATGCTTAGAATGGAGACAGTCATAAGCGTCGGTCCTTAACTGACTTGGGGCGGTACTTGCACAAACCAGGACCAGTGCTCTATCCGCACCCGCCAAACAAACCATTCCGCCCAAGTCTAAAACATTTTTCATTTTATTTTTATTTTGTAAACCAACGGCAATACTTTTTGCCTATAATTTCCAACACAAGTTTTCAAGAGTTAAAAGAAATTCCCACCCATAGGTGCGTACTGACCGATTGCGAGCCTAAGCATTTCTACCGTACTATTCTATTCCACCAATAGTTTATTTCATAAATCTACAAGTCTCAGGGTTTGATTACAATCCTTATAATCATTTTTGTAATCTCCAATAATCCTTAAATTGCCATAATTTTACAATCATACGAATAATCCAATTCAATATAGTATCCAACAAGTAGTAAGTATATCATGGTACTATCATAACTCCAAAATCATATTAAACTACAATCATGTTTGTATATGAAATATTTCCCTTGAACTATAACTTGTATTATTGATTTATCAATCATTCATACGGTGATCAATCTTATCATCTGCTAAGAATATTTCACCAAATCCTCTACTAAACCACCGAGAATACTGCACAATATCATCTCTAGTCACCTACAATACAATCCACCGATAATACTTCATAATATCATATATTTAACCCTTCACATTATCACATCTAAATCATCTACTTTAATCCACCAAGAATACGTAATATTATCATTTACTAAACCACCAAATATTCTGGATTATTCACAATTCTCCACAATCATCTATTTCTTACACAGTCCGTTAATAATAATTCCCAACAAACACTAATAATCCAACTAACTCTGATTCTCATTTGATACTATTTTATCAACCCAAGGAATCCAATTCAACATATTATCTACTTGCATTGCAATGATCTATTTAATCCATCACGAATACTTCACAATACCATGCATCTTCCAATTTCTCCCCAATCCATACTAACTTTATTGTGAACTACTATCACTATCCAACTCCTCAATATTTCAATGATCACCATTCATAGATCCATTTCATATTAACAACCCCTACATCATCACTAATATTCATCTAACTCCAATTTACATTCCATACTATTTGTTCCATTCAAAATGTCTTCTAAATAGTCATTCCCCTAATCAAAGAATATTTTCCCAAAAGTATTTTTTTATGGTGGATTACTGTACTAAGGCGACAAAGGATCATGGATAATAATATCAAGGAGGTATAAACAATAGGTATAACTAACAGCCTAACGTTAACATCACCCTTTTATATAAATAGCAATGCAATTTGTAAAACATGGTAAAAGATTTATAAATTGTAGGATCAACATGTGTCAAGGAAACTTGCCTTCGATCGCGGCGGGAGTCTCGAAATCTTCGAGGTTCAGCGACGTCGACGGTTCCGGCGAACTCTTCGGCTACGCGCAAAACGGTACAACCAAAAAAATAAAATAAAATAAATAAAATCCAAAAATTACAAAATTAGTACTAGCAGGTAGATCTTGAATTTAGATGAATTTAGGAATTGGAACAGAGTGAATCGGAGTTCGGATGCAAATGATATGAGCGTTCAAAGTTTGAAAATGAGGGAAAAAGGAAAGTCGGGAATATTCCTAGGAATCTTCTTTTCCTGGAATTACTGATTTTTGTGGTATGTATGGCAAGTGGGCCATCTTTGTCATTGGGATGGAGCTTCTTCTTCATTGGTTCAAAGAAATAGAGGAAGGAATGGAGGTCACGACGCTGGCGATGGAGGGCATGGCGGCGGCCGACGAGTGGGGGAAAAGGAAGAGGGAGGGGCGGCGGTGCCATGGCCGGCGGGGCTCGGCCTGAGATGAGCCGGAGGGGCGGCGCGGTGAGTCGAGGCGGCGGCTCGGCGATCACGCAATGCGACGGCGGCCGGACGGCGCTGGCGGTCGGGCGAGGGGCCGGGCGGATGCGCAGGACCATGGGGAAGGCGATCGGCTGTTCGGCACGACACGGCCAGGTCGGAACGGTGACGGCGCAGCGGCAAGAGAAGACGGCCGGTGCGGACGCAAGCGGCACCGGCGATGGAGCGGCTCCCGAGGCCAGACGAGAGATGCACGGGGTGGGTGCCAAGACGAGTGCAGCGGCCGGCCACGGATCGAGTGGCTTAATGGCGGTATCGCAAGCACTGAAACCGTGGCGCGGCACGGCGACTGGGGACGCGGCCGACGGCGGCCGAGGCTTGGGAGGAGTGCGGTCGGGGCTGGGGAAGGTGGCGCGCATGGAGGGAAGCCGCGATAGCGACGAGCCTGCGGGGAAGGGGTGCGGCCGAACAGGAGTCCAGCAGCCGGGACGGCCGGTCAACATTTGATTTGGGGAAAGCGCCAAAACAATGGCTTTTGCAGAATCGAGAGGAGCACCACGTAGAACGCGACGAGACAAGTCTAAGGGTGTTACCGTATTTCAGAGGGGATCGCCGGATTGGAAGAAATCGACGACGAATGATGCTCCAAACGCCGACTTCAAATGCAAAATTCGTCGCGACCCTGCAACGAAATGCGAAATTTGTTGAGGGCTTTTTCTTGTGGCGTCGACGCAAACACAACGGCGCGATCGGAACTGCGAAAGCCTCACCGGAACAAAAGTTGCCACAACGACGTCGACGGAGGACAACCGGCGACGGTTTCTTCGCGTTTCCGGCCGAATGGAGAGGAGGGGCAGTGGGAGGGTGAGAGCACTGGAAAGAGGGCTCTGATACGAAGAGTTGAGAGGTGGAAGCTCGTCGCTTCGTGGAGAAACGGCCGATATATGGAGGAAAGAGTGATTTTCGGATTTTGGTGGATTGAGACATTTCCGGCGGAATTACCTATATTAAAAGCAACCACGGTTTGCTTCCCTCTCCGTGTTTCATGCGCTCCACGCACTCTGGAAGACACCGCGTGGAGGTGCCCTTCGGCGGCCGTGCGTCCTGACTCACTTGCTCTCTCTGGCCTCTACTGCTTCGCGCGTTACGTGCGTTTCGGCAGCCGATGCGTGGGGCCGCCCTTTGATCGACGTGCCTGCTTGTTCACGTCCCGCTTGGTCTTCGTGGCCGCTTGCCCTTCACGCGGCGGCCGTCCTTCGCCGCTTCCTCTCCGACTCTACGTGTTGCCGCGCGACGCATTTGATCTCGACAGATTTTACTTTAGTAATTTCTGGTTTATTCGCTCTCTCCGGCCTCGCCTGTTCCATGCATTTTGCCCTCCGCAGCGTGGGCCCGCCCTTCCATCAACATGCAGCCCTGGTCACCCTGCGGGGTCAGTTCTCATCGCGAGTTCACATGCAGTCCATGCCTTATTTATAGCGCTTGTCAGTTGCGTGGAAAAAGAGGCTCGTGTGGGCAGTGTCTACCATCATTTTGTCCGTTGGATTTTGGAATGAATGGAGGTGGGGAACGAGTTCTCCTCGTCGATACCTTTCCAACGGATCCGGCCGTTCGCGATTTGGGGCTTTAATGAGGGAGTTATGAGCAATCAAAGTGGAGGCGCCATTGATGGAAGGAAACTGCTCTCCTCTGGACAGCAAAATCGTGGGGAAGAAGAAGGTGAACAGTGTCACGACGCTACAATAACCGACGCTACAGCACCCGCCACGTGTCAGCGCCTGGTTGGCCGGAATAAGTGAAGGGTTACGTACGAGAGATAAAATAGCAAAAATGGTCTAAAAATCCCGAAAAAATTCCTGGATCCCAATAAAATTGGTTGCATGAAATTTAGATGAAATTTGGAATTTAGAAAATTCCGGGACGATAAAAAGGGCTTTTGACGAAAGGCCGCGAGCGATAAAATACCAGAGGGTTTCCAAAAATCTTGGGAAAATTCCCAAAATGTTTTTGGAATATTTGGAACCTAATGCAATAGGTTTCAGGATTTTTGGAGCATTTTCGAACTCGGGTGGAATTTCGGGTATGGACTGGAATTCAAAATTTTGATTTTTCGGACGATGAAAGATGGGACTCCAATTTCGAAAGTATAAGGATGCTAGGTTAATTTAAACACCAAGGAAAAGCCAAATTTTGAATTTAATTTAATTTAAATTAGATTTTAGCAGAAGACCGAAATTGGGGATGTTACAATTCCTCACTAAGTTTAGTTCCCTTTACCATAGGTACATTAACGGGCTTGCAATCTTCCATAGAAAATTGTTTTAAAACACTTTGAAGATATGTCTTTGGGACAAACCTAGAAGTCGTTTATTCCGATCTCTATGTATTTCCTCTCCCAAAACATAGGAAGCTTCTCCCATATCTTTCATATCAAATTTAGAAGACAACCAAGCTTTAACTTCCATCAATGTAATTTTATTATTAGAGGCAATGAGAATATCATCAACATATAAAGACAGTAGCACAAAATTTCCACCAATAACCTTTGTATATATGCAACGATCACCTTCCGTCATTGTAAACCCATATGATGTGATAGCATTATCAAAAAGAATGTACCATTGGCGTGAAGCTTGTTTGAGACCATAAATTGATCTATTCAATTTGCAAACCTTATTTTTATTTTCTTTTTCTATAAAACCTTCCAGTTGTACCTTTATATATATATTTCCTCCTCCAAATGACCATTAAGAAAAACAATTTTTACATCCATTTGGTGAAATTCAAGATCAAAATAAGTTGTCAATGCACTAATGATGCAAATTGAAGTAAATTTTGCAATAGGAGAAAAAGTTTCCACAAAGTCAATACATTCCCTTTGAGTAAAGCCTTTTGCAACAAGTCTAGCCTTATATTTTTTTCACTAAACCTGCAGCATTTAGTTTTCTTTCGAAGATCCATTTACAACCTATGGGTTTGCAATTATTTGGTAAAGCAACAAGTTCCCAAACTTTATTTTTCCTCATCGGGTTTAATTCTTCCCGCATTGCTTCCATCCATAGTTTCGACACGGACAACTAATCGCCTCTTTATAAGTCTTTGGCTCTTCCTCTAAATCTGAAATTTTAGAGTGAACTTCCCCCCAAAACACATAATAATCATCCAAAAATGATGTTGTTTGTGTATTCCTCCCACTTCTCTTGAGCACGTTAGAGACAGGAGTTTGAGTTTGACTTGTGTTTTCATTTGGAGTTAAATTTTCCTCATTACGAGTATTATTTCCAGATGTATCCATCTGTGTTTCTAGTGGTGTTGCCAATAATTCCACCCTCGCCTATTTAGCACAACGAGATGTGTTTTCATCTAAAAATATTGCATCCCTACTTTCCACTAGTTTATCATTTTTTGGATCATAAAACCGATATCCTTTTGATTCCATAGAATATCCAATGAAAATTCCTGGTGTGCTTTTGGGTTGCAATTTAGTACGATTTTGATTTGGCACTCTAATTTGAGCATTACATCCCCAAATAGCTAAATGACGAAGTGAAGGTTTCCTTCTAGTCTGTAACTCATAAGGTGTGACTATGATAGCTTTAGATGATGAATGATTTAATAAATAAACAGCAGCATGTAAAGCTTCACCCCAAAAAGATAAAGGAAGATTTGAATATGCCATCATAGACCTAACCATATCCATAAGAGTTCCATTCTTCTGTTCGGCTATGCCATTTTGTTGTGGAGTATATGGCATAGTATAGTGATGAATAATTCCGTGCTCTTTGCAAAAGTCATTTAGTATTCCTGAAGTGTACTCTCCTCCACAATCTGTTCTCAAAACTTTAATTCTTTTATTCAATTGATTTTTCACTTCTGTTTTAAAAGTGTTGAACAGATCAAAACCTTCTTACTTGTGTTTAAGAAGATAAACATATCCATATCTAGAATAATCATAAATGAATGTGATAACATAAATCTTTTAACCTTTAGTGGGAGTAGACAATTCACCACAAATGTCAGAATGAATAATAGCAAGAGGCTCATTTGATCTTTCCACCTTCAGAAAAGGCGCACGAACCATTTTACCCATTATACAAGCCTCACAAATACCATAATTCTCCCACTTAAAATTTAAAATTCCAGAATTAATAAGTCTCTTAATTCTGTTTTTAGAAATATGACCAAGTCGTAAATGCGACAAATAAGATTACGAGCATGTGATTCTATTATTAATATTCCTCACTATAGAGTTACCTTCACCAACTAAACAATCATTAGTGTCCTCATCTAATGGATTATCAAGGAAATAAAGGCCATCATGATGAATTCCAATATGCACTAGTTTTCCATTGAGCAATATTTTAACTCTTTCGTGGTGGTGGCACCACCACCTCTTCTTATAAGGCAACAAATGCCGAGATATGGGTCTGACCTGCAAGTGTACAGGATGTGAAACAATTGTGGAGAATGCAGAGCAGAACTTACTAACCTCCTAACAAACTATGCATGGAACATGGAACAAAACTTGTGTGAGGACCCTGAAATTAAAATCAATCAAATGCATTAGTAAGCATCTAATTAAGTGCACTAGTATGCAATTAAGTGGGATATCTAGTGCATGCATAAGTTTATATTTGAGTTGACCCTTGTGCCCCTCAGTGTTCAGTTCAAGCCAAGGGCAAGGAAGGGATTTGGCAGCACAATGTAGAGATAAGGGTTACGGCAGTAGGATCTTTTCTTCCCTCTATCCTTATAGCAACCGAGAGCAAGCCACACAGAAGCACAACTCAGTCACTTTCCTTGCCACTCTTAGAGTTGAGAGAGAGAGCTCCAGAGAGCAAGCAACTGAAGGCAACCAGTGGTGGAAGGGGAGTCGGCCAAGGGGAGCTGTGGATCCAGGAGTAGACCGGCCACCTCCACCCTCAGCCGAACCCTAACTGAGCCAAGGAAGAGTGGAGTAGGAGGGCGAGCTCGAGGAAGATCACTCAGCTACCTCTCCATCCCCAACTCTTCTTCAACCCCAGAACACCGAACCAAGTGCACAAGTAAGCCATAGCAACAGCAAGTAGCAAATAGCAATAAAGTAAAATGTAGTATGTAGAGTAAGTAGATCCAATAAAGAAAAGAGTAGATCAGACTTCAAACCCTTGGTCGCAGACCATGGCAGTAGGGGGGAGTGGTCGCATGTGTGTACCTAGATGTTCATCCCTTCAGATGAACATCGACCTCATTGCATGCCGACGAGGGAAGGGGGAAACCGAGGAAGAGCTCGATCGTAAGAGGGGGGAGGCATTGTAGTAGGGGAGCCAGAGGAAGTCACTGGGAGGAGGAGTCGAGGAGGTGGTCGGCCGTAGCTGAGAGGGAGGGCCGAGAGAAGGAGGATCTCTCGAGGAGAGGAGGCTGAGAGCTAGTTGGTTGCGTGAGAGGAAAGAAAAGAGAAAGGGAACCGAGAGCTAGTAGTTTGAGTGGAGAAAGAAAGGAGAGAAAAGAAGGAAAAAAGAAAAGAAAAGAGAGAAGGAAAGAAGATAAAATAAAAGAGAAAAAGAAAAGAAAAGAGGAGAAAAGATGAGAAATAGAGTGGGTAATCGCGATCCGAGATTCGTGTAGTTAATCTGTAGTTGGGCGATTAAGAAGCACCAAAATGTTATTGAATAGCTAAAACTAAGAGTTAACACAATCTTTAATTAATACTGCTACTACTAGTGGTTGGACGCCATAAATCTTGTTCAAAATTAATACTTAATATTTTTAGGAAAAAATCGGAATCAACTGGACCAACCCCATTGTTCGAGCGAGGATGTGCATTCCAATATTATACCAAGCAAGTTCCTTTGATCATGAATTTATTAAATGTTTTCGAAATACTTTTTGTATTATAAATGTCACCATTGCATTGGAAAAATCTATGTTACAAGTGAAAATATAAGTTGGGCAAGATTGGAGTGTGGATTAATAAATGGCTGGATATATGAATTGGTAAATAGAATTGGTAATGAAATGGCTCAATTAGTGACTAGAGGAATTGGTTCATGATAATATGGTGGGTAGAGGACGTCGATGAGAAAGATTTGTCATGCTGGTGGGGTCCTCTAAATAGGCTAGCATATAAGGTTAAATAAACTAACACTTGGGTAATGAGTCGTAAAACCATAGTGTGTGAAATCGGTTAGAAAAGATTATCCTATGAAGATATTAGTATCTCTACATTGGGTAAGTAAAATTAAGGGAAGACTTTGGGTAGGCTGGGAGGCCCATAGGGACAGGACCAAATTGGTGGCGGTATATTTGAAGCCATGGGTAGAGTTACTGTCAACGACGGACTATCGGAGTACAACTGTATCTGCGAGTTGTGGAGCAGCTTGGGATAGGTGTTCCCACTCGAGTGCAAGGTTGGAGATCTAATATTGGATTAGTGATAAATGTTCTAGGGCATCACATGATGGTGTCACTATGGGTAAAGTGTTACAAACCTGCACATGCTAAAATCATGAATTCATGCCAGTCTCTTGGATTAGAGACTACGGAAACCAAGGCTGTCTCATATACAGTGTTAGTAGTTGATTTCATAAATTCTAAAATGAACAACTCTTTAAGAAAACAACACTAATTTGATTATAAATGTATTTGGAGAAAAGAGGTACCATTTGGAAGAATTAAGTTGGATTTGAGAGAAAAATCATGGACCGCATTATTACTATTAATACTTGCTGAGTACTCCTGTACTAACTCTTGCTTAAATCCTCCTCTGCTTAGAAGGTGAGACATATGGAGCTGCCAATGATGCGTGGGTTGAGGGTGATGTTCACGGCCAGGATCTTCAGGAAGATGCTTACTACTACTACTACTACAATTAGAAGGACTAGAGGATTGGGTAGACAATATTATCTTTTGGACGGTCATCAGTGGATGAGACCATTGTAATATATTTTTGTTGTACTTGGACCCAATGTATAGTTAAGTTCTTAATATATAATCTCTGTGTGGTATGAAATGTAATATATTCCCATTTCAATATCTAATTATTGTTCTGTTGCAACACTCTGAACGCAGTGTAGTAACTAATAACGTATCGGGACGCCCGATATTTTGTTAGCTACTACGCCGAGATTCATGTAATTAACTTAGGGTAATGACATAGTGGTTGTTAATTACCCTGAGCTAATTATGCGGGTCGCCACAACTTGCTACTTTCCTAACCAGTTGACTGATGTTAGTTGTATGAAACTATATATCAGGTTTTTATTAAATTTTGCATGCACGTTGTCAATCGAAGACCATAGCAAAGTCTCAATTCAAGTGGCGTTTGTTGTTTAAGAAATTAGAGTTACATTGTACCCAAAAAATCAAATATCTATATGTACCATCACATGATCCAGCTTTTTCCTCGAACAAAGAAGCTATGATCTTTTCAAGGAAATTCTTGTGAAATAGAACTGCATCATGAAACATATTGTTTAAAAATTGTTGCACATCACATTTGCAGGTCTGAACTTGTCATCCTATTATATAAATTGTGCAATTGAAAAAGTTTATTAGTGTACCACCATTAGCAAGATTTAGGATACTATTGCAAACAATGGATCACTTTCCAACGTTGAATAGAAAGTGATGCCGAAGGTTTCATTGATTTGGTGGTTCATTCACCCTCTTGCCTCACCTTTCGCACCTAAAAAAACTCTAACAAAAAGAGAAAAAACACCTCTCAACAAACAAATTAGTTTCTTTTATTCTTATCCCAACAATGTCCTCACTCTTCTCAACAATTTGACCGGGCGTGGTGGCGAAGTCGAGGCCTACACCATAGTGCAGGAGTGATGTTGGACAGGGCAAAGTTCAACCAAGTAAGGCGGCAGAACTGAGGGCATGGAGCAAACCAAACCTACTAGCGCCAACTCAAAATACTAGGGTGATATAAATTTTTTTATCCATAGCAATGCACAGGATTGAACTAGTTGATTTAAAATGCAAAAAGACAAATGATCAATTGACACACTAACTTTGTGGCATTTTATCTGTGTCAATATAATCGAGCGTATTTTATCAATGGTGCATGAACTTTGGGACATACGATCAATTTTCTTAATTACATATGGGTGATGTATGAATTTGTAATTTTTGACTGCTATTGTTTGTATGACTGGAATGCTCTGCCTGAAGATTAGGGAACAGAAAATTAAGACCCTTACACCCAGGGAAGCTGGCTATACATTCAAACTGACAGACAAAGTCCTTGTGGATGTCAGGCCCTCAAATGAGCGTAAAAAGGTCCATCTTTCTGCCAGTAAAACAAAGATATGCTTTTAGTTGTGTTAATTCTGGATGGTCATCCTTTCTTTGTCATTGGTCATATTGCAGGCCAGGGTGAAAGGCTCTACCTGGATTCCTGTATTTGATGTGGATACATTGTTTGATTTGGGTAGTCTCGGTAAGAAAGTCACCAACTTTGTGATGGGTATGCTAAAAAAAATTCTAGATAGCATTTGCAGCCCATTGTGTCTTGATTGTTGCTTTTGCATATTCTGTACAAGCTTTGTTCTCATTTTTAATCATTTAAGTTAGCATAGAGGATTATAACATTGAAATGTTTTTCAATGCAGATACTCTAGACTGGAGACTGCACTAATGGTTTTCTTTTTTAATATATTGTTATTAAACGCACATAAAAAATATAGGATCAAAAGAATGGGAGACGTAGATTTAACGTGGAAAACCTTTTTGGGAAAAACCACGGACGCATAAAGGCTATATCACTATATGAGGATATGTTTACAATAAA
Source organism: Rhipidocladum racemiflorum (assembly GCA_036346355.1). Taxonomy (NCBI): domain Eukaryota; kingdom Viridiplantae; phylum Streptophyta; class Magnoliopsida; order Poales; family Poaceae; genus Rhipidocladum; species Rhipidocladum racemiflorum. The sequence goes on from CM070571.1 coordinate 23,659,037, forward strand.
TGTTTTGCTCTTTCCTATGGACAACAGGGTCATATTTAAAGAGAAACATAAATTACTCCGTGCAGGAGTAGGAAACAAAATCGTAATGTATTCGTGTCACACTTTAATAATCTCCACCTCGAGACAAATTCGCTTATGTTGCCAAAATATCAAAATCTCCTCAAAATAAGTCTTCATCAACAAACCTTGTGCCTCGAAAGTCCATCGGACTAATCTGAACAAGAAATACTGGAACAATCTTATCCAAACACTTCTCGCAAAGCAAAATTGAGCAAATTACCAGCAAGTTCAAACACATAACTATCAACAAAGCAGACAAATGAATCTATGTCTTCCATAATTCATAATCCCAAGAAAGTATGAGTCTGAGCAAATGACATCCCGAAACAAATGCTTAATCATCAAATGACATAACCTCCTGAGGCTTGGTCTCCTCCTTACTCCTGAGCTTTGGCTCTCCTTGCTCCAAGGTTCCTGGAACTTGGATGGTTTGCTTGTGTTTTGTGCAGGTTTGCTACTGGTTGCTTTGCTTTGCTCTGGCGTCGGTTGAGCTTGGCCTTGGCTGGGGTTTTGAAGGGCCGGTTCAGCTGGTTCTGGAAGGAAGTTGAGCTGTCCACTGGGCACAGTTTGCTTGATCTTATCTTTAGTGACTGTGGCCTTTTACTGTTTTACCGAGGGTAAAACATTTTCTACCATGCGATATTTTAAAATACGCATGTCTACGGCTTAAATAGGTTTGTTAATTGCCGAATGATGCATATTAAATCGCAAGATGCAACCAAATTGGCCCCCGGGCAATGTCGGGTACCTCATTGAGTGATAATTTTAAATTTACAAGCTGATGGCAATTTCTAACTTAATTTATTTTATTTTATTTATTGCTTTGGCTCCAATTTAATGCATGTTTGACTTTTTTTATCGTAGGCTTGACAAGAAAATCAGAGGACATCGAAGCTTTACAATTTATTCTTGTACTCTTTTTGTATTTGGACTGTAATATTCATTCATGTAATTGTAATTCAAAAGTTGTAATTAATATTCATTGTTGTTGTAATATTAATCTTTTACTGGTTAGTTTGATTTAGTCATACGTTATTTTGTTTTAATGACCTTATTTGCAATTTATTATTTATGAAATTCACGATCTAAATGCAATGAATTATTGAATTTTGTAATTCATTCCTTTGTACTTAATCTGTAATGATTAACTTGTACAATCCAACTTTATTAATTATGGATTTTGATCAGGAAGAGAGATTAGTTTGTTTTATCTGTGACTTCCCATTCGTTTATTATCATTATCAAAATTTTAATTCTTTGATTAATAGATTACTTTATGAACGTGATAAGGTTCAATGTATGTACGAATGAATATTTCAATTTGTTTGATAACTTAATGAGGTTTGTCTTTGGTTAACTTTAATCGTGATTTTACTCTTAAAATCTAATTTATCTTATTCTAATTCCTTCTTTGCAAAATGCTAATTAGGCCGGTCCTTTCAATATTACATTACACATGTAGTCATGTAGTTCAGCATGATAATTAGTTTTTTAATTGTTCTGAGATGGCACAAAACAGCAAAAGATGTTTCAGCATTCATAAAAGTTTGCACCATTTGTACTCCCATAGTTCCATAGCATCCCATGAGGGTACAAATCCCAAACCTTTTCCTTAACAACTTTTCATTTCAGCCGGATGGATCAGCAACGTGCACAGGCTGCGAAGGAAGGATTGGGTTATCAGCTTCTTTTCACTGGCCGTTTGGTAATTCAAATTCAAGAACATAGTGACTACTTGTAGTTGATCAAGAGATCTTAGTGCCAAGAACAACACTAGAAGATGTCTTAGGGTTACCTTCGGGGTTAGTGCTTGATGAAGCCATTGCCGGTGATGGAGATGGGGCAGCGGCTGTGGAGAAGGCGTCGTCGTGGCAGGGCCTTCTCGTTGCTCCGTGCACTCGTAGATCGGGTAGTTAGAGTTTGTTGGGGAGAGAGAACATCAGCGAATGTTGGTTGCACCTCCGATCAGGGCACGAGTCTTGCTCGGGCCTAGCCCGAGAGATCAACCCAACATTACTGACTCGGACTAACTGCTTTTGCAAAGGAGAAATGACTTAGATTTTCTTCTCGAACTACAGGTTGGAGCAATCGTGCTACCAGATGCTTTATTTATCTGCGCTCCAAGGATTGGCCCTCTACTACAAGAATTGCAACCCCGTTAGCTCTTGGGTACCTGAGTAAACTGTTCTTCAGGCACAATTCAAGCACTCCATGTAATCATACTAGTTAGATTCGCGCGCGTTGCCGCGCCGTGCGAAATTTGATCTAAGTTTTTTTTTTCTGAAAAATAACCGACGTAAAGACCTAAACGCAATTTAATTTTTTCGAAAGGGACTTTTTTTTTGGCGAAGAAAGGCGATGTGGCGGTTGAGCGCTCAAAAGTAAATATTCCAGGCATAATAGATATATTTTCTCTGGAAAAACGGAGAAATGTGGCGAGTTTAACACTTTATACGTTCATCGGTAAATAATATACGTTTCGAAACATACTATAGATCGAATTGAAGAAAAAATATGGAGATGCAGCTCCACACATATCTCTTATTTCAAAAAACATTAGGAATCAAGTTTAAAAAAATAGAGATAGAGTTGTATATATATTTCTTTGGACGAATTTGGTTAACACTCTATTATTATCCGGTCAACATTTGTTTGTCTTATTTAACACTCTCTGTGTTAACCAGGTAATGATAAATATTTCGAAAATTACCAGAGATGCCATTTTTTTGTCGAGTTTAACACTGTATGCGTTCACGGAGTAATAATAGATGTTTAAAAAAATATTAGAGATGATCGAGTTGGAAAACCGAGTTGGGGAAAAAAAAATCTAGAGATAGAACCGCACACGCATTTCTACTGACGAAAACATTTTTTCCGGAAAAAACAGAGAAGGGACTTGGGCGTAGGGGCGAGGACCCGTTTGTTATGTTTTGGACACGATCGTTACCCTAAAATTAGAATATAGCTCATTCGCGATTTGTATTTAACGAAAGTTTTTTTTATAAAGAAACAAACGAGGGACCTAAACGCGATTCAACAACGTTTTTCTTTCCCTCACAAAAATTCGCGGAGGACCTTTTTGTAACTCGCAAGGACCTATCCATGATTTACAGAAAGTTGAAGGACCTTTTCGCAAAAATCCAAGGGCCATGACGTGGATGGCCAGCTGCTCTCGTTGGTGTTCCCTTGTAATAAAGTGTATATATATATTTTTCTCCAGCCCATTCGTAGGTTTCAACAGTAAGCCACCTGCAAAATTCAATCTTAGGACAAAACTCGAAGGAACCAAATATGGCATAGATAGAAACACCCAAAATGCAGCAATAAGAGAAAAGAGAAAAATACAACACATGCACAGAATTTGGTGCCACCAGCAAACATCACATACAATAGCTCCATCCTAAACCACATACAGTAGTTTGGTGTGGCATCACACAATTCTTGAAATTTGATGGCTTGATGCACATCACAACAACTTGCATACGGGTAGATGTTATGTAGGAACAACATAGAGCTCTTTACGATCCTCCTCCCACAGAGCTAACAAGAGCGCAACGATTACTACAACACAAACAAAAGAAAAATTGAAGTGCGAGAACTGTTTGCCTTTCTTTTCTTGCGTCCAGTCATCTTCTCATTCTCAGCTTGGCATTCTTCACATGGAGATTTTTTTCTTCTTGTGTCCAGTCATCTTCTCATTCTCAGCTTGGTATTCTTCACATGGAGATTTGCCTGCACTATCAGATCGCTCATCATTGGTCAGGAACTTCAGATCTTCAACCAAGAAATCAATATTTTGTGCATGGCATTGATTGTCATGCTGAATTGAGTTCAGTAGCCTTTTCTTTCCTCAACTTCACCATTCTCTTTAAACAGAAGACCATCTGTACATTATCTGAACAACGCCGTATCTGTCTCAAAGCTGGGCTTTCAGGTAATTGGCGACCATCTCTTTCGAATCACTGCAGAAGTTGTAGAATTGAGCTGCTTCCTTGAAGTTGACTGCACCCTAATATCACTTGATAAAGCTCGTCGTCTAGATATCTGAAATGAATTCATGAGAGAGAGAGAGAGAGAGAGAAACTGTAGGTTCATTTGTATATCCACTAAAGAAAACTTTGCAGAATTTCATTCTGCAGCCTAAAATCATGCCTAGACTGAAACAACTGAAAGACAAATCTTCAATGCATCAATAAGAAAATACCACAGGCAAACTACAAACATATAAGCAGAGGATATCTATTGTGTAGATTAATTTTTTATATTGCTTCTGTACCAAAAAAATCAAAATGTTTGTGGTTCATATCATTTGGAGGATATCGTACATACAAATAATATTCCAAAGAACAAACGGTAACTCATATACCACGCCTTGACATGTTAAGCACAAAGTTATTGTAGTTGCTCATACATACGAAAAAGGCAACCAATTCATCAATTGAAATGAAGATCCGCCATATACCTGAGAGCATTGATTATTTGCTTGGGCTGTGCAAACACATCGGACATGGGTCAACAACTTGCTGGCACATCTGAGCACCTCTGCCTGACCTAACCAGACCAGCAAGATTAGAATGTGCTATCACACCCAAAGCATCACGACTATCAGAAACAGAAGTGTGAAAGAAGTCACCATTGGGCATTCCATGTGATTTGTCAGATCCATTACTCCATAGTCGCCGCCTTGCGTACACTTAATGTAACGAAGGAGCAGTCGATGATGCAAGTAACAACGGCAGCGATGGCGATATAAGCGGGCGATGAAGCGGGAGAAGCGAATCGATGGGAGTAAGTCGATAAAGCGGTTCGATGGCGCTTACACACGAGCAATTCTGGCGAGCCTGCGAGAGAGAAAGAAGCATGTAGAAAGCGGCGGCACCATAGGAGCCAACAGAAAGAACAAAGCAAAGAGCCGAGCGAAAGGAGAAATTGGCCCGGAAAAGCAAGGGGAGCGGGCGGGAAAAACCGGAGAGCGGTCACGGATTACTGCTTGGCAAGTAGCCACACCGCCATGGCGGCACCTTGTGACGGCGATGCGATAACATCGATTGGAGCCTCGATCCGAACACACGACCAAAGCAAATCGCGGCGATGACAACCATGGCAAGAGGACCGACGGAGCCGCCCAGCGAGCGGCGGGCGCGAGAGTGGGCCGAGACCACGCGAGCCCTTCTGAAGCGTGGCGTGAGGCTCAGTGAAGCGGCGGCGAGGGCGAGAGGCCTCGAGGGCTCCGCGAGGCTCGATTTGATGGCGCTTTATCGGTACGTCTGGGACAACAGGAGATCGAGGACGTCTTGCGCAAAAGCGAGCAAAGATCGGCCACGAGCGGAGGGGCGGCGCGAGAAAGAGGACCCAAGCGCAAATACGAAAACACGGTGGGCGCGCCTGCGCTAAGTGCCGACGTGGCACCTCCCACAGCTCGCGAATCCCATCCCTTATAGTATATGTTAATATTAATATATATGTAGATTGCTTTTTTTTTTCATGGTTGTAGGTGTATCTGGTCATCAACAAAGAGCTCCAACGCAATTCGCACGTGGCCCCTTATATGTTTGATTTTTAAAACATAAAAATTTATTGGTGAAACATTACGAGACTAATACTACCTTAAATATAATTCGAATGATTCCTGGATGCTCAGCCCCCCACATCACCCCCACTCTCTCTCCCTTTTTTTTGCAAAAAAAACCTCCGATTCTTTGGAATTACGGATATGTCCTTTACGTTTACGAATTAGCCCTTTGCAATTTCCTGTGGGTACAAAATATTTCCCCCCGTTTCGCGTTTAGGTCCTTCGTTCGCTGTTTTACACAAAGAGCCTCCCATTAAATACGAATTACTAACGAACCCTTTCCTACTTTTTTATAATAACGAACAAGTCCAAAATTATAACAAATAGGTCCCTGCACTTTACGTTCAGGTCCTTTTTCCGTTTTTCCTGAAAAAAATATTTTCGTGGTCCGTTTTTCCTCCGGAACATGGGAAAAATGTTTCCGTTATCTGTTTTTTCTCCGAAAAAAAACACAAATTTATTTTTGTTTCACGCGCGCGGCGTGCGCCGCGCATATTTTCCTAGTAACCAATATCACCGACTAAAATCGACAAATAATATGTCCCCCTGTCTTAATTCGTATCGGGCTGTACTTGAGGATCCGATAATATCCTTGTGGAGGATTTTGGTGCCGAATATTCCTTCTCATAACAAAGCATCAGTCATCAGATGCCAATGCTAACCCAACCAGGGTTACAAGCCCAAACCATAGTCACATGCCCCAAGTATCCCAAGTCCACACACTGCCCCTTACACGACTCACTGAACGGTGGGCCTAAGTAGTTTCAGGCCCACATGCCATTCTAATGAGAGTGTCCCTTCTGTATTGTAGAGCCTAAACCAAACCAGCGACCTTATCCAATGGATTGCGCTCGGAGTTTGGTCTACCAAACAAAAATTCCACGGAGAGCAGTGCAAATGTTATTATTTCCAGCTGACAGGTGGGCCATGTAATTCTGTCTCCACATGTCATGGAGACAAATGGAATATTGGGTACGTGAACCGCGTGTGCGAATCCGTTTGGCGGGAGCACCCGGAAACGTGAGCCAGACGACCCGCGAGGGAAGCGGCTACGACGCTCACCGACTCTCTTACCTAACCTTCGCTACCGTTTCACTGACATGTGGGCCACACTACCGCCCTGGTCCCATGAGCCGTGTGGTCCGGAAGCGTCAGTGGCACAGCCTGTGCGCAGCGCCCGTGTGGACCGTGTCCGTGACCACCACCGCCAAATCTCTTCATCTCGCCATAAAGCGCGGAGGCTAGGGTTGGGAGCGCCTCGGAATCGCTCGTTCCTTCCGCATAGAGAGACCAAACCAATCGCCGCCGCCGCCTTCGATTCGAGAGTTCTTCGGTTTGGGAGGGATCAGATCGACAGGGATGGAGTGCTTGGCCGAGATGCCGCGCGCGCCGCTGGACCGCCGCCCGCGCAAGCGGCAGCGGCTGGGCTGGGACGTCGGCCCCGAGATCCATCAGGTATAACCCCGATCCGGCTCGCCGTTTACGTTTACCCTGCAGATCTATCAGATAGCGCAGTTTTTGTTGCTGCTGTGACGTCGATTTGAGTCGTTTCGCTAGGCGACCTAGCATATGCCTCCTAGAAATATCCGTTGTTTCTGCCTAGATTCGATTCCCTACCGTGCTTGTGCTAATTTAGCCTTGTATCGGTGGCGTCTTTTAGGATTAGCAGGTGGATTTGGCCAAATTACTGCTTAATTTTTGTATGGATGAGGTTAACTGTTTTGGGTGTATAATTTGGGATTTATTGGGATTTGCATGTTCTTCAGATCACTGATGGCAGTTTCATCTTTAAATTATCATGTGAATCATCCTGGTTTTGTTAACTAGTATGTAGTGTTGTTGCATATTCTATTTTGGGTCTAATTTGTTGTTTAATTTCAGGTATGATCTGTCGGTAATCTATAAAAATTCTTATTAGCTAATCGATTAGTTGTCTTAAGATGTTTCCTATTACTAGGGTTAAATTAATTAGATGCTAAAAGCCTAGAAGCACTGATTTTTATTAAATATAGTATATAGAAACCCTTTGAAGCAATTAATTATTATTTATTGCAGGTTATAAGATCAGCAAGTAACATATTTCATTCCGTTGTAACATCCTAAATGTTTTGATGTGACCTTGATTGCAGCAGCACACAATGGTTTGTTTTTTATATGCAAAGTCAATTGGTTGGATGATTAAGTTTCGGTATTTTTCTGTTGGTTCAGATAGGATTTTGTGGGCAAGAAGTTGCAAATGTCATCAGTGCTGTGACATTGGGGCTGTCTATGGGTGGTATTGTTTCCTCTCAGGAGGCCCAAGTGCTCCCTCGCTTTGCCTCCCCTCCTTTGAGAGAAGATGACAAGGATGGACATTATGTTTTTGCTGTGGGAGACAACCTCACACCACGCTGTAATTACCTAAACTTTGTCTATGTTTAATTGAATTGAGTAGCTCTATGTATAACCATGCCCCTTTTTGTCAACTTTTTTTTCATATGGTTTGTTCTTATGGATGGATTGTTTTCATGCTTGCAGATAGGATTAACGCAAAAATGGGCGAAGGTCAGTTGGGACAGCTGCCTCTTTTAGAACTGTCATACAGCATAATTTTCATTTCTTACATGCTGCTTTTGTTGATGCCAGCGGGGTGTGTTCATAATTGAAATGTGTTTCTGGAAATATGTCAGGTACCTTTGGTCAGGTGTTGGAATGTTGGGATAGGGAAAGGAAAGAAATGGTGGCTATTAAGATCATCAGAGGCATTAAGAAGTACAGGGATGCTGCAATGATAGAAATCGGCATGCTTGAGCAGCTTGGTAAATATGACGAAAGTCGATCCAGGTGAGTCCTCTGGTTCACTTGTACACTTCTCATAATATTATCCATGGGTTTCTTTGCGTGCTTTACTTTCATAAGATTGCTTGTATATAAGCTGGTCTATTTTGCAGTTGTGTCCAAATTCGGAACTGGTTTGACTATCGTAACCATATATGTATTGTAAGTACATCATTAGATTATGGCACTTATGAACTAATTAAAAGAGATAACCCTGTGGAGCTTAAACATTGGTGAATTTGAATGAATGGTGGGCAGGTCTTTGAGAAGCTTGGACCAAGCTTATATGATTTTCTGCGGAAAAACAGTTACCGCTCATTCCCAATTGCTCTAGTTCGGGAGGTTGCCAAACAACTGTTGGAATGTATAGCATGTGTGTGCACAGTTCCTTCTGTTACTCTTATTACCTGCACTAGTACACAAATGTAGATCATTCTTTGATAAATTGCAGGCTGTCATCAGTTGGTGACTGCTTCTCATTCTTTGCTTCATTGTTCTTTTAGGAATGTCTAATGTCTTTTGGCTATTTACATATTTATCTTCTCTGTAATGTGTGTTGCAGTTATGCATGAATTGCGCCTCATTCACACTGATTTAAAGCCTGAGAACATTCTTCTTGTTTCTCCGGAGTACATTAAAGTGCCTGATTACAAAGTATACCTTGTTCTTTTACTTATTTGATCTTGTAGCCATTATATTTACTTTGCATTGTGCTTATTTCTGGTGTCTGAGTTGAAGTTTAAAACATATTTGATGTTGCTAATCCTTTGACAACTTCTAGGTTTCATCCCGTTCCCCCAAGGAGGGTTCCTATTATAAACGGCTGCCTAAGTCTAGTGCTATCAAGGTGATCGATTTTGGTAGCACTACATATGATCAACAGGACCAGACCTATGTGGTCTCTACAAGGCATTATCGAGCTCCTGAAGTTATCTTGGGTATCCAACTTGTCTTGCCCAAAGCCTCCCCTGTTTGGCTGGAATTTTGTGTATGTCGTTTACAATAGCACGATCATTCTCCTCAGGACTTGGATGGAGTTACCCATGTGATATCTGGAGCGTTGGTTGTATTCTGGTGGAGCTTTGCACGGTATGTTGTCGGGGCTTATTTTGACTTGGCACGTATAACAACAGCAGGGGTTTTGAGTTACCAAGGTACTGCAGGGAGAGGCATTGTTTCAGACTCATGAAAACTTGGAGCATCTGGCAATGATGGAGAGGGTGTTTGGTCCTTTGCCATACCACATGCTTAAAAGGGCAGAGTATGTTGCTGTCCTCGATCAATCTCAGAGTAGTAAGCATTCAGCCTTGTGAGGGTTACTCGGTGTTAAGTGCTCATTTCTTCCTTGTTTGTAGTCGACATGCTGAGAAATATGTCAGAAAAGGCCACCGTTTAAACTGGCCTGAAGGCTGCGCATCACGAGAGAGCATGAAAGCTGTTATGAAGCTGCCCCGGCTTCAGGTTTGTCTCAATACTTTTGTTGACATGTTAATGGCCTTAATCTTTGGCATATGGAACTGATTGCTCATTTCTGCGAGCAGAATCTGGTGATGCAAAATGCAGATCATTCTGCTGGGGATTTCATAGATCTTTTGCAAGGGCTGCTGAGGTATGATCCAGCCAGCCGCCTTACAGCACAAGAGGCGCTTAGGCATCCATTCTTGAAAGGGCAGAATGAGCGAAGATGATGTGCCTTTTACTAACTTCGTGAAATGTTCGACTAACAGTCATAACTTGAGCTGTCCAATGTCATCTTGACGGCTTTTGGCAATCTGTTACTTTCTGTTTGTCATCTTCTGCGCTGTCCTAGCTTTTGCTCTTGCCTACGAGGCATCTGTATGTATTGACCAACGTGTATGCAATCTGAGGTGGTTTCGATCTTTGTTTTGTAACATAAATCTAAGTTGAAGTGTTTTTTTGTTCGTTGGCCAATGGGAATATTAGAAATCCTCAACAAATAAAAGTGGAACCACACTAGTCTATTGTACGGGAGAAACTAGCAGCCTGACGGTTGATTTTTTTCAGACGTATGAAACATTTTTTTTGAACGTATAAAATATTTTTTTTAATGTATGAAATGTATTTTTACTGTTTGTCAAAGAAAAATATTTTACTATGTAAAAAAATTATTTCACTATATAGAAAAAAATGTTTTACGTGTAGAAAAGAATGTGTAAAAAAATAGATGTCTGATCTCTAGTAATTGTGATTTGGCTCGATAGTAGTTTGTTAGCTTAAATTTGAAATAGCCACTTAAATATAAATAAAAAATAATTTTATATTGAATTATATCTATTTTAATAGCGATGTGATAGTAACTTGTTAAATTTGATAGCCAGCGGGAGTGCAGCTCCATGCCTGAAATAAATTTGGGGGCAAGCTCTGCACCAATGGGTTACTAGCTTTGAGAGTCACTATATGATGTCGAAACCTTACTATTTTGTAAGAGGGATATATGTTTTTTTTTTAAGGAAACACTACGCCCGGTAGTTCAATCCGGGTGCTGTCAGTAAATAAGCAAACTTTGTTACGATTCACTTGTACATAGGTTTTTAATCACAAATACTACATAATAAGTGGTAACACGACTCAACAAACAATAAATTTTATCCAGCTGCATTCTGCATAGGACTTCATATTAGTTAGTACCATGTCATAATTTAGTAGTTCGGTTGGAAATGAAAGAAAATAATTAATTAATTTTCGTGAGTGTTATGCTTCACATAGGTTTTGTATTTGTGAATATATGTCATGAGTAGTAGAACATATTGAAATAAGCATATAATATATTTTATTTGACTACATTCTGAACACAGGCTCTATACCAATGAATGAGTACAAAGTCATGATTTAGTCTAAAAAAAGAAATAAATAATTTTCGTCTTGGTTGGCTCCATATTTGCCAATACATGTCATGAGTAGTAATACATACATAAATAAAATAAACAAATAATTAAGTTTTATAAAATTATATTTCGCACATGGGATTCATATTGAAATGAATACCATGTTATGAGTAACTAGTTACATGCCCGTGCGTTGCTACGAAAAACAAAATTGATAACGAAAAATAAAAATAAAAAAATAAAAAAAATTATTTCACAAGATCAAACATCTATCTTTAACGCTTCGTTTCTTGCGAAAGCTGGCTAATTAAAGCAACGCTTCGTTTCTTGCGTAGGGCAATTAATGACGTGAGAAGAACGGACCACTGCCACCAAGTGCTGCTTTAGAATAGTAGAGATAATCTGGGTAAAATGAAATAAAGTAAATAAACTACTTGTCTCGGTTAGACTATGTGCATAAAATCTATGTCACGCTAGTAGTAATATAGACATTAAAAACAACTTTCACTTCAATTACGCTAGATACAAGCGCTCAATATTTACGAGCGCTATGCAGTACTAGTAGTAATACAAGACGGACTAGAAATGAAAAAAAAATGAAATGATAAAATAGATTGAACACCTATTATGTTGCATGTATAAGTTCTCTAAAAATGAATATTATGTATAGTTAGCAAAAATTAATTAACATAAAAACAATTAAAATACTATCGAGCAAGCATACATCAGCAACGCAAAGAATGAAGCATTTTTCTTTTTATATTGGTGTAATCTTCACATTAGAATTCTTAATTAGGGGTTTCACGCAAAGAGATGTAGTTAATATAATTTTTATATAAATGTATGAATTCTGAAAGTATTGTATCTGTAATATCTGACTTTTCTTATTCTTATTTTCAATTAAATTTAATCAACTTGTTGTAATAACGTGGATGCGGGTTCACACCCATTTTCCTTGTCATCGAGTCTACTACCATGTCCCTACGAACAAAAGTTATGTGCGACGTGTGGTGTTGATGTGTCTATACTGTGTTTTGTTTTAGTCCTGTCCTTGATGTTGAATAATAAATTGATCCCGTAGATCAATCCCAATGCTAATTAAGAATATTGAGAATACCCGAAAAGCAATTAGAAAATAGATGAAAAACAAGATATAGAGAATTTCAACTCTTTTTTCTTTATTGATTGTAGACTGATTCTCTTGTATAATGGGGTGCTAAACTTATACCCAAAACACCTTAGGGGTAGTTTTGAAATTTGCCCACGAAAACCAAGAGTCCGATTGTATCTCAACAACCAAGGGATCGGTTATATCTCAACACTCCACATTGGACGAACACCGTGCCATACATATACCTCATAAAAAAAAACTCACCCCAAAAACTCAGTGGGGAAAAAGAGATGCAGAAAAGAGTAAATTGCATCCGTATATTATGTTACACTTTTTGTCTCATTAAAAACCTTCATTTGAGAAAAATTCAGGAAAACTCACCAAGGAAAAAATAGTGCAATTTATAATCTTCTTGATTAGGGTAGTATCTTCAAGATCATACTATGTGTTATGGTTCAGGGATTTACTACTTTTGAACTCTGCATATCTCTAAATCATCTCATTCCAATGCCACAAACACAAATTTGGTAACTCGATGTTGACAAAGACTAAATGAATAAATTAGCTAGATTTTCATATGATTTAGTTTGCAAGATCTTTACATCACCATTCTTCTATAGTTCATTAGGACAGAATAGTTTACGGGCAATATGCTTCGTGATATTGCTCTTTACATAACCCATTTGGCTAATCACATGTCTTAGCCAAACACATTCACGTGAGGCTTTATATAATGCTATTATCTCTGAATGGTTTGTAGAGGAAGCCACCAAGGTCTGTTTAAAAGACCACCAAGAAATAGCTTTACCACTGCAGAGAAATCCAAACCCAGCATGAGACTTGGCACTATGAGGATTAAACAGATAGCTACCATCCGTATATCCCATCATGGCTGAGTCTTGGTCCTTTCAGTAAAATAAGCTAATATCTTGTGTACCTTGGAGGTATCTGAGTAAAGTCTTGACACTAGCCAATGCCTTCTAGTTGGAGTTGTATTGTTCTAGCTAGCAATTTTACTACAAATGCAACATCAGGCTTGGTGCAATTTGCACGTTACATAAGTGCCCTTATGGCACTAAGTATTGAACTTCAATTCCTAAGATTTTCTTATTTTCCATCCTTTGTCTGGATGAGTTTTTATCAACTTCAAGGAATCTTACTACCATGGAGGTCTTCAAGGGATAAGATTTATCCACATTGATATTTTCCAATACCATCTTGGTATAGGTAGACTGGTGTACAAAGATTCCTTCTAAAAAATGCTCTAGCTGCAGGCCTAAGCAATGTTTGGTTTTACCAAACCTTTCATCTCAAACTCTATCATAAAGTAAGAATATATTTCTTTTATGTCCTCTATGATTCTAATGATATTCAGATCATCGATATAGACTGAGATGATACACCATCTATTTTGCTCACGACGGCACGGCGCTACCTACTCATCATGCCGCTGCTCCAGTGGTCGGTTAGGTTGTTTGCTACACGGTCGGTCGATCAAGAACTTAGAGCAACTCCAATAGTAAAGCCAACTACTAGCTATAAGAAAGCTCCATGTCACTTATAGCTAGTTTAAAGACAAGCTCTCCAATGAGTTGGCTATAACATATTCTCCAACATTAAATATAGGTCCACATGTAATTGTCTTTTACTTTCCTTGGAAAACACTATAGCTTGACTCTTAGTTAAGAGCTAGCTCTTGTCGCTCTCCTTTACTTCTCTCCTCCACATAAGCAAAAAGATGAGATGGACTCCTTATAGCCAACTGATTTGGCACCATTGTACTTGCTCTTATACGTGCTTTTATTGCACAAGAGGCTTGCAGCTGAGTAAATGCCTAATCAGCTGAGTAACTAATTAATGCCTAAAAACTTGTTGACCGTTTGTAAATGTATCAATATTTCCTTGAAAACACTCCCACCGGTCAAAGAAACATGCCCTTTGATATTTACACGATCTTCAAAACATAACTTTGACCACTAAATCTATATCATAATATATTTATAAAACCAACTAAAATTATAATATAATAATGGTAATTTTCAAAAAAGTTTACGTATATATAATTTTCATGTATCCAATTTAAATATTTTAAAATATATTGGTAGCAAAAGTTTCAAAATTTTAATTGTAGTTTTATCCAAAACGACGTATATTTATGACGGGAGGGAGTAATACTTTTGAACCACCTAAAAATCGGCCCATATATTTGAGAGAGAGAGAGAGAGATTGAAAGAACCAAGATAGAGAAATAATGCATCCAAATACCACCCCAAAAAAAGAACAAAAGCCAAGGAGAACAACAAAACACCGAAAAGACAACCAGAAGAGAGCCAGGGGACGTTTCTATTAAAGAAAAATTCCATCACAATGACATCTTATTAAAGAAAAATTCCATCACAATGACATCTTATTAAAGAAAAATTCCAGTTAGTCCCAGCAGCTTGCAATTGAACTCCAAAGTCCAAGCAAGGCCTAAAAAACGTATCATCCCCTCAATAATTCTGTTCCTCTCTGTTTACATTAATTGTATAACCCTGATCTGCCCTGCTGTTGATCATTCATCCGCTCCTCCTGCTCTTGCTCCTCCTATCACTCTCATGACATCCACGAGTCGTTACCGATAAGCTGTACGCCTTCTCTCTTATTTTTACTCTGATGGAGGCAAGTCAAACAAATAATGCACCTTGTAACCCTTACCCATCGCTAAGGGCCACAGGACCCACAATATATCCTCTTTTAACTTTTGACTGCTTGTGACGGTTTTACCGTGTCATTGTCGGCATGCATGCTGTTGCTATCAAGTCATCACCAGTAGTGACGTAGCCAGGGAACTAGAAAAAAAAAAATTGGTGCGAAGTTGCAACAAGACATGGAGCTAGCCGAGCAGATAAGAACCAGGCGTGTACGCAGAGTCAGAGGCCCGTGTCGGGTCGGTCCGTCTGTCCTGCACAAGTTTATCATGCTTCGTGTCTAAATCGTGTCGAGCCGTGATCGTTCGTCGTGCTTACTGTGCCGGTCCGGCTCGCCTTCGGCGAGCCCAGGCACGGCCCATTTACGCTTCATGCCTGCTTCGTGCCGTACCGGCCTAGGCCCGATCCATTTACATTATTGCGACGAGAGGAAAGGAGACGGAGAAACACGATGCTCAATCTTTTTCGATTCTCTCTCGCCCGTTGCTCCCTCTCTCGGCTCTCTCCCTCTCTCTTGACCGTCTCTCTCAATCTCTCTCTCGCCTGTTGCCTCTCTCTCTCTCTCTCGCTCATTGGCCGACAAGAGAACAAGATATGATCATCTGTAGAAAGCTCAACAATACTTTTTCTCTCCAAAAAAATCATTAGACTCATAACCTCGACAGCATTAGAAATCTAGTGAAATAAAACCATTGTAGATAAGCGACATAATATAGCCATCAACAAAGATGGAGTTGTGACAGTATATCTGTGGATATTGGATCGGATTTAGATTATAAATTGCACATATTTGAGACTACAAAAGTGTCCCAGCTGAGCCGATCCCGCCAGTATATCTCAATCTCTCAGCTCTCTCTCATTTCTCGTCCGTATATCTTCGTGTCGACACGGGCTCGGCCCAAACGGTCGTGTCGGGCCGGGCCGCCCATTGTGCTCTGATCTCAGACTCGGCACGGCCCCGTGCTACAGTGTCGTGCCAGCACGTCACAACCTACTCCCGTGCCGTGCCGAATTTTGAATCGGACTGGACCATCGTGCCTCGGGCCGATGCAAAAAGGCTCCCAAGTGCCCACCTCTAGCAGACAGCCTGTACGCAAGTAGGAGGTGCGGACTACATGCAGATCGGCAGTGTTTGTAGCATCTGATGGGATGGAGCCATGGACGGATTCGGCATAGCTTTCTTTGGTAAATGAAGTGTATCAACTAGATAACAAATTCATGGTAGATTGATGAGTTGTTGCAACAGTACTGAAACTTTCCAAATTGTATATATTATTATTACTCCCTTCGTTTTCTTTTACTTACGTGTTTTGAATTTTTACGGTCTGGCTCCGAGATGCAACTTTAACCATTGCTTCGTATACTTTTATATCAAGATATATTTTTAGTGAACAATTTGTGGCCCCAGCTGACAGCCGGTATAGTCAACAAAACTGGTTCGCACGTACAGGGAGCCATTAATTCCGGATGCTGGTTCGCGGTTGCCGCTTCTCACCGGTGGCCGGACCCCTTTGTGGCTCCTGTACAAAGCGAATCAGGGGCCAAATTAAAAACTGAGCCCTCGTCAAGATCTGACTTTGGATCGCCTAACTAGCCAGCTTACCCTAATTAGAGTGCGAGCTACCTCCTCGACCCCACGAAGCAACTCCTCTCCTCGCGAGGTCAACTGATCGACAGCCCCCTCGATGGCACCAAGGGCAGATTAGGTGGGTGTCTCTGTATGCACGGCATCCCAAAAAATCTGGAAAATACTAGATAATTATATATTTAATAGGCTGAATTTGTTGATCGAATTAATAGATTCTGATTTTGGTGGTTTGAAATTTATAAAGTCTTAGAACTATCTGTATTGTATTTTTAGCAAATTTTAAATATATACGTTAGATTTACGTAATTACAACATTATTATACAAGACTGTAAAATTATACGGAGGAAGTGTACGTTCTATTAAAAAGTTTTCAGTTCCACGGTCGTCATCGCGCCTATATATTAGCCCGTCTGTACTGCTTCCATCCTCCCAAGCTCAGCGTCTTCGATAGTTCGATCGCCTCCGTGACCGAGGAGCGCTCGCACGACAAAGAATCTAGCAAGCCAACACTCCAATTAAGTCAACCATCCGAAGAACAGGAGGGGGAGGAGGAGATTGACAATGGCGAGGCTAGAGTTCGCAGCCGCCCTCTCGTTGCTGGCGGCGGTTCTTCTCGTCGGCGGTTGCTTGCCGAGGCCGGCCGCGGCGGTGCACCTCTCCGCGCTGCCCAAAGCCCTCGGCGTCACCGCGTCCCCCAAGCCCGGCCAAGGTAAGCATCCGCTTGGCGCCTCCACTAGCTAGTACGTACGTACGTACATACACTACTTCTTGGCATGTTAAGATCTAACGTTCGACTGCGATCCTGCATCCACCTGCATATACTACTATGTTATGCCATTTCTTGTGATTGCATCCAATGTGTGAAAGATTGGTCAATCATCACGTTGTTTGCTTCTTTTTGTACGGACTACGATGCGTTCAAAGACTTGTATTGTACATTTGTACCGTGAAGAAGCGAATATATCATGCAGGCATGACACTTGTTTAGTCATTTCTGCCTGAAATTTGATGGAGAACACGAATCAATGACATCGGAGAATGTGTTCCAGCACCTTCTTCCCTTTCCTGAGTACAGGCAGCTAAATAATTAGACGACTACGGGACAAGGAATTTGGTGCGACTGATTCGTATGTTCTTATAATTTTGTCGCTTGCGATCGATACATCCGAGAAGGAACGTCGGAGGCATGTGTCCTAGCTAGCTAGGCCGGCCAATGAGTGGCAAGGCTTTAGGAGAAGAGGATCAGAGCCGCCACTTTTGAACGAGCCAATTTGATTTTGATATGGGTTTTTGTTTTCTTCCTCTAGCTAATCGGCATGCTCTCGAACTCAAAGTTAAAACTTTCGTTTTGACTTACTGTACTAGTTGTTGGCTGTTGCGTGCATGCAACTATGCGATATTTAAGTGCGCGTTAGGTTTCGCTATATTTGTCCGCGAGATTACCAAACTGAGTAGAATTTGTGCGTTAATTAGTTTGCTTAGGTAAGTTAATTATGGGTATGCGTTCTTTTATGTACTACTTGACTACTTCAACTCGTAATTAATATTGGAGGCTAATTAAGCGAATTCCATGGCTAGTTCTGCACGCCGGCGAGGACACGATCACGGTGACGTGGTCCCTGAACGCGACGGAGCCGGCCGGCGCCGACGCCGGCTACAAGTCCGTCAAGGTCAGCCTCTGCTACGCGCCGGTGAGCCAGAAGGACCGTGGGTGGCGCAAGTCCAATGACGACCTGAGCAAGGACAAGGCGTGCCAGTTCAAGGTCACCCAGCAGCCGTACACCGCCGGCGCCGGCGCCGGCAGGTTCGAGTACCTCGTCGCCCGCGACATCCCATCGGGGTCCTACTACGTGCGCGCCTACGCCCTAGACGCGTCGGGCACGCAGGTGGCCTACGGCCAGACCGCACCGGCCGCCGCCTTCGACGTCGCGGGGATCACCGGCATCCACGCGTCCCTCAAGGTCGCCGCCGGCGTGTTCTCGGCGTTCTCCGTCGTCGCGCTCGCCTTCTTCTTCGTCGTCGAGAACCGCAAGAAGAACAAGTAGAGGCCGCACCACCGTACGCGCGCGCGTACGTCAGTTGTCCGCCCCCGTGGCGCCTGGTTTGTCCTGGTGATCTCTCGCTCTATATATGTAACATGGCAGTAGTACGTACTGGTACTAGCTAGCAACTACGCAAAAATGTAGGGGTGGCTGCGTCCATGCATGGACGGATCGATATACATGTGTCATGGCTGCAGCTATTTTGGTGTATGTTTTTCTTTCCTGTCATGTGCATGGAAACATGCATGAAAATAATTCGGTTGAGACAAGTTTGTCTGGTCAGAATTAAGAGAATGGCTAAGTAACACTTGAGTGTTTTTTTAGTTTGTAAGCACTCAACTTGGGGGTCTATAAAGAGGAGGATGGTGGGGAAAGATGGCAAATTGATTGGATCAATAGATCTAGATCCAAATGCTACAAATTTGAGTGTCCACAAACTAAAAAAACACTCAGGTGCTCCCTAGACACCCCAAAAAGAATGGGCGTGTCGATTGATCGTGTCGTGTGCAATTGCTTCACATGGTCGCAGTAGCAGCTGCAGATTATCCGGTTGACATGCGCATGCTAAGTACCCTAGAAAATAGAAATGGAGCTGCGTGATGGTGTTTGCAGATAAGTATATATGAGAGGAGATAAGATCAAATGCACTCTTGACAGAGATATTCCGATTATTAGGACAATTATTAAGATCGAGTTTACACCGGGCATATGTACAGGGATGCATGGCTAGCTCATCGCCACCTATTGCACCTCATAGTCAACTGTGTAAACCGTAGTGTACTATGCATCTGATTCTTATACTCCAAGCATAATGAAAGGCCGGCCAAAAGGACAATTGTGGCATATTTTTTTTCTGGCAGTTTAGTAGGGACAGCGAAGAGCTAATTAATCAACCACTAAATTATTCAGCTGATCCATATGCAGTTTGAAGGGAAAATTGACAATGTCAGCGCGGCAGAAAAATTCGATGCTGCTGGATTAAGATGGCTATACATATCCTCCAAATTTGTGCCATGATGAGTTTATGCCTAGATGGAATTAAGGACCTGCGCCTCCGTGTTTCACATGTAAAACAATTTAAATAGTAGCCAATCAGTGATCCTTTTATATTCACATGAGGTATGCAAGGGGTCCGGAGTACTTCTCATCCATTCACTACTACAAAATGATACATCACTATCGCTTCATCTGTGTCGTTTCCAAACTTTTGACTAAAAAACCGATTGTGATACGTGTATGTCATTCGTAAATTTTGGTAATAGGTTATCACAATCGGTTCTGAGAAAGAACCGATTGTGATAAGAATCATCATCACAATCGGTTCTTTCTAAGAACCGATTGTGATAACCCATTTCCTCATCACAATCGGTACTGAAAAAGAACCGATTGTAATAAGGGGTCTCATTACAATCGGTTCTTTTTCAGAACCGATTGTGATGAGACTCGCAAGGTTTATATCCTCTCGGGATGAACTCTCCTCTGTTGTTGGTGTTCTAGAGCAAAAAATAACCGTCGCCATCCCGAAAAATAGAACATACTCTTGTTGAAACTTAGACTTGTGGGAGAAAAATCTGAAATCCTTAAGGATGTGTGTTAAGAGGGTAAGTTGAAGCCCCAGCTTGAGAAGATTTCCCCTCTATTTTCTCTCAGTTGAGGTTTTTAGCATATTTATAAGCAAGCACTTAGTGGTGATTTACGACACACATGGAACAAATTACATGCGTGTAGATCATTAAAGAGGGTTGTATTGTAAATAAAGTTGTAAGATTGCCATGTCTAATTGAGACAAGCTAATGCCATTTCAAGGGTAAAGTACCAGCAAAGTAAAAGTACAAACTTGCCAACTTGTTAACTTGCTATGTTGAACCTATTTTAGTTAAAATATACAGGACAATACTTCCACACGGAAGGAAAGGGAAGAATTTTTCCACTCAACGCATAATTATTAGTAATTACTTGCACATTCTTTCCACTCCATCCAAGAACAACACATAATTCCAAACAATTATTAAAACAATACCAATAATAATACCGGCACTACTAGTCCTTTCATATTGCAGTCGGTTTCAATTAAAATTGACACTACTAATCAAACCTATTGCTTTTTGTGAAGGCAATGAAAGGAATGCATTTCAATAGCATATATACAGAAAGTTTAGCAAAGTGGAGACCGACTCGGCTTGAACTTAAATTAGATGGAAAATAGAATTAAAGGTGTGGTGGACACCACATCACAATCGGTTCTAGCTGAGAACCGATTGTGATGAGGGGTGTGATCACAATCGGTTCTATCTCAGAACCGATTGTGATGACACCCTCATCACAATCGGTTCTAGCTCAGAACCGATTATGATGAGGGTGGTCATCACAATCGGTTCCTACTGAGAACCGATTGTGATGAGGGGTGTGATCACAATCGGTTCTATCTCAGAACCGATTGTGATGACACCCTCATAACAATCGGTTCTAGCTGAGAACCGATTGTGATGAGGGGTGTGATCACAATCGGTTCTATCTCAGAACTATATATCTCTCGGATCGTGTGTCTTCATGGAGTACCGAAACGGATAGTGTCAGATCGAGGCTCTCAGTTTGTCTCTCGGTTCTGGAGAAGCTTACATGAAGCTTTGGGCACAAAGTTGCTCCACAGTTCAGCATACCACCCTCGGTGACCGACTGGTCGACCGAGAGGGTCAATCAGATCCTCGAGGACATGTTGAGGGCTTGTATCTTGTCCTACGGAAGAAGTGGGAAGAGTGTCTCCAGACGCCGAAGTTCGCGTACAACAACGGCTACCAAACCAAGATCCAGATGTCTCCGCTCAAGGCACTTTATGGTCGCAGCTTGTCGAGCGCCACGAATTGGTCGTAAAGTGGAGAACGCTCCTTGATTGGGCCTGAGTTAGTTGTGGAGGCGGAAGAAAAGGTCAGGACTATCCAGGAAAATCTGAGGATAGCGCGGTCGCGACAGAAGAGTTACGCTGATCGCCGTAGGAGACCCCTCTCCTTCGACACTGGCGACTTCGTCTACCTGAAGGTTTCTCCTCTCCGTGGCACCCGTCGATTCGGAGTTAAAGGAAAGTTGGCACCTTGCTACGTAGGGCCGTTCAAGATCCTTGGAAAGCGCGGCCAGGTAGCGTATCAGCTAGAGCTTCCTCCTTCGCTCGGAATGGTTCACGACGTGTTTCACGTCTCCCAGCTGAAGAAGTGTGTTCGTACTCCCTTCGAGTAGATTGCAGTGGATGAACTCGAGGTTCAGCCTGAACCGGATCTGTCCTATCCAGAGCATCCAATTCGGGTTTTGGAAGAAGCGGAACGCAAGACTCGACGGAGAATTCTCAAGTTCTATAAAATTCAGTGGAGTAATCATACTGAGGATGAGGCTACTTGGGAGCCCGAAGATCGTCTAAAGACTGAGTACCCTGAATTCTTCGATGCCATGTAAGTGCGAGCGTACAATTCCCAAGGTTTAGAGCATGTCCGTTAGGGTCCTAACCCGTGTATGCGTTTGTTCTGAATCTCGGGGCGAGATTCCCTTAGGGGGGAGGATTTGTCAAGGCCCCAAGTTCCAAAAGTTCTGGGACATCCGGAGTGTCCGGATCCAACCCGGAATGTCCGGATAAATGTCCGGAGTATCCGGATTGGGCTGACCGAACACCCCAACCCGGAGTGTCCGGACTAGATGTCCGGAGTGTCCGGGTTAATGCTACCGAAGACCTCAACCCGGAGTCTCCGGGTTGATGGTCCGGAGTGTCCGGATTGTGCGGGGGTTTTGTATAAAAATCCCATTTCATGGTCCCCATTACTCCCTCCTCCTCCCCACTTGCTCTCCACCCCTCCCGTGCTCCCCTCCACCCCATCCTCATCTCCGGCGAGCTCCCCACCGGCCGGCGACCCCTCGTGCTCCTCCCCGGTGGCTTCTCCATCCCGGTGACCTCGAGCTCCTCTCCAAGTCGACGATTTCCTCGTTCCACCCGGTTTCCCTTCATCCCCCTTGAAGGTGAGACTTCCTTTGGAGCTTGATTCTTGGGTCCTTGGGGATTCTAGGGTTCCTTTGGGGTTGGGTTTGAGGTTTGCCTTGTGGATTTGGGGTTTGGGGTAACCTTGGCGAAGGCTAGGGTTTTGTGGGTGTGGTTGGATAAGGGTTGGTGTAGGAATGTAGGGTGCTCAGGTTAGAGATCGGGGGTGGGTAAGGCTCTTCTTAAGCTTTGGATTAGGTTTGGTTGGTGGTGTTAGAAATGAGCCCCATTCGTTGTGGTTTGAGTTAGTTTGGAGCTTCTCCGGCTCGACCACGTGTAGGAAAGTCGTAGATCGGGTCTCCGCGGTGCCGTAGTGCTTGGGATCACCCCCGTATTACGCGTCGTCTTCCAAGGCCTGGACCGTCCGGAGTGTCCGAACAGGTGGCCCGGAGTGTCCGCCCTGCCCGGAGTATCCGGACCGAATGGGCCGGAGTATCCGGCTTGTCCGGAGAGTCCGGATACAAAACCCGGACTGTCCGGGTTAGGCCGATCTGTCCGGGTTTAGTCGAGTGTCCAGTTGCGTCGTTTCGTCGGGGATTTTCAATTGTGGTTGTTTTATTTGCATGGCATGCATCTCATTATGCATTGTACTCGTGTAGAGAGCGATCCCGCGGAGACTGACGCCGCGGTGACCGAGGGTGCGACCGGAGAGCCAGTTACTGCCGACCCACAAGCAGAAGATCAAGGCAAGCACCTAAGCATATTCAACCTTTATGTAAATGTATTTTTGTGAATAAACTGCTACATGATTGGATAAGTGATGCATTAGGAATTTAATTGAGGGATAGGTCTAGATCCCACTTGCTGCACATACATCCATTGGTAATTGTTGAACACATTCTTTGGAACTAGATTACGGGTAAAATAAATGAGTCCATGCTTAGTCTTGCTTAGAGGTCGGGGTTCGGGCCAAGTGACGGAGGGTTCTGTCACTTGCGGTTGTTATTATTACACACATACTACATTATGTCGGACTTGGAATTGGGAAAGGTTTTGGAAAGAAATGAATTGTGGACCGGGCGGGGAGTTGGTTCATTTGGGTACGGAGACTCAAATGTGTAGCCCCGTCTGTGTCAGTTAAGGACCGATCCGTAAGTGGAATAAGATTGAGCACACCCCGGTTGGTCGCATGCCCGATTATGGTACGGTAAGCCACTCTTTCTCTCATGCTGAATCGATGGACCGTGAACTTCTGTGGTTGGACGTGGTTGAGGGCGAGGCTTAGGCCGACTCTCGAGCGCCAAGCCGGGCTTGGGGCCGCCGAGGGTGCTAGGTTTTCGGGCCACAGGAGGACGCTTCAATGATTGGGTATGATTGGGAGGGTTGACACTAGGCCCTTGTGGTAAGTGTCGCACGATCAATGCTTCCTGCGCAGGTTAATTAAGCGATTCGAATTGCCGCGCTCTCGGATATGAGCAAGCTTGATCCGAACTTCTTCTGCGTAGTAAACAACTTGAACTTGTGGTTCGCCGTTGGGCTTGAGCTAAATTTTGATATGAGATGACTTGCTTTACATTCTGTTAATTACAATATCCTGCTAGAAGTAGGTGCTGTTACAACTGCTAACTATATTGAGAAAAACTTGAGTAGATGACAAAAATTGCAACAAAGTTAAGCATTTCCGCACTTTTAACCTAAGCCTGTTTACCTTGCTACCGCCAAATGCATTTCCTTTGGAGTCGGTCATATATGGACCCCGGGTAAGTCTTGCGAGTACCTTTGTACTCATGCTTCTGCTTTGTGGTTTTCAGGTGAGGATCAGGTGGGCGGATGCGAGTTCTGCCCTTCATCGCTTCTCGGTGACTCCAAGGGCACCGAGTAGAGGCTTAGCGACATCGCGACACGCCCGTATGTTCAAAGCGTAACACTTACGGAGTAGTTTTATTTTGTTGTGTGTTGCGATCTGATTCACTTTTGTTGTATAGTTAGTCTTCTAATTTGTGTTTCATCGTTGTTCGAGTCTCTGTCGTCGTCCCGTGGGTTGTTTTTTCTACTTGTGATCGTACTACTGTTGTGGTTGTTGCATTACTTTTGGATATATATATATATTCTGCAACTGTGTTTTCTTGTCTGCTGAGTGGATGTCCGTATATTCTAGGAAGGTCATGCCGAAATTTTTTCTAGTTTTTGATGGCTTGGTTGATTTTCGGGTTTTGGCTAGTCGTACGGCTTTGTGGGTTGTTTTCCGTTTGGTTGGTGGTTTGTCGGGTTCGTCTTTGTGCCGTGTGTTTCCGCTTGCGTGTAGTTTGGAAGGTTTCGGGTTCGTTGCTCCCTTTGTGCAAATTGAATTGATAACGGCATTGGAAACCGGTATGTGGGGATCCTGGGCGTGTTTAGGGTCGCATACCGGGGGAATACCGGGATGGTTGTCGAATTGTTGGGATGTTTCTTGGAGTTGTCTCGATTGGGCTTGGGTGTTAGCACTGAGATCACCTTCGGTGATTCGTTGCTAGGATCCAAATCCGAGGGGAGTGACTGTTCATCCAACAACTCGAGGACGATCTGGGCGGCTCCTCACACAAGTCAAAGTAAATTCGAAGTATAAGAATACTAACATTAGTGTTCGGGTGCTTTGTGGGGTTAAGGGGAGGGAGACGCGTTATATTTTCAAATGCTATCATAACAACACTACGGTACTAGATCATATAAGAACTCTGAAGTTAAGCGTGCTTGGGTGAGAGTAGTACTAGGATGGGTGACCTCTAGGGAAGTGCTCGTATTTGCATTAAAATTGGCGGCAAAACTCATTAGTTAAGCGTGCTTAGGCGAGGGTAGTACTAACTAGGATGGGTGAGGGTGACCTCCTGGGGAAATCTATTCGTTTTGTGTTAAAACTATCATAACAATGTTTACTAGTGAAAATGGCTCATCACAATCGGTTCTTTCTCATAACCGATTGTGATGACCATCACAATCGGTTATGGGCCTCATCACAATCGGTTCTTCCCTCATCACAATCGGTTTTTGCGAAGAACCGATTGTGATGAGGGGCTTATCACAATCAGTTCTTCGCAAGAACCGATTGTGATGATTTTTTATCACAATCGGGGAGAAAACCGACTGTGATAGCTATTCCTCATTACAATCGTTGGACTTTCTATCGCCAGCAAAACCGATTGTGATGACGAAAAAGAACCGATTCTAATGTGTATTCTTGTAGTAGTGATTGTTTCTATAAATGATCATTGTCCGTCAAGCCATTGTCCGTCAAGCAACACAAGGAACCATACTGAGCAATGGATTATTCTAGACAGCACAGCGAGCGACAGATCTCTTCTGTTGCAAGAGCCCCCCTCAAACCAACAAGCCTCCGGCAATAAAAAATAACTAGGTGAGGATGCCCGAATATAGCCTCGTAATTTTGGAGGGGCTTTGCGACAAAAAACCAAAGATAAGAAGTTTGGGGTCTTTCCGTAAAAAATGATCTAATATGTAATTTTGGGAAGTTTCGAGTGACTTTTCGCAAAAAAAACCGTGCGCTAAAAAAACAATTTTAAGAAGTCCCGGGGGTCCTCCTGCAAAAAAAATGGGCTAGTATGAAAAAAGTTTCGAGCGCCTTTTGGGGGCCTTTGCACAGGAAAAAGTCTGCCCGCAAAAAGATTGGCTACTATGTAATTTCAAAAAGTTTTGGGTGCCATTTGGGGGTCTTTGCGTAGAAAAAACATTAAACAGACCTGGATGTAATCTCGTAATTGGGGGGAGGGCCTTTGTGGGAATTTTTTTTGAGGTTTCAGGGGTCTTCCCGCCTAAAAATAGACTAATACATAATTTCATAAAACTTTGGGCACCTTTTTGTAAAAAACCGTGTGCCAAAAACAATTTTTAGATGTTTGGGGGCCTTCCAATAAAAAATGGATTAATATGTAATTTCAAAGAATGTTGGGCATCTTTTCACAAAAAACCCGTGCCACAAGCGCCTGCACCACGCATCGCATAGGCGATGCGGCAGGCGTGCACGTGGGGGGATTCGAAGCCACGACCAACGGAGCAAGCACGCAGCGTGTTACTCTGCACCGCGCGAGCTATGTTGTCAAGTGACACCGGTAATGTACTAAAGCCGTATCACCGGTGTCGGCGTATTTTACGCCAGGGTCCCCACTCCCCCGCAATAAAAGAGACCGCCGGGCGGGCAGGGTGTGTCCGGGTACACCGCCGCAGGCAAAGCAGCAACTCCCCGGCATGGTCGCCCTAGTGGACAGGTGGCGATCAGGCCACGCCACTGGGCGCCCAGGAAGGTGGTCGCCCAAGGGACACGTGGCAGACAAAGACGCCCTGGCGACAATGAGGTGGTCGCCAGTGGACAGTGGCGACCAGGCCACACCACTGGCGCCAGAAGGTGGTCGCCCAAGGGACACGTGGCAGTGTGCCACGCCCTGGCGACCAGCCGAGGTGGTCGCCAAAGGATGTGGCGACCAGGCCACACCACCGGGCGCCAGAAGGTGGTCGCCCAAGGACACGTGGCAGACAGAGACGCCCTGGCGACAGCCGAGGTGGTCGCCAATGACAGTGGCATGCGAGACGCCCTGGCGACACGAGGTGGTCGCCCAGCGGACAAGTGGCATGCAGGGCACTCCCCTGGCGTCCACCCCCGAGGCTGCAGCGCCCAGGTCAAGGGTATTTAATGCGAATCGTGCGCATTAAATGCAAAGCGTGGAGAATGCAGTATGGCGGCGCGTCTTCCCCAGGCGTGCATTAATTGCGTGTGACATCACGGCAGCACCTCACCCCCTGACGGAACGGGTAGCGTTGGCGGACGTGGGGCCCGAGGCGGGGGTGTGACGGCTGCGGCAGATAATAATGGGATGTAAGAACAGTGACGCGCGCATTAAATGCGCCCGTGCCAGTGTAATGAGTGTGCCTTGCCGTGTAAGCCTCCCATGTGCCCCCGGGAGCCCAAGTATAAAAGGGGGCCGGGGTGCATGGGAGAGGGGGTTCGATCCATTGTTAGTAGGTTTCATACTCTCAAGCAAGAAGATAAGCAATAGCAAGAAAGGCAGGACTAGGGCTGTTACTCTTCGGGGGGGGGCCGAACCTGGGTAAACCTTGGCGTCCCCATTCCTCTGAGCTTCACCGGCACCCCGTTCATCTTCCTTCCTCCGGCGATTACCCCGAAAGCCCCCGTCTGACCCTTATAAGCACCCGACTCAGAAGTGCCTGTTGGCTAGAACGCCGACAACCGGTTGGGCTAAACGGGCGACGTGTCGTGCCCGAAGCGAACACGTCGGCGGAATTAGCGCGGAGGTTGGAATCCCTCCGATCTAATATAATAGATATATGCGCATATGTAGGACGTGCGCACACATTGAAAGGATCAATAAAGACATCTGTATATACACACATCAATAGAACACAAAACTCATGGCAAACAAGTAAAATAAATGAATTAATAGCAACCCGCTATCGAGCAACGTGGGTGGAGGCAATGGTGACGTGGGTGGAGGCAATGGTGCTAAGCCAGCCTCACCCTTCTAGAATCGAGCAGATCGACGACGAAGCAGTGGTGTCGGCATCAATCTCCTTCCTCCTCGTGAGCTTTCCAAAATTCCAGTAAGTTTGTTGCATACACTTTTTAACTTTGTTGCAACCCCGTTCTCGATTAGTTGCAAGATATATCCAAGGGGTGTTTTGGCATTTCTCTATTTTGGTCCGGATCTTTCCATTTGTTGTATTCTTGGTTGCAAAATGTTGTAGCTATTATTTTTAATGTTGCGGTGTTTTTATTTCTTTGTGCGATGGTAATTTGTTGTTGCAACGTCTCTTTCTTAAATCTTGATGCAAGAGGTTATGTTGCAATTATGTTTTTATTTGTTGCATAAAGGTAAATTGTTGTTGCAATAGGTTGTATATTTGTTGCATCAAGGAATCTGTGCTCGTTGCAACAAGTTGCCTATTTTGCTATATTTGTTGCATATATGTGAGATTTGTTACAGGCTTACTACTTAATTGTTGCGTCTCACCAATTTTTGTTGCATCAGATTAGATAGCTGATAGACCTTTTTTAAAAAACTAGCAAATTCATCCACGCAACTGCGCGGCTAGATATTATGATACCATTATCTTTGATATATAACTATATTTTCTATAATTGTATATTTTTATATAACTCTAATATCCATATAGATTAATATGCACAGTTATAAATTGGTTCCATCAAAATAAGTGGTATAGACCCTTGGACTCTTTCCTTTAATCTAAACCGTTATAGCTCGGATCCACTAGATAGACAATTAGATATTTTTTTAAATAATAACGTCCGATGATGGAGATCCTTTTAACTCTTTCTTTTAATTTAAACCGTTATAATTCAGGTCTGTCCAGGTCAAGGGCCATATGGCTTTTTTTTATTAGAATTTCTAGCTTCTTTTTCTTTTTCCTTAAAGATTCTCATCAGCTTTTAATATATAATAGATTAGATCCGATCGTAAAAAGGACTCCCAATCACTCCTTGTTGGATTAACTTGTTCTTACTCTCAATAGCTTGAGCCGGTTTAAGAACAAACCACTAAAATGGAAATCCATTCTCCTTAGCCGCGGGTTGATAAAGACGAAAATCCAAACTCGATCTCTTATTGTGTGTTTGGTTGGAGAGTGAGGTGGAATGGAATGGTTCCATCCCAGATTTCAGGATGGAATGGCTTCATCCTAGATTTCAGGGATGGAATGGTTCCATCCTGCATTCTCGCACAGGCCCACTGTCACTCACATTCCAAGTGGGATGGCTGCGTTCCAGAAAATTTGTAGAACCTGACCGTCCCGAATCTAGAGAGAATATTCTCTTTTCTGGAACCAAGTCATCCTCAGCTCTCCAACCAAACACTAGACTTGGTGGGATGGAATGATTCCATTCCACTCCATCCCACTAACCAAACACACAATTAATAACCGCATTTTTTCCATCAAAGTCCGGTACTATAGTAAGCTTCTACGTCCGGCCGCTAGCACCATGCCAGAATGGGAATGCTGAAACATAATCATGCATGAAGCAAGAACAATAGTTCGCTTGTCAAAGGTTGGTAACACTTGTTTTGACATGGAAGAGGGGAAAAAAGAAAATTGAAAAAAAAAAAAAAAAGCAGAGGCACCGCCGTAGAGGTGGTAATACATAGATTGGACCCTTATTTGCCCATCATCCTCTCCACTCTTCCAAGGCAAACAAAATGGGAGTCAAGCAGCAGCAACATAACAACTTATTTGTCCACTGTTTAGAAACAGAAGAAAAATACTCCATTCGAGAAGAGAAGTGCCCAAAACCAGGGCTTCACCATCTCTGCCCTGTCAACGACCTGAAAAGCAGGTAAATAAAAAGTTAACATGTGCCAACAACTAAAAATTAAATGACCAACGTTGATAGAAAGATTTGTGAAAATACAGTTACAGAAAAAACAAGATAAATGAGATTATGGTTTCCACTAACTGATGCAAAATGAACGTACGGTTATTAAGGGGTCTATACAATAGAACTAATGAAGGAAATGAGCAGTAACCTCACGGAGGATTTTTTTTTTCTGTATACTAGTACTGAAGGAAATAAAGTACATAATTTTGTTGGCAAATTGAATGTCCTCTTCGAATTTTTTCTGTACACTCTGATTGAGGCTAGCATGCGTTCTATTATGGTAGATTTGTGTTCATTTGAGGTTTGAGGTGGATATAATCTATACACACTGTACCCGTGGTGTCTTTTCTTTGAGCGGTGGAAGATGCCAAGATGCAATGGAAAAGCTCAAAGTTCATCGTTCTTCCTTGGCCAATTCAGTTTGGTGAGTAAATCCAACCTGACATGTGGTTATTTTTATTTACACAGTTTAATTTTCTTATAGATAAATTTTCAATCTATTTGGTTTATTCGTTTGTGTATTACTTTGGAAGATTAATTCTAGCTACACACGTATTATACAATTTTCAATCTATTTTTTTAGCTTGTGATGGGTATAAACAAAAAAAATTAAAGAATTGACATGCAAAATAAAATTATGGCATGGGCACCACCTTAGTGTGATGCGATAAAGTGCCTTAACCTATTTTATTGATTGCACAAGTTTATGGATTAATCATTTACGTTGTTTATAGATGAAACATTTGTTGTATTTCTTTTGAATTACATTGCAAAAGGCCTTGTATCCTCCTCATTTTAGACTCCGTTTGTAGTTTGTAGTTTTTGTTGAACGTATATCAAAACTATAGGTAAAACTCCTACATTAGACAAATGTTGAAACTTATGTCTGTACCAAAGAATTTCCATTTGGACTGCTCTAGAAACCTAAAATGTCTAATTTAGTTATTATGCCTATTGCATCAAATGATATGTTAATGCTGCAAACAAAGTTTGACATGCCATGTTGGCATTCTGCCTGACTGCACCAATAGAAATATTCGTTTAGATTCAACAAGAACTAGAGACTCAAATCTGAGAGAAGGAATGATGAGGATACGAAGAAAGAGAATGTATAGAGAGAAAAGGAGAGAGAAAGAGGTCAATGATGTGGTCAATACCCTTGAATTGCATCCTCGTTACCAAACCTCAATGAGGTAACTGCCAATATGGCAAAAACCACATTGAGTGGGATCAACATAAGCAAAACCGCCCTCCAAAACCGTTTTAGGGTGTAAATTGTGGTTTTCTAAGTTTGGGGGGTTAAATATTTAGTTTTGTAATTGGGGGTATTAAACGGACGTTTTGAAAAGTTTAGGGGTGTAAAATGTACTTATTCCAATCCATAATAACATCAAGCATAGCACAGAGGTATGTACGAACCTGTCTGAACTTCTGTTGCCACCAAAAGAGCCTCCATCTCTGCTCCCCTGAAATCCCCATCTTTCTTCCATGGGTTTTGGATAATGATCTGTGCCGCTACGGGAACGCGGCCTTTCCATGGACTCTGCAATTTGAAATACCTCTGCTGAATTAGTAGGTGGCGGTGCAGTAACTCTGCCAGCTCCAGAACCTGGTCTTTGCCCAAATCGAATCTTGTCATCCAACTCAATCGTAAGAAGCTCTAGAGCCCCTTCCGTTTGAGATATCTTCTCAGACAAACTTTTTGCACCCTCCTCGCTTATCTTTGTTTCAGTTTCTTTTAGTTCCACCTTAAGCAGGTTGATCTGCTCTTTCAACACACACTCTTCATTTGTCTCCGGCCTGAAATATTCAAGCCCATGTACTTGTGTTCAAATCAAATGGGAAACATAGAGGGCGCATACATTATAGGGATAGACACTACATATACAAGATATTATGCCAAAACCACAAAAAATACGAAAAAAAATTTTTATAGGAATAGACCCTCACAGATATTTTAACAGTGTTAGATCCCGCGGGCATGAAGTTATGGCTCCGCAACTGGAAAGTATCACTTTAAACTACAGGAATAAACTTCAGCAGGAAGGCCCAATTGCATGTATATGTATTTTAACAGGATTAAGTAGCAAAGCCCATTTACCTCAGCAAAGCATCTTGAATGGACTTGTTTGGTTGAGGAATAGATTAAACAGATCACCAACGACCATTGGATCTATTTACTGTCACCTAAAATGTTCAAAACATTAAATGATAGGTAGTTCACCAGGTTGAGCTTCTAAAGGATTGGCCAGCCTAAATTTGAATTGAGAAGGTTCATTTTTTCAGATCACCTAGCCAAGTGTTAGGTTGATTCACCCTTGCGACTGGCTGTGCCAAATACACTCATTAATCCTTCTAAACACAAAAGCAACATACTTTACTACCAATTATTGGTAGATTATTGAAGGCAGAGATGTAAACAGGGGTCCCTGAGGTTCACAAGAAAAGTAATGGATTATAGACCTCTAAGGTATCTAAATTAAAGAGGAGCTAGTTTATCTTCAGTAAACCTCTCAAGATTAGGTACTGCACAGTTCTTTCTGAAGGGGTTCCAAATTCACCCAAGGCCCTCTAAATCTTAATATGAAGGTCAGGATAGTGACAGAAAAGGAGCAGTGTCCTCTCCATAAGATATGAACAGTGCCAATCCCAGACAAGTGCATGACCAATAGTAGCCTTGAAGTAGACTAAGTAGTCAGTACTACAGCATCACAAAGTAACCAAAATCTCGTCATTGGTTAAAAAATCAGAAAAGCATATGACTAACGAAGTATTTTCTAACAATGATGATCAGACATTATCAGATATCATTGTGAAAAAATTCACAGGCAAATGCTTAGGGTGCATACTTTGCAACATAAATTTTGATATCAAGAGGCAGTTCTATATATGACATACCTATCAATACGGCGATGCTCCAGCTCGAGGTCAATCTTCCTCCAGTCCTTCCCTTTCTCTTGCAGAACCACCTCCCTTGGCTTTGCATTCCCAAAAGGATTCACCTTTGGTCGTGCCCTCGGTGCGCCTTCACTACCCACAGTCGATACTTGTGATCCAGGGCTCCCCGGGCGTGAAGAGTGGGCGCTGCCTGGCCTGCTCGACTGTGAGCTGGTAGGACGGCTAGTCTTCTTATCATCAATCTCAGTCTCCATCTTCCTCCAGTCCAGCCCTTTCTCCGCCAGCACGTCCTCCCGGGGCCTCGCAGCCCCAAATGGGCTCGGCCGGCTGCGTCCCACCTCAGCAGGTGGCGTAGTGGTTGTCGAAGATTCGCGCTTGGGCGTATCGAGCACGAGGCGTGGCCTCTCGCGCTCGCCATTTTCCGGCGCGGCACGGGGCCAGCGATCGGAGTCGCGGAAGCCACCGCTAGAGCCGAGGCTCGGGTAGTGGGAAGACAGCGGCTTCTTCCCGCGCGACCAGTCACCGTCGTCGTCAGCGCGGCCGCCGGGAGCGGTCGCGTCGCCCCCGAGGGATCCGTACCGATTCCGGGGTCCGGAGTCGGCGGGCGACGGCGAGAACGACTTCTTATTGAGCGACCAGTTGCGATCCTCGTCGGCGCGGGAGCGCATGTCGAGATCCGAGGACCTACCGGGCGGCCCGCGGCGGCCATCGTCGTCGAACCCGCCTCCGCCGCGGTGCTCCCCGGAGCCGTAGGAGCGGAACCCGCCGCCGAGGCGGGACCGGTCGAGCTCCTCCAAAGGCCACTCCCGCGGGCCGGTGGGCAGCATCATCATCTCCTGATGCGTGAGCCCCTTGGGCTCCGCAGCGGCGGCCCGCCGCCCCGGGGCCCCGCCGGATCCGTACGAGGCTAACCCGGAGAGCGACAGTGTGGTCCCCTTCTTCTTCTTCGACTTGGCCCCGCCTCCCGCAGCGGCGGCCTCGCGGAGGCTGGGGAAGCTCGCGGCCCCGCCGGCCGCGGCGGGCGGCTCCGGGGCCGGGAAGGAGGCGGCGGCGGTCTCGCGCTCCTCCTCCTCGGCGCGCTCGGCGTCCAGCGCCCAGGCTCCGGCGCCGCCGAGGCCTCCCCAGGCCTTTGACATGGCGGAGATCTAGGGTTTGGGGTCGGGAGGGGAGGTGGAGGAATGGAGGAGCAGAGGAAGAAGGCGCTTGGGGTTGGCGAGTCCAGAACAGGCGGAGACGGCCGGTGCGGTAAACGGCTAAAAAGGGTGGCGCAGCTGCAGGAATGTTGGTGCGTGCGTGCGTGCGTGCGTGCCAGTGTCTTTTTGTTGTGCGCGCCTCCCCGCCGTGGGGAGGAAGGGGAACTTATTATACCTTATCTCTGTAACTTGTTTTTTTTTTATAAATTTAATCTTTTGTATTTATAAAACTAGCTTCATTCATTTATCCTTCATCTTGAAAGATATGATAAATAACACATATCCTCTGTCACATCCAAAAAGCGTGAAGAAAATGCGAAAAACAGCCATTCTCCCGCACTGCCGTACCTAGGTCCCTACTTGCTTGCTTGTCCGGCCACCTGCCCGCGTGCGCAGTGCTATAGTCACTCACGTGCTGCTGTGGTTCGATCAATGTCATTTGTTATACTTTTCGTGATAGAGACGAGGTTATTTTCGTACATATATTTGTACATATATTTGTAACGACTAAATTGTATTCCAGGAAAGGAAGTCGGTAGCGACGGACGATGGAATTGGATTGGCAGTTTGCTTTGCTAGGCTGGACGATCGGTCGTCAAACAACGGTCGCGTTATGGCACGTGGAACAATTTACCTGTGCGAGTTCGTAACAAATAGTCCCAAGTGCAAAACTCATTTTAGAATCAGCTGCAAGGTCTACAACGTAGTAGGGAATTTTTCTTTTATAATTTTGCTCCTTATGCAAGGACGTCACTCATGCTTCTTCTTCTTCTTCTTTTGCGTCGATGCGAATCATAGGAGCTACTATAAGAGATGTCCTCAAGATTGAAATTAGGCTTTGTTCTTTTTTGTTCTTCCGGCAAATGAACCGATTCATCCTGTCCTGTCTCTCCGTGAAATTCCCAGCGACCGCTGGAATAATGCTCCATGTGCAAGATTTCCTTTTCTCCTCTCCATTCTCCTCCCTTCGTGCAGAGATTCCATGGTTCCGCTACAGGGCCACAGCCCGGAAGACATGGCTGTGTTGCAGCAGCACGGCGGCGTACGAGTAAACGGCCGCCGTTGTAGCATAAGCGGCGGCGGCTTTCCGGTGACGGCGGTTGCCACGGCTGACGGTGTGACGTGTGGATATGTTGTAGGCAGTAGGCGACCATCTCAGCAGATCAGCGTCCTTCAGTTGGGAAATTTTGGTAGCCTTTTGAGTTGCAGTTGAGTCTAGTCGTCTCCTTTCTCAAGGGAACCGACATATTTTCTTCCTCTTTTGAGATGAAAGGAACCAGCATTCTCGTCTAGTTTCTTGGTTAAAAAGGAGGGGTCAAGAAACACGATGACATCCTCGCAAAAAAGAAAAGAAAGAAAGAAAGAAAAGAAAAGAAAGAAAAGGGAAGGAGAAAAGAAAAGGAACACACGATAGCAGAGAGAAAAGATGCCGTCACAGAAATTCACATCACTTGTACAGATATACGAGTAAAGATAACCATCAAAATTGCTCCAAAATTTTAGGGGAATAGATAAGGCTGCTCAGGCAACTGATAAGAAAAGACAGCACTACCCGTGGCCATTGGAGAGAACTTCCTCACCGCGGTGTAGACATTCTGAGAATCTGATCTAACCTTATACCTGTCCATCATCAAACGAGAACTGGATGCTAATATGGAGGATAGGTTCTGGAAAATTTCGAAGTAAAGTATTCAGTTCGCGAAAAGCGTAGCTTCAGACACAACGTCAACAAAAAGAGATTGACGGCGTGCCAAGCAGCAGTGCTCAGCAATGACGAGCAGCCGAGCAACAAAAATGGATGGAGAGAAACCAGCTTCTGAGGTAATTTTCAGTTGATGAATCCTGCAATAACAAGTTCTGATATTACATGTTTTCAGAAAAGCTGTGATTCTCAAACCAAGGCTAAAACCTCACATGAAAAATAGTACTTTCTTATGCACATCAAATGGTTTTGTTTGAAGGGGCAAAAATGTATTACTTTTCGGCATCCTGAACTAACTTTCCCTTAACAGCAAAGATGAGAGGCGACTCCATGGGCATCTCCCAATTGCTATACAAGAATGACAATTTCAGTCCGTACTCATGCTGGTCTGCTGCTGATAAGAGAGGTGGTCAGTTTCCCATTGTTGAGCATTTCTGAAACAAATTCGCAGCTACTGCCTACTGAACAAGTGATCTTCTCCATAATGTTTGACCAGCTTCAGAGGCATAAAAACTTGTTATAAGCGTTGGGTGAGGCAAATGGAGTTCACATTTATGGTGCAAATGTCAGAAGAAGTTAAGGCATTAGAACATAACAGGGAGCTAACAAGTAACACTCTAATCCAACATAAAAAATTAAAGCAAGCATCTCTATGTGGGAAAACCCAAAAGAACATAGCGAACAGTTGATTACGGCGTGCAAAGATTGAGATAACCATCTTGACAGCTAAAATTGCTATATACACCAACTTCCAACAGACAATTAAGCAAGTTCATTAACAAACCTTCCATGAAAACAATCACATTGACCCATAAAAAAGAGAGCAAGCAGACAGCAGAGACATAATCGCTGCAAGTTAAGGTTGTTAACCAGCAGAGAATTGGTATGCCAAGCAAGCATAGCAAGCAAATCACATCTCAATTAGCGCTAGCTTATACTCTGAAGCAGGAAATAATCTACAATCATACGCATGTAACTCTACAAACAATTAAACACATGACAGTAGATGGCACAGCTCTTGGTCAAATCAATTGCAAACAGATGTATCTTTGTTGTGAATATCACAAAGCATGCAAATTCACTTGAAAAGAAAAGTACCATACTACAATTTCACATGAGCAACCCCTAAAACTCAACGCATAATAATAGCTACAGAGCATTTTGCAAAGAGTAAATGAGGAAAATTCTCATGGTGGATATGCTCCATCCAATTTACTGAATGATCGAATTGATGACACCGGCACCGACGGTCTTTCCACCCTCACGGATGGCAAACCTCATTCCCTGCTCACAAGCCACGGGCTGGATGAGTTCAACAACCATCTTGATACGGTCACCAGGCATGCACATCTTCGCCTCCTCATCCTTGTCATTCATAATCTTAGTCACATTTCCCGTCACATCAGTAGTCCGCATGTAGAACTGCGGGCGGTAACCAGGGAAAAACGGCGAGTGCCGGCCACCCTCCTCCTTCTTAAGCACATATACAACAGCATCAAACTTAGTGTGCGGTGTGATGGAACCAGGCTTTGCTAGCACCATGCCTCTCTCAATATCCTCCTTCTGCATACCACGGAGCAGCAGGCCGACATTGTCACCAGCCATGGCATCATCCATGGTCTTCTGGAACATCTCAACACCAGTCACCGTGGCGTTGCGGGTCTCCCGGATGCCAACGAGATCGACAGTGTCCCCAACCTTGACGGCGCCACGCTCGATACGGCCAGTGGCGACCGTACCACGACCAGTGATGGAGAACACATCCTCAACAGCGAGCAGGAACGGGAGGTCGGTCTGCCGCTGTGGTACAGGGATGAAGGTATCCACCGAATGAATCAACGAGAAGATATCGTCCACCCACTCGTTGTCGCCGCGCTTGATGGCAGAGTTGGCCATAAGGGCCTCGAGCGCTTTCAGGGCGGAGCCGGCGACGATTGGCACATCGTCGCCGTCGTACTCGTAGGCGGAGAGCAGCTCGCGGACCTCGAGCTCGACGAGCTGGAGCAGCTCCTCGTCGTCGACCTGATCCTTCTTGTTGAGGAAGACAACAATCTTGGGGACGCCGACCTGCTTGGCGAGCAGGATGTGCTCCTTGGTCTGCGGCATGGGCCCGTCGGCGCCGGAGACGACGAGGATGGCGCCATCCATCTGGGCAGCCCCGGTGATCATGTTCTTCACGTAGTCGGCGTGGCCGGGGCAGTCGACGTGCGCGTAGTGGCGCGTCTCGGTCTCGTACTCGACGGTGGCGGTGTTGATGGTGATGCCGCGGGCGCGCTCCTCGGGGGCGGCGTCGATCTCGTCGTACTTCTTGGGCGCGCTCCCCCCGACCGAGGCGAGCACCATGGTGAGCGCCGCCGTGAGGGTGGTCTTCCCGTGGTCGACGTGGCCGATGGTGCCGATGTTGATGTGCGGCTTGGTGCGCTCGAACTTGCCCCTCGCCGCGCGCACCACCAGCAACCCAGCGCGCCGGCCGGAGCTCCCCGCCGCCGCCGCGCGGCGGAACCGCGCGGGCGCGGCGAAGCCTAGGGAGGTGGAGAGCGGGAGGCGGGGCTTGGAGGTGGAGGAGGTAGAGGGCGGGAAGAGGAGGGAGGTGGACGCTGAGGTGGACGCGAGGGAGGCCATGGCTTCGTTCCCTGGAGGCGGAGCGGGAGTGGGAGGTGGGGGATTGGCGAGGGGTTTGCTCCGCTCTGCTTATCTAGTGGAGGGATGGGGATCTGGGGGATAAGGGAGAGCCACGGTCCGGATTAGCGGAAGCGGAGGAGGGAGGAATCGTGCGGCGGTCGATGGCATCGATGCCTCGCACGGTCGACGCGGCCCAGAAAAACCGGCTTCGTGAGGCCCAGGATTCGCCTCGTCGCGGTGAACGCCAACCTCTACGGCTCTACTCCTCCTTGGTATGGTATGGCGGATTAGCATCATCTGCCTTTGCAGTTCAAAATGTACGGTGTATTTTGAATTGCATTTTGAGTTGCAAAAGCTAAAAAATATAGGAAAAAATCAAATTGCTAGTCTTCAAGATTTTGGTAAATTTCATTGAAATTTCGTATATTTTGATTGAAATTCATATTTTAAAATTAGATTTTTTTCGAAAATACTGTAGCAATTTATTTTTTTTCAAAAATTTTTAGCCTTTACTACTCAAAATGCAGGTCAAAATGCACCGTGCATTTTGAGTAGGAAAGGCAGAGGATCCCAATCCATGGTATGGCGGGCATCAATTCGATCGTCTGATGGGCAGCAAGTTACGCACGAGATGAATATACCTCGGAAAATACTGCGATGGTGACTAGGCAGCCGGTACCTCGGAATATACCTCGGAAAATACTGCGATGGTGACTAGGCAGCCGCGGCGTCCCGTTCACAGGTCGCGGACAGCGGAAGACGCGACCACCGCGGTCCTGGGCCGCCGTGGTCCGGGCCCCGACGGCCCAGGACCGCGGGCGTTCGCTCGCGCCATCCGCAACGCGGACTTCCCGACCAAGTTCTGGGCCCCGACCAACATAGCCAAGTACACAGGGGAGACAAACCCTAATGTCTGGCCGAAGACTACGGCCGCTGCCAAGTGAGAAGCGGTTGACGATCTCTTCATCATCCAGTACCTCCCCATCTACCTTGCGGAATCCGCTCGAGCCTGGCTCGAGTACCTGCCCAGTGACACCATCGGGAGTTAGGCGGACCTGACGGATCTTTTCATCGGGAATTTTCAGCGCACTTACAAACGCCCTGGCAACTCTTGGGACCTGAAGAGCTGCAAGCAGCAGCCGGGGGAGACGCTCCGGGACTACATCAAGCGCTTCTCCCAGTAGTGCAACGAGCTCCCCGATATCCACGACGCCGACGTCGTCGGGGTTCATCTACGGCACCACCTGTGAGGCCTTGGTGCACAAGTTGGGCTGCGCCAAGCCCAGAACCACCAAGGAGCTCCTCGATATCGCCACCAACCACGCCTCCGACGAAGAGGCTGTGGGGGCCATCTTCGACAAGAAGAAGGCCAACCAAGCACCCAGCTCCGAAGCCGGAGCTGCCTCCGACCGCCCCGACAAACGGAAGCGGAAGGGGAAGCAAGGCCGCGAGGGCCACATGGTCGCTGCCGCCGACCGTCCTGCTAAGCAGCAGGTCCGGCAGGGACCCGACGGTGTTAGCCTGCGGTAGTACCGCAAATATAGCCGCTAGCCGACCGTTGGCCTGAGGGTGGCACTACCGGCCCTATGAGGGCGGTAGTGCCGGATTTGCCGATTTTTCTGTGATTTTGTCCCAACGGCTAGTTTTGGCTTGGGAGGCTAGGGCAAGGGCTGGTTGTTGATGCACTCTTGAGTGTGTTTGAGCTAGTGTGAGTTCTTGAGAGGGTTTTGCATGTGTTGCACATCTCAATTTGGTTTTTGAGCTCAAGAGTGAGGCTAGGTTGCATGTGTTGCACCTAGAGTGTGATTGAGAGGATCCTAGTGCATGTGTTGCATGTAGGAGTCACCGGAAGCGCATGTGTTGCGTTAGGTGAAGCTTGAGCGGAGTGCTTAACTTGTGACTCTTGATGGTTGCCGCCACCTAGATGGAGTTGGAGCGTCGTGCACGGGAGTTCTCGAGGTTTGTGAGAAGCCCTGGCGAAGTTTGTGAATGTTCTAGTTGAGCTTACTAAAAAGAGTGAAAAAATACCAAACGGATTTGAGGCGGAAGGCTCAAGTGAGTGAGCCGGTCCAAAGTGAGTTGAATTTCTCAATGTGGACTAGGGGAGATTGGCAAATCTTCAAACACCATGGTAAAAAGTCGATGTGTCGCTTGTATCTTTACTTTCAAGCATTTACATTACCGCTTGTAAAAGCCTGGCCGTTAGGCCTTATATTCGCTAAATAGTGTTTGTTTCGTTTTTTGTTTGGCATTGTGCACTTGGTTCCTGACAGCTAAACTTTTTGGGTAGCTGTTGAGGTATTTAGACGAGCCCCTGAAAAGACGGTTTGTCACACAGAACTAATTCATGAAAGGTATGTTGTATCGTTGCTCATGCTGTTCATACTATCACAAGGTTCCCGGTGAAGAACATATAAGCAACCATAGCAGGATAGCACAACCAGCAACCATGGCAGCAATCCATGTGTTGCATGGAATGAAATATTGCTGATAAGGAGCTACGAATATCTGAGTTTGACCTTCGAGCCGCTGTAAACTATTAGTTTTTCATGTAAACTGTTGAAGTGTTACTATAAGCTATAACTAGCCAATGGCCTGTCCGGTAATGCGTGTGATCGTCCCTTATTTATTACTCCTCCGCTGACAAATAGTTATCGTTTTGAATATAAATATAGTTAAAATTTTAAAACTTTAAATATTGATATCTTTTTAAATTGGATAGATAAAGATCATATAAGTAGATTTGTTTCAAAAAGTATTTATATAATATTATAATTTTATTGAGTTTTATAAATATATTATAATAAAAATTAGTGATCAAAATTGTATTTTGGAGACCTTATTAATGTTCAAAATGATAATTGTTTATGACCAGAGGGATTATATGTCTTTAAAATGAATCAGTAAACTCAAGAGGAAAGGAAAATATTCATAATGTATAAATATTTTCTTATATTGCAACATCTACATACATGGATAAATAAAGTAAAGATCTTTTGACAGCACGACATCGTGTGGCATCGGTGCGTGTGAACCCATTTGTTTTCTTAAAATGAAAAAAAGGGTGTTTAAATATTATGTTCAATTGGTAGGGATGGCAACATGCTAAAAATAGAAAGAAAAAAAAGGGAAAATAAGTGGCTAAGTCAAGCCAACATTATAAAATATTTAAGGATCTCTCAAACTCTATTATGATCCAAGCTATCCGGAATCGATCACATTTACTTTCTTTCTTTTTCTTTCTTTTCTTCTCCTCTTCTTTTCTACTTTTCCTTCTATTTCCTTCCTTTCTTTTTCCTCTTTAGTCTTTTTCGTTAGATGCTTTCTTCCTCTCCCTCCCATGGTTGCTCCTCTCCACCCACTTTCTTCCCTCTTCACCGCCTCCAACACCTTCCCCCTTCTCTCATGCTCTCCCTCTTTTGTCTTGCTCATGTGTAGTTCGACATCTGTCATCGGCTAGTTATCCGGGAATCCATTCACATCATATATTGTGTTATAGCTCTTAACAAATTCATACTTGAATTAATTTGATTTTCTTTTACACAACATGACAAATTGATGTTTTTGTGTTTCACATTGGTTATCTTTCCTACCGTTGTTCATTGTCTTCACCGGGCCTTAGTTTAATTGGCTCGTGTATTGTCATTGCAGACATTTAAAAGCCAGTAGTTCTTCCTTCTGTACATTGTATCACCATCACCACCACAGCCAATAGCTCAATCTCGTGGGATTCCTTGCACGACATGCCCTAGCAGCACTTGTTAGCGATTTGGGAGTGACATGGAAAGGTTGTAGTGATGACATAGATGCACAGAGTAGTGAGAAGATGATGACGGTTTTGATAGCATGGATCGAAAGGAGACGAAGGGAGTAGAATTGTTTACCTTAACAAATCATGTATTCATCTAACATGCTAAGTTGACCTGAATGAAAATCAAATGACCACCATTTTCCTGATGAACGCGACTCATGGATTGATGGAATCTGAGCAAGAATGCACATATAGATCATAGATGTCATGATACATGATCTTGTTTATTTCGAATGGAACAACAAGGCAAAGGCAGAAAACCACAAGGGTCCATTTGGATATCTAAATTGGAATTAGAGTCCTAATACCAATCCAATTGGAAATTCGAATAGACTAACAATCCCAATTTTTGTGTTTGGTAGGAAAAGAAATTGCAACAAGGAAATCAAAACTCATCTAATCCCAAATCTTGTTTGGTTGCCAAAGACCATAAGATCATGGAAATTGGCATAAATGAAATGATGTTGCATCAACCTACTGGAAGAGGCCAGCGAGGACGCCAGGTGGAGGCATCGACGACGGGGAAGAAGAGGTGCTGGCTCAGCTGCCAGAGTTGGGGGAGAAGAGGTGTTGGTGCTGATCACTAGCGACAAAGAAGATGTCTGCCTGTCAGGTGAGGAAACTTTATATCTTGCAGACAGCCACGGGAGGATGTCGATGGGCACTAGCGACGAGGATGATGGCGGTGATAATGATGGGGAAGATGTGTCATGGCGACGCTGGCGACATAGTAGATGACATTGTGGCAGCGTAGCTGACAATGCCAGCGACAGGGCCATCGGAGGAGGGACCGACTAGGAGGGTTGCAAGTCGAGGAGGGGCCGCTTGAGAAGAGGCTCTGGTCGGCACGAGCTCACAAACGATGTTGTTTGGTAGTGGTGGTGGTCGGGAGGAGCAAGGTCGATAGGTGAAGTCGAAGTGACGAGCTTGAATGAGAGGATACCAATCTAGGCGGAATTAAGGTGCAATTCCAATTATAAATCCTAGAACATCCAAACATCAGATATTCAGGATCCTAATTCCAATTCCTCAATTACTAGCCCAATTGTTTTTAAAAAAAAATAGAAAAAAAAAGTCCCAACCCTTTGTCTCCTTCCTTCCCAGCCCCAACCCCGAGCCCGAAGCCCTAGCCGCGACCATGGCGCGGCGATCCACCCCTCTCCTCCGGCGCCTTCTCTCCCCATCCGCCTTCCCATTCCCCTCCCCTCCCATCACTGGCGCCGTCTCCCGCCGCACCGTCACGTACATGCCGCGCCCGGGCGACGGCGCCCCGCGGGGCGTGACGCTCATCCCGGGCGACGGCATCGGGCCCCTCGTCACCGGCGCCGTGCGGCAGGTGATGGAGGCGATGCACGCCCCTGTCTACTTCGAGACCTACGAGGTCCACGGCGACATGCCGACGGTGCCCCCCGAGGTCATCGAGTCCATCCACCGCAACAAGGTCTGCCTTAAGGGAGGCCTCGCCACCCCCGTCGGTGGGGGCGTCTCCTCCCTCAACGTGCAGCTCCGCAAGGAGCTCGACCTCTACGCCTCCCTCGTCAACTGCTTCAACCTCCCCGGACTGCCTACCAGGCACGACAACGTGGACATCGTCGTCATCAGGGAGAACACCGAGGGCGAATATTCGGGGCTTGAGCACGAGGTCGTGCCCGGCGTCGTCGAGAGTCTCAAGGTATGGCGAATTCCGCGTGCCCCTCTCTATAGGAGAAGCACTGACCTTGTTGATATAGTTTGTGCTAGCTAATGTGTGTGTGACACTTTAATCGGGTTTACTGGTTTAATTGCCAGTAGAGATACTCTGGGAGTTTGGGTTCCCCCACTTGCGCTGAACCCCTGAGGAATGGGAGAACCCCGGGGGAAATTGACTTTCCAATCTTATTGGCCAATCGTGGTACTATAGAAGCAATAATGTTTCGCCAATATACTTAGAACAAGCTTGTTTAGCTTATTGCGTGTTACTGCCTTATTGGGTTGCTAGGTTGGTTGTACGCATTTACTAACCTGCATATTTGGTTGAATTGTTGAAATTTAATCTGTGTATTGATGTATTGTGAGGTTTTGGTGATTTGCATATTGGATATTGTAGAGTTGAGTTCATGGATTGCTGGATTTTATCGCAAAAAAGAAGAAGAAGAAGTAACTGTAAGCATTTGCGGTTGATTTGTTGGCAATTGAATATTACTTAAT
Source organism: Rhipidocladum racemiflorum (assembly GCA_036346355.1). NCBI lineage: Eukaryota > Viridiplantae > Streptophyta > Magnoliopsida > Poales > Poaceae > Rhipidocladum > Rhipidocladum racemiflorum. The sequence continues at coordinate 23,703,531 of CM070571.1, forward strand.
TTGTGAGATAATATGTAGGAATTCATTCTCTTGAATGAATCCATAATGGCTTATGTTATTATTGTCATTATCGATAGTACTGAGAGTGGGATTTTTGCTTAAGGAAATGTTATAATTTATATATCATTCATATGCTTGCAATTTGAAGTTTGGAACTGTTTATAAACAAGATTGCCATATCAATGGATTGTGTATATATGGTTTACTAAAGCATTAGTCTTTGTTGAACATTGATAAAAAGTTATTTGATGGTTAACTGTCAAAGATGCTGCACTGCTGTTCATAACTACGTATTGACGATTTGAATAATGGACAATGTGAACAAAGATGCACACATATTACAGTTTACATGTTATGGTTATTAGTGGAATTGTTGCCTCCTTAAGTGTCGATTTGTACGCATTTATTCTTGTGATGAGATTATGTATTGTCCTTGCAAAGGATGGATGGCAGTGCCTTATTGTCCAACATGCATACATAATACACACCAATCGAAGCATAAAAAATTTAAGAACTTCTGGTGTCCATGCTTTGAGAAGCGAATATAATCATTCAGTAAAATATCATCACTGCCGAATCCATTTTGAATATAATCATTCAAACGGTTCTTGTCCTTGGTCAGACCCTTATATGGCTGAAATAGAGACAATGGCATGTGCTAGCATTTGAGTTGAATGTGGAATAGTTGATTTGTTATCATAGTTGTCACGGCGGTTCAGCTAGGCGCTGCGAGCCCGGACCGCCTGGACACCTAAGCGCCTAGGCAATCATTAGACGATGCTCCTCTAGAACCGAGCCCGAGCTGCTCCTTGGCCTCTTCAAATTGAATTGAACCATGTTTCAATGGTTAAATTTATCACATCTCCTAGCCCAATGCTATTCCCACCATAGTTGTTACGATGAAAATAATAAATAATATCTCATATAACATGAAATTAAATAAATATATCTCGTATGAAAAGAGATTAGAGGTGAACTTAAGGGGGTGTTTGGCAGAACTCCAGCTCCACCAAATTCTTAGAGTTGATGGAGCTAGGTATTCCTAGCTTCACCAAATTCGCAGAGCTGGAGCTGTGGGTATGTTAAGAGTGTTTAGGTGGGTTATCTTGTTTACATTTTAGAATAAAATTATAAACTTAAGTCACTTTATTTCAGTCTACAAGTTTCAGCTCTGAGGTGGAGCTCTGCCAAACAGGACCTAAAACTTTATCTCCACACTTCTCAGCCCACTTGGCCCGATCCAGCTGACCTACCCTTTTTTCCTAACCCTGATCCTAACCTAACCTGATACGAGCCTCCTCCCTTGCTTGTTCGAAGGCTCGAGTACCTGGGCGACTCCCCGGCCTGATGCTCTGGAGTACTTCGTCGACGTCGCCAGGGCTCAGGTAAAACGGCTGTTGTCGGAGCCACCGCCTAGGACTAGTATTTGCGGCAACAAATCCAGTCTACCCTTTTCTTATTTCTTCTCCAATTATATAAGGCCTCAAGGACCCCTAACAATCCTTACTAAGGGAGGAATCAGAGAAGGATTCCGATTCCTAATTGATCCAACAAGATCTTTATTCTAACAAGGAAACCTACTGAAATACGAATAGGAAAATACCCATGTCCTGAACCGGACTCCTCTAAACTCTCTTCTTTCTATAGTAGACTTGGTCATAACTCTGGCGCATAACATCACTCCCCCCCTGGAAACCCAGCTTGTCCTCAAGCTGAAGGTCAGGGAAGGAACGCCGAAGGACTGAGGCATCCGTCCAGGTTGCTTCGTCCTGTGGTTGGCCGGTCCAGTGGACTAACAGTTGGCGTTTGCCTTGGCGAAAACGTTGGCCCAGCAATTGGCAAGGCTCCCTTGAAACTTCGACCGGTATGGGGGATACCACCTCTGGCAGATCGGGAACTTCGGTTGGAGTAATGCCTTTGAATTGTTTTAGAAGAGAAACATGAAAGACATTGTGGAGTCTGGAATCCTTAGGCAATGTTAAGCGATAAGCGATCGGGCCAATTCGAGCTTCCACTTGGTAAGGTCCAAAGTAGCGAGCTGCCAACTTGTGAGATGGGGTGGGGCGCACCGAGTGCTGGCGGTATGGCTGCAAGCGTAACCATACCCATGAGCCTTCGGCAAATTGCACTTCTCTGTGTTTGGCATCGTAGCGTTGCTTCATACGATTCTGAGCTTGTAATAGATGGTCGCGAGCCTGAGCAAGCAATGTGTCCGGATCCACCAAGCGACAATCCACTTCATCAATAGCGGTCATACCCTGTTGGTATGGTAGTAAGGCTGGTGGTTTACGTCCGTATACCAACTCAAAGGGTGTCATCTTGTGAGCGGAGTGGAAGGATGTGTTAAAACAAAATTCGGCCCATGGAAGCCATTTTGCCCAAGATGACGGGTTGTCGGTGGTGAGACACCGAAGGTACATCTCTACGGTTCGGTTAACCACCTCTGTTTGGCCATCCGTTTGCGGATGGTACGCCGTGGAGAAAAGGAGCGTTGTCCCACTGCGTTTGAATAGATCTTGCCAGAATGCACTGAGGAAAATAGGGTCGCGATCGGACACGATGGATTCCGGAATGCCGTGTAAGCGAACCACTTGATCAAAGAAGAGGGATGCGACGGCCGCGGCCGTTGTTGGTTTGGTTAGTGCCAAAAAATGAGAGTATTTAGAGAGCCTGTCCACCACTACCAATATGGCTGTTTTGCCCCCTGACTTGGGAAGGCCCGTGATGAAGTCCATTGAAATGTCAGCCCACACTTGCTTTGGGATAGGAAGGGGTTGGAGAAGACCTACCGGGGACAGCGTACTTGTCTTATGGCGCTGACACACATGACATTGTGCAATGTAAGATTCCACCTGTTTGCGTTGGTTGGCCCAATAAAACTCCTTCCGAAGACGGTATAATGTCTTTTGCACCCCTTCATGGGTAAGGTCATGTACTGAGGATATGATAGTGGGCACCAAGGGTGAATCAGCCGGCACAAAAAGTCGGGTCCCTCTGTAGATGAGACCATTTGATGCGCTCCATTGCTTGCTCGGTGTTGTAGATGGATCGCCTTCATGACCGGCAGCCGAATTATCCTTGCAAATCTGGACGGATGGTTGTTCTGTAGTGGAAAGCGCAGGTAGCTGGCCGAGTGATGTACTGGAAGTAGTGAGCGAAGCATGAAGGCGCCGAACTTCGGGATGTTGGCGCAACTCCTGAAGCCAGTCAGTGTTTGTGAGTCCCACCGGCAAGGAAAGGGATGCGCACGAGGGTGCTTCGGCATGGATGCGTGACAGAGCGTCGGCCACTACGTTTGTCTTGTCTGGCTTGTATTCCACGCGGAAGTCAAACCCCATAAGCTTACTTAACCAATGCTGCTGTGGTGGCGTGATGAGGGCCTGCTCCAATAAGTATTTAAGGCTTCCATGATCGGTGCGGACAAGAAAAGATTGCCCCCAAAGATATGGCCTCCAATGACGCACTGTTTTGGACAATCCAATGAGTTCACGCTCGTAGGCTGCCAGTTTGACATGTCGGGCTGCCAGTTGTCGACTAAAATAAGCGATCGGGTGGCCGTGTTGCTGTAGAACGGCTCCAATGCCTGTTCCCGAGGCATCGCACTCAACCACAAAAGGAGTGGAGAAGTCGGGCATTTGTAAGACAGGGGCGGTCATCAAGACTTGTTGTAATGTGGAGAAGGCCATGTCTGCTGTAGGGGTCCATTGGAAACTATTGTGGCGCAACAACATTGTTAGCGGTGCAGCGATGGTGGCGTAGTCTTTAATGAAGCGTCGGTAATACCCTGTGAGGCCTAGAAAACCTCGTAAGGCTGTCACTGTACCAGGCCGCGGCCAAGATGCAATGGCCTGCAGTTTGGTTGGATCAACCGCCACGCCCTCCCCGGAGATGATGTGTCCCAAATAGCCGATGGAGCATTGAGCAAAGGCACATTTGGATTTCTTCAAGAAGAGTTGATGTTCACGAAGACGACCCAAAACCAGACGTAAATGGGTGCAATGGTCTTCCTTTGTGTGGCTATAGATCAAGATATCATCAAAGAAAACCAACACGAATTTGCGAAGAAAGTCTTGTAATATCTCGTTCATGAGGGCCTGAAATGTGGATGGCGCATTAGACAATCCAAATGGCATGACAAGGAATTCATAATGTCCGTGATGTGTCCGAAATGCTGTTTTCTCAATATCCTCCTCATGCATCCGGACTTGGTGATAACCCGAACGGAGATCCAATTTGGAAAAGAGTGTAGCCTGTCCCAACTCATCTAGAAGTTCTTCGACCACCGAAATCGGAAATCGATCTTTAATGGTGCGGTTATTGAGCTCTCGGTAGTCCACACAAAAGCGCCACGATCCATCGGCCTTTTTTACGAGGAGTACTGGTGAGGAGAAGGGTGATCGGCCGACCCGGATGAGGCCCTGTTGGAGCATGGTGGCACATTGTCGCTCGATTTCATCCTTTTGTCGATATGGGTAGCGATAGGGTCGCACCACGATAGGGTCTGTACCTGTGGCCAAGCGAATGCGATGATCACATGGTCTAGCCGGTGGTAGACCTTGGGGATCTGCAAAGATGTCTTCAAAGCCGGATAGAAGCTCCTGGAGTGGTGTCTGGGCTGTGACTGACTGAAGCATGTGGAGGTGGTGCCGATTCGGAAGTCCTTGGAGCGTGATCGGTTGTCTTTGGAATGTAAAGGTCATAGTCAGGTTCTTAAAATTCCATTGAATATCGCCTAGTGTGCGAAGCCATTGAATACCCAGAACAACATCAAAACCATCCAGAGGAATTATGAGGAATGGCGCCTGAAAGGTGTTCCCTTGGATGCTGAATTGTGTGTCAGGGACTGTTCCCAGACAGGGAAGGTGGCTGCCGCCTGCCACCACCACCTGTTGTGTCATGTCCGATACCGGCGTCCAGGACCCAGGTAGGGCTGCAGTACCACTGATAAAGTTGTGAGTACTGCCACTGTCGATGAGTGTGATCAGGGAACGACCCCAGATATGTAGTTGGACCTGCATTGTGGTGCCCTGTTTTGGTGCGCGCACGGCCATCAGAGGAAGGGAGGGTTCTTCTCCTTCTAGGTTGTTGGATACTGTATGTTGTTCTTCTTCTTCCTCATCGCGGAGTTCCAGATGAAAGAGGCGCTTGCATCGATGAGTCCTGGTGTAAACCTCGTCGCAGTTATAGCAAAGGCCTTTAGTCCGTCGATCCGCCAATTGATCTGCACTGAGTCGGAGGCGAAATGGAGATGAGGTACTCTGTGTGCTTGTTGCCGGTGTGGAGACCGGCCCTTGGCGGTTAGAAGCGCTGCTGACGCACCAACAGAGCCCGTGGCATACTGTTTGGACTCTCCGACCCGTCCATTAGCTTCGGTTGCTACTGGAAGCCATGGTGAGCTTGTTGTGATGCCTGTGTTCTTGCTGGAGGAAGGACGGAAGCGAGCTGTGGAGCCGATTCCTAACTGTGCAGCTTCGGCTAGCCACGCATCTTTCCTGTTTTCTGCATCTCGTGCACAGCTGATGGCGTCGGCTAGATCCCTAGGTCGATCCCGACGGACATCTGCGGCCAGGGCGACTGAAAGTCCTGCAGTGAATGTCTCAATTTGGTCGGCTCGGCACATGCGCGGCGTGCGTGCCAGGAGACGCTGGAATTCCTTGGCGTAAGCATCCACGCGAGAGCTCCCCTGCTTCAGATTGACTAGATCACCCAGAGGACCGGCACTGGCAGAGCGAGTGAAGCGTTTGGCGAATGTATCATGGAAGTCTTCCCACTGGATGAACCGCTCCTCCATTTGCCAGTTGTCCAGTACTTCAAGGGCTTCACCGCGGAGGTGAATGCCTGCTACCTCCACCCATTCCTCTGGTGGGATTCGATGGAAGCGGAGAAACCTTTCGCATTGGCGTAACCACCCCAAAGGGTCCTCTGCTCCATCATACTCGGATAGATCGAAGCGAGGTGGGCGCGGGGTCCAGCGGCGGTCGTCGTCCTCTGTTCTTCCGCCGCGTCGCTGGCGCCATCTAGCTCCGTCTGGATCGTCCGGGGAAAAGTGCTGAGTGGCCCCATAGGAACCCGCTGGTGGCCATTCGTCGGAATCCGTCCGTCCCGGCGACTGGCGGTTGAGCGGCATACCGGAGTGCACGGTCTGGCGGCTCGTTTGGAGACTGCTGCGAATCTCCTCAAGAAGCTGATGTGTCTCCTTCCCCGCCACTTCCAGTGCGGCGACGCGTTCTTCGATGGACGGTGTGGTCGCCATCTGCGCCGACTTGGATGGAAGGTGGTCGGTGAGGGTGGGCGGTGTTTCCACAGGCGCAAGAAGACTGGAAGCTGATACCAAGTTGATACGAGCCTCCTCCCTTGCCTGTTCGAAGGCTCGAGTACCTGGGCGACTCCCCGGCCTGACGCTCTGACTGGAGTACTTCGTCGACGTCGCCAGGGCGCAGGTAAAACGGCTGTTGTCGGAGCCACCACCTAGGACTAGTATTTGCGGCAACAAATCCAGTCTGCCCTTTTCTTATTTCTTCTCCAATTATATAAGGCCTCAAGGACCCCTAACAATCCTTACTAAGGGAGGAATCAGAGAAGGATTCCGATTCCTAATTGATCCAACAAGATCTTTATTCTAACAAGGAAACCTACTGAAATACGAATAGGAAAATACCCATGTCCTGAACCGGACTCCTCTAAACACTCTTCTTTCTATAGTAGACTTGGTCATAACTCTGGCGCATAACATAACCCCACTCCTCCCTCTCCCTATTCCAGCTGCCACCCACACTCCCCCATCTCTCTCACCTGGAGCATTAGCAATTCAGCACAACAGCAGTATCCATACACCATCAGGCATCAACATCAATAGCATCACCATCAGCAGTCCAGGGCTCGAGGCGGCGGCAGATGGGCGGCGGCGGCGGCTGCTACTTTAGCGGCGAAGCAGAGGGGGGTCGGGACTGCGGCAGAGGGAGTCGGGTGTGCGGTTGCAGCTGCGCCCGCGGAGGGGAATCGGGAGCCTCGGGGCCGTGGAGGAGCAGAGGGGATCGAGAAGTGGGGTCTCACCGGATCTAGCGACGGCGGCGGCGGAGTTGGCGGCGGTTTGACGGAGCTCCAGTATCTCCTCTCCTCTCCAATTGGCGGCGGTTCGATCTGAGCTGCATTAGGTTCATATCCTTGTTAGCTAGCACCATTCGGCGCCTGCCTTAGTGTGTCTGCCGCAACGCCCAATCGCCCATTGCCTCGACTGGATGTCTAGGTGGCCGTCTAACTCCCTCCAGTCGAGGTGGCCGTGCTAGGCGTCGCCCTCCAGCTGCCGGGACGCCTAGGCGATGCCGTGACAACTGTGTTTGTTATATATTGACACACAAAATATACCCTCTTAGCTACCTGAAAGTGTTAGTCTGGTCAATTAGGCGGTATATTTTCAATGCTTTTGCCTACATAAATGGCCTGTCAATGGAACTATCAACTACAGTTGTATTAGTTGTATAATTGTTGGATCCTATTCTAAGTCTACTTCACCTTTTCTTGTTGCATATTTGCGAGTTTGTGGCTTTGCTCTACATTCTGCTTCTGAAATAAATGCTTGTAAAATTGTTCTCTATTATCATTTTGTTGTCTAAAAGATTTTTTCTCTCATTATTACACTCACCGAATGGATTTTCTAGGTGATCACAAAGTTCTGCTCTGAAAGGATTGCCAAGTATGCTTTTGAGTATGCTTACCTCAACAATAGAAAGAAAGTGACAGCAGTGCATAAAGCAAACATCATGAAGCTCGCTGATGGTTTGTTCTTGGAGTCTTGCCGTGAGGTTGCAATGAAGTATGCTGGAATTCAATATAATGAAATCATTGTGGACAACTGTTGTATGCAGCTTGTTGCAAAGACTGAACAATTTGATGTTATGGTATGTTTATTTATTTCTCACCAAGTGTCACTCTGTTTGTAATGTTACCATATTCTAATTGCTCATCTCGCTGATCTTTTAATGCGGTTTTATCATGTTATAAAAGCGAAGTAATTTTCTTCCAAGTTTTAATCTTGGAGATGCTCGATGTATACTTACATTGATACTATGTGGACTTTATCGGTACCGGAGTATTTAACCGAGTTTCTGTAAATGTGATATACCATCTTATGTTTGCTCCTTTTGTTGGAAATATCATATTTTCTTTTGTTTTGCATGACGTTCTGAAGGACCTTTTTCCTGTTTGTCTCAGTTTTCAAATCATATTTCTTATATTACCTGTGGAATTTGGGCATACATTTATTTTGTTCCTGCTATAGGTCACCCCAAATCTTTATGGCAATCTGGTGGCTAATACAGCTGCAGGTATTGCGGGAGGCACTGGTGTCATGCCTGGAGGTAGAGTTTGCTCTTTCTGATTTTGTTTTTATTTTAGCCCTATAAATGGCCAACATGGGTGTCATTTTGTTCCTAAAGTAAAAAAAGGAACCGTAATACTCGCATCTGCAATTGCCCATAATTTGATAGTTTCTTTCTAATATAGTGTGTAGTATGATGTGTTGCATTTGATACAATTATTCACCATTTCCATGTTAGAACTTAGAATCTTTTAGTGACATGTATGAACACCCAACTTGTGCATACTTCATATTTTAGCATATGCAAAAAGTGAATGTCTCTAAATCTTTGTGAACTGCATCATTTCAGGTAATGTGGGTCAGGGCCATGCTGTCTTCGAGCAAGGCGCTTCTGCAGGAAATGTAGGAAACGAGAAGATTTTGGAGCAGAAAAAAGCTAATCCTGTTGCTCTGCTTCTGTCGTCCGCCATGATGTTGAGGCATTTGCAGTTCCCATCATTTGCCGACCGGCTGGAGACGGCGGTGAAGCGTGTCGTCGCAGAAGGCAAATACAGAACCAAAGATTTGGGCGGCAGCAGCACTACCCAGGAAGTCACGGATGCAGTGATCGCCAAACTCGATTAACGACCAATTGCGTGCTTTCGAAACAATTGTTTTTTTTTCCTTGGACTAGGAGGCTGGTCTCGCCTGATTTTCGTTTCTAATAGCTTTTAGATCATCATTTTGTTCAGCCCACATCCTTGTACAATCCTCATGTGTCTTGTACAATCCTCATGTGTTTTGCTTCAGAGTAACGGAGCAACTCACCTGGAATCCCACGCAGTATTTCTGCCTTGTTAAACTGGAAATAAGAGAGATTATAAAAACGATTATCTTCTGCATCTCGCCGCTGGCTACTGTGTCTGCGTGGATGCATAGTTTTTAATTACGTGACTCGTGAATCAAGATTAAGTTGATAACTGATGCATTAACGATTTGGATGTTTACTACGACAATTTTATACCCGAGCGATTTAAGAGAGAAGTAGCTGTGAAGTCCATCGGTAAAATTGTAAAGCATCAAAAGGCATTAAATACCATGCATAAACCCTCCTACTCGTACTGCTCATAATTATTAATTGCAGGAAATTTAGAAAGAAGGATATGTAGGAGAAGACGTATATTAACTGGGCCAGCCCAAATTCTCGCCAACCCTAGTCTGAAGCCCATCCTGATTCCTCCCCGCCGCCGCTTCATACAAACCCTAATAAAACCACCTCTTCACACGCCGCCGCTCCTCTCTCCCCCCGTAACGCTAGACGGCGCGACCCTAGCTCTCGATCCCCCCTCCCCGACACACCCGCTCCAATGGCTTCCCACCTAGATTTTCGCTACCTCGACGAGGGCCTCGGCGGCGAGCGCGGCAAGCGCAAGCGCCGGGAGGCGGAGGCGGAGGCCGCCGACTCCATGGACGTCGACGCCCGGCCATCCAAGCTCCGGGCCGTGCCCTCGATGTCCGACCCCTCCAAGCCGGCCTCCTTCGGGCAGCCCACCTATGACGGCGTCATCGCCGGGCGCGTCTCGGGCCGGCGCTGGAAGGAGCCCCGCACGCGGCGCGCCTCCGCGGTGGTGGCGTCCCGGAAGCCGACCCCGCTGGAGCAGCGCGCGCGGGAGAAGTCCCTGAAGCGGGCCTACCAGGCGCGCGTGACGGAGCTCAAGGAGGAGATCCGGCAGAACAAGGTCGCGAAGCGGAAGCAGCGGGAGGAGCGGGAGAAGCGCAAGCAGGAGAACGTGCTGCGCACGGGCACCAAGCTGCAGCGGGTCACCAACCCCAAGACGATCCAGAAGATCGCCAAGTCCAAGAAGCGAAAGCAGCTCAAGATCGTCCCCGACGAGCTCCTCGGCGGGAAGAAGTCCGAGGCCAACCGCCGCATGCAGGTGCCCGGCCTCGGCAACTGAGACGTCTCGAATCTTCAAGTACCGTGATGCTCGTGTTGCGGTGCAGCTTGGTTTACATTGTGCAACGACGATTTGTGCTGCTTTTGAATTAGTATGAGTTTCAGGTATGATCAATCGAGCGATTACGTTGGTACGATATATGAAAGCATGGAGTGCCTTTTGGTGATTTCGTTCGCCAATTTTGTTGAAGTGAACTAGTAACTAATTTATCGCACAGTTGCTTCATTAGCACGTTGGCTGGCTTGATTGTTATAAGGTGGTAAACTGATAATGCTATCATTGGGATGCCTCTGATCAGCCTGAGCTCAGACTGCTGGGTTTGGGTAATGTTGTTAGTAGACCGTCATCTGTGACCTCTTGCAGGCTGCAGCCTGGTATAGGTGCGGAATGCCAGATTTCGAATCCTCTTTGATTTGGTAGATGCACTATCTAAGATGCTTGTTTTGGGTTGTTGGTTGTGGTTTCTTTGCAAACCTTGTTTTCCTTGTTCTCCTTGTTCTTAGAGGAAACATGAGTAACTGAGGATGGGGCAAAATAACTACTATATGCCAACACCAGGGTTCACAAAACCGTACCGCGAAAACCGGTTCGGTTTTCGCAAAAACCGCGCGAAAAACCGCCAAAAACCGAAGAGTTGGAAAATCCAAAAAAATTGAAAAAATTTGAAATCCGTTCGGTTTTTCACGGTAAACCGCTCGGTTTTTACGAAAAACCGTTAGGGTTTCACGAAAAACTAACCCGACCTCTTCGAAAACGGTTTTCAACGGTTTTACGCGATAAACCGCGGTTTTACCGAGTGGTTTTGCATCTCGAACCGGAGCGGTACGCTCGAAAACCGCGGTTTTCGAGTTTTCGAGCGGTTTTCGACGGTTTTGTGAACCCTGGCCAACACACATATATATCTCATGAGAGCTTGAGTGTTTTTGTACTTGTAAGGTCTACGGTTGTTACCAAATGTTGTTTTGGAAGCATGCTTCATGATTGTAGAGTTTGCAATCAATCTTTGATAGGACTTGCTTGATCGTGTGCCCCCGGTGGGGCATTGGACATTGATAGTAGAGTTAATGATTTAAGCTTCACATTTGTGAGTCGTTTAGTATAGGGAGAAGTCCATTGGATACCCTGAACTTTAGTCAAAAGTTCATCCAACATCTCAAACCAGACATTTGATCTCAAACTTTGCAATCCAGCTCAATCGCATAGTGATATAGGATGCTATGCCGGCCAAGTTAGATCAATAAGGGTGTGTTTGGTTGGAGGTACAAGGTTTGGTTGGAGGTACAAGGGTGAACGGAACGGGATGGTACAGGATGGATGGAAGGTGTTTGGTTGTCTGAATGGGATGGTACAAGTTTATGTTTGGTTGCTTGAATGGGATAGTACGGGATGGTACGAGATAGTGTTTGGTTGGAGGCAAGGCATATATCAAACAGTACCCTTTTGGTCTTCATCAATGATATCTATTTGTTATTCTGATTAAGCGTTGTTTTTTTCCCCTAAGGACAAGTGTTGGCCAGAACAACTACATTACCAATTGCCTCGATGGTAAGACGAGTTAGACGTATGGACAATGTTGAGGCGTGAACGGAGCCAATTAGAAATTGAGAAAGTGTTGGCCAGAACAACTGATAGCAATTCAAAGATTCTCAATCAAGCATAATAATCACTACTGGTTCATTGCAATATCAGTGATTTTCACACAATATCAGTGGCAATTTAAATAACTGATTTTCACACAATTTTCACAACTGATAGCAATTCAAAGAACAACTGATTTTCACACAATATCAGTGGCAGCAAACAGTCAAACATATTTCCATAAGAGTTCATTGCAAATATTTTCAATCATAATAGTTCCAAGTCCAACATAATAATCACTACTGGTTTCACAATAAGCATATTTTCACAAGCATCATTCCTAGCACAAGATAAAACATAACATTTGGATAGAAAGTTTTCAAGCAACATCCGGCCATAGTGCATATCATTTGAAACCAACATGACGACAAATCACTAGAAGAGAGTTCCTTAATTCTTTCATGAGCTTGGCCACACCATCACTTCACATTGGAAACCTTGGAGATCAACAAGCAGAAAATGCAAGACCTAAAAACCTACAATACAAAGTGACAAGCAGAGGATTAACACAAATAAGCATTAAAGAGTTGAGCAAGAAATATACTTTCAGATTTCAAATCCAAACAATGCAATGTAAAAAAGGGTTGGATTACCTTAGAGTTTTTCCCTTGTGATGTATCTAGCTACCCACACCAATTTGTTTGAAAAACTAAGCTTGTTGAATGCTCGGGCAAGTGCGACATTCTCACACAAATAAGCATAGTAGTGAGCTAACTGTGCTTCATCAAATCCAGGGAGATCCATCATATTGTCCCAAAGATCATCTAGAACATCAGGAACATCAGTATCTGAACTAGCGGTCTTCTCAATAGCTTGAGCGAGTCTATCAATACCAGTGGTCATGAACGCTAGCAAGTCATCATCACTGGATGTCTTGGCCCTCTTCTTTGATGGTTTACTTGCTGATGAGTCCCGTCACCTCTTTCGCACTCACATGTTCATTGACCGGAGCTTCTTCTTCTAATTCTATCACATTTGTAGCCAGAGGGTCATTTGCTCCCTTAGCATACTGTCATGTAGCCATACTATTCCTAAATATAGTGGCCATCTCATGATAATGCTCAAGTGGAGTGTTCAAGAAAGTAGCATCTTTAGGGTGATCCTGTAATCATTAAAGATGTAGTCAGTCTCAAACATCATCAAATTTTCTTCAACACATGTTTGTTGAAATTTGGAAAGAAAAAATACCTTCACATGACCAATGTAATGCTCATGCTCAAGTCTAATAGTGCAAGTACCATCATCCCAAAGAGCACCACTTAAGTTCTTCAGTTTGTTTATCTTTGCCCAAATCTTTCTCCACTTCCTGAGGTGATTACTAACATGAATGCCACTCATATGAACCTTCATATGCTCATTCAAGTCCTTAGCACAACTGTTGAGATGAGCTTGCTTAAAGCCTGTAGATGTTCTTGTACCACTAGCTACTAGATTAGTCAAGTAGGTTAGCACAAATGTAGACATTGCATTTGTCCAAACAACCCCAACACCCCCCATACTATCCCCATGCTGATCCAAATCCATTGCCTACAGTAATAGACAGAAAACAGAAATATTGGTTCAAATGGAAGTCATGAAAAATGATAATACAAGGTTCACATATTTCATCGGAATAACAAAAATGATAGTACAAGGTTCACACATATCATTATAATAACGAAAATGAAAATACAAGGTTCACTCGAAACGAAAATGATTAATGGCCTAGGTAGTTTTGACGGTTCTCCCACATTTGATCGGCAATACTTTGTCTCTTGTTAACCATAGCTCTATGGTCATTTGCTTGCTCTCTTGATGTCCTACTGGGGTTAGGGGTCCAAGAATCCTCCGGTAGAATGAAATGGTCAGTTCCTTCAGAAAGAACCCAATTATGGAGGATGCAACTAGCTATGACAACATCAACTTGAGTTGAGAAAGGGAAGAATGGAGTGGCATCATCAAGGACCTTGAACCTCCTCTTCCTCTTGAGTGATCCAAAGGCACGCTCTACTCCTACTCGCAATGAGGAGTGCCTCAGATTGAACAATTCGTTTTCATCTTGAACTGGATTGTTCCCCCACTCATTCAAATGGTACCGCACTCCGCGGAAAGGTGGCATGAACCCAGATTTGGCCCCATATCCAGCATCAACAAGGTAGAATTTCCCTAAAATAGATGAACATGTTAATGATATTGGTCTTTAACAATTTGGTATGAAGATGTACTACCGCATTAATTCTATTTACCTTTAGGGACACGTAAGCCATTCTCACGCTCTATCGCATCTGCTAAGACTGTAGCGTCATGAGCTGTCCCCTCCCAACCAGCCAAGACATATGTGAATCGAAGATCAAAGTCTACAGCTGCCAGCACATTTTGAGTAGGAAATGATTTCCTACCACGAAAGGCTGCTTCCATAGACTTATTAACAGAAGCTCTTATATGTGTACCATCAATGGCTCCAATGCAATCCTATTTGCTCAAATAAATTGACAAAAAAAGTTTAGTAACCACAAAGTTTAGCCACAAATCTATAAGGCATACTTGTTAGCTATCATACCTTAAAGTATGGATCCCATTTTGGGTTTCCTGCAATTTTGGTTGGTGCCTCCAATGAAGGTGGCCTAATAAGTTCATTTCGTAGCTCGCCTATAGCATGTAGGACATGTCCAAAATATCGGCTAACTGTTTCACCTGATCTACTAAAGTTGGTACCAACTATCCTATTCCTTAGGTTGTGGCCAATTGTGTTCAAGAACATAGCAACTTGCTCCTCAACACATACATGTATAGTATCGCGGAGCAAAGAGCGCTCTCTCAATATTTGGCATAACCTAAAGAAAGGAGCCCTCTGAAGCCTTATCGTCGTAATACAAGTTGTATCATTCTTCCAAATTTTATTATTCAGATAATCAATTCTATTCTTGTCACTTTGCTCGATTGGGCCATACGTAATACGTTGTCTCCTTTTACGTATTCTACATCGCACATACAACATCATCATGCAAGCAGCCATATATGCAGCAGCACCACTAATCAACATCTTCTTTCGTCTAAGCTTCCTCTTGTCCATCTACATTTAAATTAATAATCACTACTACTTCATATGTCCAAACAAGTATGGCAAGGGAAACTAGATGCCTGTATTGCTAGCATGAAAGCTACATCATACAAGAGCAACAGGAAGAGAAATATGGCATAGAGCAACACGAAAGCAACAGGAAGAGAAATATGGCATAAAAATTTACACCAATCATGCTGTGGCAGAGGTCATGTATTACATCGTCAATAATGCTATCAGATGAACTTTCACATATGCCAAGCTATGATCAGTGTGCAACATCTCTCTCAGATCCAAGGTTCCAAATTCAATATCTACCTAAGACTAGATATTACATCTTCAATATGGCATAAAAAATTTACACCAATCATGCTGTGGCAGAGGTCATGTAAATCAACGAGGAGCAAACAGTTGTGGCTTAATAACTTTATGAGTTAATACATGTATTAAATCAACAGGAAGAGAAATTTATGTAAGATCAACAAGGTATTATTAAGCCAATATGCTGATGCAGTTGATTTGCATTCAACTAGTATGGCAAAATAGCAGTACATTGGTCAGTGGGCAAACTGAAAGGCCTTTCCAATCGCAAGTGTGAAGAATGGTTACTCCAGAATCATTCTGATGATGGAGCAGTCATATAACTTCTCAATAATGAATAAGATGCACAGTTGTGAATATCAAGGTCACTTCTCTTGTCTAAATTTCATAGGAGCATATCATATAATTCCACAATGCTAAAGAGAATATTCTATCTCTCTATACATCCATTCTTTGTTATGTATCCTTCTATCACTCAAAAAGGCAAACACTTCAACCAAATAAATCATTTTCCCTTATCATCACCTATCCAAGATCAAATGGCATCACACATCTTTATCAGAAAAACACATATCAAGAGAACTAGAAGTTTTGGCTATTCATCAGTAAGGGATAAATGGGATCATACTAGTCTCTGGTTCAGACTGAAAAACACTACCAATATATGCATTTGGTTGTCGACTTGTGGCCTAGCTTAAGACTCATATATGCATAAATACAGTCAACAACAAGGCAATCCAATCTCTACAGCAAATAACAAGTCCCAACACTAGTGGAACTACCAGTAGTATGTGCTCATCTGTGGAGCAATCTTTAGGGGTCCTAAACATTCGAAGCATCCTAAACAAGATACACACAAACCAAGCATCCTAAACAAGATACACACAAACCAAGCATCCTAAACAAGATACACATAAACTAGATTGAAATTCTTCCACACAAACCAAAGTCAAGAAGGGGATGGAGAAGTGGATCTAGTACCCGGGCCGAACGGGGGAGGCGAAGCAGTAGAGGAAGTGCAGATCCGACGGGGAGGGAGGAGGGAGGTGCTGATAGGGCGTGGAGGGGACGCAGAGGGTCGGTCGGGCATGGGGGTCAGGGGGCGGAGGGGCAGCCGAGCGTGGAGGGGATCTGGGGAGGCGAAGGGGCAGTCGAGCATGAGTAATGAGGCTGCCTGGGAGTGGAGAAAAGGGTGTTGGGGGTATGGGGGAAAATAGGGATGGCAGCGGGTACGGGTCCCTCCGGGTCCAACCTCCGTGGACCCAGACCCGAGACCCAAATTTCGGACCCGGACCCGAAATCAGTCATGGGTCCAATCTCGGACCCGGACCCGAACCCGTTATTTGAGGTTTGCATGCATGAGGTCATTGAGATATTTAAATAAAATGGAAAAAGTTTAGCTAGAATGGGGTTTGAAGACAAGACCTCTTGATTCAATCACACGGTTCCCTCCATTGAGCTATGATGTGACTTGTGACAAGGGTGCATACTAATCTATTTTAAGTTCACCTTACCTTCTACCTAGAGTCGGGTCCGGGTCTGGGTACCCACGGGTCCAACATGAGACCCGGACCTGGACCCGAACCCGAACCCGGACCCGAACTAATATACCCGTGGGTCCGAATTTGGACCCGGACCCACGGGTATTTTTGCCATCCCTAGGGGAAAATAGGTATGGGAAAAAAGAGGGAAAGAGAAAAAGGGAAAAAGGAAGGAAAAAAGAGGGAAAAGAGAAGAAAAAAATTGTTACATGCTAAAATTTATAATTATTATTTCATAATTTTTTACGATTAGTTAACAAGAGTACATGGTAGTTCTCACTTGATTAATGTGAGAGTGGTTGTTGATGCATCTGAAAACTCACGATAGTTAACCAAAGAATGAGACGTTTAACTAAAGAATAAAGATTTAAGAAAAACATGTACGTGAAGGTAAGAGGCACTTGTAACATGCTTAATCGCTTAATGAGTGGTCAAAAACATTTTGTATTAGCACTAGTGACAGTAGTAATCAAAGCAAGCTAGATAATTGAGAAAGGCGGAAGAGAGAGATAGAGAGAGCACTACGAGAGATTGAGAAAGGTGGGTGAGAGAGAGCTGATAGAGATAAGCAAGAAGGGAGAGAGAGCACTAAGAGAGATTGACAAAAGATGGGTGTGAGAGAGAGCTGAGAGAGACGGGCATGAGGGGGGAGAGAGAGAGAGAGAGAGCTGGGAGAGATTGAGAGACGGTGCAAGAAGTTGCTCTCTCTTACCCGTCTCTCTCAATCTCTCTTGGCCGTATTCAACACATCCCCCTTGCTCTCTGTAACTGTTTAAGAATAAATAAATTATAGCATTGAGAGAGAGAGAGAGAGAGTGATGGGTGAGACAATTGAGAGAGTTGAGAGAGATTTAGAAAGACATGAGAGAGAGAGAGAGAGAGAGAGAGCGCTGAGAGAGATTGAGAAAGAGAGAGCTGAGAGAGATGAGCAAGAGGGGAGAGACATAGCTAAGAGAGATTGAGAGACAGTGCAAGAAGCTGCTCTCTCTCATCTGTCTCTCTCAATCTCTCTCAGCTCTCTCTCTCTCTCATCCGTCTCTCTCAACCTCTCTCGCCTGTATTCCTCACTCTATTTCTCACCCATTGCCCCCCTCTCGCCCATGTTTAGTACATCCCCTCACTTTCTATAACTGTTCAAGGATAAATAAATTTTAGTTCTTTTTTCCATAATATTTGCATCTACTACCTCAACTCTATACGTTTCCAGCTCCTTTCCTCTCGTCGCAATAGTACAAATAGGCTGTGCCTAGGCTCGCCGAAGGCGAGCAGGGCCGACACGGCAGGCATGACGGCCCGTCGTGGCCTGACACGGTCTAGGCACGAAGCATTATGGGCTCGGCCCAACCCGACCCAGCCCGACACGATGCCCACCTCTACCGGGAACGTGAGGATTCACGATGAAGCAAGCGGGGCAGTCCATGTGTCACATGAGGGAGGGTGACATGGTTTGTGCGCTTGGCCGGGAATCCCCCAAGTTTAATAAAGATGGTATGCTATTGCATGGCAAAGAGTCGACTACGTGGTATGTACGTTGAGAGTCAGCTAATAAGGGCGTAAAGAGTAGGGTTCACAAAATCGTCGAAAATTATTTGAAAATCGCGTTTTTCGATCATATCGAGTCGATTCGTCATCTAAAACCGGTTGATAAACCGGTCTGATTAAAAAAATTCAAAAAAATTTAAAAAATTTATACAACATAAAATTGATTGATTTTTGGTACAAGCCGGTCGGTTTTCGATAAAAATCAACCGGTTTGAGGCCAAAATCATGTCGCAACGTTGTAGTGTTCAGTCGGATGGTTAAAACCAGTCAAAGCTGGCTGATTTTCGATCAAAATCGGTCGATTTTTTATTTTATTTTATTTTATTTTTAAAATTTTTTGAATTCCTAACCCTTCAATTTTTGACAAATTTTGAGCGATTTTCCACTCGATTTGTTTGATTTTCGAATTTGGTTTTCAAACGGTTTTTTCGGTTTCAATTTGATTAACCCTAGTAAAGAGTACATGTTGTACTCCATAGGATCTTAAAGGGCATTTTCGTGAATGGCCTGATTAAGATTATGCAATTTGAGTAAACCCTCTTCAAAGTGAAACTACGAAGCCTCGAAACACCAGTAAATAATACATGTCACCTATAACATTTTCCTACCGAGATCGGGTATCATGACAGATACTTGCTGGGTTTGGGCACTACGGCATCTCGTTTTACTGGGCTCAAAAACCGTTGTACCCTATGCTATCGAGGTCAGGCATCTACTATAGTAAGGAAGGGTTGCAAACAATATGTGCCGTTGACTTTTGTAATCGAGAATTGGCTCGATTTACTGTTCCATTCTGAAGAAAACCACGAGTGATAAAGTGTGCAGGGGCTAGGTGAGCAATTCCTCTGACGTCGAGTTCTCTAACGTGTTGATCCTCCCAGCGCGTGATCCCACACGTCAGTGACACAACATCAGAGAACTCGACGTCAGAGGATCTCATCGCGGGGGCTAGGGGCCAATTCGGGCAAAGAGGTCGTGAACCTATTAGCATTTGCCTGTCAGATCAGAACGTTGGCACTTCACACTTTTTGATCGAGCCCAAATGTCGCCCGAAAATACAGACAAGTCACAGGTGACATTGGACAACCCACCCGGTTCAGGGGAAACGCAGCGGAGCCGAGCGGACCAGGCCTGGGCCGCCACCACACCCATATTTTCGATTTGCCGCTCACCCCCAATTCCAAAATCCAAATCCAAAGACCCCGCACCGGCCACCGCGCCGCCCTACCCCACAGGAACCCCTCCCCGCGCGGCCGCGCCCAGATCGCACCAGGCGATGGCGGCCACCGCCAGCGCAGGCGGCGAGTGGGAGATCTGCAACGACAACGGATTCGTCTACAAGCGCCCCCGCGGCCTCTACCCGACCGACCGCGACGGCGCCGGCGCAGCGGTGCTCTCCACCCCGGCGCCGCCCCCCGAGTCCGTCCTCCTCCAGCGCCGTCTCCGGGCGCTCCGCAGCCTCCGCGAAAAGTACCGCCTCGAGCTCGCTCGCTGGGAAGCCCTCCCCTCCGACGTCCTCGCTCCGCTCCCCACTCCCCCGGCAGCTCCTCCCCGAGCCCCTCCCGCTCCCCCCCTTCCAGTCGCCGCCTCGGCTACCACCACCTCCTCCGACCTCCTCGCGCAGGTAACTTACTTCCCCAGTCACTTTTGTTTTTTTTCCCCTTATTGCGGCTAATGATTTTGTTTCAATTTGGGGGCTGTGCAGGCGGAGGTGCTGGAGCAGATGCTCAAGAAGCTGCCGCAGATGTGCGACGAGATAGACGAGTTCTGCAGCTTGCACGAGGCGACCCTTGTCGATGCCGTCACTGCGCTGCCTGTATGGGGCAATCCACTGGAGCTTGTGGACTCGTTGTGCAGTCCGGCTGGGCAGGCTGTCCCTGGTACCAATTAGGCTCTTCACAGCTTTGCTAGTGCTTTTTGTACTTACCTAGATAGTTTGCTTTGTTGTGATTGGTGAATTGCAGTACAAATGGTGGCAGAAACTAGGTTCATAGTTTGTGCTTGCAGGATGGCAGAAATTGCCACCTGATGTACCCTATGATTGAGGAAATCGGCATTGTGTAACTAACTTAGGGTAACTTGAGCTGAAATATGTTAAATTATTTCTTATGGGATGCTATCATAAGTGTTGGAATGGTAGCTATGTATGAAAGTGCTTTTGTGGCTGATTAGTACAAGTAATGTAATTCTTGCCTTTCCTAACGGGATGAATTATAGTTGGAACTCGGCGCATATTGGCATAAAGTACATTGATAATGTGTAACGTTGCAATTTTGAAATGCAACTTGCCTAGTAGGCAAGTAGATACTTGTGAAATTTTGAATTTCTGTTGAGGAGATTGTACAGCTACAATCAGTAGGTTTGGAATTTTTTAGTCTCCCATTACCATTAATCTTGAATTCAGGTGGCATTGGGTGTTGATCGACTGCCATCTCGGGTCCGGATCCCCTAGAGTTACAAAGTTAACTTCACCAGGTGGAGTTGCTGATCTCAAACTGCACGCTGATCGACAAGCTGCCGGAGGTGGCATAATTGAGATTGAGACTGGCAACTCTACCGTTAGAGTTAACTTTGTAGCTCCAGGGATCCAGACCCATCAGTTGCTGCATAACCTGCTTCTATGATCTATATTTGCATATGTACTCATTTAGTTTTGTGGGGAGAGGAATTGAGAAACCCTGTATGAATGGCAGCCCAGACTCTCTTCGCCTTAGCCTTTGCTTTCCCACCGTACCAACTTATTAGTGTTCATTTGCCATCAAAACCCTATCCTAATCTCTCCAATTTGTTGACCTCCTATTGCTACTTAAGCTCTGTTTGTTTTGGCTTAGGCTTTTTGGCTTTTAGCTTAAATCGTCTGCTTTTAAGTCAAGACATGTTATTTGGTATCCTGGTTTATTAATGGGTTAGATGGTATAGCTTATAGATGAAAAGTCTAAAATACCCTAAATGAGATGGTGGATGAATTCTCAATTTATATATGATGGTATTTTGTGGGTAATTTTGGAGACTTTTAGTGGTAAATGGTTATTTCATTCAAAAAGCCCCAAAAAAGCTCATCTTGTCTGGCTTTTGGCTTATAGTTATACATGGGCTTTTGGATTTTTTAAAGCCCGGTTTAAAAGCCAATCGTTTGTTTCGGCTTAGCTTTTTTGGCTTTTAAGCCGATGAAAAAAATAGAAACAAACATAGCCTTAGTTGAAAATGTGAAAGCCTTTAGGCTGGGCCTCTCAAGACAACGACATTGGCCGCTTCTTTGTCCCGGATCTCCTGGTATGAGTCTTTGTTTCAACAAGCAAATGCAAACTATGGTGTTTTTTTTGTTAGGAAAATACCAACGTTAAAGATACAGATGGTGCTTAGTTTCTTATATCGTAATCAGGGGTATAAATTTCAACCCTATTGTAGCATTTTCTGCAGATTTAAGTTAGTCTATAAATTCCAAGCAACCAATTAATTATGCACTACCTTGTTTCATTTGTTACAATAGAGATGGTTGGTTCAAGCCCTCAACGTGCAATTAATCATCAATTGATCCCATGTATAAGCTCTGCGGATCAAGGGGAGTTCCTTTAACCTTGTTGGCGATGCGTCAGGCTTACTAAGAAGAATTGTCACAACTCAGTGAAGTGCATTCTGTGCAAAAAATATTGTAAGGCAGGTATCGATCGTATGAGGAAGCATTTGGCAGGCATACCGGGTGATATTCAACCTTGTGAAGCAGCTCCACCAGAGATGCAGAAGCAATTTCGAGATCTGGTAGAGAGCGTAATGAAGATGAAAGAGGACAAAAATCAACAAGAAGCTTAGTTAGTTGCCTCGGAACGAGCTCCTTGCTTCCGATCATGGTTTCAAATATCGGTGATTATTGTGCGAAAATCGTGATTTTTTGACGTATCAATGGGATGCGGCATCTAAAATCGATCGACAAATTTGTTAGATTAAAAAAATTCAAAATTTTTTTATGCAACGTAAATATCGTGATAATATGTGAAAATCGAGAGAAAATTGCTCACAAAACCGGTTTTGAGAAACATTCAATTGGCCAGTCAAAATCGACATAAAATCAGTGAAAATCAAGAGAAAATCGGTAGATATTTGATTTTTTTTTCAAAAATTTGGATTTCAAAACCATGCGATTTCTAGTGATTTTTGAACGATTTTTATCGATAATTGTAAACAAAAAATCAGCCGATAAATTCAGACCCGATGTTTGAAACCCTGCTTTTGATAGTGATGTTCTATTCGACGAGGATTCGGACCAAGGTTCACTAAACTGTTTTTGCGATTTTCGAATGAACATTGATTTTGGTAATCGCAAAATTCGAACCGAAAATCATCAAAAATCACATAGTTTTAAAAACAAAAAAACAAAAAATCGACAATTTTCGTGGGAAATCGATATTTTTTTTGTGGAAAATCGACAGACTTGTTGAATGATTAAATTTGGAGCGATCTTTGTTGCTTTTTTTTTTTACGAAAATCGAGCGATTTCCACCGATTATTGACCGGTTTATGACACGTAAATTTTTTTGAATTTTCGAATTTTTGTTTGAATTAGACCGGTTTATCGATCGGTTTTAGAAGCCGACCCGCGTCGATACGGGCAAAAATCGCAAAATTCAAACGATTTTGGTCAATTTTGTGAACCATGATTCGGACTAAAACAGGCTCCCTTGGTTCATTACTTCATTCCGTGTACGTGAAACTAGTTCTTTTGATTGTCGGTATGTCAATTGACTCAATTCTAGTCCATGTTACTTTGCATGCTTATCCTGTGAAGATGGCTTAGGTATTGCAAATATGTGACAATCGTGTGTGAATTTCCGAAAATCTAAAAAAAATACCAGATATAAGGGAGAATATGTTCTCTAGCCATGCAAAATTTCAAGACTAGACTCAATTGCATTCAAAAGACCAAAAAACACACACAGAAACACAAACACACAGAAGGTGAATTGTCGCAAATGAGATGGACGTTTGTATCAAAATTTTGCAGGGAAGTAGAACATGTCTCTTCTTTTATCTGGTAGTTTTTTTTTAGATTTTTTTCAAACTTTTGTACATAATTTTCACGTATTTACAATATAGGCTTTTTTAACATGATATGACCCCCTTAAACTGTGACCTACATTTGTTTTGAGTCGAACTCTAGTGCATAACCATAATTGTCGACCGATCAGTTTTGCTATCCTTTGGAGTTGGTAATGAAGTTCTGGTATTATCGGGGAATGGTACAAGTATGTCTGATAACTCCGGCAACGGTACGACTTTATCCCTGAGACTAGTATTATCATCGAATAAATACACATATCATCACGAACGCCAAATTATCAAGATAATTCCGACTAATTGTCCACGGTCCAATCAACCGGTTAGCGGTACGCGGGTACCCTGTCATGGCTTTTATAGGTATGTTTTGCCCTCGGACTATCCGACGGTTCATGAATTCACGATTAATCGTCCCAAGGAGTGTATTGCAGCCATGGTTCAAAATCCCGGCGAATTTCGACGAAATCTCGGATTTCGGCCAGGGACGAGTTTCAAAATCCTGACGGAATTAATTTTTTTTTGAAAAATTCAAAATCTAGGATTTCTCGGCGAGATCTCGGCAATTTCATACGAGATCTCGGCGATTTCGGGCGAGATTTGGTAGTTTTTTGCCGGATTTTGATTTTTGTGCATTGTATTTGATTGGGTTTAGGATCAAGATCATCTACAAAAAATTTTAACATGTTTTTGACCATTTTTTGGTCGGTTCAATTTTAAAAATTTTGTTGGTTAGGACTTTCCGAATTTTTTTTAAAAATTCAATATTGATCATTTTCTAAAAATTTTATGGGAATATTATGGATGTGTTAGGACCATTCACAAAAAATTTCAAAATTTTCTAAAGTGGTTTGAACATTTTTAATACATAGGAACCTTTCTAGTGCATTGAAACAACATGGAATTTTTCACTGTTGTAGTCTTCAAAAATTTTCACTGTTATAGCCTTCAAAATTTTTCACACCAACTTAGACAGGATCTAATTTCTTCCCCATGAGAGTCTGGAGTGATTGGGGAATGAAAAACTACTATTTGTTTATGGGTTACAAACCACATGAAATCATAGCACTACTATGGAGGGACATCAGTGGCGGTTCGTAAGAGACATCAGTGGCGGTTTTTAAACCGCCACAGATTAAGCGCCAGTGATAATCGAAGTTTTTCAGAGGCGGTTTGAAAACCGCCACTGATAATACTCATTAGTGGCGGTTGGAGAGAAAAACCACCACTGATAATGATAATATCAGTGGCGGTTCCAACTAAAAACTGCCACTGATAATGCATATCAGTGGCGGTTTTTAATTGGAACCGCCACTGGTATGCATTATCAGTGGCGGTTTTTAGCTGGAACCGCCACTGATAACCCCGTCCGACAATAAAAAAAACCTACATTTCTGGCTAGCCTCAGGAAAGTGCTAGCCATGCCCTCTAAAACAGCACACACACGAAAGACAAGAACAGTAACTGGATGATAAAGTCATCTTTATAACTGAATCAAAGAACAGACAAAAATTCATTGCATACACCCATCTAATAAGTTGCATAGATTTTTTTTATCAGATTTTATGTTTACTTGGAAATCTAATCAACTATCTCATTTGCCAATGGAAAAAATACTCCAATATACAACAAAAAATACAAAATATCAAAAATATACAATAGGAATTTTTTTTTGCGAAAATGACGTGGCGGCCGCCACGCCGCACAGCGGCTGCCACGCCCGACGGCGGCAGGCCTGGCTGCCGCTACACCGCACGGCGGTAGCCAGGTGCCGTCCCCTCACGCGCGCCAGCGCCGGCCGTTGTCACTCGTGGTTGCCGGTGGCCGCCGTCTTGGCGTGGCGGCACCGACTGGCGCATATTTCCGGGAATCCCGGCTGCCAGCGCAGGTCGTCCTCGCCCACGCGCCGAAAGTTGCATGCAGTGGGTAAAACAGCAAAACGACATCGTAATATGTCCATGGAACAGAGAGTCAGAGATGCATGGATGTTGCTTTGTGCGAGTCAAGGAAATTGAAAAGGTGAGGCAGAGAGACTTTGCCTCTGCATGTACTACAGCCGGGCCGCCGTGGGAGGGGACACTGGCCGTCTTGGGACGGCGGCAGCCAGGCTCCCGCCGTCGGGCGTGGCGGGCGCCGGGCGGGGTGGCGGCCGCCACGTCCTTTTCACAAAATTTTTCTCTTGTTGTATATTTTTGATATTTTGTATTTTTTATTGTATATTTGAGCATTTTTTTCATTTGCCAATATGTAATACGGAGAGATGAATGATACAATCCAGCAGAAAACCTTAAACAAAACCTACCATGTTCTTTGTACCATTTTGTTGTCAATAGTTCATCATTATCACCAACACAAGTATAAAATCCTGGAAGACGAGCGGCACCTGTAATCGTAGTGAGAAGTAACAACTTAATTGACAATATAAGTGTTA
Source organism: Rhipidocladum racemiflorum (assembly GCA_036346355.1). Taxonomy (NCBI): domain Eukaryota; kingdom Viridiplantae; phylum Streptophyta; class Magnoliopsida; order Poales; family Poaceae; genus Rhipidocladum; species Rhipidocladum racemiflorum. Next base: position 23,729,347 of record CM070571.1, read on the forward strand.
TGCCCCTAACTATAATTGAGATCTGCATAAACTAATGCTACTCTCATCATAGCAAACAAAAGCTCAACAATGGCATGGCAAAAATACAAACTGCACTAGTGTTCTTTGTGCCTTTCACCAGAATTACATTATCGTCAGCAATTCTTTCCTCCACAACCTCATCAAAGATGTCCAAGGAACGATGAATCGAACGTTTCTTCACCTTCCATATCAGCAAAAGTAGTCACCTGCACTTTCGTACTATATCAGGATATTGCCAAACAGTTTGTGTAGCATTAATTAATACTTGGGCTAGACCACTATAAAAGGTGATCTGCCATATTCCAGGGGAACATCAAGGGTAAAGGTTGTTTTATATATAAATTTCTATTGTACAAGTCATCCACACCCAGATATTACTTTAGAACATTATTGTCGTTAGATTAGAATACCCAAGCGTAATCGATGCGTAAGAGCATTATATTAATATATTTTGATGTTCAAAGGGCATTGAATTGAGATAATGCATTCCCACATTGCTTCAGAATCATAGCAAATTTCAAGCAACTTCGGTAGAGTTTCAAGCCAAAAGTAAATTCATGGGACCATCAAGCCAATAAGTCCTGAATGGGATTAAACAGAATATACAATATTCAAATACTGCTTGGTCATGAATATACCACCTTATGCGTAGTGCAACAGATTATGTATGAAGCACCCAACCAAAATCACCAGTAACTAAGCAAAATATGTCATACAGTAGAAAAGCTAGCCAACCCAACCAAAAATACATAAATAGTTCTTGCTTTGAAACTATATTTAGAAACACATTTAAAAGTACATAAAGAAACAACTTATTCTTGAATTACGAAAACATACCTTCAATAACATATCATCGATTCCCTTGGTGGTCAATACAACATGATCACCAGCCTTGAGAATTTTCTCAATCCGCTCTTTTGTTATGTCAGATTCTCTGCAGGGGAAAAAAGAGTAATGCATTAGGTCCCTCAAAAAATGAAATGAATTGCTTTTTTTAATCCAATCATAAAAGCATGGGGATCCAGCACAAAAAATCAGAAACAAGCAATATGCAAGAGGTTTAAAAGAGAGCAGTCATTGCTGATTCATTCAGGAAATAACAGAAATGAATATAATAAACTGCAAAACAGAAAATGCACATAGCGAAAGGGAAATAATAACCTGCAAAACTGAAAATACACATACCTTGAGCTGCATGGCCTGTGTTCAGTGCATATCCATTCAGCAGGTAACTATCCTTAGCGCTTTTACCTTGAGCTCTCAAAATATTAATGCTCTGCAGAATAGATAAAGCCATAGGTACAACCAAAATTTCATGAAAAGGGTAAGAAAGTACCAAATGCACTTTACAGACCTTGATAGGATATTTCACTTCTCCCTTGGCGTTTGTAGTCTTCACAGCTTGAACTGCTTCTACAACCTAAATTACACTAACCAAGTGATTATAGTTTGAGAATATGATAATTCGCAAGTAACTTCACCACATATTAAGTGCTGACCACAATCTAATGTGACGCCCAACAAACACTTCACCCGTATCCTTCATCTGCTAATAGAGAACATATTAATTCACCAATTAAGTAACTCAGAAAAGAAATCTGGCCAAAAGCACATGCAAACATAGGCCAACATTGTGAGAACAGGTTAACAAAAATGTGCAAACAGGAATTGCTAGCCATGGCCACCCACATAATGCATGCTCTCATATCCATTTTGGACAGCTTTCGAAGCGAACTATAAGTGGCAACCCATTCAACACATTACAAATGATAAACCAACAATGATGGTCATCTTCGGGGAATACAAAGATGAGCACCATCATGACTACATCCTAACCACATTTACAGACTTCAGATCTACTAACGATTTTGAACTACTTCCTAAGCTACGAGCCTACGAGCCTTCAGAGTTCTTTGGAGGCGAAGGACGTGTAAGAAGAGTATGGATCAATGGATCGTTGTTGTCTTCATCATAAAACTCGCCCTTTTTGTTGATGACTTCCCTCATGATGAAGTATGCGAGCTGTCCCTGAATGGCTTGGATTTCAACAGGAAGCAATCCTGCCGTAGGCAATTTGAGGCGCTACAAGTAGGAAAATAAAATCTCAGAGTTTATCTTCGGGGAAATTGAATGGTGCGAATAAATTCGTGAAGTTAACATGACAAACCTCTACGTCATTGTCTACTATTGTAGAACCTAAGATTTCGCGCATGTATTAGCACACAAAGTACCCACACAAATTTGTGCCTTGCGACTGCTTGTGGCACTGCGATATAAGAATATTGCTTGCGATATCAGAATATTGAAGGAATTATTTACTATGAAATGCGATATAAGAATATTGCTTGCGTATGCATCTGGAAATTTAGTACGGACTGAAAAGGATTTCTGGAATGGCCGGTATCTCAAGCTTTTTGTACAATATTTTTTGAACGCCTCATTCATTAGTCTTAACAGCTCTTCGTAGTCTTTTTTATCTTTGTCCAGTGGGTCCATGATCACAGACTTGCTCTTTTCGGAGTAATTACTACGAGAATCCAGTGGAACCTACATACGCACGTATGATGCTATAATCATTACTCCTAGGATAAGAGTAATGAACGAATTCAACGAATAATTTAACTAGCCAAATGAGAAACTTACTTAAAATTGTATGGAAGAAGTATGAAGTCCTTATCTTGTAGTTTTAGCAACGCCTCAGATATCGTATTCCTCGACCTCCTTTGGTGCTCTTGTGATTTCGATCCTGACAGACTGCTTCGGTCGAGGAATCCCACCGCCCCTTGGTTCTTCTCAGTTCAATCAACTCGTATCTAGATAAGGAAAAAGTTAGACATGACATTTATCGGTATTACATGAATGTAAACCATGATTTATATATTAGCCACTTACAAAGGCTCCAAAGATCTCAAAAAACAGACGTCGAGGGCGTCGTGATAGAACAGGTTGTGCAAGTCAGCGAAGTCTATCAGGAAGTAGCCAGGACCCTCATGGTGAAAATGTTCCTCCTGGAAAATGGCAGTGATCACCTTCGGGAGTACATCTTGGTTGGATCGCTCCATGTACTAGTTATGTAATCGCTGCATCATGAGTGTTAGGCTATTAAACTTTGATTCGGTGACTAATGGCTTCCCCATCGCGAATTTCAGCCTTTCTTGATTATCTTGTCCTTTAGATTTCGCCTTGCCCTTTCTTTTTCCCAAGATAACATCATACTCTGTTCTGGCTTCGCCTGATCTAACTGATATGGCTTGTCTATTGCGCCATTTCTTTGGATCAGGTGTTGTAAGTTCATCATTTGAAGTGGTCGCACTAAGCATTTCATGTTGAGGTCTTTGGTGACGAATTGGCTCTGGAATAGGCTCCTTTGAAGTGGGCGCACTAGCAATTTGGCGCTTTCAGGTGTTGGTGATGAATGGGCGAGTTCTCTTGTATGAGAGTCCGGCACCACATGGTTCAAGGCGATGTCACGCTTACGCCATCGATGAATGTGTGAACGGCACTTCCTAGAGTTGTAACCTCATCATTACAGGGCATTTCCAGCCCGATGTTACCAAATTGTGGAAGCACCGTGTCCACTTGGACCTTTGCATAACCCAGAGCTATCGGAGAGTTGTGCAAAACATCCCCTTGTTGGTATGGATAAGCTATCCTCAGTAGCGACTGTAAAAATATGTTCATCACAGGTACATTGAGCCGGGCAGGTGTGGGGTCTTGTATGTCGCCCACAGGATAATGGGTGTTATCCGGTTGTTCCAATGGTGTGGATGCGAATCGCTACTGGCGATTCGTAGGGTCAAGTGAGAACAGTGTTGTGTCCTTGCGACTGGCTCATAGCTTCTTGTACTTTTTGCTGAACTTGTTGTGCTACGGTGCCTTGTAATTCTCGAAGCACCTTTTCCTTCATCAGTTCCAAATCCTGTTCCGCACGCTCTTCTTTGGCTCTCTTGCGACTCCTATAAGAGTCTTCATGCTCTGGGAAACCTATCTTCCAGGAACCTTAACCTCAACGCCTCGTGGTCCGACCAGGGTGCTCTTTGTTTCCCAAGGCCATTGTTAGTTCGTCCTTCTCCCTATCCCCGTGAAAATTTCCTTGGGTGGACTCGACGTGCAGCTCCCGAATTCGTTGGGAGATTGCCTCATCGATCTTTGTTTTGAATAATAAGCCCCATCGGACATGATAGATGCTCTTGCTAGCACATAATGCTTAACTCGATCCGTAATCCGGCTAAGGGACATGTGCCACGATCGGATCGCATCTGATTCTTGCCTCTCCCACGTGGGAATTTTACCCGCGTGCACTCCGCTCGTGCCTAGTCTGTGGGGTGAGTGTTCATCCTTGCAATCTATCGGTGGTGTTCACTAGATTTCATTCTTTGTTTCATCTTGCTTCATCGCAACAAATTCATCCCAATATGGCTCTACTTTAGGATAATCTCCGATGGCTGCCCGATTCTTCATCACATAGTTTGTATTCAGCCTGGACTTGAAGTTCCTCCATGCGACATCCATGGTTATCAACGCATTTCGACGCATGAGCTCTTCGGCATCTTCAGGGAATTCAAAAGATTCTTTCAGCTCTGTCCATAGATCCATTTTTGTGGCACCGGGCACTTTGTGCCAATCCAAATAGGTGATTGGAACTTTATCCCTTGCGATGTACCCGCATGTTGACCTATATTTGGATGCTATTTTTTTCGGTGAAACAGGGACTCCAGCATCTGAGACCCTCGTTATGGTATGCCGCCTTCAGGCTTCTTAGTTTTCCCTCGGCCTCGACGTCTTGCAACAGGAGCATCAGCAGGAGAGGCCTCGGCATCTGAGGTGGTTCGATGGATATTAAGGTATCTGCTTGGGCTTGAGTTCGGCGAAGGGTTGGAACCATTCTCTAACCCAGGCTGGGGCTCAGACTCCATAAGAACTACATATATACAGATTGTAGGTTATTATGACGGACGGGTTGAGGAGGACGTTAAAGGTAGCAAAATGTAGTTCATACATACCATTGGCACTACTAATTAATTACACATCAAACAGATTGAGCATATTAGATTTAAGAGAATGTAAGTTAATTGATTGATATTGCTCTCAGGCACTTGGTGTAGGAATGCTAGAGACTAGCTCCTCCCTCATCTACACCTGGGTCAAGTTTATCTCATTTGAAGTAGACAATTAACTATGTAAATAAGGCCTTCAATCCTTACCTTCCAGTTTTAGGTTATTTAATCAATTAACCAACATATATAGCAGTGCATATTGGCAAATAAAGTAACACATACAGTACTCAAAAGAGAACAACTTCAGGTAAAGAATAATGAACAAGCTTTGCAACAATGAAATGAAGTAAACAATTTTTACCATGTAAGTCTACTGATTGAAGGCCTAATTCACAACATTAATTGTCTAATTCATCATTTGACCCAATTTGCATCATCGAGCAATAAAAGAATAAGCAACAGAAAACATTGAAGCATTGACATGTACATTGAAACATTGAAGCATTTGCATCATATGATGACAAAAGATGGTAAAATGTCTGGTCCAAAACAAGTCAACATGCGGCAAATGAGCTAGTGCAAATGCTCATAATGATGTGATAAAAAAGGAATCAAGTCAACATGCGGCCTAAATGAGTATGTATGACAAATTGACAATAGCAACAACATAGCAGAAATTGTACATGGAAACCCAAACAAAGTGTGCAACAGGCACACAAACTAGATTGGTCACTTCAAATTGCTCTGCATTGTCTCCAGCGCTCACAGACAAAAAGAACTGCAATAATAGAGGCACCACAATTCATATGAACCCAGGTTCAAATCTAAATTTCCCCATCACTACATGCTAGCAAAACATAATGTACATTACACGGAAGCAAATATTCGATTAAATCATATGCAATGCCTTCTGAATTCTGTCCTGTCCATTACACGGAAGCAAATATTGTTTTATCTGAAACATGACTTACAGAAACATAATGTACAGAACCAACAATTGTCGCAGTGAGGCAAATGAGCTGATTTTAGGTGCAAAGCTACTTAAAATGCGACCAGTTACATGCAAGCAAAGAACTCATGATTTATGTCAAAGAAAGTCTTGATTTATACAAGCAGAAACATCTGGTAACAAAACACCAGCAAGTCATTTGTCCAAATTTCATCATAATAGTTGAACTACAAAATTAAAAGCGGTAGCGTGATGCAATGAGCATTCCATAGTGAATCCACAATATACAGAGGCGTCGACGGGGACGTACGTACCGCGGTGGTGGGGGTGGGGGGGCGAGCGGGGAGCGGAGGCGTCGACGGGGACGGTGGCGGCGCCGAGCAGGGAGCGGAGGCGGAGGCGTCGACAAGCACTTAGGGTTAATTTCGCACCGTGACGAAAACAGCCAGCACTGTCGGGTTTATATATGGGGTACGTATCAGTGGCGGTTATTGAAAGTGCATCTAGGCCCCTTAATTTGGTTTTGTGTGATTAATGACAAACGATTAAAGAATCTAACGTGTTTAACCAGTCCATGAACAGGTAAAAGGTTCGAAAAGAGATCATCTATGGCCTTCGGGTACCCTCAAGCTTTATAGAGTAAGAAAAACGGCATCTGCAATTGTAATTTCGATTTGTTGAGTCCTAAGGTTGCCGTACTATTAAGAGGGGTGCACTAGTGTTGGTCTGGAGATGGTCATTTTGCTCGGATGAATGTTGTTTAGCCTCTCAAGTGTGCTTCAGTGTCCACACTCACTTTGGGATGAAGTTGTTTTCTAGTTCCTATCTGTCGACGATCGGTTTCGCCGGCAATGAGATTTGTGATTCTAGGGGATTTGTGCGGGATCTGAGCTTGATGGTAACACAGGATGCGAGGGCAATCTGTTTTTAGACAGGTTCGGGCTCTCTCGGAGGAGATAATACCCTAGTCCTGTGTTCTTGGATATCTTGTGAGCCTCTTTTTCTTGTTTCTCCCTCCTCCCCTTATATACTGGGGGAAGGATACATGATAGATGGGCGCCACCGGGCCCTGAACATGGTGGCCTGGCCGACATGTGCCTTGTCCTCATTGGCCCTCGCGCTCTACGTCTTGGAGAGGTGGTTATGCTTTCCCCGACCCACGCCTGCCGCCCTGTCAGGTTCCAGCATCCGTAGGCTCTGGTAGTGTCAGGCTGCATGCTTCGTTCTTGGCGGGTTGTTCGGGCGTGGCGCGAAGCTTCCCCGAAGGATCGGGAGTTGCCTTGGGGAACAAGTCGAAAACCTCCTCCGGGCCCGTCGTGGTGCTTCTGGACTCTGGGCTTTCTACTTCGCCCGTCAAGCCCAGTCGGGTGTAGGCCCCTCTTGCGGGACCCCTGTCTCTAACATCCCACAGCAGCCCCCAAGTGCTTTAGGATCGGATTTCCGTCTCTTATCCTGTCATAAGGATTATGCGGGAAAAAGATCGTAAAGAACTTGTAGTATGAAGCCACCGTGGTTGGTTAGCTCGTGGCGAGTGGTACCGCGCCCCGTTACGGTCTTGTGACAACCGCTTGTCGCTAATAAGCTTGGTCGGCCCTCATGGGGCGTACCGTAGTCTTTCGGCTCGTGGCCGAGTGGTACCCGCGCCCGCTTACGGTGCGCGGCAACCGGCTTGTCGCTCGGCTGGCCCTCATGGGGCGTACCGTAGTCTTTCGGCTCGTGGCCGAGTGGTACCCGCGCCCGCTACGGCGCTGCAACCGGCTTGTCGCTCGGTGGCCCTCATGGGGCGCATCAGTAGTCTTTCGGCTCGTGGCCGAGTGGTACCCGCGCCCGCTTACGGTGCGCGGCAACCGGCTTGTCGCTCGGCTGGCCCTCATGGGGCGTACCGTAGTCTTTTTGGCTCGGGGCCGAGCGGTACCCACACCCGTTTGCGATGTGCGGCGATTGGCTCATGAGACCCAACCGACCCTCATGGGGCATACCTTGGTCATCCAGAGTAATGCCTGCGTTCGCCATTTGCCAAGACCGCCTGCACACTCATGGGGCGCATTCTCAATACCGATTTAGTGAAAATCCTCCCACGGTACCCAATCACGCTAGAAGAAGCAGTGACCATCAATTGACCCCAAATTATGGGGCATACCGCTTGAGGATGTTCGGAAAGTGCCCAACCCCAAGCTTCCGTGGCGGCCGGCGTTCAGGCCCATCATGGGGCGCACTTTATCCCAAACTTCGAACCAGACTTGACACCTGGTCGCGTTTTGCGCAACCCAGCTATCGGCCCAACATGGGGCGTGCCCTAGATCTGGCCCAGAATCGAAAGCGGAGGCCCTCGCTCTCCCCGCCGTAAGGCGAAAATTAAGGCTTGTTCCTTATAAATGAGGGAAAACTTGCTAGGCGAAGGTAACTCTGCCCTTCCCTCACCACAGTTGAGAAACCTTTAAGCCTTTTTCGGCGATTCGGGCGACTTAGGGTTTCCAATTTCGCGCCCAAGGCCCCCGACGGTTCCTCCCTCCAGGTCTCCTTCACAGAGATGTCTTCCTCTTCGGGATCCTCGTCAGCGTCGGGAGGTAGCACCGACCCTGCGACTGCGGGGTGGGAGACCTCCATCACCACGACGTCCCGGTTGGAGGGACTGGTCGCTGCCGGCGTCCTTCCTCCGCTGGAGTTGATCTTCGCCCGCCCCGCCGCAGGTGACCCTTACCCCACACCTCTGGAGAATGAGATTGTGGTGTTCGAGTCCTTCTTCTGGCGAGGATTTAGCGTTCCTGGGAGCGCCTTATTCCGGGGGCTCCTCCACTTTTACGAAATCGAGCTGATTAATTTGAACCCCAACTCGATTCTTCACATCGCTATCTTCGTTCAGCTTTGCGAGGCGTATCTTGGGATACGTCCTCATTTGGACTTGTTCCGCTCCTTCTTCTTGCTCAAGCCTCATCCGAACCGGGCCGCTCCCAGCGTCGTTGGGGGCGCCGGTCTCCAGCTGCGGGAGGGCTCGAAGAAGCAGTATTTCGTTGTTCCCCTCAAGACCTCCCTCAAAGGTTGGAGGCGGGAATGGTTCTATTGTGCCAATGTTGACCCTTTCCTCGCCCCCTTCGCTGGCCGCGCCCCTAAAGCTTCCCGATGCTGGAGCGACGCCCCGGATGGAGGCGGTTCGGCCCAAATCCCCGAGCTTCTGGCATTGATTGACGATCTGAAGAACCGAGGGCTGACGGGTCCCGGGATCGCGATCAGCTTTGTGAAGCGCCGGGTGCAGCCCTTAAAGGAGAGAGTCCATTTGGGGTTCCAATACAACGGGCCTCAGGACCCCACTCGGGAAACAGATGCGTCCTTGTCGATGGAGGCGCTGGCAGCACGGGTAGTTGATCTTCTCGTGCCTGGCACAGTGATCACCAACAGGGGCTGCCCTCATAAATTTTCGACGGCAAGGCCTCCCCCTCCTGTGAGTGCACTATTCTCTCGAAAAGCTACTCCATGATTTCCTGACTGATGTGTGACTCAAACAGGGTGCGATCGTTCCTTTTTCAGGAACGCGCGTCCTTCCTCTCTGACGCTCCGGTCGTCGGCCTCTCTCGGCTGAAAGATGCTCAGCGGCGAGTGGGTGACACCTCGGTCGACAGCTGCCAGGAATCGGCGGAGGGTCGCCGGTCTTTCGTCGGCCGGCCTTCGACCTCCGATGCACCGGATCACGAAGCTACTGAGCCACGCCTTCATCCCAAGGCAGCCACAGGCTGCGCCGACTTCCCTCCGAGTGGTCTTTGGGTCTCGGATGAGACTCAGGATGAAATTCAAGAAATCCAAAAGGTAATCTTTCGCGAACCTTGTCTTTTGTTACCGCTGCGGCCGAGGTGTCTTCCCTTTTGCTGATTCAGACTTACGCTATGGACGTCCGGTGGAGGGTCTCTGAAAGGAGCCCAGTGGAGGCTTCCCCGAGGGGAGCCCCCGCCGCGTCGGCTAGGTCACCCTCGCCCCCGACTGCCGGGGCGTCGCCACCGGGCGCCGGCGGCCCAATGGTCGAACCATCCGGTGGCCCGTCCGCCGACGAGATCGACCCGGCACCGTCTCCCGGAGTGGAGGAAGTGCCTCGAGAGCCACCGCCGCTCGGTCCTCTGCCGAAGTCCCCGAATCGGACCGTATGGTGGGAAGGGGGTTCCACCGAAAGGGATGGAAGAGGACGACGAGATGGAGAGCGGCTCGGACGGAGCTTTATGAGCTCACCGCCAGTGTAGCACGCTCGTCGAGGGTAAGTTTCTTGTCTTCAATTTGTTGCCTCTTGACTTCTCCTCGAGATTACGCCTGCTACCTAGGACATGGGGAGCGCTCGGAGCACAGGTCGCAGTTTGTCCGGAAGGGGCTCCCGAAGCTCCAGGAGCGAAGCGATGCAGGACAAGCTCGGCCGAGATCAGCGCGACGAGATGGAAAGAGGTCCACGGGCTTCAGGCGAGTGTATGACGATCCGGGAGGAGAAGACAAAGCTTGAGCATATGCTCGAAGGTGAGATTCTCCCCTGGATTCGGTTTGGATGCCTTTTTGGATGGTTGGAGAGGATGATGACGCTCTCGTGTTTCAGAGCGACTCGACTGCTGTCGAGCCGAGGCCCGACCGAGGCTTCAGAGAACTCGGCCTCGGCTCGAGTCGGCTTGAGAGGATGCAATGAGCCGAAGGGTAAATTTCTTTGACTTGGGTTGAACATACTTGGCGTCGGGTGTGCTCTTGATGGCCGTTTGACTTTGTTGCAGAATGCAAGGAGAAGATGGCCGCTGCCGAACAGGGCCAGACTGAGCTGCGCGTCGCCTGCGAGCCAGTCCTGCACCTTCTGCGTATTGAAGGAGTCAAGCCGGGCCAGGGGGACGATGCTGTTCCGCTTCTCTCCGGAGGAGCCGACAGGATCAGAGCTTACGCCAAGGAGTCCGCGGCAATGAGTGCGAACCAGGCATTGGCGGTGGTCAAGTCTCATTATCCGAGAGTTGACCTCGAAGCTGTGAAAGAAGGTTTTGCCTGTGATGAAGACAAGGCCAACGCGCTCCTCGAAGAGGTGTCCGGTGCATCGCAAGCCTTGTTAGAGAATCTAGAATTCTGACTTCGATGTGGACCTTGATGCCGAGTGCTCGCCCTCCTTGTTTGAAATATTGTGTCTTCTTACTTGAATATAATTTGTCTGTATTGTCCTCTGCTGAGTGGGCTTCAGACCTCTTTCACTCTTTCTCCTTTGTCTGAGTTGCTAGAATATAGGCCCACAGCCTTTTGGATCCTGTTGCGCCTTTCTGGGTGGGTTTCAGCCGACTGGTTTGGCTCCTAGGCACCAGGGTCTTGGCCCGTGGCTTTCTTGCCCCAGACACGCTTTTCCGAGAGGCTAGCGTGCAGCTCTCGAGCGTCGGGACTTACGTTGTGGCCACTTGGCTGAGTGGTTTAGCCCCCAGGCTTGCGTCGTTTGCTAGCTCTCCAGCCCCCGGGCTTTTTCGCTTAATTTGGGCGAATTAAGCGGGAAGGCCGAATGAGCTTGAACTGCTCATGACACGTGTCTGGCGAAATGCCCCTTGATTTTGTTCAACGTACCGATTTTCTTTGGTACTCCGAACGAATCGTCAGTCTTGCGGCGTCGCTTCGTCTTTTGCGTCTTTGAATGGTGTCGCCTCGATTCCGGAGCCAGGTACAGGTTATAAATGGGACGTCACCGCCCTCGAGCGATCGTCTCCTTCTTCTTCTTCTTCTTCCCAGCCTTCCTCCATGGCTAGCACGAGGAGATTCATTGGCCCCTACGCGGCATTCTTCCGCCAGCGATTCTTCGGGCTTCTCCATAACTGGGAGGAGGCAGAATTTTGGGAGGAGCTCGACTTCGCCACTCTAGAGGCGGAGGAGGAGGAAGGAGCCACCAGCGACGCCGCCACAGTGGCCGCTTTGCTGGAGGTGGCTCCGGGGCTCCACGAGGTGGCTGAGATCATCATGGAGATGATCGGGCGTGAGCGCCGCGACGACCTGGCCATCAGGTCTATCGTCCGCCTCATACCACCCCTTTGGGTGGTTGAGGACGAGATCCTAGCGGCGCTACGTCGCGCGCGTCGCGTCTGATCCCGACGACCTCTCTCCCGGGCCTCCCAGCGGCAGAAGCAGCAGCAGCGGCAGGATTGGCGGCAGGAGCCGCTCCGCCTCCCCCTCCTTTTTTTTAGCGCGAGAAAAAGAAAAAAGAAAGTCAGCAATGTAAATTACTAATACTATGAATAAAATGTGGAATCTTGCCCAACCTATGCCATCATGTTTATTCCGAGTTTAGGGTTCCGCCTGATCAACTATTCTAGTCAGTTGCTCCAGTGCCAGCAACGAGGCGCTGGAGCACGAGCTTATGACGGCTAGAAACTCTTGATCAGGCAAATCTCGGTTAGATTCTGGCGCTGCGAATTGTAGTCCCCGAGTGGTTAGTGCTTTCTACCCATTCCGTTATGCGCGTTGGTATAAACCGCCGGAGTTTTGTGCTCATCGCGGTTTTTATTTCCGTGCGTTTTGTACCAGCGCGTCCAGGATTAGGCGTTACACCAGTCGGGTAATAACCACTCGGGACTACCATTACACAGTAGGGCTTCAGAAAATAAAAGGGGATCACCATTTTATTCAGTATGTGAGAGTCGGGTACATAACTTATGCGTAGAAGCGACGGAGCTGTTCGGCGTTCCAAGCATTCGCCAAAATCTCGCCGTCTTCACGCCTAAGTCGATAAGCACCCGGCCGGACCATCTTGTCCACAATGTACGGACCTTCCCAAATTGGAGAGAGCTTGTGCTCGCTTTTCTGATTCCTCCTCAGGACCAGATCTCCTTCTGAAAAGGTTCTTCCTCTGACATTGCGAGAGTGGTAACGCCGAAGTCCCTGGAGGTACTTAGCCGACTGGATGGCTGCTCCCTCCCGAGCCTCCTCGAGTTGATCAAGCTCCACCATTCGGCTTCCCTCGGACTCGGCTTCGTTGTAATTCCGAACCCTCGCGGATTCGAACCCTAGCTCGGTCGGCAGAACCGCCTCTGCGCCATAGACCAGAAAAAAGGGGGTTTGGCCAGTTGCTCGGCTGGGAGTGGTTCTGAGTCCCCAGAGTACCGACGGTAACTCCTTCACCCATCGGGCAGCGTATGGTTTGAGTCGGTCGAAGATCCTGGCCTTGAGGCCTTGGAGGACCGCACTGCTAGCTCGCTCAACCTGCCCATTGCTTCGTGGGTGAGCCACCGAGGCGAAGCAGATCTTGATCCCGACGCCTTCGCACCATTCTTGGAATTCTTCACTCCTGAATTGGGTGCTGTTGTCCGTGATGATCTGGTTGGGCACTCCAAATCTGACCACAATATCCTGGAAGAACTCCTTGGCCTTAACTGCAGTGATAGTGGCAACTGGTTTGGCTTCAATCCACTTGGTGAACTTGTCAATGGCCACGAAGAGGTAGGCGAAACCACCTTGAGCCTTCTTGAGCGGGCCCACTAAATCGAGCCCCCAGACTGCGAAGGGCCAAGAGATGGGGATAGTTTGTAGCTCCTGCACCGGCAAGTGTGTCTGTCTTGAATAGAATTGGCAGCCCTCGCAGGTTCGAACGATCTCCTTGGCATCCGTTACCGCCGTTGGCCAGAAGAAGCCCTGTCGGTAGGCTTTCCCAACCAAGGCGCTTGATGCCGCATGATGGCCACACATCCCCGAGTGGATTTCTTGGAGCATCTCTCTTCCCACTTGTCCCGAAATACACCGCCTGAGGACACCTGAGGCACTCTTCCGGAAGAGCTCGTCGCCCACCACCACGTATGACTTGGCTTGTCGGGAGACGCGCTCTGCCAGGGTGGTCGCTTCCGGGAGTTTGTCCTTCAGGAGGTAATCAAGGTACGGGGTAGTCCAGTTGGGATCGATGAGCAGGACCCCGGTCCCTGGATCCGTACTCGGCTCTTGTCGTTTTGTAACGGTTGGCTCGTGAAGATCCTGTACGAAGATACCACTCGGGACATCTGCTCGAGTGGCTCCCAGTTTAGCCAACTCGTCAGCTGCCTCATTATTGCGGCGGAGGACATGAACCAGCTCCAGACCGTCAAACTTGCCTTCCAATTCTCGGACTTGCTGGCAGTATGCCGTCATGGTCTGATCCACGCACGACCAGTCCTTCTGTACTTGGTTCACCACCAACTGGGAGTCGCCCCGAACCGCCAGCCGTCGGATTCCGAGTGATATGGCGATACGGAGCCCATGGATGAGAGCCTCGTACTCTGCGGCATTGTTCGAGGCCGGGAAGTGAATCCGAAGGACATACTTCAACCTGTCGCCTTTAGGCGAGACAAGGAGAATTCCCGCCCCGGCTCCTCCAAGCATGAGAGATCCATCGAAGTGCATGATCCAATATTCTGGCTCTTCTTCCGTGCGGGAGCCTCGATTCGTCCACTCGGCCAGAAGTCGGCCAAAGCACTGGACTTGACGGCGGTGTGCGGCTTGAACGAGACGTCGAAAGCTCCAAGCTCTGGCTGCCCACTTTGAAATTCTCCCAAGAGCTTCCCGACACGGAGGACCTCTCCCACGGGAAAGAAGTCACTACTGAAATCAAATGTCCTTGGAAATAATGCTTCACTTTCCGTGATGAGATCGTAATGGCGTCATGCCAGCCTTCCGGATTTGAGGATATCACGTCTTGGATTCGCCCAGCACTTCGCTGACAAAATAAACCGGGCGTTGCATGCCGTAGCGGTGTCCAGATTCTTCCCGCTCCACAACTATCACGGCACTGACTACATGAGTTGTCGCCGCTATGTAGAGCAGGAGAGGTTCACCTTGCACCGGCGAGACTAGAATTGGAGGGGTGGAGAGGAACACCTTGAGCTCTTCAAAGGCTTGCTGCGCCTCCGCTGTCCATTCAAAGCGGTCCTGCTTCTTGAGGAGCTTGAAGAAAGGCATTCCCCGAACTCCCAACCGTGAGATAAACCTGCCAAGCGCTACCATGCACCCAGTGAGCTTTTGGACCTCTTTTTGGCTGGTAGGCGGGGCCATCCTCATGATGGCCCCGATTTTCTCGGGTTCGGCTCGATCCCGCGATGAGAGACAATGAACCCGAGTAGCTTCCTGAGGAAACTCCAAAACACACTTCTCGGGTTTAGCCTCATCCGAACGCCCTCGGACTCGTGAACGCCTCGGCGGATCGAGGTGAGGCTGTCTTCGCCTCGGTTTTGACCACTATATCATCCACATAAGCTTCCACGCTATGGGCCCAAGCCGATGGTGAAAACATCACAGATCGCTACCGATAAGTCGCGCCACGTTTCTTCAAATTTCAAACGGCATGGTGATGTAGCAATATGCTCTGAACGGGGTGATAAACGAGGTCTTCTCGCAATCGTCCTCTCGAAGCCGGATTTGATGATAGCCTGAGTAGGCGTCCAGAAAACTAAGTAGTTGGGATCCGGCAGTGGAGTCTACCACCTGATCAATACGAGGGAGACCAAAGGGATCTTTCGAACAAACCTTGTTGAGGTCGGTGTAATCAACACACATGCGCCAGCTTTTATTCTTCTTCTGGACAAGTACAGGGTTTGCCAACCAGTCGGGATGATACACTTCTTTGATGAAGCCTACGGCTAGCAGCTTTGTAATCTCCTCCCTGATGGCTTGTCGGCGGTCTTGGGCAAATCGTCGCAGCCTTTGCTTGACTGGCCTGGCCGATTGGTCTACATTCAATGCGTGCTCAATCACCTCCCTGGGAACTCCGGGCATGTCCGACGGCTTCCAGGCGAAGACGTCTTTATTCGCCCGCAGGAAAGTGACGAGCACGTCCTCCTATTTGTCCCCGAGCCCTGTCCCGATCAAGGTGGTTCGCGACAGATCGGACGGGTCGAGGAGGATTCTTTTGGTACCTTCTTCGGGGCCAATCCCGGGGCTTCGCGCTTTGCGGGTGGGGACGCCGCCTTTCGGCTTCTCGGAATCCGCTTCTCGCCGGATTCCCTCCCGACCTGCTTGCGCCTCCAGGGACTCGGCCATCTCGTAGCTTTCCCTGTCACAGGAAAAAGACTGCTTCATGTCACCGCGTAGAGCGATGATACCACTCGGCCCCGGCATCTTCAATGTCAAGTACGTGTAGTGGGGTACTGCCATGAACTTGGCCGATCTTGCCTCCCAAGATGGCATGATATGTCGTTGCAAAATCTGCCACCTCGAAGCCAAGGTTCTTCGTCCTAATTCTCCCTTGCGCCGAAAGTGACCGGCAGGTGATTTGTCCGAGTGGTGTCGCTGAAGTTCCGTGTATGACACCGTGGAAAGGCGACGATCCGCGCTTTAGCTCCGACCGTGGAATCCCCATATCGTCAAGGGTTTTGACAAAGAGGACATTGAGCCCGCTCCCGCCGTCGATCAATACCCTCTTGAGCTTGATGCCGCGGACGACGGGCGCCAAGACGGGAGGATACCGCCGGGAACGGACGTGATCCGGTGATCCGAGCGGTCGAGGTTATCGCGACCTCGGACCAGCGTACATATTGGGGCGTTTCCGGCTGCACCGCATAGATGTCCCGGGCGGTGAGCTTTTGCTTTCGCTTGGACTCATATGCAGCTGAGCCCCCGAATATGTAGTTGAGCTCGAGATCGGCTTCCTGATAGTCCTCGGCTTCGGGGGGAGGTGGCTTGTTGGCGGCGTGCCCACTCGGACCTTGTCCAGCCTGCTTCTTGCTCTCGCGGGCGAACCTCTTTAGGGTGAAGCAGTCCTTGGCGGCATGCCTCCCCTTCGGATGGAAAGGGCAAAGTGAGTTCATAACCTTATCATATCCATCCTCTTTGAGGGCGCGAGGGTGAGTTGGTGCAGCGACTGCCACCAGCTCTTCACCCTTGCGCTTCTTTTCTTTCCGCCGGGGGGGTTCAGCCTGATCCTTCCCCTCGTCACGCCGTTCCGCCAGAGCCTCGGAGGCTGACGCGTAACGGTCCGCTAGGGCGAACAGCTCCTGACCGACGTGGGTGGCTTCCGGACATCTTCTTGATGAGGTCGGGTCGCCGACTCCCTTCCGAAGGCAACTATCACAATCGCATCTGTGACATCCCGAACGGTGCTTTTCCTGCATGAAGCGCTTGACGAACTCCCTGAGGGGTTCGCTCCTCCTTTGGTGTAGCTGGTATAGGTCCCAAGGGGTGCCTGGGCGCTCGTAAGTGCCTTGGAAATTTGAAATGAATCGCTCGCCTGCATCTCCCCAGAATCTATAGAGTTCATTTGGAAGTCCGTGAGCCATGCTTGGGCCAGGCGAGAGGGTAACCGGTAAGTAGTTTGCCATTACTTTCGATCTCTGCCCTCGATTGCCAGAGCATATACTTGTAGCCAAGCCTCCGGTCCCTCTCACCGTCGAACCTAGTGATGCCTTTAGGATTAAATCCATCGTGCCAAACCACTCGGCGTAGGTGAGGGTAAACGCGAACCCCTTCGATGACCCCGCGACACCCCGGTGGTGATCGACGCGAGGGGATCGCGCTTGGCGATTTCGCGATCTCGCGGAAGGATGCCGTAAGCGTTCATATTCGCCGGCTTGACGGCGTTGTTCCTCCCTTTCTCGGCCGCGCGCTGGCGCCGAGGTCTCGAACGGAGATCGCGGTTGATGTCGTGTCGCAAGTCGCCTCGCGAGGTAGAACGTGATGTGTCTGGCGGGCTTCCCGACCTGGCCGGCCGGCCGTCACGGGTCCTCACCGACCACGTGATAGCTCCTTCGCCGGCCGGGTCGGTTTGGGCTCGCTGGATAGTCGCCGCCGCTACCATGGCCTTTACTTGGGCCATGATTGGGGCAATCGATCACCCGCCGACATAGGGGTCGTGGTATCCAGGAGTGTCTTGGAGGCGACGATATTCTCGCTGGGGTACTAAAACAGCCTGGTCCCCCATCTTGGCTTGCAGAATATCCTCATTGACAGCCCGGGCGCGGTCCCGGAGAGTACGCGCCCGCGCGTCAGGTTCAGTTGCTCGGCCACCTTCCAAGTCGGCGGCGGCTGAGGTGTCGAGGCGCTGCTGCGAATCCGCCCGCGAGCCCTCGATTACGCAGACTCTACGAAAATTCCAGCAGCTCTCTAGGCTTTCTTCTGACTCGGCCGCTGAGCTGGGTGAGCCTGGAGAAGATAAATCTAGGCGCTCGGGGGTGCCGAGTGGCTTGGCGGCGAGAACCCCACCATTCGCACCTCGGCGTCTTGAGTCCGACTCTGTGTCGGAATGGGCCTTCGGTTCCCCACTCGGCATTTTAGAGCACGAGACAGGGGACCCTCCGATCGGGCGTGGAAGTCGTGGCGATGGCTCGCCGGAAACCTCGCCACCGCAAAGACGGTTTCCTTAGAGAGGGAAAGGCTTCCGAGGTCGTTGGAGATGAAGGTCAAGCTTCCGAAACGGAAGACCTGGCCCGGGAAGAAGGCCGTGGAGGCTTCGCTCGTCGTAGCCATCAAGCTTGACGAAGATCTTGACACAAGCCCCTACCTGGCGCGCCAACTGTCGACGATCGGTTTCAAGGCAATGAGATTTGTGATTCTAGGGATTTGTGCGGGATCTCGAGCTTGATGGTAACACAGATGCGAGGGCAATCTGTTTTTAGACAGTTCTGCTCTCTCGGAGGAGATAATACCCTAGTCCTGTGTTCTTGGATATCTTGTGAGCCTCTTTTTCTTGTTTCTCCCTCCTCCCCTTATATACTGGGGGAAGAATACATGATAGATGGGCGCCACCGGGCCCTGAACATGGTGGCCTGGCCGACATGTGCCTTGTCCTCATTGGCCCTTGCGCTCTACGTCTTGGAGAGGTGGTTATGCTTTCCCCGACCCACGCCTGCCGCCCTGTCGAGTTCCAAAGATCCGCAGCCTCGCGATGTCGGTGCATGCTTCGTTCTTGGCGGGTTGTTCGGGCGTGGCGCGAAGCTTCCCCGAAGGATCGGGAGTTGCCTTGGGGAACAAGTCGAAAACCTCCTCCGGGCCCGTCGTGGTGCTTCTGGACTCTGGGCTTTCTACTTTGCCCGTCAAGCCCAGTCGGGTGTAGGCCCCTCTTGCGGGACCCCTGTCTCTAACATCCCACACTATCGGATGTTCCGATGTTAGTTCGGACATTTCGATCGTTCAGACTTTCCGAAGTGTAGTTGTGCTTTAGTCTGTCGTGTGTTACTAAGTCCGGACATTCCGATGGGTGGTCATCGGATGTTCCGATGCTTGTTGGTTTTTGGTTTGGGAGCTCTCTGTTAGCTTCGGATGTTCCGATCCTTGGTATCGGAAGGTCCGATGTGTGCTGTCTTGTAAAAGGGTTCTCTCTGTTCAGTTCGGACTGTCCGAAGGTTAACATCGGAAGTTCCGAAGTGGCTGTTTCTCAGTTTGGGAACTCTCTGTTTGGTTCGGATGTTCCGATTTTCAGATCGGACATTCCGAGTGGGACTTAGAAAGTTTTGTTGAAGTTCCTTTTCTGAGTAACATCGGAAGTTCCGAAGTGGTATTCGGACATTCCGATGCTTGTAGCTTTCGACCGTTGGGAGCTGTCCCAATTCTGGGTATTTGCACTCATCGGATGTTCCGATGTTACGATCGGACTTTCCGATGTTTGGCTGAGTGCGGGTATAACGGCTAGTTTTGAACCAAAACTATAAATACCCCTCTCCTCTCCCCTTTGTGGGAGACTCACTTGTTTTGGCTGAACACTTGAACACCTTGAGCACACTCTAGAACTTTCTTGAGTCCTCCTCTTTGATCTTAGGGATCATCTAGTGAGTGAGGTTTTGTGAAGTGTGATTGTGAGACTAGAGCAAAGTATTCATTCATCTTGAGCAAATAGAGAACCACTCCAAGATCAAAGAATCTAGTGCATTCATTTCTCTTGGAGGTTGAAGGACTCCTAGACGGCTGGGCGTCGCTCACGAGCTCCCAACGATTGTGGGACGCCGTGAGAAGTTTGTGAAGGCCGGCTCCGCCTCCGAAAGGAAAGGATCCAATAGTGGAACCAAGCCTCAAGTGTGACCGAGGTTTGGGAGGAAAGGGTTGGAAGAGACCCGGCTCGTTGGGTGCCTCCTCAACGGAGACGTACGATCCCCTCAAGGATCCGAACTCCGGGAAACAAATTCTTGTGTTCTCTCTTGTCACTTATTGCTTGATTAGTCTCGTTCATTTACTTTGGGTTAATTCTTAGTAGTCTAGAGCTAGTTGTTAAATTGCTTGTCCTAAACTTATTTCGTTCTTTCAGTGTAAATCGGATATTCCGAAGTAATTACGGAAGTTCCGAAGTTATCGGAAGTTCCGATATTGAATCGGAATATCCGACTTTTTCCGCGGCAGTAAATTGTCTTTTAAATTTTAATAGCCTATTCACCCCCCTCTAGGCATTTATCCACCTTTTCAGTTATTAATATAAACCGCCACAGATAAGCAGTATCCGTGGCGGTTCTTAATATAAACCGCCACAGATAATAAGTATCAGTGGCGGTTCTTAATATAAACCGCCACAGATAATAAGTATCAGTGCCGGTTTTTATTACGAACCGCCACTGATACTGTTTTTAAGATTTCATTTTAATATGAAGTTATGACTTGATGTATTAATGTACCTATCATATATATTAACTACTAATTGTTAATGGATGTATGTGTTTACTTATTTCACATGTGAAAATAAAAGAGTATTACAGATACAAAAAATTGCCATTACTCCACATAATACATATTTTTGACATTACATTTCTATTACCCCACATAAATACATACATTTTGCCATTACTCCTACCTAATTATTTTCTTTCACAATTTGGCCTTCTTCATGATCATCGCGATGATAGGTGGCTTCCGGAGTAGTTTCTTCCTCGAGCCTGATGCTGCCATCTACGAAAGGAGGCAACTCATCAAACTGGTTGTACTCTTCCTCATCCACGACATTCTCAACTCCGACGATCCTTCGTTTTCCTTGAAGAACTACATGACGCTTCTTATCTGCCGGGTCGATTACATAGAAGACTTGTGCTACTTGCTTCGCAAGAACGAATGGTTCGTCTCTATATCCGACTTGCTCGATATCCACAGAGTGAAGCCGTGTTGTCCACCTTGACACCCTTTGGGAGTTGGACCCAACGACACCAAAACACCGGATCTTGAAAATGCAAGAATCGAGCTCCCAAATCTCCTCTATAACCCCATAGAAGCTGCTCTTCTTGCTGCTGTGTTGTCGTGAGGCATCTATACGGACACCACTATTTTGGTAAGTACTTTTGCTATCCTGAGCTCGGGTGTAAAATGTATATCCATTTATGTCGTATCCTTGCCATGTCACGATTGTACCTGATGGCCTTTTTGCCAACCACCTCAACGTAACACTCGTTTCTTCACCAGACATGTGCTCCTTGAACCAATGATTGAACACACGATTGTGCTCTTTTGTTATCCAAACCTCTGATCGTCCACGATTTTCCCTCCGCAGCTTAGCCTTGTGCATGTCCATATACGGGGACACCTCATTGGATCGTTGCAAGACTGTGAAATGAGCTTGTTCGAACAGAAAATGATCATAAGAATTTGTGGATTTCTTTCCTATTACTCCTTTCCCAGCTAGCCTCCCCTCATGGCGTGATACAAGCACTCCTACCGGTTCAAACTCATGCATGTAATCGATGCAGAACTCAATAACCTCCTCAGTTGCATAACCTTCTACAATGGAACCTTCCGGCCGCGATCGATTACGCACATATTTCTTCAGAACACCCATGTACCTTTCGAACGGGTACATCTGATGCAGGAATACTGGGCCACAAACATTTATCTCGTTCACAACGTGAACAATGAGATGGACCATGATATCGAAAAATGATGGAGAAAAATACATCTCTAGCTGACACAGAGTCTTGACCACATCAGCCTGCAGTTCATAAAGTCCAAATGATCGATGACCTTCTGTGAAATCGTGTTAAAGAAGAAACACAACCTCATGATTGCCTCTCGAACCTTGTCAGGCAAAATACCTCTAATTGCAATAGGGAGCATTTGTGTCATCATCACATGACAATCATGAGACTTCATGCCAGTTAACTTTAAATCTTTCATCGATACCAGTTTCTTGATGTTTGCGGAGTAACCGGACGGAACTTTCACACCGTGCAAGCACTTGCAGAGGTCTGTTTTCTCTTTCTTGGATAGAGTGTAGCATGCTGGGGGAAGGTAAAGTCGGCCTTTCCCGGTGTCTTGAGGATGTAGCTCAGCTCTGATCTTCATATCTTCCAGATCCCGACGGGCCTTCAGTCCATCCTTTGTTTTGCTAGGAATATTCAGTAAAAGGCCAAGCACGCTGTCACATACATTCTTATCTACATGCATTACGTCGATGCAGTGTCGAACCTCTAAGTCCTTCCAATAGGGCAAGTCTCAAAATATGGATCTCTTCTTCCACGTGGTTTTCTCAGTATGGGACCTCGATGTACCCCTCTTTCCAAGAACAACATTGATATCCTTAACCATATCATATACCTCTTCCCCGGTAAGAGGCCTTGGAGCTGAACCATCCTCCTTTGTACCGTCGAATTGTTTTTTCATATTACGGTACGGGTGATTCCTTCAAAGGAACCGACGGTGACGTATGTAGACTGTTTTCCTCGAGTTATGAAGCCACACACTACTAGTTTCATCCTGGCATTGGGGGCAGGCTTTAGCTCCTTTTATAGTACGGCCGACAAAGTTACCCAGTAGGAAATCATTGATGGTGCAGAACAACAATGCACGTAGAGTGAAGTACTCCCGTTTGTACTCATCCCATACCTGTACACCTTCATTCCACAGTAGCACAAGATCTTCCACCAATGGTTGTAGGTATACATCAATATCGTTGCCAGGTTGTCTCGGCCCTTGAATAAGCAGCGACATCATAATGTACTTTCGCTTCATACACAACCAAGGAGGAAGGTTGTAGATACAGAGAGTCACAGGCCAGGTGCTATGAATGCTGCTCATGTTATCGAAAGGATTCATTCCATCCGTACTCAACCCAAACCTGATATTCCTCAGATCATTTCCGAAGTTCTCCCAAAAGAGCCTATCGATGGTTCTCCACTGGGCAGAATCAGCGGGTGTCTCAGCTTTCCATCCCTCTTTCGCTCTTCTGAGTGCCATCGCATCATCTTGGCATGCTTTTTATTTGCAAATAAACGCTTTAGACGAGGTATTACTGGCAAATACCACACCACTTTAGCAGGCGCTCCATTCTTCACCTCTATGCCTTCGCTGTCCTCGCCCTTACGCTTGTATCGCGATGCTTTACACACCGGACATACATGCGTGTTCAAGCGTAGTCTTTGCGATAGAGTATACAAATGCTTGGACACGCGTGTAATCTTTCTAACTCCAATACCAATGAACATAAAACCATATTTGCAAAATACGTGGTCTTAGGCAACAGGTTGCCCTCTGGAAGTATGTCCGCTAAGAGACGTAGCAATGCTGTGAAACTCTTGTCGGACCAACCATTGCTAGCTTTCAATTTCAGTAGTGAAAGCACGGTGTGCAACTTTGTGTATTCCTCCTTGCAACCCGGGAAAAAATGTTTCTACGAGACCTCCATCAAACCCTAGAAATGATTAAACTCTCTCTCGACTCATCGTAGTTTCCTTCGCATCGCGCAACATTTGAGCCAGTTATTGTCATCATCAACGACCAACCTATCCTCATCGGATCCAAACCCGATGTCACCGCCATATTGTCGGCTCCGTCGTAAATCGACATTATCACATTGAAGTATGATCTCCACTTCACCGTGCCTTGTCCAACATGTATAGCTAGGTACAAAGCCCCTACGAATCAAGTGCAAGTGGATTTGGTCTTTATCTGAAAACATCTTCTCATTCTTACAATCAATGCATGGACAATGTATGTACTCTGTCTTCTTTTGCAATTTGTTCTCCTCAGCTGCTCTTAGAAAAGCAGATACGTCGTCCATGTATTCTCTACAGAACGGTTTGCATTGTACATCCATCTCCGGTCCATCTACAATTAATTAAAGTAAAAATTATTATTATGCAATAACCTTAATTACATAAATCATCAACATATAAATTAATCTACAAAATGCTAGGTTAATAAAAATGCAAGGCAACTTCATTATCACCTATCTACCATATTAATAAAATTTATTGTTCATTAATATCCAACAATCTTATTTAAATAAATTTAATATATGCTTGCCATAATTTGTCATCTAAGAAAGGTAGACAACAATTAATCTAATGGAGCAAGGTAATAAATTCATCATCTAGATCAATTAATCAAAGCTTTGCAATCTAAGCTTTGCAATTAAATAAACTAGATATAAACATTAAATTGCAACTACATCTAAATTAAACATTAACTTTGCATTTGAAGAGAGTACAACCTTAATTAAACCATCATTGATAAAAATGAGCTAACAATAGCCACTAATGGAGCAAGATGTACACGCACGCACTAACGGTAAGAAAATTAATGGTAATTAGAAACAAATCTTAAGTACTATGCATAGCCAAAATTAAAATTTTCCTCTTAAGGAGCTAGATACTTCATCATCTCAAAATGCAAGGCAACTTCATCTCAAAATGCAAGGCAACTTCATCATCTCAAAATACAAGGCAACCATATTAATTAAATTTAATGTTTATTAATATCCAACAATCTTAATTAAACCCATGAAATATATGCTTGCCATAATTTGTCATCCAAAAAAGGTAGACAACAATTAATCTAATGGAGCAAGGTAATAAATTCATCATCTAGATATAAATTAATCTACAAAATGCTAGGTAAATAAAAAAAATTGAATCTAAGCTTTGCAATTGAAGAGAGGATAATCATAGATCTAAACATTAAATTGCAACTAAATCACCACAAATGAAGAGAGGAGAACAAATTACTCACCTCGTAACAACCCTAGGAAGTAAAAGCTCAAGATTCCTTGCAAACAAAATCTGAAATATGAAACTTTGCTCTTTTTTCGGGAGGAAGATGACCAGAGCTTCAGAGAGTGTCAGAGTTTACTAGAATTTATAGTGGATGTTATTTGTGACGGTTCTAAACTCAAACCGCCACAGATAATCATATCAGTGGCGGTTGTAAACTACCACCGCCACAAATACTCAGATTATCAGTGGCGGTTTTTTCCTGCAGCCGCCACTGATAGTACAAAAGTATCAGTGGCGGTTTTTTTTGTGAACCGCCACAGATAGTTAGATTATCAGTGGCGGTTTATGGTTAGAACCGCTACTGATAGCTATCTAAGTATCAGTGGCGGTTTCTAGT
Organism: Rhipidocladum racemiflorum; assembly: GCA_036346355.1. Classification (NCBI taxonomy): domain Eukaryota; kingdom Viridiplantae; phylum Streptophyta; class Magnoliopsida; order Poales; family Poaceae; genus Rhipidocladum; species Rhipidocladum racemiflorum. The sequence goes on from CM070571.1 coordinate 23,754,541, forward strand.
AAGAACCGCCACTGATACTCAACTATCTGTGGCGGTTCGTAATAGAAACCGCCATTGATGACCCTGGCACCGGTTTGCACTAAAAAAACCGCCACTGACAGTCCTATTAGTAGCGGTTCCAAGCAAACCGCCATTGATAGGGCGTCTCCTATTTGCAATTTTGTAGTAGTGTAGATTCAAACCCATATAAAACCATAAATATTAATCCCCTTTTCTACAGTAGCAGTATGTGACCAGGATACATCATACATCTCCAACAAGAACATAGAATAAACCATGTTATGCTTCTTTTTTTAATGACATTAAAATTGGTAGGATGAGGGATCATCCTAAAGAAGGAAGCAAATTCCAGTTCCTGGCTCTTGCAGAGTATACCAGTAATCCTAAAACTAGGAACAACCACAAGCAATGATGCACTTAAATGCTACAAGAACTATCTTATTCCACGAACAATTAATCCATGAAATATTTTCCTGGGATAGGTATTAGTCCAATTGTTCATCCCAATCACTTCTGGACGATATTTCACTTCAGTATCTTCCATTTGACATTCAATATGTCCTAATAAGGTATTATCTATATATTATATAGGAATCTATAGAAAACATCCCAAAAGCATGAAATTGCCACTGTTAGATTTCCAAAAACTTCATTTGTTACATTTGAAAAATCGAAAACAAACTTTACACAAGGCTTTTATCATGATATTACCACTGTTAGATTTTTAAAAAATTCCTCATGCTTGATCATCATCTGAAATTTTTATGGGAACATTAGTGATGTGTCGGGACCATCCAAAACAAAAATAAATTTTTTTGACGTGTTTTGGACCATTTTTCGGTTGGTTCAATGTGGGCCGAGATCTTGGTGATTTCGCCCGAGATCTCGGATTTCCCGGTTGAAAAAAAAAACGGATTTGAAATTTGGTTTTTGTATTTCGGCCGGATTTTGTCCGAAATTTCCGAATCTCACCGAGATTTCGGATTTCGGCCACCTCCGAGATTTATCCCAAAACAAAATTTGTAACCTTGATTGCAGCAACACTGCATGTCAACCTCCTACATGGCCATGATTCGTATCCACTTCCGCGGTGCAGGGCAAGGGCAAGGTGCAGGCTTGTGTAGAGGAGGTGCGTGAGCAGCAGCGCGCGAGCACGGTTGAGAGAACAGTAAGAGGGCGCCAGTTGCGCGCCTCGCCTGCCCGCGTTCAGAGCTTCGCTCGACGCGCGTTCATAGAGCCGAGTGTAAGCGTGTGAATATGTGCGTGCTCGTGTGGGAGTATATATGTGTGGAGGTATATATTGGTAGGTCGGCCTGGGCGATGGGCCGGGCTTTTCATAGACGGTCCAAGGCCCAACCGGCACGGCACGGCCCGAGTAGATTCGGGCCAAGCCGGGTCGGCACGGCACGAACTACTGGGCTGGGCTGGGTCTAGGAATGGGGCATGTCGGGTGGCACAGCCTGTCCCGACTACATGGGCTGAGTTCGGGCCGGCTCGGCACGGAGGTTATTTTTGTACTGCCCATACTGCTGATTTGTACTATTTTGTATTTTTTTTTGTACTTCTCATACTACTTATTTTTTATTCTCCCCAAATACCCATTGTCATTTTTACTATCCATTGGTCCATTCTACTGATTTGTATTGCTCATACTACTAACATTTACTTTGCTTATTTACTATGAAAAGCCGGATTCGAACGCTTGTAGCTGATTATGGGGCCAGGTCCGAGCCGACCCAGCCAGGCTTCGGCCTGCCGTGCTTCCGGGTCGGACCAAACCCTGTAAAACCTCTCTCGTGCCGGTTCGGTCCTGTCCGTTGGCCTTTTCATGCCGGCCCGGCCCAGCTCGCCATGGCCCCGAGCCCGCCCTGGCCGGGCTGTGCCGGCTCAGCCCAACGCCCAGCTCTGGCTAAACATCTCACCCCTCATGTTAGTTGGCGTTGATGAGTGACCATAGGAAATGTTGTTTCCTTTTCTGGCCATTTGACTCCAATGGTGGTAACTGATAACCTGGTTGACTAGTTGTGTCATTGACCAACTGTTTTTTCGTCAGAACAAGCGTAGTTCATAGTGTTAGACAACCTCGCTATCGAATAGTCCGGGGTTGCCTAATAGATCTAAAGTGGAGAACAGACAGGGAGAAAGAGAGACACAATATGAGGAGGAACGGGTCTGCTTTATTATTCTGTATGCTTGTGTAGAATGAGGTGACCCCCTGCCTCCTATTTATAGCGGTTCTGCTTAGAGATAAGGAAGAGTCCATATAGGATACGAATCCGGTTTCCTAACACTCCCCCTTGGACTCTTCACTGCGAGATGCATATGCCTCATTAAAACTCCATAAAAACCCAGTGGGAAAAATAATTGGAGAAAGAGTACATAGCACACGCTTGCTGTGTTGCACGGATTGCCTCATCAAAAACCTTATGTAAGAAAACTTCAATGAAAAACTTACTTAAGGAAAAGAGTACAATCCACCCAAACTTCAATGTTAATCTTCAAGATTCACGTTGGGTACTCAAACTTCATGTTTGAGATTTATGTAGGAGTATGTGAAAATTCTCCCCCTGAAATCTGCACTTCTCTAAGCCTCATCATCCCGATTCTTCTAACACATCTTTCAAAGGAAGATGCCGGGAGTGACTTAGTGAATAAATCTGCGAGATTTTCACACGACTTAGTATGCAATATCTTTATCTCGTTCATCTTATGCAATTCATGAGCATAAAAGAACTTAGGGTTGATATGCTTTGTGAGGTTACTCTTCACATATCCCATTTGCACTTGAGCAACACAAGCTGCATTATCTTCATAGATAATGGTGGGGTTTGTTCCATGTTCAAACCACATGACTTCTCGGATGTGATGAACCATTCTTCAAGCCATGCACATTCTCGAGAGGCTTCATACAAGGCAATTATTTCGAGTGGTTTGTCGACGTTGAGACAAGAGTCCGCTTAGATGACTTCCACGAAATTGTCGTTCCACCGCAAAGGAAAACATACCCGCTTGTGACTTGCCAAGATGTGGGTCTGATAGGTACCCAAAGATCAAGATAGCCAACCAAATTCAATTCATTGTTTCTTCAGAAACAAGCCAAGGTCTTTGCTTCTTTGAAGGTAACGGAAGATGTCCTTCACCCCTTTCCAATGCCTTTTGGTGGGTTCTCAGACTGCATCGCGCTAGCAAATTCACGCGAACGCAATGTCCGGCCTAGTGCTATTCGCAAGGTACATGAGCGCTCCAATTGCACTCAAGTATGGGAATTCCGCCTCCGTGACTTCCTCCCCTCTTCTTTAGGCCTGTACGGGTCTAGGTCTGCTTGGAGTGACCTTCCGACCATTGGGGTCTTTGCGGGGTATGCCTTTTCAAAACCAAATTTCTCCAACACTTTCTGCGTGTAGGAAGATTGGTGTACCAAGATTCCGCCTTGGACATGTTCAAGCTGCAAGCCTAAACAAAACTTGGTTTTACCCAAGTCTTTCATTTCAAATTCAGACTTCAAGTATGTGCATGCTTCTTCAATTTCTTCATCCGTCCCAATGATGTTCAAGTCATCTACATAGACGGAGATTATACAAAATCCATTCGAGGATCGTTGTATAAACACACATGGACAATCTTCGCTGTTCGTGTAGCCTTTCTTGCAAAGAAAGTCACTCAATCGATTGTACCACATTCTTCCCGACTGTTTTAGCCCATACAGTGATTTCTCCAATTTCACACTGTATAGGTTTCTGTTTGCTCTGTCTTGGTTCGGGATAGGGATACCTTCCGGTACTTTCATATAAATCTCCGAATCCAAGTTTCCATACAAATATGCTGTGACAACATCCATTAGCTTCATTTTCAACTTCAAGTTGACTGCCATTGAGATCAAGTATCTAAAGGTAATTCCGCCCATGACCAGGAGAATAGGTTTCTTCATAATCAACCCCAGGACGTTGAGTGAAACCTTGAGCGATGTGCCTTGCCTTGTACCTTATAACTTCATTGTTTTCGTTTCTCTTGCTAACAAAAACCCATTTGTGACCTACGGGTTTATATGGGGAGGCGTGCGGCACAGGCCCAAACACCTCTCTTTTGTTCGGAGAGACTAACTCTGCGGTGATTGCCTTCTTCCAATCTTCCCAATCGAGCCTTTTCTTGCACTCTGCGAGATGCGGGCTCGGGATCATGATTAATGATCGTGGCAATCTTCTTTGCAAAGTATGCATCGACATTGACTGTTGCTCTATTCATTGATTCTCCCGTTATTACAAAGTTTATGGCCATTTCATCATGGGGTGCTTCGTGCACTTCTACTTGCTCTTCATTGCTATTTCCCATTCCAGGAGCAAGTTCCTTTAGTTTTTCTCCGCCAATGTGTGCGCACACATTATTTCCGCGGCTTCTTCCAATGGAAGGTTCAGATCTGGAATTGCCTTTTCCACAGGCTTCTTTCCAAAGGCCAGTCTCAACTGGCTCCCCTTCTTGCTTTGGGGCACTTTTGTGATTGGTCGTGGTAAGTCCTCTTGCCCAGTTTTCCCAGACGCCTCCGGTACTTTGGGTTTGAGAAGCCAGATTTCTGTTCTTTTCTTTGAGGCCTCTGAACAGGATGAGGATACCTTCTGCTTTCTTTGGTATTTCCACCTCTCTCGGTGCATTTCTTGCTGGTACATGCGACTTAACCACGCTCTTGAGATCACAAAATGATCAGCAGCTTCATTTGCTAAATTCTGCAAATCAATTATCTTCCGACTTCTTGATTTGCTTCATTAGTGCGAGGGTCATGCGCTGGGATCCCAAAGGAATGCCATACTATTTTCCGGCATTTTTCATCCAATGGTTGATTCTCTCCCTAATGACGGAAACGGTCCTCGCCAAAGATGCAATCAGCGAATCGGTCAGATGCAAGTCTCCAATATGGGTTCCAAATACCTGATTATGGATGCACTCTCATAACCAACGTATATCCTGCACTTGCGGAGAGGGCCCATTGCAGTCAGCTGTGGGGGTGGTATAGGTTCATATACCATACAACCAAATTTTCTAAGATGGGAAATCTTCGGGATTACCCCTTGCACTAATTGCATTGGTGAATGGATGTTGTAGGCCGATGGTCTATAATTGATGAGTGCTCGCGTGCAGATCGCGTGTCCCCAACAAGTGTTGGGCAAGTTACAACTCTGCAAGAGCTGGTCCGGCAATGAACTTAATCCTCTTTATTAGTGCTTCACTAGCCCATTTTGCGTATGGACGTGCGATGCAGAGTGCTCAACAGCTTATTCCCGTTCTTTGTACAATAATCATCAAATGCCTTGGAAGTAAATTCGCCGGCATTGTCCAATCGAATGGACTTCACGCGATGATCAGGAAAAGCATTCTTAATTCTGATGATCTGCGAGATCAACTTTGCGAATGCATGATTCCTTGTTGATAGCAAACATGTATGCGACCATTTCGAGGAAGCATCAATGAGCACCATAAAGTATCGAAATGGCCCTGACAAGGGCTGAATCGGACCGCAAATATCCCCTTGAATGCATTCCAGGAATGCAGGGATTTCATGTTGCACTTTCATAACAGAGGGTCTAGTTATTAATTTCCCGGTGGCACATGCATGGCACACAAAATCTTCATGATTCGGGAAATTTTTAACATTAATGCCATGACCTTGTGAGTTGTTAACTATATTTCTCATCAATCTAAGACCAGGATGACCTAATCTACAATGCCATAAAGAAAATAATTCGTAGCTTCAAGACAGTCTTCAAAGAAGTATACATCTGCGTGTGCATTGATTTTCGTGGTAGTACAACCTGATTCATATGAGGGACATTTTTCTAGTACCATCTTTCCATATTCCGCGTGCTTCACAATGCACAAGTGTTCTTTGCCATTTTCTTCATTGGTTTCTACGTGAAACCCATTGGCGCGGATATCTTTGAAACTTAAGAGAGTGCGAGTTGATTCAGGGTACAAGAGGGCTTCTTCAATTACCAAAGTTGTACCCATTGGCAATATAATTATGGCTCTTCCTGAGCCTATTATATGCGTATCGCTTCCTGCGGTTGTCGTAATCCTTCCAGCGTTCTTCGTGATCGTCTGGAAGTATTTCGACTCTCTTAAGATAGTATTTGTTGTGCCACTATCAACAATGCATATTTCCTCCATTGGGCGCTACACGATTTCTAGAAGAAAAGAAATATAATTCTAATCAGACAGTGGCAAAGTAATATAAACATTGCTTGCAAATAAAGAATACTGGAATAAACAATAAATTGCAATTCTATTCATGAGAAAATGTATGCTCTTCGAGAGCTTACTATTCATTATGCAATTTGATGTCTACGTGAGATAATTCTGAACATTCAGGTCAGTTTTTCAAAACTCACGTTTGACAATGCCAAACCTTTTCATATTCACAAGGTTCTTCCATTAAATTACTGCGTGCAATCTAATAGGAAGTGGCTGCCAGATGCATAATTAAATTCTCATGAGTTTCCAGTAAACTAAAAGAAAGCAATAATTGCGAAATTCATAAATACAAGATAAATGCAGTATTCATAAGTACAAAATTCATAAATGCGATATTCATAAATGCAGGATTCATAATTGCAAGATTCATAAGTATAAGATTTCATAAAAACAGAATTTATAAATATTCAGAAATACAACTACGTGCATGTAGGTGATCGGCTTCGTGCAAACGATCAGATTCATATGCATGATCGACTTCGTGCGATCTGCTTTAAAAGCTCGATCAGCTTCGTGCGATCGTTTTAGCGCGGCTTCATGCGCGCGGTGTATTCAGTTCCATGCACGTCGGTCTTCTTGGCTCGACGGTGGCCACTTCGTGCGGCATGCTTTGAATTTCCAATAAACTATATTAAAGCAATAAATACAATTCATGGAACAGAACAATAATTGCACAATTCATAAATTCAGAATAAACAATAATTGCATAATTCATAAAATAAATTCCATAATTCATAAATGCAGAAAAGTAAATTCTCAGGGATTTCCGATATTCTAAACAGGCAATTATTGCAAAAATTCATGCAAATAATCATAAATACAGAAAATAAGGCTAAGGAAAATTAAAAACAGAGGCATGCAATTTTCTGGAATTTTATAGCTATTTTTCATATTTTTCTGACAATTTTTCAGAATTTTCTGTAATTTCTAATTGGTTTTATGAATTTCTAATCATTTTCTGAGAAAAAGAATCATAAAAAATAGACCCAGGGGCAAGGGGGTAATTTCCCCCTCCCCCCGTGCGCCATCACTGGGATTCAATCCGGTTATGGATGAATGGACTTCATTTTCATGTCCAAGTTCCATGTGCACTTTTTCCTGGACTTCATGTCCAATCACGTTGCTTTGTTTTGCTTTTGAGTTGGGACTTCATGTCCAGACCGAATAGCAAGCGAGGTGGGCAGGCTTGGCCGGCGGGGGCGCAAGGTCGTGCCAGCGCGCAAGAAAGCAGGGCGCGGCGTTCTGTACGCGAGCCATGCGGGCCGGATCGGCTTCAAGCGGCGTGCTCTGGTGGCCAGTTTCAAGCGGCGGGGCGCTGAGCCGATGGTTGGCCTTCTTGCGGCGCGTCACCAGCATCGGCGACCGAACGCGAAGGCAGGCCGGCTGCGAGCCGGTAGTCGAGTGGCAGGGAGCCGGAGCGGCTTCGTGCCGCAGGGGGGGCCAAGCGCTCTGCTGGGCGGTGGGTGCCGTCGGTTCAAGCCAGGAGGCTGGGCCGGCCGCACCGGGCCGAGCGCTACGAGGCTTTGGCCGGCTCGGCGGACTGCGGGGCTAACGGCGGAGGCGCGCTGCGCGCTGCGGAGCGACGCCCGGCCGGCGGCCGCTTCAAGTGCGAGGCACGCGAGACGGGCCGACGGCTTCAAGCCGTAGCTGGAGCGCCAGCCGCCGAGCTTTGTGCTCGTGCGCGGATGGACGGGCTGGTGGCAGCGACTGTCGGCCTCGGGGAAGAAGCGGAGCGGTTTCAAGCCGCGAGTGCCAACGGCGGCGGAGCGCAGCAGCCGTGGCGCGGTCGACGCTGCGGAGCCGAGCGCGTAACACGCGGCCGCGCTTCAGGCCGAACAACAGTGATGGCTTCGAGCCAAACTGCGGTTGTGGCAGTGCAGGCCTGCGAGGCCGAGGGATGTGCGGCGGGCCGGTGGTCTTCGAGGTTCTTGCACCGACGGCGGGGGCTTCGTGCCCTGGACGGCGACGGCTTCGTGCCGCTACGGCGATGTCGGCATCATGTCCGACAGATCTGTGCAGCTTCGTGCCATGATCCATTACTGCTTAATGTAACTTCATGCGACATGACTTCGTGTCATCATACAATCCTTCGTAGATTAGATACATAATAGATTCTAAAACGAGCGATTAGATCAATCCTCGTGTATCTCACCTTTCTTACCTTTCAATCAATTCTCCGTGTAGAGCTTCGTGCTGATAACGTGTTAGACAACCTCGCTATCGAATAGTCCGGGGTTGCCTAATAGATCTAAAGTGGAGAACAGACAGGGAGAAAGAGAGACACAATATGAGGAGGAACGGGTCTGCTTTATTATTCTGTATGCTTGTGTACAATGGGGTGACCCCCTGCCTCCTATTTATAGCGGTTCTGCTTAGAGATAAGGAAGAGTCCATATAGGATACGAATCCGGTTTCCTAACACATAGAGTGTGAGCTTGTGCCATCCCAGACTTACATGCGGCAGCTGTGTTGTTTCGATTTTTTAATTATTTAACCCTTTTTTTAATTTATTTCTATTGGAAAGCCTGCTTACCTTTTTTTCTCTCTTCCAAATCTAATCATTTTATGAACCGAGCGAACACGAATTTATTTTTATTTAATATGTATTTTAAATCATTTTTTTAAATCTAATCGATGGAAACAAAAAATTGCAAAAATAGGTACCCGTCGCCTCAATATGGGGCGATCGCCCCATATTGGGGCGATAGGTACCTGGATGCAAAATATGTTGGTAAATCTACTCATTCATGTGTCCATTTTCACAAGTGCATTTTTTACATCCCGGTACCTATCGCCCCAATATGGGGCGATCACCCCATATTGGGGCAACAGATGCCTATTTTTGCAATTTTTTATTTCAATCGATTAGATTTGAAAAAAAGATTTAAAATAAATATTAAATAACAAAAAATTCGAGCGAACACTGCTCGGTTGGCAGGCCGTGGCGCCGCCCACCCGGGCGCCCACTCCCTTCTTCATTGGAATGCAAGAGCTCCTAGCCCATTTTAAAAAAAAATCTGACCATTTTGATCACATCGCTGATCGTGGCATGACCAACTAACATTGTCACATCAATTATCATGACGTGACCAAGTCCTGCCGTTTCATACCGACTATCGTGATAGTGTTGTTTTACCATAGCATTATCAGAAACATGACAAAAATGGTCATTTTTTTTTTGGTTTGGAGCTAAACTTATCCCATGATGTGACAATGTAGTTTGTCACACAAGTGTTGGAGTGACAAAAGAGTGAGATTTGGAAATATCTCAGACCAGAAGCTCTTATTGAAAATAAATTTAAAATGGGTTAGATAATATAAAATTGTTGGTTTGTTTGACTTGTCAAGAATCAGATACGCTTACATAATTAGAATCGTGCTGCTAAGAATAATATATGTCGAAAGGGAAACTTTTCACAAGTAGAACTCATCTATCTATATCAACTCTATTATATAGGGAGGAATTAAAGAGCACCCAGCCCTCCACGTCACTCTCTACCAGTTTTGTAAAAAAAAGCCTCGGCTTCCTCCAAATTACGGATACATCCCTGTAAAATTACAAAAAAAATCCTCAATTTTTTTTTTATTTTTTTCGCCCCAAACCTGTGAGGGTAAAAACCATTTTTTTCAAAATAGACCGTGTGTTCTTTCGAATAGCGTTTAGGTCACTCCTTCATTATTTTACAAAAAAAACTCATGTTAAATACAAATCTCGAACGGACCCTTTTCTAATTTTTCGGAGTAGCTCTTAGATCCAAAAAAAATAACAAATAGGTCTTCGTCCCTTACATCCATATCCTTTCTCCGTTTTTCCCAGAAAAAATATTTTCGGCAATAGAAATATGTGTACAGCTCTATCTCTAGATTTTTTTTCAGCTCGATCTCTAATATTTTTCGAAATATGTATTATTACCTGATGAACATATAGAGTGTTAAACTTGAAAAAAATAAGGTTGACATCTCTAATATTTTTCGTAACATGTATTATTACCTGGTTAATACATAGAGTGTTAAACTCGATAAAAGAAGGTTGACCAGGTAATAATAGAATGTTAACCAAATTCGTCGAAAGAAATATGTGTACAACTCTATCTCTATATTTTTTTTGGCTCGATCTCTAATATTTTTCGGAAAAAGAAATATGTGTACAACTGTATCTCTATAGTTTTTTTTGCAACTTGATCTATAATATTTTTTGAAACATGTATTATTACTCGGCGAACGTATAGAGTGTTAAACTTGGCAAAAGAAGATTCTTTCTCCGTTTTTCCCGAGAAAACACAGATTCGCCAAAAGAAAATGTGCACAGCTCTATCTGTATAATTTTTTTTTGTCTCGATCTCTAATATTTTTCGAAACATGTTTATTGATTAAACATTGAATGAGTCAATTTCGAATGAAATTGGTTTTTGCTCAGGCTCAGCTCGGCTCGGCTCGGCTCGTTAGCTCGATTCTAAAAATACTTTCAAATTATACATAATATTATATTTAATCAAACTGTACCAATTTCAAAAAAAACTCAAAAAAATAAGGGCTTAGCTCGATTTCCACCCTTGACTGTAGCAACGAATTTTTTTTAAATAATAATATTTTAATCAATATTTACAGAAATAATATGCCGAAAATAAAAATAGCAAAACTACCCCATGTGTCCATTTGAATTGGCGACAGGGTCCTGTTGCCATTTGAAATGGACACAGGGGCTCCTATGTCCATTTCAAATGGCGACAGGGAGTAAAATCGGAATAGGAGCCCCACACAGGCAGCAGTGGGATGCCCCATGTCGCCACTTGAAATGGACATAGGAGCCCCTATGTCCATTTCAAATGGCGACAGGACCCTATCGCCAATTCAAATGGACATAGAGGGTAGTTTTGCTATTTTTATTTTCGGCTATTATTTCTGTAAATATTGATTAAAATATTATTATTTAAAAAAAATCCTGTAGCAACCCTATCAGGGCCCCATACTCGTAGTCGTTAACGGGCGCTACTGAGCTCCCGTGCACAACAGCCTACGGAAAAGCTGCCCAAAAAATATTTAGGCTAGAAAAAACGAAGGCTTCATAAGGACAAGTGGACAACTGTGCCAGGATAAAAATGGAGAAGGCAACAAAAATGGGGCAATATACGGGCTAAGAAAATGAGTAGCACCAAAAGCTGGCAGTTGCAAGCAAGAAAAATACTAACAAGGGATAATAAATGGTGATGGTGAGAGTGAGAGTAGAGCGGCAACAAAAGGACTATAATATTTGTCTAGGGTAGGGCTGTCAAAAAAATACTACAAGATTTGTTTAGGGCAGGACTATCAAAAAAAAAAAGCTTGAGGCTTGCGAACTACTTGTGCTTGGCTCGCAAGAGACTTAATTTGAGCTCGACTCAAACTCCAAATAAGTCGAACTCGAACTTGATACCAAGCTCGCAAGCCGAACTCGAATAGCTCGTGAGCCTACTTAAGTTTGGACGAGCTTCTTTGAGTCGAGCTTCCTCAAATTTATTACCGAACTTACTCAAACTTGTTATTAAGTTTATGTCGGACCCCGAAATAACACCTCCGAAATCCTCTGTGTATTCTGTACTAGTCCAGAAAATGCTAGTACACACGGTAGAAATAAAACCATAACATATCCCATGCTCTTTATTAATAATAAATATTCAAAGTTACAAAGGAAGTGGCGCGCATGCCAACAAATAAATAAACGACTAAACAAAAGCAGCGGAATTAAAGAATGATAAATAGAGCCCAATTTATTTACCACAGGCAATTGACTGGGGGCACGGCCTAGTCTAACTGGTCCTCACCATCGTGATACTCCTCCTCTGAAGCAGTAAATTAAGCAAGAGTGTGAGCACCCCCTCTTCCTATATCGTACTGTACGCCGTCTACTGTAGCGTATAGCACCGTATAGCAACAGGAAGCCTCGACACCGAAAATCCGAATCTAAAAATTCGATCGACGGGATCGAACACTTAGCTTCGGACCCGGTGCTCAGACGCATCCGATCTCGATCCCTGGATCAAGAGCTCCAAGATCGCTGTACCCACAACCCGAGTATCAATGCACTAAAAGATATACTAATTTAATTTACATAACTTTGTATAAATCTTTTACAATTGTATTACATAAAACAAAATAAGTAAAGCGGCAATGAAACAAAAGAAAGACAACCAAATAGGTGGCCCGACCACCCCACAAAGCTCTGATCGAGGGAGGGACTACGGCCGCAACACTCGCAGAAAAGGGGCTCGCCATCATCCGGGACATCATCATTACCTTCCTCTGTGGAAAAAGGGTTAGCAGCAACGGTGAGTACACGTATGTACTCGCAAGACTTTAGTGTATGCAATTATAATTAATATGCAGGCTGATACGATTGAAATGGCTACTACACTAAGTCTATTGCGAAAAGCAGGATTTGAAGCAGTTCATCGAAATGTAATACATAATTTGAAAGACAGCAGTTTGAATAAAACATATTTACAGTATAAATAACAACTGAGCTCCACAGCTGCCACCATCCATGGTCGCAGCTGGGATACGAATCGACATCCATACATATTCATAAATCCTCCAAGTATCATATCCACATATCCACAAATCCATCAAGTACCGTATCGATCCACCTACTTTAGATAGACTCCAAAATAGATTTTCATTTTCAAAACCGAACCAAATTTCTATACTTGATATGATTAAAGAAGATTTGCTCATAACCGTGAGCACGGCTAATCGATTAGAATTATTTGATACTCTGCAGAGTTTGCGCACTTTACCCAAACACAACTCAGACTTGCATCCCTGTCATCCAGGGTACACGCGATACACGAGGTATCCGATATACAAGAATGATCTATTCTTTCCCATCGTTGAGGCTATAGCCACACCCAAAGACTGCGACGATAAACCCACTACTATGGCGATAAGAGGCCAACCACCACTCAGCGCCACGGAATATCCATCGTGACGACGGCGAGTTTTTGCCGCGGCATTATCCCATAGCAAGGCGTACACCGTTGTATCAATCAAACATGAACTGGAGCGATTCCCCGCTGCATAAGTACAAGCGCACTCACGAAGGTGCATACGGCGGGTCGTGAGGACACACACACCGCGCCGATCGCTTCAACACGGGAAAAGGTCCACACTTCGCCTACCAACAGGCATGGCTATCCCTCACACTTCAGGTACTAAAACAGGCTGCCCCATCCCAAAGCATTGCGCGGTTGCACGGTGTTCATTCAAAAACCGTCACAAGTTCGGTCCTTATATTTTTGCCTAGTGACTCAAGCGGGGAACTCCACTTAACTCGCCAACCAATCGCCACCATGTTTAACTAGCACATATTATACCTCCCGCCAAGTCTAATTACCAACTAGACACTGCACATTTTTATCAAATTACCTTTACAAGTCACATTTCCAAAACATTTCCAAAACCGATTACAATTATCATAAGTTTTGAGCATTTGGTAAATGACTGACTTTGCTCATCTCTATTGCAGTTGTCTAAGCATATGCATTTACTAAGTCGTTTATACCCAAGTGACATTTTATTAATTGTCCAACCCTACTAAGGCTATCAATGAACTCTGGGAATTTAATTGAGGAAAAACCACCAAATCAGGGTATATCTACCATTCCCACAAACTAGCACTTTCTTGAATATAAACAATGCATATAGTTTGAGAAATCAAAGTAAACATCGTGAAATATAGGTTTCAAGATGGTCAAAGGAGGTGCTTGCCTTGTTGTTGCACTTCGGTGATGTCCGGATGATGTTCGGTCGCTCGAGGCTTAAGCCCGACTCGCTAGCCTCTAATCGGTCAAAGCAACAAAAACGACAAAAGAAATACAACTTAGCAAAAGCAAGATTTAAATGCACAAATGCCAACTAAACATCAAATAAGACCCACTTAAATATTTAAAGGAGAAAGAAATGAAGACAACGAAGAAACTGTGAAACTATGACCTATTATGTCCATTTCGGCCGAACAAGTGCCAAAATGGATTAAAAGCGTGCAAAATGAAGTAAAACCCAACTAAACTTAGTGAAATACCTAAAAATAGGTATAACATACCTAATGGGACTTATTGGAACTTGTTTGAAGTTGAAATGATCAACCAGGAGCTAAAACGATTTAAAAAGGCGTATTCTTTACCTACGTGAATAAAAATACGTAAATTGAAGACAAATGCAATTAAATTTGCATGTGGAGCCTCAATATGGCCTCAGGTACATAACTAGGTGCTCAAACGCCGAAAGATCGAAGAAAAACCTTCGGCCCTAAAAGCGACAAATTTGCCGAAACGGCCAAAACGATCGCTTTGTCGGAAATCCGTTAAACGGCCAATTTTATGGATTTTTGCGCAAAACAGGTTTCCGACAACGCAACAAGCTAAACCAAGATATTTAGGACTTAGTTGGATCGGTTGCAAAGCAATTCCTAATGAAATTGACCAAAATTGAATCAAAATGAAAACCGCGGAGTAATTTCCGACAAAACCGCTTTGAGTCCGTATTGAGTCCAAACGCCGATCGAATCCGCTGCGTGTGGGTTCCCGATACGGTTCGAACACTCAACACCTAACTAAAATGCTCGGTAGATTAGCAATTTGCATCGACCAAAAGCGACCAAAACGACCGTTAATCGACCAAAAGCGATCAAAACCGTCAAAAGGTCGTTTTGACCAAGAATGTCGTGAAACTTCGCTCGACCCGCAGCTAGACACTTGGAGGTAATAATGACTTATCGGAGCCAATCACCGCCAAAATTGACTTAACCTACTCGGACTTTTGATCAAACGTCCGCGTAACTCCCAGTATTTACCCGGCACGACAAAAGTCCTAAAAGGGCCAAAATGGGATCTAAAGCACACGTGAAGCATGCTTTCAACCTTAGGGACCTTAAACGAGGCGAATCAAGCGAAAAGCCAAGAACGGCTTTGGGCCCTCTAATTATTAAAATAAAATGCGAAGTGCTAAAATGCAAATCTAGCATTTTTAGCCACTGCTTTAGTCTCTACGAAGACTAATGGTGAAGTCGATTCGTGCTCTAGCTCTAGGATTTTATTCAACCAATTGAGACCTAGAGCAAGAAAGTATGCTGCAAAATGGTCAAAACTAAACTCCGTATTTTTATCGGGTTTCTACTAGCTAGAAAGCTATAGGGGCTATCCATTTGGTCATCGGACCTCTACGATTTTTCGCAAATAGAGTGACCTAGAGCTGACAACTTTGTGTAGGATGCGACAAATTGAATTCTGACTCTTCTGATCGCGACTACGGCTATCAGAAGAGCTAATAGAATCGTCGATTCAAGCTACGGACTCCTAGTATTTTGTGAAAACACTTAACACCTAATTAAATAAAATAAAATCCGGCTTATCAGAATTGAATTCCGATTCTTCTGATAGCGGCTCTAGCTACCAGAAGTGCTATGGGAAAAATCTATACATGCTCTACCTCACTAGAACTCCGACAAACCGAAGACCTAGCGAGAGCATGCTCGATTTTGAAGATGGCTAAAAGCCAGTCGACTATAGAGTTAAACGGACCTAACGACGACTGAGTCTAGATTTTAAAGCGTAATTGCTATGCGATGCGTTGAACACATGGTACCTAGACATGGCCTAGGCTAGGGTTTGGGAAAACTTGATGAAATGCGGTTACAGGAGAAAAGAGTCGTAGCTACGGCAAGAGGATCGACCCGGGAGTCAAGAAATCAGGTCAGATTGTAAAAGCACCACGGGAACTCCAAGAGACATCGATGAATCTCGATGGAATACTCACTTGAAGGGGTTGAGAAGATGGGGAACGCGATGAGGACGCCAAATCCAAACCTCCGATTCGATTTTAAATCGGTTAAATCGCCGGAATCCAGCGGATTTGGGTGGCCTTCTTCTTCTCTTTCTCCTTCTCCCTTGCTTGGGACATGAGGGATGGAGGAAATGAGTGTTGGCTGTTGGTTTGCTTGAGCACATGCTTAAAACACTATGCACTTACAAGGGGTATTTTGGTCAAGTGACAAACCTTGAAGGTTAAAGCTTCCAAAGTTGATTACTAATTATTCCAAAGTATTTTGGAAGCTATTAGGTAACTTTGACACTTATTCAACTCAATTTGCAATTACTCATGAGAGTGAAATTAATTGAGTCGGGTAGTTTAAATGTGACCGCGATCAAAGTTTACAAGCTCGATTAAACGGATCCTTAACTCCTTTTGAAGATTTTTAAGTTCCCCACTAAACTAGGCAACTTGTACTTGAAGGGACAGAGAAGAGAACATTTAAGTCGACGTACAAGATACTTTCGCAAGAGCTCAAAATCGAATTCAATCACCGAAAACACTTGTCGGCGATCAAATGGGAAATTGATTTTGAGTGACGCTAAATAAGTTGAAGGGTTCTTTTAGATCCCGAACGAGTACAATCGCTCAAGATACAGAAACACACAAGAACAGTGTATTATTGAACAGTGTTTGAGTACAAATGTACAGTGACTCGAGTATAGAAATACTCGGGATATTACAAAGAGTGAGTACTAGCGTACTCAGCAAATCACACCGAAAATGCAATATAAATGTACAGGCAACAAAGGATGGCTTTATAGTTTATTTAAGCGTAAAGCAACAGTTTAATAAACATTTTAAATAAAATTTTAAATAGCATAGTTTATAATGAAACTTAATTTTATACATTTTTCTCTAACTCAGAAATCTCTCCTGGAATGTCTAAGTTTTACCCATGATGGACTCTCTCCATCCCATCATCATTTTTGAAAACAAACTTTAATTTACCAAAGTCTAATCTGAGAATGGCTTGCTTGGCATGCCCATAACCGCGGGCGCGGCTAATCGATTAGTTTGACACTCTGCAGAGGTTGTACAACTTTACCCACAAGACATAATATTTCCCCTTGTGTCAGCACACTTCCTTTGGTGAGTGACAGAGAAAATCATGACAAGGCCCCTATATTAATTCATACATGTAGTCATGTCCGCTAAGGTTTCACTGTTGAAAGACTCCCTCTATTCAGAAGCCCCCTCTTGTGCCAAAGTGGCAGCATCACGCTTTCACCACACCACTACCACCGTATGGCATGACTGTCCATGAAATGATTTAATATGGCTAGCCAGGTCTGTCCCATTCCAGACTCATGGTAGTACGGTTAGGCTTTACATTCAGCGAAACTCAGACCGGTCCTTAATTGACTAGACGAGACTTTCCACAAACCCCATAAGATAACCACACCACTTTCCAATCCTTTCTCGCCCGGTTTAAGTCATTTTCATTTTAACCATACTAGTCTCCACATTAATACTAACATTGATCTCTATAAGTTTTCATTTAAACATGACATCATTTTGGCATAAAGATCCCCAAAACTTCCTAAGTCCAGATCTAAGCATGTCTAAGCAATATCTAAATATTACCATAGTCATAGTTTATATTTTTCCTAAGGTTACAAAGGTTTCGGAATTCATATGACAAAGGTGGCACATCAATAATGGTCATATCTATCATTTAAAACCAGGTCAGAAATTAACGTCTATAATAAATAAGCATGCAATAATTTAAAATTCAACATACAAGTTCACAAATTGGGAGCAACATGATCAAGGGGGTGTGACTTGCCTGGTTCGACGAGTTGCTGCTCGAATTCGTCGCTCGGGAATTCCTCGGACTCTCCGTAATCTACGCGTAAAAAGCACCCAAATTCAAATAAAATCCAAATAAATTCAAATTGAATTTCAAACTAGCACTAAACTAAAGTTTAAGATTTTAAATGAATTTAGGAAGAAAAACGGAGCCAAACGGCGTTCGAACGGGCGAAAACGGGCTTCCGAAAGTTTAAAAACAAATAAAACGGATTTTCTGAAATTTTTTGAATTATTTTTCTAAAGAAAACCGAATTATTGCGCATTGCTGGCGTCAGCGCCCAAAAATCCGGTTTTTGAATTATTTCAAAACGAAAATCCGCTTTACGACGTCAGCATGACGTCATAAAGGGTTTTGGAAATATTTTTTCTTTTCTTTTTATAAAGCTGACAGGTGGTGCCAGGCCCGGTCGTGGACCAAGTCCACGCGTAGCCGTGGACCACGCTCACACGCACGCGGGAGCGCGCCAGTATGGCGCGACGAGGCCGGCGCGCGGCAAGACGGGCACGCGCCGAACGGGCAGTGAGGCGAGGCGGCGATGCACCATGGCCGGCGAGGAAGGGCGGAGCTGGCGCGGGCGGCGGAGCCGGGGAAGCGCGGCGACGGCGGCTCAGCCGAGCCGAGGAAGACGGCGGCGCGGCGCGCGGGGCATGGAGAGGGGAGGCAAGGGAGGAGAGGGAGAGAGGCACGGGAGAGAGGGGGGTCCCGGGGGGCTTATATAGGAGGGAAGCACGGCCGGGCCGAACGGGCGTCGAGATTCGCGCGAAAGGGCGGCGCGGCGGTTGGCGCGGAGGCGGCGCGCGAATGGCGGCGTGGCCGTTGGGCGGCGGCGCGCTGGCGCGGGAAGAAGAGCAGGGCGTCACAGTTTACCAAGCTTATCGAGCTTGCTTGGACTTCGAGTTATGGAGTATTTCGATCCTGTGGTGAAAATGAGAGGAAGGGAGAGATCAAAAGTTGTTCTGGAAATCTGGGGCTCTGTGCGCACTGCGTAGAGATCCTCTTGATTTTGATGGAGGGTGTGTGAGCAAGCAGTGGGGTGACATGGGGCTGCTACAGTGCAGATCCGCAATATTATCTTAACCTTACCTTAATGCTGGGTTAGTACTAATAGCACATGGACTGGCAGCAGCTGCCTTGTCTAATTGTCTTCACGGTTACAATAGAATCTTTGCTGCTGCCTGCTGCAGTCAGTGCATGGGTTAGGACTTGGGATCAGGGGCGGATCCAGGCCCCGGACAGAGTAGGCTGTAGCCCGGGGTCTGGTACCGAAAGCCTACTAAAATTCTACGAAAAACTATTAAAAAATTATTGAAAACAGATATTTAATCTAAGATCAGCTGGCCTAGCCCGGAGCTTGGGTCTGGGCTAGCTCCGCCCCTGCTTGGGATCACTTAGCAATGGAAAAGCTTTGGCATTTGCATGCACATGGGCAAAGCTCTGGGATTGCAGAGGCAGGAGAAGAAAGGAGAGCTGAAACGGAACAGACGCTTGCTTGCCTTTTAGTCCACGCGGCAACGACAATCGCAGCGTCTCCCCGTGCAAATGCAAGCGATCCATGCGGTGCACATTGACACAAAGCTAACCCTCGCGGTAAAGCAGTCAGTGTCAGTGACTCAGCAGCGCTCACATTTTTGCTACGCGCCACACCAGAGATGAAATTGCCTGACTGACAGTAGCAGTACTCTACTCCCTCTGTCCCACAAAGAGTGTATTTTTAGGTTTTTTAAGACGAATTAGTGTGCAAGGTAAATGACTAATGTGACCCTCATTACTCTATACATAAGTATGTTGGTGCTTCGGTTTCCACAAACACTTAAATGAGCATGTATACACTTATAGCTAGACCCTACGGACTAAAGATACACTCTTTATGGAACAAATCTTAAATATTAGAAATACTAGTTACATGCCCGTGCATTGCTACGAAAAACAAAATTGATAACGAAAAATAAAGATTAAAAAATAAAAAAAATTATTTCACAAGATCAAACATCTATCTTTAACGCTTCGTTTCTTGCGAAACCTGGCTAATTAAAACAACGCTTCGTTTTTTGCGTAGTGCAATTAAGCAGGGCAATTAATGACGTGGGTAGAACTCACCACTGCCACCAACTGTTGCTTTATAGTAGAAACACTCTTTGTGGGACAGAGGAGTACCCTTTACCTGGTGTTTATCCTCTCTGTCTTCTCTCCCCTTTTGTACATTATCCTTTCATTCGTTTGGTCAAAACTTGCGAAAAGATGGGAAAAAGCAAGTGTACCGTGTGCTTTTACGTCTCAAACCAATCGTAGAGACACCCTTTCTATCTGTGAGATGTTCGGTCCTTTTAACAATTTTGAGTCGAACTGAAGCATGAGCTCCCAGCACAAGCGAAGTTGCATGTATCGCACTGCGGCGTTATCACAGAAGAATATAACCGGTTGCTATGCACAATGAAGTACTAGTATGCAGGGCGTTCATCAGTTCATGAATCGATGCACGCCGCAAGACAGAAATTATTCGACGAGGTTCGGCGACCCGCATAATTAGCCAAGGGTAATGATAGTAACACCGCTATTACGCTGAGATAATTATATGAATCTCGGTCTGCTAGCTACTTAAAACATCGAGCGTACTCGATATTTTATTAGTTAGTATACCGTGTTCAAAGTGTTGCAACAGAACAATAATTAGAGACTGGAATGGAAACTTTATTACAGTCCATTGCCACGTAGGCTACATGTCCAATACATCTAATTATACACCGAATCCAAGTACAACAAAAATATAATACAAAAGTACTAATTACACCAAGACTAAAGCTGATGTATGGTCTACTCAACAGTCTATCC
The DNA here is from genome assembly GCA_036346355.1 of Rhipidocladum racemiflorum. NCBI lineage: Eukaryota > Viridiplantae > Streptophyta > Magnoliopsida > Poales > Poaceae > Rhipidocladum > Rhipidocladum racemiflorum. The sequence goes on from CM070571.1 coordinate 23,775,269, forward strand.
CGTCTGATAATCCTCAACTACCTCTTCACCTCAACCAGACGCTTGTCCACCGATGCCATTATCTAAGCAAGGGGAGATTTAGCAAGAGTGAGTATAAATATACTCAACAAGTATTAGTAACAATGTGCAATAATGAGAAAATAACTCCACTTTTACCAGCACGTCATTCCGTCGTTCTCAACCCTTTTTCTGAAAGTAGATTTTATTAAAATGAAAACGTTGCATCGGGGCCGCCCCTACCGACTCCCCGCTTGGCCACCACCACCTTTCTCGCCCCTATCTCTCCAACTCCTTGCCCCGCCTAGCACAACTCTCACCGTCAGGCCGCCGGGCTGCAGACCCCCTCCCTGACTAGCCTCGGTCTCCCACTGTGCTCGGCCCTAGGGTTGAGTTGCTCATGATTTGGTGTGGGATTCAGTCCTCTACTTCCCCCTCCTTCTTGGCTAATTGCACAACAGTGCCTCCATTACCCTTTCTATGGTTGATTTACTTACTGAAATGTGCTTGATTACTTTTTGATGCTTGTTGATTCAAGGAACAAGGAGCGGGTATTCTCTTGGTCTATGACGATGCATTTTTTTAGGAGTATTTGGAGCTGGAGGTACCGTGATGATACCCAGATGAACTCATGTACGTCGAGGAGTACACCTGTTCGTTGGGGGACGAACGGCGTAGCCCTCCAAATACAATTTATTATTCTAAGACCATTTTGTTATCAGTCTACTGATTGTTTCTCGCTATGAGATGCATCAGTGTTTTATGCATTAGAGGGATTGACTAGTATCTCCTATAAACAAAGATGGGAGGATTCCCGGTAGGGGAGGCTACCCACTTGTCGCCTGCCTATTTTGCGAAAAAGTCCATTCGTTTCTCCGAATTATGGATAAGTCCCTGCGAATTTACGAAAATGTTCTCCGCGATTTTTTGTGATGGCAATAAAAACTTTTCCGAATCACGTTTGGGTCCCTCGCTCGCTACTTTACGGAAAAAGCCTCCCATTAAATACAAATCGCGAGGGAGCCCTTTTATACTTTTTCGAGATAGTGGCGAGGTCTAAAAATATAGCAAACAGGTCCCCGGTTTTTACATCCAGGTCCTTTCTCCGTTATTCCCAAAAAAATATTTTCGTCAACAAAAAATGTGTACTTTTTTCCAACGCAATCTCTAATATTTCTCGAGCCTCCGTAAATTTTAGAAATACGTCTATGTCTATTTTTCCTCCGGAAAAAAACGCAAAATCATTGTAACACCCCAAAATTTTGCTTTTCTTAAATTCATGTGTGATTTGGCACTTTGGTGAATTTTTGGAATTTTCTGGAATTTATTTGGATTTATTTGGAATTTATTTGAATTTATTCCATTTTGAAATAATTAAAGAATTTAAATTTGCAAATAAATTTTTGTTGGAAATATTTTATTTGAGTCCAAAATGATCCAAAATATTTTCGAAATTTTTCGAATTTTTACGAGTCATTTGCTATTTTTAATGAATTAAATGAATTATCGAATTATTTTAAATATTAATTCGCTGGAAAATCCAACTCGGGTCAAATCGTTTCATCCGATCGAAGTCGGACTCGAGTCCGACCCGAGCCAGTTGACTCGACCGAACCCACTCCTAACCCTAATCAATCCCAACCGTTGGATCAAGATCCAACGGCTGAGATCCGTCCGACCTGCACTCCGGAAGCCGTGTCCGGACCGACCCGGCCGCGCCGCGATCGTGGCCGTTGGTTGTGCCACGTGGACGGCCACGATTTCATCGCTCCGCCCGAAGTCCGAAGCCGACTCCGCCGTGTCGCCGCCGTGAGAGCTAGGTCTCCGTTTTACCGCAGACGCCGAGGCTATTTAATGCCCGGCATACCGAGGATCGCCATCCCACGCCGGTTCGAAACCTAGCTCGCGCCGCTAGGATCCCACCGCTCGCCGTTATTGCTCGCCGGAGTTGGAAGTCTGCTCGCCGCGATTAAACGCCGATATTGCTGCCGTCCGTCGTCCTCGCCGTCATCAAGCCCAGATCCGGATTCCCCAAGGCGACGCTGCGTTCGAGTACCCCTCACTTCGCCGGAGCGCGCCCGAAACGCCGACGGCAAGGTCGCTGCCCGTCTCCGGTCAAGCCGGTACGCCGCGCGTGCCATCGCCGTCCTCGAAGCCAGGTGCCGTTGGATCCAGACGGACGGCAGCGGTGAGTTCACGTGTTTCCCAAACCCTAGAAATCCGATTAGATGCGGGACCGCTGGATCAAGATCCAGCGGTTCACAATCGCCACGTCTTTAGCAAAGGCGATTATAGGATTAGATACGGACCGTCCGATCTAGATCGAGCGGCCCACGAGCATCGAGTAGTTTCAACGTGTTAACCCTGGATCTAATCCGCGCCGTTGATTTTCAAACCAACGGACGAGATTGCGCCACGTGTCGGGAAGTTGGACCGACGCGGCCGCCGCCCACGCGCTGGCAGCGTAGGACGCCGACACGCGGGCCCGCGTGTCGAGGGGCCCGCATGTCGCTGGCTAACCCAGCGCCGACGTCACCCATGACGTCACGCAGTGGGTCCCACCGCCGGTAGTGGGATGAGCCCCATTGACGTCGGCCGATGACGTCACCCGAGCGGGCCACATGTCGGGCCACGTGGCCGTGGGACCGAGTCCACCGTGGACCCGAAGCCGAGCATGGACCGAGCCCATGGATCACCGACGCCGCGAGGCCAATCAGAGCTGCCACGTGTCCATGCCGACGCAATAATTAATTTCCGAAAAGAAAATGATTTATTAATTCGAATAATGATTTCAAATTTAGATTCAAACTTCAAACGCTTATAACTTTTGCGTTTCAACTCCGATTTGAGCGATTCAAATTTCTAAATTTGTATAAAATTAAGATCTACCTAAATATGAATTTTATTTAATTTTTGGACTAAAGTTTTTCTCTGTAAAATTATTTAATTGATTATTTAAACTTTAAATAATCATAACTTTTATGCTTTAACTCCAAATTTGATTTATTTCAGTTTCTAAAAATCCAGAAAATTATGTTCTCTCTGTTTATGGATTTTATTTGGAGTTTTGGGATCTTTTTGCATAGTGTTTATTTGTGTATTTGCTATTTGCACGCTTTACGAGTAGACGTTGAAGTGCCGGAAGGATTCGAAGGAGAAGTATTGACTCAGGATCCAACTCAAGACCAAGAGCAAGTGCTTTTTGAAGGCAAGTTGTGCTTTGACCATATTGATCCTATTTCGAAATCTATTTTGATTTAAACTATTGCATGCTAGTTCAATTAGAAAGATACTTTGTTTAAACACAGGGTTAGATAAATACCAATTTGCTATATGACACCTTGATTACTTAAGTATGTGCCATGACCCTTTGTCACCCTAGTTGTGGTTTACTAGTTGGACATTATTAAATTGCCAACATGGGTTTAGACCGTTGTAGTATCTTTGCTTAGACACACTACGTGCTCATGACATGATTTTGGACAATCAAATGATAATATGGACTTAATGATATATTGAACCTGTTTTGGAAAAGTATCATGTGATGTTGATGGCACGTGGTGCATGGTAATCAAGCGGGGTTTGATAAACGATTTTCGGCCAGGGGCATGTGGCAAGAGTAATCAGTGGGCCAGTTGTGGCATTGGGAGTGTTGATTTGGTTTTTCGGGTAGTCTTGCCCTGGTCACTCTAAGGACTTAACCTTGCAAGCCTTTGAACTGGGTCATACTTGCAACCACATGGTCGGAATGGGACGGCCCTAGTTGACTAAGTCGCTAAGGACTCACTTGTGGAGCCTCAGGTGTCGATTACACCTTTTGTGTGATTGTGCGGGGAGCGTATCGTGGTCGTGGCCAGTACCCATCTAACGGTGTGTTGGTCCCATACTTCGCCTTGGCTAAGGGAAGGGATGGTGTAGAGCACGAACCTGAGAGGACCACCTGTGTTGTTTGAGGCTTCCGAAGGCTTTGTTATGATCGCTCATTCGCATACTCTTGTATGGCGATTCACTACCGACGTGGTGAGTGGATTGTATCTTGTGGGTAAAGTGCATAACCTCTGCAGAGTGTAGAATCTATTTGAATAGCCGAGTCCACTGTGATCGACAATGCTCGGGAATTACAATCAAGGGTTAGATTTTTACGAAAATAACTTGGATTTGAGAAGTTGGGTTGGTTTAACAAAGAAGATGATGGAAATATGGTTTAGGATGGGGAAAAATGTTATTTAAACTTTTGAAAAGTTATTTATGCTTTACTTGTTTTTCTTGCTTTCGAATCTACTTATATTACTTTTCAAAAGTCAAGCATCGCAAATATACCTTGAGCTATTCCTTTGTACCAAGCCATGCATATAGTATATTAGTTTGCATTCAGGCATGACTTGTCGAGTACCAAGTACTCACCCTTGCCCCAACACAATATCGCTTAAAGAGGAGATTACGCCACTTTGGAGGAGGAACTCCAAGAGGACCCGTCTACTTAGGGATGCGAGCCCAGTCGGTTGCCTGTGGTATACTGGATGGCGCCACGAAGTTTATTTGATTTTCCGCTGCTGTTATTTCTCTTTTAATAAGTTTCGCCTTGCAAGGCATATATTTGTAACTTGGCCATAAGGTCGAGTAACCCTTTGATTATTTAAATAAAGTACTTTGATAGTATCGTTTGGTATGATTGTGATATATACCGATGTTAAGACTGTGTGCACTAAGCTGCGTTCTGGACTAGTGCTGAATACACAGAGGGTCCGGATTTGCAAATTCGGGGTCCCGACAGAGGTGGTATCAGAGCCATACTTGACTGTAGGCTCAACCCTAAGCTAGAATGGTCGTAGTGAGGATAAAACCTATTTTCTAAAGCTAAAAATTTGTGAAGACAAGAAATGACATCTCGACTTATCCCTTTCTCTCTTTTCTTGTCTCTTGCTGAAATTTTCCCTTACCTTGTCACAATTTAAAAATTCCGAGTTCTTACGTAAAGCACTCTTGTGACAGATGGAGGTTTTCTCGATGAGTGAGCATAGGTTCTATAGTGAGACTCCTTCGCCGAGTCGCGTCATAGAAGAAAGAGTCACCCTTTAGGCGTTAGACTCCAGAGTTAGTTCGATTTGGATTTTCATTGTTTGCTGAGTGTGCAGTATGTGTTGCAAGGCCCTTAGGCATTGTAAGCAGCCATACCAAGTTATTAATAATAAAGTTGGACCTTAAGGTTACACCTTTCGCCCCGCATAAGTTCCACATTACTTGTCTATTCTTGTTTCCCTCTCATCTCTAAACCTAGAGCAAATCGACAGATGGTGAACACCCGTGGAAACTTTGGAAGCAATAGGAGTGGTTCTCGCCCAGTAGAAAACCCCAATGATAGAGCACCAGCACCGCCAGTTGATATGCAGAATTTTGGAGCCTTTCTTGCTGCTCAGACCCAGTTGATGCATGCTATGATGCAACAAATGCAGCACGTCACCGCTCAGGCCACTGCTAATCAAGTTAATCAGGGACCACGCCAGAATACAAGGCCGCCGTGAGTTCATGAGGACTCACCCACCCACTTTCTCTGGGAATGCCAATCCGTTGGAGGCCGACGATTGGTTAAGATCAATTGAGAGGAAGCTACACATAGCTCAATGCATAGGGAATGAGAAGGTACTTTACGCTTCTCATCAGTTGGAAGGAACAATTACGAATGGTGGGAGAACTTCGTGCCACGCAGAGAACCCTCAAGATATCACTTGGGAGGAGTTCACACCGCATTCCGACAAAGATCACGTGCCTGAAGGAATTATGGACCTTAGGAAGGAGGAGTTCAGAGCATCAAGCAAGGTAATCAGCCGGTGGCCGACTACCTGAACAAGTTCACACAGCCTAGCACGCTACGCACCGAGGATGTAGCGACAGATAAATCCAGGCATACCTCGTTTCATGAAGGGACTTAACTCAGATTGCAAGTAGGATTGATCACCCACACCTTTCCAGATTTCCAAGAGTTGGTGAATAAGGCGCTTATTCTTGAGGACAAGCGCAAGGAACTGGATGAGAACAGGAAGCGCAGGATGCAACAAAGAAGGATCACGTCGAGGAACGCACAAATACCGAGAGTTGCACCAAATCAATTCTTGATTCCAACCACGTAATGCAACAAGGACACCATCCCCAAAGACCAAGACCTGCCAATCAAAACTACTGCACCCACTTCGCTAGAAACGCTACCCCAGGCAGCCAAAGGAACAAGTGAGACGCCGCTACAACCGCAACGAGCCAGGACACTTTGCCAACAGCTTGTCCAAAGAAGACAGCAGGAGCGACCCGATTCGCTTCAATCTAGGAACCACCCCAGCTAGGACGCCAAGACCAGAGCCACACCCAGGCCGTGGTGAGAGGCCGAGTCAACCATGTCACCGCAGATGCACCGCAAAATGCTCTGAGGCGTAAATCTTGGGTAAGTTACTTGTTAACTCAAGACTGCAATGCTTTGTTTGACTCGAGCTTCAGATTCGTTTGTTTCGCAAGGCTTTGCTACTAGAAATGATTTAAGGATTGCAAGACTTAAGTGCATGCTGTTAGTTCAAACCCACAGTTCAACTCCGAACGGAAGTAGGATGTTCCGGTGAGAATACTAATAGATGGAATAGAGTTCCTAGCGAACCTTATAGTTTTGGAGACCTGCACCTTAGATGTTATATTGGGAATGGATTGGTTATCCAAACACAAGGTCAGTATTGGATTGTGGACGAAGAACTATCTCAGTTGAGAGCCCGTGTGGGAAGAAAGTGGAATTTCAAGCCACTGCAGTTAGAGATGGACAGTTGATGGTTAACAGTACCAAGGCAATCAGCATAGAGGATGTTCCGGTAGTGAATGAGTACCCCGATGTTTTTCCCGAGGATCTACCTGGTATGCCGCCAGACAGGGACATAGAGTTTGTGATAGAACTTGTACTGCACAAAGATCGATAGCAAAGAGACCCTATCGGATGTCTACCGAGGAGTTGGTAGAGATGAAGAAACAATAGAAGAGTTAATGGAGAAAGGATTTATCAGACCGAGTTCGTCGCCGTGGGGAGCACCAGCTTTGTTTGTCAAGAAGAAGGACGGAGTTTCAGGATGTGCATTGACTACCGTGCACTCAATGAAGTCACCGTAAAGAATAAGTATCCGCTACCCAGGATTGATGATTTGTTTGATCGATTAAGAGGAGCCGGAGTTTTCTCCAAGATTGATCTCGAGATCGGGATACCATCGATTGAAGATCCGATCGTAAGATATTCAAGATCGCATTCTCGTCAAGATATGGACATTACGAGTTTACGCTATGTCCTTTGGTCTCGATTTAATGCGCCAAATTTATTTCATGAATATGATGAATAAGGTGTTCATGGAATATTTGGACAAGTTTGTCGTCGTGTTCATAGACGATATCCTAATCTACTCCAAGACAGAGGATGAACATGCCGAACACTTAAGGCGAGTTTTGGAAAAGTGAGGAACAAAGCAACTTTTCGCCAAGTTCAGCAAGTGTGATTTTTGGAAGGACAAGGTGGAGTTTCTTGGACATGTAATGACCGCATGAAGAGTCGCCGTAGATCCAAGCAAAGTAGAAGGCTGTGTTACATTGGGAGCACCAAGACTGTGACCCAGATTCGGAGTTTCCTTGGAATGGCGTGATATTACCGCCCGTTTCATCGAAGGCTTTTCGACAATTGCGAAACCTCTTACGCAATTCTTTGAAGAAGGAAAAGAAGTTTGCATGGACGCTTGAGAATGTGAGGAAGGATTTCAGAGTCGAAGAAGCGATTGACATCAAGACCGGTGTTAGTTCTACCGGATGTTGCTCAAAGCTTCGATATTTATTGTGACGCACGCGCCAAGGACTTGGATGTGTCTTTGATGCAGAATGGAAAGGTCGCCGCTTATGCATCAAGGCAGTTGAGGCCGCATGAGGAAAATTATCCGACACATGACCTAGAGTTAGCTGCCGTAGTGCATGCTTTGAAAATATGGCGTCACTATCTGATTGGAAACAGATGTGAGGTGTATACGGATCATAAGAGCCTTAAGTACATATTCACCCAGTCGGATCTGAATATGAGGCAAAGGAGATGGCTAGAGTTGATCAAGGACTATAATGTTGGAATCCATTACCATCCCGGGAAGGCCAACGTGGTAGCCGATGCTCTGAGTCGGAAAAGCCATACCGTGAGTGCGTTGCTAGCCACAAGTCAGGATGAGTTATGTGAGGATTTTCAAAAGATGAAGATTGAGGTTGTACCTAGCGGATTCTTGGCCGCATTGGAAGTAAAGCCTACCCTAGAGGATCGATCCGAGAAGGACAGAAGGATGATGACAGATCCGCAGGATTAAGTCCATCAAGGAGGAAAGGCGAGGCAGGACTTCAAATTGGATGAACAAGGCACGTTGTGGATGAAGGATCGCATTTGTGTGCCTAACAAAAGGAGTTAAAGCAACTGATTTTGGAAGAAGCCCATGACTCTAAGTACTCGATTCATCCCGAAGCGCCAAGATGTATCAGATCTAAAGGAGAGATTCTCGTGGCCGAGTATGAAACGTGAAGTTGCCGACCATGTTGCATTGTGCGACGTATGCCGTAGAGTCAAGGCAATGCATCGAAACCAGCAGGATTGCTACGGTAGCTAAAAATACCTCGAGTGGAAGTGGGAGGAAATCGGAATGGATTTCATTACCGGTTTGCCAAAGACTCAAGGAGGTTATGACTCCATATGGGTTATAGTGGATCGCTTGACTAAAGTAGCCCATTTTATCCCCGTAAAGACCACTTACTCGGAGATAAATTAGCGAGTTGTACATGATCGGGATTGTTTGTTTGCACGGAGTGCCAAGGAGGATTGTATCGGACGAGAGGTACCCAATTTACCTCAAGGTTCTGGAATAAGTTGCATGAAGCCATGGGGACCCGTTTGAACTTCAAGATGTGACTTATCATCCACAGACGGATGGGCGGGCCGAAAGAGTCAACCAGATTCTGGAGGATATGTTAAGAGCTTGTGCATTGGCTTATGCTACCTCTTGGGATAAAAGTTTGCCGTATGCCGAGTTTAGTTACAACAATAGTTATCGAGGCTAGTTCTGAGATGTCACCTTTTGAGGCCTTTGTATGGTCGACCGCTGTCGGACACCATTGAATTGGAATGAGACCGTGGCGCCGTGTCTTTGGGCCTGATATTCTTCAAGAGGTCAAGAGCGGTCGCCATAATTAGGGAAAGGTTGAGGATAGCCCAATCTCGGCAGAAGAGTTATCTTGACAATCGTCGCCGAGATTTGAGTTTTGAACCGTAAGACTTTGTATACCTCAGAGTTACGCCTCTCAGGGGAGTTAAGAGGTTCCATGCCAAAGGGAAACTCGCACCCCGTTATGTTGGACCATTTAAGATTTTGAGTCGCAGAGGTGAAGTTGCCTACCAGCTGGAGTTGCCACAGTCGTTGGCGGGAGTGCCTGACGTAGTCCATGTGTCCCAGCTTAAAGAAGTGTCTCCGAGTTCCTGAGGAACAGACACCGCTAGAGTCAATTGAGTTGCAAGAAGATTTGACTTATAAGGAGCACCCTGTGAGGATTCTAGACACAATGGATCGAGAAACTAGAAACAAGTCAACCCGATTCTGTAGAGTTCAGTGGAGCAACCATGAAGAAAGTGAAGCGACTTGGGAGTCACAAGAGGATTTGAAGAAAGAATTTCCAAACCTATTCCTTTAGTAAGCCCCAATCTCGGGACGAGATTCTATTAAGGGGAGGTTTGTAACACCCCAAAATTTTGCTTTTCTTAAATTCATGTGTGATTTGGCACTTTGGTGAATTTTTGGAATTTTCTGAATTTATTTGGATTTATTTGGAATTTATTTGAATTTATTCCATTTTGAAATAATTAAAGAATTTAAATTTGCAAATAAATTTTTGTTGGAAATATTTTATTTGAGTCCAAAATGATCCAAAATATTTTCCAGAATTTTTCTGGAATTTTTCTCGAGTCATTTGCTATTTTTAATGAATTAAATGAATTCGGGAATTATTTTAAATATTAATTCGCTGGAAAATCCAACTCGGGTCAAGTATCGTTCATCCGACCGAGTCGGACTCGAGTCCGACCGAGCCATTGACTCGACCGAACCCACTCTAACCCTAATCAATCCCAACCGTTGGATCAAGATCCAACGGCCGAGATCCGTCCGACCTGCACGAGCCGTGTCCGGACCGGACGGCCGCGCCGCCGCGATCGTGGCCGTTGGTTGTGCCACGTGGGACGGCCACGATTTCATCGTCTCCGCCCGAGTCCGAAGCCGACTCCGCCGCGGTCCGCCGTGCGGAGAGCTAGGTCTCCGTTTTACGGACGCCGAGGCTATTTAATGCCCGGCATACCCCGAGATCGCCATCCCACGCCGGTTCCGAAACCTAGCTCGCGCCGCTAGGATCCCCACCGCCTCGCCGTTATTGCTCGCCGGAGTTGGAAGTCTGCTCGCCGCGATTAAACGCCGATATTCGCCGTCCGTCGTCCTCCGCCGCCATCAAGCCAGATCCGGATTCCCCAAGGCGAGACGCGTTCGAGTACCTCACTTCGGCCGGAGCGCCGAAACGCCGACGGCAAGGTCGTCGCCCCGTCTCCGGTCAAGCCAGCCGCCGCGTGCCATCGCCGATCCACGAAGCCGTGCCGTTGGATCCAGATCGGACGGCAACGGTGAGTTCACGTGTTTCCCAAACCCTAGAAATCCGATTAGATCTGGACCGTTGGATCAAGATCCAACGGTTCACAATCGCCACGTCTTTATGCAAAGGCGATTATAGGATTAGATCCGACCGTCCGATCTAGATCGAGCGGCCACGAGCATCGAGTAGTTTCAACGTGTGAACCCTGGATCTAATCCGCGCCGTTGATTTTCAAACCAACGGACGAGATTGCGCCACGTGTCGGGAAGTTGGACCGACGCGGTCGGGCCGCTGGCCCACGCGCTGGCGTGTAGACGCCGACACGCGGCCCGCGTGTCGAGGGCCCGCATGTCGCTGGCTAACCCGGCCAGCGCCGACGCCACCCATGACGTCACAGTGGGTCCCACTGTCGGCCGCCGTGGGATGAGCCCGGCCGTCGGCGATGACGTCACCCGAGTGGGCCCACATGTCGATCCACGTGGTAGCCGTGGGACCGAGTCCACCGTGGACCCGAATGAGCATGGGACCGAGCCCATGGATCGGTGACGTCGGCAGCCAATCGAGAGCTGCCACGTGTCCATGCCGACGCAATAATTAATTTCCAAAAGAAAATGATTTATTAATTCGAATAATGATTTCAAATTTAGATTCAAACTTCAAACGCTTATAACTTTTATGCGTTTCAACTCCGATTTGAGCGATTCAAATTTCTAAATTTGTATAAAATTAAGATCTACCTAAATATGAATTTTATTTAATTTTTGGACTAAAGTTTTTCTCTGTAAAATTATTTAATTGATTATTTAAACTTTAAATAATCATAACTTTTGCGTTTTAACTCCAAATTTGACGATTTCAGTTTCTAAAAATCCAGAAAATTATGTTCTCTCTGTTTATGGATTTTATTTGGAGTTTTGGGATCTTTTTGCATAGTGTTTATTTGTGTATTTGCTATTTGCACGCTTTACGAGTAGACGTTGAAGTGCCGGAGGGATTCAAGGAGAAGTATTGACTCAGATCCAACTCAAGACCAAGAGCAAGTGCTTTTTGAAGGCAAGTTGTGCTTTGACCATATTGATCCTATTTCGAAATCTATTTTGATTTAAACTATTGCATGCTAGTTCAATTAGAAAGATACTTTGTTTAAACATGGGGGTTAGATAAATACCAATTTGCTATATGACACCTTGATTACTTAAGTATGTGCCATGACCCTTTGTCACCCTAGTTGTGGTTTACTAGTTGGACATTATTAAATTGCCAACATGGGTTTAGACCGTTGTAGTATCTTTGCTTAGACTCGCTACGTGCTCATGACATGATTTTGGACAATCAAATGATAATATGGACTTAATGATATATTGAACCTGTTTTGGAAAAGTATCATGTGATGTTGATGGCACGTGGTGCATGGTAATCAAGCTGGGTTTGATAAACAGCTTTCGGCCAGGGCATGTGGCAAGAGTAATCAGTGGGCCAGTTGTGGCATTGGGAGTGTTGATTTGGTTTTTCGGGTAGTCTTGCCCTGGTCACTCTAAGGACTTAACCTTGCAAGCCTTTGAACTGGGTCATACTTGCAACCACATGGTCGAATGGGACGGCCCTAGTTGACTAAGTCGCTAAGGACTCACTTGTGGAGCCTCAGGTGTCGATTACACCTTTTGTGTGATTGTACGGGGGGCGTATCGTGGTCGTGGCCAGTACCCATCTAACGGTGTGTTGGTCCCATACTTCGCCTTGGCTAAGGGAAGGGATGGTGTAGAAACCTGAACCTGAGAGGACCACCTGTGTTGTTTGAGGCTTCCGAAAGGCTTTGTTATGATCGCTCATTCGCATACTCTTGTATGGCGATTCACTACCGACGTGGTGAGTGGATTGTATCTTGTGGGTAAAGTGCATAACCTCTGCAGAGTGTAGAATCTATTTGAATAGCCGAGTCCACTGCGATCGACAATGCTCGGGAATTACAAATCAAGGGTTAGATTTTTCAAAATAACTTGGATTTGAGAAGTTGGGTTGGTTTAACAAAGAAGATGATGGAAATATGGTTTAGGATGGGGAAAAATGTTATTTAAACTTTTTGAAAAGTTATTTATGCTTTACTTGTTTTTCTTGCTTTCGAATCTACTTATATTACTTTTCAAAAGTCAAGCATTTCGCAAATATACCTTGAGCTATTCCTTTGTACCAAGCCATGCATATAGTATATTAGTTTGCATTCTGTGCATGACTTGCCGAGTACCAAGTACTCACCCTTGCCCCAACACAATATCGCTTAAAGAGGAGATTACGCCACTTTGGAGGAGGAACTCCAAGAGGACCCGTCTACTTAGGGATGCGAGCCCGGTCGATTGCTGTGGTATCTTTGGATGGCGCCACGAAGTTTATTTGATTTTCCGCTGCTATTATTTCTCTTTTAATAAGTTCTGCCTTGCAAGGCATATATTTGTAACTTGGCCATAAGGTCGAGTAACCCTTTGATTATTTAAATAAAGTACTTTGATAGTATCGTTTGGTATGATTGTGATATATACCGATGTTAAGACTGTGTGCACTAGCGTGTTCCTGGACTAGTGCTGAATACACAGAGGGTCCGGATTTGCAAATTCGGGGTCCCGACAATCATTTTCCGTTCGCGTGGGCAGCACTTACTTGCCTAGTATTACTGAATCCTGTCGGGATTCCTGAAAAAATGGCGCGCCATGCCATCCAAATAATTATAGCCGTCAAGCCTTACACCAATGCTATGCTCGCCTCAAATCCAGTCCTACTCCTTCACCGCTGAGACAAATTATCAACTAGGCCCTTCGCGAAACGTCAAATTCTTCGTCTTGTCTTGCTCCTCCCACAGTCCACTCCTCGCTGGTTCCAACGGCTATCCCCGCCTGCGTGCGTATACGACGAAAACCACCTGAACATTGTAATCCCGTGAAAACCATGTCTTCAAAGTTTTCGAAAATTCGAAAAACAATCAGATGTAGAGGAGGGGATGTTCTTTAACCATGATAAATTTCAAGGGCAAACTCAACCTCATTTGTAAGATTGAAAAGACAATTTTTGCATGGACATTGATTCGATGAGGTTAAGTTTGATGTTGAAATTTTTCGTACTCAAAAGAACATCGCTTCCCTTATATTATGTTTAATTTTTTTGGAATGTTTGAAAACTTCGAAGACATAGTTTTCACTGGTTTGCAACATTGGGATTGCTATTAGTGCTCAAGAGGTTGTCACCTTCTTCTTTGGCGGGTGGCGGCGCGTCGTGTTCACCAGCAGCGGCGAGATAGGGTTAGGGTTCACACGAGCTAACATCACATAACAAAAGAATAAATAAAATGACATGAGCAGAAATAGTTAGGCTTGGCCATTAAGCCTGCAGGTTTATCCAAACAAGTTAATTACATCATATTACAACAAACCCACAGCACAAGGGTGAGTAGGTGAATACACAAGGGGGGTGGGGGAGGGGGGGGGGGCAGGAAACGATAACCCTGAACACAAGGAGCTACATAAGCAGAACATGTCCTTTCTGCAATGTATTTGAGCATTTTAGCTCTACAAATTTCTCCAGACATCTCATTTCTGGCATTGTTGCTGCATGGGAGTCTTCTTCGAAGAACCGTTTGGAGAAACTTTCCCCGGAACAATCAAAGCCTTCATCCGTTGCAGCTCTTTCCCTGCGAAATAGTATTATTGTCTGTTGCACAATTCACATTCTTGAAAAGGAAAACTGGGACCAATTTTGCTGGGTAGCTTGTCATTGCGCTACATAAATGTCAAATCAAGCCACAAGCCAAAGTTTTGGTTTATATGTCGGATGCATCATGCATGTATCACATAAAGGCCAAACATCTATGTCACTAAGAACTTAATAGCACTGGAGTTGTATGACGCTATACAGGTACGTTTATCAGAGATGAAGCATAGACAGATTGATTGCATCATTAGCCAGATGTTCAAATGAATTCCAAATGCTGATTTAGCTGTGATGCAATGCATTAGTTAGACCTTGAAGTGCACCGTGCATCTAACTTTTAACTCGTATGAAAGTAATGCAATCCTTTGGGCTGAAACACTAAATACGGAAACTTCAGTGTTGTTTCTTTATTATGTGCATAGTACAGGGAATGATGAGGTGTTTTGAGAGGAGGTTAGGCAGCACAGTGTGTGCAATGTATTCCAATAGATGATGTATATGCATGAGATGCCACATATAGCATCAAGATTACTATAGTAGATAGCGGCAGCCGACAAGCTATTGAGATTTCAGAGCATAAATATGCTACATGATAAGATCACAAGACAATCCGATGGAACGAGTGAACCATAAGCTTCGAGAATGATAAGATTACAAGAAATAGCAAGTGATATATATCACCTTCCTCCACTAGGAGGTGTATTGCTCTTTTCTCCAGTTCAATAGCATGCATGTTTCGACCAGCTGCTGAGAGGGACCTGAGCACTGAAATTAGGGGGAGGAAGTCAATACTCTACGAGAAAGGCGCGGGTGGGGGAGGGGGGGGGGTGTTACCCAAATTGCTTACTTCGCATATAGCCCTCCTGGGTTGATCGATCGCAGGACTCCAAATATGCATGTAACCGATTAAATCTCTCGTTCCAGTATTGATCATCTTGAGCAGCAGAACCAGAAGCAATTGGAGGCTCATTTTTCTCAGGCACACTTTCTACATTTGTTTTTTCAGGAGATTCAGAAGACACTAGCCCTCCAGATTCGGCAATAGGAGATGATGCCACTTCTGGCTTATTGGTCTGATCATGTTGCACATTTTGCTGCACATCCTGCTCTTTTGTTTTTTCTCTTCCATTACCCTTGAACTCCTGAGAGTTCACTTTACTGTGTTCAGTTTCCACTTTTCTTCGTACATAAACATTATGATATCCAGGACTTGAAGGTGCGTCATTTTGCAGTCGTTTGGCGCCCACAGCCTTTCCAGGATCTGTGGCAGGACCTTTATCCTTTGTCAGCAGAGAAGTGCCCTGAGACATATTTACGATGTCTGCACCTTTGTTTAGCAGCTCATGCGATGCTACTTTTTTCACCGAGAATGCTAGTTGCTTGTCACAAGATGGCATGGCTCCTACACATCTTTCTACATTATGCTAATCAATGTTAATGGAACCTGCAATACATAAAATGCTTTCCATCAATAAGATGAACAAGGGCCACCAAAGATGATAAACTAGGAAAAACCCCAACCGTTCAAATAATGGCAAAACAAAAAGTTGCAGGAGGGAGATAATCAAGTGATGGAGCATTCATGGTTCACACAGCTGTCTCCAATTTGCTGCAGGCTCAAAAATTCAAATAGGACGTTTAAAGTTTGAAAAGAAAGTAACCAATGCTGGATGATTATAAAGGGCAATATTCTACTATTTATTCTAGAAAAGAAAATATATGTTAGGAAATTATTACAGAAAAGAATTAGTAACAAGTGATAGACTACCATAGCATCTAAACCTTGATTTTATGGTTTAGTTTTACCAAACTCCAGACAATATCATTATAGAATGATTAAGCAAACACATGTTACCCTGATTAAGTGTTTAGCAATTTCCCCAAGAGAAAATTATGAGAACAATACCTCTTTTTAGAAAAGAACAATGTAGAAGTAGGTATTTTCATGGCAATAGTTTAAATAAACCTCGACTGAGTTCTCTACTATTTAAGGAGGACAAATACTGAGATGTTTGACCTAGGTAGCCAATTAAGGCAACAAACCATTAGATGTAAAACTACTTTTACAAATCAAACATGGATTTAATAACCCATGGTTAATAATGTCATCTAAATTCACAACCAAATACTATCATACTAATCATAGTTGTCACGGCGTCGACTAGGCGAGGCGTCCCGGCGGCCAGAGGTGGACGTTTGGACCGGCCGCCTCGACTGGAGGGAGTTAGGCGGCCGTTTAGACGTCCAGTTAGGGTCAGGGTGGCGGGCAATTGGGCGTCGCGGCGGATGCAGTGAGGCGGGCGCCGAGCGGTGATGGCTAGTGAGGATAAGACTCCGAACCTTATCGATCTTCTCAAAGGAGTCAGCGAGCCGTGAGGTCCAGCCGTCGATGGCCTCATCGGTGACGGCGGAGAACCAGGCAGGCCAGCCAACGGCGACCTGATCCTCGCGAGCCCTGTTGGCGAAGATGCCGTCGAGGCGGGCCTTGGCGGTGGAGCGCAACGAGCGGGAGTGCTTCTCGCGCCGAGCCGATTTATACGCTGCCGCTGCCAGAGCAAGAGCTGGTTGATCGGCCTTCTCGATGGCGATGGCTTCTTGCGACGACGTTGGCTCGAGGTGCGGCTGGGGAGGCAGGCGGTCGGGGGTGGGGACGGCGGAGGGGCGACTGTCGACGCGACCCATGGGGTCCGGTCACCGGTGGAGGCGACGTATTGGGCGAGCGGAGTGAAGTCGAGGGCGTGAGGGAGAAGAGAGAGGGAGTGCGGGAGGAGAGGAAGGGGAGTGAGGGAGATGGCGGCTGGGTTGAGAAGAGAGAGGGGGGGATTAGGGTTATGGGGAGGGAGGACCGAACGGGCTGGTTGGGCCGGGAAATTGTTTGGCCTAGGAAATGGTTTGGTTGCTGGTTCATATAAGTTCCAATTGCACCACACATGTCATATTCTTCAGAATATTTCGTGAAACATTCACATACACCCTTGCAAAAATGTTTGGTTTCATTCCACATCTCATTCTCATGGATAGAACATATGTGCATTCTGCATTGAAGATTACACATTTTTGCTTCATATTTGACTTAATTTCATATCATATAAAATATTATTTATTATTTTCATCGTCTAATCATCGCCTAGGCGCCTGGACGTCCAGGCAGTCTGGGCTCACCGCGTCTAGTCGGAGCACCGTGACAACTATGATACTGAAAAACATAAAATACAGAAAACAAAAAAAGGCTAAAATCTACCGCAAATCATGGCCATATGCTAAAAAAAGACTAAGTAAGCAAGCAGATGAAAGTATGCATTGTTTTGTACTTTTGCTCAAATAAGATCCCTTCAAAGTTCAAAATGATCTGACACAATCTTCGGTCTGTGAATCTCTAGAGCTTTCGGGAGTTGGTTTGTTAAGAAAAGTGTACCAAGAGAACGACAAGCCACAAGGACAGCTTCAAGAAGCTATGAGCCTATGAGTTCATGGTCTTGAAGTTGGGCTTGCGTAGCTCGCATTTTGGTGTGTTTCCAACTTTTATCCAAGCCTTTCTCCAACTCCCTCTCTATGGGAGGAGGTGACAACATTATATCATCTCCTTTTTGTTTGGAAAAGAGAAAATTGAGTGCATGTGCTCACGCTCTAAGAAAAGATGCTGCATGTTGTTTTCGTCATCTTGTTCTTTTACTTGTTCTGCCATCAGCTTGTGTCAAGCCTGTGTGCCCGCAAAGCTAATAGAAGAATATAGCTCTTTTTTTAATGAAATATTGACTCTCATTTTCGGGTAACCATGACAGGCTTGGTTAGACTATGCCTTGCATATAAGAAACAAGGAAAAGCTCCTGGTGCTAAAGTGAAATAAAGACTGCAGAGACATTAAATAAGTGGCTCAAAGAGTCAGGAGAAACATAAAGGACATCTAGCTTATCCCTTTTTTGTTAACCATATGAACACTAATCATGGCATTACTTCAAACTTAAGTTCTTAAACATATCTTATTTAGATGATTTAGTGTAAAATTCACTTATCAATTCATTTCTAGATGAAGAACGCGCCCAAAGTGACAATGGAAAACATGATAATGGGGGCAAACATTGCAGGACCATGACCATTGGACTGGCCTTTGAAACAATTACTCATTACTGCTATAATGACAAGTTATTTTTCATACTGTGCTGTTTCAATCGGAAGTTACAAACTACGAGCAAATAAGGACTTATTAAAGGCATACACAATCAGACGTTATGGTCATATTTTTAGACAGAAAGCACAAGCAAAACCACAAACTTTTCCAGAGACCAGATATAATCTAGTCAATACGTTTTGTTAGATGCATTCACCTACATAACAAGGGTTTAATTTAATTAATGAGAATATCATAATAGATTAACATTTTTTAAGCATAAGCAAAATAGAGAAGATAAGCTTCCATTAATCAAAGCAAAACAAGCCAGATCTATGCAAAATAATTGTCGTAATTTTTCTAACACTAAGAAATTAGCATTTTCAGCTTCATTTTTATGTTAAAATACCATGCTGTATGACTATCAAGTATCAAGCATAGCAGCCTACAAGCCAGCATATGAGCATCATAACTTCAGCAATCCTTTGTTTCCTAGTGATAGCAGAAGTAGCAAAGAAGGACCAGATGCAGGCCTGTTCATGATCATGCTATTCTCAAATTTTAAGTCTTTTCATGATCGTGCTACTCTTGAATTCAAGGTCTTCTCATGATTGAGGTATTCTCAAATCTTGGGTCATGACAACACAAAGCCAAGTGGCCATCCTCCCCATGGACATTCTGTGTGTATAACAGAATAAGAACAAAACAATTATGCTATTCTTCGAACTTCAATGATTTATTCACATACGAATTACTTCCCAGTTCGGACAAGAAATCACAAAGCAAATGGCAATGAGCGGGAAATCCCCACCCATTTTTTTCTTTTCAATTTGAGCTATTCATATCTCATCCCATATCCTCCTACGGCAGCTAGCTGCTACCTCAAATGGCTCCATTCACATTCACAAGCAAAAAAACAAAAGGATAATCCAAGGGAATAAAAAAAACACTGAAGCAGATTGTAATTATTGAATAACAAAATCAACACTGACATGGAGAACACGGTGCTTTAACAGCCAACCCCGTTCTATTACTTTAATCAAGGCACGAGTCTAAAGCTTGTGCATAAATGGCAAGTACTAAGTGAATGCATTTCTAAGTTCAACTAGTCGACGCATTACTCAGAAATAAGTAAATAAATTCAGTTACCTTTTCCTTTGCTTACACAACAAATGCACGCATGTCATTGAACTCAGTCCATTATAACATGTCAGAATTGAACAAACAATGTAAGCATGCGAATAAATGCAAATTCCAATCGAATGGCAATGCTGTTGACAAGGAATTAAATCCAAAGCTCAAAAATTCTTGTTTAGTTCTCTCCATTTACCATTTTTCTAGTAGCAATCCATGAATCAGCACTAATAGTAAATCTCAATAATTTCTCATGTCACTGGCATCCCTGGCATCATGTACACTAAAAACCTAAAAGAAAATGCTACGTTTAGAGCCTCCTAGCTACAGCACTAGCATCACATGGCAATCTAAAACATGATAGAATCTGATTGCTTTCATATTCTGATCCAGAACTAATAGAAACAGAGGCAGCAAGCTCTCAAAATCTCTACCACCCAGTTTGGCTTCCAGGTATTGACCCTGAAATCATGGAATTGGAATTTAATTCTAAGGATGGAGCTGTTTGGCTGCCACCTAGAATTGGAATTGGTGATTCCAGTGTCAATTCCAAGAGGTAACATACTACTGCAACCAATTCTTTGCTCCCACCCATCAATTGTCTGGAATCACACATCGACCATCTTTGTTGCTCGATTCAACACCGTGCCGCCTCGTGCTCGACCGCCACCTCCATCTCCACGCTGCCTCTCCTCCTCTGCTCGATTTTGGCATCCCCTGAGTGCCTCTTCCCTCCCCCACTGTCTTCCCTTTCATGCTCAACTCTGGTATCCGCTCGCCATTGTCAACCATGTGCAAGGATTTGCGAGATCTATCAATCAATGGCGGCGAGCTCGAGCACACGTTAGGAGTTGGGAGATAGATCCATCCATGGCGGCCGGCTTGAGCACATGTGGGGATTTGGGAGATAGATCTATCCATGGCAGCCGGCTTGAGCACACATGGGGATTTGGGAGGTCAATCCATCTATGGCGGCCCTGAGCATGCGTCGAGGTGGAAGCAGCTGTCCTCAACGCGTCGAGGGCGCAAGGTGGAAGCTGCCGAGACACCAGATGGTACGCCCGTTGCCTTGTCTCATTGACGATGGCTTTGCCCCCATTCTGTTTCTTGGATGTCCTGGTGACATGCATCCCAACAGAGATTTCCAATTCGGAAGTACACACAAACATGAATATTGGATTTGAAATGAGCTGGAAACAAATTCTAATTCTACTAGAATATGTATTTCAATCCATTTCTAGGAATCAAGTTCATTTCTTGGGAGCCAAACGGGGTGTACAAGATTTTAGTTCCAAATGCTACCAAAGGAAGCACAGGCAAATCGCATGCCAGGGGGCTTTCCTTTCTCCTCCGTCCGCTCGTGGGGACAGGTGACAGAGTCGGCCAGGCAGGAAGGCAATTATCCGAATGCGGAAAGGCGGCTGCTTTAAAGAAATGGGGGGAGGGACTCACCCGAGATCGATGGCGGTGGGGGGAGACCGGTGCGGGGACGAGGGTGGTGTCGGGCGGAGCGCCGCGGCGGGTATCGAATTGGAGGCGCGCGCCCGCGATCCGAGGCAGGGGGGGACGCGCCGCCTGGAAGGGGGCGCCGGCGGCTACGGAGGACGCCGGCGAGGGAGGTGGAGGTGTGATTGGATGGTGGGGAGGGAGAAGGACGGAATGGGGCGAAGAATGCGAAGCAGGGTCGGGTCGGGTTCAGGGACGGCAGAGCCCTCGTGAGGAAGAAGAGAGATGCTGATTTGGGGCAGCGAATCCAACGGAAAATAGTACTCGCCGGTCGCGGAGATTTGATTATTCACAGTAAGAACCGTTTGGCAATTTGAAACCGAGACGTTTCTATTAAATTATGAAAGAAATCTAATTAAATGGACTAAAACTTAACCCAGTTTCACCTGATTAACAGAATCTAACCTGAAAGTTTTTACCAAGAATCTAGAACCGTTTTCGTTGAACCGTACCAAACATGGACTAAATTTAATGATCAGTTATTCTCGCTTCCTATACTGCTCATGTTGATTCTCCACTTGCTACTAGAAAACTAGGTCCGTAAGCGCGGCGCACGCCGCGCGCGTGAAGAAAAATGATTTTGCTTTCTTTTCTGGAGAAACCTTAGAGACCAGACCGAGGAAAAAGTACAAATCTTTCTGTTGATGATAATATTTTTTTCGAGGAAAACGGAGAAAGGACCTGGCCCGTAAGCGCGAACCTTAGAGAACGAATCCAGGCCGGCCAAGTACGAAGGAACGGTTGCGCCATGAACCCTGCTTGGGCGAACGGGTACAAGGCGATTTCCTTTAATCATGAGGTTCGGGGCGAATTGGACGGCCGCGACGCGCAAGGTGATGTGGCGCGGGGGAGGCCGGAAAACCTCCAGAAATGTTATATAGACTATTAGATAGAGATCTCGCGTGCTATCGCGAATGAGTTATGAATTTTAACAGTGCAAAAAAATTCATGGAAAAATTGGAAAAGCAAAAAAAAAACTTACTAAATAGCTAAAAAAATTGCAAAAAAGAAATTTAAAGCAAAAAACTTTTTTTTTTAAATAAATAAAAATAATTGTAGTTTAGGCAATGTAGAAAGTGGAGTGCCTGAGCTGACACATGACGACCGAAGGGCTAAGCCTCCGTAATATCCGAGAACTATAAATTTATATAAAGATATATATAAATTTTACCCTCCCTCCCCCCTCCCTCTCTCTCTCTCTCGCATGCAACGATCTTGTTCTGCCGAATGGGTGTTGTCGAACAGAGAGAGAGGGGCTATTTCACGCCAACAGTTAAATTCAAGTGGGAGTTTAAAAACTCTTGACGTTCGAAATGAGGAGCAATGATTTTTTTTACAACGGATACATACTTCCAAAAATTTGTACCGATACAATTGCCACCTTCCAAATATGCTTTGATCATAGCTCAATATGGAGTAGCAGTTTTGGCAAAACAGCATGGCACACCAGCTTTTTCTTGGTACTTTCAGCTGCTGCAAATTTTGTTCTAGAAGCATGCTGCCTTGCACCACCTTGCCCATACTTACGGCTGTATTCACAGCACATAATAAATTAATCAAGCAAGTATAGGAATGGCTATACAACCTGCAACCTGCAACAAAGGTAAAACAAATAGAACACATGATTGGACTTACTGAGAGAAGTCAGCATCAAGATCATGGTCTGTGGATTCCATTTCAGAACTACTTGACGAAGGGCTTTATCAAAGGAGAGATAACTGACAAGGATACAAAATAGAGAAAGAAAACCTAAGATTAGAATATTGTTATCTACATATTAGGTCTTCTAATGGGAGATAAGAAAATGTGAAATGCAACACTCACTTCTTCATTTGAGGTCATCTTAAAGGAGCTCTTCCATCATCATATCTCCTCATATCCTCAAATCTTGTGCTCTTGTTGAACATTGGTCGACTCTAGTCTTTTTGTTGACAGTTAGTCATTATAGGCCAAGAACCTTCAGCATCAAACAATCATACAAATACTAATGATTAGAAAGAACAAGAGATTGCCCATTTATCAATCAGTTCCTTGGTCAGTTTTCTATTAGCAGTAGTCTCCTCGTCAGATTTGGACAAACACATAATGACCTGTATATGCATCATGGGATAGAGTTAGTAGTTAGTATACAGTAGATAATCTGAAAATGAACCTTCCAGAAAGCAACCAACAACAAATATACCTTTCCCAAACCGCTTTTCTTAAGCTGCTTCCTTCTGTCATATTGCTCCAAATCAATGGGAAACTGTAAAAATAGACACAAACCTTTCATAAGAAAGTAGTTCCGGAGGAATGACGATCAAAGTCATAATCACAGTGAAGTAAAACTATGTTCTTATGCTAAAACTAAGTTCTATAGTACAAAAGGAGAGAGGGAAAGGGAGTTTGACTACATCATATTTGGCAAGCTTTGATCAGGTAAAGGTTCGAGCCAGTTTTTTTAGAAGAGTGAGTACTCCATGATCAAGGAATTCCTGTTGGAGATTCTTCCTACAAAATAGTGACATACGGAAAAAATAATTATAGTTACCTACAAGAGATAGCAAAACGGATTGGCACGATAGGCAAAGTCATGTTGCTATCAATGTCTACATTCGAACACCTTGCTTTGAGAGAACATCTATGAGCAGTGCAAGCCTCATAAATTTATTAATAGCTGGTTTTGACTGCTTGTTTAGGTTTGCATCTTCTTCAGCCGCCACTTTAAACTCAGGAATGAATTGCTGCACTATAAGACCAACATCTGCACACGGTCTATCATTCTTTTTCTTCTTACCACCCTTAAACAGCCGCTCAATTTCATCATCCTCTTCACGTTCCTCTGCCAATAATAAAGATAATTAGTTCACATAGTACTAACAAATAAAAGAAATAAACCAGGCTCAACAAAATACTTTGTAATTTTTCCCGTAAAGAATCATATCTCCTAAAACTACAATCTACTTCTGCAGGGGTATGGCATTATGTAATAGACCTGTAACATACCAACATCGCTCCTCTATTATTGAATAGCATGCCTTATGCAAATTCTGGCACATGACATATGTGCATTCGCCGAGAAAGGCCATAACCTTAACAACTTGGATATTACTATCAGTCACTACTCACTATAATCAATCACTAATACGAAACACGATCATAAGCAACCACAACCCATAGAGGATAACTTCGTAACAACACGTATTATATAGTAAATCATTTTTGTTCTCCTTCCTTTACAAACAAATGGTCCCAATTAAACTAATTGATTCAGTTTTTCTTGGTTAACCAAAGGGGTAAAAATCAATGATCCCCATAATCAATTACCTTCAACAAACAGACCTTTGGCTCATCCTTTACAATAGTTTGTCAAAAAACTGAAACTAAAAGAACGACCTACAACATCTGAGCAATTAAGAATGAATACCTGTGGATAATGTCGAGGAGAGTGGCCACCATTGAATCTGTGATCTAAGAATGGTAACCACCAAAAGATCGATCAATCTGTGATCCAGGAACGGTAGAACAACAAAGTGAACCATATGTAACAGAGTGACCTGATTGTACTTGAATTCCAGTGGTAGTGCTGAAACAACAAAATAACCTATAAAGGTTCATGTAGCTATATCTTGTTCTTGATAAAATGGAGAACAAGAATAAATGCTGTAGAAGTGACTGAAACATCTGTCCATCACCATGCAGCACAAGGTATTTCAACCCTCAATAGCTTCTGCTCCAACCCCGACACTGAAATTGAGAAGGATACTCTTAACAGATTCAACCCAAAACGGTACAGTGTTTTTTTTGTTTGCCTAAAGACTGGGAAAGTTCAATTTGGATGCAGAGTTAGGAATTGAGTAAAATGGTATGAGTAGATTTACAGAAAAAGCTGACTTCATGTCTTCAGAGGGTGAGAAGGGTCCACAAGGTCTTTCAGGCAAGGGCACTGATATTACTGAAGATAATAATATTAACGAACAAATGGAAGCACAAACAGAAATATAGTATGCTTGCACTTCGAGACCTGCTCATTTGAAAAGGTAGGAGAACGTAAAGAATGCCAATCGTCTGACCTGAAAATTACTGCCGTTGATTTACCTGACAAAGTGCAGGCATTTTTTCAGCATTAACCCTGAAAGAAATGAACAAAATAAAGCGGACATGGTGTTTAATGACAGACATGGGGAGCACTCTAACGAGACATACCTAAGAAAAGCAGCTGTTAACAAATCTTCTCAGATTTTTCCTTGCAGCGCTGTATCTGGTGAAGATCCAACACGTCCAATAGCGACAGCCGTTCCTAAGAACAGTAAGGAAGCTCTTGCAGTGGGCCTTAGTAAATTTAATATATCAAAGGAGAATAATGACAATGAGCAATCGGTTAGTTCACAATCCAGGAAGACCACCACTGTGAATCCCTACATTCAAGAAGATTGGTGGGTCCCAAAACGAGAATTTTACAGGTTTTATTTATGAGCAGTCTAGAATTTTAAGATGGCTACTTTTATCAAAACGAGAAATCGGTTTGTCCCCCTGTTGACAACACCGGCCAATTTTCGGAGTCTTCAAATGCATGGGCATTGAGATCAAGAGTATTAGCTGAGCAGCAGCAAGCAAGGTCATCAGTGCGGGGGTTCACTGAAGCAATCAGTGGGTCATTTTCCTGGACAAAATGCGAGAGCTAATAACCATTTTAATACACTGAAATACGACAGGCTCAGGGATCCAATGCAAAGCAATTCAACCAGAAAAACTCACATTAGAGTGACTCGAACACTCGGTGGTTTGAGCGGGATTATAGGAGGCATGGAAAGGATGGTGTACATAACCTTTCAAGCCGTAGAAATCATGTAGCCACCAAAAGGCGAAAGCAAATAGAAGGAATGCAAACAAAGGCATAATTAGGCAGCTTCCGATTATGGGTAAACGGTTCTAATTCATCACAGCAATCAAATCTGAACCACTTGCTAGAGAAATAGGAACTATACGAAAGGACAGGAAAGCTAAAATCGCAAAGCAAGGCTAGGTTTACCAAATACTCGATGAACCCTCCCAATCTCACAAGCGGCGGGAGCGGCTCCGCGTCAGGCTCATCGTGCGGGCGTGACGGAAGCGGTGGAGGCGGCGTGGGAGCTCGGGCGAGGAGGACGAATCGAGTACTGTTGGAGCTCCTCCTCGGTGACCTTTCCCAGTTGCACAGGCGGCAGGAGCGACTCCGCGGCGGGTTCATCACGCCGGCATGACGGGGGCGGGGGAGACGACGCAAGAGATCAGGCGAAGAGGATGAGCCGAGGATGCGGAGAGGGCGAGCGAAGGAGGCCGAGGTGGAAGAAGCCGGTTGCTTAAAGTGTATCTATGCATTCGAGGTAGGGGTGGAAGTTTCTGGCGAGGGGCACGCGGCACGCAGAGGAAGGAGCGCAGCGCGGGGCGCGCGCAAGGGGAGCCAAACGCAAAACGAAAACCCTCCAAGGGCCTAGGCGCACAGGCGACCGACGTGGCATAGGTCCTGAGCCGAGAACTCTCCCATCTTTAATAAAAGTAGTATATAGTATATATACAAGTACCAGTGGATTTAATTCCATGCGAACCGCGAAGCTATTCGAATGGAATTTGCATCTCTTTTTGTGCTTACAGCTTCGCTCAACTGTGTCATGTAATCATGGATTGCGTTCAATTATTATACATACCTTCTTCTTCTTTAAAAATAAGAAAATATATTTCATGCCCACGGCTAGCTTTTGGGAAAGGTGTACAGCATTGAAAAATGGAAAGGAAAAGGAGGTGAATCGAATAAAACGACTGCTGATACAGATATTGTAAATGCTGAACATGCATATTTTGGTCCAGACTTTTAAAAAAAGCGCTAACACATGTACCCTCGATTCAAGCTGTGACGGACCGCCTTTTCAAGGGTGCGTTTAAACTCCGAAATGACTACCCAGGAAGTTTAGTCATCGGAAACCAAGTTGTACATTACCCGCAAAAAAACGATACAATTGTTTTTACATCACATAAGGCCTAACGGCCAGAGTTTTCAAAGGAAGCGACGAGCTTCAAGTTATATATTACATCACAAAAGATAATCAGCACAAAAGAAGAACCACAGGCGAGTTGAGCGGAGACTGAGACTTAGAACCACACTGCTTCATCATCCACGATCTCTTGGAAATCACCAACATCTTGATACTCTAAAATGGGTTAATTAAGCAAGGGTGAGTACTACAACGTACTCAACAAGCCACACAGTGAAGCCTGATTATCACATGCAAGGGATAACAAGAGATAGCCATATGTCTCATTTGGTGTATGCAAGTTTTCATAATATTTGACGTTTCATGTTTAAAACGTAAACCATACTAATAATATGAATAGGGGGGTTTCCAAAGTTATCTCCTTCCATACTTATTAATCCCAAAAACTACTTGAGCTTAGGTTCGGGATTCACCCCATTTTAACTCAGCTTCATTTACCGGAAGCACGGCGTATTCGAATACCATTTGATTACACTCTGCAGAGGTGTTCAGCTTTACCCACAAGATTCCACGATCGTTATGCCACGCGATTAACATGCAACTTTTATGCATGCGGCCGGATCGAGGTTATCATAGCTTTTCGTTGGATCTTTCCCCTTTAGCCCCTATCCGGTAGAGTTTCGGTCCACAATAACTCGGGGTCCCCACTGGCCAGAGTGGAGTTCGCGGTCCCGCTTACTGTGGACACCTACCGTTGTGAACCCGTAATGCCACACTTTCCTGTGCACATTCTCGTTCCACCCCCATAACCGCGGACCATCTCCCATACCGGGAAGGTAACCCTGCTCCTATAGGTATTCCGGGGAAAGTACAATGTACCGAGCTACGTTGAGTCAAGCCAACGAAGTTGACCGGCCCAACCTCTGGTTGAACGATTCCTTAAGTTATTTACTTTTGCCCAAGGTTGTAAGTCCTTACTTTGTCATAGACCAAACCATTACGTTCCACATGCCCCTGGTATCCAACGTACTACCATCCATTCATACCTTGGTATCAGTCCTCGGCCGGGGATCAGACTAACACCCATCCGGTAGTTAGCCCAATACTGTCCCCCGGACCGCAACATTTCATAAACATTCCTCAACAAGTTTCCATCGACATTTCATGTTTTCATAAAAAGGTGATTGATTCTAGTAGTGACACCTAGCCGAAATACTGACAATAGTATATTCTTAGGGTTACAAGGGATTATTAGGATTCAATATTTTTCAAGGAAGTTCCATGAGCCTTTTCGGCATTAACTAGCTATCATGTCATTCAAACATACCGACTTTGTGATATTTCAACATATAGTTCGGAAGTAATGCAGTAGAAAATAATTATGAACTATTCTAGGGAATATTAGGTTCAACATGATCAATGGAGTATGGCTTGCCTTGCGAGGCGGAGGGGTTCCCTAGTTCGGAGTTGGTGTAGTCGTATTCGGCTTCACGCATTTAAACTCTGTTCCAAATCTTGCTCCTGCTCCTGCGTGCATTAGGGAGTTGGTACTGCTCGGGCGTCGGTTCTAGCGTAAACAAATACCATAAGATAAACAATAAATAATACCAAAAGAAAGAAGAGAAAAGAAAAGAGAAAATCGAGAGAGAAAATAAGTCGGAAATGGGTCGGAGGGGCGTTTTTAGAATTTTGGAAATTTGGTTTGGCGAAACGGAGGTCATTTTTGAACTCAGTGGCTCGAAACGGTTCGGGATATGTATTTTGGGCATTTTTGGGCTTTTGGATATTTGTGGGTATTTTTGGGGTATTTTTGGATATTAAAACGAATTAAAATGAAATTTGGAAACTAAAATCTAAAATAGAAAATGGAAAAAGTACTGTTCACGCTGGGCTGCGCAAAAATCGAATTCGGCCCGCGAAATGCGAGTGCGCGCGGGGGCCACTGGGCCGGCCCGTTTCCATGGCCAGGCCACCCTGACAGGTGGGCCCGGGTGGTCAGCGAGGGGGAGAGAGGAGGCTGGCGAGGCTGGCAGGTGGGCCAGGGCGCAGGGAGAGGGAGGGAACGAGAGGCTGGCGTGGGGTCGTGGGTCAGTGGGGTGCGGCCGAGTCGGGCGGAGCCGGCAGGCTTGGCCACGAGTTAGAGACGGGGTACATCCCCAAGTTCTAGGGCACGGGGATGCTTGGGACTTGGCCAAAAGGGAGAGGAGTTTACCCTGGTTCTAGGGCTTGGCTCGGGGAAGGCCGGGCGGCGGCGGAGCGAGCTGGCGGCGGCGTTAAGCCGGAGACGGGGAAGACGCTGGTGGGGCGGCTCGAGAGGCCACGGGAGCGAGGGAGAGAGAGGGGAAATGAGAGAGGAGTGGGCGGCGGGCTTGACGGGCACGGAGGCGAGGCCAATGGGGCTTTAAATAGCCGGCGGGCGCGAGGGAAGCCGTCGGCTTCAATGATGGCGAGGGGGACTTGGGGTTGCGGCGATGGATTCGGCAAGGCGGCGAGCTGGCGCTAGCGCGGCGAAGGGTGGAGTGGCTACGGGGCTAGGGCTGTGACGATGGGACGGCGTGGCGCTGGCGAGCGGCAGTAGCAGCAGCTCTGCCATGGCAGAGCTCGCGTGGGGGAGATGCACAGTACGCGCGCGTACTCGCACGGGGGCATGGGCGCGAGGCGAACGCGGGTTCGGGCGCGGGCGCAAGCGAAGGCGGGAGGCGGCCACGCGGGTGAGGCGCGGGGAGAGAGGAGAGGCGTAACGGCCAAAAAAGGGAAAGCGTAAAGGCAGCGAAAATTTCCAAAAACGGCAAAAATCTGTAATTCAATCAAACAATTCCAAATAAATTCAAAAAAAATCCAAAAAAAATTCAAAAAAAAATCATAAAACTCAATTAAAGCCTAATTTAAATCAAATTTGAAAAATTTTGGGGTATTTCACAAGCTTTGTCGAAATTGAAAACATAAACAACCATACTATACTGTGCATTTAAGCTGGACTAATTTTGAATGATAAAAAGAGGCGCAATGTACATGTTGAAGGATATTAGCGTCTTGCCCGTACTAACAACTAACCCATGAAGCCTATTTTTTTTAACACTCAGTTATCCAGGTGGTAACATCTGACATGATGGAATAATGGTATTCATTTAGCTAGGAGAACTAAACAATAAATTCAGGATATAAAAAAATATGATGATACACAAAAGAACAATCGAACAATCTAGCTGACCTATGAAATATAAATCACATCTTGTGATGGTCCCAAGGGTTTAGTTCTATTCCCGAACAATGGCTTGATACTCTAGATATAGCCAAACGGGCCACCCGGTATGGCACAGTCTATTTAACGCGCGGCACGGCTAGCTAGCGGGTCTACCGTGCCTACCCACGTGTCGAGGCCACAGTCTAAGATGGCTCGATGGCTCCCGTGCCATGTCGTGCCTGCACGGGCACTCGTGGGCGAATGGGTTATGCCATGCCAAGGTCGGCCGTTCGGCGCCAAAAATAAAAAATTTGAAAACATTTTAATTTTTTTTGGAGAATTGTAAAATTTTGAAAAAAAAATGTAGAATAGTTAGGAAAACTCAAAATATTGTAGAAAACCTTTTTAAAAATATATATAAATTAGGACAAGCGGGCTAGAATGTTCAAAATACGAATAAATGGGCTGAAACGGGCCTAAATGGGTCGTACCGTGTCATGCTAAATATGTCGAATAAACAGGCATAAATGGGCCATACCGTGCCGTGCCAACTCAGCACCGTGTATGCCGTGCCAACACACCAAGCTGAGGCTACGGCCCAAGCACGGCCCGCTCTTTTTGGCTAAATGGACCAAAATGGGCCTAAATAGGTCGTACGGTGTCATGCTAAATATGCCGAATAAACGGACCTAAATGGGCCATGCCGTGCCGTGCCAACCCAGCACCGTGCGTGCCATGCCAGCACGCCAAGCCGAGGCTACGGCCCAAGCACGGCCCACTCTCTTTGGCCGCGTCGGTACGACCCATTTACAGTTAGGTCGTGCCATACCTGGCTCATACCCACAGTTCCGTGTCACGGGCTAACCCAGGTGGCACCATCCATGCCATCTCTACTTGATAGTAGTGATTTAGACAAAATACAGATAAAACTCCTATGTAAAGATAGGATTCTCGTGTCCTTGTGAAATGGATGGTGTAGGTACTATCTACTGATAGCAATTTAAACATAGCATGATAAAAAAGGACCATCCATAATGCTTAGTCATGTGATTTGCGGATAACTGAAATATCCATAATCTTTTAATAAGTCCTGACATTTATAACTAAACTAAAACAATTCCTAGTGTACAGGACACATATTTTATTTCTTAACATTTCTGAATTTTTTGCGGACTATTTTAGATAAGGATGATAAGATGACTTAAAACTGCATTACAATATGGCAAATTTGAGAGAGAAAATGCGAAAATTCTATATGGAAATGCAACACTGTTAATGCTTGACATGTATAGGTAACGGAGAAGTATCGTATTCACTTTTGTATGTTATACATTAGACAGAAACAAAACTTGGTACTTATATTACAAGAAGTAGCGTTCCTCTATTCCAAAAGTTCCTTAATTGGTAGATGCGCTATGCTCACTGCTTGAAACAAATCCCATGATAAGAAACACACCATCAGTTGAAGTCTCATTCGAATCCAAATTTTCTGAACCAATAAATGTTCAATGTGAAACTTGAAAATGATTACGACTGGCATACCATCCAAAGAAATTTATGTAGTTTTGCAAGGTAATTGCCTCAGAGATCTTGTTCAACACGATCCAGGATCCAAAAATAAGATCTTAGATTTGGGTTTCACGTATATAAATAAGTCAAGCTTAAGCGAGCCTTGCCACTCGAGCTTGGTAAAATCTCCAACTGAACTCAAACGAGTCTAGATCAAGGAGTTCGGCTCAGTCTAAATTCGAGTGGTAATCAATAGTTCAACATGCACCAATTTTTCACAATAAGAAAAGCTTAAGCTTGAGTTCGGAGGGAGGTTCATTCATGAGGCGACAGTGGGCACTGAGGTCGCAGTGGGCGCACAGATGATGACGTGGAAGGAATAAAAATCCGTTACATCTTTGCTCACATGCCATTGCTTCACTGCTTGTCTGTTATGGGGGGAGTTAATGTAGAGAGGAAGAAAGGACGGAGGAGTTGGCTGGTGTGGCCACGTCGCCCGCGTACTTGGCCGTTCGATCGCGCGAACGAACAGATGAGATCACTCCACGTCGGTTTCTGTCAAAGTTAGATATAAAAGGGACTCGCCTGAGCGGGCCTCGTGGCGCGGTGGGAGAGCGCTTTGCTCCCACACCCGCAACCCGGGTTCGAACCCCCGCGCACTCTCGCGCGCTTGCATTTTTCCCGGCTGATGCGTGGCACGCGCGGGAGCACCATTTTTTTTGCGAAAAAAGCCTGAAAATACTCGAAATTACAAAGAGGCTCTGCCTTTTATAAAAAGGACCCTCCGGAGCGCCGTTTTGTTTTACAAAAAAAAAAGCTAAAAATGCTCGAAATTACAAAGAGGTCATATCTTTAATGAAAAAGGCCCTCCGCCTTTACGGGAAAAGGCCTTAAAATACCTAAAATTACGTAAATGTTGTATCTTTTGTCCAGAATTACGCAAAGGTTCTATCTTTTACGGAAAAACTTTTTATGTACGATCGATTTTTGATTTACGCTTTTCCGTAATTAAATTGAACCGTTTGGCAAAAAAAAACTAGGGAAAAAATCGTGCGTCCTTTTTCATCAGTCAAACGTTGACGCGCGGGGCATCATGATGCATCTAACTGACGAAGTCCAAATGACCTGGGGAGAGAATCTGTAGCGTTCGTGCTTGATCCGACAGCCTGTTTTTTTTTCAGTGGTGTGGCCTACCAAGGAGGAAGATTTAAGCATTTGTATGAGAATATAGGATTACTTATTTCTGATATGCGTCGCGGCTAGTTGGCTCAATTTTTGGCATGCAAACACTAAAGACTACTTTGTGTTTATCCGCATGTTTGGCAGCGACCCATCTCGAGGTGGCGGGCTGGAAGCCCAAGCCAACACAAGAAGCGCGACAAGGCCGGCGTTCCTGGGCTCTCAGCCCACCCATGGGACGAAGTGCACGAAAGGCACGGCCGCACGGGGGCGACGCCCGGGTTAGTGACCACAAGGTTCAAATTTCGTTTGAGGGTTTTATCAGTGAAATCTCTTTTTTTTTTGATGAAATTCAAACTAAATATAAAAAGGAAATTTTGGTCCAAAATGCCGAGATGTTGGCGAAATTTTAGGTGTTGCCGCCATTTGAATTTTTATGGTTTTTTTTAATTTTGTCGGAATTATGATCTACCGATTGTCCCACACGGAAAATGATGTGAAGAATCCAATCCGGTCAAAATCCAATCAAATACGGTCAGGTTTTGTTCAAATCTCGGTTAAAGTTACCTAGATTTCGATAAAATATACTGAGATCTCGTCGAGATTTTAGGTACTTTAGCACTTTGAATTTTTCTAGGGTTTCTTAATTTCGCTGGGATTATGAAATTCGGAGGGGTTCGCGATCTCGGCGAGATTTCATTCCCTTGTGAGCATGGGAAATTGCGGATTTGAAAACCGCCGCCGCTAGGTGAGCATGGGCGGCAGAGCTGGTGGGCGGAGAACTCGTTAAGTTCTGAAAATAATACTAAATTTCTTTTAAAAGATTAATTCGTTTAAGTTTTGCTTTTTTTTCTGGCGAGTTTTTAATTATATTTATTTATCTACAATTTGATTTTATTGGGCTGACGCACCTGAACGATGACAACGACCTCTACATCAAAGATCAGCACCGTATTGAATTGAGTACACATAAATCCTCCTTGATTTTCTTTCAACAAAAAGCGTAGGTCCTACATATGAGTAGAGATCATCGAGGTTCTACGTTTTGCTGTTGTGATTGTCGATAATCATGACTTTATTGTAAGATATAGTCTACGATGAAACAGGCAGAGAAATCTAGCACGTTTATCGATTCAAATATGTGATAACATGTCATTCATATAGAAATCTTCAGTGTTCCGGGAGTAATATAAAATAGAAGATTTGATCATTTGCTTTAAAGTTGATGTAAATTTATAATTTGCCACACTATATTTCATTGATGCGTGGTCTTTAGATTTAAATATGAGTGAAATAAGGTGTGATAAATCATCAAACGTATGACAACTTTATGATAAATAATCAATTATTCTATACAAATCATTAAATACACATTAACTTTGTAGCAAATAATTAATTATTCCATACAAAATTTCTTTTCTTAAAAAAAAACTGTGCATGGATGCTCGTGCGACGGTGGTGGACGGGTGGTTGCAGGGGCGGATCCAGGCCCTGGGCAAAGTAGGCTGTAGCCCGGGGCCTGGTACCGAAAGCCTACTAAAATTCTAAGAAAAATTATTGAAAAATTATTGAAAACAGATATTTAATCTAAGATCAGCTGGTTCAGCCCGGGGCTTAGACCTAGGGCTCCGCCCCTGGGTGGTTGTGTCCTAGGCTCAATCAATACATAGCTGCGGAGTGGGCAGTACCTTCAATTCGGAAGGTTGCACCTCCGTCACGCACCTTGCGAGGCCGGAGGAGTCCGCACTGCGCCTATCATGTGAGTGCCGTCGGCGGCGGCGAAGCTTGTTGAAGGAGATGCAACGAACAGTGCTTCGGAGCAATGGATGCGGTGGCGGTCGGTCATGTTTCGCCGCCGCCGGAAGCGTGCAGCTCAAGGGCAGAACCCGGCGTGAAGAGCCCATGTCGAGCTGATGTCGTCCCCCTCAGTCACCCGCCTAACCACCACGCCTTCCCGTGGATGACGCCTCTCCCACCGGACGCGCTCTCCCACCTCCTCGAGCTACTCCCCACGCCTGCATCATGGCACCGTCTTCATGCTGTTCGACCAAATGCCTAGCCCGCTAGATCATATGCAAGTGCCTGCCGTTTGCTGGTATTGGGGAGCTGCTGCATCAATCACAGGCTCACCAGCAATGGTGCTGCGGCCGAAGCGGTGCGTGTGTACTCCAGGACAAAAAAAAAAGGCGGACGGGGCGGCTGCGCACGGCGAGCTGGTGACCACAGTTACGGCATGCAGGCAAAACGCATATGGTATCACCCCTCACCCCATGTTACGTGGCATTGACAAGTGATGACAAGAAATGTTGTTTCCATCTGACCATTTCACAAAACCAATGGTCATAACTTATAACTGATCACCTTGTTTCATTGACCAACTTTTTTTTTTGTCAGAACAAGCGTAGTATATGCGGTCCAAATGTCCTTGCCAATATTGCAGCATTCTTTTCAGCTTGTACCTGTCTTCATTTGGAATTTTGATCTAACTACAAATTGTGTAAAATTTTGTAGCTTTCTATTTCTTTTGTGATCTGTTCAAACGCACAAGACCATGTAGGACTTCCAGGTAGGCACTAACTAATGTGCTGAAATTCTATATGTTTTCTTGTGAGGCACCTATTTCCTCCATTGGACCTGAATAACCTCCTTTTACAGTTACAACATACTAATACTAGAGAACAGTAGTTGGGTACTTGGGTTGACCATGAACATTCAAAAACCTGTAATCGAGTTTGGTAAAGATAATAGGTTGAGTACTTCGTTCAAGGTCCTGCAGTAATGAATTTAGGGCATAATGAAAGGTGAATAATTTTTATCCATGGATCTTATAAATCGCCAGTTGAGAACAATTTGTCGAGCCTGAGTTGCATCTTTACTGCTTGAGAGAACTGATCACCGAACTGTCATTCTTGTCCATCCAAATGTGTATCAAGTAAGCAAAATTTTAACTCCTTTATTTGTTATTGCTTTTGACAAGAGCTACAAGCCCTATTTTAACTCCTTTATTTTTTTATTGCTTTTGACAAGAGCTACAAGCCCTACAATTTCATTGTCAGGTGTTTGGAGATGAAGTAATTATACATCCAAGTTTTAGTTTCATTTACCATTTATTGAAAGTACTGCTATCGATGTCTTCTTTTCTATTCATCTACATTTTCCACTTTAATTAGTCGTGATGCCGCTGATGCTTAAGAGTTTTCCTTATTGTTGTAGCTAACTAGGGTAGGGGTGGGCATTATTTAACCGAAACCGAAAAACCGAACCGAACCGAACCGAAATAACCGAAAAAATCGGTTTTTTCGGTTTTCGGTTATCGGTTCGGTTTGTATTTTGCATTTGTTCGGTTTTCGGGATTCGGTTCGGTTCTGGATCGTCAGAACCCGAATAAACCGATCCCCGAATTCAAGCACAGCAAAAATTCCCAATTCCCCACTCGGCCACTCCAGTCCCCAAGCGCCTCTCGCCCTAATCCATTCCCCACTCGCGTCTCGCCTCATTCCTTCCCTTCTCGATTCCCCTTCCCTGCCGAACACGCTCATGCATCACGCCTCCTCCGTCCAAGCCTCCTTCCTCAAAGACGGCGCCTCGGCCGATGCCTCCTTCCTCGTCTCGTTGGTCTCGCGCCTTGGCTTGTCCGGTTGTCCCTAGGCGGCTCGGCGAGAAGCTAGCATGAGCATGTTCGGCGATAGCGGGCGCGTGATGCATGGCGATGGAGGCGCCGCCTCGGCGACCTCATGCTCCTGGCCTCGGCCTCCTTCTTCTCGTACACTTCCTCTCCGCCTTTGCATCCGGTTCCTTCAAGAGGCTCTCCAACGGCTCTGCCCACCGCCTCATCCTCGACTAGTCGACTCGCTCATGCTCTCAGTAACTCCGTAAGCAAGCACCCATCCCCTAAGTCACAGTTCCTCCTTTACTTAAGCATCTAGGTAATTAAATTATCGATGGAGAGAAATAGCTTGTGGTTCATGATCCAGTTGTTTTCAACCGATGCGTTATTGACTCGTAGGTTGCACTAATCAATTATTGTATAATGGTATTGCAAGCATTTTGCTAAGATCTGTTGAACGTATTGTTGAATGTATTCTGATGTCTAAGAACAGGCCACTCTGTTGAATGCATTCCGATGTGGGTTGGATTAAAATTCGGTTAACCGAATTACTGAATTAACCGAACCGAATTAATTCGGTTAATTCGGTTCGGTTTTACGATATAATTCGGTTCGGTTCGGTTATCAATTTTTAAAAACCGAAATAATTTAAAACCGAAAAAACCGAACCGAAAAAACCGAAAAAACCGAATGCCCACCCCTAAACTAGGGTTCCATGGTTGTTGCCATGAAAAAAAAAATGATAATTCACTGCTTGAAAGAAGAAGAAAAAATTGGTGGTTTGCATGTTCTTTTTGATCTCTTGCTGAGTTAGTTGGTGTTTCAAGGCAGATTTTTGTATATATTATTGTCTTTCATATTTATTTTGTCAATGTGGATTTCACATGTGCACTTACTAGTGTACACAAATTATCTAATACATACATTTTCTTATCTCTTGCTGAGTTACTAGGTGTTTCAAGATATTCAATTATCCATCACAGTTTGTTGATAGTGATGAAATTGTTCCATTCTCTTTCCATTTGTACAACTTAAGTTGTTACTGCAGTTGTTGCATAATAGTTGGAATATCCAATTTTGTCCTATTTTATGAATGGAGTTATTGTTGCATGCATTTTGTAATAGCAAACTTCTGTACAATTCAAGAAAGTATAAGTTGTCTTATAAGGGTACATGGGCTAAGAAAATCCATTTTGTTCTCAAGTACACTTGATCCATTTGACAATGTTGCAGCAAAACTTAGAGACGGCATTTGCTTAGAAAATTTGAGTAGTCAATAATGTGGCATTCGGAATACTTTTATATTTACTAGATAAATTATAAAATTGGCTATAATTTTAGAAGAATGAGGTGCATTAAGTATGTAAAAATAGTGTTCATTTATATTATTGTCTTTCATAATTATTTTGTCAATGTGGATTTCACATGAGCACCTACTAGTGTACAAATTATCTTCTTGCTCTATCTTTCAAAGGGAAGGTAATGACATGTTATTTCAGAGCCACATGGATCCATTGATGAGGGTTTAGTAATACATTAAACAATTGAGCATGTGAAAGCCTCGATTGTCTTTTAAGAATTGCTAAGTATATTTAAAATAGGAAACTAGAGTTGTGGAGGAAGACTTTAGAATTGAAGGGCTTTAGACTTAGTATGACTAAAACTGAATATATGATGTGATTTCAGCGATGCTATGGCAGATGATGGATATGTTAGTTTTGACGAAAAAGTAGTGCTTAGGAAGGAAACGTTTCGATATTTGGGATCGATGCTACAAAGTGACAGTGAGATTGATGAAGATGCGAGCCACATGATACGATCGGGGTGGGTGAAATGGCGCAAGTATCTGGTGTTCTATGTGATTAAAAAAAGTGCCTCAAAAGTTAAAGGGTAAGTTCTATAGGACGGCGATCAAACCTGCGATGTTGTATGGAGCAGAATATTGGACGACAAAAATACAACATGTATAGAAAATGAGTGTAGCAGAGATGCGGTGGATCTATGGTCATACAAGGCGAGATTGAATCCGTAATGATGTCATACGTGATAGGGCTAGGGTAGCACCAATTGAAGAAAAGCTTGTCCAACATCGTTTGAATGGTTTTGACATCTCCAACGAAGGCCTCCTGAGGCACTAGTGCGCAGTGGAATTTTAAACCGCCTCAAAAACATAAGAAGAGGCAGAAGTTGACCAAGACTTACGTGAAAAGAAGCAGTTAAAAGAGACTTGAGGGATTGGAATGTATCCAAAGAGTTAGCGTTGGATAGGAGTGTATGGAAGTTAGCGATTCACTTACCGGACCATGCCCTAAAATAAAAAATTTAGGTTTTTTTTTACTTTGATTGGTTTCATTCCTAGCCTACCTCAATTTGTTTGAGACAAAAGGCTTGGTTGTTGTTGTTGTGCTTCAGATTGTCAAAGCAGCCTTTTGGTTTCAACCTTCAGTTACTAGATTATCTATCTGGGAATAATGGTTCTCTGTGAGCACCTAGATGGACGGGTTGTCCAAGACTCAAGACTGAATCAACGTGGTCTCTAACGTGTCGTTGATCTTCCTGATCTCCAATCTTTGGAGCTTCCATCTGTATTGGAGATGATAGAACACAGGGCAAAACAGCAGGATGCTGATACGCAAAACCTGATTATAGAGAATCGCCGACTGTTAGCAAGCTATCAGTCTTTGAGGCAGGATCTTGATAATGCTGAGAAGGAATACAAATGATCCAATCTGGCTTATGTGATGTTGAAGCTACACCGGATGTGCAAATGAGAGAGCTGGTTGGGAAGATCAGAACAATGGAAGCTGATATACGTGCTGGGGCTGCAGTGGAGAAGGAACTACATCAAATGCATCTCAGGGCAGATAAACTCCATGCTAAAAGACAGGAGCTAACTTCTGAAATAGATATGCTAACCGTAGAAATAGAGGAAGTGGAAAAAAGATCTGAAGGCAAGAAAAGTATCCCTGAGTTGCATGTTGAGCTAGATGAATTGCAAAAATAGTATCATACACATGGTATGTGATCTCGCATTCCCTCCCTTTGTCACTTATCAACTTCAGTTTGGTAGCACACGGGATTGTTGCTAACCCATTGCTTATTTCTAAATCTACAAAAGATCTGTATTTGGAGTATAAAAGAGACATAAACACCAAGCAACTTGAGCAGATAAGAACAATGGAAAAGAACCTTATTGCCATGATTAAAGAGGCTGACAAGTTACAGGCTAAGGTGCAAAATGCTAAAATGAGAGCACGAGGCAATTCTTCCTTGTCCCCCTTTTTAAGGTTTGGATATGTGCTACGGTGAAGCATGGCCAGGAACAGGAATTGCATCATTTTATTATTCTCTCCTAGTAAAAGTGGGCAAATTTGTTCTAGCTCCAATTTCAATTTCCTCATCCATGCTTGTACACGATCTTACAGGCCTTTACTTTCTGAACTGCCCCCCTAATGTTCTAGAAGTAGGTTTCGTCGAGTGCACCATGTCAACCTTTTCCTTTCTTTTTCTTTTTTTTTGGTCAAGTCTGACACATACGGTGTTGTGCTGTCTTAATGTGCCCTAATGCGATGTCGAGTGTTAATGCTCACCCACTCGTGCAACTCATTAAGAATTCCACAAACTGGTCATAACGCAAAATTTTCCTACTTTGAGTTAGATTAGCAATTCCTTTGGGAAAGTTGTGACCAGATATTTATTTATTTATTGTTAAAAAGGGATATGTTTTGTTAAGCATCGGTGCTAAATTCAATGAGTGCCACTTGTGAAAAGTTTCCATTTCCATATCTGTTATTCTTAGCAGCAAGCTGCAGCATATCAGTCTGGGATGGCACAAGCTCAAGCTGCATCAGCAGGCACGGTGCCTTATGGAAGTGCGTATAACTATCTCCCTGCTCCATATCAGCAAGCAACTCAAGCAGGTCACTCTGGGATGACACAAGCTCTGGCTGCATCGGCAAGCATATACCCTTATGCATGTGTATATGCTTATTTCCCGGTAGCCACGTGTCAGCAAGCAACTCATGATGGGCCGTACGCTTATGTTGTGCCTTCTGAAGAAGCTAATCCCATGGCTTACCGTCAGGCTGTGCAAGCTAGTGGATGCACTGGATATGCTGGCTACCCAGTTGCAGGTTATGATCAGTATGCCCTCTCCTGCTATCCTGGCTACCCTGCACCTGCAGGTTATGAATCTTATTATCAGAATGCCCTCTCCTACAATCCTGTGTTCTATGCTGCACCTCATCACACAGTGGCAGTGAACGGTGGCCAAGCAGTTGATGCCGCTAGCATGTACTACAATGGTGCTGGATGGGAGGTTCAGACAAGCGGTGGAGCTGCCAACGTCGTCGAACAAGCGGCGGATCCTCCTTCAGATGGTGCAAGCAATCACCCCACCACCACTGGAGAGTCTCAGCCTCTCAGGTGTGATGTGAGCCTGGGGTTTGCAGCGCAAATGAGGTGTTGAGCAAGCGGCACCTAGTGCCTATTTCCTTTACCGGCAAAACCATTTTGCAATTCGTGTGTTGATGTTAGGATGTTGGGCGTCGTCACAAATTATCGGGATTCTTGTATGCCACCTGCTATGGATTTCATTGTTCATGTCATCATTGCTGCCTGAATGGATGGATTTGAGATTCATCGTACTATCGTAGTTAAAGCCTGATTAGCAATGTGAGTCAGGGTTATGATGGAGCTAGCTCTGTTTGCTCAATATTTCCATCCTAAAGGTGTTTTCTTTATCTGAATGCTTTGAAAGAACTGTGTTTGAGAAAACTTTTTACACTTGCAGTATATAGCTGTCTGTACTTGCAAGAACACAGCTTATGTTTTTCAGGCAGTGGTATGGACTAATGGAAAAAAATTCTATGCAACGGTGCTGCATACCGCGGCCTGTGCAGCACCGTGTAGATTGGCGCCACGTGTCTCACTGTGTCAATCTCCATGCAAAAAACAATTAAGTGATAAAGATTAAAGTGCATTAAAGTGTTTAGAGATTGATGGATTTGCATTAAAGTGCTTAGAGATTGATAGATTTGTATGGAGATTGATGCAGCGGGACACGTGGCACTAATCCGCACGGTGCTGCATAGACCGCGGTATGCAACACCGTTGCATAGAATTTGTTTCCGGACTAATGAGAGAGCAGTAGCTGCTTGATTCCTCGAACCTGCTGGACGAGGACCGGGGGAACAGGCTCCTCAGGCAGCGGCTGCTCTCCCTCGCTCGCTTCCCTCCCCCTCCCCGTGCTGCGCCGCCCACCACGGAGCCGGCGCGCGGAGCGGCCGCGGCGTTCTGGTCGGCGATGACGAGGCTGGACTCGAGCTTCTGCGCGACGGCGACGAGCTCGTACGTTTCCCACAGCGACTGTGTCAAGTCCCACGACTTCCTGCGGCGCGGGGCGGCGGCGGCCTCCAGCTTAAACGGCGACGGCCTGTGGCGCGGGGTGCACCCGCCAGCCGCGC
The DNA here is from genome assembly GCA_036346355.1 of Rhipidocladum racemiflorum. Classification (NCBI taxonomy): domain Eukaryota; kingdom Viridiplantae; phylum Streptophyta; class Magnoliopsida; order Poales; family Poaceae; genus Rhipidocladum; species Rhipidocladum racemiflorum. The sequence continues at coordinate 23,817,273 of CM070571.1, forward strand.
GGCGCGCGTCCGAGGCAGCGCCGTCGTCGTCCCCCTGCGCCGTCGACGTGCGCGACGGCCGCGGGTTGCCCGACTGCGCGTGCCACGTCTGCGCCACCGCCTTGAGCAGCTCCACGTTCACGTCCACGCTCTAACCACCCGGTGCACACGTGAGTGCGGTTTCGTGTCTCTACATCCGTATTTGAAAGTTGTATAAATATTACATCTTGAATGAAGAATAGATATGTAGTGATTACTTGTTTTTTCATTTACTTTAAAATATGTACAACCTATATTAGAAGGATAATACATAGCAACACTACTCATTTTAGACCTATTGGCAGTGTAGCGGACCTACTCCGAAGAGTGTTTTGACAAAGCACTGGACATGAGCACAAACTTAGCTCCATACGAGAAGTATTTAGGGCCTGTTTGTTTTTACTTTTGATTCTGGATTCTGATTCAAAAGTTGAATAAAAAACAAACAGTCCGTTCTAGAATCCGATTATCACAATATAGCCCATCCATATACACTAGAATCCACAATTCACTTTATATGTGCTTTAGCATTCTAGCTTTTAGAGAATTAGCTTCTCAAAAATCATAATCCAGAATCAGCTTTTAAAAAATCTAAAACAAAAACAAAAAAGACCCTTAGTATACTACAGTTACACTGAATTCTTTGCATCCCCAAAACCTTTCACTGGTCTTGTGTTGGAGCGTCCTGACGCTCTGCTTATCAGTCGAATCACAAGCTCTGAAAACAAAAAAGCCTCTACGAAACCAGGAACCATATGTGCATGTGAAGCTGCCTGGCTCGGCTACTCTCGAAACAACAGTGCCATTTAGGGGTGAGTTTGAACGGTTTAGTCTTTTGGATTAGATCGGTCTAAAACTGTAAATAGATTGGACCCAGTTTAGATTTATAGTTATTTGAACCAGATCTAGACCAGATTGGACCAAGCTTAGACCTTACGTTTTTCTACTAAATCGTTGTATGTCATGTATTATGTGTTAATTCTGATCACATCTACATTAATATTTTACATGTAAATGGCTTGGATCAAGGTCCAAGCCTTTATTTGAGCATGGATTGCACCTAAGCTTAGTAGTTTTAGATTTGAACTAAACTGGATCAAAGAAACAAAAATTTAGATTTGGATTAGACTTGGGCCTGGATTGGACCTAAGCTCAGTAGTTTTAGATTTGAACTAGACTGAATCAAAGAAACAAAAAATTAAATTTGGATCAGACTTGTGCTAAACTTGAGCCCATTAACACCCCTACTGCCATTCATCGGAGATTTTTCTGGTCGTACGGGCAAAGCAGGCAACATGCTGCTACCAAGTTGCACAGTCGAACACCGTCCCAAGGGTAGCCGCATTCGTTTTGGAATGTGCCATACCCGAAGTGAAAGAGAATTAGAACCATATATTTAATGTGCCATGTATGGCTGTGCTTGGCAACCCATCTCGGGCTTGTGTGGGCCCGGCTTAATCCTCTTGCGTTGCTTGCGTCTGTGTGCGGCCATGGAATTTTGGTCGAGCGTGCTGGACTCGCTGCAGTGGATTTGATAAGAGCGAAGGGATGGAAAATAACATGGAAAAGAAATGCATAGATGCCACGGTATTACTTGGCAGGCTGATTGTCGGGGACTGGAATCCCTGCTCGGTCAACAGCACAGTCAACGGACCCCAGCTCGAACCCGACCTGGAGGGCTGTGCTCGACTCCGAGCTTCTTGCCCGGTGACCAGGTCGAGGCCCGTGCGACCTCGAGGTGAGGGGATCGGAGGTCGAGACACGACCCAGACCTAGAGCTCGGGGAGGCCGGGTCAAAAGCTTGACGGTTACTGAGATCCGTAAAGACGAGACGTAGGGCATGTGCCCCGGAGAACGGTTAGGATCCGGCTAGAGCGGAAGTGGGCCTATCCTCTCCGAAAAACACTCCTGACCGTTCTTCAGTAACGGGAGGAGAGACTTTGTAATCTCTATATATACGTAGAAAAATCTCAGATAAAGGCAATCGATACTCGCTTACTTGTACTCACACATAATCAAATCCTCCGCCTCAGGGCAAGATTGAAGTAGAGTTATTACCCTGCTCGGGGGCTCGAACCAGTATAATTCCTGGTGTCACCCGTTCACTTTCTTCTCAGATCATATATAGCTAGCGGCGGCACGACCTTCCGGGGAACGACACTAGCTCTCGGGTCCTCACACACTCATACACCCCCCGATCTCATTTCTGCGGTCAGGCGATCCTGATCGTTGACACTGATATATATAGCAGAAAAGAGCCCGTGCCATGTCTATCTGAACTCTTGTTTTAATGTTACTAGTTATATGCCCGTGCGTTGCTACGAAAAACAAAATTGATAACGAAAAATAAAGATTAAAAAATAAAAATACTATTTCATAAGATCAAACATCTATCTTTAACGCTTCGTTTCTTGCAAAAGCTGGCTAATTAAAGCAACGCTTCGTTTCTTGCGTAGGGCAATTAAGCAGGGCAATTAAGTAGTGCAATTAAGTAGGACAATTAATATGACGTGGGAAGAAACTCTCACTTTATATAGTAGAGACTAGTTTATATGTTCGCGCACTTTCTTTCAGTGAGCTCATGTGCAACATGGCATGTATTTTTCTTGCAATACAAGAAGCGATAAGTTTTTAATGTTAATAGTTTAAGCAATGCTTTTATGAGCAAAGAAGCACCTTGCATCATGCATACTGCCTTGTCTTAAAATCTCATTCAGGCGTAAGTGCAATACTAAGGTCTTGTTTGGCAGAACTCCAGATCCCAGCTCCACCTCAGATCTAAAATTTTTAGGTTAAAATAAAGTGAATAAAGTTTATATTTTTATTCTAAAATGTAAACAAGATGACACTCTTAAGTGCCTGTTTGTTTTTTCTTTGGATTCTCTAAAAGCTGATTCTGAATTGTGGTTGTAGAGAAGCTGATTCTTAAAAGCTGGAAACCAAAAGCATATATGAAGTGTATTGTAGATTCTAGTGTATATGGATTGGCTGGATTGTGAGAATCGATTCCTAGAATCGGACTGTTTGTTTTTTATTCAACTTTTGGAGCCAGAATTCAGAATCAAAAGAAAAAAAAAAACAGACCCTATTATACCCACAGCTCTAGCTCCACAGATTTGGTGAAGCTAGGAATACCCAATTTCACCAGATTCACGAATCTGATGAAGCCGGAGCTCTGCCAAACACCCCATAACTAAGTGGAAGCCATTTTAACGAAACAATTGGTCGCCAGAAAAAAAAAAAAAAAAAGTAGCTTTGAACCATTGAGTAAACATCGACGTTTAGCTGAAAAGGATCACTCCAATTAAGTACAGATCACCATGACGAAGTACTGAGAAGTCCACGGTTCCAAACCAAAATCATGACCGACTAGATCCCCACTTCTCATTTTCTCTGCAATTGGGGCCATCACACATGCACAGCAATTCACCACGGTGATCATGATTCATGGGAGAAGACGCTAATGGCCACCGCCATATGTTTGGTGACATGAACACTCCCAAGTCTCCAATGGCACACAATCGAAAGATGCATGCATGCCATTAGCGAGTAAGCTCTTCCTTCCCAGATAAATAACCGAACCTTTTCCGGGCAAGCCTTACCAAAAAGATGAGGCCTTTTTGATCTTCGCTATGAACATTAGGTATTGAGATCCTCTGACATCGAATTCTCTGATGTTGGATCACTGACACGTACGTGAGGCCCATGTGTTGAGAGGGCCCACATGCAGTGACCCAACGTCAGGAGGAACCGATTCCGAACATTAGATGCTGGCCGCAAGTCGCAACGCTTGGATAGTGTCCCAGATCCTGACGTGCATGGCCTGACTATACTGTTCGAGAACGGAGTCGTGTCGATTGCCATCACATCTAGGTCGATCGATCGATGTATCTTGGATTGGAATGGATCGCTCGAGGCTGTCCTGAGAGAGAGGTAATCTAGTGGGGGGCAACGACGTGTGATTTGTTGGTAGCTAGTGGAAGATGAGCACATGATGGCGACCACTGCGTCCATAGCATTAAGCTCCGGAGCCCAGAGGAATCCAAAGTCTTGCCCGGACCATGTAGCTTTCCTTTGCTAAGTCGTCGTCCCTCTCCGGTCGCCCCAACACGTGCATCACACAGACACACACACACAAAAGTTTGATCTTTTATAGGAGTACTACTTCTCTCTGTCTCTTGTTTTTTTTTTTTTTTTTTTCAAGTACAAGAAAGACGTACATCACTCGCACAATCCACTTACACTGTACATGCATATACACGTAGGTATCCACTGTATATGCGCGCATCTTCTCTCCTTTCTCTCGTACCTTTTATTTTTTTTACAAGTGTTTCTCTTTTTTTCCTTAAAAAAGAGTGAGGATCATTAGTGCGATGACCTGTATAATTCATTCAGAGTAACAATAGGAATCATATCATTAACTCTGAGGTAATTAAGCTAATATGGGCATATTAGCTAATAACATCGAGCGGACCAAACACTTTATTAGTTAATACGCCAATTCAGAGTGTTGCAACAGAACAATAATTAGAGATTAAAAAGGAAACTTTATTACATTTTCGGCCATGCATGATATCATCTTAAGGTTCACATGTCTACCATAATATTTACAACAAAAGTCTAGATATAATATTTACACTATATTCTTCCTTAATGATATGCGGCCTCCACCATAAGGACCTCTACTCCTCCCAGTGTTCTGGGTCTCCTCCGCCTTGTAGTCCTGATCCTGCGAGTGGCTCTCCACCTATTCTTCTTCGGTGAATCCAGCGTTCTCAGTCTAAGCAAAGAGGGATTTATACAAGGGTGAGTACAAGAATGTACTCAGCAAGCATTAGTAACAAAATGCAATATATGCGGATTTTCCCTCTCAAAATCATGTCAACTTTCATCCAACCAATTCAAATCATTTTTTAGAAATAGGTTTTACTTAAGAAGATCTGTTTTTGATTTTTAATTATGAAGATTCTACTAGCACTCGTATATGAGGCAGACTTAGCTTCTGTAGTCTTCAATTCAAAAGACAGGCATGAATTCATGATTTAACCTTGCGCAGGTTTGTACCACTTTACCCATAGTAAACCCAACTGTAGTTGAGAATCCAAAATGTTTATCGCTAATCCGGTATTAGATCTCCAACCCTGGTAGTCAACGAGCAGTGGTGCCCTCAACTGTTCTCGACCTACTCACAGCGTACGAGTTGTACTCCGCCTGAAATCGAAGATACTCAACCAAAGACTTTACATATATAACCTGAAGGAATCAACCGTAGCTGATTATCAAAATGTATCATTCATTGGGGCTTCGGCATACCCAGCTTCACACTTCTAGTTATCTACTCTTACCCAATATGAAGATCATAACACCATCATAGGATAACCTTTTTCTGGCCGTTTCCACACACTATGGTTGATACGAAATATATGGCTCATTACTCGAGTGTAATGGTTTATCCTTATGTAGCCTCCAATGTAGAGGGTCCCTGCGGCAGTCTTCCTCACAATGGTACTCTTTGCCCACCACCCACACACATATATATGCATAATCATACTTCACCTCAACTTACTGCCTCAGAAATTTATCCTCAAAATTAACTTATCAATACTCAAACACTGTCGCAACAGTTCACAATTTCCATCTTTCCAATCACATCCAATTTTAGGTTTTTCTTCAAAAGATATTTTTCCATGCAGTGATGTTTTCTTAAAAGCATTTGAAGATGATTTCAAAAATATGAATAAGAAAGCTTGCCTGGATTTTGATCAAAATGCGCGCTTCACCCGATTGAAGATCAATGGTCCGATTAATTCCTAAAATTACATAAATGCTATATTTTAGCGGCAACAAGCTTTTCCTTATTTAAGGTGTCCAACCTTTAACTCTGATTAATTTAAGATTTATAAATTTTACTTTACGATTTTTAGGATTTGCTAGTATTTTCTTCCGTAGCGCTTTAGTTAAATATTTCACCGACTGGAACTATTTATTTAATAGTTTTTTAACCGTTTCAGCTTACAGGTGAATTGTTCATGTGGATAAATTGGTTCATAAATTCACGAATTTAACTAAAATTAGATTTTCGTTGTTTCCCTCTTTTCTTTTCTCTTCTTTTATTTTCTACTAATTCATTTGATTGCAATGATTCTTTCACATGATGAAGAGCGAAATATTGTACTGCGATTATTTATTGGATTAATTACTTATTTTATGTATTTTTAGAAATCCCTTCTTTTTTCTACCTTTCTCTTTCTCCCCCCCCTTTTCTTCTTCTCTCTCCGGCTCCCCTTCCTTGTGCATGCTCGTGCGTAGGCACCCTGATCTGCGCCGACCGCGCTGACTGGTCGTGCTCCATTTGGTTGTCTCCATGCCAACCTCTTGCACCGCCGCTGCCGGCCCACTCGAGCGCTGCCTCCCTCGGCTCGTCTTGGCGCCGGCCACCACGCACTCGGCCTGCGCCTCCTCCCTCACTCAGCGTCTCACCCTACCTCCGACCGCCATGCACTCGGCATGCGCTACCTCCCTCACTTAGGTTCTCACCCTACCCCCAACCGCCTCTCTGCTCACTTGGCCGACTCAACTACTCCTTCTCAAACCCTTCTCCTTACTTTACCTCTTCTGATGCACTTCTTTATTGTGATGTTTGCTATGCACTGAGAAAAGATGTGTGATTTCCCAATTTGATTTACTACACTGATGATTGCACACAACGGTCTGTGATGATTCTATGATTGTGTTCGGGTTGGATGGCACCACGACGAAATCCCTAATCCTCTGTGCGCTGGGGAGCAATGAGAGGATTAGTGGAGACGCACGACGTAACCCCGTAGCATTAATCAGCTGAGACCCCTATTGATTTGTCTCTACTTGATCTTTGCTAGTTCTGAGCCTATGTTGATGCTACTGCTAGTTAAACATGAGCTTTACCTGGGATGTGGAATGAAAAGAGGGGAAGGATCTGATGGTGATGGGTTGAAGAGGATGTGACTGGTTCTTGCCTTCCTGGTGGCTCGGCCTGGTCCTTCACTCTGGCTTCCTGGCTTGGTTGTGACCACCTTGCTCCTTGGCCTCCAGAGTCTGGTCTCCTGATTTGAGCTCCTAGTGAGCTTCTTGCTCTTAGACAAGCTTACTCTGATGGTTTGCTCTATATGTTTGAGGCTTGACTACCTTATAGATGAAGTCTCTAGGAAGAGCTGGGTTCGATGGACTCGGTTGAGCTGTCCTAAAGTTACAGTATTTTCATTCCTATCCCTTTATCGGTGCTGATTTCACTATTTAACTAAGGGTAAAAAAATAATAATTTTCTACCGCACGACATTTAAACTATTTGGGCATGCGAATAGATCAATAGGGTTGTTAAATTTGCCGGGTGATGAAACCCTAAGTTATGAGAGGTGCCGATTTAAACCCAGACAAATCTGATATATCAGTGACGATACCACATTATACGGGTCTGACGGTAATTCTAATTTCTATTTTGTTTAACTAATTTAATGCATTGCTTCTGTTCTTCTTCTTACAAGTGTGCAATTAATTTTGCAGGTCTACACAGGGAGATTAGAAGATCACGTGTGTTTTACCATTTATAGAGTTGTAATTTTTATTTCTGAGTTGCAAGTATTCACGTATGTAATTTATGATAGCTGGTGTAATTAAATTCTTAACATTGCTAATATTTACGGTTCTAAATTGGTAACAGTCAATTGTAATAGAATTTAATGATTACATTGATTTGATTACGCTGTTCATGTTATTTTGATGTCTCATTTGCACTGCTTGAGCGGATATTTCAATTAGACCCGTTTAGAGTGTGCCAATTATCCGGATTGCGGCGAGAATTGAACAGTTTTACGTGAAATTTATTCGTGTGTTGTTGGAGATCGTGCCATGCTCCTTGTTTTGATGAGACTGTGCAGTAATTTTTTTTCTCTGATGGTGTCCACGTAGCAAGTGCAGGATTGCTTCCTTTGTTAGACTATCTCTAGCAGCTTCTCTTCTCCTCTAAATCCCTTCACGAACAGATCCCAAGTGCTCCAGCGGATTCCCTTCACGATTTCCTTCGGAAGGGATTCAAACAGTGAATCCTTTAGAAAGGGATTCTCTCTCTAATCCCTTCACAAATCTGTTGAGGGGATGCTGCTGGAGATAGTAGGAAATAAAGGAAATGAATATGAGGAAGGGGATAGGAAAGGGAATAGAATGAAGGGAAATTACTAGAGATAGTCTTATCACCTGGAGTATCGAGGCATGCTGTTTGCAGGACGGAGGTACTGGGATTATTCTTTTTTTTTTTGAAGAAGGAGGTACTAGGATTATTCTGATCGCGAGAATAATTACACATGCATGCATGGCTGTAAAAACTCACTCAACCTTGGAGAATTTCAGCCGAGTATCCAAGGGATATACGCACACGCCGTTTTACCCCCTGCCTGTCAAATGTAAAGGTCGAGTGACAGAAATATACATGACCTCAGTCATGTAAAAACAATAGTAATGCAAGATAAATGTAATACCCTCTGCTAAAGACAAGTGGTTTCCGGTAGCGTGATGTGCAATGGATTTCAGTCATTAACATTCTACACGAAACGAGGATGATAAAAACCTAAGCGTTGGTAAAGACTAGACGTCGGAATGGTCGGATGTTGGCATGTTGCAGTAAATGTATCAGAGACTGAATAATATAGAGTGCCCTGTGTTGTTGAGTTACTTAAATTTGACAGACAGAACAGGACTTCGCCCTAATCCCGACCTCAGCTGCGTCAAATCAATCAAAGGCCTGGCAACTTGGAACCGAGGTGTTTGTACTATAATCTGAGAGAAACCCAGTCAAACGGGCTAAAACTCGGAACGATTCTTCTCGGAGCGTTTCTTCTTTTTCCACGCCGTGGCTGAATCACCCTCAACCCCGTTTCTACTAGTTTATACTAGAATCTGGAACCGTACCAAACGGTTTGCAGAAAGTGATTCTGATTCTACCTGAAATGTTGTTGAATATCTAGGTATTATTCTAATTTCATATTTGAATATGAACCATAATTCCAAAATCATAAAAAACAACAGGCTAGACAAAAGAAACCACATGTCTCTGAAGAGTAGATCTAGAATCGTTGTGCACGAGATGAACAGTGAGAAAATACGAGAATTCTTACGATGGGCTTGATGATGAAAAGGATGCAGTGCAGTAGCGACCGGCCGTAGAGGAAGTAGTCGACGCAGAGGAAGCTCGAGCGGTCGCGCAGTTGCGCTGCCCAGAAACCTTATTGCCGCCCGTGCAGTTCTCGCTGCGGCAGCGGTTCGAGATCCCGCTCTCCTTGCCTCGCGGTGCACGCCGAGAGGAAGGTCGGCGAAGAACGAGCGGCACCAAGACGCAACACACAGGTCACACCGATGAACGCGAGTGCCGAGCAAAAACTTACCCTCGATCTGGGCGTCTCGGACCTTATAGCTCAAGATCGCAACGGTCAATAAATTGACCGTTCTGACCATTATACACTAGTAACTGCTGTCATCAAATTACTGTTTCTATTGGAAACTGACGCCATTATCATGGCTGTTTCAATTCTCAGTAAATGACTCAGAGAGAAATCAAAATAAAAGGGTTTAAACGTGCCAGGATTTAATCCACTGCACGGCGACTCGCGACGTCGCAAGTCACAAGTCACGCGGGAAAAATACGCGAAAATACGTGGTAATTCGCGAAATACGCGCGCGCGCGTGCGTGTGAATTTAGCCGTGCTCCTCACCCTTCCATATACCTCATTACAAGGCATGGTGGGAGCTCTCCCTTTTAAATTGGTACTTTCCCCTCTCAATTAGCAATATGGTACTATTCTTTGTAGCTTTGGCATTAGAGATTAATGGGCCACACTTGCCTTATTTCTAACAAATGTTTCTACCAAGAATTTGGAACGGTACCAAACGGGGCCTAAATATAGTACTAGTTATACGTATTCTCGAAAAAGAAAATACAGTACTATTTACTCCCTCCATCCAAATTTATAAAGCTTATTTTTTAATGATTATATTCGTAAACATAAAATATATTTCATATTTTAATGTAAAGTTAGTGTGATGTTCTCTTAATAAATATCCATCTTTACTTTATATCATCTACATAGATGCATTGAATATACGATAATAATTAAAGGTAATATAGTTATTTTTAATATTTTTTAGTTTATGTAAAAAAAATATAACCTATAAGGAGTAGCACTGTTTTCGGAGTGCCGGCTATGCACATGCAGTACATGTGTGCGTGTCAAATGTCGCAATTGCGTATGACACATGCCTCTCCTCAAAATCTCATTCTCAAATCTCATTGAATGCTTGCGTCCATGGATTAAGCACGACCAAATCGATGCTACAAATGACAAGGTTTTCAGGCTTCTCTTTCCTTTCTTTCCGGGCTTCTCTCTCTTTTGGTTGAAGAGCTTGCAGGGGTTGCTTCGTCGATGAGAAAGCCTCGTTCGTTGACTTGTTTATAGGTGGCGAGCATATATATGTCTACACATCCCCCCCCCCCCCCCCCCCCTAGAATTGTTGGTTTCACCAATAAAAGTGAAATTGGGCCTCTGCTTCGAAAGAAAAACGTGTATGCCTACCCAGCTATTCTATAAACATAATTAATTTGCAGCGCATCTCTTAGTGTCCTATGATATGATAATTTTTAGGGTACATAAAGCCTGGCTAGCATAAAATCGAATTGATCACTTATTTGGCTCCTTTCTTCATTTTTTTTTAAAAAATGGTGCCCTTCTTTTTTTTTTTTGTAAAAATAATCTATTCCCGCGCAATAGTACCACATAACGTGCTGTACTGCGCTCCCATTCCGCAGAATTCGCACGCCACGCTGCTTTCCATAGCTCTAGAGCGTGGCAAGTCGACTGGTGCCGCGTTCAGAGCCACCTCCCGCGTCGCCTGGTTGCCGCGGTCCCCTAGCGCGGCTTCTTGGCCTTCCGCGGTTTCCTGGCGTGAGATGCCAGGTGTTAGGAGCTTTGAGGAAGGAGTTAGTCTTGCAAAACAAATTAGGGTAAGAGCCCAGTTGAGTAGTTAGTTTGGCTATCTGATGCTCCTGATCCACATGGAAATAATAGAACATTAACTAAACAGCTCCAAACAAATTCAAATCTCACAGGTTCTTCGATCCTGTTTGGCAGAGCTCTAGATCCGAGCTCCACCTCAGAGCTGAAGGACACCCCCTTCCTCTCCTCGGTTGTGGTGCTCCTCCTCCTAATATTATTGTGTTGGGTACGTCATGCACCAGCTTCACACACACAAAAAAAAAAAAGTTTGGGGCATCGATAGAAGATTATTAATTGAGGAGTTTGGACTTCGAAGCGATGGAACAAGATAACGTTCAACTCTGTCTATCGGCGTGACAAGTGACAAATCTGGATACGATAATCTGGAGTCTGGACTGGCTCCTACTTTTCACTTCTCAATCGTTGGACTGCATCCGGTCAAGGACCAGCTCCGAAACGGCAAAATTGTACTCTCACCGTTCATTTTTTATAAAATGTATTTTAACTTTACATAAAGATTAAAATTAGCATTGGAATTGAAAAAGATAGGAGAGAAAATAATTTGGATGCTCTCATTTAATTATCTTGGAAGATAAAAGATATATTTTGTGCGGGTGATAATGAATAAATACATATGGTTGAGAGAGAATAAATATGAATAAATATGGTTTAAATCTATATGCAAGTCTTATATTTATGAACAAAATTATTTAAAAAATAAACTTTATAAAAGCAAACGAAGAAAGCAGTACATATTATAAAATCACTAGCTAGCAGTGCTGCTGCTACTACAAATCGAGCCGTGCCCCGTCAGAAAATGGCTCGCTTAACTTTCAAAGTGTGTTATTTGATATGGTATGGCTGGATCTGGTGTTATTTGATGTGGTACGGCTGGATCTGGCCTTTTCATTAGCTTTGGGTGTGCGTGTGAATATTTTTTGGATTAATTCGTCATATGCTACTGGAATTTGGAGAAAATCCATGACTGATATGTGGGGTCAGAGCCCACATGTCAATGACATGATAAGTGGCATATAAGGGATGAGGTTAACTTTCAGTGGTATATAAGAAATTTCTCCAATATTTTTTATCTCTTTTCTTGTCCGATTTTATCCTTGTGTTCCCGAATTCCTGGTTCTAGCTAGAATTTTTGTGTTCCCGAATTTTCTAGGCCAGATCCACTGAATTTAGCAGAATTCTTAATTCATGTAATTTGCTCAGTTTTACAATACTTTTCTAGTTGATGATCGAACTAAATTGTCATTAAAACCATAGGTATTTAAGACAATTCAATAATAATCTATAGCTCGAGAGCAAAAAGAAAGGCCGGGATAGGCTACCGATCACTCTTGAAAGATAGATACTTATAAGCTGCTTGAACCGAAAAAATTGACTTTAGGCTGTAAAAAACTAAACCTAGACAAAGATCGTCGTAGAATGTTGACTTACTGCTGCACTGTAGCTAGGTCGTCTTATATAGATAACTCCATTAACGTTAATGAAGTTACAGGCATGGAGTCCAAGTCAATAACGCAGCAGCAATTAGGACAGGGAACCACAGTTTCTCCGTTGGTAGATAGATTGATTAATGGCAAAGTTATATTGTTCTTTAGAAGACTTCGATTATATAGCTAATTAGCCTTGACTTCGATATGTTCATTTGCATGCTCCGATTGCCAATATAAGTCGTGTCGCACATTGATATTGTTTCTGAAAGTATCACTCTGACTATTAATTTATAACATTTCATAATATATCTTTAAAAGGCAAATAAAATTATTATGAAAGTAATATTTCGTGATAAATCTAGTAATTAATAATAATTTTATGTTAATATGAAAATCTTTGTAGGATTAACCGTGGATGTACGAAAGTGAAATCACTGTAGGAGAAGAACTATTTGATTAACCCTACGATCTACATGATCAAAAGCGTGTTTATAAGGGGTATAAAAAAAAACTCCACGTAGAAGTAGAACTTCGAGTTGAAGAAGAGAACACATTTTGAATACGAATTTGGATCACAAACTCAACAATAGTTTCTGCTAGCACCGGCAGCTTTACAGTCTTACGCCCTAAACAAAGTGGGAAAAATCGAATGAATACCACCGTAAAATGCTTATTTACGCATCGCTGCAAGTCTACTAAGGACGAGAGCTGATTGCAACGGCCAAGACTTTTATTTCTCCAACAACTCTCCAGTCCAACTCCTATGACCGATTAATTGGACCAAATTAACGAAGCAAAAAATTAGCTAATTAAGCACTCCAGGCACTGTCATGGGTTAGGTAGGAGCAGGGTTCATAATGTCGCCAAGATTTCAAAAATCTCGACTTTTGGTCGGAGCTGGGTTTCCAAATCTCGGCGAGATAATTTTTTTAAGAAAATTTCAAATTGTTACAATAATTTTAGAATTTTTCGGTGAGATTTTGGTTTTTTTTACCAAGATGATCATAAATGTGACCGATTTTCATGTTTTTAGGACCGAATTTAGCAACAAATTTTTTTGTGTGGTGAATTGTAATGCCTTTTTTTTATAAATACATGCGAATATTTTGCAAAACAAAATACATATACAAATTTCGGTCATATTGATTGAAATTTCACAGGGCTCAAATAGGAATTTCTGATTTCACAGGGGTTAATGGTAATTTCGGTCAAAATTTCGGATTTTAGCTGCCCGCGAGATGTGGTTTGAAAACGAAATTTGTGACCTTGGTAGGAGGCTTAGTGTCGGGACCCGGATTTACGAATCTGAAACCTTCTGGTATACACCGCAGTAGTTCAGGATCACGTTAGTGTACACAGTGGCAACACAGATGAAATACCATTCCAATCAACGAAATAACTAAGAAAGTAGCAAATAATAACAATAGACCTTATATTAAAGTTTACATAACTGTGTCTTAAGAGTTTAAGAAATAAATAAACTATTGCAGTAGAAATAAGACAACTCGGGCCATTCGACATGCCATAGGCAATCGTTTAGGGAAACACATTCCTAGTTCACGTAGTCTTCATAGTACTCCTCATAGAACTCAGTATTTTCCTGTTCTTCCTCAGCAACTGATCACCAAAGGTGTAAAATCGTGAGTACAAAAAATACTCAGCAAGCCGTAGGGAATGATGCAAATAATTCAAGACTTGACAAATGATAGTCATATGGTTCTTTTGCAGAAAGCAATAACTTAAATGTAAATAGCATAAGTACATTCAAAGCATATTTGACAAAAGATATTCAATAACTGGTAAACCAATAGTAGACAATAATAAAAGATTGGTGAAGCATCATCCATCACCATCTGAAACCATCATCAACTATTGAACTCAATAGTATTAACTTTGGACATCAAAAACTCTAGTGAACTCCTCGTTCACTTCCAACAATTCCACTTTCAACATTTTATGAAAATTCTATATCCCGTGTGAAATTCCTAGGCATGTCTATGACCATGGACACAGATATTCGAATAGTTTAACACACTATGCAGAGGTTGTACAGCTTCACCCACAAGACATGATGATCTCCTTTTGTCTCCGGATTAACACACTTCCTTAAGTGTGCGGTAGAAAGATCATGACAAGACCTTTACAATGCTCTGTCTAAACCCAGTACTGTCCACTAAGGTTTCACCCCTCAAGGCCCTTTCTTGCGCCATGTGAATCTACCCATCCATCCCGAAACCCACACAACCACAACAGTACTCAAATTTAAACATTGCAAATTAATCAGCCAGGGCTGCGCATACTAGACATGTGGTTATACGGTTAGGCCTAGTTCAATGGCGCACAAGATTAAGTCCTTAAGTAGTCTCAAGCAAGACAACCATATCTCAAATGTGCTACCGAAACCTCCTTTACTGCACGATTACTTGCCCGGATAAAAACAATTTTGTATAACCAAGATCAATGGCATACCCTACCGTGGTACAATAAATTTTACAATAGTGACTACCGGCCACAATTACATATCTTATTAAGTCAAGATTATTATTATTATTATTCATCATGTGACAAGAGCCCATTGTACAACTAAACATATCTAAGCATAGCTACGATAACCCAATATTGGTATTACAATTATGTCCAAATACTAATATCCCATCCTAGGATAACAATGGATACATGATATTTCAATTAATCAAGGTGGCATAATGACAATCAGGTATTTAGTTAATCCCAGTAAATAATATTTGTAAATAGATAGCATGCAATTTATATGAAATAAAGTACTTTTGCAAACAAAGGTTCAACATGGTAAATGAATATGACTTGACTTGTTAATCAACTGCAGTTGCTAAGCCTTGATCTTCAAATCATGCGCTCACTCCCTTGGAATCAATGTGACCATGTCTACGGGTTCAGATTAGTCTATGGTAGACCGGGTCTACAGAATAGCTGACATCATTAGCTCGGTGATGGCATCATTGATGATGTCACCGCTGACACAATGACTGACAAGCGGGACCAATGATCGATGGAACGGGTCCATGGCGATGTGCGGCTCACGGTGCACCCGGTGCACGGGGCTGACGCACACGCTCGGTGACTGTGACGTCATTGTTGACGTTAGCATCGTCTTCACGATGCTGCAACTCTTCGTCTTCTCACAGGGCCCGTTGAAGCGCAGGGTGCATAGTGGAGGCAGTAACGGCGGCGGGAGGAGGCAGTGCGGATGGAGACTCATTGACGTGAAACGATGGCATGAAGGAGCTCCAACCCGGCAAGGGTGCGAAGAAGCTTCGGCAAGAAATCTACGGCAGATGACGGTGTCTTGACGATGGTGATGAGGGCGGCGGGTGCAGCGCATGATGCAAACACAGATCGAGGCGTGGTTGTGGCTTTTAAAGCCTCGAGGAATGCGGAATCAACGCAGAATGCATGGGTAGTAGCGTACGGCAAGCGAACTTCGGGCGGTGCCCTAGGGTTTGTTGTGGCGACAATGCTACAAGCTGATGGGCCAAGGCGACGCAGAGCGGGCCGAGCAGCAGAGCAGGCCGGGCTGGCGCGTGGGCCATGAAAAATGGGCCAAGCTATATTTGAAATCCCCCTGGGAGTATTTTGGAAATTAAACATTTTCTGAATTAACAAATTACCAGAAATTCAAATAATTCTGAATAAATTCTAATAAATTCAGAAAAACCCTAAAAAATAAAAAAGTTCTTGTAGCACAAAAAAATCCCAAAAAATATAAATAAATTAAATCTCTTGATTAATTAAAAATTCAAATTAAGATTTAATTAAGTTGAAAAAAATGGTTCTTTTTTATTTTAAATCTTTTCAAAAGCTAAAAAATTGGGATGATACACCTAGCCGAGAATTTTGCCGCTTGGTCATGTAGTATAACACACTAGGCCACAGAGTCTTATGCGAAGTATAATTGAATTGAAACGCATATATGTACTGTTGAGAATTCAAACTTGTCAATACCGTACCGGAGGTCATACCAGTTTGGCTCTTGGAATGGTATGCTCTGGTGCTAGTCTATACCAGCGGACCATTTTGAGTTTAGTATAATAATATATATTTATAAGTATACCCATGTTTAATTATGATGGACCGAAAATGGTGATCAGAAGTGGGTGCAAGATCCCAAATAAATTTCCTCCTCAAAGAAACTAACTAAAACCTCTCATGATCGAAGAGCAACATAAAAATAAATTTGCCAAGCACTTATCCACAAATCAGCACTACTAATACCTAAAATCATGAGTGCCGCAAAATCGGCATGAAGAGTGATAGTGCCGATTTTCCTGGGTAGTGAAACAACAGCACGAGTTCAAAACAAAAATTGATGGATCTTTTGATCTAGCCGTCCAAACCTCATGAAACTTGGTAGGCACCTTCTTAGAGATGTTAGGAACTTATTCTAACCATCAATCCAAGAGATTGATGTCAAAGCTCCAACCTTTTCTCAATTGAAGAAGGGGTGCACCAAGTTTGGTCAAAAATTAAAATCTTGGTCTTGCTCGTGGGGTTCTGATGATCAAGGTGATCTTGAGTAACCTCCCACATGTCAACGCAAGCAAGAACTCAAGAGAAGACAGTCTCAAATACGATCTACAAAGATTTCTCGAGAAAAAGCAAAAAGATCAATTTCTTGCAAACTATTGCCTAGATGATGAGGATATGATCTAAAGAAGACTCATCCATCAATTATTCTTCCTTGGCATAAAACCCACAAACATTTAGAAAGAGGGGAGACAAATCCAAATGTGCAGAAGGTAAATTGCAAGAATTTAAATGCGAAATTTAAATGCTTAAAGTAAATTACAAAAAGTAAATAAATTTATATTTGCATTTGCTTGGAGAAGGAGAATTTCAAAGCCACACAACAAGATGGGCAAAGCTTTTACTACGCCACAAATTTCTCAACTTACAAGCTTGGGGAGGAGACCCACCCCCTCCCGTCTATTTATAGTCTACATGAGTCATCCAACACCGTTTGATGAGTTGCTTCAGTCCTAAGCAACCTCATTAAGGGTTAGGATGCACTCGCTCACTCATACATGGGCTAACCCAAAACCCAATAACTAAATGGGTTTTGCAAGCTTCTCAAAGCTGGCTAACTTGACCACTACTCTATCCTCTAAACTGCAATCCAATGGCTCTCCTTGATCTGGGTGGCTCCAAGTTAGCATCCAAGCCATTACCTTGCCTTCTTATCTTGCAGCGACTATTTCCGGTCATCCTCCGGCGATCCCCGACTGTCTAGACCTTCGACGCACCTCGCTTAGTCCTTGTCATCTTTCGCCTCACCATGACCTAGCACCGGTGTCATGTAACGATAAAAAATGAGAAAACCCATCATATAGCAATATCCAACAAATATATGCAATAAATCATCCATTACAAAAATTAATTCAAACTTTGAAGATGAAATTGGCAATACCACCCCAAGTGGCCGATAGTGCCGATTGCTTGGCAAGGTTAGCAAATACCCTCTTTAAAAAAATAACTAGAACCCTTTAGGGCCAGTAGTATCGTAGATTGGCAGTACCGATCCCTCTGAGCGGTAGTGCCGATTGCACCAACACAAAAGAGATAATTACCGCTTATCTGCACTACCATCCCTCAGAATCGGTAGTGCCGATTGACCGGCACTACCCCCAGAGGGTCGGTAGTGCCGATTGGTTGGCACTACCACTTCTCAGGGTTGGTAGTGCCGATTTACCGGCAGTACCTTAAATTTCTCTCATTTGAAATTTAATTCAAATCAAACTCAAACTTAAGCACTCATCGCTCAAATATAGTCAAATACTCATCACAAACACGGATAAATCTCCACATGATCTTTCAATTACTTCAAACACATTGTAGTATTATCAAACATATAATATAGTTCAATATACCATATAATCAATTCCACTGGTGTGAGGTATTGATCGGTATTGGGACGTTATTGATCGGTATCAGTATAACTAGTATCGAGACCAGTACGATACATAAGGTTATTTCGTGTCGATTGAGGTGCCAAAATGGTATATACCAGCCAGGGATTCAAATTTCGGCGAGATTTTTGAAATCTCGGTTGAGATTTTGGATTTTGGACCCCCCCTCCCCCGAGATCCAAAATGTCGGCCGGGTAAAAAAAATTAAAAATTCACAATGCTACAGAGTTTATACAAATTTCGGCGAGATCTCAGCGATTTCGGCCGAAATTTCGGTGTTTTTTATTGGATTTTTATTTTTTTTTGTTGGATTTAGGGTCAAGACCATCCACAAAAAAATTTAAATTTTTTGATGAGTTTTGACCATTTTTCGGTCGGTTCAAAGTGCAACGAAATCTTGAAAATTCGGTCAAAATCTCGGTGATTTCGAATTTCATGCACCTCTGAGATTTATATCAAAACAAAATTTAAATCCCTGATACCAGCTATATATGGCCTGATATTGATAACTACAGTTGAGATTATTGCTGCCTCCATGTGAGCCCATGCTGAGAAACGGCTTATTTTTGTCCATAATTATATATAAGACGCCGATCGAGCTCGTTCAAATCATCCCATTAAAAAATGAAGAAGGGTTGTGCGTGTACTGAACTTATATGCTGATCATTCTTGCGTACCATACGGCATGTGAGGCACTTTCGGCGTCTGACTCCCGTGTCTAGCGCCTGTCCATCGACTATAAATGTCAGAGATCGACAGATATCATCGGTTATTTCGCACGCGGGCGTTTCAAAATCATGTGCGTAATCATGTGGCTAGGCTTGAGGCCCTATTTGTTTCAGCTGAGGATGGTAGAAAACAGCTTTTAAAATCCGGATTGTAAAAGTTGGATTGTTAAAAGCTGGAGGTTGAAAGCTGATGGCTGTTTGGCAACCTAAATTATAGTGTGTTTGGATTGCTATTTCTGCTTGGCAAAAGTCTGTGGTACCCTCGATTATAGGTTGAAAAATCTGTGTGAATAGTGGAGGGCAATGGTGGGTAATTTTCACTCAAGTTGGATGGGTATTGTGGTCTTTGTAAAAAAAAAAGCTGAGGAAAGCTCCTCTAGAGTGGATTGTGGGATTGCTACAATCTGGCCTCCGGATTGAAAGTTTCCTGTTTGTTGACCTTCTAGCTTTTAAAAGCTGCTTTCTATAATCGCTAACTGAAACAAACAGGGCCTAAATCAGCTAATTCTAAAACTTTGGTTCTTCTTTCGTAAGGTGTTTTTAGGGGGAGATTGGCATATATGCCACTTTCAATAAGTGGCATCGCTAAAATACCACTATGGCCCATTGTCATAGACACAGATGGTCTCACATGTCAACGACAGCGGAGTGGCATTTTTAGCGAAGCCACTTGTTAGGAGTGGCATTTTATCAATTTTTCCGTTTTTAGGTAACATAACCCATTTGAAGATGGGGAAATTCATACTATAGTTTGGGATAGCACTTCAAATATTTTCCTTCATGATATACCACTCCAAGCGCATTTAGATTTGTACAATGCCATTTTTGCTATTTATTGTCTTTTTATGCTTTTCCTACCTTTTGAACGGTGGGAAAAATATCATTTATGCCCCTATAAGTCTGAGTTCAAACTAGCCCCCCATAAACTTGTGAAAGATACCATGTACTAGTTCATTTTTGTATGACCATTTGATTGAAGGGATATGCACTTGCTAACTTAGCATGTTTTGTTTAAGTGGTTATGTGGGCTGGTGTGCATGTTTGTTAACACCGTGTCTTACATCATTATGCTTGAAAACTGAACATTTTTTTCCTCGAGTTATCTCACACCAAAATTTCGTATAATTAATTCCATTCAAGTCATGGGACTAATGAGCCATTATGCACTAGCCAAACAACATCCTACAACATTTTGTAATGGAGGGCAGCAGTGGGCGCATGAGCATGGCAGGGATGGCAAAAATACCCGTGGGTTCAAGTCTGGGTCCAAATTTGGACTTACGGGTATATTATTTCGTGTCTGGATCCGGATTCGGATCTCATTTTTGACCCGTGGGTACCCAGACCCGGACCCGACAAGAAAATATCCATTGTATGAAATAGAATTATAGATAACAAACATCATCTATTCTTGCTTACTGTTGCTTTGTTATTATACGCATGTAGTCTATTTCTTAATCCGGGTAATGAAGTCTTAAAATTTAATCAAATTCTATAAACTTTAGCTACTCAAACAAATGAAAATAGAATTCTGTTGTTCGAGTCTGGGTACCCGTTCTAGTCTAGATACCCGTCGGGTCCGGGTCTGGACTCATGACTGAATTCGGGTCCTGGTCCGGATCCGAACTTCGGGTCTCAGATCCGGGTTTGGACCCGTGACTGAATTCGGGTCTGGGCCCGGGTCCGAACTTCGGGTCTCGGGTCCGGATCCACGGAGGTTGGATCCGGAGGGACCCGGACCCGTTGCCATCCCTAAGCATGGGGCTGGAGCGCGTGGTTCTAACTCAAATCTAGAGGGGCAAAAATGACTTTTCCCACAAATCAAAAGTAGAAAAGGCATGAAAATTGCAAGAAAATAGTGAAAATGGCATTGTGCAAATCTAAATATGTTTGCATGGTGCTATGTCAAGCTATGCCACTCTTTGGAGTGGTATTCATGAATTTTCTGAAAGAAGACTTAGGTTAATTACGAGATATCGCTAGATGAAATTTCGTAAGATATACAGATCAATCCATCTAACATACTATTAACTCTTTGAATTCCAGCTCAATTACGTGTCTAGCTATTATAATACATATGTTTATATTTAAAAATAAAGTTGTATTTGTTAGACAAAGTTAACATACGTGAAAAGTACAATTGTATTTCTTCTACAACTCTAATTGCCCTGATATAATATATGATCAATATTTCTTGTACAACTTTAATAGCTCTAATATATAACTTATGGATCTGCAATATTATATCTAGACTTATTATAATTAATAGCGTAGATCTTTCTCTTTTTTTCTAATTAAATTGTGATTTCTAACGTTGAAAGTGAACATGACACTTCTTTTTCTAATATAAGAGATGGGACACCAATGATGCCTTTTAGCTGCGTAACACAGATGGCAGACCAATTAGACTAGCTACTCTACATGCAATTCCAACTTGATTATTCCCGTAAAGCTAAGAATAAAAGGCAGAGATAAATTCATCATTTCGGGGACATATGTGGTGAAAATGGCTAAATGGTGCAAATTTCATAAAATTTGGTTGTACATGATTTTGAAAAATCTTTAAAAAAATATCAGGCATACGGGAGGGCATTTTTTATAGCCATAGAAAAATTTTAAGATCAAATTCTACTGCATTTGAGAGATAAAAAAAATATAGTTAATAAACAACGCAAAATTCGCTATTCACTAAGTACCTGCCTTTTTCATATCTCTAAAATTAGTTTGATTCTTGCATTGAAATTCTATAGAGACACAGAACATGCCCCCCCTATCTCTAGTAATTTTGTGACATTACGGTAAGATTTTAAATTGTATTTTGGCTTTTCGGGGTGTTTGGGCTTGTCCGGGAGAGTTTGGGCCTTAGGGTTTTGAGTTGTGGGCTTCCGGTGGGAGGTTTTCGGCCCATGAGGGGGGAGAAATGCTGCCAACCCTAATCCCTCCCCACTCCCCTTGCTGCCCCCTCTCCTCCAACCCTAGCCGCCACCCCTCCCCCTCCCCTCCCCTAGCCGCACCACTCCCCACCCCTTGCGCCTCCCCTCCCCACCTCTAGCCGGCCCTAGTGCCCTCCCCTCGCAGCCCTCGCTTGGTTTGGGAACCTTCCATCCAAAGAGATCCGACGATTCCGTTGATTGGAGGGAGATCGGGCCGAGAGAAGAAGAAATTCAGCGTTCGTTTGGTTTTTCAAGGGAGGTAAGTGATTTTAGATTCTTTTGTAGGGTTATGGTGCTGGTTAGATGGGGGAGTTCATGCTTAAAATTGGTGTTTATGTGCTGTTCCTAATTGCGTTTGAGGAGCTTGTAGATCTGTTCCTCGTTCTGTCCTCGGGCAGATTTGAACCCCGACTTAGGGCTTGAGTTTTGGGGATTTTAGAGGCGATTTCTAGGGGACCGGCTGTTGCGAAAGTTGTAGGTAATTGAATTACCTTTAATTGAGCACTAAAAATGTTAAATTCCGTTCAGCCATTTAAAAGTTATGATTGTTTTACCGAATGCTATCCAATCTGTGTCACAATTGGTATAGTCTGTGATCAATTGTAGATTAGAGGATTTTAGAGGCCGAATCAGTTTTCACGAATACTTAGAAAAAGGTGAAAAATTTCCCGAGGTTCGAGAAAATGTACTCGTTTACCTGATTTGGAGTTGTAGAACTCAAGTTATGCTTATTGGAAACCTGTTGTCCCGTTGGATAGATTCTCTGTTTTTCGGGTTTTAGAAGTGGGTTGTGAAGTCGATGACATTGATTGTTCTTGTGTTGTTTGGTGGGCATGTTTTTGAGTGTATTATACCTTTGTGCAGATGGTTTGACCTCGGGAGTGCCATCAACATCCCGCCACTCCGTTTCGCGAGGTTGAAGGCAAGTGTATTGGGATGGTTTTGGAATTGGGTGACCAAAAAGATTCGTAGCGTTGCGATAAAACTATATGATGTGCTAATTTGCCTTGTGTGAACCTTGCATGTGATATGATGAACATGATTAGTTTAATGGTTATTCAGTTGCTATATTGAGTATTTATGCGAGTTGAATCATGTTATGGCATATGTGCATTTATAATGGTAGAGACGACCCATTCTGATGCGGGCCTCTGTGTTCACACGTAGTGAACACGAAAGTCCTACCTTGTAGTCCCATCCACGGTTGTGAATGAGAGTGAGTTAGTAAGAGTAGGCACCCTCCACGGGATGGAAGGGAAAGAGGGTGCACATCGACGGGTGTGTACTTGGCAATACCGGTATGTGCTAAGCAAAGAGACATGTGCATTGCATTGCATGAATAAAGATGTTTTATGAGATGCTTATGATGATGTTTGATGAGATGCTAATGAAGATGTTAATGAATACTGTTAATGTTTATGCCATTGCAATACACTTTGCTGAGTGATGAACTCACGCTTGTTGTTTTATGTTGTTTTTAGGTACCATGAATTCGGCATGCCGGAAAGGGAGTTAGCATCACATCTCCACCTTGTTTCACTCATCTAGACAACTACTCACTTTCATTCATAGTTGTGATGATTATTCTATTGCGCTAAAGTTGAACTTTGCTTTATTGTGGGCTTGGTTTTATTGTTCACTTCGTATTGGTTTATGAAACGTTTGATTTTATATTCTGGGCTTGAACTGATGTTGTAACTCATGTTATTCCTGTTTTAGATGTCATCTGTTATGCTATTGTGTTATGATATTATAATTGTTGCTTTAAACCATAGAAAAACAAAAGATATGCTGCCGAATTTTCGGTTAAGCAATTAACGTAGTTACTATAATTTATCGTTAAATATGTATTTTTGGTTGTTTCTAGTATCGTTTGGGTGACATTCGCGGCATTCTGGGTGCCGGGATGTTACAAATTTTTTCAAGAATTATTTAAAACTTTCACAACTGATTTTCAGGTAATAGCAACATTTAGCATTTTCACTGTTAGCTGACCATGGAAGCAACTATCCATAACCTTTCGAGTTAAATTATTTCACATCTACGCTTAGGTTTTTTCCCGTGATGATTGAGGAAAGACACGTGTAAGTTCGTGATCGCTCTAACGGGCAATTAATTAATGGTACGGCGGTGACTTGCCACTCCCACAAGTCGCTGCGGGATTTATAGTCGCTCTAAATGTCATTATAGCTTTTAAAAGTTTTCTCCTAAATAAATATCATTCTATAATTTTAAAATAGGTTTTTCATCATTTTTTTCTTATATACATCTCTTCATTAGGTATTTTTAATATCATTTACTGCGATAAACTAGAGTAAGATACACCATCCAAAAATATACTCCTTCCGTTCCCAAATGCATTTCATTTTAGTTTTCTATTTTGTTCATAAATACATGTCATTCAACAATTTTGAGATGTCTTTTACGTATTATTTTCCTTCTATACCTCCTCTTTAGCTATTTCTAATGATATTTACTACGATAGACCAGATTAGGACACACAATCCAAAGATATGTTCCCTTCGGTCATAAATAGTTATCGTTTTGGAAATCGATACAGTATCTAAAAAATAGCTTTGAATTTCTATTATAATATATTTATAAAACTCAATAAAAGTATAAAAGTATAAAAGTATTTTTCTAGTCAAATCTACATATATAATTTGTATGTATCTAATTTAAATATTCAAAAATATATTGATAGTCAATTTCAACAATTTAATTGTATCTATGTTTAAAATAATAATAATTTATGATGAGAGAGAATAATAAAAAGGTGAGTAACAACCAACGCCTGCGGCCTTAATGCGCGTAGCTTCCGTGGGAAGCAACAAACATCAACGAAATATAATGCCTTCGTGCGTGTTTATTGACCTGAAACTCTGTAAAGAAGACGAGTGCTTTCACAGTTTTTAAAACTAAACTTGTTAATGCAAGTTATACTAGTGTAGCTTTTGAATCGTATACTTTGATATTGATCAATACTAGTGTATCATTTCGAATTTAGTATAATAATATATGTTTATAAGTATACACAATTTAATTATATGTACACCAAAGTTCACTTATAATATTACTCAAAACACATAGTATTACTATTGAATATAACATAATTCAATAGTCTATGTTATTAATTCCACCGGTATAACTGGTATTGATTGGTGTTAGGTTGGTATTGATCGATATGACCGTTATTGACCGGTATGACATATTCACTGGTATGGCACATAGGGCTACTTCGTACCGGTTTTGATACTGAAATGGTACATACCAACCATACCGGTATTAATAACTATGATCAAAACTACTCCATCTAACTGAACCGATGAGTATATGGAAACATTTTTATCGATGTTCAAGACCCAGGGTTCACTAGATCGAGCTTACGAATGTAATTTTAATTGTTTTTTTGTCTATAAAACAATATTGAAAAGGGTAGGATAGGAACGAGAATTGTATTATGTCACTAATCTTCTTTACAGTGTACAAACTAACACATCACGCTCAACACTTACTCTATTTCTCCAGACACTTACACACTTTGATCCTCGTTATGAATCTTTGCAAGAGTATCATATTTATAGCGTTGAAGATATGATAGTCGTCATCTTTAGAGAGGTGCCTTCCTTTTAAAATACAATTTTTCGTCAAAAGGCGTCTTCTCACGGAATATGTGTCTTTTCGTAAGAGGGGTGCTTCTTCGTATGAAGAAACCTCCAAACGGTCGTCTGTACCTATCAGAGAAAGCTTCTTTCGCATGTTATCCTTGCACAGAGATTCCTTGCCAACCTGAATCAGGACGGGACAAAGGTTACCCAATCATGTCTAAGTCGGTGTGACAAAGGACATTATGTCCAATCTAAAAAGTTTTCATAGGTCAGACTATTCCCGATCTAGTAATGGTTCAGATCAGAATAAGTTCTTGCCCGACCTATCTTGTAGGTCGGGTAGTTACTTACGTGGTCAACGATAACTTTGACCGAATGGCCGTGAGACGTTTAATGTGGACCGCATTTATGAGGTTGTGATTGGCTTCTAAGAAATCGTAGCCATTTATGGTCCTCAGACATATCAATCATTGTTAGCTAGCTCCCAAGTCTTCAGAGAACACGTGCAGTCTCTTAAGGCTTTTCAACTTCCAAGACATTTGGGATGTCGTGCTAATCATGCTGCCGGTTGTACCTCGAGGAAATCTTTTCGATTTTCTCGGTAACCTAAGCGACAACAAAAAAAGTATAAATATAGGGGAGAGACTTCCTTTGGACGCTTTACATCGCCAGTCATTTGAAAACTATTTTGAAGTTCTCTTGCTTTCTTCTTGGTTCTTGAAGCTTTTCATCTTTCGCTTAAGTACTTTCTCCTTGGCTTCTTTTGAAATGGAGAAATCAATTCTTCCTGAGGTGAAAATCATAGAGCTTGCTGATGAGGGTTTGGTCCCATCATGCAAAATGGTGCAATAGGATCCAAGTGGAGAGGACATGAAACTCGTTCCTCAAGAGGGGCGGATTGTTCTCTTCGCTGCCTTCGTCAGGTTAGGATTTCGTCTCCCTAAGAGCGAATTCCTAGTCGATGTACTCGATCATTACGAGATCGAGCTCCATCAACTTCCCCTAATTCTATTTTGATTTTGAATTTCTTCTCGTATTTTTGCAAGGCTTTTTTCGGTATTCCTCCTCATGTTCGTCTTTTTTGTTTCTTCTACCAGTGTACTACAAATAACAAAAATTTCGAAGTTTTTGGGAGTGTATATTTCAAGATTCATTTCAATGTCATGTATCCTTTGCTTCCTATCAAGGATACGTGGAAGGACTACCGGAAGGAGTGGTTTTACTTGAAGATCCCAAACGGTAGTTGCCTTCAGTTCACCGGTAAGGCCGCTCTGACCTGGTCAAAGGCGAAAGCGAAAGAAGAAATGGATTCCTTTGTACTCCCTATCAAGGATAAAATTGTTTACGATTTTTTGTTCCATAAGTTGAGTCATCTAAAAAGTCAATTTCAATTCGCCTAGAGGATCAAGGGTGACTAAGATTTGACCAAGGACAAACATAGAGGTAAGAATTTCTATATTCCAACCTTTTTTCTCTTTACTTGGTAAATGAAGTTTACTTACATATTTTTTCTGTATATTTTTAGTCTTGACTGACAGAGAAGCTTGTGCGAAGATTGCACAAATCTTGCGTATTCCTTCAGATAGATCCAACCAGTTGGAAGCGTGCCACTGACCAATTTGTGGTTTTTTCTCGGGCTCTTGCAACGAAGAAGAAAAAAAGAGTTGCAGCAAGACAATCTCAGATGTGGTGGGTATGACATCCACCACAGTGGTCAGTGCTATTTTGACCAGCACTAGACCAGTGCAGAGCACACCCCCCATTGGTAGTACCGACCAGTCTCAAGTCCAGAGGACTTCGGCTAGAGCACAAAGAAGAACTTCTTCATAAGTATATAATAAAAAACGATATGGTATATGGGACACTCCATATAAGAATTATCCCATATTTCTACATGTTCAGGGCATGGAAGAAGAGAGTGATGATGATATCCCTCTTGTCATCAAGAGAAAGAAAGCTCCCGTCCCGACCATAGGGGAAAGTGAAACTCCTTGCATCTCTTGGCAAATTGATTCTAGAGTATCCCACATGTAAGTCATTTTTAGAAATAGTAAAAAAAAATTTATATTGATTTCTTTTTTTCTTTTAGCCCACCGGCTATTCCTCAGATTCAAATAGAATCTGAGGTGGATCCTTTGGTCGGTAACGAACTGACCAATGCAGATCGGCCTCTGGAGACTATTGTCTAGGAGATTTTACCATGTGCGCAAGGCATAGAAAATGAGCCGATCAACACCGAAGATGAAATTCCTCCGGTTGTTGAGAAGGAACCCGAGGTCGGCGGGTCATCCACTACTGCGAAGGAGATTGTCACTTCTTCAAAGACAACAAAGGAAGAGGTCGGGGTGAGCCAAGAAGTGGCTGTCGTCCTGACTGAAGATGATAGACCAATGGGTAGGAACGTGACAACGTTCGCCATTACTGAAACTGAGTATCCACCATCTTCTAGTACTACCAATCAAGAGGGGGGGGGTGAATCAACAAGACTTCAACAACTTGTTGTCTAAGGTATTTTTCTTTCTCTTGTAAAATTTCTAAGAAAAAGAACGAGTTAATTAACTTTATATACTCTACTGGCTTTTATAGTTTTCACAAAAGGTATCCAACCTAGTAGGTCGGCAAGTTAAAACTGATGTAGAGAAAATCACAAAAAGTAAAACAATTATCACTTTCTTTTTTATATTTGTCTTCTACTATCTTTTGCTTTTCTAACTTGTCTATTTGGGGAACAACAAATTACAAAGAATAATGGAGTTAGAGAAACAACTTTTGGTGGCTCAAAATACCATCACTGGTTTAGAGTTTGACCTCATTAAAGTTCAATGACAATACTTAGATAGTGAGGAAAAAAACGCCCAACTCCAAATAATTTTCAAAGAGAATGATGAGCGGGTAAAAAAAATCGGTCAAGAATTGCAAGGTATTCTCTCTGAAAAAGATACTGAAATAGAAAGTAAGATTCTTTTTTCTGATCCTAGTATTTTTGAAACTTATTTCCTTTTTATGAAAAAAGAAAATAATAATTTTTGAATTATTTTTTGATAGGATTAAAAAATATTGTAAAGCCTAAAAAACATCAACTCGCCGAAGGAGGAAAAGAGAGAAAACAAATGGCCGAGCTCCAAGGCGCAAGTGGAGATCACCAAATTAGGAGAAAAAAAAATAAAAATTTACACTGATGAAGTAATGAGAATCCGAGGAGTAAGGGAATCTGTCGTTGGTTTTATTTTTGTACAGTTGAAGAAGATAGTAATGGATTTGAAAAGAAAACAAGTAGAACTTACAAATCAAAATCCGTCGGTTGATGAACTGGTCACGGGGGTAATGGACCAACTGAAGAATATCTTCGAGAATCAATTAGATTACATGTTAATGCTCTTTTTATGAAATTATGGCATTACTACAAGGACACGATTGAATTGGAGAAACTGGCTCCCATCCTACAGTTCTCAACAGAAGAAGAGATGAATGAACACAAGTAGAAGTAAAATCTTTCGTGGAATTGTAGAAAAAATGTAAATATTTTCTTCAAATGCAATGAAAAAATTGTTCTATGTCTATCTTTTATGTGTTAAGAATTGCTCTATTACTTGTCTGCTTCTGATTTGATTTTTTCTTAAATCGTATACCTTCTTCTTCCTCCACAAAATCATCGGTGGTGAGGTGAGCGTAGTCGGCGAGATCGAATGAATTTTCTTCATCCATGGCTTCTAACGACAACACATGACCTCTTTCACTATTGAATTACGACGAAGGCCCTCCATCTAGCGCCAACTGTCGATGTTTAAGACCCAAGGGTGCCTAGATCGAGCATACAAATGTAATTTTGGTTGCTTTTTTATCTATAAAACAATATTGAAAGGGGTAGGACAGGAATAGGAATTGTATTATATTACTAATCTTCTATACAGAGTACAGACTAACACACTACGCTCAACACAGACTCTTTCTCCATACACTTGACACACTCTGATCCTCATTATGAATCCTTGCGTGAGTATCATATTTATAGCGTCGAAGATATGACAGTTGTCATATTCAGAGAGGCATCTTCCCGTCAAAATGTGTCTTTCTGTCAAAAGGTGTTTTCTCACTGAAGAGGTGTCTTTTCGTAAGAGGGGCGCCTTTTCGTTGGGAATAACCTCCAAACGGTCTTCTGTACCTGTCAGAGAAAACTTCTTCCGCACGTTCTCCTTGCGCAGAGATTTCTTGCCAATCTGAATCAGGTCAGGACAAAGATTACCCAATCCTGTCTAGGTCGATGTGACAAAGGACATTATGTCCGACCTACAAAGTGTTCACTGGTCGGACAGTTCCCAATCTGGTAAGGGCTCAGATCAGGATAAGTTCTTGCCCGACCTATATTGCAGGTCGGTTAGTTATTTACATGGTCAGAGGTAACTTTGACTGAATGATCGTAAGACATTTAATGTCGGCTGTATTTATGATAATGTGACTAGCTTCTAAAAAGCTGTAGCCATTTATGGACCTTAGACATATCAATCGTCATCACGGATGGAGCACAATTAATTTTTAAGGTATTCCTCGTACTCTCTCCGTCCAAATTTATACGCCATTTTTCCTTTTAGCACATATACCAAAGAGATACTTGAGCATGACTAAATTATCCCTAATTATTATCTCTAAGCACTATATTCAATGCATGTACGTAAAGTAAAGTTGGATATTTATTAAGGGTATAGAGAGACCACCACACTAATTTTATATTAAAAATATAAAATACAAATTATAAATGCGGGCAAGCGATTAGTTTGTACTCGGTTGGAAGCGGATGTTTCGGCGCAAAAGAAAGGCGACATGGATAACAAAAGGCATCGGTCTGGCGCTTTTCCAACGTAGAACATGGTTTCGGCCACTGTTTGATGAGTAATCCTTGCCTCCGACAACGACCGGCGCTGGTTTGGCCGGAAGCAGCACGCTCGCCTGAGATTTCAGCCTCGTGCTCGTGCCATCTCCGCTCTTTCGGCAGATTGCGCGGTTTGGATCACGGTTTTTTGACATACCTTTTCGTGGAATTATTTCTCCATTTTAGATGATAGAGAGAAGGGAGATCATGTGCTGGACAGACGAGAACGGAGCTCAGCTCACTTTTGTTGTCTCCCTCCCATGTTTTATGATCAACATAATCCAACATCACAGGGTAGTGGAAAAAGTGTCAACTTAAGCTCTCCCATGCCGGAGCTAGATCGTACACATTTTTTTGTGCAAATTATTTCTGCACACGTACTTGTGCTCTACAGAAGAAAGACGCTTAAAAGGAGCAAGTTAACGTATTATATTATCAGAGAGATCTCGATGGCGAAATGGTCACTTTTTTTTAGGCCCGTGTCAGTTTTTTCTTTTAACAAATCTAACTTTATTTCAAATTTAATTGTAAAAATAATTCTATATAAAAATATCGTTAGACGATACGTGTCACTTACTGCGCTCTCCTTCCACGGTGCGATAGTGTGGTAGATAATATATACAGTTTATCAGCGCTTTCGCAGTTAGGAACAAAACTATTTTTATAATTATATTGAAAAAATATCATATTTATATAAAAAAAATTTGTCAGCGGACTATGAAAGTGATGAACCGTGCGTTGTCAGAGCGAGTTGGCTGCTTGGCTTTGGTTGGAGAAGCCATGGCGAATTGAGCGACGATACCACGCAACGCGGTTGATGACATTGCATGGCTACTTCGCCCTTCTCTTTTGCATGTCCTTTCGCTTGTACCAGGAAAGAGAAGAAAACATGTCCATGCAGCAGCGTTTGACGAGTTCCGTTTACAGGGGAAAAAAAATGGAAAACAAAAACGCAACTTGAAGGGCCGCGGCATGACTGTTCAATGACTCGTTCAATTCTGGTCTTCCTGTTTTAATGATACGATTTGTTTACTCGATATTCTGCAAATGGTGCATTCGTTTTTTTTCGAAACAGGCGCTCATATGTCAGTACTCAGGAAATGGGATACAACCAAGGTTTCAAATTTCGTTTTCAGATCACATCTCGAAGAAGGTTAAAATCCAAAATCTTTACGAGAGGTTGGAATTTCGACTGAAATCCGACCGAAATTCAAAAATCAAATTTTAAATCCGACATTTTTTAGGAATCCTAAACCAAAATTTCGACCAACTTCATCGAAATTTCACTGATTTCCAACCCTTTGTGAAATGGTATCCTGATGCTAGAAAAAATTGGAAAAAAATATGAAAAATTCATGCAAGCATTTATCTAAATGTGGTTACTACCCCTTGGGAGTGGATTGGATTCAGGCCCGACGGTGAAAGTTTTATGAGGGTTAGTGTGTTTGG
Organism: Rhipidocladum racemiflorum; assembly: GCA_036346355.1. Classification (NCBI taxonomy): domain Eukaryota; kingdom Viridiplantae; phylum Streptophyta; class Magnoliopsida; order Poales; family Poaceae; genus Rhipidocladum; species Rhipidocladum racemiflorum. The sequence continues at coordinate 23,849,284 of CM070571.1, forward strand.
CCACCGAGAGAAAATTACCAAAGGTGGATTCGCGGCAGTCACATTCAACCAACACGACGGTGTAGCCACCGGGGCCGGGGCTGGCAACCTTTGGTGCTGTGGTTTCGAGGACAACCAAGAGGGCTCCGGCGCTAGAGCACCATGTCTGGGTCCGAGTCCGGCGGCATCCGGGCGATGGTGACGTAGAGAAATAAAAAAAGGGAGAAGGGGTGAGTGGAGAAGGAGAAGAGGAGGAGGAATGAGAAGGTCACCTAGCTCGCCGAAAGACCGAGGGGCAATCGGTGTCGAAGAAGATGGCCAGATCCCATGCAGGCTGCGACGCATGAGATGGGAGGCAGCTTCCCTAGGGTTATGGGTCGAAGGATGCGACACATTAGATGGGAGGGGAAGGGGAAAGCTAGAGGAGGAACCGAAGAAGGGCGCCGACGCCATCGGGGAAGACCGGCGGTGGCGGCGCTCGAAGGGAGGAAGGCGGCGTCTCTTGGGGGGCAAAGAGGGAGACGAGAGAGAGGTGGAAAGACGAGGGCGGCGTCGAAACGGGGAATGAGAGGATTATGGTTAGGGATTGGGAAGGGGGCTGACCGGCTTGGCCGGGAAAGGCTGGCCGAACGGACCGACTTTGTGAGGGCCAGGCTAGGGGAAAAGTGCTAAATCCGGTGCAAAAAAAACATGAAAACGGTCCAAAAGACCGAAATCTTGGTGAAATTGATCAAAATTTCATCAAAATCCATTGAATTTACTGTGACAATTTGAAATTTTATAGATTTTTTTATCCCACTGAGATTTGGAATCTCGACGAGATTTTGAACCATGAGTATAATTATGCAATAAACAATTACTTTCTTCGATCACAAATACATCTTGATTTAGATATCAACGGGGGTACTATCATGCAATAGTAACATTTGTGTGGAGAAAAGGTTACACGCTAGTCCACATGGCCTGTTATGATTTAGTCACACTCTTCATCAAAAGAAGATAAGAGGAGGGGGAAAAGGAAATACAAAGGACATCACTACACCAACATTTGGGAAGCATCTCGCCGAGATGCCTTAGACTATCTCCAGTGGCTTCCCGTCCCCTCCAAATCCCTTCGCGAACAGATCCCAAGTGCTCCAGCGGATTCCCTTCACGATTCCCTTCAGAAGGGATTTGTACAATGAATCCCTGTATAAAGGGATTCTCTCTCCAATCCCAGAGAGAAATCCCTTCGAGGGGATGCTGTTGGAGATGATAGGAAATAAAGGGAATGAAAGTGGGGAAAGGAATAGGGAAGGGAATGGAATGAAGGAAAATTGCTGGAGATAGTCTTATAGTCATTACATCTCAGATCCTTATCACCAACAACTTATTCGAATCCAACGCACACAGGCTGATTAATGTGAGTTGGATGCCAAACACGTCTTTTGATCACACCAAACTCTCCTAATGGAGAAAGCCAACCACAAAAAAAAAAAAAATGCGCATTTTTGTTCCATCGTTGCTGAAAGTACCGTGTTGAATTACATTATGAGATTTCTTTTTATCTCGCTAAGAGTATCATATCTCATACTACTCGTGCTACTCACAGATTTCTTTACCCAACTAGAACTGACAAAACCATTAGTATAAGTATAGATGCCGTGCAATAACTATCTCTTCTGTCTTATACATAAATATTCTATTTATGCTCCTATGCAAAGCTGATAATAAAATAAGAGCCAATTTTCTTTTCTCTTATTTTTTTTTACCTTTTTTATATAGACCAAAACAAGAACTAGGTGAGAAAATGTTATTGTAAATACCTTAGGCGGTTCAGAAAATCTCGATCGGCAAAATTTCAGAGAAAAGCCCAGTGACCCTATCACGACGACAAACAAAGAACAGCTAGCTCTTCCTCTCGTCTCCTCGGCCAGCCACGCGTACCCCAAACGGCTATAATTACACGGTTCCCAGAATCCATTGTCTCGCCTCCTCAACCCACTTTTGCGCTCACCCCACTCCCCCGGCCCCGGCACATCCCCGTATTTCCAAACACACCCCGTTACGCGCAGCAAGGAGGCGAAATACGCAAATAGGAGAAGGCTTCGAGGGCGAGAACGCAAAACAGGTAGGCACCGGGGCGAGGGCGGCGATCGCCGGCGAGACACCGGCGGCGGCGGGGAGGCCGATCGGCGCACCATTGGAGCCGCGCGTTCGCGGGAAAGCGTGTCCCCTGTTGACGGCCGCTCCGCGTGTCTGGGTGGGGGCCACGGGCGCCTGCTGCTGATTCGTTCCCTGTTCCCTCCTCCGTGCGCGGTTGGGATTCTTCTTCTTCTTCGCCGCGATGGAGGCCGGGGCCGGGTACTACAACTGCAAGAAGACCGACGGTATCTGCGAGGGCGTCTGCGGCGGCGAGGTGTGAGCCTGCTACGGTCCCCACGCCCCCTTCCCCAGATCTGTCTTTCTCCCGCCGCGTGGATTTCTCGGGGGATTACCTGGTCCACGAGAAGCCTCGTTCTTGGCGGTGCTTGCCTTTCTTTTTTTCTTCCTGTTATTTTATCGCGTTTAGTTGGCTTAAAAACTGCTTGATTGATGCTTTGATTGCTCCAATTGCTCGTGTTCGTCCTTCTGTTCTACCAATCTCGACGAATGTTGGGTGCTGTTTTCTTGGGAAAGCTCCGGTTTTGGATTGTTAAGTGTGAGATTTGCCGGGTCCGGGAACGGTGGTGCTTGCTTAATTGCTTTCGTGGAATCCTTTTTATCTGCTCCCGTGGTGGATATGGTGATGGATTAGGTGAAGTTCGAAGCTTGGATGCTTCTGGTGCTGGTAGAATCTCGCGAGCTGGCCGAATTGGATGTTGGGCCTAATCCCGGAATCTTTCTTTTTCTTGATGCGCGGCTGTGAAAAGGATCGGGTTTTTTTTGTGTGCAAAATTCCGTTCTTCTGTGGATGATGAGGATTCATACAGCGAAAGAAAATAAATTACAGCGTGGTTTGGTGTATGTGTGAATTTGTAGATAAACAATTAGATGCTTTCTTTCTTATTACAAAACAATTAGTGGATCTGCATTAGCCTATCATTGATAGGAATATTATTATTCTTTTTACAAACTAAGCTTACATTCTGCTGATTACTTGTCCCATCTGTGCTTGATCTTATAGTAGTAATATTGTTAAACAAAAGAAATATAGTTTGGTTGCTGCTACGAAATATGTAGGACATATTAAGAAAACTGGGATCTCAAGCTTGTGCTCTATGTTGCGGTTGGCTTCCTGATGCTATATGTTATACTAGGGTGTGTTTTTTTGGATTTGTTTGTCAGCTTTGTGCTTGCATCGTTGTAAGTGCTTTTATCTTGTGCCACCAAGCTTTTGCTGAGCACATCCTCTGATTTTTTTTTAAAAAAAAAATATTTGGCCAAAAGTTTCTGTTCTGCAATGTGTTCTTAAGTTTCATCTTCAGTAAGCTTTACTAATCGATTTGTCGATAAACTAATGTCCCGAGTTTGGTATAATCAGTGTTGTTGCGTATTTTTGTAGTTTGTACAGTTCATTGGGGTTCAGATAGTTGTGTGAATAAGACGAGTGTAGATTGCCTATTTACTTTTATCTCCATCCATGCTTCTTTGGGTTCCCATTGACTGTCTGATTTCTCACGTGCTTTCTGAATTCATTTGCAGCACGGTTCAAAGGGAGTTCTCAGCATGTCGAGGCTGAAGTGCGCGCTACGGGGGTTTGATTTAAGGGTTCTGTTGATCCTCTTGATTGGTGTGCCAATTCTAATATTTGTCATATACGTTCATGGCCAGAAGGTCACTTACTTCCTCCGACCGATCTGGGAAAAGCCCCCAAAGCCCTTCACAGTACTTCCTCATTACTATCACGAAAATGTCTCGATGGAGAACCTCTGCAAGCTGCATGGATGGAAAGTCCGGGATGCTCCAAGGCGTGTTTTTGATGCTGTCCTTTTCAGCAATGAGCTCGACATTCTGGATATCCGTTGGCATGAGCTTAGCCCGTATGTGTCAGAATTTGTGCTGCTTGAGTCCAACTCAACCTTCACTGGCTTGAAAAAGGATCTTCACTTCAAGGAAAACCGCAGACTGTTTGAGTTTGCTGAGTCACGGTTGACCTATGGTATGATAGGGGGGAGGTTTGTGAAGGGGGAGAACCCATTTGTCGAGGAGTCGTATCAGAGGGTTGCTCTCGACCAGCTTATTAAAATTGCTGGAATCACAGATGATGACCTGTTGATCATGTCTGATGTTGATGAGATCCCAAGTGGACATACGATCAACCTGTTGAGATGGTGTGATGACATTCCTGAAGTACTCCATCTACAGCTCAGGAACTACCTCTACTCATTTGAGTTTTTCCTTGATGACAAGAGCTGGAGGGCTTCAGTACACAGATACCGTGCTGGAAAGACGAGGTATGCACATTTCCGGCAAACAGATGACCTTCTTTCCGACTCAGGGTGGCACTGCAGCTTTTGCTTCCGTTACATAAATGATTTTGTCTTCAAAATGAAAGCTTATAGCCACGTCGATCGGATTAGATTTAAGTACTTCCTAAACCCCAAAAGGATTCAGCATGTGATATGCCAAGGGGCTGATCTTTTCGACATGCTTCCTGAAGAATACACATTCCAAGAAATTATTGCCAAGCTGGGGCCGATCCCGAGTACATATTCTGCTGTTCATCTTCCCGCTTATCTGCTGGAGAAAAATGATCAGTACCGGTATCTTCTTCCTGGCAACTGCATCAGAGAAAGTGGCTAGGCTCTATTGTTTGCATCGTGACCTGATGCGCACCGACATCGTCGATGTCCCTTGGAGAACGCCGTGCTGTAGCGGTCGTATCTGATATGATTGGCTGACTTAGTTGAGTGATCGCTTGGTGGTTGGGTTGAGTTCATGATTTTGTACCGTGTAATTCAAACAATGAAAGGCCTAACAGCATAGCGCATGCTTGGTCACTGCGTGCTTGTTTTGCAGAGGAGCTCAGCAGTGTGCGTGCTTACCACCTGAGTTTTATTCATTACTTCCATGATTGATATATGAACTCACAAACTATTGTAGATTTCCTCCTCCTTTGTTTTACTTTATGCTGTACAATGTCGTTTACTTACCAGATGAATTACATATGCTTTCGTTCTCATTTCTGCGTTAAGACTATTGTCATCTTCATCTCAGTATTGGCAGTGTGTGTGTGTGTGTGTTATCGTTCGACCATCTCAATTCTCTGACGTGAATATTTGATACCTTTGATGCTCTACTTACACTGAATTATACATTTGATTCCAACTGACCTTTGGGCTTTGGCAAAATCTCCAAAGTTGGCCGAACAAAAGGCAACCCCGTATATTTCCAAAAAAGGATGCCTTTTTGGTGGTCGTTGCAGGTTGGTAAGAGCTGCATATGCTACTGTACACTACTTAATAATCTTGTCCTTGTATCCATTTGGTGGAGCAGTTTGGCCGGTTGAATTGGGTAGTCCATCTCAACTTCAGCCGAAAAGAGAGAGAAAATCCCCATCTCAGCTTCAGAATGAATGGTGTCATCAGTGGATAGTTTTTGCATTTGCAAATGCTACGAGCTGTTAAGCGACCTGTGGACGCGGCATTTAAGCATTTGTGGGTTGAGAGTTGGCAGGAACAGGCTGTTCCTGTCGGGCGTCGGCCTCAGCCAGATTGACGAACATGCTGCGAATTGGCTGGTAGTAGCCTTTTTGTTCGACCCTACGCGCTCTCGTCCGGTTGCTCTTGTCCCGTTGCTGCGCCCCTACGCGCTCTTGTCCCGTTGCTGCGAGATCGATCGATCGATCCGTTGCTTCTGCAGGAACGGTATCATGTATGCATGCCATGAATCTACGCCTGAACCAGCTTCACAAGCAGCTAGAAATAAAAATTTTTTTGGCAAATCTTATGAAAACATGTTATTTTGTCCGCCAGCGGCTTTAGTCTAAACGGTTCTGGCGACACGCTGTGGCATCGCTGCCATGATTGACCTCGTCATGGATGCGGCATGGCCACCGAGCTGGCCGTTTTTCCGAACGGATGATGCGTGCCATCCATGTTGGTTCGATCGGATGGATCAGCCGTCCTTTGGGCAGACGCGCGTCTCGGTTCCTTCGCCGCGGCGGTTTCTTGACCTGCGCAGCGTCGCACCCGCGTGTCTAGGGGTGGAATCGAGCCGAGCCTCGGCTCGGCCGAGCTTGCCAGTTTTCGAGCCGAGCCGAGCTCGGCTCGTTGCATACATCGAGCTCAATCTTGGGCTCGGCTCGGGCTCGCTCGAGTCTCGAGCCGGCTCGGCCTACAAGGGCACTGGCAAGGGCCCAAATGCCCTTCATTCTCACAAAAAAACGAAGCTCCTCTATCCATTCTCACCGTTCTCAGACTCCAGCTTCTTCTAGGGTTCGGTTAAGAAGCAATTTCACATTTATGGGACGCCTTTTTAAGCACAGATGGTTAGACTGCTCTTTCAGTTTATAAAACTGCAAACATGTAATCTGAAAAAAGAATACTCCGCTTACTTTTATCTGTGCAAAAGTAATCAGTAGACCCAATACAAGACATATGAAGTACTAAGAAGAGTAAACTCAAAAAGTAAGGTAAGACAAGCATTGCTCATTAGATGTCTAGCATTGGGTATACTGACATCAGATTGTGAATTCATACCTTATATAACTCAATGATCGCCGAGCCTAACGAGCCTAACGAGCCGCTCACGAAGCCGGCTCTGCCTCGCCAAGGCTAGCCGAGCCAAAGCAGTAGGCTCTCTCGGGCCATATGCGAGCTGAGCCGAGCCGCACCGAGCCGAGCTGAGCCCGAGCCGAGCCTCGAGCCTCGAGCTAAAATTCCACCCCTACGCGTGTCCGTCTATCGCCGTGAGGCCGCAACTTTTGCCGCAGAGATTGTTTGAACTCCGCCAAGGTTCGTGTGCAAGACCGGTTTCTGCTCAAGGTTCAAAATGTCGGCAAGATTTGAGATTTCGGTGCCTCGAGATTTATAATCCAGATGAAATAAAAAATAAATGAATTGCAATAGTAACTTAAAATCTCGTACCTTTCGGTAAATTTCGTCGAGATTTTGTGTTTTTGGCTGGATTGCTATGTTTTTGTGCCCAATTTGATATCAAAAATTTTTTTTGTAGAGAATTAGAATGCCATTTATAAGGAATACATATAATTTTTTTTGTAAAATATATATACACAGATTATATATATCCATTTTTTTCTAGCCACGGAAGATCATTTTATAGTATTTTGCACTATCACAAATTTTGAAAATTCCTCGAGCTTTATTATCATCTGAAAATTTTGTAGGAACACTAGTGATGCACCAGGACCATCCACAAAATTTTTTAAAATTTTCTAATATGGTTTGAACCATTTCTCATTTCATTGAAATTTGCCGGTCAGCCATCAGTAGCACTGTCTGAATTTTTGAAAATTTCTCAAGCTTGATCATCATATGGAAAAATAATAGAAATATTATGGATGTGTCATAACCATCCACAAAAATTTTCAAAAGTTTCTAATATGGTTTGCACCATTTTCCCTCCAATTGAAATTTATCAGTCAGCCTTTTATCACGACAGTAACACTATCAAATTTTTTAAAAATTTCTCAGAATTGATCATCATGTGAAATTTTTATGAGAATATTAGTGATGTGTTAGGCTATTAAAAAGTTCAAAAAAATTTAACATCGTTTGAACTATTTTCCGTTTAGTTGAAATTTAATTAGATTTCAGCAATTTCGGATGAAATTTCTGCCAAATATCTGAAATTTTTGAAACCTCGATCCAAAAAATTTCAGATTTGAATTTTGCTTTTTAAATTTCACCCAGATTTCATCCGAAATAATGAGATTTTATTGAAATTTCGAATTTCTAAGGGTGACAAGATATGAACCGAAATGAAATTTGGAACCTTGCTTTGGCCCACTACTAGTATCATGGCATCTATGGTAGTTTATATGGTGGTATCTGTAATACATCTCTATATTATAGTGCTCCACAAGCTCAGATCTGCCCAAGAAACACCGTAAGAAGGGATTTTTGCCCTTCCCAAAGGTTAAAGTTAGGCCACTGATCTGGCCATACAAGGGAGCGGCGGCGAAAAAGGCAAGCCGATCTCGAGGAGGGCGTGCGGAGGAATGGGGAGGCGGCGACAGCAGTAGAGTAGTAGAGGAGAAAGAAGAAGGGTTGTTGAGGGGTGGGTTGGCCTGGAGAAGGGGGGGGGGGTTTAACCGGCGAACAGGGAAGGAAGGGTGGAACTAAAATGCAAACGCGTCAAGAAGAGAGGAAATGGGAATGAGAGCGCTTCTTCCTCGAAATTTTTCGCTGCTGTCGCCACGCCATCCAGTCCAGCCGAGGTCCGGACTCATCACGCCGTTACGGAATTGGAAATGCGACATATCTGTATTATGCTACGATAAATATTCGTAATCGTATCTGATTTGTATTCGATCGTATCTGTATTTAACATTATCCGTATCTGTATTCGTATCTAAGAAAAAATATAAAAACAAATATGATAAAACTATTATTCATCTGAGCAAACGCAAGCCGATATTATTATTTGTTGTTGCGCGACGCGTGCGTACGTGCTTTTCTTCGTCTCATCTAGTCCATTGATGTTTGCGACGGTGACAGCATCACGTGGCGCTTTTGGCCGATTCCTTGGTTAGCAAAAGGCGCGGTACAGCAACGTTAACCTGTTTAGTGCGGTCCTAATTAAATGTGGAGTGCATGTGCACCCCTTATTTGTATATTGACCCATAGCAAGTGGGGTGCCATTGCTCGGTTGGTGTGTTAAGCTTAAGGCAAGATCTCCAACGTAGTCAACTACTATGTATAAAGTTGCATACGTTATCTATGATAAATAATGACAACCTCTCCAATTGGACTAGCTATAGCATTGTCTACAAAATTAAATATGGGCCCATATGTAAGAGGTGATAAATGCATTGGAATCACTATACCGACTATAAGTTAAGTACCTATATCTCTCTTCCTTTTCTCTCATCCACCTAAGCAAAATGCTGAGTTGGCACCCTTATAGCTAGCTGAAGTGGCACCATTGGAGATGCCCTAAGCATCTGCTGCAACTTTCATTAATTAAGTTGACGAAAAGAAAGCTTGTGTTTGGACCGGCTACAGCGGGTCGTTCAACCACACGACCGGCCAGCATTATTCGTTGGAACAGTTAGCTCGTGGTCGCTTTCTCCGATTCTTCCATTCCGTTCCATCTTTAGGGCATGTACAATGGTCACAGTCAGCTGTCTATAAGAGATGTCATGTAGGATTTTAAGTGACGTGGAGAGAGAAGGCGAGAGAGAAAGTCGTTGTTCACTATTTAATGAGCCTTATGTATACCTTCACATGTTGTGTACTATCAGATAGACTGTTAATTGAATGAGAGATTATTACGCATATATATGTACGATCCATTGTATGAATTGTTTTTTTTACGCCGTCATAGATGATGAGATGCATTATGCATGACGCTGTTGTCTATAACACTGTACATGCGCTATAGTTTTTTCCCCCTTGTATTTGAGAAGAATCTTTGTGCGCTATTTAAGCTGGATTAGCTAGAGCTAAGCAGCTAACCCTCGTGGTTAACGAATACCAGTCGAACCTTCAAATCTAACCTAGCATGCACTCCGTTGATGCGTCCAAGAAGACTCGAATCGATCGATCGCATACGCAGGATCTGTTCCGGAGGTACGCGGCGAAGGGGCGGTGGCGACGGCTTCGTTGGGGAGCAAATATGAAGGAGTCATACCAAGACGCACGAATTAATCGCAAAAATCCAGTAAGTAAATTAGTTCGTGCGGTGCCTGTACGCTACGTGTCTGGGCCTTCACCAAGAAACTTATTAGTGCAAGTCAACCCATATTTTGTTTTTCCTCGTCAGAATTAAATGAGCTCGTCTTTCACAGTCTTCTCTGAACAGATGTGTCTACTGATTGTGAGATCAGTCTCTGTGATGCCGTGCCAATCTCCCGTACGTAGCCCTAGACTTTGTTCATTTTTGGAATCAATAACTCTAGACTCGAGTAGTAATGGTCGTCGTTGTCGTCAGGTCAGATCAGGTCAAGTATGTTCCCAGTTGGAATTTGGAAGACATCAATCGCCAGGGCGCAGCCAGCCGAGGCCTTGGGCTAGGCCAGCTGCTCACGCCATTGCCAATCGCGAACCAATGCTTCACGCCTCACACACACGAAGAACAAATTAGCGAGAGAAGAAAAAAAAAAAAGAGAGGAAGAAACGCAAAAGGGTGGTGGTTCAAATATTTGGGCCCAAAGCCCACCTGCGAGCAGGTGCGAAAAGCCGGATAAGATGGGCCAGGAGAGCACTCCTGCGGAGATAGGCAGGTTGGGCTGGGCCACGCAAGACGGACGTCCGCACTGGGCCCGCCAGCACGTACATACAGCACCTCTCAATAAATAAATAATGGATGCCTTTTTTTTTTTGTTTACTCTGCGAGCGGCTTGCGAAGGAAGCAGCAACGGCCACCGCGGCCGCGGCGGCATTCGAGACTTCCGGGACAAAAGGAAGCAAAAGGGTAGAGAGAGAGAGAGAGAGAGAGAGAGTAAGCGCGCGCGCGCGTGTGTGAGAGAGAGACAGCTTCCCGCCTTTGCCGCGAGCTTTCGCGGCAAGCACGCGGCGCTACGACCACCATACCAGTGTGCTACTAGTAAGTGGTGGTGGAATGGTGGTGTAGTCTATCAGCGAGGAGGGAGGGGAGGATTGGTCGATTACTTCGCTTGGGGCGCGCGCGCGCGCGCGAGAGAGAGAGAGAGTGTGTGTGTGTGTGTGTGTGTGGGCGACGCGCGCGACTCGGCTGAACAAAACCGGAGGGAGGCTGCAAGCCGGAGAGCACTCGCGGCGCCGCCCGCGCCGATTCCTTCCCTCGCGCGACTGCCCGTTTGGGCGTCCCGATCGTCACCGGGACCCGGCGCCGCCATGGCGAGGTAATATCCGCCCACCCTCCGGGACCAGACTATTTAGGGACTAGGGCTTGTTTGTTCGTTTTGTACATACGCCTGTTGGATATTTGCCGCTTGGGATCGAACGCTCCTTCCTTTGTTCTGAACCTTGTCTACTTCAGAACTTCAGAGAAACGAAAAACTGTAAAACTGAAATAGATGTTCAGAGGACAATGCAAGCAATTTGTGCTGCTTAACCTTGCAGCGTTTCTGTAGAATTCTATTGCTTAAATAGAAGATTGTTTTACAAATAGAGAACGGAGTCGACTTCTGTATCCGATACTAACTCTGCTAAAACTAAGCAGCTAACTAATTACGAGTCTACGACACGGTTACTATTCACCGTCCGGCAGGGATTCTTCAGGCGCTTTCGCACTGGACCAGAGTCCGAACCTGAAGCAGTTTAAGTCAGGATTACGATTAGCATTCTCCCCCTTAATCCTGGCTTGAACTTGAGAGGTCCCTGACGCCCAGTAGACTTCTCATCTCAGCAAACTTAACCCTGGCAAGCGCTTTGGTGAGTATGTCGGCTTTTTGCTCTTCACTGCTGACATGTTCCACCAAGATCATATCATTATCAACACACTCCCTTATGTAATGGTACCTGGTATCAATATGCTTGCTTCTCCCGTGAAAAACTGGGTTCTTCATAAGGGCTATAGCAGACTTGTTATCCACTCGCAGCTTCACCTTCTTTGGTGCACAATTGGTCAAATCGCTGAGAAGATTTCTTAACCATACTGCCTGGCATGCCGCAGCCGTAGCTGCCATAAACTCCGCTTCGCAGGAGGACAAAGCGACAGTTTTCTGCTTCTGGGAACACCAAGTGACCGGTCTTCCGGAGAGATAGAAGACTGTCCCGGTTGTACTCTTCCGATCGTCTTGATCATTTGCGAGGTTGTGCCATTGCATCGATTATCTCGTTCTCTTCCTCCTCGCTTGTGGCAATGCCAAAAGATATCAGATCCTTAACATACCTCAAGATGTGCTTCATCACTGGTAGTGACTTTTCTTTGGTGACTCCATGTATCTACGACTATTCCCACGGCATAGCATAGATCCGCCTAGTGTGAAAGTTAGGTAGCGCCAAACATCCAATCAATCACGATACTCTGTTGGATTCACAAGATCTCCTTCACCTTCTTTTGTCGATGAATTTTTCGCCTCCATTGGGTATTTGGAAGCGATTGCAGTCCCACATGCCTGCTTGTCTCGTAATTTTTCAGCATATCTGATTGTTTCGTGGAGAATTTCATCTCCTCTGCTTTTACCTCTATCCCGAGGTAGTATGAAAGTGCACCCAAGTCACTCATCTCGAATTGTTCCTCCATCGCTTCTTAAACAAATTTGTATTTCTTTCTCACTTGTCCCCGTGACTATTAAGTCTCATCTACATAGACGCCGACGAGCAACAGAGAGTCCTTGGTGCTTCGCTTGTATACGGCCATTCTCGGGACATCTTTGAAAGTTCGGTTCCTTCAAAGCTTGATCTAATCTTATGTTCCAAGCTCGAGGAGCCTGCTTCAAACCGTATAGCGCCTTGGACAGCTTGTAAACTTTGTTTTCTTCTCCAGGGATGATGAATCCTTCTGGTTGTGATACATACACTTCTTCCTCGTAGTTCTCCATTGAGAAAGGCCGACTTGACGTCGAGGTGATGGACTTTCCATCCCTTTTGGGGTGACAACGCAAGAAGGAGTCTTCATCAGTTTCCATTCTTGCAACCGGTGCAAATACTTCTTCAAAGTCTACTCCCTTTTGTTGCACATATCCTTTTGCCACCAATCTGGCTTTGTGCTTGACAATCTTTCCAGTTGCATCCTTTTTTAGTTTGAACACCCATTTGAGTCCAATTGGTCTGACTCTTCCGGAAGTTCACCAAAGTCCGGAGTTTTATTCTTCTGTATTGAGTCGATTCTGTTGCATGGCCTCCGTCCAACTTCGACTTCTGCCGCTTCATCATACCGCGGCCGTTCTTCCAAAGTCGCTAGGAACAAGTTTTGAGGAATAAGTACCTTCCTACCTCGAGATTTCAGCCAGAGATCTGAATTTTTGTGGCGCTTCCCAAGTTGATGAAGTTGGTGTGGCCGACTACTTGATTTGAGTCTCGACATCTCTCGAGTCAAAGATGGTACTGCTCGAACCGATATTTGTGATTCTCGCCGATCCAGGTGCTTCGAACTTGGACTATCTTTGGTGTGGCTCACTTCACTCCCCATAGGAGATTCACCTTCTTGAATTGCCGGATTTTGAACAGATGCTTGCCGATACTTCTGTTGCTTTCGTTGATCCCACTCCCATCTTCTCTCGCTTTCTTCAAATATCACATCACGGCTCACACAAATCTTCTTGGTTGCCGGATCGAAACATCGATAGGCCTTGCTTCCTTCCTCAATACCTAGATGAACCATTGGTTTGCTTCGCTATCTAGCTTCCTTATCTCAGACCGGGTACTTTGACGCGTGTGCAACACAACCGAAACCTTTAGATGTTCCAGTTTGGTTTCTGCCTTTCCAAACCTCATAAGGAGTAGCGCTTGTACGCCTTAGTTGGTATCCTGGTTTAGCAAGTACACGGTGTGCTACTTCACTTCACCCACAATTCTCCTGCATCGCCATGGACTTCAACATGCTCCTTGCCATGTTGAGTATTGTCCGATTACGGCGTTCTACCACGCCATTCTGTTGTGGTGTGTATGGTGCTGTCAAGTGCCGTTGTATGCCTTCTTCAGCACAGAAGTCTGAGAATGACCGAGAGTTGAATTCTCCTCCGCTGGCCTGTCTTAGGATCTTTAGCTTGTGCTGGCTTATGTTCTCCACTTGCTTCTTGAACTCCTTAAATGCAAGATAGTGCTTGATCCTTTGTCTTTAGCATGTACACCCACATGAAACGACTACTCACAATATCGACCAAAAAGTAGGAAATACCGATTTCCTGGAGTTTTGAGGTGTGGATTGGGCCACACAAATCTGCATGTACAAGTTCCAAAGGAGTCTTTGCACGCATATTGAGCCTCGAGAGAATCTGGCTTTGCTTGGTTGCTAGACATCCTTCACAAATGCAGTGCAATGTGGTCAATCTTTGGTACCCCTGCATTCCATTTCTTTTGTCACCATATCCTTCATTGTTTGGAAGTTCAAATGCCCTAGCCTTGTATGCCACGACTAAGCTGATTCCTCCAAGCTTGTCAAGACATATAGGTGTTGCGATGTGTAGCAAAACCTGTACAACCCTTTGCTTGAACGTTGTACTTTCATAAGAAGCTTTCTTCTCGTGAATCTTCGTGAGATCACCATTGAGTTCTACTTTGTGGCCACTTCAGAATCATTCAGACTCAAAATATTGCTCAGAGGTTTGGGATATAGTACACATCCTGAACAAGCGTTGTCCACCTTTCTTGCACTCGAACAATATTGAGCCTTTTCCATGTATCGACCGTGGAGCCATCTCCAAACCTGACTCGGCCTCTTATGCTTCGTCAGGCTCGGCAAAGAACGAACGATTCCCGCCATATGGTTGCTAGCTCCATTATCAAGGTACCACATACCTTCTTCCTCCTTGTGGTCTGCAGCCACGTTTATCTTCATGGAGAAGGACCATGTCCATGGTTTCTGCTCGCATATGGACAAGATGACAGCCTTTTCTTCTTCCTGAGTCTTTGTCAAATTCATCTCACCTTCTTTGCGTTTTGGAGCTCGACAGTCTGAAGCATAATGTCCATATTTGTCACAATTAAAACACTTAATATGGCTTTTGTTTCTACTTGTCTTTGCGCCATGTCGAGGTGCATTGAAGTCGCCGATCTCCTCTCACACGGCCACTCGACCTCGCCACACGCTAAACCTCCTGCTGATCCCTCCTCGACCGGTTCCTGTCTCGTTGACGACGTGACTCTCTCGTTGTTATTGCTCTTCTCAGGTTGCTTGCCACTCGTGAGTAAGCAATAGTTGCCCATCGTTCTTTGTGTGGCCATTGGTGGTGCGGGCAAGCGCTTCTTCATATGCTTTCAATCTCCCAATAGCTTCCTCGAAGCTCATTGTCTCCGTGATCGGAGTATTGCTCAATGGATGCAACCACCGAAGAATTTCGGGCACCGAAGTCGAAGCGCAGTTTTTTGACCAACGTAGCATCCTTCTAGGGTGGGCGCCAGGTTGCTGTACCTTTTGTCGACATGCTGCTTCAACTTTCCCAAAATCATCCACGAGTCTCCTCTTTCATGCGCATTGCTTCAAATTCGCTCTTCAAAGTTTGAAGTCAGCGCTTTCCTCAGACTCGACAAGCACCAAGAAATCGAAGTCTTGATGCATCCTGCATTTCCTTGATCGTCTTCTTCTTTGCAACCTGCAATAGAACATCCTCCGGGATTGCTTGAAATATGAATGCTTTAGCTGCTTTGTCCTTCTTTTCTTCTACGGCCACTCCGACCGATGGTTGAACTGCCTCCCAGATGCCCTGAGCATCCATGATGGCCTCCATCTTGATCGCCCATGTCGTGTAGTTGGATGCCGTCAAGATTGGAGTCTGGAACGACACCCCGCCGTTCTCTTTTGCCGCCATGGATTCAGCGATTCAGAGGACTCGGCGTGAACCTAGGAGCCTCGATACCAAGTGTTGGATATTTGCCGCTTGGGATCGAACGCTCCTTCCTTTTGTTCTCAACCTTGTCTACTTCTAACTTCAGAGAAACGAAATCAGAAAACTGAAATAGATGTTCGAGGACAATGCAAGCAATTTGTCGCTTAACCTTGACGTTTAAGCCAGAGAATTCTATTGCTTAAATAGAAGATTGTTTTACAAATAGAGAACGGAGTCGACTTGTATCCGATACTAACTCGCTAAAACTAAGCAGCTAACTAATTACGAGTCACACACGGTTACTATTCACCGTCCAGGATTCTTCAGCGCTTTTCAGACTGACCGTAGTCCTAACTCTAAGCTTTTAAGTCAGGATTACGATTAGCAACGCCAAGGCATTCATATGGAGTCATGGACTCATACGCTTTCATTTTCCTATATAAGAAAGCCCGTTTTGTTCAGATGTATGTATTTCTATACCTCTATTTAGTTAATCATCTATTAATGGCTTTGCGTAATAACTTCCTAATCAGAGGAACTACTTAGCAACTTTCACTTATATAGTTGCGTAACAACTGGTTAATGTATAATGAGTAGGGAGTACACTTAATATAAATACACACACACACACATGGAGGCATGGAGCAATGTGAATGTTCAAGTAGTCTTGGAATAAAGAGAATTGTGTGCGTAGCTTGTCCTTATGACTAGGCAGCAGCGCCATGTTGTTATGTACCGGTCTTCGAATCAACATTGTCCTGGACTCCTGGTTATCTTCTAATGTTGCCGCCGAAGTATTTATTACCAAGTACCAAACACCAACATACTTCTCTTGCTGCAGGTCGTGGCTTATAACTGGTAGGGGAGTTGCTAAGAAGATAAGGAACACGACTAATTGCTCCAATCGCCAAATAAGTGAATTGGGCGCAGATGCACGGAGGGAATGTCCCAACTGCAAGCATCTGATCGATAACAGTGATGTAAGTGCATTTAGACTTTTGAATGACCACCTTCTACTTTTGTAAGTTCATTCTTTGCAAGGAGGACTCTGCTCCTAAAAATTTTGGCGCATCCTCACCAGAAACCTGCTTCTGGTACATGATCGGTTTATAGATAGTTCTTTAGTTGATAGCTGACTAAGATAGTTCTATTGTAAATGGTGACAAATGAGGAAATATGGAGCAATAGGAACATCGTAACCGGCGGGGATAAGCTATTAATTTGCTTGATTCCAGAGCCACACCAATACAAGGCTTTGAACTAGAATAGTTAATACACTCCCAGAAGCTACAGCATAACAGCTGCATGCAAAATGTATTCATTTCAGCTCGCATTCGATAGTAGAAAGTTGTGCATTCTAAGGAATATTTTGCTGCATTTCATCATTTGCAGGTTGCTATACAGTGGCCTGGTCTGCCTGCTGGTGTCAAGTTTGATCCATCTGATTTGGAATTGCTTGAACATTTAGAAGAAAAAATTGGCCTGGGAGGTTCAAAGCCCCATATGTTCATTGATGAATTTATTCCAACTATAGAGAACGATGAAGGAATCTGCTATTCACACCCTGAAAATCTTCCTGGTAGGGAATCCTTATCTTGAGATGGTATAGATGTTTATGAATTTATTAGTTTGTTCATGTTCCGAACAAGGTTCCTACACATCCTTATAGGTATGAAGATAGATGGAAGCAGTGCTCATTTCTTCCATAGAGTTTCAAATGCATATGGTTGTGGCCAACGCAAGCGTCGAAGGATCAGCAAAAGTGATCATACTGTTTCTTATGAGCATGTGAGATGGCACAAGACGGGTAAATCGAAAACCATATATGACAACGGTGTTAAGAAAGGTTGGAAGAAAATAATGGTTCTGTACAAAAGTTCGCAAAGAGGTGGCAAACCTGATAAAGCTAACTGGGTGATGCATCAATACCATCTCGGGGAAGAGGAAGAGGAAAATGATGGGGAGCTTGTTGTTTCCAAAATTTTTCATCAATTGCAGGCAAAGCAGATGTACAAGCCTGAATCAGAAACTGCTGATGAAGAATCTGATGCATTTGCTGCAAGGATTGGTCCAAAAACTCCAAAGACAAAAACCCCACAGCCATGTCGCCCAAAGAACAGTCCATGTGAAACTGAGCAGAATGCTCCCATCTTGGAGGACCAGGTAACTCACATTAACCTTTTGAAATCATTGACATGCATGAAATTTGTGGTGTAGATCAAGACCTTTGATCAGACCAGTTTCCTGTAAGAAATGATTTGAGGGAAGATCAATAATAATTGAGAAAATGCTTGTATATTTGTAAAAAGGGAATTGCACATTTGTGCAACAGCACAAGTCTTTAAACAATTGAGGAGTCTAGCTGATATGCATCTAGCCGTTGTTCAGAATCCTGGTTACCACTAATGAGCGTTCGGAAACTAGTAAACTAGTACACCGTTGCCCTGGTAGGAAAAATAATCAGGTTTCAGAATCCACACGCAATCAATAGTAATCATAATCCATAGATGATTTAGAGTTTTACAGTTATTCTTTTACAGTGGAGTATAGAAGTATTAATCTCAATATCCTCGAAATAGTACCTTACTCTTATTTAGACAGTGAATACATCTAAGCTTTTCTGTTGGTGCTTTCCTGAAATATTGTTCGAGTGATCTGTTGACCATTTGAGATGACGATTACCGCAGGAAGTAGAACCAAACATACCTATTGTTAGCCTGAAGGATGACTCTGAGAACCCTGCATGGTGTACCAAAGAGCCTCAGGCTGTTGAAGCAGCACCTCAGGCCTGGTCTAATTTGGATGAATCCCTGCATTGTGGCGAGGTCTTGGATTCCTTCGATCGTGAAACATTGCTTCATTTTGACTGCCCAATCCTGTCGCAGAGCAGGAATGAGGTGCTTGACAAGGACCAGAATGCGCTGTATGGATTACCTGATCTCCACAATGTAGACCTTGGAACACCCCCAGATCTTCAGCTTGCTGTAAGTATATCCCTTTGATCTTCGTGGTGGCCATATGTTTGTTATGATAAATTTGACCATACGTCTTTCTTTCGTCTTGCGACAGGACTTGCAGTTTGGTTCACAGGAAAGCATTGGCAGCTGGCTGGATCGCATCTAGATAGTTCAGAGAATTTCAAGTAGTGGAAAGAACTGCACGGTCGAAGACCATCATTTTCCATCGAGCATAATGATATGGTGGCAACTTTAAATTCTGCAAGATAGAAGTTGCACGTTCGAATCAGTAATGTGTTGAACCTTCCAACAGTACCAGAAACGCTTGAAAGATATAGTGCGGTGGCTTGATTGAGCCATGTATGGTGGAAACCTCGAGTAACTAGCTTTTATGACTGCATATGTAGATGTAGGCGTTTCTTACATGACCTGCCGCCACTCGCAATTTTGGTTTGTGCCGCCTAAAAGATGGTTATGACTTATGAGAAGCCATGCAATTTGCCTTGGTTTAAGGTTTGAAGTGAACTATCTGTGATACTGTGACTAATCACTAATGTGAGTGTAAACCGCGCTAAATGCCGCATGTCCTATGATTAGGGGCGGAGCTGGGTCTCGGGCCAGTGGGGCCTGGGCCTAAGACCTAGCCCAAATAGTAATGTAAAATACCGGTTTATTTTAGTTGGATCTGAGGCTACTTTCAATCTACGGCCCACTGGCCCAGTTGGCTTCATAAAATCTGGCAACCCTAGCCACTAGCCACTCCCATTGGTCCCGGCCAGTACCCACGCTTAAAATAGTGGATCCCAGAACCTTAAAATTGTGCTTCAGCTTCACTCCATCCTTGCCGGAAGGCCCTCCACAAACTACCTACATGATTGCAAAAGGTAAGCTTTAACTATTCCAGAAGCAACGTATACTTTGAACAACATACATGCCATGCTATCTATAGAGGAAACATGATTACCTATTCTATTGAGTAATTTCACGATAGGATTCAAGTCGTAGTTGCTGCTCTGTAAGGAATCAAGGTGCGTAACCTGGTTCATAGCTAGATGAATTACAATTAGAACCTAGTGAAACCTTCACAGGTACGTCGTCATAGTCATTTAACAAAACTAAGTTGCATGCATAGTACACATCAAAGTATAGCAAGTAGTGCAGCACTTACCCTGGGTTATGGGGTAGAAGTAGGAACTCCTTATGTTTTTAAGCCACCAATGCTTGTTCCACACATTCCTTGATGATGTTTATATTTTTATCCATTGTTTGCTTCGAGACTATGCGTGGGTCGAGGAAACCCACCAATTGCTTGTTCTGTTTCACTTCATGGATCATGTATCTATATATACAAAATCAAGGAGTTATATATATATATATATATATATATATATATATATATATATATATATATAAAACATTTATCAGTATTACACGCACGAATATAGACTGTGATTGCACACACTTATAATGTCCAGCATCTCAAGAGCACGGAGTCGAGGGAGTTGAGGTTGAAGAGATCGAATAGGTCATAAAAGGCAACCTCGAAGAAGCCTTCAATGACTAGTTGAACAAATGCTCATGCTTGAAGCTGACCGTGATACTCATTATACGTTCTCATACTAGCTTGTAGGTTGTTCCATGTATCAAGTATGCAATCTAATGGAAGCCATAAAAAGGTTTTTTTAGGTGATCTCCTATTACTAAAGGCTCTCCTAGCTTGTATAACTGGGCCAATGGGCAATCGGATAATTGAGGGCCTTCGTGATCTGCATCAATTTGCCCTTGTCTTTGTTTCTACTATAGGAAGTCTTCACAGGAGATGAGTGGGTAGGAACCCACTTAAAGTCCTGTGATGCAGTGGGCATGGTAGCTGATTTGGTGGCCTACTGAGGTGTAGCTGGTGACTCAGGTAGTTAGGGTACTTCCGGTGATGGAGGATGGGCACTAGGAAGATGTCGCTGCTGGGGCACTGGATGAATGTGTCAATGGCATTCCCTAGTGTCACAATCTCATCATTTGGGGGCATCTGGAGTGCGATGGTCTTCAAAAGTCATGTACACTGTCCACATTGACCTTTATGAAACCCAATGCTACCAAGGTACCATGCACCAACGCCCCTTCAATGGATGGATGCATGATCCCCCTAGTAGCCTGAAGAGGAAGGGAGACATGGGCAAGTCACAGTTGGAGATTGCACCGCATGGCCTCCTACACAACGATACACAATTAACTAATGCATCCAACAGCTATAATTATGGAGCATTCAAGAGATATGTATTAGTACCTTGATGTCATATGCAGGAAATATGCCATCGTGTTCATCTGTGTGAGCGGCGGATGCACAACTACTCTTAACGGTTAGTGAGGTTGAATTGCACACTACATCTGGGGCTTGTATAGGCCATCTGTCCTGATTATTGAGCCTTTCCTCAAGGCTTCTTATCTTATTATTGAATTCTTCTCTCTACCTTTCCTCTATCTTTTATACAAGCTGTTCCTCGCACTTGACTTTGGTTCTCTTTCTACTCCAGTATTTGTCGAAATCATCTAGGAATGCCATTTTCTAGGAGATGAAAACCCCTTTGCCTCGCATGCGAACATGGTATTCCTTGTTTTCCAAGGCCGTGGAGAGTACATATTTCTCCCTGTTTGGCAAAAAAGTGGCATTGAAAGATTGTGTACTCAACACTACCTGCAAGATCCTGACAAGCTATTTCACTTATGAAGTTATAGACTAATTACAAACTTGGTAGTTTGATATCTTACCTGACGTTGGTAGTCTTCCCAGTCTGCAGAATTTGTAAAGGAGATAGTGCTTGAAGATGTGGCACAAGACCTCGCCCTTAGCCAGTCTTTAGCATGCTGGTCAACGATCGATGCAAATAGCGTGGATGCTTCCTCGTCCTCCCTCTCTTATTGCGCCCTCTTCTCTGTGTACCCAGTGGTGCCGAGTTTATGGGAGTGGATGTTCCTTGCCTACAGGGCCTCGTGCACTTCACTTTGATGCACGAATTCGTCCGTCATCTTCAACTCAACAAAACACCACCATACGTCCTCATCAATGAACCCATACTTAGATAAGGGGGTCATGTCCTTGTTGATGTATTCCTTGACAAGCATGCTCTTGAAGTTCTTCCATGCCTTTTCTGCCACTAGCAGTGCATACCGTCGCATTAGGAGCATGGATTCTTCTAGGTTCTCGAACGATGAAAGAATTTCTATCACCAGGTCATTGCAGTTCTTGTTTGTCAGCAACTTCCAGAATGGATAGTTGATGGGTACTCGTTCCCATGTAATTATCCCGCATAATATCCAGAATGCTATCACTGCCTTTCTTGGTTTGGTAGGGGCCCCATCCTTTGGATCAACTGCCGTGATGATATATCGGTTCGTGGGCCTTTTATTTGCTCCTCTTGGACCGCGAGTCGATTTTTCTATCGTCGGTTCATCACATTCTTTCAATGACGAAGAATGAGCAAACACCATCTTCTTTTTAACTAGACTTATTGTGCCATATTGTGTATTGAAAATTATTATCTCCATCAATACCAAATTTGCTTAAACATATCTCGAGAAAAACATTTTATGTGATACTATTTGTAAGAGATACCACTTGTAAATATCTTTTTGCATGAGGATACCAATTAAGAAAAACATTAACATTTTTAAAATAAGCTCATTTTCTTAAAGATCAACACTATATGTCAATTGAAGATCAACATTATGATATGGCATGGTAAAAAAGAGAGCATCTTTCAAATATACAAAACTTGATTATACAAGCTCCAAAGGATTCTAAGATAGATCATGGAGCTAATAGATTTGAACAAATTTGGTCTTGAAAATGTCAGATTTTGTCATTCCATTTGAGCTTCAAAAGAGAGATGAAAAGCTGGTGAGATAAGCTCCACTAAATCTGATAAAATTTGGCACTAAAGACTAACTATAAAGCATCAAATCTCATAAATATTATCTCATCAAATTATAATATAATTTGGAGATACAAAAATCACAAATCAGCTCAAAACCATGCTTTGTAGCATTATTTTTACTTAAAGAGAAGAAATATAAAAACTTTTTCAAATAAAGTCAAAATGGTTTGAAAATTTCCAAAAAATGGACTTTGGCCTATTTACAAGGTGTCACAAAAATAAATTTTTGAAAAGGAATTTTCTTTCAAAAGATATGGCAAAGTGCGCTTTGTAGGCAAGAAAAGAAAGTGAATTTCAGTCAAAGCCTCATATGTAATTCAATTTGGATTTCATAGAGATTTGAACTTTCATGGCTTTGTATGATTAAGAAATACTATTTCAAGCCAAGATGTACAAAGGAATCCAAATCAAATTGTAAAACACATAACATGCAAGAATAGGTCATTTTGGGGATTGTGCTCTCCTCCACCCCATAATATAAGTTCTCATTATTGATAAGGGTCATCTCACAATATAAATTCATTATGGAGGTTAAAGGTGTGGCTACTATAATATTTTTACTATATACCTCTATTTAAACCAACAACAGCATCAGAACATACATTTGCAAAAGAATGCTTTTTAACTACCATATTCCATCGTCTCAAGAAAAAAAGAAATTCTCATATGCAGCTACATTCCAAAATGCAGATTCTAGGTACCTGGACTACTTGTACATAGGTGGGAAGACATTTCACAATATGCATTTATAGTATCCCAAATAGGGTTTTTGGTAACCCAATATATCATAAATAAACAAAGAATATGATACATACCACAAAACTTATTTTCTCAAGTACTGCACCAACTATTCTCAAAACAAAGTATGCACCAACTGCAAACAATGAATCTCACAGAACCAAAGTCTACAAGCAAGTTGCAAAATCTCAAAATCTTCCCCGTAGTTAAACCTAGAAAAATATAAACAGATCCATTTTAGGGACAACAAAACCCTTATCAGCCTCATATTTCGAAAGGGAAAATCTACAAACTAACGATAGCATCATAGATGCACAAATGGATATCATCTTAATTCAAGAAAAGCGCGAAGATCCCATCTTTAAGCAAAAAAAAACAAGCGTATAATATCAAGGGGGAAATATCTTGAACAAGTATATACCTCTTGCTTCAATTTCATTGAGAGGGAGGATATGTGTGCTTACCTCAGTGGTAGGCTCTGGAGGGTGGGCGGCGTCTAAGGAGGCTGACGCGAGAGGAGGCGAGGAGCCAGCGCGGGAGGAGGCGGGCGCTGGAGGAGGTAGGCGAGGGAGGAGGCCGCTGCGTGGGAACTAGGGTTTGGGGATGAACTGCGAGCTGGTGTTCTTTTATAGGGAGGTTATTAGAGACAGTTCTATAATAAAACCTCTCTGATGCAATATTATCACAGACAGTTCTATTACAGAACCGTCTCTGATATCAATACATTAGAGATAGTTGTAGAACCGTCTCTGATGCAATGTTATCAAAGATGGTTCTGTAATAGAACCGTTTGTGATACTATGATATCAGAGACGGTTCTATTATAAAACCATCTCTAATGCTCCATCATGCATGTTTGTCGTACACTAATAGATTTGTTAGTAATATTTATTTTTTATTGGTTTATTTTTACATTTATTGTGTATAAATGTAGTTTTGAGATTTGCTGTAGAATAGCTTTAATTAATATTTTAGGACAACCATGATCATGTCCCATTGAAAATAGCTTCATTAAATAAATCAGATCCATATAAAAAGATGTACATACTTTCGAGTGTTTCATTGAAAAAACTTTATTACACTGGAGAGTACACTTAAAATCATAACTCCCCTTGCTTTCTCAGGTTGTTCTTCCTCGACCATTATGCTATGTTCGATAGGAGGCAACTCGTAAAACTGATTGTATTCTTCCTCATCTATAACATTCTAAATTCCGACAATCCTCCTTTTTCCCTAAAAAACTACGTGGAGCTTCTTTTTCGACGGGTTAGTTACATAGAAGACTTGAACAACTTAGTTAGCGAGTACGAATTGTTCATCTTAGTATCCGACACGTTCAAGGTCCATAGTGGCGATGTCATACTTGTTAACCTTCACATGCTAAAGGTAGACCACACAGCACTGAAACAGGGGGTTTTGAAAAGTACATAGTCAATCTCCCAAATCTCCTCTATGAACCCATAGTAGGAGCTCCTCGTCGACCCAACGGTATTGAATGCATCTACGCGAAAACCGTTGTTCTGGTTTGTGCTCTTCATATCTTGATCTCTCATGTAAAATATATACCCATTTAAGTCGTATCCTTTCCATGTTACAACTGTAAAAGTATGGCCTTTTGCTAACCATGTCAGCGTGTCATCTGACGAGCTCCTAGTGATGGGTCGCTCATTCAACCATTTGTTGAACTGAAGGTTATGCTGTCTGATGATTTAATACTCTTGTCGTGCCAGATCCTCTTGCCTTAGCTAGTGCTTGTGCACAACAATATACGGGGACACTACAACCATATGGTACAAAACTGTGAAATAAACTCGAGCATACGCAATAAGATTAGGTGTGATTACTTTCCTTCTGATGGCTTGATACCCTGGAGCCTCCCCTCATGGCAAGATCGAGGCACACCTATTAGTTTGACTTAAACCATGTAATCGATGCAAAACTCAACGACCTCTTCGGTTACATAACATTCGACAATGCTACCATCCACCGAGATCGATTCCGTATGTAGGACTTGGAAATTCCTATGTATCTCTCGAATGGATACATGCTACGTAGGAACATAGGTTTGCACATCTTTATCTCTATCATAGGGTGAACAATGAGATTGACCATGATATCGAAAAATGTTAGAGGAAAATACATCTTAAGATTGCATAGAGTCATCACCACCTCAACCCATAGAGCATCTAGTCCTTCGGAAACGATGACCTTCTGAGCAATCATGTTAAAGAAATAACACGCCTCGTGAATGTCTCCTGGACATCGACTGGTAAAATACTTCTAATTGCGACATGGAGTATCTATTTTATTAGCACATGACAATCATGAGACTTCATGCTGGTTAATTTCAAATCTTGCATCGAAACAAGTCTATTCATGTTGAAGGAGTAACTTGACGGAACTTTCACACCATACAAGCACTATTACAGTTCAATTCTCTTGACCTTTGACAGAGTGTAACAAGTTGGTTTGTAGTATGTTTGGCCTTTATCAGTCTCTTTTGGTGCTAACTCAGGTCTTATACCCATACCGACCAAGTCAAGCCGTACGTTGATAGCATCATTTGTTTTTTTCTTAATGTTCATTAAGAGACCAATCAAGCTATCACAGATATTCTTCACTACGTGCATGATGTCGATGCGGTGGCGAACTTCTAGGTGCTCCTAGTAAGGTAGGTTTAAAATATTGATATTTTTTTCACATGCTCTTCTCAAAGGTCCTTAATTTATGTCCATTTTCATGCGCAACTTCTAAATCCATAATAATGTCATGAACATCTCTCTTGCTTAAAGGCTTTGGAGCTGAATGTCTTTGTTCCTTCCGTCGAATTGTGTCTTCATCTACGGTATGGGTGATTTCTCTGAAGAAACCCACGGTAACGCATGTTCACGGTTTTGCCCGAGTGATTCAGCCACACACTCTCTGTATCGTCTAAGCAGTGAGTGCAGGTTTTAGTTCCTTTTGTATTTTGGCTCGACAAGTTAGCAAGGGTAGAGTAATCATTTATTGTACAGAACAATAGGCAATGCAAATTGAAGTTCTCTCATTTGTATGCATCCCATACTGTACCATGGGAACATACAGTGTTTGCAGATCTTCCACCAATGGTGCTAGGTACAAAGCAATATCGTTCCCAGGTTATTTCGGTCTCAGATAAGTACATACACCAAAATGTACTTTCGTTTCATAGACAATCAACAAGGAAGGTTGTAGATACAGAGATTCACATGCCAAGCGCTATGTCGGCTGCTCATATTATTGAAAGGATTCATTTCATCTGTACTCAATCCAAATCTTATATTCCTCGGATCCACATTGAATTCTTGAAACCTCCTATTGATGTTTCTCCACTGGGTGGAATCAATAGGGTGCCTGAGTATTCCATGATTCTTACTCTCCTCCAAGTGCCAACGCAACATTTTTACCTTCTTCGGGTTTGCAAACAAACGCTTCAAACGGAGAATTACAGGCAGATACCACACCACATTTGTAGGAGGTCCCTTCTTTACCTCGATGCCCTCGCTGTCATCATCTGAATGACTCTTACACTTGTATCGGGATGCGTTGCACACCAAACATACATGCAAGTTTGCGTGCTCTTTGCGATACAGGATACAATCATTCAAACATGCATGTATTCTTTCTACTTCCACTTCTAAGTGACAAAGAACCTTTTTGGCTTTATAGGTGGTTGTTAGTTACTTGTTTCTCTCTGGAAGCATGTCTGCCAATAGACCTAACAGCGCTGTGAAACTCTTGTAGGACCAACCGTTGCTTACCTTTAATTTTATCAGTTCAAGCACGAATGACAACCTTGTGTATTTCGACTCGCAACTCGGGAACAAAGGTTACTTTCAGTCCTCCATCAAGCCCCATAATTTACCATATTCTCTGGCATCATGGTTCCCTTTTGCATCGCACAGCATCTGATCCAGATTATCATCATGCAACCTATCCTTATAGGAAGCACAATCGATATGATCATCTGGCATATCATTGACTTTGTCGATGATGTTAATAATACATGCTTCATGTATATTCTGCTCTTCACAGTGACTGTTCCAAGATGTATACCCCCTTTTGAAACCCTTCATAATCAAGTGCGCTTCGATTTGCGCTAAGTTTTAAAATATCCTCATATTCTCGTAATCAATGCATGGATAAGACATAAATTGCACCCCTTATTAAACATATCCTCCTCCACAGCTCTTCTAAAAGTGAAGACGTCATTAATGTACTCAGTACTCGCACGATTCTCAGCATACATCCAACTACGGTTCATCTACAGTATGTATATAGTAATTAGTATTAAATATTGAAGTACACTAGGTGTGCACATGCACATATTCTTAAATTATGCACTGCTAGCTACTTCTTTAATATAATGCAATTATATAACCAATTACTACCTTAGATCACAAAGAACATATGGATCTATAAGTTAGATCTAAACAATCTTTAAATTTTCTCCTTACCAAATTACTAGGTAGATCTTGAATATAACACAATTAAAACCAATTATTAACCTTACATAACCAAAAGCATAGATCTATAGGCTAGATCTAAATAATCTTCAAATTCATCTCCCTTTTACTAAACTAGCTAGATATTGAATATAATGCAAATAGAATCAATTACTAATCATAGATCATAAAACTAGAATACATGCATAGATCAACAAGCTAGATCTAAACAATCTTCAAATTCTCTTCTTACTGAACTAGATATATCTTGAATATAATGCAATTAGAACCCATTACTAACCTTCGATTACCATAATCAAATGGATCTTCAATCACCCTTCGAAATCAATTATTTTCTTTCATCAAATCGCCTCACAACAACAACCACCTCAAAGATAGATCCCAAAACCCTAGAAGACACTAAGTGGCTCAGGATTCTATATTATATACTACTAGGAGATATCACAGATGTTTCTATTCATAAATCATCAGTGATATACACATATATCACAAATGGTTTTAGTATAAAATCGTCAATGATGACTTCTGTAGCTATAACAGATGGTTTTATAATAAAATCATTGGTGATAACACCTGATATCACAAATGGTTTTAGTTTAAAACCGTCTGCGATATCTGTGTTTAACACTGACAATTTATGCATAGAATTATCTGTAATGATGTTACTCATGGTTTCACTATAGAACCATCAATGATGTTCATCATCAAAGACGGTTTTGAAACACTGTCTATGATAACACATTTAATATAAGCCTTTTTGCAGTAGTGTCATCAGCTGCGTAGAGCGGTGGCTTGTCTTGGCAACTAGAAGTGCCCATAATATGGTGTTGGGATGGATTCCATCTTGACGCTGACATGCATCTTCGGAGAGTCGTCAGATTGCAGTTGTATTACACCACACTAATCATGCGTGATGCTTTTGCACATTGTGCCACTCGTGTGTACGTACTATGGCCAGCTGATCACCACCATTTAAGCTTGGAGCAACCAAACAGTAAACGTTGGTAAGCATTGACTTTTTCATCACTCGAAAATAGAGTACATACTGGTGAAGGCAGACAAGCAGGCAGCCCCATAAGAACAACATATGATCGATCAAGTTGGGTTTGCCAAACTTATTTCTAACTGACCTTTTGAAAGATCATGCGGAGGTCTATCCATGTTTGTGATGAGTAATTAATTGTATCTTAAGCAAGATGTGCTCAAGTTTGAGTTTAAATTTGACTTACCTTGATTGGAAGCAATTTGACCTGTTGCCAGTCAGGGGCGATATTACTGGCCTTATAATTGCAGCAGTACCAGAGGATTGGCACTACCGCCCCCCAGGCAACGGTAGTGCTGGTGAGCGGTGTTACCGGCCAGAGGCGCGGTAGTTCTTTTCCAGTGAACATTTCTTCTAAGTTCATCAAGCGCGGTACTACTAGCCTGGGGGTCTGGTACTGTCGAGAATGCGACACTACGGGCCCTTAGTAGCTGGTAGATATTTTCCAGAGAGAGGAATATTGAGGGTCTCAGTGCATTCAGCACTACCGATGGCCAGAGCGTGGTTGTACTAGACTTGTGGTACTACCGGCCTCTGGCTGGCGGTAGTGCCGACTTCAAATTCGAGATGATTAAATATTAGATTTATGATATTATTGCATATCATTTTGCACATTGCTATGTGATGTGTTTCCTTGTCTTTGATGGTTGCAGGACGACGTGCTAGGTCATGGTGAGGCGGAGGATGGCAGGGACTAGGCAAAGTGCGTCGAAGATCCAGACGGTCAAGGATCGCCGGAGGATGGCCAAAGATGGAGTCGTTGCAAGCCAAGGAGGTGATGGAACGGCTGGGATGCTTACTTGGAACTGCTCAAATCAAGGAGAGCCGTTGGGTTGCGGTTTAGAGGATGGAGTAGCGGTTAAGTTAGCTTGCTTTGAGAAGTGTGCAAAACCCATTTGTTAGTGTGTTCTGGGTTAGCCCATTAGATGAGTGAGTAAGTCAATCCTAGCTCTTGGAGGAGTTGCTTAGGATTGAAGTAACTCATCCATGGCTGGAGGATGACTCAAAGAGGCTATAAATAGAGTAGGGGTAGCTCTCCCCTTTTGAAGGTTTTGGTGCTCTTTTGAGTTTTGCTCACCTTATTGTGAGGCTTTGTAAACCTTCATATAATGAAATAAATGTTTGTTTCTTTACTTCTGAATTTAAATTCTACATTTACATTATGTCTTAAATTTTGTAATTTAAATTCAGCATTTACATTCAAGCAATTTAATTTCCACACATTTGGATTTGCCTCCCCTCCTTCTAAATGCTTGTGGTGCTGAAAATGAATAATTGATGGATAAATCTTCCTTAGATCATATCCCAATCATCTAGGCAACACTTCTCTTGGTTTTTCTCTCTAGAACCGATCTTTTGCTAAATCTTTGAAAAATCTCGGTAGATCGTGTTCATGAAGTTCTTCTCTTGAATTCTTGCTTGCTTTGATGTGTGGGGGGATATCCAAGATCAGCTTGATCATCAAAACCCCACAAGCAAACCAAGAACACAAATCTCAGTTTTTGCCCAGTTTTTGTGCACTCTCCTTTCAAATGGAAAAAAAATCAGAACTTTGATATCAATCCTTGTGATTGAAGGTTGGAATAAGTTCCTGGCCTCCACAAGGAGGTGCATACAAAATTTCATGAGATTTGTACAAGCCGATCAAAAGATTCATTGATTTTAGTTTAAATATCATGCTGTTTTCATGTGTACTGACAAATACAGTACTACCATCTTTAAGGAGCGGTAGTACCGCAAATCCAACACTACTGCCCTCTAGTATTGCCGGTAGTGCCACCCTCAATCTAAATTGGTGGACTTCACTGTTCTCTTGAGGTCTCTTGCGGTGTTTTGTTTTTGATTGGTCTCTACTTGTCTACTAGATGAGGGAAATTTTCATTCACCCATGTGATCACCATTTCAGTCCTTTACCTTAATCCCTTAAGCGATGCTAAACATAAGTTCTTATTTGCGTAGCGACGCACTGCTACTAAATAATCGCGCAAACCAGCTACTTATCTGGTTTATCTGTTATGTGTAGATCGATATAGAATTTGACGACGACAGATGGTGCACGCGCTGGTGCATGTATCATGCAGATAAAAGAAGCTGGAACTCTTCATGTAAAAAAACCTGAAACTAAGGGAAGTGTTGCCGCGCTCATTGCTTCGATGGCCCATGCCTTCGCGCCTGCTCGCATGCATAAACGCGCCGCGCGCGCTCACGCGAGGCAATCACAGTCTCAAATTAAGACGCGGCTGTGCAAGCCTGAAACGAATCATGCGCTCAGCTAGTCAGATCACGCGCGCGCATACATACCACAAGCAGCTAGCTATCATGCAGAGCTCGTCACCAGCGGCGTAAAAATAAGAAAATTAGAGGAGGTTCCTTGGTTCATAGCAGATAATCGGTACGGCGTCTTGAAAAATCATTGGGAAAAAATATTACTAAACTATAAAGATATCAGATCCACGACAGTCAACACCTGCTCTAGCCCATTCGTGCTCCCTCCTACGCCCGCCATTGCTCGTCACTATCGTGCGCCCCTACCGTGCGAATACCATGGTATTTTTGGCCATAAGGTGTTTGGAAGCAACCAAAAAAACTCTGTTTTGAAAACCATGGTATTGCCAATACCATGGTATTTTTGGAGTAATGAAAACTCCACTCATTGTGGAGTTTTGAGCTTTTGGCACCACTTCATCATGCAAAAGACTTTGCTTCCAAATAGTTTCCATGCCATGGTTTTGTAATACCATAGTATTTATGCCAAAATAATTTCTATGCCATGGTTTTGTAATACCATGGTATTGAAAAACTTTGCTTCCAAACATGGCCATGATCAGTGTAGATTGGAATTGGACAGTTGGTTGGAGTTCGGACCACTTGAGTCCATGCCTCCATGAAGTTAATAATGGCGCCATCGAATTGTTGTGTTGTGTTTGTCCCCAGCAATTTCTTAGGGTACCTATCTTGTGCATGTACATCTACACTATCAGAGAAGTACTGAAAGGGACAATACCATGGGAAGATTGATCCCTTTGCTGTTCGATTTTGCTCAACTGAGCCTTTCCAGATAAATTTCGTCTAACCAGATACATCTTTTTGCCTAAAAAATGTCTATTGTTCAATCGAGGTGCGTATTTTTTTATCAAATAATTAGAGACTTAAATAACATAAGTGTCGGGGATTGGACTATTTTCTATAAGGACCATTCTGCCCCGACGGCCGAGCAACTCCCAACCATGAGCTCGGATGCGATACCCGAGCGCGAGCCCCAAGCATTCTCAAGTCAGCCGGGATTGACTATCTCGATAAAAGACCGTTGTACCCCGGAAGATCCTGAAGCTACCGACCATACAAAGACCAGAGAAGATGCTCGGAAAACCATCCGAGCAACATAACTCCCGAGCATGTGTGTCTACCCATTCGCCTATGACCATACCGGACGATCACGAGCAACCATGCTCGTGAAGGCCACGCCGTTACCCGGGTGGATGGTCGGGGACCCGGTCATGCCACTAGAAAGGAAGATGGCAATCAATCCACCACACATTCAAATTAATTGCGCAGATCAAGGGCCCCGGATCGTGGGCACTACGGTTATGGAAACGTGGCGTAAATCTAGGGGGTGGTTACCTTGTGTACAGCGTGAGGCTCTGTATTTAATCCCCCCGAAAACACACGTGAAAGGGGGATCCCGGGGTGAGATCCATGTACTTGTATCCATCATTTCAATAGAGAAAAACGCCACCAGGCGACTGGATGTAGGGCTATTATCTCGATCATGAGAGGCCTGAACCAGGATAAAATCCTTGTGTTCCTGTCTGTTCTAACGGACCATCTTCCGCGTCTTCGATGCTACAACCTTTGGCAGAAAGGGGCTTTGGTTGATCCCTCGTTCAACAAGTAAGCTCGGCGAGAGCCCGTTCTCCAATCGTCGACAGCTGGCGCCGTCCGTGGGGATCGACGTATTCTTTGCCAAAGGAATCCCGAAGACGTCATCTTCCACATCTGATGACCGATACTGCACAACTTATGATAAGGTAAGATGCGTAAAAAAGAAAAGTTTGTTACATCAAGCAAACAGTGCTTAGGCGAGTCGTTTCTGTTTTGTGCCGGGCAAGTTCTTCGCTCGGGCGCAAATTTCATCCTCTTGCCCGAGCAGGCTTTTCGCTCGACCAGACTGAGTAAATTTTTAGCTCGGACGTGTGTTTCTTCACATCGGACGGGCATTGCACTCGGGAATTGATCTTGTTATATCTCGAAAATCGCTCTTATTCCTCCGAGCACGTGTTTCGCTCGGAGACGGCCGGTGTTCCGCGCCGAGCAGCTGCCTTCGAGCGCGAAGTCTCTCCCTCCGAGCACGCTGCGTTTCGCTGGGCTGTTCTGTTCCGCGCGCGAGCACGTACTTCGCTCGGGCGCGAGTCTCTCCCTCCGAGCACGCGTTTCGCTCGGGGACTGTTCGTGATTATTCATGTTCCGCGCCGAGCACGTACTTCGCTCGGGCGCGAGTCTCTCCCTCCGAGCACGCGTTTCGCTCGGGGACTGTTCCTGTTCCGCGCCGGGCACGTACTTCGCTCGGGCGCGAGTCTCTCCCTCCGAGCACGCGTTTCGCTCGGGGACTAGTCGTGTTCCGCGCCGAGCACGTACTTCGCTCGGGCGCGAGTCTCTCCCTCCGAGCACGCGTTTCGCTCGGGGACTGTTCGTGATTATTCATGTTCCGCGCCGGGCACGTACTTCGCTCGGGCGCGAGTCTCTCCCTCCGAGCACGCGTTTCGCTCGGGGACTAGTCGTGTTCCGCGCCGAGCACGTGCCGGCTCGGCGCGAGTCTCTCCCTCCGAGCACGCGCTTTCGCTCGGGCTGTTCTGTTCGCGGCACGCGTGCCGGCTCGGCGCGAGTCTCTCCCTCCGAGCACGCGTTTCGCTCGGGGACTAGTCGTGTTCCGCGTCGGGCACGTGCCGGCGCGAAGTCTCTCCTCCGAGCGCGTTTCGCTCGGGGCTCGTGATTATTCATGTTCGCGCCGAGCACGTGCCGCTCGGCGCGAAGTCTCTCCTTCCGAGCACGCGTTTCGCTCGGGGATTCTGTTCGCGCCGCACGTGCCGGCTCGGCGCGAAGTCTCTCCCTCCGAGCACGCGTTTCGCTGGGGACTAGTCGTGTTCGCGCGAGCACGTGCCGGCTCGAGCGCGAGTCTCTCCTCCGGCGTCGTTCGCTCGGGATCGTTCGTGATTATTCATGTTCGCGCCGAGCACGTGCCGGCTCGAGCGCGAAGTCTCTCCTTCCGAGCAGCGTTTCGCTCGGGATCGTTCTGCTCGCGCCGGCACGTGCATTTCGCCAGCGCGAGTCTCTCCTTCCGAGCACGCGTTTCGCTCGAGGATTGTTCCTATTCCGCGCCGAGCACGCAGTGCGCTCGGGCGCGAGTCTGTTCCTCCGAGCACGCGTTACGCTGGAGGCGGTTTGTGTTCTGCGCCGAGCATGCTAGGCGTTTGAGCACGAGTCCTCACCGATTTATTTCCCTGGGCCGGTCCATGTCGGAGGATCGCGGCTTCGAGCCTGGCTCGTCTGTCGATTCCTCGAGCATTAGACCCATGCTCTGGATGTGGCAATGTGAGTCCGCCGCAATCTGCTAGTAGCCTAGGCGTCGATCCATGCCTAGTTCCCTGTGCATCGATCCATGCATGGGATGCGGCGACATGTGTTTTTCACGATCACGCTAGTTACATTTCCTGGGCGCCTGGTCCATGTCCAGGATGCGGCGGCTCGAGCCTGGCTCGTCTGTCGATTCCTCGAGCATTAGACCCATGCTCGGGATGTGGCAATGTGAGTCCGCCGCAATCTGCTAGTAGCCTAGGCGTCGATCCATGCCTAGTTCCCTGTGCATCCGATCCATGCATGGGATGCGGCGACATGTGTTTTTTCACGACCGCTAGTTACCTTTCCCTGTGCATCTTATCCATGCATGGGATGCGGCTATGTGTTTTTCACGATCTGCTAGTTACCTTTTCCCTGGGCATCTGATCCATACTCGGGACGAGGTTCGATCGCGTTTTATTTTCCCTCTCGGTGCAGCTTGTGCCGACCTTTTTCCCCGAGCATGATTCGCTCGGGATGTGATAGCGTGGGCCTGCCTCATCTGTCAAATCTTTTTCCTGGTCATTTCATGCCCAGATGCTGAGGTAGGTGCTTCACCATCAAGAATTCAATCCCTCCTTGGACTTCTCAGTCTCAAGGAGATAACCCATCTCACTTGAGCCTCGGGGACTAGCTGTCGGGGATTGGACTATTTTCTATAAGGACCATTCTGCCCCGACGGCCGAGCAACTCCCAACCATGAGCTCGGATGCGATACGGAGCACGAGCCCCAAGCATTCTCAAGTCTGTCGAGGATTGACTATCGATAAAAGACCGTTGTACCCCGGAAGATCCTGAAGCTACCGACCATACAAAGACTAAGCAGAAGATGCTCGGAAAACCATCCGAGCAACATAACTCCCGAGCATGTGTGTCTACCCATTCGCCTATGACCATACCGGACGATCACGAGCAACCATGCTCGTGAAGGCCACGCCGTTACCCGGGTGGATGGTCGGGGACCCGGTCATGCCACTAGAAAGGAAGATGGCAATCAATCCACCACAAATTCAAATTAATTGCGCAGATCAAGGGCCCCGGATCGTGGGCACTACGGTTATGGAAACGTGGCGTAAATCTAGGGGGTGGTTACCTTGTGTACAGCGTGAGGCTCTGTATTTAATCCCCCCGAAAACACACGTGAAAGGGGATCCCGGGGTGAGATCCATGTACTTGTATCCATCATTTCAATAGAGAAAAACGCCACCAGGCGACTGGATGTAGGGCTATTATCTCGATCATGAGAGGCCTGAACCAGGATAAAATCCTTGTGTTCCTGTCTGTTCTAACGGACCATCTTCCGCGTCTTCGATGCTACAACCTTTGGCAGAAAGGGGCTTTGGTTGATCCCTCGTTCAACAAGTAAGCTCGGCGAGAGCCCGTTCTCCAATCGTCGACAATAAGGAACTCTGAGTTTCAAAAATACACACACACTGGGAACTCTACAAAACGATTACTAAATGATAGTCCCAAGGTGGAATCAACATGTGATAGAATACACACCGGAAACTCTACAAAACGATTACTAAATGATAGTCCCAAGGTGGAATCTGTTAGAGATAGAGTCCTGTTATCCTTGTATAGATACTTGGTTAGAGATAGAGTCCTGTTTCTCTCCCTCATGTACATGTATATATACTGGCCCATTGGCCTCATGATGAATACAAGTGCTATTCATAACATGGTATCAGAGCAGCCAGGTTAGGATTAGGTTTTTTTTACGGGCGTTGCACTTGCGCTCAACTTTTTCTCTCCTCTGGCCTTTCGTCCTTCGGCGCGTCGGCCTGATCTTTGCGCTGCGTCGCCTGTACCGCTCTTCGGCTCTGCTGCAGCCTTCACCGATCGGACTCGCTCGCGGCGTGCGATGGGGCGTCGCAGATCGCTATCCGCCGGCGTCGCCCGCCGCATCGTCTTCGGCCTCCGTGCGTCTTCCTTAGTGACGCCTCTGCAGACGACCCTTCTTCCTCGGTGACGCTCGCCAGCCGAGCCTAACCTTCTCGCCGTCGGTCGACGTTGCCGAGCTTGGCCTCCTTCCGCGCGGCAGTGCCCAGTTGCTGCCCTCCCGGCACTAGCCCATCTTCGGCTTGCGCATCGTCTCGGCTTCGGTCTGCGCCTCACCTCGGTGCTCCGCGCCCGCCCCGCCTCAAGCTTCCCTCCGGCCGCGCCACGCTCCGGCTCCGCTCAGCTGCGTTCCGGCTCCGCTCAGCCCCTAACACGGCTTCCGTGCGTCGCGCCATCAACGCCCCTCGCCATATCTTGTCATCGAGATCGGAGTCAGCTGCCTTCAATCAGAAGACTCCCGATCGGACTCCAACTCCAAACGTGAGAAACATAAGAGGACTCAAGTCCTTCACGACCGTGCGAAACAGAGTTGAAGACTTCACTTTCACAGGAAGTAAGTTCACGTCCGGTTCGGATCCAATTATAAAAAAAAAGATGTCATCATCTTCTGGTTCTTCGCGGACTGTGTCTGTTCCTCGCTGCCCGGTTATCTTCGATGGTCTCAATTATCAAGACTGAGTTCTTCATATGCGTCTTCACATGCGCGGCCAGCGTCTCTGGGAGTTTCTTACCGGTGAACTATCCTGTCCGCCTCGTCCAACTCCCCCTGCCACGCCTATTATTTCCAAGGAGGCGAATGATGCTGCACGCCAGAAGTTCACTGATGATTATACCGATGCCATGGAGTCTTTTCAGACTCAGTTTACTGCTCACAAGACATGGATTGATGAAGATGTTCGGGCCTCTGCTATTTTGGTTGCTAGTATGGAGGTGCATCTTACTGGTGATATTGTCACTTTGTCTTCAGCACAGTTGATGTGGGCACATCTTCGCAACCGCTATGAGCCTGCTGGTGACTCTCTTTACCTGGTTGTGGTGCGACAGGAGCAGTCACTACAGCAGGGTGATTCTACTGTGGATGAGTTCTATGCGCAGCTGTCTTCGGTGTGGCGTCAGATT
Source organism: Rhipidocladum racemiflorum (assembly GCA_036346355.1). NCBI lineage: Eukaryota > Viridiplantae > Streptophyta > Magnoliopsida > Poales > Poaceae > Rhipidocladum > Rhipidocladum racemiflorum. The sequence continues at coordinate 23,886,549 of CM070571.1, forward strand.
GATTTCTTGGGACCGGAGGTTTGCCGCACTTGCCAGTGCTGTCAGCATCAGCACTCTCATTTGGAGCTTCACCGCATCTATGACTTCCTGACACGTCTTCGGGCTGAGTTTGAGTAGATTCGTGCCCAGCTGCTTGCTCGTCATCCTCGCGTAACTCTGTTGGAGGCCCTTGCAGCTATTCGTACTGAGGAGACTCGTCTTCGCGGCGCAGTCCTACTGGTGTCTCCCTCAGTTTCAGCGGCGTCTCGCTCTACTCCTCCGACAGTGACGCCTACTCCAGTTCTAGCCACTGGGGGTGGAGACCTTCACTGCACCTACTGCAATAAGAACGGACATGTGGAGCAGTTCTGCTACAGAAAGAAGAAGGATCTTGCTCGTTGAGGTGGACGCCCTTATAAGGGCACTAGACTTTTGGGTGCTTCTGTTGGTTCTGACTCTACTCAGGAGATTCTTATGCTACTACGTCGCATGGCTGCCTCTACACAGACAGGTTCTGCTGGTTCTACTACTCAGACTTCTAATGAGAAACCACCATCCTCATTAGGTATCACACCATGGATTCTTGACTCTGGAGCTTCTTTCCATATGACATCTGATCCTACTTGTCTACATCCATCATTCCTCTTGTTGCTCCTACCACTGTGCATATTGCAGATGGTGCTTCTCTCTCTATTGCAGGATGAGGCAATCTTTTGTCATCCTCTTTTCATATTCCTGTTGTTTCTTATGTTCCCAAACTGACCATGCAGCTCATATCCGCTGGCCAGCTTACTGACCATGGTTGTCGTGTTATTCTTGATTCTAACTCTTGTTGTGTTCAGGATCGCCGCACGGGGGCTCTAGTTGGGCTTGGCCCTCGCCGCCATGACTCTCAGGGTCTTTGGGAGCTTAACTGGCTTCATCTACCTTCGGCTGCCTCTGCCAGTCTCTCTGTTTCCTCTACCGCTTCAGCATCCGTTGCTTCTTCTACCGGGATTTTTGCTCAGTGGCATCACCGTTTGGGCCATCTTTGTGGTTCGCGTCTATCTGCTTTAGTTCATCGAGGTCTTTTAGGCTCCGTGTCTGGTGATGCTTCTTTACACTGTACGGGTTGTAAGCTTGGCAAACAGCTACAACTCCCCTACCATTCTAGTGAGTCTATATCACAACGTCCTTTTGATCTTGTTCATTCTGCTGTTTGGGGTCCGGCTACTTTTGTTTCAAAAGGGGGTCATCGATACTATATTCTTTTTATAGATGATTTCTTTCGCCACACTTGGATATATTTTATATCCTCTCGTAGTGAGATTTTATCCATCTATAAGACTTTTGCCACCATGATTCGCACTCAGTTTGATTCTCCCATTCGTGTTCTTCGTGCTGATTCGGCAGGGGAGTATCTGTCAGGAGCTCTTCGAGCTTTTCTTGCTACACAGGGCACCCTTTCTCAGTTTTCTTGTCCTGGTGCTTATGCTCAGAATGGTGTGGCTAAGCGCAAGCATCGTCGTCTTCTTGAGACAGCTCGCGCTCTTATGCTTGCTTCCGCTGTTCCACCTCACTTCTGGGCTGAGGCTGTTTCCACTGCTACCTACTTGACCAATATCCAACCTTCTTCTGCTCTGAAGGGTGGGATTCCAGTTGAGCGTCTTTGTGGCATGCCTCCTGATTTTTCTGGACTTTGCCTTTTTGGGTGTGTGTGCTATGTTCTTCTTGCACCTTGTGAACGCACCAAGCTAACTGCTCAGTCTGTTGAGTGTGTTTTTCTGTGGATACAGTGCTGAGCATAAGGGATATCGTTGTTGGGATCCTGTTGGCCGACGGATACGGGTCTCACGAGATGTCACTTTTGATGAGTCTCATCCCTTCTATCCTCGTTCTTCTTCCTCTCCTACATCCCTTGTTGAGCCACTGTCTTTTCTGACTTTTCCTGATACTCCAGTTGTCACTTTTCCTCCTTCACAATCGGCGTCTCCTTTATCGCCGGTTTCTTCACCACCGTCCTCTCCTACACAGGTCTCTTCAGATATTGTTTCTCCCTATCCTCTCCACTACACTCGTCTTCCGCCAGCTGAGGACTCTTCTGATGTGCCATCTTCTTCTTCTTCTGATGAGCCATCTTCTTCAGTGTCTCCTCCTTATTATGCTCTTCGCGATCGACAGTCTATTCGGCCTCCTGAGCGGTTTGCTTTTGTTGGTGTAGCTCTGGCCGAGCCGACTTCTTACCGTGATGCTGTTATTCATCAAGAATGGTAGCATGCGATGGCAGAGGAGATTGCTGCCCTTGAGCGCACCAGCACGTGGGATCTTGTTCCACTTCCTCCACGTGTCCGCCCCATTTCTTTCAAATGGGTCTATAAGATTAAGACTCGCTCTGATGGTTCTCTTGAGCACTACAAGGCTCGTCTTGTGGCGCGTGGTTTTCAGCAGGAGCATGGTCGTGATTATGATGAGACCTTTGCACTTGTGGCTCACATGACCACTGTTCGCACTCTCCTTGCCGTGGCCTCTGTCCGTGAGTGTTCCATCTCTTAGCTTGATGTCAAGAATGCCTTTCTTAATGGTGAGCTGCATGAGGAGGTCTATATGCAGCCACCACCAGGGTATTCTGTTCTAGAGGGCATTGTTTGTCGGCTTCGTCGCTCTCTTTATGGACTCAAGCAAGCCCCTCGTGCTTGGTTTGAGCGTTTTTCTTCTGTGATCACTGCAGCTAGTTTCTCTGCAAGTGCTAATGATCATGCGCTCTTTGTTCACACTTCTTCTCGAGGTCGGACTCTTCTCCTTTTTATATGTTGATGACATGATCATTACTGGAGATGATTCTCAGTATATTGCCTTCGTAAAGGTTCGTCTCAGTGAGCGTTTCTCATGTCCGATCTAGGTCCTCTTCGATACTTTCTTGGGATTGAGGTTTCTTCTACATCTGAGGGCTCCTTTCTCTCCCAAGAAAAGTATATCCAGGATCTTCTTGATCGTGCTTCTCTCACTGATGAGCGTACAGCTGAGACTCTCATGGAGCTTAATGTTCACCTTCGATCTACTGATAGTGAACCTCTTGAGGATCCTACTCGTTATCGCCATCTTGTTGGGAGTCTTGTTTATCTTGGTGTCACTCGTCCTGACATTTCATATCCAGTCCATATCTTGAGTCAGTTCGTTTCTGCTCCCACTCAGATTCACTATAGTCATCTTCTTCGTGTTCTATGATATCTTTGTGGAACTATCTCTCGTTGTCTTTTCTTTCCACGCTCCAGCTCTTTAAAGCTCCAGGCATACTCTGATGCTACATGGGCTAGTGATCACTCTGATCGTCGGTCTCTTTCTGCTTACTGTGTTTTTCTTGGTGGTTCTCTCATTGCTTGGAAGACTAAGAAGCAGACAACGGTTTCTCGTTCGAGTGCTAAGGCTGAGTTGCGGGCTATGGCTCTTTTGACAGCAGAGGTTACTTGGCTACGGTGGTTACTTGAGGATTTTGGTGTTTCTGTTTCTACACCGACTCCTCTTTTATCTGACAGTACAGGTGCGATCAGCATTGCTCGAGATCCAGTGAAGCATGAACTCACCAAGTATATTGGTGTTGATGCTTCTTATATGAGGTCACAGGTACAGGATTAGGTTGTGGCTCTTCAGTATATGCTTTCAGAACTTCAGTTAGCCGATTTCTTCACGAAGACACAAACTAGAGTTTATCATAACTTTTTCCTCTCCAAACTCAGTGTAGTAGATCCACCATGAGTTTGAGGGGGGGGTGTTAGAGATAGAGTCCTGTTTCTCTCCCTCATGTACATGTATATATACTGGCCCATTGGCTTCATGATGAATACGAGTGCTATTCATTACAGAATCAACATGTGATAGACGCCTGCTATGGAGGTAATTGGGAATGGCTTAAAAGGAGCAACTAGAAGAAATCCCTGAACGATCGGAATCTAATCAAATCCCGAATGATTTGACAATAAACAGCCATGAACAAATCCAAACGAGTCTTGCCTTGATTTTGGAGAAAAGTTTTTCAAGTTGTTGCAGTCTACCAGCTCTGTCTCTCTCTAAAGGGACAATTAAATCAAAACGGTCTTAACGATCTGCATGCATGTATTGTCCAATAATTCCAGACTAAAAAACTCTACAAATTTTGCCAACATTACATAAGCAGTGATCGCGTTATAGATTTAATTCCTGAGGCTTTGCCCAAACATTTCTCGGCAAGAAGATCATTGTGCCAGTTTAAGGCGAATAAATAATGTGATTGTGTGTCGAGGCATGTGTGTTCACCAAAGTTGATACGATTCAGATTACATTAAACTAAACCTGTTAATCTCGCCAAAGTGAGCTGTTAATGGAGTAACTTTGTGCTTCTGATCCATCTATCAGGGGTGACCACAGACTTAGAAAAGGAATCTTCTAATCACTAGGCTAAGGCCATGTTTGGATGGGCTAAAACTAATTGTTAGCTGACTAATGGCTAGAGCTAATTGTTAGCCAGCTAATAATTAGTCCATCTAAAATTAGCCTAGGGCTGTTTGGATACATGGCTAATGATTGGGCTAATTTTTTAGAAAAGTCATGTTTGCCCCTCATAACGGGCTGGAGAGTGGACACACGGGTGAGGAAGTGAGGATAAGGCCAGCGCGAGGGTATTTCAGACTTTTTCAGCGTGTTACCTACTATTAGCCCAAATTAGCTCCCCTCCACCAGCTAATGGACTAATTGTTAGCTGAGGGGTTGGCTAAAAATTAGCCCACCTATTAGTCTTCCTGTTTGGATAGACTAGGACTAATTTTTAGCCAGCTAACAATTAGTCCAGGGATCCAAACATGGCCTAATTGTTGTTTAATGATGGTGTTATCATCTATAAACTGCCTGGAGTGTCGAGGGTTTGAACTTTGTTGTCTGACATGTTTCACCAGTTGACTTTGTAGACCAACGAGGAGCAGTGAAGAAGATTGCTATATATGCCTGTTTCTCATGGACAATTTAGGGCATGTACAATACTATAGACAATTGCTATCTATAGCAAGTTGTCATATTATCTATAGACAATCTTAAAGACAATTATACAATGGTACAAATAATTATTTTTTTATAGACAACTCATTTCTATACACAATCATCTTGGTTTTTGTGCTACAATCGACTACAAATATATAAACAGGTTTTTTCTCATTTCTCTTTCTCTTTCTCCACATCAGTAAATAGATGACATGGCAACTCTTATAGATAGCAGCCGTCTATGCATCCTACATTTCTATGCATCCTACATGGCTACATGCTCACCAGGTCTAATAAATTGTCACTTTGCACCAGGTTCGAGTATTAAGGGTACGTTACATTTTGCACCAACCAATATTTAGGTGGGCTAACCGGTTCATTGTGCTAACATGCAAGGCCCACGGGCAGAGAAACAAATCGGCTATGCAAGGCCCACGGAAAACATCGGTGCGTCTCTCTTGTACTTTACTTGCAATTCGTCTTACTTGACTTTAGAGTTGTAATATCTTGTGTAGAGATATAATTAGTTAGTACACTAATAAGCCTAGTTAATTTAGGCTTTAATTATCAAAACATAGTTATTCCCTTCCACATATTATTTAGGTTTTAACATAAGATTGATTAGAGCATATTCGTTAGCGATAGGAGAGAAGATTTTTATAAACGCCTATTCAACCCCCCTGTAGTCGTATCCTCGACCCTAAAGGGGGTAGCATGGTGGGGGGAGGCCGCCAGTGCGGGAGGCGTAGTGGGGGAGGCTGTTGGTGGGGGTAGGGGAGGACGAGGGGGGCGACGCCGCCGCGGGACTCGGGGAGCTCGGGCTCAGGGTGACGGGGTGTTGAGAGACTCGAGCGTGTCCGTGCGTGTGTTGATGTTGAGTACCTAAGTTAGCTAGTTAGGGTTGGCCACAAGCGACTTAGCCGGTTGGGGTTGAGTACTGGGCCAAAATTTTCGGTCTCATCTAAACGGAATTTTTGTTCAGTTTTTGTTGGATCTTGCTCTCCCATTTTTGTTTTCGTTTCTAACAAAAATTTCCCATTTCCGTTTCCATATCGACAATTTCCGTTTCAAAATAACTTTCATTTTCATTTTTTCTCCAGAACGGTTGAAAACTTTTCGTTCCATTTTCAACCCTAGTTCTAAGGGCATCCACAGTGTGCTCATGTTTTTGGCCTCTAAGAGGAGATGACAGCAGTTTGTTGGGCTCGCCAGTTAGAGAGAGGTGTTAGGGGGATAAAGATGCGAGGGGAATTATTTTTTCTTTTAACTTGTTTATTTATGGATCCCACCTGATCGAGAAGCTGCCAAACATTGCAAGGAGTTTCTGCGTATATCCTCTAAACGAAGCTGCTAAACATTGCAAGCAATTGCTTAGGGGCTGCGTAGTCTCTAAACGCTATGGGTGCCAAACAAGCTGAATTGGATCCAAGTTTACAAACCTTAGTTCTGTGTAAGTAGAGTCGAGCCTGACTCAACTTAACTCTCGATCTGGCCTGCCGTTCTTCTTGGAAGAGTTGTAAGGGTGCGTTTGGTTGGGTGGATGAGGGTGGATGGGATATGGCCATCCATGTATTTGGAGTCATCCAATTGTTTGGATGGATGGATGGATGGGATATGGTCATCCAGTTTTTGGGAATATTCTCTCAAGATGCTGGATAAAGCCATCCAAATAAAAAGGCTGGATGTGATCATCCAGTTTGCTGCACGAAGAGGTGTACCGGTCAAATTCAAATTTCGACAAAGTTTTCTTGGCCAAAATTAAACTTCGCTCAAAATATGGTCAAAATTTGTTTGAAAATTCAAATTTTAGTAAAAAAATTGTCCAAAAATAAAATTTGTTTGAAAATGCAAATTTTATTCAAAAATTCAAAATGTGTAAAAAAAATCAATTTTTCGTCAAATTTTTTTCCAAAAATTCAAATTTTGTCAGAAAAATTAAATTGTGATCAAATTTTGTTCAAAATTCAAATTTTAATTAAAATTTTTCCAAAAAATTCAAACCAAAATTCGAAACCTTGATTACAACTAGCTCATCCATCTAACCAAACAAAAAAATTAGCTCATCCCATCCATCCTCATCCATCCAACCAAACAAAAAATTGACTCATCCTTATCCACCAAACCAAACAACTACCTGGATGGTTCCATCCCATCCAAGTTGGATAGCCATATCCCATCCAACCTCATCCAAGCAACCAACGCGCACCATAACTCGCGAGCCAGGTCCATGTATGGAAGTATGGCAGTATGAACAGCTCAAGGATCAATCTCCCGGGAATTAGTGAATTAAGGACTAAATTAAGCTGTATGAGAGTGAAACCTCCATCCCATTATACAAGGTGGACAAGTCTACTTACATGGCTGCCATGGCAGGATCATGTTCCAAATGCGGCTGATATGATCTTTACCCAAGAGCAACCTCCAAGCTAGGTAGTAGTACTAGTTTAATTATCTTTAATCAATCCAGATAGTCATATTAGTGGGAGTGCTTTTGTGCAGTCAGGAAAAAATTCTTCGTACGTGAGCTTGTCTGGTGCCTTTCTAAGTAAAAAAGAAAAGGTTAATCTGCGAAATTACCATTAGTCTTTTTCAAAAAAAAAAAAAAAAAAAACATCGATGGAGACTATGATGTAAGAAAAAACCGGTACTTGCTCTCTGCTCTTGTCATTTCTGCTTCCAAATTAAGCTACCTTCAGCTTTTGTGCCGAACTAGTCGCTGTACGAGCAATTGACAAATCAATCAATTAATTAACCAAGAACAAATATTTGGGACGTAACTGAGTGATGCTTTAATCGAGCATGAACGTTCCATATCATAAGTACTGTAGTTTGCACAGCAATTTTCCAATGCTGTCGCAGCAAAAACTGCCTCACGATAGATACATCTGCTACTCCTGCTGCTATATGCAACAAAAACTGAAGCACTGGACCTTATCATGACCACCAGGGGCGGAGCTAGTCCAGGTCCAAGCCCCGGGCTGGACCAGCTGATCTTAGATTAAATATCTATTTTCAATGATTTTTCAATAATTTTTCATAGAATTTTAATGGGCTTTCGGTACCAGGCCCCGGGCTACAGCCTACTCTGCCCGGGGCCTAGATCCGCCCCTGATGACCACATTTCACCAGTGCTACTGCTACTCAGATATTAGCGCTAGCATCGCAACATATAGTCCCCAGCCAGCACCGCATCAAATCATCGCCACATCAGCACAACAAACCACGACAAAACTCGAGGCCATCCAGGATCAAATCAAAGATGGGTCGTGTCGCCAACGCATCGATCGAAAACATTACGCAACACGAGATTCGACGGGAAAGGAAAGGGAAGAGGAAAAAGAGAGGCTATGCATCTCTATCTATGAATTAACCAGCTTCCTATCTATCGTCATGCGGGCAGCCTCTGATGGATTTTTCTCTCGATCATAAACACACACGAACACAAAAAAAAAATCAGAAGCTTTGAAACAATTATCTCTTGTGTTATTGGTTATATTTACATGTTACAATCCTCTGCTTATATAGCAGAACATCAAGTAACAGACTAGGTAACAACTCATTGTTCGATTCGAACTCCAAATACTTTCCAAAACAAACTTTCTTAAAACTCGAACTCTACTCCATTTACAAGATTAATTCCAACATTCACCTCCTTAATCTTGTAATATCTAACACTCACCCCCTGATCTTGACATACCTATTCGCAAGTCGACATCTGATCTCTTAACGCATCTCTAAAGAGTTTTGTCTTCTTCTTGGTAGTCATACCATCGGTGACGCACCTCGCCGACGATCATAACCTTTTGCCTCCACTCCAATTGTATTTTTCACCGGTAACACAAGTTGACGGTGACACACAGACTAGCATTAGAGCTCACTAGCTCCAATTGTCTTTTCAAAGACTATACCCTTGCCTTCATAACACGATATTCACCAATACGCATCTCTTTGATAGCATCCCCCATGCCTCCTTAGCCGATTCTTTCTCTGCGATGGCCATCATCATAGCATCCGGCACTGCTTGGGAGATTGCGACGAGGGCTTCCTGATCTTTCTCTTCTTCGACTGGTGTAGCACCTTCTACTGCCGCCCAAACTCAAAGAGAAAGCATAATGATCTTCATGTTTATAGTTGAGCTCTTTTACAGTGGATTATACTTGTAGTATATTATGGTAGTATAAATTAGATCTAACCATTGATTTGGTGGGGGTATTATGGACTTTTACAAATAAAAATATTACATTTTAAAAGGGTATTAACGTAATTTTAGAGAGTCGTCGAGGTCCTCCGGCGCGCGATGCACTGACGGAGGGAGGGCTTCTGGTGGGGATGAAGAAATGGACTTCGGGTGGGAGAAAAAAATTCATTTACCGTTTTACCCATCCGCTGTATTGAAATTTTTTACCATTCTACCCCTCCTCACATTCTACTATACATGGTAGTATAACTTGATCTAATATATTTTTAACCTTTGGATTAAAGGCAATGAACGGTCTATATTCATTGTTGTGCACTGTAAAAGAACTCTTATAGTCCACAGGCCATAATTCGTGTCATTTAACATTGGATATTGGATTGGAACAACTGCTCCTTTGGTTGCTGTCGTTGATGTCCTTGCTGATGAAGTTGAACCTCCATCAACATTAACCGGTTCTCCTCCTGTACCTGAAGAGCTTGGCGGGAGCTCCATGACCGGCTCAATTCAAGCTCTGATGCCAATTGTTGGATTTATCCCTAGATCATGAACACACATGAACACAAAAAAAAACCAGAAGCTTTGGAACAATTCTCTCTTGTGCTATTGCTTATGTTTACATGTTACAATCCCCTGCTTATATATATAGCAGAACATCAAGTAACACTAGGTAATAACTCATTGTTCGACTCGGACTCTAAACACTTTTCGAAATAAACTTTTCTAGAACTCGAATTCTACTCTATTTACGAGATTAATTCCAACAGGCTCAGCGAAGAGGGTCGCGTTCTCGCAAGCCAACACAAACAGCAGCGAGAAACAGACGGCAGGAGCTGGGACAGAAGGCGATCTACGAACGATCGATCGAACCGGTGGTGTCCATCACGTCATGCGTATCACATCGTGTGCAGTGCAGATGCAGGTATTCGTGTGTGACCGGATGGAACCTAGGCTAGCTAGCTTTGGATCCATGCCTCGTTGGAGTACTGTACAAAATCCGGATGTTTTTGTCCTAAAAATCATCCAAACTTTGAACCGTACGATCAAAACACACATCCGTAGGATCAACTCACCTCGAATTCAGGGGGGTTGTGCATCGATCTGAAAGCAAATCCAATGGTCTAAAATTTGGATGATGGTTACTAAAGAAAACATCCGGATGAAATTTATCAAAACCCACTGTACAAATTAAGGGGAGAGTAGCCCGTACAGCGACAGGCAGTGCAAGTGTGCAACCAGCAGCTTGGATGGAGCTGGGCGTGCAAAACGGAATCCTGACCCCGGCTGCACGTCGTCAGCCGTCCGATCGGATCCAGAATATTCGTCGTTTACCTCTCGCCGGTGAACTAGTCGGTATCCGAATCTTTAGGTAAGCTACCAAAGCCTGCAGAAACAGTGTGGAAACCAGAACAAGAAGATATCGATGAACAAGTACCAGAACACTTGTTGCCATCTTAATTTGACAATGCCACGTACTCTTGATCGAGACTCTTAACTTACGCTCCGCCATGCGTCTAGCTTATTAATTGTATAAAAACCTTGCAAAGCAGCTATGATGAATCTTAAACTAACCTATATCATTGGCCGTGTTTAGTTGCACGTACACCGGATTGCTTGCCGGTCGTTTGGTGCACATGCATATGCACTACCTGTACTTTCTCTCTTCTTACAGATGAAGTTGTGCTACAGGCCAGGAAAACAACCTGTGACCAAGGTTATGTGCTGGGTTATGCCAAGGATCTCCCTCACAAGACCACAATAATTAACCTCAGAAGGGGCATGATTAAGGAAGCAACACAAAAGCTCAGTGACGCTCTACTTAACTATGTATGGTCCCTTGGTCGAATTCTAGGAGATTTTGGGTTAAACTGAAGCTCGAAGAATATTAAAACGCTAGGCCATTTCTGGGCACTTTTGACATGCCACGCTGGAAGCCTGGAGCATCTAGCTAGCCCTTTGTACCATGTTGGCCTCACTCTAATATATATAGATCACAACCGTCTTGCTGTTGTCGTATGGACCATGCAAATTAAGTCGGTCGTTCATATGATCATATCTAGTTGCACGCACACTGGTAGTAGTAGATTATTTCTCTCTCTCTCTCTCTCTCTCTCTCTCTCTTGTGCACATGCACATGCACTGTGCTTCTGCGCTTTTACAGATAACTAAAGAAGTACAAGCCAGGAAAACAACTTGTGGCCAGGGCTTTTGTGCTGGGTTTTTGCCAAGGATCTTGCCGACATCTCCAGAATAATTAATCACAGAGAAAATCCATAATGAAATCACCAGAAGGCTCAATGTTGCTGCTTAATTATGTATACTAGTTACATGTCCGTGCGTTGCTACGAAAAATAAAATTGATAACGAAAAATAAAGATTAAAAAATAAAAAAAATTTATTTTACAAAATCAAGCATCTATCTTTAACGCTTCGTTTCTTGCGAAAGCTGGCTAATTAAAGCAACGCTTCGTTTCTTGCGTAGGGCAATTAAGCGGCAATTAATAACGTGGGAAGAACGGACCACTGCCACCAAGTGCTGCTTTAGAATAGTAGAGATATACATGTGGTCCTGAGCCTTGCAACTATGCATCACAGGGAGATCGAATCAAAACTAGCTAGCTACCTAGTGTTGATATATATGCTTCCAATCGAAGGGCGGCTTTTTGGTTGGCTCATTGCCTGTACAGTTCTGCACCTCTCTCCCATGGTGCATATGCAGTGTGTTCCCTCATGTGCAGCCAGGCAAGACAAATTCTGAGGTCATTTGATTGATTATTTCCAGTTGCGTTGTTGATGATGTGGAGTGATCAGCTTGTGCATCGGCCTCCACGTTATCTGTCGGCCTGGGTTGCATGCTGATTAATGCCATCAGCGGCAGGGAGTAACAAAGGTCTCAGCAGCCACATGCATATATAAACTCCCTCTGTCCCACAAAGAGTGCATTTTTAGTGTTCAAAATTTGTCCCACAAAGAGTGCATCTTTAGTCTGTAGGGCCCAGTTGTAAGTGTATACATGCTCATTTAAGTGCCTGTGGAAACCGAAGCACCAGCATGCTTGTGTATGGAGTAATGAGGGTCACATTGGTCATTTACCTTGCACACTAATCTGTCTTAAAAATCCTAGAAATGCACTCTTTGTGGGACAGAGGGAGTATATAGCTTCGGCTCTCGGTTTACGTCTTCCATAGACCTCCACTAATCTCATTACTGCATTTTCCTTTTCCTTTTTCCTTTCATTTCATTTCTTTGTTTCGTGATTTCGCCGTAATCAGTCTTAAAATTAATCTCGAACATCTGATTGGCCGATGATACAGCGCTAGCTAGAACAGAAAAGGTTGTGATGTGTCTTACTCTAGTGTATGGTAGTATCTATCTTTATTATATCTTTTTGTGATGTGTCTTACTCTAGTGTATGGTAGTAAATGATAGTATTAGAAATAATTAAAGTGGAGAGGTATATAAGAAAAAATAGTAAAAAAATATACATCAAAATTGTAAAATAAAATGTATTTAGAAATAAAATTTGAAAGCTAGAATAACGTGTATTCAGAACGAGGAAATAGGTTATTGTCTGTCGTGCCTGCCTAAAGCTTGGGCGTCTTGTAGCGAGCGTCCGTTTGCGATCGATGCTGCCCGTGCCATCCCTGCCCTACATGTCCGGCTGTCGTGTGCTCGCCCATGGAACCGTCGATCAAGATGGCAACTACAGGAGACAGTTTTGTGGGGGAAGAAAGAAGCCAATAATAACTTCAAGGCCCTGTTTGAAAAAGCAATAATTTCACATGAATCGACTCAATTCTTGAAGAAATCGTAAAACTTCTCGCGTTCCAACTAAAATTTCCAAGAAACGTGGTAAAAAGACCGAAGTACAGCAGCATTAAGCTAGCTAGGTGAGGTGCACCCTAGTGAAAAACTTTCTCTAGGACACGACATGCATTCCGATCTTTTTGAAGCGGACACTGGGGTCTGGGGTGGATGAGCCTGCCCCAATGCTAGTGATGAGCAAGAAGCTAAAGACCATCCGTGGCTAGAAAAAGGCAGGCCATGCTGACCTGTTATTGCTCAATGGTTGCTGACCCAACATTTCGAGCTGAGGTCCTATCATCCCATCATCATACCGTGCGCACCGCGTATATCGCCGGCCCGATCTAACAAAGAGGTTCATCTTATGCTTCTATGTGTTAGAAATATAATTGGACTCATGGTATTAAATATTGAGACATAATTGATTTTATCTCTTTTGTGGGCGGATTTAAATATATCTGTAATGGATTTTTCAATATAAATATGACACCCCATTGTATAATAGAATCAATATAATAAAGATAAAAGACTTTTGCCTCTTTATATCATGTATGTTCTTCGTGATTGTTCTAGTTATTCAATCGGTGTATTGTGAAATCTTTAAAAAGTTAAGCCTTCAAAAATTTAAATGTACCTTTAATGTAATCTTTCTTTTATATCCTTATTTTCTCTCTCTCAATCATATGCATTTATTCATTACAACCCATACAAAGTATATCTTTTATCTTTCAAAACAATTAAGTAGAAACATCTAGTCATTTTTTATTATACTTTTTTTAATCAGAAAAACTAAAAAACGGTATACCGTTGCAACGGTATACCTCTGAAACTCATGGAACTTGTGATTTTTTGCACTGAAACTCATGAAACTTAGCACTAAAAACTGATAAAACATGAAACTGATGAAACTAAACACTGAAACTTATGAAACCAGCACTGAAACTGATAAGTTTCGTAAGTTTCATGTCTATACCGTTGCAACGGTATACCGTTCCCTAGTCATTCTCTTTTTTAATTTTAATGTAATCTTAATTCTTATGTAAAATTAAAATACATCTTGTAAAAATAAACTAAGAGTAATTACAGGGAGGAAAAAAACTAAAGAAGTAGAACAGACAAACGATTCATCCTCGGAACTTGAGCAAGAAAGACACCTCAAACAGGAGAATTTAAAAAAAAAAAAAACAATGGCTACTAATTGCTAATGCCGCTCGGTGGTGACGCCTCGGGCCAGCGGCCACAGCTTGCCGAGCATCCGCTTCGGCTTCCCGGCCGGGAAGGCGCAGAAGGCCCTGAACCGCAGCGACGCGCTGCGCGCGACCCCGTCCTTGCGGGCGAACTCGTCGTCGTCGGTGCCGTCGTGCTCGTTCTCCTCCAGCTTCATACGCAGCGTGGCGATCTTGGACGCCGCGCGCCGCAGCCCCTCCACGCTCCAGTCGTCGCCCGGGGACGCTCCGGTTGCCAGGATGCGGAGCCGCTGCTCGTCGACCCGGTCGGCGTCGTCCTCCTCCGACCCGGACTTGGACAGCAGCGCCTTGATGTTGCTCGGCAGGTCGGCGGCGGCGACGTGGCCGCCCGACAGCGCCGCCGCGCGCACTTGCTCGAAGAAGATCACCTGGACCACCACACGGAGAGGGAGCACCTCGTTCTGGGCCGCGTGCGTGCACGCCTTCTCCGACAGCTTCCGGCAGCTGAGCACCCGGCACAGCCGCTTTCTTGCGCTCTTGCTCATCTCCGGATGCGCCTGTGAAAAACATAACAAAAAAAAGTTGAGATTTTTGTGTACAATCAAAGCCAGAACAAGATTGGTGGATTTGATCAATGTTTACGCACAGATAATAGCCCTCGTGTTATAGATAGTTATCTTTTAAATATCGATAAATTTTAAAAATATATATATAGCTTTGACTACTATTTTTATTATAATATATTTATGCAACCTAATAAAATTATAAAAGATGTGTTTCTATGCATTTGCACAAATACTAAAACATAGATAAAAGATAATCAGTGATTACATAGCCTTTTGCTTGATTCATTGTGAGGGAAAGCACTACCCAAATTATAATATTATAAAAGTACATTTCAAGACATGAAATTTATATATCTAATTTATATATTTAAAAAGATATTAGCAATTAAAGATTTGACAGTTTGGCTGCGTATATATCGCAAATATTTGTTACCCAGGAGTACAACGCATGGAAATCGGAGTGAAAAAAAAGGTCACCTTGAGGTATGTGTCGACGACTTTGTAGAGATCGTCGTGCTCAGGGCGGGCGCTGTCTGGCACGGCCTCGGCAATGGCGAGCAGCTTGTCCAGAGGCAGGTTGGGGTCCTTGGCAACCTCGATCAAGAACCCGTCCACCAACCTGCCCACCCTCACTAGCGCGCCCTGCGACACGGGAGCGGCCGACGAGGACCGCCGCGCGCCGTCAAACCCCACGCTCTCGGCCGACCTCGACCGCCGGTGCGCGCCCGACCGTGCCGGGCTGTTGTCGGGACTCCCCAATGGCGCCCGCGCGATCGCCGCCGCGTGCCGGAGCGCGAACTCGTCGAGGATGGCTGCCACGGCATCCAGGTCGTACAGCGTCTCGTTCACGCAGGACAGCAACGGGATCAGCAGGTCGCCGACGCTGGCCTCCTCGAGCTGCCACGCCACCCGCCTGATCAGCTCCGCCTTGGACTCGGCGGACGCGCTCAGGATGTTCGCCGCTTTGAGGAGCTTGAGGAGGAACCCGCAGGAGACGGCGTCCTTCTCCGCCGGGAGAAGGCTCACGATCTTCTCGAGAAGGAGGCGGTGCCGCGTGGTGATCTGCTTGACGCTGGCATTGGCGTCGGCGGCGGCATTGCCGGCATCATCGAACGGCTGCTCCGCGGAGAGCCCGTCCTTGGCGACGTTCGGCAGCCACCGGCGCGCGTACGCCTTGAGCGCGTCGCCGATTGTCTTCTCGTGAACGGTGCCGGTCGATTTGACGGCCACCATGATTCGCCAGAACAGGTCGACGCCGAGCTCAACGACGTCGTGCGCCCACCACGGCGACGCCGACGTCGACTTGGTGGGCATGGTGGCGGCCGGGTTGGCGATGAGGGCCGCGACGGCGTCCACGCAGCGGGAGGTGAGGCCGAGATCCTCGCAGAGCGGCGCGTAGTGGCGCGTGGAGTGTAGCACGGCGAGCGCGTCCTTCCAGCGGCGGAGGAGGCAGGAGGCGAGGAACGCGTCGAGCTTGGCGGTGAGGTTCCCGCGGTCGGCGGCCTCCGACATGCCGAGGTGTGCGACCGCGCAGCGGAGCGGGACGAGGTTGCGCGCGCTCACCGTGACGGTGATGCCGTAGCAGAACTTGGCGCAGGCCTCGAATGCCTCCGCGCCGCCGGGGAAGCCCGGGAGCTCGATCACGTCGCCATTGCCGCCGCAGCCGGACTCGGCGCAGAGCGCTTGCAGACGAAGGCATTTCGAGAGCAGAGGAAACTGCCACATTCAAGGACACACAAATGCCATGAAACTTTGAACACTATCATGCTTTGATAAGAAAAGATTCAAACTAAGAACAAAAGCCAAGAAATCATTGCATGGTATCGCAAGATTACTGCAACAGAGTTACAGCAACAGCTCATCTCAAGAAACTTTCCCTAGAACAACAACTTGTGATCATAATAAAAATCCATTGCTTGAGGCATAGGAAACAAGAAGAATTTTTTACTTCTTCCATTACCTTGTGGAGATGATAGAAGCAGTTGTCCACCAAGATTTGCAGGTCGGTGGCCACCTCTGTATAAACAGACCTGGAACAAAATCACACGATTAGGCAACACAGACACCTCGAGAGGCACACAATTTTGGGGCACTAAACCTATCAAGATTGCAATCAGAATCAGCACCTCACAGACTCAGAGGTGAAGAAGATGTCAGGCCGGTTGCCAAGTTTCATAAACTTCATCTTGGCCGAGTCCCTAGTCACTTGCTAAAAAAAGGAGTCTGAAACTTTCACTTGGAGGTTGGTTATAACCACTAGGCCTAACTTTGTGCGAGCCCTTGGAAATGGTTCTTGGTGGCTCTACTTATATCATGCCGAAGTGGTTGGGGAAGAGAGAGAGGCCAAGACCAAGGGCCAAAGATGAAGTGCCCTCAGATTTAGTATCCTAATTTGAGGTGTCCTCAGAGTTGAGTTGATCAGGGGTGAAGGGAATATGCAGTGCAACTACGCACAATTGCACATACTCATATGTTACTCATTGATGAACCTTGAGCGCTTGCAAGACTCTTAATTAGTGTTGGGATTGGAAGGGGGCATGTGAAAAACAGGGACCAGGGTGGCATGCAAAATTCAAGATGGATGGGCTCAGAAATGAGTAGGATCTTGCAGGGTTTTGCTGGGGATCGGATGAGCAGGATGGGCTCCTAGCTGCAGGGTTGGGTTAGGCCATGTTTGGATCCCTGGACTAATTGTTAGCTGGCTAAAAATTAGTCCTAGTCTATCCAAACAAGAAGACTAATAGGTGGGCTAATTTTTAGCCAACCCCTCAACTAACAATTAGCCCATTAGCTGGTGGAGGGGAGCTAATTTGGGCTAATAGTAGGTAACACGTTGAAAAAAGTCTGAAATACCCTCGCGCTGGCCTTGTCCTCACTTCCTCACCCGTGCGTCCACACCTCAGTCCGTTATGAGGGGCAAACATGACTTTTCTAAGAAATTAGCCCAACCATTAGCCATGTATCCAAACAGCCCTAGGCTAATTTTAGATGGACTAATTATTAGCTGGCTAACAATTAGCTCTAGCCATTAGTCAGCTAACAATTAGTTTTAGCCCATCCAAACATAGCCTTAGTTTCACTAATCAATGCATGTTTCTCGACATAAAATGGCTAGAGAATTGGATTTTACCCTTCGTATCCACTGCGTCGGTTTTTGAACACACGCCATTCTATCTTTTCGCCCTCTTTCCTTTATATGTGCCTTTTATTTGACTATTTTCAAGATCATTTAATGCTATGAATTAGAATAATACTTACTCCCTCCGTTGAAATTTAAAGGGCGTATTAGGTTTCATTAGCACAAGACTTTGACCAACGATTACTTCATTAATATATCATTTATGCAATACAAAATCATAATTATATATAAGTACTTTTGAATACAAATCTACTAATATCAATTTTGTGTCATAAAAATTATATGCTAATAGAGTAATTGTTGATCAAAGCTTTGTCCTAACGAAACTTAATACGCCCTGTAAATTCGAACGGAGGGAGTGCTATCTAATAGTAATAAGTGACCTAATAAAATATTATAATTTAGTCTTTTGTATACTTATCTTAGTTACAGTGCAAAATTTTATAACTTCATCTGTTTAGGAACCGACAGAGTATCTTTATTCAGGAGCAGGTGAACATTCTCACAGATCAAATGCTGTATGGAAAAGAAAGTGGGGTTCACAGTTTGGTCACAAGGAATTCCTTCACAATATTGGAATATTTGATTGGATTCTTTATGTTGATAGATAGCCTATTAGTCTAATTGATTGCACTTGCGTTTTCGGTCGTCTTTTCATAAGCGTCTAAGGTTATGCGGGATATGTAGGAGTACTTGCTGTGTTAAATGGAGTGGAGGTGGAGCACCTTTCATCCAATTCTTGTCACTCACCACTTGAAGTAAAGACGCCGTAATTAGAAAAATCAAGCTGTGGTCCAGATGACAGAGGAAAAGGTTGCACCGTCACTTCGTCAGACAGGTGTGTTCATCTTCTGCGCCCAAAAAGGTTCAAGTTTATGTGAAACTAGGTAGAATGTGTGGCGCACGCCACATCGTGTAAAATTGGCTCTCTCTTTTTTTTAAAAAAAAAGACTATAGGAGGACCTCAACATATATTTTTTTTCGAAGTGATCTCAAAAAAATTGGATGGTAGGAGTTTCATACTTTATATGTTAACCGGGTAATAATACATATTCCGAAAAATATTAGAGCTGCCAACATTCTTTTTATCGAGTTCAACACTCTATGCGTTCTTCGAGTAATAATACACGTTCCGAAAAATATTAGAGATCAAGTTGGAAAAAAAATCTAGATATTAGAGATCGAGTTGGGGAAAAAAAATCTAGAAATAGAGCTGTACACATATTTCTATTGACGAAAATATTTTTTTTCGGGAAAAACAGATAAAGGACCTAGACGTAAGAGGCGTGGACCTATTTGTTATTTTTTTGGACCTGATCGCTATCCTGAAAAATTAGAAAAGGGCTTGTTCGAGATTTATAATTAGCGAAGGGCTTTTCCGTAAAGTAACAAACCGAGGGACCTAAATGCAATTTGAAAATGATTTTCTTGCACTCACAAAAAAATCCCAAATGACCTTTTTGTAATTTACAGGGACTTATCCGTAATTTAAAGAAAATACAGGAACTTTTTTGCAAATTTGAGGGGGTTGACGTGGGTGGCTGAGCGACCGGCAAATCTTTCCGGCATATAAGAGTTGATACTAGGTAGAGGTAGAATGTGCGGCATATGCCGCATTTGCTCTGTTTTTTTCTAAAAAAAAAACGCTACAGGAGAAACTTAACATATTTTTTGCAGAGCGGTCTCAAAAAAATTGGATGGGTAGGAATCGTTTATGAATTTGCGTAACCATTGTTTCATTTTTTGGAGTGATCTCTAAAAATTTAGATGGGTAGAAGCCGTCTACAAAATTGCGTAATCACGGGTTTTTTTTTTTTTTTGCAAAAAATAACCTAAACATAATCTTCCAAACATAATAGATATATTTTCTCAGAAAAAACAGAGAAATGGTCTTCTTTTGCCGAGTTTAATACTCTATACGTTCACCGGTGAATGATACATATTTCGAAAAATACCATAGATCGAGTTGCAAAAATAAATTTAAAGATACAACTCTAATATTCTGAAAAATATTAGAAATTGAGTTACAAAAATAATAGAGAGATAGAGCTGCACACATATTTCTTTTGACGAATTTGGTTAACACTCTATTCTTACCCGGTCAACCTCCTTTCGCCGAGTTTAACACTATGTGTTAACCAGGTAATAATACATGTTCCAAAAAATATTAGAGATGACAACCTTCTTTTGTTGAGCTTAACACTCTATGCATTCACCGAGCAATAATACAATCTTCTTTTGCCGAGTTTAATACTCTATACGTTCACCGGTAAATAATACATGTTTCGAAAAATACTATAGATCGAGTTGCAAAAATAACTATAGAGATATAGCTCTAATATTCCAAAAAATATTAAAAATCGAGTTATAAAAAAATAGAGAGATAGAGTTGTACACATCTTTCTTTTGACGAATTTGGTTAACACTCTATTATTACTCGGTCAACCTCCTTTTGCCGAGTTTAACACTCTATATGTTAACCGGGTAAATAACACATGTTCCAAAAAATATTCGAGATGAGAACTTTTTTTTGTCGAGTTTCACAGTGTATGTGTTCACCGAGTAATAATACATGTTTCAAAAAATATTAGAGATCGAGTTGGGAAAAAAGACTAGAGATAGAGCTGTACACATATTTCTGTTGACGAAAATATTTTTTCTGAAAAAAATGGAGAAAGGACCTGGACGTAAGGGATGGGGACCTATTTGTTATTTTTTTCGACCTGACCGCTACCATGAAAAATTAGAAAAGGGCTTGTTCGCGATTTGTATTTAACGGGAGTTTTTTTGTAAAGTAACGAACCAAGGGACTAAACACAATTTGAAACGTTTTTTTTACCCTCATAAATAATCGCGAAGGGTCTCTTTGTAATTTTAATCGCAAAGGACCTCTTTGTAATTTAGAAGGACCTAACCGTAATTTAGAGAAAGCGAAGGGATTTTTTTTGCAAAATCGCCAAGCACACGACGTGGCCGGCCTGGCTAGCCGGCAATTCTTTCCGGCGTAATAGAGGTATGATGTATCTTTTCTTTTAAATAATAGAAGTTCACGAAAACCAAACAAGCGAATCTATGCACTATAATACTCTCTTTGTTTCTTAATATACGTCATTCCCGTTTTTAAATATTATTTTTAAATACATATTACTCTACGATTTCGAGATAATTTTTACCCTCCTTTCCTTATAAATCCTTCCCCTTTGGCTACATCTAAGATCATTTAATACAATGAATTAGAGTAATAAACACTATTGTATAGTGAAATAACCTAGAGCATTAAGTAAATAATTAAGAGTATCAGACAGTGATTAAGATAAAAATTAGCGAAATTTGCTTTTCAAAATTTCAAATTTCAAATAGAACGAATAGAATTAGAATGGGGATTGTCGCCAGACCCGCAGGCGAGGTATCGATCACTGAGATACCATACTCGTTAGGGCCAAGTCGGCACCTCTCGCTAGTTTCGGGATTCATCACTCGATAATCCTACTTACCTATTCGGATTGTGGGTACCCGTAGAAATTTAGAGCGAATAGTAGTCACCATTTAATAACTCGGTAAAAGGAGCAACGGAGGTAACTTGGTAACTCAGTAAAGTTGACCAAGCAACTAGCCAACCAACCAGCCTTCATGACCAGCAGGAGGTTCACTCCTCCTAGAGTAGCATAACGAATGAGGCAAGGTATGGGAGAGCTAACCTTTATGTCCAGCCGAGACAAGGCAACAAGAAACATAGCTCTCATTTCCTCAGCCACAACCGAAGCAAGGTAGCAGCCCACACTTCCTCGTCCTCAGGCAAAACTAAAAGCAACCAAGGCAACAAGCACCGGCCACACCTTTTGCCCAGCCGAAAGCCCCTTCTAGTCCTCTAGAAAATTGTGAGCAACACACAAATAGCCAACCACCAAGCCAGAGCAAGGAGGATTCCCCAAGCCAAAGCAAGGAGCCAGAAGGAGCTTCAAACCGAAGGCCACCCCAAGAACCATAAGAAGATCTGAACCGCAACAAAAAGGAGGAGAACCCCCAAGAAAGAAGACATTCAGTGCACCGAGCTGACTACCTCTTCTTCCCCACCACCAACCGACATCACCCAACCAAACCTTAGGTGCACCACCACTATCAGTAATAGTAGTGCTACCTAGATGAAATGCTTTGGATGAGTAAATCAAGTAGGTTATTGATCTCAGTAGGAAACCCTAGGTGTTGCTAGGCTCACGCCTTGCCATCCAACCTATAGCCCTAACTTGCATCATTAACCAACATTGCAAATCAAAAGCGTAAGCAAAAAGTAAAATATGCGAAAACCACATAGGAAATCTCAAGAGAATAGATTGAGTAGCCTCTGTTCTTATTTTAGTAGTAGAGAGGAAGAGGAGGCGGCGACGGCGTTAGAACGGGGAGAAGAGAGAGAGCAGGAGAGAAGAGGAGAGAGGGATTAAAATATGGGGAGAGAGTAGATCGGCCATGGCTAGGTGAGGCTGGGGCGAGTTGGCTGTAGAGGTGGCCAGCATGGCCGAGCAAAAGGGGACGAGCAGGGTCGAGAGGAGAGAAGAGCCGGGGTGGAGTGGAGCAGCTGGAGAAGAGGGAGGGAAGACCGGAGAGGAGACGCTACGCCGGGCCAAGGGCTGGCCGGAGGGGAAGGCGACGGCGGACCAGGGCGGCGGGTAGAGGGAGAGGAGGAGCTAGGCAGAGGAGGAAGAAGGTGGAAGGGAGAGGAGGCTGAGACTGGGGAGGCTTCGGCCGGAAGGAGAAGAGAAAAGAGAAAGGAGGAAAGGAAGAAAGAAGAGGAAAAGAAAAGAAAAATAGAAAATAAAAAGGGGAGAAGATAAAAAAAGGAGGGGGAAGTAGAAAATTCTATCTTCCGTGCGAACCGCGTAGGTTAAATCACCCTATTTGGATCGTACGAAAAAATTTATTTTATTTCTAAAAGCCGCAATTAAATAGAAAGTAAAAGTGTAAAATTGCCATGAGTATTGATATATTTGTTGTAGTGACTGCTGGTAAAATAATAAAATAGTGCGCAATTATTGGGTTTTAGTTAAAAGGGTACTGTTTGTAGAAAGTTGATCACCGTAGCGTGTTGGGTTTAATTAATTACAGTAGTTAATACTTTAATTTGTCAAGGCCTGAATTGAATCCCTCAAGAGACCACATTCAGACCCCGGCCTAGGGAAGGTGTCAACCACTCGAGTAATAGGGTTGGATATATAATATTGGACTAGTGATAAACATTTTAGGCCTCGTTTGTGGGGGTCACTACGGGTAAAATGGTACAAACCTACGTAGGGCCAAATCATGAATTCATATCTATCTCCTAGATTGAAGGCTACAGAAGCTAAATCTACCTCATATATGAGTGCTAGTAGCATCTTTGGATAATTAAAATCAACACACAACCTTCTTAATAAAATTCTATTTTGTGAAGAAAAAAAAATAGACTTGGGTGAGCATGAGAGCAATGATATGTGGAAAATTCATCTATTGTATTTTGCTATTAATGCTTACCGAGTACGTTTGTACTCACCCTTGCTAAATCTCCCTTTCCTGGATAATCATCTTGGTGGTCAAGTACCAGGTGGGGTTATGGACCCTAGTGAACTCGCCTACGACGCATGGGGTGAGGAGCACCCGCAAGATCATGATCATGAGGAGGGAAGCTATCAGGAGGATTAGAATAATGGATAGACTGTGCTCTAGCTTTTGTTGGCTGCTGGGTAGTTAGAATGTCTGTATTATACTTTGTTTTACTTGGATCCGTATATAATTATTCAACTGGACTTCTAGCCTATGTGGCATGAAATGTAATCAAGTTACATTTTAGTCTCTAATTATTATTCTGTTGCAACTCTCTCAATACGATGTACTAACTAATAGAATATCAAGTGAGCTCGATGTTTTAATTATCTAGTATACCAAGATTCGTGTGATTATGTTAGAGTAATGGTGGTGGTTACTGTCGTTACTCTGGGCTAATTATATGGGTCACCAAAAAGAGCAATAAGTAGTCTAAGAGCATCTCCAGCAATGGCCCCTAAAACAGGGTCCCTATTTTGGATTTAGGGACCCCCTCTATTTTTTAGGGCCCCGTTTTTAGAGCACAAGTCCAAAGAATGACCCTTAAATCTCAAATTTATTTTACTTTTTCTCCTATTTTGACATATCCGCTATGTATAATCTTCATTTGACACCACTAAAATTCAATCAAAAATATTTGTAATACATAAAACATAAGCATATTAACATTTACAATTTAAAAATATGATATTTCAAATTTAAATTTAAAATTTTCAAAACATGATAAAATTTTCGAAGCCTCTCATGTATTTCCCTATCTTCAATAATAGGGGTTGTACTCGTATCCCTGGGAATTGGGGCTGAGGAGGTAAATTTAGGGGCCTCTTAATTTTAGGGGCTTGAGTTGGGGCCCCCTGAGAATTGGGGCTGAGGAGGCAAATTTAGGGGCCTCCTAATTTTAGGGGCTTGAGTTGGGGCCCTGCTGGATCTGTTTTTTTTACTACACTCCCTATTTTAAAGTTTAGGGGCTGGTTTAGGGGCTCTGCTGGAGATGCTCTAATAAAATAGGGTAATTTGATCTTTCGTACACTTGCCTTGGTTGAAGTACAGAATCCTAAAACATCATCTATTCAAAAACGGAGGGAGTACGATATTGGTGTACCCTTTTTCTCCCCTTCTTTCTGTGTTGGCGGCTGATCTTTTACAATCCATTTTTAGCAAGGCTTTGCATATTGGTATCATCCCGTCATCCCATTGCAAATTTTTTTTAACGATAACATACATATATACACTATTTTACAGATGCGTATAGACTACACGTCAGTTGATCGCACCATGCATACACTAACGTTTACTATCTTATTTACTAAATTTTACTATAGAACAATGAATGAAGTTACTAATGAATCGATAGCGTGGCCAACCAACTAATAAATGCATTCACTTGTTTATACATGAATCTTTCTTTCTTTCATTTTACTATAACTTTTTTATTGGCAACTCCGATTCATAAACGATTTTCACCAGTAGCTTACTGACGACAAAAGCAACAAAATGATATAAGCCTCGCCACTAAACACTGATGTAATGCTTTTTACTATGCACAAAATAGCATTTTACTAGCTACTACACAAGATTTTACAGCAAAAATGAACATCAGTGAACGTCACTAGTAAAATGTTACGTGAACAATCGTGAATGTTATTGTAATAGATGGTAAAATCAAATAAGAACTGTTTGTAAAATGCTATGTGTATGTTTAGTAGTAAAATCTTAAACACATCAGTAATTTGAGGGTGGTTTACAACCAAATAAACAACAAATTAATTATGTGTGCAAAATGTTTATACTGAACAGATGCATAACATTTTTACGAACGGTTCTCATTTGATTTTATCATCTATTACAATAACGTTTACAATAGTCTACATAATATTTTTACTACAGGGCCGACAACCAGGACTATATTCTTGTTCTGATAGTTCACTTCATTTCAGTTTAGTAACATCTTGTGTAATAGCTAGTAACATATTATTTTCTGAATAGTCAAAGATAATATATCCTGTATAAACTACCCTTATCATGTAAAATCCATGAAAACCACATGTAAAAATTATCAAAAACTCTAAAAAAAATTACCATACGTAGGAGAGGTAAGATTCTACAACTCTGTAAAATTTGAAGACCAAAATCAATCTGATTTGAAAGATATAAAATTGACAAGAGCTAAACTATGATGAATAGTAAATTTATCGTTTTCATATCTTTCAAATATGATTTAGTTTGGTCTTCAAATTTTATAGGTTGTAGAAGGTCGCCTCCCCTACGTTTGGTAAAAAAAATTTTGAGAAATTTTCAAAACTTGTACATGTGGTTTTCGCTTATTTTACATGACAAGTGTGGTTTACTACCAAATAAACACCAAATTATTGATTTGTGTGAGATTTTACTATTAAATAGACATATAATACTTTACTAACAGTTTTCATTTGATTTTACCATCTATTACAGTAACGTTTATGATCATCCACATAATATTTTACTACAGGGCTGATAAACAAAACTAAATTCTTGTTTCGATAGTTCACTTCATTTCAATTTAGTAACATCTTGTGTAATATCTAGTAACATATTATTTTCTGGATATTGAAAGGCAATATATCCTTTATAAAACCACTATTATCATATAAAATTCTTGAAAATCATATGCACAAGTTTTCAAAATCTCTAAAAAAAATTACCATACATAGGGGATGTGAGATTCTACAACTCTATAAAATTTAAAGAACAAAATCAATCTCATTTGAAAGATATAAAATTGACAAGAGCCAAATAGTGATGAATAGTAAATTTATCTTTTCGTATCTTTTCAAATGCGATTGAGTTTGGTCTTCAAATTTTACAATGTTGTAGAAGCTCACCTCCGCTATGTATGAGAATTTTTGAGAATTTTTCAAAACTTGCACATGTAGTTTTCATGAACTTATGCGATAGAGGTGGTTTACTATCAAATAAACACCAAATTACTGATGTGTGTAAGATTTCCCTACTGAACAGACGCTTAACATTTTACGAATGGTTCTATTTTGATTTTTTTACCATATATTACAGTTACGTTAACGATCATCCACATAACATTTTACTAAATGGCCTACAAACAAAACTAAATTCTTGTTTTGATAGTTCACTTCGTTTTAGTATAGTAAAATATTGCGTAATAGCTAGTAAAATATTATTTCCTGGATAGTAAAAAGTAACATCTCCAGCGTTTAGTAGCGAGATTTATATTATTTTATTATTTTTGTTTTCAGTAAGCTACTGGTGAAAATTGTTCATAAATTGGAGCTGCCAGTAAAAGTTATAGCTAAATCAAAGAAAAATAGGTTCATGTACAAACTACGAAATGCATTTACTAGTAGTTGGTCACTTAACTGCTTTAGTCAACACACAGGAGTACACGGAATGGTTTGCATGCGCTTCTTTGGCCAGAGCGCTAAATAACTATTCTATGCTTAGGAGTAGAATAGCGCTACTACGTGTGTGTGTGTGTGTGCGCGCGCGCGCGCGTAAATATATAATAGGACGCCAAAATGGGGCACCATGGTGCCTATACACCATAATTTCAAATGCACGAATTCAAGCCCAATTTGGAAATATTTTTCTAAAATTTAAGTTTTAGGGTATATACCCATCTATAACAATTCAAATGAAACACATACATTTGAAAGAAATATACTCGAATTCAAATATTTTGAACGAATTTAGATCACATACTTTGCTAATTTATATATATAATCAGCACATAGTTACAAATTATAATCAAACTATCATCAAAAAAGAAAATTCTAGTTTGAATTTCAGTTCAAAGTTGTTTGAACTAGTTAGTAAACTGGTTAAATCTAACATCCTAAATTTTTTTGCATGCAATAAATAGGGAAAATGTGTAGCCTGTGAGACTGAGCACTTCTTATTTTTGGCAAATATATATAAGGCTGGAAATCTAAGGCAATAAATATCGTAGTTACAAATATCTATCCAAAATAATGATGATGTCCCAGTTCCCACAGTCACCATAGCAATGCCTCTATAAGAATTGATATATTTTATAACATCTCTCCACAAGAATGATCCTTGAATTCCTGAGCAATCAGGGATTTTATCCCTATGGTAGGTTGACAAGAATATATTTACCCATGTTAGGTCATATTTGTTATAGAATTTATGGAGATTTTCAATAAAAATGCCTCATTCTGGGCTTGTAGGTTTATAACACCAATATCCCCTTTATTCTTTGGCCAGCATACAAGGTCCCATGCTGCTAGATTTCTCCCTTTTTGTTGAGGATGAAGCCATGCCATAGACAGTGTTTTCTTGCTCCTTCACTATTGTTGATCGTTGTTACTGGAATTCTCAAATGGCACATATAAAAGGTGAGCAAGGCTGACAAAATCGAGTTAATCATTTGCAAGTGGCTGCCATAAGATAAATAAGAAGCCCAACATATAATATTTGCTTCAACTCTGTCTTTAAATGGCGAGAAATCACTTACTCTTAGTCTTATATTCCCCAGAGGTAAGCTCAGATAAATAAAAGGCACAGTTTGGAATCCACATATTTTTGTTAAAACCAGTATTTTTCTTTCATGAACATAGATTGGTACCAAAAAAGATTTATTATAATTTACCTTCAGACCCGTAGAGGTGTAGAAAGAGCTTAGAATTGCTTTCAAGCATGAGCTACCTAGCACTTGCCTCCATAATTATTAGTGTGTCATCAGCATATTGTATAATAGGGAAGTTAGTGTCCATTGAAGAAGGTATTGGTAGAGAAAAACTCCCCTTTTGTATGTTGTATTCACTATTGATTGCAAAAGATCGGCTGCTAATACATTTGTAGGGGTGATAGTGGATCCTCCTATCGAACTCCTCTCTTATATTGAAATTGCTTCTATGGAACTCTATTTAGTAAGATTGTAGATGTGCCTGAGTTAAGTAAAACATTTTTCCAATTGATCACTTCAATAATGACAGTATGTCTAATGTATCCAGTTGCCAATTGTCGCTGCCTCTAGAGACTTTCCAATTGTCCAGTATGCAAATGCCACATTTGTGGTTATGTCCGCTTATACAAGACAACTATTTGTATCAAAGAACTCCTCAATACATTTGCGGCCCCAACAGGACTTAAGTTCAATTTTCCTTAAGTCTTTTTTGGTCCCTATTAATTTGATATTTGATAAAATAGAACACCTGGCATACATTTGGATGTCAAGTTGGTACTTTCCTTTTCACATATTTGGGATTGCCTCTAAGTTTGTCAAAGCCTAGGGTGGAAGATTTCTTTTCCCTAGGTCAAAGGATATAATGAAGGTTGGTTAGTTGTGCATCATATCTTTCCTATGGGGCTAGATTGGACATGGTTAACTCGGTACTTTCACCTCACATTTTATATTGTTCACTCTCAAATTGCCACTAACTTTGATCGAGCAAATTGGCAAGTGTAGAAAACATTGGCTTTGGAGAGGATCAGATATCAATGCAAAGAAATTGTTGGAGGAAATCCAATCACCTCTCGAATGGGAGGCCCCATACTCCGTCAACTCTATGAAGAGGGTACATGCACCCCATGGGTCAGGAGCTTCACCTCTAGCTTGTGGATAGGGTGCATGACTGGGTGCCTTATCCATGGTGTGGTACCTGGCCCTCCAGGGAACTTCGCATTGTTCCCATCTATAGGGCATATGGCTCAATCCTAGCCCATGGCGCTCCCATAAGCGTCCATGGAGATAGAGGGGCACCATTGCCTCACTCGGTATCGACTAATAAGTGAGGCCGCCAAGTACTATGGTCCCCATGAGGTGAAGCCCTGAAGGAGGGCCCAAACCTCGGGACCTCGTGGGACCCCATAGTCAATACTTAGCCCTAGGGAGCAACGACGCGAGATCCACTACCACCTCCCCCCTAGAATGACAAAGATGCCCATGCTTAAGTCACTCCACTAGAGATAGGATAGTCTATATTTACCAGATCGAGCACCTATAAAAGCTCATTGTAACCCTCACTTGGAGGGGGTACTCTAATGTAATACAAAACATATAAACTGGCAGGGGCGTAGCCAGCAGGGGGGCTCCGTTAGGCTGGAGCCCCCCTCCAGCCGCTAGATATTAAGTACTTTTTAGATCGGATACACTAAATTTAATATATATCATTTATTTTTTTGCATTTAATGAATCAAATTAGCTACTATTTATGTATACTTCTTCTGGTTGTAGAGTAGTAGAATGTCCTCAACAAATCAATGGTTTGATTTGATTTCTACTACCTATTATATACTACCAGTATAATGCATTATAAATCTTCTCTAATTTTTGGCACCGCGATAGCGAATGCACACGCGCTCGAACATGGCATAAGGAAGAAGAAGCTTTGCTAGGTGGATGAGTTGCTTCATGTACTATGTGGCTTGGTGGGCCACATCTTATTGGAGGCCTAATTTGACAATTGGTGACTTTGCTTGCTACTTGCACAACTAGACTCGAATCCTAGACGCACGCAAAGACCATAGAGCAAGGGAAAGAGGATATGGTTCAATGTCTCTCCTTCACAAGGACATGGCAGCCCATCGAGTCAAGGGTGCTTGATGCGCGTCGCGGAGAGCAGATGCCAGGAAGCTAGCAAGGGCGCGAGCGTGTGGCGACAGTCAGGGAAGATAGCGTATCATTCTTGACCAGCTAAGTGGGTTGACCAAAACAACAAATAGACAATGTGAGCATTTCTTCTGATTTATGATTTTGTTTGTCAATTGCAACTATACAAATGTGTTGAATAGAGATAATAGCCGATTTATTTGATTGATTAGTGTTAACTTGTTTATATATTTAAAAATGTTTGACAAGTGAATATTGTACAAGTATTTATCAAAGAATAAAGTATGATTAGTAACACTTGTACCGATAAACATACAATACAAGCTATTTAATATGTTTATTTTAATCTAGCTCAACTCTTCGAGCCTACCCTCTATGTTATTCCTGGCTTCGCCACTGAAGCTGGTGTACCCTCCGGGTCACTCCCAAGCAAGGAGACACTGTCTCTACCTTGAACCCAAGGGCACACCAACAGGAGTAGGGTGTCTTTATTGGCGCCCGAACTAGTATAAATGGTCATGTCTCCATTACTCTCGCAAACGCCGGCCCATCGGAGGGCCGACGTCCGCCTATCTCTTGTCCTATTTTCCAACATACAACAGAAGCCCCCTCTTGCAGCTTGGAAGATGGTTTGTACACCAAAAAATCAGGGAGGACTAGGTGTTCTGAACTTGGAAGCCCAAAATGATGCTTTTCTCTTGAAAAACTTACACAAATTCTTCAACAGGCACAATTTTCCCTGGGTTCAGCTTCTGTGGAATACTTATTATAGTGAAGCTTGTCCCCCCATTACCACAAAGAGGGATCATTCTGGTGGAAAGATAATCTAAAGCTGTTAGATTAATACAAAGATATAGCTAAATGTCAAATTGGGGATGGTCATTCTGCATTATTTTGGTTGAATCTTTGGAATGAAAATTTGTTAGCTGCTCAGATGCCACAACTATATTCCTTTGCTAAACAGAATAATCAATCAGTGGTTCAGGTCTTGCAAACACTATTGCTTCAGGAACTTTTCAAGCTCCCACTTTCAGTAGTTGGTTACAATCAATTCCTTCAGTTAGAAAATATGATCTCAAACTTGGATCTCCCATGTGTCCATGATATTTGGAGTTATATTTGGAACTCAGCAGCTTACTATTCAGTGAAGACAGAAGACTTATGAAGTTGTAATTGGAACTCAACATGTACATGCTGCATTTCACTGGCTTTGGAAGTGTTCTTGCCAAACAAAACATAAATGAGTTCTTTTGGCTGCTGCTCAAAGATCGATTGAATAACAATAATCTCCTTCGCCGGAAGAACAGACACCTGCCTGATTATGAATGTGTTCTCTGTCAAAGAAAGGTGGAAGAAACTTTGCATCACCTCTTCATGGACTGTTCTTTCGCACAGGCATGCTGGGAATTTATTTGTCCTTCGATTCATTTCAGTGTGTCAGTGTTTGATACGCTAAGTACCATCAAAGACAGCCTAGGACTTTCTTTCTACATGGAGATAACCATCATTTGATGCTGGATCATTTGGACAACAAGAAATGGCAAAGTTTTTGAAGGAATTACACCAACAGTTGCCATTAAGAAGACAAAGTTCAAGGCTGAATTTGCCCTCGTTATCCATCGTGCAGAAAAGAAATATTTTCGACAAATTCAAGACTGGCTAGATAGTTTTAACTAAAAGCCATTTGTTTATTCTTCTTAGCTTTCTTTGTAATTACCTACATTCTTATTAATGCTTCTACTATTTGAAAGTTGCACAAATATGAAAGTATGAACGAAAGGTAGCTAGTGATTATTTACCCTTTCACTCGATTCAAGATTTGTGCAACTTATATTAGGAGGATGGCGTATAGAAGCACTACTGGTATTATATTCAATCAGACCACCTTGGCACTACTGCTCTCCTCAAAAAACGATATGGTGTTGTTTTGTTGGTTGAACGAGTCCAACATTACTCATCCCCTTAGTAAGGATAAGGATTTGCAAACCCATCTCTTTGTCAGTGTAAAACCCACGAAAAATAGGTGAAACTAACGTCTCCGAGTGATGGATGTAATCATATATGATCCCAGTATTACTAGTATCTCCTCATGTATCAGGCTGCCTGTTTCTTTTCACAACATATGTATCAGGCTGCCTGTTTCTTTTCACATCAAAGACAGCTAACCTGGTTCTACTCCACCTGTTCGAGTTTTATAGCTTGCAGAAGTGATGATTCAGAGGTACTCATCATGGATAACCACAGGAAGCCATTTCGCCACCAAATCGGAGTAACAATGTAGCAGCAGCTCTGCTATCTTCTGCTCTGACTCTGAAGATGGACTACTCCCTTGCGCTCTGCATCGACAGTCAAACACAGAAGAAATCTGACGAAATGGAAGGCCCGGTGTGTGTGTAGTGTGTTGGGCAGGCCGCTGATGAGGCAGTGTGCGTTCAGCCCGATGCACGGGAGGCCTCTGCCCATCCGCAACGAGGCCCCGGGCGCGTGCACAAAACGTTATTGGGCTCGGCTGCCGGCACGCGGATGTTTGAGCCCGCCCATGCTGTTTGGGCCTGGGCCTGCATGTACCTCGGGAGTCGGGTGTTTCTTCCGCTACAGATTATGATGGTAAATATTCTGGATTATACGAGAATAAGCTAGCATATAGTTTCTGATTCTACGTAGAATGGCTGCTTCTCGTTACAAGAGAAATTATCCAAAATCTTTTCGTTTGGTAAACAATTCGCTTTTCTTTTAAACAGAAATTGTTCGCAACAAGGCTCCTCTACA
Source organism: Rhipidocladum racemiflorum (assembly GCA_036346355.1). Taxonomy (NCBI): domain Eukaryota; kingdom Viridiplantae; phylum Streptophyta; class Magnoliopsida; order Poales; family Poaceae; genus Rhipidocladum; species Rhipidocladum racemiflorum. The sequence continues at coordinate 23,919,334 of CM070571.1, forward strand.
GGGAGAAAAGTAGATACATAATCTCATGCGATTTTTCTTTGGAACGAAGAATCCAGTTCAATCTTTTGTGGTGAATTTGCATGAATTGTGATCTTTTTGCTGCTGTGTATATGACTAGCATACGAGGATCTATGCGGTGGCAAATCCTCAAATTTAACTTCAACCCATCAACATCTAGAGTAGGTCACGCAAGCTTCTTCTCGACTCCACCGTTTTTGTAGTACACATTAGCATCTCACGACGGCATGATTCTAGAGTTGCTATCTCTACTTATATCATGACCTGCAGGAGCCGGCAAGTGCGTGATGCAATACTCCAGTTTTGTCCCATCGTCTTGATTTCATCCCATGCCACCCTTTTTCACAAAAAAAAAAGAGGAGGAGGCTACATCACACAATAGCGGGAAAAAATCGTATTTAGTACAACAGTAACCTCGTATTTACGAAACGGTACAACATTTTGGCATATTTACCAAAAAATCACTCATGTATGGTTCCCCAAAAACCGGTGATACATCAATGGTGTATGGAATACCGGCCAAGAGATGAACGGTGGATGGGGAGCCGGCGTTGAGCTTCAACGGTGGATGGGGAGCCGGCCAAGGAATGAATGGTGCCTGGGGAGCCGGCCAAAGCTTGGATGGTGCGTGGGCTACCGGCCAAGGCACGGTCGACGAGGAGGGCCACCGGCAGCATGAGATCGATGGCGCATGGGGACCGGCCAAGAGCATCCTCTCCCATCCATGCAACCAGCCAAAGCCTAGTCTCACATGCATGCATCTCCAAAGTGAGCCTACTACTCTGCATCGAGTCTCTTTGCCAAGCATGCAACCGGCCATTTGCTGCTTTCGGCGCACCAACCAGACAACGGCGACGGGAGTCATCAGTGAATCTCCGTGATTAACGCAAATGAAAACTTCCTGGCTATATAAAGAGGATCGAGGGAATGGGAAAACGACGTTCACAAGTGATTAGCGAGTGAAGTTTCTCCCTGGCGAGCGTGAAGTTTCTCCCTGGCGAGCGTGAAGTTTCATCGAGTGTGAAGTTCCAGTGAGCTAGTGACATTCCATTATCTGGCTACTCCAACTACGCGAAGTTCCATTCTCTAGTTATTGCGTGAAGTTGTATTTTCTGGTTATCCATAGCTTAACTATTAATTGACCTTCTATTTTGGTTCTTCAGAGGAAATCACGATTCCAAGACAACCGAAGGCAGAATTGATATTCATCGTAAACTTGTTGCTGCGGCAATCGAGGTGCACATTACTAAAGTTTAATGCTATGCATAATTAATGATACTTTTATTTATGCGATCGTATATTGCAAACTTGGTAGATATATCGCTGCATGCCATAACAATTTGCGAAATAATCGTAACTCCTAAAAATGTCTTCATCTGTAAGAATATTGAAATGGAATGAAAAGTTAAATGAACTATTCTTGCATAGAATAACAACCTTCTATTAGGATTATAGTCTCTCCAGAGGTCAGGACCCTCTGCCGAGCTTTCGTTAGAACGTTGGACTCTATTTACTTCGAACGATTATTCGCAGCGAAGGACTGCTTTTATTTTTGGACGTAATCTCTACTTGGACACGAAAGGAGTTGACCTCCTTTCTCAACTTAATAACTTGAACCAAATGTAGCCGCTTAACTGACTTAAAAATTGGTGCGCCGAACCTCCTGGACCTATCTCGAATGTAGTTGCTTAATCTTTTGATTCTTAATGATGTTTTTCCTTCGTAGAAACCGATGTTGTAGAGACCAGGACCGTCGACCTTGTCTCCGTTGTAGAAAACTCCGAGCACGGTAAGCACCTCCTTGGATCATGTTGTTCCTATTATTTTACTTAGGTTATGTTCACATCATTTTACTTAGATTATGTTGTTTAAACAAATCGATGTATGCATGCGTTAATTTCAGTAAGCATCCTATATTGTGAACTTGGGACAAATATCCCCGCATTAAGCAAAAAAATGATAGATAACATCCTTGATAGCTTGAAGATTGGGTTAGACATCTATTAATGTTCTTTTTATCGGTTGCTGTTCGTGGACCATAACAATTTACGAAGTAATCCTAACATGTAAAACTATCTCGGAGGGCTAAACCCTCTGATCACCATTGAATGTTTTAATTTTGCATTTATAATTTGCTTGAGGGTAGGACTATTTTTATTTAGGACTAATATTCGCGAAGGAAGGACTGTTTTTATTTTTGGACGTAATCACCACTTGGACCCAAAGGAGTTGACCCTTCTCAACACAATAACTCGAACGAACGTAGCTGCTTAATCCGACTAAAAAATTGGTGCGCCGAACTTCTGGACCTTGGTAAGTTATTCGCAGAAGCGAAGGACTGTTTTTATTTTTGGACGTAATCACTACTTGGACCCGAAAGGAGTTGACCTCCTTTCTCAACTTAATAAGTCGAACCAAATGTAGTTGCTTAATCTGACTTAAAAATTGGTGCGCCGAACCGTTGAACCTTGGTAAGTTATTTTTGCCTTATTACATCCTTCTTCGCTTCATCGATGTTTTTTGCTTTGTGTAGATACCGCTGTTGTAGACACCGCTGACCTCGACTCTCCGTTCGAGCAGTCAGAAAGCAAGGTAAGCACCTCCTTCGATCATGTTGTTCCCATTATTTTACTTAGATTATGTAGGTCAGGTCGGACTTGGAGAATCGGTCGATAATAAAATGGGCTAAAATATTGATCGTAGGTGGTGAATAAATTTAATAAAGCGCGACTATATAAAATCGAGTGAAACCTTTAAAATGTGAAGGAAAAATTTGTAAATCCTATAATAATATGATTAAGCGATGTGGAAAAGGAATATGAATTTGTAGATAATTGTAGTAGTTCGTAATTTATTAGTTGTTAAACGTAAGAAATAATTAATGTGCTATAACCTGATTATTTAACCATTAAAAATTATGAAGCCAATTTTGTTATTCTCAAGAGGGAAGTAAATAACATGTATTCGTAAAACTTACGGTGTACCAATTAGCTTTTGTTCTGTAGGTCATATCGAGCCATGACAAAGTTAAAGTATACCGTAATGCCGTGAATATGTCGCCGCAATACCCTAAGTTTTATTGTGAACGTTAACTTTTAAGCCTTTTCGGCAGCCCGTAAAATATCACGTTTAAATGTAATTTTTGGCACGAAGACTGCAGATGTGCTCTTCGATATATGGAGTACCATATTCTGGGAAAATATTTTATTTACACCTTACTTTGCTACAAAAATATGCTGCCGCAATACCCCTAAGTTTTATTGTCAACGTTAACTTTTAAGCCTTTTCGGCAGCCCGTAAAATATCACGTTTAAATGTAATTTTTGGCACGAAGACTGCAGATGTGCTCTTCGATATATGGAGTACCATATTCTGGGAAAATATTTTATTTACACCTTACTTTGCTACAAAAATATGCTGCCGCAATACCCCTAAGTTTTATTGTCAACGTTAACTTTTAAGCCTTTTCGGCAAATTCGTGAAATATCACGCTTAAATGTAATTTTTGGCACGAAGATCGCAGATTTGCTCTTCGATATATGGAGTACCATATTCTGGGAAAATATTTTATTTACACCTTACTGTGCTACAAAAATATGCTGCCGCAATACCCTAAGTTTTATTGTCAACGTTAACTTTTAAGCTTTTTTCAGCCAGTAAAATATCACGTTTAAATGTAATTTTTGGCACGAAGACTGCAGATGTGCTCTTCGATATATGGAGTACCATATTCTGGGAAAATATTTTATTTACACCTTACTTTGCTACAAAAATATGCTGCCGCAATACCCCTAAGTTTTATTGTCAACGTTAACTTTAAAGCCTTTTCTGCAGACCGTAAAATATCACGGGTAAATGTAATTTTTGGCACGAAGATCGCAGATGTGCTCTTCGATATATGGAGTACCATATTCTGGGAAAATATTTTATTTACACCTTACTTTGCTACAAAAATATGCTGCCGCAATACCCCTAAGTTTTATTGTCAACGTTAACTTTTAAGCCTTTTCTGACTCGTAAAATATCACGCTTAAATGTAATTTTTGGCACTAAGACTGCAGATTTGCTCTTCGATATATGGAGTACCATATTCTGGGAAAATATTTTATTTACACCTTACTTTGCTACAAAAATATGCTGCCGCAATAACCCTAAGTTTTATTGTGAACGTTAACTTTTAAGCCTTTTCGGCAGCCCGTAAAATATCACGTTTAAATGTAATTTCTGGCACGAATACTGCAGATTTGCTCTTCAATATATGGAGTACCATATTCTGCGTAAAATATTTTATTTACACCTTTCTTTGGTACAAAAATATGCCGCAATAACCCTAAGTTTTATTGTCAACGTTAACTTTTAAGCCTTTTCGGTAGTCTGTGAAATAACACGCTTAATTGTAATTTTTGACAAGGAGATCGCAGATTTGCTCTTCGATATATGGAGTACCATATTCTGGGAAAATATTTTATTTACACCTTGCTTTGCTACAAAAATATGTGCCGCAATAACCCTAAGTTTTATTGTCAACGTTAACTTTTAAGCCTTTTCGCAGCCCGTAAAATATCACGTTTAAATGTAATTTTTCGCACGAATAATGCAGATTTGCTCTTCGATATATGGAGTACCATATTCTGGGAAAATATTTTATTTACACCTTTCTTTGCTACAAAAATATGCCGCCGCAATACCCTAAGTTTTATTGTCAACGTTAACTTTTAAGCCTTTTCTGGCACGTAAAATATCATGTTTAAATGTAATTTTTGCCACGAATACTGCAGATTTGCTCTTTGATATATGGAGTACCATATTCTGGGAAAATATTTTATTTACACCTTTCTTTGATACAAAAATATGCTGCCGCAATAACCCTAAGTTTTATTCTCAACGTTAACTTTTAAGCATTTTCTAACTCGTAAAATATCACGCTTAAATGTAATTTTTCGCATCGAATATCGCAGACTTGCGCTACGATATATGGAGTACCATATTCGGGAAAATATTTTATTTACACCTTTCTTTGCTACAAAAATATGCTGCCGCAATACCCCTAAGTTTTATTGTCAATCTGGAATTTGAATTTGTACATAATCTTTGTAGTTTGTAATTAATTAGGTGTTAAGCGTAAGAAATTATCAATCTAGTATAACATAATTATTTCACCATTCGAAATTATGACGCCACCTTTGTTATTCCTAGTCGGCAGTAAAGAACATGAATTCGTAAAAGAACTTAGGGTGCACCAATTAGCTTAAAAATGTGAAGGTAAAATTTATAAATCCTAGAATAATATGATAAGCGAGTTGGAAAAAGGGATTTGAATTTGTAGATAATTTGAGTAGTTCGTAATTAATTAGGTGTTACGCGTAAGACATAATCAATCTGGTATAACGTTAACGCGATTAGTTCACCATTGAAAATTATGAAGCCACTTTTGTTATTCCTAGTAGGTCAGAAAGAGCATGAATTCGTAAAAAACTTAGGGTGCACCAATTAGCATTTATACGGTAGCTCATATCGGAACCATGACGCACTTAAAGTACACCGTAATGCCGTAATTCATGAGAAAGAACAAGAGGAAAGAAAGAAGAGAAAAGAAAAGAGAAAAACAAGAAAAACATCTAATTTGAAAGAGTATCTGAAGTAACAATGTTAGGTCAGGCGAGACATGTAGAATCGATGAATCAAGTGCGGTAAATTTGGTGCAAATTTGATTAAAATTGCCTGGATAAAAATTGTAATGACTAAAAGGTTTAATATTTGTGCAACAGATGGACACATTTTTGAATATATATCATGGAGAACGGCCCTCTGCTTTTGCACCTGTAGAGTGGTGACCATGGACAATCGCATGCACGAGACAAAGACAATAGCCATCCCGAGTGGATTGGGCCACTAAAATCACATGTTGTTGCCGTTCTACGTGTGAACCGTGATACGCACAGGGTTCGCCTAGAAGGGGTTCGCCCACGATACGCTCCAAACAGCCCTATGGTTGTGTACACACTCTTCCAAATTGAGAAATAATAGTTCGTGGGATTTGTATGCTCGCAGTTTAACGAAGAGAATTTCGAGTTAGGAGTGTATGTAGAGGTATTTGCACGACACCAACTGAGGAGTTCGGGTCTACTTCAAGCAAGAGACCATGATTTGTCACATGGGCCACAGGATCCACCACAGATCCACCAACTGTGGAGGTGGACCTCGGGGCATGGCGAAGAACAAGTTGATGCGCGGAGGTTGGTGAAGGTGGCGCGAAGGGATGTAGGAGCGGCGGACTATGGCGAAGAACAAGTTGATGCGGCGGAGGTTGGTGAAGGTGGCGGTAGCGGGATGAAGGTGCGGCGACGATGATGACCCAAAGACTCGCTATACAATACTTTCGAGCCATTGGTCTCGCTGGATTGTACCCTTGTGGATTACAGAATATCGCCTGGGCGCACACCCATAATGACATTCGAGTTGAGCAACGCTTTCCATAACAAGCAGAGGCAATTCACTTCCTAAGCACGCACGCCGCCATGACAAGACGGAGCACACTCAGAATCGGCCTGGATCGCACTGCGTACGAGGTTAAGTGCAAAAGTACCCCATTGTCCCTTCTTTGTACGAGTTCAAGAACCAAAGCACCAGGATTACTTCAAGGTTCGTGGTATATATTCCTCATACATGCACCGAGGAATCCATAAGGAACATGAGCGATTTAATGAACGCCAAGTACGTAGCGCAGAACATAGTGAACATCGTTGGAACCAACATCGCGATGACCCCGTGTAATTATGGAGGAGATGCAAACAAAACACGGATGGTGATCACGATAGCACAGCCGCGAGCAAAACAGAAGGCATTGAAGATGCTTTTTGGGGCTTCAAGAGTCCTTCAACTTTGCTCCTAGATTATTACGTAAGATAGCCATGACAAACCTGTGCACTCGCCAGACTGGGGATGAGCATGTAAGGATGGAGGACGGGTCTTTGAGCCCTGACGAGCGGTACCTCGCCAGGCTATTCTCGGGTCGCTTGGACAATGCATCGAAGCTTTTAAGTCGCAGACCAGCTTATTTGCGCCGACGGTACATTCCCCGAGTGGGAAGTTCCGTGGACGCCGCTAATCGCACTCGCCGCAGATGCAAATAACCGTATAATCCCATTGGCGCTCGCTCGTGGAGAGTGAGAACAACGATAGTTGGTCGTGGTTCTTGGCACCGCTTAAGAGCCGGGTCGTGGGTACGAGGGAGCGCGCTTGTGTTGTGTCCGACCGCAACAAAGGCCTTCTCCACGCTGCTGGATGTCATGCACGACAAAGACAAGCTCCTCGGTGAACCGGCCCGATGTGGAGAGGAGATGGTGCATGCGACACCTAGGTGCGAACTTGTATTCAAGCTACAAGAACAAGGCGATGGTGAAGAGGTTCAAAGCCATGTGCCTTCAAAACCAACCTCACAAGTTCAACACGATATGGACGCAGCTGAACGACACCACACGGAAGATGATGGAAGACGCCCAATCACAGAACAACAACTACGCCTCAAGTGGTGGCAGCCGCACTTTGGTTAGTCGCGACGCGCCCACCTTCACCAAAGGATTGCGGGGAAGCCACCGAGCGGTGGGCGCCACTCCACTATTACCTAACGGAGCGAGGTACGACAAACCAAGAGTTCATGGTAATTACCGCTGTTTACGTGAATTCTCGCTGAAGCTAACATAAACCATTTTAGGTACAACGTCATGACCACGAATATAGCGGAGGCTTTCAACAACGCATCAAGGGTGTTCGCGCCTTCCGCTGTGTTCAATCGCTGAGCTCACCTTTACCGGCAGCTGATTACTTCCGTGATCGCTGAACGCGCCGAGGCGTATGTCACTACGCACGCACCAAGAGTGGAGAAGATCCTCCAAGCGAGAAGACAAAAGGCACACTTCCACCGCACTAGGATTTATGACTCCAGGCACGAATAAATTCGAGGTGATGTGCAAGCGCAAATACCAACTGGTATTCGCGGGGACACCACGGCGAGGCTAATTGGGGCGGAGGAGGCTACCGCGACGCAACAAGCCGGCCGCATCACATCCCGTGCTCCCATGTGTTGGCCGATGTCGCGACATGGGTGGGAACGATGCATCACGCTCATCTCACCATACTACACCGTGCATGCTTTGAAGAGCACTTGGCGCCCAAAGATGAGTTCGCTCACGCTTGGAGCGAACTACAAGCTCTTCGAGGGCCCCACTGAAACCGCACTCGCCAAGAGACGCACAGAGCCGTGAAGGCCAAGGAGCACCGTAATGCAAGGTGACATGGATGAGGCCGATGCGGTAGATGGATTGCGAAGTGCTCATTATGCAAACAACCTCGACACGCATCGCAGGAGGTGCCCCAATCCACGCAGCATTTAATTAGCAAAGGCATAATTTGACATTGTGTACTAAGTAGTGCGATTGTGATTATGTACTCAAGAATGTGTACTTTCTAATTGTGTACTTTGTAGTGCGCCCTTCCTTCATATTTGGTACGTAGCGCTATGCACTCTGGCAGTATTCCTATTACCGCTGACATTGCAAAGTTATGGCGGGATTGCACTTCCAGAGCTACTCAAGGAGTTGGTTGATGCGAAACACCGTGGCGAGGGCGATTTGTTCAGACATGAGGTGCGACTCAATTGTATGTTACATGTGGTGCAATATTTGCGATGCCTCTAACCTTAATTATGCGTACATTTCAGCTTGCCCGCCTGTCTCCGCCGGCCGTTGCACAAAATACCGAGGTTGGACGGCCGGTTCCATATTCCACTCGCCTGCAGGTCTACTACCCTTCGCGCTTCTCATGGACGGAGCTACGATGGTAGGGGGCATGACCACGCCGATGCCAGGCCTCGATCGGGCACTTCTTACCGGTTTGATCGATCGGTGGCGCCGGAGACGCACACATTTCACTTTCCATTCTGAGATGACTATCACTCTAAGAGACGAGCCATGCTCACCGGCCTCCCATTAGGGGCCAACCTGTGGTCCTATCCCGCCCGTAAGAGGCCTCGTGGCAACAAGACGTGACGGCCAGTACATGGAGATTATTTGTTAAGTAATGTCTAAAATGATAACGACATCGATGTACCTCATTAATCCGAGTACCTGCAGGTTTGGGGTGCCGCATACAAGTAAGGATACCTGAGTGTCAACGAGCTGGCTACACGCATTACAAGAGTACCAACCATGCCTACAGGATGCGCATTTAAGCTACCATAGAACGACATTACGAAGTTTATCTCGTATTGCTTGCTTGGTGGTTTGATGTTCACGACCACGAACAAAGTGACACCATCTCCCCGCATATAGTTTGGATAGCTCGTGAGTTGGCCGCAAATCTAGAGGATATGACGACATACACCGGGCATCCGCGTCCTAGCCGACACGCATCGTGGGTTGTGCGGCTACGCGCATTTACATACCGCTAGGGGCACAATTATCGGGTGCGTGCAATTGCTCCAGATGTGGAGTTGGGAGTACCTTCCGATATCTAGGCCTACAATCAGAGAAGGTACTACCCCATCGAGGTGGGCCATGACATGCCGTAGCCCTCTCGCCCCACTATGGGTTATCGTTGGATGCACGCGACGGCTAAGATGGTCGCCGCTGATGACCAAAGCGAAGCTACAAAGTGTGGTAGCAGATATGGACCTACTAACCGCCGACAATGTGACTTGGGATCCATGGACGCCGCAACGAGCCGATTTAAATTGCCACCCAAGGGCTCATATCTGGTTGCTGCCTGGTGGACATGTCATTTTGGATGACGACATGCTTCGCCGTGGTACATGAACGCTGTGGAGGTCTATTCGCTCAACGCGCCCAACGATGGGCTCGTGGCGGCAGATAATCCTGCCCACCACCGCGGATGCCGGGAGGTCGACGGTACGTATTTCATGTGTGTCATTATTGTCATCATCACAAACATTTGCCTTTACAATGCATTGACCATTACAGGAGAAGCGCTATGGGTAGTGCGGAGCAATGATTGGACCGCAAATTACTCAGACTCACATCACGCCGATGGGTCGAGTCAAGATCGCAGAGGTGGTCGATCCCATTGGGCCGCACGACCCGATGAGTACGATACCTACCTTGCATGGTACCGCTGCCGCACGCTGCGCCACGCTGTTTAGCCAGGAGATCGAACCACGCGCCATGGCGCACTCCGTAAGAAAAGTCGCGACATGCGCAGACTCGTGCACCCATCGTAGTAGTAATATTTATCATAACTTTCATATTCAAATTCCTAATAACTACATACCGCAACGCAGACTCGGAGGCATCGCAAATAATTGCCCATGGCGATGAATCAAGGCCCCACCTCCGGTCCTCTCGCTCGACGCCGGCAGCCAATCAAATGAGACGTTACTTCGCCTCAGGGGCCAGACATTTCTCGGCGATGCGTGGGCTTGAGGCTCGCACGACAGCCCACGCAACTACGGCTCTCCTCGCATGGATCCAACTCATACCTCACACGCTTAGGTGGTCCGCTCAAGATCCGCCCCTCAAGTGGCGCATCGAGAGGATGCCCCAAAGACGCGCGCCCACGCCCCATGTGGGAAGCTGGCCACGCGCCATCATCCTAGCTCCCGTGTTGAAGTCCCAATTAATCGTTGGGAACAAGGGGAGCAGGAGCAGATTGTTACGCCTGGCCAAGGTAACTGTGGTCACCATGGGACGACATACTGCACGCCGCCCCACCGCCGCGCCGGCGTGCCATATTTCTCGCCTCCTACGCGACGGACTACAAATAACCACAACAAGGAGCGAGCCTGGTGCTTTCGACCGAGCTCGAGTTGATGTCGACATACTACCTTTATCGCTTACTAGGGGGCAATGGGCATCTCGCAATCAAGCGAACCGGCCAGAAACATACCGCATGCGGGTCCACTACAAACGACTCAATCCAGATGCATGGTACAACTATTCCCACCAGGACTCGCGACAATATACCTTTGCGCTGGTGCACCTCCCTCGATTTAAGATGTCGAGGACCGCCTGTGTCCGAGTAGGCAGGGCCATCACAGCCGCAGGATCGAGGAACACAGTCCCCAGCTATGCATACCGAGGAATTCATGAGAAGGCAAGCCGACGCCGCCGCGGGGCCGCCAATAATGTAAAATAACTTCATGTAGGGCCTCCGCCTCATGTATTTACTAATTGTACGTATTAAAGATGCGTGCAAATTGGACAAAGTGCTGTCCATTTCCGTATTGCATGATGTTGGTGGCTACAACCTTCAAGACACTTCGAATTAATTTCTACTGCTGGAATAATTGCTCTAACATGACCTCGCGAAAGTTAATACCGTAGGACGTGACTCCAGTTAGAACGGCAAAGCCTTAACGATTCAATTTTTCGTAAGACATATTTACGCACTTATAAGCTTCTTCACTTCTACGTATTCTCGTCAGAGTATCTTGTTCTTCCGTCGTATTATATCTAAAATGTTTTACCGACCTTGTCTTGCTTCAAAATTTTGTAGATGCCTGCCTTCACCTCGCTTGCCATGACGGAGGGAGGATTTTGTGAGGAGCTATCTTTGATGCTCCAGAGCTGGGCTACACTCGCCGCCTCGGAGTACCGCCGCGCTTCGCGCCCCGCTTTAGCCGTAACTTTTGGACAAGGAGATTGCTCATCTTCGCCAAGGGTCCTCAAAGTGGAATGACCGCAACCGGTACTTCACAAAGGAGCGGCTAAAGCTCGATGATGCTCGCAGATGCGGCCAGCGTGCTCTCCTTCACTTCGCGAGAGCTACCGCTACTGGGCTGAGGACACTCCGCATCGCTCTTTCCCTCCCATGAGGTGGGGAGGAGTCACAACTGCCCGAGCTTACAGCTGGAGTCGACCCCACCATTGTGCACATGGGTGGGCTCATCCGGCGCAGGACAAGGCGTATGTCCACATTTCTTGTGAGCTTCAGACACTTACAGGGATCTTGCCGCGCGAGGCCGAGATCGCTCACCAAGGACTTGCAGCGTGGAGCCGCTTCCATCTCCAAACAGACGTGTGCAGAGGCGCAATGACAGCACCACCACCGCTTACCCCAGCCCAGAGGACCTTCCACGTAGAGGCTCGACCCCGTGACGCCGCGAGGGTCAAGCTGCCGCCGAGGTCCGCCGCCAGAGTAATCGCACGGAAGTCCGTGCGACGTGTTGAGCAGCCAAAGGCGTTCCAAGACTTCTTGGCGGCCTGGGGAGCCAGACCTTCACAGCCGCAGTGCAGTCATGATAGTAGCGAGGGGAGTACTTAGTCCGGCCGGTAGCACCCTTCTTTTGTTCACGCTGCAACGATCAATAATTGTGTGTGACGGACTATGTAGTGCTTTTATGCATTTGTGGTACAACCATCTTAATAAAATAAGTATTCTGCTTGAACTAGAGTTTCTCTCGCTTCATAAAGTCAGTCCATATTGGCAAACAGATAGTGTAATTACCGAATTCTTTGTAAGACAATATGTATCTTTCCAAATGTATTCTGATATAAATAGGGGGATTGCAAAATAAAGTTCGAAGTTATTTGTTGGGTCCGACGGAGCGGGCGTGTTTCATCGATATATGGACTACCATATCCGTAAGAAATATCTCATGGACACCTTTCGTTGCATCTAATATCTCGCCATAACCCTCTTCGCATATAAATTCGAACGCCCAATAAGCCTAAGTATTATATGCGCCAAGACAAACCCTAACGATGAAGGATTTTGGGCGCCCGTGGAAAAGCATGTCCGGGTTATTTTTTGGGGCGAATGTAGCAGATTTTCTATTTGGTATACGGACTACCATGTCCTGTAAAATATCTCGCCATAACTCGCTTGCATACAAATACTCAACCCCGAATTACCGTAGTATTATATCGCGAACCCTAACGATGAAGGATTTTGGGCGCCCGTAGAAAAGCATGTTCAAGTTATTTTTTGGGGCGAATGTAGCAGATTTTCTATTTGAAGTGGAGGGGGACTCTGCGACTGTAGGCAGCCTGCAGACCGCTGTCAGCCGCAGTCCCCAGAGCAAACGCCCTCCGCCGCAGCAGCCTTGCCAGGGGGCCACATCCGAAAAACGGGCATGCATGGCTAGTTCCCAAAAATTGGGAAAAATTGATTAAATAACCAACACTTAAATAGAAATTGAGGAAATAACCTTCATTAAATCGAATACGCTGAATAGCACTCGCTTCGCCAGATGAAGCGGCTTCCGCCACACGGCATGGAGGAAGCCAAGCTTCCGCCACACCACGTGGCTTCCTCCATGCCATACGGTGGAAACCACCCGCTCGCCACGTGGTGTGGCTTCCTCCGCGTGGTGTGGCGGAAACCACCGCTCGCCACTTGGCGACGTGCATCGCCCAAAGACATGCAGATCGACAAAGATCTCGACAAAGATCTCGCCAAATGCAAAGGAAACCGCCCGGCGCATGTGACCACCGCAAAGGAAAGCATCCGATTTCAAGGGACTACAAGGAAAGCTTGGCCGCATGTGGTCATATGCACCGAAAGTTTCAATGTCCTCTTGTGATTTAATTAGTTAATGACTAGCTTAAGTACAAATGAATAAGAAATGACTCGCTTAGTGTAATTTAATCAACACAAAAGTAATCACCGCTTCGTCTATATAATAATGAGCACTGGTCCGGGCAACGCCTTCATCCTTGTTGCTCCCACTCGCTCGCTTAGGACATTAATCAAGCCGGAATTGACCTTAACAAATGCTAAAACGTAATTGATGCGAAACTTAGCCGCTATAATCGAATTCGACCGGGACCGTGAGAGCCTGGCAGACATATCATGTCGTAAGCATGGTCGCCATAACCTGGTCCAAATGTCATGTCAAATGCATGTGTGGTACAGATCGCCCGAAGTCGTCTCGTCGAAGCATAGCCGCCAAAGCCTGGCCTGGCACCTCTCTACCTAGAAAGTCAGATGCATATGCATAGGCACAGATGCAAAGGAATCCGATGTCGCCACGTAGCTTTCCGCCCAGGCCCTCACCAAGACGCTTAATCGTGCCGCCACCGTTGCTCCATCGCCACCGCAATAAGCTTATAGCCAGGCCCCCACACGCGCTGCAAACGATGCCTCGCCACCGATTCCTCCCACTACACGCCGCGGCTTTTGGTGGGTGAAACAAAGATCGCACGTGATACTTAAACGCATCGCTCACGCGCAATGCCACATAGGTTGGACTGGCCGCATGCCGCTTCCCGCTTAAATACCGCCACGGAAGCCGCGGTTTTGCAATGTTATCGCTCACCAGACCCCACCTCGCGCTTAATGCTCCGCAAATGGTGGCTACTCCTGCCATCGCCAAAGAAGAATGCACTTCCCACCGAAAGATCGCAAACGCCGCCACGCGCCGATTTTTTCGCCTTGGCCCATCGCCCGCACGGTGATGTGCCGCCACCGTCTCGCTTCTCCTCGCTTCCTCGCCTATAAATTGCAAGGCCGCTGCACTTCTATCGTGCAAACGCGATACATTGCTCCGAGTTCATAAAGTTTGGATTGAGTTGAGAAAACCCTGAGCGCATAGAGGAGAGCCGGTAGTTTAGCTTTCCTTTTTTCCAATATTTCATTTCAGCTTCTTGTTCCACAGTATTATTTACAAAAGTTATTTTGTACGGCCAATACATTGTTGTGTTGTTGGGTCACCCACATTATTTCAGACTTATTATGCTTCTTATTGATATTTTTCCTTCGTGGTGGATACCGACTTAAGTGTTCGCTTCTGTCCAAGCCATGTCGAAGGCGCCGAGCCTGGTTGCCAATGCAGTATGGTCATTTGCCCTAATCGCCATGTGGATGCTCAAACTCGCTACTCCAAAGATCACGCCAAATAACTGACGGACGCTCTATAGATGCCCAAATTTCTCTCAGACGCCTAAATGTATTTCGATATCTTCATATTTCGATGATTATTCTATTGCTCCAGCTTTAAATATCCATGCTCACACCGTCGTAGTCTACCTGATGCCAATATCGCAAGGCGATTTATATAAATACACCGGATACTTTAAACAGACGCTCCAATGGGACACCAGAGGAACGATCTAGCGCAGAACTTAATAGGGTAACTGCACGAGAATTACCACAAAGAGAGGGAGTTCGCCTGAACAAGAAGAAAACCGTGAAGCGTATGATCGCCGCCTTGAGCGCGCTGCATAAGATAACCACGGCCGTAAGCCCCGATTTGGTTGTTCCTCTTGAAGGCCATAGCTAAGACTACAAACGTGACCGCTGGGAGTTTTTCAAGAAGAGGGTGTGGAATTCTATGATAGTGATGATTCTCGAAAGTTCTAAAGCCGCTCTACCCTCGTGATCCATTTGTATGTTAGTTCTTGTTCACAAGAAATGTTGTTGTAGTTGTTCTCCCTATTGTACTTTGTTCTATTGCTATTATGTGTTTCTCATGTATCGTAATGCGCTTTGTACTATTATGAAGCTTTCTGCTTTGTTCACCAAGTTATTCAAGTTATTTTTTCTGCTCAATGGAGCATATTTTTTATTACATGCATGTAATATCATATTCACCGACAATACTATTCAACCTTGTGTTCTTTCGTGATATTAGCCGATATGCGACAAAGCTGAATATGATGATATGACACAAGGATGAAAAAGCGATATGACAAATGAACGTATTAAAAATAAACAACAATGGCAAATAGTCCAAATGATGATATGACAAATGGCTGACAATGGTGATATGCCAAAAGGCCGAAGGCCGATATGACAACACGCTGAAAACAACAATGGCAAATAGTCCAAATGAAGGTCGATGTCATCTCAGAAAGTCAGAAAAGCATTCATTGCCAAAGATGTAAAAGCATTGCTGTCATAGCTGTAAAAGCATGCCTGCCATGTCATATCAAAAGCACGCCTGTTAACTTTTTCAGCTTTTGTCATCAAGAAACTGCATAAAGCATTCTAGTTACAGCTCTCTTTGCATATAAATTCTCAACGCCTAATAACCCTAAGTATTTAAGTCACAAGACAAACCCTAACGATTTAAGGATTTTCATTACCTGTAAAAAGCATGTTCAAGTAATTTTTGGGTCCGAATGTACAGATTTTCTATTTGGTATACGGACTACCATATTATGTAAAAATATCTCGCCATAACTCTCTTTGCATATAAATTCTCAACGCCTAATAACCCTAAGTATTAAAGTCATGACAAACCCTAACGACGAAGGATTTTCTGGCCCGTAAAAAGCATGTTCAAGTAATTTTTGGGTCCGAATGTACCAGATTTGCTATTTGGTATACGGACTACCATATTATGTAAAAATATCTCAGTTACAGCTCTCTTTGCATATAAATTCTCAACGCCCAATAACCCTAAGTATTATAGTCACGCACAAAACATGTAGTCCTTTTCTTTCCTGTTGAGCCATGAAAGCCACCTAGATTGCATCTCGCAAAGTTGTGTACTCAACCGCCATGACCCGTCGATGTCATCTATAAAGTCAGTAAAAGCATTGCCGCTAAGTCAGAAAAGCATTCTCGCAAAGATGTAACAAGATGCCCGCCATGTCATATCAAAAGCACGCTGTTAACTTTTAAGCTTTTGTCATCGATAAACTGCATAAAGCATTCTAGCCGACCTTGTCTCTTTGTTCGATTCTCTCGCTTGGTCGGTGGCGGGCTATTTAAACCCCACCGCTCGCCTCCGAATATTCACACGGCAACCAATCCAAACCACTTAAGCACAAGTTTGCCTACCAACCAACCTGTGCCAATGGAGTTCCTCGCCCCAAGGCACAAATCCAAATTGGCCCTCGACGGCATGGAGGTCCCCATGTGCCTATGGGATCCTTGCCGCTTCGGCAATCAGAGACAATTCATACACTTACGGTATGAGGTATTGAGCCGCCGCAACCACGACTCCGAGCCAATGCCGGGATGCGGATGCGCGAGGAGCCCGGTATGTTCGTGACGCATTTGCCGTTGCATCAAACCGCCCAAACCTTAACACCATTATACCATCTTTTGTCACCAATCGCAGCCTCCATTATGCGAAGTTCATCAAATTCTACGACGCGAGCGCATCGAGATGGAGAGGATGCGGAATTGGGAGTACTCGCATCGCAGAGCTATGGTAGAGCAGCAATGCCGTGAGCGCAGGAAGAGGAGAAGCGCATGAAGTTTGCCGAACAAATGCGCAGCAGAGAGGGAGGCCGAACGGCAGCGCTCGCGGCCGAGCGAGGCCGAGCGTGACAGAAGCGCGAGAGGGCGGCTAGGGCTGTGGCGGCAGAGTAATCGATGGGTTGCGCAAGGGGAAATATCCTCGGTGCACTCAAGAGAGTGTACGAGAAGGGCCCTTGTTGTTCTTCCTTTCCCTAAAGCATGTTAGGTTTAGTCCAGATACTCTGTAGAGTGTGCCAGACATGCCATTGCTGTTTAGCATTTGTAAGCCATATGCAATTCAAGAGATTCTTATTTCTGCCCATTCCTCGTGACTTATTTACTCAATTTTTCCAAATGATTCGATGGGGATTTGGGAAATTCAAATATGTCGCAATCAAGAAATGGGACACGTAATCTTCTATGATTATGTTAATTTACAAAACCTACTACAACGAGCAATAGTGTAATACGCCTTGCTTTTCGCTGAATTTCACCAAACAGATCACCTCAATTTGAATTCAACCTCTTCTACTTTCTCTAAATTACAAATGTGATACTTCACAAATTTGGTAAAGATTTACTGATGGCTTATATATAAAGAAGCACTGTAGTTTATCTTAAGCATACCATCTATGTATGTTAAGAGTATTTAGAACACATGATTGTTTTCATAAAGAACGTGGTAATTCTCGCGAAAATTAGGTAAAGTTTTGCGTAACTTATTTCGGTATTGCTAGTGATCTGACGGCGGATTTTTTTCGCAACATTTTTTCCACGCTGCGGAAAGTTTTTTCTACGAGTGAAAAAATGTTTCATACGCTGAAAAATGTTGCACGGCGTCCGAAAAAAACAATAAAATCGGACGTCCGGCTGCTAGTACTGCCCAACTTATTTTACCGCGAAACCTCAATTTTTCCGCACCTAGGTGCCGGTCGGCAGTGCACGTCGCCACGTGGCGGAAGCAGGTGGTTTCCGCCACACCGCATGGAGGAAGCCAGACCAGGTGGCGGAAGCGGGTGGTCTCCGCCGTATGGCATGGAGGAAGCCACGTGGTGTGGCGGAAGCCCGGCTAGCTCCATGCCGTGTGGCTAAGCCGCTCATCCGCGGAAACGAGTGCTATTCAAGGTATTTCGATTTAATGAAGGTTATTTCCTCAATTTCTATTTAAGTGTTGGTTATTTAATCAATTTTTCCAAAAAAATGAACGCAAGGGGCTGATACAGTACTAATTTCGGCCGCTTTGGCTGTTCTTGGTTCACGGTCAAGTCTTGGTCGGTTCTCGTATACTCGAGATATATCTCTTGTATACCGAACCGTGATGAGTATTTTTTCCGTAAATACGAAGTTATAAGTTGTATCAAATACGATTTTTTCCACAGATAAACGGTCATGTTTTCAGATATCGAGGGACATTTCATTTTACAGACTTTCAATTTCAATTTTTAAATTGCTTATTGCTTCTATGGAATGCGGGGAACCGGCCATAGCATCAATGGGAAGTGGGGAACCGGCCATGGCATCAATGGGAGCTGGGAACCGCCATGGCATCAATGGTACCGGGAACCGCCATAGCCTTCAAGTGGTAGCCGGGAACCGCCATGGCATCATTGGGAGCTGGGGAACCGGCCATGCATCAATGGGAGCTGGGGAACCGGCCAAGGGTGATTTTTTTGTAAATACGCCAGAAAGTTGTATCGTTTTGAAATAATGAGGTCAAACATGTGCTAAATACGAAATTTTCCCACAATAGCGTAGTTATCAATATCGATACATACCGTTGGTATGTTTTATTTTAGCATCTAAACCAGTACAAATAGTTCTATGTACCATACTAGCTTCGATACCTGTCCGATACTAGTCATTGCCGGCCATACCGATTTCGATACCGATCAATACCAGTTACACCGATGGAATTGATAATATGGTCTATTGAACTATATATTATATTTGAAAGTACTATTATGTATTTGGAGTAATATTATAAGTGAATTTTTGGTGTGTATATATAATTAAATATGTGTATACTTATAAATATATATAATCATACTAAACCTGAAAAGAGACGCCAATATGAACCAATATTAAAACATAACATTTTAAGAGACAATATATATATATATATATATATATATATATATATATATATATATATATATATATACACCCGTACGTATGTAGTATGTATGTGTGTGTGTTAACAAGTTTGCGCAATACACATCTGTTTCGACCGTGCCTGCCTATAAAGCTCCTCCTAGTCTCTGCAACAAGTCAATCGGAATACGACAAAGAAATGTGCTGGAGAAGTGCAGCAATACCCACAGCAAATGTACACCCGAGATGCACAAATAGAGTCCACAGCCGCTAGCTGCATGTACGTACACACACTACTACTGCTAGTACTGCAGGAACCGCATGCCCATCCTACCAGGGTTCAGGAGTTAGACCGTAGGCAGATGAGACGAGAGGGAGGGGGGAGGCGCAAGTCCATGCGACAAGAGCCCTTGGTTTCCAAACCCTAAACCCCTGCGCTGCAGGGAATTCAATGTCTTGTGTTTGCTCGTAAACTCCAACCCAGCCACACCCATGCCTTCTCTCTCTCTCTGCTCTCTCTCTCTCTCTCTCTGCTCTCTCTGCTCTCTCTCTCTCTCTCTCTCTGCTCTCTCTCTCTCTCTCTCTCTGCAGGAGCCCAAGGCCATGAGCTCTCTTTCTCTCTCCTGTGGCAGAGAAGAAACCTTGGCCAATGAGGTGGCTGGAGCCATGCATGGACATTGAAGGCACACAGGCCTTTTCGAGAGCAGACGGGGACATCTTCTGGTTGCAGCCAGTGCTGTAATCATTCTGCATCCTCTGCCCGAAGAGCTAGACCAGCTTCTATTTCGTGAGGTCGATTAGTATATTTGTCCTACACTGTTCTCTGGCTGGTTCTGCCAATGACCAAATTGCTAGAGCAACCCTTTGGATGTCCAGCGCAGGTCATGAACAAGACTCGTTGATTAGCAACGAAATCCGTTGCCAAACTAATGCAGAGGCTACGTCGTTAGTACACCCACCAGTCCGGTTTTGGGCTTATTTTCGACGGTTTTAGGCTTATTTTCATCGGCCTTTGTAGTGAACTAAAACTAAAAGCGGCATGCTCACAAGTACTCCCTCCAGTCTTCAAAAAGCTAACGTTTTTGACATAGTGATGGTCAAACTTTTAAAACTTTGACTATCGATATATTTTTGCATATTTAAATGTAATACATGAAAATTATATGTGTAGACTTGTTTCGAAAAGTACTTTCATAATATTATATTTTTATTGAGTTTTATAAATACATTATAATAAAAATTAGTGATCAAAATTATTTTTTGAAGACCGTATCGAAACCCAAAACATCAGTTTTTTAAAGACCATAAAGAGTACTAATTTCATAATCCAAAAGTATTTGCCTTGTGGGGGGCGGAGTACCGGGGACATGGGTTGATTAACATACCTATAGGTCTTGGAAGTTGGAACAATACTACACTGCATAGAAAATGCAAAGAATTTATGGGCTCTGTCTTTGGCGTTGCATCGCCTGATCTCTTTGTACTCTTTGCGTCGTCAGCGGCAAACAATTCTGCCATGATTTGAGAGATCGGATTCCGCGGCTGCGCTGCAGGGCCTCTTCGAGTCCGGCAGCATTTGGTTCCCTGCCATTGCCAAATTTTCAGAACAAGATGCATGGCTTCTGTCGGGGTGGGTACTAGCTGCCTGTACGCTCCACTGAACTACTACTACCTCTATTCACATATCCGGTATGTACTGTAGTACTAATTGTACACTCGTTGTACTCCGCTGGCTCTTCTCCCTGGTGCAACGCGTGCGCTCGCACAAGGCTGTTGGACAGAACACTGTGAAACAAATGGGCTGTTTGGTTGGCTGTATCTAAAGAGATTTGTATCTGCAGATGCAAAAGATGGATATTTTGTTGTCTTCTCATTCAACTCAGCTTGGCTCTACAAATACAAAACACCCCTTTCAGCCTGGCTCCAGGGAAACAAGAAAATCCACCGTTTCCCCAGAGCACAAACCAGCAGAAGACAACGTGCCACGCATTTTTTTGCGTAGGAGAAGACATTCCCGCATGGAGACTACCTCTCAAACTGTGCGGGTGCGACTCAAGATTCATCGGATCATAATCCGATTTGTTGGTCCACTTGCACGCTCTTTTTCTTACAAATCAAGTCTAATTTTTAATCGCAAAAGTACTGCCAGGTGATACTTTTCGCCTACCGCGACACGTCGTTAATATCGTACCCATTATGGTAGACGAGAACTCAACGGATACCTGCCGCGTTATTGCCAAAGGGACTAAAGGCATGTTTGGTTCATGGCTAATTTTGCCATAACTAAATTTAGGCAAACTGTGGCATGCCATAAAGTGTGGTCAACAAATCGTTAGCCGTAAATTTAGTAAAATTAGACAAGCATTTAAGTCTATGACATGTTGTTCATAAAGTTAACAAATTATGGCGAGCTATAATCGTGGTAATAAACCAAATAACTATCTAGTAAGAAACTATAGCATAATTAACGTTATGCACATCTACGTAATTTATGTAAATTCCGGGGGTGTTTCCGCCAACTAGCCACACCACGCGGCCGCTCCCGCGATGTTGCCATGTGTAGCACTGGCGATGCGGGCGAACGCACAAGGGGATTCGAAGACTCGTCAGTGGTTTTGCCAGCGCGCTACGGAACCATTTATGTTAAACAATCGAAACAAATTACTTGAGCGGTAGAAACGAGCGAGCAAAGTCGACGAGACGCGCTACAGAGCGATCACATCGTCCGAAAAGTAACGTCAAAAACACTGTGGAGACTAGAATCCTCTGGGGTTTAGTACAGGGAGTATCGGTGGATTTGTTATTACACCAACCGAGAGCAGATTTGGATGGGGCACTTTAGCTGCCCAGTAAGTGCGAAGGGTTGATTGATTCACCCGACATGATTTGGTTACATCATTGCCCAGCCCCCTCCCCGAATTTTTTTTTTTTTGTCACAGCGAAGTCGCAACTAAAAACTGTTCCTGCCATGACCAGCTTGACAGGAGCCCGCATGGCCGCATGGTTCACTCTGAAGAACAGTTGAACGAACCCAGCAGCCTATACACGCACACATGATTGCGATGAAAAAAACAAGTCAACGCACACAAGGTCCAAGCCACAGAAGATCGTCGCACATCTTTCCCAATCGCACGGGCCTCGCTATCCTTTGAGCACCATCTCCAACTATATTCCCTTCATTTCATTTCATTCCCTTCCCTGTTCCCTTTCCCATTCCCATTCCCTTTATTTCCACTCATCTCCAACAGATTCCCTTTAAAGGGAAATGTATAGGGAAAGTAGAGAGAATCCCTTCCTGGAGGGAATGGGAGAGAGAATCAGCCGTGAAGGGAATGTCAAGGAACTCAGTTGAGCGAAGTGATAAATCCCTTCGCGAAGGGAATGAGAGAGGGGACGGGAATGGGTTGGAGATGGTCTAAAGAGGGCTTTGCTTTGGCTCCCACGCAGAACAGTGCCGGCCTTACCTTCCCATCGCGGCGCCCCTGCCGCCGCGACACATATCATGTGTACCTACGCGCTGAAGAGCAGCGGGGCATGCAAACGCTAATTTCCGTCCGACCTAACAAGGCTTTCGAAGCAAATTTGAAAGAGAGAAAAAGAAAGGTTTGCGGTACTATTTATGTCTGATTTTAAGCTACTTTTGTGTTCGAGGAGTAAGCTATTTTTATAATTTTAATTGCACATGATCATATATGTATATTAAAAAAATGTAGAAAGATGTTAAAAAGAAAAGCTAATGCTTTTCAGATTGCATCCTTAGCCAAGAGGGAGGTAGGGTTCCCTCTATCAGTTCTTTTTATTCGACATTGTTTTTTTTTTTTAATTTCTAAGATATGACTTTGATGTTACTATTTATAAGTCTATATGAATGTATATTAATATAATTATAACATTATAAAAGTATTTTCAACAAATATAATTTTTATATAATAAATTTACTATAGGATCAGAGGCATGTGGAAACCAAGACGTCCCATACATACATATATATATATATATATATATATATATATATATATATATATATATATATATATATATATATATATATATATATATATATATATATATAAAACGAGGTTATCATTTGCCTTTGCAATGTTAACCATGCATGCTTCTTTGTTGCAACAAAGAATTCTTTAATTTGGCCTGTGGCGTCGGGAGATCTGGCTGCTGGACTCTTTCTTAGCGAAGCACCAACTTTGGAATCTGTGCCGGACGCAGCCCACAGGGAACAAGAAATTTATCACCGCAGTCTGCAACCCTGCATCCCTGTGCTCGCGAGCGCACGCGCAAAGAATGAACTGGACGCTGTGGCGTATTTTGCTTTAGCATAAAAATTAAGTTTGTGATAAAATTAAGAAATACTCCCTCTGCCTCACAAAGAGTGTATTTCTAGTGTTCAAAATTTGTCACACAAAGAGTACATCTTTAGTCCGTAGGGCCCAGCTGTAAGTGTATGCATGTTCATTTAAGTGCATGTGCAAACCGAAGCACCGGCATGCTTGTGTATGGAGTAATGAGGGTCACATTAGTCATTTACCTTGCACACTAATTTATCTTAAAAAACCTAGAAATGCACTCTTTGTGAGACGGAGGGAGTATATGAGAAAAAATGAGTTACATACTCCTTTTAATTACCTTGAAAGATGAGATAATACTTTTTATGAGTGGTAATAAATAAATGCTTATGATTGAGAGATAATAGATACTCCCTCTGTCCCACAAAGAGTGCATTTCTAGGATTTTTAAGACAGATTAGTGTGCAAGGTAAATGACCAATGTAACCCTCATTACTCCATACACAAGCATGTTGGTGCTTCGGTTTCCACAAGCACTTAAATGAGCATGTATACACTTACAGCTGGGCCCTACGGACTAGAAATGCACTCTTTGTGGGACAAAATTTGAACACTAGAAATGCACTCTTTGTGGGACAGAGGGAGTATGGGTATAGTAGGAAAGCATCATTGAATCTACATATAAATATTATATTTCTAAAGAAGATAATTTAAACTATATACATTATATTTATTAATGGAGGAAGTATATGCTATCTTAGATTTCAATTTTTGTTTTCTAAATACATGTTGTTTTACAATTTTAAGATAATTTTAAATTATTTTTTACTTTTGTCCATTTTTCTTTAACTATGAATGAAGGGTAGATAGTAATTACTTATATCCCATGTTTGGTTTAAGATTTGCGCAACTTGTATTGGTGGGTGATGTATAGAAGCAAACTAGAGTAAGACACACCATCCAAAGATATACACCCAGTCACAAATAGTTACTATTGTTTTGTAGATTGACCAAGTCTTTAAAACACATATTTGATCACTAATTTTTAGTATAATATATTCATAAAGTCAAATAAAATTATAATATTATGAAAGTTCTTTTCGAGATAAATCTACACGTATGATTTTTTATGTATCCAATTTAAATATATATATATGTGTGTGTGTGTGGGGGGGGGGGGGGGACGCAAGTTTCATGCAAATTTTGGTCAGAATTTTTACAAGAAATAATTCATTTTCTGCAGTAATTCAAGCGCTCCGAATGAGGCCTTAAGGCAACTGGGATGTTTAGCTATCTAAGGACATCATCCATAATGTTTGGATATTGTAAAGGAGCTAATTTGGGATATGGCTGTGGTGGCTTGGGAGGAAATTACTCTAGCGGCTCCGACTACAGGAGAAGTAGAGAACTATGCTTGGCCTCCCTGCATGCAGTGTTTGTAGCCGAATCCAAGGACCCATGTATAAGTCAACGACAATGGTAGACGGAAATGTCACATGGCAATATGTTCATGTCTCCAATTTAAAAAACAATATTCAAGTTTCAAACACACGAAAGTGTATTTGGCCAACACAAGAATATATTGCATATCTGCTCACTTTAATTTAGATGTACAGCATAATTTCATCATAATTAACCCTCGCCGGTAATTTCTTTTTTGCGAACCAGTAACTTACTTTGCCCTGGTTGCTTCTTTACTTTACTGCCTCACCACGGCGGCAAACCGCTGCATTAGCTTGATTCTAGTTAATGTGATTACGTCAATGTGACAAGAAAAAGTTGCACAAATCTTGAAGCAAACGAATGGGTAAGTAATTCTCACCTACCCTTCATTTATGCATTAATATTTATGCAACTTTAAAAAAAAAAGCATAGAAGCACCTCTCAAAAGGGGAATGTTTAGATGAACGCTAGTAGCAGTAGTTCAGACCATGCTTCCCTTTAATTAGTGATGCTATATATATCCAATTCAAAATAAAATACAAAAATTTAGAGCCTCAAACTCTACTAGGCATTTGGGCTTGAACGTTAGTGTGTTAGTGTGCTCATCAAATAATATTTTAGGTAGCCCAATATGCACGATTTTTAGCTACATGGAGACAAGGTTCAAAATCCGTCAGATTTCATCGAAATCTCGGATTTCGGCTCCCTTGAGATTCATAATCCCGGCAAAATAAAAAAAAAACTGAATTTTTTAATTGCTACAGTGTTTAAAAATATCGGAGAGATCTCACCGAAATCTTTGTTTTTTGATCGGATTTTAATTTATTTGGACTGGATTTGGGGTGGAGTTGACCAAATTACATTTTTTTGGTTGGATTTACAACACTTGGTAAATTAGGTGGTGGTGCTGCGCAAGTGCGCATTCGTTTCTTGTTCTCTTGCTGTTGTGCTAGTTTCTGCTAGTTGCTTTCCATCTTCAGCTTTAATTCTGATCATGTGATCTTTATTACACATCCAGGTGCCTGTAGTTGATGGATACTCTTATCCACATCTTTACGAAAAGAATGAATGTAGATGGAAGGCATATAACGATCTACTCTCAAGAAGAGGGTAATACCCTTATCTACCTAAAATTTGCTCTGAAGGACTTCTGCAGTTGTTGCTTTAGTATTTTTTTATCCCCTTAATATTCCCGTTTTAAAAGGTATGCTGTGAACAAATCTGCGGACTTCGAGACAGTCAGAGATATAAAAGAGGAGAATGGCTAAGTAACACTCGAGTGTTTTTTGGGTTTATGAGCACTCAACTTGGGGACCTATAAAGAGGAGGGTGGTGGGGAGAGATGGCAAATTGATTGGATCAATGGATCTAGATCTAAAGGCTACAAATTTGAGTGCTCACAAACTAAAAAACACTCAGGTGCTCCCTAGACACCCCAAGAAGCTAAGCCGGGTCAGCTGTTCTATTTTTCTTGCTTATTAGTTCTTGGTGATAGTGATAACTTGCTTTTTATATTTCATTTCCATGACAGTTAAAAAGATGTACAGCTATGATTACGAACGTGAATACCAGATGGGACTTGTTGGTGTTAAACTAACATGTGTTCTCCGGTTCTGTATGCAATATGTTTAGTCACGCATGCATGTAGAGAACGCAGTGGTTTCAGATGATTAGTTAGGTGAATACACAGGCAAAAAAAGATGTAAAATATGTAACATTGACGCTAGGATTCAAACTCACGCCCTCCTCGGAGAGAACCGAGTTCTGGTGCGATCACTCAGCCATCCCAATCTCTTGGCATAGCATGGTTTTCTTAAGTTTTTCTACCCTAGCACTTAGTACCTAACCAAGAGACAAAAGACAGTAGAACTGTCCAAATTTGTAAAAAAATTTCAGAATTATTCATCATACAAAAATTTTAGAAGAACATTAGTGATGCGTTAGAATCATCCACAATTTTTTTAAAAAAAATTCTAAGTTGATTTGAATTACTTTTCATTCGGTTGAAATTTGTTGGTCAGCCTTCAGTAGCACTGTCCAAATCTTTTAATATTCCTCGGGCTAGATCATTATCTAAAAATTTAAAATTTGGTTTTTGGATTTTATCTGAATTTTGTTTGAAATTCCGAGATCTCGTCGAGATTTCAGATTTCGGCTACTTTCGAGATTTATACCAAAACAAAATTTGAAACCTTGCCCTCTCTCTCTCTCTCTCTCTCTCTCTCTCTCTCTCTCTCTCTCTCTCTCTCTCTCTCTCTCTCTCTCTCTCTCTCTCTCTGAGATTACATGTTCTGTAGAAGAATTTCACAATACACCACAGAAAAAAGTAGAATTTGTCAACTTGTTGACTGATCATATATCTAAGACATGTACCGTACTATCCTCAGCCTTCTTTCGTTTTTAGGCTCAGTTTGGTACGGTTCACACAGATTCTAGTAGAAACGGAAACGGTTTCACATTCTTGGTATAAACGTTTCGTGTAAAATCAGAATCACTGTCTGGAAACCGTTTGGCTAGTTGTCTGGATTATATGAATCGGAGTGGAACGGGGTTGAGGGTGATTCAGCCTTGGCGTGGAAAAAGAAGAAATGTTTCAAATTTTAACCCGTTTGGCTGGGTTTCTTCCAGATTTAGTAGAAACGGCTCGGTTTCAAATTGCCAAACGGGACCTTAATTTCTTGATGAACGTTTTTTTATAGATCTAATTGATCCTATTTTAAATAAATTTGAAAATTAGTCTCGTTCTCTACCACGGAAAATGTGATAGGTTACCTACCACGCTCGTGATCTCAGTAAGGGCCTGTTTGGCAACAAAGTATTTTCATAGTTTATAGGTAAAATCATAGTTTTGAAGAATACCATATTTTTTTTGGCCATAAGGTGTTTGGAAGCAACCAAAAAAACTCTGTTTTGAAAATCATGGTATTGCCAATACCATGTTATTTTTGGAGTATTGAAAACTTATAGTGGAGTTTTGAGCTTTTAGCATCACTTCATCGTGCAAAAGACTTTACTTCCAAACAGTCTTCATGCCATAGTTTTGTAATACTATGTTATTTATGCCAAAACAATTTTCATGCCATGGTTTTGTAATACCATGGTATTGAAAAACTTTGCTTCCAAACAAGGGCTTAAGTTTCCAAACCCGCGGTAAGCCGACGGCTGAAACTATTGAGCATAGAGAGCTCGGTAAAACCGCTACCGAGCACAACATCAAGCTAGAAAAACGAATACTTTCCTTGCTCAAATGGATCCATACTAATACTAACTCCATCATAACCGGAAGCATACAACGTGATCGAAACCCGTCGACCCGCTCGAGCTCATCCCGAGCATATGCGCATGTAAATTGATGGGGGCATCAAACTTGTGACGGACCGCCTTTTTAGGGGCAGTGCGAAACTCACAACAGTTACCCAGGAAGACTAACTGTTGTAAAACAAGAGTAAATTTGCCTGACAAAAGCAACTTTCAACACTTTTTATTCAATATAGTTGGTCTAACGACCGGCTTTACAAGAGAAGCATCCAAGCTTCTAGACTTACACTACCAAAAGAGAGAAACCACAAAGTGTGGCCTGAATGAAGACAAAGACCTAGAACTACTAAATCGCCATCTACTTACCTCGGTAGGCTCCGCTTCTTCAACTCGAAAGGGCTGGTTTGCAAGGGTGAGTACAGAAGAGTACTCAACAAGTCGACATTTTAACCACCGAATACTATATGTAGGGTTAATCAAGGGATGGCAGTAGAGGGTTTAGTATCTCGGATGCGCTTTATTTCACAACTCATTTTACATTTGAAGCACAAATCAATCTAATAAGTAATTTGAATTTCACAAGTTTCAACAACACTTAACCAATTCATTCACAAATACCAATACAAGAACTTGAGCTTAGTTACTGTATCAACCCCGATTCCAACTTAACTTCATTAACCTGGCACGGCGAATCGATTACAATTAAGATTAACTCTCAAGCAGAGCGTACCAACTTTACCCACAAGATATCTATAACCTTTATGCCAATCGCGAAGTTTCATGCAACTTAAATGCATGTGGCCCAGCTTTAGATTATCACTATTTCGCTTAATCATTCCCTGCCCTTAGTTGTTTATCGATAGTACCGCTTACCTTGACTCGTGGTCCCCATTAGCGCTACCGCTAGGAGAACTAAGAATGTCACTCGACCATTCCCTGCTCCACCCTCCTCCGGCCCATTTCCTCGCCGGAAGGTCTCGGTCCCCATTCTCTCCGAGAATGGTAGCCACCAAGACAAATTCCACCAATTATTATCTCGTGAATGACTAACTTATCGAGCCATGTCGGATACGGTCACCGACCAGTCCGACTGTGGTTGAGCGGAACTAAGTTATTTACTTTGCTCAAGGGGATTATTAACCTTACACTTTACCAAAGACCAAGCCTTCATCCATTAAACCCATTCCTGATTTCGCAGCATCGCCACCGCACTCAACCAAGGCATTAATCACCAGTGGATCTAATCTCATCCACTCCGGATTAATCCGACATCGTCCCCCGATCGCAAAGACTTTTAAACATCCGAATCGAGATTCTAAGACATTTTATTTGAAATCCCAGTGTTTTGAACTAACCTAATAGTATTATCTAACCTATTCATGGCAATAAGCAATTAACTAGGGTTCCAAAGGATTAATAGGGTTCAAATATTCAAGGAGGTTTCAAGTAGTTACTTTCGCATACCTAGGTATCATGTCATTCTAAAGTACTGGATTTCAATAATTCAACATACAATAAAGTAATGCGATATAAAAATAATTACTACTATAGCATGGCATGATAGGATCAACATGATCAAAGGGTGTACGGCTTGCTCGCGACCGGATCGATGAGTCGCCGAGAAGTAGTTGTATCAAGCGCCCCGCCTGGTCCGACGCTCCGCTCCGGAATCGCCCCGACTCAGGATCGCTCCGGCTCCACTGGCGTCTCAACGGTCGAATCTAACGCGAAAAGACAACCAACATAAATAAACGATAAAACAACAACTGAAAAAGAAAACGGGAACTGAAACGGAAAACCGAAACCGAGTCGAAAAGGGACGGAGGGCAAAACTGGGATTTGGGGATTTTCTGAGTTTCGGATTTGGGAACGGACAGCATTTCTGGACTCAGGGGATCGAAACGGTTCGGGAAAAGTATTTGGTGGGGCTCTGGGCTTTTCCGGGATTTTTCTGGCTATTTTTGGAACTAAAAACGAATTTTCAGAATTAATTAATTTAATTAAAACCGAAAAACTGGTTTTATCGCGGCGCGGCACCGGCTGGTTCGGCGCGAATCGGCCGAGGCCCACTTATGGCATCGCGCTGAATGAGGCGGCCGCCGCCTGGCCTGGCGTGGGCGATGGTAGGGGCTGGCCACCGCGGGACGGGAGGAGGGGAACCGACGGGGCGGGAACGGCTGGCACAAGTACGGAAGGGGAGGGTTAGGGGCTGGCAGTGGGGCGCAGGGCGAGGCGAGGGCGAGCAGCGGCAAGGGCCGATTTCAGCGGCACGGAGCCGGTGGGCGGGCTGGCACAGGGAGAGGGAGGAGCTCACCGAGAGGAGAGGAGGCGGGGCGAGTTGGGAACGAGGGGAGGCGAGGCTTTTATAGGGCGGAGCGGGAGCGAAGCGCGGCGAGGCGGCGATCGCGGCGCAAGGCGCGGCGGCGCAAGGCGATCATCGGCGGCGACGGAGTTGTTTCGGGCGGCCAAGCGCATGGAGGCTGGCAGGGCGCGGGGTCTGGCGGCGGCGCTGGAGCTTGCCACAGGCACGGGGCTGCGCGAAAGGCCGGGAGGCGGAGGCAAGCCACTGCGGCCGGGTCGGCCGGCTGGAGTCGGGCTGGGAGCAGGCCGAGCCGAAGGAGATGGGCGGAAGGCCCAAGGGCAAGGAGATTTGGCCCAAACAGTAACTAATTCAAACTCGACTTCGACTTCCAAATTCAAATCCAAATGCAAATTCAAACAAAAGCAAACAAATTCATTTTGAATTTGAGGTTGTTTCAACTCTACCCCACTTTAAAATGGAATCTGCCTTCCAGATTCATTTCGCCTGGGAAAATAGGTTGGGAAAGTTCTGCTGCAATTCCGATTCCTTCTCCCAAGTAGTTTCCTCGAGTGTATGATTCTTCCATAGCACTCGGCAGATCCTGACATTCTTGAACTTGAGTTCTCTTTCCATTGTTTCCACAATTCTGATTGGTTCCTCATGATATGTCAAATCTTCCTTCAGGTCTATCCCTTTCAACTGTATTTGCTCTGACGGCTGACGGAGACATTTTCTCAACTGGGACACATGAAAGACATTGTGTACCCTTGATAACTCGACTTAATCGCAACTTGTAGGCTATCTCGATTCCTCGCTTGGTCACGGGTATGGTCCAACATACCTCGGAGCTAACTTCCCTTTTATCTCGAAAACGTAACAGGCTTGAAGGGTGTCACTTTCTGATAAACGAAGTCTCCAACTGGATAACTTATATCCTTCCTTCTTGTATCTCGTGATAACTCTTCTCGCCGAACTGGGTCGTTTCTCATTCTTCCTTATGATCCTCACATGAGCTTCGTGATCATGAACTAGCCGAGGTCCAAAAGTCGCTTTCTTTCCTGCCTCGGTCCAATTCAACGGGTTCTCGTGACTTCCTTCCATACAAGGCTTCAAACGGTGACATGTCCGGGACCGCTTGGTAACTGCTATTGTACGAGAACTCCGCAAACGGGTAAAACACTTGGCCCACGAGGCTCCATATGCTAAAGCGCAGTTCTCAACATATCCTCCAAGATCCGTTAACTCTTTCGTCTCGACCATCTGTCTGAGGGTGATAGGTCAGACTCAAATTCAAGTCTGCACTCCATAGCTTCATGCATTTTCCGTAACTTAGAGGTGAATCGGGCTCCACGATCCGACACGATCTTCTTAGGGATTCCATGTAATCTGACAACTGGGTCAGTACAACTCGCCAACTTGTCTCTTCCAATACCGCTTTATAGGGATGAAATGGGCTACTTTGGTCGGGCCTATCAATGATTACCCAAATGGCATCATATCCTTGCGAAGTTTTGGGCAAACCAGTTGACAAAGTCCATCCCAATCTCTTCCCACTTCCATTCGCACCGAAGGGGTTGCAGCAATCCCGCCGCCTTCCTGGTGGTCTATCTTGACTTTCCGACACACGCCACAACACACCACGTGTTCGGCTACCTCCTTCTTCATTCCATTCCACCAAGATTCCTTCTTCAAGTCTTGGTACATCTTCAGACGCAGTGATGTATTGAGAATTGCGACGAGTGAGCCTCTCACAAAATCAATCCTCTTATATCCTTATCTCTTCGAATGCATATACGATCGCTGAATCGTAGTATGCCTTGCTTGTCTTCCGAGAACTCCGAGGGACTAACTTCCTTCATCAACTTTCAGTATTCCAAAGATTCTTCGCCCGTCTGGCCGAGCCGCTTTGATCTCGCTTCGTAAGATCCTCGACCGAATCTCTAGAAAATGCACCGATCCTTCTCCGCACTATCTCGCAGTGTTCAACTCTGCATTTCCGACTTCACCGGGAGAGATAGTTCAACTAGAGCCAAGTGGTGGCATGCTTTCTACCAAAGCGTCGCTACCACGTTAGCTTTCCCTCGATGATAACGGATTTAGATCATAATCCTTAATCAACTCCAACCATCTTCTCTGCCTCATGTTCGATTGGGCTCAATGAACACGCATTTCGTGCTCTTGTGATCTGAAAACGCCACAACGGTTCCCAACGGTAATGTCTCCAAATCTTCAATGCATGCACCATCGAGGCTAGCTCCAGTGTCATGGGCTCGCAATTCTCCTCATGCGGTCTGGAGTTGTCGGACGATACGCAACCACTTTTCCTTCTTGCATTAACACACATCCCAATCCTCTCTTCGAAGCATCGCAGTAAATCTGGAAATCCTTATCCAGATTTGGGAGAGTGAGGACTGGGTCTGAGGTTAATTTGGTCTTCAACTCCTGGAAACTCTTCTCACACTTCTCAGTCCAAACGTAGGGGCTGTCCTTTTTGAGAAGCTGAGTCATCGGTTTGGCTATCTTGGAGAATCCTTCGATGAATCTTCTGTAATATCCTGCCAATCCGAGAAAACTTCTGACTTCTGTCACTGACACAGGCTGTTTCCATTCCAACACTGTTCTGATCTTCTCGGGGTCCATCTTCACGCCATCCTTAGTGATGATGTGTCCTAGGAAAGCGATTTCATCCAACCAGAAATCAAACTTAGAGAATTTTGCATAAAGCTCATGTTCTCTAAGCCTTCCCAGAATTAAGTGTAGATGCTTCTTGTGATCTTCTTCGGTCTGGGAGTAAATGAGTATGTCGTCTATGAACACTACGATGAACTTGTCCAAGAACTCCATGCATACTTGGTTCATCAGGTTCATAAAGTAGGCCGGGGCATTTGTGAGTCCAAATGGCACCACGGTGAACTCATATAATCCGCACTGAGTAGCAAATGTCGCCTTCTCTCCTGCCTTGTTCTCCGACCTTCAACTCGATGGTATCCTCGTCTCGGGATCTATCTTCAAAAGATTTTGGCTCCTTTCAACCGACAATGTGTCATCTATCCGGTAACGGTACTTGTTCTTGATTGTTGCATCATTCGTATTCGTAATCTATGCAGAGTCTCTTGTTTCCATCTTTCTTCTCGCAAATAACACTGCCAACGACCAAGGTGAGATACTTGGTCGCACAAATCCTTTGTCCAAAGAATTCATCCAATTGCTTCTTCGGCCTCTTCTTCAACTCCAAAGGCGACATTGGATCGATCACTTATGGATAGGAGCTGCTCCAGGAACTAACTCTATTGCCGCTTCTATGCCTCTGCTCGAGGTTTCCGTAACTCTTCTCCGAAAAAACTTCAGGGTACCTCAACCACGGTATGTCAGCCTAATCCACGGCAACCGATTGATGATGCCTTGACTCCTTTTGATCAACCTCGGTCATTCGAACTCGCTACTTTCTTACCATAACCATTCCCGAAAGTGTCACCGTTTTCTCGAGAACAATCTAATCGAGCATGGTGTCTAGATAACCAGTCCATTCCCAATATGACATCTAGACCATCCATCTCTAATAACAACAGTTGGCTCAACTCAATCCCTTGGATTTCTATCCTCATTATCGCAAATGAATCTTGCCATTAACCGATCCAGGTGTAAACACAGGAGAGGGCAGGGGAGAATAGGGCAACCCACTTTTGCAAGCAAAAGTCAAAGAAATGAACGAATGGGTTGCACCAGGATCAAAGAGGGTTAAGGCCAACTTGGTTTGACGGAAACTTACCAACGATAACATCTCGTGGCTTCAAATGGCCTCTCGCCGACACATGGTTGATTCTTCCTTGGGGTTCCTTACGGATTTGGGTCCGCTATTGTTCGAAAGTATCCTTCGTCTTAATTGGTGCCTTCAGATAACCTTGATGGGGCGGTTGAGGTTGGACGAGGTGTCGATCGCTCACATGGAAGCCGACGCCGAGCTTTTGCCACATCACTCGCGCAGATCCTTCTTGGGCACCAGCCGTCAGTGTCCGTTGTCCGCAATGGAAGCAGATCGAACCTTTCTTGGGACACACATTAGAGTAATGGTTCCTGCGTAAAGCATCGGACATTCCCGGCTGAGCATTGGGTGGAATAGGTCGGATCCTCCCACTGCTTGTCTCTTGTTTGGGACGCTGCTGAAAGTGTAGGTCCTTCCTTGAACCGACTCTTGTCGGCCGACATCCGCTGTTGCGGCTTCTCTTCCGGTATCTTCCAGTCATTCCTTGTCTCTTCGACACAATCACCTATCCACCATAGCTGAAAAATCTTTGAACTCCACTGAGATATGGAACTTGAGGTTCTTCTCGCAAATTCCTTCATAAAATCTTTCTATCTTCTTTTCTTCTCCTGTCTACTTTCTGGCATAGCGAGAGAGATTGTTGAAATGGTGTAGGTATTCCATCACCGCCCTTCCTCCTTGATGGAGAGACAGAATTCCTTCGCTGGAGGCCATCAATCCCGCTGAATGTGTGTTTTCCGAAAGCTTCTTCAAACATCTCGGCCATGTAATCTCTTGTCCTGCCTTCGAGTCCGAAAAGTTAACCCACCATGTCGCTTGTCCTCAGCAGAGAGGCATAGAGCACTTTCTCCTTCTCAATCGCACTGCATCCAACTTCATTTGATAACCGTGAGCCAATCATCCGCCGATAATGGCTCACGACACGGAGAAAATAGGGGCCGGTCTTTTGGAAGTCGTAATTGCAGACCCACCTAATAATCCATCCCGCTCCAAAGTTATTTCTTTGGGGTTCATCTCGTGGTCTTGCAGCAAATCAGGTCATCATCATCTCAATCATCTGATTCTCGCTTTGTTCAGATCAAGATTGCTCTTTCATGGCTGCCAAGATTGGGCTAGGTTGACTGGTTTCGGCTGGTCTCGCCATTCTCATGACTTTGAATCGCGATCCTTCACCTTGATCCATACCGACTATCTTTAGGTCTTGCCGCAGGGTTTTGGGTAAAAGCAGAAGATAAGTAAGATTTGAGCAGGGTACAGAGATAGAATAGGTGAGAGGCGAGACGAATGGGAAAGAATTAGTGGAATTGGGTCAAGATATAAGGATAATAGAGCAAACAACATACGAGATAGGAAACTTAATTTTATCGATACATAGATTGTTTACAATACCGCCATACTAAGGTAGGAAACAACCTATTTTACATTACAAAGACTACTCCAAAAGGGTAAAGCCAACTTAGGACTAACGCCTATTCTAAGACTGAATCTTCAATCGCCGCTGGAGATGTAGATGATGCGCTTCCTTCGATCTTCTTCCACATCTTCTCGCCATGGGACAAAGTCAATAATACCGACGGACCATCCACGGACATCTCTTCTCCCGCTCGTCGCCGCAAATGGTCTATCTCTTCACGGCTCGCCGATCTCCATCCAGGCATTGCTCAACCTGCCGAAGATCGCCACGCCGATGAGAAGGGTGGTGTACAGAAATCCTTGTTGACAAGGAGTTCTCGCAGCCTTCGCCGACACGCTGATCGCCTCGCTTCCTGGAACAGTAGACGATCACCGTGTCGGGCATCCTCTTCATGGGGATCAATCAAATCGCATCGCGGTCGAACTCGCCGCGAAGAGACGACGCAGTGCTTTATCGCCTGACGGCAGAGTCCTGGATAGCGCCTCGACTGCGGACGCGTGCCCTTGGAAATGACGCGAATATCCGGATTATTTGGCGTGGGATCCGTGATTGAACCAGGCTCTCCACTCAATGCGACGACACTCGAAAAGCTCCACCGCGTGAAAACGGGATCTCGACCGATCAGCTCCAACATGTCAGTAGCATTCTCCACAAGAGCCCAGCCTCATCCTTCTGAACCTCTAGCTGGGTAGATCGCAGGCACCATCCGCCAAAACGAATCTTTTTTAAGTCGATGAGCGGAAAGGTTTTAAGTGAGTTTCAAAGGAGAGAAAAGAATTTTTAAGGAAAAGGGTGGGAACAGAGAGAGGAGAGAAACAGATTATAAGGATAGTACTTACGCTTTTCGAAACTCATTTTGTAGTTTGAAATAATCTTCTAAAAGACTCCTTAAGCCAACTTAGGTCTCGCCTACTGGTCAAGCCTAGGCTCGACATACCACTTGTGACGGACCGCCTTTTTAGGGGCAAGAGGAAACTCACAACAATGCTTACCCAGAAGACTAATCAACTGTTGTAAAAAAAGAGTAAATTTGCCTAACAAAAGCAACTTTCAACACTTTTTATTCAATATATTTGGTCTAACGACCGGCTTTACAAGAGAAGCATCCAAGCTTCTAGACTTACACTACCAAAGAGAGAAACCACAGTGGCCTGAAAGCGAAGACAAAGACCTAGAACTGCACTAAATCGCCATCTACGACCTCCTGGGTAGGCTCCAGCTTCTTCGAACTCTCGAAAGGGCGGGGTTTGCAAGGGTGAGTACAGAGTACTCAACAAGTCGACAACCACTGAATACTATATGTAGGGTTAATCAAGGGATGGCAGTAGGGTTTAGTATCTGGATGCAGTTTTATTTCACAACTCATTTTACATTTGAAGCACAAATCAACGAATAAGTAATTTGAATTTCACAAGTTTCAACAACACTTAACCAATTCATTCACAAATACCAATACAAGAATTTGAGCTTAGTTACGTATCAACCCCGATTCCAACTTAACTTCATTAACCTGGAACACGGCGTAACCGATTACATAATTAAGATTAACTCGCAGAGCAAACTCAACTTTACCCACAAGATATCTATAACCTTATGCCAATCGCGAAGTTTCATGCAACTTAAATGCATGTGGCCCAGCTTTAGATTATCACGGCATTTCGCTTAATCATTCCCCGTCCTTAGTTGTTTATCGATAGTACCGCTTACCTTGGACTCGTGGTCCCCATTAGCGCTTCACCGCTAGTGAGAACCAAGAATGTCACTCGACCATTCTCGTTTCCACCCCTCCGGTCCATTTCCTCGCCGGAAGGTTCGGTCCCCATTCTCTCCGAGAATGGTAGCCACCAAGACACCCAATTATTATCTCGTGAATGACTAACTTATCGGAAGCCATGCTCTGACACTGTCACCGACCATCCGACTGTGGTTGAGCGGAACTAAGTTATTTACTTTGCTCAAGGATTATTAACCTTACACTTTTGCCAAAGACCAAGCCTTCATCCACAAACCCATTCCAGATCGCAGCACGCCACCGCACAACCAAGGCATTAATCACTAGCCGATCGGACCATCCACTCCGGGATTAATCCGACATCGTCCTCTGACCGCAAAGACTTTGTAAACATCCGAATCGGAGATTCGGCAAAGATTTTATTTGAAATCCCGTGTTTTGAACTAACCTAATAGTATTATCTAACCTATTCATGGCAATAAGCAATTAACTAGGGTTCCAAAGGATTAATAGGGTTCAAATATTCAAGGAGGTTTCAAGAAGCAATTTCGTGATACCTAGGTATCATGTCATTCTAAAGTAATCGATTTCAATAATTCAACATACAATAAAGTAATGCGATATAAAAATAATTACTACTATAGCATGGCATGATAGGATCAACATGATCAAAGGGTGTACGGTGCCTTGGCGCTAGTAGCTGGATCGGATGAGTCGTCGAGGAAGTAGTTGTACTGCGCTCCCGTCTGGTCCGACGTCTGCTCCGGGAACTGCTCCGACTCCAGGGACTGCTCCGGCTCCACTGGCGTCTCAACGGTCGACCTAACGCGAAAAGACAACCAACATAAATAAACGATAAAACAACAATCAAAAGAAAACGGAATCAAACGGAAAAACCGAAACCGAAGCCTGGAAGTGACGAGGGCAAAACTGGGATTCGGGATTTTCGAGTTTCGGATTTGGGAACGGACAGCATTTCGACTCGGGATCGAAACGTTCTGAAAAGTATTTGGTGGGGCTCTGGGCTTTTCCGGGATTTTTCTGGCTATTTTTGGAATTAAAAACGAATTTTCGGAATTAATTAATTAAATTAAAACCGAAAATCGGTTTTACTGTGCGCGGGGCACCGGGCTGGCTTTCGGCGCGGAACTGGGCCGAGGCCCACTTGGCGGGCACGCGCGCGAGGCTGGCTGGGCCGCCTGGCCCTAAAGCAAAGGGCGCTGTGAGGCGGGGCCACCGCGGGACGTGGCGAGGGGAATCGACGGCGGACACCGGGCAGGGGCACGGAAGGGAGGGTTAGGGGCTGGCGAGGCGCGAGGGCGAGGCGAGGGCGTAGCGGCCAAGGCCTGATCGCGCCGAGCTGCCGGAGAGTAGGTGAG
This sequence comes from Rhipidocladum racemiflorum, assembly GCA_036346355.1. Lineage (NCBI taxonomy): Eukaryota > Viridiplantae > Streptophyta > Magnoliopsida > Poales > Poaceae > Rhipidocladum > Rhipidocladum racemiflorum. The sequence goes on from CM070571.1 coordinate 23,958,180, forward strand.
GGCGGAGCTCACCGAGAGAGAGGAGGCGGGGCGAGTTGGGGAACGAGGGGGAGGCGAGGCTTTTATAGGGCGGAGCGGGAGCGAGCGGTCGGGCGAGGCGGCGATCGCGTGGCGCGCAAGGCGTGAGGCATCGCGCGACGGAGTTGTTTCCGGCGGCGGTGACGCAAGGCGCTGGAGGCGGCAGCGGCGGTCGGGCGGCCACAGCGGGCGGGAGCTTGGCGAGTACGGGCGCGAGCCGAAGGCTGAGGCGGAGGCGGCCACGCGGCGCTGCTGGGCCGGGCCGGGCGGAGCTGGCCGGCGGAGCAAAGCCGAGCGGAAGGAGATGGGGCTTCAAGGCCCAAGGGCAAGGAGATTTGGCCCAAACAGGTAACGAATTCAAACTCGAATTTCGAATTTCCAAATTCAAATCCAAATGCAAATTCAAACAAAAGCAAACAAATTCATTTTGAATTTGAGGTTGTTTCAAAACTCCCCTCCCTGCCGTATTACTAGCTCCTAAGCGTTAAACGCGTTCCGATGCGAGGAGAAACCGGCCGTTTTTGGAGGAACAACACGCGTACTGTCCATCGCGTTCGCGTGGTCTATAGACCTCGGATCGACCCGCCATTGCTTCAACCGTTCGTGCGAGTAGAGCTCGCGGCTGCGCCGCCGCACCATGCGAGCCGATGGCAAGTCTCGTCCATCAACGACAAGGGACCCGTCAAAAGGCACGAGCCGAAGCACAGAATCACACTGGTAGTTCTAATCGGCGCACTGGTGGACGGGCGACATGCTGACGGCGGGTGACGGACATTTGCGTGCCGGAATTCGCACGCGTCATGCATGGATCGATGGGCACAGGACGCGACGCTAACAGCCTCATGCATTTCTTGGACACAGGACGGAACTGGACATGCGTTCTCCCTCTTCGCTGTCGCGCCCAAGCGTGAGTCCCACAAACCCCACACCACATACGCATCGTTTTGGCAAGAGATTTCAACAAACACATCGTATCAGGTACTAACGCCTACACAGATCGAGAGCATCTGAGCACCCAAAAACTAAGGCGCAGGTATAGGGCGATTCAGAGTGAAATCCTTAAAGCATCAAACCATGAAAAGATCGGTACTAGTTGACTGCAGATCAAGTTTCAAACAAGCTTAATACCATGAAATTGCCAGTTACAAGCCCAGATTTTAGTCCTCCCATGTTAAAACTAGTACACAAAACACCACGAAACAAACGCACCATGATGATTAGATAGGAGGCACCAGATTCTCCAACCCTATGCACACACGCATGCACGCGCACACGCACGAGGTGCGCGCCGGCCGGCCGGAGGCATCACCCCCTGCGTATGCGGCCCGTGACGGACGGCGCCGCGACGACCTCCAGGAACGCCGGGTACTGGATCACGTCCTCGAGGAGCCCCTGCGGCATCATCGGGAACTCGCCATCGTCCTCGTCGCCGTCCTCGCCGGCGCAAGAAGAGGACACGGCGCCGAACACGTCTTGCATGTCGTGCTTCAGCAGCACCGCCGTCGCCTCCTGGGAGTTGCGGACTTCGCCGCGCGGCCGCCTGCTCGGGTAGAACCCGTGCAGCACGTCCTGCAGCAGCCCGGCCTCCGGCGGCTCCCGCCTCAGGAGGCCGCCCCACTCGTCGTCATCCGCGCCCGGGGCAGGGGATGCTAAGGCCGCGGTGGAGGCCGGCGTGTTCATGACAGTGGCAGCCGAAGAAGTGGCAGGAGGCGGTGGTGGTGTGGGGGCAGGAGGGAGATGCGCGTGCGCGTGGCCATGGCCGGCGTGGTGGAGCAGTAGGCAGCCGTGGGGCGAGGAGCTCATGAGGAGGTTGTGCAGGAGGAAGGTGTTGAGCGGCTGCGGTTGCGGCTGATGCGCCGCGGCCTGCGTCGGCGGGCCCCATGACCAGTAGCCGCCCGGCGACGCGGGGACGGGGAAGTTGGTGCGCGCCTTGGTCCCGCGCATGGCGCGCGCGGCGACGTCGTAGGCGCAGGCGGCCTGCTCGGCGGTGTCGAACGTGCCCAGCCAGCGCCGCTCCTTGGACATGGGGTCCCGAATCTCCGCCGCGAACCGGCCCCACGGCCGACGCCGCACGCCGCGGTAGCGCGTGCCCGTCGGGGAGGCTTCGCCAGCCGCCAAGGAAGGGCGCTTGCTCCGGTGGTGGTGCTCGTGCCCGTGGTCGTAGAGCTGCGCGTTGGCGGCCGCCTCGTCCATGCTTCTGCGCGATGGATCGTTGGTGTGTGTTCTCGCGTCGATGATTGCGCGTCTGGAGAGTGTGCGGGGGATGATGAGGCGCGCCGGCTGCTTATATAAAGGGCAAGGCCAGCAAGGAAAGTGAGACGTGGATTTGGTCGAGAAGTAACGGTGAGATCTATGATCTTTCACTGTAGCATAATCGTTGTGCTGATTAGTGACTGTAGCAATTTTTTAATAAAGGGATTGCTAAGCGGCACTCGAGTGGTTTTTTGATTTGTGAGCACTCAGATTTTTTTTTTGCCTACGAAGTACTCAAAATACGAGGGAGATGGCAAATTGATTCCATTAATTGAATCTAGATCTAAAGGCTTAAATTTTGAGTGCTATTTAATAAAAAAAATACTCAGGTATTCTCTAAACACCTCTTTTTAACAAATCCGAACCGTCTGTTGAATGGATCGAACGGGTGAGTCCTACGAGAATCGAACTGTTCTCTGTGGAATTCTCACATTCTAGTATAGCCTAAATATAGAGAAGTTTCTTGAGGACTAGATTTTATAAATATATTATAATAAAAATGGCCGGTCTAAATTACTTTTTAGCACCCTGTTATCCAAAACGATTGTGTACACACATTGGGATGCCCCACGCATATGAGCAAGAGATGATCTTCTTTTCCATAAAGAAGGGGGGTAGAAGCTGCTGCGACGCTACCTGTACTACAGTAAAGAGCAGGTGGTTAGTGGAAGGAAGGAATTGGCCCTTCTGTTACTGTAATTATGTGGGGATATATATACGCACACACACACATAGCCTCCCAGCCGCTGGTGGGTGGCCAATCGATGCGTGGCAGGTTGTTTACGGGTATTAATCACCTCATCATTAGCTCGCGCTCTCCCACTGCGTGCATGCATGCATGCCGCCGTTAGCTTTCCCCACCATCGCGCACTCCCGGTCTAGCTGGCCCGGCCAGACGTACGACGCGCGGTGCGAGCCGCGCGCACGCCGCGCCGTGCCTGCGCGCGTTGCGCCGTTGATTGACTGGATTAATTTTGATTTTGGTGGGTTTAAGATTTTTAAAATTTTAAGGGCATGTTTGGGAACTGTAATCCTGATCGGGATCCTAGCCAATTCCCGAAGAAGGAAACCCACAGGGCAAATTTTCCTGGACCAGCTAGAAGGTCCGTTTGGATGCCCACAAAACAGGGATTTCCTAACCTAACTCCCCGCACACGCCCAAATCTTGCCTTCGCAATGACCCTCGCAGCCTCCACCTCCCAACAACGCTCACGGCCTCGGCCTCCGTCGATCGCCTCTATCTAGGGATGGCAAAAATAACCGTAGGTCTGGGTACCCGCGGGTACCCGACCCGATGAGTCCGGTTCCGGGTCTCATGTTGGATCCGTGGGTATCCAGACCCGGACCCGACTCTAGGTAGAAGGTTAGGTGAACTTAAAATAGATTAGTATGCATCCTTGTCACAAATCACATCATAGCTCAATGGAGGGAACCATGTGATTGAATCAAGAGGTCTTGTCTTCGAACCCCATTCTAGCTAAATTTTTTCCATTTTATTTGAATATCTCAATGACCTCATGCATGCAAACCTCAAATAACGGGTTCGGGTCCGGGTACGGATCCGGGTCCGAGTCCGAGATTGGACCCGTGACTGATTTCGGGTCCGGGTCCGGGTCCGAAATTCGGGTCTCGGGTTCGGGTCCACGGAGGTTGGACCCGGAGGGACCCGGACCCGTTGCCATCCCTACCTCTGCCTCCCTCGCTCACTAGCGCCTCCACCTCGCCTCACCGACCACCTCCACCACATGCTTTCTCCTTCGGTACTCTCCGACCTCACGGGACACAACGCCCTCTCTTAACACTTCAACAAGTTGGCCACGCGTTGTTGTTCTCCAGCATGGCGGCTCCTCGATGGTTAGTCAGCTCCAACTCTTCTTCCTCCCTGCTATAAGTTCTAGTTTCGTTGGTTTTGGTGATTGGTTTTGTATTAATGCTTAATCATTATTTAGCGATAAATCTAATTATTATGAGACTAACATGATTATTGAGTTTGATTCTTATTAGTCTCAAATCTGTATGAAAGATGAAAAACCCAAGGTATACACTCTTATTCATTTTATCATCCTATCGCATACTTTGGATTCAAGTTAAAGATGAACTCTTCCATTGCTTTAATCTAAATATGTGCATTAGGGTTTCAAATCTATATATATATGGATGCACACATCTAGAAGGAGTTTGTGCTTTACATTGAAGTTTCAATAGTATTGATCCTTTTCAACCTGCCAAATATTTCAAGGATATTTACTGTGAAATAAATCCTTGAGTATATAAAACTTGTGTAGTTGTAATATACTCATGCAAATATAGGATAAACTCAAATGCTATTTAAGATTGATTATGTGCATATTGATTCCATGATCAATTATTTATATGCACATATGTAATGGAGTTTATTCTATAGTTGATGATTTCAAGAGTATTGACTCTTTTCCATTACTCCAATATATTGGATCATTACGTTATATCAAATTGAGTATATAAAACTTTTGTAGTTATATATACTCATATCAATTTAAATTGATATTCGGTTGACATTCAATCAATCAAAGAACCAATCATGTGCTGATGATGTTCTTTGTTGATTAAGGACAAACGAAAAGTTCTTGAGTGTAACGAAGCATTAGTTGCCTCAATGCACTTAAGACATTTAATTTATTCAAATTGATTTGTGTTGTGATCAATCATCAAAGGATTAGATCAACGGATCTTGAGAGAATCTATTATGTGTTAATGGAGTACATTGATGATTGGGACAATTGAGTTTCTTGGACTAATATTTTCAATAAGATTAAAAAATATTAAGTCCAAGGTTGAGATGAAGAATCGGGAAAAGGACGTCATCATGTGACATGAGCATCAAGAGGAGACCCCGAAGAGAAGAAAAGGAAAGAAGAAGAGGGAGATTCATCATGTGTTGATGAATAAGAAGAAGACACATACTTAGAGAGAAGATGATCGGACATCATAAAAGCTCAAAGTAGTTGCATGCGGCAAAGGTATAACTAGATAAGCTAAGGATATGTTCCTAGTCTTTTACCGGTCTCGTGTTTGGTTGAGAGACCAGGTTTCTAGGTTAGTGCCGTACTATTAAGAGGGGTTTAATTAGTCGCTTAGCTTGAGTTTCATCATGTGTTGATGTACTCAATCTAGTTCGCTCTAGCTCACTTTCTTTGTTGGATTTTGCATGAAACTCGTATTTGCATGTGTTGCAAATGTTGAAGCTCATGCTTGCTTCTTCAATTGCTTCTTAATTGAATTGGTAATTGCATGGAACTAAGTTTTGCATGTGTTGCAAAAGGAGAGAGCTCATGCAACTTGATTTTAATGGTTATTGTTTGCATGGTGCTAGGTATTTGCATGTGTTGCAAATAAAGAGCTAATGCATTGGAGTCTTAACTTGTGACTTGATCAGGTGTTGATCATTACAAGGCTAAGAAAGGTTTATGTTTTGTGTTTGCAAAATGAGTTTTTGCAAATATTGATTTTTATTGAATATTATTGTCGGCGTACTTTGCGCCAGGGTCCCCACTCCCCCGCAGTTAAAAAGGTCGCCAGGGGCGTGGTCGACCCGGGGGCACGTGGCGGCCAGGCCACGCCCCTGGGCGACCAGGAAGGTGGTCGCCCCGGGGACACGTGGCAGCCAGGCCACGCCCCTGGGCGACCAGGAAGGTGGTCGCCCCGGGGACACGTGGCGGCCAGGCCACGCCCCTGGGCGACCAGGAAGGTGGTCGCCCCGGGGACACGTGGCAGCCAGGCCACGCCCCTGGGCGACCAGGAAGGTGGTCGCCCCGGGGAAAGGTGGCACGCGGGCCACTCCCCCGAGGTCAAGGGCATTTAATGCAAGTTGTGCGCATTAAATGCAAGGCGTCTTGAGGATGCGGTCACGACGGCCCGCCTTCCCCAGGCACGCATTAATTGCGTGACATCACGGCAGCACCTTACCCCCTGACGTAACGGGAAGCGTTGGTGGACGGGGGGCCCGAGGTGGGATTGTGACAGCTGCGGCAGTCATTAATGAAGAGTAAGAACGAGCGACGTGCGCAATAAATAATCCCATGCCAGTGTAATGATGGTGGCTGGGGGGTAAGCCACCCATGCGTCCCCGTCAGCCCTAGTATAAAAGGGAGCCAGGGTGCATGGGAGAGGGGGGTCGAAAGATTGTAAGGCTTTCATTTCCTTCAGCAAGAACACAAGCAATACCAAAAGAAAGCAGGACTAGGGCTATTACTCTTAGGAGGGCCTGAACCTGGGTAAATGTCTTGCGTCCCCCTATTCTCCTGAGCTTCCTGCATCTCGGTCATCTTCTTCCTTTCTCCGGCGATTACCCCGAAAGCCCCCCGTCTGAACCTCATAAGCACCCGATTCGGAGGTGCCTGTTGGCTAGTACGCTGACAATTATCTTGGACCATGCGAATAGAGTTTGCAAATATGTTTGCAAATTGACTTGGTCATGAATTGATCATCACATGGCTTGAGATTTGTTTTTAAGTGTTTTGCAAATAACTTGGAGTTTTATGCGATTCTTTGGAGCATATGAATATGGTTTGCAAATGTGTTTTGCAAATTAACTTGATCATGTGTTGATCATCACATGGTTCAGAGAATCAATCTTTATTGGATCTTAATTCAAAAAAGTGTTGATTTCTATGTGAAATCATATTTCATCTGAAAATCTGACAATACCATAGTTGTGAGGCCGGTAGTACCGTCAGGCCTATACTACTGCTCCTTGAGGCCGGTAGTACCGCAGGGTCGATACTACCACCCCGTTGAAGCCGGTAGTTATTTTCCAGAAGGTGTGTTTTCTTAGAATTTGTAGAGACCGGAGCTACCGACAAATGGGAGTGGTACTACTAGAGGTTCGATAGTACCAGCGGCCCTATGGGGTGGTAGGTTTTTTGTAGAGCATGTGTTGCTCATGGATTCTTGGCTGGTGCTATTGGGTTGGAGGCCGGTACTACCGCCTTAGCAGAAGTATCGCTCCTAGTTAGGTGGTAGCATCAGGGTATTGTGCCAACGGTTAGTTTTTGTACCGTTTTCAACCATTTGGGTCGAGGCTGGTACTACTGGCCCTACATAGACGGTTGTACAGAATTTTGCTTATTTTGCTTGAATTGCCCCCAAACAGCTAGTTTTCTTGTGGAGGCCATAAAAGAAGGCCATGGGAGGCAAGGGCACAATGCTGCTGGCTTTGTTCAACATTTGAGTGGGGTTGTGCATGTGTTGCACCCCCACATTTGGTTTTTGAGCTAAGAGTAAGATCTAATTACATGTGTTGCAATTAGGAGTGAATTAAGAGCCTCTTGTGCATGTGTTGCACTTAAGGAGGATTCTTGTGCATGCGTTGCACTTGGGTGATCACATTGTACATGTGTTGCACTTGGTGAGGTTCAAGCTAGGTGCTTGATTTATTACTCTTAGTGTTTGCCGACACCTAGACGGCGTAGCGGCGTCGTGCATGATGAGCTTCTCAATGGACGTTGTGAAAAAGGCTGACAAAGTTTGTGAAGGTTGGCCTCACCTACCCAGAAGGGAAAAAGAGCTACCACTAGTGGATTTGAGGCTTGGGCTTAATTCGTGGAGCCGGTCCAAAAGAGTTTGGGCTTACCTTAACGTGGATTAGAGGAGACCGGTAAGACTCTAAACACCTCGGTAAAAGTATCGTGTCTCCTTGCGGTTTGCATTCTATTTTTTATTTACATTCAAGCAATTTATATTCATAGAATTAAATTGATTGATTGCGTGTCTTTAGGATTGAAATCTTTGTTAGAGACATAGATAGTTAATGCACTTAGTGAGCCTAGTTGATTTAGGCTTTAAATGTCAAAACCTTATTTTATCGCTTCTGCATATTATTTAGTTTTTGACTTAGGCATTCTTCGATTATTCGTTTAGTCATAGAAGAATTTTTTAAAAATAGCCTATTTGCCCCCTCTTGTTGTCATCCTCGACCTTATACCAGCTCCTCATCCTCTTGCTCCTAGAGTTTTGTCATCCCGTCGCTCACATATCTGGCTCTCATAGGATGTTTCGGGGAAGGAGAGGATGTGTGGTTGTTGTTCATGAGGAATGTCAAGTGCATCTAGACTAACTGGATTCACACATGGACACCAAGGGCACTAGCTTGACAAGGTTTGAAAATTTCACCAATAGATTCCATCTTATTCCTCCCTACCTTTCCCGATCCATTTCTAAAAATTTAGCTAAAAATAAGAACTAGGATGCGTAAATGCTAGTCTGGTGATTGTGCAATAAGCTTAAACAAAGGCAAAACAAACACTTATAGTTCATTGCGATCTGACATTGCGCAAATACTAATCACAATCGTGTAATTGAAGCAACCATTCTCTTAAAAAAATTGAGTGAAAGATTATGATCTCTGTAATAGCATAACTACATTGAACTTGCCATCTCTGCAAATAGTATATTTCACATGTAGGCAAAATTCGACCATCTCTTTCACGTGGTCTCAGTGGTGAAGCCAGAAAGTTCCAAAGAGGGGGGCTTAAAAAAGAGACATCCAAAATTAACTACTATGACTATCGATATATTGTAAAATAGTTGAAATTTAAATTGCATGCAATATAAGTATATAATTATGAAAGGAGAAAAACGTACCATTCATTGCTTCAAAAGAGTTGACAATTGATATTTACGATTTTTCATGTTTTGAAAACGTTGTAAGATATCTTCTATGTCTATCTTTGCAAACACGTTTCGCTCAATGTAACATACCATAAGATTACGTGAGTACACGACGTCGTGATTTTTTTGAAAACAAACTGACCTGCGTACTCAAAAAAAAATCACGACTCTGATACCCATACAGTATGCTGTATGCGTATCAGCGTATGGGGCCTATGGGCCATGGGCAAATGGGCTTCAAAGTTCTCTGGTCGTATGTGCTCGCAAGGGGATCTTTGCGCTGGGGGGCTGGGTGGACTCCAGCCCCACCCAGCCCCACCAACGCCTCCACCTCTGCGTTGTCTGCAATTTGATCAGAAACATTCTTGAATGATCCACAAACTTTGTTGTGCTCTTGAACACCTTGTTATTTGTTAGAAATAAATGGAAAGGAAGTCACTACTAGAAATCTAACTTTTATTGAGTGTGAAATGTAATGGCCTACGGGCTGTCGGGAAAAACTAAGGTGGCTGATGATGCATCTTTTTTCCGATGGTAGAATAAAAATGGATGGCTATTAGAAGATTTACCGATGGGGCTTACCACAAACCGACGGTTGGTGGAAAACCCTCAGTCATAGTATGAAATCACCGAGAGGGTACAACAATTAATGTGAGTGCAAAGCTAACCGTCGGCCATTACAAACAATCACCGAGTGGAAATACATTTAGTGTGTGTATAGGTAATACTCGGTTATTATAATGATTTGCCGACGGGGCACAAACTTTTAGCGAGGGTACAAATCAAACACTGGGCTATTGCAAAATTCATACGAGGCTAGATGAAGGTGATGTATATATGAAAAATGTAGCTCTCATTGAAATCTACAACTTTGTAGTTGACAACTTTTCCATTTAAAGTTATATATTTGACTAAATAATTGATAAAGCATCATGGGAACAAGAGTTAAAAGAAGTATTTTCTTACTTCTAGCAAGAAGACAGTTGAGGTGAGTTGGTTATGAGGGAAATGTTGTGTTCAGTAGGTTGTGAGTTTGAATCTTAGGCATCACGTGTTTCTAATTTGAAAATAAAAAATGTTTAACTTAAGTTATTGTGATGCAAACAAGTTGTGAGGTTAATCCCTAGATTTGAAAAAAAAAATTACATTTTTTACACAAAAAATCCCACATATAGTTGTGAGAAATTATTGGGTATCATGTTCAATATTGTTTGATGAATCACTTTACTTCATCTAATATTGTTTCTAATGACGTCGACAAGTCGTTTGGCAGGTAGTACTAGTTAATAGTTTTTCTCGGTGTTTAGATCCAGCTACAACTGTTTATTCAAATTATGAATCTAATTCATGTTATATGCTAGTCATGATGTTCCCTTTCCATGATGCCTTTTCTCTCTTTTCCTGGGAGGTTTGTTTATATTTCAGATCTTTCTCACAACCCCTGTGTGGATTTATTGCTTAGAGGGTGTTTGAATTAAGAGTATTTTATTGAAATGTTTTATGATTTAGTTTAAATTTAAACTAAATTCTAAAACCTCCTAAGAAATTACCCCTCATCCAAACAGAGCCTTAGTCTATTTACAGCCAAGTAAAAAGAAGAAAGAAATCAAGAACGGGAAATAAAAGTGGGCCAATTTCTAATTTGGCCTATTTACTCTTTGCTTTGCAGGTTCCTTAAAGCTGACTGATAATTCAAAGAATTAGGAAGATCAGATTCGGGACAGTAAAAAATGGTAAACCTTTTGTTCTTTGTGGTCCATGTTGGATATTGTGAACAACCTTAATAATACTAAGCTTATTTTTACTACATGGATTTAGTGAACCATCATCAGACAAACTTCTTCCAAATCCTCCTCAAGAGCAGTATGTCTTCACCTTAGTTCTAGGTTTGAATGAGACTCTTGTATATTCAGATTGGCCGCTATGCGCCTTATGCACTGTGCAATATGAGCCAAAATCATTTAATAATATCCTAGAAATGTGCACTTGAACTTTACCATCTGTGCTGTACGGCTGAGGCCCGAATGATCTTGTGCTTATTTAAGTTTTGAGTTCTGATGGTAATATCCCTTTAGACTGAACTAAAAAGGGGCATCCTGGAGAAGTATTTTAAATTGTTTTACTAATTTGTATGTTCGATTGGAAGCATGTGATTTGTTTTTTCTTCGGTTCACCCATTGGCCAACTTGATCTCTGGTTCCTATGGATCGGTTTCATGACTGCCATTAATTTTTAGAGCCTGTTTATTTTTTCTTTGAATTCTCTAAAAATTGATTCTGAAATGTAGATATAGAGAAGCTGATTCTCTAAAAGCTGGAATGTACAGAAGCACATATAAAGTGGAATATAGATTCTAGTGTATATGGGTGGACTAAATTATGAGAATCGATTCTTAGAATCGGGCTGTTTGTTTTTTATTCAGCATTTATGACCAGAATCCAGAATCAAAAGCAAAAACAAACATACCCTTAATATTGACCAGATTCTTAATTTCCTCTTTTTCATTTTTTTTTCATTTTTTCCAGTATGGTTTTAGATGTCCTCCACCATGTTTCATTCATCAAATATTTGTTCTGAAAATAAAAAAAATCATTTGATGTAGTTTGGGTGGATGTTTTATATAACATTGCCAAATCTGGTGGAAGTCTTTCTAGTTTGAATGTGTGACTGCAAAATGAATCTAATTTGAATGGGTTGATGTAAAGATCTAGTCAAATGCTTTCCCTTAAATTTTTTGATTTTTTTCTAGATTTTCTTCTTCTGATTTTTAGGATTCTTATCCTGCGTCTTCCAAATAGTAGCAGTGAATATTTTCCGAAAGGGATTACTTCCTCAAGGGGTTGAGAAGGATTCCTTATGCACTTCAAAATCCCAAGGGAGATTTTGTTTCCTGGGATTTCCATCTAAGAGCATGGTTAATAAGAGAGCCAACTACAGGTTTTATCTCATTGTACAGCCAACCTAACAGCCCACCTATATAATAGTTAGCCATACATACATACAAAGCCAATAATACTTGGCCCACATTCACTACAGGAAAAACACTTAATCTCCACGGCCTAAACCGTCCACCCTAAAGCTAAAACCGTCCACCATAATTATAGTTGGCAGCTGGCCGTCCACCATAAGCCGCCGAGAGTGAGTGGTCGACCATCGCATTAAATTCGACGGCCAAACCGTCTACCCTATTAGGGTCGACAGCCAAATATGGGCTGTCCACCATATTAAACTTAAGGTCGACGGCTGCAGTGGCCGTCCACCCTACATTAAGGTGGACAGCCTTTTTCACGTGGACGTCCACCCTAGTCTGGACCGGCCAGCCCTCCCAGGCTTAGGGTGGACAGCCTTTTCCACGTGGCCGTCCACCCTAACGCATTATGGTCGACGGCATATTTCATATGGCTGTCCACCTTATGATTGAGACATTAGGGTGGACGGGCCACGTGGCCATCCACCCTAATTATTAAGTGCCGAACCAGCCACTCGCCCGAACGGCAGTGTTATCAGCATATTGCAATACATACACAATTACAATAACAATTATCATAATTACAATGCATATGCATGTACTCATCACAATTCATATCCATACACATTCACAAATTATAAACTCATCACAATTCATATCCATACACATCACAATTCATATCCATATATACACATTCACAAATTACAAACTCATCACAATTCATATCCATACACATTCACAAATTATAAACTCATCACAATTCATATCCATACACATCACAATTCATATCCATATATACACATTCACAAATTACAAACTCATCACAATTCACATCCATACACATTCACAAATTACGAACTCATCACAATTCACATCCATACACATTCACAAAATCACATCCACAAATCAACATATAGTTTACATTCAACAAAAGTTTGATATAGAGGTTTCCAACAAAGATTCAACGTATATTACATGTCCACAAATCCTCATGAAACAAGAGATAAAGAGAGATAGCACATCACCTCAGTCATTCATGTTAGGTAGAGGAAAAACCGAAGGCACACCAAGCATATCATCGACAAAGTCCGCCGAAGCACTGCTAGTGGGCTCAGCGCCACTTCCCACATGTTGAGCTACACCAGCTGATCTTGAAGCCTCCTACAAAGCAAGAAAATAATATATAACTTAGAACATTATTTCAATGACTTCCCTAATTACAATTTTTGGCTTTAGAAATACCGTGTCCGGAGTGTTTTGAGTTGGAAACTGGATTGGATACTGGAATGGATGTTGGACCTGCGGTGGTTGAGCTGGAACCCCTGATCCAGAAGCCTACCAATTAAAGAAAATGAATTAGAACATTCATATTGTGAGTTGAAAACAACAATTCTTCACAAATTAACGTATATTACCCTCTCTGGCACACTATGTGGAAATGGCAACGGGAATTGGAACGGATACTGCAAAGGTGTTGGCTGAGCCGGAGCACTCGATCCGGAAGCGTTCTGAGGAGGAAACTGGAACATATATTGGTATGGAAACTGGAAAGGAGGTGGCTGAGCCGGAGCACCCGATACAGAAGCCTACCAATTCAAACATATACATTGGAGCATTACATTTGTGACTTGCAAAAAAAAGACCATTAGTATCAATATATGGATTAGATAATTACCCCTTCCGGAGTTGGACCAACCGAACCGAAAGCCTACAAATTCACATAGCATATCATCGATGGATAGACATTAATAAGAAATAAAAAATTACTAGTAATAGACATTACTCCTTGGAAGTGCATCATCGACGGCCGTGAGGGATCAAAAAAGCCCGGAAATCCTTGTGGTGGAATATGAGTCTACATATAGCTCACATAGCATTAGTACATTGAATTAATTGAAAGTAATACAAAATTGAACTTACTTGGTGCATATTTTGCTCCATGGACTCCAGTCTTCTAAGAATAGCCTCACGCTCTTTTTCTCCCTCTTCTTGCCGTTTGTGAAGCTCCGCAACCTGTTCTCTCAAAGCGCGGTTCTCTTCCATGGCGCGCTTACTGGACGAAGAGGATGCCCTCGAGCGTCGAGCTGCCCTCACCTCAGGCATGTACTCAGAAGAACACAAGTAGGCGTTCTCAAACGCCAATCTCCCATGCCTCCTCCCACCCATCAGGCTATGGATGACTGCAGGATCCAAAGGTTGTTCTGTAGGAACACACTCGGGCCCGTGCACCGTAGTCATTGCATCAACGTATTCATTCTACATTACAAATAAGTTAACACTTCACAAAACAATGTATCAAAGTTAGAATTGCACAAATGATATCACTTACTAATTTTTCTTGGGCAGCTGGATCCAAAGCGCGCTGAGTACCATCTGGGTTCCGCCCTGAATGTGCGTTTGTGTACACATCAATCCAGTTGACTTCCCCCCTCCCCCCGTCCGAGCCTCCTACATTTCATGACGAAATGAAAATTTAGTTGCAACAAATGAGAGAACTGAAAATTACTTCAAACCAGCCTTACCATAAACTTTTTCCGTTGTGCCATGGAGTGGCTACCAAGGTGTGTGACGCACGAATCAGCAGATGCATTACAATTGTTCTTGTTTCTTGTTGATTTCTGCCTCCATTCTTCTGTGTCATACATGTCACACATCCATCTCCAAGCATCGGGGCATTTGTCACACCATGACAGTCGACATGAATTGTACTCATCAGGGGTAAGGTATATGTCTCGAGCACCTCCGTTCCTTCTGAGATTCTGCCCTCGCCTTCGATAATACTCCTCAACAGCCTTGACACGAGAAAGTGAGATCATCTCGTTCACAATGTGTCTTGCTTTTCTATCAAGAACCTCGTGGGCCACAAGACGCTGTCGCTCTTCAAAATCAGTAGGCAAAGCATACCTAGCCTAAAATAGACCACAAACAAAAATATTAGCAACCAATCCATATTGAGGTTATTATCATATTTGATCTTACCCAAAACTCATCAAGGCAACGATCAGCAACCGATCCATCACCATCCCGAACAGCCTTGTAGTCATCCCAGGAGAGTGTTGCCCTATGCACATCACCAATGTCCACCATTCCTGGGTAGTTCATCCTCAGAATGGTCCCTAGAGCTGGACCTGGCTCCTTCACATTGTTCTGGATTGCCACCAAGTTGCTACACAACAATAATGCATCAGTGAAACAACAATTCAGTGCTACACAAATTGAACTTCTATAACATACGTACCAATCTCCAAAGTATGTAATTTCAATCTTCTCATTTGGATTTGTGGGAGCCCTGTGAAGCTTATTAGTGCCCCTCCTCTTTCGAGCTCGTGCTCCCTGGCCTGTTCCTACCTCCTGAGAGGAAGACGTGCCCTCCATCCCTGTCTTGGGTTGCTGCATGGCTACGGGATCCAGCATCGCACCCTCAAGCTCTTGCATAGGTGGCTGCTCTGTGCCCTCTAGCATGCCCTCTGCCTCTGTCTCTGTCTCGTCCTCATCGCTCCTGTTATCAACAACGAACCGTCGCGTCCCAGCCCTCCTTGCAGCCATCCTACATTGACATTGTAACAAAAGTTAGTTTGACAGTAGTAAAATATAATTACAATTTACATAACAAAAACTGATGACAAAACTTGCTTACTATTTGTTACATACATTTTTCAACTAATCACCCTGGTTCATATCATTTGTCGCATCATTGTCGACTTGGACAAAAAGATTGTCAAGTCCTATCCCTATATCTATGGAAAGTTGTCCTGACAAACCTTCTTCTTGAAATGGCACATCAATGGTTTGTTCAAGTACATCCTCATTATCATCATCTGTGGGGTATGGTATCAGATCGGAGGTCTTACTTTGTAAACTACCCACCAAGACTTGTACTTAGGGCACGCATAAGGTAAGTAGTACACTTGCTCAACCTGGTTAGGGAGAATAAACTCTTCACTCCCTGTATAAAGTTTCATATGGTTAATTTCTACTAGGCCAAGTTCTGGAGTCCGTCGCACCCCATAGGTAGGATGAAACCATTTGCAATGAAAAAGAACCACTGAGAGATCGTTACTTTCATCGAAGACAACCTCTATTATCTCTTCAATAATTCCATAATATTCTATATCGTTGCCATTGTTGTCTCGAACATAACTCACGACCCCACTATTTACTGTAGTCAGATTTGGACGTGCCAACTCCGCCGCTCTAGAGCGAAAACGATACCCATGCACATCATAACACCCGTGCACTTTGACCGTACGGTTGCATGCTTTTGACATCTGTCGAAGATCATTGTGCACACTAGCATGCTTGTGACACTGCAAATTTGTTTAACCCAAGTTAAAAATAACATATTATACGCACGTCTTTAATCAATAAAAATTATGATAGGTTCAGATATTTACGTGATAGAAGAACCAAGTTAAGAAATTCGGATGGCCTGGTCCACGACCCCTTTCTTTTAGGTTATCGATTTGTTTTTGAGTAGGTTCGCCTTGCCTTTTCCATTCCTCCTGAATAAATTGCCTACAAAGGGAATGATTGAAGTTTTGAATATGTAGTATACAATGCTATACATCGCATAACGTGTTTGACAAATATACTTACTCGATGTACCCATCCATTTCCTCCATATTGGTGTAGATATATAATTGTACACGAACCCTCTCATCCGGTTCTAATTCACGTAATGTACTTCTCCCTATAGATTTGCCTTGTATCCAAAACACCTTTATGCTTGACACTTGTCTTTTATACACTTTCTTATACCTGGGCTCATAAGCATTGACATTGTTGGTTGGCGCGAAGTACTTACTCGTGAAGTATGAAACCTCCTGAAGTAGGCATGCTACCGCAATGGATCCTTCGACACGTGCCTTATTTTTAACCTTTGCTCTGATACTCTTTAACATACGTTCCACAGGATACATCCATCTGTACTGCACGGGTCCTCCAACCTTTGCTTCATAAGGTAGATGTACCAAAAGATGTTGCATCACGTTAAAGAACCCAGGAACATATATTTTCTCAAGCTTGGTAATTAGCAACACTATTTCCTTCTCCAACTCTGCCATTCTGGACTCGCTGATCTCTTTAGCACAAAGTTGTCTATAGAAGAAGCTAAGCTCAGCCAATGATTTCCATATGTCCTCATCTACATATCCACGATAAGCCACAGGAACTAACCGCTCAATAAATATGTGGTAGTCATGACTTTTCATTCCATTTATCTTCCCTTGAGCAAGACTCACACCGTGCCTAATGTTGGCAGCATAACCATCAGGAAACTTCACCTCTTTTTGGATCCAAAGAAGAACCTCCTTTCTCTGTGAGGGTGTTAAATAATATTTAGCTTTAGGTTTCTTTGTGGATGTATCGCTCATATTTAAGGCGGGTCTGTCGCATATCAAGGCACAATCTAACCGGGCTTTGACATTATCTTTGGTTTTATCAGGTATGTCGAAGTTCGTGCTGAAGATGGACTCACTCACATTTCTCTCCTGATGCATCAGATCAAGGTTATGAGGCAGTTTCAAGTCCTTTGCGTAAGGGAGACTATAAATACTACACTTGTGAGTCCAATGGTGTTGCTCACCGTAACCACCATAACCGTTAGGAGTGTCTTTGAGATAATTCTGCCTAGCAATGATGTCAATGACCCGCAGACGTTTCGGTGGACCTTCTTTTATCACCTTTCCTTTACGGAATGCATTTGTCTGTCTCCTGGATGGGTGGCTTGAAGATAAGAACCGTCGGTGACAATCGAAGAAATATGTTTTGCCACCATTCTGCAATTGAAAAGCACTTGTGTCATCCATGCATATGGGGCACGACAATCTCCCATGAGTGCTCCATCCTGAAAACATACCATATGCCGGGAAATAATGAATGGACCACAGGTAAGCAGCGCGCATCCTGAAATTCTGCTTTGTTGAGTTATCATATGTCAAGACACCGTTTGTCCACAACTCTCTTAGCTCAGCCATGAGTGGTTGCATCAACAAATCCAAGTGCTTCCCAGGATGGCTAGGCCCTGGTATGATCAGGGAAAGGAACATATATTCCTCTTTCATGCAACGGTCCGGAGGGAGGTTATACAGAATGGTGAATACAGGCCAACATGAATATGATTGTGCGCTCATGCTGAAGGGTGTGAACCCATCTGTCGCGAGACCAATACGCACATTTCTTGGATCTCTTGCAAAATCATGATTCATTTCATCAAAGTACTTCCAAGCTTCACCATCGGATGGATGAACCATGACACCTTCTTTCACACGTTTTCCTTCTTTGTGCCACCTCATATGCTTCGCTGTCTCTTCCGACATAAACATCCGCTGCAAACGTTGAGTCATTGGAAAGTAATGCAATGTTTTCTTTGCTACCTTCATCTGTTTGGTGTTACCATCTTTGTCGGTAACTTCAACATACCTAGACTCTCCACAACGATCGCAGTGGGTCTTTTTTGCGTGCTCCTTCCAGAAAATTATGCAATATCGAGGACAATAATTTATTTTCTCGTACGGCATTCCTAGACCACTTAGAATTTTCTTCGAATCATACAAGTTTCGTGGCATTTTGTGGTCCTCGGGGAGAAGCCTACAAATAAGCTTCACTAAGTCATTGTAGCATTTGGTCGAGAAATTATGCTTTGACTTAATTGCGATGAGACGTGCGATAGCCGCAAGGAGCGTCATGTTTGTTTTCTCATGCAACGGCTCTGAAGCGGCCTTCAAAAGCTTTAAGAAATCTGTTGCAAGTGGGGTAGGCACTTCCTCTTGTGGGAGATCTGACCCCTGACCAATGTTGTCCACCATCTCTTCCATTCTGTCAATTTCATCGTAACTTTCGACAATATTGGAGGGTTGTACTCTAATAGAACTAGATGGTCCACCTCGCACGCTTTCGCCATGATCAACCCATCTATAATAATTTGCTTTGAAACCGTTCTTACAAAGATGCTTCTCCATTTCTGCCCGACATCTCTTCAAGCTATTACCACAGAGAGCGCACGGGCATCTCACTTCTGCCATGTCCGACACAGGCGTCGACCCAAAAGCTTGACGGATAAAATCTTTCGTGCCCTCCTTCCACTCGACAGAGTGCCGTCCATTCTTATTCCAACCATCATACATCCACCTTCAAAAATTTTCCATAATGGGCTTAAAGAATGTAACATGAACCATGAATGTATGCAAATGGTTTATGAATGTAACATGAACCATCAATTCATATTGTTTGAACGATGCACTATCCGTGTTTGGATTTTGATTGGAAGATGCGAGAAAAAGGACTAAATATACACAAGCATGTAGGTTTCAGTGTGGAAATCAGATATGTATATTTGTAAAGCAAGCGAACAATTAAGAGGTTGCCGAACTTATTAAAAATTTCGGCAGCACCTCCCCTAAAACTAGGACATCCACTCAGCAGACAGAAGACAATTAACAGTGTAATATCAACAACACATATATAGCAAATTGCTGGAATATGTCCACTAGCACATACACACACACACACACACATATATATCCATTAACACATCATACACATATATATAGGATTTAAAAATTAAGATTTGATGTAATCATAGTTCTATTGACTTGATATCAAATTCAATTGAAGAATTAATAGATGATTAATAATCTGAACATAACATTAGAGAACTTCATGACCAAATGTAGAGATTAAAGTTATCCAGTATCCACAGACTTCTCTCATGTGCCATGATCTAATCCTATATATATAACCTTGAAACTTGTCATGGTGCTCTATTGGACATATAGGATTTAGAATCAAGTTTTTACGAGATAAGTAACATAAACAGTTATTTGAGAATACAATTCCGTGAAGTACATAATAACGACAAGTCATGAAGTATACCTCAAGAACTAATGCTAGATGGACAATATCACCTTGAGTGGTTCCCCAAAAGTAAAATGCTCGCTCAACTTCCTATTGACAAAAAATAAAGGAAAGTAAGATTTCTCAATGATTCGGGTACATAAAAGTGTGCATATTCAAGTTCCATATATAAAAAGTGTGCATATTCATGTTCCATATTCGCTCAACTTCCATAGGATCGATGCAATGTTCCTCATCTAATCAGGGTACATAAAAGTGTGCATATTCATGTTCCATATATAAAAAGTCGATAGTGTGTAGTGAAGGAGCATACATGTAGCTTCATACACATATATAGCAAACTAGAAGATGCATGCTAACAAATAATTGCATAATGCTGATTAACACATCATACACAAATATATATATTTCTTGCTGTTCTTCGACGGTTTCTAAAGCCGTCGACACTATTCCAATCTAACAAGAACTGTTACCTTTTAGCTTTCTAAAGCCGTCGACCCTCGCTGGATTGGGACTTCAGTGAGACACTGTTGTCGGGATGAGGGAGATGAAGGCGGCGGTGGGGATGCAAGGGCGCCAGTCGAGGTCGCACACGGCGACGCGACGGCCAGGAACGTCACACGGTGGGGGCGGCGACGGCACCGGGAACCAGTGGGGGCGGCGACGGCACCGGCGGGAGGCCGCCCTCGGGGAGGCGGCGACCGAGCCACCGGCGCGCGGAGGGGGGGCTGGGTGACCGGTCGGAAGCAACTGCGGAGGAAGGACAACGCGGCGGTGGATGGAAGAGATCCGGTGGCGGCGGCGGCGGCTGGAACCGGGCGAGATCGATGTGGGCGGCTGAGCAAATGGGGACTGGATCGGGAATGAGGGTGCTGTGTGGATTTGGCAAGGCTTAGGGTCGACCGCCACGTAAGCCGTCCACACTAATTATGCCCGTATGGTGGACGGCATTCGTTCAGGCCGTCGACCCTAATTGCTGCCGTATGGTGGACGGCCAGGTGGGCTGTCGATCATATACTATGGTGGACGATTTATGTTTGGGCCGTCCACCCTAATTTTCAGCACTAGGCGGGCTCTTAATTTGTCTGTCGACCTTAAGCCATTTTTGCTCGACCGCATTGTTTAGCCGTCTACCATATATGTGGCCGTGGAGATTAAGTGATTTTCCTGTAGTGATTCATCCTCTCATTCTCCCACCAAGTTTCTTGGAGCCCATGCTGCAGCCAGCTGTAGATCTGCAGCCCGCTTCTCTCCTCTCTCCTCTGCTCTCTCCTCCAACTCAACATAAATCTGATGTGGCAATCCTTACAGCTTGCTTACCTCACCTTATTATACTTGCTCTAACATCCAAATAAGCCCTCAAACTATTTGTATTGTATTTTTTTTAGAAAATTTCAAATATATGTATTGTATTTAGGATATTACAGAATTATTATACAAGATTATAGAGTTGTATATGTAAAATATACATATTCATAGAAATTTTTTTAGTTTCGCCCTTTAAAGCAGGAAGGCAGCAGTTGGACCAAGGTGTACGTGCTCCATGATTCCATGCTATGCGAGCGTGTCCAGGTCCTTGGACTAGGAGGTCCACTTGTCGGTGTCCTCAACTGGGCATAACTTCCCAAATCTTTGTATGCAATAGACTATCGATGAAACGAATGAACTCTGAAATTTCTCCCCAGCTCTGTTCTCTTGTTCCTCGTCCCTCTTTCTTTGATTTCTTATCCCTAATTTACCCAAGTTACCCTAATGACCTACCTCTGCTGCTTATTTGTGCAATTTCGATCCCATACTGGTTGTTTGATCAGAGTAAATTTCATAAAACTACTGTGTATATCGACGTACTAACAATTAATAAATTATTACATGTCCAAGGACCTGTTATGTTATGTCCAGAAACCAGGAGCTATAGATTTAGCGCTACAGAAATGAGGTGCTAACATTTCCATCGATTGAAGCAAATCCTGACAACCGGGGGCCACCTACATGCCCGAGTTGCTCTAGCTGTTGACACGAAGCATGCATTCCTTTTTTTAAAAATAAATAAAGAGGACGCGGAGTGTACATATATATGGAGAGGGCGAATCTGGTGTTGGGCAATGGCCGAGATGTAGCATAGAGCGATGAGCTGGGTTTTAAATTTTATTTTGGTATAAATTTTGGGTTGGTCGAAATCCGAAATCTCGGTAAGATTTCAGAATTTCAAATAAAATCCAATCGAATTTTAAAATTCAAATTTTAAATCCGGTCTTATTTCAACCGAGAAATCCTCCGAGATTTTGGTACACTTTGAACCGATTGAAAAATGGTCAAAATACATAAAAAAAAATTTGAAATCTTTCGCGGATGATCTTGACCCTAAATCCAATAAAATCCGGCAAGAAAATTCAAAATCCGGTAAAAAACACCGTGATTTCACCAAAATTTGTGGAGACACTGTAGTATTTTAAATTTTTTACCCAGCCAAGATTTAGGATCTCAGAGAGATCCGAAATCATAAATATCGGCCAAGATTTCAGAAATCTCGCCGAAATTTAAATCCTGGCGATGAGTGTGGTGGCCTCCCTACACTCCAAATCCGTGCGTCGATAACTGTGCATGCGGTGAGTAGCATGGCGTTGTAGGCTCGCTCAGCGAGCGACATGGCAAGGCGTTGGCTCGGTGCGCACCTGGCGTTTGTGAGCAGGTACTCTCCCGTCTCTAGTCTCCACCTTCCGCTCTCTTTTCTCCGTATACTAGGATCACAAATGCCGCATTGCCACGTGCCATCAGGCCGTGTCTGCTTCAGATCAATTTCATGCCGTGCTAGGCTAAATAATATCCATGCAGCTGTATCGTACCGCCGATCATACTCGACCATAAGACTTAGCACGGCTATGCAATTCGTGCCGTGCTGATCAGCCCGCGCATGTGGGACGTGACTGTTGGTGACACGGGCCGGAAAAAAAAAGGAGAGTGTATAGGTATCATCCGGATGTTTTTGTTTGAGCTAACATCTAAAATTTGGATCGTTGGATACCTCATCCGGATATCGTCGGATCGTTAGATCAAATCATAAGATCGGATGTAATCGATACTTCCGAATCTCAACAATGATCTGATGATCCTGTATTTGGATGATTTCAGCAATAAAAACACTGGGATGATGTTTATCGAAACCAAAAAGGAGAGCAGGCTGGCCAGCGCCAGGTCTAGGCAGAAACAAAAAAGTGGGAGCGTCTTGACAAAAACGATCATAACGCCTTTCAGCCTTCGGATCGTGCATGGGGACAAAGGCTCGATCCTCCTGTCTCCCCGGCGGGCTTCCCTAGGCGACGCAGCAGATATGTGGAGAGAACCAGAGCATGCTCCCGCCGGTCTCCGGTGTGCTCGCGGGCGCATGTACCGCTAGCTGCGCCTGCATGCATGCATGCGTGCATCCATGTCGCAACAAGGAGAAGGCTCCAAAGGGAGCCCTCCATTTATGAGCGGAGACGAGAGCCCGCGGGCACAGGATCGAGGAGGCGGCCGGCTTCCTCCCCATGCATGCGCGCTGCGTGCGTGCTCCGCGCGCGTAGGCTAGCTGCCGCTACTACGTACTAGCATTATACTATATGTGTAGCCAGGTCATAGCCTCCACGGCTCCACGGTTAATTCTACGTATACTGATCCCTACTGCAAGCATGTCTGCATGCTTTGCGTTGCAGTATGGAGTACTATACTACTCGTGTTGGCCTGCATGCAGATGCAGGTGCAGCCATGCATATGTATGCATCTAGGGTTGACCTGTGCACCTGGATACGGCCTACCACATCCTTTGCACATGCATGCATGCATGCACAGCGTATCCTGTACGTGCGAGCAGAGTATAGTATAGTTAGTGTTCGGAGGTGTCTCGTTGTCCCACTTGCTACCCAGAGGGCAGAGTAGATATACGAGATTTTTTTAAAATAATACATTTATTAAGAGTAATTGCGAAATTAATACGAGAAACGTTTTTTACAAAATTAATACACCATCGCCAAATGGTACGGTGAAATAGCAATAGTTGCCAAATGGTACGGCGATATAGCTGTAGTCGTCGTACCGTTTGGCAACTACTTCTTAATACTGCAGTTAACAATTGGACGTTAAAGATTACGGGAAATAAGCAATAATCGCCATACGGTTTGGCTACAACTAGATGTCGCCAAACCATACGGCGATTATTGCCTGTTTAATGAAATTTCTTTTAAATAATATAGTTTAAATTAATAATTACAAAAAAATATGCTGTTTTAAAAAAATAACATTTCGAATGGACATAGGGTCCTGTTGACAATTCGAATGGATACAAGTAGAATAAATAAAGAAAAAATTAGATGTATAAGTGATAATTCATGTAATATTGTATAAAATTATTACCGCGAACAAAAAAAATTAAATTTAAATCATTTTTAGTTTTGTACGAAGGAAAAAAAATACGAGGAAATATTTAATCATTTGCTAGCAAGCTCTAAATCCAACGAAATAAATTTCTAAATTTGTATTAAATTATAAGCAGTCATATTATACAATAAAAAGTACTATGTTCCATGCAGATTTAAATTGTTTTAATCAAGTTTACTAGACTCTTTTATGTATTATGAAGAAACTATACAAACCGTGGCTCAAAAAATCATAAAATAAATATCACTTGTTCGTGTGGTCTTAGATGCCCCATTTTTGCAACAACATTTAGGAATGAACTCGATTGAATAAACCAAATAACTATAAGAAGCCTCTCTTGCATGCAACATGAACTAGTTAAAATATTGATAAAATAAACATGAAATTTGGTATAAAAAACAGTTTTTTTATGTTCCCGGGGTCACAAGGATCCCAAATATATAAAAAAAATTAAGTTTAGCGAACGTATGTATTATTTTTTCTGTAGCCTTTTTGGCAGCCTGTAAAATATCATGTTTAAATGTATTTTTTAGGAACAATGGACCAAACATGCTTTTTGATATATAAACTACCATATTATGAAAAAATATTTAATTTACACCTTGCTTTGCATCTAAATTATGCTAGTGTAATAACTTTAAGTACTATAGTCGACAACAACTCATGTTATGAATAGTAAATCGAGGAAAACGTTAGCTAAAGTGTTTAAGTTATAAGGATCATTGTGAAAAGCACATAGATGCAGCCAGTAGCCTTAGTAAGCAAACTCAACCTATGTAAATCATTTCTTA
This sequence comes from Rhipidocladum racemiflorum, assembly GCA_036346355.1. NCBI lineage: Eukaryota > Viridiplantae > Streptophyta > Magnoliopsida > Poales > Poaceae > Rhipidocladum > Rhipidocladum racemiflorum. The sequence goes on from CM070571.1 coordinate 23,983,122, forward strand.
TGCAAATCGTACTTAGTGCTAAGTACCATTCACGCAAACATATATCAGGGCACATACAACGAATTTCTAGATGATGAAATAAGCAATAGATTATATTACAAGGGTATTACAGTAGTGAAGAAATTGCTAGATAAATTAACTAAGGAAAGCATTGTTTGTCATGGTGGAACAAGTGGTCGTTCCGCCTATCTGGGTAGAGTGGGAATGATGTACCACATTTTCTGCACATTACTGTTCCCGTGTAAGTTATTCATTGTGTTCTCGGACTCTGCTCAATCTCTCTTATGAAAGAACTCCATGGAGATGCGCAGTTCTCCCAGGTGTCGCCGATTGGGTGGTCTATGTCGTACGTTTTGGGGGTATAAGACCAAACTTTTTGGTCTTTATATGGGTTTCTATCCTCCCAAACGGGCATGTCATGCCGATTCCCGGCGTCGCCTATGTAAATAATGTTAGTGTTATGCCCTTGAGGCAATTATATGGATGATTGTAACATTACTATGTTTATGAATAATAATATGATTATTGATCCAATGAATGTATATCATTGTTTTGATCAACAAGTGTGTGACTTGTTTATGAAGCTCTTTACTTATTGATATAATTCGATAAATATCTCTGATCGGATATCATCGTATAGGACAACGATGAATAGATCAGCACGTGTATTGTTCGATGATCATGTTTCATAGATCATAGGATATGGAGATATCATCAATACATTGTGGACGCATGTTGAAGAACATGTGTTAGATAGACCCACAATGGGACACTGCGAGAATGTTACATTCTTATGTGTCATCAGTGTATCTCATACATAGAAGATGTATGATCCTTAGACCTGAGATTGTCATATTCCCTACATGTGTAATAGTTTACCTTGGGGTTACCAAACACTATTTCCTAACCGGATAGTTATAAAAGTAGCTTTCATGTTTACTATGAAACATGCAGAGGGAAGTGAGCAGTCAAGATGGAATTTGCCACTCCAATGTAACGGAGATATATGTCCAGGCCACTCGTGTGATATAATTAATGAAGTGCATGACCATGCTGTGATTGATAGGGGTGGCAATTATACCCGCGGGTTCGGGTACCCGCGGGTTCTGCACCCGTCGGGTTCGGGTTCGGGTAATATATTTTACCCGTGGGTTTTGCGGGTCGGGTACCCGTGGTGACTCGGATCGGATTCGGGTTTTAATCGATACCCATGGGTACCCGCGGGTATCCGAAATTCTCTCACTACCCCTTCAGGCCTTCAAGTCTTCATTCACCCCACGTGACCACCCGGTCCACCCCGCAGTCCCGCATCCACGAAGTCGTCCCAACTCTCCCAAATCCCTAATTCCCCAGAATCCCCACCCGGCCACCCGGGGACTCCACCGCCCCGCCCGCCCCAGAGCCGCCCCGCCCGCTTCGCCCGCCCCGGCAGCTGCCGCTTCTCGGCGCTCCCGCACGGTTAGCTGGCCTCAGATCGCATCGCCAGACGCTCGCTGACTCGCTGCTCCATCGCCTCCGGCCTCCCGACGCCACCCAGCCGCCGGGCCCAATGATCGCGCTGGCCTCCCGAGACCCCGACCGGCGACCGCCCGACGCCACCTCCCACCTGCGCCTCCTGCCTCGAACTGCCCGGCTGAGCCGCTTCCCAGATCGCCCGACGCCACCTCCGAATAGGTAGTTCCTTGTTCTTCTTTGTCTTGATGTCTTGATGAGCTGTTGGTTGTCTTTGTTGGTTGTGTTCTTCAGATTAATTGATGTCTTGATGGGTTGCTACCTGCTATCAAAATTTCTAACTTGGTCTAAATTTCTACCAGCATGAATGATTGAATGTTGGTTGTGTTCTTACAGTTAATAGAGTTGTGTCTAAATTGGTTGTGTTCTTACAGTTAATTGAATGTTGGTCTAAATTTCGATCAGCATGAATGATTGAATGTTGCCATGTTGGTTGTGTTCTTACAGTTAATAGGTACAGGTGCTTGTAATTGTAAGTCTGCAGAAGGAAATAAGGAATAGAGTAATATGAATGGGGTACATGTGATGAATGTTGAATGTCTGCAGAAGGAATAGAGTAGAACTGATATTGATGATTGGTGAGACAATAATAGTATGTGTTGGTAATCAAATATTGCTATCTTGTTTAACATCACTTTTTGCTTTGTTTCAGCACATATTGGCATGTTAAACCAGCATGAACTATGTTGATTGTTGAACTATCACTATGTTGGCATGTTAAACCATGTTGAACTGTCTATTTGCTCAATTGAACTGTCTGTCAATTTGCTTATTTGCTCATATTGACTTGTCTTAATGTTGACTGTTGAGCTGTCAAATTTGTTCTTTATGTTTTGATTTGTTCTGCTCATAAACCAAATTGATTGTTGGTTATCTCCTAGCTAGTTGTTCTTCTTCTTTGCCTTCTACTATCTAATGCAAAATATCGCTTCATCGCCTTCTCATCGCTTCACCGCAAGAGTGCAAGACCGCAACATCTTCTCATGTGAAATCTGTTGATTTTAAACTATGTTTGATACCCGTCGGGTACCCGTCGGGTTTCGGGTACCCGTCGGGTTCGGGTTCGGGTATATGTTTCTACCCGAACGGTAATTCGGGTTCGGGTTGGGTATTCCGAATCGGGTTCGGGTTCGGATCGGATTTTGTAAAACCCGCACCCGATCCGACCCATTGCCATCCCTAGTGATTGAGAAGTCAATCACAATTTATTAATATATCACGGATACGAGAGATGGATTGAACTATCAAAGGATGGCATGCTTCTCGTCTTGAGTTTGATCTTCATATAGTTTGGCAAAGGGATTATTACATCAGTACTTTAATCATATGCGTTTGGGAGTTGATATGCTCTGCAAGGAGCCGCTACCGACTATTGGATTAGAAAAAGGGTTTTTCGAATCCATGTTCAAATGCGCATGAACCTACAGGGTCACACACTTAACGGGCTGGGACGCATTAATTCGGATTGGATTCGTAATTAATGGACCTCGTGGGCTTAGCGCGTAGATGGGCCCTGATTGCCTAGGGTATCACCTCGTGGCTATATAAGGAGGGGAGGAGGCTAGACGCAGAATACACTTTCGTGCGGTTTAGAGGTGTTTCGCCAGAAACCCTAGCCACCTCCTCTCGTTGCCCCTGCCGAGCGACCCGGTGCTTGCACACCGACGCACGGCGTTCCATCCCCGGACGTGTGGACTGCTATGGTGACGCTGCTGCTACTGCGGCGTGGAGCGGACGATCCGCGGCGAGGACGATCCACGCCGAGAACGATCCACTACAACAACGTGCGAAGGATTCCGCAACTGCGCGTCTAGTGGTAATAGATCTATGATCCCCTTCTTGCGAGTAGTTTTTCTAGTTTGCGGTAGAAATTTTAATTTGTGCTAGTGTAGCATACCGCGTTCCCCAACAAATACCACCTAGTTTCTCGGATGATCTGTGTAACCCTTCAAAGATTTGTTACGTAGTGCGGATCTTGGCTGGCTGCTTCCCCTTGTCCCTTCCTCTTTGAGAGGGAGTATCCTCTTGCACTTCTGGTGCGTTGGCCGTTGGCGGAGACTTGCTGAGACGCCTGCTATGTTTCAGCTCACACTCCACCGTATGGTGCAGGAGGTGTGAGTTGGGCTTATCCTTGTACTACCGGAAGCATGCCTTACAGTCAATGCAGTATGACCGCTATGGTCGTTGAATAACACCGTACGCGTAATCGGGGTCAGGTTTTTCTGGGCAGTAGTATCACCACGGAGAGCGTTGCTCCCCCTAGTTATCCCATGCGGAAAGGGTGAGATGTGGGTGGTACGTCTCCGGGTCCACCCAGTTGAAGTAGCCGCACCATTCATCCTCGGCCAAGGGGCACCGGTAGAATCTCCGATCGGCTAGATCGTTGTAACATACTAACATATAAACAACTAAAATCATTGCTCTAAATTAAATAATATAAAATCGCTACTAACGTACTAACATATAAAATCACTACTCTAAATTGAACAACACTAAATTAAAAAATACTACAAAATTGTGATGTTACCATCTTGCTGCTTCTTCCTTCCTCTCTCTCCCTCTTCCTTCCTCTCTTCCTCCCGGCTAACGTCGCTTGTCGCTCCCCCGATCGCCCTCGCCCTCTCTGCTGCTGCTGAACAAAACGAGATCGATCTGTTTTGAAGTCGGACCTAGTTTTTAACGAGGCAGTTATTGCCACACCGTTTGACAACAAATAGTAGTTGCCATACGGTTTGGCGACTAATAGTTGTCGCCAAACCGTGTGGCGATAACTGCCTCGTTTCTCGTGAAATTTGATGGCGACCGGTTAACTGCGTAATTAAGCAGTAGTCGCCAAACGGTATGGCGACTACTGCTATTTCACCGTACCATTTGGCGACTCTGCTATTTCGTCATACCATTTGGCGATGGAGTATTAATTTGCAAAAAAAAAATTGTACATTAATATCGCAATTACTCTTAAAAATGTATTATTTTAAAAAAATCGATATACAAGGGTGTTCTCTTCATTGCAACTTGCAACTCAAAACTTCACTATGGGATCCATCGGTCCCCGGCCCCGCACATCTGCTCTGATTGCTCCAGGTGTGTGGCACGTGGTACGCTGTAGTACAAAAGGTAATTAAGGAAATGAAATCAAGACTGTTATGCATCTTTCACATGAAAATTTTGGAAAATTCAGTCAAAATTTGCAGCCTTCAATGCATGTGCTTGAAGATTCACTTCCTTCCCCGGTAAGCATTAATCACGATGTTCATATAAAAAGTGTGTATTCCTTTCCTTTACGAATGGATGGCACTCTAAGTTTTTATACTTTTACCAAAACACATTTACAAAAGATTTATTACTTCTCTTTATTATACTTTTGGATGGTGTGTCTTATTCTAGTACACGAGAGTAAATAGTGTTGGAAATGGCTAAAGAGGAGTATAGGATAAAAAAATGTAAAAAAATCGTCTTAAAATTATAGAATGATATGCATTTATAAGCAAAATTAAAAAGCTAGATTGACATTCACTCCCTCCGTTGATAAATATAAAACGTATTTTGATTTTACACAAGGATTAAGGCTGCGGTGAAATTGAGAAAGACATGAGAGAAAATGACTTACATACTCTTCTTAATTGTTTTGAAAGATGAGAGAATAAATACGGGTATAATAGAAGACTCATTAAATCTACATGCAAACCTTATATTTCTAAACTAGACCACATAAACAATATACATTATATAGATTCATCAATAGAGGGAGTACTTGGGAACTAAAGGAGCATATTCCAAAGCTGTATGTTGAAGATTGTGTGGATGTCCCAAATATTGTACAATGCGCTGGAGAGAGAGAGAGAGAGAGAGACGAAGGGATACAATGGTCGAATACATGGGAGGTTTTTTTCCTCTTGTGGCCTAGATGTCAGTGGAATTAACGGGTAATCAAACAAAAGCGGGCATGGATATAGCTCACCTATGCCCGTGTCCGGTTTATCGCCGGAAAGAGTTTTTCTCTCACGAATATACCAACCGGTGAGCATACTTAGCCTGCAGGGAATCAAATTAGGGTAAGCTGGTTTGAGTGTAACCTCAAGCTAACAAATTCGAGGACAATGTCCTAAGGTGATATGTGTTATATTCTCCATCCACATTCACATTTCCCCCCTTCTCTCTTCCCTACCCACTTCCTCCACATCTCTTCTTTTCTCTCTAACACAAAAATTTAATAATAAAACATTTTAACTTTGAAAATTTGAAGTAGGAGGTTTCATCTCGAAAAAAATTAAACTCGAAAAAAAATTAAACCTTAAAATTTCAAATTAAAAAGTTTCAACTCAAAAATTGTAATAAAAAACTCTCAAATTAGAAAGTTTCAACTTGAACTATTTCAAATCGAAAAGTTTCAAATTGGAAACGTTTCACCTCAAAATGTTTTAAATTAGAAAATTTTAACTCGGAAAGCTTTAACTCGAAAAGTTTCAACTTAAAAAACTTTCAATTCAAAAACTTTTGAATCAGTACGTTTTGATTCAAAAAGCTTTCGATTTGAAAAAGTTTTGATTTAAAAATCAATTCAAAATTTTAAATAAAAAATTTCAACTCAAACAAATTCAAATATAACAGTTTCAACTCTAAAAATTTCCAACTCAAAAATGAAATGTTTTGAAAATTTTCTATTCAACAAACTTGTGATTCGAAAAGTTTCGACGGAAAACATTCGAAAGTGGTTAAAAATATTTGTTTTTTAAAAAACCTAGGGCAAATTAGAAGTAGGAAAACTATTTTGAGTTTAAAGGGAAGAAAATTAAGGAGGAAAAAGAGATGAAGAAAATGCTGCCATTTATTGTATGGAGAGAGAGCTTGTGAGAAAGAAGAAAAGTAGTAGTACTACAAAGAAGGAGGTGCAACGACAAGAAGAGGATTTGGAAGCAGAGCAACCTGGCTGCCAGGCCGTGACGACACGTGCCCGCCCCCGATCGTCGCGTGCGCGCGTACGGGCGCAGCGGCCGCGACGAGGAAAGGACGCGGGGCCCCCACCCACCACAAGTCCGCGCGCACCGGATCCGGCTACGCGTTCGCGCGGGGGAGGGTGGCCTGTGGCTCCACAGTGGCAGCGGCGACGCGCCGTACGGCGGCCGGGATTCTCTGCGTCCGGCACGATCGATGAGGAACTGAAATCCACCGGACACGATGCCGAAAAGGTGCCCGGCCTTTGTCCCCTCGCGCGATGTCGCCCTCCCCTGCCCGCGTCGCAGCCGCTGTCTCGTCCGATTAGTGTATTGTTTTTTCTTGGGAATGTTCTGCGGTCTCGGCTCAACTCATGGATGGAATTGGTGCCTTCTTGTCGGTGGCGATCCCATCGCGCACTCTCCGTCTCAGACGGTCAGACTCTCACCCCCACCCCGTTTTTAAATGCGTTAAATTCTGCAGACTTCCGTGTGAGAATTATGTAAAAATTTACGTTCACTTTCGTCCACTTTTAAGTTGTACTTTCACAACTAAGAGCATCTTCAAGAGAGAGCTCTAAAAATGAGTTTTAAATTTTAATTTAGGGCTTCAGCGAAATATTCACTCCAGCAATTAGCCCTTAAAACCCAACGAAGATAGGACTCAATCACAGAGTTGCTAAATATAGCTACTCTCCTAGAGACCTTAAAATAATTTGCTAAATTTAAACAATTTAGGGTCTTTGCTGAAGTTAATCTTTTCTTCAAAAGCCCTATAATTCAAATTAGGACCATATTTAAGGCTCCTCTTGGAGATACTCTAATATGTTATTGTTCGATCAAATTTTGAAAAGAATTTTTTGAAAGAAAATTCCAAACAGCACTAAAATTCATTTTTTAATTTATAAATTTAATCTTCTTTCGTACGAATTTACATAAGCCGTCTCTTAGTGAGCTCGGAAGGTGCGACAGCCGAAAGCTTGGTAGCTTCCTTGGTAGACAGGTTCCACACCGCACTTGGGTGCACGCGGAAGGAATTGATAGGCGCTTTCAACGCTTAGGTGCTGCGGTAGCAATTGAGGCGTCGATGCTTGGTGAATTTGATTAATTAGTGATTTGATTAAGTGATTAATTAAGAAATATAATTAAAGAGGAGGTCAGTAAGAATCTTGGTGCGGTGGCGACCTACTAAACTCTCCGAGTGCAGAAACTGAGGCTAAATCTGTAAATGATTTCCGAGGAAATGATTTATTTGAAAAAAATTTCACAAGATGGCCAAAAAAAAAGAGAGTGAAATTTACCTAGAGTCGACCAAATGGTGTAGGAGGCATTTAGACGCACTTTTTAGCTGCTGCTTCCTTGGGGCCATTGAGCTGTTCATGCAGCAGGCAAGGACGGCGATGGACGAGCAAATTTGGAGAAAAGGAACAGCAAACGGGACTGAGAATCTCGGCAATTAATCTCAAGATTTTGCAAGCGTAGACTGCGATGCCCAGGACTTGACGGTTTCATGTCTTTCCTGTCCCCTGCTTGCCGACTCTCGCACTTGTTAATTACCTCCTGGCTTGCAGTACCACTAGCGGTGCATTTTTTTTCTCTCTCTCTCTCTCGTCCCTGATCAAATCACGGCACTGTTCAGAGGCGTTACTGCATCAGTGTCGAAGGAAACGGACGGCGAGTACTCCTCGGCAAGTTGGCACCCGGCCGGCAGACGGGCATGCAAGGGGGTGACGACTCGATGCTTCCTTTCCTAGCTCGGATCCTGTAGACACATGCTGCTCTTGTCGAGGGTAAGTGATGGGCTGTTTGCAATACAGGAATCTAGTAAGATTTTTTACTGAAAATATTTCAATCCTCGCATTTTTCGCATGCTGCTCTTATCGAGGATAAGTGATGGGCGGTTTAAGATTTAGGCCCTGCTTGGATAAGTGGTAATTTCTTGGGAGGTTTTAGGATTTAGTTCAAATTTGAACTAAATCCTAAAACATTCCAATGAAATACCCCTAATCCAAGCACCCCCTTAGCCAATGGAATAGTTCAACTGGTGCGGCATTCCAGTCTCACCAGATTGTCCGTGAAGGTTAAACTGTTAAAGCCCCGCGTGTTTTTTTTTTTTTTGTTTCTTTGTTTTTTTTTTCTGATTCCGACGGGATTGAACTGTTCCTCGTGCAATTCCACCGTTCACTAAAGTATTATCAAACTTCAGTCCAAATTCAGATGAGTATAGATGTCGTGTTTTAGTACGTAGGTGCAAGGCAAAACTTGTGAAATTCTTATAGATGCGCGGCTGTGCTTACCGACAGTTCTCGTTCTAAAAGAAGGGGCGAAAAAGTTTTGCCATTCATACATGTAGTCATGTAGATCAAGGCGATCAGTTCGTAACAAGAAGCATCCACTGCCACTGAGCACTGTCTACTGTGTTGCACTCGCAGCCTTAATCTTAGCTCCAGTATAGACCGGCAAAACAGCATTGATAATGTAAGGAAAAAAAAAGCTTACACAGAACGAACACAGCCTGCAGTATCCTCTCCAATAGTTGCAGTATCCTTTCCAGTAGAGAAACTGATTAATGCCGATTATTACTATACGATGGGCGGGCAATTTGGACATGGGATAGCTCGACGGTACCACGGTTCACCGGAAAATATACGATAGAACTACTCTCATCACTACTAGCAGGAGTCAAAAGGTTACTCGATTTATCCTGCAGATATGTTAAAACTGTCAGAGATTAGCAGAAACAGCGGTTCTACAAGAACTTCTGCCATTCTTTGGGTATGGACTATGGGCGCCGAGGCCCGATCGGTGAACAGGGTCGCAGCGCATTTGGTGACGACGATCTTTTCGATATTTGCATGTACTCTTGGGAAGTTCCCTTGCTGTGTGCGCTAATAGCACTGGCTGCAGCAGAAAAAGAAGCCCCTTGGCTTGTCTTCCACCTTGCCTTTTGGTGTGTCGCCGAGGTCGCCTCGAGAAGCCATTAGCGAGCTTGTTCCAGGGGATTCAGGGGGTAGGATTGCGTTCTCGGAACTGAACGCACGAGGTGGCGCCAGAGGTTCGGGTGGCGAAAGGGTGGAGAGGTAATGGAGAAGCATTTGCACAATCTGGGTGAAGTTTGGCCTGTCGTTTGGGTCTTCCTTCCAGCAGGATGTTAGGACCTCGGACAGCTCCTCCGGCAAATTATCCGCACTTGGTCTGATGTTCTGCAGAAAACGAGGATTTCACCAGGTCAAATCAAGTGTAGGATCGAACGGTAAAATGTAATCGAACCTAGCATAATGAACTCCCAACATGTTGTGGATACACCTTTCTTTCGCGCGCTAGACTGAAGCATCGGTGGTTGTTACCTTAAAAGCAGCAGCATATGCAGCTTGCAGATTGGACATGCCCTCGAAGGGCAGTTTGTTGTGAAGGAATTCCCACAGCACGATTGCAAAGCTGTAAACATCTACTTTATGGTTGTAATGCTTCTTTTCTCCGTGCCTTAATGTGACTGTGCTGTACAACTGTTGATATATTTCGGGATTAGTCAAATAACAGCACAAAAAACTAAAGGATTCAATAATTGACAAATACGAAACTGCAGTAGCAAAACCTCTGGAGCCATCCAACGGTATGTTCCTGTTTCTGCAGTCATCATCTCTGTTAATGTCTCTTCTCTTGCTAAACCAAGGTCAACAAGTTTGACTGTTCTCTGGTCTGCGGTCAACAGCAAGTTCTCTGTACAAAGGGAAGGGCAAAAAAAAAATGGAAAAGTTATTTGAATAAACATATATATATATATATCCTCAGGCAGATCATTAGAGATTGACTTGAGAAAAGATGAGCTCCCAAAAGATGAATACGGACTAACAGACCAAGGAAATGATGGATGAAACTAACAATAAAACAAGATGTTACCCTTGCTGAAATAACAGAGCTAATATGCATTGATTCATTGACCATATCTGGTCTGAACAGATTCAGTTGCATCTGTCCATTCATGAACAGGACTACATCTACACTGCAGTATGCATCTTCAGACAGCTATATGTGACTGTGACTCTACGTCAACTCATTTATATTTCCTGGTGCTTTCTTGATAGAGCAAATTACATTAGTCTTTTCCCTGTGGTTGATCAAGTTTTGTGTTAGTTCCACCATGTGCTGAAAGAAAAACAAAACTCGGCATACTAACAAAATGCAAACCAATTTCGCACAAAGTCACCTACTGAAAAACCATACCGATTCCTCTTCTTCTATCTTATGCACCTCCATTATCTTGCTCAAATTCATCAGCGAACAGCGATGAATGCATGACTACCTGTTTAACTATATTCATGGCTAGGCATCAATTATCTGCTTGATATGTAAGCTCCTATGTTTGTTCCATGCATAGTGCTTTTATTATACCTCGAACTGAAAACAATCATCTTCTATTTGGGAGAATCACCTCTCCGAAAAGAATCAAACGACGGATCATACTTGGGTTCTTCCACAGTAGTCGTCCATCCAAAAACATATAAGTAAATGGACTCGAACTTGCTTTTGGCCATGTTAGGCCTACCAAGAAACCCTCAAAGCTGCTACTGGATGCTATCTTGATGTCTAACCTTGATTCTTTAAAGCATTGTGTTTGATAATTAATAGCTTTCCCAATATCAACAACATGAACATCTTAACGAATCCTCCATTGTATAACTAAACAATGCTATAAAAGAATAACAAGCAAGATTGCAAGACACAATTCATAGCAATTCGGTTCTTCGCGCCTGTTAAATTTGCTGATTGGGGGTTATACTGCAGCCATACTCTTGCAGCTTGAGCTTTTGAAATGTTCAATTAGTGCATGGAACACATATTCACAATGAAGCAAGTAATTCTCACTTCTAAACCAACATGAGCCATTTTATCTACATTTCTAGCTTGTTATCACGTACTGTGAAGTTTAGTAGTTTAGTGTCTAATAACCTACCTGGCTACCTGCCACTTATAGCAACACATCTAGAGTAGTAATATAAGAACTAGAGGGGTTAAATATACATAGATGAGGTAACAGGCTATTCGATAGAGAGCATATGGTAACCAGGCAGATCCATGCGACTGATGATTGTGTCAGTTAGATTCATGGACCATCTGAGCTTTGTGTATCCAACAGACAGGAAGAAAGCCCGTACATAAAGCTGAGCGATGAAGAAAAATTCAGCATCCACACTTACTATAGTAGCATATAACTTGTCCCACCAAAAGCCCAGGACAGACTCCATTTGGTCCAATAGTGGAAAGTCAATGTCCAAACACAGCAAAAAAACGCTTATGGCACGGAATAGTTTATCCAAAAATAAGAGCCAAGGAGTCCTTTAATCCAAGACTGCTTATCTTACACCATCAATTTAATACACTATCTGGTTAAAAAAAAATCGAATGTGTAAAAAAAAAATACAACAAAGTATTCATAGATCCATGGATCTAAACAAATTTTCGGACATGCACACATGGCAAGATCTAGAGAAGCCTAACCTTTAATCCAAGACCCAACAACTCTAGAAACCAGTATGCTTGTATTATGCTCTGCTCTTGCTGTGTCATACACCCCCCATTCTCAAATAGATGTGATTTTAGAATGCTTGCAGTCAACATTTTAAAACTTTGACCGTTAATACAGAGAAAAGTATATAGATTTGTCACATGGAGATGATATTTGTCATCAAAAGTACTTCCACATCGTCATATTTTTGATGAATTTCTATAACGTATATTTAGAAAAAGTAATGGTCAAAGTGTATTGTAAACCGTGCCGATGTCCAAAACGACGAGTAAAAAAGATTGAAGGGAGTACTAAAGATATACACATATCAGTCACTAAAGATGATATACACATATCAGTCAATACTGATTTTTTTTTCTTAACAAGAAAAGAAAATTTTAAAATTACCAAAGTAGGCGATAGTTTCTAACTTACTGTTAATCACAGAAATAAGCAGGACCCTATTGCTCGAAACCAAAACAATCTTGACGGCCTAAACAAGGTACATGCAACCGGAGGAAAGAGATGGGTGGTATGCATCAGGTTCTAGGGTGGACGCTTGTGGCGACCCGCATAATTAGCCCAAGGTAATAACAGTAACGCTATCATTACACCGAGTTAATGACACGAATCTCGGCATAGTAGCTAACAAAATATCGAGCGACCCGATACTTTATCAGTTACTGTACCGTGTTCAGAATTTAAAACATCAATTCTAATGCAATACAGCAATCCTATCATTATGTCTATATGCATGCAAGTATAATTAGAATTACATGAAATGAGAATGATGCATATGTGAACATTTAACTAGCATGAAGAGAGCGCTTATGCAGCAATGTTGTTACCATTACAACACACATGACTTCATACAACAAAGATACTAAATACACTTCCCTATCGCCCTTAAAAAGGGGATCCACTGGTATCTAATTATTTAATTGCGTGGTTCTCGTAACCATTGCTCTGATACCACCTGTGGCAGCTCGCATAATTAGCTCAGGGTAATAACAGTAATGTTGTTATTACACCGAGTTAATTACACGAATTTCAACATAGTAGCTAACAAAATATCAGACGACCCGACACTTTATCAGTTACTATACTGTGTTCAGAGTATTGCAACCAGGGTTTCGAATTTCGGTTAGAAAATTATTTCGGCACCCACCGAAATCACCGAAATTTTGGTGGAATTTCGGGACGAAATTGCTGTCTAAAAATTTGAATTTTTGAACAAATTTTAACCAAAATTTGATTTTTTGGACAAATTTTGACCAAAATTTAAAATTTTGGATAAAATTCAAATGAACCAACCGAAATACAACCGTAATAAAAAAAAATTCGAGACCCACCGAAATGACCGAATTTCGGCGAAATTCGGTGAAATTTCGCCGAAATTCGAAACCCTGATTGCAACAGAACAATAATTAGAGACGGAAAGGAAATATATTACATTCCGAAGTCACACAGGGCTATATGTTTAGTACAAAAACTTTACATCGGATCCAAGTACAACAAAAATATATTACAACGGTCTCATCACCCTGATGACCGTCCAAAATGAGTACTGCCTACCCCAACCCTCTACTCCTCCTGGTTGTAGTAGTAAGCGTCCTCCTGAAGCTCTAGTTCTTGCGTATCACCCTCAACCCATGCCTCATCGGTGGCTCTGTAGGACTCACCTTCTAAGCAAAAGGGGATTTAAGCAAGAGTGAGTACAGACGTACTCAGCAAGCATTAATAACAAATTGCAATGACATGAATTTTTCTTTCATTTTCCACAGAAGCTCAAGTTCCCTCAAATTCTAATTTTTATTAAAAATAGGTTTTCTTTAAGGGTTGACCATTTTAATTTAAGAAGATTGACTACTAGCACTAGTATATGAGGCAGACTTAGCTTCCGCAGCCTCCAATCCAGAGAGCATGTTTTTGTGATTTTAATCTCGCGCAGGTTTGTATCACTTTACCCATGTGACCCCCACAAGAGGCCTCAGAATGTTTATCACTAATCCAGTATCGGATCTCCAACCCTGCTACTCGATGTCGGAGACACCTATCCCAGGCTGTCCCACCAGACTCGCAGATAGTAGTTGTACTTCGGCCAACCGCACGGTAGTAACTTGACTCATGGCTTCAATATAGCGCCACCTTTTGGTGAACTCCCATGGGCATCCCTGCATATCCCAAAGGGGTGCCCTAATGTAATCTTACCCAATGTGGAGATCTAAAACCTTCATAGGAGAACTTTTTCTGATCGATTTCCCACACTATGGTTGATACTGCAATTACGGCTCATTGCCCAAGTATAGTTTGTTTATCCTTATATTCTAGCCTATGTAGAGGGCCCCATCGGCGAACAGACCCTTCTTATCAGCACCCTCTACCCACCATAATAATCATACGCCATTTCCAAGTGCCAATTCTCAACTCAACCAATTTACCAATTTCTCAATGCCATCCACTTATCACTTTCACTGTCGTTCAATTATCCACTCCTTAATTCCACAACCAGACCATACTCCATCGTGTCCAATTTCACATTTTCAATTAAAACATATACTTTTCAATGCATGAATGATAGAATATTATACTGAAATCATTTAAAGACATTTAATGAAAATTGATCAAAGGAAATTTGCCCGGTATAAAATTGAAAAGTATGGCCTTGCTAGAATTTTGAGGTAGGTGGTCTGACAGATCCGGTTCGGGTTCTGACAATAAAATCTATTAAACTACGGCAATTAATCCACAGCTAACTTTTACGGTGTCCAACCTTTTCGGGAATGCTACAGTCAAATACAGGGGTGCTGCCCCTTTTTCTAATATACCCTATTTTGGCCCCAATACTCATTATTTTAGCAGCAATAACAACAGCAAATTTAATAAATACAGGATTTGCAAATTAATACACTTACCACCTATTTAATCGCAGCTTTTTTAATTCTTTTGAAAACTTTCCTACGATCCAGAAACACCAAATTTAATCCACGCGAAACGTAACGAAGACAAAAACCTAATTTTTCTTCCCTTTTCTCTTTCCCCCTTTTTCTCCTCTTTTCTTTTCTCCTCTTCCTTTTTTTTTTCTTCTCTCTTCTCTTTTACCTCCCCTTCCCTTTTCTTTTCCTTCTGGTCGAAGCCTCTGGCCTTCTCGGTTTCTTCTCTTTTGCCCTTCTTCCTCCAGTCTTTGTCCTGCAGTTGAGCACCGGCCCAACCGCCGCTCCCCTACCGGCGTCACCGGCCCCAATTCCCTCCCACTCTCTCCCTCCACCTGGCTCGCTGGACGCTGGCCTCCCCTAGCGCCGCTACCTCTCCTATGGCCAACTCCACTCCAACCACTACCTCTCCTCCTCTACCTCTACTGTCGGCCGACTCACTCGGCTGCTCCCCCTATCGGGCCACTCCCCTCTCTTCTCTTCTACCTCTCTGCCAGGCCGACTGCCGTCCCTCACCCCCTTGGCTGCTCCTCTACCGCCCCCTCTCTCTTCTCTCTTGTGGTCGAAACCCCTCCCCATGGCCGAGCTCCTTCTCCCTCTAATTTCTCCTTTACAGACACTACCAAAAGTTGATTTTAAACTACTTGATTTTATTTTCAGTGAGATTTAAGGGTCGATGAGGATTTTTGGGTAGGATTCTAGGCTTGGAGGTGAGGTGACGAGTGACGACACCGATGACAGCTGGGACGCTCCTCACAGCCCCTAAAGTTCTTTCTCTGGTACTCCCCCGATCTACTCATCCAAAGCATTTCTACAAGTAGTACTCCTACTACTAGTGATGCTACTCTAGTGCACCTGGATGGGTGATGCTCGGGGATGAAGAAGCAGGTCAGTGAGGCTGACGGGGGTGAGGAAGATGAGATGGTCGATGCTGGCTCCTCCTCGGGTCTTCTTGTCCCCCACTCTGTTCAGCTCCTCCTGGCTTCTCTTCTTGCTACGGTTGGAGTTCCTCCAGGTCCCTCTTCTTGCTCTGGCTTGGAGCTCCTCCTGGCTTCTTGTTCTTCATGGCCGAGTTGGTGCTCTTACCTTCAGTTTTGGGAGTGCTCTTGGTTTGCTCTCTGGTTGGGAGCTTTCGGTGGTGGCTCAGAAAAAATGGGAGTGTTGCTGCTGGCTCTCTCGGCTGGGATGGCTAAAAAGTGGCTTGTTGCTTTGGTTGCCTCGGTTGTAGAGGAGGGTATGGGTGCCTTGCTTTGCATTGATTCGGTGTGAGGCAAAAAGGGAGAATGCACCCCTGTGCTAGCTGATCATTAATGGCTAGTCAAAATTACCACACTCCCCTCCTTTGGCCATTTACCGAATTACTGGGTGTGGGCCAAGGTTCAAAAAAGCGGAATTAAGCGCCGCCTAGGCGGTCGGCGGCGAGCTTCCGCCTCGCCTACGCACTTAAGCGTGCTCTAGGCGGAGCCAACGCCTAGGCGGCACTTGGCGGACGCCCAGGCGAGCGGAAGCGACGCTAGGCGGCGTCTGGGCGGAGGAGGCGGCGCCTAGGCGGTCGGTTGGAGAAGGAAAGGGGGGAAAACGGAAAAGAGGAGGGAGCTAGGGTTACTTGAGAAGAGAAAAGAAGCCGAAGCCACCTCCGCGTCCCGTCCCCACGCCGCTTTGCGCTGGCCGCCTCGCGCCTCCTCCGCTGGTCGCCGAGGCGCCTCCCAGCCGCCGAGACATGCCTCCTCCCGTCGTGCTGGTCGCCGAGACGTGCAGGAGCCTGCCGCCTAGGAGGGGAGGGGATAGCT
This sequence comes from Rhipidocladum racemiflorum, assembly GCA_036346355.1. Lineage (NCBI taxonomy): Eukaryota > Viridiplantae > Streptophyta > Magnoliopsida > Poales > Poaceae > Rhipidocladum > Rhipidocladum racemiflorum. The sequence continues at coordinate 23,999,797 of CM070571.1, forward strand.
GGGAGCCTGGCGGCGGCCGAGGGAACATGGATTGAGGGGATGAGGCCAGGGACCCAGGGTTTGAGGATTTAGGGGATGTGGGTGGGCCGACGCAGCACATGGCCACATGGGCTTTGTTGTTGTGGACTGGTGGCATGTAAACCCTAGGCCTTTTCTATCTTATAACTATATTATATGTTTTGCGACTATATTATGTGTGGAAATTGATATTTTGGGCTATATTTTGCCGCTTTTGCGATTTCCGCCTAGGCGCGCCTAGGCGGGCTAGGCGCTAGGCAGTGGACCTCCGCCCGCCTACCGCCTAGCGCTTTTTTGAACCTTGGTGTGGGCTTTACTATTTGGCTTTAATTGCTATGGATACCCACAATCCGAATAGGTAAGTTAGGATTGCCAAGTGATGAATCCGATCTAGCAAGAGGTGCCGACTTGGCCCCAAAGGGTATGATATCTCAGTGATTGATACATCGCTTGCGGGTCTGACGGCAATCCCCACCCTAAAACTATTCGTTCTAATCGCAATTTAGGTTTTTATAAATAATATACATTAATTAATGTCTAACACTGTTAATTCTTTATTTAATATTCTAGGTTGTTTCAACGCTCAGTTTCAGCGTAGATCTGTACATTGAGAGCCACATTTTCCTACTTATATTTGCAAATGACTGTGTTCTTTACTATGTTTGTAATTTTGCATTTTTCTTATTAATAAAGATACTCGATCCGCAAATACATACGGATAGAAATCATATACTCGTTAATAAGAGTTGGAACCAGATCATGTTGAGCATTATACAATAAACTGCATAGATCTAAAATTTGACTATGACACACTATTCCATCCAACTCTATAGCCCAAATATTTGTAGTCTCTTTTCGAAGTTTTATAGAGAGATTTCAAGATCATGAAACCTGCTTTAGTTAGTTTCTACACATTTACAGCATGTGTATACGCTGAGCATTGCTACATTGGTCCACTAAATTCTCACTATCTGTAGAATCTAAATGAGCTACTTCAGTAACAATTTATTGCAATGTAACATCCTGCACCTTGGTACTTGTTTCCACCGTACATGTAATAACTCAGGAATGCACCAAATGCCTCAACATCTAGAATAATACGCAATTATGCTTAATTTGGTGACGATTAATAAAATTCTTCGATAGACATATCACTTAGAAGAGTGCAGCCTACCTGCTTCCCCACGCTTGAGTTCCATTGCGCCCACAATTGGTGTTGTTTGCACAAAGTATTCAGGTGTGTGGTTCCCACAATTGGACTCACCCATAACAGCAGCAATTGCGGACGCAATAGAACACGGGCCGAGGGGTACAAGTAAGTCATGAACCACTGCTCACTTTTTTAATTAACTTCCTATCATCTCCATAACTTAGTTCTGTTCATAAAATTCAACAAAACTTGGACAAAACACAAAATATTGCTCAAATAATAGTGATAAATGTAAAAAATAACAGCACAACACCTCAATTATACCCATGAAAATAGACATCGCTTATGCAATATGAAACTTGATGTGCTGCAATATCATTAACATTTAAGCGAAGGTACATTATGTTATGAATAGGACTTGTATTCAATATGAAGGCCAATGGCCACAATATATAGAGTACATGGGGGAAAGGAATAACAGGACTCTATCTCTAATATAGATACTAGAATAACAGGACTCTATCTCTAACACCCTCCACAAATGCAAGGCGTATGCAATAGCATTGCATTTGGAAGGGATGAACTAAAATAGAGAAAATCCAAAGTCATAGTCTTGAAGTAGCCGTCGTAGCATGTAACTTTTGAAAAATCGAGCTGACGAAGAACAGCCAACGAAGAACCGAGTCGATGGAGAAAAGTCGCCGAAGAAGCCAAATCGACGAACGGAAGTCGAAGGTAGAGCCGAGTCGACGAAGAAGCCAAATCGACGAACGGAAGGCGAAGGTAGAGCCGAGTCGACGAAGAAGCCAAATCGACGAACGGAAGTCGAAGGTAGGGCCGAGTCGACGAAGAAAAACCGACGAAGCCGAGTCGATAGAAGAGCCGAGCGACGATGGAAGACAATCAAGATGCTAAAGACTTGGATGGACGCAACGGAAGACTAAAGAAAATATTAGGAATTCACGTGAAAGCACTTCACGTGAACGAACACCAGCACACCACTGCATTATCCTTACGCGTTGAAGCCACGGACACCGAACTCCTCACGAGAAAGTCCGATCGAGGCTTGGAGAGTTCCACCGGGCGGCGAAAAATTGGTGACGGCTGGAGATGGCGCGGGCTGTAGGCGGTCGGCTTGGGCGTAGTAAAGATGCCCCAAGGAGAGGGTAGATGCAATTGGCACCTATGCCTATATCAAAGCCCCTCACTGTCTCACTTGAGCTAGATATTGGTGGTATGAGATTTGACAAGAGAAGATCCTCAATCCAGTGGGTGTAGTTGGATCTGTTTGGAACAGTAGGGCAAAGTTGTCCATCGGGATCCACCAGTTGACGCCATGGTCGTGGAGGAGGACGCGCGTGAGCTCGCGCGTGGCGGCGAAGTCGGTGAAGTCGACAGATGCGCGGCCGCGGGATACGGAGACGAAGGGGCGGAAGGATGGGTAGAGAGAGGCCAGCTTCGCGAAGTCCAGTCCGCGCGGCGTGCGATTCTTGTGCGCGGCGCGCGGATACTGAGACGAAGGGGCGGAAGGATGGGTAGAGAGAGGCCGGCTGGTCCGAGTCGCATGGCGGCGTAGCGATTCTTGCGGTGGATCGCCGGCGCCTCCGAGCCGTCGCTTCCGTCCACCTCCCATCGACGAAGGCCAGGTGGCCGAGGCGGGAACAGCAGCTGAAGCGCACACCTCGGCCGAAGCAACGAGTCCCGGAAGCTGCGTCCACTGGGAGGAAGTAGCGTTCACGGGGTTGGCCGGTGGAAGCCAAGCCGACGGTGGTGGATGAAGACAACACGCGATGAAGGTGCGCGGAGGCCAGAGCAGATCCAAACAAGGCGGCTGGACCCGACGCTTCTCCTCCCTTGGCCGAACGAGCCGACGACACGGGGGTCCTGCAGGTGGCAGTGCGCGTCGAAAATCCGCAAGGCGGAGGCGGTGCGAGCCGGAGCCTGGGCCATGGTCGGCGAGCGGCGGTGGCCGGAGCGGAGACTCGGGTGGTTCGAGCCGGAGAGGAGAAGGCGGCGTGTCGGCAGGCGATCTCCTCCTCAGCGACCTGATCTGAACAGCGTGAAGGAGCCAAGAGGCGACGAGCGACGCGCGGAGGAGTAGAAGCTCGCCGGGGAGGATAGCGCAAGTGCATGGCCACCCCCGGGAGTGGAGATTGCTCCTCCCGGGGGAAGCTACAGCGGAATTGGATGGAAGCTAGGGTTTAAACCTGGCTCTGATACCATGTTATGAATAGGACTTGTATTCAATATGAGGGCCAATGGCCACAATATGTAGAGTACATGAGGGAAAGGAATAGAAGGACTATATCTCCAATATAGATACTAGAATAACAGGACTCTATCTCTAACATGGACTTGAATCCAAGTCCACGGCTTGGAGAGCTCCTTACTGAGGTAGTGACGGACTTGAGTATAGAACACCGCAGTCTTATCCTCACGCAGAACTTGAACTTCCTGGATGTGAAGCAAAGCACAATGGACGTGAAGACAAGATGTCTTCTTGGTTCTTTCTCACGGACGTGAAGCTCTTCTTGAATTGAGTCTTCACGTGTCTGAGGACTTGAGTCTGATCACAAGCCCGATTGGAACTCTAGAGAGCTCGTCCTTCACAGGCTCTCGACCAAGACAGGAAGACCAAGACAGGAAGACGGAGTGCTGGAGTCACCGGCGGTGAAGCCGGAGATGGCCGGCTCGAGCGTGGGTCGGCCGGAGGATAGCTTATGGAAGGTGGTCGCCGGACGGTCGGAAGGAGGCGGCGGCACCGACGCGAAGGCAGTTGGTGTGCGCGGCCCAGAGCGGCTGATGGTGCACGGAGCCGATGCGCAGAAGATGCCGGAGGCGGGCCGGCCGGATCGCAGCGTGAAGAACCGGAAGGTAGATGTGCGGCGGCGTGAAGGTTGATGGAGGGCGACGACGGCACATAGCGTGAAGCACGGCTCGATGCCGTATGCAGAGGTTGCCAGCGTCACATGAGCCGAGGCGATGATGGTGGCCTGCACAGAGGAAGCCGGAAGATGCGCCAGTGGTGTCCTCTGAGTCTCCTCCTCCTGGCAAATGGAATAGATCTAAAACAGCGGAAGAAGCTAGGAAAAACCTAGAGCTCTGATACCATGTTATGAATAGGACTTGTATTCAATAAGAGGGCCAATGGCCACAATATATAGAGTACATGAGAGAAAGGAATAACAGGACTCTATCTCTAATATAGATACTAGAATAACAGGACTCTATCTCTAACACATTATAGGTCAGACCCTCTGACATTTATGCCTGTGATATCGAAGGTAAAGTGCAACAGAGTAGAGTAACTTTTCATCCCCATGTTACTTGAAAGAACGTTTTTATCTTGATGTCAATCTTCAAGAGAATTTGGTGAATTGGTGAACTCACAATAATACCGATTATAACATCCATTTCTAAATACATAGGTTAACTAACTAATACAAAATTGAAATATAAATAACTATTACAAGTTAATTATACGGCAAAGAAGGTAATAAAGAAAGATATACAAGACAATGTACGTGTAGCTTACTGTATAACTTGATTTAGCAGGGGGAGAGGAGAGTGGACCACACCCCCCCAAAACCCAAACGCGCACGCAAAAAAAGAAATCCTAAAATGATCTCACCTAGTATCAAAGCATACAATAGATAGCATGACATAACCAGGTTGCTTTGATTGTGAATTTAGCCAAGCATGCTGGAATTTAGCCAATAATATTCCAGCATGCTTGGCTCAAAGTGGACTAGTGGAAAGAACCAGATCAACCTTTAATTCTATGTTCTTTATGGAAATATTTATCATTGCTGCTTGGCAAATTTGGAAGCCAAGAAATAGCAGAGTGTTTGAGAATATCATGCCAAATGTCACAAACTGGAATGTCTGTTTAAGAATGATCTCGTGTTGCATGTGCACCGAGTCAAGGAAGAACATAGACAGAAAATCTTCGACTGACTAAAAAGACTTGCTTATTTGCCCCTAGAGGGTTGTAATATTTTTTTTATATTTTTCCATTGTACATAAGCCATCTTACACACACACACACACACGGTAGGGGCCTCCCATACAGTTACTCGTAAAGAAAAACGTAACCAGGTTGCAAAATGGCAAATCTTACCAGGCTTAAGATCACGATGAATGATCCCATGTGCATGCAAACATTCCATGGCTCGGGCAACGTCCAATGCAAATCCGACGGCTACACGAGGCTCCAGGCTCCTAGGCCGGAAAGCAACCAAGTACTTGCGCAAAGAGCCCCCCACTAGTAGTTCAGTCACCACTACCATGGCAGGCTCCAAGCAAGCCCCGATAAACTGAATAACAAGCAGGTATAATTTTCAATATCCAAAAGCATCCTAAACTTCCAGGCCAAGGAAAGAAATGATAAGAGTCAGCCAAAAGCAGCAGACCTTGACAAGGTTCTTGTGCTGCACCCTTGACAGCATCGTCACCTCTCTCAAGAACCGCCCCTGCCTCTTGGCAATCTCTTCAGGGGTTTCTCCCTTGTGCACTATCTTGATGGCAACATTTTGGCTCTTGTACCTACAAACCCCGGCATCAATCAAAAGCTAAACTAGAAGCAAATCATTACAAATCAGCAAATTGTCGATGATAGTACAAAAAGATGAGCCTTACTTCCCCTCATAGACCTTTGCATGTGCTCCCTCACCGATGCGCGGCCCAACAAAGAGAAGCTTTGGGTCAATGAGCCATTTGGGGTCGATGTGGAAACCTTCGCCCGCATAGCATGCACTCCCAGATTCCATCCCCGTCGGAGAGGATCCACTTTGGGTCCCGTGGGGTCACACGACCCCACTAAATGCTTAAATAAAAGACCAGCTTTTAAAAAACACTCAAAAGTTGGTAGAAAAGCACATCATGAACACCCGTGCAGCACCTCACAGGACATAGGTGTGTATTCAACAAATTCTAAATTTAGAAAGTATTCACAAGTTGGTACAAAAGTATATCATAAACACACGTAGAGCGCCTCACTTCACTGGACAGAGGTATTCGACAAATTCTACTTTTAGAAAGTATTCAAAAGTTGGTATAAAAGTATATCATGAACGCGTATTGAGCAACTCACTGGACAAAGGTGGCAAGTAGAAGGATCAAGGATCTCGTGTATTCGACAAATTCCACTTTTAGAAAGTATCCGAAAGTTGGTAGAAAAGTACATCATGAACACCTGTAGAGCACCGCACTGGGAGATAGGTAACAACTAGAAGGATTCCCGTGTATTCGACAAGTTGTACTTTTTGAAACCATTCAAAAGTTGGTAGAAAAGCGTATCATGAACACACGTAGAACACCCCACTAGGCATAGGTATAATCTGGAAGGATCGCTCGTATACCAACAAATCTACTTCTCGAAAGTATGCGAAAGTTGGTATGAAAGTATACTATGAACATGCGTAGGCTCCTCACCAGAAAATGGGTATAAACTAGAAGAACACACTGCATTGGACAATTTCTATGCAAGGTTCGCATGCCCCCATGATTCCCTCCAAAAGATTACAGCAAAAAGAACCTACTAGAACCTTCTTTGCGCAAGAAAAATATATACATATGGCTATGCAGTACTAAAAGTCTAATAAAAAGGGCATTTTCCATTATTCTATATGCTTTGAAGATGCATGAGTACCTACAGTGATTCCAGTGAGTTCCTTGAATGCAGTCCGACACAAAATCACAGCAATTGAAAATTAAGGCATTGTTTGCCATCTCTACCAACTCTTGCTAAAAGAAATAGCAACCGCATTGCATCATGACGAGATCACCATGACATGTTGTACTATTGACCTGCTTGGAGCGGCTTGAACTGAGCCAGCCCCGCACGATCCTGCCAAAAGAGGAAAAAAAGAACCACCTTTAAGGGCGGCTTCTACCATAAGCACAAGCACAGAGCCGCCACGCCTACAGTTTAACAACATCCTTAAGCCCAATTCCCCCACGCTTAATTTAAAGGCCGTGTCGCGAGGCTTTTCTCCATCAGAAGCGGCGGCCCAGAGAGCGACACAAACCAAGCAACCGCGAAGGCGTCGCAATCCAACGCCACGCCGCCACAGCAGCGCATCCATGGACTCTAACCTACAGTAATCCACCGCGAGCACGCATGCAAGAACCGAAATCGGGCGGGATCAGGCGGACTAGCGCGGGAATTAGGACAGGGCGGGAGCAGAGCTTACCAAGAAACTCCGGATCTCCAATAGGCGCGCGGCGGGGCAGCTAGGCCAGGCGTCGGGGGAGCTCGCCTCGGGCTTTGGAGCAGCAGCAGCTCGGCGCCTGGCGCCGCGTCAAGGGGATGAGGAGCCCAACAGCCGGTGAAGCGGTGGCAGAGGCAGAACAACGCGGAGAGAGAGAGAGAGAGAGAGAGAGAGAGAGAGAGAGAGAGAGAGGGATGTGGGTGTGGCGGTCGGTCGGAGCGAGGCAGCGGGCAGCCCGTGAGGGAGGGAGGGGTGGAACGATGGGTGAGATCGAGAGATTCTAGTGTACTGCTGCTCTTCTCTTTCTCCTCCCTTCCTATCTTGTTTCTCTGTCTACCCCCCCCCCCCCCCTCTCTCTCTCTCTATACTGTTAGTAGTAATGGCTGCTGGTCAGATTTGGCTTTTGCTGGTCTACTCGTACTGAGATTTGAGGGGAGGAGGGTGTCAGGCCAGGCTCTCTCTCTCTCTCTCTCTCTCTCTCTCTCGGTGACGTGTGTGTTGGGGATTGCCCTTGAATCTTGATCCCCTGTGTGAGAACTCCCAAGTCTTTCTTCCTTCCACTTTCCCAGAATTCTCCTCCGGTTCATCTGTGGTGGGGTGGTGGGGGCAGCAGGGCAGTGAAAGCTTTTTTAACCAACCCAACTGATCCACTCACAGGCAATGAAATGGCAACAAAACCAGTGTGCTGCTAGATTTATTTATAACGTGTGTCACAGAAATACTCCCTGCCATCTCTCTTTTTTTACTTAATTTTTTTACGGTTTTGGAGATGCGTCTTTCGCGGTTGCTTTGTTATATAACTTTACAGTAAGATGTACCGATGAAACTATAATATTGTGTAACTATTTTTAACGGGTGTGTTTTTTTTATATATAGCTAATTTAGACAGTTTTCAACCTATCGACGGCTAAACTTTAGACAGTATGACGACAGAGATTCAAGGACGTTAGGTAAAAAAAAATGGAAGAAGTAGACAGTGACAGAGGTGGTTCAATGTGGAACGGTATCATAATAAGTGACTGGTGTAACTGAGTACTGATTGCCAGTACTATCCATTATGCTTAAGATGCTGCCTGCCCTTTAGAGTAAGTAGAATAATAAAGCACAATACTTAATCTCTCTCATCTATATCATCTAGAGTAAGCACTAGATATTATGCAATAGCTATATATTCTCTCTTGTACATAACTAAACTATCTATGTTCTCATGCAATGCTTGCTATTCAATAAAAGCCAACTCTCTCTTTTCTCACTCTTCCATATTAAAACAAAACTAATGTGTACATACTAATACCAATAGTAAGCTAGTAAGCTGAGGGTGTCTTATTTTATACATACCCTTATGCATATATGCTGCTATATTAACTGCACCATGACACTATAATTATCATTTCTTTTTTATGGACGGTAATAAATACTATGTAAATCGTGATTGTTATGTATAAGTTGACGAATTTTTACTGAGACTGTTTTGACGTTCTGTATGTCTCAAACGGTGAAACAGAGATTCAACACGAAGAGTTCCTGATCCTACGAGGAAATAGTAGTAATCTGGTGCCCTAAGATCTTCGCAAAATCAAATGATGGAACACGAAAGGTGCCCAGAAAGTCCAAACACGGCAGAGTACGAGTCATATTGGCTTCTCTAAACGTTAATCATTGGGTCCGCGATACAGACAGGGGAATAGATTATCGGAAAAATTGAGTAATTAAACTACAGTGAAAAAAAAATTAACGAAATGACCTGCTTTGTTTGGAAATGCGTTGAATGGACCTGCTTTCCGCCAACCGGGATGGTTTCCGCCGCATGGGATGGTTTAAGCCGTATGGGGTGGCGGAAACGGTGGGATTCAGCCAATTGGGGTGGCGGAAGCCAACTGAGGTGGCTTAAGCCGTCTGAGGTGGCGGAAACGGGGTGTTTCGGCCACATGGGGTGGCGGAAGCCACCTGAGGTGGCGGAAAGGACAATGCACATGCTCTCCGTGAATGCGCGATCGGCTCGCCACCCGTGAATGCGCACCGAAAGTTTGTTGTCCTCTTTTGATTAGATTAATTAATGACTTGCTTAACTATAAATTAGTAAAAAATGACTCGCTTAACGTAATATAATGAACACGAAAAAATAATCGCTGCTTCGTCTATATAAGAAGAGGATGTGCTCGAGGCAACGCTCCTGCTCTCTCATCACTCTCACTCCGCTCTGTCAGGTACGCTCTCTGAACTCGCTCTCAGTTTATTCTATGTAACATACATTTGCTAATTATTGTATTATTTTATGTAAATAAACTGTTAGGTGCAACGATCTGGACTCCACATCGCTGGTGTTCTTACTCCGCTCTGTGAGGTGCGTGTTTCTGTGAGGTTCTTTTAATGGGGTACTGGGAAAGAATAAAGATTAGTCAGGGGGAACCATCCTTAATTTCAAGTATAGAAAAGTAGTAATATGTAGATTGACAGTGCGGCGGAAGGGGGGACAGCGCGCATTCCTAAGCCGCACGCATTCCAAGCACACCACGGGACAGCACGCAGCGAGATTCCAGGCTTTTTTGGTCACGGGGGAGCATGCACGCACGAAAACTTTTGTCATCATCTAGTGATTAAACTAATTAAAGACTAGATAAAGTACAAATTAATTTAAAATGACCTGCTTAGTGTAATATAATCAACACGAATTTAATCATCGTTTCTTCTATATAATGGGCAGTGGTCCGGGCAACGTACGCTCTCTCATCGCTCTTGCTCTCACTCCGCTTCTGTCAGGTGTGCTCTCTTCGCATTCTTTTGATTTGTTTCTAGCATCTATTTACATTTGATACGACGATTTGCTAATTAATTTTGTATGTTATGCAAATAAATTGTAAGGTGCAACGATCTGGAGCTCAGAACCAAGTTTTCTTACTGTATTCACAAGGTGCTCTCTCTTCTCGTGATTTTTTCTTTTAGATTTGTAACATCATGTACATTTCATTTATATGAGAACGTACGTGACGTTTTATTAAGGAATTAGTAAAATAGTGCGCTTTTCTGAATAGGATTATTGTTTACGAAACCTCATTATCATATAGATTCACACTTCCAGTAAAAATTTCAAAAATTACGAGCTGTAGTGAAAGGCAATAATTGTTGTAGTGCAACCTGTTGATAAGTAGGTTTTTATTGAGCTTCATAATATTGCATACCTTTCTTTCAGTGGCTGGTGCATACAAAAATTAATATTTTAATGTAAATAAATTGCAAGGTGCTCTGGTGGACGAGGCAAGGACTTATTGTAGGAGTGTCGATCTGTTCGGTGCTGTGAAGGTAATTTAATCTTTGTGTTTAACACCTTGTTATTATTTCATGTCATTAAAAAAACATGTTTATTTGCTAATGATTATATAAATTTATGTACATAAGTTTGACGGTGCGCATTGTAGTGGAAGTCAAGAATTATTGTAGCAACGGTTTAATGTGTAGAAATAATTAAAATTGTTATATTTGATGCTATTAAATTTAGTTGGTTGTTTACTGAAAATGGTTATTGTTTGATGTACCACAAGCATAGTAATTAGTGATGAAATGGTATGCTAGATGATAAGCACAGTGCGTTGTTTGATGATAAGAGAAGGTGGTTGAGTGGTACGTAGTATTACATGCTATTAATTTTTGTTTGGTCTTTACTGAAATGTATAAAATTTAACGTAATTAATTTGTACGGTGTTTACGATGTGTACTGTAAAAAGGAAAAACTTATTGTAGGGATGTCAACCTGTTAGGTGGTGTGAACTATAATGTAAATAAATAATGTGATTCTTGTGCTACAATTTTTATGGTAAAACTATAATGTATATTCACACTTCCAGTAAAACTTTAAAAAATTAATATGTCCATCTAAACCCTAACAAAAATCAAAAACCGAAAAAATTGTATTGTGCAGCAGGTAATGTTAGAATTGTTATAAAATAACAGTAAATAAGTTTAGGCTAAAATTTTTATTCTAGAACTATCTGGTAGATTCACACTTGCAGTAAAAATTTGAAAAATTAATATGTCCATCTAGACCCTTACAAAAATCAAAAACCGAAATAATTAAATTGTGCAACAGGTAATGTTAGAATTGTTATAAAAAAACCGTAAATAATTTAAGGCTAAAATTTTTATGGTGAAACTACCATGTAGATTCACACTTCCAGTAAAAATTTCAAAAATTAATATGTCCATACAGACCCTTAAAAAAATCAAAAACCGAAATAATTGAACTGTGCAGCACGAAATGTTAGAGTTGTTATAGAATAACCGTAAATAATTGAAGGCTAAAATTTTTATGGTAAAACTATCATGTAGTTTCACACTTCCAGTAAAAATTGAAAAATTAATATGTCCATTTAGATTTGTACTGCAGCAGAGTAATGTTAGAATAGTCCTAAAATAACCGTAAATAATTTTGGAAATAAACATGCATATTTGCTAATTAGGACATAATTTTATGTAAATGAAATGGAAGGTGATTATGAGCTGTAGTGATAATAAATTTAATGCCTATTAATGCAAGAATTGTTGTAGTAGGGGTGTTGATAAGAAATTATTTTTGCATAGTTATTAATCCAGTAGTAATACGTACCATCGTTATATTTGATGCGTGTGAGCTAGGTTTTTATTGAACTTCATAGTATTTCATGCATTACTTTCAGTGGTTGGTGCATACATAAATTAATATTTTAATGTAAATAAATTGCAAGGTGCTTTGGTGGACGAGACAAGGACTTATTGTAGGAGCGTCTATCTGTTTGTCAGTGAAGGTAATTTTGTGTTGTACACCCTGTTATTATTTCATGTAATTAAAAATCATGTTTATTTGGTAATGATAATATAAATTTTTGTACATAAGTTGGATGGTGCGCATTGTAGTGGAAATCAAGAATTATTGTAGCATCGGTTTAATGTGTAGAAATAATTTTAATTATTATATTTGATGCTATTAAATTTAGTTGCTTGTTTCTTTGGAAGGTGGTTGAGTGGTACGTAGTATTACATGCTATTAGTTTACGTTTCGTGTCTATTGAAATGAAAAAATTGGACTTAATTAATTTGTACTGTTTACGAGGTGTAGTGTAAAAGGGAAATATTTGATTACGAGGAGAGAATCAGAGACCTCAAAATTTTTACTGTAAGTAGGTCTTACCATTATCCTCAGTTAGTAAAATTTGTAAAGAATAATAAGTAGTTTAGCTTTCACTTAATCATTGCAGTTTTAAAATTCTGCAAAAGGTAGTAAAAGAATTGTAAGAAAATAAATACTATGATTCTTGTCCTGAAATTTTTATGGTACCACTATCATGTAGACTCACACTTCCAGTAAAAATTCCAAAATTTAATATGTCCATCTAAAACCTTACGCAAATAAAAAACCGGATAAATTTTACTGTGAAATAATGTTAGAATTGTTATAAAATAACCGTAAACAATTTTGACCTAAAATTTGTAATCGACGAGGGAAACTTATCCATTAGCTTAGTATAAAAGTTTGTAAAATTCGAGTTGAAATGACCCACGAACCTGGAGTGGGAAAAATGGTTTGTGTGATGAACATTAGTACATCAGTAAATGATCAAGTTTAATAATTGTATTTTTATGTGAAATAATGGCTTACATAATAATACACTTTTGTTATGCATGCTACCATGTATTACTAAATGACGCAATTTAATGACGCATGGACAGATTTCGATGGCTACAACATCGCATATTTACTACGGAGATGCTCCCACAAGAGTGCGCGGACCTTTGTTAGCATGCGTAGTCAGACACACACGCATGCCACAATAGATCTTCCTATTGGACCTAAAGACCTGATAGGGATAGTAGCTGAAAAATAGGTATTGACCTGAGAAGATATAAGCTGCGCCATAGCGGTTCGCCCCGCTTGGTGCCGAACAAGACAAGTAGTGTGCAACCTGTGGGAGCTTCAAACAGAGTTCTCGGACCTTTACGCTGCAAAGGCCGTGGATGAATCTTTTCAGATTGGTGTGTACGCTGAGATGGTACCACGCCAATCAGCGAGGAGGAAGGCACCGGGCAACCTCGCTTTGCCTGTAGAGGGCGACATTGGTATTGCCAGAACACGTTAGAGGTGGGAGGGTCATCTGGGGTCATACTACGTATAGAGGAGAGTGTGGGGAGAGCACGGGTTAATGTGGTCGATGTGGAGGTCATGGATGATGAAGGCCTTGACGCCACGGTGAAGGCATAGAGGATGGTGAGGATGATGTGGGTCTGCCTGTCGCAGATTTCCGCCAATTGGATGCGGATCGGCGTAATTGCTGATTACTCACATATTTCCAGCTCTCCCCAGCGACATACAAACTAGAACAGGTCTTCCCACTAAAAGGAGCCATGCACTTCATTAGCGACTACGCCATCATGACCCGGCCAAGACTATGTAAAAAGTCGTGGCCGGATGTCTATGTGGTTAAATGCGCTAAGATCGGACAATGCCCGCACTGCACGCGCACCGACCAAAGAATGATAGCCGCTTATCATTTCACGCTACACTCGCACACTTGCGCCGAGGTGGTGATGACCATTAACAATTCCATGGATGCCAAATTCATAGCCCAGAAATCCTTGAGTCGCCGGTCGACATCAAACTAGCACCAAAGTCCATAATTGCCCAGATGCAGAGCAAATACGGATGGTAATCCCGCACTATCTGGCGTGGCGAGCAAAACAGAAGGCCCTAACGATGTTATTCGGTCATTCAAAGAGTCCTACAACCGGGCTCCTCGCCATGCCAGATAGCAGCACCAACCCAGTACGTAATGGGGCATTGACCAACACCGTCTTTGCTAGAGAATGGATCTCATGGTCAAGGTCACCAATTCCTTACGAGGCTTTGTTGGGCATTTGCACAAAGGCATCGAAGCATTTAGGCATTGCCGCCTGTGGTATGTGTGGATGGCACGTTCCTAATCGGGAAGTACCAGGACTCTTCTCACCGCCTCTAGTCGACTTTAAACAATCAAATAGTCCCACTTGCCTTTGCGATTGTAGAGAGCGAGAACAACGATAGTTGGCTTTGGTTCATGCGGTTCGTGAAGACCAAGGTGGTCAGAATAGGCTCGGGTGTGCGTCGTCTCGACCGCAATGTCGGGTCGTTGCATGCTCTCGAGGTTATGAAGGGGGAGGGACCCTTCGTGTGCCTGGCCCGATGTGGAATGCCGGTGGTGCATGCGACACCTAGGTGCAAACTTGTACACCGTGATACAAGAATCGCAACATGGTGAAGCAGTTCAAGATTATGTGCATGCAACCAAGTGCGTAAGTTCAAGCAATATTTGCACACTTGAACGAACGCACGAGGAAGTTAGTGGCAGATCAGAGCAACAAACCTCCCATTGTTGGTGGTCAAGGAGTTTCTCAGACGGCGTAATACTACGTCACAAGAATGATCGCCGCAAACCGGGCGGAGAGATGGGCACCGCACACGACACTAACGGCGCACGGTAAGAAGTAATATTCTATTATATACCCGAATATGTCCCGTTCTCTAATTGAAGTGTGATCGCATTTTCGCTACATGGTGATGACCACGAACATCGCCGAGTCGCATAACAACGCTCCGAGAGGGGTCCGTGGTCGCCGATATGCTCAATAATTGAGCTCACTTTTATCGGACCATGGAGTACTTCCGAGACCGTGGCCGCAGCGTAACAATCGAGTCCACATTTGCACCGCGTGTCGAAGCTCTTCTAGAGAAGCGCCGCTTGAAGGCACAATTTCACTTGGCGCAGCTTGTTCGATCCCGCGCGAACGAATTCAAGATTTCATGTAGGAGGAAATATGCCTCGGTATATCGCGGGCGACCGCCCAAACGTCTTTGGATTGGAGCGGACAAGGCTCATTGCACTTGTAACAAGCCCCGTCTGGAGCATATTCCGTGCTCCCACGTGCTTGCCGCCGTCGTCGCCTTGGTGGCAACACGGAGCCCGCTTTGTGTCCCCGCATTACGTAATGCAAGCTATACGAAACACGTGGCAGCCAAAATGAGAAACTTTGGCGATCGTAGCTACAGGGACATGGTGGCCCCACAGACGTGGCATCCGCTCCTTCGACGGCGGGATCAACCAGGAAGGCCATCGCCATCGCGACTTAGGGGCGACATGGATGCTTCACAAGGTGGTGTTGGTCTCATGGCTTTGTGGAAAATGCAGCAGCCGGGCCATGACCGCAGAGCATGCCCTAATAGGCCTTAATGTCGCAATTGAGCTATTTCGAATATTGTATAAGTGCGAACTTATGTCCATGTCAAAGCCGCTATGCATTTATCTAGAAAATAAATGGAGAAATTTTTTTATGTCATTGTGTTGCCTTCTTATTTCAATAGGATGATGATAAATTTTTCCTTATGGAGTAATCTCGTCTTTATTTTTCTTGAAGGTAGCGGGAAGCGGCCACCAAAATGGCACTGCCAGAGTTGCTCCACGAACAAATCGACTCAAAGCATAGGGCCAGGAAATTGGCCGCACGTGAAGAGGTTGTAAGACACACTACATAAGTTCATGGTTTTCATGTACATTAATATTTTCCGTCTGATATACCATCTTCCTCTCCAGCTTCATGCCATGCGTCTAAGGGGATCCCGGCAGCTGAAAATTCTCGACGGCAGATTCGATGTCCCACTTGCACATTGCGGGCTGCTCCCATTTGGCGGCTTATGAATGGGGCAAACATGGGCCGTGGAAGACGGACTCCTCTTCCCGCTTTAGACGCTGCACTTTTGACAGCCCTTGTTGATCGTTGGCGACCAGAGACGATACTTTCCACTGCCGCTTGGGGAGATGACTATCACCCTACGAGATGTGGCGTTGATTACAGGCTTCCTATTGTCGCCATCCATTTGTTGTTGCAAAGCCAGAGCGAGTGGCATGGCACCACTACCTAGAGAACAGGTAACATATACATATTGCATTTAATCAGACCACTCAATCAAAATTTTAAAGGCCTCGACATGATTAAATGAAATCAGAGGTTCGGGTGGAGTACCATGGGAGCGACCGGTGTCATTCTCATGGTTGCGTCGGCTTGGAAGAGTTCCAAGCTTGCCCAACAGACGCGACCTGCAAACCGTGAATGCACACTACGAAGTGTACCTACTCGGACTCCTAGGGGTGTGATGTTCACGCACTCAAATGGAGACAACGTCGCTACACATCTTGTGTGGGTTGCCCGCCTAGCCATGGATGCGCGAACGGGACGCACCACAGGGTTTCACCGGGATCCGCGGTTCTAGCGGACACCTATCGTGCCTTGTGTGACGCTGGGCGCAGACAAAGACAGAGCTCCATCTTGACGGGTTGTCCGTATCTTCTGCAGCCTTTGGTCCTGGTTTTACCTTCCCATGTCTCGCCCAAGAGTGGACAACCCTTACTACCCAAAGGCGTGTGGTCGATGATGTACCCCACCGATGCGCTCCAACTTTTGGTTACATATACATGCACGCTAGGTTGCGCGGCGCAAGAAGTTGATCGCGGGTCATACATGCGCGTCGCCGCCGACCGACTTTTCGACCCAGGATCACGCCGATTGGGACCCGCTTCTCCAACGCGACGCATGCACGGCGTAGCACAAGGAGGACGCATATCATTTGCGTGCAACCAAGACGGCGTCTTCGCTCACGCAATGCCACCTAGTGTGCATGAATGTCGCCGAGGTGTACTCACCAGAGCGCAGTAACGACAGTTTGGTCGCCGACAGCTGATTCCTCCACCCCCACGATCCGCCGTCCGTCGCATGGGTAAGCTGAAATCAACATTACATTTCAAGTCCCACTATATTTATCATCATATTGACTAACGGCATGTAAGCTAAATTTTCGTGAGGAGCTCACAAGGCCACAACTACGATCGAGAGTCGCACATCAAGCACACATCACGCGATGGTCGAGTCGCCACGCCGATGTGTACGAGCCAACTGGCCTTACAATGGCACCGAGTCTCGGGCCTACCTCGACCGGGTACAGGCCTCGAACAAGGTGTGTTCTTCTTGCACGGCAAGCCCACGAACAAGCACAAAACTATGTGCAGACTACGCCGAGAGAGTTCACAGTCGGGTACGTGTACACTCCCCATATGTGTTTAAATACTTTCGATAGCATGTACAGCTTGGACATCGATATGTACTAACAGTAACGATGTATTCCTACAGACTGTGGAGTCCGCAAACTTACAGACGAGGCGACGAAATGTTTACGCAAACCTGCATCGTGGTCAAGACAAAGGGAAATCCTAGGCGTGGTTTCTTTCAGAGGGCTGGGATCGCTATGATCCGCCATTCTGGCGCTTGGAGGTCACCGGTCGACCACACGAAGAAGCTATGATGAGGCGGCCGATCCAACCCCAAAGATTCGTCCCCACCCTTGAGATCAATGTCCATGAGGTATCCTCTACCCGCTTTCCCGGCACCGACACGGTAAGACGCGGGCATCCACATCACATGGTGCCGAAGCCATCGGCGCTCGGCGTTCACGCCCGATCACCGGCCCCATCCAACGGGAGAGATGTCACAGGCTTCGATATGAATCGCCCACCGACTCCACCGATCGGGATGGGCGACGACATGTTCTCGCTTCCCAGACATTTGGATACGGCGTAACGCTCCCCAAAATGAAGGAAATCGCGTGCCTTCGACAATGCGTTCAATCGAGACATTTGGTGCCGACTTTGGATTTTCTAGCTTGTCGCAGACGCCTTTTACCTCGCACTCCACGCCCCGACCAGCCGAGGATCTAATCAAGTTATCTTCGGCAGGTGGTTCACAGCTGGACCAGACACCGCATCACCGCACCGCAGCCTAGCCCATTTGCAGGATGGAATATTTACCCTGGATCAGGGTATGTTGCCGCCCCGCCAGCACCGACGGAGGATGACCAGATGGCGCAGCCGACAGGACGAGTTGGACCGTCGCAAGCAGCAGGGACAAGAGTAAGACGTGAACCCCAACATTACACCCCTAGTGCATATGATAGTAGATGGGGAGCTGGGGGACAGTGATTGTCGTTGGGGTGTATGTACCTTTTTGTAACACTAACAATGCAATCAATAAATATTTGCTACGTGTTGACTAATATTCCTATTTCTTGCAATAAATTATGCGATGTCTGGTATTTTGAGCACATTTGCGATTGAAGACAAAAAAACGAAATTGGGGATTTTCAGCTTCTCTTTTTTTTGAAATCTGGGCACTACTTCAAACCGCATAACTTACTCAAAATTAATCCAAAATAAGGAACAAATACATTTTTGAAATGTACTCAGAAATTCCCTACAAGTTGTCAGCAAATTTTTTTCCAAATTCGGCCTCCAATAAATTCAAATTCGCATCGCAATATCCAATTCACTAATTTCGTCCATTTCGACAATCGAAAGTAAAACGGCATAACTTTCTAATGGAATGTCCAAATGGATTGATTCCAGTTGGAGATGCTAGATAATTTCACCCTCTACAACTTCCTAAGCAAATGTAAACTCCAATTCGGCCTCTAAGTAGCTCGAATTCGCAGAAAACTGAGAGCCAAAAATCTGGCCAAAAAACAGCGCTACATTCACTTTTTGATCCAAGTTTAAAATCAGTGTTTGACACCGGATTGGCGAGATGAGTCCACCAATATATAGAGAAATGTTTTTACTTCGCAACCATGTAACCCGCGCACTCTAGGTCATTATAGATTGCCGCCATAACGCCTCCAAAGTTGGTTGAAAGTCATAAGTGCGACTGAAATTTTTGGCTCTAAACTTTTGGTTAAGCTTGGGATACTCCTAAGTGGCGCTTTAGGACATTAATCAAGCCGGAATTGACCTTAAGAGCGCTAAAACTTAATTGATGCGAAACTTAGCCGCTTAGAATCGATGCATAGGCACACCGCAGGAATCCGATGTCGCCACGTAGCTTTCTGTCGCCCCGCCTCGCCAAGACGCTAATGTGCCCATCGCCACCGTTGCTCATCGCCACCGCAGCTAAGCTATAGCCAGGCCCCATCACGGCAAACGATGCCTCGCCAAACGATTCCCTCTCACTTCCGCATTCGCGGCTTTTGGTGGGTGAAACAAAGATCGATGACGTGATACGCCGCATCAAGTTAATTCATGACGGAATCTCAACGCCGTATTACCCTAAGTATTACAGCCGCGCACAAACCCTAACGATGAAGAATTTTCGGCGGCCCGTAAGAAAGCATGTCCGAAGATATTTTTAAGGCCGAATTTGCTATTTGGTAGACGAACTACCATGCAGCCGCGCACAAACCCAAATGCATGCGTGGCAGACACTTCCTGAGTCGTTTGGTTAAAGCTTAAGCTGCCAAAGCCTGGATCGCACTCCCTACCAGCTACAAAGCCGCATGCATCCTGTCGATATCAAACACAATGATACCGCAAGGGAATCCGATGCTCCTGGATTCTTTCTTTCCTTGTCGGGGACCGCGGATATTCGAATTTCGAAATGAAATAAAAATACCGCGACGAAGTCAGCGGTTTTGCAATGTTATCGCTCAGCCAGGCCCCACCTCGCGCTAATGCTCCGCCAACCGGTGGCCACTCCCAAGCCACCGCCACCGCAAATGACCCCCTTGAGCGCGATCGCAAACGCCGCCACGCGTCGATTTTTTGTCTTGGCCCTCGCCCGCACGGTGATGTGCCGCCACCGCTCGCTTTCTCCTCGCTCCCGCCTATAAATTGCAAGGCCGCTGCACTTCTATCGTGCAAACGCGATACATTGCTCCGAAGTTCATAAAGTTTGGATTGAGTTGAGAAAACCCAGTGCAAAGAGGAGAACTGTAGTTTAGCTTTCCTTTTTGCAATATTTTATTTCTGCGTCTTGTTCCACAGTATTATTTACAAAAGTTATTTTGTACGGTGAGTCACATTGTTGTGTTCTTGGTTCAAGACACATTATTTTGTACTTATTATGCTTCTTATTGATGTTTTTGCTTCGTGTAGATACCGACTTAAGTGTTCGTCGCTTGCCTGTCCAAGCCATGTCGAGCTCGGTGGTTGCCAATGCAGTGTAATGTGCCCTAATCACATGTGGAAGTCCACACCTGTACTCCACCACTACAGAAAATAACGAATCGCGTATTATAGATGCCCTAATTTCTCTCAGACGTCTCTACGATTTTTCGATTTCTTCATGTTTTCATGAGTACTCTCCTGCCGAGTTTGGTATAACCATGTTAACACTGCCTAGCCCACGGGATGCCAATATCGGCAGGCGACGATATAAATACACCGACATCTTTAAACAGACGCCTCCAATGGTAGAGCAGAGGACGGATCTCGCGGGAACTTAACAAAGCTAACGTCGAGAATTACCGCAGATGAGGGAGTTCGGCCTGAACAAGAAGAAAACCGTGAAGCGTATGATCGCTTCCTTGAGCAGGCCGTAGAAGATAACAACGGGTCGTAAGTCCCGATTTCGTTGTTCCTCTTGACGGCCCCAAACTCTACAAACGTGACCGCTGGGAGTTTTTCAAGAAGAGGGTGTGGAATTCTATGATAGTGATGATTACGGAAAGTTCTAAAGCCGCTGTACCTGCATCCATTTGTATGTTAGTTCTTGTTCACAAGAAATGCCGTTGTAGTTGTTCTCCCTATTGTACTTTGTTCTAATGCTATTATGTGTTTTACATTTGTATCGTAATGCGCTTTGTACTATTATGAACCTTTCGTTATGTTCACCAAGTTATTCGAAGTTTTTTCTGTTGAATGGAGCATATTTTTTATTACATGTATGTAATATCATATTCACCGACAACAATCATTCAACCTTGTAAAAGCATTGTCATCAAAGCAAGAAAAGCATTCTTTGTCAAAGCAAGAAAAGCATTGTCCAAAGCGATAAAAGCATTGCGATCAAAGTTTGTAAAAGCATTCTTTGTCAAAGCAAGAAAAGCATTGTCCAAAGCGATAAAAGCATTCTTTGTCAAAGCAAGAAAAGCATTGCGATCAAAGTCGTAAAAGCATGCCTGCCATGTCATATCAAAAGCACGCTGTTAACTTTTTCAGCTTTTGTCATCGGTGAAACTGCACAAAGCATTCTAGTGACCTTGTCGCTTTGCTCGATTCTCTCGTTTGGTGGTGGCGCGGCTATTTAAGCCCCAGTGCTCACCTCCGAATACTCACACCAACCCACCGGTGCCAATGGAGTTCCTCGCCCCAAGGCACAAAGATTGTCCAATCCGTCCCCTGCACGGAGGTCCGAATGTACCAGATTTGCTATTTGGTATACGGACTACCATATTATGTACAAATATCTCAGTTACAGCTCTCTTTGCATATAAATTCTCAGCGCCCAATAACCCTAACTATTAAAGTCACGCACAAACCCTAACGACGAAGGATTTTCGGCGGCCTGTAAAAAAGCATGTTCGAAGTAATTTTTGGGTCCGAATGTACCAGATTTGCTATTTTGTATACGGACTACCATATTATCTAAAAATATCTCAGTTACAGCTCTCTTTGCATATAAATTCTCAACGCCCAAAAACCCTAAGTATTAAAGTCGCGCACAAAACATGTAGTCCTTTTCTTTCCTATTGAGCCATGAAAGCCAAATTTAGATTGCATCTCGCAAAGTCGTGTACTACACCGCCATGACCCGTCGATGTCATCTCAGAAGTCAGTAAAAGCATTGTCACAAAGTTGTAAAAGCATTGCTTTGTCAAAGATGTAACAAGATGCCTGGCCATGTCATATCAAAAGCACGCTGTTAACTTTTTCAGCTTTTGTCATCGATAAAACTGCATAAAGCATTCTAGCCGACCTTGTCTCTTTGCTCCGATTCTCGTTTGGTCGGTGGCGGGCTATTTAAACCCCGATGCTCGCCTCCGAATACTCACACGGCAAGCAATCCAAACCACGAAGCACAAGTTTGCGGGCCAACCAACCGGTGCCAATGGAGTTCCTCGCCCCAAGGCACAAATGTCCAAATTGGCCCCCGACGGCACGGAGGTCCCCATGTGCCTATGCGGGGATCCTTGCCGCTTTCGGCAATCAGAGACAATTCATACACTTACGGTATGAGGTATTGGAGCCGCCGGAACCACGACTCCGAGCCAATGCTCGGGATGCGGATGCGCGGAGGAGCCCCGTATGTTCGCACTCGCATTTGCCGTTGCATCAAACCGTCCAAACCTTAACATCATTATACCATCTTTGTCACCAACTTCACCTCCATTATGCGAGTTCATCAAATTCTACGACGCGAGCGAACTCGAGATGGAGAGGATGCGGAATTGGGAGTACTCGCATCGTAGAGCTATGTTAGAGCTGCAGGCCGTGAGCAGAGGAGGAGGACAAGCGCATGAAGGTTGCCGAACAAATGCGTGCAGAGAGGAGGCCGAACAGCGGCCTCGGCCGAGCAGAGGCCGAGCGTGACAGAAGCGCGAGAGGGCGGCTAGGGCTGTGGCGGCGCAGGCACCGATGGGTTGCGCAAGGGGAAATATCCTCGGTGCACTCAAGAAAGTGTACGAGAAGGGCCGTTGTTGTTCTTCCCTTTCCTAAGGCATGTTAGGTTTAGTCCCAGATACTCGGTAGAGTGTGCCATACATGCCATTGCTGTTTAGCATTTCTAAGCCATATGCAATTCAGTACATTCTTATTGATCTTGGTTTTAATTTGGAGTTTAACCATTTTGGAAAGCTCATTTGGATTTTCGATTTTAGTTATGTTATTCTTTTATTGGCTTGGAAAGTAGAACTTGCAATGCAAATTGAAATTGGTAAAGTCTAAAACTTAAATGGGACTACTGATAAACCTTAGATACCCTATTTATCACCTCTGAAAATTTTTATGGAATTTGGAAATGAATTATTATTTTCAGGAACCCAAAAAACAGTAAATGGAATAGTAGACCTAGAGCAATGTTAAATTTATATAAAAATAAATATAAATGATCTTGATCTGAAATTTTTACCATAGTTTGGAAATGACGTCTGTTAAGTACAGTAAAAATTTTAAATCAATTTGAGTTGGTTTGCATCTCCAGAAAATATGTTTTCGAAAAATGCCATTTAATGACAGCCACCTTGTTAGATTTTTCTAAAAATAACGGCTCGGTATTTTTTGTTGAAATTTTTACAGTACATCACATTCACTGTTAAATGGATGCAGGGTGGCAGATCCTCTGCATACTATTAAAAATAATTAATGATAGATGTATGCAAAGAAAAAATACTTAAAAATTATCATAAAATTGTAGAGTGATATTTATTTAGGAACAAAATTTCAAATCTAAAATGATAATATAAACGGAGGAAGTACATATAACTACCCAATAATATAAATTAACAGCCAAATGGAGTATTAGAGAATTAACACTACTCCATGTCAAAACATATTAAGTCGTTTTAGACTTTTGCACAAGGATATAACTTAAATGATCGTGTTGTCCTTCACTTATTTCACATTAGAAAAGATGTCTCATTTATTCATAAGAATGATATCATTCATTTAGAAAGGACATAAGGGAGAAAAGGGTAGACAAATAACTTGAAATTATAGAACAACTTAATTTTAGAAAAAGTTGAGAAGGCTTCTCCTACTCTACGCACCTAAGATTATTCTCCGCTCAAGTTTATAAAACTTATATTTTGAATGATATTGTGTATAAATATAGAATGTATGTCATATTCAGTACAAAATTAGTGTGATTTTTCCTCTATATCTCTAATAAATATCTATTTTGAGCGGTGTTTTCTATGCTTTTCATCTCAATATAAATTGCACAAATCTTAAATCAAGTGAATGGGTAAGTAATCACCATCTACCCTTCATTCATGCTTTAATATTTGTGCAACTTTTAAAAAGAAAAGCATATAAACACTTCTTGTCGATTTTTATTTTATATTCTCTTTATGCATATATTAAATATAGTGCTTAAATATTAATAATAAGAGATAGTATAATCATTATTAAAATCTCATTTATCTATGTAACAGAAAAATATACTACTCCCTCCGGTGTTTAAAAAAACTAACATTTTGGGTATCAACACGGTCTTCAAAATATAGCTTTGAGCACTAATTTTTATTATAATATATTTATAAAACTCAATATAAAATTTTTAAGACCGAATAAAGTATAAATTTAGAACGAGGGGGTAATAGCTGACAGCAATATTTCAAGTCATTTCAATTTTGCCGGTACAGACTATAGAGCACTCGCATTGGTCTACCTCTCCCTCACTGCCGTGTGGACCCGACGCCCACCGCCACGTGGCAGATCCTCCTTGTTTCCGCCGTGTGGCATGGAGGAAGCCACACGGGGTGGCGGAATCCCCTCGTTTCCGCCGTGTGGCATGGAGGAAGCCACACGGTGTGGCGGAAACCCGGTTTCCTCCATGCCACACGGCGGAAGCCACCCCATATGGCGGAAACGAGGTCCATTCAGCGAATTTCTATTTACTGTGGGTTATTTTTTAAATTTCGATTTCACTGTTGGTTATTAACTCAATTTTTCCTAGATTATCATCCCCGGCATCTTCGGGGTGTGCTCCAAAGGAAAAAAAAACTATAGGCAACACCTTGAAAACTGTTCTTTGGTGGGAAATTTTGGTATTTGATACAAGATATGATCCGTATTCACAAAACGATACGACACTTTTACGTATTTACAAAAAAAAAAAAAACCACTCATATCTGGAATTTGTAATTCCGAAATTTTTTCGGAATTTCAAATTCCAGATATGATGTATTCGGTTTTCGAGGTATCGGGTATTGAGTATTTGCCATATACCTGGTTTTTAAAAAACCGGGATGGGGTTTTCTTTTCTTTTCTTTTTTTTTTTTTTTTGCTTATTTGCACGGTTTTGACTAACAAGAAAAAAAAAACAAACCCTATACCCGATTTTTGAAAAACCGGGTATAGGTTTTTTTTTTTTTTTGCTTATTTGCACGGTTGACTTACAAAAAAAAAACAATCCCATACCCGGTTTTTGAAAAACCAGGTATGGTTTTTTTTTTGCTTATTTTACACAGTTCTAACTAACAAAAAAATACCCCATACCCGGTTTTTGGGGCAAATACCCAATATCCGAGATCTCAGAAACCGAATACACCATATCCAAAATTTGAAATTCTGGGTATGCATAACCGAAATTTCAAATTCCGGGTATGAGTGGGTTTTTTGTAAATAAGTGAAAGTGTTGTATCGTTTTATTAATACGGATCAAATCTTGTATCAAATACGAAAAATTCCTTCTTTGATGGTGATTTTTCCAAGGTAGTGTGCCTGATCCGGTTATTCTTGGTGTAGGGTTTCAGCGGTACCGTTCAGATATGTAAATGTTTCACATTATTTATTGCACGTACAACTCAACTTGTTTTTTTTTTAATTTACCATATACTCTCTCTATTTCTGAATACATATTATTCTACTTTCAAACTTTGTTTCTAAATACATGTCATTCTACAATTTTGAAATAATTTTTTACCATTATAACTCTCCTTTTTAGCTATTTTCAATATCATTTATTACCATGAACAAGAGTAATTATAACATCCCAAAAAAGAAAAAAGAAAAACTTAAAAATAGAATGAATAAAAAATTTATTACCATGAACAAGAGTAATTATAACATCCCTTGGGCACTTCAACGTCTACGCGTGATGAATAAAAAAACAAATAAATGTTAAAAACAGATAGCAACACAACTCCAAAAATCAAATAAAATTCACCATTAAATAGAGTATAATTTTACAAATTTTTAGACTCTAAAATCACCTCAAAATTTTCAGAAGTATTAATGTTTCAAAATTTTCTAAAACTTTTTAGGAGTGATCTAAGGGTCATTTAGGATTTAAGTAAATTTCTCCAAATTTTATGTTTATATGGATTTATACTTTAATATTGGGAAACCGAACATTGATCAACAAAAATATTTATTTAAATGTTAAAAATTCTGAGAATATCACAAAATAATGAAAATCCAAATGAAAGCCATAATTCAGATCAAAAATTTTAATTCACTTTATTTCGCTATTCTGGTCTGTTACAATGCCCCTTAGTAGATTTCACTATTTAACAAAAGTGAATTTAATGCACAAGAGAGAAGAAACTTGTTAAAGCTCACAATATCATCAATGAGTGTCCACCCAATGGTCAGATCAAAACATTTAATGCGGTAGGTAAAAGCCGTTACAGAAAATTCGGTACTATCGAGTACCGACACACAAAGTGCGGTAGTACCGACTTTTGCAGCACAATCAGTTCAAAAATAGTTACTCATTGTAAAATAAGCATTAGTATTGAATTTGAGGTACTATTGACTCTCGGTAGTACCGACTATTTCACTACGATAGTACCAGTATTCAAAATACAGAGAACCCGCCCAAAAACACCGCTTTTGTAAAATTGCTACTGCTCAATACTTTCGGTACTACCAACCTTCGGTAGTACCTATGTTTACTCGTCGGTAGCTCCGGCTACAGAAAACTTTCAAAAAGGGTGCTTCTGTTAAAAAAAACTATCGCTCAAATGCTCGGTACTACCTAGGGGTGAAAACAGGTCGGATATCTCGCGCCCAATCCGAGATCGGATCCGGTCGGGACCGGATTTGGGACCCGGTTTGAATATCCGATCAGATTCGAGACCAGATCTGGATACTTGAATCCGGATTCAAGATCGGATCCGGAGCATCCAATATCCGGTAAATACGGAACGGGATCCGGATATTCGGATATTCGATTTTTTTTTTCTATTAGGATATCAGCAAGGCCTAGCTCATTTTCATCATATTTTTTCATGACAACCTATTTATATTAACAATTAGTTGGTTATATTGATCTTCAAGTAGCATATTCTTTCTACGACGTCTATTGAGTTTGATTGATATATATTTTGTTACTATAGTTATGTACACGTATAGTTTTAATTCAACATATATTACTCTATATATATGTGCATTATCTGTATATATTTATCCATTTTTTATTCGAATCCATCACATATCTGTCCAGTATTTGTGTCCCGAATGACCTGTATCTGTATCCGGCTAGTCCGTATCTGGTTCCGAATCTGGGAAAAAAATATGAGATAGGATACGGGAAGAATAATGTCTGTCCATATCCAGTCCGTATCCAACATGCTTTCACCCCTAGTATTGTTGCCCTACGGTAGTACCACGTTTTGCACTGCCGGCCCAAAGAGAAGAGATTGAACACAATAAAGTCCCTCTTTGGAAAACAACTATCGTCAAGTAAAACTCAGTACTACTGGAACTATGGTATTACCGCATTTTGCACAGCGAGACTACCAGCTTTGCTGTAAATGCAAAACTACTTTGAAAGCCAAGCCCAAATGCAAGTAGGAATGATCTTCTTTTTTTTTGAAAATCTTTTGAGCTAATTGACCTTGATCAATTCAAACTACTAGGCATCACTCCCTCTTAATAGTACGGTATCTATTTTAGCAAACCGATTTTTTCTCCTAACTCGAGATTAGTAAAATTAGATAAGAAGTCCTAACTACAATTATACCTTGACTTTAAGCTCTTAGTCTCCTTTTCTTGACCCCTTTAGCTCACAAGATTTTTCTTTTTCATATGTCACGACAAAGATCAACTTATTTTCACAAACTCAAGAGAAATTATTAGTACTTTAACATGATTGTTATTAATTACTAAAATCAAATAAAATTGAAGGCCTAGATGCTTGAATGGAGCGTACGGAGCGAAGGGAGCATCGGGAATCCACGGAGGGCAGAGAGTCGTTAGCAATGCAGCCGTGGCAAGGATCGAAGGGGCCAGCGTAAAGGGCAGCGGCAAGGACAAACTCTAAGACAGTCGACGATCATACGGGAGCGCTGGGAGGCTGGGTAAATATAGGAGGTACTTCATGTTCTAATTAAATTGTTATGATATTTTTTTACATCTCTAATAAATATCCAGATTTACTTGATATTCTCTATATGTATGTATTAAATATAGTGATTTGAGTTAGATAGATGATTATATGCATCTCTTTTTAAAAGTTCCACAAATATTAAAGTTTGAATGATGAATAGATGGTGATTACTTACCTCTTCGGTTGCTTCAAGATTTGTGCAACTTATATTGGGAGAGAATACATAGGAGCGCTACTCTTAGAGTTAATAATTAGGGGTAGTCTAGTCATTTTTAATATCTCATTGGTCTATGTGTCATGAGAAGATACACACTGTAAACTTGGATTTAGAGCAAGTACAATAGCAAAGCCCATTGCACGCTAATAGTAATATAAAAGCTAGCTTGTACAATACATGTCTAGATGTTGTGCAATAACTATCTCTTCTCTCTTGTACATAAATAATCTACATATGCTCTCGTGCAAAGTTGGGTACTAAATAAGTGGTAGCTATTTTCTTTTTCCTCTTTTCTCACTCTTTCACATGGATCAAAACATATGTGTACAAACTAAGAATCTGTGAAATCATGTGATGAAAAATTGGCTTAATGATGATTTTGGTATTGCAAAGTGTGCGTGTGATTGTGCATGTGCTTGACCAAGTTTCAAGGTGACAGATGCTTTTTTGTTTTTGTGCTGGACAGTTTTTGAAGAAATCGAGAACTAGACGTTTGCGCCGGACCAAATTATTGGTCCGCCGTGAACGTGCTTTTGAGACCTTTACGCCGGACCGAATTGTCAATCTACAGAGAATTGGACGTGTACACCGGACCAATTTTTTGGTCCGCCATAAACGTGAAAAAGAGTTCGTAGCGCCGGACCAAGTGGATTGAAAAACAGAAGGTTTTGCATGTACGCCGGACCAAATTATTTGGTCCGTCGTGAACGGCATTTTGAAGTTTGTTTCCTTGTGTACGCCGGACCATTTTTCGTTGGTCCGCTGTGAACATGATTTTAAAGCTTTTGTGCCGGACCAAAGCTCTTGAAAAACAGAAGGTTTTGCATGTACGCCAGACCAATTTTTTTTTGTTCGTCGTGAATGGCATTTTGGGGTTTGATGTCGCATGTACGCCGGACTGATTTTCTTTAGTCCGTTGTGAACGTGTTTTTCGCTGGATCAAAGTTTCTTTTAACCGAGATTTTCCTATGTACGCCGGACCAATTTCTTTAGTCTGGCGTGAACGTGAAAAATAGGGTTTTGCGCCAGACCGTGTGGTGGTGCAAACCGAGAGTTTGAAGTGTACACCGGACCAAGGTTTTGGTCCGACGTGAATGTGATTTTCTAGGGTATAGTCGTTGTGTGCGCCGGACTAGGGTTTGGTCCGCCGTGAACGTGTTTGATGCAATGCGCTCGTGTGAGTGGTTGCATGGACTGATCTTGAGTCAAATCGTGGAATTGTGATCGGAGTTTTGTGTTTGTTCATGTGCAGGTGTTGCTTGAGGGCGAACGTGGTCGATGACGGGACCGGAACTAGGTTCATGGAGGAACTGAGGTTCGAGACTAGGTTCTGGAGGAATCGAGGTCTTGGTGGTCAAGGATGTCATGCGGGATTCAGGCTAGAGGACGTTGCACGTAGAGGCTAGTTAGTCACGTGAGTATGGCAGGGTGGCCATACGCGTGCAAGAGTTGTAATCGTTTGGGGTAGCTTGCATGTGTTGGGCTAGGTTGGACCAAGTGGACATGCATACGTACTATTTAGTTTTACTTCATATAAATAGGGGGATGTGTCTCCTGTTTATAAGGAACTTGAGCTGGGCGCAATAGGGCATAGCATAAGTGCATTGCGCTAGAACAAGGTTTTAGGATTTGTACTCTTTTGATGGGAGTATTTTAGGCCCCGTTTGGCAACTTGGAAACGAGCTGTTTCTACTAGAATCTGGGAGAAACCCAGCCAAACGGGCTAAAACTCGAAACGATTCTCCTCGAAACGTTTCTTCTTTTTCCACATTATGGCTGAATCACCCTTAACCCCGTTTCACTAGTTTCTACTAGAATCTGGAACCGTACCAAATGGTTTGCAGAAAGTGATTCTGATTCTACCTGAAACGTTTCTACCAAGAATCTGGAACCGTTTCCGTTTCTACTAGAATCTGGAACCGTACCAAACGGGGCATTAGACAAAAAGAAATAAAGATCAATTTCTTCCAGATTCTCTGCGTGCTACAGTATTCTCAAAGCTACAGTGCACGCGTTGCTACAGTATTTTCTGCTTTGAAGTGTTCGTTTGCTGGTTCGTTCTAGTACTAGACTGATTTATTGTCAATCTAATTTTTTTGAGTTTCTCTTTGATTTTGATCCATCTAAAACCTTCCTAGGGCATTGTTTTAGAGTTTCTCAAAGTTTTGTTAGTTAATCTTTTGTTGTTCTTGTTTAATCTACAAATTTTGGTTAGATCAACTCTCATCATATTCTGTCACAGCCAAGGATTGAAATTTCGGACCCCTCCGAGATTCAAAATCCCGGAAAATTCAAAAAATTCAAAAAAAATTCAAATTTCGAATTTCTCGGCGAGATCTCGGGTTTTTTTTACCGGATTTTGATTTTTGTGCACTGTATTTGATTGTATTTAGGGTCAAGATCATCCACAAAAAATTTCTAAAATTTTTGATGTGTTTTTGACCATTTTTTGGTCGGTTCAATTTGTCGATTTGCACTGTCCGAATTTTTTAAAATTTCTCAAGATTGATCACCATCTACAAATTTTATGGAAATATTATGGATGTGTTAGGACCATTCACAAAAAATTTCAAAATTTTCTAAAGTGGTTGGAACTATTTTCATTTCCAAAGAAAAGGTTGAACACACATAAAATTACGGTGCATCATTTGCATCATTGCATGAAAATATGAAATTATGTTTTGTTCTGACTTTTGTCTGTGGATGCATAGATATGATGGTTGGTGAGTCCAGCTAGCACTTCTGATTGCAGATGCTAGTATGCTACATATGTTTGTTGGTGAATCAGTGAATTAAATTTTATGTACAATATTGTGGTATCAATAATAATCACTTTGTAGTTTCTGTCTACTAGTCTAGGTAACTAGTTAGATTGACATCCCAATCCCATGAGGTATTTCTTAATGGAATAAATACTTAAGGTATTGTCTATATATCTAGTGTATCAATATGTAATATGTTGTGTTGCCCCAATTCAGTTACATTATGGCTTCTATGTATGAAATAAATATTTCTCTATAATACATAGGATGATAGGAACATATATAAAACTTTTCAAATGACTTGAAGTTCATTTGTTACATTTGAAAAATCAAAAACTGATTTTACATACGGTTTTTATGACGACTTTTCCACTGTTAGATTTTCTAAAAATTACTCACACTTGATCATTACCTCAAATTTTTATGAAACATTAGTTATGTGTCAGGACCATCCAAAAAAAATTCAAAATTTTTTGACGTGTTTTAAACCATTTTTTGGTCGATTCAACTTGAAACGAGATCTCGGTGATTTCGGCCGAGATCCCGGATTTCCCGGTTGAAAAAAAAACGGATTTGAAATTTGGTTTTTGTATTTCGTCCGAATTTTATTCGAAATTTTCGAATCTCGCCAAGATTTTGGATTTCGGTGACCTCCGGGATTTTACCCAAAACGAGATTTGAATCCTTGGTCACAGCAAGCTTGCAAGGTTCATAACTTTTGATCCGTAAGTCCGATCGAGCTGATTATTTTTCTGTTAGATTCGTATTGGAATCTAGTTTCTTGTGTTCAAATTTCAGATCAATCTAGCGGTTGGATCTTCAGGAATTCGCGATTTACAGAACACATCTAATCTGTTTTTGTTGGATACGAAACAGCTTTTTGAATCCGAATTGGGATGAAGTTTTAGTATATCAAAATTTTGGTTTTAGCTTCCGCACAATCATTCACCCCCCTCTGATTGCTATATTCATATATATCGATCCTACAGATCAGCTAAGATGACCTTATTGTACGTACCCTTAGCTAACCACCTTGTTTATTCTCCCTCTCCGGGGGCACTTGTCAGTCTAGCGCAATCCTCCATTTAGCATAACTACTGTACAGGACTAGTTAAGTAATCCTTCGGGGGGAAAAAATAAAAAGAATTAATTAAGTAATCCGGTCTTGGGATTAGGCCATTAGAGCATCTCCAGCAAGGGCCCCTAAAACAGGGTCCCTATTTTGGATTTAAGGGCCCCCTCTATTTTTTGGGGCCCTGTTTTCAGAGCACAAGTCCAAAGAATGACCCCTAAATCTCATTTCTATTTTACTTTTTCTCCTATTTTGACATATCCGCTATGTATAATCTTCATTTGACACCACTAAAATTCAATCAAAAATATTTGTAATACATAAAACATAAGCATATTAACATTTACAATTTAAAAACATGATATTTAAAATTTAAATTTAAAATTTTGAAAACATGATAAAATTTTCGAAGCCTCTCATGTATTTCCCTATCTTCAATAATAGGGGTTGTACTCGTGTCCCTGGAAATTGGGGCTGAGGAGGTAAATTTAGAGGCCTCCTAATTTTAGGGGCTTGAGTAGGGGCCCCCTGGGATTTGGGGCTGAGGAGGCAAATTTAGGGGGCCCCTAATTTTAGGGGCTTGAGTTAGGGCTCTGCTGGATCTGTTTTTTTTACTACACTCCCTATTTTAAGGTTTTGGGGCTGGTTTAGGGGCTCTGCTGGAGATGCTCTTAGGATGTCACCCGTGGGGCATTTATTTATTTTGTAGTACTATTTTCTTCTGTACTGGAGAAGAAGCTATGCTCCATATGCAATAAACAAATAAAAGTCAAAACCGGAGAGTATCATTTTCAGAAGATCGCAGTGGCGATCAAATTGTCTCTAGCGTGCACACAGGATCGTCCCTTCACCTGGGGAACTAGATGCTCTAGCGCATGCCACGTGTGCGGCAATGGTGGTTTAAAAGACAAAAAAAAAATGAGAGGTGCTTCTATGCTCTTTCTTTTAAAAGTTGCATAACTATTAAATCATGAATGAAGAGTAGATGGTGATTACTTACCCCTTCACTTGCTTCAAAATTTATGCAATTTGTGTTAGAAGGAAAAGCATAGAAGCACTGCTAAAAAAAACACAGAGATCTTACAGTACAGTGGCAGGAGCCATTGGAAGCATTAGCTCTCACCTCTGCAGATTGCCAATTCAAGACCACCTAAATAGTGGTGGACGGTTAGGGTGCACAAGAGGGCTAGCGCATTAGTTTTGCCTCTCGCCCCCGCCCTCCAACCTCAAGTACCATCACTGTTTTTTTTGTGAGAGTTGGCAGCGAAACACCGGCTGTTGGCTGACGGAGGGGCAAAGGATGGGAGGAGGAAATCACCCAATCGAGTGCGAAAAAGAGCGAGTCTGCGTCCACGAACCATGGTTCAGGTATTATGCCAACAAACCAATTCACTAGACAGCTAGCCACAACACACGGTCTAACTCGAACCAAACCAAATCAAGAGTCTTCCATCCCCGATTCCTCGATCCCCCAATCGAATCAAATTCCTAATCAAATCTTGGGCGAGAGATGACTCACCATAGACTAGCTCTAGGCTCTAGCTCGAGGTGCGGGCGTGTGGGCTTGTGGCAACGGATGGGGTGAGGCCGGCAAGGGGTCCTTGGCTCTGGCTCGCCAAGGTCGGAGAAGGTGAGAGGTGTGCGGCCACGGAGTAGTGGGGACTCGGGAGGCGCTGACGGAGGGGCGTGGTGGATGACCGAGCCACCAAGGTGCTGTGAAGGAAGACGCGGACGCCGAGCTGCTATGCCAAGCTGGGGGAGGCGTTGACGAAGGGACGACCTAGCGAGGTGGGAGGCCGAGCCGTTGCGTCACCGTGGGGGAGGCACCAAGAGAGGAGGAGATAGCGGTTGGCCAACTGGGCTCTCCTTCGACCAAGAGAGGAGGATAAGGTAAGGAAGGTTTTTTTTTAATTATTGCTTGATTTGTAAATATTAAAAATGATAAAATTTCATTATATAGTTTAAATTATTGGTTGATTAGTTAATTGTAAAAATGATAAAAATATCACCGTATGATTTTAATTATCCGCTTATTTGTTCTCTAGTAGTCTCAATTTATTGTAGATGCTATAAAATTAATTATAGATTCATAAAAAGATAGACAAACGAATTTTGCATAGCTATTTCTCGAACAATCCAGATGATATAACTGATGATTCAGCATATCATGTACCAGTTGAAGATTATCCCAAAGAAATTAGAGATCAAGTGAGATGGGCAGCGACGAATGTCCCTTGGGGCTCGGGCGGGCGACGGAGGGTTAGACTAATTTGGGTATGCAAGGAATCATCGGTGACGAACACTATATTATGTTATATATCCTTCCAGCTATTGACTATATAGAATTACCTCATCGTAATCAAATCCAGTTGAGAAACCGGCAGATGAGAACGTTATGAAAACAAACCTTTGAAAAGAGGGAAAAGCCAAGCTGGCTGATGGCTTCAGAAAACCTATCAGGATAAGCACCTCCAGTGTTTTGAGTCTAGCCTACCCACTCACTTCAGCAATAACAATACAACCACTGCATAAACAAATGTATCAATACTGAAAAAAGAACCACCGGAACATTGTAGTAAAAGTGTAGCAGCTAATGATTAAGCAAACCTTGGCTTCAGAATTCTGTTTGCTTCCTGTAAGTAATTTGGACAGTTGGTTCCCATCAAATAAAGACAAAATATTGCCACATCTACAGAGGACGGTTCCGATGGGGTCTGCAGAAATGACGAAACATTTAATTGACGTAACAACTCAGTTTGTTACGTCAGTTTACCAAAAGAGAGGTTTTGGTGTTTATTTTATATACATTTAGTTTTAAACACTTTTATGTCTAAATTTTGTTTTCCGAGCGAACACAGCATATTGATTGGAAATAAAAAAAAAAACTAAAAAAATGTGAATGTCAGAGGAACGGAGCACATTTGATGAAGTCTAATACCCAGACCATCAGGAAAAACAACAAACCATTGGAGTGAATGTATTGCTGACTATTTGAGTTATCCCACATTTCAATTTTCTAAAAGTCAGTGAATGCTTCCTATGACTCTGCAACGGCCCATGATTCATTATGACTCTGCAATCAATTGATTATTACATTTACTGGCTGCTCTGGCCAATGTGTCATCTGCTCTTGATACCCTCATGATACTAAAAGAGAACAAAGTGAAATCTCAACCATGTATCAGGTGAATATGGAGTTGTTTCCTCGGGGTGAATTATTGCCCTGACTGCAGCTATACTGATCACTACAATGCATTTTCCCCAGATGAAATATGCGAACAGAAATCATTTTTTTTTTAAAAAAAAAGAAAGAACGGACTAATACAATGAAGCCTGTAGAGATGGAAACGCAAAAGAATTCAAACAATGGGCAGTGAACTCATGGGTTTGATGATGTCAAATATGCAACATCTCACCTCACCCAGAGCCCAAAATGTGTTGCCAAGAACCAATATGTCGACAAGATAAAATATTTCTTCTAGCAGATGACAACATTAACAATATAGAAGAATAATATATAACATACCACATCAAAAAGCTTGGGCTCCTTTTTTGAAGTAGTCAAATGTATGTCCACTCAAAAATATAAAACACATATGAATGGAAGTGTGAAACATGCATAAATGAAGCTCTGATTTCTATGGGCTCCACTTCCAAGAGGAAAGGCACGTTAAGTAATCCAAGTCAGAAAGAAAAGCATGCTTTGTTAATGAGCGGGCAATCCCTTTTTCTCAGGCACCAGTTGATCATGAGTCATGACCATTACCTAGCAATATTTGTACAGAATCAGAGCTAATTAGTCACAAGACCGTGTGGTATTTCAAAATATGAAACAGAAGCACCACCATGTTTTTATACTTAATTATTGAACCAAAACTACCAACACATCAAACAAACCGAAAAGGAGTGTTCAGTGGAAGGAATATGAACCTGCAAGTGTACAGTTCTCGTTTGACATCCTGAAATAACCTCCAGATAACCTTGCGCGCATCTAGATATGGATGTCACCAGACAAAAAAAATCAACAAATTAAGATTCACAGAGAAGTTCAAAGGAAGAAATAGAAGGTCAACCCACTAACACACTCGCATAGATGCCAGTCATATATTTACAAAACCTGCCACCCA
Source organism: Rhipidocladum racemiflorum (assembly GCA_036346355.1). NCBI lineage: Eukaryota > Viridiplantae > Streptophyta > Magnoliopsida > Poales > Poaceae > Rhipidocladum > Rhipidocladum racemiflorum. The sequence continues at coordinate 24,036,226 of CM070571.1, forward strand.
AACCTCAGATAGGTTGCCGGATTTGTTAACGAGCAATAAATTTAAACCGCATGTGCGTTTTTGTGCAAAATCAAAGCCCTATATCTTAACTATTATAAGAATGAGTTGGTGGTGACGGTGAGTCTGCCATGCCGTTCTTGGGCCAAAACAGTAGGGGCTCAAGGCTCAATAGATGAGTCACTGTAGCTATCACACCAGCCCTTCACGTTTTTTTGTTCAGTGATTCTTCAGTAACGGATCTCAAATAAGTGATAGCTAAGTTTTAAATTCTCGTTTTTTTTTGTTTTTAAGAGTTTAGAACTTGTGGTGTCATCATCTATTTGAGATCCGTTGCAACGCACGGACACTTTACTAGTTATAATGAAACATTCATAGAAGTATATGGGGATCTACCTGGCTTGCTCATGTTCTACTGCTGCTGCTCTACATTCGAAGACACAATGGCCAACACAAATCAAACACCTGCTCATCCTAAGCATTACATCAGTCATCATATTGAACACATTACCCGCTAAAGTATTCTGCTCCTTGCTGAATTTTCCTCCCAATGACAGTTCAACCGTTTTAAGCCAGCAAACGAGACGAAGCCTCTACTACTGAATACTCCTCCTAGTCCTACCCATGCCATAGAAACCATACATGCCTAGCATCTCTACTCCGGTAAGGCTAATACCTTCTCTAGGAGGCTCGTAGGCTTGCCTCCCTTGGACGGGGCGGCGGCCTCGCCGGCCTTGCGCCGCCGCTTCGCCGGAGGGGGGAGCGCGGCCGCAGGAGGGGCGGGTGGAGGTGCCTGCTGTGAGGAAGAGGAAGAATTCCGGATGTTGCGGCCTCCTCCTCGCCGGCGCCGCTTGCGGCCGCCGCCGACCGACTCTTGCGGAGGTTCCGTCGCGGAGGGGAGGCCGGGGGAGCATGCATCTGTCGGCCCAACCTTTTCAGGCCCACAAGTCTAGGTTAAATGATGCAGCCCAAGAGGCCTGCTTCTCGCCCAACTCTAATGATAGCCCAGTAACTCATAAAAATGGCCTAGTACCAGAAGCCTAGCTGTATTTCATAGGAGTAATTTTTTTTTGTGGAAATTTTCGCAAAACTAGAAGTGTTTCTGTACTTTCTCTCCTAATATAAGTTGTACAAATTTTAAAATAAGTAAATAGGTAAATAATCACTATTTACTTTCTATTCATATTTTATCATTTATACAACTTAAAAAAAAACATAAAAACACATCTCATACTTTTATCAAAAGTTTGGACCGAGCAACCCATATTCATTACCAAAGCTCTCACTAAACTACCCTTTCAACCAAAGTCCCATGCAAGGCATAGGCTTGTGACTATCCGGGCACACATATAAATGATGAACATGTCTAACGCACGACCGGTGGTGTGATAGTGGGATGCGCTCCCAGGCACTGTTCCATTTCGACAATAAAGATGTATTTAGTTGTTTGTATCAAGTAGTGTATGTGTTGGACAGGCATAACTAAGGGCATGTGTTGGGCAGGTCGATCCCAATGATGCCGACTCGACATGCTAGAGGTAATATGATTTGTGTATCAGTAGCAAAGCACGAGCATTCAGCTAGTATGGTTAAAACTATCTAGTGAAAATTATATTATTAGATTTATCATTAAAAATATTTTCATAATATTATAATTTTCTAAAAAAATATATTTTTGGTCCCTCAACTCTTTCTCTCATTTAATTTTCATCCATCATTTGCAAAACCAGTTAGAATGTGTCCTCCAAATGTCAAAACCATGCAAATCTCATCCATTGGCAGGAATCAAGAATTGTTTTGTTCTATGTGGCATCCAACTGTGATCTTTCCCAGCAATCCTGCACTATTTGGGCACGGGCCCTGTAAGTTCAAGCTTCATTTGATTTTAGTGATTAATACTTAATTAATATTTAATGATAAATCTAATTATTCTGAGACTAACTCTCTTATTGAGCTTAATTCTTATTAGTCTTATTTCGATGAAAAGATAAAAATATCAAAAGTATGCATCGAATCCGCATTATAATATCATATTGCATTCCTTAGATATCACATTGATGATAATATTGATAAATCCAAATACAATCCTAACATGTTTGTTAAGTATATCTTTGATCAGTCTCATCTAATTGAAAAATGGAAATTTCAAAGGTATGCATCAAATGTAACTCTATTATTTCTATATGCATTCCTTGTATTCAAGTTAAAGGATGAACTCCGCTATAATTTCAACCTTAAGCTGTGCATATTATTTCCAATTCGACATATACATGTATGAACACATTTAGGGGGAGTTCATACTTTACCTTGAAGTTTCAATAGTATTAATCCATTTAATCTTGCCATGTGTATTAAGGATCTTTACTTTGAAACAAATCCTTGAGTGTATAAAACGTATGTAGTTGTAGTATACTAATGTCAATATAAGATAAACTCCAAAGAAATCTCAAATTGAATATGTGCATATTGGTTCATGTTCAATTATATATATATATACACACACACACACACGCGCACACACACACACATACATTTAATGGAGTTTATTCTATGTTTGATGGTCTCAATAGTATTAATCCATTTCCATCATTCCATGTCATTTGGATCATTCAAATTGAGTATATGAAGTTTGCATAGTTAAAATATACTCATAACAATTTAAATTCAATTTGAATTATGCTCGGTTGTCGTTCAATCATTAAAGAACTAGATTAATGGATCTAGGCTCTCCCTCATGTGTTGATGGTGTGCTTTGTTGATAAGGATAATCGAAAGTGCTCGAGTATATGAAGCTTCCGTAGCACTAATATAGTCAAGAAAAATATAAATTTCAATTATTTGTCTTTGGTTTATGGTCAATCATCAAAGGAGTAAACTAAAGGATCTTAGGGCATCTATTATATGTTAATGTGATGCATTGATGATTGGGACAACCATTTATGTCTGACTAACATTTTCCTTGAGGTTGTGGAAATATGTTAAGTTTAAAGATGAAGATTTTGAATGGTATCATGTGTTGATAGACATCAAGTTAAGGTTCAAGATAGAAGATGTCATCATGTGTTGATGACCATCAAGGATGAATGCCGAAGTGAAGGGAGTTCATCATATGTTGATGAACAAGATGATAACCCAAACTTGAAGAAGAGATGATCGTCATCAAGAGAAATCTCCAAGTGGATATGCGAAAGGCAAATGTATAACTAGCATAGAGCTAATAATGTGTTCCTAGTCTTTTACCAGTCTTGGTGTTTGGTTGGGAGACCGGGTTGCTAGTATAGGTTGTCGTACTGTAAGAGAGGCTAAGTCTTATAGCTTGAGTCTCATCATGTGTTGATAGCTCAATCTCGGTTGCTATATCTCACTCTTAAATTGATTTTTGCATGGAGCTAATATTTGCGAATGTGTTTTGCAAATAATTGTAGCTCATGCTTGCTATCTTATTGATTTGATTCTTTGCGTGGAGCTAAGTATTTGCGAATGTGTTTTGAAAATAGTTATAGCTCATGCTTGTGATTTTATTGAAGTGGTTTTTGCATGGATCTAAGTATTTGCAAATAGTTGTAGCTCATGCTTGATGTTGAATTTGTAAATCTTTGGAGCATATGAGTAGAGTTTGCAAATGTATTTTGCAAACGTCTAAAGATCATGTGTTGATTATCACAAGACCCAAAGATGTGATCTTAATTGTTCTTTGTTGCACAATAGTATTTGCAAACGTGTTTTACTAATATATTGGAAATAATGCAAATACTCTTCTTAGCATGTGACTAGAATTTGTGAATGTGTTTTGTAAATTGCTAGAGATCATATGTTGATCATCACATGGCTATGGTTGAGTTCATGCATAATCTTTATGGTTTATTTGCATGGATTTGTCATCTGCAAATGTGTTTTGCAAACAAGATGACAATTATACAATTCTTACGTTGCAAGTGACTAGGGTTTGCAAATGTGTTTTGTAAACTGTCGTGATCATGTGTTTATTATCACTTGGCTCAAAAATTGATCTTATTAATTCTTAAGTGTTCTTGTTTGTATGATTTATATTTGTAAATGTGTTTTTGCAAAATATTGGTTTTCATGCATTTGATCTTGGAGCATATAATGAGATTTTGCAAATGTGTTTTATAAATTAGTGTGATCATGTGTTGACCACCACAAAGTGGTTCTTGATTTGAAAAGATTTGATTTCTATGTGAAGTCCTATTTTCATACGGAAATCGACACTACCACAGTGCTTGGCCGGTACTGTTCCAGGTCTAGTAGTACTACTGGCTGTGGCCTGTACTGCCGTGAGTCGTTAGTACCACCCCCTTTAGAGGGTAGTTATTTTTCAAAGCATGTGTAGCTCATTGATTTCCCGAGTCTTGAAGTTCGGCACTACTGTGGGTTGAAGCCGGTACTGCCACTTTTCAGCAGCACCGCATTTTGTGTGCCGGTACTTACTTTCCATAAAAGGAATTGGATTTGGTGTTTGTTGGTCTGTACTACCATGATTCGAGGTCAGTAGTACCGCTCCAGCAGCAGTACCATAATTTACACATCAGTAGCACCTGGATACTTTAGACAATGGCTAGTACTGGGCTTTGCAGGCCGGTAGTACCGACATTTCCTGATTTTCCTGGTTTTGCCCTCAAACGGCTAGTTTTCTTTGAGGGTGCTATAAAAGGATGCCTTGGGATAGTTCGGTGCTTGCTGGTGCAATTGTGATTTTATGGGAGGTGTGCTTCCATTTGCTTCCTTCTTGATCTAGAGTAAGCCTCTCATCTCAATTGTACGTGTGTTGCACTTCTCTAGTAGCATGTGTTGCTTCTAGAGGTGGATTGAGGATCTTTGTCCATGTGTTGCAATTAGTGATCATCATTGTGCATGTGTTGCACTCAGTGAGGTTCAAGCAAGAAGCTTGATTTGTTGCTCTTGGTGTTTGCCGATACCTAGATGGCGTGGAAGGCGTTATGCGTGGTGATCTTCTCAAGAAGATTGTGAGAAGACCCGACAAATTGTGAAGGTCGGAGCTCGCCTGCCCGAAGGGGGAAAGAGCTACCACTAGTTGATTCGAGGTGTGGGCTAAATTCGTGGAGTTGGTCCAATTCATTTGGGATTACCTCAACGTGGATTAGGGGAGATCGGCAAGTTTCCGAACACCACGGTAAAAAGATCGTGTGTTAATCTTTGATTTGCTTTCTTGTGCTTATTTACATTCAAGCAATTTATATTCATACATTTAAATTGATTACTTGTCCTTTAGAATTGCAAATCTTTGTTAATGAATTAGATTGTTAGTGCACATAGTGAGCCTAGAGGATCTAGGCTTTAATTGTCAAAACCTTAGATTTACGCTTCCACATTTTATTTAGATTTTAGCTAAGGTGATTATTAGAGCTAAGAATTTTTTAAATCGTCTATTCACCCCTCTCTAGTCGGCATCCTCGTCCTTATAGGCCCCACTTGTCAGTTACTACCCATACTTCTTCTTCTTCTTCTTCCCCATAGCCCGCAACAAGGGGCAGGACCGTGGGTAGTGGTGTACCCACATTGCGGCTTGTCTCACACACTTCGTGACTCATGTGATGCATCTCTAGCCATCTGCTCACTCAAAACATTGTATGTAAAGTGGCCTAATTCACCAACGCCATTCATGCCCTGTGCCTTCGCATGCTTGCTTCATCCTCTTGCCATAACCTTGTGCTCTCTTGTGCCACGCCTTGCCGTTACCTCACCAACTCTTCTTCCTTCGTCATTCCTCCCTCTCCTTCCTCTCAATCTGAGAAGGAGCAGAGCACATCGCTGCCATAACCACTAAGCTTCGTGGTGCTCCAACTTCATAACGGGTGAGCCAATCCAAAATCCAATCGTGCAACATTGTGTTCTACATCTCATATGATCTTTTCCCACTATTAATTGTGACTTGCATGTTGCAGTCGAGCTGAGTCAAGTTTTGTCCTTCTGTCGGTTAAGAAGACCATCGCGCAGCCGATCTCCTCCATCAGTAAGCCTCCCCTCAATTCATTGAAACCTTAGCATCCTCATCTTTCCAGGAAAGCTCATGCGCCCACTAGTTGCAGCTTCCCACTGTCGTTGAGCCATCACCACAGACCTCCATTGCCACTACCGCTATCTGTCGTCGTCACCACTTTCTGGTGAGTCTTCGTCAATGTTGTCACCATCATTTAACTCCACTCCCTCTCCTTGTTCCCTTTTTTGGGCCATCGCTACCTCAATGGACGTCGCTCGCCACCAGCGAGTTTCATAGAAAGCCCCTGATCGCTCTTGTCTCTTGTTCTCTAGTAAAACGTTGAAACATAGAGTGAACTCTGCTTCCCACCGCTTTATGGCACTATGACAGGCGAGTGTAGCTGATGGTGTGGTAGCCAACATAGCAAAAACCACCCACCATACCTGCCAAGCGACGAGATTTGCATGGTTTTTATATTTAGAGGAGGCATTCTAATTACCTGGTTTTGCAAATAAGGAACGAAAAGTAAATGCCAGCACGGGTTGGGAGAACAAAATTATACTTTTCCTAATTTTATTAATATATAATAAAATAAAGTTATAAAAGTAATCATTTATGTCACATCCCATAAACACATAAAAAGTAAAAACATTATTTAAATAAGAATAGAGGTTTTAGTGTTTACTTGTTAGTCGTTACACTAACTTTGAAGGATGTTCCACGAGCCACAAACCATGCCCCAAAATCCACATGACATGGCCTTGAAGGCATGCATTGAGCAGTGTAATGTTAGGCAATATCAAAATAAGTCACCTACCGAAAGCTGGCCTATGGCCACTATTGGTGTTGGGGAATGGGTAAGCTACTGTAGCACAAAATCAAAATTTTCTACCCCATAAACCAGGAACTGCTACAAGTAATAGATCATAGAATTACCACTAGACGCGCAGACCCGTAGCGGAAGTAGAGTTGATGCAGCGCGTCCCTTTGTCGACCGGATCCGACCAACGCTGATCAGTTCACCAACTAGGTCGGATGGAATCTGACCAGAACCAATCAACACCGACTGGTCTGCCGACCAGATCAGATCGACCCCGACCATTCTGCCGATCAGACGTTGTAGACTTGTGCCTCCTTCATGAACCTTTCATGATAGACTCAAGTTGCGGATCGTCATAGCATTGAAGTCTTGGAGCAATGCCTCCAAGGTATCCACACGTATAGGGAGGAACACCACACGTCGGAATACTAATTCCGGTCGAGCGGATTAGACGAGAAGGGAAAGCGGTGGCTAGGGTTTCAAGTGTTTCGAATTCCTGATGTGTCTAACATAATTTTCTTCACACACCTTTTCTGCTACCACATCTCCCTTTATATAGATGCCCTATAATGGGCTCTACATTAGAGGACCATTACGAACTCTAAACTTACATGAACTAGAATCACCATCCGAATTATGTTCCAACTCTGATCACCATCAGAATTCAGTTCCAACTCCTTAAGCGTGCAACCTCATAGGTTCACGTGTACTTGAACATGGCTCGAGTACTCATGCTCGACCAATAATCGGTAGCGGCTCCTAGTATAACGTGCCGACTCCCAAGTATATGTAAAGATCACATTGGACGAATAATAACAATGTTATATCATATGCTTTTCCCTTTACCTCACGATATCAGTCAAGCTCAAGGCGAGTTCATGTCATCCTTGTTTGGTTAGCTTGACCACTCTTTCTCGATCTGTGACTCGGAATCCCAAACCACGGTTAACTCTTAACCGCAAGTAGCATGACCATGCATTTTCGGAATTCGATCATTCGAGAGCCTAGAGATATCTCTCCCATTATATGGAGGGGCAAATCCCATCTTGATCGACCACACCTTGTAGCATGTTTCATGACAAACCCGAAAGCTACATTTATAACTACCCAGTTACAAAATAGCGTTTGGCAACCCATAAGTAAGTCATTACACATCTCAAGAATATGTGACAATCTCAGGTCTAAGGATATAGCATACACATTGTTCGGAGACCAACTGATGACAAGAAGAATACAACATTCTCGCAGTGTCTCAGGGTGGGTCGATCCAACTCCATGTTCTCTAACATGAGTCCATATTATTGGTTTGATATCTCCATATCTATGACCCGTGAAACATAGTCATCAATCAATACATATGCTAGTCTTTACATATGTGTCCTCATATGATTATTGACTAGGGATTACTTTAGAATAATCATCATGCGGTCATTATAGAGTTTCACTAACAAATCACATACTTGCTAAATCAATAATGATGAGATTATTCAAGGAATAAGATAATAAATCATAAACATTAGGAAATATAATCATCTCTATGATTGCATCTAGGACATATTTCCAACAGCCACATGATTAGATGTGCGGGTGTTTACTCCGTCCACTTAGATTTAAGTTCTAGATTTGGCGTTAATGTTCTCTAATTCTAGTAGTTTACACGTGCATACATGTTCAGTGAGAAAGTGTGTGTCCGTGCTCCACGAGAGCTTGTATCCTCTAATAAATTTCAAATATGTGCAGATGATGCGCACACAAATGTATACGTGGGTTGTGTAAATATGGTATATGTTGTGTGTGTATCTTGCTTGTACCCTCCCTCTGTAGAAAATAAATCACCTACCGATGTATACCATACATCATACATGTGACGGTGGGCCTGTGTTGTTATAACCTGCTGGCACGCATAATGTGTGCGTTTTTTTTAAAAAAAACGTTTTGCTAATCATGGCGTATTTCCTTGAAGTTGTGGCAGAGCACGTGAAGTTTCATAGAATTTACACAACATTCATTTCGATGAATCCGTCCTACCCACACCTACATCGGTGTAGTCAGGCTTCGGACCATTCGGGTCTGGACCTGAGATCTGGTATAAAAATCTCGTATAAACTGCTAAATAAAGACCATATAAATAGCAAATTGGTTTAAAACCATATGATCTAGCTAAAAGCTTAAGCCTAGGCTAGCTCCGTCCCTGCACACCTATGATATTTGAGGGACAGAATTGGAGACAAATTTCGGGGAAGGTATTTTCCCTCTACAGCTAGGTCCGGCCGCGCGCTTCTGCCGTCATCCTCGACGACGGCGACGCCATGAAGGTTCGATTCCTTAATCCGTTCATCAAACGCAAAAGCCCAACTTACACGCCAAGAAGAGAACTGTCTGAATCCACTCCCACAAATAAATGCCTGTCACCAACAACTAACCTCCTCCCGATGACAGAAAGAGATCCCAACAGGGTGACCCGCTGTGAACCTCGAGAGTTGGGGTGAAAACGGAGCGGATTCGGTCGGATAGTAACATTTCTATATCCGCTTACATTTTTTTCACTCGGATGCGGATACGGATACGGATAATTTTAAAACGGATCGGATATTGAATCGATATCGGATAATAATAAAACGGATAGTAATCAGAGTCGGATCGAAAACGGAAACGAAACCAAATATTTAGTCGGATAATATGTAAACGCCAAAACACAAGTTTCAACACAGAATATTAGAATTTAGAGTACTGAGTACATAATCCACAAACATAATAAACCATCAAACAATTGGGTAAGCTAATTGATAAACCTCATATGATCCTCATGCTAGTACTACTTTAACGGTTTTTTTAAAGAAGGAACTTTTCCTAGTAAAATGAGTGAATATGAACCAGATTACCAAAACATACAGTGTAATTTTGAAAGGGATGGCGTCGGCTACTCAGCTGGTTACCATCAGATAATTGGGTAGAGGAGAAACTAAGAAAGTGGGTAGAGGAAGGGAAGAGGAGCCGTACCGCCGAGCCCAAACCAGACCAAGAGAGGCGGCGAGGAGGACGGGAGGAAGCGGGCGCCGCAACGATGGTGGGCTGAGGAGGCCGCCGGGGGGAGGGCGAGCTGCTCAGGTGGGGCCTCCTCGGCGACGCCTACGACCGCTGCGGTGAGGTGGCGTAGAGGCGGCGCACCAGCGCCGTCCGGTGGCAGGGAGGATTGGAGGCGGTGGCGAGCTGCTCGGGTGGGGCCTCCTTGGCGACGCCTACGACCGCTGCGGCGAGGTGGTGTAGAGGCGGCGCGCCGGGTGGGCGGAGAGGTGGCGCCGTGGCGGTGAGGTGGAGCGTCGGCGTCGTCCGATGGCGGGGAGGATTGGAGGTGGCAGCTAGGGTTTGTAGAAGCGCCAGACTGGAGCCTGGAGGACACTCGGGCTCGGGGCTCGGGCAGTCGGGCTATTGAAGCCAGAGGCTTGGAGCAAAGGCTAGAGGAGGCTGGGACTCTGGGAGCGAATCTTGGGGCCAGGACCATTATTTGGGCTGCCGGCTCGCTGCCGCACTCCTCACTCCTCAATCAATTGGCATTCCACCGTATACGGATATCCGGATACCGGATATCTGTATCCGCTCCGTATCCGTCGGATATCTGTATCCGCTTCGTATCCGTCGGATATCTCCTCCCCCATATCTGCTCCGTATCCGACTACCCGATCCGGATAATTATCCGTATCCGTACCCGTATCCGTCGGATATCAGATTCTTTTGCCATTTCCCTAAAAACGGATATCGGATACGGATACGATCCGGATATTATCCGCTCCGTTTTCACCCTTACTCGAGACGAGGAGTTCCCGTCTTGCGCGCAAAGAAGGATGGCAGGATTAAAATACGGTAACCGCATTAGTATATTCGAGGCCTGTAGTGCAGGTACAATAATTTAATATCTGTTATCTATAAATTTTATAAATAAAGTTTTACTAACATAGAAGGGAGAAAACGAGAGATTATAGCTGTCATTTCGTAAAAAGATAATCATATAAAAAACACAAAACATCATTATATAAGTTACTGCTTATAATAAACACTTTTTATATTATAGTCAAAAGATTATATGATGAGACCTGAGTAGCTCAGTTGGCAAGGGACGCGAGCTGTGCGTTTGCTCGCCCGCGTTTGAGCCACTCGGCGTGCGCGCTCACAAATGGCCGACTGCAAGCGTAGTGTGCATGTGTGGGCGTTGAGTGCCTGTGTGGGTGTGTGTATCTCAGCTCTTCTTCTTCTATAATAAATACCAGAGCTCCGGACTATATTTTTAAAAAGATTATAGGATTTTATATGAACAAATTTAAAAGACAATTCGTATATAAATATCCATATTCTTATGTCAGGTCTCGAGCTCAGAGCATGCCACCTCATCGTTTTTGCAAAAAAAGTCTTTCAAAAAAACCAAAATTATATCTAGACCCTTCTACCGGTTATTTTGCAAAAAAAAACGTGGTTTCGTAGATTTTTGAACGGGTCCTCCATTGATTTTTTTCGTTTTTGCGGAAGGACCCTCCGGAAAAAAACCAAAATTACGTCTAGGTCCTTCCACAGGTTATTTGCAAAAAAATCCATGGTTCCGTAGATTTGTGAACGGGTCCTCCACCAGTTTTTTCGTTTTTGCGGAAGGGCCCTCCGAAAAAATCAAAATTACGTCTAGATCCTTCCACAGGTTATTTGCAAAAAGGATTCTGTAGTTCCATAGATTCACGAACGTCGCTCCATTGTTTTTTTTTGCAAAAAAAACCCTATGTGTACGCACATTCGCAGATGGCTCCTACCTAACCTATTTTTGAAAAATCACCCCGAACAAATCGAAATTACTTTGAAATCTTCTTACATTTTTTTTTTGAAAAAAAAAATTAAATTTCACACGACGCGCGATATAAAACACGACTCCACCTAATTATCTTTAGTTTCATGTACTCCCTCCGGTTTGGTAATATCTGTCGTTTTGGACATCGACACGGTCTTCAAAAAACAACTTTGACCGCTAATTTTTATTATAATATATTTATAAAACCCAATAAAATTATAATATTATGAAAGTACTTCTCGAGACAAGTCTACACATATAATTTTTATGTATCCAATTTAAATATTTAAAAATATATCGATAGTCAAAGTTTCGAAAGTTTGACCATCACTATGTCCAAAACGACAGATATTACCAAACCGGAGGGAGTATATGACAAGAAGAGTCCTCCCCTGCCTATGGTAAATTCCCCGTTTAATAGATATAATATTTCTTGTCCGGTCCCACAGGACAAGGACAGGGAAGGCGCCAAATGCACTCGTCCCCTCTACAACCCTGGAAATGCAACACGCCACCGCAACGAATTTTACGCTCAGCCCACTCTACCGGGCAATCGAGAGAGACTTCACCCACTGACGCGCGGGGCCGGAGGCTTAATCGCCCCAACCGTGGCCCAGCCTTCGCATGGAAGGAAACGGCCAAACGGGGTGATAAAGGAAGGCTCCTCCGACCCTTGTCCGCATCGCCACTCTCCCACCACCGCCTCCGACGCTGCGGCTCACGGCTACGCAGCTTTCCCCTCCTCCTCCACCTCCGCCGCTCCCTCTCTAGGGTTTTGGGGTTGCTCCGCACGATCGCCGCCGCGTCCTTCTAGGGGTTCCCGCCGCGATGTCTGGCCGGAGCTCGCCGCCGTTCGACGGGCTCGCTCCGCGGCCCGACGAGTGGGACGTCGTCGTCAAGGTGAGGTTCCTGAGGCCCTTGTGATTCGGAACGGTGGTCTTGTTTTGTGATTAAGGAGGGGTGGGTTGCGGGGGAACCGCCTTTTGGTGGTGTTTGAGCGGCGTGGTGAAGGGGGTGGGTTTTGTGCTTGCGTGTTGATCGGGATGATTGTTTGCGTGACGATGGAGCTTGATCTCAGAGAGGAGGAATTCTGCGTTTTTTTGTGAGGTTGGGTTCGTGATTTGTTGTGTTGGTGCAGGGTTTTCTTTTCGGGAGGGATTTCGGAGGCGAAGGAAGACCCCCCGGCGGGAAATTTGTTGTTACTATCGTTTTGGCGAAGGGGAAAATAGGTTGTGCGCATGGTGTGGCTAAGCAGCTAAGATGCTACGTTAGAAGTTGACGATGATGGTTCTCCTTTTCGTAAGGATGATCAGATGGTTTTGGTTTTGTATTATATTGTTGGTAAAAAAATGCACCTGCCAGAGTGTTAAACTTCAGGATCAGTTCGTTAAAATGCGTTGTTCGATTAAACAAATGGGTGTGGGCATTATTTGCCTGTTTAGGATTGCGGTAAATCTTTTGGAGGAAGTTCGATCTAGCACAGATGGGAGATCTGTTACCATCAGGCTCTATAGTCCATATCTGTGTAATTCAGGGTTTATTAAGTTTTGGGCAGAAGAAGGGACAAAATTCCAAGGGCTTTTAGGGGCTGTTTGGTTTGATCACAAATTTGCCAAACCAAACCTTACCAAAAATTGGCATGCCAAAATTTGGTCACCAAATTGGTTGCAAATCAAATGCTTGCCAAATTTGGTTAACACTACCAAAATTTGGTAAGGCAAGCGTTGGTAACCATTGAAAGCAAACCAAACATGGCCAGGGTTTGAATTAGTCCATGTATAGCTGTTCGTAATTTGTGTTGTAAGACTTAGTTTACTTCTTTTTTGTTGAAATATGCTACAGAGCATAGTTGCTTGCTGCTGTCTTGCTTTAGTTGGAGTTAGTCATGTTTGTATGCGTGCGAGAAGTATATTTCTTCTTAACATGTGGTACTACAGAACAATTTACTTGCTGTCTTGCTTTGGTTTGAGTTAGTCCATGTATAGCTTTTAATAACAAAGTGTTTCTATAAGTTGTGTTGTGGACTTGGTGTATTTTTTTTGCTAGCAAATGGTATTACAGAGGACAGTTACTCGCTGTCTTGCTTTAGTTTGTGTTAGTCATGTATGTATGTAGGTGTGTCTGAACTAGATTTTTTCTTGACATATTGTACTACAGATCATATTTACTTGATTTTTCTTTATTTTTATTTGGTCCATGTATAAATGCGTGTGGAAACTAGCTAAAAAAGCTGGGCATCTGTAAGGGAGGAACAATGCCGTTGTTTTGAATTAATGATATGCATAACTCCTGAATAATAAGGAAGAATAACTGTACTCTGTACACATCTCCCATGTCGTTTTTCTAGGCGCATTGAGTTCATAGTGGCATTTATGCTCTTTTGGTATAGGGTGTCATTTTGTTAGTGTATTTCAGTTCATGTTGTAAACCACAGGTAGAGAAGCTGAGGTTTAATGTTGGCATCTTCCCATATGGAGACAACTACATGCCTCCAGCTTCTCTATGATTGATGTCGATTCTCAAAATGTCCGTGTATTTCAGTTCATATTGTAAACCACAGGTAGAGAAGATGATGTTTAATATTGGCATTTTCCCATACGGAGACAACTATATGTCTCCAGCTTCTCTATGATTGATGTTGATTCACAAAAGGGCTAATTAGTCATAACTTTTCTGCGTACATTGACAATTTGATCATTTAGTTTATGTTCTTAGGCAAGAATGTTTGTATGCTATGTGCTATTATTTATATTTGTGTACAGTATATGTTCCTTTGTCATTCTATTAACCCTATTTCCATTTTGTTTTTGCCATAGAAAAATTCTATCGCACATACTTTTAGTCTTGTGATAATATTTGGGGCCATCTAATGCCTCCAAGTGAAGCAAAATGATCAAAATTCTTCAACCGTTCTTTGATCTTATCTATCAGTATGCAATTATGTATGTTATGATGCATTAGGGCCATCCGGTTTAGATTTGTGCTATGTAAACAATGGTTTGGTAGTTTGTAGTCACATGTCTATTTCATTTCTCAATGGTGAGACCTGTCTTTCGAAGTTGATGTGTCATCTGATTCAAGTTTTGTTGTTACAGTTCTCAAAATTCCCATTTCTTGGTTGTTTCAGGTCAAATTTGGTGACACCCTTAAAAGGTTTAATGTCTATGCGAATGGACCACACTTCAATCTTAATTTATCTGCTCTTCGGTCCAAGATTGCGACTGCTTATAAGTTTGGTCCTGATGCCGACTTCATTCTGACTTATACCGATGAGGATGGTGATGTTGTCATGCTAGACGATGACGATGACTTACATGATGCAGCTATTCAACAGAAACTGAACCCTCTCAGGATTAATATTCAGTTAAAGAACAGCCATGCTGGAGCATCTCAGAACAAACAACAGGATTCAAATAATACATCGAGGTCCACCACTCAGGAAGATGCGCTAGCTCAGATAAAATCAGTTATTGATGAAGCTTTGAAGCCCCTGTCTAAACCTTTGAGGTCCACTTCTCGGGAAGATCCACTGGCTCAGTTAAAATCAGCTATTGATGAAGCTATGAAGTCTATCCCGGAGCCAGTTCCTGATGCCCTTGCGAAGCTTTCTCACGAAGTACTTGAGGCAGCACCACCACAATTAACCGAGCTGATAAAGCCTTTTGTTAAATTGATCACACCAAGCAATAGCAACAACAGGCCATCTGACAAGCATGCTGATGTTTCATCCAGCTCCTCCAGTGGTGTGCTGCAAACAAAGTTAGATCTCAAAGCTAATGATGAGACCAAAGTTGAGGCAAATTTGGGCTCACGACACTTGGATGTTCAGAACTCTGAATCATCTGAGTCAGGAGGTCTTAGGAGCGTGTCAGTTGAGGCTCCTGTTGCTCCTAGTGCTAAAGCTTCTCAAGGTCAACAAGCATCATTATACCCTTCCATTGAGGAGTTGCTGTTCTCCACTAATTCAGGTGATAACAAATCTGTCTGCAAGGGAATGAATGATACTCAAAGTAAGGGGAAATCTGTTATGCCCTCAACTACACCACCTGCCCCTTCTGTTGTTCCTCCTTTCCGTCCAACTCCAACATCTACCAATGAATTGTCTCCGCCACAAAGTTGCGAACCAAAGGTTTACCACCCCATTTGGCAATCTGAAGCTAATGCAAAAGCTGATAGGGATTCCAGATGGCGCATTCCAATGTATAGGGCACCCCATGCACCCCCACCAGTGCCCCATGCACCCCCAGGCTATGGACCTTCTCCACGGTTTCCTTTCCCAGGTCGACTCTTGTCTTCTGGGCATCTATATGGAGATATTGGTAATAATAGTGCGAGCTCACCATCACGTACTTTCCATAGATGGATTCAGTGTGATGGTTGTGGAGTGCAACCGATTGTTGGGCCACGCTACAAGTCTAATGTGTAAGCTTTTTTAATTAAGTCATAGCCTTTTCTCTGTTGTTCTTAGATCTTACATCTTCCCTCTTTTCAAACAGGAAAGAAGATTATGATTTGTGTGATGCCTGCTTTCATCGCATGGGCAACGAGGTTGAGTACACCAGAATAGACAAGCCAATTTTACCACACAGATTATCTAGAGACCCTAATTTGGTGAGTACCTCAATTCGTATAAATAAGTTGCTAGGTAGAAGAAAGTAATACAATAATACTTAATTCTATAATTTCTTGGTTTTTCCGAAAGATCCATTCGCGGTCTGTGATGAAGTCAAAGCGGGAGAAACTTGATAGTCGCTTCATTTTGGATGTAACTGTCCTTGATGGAACATTGATGGCACCTTCAACTCCGTTTATTAAGATTTGGCACATGCATAACAATGGGTCTATAATGTGGCCATTGGGCACACAGCTTATCTGGGTTGGTGGAGATCAGTTTGCACTGCAGACCTCTGTTCCTCTAGAGGTAACTATTATGCATATTGTGACCTTTTAACTTACGGGATGAACCGTAAGTTTGGCTGCATGGGATTTAAACATAAGAAAACCTCAATTCGAACTGGTATACTGTGCAGATTCCAGTGAAGGGGTTCCCTGTGAATGGGGAGATCGATGTCGCGGTTGATTTTGTGGCGCCTGCAAGGCCTGGGAGGTATATATCTTACTGGAGATTGGCATCACCTACTGGTAAAAAATTTGGTCAGCGAGTTTGGGTTCATATCCAGGTTGTTACCCCTACCATTGCTTTTGTCCATATAGATATAATCTTGGTACTTTTGTCTTTATCGTCTGAATTCTAAATGCATCTGCAGGTGGAAGATCCTTCTTTTGTCAATGACAGCAGGGCTGCTACTATAAACTTGAATCTGCCCCCGGACAGCAATAGCACAAACACAAGTAATTTGATCGATGTCAATATTGAGCCTGTTGAGCCTGTCGACCAAGTCTTTGGTGAACATGTCAAAGGCGCCAAAGTGGAATTGCTTGAGCCTTTAATGTATCGTGAACTCGCTGAACCCAACAAATCTAAGCCTGCTCCATGCGTTGCACCCTCTGTCTCTGCAGCAGTTCCTCCGCACCCCATCATTGATGTTCCCTCGTTCAGTGCAAGTGCTGCTGCTTTTGTTCCAATGGTTGATGTGCCTGCACCTGAACTTGCTACGCCTGTTCCTCCACCTGTTAATGTTCCCATCTCTCAGCTTACAACTACACCTGTTAATGTGCCCGCCTCTGCACCTCCATCTGCATGGATCGATGTGACATCTTCTGAGCCTCTCGGCATTAATGTTCTCACGGAGGATAAACTGCTGGAGGAGCTGGAGGAAATGGGCTTTAGGCAGGTTGATCTTAACAAGGAGATACTCAGGCAGAATAAATACAACCTGGAGCAGTCTGTTGATGATCTGTGCGGCGTCAATGAATGGGATCCGCTCCTTGCAGATTTGCATGAAATGGTAAGATACTTGTCTTCTTCTGCATAGTGTTCAGACACACGACTATGGTGGCAAGCTTCTAAACTTTGGTGTCCTCCCTTTCAGGGCTTCGACGATACGGAGATGAACAAGGAGGTGCTCGCAAAGAATGGAGGAAGCATCAAGCGAGCTGTGATGGACCTCATCGCCAGGGAGAAGAAGGGCAAGTGACGGTCGTGTGCTCTTGAGCACAGAGTTTACTAGATCTAATCCAAGTACATATAATGAGACGGATGGTACCAATGTGGACCTTTGGTGCTTCTCCAGTGCGTCTCAGAGCTTGCTTATGAAATATTAACCTTGGTGTTGTGCCACTCTGGTATATTTGTTGCTAGTAGTATGTGCACGTGCGCGACACTGAAAAGCAGCTGCCTTGGCAGGTGAACTGGGTGTAATTACTATGGGATGTAGCTGCCTTATCCCTAGCTACCATCGTGACCGGAACATGCGAACTTAATATGACCTATGTTTACCTAGTATATTCTATGTTCGTGTTCCGTTCCTGTATTGGTTTGGTGTGTTCTGTAAATGTTGGTTTTGCTTGCTTTTGGATGGTCAGCGCTTATCTTGCGGTGGTTATGCTGGTGTCGTCTTCGTCTGGGTGCCCCATGGTGGAATACTGGAATGCTTGTGCTGTGTGGTTTGTTGCGAATTTTTTACTGTTCTGACCTCCACCGAAAATGCAAAAACAGCCTGTAACAGTGTAAAACCGTGGGTTCCTGTCAGCGCTTATCTTGCGGTGGTTATGCTGGTGTCGTCTTCGTCTGGGTGCCCCGTGGTGGAATGCTTGTGCTGTGTGGTTTGTTGCTAGTCAGGTTTTGCTGAGACGGCGACTCGTGAGATTACTCTCATGATATAATACTGTCAAAGTCAACTGTGTGTTCATGGTCATGGATCGGTTACCGAAACAATGAGCATCTGTCGTATGATCGAAAGACCGAAAACCTCATCTCAAAAGAAGAAGAACACAAAATCTTTGTGCACGCATGTCAACATTTGCAGGCTAACACTACCAGCAAAAGCAGCCAGCGTTGAGCCGCATACAACCCAGTCACTCGCCGACTCAATAAATGTGGCGACCCCTATAATTAGCATAGGGTAACTAACAACCTCTTGATCATCACCTTAAGCTAATTACGCTAAGTCTTAGCATAGTGGTCAATAAAATAACGGGAGTACCGGTATTTTATCGACTACTAGGCTGTATTCAGAATGTTGCAGCAAAACAATAATTAGAGACTGGACAAGCATATATATTACAATCCAAATGCCACACCAGGCTATGAGTTCAATACGGTAATTTACATCTAAGTTCCATACACAACCAAAATAGATTACAGCTCTTGATACCCTGCAAACCGCCTACTATCAGGCGACCAGTGGCGGAGCACTAGGTATGGCCAGGTATGGCACCTGCCATACCTATGCGCAAATCGTAAGTTCGTAACCCCCACCCCTAGCACAGCAGTCAGCAGGTCGTCAGGTAGGCTTGAGTTGTATACAACTATACATTAATACATGCATACGTGGGCGTCTGGGCGGTGGTGGGCCACGAGCGGGCCATGATCGCACGCCGCGGCGTGTTATCTTGCTAGAGGCCTGCTAGGCAAGCAGTGCAAAAGACAGAGCTGAGTTATTCATCAGGAGATACCTTGAGACCAAACGGGCTGGCCTAGAGCCTAATCACTAATCATCCTGTGCGCCGTCTTGCCGAGACGTCGACTGCATTGTATACATGCATGTTTCATGTTTGTCGTTTCAACTGCCCATCGCCCGATCGCCGACTGCGCGGCTCGTCGTCACTCGTCTCGCTGCAGCGTCGCCGATCACTATTTTTTGTTTTATTTAGTATTATATATGCTTGTTGGTGTTTGGATTGCTGTTAGTTTGATTTAATCCATACTTTAGACCTCGCCATATCAAAATTTTAAACCATCATCTGCCACTGCAGGCGACGATCTCCTATGTACCCTACTACTCCTGGTAGTAATCGTAGACGTTCTGGTAGTCGTCGTCCTCCGATAGGCCCTGGTTCTGCGAATCACCCTCGCTCCAGGCCTCGGCGGCCGATATACTGTTCACCTTCTAAGCAAGGGGAGATTTAAGCAAGAGTGAGTACAAAGTACTCAGCAAGTAGTAGTATAGAATGCAATACATGAGCTTTCCCTTCTTCTTTTTCCAATTCCAACTTACCACCTTCTCAAAATCTGATTTTTATTGGAAATAGGTTTTGATTTTCTTTAAGAGTTGCCAATTTTAATTAAGGGAACTACTAACACCCGTATATGAGGCAGACTTAGCTTCCGTAGCCTCCAATCCAGGAGATATGAATGAAGTCATGATTTTAGACCATGCGCAGGTTTGTATCACTTTACCCATAGCGACCTCCAAAGAGAGGTTCCAGACTATTTACACTAATCCAATAATTGTGATCTTCACCCTGTTACTCGAGTAGGGGATCCTCTCAAGGCCATCCCACCACACTCGCAGCTAACAGTTGTACTCCGCCCTAATGTGGCAGTACTTCCCTGGCTTCAAATATAGCGCCACTATGGGCAACTACAATCCACAACTTAGTTCCCATCTGCACGGTCTCTCCGGGTATTCCAGTAACCTGGATTTGGTGCCATAGTACTACTTAACCACCATGCGAAGATCATAATACTCATAGGACAACCTTTTCTGACTGTTTGCACATGCTATGGTTGATACTGAGATACGACTCATTGCCCAAGTATTAGTTGGTTAACCTTATATGATAACTTATGTAGAGGACCCCCGACCTTTTTCACCTTCTCATCGGCATCCTCTACCCACCATTTTAACTCAACGCAGTAATAAAGAAATTAAGCACAAGCCAGCTGCTCCATCAGCTGACCTTGCCAACACATTCTCCACACCAAAACTTCTCAACTTTTCCTCTTTTCCACACAAAGGTTCCACGGTTATTTTCATCCAAATCCAGAATTTACATTTCCAATTTACATATAATTTTTTCAATGCATGAATGGTACTGCAATGATATTAAAATCCATTGAAAGCATTTAATGAAAAATTTCCCAAAGAATGCTTGCCTGGAGTAAAACTTGTCTGATCGCCCTCGCTCGAAAGCAGGGATAAGGGGTCTGACTGATTCGGGTCAAGTCCTGACAAATTACAAAGTATTAATTCTACTGGATTGCCCGAACCACCCTTTTTAACTAAACCCAACAACTTACCCATAATTTTAATATTTTAGCAGCAAGTAATAAAACAATTCACTTAGTACCAGATTTATCCATTTATACCGATATTAACCAACTCGCTGCTTTTAGAAATTTAAATACAGTTTTTCCTACGATTCAAATACGGTCATTTTAACCTACGCGAATGCACGAAAGAACCAGATTTCCCAATTTTCTTATTTTTCTTCTCTTCTTTTTCTTTCCTTTTCTTTTCTCTTCTTTTCCCTCATTCTTTTCTCCTTTTCTTTTCTCCTTTTCTTTCTTTTCTTCACTCCCTTCCCTTTTCTTTCTCTCTGGCCGACGCCTTCTCTGGCTCAGTTTCTTCTCCCTTGCTTCAACGCTCTGGACTACTCCCCACTGGACCGAGCGCTTTCCCCCGCCTCGATCCCCCAATCGCCCGACCACCGCCGGCCGGTGCTGGCGCGAGCGCCACCGCGGCTCCCTACTTGCCGGGTTCCCCTGCTCTCCTCTCCCCTCTGCCCTACTCCTCCTCTCTCCCTTCCTCTCGGTCGGCTATTGCCGGGCTACACCTCCGCCTCCCTCTCTTCTTCCTCACTCGGCTTTCAGCCGCCTCCACGCCATGACCGAGCTCCTCTCTCGGTCACAGCCCTCACTTCTACTCTTCCTTCCTGCTACTCTATTGCCAAAAGAACAAATAAGAACGGAAGCTACCGATTTACTATCTTGTGGGTTTCTAATCAATTTTCACATTTCTCTACTCTTTGATTTCGTTTTTGGACAGCAAACTCGGTCAATGATGGAAGAGTTTCTAGAGGGATGGCAAGACTATGGTCTAGCAACCCTAGAATATCTACTGAGACTACGAGCTACCCGATCTACTCATTGTGCACTAGAGGAGTAGTCTTGCTACCAGAAAAGGTTGTGCACCTGAGAGATCGGTGGTTCGGTTGAAGGAAGAAGAGGGTGAGGTCGCCTGCTCGGTTCTTGGGGTACTCCTTGCTCCTTGCTCCTGGTTCGGTTCGATGGATCTTGGCCTCTTGGGGGACCTCTGGCTTCAGCGCTTGGGGATCCTCCTGGTTCTTGGCTTGTGGTTCCTCCTCCTTCGGCTCCTGCTTGTGGACCTTCTCCCTCCGGCTTCTGGTTCCCTCGGCCGATTGGAGTGGGGTGTGTGGGTGTGGTTGCTCTCGGTTGTTGCTCTCACTGGAGAAATGGAAGAGGAAGAGTGGCTGCTTTGCGTTGCTCTCTGTGGTTCGGCTGGGAACCGAGGGAAGAATGGATGCTTGCTTTGCTCTCTGCGCACTGGAAGGAGGGGATAAGGACGAGCTCCCTCTCCCTGGCTGCCTCGATCGCCGAGCTGCTGGGGGAGGTGCACCTCTGTGCTGGCTGCTAGCTGGTTCAAGGCACTGAGTTGCCTACTGGGTAAAGCAATGGTTCCATGGTTGTTCTCTGGGCAAAGCAATGCTACTGGTTGTCTGTAGGGTAAAATGCTGCTATGGATACCCGCAATCCGAACAGGTAAGTACGGATTACTGAGTGATGAATCGGTCTAGCAAGAGGTACCGATTCGGCCCCTACGGGTCTGGTATCTCGGTGATCAATACCTCGCCTGCGGGTCTGACGGCAATCCTTTTTCTACTTCTATTCGTTCTATTCGCCTTTTTAAATTTTGCAGAGTAGTTTACGTTAATTAGTAGCCTAGTTAGCAATTAATACTATTGCTTACTCACTCTAATGACCCTGGGCACTTCAATAACCGAGATTTCTTTTTACTATATCTCAAAAGAAACAATCCCATTTGAGTTCAGAAGGGAGTACTCCATAAACCGAATTGGGACCAATGTAAAAGTTTCCACAACATTATTGAACAAAATAACATAAAACAATTGAAACCAGCAATGGAATAGAACCGTGGCTGGTCCTGTAGTCACGTCAAAAACAACGAGAGGAAGGTGATGCAAAGCTGTGATTCCTATGGCGCGCGTGCAGTGAAACGTAGGTATATACACATCGACGGATCAAGCGGCGAGGACGACGACGAGGTCGGGTCTCGCTCGCTCATAGCTCTTGCTCGAGGTACGCGTCCTCTGCTGCCGCCTTGTCCTGCCCGGTCACGTACCCGGTGACGTCCGACACCCAGGTGCTCAGCGACGACACGCTGCGGGACAGCCACGCCGTCGGCGTCGACGCCTTCGGGCTCTCCGCCGCGGCGTCCCTCCGCCTCTCCTCCTCGGCCTGCACGTCATGCCACCTCCTGGCCATGTACTCCTTCACCGCGCCGACGCCCCCGGCCACCACCTCCATGGGCGGCACGGCGAGCGGGTTCTGGTCCAGGCAGAGCCGCTCCAGGCGGTCCAGCCGGCCGAAGCAGTCCGGCAACGCGTGGATCTGGTTGTTGCTGAGGTCGAGCTCGCGCAGGCCGAGCAGGTCCCCGAACGAGGCCGGCAGGTCGCGCATGTCGCTGAAGTTGCTG
Source organism: Rhipidocladum racemiflorum (assembly GCA_036346355.1). Classification (NCBI taxonomy): domain Eukaryota; kingdom Viridiplantae; phylum Streptophyta; class Magnoliopsida; order Poales; family Poaceae; genus Rhipidocladum; species Rhipidocladum racemiflorum. The sequence goes on from CM070571.1 coordinate 24,059,412, forward strand.
CTCAGGTTGAGCGACTCGAGCGCCAGCAGCTTGCCGATGGCGGCGGGCAGGCCCCGGAGCTCGTTGAAGTGCGCGTCCAGGAGGCGCAGCGACCGCATCTCGCAGACGGACGACGGCAGCGACCGCAGCTTGTTGAGGTGCACCCACAGCTTCCTCAGGTTGACCAGTTCGTGGCCGATGCCCGTCGGGAGGTACGTCAGGACGTTGTAGCTCGCGTCCAGCTCGACCAGCGACCTGGAGCTCTCGAGTGGTCAGTGACTTCGTGTTTCTTCGACACTGGTATGTACGTGATATGCCGCCATTTATGGTTGGTTACCTGCATTTCGAGATGCTGTCGGGCAGAGACCTCAGCTTGTTGCCGGAGACGTCGAGGATCTTGAGGTTGGAGAGGAGCCCAATGGAGTCCGGGAGTGAAACTAAGGCGTTGGAAGCGAGGCGGAGTTCTTCCAGGTGTTCAAGCCCGCCTATGGCATCAGGGACAACCTGCGAATTCAATGGAAACCACTATCAAAGCAGGGGCACTGAAAGGATGTATATCCGAGCAAATGTGTATCAAGTGTGTATCCTAACCTTATTGATGAATCAAAGATTTGCAATTTTTTGAAACATTACACAGATTTGCAAATTAGTTTACATAGGAGGTATGGGACAGGGCAGGACAGGGAAAAGAGAGGACTATAACACGTTGCATTGTTGCAGCCTTGAAGAAGATACATGCATGATAAACAAAGAGCTCTTTTACGTTACACTAGATATAGATGGTTTATTTTTTTCGATCTAATGGATCAAATTAGCTAGTATTTATTTATGCTTTCTCCGACAGTAGAATAGTAAAAATACATTTAAAAAAATCAGTGGCTAGATCTAATTTCTATTACATACCATGTACTACATATAATGCATTGTAAAATATCTCTAAACAAAAGCATTTCGATCGGTAACAAATTGGTTTGCTGGGAGAAGCCAAACAATATCCAGTGCAAAACATTTTTAATGGATCCCTTTGTTCGGACAAAACATTTTTAATGGACCCCTTTGTTCGGACCGACGATCGAAATCATGACACTCGATTATTATCAACCTGATTACAACATTTTTATGTTGGTAAGGATTGCACCAGATCACCTCCTACTTCTTATAGGCCATAAACCATATATAGGTAGAGAAGAATAATCCTGACCGATTCCATAAGAAGCGACCCACATTTTTTTCTACGTCTTTCATAATGAAGAAGGAATTAAGATCCAACGAATGAAAACCACGCAAAAGAGAAATCTTGCAATCTAACCCAGAAGGAGAGACGGTTTGGTTTTTGGAGGGTAATACCACAAGGGAGTGTATAGGTATCATCCGGATGTTTTGTACGTACGATCAAAACACACATCCGTAAGATTAATCCACCTCGAATTCAGGGGGGGTATGCATTGATCTGAAAGTAAATCTAATGGCCAAGAATTTGGATGATAGTTGCTAAAGAAAACAAAACTTATCTAATCCGATACCGCAATATGAACCATCATTGCATTCCATCATACGTACTTTTGTGCCCTGCGATAACACACGTGGTCTGCAATTCTGGATCACGAGAAGTCCAATTGCGCATGCCTAAGACACTATATCATCAAAATCACCATATTGCACTATCACCCGAATTTCCCGGATCGGGCCAATGATTCCAATTTCCAATCTCCAATCCATCGATCTGAACAAATCACGAATTGTAGTATACAATACAATGCAGCAGGCAGAGGATGACCACAGAGAGACACAGCGATGCAGTGGTAAGGACGGGGGCCTGAGCGAGTCCTGACCTGGAGCTGGTTGCGGGAGACGTCGAGAACGAGGAGGCCGCGGATCTGGCCGAAGGGCTCGGGCAGGTGGCGCAGCTGCCGGCCGGCGAGGTGCACCCGCTCCACCGTCCTCCCCTCCTCCACCTCCCTGAGCACCCGCACCACCTCCTCGTCCACCGCCCCCGATCCCTCCACCTCCTCCGCACTCTTGCCGCCCCCTCCCGCCACGTTCCTCCCGTGCATCGCCATCCGGTACACCCGCTCCAGCCTATCCTCCGCCTCCCGCAGCAGGCCGCCGTACGCCTCGTGCGCCTCCTCCAGCCTCACCAACTCCCTGCACGCCGCCACCTTCTCCTCCTCCTTACCCTCCCCTCCTGCGACGGGCTTGTATTCGTGAGAGTGGGAGAGGAGGAGGGCGCGGGAGGAGTCGACGAGCTCGTGGTCGGGTCGCGGGCCGAGGAGGCGCAGCGCGTCGCGCGCGGAGGAGACGTCGGCCACGGCGCGGGTCATGGCGGCGAGTACGGACGGGTGGCGGAGGCCCGGCATGCGCCCCACCAGCTCGAACTCGGCGGGGCCCGACGGCGCGCGCGGGGACGGCGCCGGCGGCTGCTGCTCGAGGTCGCGCGGGGAGGAGAGCGTCGGGGACGCCGGCGGCCTGGCGGTGAACGTGGGGAGGCGGGAGAGCACGTAGGCTAGGATCGGGTGCGACTGCGGCGTCGGATCCATGGTGATCGGTGGCGGCAATAGCGGTTTCGGTTGGAGGGTGGCGGAATGGGAGGGGGAAGAAGCGAAGAAGGGAGGAGGAGAGGGATCGAGGACCATTTATAGGTCGCTCGGCGACGTGGATGGTTGGAAAATAGCAATGGCGGTCGTGCATGCGACGTCAGTCCATCTGACGTTGAGTCACTGACACGTGGGGCCCACGCGTCGGAGGGCCCACGTGCAGTGACTCAACGTTAGAGAGAGTGAAGTCAGAGGATACGTTCCGTCGTGCATGCCGTTGGATTGATGATCAATGGCCCGGATGGAGCACCGTGGGACCATATCCAAGTAGGGTCACCGCTCGTTACCGGAAATAAATTCTATGGTGTCGTGCTGCATAAAGAGACATGTACAGTACCATTCCCTCGTTACCCTCTACCTGGTCATGACCTCATGGATTTCAAATCTTCCTGTGTCTTCTCTTCGTGACAACGAAGCTTTTGATAAGAAGTTCCGGATCCGCTGTTCAGAAAACAATGCTTGAGATTAGGGGGGTACAAATATTAAAAGCATGAATGAAAAGGTAGATGGTGATTACTTACTCCTTTGTTTGCTTTAAGATTCGTGCAATTTGTATTAAGAGAAAAAAATATAGAAGCACTGCTCAATTTAGTTTTTCGCGTGCCATTAGGTTTTTATTTTGACCCTATTCAGTGTTTAGTGCGGGGTTCGGTGTTCAACTCTAGAAACCGAATCACCCTGCCTAAAACCCTCAATCCTCCAATTCCAAACCCTAGCCATCACCCGCCAATCGTCGTCGTGCGCCTGCACCATCCTTCATGCCACCGCCCTGCCATCTTGCTAACCAGTAGTCCACCACCTCTCCAGTCGCCGTGCATCCACGCAGTGCGCTATTGCGCCAGCGCCAGTATGTGAAAGGCGAGGGAGCTAGCCAGCTAGGCCAATGGAGGTGACCTATGACGAGAAGCCAGCGATCTGTAACATGCGACTAGCGTGCACCACCGAGTGAACTAAGGGTGCGTTTGGTTGGGTGGATGAGGGTGGATGGGATATGTCTATCCATGGATTGGAGTCATCCAATTGTTTGGATGGGTGGATGGATAGGATATGGTCATCCAATTTTTGGGAATATTCTCTCAAGATGCTGGATAAAGCCATCCAAATAAAAAGGCCGGATGTGCTCATCTAGTTTGCTGCACGAAGAGGTGTACACGGTCAAATTCAAATTTCGGCAAAGTTTTCTTGGCCAAAATTAAACTTCGCTCAAAATATGGTCAAATTTTGTTTGAAAATTTAAATTTTAGTAAAAAATTGTCCAAAAATAAAAATTTGTTTGAAAATGCAAATTTTATTCAAAAATTCAAAATGTGTCAAAAAAAATAATCAAATTTTGGTCAAATTTTATCAGAAAATTTAATATGTGTTCAAAATTCAAATTTTAATTAAATTTTGTCCAAAAAATTCAAACCAAAATTCGAAACCTTGATTACAACTAGCTCATCCATCTAACCAAACAAACAATTAGCTCATCCCATCCATCCAACCAAACAAAAAACTGGCTCATCCTTATCCACCAAACCAAAAAACTACCTTTTTTTTTTATTAAAACAACTACCAAACAACTACCTGGATGGCTCCATCCCATTCAAGTTGGATGGTCATATCCTATCCAACCTCATCTAGACAACCAAACGCACCCTAAGTGGCCATCCGAACTCCAGTGATCTCAGTCTTGACAACAGCGTTGGCAACCGAGCAATCTTGCAATGCATGTTTTGCTTGTTTGCTTGGTGTCTTCACTGTCTTGCTTGGTTCTTTTTTGTTTTCGATCATAGGTTGCAACCGGCTTGTGAGTATTTTGGTTGGCCGAAAAATTGAATTAGCCGATCGAAATCCATGTTTCACTGGAAATCTGGTAGTCACTTTACATAAACCAAAATATTTTTAAATCGAGTGAACCGAACCATTTGTTGAAAAAACCGAATGCCTACATCTAGCTAGCTGAGAAGAGAGAGAGAGAGAGAGAGAGAGAGAGAGTGGCAATTCTTTTACCTTAAATTGGCTCCTATCACGCGAAGTTCTTCTTCGTGTCGTAACATTCACGTGCGGTAAATGGAACGGTCAGAATTGCTACTGCTTGTCCTGGGCTATAAATCTATAATACTCTCATACGCGCTGAAGAGGATAAGATGAGAGGCAGGCAAAAGAAATTAACGGATAATCATGTGAAGTTGTTTCTGGATAGGAAAAAAGCAACGCGGTTCACGAAGATTCAATTTTTTTTCTCGATCTTGTACATGTAGCTAATTACCAGGATAGGCCTAGAAAGAGATTTTTGGGTCGGCTGAGGCCCGTAAGCCAGCTAATTCCCAGCCCACCGGGGCCGGCGGCACAGGGGAAGGGGGAGGAGACTCCACGCCGTCGCGGTCGGGCACACTTCAGTTTTTTCCCTTCAGTTTGGAGCGAGGACTCGTGCGTGACTCCCAACCTAGATAGCGGCGGCGGAAGTGGCTGGTGAGGCGGAGATGCTGCAGTTCCCGGCGCTGATGCGGCAGTGGCCGTCGCCGCCGCTGATCCCGGCGTCCACGCTCCTCCCCGTGCCAGCCACCTCCCAGGAGGACGAGCTCCTCCTCGCCATGGCCGAGTCCGACCTCGAGGACAAGGTTCTACTACCACTACTCCTCTTTCCTTCCACCATCCGCCCCGTTCCTGCGCTAATTCTTCTCTCCCCTTCCTCTTGCCTTTCAGTTGAACGAAATCCGCAAGACCAACAGCAACCTGGTGATCATTGGGAAGCCCACCGGCGACGACAAGGAGGAGTACGACGCCGAGGCGGAGGACGACGACGCCGACAACGTCGAGGAGTCCGACGGCGACGACTTCGACCAGGAGACCGGCTGAGCCGGCCCGGCTCCGCCGCTTGGCGCGGCCTGCCCTGGGGCGTTGCCGTCTCTGCTGCCCAATCTGTACGCCTGTTGCAGCTCGCGATCCCCAGTTGTATCTTATCGCTGTCTCGATGTGTTCAGTTACCCTACTTTACTTTGCTACTGGCTGTATTAAGGATTTGAGGACGTCCCTTATTACTTGGAAGTTGAATCACATGTATGGGATTAGCTTGTTGATGCTGTTACGTTTTTATCTAAATGCGGATATTAGTTTCATCACTCTATTCTATGCGAGTGCCTGTTGCTTCTTGCGGTTGTGTTGTGTAGGCTATTAAGTTCCTGACAAGTCACCTTAATTGTTTTGTGTAGTATTTGCATTTCTAGTTACAATGTTTTCTATATGAATAGAAGGAACATGTAAAGACAATGAAGCAGTCCATAATGTAGAGGTGGCAATGTGGCATAACAATACACAAATTGGTAATAGGGGGGCATTAACCTGTATGAGCTCGTGGAGGATCCATACAAAAAACCCTGTTGCGCACTAGATGAGAGTCCTGTAAAGGAGCTGTATTATGGAGTGGATGTTCTTGTCATGCTTATATCTTTTAGTGTTGAAGTACCCGCTGAATTGCTGACTTGACTAAAACTGGTTTTAACATTCAGTGCTCTATCATCATAGGAACCTGGTCAAGTTTCTTTACAATGATATTAGGTATTTGTATTTTGAAGCTAGGAATATGTGATGTCTAATATGTTCCCCATGTTCCTTTTTCTGAAGCTTCATGTGTGTTAATTCTTCATGAAATTATGATGATTAATGTATGTTAATAATTGAACTACAAAAGTGTTCCTTTGTTTCTCCAGGGACATTTGTACAGCCAATGTAGCATTGTTGAAATTACTAACTTTGCTATTATTTGTTAGTTTAATCAATTAATCTAATAGTTGTTTTGACCTTCTATAATTTTGCATTCTTGCCAGTTCCATTCTTGCTTTTTTATCCTGTAATTCTTCTCTTTTTTCCAGACCCAAAAAGAGAGAGAAATTCTTATTTTGTAGTGGCTCTGAAAAAGCAATGTACGTAATGTATTATAATTACATGGGTTGAGCCGTAGAGGAACCAATTTGCGTCTATTACGTCTAATCATAACTCTACAAGAAATTATGATATCCATCTTGTGAAAGTAAATAAAAGATACAAGGTTGTACATTGGAGATAAACAGGCAAAAAAATCTGGAGTCTGTAACATGATTATTAGCTGTAAAGCCTTTTTCTAATCACGCCCTTTGTTGCCAGGAAAATGATTATTTGCTCTGGCAAATCTTGTAAAGTTTTCTGATGGGAACTTTTGGAGTCAGCTTATCTTGACTTTCAAATTTTTTTCCAACGAAATTTTTCTGAAGGGACAATGGGCTGTACCTCGCAAACAGTAATTGTATTTCACAAATCACTCACATAAAGTATGTGAGAATCTTGGTCGAGATCAATGTATAGAAGACAGATAGCAAAGCACCAACTGGAATTGTGACCACCCAGGAGGCTACAATTTCGCGCACTGTCTCTGCTCTGATTCTATTGAGCCCTCTTGCAAATCCCACACCCATCACTGCACCAACAAGTGTATGTGTAGCAGATATTGGCAACCCAAGCTTTGATGCAAACATGACCACAGAAGCTGCTGCAAACTCTGCTGCGAACCCCCTTGTTGGTGTTAGTTCAGTGATTTTCTTGCCAATTGTTGCTATCACCCTATAACCCCACATTGTAAGCCCTGCAACAATTCCAAAACCACCCCAAGCAAGGACTTCAGTCGGTATGACTATCTCAGCACTGCTCGCTACACCTTGAAGAATGGACAAAGCTGCAGCCAAGGGCCCTATGGCATTGGAGACATCATTGCCTCCATGAGCAAATGACATGAAGCATGCTGACAGGACCTGCATGTAGCCGAATACACCATAGACAATCTGCAATTGAGCTCCTGTAGGGCCAGCAATGTCCGAAAGAAATCCAACTTGCTGTACATTTGTCTTGGCAGATGTTCTCTTTTCTGCTTCTGAAGACAATAGGTCACCAAGCTGTTTTTGGATCACAATGCTAACTATGATGGCACCTATTGCCCCACAAGCTAATGCTTGCAGGAGAGCAATGGAAAAGATCTTGCTGAGAGGGAAAGCAGCAAACGAGATTGCAGTGACACCAGTAAAAACTGCAATTGGTGCAGCAGCTGCTGCAGCCTGGCCTGGATTTGGTGCACTGTATACAAACTGAAGTGAAGCATGGTCAGTAGAAAATTAATTTGCTTGTCTTGTTTAAAACAGTGTCTATGTCTTATAGTTATGAAATTTTTCGTTTCTTTGCTGTGTGCTCAACAAGATGTCTGCCTAAGCATTGACTTGAAGCTGTCTTGTTTTATCATTTAGCATGTTGTAAGTAAAGTTAATCAAGTACTTACCCTGCGTATGCACTTGTAAACAAGAAATGAGACTGCAGCACCCATCAAAGGAGAAATGACCCAGGATGAAGATACTCTAGCCAAGGAGCTCCAGAAAACTGCATTGACCCCTCCAAAAACTAGCCCAAAACCAACCATGGCCCCAACTATACAATGCGTAGTTGAAACAGGCCAGCCATAGGAGGAAGCAACCTAAGAAATAGCAAATGTTAATGCAAGTAGATGCTTACAATTGTTAATATGCTACATTCTCAAGACTGTAGAACCTACGGCACTATTGGCAGCAGCATCACATTTGATAATGAAGAAAGATATTTTGGATACATGCTATTTGCATTTGATTTTACCCAAGCATGTAAATATTATAACTCCATTGCTTAAGTAGAGGAAACATATACAATCAGTGGCCCACTAAAATTGTCTTCTCCATCACGGTTATGCATGTATCTACTTTTCATATACTTTAAGATGTAAGATTCCATAAACTTATTCCTTGTAAAAGTTGCTATGTTTGCAGTGACCGTTGTCCGCCAGTTACGTCAATTTATTGTTTGTGTACTTTCCGAAACATAATTGTTCAAGTGCTAGATAGCAACCTCTAGATAGCTCTTGTATCTGTTAAGTTGCTTTCCCTTCGCAGTGCTGTTACCCCCTACCGTGAAAGATAAATGGTTTACTGTGTAGGTGAGTTTGTTACTGACCAACAACCAATCCTTTTGTCCCAAACAAGTTGGAGAATGCTAGGAATGAAACTCAATTAAAATCAATAAAACCCCTAGACCTTCGATCTTAGGTTATGGTTCTGATACATAGATTGCTAATTTTCATGCGCTCCTATCCAATGTAAACTTTTTGGATACATTCCAATCCATGAAGTCTCTTTTAACTGTTTCTTTCCACGTCAGTCTCGATCGATCTCTGCATCTTCTTATGTTTTTAAGACAACTTAAAATTTCACTACACACCGGTGCCACACGAGACTTCTGTTGGAAATGTCTAAACCATCTCAAATGATGTTGGACAAGTTTTTCTTCAATAGGTGCTACCTAACCCTATCACTGGTTGGAGATCAATGGTTTACTGTGTAGTAGAGTTTGTTCCTCAGAAGAAATTGTTTAATAGAGTATATTCAGCTCTGCTTAGGACGAAAGATTTTCATGCAGCAGGTTTCATAGAATCAAATATAGCAGTGACCTGCTAAAATTTATGGGGCTCCATCAATAGCATCTAGAAGTGCAAAGGTATATGATTTTGCCCTATTAGGGAGATGATGCTATTCTACTATCACAAATGTCTTTGATGGTGTCTCTTAACTCCCTTAAATCTTCTTTATTGTAGACTGTAACCGGGAAAGTCTCGGTAATTATGTGATCCTAGTGACCTAATGGCACTATGAGACTGCATGATCTACTTGGCATGATATAGCAAAGCTCAAAAGGGAGATGGAACCTTACCTGCAGCCATGTGCCAGCAGCGGCGAGGGAGGACAACAATCCAGCGAAGAGCAGAGAGTCCTTTCCTTGGAAGACGGACGCAACTAGGATGCCCTTCTGCATGGTGCTGGTGACATGGGTGCCCATAAGGAATGCACCAGAGAACTCTAGCACCGCCGCAGTCAGCGCTGCCTGCCGAAGTGTCAAAGCTCCAGACCCTACTGATGTCCCCATGGCATTCGCCACATCATTTGCCCCAATATTCCATGCCATGTATAATCCTAACAGCAGTGTCAGATATGCCAGCGCCTTCATCTTCATCGTCCCATGACAGACCAGTGAGCGCATCAGCAGTGGCATGGTGAGGGCCGCAAATGCAATCACCACAGAGATTGACATCGCCATCCGTGGTGAAATGTGGAACGCCTTGGCCATCTCCGACAGCCCGGATTCCCCGTTCTGCTGCTCCTCAGCCTCTGCGGCATCTGCTTCCACGCTGGAGCCATCATCGGCATTGGCAAAGGAGGATAGTGTGGCTCGCGGAAGGCCCAGGTGCGAGCTCAGCGTCTTGGCAGGTGACACTTTGGCCAGAGGGAAACACCTCAGGCCGTGAATGCTGGGTGGCCACTGAGCGACAGGGCGATGGAGCAGGAGAGCGGCGGCCACGCCTCGCCCTCCTGCTCCGGCATGTGCTCGGGCGACGGAGAAGAAAGGAGAAGATTGAGACATGGAGCGGCAGGAGCAGAAGACAGGGCTGAGTAGAGAGGCACCGATGAGAAAGAGATGAGACTAATGGGGAGGAGAGGATGATGGAGAAGGGGAAGAGGTGGCCATAGGAAGTTGGTGGGAAGAAGTGAGCATCGCTATGTGGATGGAGGGAAGAGCTTGCTTCCTGAGGTGGCCCAGCTCGGGCTGAGAGGAACGAGTGGTGGAAAGGAATGAGTGGTGCGAGGGGATATGACCAAGATTCCTGCCTAATCCATAACCTGGGGTTGCAGCCAACTGCTTGACTGTTTTCGGCTGCATGATCATCTGGACCTCCCTTCCACCCAGCCCGTTTGAAAAGATCTTACTCCATGTCTGTTCCTGTGGTTTTGATGCTCCACTGCGACGTTTAGCGTGGCATTAGCATCTTCTTAGGGCTGCTGAAATTTGAAGGTTTCTGAAGATATTTGTTCTGTTCCTTACGTGGCCTCCTGTCTGACTCTGGTGCTATCCACTGTACAGATCCAGTAAATGGAACTAGTATGTCAGTCTTCAGTTTTGCATTTGGTTTGGCGTCTACTTTTTTTTTTTAGCCTGAGACCCGGACAATGGCGAAGCCAGGATAACGACCTCAAATAATTAAACTAAATTGAGATAAACATATTAAATAACTTATGTTGTGTTCTCATCAATTAGATGGTTACTATTAGTAAATACTTATGCAATGTTTGTTTGTCAAACTTTTGGAAGTATATGAATAAGTTAACATCAATTAATCAAACAAATCGGCTAGTCTCTATTCTACCCATTAACATAGTTACAGTTGCTAAAAAAACATATATCATAAGAGGAGCTCTATTTGTTATTGTGGTCATTTGACTCAGCCGGTGTAACATCCCAAATTTTGCATTTTATAGGTATATTGTGCATTATCTATTTTTGAGAATTTTTTGGAGTTTATTTAAATTATTTGAATTAAACTTTTTTTGTTAAAGTCTAATTAAAAATTTGGAAAATTTTAACAAAATTTAAATAGAAATATTTTATTTGAATCCCAAATGCCCTAAAATATTTTTCCAATTTTTTTCTACAATTTTTTTGGGGTATTTTTACTATTTGTTGGCTTATTTTATTTTCTAGAATTTATTTAATTAGAAAAGTCAAAAATTGTTTAAGGCTAAATAGGCTGAAACCTATCGGGTCAGCCCATTTTCGCGCACTCGCTAAACCCTAACTGCCCTAGATCTCAGCCGTCGGATTGGATCACACGACTGACATTTGTCCACGTAGCCGAATGTTGTCGACCGTTGGATCGCCGCCACGTGTTCGTCCGGATGCTGCCACGTCACTCGCCGTATCTCAATCGGAATCCGTCGCCGCCGCGTTTTCCTCCGTGTTTGTTGTGTCAGAGTCAGGCACCGAGGCGCTCTATTTAAGGCGTTGTCCGATTCCGAGTGAATGGATTAGATCACGCCACCGTGAGCCTTGCCAGCCGTATGGATGGTCTAGAACATGCCATGCGTCGCTTGCTACGTCGTGCCACGCGTTGCGCCACGCGTGCGCACTAACGTCAGTGCTTGAGTTAGCGTTGATCGCCAATCAACCTTCTGTGCGCCAAGTTCTCGATAGACTATCCACTGTTCTGTGGACCGGTTCCATAGACCCGGGCCCACCTGTCAGTCTAATAGAGCTATTTTAGATTTATTTTAATTCGATAATTAGTGCACACTGACGTCAGCATGATGTCATAATTAGGTTTTTCCAGTAGAAAATTAATTTGGCTGAAAAAAAATGCCCATGATGTCAGCATGACATTATAAATACCAATTTTCTAGTAGAAAAATAATTTGAGTAATTAGAATTTATTCCTTTTCTTTTATTTCAAACTTTAGTGAGCTCGTTCCTCTCATACAAACTCCAATGGAGATGATTCCAGTTCCTAAATTTTATAAAATTGAGCTATATTTAATGGTGAATTTTATTTAATTTTTGGAGTTAAGTTTGCTTTCTGTGTTTGAAATTTATTGTTTTATTTATTCGTTATGCGTAGACGTGAGCAAGGAGCCAACTAAAGAGCAAGGTCCAGAACAGGAACAAAATCTTTTTCAAGGCAAGTTGTGATTTGATCATGTTGAGCACATGTTTTAAAAGTTATATTGTTATTTTGATGGGCCAGTGTAGCATTTGAGTGGTCGTATTGTTATTTTGATGAGAAAGTGAGAATGGTTGATATGTGGTATGTGATAATGGTTATTGTGAGTTTTTGGGAAGTCTTATCTTGATCAATTAAGGATTTAATCTTGCAAGCCTTTGAACTGGGCTAAACTTGCAACCATATGTCTGGAATGGAATAGACCTAACTAAGTTACCGATTTTGGGCATATGATACCTCAGGGTGAATTACATGAAGTGTGGTTGGGGGAGGATGTCTATGCGGGGTGCTTGGCATCGGTCGAACGCTAAGTCCCTCCTATTCTTCTGCCTTGGTGAGTGTTGGGGCCCCATTTTTGGTATTAAATACCAATAATGAGTTTCATGTGCATACAATACTAGTCACATGATCAGTGATTAGTACACACGTTCACAATATTGATAACACATCCATACCCAATATTTTTCATATTATAGTGGAAGCATTTATACAATATGACCTGTAAGGTCGATCATAGTGCAGTGAAAAAACCAAAAATCTTGTAGTTTGTCACATAACTCTCAAGCAACTGACAAGGTATAAAGCTTAGAAAAACTCATCATGATATTCTCTGTATCCTGCGGTATATAATGTTTCATTGAGAGTTTCTGATTCTTCACCTAAAAACAACACTATTGGTAAGGGTGAGTACATTACGTACTTCGCAGGACTTTATAAACCTGTCATAAATGTAGGCTATATCAAGGAAAGGCTACTAAGGTTATTTTGCATAAAGCCAAATTGAATTGTAAATACTGAATAGTAAATTGAAAGCGGAATTTAGTAAAAAAAAATTGACAAGTAAGTAAAATAACAAGTACGTAAGCATAATTATAGCAACTCACAGTCCTCCATGATGTGAGCAACAACTCGTCCATTCCCTGCCAACACATGGCATAAAATCAGTTTTTGCTAACACATGGCATAACAACTGAAAACAATCTGGCCTCCATATGGCTAAGCATTGAATCATCTGTAGGGTAAACTTTCCAAAGCCATTTTTCAATTCCATTCCATTTTTATAAAAAAATATGAAAAAAGTCTAACTATTTGATGACGTTACCAAGCGCCCTTGACTGCGGGCACTGTTTTTTAAAAAGATTTTCACTCTGCAAAGGTGTACAGCTTTACCCACAAGTCGTAACCAACTCTATTTGCCATGCGATTAAGACACTTCTTTTGATGTGCGGCAAAGTGGTCATGATAAAACCGTTTCATCATCTGTATCTAAACCAGCTTGATAACAACAAATCGTTGCTATGGCGGCAGAAGATATTTGTACAATCACTGTACGACAAATGTCTATACACCCTATTGTCCCACTTCGCCCATAGCAAGGCGTACATCATTGCATTGGTATGTGTTTTACCTACACCTTCTGTGTGGACACCCCTATGAGCAATCCATCTTAGAAAGCCCGTGCTACTACGGTCTTTCAATGTGCAAAGCTAAACCCAAATGACTTAATAGGTTAGAACCACCCAATAAATGGTACTTGTGGTTGCACGGATGTCTTGGCTTGAAAACAACACCATAATTCAGTCCTTAACCAACCTGGGCAAGAAATCTCCCCTATCTATGTGCAAGTCCCATGCACTTCCAGCTATTGCCAATACTCGTCCGCGCCAAAACTATAGTTTTATTTTTATTTTTATCAAAATACCATCCATCATGCCCAACATTTCTTTTCATCATGAACAGTAAACCCAGTTGTTTGTGTTTCTAGTTCTAAAGCATACTAATCAAATGCATATAATAATCGTGTATACCCATTTTGACATTATCATGTGTCATTCCATAATCTAGGGTTATCAAGGTTCACATGTCAATATTAATTAAAGAAATTTCATCAATGAAGGTTATATCTACCAGAACCCATAATATAACAGTGTTTAGGCAAAAACCATAAGGAGCAAGAGAAGTCAAATAGTACCAATTTGGATTGGAATTTCAAATTTTGATTACTCTGGATTTATTAAAGATTAAAGATTTTATTTTACGATTTTTGGAGGCTATTTGCTATGGTTATGAGAGAAATTTTATATTTTAGTTATGCACGGTGAATATTGTTTGCCCTAAAGTTTTATGTGAAAATTTTAGTTGTCTACTGTTGAAATTGTCAATTAAATCACATACTCAATATTTAAAGTTTGAATCAATTTAGAGAAAAGAAAAGAAAAAAACAAAAAAAATAAAATCTAGATTTGTTTTCTACAGCTCTCTCCGCCCATTGACTTTTACTTTTATTTTGGCCCAGGTTGAGATACATATATGTGTGTGTGTGCATTTTATTATTTATTTTATATTTTTATTTATTTATTTACTTATACATTATTATATATATTTTTCTTTCTTTCTTTCTTTCTTTTTTTGCTTGGTCTGGTTTTTTGGTCCACTTGGCCCGGCCGATTGATTTTATGTATACAAGAATTAAAGTGTAGATTTAATTGTTGTTTTTAGTCTTTTTGTTAATATGGATATATTTTCGAATGATTTTAAGTTTGTTCAAATTTTTGAAACTTAGAATTAAGGATTCACTACTTTTAACCACTAGAAACTTTTATGTAAATAGCAAGGTCTAGAGAAATTTAATAAAAGGTGACAAATTCAACTTAAGGTCCAAAATTTCAAATTTAGATTTTAAAATTTAAAATTTCACTTTATTTTTACTTTTAGTATGTTACAAACCTACCCCCCATAAATAAAATCTCATCTCCGAGATTTGGCAGGTCCTAGGAAGAATTACTGGAATTATTTTCTAAGGTGGTCCTATGTGGCTTCAAGTGAGTGGATTATCATGATGGTAGACAAGAGGTCAATTATGATTTTGTTTTGATAGGTAATCTTTTGGATAGGGAGGAATGAGATGCTCCATATTTTAATTGAAATCATGGTAGGAACGAATTGCACAAGGAACGTACACAACACCGCGTCAGGTGTGTTATGTGCTTTTTTTGGTAGTCAAATGATGAAGATGACCAAGACCATAGCCCTGTGCTGGGACCATGGCTGGTTTAGGAGCTAATAGGGTTCTAGGTCCTTGGGGACATACCTAGGGTCATTGTTGGACTCCAACATGCTGAGGATGAGGCAGAGTTGGATTTTTCTTTGGGCAAACATTGGCAAAGTGCCCATGCTCGTAGCAGTTATAGCACATGATATTGGCCGCCTAGTTTTGAGTACCAGATGGCTGCCTGGCTGGGTAAGGTGGTTGAACTGGAGGTGGCTGAGGGTGAGGAGCTTGACCTAGGTACCTATGAGGTTTTGGGGTTTTGAACAAGCTGTTGGAGAAGAAGAGTATTGGTTTGATGCCCTTGCTTGATCATTGAGAACACTTGAGCCAATGTAGGTGGTTCAAGCAGTTGATTTTCAAGGATAATTGGATGAGGGTTCTGAGAAGATCGTGGGTTATTGTGCTGTCGATGTGAAGGATTCATCACAGCCGAATGAGAAAAATTAGGCTGTGAGCCAGAGGTGCCCTTGCTCCTCATGAGCTCACGGATGGACCTTATCGCAGGCATTCTGCGACTTGACATCTATCCATGAGATTTTGAATAAGATAATATTATTTGGATGAGAGTTCTATTGGACTAAAGGGCAACCCTCCATTCATTAAAATTTTCTTAATTATGATTTCTTATTAAATTAAGAGTTGCCACATCGTGAAACTTTAACTCAAGGGTTAAGCATTCATAAGTGCATCCCAAGAACCAGTTCAAAAGACATTAAAGCCATGAAATTCGATAACCTAAAATATTCAAGTATTATTATACGGGTGTTCTAGAATTATCTCCCATTGACCTAGCCTAGTATATTCTCATCTGACCTAAGAGTATGGGGATGAGGAAATTTAGCAGGATACTAGAATTATTTTAAAAGAATTTTTTAGCATCATTAATGAGAATGTGGATAAGAAGAAAAAATCCTATAAAAGGGAGAAGAACAGAATTAGCTACATATAGGGATGGCAATCGGGCGGGTACGGGCGGGTAGACCTCCCGCAGACCCGAACCCGAAACCCAAAATTCATACCCGAACCCGAAATCTCTCACGGGTACATACCCACGCCCATACCCGAACCCGATGGGTACCCGAACCCGAAATTAAATTCACCTCGCAATCAAATTTTCAACCATCAATTGTCAATCAATTCATTTGTAATTTCTATGTTTAAAGGAAAAATATATGGTGTATATAATCATAAAAGTTACCGCATCTAACATCTTGAACGATGGTTTAAAATCTTGAATTAACTCTCTATTATTTTTAATTTATATTAATTAATTCGGGTACCCATGGGTACCACACTGAACCAACCGAACCCGAACCCGAACCCAAACCCGAACCCGAAATTTAAAACCCGCGGGTCTGAAATCAAACCCATACCCGAACCCATCGGGTCGGGTACCCACGGATACCCGAACCCACGGGTAATTTTGCCATCCCTAGCTACATATCCATACATGCCTTTTTGAAAATAAAGTATTCTACACTTGCATTCTGCGCACAACTTGTTGAATTCTTTATATACTCAGTCCCTTGCAATAACTAAATCACCAGTTGAGGAGAAGTCTGCACTTTTGATGGAGGAGGAGTTCCATGAGGAGGCAGATGTCTAGGAGTTGAACCTTGTCAGATGCTTGTGACATGTTGATGGGATTCACCGATGTTTTTCATTCTGCTGATATTTATTTACTTTGAATTAGAGCCATTGAGGCCTAATAAGTGTAAGGTCGACCTTAATATCGTTCAACATGTTTATATTTAATAGATGAAGTTTATTATTATATTTTCACTGTATGATTGTGATATTCATCTATGTTGAGACTGTGTGCATTAGCATGATCCTGGACTAGTGTAGAATACACAGAGGATCTGGATTTGCATATTCGGGTCCCGACAGCCGGTTCCCTGCTCACTCACCGTCACCGGGTGGGTTTCCCGTCTCCGCATACCCACTCTTTCGCTGGTTCCTTGGCATCCACTCGATGCTCTCGCTGTGCCCTCACAATCGTCAACTCCCCACGACGTGCATCAAACGCCCTTGACTCAATGGCCTGCCATGTCCTCGCGAAGAAAAAGTGTTGAAACCCCCCCTCTCTATGGTATATGTGTTCGTCTAGGGTTTGAGTCTAGTTTTGCAGGCAGCAAGCAAAGTTACCAATTGCCAAATTAGGCCTTTTGACATGCAGCGACCCACCAAGCTACATGTCCCAGGAAGAAGCTCACCACCCATCAAAGCTTGTTCTTCCTCCAACCTTGTCCAAGTGCTTGTGTATTCATCGCCGCTATGCCAAAAACTGAACGCCGGTGCTAAAGAGGGTACTTAGGGTCCAACCTAACAAACTACATGGCTCAGGAAGTAGCTCGCCACCTAGCAAAGCTTCTTCTGCCTTCTATGTAGTCACTATCGCTATGTCAAAAACTGAGCGCCGGTGATGAAGAAGGTATTTTAGATCCGACAGTTAGAAGGTAGACTCGAGTCTAATGGAACTCCTCTGCTGGCTAGGCCCCTAGACAAGATATGCATAGCCGCATAGGTACAGGAAGCATAACCATTGGCGAGAGGTGCCATGTGGTGACCATTTCTCGGGCCTGGCACTTATTGCTATGCTAGTTTATAAACACTTGCAGGCCATAACACTTGGTTTTTGCTACTTCCTTCGGAGCCCAAGGGTTAGGCTAACCTTCGCTTTATCGCTAAACCTGGGCCTCTTCCGATGGATGGCCCTGGGCCACTAGGCGTCTTGACTGTCTGTCCCAATAAATTGCTCTATTTCTTCTGCATCATCCATCCATCATCCTGAAGCAAACGATCAGCCATTAGTTCTTTTTTCCTTCTCAACCAAGGTTTCAAGTTTTGGTTTCAGATCAAATTTTGGAGGGGATCAAAATCCGAAATTCCGGTAAGATCTGGAAATTTCGGATAAAATCCAAACGAAATCCAAAAAGCAAAATTCACCGATGTTTTATATAGACACACATGTGCAGGCTGCACTGTACCAAAATGTGCAGGCCAACGAGTGGACATCGTGGCTGGGAGAATGAGCGTGCGTCGTGGGCGTCTGGTACAGTGCAGCCTGCACATGTGTGTCTATATAATCTAGTACATGGGATGCTCAAGGTAGAGAGTAGCTAGGAACAAAGAAGAAAGGCACTAACTCAAGTATGTTATAATCTTGAGTCGGTAGGTGTCTCTAAGGGTGTGTTCCTTGTATTCTTGGTGAGCTAAGTACGAGAATATATAACTGTGTGTTCTTTGTGTACTCCGTCTAGTTTGTGTGTTTTGATCCTTGGGCTAGTTCCAACACTCCATCCCCCAAGGTCAGCAAGCCCTCGGCCCCTTCTCTCCCCCTTTGTCACCCGTGTTTGGGAGTAGTAGTGGGATTAGAGCATGGAGTTTAGTGAAATCAAAGGCTGTGGGAGGCGGAGGATGGGAGGCCTCAGGGGAGAGGGAGACCTGCGATTGGCGCTAGTGACGGTGTAGAGTTTGTGGTGGCAGAGCTCGGAGGGGCACGAGCGGAGCATATTGTCAACGTCCTCGGCGGAGGAGCCAGGGGCGATGAGGCCAGCGCCCGATACGAGGGAGGAGGGTAATCGAGAGAGGACAAACAGGTGGTTTGCCATTGTTAATTGCATGGATGAAATTACCTTTTTGCCCTCTTCTCCCTGCACCTCCCTTGCACTGCACACCTGTCTTCTGCGTCAGAGGTGTCAGATTATCAAACCTGTAGGATAGTTTGTGTTGGAAGGCTGAGAACAAGAGAATGTACCAAACCAGCTTCCTTCTTACAAACACTTCATTTTTTTTAGGAAAAATTGATACGTGCCAATGAAAATTTAGATTCACATAAATACCACTACTTTGTTTCCTCTTGCTGAAATGCCACCGTAAAGCTGGGAAAATAAAAAAATGCCATTATGAGTTTTCCGAGGCGACGTGGAGGGAATATTCGGCCGTATATCAAGCTGTATTTCTGTATGGACCATTTTGCCCTTATGCGTTGCATATGAGGTGAGGGAACGGACCGGTTGGCTTGACCGCGTCGCACCCATTTCCCATTCCCCTTCCAAACCCTAACCCAAGAATCCAACGAACGCAATGGACGCATTGCAACTATGGTGGCGGGATTGAAGGCGTGAATCCTCCCGGCCGACATCGTCTCGTCCTGAGGGCTGGCGAATGGCGATGGGCACGAAGCCTTCCATCCCGAGTTCCCCGATTTCTCCAAGCAAGTGAGTACTCAAATCCTATGAGATCTACATGGTTAGGAAAATGGGAGTAGTATTGACACATTTGTTTGGTTTTTGTTGCGTAGGATTGACGCGTGAAATATCTTTAGGATAGACTTTTATGTGGAGAGCTTTTCCACCAAAGAGACTGACGGTAGGAGGGTCCAGAAAAAGCAAGGACTTTGAAATGGGTAATTGAGGCTAAACATTTTTCAATTAATTCAATAATGAAAGGATTGCATAGTCAGATAACTTGGGACAGTGATCAGGTAGCTATTATATGGTTTTTTGATAAGTGTATTGGCGAAGATGTCTGTCTAACCGAGGACAATCAAATCCCTGGTATGCTTGACATGTACAGATCGGAGAGGAAGCTAAGTGTTATCGTAGGAATCTTTGACACAGGTGGTGCTATTAGGGAACCTCTGGGTGATGTCAATCCTATTGAGGCGAATGCAGAACAACCAATCCCGCTACCTTCATTAGATCCATTTGATAACCCTCAAGGGTATGTCGGTGTTGATGATGAGCACATATATGGTGATCCTAAAGAGGAAACCCCTACTTTCATTGTGCCAATTGAGCTAGATGAACTAGCTGATCCCAGTAGGTTTGGTCCTTCTGAAGCAAAAATTGCTGATGATGACCCCTCTGAGCTTAAAGTGGTACATGATCCTGATAACCCAACAATGAAAGTAGGTGCTTTATTTGCAGACATGGCTACATTGAGAAAAGCATTTAGGCATTATGCTATTAACAATGATTTTGAGATTGGAAAAGTCAAGACAGACACCAAACGTTTCATTGGTCATTGCAAACATGAGGTGTGTGTGAAGGATCGAGATGACGATCAGAGGGGGATGTGGAATACGTGGACTCTGGGTATCTATATAGCGAGCCGCAAAGACCAGCCAAAAGGGGATGAGCCGAACCAGTGGCCCAAGGCCGGATGCCATCCAGGCTATCTTCGTCGTATCCAACACGGAGTAGTAGAAGATAGCAACCGATCCTGATTAGGAAAGATATAATTGTAATCCCAGAAGCTAGCATTGATTATCGAAAGGGTTAGAGATAGAACTTATCCCGTAAATAATTGGGATTCCCCCTTGTAACCAACTCGGACTCTCTGCCCCCTCCCTTTATAAGGGGGGCGGGGGTCCCTAGAAACACAACATATACTAGACACACAATACGTGAGAAGTATACTGCTCATAATCCCAGAACACAGGACTAGGGTATTACCTCCACCGTCAAGGGCCTGAACCTATATAAACCCTTATATTGTGTTACCATCATGTATGGATCCAGCGCATAGCCCCATATTCATTACTGCCGACAACAACCGTCAACAGTTAGCGCGCCAGGTAGGGGAAGCACTAGGATCAATCCCGTCAAGCTTGATGGCCTCCTTCAATGACATCAACACCACCTTCGCTCCCGACCAGATTTTCTGCTTCGGGAGCTTGAGTTTCTTCGCTGATGAACTCGGCAAACTGGCTCTCTTTGACCTGGACCAGATCCAATCTGGGAGGGTCTCCGACTGCCCTTCGGACTCAGAACAAATCCGATCCAGAGAGGACTCCAATGAAGTTTCTTCCGGCTTCCCGTTCGGATCGGGGAAGGCCACGGCCATCTACTCATGGGTAGTACGCCAGAGGCCCACTTTCCGACTCGAATACGGTGAACTAGAAAGCAACGTGAGGAGCCCCCACTTTTTTCGGGGGATTTTTGTGATCGAGGACGAACGCTCCAACTCGAATTGCCGACGGGATGCTGTAGGAGCGGCGGAGGCAGATCGTCTTCATCGTGAAGCCCAAGAAGCGCGCACTTATTCTCTCCAAACCCGAGGCCACAACGTCAACGAAGATATCATGCATGCCAGAATGGGGAGCCAATCCATTTTTTGTACCCCACAGCAGAATATTGCCACCTCTAAGACACTCCTCGACACCTTGGGCCCAATGATTGAAGCCGACAGCCCAGACGCCCCAATCATGGCCCAAGTCAAGGCCATGGTAATGGCGGCGAAAATTCAACACAATCAACGAGATCAGGTGATGACGACTCACCCTCATACTCGCGCAGCCACTCAATCTGCCAACAGTCGGACCGCTCGCAGTCGGGCCAAAAGCAGTCGGCAGAAGTCCCGTCGTGATATGGACACGTGCCTAGCCATCTACCGCGACCTTCGCCAAGATCTTACCGCCAGGAGGCGAGAGCGAGAGGATGAAGAACAGCGCCACCGCGATGATGACTACGAGCGCTTCGGCATCGACCACGACCGAGGCGACAGCCGTCACGACGGTGGCTGAAATAGCCGCGTCAATAGGAGTCTAGCTCATGGCGAATGGTAGGACCAACGCCACTTTGGCCGTCTCCACGACGCCGACCGCAGGATAAGATCCCCCCCTCGCCGATCTCCTCGTAGATCACCACGTCGTGACGACGTACCCATCGATGGGATCCGGGCGTTTACCGACCGGCTTCGTCGAGTGGTGTGGCCCGACGGTTTCAACCCCAAGGGCATCATCAAGTTCGATGGGGAAAAAGATCCAGAGGCCTGGCTGCAAGTTTACGCCCTTGCAGTCAAAGCCGCGGGGGATGACCACAACGTGATGGCGAATTATTTGCCAGTCAAGTTTGCCCCATCAGCTCAGACCTAACTCACGGGACTTCCAAGGAATTCAATAGATTCTTGGGGAGATCCGTGCGAGCAGTTCATGACGAACTTCCAGGGCACTTACGAGAAGCCTGGGACCCCGTGGGATTTGTATCAACTTCATTAGAAGAAAAATGAATCTCTTCGGGAGTTCATTCGGCGCTTCACGCAGAAGAAGAATACGATTTGGGATATCTCGGACGCTGCGGTCATAGCAGCCTTCCAGAAGGGAGTCAGCGACTCCGACCTGATCAAGAAGATGTCTCGGAAGCTGACAACCACGGTAAAGGAGATGTTCGCCTTGGCAGACCACTACGCCATGACTTCAAACGCCTTGACAGAGCGCCAAGACGACCATCCCCGGCAGAAGGACAAGAAGGACCACGCCAAGTCCTCAAAGCCAAAGGATAAGAAGCAGAAGGGTGAAGATCTGGTCGCGGTAGCGGAGTGCGTCCAGACGAAGGCACTGCAGACAAAAGAATACAATGAGGTAATGAACGCACAGTGCCCTTTTCATCCCAAGAGCAAGCACGCCACCAAAGATTGCTTCACACTGAAAAGATTCGCACGAGAAAAGAACCAGCGGTTAAAGCCTAAGGATAAAAGGGAGGCTGGCAAGAAAGAAGACCCTCCCAAAGAGGGACAACTACCAGGAGATCAAACACGAGCTCAACTTCATATTCGGGGGATCGGGAGCATATGAGTCCAAGCGGAAGCAAAAGCTTACCGCTCGGGACATCAATGCAGTCATGCCAGCGACCCCCTAATATTTGAGATGGTCCGAGGTCCCGATCACATTTGACCGCTCAGATCATCCTGATCACATACCGTACCCAGGTAGGTATCCTTTGGTGCTAGATCCTGTCATCCGCAGCGTGAAGCTCAAAAAAGTGCTAATCGACGAAGGGAGCAGACTCAACATCCTATTATCCAAAACCTTCGACGACATGAAGATTCCCCGCTCCGAGTTAAGGCAAAGCTCATCGCCGTTCCATGGAGTAATCCCCGGGACATCATCTGTACCACTCGGACAGATCATTTTGCCTATGATGTTCGGTACATAGGAGAATTATAGGACCGAGTATACAAATTTTTAATTAGCCGATTTCGAGACGGTGTACCATGCCATCTTGGGAAGACCTGGCTTAGCTAAATTCATAGCAGTATCACATTACACCTACTCGGTGATGAAGATGTTGAGCCCAAGGGCGTTATCACGGTCTGTGGTGACATCAAGCAGTCCTTCTTGTGCGACAAAGAGAGCTGTGAATTGGCTGAGACGCTGCGCGCGACGACTGACTTGGAGAAACTTCGATTGGCAGCTTCAGTCCTGTAGGACGAGGACGTCCTCGCAAGAAACGGACTAAGTCAGGGATCAAACCTGACAAAGAGGCCAAGAAGATAGCACTCGACCCGTCCGACCTAGTCAAAACGGCTAAGATTGGGACATGGCTCGACCAAAAAAACAGCTATTTTTATTTATGTGTCTTTTTTAATTTGCTAAACTTTCAGGTTGTTTCACGGCCTCAATTGTAGCCATTTTCCCCACACTAGTAGATGCATCGCCGACCATTAATATTTCTTCTACCACAACCATGTGCATTGACCTTTCCTTGAAGATGGTCAGAGCCAACTCAGCTAAGGGAGCAGGCAATGGATCCTCTCTAGCTTGCACTTCTTCTCTTTGAGCTCTGGTGATCATATGGGGAGAAGAGGTTGGGGGCGGGGGCTGACATAGCTAAAGACATAAATTTAACTAAGTAAGCAAACTAAAAATTAAAACAAAGAAAGAGTCAATTTATGGACTTACTTGAAATAGAGACAAATTCCAGTCTCAAATGAAATGAAAGCATCTATGGTAGCAAGTGTATAGCTGCCCTCATCTAAAATATCCTCAGAAGTATTTACACTAGGATCATTAATCCTAGTTACCCTCACTTTAATCATAGGGGTCTCCTCTTCTTCCTCAACATCTTCGTCTCACCCTGGATATATGGGAATGAAGGAAGGTGACAATGAGATGCATTTTGATTTGCAACCTTAGCAGCATTTGCTAACTTCTCTTGCACCTAAGGTCAACCATGAACACATTTCGATAGGACGGTCTGAGATGGAGAAGGGGCACATGTTGATGTAGTAGCAACTAGAGCACTTGTCAGTATAGCAGCAACTGGATTGCTAGTTGAGGAAACTGTAGCAAACATGGCCCTAGTCATCCGTTTTCTAACCACCTCTTAAGAAGGTCCAGCTATAATAGTCTTAGTTTTCTTGGTTGAAGGAGCTTTATTGCTCGAGATAGCCTGGTCGCTCGACCTCTTCCCGATGTGCATCTAATAGAGAAAAGAGAGGACTTATCAAATTGCAATCTTAATAAGAATTCAAGATATGGAAAGTGTTTTCATTGCAAACATGTGTGCGCTCCCCTTGGAATTCTTTTGAAAGACTAATTAGACTAGAAGGCTAGTCATCGAGGAAAATGGGCTCTGAGCCATTGTAACATCCTCAAATTTATAAAGTAGTAGAAATCAAATAATGAAGCGTGAAATTACTTCCTTGGGCATTCCTTAGTTTTATGTGGCTTTATGTAATGGATTTATGCTTGTTTGAACTATAGTACATAATGAAAAAGAGAAAATATCAAATGGTAAAATAGTGAGAAATGAAAATTACTATAGTAACTCTTTGGATGACCATGCTAAGCCCTAGAATCATCCTTAGCTGGTCAAGAGACCATGTGAATGCATTTAAAAGTAAGGAAAACAATTCAAATTAGCAAATTCCATTGCTGTTCAGACTAATGTCAGAATTGTGGAGAAAAACATGGTGCATTCTAGACCTTGGAATTTTTACCCTGTGTTCTTAGCTGCGTCACCCTCATCCACAAAAATTGACAAAAATGGTTAAGCCGTTTAACCATTCATTTGTATTTAATTATTACAGTTTTGGAATTCTGCAAATTATAGTAGAAGAATTCTAGAGAAATAAATATTGCGAATTTAGCACTGAAATTTTTATGGTGGAGCCATTGTATAGAACCACACCTTCAGCAAAAATTTCAAAAGTAAATATGTTGATTTGGTTCTATAATTAATTCAGAAACCAAATTGGATATTCTGTGCAGCAAACGATGTCAGATTTTTAATTAAATAACTATAGCTCTTTTTAATCTCAAAATTTTACCCGAGGTAGATAATCCATTCATTAGCTTAGTCAAAAAGTTTCAAAAAATCTAGTGATGAAATGATCCGGGAATTAATTTGGTTGTTGTGCTGTCTGGGAAAGAACTAGAGTTCTCTCCCCTTAGCCTTACGTGTGGGTCCACGCGTCCAGCCAGCCCAGGTGACAATGCCCACTGCCGACGGGACCTGAAGG
This sequence comes from Rhipidocladum racemiflorum, assembly GCA_036346355.1. Classification (NCBI taxonomy): domain Eukaryota; kingdom Viridiplantae; phylum Streptophyta; class Magnoliopsida; order Poales; family Poaceae; genus Rhipidocladum; species Rhipidocladum racemiflorum. Next base: position 24,084,862 of record CM070571.1, read on the forward strand.
ACACCTGGCCCACACATCATGCTCTCTCTGTTTCTCTCTCTGCCTGGTGGGGCCCTATGGCCAGATCCTTCTTCTCCCTTAGTCTCTCCTCTCATCTCTGTCTCTCTCTTGTTCTCTCTGTTGTCGGCAAAGCCCGCCGAACCGCCTCTGGGTTTGTCGCTTGCGCGCCGCAACTCCTCGCTTGCCTCGAGACCACCCTGACAATCCCTGCCATGCAGCTGCTGCTCTGTACCGCGCCATCATGCCTGGGAGGAGAACTTCCAGAGGGCGCCCGAGATCACCGCCATTGCTGCTCCGGACTCATCCTTTCTCCCTACCGCCTCTCCCATCTATTTAACCGGACGAGTAGAACCTCCAAACACCACTGAACCCGGGTACCACACCCATTCACCCTCACACGCTCAAACTCACCTAAACCGAGCCCTTCTTCTCCGTTGCCGGTGAAACCCGAAATTGGGGGAAACCTCAAATTCGCGTATTCCGGTAAGATAATTCCCAAATTGTTTGATCCTAGAGCATCCTCGGATACTCATGGAGCCCTTGCGTCTATTGTTTCAGCCCGAACCTCGCCGAGGAACTCTCACACTGTGCGTCCTTACTCCGCCGTCGCCGTTGCACGGTGAGAACCTTGTGTGCTCATTCTTCCTTTAGGTGGGCAGGTGTAAAAGTTTTCTTAGACCACACTGATACTTATACACAAGATCATTAAGGCTAGAACACCGTGCACCACCATCACACCATGCGCCACCGTATAGCGCCGCCATTTACCACCCCACGCCCGAAACCTCCAAGAACCTTCCATAACTGAGCGCTTCGCTAGGTTCACTAGGATCTCTAGAAGCCTTAAGCACTAGCCAAAACCGATCGACGTCGCCGGTTAGTCGCCGGTGAGCTCAGCCTCAACTTCCCCTGCACTGGTTCACTGACGCGCGGGACCCCCGTGTCAGCCGCTCACTCTGAGCTGCCTCGCTGCAAAGCCGACCCTACCGGTCAGCCCGGGCTATCGCACACACGCACACACGAGCCCAACCGCTGACGATGTGGCCCATGTTGTCAGTGACTGAGACCGGTTCAATTGGTTCAGCCCGCGCAAAATTGGAAAAATACGCTTTCTCAGATTGAAGGCGTATTTCCCCATTTTCCTGTTTTAAAGAAACCGAAATGATTCAAATTGCTATATCTTCTAAACCATAGCTCCAAATAGAATGAAACAAATTTCTAAATTCATATTAAATCAGCTAGTTTTATAATATGCAAAAACATTTGAAACTTGTTTAGAAATTTAAATCTGAAATTGAATTTAAAGCTTGAAATTTGAATATGTACCATATAGAAATTTTGCAAACTAAGTCCAAATTGAGTGAAACTTCCTTGGGTCAATTACTATCCAAATATGTGATTAGATTTAAATTTGAAGTTGTTTTGTGAAATTTTCCTATTAGATTGAATATATATATGAAATAAATATAATGGTCATAACTTACTCAAAAATGATCCAATTTGAATGAAACTTGTTTCATTGTGTTAATTATATTAATTACAACCAGTTGATAAAATAAAAGTTAGGATGTACCATGTTACTTCTATTGAATATGATTAGGGATGCTTTATGAGCTAGTCCATGTTAATATAATTGATCTTACACCCTGGAAATGAACTTTATTAAATTCAAATTTACAATCTTAGCTTCCTGAATTCGTAAATTAAAATGAAATAATACATAAATAAAGGTAGTCGAGTTATTTACCCTTATACCCTTACCCTTAGGACCAAAACCCCATAACCTGACGATCACATGAAATGATGAAACACGATTGCTGCGTTGCTTGTCTTTGTGATGATTCTATTTGGTTCTTTCATTTGCTTCTTGTGTCAATATTGAAGTATTCTATTTGCCATGTTTTTAATCGACGTATAGACGCTGAGACTAACGACTTCACCGTCGACGACACTGATCCAGCTTACACCACTGAGGAGCAAGGCAAGCACCCCCTTGATCATCTTGATCCCAGATTTCATAATCCACTAAAATATGATTAAGAATCTTCCTGCATGCATATGTTTTGATAAATCCCTATTTTGCGATACTTGGTAGATATTAACCCAAATTGATGGATTCCCTTAATCATATGGACATACGATCCGTAGAAACCCTAGGAATGGTTAAGTTCATTAAACTGGGTATAATCGCTTATTAAATCTGCTTATGCTTAGCACTGCTTTAGATCAAGATTGGAAATGTTTACCCACACACTATTCTTTATGAAATCTTTTATGGTTCATTTGAGTAGTAAAGGATACTGGTAGTTTGTTAAAAATGAAAACAAAACTATTGTTTCGACGTGGGTGATTATTGGCAATAGCCGGTTGTACATGTTTTAACATGTACGTAGATAGGGTGGAGTATCGCCCATGTCACTTTAAGGACCGAACGTAGTGTTGCATGATCCAAGTATACCGTACAACCACAATGCCGGTATGGTGACGGCTATAACTAATTAAGTTACTAAAAACTGACTTTGCATTTTGGTAGGCTGAAGTAGCACAAGTATTTGAAAGGCCCAACGATGTCGCCTAGAGGGGGGGTGAATAGGCGGAATAAAATTTACGCAGCGGAATAAAAACACCCGAGCAGGTCAACCCGGACTGTCCGGAATTTGGTCCGGATACTCCGGCTTGTCCGGAGTCTCCGGTATTGGGACCGGACTCTCCGGGTTAGCTGGCTCGGGAGCGCAACAAAAACTACTCTAGCAAGCACAATAAATTACTAGAAAAGGAAGGCAAGAACAACCTAGACAATTGCTTAGAAAGGATTTGAATTTAAAGCTAAGCAAAGAGCTAGATCTAACTTAACAAATTCAAATCCAAGGAGCAAGACTAGGAAGTAAAAGAGAGAGAGAGAGAGACGCGATTTTTCACCGAAGTTCGGATTCTTGAAGGGAATCCTACGTCTCCGTTGAGGTGGCTCGGTCACACTTGAGCCGGGGTCTCTTTCAACCCGCTTTCCTCCCGGTGTTGCACAAATGCACTCGCCGGCTTCACTTCTTGTCCCTTTCCTTTCGGAGGCGAGACTCGCCTTCACAAGCAGCCAAGGGCTCACCACACAAGTTGGTAGCTCCCGGTGACTCCTAGCCGTCTAGGAGACCTTCAACCTCCAAGAGTAAAAGTACCACGAAGAATCGCTTGGAGGATGAACTAGTGCTCAACAACTAGAAATAAATGCACCTAGCACTTTGCTTCTTCCTCTCCTCACCAAAAGAATCAACAACCAAATTAATTGGTGGGAGGAAGTGAGGGCTCTATTGAATGCTTAGAGATGGTTAGGAATGGCTTGAATGCTGCTATGAATGAGCTCAATAGAGATCCTTGCCGTTGGAGTGGAGTGGAGGCTTTAAATACCCTTTTTGAAAACTAGCCGTTACTCCTGTTTTTGAACAGGCCGGAGTGTCCGGACAAATAACCCGGAGACTCCGGGTTATCCGGAGACTCCGGACCAAATGTCCGGATACTCCGGACCAGCTGGAACTGAGGCAACCGAGAGGTCCAACCCGGAGACTCCGGACCAAATGTCCGGATACTCGGATTGAATCCGAGACTCGGGCCGAAACCGGAGACTCCGGGTTACCCAGTTCGGTTTTAATTTGAAACTTTTCAAAACCAAAAGTAGGAGTGCTAATTAGAGATGCAGTAAATGATGTTGAGCACATGCACATCCTAAAGTCGATTTCTCGTCGTACCCTCTTAATAGTACGGCTATCCTTAAGACACAAATAAATAAAATTATTACAACTTTGGTCTTGATGCCGTCCTTTTGATTTTAAGTAGTTGTAGGGGCGTCCAATGTCGTTCCAAGCTCGATAAGATCTCGATCTCTGCGGTATTCTTGGATAAAACATTAGATCTCTTTAATTGTGTCATCATTAATCACCAAAACAAATTGAGGGGCCTAGATGCACTTTCAATCTCCCCTTTTGGTGTATTGATGACAACACAATTAACAAAAAATAAAAGGATATGAAATAGACTTTAGCAAATCGAGATAAAATGGAGCTCCCCTAAATGTGTGCATTAGAAGAATTGAGTGGAATCGAATGCACATATTTAACGAGAAATAAACCGAGAGCTCCCCTCAAACACAGCGGAGAGAATACAACACAAGTATCTCAAGACAAATCATGCATAATAAGCAATAATGACATTACAGGAATAACGAGTTCTCGAAACACAAAACAAGTCCACTAGCGACAAAGAAACAAGAAAAAAGGGCGACTAAGGAAAACGACTCTAAAGAATCACTCCCCTTTGGCATCAAGACACCAAAAGGAGGGAGGACACGGAGATCACTGGTCGTCGCCTTCGTGCCAGACGCTGAATACTATTCTTGAGTCAAGCTGCAGGAGGAGGAGAAGCGGCCAAGAAGTGATGCCAAGCAGTGATCTGCGGAAGTGGCATCGCTACTCTCCTCGGAAGACCCGAAGAGTCGCTAGGAGAAACTGCCTCGCCATTGTGGCGGCGGATGCTGCGGATGTCCTGACCATTCTTCTTGATCTGCCTGCTCATCACCTTCTGCCTGGCGGAGATGTCACGGCAGAGGAGGAAGACATGCTTGAGCATCCTCTGAAGAGTGCCGCCGGGACCTCGGTGCGCTCGGAGGGAACGGGAGGAGGCACAAGCAGAGCAGACGCGGAGGTGGAGGCTGAAGCGCGACCACGCAGCGAGTCCTCGAGGAACAGACCGAGGCGGAAGGCGAAGGAAGCGAGCGAAGGAGGTCGAACCTTGTAAGCAAGATGCTCCTCATCTCTGACAAACTTGAGACCGCTCACTGAAGAGATCAAGGTCATCACAAAGGGTGCATAGCTGCAGGTGGCCATGTTGCTCTGCATTCTCGCCTCATCGTCTCCCACACGAAATCGACAATGTCAAACGAGTGGAGTGCGCTCGACGAGATGAAACAGCAAGTTCCTTCCATAGGAACCGATGGCGTAAGCATCTCCCTCCTTGGGCCAAAGAGTGACCCTCAACAGCCTGTTGAGCACAGCTGGAACATCCTTCAGACCCTTGATGGTCCCAACTGTGAAGCTCCTCGAGGTGTCATAAAGTGACTCAATCTCCTCGGCAGTCATCACCTTCTTGAAGTGAAGCTTTGGGTCGTTGTATCTGAGATTGAGGACTCTGGCAAACCTCTTCTTGCTAGCCACATACCAAATCTTGTCTGTCATCCACCAAATGGCCTCATCATTCTTGTCAAAGTACAAAGTGGCATAGAATTGCATGATAACCTCATTGTTCCAGTCATACTTGAATGCCATGAGATTCTTAATCTGATGCAGCTCACAAATCTCAATGATCTCGAGTGAAAAGCTGGATTGTCACCGCTGCCATATACTCCCAATCAATGGTCTTCATCCCGACCACTTTGGGTGCTCAAGTGGGTATAGGACCGTCTCGTAGAAGTTCTGGCTTACCGGTTCCAAAACCGGCGGTCCACATACTCATCCTGGTGAAGCTCGAGAGGATCCTTCTTTACGTGCTCGACAATAGCTTTTCCTTTTCCGCATCCTGTCCGATAATCGATGATCCTCATTGGATTCACGGACATTGGGTAGTTCCACACAAGGCTTGGCCTTGGCTAGAGGACCAATGAAACGCCCGGAAGCACGTAAACTCGCTCCTTTTCTCGATCACGTAAGCCTGGCATGAGTATCTGCTGGATGCTCATCTGGATCGAGAGCGGCGAGGAGGAGGAGACAGGGCAGTCTTGACCAGCCCGATGCTAGCGGCCTCGAGGTGCGGAAGTGGGTCTTTTGGCCACTCCAATCCTTTGCTTTCTCAAGGAGGCCGCGGAGGAGACGAGCCCTGAGCGGGATCACCGCCACCAGACGGCGGCTGAGGAGGATCGCTGCTACCAGAAGGCTGCGGAGGAGGATCCATCTGACCAGATAGAGCGAAAGAATAGAATTAGCCGAGAGGCGACAAGAAAAACAGCGAAGAATGGAACTGGCGAACCACCCAACCCGAGACTCGGGACAAAAGCCCGGACACTCGGATGGACCCGAGACTCGGACCCAGTCCGGACACTCCGGATCGGCAGAGCATACGCCGCAAGCGCATGAGATTTGGTGAAAACAACCCCCAAAATGGCATGAAACGAATCTAGAGTGCCTAAAGGAAGAACAACAAATGACTAGGGCACAATCTAGAAAGGGAATTTCGCGAAGTTAGGGCACAAAACGGAACTCACCTCAAGATGAATTGAGAAATCAAGAATGCGGGTGAGTTAGGATTGAACGAAACTCCGATCTTGAGGGCAACGACGAGACAATCGGCGCCCTACGAGAGATGAAACACACGGAGAAGCCCTAAGAACCGAGAAATTGAACCAAACCCGAAAGAAAAAGGTTAGGGCAAAAGGGATCCTTACCACAATCTCCAATCCAAGAAGGAGAAGGAGTCCAAGATCCCAAGAAGATGGAGGAATCCACGCCCTAGCCTTGAGAGACACACGGGAGAGGGAGAGGCGCACGAAGGAAATAAGAAAAAGAGAAAACCGCGCGGGATAAGGGGGTTTAACCGAACGCCCCAACCCGGAGACTCCGGATTTTCAGTCCGGAGACTCGCCCAACCAAGAGTCCGGACAATTAGTCCGGAGACTCGGACAGTCCGAGATTCCGGATTGAATCTGAGACGATCCGGGTTGCTCATTTCGGTTAGGAAAGGAATTTTTCAAGGAAGCTTCTGAGACCGCGGAGAGAGATAGAGAGGAGTCCTAGGGCATCCATCCACCATGTGACTAGCTAACAATCAAGCAAACAGGCTATAGTCACATGGCAATGATGCGATCCGAGGATTAAGAACCAACAACACAAGATAATTTCAAGGAAAAAGATGAATAAGTTTTGAAATTCATTTTTCATTCACCAACCAATATGAGCACATGTCAAGCCACGTTACGAGAATCTAAGATATTTAGTCCACTTCTCAATTCACAGAACCTTTTCGTCAAGGGGCTTGGTAAAAATATCGGCTAATTGATCATTTGAGCTCACATGTTGGATATCAATTTCGCCTTTTGTTGCGTGGTCTCTTAGGAAATGATGGCGAATATCAATGTGTTTTGTTCGGGAGTGTTGTACAGGATTGTTGGCAATTTTATGGCACTCTCATTGTCACACAAAAGTGGAACGCTTTTGTAGGAAAGGCCATAATCACTCAAGGTTTGTCTCATCCAAAGTAGTTGGGCACAACAACTCCGGCGACTATGTATTCGGCCGGCGGTGGATAAGGCTACGAATTTTGTTTCTTGGAAGACCACGAGACTAGGGACCTACCCAAGAATTGGCGGGTTCCAGAGGTACTCTTCCTATCCACTTTACAACCAAAGCATAATCCGCATCGGAATAGCCAATAAGTTCAAAGGAGGATCCTTTCGGATACCAAAGTCCGAAATGAGGAGTGTGCACTAAGTATCTCAAGATTCTCTTAACGGCCACCAAGTGGCACTCTTTGGAGCGGCTTGAAACCGTGCACACATACAAACGCTAAGCATAATATCGGGCCTAGATGCACAAAGATAAAGGAGAGAGCCGATCATCGAGCGATATACCTTTTGGATGACCGGTTTACCTTCCTTGTCGAGGTCTAGATGCCCATTGGCTTGCATAGGTGTCTTAATTGGTTTTGCATCTTCCATTCTGAACTTCTTGAGCATGTCCTTGATGTACTTGGTTTGACTGATGAAGGTTCCTTCCTTGAGTTGTTTGACTTGAAATCCGAGGAAGAACTTCAACTCACCCATCATGGACATCTCAAACCTTTTGGTCATGATCTTGCTAAACTCTTTACACAAATGTTCATTAGTAGATCCAAATATAATGTCATCGACATATATTTGGCATACAAATAGATCATTATCAATATGCTTAGTAAAGAGGGTAGGGTCGGCTTTTCCGACTACAAAACCTTGTTCCAGAAGAAAGTCTCGTAGACACTCGAACCATGCCCTTGGAGCTTGCTTAAGTCCATAAAGTGCCTTGTGAAGGTAGTAAACGTGGTTCGGATGTCTTGGATCTTCAAATCCAGGTGGTTGCTCGGCGTAGACCATCTCGGAGAGTGGTCCATTTAAGAAGGCGCTTTTCACGTCCATTTGATACAGCTTGAAATCATGGTGAGTAGCAAAGGCAAGTAATATTCTAATAGATTCAAGCCTAGCTCTTTGGAGCATATGTTTCATCGAAATCCAAACCTTCGATTTGAGTGTACCCTTGAGCAACCAGACGAGCTTTGTTCCTTGTCACGATTCCGTTTTCATCTTGCTTGTTTCGGAAGACCCACTTAGTGCCGATGACGTTTTGCTTGGGTCTTTTGACAAGCTCCTGCACTTGATTGCGCTTGAAGTTGTTCGGTTCCTCTTGCATAGCCATCACCCAATCCGGTCTTCAAGTGCTTCATCTACTTTAAGAGGTTCAAGAGAGGAAACAAACGAGTAAAATTCACAAAAATTTGCAACTCGAGATCGAGTGGATACTCCCTTGTTAATGTCTCCAAGTATGTTGTCGACCGGATGATCCCTTTGAATGCTTTGATGAACTCTTGGATGCGATGCAGTTGAATCCAAAGCTTGAATAGGGCCTTCATCATCTTGGGTGGCATTAGAACCATCTTGAGCTTGAATGGACGAGGAGGAATATCGCCGAAAGTTAGACCCATCCGAGACTCGGTATATGACCCGGAGACTCGGACCAATCCGACACTCGGGTTTCAGCCGGAGACTCGGGTTGGGGTGCTCAGTGAGATTCCAAACTATGAGGTCTCACCTCCCGATTGCCATTTTCTTGATAGCTTCACAAGGAGGTTCTTCCTCGTCAATCACAACATGATCCACTTGTTCTACTTGAGAACCGTTAGTCTCATCAAAAGTTACGTCACGCGAGATTTCAACGACACCGGTGGTATTGTTGAAAACTTCAGACGCATAAGCATTTGTTCCATAACCAAGTAAGAAACCTTCATCTACTTTAGGAGCAAATTTAGATGACTTAGCCTTTTGTTAAGGATATAACATTTACTCCCAAAGACTCGAAAGTAGGAGACATTTGGTTTCTTCCCCTGAGCAACTCATACGCCGTCTTCTTCAAGATCTTGTGAAGGTAGAGGCGGTTGGAGCCGTGGCTTGCGGTATTGATGGCTTCCGCCCAAAAGTCATCGAAACCTTGTACTCGTCAAGCATCGTCCGCGCCATCTCGATGAGGGTTCGATTCTTCCTCTCGGCTACCCCATTTTGTTGTGGAGAATAGGAGCCGAGAATTCATGCTTGATTCCTTCCTCATCAAGAAACAACTCCACGCAAATATACTTGAACTCGGTGCCGTATTCGCACAGGATTCTCTTGATCTTGACTTCAAACTCGTTTTGAGCTCTCCTCATGAATTTCTTCAAAGTCACTTGGACTTCTCCTTTGTCATGCAAAAAGAACACCCAAGTGAACCGAGAAAAATCATCAACAATAACTAAACCATACTTACTTCCCCCAATGCTTATGTAGGCGACCGGACCAAAAGATCCATATGTAGCATTTCCAACGGTCTTGTGGTCGTCATTACATTCTTGGCGGGATGGGAGGCACCAACTTGCTTGCCGGCTTGACAAGCACTACAAATCCTGTCTTTCTCAAAGACAACATTGGTTAGTCCGAGAATGTGGTTGCCTTTAACGAGTTTGTGAAGATTCCTCATACCAACATGGGCTGGTCGGCGATGCCATAGCCAACCCATGCTAGATTTAGCCATTAAGCACGTTTCAAGATTAAGCCTATCCGTATTGAAGTCTACGAGATAGAGCTTGCCCTTTAAACGCCCTTTAAAGGCTATTGAACCATCAAGCCTCTTAACGACATCCACACCCTTTTCATTAAACAAACAATTATAGCCCGCTTCACATAATTGTGCAACGGACAATAAATTGTAGCTTAATGAGTCAACAAGCAACACATTATTTAATTGAAAATTGCTTGAGATAGAAATTTTACCCAAACCAATCACTTCTCCCTTTCCATTGTCTCCAAAGACAATGCTTTCACTATTTGATCCATTTGCATCCAAGTGAGCGAACATTGCCTTTTCTCCTGGTCATGTGGTGCGTGCAACCGCTATCCAAAATCCAACTTGTTCCACCGGTGATATAGGCCTACAAAAATATATTTAGTTTTGCTCTTTGGTACCCAAACTTGGTTAGGTCCACGACATTAGCAACTAGAGATTTTGGGACCCAAATGGAACGAATAATAGGAGCATTCTTTGGCTTGCGCCCAATATGACATGCAACTACACGACCAATGTTAGTTTTCTTAAGAACATATGAAGCAAAGAACTCGGAGTGAGCCTTGTGCTTGGATGTTCCTTCGCTTTCACAAAATGAATCGGCTTGCTTAAAGGAGCAACCACGATGTTGCTCTTTTTGCCCTTAGGCGGAACATATCCAAGCCCATGCTTCTTGGGATTACCTTGGCGCTACCGAGATACTCCTCTAAACCTTTGCTAGCCTTGTAGGACTTTTGAAGTCCATCTTCAAGCATCCCCTTAAGCTTCTCATTCTCATGAGCCAAGACTTTCAAAGTCTCACGGTTAGTAGCACAAGTAGCAACATCAATATTATAACATCTAAGCGCATCCATTGCTACTTGAAGGCATTGAACTATTGGATTTGTTAATTGAGGAAGAGGCATTATTCGAGAGATCAACAAGCTTCACTTCAAGAGACTTGCAAGCATCCATTGCTTGAGCAAGTTGCTCTGAGTGAAGCATTGGTGATCTCAAGACTAACTATTTCATTCTTAGTCAAATTTGAGTTTTTGACTAAGTCCTCATTTTCTTTCTCTCAAAAGCTAGGCTTTTCTCTAGCTCAAGATTCTTTTCCTTTTCAAATATAAGGAGATCCTCTTGAGCTTCAAGAGTAGCCTCCTTTTGTTCTACAACTTCCTCCAACTTTTCAATGTCTTTGAGTAGCAAGTCTAGTTTTTCAATGTCAAAGTCATTCATAGACTTAAAAGCTACTTCATCATTATCGCTATCGCAATCATCTAAGCCATAATCAACAATAGAGGAATTTGGCTCTTAGATGATACCTTGTGCCCCTTTGCCATGAGGCAAATTGGAGCATCTTCGTCTCCGTCGCTCAAGTTGTCGAAGAGGCTCTTCGACTTTGTCGGTGGAGTAGCGATGGCGACGGTGGCGAGTCCTCCTTCATTGTCGGAGTTGGACTCGGACTCGGACTCGGAGTCGGAGTCGGAGTTCCACTCCTTGCCGATGTAAGCATGACCCTTGCCCTTGTACCTCTTGCTCTTGTCCTTGTCTTTCTTCTTGAACTTGTCCTTCTTGAAGGGCTTGTCTTCCTTCTTTTCTTTGTGAGGACACTCGGCAATAAAATGACCGGGTTCTCCACACTCATAGCACTTTCTTGAAGAGTGCCGCCCTCTTGATTTGTTGCCGAAGCCCTTGGAGTGGCTACCCGGCTTGTAGCCCTTCTTCTTCAAGAACTTGTTAAATCTTCTGACGAGCAAAGCCATATCTTCATTTGTCAAGGGGCCGCTCGACTCTTCTTCATCGCTTGAGCTCTCTTCGACTTCTTGCACCACCTTGACGGGCCTTCAAGGCGATGCCCTTCTTCTTGGGACTTGAGCTCCTCCACCACTTCCGCTTCCTTGACCATCATCTCATCCGTCATCAACCGGCCAATCACATCATGAGGAGTGAGAGTGTCGAAGTTTGGCCGGTCGCGGATGAGTTGCACAAGATTGCGGTTGGTGGGGGTGATCACTCGAAGAATGATCTTGACAATTGCTTTGTCGGTGAGCTCGGTGCTTCCAAGTCCCTTTGCTTGATTCACTAGCACCATTAAGCGATCAAACATCTTGGTGTAGCACTCTCCTTCTTCCAAAGTGAATCGGCTTAGTTCTCCAATGATAAGCTCGATCTTCGATTCACGAACACTTGATACACCTTCATGGGACACCATCAATCTTTCCCATATATCCTTAGCATTGTCAAGGCCATCGACTCGGTTGAATTCGAGTCGCTCAAAGCATTAAACAAGGCATTGACGGCCAAGTCGTTGAAGTGTTGAGCTTTGTCTTCCTCGGAGAGGTGAGATTGTTGGGGTTTGCGGGCTTGAAACCTGTTTCAACAATCTTCCAAATGCAAGGGTGAAGTGATCTCAAATGCATCTTCATCTTGTGTTTCCATGCCGCATAGCGAGTGCCATCGAAATGAGGCGCTCGGCCAGGCAGACGGAAACATAAGATGAGGAGTTTGAGACTCCAAAAGAGGAATAATCTAATGGAATTGCAACCCCTATACCGGAACCTGAGGCTTTCTCATGGCCATGGGTTTCGTAACCTTCTCTATTTCTCGACATCTTTGGTTCTCCAAGCGGTTAAGCCAAAATAAAGGAGATTTGGCTCGATACCAATTGAAAGGCCCAACGATGTCGCCTAGAGGGGTGAATAGGCGGAATAAAATTTACGCAATGAATAAAAACACCCGAAAGCGAGTCAACCCGGACTGTCTGAATTTGGTCCGGATACTCGGCTTGTCCTGAGTCTCCTGATTGGGACCGGACTCTCGGGTTAGCTGGCTCGGAGCGCAACAAAAACTACTCTAGCAAGCACAATAAATTACTAGAAAAGGAAGGCAAGAACAACCTAGACAATTGCTTAGAAAGGATTTGAATTTAAAGCTAAGCAAAGAGCTAGATCTAACTTAACAAATTCAAATCCAAGGAGCAAGACTAGGAAGTAAAAGAGAGAGAGAGAGAGACGCGATTTTTCACCGAAGTTCGGATTCTTGAAGGGAATCCTACGTCTCCGTTGAGGTGGCTCGGTCACACTTGAGCCGGGGTCTCTTTCAACCCGCTTTCCTCCCGGTGTTGCACAAATGCACTCGCCGGCTTCACTTCTTGTCCCTTTCCTTTCGGAGGCGAGACTCGCCTTCACAAACGACCGGGGCTCACCACACAAGTTGGTAGCTCCCGGTGACTCCTAGCCGTCTAGGAGACCTTCAACCTCCAAGAGTAAAAGTACCACGAAGAATCGCTTGGAGGATGAACTAGTGCTCAACAACTAGAAATAAATGCACCTAGCACTTTGCTTCTTCCTCTCCTCACCAAAAGAATCAACAACCAAATTAATTGGTGGGAGGAAGTGAGGGCTCTATTGAATGCTTAGAGATGGTTAGGAATGGCTTGAATGCTGCTATGAATGAGCTCAATAGAGATCCTTGCCGTTGGAGTGGAGTGGAGGCTTTAAATACCCTTTTTGAAAACTAGCCGTTACTCTGTTTTGAGCAGCCGAGTGTCCGGACAAATAACCCGGAGACTCCGGACCAAATGTCCGGATACTCCGGACCAGCTGGAACTGAGGCAACCGAGAGGTCCAACCCGGAGACTCCGGACCAAATGTCCGGATACTCCGGATTGAATCCGGAGACTCCGGCCGAAACCGAGACTCCGGGTTACCGGTCGGTTTTAATTTGAAACTTTTCAAAACCAAAAGTAGGAGTGCTAATTAGAGATGCAGTAAATGATGTTGAGCACATGCACATCCTAAAGTCGATTTCTCGTCGTACCCTCTTAATAGTACGGCTATCCTTAAGACACAAATAAATAAAATTATTACAACTTTGGTCTTGATGCCGTCCTTTTGATTTTAAGTAGTTGTAGGGGCGTCCAATGTCGTTCCAAGCTCGATAAGATCTCGATCTCTGCAGTATTCTTGGATAAAACATTAGATCTCTTTAATTGTGTCATCATTAATCACCAAAACAAATTGAGGGGCCTAGATGCACTTTCAGTATTCCTTTTAAGGCTCTGCTTGTAAGGGGCTGCCACAAACATTCCCACTTGGCTCTGTCTGTGGTAGCATTCCGATGCAACGGTATATTCCTTACCATGGGAGATCAAGGGCAGAGGCGTTTTTCCTTTATTATTCCTCTGTGGACCCTTGGCGCCATGGCAAAGGCCTTACTATGAGAGATCAAGGGCAGAGATGTTCAATTCCTCTGTGGACCCTTGGCGTCATAGTAAGCACCTTGTTACGGGAGATCAAGGGCAGAGATGTTAAATTCCTCTGTGGACCCTTGGCGTCGCAACAAGGGTGTTTATATACTGGGCTGGTGCAATGTCAGATTTTAGTAATGTAAAGGTTATATATGGTTATTCCCTAGCGACACACCAAAGGAAGTGTGCTAATGATCTGCCACAAAGGGAGAACATATCTTGTGGGTAAAGCTGTACAACTCTGCAGAGTCTAAAACTATTCGAATAGCCGTGTCCACGGTTATGGACGACTTGGCGAACTGACACTAGTTAGTTGGTTTATGTTTTCAAAAACCTTTAAGTAAATGTTTTGGAAAATGGTTTTTACTCATTAATGTTACTTATGGAGAAATGTCACTTATTATTACTTTTATTCTTACAAGACCATGGAGGGTCTTTTCCGTTAATCGACTCACAAAGCGCTGTGAGTGGATTGCTGTTATTCATCTTACTACTTGTTATTTCAATTACTTATCAAATTTGTTTTAAATTTTCATTTACGCTTCCCATTACTATTCAGTATTACTTCATTCAAAACTTTCGCTTTATGCAAAACAACCGTAGAAACCCACTTTCTATTTCAGCCTGCATATATTCCAGGAATTGCATACACTACAAAGTCTTGCGAGTACCAATGTACTCAACTTGCTTCAACAATGTTTTTAGGTGATGAACAAGATTACGATAACGACGAGAATGAATATGAGGAACCTGCGAACTTTAGCGACGACTGATCTTTCTAGGTTCATCTCAGCAGTTGCCTGTGGAGTTGTAGGGTAGCTGGCACACTATGAGATATGGTTTTAATTTCCTGCTACTTTTGGTACTGTAATAACACTATAAAACTTGTGATGTAATAAAAATGTGTATCTGTGTGGCTGTAATTTCCAAATTGTGTTTGTGCGTGCCAGCCACTGATCATGGGAATGGCACAGGAAGCACTTAAGAGCCTCATATTTATGTTATTTAGTGACATAAAAATGAGGGTCTCACAGCCATCTTTTATGGTTCTTAATATTTTCAAAGTTCTTTCCACTACTTCTTGTTGCAACAATTCTACAATAAAAACATAAACGAAATTAAGTAATGCATTTGTTGATAAATAAAAAATAATGACTTTAGGAAATTTGGAGAGTGAACATACCTCCATGGCTGCCTTTTTTTTGTCATCAACTCCTTCAAGCATCCAAGCATATCTAACCCTCTTCATTAGAGGGTTGATCTTGTGCTACAGGAAGTCGTGTATGATTTTTCGATTAGTCAATCCAACTGCAACAAGAGAGACAATTGCATTTACTAGTATTGCATTTACTAGTCTTCTCTTTGAGTGTCAATTTGAGATCTTTTTCTCCTTATCCCTATCATGTGCCATCCACACTTGAGGAGCATTCCTAGTGAACTTGAGGCGGCTACCTCCAGAGATTTCAGAGTAAAACCACTCCTTCTGATAATTGCATTATGCGTCTTTAATTGCATAGGGAGGGTACTCTTTTGCCATGTTGTCATTTAAATTAAAATATACACTACCACAAATCTCTTGACCCCTGTTTTGCATGTGAATTGGTAGAAATAACGAAAAAGATGAACATGTGCGAAAAGATATTAAGGATCAAAATCGAATTTGGTCCAAGGTGAAAAAGTTCAATCTTGTAATGATCAAGATTGTCTCCTCGGATTCACTCTATGGCAAATGAAAACTTAGTTTGACAAAAGATGCAAAAAGAACAATCCGACCTTTATATGGAGTCGAAGAAGATTCCTCACCAAATGAACCCACTTGATTAGGGACTTAGGTGGGAGACCTCCTTGATCTTCAAGTTGTTCAATAAGATGATGAGCTTGATAATGGGAGAAGATTGTAGATGAAGATTGCAGTATGGGTAGAATAAATAATAACGGTAAAAGAAAATCTTTTTATCCCCATTTTTACCACAACTGTTCCTCCACTTACTGAGAATTTTTATCTCTGCTCCCACTAAAAGGGAGTAGCTATCAAGAAATTTTTTTCTCTCTCCAATGTTGCTATTTAATGCTTGGAATGATTGTAAAGAGAATAATATATTCTTGATTAACATTTTGAGACAAGAAAGCCTTAAGTAAATATTCTTATTTTCTTAAGTCTTAGGAGCTAACTAACAAGGATTCTTAACCAAGTGAATATTTTTCCATAGAAAGCGGCCCCATATATTAGGGGCCCACCTAACATAATGATTATATCTATGACCACGATGCAAAGGAAGTATTATCCCTTTTAGTAACAAACTTGTCAACCCAGTGACCACTAATTACAACCAAGAGAGGACCAATCCTAGGCAATTACGACCGGTCATACATTTTTATAAGCCTCAACTAGGTAAAATGGTCGGGACTCGGGAGACATAGCAGTTTTGCACGTGATTAATGTGAGATGGGTTATTAGTACATCTAGCAACTTTCAACGGTTGGCCAAGGGGCACAACTGTGCAAGACTCAACGAAGACATATACATAAAAAGCAAAGGTGTCTTTAGTAGTATTATCTCCACCCCTTAGATTAGTATAAATAGTGTGGCATGCGGCCCCAAAAGACATCTCAATTCATTCATGTAGTATTCTTGTTGTCCGCGATAATAAAATATCTACTTGATTGTACTCTTTTATTTTATTTTCTCATAAGTTTGATAGGGCCCTAGGTCCCCATCATCAACACCTCCGTCGCTAATTTAATTGGCGACAAGTCCTATTGCTAAATGGACTTACGACATGAGCTGTCACATCAGCCTAATTTGGCGACAGAGTATTATTCTTGTATTCTTTTTTAAGAACATTTATTTTGAAAAAAATAATTGGTTCTTTAAAAAAAATCGTTCGTCTCCCTCTATTTAGTCCCATCCCATCCCCAATTAAATTTGCAATTTCCATAGTTGCATGTCTCACCTCACTTCTAATCGCTTTTTTGTTACATACAGGGGCGTAGCCAGGGGTTGTCACGGTTGGGCTATGGCCCAACCAATGCTCTGGCCCACCGATTATACCCTAGCACACGCACACGCAGTCAGCAGGAAAATAGAATGTCGCGGACTCGCGGGCGCAGCCGCGTGGGGATCTAGGGGGCCGCGGATGGGGAGGAGCAGCACCGATCTGATCACGGCGTCAGCGAGTCGCGAGTGGGCACCGCCGCTTCTGAATCTTGACCGGTCAGCCCGTAGGAGCCAAGGCACGCCGCACACGAGTGGTGGCCAGCGGTCTCCACGCGAGTACGGCAGTACACGCCTACACTACTCGGCGATTAGTTCTTCTTCTTCGTTGAGCACTTAGGCAACGTCTATGCAGACTTTTGCGGACAGAAAATTGAATTTGGATAATTGGATTGTGCCTTGTGCTTGTGCGACTGCTGCAGCAGAGGGCAGACAATTGGATTTGGATTGGATCACGGACTCCTTGTATACCTCAGAAAATTTTGTTGTGATGCTTATTTCAGTTAGCAGCTAGACATAGTAAACAAGATTAGATTGTTAGAAGCTTTTAAATTGCTAACATGCACAAACGGTTACCGATACCATAATTTCTATATTCCTCCAGTTATTGTATTTGTATTGTGCTTTTGATACATTATATATTTATATATTGCTCTGTTAGATGATTTTTGTAAAAAAAAAATATAGATCAATTTTAATTAAAATTATGACTACGCCACTACTGGTGACATATACTGAAACAAGGTAGAAGAACTTGATATACTTTATGCGCCTGGCTCGTTTTTGTTTTGGTTTCATCGCCGTGCGTGGGTTCAGTGTATCTCATCTCGAAAGGTGAAAGGTGGGTGTACAAAGCTGTACATCCAACTGTACGACTGGTACGACCTACTGAATAGAAAGCAAGGGGAACGATGAAATGAATGAGGAGATGACCAGACCAGACGCGATGGGCTGTCTCGGAAACCACAGCACGGGAGGGCCATTCAAGGCCACAGCACATGCGGGCACAGAGGATCCGTACTCCACAAGCGACAAGTGAGTCCTGCCACGTACACGTGGAGGGAGGGGAGTCAAGCTGGTGCATCGCCCTTTCCTTGTCTACTCTTGCACCGTACTCTCGCCGCTGCGCCAGTGGGCCACATGTGCAGAGCGAAGCCTATATCCTTGCAAGTCGCAATTGAAGGCTGCAGCTGCTGCTGGACCAGGTTATGCTGGTGGCAATGGGACTGCAAATGCGTCTTCTCTGTTCCTGCGAGCACACATCTAGGACCAGTTAGTTTCCGGATTATAGATTCTGGATTATGGGAGAAGCTGCTTCTGATTATGGGAGAATCGGGCCGAACAAACTACAACTTCTAGGTTTCGGACCGAGCCGGCGAGAATCAGTAAGAATCAGTGAGAATCAGGTTTCAGCCAGATTCTAATTCTATACAAAAATCAGCTTCTGATTCTCAGAGAAGCTGTCCAGAATCCTCCCGTTCGACAAATAATCAGCTTTTTCTAAAGTAGAAGCTGTCCAGATGCTGAAACGAACGGGACCCTAGTCTTGCATGGGGCTTCGCTGCGAAGAAAAAGTGGTGGTGATTAGTTGGTTATATACTTAATAGGAAAAAATCGTATTCAATACAACTGTGTGCTCGTATTTACGAAACGATACAACATTTTCGCGAAATTACAAAAAACCCACCCTTGACCGGTTCCTGGGGAACCATTGATGCATGGCCGGTTCCCCAGGAACCATACAGCGCATGACCAGGTTCTGGGGAACCATACATGCCTTGGCCAGGTTCCCGAGGAACCATTCAAGCCATCTACGGTTCTGAGGAATCGCCAAGCCATGTACTGCCCCGAAACCGGCCAAGGCATTTTTTTCTTTTTCTAAATTTTGGGAAATTTTCGTATTTAGCACATGTTTCAACTCGTTGTTAAACGTAAGAAATAATTAATGTGCTATACCACGATTATTTAACCATTAAAAATTATGAAGCCACTTTTGTTATTATCAGTAGGAAGTAAATAACATGTATTCGTAAAAAAACTTAGGGTGTACCAATTAGCTTTTGTTCGGTAGGTCATATCGGGAGCCATGACGCAGTTAAAGTATACCGTAATGCCGTAATATCTTTGCCGCAATACCCTAAGTTTTATTGTCAACGTTAACTTTTAAGCCTTTTCGACCAGTAAAATATCACGTTTAAATGTAATTTTTGGCACGAATCTCGCCAGATTTGCTCTTCGATATATGGAGTACCATATTCTGGCAAAACATTTTATTTACACCTTGATTTGCTACAAAAATATGCTGCCGCAATACACCTAAGTTTTATTGTCAACGTTAACTTTTAAGTCTTTCCGGCAATACGTAAAATATCACGTTTAAATGTAATTTTTGGCACGAATACTGCAGATTTGCTCTTCGATATATGGAGTACCATATTCTGGCAAAATATTTTATTTACACCTTGCTTTGCTACAAAAATATCTTTGCCGCAATACCCCTAAGTTTAATTGTCAACGTTAACTTTTAAGCCTTTTCGGCACTCGTAAAATATCACGTTTAAATGTAATTTTTGGCACGAATCCTGCAGATGTGCTCTTCGATATATGGAGTACCATATTCGCAAAATATTTTATTTACACCTTGCTTTGCTACAAAAATATCTTCAGCAATACCGCTAAGTTTTATTGTCAACGTTAACTTTTAAGACTTTTCGGCTTTCCTTATTATATCACGTTTAAATGTAATTTTTGTCACGAATATCGCAGATGTGCTCTTCGATATATGGAGTACCATATTCTGGCAAAATATTTTATTTACACCTTGCTTTGCTACAAAAATATGCTGCCGCAATACACCTAAGTTTTATTGTCAACGTTAACTTTTAAGTCTTTCCGGCAATACGTAAAATATCACGCTTAAATGTAATTTTTGGCACGAATCTCGCAGATTTGCTCTTCGATATATGGAGTACCATATTCTGGCAAAATATTTTATTTACACCTTGCTTTGCTACAAAAATATGCTGCCGCAATACCCCTAAGTTTTATTGTCAACGTTAACTTTTAAGCCTTTTCGCAATACGTAAAATATCACGTTTAAATGTAATTTTTTGCACGAATAATTCAGATTTGCTCTTTGATATATGGAGTACCATATTCTGGCAAAATATTTTATTTAAACCTTGCTTTGCTACAAAAATATGCTGCCGCAATACCCTAAGTTTAATTGTCGACGTTTTCTTTTAAGCCTTTTCTTCATACCGTAAAATATCACGTTTAAATGTAATTTTTGGCACGAATCCTGCAGATGTGCTCTTCGATATATGGAGTACCATATTCTGGCAAAATATTTTATTTACACCTTTCTTTGCTACAAAAATATGCTGCCGCAATACCCCTAAGTTTTATTGTCAACGTTAACTTTTAAGACTTTTCGCAATACGTAAAATATCACGTTTAAATGTAATTTTTGGCACGAATACTGCAGATGTGCTCTTCGATATATGGAGTACCATATTCTGGCAAAATATTTTATTTACACCTTGCTTTGCTACAAAAATATGCTGCCGCAATACACCTAAGTTTTATTGTCAACGCTAACTTTTAAGTCTTTCCTAAGAATACGTAAAATATCACGTTTAAATGTAATTTTTGGCACGAATATCGCAGATTTGCTCTTCGATATATGGAGTACCATATTCTGGCAAAATATTTTATTTACACCTTGCTTTGCTACAAAAATATGCTGCCGCAATACCCCTAAGTTTTATTGTCAACGTTAACTTTTAAGCCTTTTCGGCAATACGTAAAATATCACGTTTAAATGTAATTTTGGCACAAATACTGCAGATTTGCTCTTCGATATATGGAGTACCATATTCTGGGAAAATATTTTATTTACACCTTGCTTTGCTACAAAAATATGCTGCCGCAATACCCCTAAGTTTAATTGTCAACGTTAACTTTTAAGCCTTTTCAAACCAGTAAAATATCACGTTTAAATGTAATTTTTGGCACGAATCCTGCAGATGTGCTCTTCGATATATGGAGTACCATATTCTGGCAAAATATTTTATTTACAGCTTGCTTTGCTACAAAAAATATGCCGCAATACCCCTAAGTTTTATTGTCAACGTTAACTTTTAAGCCTTTTCGGCAGTAAAATATCACGCTTAAATGTAATTTTTGGCACGAATATCGCAGATGTGCTCTTCGATATATGGAGTACCATATTCTGGCAAAATATTTTATTTACACCTTGCTTTGCTACAAAAAATATGCTGCCGCAATACACCTAAGTTTTATTGTCAACGCTAACTTTTAAGTCTTTCCTAAGCAATACGTAAAATATCACGTTTAAATGTAATTTTTGGCACGAATCTGCAGATTTGCTCTTCGATATATGGAGTACCATATTCTGGCAAAATATTTTATTTACACCTTGCTTTGCTACAAAAATATCTTGCCGCAATACCCTAAGTTTTATTGTCAACGTTAACTTTTAAGCCTTTTCGCAATACGTAAAATATCACGTTTAAATGTAATTTTTGGCACGAATCTGCAGATTTGCTCTTCGATATATGGAGTACCATATTCTGCAAAATATTTTATTTACACCTTGCTTTGCTACAAAAATATCTTGTAATACCCTAAGTTTTATTGTCAACGCGTTAACTTTTAAACCTTTTAAAGAATACGTAAAATATCACGTTTAAATGTAATTTTTGTACGAATACTGCAGATTTGCTCTTCGATATATGGAGTACCATATTATGGCAAAATATTTTATTTACACCTTGCTTTGCTACAAAAATATGATGCAGGATTAGTGGGAAAAATTACATTTTAAAGTGATATTTTACGTCACTAAAAGGCTTAAAAGTTAACGTTGACAATAAAACTTAGGGTATTATGCAGCATATTTTTGTAGCAAAGCAAGGTGTAAATAAAATATTTTGCCGCAATATGGTACTCCATATATCGAAGAGCAAATCTGCAGATTCGTGCCAAAATTACATTTAAACGTGATATTTTACGTATTGCCTAAAGACTTAAAAGTTAACGTTGACAATAAAACTTAGGTGTATTATGGCGATATTTTTGTAGCAAAGCAAGGTGTAAATAAAATATTTTGCCGTAATATGGTACTCCATATATCGAAGAGCAAATCTGCGATTCGTGCCAAAAATTACATTTAAACGTGATATTTTACTGCCGAAAAGGCTTAAAAGTTAACGTTGACAATAAAACTTAGGGTATTATGGCAAGATATTACGGCATTACGGTATATTTTAATCAAGGTCATGGCTCTGATATGACCTACCGAACAAAAGCTAATTGGTACACCTAAGTTTTTTACGAATACATGTTATTTACTTCCTACTGATAATAACAAAAGTGGCTTCATAATTTTTAATGGTTAAATAATCAGGGTATAGCACATTAATTATTTCTTACGTTTAACAACGCGTTGAAACATGTGCTAAATACGAAAATTTCCCAAAATTTAGAAAAAGAAAAATGCCTTGGCCGGTTTACGGGAACCGTACATGGCTTGGCCGGTTCCCCAGGAACCGTAGATGGCTTGAATGGTTCCTGGGGAACCGGCCAAGGCATGTATGGTTCCCCAGGAACCGGTCATGCGCTTGTATGGTTCCTGGGGAACCGGCCATGCATCAATGGTTCCCCAGGAACCGGTCAAGGGTGGGTTTTTTGTAATTTCGCGAAAATGTTGTATCGTTTCGTAAATACGAGCACACAGTTGTATTGAATACGATTTTTTCCATACTTAATATTATCGATCGTAAAGTGGAGCTCTTTGTATATATATCTTAGCGGTGTCTAATGAAAATCTCAACTACTGCTGATCGATCGAAACAATATTGCTAAATCTGATCAACACGTTATAAATAATAAATAATAATTTTGGCAACCCAACCCAACTAGGGCAAGATTGGGCTATAAATGAAAAAAATTATATTAGCCTTAGCCACCAAGTGCAGTGCGTACGTAAACGCTTATCCGTGCTGTTTGGTTGCCTTCTCTCGTGAGCCTGGCCCGTTACACTCAGCCAGGCTGATGTGATACGGGATGCACAGATGCAGAAACAGTGTTTGGTTGAGTGTTTAGGAGGCAGGTATTTTGAAATTTAAATATTTTGAAATTTATATAGCAAGTGTGGTCTAGTTTTGTTCGAAAAAATGTCAGGAACCCATTTTTGAAATCGGTTCGGTAATCGGAGATGCTAATTAAAAGATATAAAGAAAAAAGAAAAAGAAAAAAAAACTTACATACCCACGTGGTACCGCATACATGGTTAACAGTGACCCCTTGCGCAGAACACGAGGCTGCATCCAGAGATACGCCCATTTTCTACGTATCTCCAGAGCCAGGCTGCATGGAGAATCTTGCATCCAGAGAGCCAGGCTCAAAACTAGATGCAGGAAACCAAACACGAGAAAAAAGCAAAATTCTGTATCTGTAGATGCAAATCTCTGTGCATGCAGGCATCCAAACAGCCCAATTTGAAGTTATGTCCAATTTGATATTCTCATGCGGAATTGTGCCCATTAATTTCTTCTTATTTATCTTGGAGTTTCGTGTTTTTGCCAACTTGGTGTGTGTAGATTCACCGGTTCTCTTGAAGTGCGAATCAATGACACCGTAGAGGCGTAGAGTAAACTTAACGGGGGGAAATATGGTTCAACAACAATTCTCGAAGCATTAGTTGATTAGAGAGTTTCCCACATCGATTCTGGGTATTTCTGATCTAGAGTGGGAGAAACTAGGTCAATAAGAAGATACGCATTTACGGACGTAGGTATTGTACCGATATCCCTCGTTTTTTATAGATACAAAAATTTTATAAATCTAACCAATAAATAAACGGAAAAGGTACCGTTCCTACGTCCGATCAAGACATCTCCCGTCGAACGGTGCAATCGAACATCTAAGGCATAGGACATTACTAGTTACATGTCCGTGCGTTACTACGAAAAACAAAATTGATAACGAAAAATAAAAATTAAAAAATAAAAAAAAATATTTCACAAGATCAAACATCTATCTTTAACGCTTCGTTTCTTGCGAAAGCTGACTAATTAAAGCAACGCTTCGTTTTTTGCGTAGGGCAATTAAGCAGGACAATTAAGTAGGGCAATTAAGCAGGGCAATTAATGACATGAGTAGAACTCACCACTGCCACCAACTGCTGCTTTATAATAGTAGAGATACTTCACTGGGAAACGCTTCGATGCTAGCGTCCTATCCCACTGACCCTGTCAAATGCTCCCACTTATTTCACGTCATGGGACTTCTTCTCACAGCACTTTCCCTTTCCCTGCTTCTTCCCCAAGCCTTAAACTCTTCTCTTCTGATCTCTGTCTCTTCTCGCAGCACTTTCCCCTCCCTACTGCTTCCCCATGCCTCAAATCCCTTTCTCCTGATCTTTGTCTCTACATTTTTTGGAATCCAGATCGGTTGAATCCCTGACTTACTACCCGAGGCAGGGCGCGGGGGAGTTCATCGTGCCGCATAAGGAGGTGGACGATGCGGTCAACGGAAACTGGGAGCCCGGGATCTCTTCTCGCAGCACTTTCCCCTCCCTGCTTCTTCCCCATGCCTCAAACTCCTCTCCCCCTGATCTCTGCCTCTACATTTTTCAGGAATCTAGATCGGTTGAATCCCTAACCTACTACCCGAGGTAGGGCACGGGGGAGTTCGTCGTGCCGTGCAAGGAGGTGAAGGACGCGGTCAACGGAAACTGGGAGCCCGAGATACAGATGCGCATGCAGGTCAAGGTGGTTGAGGACTCGCGCCGCTCTGACTGGGCCAATGGCACTGTGAAGGTCGTCGATCCCTCCACCATCTGGCGCATGCTCGAGGCATCCTTCGTTGTTGCTTATATAATCTAATATAATCAATGCACATTAATTCATCTATGCTTTGTGTTGATTGTTGAAGCAGCTAGTACTTTTGTGTTGATTTGTTGCAAGCATTTGCTGGATTTATTGCAGGCATTCAATTTATTTATTGCACAAGTTCAATCAAAATGTTGCAGCCTCATAGCCTATGGCTATGTTTGTTTAGGCTTCTGCTTAGGCTTATTTGGCTTCTAGGCCTTCATAAGTCACAAGCCAAAACAAACAGTAATTTTTCAGCTAGCTGGAGAGGAGAAGCTCCAGCCCAATTTGCACTACACGAGAGAAGCAAGGAAAACGATGCTTCTCGGGCTGGCTGGAGTTTCTGAAAATCCCACTTCCCTGGTACCCTTGCAACTTGATCTTATTTACAAAAAATTGCCATCCCCTTCATCAAGTCTCTTCCAGCTCCAAATTTCTCCACTCCACAGACACCTAGCTTCTTCCACTCCAAGAAATTTTCTCCTCCAAAGACCACCTAAACAAACACAAATTTATGTGTTTTGATTGTTTGTTGCAATGTTGTTGTATCCTTTAATTACTATAATGGGTTTGTTGCAGTCGGATTGGGATTTTGTTGCACATGCAGCAAATTAACGTTGTTGTGTTGTGCTGTGATTTTGTTGCGGGTTAAATTTTTTTTATTGCAGCTATAGTTAGTTTTGTTGCATACATTGCAAATAAATGTTGCAGCTATAATATGTTTATTGCGTTTTGTTGCAAGTGATGATTGCAAATGTTGCGCGCAGTGTTGAAAAATATTCCTATGATATGTTCGATGGGAAACTTCCTATCGGACATCCGATCGCTAGTTCTTCTCATAAATAAAAGGTTTCTCCAAAGATTCAAGCATGCAAGGCATTACAATTTACTACTCCCTCTGGTCATAAATACATATCATTGACACGATCTTCTAAACACAATTTGAACCACTAATTTCTATTGTAATATATTTATAAAATCGAATAAAATTATAATATTATGAATGTATTTTTCAAGACAAATCTACTTATATGATTTTAATGTGTTCAATTTAAATATTTCTAAAAATATTGATAGTCAAAATTTTAAAGGTTTAATGTAACTGTACCACGTATATCTATGACTCGGAGCGTAGTACACATGTTAATCCAATCTAGGATGAACCTAGCCACAGGAGATAGGCCTCCAAATTCCCAATCAATCCCACCTCCTTAACCTGCTCCATGAGTGCCTACACACCCCTCCTTTATATAAGCACTAGCCCCCCTCCCTTGTGAGAAAAATCTCACACACACAGAAGAAGACGAACTGACAGCCCTCTGTGTGTATCCATTCCACACTACTACTATCAAAGTCTACCTCCCTCCATGGCCGGCCTGAGTGCTCTCCTAGAGACGCACAAGAGCAACTCCGGCAAGCCCCATATCATCAGCAAGGCCACCCTACATAACCCCAAGATCTCCTCCTCGCCGGCGGCAACGACGACGACGACGAGCTCCTTCTTGCAGCGCTGCTTCCTGTGCCGCAAGGAGCTCGCCGAGGGCAAAGACATCTACATGTACAGGTAGGTCCATTCGTACCAAGGGGCTTCTCTCTCTCTCTCTCCATTGCAACCGTGTCTTCTGCACGTCTGTTCGTTGCATATTAAGTCCGTCATTCATGCCCGATGGTGCAGAGGGGACAGGGCGTTCTGCAGCGTGGACTGCCGGCACCAGCAGATCTCCATGGACGAGGACGCCGGCAGCAACCACTGCGCCAGGGGCGCCGCCGCCGTGCGCGCCAGCCGGCGCGGCTTCGCGTGCTAACCACCAGACGATCCCGCCGCATGCCCGTGTGGGTACGTAGGAGGCAGCAAAAGGAGATCAAGGAGGACGGGAGGGAGAGGAGGGTGCGCATCGAGAATGGAGAGCGGAGTAGGGATTAACAACGGAGCAACGTACCGCCGGTGCGGGACAGCTCATCGCCGTGGGGCCCACCCACGGGGAGGGGGATTACGTGTGTCTTTTGGCTGCGTCTAAATGGATAAAGACGGCCGAGGCTTTGGACAGCTGGAGCCTCCTGAAGCGGATCAGCAACCAACAACCGACGGCGCTTTTTTGTCACGTCTCTCCCCCTCTCCTCTCCTCTTTGCCAAGAGATCAGCTGCCGCACGCAAAAATTTAATCAATCAATTTAGGGATATCGTTCTATACGTATCACTATTTTAAAAATTATATAAATATATTAAGATATAAGTAAAGAGTAGATTATGATTACTTATCTAGTAGTGTTTCTATGATTTTCCTTGTAATAAAAGTTACATGAATTTTGAAGTAATTGAAAGGGTAAGTGATCATCATCTACTCTTCATTTATGATTTAATATTTGTGTAACTTTTAGAAAGAAAGTATGAAAGTGCCTCTTTTACTTATCCCTTCTTTCCCTTCAAAATTTATACTCCGGTCTGGTAATATCTGTCGTTTTGGACATCGACAAGGTCTTCAAAACACAACTTTGACCGCTAATTTTTATTATAATATATTTATAAAACCCAATAAAATTATAATATTATGAAAGTATTTCTCGAGACAAGTCTACCCATATAATTTTTATGTATCCAATTTAAATATTTAAAAATATATTGTTAGTCAAAATTTCGGAAGTTTGACATCACTATATCCAAAACAACAAGTATTACCAAACCGGAGGGAGTATAATTTATATTGGAAGGATAATCATGGCGGAGAGGTGGACTGAAAAGAGCTCATTTGCGGCTGGGCTGTGTGATTTCTGTTGGATTATTTGGGCCAAGCCCATTTAATTGAGACAATAAATCCTAGAAAAATCTCAAAGGCCCACCTCATGAAGAGGCATGTGCACTAGCAATAGTACCACATTGCTAGCCTAAAGTGGTGAACACTAGTTTAAATAGTGGAGTGTGCTCCACCATGGTAGAACCATGTGGAGAAAGGGAGAAAGAAAGAATACACACGCTGGCCACCGGCCTGCCGGCTCTGCACAGTATGGGGCGCGCGCAAGGCACTGCGTGAATAGTCCGCCGAAATCGGTCCAGGGCTTTGCGTGAGACGCAGCCTCCTTTTGCAATTTATTCTTTTGCTACTCGAGATCGTCACGGTTGCGAAGGGATAAGGAAACCGTGAATCGACTCGTAATAGACTCCGATCGTGGCACGCCTTCGAGTCGTGTTCTGCTACGGCCGTTACCAGGCTATTCCTTTATATCTTGCGCCATTGCCGTCAGGAAGAAATGATACACACCACGCCTAGGCTTTTGCTATTTTCCTCTCGCCGCGCCGCCATCAAGTTCGCTTCGTCCCGTGACGGCGTGCACCAAATAACGGAAAGCGGTGTCTCCGAAACCGTCCGCCTCGCGTTCTTGCACCGGGAGAGGGCGAATCGTTTTGGGAAGCGCTCAGCGATCGCTTCACGCCACCGTCACGGCTCGTCTTCCTCGACGTTCAGGAGCGGCCGCCGGATCGCACTCGATCGCAGCCAGCTCCTCCCTTTGATCAGACGCGCTACAACGACTCATCGCTCCATCTGCACCTAACAAGACGTTACAATGTTTCTACCGTTTATTTTCAACCTATTGATTGTGAGCACATTAGATGGATATATGTGTAGTCTTCTAGCATATGCATCTATGGTATGCTCCTCGTTTTTAAATTACCGATAGTCAATCACATGTTGTTCATGATTTACTTTTGGATTAAATTAAACCTAAATGTGCCTTTATTTCTAACAATCCAAAAACCTGATTATAGGCGCTTAGGTTTATCAATGGTCGGCTTTGCCGAGGCAATCGAGGCTTAAAAATTCACCTGTGCACTTCAAAAGATGGCGCATAAGGGTCACCTTGTGGCTTACAAATATGAACGTGTTACTCGTGTCGAACGGCAAACCAGAGGATATGGAACCAACTCCTAAAAGGAGAAGGCATATCGGGATGCCAACACACTCTTTGTGGGAGCCGTTCTTAGTGTTCTTGCCGATCGTCTGCATGCGATGTGTATATGCACATTAAAGAGGCGAAGGAACTATGGGATGCTTTGAATGCTAAGTTCGGTGCTTCCGATGTCAAGCGGTGAATCAGTATATCATGGAGCAATATCATGACTACAAGATGGTGGATAACCGCTCAGAGTTGAGCGAGCTCATGAGATACGAGTTCTCGCCAGGAACTCGAACTTCTCAAAATCCAGCCACTGATGTGTTTGTGGTCAGCATTATCGCCAAATTACCTCCTTCATGGAGGAATTTTGCCACATCTTCAAAACATAAGAGACAAGAGATTTCTGTTGAGAATCGATTGCGTCTCTAGATGTTGAGGAGAAAGCTCGAGCTAAGGATGCACCTGTGAAAGGAACTGAGGCGATCTAGCGCCAATGTGGTGCAACAGCTTCTCACATGGCAAGAACAAAGGAAAAATAAAGCCAAACAAACCACTAATTTCAAGAAGAAGAAGTCAATGAACAAAGATGAGAAGCCTGCTTTGTTTGCGGTGAGATTGGACACCGGGCCAAGCAAAGGTGTCCAAATCGCAAGGGCAGAAGGGTGAGCAAGGATGTAACTCAAAGTCCGCCAACGTGACCATTGGCAATCCGAGGAGGAACTTCGGGTATGGTAACGCATCTATTGTTCTTTCAAGAAATCGGACCACCGATTGGTGGATTGATCGAGCTAATGTTCATGTGTGTCTTTGATCTCTCTTTGTTCTCTTCTTACCAGGTCGTGCGGGATTGCTCCGTGTTGATGGGAAAGCTTATTTCGAATGCTTTTGTTCTTGGTGTTGGCACGGTAGATCTGAAGTTTACTTGGAAAAGATCGTGCGCCTAAAGAACGTGCATGTCCCTCAATAAATAAAAACAGTCAGCGGCTCCCTTCTATGTAGAGAAGGGTTCAAAGTGGTGTTTGAGTCTAATAAAGTAGTCGTGTCTAAGCATGGACTTTTTATTGGTAAAGGCTATGAATGAGGAGGCTTGTTCCGTTTTTCCCTTTCTGATTTCTGCAATAAAGTTGTGAACCATATTTGTGATATTTCCAATGGAGGTGAAGCCGATGTTTGGCACTCACGGTTATGTCATTTAAATTTTGGTTGTATGACTCGGCTCGCTAGTATGAATTTAATTCCAAAAATTCCCTCTTGTCAAAGGTTCTAAGTGCCAAAGTTGTGTGCAATCAAAGCAACCTCGCAAACCTCATAAGGCAGCGGAGGAGAGAAACTTGGCACCATTAGAACTCATACATTCAGATCTTTGTGAGATGAATGGTGTGTTGACTAAAGGAGGAAAAAGATATTTCATGACTCTGATTGATGATGCATCTAGATACTGCTATGTTTATCTGTTGAAAACTAAAGATGAGGCTTTAGACTACTTCAAAGTCTATAAGGCTGAAGTTGAAAATCAATTAGAAAGAAAAATCAAAAGGCTTAGGTCGATCGTGGCGGTGAGTACTTCTCTCGAGTTCGACTTATTCTGGGAACATGGAATTATTCATGAGAGGACACCTCCTATTCGCCCCAGTCTAATGGGGTTGCCGAAAGAAAGAACCGCACTCTAACCGATTTGGTAAATGCCATGTTGGACACTTTGCGGGTCTATCTAAGGAATGGTGGGGAGGCCCATTGACTTCTTGTCACGTTTTGAATAATGTTCCTTCTAAGAATAAGGAGAAAACCTCATATGAAGAATGGGAAGGAGAAAACCATCACTTTCATACTTGCGCACGTGGGGTTGCTTGGCGAAAGTCAATGTGCCCATAACTAAAAAGCGCAAACTTGGACCTAAGACAGGTGGATTGTGTCTTTCTCGATACGCTCATCTAACATTGCCTATAGATTTTTAGTAGTAAAGTCTGAGGTATCTGACATGATCGTCGGTACAATCATGGAATCCAGAGATGCCACCTTCTTTGAGGGCATATTTCCCATGAAAGATTTGCATAGCGTTTCTAGTCAAAACCCTGAGATAATTCCCGAACCTATTGCACAAACTGAGGATTCTGAACAGATACCCGAGCAAAATCTTGAGGAGGATGATGGTGAGGCTCCTAGGAGGAGCAAGAGACAAAGGATGGTTAAATCCTTTGGTAATGATTTCACTGTGTACCTTGTGGATGATACTCCCACCTCTATTTCGTAAGCTTATGCATCTTCGATGCAGACTCTTGGAAGGAGGCAATCAGAGTGAGATGGATTCTATTCTGCCTAACGGAACTTGGGAGCTCACAGAATCGCCTTATGGTTGCAAAGTCAGGTCGTAAGTGGTCATTCAAAAAGAAACTAAGGCCTGATGGTATTATTGAAAAGTACAAGGCTAGACTTGTGGCTAAGGGTTATACGCAAAAGGAAGGAGAGGATTATTTTGATACTTATTCACCTGTTGCTAGGATCACAACCATCCGGGTACTTTTATCCTTGGCTGCCTCTCATGGTCTCATTGTCCATCAAATGGACGTGAAGACAGCTTTTCTTAATGGAGAGCTAGATGAGGAGATCTACATGGATCAGTCAGATGGATTTGTGCTACCCGGACATGAGAGCAAGGTGTGTAAGTTACTGAAATCTCTGTATTACCAAACCGGAGGGAGTATAATTTATATTGGAAGGATAATCATGGCGGAGAGGTGGACTGAAAAGAGCTCATTTGCGGCTGGGCTGTGTGATTTCTGTTGGATTATTTGGGCCAAGCCCATTTAATTGAGACAATAAATCCTAGAAAAATCTCAAAGGCCCACCTCATGAAGAGGCATGTGCACTAGCAATAGTACCACATTGCTAGCCTAAAGTGGTGAACACTAGTTTAAATAGTGGAGTGTGCTCCACCATGGTAGAACCATGTGGAGAAAGGGAGAAAGAAAGAATACACACGCCTTTCGCCTCGCCGTAGGGCTCGAGCACAGGCGGCGCGGGCGTGCGGCACCTGCGTGAATAGTCCGCCGAAATCCGGTCCAGGGCTTTGCGTAGACGCAGCCTCCTTTTGCAATTTATTCTTTTGCTACTCGAGATCGTCACGGTTGCAGAAGGGATAAGGAAACCGTAACCGACTCCGTAATAGACTCCGATCGTGGCACGTCTTCGAGTCGTGTTCGGTTACGGGCTGTTACCAGGCTATTCCTTTATATACTGCGCCGCTGCCGTCCGGAAGAGTACGATACACACCACGTCTAGGCTTTTGCTATTTTCCTCTCGCTGCGCCGCCATCAAGTCTGCTTCGCCCGTGCAGACGGCGTGCACCAAATAACGGAAAGCGGTGTCTCCGAACCGTCCGTCCTCGCGTTCTTGCACCGGAGAGGACGAATCGTGTTTTTGGGAAGCGCTGATCGGCGCTTCCACGCCACCGCCACGGCTCGTCTTCCTCGACGTTCAGGAGCGGCCGCCGCAAGATCGCACTCGATCGCAGCCGCCGCCTCCCTGATCAGACGCGCTTACAACGACTCATCGCTTCCATCTCGCATTACCTAACAAAGACGTTACAATGTTTCTCTTGTTTATTTTCAACCTATTGATTGTGAGCACATTAGATGGATATATGTGTAGTCTTCTAGCATATGCATCTATGGTATGCTCCTGTTTTTAGATTACCGATAGTCAATCACATGTTGTTCATGATTTACTTTTGGATTAAATTAAACCTAAATGTGCCTTTATTTCTAACAATCCAAAACCTGATTATAGGCGCTAGGTTTATCAATGGTCAAGCTTTGCCGAGGCAACCGAGGCCGTAAAAATTCACCGTGTGCACTTCAAAAGATGGCGCACAAGGGTCACCTTGTGGCTTACAACTATGAACGTGTTCGGGTGTCGAACGGCAAACCAGAGGATATGGAACCAACTCCTGAAAAGGAGAAGGCATATCGGGATGCCAACACACTCTTTGTGGGAGCCGTTCTTAGTGTTCTTGCCGATCGCCTGCATGCGATGTGTATATGCACATTAAAGAGGCGAAGGAACTATGGGATGCTTTGAATGCTAAGTTCGGTGCTTCCGATCTTGGCGGTGAATCAGATATCATGGAGCAATATCATGACTACAAGATGGTGGATAACCGTTTCAGAGTTGAGCGAGGCTCATGAGATACGAGGTTCTCGCCAGGAACTCGAACTTCTCAAAATCCAGCACTGACAGGTTTGTGGTCGGGCATTATCGCCAAATTACCTCCTTCATGGAGGAATTTTGCCACATCTCTGAAACATAAGAGACAAGAGATTTACATGAGAATCTGATTGCGTCTCTAGATGTTGAGGAGAAAGCTCGAGCTAAGGATGCACCTGTGAAAGGAACTGAGGGGCGATCTAGCGCCAATGTGGTGCAACAGCTTCACATGGCAAGAACAAAGGAAAAATAAAGCCAAACAAACCACTAATTTCAAGAAGAAGAAGTCAATGAACAAAGATGAGAAGCCCTCGCTTTGTTTGCGGTGAGATTGACACCGGCCAAACAAAGTGTCCAAATCGCAAGGGCGTGAAGGGTGAGCAAGGACAGAACTCAAAGTCTCACAACGTGACCATTGGCACATCTGAGGAGGAACTTCGGGTATGGTAACGCATCTATTGTTCTTTCAAGAAATCAGACCACCGATTGGTGGATTGATCTGGAGCTAATGTTCATGTGTGTGCTTTGATCTCTCTTTGTTCTCTTCTTACCAGGTCGTGCGGGATTGCTCGTGTTGATGGGAAAGCTTTCGAATGCTTTTGTTCTTGGTGTTGGCACGGTAGATCTGAAGTTTACTTCGGAAAGATCGTAGACTAAAGAACGTGCAGCATGTCCCCTCAATAAATAAAAACACAGTCGTGGCTCCCTTCTATGTAGAGAAGGGTTCAAAGTGGTGTTTGAGTCTAATAAAGTAGTCGTGTCTAAGCATGGACTTTTTATTGGTAAAGGCTATGAATGAGGAGGCTTGTTCCGCTTTTTCCTTTCTCGATTTCTGCAATAAAGTTGTGAACCATATTTGTGATATTTCCAATGGAGGTGAAGCCGATGTTTGGCACTCACGGTTATGTCATTTAAATTTTGGTTGTATGACTCGCTCGCTAGTATGAATTTAATTCCAAAAATTCCCTCTTGTCAAAGGTTCTAAGTGCCAAAGTTGTGTGCAATCAAAGCAACCTCGCAAACCTCATAAGGCAAATGGAGGAGAGAAACTTGGCACCATTAGAACTCATACATTCAGATCTTTGTGAGATGAATGGTGTGTTGACTAAAGGAGGAAAAAGATATTTCATGACTCGATTGATGATGCATCTAGATACTGCTATGTTTATCTCATGAAAACTAAAGATGAGGCTTTAGACTACTTCAAAGTCTATAAGGCTGAAGTTGAAAATCAATTAGAAAGAAAAATCAAAAGGCTTAGGTCGATCGTGGCGGTGAGTACTTCTCTCTTGAGTTCGACTTATTCTGTAAGGAACATGGAATTATTCATGAGAGGACACCTCCCTATTCGCCCCGCCTAATGGGGTTGCCGAAAGAAAGAACCGCACTCTAACCGATTTGGTAAATGCCATGTTGGACCTTTGCGGGTCTATCTAAGGAATGGTGGGGGGAGGCCCTGTTGACTTCTTGTCACGTTTTGAATAATGTTCCTTCTAAGAATAAGGAGAAAACCTCATATGAAGAATGGGAAGGGAGAAAACCATCACTTTCATACTTGCGCACGTGGGGTTGCTTGGCGAAAGTCAATGTGCCCATAACTAAAAAGCGCAAACTTGGACCTAAGACAGTGGATTGTGTCTTTCTGGGATACGCTCATCGGAGCATTGCCTATAGATTTTTAGTAGTAAAGTCTGAGGTATCTGACATGATCGTCGGTACAATCATGGAATCCAGAGATGCCACCTTCTTTGAGGGCATATTTCCCATTAAAGATTTGCATAGCGTTTCTAGTCAAAACCCTGAGATAATTCCCGAACCTATTGCACAAACCGAGGATTACGAGCAGAATGCAGAGCAAAATCTTGAGGAGGATGATGCTGAGGCTCCTAGGAGGAGCAAGAGACAAAGGATGGTTAAATCCTTTGGTAATGATTTCACTGTGTACCTTGTGGATGATACTCCCACCTCTATTTCGTAAGCTTATGCATCTTCCGATGCATTACTTGGAAGGAGGCAATCAGTAGTGAGATGGATTCTATTCTCGCCTAACGGAACTTGGGAGCTCACGTAATCGCTTTATGGTTGCAAACCTGTGGGCTGTAAGTGGCTGTTCAAAAAGAAACTAAGGCCTGATGGTATTATTGAAAAGTACAAGGCTAGACTTGTGGCTAAGGGTTATACGCAAAAGGAAGGAGAGGATTATTTTGATACTTATTCACCTGTTGCTAGGATCACAACCATCCGGGTACTTTTATCCTTGGCTGCCTCTCATGGTCTCATTGTCCATCAAATGGACGTGAAGACAGCTTTTCTTAATGGAGAGCTACATGAGGAGATCTACATGGATCAGCCAGATGGATTTGTGCTACCCGGACATGAGAGCAAGGTGTGTAAGTTACTGAAATCTCTGTATTACCAAACCGGAGGGAGTA
The DNA here is from genome assembly GCA_036346355.1 of Rhipidocladum racemiflorum. Classification (NCBI taxonomy): domain Eukaryota; kingdom Viridiplantae; phylum Streptophyta; class Magnoliopsida; order Poales; family Poaceae; genus Rhipidocladum; species Rhipidocladum racemiflorum. The sequence goes on from CM070571.1 coordinate 24,120,330, forward strand.
TAATTTATATTGGAAGGATAATCATGGCGGAGAGGTGGACTGAAAAGAGCTCATTTGCGGCTGGGCTGTGTGATTTCTGTTGGATTATTTGGGCCAAGCCCATTTAATTGAGACAATAAATCCTAGAAAAATCTCAAAGGCCCACCTCATGAAGAGGCATGTGCACTAGCAATAGTACCACATTGCTAGCCTAAAGTGGTGAACACTAGTTTAAATAGTGGAGTGTGCTCCACCATGGTAGAACCATGTGGAGAAAGGGAGAAAGAAAGAATACACACGCGCGCGCTCGCCTCACCGGGCCGGGCTCGGGCGTGCGGCACCTGCGTGAATGGTCCGCCGAAATCCGGTCCAGGGCTTTGCGTAGGCGCAGCCTCCTTTTGCAGTTTATTCTTTTGCTACTCGAGATCGTCACGGTTGCAGAAGGGATAAGGAAACCGTAACCGACTCCGTAATAGACTCCGATCGTGGCACGTCTTCGAGTCGTGTTCGGTTACGGGCTGTTACCAGGCTATTCCTTTATATACTGCGCCGCTGCCGTCCGGAAGAGTACGATACACACCACGTCTAGGCTTTTGCTATTTTCCTCTCGCTGCGCCGCCATCAAGTCTGCCCCGTCCGTCTGGCGGCGTGCACCGTGACGAACGGAAAGCGTGTCTCGAAACCGTCGTCCTCGCGTTCTTGCACCGGAGAGGACGAATCAGGTTTTGGGAAGCGCTCGGCGCGATCGCTTCCACGCCACCGCCACGGCTCGTCTTCCTCGACGTTCAGGAAGCGGCCGCTCGGCATCGCACTCGGCTGCGCGCTCGTCCTCGACGCATCAGACGCTACAACGACTCGCTCCATCTCGCACCTAACAGTACGTTACAATGTTTCTACTGTTTATTTTCAACCTATTGATTGTGAGCACATTAGATGGATATATGTGTAGTCTTCTAGCATATGCATCTATGGTATGCTCCTGTTTTTCGTTACCGATAGTCAATCACATGTTGTTCATGATTTACTTTTGGATTAAATTAAACCTAAATGTGCCTTTATTTCTAACAATTTCGACGTGGAGTCAGCAAGTATATACCCAGGACGGAGGTGATTCACCCCCTTTAGGTAGAGAGTTTTGACATGCCTGGCATTTGAGTGGGTTGTTTTTTTTTATCCTTTTCTTTTGGTTCAATCTTTGTATTCCTTTCTGGGTGTAACACTAGTGTATTGTTTTTGTCGAGGACAAGTTTGTTCGTGTCAATGGTACCTTTCCTTCCGGCATTTCAGCACTCCCCAACACAAATAGAAGACAAAATGAAAATGATACTACAGTTTCTTCTCTTAATAATCATTATCTGTATACGTTCTATAATGTGACGCTTCACTTTTCGTCCAGTGAAAATCACGACTCTAATAATGTCACGCTTCACTATTGTCATGGTCCTAGTTTTCCATGTGAGTGCCATGGTGGGCAAATAGGTAATTTCCCCTCCCTATAATTTTTCCCCACCCTTTCTTTTTCTCTCTCCCTCCCCACTCATCTCTCCCTCCCTGCAACCGGTTCCCCACCCGACCGACCTCCTCTTCCCCTGGGCGACGCCCCACTCCCCACCCTCCTCTCCTCACCGACGCCGGCGCCTCCCCTGCTCCTGCGCCCGGCGCCGCCTCCACCCTCCACCAGCCGACGCCCCCCCTCCCTCACCCTTCCCTGCCGACGCCACCCCCCCCCCTCGGCTTCCCAGCCGGCGACGCCGCCCCCTCCCAGCTCAACGCCGGCGACACCACCCCCTGACGGCTACTCCCCTCCCCTTCCTCTCCCTCCTCTTCCCTCCCTCCCTCTACCTCTCCATGACTAGGGTTGTGATGGATTTGGGGACCTAGGGTTGGATGAAGACTAAGTGTTTGATGAAATGCTAGAAAGGATGTAGGCTAGGTGTTTGTTGAAATGCCCATGGGGGAGATTGTTGCTTGGGAATGCTCATGCAATTGCTATGGAATAGTTGTTGAAATGCGCCTACTAGGTGTTCGATCCAATTTCCAACAAGGTTCTGTTTAGCGATTGAGTTCAATTAGTAAGTGAATGTGTTGGCGGATGTTGGTTTGAAGCTATGACCTAAGGGTGAACTATTGTCTGCAGGTCTGTGTTGCTAGGGTTTTTGGTTAAACGGTCATGCAAGTTGGGTAGGGATATGTGTTCCGAATGTTTTAATGCATTGTAGACCTAGCTCCCATTCTTTCCGTTCAGTCCTTACTACTTATGCTCTATTCTAGTTCGTTTTCAGTGTTTGAGCACCTAACGGTTAGTTGGGATTGGTACCAAATAGGAAAACTTAGTGGAGGGCGAGCAATTAAATCACTAGCTATAAAGTTTTCGATTCAAGATAGTGTTGAGCCATTCATAATATTGTTCGGCTGTTATTGTGGAGTTTCGTAGTCGTATTTTCATTTTGATTGTCGAATGCTTGCATATTGTCTTCAATTGTCATTTCATCGCATATGCACGGCATACATCTCATTCCATGTGCGTTTGTGAACGTGTAGAGAACGAACCCGCGGAGGGTGACGCGGCAGTGGTTGAGGGGGATATCGGTGAGCAGGTGGTTACTGAGACTCCAGCAGAAGCATCAGGCAAGCACCTAAGCATATTCAACCTTTATGTAAATGTATTTTTGTGAATAAACTGCTACATGATTGGTTAAGTGATGCATTAGGAATTTATTGAGGGATAGGTCTAGATCCCATTTGCTGCACATACACCCGTTGGTAATTGTTGAACACATCCTTTGGAGCTAGGCTATGGGTAATATATTTGAACCACGCTTAGAAATGCTTAGATGTCGGGTTTGGGCCAAGTGACGGAGGGTTCCGTCACTTGCGGTTGTTATTATTACACACCTACTACTTTATGTTGGCTTGGAATTGGGAAAGGTTTTGGAAAGAAATGAATTGTGGACCGGGCGGGGAGTTGGTTCATTTGGGTATGGAGACTCAAATGTGTAGCCCCGTCTGTGTCAGTTAAGGACCGATCCGTAAGTGGAATAAGATTGAGCACACCCCGGTTGGTCGCATGCCCGATTATGGTACGGTAAGCCACTCTTTCTTTCATATTGAATCGATGGACCGTAACTCCCTGTGGTTGGACGTGGTTGAGGGCGAGGCTTAGGCCGGCTCTCGAGCGCCAAGCCGGGCTTGGGGCAGCTCGAGGGGGTGCTAGGTTTTCGGACCGCAGGGGGACGCTTCAGCGATTGGGTATGGATGGGAGGGGGTTGACACGAGGCCCTTCGTGGTACGTGTCGTGCGATCAATGCTTCCCTGCAGGGTTAAATAAGCGATTCGAATTGCCGCGCTCTCGGATATGAGCAAGCTTGATCCGAACTTCTTCTGCGTAGTAAACAACTTGAACTTGTAGCTCGTCGTTGGACTTGAGCTTTAAAATGGTTATGTATCGCCTTACTTTAATTGTTGTTACTTTTAACCTCACACTAGAAGTAAGTGCGGTCTATAACTGCTTTAAATGTGTAATTGGTCTAATGGTCGCATTTATATTACAAATGTTAATGCTTTTCCGCACTTTTACCCTAAGCTTACTCCTTGCTACAACTAAATGCATAATCCTTTGGAGTCGGTCGTATATGGACCCCCGGGTAAGTCTTGCGAGTACCTTTTGTACTCATACCTTCTGCTTTGTGGTTTTCAGGTGAGGATCAGGTGGGTGGATGCGAGTTCTGCCCGTACTGCCTCTCGGTGACTGGGCGGGGCACCGAGTAGAGGCTTGCCGACGCCGTTTGCACCTGGGAGTGTTCAGGGGCAGAACACTTCCGGGGTTTGTCTTACTTTTGCTAAATGCACCCCTTTTGTTGTATAGATAGATGCGGTTTTTGGGCTTTTGGATTTGGTAATGGACGCTTACGCGTATGTCGGGTTCCGTTTGTGTCTTCTTTAACTGTTGATACTGCTGTGGTGCTGTGGATGTCGTTTTTACTTTCCATATATATATATCAACTGCTGTTTTTCTTGTCTGCTGAGTGGATGTCCGTATTTATAGGAAGGTCATGCCGAAATTTTCTAGTTTTTGATGGCTTGGTTGATTTTCGGGTTTTGGCTAGTCGTAGGGCTTTGTGGGTTGTTTTCCGTTTGGTTGGTGGTTTGTCGGGTTCGTCTTGTGCCGTGTGTTTCCGCTTGTGTGTGGTTTGGATGGTTTCGGGTTCGTTGCCCCCTTTGTGCAAATTGAATTGATAACGGCATTGGAAACCGGTATGTGGGGATCCTGGGCGTGTTTCGGGTCGCATACCGGGGGAATACCGGGGTTGTTGTCGAGTTGTTTGGACGTTCGTAGGGTTGTTTCCATTGGGCTTGGGTATTAGCATCAGGATCACCTCCGGTGGTTTGTTGCTAGGATCCAAATCCGACGTGAGCAACTGTCCATCCAACAACTCGAGGACGATTTGGGCGGCTCCTCACAAGGCTGGTATCAAAGCAAGGTGCATAAAGACGAACTTAAACTTGACGACCACTTAGGTGATTGATTAGGACCTGCATAATGCATTAGGTAGAGCTTGGTACCGATTACCCGCCCTAGGTATATATTTAGGAGAGTTACGTTAAATGGTGAGCGTGGGAGAACCGATTACGTTGGAGTCGTGCATCCATACTATGCATATGAGGTTCATGTCATGTCATGCATGCATATGTTTACCATGTCATTGTGCATCATACTTTGTGCTTTTGTGTGGGGTTTAACCTGTGTCGTCTATCTTGTTGGTAACAGAATGCGGACCCGCGGGGCTTCCACCTCTGGGGGTGATGGAGGTACCGAGCGACAGCGGCCAGAGGGTGCTGATCCGCCGCCTCCTCCCAACGTGTTGGACATTCAGCCGACCGAGCAAAGCACCAGGAGGCGACAAATCGGATCCTGGAGATGCTAGTCCAGGATCGGGTCCAAAGATGGTGGCCGCGGCGAGGGGCGAGGTCGGCCCACCCGCTATCTCGACTTCCCGCCCCCGCAGCCCCCGGTCGTCTCACGCGCCACCGATCCGTCGGAGGCCGACGATTGGCTACGCCGCGATAGAGCAAAAGTTTGCTCTTATCGATCGTGGGGAGCTCGTAAGGCCCACTTCGCGGCAGCGGCTCCAGGGCCTGCTGGTGCTTGGTGGGCCAATTTGCGGGTGATGCGACTGCCGGCACCGATTTACTTGGGCTGAGTTCCGTGAGGCGTTTGGGCGTACCACATCCCGAAGGGCCTCATGGACATGAAGAAGCAGCGATTTCGCTCTCCGGCGATTCAACAAGTCGGTGGTTGACTACTCGCAGAGTTCAACTACCTCGGCGCAGACGCCCGGAGGAGGTCGACACCGACTGTAAGAAGGTCGGTTGTGCCAGTGGGCCGACAAATGAAGATGCAGATAAGTCAGTCCGTCTGCGACTTCGCCGACTACAATGACCTGGTGAGCCGCGCGATCACCGTTGAGCTCAAGATGCGGGCTCATCAGAGGAGAAGAAGAGGAAGCGCGACGCCAGACTCGTGGCCAAGGCAGCAGCTCGGCGGTCTCAGATCACCGGCCGAGGCCGTCGCTTCCAGCCTGCCTCGCCAACGAATAATACCTGCCGGTTGTCGCCACCCGGCCATTTACCACCACTACCGCCACCGGCAGCCGTAGCGAGCCGAGTCCTGGTCCCGGCCTGCGGCTACAATTGCGACGCGCGGGCCACTTCATCCGGATCGCCCATTCCCACGCCGGGCAGCGAACCGGCGCTCCACGGCCAGTGCGACAAAGACCACCGCCGCTGCTCACGTTGAGCCGAGGCAGCGTCACCTTCGGCCGACGCCGAGGCGGTTCCTAGGGCTCCGCCGCGCTAGCCGGGCACGCTTCTTGTTGAGGGGCATGAGGCTAGAGTGTTGTTTGATTCAGGGCCTCCCATTCTTTTATCCGCACGGGTTTGGCGGCGAGATCGATGAGGGTCGATGGCAGCGTTGTCACCTCTTTTACGATTGAGGCACCAGGGTCGAAGATCACGGTCGAGCAGATGGTTCGAAGGCGTGAGTTCAGATTCGTGATTCCGCTCACCGCCGCCTTGTCGCTTCTAGACCTGCGGGAATAGATGTCATCCTGGGGATGAGTTGGGTGACACGACAAGCAGTCGTTTTGGATTCTTGTAGTCGTACCACTGTCACTCCGAAATCAGAAAGGGCGGCCGACTCACTCTACTTCTTAATGAGAACAAGGCCACCTTGTGTTCGCTAAATGGGACGAAGTTGAAGAGCTAGACTCGATTCCCGTGATGTCCGAAGTTTCCCGATGTGTTCCTCAGAATTACCGGGAATGCCGCTTGATCGGGACATTGAGTTCGCCGTTGAGCTCCGGCCAGGATCGCTCCGGTGTCCAAGCGATCAGACTGGATGCCGCCAAATGAATTGGCCGAAATAAGACCCACCTGAAAGGATTGATGGACAAGGGGTTCATCCGACCGAGCTCCTCGCCTGGGTCGTTCGACTCTGCTTGTGACCAAGAAGGATGGTTCTCTGCGCCTCTGCGTTGATTACCGCCCCTCGAATGCGATCACCGTCAAGAACAAGTACCCATTGCCCGGATCGACCTCCTGCTCGATCACCGACCGTGCACGAGTATTTTCCAAGATTGATCTCGAGGCTCGGCTACCATCATATTAAGATCCGAGCCGAGGACATCCCGAAGATCGCTTTCTCCACCAGATACGGGCTCTACGAGTATACCGTGATGTCGTTCGGCCTCACGAACGCCGCCGCGTACTTTATGTACTGATGAACTCCATATTTATGGAAGAGCTGGATTCTTTTGTCGTCATCTTCATCGATGATATTTTGATATATTCGGCCCGAGGAAGAGCACGCCGAACACCTTCGCATTGTTCTCGCGACTCAGTGAGTATCGCTGTATGCGGTTCGGCAAGTGCGAGTTCGCTAAGGGAAGTGTCATTCTTGGGACACGCCCTTTCTCGAGCGAGGCGTGGCGATTGACCCGAGCAAGGTACAGGATGTACTCAAATGGGAGCAGCCCAAGATCATCACGGACATCCGCATTTTCTTGGATCAGTAGGTATTATCGCCGTTTCATCCAGGACTTCTCAAAGATTGGCGGCCGATGCGATCGAGCCGCTCAAGAAGGGGGTCGATTCGGATGGTCACGGATCGTGAGAGCGCCTTCCGTGACATCAAGCAACGTCGACTACGGCTCTGTCCTCACTCACCGGATATCCACAATCCTTTTGAGGTGTATTGCGATCGTCGAGGCATTGGGCTCTACCAGTGTGCTTATGCAAGAAGGCCGAGTCGTTGCCTGCGCATCTCGGCAGTTGAAGCACCACGAGGAGCACTACCCCACCCATGATTTGGAGCTTGCAGCAGTGGTGCATGCCTTGAAGATCTGGCGCCACTACCTCCTGGGGAATAAGTGCAATATTTATACCGATCATAAAAGTCTCAAGTACATCTTCACTCAGGCAGATCTGAATATGAGGCAATGGAGATGGCTTGAGCTGATCAAAGACTACAGTGCCTGAGGTACACTACCACCCGGGGAAGGCGAATGTGGTAGCTGACGCGTTGAGTCGCAAAGCTCAATGCAACTGCTTTACTCTCCAGTCCCTGAGTGTCTCTCTCTGTGCCGAATTCCAGAGACTCGGTTTGGAGATGGGCGAGCAGGGATTCATAGCTAATATCGAGTTGAGATCCACATAGCTCGATCAGATTAGAGAGGCACAGACGCAGGATGGAGAGGTTGACCAAATCCGGGATAAGTTGAAATTGGGGCAAGTCTTGAAGTTTCGCTGGATGATCGAGGAACCTTGTGGTTCGGCGACCGCATAGTTGTCCCTGATGACCAGGAGTTGAAGCGAAGGATTCTCGATGAGGCACATAACTCCTTGCTTACCATTCACCCGGGCAGCAACAAGATGTATCAGGACCTGAGACGGCAGTTTTGGTGGGCTCGCATGAAGCGTGAAGTCGCTCGCTATGTGTCTGAGTGCGACGTCTGCAAGCGGGTAAAGGCCGAACACCTCAAGCCAGCCGGTACTCTTCAGCCCCTTCCTATTCCAGTTTGGAAATGGGAGGATGTTACCATGGATTTCATTACTGGCCTGCCGACCACTTCCTCAGGCCATGACTCAATTTGGGTGATCGTCGATCGACTGACGAAGTCCGCGCACTTTCTGGCTGTCCGGACCACTTTTTCGACCAAGAGATATGCAGAGCTATATATCTCTCGGATTGTGTGTCTCCATGGAGTACCGAAACAGATAGTGTCAGATCGAGGCTCTCAGTTTGTCTCTCGGTTCTGGAGAAGCCTACATGAAGCTTTGGGCACAAAGTTGCTCCACGCTCAAAGATACCACCCTCGGTGGACGGTCAGACCGAGAGGGTCAATCAGATCCTCGAGGACATGTTGAGGGCATGCGTCCTATCATACGAGAAGAAGTGGGGAGAATGTCTCCCGTACGCCGATTTTGCGTACAACAACAGCTACCAAACCAGTATCCAGATGTCTCCGTTCGAGGCACTTTATGGTCGCAGTTGTCGAGCGCCGCTGAATTGGTCAGAAAGTGGAGAACGCTCCTTGATTGGGCCTGAGTTAGTTGTGGAGGCGGAAGAAAAGGTCAGGACTATCCAGGAAAATCTGAGGATAGCGCGGTCGCGACAGAAGAGTTACGCTGATCGTCGTAGGAGACCTCTCTCCTTCAACGTCGGCGACTTTGTCTATCTAAAGGTATCTCCCCTCCGTGGCACCCGTCGTTCTGGAGTTAAGGGAAAATTGGCACCTCGCTATATTGGACCCTTCCGGATCCTTGGGAGACGTGGTCAAGTGGCGTATCAGTTGGAACTCCCTCCTTCGCTTGAGATGGTTCACGATGTCTTCCATGTGTCGCAATTGAAGAAGTGCCTCCGTACTCCCTTTGAATCTCTGGAGGTGGACGACCTCGAAGTTCAGCCTGAACCTGATTTATCTTACCAAGAGCATCCTATTCGAGTTTTGGACGAGGCCGAACGCAAGACTCGAAGGAAGACTCTCAAGTTCTATAAGGTTCAGTGGAGCAACCACACTGAAGATGAGGCCACTTGGGAATGGGAAGGCCGTTTGCAAAGTGAATACCCGGAATTCTTCCAAACTATGTAAGTGTTTTAAACCCGCCCAGTGCAATTCTCGTATGTATAAGCTCCCTTCCAACTATGTACTCATTCGAATCTCGGGGCGAGATTCCCCTAAGGGGGGAGGATTTGTCATGGTCCTAGTTTTCCATGTGAGTGCCATGGTGGGCAAATAGGTAATTTCCCCTCCCTATAATTTTTCCCCACCCTTTCTTTTTCTCTCTCTCCCTCCCCACTCATCTCTCCCTCCCTCCAATCGGTTCCCCACCCGCCCGACCTCCTCTTCCCCTGGGCGAGGCCCCACTCCCCACCCTCCTCTCCTCACCGACGTCGGCGCCTCCCCTGCTCCTGCGCCCGGCGCCGCCTCCACCGGCCGACCGCCTCCACCAGCCGACGCCCCCCCCTCCCTCACCCTTCCCTGCCGACGCCACCCCCTCGGCTTCCCAGTAGCGACGCCGCCCCCTCCCAGCTCAACGCCGGCGACACCCCTCAGACGGCTACTCCCCCTCCCCCTTCCTCTCCCTCCTCTTCCCTCCCTCCCTCTACCTCTCCATGACTAGGGTTGTGATGGATTTGGGGACCTAAGGTTGGATGAAGACTAAGTGTTTGATGAAATGCTAGAAAGGATGTAGGCTAGGTGTTTGTTGAAATGCCCATGGGGGAGATTGTTGCTTGGGAATGCTCATGCAATTGCTATGGAATAGTTGTTGAAATGCGCCTACTAGGTGTTCGATCCAATTTCCAACAAGGTTCTGTTTAGCGATTGAGTTCAATTAGTAAGTGAATGTGTTGGCGGATGTTGGTTTGAAGCTATGACCTAAGGGTGAACTATTGTCTGCAGGTCTGTGTTGCTAGGGTTTTTGGTTAAACGGTCATGCAAGTTGGGTAGGGATATGTGTTCCGAATGTTTTAATGCATTAGGTGTATCCGCGGCAAACCGAATACGTGATGCAATCCATGCATTTCAGATTGTAGACCTAGCTCCCATTCTTTCCGTTCAGTCCTTACTACTTATGCTCTATTCTAGTTCGTTTTCAGTGTTTGAGCACCTAACGGTTAGTTGGGATTGGTACCAAATAGGAAAACTTAGTGGAGGGCGAGCAATTAAATCACTAGCTATAAAGTTTTCGATTCAAGATAGTGTTGAGCCATTCATAATATTGTTCGGCTGTTATTGTGGAGTTTCGTAGTCGTATTTTCATTTTGATTGTCGAATGCTTGCATATTGTCTTCAATTGTCATTTCATCGCATATGCACGGCATACATCTCATTCCATGTGCGTTTGTGAACGTGTAGAGAACGAACCCGCGGAGGGTGACGCGGCAGTGGTTGAGGGGGATATCGGTGAGCAGGTGGTTACTGAGACTCCAGCAGAAGCATCAGGCAAGCACCTAAGCATATTCAACCTTTATGTAAATGTATTTTTGTGAATAAACTGCTACATGATTGGTTAAGTGATGCATTAGGAATTTATTGAGGGATAGGTCTAGATCCCATTTGCTGCACATACACCCGTTGGTAATTGTTGAACACATCCTTTGGAGCTAGGCTATGGGTAATATATTTGAATCACGCTTAGAAATGCTTAGATGTCGGGTTTGGGCCAAGTGACGGAGGGTTCCGTCACTTGCGGTTGTTATTATTACACACCTACTACTTTATGTTGGCTTGGAATTGGGAAAGGTTTTGGAAAGAAATGAATTGTGGACCGGGCGGGGAGTTGGTTCATTTGGGTATGGAGACTCAAATGTGTAGCCCCGTCAGGTCGATTAAGGACCGATCTGTAAGTGGAATAAGATTGAGCACACCCCGGTTGGTCGCATGCCCGATTATGGTACGGTAAGCCACTCTTTCTTTCATATTGAATCGATGGACCGTAACTCCCTGTGGTTGGACGTGGTTGAGGGCGAGGCTTAGGCCGGCTCTCGAGCGCCAAGCCGGGCTTGGGGCAGCTCGAGGGGGTGCTAGGTTTTCGGACCGCAAGGGGACGCTTCAGCGATTGGGTATGGATGGGAGGGGGTTGACACAAGGCCCTTCGTGGTACGTGTCGTGCGATCAATGCTTCCCTGCAGGGTTAAATAAGCGATTCGAGTTGCCGCGCTCTCGGATATGAGCAAGCTTGATCCGAACTTCTTCTGCGTAGTAAACAACTTGAACTTGTAGCTCGTCGTTGGACTTGAGCTTTAAAATGGTTATGTATTGCCTTACTTTAATTGTTGTTACTTTTAACCTCACACTAGAAGTAAGTGCGGTCTATAACTGCTTTAAATGTGTAATTGGTCTAATGGTCGCATTTATATTACAAATGTTAATGCTTTTCCGCACTTTTACCCTAAGCTTACTCCTTGCTACAACTAAATGCATAATCCTTTGGAGTCGGTCGTATATGGACCCCCGGGTAAGTCTTGCGAGTACCTTTTGTACTCATGCCTTCTGCTTTGTGGTTTTTCAGGTGAGGATCAGGTGGGTGGATGCGAAGTTCTGCCGTCGCCTCTCGGTGATCGCGGGCACCGAGTAGAGGCTTGCCGACGCCGTTCTTTGCCGGGAGTGTTCAGGGGCAGAACACTTCCGGGGTTTGTCTTACTTTTGCTAAATGCACCCCTTTTGTTGTATAGATAGATGCGGTTTTTGGGCTTTTGGATTTGGTAATGGACGCTTACGCGTATGTCGGGTTCCGTTTGTGTCTTCTTTAGCTGTTGATACTGCTGTGGTGCTATGGATGTCGTTTTTACTTTCCATATATATATATCAACTGCTGTTTTTCTTGTCTGCTGAGTGGATGTCCGTATTTATAGGAAGGGCATGCCGAAATTTTCTAGTTTTTGATGGCTTGGTTGATTTTCGGGTTTTGGCTAGTCGTAGGGCTTTGTGGGTTGTTTTCCGTTTGGTTGGTGGTTTGTCGGGTTCGTCTTGTGCCGTGTGTTTCCGCTTGTGTGTGGTTTGGAAGGTTTCGGGTTCGTTGCCCCCTTTGTGCAAATTGAATTGATAACGGCATTGGAAACCGGTATGTGGGGATCCTGGGCGTGTTTCGGGTCGCATACCGGGGGAATACCGGGGTTGTTGTCGAGTTGTTTGGACGTTCGTAGGGTTGTTTCCATTGGGCTTGGGTATTAGCATCAGGATCACCTCCGGTGGTTTGTTGCTAGGATCCAAATCCGACGTGAGCAACTGTCCATCCAACAACTCGAGGACGATCTGGGCGGCTCCTCACAACTATGCATCCGGTGAATAATCACGACACATGGAGAAACGCCCAGTCTACGATTTCATCTTTGCTTTGGTTGGGGTGCGCCTGGCAAGGGCTGCAGTGCAACGCCCGAGCGACGAGGTTTCGGTTTGAATAAAATTTCGGAGGTGCCCGAAATCCGAAATCTCGACGAGATTTTGAAAATTTAAATTAAATCTGGACGGAATCTAAAATTTAAATTTTAAATCCGGTTTTTTTTCTACCGGGAAATCCGAGATTTCGGTTCAAAAACCGAAATTTCGCCGAGATTATTCGAGATTTCGGTAAAATTCCACTTAACGGAAAATGGTTCAAACGACGTCAAATTTTTTTGAAATTTTGGTCAGACATGGAAAATGACTTGAAGAATCCAATCCGGTCAAATTTTGAACAAATTTCGGTCAAAAAACCGAGATTTCGGTCCATTTCACCGAAATTATAGGGTACTGTAGCACTTTTAAAATTTTTTTATGGTTTTTTAATTTCACCGGGATTATGGAACTCGGGGGGTCCGAAAACCGAGATTTCGCGGGATTTCGGCGAGAATTTGAACCCTGCGCGCAAGGGCCTCAGCGGCAAGCCACTGTAGTGGACCATCCCCACAAAAAATAAATTTAATATCGTTGTGGGACGGTGTCCCACATATCATCCACGCGTCCACCCCGATTTTTGCGAAAAAGTCCTCCGATTCTTCGAAATTACGGATAGGTCCCTACGCGATTTTATATGAGAGGAAAATCTTTTTTTCCCGGTTCGCGTTTAGGTCCCTCATTCGCCGTTTTACAGGAGAGGCCTCCCGTTAATCACGAATCGCGGACGAGCCTTTTCCTAATTTTTCAAAATAGCAAACAAGTCCAAAATTATAACAAATAGATCCTCGTCATTATTACCTTAAGTTTTCTTTCATGTGTTTAGTAAATGCACCTGGACAAAACCTTTCCAACCGCAAGTCCATCTAAAACAAGTCCATGTTGCATTTTTACTGAAGAAAGATCATAGAACAAATGTCAGATGACAGATATACCCTACGGTATATATAACTGAAGAAACAAATCTAACAGACATGTTCAAAATGTGAAAGATATAAAAACTCACCCATCTATTCGGATGAAAACGCTGAGGCTCAGCTCCTCAGTTGATCCCCCTTTGCACTAGTGAACAGAAGGAAAGTAATGTTTCATCACTTGTGTCCGATAGCTCAACAACTAAAATACAATGGATCACCAAAAAAAAATATCTATCTATTTTATATCATATATGCAGGAGAACATGCTATCGAGAAACTAGTGGATTTAATGAACCGGCCTGGTTGATGATTTTTACAGCTTCTTCGCTCTTTGAGAATACTTTCAATGTGGAGACATGTGAAACTGGAATAAGCTAATAAAACCAGATGAAAAAGTAATGGGTTTGACGTCACCATACAGTTTGTTATCCAGCTAAACACTTCATGAAAAGAAAGGCAAATGGAAACAGCAATAGTTATTCGTATCACAAAACGCCTCATCACACCATTGGGCACAGCATCCGCTGAAAAGTCCCAAGCCTCCATTGCTTGGGGTTTATTCCTTCTTTCCTCAGCCTCTCAATTAGCTGCACGAGTCGCTACTCACAAGCCTTCTTGTAGACCTCTGCCGAATGAACTGTTATCCCAAAATGGCACCACATCAATTAAAAATAAAAATGCTCCTACATCTAGTTGTTACAAACCACCTGCAAATCCTTAAAATAAATTATGAAGGATAGCAACCTAAGCAGAGGATGAGAACACCAAAACAGCAACAGTGTAATTTTGAGGCATGGGAACAATGCCTTGGACAAATGAACTCAAAAGTAACAAAACATTCAAATTAACAAGCGTCAGGCTATTGTGCCACAATTAAAACAAAGCAAGCTTAAATCCGTGGAAAGGACTCAATTATAAGCCATGAAGTGATTTTAGAAACAGTCTTTTGCCGAGTGTGCGCTCCGTTGGGCCCATAAGAGAACAACAATTCGGAGCAGCAGCACGACTATCCAGAGCTCAAAACCACATTGCCCCGGTGCTTGAGCTCCCAAGCCAGAGCAGCAGCACGACTATAGTACTATCCAGAGCTCAAAACCAAAACTCCTACAGAACCGAGTGTTTCAGAGCAGCACTGCGCACTACCGTTCCTGGAGCGCGCGGCGACGGGGCTGGCGGGCCGCGCCACGGGAGCGCTCCTGACGCAGCAGGCCACCTCGGGCCACCTGGGGAGGCAGCTCCCAGAGGAGTGGAGCAGCCGAATGTGACGGCCCCCTGCCGCCGCGGGGAGCCGGCGGCGCGCAGCGAGGAGGACGGGGCTGGAGTCCCCAGCGGCGGCGGTGGAGGTGGAGGCGGCCATGGGGAGGAGCGACTGGAGAGATGGCCGCGGTGGCATCACGGGGCGGTGGTCTAGAGTTTCAGGGCGCGGGGCATGAGCGAGGCGGAGCAGATGAGGGGAGAGACTGGCAGAGGTTTGGGGTCTTGGTCTCTTGGAGAAGAAGAAAGAGAAGCGAGGCGACGACGAGAGTTTGGATTGGATAGGAGGTTTCCTTGGGTGGCGTTTGGATACAGGGTTAGAATGGGAGTAGGAATGGGATTTGAGACGGGGGCGCGGCCTACAACGACCTCGGGTTGGTCCGCATGGCCACCTGCGGTGGGCAGGGGGACGACCGGCGAGCAGAGCGGGAGGAGTCGGCGGCGGCGGCACCGCTAAGGTGAGGGACGTCGAGACAGCGCCCGGCGCCTCGCCTGGCTGAGGCTTAGATGCGAACGGGACTCGGGAGGCGCGGTGATCTGAGCTCAAGAGCATTCACCGACCACATGCTCTAGCTCGGCCAAGGCCTCGCCGCGAATTCGGAACAGGAGTCGATATTCATTCGCAGAGAAACGCCCAGATATACGATTTCACATTTGCTTTGGTTGGGGTGCGCCTGGCAAGGGCTGCAGTGCAACGCCCGAGCGACGCGCGAGGGCCCCAGCGGCAAGCCACTGTGGTGGACCCTCCCCCACAAAAAATAAATTTAATATCGTTGTGGGACAGTGTCCCACATATCAGATATTAAACTGATAAGAACAGATACTACACTTGATCTTAGCCAAAAGGCCGAGAAAGGTATGAATTGTAACGGGGCCGTGCCTCTCCTTTTATGCCCGCCTCCACCGACTCGGCTCCCCTCGCCGAGCGAGGTGGTACTAAACCGCTTCGCGCTCGGCAGCCCGAGGTAGCAGGCGAATCCAGGCCGTGCTGCCGCATTGGGCTCCATGCTGTGATAACGGCCCATTAACCTGTGACCGCGAGCGCTTTCATCCGCACGATTTCGCGAGGCACGATCTAACGGTTCTACTGGCTCGAGAGGTTGCCCGGAGAGCTGACTGACTCGCAAGGGAATCGATTCGCCTGCCGATTTCCCCTCCCCACCTATTCTGATCCTGCGCCGCAAGGGAATCGGCAGCCGCGACCCTGCCGGCGGGAAGGTTGCATCCGATGAGCCCGCCCGCGCTGTTGCGCCCGAATCCCACTTCCCTCCTCCTCCTCCCGCTGCTGCTCTTCTTCTCTCCAGTCGCATCAGCCGGTACGAACAGTCGCCTGCGCAAGTTCTCGTGATCTCATATGATTCTTGTTTCTTGGCTATTTTGATTTTATCGGTGGGGCGAGAGTTTGTGTATCTTACTGAACGATTCACGGTGCCTTTCAATGGATCCTTCATGTGTGTTCTGTTGCTTAGTCGCTGGTGTTAGTATTAGTTTCTCTGGATGTGTAGATTTGTTTATGTTTGGAGGTAAATCTTTAGTTGGATGGACGGTGCTTCAGAAAAGGCCATAATCTGTTTCCATAAAAGAAAAAGACATAATCTGTGCGCATTTCAGGGCTTTTTTAGTGGGAACTGATCATTTGTCTCGTATGTAACCCGCATATCAGTGGACATCACACACCAAATGATCAATAGCACAAATAAGTGAGGACAAATCATCAATTATTCGCAGGGCTTCCTTGCTTTTTTTTCTTAATCTTGTTACAACAATTCTTTGCTTTCTAATATAGTAGGACTACGAACTTTAGTCTAAGATTTTAGGGCTTACTTCGGAATTCATTATTTGCATTGTGTAAAGTTAACAATTCGTACGAAAGAGGGTAGGCAAGATCCATTATGACCATACCAAGTTGTGCTGGAAGCCTTTTACATTCCAGTTTTCGTAATTTCAGTTTCTTTACAGTATTTGCTATCAAAGCATAGTTTTGCTTTTGCAAAGTATCTCTTGCCTGTATATAAACATTGTGGTTTGTGATCGAATAATTAGTTCCTGTTAATGTAGCTTGGAAGGCTTGTAATACTTGTGGTTCAGTCCCCAGCAAACATGCATCAAGGGAAGAACACAGTTTTGTGATGAAAATCATGAACTGATATTTGACAATAATCTGATGTATAGTATAATCTTTTTGTTTAATTTCTTGCTGCACAGGACAACCAAAAGGAGTATGTATTTCACCTGGTGGAAAGTTCCCTGCTTTCTCATCTGAAGGCAAGCCTCCTGGAAGAGCAGAGCAGAGATATGGCACTGTGTAGGGTATTTCGTCAGAACACATGTTGCGATGTGACCAGACATTCCCTGCTCTTCTCTCAGTGAGAAAGCTTGCATCAACTGGTGAAGGCAATCGAGAATGCCTTCATTTGTGGGAATTGCTCGAGTGCTCCATTTGTGATCCATGGGTGGGTGTCAGGCCTGGACCTCCTGTTATATGTGCATCATTCTGCAACATGGTTTTCAAAGCTTGTTCAGAGGCATGGTTTTCTTGTTCAGAGGCCTACTTCTCTGTCAATATGAAAAAACAGGTAAAATCCCTCTGGTTAAGTTAGGTTTAATTCAAACAATCTGAGTGTGCTAATCTTCTGCTGTTGCACAAGGACCAACTGCAATCACCAATTTAAGTTTGGTATTTTCATAGTCAGATCATAGATTAAGCAATCATGTTTTAGACAATATCTATGCTGTGGGAGTTACAAATTCAAGTTGAAACATTTTGATTGCTTCTGTACATTCTGAATTGCTAATAATCTTGCCCAAAAAAAACTTGTGCTTGTAGAATACAGAGTAGCTCAGAGATATTATCTACAGTTTCTTATGATCTTTTTTTGCTGTTGTTGCGTATGATTTTACAGTTTGATTCTGATATGCTCCCTTGCTACTGTGTCAGGCATTGTCTCGTTGTGGTTTAAGTGACATCCTTTGTGGCAAAGCACATAAATGGGTTGCTAATGGCACAGAGCTATGTCGCCTTGCTGGTTTTGTTGTGCAAGTTTCAGAGACCAGCTCAGGGGTTGATGACGCTTTCTGCTATGGTGGGAAAGCAAGTTTTGATTCCATCTCTGATTCATGGACATCTTCAAAAGACCATTCAACATTAAGTTCTGTGACGTCTTGGGATCTTGAAGATTTTCACAGGTGAGCGAGAGGAATGCCTGTTGGTGAAAGAGTATCATGGGCAATTGGAGGAATGGTCCTCACAGCAGGCCTTATTTTCATCAGGTGTTCTCACATTTCCTGTTTTCCTCCTTTCTTTTCATTTTTTATACTACAGGGATATAAAAAGCAATTGGCTGGTAAGCTATCTGCAGAAAAAGTTCTTTATGCCTTTTTGGAAAAAGAAAAAACGTGCTTGTATAAGTGGTTTGCGGAAGATCAAGCTACAAGGAAAAAAAGTTCATGCAATTTTCTGTCATGACATGCTAGTGTTGTGCCTCTCTATGAACCGATACCTGCGAAGATTGAAATTTGCACTTTGACAAGCCAACTTTTCTATGGAAGCTCGGCTTTCTGTTGTCTGTGCAGTAAAAGAGCTGGCTACAGCGGTCGCCAGAAGCAAGCTTCTATCACTCGCACTGTGAGAAAGGTGGAATCAAGAGGCAGCAACTGAGGTGAAGCTAGGAAGATATAGGTGAGCTTTAGCATTACTCATAGAGGATCTCTTGGATTTGTAGTTTTACCTCGTTCTGGTTCTTATATGCTAATCAACTATGAACGACGGATTGTAGGCCATATCATCTATTCTGAACCTTAGCTACACGAGTCATTGGGTACAACCTCTTTTCGTCATCCTGTGTAAAAGAAAAGGTCTATAAATTGTTGTTGAGGTTCTTTCTGAATGCAGGATTTATAGGTTTTCTTGAGCTTCTGCGTATAGTATGACACCTCTTTAGAATGCTCCTTTCGGTCACAAAAACATATCGTTTTGGGGGGTATATGTAGTCAATCTTTTAAAACTTTATCATCGATATCTTTTTAATTATTTAGATCGGATACATGGAAACCTTGTGTATGTTTGTCTCGAGAAGTACTTTTATAATGTTATAATTTGGGGGTATGGAGGGAGTAGAAAAACAGTACTCCAGTTTTGTACGGAGTTGTATAATATGAAGCATCTTGCTATTGATAATCAGATAGTCTCTAAAACAGTATGTGTTCGTGGAGCAACTCCAATGCTGTCTTCACAATCATTCGGGAGGCTGCTTAGCACGAATGGATCTGCCTCAAGGCCCTTTCTTAGCATCGCCATGCACAGCTTCATTGCATCCTCACCATGGTCACACTGTGAGGGTTCTGTGATCATGGATGTAAAAGCTATGACGTCATCGGAACAGCGTTCTTCAAACACACTATTTGCGTGATTGAGGCAGTCACACTTCCAATATGAATCGATAAGCCCATTGGTGACGTGAGAATCAGACAGGAGCCCAATCTTCTCTGCAAGAGCATGAACCTTTCTTGTGTCACCGATTGCCTCCAAGCTCGCCGTTGACTTGAGAACAGCTGCGGGCAGGGTTCACGTTATCGACGAAAATCGCGCGATTTTCACCCGTATCGCCGCGGCCCGATATCAAAAACCGGTCGATAAACCGATCCGATTCAAAAAATAATTCGAAAAAATTTACGTGTCAAAAACCGGTCGAAAATCGGTGCAAATCGGTCGATTTTCGTCAAAAATCGTCGAAAATCGCTATAAAAGTCGACCACACAAAAAACTTCAACATGGCTGTCGATTTTCCACCGATAATCGTCGATTTTCCATGATTTTTTGATTTTTTTCAAAAAAAACTGATTTTTGAATTTATACGATTTTCGGCTCGATTTTTGCGATTATCGAATTTTACTGTTTATCCGAAAATCGTGACAACGGTAACATGAACCCTGGCTGCGGGTGTCGTCCTATTTAAGTCAAGATTTTCCTTTCTCATCCTGTAAAAGAGCGACGGCGCCTCGCCATGTCGTCCATCATGAGAGCAACCTGAGATCAGTGCATCCCACAAAACCAAATCCCTCTGGGGCATCCAACAGAACACCTTCCTTGCATCATCCAAACAACCGTACTTTGCAATTTGCATGCATATCCACAAGACCAACACCGACCGATACAATCATCTGAATCCGCATTGGCCTTGATCACGAACCCATGAATTTGCCAGCCAAATCGAATGCATCGGCACCAGCGCAAGTCATCAGGATGCTGGACAACGTAAACACAGTAGGCACCAGCCCTGAAGACTTCATCTGCAGCAGCAACACCAGTGCACGGTGATCATGCCCATGAAGTACACATCGGGCATCTTCTCAAATACCATAGCAGACATACCCAAACAAGTTCAGCTGTGGCACTGGCTAAGGACTTGTATTCCGACTTGGTGTACTGTTGCTTGTTTACGAGCACTCCAAACAATTAGTTTGTTACCAAAAAAATAGCATACCCGCCTGTCGACCGTCGATCATCAACATTACCTGTCCAATCAGCATCTGAGAAGGGTCAAAGCGGAGCTGTTCGGTAGAAGACCATGAGAGACCGTGGATCAAACATATCTCAGTATATGTTTGACTGCTATCCAATGAGATGATCGAGGCTTATGTAGAAATTGGCATACTTTGTTTACCGCAAAGGAAAGATCTAGTCTTGTGATAATAATGTATTGCAGTCCTCCTACAATACTACGATATTGTATTGCCTCAACAAGATTAAGCAATATGTCGTCGTCCTTGGACAATTTTTCGCTAAGAGCCATAGGAGTCAATGTAGGTTTACACTTATCCATGCATGCACATATAAATTCTTCTTCTGCATATTTATGTTGTCTAAGAGAAAGTCCATGTGGTTGCTTGTGAACTTCAATTCCTAAGAAGTAATGAAGTTCTCCAAGATCTTTCACAGCAAATGCTTCACCCAAATTCTGAAACACATTGTTGGCTGCTTGTGTAGAAGAACTGACCACAATAATATCATCCACATAGACAAGCAAAAAAATAATGAAGCTCTTGTATCGAAGAACAAGAAGGTATATGCCTTGGATGCTTCAAATCCTAACTCATGTAGAGTTGCACTTCAGTCGTGCATGCCCTAAGTAAACCCAAAAGCCACCTTCATGACTACCCAGTTATGGAGCAGCGTTTGGCAACCCCTAAGTATACTGTTACACATGTAGAAAACTATGACGATCTCAAGTCTACAGATCCCACATACACTATGTATAAGACCAACTGATGACACTTAAGAATATAACAATTCCCGCATGTCTCATGGTGGGTCACTATAATAACATCATGTTCTAAAAAATGTGCTCATATTATTGATTTGATATCTTTATATCTATTATCTATGAAACATGATCATCAATTAATACATGTGCTGACATATAAATCATAATTGTCCTATATGATGATATAAGGTCAGAAATAATTCAGAATAATATAAAAAACATAAACAAGGAGTTTTACGAATAAATTATATTCTTGTTGATCGATATTAATGATATTTATTTAAAGAACAAAACAATCATATTTTTACATAAATATAGATATGATACAATTATCTCCATATTACCTCGAGAGCATATCATTAACGCTCATGCACCTGCTCCCAGCTTCGACCCTGTGCAGGTAGGTAGGGGTGATGATGGGTCGAAGCCCAACACAAGTCTAATCCAAATCCAAATTTTGTTTATTTGATCCAGTCCAATCCAAGTCTAAAACTAATAAGTCTGCGTTCAATCTAGGCACAAATAAAGGCTTAGATCTTGATCCAAGCTATTTACATGTACAATATTCATGTACATGTGACCAAAATTAACACATAATACGTGCAATACTGCGATTTATGTACAATATTCATGTACATGTGACCAAAATTAACACATAATACGTGCAATACTGCGATTTAGTAGAAAAACATAATGTTCAAGTTTGATCCAATCTAGTCTAAATTTGATCCAAATAACTATAAGTTCAAAATAAATTCAATCCATTTACAGTTTTAAACCATCTAATCCAAAATTCTAAACCAATCCAAACCCATCACCATCTCACCAAACGCTAGAACCCAAACTCGTTCGGCCGTACTCAGCTCCGCGCCATCTCACCAAACACCGCAACATCACCGCGCCATCTCGCCAAACACCCCCAACAGCATCACCGCACCGGTCATTCATGACGTAAGCCAACACCATGCCATTCCAAGTAGGGATGGCAAAATTACCCGTGGGTTCGGGTATCCGTGGGTACCCGACCCGATGGGTTCGGGTATGGGTTTGATTTCAGACCCGCGGGTTTCAAATTTCGGGTTCGGGTTTGGGTTCGGGTTCGGGTTCGGTTTTGCACCTGTGGGTACCCATGGGTACCCGAATTAATTAATATAAATTAAAAATAATGGAAAGTTAATTCAAGATTTTCAAGCATCGTTTGAGATGTAAGATGCGGTAACTTTCATGATTATATACACCATATATTTTTCCTTTAAACATAGAAATTACAAATGAATTGATTGACAATTGATGGTTGAAAATTTAATTGCAAGGTGATTAGGTGAATTTAATTTCGGGTTCGGGTATGGGCGTGGGTATGTACCCGTGAGAGATTTCGGGTTCGGGTATGAATTTCGGGTTTCGGGTTCGGGTCTGCGGGAGGTCTACCCGCCCGAACCCGCCCGATTGCCATCCCTAATTCCAAGAAACGGCGTTCCTGGCAGCCTCGTCGAACACCCTCCTCGCCTCATCTGCGAGGCCGAAACGAGGCGCGTTGGCGACGAAGATGTCGCGGCTGAGCCCCGTTGCCACCGCCACGGCGTGCTCCTGCGCGCCGAGCCCGACGTTCGACGCGCACTTGAGCACGATGGGGAGCACGTACTCGTTGCAACGGACACCCCGTGCGCGCATGGCGCGGAAGGCCCCGAGCTCGTCCCGGGGCACGGCATTGTTGGAGTAGGCGGTGACGAGCGAGGACCAGGAGACGTGGCACGGGTCAGGGATTTCGTCTAACACCCTGCGGGCGCTATAGGGGAGGCGGCACTGGGAGTAGAAGTGGAGGTGGTTGCGGAACGCGGTGAGGAAACCGGACTTGAGGAGGCTGGCGTGGAGGTGGGCCCCCGGCAGCAGCGATTGCAAAGCGGCGTAGCGGGTGCAGGGTTCACTAAATCGATCGGTCGATTTTCGTATGAACAGTAATTTTCGATAATTGCAAAAATCGGCCGAAAATCGTCAAAAATCGGATAAATTCAAAAACCAAATTTTTTCAAAAAAAATTCAAAAATCGACGGTTTTCGTGGAAAATCGATGACCGTGTTGATTTTTTTTTAAAATCGATTTTTGTAGCGATTTTCGACGATTTTTGACGAAAATCGACCGATTTCCACCGATTATCGACCGGTTTTTGACACGTAAATTTTTTCGAATTTTCGAATTATTTTTTGAATTGGATCGGTTTATCGACCGGTTTTTGATATCGAGCCGCAGCGATACGGGCGAAAATCGCGAAAATCGCACGATTTTCGTCGATTTTGCGAACCCAGAGCGGGTGGGAAGCTGCCCGTGGTTTCTGAGCTTCTCATCAGAATCGGAACAGCACTCTTCGGAGGAATATTTCGTTTATTGGTCTTTTTTTTCAAATATGGCCCTGCGAATAAATTTTAAAAATTTGTCATGTTACATGCAAGAGCATAACAAGTGGCATATATCGTCTGTCGTTGCTTGCCTCCTTCCACAGTAAGAACAAGACAAGTTTTACAAATTCATTCAAAAAGGAGCTAGATTTAAAAACAAAATGTATCAAGATGCTAGAAAAAAAAGGTTTCTTCTTAGAGTCCCAGGGAAGGTTCAAAGGGGAGACGATTCTTGATGTCGTAGTTTAGACGAAAAGAACCAACCTCTCGGAACTCTGTACTCATGGTCCCGTACTACGGTCTTCAAATAATGTTATTATTATTATTATTGAGCTTTTTTTAATTTATTTCTATTGATGACCTCTCATTCAACCTACTATATAGAATCTTCTGGACAGCTTCTGTCTCGGCTTCTGGACAGCTTCTATTTAAAAAAAAAATGGATTATTTGCCGAACGGGAGGATTCTGGACAACTTCTCTGAGAATCAGAAGCTGATTTCTATATAGAATCAGAAGCTGTCTGAAACCTGATTCTCACTGATTCTCAACGGCTTGATTCAAAATCTAGAAGTTGTAGCCGACTTAACCCGATTCTTTCATAATCAGAAACAGCTCCTCTTATAATCCAGAAACTGAAATGGTCTGAGCAAGTTACGCCACTCCATGTTGATTAGCATGGTATCATTGTTTTGCAACACCATGATCAGCGACAACGACGTGGCAAAAGAGTCATTTTTTTTGCTTAGAGCTAAACTTATCCTGTGGCTTGGCAGTGTAGTTTGCCACGGGTGTTAGCGTGACAGAAAAAGGTTAGATATGAAAATAAGTTGGGTGAGGAATCATTAATAAAAATAAATTAAAAAGGAGTTAAATTAAATAATAAAAATTACTCTCTTCAAATTCACGTTTTAGTGATTCTTAAAAAAATCGCATTTCAGTTTTTTTATGCGGCAGATGAATGTTTAAAGTGAGTTTTGAGGGAGAGGGAGCGTGTATGATTTTTTTTTTTTTTTGGGTTGAATTTCAAGGAATTGAATCATTTAGGGAAAAGATTATTTGAAATTGAGTTTTTTAAAGTGCTCTTTTTGTTAACTTTAAGTCAATTTTTTCTAGCTTTTGGATTAACTTTGAAGTTTTCATGTGTTTGTTCTGATAGAATCCAAAATCATCTGTTTTAACAGCTTTGCAAGAACAAATAAAACCATCCAACGTGTCACCGACGTAGACCCAGGCCTCACATGTCATTTCATATTCAATAGTATTTTCCAATTCATACCTCTTCATGATAGTATTGAACTAATTATATATATACATAACTAAGGTACAGCAGGTGTATAACAAAAAATTGAATAAATTACACTACGCAAGGTTTACTTGCACTGCAAAACTATATTGGGTGGGGTTATCATGATCCTCAAACGGCATGCATTTATCCAATTTCTGAATTTCCTTGGTCAATAGCACATATAACTACAGCCCTATTTAGGACCGCTCCAGTTTTGACTTCTCTCCTCTGAAAATTGAAAGTTATCCTAAACAAAGCCGAAAGCCAAATGCTGATTTAGAGTAGTTTCCTATAGTTTCAGTGGATTGTAGTTCTAACTTTGCCACTAGAATTGACGAGAATTATCCCCTCATACCAAGTATAAAATCTTAAACCCCACACAGGCTGCCACCAAACCTCTTTAGCTCAATCATTCAGCAGTACAAACTTTCAGTCAGGTAGCACAAGTGAAAGCTACTTCTCAAAAAAGTTATAGCCTATACCAAACAGGGCCTACAGTGGCATACAAGAATAACGAATGAGAGACACACAACACAGGGATCTCGGATAATTCAGTGCAACATAGGAACTCTCCTCTTTTTATGGGAAAAACAATAATATCAAGATTGTCAACAAAACGATGTTACAGAATGCACTCTGAGGTTTAGTTATGCAGATCATATCTGTATCACACCCTCATTACTCAGGAGCCAGGAATGCCCTGGCAAATATCATTTCGCAATAAAGAAGACCGAAAGGAACCTCACCGGAACTAGTTCAAGGCGCCCAGAAAAGAACCTAAAACTAATCCAGCATCCAACTAGGAGGATCTTAATCTTTATGCGAGTGTGCCAAGTATTGGCTTGTGTATTTGTCCACCTTTGGTCCAGAAGAGCCATACTTATGATCATAGTACTCTACTAGTCCAGAACCAACTAAGGCAGCCAGCGTTAGAGCCTGTGAATGCAACCTGCAAGGTCAAACAGTTTTTGAGGTAATGTGACAGCAAATTATCAAAGGCATGAGCAATTTTACTCATAAGTACAATCGTGGAATCTAGTCAAGCCTATTTAAACAACTGCAGTGTTTACATGGTACATGAAAAGCCGAAAGCCTTCAGGCAAACATTATCAAGCAAGCATGGTCCTGGGAGAAGTTCCTGCGGTACCATCTTTAAATTTGCACTTAAAATGAGGTGCAACAAAGTACATGTACAGCACTAAGATGCAAATTCAAACAGGCAAAATGAAAAAAGAGTGGATGAAATGATCGTTGTTATATGAACATACGGAGGGGGGGGGGGGATTTTATATTCCATTGCAATTGTTCCGGATACCTGATCTACCATTACAAAGTGACCTCTCCCTTTTGTTCCATCGCATTCCCCAAACCTTCCCTTCTTTGCCACCGTTGACTAGGCCGTGAAGTGGCTGTGCAAATACCGTTTTGCCCCTGCCTTGTCTTCTTCCTTCTTCCTCCAAGGAATCACAAAGTGAGGCAACAACGACATGAAGGCGATGGAGACAGTGACAGAGGCAGCACAGCAGTGACGTGGCAACTGGACTGAGGCGGGGCGAGCTTGGCAGTGCTGGATCCAGGAAGGGGGAGCTCCACGGCGACTGGATTGGGGAAAGGCAAGGGTGGCCGTGTATCGATCTTGTGAGGTGAGCGCGGGAACAAGAGAGGGGGAGGAGGAAGAAGGTGGCGCCGGGCAGAGAGAGAAAGGGAAAGAAAGAAAAGAAGAAAGGAAGTGACGACTACTTATACCATGGGTACCCTCAGCGGCCCGGGACAACGAGTGGGCCGCCCCAAGCCCAGCTGCGGCCGAACGCCCCGCTGGGCCACGAAGGACGCTCGTCCCCCTCGACGAGGGAGCAGACGCCCCACAAGCCCCGACCGAACTATGGCAATCTCCATCAAGGATCGGGGACTAGGCCATCATCAGCCATCGGTTACCTGCCATACGGACACGACAGCTCGTAATGATCGTGCGTGGCAGGTGGCCCCTTCCCAAGGCAGCGGGTGGTTGCTAAAGTCAAGCACCCATCTCGTCGGGCAAGCACCAGTCCCATCGCCCGCTGTCACAGAAAGCGAAGGATACGCCCACTTCCTAGGCAAGCAGAACCCGATGCCGCGACGCCGCTGGCGAGTACACGAGAGTGGCTACGCCATTTCCCGAGGAAAAGGCGGATCAGCTTCCACTCAAGGTGCCTACCAACCTGGGCCAGGGTAGCAGCACTGCCAAAAAGTCGCCAAGACCGAAGACCAAGACTCCAAGGCTCATGGCCCCCGTCCTCCTTTTTTTTAATTTCCCATCTAACCTGCCTCCTCCGGCTGTATAAGGAGAGGCAGGGCCCTCAGGGAGGAGGGGGAAGAGGTTTTTCTTTGACGCCCACACTCATACCCTGGACTTACTTCTTACGGTCATTCGAGGTCAGCCCTCCGATCCAGCTTGTACACATAGTGCAGTCATCTGCACCCAAGGCAATATAGATCCACCACGCAAACTGGAGTATGGACATTCAGCCTGAACCAGTATACTTCTTGGGCTCCCTGAATCGACTATTCAAGGAGAGGGAACGCGTGGCCCCTTAGACTAAAAATCGTATTGCCGGTGGCCCGGTGCTCGAAACACCGACAGGAAGGAAGGAAGAGAAAGAAAAAGAGGGTAATATGGGTATTTTGGAAAAGGCTAACGAAGAAAACTAATGGAGTTGACAGCAAGAAGATTTCGGAAATGACACATAAGGGAGATGTCACTTTGCAATGGCAGATCAGGGATTCAGAACAATTGCAATGGCATAAAAAAATTCCCCATATAAAAATACAATGAATTGAGATGAAAGACAAGGTCCAAAAGAAGTCCACACAGTCATATAAAGAAAAATGATCAATTAAACTGTTTGGATATCAATTACAAATTGTAGGATACTGCATAAAGAATTAGCTGAGGTTAAGGTCATGCTGTATTTAGCAGCTGCACGGTCAGCATATTTCAACAAGGATTTGATACATGTTTATGTGCATTAGCAAACCTGAACAAAAAGGTGCTAATAACACTTGCATGAATGTGTTGACGATTCAAATTTAGAAATTTATTGAACTCTAATTCTCTAATCTTGCCATCAGAACTCATCAAACTTGAGTAAGATAATACTTTTCATATACTCAACAGCCCTTGTTGCCATGTTTGTTTGGTTTATGTCACCTAGACACCATTAAATTGCCAAAATTTTGCACATAAAAATTGGGACCATAAATTTGGTAGCTCCAGTTTGGCACAAAAAAGAACTAGATTGGCCAAATGTTGGTCGCATGCCAAAATTTTGGTAATGTGCCAAACAATGCACTAAATTTGGTAGGCATGGCCGTATTTAGACAGCCCCTGTTGGGGCAAGGTGGGGCTACAAACCAAACACAGAACATTTAGCAGCAGAGAGCCTATTGGGAAGGCAAGCGGCAAATCGGCTTGCAATTACATGGGGAAAGAATGGTTGTGGTCTATTTTAAAATGGTTCTCCATATGGAACTGGACAATGCATATCTACTGGCAAGGTTGTGGTGCTGCCATACATGATATTAGCAAATGCATACAGATGCACAAAATGACAAAGATTGCAAACCTGGAAACTTAGAAAAGCAATCAACAATACGGTACTGTTTCAGCCTTAGGAATCTTAGAAATAAGAGGCCACCTAAATTACTCCATAAAGCTTGTATCGTATAAGCGTATAAGCGCAACCGTAGTAACATATTAGCAACAACCTAAATTGCTAATGACAGGGATCAAAACAAGCAAAGATTGCTCACCCAAAAAAAAAATATATATATATATACCTAACCAAAATAGGTGAATCATCATAGAATTTTTTTACAAACACATAACGAAGGGTGTGGAGCAATTTTCTCTATGTTTGGATACAACATAAATTGCTTTAGTATGTTCAGGATGCAGGTTGGCTCCTAAACAGCATTCATGAATAAGTTTTTGTGATGATTTTCAGGATCAATCTTTTTATTGTGATAGTGCTCGAAATTAATCTTCTACTGTGGCAATGTTCAAAATCAATCTAGTTACTTCCATAGTGTTCAAAATCAATCTAGTTACTGTCATACTGTTCAAAATCAATCTTCCATTGTGATAATCTCGTGATGATATGACAGGCTAATCTGCAATTTAAAAGGCGCATACATTAAAAGGAGTGAAATTAAGTGAGAAACGAGCAAACCTTGCGTGGATGAGCTTGACGCTGGTCTTCATGTTGGGCCGCGACCAGTTGTATGCGATCGAGCCGGTGATCCCAGTAAGCCATAGACAACCTTTCATCCCAGCATAAAATTACCGTAACAAATTAGAATATATTGCAGATCATGAGGGGGGGGGATAACCTCAGTAATATATTGGGGAAATAAAAAGGAACAACCTCCCCAATAGAACCAGAGAGCCAAAAAAAAAACACACAGAATCGCGAAATAAAATCAGATAAACAAAACGGCGAGATTTCGCTTCAGAAGATGCAAACAATCGCCGAAGACTGGTGGGGATTTGGCTGACGATTGTAGCATCGATGCATCGGAAACCAACGCAAGATATCTAGATCCGGGCAAAGAAAATCAAATTCCCAGGGAAATTTACGAGGCTACCTACGGCTCGGAGCTTGTGGTCGACGATCCACTTCCTCGCGGATTCAATCTTGCTCGCGGTCTCCGCCATTTGCTTCGCCTTCTCTCTGCCTCCTTCGATTTTTCGCCTCTTTTATGCGCTTTCTTTTCCGAGTTCTTTTCCTCGCTGTAATTTGGGGAGTCTGTCTAGCGGCTAGCCCGTCTTTATATAGGGAATGCTTGTTTTGCGCTTTGGCCCTTGATAAATTTCGGTATTCCTTTAGTATTCCCTTGTGGTAGGATTCCTTTCATATGTCGTCACATGTTTTATTTATTTAAACATATTTTGGTTTTCTCGTGACCAAGAAAGAGTGGCTTCTCTGTTTGTTCTGTTTTGTACTTTTGTATCTATTTATTCCATTTAGAGCCGCCTCTATTTAGAAGTCGAATTGAAAATGCAACCTTTTAAATAGCACCAAATACTCGTTTAGCTAGAGCAACATGCATGAACGATGTATTTTTCAAGTAGGTCTGAGAACGCACCTTCGTAGCAATACAGGAGCCAAGATTGTACAAGAGGTTGGACAAAAGTCTAATAATATATTGGAGGAGCAATATCTAATACTTCATCCGTTTTTAAATGCATATCATTCTAATTTTTAATATTTGTTCTTAAATATATGTTATTTTACAATTTCGAAATAATTTTTAACTATTTATTTCTTTTGCATACCCCTATCATTCATTATCCCTAATGTTATTTATTACTATGGAATAGAGTAACATACACCATTCTAGAGCAATAGGTCAATAAGTGAGTTAATGAAAGAGAACGATTTGATCATTCCTTTATGCACCTTGGTTGAAATGCAAAATTCTAAAACGTCATCTATTTAGGCACAGAGTTAGTGCTACTTATACGAGCTAGCAAAACCTAATTTGCCAGTCCATTGATGGTCATTGGGGAAGGTGGGGCGGCTCCCCAACCGGCTCTAGTTCTGTTTTTGCCACTGTTTTATACTATGGTCCTGTTTGACAGAGCTCCAAATCCTAGCTCCACCTCAAAGTTGAAACTTATATACTGAAATAAAGTGACTTTTTATAATTTTATTCTAAAATATAAACAATATGACCCACCTAAAACACTCATACCCACAGCTCTAGCTTCATGAATCTGGTGAAGCTAGGAATACCTAGCTCCACCAACTCCACGAATTTGGTGGAGTTCGAGCTTTACCAAACACCCCCAATAAAGATGTGTTTGGTTGATGGGATGAGGTTGAATAGGATGGGATGATTTTATACTATTTGGTTCTATTATTTTGGGTGAATAGAATGGTTCGGTATCTAGAGGGAATATTTCTTAAAATTGCTTCACTTGATTCAGGATGGGATAATTCCATTCAAACAACTAAACATATGGATGACTTTTTTTTAACCATCTCATACATGTACCACTTAGCACAGACAAACACACTCTAAGCTTATATACAATATAAAAGCCTTTGGTTTGTGGTCAAAGTAGGTTTACACGTGATGGGCCAATGGCAGGGTTCAAAAAATCGACGAAAATCGCTCGATTTTCGCGATTTTCGGCCATATCGCCACGGCCCGATATCAAAAACCGGTCGGTAAACCGATCCAATTCAAAAAATAATTCAAAAAAATTCAAAAATTCAAAAAAATTTACGTGTCAAAAACCGGTCGAAAATCGGTGGAAATCGGTCGATTTTCGCCAAAAATCATCGAAAATCGCTACAAAAATCGATCGCACAAAAAAGTTCAACACGGTCGTCGATTTTCCACACGAAATCGTCGATTTTCCACAAAAACCGACGATTTTTGAAATTTTTTTGAAAAAAATTGGTTTTTGAATTCATCCGATTTTTAACGATTTTCGGCCGATTTTCGACTCGATTTTTGCGATTATCGAAAATCACTGTTCATGCGAAAATCGCACGAACCGATTTGGTGAACCTTGGCCAATGGATGGTCAATATCTTCCAACACCATCACGCCGAAGCGAGTTTAGTGCAAGGTCTCCGTTGTGTTGACGTAATCCCCACTTTGATATAGCCCAAACTATTTTTTTCTGCAGATAGTAAATTGAAAATGTGAAACAATTGATATATCATCTTTCCAATGAAAATACAATTTGATAAAAGCTCCTCTCATATAGCAACGCCAATAAGATATAATGGCTATGACACTGTCATGCATGCTCATTTTTTTTTTGTGCTAGCCAGCTTAACCATTTTCCCTACCTGCTTTCCGAATAAAAAGGAAGAGCCAAAAGCAAGGCATTTTGTTAACGGAGCATTTCTTTACCCCCTTGCTTGGAAGCCTAGAATTTTTTTCCACCTATAAAAAAATTTCACTTGTAATTTCCTGGACACCAAGAAGACCTCTGATACGTTTGGATACAAGTGTACAAACATCCGGATTTCTGGTTGTAAAACCATTTGAAAATGAATTCATTCTGCTCCTAGATTAACCAGGAGTTCCAAATGGCATGCCAAACGCACACAACAGCTTGAGTGATTGATTCATCTCAAAGCCATAATCGCCAAACTATTCTTGCGACATGGACCACTAAATTTACATAGAGTAACTAGCAACTACATACATTGTCAGACCATAGAAATATAGAATAGAGATGACAAACACTACAAATGGTTTCTGAAGAGTAACTAGCAACTACATACAAATCATTGGACTCTCGTGATGCACAAAATACCTCTAATATGCTCCTAAGAGCTACCATTGCTTGCAATAAGAAGTCCATCGTGACCTCCAAATCGCCAATGGCCTTCTTGATCTCCCCGAGCAGCAACACCAACGAAACTCCCCAACCTCTTGCACATCAACCGCACCACCGCATGCCTTCCCTCCTCACCCTCGTACCACTCCCCGGCGACCTCCACAATGCCGATGACGTAGCGGGAGGCAGCGCTGGCGCCAGAGTGGTAGAAGTTGGGGCCATAGCGGTGGGGAGGAGACAGATCTGTAGGGTAAGGAGGCATGGGGGGTTCTAGGAAGAGGAGAAGGGAGGGATCTAGCTGGAGGATGGGAGAGGACGGTGTCGGACGATGAGACAACTAGGTAGAGGGCAACAGCCAAGAGGGAGGATGATGCAAGAGAGATCGTCCTGGTATTCATGTAATATTAGTTGGGAGTGCTACGCATCGTCCGGATGTTTTTGTCCTAAAAAATATCCAGACTTTAGACCGTACGATCAAAACACACACCCGTAGGATCAATCCACCTCGAATTCAGGGGGTGCGTGTATTGATATGAAAGCAAATCCAATGGCTAGGAATTTGGATGATGGTTGCTACAGAAAACATCCGGATGAAACTTATCAAAACCCATATTAGTTTGGTCTCCCTAGAAAATTTTCTTTTCCTGGTCCAAACCGACTGCAAATAAATCGTGTTACTGCTATGAATTTTTAAGCTAGCATAGAAAAATTTTATGACCGGAATTTTATACCAGTTTTGGATCAGCAGGGCATTAACCATTTGGCATTCGGTGGAGAGGGGAAAAAAGAGAGATATGACACGGGACACAAGCGCCCCTTGCGGAGGGTAGCGCCGCGAAAAGCTAGAACCGTAAGGTGCAAAGCGAGTAAATCCACAAGCAAGAACGGCACGTTGCGCGCCCGCGAGGTCAAACCTGGGTCAGGTGACTTGCTGGACGGGAACTTGCGGCGCAGGCACTCGACACGACCGCACGAGTGGCGACGGCGGCGTCACGTTTGGTCCGTGCTTGGGTTCGTCACGTTCTTTGGTCGTAGCGAACTTGGGCTGCGCCTTCCGGCTGTTTGCGTTTTGACGCGGTATTGTAAATCCGGTGGGCGAGATGATGGTACTCTCTCCGTGGAGAGACCAAGGGCGTCTTAGTACTTTAAGGTTTAAAGTTTGTGAATTTTAAATAACAACTAAGCCCAACAATATATATAGATATATATGAAAAATACGTTCTGCTCCCGGTGTAATTACTCTCACATCTGAAATATCATTTAAATGAACTTGAAATACTCATTTACCAATTTTGGAACACATATATACTAATTATAGGATGATCCATTGCGAATCACATGAAAAAAATTGTAAGGGAGTACGTAATTTTTATTGTATTTTGCAAATACCTTCATATACACATATAAAAAGGAGTATGTATAAAAAAGTACACATAAAAAAGAGGATGTCTAAAAAAGTACATATCACCTTAAAAAATATAAATATCACCAAGCTAATCTTATATACTCGTATACTACATGTGCATACCCTCCGCTACGCGAGATACTTCCTACGTTGTGAGATATGACACATAGAGTAACTAATCCCATGAACAGAAAAGAGGCTTTATATATATATATATATATATAATCATACACACACATATATATATGTATGTATATGCGTTATTCTTCACATGCGTGTAAAATAGCCTATTATGTGCTCTAGCCATTTAACTCAGTTCAATCGAGCCAAGTAATGTACTAATCAGCGAAACGAACTATTCCAATTACGTGGTCAAACCAACTAGTTTGTGTGTTTTATAGTTTGTACATGAATATATTTGTTCTTTGTTTTAGTCATAATTTTTATTGTTAGCTCCGATTAGCAAATGTTTTTCACAAGTACCTTACTGACAATGAGAGAAACAGAATGATATATGTCTCGCTAATAAACATAATTTTTTCTTACTAGTAGCAGAAATTACTATGTCTATAACTAAAAATTACTATCATACAACAGTAAATTGATGATCATTTGATATTTACTATCTTACTAAATGATAGTAATTTGCTAATTAGAAATGAAGTAATTTCTAATTATAGGTATAGTAATGTTTATTACCAGTCAAAAAAATATTATTTATTTGCGAGAATTATATCATTATATTCATCTCGTCATCAGTAATCTAATGGTTAAATTCGTTCGTAAATCGGAGCTACCAATGAAAATATATGGCAAAAACAAAGTAAAAACATATTCATATACAAACTAGAAAATGCGTTCTCGTTGTGGTGACTAACTAGTAATTACGCTTGTTTGTAAATCAATATATTGTTTCTTTGTTTTAGCCATATTTTTTATTAGCAACTCCGATTTGCAAATGATTTCACCAGTAGCTTACTGACAACGAGAAGCATGAAATAATATAAGTCTCGCTAATAAATAATAATTTTGCAGGCTGATAACAGAAATTACTATATCTATACTAAAAATTATTATATTTCTAACTAGAAATTACTATCATACAATAGTAAATTTATTAGCGAGACTTATATTATTCTGCTCATCTCGTCGTTAGTAATCTAATAGTGAAATTCGTTCATGAATCGAGACTACCAATAAAAGATATGGTTAAAAAAAAGTAAAAATAAATTCATGTACAAACTAAAAAACATGTTCTCAATACGATAACCAACTAGTAAATATGTTTACTTGTTTGTATATAAATATGTTGTTTCTTTATTTTAGCTACAACTTTTTATTAGAAGCTCCGATTTGTAAATGATTTTCACCGGTAGCTTACCGACAATAAGAGAAACAGAATGATATAAGTCTCGCTAATAAACAATAATTTTACCGACTAGTAATATTAATTACTATATCTATAATTAGAAATTACTACAACTATAAAATGAAATTACTATTATACAGTAGTAAATTTATTAACACGACTTATATCATGTTGTTCCTCTCGTTGTCATAATCTAATGGTGAAATTTGTTCGTGAATCGAAGCTACTGATAAAAAGATATGGCTAAAATAAAGGAAAAATATATTCATGTACAAACTAGAAAACACATTTATTAGTGGGGTAGACACATTACTCATTCGGTAGTCACTTTATCCATTGCTTTACTAGTGATTGGTTTAGTTCGCACATAGGCATACGCAGTGTAGAATCCTAATATTTGCTTTTTTGCATTTGTTGTGCCTTTTGAATTTCTAGGAATTTTTGGAATTTATTTGGAATTAATTTGAATTAAGCGCGTTATTGAAATATTTAAATATATGGAAAGTTTATATAACGTTTTGTTGGAAATATTTTATTTGAGTTCAAAATGTCTCAAGTATTTTCTAGAAATTTTTGATAATTTTTGCTATTTTTCTTGAATTATTTGAATTACTAGAATTATTATGAATAAAGAAAATCAGGAAAATCCTAAAACCTTAACGGGTCGAGCCCACTTGGACCCGACCTGCACTAGCCCAGAGCTCGACCCATGAACCTGCACCTAACCCTAACCCTAGATCTCAATCGTCCGATTTTGATCACACAGTCAGGATGCGTCCACGTTGCACTTGAGTTTGAACCGTTGAATCAGATACGCGTGGAGGGTTGGGATCGTGCCACGTCGGTCGGGCCGTAACCTCACTGGACTCCACCGTCCGCGTTGAGCATGTCGCGGTTTCCACATTCTACACGATGCCCTATACCCCTATTTAATGCCCGACCCTCGTGCATCGTGTAGCGCACTTTGATCCGCACAGTTTCCCTGAAGCACCGCTGCTGGATCACTATCGTTTAGCTGCGAGAGCTCGCCGAACTTGGAGGTTCTGCCGCTGTGTGTTTTCGCCATTCTTTGCCATCGTTGAGCCATTCCGGCTGTGAACGACCCCGAATTTAGAATCTTCGCAACGAAGTGCACCCGGGCCACTACTTCATCTCGCCGGGGGAACGTCGAAGCGCCGCAGAGGAGGACATCATCTTCGTCTCTGGCCAGAACACGTCGCCGCGCCATCACTGGAGTTTCGCGAAGGACGTCAACCGTTGGATCTAGGTATGCAATCGAATCTTTGCCACGTGTTTCGATCTGGGCCGTAGAGGGTGTAGTCATTCAGCCGTTGGATCTTAAGTGAATCATGGCCGTTAGATTAGATCTGGAGGACCAGATGGAGCCACGTGCAAGTCATCGGGTTATGCCATGTGCTTCGACCATCGCTGGGAGTTGGATCTAATCTGGACCATCCGATTTGGATCGTGTGGTCCAGATTGATTCACTTAGTAGCGGTTTAGGTGATTAATAGCTGTTAGGATCTAGATCAAAAGGTCCCGATTGAGACACGTGTCGACAGTCGGCACATGCCACGTCACCCCGTTTCAGCCGCGGAGTAGATTATATCTAGGCCGTTGTTTTTGAATGAACGGTGGAGATCGCAGCGCACATCAACCAACGAGAGGACACCATGTGTCACGCAGAATATGAGGCGTCACCGAGCCAGACGAGTCGTGCACTGACATCAGCCATGACATCATGATGACATAGGCAATGACGGCAGCAACGAGGCCCACTTGTCAGTGAAATAAGGAATTTCCAAAAAAATAGTTATTTAATTTAATTAGGTGATGACATCGGCATGACATAATAATTAGATTTTTCTTTAGAAAAATAATTCGATCATAAATTAAATTAGTTGTTGATGTCACAGTGATATCATATTTTTGGATTTTTCAATAGAAAAATAATTCCAATAATTCAGTTTATTTTTTAGTTTATTTTCAAACTTCAAATTGCTCGTTCTTGCTCATACGAACTCTGATTGAGGTGGTTCTAGAATCTAAAAATTTGTAAAATTGTGCTCTATTTAATGGTGAATTATATTTGAATTTTGGAGTTGTGTTATTCTCTGTTTTTATTTTTATTTGTTTATTTATTCGTTACGCGTAGAAGTTGAAGTGCCCAAAGGATTCAAGGGAGAAGAGCTAGTGCAAGAGCAAGGTCCAAAGCGAGAACATGAGCTTTTCCAAGGTAAGTTGTGCTTTGATCATGTTGATCCCATATCTTAAAATTATATTGTTTCAAACTATTGCATGCTAGTTCAATTAAAAGTGATTTCAATTAATTTGGAATTAGTTAATCAAGTATTTGATTATGTCACCTTGTCACTATTAATTGTATACCATGATTCATTTGTCACCATAGGATTGTTGATTATTAGTTGGTTGCTATAATAAATTGCCAGCATGGATTACTAGATCGAGACTAGTATGCTTAGAGATGCAACGTGTTGTTGATATCAATTTGGAGTTTTAACTTAATCTTGCTTAATGGAATATGGAACGTGTTTATGAAACATGTGTCATGTGTTATTGATGATGTTGATGGCATGTGGTGCATGGCAATCAGTTGGGTGGTAAAATGATTTAGACTGGGCAAGTGGCAAGAGTGGTGAATATGGTGGACAAGGTATGGCATTTGGGCAGTCGTATTTAGTTCTTTTGGTGATTGAATGTTGTAAGTCTTTTGGTAAGTCTTACCTCGGTCATTTAAGGATTTAACTTAGCAAGCATGTCAAGTAGGATGAACATATAATCACATGTCTGGTATGGGATAGATTCAGTTGACTAATTTGTGATGTCTAGATTTTGGTATTGTAGTGGTGGTGTGGGTTCCAGGGGTATGGGTCGACTCACATGGTGCAAGAGGGGGGCCCTAATAGTGGTAACCAGTCCCCTCAGTGTTGAAACCTTAGCGGGCAATACTGAGTTTAGACGAAGCATTGTAATGGTTTAAGTTTGTGGGATGGTTTACTTGTGAAATAATTGAGAAATTTATTATTGTTATTATTTGTTTACTACTTTTTAATCTATTTATTGCAATTGTTGTAAATGTTAATTTATTACAAAACAACTACTTCAACTATTCATTTGGAATAAGTCATGCATGTAGTAATTAGACTTGCATTCTGTGCATGACTTATTAAGTACTTTATATACTCACCCTCTTGCAACAATTCAAACACCAGTTGAAGAAAAGTCTACACCTGCTCTTGAGGAGTACCAAGACGAGCCGAACAATTAGTGTACGAGCCCAGTCAGTTGCCTGTGGCATATTGATGGGTTAGTATGAGTCTTTCTTTTCCGCTACAGTTTTCTTTATATTTGAGTCTTTGCCCTTCGAGACATACTATTGTAAGTTGACCATAAGGTTAACCAAACAGATTATATTAATAGATGAAGTTTTTATTTATTATTCCACTGTGTATGATTGTGATATTTCATCTATGTTGAGACTGTGTGCACTAGCGTGATCCTATATCAGTGCAGAATACACAGAGGGTCCATATTCGCACATTTAGGTCCCGACAGAGGTGGTATCATAGCCATACTGATTGTAGGACTTGACCCTAGTTAGACTAGCTGTCGGGGAGGATAAAACTATTTTCTAAAGTTAAAATTTACAAAAAATTTTTAATGAATTCTTGACTTACCCCTTCTTGTTTCATACCCTTGCTGAAATTTTCTATTGTCGTTACTTTGTTTTCAACAATTTGCGACCTCACGAGAGATGTCTTTTGGCAGATAGGGATGACACATACTTATGGAGAGTGCAATGGTGGATATGCCACTAAGCTGTGGAGGATGCTTCAAGTGCTAGGGGGATTTGATAGGCTGATTTACAGGACCAACAGTTGAATCGTCAATGGGAAGGCACGAGGGATGATTTGCAAAGTTACTATCTACGCCCGTGAAGACACGAAGGCCAACCATCTCATCAACATATCAGTGAGGAGGTCTACTTTCGAGGCGGGTATCCAGGAGTCAGTACGTCTTGCACTACGTAGGATCCCTCACGACTACTCGGAGGAGCTGAGAGAGTCAGTGTTTCATCTTCATCCGCATAAGGGAGGTGCTACTAGTGCTAGGATTGACTTGGAGGGAGACGCTGCAGTTGTGCACCTAGCCAGGTTTGCTGTCGCTCAGGAGGAGGTGACAGACAGCACAGTCCAGGAGCTTCAAGAGACGTACAATGCTTTGGAAGCCGTTGCATTGAGGCTTCAGGAGACCTGAGTGTTGGCTTAGCATAGGATCACTGAGCTCGAAAAGGCCTTGTACGCTAGAGAGAAAGAGGTTGAGTTGGAGCTTGAGGACGAGGATCCCGAGGAGGTACAGCCAGAGCCCGAAGATGAGGCATCATCGACTACAGCAGTTGGAGGACACCGGGACCAGTTCGCACTGATGCTTGACCATCCACCAGTGTACTCCCAGGAGGACCGCTGCTGGGTTGGCTAGACGAGTGATCGAGTTTAGCTTAGTGGTTGAGACTCAAGTGTTTTGAGTCGCATCTTTTGAGTTAGTAGAGTTGCCCTTTAGGCATTAGATTTTTGTGTGCTTAGGATAATAAGTGTCTTTATATTTTCTGAGTGTGCAGTATGAGTTACAAGGCCTTTAGGCATTGTAAGTAATCATACAAAGTTATTAATAAAGATTGAATAGATTTGAATTTTAAGTTACACATTTCACTTCACATAAGTTTCTTCATTACTTGTCTATTCTTGTTTCCCCCTCTTCTTTAAACCTTGGAGTGATTAACAAATGGTTTAGACATGTGGAAACAACTGAGCTAGTAGAAGTGGTTCCCGCCCCAGTGGGAATCCCAACGATGAGCTTACCCTCAACTTGCACCATAAGTTGATATGCAGAATTTTGGAGCTTTTCTAGCTACCCAGAATTTTGGGTTTCCGCCCCAGACTATGATGCAGCAAGTGCATCACCTCACTAACCAAGCAACTGCCAATCAATCAAATCAGGCTAGTAATGGATAGTGCCCCTATTCCAAGTTGTAAGAGTTTATAAGGACATGTCCACCTATTTTTTCCGGGAACGTCAATCCTTTGGAGGCAGATGATTGACTTAGATCTATTGAGAGAAAGCTTCATATCACTTAGTATACTGGGAATGAGAAGGTGCTCTGCTTCTCATCAGCTGAAAAACACTTTCGCATAATGGTGGGAGAATTATTGTGCTTCACATGAGAACCCACAAGAGATTACATGGGATAAACTCACTGCTGTTTTTCGCCAGTACCATGTACCAGAGGGTATTATGTAATTGAAGAAGGAAGATTTCAGAGCACTCAAGCAAGGAGGTTAGTCAGTGGCTGATTATTTGAACAAATTTACGCAGCTTGCTTGCTATGCCCCTGAAGCTGTTGCTACTGATAAGGTGAGATAATCTCATTTTATGAAGGGACTGAACTCAGCATTGTAAGTGAGGTCTGATCACCCATATTTTTCCTGATTCTAAAAATTGGTCAATAAGGCTTTTATCTTGGAAGACAAGCGCAAGGAGTTGGAAGACAACCGGAAGTGCAGGATGGTACAACAATGAGCTCGCCAAGGACCATAGGGAGTTATGATTGCACCTAACCAATTTTTAGGTTTCAATCCAAGAGTGCTTCCAAGACGCTGTCACGTGCACCACATCCAGCTGGTCAGAATGTTCAGACCACTGCTCAAGTAAATAATGTGTTAGGAGGAAGTGAACAGAGCAGGTTAAATTTTCTAGGAATCAAAGCCACCTTGTGAATACTTTGCGTTTAACTGAAAAACAACCCAATGTGATACAAATGCATTATGTATTGTGTTGTGTTTCACTGTGATCTCACTTGAAATGGTTGCAGGTCAAATTTTCTAGGGATCAAAGCCACCTTGTGAATACTTAGCCTAATAACATATATACTACTTGAGAAACCATTGGTAACAACTCTGAATAGTAGCATATATACCACTTGACAATTTCACGTGTCAAAACAAAGTACAGAAAATGGCAAGTGGCAGGTTTAGACTGTTTAGCAACAGATGCTTACATGTGATCTGCAATAGAAGTAGAGCTTCCCAGTAGAAGTGCTTAATCTCTTAGAAGAGTGATGAGTTCCTTTTAATGATCGAACAAACCGTTGTGTGGTAGTACATATGATGGAACTAGAAAAGGAAGCGCGGCGCACGCCGCGCGCGTGAACGGAAAATATTTTTTGTTTTTTTTTCGGAGAAAAAACAGATCACGAAAACATTTTTTCCATGCTCCGGAGAGCAAACGGACCACGAAAATATTTTTAAGGGAAAACGCCACGCGTGAACGTAAAATATTTTTTGTTTTTTTTTCGGAGAAAAAACAGACCACGGAAACATTTTCCCCGTTCTCCGGAGAGCAAACGGACAACGAAAATATTTTTTCCGGGAAAAACGCCGTGCGCGTGAACGGAAAATATTTTTTGTTTTTTTTTTCGGAGAAAAAACAGACCATGGAAACATTTTCCCCATGCTCCGGAGAGCAAACGGACCACGAACGTGAACGAAAAATATTTTTATTTTTTTTCGGAGAAAAAACAGACCACGGAAACATTTTTCCCATGCTCCGGAGAGCAAACGGACCACGAAAATATTTTTCCCATGCTCCGGAGAGCAAACGGACCACGGAAATATTTTTTCCGGGAAAAATGCGGCGCGCGTGAACGGAAAATATTTTTTTTTTCGGAGAAAAAACAGACCACGTAAACTTTTTTCCCATGCTCCGGAGAGCAAACGGATCACGATTTTTTTTTTCCCGGGGAAAACGCCGTGTGCGTGAACGGAAAATATATTTTGTTTTTTTTTCGGAGAAAAAACAGACCACGGAAACATTTTTCCTATGCTCTGGAGAGAAAACGGACCACGAAAATATTTTTTTCGGGAAAAACGGAGAAAGGACCTGAACGAAAAATGCAGGGATCTATTTGCTATAATTTTGGACCTGTTCGCTATTTTGAATAAGTAAGAAAGGACTCGTTCGCAATTCGTATCTAACGGGAGGCTCTTTGTGTAAAACGCCGAACCGAGGACCTAAATGCGAACCGGGGAAAAATATTTTATACTCACTGGAAATTACAAAGGACCTATTCGTAAATAGAAAGGACCTACCCGTAATTCCAAAGAACCGAGGTTTTTTTTTTGCAAGAAATGGAGAGAGAGAGTGGGGCGCCACGTGGGGGGCCTCTCCGGCCGGGAATCCTTCGGCTGATGTTTAGCTGAAGATTGGGCAAGAAATCTGTCTGCATCTCATTCCATATCTGGATAGACATGGAAAATTCTCAAATTAAAATAAATCATTAACCGGACAAACCAGCAAATTGTGCAGAACTAAGCACAAATATGCGTCATACTGGAACACCACTACTGGTCAATGTGACTTCAGATTAAGATTTTGTTACAGATTTATTTGTGTTTCATAAGTAATTGCCACCAAATAATCCAAAGAGGGACATATCCTGGTCTCAACGCTGCTTGCCATTCATGAGGGAGGACCGGAGGAGGGATTGAGAGGGAAATACTTGGACAGAGCTCACAGTAGCGGGATTAGTGGTGGTGAGGAAGGTGGGGTCGGCCAGCGCGTCTCCTCTGTCCGCCACTTCACCTTGGGGAGGAGAAGGCGGAAGAGCTGCTAGAGAGGATGGTGGGGAGGAGGCAGATGAGAGGTGAGGGAGGCGGCGACGACGTGTATGGTGAGGAGATGAAAGAGAGCAGGAGGAAGAGCGTCGTCTAGATCCCGACCCAGCCGCCGCCGACGTCTCCTCTCGCCTCTGTGCTCCCACCTCCTTAGGAGAGACGACGGTAGGAGCAGGC
Source organism: Rhipidocladum racemiflorum (assembly GCA_036346355.1). NCBI lineage: Eukaryota > Viridiplantae > Streptophyta > Magnoliopsida > Poales > Poaceae > Rhipidocladum > Rhipidocladum racemiflorum. Next base: position 24,162,843 of record CM070571.1, read on the forward strand.
ACAGGCACACAGTGGTAGACTGGTAGGGGCTAGGGCGGGGTTGGGTTTTGGCGTCGCTCGAGGGAGAGGTGGTGCAAGGTCGTGAGGAAGTCGTGGAGCGGTTTGTCGCTAGGGCAACGGGTTGCGAATGATGCCTGGGCTGGGCTGGGCTGGGCTGGGCTGGGCTATACCTATTCTTCTGGTGAAGCCCACATCCAAGCCTACGGAGGCGGATGGGACTCCGGAGTCGGGTGGGGATTCACGGCGAGGCGAATTGCTGCCAGTAGCGCGCAGTAGCGAGCCTCTCGAAATCCAACTTTGGTAGGGTTTAGTGGGGATGGGAGGAGGGCGGGGCGACTCATCGCCGGCGATAAGGCCGATCGGCAAGTCGGTGGTGCACCGGATATGCTCCGGCCAGGTCATCTTCGACCTCGCCTCCGCCGTGAAGGAGCTCGTCGAGAACAGCCTCGACGCCGGCGCCACCACCGTCGAGGTCAGCCTCAAGGCCTACGGCGAGGAGTGGTTCAAGGTCGCCGACAACGGAAGCGGCATCTCCCCCAGCAATTTCCAGGCACCGAAAACGAAACCCTCCGTTTCTAAGCTCAGCCTGCTTTGTAATGTTGTTGTTGGTAGTATCAATTTGTTGCTAACCATGCCTCTGTGACTGGCTTAGGCTCTTGCTCTGAAGCACCACACATCCAAGATATCGGATTTCTCCGACCTCAGCTCGGTGCTTACCTTCGGGTTCCGGGGGGAGGCGCTGAGCTCGCTCTGCGCGTTGGGGAAATTGACGGTTGAAACGAGGACCAAGGATGAGCCGGTCGGGACGCGCTTGGAGTTTGAGCACTCCGGCGTTGTGATCAGTGAGAGGAAGACCGCGCGGCCTGTTGGAACCACCGTGACCATCGAGAAATTGTTCTCCACATTGCCGGTTCGGAGCAAGGAGTTCAGTAGGAATATTCGGAAGGAGTACGCGAAAGTGATCTCCCTGCTGAATGTGAGTTTTGCATTTTGTTTTGTAAATTTGCTTTGCAAGTATTCTGTCAAGTTGTTGTATGTTGAAGTCCAATTGTTCTTTTTTCATACTTCTATATTGTTTTGCTTCATGGAGTAGGCTTGTTGTTTTCTGATAAATGCTGAAGTTTTATTGTCTCCTATTACTAACTATCGTGTCTTATATATGATAGGCATATGCCTTGATTGCCAAAGGGGTCAGATTACTTTGCACAAATATTGTCGGCAAAAACTCTAAAATGGTGGTGCTTAGAACTCAAGGAAGCAGTTCACTGAAAGACAATATCATTACCGTATTTGGTGTGAACACTTTCAAATGCTTGGAGCCCTTCAGTGTGACCATCTCAGATGGCTGCCAGGTAGATGGCTTTCTTTCCAAACCTGGACCTGGTAGCGGCCGCAATTCAGGAGATAGACAATTCTTCTATGCAAATGGCAGACCTGTGGACATGCCAAAGGTCACCAAACTTGTTAATGAGCTGTACAGAGGCTCAAATTCCAAGCAATATCCTGTGGCTATCCTGAATTTCTGTATTCCAACCACATCTTATGATGTGAATGTCGCACCTGATAAGAGAAAAATTTTCTTCTCATCCGAGCGTACCATTTTGCTATCTTTACGGGAAGCTATTGAAAATCTGTACTGCCCTCAGCAGTGCAGTTTCTCCATCAATCACATTGAAAACCCCGAAAAGGAAGTGGATCCTGGCATTGATGGGCATGAAGACACAGATTTAATAGAAACAGATAATGTTTCATCTCCTGACAATGATGACATGGACGAAACAGATAATGATCGTCAGGTTTCACCGGAGAGTCGGAAAGTTACAAGGGTAGCCATTGAAGCTACCTCCATGGATGTGAGCCCCTTGACAAGGGGCCCAGACATTCAGGTTGATAGATCTGCTTGGCTTTCAGCTTTCCAGTATGAACAGCCAAAAAGAATGCCTGCAGAAGTAAAAAGTTATCCAGTGGGATCAAATCATGCTAGAGCAGGGCTTGCTGCAAAGTCCTCCCCTTCAAGCACCGTTCAATCTTCTCTTATGAACTTTCTATCACTCAACAAGAGGAAGCACAAAGACAGTTGTAATCTTATTTCTGAAGCTCCAGTGCTAAGAAGGGGGACATGCTCGGAACAAGTGAGGAGGACAAGTTTAGAAGCAAATGCACCACCGGTTGCGTTAAGGTCAAGTATATCTAACATTCCAGAGGTCATTTCACTTCAGGAAACAAACCCTTTGCGGCATCATTCTCCACAATCTTTTGTAACTGAGAGGACAGAAGCTTCACCACAGCATTCTGAACCACCTAATATTGTGTCTCGTAGTACTGAAACGCCTCTCTTGGGTCCATGCGAATTTCACACTATAGAATCTGATGTGGTAAGGCAGAATTTTGTGTAGCAAAATCTACATCTCTTTCCATTATATTTCTATAAAAGATTACACTATTGCCAATACCTTTTATTTTTGTTCATATTCTTGCTTTACTTGCCCTTAACTGATTGTTTCTTGCAGTGGCGCAGCCAGGTCTCAAAACCTGTGGGGTCAACTATTATAAAATCTAAATATTAGTATTAATTAGGCATTTTTGCAAAAACCTGTGGGGTCAATTGACCACACAGAAATGGGCTGTCTACGCCTCTGGTTTCTTGGCGTTCTTGTTAAGTGTCTTTGCCTAGTGATATTATATTTTAAAGAAATTCATGGTGACTTTCTCAACTATTGTGAGTTAATAAGGCATCATCAATCTACTTCTGGCATTTTCACAACTCCTTTTAACTTTTGGAATATATCGAAATTGTTTGTAGAGTAGTTTGACTAGCTATGTCGTGATTTGGCATGTGTCCAACTCAAACAAACAAAAACTTGTCACATGTCATCATTTTATGGGTTCGTTGCATGACGAGATGATGCAATCCTTTCAGGATGAACAGGATGATCGATGCCTTTCAAATTCTGGTGCTCCCAATAAATATTCGGAAGAGGAACCTCAAAATACATTGACCAATATTCCTTCACCTGACGCTCATGATCATGATAATGGCACTGCAGTATGTTCTACATCAGTATCTTATCCAGTTATGCAATTTACGGTTGCTGAGCTTAGGAGAAGAAGAAAGCATGGTTTTATGCTATCACATGCAAACAATGTCTATTGCCCCAGGAAAACTAGAAGGTGGCTTATGTTGTTGTTATAAACAAGTTCTGTTGTCATAAGAAGTTGGGTTTTTCAACTGACTAGTTTACTTGTCCTTAACTAGGTGTTATAAAGCTGCAACACTGGATAATTATGTACCAGAAGATGATGAGGGAAAATCTAATTCTTTAGCTGCAGCTGCCAACGAGTTGGACAGGCTTTTCAGTAAACATGATTTTGGAGAAATGGAGGTTTGTGTATGAAAGTCCGTATTTTAATATTATCCTTTCCCCCGGAAATTGTGGGCTTTGTGTATGAAAGTCCTCTCGCTATCTAGATCATGACCTTGCCTAGTTGCGTTGCAATATTGTTTTACCTTTACCTTTTTCCGAAATCTCATTCTTAAATAACTCTTATGTACGCTTGTGAGGAATCACTTTGACTTTTGGCAATTGTGATTCGTGATCTTGGGCATATCGACATAAATTTTGTGCTTTTGGAGTGACCAACTGACCATCTGTAAAACTTGTCATATGTTCTATCCTGAGGGCACTTGATGTATAGTAGCTTTGCTCCTGTTCAATCCCTACCAAGTACATAGATCGTGTCGCTGTTACAAGTACCTTGCAATATATGGACTATCTTTGTTAATTTTATTCAAAAGTAATTTGTTGCTGTGATCTCTTTATTCATTTGCTTGAATGTTGCATATTCATTATCTTAAAATAGGTGTCAATACTCAATATTAATAATAGTGTTGTGCATTTTGTTTTTTAGAGCACTAACTATTGCATCTTCAGGTTGTTGGGCAGTTTAATCTTGGTTTTATAATTGGAAAGCTGGACCAGGACCTGTTTATTGTAGATCAGGTATCTTTATACATACTTTTCAGTATAGCATTGTGACACCATCGTACAAACCCCTAGATATATGAGTTGCAATTTGCTAGATACCTCATATCTAGTGATTAATGTTTTCTTGTGTTACTAGCATGCTGCTGATGAGAAGTACAACTTTGAGAGCCTTTCACATTCAACAACTTTAAACATTCAGCCTCTTCTTCAGTGAGTAAACAAAACTCATCATTTTCACTCTGTTATTTTTTTTAGAACACAAGAGCAGAAAGCCCCAGTTCCATTTTTATTTAAAATCAAGCCAAAAATGAAACAGCAACTTTGTCCAGGGAACAGAGCAGAGCGACTAGCATAGACATACTGCACCACTAAGTCCGATATAGCTCTAAACTGAGAATGGGATTTATTTATTACAAGCCAAATCACGCTGATAGCATATCTCAATCTTTCCATGATAGCTAGTAGACCATCAGGATATGCGCGCGCCTCTTGTGTTGTTTGCTACCATCTTCAATGACTGCTTCTACTTCTTTTGTCCCTGATTCACCATAGTTTGTCTCGTATGTTTAAAAATGGGACACGAGAGTGAGGGCGGAAGCCAGACGTTTCACGGGCCATCGTCCACGAGAGAATGTGATACGTGGGTTTATACATATTCGGGCGCTAAGGTAGACACCTTACTCCTGTCGGTGTGTTCCTTGTGGGGTAGTAGAGGGGTATCTCCTTATCTGGGCTCCCCGAGGGACACAAGTTGTAGTGGTTGTATTCAATGAGAGTTCAAGTTACATGTAGTGGTTATAGTAAACTTGTATAGGTGCTCAACCTGTTACACAATTACTATCCTATCCCTAGTAGAGTGGCTTAAGCATCTCCTGCACTTTGAGAGGGTCCGTGGGGTATGAGGGGATCTCTCCTCAACACTCCCTTTAGAGGGTTCGCGGGGTATGAGATCTCCCTCGCTAGAGCTCACGGGGTATGAGGGACCTCCCCTCAACAGTCAACACCCCCTTTGAGAGGGTTTGTGGGGTATGAGGGGATCTCTCGTGATACCCTGCGACATGCACTTCTCCGGGAGTCCGCGGGGTATGGTGGGATCTCCCCTCGACAGTTTGTCTTCAGTTTCTTCAGTGCCATCCAATCCTGAGCGGGACTGTCGCCTTGGTATCCAGCAGTCCAATGAAGCTTTCCATCATCTACAAATTGGAGCCAGGGCATAGCAGTCTCTATTGCTTTGAAGTCTGTCCCAATCTCCTCCAAAAGATAAGCAAACCAGACCAAGAAATTTTATAGAAAACGAAATCATTTCTCAACTTCCATATGTTCCATGTAGTAGCTGCACAGCAAATGTTCAACACCTTATTTTTCTTATCACTAATCCAAAGAGAGGCAACTGATTCAAAATTGTAACCAACTTTCCTACCAAGCATTTCAGAAACATTAGCCCAAATCTCTTTTAAGTACACCACAGTCAAAGAACAAATGAATACTGATTCTTTTTCATTACAGAAGTCACAGGAAGAATCTCTAACTTCTTGCCTGTTAGCCAGATTGTCTCTAGTAATAAGCTTGTTATGACTTAGCAGCCACAGAACGATATGAATCCTGGGGAGGACAGCAATTTTCCACACCACAGGGATAAAAACGGGCATCACCCCTCTAAAGTTGACAATAGCATATAAAGATTGCATATCATATAAGCCAGAAGAATTATATTTCCAAATGATAGAATCCTCCTCATCAGATAGCAAAATTGAAGAGGCAATTTGAATAATCTCTAACCATTGTTCCATAAGAACTCTATCCACATACCTCCTGAATGTGAACTTGAGATTTAGACCACCCAAACCTCATAAATAGTAACATTTCTTTCATTTACCGAAACATAGAGATTCCAGCATGGTTATTAAGGCGTCGCCTAGGCGACACCTAAGCGTCCAGGCGACGCCTAGGCGCCGGAGTCCGCACGCCATGGCTGCTTGCCTCGCCTGGCCGGGGGAAAGGAGGCGCAGTGGGCAGCAGCGCTCGCGGGAGAACCAGGCGGCGGCGCACGCTGGAGGAGATCCGGACGGCGGTGCTCGCGGGAGGAGGAGTGGCGGGCAGCAGTGTGACGCGAGAGGAGGGGCGGCTGCGCGGCACAGGGGGAGGAGCGGCAGCGCGGCGCGGGAGGAGGAGCTACTAGCGGGAGAGGGCAGGAGAGAGTGGGAGAGAGAGCAGGAGAGGGGGAGCGGCGCTCGGGACTCGGGATGGGGATGGAGTGAGGGAGAGAGAGAGAGAGTTTGGGGGTAGGTTAGGGTTAAGTTAGGGAGGGGGCGGCTGTGCCTAGGCCAGGAAAATGGGCCTGGGCTTTACTGGGCTGAAAAAAGAAAAAAAAAGAAAAAAAAATCAGATTTTATTCATTTTTCTCTTGGTTTTTCTCTTTTTTGGCCTTCGCCTAATCCTCACCTAGGCGCCTAGGCGTCCAGGCGGTGCTCTGGCGCCTCACCTCGCCCTGTCGCCGTGATAACCATTTCATTCTAGTATTGAATAGCTAGACTAGTACTACCGAATCACTGATCTTCCCAAAACTTAACTTTATTACCATTCTCAACTGCCCACCAATAACCAAAATGTGCGGCTTTACTAGCCCACACCACCCCTTTCCAAAAAGAAGAAGCATTTTTAGTAGAGCATGAAAAGATGTTTGGCTTATCAGTATTATACTTAAAGTCAACAATTTGCTTCCACTTCTTATGATTATCCAAATTATACCTCTTAATACAGGAGGCTATAAGAAAGATTTAGGTGATTTAGGATACCTAAACCACCAAAATCCTCCTCTGACTAACCCAACCCCAGTTAGCCAAATGATACTTGTAGTAGCCTTTCCAATTATTCCGCAGACAGTGAGCCATTTGACTGTTAATAGAATTGTTAGCCCACTGAGGAAATTTAATCATCGACATAAGGTAAATAGGAATGCTTGCTAAATAGTACTTAATAAGAACTAAACGACCTCCATAGGAAAGTAATCTACCCCTCCAACCTGCAACTCTTTTAATCACCTTGTGTACAATAGTCTGGATATCTTCTTTTATCAACTTGCTAAAATGAAGGTGAACTCCAAGACACTTCATAGCAAGGATTCCAATTTCGGTCCGAAATCCGAAATCTCGGCCGAGATTTCGGATTTCGGACCCCTTCGAGATTCAAAATCCCGCCCGGATAATTTTTTTTTAAAAAATTAAATTTCGGATTTCTCGGCGAGATCTCGGTGATTTCAGCCGAAATCTATTTGCTGGTTTTTTTTGCCGGATTTTAAATTTTGTGCCGGATTTAGGGTCAAGATCATCCACAAAAAAATTCAAAAATTTTTGACATGTTTTTAACCATTTTTTGGTCGGTTCAATTTGTCGGTTAGGACTGTCTGAATTTTTTAAAAATTTTCAAGATTGATCATCATCTCAAAAATTTTATGGGAATATTATGGATGTATTAGGACCATTCACAAAAAATTTCAAAATTTTCTAAAGTGATTTGTACTATTTTTCATTCAGGTGAATTTTGTCGGTTCGTCTTTAGTAGCACTATTTGAATTTTTTAAAATTCCTAAAGATTGATCATCATCTAAAAATTTTATTAGAATATTATGAATATGTTAGGACCATTCACAAAAATTTTCAGAAGTTTCTAATATGGTTTGCACCATTTCCCATTCGGTTGAAATTTGGTGGTCAACCCTTTTGTCAGGACAATGGCACTGTTAGATTTTTTAAAAATTCCTCATGCTTGATTATCATCTGAAAATTCTATGGAAACATTAGTGATGTGTCAAGACCACCCAAAAAAAATTTCAAAATTTTTTGACGTGTTTTGGACCATTTTTGAGTCGGTTCAATGTGGACCGAGATCTCGGTGATCTCGGCCGAGATCTCGGTGATCTCGGCCGAGATCTCGGATTTCCCGGTTGAAAAAAAAAAACCGGATTTGAAATTTGGTTTTTGCATTTCGTCCGGATTTTGTCCGAAATTTCTGAATTTCGGCGATATTTCGGATTTCGGCCACCTCTGAGATTTATACCAAAACGAGATTTGAAACCCTGCTTCATAGGGAAACTTCCCACTTTGCAGCCTAAAGTTTGAGCCATGTGATTAACATCACAAACATTCACATTAATTGGAACCAATTCACACTTATGAAAAATAATTCTCATGCCTGAAATTTGTTCAAAACAAGACAAGATCCACTTCAGGTTTTTTGCTTTCTCTAGATCATTTTTCAATAACAGCAGGGTATCATCTGCATACTGAACACTAATCACCCCTCCAGGTTTGAATTTATCAAGCAGACCAGAAATGAACTTATGGTGAGCAGTCTTAATAAGCATCCTAGATTCCTAGTGGAGACATCTTCTACCAAATTGAATAACAAAGGAGGCAAATGATCTCCTTGTTTCAAACCTTTGCTAATTCTTTTTTTTTTTTTAAAAAAAAAAAACAGCTTTCCTCCCCATTAATTCTAATGCCTATAGAACCTTTGTGAATAATGCATTTCATCCAAACTCCTCCATTTAGAACCGAAATTCCCCTGAGAAAGAATGGTATCGAAAAAATCCCAATCCACCCTATCATAGGGTTTTTCATAATCAATTTTAAAGATAAAATCTTGGTCTTTATTATGATGAGCATTATGCACAATTGCATGAGCTGCAGCCACACTTTCAAGAATAAACCTTCCTTGAATAAAAGCAGTCTGATTAAGAATAGATTCTGTACATTATGTGGGCCTGATGGGCCAAAGACAGTATATATGGGCCTGCCTGTACAAATGCTATACTACACTTAACACATTGAACTGCTCATTACCTATAGATGATGGTAGGGTGTTTCAAGGCATGAATTTAGAATGTTAACATTAGGTCTATGATACCTTTTGTCATATGTCTCTTGTATTGTGGGCTTGTTTCTGATTATATTCAAATGCAGACCACTGAGACTTGAACTATCACCAGAGGAAGAAGTTACCGTTTCTATGCACATGAGCACTATCAGGTATTGCATTTTTTGGGGGTCCTACTACCTCAATTCTTGCTGCTCAACTGGTGTATCAAACAACTTAATATTGCCTGTGTGATCAGTTGTTTTGTTACATTTAAAATTCAACATTTGATTATTGAAATAGCATCCACAGTATTTTATATTCAAAAGTTTGTATCCAATTCATAACTCATGCTATCTGTATATCATTTGTTATTTGTTCTTAATTTAATTTACAGTATTTGCTTCTTGAAAGTTGAAACACGCATGGTATTCTTTTGTATTTTCTGTTGGGAAAGACTTTATCCATAACTCATGCTATCCATATACCATTTGTTGTTTTCTTCTTCAAACACAATTTTTCCAACTGCGCTAGCTTGGTATTTTTGGATTGCTCAATGAATAACCTGGTTTTCCACTCATCTTGAATCATACATGTTTTTTTGGCACCTTGTATTAAAAGAACATACAGCATTTGAGATTGAGCAAATTCTTGCTGGATTATATGATTTCTTTTATTTTCTCAATTTTCAGGAAAAATGGTTTTGTTTTAGCAGAAGATATGCATTCTTCCCCTGGTAACCATTATCTTTTGAAAGCTGTGCCCTTCAGTAAAAATATTACATTTGGTGTTCAAGGTATTACTTATTCTCATGTGTCCGAAAGGTACACTTATATCCATGTCAATATGTGGACTTATTCCGATTTCCCTTTAGACGTGAAGGAGCTGATCTCCATGCTTACTGACAGTCAAGTTGACTGCTCAATAATCAGTAGCTACAGGCTGGATATAACTGATTCTGTTTGCCCTTCGAGGGTTCGTGCTATGTTGGCTTCAAGGGCCTGTCGAATGTCTACTATGATTGGTGATCCACTGACAAAAGCTGAGATGAAGAAGGTAACTACAAATTAAATTAACTTTTGATAGAACTAGAGAAACTGCCCTTGTAACAAGCTCCTCAAAAATTCATGTAAAACTTTTATAGTTCCTATGTGGTTTCTTTCTTTTCAGAAGCATAACTGTAATGCTTTAGTTCCCTTATCTGTCACGACTCCCTAAAAATAAATACTTCTTTAAAAATTACTCAATGACATGTCCTTTTGCTTTTGCACTTCAGATACTTAAGAATCTAACAGGACTAAGGGCCCCTTGGAATTGCCCACATGGGAGGCCAACAATGCGCCATCTAGCAGATCTGCGTACTGTAAAAATGGCCAACAATGCGCATCTAGCAGATCTGCGTACTGTAAAAATGAAAGGTAAGATATTAATCCACCAGTCCACTCTAGCATGCTTAGCGAGTTTGCATCTAAATCAAAGAAAAGGGCAAAATTGGATACATGTCACTCTAAATTTGTGGTGTTTGCTTTAGGACACTATGCTAAAGGACACTAAACTTTGATGGCTCTTTATCGCTGGACACTTTGCACATTCAAATATCATTTGTGGTTGAGAGAGGTGAGAGAAGGTGGGTGAAAAGTCTATTTTGCTCATGTAACACAGTGCTCTCAGCAAGCCCTTGGCCAGAGCTTGTGTTCGTGTGGGAGGAGAGCAAGAAATGAAGGGATAGAGTGGACGAGGATGACAATTGTGAAAACAAGGCATGTGGGCTTGTTACAGGTGCAAAATAGGTTTTTCACCCACCTTCTCTCCCCTCTCTTAGCCAAAAGTGATATTTTAAGAGGCAGAGTATCCATCAGCAAAGAGCCACAAAAGTTTAGTGTCTTTTAGCAAAGACACAAAAAGATGATGCTCCAGAGCAAATGCCACAAATTTGGAGTGCCATGTAGCCATTTTTGCAAAAGAAAAAAAGGTTCTGTTTTGTTTTGTTGCAATGGCAAGTGGTTCCAGACAGTATCTTATGCAAATGTCTTGTTTTAAGTTCCATTCATTCTGCATCACTAATTATACATTACTGCAAGTCTGCAACTACACGTATTTACCATTTTTTTAATAAAAGGACAACTAAATATACATTTTTTAACGTGTTTTTGCAGAAACTAACGTTCATCTACGATACCTATATAATAATCTTGTCGCGAAAAAAATTAGTTCTGCCTGTGCACTCTGGTTGTATGTCCTTTCTCTGCCGGTGCTGATGCACTGTTGTTTGAAATATTTGTTGTATTTCTCACAAAAAGAAACATCCGTTGGCTCTCTTCAGGGTTTTACCGGCAACTCCTTTGACTTCTTTGTCTAGAAATCTCATTTCAATGTTTCCAAAATTTTGCAGGATCTAAGGCGATGTTTTGACAACGGTTGACTGGCCGACGAGGTTGGGTTGATGCTATTCCTGCTTTGCTGCTATTAATGGAAGAAGGTTTCGTGGCTAAGTTTGTAATGTGTACACATGTGCGTCTCTCCATGCTGACGCATCTACCTGTTTGGAAACGACTGTGTCCAGCGTAATTTATCAGGCGCTAATCTTCCCCGCAGTAGATTGCTACTCCCTCTAGTTTGATAATAGATATCGTTTTGAACATCGACATGGTCTTTAAAACACAACTTTGACTGCTAATTTTTATTATAATATATTTATAAAACCCAATAAAATTATAATATTATGAAAGTACTTCTCGACAGTCTACATATATAATTTTCATATATCCAATTTAAATATTTATAAATATATTGATAGTCAAAGTTTTAGAAGTTTGACCATTACTATGTCCAAAACGACATCTATTATCAAACCGGAGGGAGTACTTTCTTCCTGTGGTAAATAGATGACATTTTGACCACAATTGACATCTGACTGTAGCAAAAAAAACTGCTATTTCGCGGTGTTGGTTTATACGTTGTTGCTTACTGCGGTTCGATTACGCCACGATCGTTCACCCGCCGGGGCCGTCCCTCCGTGTGGTCATAGCCGGGCCCACCTGCCAGTGAAATCGCAAACGCCACGCCAGGGCACATGGGTTTATTATTCCCAGGCGCACCCAATACGTACACAAGAATCCCTTCTCTCCCTCTCCGATCGGAGCCCTCCGCGGGCGGGTGAAGGAGCTCCAAAACCCTAGCCATGCAGAAGCAGACGGGCAAGTCCGGTGGAAGCGGCGGATCCACGCCGGCGAAGCGCGGCCGCCCTTTCGGAAGCACCACCGGCAGCGGGGCCGCCGCAGCTGCGGCGGCGGCGGCGGGCGACGCGGCGGCGCCGGCCGCCCTTGTCGGGCCCTCGCTCCAAGTCCTCACGGCCCTCTCTGGTGAGCTGCTCATTCCTCTTTTCGTAGCGTTCAACTGAGCTTGCGAGGGGTTCTAGGGCATAATGTTGGAAACACGGGTTGGACCCGTGTAATGCTTCTCGGAGTCGACATATTGTGGGGGAATTAAGAATTTTGAGCTGTAGGATGTGAAGAAGTCTCTTGTTTTAGCGGGAGCTTCGATGATCTGAGTAATTAGGCCATATAATAGACGTTGGATCGAAGATTTGCTTATCGGAGTGCACGTCTAGGGCACAGAGAGGGACACTTTGAGGGTTGGTTCGTTGCGGTTAATTCTGTCTTATGAGGAGATCGTTGGGACTGTAGTGGAACTGGCCGTCAAGAGCTGCTTCTTTTATCGTCGTGACATGGGAGGCTGTAATCCAATAATGTATGTTGGAAACAATGAAGACATCAGCCATGTTTGACACGGCGGCGATATTGTGAATAGATGCACATTTTTGAACCAGAAACCAACTAGACACCTGAATCATTTTCAATTATTTTCACAATGAGCAATAATGGTGTAACAGCCTCACGTAAGCAAATTAGAGGAATAACTGCAATGCGGTTGTGGTGATTGTCAAATATAATGTTGGAAGAAAAACTCCATCAGCACGGTACACAAGAGCTATATTGACACTTGAGAGACCTTACCATTCTTGCCAAATCCCCCCCCCCCCTCCTCCCTCCCTTGATCCCAGCTCATACCTCATAAACCATAGCTTCAAGTTGCAAATCATTGGTAGGAATATAAATATATTATATATGCCTTCCCAAGTAGGTAGCCAAGTTTGCCCATAGTGGACAATGTTTCAGTGTTTCACCACGCAAACTGACCCTTTGTTAAAAAGCAAAAACCCGTGGAGGACTAATTGGCAAGATTACTTTCATATTAGATGTTATTTTGTTTCTTTCAATCCTTTGCTGCATAATTCAGGCTTCATCTTAACAAGGATGAATCTATAGGATAATGACCAAGTTTGAGGCATATCCAACTGTGGAAAGACATAGTTTTTCAGTTTGATGAAGATCATACAATCTGAATCTTGCTTTTTTTTTGGGTTAAAAGTGATTAGCGGAAAGTGGAACCGCTTTATTGGCACTTTGGACTGTTTGGCAGGCTGACTGGCTGAGTAGAGTGGAGGAGCAGGGAAAATAGTTTGTTGGCTATATAAATGTCGAGTGGTGCATTTTATTTGTAACTATTTATGTTGCATAAAATACTTTGGTAGAATTGAATGCTAATTTTATGTTATGTTGATTTTCACGTTTGTGTGTGTGCTTGCATGAGAGTGTTTGTATGTGCATAGACTCTAGCATGGGCTGTGAATGAATGTGCTTGTGGTTTTATTTTACCAAGTTTTGAAACATTTTTTTATGCTGCTTAATGGTTGATAAATTGCAGCATGATATAATTTTGTTCACTTGCTTTGTGATCCTGCTGTCTGTCTCTATCTTTTCAGATGCATAAGAGATAGTCTGTATTGTTCCATGTTACTCAGATTTTTTGTCCTGTTACTTCATGTTTTGTTTTCTCCCATTCGATAGAGATGATACCTCACGCCTGCATCATGAGCTTGAAATGCATGAGCAGTCTGTTTTTAAGCATACTTGATGGTAACCGGCATGGCTATTCGGAAGGAGCGCTAATGTTTCTCTCTTTTTTTTTTTCAGATCAGAACAATAAGAGAATTGTCCTTGCATTGCAAAGTGGGTTGAAGGGTGAGATACTATGGGCATTGAATGCCCTTACAGTACTCTCATTTAAGGAGAAGGATGATCTCCGACGGGATACAACACCTCTTGCTAAAGTTCCTGGGCTCTTGGATGCTCTCCTTCAAGTTGTAGGTGCTTAGTTCCCTTTTCGTCCTTCCAGTTCCGACTGAATCATGCATTTTATCTGAACTGTATAGTTGTCCAGGTTCCCAATTCCTTTACCATGCACTGTTTAATCTGTTAGTGTTATAGTTCATTTAAAAAATAATTAATCAATCTAGCATCACCATTTGTCACAAACACTGAAGAAAAGTATGATGGTGTCATGCAAATACTGGGAGTTGGCATTGTTGTCCACTGTAGCCGTAAAGTAAAATCTAAAGGTTGTGTTATTTCCACTTCAATTTATTGATTGGTTGCCAAAGCAATGTTTTTATGTAAATTGTCTTGTGTGATTCTTATGCGTGACTAAATTATACAGCCTGCTAAGTTGATCAATCTCCACAAAAAAAAGGAGTAATGTGTTTATCAGGAAGTACTATTTTTGGAGACTTTTTCTTTGCATTCTGTTTGATGCTTTGTCATCTTATACAGATTGATGACTGGCGAGACATTGCAATGCCTAAGGACCACACAAAACCTTCAAGAGTAAGAACTTTGGGTGCCAATACAACACTCTCTGGCTTTGGTCACGAAAACATTGAAAAAGTCTACTTGGACACCGCCACGTATGCCATTATTAATCTCATGAAGATTCTGATTACCCATCTCACTTTTCATGATTTGTGCCACACTGCCACCATACTTATGTTCTCTGAAATATGGTAATTTCAGTCGTTCAAATGATCAATCAAAGACGGAGGACTTAACTGTCACGAAGAAGCGATCTGCGGGATTTTTGTTTGATGAAGATGGTGGCTTGTTTAATGTTGATGATGAAGGGCGGACAGAAAGGCAACAGTGTGCTGTTGCAGCCTCCAATATAATCCGCAATTTCTCTTTCATGCCAGAAAATGAGACTATCATGGTTCAACATAGACATTGCTTGGAGACTGTATTTCAGTGTTTGGAAGACCAAAATTCAGGTAAAGTTTCAAACTCAATTATTGTCCTTCATTTTCAGTTCACATGCATCTATCTTCTGTTCCTTTTGTGCACTTCAACTATTTTGCATTTACAAATGAAATTGGAGATCATTGAATATGTTTTATCCAATATTATGTGTGTGTTGTCGTTTATATTATTTCCAAATGTTACCTACATATGCTCCATTTGAGCTGCAGGATGCTCCACATGGCTTAACCAAAAACTGACTACTTTTATTCCCTATTTGAATTTTGCGCAACATAAAAATGGCATTAAAGTTACCATCTGTCCGTTTTGTATATTAGTTTTGTTCAGTATCCGTAGTAAATGAAATTAGTTATTATTTATTTATTTATCCTAGGACTACGTGTTGATACCACAGCAGTTCAAATGCAGTTATTTGCAGCAAACATTACTACAAAACATGAAAGCTAACCTTTTATGCATTTTTATCATTTAACAGAAGACGATGAGCTCATAACAAACATGCTCGAGACCCTTGTCAATTTAGCACCTGTGCTGGACCTGAGAATCTTCAGCTCATCAAAGCCATCATTTATTAAAATGACGTGAGATTTGCCACAAGTTTTTTTCTCTTTACTTTTTATATTGGTGATCATTTTTTCTCTCTGCTTTTGCCAAGACAGTGAGAAACGTGCAGTTCATGCCATAATGGGCATGCTTGCATCTTCAATAAAGGTGTGGCATTGTGCTGCTGCTGAATTGATTGGGCGGCTGATAATCAATCCAGACAATGAAATGTTTCTTCTTCCTGTCATTTCACAGGTAAATTTTTTTTAGCTCACTGTCTCTATTCACTGTTATATGCTATGCAGATGGGTTTAAATAGAGCTATTTGTTTTGTGTGCGGTGCAATTGCGCTACTTAAATTGCTATACTTGGTACAGATATACAAGAGGCTAGTTGACCTCTTGAGTGTGCCTGCATTGGACGCACAGGCTGCTGCTGTTAGCGCACTCTACAACGTATCAGAAGTGAATATGGACTGCAGGCTGAAGCTTGCCAGTGAGCGCTGGTAAATTCTGCTTCATTTTATTAGAGATACAAACATTGGAGAAGCAGCATTAAAATTTTGTAATTTCTTGCTTTAATGTCAATTGAACCAGGGCTGTCGATAGACTCCTAAAGGTCGTGAAGACACCACACCCTGTGCCTGAGGTTTGTAGGAAATCGGCTATGATATTGGAGAGCCTTGTCTCTGAGCCTCAAAATAGGATGCACCTCCTCATGCACGAGAATACTTTTGCTGAGATCCTGACAGCAGACGGGAAATACTCCAACACGTTTGCTCGGATTCTATATGAGCTGACTGCAAGGCCGAGCAACAAAGTGACATCAGGGCAAGCCATCTGGGGAAACATAAACTGATGCATGTGCTTATCCTCAATATGTTGTTAAAATCTAGATGAGGTGTAATTTAGGTACTTGTTAACAGTGTTGTTGAGTTTCTGACTGTATGTAACATGGTATTAGCTGTATTTAGTTGCAGACTTGCAGCTTTACGCCTTGACCTAATCTGGACGCTCACTTCAGGGTACTCCATGCCCATCATTTGTTTGTGTTAGTGTACTTAGTTGGGATGCTGAATGCTGGAACGGACGATAGAACATAGCATGTGACTATTGTGCAGTTCTCATAAAGAATAGCCGCCAGTCTCTACTCTCTAGACGTATTCATTTGATTTGTACTAAAGCTACTACGATACTGTTCCCGTAAGCAACGGTGCAGTAAGCTACGCGCTTAAGGAGGTAAATATTTGGATCAGAAGTTCCTGTGATTTGTGGTGTGTCCCATAAAACGACAAACAAACACATAATTTTTCTCTAATCAAGCGAACAACCAATCACTATCAGAGTTAGTGAAGGGAAACTTTTCTGACCTTTTTTGTTTGATTATTTTAGAAATTCGAAGTGGATAGTGGATGAGAACAGCTTATAGTCATCTATTCTTCTTCTCACAAGTCGCAACTCTAGAAGACGCAAGAAGTGTAAAGCGTGTAATTTTTCAGTCTCTTGAATAGAAGGAATCTTCAACTTCAACAACAACGTGAGGCCTTTTGCAGTTTGCAGCCAACTTTGCGAGAGTTCTATAAAGTTGCTTTATTCGAAACAGAATGCAAAAGCAATTAAGCACAAGCGCAAATCTTTCCACCGGTTTTGGCCTTTTAGTTTTAGCCCCATCCCTAAAGTGAGAAAAGCAGGAGCTTTTTCTTCTAAAGCCCTGATTGTTTAGGCTTATAACCTATTGGGGGGTTTGAAGTTAGCTCCAGCTTCTGAAAAACTAGTAAACCCCCACTGAAAAGTTTATATTAGACACCTCATTAGGAACATCACTAACGGTTCTATAGTGAAACTTTTAGTGATATCATCACAGACGGTACTCTTCTTAAACCGTCGGTGCTATACAACAATATCACAGATGGTTTTAGTATAAAACCGTCTATGATGACTCCTGTAGCTATCACAGACGGTTTTAAACTAAAACTGTGTGATATCAGGTGCTATCACCGACGATTTTATACTAAAACTGTCCGTGATAGCTACAGGAGTCATCACTGGTGGTTTTATACTAAAACCGTCTGGGATATCTCATATCATTATATAATACAAAGCCCAAGCCACTTAGTGTCTTTTAGGGTTTCGAGATCTATCTTTGAGGTGGCTACGGCTGTGAGGTGATTTGGTGAAAGAAAACAAATGATTTCGAAGGGTGATTGCATATTCATATGATTTTGGTGATCTAAGGTTATTAATGAGTTCTAATTGCATTATATTCAATATCTAGCTAGTTTGATAAGGAGAGAATTTGTAGATTGTTTAGATCTAGCTTGTAGATCCATGTGTGCTCTTGGTGACCTAAGGTTAGTAATGGATTCTAATTGCATTATATTCACGATCTAGCTTGGTAAGAAGAGAATTTGAAGATTGTTAATTTAGATCTAGCTTGTAGCTGATCCATGTGATCTTAGTGATCTAAGATTAGTAATGGGTTCTAATTGCATTATATTCAAGATCTAGCTTGGTAAGTGGAGAATTTGAAGATTGTTTAGATCTAGCTTGTAGATCCATGTATTCTTGGTGATCTAAGGTTAGTAATGGGTTTTAATTGCATTATATTCAAGATCTAGCTTGGTAAGGAGAGAATTTGAAGATTGTTTAGATCTAACTTATAGATCCATTTGTTCTTAGTGATCTAAAGTTAGTAATTGGTTCTAATTGCATTATTTAATTTAAGATTTAGCTAGCTAGTTTGGTGAAGAGAGAATTTGAAGAATGTGTTTAGATCTAGCTTGTAGGTTAATTTGTTCTTTGTGATATAAGGTAGTAATTGGTTATATAATTGCATTATATTCAATAAGTAGCTAGCATTGCATAATTTAAGAATGTGTGCACGCACACACCTAGAGTACTTCAATATTTAACACTAACTATTATATGCGTAGCGTGGATGGACCGAAGTTGGATATACGCTGATAACCTTACGAGTGTCGAGTACATTAATGATGTCTCTGCTTTTAGAAGAGCTGTAGAGGAGGATATGTTTAATAGTGAGGGTGCAATTTATTTCTTGTCTGTGCATTGACTGCGAGAATCTGATGATGTTTTGAAACTTAGCGCAAACCGAAGCACACTTTATTCTAAGGGGTTTCAAAAGGGGGTGTATATGTTGGACCAGTCACGACGAAGAGTATAATATACAGGAAGCAGGTAGTATTAACATCATTGACAAAGTCAATGATATGCCGAATGATCATATCGATTGTGCTTCCGATGAGGATAGGTTGCAGGATGACAATCTGGATCAAATGCTGTGCGACGCAGAAGGAAACCATGATGACAAATAATATGGTAAATTCCGGGGCTTGATGAAGGATTCAGAGAAACCTTTATTTCCGGGTTGTAAGTTGAAATACACAGGACTATCATCCATGCTTGAACCACTGAAATTGAAGGCAAACAACGGTTAGTCCGGCAAGAGTTTCACAACATTTCTACGTCTATTGGTGGACATGATTCCAGAGGGAAACGAGTTGCCAACAATCACCTACAAAGCCAAGAAGGTTATTTGCCCTTGGGAATTGAAATAGAAAGAATACATTCATGTTCGAACGATTGTATCATGTACCGCAAAGAGTACACAAACTTGCATGTATGTCCGGTGTGCAGCGCATCTCGGTAAAAGCGTAAGAGTCATTCAGATGATGACGGCGAGGGTATCGAGGTGAAGAAAGGACCTCCTGCTAAAGTAGCATGGTATCTGCCTGTAATCCCCCATTTGAAGCGTTTGTTTCTGAACTCAAAGGAGACAAAACTACTGCGTTGGCACTCGAAGGAGCGTAAGAACAATAGAATGCTAAGGCACCCTGCTGATTCCACCCAGTAGAGAAACATCGATAGGAAATTTCAAGAATTTGGTGCGGATATGGAGAATAAAAGGTTTGGATTGAGTATAGATAGAATGAATCATGAGCAGCCAACATAGCACTTGGCCCATAAATCTCTATATCTACAACCTTCTTTCTTGGTTTGTATATGAAGCGGAAGTACATTTTATCGCCTGTACTTATCCAAAGATCGAAACAAGCTAGGAACGATATTGATGTGTACCTAGATCTATTGGTGAAAGATCTAAAAATAATATGGGTTCTTGGAGTACAGGTATGGGATGCGTACAAGCGAGAGAACATCACTTTGCACTGCATGTTGTTCTGCACCATAAATGATTACTCCACCCTTGCTAATCTGTTGGGCTAGAGTACAAAAGGAGCCAAAGCATTGCTAACATGTGTGGTTGAATCACTCACTCAAAACTGTGTATTGCAAGATGAAGAAACTATTCAACGGGGTGAACGAAAATGGTTCAGCTCCAAGGCCTTTAAGCGGGAGAGATGTCCATGATATTGTTAAGGATTTAGATGTTGCGCATGAAAAGGGACATAAATCAAGAACCTGTAAGAAGAGCATATGGAAGAAGATATCAATATTTTGGGACCTACCTTACTGGGAGCTCCTATAAGTTCGCCACTACATCGACGTCATGCACGTAGAAAAGAATGTCTATGATAACTTGATTGGTCTCTTACTGAACATTAAGGGCAAAACCAAGGTTGGTATTAACGCACAACCCGACTTTGTCGATATGGGTAAAAGATCTGAGTAAGCATCCAAAGAGACCGATAAAGGCTGAACGTACTGCGAACCTACTTGTTACACTCTGTCAAAGGACGAAAGAACTGAACTGTGCCAGTGCTTGCATGGTGTAAAATTTTCGTCTGGCTACTCCTCCAACATGAAGAGACTTGTTTCGATACAAGATTTGAAATTAACTAGCACGAAGTCTCATGATTGTCATGTGCTGATGACACAAATGCTCCTTGTCGAAATTAGAAGTATTTTGCCGGTCAAGGCTCAGGAGACAATCACGAGGCTGTGTTATTTATTTAACACAATTGCTCAGAAGTTCATCGATCCCGAAGCACTAGATAGTCTGTAGGCTAAGATGGTGATGACTCTATGTAATCTTGAGATGTATTTGCCTTCGTTATTTTTTAATATCATGGTCCATCTCATTGTTCACTTTGTGATAGAGATAAAAATGTGTGGGCCCATATTTCTACGTAGCATGTACCCATTCGAGAGGTATATAGGAATTCTTAAGTCCTACATACGGAATCAATCTCGATCGGAGGGTAGCATTATCACACGTTATGCACCAATAACAAAAAGCATTAATTGATTCCTCCTGATTAGGGAGTATGATTCCTACCAATGGATGTATCCACTTAATCAACCCCTGCTTAGACTGTACGCATCACAAAGTAAATCAACGAAATAGAGGTATGGGAATACATACTCCTGTTAGTACAAAACGAGCTTCCTATATATATTTGAGTTGCGAGAAGCATAGTTGAGTTATTTCAGTTTCTTTATTTTTAATAAGTATTTCCTTTCCTTGTGACTTTTATTCATTCTATATGAATGGTTAGGTGAATGGTTGGTTAGCACTTTATTTTTTTTTAAAAAATCTTATGGGTATTGTGTTGTGTAACTTAGTTATCATTAATATACTTTTTTATCTCAGTTATGTGATATTGGACTTGCTACATTGCCCCAAACTAAATGGACTGATATTCTATTCACATTTTGTCTGCAACTACATGTTGTACACTTGATTGCATTAACTTTATCTATATCCACAATTCTACATCCTTTTTGTCTAAGTACATGTAATCATTTTGCTTCCATCCACTGAAATCACTGAGAAACCCACATATATTATTTGTTCTTCTCATTTAGTAGTATCTTTTACAAAGAACATGTCATCTCCTTATTTGTCGTCTGAAGGATGTGATGAGCCGACGAAAGGAAAACCGGCTCGCGATCCAAGAGGAGCAAATAAAAGGCCCACAAACTAATATACCATCATGGCGATTGATATAAAGGATGGGGCCCCTATCGAACCAAGAAAGGTAGCGAATGCATTCTGGACAATGTGCAGGATAGTTGCACGGGAACAGGTCCCCATCACTTATCCATCTTAGAAGTCGCTGACCGACGAGAACCGCAATGAACTGGTGATAGAAATTCTTTCATCATTTGCGATCCCAGAAGAATCTGTGCTCCCAGTGCGATGGTATGCACTACTAGTTGCGGGAAAGGCGTGGAAGTCAAGGAATACATCAACAAGGACATGACTCCCTTCTCTAAGTATGGGTTCATTGATGAGGACATATGGAGGCATTTTGTTGAGGTGAAGACGACAGACGAATTCATGCGTCAAAGTGAAGCACACAAGGCCCTGCATGCAAGGAACACCCACCCCCACAGACTCGGCACAGCTAGGTACGCGGGGAAGAGGGCACAATGGGAGAGGGAGGATGAGGAGCCCCTCGCGCCATTTGCATCGATCATTGACTAGCGCGCCTGAGATTGGCTAAGAGCGACATCATGTGCCGTGTCTTTCGACAACGTCTCCTTTACAAATCCCACGGACGAGGAAGTCTGCCAATGTCTGGTAAGATATTGAACTACCAATTTTGTACGTAATTAGTCCATAACTTCATAAGTTAAATAACATGTCAGGATTTTACAGGTAGCATTGAGTACACAATCTTTCGATGGATCTTTTTTTCAAATAGGGAGAAAAATGTACTCTCCATGGCCTTAGGAAACAAGAAACATCCTTGTTGCACGCGAGGCAAAGGGGTTTTCTTTCCTTGAAAAATGGGATTCCCAAATAAGTTTGACAAATATCGGAGTAAGAAGAGAACCAAAGCCGAGCGCGAGGAATGGCTTGTAAAGAAGATTGAGGAAAGGCTGAGAGAAGAATTAAATGGTAGGATAAGAAGCCTCGAGGAAAGGCTCAATACTCAGGACAGACTGCCTGCGGAAGCCCCAGACATATGTGCGTAATTCAGCCCCACTACCCGTAAGAGCATGAAGGACCATGTGTAGGTCCATCCATGTTTGTGGTAAGTATTTGACTTTATATTGAGCAAAATGTGCTCAAATTTGAGTTTGATTTGAATTGGAATTCAAAAGGAAACAATTTGAGTTGTGTCAGCTTTAAGCGGCACTACCGGCCTTGTGGGGATGGTAGTACTGACTACATGAACGAGATAAGATTTTTGTTTGAGCATTTGTGATGATTATTGTGCATAACTTGTTGGGCAATACTATGTGATGGGTTTCCTAGTCTTTGATAATTGCTGGGCTTCAATTTGTGGTCATAGAGAGGAAAAGAATGGCTGGGACTAGATGAAGAAAGCCGGAGGTTCGGATGGTCGGGGATCACCAAAAGATGGCCGAAGATAAAGTCAGGGCAAGTCAAAAAGTCAAGAGAACCTTGGAGAATCTAGCTTGACGCTGCTGGGATCAAGGAGAACTTTTGAATCACGGTCCTAGAGGATAGAGTAGTGGATAAGTCTAGTTTGCTTTGAGAAGAGTGCAAAACCCGTTATGTTATTGGGTTTTGTTTTAGCCTAATGGATAACTGTGTGGGATCAAATCCTGGTCTTTGGAGGGTAGCTTAGGATAGAAGCAACTCATCCAAGTGTGGAGGATGACCCATGAACACTATAAATAGAGGGGTAGGGGTAGCCTCCACACTGGAAGGTTTTGTGTGCTCTTTTGAGCTTTGCCCACTTGTTGTGAGACTTTGTAAACCTTTCCTCTAGAAATACAAAGAATTTTTTTACTTGTGAGTTTAAATTCCGTATTTACATTTTGACTTTACTTTACACAATTTAAATTCAATATTTACGTTCAAGCATTTAAATTCCGCACATTTGCCTCTCCTCCTTCTAAATGCTTGTGATTCTTGAGCCAATGATGAATGATTGATGGATAAATCTTCTTAGATCATATCCCAATCATCTAAGCTTTACTTCTTCTATGTTCAATCTTTGAGAAATCTTGAAGGTTGTGTTGTTGAAGTTTTTTTTCATGATTTCCTGCTCAAGTTTGTTCTCCCTGTGCAGCAGTCCTTGTTTATTTTATAGAAAATTCATATGATCTGATGTTGGGGTGATTCTTATTGGAAAGGTTGCGTGACTTTCATACCTATCATCTCTCAAAGTGGGAGGTTCATATGAATTATAGTTTTGGATCCATGAGGTTTTTATTGAGCCTCAAATATTCTTTCTAAGTTCTTTGTGTGGTAGAGATTGTTATTTTTATCATAATTTTACTCTGTTTAATCTGGATCTAATTTTTGATGGGTAGCTTCATGACTCCATTATATCATCAGATAAAAAAATTAAAATTCAAATGAGTCACGGATTTGGAGAGATCACCTTTTGACTGAGTTTCTTTTGTGCTGGAAATTCACTTTTGCTTTTCAGAAGCAGAAGATCTTATCTTATTTATCCCTCTTTTTCTAAAGGTGATTTTGAATTTATTTATTTTTGGGTGGACTCTCAACAACCAGTAGTACCAGAGGAAAAAATCCCCATGAACATATTATCCACGAATTTTTATTGCAATGTTATTAGGGGGGTGTGCTGCTGCCTTTTTGATGATCCATGGTTGCTCTTGATTCTTAAGAGTCCCTTGTTTGGTTTGATTATTTAACTTGGTTCTTGGGGTTTGGTGTTGGAGAAAGCATCAACCTTGTCCAAGAGGTAGGGATATTGAAATTGGGATCATTCACATCCCCCTCTGATCGCCATCTTGATCTTTCAGAGCAGCTGTGCGTCCGCCGCTCACACAGATGAACACGATGGCAATTTTTTTGTTTGTGATATCAAGGTACTAATATATATCTCTTGAATGCTTCATAGATATAGCTGTTATACACATTAGCTAATTGTGTATTGTTGTGCAGGAGGCCATGCGGTGCAATCTCCAAGTGAGAGTTGCCAATGGCTTCCTTCCTCTTACGGGTGCTTAGAGGCTCGCGTATCCATCCACTAAAGGGGTGATGGTGCACGATACCCTGATAGCACCGGGTTTTACGAAGGTCAATGTGGACGGTGTACATGACAGTTTCAAGCAGCAACGACATCTCCCTGGACGCCCATCCTCCACTAGAATTCTGGAAGTACCCCCAACTACTTGAGTCGCCTGCTGCACCTGATCAGCAGGCCACCAAATCAGCTACCGTGCCACCTGCATCATAGGACATTAATTGCTTTTCTGCCCACTCATCTCCTGTGAAGACTCCCTACATTAGAAAGAAAAGGCAAGGGCCATCGACTATCCGTTGCCCCATTGGCCCAGTTATACAAGCTAGGAGAACCTTTAGTAACGGGAGATCGCCTAAAAATATTTTCTATGGTTTGCAATATATTGCATATTTGGTACATAAAACAAGCTAATAAGCCAATGCAAGAGCATATAACGAGTATCATGGTTAGCTTCAAGCCTAAGCATCTATTCAACGAGTCATAGGGG
This sequence comes from Rhipidocladum racemiflorum, assembly GCA_036346355.1. Taxonomy (NCBI): domain Eukaryota; kingdom Viridiplantae; phylum Streptophyta; class Magnoliopsida; order Poales; family Poaceae; genus Rhipidocladum; species Rhipidocladum racemiflorum. The sequence continues at coordinate 24,187,761 of CM070571.1, forward strand.
GGCTTTTTCGTGGTCGACTTCCAGGACCTCTTCGACCTCTTCAACCTCGACGCCCTCGACGCCATGCTCTTGAGATGTTGTGCATTCTAAGTGTGTACAATCACAGTCTACATTCATATAATACCGATAAATATCATATATATATATATATATAACTCCTTGCTTTTGCATATATAGATACATGATACTCGAAGCGAAAAGGAACAAATAATCAGTGGGTTTCCTCGACCCACACATAGTCTCGAAGCAAATAATGGACAAAATATAAAAATCATCAAGGAATACGTGGAACAGGCATTGGTGGTTCAAAAAGATAAAGATTTCATACTTTTACCCCATAACCCAGGATAAGTGCTGCACTACTTGCTATACTTTGATTTGTACTTTGCACGTAACTCAATTTTGTTAATTAACCATGGCGACATAGTTGTGTAGATTTCACTGGGTTCTAATTGTAATTTATCCAGTCATGAACCAGGTTATTTACCTTGATTCCTTACAAAGCGGCAGCCACGATTTGAATCTTATCGCAAAATTATTCACTAGGTAATCACGTTTCCTCCATAGATAACATGGTCATGTAGGTTATTCAATGTGTACGTTGCTCCTGGAATGACTGAGGCTAACCTTTTGCAATCATGTAGGTCATTCAAAGTGTACAAAAATCTTAGAGAGCCTTCTAGCAAGGACGAGGCGAAGCTGCATCACGATTTTAAGTTTTCGGTATCAGCTATACTCAATAATCATATATCAAACTCCATAATAACTATTCTGAAACTAACCAATTCTATATTTGCAGTGCCATCAGCAGGGAAAGGAAAATAAACGATATGGATTTTACGTTTGTCACAACATGCAAGTCCTTATCAGCACAAAAAAGGCCAATGAGGCTATAACTGCGTTGGAAGAGGCCGACCTGAAGAAAATTCGAGAACAACTTTGTTCTTCCTACTCAGTGAAGTCATAAATAAAAAAGGCTAGTTCCACTCTGCCTACTGTAGAAGTTGTTTTTTTTTTCTTCTGAATTACCACTTGTGTTAATTTATGAATCTTGTGCTGTGGATTTGTGAATTGTAGTTGTGCATTCAATTAATTGGTTAATAAAATTGAGTTCAATTGGTTAATATACCTGAGTTCATTTTTGAAATGGATGTATTATGTAGTAATCTGTACATAATCTGAGTTGATTGCTGAAATGGATGCAATGTTTGTGATGACTTGTAATCTGCTTTTTTTAGAGGGCATGCTAGCATTTCCTGAGACTAGCCAATAAACAGAAAGAGGGCGATCTATAGCAAAAATTATCATAGACAGTTCTAATTAGAAATTATCTGTGATGTTATGATATCATAGATGGTTCTAATTAAAAACCGTCTGTGATATCGTATATCACAAACGGTTTGGATATCATCTTTGATATTATATAATACCATTGGCACATTGTAATAGACGGTTTGGAAAACCGTTTGTGATGACGGTTCCGAACCGTCTGCGATGACCTTTTTCTATAGTAGTGCCCCCCAAAGTAAGCAGCTTTAGGCATAAGCCAGCAACAAACACCTCAAATGGGTAGGCTTTTAAGCGGCTTTAAGCATAAGCTAGGAGCTAACATCTAACTAGCAAAAGCCAAAAGCTAGGTTGAATACGCTTTTACGGCTTATTATGGAGATGAATTAACTTTTTGCCAAACGACCTCTCATAAAAAGCTACAGCTGCTTTTCAGCCCACAAAATAAAAAAAACAGTTTTTCAGAAAAGCTACAACTCCCCCGAACAGGCCCTAGATTTTTTTTTCTTTTGGCTTAAACAGTTTAAAAGAAGTCCGTTTTTATAGTAAAATATGTGATAATTTTACTATAACTTCAGTGGTATTGGTCGAAAAAACCCTAATAAGTAAAAAAAAAACACCTCTCAAGTGACTTTTGGTTTTTTGTTATACACAAACTTGCTTTTGAAAAAGCCTAGTTAAACAGTCACCTATTTAGCCCCTATTTGTTTGAAAAAGCTAATGCCTAAATAAATAGATGGTTTTTTAACTAAAAATAAATGCTACTGAAGTTAGGGTAAATTACCCATCTCTATCGCGTATAAAAGCAGACTATTTTTACGATTTAAAACAAAAGGCTGACTTTAAACTATAAGCAAAAACAGATCTACATAAACATGGCATGAATCAAAACTCCTCATCAACCTTTTTTCACTGTAATAGCATCTCTAGCAAAGGCCCCTAAAACAGGGTCCCTATTTTGGATTTAGGGACTCCCCCTATTTTTTGGGGCCCTGTTTTCAGAGCACAAGTTCAGCAACAGCCCCTAAATCTCAGCACCTATTTTACTTTTTCTCCTATTTTGACATATCCGCTATGTATAATCTTCATTCGACACCACTAAAATTCAATCAAAAATATTTGTAATACATAAAACATAAGCATATTAACATTTACAATTTAAAAACATGATATTTCAAATTTAAATTTAAAATTTTCAAAACATGATAAATAGATAAATAGAAACTCCGAACAATGAATCAAACTACGAAGCGTTGTGAATTGCCCACAAATGCTCAATAAAATCATCTCGATGTCTCTCATGTATTTCTCTGTCTTCAATAATAGGGGATGTACTCGTGTCCCTGGGAATTGGGGCTAAGGAGGCAAATTTAAGGGGTCTCCTAATTTTAGTGGCTTGAGTTGGGACTCCCTGGGAATTAGGGCTGAGGAGAGGAGGCAAATTTAGGGGTCTCCTAATTTTAGGGGCTTGAGTTTGGATCCTACTGGATCTGATTTTTTTACTACACTCCATATTTTAAAGTTTAGGAGCTGGTTTAGGGACTCTGCTGAAGATGCTCTAAGTCCGTGGCCTCGAGTTTACCTGAAGTTGAAATAAGTAGACAAGGTTTTATTTATTTATCTTTGCATCCAGCTTGTTAAACTACACCTACGTGCTGCTGCGACGCCGAAATAACATTTTAAGCATCGAGGTCGCAACATGTGATCATTCTTCAAATTGACTGGCATCAATTTCACACCTCCCTTCGACTGTAGGTCGTCTATCCAATTGATCCGTATCAGTTTCGTATCCCTGCTACACTATTAGCCAGGTCAGCAGTTTTAGCAAACTAAAATGCCGTGGTAACCTAAGTGAGACGATTCATCTGGATTGAAATGTTATTAGTTTCTTCAGATAAAGGGACAGTGCCCATTTTTAGTTCAGTCCTCTCTAAAAATAAGAGGTAAATTTCTACACAGCTCCACTGCATCATTAAATTTTTTTTTCCAATACAATATTAGTATGATGTTCTTTGTGTACGCCTAATAAATATCTATCTTTCTCTATATTCTCTATATGTCTGTATTAAATATAATGCTCAGTGATAATAGTTATGAATAACATATCCTTTTAAAGTTGCACAAATCTTAAAACAAACGAATGGGTAGATTTGCTTTAAGATTTGTGCAACTTATATTAGGAGAAAAAGCATAGAAGCACCTCTCTTAATTTAATTTTTTTTTTATCAATGCGCTAAAAAGAATGACGGGGCATGCAGAAGAGAGAGAGGAGAAGAGTATCCAAGCTCCAACTTTCTTCCTCCGTTTGCCACCAGCTTCCCTTCAGCACTCCACACATGTAACCTACCACTAACCACAGCTAACAATCCATTGATCCGGCGCCTTGGAAATTGGAATATCCCATCGTCCTCTCTCTCTCCTCCCAGCTCCCACCATTCCTCCTCGGCTCTCCAGCCTCCACCCCGAGCTCGCTCGATTCGCTTCCACCAATGGCCAGCGTCCCTCTCGTCGTCGTCGTTGTCCTCCTCCCCTCCCTCCGCGCCGCCGTGGTGTCCAGGATTGCCTTCGGATCCTGCGCCAACCAGAGTGCGCCTCAGGTGCTCGACGAAAAGCCCCTTTCGCCGATTTTCTTTCCCCTCGGCTTCTTGGCTTTGCTTGAACCGAGGTGATGGGGGTTGTTTTGGGTGACTCTCTTGTGCTCCGTTCTTTCCCGCAGCCCGTGTGGGAGGCCATCGTGGAGTTCGACCCGCAGGTGTTCATCTGGCTCGGGGACAACGTCTACGGCGACAACAAGAGACCGTTCCGGGTGTTCGGGAGGGAGCGGTCGGTGGGGCCCTGGAGGAACGTGCCGCGGTTCTACCCGTCGCCCGAGGAGGAGCTGCGGAGGCGGTACGAGCTGGCCAAGGCCAACCCGGGGTACGTCAAGCTCAGGGAGAGGGCTCAGGTGAGCTCCCGGTCCGGTGGTTTGCTGCATTGAATTTGCTTCTGTTTCTTGATGGCAGCCTCTGTACTTGTTGGTACTGACTGAGATTTTGCTTCTTTAGAGTGCTAAATAATTGTTTTGTTTGGTCTCTGTTGTTAGTTTAGTTGTTCTGGGAGTCCAACAAGGTTGCTGGAGTTGGTTGGGGACCCTTTTTGGTGTGTTCGGGTTTTGGGCAGCATTAGTATCGATTGGGATCCTCTTCCTTGGCTATATTTTGAGTAGCAAAGGCTAAAAAAATTTGGAAAAAAAATCAAATTGCTACCGTATTCGAGTTTTTTTTTTGGTAAATTTCATAGAAATTTCGGATACTTTGATTGAAATTCATATTTTTAAACTAGATTTTTCGAAAATAATATAGCAATTAGATTTTTTTTTTCAAATTTTTTAAGCCTTTGCTACTCAAAATGCAAGTCAAAATGCACCGTGTATTTTGAGTAGCAAAGGCAAAGGATCCCAATCCGGGTCTCGGTAACCTAGACTGTAATATTAAGGATTGGGATCCTCTGCCGAAATTTCTATGAAATTTACCAAAAACTCGAATATTGTAGCAATTTGATTTTTTTTCAATTTTTTTTAGCCTTTACTACTCAAAATGCACCGTGCATTTTGAGTAGCAAAGGCAGAGGATCCCAATCGGTAATACTAATGGGATTGGGACCCTCTGCATTTGCTACTCAAAATGCACGGTGCATTTTGAGTAGCAAAGGCTAAAAAAATTTGGGAAAGAAATCAAATTGCTACAGTATTTTCAAAAATCTAGTTTAAAAATATGAATTTCAATCAAAGTATCCGAAATTTCTATTAAATTTACCAAAAACTTGAATACTGTAGCAATTTGATTTTTTTTTCCCAAATTTTTTTAGCCTTTGCTACTCAAAATGCAGGTCAAAATGCACCGTACATTTTGAGTAGCAAAGGCAGAGGATCCCAATCAACCGAGACCCAACATGGGACACTGAGGGCACTCCTATTACAGGGTTTTTATAGTCATATCTAAAAGCATCCGTATGATCAATAAATAGTATTGTATACATATCACGAATACATAGATGACACCGAATAAATATCATGCAAGACATAGCAATGTAGTTGGATACAACCCTCCTCTCCCTGATACATGTTTGTGTTGTATCTTCCACGTTGGTTTGTGTGCCCAAGCTATTTCTCATGTCAGAAATAGCTTCACTCTCTCTTCTTTATTCTCTCCTCCACATAAGAATTAATCCTAGGTGGCATGTTGAAGAAACTGCTGATGTATAAGTATTGGGAGTGGATATGTTGATGGCATGAATTACATTGGCAAACATAAAAGAAAAAGAAAACATCATGTATGCTTTGTTTATTTTTGCTCGAATGTACTTCCAGGTTGATTCTGCGGCGGTGAAAGAGTCATTTACATGCTAGAAAGAATCGTAATCTCCAAGTGAGGGGATAGGGATTCCTTGCAGTTGCTATTATAACTGCAACTTAAGCAGTTGCGTGGCAGCTGTTGGATTAGAAAGCGACGGCTCAGATCGACCCGAATACTGTAGCAGTTACTGTAACAACTGTTTTTGGATGATCTAGACCGTTCGATTACCTGATCGGATGGCTCATGCCTGTGAAGACTGTTTAAGTTACAGTCCCTATAAGGACTACCAAGGATCCCTCTCCCAATTGAGGACTAGGATGACAAAAAAAGAATAGTTGTTTATTTTATTAAACCATGTCATGTTTGGGCCAGTTTTCATATTGGTTCAACACATGAAGATTCTGCGACATTGTTATTGCTTCTTTCCACAGTTCCATTTTTACAAGTTGAGTTGATGACTATGTATCACTATCATTCACTATAATTTGCAGGTTATTGGAACATGGGATGACCATGATTATGGATTGAATGATGCAGGAAAAGAATTCAGTGGGAAAGTGTTTACTCAAAAGCTTCTATTAGATTTCTTGGATGAAGCTGAAGATAGTTTACGGTTTGTAAATAGGAATACTGAAGTTAATTTTGAATTTATTCATTTTCATTTGCTATGCATCCATTGTTTATAAATGACGGTACTCTAGAGTGCCTTTGCTGTTGTTATTCTTTATAATATTTCTTGTCAATCTGTTGTTCGCAGCATATTGAGATCTTCTGTAACTAAACACTCCTGTGTAGGTTTCAGGATCTTCACACATACAGTTGTAGGCCATTAGAATTCAGAAGGCTCATAGAACTCTCTTTCTTGTTTATTTAGGAGGAAACAAGCTGGCGTTTATACCTCATACATGTTTGGTCCTGAAGGAAAACAGGTCAAGGTAGAGTCATTATATCATCTGCAATTTTTGATGTTAAGTTGAAAGTTTTTTTTTCTGGCCAACCTCCTGTTCAAATAGTGTGTCTCCATACATAGACGTCTTAGTTATCCTTTCAGTCTGCGCCATGTTCCCCTGTTGACCGTATGATTCGCAATAAAGTAGTATTTCATATTATTTTCAGAATAGATCATTTCAGGTCTTCTGGCTATCTAGTTAATAGTTTTCATCTCATTGTTTCTGTTCCTTAAATGGAAACTCTTATCATCCTCAAGGTTCTAAATAGCAGATAGCGAACTTGTAGTGGATTGGCTCTGGTTTTAGCGGATATCGGTTGGTGGACGCAATATGCCCATAACATATTCTAAATAATAGTGATAATTTTGAGTTTTAGATGCATATTGAAATTATGTCTTGTATCAAACTAATATGAAATAGAAACCATGTACCAAATTACGAGCATAAAGAGCACATATATTGCAACAAATTTGAATATATTACTTGAAACAATGCTAAAACTGCTATATCGGCCGCTACAACCGCAATAGCGGCTGCTATCTCCGTGTGAATGCAGGTTTGTGTTTGTTTTTCCGATTGATGTTGCTTTTCCTTTATATACAATTTTTATGTTGTTTGTTAAGCTTAGTGTGCATTTAAACTACTGTGTTTACAAACTTCCTTAGAATATGTTATGGGAATATAACTATTTACAAACCGTAAATTACTGTGTTTACAAGCTTAGTGTGCATTTAAACTAGTGAAATTATTCAGATTCCAACCAAATATAAAGCAGCACCCCAACAGATATTTTGAGAAGTTGATAGCTGGTTTATGCTTTGAAATGGTCACCCATCACCATTAGGGGAAATCACCAAAGTGAACTACTGTGTTTACAAACTTCCTTGCAGATTCCGTTTCATCATTACTTTTACATGCATTAAAAGATAGTCATACATTATTACAGGTACTTCTGTTGGACACCAGATATCACAGAGACCCACTCTTAAGTGATGGAACTATACTGGGAGATCCTCAGTGGCAGTGGCTGGAGAGGGAGCTACATGGTCCTCAATCAGAGCTCACCATCATTGGATCTTCTATCCAGGTAAAGATACTCTCCCACTGGTCCTAAAATGAACAAAAGGTCAACTTTGGTGGTCGTTCATTATGTTGTTCATGCAATAGAACTGGATGTAGGGTACTGTTTAAGAATGAATCCAGCCATGGTCAAGGACTGGTCATAGTGAAATCATGTTGCAAACAACTTACATAAAAATTTAGAGACATGCAGAAACTTGTTTTGATGTCTGGAGTTTGCAAAGCTGAATTTAATAATATGGTCTTTCACCTGTTTAACAGCTGTTGAATGGGTGGAGTGAATCCTAGTCGCTGACCTTTTTTTTGCTTCACCTTGTATGCTTCATGCTTCCATTATTATATGCGATTGAATTTTCATCAGAATAGTAATAGAATAATACATATTTCTTCCGATGTGTGGATACAGGTAGTGTCTAATCTTTCTGCCACCACTGAACCTTTGTTCTATGTGGAGTCCTGGGCACGCTTTCCAAGGGAGAGAGAACGGCTGTTTAGACTGATCGATAGCAGTAAGGTTGCTTACTATTACTTTCCTGTGCAGATAAGCTATTATTTGGGTACTGATCATTTATTTTTGAAAAGGTCCTCATTTGTCTGTGCCAACGTAAAATTCTTTAATTAAGTAGTTGTGGCATATTTCCTACAGTTCTACTTCATTTATGACCCGTGTAAAGAAAGAATTGTTGTCCAGTTTAACGGCAGGTGTCCTTTTCTTTTCATACGTTTTAAGGTGTTAAGACTTATTCGTCTTATGAAGGGGTGTTGGACCTTTTTTAAGACCCCATAAAGCCACAATATCATCAGACCTCATAAAGCCACAATATCATCTAATAATGGATATTTACCTTTTTTATTATTTCTGGGGCATGTGCTGACTATGTGCAGAGAAATGGAGTGTTATTTATTAGTGGCGATGTTCATTTTGGAGAAATCACTCGTTTTGACTGTGGAGCTCAATATCCATTGTATGATATTACCTCAAGTGGTCTTACCCAATCTGTCGAGAATTCTGTACCAGCAGTATTTCGACCTCTTATGAGACTTCTGGCAGTGTTGACACCAACCACCATGCGAGTCTTCAGCCATAACTGCCGTTACAAATCATGCTCATATGGTAACTTTCCTTTCTTTAAAAGAAATTACTATCAAGAGGGCATATTTTTCCATAAGAATCAATTACTGTAGGATGTGTTCTGAAGTGTTGCCTTGCTGAATTCCCTTTGCTTTTGATGATACTATGATATGAAGATCCTTTTCTGTGATTGTTGTAGCAGTAATATGTTTGTTTGTTGGCACCATTTTCATAGTTACTACTTACTACTAGTAGCTTCACTAATGTTTTCCAAAAACTACAGTTCATTGTTAAAATGTTACCATGAAACATGTGAACAGGTAATTTATTTTCTTTTATTTTGAGTTTTGCTGGTACTTCTTTACCAGTTGATGTTTTGGTGTTGCATCTATCAGGTCAACCAAATTTTGGAGCAATTGAAATAGATTGGAATGCGGTACCTCCACAGATTAAAGTTGAACTAAGAGATGTACAGGGGAATTCTGTTGGTGGTGTGGAGTTCCCTTTAACCGAACTGCAGCCATCAAATGCACACGTGAACAAAATACAAGGGCATCCTTTTGAACGGCATTGTACTTTGGAAACAGAGCTTCCATGGCTGGTACGCCACCGGCTTGCTCTACTGTTCTTTGGCACCATAGCTGGTATGCTACTCACATCTTTCTAAACATTTCAAACCATACTCTCACTTTTCTGACATTGCTATTGCGCTCAATATTATCCTATTTCCTGATGTTTTTATGAATTATTTGCACTGGATCTAGTTTATGTCGTCATGAAGTCCATTTGTTATCTGCAGTTTTTGTCATAGCCGCGATGTTGCTTGGAAGCGCCTGCTTGTCAGCTACTGATATGTTCACTAAGAAATCCAAGATGGAATAGCCATAGCGTACAGAGGACAAAAACAGAGATTTTCGGTCTGACTACGTTTGGTAAAAAAAAATTGAATGACGCACCGATCAGGGACGTTTGTGGTCCAAGAATCGACACGACATTTCAATGCCAATACACCACGCTGTGCAATGTACACAGCACAAACTGGATGCATGTAGCAAACAATCTGTGTGATGCCCTTCTGTATAGCATGCTGAAAAAGTTTGTGGTGAGCAGATAAGACTTTCTTGCTGTACGTTTTCAAGCCTTTTTTTTTTTTGCCTTTCCTGTCAGGGCTGGTCCTGGCATTTTGGGGGGCCAGGGCGAAAACTTATATGGAGCCCCCATTCACCTCCTCATATATATATATACACACACACGTCGCCACGTCCGGGCGATCGGTCGCCCGCCGCCCCTCCTGTTTTTACTTTTTCGTTGGATAAAATCCCTAGCTGTCAGCCGCCAGGAAGCATTCTTTTGATGGAAACCCTCTTTCCTCAAAAGACTTCTAGTCGCTCACGCCCTGGCGTCCTGCACAAGCATAACTAGTCCAATGCCAAATTGCCAAGGTACAAGCTGATTTTCGTGCAACAATCGTGCAACCCTACTAAAAAAAGTTTTTAAAAAATCTGAAAAAAAATCATGGATGTATATCTCAACTTACCCCATCTACATATAAAATTCCATGATCAAATTCGTCCTATGCTAGAAGTTACAAAAAAAACAAATTTTGGACAAACTTGAATAGTTCAAATGCACACCAAAATTTGTTTTTTTAGGAACTTCTATCATAGGACTAATTTGATCATGAAATTTTATACGTAGATGGGGTAAGTTGAGATGTACGTCCATGATTTTTTTAAGAATTTTTTGAAACTTTTTTTAGTAGGGTTGTACTAATGGTTGCACTAAAACTTTAATTACCAATATATTGTCATATATATAGACTAGCACTTTGCTTAATTAGTTTGGGGGCCCTTAACTTTGGGGGGCCCTGGGCGGCCGCCCACCCTGCCCCCCCTCAGGGCCGGCCCTGTTTCCTGTGTCTGCTCTGTTTGAAGGTTCCGTGTCGTCTCTAACTTGTTTCCATTAGGGATGAAACGGAGCAGATAATATTTGGACCATATCCGTTTTTAGGAAAATGATAAAAAAATCTGATATTCATCGGATACGGATACATATAATTATCCGGATCGGGCAGCCGGATACCGGAGCGGATATGGGGGAGGTGATATCTGGTATCCGGATATCCGTATACTCAGAGCAGGCCAGCAGGCCAGCAGGCTGCACCGCAGGCCCACCCTGGCACCCCAAGGCCCAAGCGTCCAAGATTGAAGACTCTAAGCAGCAGGCAGCGGCAGCCCACGCGCCGACCCTAGCCAAATCCCACGCGTGCTGTCTCCCCAAATCCCAACCCTAGCCGTCGCCTCCAAGCCTCCTCGGCTACCCAGCACCGGACGGCGCCCCGCCACCTCTCCAGCGTCTCTGCATCTGCCCACCGGCGCGCCGCCCCACCGTCGCCTCTCTGCCACCTCTTCGTCCACCAGCACGCTGCCCCATCGCAGCCTCCCCACCACCTCTCCGCCCATCGGTGTGCTGCTGCACCGTCGACTCTCCGCCACCCCGCGTCCCCAGCCACCCGACGGGTGGACGGCACGGCGCCGCCTCCCTCAGTCCCTCGATGCACCGCAACACCGCCTACTCGCCCACCCAAGGGTGCTGCTACTCCGCCAACGACGGCGACTCCTCCCCACTCCCTGCGACCCGTCGCCTCCTAGCCTCCCTTTCCCTAATTCCTGTGATGTGCAACGATGAGCGTGGTGGTGGAATGCCGGCTGCGATGTGCAATGACGAGCGTGGTGGTGGAACGCCAGTTGAGGTGATCGACGCTGGTGGTGATCTTGTCGGTCCCGCTCCGGCCAGCAAAGACAATAGCAAGAAAAGAGTATGCTCCTCGATTTCGATCTGAGGAGAAACCCGCCCAAGATTTCGTTAAAACTTGTGTTTTGAATACTATTCTATAAGTTTTTGTTAAGATTTCGTTACGTTATGTTTGTTTTGAACACTATTCTATAAGTTTTGTTATGTTTGTGGATTATGTACTCTAAATCCTAATATTCTGTGTTGAAAATTGTGTTTTGGCGTTTACATATTATCCGACTAAATATTCGGTTTCGTTTCCGTTTTCGATCCGACTCCGATTACTATCTATTTTATTATTATCCGATATCGATTCAATATACGATCCGTTTTTAAATTATCCGTATCCGTATCCGCATCCGGGTGAAAAAAATGTGAGCGGATATGAAAATGTCACTATCCGACCGAATCCGCTTCGTTTTCATCCCTAGTTTCCATCATCGTTCGTTTTTCCCGTTTAGATGTCTAGGAAGGGTCTCGACAGAGGCAACTTCAAATCTCATAAAATCCTATGATTTCTGCGCATGGGGAAAACCAAAACATGTAATGCTGTAACAGACACGGAAGAAGCAATGAGCCAGCCTTCACTCGCTGACACTTCGTAACAACCAACAAAAGGGTCAAGCTAGCTGTAGTCTACCGGTTACAGCTGTGAAACGTGTTAGGAAACTTGGTCTGTCGTGGCTTATGTGGACTCTTATCGAAATTCTGACTGTAGGTTATAAATAGGAGGCAGGGGTTTCCCCCATTGTACAAGAGAAAGCATAATAAAGCAGAGCAGTTCCTCCTACACCTTGTGTCTCTCTTTCTGTCTGTTCTCCACTATCGATCTATTAGGCAACCCCGGACTATTCGATAGCGAGGTTGTTTAACATGTTATCAGCATGAGCCTCTATCACAAGAAGCGAATGATCGTCGACTACAACGAACGTTTACTACCGGCGATTGATTGCATAATCCAATCTACAATCAACTCGCCATTAAGCCGGCATCTACTCGGATTGCCGAAAGAAAAGTCCTACGCGATAGTTTACCGGAGAATAGATTGAAAAGGTCAGATGCGGGAGATCGAATCTAATCGCTTGTCTGATTCTATGCACGCATCTACGTAGCACGAAAGCTACAAGTTTGCGATGTTTTTCTTTTGATTTCCTGTACGAAGTATGAATGCATCTAATCGTGGTATGAAGCTACGAGTATGCATCTAATCTGCATCATGTATTGTGTTCGTCATGTGGCAAGAAGCTACGGTACAAGAATACACAGTATGAATGCATCTAAGGAACAGATTGGCATGAAACAATTGCAGATCTAGCACGAAGCTACGTGGTAAGCGGCGATTATACAGATGTAGCATGAAGCTACCGTTCAAAGAAACAATAGGATGGCTTGAAGCTGCTGCTGCCATTCGACACGAAGCCGATGACTGCACGCGCCTGAAGCGTTGCCTCGTGTGCTCGGCTGTAACACCCCAAATTTTTGTTTTTCATGAATTTGAATGTCATTTTGCACTTTGGTGAGTTTTTGGAATTTATTTGGATTTAATTTGAATTTATTCCCTTTTAAAGTAATTAAAGAATTAAAAGTTTTATGTAAAATTTTGTTAGAAATAATTTATTTGAGTCCAAAATGTCTCAAAGTATTTTCCATATTTTTTCTGGAATTTTTCTGATTATTTTGCTATTTTTCTTGAATTATTTGAATTACTAGAATTATTTTCAAATATTAAATCGCTGAAAAATGCCGAGTGGGTTAGTACTGTTCGAGCGACCGAGCCCGAGTCAGACTCGAGTCCGAGTCCGACTCGAACCCGACCAAACCCTAATCGCGTGGCCGTTGGATCAAGATCCAACGGCCAGCATCAAGCCATGTTGCCCACGTGGGGATCGGGTCGAACCCGTTCGCCCCGTGCGATCTCGACTGTTGATCGCGCGTGCGTGGACGGCCAGGATGCGTCCACGTCACCCTCTCCGTGTCGCCGCTGGACTCCGCCGCCGTCCGCGTGTGGGCCTCGGTTTCCGCGATTTTCACGGAAGCCGAAACCCCTATTTAAAGCGCCGCCGCCGCCATCGTACTCTCCTCTTCCATGCTCACCCGTAGCCCCAAGTCTTCGAGCTCAAGCCACCGTCGTTCGCCCGCGGGAGCTCGCCGGAGTTGGAACTGCGTTCCGCCATGGTTCTTCGCCGTTTCCCGCCACGTCCGTCGTCCTCCGCCGTGAACGTGCCCAGATCTGGAACCGCAAGGACGAGGCACATCGGACCGCACCATCCACTTCGCCGGAGCGCGCCCGCAACGCCGTTCCCCGTGTCGTCGTCTTCGTCTCCAGCAGTCTCTGCTCCGCCGTGCCATCGCCGACCTCGCGAGCTCCGTCAGCCGTTAGATCTTCATCGAACGCCCACGGTGAGTCCGCGTCGCCCCGTTCGATTTCACGTTTCGGTTTCTAGATCTAATCTCAACCGTTGGATCTAGATCCAACGGCTTAGATTAAGCCACGTAGCCATAGACTGCACCGTGCCTAGATTAGATCTCAGCCGTTAGATCTAGATTGTATGGTTAGCGTTAACCGCGTTGTAGCGTTAGATGTAATTTCGGCCGTTCGATAGAGATCGAACGGCGTAGATTGAGCCACGTGTCGTCACCCGGGTCATCCACCCCACGGTGAGGCGAAACCCGATCGAATTTGAACCGTCCGATCCAAATCGAACGGCCCAGATTAACCATGTTGCCCGCAACGTTCGAGATCCAGATCTGATCTGGACCGTTGATTTTCAAATCAACGGCCCAGATCGTGCCACGCGTACCTGGCCGGGCCGCCACGCGAACGCGCCCGGTCGTCAGCCGACGCCACGCGTGGCGTCGCCAAAGGGGCCAGCGTGTCGGCCGACAGCCCAACGACCGCTGATGACGTCAGCGTGACGTCACGGTGGCGCCCGCGTGTCAGCCGTCCTTCGGCCGAGCCTTGCTGACGTCAGCAGTGGGTCCCATGTGTCAGTGACACGTGAACCCGTGGACCGGGTCCACGGTGGACCGTGCCCGTGCCGTGGACCGAGTCCATGGGCCAGCTGACGCAATGATGACGTCATAATTCGATTTTTCAATAGAAAAATAATTCGGTGGAAATTCAAATACCGTGCTGATGCAATAAATGGATTTTTCAATAGAAAAATAAATGAATTAATTCGGTTTATTCTTTCATTTGAATTTTCAAACTTCAAACGCTTATAACTTTTGCGTTTTGACTCCGATTTGAACGATTCCAATTTCTAATTTTTATAAAATTGAGATCTACTTAAATATGAATTTTAATTAATTTTTGAATATGAAATTTTCTCTGTTTATATTTAATTAATAGATTCTTTAAACTTTAAACAATTATAACTTTTGCATTTTAACTCCGATTTGGGCGTTTCAAATTTCTAAAAATTTGTAAAATTATGCCCTTTCTGTTTATAGATTTTATTTGAACTTTTGGGCAATGAGTATGTACTGTTTTATTTATTTATTGCTATTTGCACGCGTTACGAGTAGACGTTGAAGTACCCGAGGGCTTCGAAGGTGAAGTGTTGACCCAGGAGCCAACTCAAGATCAAGAACAAGTACTTTTTGAAGGCAAGTTATGATTTGACCATATTGATCCCATTTTTGAAATTAATTTAATTTAAATTATTGCATGCTAATTTAATTAGAAATTGTTTAAATTATTTCTGGAAATTAGATAAATGCCAAATTGCAGTATGACACCTTGTTAAATTAAATTATGTGCCATGAACCCTTGTCACCCTAGTTGTGAATATGTAGTTGGACATTATTAAGTTGCCAACATTGGGTACTTAGACCATCGTAGTATATTGTTTAGACCTGCTACGTGCACATGACATGATTTTGGAGTATCAAATGTTAATATTGACTTAATGAGATATTGAACCTGTTTTGAAGAAGTATCATGTGTTGTGATTGTTGATGGCACGTGGTGCATGGTAATCAACTGGGTTTGATAAATAGATTTAGACCGGGGCAAGTGGCAAGAATGATATGGTGGGCCATGAGTAGCACCGGGGATGTCGTTTTGGTTCTTCGGGTAGTCTTGCCCTGGTCATCCTAAGGACTTAACCTTGCAAGCCTTTGATCTGAGTCAAACGTGCAACCACATATCTGTAATGGGACGGACCTAGTTGAGTAAGTTACTAATAACTTGCATGTGAAACCTCGGGGTGTCAACTATACCTTTTGTGTAGCTTGAAAGGGGAGTGTACCAGTGCTATGGCATGGTGCCCGTCCAACGGTATGTCGGTCCCATACTTCGCCTCTGCTAAGGGAAGGGATGGTGTATGACAAAAGCCAGAGAGGTTCACTTGTATAGTTTGCAGTCTCTGAAATGCTTTGTTACGATCACTCGCCTTTGTGGTGTTTGACTGTATCCTGTGGGTAAAGTGCATAACCTCTACAGAGTGTAAAATCTATTCGAATAGCCGTGTCCGCGGCACTGGACATAGCTCGGGGATTACAGTCAAGGGTTAGACTTTCATGAAAACAACTTGGACTTGGAAAATTTGGTTGGGTTAAATAATGACGTTGATGGAAATGTGGATTAGGAAAGGAAAAGTGTTTCCTTAACTCCTGGAAAAGTTATTAATATAACCTTCACTTTTATTGCTTTCGAATCTACTTATGCTACTTGTTAAATGCTGTTTTACTGCAAATGTATCCGTTAGCCTATCCTTTGTATTAAGCCATGCATGTAGAATATTAGTTTGCATTCTGTGCATGACTTGCTGAGTACCAAGTACTCACCCTTGCTACAATACAACATCAGTTGAAGGAGAAGCGACACTAGCTTTGGAGGAAGAACTTCAGGAGGAGCCGTCTACCTAGGGAGCAAGCTCAGTCAGTTGCCTGTGGTATACTGGATGGCGCCACGTTGATGCTTTTATTTCGCTGCAATTTATTTCCTTAATAAGTTTTCGCCCTGTGTGGCGTACTCTTGTAACTTGACCATAAGGTCGAACAACCAGTTTGGTTATTTTAATTAAAGTACTTTATTATTTCGATGTGTATGATTGTGATATTTACTGATGTTGAGACTGTGTGCACTAGCGTGATCCTGGACTAGTGCTGAATACACAGAGTGTCCGGATTTGCAAATTCGGGTGCCGACATCGGCCCTAAAGCTGCCGCGCGCCCCCTCCGCGAGCCGCTGCCGCCGTGCGCCGAACGGCCTCGCCGCGCAAGAAACCGGCTAGAAGCTGACGCGCCCCTCCGCTAGCCGCCCGCCCCATCCGGCGCCTCGTCGGCCGCCGCCGGCGCCCACTAAGCCGCCATCGCTGGCAACCGTCGGCCGCTGGCCATGCTTTGTTGCGGCCGCCTGAGCGCTCTGGTGCAACCTACCGGCGCTTCGCCGCAAGCCCTCCGAAGCCGCACGTCGCCACCGCCGCCACTGTCGCATGCCCTTCGAAGCTGCGCGCCACCGCTGCCTAGACATGAAGCCCATCGCTCCATGGATAGGAAGTCCAGAAACTTCCTCTTTGCCTTGAAGTCAAACAGGCACGAGCCGGTTGGAAAACCGGATTTAATCCGGTGGTTGCGCATGGGGGGAAGGGGAAATTACCCCCTTGCCCTCGGTTGTATCCCTTTTAATTATTTATTTTCCGAAAATCAAATACAGAATTCAGAAAATTGATTACGAATTCAGAAAAATGATTAGAAAATTTTGAAAATTGCCAGAAAATTATGAAAAATAGCTAAAAAATTCAAGAAAATTATTTGGATCTGATTTTAATCTCCTAGCATTATCTTGCAGCATTTATGAATATATTTATGAATTAGGCAATTATTGTTTTGTTCTATAAATTGCAAACACGTGCATGAAGCCGCGTCGTGCGGCACGCATGAAGTCGATCGCACGAAGCCGATCACGTGCACAAAGCAGCGTCGTGCAGCATACACAAAGCTAATCGCATGAAGCCGATAGCGCACATGAAGCCGATCGCACGAAGTCGATCGTACCAAATTCATCTGGTGTGTGTGGGGGGGGAGAGAGAGAGAGCTAAAGCACTCTTCTACCTAATTTCTCTTTCCACCTAACCTCCCTTTTCCTTTTTCCCCCTCCACCCATTGGGTTTGGACAGCATTCTTGGAGTCTCCTCCACCCATTCGGTTTGGGCAGCCTCCTCCACGCCTTGCTCCCCACCTTGAGCAGCAGCCATGGTCTCTGTAACATCCTCATTTTGGCTTTCTGGAGAAAAACCTAATTTAAATAAATTAAATTCAAAATTTAGAGTTTCATTGGTGTTTATATTAGCCTGGCATCCATTTCCCTCCAAAATCGGGAATTAATTCCCGCCCGGGCGAAAAATCGGATTTTCCAGTCCCGCCGGGACCCGAAAATTCACCCGAGTCCAAAAATGCTCCAAAAATCTCCAAACCACTTCTAAAATGTTCCAAATATTCCGAAATGATTTTAGGAATCATTCCCCGGATTTTTGGGCATCCGTTCCTATTTTATCTCGCGCGGCTTTTGTTTAATGCCTGCGATCCGCGCCCGAATATCCAGTTCCACAAAAATCATCCAAATTCAACCAAACTAGTTCCATTGGGTCCCAAATAATCTAAAATGGCTCTAGGAATTTTTCCGGAATTTTTAGGCCATTTTTCCTTATTTTTCTCTAGGGCGGAACATTTGCGTAAAAGGGAGCCAATCCTGGGCCGCCACGTGGCAGTGCTACATGGCCTTTCTTCAACCTTTGGAAAGGCACGTACAGAACATGAGCTCCTCCTCCCCATCCATGGCAACATGGAAACAAATGCTCATAACTTTCCACTCAAAACTCCGAAACGCGAACCGTCGGATCCGTTGGAATCACGACGGCCTCCTCTTTCCATCCATGGGGTTAATGCGCCCGAGATCTCGCCGAATTTTGAACGGTTGCAAGGAAACCGAAATCAGCATTTATGGCAATAAATCGTCCGTTTCTAATTCGTTTCGCGCACCTCCGCCTCTCAAATCTCCGTGAGGGAGTCCTCTTTCCGGTGGTGTAGCTCTCCGTTAGCCTCTCAAATCCAATTGGCCGCAAGATCAAGAAAACCGACGAACTCTTGTGTTCTTCGCATTCTTCGTGTTCTTGCTCGTATCTTCCACCTCGGTGGTTCATTCTTCCTCCTGTTCGTTTCTTTGTGTTAGCGTGGAAGTCTAGCTTCTAACCCGATCGTTGATTTTAGGTTTCATCGACCGTGGGCGACGAATGTCGCATTTTCTTCGCTTCGGCCGAACTCGGGTTTTTCATCAAATTCATCTTGCTCGGTGAGTTTTGGTTCAATTCTTTCCGGTTATAGGTTCCTAAGGATGTTATCTAGAAGTTCTAGGCTTTTATTTGGATCAAATCCATGCAAGATTGGGTTAAAAATCAAGTTTTTGGAAGAACTTGCGTTCTTTTTCTGGTTTTGGGTCTTCTCTGTTCTTGGAGTTTGCTTACTGTCATTGGGGCCTTGCCCGTGCACCCGCCGCCGCCGGCCATCCGCCGCCGCCCGCTTGTCGCCATTGCCTCACATGCCAGGTCCCAGCTGACTGCCGTCTTGCGCGCGCCACGCCCACCATGACCGCGTCATTGGCCAGTCGCCCTTGCCATGGCGAAGCTCCCGCCATGCGTCGCCACCCCGTTGGCCGAGCCCCCTCTCCTTCCCTTCAAGCTTCACATCCCATTCATGGTTGCCATGAGCTCAAGGTTGAAGACAACCCCATGTCAATGACATGTGGGGCCCACTGTCATACACCTAAAGCCTAGTCAAAGCCAGCCCAGTCAAAGTCAGAGTCCTCGGTCAAACTTTGACCCAGTCAAACCCGAGAGGAATATTCCGAGAATATTCTCGGGTTTTCGATTTATTTGAAATTCAAACTTCGGAAGCTCATAACTTTCTCATTCGAACTCCGTCTGACCCCATTCAAATTCCTAAATTCATCTAAAATCAAGATCTACCTGCCAGTACTAATTTTATAATTTTTGGATTTTATTTATTTTCTGTTATTTATTTATTGCCTCGTTTTGCGTGTAGTCGACGATCCCGCCGCGACCGCCGATTTCGCCGTCGAGCCTTCCGAGTTCGACACCGCCGCCATGAATCGAAGGCAAGTCTCCTTGATGCACTTTGCTCCTATGTTTGCGAACTGATTTAAAATTGTTTATAAAGTTGCATGGCTATGTTTAATGAAATATGTCAAATATAAGTGTTAGTTATACCGAAATTGTTGATTCCTCCTTGACATTGTTAATCATATCCACTGTAACCTTAGAACCTTGTTTATACCATGCTTAGGCTTATATGGTATCCGTTGCTATGTAGTACGATAGAATTGCTTAGGATCTTTTCCGATGAAAACAACCCATGGGTGGGATTATTCAAAAAGAATGATATTAAATGTGATTTGAAGGTTATTAATATGTTTTTAGTACTGTTTTCTAAACTAAAAAGAAAAGGAAAATGATTTTGACTTGGGCGGCATGGAATGTCGGGTGGGAGCGGATCAGGCCTTGGTCCTATTGTGCAAGTACCGCCCCAAGTCATATAAGGACCGACGCTTATGATTGCCATTTTAAGCATAACCGTACTACCACATGTCTATAATGGTACGATCTGGCCCACTAATTTGTAGAAGCCTAGTTTAGACTCACCACTCGGTTGTTGTGTGAGTGCCGGAAGGAGGCATTGTTGTAGTTGTTGTTGTTTTTCTCACACGGCGCAAGTGGGGGCTTCTGTACTGGGTGGAGAGAACCCTAACAGCGGTGAAACCTCAGCGGGTGGGTCTAGCTAGGTAGATGTGAAATCATGTGCTGAAAAATTGGCTTTGAACTGAAAAATTAACTTAGATTTGAATTTGCAAAATGTGTTTGTTCATGGGTTTTGACAATTGACAAGAAAGCAAGAAGTTTTGCCTTGGCGCCGGATCAATCCTAAAGAAAGCAAGAAGTTTCCCATCTACGACGGACAAACTTTCTTGGTCCTTTGTAAACATGCTTTTTGACAACCTCTTTCTTCTATGTACAACGGACAAAGTTTTTGTGTCCGTCGTGAACATGATTTTGAGCGCATGAGCCAAACCCTATTTTCCAAGAATCTAGTAAGCTACGCATGTACGACGGACAAAGTTTTTGGGTCTGTCGTGAACGGCTTTTTGAGGATTGATTTCGCATGTACAATGGACAAAGTTTTGGGTCCGTTGTGAACGTGTTTTCACCGGAATGTTTTCTTCTTGGGCCGAGAGTTTCACATGTCGCCAGGACGAGAGATTTCTTGTCCGTCGTGAATGGACTTTTCTAGGGTTTTTATTTCTTGTCCGTTGTGAACGTGTTTTGCTCAGTTTGGATGTTTTGCAAGAATTGAAATGGTTTGACCTTGAGATTATGAAATTTGTGATGATTTCATGATGTGTGTTTTGAAGTGGACTTTATGCAATGCTCATGTGAGTAGTTGCATGGATTGACATTGAGTCAAGTCGTGGACTTGTGCTCGGATTCGCTTTGTGATTTGTTCATGTGCGGTATTGCTCGAAGACGAATGTGGTCGATGACGGGACCGAACTAGGTTCATGGAGGAACCGAGGTTCGGGACTAGGTTCAGAGGAACCGAGGTCTTGGTGGTCAAGGATGTCATGCGGGGCGTTCGGGCTAAGAGAATGGTGCACATGAAGAATGGTTAGTCACGTGAGAATGGCAGGAGGTCATTCGGCGTGCAAAGTGTTAGTCACGTGAGTATGGCAGGTGGCCATACGGCGTGCAAATAGTTAGTCACGTGAGTATGGAAGGGTTACCATACGCGTGCAAGAGTTGTACTCGGCCAGGTTGGGCCAAGTGGAGTTGTGTTGGATACGGATTCCTTCTAGGGAATAGGAATCGTATTCAGAACTCCTTGTGGGTTGGTGCTTTAAATAGGTGGGGGGTCTCCTGTTGAAACGCACCAAGGAGAGCTGAGCGCATCAAGCTTTGAGCTTGGTTTTAGGGTTTGTACTCTTTTTGATGAGAGTATTTTAGACAATAAATAAAGATCAATTCTTCCAAGATTTTTGCGTGCTACAGTAACCACGTCGCTACAGTGTTTTCTGTTTTGGTTCTTGTTTGCATGCTTGTTCTAATTCTAGATTGGTTTTTGATCGTTGAGTTTCATCTTGATTTGATCCATCAAAAAGTTGAACATGATTTTGGATCAATCTAAGGTTAGCACAAACAAGAGAGGTTTAGGTTTTGATCCTTATGCCACATATGAAACTAAACCTCCTTTGTTGTTCGAGCTCCTTGCAAAATTGAGTTATCTAATGAGCCTAAGAAAATTACTTTTCAATCTGTGGTTTTTATCTTCTACTATGATGAATGCAAAATGTGCTTTTACTGTTAAAGCTAAACATCATGTCAAGTACACTTGCACTCATTGTGGTAGAGATGGACACTTAGTAGATTTTTGCTTTAGACTAGCCAAACAAAGAAAAGAAGGAAAGAACTGAGGCTAGGTCAAATTTCAGCAAAGCACATTTTTATGCGCCTAGAGTGATGAAAACACCTTCTGTTCCTACAAACATGGGAAAAGGCAAATCTGATTTTTGCATAAAAATTATCGTGTTGTACCCTCTTGTTGTGCGTCGTGTGTCTCAAGATCTTTGGATTCCCAAAAGTCTCATTCCTAACCCCAAGATCTTGAGGCCTCGACATGTTTTGCTATGTAGGCTTCTCGCAAGGAAGGAGAACATATGGCTAGTGGATTCGGATGCTCACGCCACATGTCCGGTGATAAGAATTGGTTCTCCTCCCTCACTCGTGCATCTCGTCTTTGAAAGTGTTACTTTTGGAGATGCTTCTTCCTCTTCTGTTGTGGCAAAAGGTACAATAAAGGTAAGTGACAAGTTTATGTTCAAAGATGTGGCTCTTGTTGAAAATTTGAAATATAACTTGCTTTACATCTCACAAATGCTTGATGAAGATCTTGAGATAAGCTTTAAGAAAAATGAATGCAAAGTGCTAGATGCTTCAGTGATCTTGTGTTCAAAATTTCTCGTTTGGAAGAGTCTTTAAAGCTGATTTTGATGCATCACCTTCTTCTAAGCATAGGTGTCTAATTGCCAATGTTTCTAAAGATTTATTCTTTTGGCATCGTAGACTTGGTCATGTTGGTTTTGATCATCTTACTCGTGTAAGTGGTTTAGATCTTATACGTGGCCTCGCCTAAGCTTAAGGGTGATAGCAATCTAGTATGTTCTTCTTGTAGACATGGTAAGATGATTGCAGGTTCACATCCACCTCTTACCATGATGATGACAAACGCTCCAGACAGCTTCTACATCTTGATACGATTGGACCATCTCGAGTTCAATCCTTTGGAGGCAAAGCGGTATGTGCTTGTGATTGTTGATGATTTTTCTAGATACTCTTGGGTGTATTTTTATGGCATCTAAGGATGAGGCTTTTAGTCATTTTAGAAGTCTTGTTCTTAGGCTTTCTGTTGACCATCCAGGAGCTCTCAAAGCTATTAGAAGTGATAATGGAACTGAATTCAAAAATGCTTCCTTTGATCTCTTTTGTCTTGAAAAGGAATTGATCATCAATTTTCATCTCCTAGAGTGCCTCAACAAAATGGTGTAGTCGAAAGAAAAAGCGAGCGTTAGTTGAGATGGCTAGAACCATGTTAGATGAATATCTCTCTCCTAGAAATTTTTGGGCTGAAGCTATTTCAACTGCTTGTTATGTTTCAAACCGTGTGTTTTTGAGATCAAAATTGGGTAAGACTCCATATGAGCTTCGGTTTGGACATAGACCTTCTGTTTCTCACTTTCGAAGTTTTTGGATGCAAATGTTTTGTCTTGAAATATGGAAATCTTGATAAATTTGAAGCTAGATCAACTGATGGCATTTTTCTTGGATATCCTGCTCATACTCGTGGCTATCGTGGTGCTTGTTTTGGAGACTAACAAAATTATGGAAACTTGTGAAGTTACTTTTGATGAGGCTAGTCCAGGCACTAGTCCAAGTGATGCGTACAAAGCATACATTCAGGGGGAGAAAATCTTTGAAGATGATGATGATGTTGAAGATGAGGTCTTGACTCTTCCTAATGCACAACAAGATGTAGCACCTTTGGCACCTACTACTACATCACCTACACTAACCATCCTCAAGCTACAACATCATCTCAGTACATGCTGAAAATGAAGAAGGAGAAGGAGAAGTCTCAAAAGCCAATGCTCCTTGCACATTCAAAAAATGCATCCATCTGAACAAATGATTGGAGACCTAAATGAGAGAGTCACTCGATCCAGGTTTATTCATTCGACACTCATGCTCATTCTACTTTAGTTGCTTCTTTTGAACCCAAAGATATATTTCATGCATTATCGGCGAATCTTGGATCAATGCCATGCATGAAGAATTAGAGAATTTTGAACGAAATAAAGTTTGGAAACTTGTCTCACCACCTCCTGATTTTAATGTTATTGGAACTAGATGGGTTTTCAAAAATAAACAAAGTGAGGATGGTGTTGTTGTTAGAAACAAGGCTAGATTGGTTGCTCAAGGTTACACTCAAATTGAAGGCTTAGATTTTGATGAAACCTTTGCCCTCTGTTGCTAGAATTGAAGCCATTAGAATCCTTTTAGCTTTTGCTGCATCCAAAGGTTTCAAATTGTATCAAATGGATGTGAAAAGTGCTTTTCTTAATGGCTACATAAATGAGGAGGTTTATGTCAAGCAACCACCTGGTTTTGAAAATCCAAAGTTTCCAAATCATGTGTTCAAACTATCAAAAGCTTTGTATGGTTTGAAACAAGCCCCTAGAGCATGGTATGATAGGCTAAAAACCTTTTTACTTGAAAAAGGTTTTTCAATGGGAAAGGTTGACAAAACTCTCTTTTTACTCAAACAAGGCAATGATCAACTATTCGTTCAGATTTATGTTGATGATATTATCTTTGGTGGTTCCTCTCATGTTTTAGTGTCTGAGTTTTCAGAAACAATGAGGAAGGAGTTTGAGATGAGTATGATGGGTGAGTTGACATACTTTTGGGATTTCAAATCAAGCAAACAAAGGATGGTACCTTTGTACATCAAAGCAAATACACAAAAGACTTGTTGCATAGATTTGGGATGGAAAACAGCAAACCAATCATGACACCTATGGAAAGCAATTGCACACTTGATCCGGATGAAGATGGTGAGCCGGTTGATCAAAAGGAATATAGAAGCATGATAGGTTCACTTTTGTACCTCACTGCATCAAGGCCGGATATACAATTTGCTGTATGCTTGTGTGCTCGTTTTCAAGCTTCCCCACGTGCTTCACATCGACAAGTTGTCAAAAGGATTTTCAGGTATCTTCATGGAACTCAAGATTTTGGCATTTGGCTTTCTGCTTCCTCATGCATTAGTTTGAGATCTTTTTCTGATGCTGATTTTGGAGGATGTAGAATTGATAGGAAAAGCACTTCTGGTTCATGTCACTTCTTGGGAAATTCTCTCATTGCATGGTCATCTAGAAAGCAATCTTCTGTTGCACAATCAACTACTGAATCTGAATATGTGGCTGCTGCTAGTTGTTGTTCTCAAATTCTTTGGATAGTAGCTACACTTAAAGATTATGGGGTTAATTTGGATAGTGTTCCTCTTTTGTGTGATAACACTAGTGCAATTTGCATTGCTAAGAACCCTGTACAACACTCTAGAACAAAACACATTGACATCAGATTTCACTTTCTTAGAGATCATGTTGAAAAAGGCAACATTGTGCTTCATCATGTGGATACTGAACATCAATTGGCAGACATTTTCACAAAACCTTTGTCTTCTTCTCGTTTTGCTTTTATTCGGGGAGAACTTGGGATTGTTCATCCAATGGGTTTGTTTTGAGGGGAAGTTTCCTTGCCAAGTTTTTTCACTTGATGAGCTCACTTTATCATATTTCTTTATATGTTATGTAATTGAGCTAATATATGATAATCTAATTGTCTCACTTGAACTAAAAATGACATTGCGGAATTCCCTGGTCTGATTGCCTATAGCTAAATACTCTGTGATATCTTACTCTTCTAGGCTTGATATTGAATCCTCTTGACAAATTTGGGCTATGAAGCAAGTGTGGTTTCAACTTTACTCTTTCATAAGACCCTTTAATCACTTTTGCATGTTTACAATCAAAGAAAAAGGGAAAAGAAAAGGGAATCAATATAAAAAAGGGGTGTTAAAAGCAAAAGCTTCAAGTTGTATGCTTCAGGCATGCTTTCCTTAAAAAATAAGATGTATGCTTCAAGCATGCCATTCCCTCAAAGATAAGATGTATGCTTCAAGCATGCCACTCCTAGAAAATAAAAGAAGTATGCTTCAAGCATGCCACATGCGATTTATTGTTTAAAGATTAAATTGGTCTACTAGATTGGAGTTGCAACTACTTGCTCGCCCTAAGTTGTTAGTTGCTTCAATTTTTAAAGCCTTGCTTTTTCTGCTAAGATCTTGCTTAGTACTTGGCTATAGTTGACTAAATTGAGGTTGAGATGCATGTCATTCCCTAACTTGTTAAAATCACTTCAAGATCATGTATTTTGCATATTATGTGATATATAAGGTTATATGATCGGATGAGCTCATCTTTTCCTATCTTGGCACTCCCTTGTTTCTCC
Organism: Rhipidocladum racemiflorum; assembly: GCA_036346355.1. Lineage (NCBI taxonomy): Eukaryota > Viridiplantae > Streptophyta > Magnoliopsida > Poales > Poaceae > Rhipidocladum > Rhipidocladum racemiflorum. The sequence goes on from CM070571.1 coordinate 24,213,919, forward strand.
TTGTGAAATCTTTGCTACAGGAAAAATTTTGAACCTGTTCTCTCTTTTATTCTTGATGAATCCATTGTCAAAGGGGGAGAAATTTGGGAATCATTGAAAAGTTTAAGGAAAAAGGGGGGAGAAGAAAAAGGGGGAGTTGTTTGAGAATTTTGGGAGAAATTTGGAGAATTTTGAAATTCTTGGGCACATTGCACATTCACACACATTTTACTTCTCAGGGGGAGATTTTGTTTTGCATTTTGGTCAAAGGGGGAATTCTGTGTTTTCTTTTTGGTCCTTGATCCTTTGGATTTCAAAATCTTTTGTAAAGTGAATGCCAAATGTTCAATTCCAAGTGGTGTTGCCAATGTTTTCATCAAGGGGGAGATTGTGAAATCATGTGCTGAAAAATTGGCTTTGAACTGAAAAATTAACTTAGATTTGAATTTGCAAAATGTGTTTGTTCATGGGTTTTGACAATTGACAAGAAACAGTAAGTTTTGCCTTGGCGCCGGATCAATCCTAAAGAAAAGCGATAAGTTTCCCATCTACGACGGACAAACTTTCTTGGTCCTTTGTAAACATGCTTTTTGACAACCTCTTTCTTTCTATGTACAACGGACAAAGTTTTGTGTCCGTCGTGAACATGATTTTGAGCGCATGAGCCAAACCCTATTTTCCAAGAATCCAAGAAGCTACGCATGTACGACGGACAAAGTTTTTGGGTGCAGTAGTGAACGGCTTTGAGGATTGATTTCGCATGTACAACGGACAAAGTTTTTGGGTCCGTTGTGAACGATGTTTTCACCGAATGTTTTCTTCTTGGAACCGAGAGTTTCACATGTACGCCGACAGAGATTTCTTGTCCGTCGTGAATGGACTTTTTCTAGGTTTTTATTTCTTGTCCGTTGTGAACGTGTTTTGCTCGATTTGGATGTTTTGCAAGAATTGAAATGGTTTGACCTTGAGATTATGAAATTTGTGATGATTTCATGATGTGTGTTTTGAAGTGGACTTTATGCAATGCTCATGTGAGTAGTTGCATGGATTGACATTGAGTCAAGTCGTGGACTTGTGCTCGGATTCGCTTTGTGATTTGTTCATGTGCGGTATTGCTCGAAGACGAATGTGGTCGATGACGGACCGGAACTAGGTTCATGGAGGAACCGAGGTTCGGGACTAGGTTCAGGAGGAACCGAGGTCTTGGTGGTCAAGGATGTCATGCGGGACGCTCGGGCTAAGAGAATGGTGCACATGAAGAATGGTTAGTCACGTGAGAATGGCAGAGGTCATTCGCGTGCAAAGTGTTAGTCACGTGAGTATGGCAGGTGGCCATACGCTGGCGTGCAAAGTGTTAGTCACGTGAGTATGGAAGGGTTACCATACGCGTGCAAGAGTTGTACTCGGCCAGGTTGGGCCAAGTGGAGTTGTGTTGGAATCTGATTCCTTCTAGGGAATAGGAATCGTATTCAGAACTCCTTGTGGGTTGGTGCTTTAAATAGGTGGGGGGTCTCCTGTTGAAAGGCACCAAGTAGAGCTGAGCGCATCAAGCTTTGAGCTTGGTTTTAGGGTTTGTACTCTTTTGATGAGAGTATTTTAGACAAGAAATAAAGATCAATTCTTCCAAGATTTTTGCGTCGCTACAGTGTTTTCTGTTTTGGTTCTTGTTTGCATGCTTGTTCTAATTCTAGATTGGTTTTTGATCGTTGAGTTTCATCTTGATTTGATCCATCAAAAACCGTTCTAGGGTATTGATTTAGAGTTTCTCAAAGTCTAGTTGATCAATCTTTTGTCGTTCTTGTTTAATCTTGAAGTTTTGATTAGATTGATTCTCGTCAAGTTCTGGATCAGCAAGCTTGCGAAGCTCATAACTTTTGATTCGTAAGTCCGATCGAGCTGATTCTTTTTGGGTTCGATTCATATTGGAATCTATTTTCTTGTGTCCAAATTTCAGATCAATCTAACGGTTGGATCTCCGGGAATTTGCGTTTTACCGAACCTCTGTCTTTCTGTTTTTGTCGAAAACGAGGCAATTATTTGGTTCTGTTTTGGGGTGAACTTTTAATAGATCAAGAATTTGGTTTTAGCTTCCGCTCAATCATTCACACCCCCCTCTGATTGCTATATTCGTATATTTCAATCCTACAGTAGATACATTGTAACGGTCTTGTCACGATCTCTCTGCCGGCACACCAAAGGAAGTGTGCTAATAGCTTGGCATTAGGAGATGATCGTGTCGTGTGGGTAAAGTTGTACACCTCTGCAGAGTAAAACTATTCGAATAGCCGTGCCTACGGTCAAAGGCAAAGCGAAGAATGCTTTCATATTGGTAGACTTTGATTTTGTTTTTAAAACCTAAAAGTGTTTTGGTTTTGGGGTTCGGGAGTGGTTAGAACTCTCGAATGTTGTTTGGCGGAAAGAGCCAACCAGGTGGATAGAACCTGTTTTAAATTTGACGGATGGAGTCACATGATTAACTTTAATTTTTTAACTGTTGGCGGATAGAGCCTTTATGTTAGTGATGGTGGTTAGAACCTCACTACAATACTAAATAATTCAATTATTAAAAAGAATTATAAAAGATGCTTTGTGAAATTTATTACTTAAGTATGATTTAATCAAATGTGGCTTTATGCAAATAAACCCTACTAAGCTTCCTTTGGAAAGCCCCTCATGATCATGCTTTCCCGACTTGCAGAGTACTTTTGTACTCACGTGCTACACCAACATTGTAATCATCAGAGAATTTCCAAGATGCCGAGGAAGAGGAGGAGTTCTTCGAGGAGGACTGCCAGGAGGACTAGTTGCGACGCTAGTCGTCGCCTGTGGCGTTGTGGCGTTCGCTCGTTTCGTTTTGCTTTTGCTTCCGCTGTTTTGTGTGCTCGGTCGTTGGACCGAGTATTGTAATAAGTGGCCATGTGGCCCATACTTGAATATTTATATTACAAGTTTCGTTTTGTTCGGTAATGAAGTATCACTGTGACTGTGTGTACTAGCTACTGATCTGGGACTAGTACGGAAATACACAGGAGATTCTGGATAGCTGATCCGGGGTCTCACAGTCTCCTCCTCCCTCCCGTCTCCAAGGTTCCTCCCCCTCCATTGGATCCCCCATGGCCGGTCTCCTCCCTAGCAGCAGTAGCTGGTTTGGCTTTTCCTCCTCTTCCTCCCCCTTCCTCCCTCTTCTTGTTGGAGATAAGCTTTGGGAAATTTCCTTGAGCTCAGCTATGGAGTCTTTGACTGGTTTGGTGGAGTCCTAGGGTTCATAGCCTCGAAATTTTGGAGGGAAACTTGCTATAGTTTTGGAGGGAACCTTTGCTGTTTTCGAGCAGAAAATTGTCTGTATTTGCAACTCGGTTTTGGGTTACTTAGAATGGTCTAATGAGTTTTTGGCTGTGGACATTGTGTAACATCCCTATTTTTGGTTTTCTAAAAAAAAAAATTAAAATTAATTAATTTAAAGTTTTGGATTTTATTTGGAGTTCTAATTAACCTGGCATCCTTATCCTTCCGAAATTGGAGCTTAATTTCGAATCGTCCGAAAAGTCGAAATTTCAAATTCCTGTCATTGCTCGAAATTTCACCTGAGTCCAAAAATGCTCCCAAAATCCCCAAACCACTTCTAAAATGTTCCAAATATTCCAAAATGATTTTTGAAATCATTCCCCGGATTTTTGGACCTCCGTTCCTATTTTATCTCACGCGGCTTTTATTTAATGCCTGCGATCCGCGCCCGAATATTCAATTCCACAAAAATCCTCCAAATTCAGCGGAACCAATTTTATTGGGTCTCAAATATTCTAAAATGGCTCTAGGAATTTTTCCGGAATTTTTAGGCCATTTTTCCTTATTTTTCTCTAGGGCGAAGCGTTTGCGTAAAAGAGGACCAATGGGAAGGCGCCACGTGTCACGTGAATAGTGTTCGTCTTCAACCTCCAAATTCAAGCAAAGAACAGAGAAGCTCCAATGGCTTCCAAGGGCTAGGGCAACTCTTTAAATTCTTGTAACTCCCTCAAATCAACTCCAAAACGCAAAGCCTTGGCCTGCTGGATCCGTAGCGGCGTCTCTTCCAATTCCCCACCTCGGTGCGCCATCAAGCTCGCCGGAACGGCCTCATTCAAGAAAAACTGAAATCCACTCACTTGCCATTAACTCGTCCGCTTCTTGTCCAAACGCCGCACCACCACCTCCATCCTCTCCCTATAAGAACCCGTCCGGTGGTATGCATCTCCTTTAGCCTCTCCAACTCATTTGCCCGCTAGATCAAGAAAACCAACGCCGGTCGCTGCTTTTCGGTGTTCTTCAAGTTCATCCTCCTAGCATCCATTCCGTGGGTTTTTCTCAACTCCAATTGGTTCCTTGTGACCGTGATTGAGTCTAGAGTCTAACCCAACAATCAATTTTAGGTTTGATCAAGAGTTGGCGATTTAATTTTGAGTTTTGGTGCTTCCGACCGAACGCTGCTCGTCGTCAATTTCTCCCAATCCGGCAAGGTTTGGTCCAATTCCTTCCTCCTAGATGTAGCTAAGGATGTTATCTAGAGGTTACGGGCTTTTGTTTGATCCAAATCCATGCAAAAATGGGGTAAAAATCCGGATTTTTGGAAGAAAAGGAGGGCTCAGAGTTTGGTTCAGTTCTGAACAATTCATTCTCGTAAGTTACTGTAGCAAATAGTAACTTTTCTATTTTCCTTGATTTTCCATCATTTTCCAACTTCAACGCTTATAACTTTTGTGTCCGAACTCCGATTCACTCCGCTCAAATTCCTAAATTCATCTAAATTCAAGATCTACCTGCCAGTATAATTTTTATAATTTTTAGATTTTATTTTATTTTTGGTTATTTATTGGTGTCTCGTTTTGCGCGTGAGTCAAGAATCCATCGAAGCCGCCGACGCCGTCGCCGAGCATCAAGTCTTCGATATCTTAGCTGCTGGTGAAGGCAAGTCGTAGTCCTTGACCATGTTGAACCTATGTTTCCAACAAGATTTTTGTTTCATACAAATGCATGCTATTTGTTTACAATAATTATTTACTGAATAGTTAAATACCTGATTACCATAATGACACCTTGAATCATTGAAATGCCATGTATCTATTGTCACCCTAGGTTGGGTCATTTACTAGTTGGAAATGATTGTAGTACCAACATTGGGTTATCGTGAACTATGCTTAGACATGCTTAGTTGTACGATGGGTTCATGTCACATGATGAATTAATAATATTGACTTAATGAGATATGAAATCGTGGCGGGTAGCCACTGTTGTAAAATTGTTGTACCCTGGCAAGGTTGTGTCATTGGTCTTAGTTATACAAAATTGTTTTCACTCGGGCAAGTGATCGTGCAAGAAAGGGGTGCTTTTAGCACATTTGGGATGTGGTTGTCTTGCTCGAGTATACTTAAGGACTTAATCTTGTGCGCCATTGAACTGGGCCTAATCAGTACAACCACATGTCCGGTGACAGACTGGCCGATTAATTTGCAATGTCTAAATTTAAAGTACTGTTGTGGTTGTGTGGGTTCCGGACAGACGGTAGACTCACAAGGCGCAAGAGGGCCCTGAGGGGTGAAACCTTAGCGGGCAGTACTGAGTTTATACAGAGCATTGTAAAGGCCTTGTTATGACCTCTCTGCCGACACACCATAGGAAGTGTGTTAATTACGTATGGCAATAAGAGTTGATCATATCTTGTGGGTAAAGCTGTACAACCTCTGCAGAGTGTGTTAAACTATTCGAATAGCCGTGTCCGCGGTCATGGACGTGCCTGGGAATTTCACACGAGGTATATTGTTTTTTTTAGAAAATGTTGAAGGTTGGGTTTGTTGGGAGTGAACAGGGAGGTCACTATTGTTTTCGATGTCAAATTATTAACACTGTTGAGTTTAGTGGTTGATAATGATCTAGTTGGTGATGGGTGATGCCTCACCAATCTTGTGTTGTTGTTTACCATTGATTTACCAGTTGTTATTATCTTTGTCAATTATGCTTTGAATCTATACATTGTATTTACATTCAAGTTATCGCTTTCTGCAAAATAACCCTATGGTTATCCTTTGTCAAGCCGTACATTATTTGCATCATTCCCTGCGCTTGTTGAGTACTTTTGTACTCACGGCTTTATGCCTTTGTTGATCGATTCTTTGAGGAGAACAGGAAATACTGAATTATACGAGGAGGAGAATTATGAAGACTACGTGAACTAGGATGGCGTTTCCCCGCACGATTGCCTCGTGGCATGTCGTATGGTCCCGATTATTTTATTTTCCGCCTGCAAGAGTTTTATTTGTTTCTTAAGCCTTTACTAAGACGCTTATGTAAACTTGACCATAAGGTCAGTTGTTACTATTTGCTACTTTCATAGTTAATTCGATAATGGATTGATATGTCAATTTTGTTGCCACTGTGTGCACTAGCATGATCCTGGACTAGTGCAGTAAACACAGAGGGTTTCAGATTTGCAAATCCGGGTCCCGACAAAGTTGGTATCAGAGCCATCTCGACTGTAGGACACAACCCTAGTTAGCATGGTCTTCTTAGAAAGAACTTCAAAATTATTTTCTAAATCAAACCAACGAATTGGTGCTTTATAGTTGTCTTCTCTCATCTCATTCTTAGGATCTTATTCCTCACCTTTGCTGAAATATTGTTTTAGAAAGTTAAGTTGATCTCAGGTCATGAAACTTTTCAAGACAGTCTTCTACGACATTACCAACCAAGAGAAGGAGGATGTGAAAGTTTCAAGTCGGCGAAGGAGCTGCTGGAAAGATCAAGATGACGAGAGTATGTTCGAAAGGCCTCCTCTGTAGGATAAGTTATTAGTTTTTTTTAGCATACCATTTCCTCTTTAGTGACGTATAGACTGCGTGTATTAGGGTTTTTGTGTGTTAGGTGTGTTGTGCACTTGCCTGAGGCTTTGTGTTGCAGCCACCCATTGAGCTGAAAAGTTTATTGTCTCTTTGTTTCGTAGCCTTTTCGGCTATGTCTCCTGTTGTCTGTTGTCCTTGGGTATTACCTGCTCCCCTTAGATGACCTTACCACTCGTCTATGGCTCTTCCCTCTTACCTATCAACCCTTGTATTTTGCAGATGGTTGACACCCATTCAGGAGCCGGTCGCAGTTCTCCAATGGATGCAAATGCCAGTGCCAATGCCAATGCACCACCTCCACCACCGGCAGTGACAGACCAAAATTTGGGACACTTCTTAGCAGCTCAGACTCAGCTCATGAACACCATGATGCAGAACATGACCAACATGATGAATCAGCAAAATCAGACTGCCGCTGCCCTGGCTAATCTATTGGCTCAACCAAATCAAGCCGCTGTTGCACCTCCTCAAGCTCGTCCGCAGTCTAAGCTAGCAGAGTTCATGAGGACTCATCCGCCTACCTTCTCCAACTCTTCCGAACCCTTGGAGGCAGATGACTGGATTCGCTCTGTGGAGAAGAAGCTTGCCATTGCTCAGTGCACAGATCGTGAGAAGGTTCTCTATGCCGCACATCAGTTAGAAGGCACCGCCGCTGAATGGTGGGAAAACTATAGTGCCGCCCATGATGACCCTCAGACAATCACTTGGGCAGAGTTTTCCGCTGCTTTTCGGCACTCTCATATCCCAGATGGGAAAGTGGAAATGAAGAAGAATGAGTTCCGGGAGCTCAAGCAAGAAGGGATGTCTGTGAGTGAATATCTCAATAAGTTCACTCAACTCGCTCGCTATGCGCCAGAGGATGTTGCTGATGATGCCCGCCGAAGAAGTTCAAGCGTGGACTCAACCCTGGCCTAAAGATGCAAGTCATTGGCAATGACTATGCAGATTTCCAAAGACTGGTGGACAAAGCTATGCTCATAGAGGAATCCCGCCGTGAGTTAGACGAATCTCGTGAAGAGGAAGATGATGCAGCAAGGAGCTCGTCGAGACCAGCAGCAGAGAGTCCGATCAATGCACCACACCGTGCACGCTTCACTCCTCCGATCGCATTCAGACACCGCACCGGCACAAGACTCGCCCGGCTTCTTCGTGCAACCGCAACTTCAACACCAACAGCAATCAGTCTTAGAGGATGAACAATCCAGCTGCAGGAGTCATTTGCTTCAATCACATGAAATGGGGCACTACGCCAACAGCTGCCCAAAGAAGCAAGCTCCGACACTATTCGTTTAACACAGGAGCTACACCGGCCAGACCCTCGCACCGAGAACAGGACGTGGAGCGCCCGGACTCCCAACCCAGCCTACCAGGACTTCCCGATCGTTGGAAGAGGCCGGGTGAACCACACAACCACCGAGGATGCCCATTACGCACCGGATGTCATACTAGGTAAGATCCTAGTTAACTCCGCACCCGCCATGGTTTTGTTTGATTCTCGAGCTACGATTCGCTTATTTCTTGGAGTTTTGCTGCAAGCCATCATTTGAAAACAAAGCCTCTTAAAACTGCTTTGTTAGTCAAATCACCTGGTTCAGATTTGAGTACGAACCAAGGCTGCCCCGAAGTTAAAATATTAATTGGAGGGGTAGAATTTTTAGCCAACCTCATTGTTCTAGACACCAAGTCCCTAGATGTGATACTAGGAATGGATTGGCTATTCAGGAACCAAGCAGTTCTGGATTATGGGAATAGAGTGATCACCCTAACCAGTCCAAGTGGAGCCAAGTTAAAGTTTCAAGCTGCTACAGACAAGCCAGATAGTATAAAGGTTTGCAGTGCCAAAGGAATAAGTTTGGACGATGTGCCAGTCGCTAGAGAATTTCCTGATGTATTTCCAGATGAGCTACCAGGGCTGCCACCAGATAGAGACATAGAATTTCTGATCAACCTAGTTCCGGGAACTCCACCCATCTCCAAGAGACCCTATAGGATGCCTGCGAATGAGTTGGCTGAAGTGAAAAGACAGATTAAGGAGCTGCAGGACCAAGGTTTTGTCCGACCAGGCCGCTTTGGGGAGCCCCAGTTCTTCTTGTTGGAAAGAAGGATGGCACTCAGAGGATGTGTGTGGATTACCGCTCACTCAATGAAGTAACAATCAAGAACAAGTACCCTTTACCAAGGATTGATGATTTGTTTGATCAGCTTCAGGGATCTGGAGTGTTCTCCAAGATTGACTTAAGGTCGTTATCATCACTAAAGATTCGTGGAAGAGGACATTCCCAAGACAGCCTTTGTGACTCGGTATGGGCAAGATGAGTTCACCGTGAATGTCTTTTGGTTTGACCAATGCCCTGCTTATTTCATGAGCTTGATGAATAAGGTATTTATGGAGTATTTGGATAAGTTTGTCGTTGTTTTCATCGATGACATCATGGTTTACTCCAAAAGTGAGGAGGAACATGAGAATCATCTTCGCCTGGTTCTGATGAAGCTAAAAGAACACCAACTTTATGCCAAGTTCAGCAAATGTGAGTTCTGGATGAAGGAAGTCATTTTCTTAGGGCATGTCATATCTGCAGCAGGAGTCGCAGTTGACCCTAGTAAGGTTCAAGATGTGCTCAATTGGGAGTCACCCAAAACAGTACCTCAAATCAGAAGTTTCCTGGGAATGGCAGGGTATTACCGCCGTTTTATAGAAGGATTCTCTAGAAAAGCCAGACCTCTCACTCAGCTGTTGAAAAAGGAGAAGAAATTTGTTTGGACTCCAGAATGTGAAAAGAGTTTCCAGGAATTGAAGAAGTGCCTAACCACTGCCCCAGTGCTTATCTTGCCAGACATCAGAAAGGATTTTGAGATCTTTTGTGATGCATCCCGACAAGGACTCGGATGTGTGTTAATGCAAGATGTAAAGGTTGTAGCGTATGCTTCGCGACAACTAAGGCCGCATGAAGTGAACTACCCTACCCATGATTTAGAACTGGCAGCAGTAGTGCATGCATTGAAGATTTGGCGCCATTACCTCATCGGTAATCGTTGTGAGGTTTACACCGACCACAAGAGTCTGAAATACATATTCACTCAGACTGATCTCAATATGAGGCAAAGAAGATGGTTAGAATTAATCAAGGATTATGACATTGGAATTCATTATCATCCTGGCAAGGCCAATGTCGTAGCTGATGCTTTGAGTAGGAAGAGCTACTACAATACTTTGATGATTAAGGAAAGTCACCAAATACATGAAGAATTCCGTAAGCTCGCTTTGGAATTGGTTCAGAAGGATACCTAGCTACATTGGAAGTGCAACCCACATTAGAGGACCAAATTAGAGCAAAGACAAAGTTGAGGATTCTGATATTAAGGAAATCAAGGAGAACATGAAGAAAGGTAAAGCCCGAACTTCTCTCAAGATGAGAAAGGTACTATTTGGTATGAGAATCGTATCGGTGTACCAGATCAGAAAGAGCTTAAGGAGTTGATACTTAAAGAAGCGCATGAGACTTTATACTCCATTCATCCTGGAAGTACCAAGATGTATCAAGACCTCAAGGAAAGGTATTGGTGGCCTAGTATGAAGCGTGAGATTGCAGAATATGTTGCACTTTGTGATGTCTGCCAGAAGGTCAAGGCAGAGCATCAGAGGCCAGCAGGATTGCTGCAGCCATTGAAGATTCCAGAGTGGAAGTGGGAAGAAATTGGTATGGATTTCATTACCGGATTTCCTAAGACCCAAGCAGGTTATGACTCAATCTGGGAAATAGTGGATCGATTGACTAAGGTAGCTCACTTCATTCCAGTTAAGACTACCTACACCGGTGATAAATTAGCGTAATTGTACATGTCAAGAATTGTCACCTTCATGGAGTACCCAAGAGGATAGTGTCGATAGAGGCACTCGGCTTACCTCTCGCTTTTGGCGTAGTTTGCATGAAGCCGTGGGAACCCATCTCAGATTTAGTACTGCTTATCACCCTCAAACTGATGGACAGACTGAACGTGTGAATCAAATCCTTGAGGATATGCTAAGAGCTTGTGCCTTAACTTATGGTGTTAAGTGGGACAAGTGTTTGCCATATGCCGAATTCTCTTATAATAATAGTTATCAAGCAAGTCTGCAAATGTCCCACTTTGAAGCATTATATGGAAGAAAGTGCGTAACTCCTCTGAATCGAAAGAGACTCGAGAACGACAATCGCTTGGTCCTCGCCATACTTCAAGAAGCGTAAGAGCAAGTTCGGTTAATTCGAGACAGGTTGAAGGTAGCTCAAAGCAGACAAAAGAGTTATGCAGACAACCGTCGTCGAGATTTGAGCTTTGAGCCCAATGATTATGTGTATCTAAGAGTTACCCCTCTCAAAGGAGTTTTCCATCTATGATGGACCAAACTCAGCAAACATGAAAGTCCACGACGGACCATGAAAATCAGTCCGGCACTAATGGTACCTTCACCACGAACCAAGTCCGACCAAAAACCATTAACGACGGACCGGTTTACTCAGCCCGGGGCAAACTTGTGCGTGTGTAAATCTGGTCCGGCGCAAATAGAAAACTCTCTGTTTTACACCAAAACTGGTCTGGCGTACACTTGCAAATATCTAACTCGTAAAATCTTATCTGTTTCAAAGATTTTTTTAATCCAGCTGTTTGAAAAATTCTCATCCAAGTTTAAAATTTTTAAAATCTTGTCTAATTTTAGGACTCATCTTTTCTAACCCCAATTTTGCTTTTGAGACCCAAGTCTTGCCTATTCAGTTTTATGTGTTTCACCTACCAGAGTAAAAAGGGGGTGCCTGTCCTCCACCAACTTCACCTCTTAAAGGCATCACTTCCCAACGCAGCAGTTTTTCTTGGCACTTATGCGTTTCAGACTTACCCTTGTCAGTTTTTACTTTCAGACTTCCAAAATCTCTCAACTTCTCCAAAACCACCAAAAATCCCCAAATCCCTCATTCTCTCTCAAGCAAGAACTCTTTCTCTCACCGAAGTCTACCCCATTTGGGCGTGTCAACGGTGTTCTACTTTAGAAAGCTTTCTAGGGTTCTATAAGTTCTTCTACCCTCTCTTTTCTTTTCTGCAAGACTCTGAACCTTAGACCTAGGTTTCTGTTTTCTTAAGGACATTTCTTCTCCTGTAATCTAGGTCAATTCTTGTTCTTGTGAGAAGTATTAATCTGCCAAGATTGAGATTCAGTAGTAATCTGACCAAAATGACAAAATATTCTGATAAAAGGGGTCTGCTGGGCAAATTGATCAGTAAAGTGAAAGAAAAGAAACAGGACATCCAGTTTCTCTCAGCCTCAACAATCCCAAGAACCTGAAGAACAACATGACACACAGACTTCTGGCAGGGTTCACAGAAAAGTAACCACTTCCAATCCACCCAGAAAAGATAAACAACCTATGCTATCTGATCATGAGTCATCTGCATAAGATAGTGACTAGGAACCCAGTGTGCACTCTAGTTCTGAAGAAGAAGAACTTAGCACAGAAGTTGACATGTTAGTTGGAAAAGAGCTAGCCACACTAGGAGGTAAAAGGTTGAGATCAGTAAGGCTGGTAAATGAAAAGGTGTGGTTTCCCCTTTCCAGACCTCTTTTGGATGAAAATTTCATTGCCATAGTGCACAAAAATATCTATCTGGGGTATAAAAATAGAACAAATAGAAGTGGAAAAGCATTATCTGCTCTATGCAAACATCAGTATGTTGACTGGAATGAAGTGAGGTCAATAATAGGATCTGATAAAATCCTTGATTGTGTTAGATCAACTCCTGGCCTGGCACAATTGATGTCAACTAGAACTCCTGCTTGGAATGAGGACAAAATTTTGGAGTTTTATGCATTATTGCTAGTGAATAAGAAAAGGCACTATATATTATTCACTATTGATGGTAAAATCAGAAAAGTAAGATCTCACTTTGAAGCTGTCATAGGAGCATCAAGTCCCCTAGTCAACAGGACTAGAATTCATGACAGAATGTTTCCTGGAAATAGATGGAGACAAGTAAGAGACATGCCATATTTACAGTTTTCAGCACATATTTACAAAGATATCACTAAAGATAACTTCAATGCAAATAGAGCAAATTGCTTGACTGCTGAAGCCAAGGTTCTCTTGCTACTGCCCAGACACACAATCTTCCTAAAATCAAGATACAAATAAGTTGTCACTCCTATATTGGTATGGCTTCTCCACTTGATTTTGTCAAGACAGCCCATAGATCTCATAGATTACATCTTTGGAGAAATGGAGAAAGCCATTTACAGAAAGATGGGCAGCCCTCTCCCTTTTGCTCAGCAGATATCTCAGATGCTGTTAGCACAAGGGATAATATCCCAACATGAAGCAAATAGAACTTTCAAGAGCAAATCCAAACAGTATAAGATGAGCTCTATAGTTGGAGACACTCTTAGGAGAGCCAGAATTCCCACACCACCTTGAGCACCACAAAGAAGATGAGCCAAGTGCTCATCATGATAGCAATAATGGTGACTCTGATGATGGAGCAGATATGGGAGGAGAACAGTTGCCCAGTTACTCAGGGCACAGTCATCACAGTTTCAGCCATGGCAGTCAACTCCCTGTGCCAAGCCTTCCAAATATCCCATTTTTGGCACAACTAGAGCAAGAAGAAGAACCTTTGGATCAGGCGCAGCACAATGAGCCTGAAGAGGAACAATATGCAGCAACAGAGGTGTTGCCGAGTTCAGATTCTCAAGAATTGGAAGGAGATCCAGAAGTTCAGAGGCTACAGGAACATGCTGCAGCAGCCAGATTCATGGAAGGTCAATCATTCAGACCTGCAGCATGTGATTATGAGGCAGGGGGTCTGCATTCCCTCATGAAGTTCAAAGTTCTCATCACTCACCAATCCCCCAGCATTATGAGCAACCACCTCCCCCACCTCAACATGAGCAGCCACCAGCATGGGGTACATACCCTGATAGATTTGGACTATTTGAGCAATAGTACAATGCTGATATGAGAACTGCTCAGGAAAGATTTGAAGAAGAAAGAAATTTGGTAGCATTAAGGCACAATGAACACATGGTAGCTCTACAGCATTATCATGATCAAGTCAGACAAACTCATGAAATGTTAAATAAAGTCTATGAAGAACAAAACTTGATCAAGAATGAGAGCTATAAAAGGTTTGAAATGCTCAGGAGTAATCAATTTGACTTAAGAAGATGGATTGGTGAGATTAAGTCAAATGAGACAACTATAAAGGATAGACTGTATGATATCAACAAGAAGCAAAATGCTCAAGAATCCAAGTTTGATCAATTTGCAAGTACAGTTAACGCCAAGCTCAATACTCATGGAGTCATGCTCAATTGGCTTGGATATGCCCTTGATGACTATATAGATCATTTTGATGATACTCGGAAAAATCTTGTCTCAAATCAAGAACAGCTCGGTGAACTCATCCTTGATCAAACAACTCCAATCCTCGACTCTCTTCACGACCTTCAAGAAGATTTTCAGAACTGGATAGTTGAACCTCAGCCTAGAGATCCAAATTATCCAAGTTGGCATGATCAGGCTATGGGTGTTCGACACACTTATGATGAACAGCAGCAACCTCCATCCCCTCAGCATGGGGATCCTGAGTATCCTAGCTGGCATGATCAAGCAGTGCATGCTTCACAGACTGAAGAAGAAGAGTTACCTTAGTGGCAGCATTTGTCTCCTCCAAGACAGAGCACCAGTTCCAGGGCTGCAAATTTATTCAAAAGAACCTTCTCAAGGCGCAAGAAGTGGCCTTTTTTTGGCAATTGATGCCAAAGGCGGAGAAGTTTAAGTCTGGAGAGACGCCTAGCGGGAGCAGTTTAAGTTTAAGTCCTTAGTTGTGTGTTGTTTTGATTTCTGAATGTTATCCTGTTTTCTCTTCAGTTATTTTAACGCTTTGTGAATCATTTTGTCTTTGGAATTTTTGCATTAAATTCACTCTGTTAAGTCCTTATAAAATTTATGCTCTGATATGTCATTGCAATACCTAGCACCTTTTCAGGGGGAGCATAATGTGTTTCACTTACTTCTGCAAATTTAACCTATTATTCTGTCAGACTAACAGTTCTTTGCAGAAAAGCTTAAGATAAGTCTTTCCGAGATAGTAAATTCTCAAGGTTGTTGTCATCAATCACCAAAAAGGGGGAGATTGAAAGCATCTAGCCCCCCCCCCAATTCATTAATTATGCTTCTTCTGGTTTTGGTGTCGATGACCAAGATAAATAATCCCTGTGAGGTGAAGATTTATCAGAATAAAAGAAAAAAGGCTAAGGACTCTTTTTGCTAGTTTAGACTTGGAAATTGATTCAAGTCAAATAACTAGGTCTTTTCCTTTTAGCCGTACTATTAAGAGGGATTATGCACAAGTAAGTACCTTGATTCCTAGGTCTCAATCTTGTCAAGATTACTTGGAGTAAAAATTATCTCATACTTTATTCCCTCAAGATCTCAGTAATTTTGAGTATGCTTCACGCCGGACCAACTTTTGTGGTCTCAGTTCGGCGCTGAAAACCTCCTTGAAAATTCTCATACCAAGCATACACCGTTCACGTCGAACCAAGTTTTGTGGTCCGGCGCACTAATCTGAGTATGTTGAAAATTGAACCGAGCGTATACTGTTAACACCGGACCATATTTTTTAAGTGTTCACCGGACCAACTTCTTTTGGCCCGACGCAAACTCAAAGCTTTAAGTTGCCATGTACGCTAGACCAACTTTTTCGGTCTGGCGCAATCCTATATTCTGGAGTTTTTACGATGAACCAACCTTTGCCAAATGCATGTGTACGCCGGACCAACTTTTTCGGTTCGGCGCAAATGCCCTCTTACGACGGACTAAGTTTTTCGGTCTGGCATAAACGGGAACTTTTCTGAATTTGGTCCATCGCACCTTGATCATATTGCAAATCTTTGTAATCATTGTCCGTGGCATAATGAATTTGTTTATTTTGTCATTCTGACAAAGTCCAACGGCTAGTAAATGTTGTAACGGTTATTTCTCCGTTTTAAGGGCTATATAAGCAATGTCAGGACCATCTTCCAGACAACTTTTGGCATCTCTTTGACATCTAGCACTCTTGAGCTCAAAAGCATTCAAAAAGACTGAATTTCACTGTTCATAAAACATTCAGAAGTGTTTTGGCTCCAAGCTTAGTTTAGACACATTGCAAAATTGTGAACCAAGAGTTTGATCTTGTGCTTAGTCTGTTTCTCTTGGAATTTAGTGTTCCTAGATGGCTTGTGGTTTTTGGTGCGACCTGTCCAAAGTAAATTGTAGAAGGCCACCACTGATTGTGAAAGGTTTGGAACTCACCTCACTGATTGGTGAAAGAATTACCCAGTGGATACCAAATCTAGTGGTTTAGCTTTTGGTGGGGCAATACTTCTGGTGAAGTGTTCTAACGGGGACGTAAAAGAGTTATCTCTGAACCTCGGTGAAAAACCATCGTATCATCTGTTTTTTGCTTTCAGTACTTACTTTTTTTGCTTTGTGCTAAGTTGTTGGTTCTATTTCAAGTAGTATATTGTTCCTCTTCAGTAATCTAGTTTTTAGTTCTGTTAATTTTTTTTGAAAAAGCCTATTCACCCCCCTCTAGGCTCATCCTCGATCTTTCAGTACTATTATATACATCACATTTTACTACGGGACAGCTTTTACTAGTTTTTTATGTACATGTTATTACTATCGCCAATAGTTCACATCAAAATATCTAGTCATAATTGATTACATGTTATTACTATCACCAATAGTAAAATAATTGAAAAAAAATTACCATAAGTAAGGGATGTGAGATTCTACATCTCTGTAAAATTTAAAGACCAAAATTAATCTGATTTGAAAGATATGAAATTGACAAACGCTAATTAGTGATGAATAATAAATTTATGTTTTTCATATCTTTCAAATGCGACTGAGTTTGGTATTCAAATATTACAGGGCTGTAGAAGCTCACATCCCTATGTATGGTAATTTTTAAAGAATTTTTTAGAATTTTTACTTACAGTTTTCACGGATTTTTAATGCCAAATTACTGATCCGTGAAGGATTTTTTAATTATGCTGGGCATGATAGTAAATTGATAATCATACAATAGGAAAGTGATGTTCATTCGATAGTGATAGCACTTTGGGTGTCCTGATCTTTCGATGAGAAACACACGATCGATTTGGGTGGTGACGACTTTGAAGATCCGACTACACCGTACGACGACGATGCGCTTTAGCAATCGTTAAACCAACTCCGAAGGGTTATTGATCTTACCGAGGGCACGATCAACCTGAACACGAGGTTCAATTCCTGCAAGCAACCGAAGAACAAGCAAGAACAACAATATAAGCAATCTGAAATTGCGAATAAAAGTTGAAGGCGTAAGCAAGGTGGAGTCCTATTGACGATCTTGACAAGGTGGCTGTCCAGCACAACTCGCAGGATCAAGTTTGCACTTGGCTAAACTAATCAAATAAAACCCAAGACCTAAAAGAGGTGGCGACTGGCTATTTATGAGTGATAGGGGTATGGGGTACTTCCACCTCTAGTTTGCATACCGATAGTAAAATCTATGTATATGGATTGTAAAATCTGATTCATATGGTGTTTATTGGCGATACTTATATCAATTTGTTGCTCTCGTTGTTAGTAAGCTACTGGTGAAAACCGTTCATAAATTGGATATGTTAATAAAAAGTTATGGCTAAATCAAAGAAAAAATAGGTTCATATACAAACTAGAAAACTCATTTACTAGTTGTTTGGCTATATAGGTGATTGGCTTAGTCGTACGTGGATGGTTCTGAAAGTAATATTATTCGTCATTGCTAGTAAAATTGTAACTCAAAAGTTTATAAACTACGAATCGGCTTTAAATTTTTAGATGTTAAATAGTAGATGGTATGCATATTTTTTTACTATGCATTACCATTTGTTTTATTGCCCAACATATAATGCATTTCTCTCTTTATTCCTTTTACGTTTTTAGTTCGCCGGATATTTGCACTCACATTGACCAGAGTCGGGTCATAAATTTGTTTCCAAGAATACGGTCAGGATTCATGACTTTTTTCGACAGGCCTTGCAAAAAGAATTCTTGTTAATATACACATCAACTGTTTTTACTATAAAATACGATACAGATTACCATCGAACATGTGATGAATTTCTCGATTTATTATTGTCAAACTTGTACTAACAATTAAAAGGTAATCAACGATGCATTAATAGCGACGCGTATTCATCTTGGTATTGTGGGACGTGATAGTTTCGACCAGCGAGTGGAATAGCCTAATAGTATGTACTCCCACTCTTAATATACCGCTTAAATGATGTTGTTATACCTCTTTATCCTTTTGAGTATGCTCTAATACTGATTATAAGATACTCCAAAATGAGTTCCACAAAAAATTTCGTCATAGTCCACCCTTTATAGCATAATTTGTTTATATACTCTTTTTACATATGGAAAATGGTATATAGCAAAAAAAAAAAAAGGGCTTGGATGAATTTTTTTCAATAATATCGCATTGTAGTATCTTAAAATTATTATTGATGTATACTGAAAGTGATAAAGGAGTATAACACATTCATTTAAGAGTGGTATACTAGAGGTGGAAGTACATACTCCAGGAGTATGGAGAAGACTTTATATATATATATATAAATATATATATATATATATATATATATATATATATATATATAGGAAAAATAGTTTTTACTCCTGGGAGTAATTACTCCCATATCTGAAATACCACCCAAACGTACTTGAAATACTCCTTTATCGCTTTGGATACACTTACATACTAATTATAAGATATTCTAGTGAGATCTACATGAAGAAATTGCAAGGGAGTGCATAGGTTTTAGCTTATTTTGCAAATACCTTCATATACGCATATAAAAAGAAGTATCTCTAAAAAGCGTACATACCACCTCCAAAAAAATGTAAATACCACCTAGATGGTCTTATATACTTGTATACTACACGTAGATACCCTCCGTTGCGTGAGATACTCCCTATGTTATGAGATACGACATAGGGAGTAATTACTCCCGGGAGTAGAAAAGAGGCTTCATATATATATATATATATATATATATATATATATATATATATATATATATATATAGGAAGCCTTTTTCGTACTCTTGGGAGTATGTACTCCCACCTCCAGTATATCACGTAAACGAATACGTTATACTCATTTATCACTTTCAGTATACTTCAATAATAATTCTAAGATACTACAATGCTACATTGTTAAAAAAAATTAATCAGGGATCTTTATTTTTTAGCTATATACCATTTTTCATATGTAAAAGGAGTATATAAACAAATTATGCTATAAAGGGTGGACTTTAATGAAATTTTTTGTGGAATTCATTTTGAAGTATCTTATAATCAGTATTAGAGTATACTTAAAAGGATAAAGAGGTATAACAACATTATTTAAGCGGTATACTGAGAGTGGGAGTACGTACTCCCAAGGGTATGGAACCATTTTCCTACATATATATATATATATATATATATATATATATATATATAGTACAATTACGTGGGACAACATGGTGCCCGGGCATCAAGATCCAAAATAGGTAATTTTTTCTTTTTTATTTGCATTCGAAAATTTTTGAAATTTCTAGGATATTGAGATTAACCAGTTTACTAACTAGTTCAAACATATTTGAACTAAAATTCGAACTAGAATTTTTTTTCGATGATAGTTTGATTGTAGGTATGTATATATATATATATATATATATATATATATATATATATATATATATATATATAAATCAAAGAAAGCATGTAATCTAAATTTGTTCAGATTTTTGAGTTCGAGTATATACCCTAAAACTGAAAGTTTCAAAAAATATACCCGAAATTGACTTGAATTCGTGCATTTAAAATCATGGTGCCTGAGTACTGTAATGCCTCAATACGGCATCCTACACATATGAAACTATTTTCATATATATATACTTTTTGCTCCCGGTAGTAATTACTCCCATCTCTGAAATACCACCCAAACGAACTTGGAATACTCCTCTATCACTCTGGATACACTTATATACTAATTATAAGATATTCCAATGATATTCACATGAAAAAATTGCAAGGGAGTACGTAGTTTTTAGCCTATTTTGCAAATACCTTCATATACGCATATAAAAAGGAGTATGTCTAAAAAGTGTACATACCACCTCTGAAAAAATGTAAATACCACCTAAATGGTCTTATATACTTGTATATTACACGTACATACCCTCCGTTGCGCGAGAATATATATATATATATATATATATATATATATATATATGTATATATGTATATATATATGTATGTATATATATGTATATAGGAAAATGGTTTCATACCCCTGGGAGTACGTACTTCCACTCTCAGTATACCGTTTAAATGATGTTGCTATACCTCTTTATCCTTTTAAGTATACTCTAATACTGATTATAAGATACTTCAAAGTGAATTATACGAAAATTTTCATTAAAGTCTACTCTTTATAGCATAATTTGTTTATATACTCTTTTTACAAATGAAAAAGAGTATATAGCTAAAAAATAAAGGGCTCTGATCAATTTTTTCAACAATATCGCATTGTAGTATTTTAGAATTATTATTAGAGTATACTGAAAGTGATAAAGGAGTATAACGTATTCGTTTAAGTGGTATACTGGAGGTGGGAGTATGTACTCCCAAGAGTACGGAAAAGGCTTCCTATATATATATATATATATATATATATATTGTAGGGTCGTCCTTACCACTTCGGATTTAAAAAAAAAAAAAAAACTGGGCGGGGACGCCATACAAGTAGCCTCCTCCAGTCCTCCATTCCGGAAGACATCAACAAAAAAAAGGCTGGCCTTGGCGGAATAGCAGGCGCTGATTGCACTCCAGTGCGCGGTTGCCGAATTCTGCACTTCATTGGCCCAGAGCTTTCTTGCAGCTTCATTGCCACCTTCGTCTTCAGTAAGAGTATCCCAATTAAAATCTTGTTGTACGTGGAGTCGATGAAGCCGAAGTATGCCCTGCTCGCTGCCCTACTCAACACGAGCACGCAGCACGCAACCGAAAACCCACAACCAAACCCAAGCCCTGCAAACACACGCGACCATGGATCGCGGCGAGCCGCCGAATGCTCCTCTTCCTCGCGCTCGAGACAGCCGACGGAAACGGGAGGCCCGCACAGTCCGCCATTGCCCGCGTATACGTATGGGTCCTCGTCGCCAAGCGTCTGAAAGTGAGAGGACCCCGTGGGTATCTTCCCGGAGAGGTTGTTGTACGAGAGGTTCAGGCGGCTCAGCGAGTCCAGCGACGCAATGCTCTGGGGGATCACCCCGGACAGCTGGTTCCACGAGAGGTCGAGCGATTCCAGCGAGCGCGCGTCGCCGATCGTCTCCGGGATCCCTCCCCACAGGTGATTTCTTGACAGATTCAGGTTCTGCAGCGCCGCAAGAGCCCCCATGTCACCCGGGATATCACCCGTCAGATCGTTTCCCGAGAGGTCGATACTCCTCATGAGGCTAAGGATCTTCGAGTATGTCAGTTCTAGACTTCTAGTCCTTTGGTGGTGATGCTGAGGCTCTCGTTGTAAAAAAGAACAGACAAACCTTCAGCGCTACCAGTCCTTGTTGGGAGCAGGGTTGACGAGCGTGCAGAACGCATTGCTGTGAAATTCCCGACCGAACGTGGTAAGGGACCTGACAGCTTGTTCTTGCTAAGATCCAAAACTGTAAGATTTTCAAGCCGTGTCAATTCGGCCGGAATGCTGCCAGAGAACTGGTTCGCTCGAAGGCGAAGGATCGTGAGATCTTTTAGGCTCTCCCCTATCCATGCTGGTATAGAGCCTGTCAGATGATTTTCTCCAAGATCAAGGGACCTCAACTCCTTGCATGACTGTAGAGAGGGGGGCAACACACCGGATAGCATGTTGTTGCCCAGGTGCAGAGAAGCCAGGTAAGGAAGAGAACCCAGGCTTGAAGGTATTTCTGCCTCAAGTTGATTGTGTGACAAATCTACTACGAACAAGCCTGAGCTCTGCTTCCAACAGTTTGGGATGCTACCTGACATGCTATTGTTCGACAAGTCTAAAATAAGCAAACCTGGCATGTCGCAGAAATACGAGGGAACACTTCCATTAAGAATATTATCTGACAATGAGACGAAGTATAATTTGCTCCCTCCTAATATGCGTGGCAATGGTCCAGAGAAAGAGTTGTTGGTGAGATCCAGCCCTGCAAGATTTTCTGGCATATCGGGAATTCGACCCTCCAGTTGGTTAGAGCCGAGCTCCAAGATGAACAAACTTTCCATATGTACCAAAGATGCAGGCAGCTTGCCAGTGAGTTGATTGTGAGACAGGTACAAGCTCGCTAGGAATGCCGATGAACTCCAAAGCCAGTCAGGTAAAGAACCTCGGATTCTCGTGTTGCGCAAATCTATGGTGTCAATCTGAGATTGTTTCTGAAGCCAGTGGGGGAAAGGTGATTCTAGCTGGCAAGACCGCAGTCTGAGTTTGAATAGTTGAAAAGGTGGCACCCAATTTGGGTCCAGAGAAATGCCTAGGGAGTTTGAAGCGAGAGACAGATAATACAACTTGGATAAATTAGCAAAATGTTTTTCAGACATGGTACCTGTGAGCTTATTATAAGAAAGATCCAATCTCCTTAGGTTTGCCAATGCCCCGATGTCATCTGGCACAGGACCAGACAGTGAGTTGTCACCGAGTTCAACTGAGACCAAACTCTCCATGTGCTCAAACCAACCAGAAATATCTCCGGTCAGATTGTTGCTGGTGAAGTCAATCTCCTGTAATTGCTTCGTGCAGCGCGCCAGGTTCTTTCCTACATGTGTTACATCTCCTGACAGGCTGTTCCTGCGCAGATGTAAGCGCTGCAGGTTGCACAGTCTACCAATTGATAATGGAATTCCTCCCACTAAACTGTTATCACTTAAATCAATGGAAGCGAGGGAAGTCAAATTCCCAATAGCGTCAGGGATGAAGCCATGAAGCCCGCAACCGACCAGCTTGATCTCTGATGCATTGTTTGGCTTTGCTAGCCAGTATGGGAATGCTGAGCTGAAGTTGTTGTATGACAGGTCAACCTTACTGAGAGCTGTGAAGTTGAGATGCGGTACAGAATTCAGGTCTGTGTGGGGAAGGTTGGCATTTACTAGATAGAGCTCCTCGAGGGAAGAAAGCGTGCCTAACGATTCCAGCCAATCTGGAGCTGTAGAAAAATTCCAGTAGGACATGTCAAGGTACTTCAACGTGGAAAGACGAGATAGCCAGTGAAGATCATCACCGACGCTACCGAAGTTAGAGGCCATGTCGAGATAACCTAGTCTCGACAGATTCCCAAGCTTCGGGGTTATTCGCCCGTAAATAACAGCATGTGACAGATCAAGATGTCTCAAGTTCACCATAGATCCGATGAACTCGGGGAGGCGAGCTCCGCGGAAATCATTCCACGAGAGATCAAGATGCCTCAGGTTCCCGAGAGACCCAATGAACCCAGGGATGCTTGTCTCGAGGAAATTATTATGCGAAAGATCAAGGTGCCTCAGGTTCTCGAGGGACCCTATGAACTCCGGGATGCTCCGTCCGCCGAAATCATTCCAAGAAAGATCAAGGTACACAAGATAACTCAGAGAAGCCAAGGATCGGTTGATTTCACCTGAGAGAGCGTAGGCGGTGAGATTCGAGTAGTGCCTGTTGGCGAGGTCGAGCTTGACGACGCGATTGGTCCTGCTGTTGCACCTGACACCGTACCAGTTGCAGCAGTTTAAGCCGCCCCAGGAAGAGAGCCGGCCACGAGGATCCTTGAGGCTCCCTCTGAACACGAGGAGCGCATCCTTTTCCTCGCCGATACAGCCGCTTACCGCCGCCACGCTGCTGGCGGCCAGGAGGAGGTGCAGGTGCAGCAGAGAAAGCAACATGTACACGGCTCCTCTCATGGTTGCCGAGTTGCAGGCTTCCGGCGAGGTACGGGGTCGCAATTAGGAAAAGCTAGCAGTTCATATACCGGTAAAAAAACCGCATGGCATGCATTTACAATATAAGCGGTGTTTGGAAAGCTGCCCAATACAACTCTTGCTTAGTCCAGCTCTCTCTCTCTCTCTCTCTCTCTCTCTCTCTCTCTCTCTCTCTCTCAGTGTGTGTATGTTCTGAGAATGCGCACGAGAACGGGACAGATACGGAACCATGCTTAGACTTGTAATCGCAACGGACATTGAATTAATGGAAAACGATGCCACGAACCCGTCGGTGGCAAATTTCGCAGTTTGCCTAGTACGAACGGCAATCTCGACTGTTGAGTGCGAGTGGTGTAACCGAAAGTCGGGCTGGAGGGCGGAGGAGTCAGCAGTTGCCTTCGTTCGCATTTATTTTCGAGGGAGACTAAGGGACGGTATACCATTCCAACGGTATAGCTATGAAACTTATCAGTTTCAGTGCTGGTTTCATGAGTTTCAGTGTTTAGTTTCATCAGTTTCATGTATTATCAGTTTTTAGTGCTAAGTTTCATGAGTTTCAGTGTAAAAATTCATTAGTTTCATGAGTTTCAGATAGGGATGAAAACGGATCGGATACGGACGGATAATGGCTCTACCATATTTGTTTTCATATTTTTTCTCGGATTCGGATACGAATACGGATAGTCCGGATACGAATACGAATACGGATAATGTCGAATACAGATACGGATCGAATACGAATCGAATCGGATACGGTTACGAATATTTATCGTAACATAATAATCCCTTAGATTGTACATAAAAAATCAATGAAAACACATAACTAGTTGATTTGATTAAAACATTATTGAAAATTGAATAAATATAAGCATTTTCATTCACTTAGACAATAGTTAGATACTATGTTGCAAACAAAATTATGTAAGACTTAGTTCATCACGTACATATGATTAATCCATCACACATGTAGATCAAAACACAAAATAAAGGTGATCCTTGCTCAGAGATACAAATGGAAACAAATATAGAATACACAAAAAGTTTGATAATACTTAATTACCATATCTCTAGAAAACATATATAACACTTACATTTAATGACCCCAAGATTTGTATTATTTGTTAAATTATGTTTAAAATAATAAATTATGTATTTTATGAGTTTTTATGCATTTTAGCTACTTATTTAAAATATTTTTCTATTAAAGACAACATTTTTTAAATTTTTAGAAAAATTTAAAATACAATAAATTTTAAAAATAAATTTTGTAAAAATTATATACTATGTTAGGAATTTTATCAAAAAAATTCATAATTTTTGGAGCTAGTTTGCTAATTTTAATAATTGAAACTTGATTTATGGATTAATTAAATTAGAAAACAAGTTAAAATTTAGTAACCTTTTTGGGCCAAAAGAGTAGCTTGGCCCAGCCCACTATCCGGATATCCGATCCATCACTATCCGGATTATCCGAATCCGTATCCGTATCCGACGGATAGTGAGCTAACGAATCCGTATCCGTATCCGACAAAAAATATCCGTATCCGTATCCGATCCGATACTATCCGACAAATATCCGATCCGACAGAATCCGTATCCGAAAATTATCCGGATCGGTCGGAAACTATCCGATCCGTTTTCATCCCTAGTTTCAGAGGTATACCGTTCCAACGGTGGTATACCGTTTCTTAGTTTTTCTGTTTATTTTTAGTGACGCTTGCTTGTTGCTCTTTGTCGGGGATTGGCTATCTGGCAAAAGACCAAGGTACCCCCGTGAAAAGCTAAACCCGCCGACCAAGCGATACTAAAAGAAGATGCTCGGGAGAACGAAACGAGCATCCCTCCTTCTCCTCCGAGCATACGCGTCTGCACCTTTACTCGCAGAAGCACCAAACACGCCCCCCACGAGCAAGCATGCTCGTAGAGGCCACGACCTACTCAGGTGTTTGGTCGGAGGGCCCGGCGAACGCTACGAGGAAGGAAGGAGACAACCAATCAGCCGAAGATCAAGGGAGATCATACCCGAAATTCAAACAAATAAGACGAATCAAGGGACTCGGGTCACGGATATGGATACATAGCGTGATCCTGTGGAGGTAGTTGCCTTCTTTGTACCTATAGTCGTATTATTTAAACCCTCAAGATCTCAGAATAGGAAAGGAGGAAAAAAAGAGAGATAGAACATAATACATCGAGTAGGGTCATTATCCCGGCAGAGGGAGGCCCGAACCAGGATAAACACCGTGTCCCCTTTTTCTTCTTCTCCCGACCTCAGACGCCGAACGACCTCTTCGATCCGCACGACGGGCTCGCTTGATCCCCATTCAACAAGTAAGCTCGACGGAACCGCTTCTCCAATCGCCGATACCGGGCGCCGTCCGTGGGGACGCATACTTGATTCCCGTGCGCATCAAGATCCTCGAGGATGCCAAACTCGGGAGACACTCGGGACCTTATGCTTTTGACCACGTTGAAGATGACGACGTGTACTACGCCGTCGACAACGTGGCTGTGGTGACCGATCCTATCGGTCACACCGAGTCTGGGAGCTCCTTCCTCGACACGGAATGCGAGGACAGGGCCTCCATTCCCAGACATTACCCTCAAGGACCCCGAGGATGACTACGACGGGCTCTACGATGGCCTGGACATACCAGACGACCTAGAGCTCGACCGAGAGATCAGATCTCAAGGGGATACAATGATGTCCCCATCGCTTTCATCCCGCCTCGCCGAGTCAACGTGGCCGGAGCCGTCGCGGAGCCCGGAGAGGGATCCTCGACGCCGCCAAGCACGACCGCTACGAGGCGGCCGACTCCACCGAGGCGCCCTGGGAAAGACCTCGCGAGCATTCGCCGCCAGGCAAAGGGGAGGTGCGCTTCCACGGAAAGGAACTCGCGGTACCGAACTCCCGATCGTGCTCGAGCGCCGTCAAAGCTCACCGCCGCCAGTTCACCGGAAACGGGAACGGTTACAGGCCTTGGCGGCGGTCGTGCGTGATCTGCGCAGTTTCCCCGAGCAAGTAGACTTGGAGGCCGTGGGCAGGGTCGTAGCCGAAGATTTGGAAAGGCTTGCCGCCGAGCTGAAAGTCTCGGATCCTCCTCGTGGACCGGATGCCCTGAGTGTTTCCCGACCATCACAAACGCTTCCCCATGCGCCGCACAGGTGAATCTCGGCCATGCTCGAGATCGCCCTGCATCGCCAACCCGATCCGGAAAAGCCCTCGAATAAATACAGAGCAACCTCGAGCGGTACCTCTATAATCGCCCAGACATTTAGCGCTCAACGCTTCCACGACCAAGCGGTCGCCGGCACGACTGCCGCATGAGGTCTTCTCGACTCACTCGGCAAGACGGGGCGTTGGGTGGAAGACCCGCGTGGAGGCCGCCGTGACCGAGGGTTTCACCGCGAAATCCCGAGCTTCGGTTGCCAGGCCTTCACGAGCTCCCTCCGGGACGTCGCATGGCCGAACAGATTCAAGCCCGGCCACGTCGAAAGATTCAACGGGACCCAGAACCCGGACGAATTTCTCTCAATATATACTACCGCCATCCTCGCCGCCGGAGGCGATGAGGGGGTGATGGCAAATTACCTGCCGACGGTTCTGGACGGAGCCGCTCGTACGTGGCTTTTCAATCAGAAGGAAGGATCCATACGGTCCTGGGGGCAGCTCAGCGCCGCGCTCCGAGCAAATTTCCAGAGCTGTTACATCCGCCCAGGAAAGGAGCGCGACTGAGCGCTTTGATGCATTTTACGGGGAAACCTCGCGACAATTGGCCCGTCAGGTTCATCCAGTCCGAACTCGATCTCGAACATATCGGACGGTTGCCGTCCGAGCTTTCAAGTTCGGGTGCACGGACGGCGCTTCACGCAGACCTGGAGATCCACCCGGATCTAATCGGCGAACGAAGCTCTTCCGAATGGCCGATCGATACGCCAACGCAGATGAAGCCGCCCAATGGAAGAAAATGCTGGATGAAGGGAAGCTGCCGCCTCGGCTGGCCTAGAGACCTCGGCTAGCAAAAAGGGTCGACTCGTAGACAAGAAGATCAAGAAGAAGAAGAAAAGCAACCCTCGCCACCCATGGTAGCCGCGTGGAACAACAACAACCCCGAGCAACCCAGCCTGCAGTCACGGGTTTAACGCTTCTGGAAGAGGACAACCACACAGGCCTCGAGAACGAGGCGACCAAGCTGACCGACGGGGCGACCTCATCGTCCGCTTCACCAGCGCACGGACACGACTCACGGAATCGCCGAACGTGGACCTACCGCTCGAGCGCTTTTACAACGGCAGGGGCCCCATGCCGACGCTTCCAGAGCAGGTGAAAATGGCAAGGGTAAACAGCCCACGAGGAAAGTGAGGATGACATGGAATACCAAGAACCAAAGAATCACATAGCGGTCATCTTCGGGGCTCTCCGCCTACAAGTCCCGCCGACTTAAAGGACGCCGGAAGAGAAGTGCACCATGTTACCCGTGGTAAGCCTCCGGCAAGCAGAAATTGAAATGGTCTCAAATATCCCTCACCTTCTCCAAGGACGATTGTCCCCTTGGGATGACCAAACCCAGAGGCTTCCGATGGTCGTGAACCCCACCATCAAGAATACTGCCGCTTGGCCGGGTCCTCATAGACTCCGGAGCTCTTTGGACCTTATTTCAGCCAAGGTTTTGGACGAGATGCATTCCTCGCTCCAAAATCAAGAGTGTAGCCGTGCCCTTCTTCGGGATAGTCCCGGCACCTCGATCAAACCTCTGGGCAGGTCGTCCCGCCCGTGAGTTTCGGGCGCCCAAGTAACTTCGTAACGGAGCTAATCACCTTCGAGGTGGTAGACTTCGAGTCGGCCTACAACGCCATCCTCGCAGCCGGCCTTGGCCAAGTTCATGGCTGCCTCGCATCACGCCGTGACGCTGCCTCAAGATTCCTGGACCGAACGGAGTCATAACCGTCAAAGGGAACCACAAGTCCGCACTCAATTGCGGTTTAAAGAGCGCTGGATATGGTCGGTCAGCTACCCACTCGCGCCCTCGACCAAGAGCCGAAGCATTCCGGCCTAAACTTGCCCTCCACTGGAGGAGAGACCAAGGTCGTTCCGCTCAACGAAGTCGGAACCGGCCAAGGTCGCTCATTTGGGATCTTCCTTAGATCCCAAATAGGAACTCGAGCTCGTCACCTTCCTCCGGCAAGGTCGGATGTGTTCGCACTGGGAACCATCCGACATGCCCGGGTCCCAAGGAGGTGGTCGAGCACAAAGCTAGCCACCGACAAAACCAAGTGAGACGTAAACTTAGACGCTTTTCCTCGAGAAACAGTAATCATCCGGAGGAACTCGACAAACTCCTAAAAGCTGGCTTCATCAGAGAAATCGAGCACTCCGAGTGGCTAGCCAATCCAGCCTCGGGTCAGAAGAAAGGAGGCAAGTGGCGCATGTGCGCCGATCACACGGGTCTCAACGCAAAGATGCCCAAAAGACAACTATCCGTTGCCTCGCATAGATCAATTGGTGGACGCGACGGCAGGGTCACAGACCATGAGCTTCCTAGACGCCTATTCGGGCTATCATCAGATCAGCCTATCGCGCGAAGACGAGGAAAAGACTTCCTTCATCACCCCATTCGGTACCTTCTGCTATACGACCATGTCTTTCGGTCTGAGAAATGCGGGAGCGACCTTCCAGCGCCTCATGCAGAAAACTTTCGCAGACCAAGTAGGTCGAAATTTGGAGGTCTATGTCGACGACATAGTTGTCAAAAGCAAGAGTACTTCGGATCACGTTGCTGACTTGGAAGAAACCTTCTGTAACCTCAATAAGCATCGAATAAAGCTAAATCCAGAAAAATGCGTGTTCGGCGTGAAGGCTGGCAAGGTGCTCGGCTACATGGTCGGGCCACATGGCGTTGGGGCAAACCCGGAGAAAATCGAAGCCATTGAGAACATGAGGTCGCCCACGTGCGTAAAGGAAGTACAAGCTCTGACCGGAAGAATGGCCGCCTTGAGCCGGTTCATCTCCCGGCTGGGGGAGCGAGGGCTACCTTTCTTTAAAGCCCTCCGCAAGCATGACGGCTTCACGTGGACGGAGGAAGCTGATCGCTCGTTCAAAGAGCTAAAACATTACATCTCCAAGCCGCCCGTCCTTGTCACACCCACAGCGGGGGAAGAATTGCTACTATACCTGGCGGCAACCTCAAGCGTAAGCTCTGTGTTAGCGGTATAGATATATGGTACCCTGAGACCTATCTATTACGTCAGCGAAGTTATTCATGGACCAAAGGAGCGTTACTCAAGTCCGAAACTCATCTGCAAGTTCTTTGATGGCCTCCGTGAAGTTGCGCCACTACTTTCAAGCACACAAGATCGTGGTGCCGACCGGCTTCCCACTCAAGGAGATCCTGAAAAATCAGGACGCCAGTGGTCGCATAGCCAAGTGGGCAATGGAGCTCGCCGAGTTCGAGCTGGTGTTCTCAGCCAGACGGGCGATAAAATCACAAGTCTTGGCTGATTTGCAAGCGTATCGGTCGGCTCCGCACCACCAGCCAATGACCAATGATTCGAGGGAAAACTCCTGGACCTTGTATTTTGATGGATCCCGAGCATACGAAGCGCCGGGGCTGGCGTCGTCGTGGTCTCCCCGGATGGAGAGCAACTTCAGTACGCCATCCAACTACATTTCGCCGCGACTAACAACGCGGCAGAGTACGAAGGCCTTTTGGCCGGACTTCGGGCATGTAAATCGCTAGGAGTCCAACGGCTCACCGTGAAGGGCGATTCACGGTTGGTCGTGAACTGTGTCAACAAGGAGTATCGGTGTTCCGATACCTCAATGGCGCTGCAGACTGGCCAAGTAAGGAAGATGGAGAAATACTTCAAGAATTTCGGCAATCTACATCCCCAGGAAGGATAATTCCTGGTCGACCAAATGTCTAAGGTCGGTTCCTCTCAAACCACCGCTCGTGGTGCTTGTCGAGCACCTACATAAGCCCTCCATTCCTCTCAAGAGGAGGCACCAGAGACCGGCGGTAGGGTCTCCTTCCTCGAGCAAAGCGCAAATTGGATGACGCCATTCATCCAATACCTTGCGCATGGGACATTGCCCGAGGAAGAAGCCGAGCGCTTCCTGGCTAATAAGGCGATCTTCTCAAGACAGATCGATCGAGGATCGACCTATACCGGAAAGGCGCATTAGGAATCCTTTCCAGATGCCTCTCGGGAGGAAGGCCGCATCTTCTTCGTGATATCCATGAAGGGATGTGCGGAGCTCACTGCCTTTCGTAACGCTTGTGAGCAAGGCCTTCCGACTAGGGTACTCTTGGCCACGGCTTTGGCGGGCCACGGTCGGTCGTAATGACTGCCGAGCATGCCGCTTTCATGCTCGAAAAGCCCGCCAACCTAAGATATGCCTCGCAAACCATACCACTCTCGTGGCCGTTCTCGACTGGGGCTCGATGTCCTTGGACCCTTCCCCGAGGTCGAAGGCTGCAAGTACTTGCTCGTGGCCATCGACACTTTCACTAAGTGGATAGAGGCCGAGCCCGTCTCAACCATCTCGGCCCAGGCGGCCAAGAGGTTCCTCCGTAGCAATGTGGTAACTCGGTTCGGGATACCCAGCCGTCTCATCACAGATAATGGGACCCAATTCACCAGTGAACTATTCCAAAGTTATCGCGAAGAGGTCGGGACCAAGGTTCGCTTCGCCTGCGTGGCGCATCCACAGAGCAACGGAGCAGCTGAACGAGCAAATGGGCAGCTAGTCCAGGGCATAAAAAAGAGGGTCTTCAAGACCCTCAACCAGCACAAGCAGCAGTGGGTGGATGAGCTTCCCGCCGTTCTTTGGTCTGTCCGCACCACGACGAGTCGAGCCACAGGCGAAACGCCTTTCCAACTCGTCAACGGTGTGGAGGCCATCCCGCTCGCCGAAATCGTGCTAGGTTCCCCAGCAGTGCAATCGATCGATTCCATCGATCAAGAGGTTGAGCGCCTCGTCGACTGGACCTCGTCGAAGCAACACGCGAACGGGCGCCGCTCGGTCTGCGGTTTACCTGACGCCTCTTCAGAGGCACGCAGCCAAGACAGTCCGACCTAGGGTCCTACAAGTCGGCGACATGGTCTTACGAAGAGTTCAAGACCTGTCGAAAGCCATCAAGCTGACCCCTAGGTGGGAGGGACCATACTCAGTCGTGTCTACATGACGCCCGGGGGCTGTTCTCCTCGCGATGCCTGATTGTCGGGTGCTCACCAAAGACTGAACATCGATCAATCTGCGTAAATTCTACGCTTAGACGAGTACTCCTATCTCGCGCCTTGCGTTCTTTCCAATAAAACATTTCCCCTCTTTCGTGTTTCGCCCTCGCTTTGTCGAACGAGCATCGTCGTCTACCAAAGATCAGCAGACGAGCTTATCCGACAAGTATGTGCGCACCATTTCCCTTGGCCCCTACGGATGCTCGCCAATCGTTCACTTTCCGCAGTAGCTCTTCATCAGAGGCGTGGTCGGGCGCGAGCATCCACTCTAAGCCCGGTTCAGTGACCACTCGGGTATGGCGGCTCTACGTATTGTTGGTTTAAAGCTCGTCTACTCTGTGCTCACATTTTTTCTCGACACAACCGGCCTATTTAAATCATTCAAAAAATCGTCACGACCAAAGCGACCCTTAAATTTTCCCATGAACAAACTCGTGCTCGCAACAGTAAGGACACGACCTTTGTCCATGGCAGGGGGGCTCCGTATGATAGGAACGTTCCGTCCCTTCTTCCAAGGATCCTTTGCTCGTATCTATGCTACATGTCTATGCTATATGCTCTTATGCAGGAACTTGTTTTCTTTTTCTGCAGAACCGGGATCATATAGGCATATGTTGAAGGCAAACTTGAGAAAAACAGGCAAGAACCAAACACCTGCGAGTTTGCTCATTTAACCCGAAAGGTTGTTTTCTTTTTTACAGGATTTACGCGAGCTGAAAATAAAAGAAGAGCTAAGTCCTACGCTCGACCTGAAGGGCAGCAAGTTCCTCCTTAAGGGAGTCGACCTTTGCCTCCAGGTCCAAAACTTTCCGCCGAGCAAAGACGACCTTCACCGCGCCGTCCCGAAGGCGCCGCACCTCCTTGAGCTGGGCCTCTTCACGCCTCCGAAGCTCATTGAGTTCGGCCGCAGGTCGGGACCTCCACAAGAACTTCCCAGCTCCTCTTCGAGGTCGGCACACACTGTTCGAAGTGTTCTTCGCCGACTCGCTCTCAAAGAGCTGGTCCCGGCCCGACGACGAGGCTCTTCGCCGACTCCAACTCCTTCAGTCGGCCTCGCGCACCTCGGAGACCCGACGCCGAGATCGGCGATCTTGGCGCCCCTGCTCGCGATGGTACGCCGAACTCCTCTCACTGAACTGCGGAGGCATCGATGTCCTCCATAGCCTTCGCAAAGCAAACTTGGAGCAAAGGGAAGGAAAGTCAAGAAGAACCCCTAGAAGATTGCTCGACTCATATAAAAGTTGAGAGCAAAACGCTACGTGAAGAGCCCGGTGACCAGCTTGTCTTGAAGCCGGAGGCCTGGTGGCGCCACTAAAAGGGATTAACCCACGCAGGCCATCTCGATCCCGAGCTAGCGCATCACGATCTTGCCCTCCTGGCACCCGGTGCTCCCGGGAGGGCAACGACGTCTCCTCCTTCGACCAACCCGGGACGCCCGAGGTTGGTCTTCGCGCCGACAGTACTCGTGGTCGCCTTCCTCTGCCCCGGCCGCTTTGGGGATCGGACGCCGACCGCCGCTTCCGCCCCTTGCACCTCCGCGACCGGAAGCAACGAGGGCTCCACACTCGGAGGCGATTGGTCGAGGACGACCACCTCCGGCCCGTGATCCACGGTTGGGAGCAGCTGGTCATCAACGGCCACCTCCTCTTCGTGCTCCGCAGACGGAGGCAGCTGGTCGGGCTCAGCGATCACTTCCGCGGCTGGAAGTGGCTGGGCAATCACAACCGCATCTTCCCCTTGGTCCGCAGTCGGAGGTGGTGGTCGGGCAAGAACCAGGCCTCCTCCTCTTGGCTCATGACCAAGGGCGGTGGGTCAGCCGCCACCGCTGGCCACCGGCCTGTCGCTGGGGCTCGCCGCGCTACTTCGCAAGGGACCAAGGCCAAGGCTTCTTGGTCCTCAGCCCCCTGCGGCTCCTGCTCCTCCGCGGCTGGGATAGGTTCCACGTCCGCTGAAGGAAGCACGGGTCCCGCCGAGGGAAGCTCGGACTCCACTGAGTCCGCAGCTGGCGCCGGCTCCTCCCCCGCCTCGGCCATCACTTGGTCGACGACGCGGTCGAGCTCGGCGTCAACTGCAGAGTCGATAATCTCCTCAGCCATCTGACGGAAGTCCAAAAGCAACATCCGAGCTATCACGCCCACACCAAACGGGGTGGGGTTAGCCCGAAGAAAATCGCAAGACAAGAATAGAACAAGAGAATGAAGTAGAAGCTTACCTTCTGCCCAACGAGCAGCGCCATCCTCCTCGGCCTCCTCGCCTCGGGCCATGGGCGACCTGCCCGCGGCGGCCTCGTAGGCCTCGGCCACGACCACGACGCGCTCCTCCGCGGCATCGCTGGCACGTGCCATCGCCGGGTCAACGTCGTCCATGTCGACCTCTTCCAGCACCGAGGTTGCTTGAGAGGTCGACCTCCTGCTCCTTCTGACCAGAGCATAGGTGGCCTCCTCTTCTTCCTCCTCCTCGGGGGCATCGACCACCCGAATAAGCTGGTCCCGAGGGCCTTGATCTGCCTCTCCGCTTGCTCCTTGGCTCGGGAGGACCTGGCCTCCTCCTCGGCCTTCCTCGCCGCCGGGCGAGCTGTTCCAATCGGCCCATTAGCTCCGGCCTCCTCTGTTTGAAGTCATCATACCAGATTCGAGTTCGCCACCTCCTGGCGGTCGGCGTACTCAAGGTGCGGCGCAGGTCCTGGTCGGCTTCAGCGCTCGACCGCCTCGGGCGCTGGGAGGCGAGGCGGATGCCTGGCAACCTCGACCCGCCAACCTCTTATGGAACCCTGGCCGGGTGTGCTTGCGGCAACTGCCGTGGCGCCGACACGGCAAGGTCAAGGGCGACCTTCTCCGCAAACGTAAATCGGGAGAAATAAGCTCGGAAAACATGCCCTCGGGCGAGCAGAAGATGTACTAACCGCATCACCGCGGTCAAAACGTTCTTAGGATCCGACGATTGGGCGTCGGCTCCTTCTCCTTCGGGCACCGAACATCTCGGCGACCTCTCGTCAACCCAAATTGCTTCTGAGCTGCGTCACGACCGAAGATTAAAACAATATACATATATATATAACACCGATCACCGTAGCAGCGATGCTCGAAAGAGGTCCAGAACATACCTGCGTTGTCCTCACGGTGAAGTCATGCCACCCGGTCACCTCGAAGAAGGGTGCTCGCAGCGCCCTCGAGGGGACACCCGGTTGAAGGTGAAGTCCCGGCGATATCTCGCCGATGAGCCCCATCTCGGCGAGCTCATCGATCGCCCCGAGCACCCGCTCTTCCTCGACAGCACAAGCGGGCGCGCTGCCTCGAGGGCGGAGCGTCCTCCCCAGTGTAGACCAACTGGGACCCCTCCGCCTTCTTCTGGTAGAACCAGAGGTCGGCCCAACCCGACACCGAGTCCTTCAAAGCAACAAGAGGGTACTCGTATGGTCGGTTGGGCCGGAGGCGAAGATAAACGCAACCGGCGGAGCCATCCCGGCCGGTGCGGAAGGGGGAGTAGAAGTGGAAGAAAAGGCTAGCCGTGGGCACTACACCCACGTACGCCTCACAAAGATGGGTGAAGATTGCGAGAGAAAGGATAGAGTTGGGGTGGAGATGAGAGATCTCGCACCCACGTAAGGCAAGCACGGAGGCGAGGAAGTCGCTCGAGGCGACGGCCCGTTGATGGCGTACAACTCACGAGGAGGCGATCTCCGTCTCTCGCAGCGGTCTTACGGCATCTGTCGCCCCGAGCACTCGACTCGAGCTTGGGTCGACGCACCCTCATCCGTGAGCGCTGGAGCCTCCTTCGTCATCCGTCGACCTTGAAGCGCGCCATGGCCAAAGAAGGAAGAGAAGCGAAAAGGGTTCTTGGGCGCTAGGGCTCTTGGAAGGTTTTTTTGGCCGAAGACGAGCAAAGAGACGCGGTGTAACTCCGACCTCTCCCGGTAGAAAGGGTTAAAAAGACAGTGAAGGGACGGGATAAAAATCGCCGCCTATCACGTAGCAACACCTGGCCGGAGAAAGCGCCGCATTCCGAGAAACTGCCGTACCGTTGCAGGAAGGCTTCTCTGAGAAGGAACCGCAGAACAACCAAACGACTACCAAGGCGCGAGTAGGCACGCCGGCGGTAAAGAAGCTCGTCTTCCGACGTAAAATGGTCGTGAGCCACGGCCAAAAGAAATTCAATCCCTCAAGTCTTCTTAGGCTCAAGGGGAAGCCCGAGGGTTCCCGCTTGAACCTCGGGGCTAGCCGTCGGGATTGGCTATCCGCAAAAGACCAAGGTACCCCGTGAAAAGCTAAACCCGCCGACCAAGCGATACTAAAAGAAGATGCTCGGGAGAACGAAACGAGCATCCCTCCTTCTCCTCCGAGCATACGCGTCTGCACCTTTACTCGCAGAAGCACCAAACACGCCCCCCACGAGCAAGCATGCTCGTAGAGGCCACGACCTACTCAGGTGTTTGGTCGGAGGGCCCGGCGAACGCTACGAGGAAGGAAGGAGACAACCAATCAGCCGAAGATCAAGGGAGATCATACCCGAAATTCAAACAGCGCACGAATCAAGGACGGCGGGTCACGGATATGGATACATAGCGTGATCCCAGGAGGTAGTTGCCTTCTTTGTACCTATAGTCGTATTATTTAAACCCCCCTGAAGATCTGTAACAGGGAAAGGAGGAAAAAAAAGAGAGATAGAACATAATACACTGGAGTAGGGCTGTTATCCCGGCAGAGGGAGGCCCGAACCAGGATAAACACCGTGTCCCCCTTTTTCTTCTTCTCCCGACCTCGCATCGCTCGAACGACCTCTTCGATCCGTACGACGGGGCTCTGTTGATCCCCCATTCAACAAGTAAGCTCGACGGGAGCCGTTCTCCAATCGTCGACACTCTTATATAGGTTGAATTTTCCCTGTAGGGACTATCGGAAAACATCAATGCTTCTATGTTTCTTTTCTTAAAAAAAATTGCACAAACATTAAAACATGGATAAAAAGTAGATGATGATTACTTACCTCTTCGTTTGTTTCAAAATTTGTACAACTTGTATTAAGAGGAAAAGCATAGAATCACTGCTCAAACATCAAATATGGGTACAGGAGATATCATGTAGCTCATCAGTGTCCGTGCCAATTAGCAACAGAAGAAAAGAAGGAACACATGGCACCAGCACCATCTCACAAAGCTAACCAAGAACCCTGAGTACATATAGTTCTGATCCACTCAGTTTCTAGGGTTTTTTAAGCTATTTTGAGATGGCTACAATTATGAGGTGATCTGGTAAAAAGAGACTGTGAATTTTAAAGAGTGGTTGTAGAACCTTCCGTCTTTGGTGATCTAAGGTTAGTAATTGGTAATAATTGCATTATATTGAAGATCTAGCTTGTTAAAGAGAGAATTGAAGATGGTTTAGATCTAGCTTGGTGTTGATCCTTTTGTTCTTTGTGATATAAAGTGGTAATTGGTTATAATTGCATTATATTGAAGATCTAGCTTAGTAAAGAAAGAATTGAAGATGGTTTAGATCTAACTTGGTGTTGATCCTTTTGTTCTTTGTGATATAAAGTGGTAATTGGTTCTAATGGTGTTATACTCAAGATGTAGCTAGTTAGGTAAAGAGACAATTAAAGATGCTAAGTTTAAATGTAGCTTACATATAGATCCATTTGTTCTTTCTGATCTAAGAAGCTAGCTAGGTTGGTAAAGAGAAAATTAAAGATACTTCTTTTAGATTTAGTTTATAGATCTATTTGTTGTTTGTGATATAAGGTAGCTAGTTTGGTCAAGAGAGAATTGAAGATAATTTTTTAGATATTGTACATTATAGATCCATTTGTTCTTTGTGATCTAAGATAGTAATTGGTTATAATTGCATTATATTCAAGTTGTAGCTAGCTTGGTAAAGAGAGATTTGAAGATATATACTTGGTTTATATGTAGCTAGCTTGGTATAGAGAGAAGATTATTTAGATCTAACATAGTTTATGATTTAGGATAGGATTTAGGTAGTAAAGTTGTACAATTCAATTTAAGAATGTGTACATGTGCACTCTTAGTGTACTTCAATATTTAACACTTATTGTTATATGTGTAGCGTACATGAACCAAAGATGGATGTGCGCTGAGAATCTTGCAAGTGTCGAGTACATTAACTGCATCTCTGCTTTTAGAAGAGCTGCAGAGGAGGATATGTTTAATAAGGGGATTCAATTTATATCTTGTCTATTTGTTGACTGCGACAATTTAATGATGTTTCAAAACTCATTCCAGATCGAAGTACACTTGATTCTACGGGATTTCAAAAGGGGGTATGCATGTTGGATCAGTCACGGTAAAGAGAAGATTATACAGGAAGCAGATAGTATTATCATTGCCGATGAAGTCAATGATATGCTGGGTGATATCGATTGTTCTTCCGTTGAGGATAAGTTGCAGGATGACAATCTGGATCAAAATCTTGCGCGATGCAGAAGGAAACCGTGATGAGAGAGAGTATGGTAAATTCTGAGGCTTGATGGCGGACTCGGAGAAACCATTGTTCCTAGGCTGCAACTCAAAATTAGGGATGGCAATCGGGTGGGTGCCTCAGGGTACCACCGCTTCATATCCAAACCCAAACCCAAACAAAGTGCTGCCCACCCGAACCCATTGAGCTTCACGGCGGCACAAATATGTACCCATGCTCAAACCTAATGGGTACCTGATACCCAATGGATACCCATGGGTATCTATAGCAACAAACAAATATGACTGGTCGTAGTCATTGTAGCCACCGGAGGGGGAGGGCATGACGCAATCGAAGGTGGAATCGGGCAAGGGGAAGCGGAGAGGGCAGCCATACCAGGTTGGAGGGGGAAGGGAGGGACCCATTAACGCCACGTAGTCGCTCAAGCATGGCGGTGGGATCGGCCCTCCCACCGGTAGCACCACCATGCGGATGGCCGACCCCAAGGGAGGGAGTCAAAGGGAGATGAGCCACCGAGGTGGGGATGATGGGGGCCATGGGGGTGAGGAGGTGAAGAGGGTGGGGGATGGGGCCAAAGGGATAGGCGAAGGCGGTGGTGGGAGGCAATGGGAGGGAGAGCCGACTACCGAGAGGGAGGGGTGTGCGAGGGATTACGGTGGGGGATTCTGAAGGAAGTGAGAAGATTGTGGCGGCAAATTAGTGAGTTAGGGTTTTGATTTTCTAATATATATATATATATATATATTAAAAAGTGGGGCCCGTTTGCCATAGGATACCAATCGTGTACCCATGGGTACAAACTGATACCCACATCCATCCTGTGACCTTATCGGGTACCCAAATCCGAAAACCCATGGGTTTAAAATGCTACCTGACGAGTACCCGTACCATGGGTACCCCCATCAGCCCGGAAACACGAACGGGCTGACCAACCGCGGCGAAGGCCCAGCACTGCCAAAAGGTACTTGGGCCGCGGAGAGCGAACCCCGACCTATGCAGGACCGACCCTAGACGGTCGGCGGACTCCGATCCCGGGCGGTCGGCGGGCTCCGACCGCCTAATGTTGAAGCTTCATGGTCGGCAAGCTCCACCAGCGCCACGAGCCAAGAGGGGCCCACGCTGGTGTCGATACCGCTTGTGCGCAGCGTCCTGGCGTCCTGCAGAGGCGTACGGCTCCTTCCCAAGACTGTCAGAGGAGCCACCGAAGAAGTCAAGCCCCCGTCCCATCGCCTGGCACACCGCAGAAGAATACGCCCACTCCCGAGGCCAAGGCAAAGTCAAGCGCCATTAAAGCCACCGAGGCTGACAGGAGCACCACGCGATACGTCATCCAGACAGCACTACGCAAGACGGCTCATCACAGAGCCACCAACCCTGCCTCGGGACGAGCAGGGGTCGGTCGGACAAGACAGAAACCAGACTTCGAGACGCGCATGCCCCCTTCCTCGTGGTTTTCCCAAACTCCCGTGTAACCTGCCTCCTCCGTATATATAAGGAGAGGCAGGGCCCGAGAGGGAGGGGCGATGAAAAAACAACCTCCTAGGTAGCCGCAACTCCCTAGCAAAGAACACCGAGGGATCGGTCGACCGACTCCCTGCCTCGCTTGTATAACTCTCGTTCATCGCCCAAAGATCAATACACCCACACCGAACGAACTGGAGTAGGGACGTTCAGCCCGAACCAGTATACATCGCCTGGCTCTTTGAGTCGACCATTCGGGGAGAGGGAGCGCGCGACCCCATCCGACCACAAATTCGTATTGCCGGTGCACGAGGCAATGGGAGGGAGAGCCGACTACCGAGAGGGAGGGGTGTGCGAGGGATTACGGTGGGGGATTCTGAAGGAAGCGAGAAGATTGTGGCGGCAAATTAGTGAGTTAGGGTTTTGATTTTCTAATATATATATATATATTAAAAAGTGGGGCCCGTTTGCCATAGGATACCAATCGTGTACCCATGGGTACAAACTGATACCCACATCCATCCTGTGACCTTATCGGGTACCCAAATCCGAAAACCCATGGGTTTAAAATGCTACCCGTACACATCCTTATCGGGTCGGGTACCCATGGGTAAACCTGCCATCCCTAGTCAAAATATACAAGGTTGTCATCGGTGCTTTAACTGCTGAAATTGAAGGCAAGCAACGGTTGGTTTGAGTCTAACAAGAGTTTCACAACGTTGTTAGGTCTATTAACGGACATGCTTTCGGAGGGAAATGAGTTGCCGACAACCACATACAAAACCAAAAAGGTTCTATGTTCTTGGAAATGAAAGTAGAAAGAATACATGCATGTCCGAATGATTGTATCATCTACCGCAAAGAGTACGCAAACTTGCTTTTATGTTCAGTGTGCAACGCATCCCGGTACAAGCGTAAAAATCAATTAGATGATGACAATGAGGGCATCGAGGTGAAGAAAGGTGTGAAATCATGTGCTGAAAAATTGTCTTAATGATGATTTTAGTATTGCAAAGTGGTTGTGCTCATGGCATGTGTGGTGCATGTACATGTGTTGTTTCAGATGCTTAATTAATATGCTTGTGATAGCATGGTAATTGTTTTGCTTGATGCAATGAGCTCGTGTGAGTGGTTGCATGGACTGATCTTGAGTCAAGTCGTGGACTTGTGCTCGGAATATTGTTTCGTTGTGTGTTCATGTGCAGGTGTTGCTTGAGGTCGAACGTGGTCGGTGACGGGACCGGAACTAGGTTTATGGAGGAACTGAGGTTCGGGACTAGGTTCAGGGAGGAACCGAGGTAGCGGCAAGTGGACCACATGCGTGCATGCGAAATTTTAGAGCTATGTGCATATATTTGGGCCATATGAAATTGGGCCAAGGATATGTATGCATGTATCCAGTTAGAGATAAGATAGGGAGGTATTTGTTTAGGACTCTTAACGTGGATGTCACGTTGGTCACGGACTCTTTTTGAGTACCGAGTCGGAGTCTCGTTCGGTCAGGAAGTGCGTACGTGATAGCCATATAAGGGCAGGGCATTACCTGTGTAAAGGCGTGAGTTAGTTCCTTTGGATTAGCTGCACGCACAAAACACGAACAGAAGAAGCGACGGGAACACAAGAAGCTGATGCGGAGCA
The DNA here is from genome assembly GCA_036346355.1 of Rhipidocladum racemiflorum. Lineage (NCBI taxonomy): Eukaryota > Viridiplantae > Streptophyta > Magnoliopsida > Poales > Poaceae > Rhipidocladum > Rhipidocladum racemiflorum. The sequence goes on from CM070571.1 coordinate 24,255,541, forward strand.
CCTCCTGACAGCGGCCGAGCAAAAGGAAAAGGCGATCAGGACGTCAAGCCGAAGCTACAGGAAACGGTGCAATTCCCGGTGGATTTTTGCCGTGCGTGAGACCAGGCTCCTGGTGGTTTGAGTCGACCGGCACGTCGTGCGTGACGTGCATGTAGTTTGCTATGACTTGAAGTCTATGTGGTAACCATGCAATACGAATCATCTTAATTATTTTATGCACTTTGGATTGAATGCATGCTAGCTCTTCTGCGTTGCATTGTTCTGAAATAGTGCTGGGTAATGTTTCTGCTTCACGCGTTGCTTATTTGGTATGGTCTTGAACTGCTAGATTAGTGCGTAAGGTGATTAGAGAACTTGTTATAATTTAACATGCAAAGTTGGTTAAGGATCATTTAATTTATAAGTTTAATCTATTTTTATTTCATAATCTTATATTAAGTATTCTAGATTGATTCTTGCAGGTTGGTTAATATTTATTAATTTCCATAATTAATAAAATCAAAAATTAAGGTTAGATTGATTTCCGTCATAGTCTGATACAGTCAGCTTGCGAAAATCATAACTTTCGATCCATAGATCCAATTGAGTCTTATTGGGTAGTTTTTAAATTGAATCTAGTTTCTACAGTAAAAATTTCACATCAATCTGACGATTGGATCTTCGGGAATTCATATTTTAGTGAACTTCTATCAATCTGTTTTTGCTGAAACCAAAATAAGTTCTCATAATTTGTTTAGAGGTGTTTTGATAAATCAATAAAATTTTGTTTTAGCTTCCGCGCAATCATTCATCCCCCTCTGATTGCTATATTAGTATATATCGATCCTACTAATCCTACAGGTGGTATCAGAGCAAGGGTGATAGCGATTTATTGTTTTGGCACCGTAGACTTGGTTACGTTGGTGTAGGATCGAAGTATACGAATATAGCAATCAGAGGGGGGTGAATGATTGTGCGGAAGCTAAAACCAAATTCTTGACCTATTAAAAGTTCACCCCTAAAACAGAACCAAATAATTGCCTCGTTTTCGACAAAAACAGAATGACAGAGGTTCGGTAAAACGCGAATTCTCAGAGATCCAACTGTTAGATTGATCTGAAATTTGGACACAAGAAACTAGATTCCAATACGAATCGAACCCAAAAAGAATCAGCTCGATCGGACTTACGGATCAAAAGTTATGAGCTTTGCAAGCTTGCTGATCCAGAACTTGACGAGAAACAATCTAATCAAAACTTCAAGATTAAACAAGAACGACAAAAGATTGATCAACTAGACTTTGAGAAACACTAGATCAATACCCTAGAGAGGTTTTTGATGGATCAAATCAAGATAAAACTTAAAGAACAAAAACCAATCTAGAACTAGAACAAGCATGCAAACAAGAACCAAAAAGAGAACGTTGAAGCAATGCGGGAACTAGAAGAATTGATCTTTATTTCTTTTGTCTAAAGTACTCTCATCAAAAGAGTACAAACCCTAAAACCAAGCTCAAGGCTTGATGCGCTTAGCTCTGCTTGGTGCCTTTCAACAGGAGACCCCCCACCTATTTAAAGCACCAACCCACAAGGAGTTCTGAATACGATTCCTATTCCCTCGAAGGAATCCGTATCCAACACAACTCTACGTGGCCCAACCTGGCCGAGTACAACTCTTGCACGCGTAGGGCAACCCTACCATACTCACGTGACTAACACTTTGCACGCCAGATGGCCACCTGCCAGACTCACGTGACTAACACTGTGCACGCGAATGACCTCCTGCCATTCTCACGTGACTAACCATTCTTCATGTGCACCAGTCCCTTAGCCCGACCGTCCCGCATGACATCCTTGACCACCAAGACCTCAGTTCCTCCTGAACCTAGTCCCGAACCTCAGTTCCTCCATGAACCTAGTTCCGGTCCCGTCATCGACCACATTCGTCTTCGAGCAATACCTGCACATGAACAAACCACAAAACAAATCCGAGCACAAGTCCACGACTTGACTCAAGGTCAATCCATGCAACTACTCACATGAGCATTGCATAAAGTCCACTTCAAAACACGCATCATGAAATCATCACAAATTTCATAATTTCAAATTCAAACCATTTCAATTTTGCTCAAAACCGCCAAAAGCATGTGTATGACAGACCAAAACATTTGGTCTGTCATACATGGGAAGTATGAGTTTGCTATCAACATGTGTATGACAGACCAAAGAGTTTGGTCTGTCATACATGGGAAAAATGAGATCGCCCAAAGCATGTGTATGACAGACCAAAATCTTTGGTCTATCATACATTGAAAAAACGAAGTCACCAAAAGCTTTGTGTATGATGCACCAGAAAATTTGGTCCGTCATACATGGAAAAAACGCGATTTCTTGTACAAGCGTAAAAGCATCAAAATCACGTTTATGATAGACCAAAAAGTTTGGTCCGTCATACATGCGAAAAACGCGATTTTTAGTTATTTGGTTCTGCCAAATGCAAGGTTTCTGTTTTTGGATGTTTGAATGTTTGGTCCTTCATGCAAGCAATTTTGCAAGGTTAATCCTAACCAATTTTTCAGCACAAGATCAAGCCAATTTTTCATCACATGATTCACAATCTCCCCCTTGATGAAAACATTGGCAACACCACTTTAGATTTGAACATTGGCATTCTCTTTTTAAAAGATTTTGAGATCCAAAGGATTAACACCAAAACACATAACCTCCCCCTTTGACAAAAAGGCAAAACAAAATCTCCCCCTGAGAATGAAAATGTGTGTGAATGTGCAATGTGTCCAGGAATTCCAAAATTCTCCAAACTTTTCCCAAAAAGCTCAAATTTCCAAAAAAAAACTTTTTCCCTTTTTTCTTTGAACTTCTCAAATATTCCCAAAATATCTCCCCCTTTGACAATGGATTCATCAAGAGTACAAAAGAGAGAATTTGTTCAAAATTTTTCCTGTAGCAAAGATTTCACAAGGAGAAACAAGGGAGTGCCAAGATAGGAAAAGATGAGCTCATCCGATCATATAACCTTATATATCACATAATATGCAAAATACATGATCTTGAAGTGATTTTAACAAGTTAGGGAATGACATGCATCTCAACCTCAATTTAGTCAACTATAGCCAAGTACTAAGCAAAATCTTAGCGTAAAAGCAAGGCTTTAAAAAATTGAAGCAACTAACAACTTAGGGCGAGCAAGTAGTTTCAACTCCAATCTAGTAGACCAATTTAATCTTTAAACAATAAATCGCATGTGGCATGCTTGAAGCATACTTCTTTTATTTTCTAGGAGTGGCATGCTTGAAGCATACATCTTATCTTTGAGGGAATGGCATGCTTGAAGCATACATCTTATTTTTTAAGGAAAGCATGCCTGAAGCATACAACTTGAAGCTTTTGCTTTTAACACCCCTTTTTTTTATTCCCTTTTCTTTTTTCTTTTTCTTTGATTATAAACATGCAAAAATGATTAAATGGTCTTATGAAAGAGTAAAGTTGAAACCACACTTGCTTCATAGCCCAAATTTGTCAAGAGGATTCAATATCAAGCCTAGAAGAGTAAGATATCACAGAGTATTTAGCTATAGGCAATCAGATCAGTGAATTTCGCAATGTCATTCTTAGTTCAAGTGAGACAATTTAGATTATCATATATTAGCTCAATTATATAGTATATAAAGAAATATGATAAAGTGAGCTCATCAAGTGAAAGAACTTGGCAAAGAAACTCCCCCTCAAAACAATCCCATTGGATGAACAATTCCAAGTTCTCCCCGAATAAAAGCAAAACGAGAAGAAGACAAAGGTTTTGTGAAAATATCTGCCAATTGATGTTCAGTATCCACATGATGAAGCACAATGTTGCCTTTTCAACATGATCTCTAAGAAAGTGAAATCGATGTCAATATGTTTTGTTCTTGAATGTTGCACAGGGTTCTTAGCAATGCAAATTGCACTAGTGTTATCACACGTAAGAGGAACACTATCCAAAATAACCCCATAATCTTTAAGTGTAGCTACTATCCAAAGAATTTGAGAACAACAACTAGCAAAGACCACATATTCAGATTCAATAGCTTGATTGTGCAAATGTAAGATTGCTTTCTAGATGACCATGCAATGAGAGAATTTCCCAAGAAGTGACATGAACCAGAAGTGCTCTTCTTATCAATTCTACATCCTCCAAAATCAGCATCAGAAAAAGATCTCAAACTAATGCATGAGGAAGCAGAAAGCCAAATGCCAAAATCTTGAGTTCCATGAAGATACCTGAAAATCCTTTTGACAATGACTTGTCGATGTGAAGCACGTGGGGAAGCTTGAAAACGAGCACACAAGCATACAGCAAATTGTATATCCGGCCTTGATGCAGTGAGGTACAAAAGTGAACCTATCATGCTTCTATATTCCTTTTGATCAACCGGCTCACCATCTTCATCCGGATCAAGTGTGCAATTGCTTTCCATAGGTGTCATGATTGGTTTGTTGTTTTCCATCCCAAATCTATGCAACAAGTCTTTTGTGTATTTGCTTTGATGTACAAAGGTACCATCCTTTGTTTGCTTGATTTGAAATCCCAAAAAGTATGTCAACTCACCCATCATACTCATCTCAAACTCCTTCCTCATTGTTTCTGAAAACTCAGACACTAAAACATGAGAGGAACCACCAAAGATAATATCATCAACATAAATCTGAAAGAATAGTTGATCATTGCCTTGTTTGAGTAAAAGAGAGTTTTGTCAACCTTTCCCATTGAAAAACCTTTTCAAGTAAAAAGATTTTAGCCTATCATACCATGCTCTAGGGGCTTGTTTCAAACCATACAAAGCTTTTGATAGTTTGAACACATGATTTGGAAACTTTGGATTTTCAAAACCAGGTGGTTGCTTGACATAAACCTCCTCATTTATGTAGCCATTCAGAAAAGCACTTTTCACATCCATTTGATACAATTTGAAACCTTTGGATGCAGCAAAAGCTAAAAGGATTCTAATGGCTTCAATTCTAGCAACAGGAGCAAAGGTTTCATCAAAATCTAAGCCTTCAATTTGAGTGTAACCTTGAGCAACCAATCTAGCCTTGTTTCTAACAACAACACCATCCTCACTTTGTTTATTTTTGAAAACCCATCTAGTTCCAATAACATTAAAATCTGGAGGTGGTGAGACAAGTTTCCAAACTTTATTTCGTTCAAAATTCTCTAATTCTTCATGCATGGCATTGATCCAAGATTCGCCGATAATGCATGAGATATATCTTTGGGTTCAAAAGAAGCAACTAAAGCAGAATGAGTATGAGTGTCGAATGAATAAACTTGGATCGAGTGACTCTCTCATTTAGGTCTCCAATCATTTGTTCAGATGGATGCATTTTATGAATGTGCAAGGGAGCATTGGCTTTTGAGACTTCTCCTTCTCCTTCTTCATTTTCAGCATGTACAGATGATGTTGTAGCTTGAGGATGGTTAGCTGTAGGTGATGTAGTAGTAGGTGCCAAAGGTGCTACAGCTTGTTGTGCATTAGAAAGAGTCAAGACCTCATCTTCAACATCATCATTATCTTCAAAGATTTTCTCCCCCTGAACATATGCGCCAGACTGCATTGCTTGGACTAGTGCCTGGACTAGCCTCATCAAAAGTAACTTCACAAGTTTCCACAATTTTGTTAGTCTCCAAAACAAGCACACGATAGCCATGAGTATGAGCAGGATATCCAAGAAAAATGCCATCAGTTGATCTAGCTTCAAATTTATCAAGATTTCCAGATTTCAAGACAAAACATTTGCATCCAAAAACTCGAAAGTGAGAAATGAAGGTCTATGTCCAAACCGAAGCTCATATGGAGTCTTACCCAATTTTGATCTCGAAACACACGGTTTGAAACATAACAAGCGCTTGAAATCGCTTCAGCCCAAAAATTTCGAGGAGAGTGATGCTCATCTAGCATAGTTCTAGCCATTTCAACTAACGTTCTATTTTTCCTTTCAACTACACCATTTTGTTGAGGCACTCTAGGAGATGAAAATTGATGATCAATTCCTTTTTCAGCACAAAAGAGATCAAAGGAAGCATTTTTGAATTCAGTTCCATTATCACTTCTAATAGCTTTGAGAGCTCCTGGATGGTCAACAAAAAGCCTAAGAACAAGACTTCTAAAATGACTAAAAGCCTCATCCTTAGATGCCATAAAATACACCCAAGAGTATCTAGAAAAATCATCAACAATCACAAGCACATACCGTTTGCCTCCAAAGGATTGAACTCGAGATGGTCCAACTGTATCAAGATGTAGAAGCTGTCTGGAGGCGTTTGTCATCACCATGGTAAGAGGTGGATGTGAACCTGCAATCATCTTACCATGTCTACAAGAAGAACATACTAGATTGCTATCACCCTTAAGCTTAGGCAAGCCACGTATAAGATCTAAACCACTTACACGAGTAAGATGATTAAAACCAACATGACCAAGTCTACGATGCCAAAAGAATAAATCTTTAGAAACATTGGCAATTAGACACCTATGCTTAAAAGAAGGTGATGCATCAAAATCAGCTTTAAAGACTCTTCCAAAAGCGAGAAATTTTGAACACAAGATCACCTGAAGCATCTAGCACTTTGCATTCATTTTCTTAAAGCTTATCTCAAGATCTTCATCAAGCATTTGAGAGACAGAAAGCAAGTTATATTTCAAATTTTCAACAAGAGCTACATCTTTGAACATAAACTTGTCACTTACCTTTATTGTACCTTTTGCCACAACAGAAGAGGAAGAAGCATCTCCAAAAGTAACACTTTCAGCATGAGATGCACGAGTGAGGGAGGAGAACCAATTCTTATCACCGGACATGTGGCGTGAGCATCCGGAATCCACTAGCCATATGTTCTCCTTCCTCGCGCGAGAAGCCTACATAGCAAAACATGTCGAGGTCTCGATCGGGTTAGGAATGAGATTTTTGGGAATCCAAGATCTTGAGACACCACGACGCACAACAGTAGGTACAACACGATAATTTTTATGCACAAAATCAGATTTGCCTTTTCCCATGTTTCTAGGAACAGAAGGTGTTTTCATCACTCTAGGCGCATAAAAATGTGCTTTGCTGAAATTTGACCTAGTCTTAGTTCTTTCCTTCTTTTCTTTGTTTGGCTAGTCTAAAGCAAAAATCTACTAAGTGTCCATCTCTACCACAATGAGTGCAAGTGTACTTGACATGATGTTTAGCTTTAACAAGAAAAGCACATTTTGCATTCATCATAGTAGAAGATAAAAACCAGCAGATTGAAAAGCAATTTTCTTAGGCTCATTAGATAACACAATTTTGCAAGGAGCCTAAACAACGGTCACGAGGTTTAGTTTCATATGTGGCATAAGGATCAAAACCTAAACCTCTCTTGTTTGTGCTAACCTTAGATTGATCCAAAATCATGTTCAACTTCTTCTTGCCATTAGTGAAACGCGTTCCAAAGAATTTTGCAAGTAATCAACTTTCTTAGCAAGAGTTAAACAATTATTGCAGGAACATCTACTTTTCCTTTTGCTTGCGACAAGTTGAGCATGAGAGAATTTCATGTGAAAGCAAATTATCAGTTAATTGAGAAACCCTAGCATTTGCATCTTTCAATTTTAATTCAAGAGTTGAGCATTTAGAACAAGAAGTTGAACTATGCAAATCATCGATTGGAACAGCTAGCATGTACAACATGTTTCTCATTTTTCTCATTTAGATGCAACAAAGAGCATGTTCTTTCCTAAGCAAGGTGAGCTCATTGTAAATTAAGTCACATGATTTGCAAGTATCATCACTAGGAATCAAAGTCTTAAGTCTAGCAATTTCAGCATTCAATGATTCAATAATGAAATCATGTTTTTTAATTTTCTTATCACGTTTGTCAAGCAATTTTCCAAGACGAGCAACAGCAATAGCTAATTCATCATAAGAGGGATCTACCTCATTGAAGTCGCTGTCGTGGTCGTCCTCGGTGAAGCTATCCTTGCTGCTTGCCATGAGACATAATCCTATCAAATCATGCTTGCTTGGAGTTGCATCATCTTCGCTGCTCTCCCGAGTCCACATCGCTCAAATTGACTTGTTCAAGAGCGGAAAGAACTCGGTGAACCACCTTGCGGTTGATGAAGCTCTTCTTCTTCCTATCATTTGACGAGAACCTTTTCTTCTCATTCCTTCGCCGTTGTCCTTCTCCTCCATTGATTTTTTTACTGTAAGCTTAGTACAATTTGTGCGAATATGGTTGAGGTCACCACACTCATAGCATCTTGGAGGACCACCTCTCTTTCTCATTCTCACATTATGCAAAGCTTTGTTAAAGCGAGAAGAGAGTAGTGCCAGATCTTCTTCAGGAAACTCTTCAAGTTGCTCATCTGTTAAAGAAGACATGGAAGACAAGGCAAAACTAGAAGAAGAATTTGCATTTGACATGTTAGGGTTAGAGATCAAAGCAATTGATTTAATGTTACCCTTCCTGGCAAGAACATCCAACTCATGAGTTTTCAACTTAGAGTAAAGAACATCTAATGTGAGTGTGCTCATGGTAGTAGATTCTTGTATAGATGTTACTTTCATCTCCCACACTGACATGTCCAAAGCACTAAGCAATTGTCGAGTATTTTCAGCATCGGTGTAGCTAACTCCAACAAAGACGTAGATTGCTAAGAATTTTATTGAAATGTGCAAAGAAGTCATCTACAGATTCACTAGGTTTCATCTCAAAACGCATGTATTCTTTTTTGTAAATATCTTGGCGAACCTCTTTGATAGTGTTAGAACCCTCATGGTAATCACAAAGAGATTTCCATACCTCATATGCAGATCGAAGATGAACCACACGATCAAAGTCGCTGCGTCCCAAGCCTTGGATGATCAAGTTGCGCGCCTTGCTATTTGCTTCAACATGTGTGCGATTGGTGTCGTTGACGTTGTCGTTTGTAGGGACTTCATATGGCTTGTAGACCTTCTCCCAAATTGTGAAGCCCTGTGCTTGGATGAACGCCTCCATCTTGGCCTTCCAAAACTGAAAATCAACACCATCGAACACACATGGTTTTGTCGAATAACGATCCATTGATCTAATCACCGGTTAAGATAGATTAGAGAAACCTTGCTCTGATACCACTTGTAGGATCGAAGTATACGAATATAGCAATCAGAGGGGGGGTGAATGATTGTGCGGAAGCTAAAACCAAATTCTTGACCTATTAAAAGTTCACCCCTAAAACAGAACCAAATAATTGCCTCGTTTTCGACAAAAACAGAATGACAGAGGTTCGGTAAAACGCGAATTCTCAGAGATCCAACCGTTAGATTGATCTGAAATTTGGACACAAGAAACTAGATTCCAATACGAATCGAACCCAAAAAGAATCAGCTCGATCGGACTTACGGATCAAAAGTTATGAGCTTCTCAAGCTTGCTGATCCAGAACTTGACGAGAAACAATCTAATCAAAACTTCAAGATTAAACAAGAACGACAAAAGATTGATCAACTAGACTTTGAGAAACACTAGATCAATACCCTAGAGAGGTTTTTGATGGATCAAATCAAGATAAAACTTAAAGAACAAAAACCAATCTAGAACTAGAACAAGCATGCAAACAAGAACCAAAAAGAGAACGTTGAAGCAATGCGGGAACTAGAAGAATTGATCTTTATTTCTTTTGTCTAAAGTACTCTCATCAAAAGAGTACAAACCCTAAAACCAAGCTCAAGGCTTGATGCGCTTAGCTCTGCTTGGTGCCTTTCAACAGGAGACCACCCACCTATATAAAGCACCAACCCACAAGGAGTTCTGAATACGATTCCTATTCCCTAGAAGGAATCCGTATCCAACACAACTCTACTTGGCCCAACCTGGCCGAGTACAACTCTTGCACGCGTATGGCAACCCTACCATACTCACGTGACTAACACTTTGCACGCGTATGGCCACCTGCCATACTCACGTGACTAACACTTTGCACGCCGAATGACCTCCCGCCATTCTCACGTGACTCACCCTTCTGCATGTGCCCCATTCCCTTCGCCCGCACGGCCCGCATGACATCCTTGACCCCCAAGACCTCAGTTCCTCCTGAACCTAGTCCCGAACCTCGGTTCCTCCATGAACCTAGTTCCGGTCCCGTCATCGACCACATTCGTCTTCGAGCAATACCTGCACATGAACAAACCACAAAACAAATCCGAGCACAAGTCCACGACTTGACTCAAGGTCAATCCATGCAACTACTCACATGAGCATTGCATAAAGTCCACTTCAAAACACGCATCATGAAATCATCACAAATTTCATAATTTCAAATTCAAACCATTTCAATTTTGCTCAAAACCGCCAAAAGCATGTGTATGACAGACCAAAACATTTGGTCTCATCATACATGGGAAGTATGAGTTTGCTATCAACATGTGTATGACAGACCAAAGAGTTTGGTCTGTCATACATGGGAAAAATGAGATCGCCCAAAGCATGTGTATGATGCATCAAAATCTTTGGTCTGTCATACATTGAAAACGAAGTCACCAAAAGCACATGTATGACATGGACTGTAAAATTTGGTCCGTCATACATGGAAAAAACGCGATTTCTTGTACAAGCGTAAAAGCATCAAAATCACGTTTATGACAGACCAAAAAGTTTGGTCCGTCATACATGCGAAAAACGCGATTTTTAGTTATTTGGTTCGGCGCAAATGCAAAGTTTATGTTTTTGGATGTTTGAATGTTTGGTCCTTCATGCAAGCAATTTTGCAAGGTTAATCCTAACCAATTTTTCAGCACAAGATCAAGCCAATTTTTCATCACATGATTCACAGTTGGTTTTAATCATCTTATGCGTGTTAGTGGTTTAGATCTCATACGTGGTTTGACTAAGCTTAAGGGTGATAGCGATTTAGTGTGCTCTTCTTGTAGACATGGTCTGGCGCAGAAGGAAAATCCTCTGTCTCAGTCATGCACATGCACAAGCACACTTTGCAAATGTAATTCTAAGCTAATTTTTCAGCACATAATTTCACAGTTTACAAGCCATACGAAGTTCCTGAGAATGACAACGTCAACGACGCCAATCGCGCACATGTTGAAGCAAATAGCAAGGCGCGCAACTTGATCATCCAAGGATTGGGTAGAAGTGACTTTGACCGTGTGATCCATCTCAAGTCCGCGAATGAGGTATGAAAATCTCTTTGTGATTACCATGAGGATTCTAACACTGTCAAAGAGGTTCGTCAAGATATTTACAAAAAAGAATATATGCGATTTGAGATGAAACCTGGTGAGTCGCTAGATGACTTCTTTGCACGCTTTAATAAAATTCTTAGCAATCAACGTGCTGTTGGAGTTAGCTACACTGATGCGGCTAATGTTAAACAATTGCTTGGTGCTTTAGACATCTCAATTTGGGAGATGAAAGTAACATCCATTAGAGAATCAACTGTCATGACTACACTTACTTTAGATGTTCTTTATTCTAAGTTGAAAACTCATGAGTTGGATGTTCTTGCTAGGAAGAATGATCATAAATCAATTACTTTATCCTCTCAAATTAGCATGTCTCATAACAATACTTCTTCAAGCTTTGCTCTGTCTTCTTTGTCTTCACTAATCGATGAATAGATTGAAGAAATTCCTGAAGAAGACTTGGCACTACTCTCTTCTCGTTTTAACAAAGCTTTCCAGAATGTGAGAATGAGGAGGAGAGGTGGTGATGGCCCTCCAAGATGCTATGAGTGTGGTGACCTCAACCATATTCGTACAAATTGTCCTAAACCTACAGGTAAAGCATCATGGGAGGAGAAGGACAACGACAGAAGAAAAGAGAAGAAGAAGTTCCCTTCAAGTAATAGAAAGAAGAAGAGCTTCATCAACCGTAAAGTGATCCATCGAGTTCTTTCCGCTCTTGAACAAGTCAATTTGGGCGATGTGGATTCAGAGAGCAGCGATGACAATGCAACTCCAAGCAAGCATGACTTGACGAGGTTGTGTCTCATGGCGAGCAACAAGGATAGCTTCACCCAGGATGATCATGACAACGATTTCAATGAGGTAAATCCTTCTTATGATGAATTAGCTATTGCTGTTGCTCGTCTTGGTAAATTGCTTGATAAGCGTGACAAGAAAATTAAGAAACATGATTTTATTGTTGAATCATTGAATGCTGAAATTGCTAGACTTAAAACTTTGATTTCTGATGATGATACTTGCAAATCATGTGACTTAATTTATAATAAGCTCACCTTGCTTAAGAAAGAACATGCTCTTCTGTTACATCAAAATGAGAAAAATAAGAAACATGTTAAACATGCTAGCTGTTCGACCATTGATTTGCATGATACAACTCCATGTGCTAAATGCTCCATACTAGAATTGAAGTTGAATGATGCAAATGCTAGGGTTTCTCAAATGACAGATGCTTTGCTTACACATGAGGTTCTTTCATACTCAACTTATCGCAAATAAAAAGAAAAAGTGGACGTTCCCTGTAATAATTCTTTAAATCTTTCTCGAAAAGTTGATTACTTGGAAAAGTTATTAGAACGTTTCACTAAAGGAGAGAAAAACCTAAACATGATCTTGGATCAATCAAAAGTCAGTACTCATAACAAAGGTTTAGGTTTTGATTCTTATGCTCATCATAAATCACATGCTCCCACTGTTGTTAAAGCACTTGAAAGTGGAAAATTTGAAATTGTCAATGAGCCTAAGAAAACTGTTTTTAAGTCTGTTGGAATTTTATCTTCTACCATGATGAATGAAAATGTTGCTTCTACTTCTAAAACTAAACATCCTGTTAAGTACACTTGCACTCATTGTGGTAGAGATGGACATTTAGTGGATTTTTGCTTTAGACTAGCTAAACAACAAAAGAGAGAAATGTTTAATGCTAGGTCTAATTTCAGAAAAGCACGCTCTACTTCTCATATGTGCCTAGGGTGAAACAAGCATCTTTTGTTGCTAAAAACACGAGAATAGACAAATCTGTTTTTGTGCATAAGAATGATCGTATTGTGCCTACTGTTGTGCGTCATGTGTCTCAGTACTGGATCCCCGAACAGCTTATCTCTAACCCTAGTACTGAGACCTCGACATGTTTTACTATGTAGGCTTCTCGCGCGAGGAAAGAGAACATATGGCTAGTGGATTCCGGATGCTCAAGCCACATGTCTGGTGATAAGAATTGGTTCTCCTCCTTCACCCGTGCATCTCGTGCTGAAAGTGTTACTTTTGGAGATGCCTCTTCCTCTTCTGTGGTGGCAAAAGGTACAGTGAAGGTAAGTGACAAGTTTATGTTCAAAGATGTGGCTCTTGTTGAAAACTTGAAATATAACTTGCTTTCTGTCTCACAAATGATTGTTGAAGATTTTGAAATAAGCTTTAAGAAAAATGAATGCAAAATGTTAGATGCTTCAGGTGACCTTGTTTTCAGGATTTCACACTTTGGAAGAGTATTTAAAGCTAACTTTGATGTATCACCTTCTTCTAAGCATAGGTGTCTAGTTGCCAATATTTCTAAAGATTTATTCTTTTGGCATCATAGATTTGGTTATGTAGGTTTTGATCACCTCACTCGTGTTAGTGGTTTAGACCTCATTCGTGGTTTGCCTAAGCTTAAAGGTGATAGCAATTTAGTATGCTCTTCGTGTAGACATGGTAAGATGATTGCAGGTTCACATCCACCTCTGACCATGGTGATGACAAACGCTACAGGACAGCTACTACATCTTGACACGGTTGACCATCTCGAGTTCAATCCTTTGGAGGCAAATGGTATGTGCTTGTTATTGTTGATGATTTTTCTAGATACTGTTGCGTGTACTTTATGGCATCTAAGGATGAGGCTTTTAATCATTTTAGAAGTCTTGTTCTTAGGCTTTCTGTTGATCATCCAGGAGCTCTTAGAGCAATTCGAAGTGATAATGGAACTGAATTTAAAAATTCTTCTTTTGATTAGTTCTGTGCTGAAAAAGGAATTGATCATCAATTTTTGTCACCTAGAGTGCCTCAACAAAATGGTGTGGTTGAGAGGAAAAATAGAACTTTGGTTGAGATGGCTAGAACTATGCTATATGAACATCACACTCCTAGGAAATTTTGGGCTAAAGCTATTTCAACTGCTTGTTATGTTTCAAACCGTGTATTTTTTATATCAAAGTTGGGTACAACTCCATATAAACTTCGGTTTGGACATAGGCCTACTGTTTCTCACTTTAGAGTTTTTGGATGCAAATGCTTTGTTTTAAAATCTGAGAATCTTGATAAATTTGAAGCTAGATCAACTGATGGCATTTTTCTTGGATATCCTGCTCATACTCGTGGTTATCGTGTGCTTGTTTTGGAAACTAACAAAATTCTAGAAACCTGTGAAGTTACTTTTGATGAGGCTAGTCCAGGCACTTGTCTAAGTGATACAGGTACAAGTGCATATGTTCAGGGGGAAAACATATTTGTTCATGAGAACGATGATGGTAATATTGAGAATGGGGTGTTGACTCCTACTAATGCACAACCAGCTGTAGCACCTTTGGCACCTACTACTACATCACCTATAGCTGACCATCCTCAAGCTACAACATTTATTGTACATGCTGAAAATGAAGAAGGAGAAGAAGTCTCTAAAATTACGGCACCCTTGCACATTCAGAAAAGTCATCCACCTGAATAGATGATTGGAGATCTAAATGTGAGAGTCACCCGATCCAGAAACCATGAGAAAGGAATTTGAGATGAGTATGATGGGTGAGTTAACATACTTCTTGGGACTTCAAATCAAGCAAACAAAATATGATACTTTTGTGCATGAAAGCAAATACATGAAGGACTTGCTGCATCGTTTTGGGATGGAAAACAGCAAGCCAATCATGACACCCATGGAAATCACTTGTACACTTGATCCAGATGAAGATGGTGAGCTGGTTGATCAAAAGGAATATAGAAGCATGATAGGCTCACTTTTATATCTCACCGCATCAAGACCGGATATACAATTTGTTGTGTGCTTGTGTACTCGTTTTCAAGCGCACCCCCCCCCCCCCCCGTGCTTCACATCGACAAGCTAAGCAAATTTTCAGGTATCTCCATGTTACTCAAGATTTTGGCATTTAGCTTTCTGCTTCTTCATGCATTAGTTTAAGAGCATTTTCTGATGCTAATTTAGGAGGATGTAGAATTGATAGAAAAAGTACATCTGGTTCATGCTATTTCTTGGGTAATTCTCTTATTGTATGGTCATCTAGAAAACAATCTTCTGTTGTACAATCAACTGCTGAATCTGAATATGTAGCTGCTGCTAGTTGTTGTTCTCAAATTCTATGGATAGTAGCTACACTTAAAGATTATTGGGTTAATTTGGATAGTGTTCCTTTTTTGTGTGATAACACTAGTGCAATATGCATTGCTAAGAACCCTGTGCAACATTTTAAGACTAAGCATATTGATATCAGATTTCACTTTCTTAGAGATCATGTAGAAAAAGGAAATATTATGCTTCATCATGCGGATACTGAACATCAATTGGTAGACATTTTCACAAAACCTTTGTCTTCTTCTCGTTTTGCTTTTATTCAGGGAGAAGTTGGGGTTGTTCACCCAACAGGCTTGTTTTGAGGGGGAGTTTGTGAAGACTTTGTGATTCTTTGTTTACACATTTTTCTTTGTATTCCTTAAATGAAAAACAAAAAAAGGAAAAATATTGAAAAAGTAATGAGCATTATTTTTGATTCGCATATGTTATTTGAAGCCATGATTATGCTACAAGGTCATTGCAACTTTATCTCTATGCATATGTGGTGTAGTTTAATTATGGCATGACTGTTTAAACGGAATGAAAACTTGAATTAAATCTTGTCATGGTTGAACTTTTTTAGCTATCTTGATCCTGCTCAAAAAGTGCTCAATGTGAAGATTTTCAAAGTTAAAGAGCTAAAAGCTCAAAAAAAATGATATTTGATAGATGCAAGATCAAGGTTATGCACTGTCACACTTCTTCTTTACGAGACTGCTTATCATTGCATTTTGATATAAACTTGGAAGAAGTTGTGCATGACCAAAACCATGAAACCTTAAGCTCATTGCTTGGCATGGTTAAAAGTAAGTCTGATGGTGCATATAATTCCTTGCATTTTTATAGTTTGTTGCAAAAGAATCAATAAATCAGTTTTTTAAGCACCAAAGAAGTGCACAAAAAATTCAATGTTTTCGGGTTTTGAGATAGTTGAGAAAGGGACATCATGCTATGCAAAAAATCATTAATAGTACTTGATTTCTAGTTGTGCTTACTCTACTTTGTCTATGTGTAGATTTGAGGGTGCAAGTACTTTTGATAGCATGACCTAGAGATGAATTACATTTGTGGATGACTTATAATGCTCATTACATAAAAAAAATGACAAATTCAAAACAAAAAAATTGTTCTCTCTTTTGTATTCTTAATGAATCCATTGTCAAAGGGGGAGAATTTTGGAGAGTTTTGGGCACATTGCACATTCACTCACTTTTTTCTTCTTAGGGGGAGATTTTTCTTATTTTCACCTAGGGGGAGTTTTTCACTTTGCATTTTTATCAAAGGAGGAGATTGTGTGTTTTTCACTTTGGCTTTTGTTTTTTAACTTCTTGATTTTTTTAAAAAAAATCTTTTCTTGTGAAATGTATGTCAATTGCAAATGTTCAATTCTAAGTGGTGTTGTCAATGTTTTCATCAAGGGGGAGATTGTGAAATCATGTGATGAAAAATTGGCTTAGTGATGAATTTGGTATTGCAAAGTGGTTGTGTTCATAGCATGTGTGGTGCTTGTGCATGTGCTGTTCCATACGATTATTTGATATACTTGTGATATGCTTTGGTTAAGTGTTTCAAAAAACAGAGTGTTTTCCATTTGCGCCGTACTAAGTTTTGGAGAAACAGAGTGTTTTCCATTTGCGTCGGACCAATTTTTTGGTCCGCCGTGAACGTGGTTTTGAGTGTCTTGCACCGGACCAGATGTTGAAGTAACAGAGGATTTTCGCACTTGCGCCGAAACAAATTTTCAGTCCGTTGTGAACGTGATTTTGAGTGTCTTTACGCTGGACCAAAATTTCAAAAAAAATAGTAAGTTTTGCATGTACGCCGGACCAAATTTTTTGGTCCACCGTGAATAAGAATTTGAGACTTGTTGCGCCGAACCAAATTGGTAAGTAACAGAAGAATGCTTATTTACGCCAGACCACTTTTGTTTCGGTCCGTCGTGAATGGTTTTTTCAAGAGTTGTTTTCGTATGTGCACCGGACCAAATTTTTGTTCCGTCGTGAATGGCGTTTTGAGGTCTGTTTTCGTATATGCGCTGGACTGAGTTTAAAAAAAACAATAATTTTTGCATGTACGCCGGACCAAATTTCTTTGATCCGCCGTGAACGTGATTTTGAGGGCTTTGCGCTGGATCGTTTTCTTTTGAAACCGAGCGTGGCACGTGTACGTCGAACCAAGTTTTCGGTCCATCGTGAGTGATGCCGGAACAAAGTTTTGGTCCGGCGTGAATGTGATTTTCTAGGGTTTAGTCCCTGTGTGCGCCAGACCAAGGATTTGGTCCGCCGTGAACGTGATTTTGAAATTGGATTGTTTTGTATGCAATGCTCGTGTGAATAGTTGCATGGACTAATGTTGAGTCAAGTCGCGAACTTGTGCTCGGAATTGTGTTTTGTGGATTGTTCATGTACAGGTGTTGCTCGAGGGCGAACGTGGTCGATGACGGGACCAGAACTGGGTTCATGGAGGAACTGAGGTTCGGGACTAGGTTCTGGAGGAATCGAGGTCTTGGTGGTCAAGGTTGTCATGCGGGACGTTCGGGCTAGAGAACGGTGCACATAGAGACTGGTTAGTCACGTGAGTATGGCAGGTGAGCCATACGCGTGCAGAGTTGTAATCGTTTGGGGTGGCTTGCATGTATTGGGCCATGTTGGACCAAGTGGACATGCATGCGTACTCTGATAGGGTTTACTTCTTATAAATTGGAGGGGTTGTCTCCTGTTTATGTGTGTGCTGAATATTAGGGTTTGTGCTCTTTTGTTTGGAGTACTATAACCAGATCAAAAATGAATAAAAGATCAAGTTCTTCAAGCCCCCATGCGTGCTACAGTAATCTCGAAGCTACAGTGCACGCGTTGCTACAGTACTCTCTGTTTTGTGTTCGTTTGCTCGTATGTTCTGGTTCTAGATTGGTTCTTTGTCTACCTTGATTCTTTGAGTTCCATCTTGATTTGATCTATCCAAAACCTTTCTAGGGCTTTGTTTAAGAGTTCCTCAAAGTTTTGTTGGTTAATCTTTTGAAGATTTTACTTAATCACGAAATTGATGTTAGATCAATTCTCGTCATATTCCGTCACAGTAAGCTTGCGAGATTCATAACTTTTGATCCGTAAGTCCGATCGAGCTGATTATTTTTCTATTAGATTCGTATTGGAATATAGTTTCTTGTGTTCAAATTTCAGATCGATCCGACGGTTGGATCTCCAGGAATTCGCTATTTACCGAATGCATCTAAGCTATTTTTGTTGAAAACCGAAGCAATTATTTAGTTTTATTTTGGGGTGATTTTTTTAGTAGATCAAAATTTTGGTTTTAGCTTCCGCACAATCATTCACCCCCCTCTGATTCCTATACTAATATATATCGATCCTACAAAAACAAAATAAAATAAAAAAATATTGAAAAATTAATGAGCATTATATTGATACACATATGTTAATTGAAGCTATGTTTATGCTACAAGGTCTTTGCAACTTCATATTTATGCATATATGGTTTAGATTATGGCATGACTATTTAAATAGAATGAAAACTTGAATTAAATCTTGTCATGGTTGAATCTTCTTGACTATTTTGATCCTGTCCAAAAAGTGCTCAATGTGAAAGTTTTCAAAGTTAAGAGCTAAAAGCTCAAAATGTGATAATTCACAGATGCAAGATCAATGAAGTATGCACTATCACACTTCCTTTTTACGATACTGCTTATCATTGCACTTTGATATGAACTTGGAAAAGGTTGTGTATGACCGAAACCATGAAACCTTAAGCTCATTGCTTTGCATGGTGCATATAATTCTTTGCATTTTTATATTCAGTTGCAATCAATCAATAAATCAGTTTTTCAAGCACCAATAAAGTGCACAAAAATTCAATATTTTCAGGTTTTGAGATAGTTGAGGAAGGGAGATCATGCCATGCAGAAAATCGTTAATAGTACTTGATTTATGGTTGTGCTTACTCTACATTGTCTATGTGTAGATTTGAGGGTGCAAGTACTTATGATAGCATGACCTGGAGATGAATTACATTTGTCGATGACTTATAATGCTCATTACATAAAAAAAGATTTTGTTCTCTCTTTTGCATTCTTGATGAATTCATTGTCAAATGGGGAGAATTTTGGGCACATTGCACATTCACACTCATATTTTTCTTCTTAGGGGGAGATTTTTCTTATTTTCACCTAGGGGGAGTTTTTCACTTTGCATATTTGTCAAAGGGGTAAATTTTGTGTTTTTCACTTTGGCTTTTGATTTTAAAATTTTTTCTTGTGAGGTGAATGCCAATGTTTAGTTCTAAATGGTGTTGCCAATGTTTTCATCAAGGGGGAGATTGTGAAATCATGTGCTGACAAATTGGCTTAATGATGATTTTGGTATTGCAAAGTGGTTGTGCTCATGACATGTGTGGTGCATGTACATGTGTTGTTTCAGATACTTAATTGATATGCTTGTGATAGCATGGTAATTGTTTTGCTTGATGCAATGCGCTCGTGTGAGTGGTTGCATGGACTGGTCTTGAGTCAAGTCGTGGACTTGTGCTCGAAATATTGTTTCGTTGTTTGTTCATGTGCAGGTGTTGCTTGAGGTCGAACATGGTCGGTGACGGGACCGGAACTAGGTTCATGGAGGAACTGAGGTTCGGGACTAGGTTCAGGGAGGAACCGAGATCTTAGTGGTTGAGGATGTCATGCGGGACGTTTCGACTAGAGAACGGTGCACGTGAAGACGAGTGAGTCTCGTGGTAGCGGCAAGTGGGCCACATGCGTGCATGCGAAATTTTAGAGTTGTGTGCATATATTTGGGCCATATGAAATTGGGCCAAGGATATGTATGCATGTATCCAGTTAGAGATAAGATAGGGAGGTATTTGTTTAGGACTCTTAACGTGGATGTCACGTTGGTCATGGACTCTTTTTTAGTACCGATCTCGTTCGGTCAGGAAGTGCGTACGTGACGGCCATATAAGGGCAGGGCATTGCCCATGTAAAGGCGTGAGTTATTTCCTTTGGATTAGCCACACGCACAAAACACGAAAAGAAAAAGCGACGGGAACATAAGAAGCTGAGGCGGAGCACCTCCTGACAGCGACCGAGCAAAAGGAAAAGGTGATCAGGACGTCAAGCCAAAGCTCCAGGAAACGGTGCAATTCCCGGTGGACTTTTGCCGTGCGTGAGACCAGGCTCCTGGTGGTTTGAGTCGACCGGCACATCGTGCGTGACGTGCATGTAGTTTGCTATGACTTGAAGTCTATGTGGTAACAAGGATTCAAATTTCATTTTCGGACTCCATCTCAGGCCTAGCCGAAATCCGAAATTTCGGACAAAATCCAGACGAAATTCGAAAACCAAAATTCAAATCCGGTTTTTTTTTAACCGAGAAATCCGAAATTTCGCTAAAAAAAGACGAAATTTCGTCCAAAAAACCGAAATCTCGGCGAAATTTTTTAGGGTTTTGTCAACTTTCAATTTTTTAGGGTTTTTTCAACTTCGCGGAAATTATGATCTACCGACTGTCCCACATGGGAAATGACGTGAAGAACCCAATCCGGTCAAATCCGGTCAACTTTTATACAAATTTCGGTTTGTTTAACCGAAATTTTGGTCCAAATCACCGAAATTTCGGCTAGATTTTAATGTACTGTAGCACTTCAAAAAAAATTAGGTTTTTTTAATTTCGCCGGGATTATGAAACTCGGAGGGGCCCGAAATCCGAAATTTCGCCGAAATCCGGCGAGATTTTGAACCCTGTGTGGTAACCATGCAATACGAATCATCTTAATTATTTTATGCACTTTGGATTGAATGCATGCTAGCTCTTCTGCGTTGCATTGTTCTGAAATAGTGCTGGGTAATGTTTCTGCTTCACGCGTTGCTTCTTTGGTATGGTCTTGAACTGTTAGATTAGTACGTAAGGTGATTAGAGAACTTGTTATAATTTAACATGCAAAGTTGGTTAAGGATCATTTAATTTATAAGTTTAATCTATTTCTCTTTCATAATCTTAGATTAAGTATTCTAGATTGATTTTTGCAGGTTGGTTAATATTTATTAATTTTCATAATTAATAAAATAAAAAATTAAGGTTAGATTGATTCCCGTCATAGTCTGATACAGTCAGCTTGCGAAAATCATAATTTTTGATCCATAGATCCGATTGAGTTGATTCTTATTGGGTTAGTTTCTAAATTGAATCTAGTTTCTACAGTTAAAATTTCACGTCAATCTGACGATTGGATCTTCGGGAATTCATATTTTAGTGAACTTTGGTCAATCTGTTTTTACTTAAACCGAAATAAGTTCTCATAATTTGTTTAGGGGTGTTTTGATAAATCAATAAAATTTTGTTTTAGATTTCGTGCAATCATTCACCCCCCCCCTTCTGATTGCTATATTAGTATATATCGATCCTACAAAATGACCTCGTGCTAAGGTGCACGTGACATCTGCTTGTAATTCTCTGTTTAAAGCGTTTATTTGTGAACCCAAAGGAGGCAAAATTTCTGCGTTGGCACTCAGAGGAGCGTGAGAATGATAGAATGCTAAAAAACCTTGCTATTCTGCCCAATAGAGAAACATAGATAGGTGGTTTGAAGAATTCGATGCGAAATTGAGGAATATAAGGTTTAAGCTAAGTACACATAGAACGAATACTTTCGGTAACATGAGCAGCCGTCATAGCACTAGGCCCATGAATCTGTGTAGCTACAATATTCCTCTTTGGTTGTATATAAATCGAATGTACATTTTATTATCTATATTTATCCAAGGCCCGAAGTAACCAAGGAACGATATTGATGTGTACATAACATCATTGGTGAAAGATCTGAAAACATCGTGAGTTCCCGGGGTATAAGTATGGGATGCGTACAAACAAGAGAACTTTACTTTGCAATGCATGTTATTCTGCACCATAAATGATTACACTGCCATTGCTAACATATCGTGCCAAAATACAAAAGGAGCCAAAGCATGCACTCACTACTTAGATGATATCAAGAGAGTGTGTAGTTCAATCACTCGCGAAAAACTGTGTACATGCGTCACCGTAGGTTCCTTCGAAAGAATCACCAATACCGCAATATGAAGAAACAATTCAACAGAAGAAACGAGGACGGTTCAGCTTCAAGACCTTTAAGCGAGAGATATGTTCATGATATGGTTAAGGTGTTGTATATTGCACATGGAAAGAGATGTAAATCGAGGACTTGTGAGAAGAGCATATGAAAGAAGAGATCAATATTTTGAGATCTATCATATTGGGAGCACCTAGAAGTTCAGCACTGCAACGACGTCATGCATATAAAGACGAATGTATGTGATTGCTTGATTCATCTCTTACTGAACATTAAGGGCAAAACAAAGAATGTATCAATGCACGGCTTGACTTAGTCGATATGGGCATTAGACTTGAGTTATCTCATCTCATCTGCTCCTCCGAGTTGGTTGGCACTAGATGACCCCTCCCTCATCCCTCTCCTTATCCTTTGGGACTTAGGCTGAGAGAGAGGGAGAGTTGAGAACATGAGGTGCACTCCTCCAGCCCTCCTTGCCTCTTTGCAGAGACGCACTGCCCGCCCTCACTCCATTCGCTCGCTGCCTAAGGGCCCCTCCACCCCCCCCCCCCCCCCCCTTTGTCACCGTGTGCTGCCCCCAACCCTTATATCCTCTATCGGCCCATGCCAATGGCTCCTCGCCCCCTCTATCGCCGCATGGGAGTTGTTGAGTCACTCTCTATCCTGAGCCATCAATTTAGGGATTTGATGATGGGATTGAGTTGGATTCAAGTTAATTCTAGTTAGACTCACATCTATTGAGCTAGTCAGGTGCAACGAGTGGCGGGCGCACTCGGGCCACCGACTCACCTCTTCTTCAACCTCGGAGTTCCGACCTCAAGTCACCTCTTCCTGCCTCCAGCGCCAGCTGGTGCTCAGCCATAGACATCACAAAAGAATAAGGCGACGATATAGGAGGGTTTCTGGGGCACGACGGCCATAGCCGGTGGACCAGCCACCTCGCACACCATCAGTGCGTCCGCCGCAGCTTGTTTCCACTCACGTTTACGCAATTATTTCAGGCAGCAGTACGGTGCTATTTCAGGGCGTACGTTTCTCTCGCCGTCTTCGCTTTTGAGTATATGAGAGGATTAGGATACAGCTCCATGGTGGCTTGGCGCTTGCACTGACCACTGAGTCGGCACCTAGCCATCTTCGAAGAGTCGAGCAAGATGCGAGCAACGCCAACAAGGTTCACCTTACCGTTTAGACCACGAATTTCGCTACTGCGTCGACACCGAAAATCGTCGTTTTTCGAACCAAAATCGCTAAAAATCACGCAAACTCAAAATTCAAATTTTTTTTGAAAAAAAATCAAAAGTCGCCGATTATCGTGGAAAATCGACAAACTTGGTGAACTTTTTTGGCGGTCAATTTTTTGGAGCGATTTTTGTCGATTTTTACGAAAATCGAGCGATTTCCACCAATTTTCAACCGGTTTGTAACACGTAAATTTTTTCGAATTTTCGAATATTTTTTAATTAGACTGGTTTATCGACCGGTATTTGATATCGAATCGCGGCGATACAGACCAAAATCACGTCGATTTTGTTAATCCTGACGCCAACACGAAGACCATAGACCCCAGCGGCGGGATTTGGATCGCGGCAACCACCCCGAGGACCGTAGCGATGAGGGCCCGCCGGAGCTTGGGCCAGGGCCGGACCTTGAACTACCGATTTCCTCCTCGAGCGCGCGCATGTACCGATGTACGTGGAACTGCAACAGCGTCGTCTTCCATCTTTCTACCCGCGTGTCACGTTCTGTATCAAAGCTACAGTGCGTTCACTTTGACTCGGCACTCGGCAGAGCATGGTGCAGTTCAGGCCCGGGCCGAAAAGCCCACCTTGCCAACTCCTTTTCCTTCAAAGCTGTAGCTACAGGCCCATGAAAGTATGCAACCTGACCGGGGAAGGAAAAAAATGTATTTCACATGAGAGCATTAGCAAAGAAAATTTTAAGAGTCGTTTCGTTCATAGGATAAGGTTGAATAAAATAGGATGATCATGTACTATTTGGTTCTATTATTTTGGGTGAATGAGATGGTTCAGCATCTAAAAAGAATATCTACTATTATAAAGCAGCAGTTGGTAGCAGTGGTGAGTTCTACTCACGTCATTAATTGCTCTGCTTAATTGCCCTACTTAATTGCCCTGCTTAATTGTCCTACGCAAAAAACGAAGCGTTGCTTTAATTAGCCAGCTTTCGCAAGAAACGAAGCGTTAAAGATAGATGTTTGATCTTGTGAATTTTCTTTTTTAATCTTTATTTTTCGTTATCAATTTTGTTTTTCGTAGCAACGCACGGGCATGTAACTAGTATTCCTTAAATTTGTATCACTTGATTCAAGATGGGATGGTTCCATTGAAGCAACCAAACGCATGGATACTTTTTTTCTTGAACCATCTCATACATATACCACTTGGTACAGGCAACCAAATACACCCTAAGCAAACTTAACTACCACCTGGTGCCCAGCCCTGTCAGACGGCGGCAGCAGCAGAGCAAAAGCCCTGCATTCTGATGGTTGGTGAAGACGTGATCAGTCTGGGAGAGTATCCTCTGACGTCGTGTCCTTTGACGTTGAACCACTGACGTGTGAGCCCCACGTGTTGTTGGGCCCACATATCAGTGACTCAGCATCAGACAATCGACGTCAGAGGATCTCAATTCGATCAGTCTACCACCTGGTTTGGACCACGGACGAAACTGGACGACCAGACTCCAGCCAACTCCCGCCTAGGGATGGCAACGGGTATATACCCGGCGGGTATCACCACCCCGTACCCGTACCCGTGGTAGCAAAATCCATCCGCTACAATACCCATACCCACATACGGGTACAAAATTTACCCGCACTGCATTCGCGCAGTAATCTGGACTCATGTAACCCGCACCCGAAAGTTAGGACTCAGGTTTCATGACAAAAGTTCTATTTTGTTTGCATATAGTACTCATATTTTGAAGGGTTACATAATATGATTGTATACAATATATAATATGCTGGGCCCGGTAAAATCGTATGCTATCATATTGATTGTACTAAAACAAAGTTGTGCATGCTTTCGTTTATGTCACCTAGCTACGGTATTAATTGACGACAGTATGTGATCATGTAGAACAAAGGTAGCTAACAGATTTAGCAAAGATCAAATTTCATTGTTTAACACCAAATGCTTGACAAATGGGCCGTAGAGATCCTCGGCCCCAAAAAAACATTTCGTCGATCTACTGTCTAGTTAGACAACAGCAGCTAGCAACTTTTTCACTCTTGTTCACACCTATATATACATGACATATTCCATATTAGCCACCCATATGTAACGGGGACCCGCGGGTAGCAACAAGAATGCAGGACCGTCACCGTTCTACCCACTGGGTAATAGTTTTTGCCCTTTAATATACGCGCGGGTATGAAAAACGGTTCATACCCGACCCATAATAGAGTAAATACCCGTCGGGTTTCGGGTCCCCGTTGCCATCTCTACTCCCGCCCCTCAAAGCGTGGGGTAACAGGGCCCGGAGAGAAGGTTCTATGCACGGCCTTCCTTACGTACTACAAACTTTTTGCACAATATGCACCCCGCCCACGATACTTGCCGACGCTCGCCTGCATATTCTACACAGCTTCTGCTTTTAAAAAAATAAATTATTTTAAAAAAATGAATTATTTGCTGAGAAGGAGGATTCTAAACAGTTTCTCCTATAATCAGAAGCTGCCTAGAATCAGAATCTGGCTGAAACCTAATTCTCGCTTCTCATCAGTCCGGTCCGAAACCTAAAAGTCACAGCCGACCCGATCCAATTTTTTCACAATCAAAAACAGCTTCTTCCATAATCCAAAATCAGGTGTGTGTTCATACTTCCTGCATGAACAATTGGAAATACATACACCGACTGTAAACATATATATTTATTAACGATGTAATGGCAAACGACGTCAGAAAAACCAATGTAGGTCGGCTCAACCAGCTATGAACACACTGAAAGTAACCAATCTTGACATATCCTACGGCAGGCAAGAATCACAGCGGCCTCATCCATTTGCAACTTGCAAGTGCAGAGTATGGCTGTGATATGAAGGGGGGAACGGCGATTACCGCATGCTGATGAGAAGCTAGAATCCGGCCCACCCTGATGGCTGCTCTACTTTCTTCGCTGCTCCTGTGCTGAATCTCTGGGAGGAACTCCCCTGAGCGGTGGTCCTGGTTATCTCTGCAGAGGCAGCACTCCCCGGTGATGTCCTGAAACTATCTTGGCCGAACCCCCATGCATCGGGCGAAGGCGCTGCGTTTGTGCTCCTGGTTAGGTTTTGCCTCCCATTTGGTGCATGGTCGACCTTAGGTCTGGCCTGAGCTTTTGGCTCAGGGAATGCCTGCCATGTCTTGTCCTCAGAGCTGGGTAATGAAGAGTTTCTTGCGTGTATTCCTTGCTCGAGCTTCCACACCGATCCTTCAATCTTTTCCTTTCGCTACATAGATTGTATGCAAGTCTCACGTAAGATGCTAATAAAATTCAGATCTAAGCAAATATGTTGTACTAGATATACTTGTGGAAGAAGCACCTGAGATCCAAATTCCGGCATCCTCGAGCTGACTTTGTTTGATGGAGGCGGTGTAGTCTCAGCAAGAGTGTGTTTCAGCTCTTGAATCTCCTGACGCTGGGAGCGGCATATTGCAGACAGCTTTTCGTACTTGGCTGTCATCTCGGCCTTCTCCAATGTGGTTTTCTTCAACTGCTCCTTCAGACTGGACACTTCAGCTTCAAGCTCAGATGCCTTACCAGCAGCATGAGTCACAGAATGGAGATTGTTTCCGTCGAAGTCTGCAACAAAGCTATTGAAAGGATCTTTCTCAGATTTCGGCTTGCTTTGATGCTGTGGTGCTGTAATTTGCACTGAACTTTGTGATCCCATGAAAAAATTGGTGTCAGAACCACCCGTAAGTCCATTACTGGATACAGAGTTACTTGCTGTACTCCGTAACGCCTGACCAGAATGACCATGCCTATCTCCAGGGG
The DNA here is from genome assembly GCA_036346355.1 of Rhipidocladum racemiflorum. Lineage (NCBI taxonomy): Eukaryota > Viridiplantae > Streptophyta > Magnoliopsida > Poales > Poaceae > Rhipidocladum > Rhipidocladum racemiflorum. The sequence goes on from CM070571.1 coordinate 24,282,888, forward strand.
TGATGCTGATGTCCACCCTGCTTTGGTTATGCTTTGATGAAAGTGATGGTTTAATTGGTTCCTCATCAAACAAAGGCTTCCTATTATCTGCAACTTGAGAACTCTGTGCGTGTTGTGTCGCCCAAAATGCGCCTAGTGGTTCTTCTCCAGCCTTTGAGCTTCCATGAGATAATGAACTTTTAGATTGTTCTCTTGGAGGCGGAGGAGGGTTCCTTCTAGGCATCACATGTGTTCTTTTATAAGCACCTACGCAAGCAAAACAAGATGATGCTCCAACTCTGTACACAAATAATTGCAATTTTTCATGACTTGATGACGTCCAAATTTACAGTACCCGTGGTCGTTGATCACACTATCTCTTCAGAAAATATTTAGAATAAACAATCGGGCTAGAATAGTAAATGATTTTATTATAGCACGCTGCATGCTGCATGGTGGCACAACAGAAATGTTGTGTATCCTAAAAAAGGACTAGAAGACAAGACAATAGCTATTGCAGTGAAGTTATGTCCAGAGTCATACTCATGACATTAAAACAAACCATTAAGGAGGTCAAAATTCCCTGTTAGAGAAAAGGGATAGTCCAGTTACAAAGGGCATCCAAAGATAAGATTGCTTGAAGATGAGGTTACACTACCTAAAACAAAAAAATGTAGTGACTACCAGTCGGATGCCACAGAAATTAAAAGAGAGTCTTATAACATAATCAATATAATCATAAGATACCTGTTAATGCCCACTAAGATGGAAGTAATGTAAACTATGGTATTAAACTCTATGGCATTTCTCTATAACAGCTGTAACAATTTATATGGACACTAGTCTAGGTAGCACAATACCACTAAATGGATATATTAAGAACAGTGAAGCTCTGCTACATTTTTCTATCATCAACAGAAACAAGCATATCCAAATTTAGAAATTCTAAGCATTACTGTGAATCAAGGGCAACCCTGCATAATCCATAAACTGTATTCTACTTCTACAAATAGCATTTCTTTAAGCACACCTCACCTTCATCTTGCAGACTCATGGAAGTGGCTGATGAAGGCACATCAGGTAAATTTTTCTGTAACTCAGGAGACACTAGTTCATTAACACGAAACCAGACCTGCCAAATGTACAAATTCTAACATCAGCCAAAGAAAACTATGATTGTCTGGATCCTACGGCTACATGCAACAGTCTATGACTAACCTAATGTCATGGAGATGAATAGCCAATCAATCAAAGCTCTTGCCTGCGTGATATCTGGTCTGGCATTTGGAGAGGCTTCCAGCATATCTTTGATCAGTCCTGTGACAGCAGTACTGTACTTGGGTTGCTCTGGAATACGATAATTGCCATTAAGTATCTGCAACTTGGACTCTCCATCAAATGCGGATTTGAAGTAGCATATTCTATATAGAAGGCACCCCAGGGCCTGCCAATTGTGAATTAAAAAATGTTATAAATGACTTCACCATACTTTCAATGCAGTGCAAGATAAATAGACTTTGAAGCTTAAGTGCAGTGTGAACCAGTAAGCCATTCACTCTGTTAGGCATCACTTGTTGGCATGAAAAAAAAACAGCTGCATCTCATTTTTTAGGAAGTATATGTATCTGGCCATGATAATTAAAGTGGAGAATACAGCACATGTTATGCCATTAGTTTACTTAAGATATGCATCATAAAGACCTCATGTTCATATGCTATGCACTTACCCAAATGTCGACTTTCTCACTAATAACTTCTCTTCTGTAGAGATCCCACATCTGAAAAAAAAAATCATACATGGTATCACTGGAGGCTATACAAGGTTTGAAAATTTTAATCGGACATACAGATGGCTGTTCACTAACCTCAGGGGCCCTATATGCTGGGGTTGTATGCTTCCTAATGATATCTTCCTCAATCCCCATTTCTTCTGGCTTGTCAAAGCATTTATGATTTGTTGATGTGCTTCCAAAATCACATAGTTTCCATGCACCATCTAATCCAAGAAGAACATTTTCAGCTTTCATATCCCTACAGAATACAGAAGAGGCAGAATGTAAGGCATTTGTGAGCAATAAAGGTAAAACTACCTTTCAACAAGTTCAAACCAAGTCTTTTGATCGCACCAAATCTGAAACACTCATGCAGTGAAGAACTGGTTGCATATAATATGTGTCCCACATAGATAACCAAGCTACAGCCTATAAGGTACAGGGATTTCGTGCTCCAGCCAAGAATACAGCAGAATACAAATGTAGTACAAGCAAACAAACAAAAATAGTCAAGTCATTTAATCAAATAGTGAAATATGCATGGGCATTCTGAAGGAATTGCATAAACGCTGCAAAAATCTAACCTCTGATACTTAATAAAGCATGCAAAAATCATAAAAGCATTTTTACAGAAAGGGAATGGAACCTTCCTTTGGTATTTGTAAATGAATCTTTCAACGTACCTATGTGCAATTGGTGGTGACTGCCCATGCATGGCCAAAACTGCATTGCAAATGTCTCTAAAAATCAAAAGTGCCTTCTTCTCCTCGTAGTAACCACTACCTCGGCTCTCCATTGCACTCACCAAGGACTTATCGCAGAACTCCATCACAAGCAGTGCCTCCTTTGTGCGGCCCATGTCAAAAACATCATGGGCAACCAGCGTGACAACATTTGGATGCCCTTTGAGGAGGTTCATCACCTGGATCTCCTTCATGACAAGATCAAGCGATTCCGAGTCATTGCAGATGATGTGCTTCAATGCGTACTGCTTTGACGAATGCAGTGTGTCGCATGCCAGATATACACAAGAGAAACCTCCTTGTGCAATGGCATTGCGCACTGCGATCTTCACGTTTCCAATATCAATGGTGCGGCCTTCCAATCCACTCTGTACTTTCCCCCCAAAAGGATTGAACCTCCACATTATCGAAATATCCAGGGCAGAGTAGATGAAATTGCAAAGCTTTATTTGTTCAGCGTGCTTCTCCTAATGTTTCTGTGAAAATCAAATAACATAATGAAATTCCGATATGCAGCAAGTAACATGAAGCCAAATATGCACTAAAGAGGACATAACATGGCCACATGGGATTGTCTAAAAAGCCCAGACATGAAATGCGGCAAATGCCCAGCATTTTAGCTTTAGCAACAACATTTTATACGCACTGACATCTAATTTGTTAAGTAGTAATAATATACCTCCTAGAATTATCAACTAAGGCAAACCACTTGGAAATATTTCATCTCCAAGTTTCAAACTGATGTGTACATTTATTCTGCATGAAGCAGTGCCAGCCACAAGCATAAACATTAGAACCATGTGAAAACAAGGTGATCCAATTCCATTTCCAAGCAACGTCAGAAGGATAATCATTGGCACCCACTGTTAGTGGCTAAGGTTTTGAGGACAACCACTTCCCGCATGCCTAGAACCTAATGTCTTGGAATGAGCTAAATCGAATTTAATTCAGTTCATCGAGCTGCAGACTATAATATGAACAAAGGGAAAACAAATAACACATACCTTCTCCTAAACAAGACGGACTTAACTCGCTGCAAGCAACTGCGCAATCCAACAGCAACTAATTACACCTAAACCCACTTGCTGCAGCAGTTCAACACTAAAACATCCATAATGTCCATAAGCTACAGCGAGCTGTGCAGTAATAATTTCCACAGCATTCACCAAAATCACATGGTTGTGTAGCCTAAACGACGCGAATCCGCTTCAGCTACGCTACGGTCACATCTCAGTATTCTCGCCCTTAGATCAGACGATCACAAGGAAATCGCTCCATGCTTCCTCCAAAAATCGCAAAAAAAAAAAAACGGAATCTGACTAACTCGGCATCGTGCCTCTTAGCCAGATTACAGCAATACTGAAACCCACCGGAATGTTCCCGTACAACGCGACTCGAGCGCAGATCGCCGCGATTTCGTGCACGAGCCACGGCCCGTGGAAACGATCCCTCCATCGTACACGAAATGCGGCCCGTTCCACCCAGGAAATCGAATCTAGCCACCCAAATGACGTAACAGCCAACCATTCCTTCGGAATCATGCGAATCGCGCAAAAGCCGGTCGGGTTTCGATGAGGAGGGACCGCACCTCTCAGATCGAAGGCGGCGTCCGGGGCTTGCCGTCGCCCGCCGCCGGGTTCAGAGCACGATCTGGTTTGGGGGAGAAGGTACCTCTGGTGGGTGGAGGAGGGAGGGTGGAAGCCACGACGCGGAGTGGTGGTGGTGGTGGAGCCGCGGGGGTGTGGCTACAAATAGATTTCTTCTCGAATACTTTTGCTCTGTTTTCTTTTCCTGTTTTGCATTCTGGTTCCCGTTTGTCTTGTATTCACAGTATGCACTTTTTTTTTTTGAAGGGAATACCGCAGGGAACAAACCAAGGATTCAAAATTCATTTTCGTACTCTATCCTCGAACCGACCGAAATCCGAAATTTCGGCAAGATTCAAAAATTTCGGACAAAATTCAAAAACCAAAATTCAAATCCGGTTAAAAACCAAGAAATCCGAAATTTCGCCGAAAAATCCGAAATTGCGTTCGAAATTTCCGAAATCTCGGTAAAATTCAACTGAACAAAAAATGGTTCAAACGACGTCAAAAAAATTTTGAAATTTTTTTTGAGTGGTCCTGACACATCACTAATATTCCCATAAAAATTTTCGATAATGATCAAACCTAGGGAATTTTAAAAAAATCTAATAATGCCATTGTCCTGATAAATGGCTGACCGGCAAATTTCAACTGAATGGAAAATGGTGCAAACCACGTTAGAAACTTTTAAAAAGTTTTGTGAATGGTCCTAATACATCGATAATATTCCCATAAAATTTTCAGACGATAATCAATCTTGACAAAATTTAAAAAATTCGGTCGGATAGTGCTACTCAAGACTAACCAACAAATTGAACCGATCAAAAAATGGTCAAAAACATGTTAAAAAATTTTGAAATTTTTTGTGGATGATCTTGACCCTAAATCCAATCAAATACAATGCACAAAAAATTAAAATCCGGCAAAAAAAAAATCACCAAATATCACCCGAAATCGCCGAGATCTCACCGAAAAATCCGAAATTAATGTAGTAATTTGAATTTTTCAAAAAAAAAAATTCCGCCGGGATTATGAAACTTGTCCCTAGCCGAAATCCGAGATTTCATCAAATTTCATCAAGATTTTGAACCTTGGGACAAACCCTGGAATTTACCTCATAAACAGCCCAAATCGATTCTTTTGATACTCTGGTTTGTTTGTATGGTTCGATTTGTACGGTGTTTTAAAATGAGAAAAATTTACAGTTTCGTACGAAATTCTTGCGTTCTAAACAGATTTTAAAAGTGATACATGATAGATTGATAGTTTGGAGAAAAAAGATTCAGTGCAGCCTCTCTGGGACTACAACTTAAGTAATCCTAGAGGGTGTAGACCGTCCGATCGAGCAAATGAACGGCTCGGATCTTTTAAATCCATGTGATATAGTGTTTTGCTACAGTGATTGCTGCAGTGCGCTACAGCTACAGTATTTTCCGAATCAATCTAAACCATCGCTTTTCGATCCAACGGCTCGTACGCGACTCCTTAAGTTGCAGTCCTTGAAAAGGATTGCCCACGAACCTATCCTAGTTTGGAGGGCAAATTGGACGGAGAAACCGATTCGAAACGAAACATTAGAGCAGAAAATTTTAGGTTTTGTGCGTCTTAGACTATGTTTCTTGGTATCGGACTACGAACTGCATGTTGCGGATGGCCTGAGTTCTTGCGTTGAATCTGATGGGAGATTATCATTTTATAGTTAGTTCATAGGAGCACTTGCCCTCTAACCCAGGGTTCAGAAAATCGTCGATAATCGTCGATTTTCGTGCGATTATCGCTATATCGACGGCGAGCGAAACGTGGTACCGAGCGGTAAACCGAAAAAATTCAAAAAATTCAAAATTTTAAAAAAAATTATATGACGCAAATATCGCGATTATCGCCACATATCGAGCGATTATCGCTACAAAAGTCGATCGCACAAAAAAACTCAACATGTATGTCGATTTTCCACCGATAATCGTCGATTTTCCACCGATAATCGTCGATTTTCCACGTTTTTGATTTTTTTTCCAAAAAAAATCTGATTTTTGAATTTATGCGATTTTTTGCCATTTTCGACCGATTTTCGGCTCGATTTTTGCGATTATCGAAAATCACTGTTCATGCGAAAATCGTGAGGTTCGATAATGTGAACCCTGCTCTAACCGGGTGTGCTTGTTTTGTTTCACTGCTTGTGGTTGCACTGTTCGTTCATGTTTGAACTCTAAACCTTCAACCAAATTAGGTTGGTGTGCGATTATCTGGATTGGCCGCACGGTAATGGGTCTATGTAGAACGGCTTTAGCTCCGGCTTCTCTCTCTAAAATAGCAGCTTTTGTAAGTTTAAGGTTTATTAATTTTGGTGATTGATTTTAATTTAGTGTTTAATCATTATTTAATGATAAATCTAATTATTATAAGACTAATATGTTTATTGAGCGTTATCTTTATTAGTCTTAAATTTGAATGGAAAATAAAAAACCCAAGTGTGCACTTGTATTTATTTTATTATCTTAATACATACCTAAGATTCAAGTTAAAGAATGAGCTCTTCTATTCCTTATACCTCAAGATGTGCATTATGTATCAAATTCCATATATACATAGATGCACACATTTAGGGGAAGTTCATACTTTGATTTGAGGTTTCAATAGTATTAATCCATATCTTTTTCCAAATAATATAAAGGATCAAAACATTGAAACAAAACCTTGAGTATAGATTAACTTACCAAGTTGTATTATACTCATGGTATATTAGGATAAACACCAATGCAATCAAATTAAATATGTGCATATTGTTTCTAATCCAAGTATATGTAAGCATATTTCTAGGTAGAGTTTATTCTATATTTGATGGTCTAAGAGTATTGATCCCTTTCCATATATTTCACATATTATTGGATCATTATTTTTCATCAAAATGAGTACATAAAACTTGTGTAATTAATATATACTCACATCAATTTAAACGAAGTTTAAATTGATTTTGGTTGTCTTTTAATCAATCAAAAAATGTTTTACCATGTGTTAATGGTGTTTCTTTATTGATTAAGGACAAACGAAAAGTTCTAAAGTATTATAAATCATTAGTTGCATCAAAATACTCAATGCACATTTAATTATTTCAAATTGAGTTGGATTGTGTTCAATCGATTTCGTGGCATCCATTATGTGTTAATGGAGTGCAGTGATGATTGAGACAACCATGTATGATGGACTAATATTTTTATTGAGTTGTGAGATAGATTAAGTCCAACGGTGATAAAGAATCGGGAAGGAGAAGAAATCATCATACATTGATGAGCTTCAAAGGGAGATCCCGAAGAGCGAAGAGAAGAGCTACAGGATGTTCATCATGTGTTAATAAATAATAAAAGAAGACACGAACTTGGAGAAAGGTGATTGAAAATCATAAAAGCTCCAGGTGGCTTGTGCACGACAAAATGTATAACTAGATAGGCTAAGAATGTTTTCTAGTCTTTTACTGGTCTCAGTGTTTGAATGGGAGACTGGGTTGCTAGTTGATTGTCGTACTATTAAGCTTAAGCTTCATCATGTGTTGATGAACTCAATCGGGTTCACTCTAGCTCACTCCCTTATTTGAGTTGGTGTTTTTGCATGAGCTAAGTATTTGCATGTGTTACAAATAAGAAAGCTCATGCTTAGTTCTTATTTGCTTCTTAATTGAATTTTTGTTTGCATGGAGATTTGGATTTGCATGTGTTGCAAAAAGGAGAAAGCTCATGCATGTGATTTGATTTGATGTTGCATGGAGCTAAGATTTGCATGTGTTGCAAATAGATAGTTCATGCATTTGATTTGTTGGATTTTGCTTAGAGATAGTATTTGCATGCAGGGTTCACAAAACCGACGAAAACCGCTCGAAAATCGCGGTTTTCGACCGTATCGAGCCGGTTCGAAATCCTAAACCGGTCGGTAAACCGATTCAATTAAAAAAATAATTCAAAAAAATCAAAAAATTTGAAAAAATTTATGCGATGTAAACCGATCGAAAACCGGTGAAAACCGAGCGATTTTTCGAAAAAACCGATGAAAATCGCTCCAAAAACCGATCGCCTAAAACGTTCAACTCGCCGATCGGTTTTTCGAGAAAACCGACCGGTTTTTCGAGAAAACCGATGGGTTTTCGAGAAAACCGAATGGTTTTCGTTTTTTTAAAATTTGTTTTGAATGTTTTTTGTTCAAATGCTCGGTTTTGAAACTCTTCGGTTTCTAACGATTTTCGAGCGGTTTTTGGCTCGATATTTTCGAATTTCCAATTTCGGTTTTCCATCGGTTTTTTCGGTTTCGGTTTTGTTAACCCTGTTTGCATGTGTTGCAAATAAAGAGAACTCATGCAATTTGAGTTTATTGCTTATTGTTTATAAAGAGCTAAGATTTGCCTGTGTTACACATAGAGAGCTCATGCATTGAGACTTAGCTTGTGATTAGATCATGTATTGATCATCATAAGTGTTTGCACCAAAAATTGGTATTTATGGGAAAATCGGTCTGAGATGGATAGAAGCGTCCGTATGGAAAGAAATCGGTGAAACAGATCGGAAGGGGAATCCGTTTCTAACAAGGAAAGGGAATCAGATCAGAGGCCGATATGGATAGACGACGTATCCATATACAACTCGGATCGGCCGGACGTATTATAAAAAGGAGGAGACGACAAGCGGCGAAGGAAAAATCTCAACACCATACACAATATTTTTACAGCTTTTGTTTACAGCTTTTCTAGGTTAGACAATCATCCTTTTGTAAGTCGATAGATCCAATAAAGTTGCGCATCGCCGATTATTGGCTTCGTTGGCTTCGTCCAGGTTCGATCTGCTTTGTGTTGTTGCGCATCGCCTCTTAAAGCCGATTCTACCTTTTACCTCCGGATTAACCGTAGTTGGTTGATCTATTTATCCCCTGATCGGTTATCAGCCGATTAGCGTCAAGCCGATAAGCTTTGATTTATTGGCTTCATCTTTATTCACAAATCTACCTTGTCAATTACAGGTCAAATTGACTGGCACGCTCTGCAAACCCGGTGTTTGTCTTGTGTGTTCGAGGTTAAGGATCCAGCTTCATATTTTTAGCGCGAACAATAAGGCTGAGAAAGGTTTATACCTTGGTTTGCAAAATGTGTTTTTGCAAAGTGTTGATTTGGTTATTTGCAAATGTGTTTTGCAAATAAACGGGAGGTTATGGGATTGATCCTAGAGCATGTCAATAGGGTTCGTAGTTGTGTTTTGCAAATTGACTTAATCTCGTGTTGATCATCACATAGCTAAGAGGATTGAACTCGTAGGTCGAGAAGCCCGACAACTCTGCGTCGCCGCGCCGGAAGAGCACCCTCTTCTGCTTCAAGGACTAGCCTACCTCTTCCGCCGCTGAGCCCGTCTCTGGGGACAGCGAAGCCTCTGTGCCTGTTAGCCCAGGTACTCACGACGGAGTCTCACACGCCCACGGTAGTATTTTCTTGCCGGAGCTGGACACGAAGTTCTTTGAGACGTTAACTCAACTTGCCTCTTTTTCTTGTATTCCTTGTTTCCAATTTATGCAAATGCCAACAACTAGATTACATGGACGCATGCGCCACTCACGTAACTGATTTTGAAACGTGCCCACGATGCATATTATTCTCACGAAGACTTGGATACTCAACACCTAAGACCTTGACCATGCAGAACCAACTAACACATGCACGTTCTAAACTACAACACTTGTTCTAGCTTAACTCATGCGGCGCATGTAACTGAACTCAGTCAAGCATACACATACAGCATGATAATGATCCACTAATTAACCAAAACAGACATGCTCTCAAGATTATTATCCAACAGCGCCGCCGTTCCGCAACAAGGAGAAGGTGCTCGTGACCTGCTCCCGCCGCATCATCTACAGGTCAAGAAGGATAGCAAGGTGGACTCGCAACAGAGGAGCCAGGGTGTGACACTACGGAAGGACGAAACATTATAAAATATGAAATCGGAGGTTAAAACTTTACGCTGTGAGGTTTATTCGCATTTTCGGGCTGTTTTCGGGAGTTTGGTCCTCTCCGGGGGAGTTCGGGCCCAAGGGGGATGTGTCGTGGGCCTTGGGGGCGCCCTCCCCCTGCCCACATGCGCCCCCTCAACCCTAGCCGCCCCTTCCACCCTTCCCACCTCTTCTTGCGCCGCCGCCCCATTCCCTTCTCCCCTATGCGTCTCCACCCTCCCCTCTGTGAGGAGCCGCCCAGACTGTTCTCGGGTTATTCGGATACCCTGTCGCTCTTATCAGGTTTGGAGGCTAGCAACGGATCACCGATGGTGCTCGCAGTGCTAGCACCCAAGCCCAAGTGAAGCCATCAGAGGGACAATTGAATAACTCGACGACAATCCCGGTATTCCCCCGGTATGTGATACAAAACTCACCCAGGATCACCACATACCGGATTCCAAAACGATATCAATTCAATTTGCATAAAGGGGGGCAACGAACTCGAAACTCCTCAACCAAACACGCAGCACGGAAACACACGGCATAAAGACAAACCCGACAACCACCAAATCAAGTGTAACAACAACACCAAGGCTCTAAACTAGAAAAGAACAGGGGATTTGCTCAAGACTACAAAATCTACAAAATTTCGGCATGATCATCCTAGAATGTAAGGACATCCACTCAGCAGACAATGAAACGGCAGTTGATATATATATACCCAAAAGTAATGCAACTACCACAGTAGCAATGTGACCACAAGTATAGAAACAACCCACGAGACATGACGAGGACTCAAACATCAACATCCAAACCAAAAGCACAATTAAACATTTAAGACATGGTTTGAGAAGGCCATCTATATGTAACACCCCAAAATTTTGCTTTTCTTAAATTCATGTGTGATTTGGCACTTTGGTGAATTTTTGGAATTTTCTGGAATTTATTTGGATTTATTTGGAATTTATTTGAATTTATTCCATTTTGAAATAATTAAAGAATTTAATTTTTGCAAATAAAATTTTGTTGGAAATATTTTATTTGAGTCCAAAATGTTCCAAAATATTTTCCAGAATTTTTCTGGAATTTTTCGACAGTCTTTGCTATTTTTAATGAATTAAATGAATTATCGAATTATTTTAAATATTAAATCGCTGGAAATCCAACCGGGTCAAATCGTTTCATCCGATCGAGTCTAACCCGAAGTCGACTCGAACCCGACCGAGCTTTGACTGACTCGACCAACCCACTCCTAAACCATCAATCCTAATCGGATCAAGATCCAACTACGAGATCCGCCCGCACGGGGTTCGAGCCGTGAATCGGATCCGGATCCGCGCCGTCGCGATCGCGGGCTGCTGATCGCGCACACGTGGATCCGCCATTTATTTCGTCGTCTTCGCAGTCTCGGACTTTCGCCGCCAAGCGCTTGTGAGTAGCGAACTAGGTTTCCGTTTAGGCACGGACGCCGAGGCTATTTAAAGCGTGAGACGCCCCCCGAGGTTGCCCTCATCCTTGCGCACTCCGTTTCCCGAGCCATCTCGCCGAGTCGCCACCGTTGAGCCGCAATCGCCACGGAGTTGTTCTTCCTCCGCCGCGCTTGGCGCGGCCGCCGCCGTCTTCCGCCGAGAAGGAGGCCGATCCTGAGTCCCCGCGACGAGGACGCACCGAAGCTGAGGCTTCATCTCGCCGGAGCACGCCCCAAACGCCGCTTCTGCTCGTTGCCGCCCTCGTTCTCCGGTCAAGCCGGCCAGTGGTAAACCATCGCGTCACGCGAGCTCGAGGGACCGCTTGACCAGACGGCCACGGCTGAGGCGAGCTCACGTGTTCCCAAACCCGATTAGATCCGGATCGCTGGATCAAGATCCAACTGGTTCACAATTGCCACGTGTCAGAAAGCGTCGATATAGGATTAGATCTCGACCGCCCGATCTAGATCGAATCGCCACGAGCAACGTAGTAGTTTCAACGCGCGTTAACCCTCGGATCTAATCCGCGCCGTTGATTTTCAAACCAGCTACCGAGATTGCGCCACGTGGTCGGGAAGATGGACCGCCGCGCCCAACGCCGCCCACGCCGCGTGTAGGACGACGCTACGGGCCCAAGGTCGAGGCCGCATGTCGCTGGCCGACCCTCAGCGCCGACGCCACCCATGGCGACGTCACAATGGGTCCCACACAGCCGAAGCCTCGTGGCCGAGCCTCGCCGACGCCGATGACGCTACCCGAGAGGCCCACATGTCGGCCACACGTAGAGTCGTGGGACCGAGTCCACTGAGACCCAAGCCGAACGTGGACCAAGTCCATGGACCTATCGACGCCAGGCCAATCAGAGGTCACACGTGTCCATGCCGACGCAATAATTAATTTCAAAAGAAAATGATTTATTAATTGAAATATTGATTCAAATTTAGATTCAAACTTCAAACGCTATAACTTTATGCGTTTCAACCCGATTTGAGCGATTCAAATTTCTAAATTTGTATAAAATTGAGATCTACCTAAATATGAATTTTATTTAATTTTTGACTAAAGTTTTTCTCTGTAAAATTATTTAATTGATTATTTAAACTTTAAATAATCATAACTTTTTGGCGTTTAACTCCAAATTTGACGATTCTGGGGCTTCTAAAAATCCGTAAAATTATGTTCTCTCTGTTTATGGATTTTATTTGGAGTTTTGGGATCTTTTTGCATAGTGTTCATTTGTGTATTTGCTATTTGCACGCTTTTACGAGTAGACGCTGAAGTCTTAAGGATTCGAGGAGAAGTGTTGACTGTGATCCAACTCAAGACCAAGAGCAAGTACTTTTTGAAGGCAAGTTGTGCTTGACCATATTGATCCCATTTTCAAATCTATTTTGATTTAAACTATTGCATGCTAGTTTAATTAGAAAGATACTTTGTTTAAACCCCGGGGTTAGATAAATACCAATTTGATATATGACACCTTGATTACTTAAGTATGTGCCATGACCTTTGTCACCCTAGTTGTGGTTTACTAGTTGGACATTACTAAATTGCCAACATGGGTTTAGATCGTTGTAGTATGTCGCTTAGACTCTACGCGCCCATGACATGATTTTGGACAATCAAACGCTAATATGGACTTAATGATATATTGAACCTGTTTGGAAAAGTATCATGTGATGTTGACGACGTGGTGCATGGTAATCAACCCGGTTTGATAAACAGATTAATCGGGGCATGTGGCAAGAGTAATCAGTGGGCCAGGTATCGAGTGATGATTTGGTTTTTCGGGGTAGTCTTGCCCTGGTCACTCTAAGGACTTAACCTTGCAAGCCTTTGAACTGGTCATACTTGCAACCACATGGGAATGGGGACGGCCCCTAGTTGACTAAGTCGCCTAAGGACTCACTTGTGGAGCCTCAGTGTCGTGGGCACCTTTGTGTGATTGTACGGGAGGCGTGATCGTGGGCTGTGGCTGTGTACCCATCTAATCTGCAGGTTGGTCCCATACTTCGCCTTGGCTAAGGGAAGGGATGGTGTAGAGCACGCACTGAGAGGACCACCTGTGTTGTTTGAGGCTTCCAGAAGGCTTTATTACGTGGAACTCGCTTGTGGTGTTTGGCTGCAGATCTTGTGGGTAAAGTGCATAACCTCTGCAGAGTGTAGAATCTATTTGAATAGCCAGGAGTCCACTGCATCGACAATGCTCTGAATTACAACAAGGGTTAGACTTTCAAAATAACTTGGTTTGAAAAGATGGGTTGGTTTAACAAGGAAGATGATGGAAATATGGTCTAGGATGGGAAAAATGTTTATTAAACTTCTTGAAAAGTTATTTATGCTTTACTTATTTCTACTTCCTGAATCTACTTATATTACTTGTCAAAAGTCACTTGCCAAATATACCCTGAAAGGCTATTCCTTTGTACTAAGCCATGCATATAGTATATTAGCTTGCATTCTGGTGCATGACTTGTCGAGTACCAAGTACTCACTTTGCCTCAACACAATATCAATGAAGAGAGATTACGCCACTTTTGGAGGAGGAACTCCAAGAAGACCCGCCTACTTAGGGATGCGAGCCCGCCGCTGCCTGTGGTATACTTGGATGGCGCCACTAAGTTTATTTGATTTTCTCCGCTATTTCTCTTTTTTAATAAGTTTCGCTTGCAAGGCATATATTTGTAACTTGGCCATTAAGGTCGAGTAACCCTTGATTATTTAAATAAAGTACTTTGATAGTATCGTATGGTATGATTGTGATATATACCGATGTTAAGACTCAGTGTACTAAGCGCGTTCTCGACTAGTGTTTGAATACACTGTAGGTCCGGATTTGCAAATTCGGGGTCCCAACACTATACAAGAAAATAAATTCAACCACCATGCTTTAGCAAAATAAGGCGTCTCCGGAAGTGTTTTGCCCCCAAACACTTCCGGGCGTGTACGACGTAGAAGTAGCCTCTACCCGGTGCCCCGCCCGGACACCGAGAGGCAGTACGGGCAGAACTCACAACTGCCCAACTCCTCACCTGCAAAACACAAAGCAGAAGCCTGAGTACAAAAGGTACTCGCAAGTCTTACCCGGGGTCCATATATGACTGACTCCAAAAGAGATGCATTTGGATGTAGCAAAAGTAGGCATAAGGTACAAGTGCGGAAAGCTTATCATTTGTTGTATGGTTCTTTTACTAGTCAGATTAACACATTTAAAGCAGTTATAAACAGCACCTACTTCTAGCATGAATTGTGATCAACATTAATTAAAGCAAACACCACCTTTCGAATCAAGGCTCAAGCCCAACGGCGAACCACATGTTCAAGTTAATTACTCGTAGGAAAAGTTTAGACCAAGCTTGCTCATATCCGAGAGCGCGGCAATTCGAATCGCTTATTTAACCCTGCAGGGAAGCATCAATCACACGACATGTGCACGAAGGAACCTCATGTCAATCCCCCCTATCCATACTTACTCGCTGAAGTACCTTCATGGGCCCGAAAACCTAGCACCCCCTCGAGTAGCCCAAGCCCGGCTTGGCCACTCGAGAGCCGACCTAGGCCTCGCCCTCATCATCACGCCCAACCGCATGAGGTCGTAGTCCTTCGAGTAAGCATGAGATAAAACAGGACTTACCCTACCATAATCAGGCATGTGAATGACCGGGGGTGCTCAATCTGTGTCCTCCTTACGGCTCGGTCCTTAATTAGCACGGACGAGACTACAAGTTTGGGTCTCCATACCCAAACAACCAACTTTATCACCCGGCTCACAAGTTTAACATTCTCAAAACCATTTCCCACCATTTTCCCATAGTTCAACATGTATAAGCATTTGATCTCGAGCGGCGGAACCATCCACCACTCGGCCCATTCCGACCTCTAAGCAAAACTAAGCATGACACAACTTAATTACCCATAAGCTAGCTTCAAGGACAGGATTAACAACATCAAGGAGTAAATGCAGCAATTAGGATCTAACCTAACCCACAGTTCAATTCCTAATGCAAATACTTAATCAACGAATAAACAATTTATTCCTGAAAGTAAATTTATATAACGGATCAGATATGCTTAGGGGCTTGCCTGCTTCTGCTTGGGTGTTACCTGCCTCGGGACCCTCGGTACCCTCCTCAGTACCTGCCGCGTCAATCCCCGTGGGTTCGTTCTCTACACGTTCATAATGTATATGAAATGAGATGCATGCTATGCATATGAGATGGAATAGCAAATTGAAGATCCAAAAATGCAAGAATTCAACAAACTAAAATGAAATACAATGATAACACTCCACACCAATAGCCAAGCAATATATTTGAAATGCTCTACACCACTCCAACCTAAAATCCTAACCTTTGTAGCATACATGGAAATCTGAAAACAATAAGCACACTATTCTTTTGGTTTCATACCCAAACTCTGAATTTTTCAGAACAACAAACAATTCAAACGAGCGTATCTATTTATCTACTCAACCAATTCGAGCAATTCCAGTTTGTAATTGAACATAAGAACACCCCCTACACATAAATCTACCCCCAATTGACCACCCATTGCTTTAGCTTGCCCAAAACACGAAAAGAACAGTACCCTGTACAAAATGCCCAAATCTGGACAGATTTCACCAAAATATCCATAACTTTTACAAGGTTTGATGGAATTGAGCACTTCCAATTTCTAATGAAACTTAAGAGGTATATCTACAACTTTGATTTGGCCAATCATCCATCCATTGCATGGGGTGCTCCCAGTTTGGCCAGGAACCGAGAGCAAAATTCAGCAACCCACTTTTCAGAGGTTCAGAACAGCATGGGCTTTAATTATGCATAACTCTTTAACCATTCAACAAAATTGAGCTCTCCCAGTTTCTAATGGAGAATGAGAACCCTACCTACACATCCATCTACCCCCATTTGGACAACTATTAGTTTCACCCTCCCGAAATCGAGTGGAACAACAGCTCTGTCAAGTTTTCCCCAAATCTGGACAGCCAGCAGTAAAAGTAACATATCTTTTGATTGGCTTGGCGAAAGTTCGACTTCTTGTACTCGAAACGATCGTAAGAGACCCAGCTACAACTTCTTCCACAGGCGTCTGGACATATGACCCTTCCATCTAGCTCAAACATGCAGAAAACAGCAGCACTGTTTGCAGCTCGAAAATTCAGAACAGACCTTAACACCTTAAGCTGCAGTTTTCCCCAAACTATCCAAACCCTAGGCACCCAAAACAGCAGGAAAAGACCCTCAAGCACTAGATACAGCCATGGGGGAACTTACCTTGGCCTCCCACAAGGAGGATCCATGGGGAAGGAGGAGGAGCTTGGCTTGAGGAGGAGGAAGGGCGCCACCAAGGGGAGCTGCAATGGAGGAGGCTTGGGCTTGGGCTGCTAGTGGAGGAGCTCCAAGGTGCAGCAATGGGGGTGAGCTACCACAAGGTGCTTGGCCAGGAAGAAGTCTCCAAGGGCTGCACGAATTTGGGGGAAGAAATGGGGCTGCACGGTTGGGGAGGAAAGAATGGGTGGCTGCTGCATTTGGCTTGGAGTTGGCTGCCACTTATCCTCATTTCCACATTTTTCCACTTCCCAAAATACCCCTCAAGCCACCAACAATTTGGCTAAGTCCTCCAACACAAAACCTTACTAGATTCACTTTTTGAGCCACGTTTAAAACTAGTGTTTGACACCGGATTGGCAAGGTAACTCCACCACTAGGTAGAGAAATGTTTTTACTTCGCAACCATGCAACTCGCACACTCTAGCCCTTTCTAGATTGCAAGTTACAAGGCTCCAAACTTCGATAAAAACCACATTTGCGCTCGGAATTTTTCGGCTCTAAACTTTTGATTAAGTTCAGAATACTTCTAAGTGGCAGTTCCGGAGTTTCACTGAAGCCGGAAATGACCTCAAGAGCGGCTAAAACTTAGTTGGCGCGAAGGTTAGCCGCTAGAATCGAATTCGAATTCGGGACCGTGACACCCTCTCCTCTCCACCTCTCTTGCTGCCCTAGGGGAGGTCCCCACCGCGCCACCTCGCTGTCCCCTCCATCGGAAAGCCCCGCGACGAGGAGATCCGGCGGTTCCGGCGCGAGGACTTGGGGAGCTCGGGAGGAAGGATTTCGGCGTTCATCGTTCGTCGGGAAGAGGTATGATTTGGGGGAATCCTTGGGGTTGGTCTAGGTGCTGTGCTAGAGGGTATTTGGATGCTTTTAGATCAAATGGTGGTGCTGTAATTGGGTAGATTAGATGAAAACTAGAGTTTGCCACGTTATCTGCTTCGGGCAGATTGTGCAGTCGACCTAGGGTTTGAGTTTTCGCGACCTTAGAGTCGGAATTTGGCCATCCGCCTGTTGAAGAAGTTGTAGGTAACTTCAATACCTTTCAGTGGACATAAAGAACGTCCAATTCCGCCCAGCCGTTTGAAAGATATGCTCGATTTACCGAACGTGTTCAAATCTGTGACGTAGCTAGGACAGAACGTAGGGTTTTGTAGATTAGACAGCTTTAGAGTCCGAATCAGCTTTTCCATATACTTAGAAAAAATTAGGAAATTTCCTAAGCTACGCGAGGATGTACTCGTTTAATCGATTCGGAGTCCTAGAACTAAAGTTATGATAGTTTGAAGTCTGCTGACCGGGAGGGACAGATTCTCTGTTTTTCGTTTTCGGGAGTAGGTTGTGATATCGGGGTAGATGGGCGATGGCGTACTGTTTTGTGGGCACGTTGTGATTGTGTGGCATCTATGTGCAGGTGGTGTGACCCCGGGAGTGCCCTCCTCATCCCGCCAATCCGTCGCCCGAGGTTAAGGCAAGTGTATTGGGATGGGTAGCATGTGGTTTATTTGCTTGTCTTGACTAGATGCAATTGTTTCCATGTTATGCTATCTTACCATGCTTAGTGTTTGCCATGATATGATAAAAAGGGTATGTTAACATGATATGCAATGATTTATGGTTAAATGTTTATGGCATATGTTGCATACATGGCATGAAACTTGGCCCGGTCGGTGAGAACGTCATAACTATTCCGGTAAGGTCGGTGAGAAAGTTATGACTAATCCGGAGCATCATGGATGTAAGACTTACCTCGTGATTCCACCCACGCAGTGAGTGGAAGCGAGGAGTAGGCACCCTCCATCTACGGGATGGAAGGGGGACGTGGGTGCACGCCGACGAGTGTGCACTCGGCAATACCGGTATTTGCGTCGAGGAGACATGTGCATTGCATTGCATTGTATACATGATGATGATGAAATGATTTCCATGAGGTTGAGATATGAATATGATGTTGCATATGAAATATGAGTTAATCATGATGTTAAGTTTGTTATGTAGTGATGATAATATTGAATTGTTCTGTATGACCTATTGCAATATACTTGCTGAGTGATGAACTCACGTTTGTGTTTATGTTGTTTTTCTTAGGTACATTGACACTGACATGTGGGAAATGGGCTTAGCGGCACGACATCACATAATTTCCACATAATTATACAATATTTACCTTTCGGATTTGTGATAATAAATCTAGGGTGATGAAACTAGGATTATGATTTGTTTATGTGCTTGTTTACATCCTTTTCTTCGCTTGGCTCATGAGATGGTTGGAATCATTATTCTAGACTTATACTGTTGCTAGAACCCTTGTTATTGATGATTTAGATGTCATTCTTTATACTATATCCTGTGATCATATTGTTGTTGCTTCAATTCATGTTAAAACAAAGGAGATGCTGCCGAAATTCATGGGGGATATAAAAAATTATTATTTAACTCAACCGAGATCTAGTATCTTTGTTGGATATAAAAAATTCTTATTTACCTCTAGCGATTTGAAGGTAAAACTTAAAAATGGATAAAATCTTGTTGTTTGGAGAAAAATATACTCGATAAATTGAACGTGCACTCGATTGCTCTTATAACAGGCCGGTAAACCCGGCAAAAAAGACCCCACCGATGCATGGGCCGAATGGTCTTGAAAAAGAAAGGCCCATTACTAACATCCAGACGGGCCCAAAATACTAGGGTTTCCACCTCTTCGCCGCCGAACACCTATAAATCTGCGACCAAACCCTCCCCACCATTCTTCTCCCCCACCGCCGCCTCCTCCCCCTCGAGCCGAAGCGCCCACCCTCCTCGACGGAAGGATCCCACGATGGCGCCGGCGTCGAAGATGGCGATGGGCATAAAGCGCGCGTCTAGGTCGCGCACGTACCATAGCCGTGGGCTGTGGGCCCTCAAGGCCAAGCACGGCGGCGCCTTCCCCAAGGCCGAGAAGGCGGCCGTCGCCGCCGGCGAGCCCAAGTTCTACCCCGCCGACGACGTCAAGCCCCGCACCCCCAGCACGCGCAAGCCCAAGCCCACCAAGCTCAGGTCCGGCCCTGGCCGCGGCGCAGCGCGCGTGGTTGTCTAGGCCTCTAGCTCCTGATCTTGTGCGGGGTTTTTGAGCGGAGCTATTCTTGGTTGTCGCAGGTCGACCATCACGCCGGGGACCGTGCTGATCATGCTCGCCGGGAGGTACATGGGGAAGCGCGTGGTGTTCCTCAAGCAGCTCAAGTCCGGACTGCTCCTCATCACTGGTAATCCACGTTGCTTCCTTTTCTTTGATACTGAGATATACTGGTGGGTGTGGGTGCTGTCCCTGATACGGTCTTGTAGCTGGGTAGCGTAGATCTATGGCTCGATCTATAGATTGTTGATTGGTGAATAAAGTTGTAGGTTGAGTATTTGAAGTATCTATATGTAGATTGTTGCATGGTGGAAGCCTCAGATGTGTACTTCTGGCTTGCTCGGATGTCTACATATATACATCTAGTTTGTTAGTTGGTTAAGTCTAGTGGTATAGATGTCAGATGGAATAAATATATTGTTAAGTTTGTGCTGTTTACTCTTTTCTGTAAAATGCTGGTGGTGCATCGATAAGAATTGTCAAGTGTGCATAGAAGTTGCTAAAGTTGGTTTTGGAAACACTGAAAATGTCTATTAAATGCATAATTCAGCATTTACATGATTCCTTTGCGGACTCTGGGACATGTTTATGTTAGTTAGCATCTGTCTTGGCGTCTCATTGCCTTTGGTGGAGGTAATATTTATTTTTTTGCATAATATGATTATGTAAATTGTCTCTGCTGGTCGTCTGGTGCTATTAGATGAGAGATCCAAAAAATCAGTTTTGAGGTAGGTACTGCAGACTTCTTTTTGACTCAGGTTTGAGAACTGGCAATTGTAATTGTTTGGATGAGAATTCCTTTTGAATGTTTGGATATTTGCAATTGATTTGCACTGTAACACATAGTCATATAGATTCTTACCAAGTCGGTTCAGGGTGGATGAGAGGTGCATCGATAAGAATTGTCAAGTGTGCATAGAAGTTGCCAAAGTTGGTTTTGGAAGCACACACTAAAAATGTCCATTAAATGCATAATTGAGCGTTTACATGATTCCTTTGCGGACTCTGGGACATGTTTGTGTTAGTTAGCATATGTCTTGGGTCTCATTGGCTTTGGTGGAGGTAAATGTTCTTGCATAATGTGATTATGTAAATTGTCTCTGCTGGTTGTCTGGTGCTATTAGATGAGAGATCCAAAAAATCAGTTTGAGGTAGGTACCGTGGACTTCTTTTTGACTGAGGTTTGAGAACTGGCAATTGTAATTGTTTGGATGAGAATTCCTTTTGAATGTTTGGATATTCGCAATTGATTTGCAATTTAACACATAGTCATATAGATTCTTACTAAGTTGATTCAGGGTGGATGCCAAACACTCCCTTGAGCTATTTCATGAACCAGATTTCTACCTTCATGTTCTTACTCATTATAATTTTCCATGTCTAGTTTTTAATGTTGCTGTTCTCTTCCAGGACCTTTCAAGATCAATGGAGTGCCAATCCGACGCGTGAACCAGGCTTATGTCATTGCCACATCCACTAAGGTTGACATCTCTGGTGTTAATGTGGAGAAGTTTGATGACAAGTACTTTGCCAGGGACAAGAAGAAGAAGGCGAAGAAGACCGAGGGTGAACTTTTTGAGACAGACAAGGAGGTGAAATCCATGGACCATGATCCATTGTAGCATGTCCTAATGTTATCAGTCTTGCTCCAATACTTATCCTACCTCTTTCTGTTCAACCTACAGGCAACCAAGAATCTTCCCGACTTCAAGAAGGATGACCAGAAGGCTGTGGACGCCGAATTGATCAAGGCTATCGAGGCCGTCCCAGACCTGAAAACTTATCTTGGTGCCCGGTTCTCTCTCAGGGACGGTGACAAGCCCCATGAGATGGCCTTCTAAGTTTGTTGGTACAAGTTTCGTGTTCCGAGGAAGTCTTTTTTGCCTAGTGTGTTTCTGTACTTCTGAATTTTGGACCAGAGTAGTGAACTTCCTATTTATATTGGAGTCAACCTGTCAAATATTATGGGAGATTAAGAGAAATTATGCGCTTTGGTGGTTCATTCGATATTTGCTCACTGCGACTTTTAGTCATACATGCTATTTGTGCTGTGATGCGTCAGTGTTATTTCGATCTTCCTATGCCTTATGGTTCTTCATGAGGTCATGCGGTTTAGCTGAGCAATATACCGTGATAGATATTTTTTAAAGTGACGATCCTTAGCGCTGGGTCGATGCTGGCGTTATAAGTGATGGAATAGTGGAATCTCAGGCGCACTACATGGACGTGCGGCTTTCGTGTTCGTTGAGCGGCATAAAATTGTGCGAGGAGCTGCTAGTTAAAGTATTATGCTGTATGCAGGTCTCCTTGCAGGTTCGCGCATGACAGGAGGCAGCTTGAACTCCATAAACCCGGGCGGGACGGCATCACTGGGTTGCTAGGAATCAGTAGTATTTAGTAGGAAAAAGTATATACATCGAAAGTCCGTTGGATATCTATAAAATCAGACATTTGACCTCTAAATTTTGTATTTTGGTTTATTTGACCTCTAAATTTTGTATTTTGGTTTAGATATGTTTAAGTGAATAATAGGTGAGGCTTACATTAGCTTGTCAACGGGGGAAGAAGCCTATGTGGGCTCTATCGTCATTTACCTAAATTAGCTAACATAGTATTCTACATAACAAAATTGTATACTTATGTAGCTTGTCAACGGGGGAGAAGCCTACGTGAGCTCTATCCATCATTTACATAAATTAGCTAACATAGTATTCTACATAACAAAATTGTATACTTATGTCATACGAACAATACCATTATAGAAAATCAGATTAATGTATTATTTGAACCAGATGTTATATGAACCTCTTCCTATTTAGTAGGATAGGCAAGAACCATACGAGCACCTGTTATCCTAAACATGAGATCACCTTGGAAAAATCGGCAATCTGTTGTTCTACTATTTTACGATGGATGTACACTTCTTTTTAAAACGAAGAGTGATATGATGGAACTGCAATTTTCCTTTTGTCGTGACTCGTGAGAACTTTGGGACGATTAAGAGGGTATTTGATTAAGAGTGTACATACCATTTGATAAGAGGGTATGTTGTGTTGGAAGCTTTACTTTGTCAAACTTTTTGCGGTACAGTATGACACGTGATTACTCTTAAACTAAAATATTTAGGCCTCGTTTAGCAATTTGGAACCGGGTCGTTTTTACTAGATTTTGAAAGAAATCTAACCAAACGGGCTAAAGCTCGGAACGATTCTCCTCGGATCGTTTCTTCTTTTTCCACTTTTTGGCCGAATCGGTTTTAACCCCGTTCCACCCGATTCACATAATCCTACCTGAAACGTTTCTACCAAGAATCTAGAATCGTTTCCGTTTCTAATAAAATCTGGAACCGTACCGAACAAGACCTTAAAGATACAGATCTAAAACACCATGTGTTATCTTCTATGTCCATCTCCAGTTCTCCACTCTTCCTCGTTCTCTCTTTCCTACTCACTTCCCTCCACCCTCTTACTTCCTCTCTTAACACAAAAAATTCAAATAAGGGAATTTCAAGTTTGAAAATTTTACACAGGAAGTTTCAACTTGAAAAAATTTTCAAATATAAAAATACAACTCGGGAAATTTTAACTTGGCAACATTCAAATAAATAATTTTTAACTCAGAAAAATTTGAATCAATAAAAAAATTTGAATCCGAAAATTATCATCTTGGAAAATTTAAATTCAAGAACTTTCAACTCAAGAAACCATCAATTGGGAAAATTTTAACTCGAAAAAATTCAAATCAAGAACTTACAACTAGGAAAATTTCAAATCAGAAAAATTTCATGTGGGGAATTTTAGAATAGGAAATTTCAAAAACACACTTTCCAAAATTTTCGGTCCAAAAACTTTTAGTTAAAAAAAATCGGTTCAAAACTTTTGATTGGAAAAAAGTTTTAGCTTGAAAAATTCGAATAAACAAACATTAGGTTTGAAAATTTTCCACTAAATAAACTTTTGGTTTAAAATGTTTTGACTGAAAACTTTTAGTTTTAAATGTTTCAATTTAAAAAAACTTTGGTTCAAACATTTTTGATGCAAGAATTTTCGAAAATGATTTAAAAATACTTCTTATTCAAATACTTATGGGGAAATTTGAAAACAATTTTTTTTTAGTTTGAGGGTAAGGGAATGGTGGAGGAAAGTGGGATGAAGGGGATGTCGTAAGTGTCACGAGAGAGCGCCTTTGAGTGAAAAGGGAAGTGGGAAAAAAAGGAAGTGCTATCACATGTCACAAAGAGAGGGGTCATCACCAAAGATTTGGTTAGGGCGCCCTTAAATTAGCAATTCCGTAGTTTCTGTGGCCAAGAATTTCTTAATCACAACTGTGATAAACTTTGGTGCAAAAATAAGTCTATGACAAGTGGATCATGTGGCTAAGAAAGTGTGGCATACCACGATTATGACTACAAACCAAATCTTATGCTAATTTGGTCAAATTTACCTAAGGCAAGTGTGGCATCCTTAACACCCCCTAGTGTACAGGAGGATGGAAGCTACATATAACTATGCGGATGCAATCAAATTTGCTCATTAAATTTTAGTCTTCTGAAACATTTTTTCCACATGTGTGAATAATTCGAGTAATTTGAAAACTTGTTTGCTTAGTTCTCATGAATTTTCTCACTAGTAAATGGTTCATGGCAGATTAGATTTGGTGGTATGAGTTACACGGTTACACCTGACGGTGAAGCATCTCCTCCTTTTGTGTGACTGCGAGGTAGGTGGAGACGAGTAGGGATGGCAAAAATACCCGTGGGTCCGGGTACCCGCGAGTACCCGACCCGATAGGTCCGGGTCCGGGTCCAAATTTGGACCCACAGGTATAGTAGTTCGGGTCCGGGTTCGGGTCCGGGTCTCATGTTGGACCCGTGGGTACCCAGACCCGGACCCGACTTTAAGGTAGAAGGTGAGGTGAACTCAAAACAGATTAGCATGCACCCTTGTCACAAGCCACAACATAGCTCAATGGAGGGAACCATGTGATTGAATCAAGAGGTCTTGTGTTCAAACCCCATTCTAGCCAACTTTTTTCTATTTTATTTGAATACCTCATGTATGCACACCTCAAACCGGTTCGGGTCCGGTACTGTCGGTCGGTCCGGTCCGAGATTGGACCGTGGATCGATTTGGTGCAGTGCGGGTCCGGGTCCACGGAGGTTGGACCCGGACCCGTTGCCATCCCTAGAGACGAGACGACACGGCAAGTAGAGGTGTCAATTTCCCCCATAAGGCGTTGCCCCACGGAGAATATCCCTATGTTGGGCAGGGCGTGGGGGTGATCTCCCTCCGTGGGGGAACGGGGATGGCCCCCGCTACATTAGCGGGGTGGGGACGGGGCCGCTCTCCCCTTAGGGACCCAATAAAAATAAAAAAATCTTCTGATAATAGATTATAGTTTTTTTTTTAAATGAGAGATTGTATGCTTTTCTTGTATATTTAGACTAAACTTGAATCTATATGTTAGAATATACTAGGTAGAGCCACGTGCTATGCTGCACCGGGTGAATTTTGATAGAGTGCACACATGACAAAACCAATCTCCACAGTGGATATCATTTTTCCTTTGGCGAAACCTAAAAAAAATCTAAGAAAAACTGAAACAATCACAGTTTAAGAAATTGTGGGGGCCTTTTCGTAGAAATGGGAAATAGGAATAAGTTTATGTGAAATATATGGGCTTTTTCGTGAAAATATGGATTAAGGACATGGTAGTAATTTCCAGAACCACACTATTTTTTTGCAAAAGAGCTCGCAGGAGGGTTTGGACGTAAGGTTTGTTTTGCAAAAGGGCTTGGTCTGGGTCTAGATGTTATTTTCTAGAACCATGAGGTCGTTTTTGCAAAAGAGCTAGCAGGAGGGTCTCAATGTAATTTCAAAATTGAAGGGGCCTTTTCGCAAAAAACGATGACATGGCGCAGCCAGTAGCCGGGAATTCCTTTGGCTTTAAGAGTTGTAGTATTTTGAAGCTATTTTCAATTTTGAGAAAAAGTATGCCTAATTACTTACAAAATTAATAAATTTAAAGAATCTATTTTTAATCACTCGTGAGGATCTCTGTGGGAGTTAGTTCCTTGCGTAGGGCTAACTGAACTGTGCCAATGGGGGTCAGGTAGGGCATGGGGACCCCATGTGAACCCTGTCTCTGTTGCCACCCCTAGTTGCAAGACAACCCTTGGTAGAAAATTATCTTTAATGTTTCACTTTCTTCGGTCGTTAATAGCCTAAATGAGCCAAATCATAATTTGTGCATAGCCAAAACCTAGAGAAAGCCAAATATTGACAAAAAGAATATTATTTAGATCATGGCAAAGCCAAATTCTGATGTTACTAAAATTTGGGTGAGCAAGTTTTTCACTCTCAGATTACTCAGGAATAAATTACCAAAGTTTTGTTGGTGTTACCAAACTTTGGCCCTGTTTGGGGGGCTATGCTTCAACTGTGCTTCAGCTTTGGGTCCAAAGCTCCCCAAACAGCCCAGCTGCAAAGCAGCTGCATAGCTAAGCCATAGCTGAAGCACCCCTGAAAGTCACAGCTGGTAGGGAGGTGCTTTTGGGTGTGGCTTTGCTTGGTCGTCTCCCTCTCTGTGTCAGTCGCTCGGTCGCCGACCTCGGCTCCTCGATTCGATGCCTGCTCCCTGCCTCGATAGCCCGCATCGGTGCCGTCCAAGTCGCCTGCTTCCCTAGTTGCCCACGTCGGTACCCTCCTAGTCGCCTGCCTCCCTCGTTTCCCGCCTCCTCCGCTCCTCCCGGTCTCCGCCTTGTCGACTCCCCCGTCGCCCACCTCCTCCACTTCGCCCAGTCCCCCCTCGCCGACTCCCCAGTCGCCCGCCTCCTCCGCTCCTCTCGGTCCCTGCCTCGTCGACTCCCCCATCGTCCGCCTTCTTTGCTCCTCCCGGTCTCTGCCTCGCCGACTCCCCCGTCGCCCGCCTCCTCCGCTCCTCCCGATCGCTGTCCTCGCCGACTCTGCCCCTCCTGGTCACCATCCTCAACTCCTTCGCCCCTCCTGGTCATCGTCCTCGCTGACTCCATCCCTCCCGGTCGGCCTCCTCCTCTGCTCCTCCCGGTCGTCGTCCTCGCTGACTTCGCCCCTCCCGGTCGCCGTCCTCGCCGACTCCATCCCCGCCTACCCGGTCGACCTCCCCGTTCCGCCTCTCACCACCGCGGTCCCCGCCTCCCTGGTCAGCCTCCCTACTTAACCGTCTTTGCTCGTCTTCCTTGCTCAACTGTTTCTAAAGAAAAGTCATAGCTAATAAGCCAGTTTAGCAAACGGCCTCTTTGATGGGAGCGGGTCCAACTAGGGGTGGCAACAGGGGCATTCCCCGTCGGGGAGTGCCTCCCCGTCCCCGCGACCCGAAATTTTCCCGTCCCCATCCCTGTCCCCGTTCCCCATCTCGGGGGAGATAATCCCTCCGTCCCCATCCCCGTTCGGGTATCGGGGTCCCGTCGGGGACCCATTCATGCGAAAATTTCACACAAGAGAAGAGCTTTTATAGCCATTTTAACTCTAAAATCATATCAACAGGCAAGGAAAAAAAATACATGTATTCATTGAAGATTATGTTGTCCCATTTATGAAAATGTGAATATGATGGGCTAGAGAATATATTTGCAATCTAACAACTAAATTAGACTAAACTAAATTCGGATCTCTAACCGGGTCCTTATGGGAAAAAAATTCCCCGCCCCCACCATCCCACGAAGAACGATTCCTTCTCATAGCTGTCTTCTAATAAAGAAATTCCCCGCCGGGATCAGAAACGGTCCCCATTGCCACCCCTGGGTTCAACCGTTCAACCAAAGCCCTGTTGAAAGACCATGCGAGGTCGTTCCTTCACCGGTACATGCGGCCGTCATTTTGGCGGGAAAAATCTATCGAACCCTAACCAGGCTGCGCCATGGACAAGTTCCTCGTTGCGGCGCCGCCTCCCTCCGCCGAAGATCCTGTAGCGCCGCGGCCGCTGCCACCGAGGTGCTCGGCCTCGGATCCCCTTCCTTACCTCTCTTGCCTGTTGCGCCTCCTGGCTGTCTTGACCTTCTTTTGATCTGCAGATGGCACCGGTGGAGCCGCATCGCCGTGGAGCTAGACGGACGCATCGACTCCAGGTTCCGGCACCGGGAGTCGCGCCGCCTCCTAGATTCGTTCGCTGAGGTGGTGAAAAAAAAATCGAAACACTTTTGTTTTTCTTCGGTTTTTGCGTTCTCAACTGGAATTACTGCTTAGGAGCTAGGAAATAGGAACTGGGATTTCCCAGAGCGGCTAAAATTTTATTACATACTTGGGAAAGCTAATGATAAGGCAATGTTAGAGTAGGTTAATGGGAAAAAGTTAAACAGTTCTGGCCATTTCAATATTTCAGTTGCTATTCTACGTTTCTAATGAATTTTGTTCATAACGAGTTGTGGTGGGTTATGGTAGACCAGAAAATTGCTGTAATTTGGGACTTAGCACTTTTAAGCTGCTGCAAAACTCTGGTTCATTTTTATTTATGAGATTTGGGAGTTTGTGGTGATGACCTCCCAAGGTTCATAGGTGCCTATGGCAGCATCCTGGATATTGGGGGAAATATTGTTTCAAGATCATTTCAGGAAAATAAACAATACATTTGTGCTACAACTATTGAGAATTCTATATGTGTATTATAGTTTATAATCTTTACTTTGTCAAGTATCCTAACTGGGCGTTAAATTTGGAATTCTGTACGTGAAAATGGAGGACGTTTTAGCAGTGCTTGTGCTAATTTCAAGGTTATAATATTGCAAAATATTTGTTTTATTTGGATTTTTTTAATGTTGAGAAGACTAGGACCTTTGACCACAAGTACTACACGCATGGCGAGGAACGGTGTCAGACATACGTAATGCCCATCAGTACTTTGAGTTGTACTTGTAATCGTGAGTCCCTGTGTGTTATCTGACTAATCCGTTTACTGTAATTGCTCCTATCAGGTGAACCACATGATTAATGCTTCAACTATGGTTGGGTGTTATCATCCAGCAAGGTCAGTATATGTCTTTATGTTGGTTCGGCGTATTCCATTGTAAAATAACAACTTTAGAGTAGTTGTTGCAATCACCTTCCTATGGTTTCGTATTACAATTTGAAGTAACCTATACCTATTAGATAGGCTAATAAACTTCTTTTATTGTTTTTGGGCAGGGAGGGTGTTTCAGCAATGGAATTTGATAAAAAGGTAGCATTGAAATGCTTGAAAATGATGTCTTAAAATATTTCATTTTTTCTTCTAGTTTATCATGATTACCAATTGCAATTGCTTCCTTACTGTTTTTTACTCACAAACTGTGACTAAAAATATGTTTAAGCACCTTGTGTTTTATTTGTGCAGGGAGTATACCTTGCATCGGTGACAATCTCAGGGTGTTTAACAGTGCATGACTTTGAGACCTTATACTGTTCCATATTTGGCCCATCATGTAGTAAGTTAAAACTTAAAACCTGACCTGACCATCAAGAAGCTTAAAACAGATGTCAATCCTAGTAGGACTGTTTTCGTGTTGGTAGAATCAGGATCATAGGATCGTACCTCCAAAGTCATTATTATGCACTCTAAATGTTCTTTTGATTGCAAAATTATTATAGTTTGTTCATAGCTTACTGTTTCAGGCCTTGTCATAATTCTGCTGCAATTTACTGTTTTCTTGGTAGGTTTGCCAGATGACGCATCCAATTACTTGCTTCATATACCTAACCCAATGCCACTATGTGCCGTCCGATGGAATCCAGGAAATCAAGATGAGGTCTGTATGAGCATTGGTCTTCATGTGTGTGGTGTTTTGTATTTTCAGTTATTTCAGTTCAGGAGGTACAATGGCAACTTAATATTGATAAGGATTTATAGGTGTAACCAGCACTTAGTTAGAGACTATAATCTAGTTTGTTTTATAAAAAGGAAATGCTTATTTCTTCATTTGGTTTCTATCTATTCTTATTGTTGAGCATGCCTGCTGCAGATTGTTTGCTCATCTAGCCAAACTGATAAAGTTTTCCTGTTTGATATTGGCTATGTCTCATCTGCGCCGACTGAAGTAAGTGCAGTTTTGCATTGTTCCTTACAAACACTTCGCGCATTACAAAAGGATACTTTCAAAATATTTTCCCCATGTTGACTTACATTAGAACTTATATTGCGGTGCTATTGCGCGATATTTAAAAACTGATTAGAAATTATGTATGTTTTTTCCTTTTGCCTTCAAGTCCTAAATTATTCACATTGAATATTTTCACTTTCTTTATTAATGTTTTATTTTCCATTTTTTTCTTTAGTTATTTCTCTTGTTAGCAAACACGGCTATACAAACAGGGGCGGAACTAGAGAAAATATTATCGGGGTTCACCACTTCATCATATATGTGATAACAACTTTTTATTCTTGCCATTTGCTTATTATTTGCCTCCCGGTGTCACAAGATTTAGATCAAAGGGGTTCACATGTACTATATATATAGACTAACGTACAATAAATTTTTTTATATATAGATTAGTATACACTAATTTTTTTTTTAATCCGGTGTCCTGTGACACCGGGTATTACCATGTACTTCCGCCCCTGTATACAAACACAGGAAATCTGTGACAAAATAATGCTGGGTCTATATCATGTAATAAGGTAGACGGTATTTTTTCTGAGCACGCAAAAAGTAAAATGAAACAATGCTAAAAAAAAATGCTTCCAGAGAATATCTCAAGAAAATATAGTTCCAGATGTTGCGCATCTTAGTCTACTAGAAGGAAGTGTATTCTAGTAGCTCCAGGTCTATTACTGATTAGCTTTGCATATTACACAGTTTTAACTCACCAACCCTTCTGATTTTAAAATTACTATTATTATAGGTTTTACAGAAAGGAAAGTCCAAATTTTCCGCTGTCAACTCTGAATCTTGCAAGGGTTTGACTGAGCTAGCTTTTGCTTCAGATGATAAGTCACGGTTTGTAATAAATTTTGTGCTTATTCACCTCGTCATGTCATCATAATTGCTTCTTTGAAATAAGATCAATCATAAAATATTGCTAATTGGTAATCAATTTGAAGCTTGTTATAGACAACTGACCACATATTTTGTTTTGTTTCCTCTTCTTTTTATTAAAAACAGAAAAAACATAAATTTGATCTTCTGTACTTCCTTTAAAAAGAAATATTAACAGCTGTGAAGCTGAAGAAACTGGGGCATGCTACAAATTTGGTACCACCACAATGATAGCCTTTTTCCTTGACTCGTTTGGGGTGGGATGGGTACCAAAGAAGAGAGTGTGGTAGATTCTGCTTATATTGGGTGGCTGGGTGCTGCTTTTAAAGTGAAATGTAGATTCTGCTTATGGTGGGTGTTGGTTCATAAAGTGAAGACATGTTAGCAGTATTAATTACTAAGTGTACCAGCAACGTTGTTGCCAATATGTCCGTATTTTAGGAGGTATAATCAATGTATACAAGTACCAGTATTCTAAATGGAACCTTTTCGTGCTGGAAATTATGCGTAGACTTTGCACTTATTGGCTCTACTTCCATAGGCTATTTGCATCTGGTCTTGATGGGGCAGTCTACATGTGGGACAGGCGGCTAAGTAAGACACACTGTCTTGAGCTTACAGCACTTCCAGAATCTCAATTTAACAGTGTCAAGCTAAATATGGATAATCGGGTATGCTAGTTCTCATGTTAAGTGCTTGATGTTTATAACAATAAGTCTGTAGCTTTCTGAATGTTATTCTCATATCCGCCAACATATGTTTTAAATTCTATTATTCTCATATCCACCAACATATGGTTTAAATTCTATCTTGCTTTGTAAATACTACCTAATACATGTTCAAATGCTCAATTCACTGATATGTTCTATAGATTACTTGACCGGAATAACCTGCTTAAATGCTTCTACTGTATGATCAATCAAACCATGGCATCATCTCAAGTCTGAACTTGATTGGCTAGCCACAATGAACTCAATGTAAAACAAGATGCTTAGCTAGGTTTTTTTTATTGCTTCCTACATTTTCTGTTGTCTTCCACGTTCATCTATTTACACATTTTCTGTTAGCTTCAGCACTTAATTTTGTCTATCTACAAACAAGATTGACAGATTTTTTTTTCAGACTGTGTTTGGTGCAAGTAGAAATGGTACCATTCATGCCTGGGATCTCCGTGGAGGGAGGGCATCAGGTGCTTTTCAAAGCCATAATGAGGTATATTCAACATATAAACATTGTGCCAGCTCTCCACCTGCATGATTATTTCAATGTTCTGAGATTCAGGACAGCAAACTACCGACTGTAAACTTTAGATATGCAATAGCAATTCAGAATGCAGATATAAGTTTCTACAGACTTACACCATGCACTCGTGGAGCCAGCTTATAAGTGGTCCAAGTTAATTCTCTTTGATTGAAATTGTACACACTTTTTACTAGGATATTTGGAAAGAATATCCCAAAATCTGCTTTATTTCTTCCATCTTTATAAACTAAAAACCGATGATGAGTCGTTTACAGGTACTAAGAAAAAGAAAAAAACATAGAAATTCTCAGAGAAAGGAAAACACCCAGCACTCGATTGCTGGGCCTAATTTTAATTAAATCACAACCATTGGATGTTATCTGGAACCTATTTATACTTAAAAGATAGTAAAGAGTCCTAAATCATAGAAACAACTCTCATTAAGGTATGCTTAAACTTAAATTTGAGCTGTGAAGATTAGAAATATTGGAGTAAACTAGAATGTGACTCGCAATTGTGAGGGCAAATCAATCTAGTTTTTATATTAATTTTGAATTTCATGCATGATAAATACCACTACTATTTATATAATGGAGAAAGAATGGTTCTTTCCAGTGAACCTTTTCATGCAGCAATGCCATATCTGTCTTGGCAAAACGAGGGTTTATGTTTCTTGCCTTGGTTCTGGGCTGACAAAACTTTTGTCCAGGTTCAACAATTATCATCAGTAAAGATATCAACTTTGTTGGGCAAAATTACATCGCTGAAGGTATGGAAAAGAAAAATAGACTTATGATTATGAACATTTACGTTAAAGGAAATTAATGTATCTCTGTGTTCTTGTGAGTCACATTGACACCTCGCATACACATGGTATTAATGAGATGTTCGTATGTTGGAAGTCATCAACATTAATTATTAAATAGTTTGATGGAACTTAGAATTGCATGCCAACTTTGTGAAAGCATCCAAAATGTTGGATTTAAGAATATTGTCTTGTGGTGACTCACTCGACAAAAGTACAGTAGTCCTATGAACCAAGATATGTAGCTGTAGGCTTGTCCAGGGTTCAGGAAACCGTTTACTGGGTAAAAATCAGAATGAAGCTTCCTGTTTGTAACCAGTTGGTTTCTGGAAATCTCCCTGCCAGTTTTTGGGTAAAATTTTTCCTTCATTTTCTTTTTCAAATCCTGATATTTGAAACATACCTACACATATTCCGCTCAAAATAGGGGTTACTAAACCTGCCGGATTACAAAATCTTGTGGGAAGCGAGATTTCTAAAAAATAGAGCTGGCCGGTTCCCACTGGTTTCCTTAACCGTGGGCTTTCCAATTGATTTGTTCAGGCTCCTAATGGCATTGACAATATTATGAACAGAAATGACTAGTGACTCAGACATGCAAGTTGTAACACTGTAGTTTACAATAGTTCCTCAATTACTGCTATTACAGATTTGTTATTGGCTGCATCAAGCAGCCCTTTTGAACATTTTAAATGTACGCTGTTTCTTATTGGCTGTGAATACAGCTTTATGTCTTTTGGCCATCCTTTCTTTGAATTCCTGAATCTGGTGCAGTTACAATGTCTAGCTCTCCGGCAAAGATTTTTTTGGCACCTATTTTAACAGATGCATGGGAGAAAACTGACTTGATTCTACCCACTTTTCGACAAATTCTTGTGCTTCAAAATAATGTACATCAAATCTGAATGTTAAAGCAGATCCATTTAAACTATTCCACTGTAGAGTCTAGACTGCTCTCAGATGGTAACTGATATTATATATCACCTGGTGGATGTTTTTTGAAACGCTGGCTACAGGTTTCTGTAAAGATATTTAGAATAACTCTTTTTTATTCCTTTTGACCTTCAAGCTTCATAGGGGAAAAGAGGTCCAAGCCATTATCATTGAGATCCATCAGCTGGATGAATTATTGAATACTTTTTTTGGGGGAATAATTTTGCAACATCCAAAAGCATCATACATCCTCCACTTTTGAGATATCGTTATTGTGTGTTAGATTAGATGATATAACATGAAATGTCGGTTTCCTTCATCTTTCTAACATAGGAATAAAAAGTAGGGACTTTGAGTCAGTTTCAAAGCATATCATCTGTAGAGAAGGCAGTTAACACAAGTTATCTTGCTAACCAATTATTAGGCTGTAAAATGCATTTCTTCTTTTAACATTATTTTGAAATCAGTTACCATTTTCAGGAACAATCAAACATTGTATCAAGCGAAATTCTGTCGATAGACTTCAACTCTAGTTGCTCATATCAGTTGGCCTTCCATCTTGACGATGGCTGGTAAGAATATCCGATTTCCCAAACTATCACTATCTGACCATAAAGCAAGGGTTACTTTGATCTTATTAGAATTTTCTATCCATCATTCTTTCGCGTCTAGATTTCTGGTCCATAGTAACTACTCTACTGATTTCAGTTTGCTGCTGTTCTTTCTGTGGACCAGAACTGAGTGACTTATTGTTCTATCTGCATTCCATGTTAGGTCTGGAGTTCTGAATGTTAACACCCTCAGTGTGAGTCACCTTCACTGCCCTCCTCCTGCTTGGTTGTAAGTATTGCACTACGGATTTCCTCCAAATTGGAGTGCATACAAAATCTTCTTAGTTAAAGTAAGTTTTATTAAGGATCTAATTTGTTTTGTGGTGCTCTATGTTTGTTTTACTAGGGAGGGTATGGTCTTCACATTGCATAAGCATTTAAGGAAACCAACCTGGCTGCCGACATATTCAGTAAGAATATCATAGAGCACCATAATTTTTAGCACGTGCAAGGCTTTTCTTACAATTGAACCCCCCGATTGTGATGCAAAAAAGATTTCACGAAAGATGAATAACACACTCCTGCATACCATGCTAGGCATAATATCGAGTAACTTGATGTAATATATAATGAAACAAATTGAGGAATTTGACGCATATCATATGTTTACATTGTCCAGATTTATGCAGTTGGATCTTCCTCCAATAATGGAATGTATTTACTGGATTTTCATCCAGATACAAGCTCAGCATGCCATGTCCACTACAAGTGAGCTGATATTTGCTTTCCCTTCTGTTTTGGTTTGCACAGAATCAACTTATATTGGCGATCCAATCTTAACTTCTTCCTTTTTTCTTTTTTCTTTTTCTTTTTTCTGTGAACATATCTAGAGAAGTTCCAGACTTCCAGCGATTCATTCATCATTTTTTCTTGGAAACAAACTCTTGTGTCCCCCAATTTTATGCACGATCTTTATTCTCGTTTTCTTACTTGGTATTCCATGTTTCAGCAAGGAAATAAGAGGCTCTGAGGAAACTCAACCTGCAGAAAACAAGTTTATTCCTTTATCACAAAGGGTGCTTTCCTGTGCAAGCCATCCATTCAGTCATACCATAGTTGCGGGTACTGAGGTTAGTTTGCTTACATCTTTGGTTAATTGTTGGACATTCAAAATCTGATTCCACAAGTGATAAGCCACGCTGAATTTATGAATATGCTTATGTCTTACCTTCCGTATAGAATTGGGAAAATTTTAGTTATTTTTCAGTAAGAATTAGACATCACATTTGAGTCAGATGGCAGATATTGACTAGTCATTGTTCACCTCAGTTCTCATCGCTGCTCATGCTATCACAAAAGTACGAAACTATCAGAAATTCAGAGTAGTGCTGCGTGGGAACATCTGGATTTTCCTCCAAGGCAATAGAAGAATGATGTGCAGCATGGGGGCCTTCTTGCTGGTCCCACACAGGCTCTGAATCCGGTTGGCATGTCACTTGATGGGAAAGATCTATAGGCAATCACAAGATTCGATGTGCCGCTAATACACTGCTTCTGAGGAAACCAAGGAGTAGTTTAGTTTCCAATGATGCTTCTGTAGTCGATGTTGTACCTTCAAGGCACGCTTTTAGGAGCTCAGAAGGGTTGCTTACTTGTAATTTTCGTTCTCCGATATTAATTAGGAAGTGATGTCTGCTGTATATGTCGTGTGATAACTGTTGGTATCGGTGCAACTTGTGTTCTGTACAGTGTAGAGTACAATGATACTCTCTCTGAACTCTCTTATTTCAACGTCGATCAGCCTATATCCACGTTTCCTGAGTTTCCACTTATCGATGTGGCTACAAGATTCAAGCTCGATGGAAGTACTTCTCATCTGTAAATTAACTTGTTTAGGACTGTTCGTCTGTTCCTACTTCAGAAGAAACCAGATATGAATCACCAATTCTCCATACCACGATGATGATTTGTAGGCGAATTCAAGACTGTCCAACTCTGTTTTGGAGGCATCTGTCCAACTCTGTTTGCTGGAAAAATCACCACGCTGAACCTGGCAAAGCAAGCAAAAATAGACATACAAGTGCATTGCGAGTTCAATTTTGATTTTACTTGTGCTTCAGGTGCTAACTATTAAGAGCACGTAAATATATATGTACGCATTCGATTATAACACAAGTATTTCAAGTGTATTGGCAATTCAATTTAGCCTTGTATTCACAACAATAACAAGTACGGCAGTGGACTGCCCAAACTGCAAATCATAGTTGACCAGCAACACATTCAGAAAGACAGAACATTAGTAGCACCAGCTTACCAGGAAGTGAGGGATCATGAAGAACTGAGGACCATGCAGAGTCTATAGTAACTCAGAAAAGGCGGAAAAAGCTTCCACTGAGACACCAACAGCATCGCACAAAATGCTGAAGTCTACTCAACGCTGCCCAATCAAGTAAAAAAACTGGACCTTACATACATATAACATGTCCATCGCATAATGCCAAGAAACTCGGTCCACAAGTTATGCAACCAGAAGATCTTAGAAGGCATGCCTCACACCAAGGAGATTACCGACGAGACGTTAGTCACTCTACAACAAAAGTATTGTACTGCAGCCAATAAAGACCACCAAGATTCAAAACATGTCTTGTTAGTAATTACACAGAGGAGCAACTAATTTGACAAACAAGAAGACCCTGCAAGTCTGTAACAGTGGTTCTTGTTCGAATACCATGAAGTTGAGCTGAAAAATATGGTAACAGCTAATCCTATATATGCCCTCAAGCAGAGAGCGTGGTATCCCCCCATACCCCAGGTCCTCAAGCAGAGAACCAGGAACCCCCAATCCTACGGACAAAACTGACCACCATTCCTCAACAAGCCTGGGGGGTCAAAGGAAGGACGGAAGAAGAGCAGCTGATGCAACGGGTGGTTAGGACTAGCGGCTAAGAAAGCAGCAGGCAAGCATGGGCAGGGCTTTCCCTCCTCTGGACAGTGCGCTCAGTTCATCGCATAGACATCAGGGTGCGCCTCTGGACGGTCGTCTTGGAAGGCTGAGCAGCCTTCGGGGTTCTCTTCAGGTTTCGACTTACGATCTTCTCTATCTGATCTATTGAACTGGACAGTTTCTTCCCCAGGAGATCGGCAAGAACTGGATCATTTGGTTTTGATGGTGTCTGCAAGGGGCAGTCCGATGAAGAGGAAGATGCCTTCGGCTTGCCCTCGGCCAAACAAGTTGCGGTGCTTGTAACAACTTGAGCTGAGCCAAGGCCAGAGGCTACAACGGCCAGGGTTTCCTGAGTTGGTGGTGTGCTTTGAGGAACACCCTGCTCTGTTTGTACTGGAGTTGTTGGATCCACAGACTGCGAAGAATCTTCAATCCATTGGATCTGCTGCCGGGCCGCAGCATCTCTTAAGCGATTTTTCCTCTCAACAGCCTGCAGGTCGTAGTTAGCATAGCTACAGCAGCAGGTTGCCATGGAATCATAACTAAATGCGTGAGATTGTATACAATCTATTGGGTTAAGGATGTATCTGAATTGTTGCTACTTCAGTTAACAGTGGACAATAACTATTTGCTGAGAAATGAACAAATAAACCACATTTCCTTCGTACCCAGCATAACGATGGAAGTACTGAAGAAAAATTTTGTTGTAAAATCTAGATCAACTATTAATATATTGAGAAATATAACTCTGCATGGATATGTACATTTATTTTGGCTACAGTAATATTTCATTATGGCGTCAAGAATATTACATCGACCTGCAAGAATTTCTTATCAATTTTTTTTTACATTGCATACTTCGGAGAAGAAATTTTACTTTCTATGTTAGCAATAGTGTACACAACAAACTGGAGTATAACTCCAGAAGATTAGACTCGAAGACGACTGAACAGAGAGTAAAAATTGATATATAAAAAGCAATATTCATCCAATATTTGTACACGCTAGTTGGGTGGCACACCGGCCACCTACCGTCTAATCGCCGATTAGGCGGGCTAGGCAGGAGGGTGGAGCCTAGCGCCTTGGCAGGCTTTTGGGAACACTGGTAAAAAGGTTAACCCAAAGAGGACATTGTAGCAAAGCTAAACTGAAATAGCAGCCCAAAAACTATATATATATATATATATATGTGTGTGTGTGTGTATTCTTTGGTGACACATAGTAGACAAAAAAACACAGCTAAAGTGCATCTAGATAACATCATGCTATACCGTCATGATTCATGAAAGAACAGACCCAAGTATGTAGCATTTTAGTTTCAATCCGAAGTATGTAGTTGTGTACTACTATATAAGTACGGCAAGTTAGCTATGTGATGAGCGGTTCTCACATGTTTAGTCAAACATTTAAACTCTAGTAACATTGGTGCTTAAGAAGATCATAAAGGAGCTTATTATTTTCATAAAATGAGCTTATTATTTCACTAAGCTTTTCTGCGAAATTAAGTGCAGGACCTCTTCCAGTTGCTGGCTATCTAAAATGCCAGATAGCTAGATCGAAACAGATAGAACAAAGATGGAAGTAGCACCGGTCATCGGAAAGTACCACGTTGCTAATTCAATTGAATTATAAGAAACTTTTTATACGACTGCACGAAGCATAAAAGATAATACTTAACCATAACTCCGTGCTACTGTCTTGTTCTACTCAACAAAACAATGACTAACATGTAGATCTTGTCGTAATAACTCTAAAATGCATATATAACCTGGTGACAAGACCCTTGTAGCTAATTCATTTGAATTATAAGAAACTTTTGTATGACCGCACAAAACATAAAAGATTTAAACATATTTCCATGCTACTGTCCTCCTCAGTCTAGTCATCAAGACAATGACTAACAGAATTTCATAGATATTGTCGTAATAACACTAAAATGCATATATCAGAGCAGGAGTCAAAGCCATTAACTCCAACGTTCCGAGTCTGACTGATCGCATTCGCACTATTTCCACTATATTCCAAAAAACTGGTCAAAACCTACTTTGGTGACCATGCCATTCTGAATACAAGGCCAAACGCAATTCCAGAACCGTATGCTCAAATAAATTAACATTGCAACACGTCTTAAAGAACATATAGAGCATCAAATATAACTTACTATGATATTAGCACAACAAAGCCACATCATTTAAAGCATTTAGAGAACATTCCACAAACAATCTAAAGAAATGGTTCATCACCTTGACAACTGATGTGATGTCGCGGAGTGGGGCCCTTAGGTACCACTCAGGTAGGGGGCTCCTCCTCTTCGGTACAGTCCTCACAGCCCACACTGGTGGCACGCTCTCCTTGCTGCTCGACGGTGACAGGACCCTTCGAGCCAGCGGCTTGACGGCGCCCTTCACCACCACAGCTCCTGGTGACGCCACCCTCCTGATAAAGAACCCACCACCATAGAGATCGGCGAATGCCGGCCAGCTGACATTCCTCGCTTCAGGCATCTTGGAGTTCTGCAACAAATTTACAGCATATCAGTGACGCGAGAACCCAAGAAATGCATCACAAGATGAAGAAATTTGCCCTATAAATCACAATTTTTCCTTACAGGTGTTCTGCTATCTCCTGTTCTTTCTGCTACAAGTCCTGTTGCAAAATCCCAGCACTCTCCTGAAGATACGAAGAAATTTGCGGGTGAAACCGGAAGGTGGAATTCAGATAACGCACGAACATGTAAGGGCCCAAAACCCACACACCTTTTGCTTCTTCTTCCAAAATCCACGCGAACCCTACGTCCCGAAGATATCTGGAAGAACGCCGAAACGCAAGCAAGATCCAGTGGATAAGACCTCAAGAAAAAGCACCAGTAACATTAAGAACTTGCCTCAAGAAACATCAATAATCGCCTAATCTCCGATTCTTTGTACTCACAACCCTACTGCGAACCTCAAATCTCCAAAGATCCCAACTAAATAATCATAGAAATGGATCAGAAAACCACGAAAGAGTTTGGGGTTCGAACGCGAACCAACGAATCCTCCCACCAAAAAAACCAACCAAATATTTCAAGCTTTTCTCATTTCCCACCTCAGATTCCTGCCGCTCCGATTCCCGCACGCCAATCCTAGCCCTTCCGCAGATCTACAAGAGCAGAATCACTTAAACGCATCAAGAAATTGCTCGGAAAAAGGCAAGAACACGATCCTCCCAAAAAAAACCGCAATACTTCTCACGATTTACTCTGCTCTTCTCCGATTCCCGCCGACCCGTACCCCTGCAACGACTACTTCCTACGATACAACCCTAACTAAGGTAGGATTTCTGGGTAGATTCCTAGGGTTTGTGTGGCTATGGGCTCTATCTAACGGGAGGGGGGAGAAGGTGATTGGGGATCGGCGCGGGGGCGGGATTTTAATCTGTTTGAAACGGTTTAGCCAAAACGACCAGTGCACGGTGTGTCGCGCGTGGACCGGGAGCACCATCCCACGCTCATGTGTCTGGGTTTGAGAAATGGACGGATAAGATGGTTCCGGTGCATGGACCTGGTGTGTATAGTTTGGGAATATGGGCCGTTGGTTTCGGGCGGAGTGGACAACCTTTCTGGAAAGTAGGTTGTACATCCTATTATATTTACGACACACATATATATATATATCATGAGAGGTGTTTGCTCTTCTTTTTTAAAGTTATATAAATATTAAAGCATTAATGAAGGGTAGATGAGGATTACTTACCCTTTTGCTTGCTTCAAGATTTGTGCAACTTGTATTATGAGAAAAAACATAAAAGCATTGCTCCTATATCATTCAATTTATAGATATGGATGGATTATAGATACAATGAGATGTACAAAATCCCCGCTCCAGCCTTTCGTTGAAAAGAACCAAATGCATGTCCAGCTCATTTTGCTTGATTCAGTCGTAAGCAAGGTTGGAAATTATGTTTTCGATTTTTTTAAATAATACTTTTTTAAAATGTATTGCGGTATTAATACGCCGAAAACAAAATTTACAAAAATAACACATATTCGCAAAATGGACGGCGAAATAGCTATTTTCACCGAACGGTACAGCGAAATAGCTATTTTCGCCAAATAGTGTGGTGACAAATGTTTAATTAAGCAGTTAACCGTTAGGCGATAAATTCTACGGGAAACAAGGGTATTATCGTCGAACCGTTTGACGAAAATAGAGTTGTCGCCATACGGTACGGTGAAAATAGCTATTGTCGCCATACGGTTCGGCGAAAATAGAGTTGTCGCCATACGGTACGATGATAATAGCTTCTTTCCCCTAAACTCTGACGGCCGACTGTTAGCTGCATAATTAAGCAGTGGTCGCCGCACTGAGTGACTAAAAGAGTCATCCTCGACTAGTATATGTTATAACTGGTCGATGTAACTATATGAACTATCCCCGACCAGTGCACACATAGCTGGTCGAGGTAAATAGGATATACCTTATCTTCAACTAGTGCCTTGTACACTGGTCGAGAACACTTCCACGTGACTAAATTTAACTCTAGTTAGAATCGTAACCAGGTAATGGTCCTTGGGCCTTATCTTTACTTGTGGGCCTACATTCTCGTATGCCCCATAATCAACACATTACACACATGTATGCGCGAGAAACATGAATGTTGAGCATCACATCCACACGTATAAAGATTGTCAGCAAATTTTCTACTTAAATACTACATAGATATGTATCGCGAGTACCATGAGCTAAACAGCTGTCTCGACATTACTAAACTGCATACTAGCACAACAAAGCATAACAAGTATCCAAGCTACAAGCTGGAGCACCCCTAATTTGGTGGTTCTGTATCTAGAAAAGGTAAATACTATGCCTTGGTTGTGGACTTGTGGGTCATCAGGTTTTCCCAGGAAGAAAATGTGTACATTGCAAAACTGAGTGGTGTGTGACCCAATTACTTCGCACAATTGAGAGTAACAGAGTATTACTCTTGTGCAAGATTTACAACTACAAAGTAACAGGAAAAATGAAACAACCCTCAAAAAATTCAAAATGAATTTATTCGGTTTGTTTGAATTCGCGTTTGATTTGAGTTTTGGAAGTTGGAATTTGAGTTTGGAATTCAAACCTTGTTGGGCGATTCCCTCTCATTAGACCTTAGGCTGCTCCACTTTGCCGCCGCCTCCTCCTCCTCGGCTTGGTGGCCGTCGCCCCGGCGCGCGGCCAAACCGCCTCCGCCCGCCTCCGCCTTCGGCGCTCGCCGTCTGCGTCGCCGCTCCACGCCGCCCATAAGCGCTGGCGTCGCGCCGCCTCCTCCCGACTCCGCGTGGTCTCGGCCAGCCGTCGCCTCGCCGCCTTGCCGAATCCTCGCCAGCCGCCTCCTCCAGCCGCCTCGCGCGCCATGGCGCCGCGTCAGCTCCGCCTCGCCGGCCTGCCTCTCGCTCTCGGCTATAAAAGCCCTCCCTCCCCTCGATTTCTCCTCGCCCCCTCTCCTCGCTCTCGTGGTGAGCCTCCCTCTCCACTTGCCCTCGTCTGCCGCCGGCTCGACCATGTAGCATGGCCAGCCCGCCGCCAGCCGCCCCGTCGCCTCCTGTTCCCACTGTGCCCTCCCTCGTGCCAGTGCTGCCGTGCCAGCGGGCCGCTCATCGGCCAGCCCTCACTGCCCGGTGGCCCCTCTCTCTCTCCCTCTCGCCGTCTTTGGCAGCCAACCAGCTACTCCATGTAGCGCCGATGGCATGACCCATTTCAATAAGCTTGACCAGCGCCCAAAAAACGATAAACGGCAGTTTTCGGATTTTAATTAATTAATTAATTCGAAAATTCCTTTTTTAATCAAAAATAGCTTGAGAAAAATCGAGAAAAATCAGGAAAATCCCGAGCTCCACCAAATACATTTCGAACGTCTCGACCCAGCGAGTCGAAATGCTATCCGTTCCCAGTCAGAACCCCGGAAATTCCCAAATCGGTTTAGCCCTCGTTCTCTTCAGGCTGATTCCAGGTTTCCCATTTGATTTCCGTTTTCTTTTTTGGTTGTTGTTTTATCGTTTATTTATGTTGGTTGTCTTTTCGCGCTAGGTCGGCCGTTGAGGCGTGGAGCGGGGCGATCCCTGGAGTCGGGCGATTCGAGCGAGCGTTGGACCAGGACGGGAGCGCGATGCGACTACTTCCCAGCGACTCGTCCGATCCGGTGCCGCGCAAAGGCAAGCCGTACACCCTTTGATCATATTGATCCTATCATGCCATGCTATAGTAGTAATTATTTTATATCGCATTATTTTCTGTATTTGAATTAATGAAATCCGGTATTTTAGAATAACATGATAAATAGAGTATCTGCAATTGCTCATGAAACCTCCTTGAAATATTTGAACCTGTTAATCCTTTGGAACCCTAGTTAATTGCTTATTGCCATGAATAGGTTAGATATCTTGCTAGGTTAGTTCAAAACACTGGATTTAAAAGAAAATCTTTGCCGAATCTCGATTCGGTTGTTATAAAAGTCTTTGCGATCGGGGACAATATCGGATTAATCCGGAGTGGATGAGATTAGTCCGAGTGATTAATGCCTTGGTTAATGGGTGGCGGTGCGATGCGGAATGGGTTAATGGATGAAGGCTTGGTCTTTGGCAAAAGTGTAAGGTTAATAATCCTTGAGCAAAGTAAATAACTTAGTTTCCGGCTCAACCACAGGTCGGATGTCATTGACCCGTATCAGGCCACGGCTCATTAAGTTAATCATTCTGAGATAATAATTTAATTTGTCTTGGTGGCTACCATTCTGGAGAGAATGGGGACCGGGCTTTCCGGCGAGGAAATGGGCCAGGAGGGTGGAAGCAGGGAATGGTCGAGTGACATTCTTGGTTCTCACAGCGGTGAAGCGCTAATGGGGACCACTGAGTCAAGGTAAGCGGTACTATCGGTAAACAACTAAGGGCGAGGAATGATTAAGCGAAATCTTTGTGATAATCTAAAGCGGGCCACATGCATTTAAGTTGCATGAAACTCGCGATTGGCATAAAGGTTATAGATATCTTGTGGGTAAAGTTGAGCCGCTCTGCGGAAGTTAATCTTAATTGTAATCGATTACGCCCGTGCCTTAGGTAAATGAAGTTAAGTTGGAATCGGGGTTGATACCATTAACTAAGCTCAAATTCTTGTTTGGAATTTGGATAATTGTGGTTAAGTGTTGTTGAACTTGCGAAATTCAAAC
Organism: Rhipidocladum racemiflorum; assembly: GCA_036346355.1. NCBI lineage: Eukaryota > Viridiplantae > Streptophyta > Magnoliopsida > Poales > Poaceae > Rhipidocladum > Rhipidocladum racemiflorum. The sequence goes on from CM070571.1 coordinate 24,327,484, forward strand.
TACTTATTTATTAGTTTGTGCTTCAAATGTAAAATGAATTGTGAAATAAAGCGCATCGGATACTAAACCCTATTGCCATCCCTTGATTACCCCTACATATAGTATTGGTGGTTAAAATGCGACTTGTTGAGTACTCCGTACTCACCCTTGCAAAACCCCGCCCCTTTCGGAGTTCGAAGATGTTGGCGCCTTCGAGGAGATCGTAGATGGCGATTTGAAATGCAGTTCTAGGTCTTTGTCTTCGCTCAGGCCTTGCACGTGGTTTCTCTCTTTTGTTAGTGTAAGTTTAGAAGCTTGGATGCTTCTCTTGTAAAAGCAGGTCGTTAGACCAACTATATTGAATAAAAAGTGTTGAAAGTTGCTTTTGTCGGGAGCAATTGTACTCTTGTCTTCCAGCAGTTAGTCTTCTGGGTAAGCTGTTGTGAGTTCATTTGCCACTAAAAGGCGGTCCATCACAAGTGGTATCGAGCCTAGGCTTGGCCGTAGGCGAGACCTAAGTTGGCTTAAGGAGTCTTTTAGAAAGATTATTTCAAACTACAAAATGAGTTTGAAAGCTGTAAGTACTATCCTTATAATCCTGTTTCTCTCCTCTCTGTTTCCCACCCTTTCCTTAAAATTCTTTTCTCTCCTTTGAAACTCACTTAAAACCTTTAAAGCTCATCGACTTAAAAGATTCGTTTTGGCGAGATGGTGCACCACGATCTACCACTTCCCAGGGTTCGAAGGATGGATCAGGCTAACTTTGTGGAGAATGCTTTCTGACATGTTGGAGTGATCAGATTGAGATCCCCGTTTTCTGCGGAGGAGCTTTTCCAGGTGTCGTCGCGTTGAGTGGAAACCTGGTTCAATCTGACGGATCCGCCAAATAATCCGGATATTCCGCGTCACTTCCAGGGCGCAGCGTCCACGAGTCGACGCTATCCAGGACTCTGCGTCGAGCGTGAAAGCACTGCGTCGTCTCTTGTGCCGGGAGTTCGACCACGATCGATTTTGATTGATCCCCATGAAGGATGCCCCGACACGATGATCGTCTACGTTCCGGAGGGCGAGGCGAATCAGCGTGTCGAGGAAAGCTGCGAGCTCCTTGTCAACAAGGATTTCACTGTACACTACCCTTCTCCTCGGCGGGATGATCTTCGGCGGCAGTTGAGCAATGCCTGGATGGAGATCGGCGAGCTTCGTGAGGAGATAGACCAATGCGGCCCGATGCGAGCAGGAGAAGAGATGTCAGTGGATGATGTCAGTCAATTTGTGGCCCGACACTGTCCATGGCGAAGATGTGGAGGAAGATCGAGGCGCATCATCTACATCTCGGCGGCGATTGAAGATTCGATCTTAGAATAGGGCGTTAGTCCTAGAAGTTAGCTTTACCCTTTTGGAGTAGTCTTTTGTAATGTAAAATAGGTTGTTCCTTACCTTAGTATGGCGGTATTGTAAACAATCTATGTATCGAGTAAAATTAAGTTTCCTATCTCTGTATGTTGTTTGCTCTATTATCCTTATATCTTAGGCCTAATTCCACTAATTCTTTCCCATTTCATCTACGCCTCTCACCTATTCTATCTCTCTACCTTGTGTCTAAATCTTACTTATCTTACCTTTGCCCAAAACCTGCGACAAGACCTAAAAGATAGTCGGTATGGATCAAGGTGAAGGATCCCAACACCAAGGTTACGGGAATGAGGCGGACCGGCCAGGAAATCCAGTCAACATAGCTCAAGAAATGCTTGGCGGATATAGAAAGACGGATACTGATCGAGCAGGCGAATCGAGATGATTGAGATGATGATAGCGCATTTGCATAAGACCCGGATGAATCCCCAAGGAAGCAACTTTGGACATGATGGATTATTAGGTGGGTCACCTGGTGCGACTTCCAAAAGACCCGGCCCCTATTTTCTCCACGTCAAGCGAGCCGTTATCGGCGGATGATTGGCTCACGGTTATCAAATGAAGTGGATACGTGCGATTGCGAGAAGGAGAAAGTGCTCGCCTCTCACGGCAAGGACAAGCGGCAGACATGGTGGAGTCAACTTTCGGACTCTAAAAGGCGGACAAGAGATTTAGTGGCGGATGTTCGAAGAAGCTTTCAGGAAGACTCACATTCAGCGGGCTTGATGGCCTCCAAGCGGAGGAATTTTTGTCTCTCCATCAAGGAGGAAGGGTGTGATGGAATACACTGCACCACTTCAACAACCTTTCTCGCTATGCACCCGGAGACACAGGAGGAAAGAAGATAGAAAGATTCTATGAAGAATTTGCGAGAAGAACCTTAAGTTCCATATCTCATCAGTGGAGTTCAAGGATTTCTGACCATGGTAGATAGGCTGATTGTGTCGAGAAGAAACAAGGAATGACACGGAGGATACTAGAAAGAGAAGGCTTACGGCAGAGAATGTCGGCGAAATCGGTTCAAGGAAGGACCTATACCTTCAACCCCAATGTTCCAAACAAGAGACAAGCGGTGGGAGGATCAGGCACATTGCTCAATGCTCGGCAGAATGTTCGATGCTTTACCAGCGGGAACCATTACTCTAATGTGTGTCCCAAGAAAGGTTCGACTTGCTTCCATTGCGGACGGCCCGGACACTTGGCGGCGGTGCGAAGAAGGACTTGCTTAAGTGATGTGGCAAAAGCTCAAGCGTCGACCATGCAACGACCAACGCCCTTGGTCGGCCTCGGCCGCCCATCAAGGTTGTTGAGGCACCCGATCAAGGCAGGGTATTCCAACAACCGCGGAACCAACCCGGGAACCCTCAGCGAGAATCAACCATGTCGGCACGAAGCGGCCAAAGCAACGGATGTTATCGTTGGTAAGTTTCGTCAAACCAAGTTGGCCTTAACCCTTTTGATCCAGGTCACGACCCATTCGTTCATTTCCTTGGCTTTTGCTTGCAAAAGTGGGTTGCCCTATTCTCCTTGCCCTCTCCATGTGTTTCCACACCCACTGGAAGTCGGTTGATGGCAAGATTCGATTCTGATAACCTAAGGATAGAAATCCAAGGGATTGAGTTGAGCCAACTGTTATTAGAGATGGATGGTCTAGATGTCATATTGGGAATGAGCCGGTTATCTAGACACCATGCTCGAGTTGGATTGTTCTCGAAAGCGATGACACTTTCGAGGAATGGATTTGGTCGAGTAGTGATTCAAAATGATCCAAAAGGCGATCAGAGGAATCGAGCGTCATCAATGCAGGTTGCAGTGGAGTAAACGGCATACGTAATTGAAGGTACCCAGGTATTTCGAGAAGAGTTACAGGAAAACCTCCGAAACAGAGGCATAGAACGGCGGCAATAGAGTTAGTTCACGGAACAGCTCCTATCCATAAGCGATCCAGTCAATGTAAGCGCTTTGGAGTTAAAGGCGAAGAAGCAATTGGATGAATTCTTTGGACAAAGGATTTGTACGGCCAAGTATATCACCTTAGTCGCGCAGGTTGTATTTGCAGGAAAGAAAGATGGAAGTAAGAGACTGCATGAACTCTGAGCCCTGAATGATGCAACCATCAAGAACAAATTACGTTACCCGGATAGATGACACTGTTACCGATCAATTGAAAGGAGCCAAAATCTTTTCGAAGATAGATCTGAGGGCGAGGATACCATCAGTTGAAGGTCGGAGAACAAGGCAGAGAGAAAAGACAGCATTTGCTACTGCTGCGGATTATATATGAGTTCACCAGTGGTGCCATTTGGACTCACAAATGCCCTGACCTACTTTATGAACACGATGAACCAAGTATGCATGGAGTTCTTGGACAAGTTCATCGTGGTATTCATAGATGATATACTCATTTACTCCAAGGCGAGAAGAAGATCACAAGGAGCATCTACACTTAGTGCAGGAAGGCTTAGAGAACATCAGCTATCATAAAATTCTCTAAGTGTGATTTACTGGTTGGATGAAATCGCTTTCCTAGGACACATCATCACCAAGGATGGCGTGAAGATGGATCGAGAAGATCGGGCAGTGTTGGAATGGAAACGGCTGTGTCGGTGCCGAAGTCGAAGTTTTCTCGGTTTGGCGGGATACTCTGAAGAAGATTTATAGAAGGATTCTCCAAGATAGCCAAACCAATGGCTCAGCTTCTCAAAAAGGGACCCCTACGTTTGGGTGAGAAGTGTGAAAAAGTTTCCAAGAGTTGAAGACCAAGTTAACCTCAGACCCAGTTCTCACTCTCCCTGATCCGGATAAAGATTTCCAGATCTACTGTGATGCTTCGAAGAGAGGATTGGGATGTGTGTTAATGCAAGAAGGAAAAGTGGTTGCGTATGCATCGCGACAACTCAGACCGCATGAAGAGAATTACCCAACCCATGACCTGGAGCTAGCCTCAGTAGTGCATGCATTGAAGATTTGGAGACATTACCTGTTGGGAGCCGTGTGAAGTGTTTTGGACCACAGAGCACGAAATGCGTGTTCACTCGGCCCAATTTGAACATGAGAGCGAGAGAAGATGGTTGGAGTTGATTAAGGATTATGACTTAGAGATCCTTTATCATCCGGGAAAAGCTAATGTGGTAGCAGATGCTTTGGCCGAGAAAAGCACGCCATCATTTAGCTCAAATTGAGACTATCTCTCCCGGTGAAGTCGGAATCTGAGGAGTTGAACACAGATAGTGTCAGAAGGATCAATATGTTTCCTAGAGATACAGTCAGAACTTCTGAAGCAGATCAAAGCGACTCAATGAGATGAGAGATCTTTGGAATCAGGAAGTTGATGAAGGAGGTTAGTCCCTCGAGTTCTCGGAAGACAAGCAAGGCATACTACGATTCCTTGATCGTATATGCATCCCAGAAGGACAAGGATATAAGAGGATTGATTTTGTGAGGCTCACTCGTCACAATTCTCAATACATCTGGCGATCTGAAGATGTACCAAGACTTGAAGAAGAATGCTTGGTGGAATGGAATGAAGAAAGAAGTAAGCTAGAACACGTGGTGTGTTGTGGCGTGTGTCGAGAAAATCAAGATAGACCACCAAAAGGCCGGAGATTGCTGCAACCCCTTCGATTACGAGAATGGAAGTGGGAAGAGATTGGAATGGACTTTATCACTGGTTTTCCCAAGACTCAGCAAGGATATGATGCTATCACGGGTAATCATTGATAAATGACCAAAAGTAGCCCATTTCATCCTATAAAGCGGTATTGGAAGAGACAAGTTGGCGAGTTGTACCGACCAGATCGTCGGATTACATGGAATCCCTAAGAAGATCGTGTCGGATCGTGGAGCCGATTTACTTCAAAGTTACGGAAAAGTGCATGAAGCGTGGAGTACAGACTTAAATTTCGTCTGACCTATCACCCTCAGACCGATGGTGACGAGAAAGAGTCAACCGGATACTAGAGGATATGTTGAGAGCTGCGCTCTAGCATATGGAGCCTCATGGGCCAAGTGTTTGCCATTTGCGGAGTTCGTGCAATACTTGATTACGAGGCGATCTGGGTATGTCACCGTTTGAAGCCTTGTATGGAAGGAAGTCGCGAACCCAGTTAAATTGGGCCAGACCAGGAAGAAAAGCTTGACTTTTGGGCCTCGGTTGGTACATGATGCGAAGCTCATGTGAGGATCATAAGGAAGAATCGAGAAACTGACTCAAGTCCGAAGCAGAAGAGTTATGCGGATACAAGGAGAAAAGACATAAGTTATCAGATTGGAGACTTAGTTTATCTCAGAAAGTGACACCCTTTAAGCCCGTTAGCCGTTTTGAGATAAAGGGAAGTTAGCTCAGGTATGTTGGACCATACCCGTGGTAGCGAGGTGGAGAAGTAGCCTACAAGTTACAGCTAAGTCCGGAGTTGTCAAGGGTACACAATGTCTTTCATGTGTCCCAGTTGAGGAAATGCCTCACGTCGGCCCGTCGAGCAAGTGCGAGTTGAAAGGATAGACTTGAAAGAAGATTTGACATATCATGAGGAACAGTCGGGATTGTGGAGACTATGGAAAGGGAACTCAAGTTCAAGAATGTCGGGATCTGTAGAGTGCTATGGAAGAATCATACACTCGAGGAAACTACTTGGAGAAGGAATCAGGCAGTGCGCAATTTTCCCAACCTATTTTCCCGAGTGAAATGAATCTCGGGGCCTAGATTCCATTTTAAAGTAGGTTGAAACAACCCTCAAAAAATTCAAAATGAATTTATTAGGTTTGTTTGAATTCGCGTTTGATTTGAGTTTTGGAAGTTGGAATTTGAGTTTGGAATTCAAACCTTGTTGGGCGGATTCCTCTCCTTCGTGGGCCTTAAACCTGCTCCATGTGGCTTTGCCCGCCCGGCCTCCTCCTCGACCCGGTATCCGTCGCCCGGCGCGCGGCGGCCAGCCTCCGCCGCCTCGCCTTGGCGCTTTCGCCTTGCCAGTGCCTTGGCAAGCTCCGCCGCCATAAAGCGCTTTGGCGTCGCCGCCCTCCTCGCTCAGCGTGGTCTCCCGACCAGTGCCGCCGCCTCGCCGCCTTGCCGTCCTCGCCAGCGCCTCCTCCCGCCGCCTCGCGCGCTTGCCGCCAGCGTCGCCGATCGCCCTCGCCGGCCGCGCCTCTCGGCTCCGGCTATAAAAGCCCTCCCTCCCCTCGATTTCTCCTCGCCCGCTCCCTACGCTCGTGGTGAGCCCCTCCTCTCCCTTGCCCTCGTCTCGCCGACTCGGCCCTTGCCATGACTGCCATCGCCAAATCCGTCGCCTCCTGTTCCCCTGTGCCTAACCTCCGTGCCGTGCCCCGGCAGGCGGGCCGCCTGTCGACCGCCCTCCTGCGGTGGCCCCCTCTCTCTCCTCTCGCCCATACCGTCTTTGGCCGGCCAAACCACCAGCTCACTTGCAGCGATGAACGTGCGGCCCATTTCCGGTAAAGCAGCGCCCAGCGATAAAAGCGGATTTTTGATTTTAATTAATTAATTAATTCGAAAATTCCTTTTAATCAAAAATAACCAGAAAAATCGAAAAAATCCCGGAAAATCCCGAGCTCCACCAAATACATTTCGAACCGTCTCGACGCGAGTCGAGAAATGCTATCCGTTCCCAGATCCGAACGAGAAATTCCCAAATCGATTTAGCCTCAGTTCTCTTCCGGCTTCGATTCGGTTTCCCATTCGATTTTAGTTTTCTTTTTCTGTTGTTGTTATGTAGTTTATTTATGTTGGTTTTCTTTTAGCGCTAGATTCGGCAGTTGAGGCATGTGGGCGGAGGCGATCCTGAGGTGGGCTTGATTCCGGAAGCCAGCGTTGGACCAGGCGGGGCGTGATGCGACTACTTCCCGAGCGACTCGTCCGATCCATTGTAGCAAGGCAAGCCGTACACCCTTTGATCATATTGATCCTATCATGCCATGCTATAGTAGTAATTATTTTTATATCGCATTATTTCTTGTATTTGAATTAATGAAATCCGGTATTTTAGAATAACATGATAAATAGAGTATCTGGAATTGCTCATGAAACCTCCTTGAAATATTTGAACCACTGTTAATCCTTTGGAACCCTAGTTAATTGCTTATTGCCATGAATAGGTTAGATAATCTTTGCTAGGTTAGTTCAAAACACGGATTTAAAGAAAATCTTCTTGAATCTCCGATTCGGTTATAAAGTCTTTTGATCAGGGGACAATATCGGATTAATCAGGTGGATGAGATTCAGATCCCAGTGATTAATGCCTGTAGTTGGTCACGGTGGCGGTACTGCAGTCACGAATGGGTTTAATGGATGAAGGCTTGGTCTTTGGCAAAAGTGTAAGGTTAATAATCCCTTGAGCAAAGTAAATAACTTAGTTTGGCTCAACCACCAGTCGGACCAGTCGATGACCGTGTCAAACCACGGCTCATTAAGTTAATCATTCTGAGATAATAATTGGACTGTCTTGGTGGCTACCATTCTCTGGAGAAGAATGGGGACCGAACTTTCGGCGAGGAAATGGGCCAGGAGGGTGGAGCAGGAATGGTCGAGTGACATTCTTGGTTCTCACAGCATGAAGCGCTAATGGGGACCCTGAGTCCAAGAGTAGCGGTACTATCGATAAACAACTAAGGAGGCAGGAATGATTAAACGAAATCTTGTGATAATCTAAAAGCGGGCCACATGCATTTAAGTTGCATGAAACTCGCGATTGGCATAAAGGTTATAGATATCTTGTGGGTAAAGTTGAGCCGCTCTGCGAGTTAATCTTAATTATGTCCGATTCGCGTACTTCAGGTAAATGAAGTTAAGTTGGAATCGGGGTTGATAGTAACTAAGCTCAAAGTTCTTGTTTGGAATTTGGATAATTGTGGTTAAGTGTTGTTGAACTGCGAAATTCAAACTACTTATTTATTAGTTTGTGCTTCAAATGTAAAATGAATTGTGAAATAAAAGCGCATCAGGATACTAAACCCTATTGCCATCCCTTGATTACCCCTACATATAGTATTCGGTGGTTAAAATCGACTTGTTGAGTACTCCAGTACTCACCCTTGCAAAGCCGCCCCTTTGAGTTCGAAGATGTTGGCGCCTTCGAGGAGATCGTAGATGGCGATTTAAGTGGTTCCTAGGTCTTTGTCTTATTTCAGGCCTTGCAGTAGTTTCTCTCTTTTGTTAGTGTAAGTTTAGAAGCTTGGATGCTTCTCTTGTAAAACCGGTCGTTAGACCAACTATATTGAATAAAAAGTGTTGAAAGTTGCTTTTGTCAGGCAATTGTACTCTTGTCTTCCAACAGTTAGTCTTCCTGGGTAACTGTTGTGAGTTTCGCACTGCCCCTAAAAAGGCGGTCCGTCACAAAAAAGGAAACAAATGGCAGAGGATTGAAGTTCTACGATTAAAAACAAAGCAGCAAATTCATAGTGTATTATCACAAAAGACTAGAATTGGAAAGAATGGATATCATTTGAACCATACATCTGCTGCCAGAAGGATCCAAACATGTGTAAGAAAATGTGCTAATAAAGAGTACTTTACTTTAACTTATGTTTTGATATCTGTGTGAAACAAATGATGCCCCTCAAATTCTCTGTGTCGCTTTAGAAAAAGCCAGCACAAGTTCTTGGGTTGTAGAAGAGCTTCTGCTCTTGTTTGGAGATATCAGCATGGTATCCTTACCCTTCAAAAAAGAATTTGTACTCAACAGACTGACTTCAACAGCTCAAATCAACATGTGGCAACTGAGACAAACATGGGAACTCATTGTCACCATTGGGCATTACACAATGAAGGCACACTAAATTTCTTATTGCTAGTCATACATGACATGCCTCCATGGAGTTGCACAAAACAAAAATGTGATAATCAACCAGCAAATCAGGATTGATGAGATCTAAAGGGGTGATTTTGTCGCATCAGATACGGGAAAGGGGGGTAAAGGTGTGTTGAAGTATAAGTGAATTACCCGTCTTTCCTCATCAGCTTAAGCTTGTGGGTGAACTGGCTGGTGCATGCAACTCAATATGGTATCAGAGCCAAGAGGTCTCGAGTTCAAGACCTGGTTGGTGCAATTAAAAAAATAATAATTGCAGCCCACTTCTATTCCACGTCTTAGGCCTGAGCTAGGGAGCCTACACGTGAGGGGGAGTGTTGAAGTATAAGTGAATTGCCCGTCTTTCCTCATCAGCTTAAGCTTGTGGGTGAACTGGCTGGTGCATGCAACTCAATAAGGTGAAAAAGTAAAAAAAACCCACAAAAGTGGCATATCCTTGTTGACACTGTTTCTACATGTCTGTCATACTCTCACACAGTCATTTCCTGTTTTGATGCTTCGCTAATGCTATGTATTGTGCTAATAATCATCCATATTCAAGATATATGTGCAAAAGTTTTTTATTGCAAAAAAAACATTACTTTTCATGCCAAATCACTCATTTGGAGAAAAGTTCTCTCCTGAATCGACAGGTTCTAAAAATCCTTTCCATGAGTTTTCGATCATCAAGACATTATCAAATCCTAATTTGGAGGATCTCACGATGATGCTCTCGTCGATACAATCGAAACACACCTGTTATTTGCTCAATTCGGATTCCAGACATAAAAGTTACGATGAAAACATCGAGCCTTCGATGGGTTGGTGACATAAAGATGTGGGGGGAATGCTATGTGCACACCAATTTATAAGGATAAATCAGTGGTGGGACCCACAATTCTGTATGGAAGCTTATTAGGCTATTCCCAGTGCAAAGTTTCATACTCCAATATCCAAGAATGCCACATAGGATGAAAAATATGATACTGCATTGAAGAAACACTCTCTACAATGCATAGTATCATACTTATATGGTTAAAATAATTAATTGGTGTGACGTTGTGTCTATGAAAGTGGGCCCAATGCGTTAGATTCTGTGCCATGGCCTAAGATATCGTGCCAAAGCAGTATCTTGCTCAAGATACAGCTTTCTTCTCCCTCCTATTTAATGCTTTGCCACATCAGGAAAAAATCCTATGTGGCATCTATTTAATAAGTATGATACTTGAAAAGGTGTGATAATTGCCTAGAGGGGGGGGGTGAATAGGCTAATAAAATTTTAAAACAATTTGATGCAGCGGAAAAGAGTCGGATATTCCGATCCAATATCGGAACCTCCGATAACTTCGGAACGTCCGGAATTACGTCGGAATATCCGATTAGCACTGAAAGAATAGAATCAAGTTTAGGACAAGCAATTTAACAGCTAGCTCTAGGCTATTAAGAAATGGACCAAAGTAAATCAACAAGACTAATAAAGCAATAAGTGACAAGAGAGAACACGACAATTTGTTTCCCGGAGTTCGGATCCTTGAGGGGATCGTACGTCTCCGTTGAGGAGGCTCCCAAAGAGCCGGGTCTCTTCCAACCCTTTCCTCCCAAACCTCGGTCACACTTGAGACTTGGTTCCACTATTGGATCCTTTCCTTTCGGAGGCGGAGCCGGCCTTCACAAACTTCCCACGGCGTCCCACAATCGCCGGGAGCTCGTGAGTGACGCCTAGCCGTCTAGGAGTCCTTCAACCTCCAAGAGTAATGAATGCGCTTGATTCTCGATCTTGGAGTGGTCTTCTATTTGCTCAAGATGAATGAATGCTTTGCTCTAATCTCACAACCACACTTAACAAAACCTCAGTCACTAGATGATCCCTAAGATCAAGGAGGAGGATGGCTCAAGATTGTTCTAGAAAATGCTTAAGAAGCTCAAGAGTTCAGCCCAAGTAAGTGTGTAGCACTCTAAAGGGAGAGGAGTGGAGTATTTATAGTTTTGGTTCAAAACTAGCCGTTACCCTCGCACTCAGCCACTCATCGGACTACCCGATCCCAACATCGGAATGTCCGATGAGTGCAAACAACCAGAACTGGGACAGCTTCCAACGGTCGAAAACTATGTGTATCGGAATGTCCGATCTCAACTTCAGAACATCCGATGACACCCAGAGAGGGAACCCAGCTAAACAAACTAAGTCCACATCGGAATGTCCGATTGAAATATTGGAACATCCGAAACAAACAGAGAGTTCCCAAACTGGTAGAAGGCTACTTCGGAACTTCCGAAGACGAACTTCGGACACTCCGAACTAAACAGAGAGTTCCCAAACTGGGATCCAACAGGCATCGGAATATCCGATACAAGATATCGGAATGTCTGACCCTAACAACGCACTACGGACTGAAGTGCAACCACACATCGGAATGTCTGAACTTCGGAACTTCCGATCCAACATCGGAACATCCGACTATAAAGTGACAACAACAAAATTCCAATGCATGTGAGACGACTTGAATGCTCTCAAGAGACTAAAAATATTCATCTGAGCATATAGACCATCTCTAGACCAATTTTAACGCACCCCTCTTAATAGTACGCCAAACCTATAACTCAACAAACGAAAATTACATCCGCAGTTGCCGTTTTTCTTACTCAATAACGTCTGAGGATGCCCGATGATTGTAGATGATCTCTATTCAAAACATTCACATGTTCATAAACTAGTTGAACACGTTAGATTCTTTAATCGTTTGTTATTAATCAACCAAAACAATATTAAGGGGCCTAGATGCACTTTCAATACTACCCATTGGGAATAGCCTTATCTTGCTTCTGGATGCTTCCACATAATTCTTGAAGTAAGGAAGAAATTTGGGAGATTCCATATTTGCCACGCCAACAAACGGAGCATAATATCATCTTGTAACATGATTTTAGTGACTGAAACGACTTCATGGAAAACAATTTGACTTTGGGGTGGTATTTTTTCAATAAAGAACTTTGCAATGGTATTTATGTAAAACAATCACATTGCAATGGCATATAACTGAATTTCCCTATAAAAATTGTTCTATTGGTAAATGGTAATACCTCTAGTTGCGATGAATAAAATAAAAGCAACAAATTAGATGCCAAAAAAAAATGGTTGTATTTATTAAATATTAGTTGGACGTTGAGCTAAACCAAAAGCAATAAATTTTAATATCAATAAACACAAGCAATAAATACCATACTGAAGTAAAATGAAATAAATATATAATACAAAAGAACATTTGGCATTGATATCCTCTATCTGAATCCGGCAATGTATAGAATCTTGGCGATGTGGTGTCAACATTAATGTAAAAGAGAACATAAATGCGAGGATAGATCAAGGCCTAAGATTTGATAATGCCTCTATATAAACACCAGCAAAGGAGCTTGGCAATGAGCACATTGAAACAGAAGAGGGAGAGATAGAAGTGACCTTCTCTTCTCCTCATGGCACTCGTCAAGAGCAACGCAACGAGGGCTTTGTACCCCACAGTTTCTGTTTTCATTGTCCTAATTGTGGTCATGTCTTCTACCTTCTCATCCTGCTTTGCACGTATGTAAGAACATCCCTATTTTACTATGCATTTTTCTCTCTCTCCAAATGTTCATATCAGATAACCTATCAACATTGTTTGGTTTTTGATCGTGCTAATCGATTGAGCTGCTGCCTGGTGCTGCAATGCGTTGCTTGTGTAGAGGATGAGACGTGCTACAATAACAAAATCTGCACGATCAACTGGTGTGTGGGCAAATGCGAAAAGGAAGGCTTCAAGCGTTATACTGCCCAATGCAAAGAGAAGCCTGTCCAGTGCTGTTGCTCACCTCACGCAGTGGCGTCGAAATGACGGCAACGATCGACGACAGTGCTTGAGCAAAGCGATGTTGATGGTTAAATTTCATGCATGTAATTGATCAAAAATTCTCTTGCATGTAATGCATCGATGAGTCCGATGCAAATTCAATAAACATGTTTTTATTACGAAGAGGTTTAATTAGTCGCATGGGGCTTATTTCCTGTCTCTGGCCCTTCATCCCTACTCCATGCGAACAAATGGAGTATTGGCCATTAATCCGTCTGTAACATTATAATTTTTAAGGGGGGAAACATTATGATTTCAGAGCACCGATGGATATAATTGGTGCAACAGATTTAGTGTAGTTCTTTCTTAGAAAGGTCCTCTGGTTTAGGGAACTGTTTTATTTTTGAGAAATTTTACGGTGGATTATACTGGTAGTATATAATATGTAGTAGAAATCACATCTAACCGTTGATTTGTTAAGTGTTTCTACTACTCTACTACCAGATGAAGTATAAGTAAATTCTAGTTAATCTGATCCATTGAATCGAAAAGAATGAACGGTTCATATTCTCGATACCCAGTCGGGATGTTGCTGGATTTTGAGGTTTTATCCCATTGTCAATAGGACTGAAGCTCAATCGTGATGGGATGTGCTGGCCCAATAGCCCAACCCACCTCATTTGCTCTTTCTTCTTTTCTTTCTTCCTCTATTTTCCCTTCTTTTTATTTCTATCCTATTTTCTTTCTCTGCTGGCCCAGCACAGCCCAACCCTCCACTCCACCACCTCCTCGCTTCGATTTTTTAAAATAATAGATGAAAAAATAAAAATTACAAAAACAATATGTTGAAAAAAAATGATAGAAATATACTTCTGTCGCCGTTCTGAATGGCGGCAGAGTTCTGTCACCTTAATAAATGACAATTTTAATTCTGTGTAACATCCTTAGTTTCATTTTCTGAAAAAATCTAATTTAAATTAATTAAATTCAAAAATTGGAGTTTCCTTGGTGTTTAATTTAACCTGGCATTCCTATCCATCCAAAATCGGAATTCAGTTCTCCTCCGTCCGGAAAATCAAATTTCCAGATTCCCGTCAGTACCTGAAATTTCACCCGAGTCCGAAAATGCTCCAAAAACCATGGAACCTATTGTATTAGGTCCCAAATATCCTAAAAACATTTTGGGATTTTTCCCAAGATTTTTGGAGGCTCTCTGGTATTTTATCTCGCGCGGCTTTTGTTTAATGCCCGCTATTCGCCCCAGAATATTCAAAACCACAAATTTCATCCAAATTCTACGAAACCAATTTTATTGGGTTCCAAATATTCCAAAATGGTTCTAGGAATTTTTCCAGAATTTTTAGACCATTTTTGCTAATTTTTCTCTAGGGCGTCACTTTCGCGTAATTCTCGGCCAATGAGGAAGTGCCACGTGGCGGTTACTATTCAAGCTTCTTCAACCTTGGGATGAAACGTATAGAGCATGGAGTTCATCTTTCCATACTTGCCTCCCTTCAATCAATCCCTCATAACTTTCAATTCAAAGCTCCAAATCGCGAACGGCCAGATCCGTTGGATTCGTATGGACAAGACCCTTTCGTTCCCCATGATCTTCATCCCTAAGTCGCGTCGGAAATGATTCAATCTTCCAAAAACCAAAAATGGCTTAAGTGCTCTTAACTCGGCCGTTTCTTCCCCAAACGGCGTGCTTCCACCTCTCATATCTCCGTGTTGGAGTGCTCTTCCCGGTGGTGTCATCCTCTTTTAGCCTCTCCGACCCGTTCGTCCGCTAGATCAAGAAAACCGGCGCCAGGACACCGTTTTCGTGTTCTTCGCGTTCATCGGCGTATCTTCCTCTCCGGTGGGTCAATCTCCACTCCGGTTGTTTCGTTGTGTTCGTATGGATGTCTAGGTTCTAATTCTCCACTCAATTTTAGGATTCATCAAGAGTTGTCGATGAATTTCGAGTTTTTGTCACTTCGGCCGAACCGCTGTTCGTCGCCAAATTCGTCGTTTCCGGTGAGCTTGGCTTCAATTCCTCGCAATCTTGAGTTCCTCTAGAGGTACTCTAGATGATCCACCATCCGTTTGATAGTGCCATGTTCAAATTTCTTGCAAATTTCCACTTTTTGGGAAAATTTGGGGTTCTCTGTTATGCCCGTGCCGTCGGCGTGGCCGTCGCCCGCCTCGGCCGGCTCGCCGGCGCCCGACCCTGGTCCGTGCCGCCCCTCGGCTGGCCCTGTCGCCGCTCCCAGCGCCAGCGCTCGGTAGAGCCCGTCTTGCCCGCTGGCCGTCCCAGCCTAAGCGGACCCATGGCCGGCTTCCTCATGTCTTGCCGGCCCTCCCCATGCCCTCGGTCGGCCCCGCCTGCGCCTCCGTCTTGCCGCCACGCTGAGCCCCCTGCCGGCCGTCTCCGACCCTCTGTGATCCTTGGACCTCGGGCCGCCATGCCGCCACTCGCCGCCGCTCGCCGTCGCACCATGGCCGGCGCCCCCATGAGGCTTTGCCTCCTCTGTTCTTGGCATGGCAAGAAGCCATGGGGAAGAACCCCTACGGGGATGACAAGCATGGCCCACCTGTAATAGAGACAAGCAAAAAAAATTAATTCAGCCCAAAATAAGATTCTAAGGAATATTCCTCGTTTTTGTATTTTCCGGAATTTTCAAACTTCGGATGCTCATAACTTTTCCGTCCGAACTCCGATTGACTCTGTTCAAATTCCTAAATTCATCTAAATTCAAGATCTACCTGCCAGTACTACTTTTATAGTTTTTTGGATTTTATTTATTTTCTTGTTATTTATTTTGTGTACCGTTTTGCGCGTAGCCGAGGATCCCGCCGAGTCAGCCAACCCCGCCGCCGAACTCCAAGGTTTCGACAACCTCGCTGCGACCGAAGGCAAGTCCCTTGACGCATTTTGATCCTCTGTTTGCAAATGTTTTAACATGTTTTATAAACTTGCATTGCTATGTTTATCATCGTATGTCAAATATAGATGAATAGTTAATCCAATTTGCGATTTCCTCATTTGTTATTGACATCCATGCTTAATTGTAACCCTAGGACTTTTGCTATGCCATGTTTACCTTATATGGTGACCTTTGTTGAATAGTACGATAGAATTGCTTAGGGCCAACATTGATGAAAATGACCCATGGGTGGGATTATACAAAAATGATGATTTCAAGTATGATTGGAAATTATTATAAAAATTTTGGTACTGTTTTTCCAAAATAAAAAGAAAAAGGAAAAAGGATTTGGACTTGGGCGGATTGGAATGTCGGGTGGGTGCGGATTGAGCACTAGTTTGCATTGTGCAAGTACCACCCCAAGTCAATTAAGGACCGACGCTTATGACTGTCCGTTCTAAGCATTACCGTACTACCACATGTCTAACATGGTACGACCTGGCTAAATAATTTGTAGAAACCTAACTTAGGCTCGCCAGTTGGTGGAATGTGGGTGCCAGATAGAGGCAAGTTGTACTCCCCACACGGCGCAAGAGGGGGCTTCTGTACTAGGTAGATAGAACCCTAACAGCGGTGAAACCTCAGCGGGTGAGTCGGGTTAGGTATATACATTGTAAAGGCCTTGTCATGATCGCTCTACCGACACACCAAAGGAAGTGTGTTAATTGCATGGCGTTAAAGAGATGATCATGTCTTGTGGGTAAAGCTGTACACCTCTGCAGAGTTAAAACTATTCGAATAGCCGTGCCTACGGTCAAGGGCAAAGCAAAGAATGCTTTCATAATGGTAGCCTTTGGTTTTGGTTTTGAAAATGAATGTTGTTTTGGGATTCGGGAGTGGTTAGAACTCTCGGATGTTGAATTGGCGGATTGAGCCAACCAGGTAGAGAAGAGAAGAGAAGAGAAAAGAAAGGAGACGAGAGGGATGGGAGGAGGAGAGGAGAGAAGAGGAGAAGAGAAAAAGGTCTGCGTGATATTTGAAGGTTGTTTATTAATCTCGTTTTTTATGCTTTTCAAAACCTAGGTTAGAAAATCAAGTAATTAGATTTGTAGAGTAGTAATAAGCGTGTAGATACTGATGGAGTTGGAATATTTTTTAGATATGGGTAGATTAGAAATATATTTAGGTACATTTAGATTAGAAATATTTATTTACATATATTTAGATTATTTTTGTAGATATGAGTAGTAATATTTATCTGTAAATATTTAGATATTAGTATTACTATTAGAGCTATGTTTAGAATAGTACAATTTTTGTAGGTAGATGCAGGTTAGTAATATTCGTTAGAATTTGTAGTGTTGTAATCGTGGGTTAGAGTCGATCGGATATGTTGAGAATAATTTGTCAAACCACCGGATAGTATGGAAATGAAAAGTAAAATTACAGGCAGTTAAAACAATTGTGTATTCAAGCATAGAGTAAGTTAATGTCATACGTAGGCATATTTTCTCAGTTAGGTTTGTAATTATCTCGGTTTATATTACCTATTGGATGATATAATGGCGATACGTGGTGTGTGCAATAACAATTTGAGAAAATGATACACATGTATGGATGATCAAGTATATTTTAAAATATACTATGGAGAAGGGGTTCCACACATGGGGGTCGAATGGGTGGAACTAGGTCATTTTTCAAGTGTGATAGACCAGCCTAAGTGGGACACTGTTTGAAAGTGCTCGATAGTCGTGCCTCATACATGTGTGATGACAGAGTCTATGCAATCGCATAGAAATATCTCCTCTGACTTTGTTACAAATGTAATGTTTGGAGAGATCATTAGCAACCTAGATCTAGAACCTCGTTCCATTATACTTGCAATACAGCAGAAGTTCTAATACACCGTAAGCTATGCGAAGGCCTGGAGGGTGAAGCAGAAGGCTTATGACGCTAGATGCGGTACGTATGAAGACTCGTACAAGAACTTACCAAGCATGCTTTAAGCCATTGAAGCGAGGAATGCTGGGACAGTTGTGGATATTTTCGAGTAGCACTCGTAGCCCTTCCCAGGGAAGATGGTCCTGAAGCAAGCCTTTTTGCATTTAGTGCTTGCATCAATGCATTCAAACATTGCTGACCATTACTTTGCATGGACAGCACATTCCTGACTGTGAAGTACAAGGGGTAGATTTTGACTACTATTAGAGTAGATGGCAACAACCAGGTTCTTCCCGTCGCACTGGCTTTTGTAGAGAGTGAGAACACAGATAACTAGCTTTGGTTTATGAGGAATGTGAAAGCTGGTATCGTCGGCTAGTGACCTCGGGTTTGCATAATGCATGATCGTCATCCTGGGTTGTAGAAGGCAATTGTTCAGTTGTAGCAAGGGCAGGATGAGTCGTATCCATAGACTGATTTGCAAAGCAGGTGGTGCAAGTGGCACATAGGGGCAAACATTTGCAAGCAATTCAGAAACAAGTATGTCGCAAAGCTGTTCAAGAGGCTGTGTGATCAGAATCAGCAATGGAAGTTTGATGCACTATAGAAGAAGCTAGACGAACTGACGAGGAAGCATAGAATAGAGGCTGCAAATAACTCAACTCCCGGCGAAGATGGGGCCCTTGTAGCGCTTGATGATTTACCTACAGACCCTCCGCAATTGGTTAGGAGAAATGGTAGGGCCACGAAATGCTTCTCTAAATGGATTGAGAATGAGCCTAGGGAGAAGTGAGCTTTGCTTTATGACACCGACGATGCAAGGTTCAGTGTGATGACAATGAACCTGGCAGAGATGTACAATTGGGTGATGAACGGTTTGAGACCCCTTCCTCTCGTTGCTATAGTGGAGGGAGTTCTTCATGGGATTACAAAGTACTTCGTGGATCATCATGGCAAGGCTTTAGTCATCATGAATAATCTTGTCGTGAAGTACTCAAATATGATTAGTGCATACATGAAGATAAAGCCAAAAAGGGGGAGATGCATAAAGTGTTAAAGATGGGAATGAGAGAGTTGCTCTTTGAGGTATTGTTTAGGGACAAAGGCGGTCATGGGACGAACCGGGGTAGAGCTGTCCAGGAGTGAACCCTTAGGAGGTGAAGTTGTTTCTACACATGCAAGAAGCCCCTTCTGTTACATAGGCCATGTGCACACGTAATAACTGCATGTTCCACCATTCGTATGGATCCAGGTATATTCATGGATCCATATTTCATGAAGGAGGTTGTGATGGCAACTTGGAGTGAAGAAATATACAGTATCGATGTGGTTGGTTCATTTACCAAGCATCGAAGCAGAAGCATACGAGGTGGGTTTCAGACATCGACAGGCTTAAGGGAGTCATACGTTGTCGAATAAGACACATCCATAACGATATGGACGCTTCGGAATGTGGGCGCAAAGTGAAGAAATGCTCCATTTGCAAGGATATGGGGCACATTTTCAAATATTGTCCAATGTTGAACCAAAACTGAATTGTTGTATTGTTGTATGCTTTATTTGTAATAATATTTGATGTGTTACACGCTTTTCAAAATTGTTGACGTGTAACATTTCATAAATGTGGTTCATGTTTATGTTCTATTTGTAATAACATTTCGTAAATGTAACATTTATGTAAAATATAAGTCAACAGTAATATTTATTCTGCAATTTCGATAAATGATGTGTATGTCATCTTTATATTTTCATGTCTATGTTTATGTCCCCAATTGTTGTACTAAAGTGTTTTATTTTCATGGCAGCTATGCAGGGCGACGTTGCAGCTACGGCACAGGAGTACGAGCTGATCGACCCCATCATAGATGCGCCACATCGTAGTTGGTTAGCCACACAGGCGCCGACAGAGGGCCAGGTGCCCATTGAGCTTTCGTCCCTATGGTTGCGCACTCCCATGAGGGTATGGAGGATCGACGCTTTGTGGATTCCAAGGTTAGTGAAGTTATTTAACTATTGCAATAGGATTGTATTGTGAATGCATATCAACATACTATCATTATTTTCCACACAGGTTGTGGGCCGCTGGATTGCTACCACTAGCCCGGATGGTGGAGGGCACACACGCAAATGATGATGATAGGCGTGGTGCCTCCTAGAGGTCCCCCTACGATAGTGCTCTACTCATGGTGCTTGTTACCTAGTGGCGATCAAAGACGCACACCTTTCATCAACCTTGCGAGGAGATGGTGCCGACTTTGGAGGACGTCAGTTACCTGACGGGTCTCCCGTGCATTGGGCAGATGGTTATGACCGACGACATCTGCCCAGACTGGCGTGCTGAGATTCTGGCGAGGTTCCAGGGCATGCTACCCACTAAGGTCAGTTGTGAGACTTTCAGTGTAGGGCACGACCAACACAGAGGTGGCTCACATAGTTCTACATAAGTTGTGTTTGTTGTAATTTATTCGTTTGTATGATGCGGTACATTTTGGGCATACTAACATGTTGTTTTTATAGCCCAAGAGGATGGCTACTGATGCTGATGACTACATCGTGCGCACCACTTCGAGGTGTACCTGTTGTGGTTCTTCTACTGGGTCTTGTTCTGCTCATCCCATGTGGACAGCGTTGGACAGGCACTTAATATAGTACATGAGGATCATAGCGAATGCAGAGTTGGATGACATCCCAAGTTGGTGTGGGGTCCAGCTGTATTGTGCATCACGTACATGGCCCTTTGGGAGGGCTGTCATCACGTCGCCGATAGATCTATTCTTAAGGGTTGTTTGCTTCTTCTCCAGTTGTGGTCCCTCGAGCGCTTCCAAGTGGGAAGACCACACCTTGAATTGGGACCTTACGGGGACGTCTTCTACGGGCTAGAGGGGGGTGACGTCGACCATCCTACGATGGGGGACACTATGGTGTCACTGACAGGTTAGTATCTCACCTTTGTCGTAACTTACGGTACATTTTAGCGTGTATTTTACTAGCCTATGCTTTACTACTACTTGTGTAGCCCACGTTCACACTAATTACGTCACACGCATCGTACCCCAAGTATGTCATGATGTTTGACCAACTTACAGATGATCGTGTGATTTGGAGGCAGTACCTCCCGAAGAGGGTCGCCGCTTAAGCTCCCTCTGGCCTCTCTGTGTACAGTGTACTCAAGATGCCTCCTTTTGGCTCACTCGCCGTCACCTGGGGTTCAACATTTTCGTGGAGACGTACACCATTCACCAGGTGATGTGCCAGCTTGGACTACGCCAGGTGTTCCCGGTCCCCATGGGTGACACCCTCCCACCCCACATCCACTCGTGAGTTCTCCATTCCACATTGTTGCAATACATTATATGTTTGTTTTACGAAATAATGATGGCAACATGTTATTTATTTTTGCAGGCACACAAGGAAGGGTCTCGCAGGGCATGCATGTTGGACAAATACATGCAGACTCACATTTCAGCAGTGGTCCCATGCATTGGAGGATGTCCACCAGGAGGCTGCCCCTTACGACCACGAGATGTACGACGACTACATTCATTGGTATGTTACACGGACAAGCGTCAGAGTCATCCGTGTCATGGACGGCCCTCATAGGCATGTGGCATCAACGGTGAATATGTACCCAACATAGCCAGACTTGGCCTTCCATCTCTTGGTGAGTACAATGCCATAGTAATAATTTTTTAAATGCACATGCTTTTTTGTAATGCAACATGCTTATCTTTCTATGCAGAGCGACATTGCTAGGGAGGTACATGATGAGGAGGTCACACTGAGATCTGTACTAGCTTCAGTCCCACGTTGCAGGCCACATTGGACGAGGTGCAAGGGATGGTCGATCGTGTGATCGCAAAGTCTAGGTGCATGGTGGAGATGACGTCATGCAGGAGGCCCAGGGAGGGTGACATCGTTCACCAGTCAGTCGATCGTCCTCCGTACGCGGGTGACATACCCACCAGTCGTCAGCTTCGACACCATGTATCACACCTCCTCCCGATGTGGTTGGGGGCTCCAGCTAGCAACACCCCGCGTCGTACCATATGTTCCCAGGGAAACCTTCTGGTGCTTATTCATACTTAATACATTGTTCAGAATCTTCACATGTAGTTCTAACACCATCAAGTTATCCGTATGCAGCAGACATTTTGTAGCACGACGACGATGTCACCGGGTACGACCATGCGACCACCGACGTGGATGACGACATTATCTGCAACTAGCTTGTTGACCCCCCCTGAGTTGACAGGGGATGTTCTCGGTGCTTCGCAGTTGTCCAGTGCTACTGGACCCAGCCAGTTAGCCCACGCTGCGTACGCTACTCCGCCTCCACTGGCACATCCCGTCAGGAGCACGAGAGGACTTCTGTTGAACCAGCTGACGTATCTGTCAGCAGCGTGGGAGACCTGGGACCGTATGATGGATCGCACCATACAAGAACCGTGACTAGTTTTCTTTCTTTCTTCACTACTGTAGTTGTACATGCACCTTTTTTTATATGGAATGATTCCTTCATTATTGGTCTTTTTGCACTTAATTCTTCCTCTCTTATCAATTTGTTACTTCGTATTGCCCAATTATCTGCACGTGCACGCTGACGAGTAACCAACGATTGCCAATAACGATAACAATGGACGTGACAACACGCTGCCCCTACTTTCTCAGAGCGAAGTGATAACACACTGCCTATTTCTTTGTCAACTCGACTTGACAATACTCTTTCCACCGCTTTCTCAAACTGAAGTGATAATACGCTTTAGTCGGCTTTGTCAGACCAAAGTGAGGACATGCTACCCCCCCACTCTATCAACCCTTGATCAACTACACACCGCCTGTGAAAACCAGCGGCCACTCAAGCAACAATTCTTCACTAGCCCAACCTCCAATCCATTGCAATGACATATAGAGAAGGCATCTGAAACCGTGGGAGGGATAGACGGGGTCAAATCGCACCTTGAGGTGCCAACTCTTTATGGTTTTGAGGTCACGACCCTTCACTCGAGACCTATGAAATCTATGATCCCCAAGAACCCATTCCCCTAGCCCAGATCTTCCTATTCGAACAAGGGACTACTACACCCCCAAAAATCAAATCCACGACGGCCTCCCACTCCGCCCCCTGAAGTGGTCGACATGTAAGCACGACCTCGACACCGTTGTACAGGTTTGCGACGAGTCCAATTCCACCCCAGGACGTCGTTTCTATCGATGCCCTCTATTCATGGTAACCGGCACAACTCTTACATACCATTCAATGCATATCTCACTATTTGATATGTATTCTAACTTGCAGACCGAGGACTGCAAATTCACTAAATGGGTGGACGACGTATCCCTTAGATGCCCAATGTTATATCTATAAATTACTGGTACGCCTTGATCAGGATCTCATCGAGATTAAGAAATGAGAACGAATAAATCCACAAGCAGAACTTGGAGTTCTAGACCCAGAAAGACGACCTACACCATCAAAGACTTAGGTAGAGGAACAATGAGGAGGTCGTCCATCTCAACAGTGACTACCACACTTGCTACTACTATGGTAATGCAAGCTGCAGTTGTGCTTGCCACTACCATGACTAGCAGCCCTGTCCATGTCGTCCTGACGATCAACACTCCCTGTAGGTGTCGTATGCTTACCCATTCGAGCCTTAATGTCCTCCGCCCAAAAAGCGTAGTCCATCCCGCCCTTTTACAATTTCGAAAGAACTATGTATCCTAATATTTCTATGTCATGCTATCTCCGCCCCATCCATGATGTCATGCTATGTATCATAATATTTATATGTCATGCTACGTACCCTAATATTTGTATTTATGTTTCCTCTACTCGTTTTATACAACATGTTATGTCATCTTCTTTCGTATAAGCCATTAGAGCATCTCCAACAGTTCCTAATATTTAGACTCCCAATATCTTTAGATTGGGACCTTCCCAAAGGTTTTTGGGCCTACAAAATACTTTGTTCTCCAACAGTTCCTAATATTTTCTCCCAAAAAACCTTTGAATTGGTCTGGTGGGCCATCCTTCTCATGGTGGTTCTGTTGTGTTCGGTAAAAACCAAAGCCGCCAGACGATGGACACACCCGCCAGACGACAGACGCATCCTTCTCCTCGTGGACATATTCAAAGAACATTAGGAAATACAGCTGCCAGATCGATACAGACGCATCCTTCACTTCTTTTTTTCAAGCTATTCAAAGAATATGCATCCTTCACTTCTAATAAAGAGTGCAATGTAGACAAGAATACACATAATCAGTCCAATCTGTTACAATGACACTATGCACTTCATTCTAATATAATCCCCTAGTGGATGCTTTACAGGTTCCCAACTTTTAATCTTCTGGAGTGAACTCATTTGCAACACAAAACTGTATCATACCCCAGTAAAAGGTCCTAAATTCAAATGCATCAAGCTGTTGAACCATTAGTAATTTTAGCCAATGGAATCATGATATAGAACCTGTGTTCCAAAACAAATGAAAAGCACAAGATGGCAACAGAGCAATTCACATCTGTATAATATTTTAGATTACCTTGGAAGAACCATGCTCAGCAAAGCCAAAGTTTGGACCATATTCCGAGTTACCGAAGAACTCATCCACAGGCCAATCGGGTAGACTGTCACCACCTGAGAATGGCAAGTTATAGCTCCGATCACTATATCTATTAATTTGATTGGAAAAGGCTGCTGTGGTCTGACTAGATAGCATAAGTATTGGAGAAGACTGTGGGATTTCCCATTGGAAAATGTTTAGCTGGTGAACCCACTGATTCACCAGCAGCATTAGTATGCTTATCAGCAATAGGTGGAACTGGATCAGCAGGATCAAGGCCAGCTTGAACTCCTGTTAGCTGGAATCTTTGATGTACTAAAATAAAGGAATTTACGTCACTGTATCCTATCCTCCAAGCAGAAGAAGTATCCAGAAGCCTCCTGCAATGAGAAATAGAGATTCAGATTTGCATATAAGAAATTAAGGATTCATATCAGAAATGACTTGCAGCAGAAATCAAACGTCTCCGGAACCAAAATCTCCTGCTTCCTGCATAGGCACCCTCCAATCGAGAGACAGAAGGGCGGGGCGACCTCACCTGGCAGATGTCGCACTTGAGCACATCCGGCGCCGCGGCGGGCGCCGCGGGGGCACCGTCGCAGAGAAGCGGCACGCGCTGGTGCTTCCCCGCCAGCTTGTTCGCGGCGTGCACTTCCTCGTCGCAGGCGGTGCAGAGCGCGGCCTCGACGGCGTAGCACAGCACGCGCGCCTCCGCCATGCCGCACGCGTTGCACTGGATCTTCATCGCCCCCCCGCAGCTTACTACCCGCGGCGACGGCTCTAGGGCTTTACTCTTCCTCTCTCTCGTAATCTCGTGGAGGATAGGATACAGTGAGGCGATGGAACCGGGCTTTCTCGTAATCTCGTGGAGGATAGGATACAGTGAGCGCGAAGAAAGCTCGATTGCTCGGTGGGAGGAGGCGCTGGGTAGAGAGGACCCGGCGAGGGCGAGGACGCCGCCGCCCCTTGGTCTGCAGATGATGGGGTTGGGATTCCGGCGCGAAGATAGCCTGCGCACGCTGATTTGGCCGTGGGAGGGGCGCGAATGGAGGATTGGGAGCGCGGAAGCAGTGCGGAAAAAAGCGGTCGCCGGGGTTCGGTTTTGGGCATGCGAAAATTTGGGGAACTACAAAGAGGAACTGTTTAGGGATGGCAAAAATACCTGTGGGTCCGGGTACCCGCGGATACCTGACCCGGCGGGTCCGGGTCCGGGTCCAACTTTGGACCCACGGGTATATTAGTTCGGGTCCAGGTCTCATGTTGGACCCGTGGGTACCCAGACCCGGACCCGATTCCAAAGTAGAAGATGAGGTGAGCTCAAAATGGATTAGTATGCACCCTTGTCACAAGCCACACCGTAGCTCAATGGAAGGAACCATGTGATTGAATCAAGAGGTCTTGTGTTCAAGCCCCATTCCAGCTAACTTTTTCCATTTTATTTGAACACCTCATACATGCAGACCTCAATTAACGGGTCCGGGTCCGGGATTAGACCCGTGATTAACTTCGGGTCCGGGTCCGGGTCTCAAGTTCGGGTCTCGGGTCCGGGTCCACGGAGGTTGGACTCAGAGGGACCCGGACCCGTTGCCATCCCTAGAACTGTTGGAGGATGTTTTCTTTCCATCAAGCCCAAAAACAGATGTTAGGAATGCATTTGAGGCACTGTTGGAGATGCTCTTAAGTTGCCATTTGTCAAATACTGACAGAGAGGTAGATCTATAATTGTTTAAATCGACATATTATTTATGTAATTTTTTTTAATATTAATTACAAAAAAATCGATTACTAATTATGATAATAAATCCAAAGTAAAGGTCAAAAAAATATTAAATATGACTTTAACAAAATAGCAATGGAAGATTCGGGAATATCTAAATGACTAATCAGCGTACTTCTGGAAAAAAAATTCGCGTACTATTTTTTTATATTTTCCCTATATTATTTAAAAAAAATCCACCCTATATTTTCCTTATCGCCGTTATGAATGATGATAGAGTTGAGTTTTCTCGCCATTCATAACAACGATAGAGTTTTATCACCGTTATTAACGACGATAGGGTTTTGTCGCTGTTCATAATGGCGACTAAAATCCTACGAGGCATCCACATTATTAAGTCGCTATTTTTCTGACGGTAGAACTTTATCGTCGTTTTTAACAGTGACAAAGATAAACTTCTGTAATTTTTATTTTTAACATATTTTTTATATTTTTTGTTTTTTTCATGTATTACTTAAAAAAATTCTCCTCCCTTCGCTACGCACACCACGCCACCTCCGCCGCCATCACCTCTCCACCGACCCCCGTCACCCCCAACCTCTCTCTCATGCTTCATCGCCGCCGTGGAGCATCACCGCGGGCTCGCCGTCAGCCTTCATGCCGCCAAAGCAGTCCTACGGTGCTTCTCCGCCCCCAAGCACCCCTCTCTTCAACCACCGCGCCGTCGCATGGCTCCGCCGCGTAGGATTTGGGAGCCACGGCTAGCCCTCGCTGTGCCACAGCGACCTCGCCGGAAGGATTGCTATCCATCCCGAGTAACCAGGTGCTCCAATCATCCCCTCTCCGTCTCTAATTCTCTCTTTCAATCTCTTAACTAGACTCACCCTCCCCTGTTCTAGGGGTTGGGCCTGGGTCTCGCCATCATCTTTCTGCACCCTCGGCCCATATTGAATTAGTGTCACGTAAATTAGTTCTTATTTGATCAAAAACAAATGATTTGCAGTATAACGAAGCCTTCAAAGCAGCTGAAACTCTGAAGTTACACTGCAAAATCGATCTTCACCATAAGAAATATATATTTTATCGTCGTGTTGATTTTGATCAAAGATCAGCATGTAGCCCAGAAGAAAAGAGCAAGAAAGGAACTCTTGGCTGCACAACTTACTCTTGCTGTCTGAACACATTATCAATGTTTAATAGCCATTGATTTCCAGTTAGCGTTACAATCATGTTCCCCATACCTCTTGATCCTACTCTCTGCCCAAGATGTAGCGTGCGACATGGATGACCTTGATCCCCCTCTCCTCACAGTCTCTCTAGCTTGTAAGTGAATATTCCCTTGCATTGCATCCTTTCTGGCTACCTTTTTGTAGGACACAATGTTCTAAATAATGGAAAACGGTGAATAAATGATCACCCCACCTTTTGATGTTGATGCGGTAACCGGCCTTGTAAACACTCTTGTAAACAGTTTTACTATTTAAAATTCAAAGAAAAATATACATATATTTGCAATAACAAAATAAACATCTAATTCAACTTCTTTTATGCATATAGAATGGAAGTACTAGTTTATCAACAATTGTCCACAACGGTGATATAAAGAAAAAAAAATGACATAACATGAATGTAAATTAAAGAATCATAATTGAATGAATGAACAGGTCAATTGACAATAAAAAAGCAAAGATATCATTTATCTCATGTATGGTGCAATGTTTCATGTGATATGGTAATCTTTCAACTTTAACAAAATAAACGGCCTGATAAAATGGGCATGTTAAACGTTAATAGCCGTTAAAATGAATAAATAGCTCGATAAAACGGATAAATCTTGAAATGTCCATAAACGTAATAGGCAAGGGACTTTTACTGCTTTAACGGCCGTTTGACAGTTGAAGAAAAGATTAGATGAGAAACCAAACTAAAGGACAGCAGGTTATTACTTTACATTAAGATATATTAATAAACTCATAATATTATAAAAGTTTTTTTATGGTAAATTTAATGATCTAATTTTTATAGCTATCTATATAGTTTTAAACCTACTGGCGGTCAAAAGTTTGATGGCTTAGAGGGAGTACTTCATTAGATATAAAATGTATTATTGCCTCATGAATGCCACAGATATGGCATAGGAGCAGCGAATTTTTTTTATAGATAATCATTTTTTATTCATATATTACAAAAATATACTTGATTTTTTTATTTTTACAAAACTAACCTACAATCGCGACACGGTGGTGCGAAAGCACCCAATCGTGCCACGCCAGCGCGACAGCCGGGCAATCGCGCCAAGCTAGCGCGACACATCCACGTGGCACGCAAGCACGCGACGTCGGCGGCCGCCGACTGCACGTCTCGCGCCACCCTGGCGCGACCAGGGCGCGGGCAGCGGGCGGGCAGTTCAGTTTGCTGTGCAATGATGCATGACTGGACTGTGTTGCTAAATTTAGTGCAGTACAAGGTGCTAATTTGGAGCCTTGTTATTGCAGGCGTTGTAGAACAACCGCTTGAATACATCCTTGATGATTGGTTACGTTTGTACTTTTGCACTAGACTTGTGCTTATCAAGAATTAATCCAGCATCTGTTGTCTCACACTCTGGCTTTTACTCTGGTACTTGTTAGTGTCCATTCACTGCACACTGTGTTGAACAAACCTTAAGCATTGTGTATATTGGCGCTATAATTCCTGGTCTATATGACTATATCCTAGAGGAACGGTGTTACGAAAGTTTCGGTAAGACTATATTTTAGTAGTACTGTTGGTCCTGGACAAAGCTAGTACTGTAGCATGCAAGTTCATATATGCACACCATTCACTCCTCACGTACCTTTTTTTCAATCCCCTCCAAAAAAAAGTGAAAAAAAATTGATCATCTCCTGTTGCTCTCCTGTGCCGCGGCAAGATTAGCATCAGGCTCCCCTCTCTCAGCATGAAGATGCCAATCAAATCCACGAAGTAATCACTTTTAACTAATTAATAATTCTCCTTAATTAAACAACTTGCTTAATATCTACCGATGTATTATTTGTTTCAGTTTTTACAAGGGGTAGTACAAGACACCGGATGTCATATAATTTTTTTTTTTCATATAGAGGAGATTGTTTTGTAATTATATTCGTAGGGAGCTAGATTTGGAGAAAAAAAAAGCGTGGGCTATGAAAGTGTTAGACTTTAACATCTCATGGATGGGCTGCAATGATTGCATGGCATGCCTGATGTACCGCAAGTATACTTGGTTTATGAACAGACAAAATGGTATTGTGATGAAATATTGCTGTTGAGGATAGATGTTGTATATAAGTATGTTACACTGTAGGTTTAGAAAGCCCCTGCCAAAACTTAGTGGAATCAACATTGGTATTCGCTGTCAATTATCAGCAGTTAGCTAGCTTGTAGTACTATCTAAATCCTCATCTGCCCGCCCGATCAAAATCCTGGTCGCGCCAGCCGCCGATGCTGGCGTGGCTCGCGTGCTCTCATGCGGCGCGTGCCACATGGACGTGTCGCGCCAGCGTGGCGCGATTGCCCGGCTGTCTGGCGTGGCACGATTGGGTGCTTTCGCGCCACCGTGTCGCGATTGTAGGTTAGTTTTGTAAAAATAAAAAACTCAAGTATATTTTTGTAATACATGAATAAAAAATGATTATCTATAAAAAAAATTCTAGGAGCAGCAGCTAACCTAAGTTAGTACTGTACGGACACAATATGAGCATAATGTCGCATAATGCTGTCCTGGTAGACATGAGAAAGCATCAAATTCAACAAGTAGATAAAAATTTCACAGCTCGGGACCAAGAAATCGATAAACGCTCACCAAATTAAACATTGTTTCTCATGTCGTCTGATTATGCACCAGATCAACTTTCTTCCTCTGAATGCCACCGCTACATTGAGCCAGCTCTTTAGGACAAGGATCACAGTTCATCCATTTCAAGCAGAGTGGAGCCAGACTGGGCCTAAGCCTTGGGCCGGGCTACCGAGGATGGGCAATCTTCTAGGTGGGCCAACCAATTCTAAGTTATTTTTTCATAGATTTTTTATGTTGGGCCTCGGGTCACGGCTCAAGTGCCCGAGACCTGACTCTAGGATGGTCGTCCGCAGTTTACTCACGTGCCAGATCAGCAGGTCATCAGGCTGTGCAAACCGACGGGGTAACTACATTCCTCTAGCCTCCCATTCCCACTACTACAGTCAGTCAGTTAGGCAAAGCCATTCAATGGAACGTTGTTGTTCTCTATTATTTAAAAAGATATAGCTAGCTAAAGTTTTGAAAGTTTGCCTGCACGCATCTCAAATCGACAAGTTTTTATGAATCGGAGGGAGTATGTTGGTGTAGTAGAGACCTCTCTCCTCGGATCTCTCACATCTAAGTCTTTCTTGCATTATTTCTACTATCTAATCTTTCATGTGTTTGGAGTTTGCTCGTACTACTGCAGTGCTTAGGAAGGGAGGAGGGAGAAGAGGAGGCAGGTGTTGAGGACTTCCTGTAGGTTGTGTCTGGGTATATTAACTAGGCAGATCTAAATACAAGAGAAAAGGAGCTAAATACAAGAGAAAAATGATGCTGGCTGCTGCAGTTGGAGGAGGGTGCACCATGAATGTGCTGAAGATAAATGCGACGGACAGAGGAGATATGAATCATGATGGTAGCAGAGTATGGAGTGAGGAAGAGAGAGGAGGGAGAACGTAAGAGAAGGCAATCAAGAAACATAAAAGACAGGGATGTGTATGTACTTTCATAAATTGTACATGCTCAACAACTTCAGTAGTACTATATTTTTTTTTCACTCCCTGCAAAACTTCTTGTTGTATAAAGAATAGGATGGCTTAGAATTTTTCGCAACTTATAAACTGCGCCAAATAGGTTGGCTTTGAAAGGTTGAAGCCTTGAAGGTTACAACTATAAAGGCACAGCAGCTTGCAAACATGATATATTTCCGTGACCTAAATCTTGGTTTTAGATCAGTCTTCATGGGAAGACATCAACAAGTTATCTATAAATAACCAAGAGTCACAATCAAGTGATAGCTGATAAAGATGACGCTAGGAAGAAGGCATTGGCATACATGAGCCAAAAAGTCTGGACCTTACACGAAATTAAACTATGTGTTGTTTTCCCTTTTTTCCCATCCACTGATAGATGGATATTTCCCATTGAGAAGAATATTAGTATTAATAAATGTTGAACGGCAGCAAGTGCACTCAGGCACACTTGTTAGAGCTTTACAAATACTAGGTAGGATCTCGCTCTATGCCGTTCGGTACGAAATTGAGCTCAGCCGTTCTTTTTTGCAAAAAAAACGGTAGAAGGATATTGACCTAATTTCCATTTTCTAGGAGAATTTTATTAAAAAAAAATGGACTAGCTAGGAGTCCACAATGAATTTGCGTTAGCGGCGGACCCATTTGCGAATAACTACGGGGACTTTTTTTAGAAAATTACCATGGGAGGACGTGGATGTAATTTTGGCTTTTACAAAAACAACCTTGGATGACCTATTCATGAATATACAGAACCATAGGGACAAATAAAGGATAAATATCAAAAAATCATAAATGAACACCGAACAATAATATACAAATTTTAGTGCATTATACATTTGTAGTTGGTGGAGTAAGAGGATGTCGATGATAATGATATTGAGAAGGTTATGATGGTCTGATACGAGGAACAAATAACGAGCTTTCAATTGACAAACTTGAGAAAAAACTTTTTAGTGAGACCAATGAACATAACACTATTCTTGTGTCCACCTTGGAGATGGAATGAGTTACATTGTTCTTGTGGTCATGTATATTGTGATCCTGTATTATGCTCTTGTGGAATTTTCCGTTTTTGTTTTTGTACCCGCGCTGTTCCATTCCGCATTCGTTTCTATCACTATCCGTTTCCGATTCCGTTTCCGATTTTGTTTCCGTTACCTGTAAAAAAAATAGAAACAGAAACGAAACAGCCATTTACCGACCATTTTCGTCCTAATACTTGGCTGCTTGTTTTCTTCGTTAATGCATCCTTTTCGTTGCATCACAGCCCACTAACATGTGAGATGGCCGTGCAATTTTTCTTCTTCTCTGCAGTATTGTTTGTTCTCAGTGAATGGCCACCAAATATCTACAAGTTGGTAATTGCCTCCCAGTTGATCAAGAGTTCAAGACACCCGCAATGGTCACTGTGTAACAACAAACTTGACAAATGTATTCCCCATGCGTCCCAATCCGATACTGAACCGGGGCATATGATTGCTGATTTTGCTGCTCTCTAACCAAGAATACACCATTGCATAGGAGTTGGACATGCATGGGGTGGGAAAGATGGCATGTCTGATGTATACATTGAAGATTGGCAGTAGAGAAGCAGACGAGGTCATGAGGTCTTACTCGGTATGAAAGAACAAGGTTTTGAGATGTTTAATTTCTCATACACCCCAGGGATGTACTCTTTGGTTGGTAGGGTGGGGTTGAATGGGATATGATGGTCCTGTACCATTTGGTTCCATTGTTCTGGATGAATAGAATGGTTCGGCCTCTATAAAGAATATTCCCCAAATTTGTATCCCACCATCTAAGATGGGATGGTTCTATTCAAGCAACCAAATATATGGATGATTTTTTATTTGAATCATCTCATATGTGTACTACTTGGTACAAGCAACCAAACACACCCTAAAGCACAATACCATGTAAAGAACAGATGGATCTTTCTTCTGTTACTAGTTGTACGATCAGTGCTATCTTGTGGAGTATATCAGTATGACTAAAGGGAACAGTTGCAAACAAAATTTGGTTTGACGATGTTTTCAGGTGATCAAAATTCTCAGTGTTAGAAACCTATGTATACTGACATGCATACTCCACATTGATAGTTAAAAGACTTCACATGTACAGGAGAGCCCATTAGTTGGGGAAAAAAATAACCTGCACGCATTTCCAACGGAAGGTCATATTATTCTTTTTTTTTCTTTTTTGATACGCATGCTTAGACTATTCCTAATGGGTAGTATCATACTTATTAATGAGATATCACATAGGATTTTTTGCTGATGTGGCAAAGCATTAAATAGGAGGGAGAAGAAAGTTGTATCTTGAGTAGGGGTGAAAACGGATCGGATACGGTCGGATATTGCTGTTCTCGTATCCTAACCCATATTTTTTTTCCGGATTCAAAATCGGATACGATAAGACCGAATACGGATACGAATATGGATATTTCGGAGTTTCGGATATGGTAATGTCGGAGCGGATACATACCAGATTCGGTTCGGAAACGGATAATACAAACGGATACATACTTGTTGAAACATTTGACAAGCAATAAATTCATATATATTACATAAATTTGACAACTCACACAACACAAGTATAACAAGGTATCAAATTAATACATAACTTGAACAACTAAGTCCCGCTCGCCCAACAGGGCAACACACTGAATTCATGCGACGGCGGAGGCTCAAGCACTAGGGTTAGTTTTCGGGTTGGGGAATCGAATGGGGAGGCAAAGACTGAGGCTTGCGGGAATCGAATGGGAAGCCCTTGACTCTTGAGTCTTGACTTGAGTACGGAGTACCCTTGTTTTGTTGATTCGGATATCCGGTCGGATAATATCCGGTTACCATATACCGCAGCTATTCGGTCGGATATCCCGTCTACCGTATCCGTTACCGTATCCGGTAGCAAGTATCCGGTACCGTATTCGAATCCGGCTGGATACGGATTTTTTTTTCCCGGATACGGTTTTTAACGGATTCGGTACCGGATCGGTCGGGATTAACCCGTACCATTTTCACCTCTAATCTTGAGCAAGATACTGCTTTGGCACGATATCTTAGGCCATGACACAGAATCTGATTCCCTGGATCCACTTTCATAGACACAACATCACACTAATTAATTATTTTAAACATTTAAGTATGATACTATGCATTGTAGAGAGTGTTTCTTCAATGCAGTATCATATTTTTCATCCTATGTGGCATTCTTGGATATTGGAGTATGACATTTTGCACTGGGAATAGCCTTAGTATTCTTGCTGCTGCGCTGTCTCTCTGCTGGACCAAAGTTCAATACATCTCTCCAGCAACAGTGGGTGGTAACTAGGCTTACTAATGTGCAATAGCAATTGGTCAATCCTAATCTGACAATTGTATTCCCGATGCTTCCCAATCCGAGATCGGGATGTGGACTTGTGGCACATCCTATCTCTAACAAAAGAAACATGGTATAGCATATTGCGGAGCGCACGAGGATATATATATATATATATATAGGGGTGAAAACGGATCGGATACGGGCGGATATTGGTTATTTCGTATCTTAATTCATATTATTGCCTCGGATTCGGAGTCGGATACGGATACGAATTTGGAGTAGTTCGGATTCGGATATGAGACGGATACATGACGGATACGGATCGAAAATGGATAATATAGTCGGATAGTATGCGAGGCAAAAAAATTAATGAACCATATGACATTCACATGAATTAATCAACTATACAACACAAGTACATACATAATTTTGTCATGATGAATATAGCCGGATAACACACATACATGGGCAATATATTAGTAAAATTATATTACAACCTGCTCACATTATATCACAGCAACAATTAATTTCACATTATATTACAACTTGCCTAATCAAATAGGAGAAAAATTGATCATTACCAAAATGTTACCTAGCAAACCAGCAGCCCAGCACTCAGTTGACATTAGTTTCATATTATATTGAACGTGACAGCAACAATAAGAGCTTGCTCCAGAAAGTAGTGCAATTATATTACAACTTGCTCACATTATATCACAGGCTTACAGCAGCACTATGTTTCACATTATATTACAACTTGCCTAATCAGATAGCACATATTCTAACCCATATTACATGATATTTATCGGATATCGGGTCGGATATTGCTCTTCCCATCTCCTAACCCATATTACATGAGATTTTTCGGATATGGATCGGATATTGCTCTTCCCATATCCTAACCCATATTACATGAGATTTTCCAGATATGGATACGGATAACATCGGTACGGATTTTTTCGAATATGGTATTGGATCGGACGGATATTTCCTGTCCTATTTTCATTCCTATATATATGTACCATGAGAAGGACCTTCTTAAGGTTTGTCGGTCTCTAGAAGCATAGGACGAGCCAGGCCTCCAGCTACACAGACCTTAGCCTAAGGACTGAAATAGAAAGGTTATACAAAATTTTAAAAAAATTACTAAAATCACGAATCAATCCAAAAATAACTGGCTCAATACGAGGCTTAGACCTAGGCTGCCTCCGTCCTCGCTTCGAAGGACCTTGCCTAGCTGCAAGGAAAGCTGAACCTTCTCCATAATAATAATAATAATAAAAGAAAAATCCTGAACCCGGCCATGTGGTTTATGGTGAATACTGAATACACAAAGATGGGCAGAGTGCAAGCTTGCATTGACGGGTAGCTGCAACGAAATGAAGGGCAGAAAGGAATAGAAGAGTTATGCTGATGAATCATGTTTCTGTCACGGTTCGGCTGACCAGAGTAACGATAGTCCTCCATGTTGAGTTTTATGAATCGATCAATTCTCCCAAGTTGAGTTTGATAAAATGATATACTACTCATCCACAAAATTTTGAGCCTAGGGAATCGTAGATGATCTTCTTAATTACAGTACTTCGAGCACTCGATAGTTAAAAAAAAATCTCACATGTATAACAAGATCCAGTAATTAAAAAGTAACCCACATGTAGAATGGAAGCTAGAATCTACTTATTGTCTCTTGCTGCATTCTCCTCAGCAGACGACTCTACATCTGTGTATACCTTGTTTTCTTACTACATTAACTTTCTTGGTTTGTAGCTGGCCAGCAATACATGTCCTCTACGGTGATGGTCCTCTCTCAGATGAATTATGATATCATACAACAGTCAACTGGACAATGGTATGTTCCAAATCCAAGAACAAAGTGGATTTTGAGTTCAAGGTTTTCTTTCCAAACAAGAGGCTTACCTCCACATAGCATACTTCATAGAGCCTAAGCACGCCATGAGCCTAATACTTGCTTTGAGGTGAAAACAACATTCCCAATGTCTCCCACTCACACCTCTAGGGTTTGAGCTCAACCAGTAAGCGAGCTGCATTTCTGAGACCTCATGCCTCCACCCCCACATCTAGCCTCTGGTTCGCCGAACTGCTAGCTGGCTAGCATGGTGTGGAGAAGACGCCAGTACCTCTCTAAAACATATCACATATCCCGGTCTTTATTGAATTTTATCTACTACTTCTTCCGTTCATAAATGTATGACAGTTTTTGATATTGGTATGGTATTCAATATACAACTTTGATCGCTATTTTTTTATATAAATATTTTATAAATAAAATAAAATGATTATATTATGAAATATTTTTCATTACTAATATGATGATACCTTTTTCACATGATTAATCTAAATAGTTTGTATATGTTATTAGTCAAAGTTGAGGAAGTTTGATTGCAGTTTTCTAAAACATCGTAAGTATATATCTACTCTTTATCTTCTATCTGGAACAGAAAATTAGTGTTTAAGAGCAAAAAGTGGATGGGATGAGGCTATCCACCCTGATAGGGATGAAGCCATTTAAATTCATGTTTGGTTGGATGGATGAGAGATGGATAGGATAAGCCAAAATTTTGTTTTGTTGGAGGGATGAGAGTTGGATATTAAATGGGATGAGAGTTCAAATTTAGTTGGTAGGATGAAAGTTGGATAGGCTCATCCAACTAATTTTATGGGATGGACTCATCCAATATATACGAGGAATATTTATGAGAGTTAGCTGCCCTTATCCATCCAACCAAACAGCAGGATGAATAAAAAAATAAATAAAATCCTCCCATCTACTTTTTACCCTTGAACCAAACGCAATGGGGGCTGGGGCTGGGAAGATGAGACAAGGCTTCGAAAGGAGGAAAACGTCATTCAGCCCGTTATGAATCCTCGGGCTGGCTCGTTAAGTCTGAAGCACGTAAACACTATGGCCTGTTGTTTCGGCTTGGTGACCGAAGCAGCCAAGGTTGTGGTTTTTTGCTCGTCGAACATATTGGGATGTCTTGTTGGAAAAAAAAAACCCTGCAATTACAACTTTGTATTAAGCCCTTCAGTGTTTCTACAGCACATAATTTAAGTATAATTTCCGTTATCCAAGTACAATGAAGATCAAGGTAGACATTACTGTGCACAATTCCGTTACGTTGATTTAGTAAAAGCCACAAACACAATCTAAAAGAATGTCTTCGTTAGCAAAAAGATCGATTTTTTGCAAAGTTCAAGAAGATATGTGCCTAGATGATTGTGATATGATCTGAAAAAGATTTATCCAACAATCATTCATCCTAGCCATAAAATCCATAAGCATTTAGAACAAGGGGAGACAAATCCAAATGTGTGGAATGTAAATTACGATAATGTAAATTGCAAGAATTTAAATTGCTTGAATTTAAATTATTGAATGTAAGTACTGAATTTAAGACATAATAAAAATGCTGAAAGTAAATTCAGAATAGTAAAAAAATAAAATTTTTATTTCTTGGATGAAAGGTTTACAAAGCCTCACAACAAGGTATGCATATCTCAAAGTAGCACAAAAACCGTCAACGGAGAGACAACCTTCTCTCCATCTATTTATAGCTACCTCGGAGTAATCCCCACCCTTAGATGACCTTCTTGGCCCTCAAGAAATCTCATCAAGGGTTGAAATTTACTCCTCCACTAAGAGCAATCTCCACTCTTAGATGACTTTCTTGGCCCTCAAGAAATCTCATTAAGGATTGAGATTCACTCACTTATATATAGGCTAATCCAAAACCCACTAACAAACATTGCACAATAAAATATGCTATTAACCAATCATAGCAAAAATCATAACTCAATTTGCAGTAAAAATCTGGTATCGCCATGAAACTATCAATACACCAAGCACACTAAATTGTTCTAAATTCAAATCCGATTCAAATCAAACTCAAACAAGAGCACCATATGCTCAAACATAGTCAATTACTCATCACCAACAAGGATAGACCGTTTTTCAACATAATTTCATATATCTCCTGTAATCTTAATCTGATTACTGGTAAACACATTATCAGTAATTTAATATGCCAACGTTTGGCCGGTTAGAATGAAACTCTAAATAGTCTTTGTATTAATTTAAACATTTCATAACTCAAACCAACAAGTCCATAAATTTAAATTACAATATATAAAATTCGAATTTGAAGGTTAACACTTCTAATTTTAAATTAAAAATGAAAATTTGATTTTTACCTTTTAAATTCTCACAATTTAAAATTATAACATTCAAATTTTAGTTCTTATGATTCAAAAGTTAAATATTGTATTTTTGAAATTTTAAAATTTGAGTCTTGGAGTTTAAATTCTTGGAATTCAAAAGCCAAAAATTCAAAAATTAAAACTTATAAAATTCAAATTTATAATTTAAAGTCTCAAAACTAGAATTTTAAAAATTCAAAATTTTAAAATGGTAAGATTCAAAATATAAATGTATATAATTTTGAAATACAAACATGAAATTTTGAATGTTGTAATTTAAATTGTCTTAATTTATGATTCTAAAATTTAGGATTCAAATTTTGATATTCTGGTTTCAAAATTCATATTATGAAAAGTTTTTGAATTTGGATTTTGAATTCTTGAAGTTCAAAATTTGACCGTGACAAATTAAAACAAGAGAGGTGCTTCTATGCCCTTCCTTCTAGTACAAGTTGCACAAATCTTGAAGCAAGCGAAGAGGTAAGTAATCACCATCTACCCTTCATTCATGCTTTAATAGTTGTGCAACTTTTAAAAGGAAGAGCATAGAAGCACCTCTTCCTTTCCCTTAGTAAATCTAAGACAGACGCAATTTCCTACGGGAAACAGATTTCTGCAACCGATGGTAATATGGTTTGCAATATAATCTTCGATTTCTTTGACAGAGTGCTGGTTATATCAAGATAATCTCGTAAGATTCCTAGGAAACCATAGGACTCCACCAACCAAACGCACATTTAGCGCTTGCACCGTAAAACACAGGCAGGCTCAGGCTCCTCTTGCGACGGGCACCGCGTATAAAAACCATCGAGCTAGCTCCTGTTGCAACAGTTCACTCAAGATGCTGCAGCGTTTGTTTCTCCTATAAAGACGCAGAATTTGCTCCAAGATGTGCCACGAAAGAGGTCCTCTTCTTCAGGCTCATTTGGTAGTAGCCCTGTGGTTACCACCTACGACCTACCCCCCTTTTGTTTTGCTTCCACAGGTGATGATTGATACGCATGAATTATATTTGGTACGTACTAGACAAGAGCACGGGCTGCAAACGGAACGCACGCATCCATGGAAGGGTAGCCCGTTCCATCCTACAAGCAGGTCGCTGGTCTCGAAGTGAAGCCACAACAAAAGTAGAAGGATGGCTTGAAAGACTCGGCTAAAAGTTTTTTTTTTCTTTTTTACCAAAAGTCAAAGTAAATTGAGTTAAATTGAGATAAACATTGCAAACACGGTCTCGTACAATCCAGATCCTTGTACAAATATAGCAAATATAGTTCCGTGCAATCTAAACTCGTATATAAATCAAAGGGAAATAACAAGATAGACAAAGACAATAAAGATACCTCGTGTAGGGTTACAAAGGTCGATAGAGAGTAGACTCGAGCCTAATAAATCCTCCCCGGTGGCTACGCCACTGGCCGGCCTCTTTGTACCTTGGCGAAAGCAATGGCTGAACCGCATTATTTTCCGCACATATACTGATATACACCCAATCACGCAAATTAATAGCCTCGATCGATCCTCCTGACAGTCCAACTTCTACGTGCAGTATGACTCCCAGCGGTGAGAGACCAGTCGAACTTCCATCGTTTGCCAACAGTTGCACCTTTCGGGTTAGCTAGTCGGTCTATAAAGCTTAATCGGAAACGATTTGGTTTCATCCTAAAGGCGAAACGGCGGCTCCTAATAAATATCATGTTTTACTCTATATTCTCTATTATATGTACTTAAAGATAATAATTATGGAAGTAGTAATCTAGTCAGTTTTAATATCTTAAAAAAAAATACGCCGAGCAAGTACTATTTTTCTTCAAAGCATAAAAGCACTTAATAGCAGCTATACGTGGGTGGTACAGGCCGTGCCCCCAATGTCAAACGCGTTGCCTTCTGCTTAGCTCAGCTCAGCAGTGAGTGAGTTGAGTTCTCACAACCAGAAACGTAAGTTCTCACAACCACAATTCCACAAAGGTTGAGGCAAACGGTTCCAGATTCTAGTCGAAACAGAAATGATTTTAGATTCTTCGTAGAAACGTTTTATAGTAGATTCTGTGAATCGGGTGGAACTGGATTGAGACCGATTCAACCACGTTGTGAAAAAAGAAAGAAACGATCCAAGGAGAATCGTTCGCTTTAGCCCGTTTGGTTAGATTTCTTTCAGGATCTAACAGAAACGGTCTGGTCAGTTCTAAGTTGCTAAATGAGGCCTGAATCACATCGGTCGCTGCTGTATATTCTCATCAGCTTCCTGCTCGGAAACAGTTGCTTTCCCTTGCTTCCCCCTCAGGCTTATCGTACTGAACCAAAAAGGCAACGCAGAATCACGGCTCACGAGTCTTGAGCCTCACCCAGGCCAGAACAAATAAAACAATCTCACACTCACAGTATATATATAAAAAACAACTTGGTACAGAATTATTCATCTCTTTCTGAAAAAAAAAAGCTAGCACAGAATTATTGTATCAAATCAAATGCGGTGTGGTGAGAAAGGATAGGAACACAGGCTGGTTTGCTGTTCCCTTGCTTAGTTAGGCATGCATGATTGACTCACCAACAAACACGTCCCAATAGGATGGATGGATGGATGGATGGATGGATGGGTTACCTCGAGCCTTGGCCATCAACGACTCTAGCTGGGGAAGGGAACCCCAGGTTAAAAAAAAGCTACAAGAGGCAGCCAATTAGCAAACCAAACTAATCATTAGGCAATCGGCGAACAATCTGATAACCGAGGGTTTTGGTCGTGCTTCATGTCAGCTTATCTCGCTCAGCAGATATCAAAAGAGAAAACCAAAGGAAAAGGAATTGCGTCTCTGATTTTAGTGATCGAACAGGATCTTGGCTTTGCTGTGGATGTCTACTATCCTTATAGTAATACCTAAGCTGCAAGCATGGAAGAAAACGTGGCTGATTCTTGATTGCTGTCTTCCTCCAGGGATGATTTAACTCCAAACAAAGCCCTACATAACATAGAGTTAGCAACGATGATACATATAAAGTACAAAATTTAGGCCCCGTTTGGTACGGTTCCAGATTCTAGTAGAAACGGAAACGGTTCCAGATTCTTGGTAGAAACGTTTCAGGTAGAATCAGAATCATTTTCTGCAAACCGTTTGGTACGGTTCCAGATTCTAGTAGAAACTAGTGAAACGAGATTGAGGGTGATTCAACAACGGTGTGGAAAAAGGAGAAACGTTCCGAGTTTTAGCCCGTTTGGCTGGGTTTCTCCTGCATTCTAAGAGTAAATTTCTGCCTCAGATTCCAAACGGTTTATTATTCCATCCTTCAAAATTTATGAATCGTATCTCTTTTTATCACATAGGCAAAAAAAATGCTAGAAATATGTCATTATCTTTTTTTTGTGATGCACCATGGGTGGTACTGTTCATTCACTTATGCTTCAGTCAGCATTAATTCAGCAGGACCACGAGTCTGAATCCACTACATCTGCAACTTTGCATGCCCCCGCAACAGTGGCCAAAATCTCGGCATTGACTTTTACCATGGATCCACTGCACGCCTCTCAATAAATGCACATGAATGTGGCAGTGCTACAACCATGGATCCAAATCATGGTCGGTCGATATTTCAGATTTCGGACCCTCCGAGATACTAAGGTCTTGTTCGGTACGGTTTCAGATTCGAGTGGAAATGGAAACAGTTTCAGATTCTTGGTAGAAATATTTCAGGTAGGATTTTGTGAATCGGGTGGAATAGGGTTGAGATCGATTCAGCCACAGAGTGGAAAAAGAAGAAACGATCCAAGGAGAATCGTTCCGAGCTTTAGCCCATTTGGTTGGGTTTCTTCTAGAATCTAGTAGAAACGGCTTGATTCTAAGTTGCCAAACGGATCCTAAATCTCGATCGGGTAAAAAAAGTCAAATAAATTCAAAATATTACAGTGACTATTCAAATCTTGGTGAGATCTCAATGATTTCGGCCGAAATCACTGACTTTTTTTAATCGGATTTTGATTTTTGTTGGTCGGATTTGATTGAAATTAGGGTCAGGATCATCCACAAAAATTTTCAATTTTTTTTGACATTTTTTGACCATTTTTTGGTCATTTCAATTTGAACGAAATCTCGGTAGTTTCGGCCGAAATCTTGGATTTTCCGGTTGAAAAACGACTAAATTTCAAATTTGTTTTTTAGATTTCGTCCAAATTTTATTTGAAATTATGAGATCTCGTCGAGATTTTGAATTTTGGTCACCTTCAAGATATATATCGAAAACAAAATTTGAAACCTTGGTTACAACTGCATGGCCAAAAGTAGTTCAATTAGGTATCGCAATCAGTTACTAACCATGCTACTACTGGCCTACTGCTCACTATGCTTGTAGGATCGATATGGACTAATATAGCAATCAGAGGGGGGTGAATGATTGTGCGGAAGCTAAAACAAGGTTTTTTGTTATTCTGAAAATTAGTAAGATATTAACCAAACTGCAAGAATCAATCTAGAATATTTAATCTAAGACTATCAAAGAAAATAGACTGAGCTTATAAATTCAATGATCCTTAAGCACTAATCTAGCAGTTCAAGACTATATCAAATAATCAATACGTGAAGCATAAAAATACTAAGCACAGAACTAGCATGCATTCAATCATAAAGTTAGTATACTCATTGTCATGTACAGAAGGCAACGGATGAGTACTATATATTAGCACTTGGAGTCGAACACTTG
The DNA here is from genome assembly GCA_036346355.1 of Rhipidocladum racemiflorum. Classification (NCBI taxonomy): domain Eukaryota; kingdom Viridiplantae; phylum Streptophyta; class Magnoliopsida; order Poales; family Poaceae; genus Rhipidocladum; species Rhipidocladum racemiflorum. The sequence goes on from CM070571.1 coordinate 24,370,628, forward strand.
CACCTCCACACGCACAGCTACGCTCCAAAACGTCGAGACCCGTAGCAACGATTTTTTTCTTCCCCGTGTACACGCCGAAGCCTCGCTCCTTTTCTTCTCCTGTCGCTCTACCTCGCCTCCGTGTTATTGCTTTCATCGAGCGCAGCCTCCTTTTTATATTGCTATGCACGCATCCGAGTCGACTTGCATACCACTCGAGGCCGGACGCCGTGTCCGAGTCCATGAAGGACTTCTTACGCAAGGTGACAGCCGAACTCTATACAACTCAACTTTCTAGCCTTTCATCTCTAATTAAAATTTATATGCATATTTATTTGGCCCAAAAACACATGGCCAAAAATATGCATACAATTCCAACAAAAACTCCCATGCACACGTATGGCCCACCTGCCGCTACCGCGTGACTCACTCTCCCTCACGTACACTGTTCTCTAGTCCGAACGCCCCGCATGACATCCCTGATCATCTGAACCTCGATTCATCCCAGAACCTAGTTCCGATCCTCGTCATCGACCACGTTCGACCTCAAGCAACACCTGCACATGAATAAACGACAAAACAATTTTTCGAACACAAGTCCACGACTTGACTCAAGATCAGTCCATGCAACCACGCACACGAGCGCATTGCATCAAGTAAAAATAATCATCATGCTATCACAAGCACATCAAATAATCAACAACACATTTTGCAAATTCAATTCTAAACCAATTTTTCAAAGACATGATTTCACAATCTCCCCCTTGATGAAAACATTGGCAACACCACTTAAAATTGAACATTTGCAATTCACATTCACTTCACAAGGAAAGTTTTTGAAATCAAAGAGTTTAAAATCAAAAGCCAAAGTGAAAAACACAAAATCTCCCCCTTTGACAATATGTAAAGTGACAAACTCCCCCTAGGTGAAATAAGACAAATCTCCCCCTAAGAAGAATAATGTGAGTGAATGTGCAATGTGTCCAAAATTCTCCCCCTTTGACAATGGATTTATCAAGAATACAAGGGAGTGAACAACATGTTCAAAATTTTTCCTTTAGCAATGATTTCACAAAAGAGAAACAAATGAGTGCCAAGATAGGAAAAGATGAGCTCATTCGATCATATAACCTTATATATCACATAATACGCAAAATACATGAACTTGATGTGATTTTAACAAGTTAGGGAATGACATGCATCTCAACCCTAGTTCAGTCTACTATAGCCAAGTACTAAGTAAAACCTCAGCAGAAAAGCAAGGCTCAAAACTGAAGCAACTAACAACTCATGGCGAGCAAGTAGTTTCAACTCCAATCTAGTAGACCAATTTAATCTTTTAAAAAACGATTAACTGCATGTGGCATGCTTGAAGCATACTTCTTTTATTTTATCGGAGTGGCATGCTTGAAGCATACATCTTGTCTTTTTAGGGAATGGCATGCTTGAAGCATACATCTTATCTTTTTAGAGGAAAGCAAGTCTGAAGCGCACAACTTGAGACCTTTGCTTTTAACAACCCCTTTTTATTGATTCCCTTTACTTTTTCTTTTTCTTTGATTGTAAACATGCACAGAGATTAAAAGGCCTTTTGAAAGAGTAAAGTTGAAAACACACTTGCTCCATAGACCAAATTTGTCAAGAAGATTCAATATCAAGCCTAGAAGAATAAGATATCACAGAGTATTTAGCTATAGACAATCTAACCAAGGAATTCCGCAATGTCACTTTTAGTTCAAGTAAAGCAATTTAGATTGTCGTATATCAGCTCAATTACATAATATATAAAGAAATATGATAAAATAAGCTCATCAACTAAAGGACTTGGCAAGGAAACTCCCCCTCAAAATAGGCTCATGGGATGCACAACTCCCAATTCTCCTCTTAGAAAAGCAAATCGAGAAGCATCAAGTGGTTTTGTGAAAATATCAGCAAGTTGCAACTCAGAATCAACAAAATGCAAAACAACATCTCCCTTTTCCACATGATCTCGAAGAAAATGATAACGAATATCAATATGTTTTGTTCGAGAATGTTGCACTGGATTTTTAGCAATATTGATAGCACTAGTGTTGTCACAGAAAAGTGGAACACTATCTAAATATAATCCAAAATCCTTTAAAGTTGAAATCATCCAAAGCACTTGTGCACAACATGCAGCAGCAGCAACAAATTCAGATTCAGCAGTTGAGAGAGCAACAAAAACTTGTTTTCTAGAGGACCAAGCAACTAAAGATGTACCAATAAAGTGACATGTTCCAGAGGTACTTTTCCTATTAATTCTACAACCCGCAAAATCAGCATCAGAGTAGGCTCTAAGTGATAAACAAGATGATGAAGAGTACCATAAGCCAAACTCTAAAGTGGATTGTAAATAGCGAAGAATTCGTTTTACCGCTTGTCGATGAGAAGCACGTGGGGAAGCTTGAAAACGAGCACACAAGCACACCGCAAAGTGTATATCTGGCCTTGAAGCAGTGAGATAAAGAAGCGATCCAATCATCCTTCGATACTCCTTTTGATCAACCGCTTCTCCTTCTTCATCCGGATCCAAAACAGCTTGTTGTACCAATTGGTGTGGAAATTGGTTTGCATGTATCCATCTCAAAACGTCGAAGAAGATCTTTTGTGTACTTCGCTTGATGAATAAAGATACCTTGCTTTGTTTGCTTGACTTGTAAGCCCAAAAAGTATGTGAGCTCACCCATCATACTCATCTCAAATTCCTCGCTCATAGTGTCTCAAAACTTGGCAACAAGAGCATGAGAAGTACCTCCAAAGATGATATCATCCACATAAATCAACAAGTAAAAGATCTTTGCCATGTTTGAGTGTAAACAAGGTTTTATCAATTTTGCCCATTACAAAATCATTTTTCAACAGGTATGATTTAAGACGCTCATACCAAGCCCGAGGTGCTTGTTTTAAACCATATAAAGCTTTTGACAGTTTGAAAACATGATCTGGAAACTTGGGATTCTCAAAACCAGGTGGTTGTTTAACAAAAACCTCCTCATTGATGAAGCCATTAAGAAAAGCGCTTTTAACATCCATTTGATACAATCTAAAACCCTTAGATGCAAAGAAAGGCCAATAAAATTCTAATGGCTTCAAGTCTTGCAACAGGTGCAAAAGTTTCATCAAAATCAAGTCCTTCAATTTGAGTAAAACCTTGAGCAACCAACCTAGCTTTATTTCTTACAACAACCCCATCTTCATTTTGTTTATTCTTAAATACCCATTTAGTTCCAATAATATTATGACCTACAGGAGGTGGAACTAAGACCCAAACCTGATTGCGCTCAAAATTCTCAAGTTCCTCATGCATGGCATTAATCCAAGACTCATCGATAAAGCGTGACTTACATCTTGGGGTTCAAACGATGCAACAAAAGCGATGAGCATATGAGGCATTAGTATTGTACTGCTTCAAGTACACGCACGCTTAACTCACCAATCATCTGTCTGTGAGGATGTCTACGTTGTATGTGCATTGGTGCGTAAACTTCGGAGTTGTCTCATGTACGCATTACCATGTGAGGATTCTATAGTTGCTTGAGTTTCTTCCCGTGGTCGGGTCCGACTGGCCGGGTTGTCAACTTGATTGCCACCGCCATCTTCATCTTCATCATCACTTTCTTCCAAAAGATACTTTTAGAACCGCAAGTCACCTGTGTCCTCAAGAGTCGGGTCTAGTAATCGACTAGCCTCATCAAAAGTGACTTCACAAGTCTCAATGATTTTGTTAGTCTCTAAATTCAGCACCACGGTAACCACGAGTATGAAGAGCATAACCAAGAAAAAGTCCATCCGAGCATCTAGATTCAAATTTATCAAGATTTCCATGTTTGAGAATAAAGCATTTGCAACCAAAAACACGCATATGAGAGATGCTAGGGTACGACCAAAACGAAGTTCATAGGAAGTTCTATGTAGCTTTGCTCTCAAAAATACTCTATTTGAAACATAGCAAGCAGTAGATATAGCTTCAGCCCAATACTTCCTAGGAGTTGAAAATTCATCAAGCATAGTCCTAGCCATCTCAACTAATGTACGATTTTTCCTCTCAACTACACCATTTTGTTGAGGAACACGAGCAGAAGAAAATTGATGCTCAATACCATGTTTGGAACAAAAGGAAGCAAAAAGAGTGTTCTTGAATTCTCCTCCATTATCACTCCTAATTACTTTAAGTGCTTCAGCAATTCCTAAACAACCTTAATGCAAGCTCTTGAAAACATTCAAAAACTTCATCTTTGGTAGACAAGAAATATACCCAAGAGTACCTAGAGTAATCATCCACAATAACAAGAACATACCACTTACCTCCCGCAGATTTCACTCTAGCAGTCCAACAAAGGTCCATATGTAGAAGCTAACCTGGAGCATTAGTTATAACAGCAGAAATAGGAAAATGTGGAGATGCAGTCATTTTTCCATGTTGACAGGAGGAGCAAACCAAATTACTTGTTTTATCAATCTTTAATTCAGGCAAACCTCTAAGCAAGTTTGATTTACTTATGCGTGAAAGATGATCGAAACCAATATGACCAAGTCTACGATGCCAAAAAGTTAAATCTTTAGAAACTTGGGAGACAAGACATGTAGTTTCGTATGTTGGATATGAAAAATCACCTTTAAACAAGCGACCAATGCGAGTGATGTTGCATACTAGATTTTCAGAAACATCTAATATACGACAAGAATTTTTCTTAAATCTCACCTCAAGATCTTCATCAAGCAACTGAGAGACTGAGAGCAAATTATACTTGAGCTTACTTACCAAAGCTACATCCTTGAGAACGAAGTTTTCATTGACTCGCACAATTCCTTTTCCAAGAATCCGTCCCTTTGAATCGCCGCCAAAAGTGATAACCTCATCACCTGAACTTTGTGTGAGGGAGGAGAACCATTTTGAATCTCCAGTCATATGACGTGAACATCCGTAATCTATGAACCATATGTTCTCCTTCCTCTCTCGCACAACCTACACAAAGGGAATGTCGATGTCTCAATCATCAAGTTAGATAAAAGAGTTTTAGGAATCCAAAGATTGAGACATACGACACACCTAAACCAGAGACATAACACGAGGATTTTTATCATAATGAGAAGCAGAGTGTGCCTTTCTGACATTAGACTTAGCATTGAACCTTTCTCTCCTTTGCTGTTTAGCTAGTCTAAAGCAGAACTGAACTAAATGGCCATCTTTACCACAGTGAGTGCAATTGTATTTAATATGATGTTTAGCTTTAGAAGTAGAAGCAACATTTGCACTCATCATAGTAGAAGATAAAGTTCCAGCAGATTTAAAAGCAGCTTTTCTCGTGCTCTTTGACAATTTCAAACTTTCCACTTTCAAGAGTTTTAACAACAGTAGGAGCATGTGATTTGTGATGAGCATAAGGATCAAAACCTAAACCTTTGTGATGAGTGCTGACTTTTGATTGATCCAAAATCATATTTAGGTTTTTCTTTCCTTTAGTAAAACGCTCTAAAGACTTTTCCAAGTAATCAACTTTTCGAGAGAGCACAAGACAATTATTGCAAGAAATATCAACTTTCTCTTCTGTTTGCGACAAGTAGAGCATGAAAGAACCTCATGAGTGAACATATCATTAGTCATCTGAGAAACTCTAGCATTTGCATCTTTCAATTTCAATTCAAGAATTGAGCATTTAGGACAAGAGTTTAAACCATGCAAATCATCAGTGGAACAGCTAGCATGTTTAATATGTTTCTCATTTTGATGCAACAGGGAAGCATGAACATTCCTTAAAGCAATAACTTCAGATTGTAGCATATCACAAGATTTGCAAGAATCATCATCAGGAATTAAAGATCTAAGCCTTGCAATTTCAGACTTGGAACTATCAATTTCTAGATCTTTTTCTTTAAGAGCTTTCTTAGATTTTTTAAGTTTTGAAGCTAATTTAACCATGGCATACTCAAGGTCATCATAAGAAGGTCTTACCTCTTCAAGGTCAGAGTCGTTGTCGCTTATCCCTTCTAGCCATGAAACACATCCCGTGAAGTCATCATCAGATCTCCTTTTGTCCTTCTTCTTGTCATGTGGCTCATCATCACTCTCAAAGTCCACATCGCTAAGATCACACTCCTCTATGGCGGCTAAGACCTTTTAGCAACTTTTCAAAATTGGAATGCCTAGGGGTAGTGTGTCTTGAGCTGCGTTGTGTCGGTTCCCTTTCTTCCTTCTTCTTCAACTTGTGACAGCTTTGCTTTAATATGCCCGGAAGACCACACTCAAAAGCAGTTGAAGGACCTCGGTTGTGCCTCCACGCCTCCTCATCCTCAAATTGTTGAGTGCTTTAAAAGCACGTGAGGAGATGAGCACAAGATCTTCTTCAGAAGCATCTCAAACTGCTCATCCGAAAAGAAGCCAATGCGCATAAGGAACCAAAAGATGGTAATCCAGGCGAAGTCTTTGGGGTTAGCAACAAGTGCATGTGTAGAGGATTTATTATCACTAGGTGACAAAGAATCCATCTCATAAGTTTTCGCCTAGAATAAAGATCATCCATGGTCAAAGTATCCAAGTCAACAGCTTGATTAATTGCAGTAACAACCATGCGCCATTCGTAACTAAGAGATCTCAACATTTTACTAGCGTTATCCTCAACTGAATTAGTAACTCCAACACCACGCAAATTACACAAGATTTTCTCAAATCGAGAGAAAAGATCATCAATTGATTCACCTGGTCTCATAGCAAAATCGTAAAAGTCTTTTGGTAAATATTTTTGCGCACTTTCTTAATCTTAGTAGAACCTTCATGATAGTCACATAATGTCTTCCAAACAGAATAAGCGAGCGTAGATGAGAAACTCGATCAAATTCTTTTTTCGTAAATTCCTTGAAAAATCAAGTTTCTAGCTTTAGCATTCAGATCAACGTCTACTTTGTTATCATTGGTAACTATATCAGAACATCAAAAGCAAGAGAAACTTTGCGCCAAACATCATTACCTTGAGCTTCAATATAGGATTGCATGCGACTCTTCCAATAAGAAAAATTTGAATCATTAAGCATAGGAGGACGATTAACATACTTATCTGACGCCATACCTTAACCTCGCTCTGATACCACTTGTAGGATCGATATGGACTAATATAGCAATCAGAGGGGGGGTGAATGATTGTGCGGAAGCTAAAACAAGGTTTTTTGTTATTCTGAAAATTAGTAAGATATTAACCAAACTGCAAGAATCAATCTAGAATATTTAATCTAAGATTATCAAAGAAAATAGACTGAGCTTATAAATTCAATGATCCTTAAGCACTAATCTAGCAGTTCAAGACTATATCAAATAATCAATACGTGAAGCATAAAAATACTAAGCACAGAACTAGCATGCATTCAATCATAAAGTTAGTATACTCATTGTCATGTACAGAAGGCAACGGATGAGTACTATATATTAGCACTTGGAGTCGAACACTTGCACCTCCACACGCACTACGCTCCAAAACGCCGAGACCCGTGAGCAGCGATTTTTTCTTCCCGTGTACACACCAAGCCTCACTCCTTTTCTTCTCCCGTCGCTCCGCCGCCTCCGTGTTATTGCTTTCATCGAGCGCAGCCTCCTTTTATATTGCTATGCACGCATCCGAGTCGACTTGCATACCACTCGAGGCCGGACGCCGTGTCCGAGTCCATGAAGGACTTCTTCTACGCAAGGTGACAAATTAACTCTATACAACTCAACTTTCTAGCCTTTCATCTCTAATTAAAATTTATATGCATATTTATTTGGCCCAAAAACACATGGCCAAAAATATGCATACAATTCCAACAAAAACTCCCATGCACACGTATGGCCCACCTGCCGCTACCGCGTGACTCACTCTCCCTCACGTACACTGTTCTCTAGTCCGAACGCCCCGCATGACATCCCTGATCATCTGAACCTCGATTCATCCCAGAACCTAGTTCCGATCCTCGTCATCGACCACGTTCGACCTCAAGCAACACCTGCACATGAATAAACGACAAAACAATTTTTCGAACACAAGTCCACGACTTGACTCAAGATCAGTCCATGCAACCACTCACACGAGCGCATTGCATCAAGTAAAAATAATCATCATGCTATCACAAGCACATCAAATAATCAACAACATATTTTGCAAATTCAATTCTAAACCAATTTTTCAGCACATGATTTCACAATGCTGATAAATATAAAATGTAATTTTAACTTTACACTAAATTATAAAAGAAAGAAGGAGGTTTATATAATACTCGGAACTTTGTTTGAAAGTGCACCTAGCATCTCAAACTATAAAATCAGTTATTTGACCTCTTAAACTATGCAATCTAGTTTAAATAACATATTGACACAATTTCACTAGATATTATTGCCTACGTAACGCAATAAGTAAGTGCTTTTGTCATATAGGATGACATGTTGGTCAAGTTGAATCAATGATAAGTAGAACTTACAAGGGTTTCTCCCCCACCAAGATCTCAGTTGTGCTTACATACCACCACCCTCTGTACCTCCCTTCCTCTCTAATTCAATTTGGGGGGGGGGGGGGGGAGAAGCTTATATGGGCTCCACCTATCATCAACCTAAACTTGGGCGACGTGTTATCCTACATAGCAAAATCGTCTACTTATCAAGCCATGTATGCTATATTACCGTACGAAACCAGGTTGGCGTGTTTTTTGAACTAAATTGCAAAATATGGGGGGTTAAAATATCTGATTTCATAGTTCAATATGCTACACATATTTGTTTCCAAGAGAAAAATGACTTTTAGAAACCCCTGATAATTGTTTTGGAAAAATAAGAGAGAATATTTTATATGAATAGAATGGATAAATACTTACGGTTGAAAGATAATAAATACACCTTATTAAATCTATATACAACACTTACATTTCTCGACAAATTTATTTAAACTATGCACCTCCTATTTCTCAGAGTACTACTTCCCACAGTTGTCATTGCCTGACTGGTCAGTGACTGCTAGTAACATCTTTCTCCAGGCCACAGCACAGACTGCAGATGAGATCATGAGAGAGAGAGAGAGAGAGACCATTTTTTGCTATTAAGAACGTGAGACACTAGGGCCTGGTCGGTGCCCAAGCTGCCAAGCCCCGGAAGGGAAAGGGAAGGACCTTGATAGCATGAAACAGCCGTGCATCCACAGCCATCCATGCCTTCCTTTTGACAGGGAAAAGCATGCAGCAATAGTGGCGAAATTAGAAATTTGTTAATGGATGTGCCTCTGCAGCGTTGTCGTCCACCTGAGCGGTTTGCCGTTTCACTTGTCCAGTTAACGTGTTGCCTACTGCGCTGCCGTTCGTCCGGCCTACGCCCCCCCTCCCCCTGGCCTAAGCCGCCTACCGTGCCGCCATCTGCCCGAGCCGTTCGCTTAGCTCGTGCGTTGCCTATCGCGCCACCACTCGCCCGGCCCACACCGCCCACCTGACGACCCGAGCAATTTGCCACGCTGCACGCCGCCTGAATGTCACCCGCCTAACGGCCCAAGCGGCTTGCCGCGCCGCCCACCCAACCGCCCGAGCCGTTTGTCCAATGACCCGAGGGTGGGCCGGAGCGGCCAGGCATCGAACGACGCCGCCAAGGAGCAAAGCAGCGCGGAAGGAGGACTGTCGGCTAGCCCGGCTGAGCAGCAGCGCGAGGAGGAGGGGAGACGACGAGAAGCTAGGCTGCAACCAACAGGCGGGGCCGTTGGGCATCGGACGGGGCCATGACGCTGCCGCAGAGAAAGATCATCTTCTCACCAAAATTTTGAGGGTGTTAAAGCATACTCAGCATCTTCCCTAGTATCGCCCCTATGCAGCAACAGCTAACCCCATCACACAAACTTCGATTGATAGATAAAAAGTAAAAGAAATCATAGTAAAAAGGCTTCTACTCTCTCGCATACTTTTTATACGTATCTGTTTTCTTCTCAACGCAATCGCAAATACTACATTTGATCATAAATAATAGTCATTTTGGATATCAATATGATCCCCAAAATTCAACTTTAACCACTAATTTCGATTGTAATGTATTTAAAAAATCTAATAAAATTATAGTATGAAAGTACGTTTCGAGACGAATCTACATATATGATTTTCATACATCCAATCTAAATATTTAAAAAGATAATGATAACTAAATTTTCAAAAATTTAACTATGTATCCAAACCAACAGTTTTTTCGGAGGGAGTATGGTTATATCATCGACCACAGAAACGTGGTCCTGCAGCTCAGAAGGACCTAACGAGCTACGAAAAAGCAACAACGTGTGACACGTGTCGCCTGTCGACACTTTCGCGTTCGAAGATATGCCTCTATCTGCAATTACATTAAAAAAGGGATCAGTTTTTTTTTTTTTTTTTTAAAAAGAAAATATTGTCAAAGAGGGAGAGGCTCACACCATAGCATCGTCAAAGAGGGAGAGGCTCACACCATCCACCGGCAGTGGGGCCCACCACACCCCCACACAGGCCCCACCCGCCGAAGCAAGCAACGTTTCCTCCGCTGCCGCTACTACTACTAGACCAGTACACCTGACTGCACCACGGTCCACGAGAGAGAATCGATCGATTTAATTAGTTGGTTAGTCCCATACAGAACACGCCTTAACCACCCCCCCCCGTAGATCTTCGCTCGACTTAATTAGTTGGTTAGTTGCACACAGCGAGGCAAAAATGCAGAGCGCCGCCCAAGAAAGGAAGTCTTTCTTGTAGTCGTCGTTGTGGTGTGTGCGGTCCTCCCCTCCGTTCGTCTCTCCCCGTCTTCCTCTACCGGACAGACGGGGGCGAGAGGGGGGAGCGAAGGCGCCATTATTGCGCCCCCTTTCCACACGCGCGCGTGCACGCATCTTCACGAGGGCCGTGAGGCGAGCAGCATCATTTATACCGAGGAACAAGTGGCGAGGTCGAGGGAGAGAGAGGAGAGAGAGAGAGAGAGAGAGAGAAGGAGGGAGGGAGGGAGGCAAGAACAGAGGAGGATAGGAAAGGATACCTGCCTGCCTGCCTGGGAGGGATCGATCGGATGGAGCAGTACGAGGTCGTGGAGCAGATCGGCCGGGGTGCCTACGGCTCCGCCTACCTCGTCCTCCACAGAGGCGAGAAGAAAAGGTCACTGCTCCTTTACCTTCTGCTTGCTCTGTTCGGTTTCAGCTGTAGGAGAGGATGTTTCGCGTCTTCTTCTTCTTCTTCTTCTGCTTCGGTTTTTCCTTGCTTTCTTGGCTGTGACGCGCGCGACGGTGCAGGTACGTGATGAAGAAGATCCGGCTGTCCAAGCAGAACGACAAGTTCCAGCGAACCGCGTACCAGGAGGTAAGCTCAAGCTAGAACCTTTGCAAATTCCCCACTTAGCAGCAGCAGCAGCAGAGCCTGCAGCATATTTTTTTTTTAAAAAAAATACACTATTTAAATAATTTTACAAAAATAATATACCCGAAAAAATTACAAAAATATACCTCTGTCGCCAAATAAAATATTGCCAATCCAATTTGCGACAGAAACTCTATCGATAGAAGCTATGTCGCCAATTGGATTAGCGATAGCTGTATGTTTCTCTCGCTGATTTAGTCGCGGAATCATATCGTCAATTGAAACGACGACAGAGGTATATTTTTGTAATTGTTTGTTTGGTGTATTAATTTTGTAAAATTATTTAAATAGTGTACTATTTTTTTTTAAAAAAATCTTCAGAATTATACCTGCTGGCTGCTGCATACGCACCAAGGTTGCTGTTGCATTTGGAAATAGAGAAAAAGGAAGGAAACATTGCCCTCTGACTCTCTGCGAAGATCCTCGAAATTAATGTGCAACTGATTGAAAAAAAGAGTGATTCCGAATCCGTACCCGATCAAACTGTTCACGTCTGCTCCGGGGGAATATATAGGTGGCTGCTGATGGACCTGAGCTTTGCTTTCTGTGCAGATGTCTCTGATGGCGAGCCTCAGCAACTCGTACATCGTCGAGTACAAGGACGGATGGGTTGATGAGGTACAAATTCCACGTTTCAATTGAGTTCTTGGAATTGTTTGATGGTAGGAGATAGTATTCCCTCGAGTGCAAGGTCTAAAGAAATTTTCCGTGGTTGCAGGGTACCTCCGTGTGCATAGTGACAGGTTACTGCGAAGGAGGTGACATGTAAGCTCCTGCATTTTGACTCCTCACTGCTTGTAAAAATTCCATGCTTCAGTGCCCTAGGTTACTGACTTCAGATTCACAGGGCGGGGAGGATCAAGAAGGCAAGGGGCGTCCTGTTCTCTGAAGAGGTAAGAACACTAGTGTAAGCAGATGAAATGGTAGTATTTACACCTGCACCCAAAAGCAGTAGAATCTGTTCAGGGATCAGAGACTTACTGCCTCTTTGGTGCTTATGTAATGTAAGAGGGTGTGCCGGTGGTTCACACAGTTGCTCTTGGCCCTTGACTATCTGCACTGCAACCGCGTGCTCCACCGTGATCTCAAGGTAAAGTCACCGGTCTCCACAAGTTCTTTCGTCTGGTGGTATCGGCATCGCCTAACGTTTCATCATCTCCTGTTGCACTGCAGTGTTCCAATATTTTGCTAACAAAGGATAACAACATCCGACTTGGTAAGAAATATGTAATGCACATGCTTGCTCAATTGCCACATATACTTGTTTTTCTCGGATGTGAATATAATGAGATAAATGTTCATTCTCTCTTCAAAACAGCTGATTTTGGGTTAGCAAAATTACTCATGGAGGACCTTGCCTCATCGGTATGGCTCAAACCTTTCCCAACACGTCGTGCAACTGTAATTGGCAGAACACACTTCACAACCATCCAATCCCACTTAACTGCGACATGCATAAACACCATTCATGTGAAACATTCTAATTTTGATCATTTGTCCATTAATAAGATATGTATAGCTTTTGATCTTCAGTCACACTATTTACAACAGTTGCCAGCCAAAACTGTAACATGACCAAATGTTGTTCTTGCAAACTAAGTGATAGCATTTCAGTATATTTCGAACATGACCTGAGGCCCAATTAAGTAAGAATATATAAAGTAATATTGTCACATGAAAAACGTAAGAAAAAGTCCAGTTTTCAACTCTGAACTATCTAGCCAGTCTGAAAAACAACCTTCAAGGCTTCAACTTTAAAACAGTCCACTTTGCACCCTCGAACTATCAAAACCGTTTACTTCACTCCTAGGCTGTTTTCATGAGTGGTTTTCACCACGTTGGTGGCAACATCACCAATTTTGGCTGATGTGGCATCTCAGTAGTTTAGTTTATGTTGACATGGCATCCTATTTAGCAGGAGCAAATTAAAAAGTATATTTAAAACTTAGTCCCACTTGCCATACTCTAATACCTCGTCTCCTTCCTCCTCCCTCAACATAAGCTTACTTTGGGATGCCACGTCAGCCAACATCCGTGATGTGGCCACCAATATGGCGAAAACCACTCATGAAACCAACCTAGGGGTGAAAAATGAATGGTTTTGATAGTTCTATGATGCAAAGTGGACGTTTTTGAAGTTGGAAGTTGTTTTTCGGACTCAGGTAATAAATAGACTTTTTCCAACACATAATGGTCTAAGAATGTAATATATCACTGAAAGACTACAACCTGAACAAAATTTAATCTGTAGGAATTTTTTACATCTACGATTTTTCAGGTTGTAGGAACCCCAAACTACATGTGCCCAGAAATACTAGCAGACATACCTTATGGTTACAAATCCGATATATGGTCACTTGGTGAGCTCCCAGTACTCTGCTCTTGGAGTTAGTTTCTACCCTTCTGTAATGACGTCTGATAGCATTAAACAGCTGTTAAAACCTTGATTTTCCTCGTTTACCATCAGGTTGCTGTATGTTTGAGATTTTAGCACACCGTCCAGCGTTCAAAGCTGCAGTAAGTGCTTATACAACACAATTTTAAGTGATACACTACTTCAGTCTCTCCAAAATATAAGTTGGAAACTCATGAAATATTTTTTTTCTTCTTATTTTTGAAGGATATGGCAGCGTTAGTAAACAAAATAAACAGATCTTCAACATCTCCAATGCCCCCAATATACTCATCGTCATTGTGAGTATCTCATTTTAATGATTGCCCAATAATATGAACCAAAATTTACACTAAACATGAGGCTTTGTTTCCCAGGAAGCAGATCGTGAAGAGCATGCTAAGGAAAAATCCAGATCATAGACCCACTGTAAGTACCATAAACTCACTTTAACTGTTTCAATCAAAGGCACCGACACAAGACTAACATCCAAAGGGTAAAACTGAAAATTTTACAGGCAGGGGAGTTATTGAGGCACTCATATTTGCAACCATATCTCGCTGAATCATGCAACTGCTCTCCAATCTACCTTCCAGTGAAGCCCACCAAAAGTAACCTGGGAGACAAGCAGTCAAGAAAGCCTAGCGGCAGAAAGCGAGTCGTCAAAGCCAACGGATCCAACGAAGCATCAGAAAATGCAGCAGAGAAAACAGTGGAAACAAGAGACAGCTGCACGAACTTTTCAGATGGATCAACTGTTGGCACCCAGGATGCCTGCATTTCCCAAATGCCTGTGGATCCTGAAGCCAGAAACAAAGAACAGCGAAACATCGACATTTTCTCACTTGAACTGTTTCAGCATACGGAGGAGAGCTTGACAACAGCAACCGATCGACAGATTGATGAGACCATGTGTCTTAAACCTGTAAGAACCAGCAATACAGTAGAGGTTGCCCCAGTCACCACCGGTGCGAGTCAAAAGCTTAACGAGGCACCGATACCAAACGAGGAATTGACCATTGGAGTAGTGCAAGAGCAAAGAAAGGATGCGAAAACACAATCTTATCAAGGGACAAAGCATGGCGTGGGCGATGTCGACGTCGTTACAGAGGAATCGTCACCGACGAGCGCGCTGACATTGGTGCGTGCAGGTGGCACGCCTGGCGAGTGGGATCATCTGAACATAGTGCATCGGAGAGCTGATGCTCTGGAGTCGCTCCTCGAGCTTTGCGCAAAGCTCCTGGAGCAGGAGAGGCTCGAGGAGCTCGCAGGTGTTCTTAGACCTTTTGGTGAAGGAGCCGTGTCGTCTAGAGAGACCGCGATATGGCTGACGAAAAGTCTCATGACTACACCAAAGCTTGGAGGGTCCCCAAAGCTTTTGTAGTGGAGGGAACTTGTGGATTTTGCAAACGAGTGCTATTTTGGGGTGTGCATATAGCTTCGCTACAGTTCTATTTATCTTGATGTGTATGGTTTGCAGGAGTGCTGTGGGCATTGTGTGCGCTAACTATTTATCAGTTATTCAACGGCATCTGCTGCTTGCGTGCTTCTGCATGTCAGCGGTAATGGGGATCATACCATTTTCATCCCACTTACTTCCATGAACATGCGAATTCTTTACCAATGTGCAGGTGTCCTGTCCTTTAGTCTAAGCTCTAAAAGATTTATTTGATTGACACCAACATGAACTACTAGTCGGGAAAAACCAAGATTCGGTTCACGTCAGCAAAGTTACACATGTTCTATTGACCACTTCACACTGATGAATCTAACATAGACCCTTCATCGGTTCATCCTGATCAAGAAATAGGAGCAAAAGTACAACTCAGTGGCCACACGTTGCATTTTGAACTGCACTTTAAGTTGCAAAAGCTAAAAAAATATAGAAAAAAAAAATCAAATTGCTACGGTCTTCAAGATTTTAGTAAATTTCATTGAAATTTTGGATATTTTGATTGAAATTCATTTTTTTAAACTAGATTTTTTTCGAAAGTACTGTAGCAATTGATTTTTTCTTTCAAGTTTTTTTAGCCTTTACTACTCAAAATGCAGGTCAAAATGCACCGTGCATTTTGAGTAGGAAAAGGCAGATAATCCCAATCCGTGGGCACACTCCATGATGTCAGAAGACAAATCCTCTCCTGGGCGTTGGCAGACAAAACTAAGAGAGGTGCTGACCTCTGAATGATCTTGTCTCCCTTCTTGCCGGCTCGTCAACTTTTTTTTTTTGGCACTGTCACATTGGCTGTCTGCAGCTGCAAGCCTGCAACATCGTGCTGCGCAACACTGAGAAAGGATGACACTTCGCCGCGCTTCCAAGCGAGAAGCCCTGTACCTTTGCGGGAACGCCCCCCCATTGTCGTGCTGCGAAGCAAGCTAACCCAACCCTCTTCCTCCAGGAACCAGCCTCCGCTCGCTCCCGGTCCAGCACACGAGGGAGCATCGGACTGATGCCCTGCCGCTGTACCATGGCCCGGGAATTGATCCCTGGGCTCTCCCTGAAAAAAGAGAGCACGGAAAGCGGCGGCGGCGCGAGCGCGACGGCTCAACCAGTGGGAATCTAGGATCCGTCTTAACCACGACGACTTTGCCCATTGGGGTGTTACAGCTGTACGGTTCCGTCTCCGGCACCGGCGCCGCGCCGCCCCACGAGGTTTCGCCGGACGCGGCGCTTTTCGGCTGCTCTCTTGGTTCGGGCTTCTTCAGGTCGGCAGATCGAACTCGAAGCAGCTCTCTCTTCAGCTTGGGCCTTGGTAGCGCAGCCTTCAGATGTGGATCCGATGGCTTGGACCGGGTCGGGGCTTGCAAGTAACGCCCATGAACGTTCGGAAAGCGACACGATTTGATTTTGGTACCATTTGTCATGGGCTCATCCATACCGGGCATCGGTCTAGACTGTGGACTTAAAAGGCTGGGCCCAGGGCCAAGTCGGTCAGGAGGGAGGGATGGCATGGGTGTGTAGTGTATTTTCATGGGATGAGGCTTGAATGGGATAGGATGGTTCTGTACCATTTGGTTTTATTATTTTGGGTGAATGAGATGGTTCAGCATCTAGAGAGAATATTCCTTAACTTTGTATCGCTTGATCCAGGATGGGATGGTTCCATTCAAGCAACCAAACGCATGGATGACTTTTTTCTTGAACCATCTAATATATGTACCACTTGGTACAAACAATCAAACTAAAAGCACTAGAAGCACTTCGGCAAGGAACCGAACTGAATTGGCATTTTTTTAGGAAGAATCACAAGAGTTTTATTACCATGTAGGTATGTATAGTGGTATAGATGATGATTGTCGTAATATATATTTATATTGTATATAGATAGAATTAAAAATAACTCATACAGTTAATTGTCTATATATCTATCTATGATTGTCACTCGTACAAATTAATACATGTTATATATAACGGTATATAAAATATAAAACCCTCTATAAGACTGTCTGTTAAATAATAGATATCGTCCTTCTCTCACCTCTACATCTCTCAAAATTTCACATGACATAGACTTACAAACAGCCGACTTATATTATTATACATGCTTTAAGCACAATTACAATCCTTGGTAACGTCTCTATCAAGAAGCTAGGAACACAGTTCGCCCAAGTACAAAAGGCATTACTCACCGAAGCTTACCTCACGCAACAATGGCCTAGTTCATTTCAGCTTCTGGATTATAGATTCTGAATTATGGGAGAAGCCGCTTCTCGTTATGGGAGAATCGGGCCGAGTCGGCTGCAACTTCTAGTTTTCGGATTGGACCAGCGAGAATCAGCAAGAATTAGTGAAAATCAGGTTCTAGCCAGATTCTGATTCTATGTAAAGTGCAGCTTCTGATTCTCAGAGAAGCTATTCAGAATCCTCCCATTCGACAAATAATCTGCTTTTTTTAAGAAGACGATGTGCAGAAACTGAAATGGATGGGGCCAATATGACGTGGAGTTCGCTTCTTGGAGAGTGTGAAGAAAAGAAGATATCGTAACATGTCTGAGTAGTCTGGCTAAACTCTTGAATCTCTTGCCAAATACCCACAATCGTCAAACTTTCACCATCTTTTATCTTCAACATGCTGATCTAAGTAAGGCCTTGTTCATAAGAGCTTCGACCCTTGGATTCTCGTCCGGAGGAGCTAGAGCTCTACCAAACATCCTCATGCTCCCAGTCGCTAGGAGCAGAATCAAGTGAAATGATTCCATCGAGGTATGGCTTAATCTAGAGCCCCTCTACTAGCAGTCGAACACTTTTCTTTCAAGCTCCTGATTCTTCAGAATATCACAATCCGAAAGAGTCGCAGTAGAATCGGGGAGGAGTAGGAGCTGAAGCCCTACTGAATGGAGCCCAAGATTGCCCAACTCCAACTCCACCTTGTGGATACCCCCATTTATCGCCAAACGGAGACCATCTCTTGCCGCCAACGCTTCTAGAGTGAACGCGTCTGGCAAATTCTCATGCCTACGCGCCAATTGGCATTTGGCCTCCTCGTTGTCTCCTCTTGTGTACCCACTACCTGTAGGGTTTCAAATATCAATAAAAATCGCTCAAAAATCGATCGTATCGATCTGGCTCGAGAAACGAAACCGTTTGATAAACCGATCAAATTCAAATTCAAAAATTTAGAAAAGATTTATCCAAAAGTTCCCTAAAATTAGTATTAATAGCTTTTTGACATCTGCCATGATTTTTTTTTTGAAAAACTAAATTTTTGAGACATTTTTAAGCAAAACTGAATATAGATAGTAGAAAAGGGATTTGAAAAACCTAATTGTTGGATTGATTTGTGAATGATATTGAAATGAACGGTTATTTATTGAGATATTATTGCTAAATGCCTATTTTACAACTTAAGATTGTCTAAAATATAGCAAAGGTCGTGACAATTTTTTTTTTCATAGTTGTGCTATTGTTGCAAATGTGTGCTTTACAACTTGGCGTTGTCTTAAAATGTAGGAAATGTTATACCGGGTTTTTACAATTTTTTCAGTATTTTCTGAATGTTTTTTCAATTTCTATTGAGTGTACCGATTTTCAATGTATACCAATTGAAAATTGGTAAAACCGGTCGGTTTTTGTTTTTTCACTGCTATTTGACCATCGAGTTCAAAAAATTTGACGTTGTATTTCATTTAGTTCCTACCGATTTTCGACGAAAATCGATATAGCCAGAGAGGGGAGGACGATTTCCAAACTCGGTTCGATAATGTAAACATGCTCCCCTTGGTGTTCTTTCCCAATCTCCTAAATCCCTGCCGATCTACCTCCAAGTTAGGCTCTTTCCTATTTAAACTGCTATTCCTCTGCTATTCTACCAAATTTATCAAGGAATAATTGATTATTTGTCATAAAATTGACGTGCATTTGATGATTTGCGACGTCATATCTCATTAACATCAACTTTATAATAAATAATCGAATCTCCAATTTATCAAAGTACTAACGCTATTTTGTATCTAGAAGATCAGTTTCGTAACACCGCTATAGCACAGATTTTTCTTTCTTCTCCTCTTCTCATAATTTAATCACTTGGACCATGGGCCATAGGCTGAATTCCTCTCACTCTCTCTTTTGGAGACCGGGCAAGGACTGAATGTCTCTCTCTATACATACATGTTAGATGCCTCCAAAAAATCCTTCAAAAAGTAAATCATATTCCCTTCTAGACCCTCAAAAGTATATCAAACAAGCAACAAAAAAAAAAAAAAAAAGAATCCGATTCCCAGATCGCTCCAAATTCCTGCACACTCACCGCGTTTAGGCAAAAAATTAATAGAATTGCTAAATAGCACTAGAGAGTTTCATTAGTTCCGGAGCACTTAATTTTTTTTCTTCTCTTTTACCTATAGAGAACTCGAATGCGAGCAGGATAGATCGACAAACTAATTCCATTGATTGAATCTAAATATGAAAACTTAAAATCTAAATATGATTTACCAGGAAAACACTCGGATCCTCTCGAGACACCTCCTAAAACCAAACAATTGAAAAGAGCCATTAGCAGCCATAGCCAGAGGAACCCGGCGCATTGCCGGGTGAAAATCCAGATCATATCCATACACGCAGACGGGGGTATAGCTTCATGGCGACTCGATACGTGTCAGGAACAGCAACCGAATTGATGCGATAGCTTATCGTAGCGAAAGGGGGGTGACAAGACAAGCGAGCCCTGCGCCCCGGCCTTTCCAATCGACCTCCTCGATAAGAAGAATATATATTGGGCGATCGAGCGAGCAGGAGGGAAGAAAAGACAAGGGCAGGGGCGTAATAAAGACGACGCATCAGCAAGTCTGATCCATTACAATAAGAGCGGCTGGATTAAAGCGGCAATTATAGGCTCTCCCACTCCCGGCCCTCATGTACTGCAAAGTGGGTCTCCTATCTTAATGTACGTAATTAGAGCGTATACGATAGTGGACTGGAGTGGCCGCTATCTATGTACCCATCCGTATCATCTAAAGATAAAAATGAAGACAAGCTTCTACAATACATGATATATTAGAGTTGTCTCTACGGTCTTTTAATTATGGTATGGAAAAGTGTTTGTTGTAGATAATAATTTACGAAATGATGTTTTATGATGTCTATATGGTCATCTCTTCACGAAGAGACATCAGCTACTCTCTCTCTCTCTCTCTCTCTCTCTCTCTCTCTCTCTCTCTCTCCCATATTAGCAAAAATCTTACGTGCAAAACGTATAGACAGCTGATATCGTGTCATTATTATACATGCTAGAGTGAATACTAACTTATAATCGCTTGAATTAATTGAATATAAGTGGCAAACTGGCCAGTAGCCTATATCAAAGTGTAGCCAACAATTGTATACCTTTGTCACTTTACTCCTAAACTAGCTATATACTCTCTGTCTAAGTTTATATGTCGTATATTTTAAATGGTTTTGTGCATAAATATATAGCATATTTTATATTCTAATACAAAATTACTGTGATGCTCCCTCCATACCCCTGATAAATATTCGGTTTTACTTTATACTCTCTACACGCATACATCGAATATAGTGCTTAGAGCTAATATGAGCGATAGTCTAGTCATTATCAATATCTTCTTAGTCTATATCACGAGCAGAAATACATCTTATAAAGTAGAAAAGAACACCCTTTCTTGTTTGGCCGCCCGTAATTGAGCCCGGAATCTCGGAATTGGAATAAGATTTTAGCCGTGGAGGTGTTAGCCAGGCTACCACTGGAATTGGAATCATCGATTCCATCCCCAATTCCAACGCTCAGGCCGCATCGAAATCCAATTCTTAATTTCCTCCCCACGTTAGCAATTGTTTGGAATCCAGCAACGTCCCACAGACGAATCGCATCATGGACAGACAGGAGAGGGGAAAAAAGAAGAAGAAAAGAAAGCTAGATAAAGAAGAACAAGACAACAACTGATAGCCTAATCAGGTGAGACCAGACGATTAACGATCGATGCACACGTATGTGTTCCATCCATGGCCACGAACAATTAAAGGAGAAGGGAATACTAAACGAAAAAAATCAAAGAGCTATTAGTAAGGATTGATTTGTCATCATCCATTCCATGCGTGAGCTGGAGCCAAGGATAGATATCACAAGCCTCTCTCACCTGCACAACGACCGTCGATCTACTGCACTAACAGACGAACTATCTAGTTGTTCTTTCTTCTTCTTCTTTTTTCACTCGAGGATTATAGTACGTTGGTGTTTGCTTTAGATAGTGGATCGCATAATTAGGCGCGTATGGACTATTGCACTTGGTGCATAGGCATGTCCTGCCCCGCTTAATTATCCTAATGAGTTCCCAAATCTTTTACTAGAGATTTCTAGTTGGGCTTAGGCTATTGGCCATCTAGGGCATCCTCTAGCTAGCCAGCTTACGCGGGAATGTTGGGAAAGAAAAAGAAAACCATACTCTCTCCGTTCGTTTTTTTTATAAAGCGTGTTTTAATTTTGCGCAAAGATTAAGAAGGATTAAGGTTGCGGTAAAACCAAGAAAGGTACGAAAGAAAACGGCTTAGATACCCTCACCTAATTGTCTTGGAAGATGAAAGATATACTTTACGTGGGTGGTAATAAATAAATGCGTATGGTTGGGAGAGAATAAATAGGGGTATAGAAAGAAATACCTCGTTAAATCTACATGTAAATCTCAGTATTTGTAAACAAGACGATTAGGCCCCGTTTGGTACGGTTCCAGATTCTAGTAGAAACGGAAACGGTTCTAGATTCTTGATAAAAACGTTTCAGGTAGAATCAGAATCACTTTCTGCAAACCGTTTGGTACGGTTCCAGATTCTAGTAGAAACTAGTGAAACGGGGTTGAGGGTGATTCAACCACGGTGTGGAAAAAGAAGAAACGTTTCGAGGAGAATCGTTCCGAGTTTTAGCTCGTTTGGCTGGGTTTATCTCAGATTCTAGTTGAAACAGCTCGGTTCCAAATTACCAAACGGGGCCTTAAACAATAAATATTATAAAAATGAACGAATGGAATACATGCTTGCCCCCATATCCTGAGACTAAAAAGAACCAACGGTATCAGAAGGCACTGGAGGTAGGTTTTGTCTTGTGTGCTAGTGGTTGAGACTCGATGTTCTACGCATGCATTTCCTTCGGTCTTGAAAAGTTACTCCCTTTTTCATTCACGCTGTCAAACTGTTTTTTTACCCATCTTTTTTTTGTGTGTGTGTGTGCGCACCTGCATTTTCTGTACAGTAGATCTACTCCCGGTAAATAGTTCTCCTTTGGAGCTATTTGGTCCTATTTGGCCATATCAACTAGGGCTACATTTTCCATCATGCCCTTTCAAACTGTGATAAACAAAGATTATTACATTCATGCCCTTTCAAACTGTGTGATAAACAAAGATTATTACATCCATGCCCTTTCAAACTGTGTAATTGGAAAGGTATCATAGCGGATACCTGACATAATGGTAAGACACAGAAGCGTCTCATATCTCGATCCCTGCATTTTAGTAGTGGTAATTAGTAGATGTGGTCAAGGTGCAGAACAAACTGCATATATTGCTACGTGATTCCTTTTTTTACTACAAAGTTAGGGGAACAACACAGTTCAGTGGTAGTGTAATATTTTTTTCCAAACACCAACACGAACTAAGCTTTGACTTGATAATAAGACTATCTCCAGCGGATTCTCTTCGGCCTCTAAATCCCTTCGCGAACAGATTCCAAGTGTTCCAGCGGATTCCCTTCAGCCTTCCCTTCAGAAGGGATTTGGAGAGAGAATCCCTTTAGAAACAGATTCTCTCTCCAATCCCAAAGAGAAATCTCTTCGAGGGGATGCTGTTAGAGATAGTAGGAAATAAAAGGAATAAATATAGGAAATGGAATGGAATGAAGGGAAATTGCTAACGGTGATGTGTTACCTACTACTTGGATCTAATTACATTCTGGCAGACAAAGGTACATATGTATAACTAAGATTTTTATCTTAATAACGGTCCACTGGTTGATTAAAAAATGGAATCAGGATGGCACCCATATGGCCATATATGACTCAAGAGAATTGAACAGAAGAGAGAACGGTTGGCAGAAGAGGCAGAAGACAAAGGAGAAAGCTGAATGATTAATCTCGTTTTTTTTATCTTTGAGATAACATGATTATGTTATGATATAGATAGAATTTCAGTTCAAGTTTGGAAGAACTCTATGTATTGATGGGTGAATCTGAACCTATCTTATGTTGGTTTTGCTATATATTGGGCACCACCTTATACACAGAGAATCAATCTAATAAAGTGAGAATTTTGCCCCCTACTTTTGTGTGTGCTCCTGTTATTGTTCGTGTGATTTCTTGACATGCCGTTGATTGGTGTGGGTGAACGACTATGTTTTACAACACATTATCAGCACAATCATTCTACCGTGGCCATTGGTGATCATCTACCTGCATCAATCGACATCACATCAAGTTCGTTCTGCAACACGCGATAACACTACCGTAAGCCCTACGTAAGTTTGATCTGCGTAAGTTAAATTGCATCTATACATGTGTTAATCCTGCAGATTATCACATCAAAGTGCAGATTAATTTTCTAATCTAAATCAGTAGTACACACTACTAATTGCTGTTCATGAAGTGGTACTGTTTATCAACCAAAAAAAAAGTGAAATTTTCTTCCCCATCAGATGGTTGTGCCTGTAGCACAACTGTCGGGCTGCAAGCCAAGCCGGCCCTAGCACGCCATCGGCCGTGCGCCACAGGCTTGTCACCACACCGGCGGCTCGACACCGCCTGCACCTACGCCATTGTCATCTTGTTGGCCAACACGCCCATAGCCCATGCCTGCGTTTTCCTGCCGTCGCACCCCATCGGCCGACACATTGCGCTCACTGTTCCTCACCGCCGTGCCCAATCGGGCTGTGCGCCCGCACCTTGGCGGCTAGCGAGCCAATCTTGCGACTTCCTCGCACTGCTGGGACCTATCGTCATGCCTCGCGAATGAAGGGCGCACGGCCGCCACTTACCGCTCCCGAAGCGCGCTCCGAGCCACCACCGCAGGTCCTCATGTTGACACTCGATGCGCCCACGAGGACGCTGTCCCCGAGCCAGACTGATGCCACACTCCGTGATCGCGACTGGCGCCAACGTCGCCGCTGCGCTGGCCTGTGCGCCCAAAGCATCGTCAACCATAGCGGGCGCACTCGCTGGCGCTGTAAATGGCGCTGATGCCGCATCCACGCCCGAAAGGCCTCGTGACCGACGCCGACCTCCGCCTAATCGCTCCATCGTGCCGTTGCCGCCATCGGCAACAAGCCGCGATGCCCCGCGCCTCGCCAAGCAGCCGCCACCGTGGCGCTCGCCGCCGCTGGCCTCCACCACCCAGGCGCTCATGCACCCATGTCTAGCCACCCCCTACAATCGAGCGGCGGCTAGGGTTGAAAACCCTAGCCGTCCTCATTTATTCTACCACTGTGGGATGCCCGGGCCAATATGGGCCGTAATGGGCCCGTTGGCTCAATAGGTCGGCGGTCGAACCCGTTCGAATTTCCAATAACTTCAAAAATAATTATTAAATTCTAAAAAATAGATGTTAAATACTAGAAATTAGATTTCTAAATTATGGACTTTAAATTTGATAATTTAATATTTAGCACATACGGGAAGTTCTATACCCTAGGTTTATTTTACTAGCATTATGTCATATTTATATGTGCTAAACATTTATTTTCTGTCATTAAGTAATTCTGAAAACTTCTTAGCCATCAACGAAAAATTATGAAAAATGCTAGAAAATTCTGGAAATTCATGGATGACACATTGATAAATATTATTGCTCCAGATTTATTTTCTAGCATTCATTTCATATTTTTTGTGTATTAGACTTATTTTCTATTATTTAGTAATTTTGACAATTGCTTGGTAATTAACAAAAAATTACATAAAATGCTAGAAAAATTCTAGAAAATTTTAGTTAACATATTGGGAGCCTTGTTTCTCTAAAATTATTTTCTTAGAATTACTCCATATTTAATTTATCTTAGGATTTATTTTTCTGTTAGTTAGTAATTCTGAAAATTGCTTAATAATTAACATAAAAATTATGGCAAATGCTAAGAAAATTTTGAGAAATTTTAGATAATTATCTACTGAATAGATATAGACCAAGCTTTATTGATTGAAGAGCGAGCATGCAATATAATGATTTTACCAGTAGTAAAAGTCATTTGCATAAATAGAAATAGGATATGTCGGATATGGCAAAGAGGGAATTTATCATGCTTGCCCTCAATGGCAGCAACAATTACATTACCCGGGCAATTAATACTAAAATTAAGTTGATAGCTCGTTTTTTGGAGCTTCTTTTTCCCAACCTGAAGTAGATACCCTTGCTCTTCCCGAAACCTTTAGGTGTACGGCTTTGCACCCTTAAGACACCATCTTTATACGGATCTAAAGGCCTAATATTTGATGGAAGAGGACTAGCTGGCACTTTTGAATTCCCTGAAGGAAAAATATAACCAGTAAAGACCCGTCCTATTGCCAAAAGCATAACACGAATGGATCCTCCTGTGTTTTCATGATTGTAAAAGTTGTGGAAGCATATAACTTTGCCATGCATAAACTTGTTACTAAACTAATATTCTGTAATCAGAAAGTTACTAATGCTAAAGTAATCGATAAGACATTATACACTTTCCACCACAACATGAGAATACTACTGTAACATTATAGTCATGTCAAGTACTAGAACTACTATGAGCTTACATGCATTTTGCTAGAAGCAGAAATGCATGATGAACTATTGATGAAGAATCATCACGTAATTCTTAATGGGAGTCATGCAATGCCCGAAGTACATGAAAATGCTCAGTAGACTACCAATAGCCATGACCGCGGAAATGGCCAAAGAAATAAAGGGGATAAGAGGAATAATGGCATATTAGATAGGGAAAGAGTCAACCCATAGTGGGAACATAAAGATAAAGGGTCAGGGGGCTTCTAGAAGCAAAACTCAGCTAACAAGGCTGCAAACCCCTGTATAACCCTGCTTTAGGTATAGATGCATTGACCATTGATTGTGTAACTATCGCATCCCGATGTATGTGATAGACCTTTACACGAAATTCACTGAAAATGCCAATAAGACCAGGGGAAACATTGTTGAATCATACTTCACCGTTCAATCTGTTGTTAACATGGACACTGAGAGTTGTGATGATATGGTTCTTGAAATTATTAAGTGCAAGGTGTCCCAGGAGGACACATACGACTCATATGAAGACCTGGATTAGTCTCCTAAGAATTCCTTCATTTTTCTAGTCGATAACACATATTCCTTATAAGTGTCCTCATCAGTTTGGCCTTAGTTTCTGAATAAACATTTGGTCTATGCTCCTATTGCAAAATTATCATTTAAAATTGAATAAATGCCTATTTCTTAGATATTTGATTAATTTTGCAATGTTTGTTCTATATTCTATTTTTTTCTTGATGCAACAATTGTTTGATTGTTAAATCATACTTCTAATATAGAACAATGTATAATCAAATGACGGAGGAGGAAATCTATCTAGAAGACAGTTGTACTACACTAAGTGAATTGGAAATATTATTACTATTGTTGAAAGCGACGCTCTCATAATTGGCACTTGAAGAATGCCATATTATATTTGGACTTAACCCTGAGTCCAGACGTACTCTCTTAAGTTTTAAAGACATTGGTCTGAATCGTTTCCATATGCAGACAGAGAATGAGGATGGTACAGAATACCTACTCATGACTAAGTTTAATGGGTGTAATAAATGTGTGATTGAAAAACATTCTTACTTCTCCTCCTGATTATACTATGCACATACAAAACTTAAATTTGTGTTGCGATGAAACCCCAGAAATATTTAAGATCTGGCAGATCGAGTGGATTATTATGAGTTGAATATTATGAGAAAAATAATTAATAATTCTGCTAGCCATAACATTAAGACTTTCTAAACCTGAAGATTTTTTATGCCATGTTGGTCCTATAGAAAAGCTCATAGTTAGATCTTTTTACCTAAAAGTTAGGGAAGAATAACTGAATTTTCTCTAAAAAATTCAAGGTGATATATGTGAATCTATTCAGCCCCTTTTGGGCTCTTTTAGATATTTTATAGTATTGATAGATGCTTCTACTAAATGGTCCTACATATGTCTCTTATCTATAGAAACCATGCTTGTGAGATCCCTTGAAGCAGATAAAGATTCCTTTTTCAGACCAAGAATGGAAACTGAGAAGTTCTTAGGACCTAAAGTCCCATACTTTTGTATCTTGCGAATTGTATAAGGCTTGATATTATATTTGCAATAAATTTGCTAGCAAGATACAGTGTAATCCCAACCAGAAAACATTGGGCTAGTGTCAAGACTTTACTCATATACCTCCGAGGTATTCAAGATCTTGGGTTGTTTTTCAGAAGAACCAAGACTTAATTATGGCGGGATATATAGATATTGGCTATTTATTTGATCCTCACAATGCCAAATCTATGGCTGATTTTGTGTTTCTCTATGGTGGTTCAGCCATCTCTTGTGGTCTTTTAAGCAGACCTAAGTAGCTACTTCTACCAACCACTCAGAGATTATAGCCTCACATGAGTGTGTTTGGCTGAGACGTGTGATTAGCCATATCCAGAAGTAATATAGTCTTAATACCGTCGATACCCCCATAATTATCTATGAAGATAATGCTCCTTGTGTTGTACAAATGCAAATGGGTTATATAAAGAGCAACATCACGAAGCATATTGCCCATAAACTTTTCTATCCACACGAACTCTAGAAGAATGGTGAGGTAAAGATATTACAAACTAAGTTATATAAAAATCTAGCAGATTTGTTCATTAAGTCATTGCCAAAAATATATTTTTCAAGGATGTGTTAATGGCATTGGAATGAGATGACTTAGAGATTTGCAGAGTTCAGGGGGAAATAAATCCCTGAACCATGACCCTTTTTGCATAATCCTGGAGATTATAATTTGTGCTCTTTTTCTCTTAGTGAGTTTTTCTGAAGTTTCTCACATGAAGGTTTTTAATGAGGCAACTAGTGTAACATAGAGTGCGGGTACAATGTACTTTTTTCTCCATCCTTTTTTCCATTGGTTTTTTGGAGGAGTTTTTAACGAGAGATGTGCATTACGCGGTATTCGCCCAATGGGGAGTGTATGATATAGATAGAATCTCAGTCCAAGTTTGGAAGGACTCTATCTATTGTTGGACGAATTCGAACCTAGCTCCTGTTGGTTTTGCTATATATTGGGCATCCCCTTGTACAGAGAGAATCAACCTAATAAAGAGAGAGACTTTACTAGGGATGGCAACAGGTCCGGGTCCCTCTGGGTCCAACCTCCGTAGACCCGAACCCGAGACCCGAAGTTCGGACCTAGACCCGGACTCGAAGTCAGTCACGGGTCCAAACCCGGACCCAGACCCGGACCCAAACGGGTGCCCGGACCCGAATAATAGAATTATATTTTCATTTGTTTGAGTAGCTAAAGTTTATAGAATTTGATTAAATTTTAAGATTTCATTACCCGGATTAAGAAATAGACTACATGCATATAATAACAAAGCAACAGTAAGCAACAATAGATGATGTTTGTTATCTACAATTCTATTTCATACAATGGATATTTTCTTGTCGGGTCCGGATCTGGGTACCCACGGGTCCAAAATGAGATCCGGACCAGGACCCGGACCCGAAATAATATACCCGTGGGTCCAAATTTGGACCCAGACCCAGACCCAGACCCAGACCCATCGGGTCAGGTACCCACGGGTATTTTTGCCATCCCTAGACTTTACCCCCTACTTTTGTGTGTGCTCCTCTTCTTGTTTGTGTGATTTCTTGGCATGCTGTTGATTGATGTGGGTGAACGACTACATTTACAACAGATTAATCCTTTGTTTATTGACTTTCTTCTCATGTCATGATCTCTTCAACCTTTCATAAGCGCACACCTAACATAAATGGTAAAGATCCATCTACCATCAACTACTTCAGACTTGACATGATCTCATTATTTATTCATGTTTTAATATTTACATAACTTATAAATAATAATGTATGAAAGCAATTTCCATAAAATAATACGCTACTAAGATCTCGTCATCTTGATTGCGTAATGGATGTATTTGCCATGCTAAATTTGGAGAAAACCTGAAAGTAAATAATAATAAATAAATAGTAGTTTATATCATCTAACATTTCAGATTTCCTTTAGGACCTAAATTCGAATATATACTTCCTTTAACAAGCTCTATACTCTTTCATTTGGCACTTAATCTTCCAAGTGGTATCTTTGATACTCATAAAGACCTCCTTTTGGATTGGTTTTCTCTTTTTGGTGTTTAATGCCAAAAAGGGGAGAAATATTGTGAGCTTAATTTCCCCATTTGAAACTTTGAGAAAATTGTCAGAAAGGGGGAGAAATTTTTTGAATACTTAATTCCCTCATTTTGAATGTTGATTTAAAGAGGGAGAATTTATGAAATGATAAGAGAGCTTAATCTTCTTGGATTTAAGAGAAGTTTTGTGAAGAAGATTCCCTCATTTGTGTTCAAAGTGTTCTATTTGCTAAAAAGGCGTAGTTTTATTTTAATGCCAAAGGGGGACACAAAATTTAAAAAAATTATTGTGTTATTCAATCTTTTAATCTTCAAAACCCACTCATGCATTCTTTTTCATCCAAATGTGAAATTAATATAGGATTTATCACCAATCACCAAAAATGGGGAGATTGTCAGTTCAAGTTCTATTGGTTTTGGTGTTTGGTTTTAGATTAATGCTTAACCATTATTTAATGATAAATATAATTATTATGAGACTAACATGATTATTAAGCTTTATTCTTATTAGTCTCAAACTTGGATGGAAAATGGAAAATCAAAGGTATGCACTAGTATCCACTCTATTATCTTAATGCATACTTAGGATTCAAATTAAAGGATGAACTCGTTCATTGCTTACACATTAAAGATGTGTATCATGTTTTCAATTCTATATATTACATGAATACACACATATAGGAGAGTTCATGATTTAACTTAATGTTTCAATAGTATTGATCCATATCTTCTTGCCAAATAATATAAAGGATCAAAACTTTGAAACAACCCTTTGAGTATATATAACTTGTGTAGTTGTAGTATACTCATGTCAATATATGATAAACTCAAATGCTATCTAAAATTGATTATGTGTATATTGATTCCAAGTTCAATTATTTATATGTACATATTTAATAGAGTTTATTCTATAGTTGATGGTCTCCAGAGTTTTGATCCATTTCCATCACTCCAATATATTGGATCATTACTTTCCATCAAATTGAGTATATGAAACTTGTGTACTTATATATACTCATATAAATTTAAATAAAATTTAAATTGAGATTCAATTATCATTTAATTAATCAAAGAACCAATCATGTACTGATGGTGTTCTTTGTTAATTAAAGACAAACGAAAAGTTCTTGAGTATAATGAAACATTAGTTATATCAATGTACTCAAGACATAATTAATCATTTCATCAATTGTTTTGGGTTGTGATTAATCATCAAAGGGATAGTTCAAAGGATCTTGGGAGCAAGTATTATATGTTAATGGTGTGCAATTGATGATTGAGACAACCATGTTTGTTGGGCTAACTGTTTTTAATGGGTTGTGGATATAGGATTTGTCCAACGAATGATGAAGACTTGTGATGGTATCATGTGTTGATAGCCATCAAGTCAAGAAATGGGACAAGAACATCCTCATATGTTGATGAGCGTCAAGAGGAGATCCCAAAGTGAAGAGAAGAAAAGACGAGAGAAGAGGAGGTTCATCATGTGTTGATGAACAATAAGATAAGACGTGTACCTGGAGAGAAGATTATTGGAAATCATAAAATCTCCAAGTGGATTGCAAAAGGGCAAAGGTATAACTAGACAGGCTGAGAATGTGTTCCTAGTCTTTTACCGGTCTCGGTGTTTGGTTGGGAGACCGGGTTTCTAGTTAGGTTTGCCGTACTATTAAGGGGTTGAGTCATTTAGCTTGAACTTCATATGTGTTGATGAACTCAATCCGGTTCACTCTATCTCACTCTCTTGGTTAGATTTTGCATGAAGCTCATATTTGCATGTGTTGCAAATGTTGAAGTTCATGCTTGCTTCTTCAATTGCTTCTTATTTCAATTTGTGTTTGCATAAAGCTATGGATTTGCATGTGTTATAAAAAGGAGAGAGCTCATGCATTTGGAGTTAAATGCTTTTGTCTATATGAAGCTAAGTTTTACATGTGTTGCAAAAGGAGAAAGCTCATGCAACTTGATTTTATTGGTTGTTGTTTTCATGGAGCTAGATATTTACATGTGTTGCAAATAGAGAGCTCATGCATTGGAGTATTAGCTTGTGTCTTGATCATGTGTTGATCATCACAGCGCTAAGAAAGGTTTATACTTTATGTTCGCAAAATGAGTTTTTGCAAAAAAGTATTGGTTTTATTGTGTCTTATCTTGGAGCATGTGGATAGGGTTTGCAAATGAGTTTGCAAATTGACTTGATCATGAGTTGATCATCACATGGCTCAAGATTTTCTTTAAGTAAGTTGATTTGTTATTTGCATTTGTGTTTTGCAAATGAGTTGAAAGTTATGGGTTTCGATCCTATAGCATGTGAATAGGGTTTGCAAATTTACTTGATTATATGTTGATCATCACATGGCTAAGAGGATTGATCTCATAAGTTCTTGGTTTATTTGCAAATGTGTTTTACAAATAAGTTGGAGTTTTATGTGTTTCTTTAGAACATGTGAATAGGTTTTGCAAATGTGTTTTGCAAATTTACTTTATTATGTATTGATCATCATGTAGACTAAAGAATCAATTATTATTGGATCTTGATTTGAATTGAAAAGATTTTTGTGTAAAATCTTGATTTGTCGGGAAATCCGGATGTACCGCAGGTTTAATGCCGGTAGTACTACCTTATGGGAGTCGATACTACCGCTCGTTAGGGCGGTAGTTATTTTTCACAGAGCATGTGTTGCTCTGAATTTCTGGTGGCCGAAGCTACCGGGCTCAAGGGAGGTACTACCGGAGGTGTGGTGTACCAGCCTCTATTAGCCAGTAGATATTTTTTAGAGAAGGGTTTCATGCTAGCATTTGAGTGTTGGCACTACCGCAGCGTGAAGTCGGTAATATCGGAGTTCGGTAGTACCGCGCATTGCATGTCGGTAGTGCCGGGGTTTCTGTGCAATGACTAGTTTTTTGACCTTTGAGTCGAGGCCAGCACTACCTGGCTTTGCATGCCGGTAATACTGACTTTCTTGATTTTTTTTTTCTCGATTTGCCCCCCAAACAGCTAGTTTGATCACCATTGTACATATGTTGTACTTGGTGGAGTTCAAGCTAGGTGCTTGACTTGTTACTCTTGTTGTTTGCTGACCCCTAGAAGGCGTGTGAGGCATCGTGCGCTTTGAACTTCTCAACAGAGGTTGTAAGAAGCCCCAGCGAATTGTGAAGTTTGTAGCTCGCCTACCCGGAGGGAGGAAGAGTTACCATTAGTGGATTCGAGGCGGGTGCTCAATTTGCAGAACTGGACCAAAGTGGTTTGGGCTTGCCTCAACGTGGATTAGAGGAGATCGGCAAGTCTTCGAACACCACGGTAAAAATATCGGCAAGTCTTCGAACAGCGGCTAGATAAAAAGACGATTGCCCTCCCGAGCACCAGTCCCCATACCTGTTGGAGATGAGCCAGGAAAAACTGCAGCGATCAATCAAACACACGCTAGCACCGGAGCATATATATTCACCTGAAGTTTTCTGGGCAAAACACATTTGCCAAAAGATGAACAGTACGAAGGAAACTCGCAATGCAGAGCAAACACAGAAACGCAATGTTTTGCCTGGCCTCAACCTCAACCAGCTTTTCTGTTCTCTCTCTATATTTTTAGTCTCCTAACAAATAAAACCAACTAACAGATAGACTTAATCTAATACAAAATATTTGATCAAAACTCCATTATCTACACCAGTCGGAAAGGCTTACTGGACCTGAACTCTATTGCAACTGAAACCAACTCGCGCAATCAGGATTATATACTAGCAACAATACCGCTCCAAAGGTGAAAAAAAATCTACTAAAATTCCGTGAGTTTTCTGGCGAACCAAGAAGAGCAATTCTGTATAATAAATTAATAGTTCCTAGCCTATGCATGTCCTGCCAGATGTATACATCCTAGTGTTATCGTATTGAGATTTGATAAACTTCATATAGATGTTTTTATTGCTGAAATCATTCAAATCTAGAATCATCGGGTCATTGTTGAGATTCGAGAGTATCGATTACATCCGATCCTATGATTTGATCTAACGGTCCGATGATATCCGGACGAGATATCCAAACGGTCCAAAATTTAGATGTTAGCTAAAACAAAAACATCCGGATGGGAATAGTTACTACCCGATACAGCCGATGTTAAAAGGTATACTACGTGCTGTCGGTGACGTCGATCGATACTGTATAACGTAAGAAAACAGCAACTACCCAAACATTTCATAAGAATCACGCACAAAACAGAGCATTAATTAGCCTGGCATGTGAAGGTTGGGCCGGTCTGCGTCTCCTCCCTCACACCGTGAAAGAAACCAGCATCACCCACGCAGGCACACACAGGCTGGGGCGCAGCGGAATCCTCCCACCACCACTAGTACGTACGTGCTCGATCGCTAGCCTTTATCGCCGAAGTGCTCCCCACCACCACCACTATCGTCTTCGCCTCTAGCAGCCTAGCTCGCTAAGCTACCTCCTCCTCCTTTCTCCTCTGCTCCCTCCATATATACGGCCATGTTCTTGCGTGCTTCCATGTGCTCGATCTAGCCTCCTAGCTAGTTTCATCCGATCGAGCATATATATATGTAGCCGCTGCGATCTGCCACCGCGAGATGCCGTGCTGGTGGAGGCAACTCAGGGAGCAGCGGCTGGTGGCAAGAGGCATGGGAGGAGGTTCCGTGGAGGTGGCGCGAGCCGTGTGACCGAACGTACGTACGAGGCCAGCTAGGAGAGCGCGCGTGCGTGCACGTAGGCTAGCTAAGGATGTGCTTCGTCCGCTGCCGTGTCGCCGCCGAGCTCTCGTCGTGAGAGGAGCGAGAAGCCAGGGAGGGGGAGGGGGAGAGAAAGGGAAAGAAGCTAGGAGGGTTCTTGGTGGCTGGCCGGTGGCCATGTGGAGCGTGGTGTCGCTCGTCCGGCAGGCGCTGCGGTGGCGGTGGCGGAGGAGGACTGTGCGGGTGGTGGACGAGAGTGCGCTCGGGCACGTCGTCGGCGCGGAGGACGCTGATGGTGCTGCGCGCGGCGGCGCGGCGGCCCCGAGCGTGGCCGGCGCGCTGGCCAGGGCGCTGCTGGCGCTGGCGTGCACCATCCGTTTCGACGGCGAAGACGGCGGCGGCCTGACGGAGGAGGCCTGGGCGGCGAGCGGGTGGCGGCCGAGCGCCGACGAGATCAGCCACCTCATGGTGCGCGAGAGCATGCGCTACGCCATCTATGCGTAGCCGTAGGGTTTGAAAGTGTTAAGAGTTAATCATGTGAGAATAGAGAAGTCCAAATCCTATAAAAAAAAAGTGTCTTTTCTTATTTGAATTGTTGAATCCTATTTTGTTTTTTAGGGTTGTAGATTAGATATAAATTCAGAGGTAGGTTGAGTTTTGTAAGCAAGAAAATAAAAAGTAATAAGAGAAAATTGTTCTAAAGTTTTTTAGTGTCATGTTTTAATAATTAGTATCAGAATAAGGTTTTAACCTTGATATCATAATTATCTTAAGAGAGACCGTCGCTACTGCACCTCCGGATAGACTATCGTCATGGAGGTGACACAGGAAAAAGAAAAAAACACTCCTGGACTATTAGCGAAACAACAAAAAAAAGTGTGGCGCAAGGGTGAAGCATAGCAGAGAGAAAAAAAACAGGATGTGAAGCCTCGCCGTGCCAGTCTCGTGCTCCGTGATGTGCATACGTGCATGATGTGCGCAGCACAGGAGAAAAAGGTATTGCTCAACGCATGTAACAAAGAGGGCAGATGGAAGAGAGAAAAGAGAAAAAAGAAAAAGGGTTGTGGTGCCGTTGTAACAAGGAAAAGAGGAGGCACGCCAGGATGGAGAAGGTATGTCTCCTGGATAGTCGTGATTAGCGAGTGTCATTGATAATCGGCGTGACAAGATGGTATTGATGGTTATCTGTGTGTCTCGTCGAGGGACGTTGAGGAGTTATCGTCATTGTTTCTTGATGTGTCTATGCACAAGATTTCTTGTAGCTGCGTCCAAGTTCTCTCGTAGGTAAACTCTAATGCGAGTCTGTGTGTCACTGTTAAGTTGGATTACCGGTGAAAAGATAATTGGAGCAGAAGCAAAAGGTCGTAATCGCTAGCGAGGTACGTCATCGGTGGTATAGCTAGCACGCAAGAAGAACAAAGAACTCCTTGGAGATGCGTCAGGAGATCGGACGTCAGTTTGCGAAGAGGTGTGTCGAGATTATAGTGTGAGTGTTAGAAGTTACAAGATTAAAAGGGTGAATGTTAGAGTTAATCTTATAACTAGAGAGGAGTCCGAATCCTATAAAGAAAAATGTTATTTTCCTATTTGGATTGTTGAATCCTATTACGTTTCTTAGGGTTGTAGATTGGGTAAAAATTCAGAGATGTGCTTGAGTTTTGTAAGCAAGAAAATAAAAAGTAATAAGAGAGAAAATTGTTCCAAAGATTTTTGGTGCCCTGTTTCAAAAGTACGTATAAATGTATGTACGATCGGGGTATAATATGGTTCCTTATACGTACGTACGTACATAGGTCGATATATGATGTCTAGTAGATTATTGTATAGAGTACATAATGCATCTTGGATTCACATAGGGTGTGTTTGGTTGCCTGCATGGTGCCTGAATCGCATGAGTGGATGCAACTGTATCTATTAGACGCATGTTTGGTTTCCTGTTCATCCTGGCCAGGTGGATGCAATTGCACCCACTCATACAGGATGGAGAAAACACATAAATTAGACTTCTCTCTAATGCAGGCCCATGAGATACACAAACAAGCAACCAAACAACTTAACTTGCATCCACTCAGTCAGGCCAAGGCTAGCCTGGATGGCTCATATGAAACAAGTTAGAATGGTGCAGGTAACCAAACACACCCAGGTTACTACTACCAATCAAGTGCCATGGTAATTGGGTTGTCTACTCTAGCCTATGTAGTATTCTTGATTTGGCTAATAAATCACAACAATTTACATGTCAAGCTCTGATTCTTTCTTCTTCCTCCTGCCTTGGTTTTTGTTCTCTTTATTAATTTCATGCCTTTTCGCTTCTAAAATTTTGGAGCACGGTTATGTATGTACCTTGATCTTCTTCCTTTTTCTGATGAACGAGGACTGAATGTTTATTTATATATATTCATGTCGTTCTGTCAGACCACTTACATGATCAACTCTTTCTGAGGAATTAACTAGACATCGCTGCAATGAAGTTGCAGGTCCAGAGATTTGTAATTCTGAAATTTGAGTTTGGCCATACGTACAAAATTATGCGCAAATTAAGTTGGGTTAGACCAAAGAAGCATCGTCATCCTTGGTCTAACGGGGCTAGTTTCTGTTAACTCTGACTACTTGTCCCTGAGAGAGGGACAAAAAAATACTACAAAATGTTGCGCAATTTATGCGCGATAATCAGCGCATTTTCGTCGACCTCCCAAGCATTCCAATCAAAATTCGACACTGGAACGGCACATTGAATCTCCAAGTTTGATGGTGGGGTTTTTGCAAGTGGCTGGCTGGTCTCGAGTACTTTCCAGAGTCATAGATGCAAATGTTCGTAAATACCAATATTTATGAGATAATGGCCACAATTATCAGCCATAAAAAGTTCGTGGTTAACTCTGTCAATTTAATTCAATTTTTTTTTCATCACACAACTTGATTAAGCGGTTTATGACATCTAGTTTACTGCTGCCCCAAACATCTCAATAATTGTGCGCTTCTATTTGTGCCAGTCGTATCCATATGTCTTGCCTCCTAACCATTTCTACTCTCACCAGCTCCTGGTTGCCGTTGGCTGCTTGGGAGTGTACCACACTACCATAGTCAATAGGAGAGAAGAGTACTAACGAAGGACTCACTGTGCGTGAGGACCAGTGGTGTTGCGTGTCGGCAAGGAGAGAGGTGCCGTGTGTCGTTGTCTACAGGGGGAGAGGAATGTTGGCGTGGGAGCCCGGGGGAAGAGAAGAGCAAGGCGGTGGTGTAAGAAGCGAGAAGAGACCGCAGGATAGGAATAAACGATTCTAGCGTCTTCTTGTGAGTTTTTAGAGGATAATGTAAGAAATAGGTAAGTATCAGTTTTTTGAAGTATCCCATTAACATAGATTAGGACCACTAATGCACATAAAACACATTTCAAATCAACCTTTGTTTATATCTTTTTAACCTTTATATCGATAGATCTGTTGTACGACTACTACTACAAATTTTGCGTATATTAATCGATCTAGCTTTGAGCAAAAGACAAACAGTGCTAGCTTAGCTAGTGCTGCTGAAGTGCTGATAGATTAGATCCTGTAGAAGATGCTGGTGTTGGAGGCGCAGGCAGATGGTAGAAAAGCGTGGTGAGGATCAGGATTCGGTGGCCAGCAAAACACGGAGTCTTCTCCCATTGATCTGTATGTTGCATGCCCATCACTAATTGATTGCTTGGTTTTGAGTTGCTACGCTTTTGATAAGACTATCTTCAGCAATTTCCCTTCATTTCATTCCTTTCCCTCTTCCCTTCCCCATATTCATTCCCTTTATTTCCTATCATCTCCAACAGCATCCCCTCGAAGTATTTTGTGAAGGGATTGGAGAGAGAATCCCTTTATAGAGAGATTCTCTCTCCGAATCCCATCCGAAGGGAATCTGTTGGAGCACTTAGGATCTGTTCATGAAGGAATTTGAAGGCTGAAGGAAATCCGCTGGAGATAGCCGCTAACCAGTGCAGCTAGGTAGGGCACCCTTCATCATGGATTCAATGAACTCAGTGCACATTACCTGCTCTTGTTGGGTTGGTGATAACCTGTGAGTTGACGAGGGCTTCATTGCCTCCTCCTCGCATGGTCCTATCTTTCAGCCTCTTCTCCTGCCTTTCAGGCTTAAGATAAAGATTAATGGAGATAGTCAACCACCTAGCTACCTCCCTTCTATCTGTGTTATCATGTCGAAAGTAGTCGACATTGCAATGCAAGTTGTTTCTTGGGATGTTAGAGATAATCACGAATTCTCTCGGATTCCTCAATATTCTAGTTTACCAATAGAATAAATCTTTTCAAATTGGATTCTCTCTTTGGCTATATATAGCCACCCCCTATATACATATACATTAAACTAAAATAGTGCATATTTGTCTCTCGTAGTTTTTTTTCCTACAAGTGTTTTCCACGTAAAAATCTTGTGTTTCACTTTTGTGTTTGTGCTGTGTGTGTGCGATCCAAAATCCTAAACCTAACAAGTGGTATCAGAGCTACCTTTGGGTTTTGATCGCGCAGTGTCACCGCACGTTGCCCTCAGCTTCCGCGCCATCACTGTTTGTCCTCATCGATTTTCACGCTGTCTCCTCAGCTTACGCTCGGGCCATCAATCCCGCGTGCATCAACTTCCGTGTGGCCGCCATCGCGACCGCATCGCCTCGGCTTCGGCGCCAAACCACCGTCGGCCTCCTGCCGACCCTCCATCGCCGAATCCACTCTGGATATGCTCTGCCACCGAGAGCCACCGGCGTCGCCTCCGCGCTCTCCTCGGCCACCGACCGGCCGTTGGCTTGCGCCTCCATGCGCCAAACCGATGCCGAGGACGGCCTCCCATCGGTGCCACTCATCGTCGCATTGCCACCTGGAGTTCGCCCGCCTCCCTGAGTGCGCCCATCTCGATCGGACTTAAGTCCCGATCGGGCTTGACGTCCGCGTGAAGGAAAAACCAACGGTCGGTTTCAAGTTCGAATTGAAGGGATAAGGTAGAGAGAGAGAAAAAGGATTTTTTGGGCAAATTTGCTAAGTACACCCGAGGTGTCCTAGAACGTGCAAAACAATTGCTTTGCGCGCCCAAAGTGCATCAAGAAGTTTTTTTTTCAGAATCTACTATATTATTTGATCTGCAATTTTATTCTCCACCATATCATCCACTAACTTTGACATTGAAAAGTTTGATGGCAAGATCAGTTTTTCGATATAGCAGGTTCAAATGAAAGCCGTTCTTACACAGGTGGGTGTTAGAAAAGCATTGTCAACTAAACCGGCGACAATGACAGCTGAACAATGAGTGAAACTTGACTAGAAAGCCCTTTCCACCATACAACTCAGTTTGTCTACAGATGCTCTGCGCAAAGTTATCAATGAGACTACTACCGCAAGTCTGTCGAAGCAATTAGAATCTTTGTACATGAAAAAAGTCTCGCCAACAAATTGCGCCTTAAAGAACATATGTACACAATTCGTATTCTCGCAGTAATTATGATAATTGTGTTTACTTCAAATTGTTTTCAAATGGTTCTTTTGTTTATCTGCTGCTTTATGTTGATGACATGCTTATTGCTTATCATGACAAGTTATTGATTAAATAGTTAAAGGCTCAACTTAGTCATGAATTTGAGATGAAAGATCTTGGTCCAGCAAAGAAAATTCTTGGAATGGAAATTCAGCGTGATCGCAAAGCTGGTACATTATTTCTATCTCAGAAAAATTACATTGAGAATGTACTTGACAGATTTAATCTCAGTGATTGCAAATCTATTTCTACACCTTTTGCCTCACACTTTAAATTATCTTCAAGTCAGTGTCCTATTAATGAAAGAGACAAAGACTACATATCTCGTGTTCCTTATTATAGTGCAGTTGGTAATCTTATGTATGCTATGATTTGTATACCAAGTTCAAACATTGCCTTGACTTGGCTGGCATTTATTGTGCTTAATTGCCTTCTGGGGTTTCTTGGAGACAATATTAATTATGGATTTTGAGTCAATGGGAGGTTTGTATCGGATTCCTCAATATCCAAACTTGCCAATAGAATAAATCTTTCCAAAACAGATTCTTTCTTTGATTATATATAGCCACCCCCTATGTACATGAACATTGAACCAAAATAGTGCAATTTTGTCCCTCGTGGTTTTTTCCTATAAAAATTTTCTATGTAAAAATCTTGTGTTCCACTTTTGTGTTTGTGCTGTGCGTGTGCAATCCGAAACCCTAAACCTAATATGGAAGAGGTCAGGGGTGGGCCAAAGGTGTCCAACAATGGCAACCAGTGACCATGTCCTAAGACAATATGCTTGCAAGTTGCAACCTACCATTGTTTGAGGGGCGTTGGGTGCGAGGGTCAGCAGGAAGGTAGCTACAGAAAAGCTTGAGCCTTTTTTTCGACGTGGATGATACAAAACACTCGCCGCATTTGGTGGAGAAGAATGGCAGAGATCGAGCACCTCTCGGTCGACCGACGTCTCGTTTGGTAAACGCAATTCAGGAGAAATTTGTCTCTGTTTTGCTAATGCTATCTGCACGGTGGCCATCGTTCACATGGTGCTGTGTGTATCACTGTTTCTCTGCCCTCCAATTTGCTAGTAAAACCTTGATTGCAAGTCTTTTGTCAAGTACGGAAAAGAAACTGCTGATAAAATAGGGTTTTGATAAGTTTCATTTGGATGTTTTCTTTAGCAACCATCATCCAAATTCGTGGTCATTGGATTTGCCTTCAGATCGATGCATACCCCCCTGAATTTGAGGTGGGTTGATCCTACGGATGTGTGTTTTGATCATACAGTCCAAAGTTTGGATGTTTTTTGAGACAAAAATATCCGGATGATGCTTATACACTCCCGATAAAATATTGAACCAACACTTTCTACTGCAGCAAACATCACCTGATTACAGAAGCAAGCATCGCTACTTTTGTTTCCAGTATTCAGCCAAGGAATTTCGCAAAGTGTCTTCGTTTCTTCCTTGCGCCTTTGTCCGAGAAGGCTTCTTAGTTTCTACTGCTCCTTTACTTGTACGCGGTATCTTGGTCTCCAAATAGAAATCCCAGAAACGACTACAGCAGTTCACTTCACATTACGATAGATCAGCCATCTGCAACGTCAGGGGACAACTTTGTTCAGGAATAGTGAAAAAAAATTATAGTAGATTATACTTGTAGTATAAAATGGGTAGTAAAAATCACATCTAATCGTTGATTTATTAAGGGTGTTTATACTACCAGGTATAGTATAAGTAAACTCTAGTTAATCTGATCCATTGCATCGAAAAAAATGAACAGTTCATATTCAATTTAATCCACCGTAAAAGAGCTAAAAAACCATTAGAATGAACCCTGTCAGACAAGCTGAGAACATGCTGAACAGTAAGGTGAATCAACTGAGGACAAGCGTAAACAATGTACCTGATCATCCTAGGTTATCGCAATCAAATTTCATCCTTTGATCAGACGTAACATCACCTATATTTTCAAACGAAATCTCCAGCAAAGATTCACTAAACAATATCAGTGCACCGCGAAAAAAGAAGCGGGGATAAACAAAAGAGGAATCGAACCACTCGCACCATGGTGCCTCCCCATTGGCTGCAGATCTGAGCGTCTCCAGGACTCGTTTTTCACCTGTCAGGACGTCGACCAACCCTTGCGATCAGAGAGAGAGAGAGACGATTGAGATAGGTCACAACCATCACAAATCCACAGTGTGTTAGGGCATCTGCAATGGTGTAGTTAACTACTAGCTATAAAAATTGTATATGTCATTTATAGATAGCTAATAGACAACATCTCTAATGGATTAACTATAGCATTGTCTACAAAATTAAATATGGACCCATATGTAAGAGGTGAGTCAGTCTATATCTCTCTCTTCTTTTTCTCTCATCCACCTAAGCAAAATGCTAAGTTGGCACCTTATAGTAAGCTGAAGTAGCACAATTGCAGTTGCCCTTAGTGGCCCATTAATTGTGAACAATGAGAAGCTGGTAATCAATGCAGGCACGGGCTGCGCGTGCTCTAGCTACCAACCGTTGGTGTAGTCTCGGCAGTCGTGCTTCCCGACGACCAGGTCGGTCGGCCACTTCTCGCTGAACCTGTCGGCGGCGAGGGCGGCGTCGCCCTCGCAGAGCCCGACGAACCAGCACCTCCTGTCCGGAACCCTCTGCAGCGTTCTTCTCCGGACCACTCCTGTCCATTGTTTGCAGGCAGATGGATCAGCCGTATCACACAATCGAAAGGCAAGATGACACCGCTTCCGTTTCTTGCAATGGCGTCTCCAGCGCGTTGCGAAACAGAGAAACTCAGCGCTAATATTTTTACCGGGGATTTTGCCCTGCGACAGCACCGAGAACGTGGCAAGAACGTCCTCCGGGTCTCGAGGTTGGAAATCGAAGACCAACAATGGCTGCAACCCAAACATGACGAACTCACCATGAAGATCTCAGAGAGCGGAATGGGAAGGAACGGATGGACTGGGCTGGCCTCACCTGGGTTTGGGCCGGGTCGGGCTTGAGGAGCACCATGAAGTGCTGCAGGTCCCAGAGGCGCAGCGAGTAGCCCGCCGACATCAGGGCCTGCGCCGGGCCCTTGGGCCCCCGCAGCGGCACGGCCGCGACGTACACAGCGTACCTCCCCGCCGCCGCCCGCGCCACGGCCGTGGGCGTCGCCGGCGTAGAGGCAGACGCCATTGGCAGAGGCAGGCAGACGACCGGCTGCGGCAGCCGTGGCCACACGTGCAACTGACGGCTGTGGTTTGCATTGCATCCCACGGGAGGAGGATAATAGTGCTGGACCGTCCGATATTAATCGGACGGCTGCTTGGGCGTTCTTATCAATTCTCACAAGGATCGGGGCAAGAAGAAAATAATAGGCCTGTTTGGTATGGTTTCATATTCTAGTAGAAACAAAAAGCTTCTAAATTCTTAGTAGAAATATTTCAAGTAGGATTCTGTGAATCGGGTGGAATAAGGTTGAAACCGATTTGATCACAAAGTGAAGAAAGAAGAAACGATTCGAGGAGAATCGTTCCAAGTTTTAATCTGTTTGGTTGAGTTTCTTCCATAATCTAATAGAAATAACCCAATTCGAAGTTACCAAACGGGGCTTAAATCTCGGATCCTGGAATTTCGGCATGATTCGTCTGTTCCACGTCAACTTTCCAGCCCGCATTTCTGATGAAAATCACATCTATAAAGATTGCAGAACAGAACAGTCATGCCTCAGATTCTGGGGAGCTGAATGGGAAATCAGTGAGACGTGGCTCTGTAACAATCTGAAGTTCTGAATTCAATGGCAGGTAGGCAGGAGAAGAACTGAGGCTGAAGCAGTGTGCTGCACCACAAGTATGTACCAGAATGTAAATAGGGACAGCACACAGGAGTGCAGCCGTCGAGGTATCAGTCAAGCTGAACACCCACCCCCACCATAAACAGCAAAACAAAAGGGAATACTACATAGAAGTGGTAAAAAGAATAGCTACTGGTAGCTCGACATGAACCCTAGGAGAGCTCTAACGCGCCACGCTGCGTGTGCAGGACTGTACTCAGATCAGG
Source organism: Rhipidocladum racemiflorum (assembly GCA_036346355.1). Lineage (NCBI taxonomy): Eukaryota > Viridiplantae > Streptophyta > Magnoliopsida > Poales > Poaceae > Rhipidocladum > Rhipidocladum racemiflorum. Next base: position 24,414,436 of record CM070571.1, read on the forward strand.
AGAAAAGCGCATAGCATCAGCAATGTGACGAGGATCGAGACGTCGGTCCGCGTTCTGATGGCGGCGTGCGAAGGCGCTGGAGCCGTGGCGTTCTTGACGGGAGGTAGGGGTGGCTCTGCCACTTCGGAGTCTGTCAAGACCGGCATTGGGGCCGGTACTGGTGGCTGTGCAGGGATGGTCACAATGAGGCCAGGCTGGGCAGGCAGCATGAAGACTGGCGTGTTGTTTCCCAAGTTGAAGCAGGAGTTCACTGAAGAAATGAATTCCAAGATGCAGGGTGAGCAACAAATTCATCAAGAACTGCAGACATTTGAAATGATTAAGGGTACAGTACTGCATGAAAATGTTATGGAGAACGTACATTTGTATCTGTGAGCTGTCTCAGGGAAATCAGTGATGAGCCCATCCACTGCACCACCTTGTCTCCGCACATACGCATTGATCTGTGCCGTGGCGTCTGAGAAGAAGTCATATGGTTGAGAAACAAACTCGTTCCTGAGCAGATAAACGTAAACAGGAAGGCCAGAGGACTGCAGGGACTCAACAAGAGGATTGGTCTGGTTTACCAAAAACCCTTTCGTCTCTGGGAAAATGGACGCAGTGTTAACCGAAACGGCATCAGCAAACTTCTTAATATCTGCAATAGAGGAAGGTGCGGCATCTCTGACATCTTCGTCAATCATGTAGACAAGGTTGTACTTGCTTTGCTGCTTGAACTGCACTAGAACTGAGCTGTTGGTTGACTGAATCATGACTTTCTGGGAGGTCTGTTTGCTGTAACCAGAGTCATCAAGAGCTTTGATCACTGCATCTACAACACCATACCCAAGTTCCTCTGCCATGAAGGCAGCATGCTACAAAATTCAAAAGGAAAGTAAACTGAGAATGAATTAAGTGCTATGAGGACTTGCTAGTTGCTACAACTCCAGTATAAGGTGTGTTTTATATTAAAAGAAATTGTCCTTGCTGTTTTTGCTAGTCTACATGATAAAAGATATGAACAGCAAGTCCAAGCCTCATCCAGAAGCCATCACTACGAATTAGAAGTTTAGAACAATATCACTCAAATATGGGTTTGCACTAGATACTTCCCTTTTCCAATTTCCATATCATTAAATCCTTACCTCTACAGTGATCATGATTCCTGACAAATCCTTTCCTTCTGCAAAGGCCAAAAAGTCTGATAATCTCATGAAATTTCCTGCATTCTTGTTCCTAGGATTTCTGAGTAGATAGTACCTCCTCATTGGGTTTGATATCATGGCTGTAAATACAAAAATGCCATTCTTGAAATAAATGCATGACGAGCGCAAGAAACTTCACAGATGAATTGTAAATTGTTCACCAGTTGATTAATCGTAGAACAACAAAATGACTTAGCATAATCATGCACACATAACTTAATGTCTACTAAATTATTTTTTATTTGCATAGGAACACAAAATTCAGACTTAATAAGAAAGTGTTCAGATTGACTTACGCTTTAGGTTCTTTGCAATATCATCCCAAGTGAGGTTGAATGTAAACACTCCACGGTCAGCCTTAATATCTGTTATGACAGACGTTTGCGAAGCAAATTGTGAAGATGCAACAGTAGTAAAATCCATTAGGTCAATGGAACTCATGCACATCAATACGCCATCTTTGGTCACTTGAACAGGACAGTCAATGACATCTGCACCATCAGCAACTGCCTTTTGATAAGCTAGGTCAGTGCAGTCTGGGTAGTCACCACTAGCACCATTGTGGGAGATAACAAGAGGTTTCGCTGCAGTGTAAATGTGAGGGCTGGAGTTCAACAACAGTACTAAATGGGGGAGTTAAGAATGGATGAACAAAGGAAGCAGGCGTACCATGATCTGTCTTGCTGTTGTTCAGGTTACTAAAGCAACCTGCAGGGACAAAATATAAAGCAATTCAATTCTAGCATCTTCCAACTTGTTAAAATACATACATGCCAAAGTTGCAAAGTGGATTATGTCCACGATTCCACTAAATAAAAGATCATGCTGACCAAGTGGCTAGGTTGAGTGCATGAAATTCTTTAGCAAACATTTATAGCATTGTGAAGGATAGTATAGCAGGTGGACTTACTCACCAATGGCCTCTGAAGGGGTAATAGGGAAATCAGTCAATACACCATCAACAGAGAAGGCACCATTATCAATGAAGGAAAGATATTCTGCTAATGGATCGTAGCTGTAGTTGTAGCTGAACAAAAAGTCGTTTGCAAAATCAGCAGCATAAATTTCTAGCTCTGCTTTATGAGCATCATCAACGACCGAAGTATAGGGCTGCAGATAATTATCTTGTGTAACAGGCCATATATAGTGTTTGGGGATAAGTATTCCAGACGCAAAAGTCTTGATGAATGTTAGATTTTTCAGCATTGAGCCATATGTCTGGTTTGTAGATGGTTCAACTGTGCTTTCATCAAGAAAGCGGAACACAAGCTTTGTCTTCTTGCTAACTCTTCCAAGTAAGCTGGTGAGGAAGTTCACTTCAGGCGACGAGATGTAGTCGATCATATAGCGTTTTGATGTAGACAGGATAAAGGTTCTCATGCTCAGATTAAACTGGCTGTAGAAACTGTCATGCTGCAACTTGCACAAAGCAGATGTTAGTGAGAGGAGAATCACCTATTTGTAGTTCACTGCACGTAATCAAAGTTTTAGCTGTACCTGCACATTTAACCAAACAGCAGGGGCCTGAAATTTGGACAGTACATCTTCAACAGAAACTATTGGGAAGTATCCATCATAGAGATCTCTACGAGAGAGGACTGATTGCTTCACTGTAAATATTAAAACAGGTTAGGGAAGCAAAAGCAACTGCATTAATCAAGTAACAGAAAGATGAAATGAAGAGACATTTGGCCCCTTTTCTTTTCTTTGAATGTATGTACTAGACGTCGTACGATCAGAATGCGCAATTGCACTTACAATGTACTTGGCTCAGCTCGGTGCTGTTATAATCCATGGGGAACCATCCCACTGTAGATACACCGTTCACATCGTATGTCTTCTTCCCCTGTGGATAAACTGTGTCTATGACCGTGCAGTTATCCATGTTTATGCTCTGAAGGCAGATGCCAACGCTATCCTTGGTTAACTGAACATCGCACCACAGGGCTGTGTTGGGAGAACTAGAACTCGCAACAAACACATAAGCATTTTCACTGGAATCAGGAAACAGGCCCGAGAACCCACCCTTAGCGATGATTGCTGGAGGCTTGCCTGAAACAATGAGATGACTGTTAGTGGTTTGGGATTTTTTTTAATACCTTAGAACTATTTGTATTATACTTTTAGTAAATTTTAAATATATGCGTTGGATTTACGATATTACGAAAATATTATACAAAATTATATATTTGCACTTGTAAGTGTGTGCGCTCCAACGAAAATTTTCAAGTTCCGCCACTGTCGCCTGAGGACGGCCAGAAGTGGTGGATTTTAAGTGCGTTGCCACAGCAGCATACAGCATACGGCTGGCTAAACTTAAAATGCATGACCGACTGAGTAATCGACCATTATCATAGATACAAAAATAAGAAAAAAAATCGCTCCTTTAAATTCATATCCATGGAACTGGTTCGCTCCAATTCTCACAGCACGCAATCCCCTCTTCCATCAGCAGTTGGTGAACAATAAACGCCTACAGCTAGTGATTTAAGCTAATTTCTCTCACCCTATGAAGCAAATAAGTAAAGGCTTATCGAGCATGTCATCTAAATTAATCACAAAGATGTTGCTGCCGCATCCTAACCAAATGTCATTCCGCTGAAAAAAAAATAAACTACCGTACCAATTTTCGTGAAAGGGGAAAAAAAGGAAGCATCATGGCCGGGCCCCAAGCTTCCAATCAGAAATTAGCACAACTATTTTGTTACAGGAAAAAGTAGAAGCTTCAGCAAAAATGGGCACTCACCTCATTCTAATCCTAAAGATTCAACCCATACAGCGAGAAAAAATCAAAACCGCAAGAAAAGATTGATCTTTTGAACTAAAAATCGCAAGGAATCAACCCAGATCAGATCACGCGCGCACAAACTAAGCAACGAATCAAGAAACGCGGGGAAGCCCAGCGAATGTACCACTCAGGGTCTTCCAGGTCGAGGCCTTCTGCGCCGCGGCCGAGCCCAGCCAGAGCTGCAGCAGCAGCAGCGACCCAAGAATGGAGCAGCAGGCACGGCTGCTCCTCCCCATGCAGACCACCGCCGCCGCCGCCGCCAGCAGCTCCCAAGAACTTCAGCTCCAGGCTCCCTCCAAGAACGCCCCGACAAGGGAAGAAAGAGGGGGAGGAGGAGGAGGAGAAGCGAGGCGAGGAACCAAGAGCGCTCGGGAGGAAGGAGGCAATGCGCGGACGATGGCCGCGTTGAATTTTAAGGCCGAGAGAGAGAGAGAGAGAGAGAGAGAGAGAGAGAAAAGAAATGGAGACAGGGGCGAGGAGGCGATGATGCTGCTGAGCTGTGTCTTCTGTGTGACGAGGCCAACAGGAGAAGGTGGCATCAGGGGGTGAAGGTGGTAAAAAAAAAAAAGAGACTAGGGAACGGCATACCGTTCCAACGGTATAGTCGTGAAACTTATGAAATTTATCAGTTTCAGTGTTCGTTTCATGAGTTTCAGTGTTTAGTTTCATCAATTTCATGTTTCATCAGTTTTTAGTGCTAAGTTTCATGAATTTCAGTGTAAAAATTTATAAGTTTCATGAGTTTCAAATGTATACCGTTCGTTTCTTAGTTTTTCTGGAAAAAAAAAGTGATCTCCCAACTCCCAACCTTCCTACTCCCTCTGTCCCACAAAGAGTGCATTTCTAGGATTTTTAAGACAGATTAGTGTGCAAGGTAAATGACCAATGTGACCCTCATTACTCCATACACAAGCATGTTGGTGCTTCGGTTTCCACAAGCACTTAAATGAGCATGCATACACTTACAGCTGGGCCCTACGGACTAGAAATGCACTCTTTGTGGGACAAAATTTGAACACTAGAAATGCACTCTTTGTGGGACAGAGGGAGTATTGACTACCAGTCTGACACGCACAAAACTGAAAAGGAAAAAAAAAAACAGTGTCCATGTCTTGAATTTATTCCTCCTTTCTCCATTCTTTTTCGATGTTTTCCAGGTGATGATGTGATGTCCACGAAGCCAAGAAGAGTAGAGGTTGCGTAGTTTTTAAGGGGGAGAAAGGAGGGTAATGATAAGGTGAAGTTACATGTGTTTTGGTTTCGATCCTGGAGTAATTGATTACGCTAAGGGTGGATCGGCAATTTATTTTGGGAATGGTTAACAATCCTGGGGAGTAAGTGGGTCCACGGATTGGTACAGTTTCAGGACGATCGTATGTGCACGGGGTGAAAAGTTCATGGAAAATTTGTGAAACTTTGCTTTGCGACAGATTTTTGGTCGCAAGGAGCTTTTTTTTTTCTTTCACTTGCTGGGTCCAACGCGATATTTAGGGTGCGTTTGGTTGATGGAATGATGTTGAATAGGATGGAATGGTCATTTACCATTTGATTTTATTATTTTGGACGAATAAAATGATTAAGCATCTAGAAAGAATATTCTTCAATTTTGAATCACTTGATCTCGGATGGGATGATTCCATTCAAACAATCAAACACATAGATAATTTTTTTAAAACCATCTCATGCATATACCACTTGATACAGACAACCAAACACACTCTTAGTGCTCTACTCTACCATCCAAAATTACGAATGCTAAAAGCACTTTTTGCTCTCGCAGCGCAATTTAATCCTCCAACTATGAAATCTCTCAGGTTGCTCTTTTCTCAAGCAAAAAAAAAAAAAAAAAAATTAGAGGTAGCATGATTTTTAAAGGAATGGTAATGATATGGTGAAGTGACATGTGTTTTGATTTGGATAAATAGATTGCTAACCTCTCAAAGTTACTGTTTACACCGGGGAGCAACGTTAAGTAGACGGGTTTTTTTTTAACTAGAGGGAGTAGCAACGATTATCTATCTATCTATTCTATTATAATATTAAAGTAGAGGCAAAAGAAGCCACCACGTTCGCTCTCAAGGTTAAAAATTTCCACATTAATCGAAGGAAAAAAAGAAAGATCTACACCATTGATCTGTTGGGTCCAGATTATAACGGTCTAGATTAAAAGAAAGAGTTTGTATCATTTACATTACATAAATAGCTAAAAAATTAGAAATTGGATTCCATACGATAACGGTTTAGTTTAAAAGAAAGAGTCCAAAGATCTCCACCACTTATTTTGGTGGTACCAGATTATAACGGTGCATATTAATCTATATAGATATTACAGTTATATAAAAAATACACAATTATAGAAAATATAGTTATATATAAAAGATAATCGTATCATAATATCTAACACGCAATTGCGCAGGTAAATTTGCTAATTCTGTTTATAAGCTATAAGCTCATAAATTTCAGACCTAAATTTACCCACTCACATGAAAACTAGTTAGATGTTGGAGTTATTTTTCCTTTTCTTTTCCTTTTTTACCGTGATGTTACGCAACGTTATCCTTGGAGACACAATTTGCTGGTTGAAAAATCGGGTATAATTAAGAAGGCGTCACAAAAATAGGGGGACATGCTTTGCCGTTAGATTATGGCAGGCAAAATAGTTGGTACATTTTTGTAGCATTTGATGTAATCATAAGGAAAGATCGGGATTTGACATAAATCCAAATCAAGTATCGGCAACGCTAACAAGCTTTCAGAAGATGTCGACTAAGGACAATAGATGTAAAGAAGGAAATTGTCAATAGGAGATTAGAAACAAGAAGATTTGAAGCTGGATCGGGACTATATCAAAGGAAAAGTTGAGCCGACACGAAGAGGAAGACTTGAAACATGAGCTAATATTGATTTTACATTTTAAGTATAAATACCATGTACCGATTGGAGGAAAAAAGCACACATGCCAACCTTTACTGCATTTTACTTCAAAAAAAAAAAATTTACCTTAGTAGCAGGGCTTTAGCTAGTTGAATCTTACATTTAAAATTTTATTTTAATCAAAATTGCTTCGTATCGATGTATTGATCAATCTGTGAGTTATATCTATTACATGTTTCGAGATTCGTTCCTACTTGCTATTGCTTTGCATCGACGTTCTGTTCAGGATGGGCTCTGGCTCAGGTTTCCTACTGTCGACTTTGCTGATTCAGTATAAAATTGGTTAGCACGTTGTATACATTGCCAGAAAGAACCCACCAAAAAACACAATACTGCTGTAAAGAATTTTTCGATGGCAACACAATAAAAAGGTAATTCTGTGGGCAAATTATCCGATTGTGACCGGACAGAACCAGACCGGCAGCTCCTTGCATCAAAAGTATCACGAGCAATTTATATCGTTCCACAATTGGCACGCTGATCTAGAAGGATCAACGGTTGCTGCCTGGGCTAGAAAACAGAAATGCAGCCACTCATACCTTCCCATTTAAAGAAAACATAGATATTTTTTTCGGTTAGAGGGGAGAGAGAGAGAGAGAAAAGAGAAAAGGATTTTTCATGTGAAAATTGTTGTAAAACGTAGCCATTTACCCATATCAATTAATAGCAAGTTAACAAATCACATGAACAAGAACAGAAAATACACACAGAAGTAGGGAGCAAAGTTCTATCTCTTTAGGCCCTTTTTGTTTTTGCTTTGGATTTTCTATAAGTTGATGATGGATTGTGAGTATAGAAAAGCTGATTCTCCAAAAGCTATAATCCAAAAGCACGTATAAAGTGGATTGTTGATTCTAGTGTATATGGATGGGCTGGATTGTGATAATTAGATTTTAGAATTTGGCTGTTTGTTTTTTATTCAGCTTTTAGGGTTAGAATCCAAAAGCAAAAGCAAAAACAAACATAACCTTATTAGATTGATTGATCTCCCTTTACAAGTGTGCCCAATATATAGCCAAACCGGTTGGGGATAGATTTAGATTCGCCCACCAATAGATAGAGTTCTTCCATACCTGGAATGGGATTCTATCTATATCATAACACTCCCCCTTGAGCGAATACCGTGTGATGCATATGTTTCGTTAAAAACTCCTCTCAAAAACCCAATTAAAAAAAGATGGAGAAAAGAGTACATTGCACTCGCACTCCATGTTACACTAGTTGTCTCATTAAAAACCTTTATTTGAGAAACTTGAGAAAAACTCACTAAGTGAAAAATATCACAACTTATAATCCTCAGGATATAAAATATGATCTTCAGGATATATATAAAAAAAGGGGGTCATGATTCAGGGATTTACTCTCTCTGAACTCTGCAATTCTCTAAGTCATCCCATTCCAATGCCATTAACGTCTTTAAAAAATAGATTTTGGCAAGAACTTAGTGAACAAATCTGCTAGATTTTCACATTACTTAGTTTGTAATATCTTTACCTCACCATTCTTCCGGAGTTCGTGAAGATAGAACAATTTAGGGGCAATATGCTTCGTGATATTGCTTTTTATATAACCCATTTGCATTTGTGCAGCATAAGTGATATTATCTATATGGATAATCATATGGTTATCAACGGTATTAAGATCACATGACTTCTGGATATGATTAATTATACGTCTCAGCCAAACACAGTCACGTGAGGCTTTATACAAAGCTATAATCTCTGAGTGGTTGGTAGAAGTAGCTACCAAGGTCTGCTTAAAAAACCGCCAAGAAATGGTTGAACCATCGCAGAGAAACACAAAACCAATCTTAGATCTGGCACTGTGGAGATGAGACAAATAGCCAATATCCATATATCTCGTCATGATTAAGTTTTGGTTCTTCTGGAAAAACAATCCAAGAGCCTGAGTGCCTTGGAGGTATTTGAGTAAAATCTTGACACTAGTTCAATGTCTTCTGATTGGGACTACATTGTCTTGCTAGCAAATTTAATGCGAATGCAATATCAAACCTTATGCAATTCACAAGATACATTAGTATGAGACTTTAGGTTATAAGATTTTCTCATTTTTCATCATTGGTCTGAAAAGGGTCTTTATCCGCTTTAAGGGATCTCACAACCATGTGGGTCTTTAAAGGATGAAATTTATCCATATTAAATATTTCCAATATTACCATCTTGGTATAGGTAGACTCTGTACAAAAATTCCTTTTGGAAAATGTTCTATCTGTAGGCTTAAGCAATATTTGATTTTACCTAAATCTTTCAACTCAAACTCCGTCGTAAGGTAAGAAATTCTTTTATTTTCTCTGTGATTTCGATGATATTTAGCCGATCGATATATCCTGAGATGATACATAATCCATTATGGTGTTTCTTTATAAACACACAAGGATAATATCCCTTCCTCAGGAGGAATTCGTCAAATCAGTTGTACCATATTCTCCTCGATTGTTTTAATTTGTATAGCGATCTCTTCAATTTGACGCTGCAATTATTAGGATCCAGAATTTTAACTCCTTCAGGGATTCTCATACAAATATCTGTCCATTGATCCATATAAGTATGTGGTCACTACATCCATCAGCTACATTGATAAGTTTAAACTTGCTACCATTAATATTAAATTTTGGAACGTTATTCCACTCATTATAGGAGAATAGGTTTCATCGTAATTGATGCCGAGTCTTTGCGTGAACCCTTGTGCTACAAGTCTCGCTTTATATCTCACCTCCTAGATATTTTCATTTTTCTTCCAAATGAAAAATCCATTTGATCCTACAAAGAACACTTTAGGAGGTGTTCGATCAATGGGACAAAAAACTTTCCCCTTGTTAAACGAGCGCTGCCTCAATTGCTTCTTTTCATTTGACATAATCTAAGCACTTCTAGCACTCTGATATGGACTTTGGTTTTGGATCCAGCTTTTAGCAATTTTTAGAGGCGAAATATGTCGACAATTATGGTCTTTTTTATACAATTCACCTGCATCACTTCAGGGATATCTCTTCATTAATTTCTTCTAACTCATCGTAATTTCCCACAACAATGGAGTCTAGATGTTCCGACTTTTCAGTGTTGGATTGTGCGCGCAAACATACGCTAGGGCTACCATCTTTGGGATTAATCACTTTAGGGATATTACCATCTCTAGGATGGCTCGCTTAAGGGATTTTCTCAACATCAGGGTGAGCTTGTTCCACTGTCATGGGTAATGTTCTCATTTGTTCAGTTCTCTACTTCTGTAGACGTCTCCACGTAATTGAGTCCCGTGTACCTGAAGGTCTCCCCCACTTTTTATCATGAGGGTCAAGAGTGGATTCAATATCCTTTTGGGTATTTTCACTCTTTCAGGTGTATATACTGCAGGTATATGAGATCTTTTCACTCTCTTATGATCAGTGAAGGTATTTGGTAGATTATTAGCTTATTTGTTGCAGATTATCCTTCAAACTTCAAGTTTGGTCTCTTTAGTGCATGGATCTAAAGTCTCAACATTCTTTAATGTGGTACTTATCTCCTCCTAATGCCGAAAAATGTTCTTAGTACAATCAGCTTACCGAGCTGTGTACATATCCCCTGTTATAAGCTCTACGTGTTTAAATAATTGACGGAGGTTCATAATCTACATAGATCCCCAACTTCCAGTAAGATCTCATGGTAGTACGCTGTGGTGGAAAGATTGGCATGTATACAATATAGCTAAATTTTTGCAGGTGGTAAAAACTTAATTCTTTTCTATACACTATCTACAACAGGAAAATTTTATGATGTGCAGTTAGTATTAGTTGAATTAATACCGCATCCTACAACACTGCGTGGCTCCAACAACTGATGGGTAGCTTTCTATTATGCAAGAGGGACCAAGCAATAAGTTTTATTCATTTAATTAATAATTCTGCAAGGCTATTTTTAGCGTGGACATGAGGTACAAAATACTCTACATTAGTTTCCAGAGCCATACAATAATCATTAAATGCTTTTGAAAGTCACCTGACCCTTTACCTTTACTTTTTCACTATGGATTACTCTTCCCCTGTATGATATGACATTCTTCTATTTATCCCCTTTATTCTTTTGGCCCTTTTTGCAGCCATGGCTATTGCTAGTCTGCTGAGCATTTGCATGTGCTTCGAGCGCTGCATAACTCCCATTAGAAAGTACATGATGATTCTTCACCAAGAGTCCATCACGCTTTTCTGCTTCTAGCAAAATGCATGTAAGCTCGAAGTACCTCTGGTGCTTGACATGATGACACTATTACAACAGTATCCTCATATTGGGGTGAAAAGTGCATAATATCTTATCGATCATTTTAGCATCCGTAACTTCTTGGTTACAGAATGCTAGTTCAGTGACAAACTTGTGCACGACAAAGTCATATGTTGCCACAACTTTTTAAAATCCTGAAACCGTGGGAGGGTCTATTTGTGATGTGCTTCTGGCAATAGGATGATTCTTTGCTAGTTTTATTTTTTTCTTTAGAGAATTCAAAAGTACTAGCTAGTCCTTTTCTATCGAATATTCGGCCTTCAGGTCCGTATGAAAAATGATGTCTCGGAAAGTGCAAAGCCGTACACCTGACGGCTTTGTACGGCTCTGGGAAGAACAGGGGTACCAATTTCGGGCTAGAAAAATAGTGGCTCCAAAGGATCAAGCTATCAGATAAATCTTAGTATTTATTTCTCGGGTAATGTAATTTTTTCCATTCAGGGCAAGCTCGATAAAGTCCCTATATGCAATGTCCAACATATCCTTTTCTATTTATGTAAAATGATTTTTACTACTGATAAAATTATTATATTGCATGCTCACTCTTCAATCAGTAAAGCTTAGTCTATATCTATTCAGTAAATGATTATCTAAAATTTTCCCTAGCATTTTCATAATTTTCTGCTAATTATTTAAGCAATTTTTAGAACCATTAAATAACAAAAAAAAAATTTCAAAGACATGAATCATTCAATATGCTATATAAAATTAAATTCCTAGGACAGTAGCTCCAGAGATATGAATCTTTCAATATTCTATATAAAACTTTTCCTAGCATTTCTTATAATTTTTCTGTTAATTACCCAGCAATTTCCAGAATAACTTAATAACATAAAAATAAATTCTACCATGAATTAATCATGCAATGATGCTAAGAAAATAAATACAGATACAAAAGGTTCCCAATATGCTATCTAGAATTTTCCTAGCATTTTCATATTTTTCTGTTAATTACTAAGCAATTCTCAGAATTACTTAATAACAAAAAAACAAATTCCAACATAAATTTAATATGTACTAATGCTAAGAAAATAAATACATCAACATGACACTATCAATGTGTCATACATAATTGTTCAGAATTTTTTAGCATTTTTTTTGCAATTTTTTGTTAATGATTACGCAATTTTTAGAATTACTTAATTATAGAAAATTAAATTTTAGTACAGATAAAACATGAAATAATGCCATAAAAATAAATCCAGGGATATGGAACTTCAAATATCTCTACTATTCTAAAGCAGCACTTGGTGGCAGTGGTCCGTTCTTCTCACGTCATTAATTGCCCTGCTTAATTGCCCTACGCAAGAAACGAAGCGTTGCTTTAATTAGCCAGCTTTCGCAAGAAACGAAGCGTTATAATAGATGTTTGATTTTGTGAAATAATTTTTTTTATTTTTTAATCTTTATTTTTCGTTATCAATTTTGTTTTTCGTAGCAACGCACGGGCATGTAACTAGTATACTAAATATTAATCTACCAAGGTTTTACGTAAGTCCATCTACCTAAAAAATCTAATTTCATGAATTTCTAGGATTTGTTAACTAATTTCTGAAAAGAAAAATATACTGGAAAATCCAGAGGAAAAAATGTAAAATTTATATTTCATCCCCCATTTTTTTTATTGCGAGTTGGCCAGCCGACCCTTTGGGTTGTATGGCCCATTGGGCCCATTTGGCCTGAGCGCATATTATATGAGGGTGGATAGGGTTAAGAAAACCCTAGCCGCCACTCGGTCTTCACGGTGCGCAGTCGGCACTGCCGGGCTGCCTCCGCTAATTGGAGCCATCGACGGAGCCGATGCTGCCGCTCGGGCTGGAGCCGCCAGTGTCGATTTGGGGGGCCACCGTTGATGCCACCGCTTCGAGGGATAGAGCCGACACTATCGCTTCCGTGCGGGCGTTGTGGGCAAGTGCTGCCACAGATTCGGGGGTGCTGTGGTTCGCCTCCACTGCCTCACCGTCGAGCTCCACTTGGAAGTCGCCACCGCCTTCGGGGCGGAAGCCGAGGAGACGCGAGGCGGGCGCCATTCGACGTGGAATTTGAAGGGACACCGGTGTGGGTGCTAGAGCGGCGCACCGTCGTTCGGTGGTCATCACAGTGGGTGTTGCCGCATCTTCCGACGGGTGAGGGCGTGAGGCCGACCACCTCAACTTTCGGCTAGGCGATGGCCACCTCAGTTTTAGAGCTTCGGGCGCGTTGCCTTGTGGGAAGGTGAGCCGCCGCCATGGGTTGGAATCTGAGGCACCGCGGGCGCGCGATGTGGAGCAGCACTGTCGCAGACGGGGAATTCGAGGCGCCACTACTAGGGTACGCATGGAATCTGATGGAGCACCGTTTTTTTTTCTTGGATGAACAGTAATATTTCCTATCGCAACATTGGATTAGAATAACTACTAATCTATAGTTAGCAAAAAAAATCAATCTGCAGGATTTAATCGACTGTTTATGCGCGATCAACTTATGTAGGACTCGTAGTAGTGTGATCGCTTGTGGCAGGACGATCTCGATACAGTGTAGATCGATGCAAGTTGATGTACACGATTGGTCTCGTTATAACGTCGTGCTAATAATGTGTTGTAAAACGTAACCATTCACCCACACCGATCAATAGCAAGATAACAGATCACATGAACAAGAACATAGAGCACACCAGGGTTCCACTTTTCAATCATGAAAAACCGTTCAAAGAAATGGGTTAGCGAAAATCGGTAAAAACCGTTCGAATTTCGCTTGAACAGTAGCGGTTTTCAACAAAATGCTTTTTCGAACCGTAGCGGTAAGGTCGGATTTCGCGAAATTCGAGCGGTTTTCAACGGAAAGTTGAACCCTGGAGCACACACAAAAGTAGAGGGTAAAGTACTCTCTTTATTAAATTGATTGATTTCTCTTCATATAACTGGAATTCTATCTGTATCGTAACAAAAACTTTCCAAGAAATATATTCTCTCTTAAAAAAATAACTCCGAGTGGAAGATAAAAAAAAGTGATAAAAAAGAAAAGGAGACTGCGGGGATGCCATCAGCCGTGCACTGCATACAGGCATACAGCTCAGGCCAGATGGCTTGGCAATGCGGAGAGGCAAAACCCTCCGTCGCTCGCCCCACGTTGCGGGCCCCGCTCCTTCCCGTCATCTACTCGGACGCCACGCGGGCCCCGCCCCTACCCCAAACAGATGCCTAAGTGGTGGCCCACCTCCGACCCGCGGGCCCCGCACGCCCGCCCTCTTTTTTTTATTGAGCGGTGGCGCCGCGTAGCCTGTTTCTGGACTGATTGGCTGGTCAGTTGGCTTCGGACCCGTGGGAGCGTCCGTGCGACGGGTGCAGTGAGCCACACGAGGGGGAGGAGGAGCGGTGGGGATGGTCCGGGGAGCCGGTCCACGATGGCCCCGCGTGCTGGGATTCGCTGGGCGCAGGGACGCGGCGCGACTCGTATCTGGCTGCGTGCGCTGGCCTGCACTCTGCTGCTGCTCTGGCTCCATCCATTGGTGTCTTTGTTTCGCACCTGAACAGGTCCATGTTTTTGACAAACTCAGAAGCTTTTGAAGGGATCAAATCAAATCAGAGAGCGGCCAACCAAAGCTCAAAAGCGGATTTCGTAGACTACATGTCCTTCTTTTTTTTAAAAAAAAAAAGAAAAGAGAGCTTGTACGATTGTTGAAGTTGTCCAGTCAATGGGCATTGCGTTTTTAGCTACCTGTCCATCCATCACTCGAGTTAAAACCCTAACACTCGAGCGCGCTTTGCCACTCGTCAGATTAAGGCCGACTGCCGCGTCGCGGCAGCGACTTTCCTCGTTGTCTCGGCACCGGAAGCACATGGGAAACTTAGGGCAACCCAGGTTCAAAATCTCATCGAAATTTGGTGAAATTTTATCGAAAATTTGGATCTCGGACCTCCCGAGTTTCATAATCCTGGCAGAATTTAAAAACCCTAAAAGAAAAATTCAAAATGCTACAGTAACCTATAATCTCGTCGAGACCTCGGTAAAATTGATCGAGATTTGAATAAAAGTTAACTAGATTTGACCGAGTTTGACCAGATTGGATTCTTCGCGTCGTTTCTCATCTAGGACAGTCGGTAGATCATAATTCCCGCGAAATTGAAAAAATCCTAAAAAATTCAAAGTGTGACGGTGCGTAAAATCTCGTCGAGATCTCGGCATTTTGGACTGAAATTTCATCTATTTGAGCCGAAATCTCATAAATCTCGTTTCAAAAATTACCAAATTCAAATTTTGCTTTTTGATTTTCGTTCGGATTTTGTCCGAAATACCGAGATTTCGCCGAAATTTCGTCTTTCGGGGGTGCCGAGATGAAATCCGAAAACGAAAATTCAAACCTTGATGGCAACTACAGGTTTCGTCTGCTCTACTACGATCGTTTTTGACCGGGTTAGTTGACTTCGCAGACAACATTTGGCAAGACGTTTCTTCGCGAATCCGACAATGGCTTACAAGTTAGTACTGCAACAGGAGGAGAGGAAAAGAGAAGAAAGGGAGTGCCCCTGTAGCGCGCTTGTTCGTTGTTCTGTCTGAATTTGGCCCAGATTTGACACTCGGTCTGTCTCAGCGAGCAGATGCCCAACATATGGGGGCGAAAAGCCCACATTTCTTATCAGACCACATGCCACCACGGTTTATTGAATTGAAAATCGAGGTCTTAACGGTATGGTTTACCGTGAAAATTGAATGGAAATCGTCAAAAATCGAGGAGTTTCGAAACCAAGTGTTTGAAAAAAAATTCAAAACAAATTCAAAGAAAAAAACTGATTGGAAAGTAGAACTTTTTGGGTGGTCGATTTTTTTAGCGGTTTTTGTCGATTTTTGTTAAAAATCGCCCAGTTTTCACCGATTTACATCGCATAATTATTGTTTTTGAATTTTTTAAATTTAATCGATTCGATCGGTTTATAATTTCGAACCAATTTGATATAATTGAAAAGTGTGGTTTCGGAGTGGTTTCCGATGGTTCTGTAACTTCTGTGAAGATGCATTACCACCCATGCTGCGCACGCATGGTCGGCGTTCTTTCCTACCCATGGTAGACAAGTGCGAGTCCAAGTTTCAGCTTCCAAGATTGGCCCTTCTCTTTTCCTATTCTAGGCAAAAAAAAAGGAGCCCCCTTTTTTTAGCTTCTTCTCTCCCACGATGCTTTCTCGGTCACAAATTTTAGCTCTTTCCCTCTTATGGCCTCCTGCAATCCCCAACCACACGTCCGCTTCCCCACGATTCTTGGGGTTTGCTTCGGAGCTCGAAGCAATGTCTATGGAGTGAATAATTTGATCGCGGGAGGAAGGAAGGAACAGAGAAAGAAACGAAATCAAAATCCCTCAAAAAAAATTTCTCAGGAAGGTTAGGGATGGCCTGTTCTCTTGTTCTCGTTGTGGGTCTTTTTTTTCCTACAAGTATCTATTGCAAACGTCATGCCGAATCGATTAGATTTTGATGGTAACTAGTCTTAGCGATTCAAGATCGTGATTGGCTTTTCTTATTCCAGGCCTCCAGTAACTGAGGAATCGGCGCAAGAAGTAATTTATCACAAGAAAGGCACTGAATTTGGAAGGCAATGTCTAGCTTCTTCGGTGTTCTTGTCTCCGATCCATGGCTTCAGAGCCAGTTCACCCAAGTGCAGCTCCGAACCCTAAAAACTAAAGTAAGCGCTAAGAGCAATTTTCATCCCTGTAAAAAGTTCTGTTGTTCCATAATTGTGTGTAATCACATTGTGCTACCTTTTTTTGTTTCACTGTATAGTTTGCGTCTGCGAAGAGATCGGATGCTGATCATGTAACTATAAAGGATTTACCACCGGTGATGCAGAAGCTTAGGGGCGTCCATGAGGTTCTGTCTGAGGAAGAGATCAGCAGATTTTTGAGCGAGTCTTATGCCGATATGAACCAAGCAATAGAATTTGAGCCGTTCCTTAGGGTACATTTGATCATCTTGGCTTACATTCTACCTTTTTTATTTACATACGAAAAGAATTTCGTTGAATGGTACAATCTTGCAATTTATTAGGAGTACTTAAATCTTCAAGCAAAGGGGACCAGCAAAACAGGAGGCAAAAAGAAGTTGAAGGGATCTGTGTCATTTTTGAAGGCTTCTACCACCACTCTCTTGCATGTCATAAATGAGTCTGAAAAAACTTCTTATGTGAATCACATCAATAATTTTCTGGGAGAGGACCCGTTCCTAAAGAGTTTCTTGCCATTGGATCCCGCATCAAACGATTTATTTAATCTTGTTCGGGATGGTGTGCTACTTTGGTGAGTTTGTTCTTATCAATGCTTATTATATTATTTTTTAAAAACATAAAATTTCCATCTTTTATTGAAAGCTAATAAAGTCTCATTATATTCTGTTAGTACTAGAACATTTCTTCATTTTGATTTGTAATAACCTTCTTCACTATGGTAATTGTTGCCCTATCCTCTATTGAATCAGCAAATTGATCAATGTTGCTGTTCCGGGAACAATAGACGAGAGAGCAATCAATACAAAGAAGGATCTTAATCCGTGGGAGAGGAACGAGAACCATACCCTTTGTCTCAACTCTGCAAAGGCCATTGGATGCACTGTTGTTAACATTGGTACACAGGATTTGATTGAAGCTAGAGTACGTTTTTTATGTTACTATTGCACTAACAAAGTTTATTAGTATCTTTCATGTGTTGTTTTTTGTTACTACTATTGGATAATTCAACTTGATATTATTTTCCTTGTGTTCCTATTTAATTTTGAACTAGTAAAGCAATATATATTAGGACATTGTTTTTTGACTACGTTGTGCATATCTTGCAGTGCAATGTAGGCAACTACAAATTATCAAATGAATGTTTCAGGAGCATTCCATGTCGAGGATCTTAACAAAGTTTTTTTTGTATTAAACAATTCTTGGTTGATGATAAATGTTTTCACTGTGGTAGTCAATTTATTATTATTGAATCATTTTTCGTTGTTTTCACGACTGAAATATCTTATGCTTTTTTGCAGCCTCATCTAGTTCTTGGTCTGTTATCCCAAATCATAAAGGTGTGTGTGCTATAAGCCTATAACCACCATTAGTATTATTATGTTAATTACTAAATAAATATTCAGAAATATAGTATAATCAGAACTGTGGCGAATGCTACATCATTTGTGAGAAATACGGTAGGTCATTTACAATGTGTTTCGTTGTCCTTGTCTCAGATACAACTGTTAGCTGATTTGAATCTGAAGAAAACACCACAATTGGCAGAGTTGGTGGCTGATGATAATGGCAAGGTTTGAATCATCAAGAACTTGTATGTGCATGCATGTGCATTAAGAAAGTCTGGCTAGTATAAGTTGCCATGATGTTACACAGGAAGCAGAGGAGCTGGTCACATTAGCACCAGATAAGATGTTGCTCAAATGGATGAACTTTCATCTCAAGAAAGTAGGGTACAAAAAAACTGTAACAAACTTCTCTACTGATGTTAAGGTATGTATATCATAGTAGTAGATTTGGATACTATTCTTTATCATAAATGTCAGAATGACTTAGACCTGGACAATATACAACCTGTAGGACAATTTTTTTTTCATATCAATGAAAAATACTATGACTTTTATTGCTTGTATATCTAAGGCTGTTAAAGCATTTTACAACTTCACCATATTTTCAAGAATGCTAACACAAAATGGCGACAAATTTATTATACTTGATTTCATTCTCTTGTATCTTATGAATAGTGTATTTGCAGGATGGAGAAGCATATGCTTACCTTCTCAGCGCCCTTGCTCCTGAGCATAGCTCAACAACCATGATACAAACTACAGATCCTAATGAAAGGGCAAAGAAAGTACTTGAAACCGCAGAAAAGCTCGAGTGTACAAGATATGTAACACCTAAAGATATTGTTGAGGGTTCTGCAAATCTCAACTTGGCATTTGTTGCACAAATATTCCAGCACAGGCAAGTGGAATGAACAGATCTTTCCAATTTTCCGATAAATTTGTTTTTGGGGCAAAACAAATTACTACAACTTTATAATTACAGAAATGTATATGTTTCAAAACATTTTCCCTTTTGGTTAAGCGTAGTGTAAAATAATTACAAACTTTGTGCAGAAATGGTCTATCAGCCAACAATGTGGCTCCTGTCGAAGATACTCCTGATGATGTTGAAGCATCGAGGGAAGAGAGAGCATTTCGCTTGTGGATCAACAGTCTTGGAATTGCAACTTATGTGAACCATTTGTTTGAGGATGTTAGGACTGGGTATGTCCTATCTCTAGCAACAGTTTAACCTTTCTTGATATATATTTTTGCTATCTTACAAAAGTTCATTTGCAGATGGGTCCTACTAGAGGTGCTTGACAAAATTTCTCCAGGATCAGTTAACTGGAAGCATGCATCGAAACCACCAATTATCATGCCATTTAGAAAGGTGGAGAATTGCAACCAAGTTATCAAAATCGGGAAGGAGTTAAAATTTTCTCTGGTAAATGTGGCAGGAAATGACATTGTTCAAGGAAATAAGAAGCTAATTCTAGGTAAGACCCTGTGTATATTTTAGCTTCTTTGATATCTAATTTCAGCTTTCGCTTTTATGCTCTGTACAATATTCTTTTGAACTCTTGTTCATTTTGTTACTTATCGTGGCTATATTTTTTTATTTACCCTACCTTGACCTGTTGTTTAGAAAAGGAATACATGTATCTCCAGTTCTCCATACATGGTTAGCTGGTTTTTATAAAAACTAATCATTTACCAAAAGAGGAAAAAAAGAGAGAAACCACACACATATAAAAGTATTGCTTTTGTAGGGGGGTATTGTTGCCCATTAGCTCCTAATTCATCCAGGAGAGGAAAAAAGAGAGAGAAATGGGTACAGATTAAAAAAAAAACTAAAATTATCTCATGAAGTTGGCATGTTTGAGTTTCTAAATGTTCTTTTTTCTAGCATTGACATTGTTTAAAAATATTCTTATTTCCAGCTTTCCTTTGGCAACTCATGAGGACCAGTATCCTACAATTGCTAAAGAACTTGAGATCCCACTCTAAAGAAAAAGAGATCACAGATGCTGATATTCTCATTTGGGCAAATAATAAGGTCAAGGAATCAGGCAAAACTTCCCATATTGAAAGCTTCAAGGTTCATCAATATTCCCCATTTTTGATAAATTTTAGTAATGTTGGGCATGACCTTAAGCACCTGTCTTGATTCTCTAGGATAAGAGCATAGCAGATGGAGTGTTCTTCCTCGAGCTTCTAAGCGCTGTGCAGCGTAGGGTTGTTGACTGGAACATGGTCAAGAAGGGGGAGGATGGTGCGTACCTTTGCTCCCATGTGCACCATTCTTGAGTCAGTTTCATGTTTTCGTTGTATGAACTTATGTTGCTTCATGATTCTCTTATCATTTTTTTTTATATTGCAGATGAGGAGAAGAAGTTGAATGCAACATACATCATTAGTGTTGCTAGGAAGCTCGGGTGCACCGTATTCTTGTTGCCAGAGGACATAATGGAGGTAACCTGGGAAATTTTGTTTGGTTCTGTGATCAATTTGGTCAGCCCAATAACAGGCAGTAATTTCTGATCTTCGTTTGTTGTGGCAGGTAAATCCAAAGATGATCCTCACTCTTACTGCAAGCATCATGTATTGGAGTCTGCAGAAGCAAGGCACTTACCAAAGCCCTGGGTCATCAGAATCTGTTGTGTCCCAAGCTCTTCCAGAGGAAGAGGAAGAAGAGGACGACGACGAGGAGGAGGATGAGGAGGAAGAAAGTATTGAAGATGGTGTCTCCAATCTGACCACTTAACGAGAATGTCACAGGAATGGCCGCTAGGTGTACATGGTGAAGTTGTTGGTTTATCAGGAATGGTTTCTTTACAGGAGAACCAAATAACTGGCATCTGCAAAGAAGAAAGTTTTGGTCTATAGTTTATTCGTTCTCTGCATGCCAAAGACAAAGAGCAGCGACTGAAGTTGGTCTGTACTGCTTACTAGATCAATTTCCGTGCAATTGCGCGGCCTAAAAAGCTTGTAAGCTACCCCATTTTCTAAAGTTGAAGATTGTATAAAATTCTTTTTCTGGAGGTTTTCCGGCCCGTTGGTTGCTACGCAAATCGAACTCAATTAAAATATCAACTCCAGCTAAATGCTAATACTGTATTCATTGAAAAATTTAGAGCACATTATTCTATTTCATGACACGATACACCTGATGTAACAAGCATGCACACGCTAAGAACATGAAAATTGAGCGAAAAGATCAAAGAAAGATTAGCACTCATTCTCTCGCTAAACACACAGGTCCTTGAATTCACGGGGTGGATGCAGGGATGTAAATATCGCAGATAATCGCAGGGATGTAAATATCGCAGATAATCGCGTGAAAATCGTGATAATCGGCCTTATCGGTGGGGTAAGGAATGCAAAGTCGTTAGGAAAACCGGTGAAATTCAAATTTGTATTAAAAACTTTTGGAAAATTTGAAAGAATTTGTCCAAAAGTTAGTTTGAGATAAAATTTAGGTAAAAAACCAGCTTTATGGTGTATTTTTGAGCTAAAACCGAATACAGAGAAAAAAAAAAAGAAAAAAGAAAATTACTATTCCTTGTCACAGTATTGGGCTGGCTCAACCCATTAGCACACATGAGGCCTATTAGCTATGTAGGAGTACTTAAGGCATTTCCGACCAGGGTTTTCAATCCCCAAGCATCTCAACTACAATCCCTACACATCCAATCGCCAGAAACGCCGCCGCCGACCACATCTCGCTGGCGCCGGCCGTCTTTTCGCCGCAGCGACGGTGATAATCACGATGTAAGCAACGATTTCCTGTCGATATCATGCGATTATCGGTAGGGTTATGCTCCACGTTTGCTTCCGACCGCAGAATTGATTTTCTGTAGGGTTTAGCTGGATTATCGCACGATTTGTACAAATTTTATGTATATTTGCTGTGATTTGCTTTCGGCGGCGAAGTTCTGATTCAACAAATCGAAAAATCGTACTGTAGCTCGATTATCTCTGTATTATCATGATTTTCTCTAGGTTAGATGGGGAAAATCGACTGTCCAGAAGGAAATGGAAGTTGGGTATGATAGAGAGGTCGATTTTCTTCTCTAATCGGTCGGTAATCATCATTTACCGAGGGAGAAATGGTGAAATTGAGCTGTTTTTGCTTGTTGTGCTATTGAATGTAGTCTAAGATTTACTAGGGTTCATGTTAGATGTAGTAAATTGTACATGTAGTATGTTTTGAAAAATGCCTTGTAACCTAAGATGTTGGATGTTGTAAACCTACATGCAGTATGTTTGCAAAAATTGCTTGTTGTGATGTTAGCTAATTATGTAGTAAATGTAGGATGCTTGTGATAATAATTGCTTAGTACCTACTTGGATTTTGTTAGGTTCTCTTCATTGTGGAGGGTTTGTTTTTTTTTAGCATGCTAAAAAGTGATTAGAACCTACTTGTTTTGTATAAACAGATGGCAGACCAAAGTGACATTGTGTGGGAGCACGGCGACAAGGTAGGGACCGGTTTTTGATACAAGTACTGCCACAAAGAGAAGAAAGAAGGCGGTGCAACTCGACTAAAGCACCACTTAGCAGGGCGCGGTCTGAATGTCGTCTATTGCAATCAAGTTTCTAAGGAGGTTCGCGAATACTTTCAATGCGAACTAGACAGGATAAATGATAAGAGGTTGGGAAAGAGGGAGGAGAGGCTCAGAAAGGAAGCATCAGTTGGAGATTCAGACCCACCGAGAATAAGTGCATATTCAGAGTACATGGGTGATGCTAATGAGGATGACCAACTCCAGCATGCCATGGCTACCTCCAGAGCAGACGCAGAATTTATCAGTCGGTCAGGTGACAAGTATGAGCACGGTGGTGGCAGTGGCACCTCTAGGGGTGCTAGAGGAGGGGCCGAAGGTGTGTTGCCGAGAATGCTTCGGAGTTCCACGCAAAAAGAAAGACTAGCCTTGAGGGATTACAACCTTGGTACGGCCTATGGCCCTGTGCAAACAAGGATTGACACTAGGAGTTAGACACTGAAGGGGGGGAATGAAAAGCAGGTGATTGGCTTGGCCTGGGCCAATTTTTTTCACACACTGGTATTGAGGGGAGGAAATCAGACAATCCCTACTTCATTAGTTGTTTGCAGGCGATTAATCATTTCAGTTGTTTGCAGGTGAGGGTGTCCCGTCTCCAACGGGGAGAGACATAGATGGTAAATATTTAGACGCCAACGAAGCGGACATACTTGGGAAGATGAGAAGGTTCAAGCTGGAATGGCCTACATATGGCGTTACAATCATGTGCTATTCTTGGACTGGACCGACACGTATGAGCATTATCAACTGTATGTTATATTGCAATGGCACCAAAAGTTGGTATACGTTAACTACAATCTGCGGCTCAAAATTCAAGATGTAGAAAGTCAAAGGTCCATAGAGGAAGACAATCCATTCTAGCGTCTTATGGAGTTTACATTGTGCGATAATGAAAATCCAATCTGACAGTGGATAGAGGAAGGGAGGTCCAATGCTGACCTCTTACTTGATGAAGAGGACACTGAGAGTGACACTCCCCTCGACACTGAGAGTGACACCCCCCTCCCATCACACCTTGTGACAGATCCAGTTGACCTTATTGCATTCCGAAAGAACACTGTGGCTGCAAGCATCCCCGAATGGGCAGACATGACAGTAGGTGCCAGTCACATGGGGAAGAGGAAGCACCAAACAATGGCGATGAGGGAGCAATAAAAAAAGATAGCTCCCTCGAAAGGAATGGGGAGGCTTTCCACAGAGAAGGTACATCATGTACAGAGTGATGACTCAACTGATAGCGCTCCCGAGGATCGTCGAAGCTCGTCGTACCAAGAGTCCAATGATAGTAGCTCTAAGGTGGATAGCCATGGCGATGAGTTCAGTGATGGTGCCTTAGAACAACATGTCTCATAGAATTTACAGGAGAGTCACAGTTCACTCATGCCACACAGGATAAAGACCATGGCGCTCCACAATCGCATAGGACGACTACTTCAGGTAAGGGAAGGTAGCATCGACGTAGCCATAATGCACCGCAGGATAGCTCTAGCTCATACAACGTCGCCGAGATGCAATGGAGTTATGGCTCATATGGCCAATACAGCTATGCCATTTCAGATGCTCGTGCATAACCTCCCACCCAATGGGTCTACGAGTGGCAAGACCTAGAATTTTTTACCATGTTATACCAACAATGGGAAACGACTAGCCCATAGATAAGGCAAAGTTGGCATGAATATAAGGCAGAGTTGTTAGCTACACGAGGATTAGCACTCATGTCGACAGAGGAGTACAACATGGTGAACCAAGTGTACACCCAACGACACCACTCGTAGCCACGAAGGTATTGTTTTATTTTTATGTTTCTTTTCATTGCAACTTAATTTATACTACCATAATGTTCATGTAGGTTCAGCATGGCATATGTGTGATAATGGAAGGATGATGGAACACAACATCATGTGAACATTCTTCTTTGGTGAGAAATGTTGATTTCAAATGTCATATGCCATTGATACTGAGATGTGAACTTGTTGGATTGATTTGTAAATGGTACTTCAAAGGAATTGTTATATGTTGAGGTACTATTGCTACATTGCACTTTACAACTTGAGATTGTCTAAAATACAGCAAAGTTCATGTTGAAATTTTGTTCTATTTTTCCATATATATTCCCTACATTTTTCCTGATTTTTTTTTTGCAATTTTATGAATTAGTTTCCTATTTATACCAAGTCTACTGATTTTCTTGAAAAATCTACCCATAATCGGCACTTATCGCGTGATTTTCTCAGATAATCTAGAGATTTTCTTATGCTGGAGCTGCTATTTTGACCTTCGGTTTCAAACGATTTAATTTCAAATTTCATCTGATTTTCACGATTTTTTTTGGTGATCTTCGCCAAAAATCGAAAGCAGTGGGAGCTCGATTATCTGTTGTCAAAAGATAAGGTGAACCCTGGGTGGATGTATCTACTCTCTTATCTACTCATATAAAAGGGAGTTGGTATGTAGTCATCCCTCCTTCCCAAGGAGCATCGCGCTATTTGTAACACTCCAATTTTTGCTTTTCATGAATTTAAATAAGATTTGGCACTTTGGTGAATTTTTGGAATTTTCTGGAATTTATTTGGAATTTATTTGAATTTATTCCCTTTTGAAATAATTAAAGAATTTAATTTTGTAAATAAAATTTTGTTGGAAATATTTTATTTGAGTCCAAAATGTTCCAAAATATTTTCTAGAATTTTTCTGAGTGTTTTGCTATTTTTAATGAATTAAATGAATTTCTGGGAATTAATTGGATTATTTAATCGCTGGAAAAACCTAACCGGTTTCACTGTTCATCCGACCAGATCCGAGTCGGAGTCAGACTCGAGTCCGACCCGGACCCGACCGCGCCAGTCGTTCCGGTTGAACCCAGTCACCAAGCCCTAACGCGCGTGACCGTTGGATCGAGATCCAACGGCCACAATCGCGCCACGTCGCCCGAACCCAAGCCCGACCGAGACAACCAAGTCGCCCGAGCCGGACCCGAGCTCAAACTCCCGTACCGTTGGATCTTGATCCAACGGCTCACGTTGAGCCACGTCACCCCAATCCGAATCCATTTCGGATTCCGCCGCCGTAGCCGTGTGGGCCTCGGTTTCCGCGAGTTTCACGGACGCCGAGGGGCCTATTTAATGCGCCGCCGCCGCCATCATGTTCTCCGTTTTCTTGCGCACCCGTAGCCCTAACTCACCGAGCTCAAGCCGCCATGGTTGCGCCGCAATCGCTCGCCGGAGTTGATTGTGCGCTCCGCCGCGGTTTCGTGTGATTTCCGCCGCCGTTCGTCGTCCTCTGCCGCCGTTGTGCCCAGATCCGGACTCCTCGCGTCGAGGCGCGTCCGGGAGTACCACTCACCTCGCCGGAGGAGCCCCGTAGCGCCGTTCGAGTGGTCATCGTCCCCGCCCCCGGTGACCAAGCGCCGCCGCACGCCATCGTCGGACCCCAAGCTCGCTCCACCGTCCGATCAAGATCCAAGGGCCCAGATTCGTCCACGTCACCCCCAGTGAGATCCCACGTGTTAATCTCTAGATCTATTTCCAACCGTTGATCCAACGGTTTAGATCGTGCCACGTAGCCGTAACTGCACTGTGCTTGGTTAGATGTCAGCCGTTAGATCTAGATCGTACGGCTAGGGTTAGCCACATTGTAAACTTTAGATTGGATCTTGACCGTCCGATCAAGATCGAACGGTCCAGATCGACCAAGTTGTTTTCTAACACGTGAAACCAGATCCGATCTGGGCCGTTGATTTTCAAATCAACGGCCGAGATCTATCCACGTGGGCGGTAGTCTGACCGTCGCGGTCAGCGTGGTCGCCGCTGACGTCACGCGTGATGTCAGCATGGGGCCCGCGTGCCAGCGACCGAGCCAAACCGCACCATGACGTCATGCTGACGTCACGGTGGGGCCCGCGTGTCAACCCACTCGGCCGCACCGTGCGCTGACGTCAGCATTGACGTCATCCGAAGGTGCCCACATGTCAGTGGGACATGTATTCGTGGACCGGGTCCACGGTGGACCCAAACCGAACCGTGGACCACGTCAATGGACCGGCTGACGCAATAAATCGATTTTTCAATAGAAAAATAATTCGGTGGAAAATCAAAATCCTCGCTGACGTCATTATTCGATTTTTCAGTATAAAAATAAATGAATTAATTCTGATTATTGATTTATTTGAATTTTGAAACTTCAAACGCTTATAACTTTTGCAATTTAACTCCGATTTGAGTGATTCAAATTTCTAAATTTTTATAAAATTGAGATCTACCTAATGGTGAATTTTATTTAATTTTTGGACCAAAGTTTTTCTCTGTAATATTATTTAATTGATTATTTAAACTTTAAACGCTTGTAACTTTTGCGTTTTAACTCCGATTTTGCCGATTCAAATTCCTAAAAATTCATAAAATTATGCTCTCTCTGTTTATGAACTTTATTTGGATGTTTGAACACTTTTTGTCTATTGTTTTATTCATTATTACTATTTGCACGCATTACGAGTAGACGTTGAAGTGCCCGAAGGCTTCGAAGGTGAAGTGTTGACCCAAGAGCCACCTCAGGACCAAGATCAAGTATTCTTTGAAGGAAAATTGTGCTTTGACCATGTTGATCCCATTTTGAAACTTATTTTGATTTAATTTATTGCATGCTAGTTTAATTAGAACATGCTTTACTTAATTTTGGGAAATTAGATACATGCCAAATTGCTGTATGACACCTTGGTTAATTAAATATGTGCCATGACCCCTTGTCACCCTAGTTGTGGATTATTAGTTGGACATTATTAAATTGCCAACATGGGTAGTTAGATCGATGTAGTATGCTTAGCGTTGTCATGTGAAATGCTTTGGATAATCAAATGTTAATATTGACTTAACGAGATACTGAACTTGTTTTGAAGAAGTATCATGTGTTGTGATTATTGATGGCACGTGGTGCATGGTAATCAACTGGGGTTTGATAAATAGTTTTCGACCGGGGCATGTGGAAAGAATGATCGGGTGGGCCAGTTGTGGCACCGGGAGCATTGTTTTGGTTCTTTGGGTAGTCTTGCCCTGGTCACCCTAAGGACTTAACCTTGCAAGCCTTTGAACTGAGTCAAACGTGGAACCACATGTCTGTAATGGGACGGACCTAGTTGATTAAGTCACTAATAACGTACCTGTGGGACCTCGGGGGTGTCAACTATACCTTTTGTGTAGATGTACGGGGGAGCGTACCGGGGCTGCGGCCAGGTACCCATCTAACGGTGGATTGGCCTAAACTTCGCCTTCGCTAAGGGAAGGGTTAGTGTGCAATCACCGGAGAGGACCACTTGTGCTGTTAAAAGTTTCCGAAAGACTTTGTTACGGACACTCGCCTTTATGGTGTTTGGCTGTATCTTGTGGTAAAGTGCATAACCTCTGCAGAGTGTAAAATCTATTCGAATAGTCGTGTCTGCGGCATTGGACATTGCTCGGGAATTACAGTTAAGGGTTAGACTTTCTTGAAAATAACTTGGACTTGAAGGGCTTGGTTTGGTTTAATAATGATGTTGATGGAAATGTGGATTAGGAATGGGAAAGATGTTTATTTAACTTCTGGAAAAGTTATTGATCTTAAACTTGTATCTACTGCTTTCGAATCTACTTATGTTACTTGTCAAATGTTGTTTCATTGCAATTATACCCTGAGCTATTCCTTTGTAATAGACCATGCATGTAGTATATTAGTTGCATTCTGTGCATGACTTGCTGAGTACCAAGTACTAACCCTTGCCGCAAACAACACCAGTTGAAGAAGAGTCTACACCAGCTTTGGAGGAGGAGCTCCAAGAGGAACCGTCTAACTAGGGAGCGAGCCCAGTCAGTTGCCTGTGGTATACTGGATGGCGCCACGAAGTTATCTTATTTTCCGCTGCTTTTATTTCTCTTTTATTAAACTTTCGCCCTGCGAGGCGTACTTTTGTAACTTGACCTTAAAGGTTAAGCAACCAGTTTGGTTACTATAATTAAGGTACTTTCTATTTCGTTGAGTATGAATGTGATATTTACCAATATTGAGACTGTGTGCACTAGCGTGATCCTGGACTAGTGCTGAATACACAGAGGGTCCGGATTTGCAAATTCGGGTCCCGACACTCTTCCACCCACACAACAAAAAAACCAACTCATATTAAAAAAACCACACCTCAGATAAACAAAAAAAAAAAAAAAATCAAAATGCTCCCACGTCCTCCATCTCCGGCTCTTCGCCTGCACCTCTCAACTTCCCCTCCTCTCCCCTCCATTCTAGAACTACTCTCTCCCTCGACTCCCTCGCGCCCTAAAAGCGCTCCAAGGGGGTTCCATGGCAGGAGCGGCGGCGACGACAGGAGCACAAGAGGAAGCAACAGGAGGAGGACTATCACCAATCTATGGGGAAGCTTCGCCACCATGGCCCCAGGGTCCTCGATTGTGCCGTTCCCCAACGCGGACTAGCTCGTCATCGAGGACACGTCCTAATCCGGCGACAACGTCTCCGTCACCATCCACTTTCGACCGCTCAGGTAGGGATCTGGGAGGGATTGAGCATATCTGTTTGCGGGGTGTTTTGCCATGGATTTGTGCTGGGGCACGGTTGCAAGTGTTCCAACTAATTTGAGCTAGATTTGGTGTAGTTGTAGCAAGCGGGAGATCGAGCGCGACGACAAGATATGCTGATGGGGATTGTCTTGTGCGGTGCGAGTCCAACCCGATGACGGCTTATGCTTATGGTAAGTAGCTATGCTTCAGTTGCTTCTTCGACAAATTTTGTAATGTAGGTTGTGGGATTAGTGATTTGGTTAAGTTATATATTCTGATGTATTTCTGAGCATTATGTGATTTTGGGGCTTGAAAAAAAAATTCATGGATTCAGATAATTGATTGATGATCGTATCAATTCAACTGTTGGATACAATTATTATCGCTGTTCTAAAAAACGGCCATTTAAGGCCTTGTAAACGGCTATTAAAAAGGCAAAGATGCCTTGCTTGTTACATTTATGAACATTTTGAGGTTTGTCTGTTTTATCGAGGCACTTATTGGGTTTAACAACCATTAACGTTTAATATGTTCATTTTATCGTGGACCAACCCAATTAATAGAAAAAAGGCTTACCCTATTCCATGTAGCCACAATCGCTATAAAAGCACAATCTCGTCTCTCTAGGTAGGGGTGGGCAATTTTTAATCGAAACCGAAAAACCAAACCAAGTTAACCGAAAAAATTGGTTTTTTTAGTTTATTATTCAGTTTTTACTTTAACATTATCCGATTTTCAATTTTCAGTTCACTTTTTCAATTTTGGAAACCGAATGAACTAAATAAACCGAAGGGTTCCAGAGAAATCCAATTGTCACCCGGTTGTTCCATTTCGCAATCCTCATTTCCCCGTTCATTTGGTCGTTGTACCATCCCCGACTCACTGAGTGGCCAAGCACGCACCGCCCTTGCCTCCCTCCCTCTCCCTGCTCACGGCTCCCTCTCGCGGTCCTACCCCTCCCCTCCCTCTCGCGAGGTCGCGCCCCCACCGCCTTCCTCACTCTCCCCGCACGAGGCTCCCTCCCACCCCCTCGCCTCCCTCCGCCACCAGCCTACCCTTGCTGCCCCTGCGACCATGCCCCCCCCCGCCTCCCCCTCCCCTTCCCCCTATGGCGCGTGCACAGCACTGCGCCCTCCCCTCCCCTCTCTCCTCCGGCGCGGGCGTCAAAGCATGCACGGCGCCGGTGGGCGCGGGCGGGAGGCCACAACCGAGGCAGGGTTGATGCATCTAGGCCCCGATTTTCTTTTGGTTTTGGTAACTAATGCCAATCAATGTTTATGGACTAATAATTTGCTTTAAGTGTGTAAAAGGCAGTTGGTACTCGTCTACGTTTGTGGAAGAGCAACATCATGAGTCTTTTTCGAAACCAAGCTCATGTCCAAGGTACAAAAGAATTAAGGACCTTTTATAGTATTTTGCCGATCTCGATGCTTGGAGAAAGATCGGATTGTTAGAATAGGTGCCATACTACATATCAAAAGGGAACCTTGGTTAGTAGCTTGATGATTAAAATTAAGACTAATGGCTCGAATTCATGCTCACATTTAGTCTCATGCAAGCATAAAGTTTTCCTAAAAAAATCAGTTTAAAGTTGTCTAATTGGTTTCCTGGGCGGTCAGATTTGCCTCCACATTAATTATATCTGCTTCAGGATTCGTACGTGTGTGCGCCTTAGGTTGAGTCGTTGAGTTTCCCATGACAATCTCTTGATCGATGACAGATTTCCCTCTCTCTCTCCGACCCCGTGAAATTGCGCTGTTGGATACTATAAAAATTTTAGATGTCGCAGCCAGCGAAGAAAATTGCCTGCCTGCCTGCATCTTGTCGCAAGGCTCCATATAGATCCAAACTCGAAACCACATCAACATCATCTTGCTAGGTCAGGTGCATGCATCACATTATTATTATTCCGACACCAACAAAGAAAGACGCACGTATCTACGTAGATGCGTGCGTTCGTCCGTACAGGGAGACCTGCATATATACTATAGATTTATTCACTCGCCAGCCGCCACAACGCTAGATAGCTTACGTCGCTAGCTAGCTAGCTAGTCGCCGCAGCTAGTACTCTGCAAGATGCTTCCAGAACATTCTAGCTAGCTAGGTAGATAGCCAGCCAGCTAGTGGCTTCAGCTCCGCGGCCGGGATAGATCTAGTTGTGCACCTCGGGTCGACACATGGGCTCAGGGATCTCGTCGGCGTGCGCGCAGCACCGGCAGCCGCCGTAGTACCCGCGGCCGCAGCAGCCCCACCGGCGGCAGCCATGGCCTCCAGGGTACCCACCTCCCTGGCCGCCAGGGTACCCGCCCCCGCCGTGCCCTCCATGGTACCCGCCCCCGCCGTGCCAGTCCTGGACGCCGGCATTGCCGGTGGTCACCTCCTCCTCCTCCTTGTCATCTGCACGCACGCAGCCATGCATGCATATGCATGTAATTATATAGGTCATCAACTCATCATGGGTTATTCTCGTGCATGCACCACACTAAATTAAATAATTTGCATTAGAACGTAATTCAGAGAACAGAGAAGACGATCGAGCTCACGACTTTGCCGCTCGGCCGCACTACTACAGAATGGCACATTACTATCGGTTTTTTTCGGCCATCACCGTCGGTTTTGGTGGCGATACAAAAGCTCCAACGATGCTGATAAGGTAGATATATATCAAGTCGGTTTTTAACCGACACTAATAATACATTATCACCGTCGGTTCTTTTACTTAACCCGTAATATTACACTTATCACAATCGGTTTTTCTTAGAACCGATTGCGATAAGTATAATATCACAATCGGTTCTTATCTAGAACCGATACAAATGATTACATTATCACAATCGGTTCAGCTGTAGAACCGATGGGGATAATAATAATATCACAATCGCTCTTTTTTAGAACCGATTCAAATTATTACATTATCACAATCCCGGTTTTTTATGCAAACTGACAGATATCAAGATATATCCCAATCGGTTCCAAGAAGAACCGACAGATATCAGATTATATCCCAATCGGTTCCAAAGAAGAACCGACAGATACAGATCTATCCCAATCGGTTCCAACAAATAACCGATTGTGATGATGTTACCGCCCATCGTCCAAAATGGCCTCGTGATTGACAATATGACACATTCATCACAATCCACAATATCACGTAACATATACATCACAATCTACACACATTGCATTAAAATTAATATTGTTTACAATCTGTAATGCATCACATTCACATTCGTGATAAATTTTGTTTACACTTTATGGACTAGTATTTGCTTGAATGGTCTCTATATCTACCATCATCCGTTATAACTTCGTCGCACATCGCATAAATGGTCTCGTAATTTCTTGAGATCAGCGCTGGTTAGGCTCTTCCTGGTTGATATCAATGTCCTGCAAAATAGATAGTAGTGCACTAATATATTTAAGTCTTAAATTGAACTAAAACATGTCGATAGTATTATGCTTGTAAACAAATATCACATAGACAAGAGTGCAAATAATCTGCTCTATACCTTAGAAAAAGATGTGAGCGACCAACCAAAATCAGGATGTGATGCATCACGTAAAGCCGCATAGATCATCGCACCCTTGTTGATGACATCTTTGTGAACAAAGAAACTTAAATTAGAGACGAATTAAAAATAGGTGTCGAAAAAATCCTATGATAGACACTTGTACCTTGAAGCGCTCCACCGAGTTTGGTGCCTTGTTTATCATTGTGTCGGCCATGCTCAAAGAACGTAAGACATGAAAGCCCTATACATTGGAGAGATGCCATTGAGGTTAAAAATACGAATCGTAGTTCAATATGTAAAGTGTTAGGTTAGAGGAATGTACTTACTTGCAAAACAGGCTCGACGCATATTCCATCGTCTATTTTCGAGCGAGTTCAACGTGGTAGACCTTGTTTTGACTCGAACAACCACAAGTAGAACCCAATGGTTGCTTATTAAACGGTACACAATGCAAGAGAATAAGTTAATGCAAGGTTGAAGTGTGTACATGTAATTGAATTGTATAGTAGTACATACTCCTGGTGGTATGGGAAGAGAATGAAGTCCTTTGCCTCCTCATGCAATGCCCGCTTGATGTATCCTGCAAGGAACTCCGATTGATACTTAGCCATGGTCGCAGACACCATCTCGGGTCGACAAACCCGACAGGTGTCGCATTCACGCTCGCTGCCTCATGATCCTGCAATTCATGTCAATTGTTAAAAATATAATACAAAATCAATAAATAGTCATCCGATTGAGTATGGTGCGAGACTCCACAGCGCACTTCAGGATCGACATGGTAGAAATATCGACGGCTTTCAAGTCGCATATAAAGTACATCCTCAAAACTCGACCGGGAAGGTCCCATCCTCGCTAGGCGGGAATTGGCGCCGCTTCGATACTTCACTATGAAATCGTGGCAGGCTCGCCCTCATGTGACCTGATCGATGTACCATCCATGTAGTGGGCGAGTGAACAAGCCCAAAGAATTCAATTCGTGGCTTGGGAGAAAGGGTCCATGTATGTACCGCAGATCATCAGGGTGTTCATTGCCCTCCGACAACTTTGCCTTCTTCACTGGAAGGACTCTCAACTCGCTGTATCTTTTCACATCGTGGTAGAAGTCCTTTTGCGCCCCACCTGCTGCACCGATTTGTAGTCAGCAGCGTAGGTGCAGCAGAGGTGCAACTGCAAAGCGTAGGTGCAGGAGGTGCACCAGCGAGGTGCAAAGTTGTGTATGCACGGCAGAGCATGTCAGCAGGAGCAGCAGTGAGTAGGAGGAGCAGGAGCAGGGCTTGTGATAGGGGAGGAGGAGCAGAGCAAAGCGGCTAGGAGTAAATGCAGAGCAGCAGTGAGTACCACGCAGCGATATGAGCAAAGACCAGATGCATCAGCATTCAGCAAAGAGCGTAGTAGTAGCAAACGTAGCAAGAGCGATGAGCAGCAGAGCGCACTGGTAGCAGAGCGCAGCGGCGATGTACCAGCAGCGTAGTAGCAAAGAGTACCAGCAGTAGCGGCAGGAGGTGCTTGCACTACGACACCCGCCATGGGCCACTTGATGAACGACATCCGTGCTTGCCCAAGAGTGGTGATATCTTCAAGTTAGGGGGAACTCGAGGGCATGAGACATGTAAACATCGTGGACATAGTCCACCCGCACCCTCATGTAGCCCATCCCAAAGGTATACCATGCACCGTGTCATCCTCCTTGCTTGGAAATGCAACCCCGCTGCCAAGACCTCAATCAGTATTCCGTCGTCGATCGGGACTAGCCGACTTCAAGCAGACCCTGCAAGAAGTGATCAGCATCTTCATCATAACTGTGTTAAGCTTACTCATGTACCTTTGGTCTGAAACGATTATTACCTTGAGGTGTGGAATGCACAGTTCCTTATTGGAAGCGCATGCTAGGGCGTAGTATAGGCGATGGTTGAGGAATCTCGATTGCGGAGAACATCGCCATCATCTCGGCCATCATCTCAAATTTTAACTCCTCCTTCAACTCCTCCTTCATCTCGCGCTCTAATCCGCGCCTCACGTGTTTCCCATGATCTTGCCCTGGCACTGGAAGCGCTCTCCTACAAAGAAGGACCTCTTCAGATACTCCTCGCACTGCGCGGCAAGCACCCGCCTTATGATCGGGCTTCCGATTGCCGAACACAGATGTCCTTGACCCTTGGCTTTCAAATGCTCCTTGCTCTTTCTGAGGCTTACCTCCTCCTGCAGGTCGCAAGTATAAATTATTACTAAAATACAATGGGAATATAATATGCAATGTACTATGTTAGATATCTTACGATGGTCGACGATCCGTGCGGTCGCGGGGTTTGGAATGACAACTGACTGGGTCGAGGTTTTCTTCGCCCTCGCTAATAATACCCACAGCGTGCCCGCTCCTGCATATGTGGGAGTAAGGCATCGTTGTCCCAGGTTGCACACTCTCTCGCTAGTCGCACCCACTCGCTTTCTTCCCTACATACCTTACACCGGAACCGAGGTGGTGCGCGTGTGTTACGCCTCTCAGATAGCGATATTCTTCTCTCTCGGCTCCTCCGCCTCGGGCGTATTCCTCATCCTTGCAAACTCCTCCCAAACCCTGTGTAACAAATGGATAACTTTGGAAGGGAGTACGGTCTTCAACACGTACTTGGCATGCATGGTCACCTCGAAATGCCTCAAAGCCACACCCATTCTCTTCAAGGCGCACTGCCTCGCATTGATTTCATCTTCCTCGTATAATCCATTTTCCCTTAACTTCGGCCCCACGGTTCTTCTTTCGCTCGCCGCTTACTTCCTTCCTCCGGGCCCCACTGTGATCGGCACTCGCTCCCTCACCAATTGGCCGAGAAAAGAGGAGAAGCGCCCCTTAAACTGCCAGACCCTTGCAAACCCCTGCATTGAAGCGAGCACTTGCGGCGTTTCTCCCCTGTGGCTCCTTTATTCGGTCCTCTGCCTTTCTAACCTTCCTCGATGGGGTAGCGGGACCTTCTTCTCTCTCTCCGCGTTGAGCCGGTGCTCTCTCTTTGCGACATTTCAAGTAAGTAATGTATATGTCAAACCTAAACTTCATGAGAGGAAGTAATTCAAATTTCAAATAATAGAAAACAATTCACATGTCTATTTGTAGACCGACTGAAGTACGTGACGCACTAACGATGACTCCTAATCTCTAATTAGGTTAGGTCCTAATCTCATTCGAGGATATGTGGTTGAGCAAGTTCTAAGTGTTGTTAACTCTAGAGAATTTCAAAGATATCTCTCTCTGTTCTCCAAATACACGCCTCGACAACAGGTCAAGAGGGTGTGTATTCGAAGAACACCAGGAGATGTCACGAAACTTCTCTAGAGTTTGTACAACAACAATCTTAGGAACTTGCCCGAGCCACATATCCTCGAATCAAAAAACGTGGATACTGAGATCGCATATTTATAAATATGCCATTTTAGCATACGTATAAACAAGCACCCTCGAACGGGAGACGCATAGGTTACGCAACTAAACTCGATAAGAAATTGAGATAATATAGCATGTGTTACAAGTTTCAAATTGCAATGATGGATTGCTCTCAGATTGCTATAGAAGGGTTGCTAAATTAATTAGCCGTCCAACTTCTAGATGGCCAATATATCACCGGCTATTACATCTAAAAATTTCAGGATTACAACCCTAGAACAGCACTGCTCTAGCACAGAAAACAACAAGTACAGCATAGCACAGAATGAATATAGCACTAATCTAACCCTACCACAATGCATTAAGAGCAAGTGCCACCAAATTGTCAGCTAAGAGCATAAAGGAATAAGCATAAAGATCGCTCGAATTCTAGAACAATGCATTAAGAGCAAGTTGCACCAAATTGTCAGCTAAGAGCAGTGTTGTTCTAGGTCTAGCAAGTTCCTTTAATGATCGACACTCAAGCCTCATTCAAAAGCAATCATCATCGCGCTATTTACAACCACCATACACAAACCAAATGCATTCTACAAAGGCGTAACCGAGTCGGCAATGGGGAGGAGCCGATGGGGACGCGCCGATTGGGGGAGGAGCCGGAGGGAGGCGCTGGGGAGGAGCCGGAGGGGAGGCGCTGGGAATCGCCGGAGGGGAGGCGCCGGGGAGGAGCCGGAGGGAGGCGCCAGTGGAATCGCCGGAGTGGGAGGCGCTGTGGGGAATCGCCGAGGGGAGGCGCTGGGGGGGACCCGGAGGGGGAGGCGCCGTGTGGGAGGTGGTCGAGCTAGGGTGTGGGATCGAGGAGCCGGAGGGGAGGCGCCCACGGGGTACCCGCCGATGGGGAGGCGCCGGGGAGGAGCCTGAGGAGGCGCCAGTGGGGGAGGAGCGAGAGGAGGCGCCCACAGGTACCCGCCGATGGGAGGCGCCGGGAGGAGGCGAGGGGAGGCGCCGGTGGGGAGGTGGTCGAGCTAGGGTTGTGGAATGAATTGAACGAATCGCATGCGCCAAATGAACCGAAAAGGGGCGAATGAAAATGCTCGGGGTTTTATCACGTCGGTTAACCAAAGAGACCGATCGCAATATGTGGAGTATCTGTGTTCTATAGAAAACCGATCGCAATATGTTGAGTATCCGTGTCGGTTCTATATAAAAACCGATCACTTAATATTTGGAGATACGTGGTTCTATAGAAGAACCGATCGCAATTATACTATTCAGTGTCGGTTTCCTAAACGAACCGATTGTGATGACTATGATCCAATTTCTATTTTTTTTTAAAACAGTAGTCTTCATTCAAAAGAGTCGCAATAATTCAAATCTTTATCAAATTTGCTATACTATAAGATCCATTTGACATATATATTCCACAAAATGCTACATTAATACAGGGAATTCTTACAACTTAATTTATTTAAAATACAACCCTTCTTGATGATCTACACGCATGTAATGTGTTCCATGTGTGCCGTCACCGCTAAGACATGCCCCATCTCGCAAACGGAGGTGTTTCATCAAATTGGTTGTACTCTTCTTCATCTCTGACATTTTCAACTCCAACAATCCTCCTCTTGCCATGCACGACGTGCAACCTGGATTGGCCATCACGACGTGAGAAAACTTGAGTTGCTTGCTTTGGCGAGGACGAACGTTCATCTCTGTAGGCCTATTCAGATCAACAATTGTAAAACCTGTCTTGTCGACCTTAACTCGTGAGGAAGTCTCACCCACTTACATCGGAACAATGGAACTTGGTATATTCCGTAGTCGAGCTCCCATATTTCTTCGATCATCCCGTAGTAATGGGTCATTGCAGCTTGACGATCCTCTAATTGAGTGATCATCTGACAAAGCATCTATGCTCACACCACTGCTTTTGCACCTGCACTCTTTGCATCTTGACTTTCAGTATAAAATGTGTAGCCATTAATATCGTAACCTTGCCATGTCTCAGATATTAAATCTTGGTCCGTCACCAACCATTTGACATCCTCAGACTAACGGAGACCTTCACCTTTTCTTTGAACCATGTGAGGAATCGAATGTTGTGTTCTCGTGATGGAAAGCTCATCCATAAGTGGATTCTCTTCCGTAATATCAACTTGTGTTGTTGGATGTATGGATGAACTGCTACCTGGTGTTGCAAGACCGTGAAATGCGCTTACAAGACATATCAAATTGTGGGCTCATTAGATTTGACCCAATGGTTCCTTTGCCACCAAGTCTGCCTCATGATTTGAGATATAGAACACCAATCGGTTGTCTTTACCTAGGTAGTCCAATGAGAACTCAATAACCTCTTCACCCCATAACCTTCAATAATACTACCCTCAGCCGACCTATTCCTCACGTATGACTTTAATATACCCATGTACCTCTCGAACGGATACATGTAACGCAGGAATGCGGGTCCACAAATCTTAATCTCTAACAAGGTGAACAACGAGGTGGACTATGACGCCGAAGAACGGCGGAAATGCATCTCAAGTCTGACAAGAGTCTGCACCACCTCACTCGTAAGTTGTCTAGTATATCGGGATCAATAACCTTGCATGAAATCGCATTGAAGAAATAGCATAGCTTCGTGATTGCCAACCGACGTCATATGGTAGGATATTTCGATTGCAATAAAGGAGCATTTGGGTCATCAAGACATGACAATGTGGGACTTCATACCATCAACTTCCAAATCATCCATAGACACAAGCTTCTTAATGTTTGGCGGAGTAGCCCGATGGAACTTTAATATCGTGGAGACACTTGCAGAGGTCTTCTTTCTCTTCTTGGATAAGGTGTAGCATGCAATGTGGATGTACGGCCCTTTTCCATCCCTCCTCCATCAACGCAAGCTTGGGCCTGATCCCCATGTAGGTCATATCACGGCGAGCATTCAAACCATCCTTGGTCTTCCTGTGTATGTTCAAAGCAGATGCCTACCAAATTATCACAAACATTTTTCTCAACGCATGACATCAATACATTGACGGACATCTAACTCTCTTCCAATATGGTAAGTCCCAAAATATCGACCTCTTTTTCCAAATGGTCCTAGGACGAACAATGTGATTTACGGCTCTTACCATACCGAACATCGATATCCTCTACACGCGGAATATACTTGCCTTCCACTACAGGTGGTCATGGGCTGCACGGTAACTTCCTCTTTCCATCAAATTTGTCATCCATCTTACGATATCGATGACTTCGGGTAGAAACCTCTTGACCCATGTACACCTGCTTTTCCTCGACCGCAGCCACAAGCTATCGTGTCCTCTTCACAAATTGGACAAGCTTTGGCTCCTTCGTACTATAGCCCGCCAAATTACCAAAGGCCGGAAAATCATTTATGGTGCAAAATATCATAGCCCGTAGGATGAAGTTCTCTCTTTGTATGCATCCCACACCTCAACCCCACATTCCACAATTTTACCAAATCCTCAATTAGTGGTGATAGGTACACATCAATATCATTACCCACTGTTTGGGACCCTAGATTAGCAACGACATCATGATATACTTCCGCTTCATGCATAACCAAGGAGGCAAATTGTAGATACACAACAAAATCGCTGGCAATCACGTCGATCGCTCATATTACCAAACGGATTCATACCATCCGCACAATCCAAATCTTATGTTCTCATCTCGCACCAAACTCCTCATGTTGCCAATTAATGTTTCTCCATTGAGCCGAATCAGCGGATGTCTCAACTTGCCATCTTCCTTTCGATTCATAATGCCAACGCAACAATTTTGCCTCTTTAGGATTTGCAAATAACCGCTCTAAACGGGAATGATGGGCAAATACCATAACACCTTGGTCATGCCCCTTTTTCACATCTTCACCGTCGCCAATTAGGTTCTTACGCTTCTTGTCATTACGCTTCTCATTTTGTTTGTATCGGGTACACCACAAACAGGACAAATGCGCATTCCTTATGGACGCTGGCAGATAGTATGCAATCATTTGGACATGCATGTATCCTTTCTATTTCCATTCCCATGGGACATAATAGCTTCTTTCGCCTATAAATACTTGTTGGCAACTCGCTTCCCTCCTGAAGCATATCCGATAGAAGTATTAAAAGTGCATTGAAACTTGTATCTCGCTCCAACGGTGTTTTGCCTTGATTCAAACAATGCAAGAACCGAACCCAACTTGGTGTATTCCTTTGCAACTTGAAAACAATGGTTTGGCATCGTCATCCATCAAGCTTTTAAATTTTTCTAACTCTCTTTCCGTGTAATTTCCCTCCACATCCCGCAACATTTGATCTAAATTATCGTCATCGAACATATCACGCTCCAACTCGTGATCGGCTTCAAAGATGTCTTCGTTGCGTACAGGTACTACCTATCTCCCCATGATGGATCCAACACGGTAATTCCTCACGGGTTACGCCGAATCAAATGCCCTTCAATTTGAGCCGAAGTTGTTAAATCTCCCGAGATTGGTGCAATCAATACAAGGACAATATATGAACTTTACACCCTCATAACCATATCTTCTTTCCTGCAATTTTATGAACTCCTTAACTCCTCTCAAATTCAAAGACTCACACGGCTTTTGTGATACATCCATTCTTCACGGTCCATCTACAAGTAAACCGCATAAACAATAAATTAATAATGCCCTAATCAATGAAATAAAAGAAGGGTTGAACCCCTAAAACAAAGTTTTTGTTGAATGATCTTATATAAAGAAAACGTATATCTGTAGACCGACTGCAAATGCGTGCGTACAACGATGACTCCTAATCTCTAAGTAGGTTAGGTCCTAATCCCATTCGAGGATATGTGGTTCGAGCACGCTCCTAAGATGTTGTACAAACTTTAGAAAATTTCAAAGACATCTCTCGCTGTTCTCCAAATACACGACGGACAACATGTCAAGAGGATGTGTATTCGGAGAACACCGCCAGTGGAGATCACTAAACTTTCTAGAGTTTGTACAACAACTTAATTAGGAACTTGCCCGAGCCACATATCCTCAAACCGCCCAAAAACGTGGACAATTCGAGATCGCTTATTTATAAATATGCCATTTTAGCATACTTATAAACAAGCACCCTCAAACGAGACGAGGCATAGGTTACGCAGCCTAATTAACTACCTATCATTGATCATATTAATTATATTGACACAATTATGACATGTAATGTACACATTGACCAAATAAAAACTAATTTAAGTCCTCTGCAAATATTGAAGGATTTATAAGAATTAATGCTGATCACCTTCGAGGAAAGCCACAAACGAGGGGAAATCTAGCTCTGATCAAGCTAGCTAGGGTTTCACCAACTTTAACCTTCAACGACCGATCTCCTACACCCCTCGCTTTCTCAACCATACACTCTCGCTAATGACACCAAATCAAAATCAGAATAATGTATGTTAATACAAAATTGAAGGGATTCAAGGAATGGGGCCCACCTTTTGAATAAAGCCACAAGTAAGCTAGGCAGAAAATAGAGAAATCGCCTAGCTTAACCAACTCGACGAGAGTTAATAAGTTCATCCCGTCCAGATGGTACATATATAAACCTAGCGAACTCATCACAATCGGTTCTATACAAGAACCGCTTGTGATTATTTATTTATCACCGCCGCTATATGTAAAACCGATCGTGATAATTTGGATCCTCAACATCGTCGGTCTTTATAGAACCGGCATAATGTATAATGTATCTGACGGTTTAAAAAAGAAACCGATCGCACAATATAGGTCATCACAATCGGTTCTCGATATGAACTGACACGGATATTACGCACCCCTCGCCTTTCCCCGCCAATTTGGACCGTTTCAAACATATAGCTCCTTTCATATAACTCCTTTCATCGATATCGGGGTACTCTTCCAAGGTTTGATCGTTCCTTTCTTCTCTGCAAGGTCTAACTTCTCTGCAAGGAACGACGGTGACTCCATATAGCTCCTTTTCTCGATCTCTTCATATAGCCCCTTTCTTCTCTGCAAGGTCTAACTTGATCCTTTCGTCGACCCGCAGAATGGCGCCGCCTTCTCCTGCAGGTCCTGAGGAATCCGTGGAGTCACCGTCGTTCCTCCGCTCCACCGCCGCCGGGCCAATGCGCCGCCTCCGGCGCCACTCCGGCTGGCGGCGGCCGCCTCCTACGCCTCTCCCTATCCTCCCTCACCCCATCCGAGCGCCCCAAAGCCAGCAGGAAGCGCAGAGATGGCGATCAAGACGATTTACTTATGAGGGAGGAGAGGACGCATTTACTTAGGAGGAGGAGGAGGAGGACGGCGCATTGCGAGGAGGACGAGGAGGAGAAGAAGGAGGAGGAGGAGGAGGAGGAGGTGGAGTACTTCGCCGCCGATCACCATAGGGGACCAGCGCTGCCTAGATCGGGTTCATCATCGAGGATGAACCATCACTAGTCCGCTGTAGTCTCGATGATACCGACTCGCGACTCGGGTGACTCGGCCGACTCGGCTGGTAAATGTAATATATTAATGTGACATATGTTTAATAATTATAAACAATGGATGTGGTGATATATATTGTAATGAAAGTACAATCTGTGGAAGACTAATGTTATATATATTTTGCATCACTACATGTGTCTATATAAATTGTCCTAGAGTTGAACCGCGAGTTGGGATTCTAGCAGAAAGCGGTACTATTCATCGTCCGAAAAACAAGTTGCACAAATATTAAAGCATGAATGAAGGTAGATGAGGTCCTGTGTTGGGATTCTAGCAGAGCGGTCCGTGTTGGAGTTTGTTTTTTCTTGTTCCTCAAGGGGAAATTGTGAGATCTCACAATCGGTTCGAAAAGAAATGATTGTGATAACTCCACAGTGCTCATCAAGCATCGGTTTCTTCCCAAAACCGATTATGATAATACCATCTCATTGCAATCGGTTCGAAAAGAATGACAGATAACTCCCTTGCTCATCACAACCGGCTTCTTCCTCAAACCGACAGTGATAATACCTACTATTACAATCGGTTCTATATAAAACCGACAGATAAAACAATGATTATCACAATCGGTTCTTATCTAGAACCGATTGGGATTATTATCGTATCACAATCGGTTCCCTCTCAGAACCGATTGTGATAACCTGTTACCAAGATTTCCAAATGGAATATACTTATCACAATCGGTTTTTTACTCAAAAGTTTAGAACCGACACAGATGAAGCGATAGTAATGTGTCATTCTGTAGTAGTGGCGGTGGCCAGGACGACGGCCGACGCGAGGAGGACAGCGAGCACGAGGGGAGTCTTGGACGCCATGATCGATCTCTTGCAGCTAGTTGGTGCAGTGAAGAGGGGTGGTTGCTTGTGTGTTTTGAGACGGCGCCTGAGCA
Source organism: Rhipidocladum racemiflorum (assembly GCA_036346355.1). Classification (NCBI taxonomy): domain Eukaryota; kingdom Viridiplantae; phylum Streptophyta; class Magnoliopsida; order Poales; family Poaceae; genus Rhipidocladum; species Rhipidocladum racemiflorum. The sequence continues at coordinate 24,458,007 of CM070571.1, forward strand.
GGTTCAGGTCCTACTTTGTAGTGCAGCGTAGGGCGCACGAGCACGACAGATAAGTATGGGGACTGGGGGAGATGTGGAGTGGGCAATGCATGCATCGATCGTGATGACCGGACACCACTTCGCTTTGGCATTTCTGAATTGGATTCGTGATCGGTATGAACACGATGAGTGACTTGTGGAGCAGGGGCATGTGGCACGGACTCCTCTGCTTGACTCCTCGCTAGCTATTCAAGGTTTCAAGTTGCCCTGCTCCTGAAGTCTGAGCCGCTAAATCAATACCTTATCCCGTTTCGGATTCAATAATACATGGCTAGATGCAGCCGTGTCGTTCAGATTCATTTTTGTTCGTTCCGTCGTCGATTGAAATAGCGATATATGTTTGTTTTATCGTTGATTTATTTGGCTGACAGTGCTAAGACTTTTGTCGCCAAATAAATTAGCGACAAAGTTTCTGGTGAGGTATATTTTGTACTTTTTAGTATATTATTTTTGTAAAACTATTTTAAAAATGTATTATTTATGCAAAAATCGTTCAGTGCACATACCCAGGTTAGGTTGGTACAGCGGCTCGTCGGCGCAGCTCGTGGCATTGGTCGTCGTGCATTCGTAGTCCCATAGACGCTTCTTTCTTTCTTCGAGCGTAGTGTTCAGTTCTTGACGATGGTTTCACTGTCAGAGACAAGCACAGCAACCCTTCCAGACGTTTCAGGTGAAGCGTGGAAACGGAGGAAGAGATATGCTAAACAAAAATGTGCAAAGAACAACGCAGCATGGCACTGACCGATTCATGGTAGCCCACCTTATAACGCCTAAGAATGGAGGCCAATCGGCCTCCCCACGTGTTGGCCGGTCCTTTTGCGCAAAAGCCCCTCCAGTTTTTCGAAATTACGTTTAGGTCCTCGCGCGATTTTTTGTGAGAGAAAAATATTTTTCTCGGTTCGCGTTTAGGTCCCTGGTTTGCCGTTTTGCATGGAGGCCCTCCCGTTAATATCCAATCACGAGCGAGCCCTTTACTAATTTTTCAAAATAGCGAACAGGTCCAAAATTATAACAAATAGGTCCTCGCGCTTTACGTTCGGGTCCTTTCTCCGTTTTGTCCCAAAAAATGTTTTCGGGGTCCGTTTTTTCTCCATAGCATGCGAAAAATATTTTCGGTGGCCGTTTTTCCCAAAAAAAAAATGTAAAACCGTTTCCTTTCTCCGTTTTGCTCGAAAAAAATGTTTTCGTGATCGGTTTTCCTCCGTTTTTCCCAAAAAAAATGTTTTCGTGGCTATTTCGCCCTAAAAAAAATTAGGAGACCGTTTCCTTTATCCATTTTGCCCGGAAAAAAAATTCGTCATCCAATTTTTCTCCAGAGCATGGGAAAAATGTTTTCCTTGCCCGTTTTTCCAAAACAAAAAATATGGAAAACCGTTCCCTTTCTCCGTTTTGCCCCGAAAAAATGCTTTCGTGATCCGTTTTTCCTCCGGAGCATGGGGAAGATGTTTTCAGTGGTTATTTCCCCACAAAAAATATGGAAAGCCTTTTTCTTTCTTCGTTTTGCCTGAAAAAAATATTTCCGTGAACCGTGTTTTCTCCGGAACATGGAAAAAATGCTTTCGTTTGCCGTTTCCCAAAAAAAAAAACGTAAATTCGTTTTTCGCCCGTTGTTTTTCCGTTTTTTTCCCGCTTTTCATCATTTTTTTTTCAAATTTCGCACGGCGCGGCGTAGCGCGCGAATCTTCCTAGTTAAGATGGTTGGGGGTGGCAATGGCGTTTATTAGTTGGTTCACGAGGTACGGTAGAACTATTGCCGTATCATGTGCAGGATATGATGATCAGCTGCAAACAATGGCGAGCTAGGATATATGTTTGAATATAGCAATTAAAGATAACTATTAGCGAAATCAAACATTTACCTAGCTTGTAGCTAATGTGATTAACAAACAATAAGTACACAGGAAATGCAAAGAAACTTTAGCACAGGAACTACCTAAACAACCACTATATGGAACTGCGTCCGTCTTTCGATGGCCCACGTGTCGGTGCTGTTAGTGTTGTGAGGGAGGGGAGGTGGGTAGATCACCAAGTCCCTTTTTTAAATAATAGATATAACTAGGAAAATACGCGCGGCGCACGCTGCACACGTGAACGAAAAATAAATTTGCGTTTTTTCTCGGAGAAAAAACGGACCATAGAAAAAAAAAATTCAGGTAAAACAAGAAAAAACGGGATACGAAAACATTTTTTCTAAGGAAAGCGAAAAGGTTCTATTTTTTCTTTAGGAAAAACAACCAACAAAAATATTTTTCCCATGCTCCAGAGAAAAAACGGACCACGAAAATATTTTTTTCGGGCAAAACGGAGAAAGAACCTGGACGTAAAGTGCAGGGACCTATTTGTTATAATTTTGGACTTGTTCGCTATTTTAAAAAATTAGAAAAGGACTCGTTCACAATTCGTATTTAATGGGAGACCTTTTCTGCAAAATGCCAAACGAGGGACCTAAACGCAAACCGGAAAAAATATTTTCGTCTCACAAAAAATCGCTCGAGGACCTATCCGCGATTTGAATAAACGGAGAGGCTTTTTTGAAAAACTGGCGGAGCGACAGGTGGACGCTGTTGAGCTCCGAAGCTCCCGGATGTAATCTATGGATAATATGTTGAGTACAATGCGCTGAACAACTCACGAACAATGCTAGGCCTGTTTGGTTGGAAACCAAATATTGCCACATTTTGTCTTGACTTAGATAAGCTTGACCAAGTTAGGCTATTATTTGATTGCTAGCCACAAGTTAGGAATACCAATTTTTTTGTGTGGTAGGTTCCATATGTCATAGACAAAATAAGTGTGGCAAGATTCCCATAGGCAAAGCTAAGTTGTGGCTCCAATTTTCTTAGCAAAATTTTTGACAATTTAGGTAAAAATATTTGGCAAACTGAGGCTCACTTGAGCTATGAACCAAACAAAGCACCATCCACTTTGGATTTTAGGGAAAGGTGGGCAATTCAATTTTTGGGAATTTGACAAACAACTCTGGACTCACATGCGCCGCAGCACCATTGACATTTTATATACAGGATTTCCATCAAGCGCTCAACAAAGTTAAAAGGCCAACAAAATTGACGCGTTCAGCTGAGCACCAACCAACAGAAAGGAACTGATCATTATTTCATTCAAAAGAAAGACCAACTGCTTAGTCGCCGGGCTGTAACCTTGATATGTATTTGTCATACAACTTTGCTGCTCGCTCTAGATCGCCAAGCTCTGCGTAGCAGTCAGCTATTGCGCCATAAGCCTCAGTGCAGCCAGAATCCTCGTCCGTTTCCTTGGATAGCTCCAGAACTTTATAGTAGCAGTTCATTGCTTCTCTGTATTTTCCCAACCTTTGTAGCGATGCGCCTAGCGAAAAAAAAGAATAGCTAATGAGAAGAATGCTCAAATCACAGATTCACTTCATAGTAATAAACAGATATTATTAGCTCATATATCTTAAAACTCTGTGAAACTTGTTTTTGTTTTTGACATAATTGAGGTTGACACAAGCAGGGAAAACTTTTCTGGTTCTAAAGAATTCTTGGGCAAAACCGGCCAACAATAATTGAATTCAAATTTGAATATTTGAGAAACAGATATGAAAAAAAGGTGATGTAAACTAAAAAAAAGAATGAATCTGAGCCCCACCCCCTTTTCCCTCTTTATTATTTTATTTTTGTGTATTTCAACGCTAAGCTTCAAATGGAATCAAATTCGTGTTATAACCCATTCTAGCCAGTAAGTATAACGTCTGGTACTATTTAAGTACTGTAGTTTCTTAAAGTAATTCCTGAGACATGTGAATGTCCTAAGTTCTAAACAAAACAGACATGCACATAAAAATCCTCCCAAATCCAGTTGACTGCAGAATCTCCCATCAATTGGACAACGGCTTACTTTCAGGTCTCTACTTAATGTATATTCTCCCAGAACGTTTGCAAAATAAAGGTTTGCCTTCTATAACTAAAGGAGCTATTCAAATAGGCAGCAGCAGCAGCAGGAAAATTTCTAGCAGAAGTAGCCAAGATGTAAGGATGGGCAAAACACAACCTAATTTATTTTTTCTGAAAAAAAATGGGTTCCCTCGGATTCCATTACTATTAAGAAACGGAAGAGTTCAGCTGTTTGGTCACCAAAACAGCCATAACATCACCATATTTTTACTCTTTCCAGCAGGAGCCCCAAGCAATCCTTTGGAGAAAGTAAAAATACTTTACAATTTTGAAAAAAGACCATAGTTTAAAATGCAACCAAGATGAAACAATATCAAACATTATGCTTGTTCTTTGGAAATTCTAAAATTTTGTCATTCCCCATTTAGCTAACTAGTGGCAGTTGGCAATAGATTGAGGACACCGATGCTGGTACTTGATCAGCCATCCACCTTTTACTGATTATGCGGCCTAACTATCCAATTATACGGAACTTGGAGGGAACCTGTTCCTTGTATATGCCCAATTTTTAGAACAGTGTAGGGTACACTGCTATTTTCTGTACTTTTTTATTACCACAGTGAACAAAAACACATATGATGGTCATTATCATGAAGAAATGAACCTAATCCCCGTGCAGCTTTCTTCTCCTCAAAACGATCTCCTATGCTCTGTGCAAGCTCTAGAGCTGTCCTGAACTCCATTACTGCCTTATCAAGATCTTGATTCCTCATATAATTCTTCCCGTTTCTCAAATTTGTCACCAATTCCTGCTTCCTGGGATCAACAATCACTTCAGTTTCCGCTGCTCTCCCAACCGGCGCATACGTAAGGCCAGGAGCAAACGACTCAATTTGCGCCTGTCTTCTGAGTGCCGTATTAATCTGGCGAAGTTGATTATTCAGCCGCTTCAATTCCTTCTTTCTTTGTCGTGCTAACAATCCTACAGGTGTAAAATCGCAGATGAAAACAAAATTAGCAAACTAGAAGGTGTCTCTCTTCATCAACTTTATACAGAGGAAGCAGTTATGCTTGTGAGCATGTAGGTTTGCATGTCTTACCACCAACAGCAGCTCCTATTAGAGCCACAGCAATAAATACGGGCATATTGGCCAAAGAATTAGCTGGTGGACACATCTCCGCTGATGCTTCAAGAGGCACAGCAAGTATCAACATGGTTGAAAGAACAGCAGCTTTCGGCAGGTCATGTTGTGCTATTTTCTGCAGGGACAAATTTCTCAAGCAGATAAACATGCACAGTCGAAAGTTGCACTATACAATGGAAAGGAAAACAAAACATCCTCGCAAGTGAAGGACACACATCATGAACAGAACAATAATATGCTTCCCTCATGAAATGCTCCCTCTAAATTTTCCAAGTACACTAAGCCAAAGCATAAAGTTTGCGGTCACTGACTGTGCTCCAAAGGTATGACATTTTAATAAGCCTCCCAGTCCCAGGTGGGCAGAAATATTTGTTCGCCGAGATGCAAGCCCTCCTGCGCTAATCACCATTTACAAACGAACTAGTAAACTTGCAGTGGGCAAAAGGATAATGCGATCCGGCGAGGAACAACCAAGTTACAAAAAGCCTCCAATTGGAGCCTCTATATCCACGTATATTGCAGCCACAGCGACTAGGTTGTCATCTAACCTCACAAACGCAATACCCCATTTGGGGCAAAGTAGCAAGCTGTACATTTGGATCGATTAATTGGATTCTCTTATCAGCAACCCAAAGCCTAGACGATCGTACCTGGTGATCAGGAAGGACTCTCCCAAGGGCGCGCAGCAGCCGCGACGCCTCTCCATTCCGGGACTCCGGGCGAGCGGAATCGCCGCCGCCGCCGTGACCCCGAGAGCGGGGTAAGGAGCCGACGCGGAGGTGCGCTGCCGCGTCAAGCCCCCACAGCAACACGCCAACACAAGTCAATCGACACAACGCTAGCAGATTGGCACGTACAGTAGAACTGGGGCGTAAGGTTAGAAGAGGCTAACCACCGGAGAAACGGCCGACGACGCAACCGGGGGGTAGGAGGGACGCACCCCGCGGGCGGCCTGCGTGGCGGTGGGCGGCCGCGCAGCGGTAGGCGAGTGCCGCGTGCATAGCCGCCGCCGGCGCCTCCCGTTGGCTCGGATCGGCTCGGCTGGTAGGGTGGAGGGAGTGATCGAGTGGGACGCCGACGCGGTCGCGGTAGTGGAAGGGTGGCGACGGTGGCGGCGCGTGTTTCGGGAGGTCGAAGTGGGATTGTAACGGGCCGCGGGTTTTAAATGGCCCGTGGACCGCAGCACGTGGTTTCACTAAGCGGTTCGGCCCATAGAGATACCATTCAGAACCCGCAGCATTGCTCATACCGTCATACGCAGCTCCTAAAAAAAGCTTACACTTTTCTAAAAAAAAACACCACTCAGGAGAAGGAGAAGACGAAGGAGGAGCAGGAGAAGGAGAAGGAGGAGGAGGAGGAGGAAGAAAGAAGAAGAAGAAGATGCATACACAAGTATCAAGTTTGGAGCCTCGACTCAGACCGACAATTCAGCATCAGCAGGCTGAGACTAGAGACATCAGGACAATCAAGAGCCCAGCCAGACAAATCAACAGCAATTGACAAATGACGAATGAATTAGCTGGAGTTCAGAAGATACAGTTTGTTACATGGGTGCATAAGTTACTTTGGAATAGTGTCATTGCGCCCCAACTCGTGAAAAGAATCGCCGCCCGTCAACTTTTATTATACGTGTCGTGTGTGTTCATGGTCTCATGGCTCACAAGTTATAAGAATCTAATATATGCTCCTAACTGGGACAAACTACCACCTTGAACATTTTGTGAGGTGCAAAATGTATCTGGGATGGAGTTATTAGCCTAGCGAGGCCAACTTCTTCTCCAGCCGCTTCGCTGAGCGAAGGGCCTCCAGAGCCTCTGCCTGCTTCCCTTCCCGCTTGAAGGTGAGAGCCTTCAGTTTCTCAGCCTTGATCTGTTCCTCCAGCTGACTTCTCTCGCTCTGAGGCTTGCTCGTAGGCCTAGCTTCCGATTTCTTTGAAGGCTGCGGGTTGGAAGATTGCACGGACAGATCACCATCGCTCCAGCCGATGGACTTCAGGGCAGACATGATTTGAGGATCGAGGAGATCCTCCACAACCGTGTCGTTTGCTTCAGCCAACTTGCCTCCAGAGTTTGAACCATGGCTATCTGATTCTTCCAGTTGGCTCTCCAGTGACTTGGCCAATTCGAATTCTGCATCTGCTTCTGCGGTCTTCCCTTCCCTCCGCAACTTGAGGGCATTGCGCTTGTGTGCGAGGGATTCACGTTGGATTTTGAGACGGTCTCGGCTAGACATTGCTTTCTGGGGCTGAACTGGCTTGTTTTCTTGTGCTGGAAGGGCATAAGCCAAGGTGTCAGTATGGCTGCTCGCACTAGCAGGCTGCTGGATCAAATTGCTCTGTTGCGCAACATATGTAATCGAGTCATCCGCACCATCTACACTGTTTTGTTGATCACCTTCAAGACGCTTCTCTAAGAGTTTTGCCAGTTTCAATTCTTCCCTAGCTTCTGCCAACTTCCCTTCTCTCTTAAAAGCAACTGCTTTTCTCTTGTGAAGTAAGATCTCATCTCTGAGAGCAACGTCTCCATCTCCATGTGCCTTTTGAGGTTCTTTATGAACAAGTACATCAGAAGGTGAATGCGATCCTATTGCAGTTCCCAATGGATCAGCAATAGCTGGCCGGGACAAGGCTGAGAATGTTCCATTACTACTTTCTTTTGATGCATGACCTGGTTTAGAAATGTCTGTTTCAATTTGTGGTTTGCTTGGTGAATTAGCTAGAGCATCCATCGATGCACCAAGTTCGGCTGCATGCACTGGCAACGAAACACCCTCCATTGTATTGCTTGGTGAAGATGGGGGTACACTAGCGTCAACACTAGGGACATGTTGAACATCAGATTTATTTTCTGTAATCTGATGTCCAGAAGCACTTGCACCTTGTTGTCTAGCAGTCAAGTTACCCACTTCTTCCAACTCTGCCAGATGCTGCTCCAAGACCTTTGCTTTCTCCAGTTCCTCCTCAGCTTCTACGTTCTTCCCTTCCCGTCTGAATGCAAGAGCCTTCCTTTTTATAGCAAGCAATTCCTTCTGAATCTGACCCTTACTCTTCTTTGGCTTCTGAGCAACTACAGGTGAAGGAGTCGATGGTTTATCAGTTTTGTTCACAGATTCAGTCTCATCATCTTCCCATCCAATATTTTTCAACACAGATAGCAATGATGGATCCTGCATGTCATTGTCCGTTACCTCAGGTTCGTATCCTTCATCAGCAAGATCCAGACTTGAGGGTTCAGCCTTATATGGGGGAATTGAAGCAATGCTCCTATTTTCCTTGGCTACAGGTCTTTTAGAAGAATTTTCAAGCTCTTCGAGTTGCTTCTCAAGAATGCTGCCTTTCTTCAACTCTTCCTCGGCTTCATCCACCTTTCCTTCTCTTCTCAAGGCTAGTGCCTTCTTTTTCAGAGCCAACAGTTCTCTCTGAATTGCTACCTTACTTTTTGGTGCTGACACAGGATGGGCGTTCATCTCTGTTACAGTAACGTCTTCAGTGTGTGTATTTTTCTGTCCTTCTGGAGAAGGAAACTTTGAGTCTGGCTGATCAGTTTCCAAATCCTTCTCAAGTAGCTTTGCATTTTTAAGCAGTGACATGGCCTCTGCAACATTACCAGCCCTCTTGTGAGCGACAGCCTCTCTTTTCAGAGCAAGAACTTGCTCCTTTAGTGCCTCTTGATTCGAAGAAGCAACAGGTCCATGACTGTCCATTTGTTTGTCATCCTCTTCACTCCAGCCAAATGATTTTAGGGCAGCAGCCATATCTGGGTCATTCATGTCATCATCTGTAATATCAAAGTTGCCATCAAAGGCAAGATCATCAGAGACACCCATAATTTGTTCAAAATTGAAAGCAGGGAATCTTGGATTGTCCAATAGTATGTCATCCTGGTTATCATCGTCCATGTTCCGAATAATAGCAGCCAAATCATCATCAGACTCTTCTGCTTCGCCAAGGATCTCCTGTTCTTCTAGTTGTCTTTCCAAAATTTTAGCTTTCTTCAGCTCTTCCTTTGCTTCGGCAAGTTTACCTTCTCGCTTCAGCACTAGTGCCTGTCTCTTCAGAGCATTAACCTGAGATTTGTGAATACCGCTGGTTTTCTTGCCCTCTGATGATTTTGGTGCTACCTCTCTAAGAATCTGTGACAACTCTCCTTCCACACTCATAGCAGTTGTCCTTGTTTCATCATGAAGATCTGCATCTGACCAGCCTAGATCTTTGAGTTCAGAGGCAAGGTCGTTCTTTTCTTTCCTAACCCTTTTCCCAGATAAAGCCCTTTTTGTTTCAGCCTCATCAGAATCATCAATCTTCTGGGTACTAACCACAGCATTTACATTAGGAGCTTTTGTAGCCATTCTCCTGCTCTTTCTCAATTCTAATTCCAGTGCTGCGGCTTGCCTCTCAAGCTCTTTACCGTGTTTGAAAGCCCGCAGTGCTTCCTCAGGTTTACCTTCTGACTTTAGAGTTTTGTACCTTTTCTTTTCCTCTACTGCTTGTTGACGCAGCTCCTCTGGGGTAAAAATGGACGCAGTGTTGTTGAGTTCATAAATTTGTGCTTCAATGGAAAGGCTTCCATCTCCATTTCCATCAATACTGGAAGTAGCAGAAGTTCTTCTGGAACAGGAACTAGAACTGAGAACACTGGCAGAGCTTACAGTTCTCCCAGGAAGCTCAGAATCCAGAGATTCCCCGAGAGAAAACTGGGTCTGCATTCCATCACCTCCAAGAATTTCACTAAGAATTTCATCCTCTGGTTTAGAAGCTGCTTTTGTGTTAGCTGTGAAAACAACATACAAAGATTTATTTTTTAGTTAAATATTTCTAGCAAAACAAATGAATGAGGAAATCTGTACTTTTATACTCTGAAAGTTGACAACTGCACATTAAGTTCCATGTGATTGAACAAATACTGTCAAAAGTGTTTAATTGTTTAGCAGTAGGAAGCAGCAAGCACCATTGATAGGAATAATTGATGATTTGCCCTCATTTACTTGTGCCATTGATCATTGGTCTTGTGATGTCTCACTGACATGCGGGCCCTAGGGGCAAATCAGTAGCGGAGGACGGGAAAAAATTCTGATATGGCGAAATTATTATTTTTATATACCTTTATTATCCGTTATTGTTCTTTGAACATGTGCATCTCCTATCCTAATCTTAACATCAATTTTAAGGTAAGGTAATAGGATATCATCCTATTCTCATTTCGATAGTAGGTGTATTATAATGGCGGAGGACGGAGTAAAATTATGATGCGGCAAAATCGGTAGGATGGAATATTAAACAATATCGTAATGCCAAAAAAATTCATACAGAGTATATAAGGAGCAAAGTATTCGAGTTCAATCTACTGGACATCTTGCTAAAATAATTTTTCAAATCCACACATGAAATCATCAAGGTAAATATTTCATAAATATTTTGTGTTACTAACAGAACATGTGCTAAAAGTACTAAGAATCTACGAGGCAGAGCAGGTATGGCAGGTGCCATACCCAGCCATACCTGCTCCTCCGCCCCTGGGGCAAATGATCAATTCTCCCCCCATTGATAGGATATGGTGTCAATGATCACTGTGTATTGGACCATATGGACATACTTCCCATAAAGCATCACCAAAACTCTAAAAGGGGAAAATGGATGTTGCAGGAGTTCAGCTCTGCAGCTTGAAAATTTGTGCACAAGTGCCCAAATGTGCTCTGTGACAGGAAGATTGCCCAATTTGTAATCAAGCAGACCACCTAAACTACTTTGAATTTATTAGACTTATGAGCTCTCCAGAAACATATTACTTTGAGATGTTGCATAGCAGATTAGAAGTATCAAGCATCAACCAAATCAATAATTCCTTCAATGAAACACAATTGATAGAAAAGATTTAAAAACAAATTGACCTTTCGCAGCTCTATTTTTGTGTCCATATCTCAGCTCATAACGTGCTGCTTCCTCAAGCGTTTTGCAAGGATCACAAATTCGAACAGGTGAGTCACCCTGTCCACGTAAAACCATCCTCTGCTGGGTGCAGCTGCTGCAGAACAAGCCTCCGCATCTTTGGCAATGATGCTACATGTTAAATGCACAAAAGTTAGTATAGCTTCTGATGCAACCATCTCCATAAAATTACATGAAATTGATGGCAGATGTAGAAACACCATAAGAATCCAAGCATTTAATTATTGAAACAAAAAAATGAGATATTTTTGGACCCAGTAAATTTTCTTCATGATAGACCACATTTGCAAGCAGGAAATGACTAAATGGAACAACATGAGGACATGAGTCAAACAAAACAATTACCGATTATAATTCAATATCAGTCTAGATATAAATTGCACTTGTTTTGATCGTGAGATAGATAAATGCAGTACAAGGAAAAGCACAGGCCCAAAAAATCAACCAGAATGCACAACAGGATTACAGAATACAAACACAATTAGAAGAATATTTACTACTAACTAGTTTGAAGCAAACACTAAGTACATGTTTACTTAGTGAACGTTCCCAAAAATTTACTGTTGGATAGGAGTGCATGGAAGTTAGCGATCCACGTACAAGAACATGACCCAAGATGGAAGGTTTTGGGGTTTTGTTGACTTTGATTAGGTTTCTTTCCTAAGCTACCCTAATTTGTTTGGGACAAAAGGCTTGGTTGTTGTTGTACAATTGAAGTGGACATGACAGAGCAAAGGAAAACTGCAGCGCCATCAGTAAATATTTAACCCAATTTGACTACAACCATGCTCCTCTAAAAGATTATGGCAGAGGGGTAGATTATACTTCATATCATCATTACAAGGCAAAAGGCCAAAAACCAAGATATTACCTTCCTAGTGAACAAGGAGAATTGGGCAGAGCAACCCTGGCAGTGGGATGCATCCACCACCCATGTTGCCCCTCGCATCGACGGCTTCAGCGGCAACCCGATCTTTTCCAACATGGCTGCAAGTACGAAGAAATCTCCCCTGCCTGCAAACACCGAGAACCTTGCAGGATAAATTTATCTTTCGACATACGATGGCATGTAAGATCATCAGAATATATTTATCGGCATCGTCAAAAGCTCCCAATTTATTCATCGTTCGGAAAATAAATCAACTCGTAGGCTACAACCCGTGATACATAATCGCAATTACCAATAGCCTACAATACTACAACAATGACAAATCACTAATTAGGATGCACTAATCAAGTACATAATCGCAACTTACTGGCTACGATCTACTCTACTCCAACCTATTAAACCAACCAAATGGAGTTCCACAAATCACAAGATCGGGATTAAACTTGAGCCGATCTGAAATCCGGAATAATTTTTTGGGGAAAAAAAAGAGCAACGCAATTTGTCCGAATCGATCACCTTACAAAGCTCTTGGGTCGTCCGAAGAGAATCAGGCGGCAACAGCGAACGGGAGCGCCGCGGTGGCGAGGGAGTACGGGAAGACGACAGGAAAGCACGGCAGCAGGAGGCCAGGTAGCAGCCTCCGGCCGGTGACGTCGCGACTCTGAGAACGCCGTGGAAACTGGAGAGAGAGGGAGGGAGGGAGAGAGAGAAAGGAACAGAAGGGAAAACGAGTTGGAAAAAGAAATAAGAGGCTTGACACGGGGGTCCACCAAGTCAGTGTTTTCTTCTTTTAGGCCACGTCCAATAGAAAACATTGGGGAAATTTCAATGAATGACACTCAATTGAGCTGCCTCGTATAGATTGATATTAAATTCATTTGCCTTTCGCAAAATGATACCGTGCACTCTAATTTTTTTGTGGAATGATATTTTCGGCATTTTTTTAAACGTTTTCTTCCATTTTCCCATATTTCTCATCCATTTTCACTTATTTAGGGATTAAAATGACCAAAGTATCCCTATCTGCTTCTTCTAGCTCTAGCCCTGGTGAGCTACTCTGCCAGCGTTGTGAGCACGAGCTCCTCCCCGGCGGTGTGAGCACGAGGCGTCGGTGACCATGGCGGTGTGAGCTTGCAGTGGTGGCCATGGCGATGTGAGCACGAGGCGGCGGCGGCGTGAGCACGAGGCGGCAGCGGCCATGGCGCCCTGAGCACGCCTGCGACGAGCACGAGGCGACAGTGGCCATGGCGCCCTTAGCACGCAGCGGCGGCCACCATGGTGGCGTGATCTTGCGGCGGCGCGAGTTCGAGGTGTGGCCATGGCGGCGTGAGCTCGAGCAGCGGCAGCTATGGCGATGCAAGCACGAGGCTGCAGCGGCGTGAGCACAAAATATCGGCGACGGCCATGGCAGCTTGAGCTTGATGCGGCAGCCATGGCAGCGTGAGCTTGCGGCAGCGGCGGCCACCGTCTCTTGTCTCGCCGCACCGCCAATGCCCTGGAGGCCGCGCGCCGTGGAGCAAGATGGGAGGAGGAGAGAGACGGGAGGGAAGGAGAGAGGCAGAGGTAGAAGAAGAAGAGAGGGGTAATTTGGTCATTTCATGTCTAAAATGAGAGAAAATGGAGAGGGAAATGGAAGAAAACATTAAAAAAAATACGTAAAATGTCATTTCACGAAGAAATTAGAGTGTACGTGTCATTTCGCGAAAGGCAGACAAATTTAATGTCAATCTGTACGAGGTAGCTCAATTGAGTGTCATTCATTGAAATTTCCCAAAACATTGAGATAGGTGTTTAAAGATAGAGAAATAATATTATATTATAAAGCGTCTATTCAAAAGTCAAGATCTTCAATGCAAACATCACTTTTTATATTCTTATATATACATAAGCACCTGCTAACCATGAATGCTTAATTAAACATCGATGATTCAAAATAAGCATCTTATCTATCCTATATGACAAGAAAAATCAATTTTTCATTACTAATCATCCATTTAAGCGCGTGCATTGTATATGGCCTTAGAGAGAGACCCATCTGGCAATTATTTAGAAACAGTGGTACGAATAGTAACTTAATTTTTTTTTATGGGGATTATGTGTAATATACTACTGCTCCATCAATCCAAGTTTGTAGAACTTATTTTCTCTTGTTATATAGAATAAGAAGATATTGAAAATAATTAGACTATATTTAATTATTATCTTTAATCACTATATTCAATGCATGCATGCATATAATATCAAGTAAATATGGATATTTATTAGCGGTATAAAGGGAATCTATATTATCACACTAATTTTTTTGCATTAGAGCATAAAATATAATCCATATTTATGGACAAGACTATTTTAAAATACACATTATAAACTCGGACGGAGGATACTGTTTATTTCATTTTCATATTAATTGAGCTTGCACAGTTATGCTATGTTAGAAATTTCCAACTTTCTTGTCCAGTATCCAATAATCCAATCATCTGGCTGAGTTATGAGAGAGAGAGAGAGAGAATTAATGGGCTGCTTTTATCTGAATCATCCCTCTATTAAGACTCGGAGAGTTCCCATGCGGAGGACCACCCACGTGGTGGCGGGCAGTTTAGCAAAAAACACCCTCGGTTTCTCTTGATTACGAATAAGTCCCTACAAATTTACGGTGACTTCATTCGTAATTTTTTGTGAGGGAAAGAAAACTTTTCCCTAATCACGATTAGGTCCCTCGCTCACTACTTTACAGAAAGAGCCTCACGTTAAATACAAATCACAAGCGAGTCATTTTCTACTTTTTCGAGATAGCGGTGAGGTCCAAAAATATAACAATCATGTCCTCGATTTTTACATCCAGGTCCTTTCTCCGTTTTTGCCAAAAAAAAATTCATCAACAGACAAATGTGTACTTTTTCCTCGACTCGGTCTCTAAGGTTTCTCGAGTCTCCAAAAAAATTGAAAATACGTCTCGATCCATTTTTTCTCAAAAAAATCCAAATTCGTTTTCCGTTCGCGCACGTGTTGTGCGCCGCGCTTATCTTTCTAGTACTCTGAATAATTCACATCTAGAGATGTACTAGTAAAATTTTAAGAGAACGTGATTAAAGAGCACATGGAAACAGGAAGCTTTATCCTGCAATAGGTGAACCATGGGAAAACTTAGGAAATAAATTCCGTGGAGCTGGTATGCAAACTTTTTTTGTGCATACCTGATGTTAATTGATGCCACATGGACAATTCTGCAATCCAACACCACGACATTAAATCTGAATTAAGCAACCAAATTTGCATCGAAATAAGTGTCACGTATTTATTTTCACTTGAATTAAGTCATAGCGTTGGATTGCAGGGTTGTCCACATGGCATCAATCAGCATCAGGTATGCACAGAAAAAAGTTTGCATATCGGCTCCACGGAATTTATTTCCGAAAACTTACGCTGCAATATGTGGAGAAAAGAAGATTTATGCTCGCACAATAATACACACTGTGGACATACATTAATGTGTGAGAAAACAGTGTATGGAAGAAACAGCTACCTGTTACAAGGCAATTTTTTCCTATATCAATTATCCAAACCTTTTTTTTTTGGTTGGCAGAGGCTGATGAAAGTCGGGCAAACACTTTAGAGAGGGGTGGTACAGTGATAGCCCTTCAATTCAGGGAGCTGTTTCAGATCGCAGAGAAATAGTAGTGAGGGCAGGATCTCCCTTATACAGTTATACTAGTTATATGCCCGTGCGTTGCTACGAAAAACAAAATTGATAACGAAAAATAAAGATTAAAAAATAAAAAATACTATTTCATAAGATCAAACATCTATTTTTAACGCTTCGTTTCTTGCAAAAGCTGGCTAATTAAAGCAACGCTTCGTTTCTTGCGTAGGGCAATTAAGCAGAGCAATTAAGTAGGGCAATTAAGCAGGGCAATTAATGTGACGTGGGAAGAAACTCTCACTTTATATAGTAGAGACTAATCTTGGGAGGAAATGCAGATGGAGTAACTACAGCTCACATAGAACGAGGGGCTGGAGATATCTGGGCAATAAGGATCTCTGTGTATGTACAATGCGCTTAAACAATGGGCTAGACACCATTTTGAAGGAAATCCAAAAATACTTCAACAAAAAAAAATTAAAGGCAAGATTTTATCGAAATAACCGTCATTGAGAACCAAATACTATAGTCACCAGAAACACAGTTCATCTGAGTCGTAGTACGAAATTCAAATTCGTACCCGCGGACAATTCACTTGGATTTACAACGAATTCGGTAATCATGCATACACATGTTACTGTATCTTGACAAGAGCATACAAAGTAACAGTGCATAATTAACCCCAAGTTTCCAACGCGAGGGAATCGGGGAGAGCATACAAAACCGAAGCTAAATGCGCACGATTACTACAATCCTACCTAATCTCGCCGCCCTCTACGCCTTCGACGCCGAGAACAAAGTTCGGCCGCTGCTTCTGCTACTCGCCACCATCGTAGTCAGCCTTCAGGAAGAGGCCAAGCTGCTGCAGAAGGCTGGCACAGCCGCGCGCGAGGCGAAGCGCGCCCGCGCCGTCCCGGGGCTGCGCCGGGCACGCCTCCTCGTCGGAGCTCACCATGTACTCGACGGCGGCAATGCCGAGTAGCCTCATGTCCATCGGGTGTGTGCTGTCGCTGGCCAGCGCCGTCCTCTCCACATCCAGCGACTCCTGACGGGCTTTCTCCCTCGCCCGGACCTTCTCCCGCTGCCGCCGCCTCTCCAGAGCCCCTTGCCCCTGGGCTTTGGCGATCAGTTCGTTCATTGGCCTCGCGGCCTCGCCGAAGGCGCGGCGGCGCGCTGGTCGGGGCGCTTCTCAGGTTCTGCATTCTGCACCACCTCCCGTGCAGTCTCCGGTGGTTGCGCAGAATTGCCGTGCGCCTTGGGAAGAGCTGCCGGGGGTGGGCTGCCGACGCTGTCATCGGAATCTCTGCTTGAGCTGCTGCTGATTACACCAAGATTCTGTATCACGTACCACAGGTGAGGCGCCGCCACAGATGTCGACGTACTCGTCCACATCCTCGGCGAGCGCGACGTACTTGCGCTGCAACGGCGAGAGCAGGCGGACTCCGGTAACATCGACGATCTCACCGAATTCACGTTGGAACGGCGACGGCGCGGTCGCTACGGGGGAGACGCCGCTGCAGATGTCGACGTACTCGTCCTCTTCCTCCTCCTCGAACACGATCTTGCCACCGTCTTCGCGCTGTTGCGGTGACGGTTGGATAACGCCGGCCATTTCCATGATGATTCCTGTCCTCGGCGAGCTTCACCAGCTGCTGCTTCAGCTCGAATAGAGCTGCGTCTTCCATCGCGTGGATATCAATCTCGACCTCGTTGCTGTCGCCATGGCTGTGCCTCTGCAAGATCTCGACGATGTGAGCGGGCAGCTCCGCCGACAGCGAGGCCAGGCAAGCGGCCAGCTTCTCCCTCTCGTCCGACGTCATCTTCGGCGCCTTTATGTGCTCCGCGAGAGGAGACGTCTTCCTCCTTTTCGCTTGTCTGTTGCCGTCCGACTCCATCGGCGCCTCGGATCGTGGTCCGGCAGCCAAGAACCGTTTGTGATTGCCGCGGGGTGCTGACGGGGACGGGGAAGAAGGCGCGGCACCGCCCTTGACAGCTTCAGGGACCAAGAACTCCGGCTTCTTGAGGAGGTCACGGATCGCGACGAGCTCCGACTGTAGCCTCTCCTGAAGGATCATTCGCTCCGCGCGGGACATATTGCCGACGGCGAGGACCTCCCTTTTCACGTGGAACTCACCGCGTGTCGCCCCGGCGCGCTTCCGCTTTGGCGCGGAGTACTCTTCAGCGCCGGCGAGGCAGCTCGACTCTCGGGCCATCTCCCCGTGCCGCGGAGGCGCGGGCGCAGCCTCCGTCGCCGCCACTTCCGGAACGAGAACTTGCTCGCAGCGTCGGTTCTCCAGCCCTCGCTTTCCACCGTGGAGCAGGGATCGATGTGGTGCGGGAAATGCTGTCTCTCTCGGCTTGCTACTTAAGGACGAGACGCCCAACTATTCCGACGGCAACGCATGCACGAACTGAGGATTCGGATTTCGGAGAGGTCGAGCACGGGATGCACCGCCGTCGAGTTCGAATAAGAGTTGAATTCGGACTCGGAAAGAACGAACAGGGGCATGCATCCACGTGCCAAACTGCCAATCAACAAGCGGGGGGAATCAAATTTTTATAATGAAAACATAACTTTTTCAAAATTTTCATAATCAAATTGGGGATTGCTAAATAGCACTCAATTTCAAGGAAATCAAACAAATTTCTTATCATTAGATTTGCATCTCCGTCTCGGACTTAGGTTCACTTCTGACGCTATTGGGTTTACTACTCACTAGAGTCTATATGGTTATATATATAGAGGGATGGTTGATCTGTAAATTGGATGGAGATCCAAAGGCGGAGGGAAAGGGGACGAGCTAACATGCAAAAAAGAAAAGAAAAAGAAAACTCTCTACTTTTCTATCCCAATAGAATGTGTTGCTATTGCATGCCTCTCCAAACACACCCATATACAATGTGTCTATATATTCATTCACCTTAAATCCCACTAACTTTTTGGCAAGAGAGAGATTATTGGCTTTTGCAACCCATTTCACAAACATTTGAGCCTTTTATCTCCCCCCTCACTACTACAGAGAAGGTTATTATAGATGGATCAAAAATGTCATCATAGACAGTTTTCTGAACCGTCTATAAGCATGTATCTGTGATAATACGCCACATCATAGACGGTTCTGAACTGTCGATGAAATACATATCACAGACGGTTCTGAGCAAGTAACGTATGTGATAATAGGCTATCACAGAAGGTCTGTATGAAGAACCGCATTTAATATTCTATTATCATAGACGGTTCATAGTCCCAATCATTCGTGGTATGAGATGTATTACAGACGGTTGTTTCTAAGGAACCATCAATAATATTATTTTGTATTCCTGAATCTTTTTCTGTTTATTGGTTAGCCTTAGGAAATGCTAGCCATGCCCTCTGAAATAACCAGCTTACAAATTACATCAAAAGCATATTACAGATTGCATCCATTTCAGAAATCAACTCAGATTACATCACATCACAAGCAGATTATAGATTACACCATAGCACATCCATTTCCGAAATCAACTCAGATATATTAACCAATTGAATGCACAAGTACACATATGCCACTACAATTCACGCATTCACAACACAAGTTTCACAAATTAACCTAAGTGCTAATTCACAAATTAATAACTTATCAGGTTAGGCAAAGTGGCAGTCGTCTTTTGGCTTTATGACCTCACGCAACAAGAATGAAATAAGTTGTCCTCAAATTATGTTCAAATCGCCCTGTTCCAACCTAGTTGTAGCGTATTTCGCAACTTGTTGATGGAAAGAATAAAGTCATCCATATATATAAATTGATGTTGGAACCCTCCTTTCTGGCTTGGAATACCGAGAAGGTTCCATGTGCATACAATACTAGTCCCAAGATCAGTGACTAGTACGCATATTCACAACATTGTCACCATGTCCCTACAATATTTTATACATATGATAACTAAAGATAATGATACAACAGGATTTAAGAAAGCTGGTCAAAATGCAGCGGAAGACATAGTTATCCAGTAGTATGCCCATATCCAACCCTCAGGCAACTGACAAGGATAGACCCTAGAAAAGATCGTCAACTAAGTACCCATATTTTGCGGAATATAAAGCATTGTCAGGCTTCTCTGATTCTTCACCTAATGAATATCAACAACAGCAATGTTGAGTATATTTTGTACTCAGCAAGACTTGTAGTGTATTGCAAAGTTATAGTCTATGCAGGCTATGTCAAAGGAAAGGATCTAGGTTTATTTGCATAAAACGAAATTGAATTGTAAATACTGAATAATAGATTGCAAACGAAGTTTTGTAAAAGCAATTTGACAGGTATATAAAATAACAAGAATGAATAACATAAATATAACAACTCATAGTCCTCCATAACGTGAGAAACCATTCGAACCATTCCCTGCCAATTCTTGGTACAAATCTGAAACAAAATTTTCAACAAATATTCCCAATTCAACCCATTTTATGAAAATATCAAAACTTCTAACTAGTGTCAGTGCACCATGTCTCCAATAACCGCGAGCATAGCTTTTCAAAAGAAAAAATTTCACTCTGCAGAGGTGTACAGCTTTACCCATAAGATATGATCATCTCTTTGTGCAATGTTATTACTTATTAGCACACTTCCTTTAGTGTACTTATTAGCACACTGTTGTATCAGCAAACGTTATTCCCAACACCTTGGTGTGAGCGTCCCTCCGAGCAATTTCTATCCGAAAGCCCGTACTACTCCAGCCTTCTAATGTGCAAAGCTAAATCTAAGTAATTTAATGAGTTAAGGCCATCCCATTCCAACATTTGTGGTTGTACGTGACGACGATAGTTAAAACTATCTTGAGGCTCTCTCTGATAGGTACATACAACCACTTAGAAGTTACTCCCTGCGAAGAGACGCCTCTCTGACAAAAAGCCATCTTTTCAATGAAAAGACACCTTTTGACAAAGTGACACCTTCTGACGAGAAGACACCTCGCCGAAGATGACAATTGTCATCCCTTCGATGCTATAAATAGGCTACTCCTGCCATGATTAGAGGATATGTTCGGATATGCTTTAGACATTCAAAGTTGTCACAAAGATCAATACGTTCAATAGATTGACACGTATTGACAAAGTTTGTACTCTGTAAAGAAGCACCCCCATAATCCAATACAATTTCCATCCATTCTTCTTTTCCTTTCAGTGTCACTTTTTAAGATAGACAACCCAAATCATAATCATAAGCTCGGTCTAAGTACCCCTAGGTCCTGAACATCGACATTTAGTGCTAGAGGGAGGGCCTTCATTTTGATTTGACATTGAAAAAATTAATGTGTAGTCATTGCAGGTTATGGATGAGGAAAGCTCGTTTGATCTCACCGATTACTCGCACCTCATCGCCGATGACTACTTAGAAGAAGATGAATGTAAGTGTGATTTCTACTCCGAGTACATTGCAGAAGCGAAGGCATCATAGTTGGTAGCATCATCCGATCAGGATAAGGCCACGTTAGGAGCACCGATTCCAAAGGGCCAATTAGGAAACCAGAGTGACTCCGTGCTTGCCCCTGTCTTAGAGGCAGATAACCAAGGCACATGCCCTATGGAAGTCGACAATGAACAAATTCATCAAAACAACAATGACTTCCATGAAAGTTTGTCTTCAGAGGATTTCCTCCGAAGTCTCGAACTTGATTGTACTTCATCATCCTCTGATGAGGAAATGTTCACCCCTACACTCAAATCCAAAATCCATGTTTGCACGGTTACGAAGGGGGCAAAGGAGCAATGAGTGAAGTGCGAACAACGCAAAACTCAAGAAAAATCCACCAAAAGAGCAACACGAGAATCTTGCGGTTACCAAGCAAAAGGCCGTGGAAGAGACAAGACGCTTTTACCATGACAACCAACCAGGAACATCGCGTAGGCTGGACCTATCGGGAGGTCGTCCCAGGTTGGCCCTTCCAGTCACACCCCAGGTTCCTAGGATGGCGGCAAGAGACATAAACATTATTCCAAATAGTCTAGAGGAAACTCCTGTGGACAAGATTCGCATTATCACTAATGCAACCCTAAGTCAACCTGTGGATGGAGATGGTGTGCCACTTATAAGATCTTTAGCTGCTGAACTACAAAGAGCTACTGCAAGTGTGCAGAATAAATCTCCTTCTGTGAGGACTTTGATAGATTCCCGTGCGGAACAACCCTCTTCCAGTCAGCATCAACAGAATACCGATTGTCACCAAAGAAATACTCCATAATGGAGAAGTGCTTTCGATAGGCTTGGCCCAGGTGAAAACATTAATCATGGTCGGCGACGATCTCGTTCTCCTGATAATACATACCAAGTTCCTAATGTGCATTCACGTTTGGGACTGTATACAGGATGCAAAGCCTTTTTCGGCGAGGGCTTAGAAATGTCATCTAACCTGAGAAATTTAAGCCGGGCTCTTTGGAGAGTTTTGATGGAACTCAAAATTCATCAGAATTTCTTCAAATTTACACCAACACCATCTCGGCCGCGGGTGGTGATGAGAATGTAATGGCCAATTATTTACCTATTGTTTTAAAAGGGTCTGCAAGAACTTGGTTATTCAATCAACTAGAGGGATCCATTTATAGTTGAAAAATTTGTGTCATGTCATTTTACATAATTTTAAAAGCTATTATGCAAAACCTGGAAAGGAAGATAACTTACATCGTCTTTGTTAAACCTCTGAAGAAAATCTACATCAGTTTATTAAGAGATTTGTAAAGGTCTGTAACACGATCCCTAATATATCTGATGACTCTATGATTCGTGCGTTTAAGCAGGCTGTATGCTACAAGCGCTTCATAGAAGACTTAAACATTCACTCGCCACCCACCATATTAGAACTTTTCGATATGGCAGATCAATACTCAGATGCTCATGAAACGGTTGAATGAAACTGTATGGTCGATAAAGACCATACGCCCCCACAGCCAGGTCTGAAGGTTTCTAAAGGTAATAAATCAAAGAAATCTTCTACACCTGAAGGCCGGAAGGGTAAAAACAAGAAAAAAGGGGAAAATACCTCTCAAAGAGAGATCGCGGGCGTTTCGGAATGACCTATTTATTCCAAGGATAAACAACCTTGGAAGAAGAAACCTGGTCGGACCAATGACCAACCCAATCCTAAAACTCTACCTCAAGCAATGGGAATAGAAGATGGTGTCCTCTGCACAGTGCATCAGGGCATGACCTGCGCAATTGCCGAACATGGCTAAGGCGTATGGAAGATTTTTACTCTGGCAAGGGTCCAATGCCAACTTTGGCAGAAGGGAGAAGCTAAAAGATGCAGATGGTCATGTGGCTATGGGATACCAAAAATCCGACCACTATGTCAATATGATTTATGGTGGATCATCTGTATACGCCTCAAAATGGTAGTTCAAATCTGCCTACCGAGATGTAAACAACATCAGTTCCTGACCTGAAAAGTCAAATCTTCTAAAATAGTTGGATGTTACAATGGCATTTAGCAAGGATGACTATCCGAAATGTACATCTACTTCTCGAAAACTCTCTTTGATTGTGTCTTCTACTATTAGTAATGGCAAGGTAGGAAGAATATTAGTGGATGGAGGAAGTACATTAGACTTACTTTTCATTAATACCATTGATGAAATGCAAATATCTTGTTCTAAGATCCGACCAGTAACAAGTCCCTTCTTCGGAATTGTTCTCGGCCCTTCGGTAACTCCAATTGGGCAAATTGTATTACCTGTCACTTTTAGAGATGCTAGAAATTTTAGAACTGAATTGATTTCATTCGAAGTTGTTGACTTTGAGTTAGCGTATAATGCCATTTTGGGTAGACCTTCACTCATTAAGTTTAAGGGGGTTATTCATCATGCCTACCAGAGTATAAAAATACCTGGTTCGAAAGGCATGATAAGTGTACAAGGTGCTTTGAATACTACATTAAATTATGATAAAAAATTACTTAAAATTGTCGATCAACTACCGTTAAAATATACTAATGGTGCGGGAAAGCCTTGTAAAAAGTGATAATTCGCACAAGGCAGAGAAGCTGAAGGCCAATCCTCAGCCAAACAAGCGAGTCAAGCTTATTCCCATCGATCCTATCGATCAATCTAAAACTGTTCGGATAGGATTAGGTATGGATGCCAAATAGGAAGATACGCTCATTGCCTTCCTCCGGGCAAGCGCAGATGTGTTTGCGTGGAAATCATCCGACATACCTGGAGTCCCAAGAAAGGTAATCAAGCACATGTTAGCTATTCGATCTGAAATACCACCAATGAAGCAGAAGCTACAGCGATTTGTTCCTAATCGGCAAGAAGCCATTCAACAAGAGTTGAACAAACTCTTATAGGCTGGTTTCATTCGTGAAGTTGATCATCCAGATTGGCTCGCGAATCCAATTATGGTTAAGAAGGCAAATGGTAAGTGACGAATGCGCATCAATTTCACCAACCTTAATACCACTTGTCCAAAAGATGGCATTCCTTTGCCCCGAATAGACCAGTTGGTTGACTCAATAGCGAGTTGCGAAATGATGAGTTTTCTAGATGCCTACTCAATTTATCATCAAATAAGCATGGCAAGAGAAGATGAAGAGAAGACTTCCTTTATAACCCCTTTTGGAATCTACTGCTACCAGAAGATGCCATTTGGGCTGAAAAATATTGGAGCCACGTACCAGCGCCTCACGCAGAAAGCTTTCATAAGCCAAATAGAAAAGAATCTAGAAGCTTATGTAGATGATCTTGTTGTAAAGAGCAAGAAAAACTCTGACCATTTGTCTGATTTGGCTGAAACGTTTTGTAACTTGAATAAACATGCAATAAAGTTGAATATCGAAAAGTGTACTTTTGGAGTTTCTTCTAGTAAATTGCTAGGGTTCCTTGTTTATTCATGCGGAATTGAAGCTAATCCTGATAAGATTCGTGCCATTGAGTCCTTGAAATCTCCTTCTTCAGTGAAGGAAGTACAAGGACTAACTGGTTGGATGGTTGCTCTCAGTCGCTTTATATCCAGATCGGGAGAATGTGGTTTACCTTTGTTTAAGGCAATAAGAAAACACGATACCTAGCAGCTACAAATAATGTGGTTAGTGTTATCTTGATAGTCGAACGAGATAAGGTTCAAAAACCTGTATACTACGTAAGCAAAGTTTTACATGGGCTTAAGGAGTGATACCCTCAGATCCAAAAACTTCTTTATTCCCTATTAATGGCTTCAAGGAAATTAAGACATTATTTCCAATCTCATCAGATTACAATATCTTCATCCTTTGCTTTATATAATGTTCTCCATAACCAGGAAGCAACTGGTCAACTTGCTAAGTGGGCAGCTGAACTTGGGTCTTTTGACATTCATTTTATTGCCCGATCAATAATCAAGTCCCAAATTCTAGCAGATTTTTATTATCGAATGGACTAATAGTGAGCCTTCTGTAGAACAGAATTCCACTGATACCGACCACTGGACCTTATATTTTGATTGTTCTAGAGAATTAAAATGTTCGGGTGCTGGAATAGTACTGGTAACACTTCAGGGTGATCAGTTATAGTATGTAATCTAGATATTGTTCCCTGCTACCAATAATGTAGCAGAATATGAAAGTTTTCTAGCCGAGCTCTGAGCAGTAAAATCCCTTGGAGTCCGTTGGCTTTTAGCGAAAGGTGATTCACAATTAGTCATAAACCAGGTTAGCAAGGAATACAGCACGTCCAATGAGGTCATGTCTCACTACCTGGATGAAGTGAGGAAATTGGAAAAATACTTCATTGACTTCGAAGTCCAATATATTCCATGAAAAGATAGTCTTTTAGCGGACCAGTTATCAAAACTGGGTTCCTCACGATCACCTGTTCCAACAGGTATATTTCTTGAACAACTGTCTATACCTCCTATAGATACTTCCATAGAAGAGTTCCTAACAAGCGATCAGGTCGAAGTCCTAGAGCAAAATTCAGAGAAAAAAAATCATAAATGACAAAAATTCAATTTCAGATTAAATTATATATTTTTATCTTCATAAATTTTTGGGCTATTACAATAAATGCGAAACAATTATTGCAAGATTTACAAACCTTTAGGTCATTGGTTTTCGTTGTACCGATGATGAGTTGCATATCGTGGCAAACGTAGAATCCACATAGGTTAGTTCCCTTCAGCTGCTGGTGGCACTGAAAAAAATAGAATTGGTTAGTTCGAGAGGTATTTATTACAGAGTGTGATATAGGATTATTGTGTACTAGCGGATACCGAAAACTTTAAAATCATGGTTTAGCTGCAACCCTCCCTTGGATGGTCCTCTACGAACTCTGTACATTTTGAACAACCTACATGATTCCAAAAAGTTAGCCTCAGCCATTCCATGAGCAACGTACACCTTGAATGAGCTACATTAGAGTTATCTATGAAGGAAATGTTATTATCTCTATTTCCAAGGGACAAAGAACCTTCTGCCTTTGTAGGTGGTTTTGGGCTAGAGATGGCAACGGGTTTGTATCCGGCGGGTATCACCACCCTATACCCGTACCCATGTTAGTAAAATTCACCCTCTATAATACCCATACCCATACGTGGATACAAAATTTGCCCATACCCGTGTGGGTAACAGGGACCCTGCGGGTAAATCGCACCCGCATTATGGACAAATGCCCCTGCAGGCTGTAGCAGCATATCTTATAAGGCAATTCAATAAAAATGCAATGGATATCCTTATTAAAAATTAAACATTATACTAGAGTACACAATTGGACATTGGGCAGCATATCTTATAAGACAATTAGGGTTTAGAGATTTTGACGGGCTGATCGGCTGGGCTGTATAGTTGGCCCTTGGGCAGTTGGGCCAGATCGCTAGTGGACTAAACCCACAAGTGAACTGGTACGGATAATAGCATAACGGACCAGTACCTGCTCTACTCGTTGGGCAGTAACTTTTGCCCGTTAATAGACCCGCGGGTATGAAAAATGGTTAATATCCGACCCCTAATGGAGTAAATACCCATCGAGTTTCAGTTTTCGGGTCCCCGTTGCCATCTCTATTTTGGGCAACTCGTTTCCTTCCGAAAGCATGTTCGCTAAAAGACCTAACAGCGCCTTGAAACTTTTAGCAGATCAATCATTGTTTTCCTTCAATTTTAGCAGTTCAAATATAGATGACAACCTTGTGTATTTCGATTTGCAGTCCAGGAACAAAGGTTTCTCTGAGTCCTCCATCAAGCCCCGAAATTTATCATACTCTTTCTCATTACGGTTCCTTTCTATATTGTGTAATATCTGATCTAGATTGTCATCGTGCAAGCTATCCTCATTGGAAGTACAATCGATATCATTTGGCATATTGCTGACTTCGTCAGCGATGTTAATACTACCTTCTTGTATAATCTTCTCATCACCGTGACTGGTCCACACATGTATACCCCCCCTTTTGAAACCCGTTAGAATGAAGTGTGTTTCAATCTACCTTGAGTTTTGAAACATCGTCAGGTTCTCGTAGTCAATGCATGGACAAGACATAAATTGCATCCCATTGTTAAACATATCCTTCTTGGCAGCTCTTCTGAAAACAGAGACACCATTAATGTACTCGGCACTCACACATTCTCAATGTACATCCAGCTTCGATCTATCTTCGCAATGCATATTACAATTAGTGTTAAATATTGAAGTAGACTATGTATGATCTAAAGTAGATAGAAAAAATAATTAAATTGAAATAGATTAGGAGTGCACATGCATATATTCTTAAATTGGAGCGCAAATTAACTAGCTAAACCCTCCCCTAAATCCTAAACCATGCTATATCTAAATAATCTTCTCTCTATACTAAGTTGGCTATATCTAAACCAAGAATATTCAATTTTCTCTTTACTAGGCTAGTTACATTTTGAATATAATGTAATTAGAACCAATTACTACCTTAGATCGCAAAGAACAAATTGATCTACATCAAGATAGATCTAAACCATCTTCAATTCTCTCTTTACCAAGCTAGATCTTGAATATAATGTAATTAGAACCAATTACTAACCTTAGATCGCCAAGAACAAATGGATCTACAATAACTATTTTAAATCCACGGTCTCCTTTCACCAAATCCCCTCACAGACGCTGCCACCTCAAAGACATATTTGGAAATCCTAAAAACCGTAAGTAGGTCGGGGCTCTGTATTATATATTGGCAAGAAATATCACAGAAGTATCGCAGGCGGTTCTTTTCACAGACATATCACAGGCTGTTCCTCCCATGAACCGTCTGTGAAGTATCACATTGTTTTCTGTAAAAAAAACCATCTGTGCTATGTAGTCATATCACAGATGATTCGTGGGATGAACTGTCGGTGATATCAAATTATCATAGACGGTTCTTAGCATATGCAATAACTTAGACAATCACGCTAGCAAAACCATACGTGATTAACTTTAACATAGACGAACTGTCTGTGATGAGGCATCTAATATATGCCGTTCTGTAGTAGTGTGTGGACTAGAGTAAGGCACATCATCCAAGAAACAATAAATTATCTAATAAAAAAGTTAGCTTCAGTTGTGCTTCAGCTTTGGGCCTAAAGCCCCCCCAAACCTCCCAGCTGCAAAGTAGCTGCACAGCTAAACCACAGCTGAAGCATCCCTAAAAACCACAACAGGTAGGGAGGTGTTTTTCAGCTGTGGCTTCGCTCGACCACCTCCCCGCTCACTCCACCTTCCTCCTTATCCCGTCGTATCCCCGCCCTGTCGCCTCCTCAACTCCCTCTGGCTCGGGCGCCACCTCCCCGACTCCCTCTTCACTCGGGCCCACTCGGTTACCCTCTAAAAGCTACAGCTACAGCAATCAATTTGCCAAACGACATATCAAAAAAATCCACAGCCGCCAGCTACAGCGGCTTTACAACCCAGCAAACCAAAAGCAGCTTTTCAGTCTAGCCGCAGCCTCCCCAAACAGGCCTATAGTCTTTTGTACATGTGCCTTAGCGGAAGTGTAATATCCTATAATGACATCTATTCATGAATGAAGGGAGGAATCTTCTTGATATGCTTAGTCATTAATGCGCATTAAACACTCTAAAAAAGTATATTATTCACACTTTTCCCAATATTTTTGAGTCAATCCGCCCTATTCTCCATAATGGTGTTTTCATTTTCAGATCAGAAGATATATTTTTTTCTCATCTTTCAGCATTTCGTAAATGATCCGCCCTATCTCTGCGTAATGATCTTCTTTTTTTAAGTACATCCATAACTTCTACTATAGTATTGTAGGGACCGTTATATTTAGCATCTAAAGATCACATTTTCCCATTCCTTCAAAACCTTGATCCCACTACAACATTCTAGAACATTTTTTTAAAAAGGGAAGTAGGATTTGGAAGAGAAAAAGATATCCCGCTGGCCGTAACATTCTAGAACATTGTCAAGTGAACGATTGAGGGTAAAGAATAGATTTTAAGGTTTCCATTTTAGTGTGATTGCAAAAATGATAAAATCGTACATTTGATATCCAACGACATAATCAATACCAAGGCAATGGCCTCTCCAATAAAACTAAAAAATTATTCATTTACCTTTGTTTAATTAAAATTATAAAATACTCCTTCCAATCACAAACATATGTCATTTTATACATCCACACGATCTTCAAAACACAACTTTAACCACTTATTTATATTGTGATATACTCCTTCTGTCCAAGTTTATAAAATATATTTTTTGAATGATCTTGTCTATAAATATATAGTGTATTTTATATTCTAATACAAAATTAGTATGATGTTCCCTCTATACTCCTAATAAATATCCATCTTTACTTTATATTCTTTATACGCATGTCTTGGATATAGCGTTTAGTGAGAATAATTAGAGATAATTTAGTCATTTTTAATATCTTCTTGGTCTATGTGCCAAGAAAAAATACGCCTTATAAACTTGGACAGAGGAAGTATTTATAAAAACCAAAAATATTATAATATTATGAAAGTACTTTTCAAGACAAATCTATGCATATACTTTTTTATTTATCCAATCTAAATATTTGAAAAGATACCGATAGTCAAAGTTTCGAAAGTTAGATTGCATGCATTCCAAACGACATATATTTACGACCGGATGGTGTATTATCATAAAAATCATTTTCTTTGATCATTTGGGATGGAAAAGGTACTCCTTACATCAAAGCGCATAATGCATATTAGATTATCAATGTATTTGGGAAGCTATTTGGTAATCTTTTCTGTATGCTTAATCACTACTACACATTCAAACAGGAAGGATGTTCTCTACATATCTTATCGATATTTTCTGAAGTGATCCACCCAATGCCTCTGTAACCCATGGTTCGCTCTTTCCGGGTGCACCTTGACACCGGGTCAATTTTTTTTTTTAGCATATATTAGTTTATATATAATATACATGAACTCTCTTAATTCAGTTCTTGTGACACCGAAAGACAAAAAACAGGTTACATGGTGACGTAGTGGGAATAATTGCTGATTTGCCCCGAAGTTGACATGCAATTGATCATTTTGCCCATAATAGCTCATTGACATGTAGGTCCTGGGGCCACATGTCAGTGAGACACATGGGGCAAATAATCAATTGCACATTAACTTCTGGGCAAATGATCAAATGCCTAATCATGTTCCCTCTAGTTCCGTCCCTGCATCCAAGTATGGAAATAGATGGAATATTGGTCGTAGCACATTTGTGTCCATATTTTCAAGTCGAATACAAAACCCGAGTATCGATTGAAATTTGAATCGAATATGTATTCAATTCAGTCGAATTTGGGACACACTACAAGATAATAAAGTTCCCACATGCAGCATAAAAGATTTAATCCTAAGAAGCATGAATGGACACTAAACGTAAAAGGGTTTCCGATTGATTGGACATGCTGCAACAACTTATACATGCATTGCACTGTTTGATTCGAATTTGGATCAGGATAGTTCGACATATTGGATAGATGGATAACTCTAATCCTTATTGGCATTTGTCGGTTGGAATACAAATTCAAATAGGCAAGAAAAATACGTTCGGATGGAAAAGTCAAACCCATAATTGCATCCTTTCTCGAATACTATATAATAATCTGGATAATCCGTATCCATTTTCCACCCCCAGTGATTTCTGGGGAAAAAAACATGCTTAAGGCCCTGTTTGGATGAGTGGTAATTTCTTGGAAGGTTTTGGGATTTAGTTTAAATTTGAACTAAATCCTAAAACATTCCAATGAAATACCCCTAATCCAAACACCCCCTAAAACAGCAATCATGAATCCTTCGGGTACACTGTGGGCCAAACACGTAGCCGGCCCAAACTTTGGCCCTGTGCGTATTTGCTCATATTAGGCCCATCAGATGTGCAGAAAGAAATCCAATAAGTGCCCGCTAAACTTAGGGAAGCCTATGGGAAAGCCCAATCACGGCCCATTAAGCCCATCTCGAACCTCTCGCTCGGATCGGTGGGTTTTATTTCTCATTCCCCGCTCCGAGAAGAGCAGCTCGACGCAGCTCCCCCCAAAACCCTAGCTTTACCTCCGCCTCTTCCGCCCTCTCCCACCAAACGCCTCCACGATGAAGCTCGTCAGGTAACCAGTGCTCCGTTTCGCCCTCTTCTTCTTCGGGCCCGGTTCGGTTTCGATTCGCCGGTTTTTTGCTGATTAGTCTTGTGCAATTTTCGCCCAAATCGGTGCGGATTTGGGTGGGGGGGTTGTGCCTCTGCAGGTTCTTGATGAAGCTGAACAACGAGACGGTGACCATCGAGCTCAAGAACGGCACCACCGTCCACGGCACCATCACTGGTATGATGCGCTGCGATCTTTACTGAGAGAACGAGGTTCTCTTTTTGGCGCATTCTTAGGGTTTGTGGGCACCTGTGCTGTCAGTGCGGTGCTGGATGTGCGATATTGTCTGAACGACCTGGGTTTTGTTGGCTAGTTGTTTGGTTGCGTTGGGAGCGCGGTGTTGCCTGTTCGTTGTGGACTCTGTACAAACTAGCAGATTTTTGTGCTTAGCTAATCCGTGGACATGGTACTAGCAGAGCTGTTGGTTGGTCTTCCGATCCGTTGTCGAGCTGCTGCTCGGTTCATCTAGAGCGTGGATTCTAGCCTTCTTTTTATTCAAGTTTAATTCTCTTCATAAATTATCTGGTGGTGTCATTTAGAATTCTGTCTAACTCGCTTCATTTGGTCCCTCGATGTAGTTTATGTTGCTAGCTTAGTACTCCCCTCTGTTCACTTTTATAAGGCTTATTTTTTGAATGGTCTTTTCACAAATATAAAGCTTGCATGTAGATTTAAAGAGGTCTTTATTTTTGTACCCCTATTTATTCTCTTTCAATCATATACATTTATTCATTACCACTCACACAAAGTATATCTTTCATCTTCCAAGACAGTATATCTTTCATCTTCTAAGACAATTAAGTAGGGGTATCTAAGTCATTTTCTCTCATACCTTTCTCAATTTCAATGCAACCTTAATCCCTTTGCAGAGTCAAAATATGCATTATAAAAATGAATAGAGGAAGTAGTATTGTAGGTTGGAAAGTCTTAGGGGAAGTGTTTGCTCAATTTGGCTGAGTCAGATCATTGCAAAATCCTTGTTCCAGTGGGTAATGTTGCTTCTGTCCCCGTAACTTAGGCATAGATTGGAGAATTGTTTAGCAATGATGTTGAAAAACTTGTAATTATATTAGCCAAATGCAGAAGTGGAAGGGCAATACCAAACTCAACCTAAAATTATGTTTTGGTAGTCTGAAAGGCTGAAATTAGACATGGATGCACTAGAACCACTTCTCTGCTGTAACTTAATTGATATGATAACTTTGCTCGGACCAGTTGTACTTGTTTGTGTTGCAACATGTTTGGTTTGTTGTATCGTTGTATGGTTGACGTTATAATTTAGATTACCCTGTCAATTCTAAGGTAGATGCTAGTGAAAATGGACAGTACAGCATCTATAGGTTCTTGACAGATCTTATATGTTTGTGTAATCTTTATTTTAACTTTCACGTCCAGCTGGCTTTATGAGGGTTAAATGCTAGTGCTTGTCTGTTGGCCATGGAGAGTAATTTTTCATGTCCTCAGCTTGTTGAGTCATTTTACTGATACATGTTAGTCTACAAACTTTTGCTATGTACTTTCTGTAAAGCTATTTGACTTTTTGACTTTCTGTAAAGCCGTAAAGTCAAGTACCAATGGTTCGTAGCCATAGCCATGGTGGTAGTGTTTGTTTCATGAGCTGGCATCTGTTGGTACTGTGGCCGACTGTTTGCTAGGTTTAGTCCATTTTACACCCACTCATGTACGAGTTCAGAAATCAACCCTCAACTTCAAAACCAGCCCCCCCACCCCCACAAACACCCACGCGCGCTTTTGAAACCACTATGGTTGGTGTCTACATGTCTACAACTTGCTGACACAGATGGCACATGTATGCCACATCGTCTGCTTCCTCTTCATCTTGCTCTTTGTCTTTCTCACCATTCCTTTGAACTAGCAGATTGCATCCATTCTCGAATAAATCAACTGATAAACAGAGTAATTAACTAAGGTGATTGATTGTCACAACATGTAACTACCAGCTCACAGCAGCAGAGTATAGGAACTAAGAACAATAAATAATAAAGAAAAGGGGAAGATCTGGATGTTGAGATGCTGAAGCGATGAGGTAGACGAACCATGTGGATGTTGAGGTACAGCAGATCTGAACGCCAGAGAGAGTGAAATAGAAATTTAGGGCCTGTTTGGGAGAGCTCTGCTCCTCAATTTTCAGCTCCACTCCAACTTCGTGTAACCAAACACATCAGCTACACAGAACTCCGGCTTCAGAAAAAATGTGAATCTAGAGGGCTGCTTCATGGTTTTTGTGGAGCTCCTCAAGGGGTACTCCAAGAAACGCTGTTTCATACCCACTCGTGAAGTTCATAGGTAATTACCCACCTTTGCCACTAGTTACACATATGAGGTAATTACCCACCTCCATTCAACATCCAAGGGCACAAATGGGTATCCACATCAAACCCATCTATTTTTGAAGCTAGATCTAATTTGCAAACCAAACACCTCCCTTCCCTACTTCAACTTTATGATGGAGCTACTCTATGGTGAAGTTGGTGGAGTGGAGCTGATTTTTTTGGAGTGGAGCTCTCCCAAACAGGCCCTTAGGGGGAGAGAGGAGGAGAGTGAGATCAGGGGAATTGTGGAGGTGGCCACATGGGGAGGCCCTGCCACTGCTGCTGCGACGGCAACAATGGCGGCGAAGAGTTTGCTTGCTGGTTGCCTCTCTTGACTAAGAGAAAGGAGTAGTAGCAGGGGATGCCAAGGTCAATGGTTGGAGCAGAGGCAGGGGTCACCGGCATCAATGTGGGTAAAGCTGCCGTGTACCTCAGTGTCATCGCTGAGCGTGTTGGAGGTGAGGAAAGCAGCAACAGCTGGATAGCTTGAGTCAAAGGTAGTGCTGGTTGAGGGCACCGCGTGGTTTTGTTGTTCAATGGAGGTGCCGCACTCCTCACAGCACCGCCTGCTCCCTGTTGCTGTCCTCATCTCCTGTCGTCCCTGCTGCCAGAATGGAGAGAGAGGGGAAGGAGGGGAATAAGATGATGTGGCAGAGATATATGGCATCCATCTAAGTGAAACTTTGATACGGTGGTGTCATGTTGACGAAAGTCATGGTGGTTTCGGATGAGGGGGGTATTTTGCTCGGTTTTAAGAGTTGGAGGGTGTAAAATACCCGGTTTTTTAGTTTGGTGGGGATGTGGGGGGGGGGGGGGTTGTTAAAACGGACTTACCCAATAAGTAAAGCCGATCTCCTGGATTTTTAGAACTTACTACACTATCCAATAATTAGCATCAATAAAAAAGAAATTTTGTGTTGTTGGTTGGTGACTTTAAGAATGTTCACCACATTCTGTTCTCAAATGAACTATTTTACACACTGTGTTCTCACTTTGTTGGTATCTTTGGTGGCCTCCTACCTGTGATGTCTACATAACACAATCACTTGCAACATTTGTAGATGCAAACCCCAAATTACGGAGAACTTTTCATGATCTTTACAAATAGTAGAATACATTCCTTTCCAGGAAGGATGGAGGAAATATTGTTAAAGGCTTTTTTTAAAAGTCTTAAGGTGCCCAATGGGTACATAGGACCTTTCTGACGGTACCTTTTTGTTGTTGTAGAAATGTAAAATGACGTGACCGGAGGTGTTAGTTTTAGCAAAAGTATTGGGTGGTTGATATAGAAGTGTTCTGGTTTTACAGCCATATGGTAGCATTTCTAATAAAGCATCGTTCATAAAAATTTATTATAATTAATTTGTATTGACATCCTGTTAATAGAGTTCTTCTCATCATTCTCTCTTATGGCCTTTAATAATCCCTGAAAGTGTATTCATTATTACTGTATAGGCGTGTCCTGAATTTTGCCCATTTTGTAGGTGTTGACATCAGCATGAATACTCATCTAAAGACCGTGAAGCTCACATTGAAAGGGAAAAATCCTGTTACCCTTGATCACCTTAGCGTGAGGGGAAACAACATACGCTATTACATTCTTCCTGACAGCTTGAATCTGGAGACTTTGCTGGTTGAGGAAACACCAAGGGTGAAGCCTAAGAAGCCAACTGCAGGTTTGATATTTTGTTTGTATTTCTATGTTTTAATTTACTTACCATCGACACGGTTGTCTGATCAAAACTTCATCTGAAAGCAGGGAAGCCTTTGGGGCGTGGCCGTGGCCGTGGTCGTGGGCGTGGTCGCGGAAGGGGGCGCTGAGCTAGCATGCTTTGGAAATTCTTGCACTGCTCACTTCTGTGCAATGCAATCTGCTATCTTGTGAGTTGTACGGATTAATATTCTCATTAGTGCTAAGACTTACCGCGATGCCAGCGGTTCTTTCTGTGGATTCATGTTGGTGTTTGACCTTATATTCAGGAGTATGCTAGGTTTGTAGGTAATTACTGTGACATGATGCTCTTCTCGCGTAAGTCTTATGGATGAGGACTAAATGGTTTCCCAACTTATAACCAATATGCCTAGTTTTCCTTATATTTACATGTTCGGCTCACCAGCAAGTGGTTTGTTGCTATCCAATATAAGTAGATAGGAAAAACATTTCCATGTCACTGTTAGCTACCAACGGAAGTTACATAGATCCACCTTAATTATCAAGATGTGTGTGGCTTTTCTTTTTATTATAAACTTCATATAAAAAGGAGTTGTGGTTGTGACTGTAGGTTCTACCATTCCTCTCATATTCCCTTCTTCAAAAGGATTTGAGCAAATTTTGCAAAATACACTATCTTTGACAAAAATTATAACGAAGCTACACTTTTAAACATTAGTTTCACAGAACCACTCTTGCTTCCCTATAACGTTAACAAAATCATGTTTTTAAATAATGTTGTCATTTGCAAATAGGATTTGTCCCCACTGGCCAGATTAACAAAGCCATCCTGTTTTGTGCCACTTCCGCGCACCCACCCTCCCGCTTCTCTCCGTGGCTGCAACACTCCGATCGATGACTCACAGGAGGAGCTCAAGCACTGTAGTTAGCCCCACTAGGACATGCAATCATGCTTACGTGTAGGGAATGAAATGTCGTCGAGATTTCTTGAATCTTAGATCTCATACCCCTCCAAGTTCTATAATATCGACGAAATTAAGAAAATCCTAAAAAAAAATTCAAAGTACTATAGTAATCTAAAATCTCGACGAGATCTTGCTATATTTGATCGAAATTTTGGTTTTTTTACCAGAATTTGAGCAAAATTTGACTGGATTGGATTCACATCATTTTCCATGTCGGACCAAAATTTTAAATTTTTTTGAACCAATTTTTGTTCAGTTAAAAATCACTGAGATCTCGAAAATCTCGGTAAAAAAGAACCAGATTTGTATTTTGCTTTTTGGATTTTGTTTGGATTTCATCCGAAATAACAAAATCTTATCGAAATTTAGGATTTCGGAGGATACCAAGATAAAACCCTAAAACAAAATTCAAAACCTTGCTTATGAGTCAAATAATGTCCATCGTAGCAATTACCTCCTCGTCAGCAAACAGAACACAGGGAGACCTTGTTAGTTTGACGAGTGGACCTAATATGTCAGGTTCGTTGTTTAAAAGTGTGGTTTTGTGCATATAGTAAGTGTGGTTCTGTGAAACTGAATTTTAAAGTGTGATTTTGTGATAAATTTATTAAAGCTAGTGTGGTTTTATAAAATTTACTCAAAGATATTTTGTGGATGGATCTATGTAGACGTGTGTGTTATTTGTATATGATTGCATCCTCTACGCATGTGATGCTGATAATGCATGCAATTTTTTTTACATTTTTAAAAAACATAGTATATTTATTTGAGATCCGTCGCAATGGACTCGTGGAACAATTCAATCAATCATACTGTGAACAATTTAAGACTATTAATGCAACTAATCAAGATTATTAGTGGAACATTTTGCATAATCTTAAAAAAAATGACATCGACACATATGCAAGTGAAGTCTTGTTTTGAGAATCTTATAATAAATAAAGCATAAAATATTTGCAAGTGAGATCTTGTTTTAAATAAACAAAGCACCCTAGCTATCTAATTTTTTTCACCTAGGCATCGTCAAGATATTGCAAGGAACAACATTCTACTCCCTCCAAACAGAAGTAGTTATGTTTTGAATATAGACGTAGTTAACTTTACATTTGCGGGGCGCATAGTATTTCCGCATCTAGTCATCACAAACTACATTTTACGGCGATTGTAACGGCGATTGTGCATTACGGTGGACATCACCATGAAAGTACAGGTGCGAATGCTCCTAGGGATGGAACTGGTACGGATAGTTTTCGACCGACCGACCGACCGAATTGATTTGGATGATGATTTGGATAGTTTCACAGATATCCAGTTGATTTCTCGGATAAGGATATGGATACAGATAATTTATATGGATACGAATATGGAACACTGATTATCCGACGGATACGAAATATTCGAGTTTTTGTTCGGATAATATCTGAATATGACATACGGATATTATCCGAATAACTTGAACCATGTCCATGAGATCAGAGATGAGACCATGATAACATGTAACTGCTGCAAGGTTACATACATGTGGAATTGTGGTTTGTGGAATATGGATGACCAGACGTGGATGTCATATACTCATATGTACTTATACTATGTAGTTATGTCTATGTGGCTAACTGGCTATGTTTTTTTTTTTATTATGTTTGATGTTTGCCAATTGTTGAGTTCAGACGATCATCATTCATCATTCATCAAAGACAAACTTGACACTGAAGGTTTATTAGACTATCACTATCCACTAGAGACCACTACTTATAAATTTGAATAGTTTTCATAGTAGATTAAATAAATTTGATGGTGCATTAAAAACAAAATTTAAATGTAATTTATTTTTAAATAACAGTTGAAATTTAAATGAAATTCTCAAATTTTTTATTGATCTTTCTCCTAATTTTCAATTTAATTTTAGAAATTTTGAATTTGTACTAATTTAATAATATTCGTGCACAAATTTTGTAATTTTTGACATTTTCTTATTTTTTTTAAATTCCTAATTTTGAATTTAAATTTGGACCGATTTTGGAGAAAAAAATTGAAATTAGATTTTAAAATATCCGACTAATATTATTCGTATCCATGTTGATTCTGATCCGTATTTGATTTGTATTCGTAACCGATATTATCCTGTATAATTCGTATTTGATTCTGTATTCAGCACTATTCGTATTTGATTCTGTATTCGATAAAAAAAAACAGATACGGATACGAATAGGACGATATTTGACCGTATCCGATCCGATCACATCCCTGGCCGTATCGCTGGGTTCCGAGTCTACAAAGCATTATTACATTGAACAAATGAACAACCATACCGTTTCCTTTAGCGAGATTGCCCAGGAGTACTCGAGTCTTTCTTTACCTTGGGAGCATTCAAATTTTGATCCATCCGATTTTGCCTTGCGATTTATGTGCTCCGACGACCGACGGGGAGACTCCAACGAGATCATACTACCATAGATAACCGCCAAAGATAAGGAGGACAACTTTACAGAATGATTGCATGGTGTAGGCAACTACCATAGATGAACATTCGATGGCTGCAAGAACAAAGCACCAAGGCCAGCTATTTTTTTTTTCTCACTAGGCATCGTCAAAAAATATTGCAATTTGCACGGAACATGTTATACATGATACGACTTGGCGCCACCGCCTTAGCTGCAGCAGGCACCACCCTGAGAGGACGAGCCAGCACCACCTCCAGACGCGTTGGGGACGGCGTACCCAACTTTGATTCCATTCGACTGCGGCAATTGGAGAAAACATTATATAATGTGAAAATAATAAAACGATGGCATGTGCTTTAGTAGTTCGGTTTTTAGAAAATATAGACAGGAAAAAGGCGTCCCTTGTGATCAGAGCAGTGCTACTCTGCACCTTAACACAAGCAAATACGAGAATCTCTTTCAGAATCGAACATAAGAAATAATATATTCCTCATGGCCATCAAAGAATATTCAAGTCTGGGTTTCATGTACTTGTTATAAGTCTAGAGTACACGACTACACCAACACCACCAAAGACATGCACCAAATGGAGGCCCATCACTACACTTTCGCAATTAGATAAATAAGATGCAACGCAAGAAGGTGCATTATAATGCACAAACATATTTGCAAACTAGCAGAAAGCAAAAGTACAAGAGAGTATGAGGAATATAAATTCGAAACTAATATAATAACCTCTACGCACTCTTCATCAAGCTTTGATGATTAATTGACAAGCGAAGCGCAGATCACATTTCCTATGACTAGCCAGTACAAAAGGTTGCATATATGGACCTGGCCAAGTATACCTGTTCTCCCACCCAAAACTCTTTTAAGTGCTTAGCAACTGCTAGCTTGTTGTCTGAGGATTTGAACCCTTTCGACTTTAACAAGATTTGTATTGATCTACAACTCTACATGTTTGAGATTACCACAAGTCTTACGTGGAAGTTCTGAACATGCAATGAGATCACCAAATCTTTTTATTGCATTTCTTACAGGAAGCTCCCAGTAAAAGAATTTTATCACACACACAAAACGGAAATTTTTATTACACAGATTGTCATCTACTACATGTTTTGTCATCTTCTACATGTTCTTCACAAAGATGTGCACTTTACTGTGGTTTTAAAACATAACATATGTGTGGCACCATAAGAACTTCAGACCAAGTCAAGACTCAAGAGATTGAATTCAATCATTACTGTACTAGAAACTTGTGATCTCAGTAATTGTCTTTGAATGGCACAAACTTGAACAGATACTTAATAAGGGGATAAGGCAAGAAATTAAAAACTGACCTCATTAGAGACATCAAAAACACCATCTTGGATTTTCTTGTATATTGTTCCTGCGGTCTTAATGAATGCCTGCATCACAAAAAGATTTGAGAAAAATTTGAACAGAATGAACAGTGTAATCGCACAAGAGTGCACTAGGAATAAACCACCACCTCCTCAACATTTTGTGCAGTTTTTGCAGATGCCTCCATAAAGACCAGACCATGCTCCTTGGCAAACTGTTCACCTTCCTCGTAGCTGACGGCACGTCTATGAGACAGATCACATTTGTTTCCGATCAGCATTACTGTCATGTTGGCATTTGAATGCTGCCTTGCATCTTCTAGCCAGCTTGCGAGATGATTAAAAGTCTCCCTCCTGAAGTTTGGTTAGTCCAGTGTAAGGGCATGTACAGTGGTATAAACGGTAGCTATATGTAATATACCTCTATATCATCTATAAATAGGATTAAAGATAACTTATACAATAAACTGTCTATACGACTGTTTGTAATGATCTCTCGTACAATTAATAGAATGTCTGTACAATGATATATACATTATAAAACTGTCTATAAAGCCGTTTGTTAAATAGTAGACAACATCTTTCTCTCTTACTTCTCTCTCATTCATATCATGCAAAACCCCATGTGATATATTTTTATAGACAGCTAACATATACCATTGTACATGCCCTAAACACTATCCGTATGCAG
The DNA here is from genome assembly GCA_036346355.1 of Rhipidocladum racemiflorum. NCBI lineage: Eukaryota > Viridiplantae > Streptophyta > Magnoliopsida > Poales > Poaceae > Rhipidocladum > Rhipidocladum racemiflorum. Next base: position 24,498,568 of record CM070571.1, read on the forward strand.
AAAGTTAAACACTATGTGAGATATATTTCAAAACCATTAAAAGTACCTGGTGATATCATAAACCAAAAGGGCACCAGCAGCCCCTCTGTAGTATGATCTAGTTATAGATCTGAACGATTCTTGGCCAGCCTGTAATGTTAAGAGACAATAGTATAAAATGGATGCGCTTCACGACATCATAGTCAATAAGCATGGTAGGTCCTGGACTCCAGAAACAGGCACTCGCAAGCATAATTGCATGGCAGTTTAGTTAAACAGCCTCCACCACCAAAGTTAATTATGTAAATAAACAAAAGCCAATAGGGACACTGGGACATGATATGATGAACAAACTAAACACTCGCAACAATAAACATGATTTTGAAACTTGTAAAGTTAAGTGGGACATGTATCATATACTCCCTCCCTCTGTTGATAAATATAAGGCATATTTTGACTTTGCAAAAGGATTAAGGTTGCAGTAAAATTGAGAAAAACATAAGAGAAAATAACTTACATACCCCTCTTAATTGTCTTGAAAGATGAGATATAATACTTTGTGTGGGTGGTAATGAATAAATCCATATGGTTGAGAGAGAATAAATAGAGGTATAGTAGGAAAGGCTCATTAAATCTACATGCAAGCCTTATATTTTTAAACAAGACTTTAAACTATAAACCTTATATTTATCAACGGAGGGAGTAACATGCTACTTCTGGTCACAAAAGAGTGTCACCACGGGAAACGTACAGAAACCATTAGAACTTGGACCAACAATATTTTTGTGAATATTTTGATGATCTAATGGGGTAGATTTGTCTAAAATATATTCTTGTAATACTATATAATTTCATTAGGTTTTATAAAATATTACAATAGGTGATCAATGTTGCATTTCAAAATTCGTGCGAAAGTACTTTTTTCCCCTGACCCGTGGGAGCAATCCACATGGATGCTCGATGAATAACATCTAACCAAGATAACAGTTGGCTATGAACTAGTCAGGGACAACACAATTAAATACGGGATCGATCCTTCAGTAACCCCCGTAGAGCTACCATTGGGCACTGCTGATCAGAATTGACCAAGATTGAATACGTTTCTTGACTCCGAGTTCACGTGTTGGTTCGAGATTCCTAAAGCACAGGCCCCTAGTTGCATCCCGCAAGCAACAGAAGCGATGCGGCACAGCGAAGGAAGCAAGCAAGCAAGCAAGCTGGGGAACGGGGTAGAAGATGAATAGATAGAGCACGGACCGTGTCCCAAATCTGGAGCTTGATGGGCTTGTTGTCGATGGTGATCATGCGGGCGCCGAACTCGACGCCGATGGTGAGGTCGTGCACCGGCTGGAACCTCTTGTCCGTGAACTGCAGCAGCAGGCACGACTTCCCCACGCCTGCATGGAAGAACCAACCAACCAAATCGATCGATCAACCGCCGCGCGTACCAAGCAAGAAACCGCGCGCGCACGGCCGAGCAGATCCCTCCCCGCGGCGGTAGCCAAGAAACAACTAACCAGCCGCGCGGATCCGATCTCACCCACGGGCCATACGGCATGGAGCAGGAGGGATCGATCAAAGGAACAACAGCAAGATCTGGGAGGACGAGGGAAGAGGAGGCGGGCCTGTGTCGCCGATGATGATGTACTTGAAGAGGTAGGCGTACGACATCTTCGATCCCGGCGTCGCGAGCAGCAGCAGCAGCAGCAGAAGCGATTGGATTGGAGGAGCAGCGAATTGCAAAGGCTTGGACGATTCGATTGGTAGCTTGGGGAGGAGGGGTGGGAGAGCGGAGGGGGGATACGAACGAAACGTAATAAGCACCGGCGCTACAGCCAGGGGGTGAAAAAACACCTGAAATATCCGTCCGATCCGATCTCGAATCGGTTTAAAATCTGTACCGATGTTATCTGTATTCGTATCCGAAAAATTCGATGTAATATGGATTAGGATATGGGAAGAGCAATATCCGATCCGTATCCGAAAAATCTCATATAATATGGGTTAGGATATGGGAAGAGTAATATCCGACCCGATATTCGGTAAATATCCGACCCGATATCCGGACAAAATCAATTATTCTTCCATTAATTTGGTTCATTATTGAATAGATAGAGTAGTTGTTTGATACTGACACTAAAAAACACTACTTTGTTATTAAGCGTGAACTTCAACAAATCTATCAAATGTGACAATTCAACACTATTTAGGGCATCTCCAATAGTGTAGTCAACTACTAGCTATAAGAAGTGTACATGTCATCTATAGATAGCTAATAGACAACCTCTCCAATGGACTAGCTATAGCATTGTCTACAAAATTAAATATGGGCCCATATGTAAGAGGTGATAAATGTCTTGGAATCAGCTATAGCCTGGCTATAAGTTAGTAGTAAGCATATATCTCTCTCTTCTTTTTCTCTCATCCACCTAAGCAAAATGCTGAGTTGGCACCCTTATAGCTAGCTGAAGTGGCACCATTGGAGATGCCCTTAATAGCAAACAAATCCGAGTAGTCCTCATTATGAGAGAAGTCTATCTTCAGTTTGTCAGAATGTGACAATTCAACACTATTTAATATCTCCAGAAATTTATTCCGTAAGGTTAAGTTTGATGGAAGAGCTCCCATTGTTCTCTGTTTTCTTTATGTCTCGATCTCTCTCCTTGTATCCGACCCATTTGCACCTCTAACTATACAACTATCCTACGTTGAAATAATTATGATTTGAAGCTAATGTTGTAAGGTTAATGCTTCATTATTTCTTTTACGTATACAATTATGTATTACACTACTATCCGATTATGATATTCGATCCTGACCCGAATCCATCAGGTATCCGCTCCGTATCCGAATCCCGAAAAATCCGAATTCGTATCCACATCCGGAACAACCGTATCCGACTCCGAATTCGGGAAAAAAAATATATGGGTTAGGATACGGGACAAGCAATATCCGCCCGTATCCGACCCGGTTTCACCCCTAGCTACAGCTATTTCACCCTTTCTTTTCTTCCGGCTGGCGACTTGCCTCGGACGAGGCCAACCAAAACTTTAAGAGCATCTCCAATAGTTCTCAATAATTTGACTTCCAATAATCCTGGATTGAAAGCCTTCTAAATGTTTTTGGGCCTTAAAAAAATACCATACTCCAACAGTTCCTATTTTTTTCTTCAAAAATATTTTGACTTGGTCCCTATGGTCCCGGTTTTGCTGTCTTTCTCGTCGCCCTTGTGGACAGGTTTATCACTCTAGTTTCGTTGACAATGATGGGATCACTAAAGCCTGCGGGTGTCCTTTGCTTCCACTAGGAAATCATCTCAATAAATACCCAAACACAAACATTCCATGGAAATCATCTCAATAAGAACCCAAACACCCTCTGCAAATCAAGTACAATTATCCGAAAACTCCAAACCTCCTACTACTGATGCCTAGGTCCGTAGAGAAGTGTATACGTTCATAAATGAGCATGTCTTGGTTATATCTTAATCCATAGTTCAACAATCAACCAAACCATAATCAACATCACAAATCAAGATTGATTCTAATCTCTAGCATAACATTACAGAAGTATGGATCAAAGGAGCAGTATACTATATCGCTTGATGGTGATCAAAGGAGTCTTCTAGAAATGGCCTCAACATAGCGTGGCGACTCGGCCGATGGCAAGGCTGTGGTCTACCGTCTACATTTGCATTCCTTTATACTACCATGGCAATCACAGTCTCTTGAAGAGTTCTAGCTATCCTAATCCCTAGTACTGCAGCAAGGACCAAGAACAAAGTATTCCAGTCTGTAGCTTCTTTGCTACTTAATTATACATACACACCTTTCACACCAAGTGAAAAAAAAAATCACAATATCATACAGAACTGCTTACTACTAACGCAAAGAACAACTATCTACATAACCTATAGCTCTAATATGAGCACTAAATGTTGCTTTAAGATTCCACCATTTGGAGATTATGCTGAAAACTCAAATTGTACAAACAATCAGGCAATTCAGCTAGACCAAGAATTGCCACTCTGAATTGACACAAGTTGCATTCTTTCTGGGATTTCTTTATTGATTACTCAAGCGCCTCCACAGTATACAATGCAATAAACCAATTGCAACAACAGCTCACAAGCATAAATTAACTTGCGAACAAGCTAACAAGTAACACTTGGCAAGCAAATGAGTTGGAAGCCCGGGACAACACATTCACATAGGTGTTGAGTCAAGCGGACGGCCGGGCGGTTGTTGTGCTTGAAGAACCGGGGGAGCAGCACGGCGGCGAAGACGTGGGGGTCCCACACGACGAAGCTGTTCCCGGATCGCCCCCACGAGACGACGCCATCGGTGGCCGGGTCGGCCACCAAGTCGAACGTCTTAGTCAGGAACCGCGGTGGCTCCACCTCGTGCAGCCCCTCCATCGGCCGCAGCGCCCCGCCGCGTCCCCCTCCCCGTCCTCCTCAGGCGGTGAGCTCAGCGGCCACTCCTCCTTCACTATCCCCGACAGCAGTGTGTCCATTGTGGGTGAATCACGCACGAAACAACCCAGCTATAACGAGGAGAAGCGATTCGGCTGCAGGGAGGAGCGATTTGGCCGCGGGAGAAGCGATTTGGCGGCGGGGAGGGCGCGAATCGCTGATTGGGAGCGCGGACACGGTGCAGAAAAATGGGGCGGACGGGGTGTTGTTTAGGGCGTGCGTAAATTTTGGGATCTACGATGAGGAACTGTTGGAGTATGCATTTTTTCAATCAAGCCCAAAATCATATTTAGGGTATGGATTTGAGGCATTGTTGGAGATGCTCTAAGCCCCGCTGTACTTAGCGTCGTGGACATTTTTTTATCATCATTTTTAACTTTCTCAAGAATCAAGTTATAAATCTAATGTTTTTTCAACGATAAAAGCGTCAGTAGGTAATATCGTGTTTTTCTATCATGGCAGGAAGCCAGGAACCTGCTGAGCGAGCTCTAGCGATAGGTATCTGCTTAGTGCATATCGCGATACCCTGTCTAACTAAGCTCGGTACCACGGTATCCTATCTATCGTGGTGGTTACGGTATTGACAACTTGTCGTGGTAGAAGAGCGTGATAGATGATATATACATTTGCTGATGTTTTCATGGATAAAAAGAAAGCTAAATTTATAGTTTTATTGAAAGAAAACTAAAGAGGAAGAAAACGCGTGTAAAGATGCCAGATGGGCCAAAGCTTCACCGAAACTCGGAGGCATCCAATGCTGAAATTTTTTTATTTAATATTTATTTTAAATCTTTTTTAAAAAATAATCAATGGAAAAAGATTATGAAAATAGGCTCCTGTTGCTTGGATATGGGGCGGTCGTCCCATAATGGGGCAATAGGGACCTTACTACAAAAAACGCTGTCGCGTGGTGTCCATGGCCGTTAATGGCCATGGGGGGAGGGCACTGTGAGGGGACATATCGCCCAATATGGGGCGATCGCCCTATATAAGGGCGATATCTTCCCTTTATAGCTCCCCTCCCTTCGTTCTCACCGAGCGAGACCAAAAGCAAAGCCACAACCGAAAGAAGAGGAGAGAAAAGAAGAGAAAGGAAGGAGAGGAGGAAAAAAATGCCAAGGCGTGTAAGTGGAAAGGGAAAGGGAAAGGGAAAGGGAAAGGGAAAGGGGAAAACAAAGGAAGAGTGAGGCGTTTCGGACTGGCCGTGCAATTCAGCGTACCAGGACCTCTTCCTACCTCGTGGGGTTGTCGCACAGATGTGTATGTGCAAAGATCCTTGCAGACTTGTCCGCTCTCGGGAAATTCCAACTTGGAAGAGGAGGTATTGTTGTTGGGGAACGCGGTATGCTACACTAGCACAAATTAAAATTTCTACCGCAAACCAGAAAAGCTACTCGCAAGAAGGGGATCATAGATCTATTACCACTAGACACGCAGTTGCGAAATCCTTCGCACGTCGTTGTAGTGGATCGTCCTCGCCGCGGATCGTCCTCGCCACGGATCGTCCTCGCTGCGGATCGTCCTCTCCACGCCGCAGTAGCAGCAGCGTCACCACAGCAGTCCACACGTCCGGGGATGGAACGTCGTGCGTCGGTGTGCAAGCACCGGGTCGCTCGACAGGGGCAACGAGAGGAGGTGGCTAGGGTTTCTGGCGAAATACCTCTAAACCGCACGAAAGTGTCTTCTGCGTCTAGCCTCCTCCCCTCCTTATATAGCCACGAGGTGAAACCCTAGGCAGTCAGGGCCCATCTACGCGCTAAGCCCACGAGGTCCATTAATTACGGATCCAATCCGAATTAATGCGTCCTAGCCCGTTAAGTGTGTGACCCTGTAGGTTCATGCGCATTTGGACATGGATTCGGAAAACCCTTTTTCTAATCCAATAGTCGGTAACGACTCCTTGCAGAGCATGCCAACTCCCAAACGCATATGATTAAAGTACTGATGTAATAATCCCTTTGACAAACTATATGAAGATCGAACTCAAGGCGAGAAGCATGTCATCCTTTGACAGTTCAATCCATCTCTCGTATCCGTGATATATTAATAAGTTGTGGTTGTCTTCTCAATCACGGCATGGCCATGCACTTCCTTAATCATATCACACGAGTGGCCTAGACATATATCTCCGTTACATTGGAGTGGCAAATTCCATCTTGACTGCTCACTTCCCTCTCCATGTTTCATAGTAAACATAAAAGCTACCTTTATAACTATCCGGTTAGGAAATAGTGTTTGGTAACCCCAAGGTAAACTATTACACATGTAGGGAATATGACAATCTCAGGTCTAAGGATCATACATCTACTATGTATGAGATACACTGATGACACATAAGAATATAGCATTCTCGCAGTGTCCCATTGTGGGTCTATCTAACACATGTTCTTCAACATGCGTCCACAATGTATTGATGATATCTCCATATCCCATGATCTATGAAACATGATCATCGAACAATACATGTGATGATCTATTCATCGTTGTCCTATACGATGATATCCGATCAGAGATATTTATCGAATTATATCAATAAGTAAAGAGCTTCATAAACAAGTCGCACACTTGTTGATCAAAACAATGATATACATTCATTGGACCAATAATCATATTATTATTCATAAACATAGTCATGTTACAATCATCCATATGATTGCCTCAAGGGCATAACACTAACAATTGTAAGTGCCGCAACTACGCCTTCGACCCGCCGGAGAAGAGCCTGAAGAATCCATCAGATGGTAATAATCATACGTTTATCGTAATATTTCTATATGAAACTTTGCTAATTTATGTTTCATGTAGTTGCTTCCACCACTGTATTAATTTGAACAATGGTTTGATCGATTTCCTTGATCGCTACTTATGGGCATGCGCTCAAAGGATACAGATAGGGATTCGCAAACAAAAAGGGGAATTCGTAGTTACTTTTTCCTGTCGCGTAAAAAAAGGCTTTACGCGAGAGCAATAGAGGTTCCTTGGAAGCAATATCGTAACTGCTCTATTGCGACGACAGAGAAGAGAGGTATTTTGGTGTCCCCACAACTTATATACGTTACGAATTAAGTAGTCGCATCGAACTCCTTTTTCCTTCTGGATGGTTCCTCCTTCAAAAGAAATGCATCCTTAAGCTCTTTCAACGTTAGAACTATAAGGCTTTGACTATTTTAATTCGACATTAGTAAGTTGGACCATTCGTATTCGACACATTCTTCCTCAAGGCTTCCATTTCCAACGTCGATCCAAACCTTCGAAGGCAGCTTCTTTGCTCTATTAACTTCAATACAGACCCTGGCAAACACGAGAGGGGATTTGGTATAAGTCTGCTTCTCCATATAAGAGAAGGGATACAGAAAAAGTTGGATGTAAGGAAGCTGAAGCGGAAATGCAATTCTCGGGTGAGGGAAGGGAAGGTCGCAGGAAAAATATTAGGTAAGCTAGTTTGGTCACCTCCGTGTGATGGGAAAGAGCTCATCTTTGGAATCTAGAAGGTCATTTAGTCAGTTAATAGAGCGGGACTTTTGTGAAACTTATTGGAGCTGCACTTCCTCGGTTCGCGAATGAAAGGGTTCAAATTCCACCCGATCAGGATGGATTTGGAAAATGGTCGGTTAGAGGCTGCTCGTTTTGGGCTTTGCTCGAGGTGGTGGTCACAGAAAAGGGGGTCACTCAAGTGTACGGCATTCTTTGTCCGTCCAGATCGCGGTACATGTTCGGACTGCTCTGGATTGTAGAGGAACGAATTTAAGGCTACTTTAGATGGGGTGGGCTGCACCCATTCTCGGTACGTACAAGGTGGGCACCCATTCTCGGTTAAGACGGGAAATCCTATAGGGGTAGAAATGCTACATTCCAAAAATCCGCTCTTGCTGTATTAGGAATTGAAAGTAAGTCAACTCCTTCCTCTTAGAGCAACTTGTCGCAGCTGTGACTACTCTTTCTATTTGAATTGAATGTCAGCGAATCAGTTTGACCAGGTGACTGATCCTGCCATAATATACTCCCGCCAATTCTATTGCACCGGAGTCGAACATACATACGAAGGAAGACCTGAATAGAGTAGCTCTTTATCTTTTAGCAATGCCTATGCGAACATCCTTTTAGCAACGCAATAGAGTGAAGTTTTCATGGTGAGGCTGGCACTTAGTAGTAAGCAATTTATTCTATCTAGGAAAGCAATAGTGACGGAACTTACTTACCTTAAGATAATTCCTTAGACCTTTGAGTTCTCTTCCGGGTAGGGCCATATCTTTTTGCTAAACGAGAAACGAGAGGGCTATATATTTCAAAAGTTAGGTAAGCGCATTCAGTTGACAATGGTTTTAGATGGAGATCAACCCCAAAGACCAAATGCTCCTTGATCAAGCCAACCGGAACGAGGAGTTCACGCGGCAGTTTCAAGAGCAGCGTGATGCCGCACGCGAGGAGGCACGTAGAAAGGAAGCAGAGGAGAAGGAGGTAAAGAGAGGGGAAATGAGAGAGGGCGTGTTGTGCCAGAGAAGCCCCACCGGAGGCATGGGCAAAGGGGAAGTGGCCTCGATACACTCAGTAGATGTCAAGTTGTAACTATTATTTTCCTTGTTCGTGATACTCCTTCCAGTTTTAAGCCGTAATAAAGAGTGTGGCCTACCTTATTTTCCGCATTAACTTCTAATTAGAGAATCACCCTCTCTCTAATCTTCCTCTCCCACCCTCGTTTTGCAATAAATAAATTTTGAACTATTCGTCCTCACGACAGGAAGTTGCGAAAATCGGAAGAGGCACACGCGGACACAAAACCCTGAAGTTGTGGCCACTTAGGGGTTTTCTTAGCCTCGCGGGGCCCACCGAATACGGCCCAAAAATACAGGAAAAATCACAAGCGACCTACGCAACGCAGGCTACCACTTATTTATGGGCGAGCAGGTCGGACGTTGCCCCAACACGAAGTTGCAAATATCAGAAAAGGCACACGCGGCCACAAAACCCCGAAACTGTGGCCACTTAGGGGTTTTTGTAGCCTCAGGGGCCCACCGGATATGGCCCAGGAAATACAAAAAAAGTCACGAGCAACCTGCGCAACGCAGGCTACCACTTATCTATGGGCGAGCAGGTAGGACGGTGCCCCAGTGCGAAGTTGCGAAAATCAAAAAAGGCACATGCAGACATAAAACCCCGAAACTATGACCACTTAGGGGTTTTTGTAGCCTTGCGGGGCCCACCAGATACGGCCCAAAAAATACTGGAAAAATCATGAGCGACCTATGCAACGCAGGCTACCACTTATCTATGGGCGAGCAGGTCGGACGTTGCCTCAGCACGAACGTGCGAAAATCGAAAAAGGCACACATGTTACTAATTAAGACGGATAAGGTAAAAAGGTCTGCTAGCACTAAGTTCAGACAGTTATACAACATGGTGGTGAAGGTAAAGGCATTACAAAAGTACAGTTGTACAACAAGTCAATGACGGCCACGCTTCCTGATTTGGTCTGTGGGGTACGTGAGTGGCAATGTAGGATGGACGACCCTCCTAGGTCGACCCTGCGGCACAGGGGTAGAGTAGTTTGGCTGCGACTTGGGTGTGTCCTGGTACGGTGCTCCCAAGAGCTGAGAGGGGTCGAGGAAGTTAGTCGACATGTACTGCGCCACGTCGAACGCTGCCTCCTCCCGGTCGTCGTAGTCTATGTTGCCGAAACTACCCAGGGGTCCTGGTGGGGCGCGAGACGAAGAAGGCCCCTCATCACCCCACTGTCCCCACTGTTGCTGTGTGGGAGGCCACGAGGACTCGTCGTAGTCGACGTTGGCCTGTGGGAGATGACTGCCACGGGGAGGTGTGAGCACGGCTCCACGAGGAGCCACTGTGGGAGGGCGAGGTGCTAGCCCACGGGGATGTGGTGTGCTGCGTCCGACGACGTCTCCGCGCCCCCGGCAGGTGGCCAGGCAACACAACCGCATCGCCCTGTCGAGGACCTGCTCCCAAGCTGCCTCGGCCTCAGCGGTAGTCATCTGGATGCCCGCCCAGAGGCGGGCCAACATGGACGTAGCCTCCACGTGCACCTCCCCTACAAGCTGTGCCTGCATGTAATGTCGGTTTGATATTAGGTAATTTACATGAAAATTACGTACTCATAGAGATTCAATTGTGACACTTACCACGAAGTTGTCCCTCTCGGACATCTGTGAAGGGTACGTGTCCATCACCGATGCCTACTCTGCGACATACGGTGCTGGTGTGTACCCCCTGAGCCGAGTCTGCGGCGCGAACCACTCCATGTACTCACCGTACATGTCATGATCGTACGCCCAGGTCTCGGTGACCTTGTTCACGAGTGCGTCGTCCCATTGCAGTGCCCATGGCTGCATGCGATGCGCGAACTGAATGGCCACTGCAGCCCCCATCTGGGTCATCCTACAATGCAAAACGGGAATTTACATACAATATCCATTCTGCGGGAATGCTAAGCAGTGTGCTTAGGAGACGTACACGTGAGCGCCACGTGAGACAGCATGACGAAGCGGCAAGGGAAAAGCCTGGAACAGGCAGAACTACTGCAGCACTCGGTGCGGCGAGTACTCCTCCACACACAGGTCGAAGACGAGGACCTTACGGGTGAGCCGGAACGGCTCGTCCTGCGTGCCAAGCACTAGATACCGTAAGGTGCTCAGATGTGGATATTGTACGCGCTGTATGGCGTCCACCGCACGTCCTCGTCGTGGAGCCTATTGAACTCCCGAATGAACTCGGGGTAGGACCTCCTGACCTATCGGTGCGCGTATAACCGCTGCGCGGAAATAAAAACTGGCGTATGTTATGAAAGTGCGTAAGTGGGAATAAGACACGAGGGGGTATACCTGTCATCGAACCCAATAGTGGCCCATGGTGGGCCAGTCCCTCGAGTCCTCGTCGTACAGGTCTTGTGGGTACGGCACGGTGTCAACAAGAGGCCTGCCGATGGAGAAGCGCTCCCAGGACCATAACTGCAGCAGTAGGACGCAACCCGACATCGTCGAGTCCTGGTCTGCCCGAGAGACAGTGTCGCACAGACCTCTATACATCGCCGCGAGCACAACAGAGGCCCACGACCATGCACCATCTGTTTATAATGAAAAAGTTAGACATGTCCTGTCAGAAGAGATTTTAACGGAATGTGTTACCTCATGCTCCGGGGTGTCGGCGATGGACTGGGCGTACTCGACCAGGTGTCGCTCCACCGTGTTCCCGTGGGAGGATAGGAACATCACCCAACCGAACAACAAGAGCAGGTATGCCTCCAGGTGGCGGGCCACGTCCTCGTCCTCGGTGTGCTGGTGTATCAGATCAGCCTGCAACATTTGGTACAATATTATCAGCAACTTAGCGTGTCTCCGTTAAATTGCAATGAAGGAGGTACTAACCGTGAACTGAAGTAGCCACGACTTCGTCGGTCCGTGCGGCTCACCCAACCTGAGGGGCACGTACGGGTCGGCTCGGGGGTGTCGCTGCACCTCGGCGAACCGCGCGAACAACTCCGCATGCCACGTGACGGAGACGTCGTGTGGCACAACTGCAAGACCCGCACAGGGGAGTCCTAGGAGGTAACACATGTCCTGCAACGTCGAAGCCATCTCTCCGCAGGGCAGGTGGAACGTGTGCGTCTTTGGTCTCCACTGGTCGACAAGTGCGGTCAGCAAGGACCGGTCGTACCCGAACCGTGGGAGATGCTTGCCCTCATCCGGGGCAGTGGCCTGCTCCACCATTCTACAGAGTGGAAGTAAGCCAGCCGCTCGTAACCTGCATGTAGTGTGTAGCGTCGTCAAAATTGCATTCACAGGTAAGTACATGTACATAAAAGAGTGGAGGCGTTGGCAGGTTACTGTGGAACCCAGCGTGGGTCAATGCGAAGCATCTGGTTCGGCACCCGAGGCCGCAGTTTTCCTAGCTGTCGGTTCTGAACTGCGGAGAGCCTAGACTGGTGGGTCGCATCCACGGTCCGGTTTAGCAGCACAGGTCAAGCATCAGCAGCACGCCCAGCTCCTGCCAGCGATGCTTGTTACAAAGAAAATACAACAAACTGGTTAATAATTAAATGTTACACATTAGAACTACCAAAAATTATATATAAAATAACGAAATGTTGCATATTTAAGTATATGTTCGATGAAGCACACAACATCAAAAACTACATGACGGGAACAATAATTAACTTATACATATTGTACTTTTATAAAGCAAATACAACAAACAGGACAATAATTAATTGTTACACATTGCAACTACCAAAAATTAAATGAAATGTTTCATATGTAAATATATGTTCGATCGTGCACACAACATTGAAAATTACATAATGGGAACAATTATTAACTGGTACATATTGAAGTACATGAAGTAAAGGAATGCATTTAGAAATACATGAAATAAAATTACATTATCCACAATTACGACGCGATTCGAACTCGTCCATATCATTCCGAATACTCCGTGTCCTTCGACGCTCGACCTTCTGCTTCAACATTCGGATGTTCGGTACCCATCGATGCCCTGGAAGGGGGGCTGCTGTGAACAATTAATCCACTCGGTATCCGTACACCTCTTTTTGCCATGTGTTGAGAACACTTTGCTTGTAGTAATAGTGGGAGATGTACGGACGACATGATTGGTGTGTCTCGGCGGCTGCGGCAATCACGTGCGAGCACGGCAAGTGCAGTTGGCGTGGCTTTTGGTAAGAGCACTCGCAGTCAGCAGCTCGGAGTATGCATAGATGGGAAGTCCTCTCCTGGTGGGCACCTCTGCGACCTCGGTCATCGCAGTGCACGTGGTATCTCTGTTCCACACCACTCTCCGGTATCACGCGATGTGCCTGTGCCTTTCATGTTTTGCTAGCCATTTACGTAGATACAACCGATGAGTAGAATAGTCGATTGTCCGACATACATGCAGCGGAGTTCTTATATCACTTAATGAAATATCTTTGGGTGCCTAGTAACACACCTTCAACTATACCCACCAATGGAAGGCATCTCGTGCCTTTCATTACCCAGTTGTAAATCTCCGCCAGGTTTGTTATCATTATTCCATAACGCGAACCACCCTTGTCATGCAGAAGGGACCAGTTCTCCAACGGCTTGTGTCGTATCCAGTCCGTGAAACTTTTTATGCTTGTCTCCAGCCTACGCTGAATGTTTGGTGTATCGTTCGAGAGCGCACAGAGGCTGTGGGGTCCTCTCCTTGCTCATGGTAGACCATAGGATTCTTTGATGAACTAGCGGTTCCCCTTGGATTCAGTGATTGCTTTTTGGTTAGTTCATCCAACGTCCTTCAAAGTGCGTCGAACTTCCTCAGCTGGTTCTGTTTGCACTGTCGCTTGAACATGTTCATAAGCTCCTTGTTCTTGAACTGACGAAAAAAATTAGCACCCATATGCCTCATGCACCACCTGCTTTTCAGGTCTGGCCACTTTGTTGCTCCTACGACGTCGAACCCTTGTTGCAAATCCACGATCGCCCTTAGCAACCCTACATGTCGGTCATGGATGACACAAACATCAGGCCAATCCTGAACAACTGTCAGCTTGACTCTTTTAAGGAACCAGTACCAGTTTGTATCATCCTAATTTTTGCTTTTATTGAATTTATTGAGTTATTTGAATTTTTGAAATTTTATGTAATTTATTTGGACTTAATTTGAATTAAATCTATTATTGTATTATTTAAATATTTGAAAATTTCATATAAAATTTTGTTGAAAATATTTTGTTTGAGTCCAAAATGTTTCAAAATATTTTTCAGAATTTTTCTGATAATTTTGGTATTTTTTCTCGCTTATTTGAATTACTAGAGGTATTTGAAATAATAAAAAAAAGAAATCTGGAAAAACCATAACGGGTCAGACCGTCGGTCCAACCCGTTAACCCGTTAACTCGCGTCGAAACCCTAACCCTAAACCCTGCACCGTTCAATCTTGATCGGACAGTCAGATTTGAGCCGCGTAGCTACGCGTTGGGGACCGTTGGATCGCGGGCACATGGACGAACGAGATGATGCCATGTCATCATCATTCTGAACTAAACTTCGACTTCGTCGCCGCGCGACTGCTGGACTCCTTCGCCGCGTGGGCCCATATGCCGAGGCTATTTAAGCCTTGAAGCTTGCCCAAGGTTCGCCTGACGCTTGCGCATCGTTTGCCCTAGGTGCCTGCGCTTGAAACGCCGCCATTGCCGTTGAATTCCTCGCCGAAGTTCACGAGCGCCGCCACGGATTTTCGTCATCTCTGTCAATGTCGAGCCATATTCCGTTGCCTAGCCTCGGATCTGGACTCGTCGTAACCGGGCTCTTTGGGACCAATTCCTCACTTCGTCGGAGCTGCCTCGAAACGCCGTTGCAGTTGTTGTCTTCCTCAACTCCGGCCAACCAGCATCGTCGCGCCATTGCCGACGCTCGCGAGCTCGATCAGCCGTCCGATTCGCATCTGACCGTCCAGGTTAGATCTCAAGCGTTGGTTTAAAAATGTGTGGTTTAGATGGATCTGTATAGATGAGGTAGATCTAGTCCCAACCGTCCGATCTGGAATGGATGGCTAGGATGTACTCGCGTAGTTCTGGGTTAGATCTATTGGTGGGCGTTGGATGTAGATCGAACGATCCAAATCGGGCCATGTGGACCGTGGAGTGGTTCGCCACATGTCCGGGTCGGATTCTAGAGGTAGATTAGATCTGAGCCCTTGATTTTTGAATTAGCGGCTGTGATTGCACCATGCGTAGATCCAATCCGGTGTTGTTGCGTGTCACTCGGTTACGGAACAGTCACGAGATCTTGGCCATCCGTTCAATCGAGCGGATGGGATCATGTGTAACATCCCCGTTTTCGGTCTTCTTGCCCAAAACTAATTTCAATTAATTAATTTAAAGGTTTGGATTTTCTTCGGTGTTTTAATTATCCTGGCATCCCTTCTCATCTGAAAACGGATTCAACTTTGTGTCCATTCGAAAAATCTTCATTCTATTCCAATTCAAATACTAAGTCATTGCCCTCAGCTGAAGTCAAACCTGGAATTTATTTTCCGATTCAAAATTCAATTTCATACTTCATCCAAAATTCCTTCCAAATTCCAAATTTCTTTAAAAATCCCAAAACCTATTGCATTTGGTCCTAAATATTCTAAAATATTTTTGGGATTTTTCCCAAAATTTATAGAGTCTCTTTGCTATTTTATCTTTCGCACTCTTCTTCATAACACTATTCTAATTCAAATTATTCATCTCGGTGTCATTCAAACTCCAAAATTCTTTCAAAAATCTTGAAACCAATTTCATTTGGTCCCAAATATTCCATAGTTTTTTTTGAGAGTTTTTCTAGGATTTTTAGGTCCTTTTTACTATTTTATCTCTCGCGCTTTATTTTCTTCACTATTCAAAATCCTTTAATGGGGACTGCCACCTATCATGCACTGTTCATGATCTTCCTCATACGATTCTAGAGAACAGACCAAGCTTCTTTCCATGGCTTCCAACTTCAAACTTCTATATCTCGCTCATTACTCCACTAAAGCATGCGGGGATTGAAGCGTTGCGAAGGTATTGATGAGGAGAATCAATTCCCGAGCATCACTCTCCCCAAATCCCGTTGAAATGATCGCATTAATCATTCAAACCGGAATCAATGTTTTTGTCATAACTCAACCATTTCTCCACCATTTTGAGTGCCTCCACTTCCTATAACTTCGTTTCATCCTCCTCCACGCCATGCTCACCGTCCCTCAACTCCATTTCTCTGGAATCTTGCAAGAACGGTCGCCGAACGTCATTCGTGGACATCGCCGTGTCATCTTTTGATCCGGTGAGTTATTTGCAAATCCGTTCACGTCATAGTGTGACTCATATTTTGAGGAAACTATTTCATATACAATAATGTTAGTAGCTTAGCATGATTTAGGAGTCATGATGGCACATGATATAGACTCTACTGGTTGGAGTACTAAATCGGGCTGGATTATATAATGCCATGATAATAATGGAGGATCTTGGCGATCTCATGAATTTTTGGAGGTTACAGAATTGATTATAATAATTTTAATCAATGTTTAGAAGTGAAGATTATAAATAAGTTGATGGTGGAATAGAATAGTTCGGTAGAAATGCTTAGACTCGCAATCGGTCAGTATGCACCTATGGGTGGGAATTTCTTTTAACTCTTGAAAACTTGTGTTGGAAATTATAGGCAAAAGGGTACTGCCATTGGTTTTCAAAATAAAAATAAAATAAAAATGATTTAGACTTGGGCGGAATGGTTGTCTGGCGGGTGCGGATAAAACACTGGTCTTGGTTTGTGCAAGTACCTCCCCAAGTCAATTAAGGACCGACGCTTATGATTGTCCATTCTAAGCACAACAGTACAACCACATGTCAAAGTGGGCATGACCTGACTAAATAATTTGTATAGACCAAGTTTAGACTCACCAGATGGTGGAATGTGGGTGCTGGATGGAGGCAAGTCATTTTTTCCACACGGTGCAAGAGGGGGCTTCTGTACTGGGTGGATAGAATCTAACAGTGATGAAACCTTAGCGGGTGGAGTCGGGTTAGGTAGATGCATTGTAAAGGCCTTGTCATGATCTCTCTGCCGACATACCAAAGGAAGTGTGTTAATAGCTTGGCATAAAGAGACGATCATGTCTTGTGGGTAAAGCTGTACACCTCTGCAGAGTGTAAAACTATTCGAATAGCCGTGCCTATGGTCAAGGGCAAGCAAAGAATGCTTTCATATTGGTAGACTTTGTTTTGTTTAGAAAACTGATGTTTTGGGATTCAGGAGTGGTTAGAACTCTCGGATGTGCTTTTGGCGGCTAGAGCCAGATAGGTGGATTGAACCTGTTTTTTTGAACCATGGCGGACAGAGCCATGTGGATGGATTGAACCATGATATTTTTGAGATGTGGCGGATAGAGCCTGTATACTAGTGATTAGTGGCTAAAACCTTCACTAGAATTATAAATAATTTCAACTGCACAAATAATTATTAAAACGGCTTTGTGAAAATATTACTTGTAAAGTTTATGAAAGTGTTGCTTTGTGCAAAAGAACCATAATAAGCCATCTTTGGATAGCCTTGCATTATGCATCTTTCCTAGACTTGCGGAGTACTTTATGTACTTACATACTACATTCTAAACATATTTCATAAGTGAATGAATCTGTCAAAGAAGATTCCAAGGACTAGGACGCGCACTCCACTCGATTGACTATGGGCATACGAATGGGTCACCACTTGGTGTTATCTTCTTCCACTGCAGTTATCCAAGTTGTTCAGCCTATAAAGGCAGTAATGGTAAACCTCGACCATAATGTCTTTGCTTTTATTTGGTGTTATTATTACTTGGTTATATGTAATAGTGATATGGTTGTTGATTCATCACTTTTTGACTGTGTATACTAGCTACTGATCTGGGACTAGTACAGAAATACACAGGGTGTTCCGGATCATAGATCTAGGGTGCCACATCATGCCACGTCACGAGCGCGAGAACCGAAGCCTCACCGAGCCAGCCACACCTCGTTTACGTCACCCGTGACGTCGGAGCTGGCGTCATTGGGGTGGGACCCATGCGTCAGTCACATCACAACCTTGTGGACCGAGTCCACAGTGGACCGAGCCTTGCCGTGGACCGGGTCCATAGACCCGAGGTGACGTGGCCACACCAGAGCATGCCATGTGTCAGCTGATGCAACATTGACGCAATAAATTGATTTTCAGTAGAAAAATAATTCAATTAATTTGGAATTTTCTTTTAATTGTATTTTCAAACTTTGAATCGCTATAGCTTTTGTGTTTGAACTCCGATTGAGGTGATTCCAGAGCCTAAAAATTTATAAAATTGTTCTCTATTTGATTATGAATTTGATTTAATTTTTGGACTTGATTTTCTCTCTATTTTTAGTTATTTATTATTTATTTATCCGTTACGCGTAGACGTTGAAGTGCCGGAAGGGTACGAGGGTGAAGCGTTGACCCAAGAAGTAGGTTCCAAGCAAGATCAAGACCTTTTCCAAGGCAAGTTGTGCTTTGACCATATTGATCCTACATTTCAACTTTATGTTGATTTAAATTATTGCATGCTAGTTTAATTAAAATCCTTTTAATAAATTTTGGGATTAACTATGCGACCTATTTGATGTACGCCACCTTGACTTTAATAGTTGTATGCCATGAATCATTTGTCACCCTATGTTATGGTCTAATAGTTGGACATTATATGAATTGCCAACATGGGATGATAGACCGAATGTAGCATTCTTAGTCATGCAACGGATCGAAGACATTGTTTTGGATTATTAAATGTTAATTTTGACTTAATGAGATACGGAACGTGTTTATAAAAGATGTGACATGTGTTGTCGATACGATTGATGGCACGTGGTGCATGGTAATCAACTGAGTGATAAAATAATTTAGATCGAGGCAAGTGGCAAGAATGTTTATGGTGCACCAGGTGTGGCACTTGGGTGGTCGCATTTGGTTTTGTTGATCTGGACATTTGTGAATTCTTTTGAAAAGTCTTGCCTTGGTCATTTAAGGACTTAACCTTACAAGAATTTGAACCGAGTCTATCATACAACTATAAGTCTGGAATGAGATAGACCTAGCCTATTAATTTGTGATATCTAGATTTCGGTACTGTCGAGGTGGTGTAGGCTCCGGGTGTACGGGTGAAAACTCACATGGCGCAAGAAGGGGCCCTGTCGTGGTGGTGTAACTCTTCAGTGTTGAAACCTTAGCGGGCAGTACTGGGTCTAGAAGGAGCATTGTAAAGGCTTTGTTACGGTCACTCGCCTTGGTGGTGTTTGATTGTATCTTGTGGGTAAAGTGTATAAACTCCGTAGAGTGTACAACCTATTCGAATAGCCGAGTCAACGGTATTGGACAATGCTCGGGGATTACAGTC
This sequence comes from Rhipidocladum racemiflorum, assembly GCA_036346355.1. NCBI lineage: Eukaryota > Viridiplantae > Streptophyta > Magnoliopsida > Poales > Poaceae > Rhipidocladum > Rhipidocladum racemiflorum. The sequence goes on from CM070571.1 coordinate 24,517,919, forward strand.
AAGGGTTAGACTTCATAAAAATGAACTAGGAATGGTGGATATTATGGTAGGGAAATGATGAACTTGATTAAGGATGAGAAATGATTTACTTGAGAAGTAATTGTGAAAGTTATTATTATTATATTGCTTTACTACTTTTCAATCTATTATGATTATTTGTGAATGCCGTTTAATGCAAAACAACCAAATAGCCTGTCATTTGGCATAAGCCATACATGTAGTATTAGTTTGCATTCTGTGCGTAATTTGCTGAGTGCTTTAAGTACTTACCCCTTGCAACAACACAAACATCAGCTGAGGGAGAATCAACGATAGCACTGGAGGAGGAGTACCAGGAGGAGCCTTGTCGGGACCCCGAATTTGCAAATCCGGACCCTCTGTGTATTCAGCACTAGTCCAGGAACGCGCTAGTGCACACAGTCTTAACATCGGTATATATCACAATCATACCAAACGATACTATCAAAGTACTTTATTTAAATAATCAAAGGGTTACTCGACCTTATGGCCAAGTTACAAATATATGCCTTGCAAGGCGAAACTTATTAAAAGAGAAATAATACCAGATCAAAATCAAATAAACTTCGTGGCGCCATCCAGATACCACAGCAATCGATCGGGCTCGCATCCCTAAGTAGACGGGTCCTCTTGGAGTTCCTTCTCCGAAATCGCGTAGTCTCCTCTTCAACTGGTATTGTGTTGAGGCAAGGGTGAGTACTTGGTACTCGAGAAGTCATGCACAGAATGCAAGCTAATATACTATATGCATGGCTTGGTACAAAGGAATAGCTCAAGGTATATTTGCGAAACAATGACTTTTGACAAGTAATATAAGTAGATTCGAAAGCGGTAGAAATAAGTAAAGCATAAATAACTTTTCAGAATTTTAATTAACATTTTTCCCCCATCCTATAGCACATTTCCATCATCTTCATTATTAAACCAACCCAACTTTTCAAATCCAAGTTATTTTCGTAAAATCTAACCCTTGATCAGAATTCCGAGCATTGTCCAAGATCACAGTGGACTCGGCTATTCAAATAGATTCTACACTCTGCAGAGGTTATGCACTTTACCCACAAGATACAATCCACTCACCACGTCGGTAGTGAATCGCCATACAAGAGTATGCGAATGAGCGATCATAACAAAGCCTTTCGGAAGCCTCAAACAACACAGGTGGTCCTCTCCAGACGTGCTCTACACCATCCCTTCCCTTAGCCAAGGCGAAGTATGGGACCAACACACCGTTAGATGGGTACCTGGCCACGACCACGATACGCTCCCCGCACAATCACACAAAAGGTGTAACTGACACCCTGAGGCTCCACAAGTGAGTCCTTAGCGACTTAGTCAACTAGGGCCGTCCCATTCCAGCCATGTGGTTGCAAGTATGACCCAGTTCAAAGGCTTGCAAGGTTAAGTCCTTAGAGTGACCAGGCAAGACTACCCAAAAACCAAATCAACACTCCCAATGCCACACCGCCCACCTGATTACTCTTGCCACATGCCCCGGTCGAAAACTGTTTATCAAACCCCAGTTGATTACCATGCACCACGTGCCATCAACATCACATGATACTTTTTCCAAAACAGGTTCAATATATCATTAAGTCAATATTAGCATTTGATTATCCAAAATCATGTCATGAGCACGTACTTGGTCTAAGCGATACTACAACGATCTAAACCCATGTTGGCAATTTAATAATGTCCAACTAGTAAACCACAACTAGGGTGACAAAGGGTCATGGCACATACTTAAGTAATCAAGGTGTCATATATCAAATTGGTATTTATCTAACCCCCATGTTTAAACCAAGTATTTTTCTAATTGAACTAGCATGCAATAGTTTAAATCAAAATAGATTTCGAAATAGGATCAACATGGTCAAAGCACAACTTGCCTTCAAAAGCACTTGCTCTTGGTCTTGAGTTGGATCCTGAGTCAATACTTCTCCTTGAATCCCTCTAGGCACTTCAACGTCTACTCGTAAAAGCGTGCAAATAGCAAATACACAAATAAACACTATGCAAAAGATCCCAAAACTCCAAATAAAATCCATAAACAGAGAGAACATAATTTTCTGGATTTTTAGAAACTGGAATCGTCAAATTTGGAGTTAAAAGCATAAAAGTTATGATTATTTAAAGTTTAAATAATCAATTAAATAATTTTGCAGAGAAAAACTTTAGTCCAAAAATTAAATAAAATTTATATTTAGGTAGATCTCAATTTTATACAAATTTAGAAATTTGAATCGCTCAATCGGAGTTGAAACGCATAAAAGTTATAAGCGTTTGAAGTTTGAATCTAAATTTGAATCAATATTTCGAATTAATAAATCATTTTCTTTTCGGAAATTAATTATTGCGTCGGCATGGACACGTGGCAGCCTCGATTGGCCTGCTGACGTCGGCCGGTCCATGGGCTCGGTCCACGCTCGGCTCGGGTCCACGGTGGACTCGGTCCGCGGCTCGCGTGGTGACATGTGGGCCACTCGGGTGGCGTCATCGGCGGCGTCGACCTGCTTCTTTGGGGCGGCGACAAGCGGCCCGCCATGACGTCGGTGTGACGTCATGGTGTGGTTCGCCGAGCCGGCCCGACACGCGGGCCCGGCGTGTCGGCGTCACGCAGCGTCTGGCCCGGCCGCGTCGGTCCAACTTCCTGGGCTGTGGCTCGATCTCGGCCGTTGATTTGAAAATCAACGGCGCGGATTGGATCTAGTGTTGACACGTTTTAGGTTAACGCATTGATTTGGACCGTTGGATCTAGATCCAGCGGTGGGATGAATCTGAGTTCGGCGTGATCTCACCGGCGAGGTGACGTGGCGAGATCCTAGCCGTGCGATCTGGATCGGACGGCTGACAGAGCTCGCGAACGGCGATGGCGACGCGACGGAGCAGTGGCCACCGGAGATGAAGACGACGACGAGTCCAACGGCGCTTCGGGGCTTCTCCGGCGAGGTGAGGGGTACTCCCGAACGCGTCTCGTCTTGGGGAATCCGGATCTGGTCTTGATGACGGAGGGCGACGACGGCAGCGAAAACGGCGCAAACCGCGCGGCGGAGGGAAGAGACAACTCCGCGAGCGATTGCGGCTCAACGGCGGCTCAGGCGAGATGGCTCGGGAAGCGGTGCGCAAGGATGAGGGCAACCTCGGGGGCGTCTCACGCTTTAAATAGCCTCGGCGTTCGTGCCTGAGCGGAAACCTAATTTGCTACTGGCGGCGGCGGCGGCGAGTCGGCTTCGGACTTCGGTGAAGGCGACGCCAATCGTGGCCGTCCACGTGGCACAACCAACGGCCACGATCGTCGCGGCGCGACCGGTCCAGTGGTCCTGACACGGCTCAGTGCAGGTCGGACGGATCTCGGTAGTTGGATCTTGATCCAACGGTTGGGATTGATTAGGGTTAGGAGTGGGTTCGGTCGAGTCAACTGGCTTGGGTCGGACTCGAGTCCGACTCGGTCGGATGAACAGTACTTGACCCGAGTTGGATTTTCCAGCGAATTAATATTTAAAATAATTCCCAGTAATTCATTTAATTCATTAAAAATAGCAAATGACTCGTAAAAATTCAAGAAAAATTCTTGAAAATATTTCGGATAATTTTGGAATCAAATAAAATATTTCCAACAAAAATTTATTTGCAAATTTAAATTCTTTAATTATTTCAAAATGGAATAAATTCAAATAAATTCCAAATAAATCCAAACAAATTCCAGAAAATTCCAAAAATTCACCAAAGTGCCAAATCACACATGAATTTAAGAAAAGCAAAACTTTGGGGTGTTACAAACCTCCCCCCCTTAATAGAATCTCGTCCCCGAGATTCAGGGCTTACTAAAGGAATAGGTTTGGAAATTCTTTCTTCAAATCCTCTTCGCGCTCCCAAGTCGCTTCACTTTCTTCATGGTTGCTCCACTGAACTCTACAGAATCGGGTTGACTTGTTTCTAGTTTCTCGATCCATTGTGTCTAGAATCCTCACAGGGTGCTCCTTATAAGTCAAATCTTCTTGCAACTCAATTGACTCTAGCGGTGTCTGTTCCTCAGGAACTCGGAGACACTTCTTTAACTGGGACACATGGAATACGTCATGCACTCCTGCCAACGACTGTGGCAACTCCAGCTGGTAGGCAACTTCACCTCTGCGACTCAAAATCTTAAATGGTCCAACATAACGGGTGCGAAGTTTCCCTTTGGCATGGAACCTCTTAACTCCCACGAGGCGTAACTCGAGGTATACAAAGTCTTACGGTTCAAAACTCAAATCCGCGACGATTGTCGACATAACTCTTACATCGAGATTGGGCTATCTTCAACCTTTCCCTAATTATGGCGATCTGCTCTTGACCTCTTGAAGAATATCAGGCCCAAAGACACGGCGCTCAGGTCTCATTCCAATTCAATGGTGTCCGACAGTCGACCATCTGATGCCTCAAAAGGTGACATCGTAAACTAGCACGATAACTATTGTTGTAACTAAACTTCGGCATCACGGCAAACTTTTATCCCAAGAGGTAGCATAAGCCAATGCACAAGCTCTTAACATATCCTCCGAGAATCTGGTTGACTCTTTCGGCCTGCCCATCCGTGCAGGATGATAAGGTACATCTTGAAGTTCAAGCGGAGTCCCCATGGCTTCATGCAACTTATTCCAACCTTGAGGTAAATTGGGTACCTCTGTCGATACAATCCTCCTTGGCACTCGTGCAAACAAACAATCTGATCATGTACAACTCTGCTAATTTATCTCCGAGTAAGTGGTCTTCACGGGGATAAAATGGGCTACTTTAGTCAAGCGATCCACTATAACCCATATGGAGTCATAACCTCCTTGAGTCTTTGGCAAAGCCGGTAATGAAATCCATTCCGATTTCCTCCCACTTCCACTCGGTATTTTCAGCACCGTAGCAATCCCTGCTGGTTTCGATGCATTGCCTTGACTCTCGGCATACGTCGCACAATGCAACATGCTCGGCAACTTCACGTTTCATACTCGGCCACGAATCTCTCCTTGAGATCTGATACATCTTGGCGCTTCGGGATGAATCGAGTACTTGGAGTCATGGGCTTCTTCCAAAATCAGTGCTTTAACTCCTTTTTGTTAGGCACACAAATGCGATCCTTCATCCATAACGTGCCTGCTCATCCAACTCGAAATCCTTTGCCTTGCCTTCCTCCATTTTGGACTTAATCCTGCGGATCTTGTCATCATCCTTTTGTCCTTCTCGGATCGATCCTCTAGGGTAGGCTTTACTTCCAATGCGGCCAAGAATCCGCTAGGTACAACCTCAATCTTCATCTTCGAAAATCCTTACATAACTCATCCTCGACTTGTGGCTAGCAACGCACTCACGGTATGGCTTTTCCGACTCGAGCATCGGCTACCACGTTGGCCTTCAGGGATGGTAATGAATTCCAACATTATAGTCCTTGATCAACTCTAACCATCTCCTCTGCCTCATATTCAGATCCATTTGGGTGAATATGTACTTAAACTCTTATGATCCGTATACACTTCACATCTGTTTCCAATCGATAGTGACGCCATATCTTCAAAGCATGCACTACGGCAGCTAACTCTAGGTCATGTGTCGGATAATTTTCCTCATGCGGCCTCAAGCGCCTTGATGCATAAGCGGCGACCTTTCCATTCTCATCGGCACACATCCAAGTCCTTGGCGCGATGCGTCACAATAAATATCGAAGCTTTGAGCAACATCAGGTAGAACTAACACCGGTCTTGATGTCAATCGCTTCTTCGACTCTGAAATCCTTTCTCACATTCTGGCGTCCATGCAAACTTCTTTTCCTTCTTCAGCAATTGCGTAAGAGGTTTATCGCAATTGTCGAAAAGCCTTCGATGAAAGCAGCGGTAATATCCTGCCATTCCAAGGAAACTCCGAATCTGAGTCACGGTCTTGGTGCTCCCAATGTAACACGCCTTCTACTTTGCTTGGATCCACAAATGACTCCCTCTGCGGTCATTACATGTCCAAGAAACTCCACCTTGTCCTTCCAAAAATCACACTTGCTGAACTTGGCGAAAAGTTGCTGTTCCTCGGCTTTTCCAAAACTCGCCTTAAGTGTTCGGCATGTTCATCCTCTGTCTTGGAGTAGACTAGGATATCGTCTATGAACCACGACGACAAACTTGTCCAAATATTCCATGAACACCTTATTCATCATATTCATGAAATAATTTGGCGCATTAAATCGGCCCAAAGGACATAATCAGTAAACTCGTGAATGTCCATATCTTGACGAGAATGCGAGTCTTGAATATCTTACGATCGGATCTTCAATCGATGGTATCCCGATCTCGAGATCAATCTTGGAGAAAACTCCGGCTCCTCTTAACTGATCAAACAAATCATCAATCCTGGGTAGCGGATATTTATTCTTCACGGTGACTTCATTGAGTGCACGGTAGTCAATGCACATCCTGAAACTCCCGCCCTTCTTCTTGACAAACAAAGCGGTGCTCCCCACGGCGACGAACTCCTGGCCTCGATAAATCCTTTCTCCATTAACTCCTCTAGTTGTTTCTTCATTTCTACCAACTCCTCGGTAGACATCCGATAGGGTCTCTTTGCTATCGGTCTTTGTGCAGTACAAGCTCTATCACAAACTCTATGTCCCTGTCAGCGGCATACCCGTAGATCTTCGGAAAAACATCGGGTACTCATTCACTCTTTGGGACATCCTCTATGCCGATTGCCTTGGTACTGTTAACCATCAACTGTCCATCTCTAAGCTGCAGTGGCTTGAAATTCCACTTTCTTCCCACACGGGCTCTCAATCGAGATAGTCCTTCGTCCACAATCCAATACAGACCTTGTGCTTGGATAACCAATCCATTCCCAATATAACATCTAAGGTGCAGGTCTCCAAAATTATAAGGTTTGCTAGGAACTCTATTCCATCTATTAGTATTCTCACCGGAACATCCTACTTCCGCTCGGAGTTCGGAACCAGGGTTTGAACTAAAAGCATGCACTTAAGTCTTGCAATTCTCAAGTCATTTCTAGTAGCAAAGCCTTGCGAAACAAACGAATGTAAGCTCCAGAGTCAAACAAAGCTGTGCAGTCTTGAGTTAACAAGTAACTTACCCGATGACGTCAGTAGCATTCTGCGGTGCGTCTGCATGGTGACATGGTTGACTCGGCCTCTCACCACGATGCAGGGTGTGGCTCTGATCTTTGGCGTCCTAGCTGGGGTGGTTCCTAGATTGAAGCGAATCGGGAGTCGCTCCTGCTGTCTTCTTTGGACAAGCTGTTGGCAAAGTGTCTCTGGCTCGTTGCGATTGTAATAGCTGTCTCACTGTTCCTATTGCTCGAGTAGTATTTCTAGCGAAGTGGGGTTTGGTAGTTACGATTGGCGGTCTTGGTCTTTGAGGATGGTGTCCTTGTTGCATTCTCGTGGTTGGAATCACGAAGAATTGATTTGGTGCAACTCTCAAGCGCCGTTGCGTTCACTGGCGTGATCCTTCTTTGTTGCATCCTGCGCTTCTGTTCTCATCCGGTTCCTTGCGCTTGTCCTCAAGAATAAGCGCCTTATTCACCAACTCTTGGAAATCTGGAAAGGTGTGGGTGATCAACCCTACTTGCAATCCTGAGTTGAGTCCCTTCATGAAAGCGAGGCTGCCTAGATTTATCTGTCGCTACATCCTCAGTGCGTAGCGTGCTAGCCGTGTGAACTTGTTCGGTAGTCGCCATCGGCTGATTACCTTGCTTGATGCTCTGAACTCCTCCTTCTTAAGGTCCATAATTCCTTCGAGGCACGTGATCTTGTCGAATGCGGTGTGAACTCCTCCCAAGTGATATCTTGAGGGTTCTCTGCGTGGCACGAAGTTCTCCCACCATTCGTAATTGTTCCTTCCAACTGATGAGAAGCGTAGAGTACCTTCTCATTCCCTATGCATTGAGCTATGTGTAGCTTCCTCTCAATTGATCTTAACCAATCGTCGGCCTCCAATGGATTGGCATTCCCGGAAGAAAGTGGGTGGGTGAGTCCTCATGAACTCGGCTGACCTTGTATTACAGCGTGGTCACTGATTAACTTGATTAGCGATGGCACTGGCAAAGGCGTGCTGCATTTGTTGCATCATAGCATGCATCAAGCTGGAGTGCAGCGACAAGAAATGCTCCAAAATTCTGCACATCCGATGGCGGTCTTTGGTGCTCCATCATTGGGGTTTTACATTTGGCGAGATCCACTCCCATTGCTTCCAAAGTTCCCACGGGTGTTCACCATCATTGATTGCTCTAGGTTTAGAGATGAGAGGGAAACAAGAATAGACAAGTAATATGGAACTTATGCGGCGAAAGGGGTAACTTTAAGGTCCATCTTTATTATTAATAACTTGGTATGGCTGCTTACAATGCCTAAGGGCCTTGCAACACATCTTGCACACTCGACAAACAAAGCAAATCCAAATCGAACTAACTCTGAATATAACGCCTAAAGGGTAACTCTTTATTCTATGACGCGACTCGGCGAAGGAGTCTCGCTATAGAACCTATGCTCACTCATCGAGAAAACCTCCACGGCACTGGAGTGCGGATCTTTGCGGCATAAGCGCGAAAGCTTGATTGCCATGTCCGAAGAATCGTGTCATCTGTGGTAGTCGAAGAAGCGGTGTCCTCATCGAGATCCGACTCCTCTGGATCGGCTCGTGTAGCTCGAAATCTTGGCTCTGGAGTGCAGTCCGTACAAAGTCATCTCCAACTCGTCAATCCTTCGTAGAAGGTGTGCCACATACTCTTGAGCTTCCGCCATCTGCTCTTCTCTGTCGTGATTTCCTTGCGGGCCTTCTGTAGCTCCTTGCTTGTATTATCTAGTACATCTTCCTGGCGACGACGAATCGTGCCAAGCGTGTATGCAAGTGGCATTCTCATCCTGAATCGTCTTCGGTCAAGAAGGTTATCGCTGCTTGTGGATGGTAACGGAACACCGTGCTTTCCAACTCTCTGGCGTGGATCTGGTAATGTGCCGCATTGCTCGTCGTGATACTTCTTGGATACCCATCTGCATTGTAGATCTTCTAGCAAAGGTCTGATGTATCGAGCGATTGCACTGGCCCCTCTTCCTGGCGAGTACCTCAATCCTCACGTCACAAGCCTTGATCAATCACCTTGCCTCGATCACTTCCACTTGGTATTGGGGCTTCTCAAAATCTCCGAGAGTTTGTAGCATGTGCCAAAGTTCAGCGGCGTGACCAACTCCTAGATCAACGTAGTTGAACTCTTCCTCCATCTGTCACAAGAGTGCTTTACGTAAGAACTTCGAATTTTTGAATTGTGACAAGGTAAGGAAAAATTTTAGCAAGAGACAAGAAAAGAGAGAAGGGATAAGTCGAGATGTCCTTTCTTATCTTGACAAACTTTTAGCTTTAGAAAATAGGTTTTATCCTCACTACGACCATTCTAGCTTAGGGTTGAGTCTACGATCAGTATGGCTCTGATACCACCTCTGTCGGGACCCCGAATTTGCAAATCCGGACCCTCTGTGTATTCAGCACTAGTCCAGAACGCGCTAGTGCACAGTCTTAACATCGGTATATATCACAATCATACCAAACGATACTATCAAAGTACTTTATTTAAATAATCAAAGGGTTACTCGACCTTATGGCCAAGTTACAAATATATGCCTTGCAAGGCGAAACTTATTAAAAGAGAAATAATAGCGGCGGAAAATCAAATAAACTTAGTGGCGCCATCCGGTATACCACAGGCAATGGCCCGGGCTCGCATCCCTAAGTAGACGGGTCCTCTTGGAGGTCCTTCTCCGAAGCTGGCGTAGTCTCCTCTTGAACTGGGATTGTGTTGAGGCAAGGGTGAGTACTTGGTACTCGGCAAGTCATGCACGTAATGCAAGCTAATATACTATATGCATGGCTTGGTACAAAGGAATAGCTCAAGGTATATTTGCGATAAATGACTTTTGACAAGGAATATCAGTCGATTCGAAAGCAGTAGAAATAAGTCCAGCATAAATAACTTTTCAGGAATTTTAATAAACAATTTTCCCCCATCCTAAACCACATTTCCATCATCTTCATTATTAAACCAACCCAACTTTTCAAATCCAAGTTATTTTCGTAAAATCTAACCCTTGATTTGTAATTCCCGAGCATTGTCGATCATCGTGGACTCGGCTATTCAAATAGATTCTACACTCTGCAGAGGTTATGCACTTTACCCACAAGATACAATCCACTCACCACGTCGGTAGTGAATCGCCATACAAGAGTATGCGAATGAGCGATCATAACAAAGCCTTCGGAAGCCTCAAACAACACAGGTGGTCCTCTCCGACGTGCTCTACACCATCCCTTCCCTTAGCCAAGGCGAAGTATGGGACCAACACACCGTTAGATGGGTACCGGCCACGACCACGATACGCCCCCCGCACAATCACACAAAAGGTGTAATCGACACCCGAGGCTCCACAAGTGAGTCCTTAGCGACTTAGTCAACTAGGGCCGTCCCATTCCACCCATGTGGTTGCAAGTATGACCCAGTTCAAAGGCTTGCAAGGTTAAGTCCTTAGAGTGACCAGGGCAAGACTACCCGAAAAACCAAATCAACACTCCCAATGCCACACTGGCCCACACGATTACTCTTGCCACATGCCCTGGCCGAAATCAGCTGTATCAAACCCCGCTTGATTACCATGCACCACGTGCCATCAACATCACATGATACTTTTTCCAAAACAGGTTCAATATATCATTAAGTCAATATTAGCATTTGATTATCCAAAATCATGTCATGAGCACGTAGCGTGTCTAAGCAAAGATACTACAACGATCTAAACCCATGTTGGCAATTTAATAATGTCCAACTAGTAAACCACAACTAGGGTGACAAAGGGTCATGGCACATACTTAAGTAATCAAGGTGTCATATATCAAATTGGTATTTATCTAACCCCCATGTTTAAACCAAGTATTTTTCTAATTGAACTAGCATGCAATAGTTTAAATCAAAATAGATTTCGAAATAGGATCAACATGGTCAAAGCACAACTTGCCTTCAAAAAGCACTTGCTCTTGGTCTTGAGTTGGATCCTGAGTCAATACTTCTCCTTCGAATCCCTCCCACTTCAACGTCTACTCGTAAAGCGTGCAAATAGCAAATACACAAATAAACACTATGCAAAAGATCCCAAAACTCCAAATAAAATCCATAAACAGAGAGAACATAATTTTCTGGATTTTTAGAAACTGGAATAAATCAAATTTGGAGTTAAAACGCATAAAAGTTATGATTATTTAAAGTTTAAATAATCAATTAAATAATTTTGCAGAGAAAAACTTTAGTCCAAAATTAAATAAAATTTATATTTAGGTAGATCTCAATTTTATACAAATTTAGAAATTTGAATCGCTCAATCGGAGTTGAAACGCATAAAAGTTATAAGCGTTTGAAGTTTGAATCTAAATTTGAATCAATATTTCGAATTAATAAATCATTTTCTTTTGGAAATTAATTATTGCGTCGGCATGGACACGTGGCAGCCTCGATTGGCTGCTGGCGTCGGCCGTCCATGGGCTCGGTCACGCTCGGCTACGGGTCCACGGTGGACTCGGTCCACGGCTCACGTGGATCGACATGTGGGCCACTCGGGTGACGTCATCGCCGACGTCCGACATCTTTGAGACACCGGCCGACAGCGGCCCGCCATGACGTCGGTGTGGCGTCATGGTGTGGTTCGGCCGAGCCGACACGCAGCGGCGATGTCGGCGTCACGCCAGCGTCTGGCCCGGCCGCGTCGGCCCAACTTCCTGGGCCAGCGTGGCTCGATCTCGGCCGTTGATTTGAAAATCAACGCGGCGGATTGGATCTAGTGTTGACACGTTTTAGGTTAACGCATTGATTTCGGATCGTTGGATCTAGATCCAGCGGTCGGGATTGATCTGGAGTTCGGCGTGATCTCACCGGCCGGGTGACGTGGCGAGATCCTAGCCGCGCGATCTGGATCGGACGGCCGACAGAGCTCGCGAACGGCGATGGCGACGCCGACGGAGCGGCCACCGGAGATGAAGACGACGACGAGTCCAACGGGCGCCGGGGCTTCTCCGGCGAGGTGAGGTACTCCCGACGCAGCGTCTCGCCTTGGGGAATCCGGATCTGGTCTTGATGACGGCGAGGACGACGGACGACGGCGAAAATCCAAGAAACCGCGGCGGAGGAAGAGACAACTCCGGCGAGCGATTGCGGCTCAACGGCGGCTCGGCGAGATGGCTCGAGGAAAGCGGAGTGCGCAAGGATGAGGGCAACCTCGGGGACGTCTCACGCTTTAAATAGCCTCGGCGTTCGTGCCTAGACGGAAACCTAATTTGCTACTGGCGGGCGCGGCGGCGTGAGTCCAGCTTCGGACTCGGTGAAGACGACGCCAATCGTGGCCGCCCACGTGGCACAACCAACGGCCACGATCGTGCGGCGCGGCCGTCTGGTCCGGACACGGCTCGGAGTGCAGGTCGACGGATCTCGGCCGATTGGATCTTGATCCAACGGTTGGGATTGATTAGGAGTTAGGAGTGGGTTCTGGCCGAGTCAATCGGCTTGGGTCGGACTGAGTCCGACTTCGGTCGGATGAACGATTACTTGACCGAGTTGGATTTTCCAAATAATTAATATTTAAAATAATTCCCAAGAATTCATTTAATTCATTAAAAATAGCAAATGACTCGTAGAAAAATTCGGAAAAATTCTGGAAAATATTTTGGATCATTTTGGACTCAAATAAAATATTTCCAACAAAAATTTATTTGCAAATTTAAATTCTTTAATTATTTCAAAATGGAATAAATTCAAATAAATTCCAAATAAATCCAAACAAATTCCAGAAAATTCCAAAAATTCACCAAAGTGCCAAATCACACATGAATTTAAGAAAAGCAAAACTTTGGGGTGTTACAAGCCTACAAACTAAGGAGCGAGCCCAGTCAGTTACCTGTGGCACATTGATTGGACACCACGAGGCTTCTTTATTTTTTCATTGCAGTTTTATTGGTTGAGTTTTAGCCCTGCGAGGCGTATCTTTTGTAAGTTAACCATAAGGTTAACTCAACAGGTTTTATATTAAATAAAGACTTTAATTATTATTCCGCTGTGTATGATTGTGATATTCATCTATGTTGAGACGGTGTGCACTTTTGTGAATTTTTGGAATTTTCTAGAATTTATTTGGATTTAATTTGAATTTATTCCCTTTTTAAATAATTAAATAATTAAAAGTTGCAAATAAAATTTTGTTGGAAATATTTTATTTGGGTCCCAAATGCCCTAAAATATTTTCTAGAATTTTTCTGGGATTTTTCTGAGTATTTTACTATTTTTCTCGAATTAATTGAATTTCTAGAAATTATTTTGAATATTAAATCGCTGGAAATTAGCCGAGTGGGTTTGCACTGTTCCTCCGACCGAGCCAGCCAAGTCACTGAGCCCGAACCCTCGCGACCGTTGGATCTCGATCCAACGACCGTCAGCGCGCCACGTCACCCGGTCAGATCTCATTCCGGTCCGTCCGCGCCGTGCGATCGCAGCCGCTGATCGTGCCACGTGGACGGCTCCGCGTCGTCGTCTCCGCCCGAATCTGGCTCGGACTGCGCCGCCGCGTGGTTTCCGAGTCCGTTAGGGTTTCGCGATTTTCCCGCACGTCGAGGCGGTATTTAATGCACGGGTCATCGCCCGAGGTTCCCCTTTGTCGCCCGCACCGTTTGCCCCACCTCCCGAAGCTCGAGCTGCCGTGTAGTCGCCGCAAGCCCTCGCCGAAGTTGCGTTAGGGTTCCGCCGCGGGATTTGCGAGTTTCCGCCGCCGTCGAGTCGTCTTCGCCGCCCCCAAGCCCAGATCCGTGATCCCCAGGACGAGACGCGTCGACCCCGACCACTCCCTTCGCCGGATCTGCCCCAAGGCGCCGTCCCGTGTGTCGTCGTCCTCGAGTCCGGCCAGACCTCGTTGACCAGCACCGCCGCAACCTCGCGAAGCTCCGTCGACCGTTCGATCTCCATCCGACGCGTGAGGTGAGGCCACGTAACCCCCTTACTGTTTCAACGCTAGATCTTTTAGCAGCCGTTAGATCTAGATCTAACGGTTTAAATCTCGCCACGTAGCCGTAGCAGTAACGAACTAGATTAGATCTGGACCGTTGGATCAAGATCCAACGGCCCACGTTAGCCCACATCACCGCAACGAAATCCACATTGCGGCGTTTAGATCCAATCTCAGCCGTTGGATTTAGATCCAACGCACGAGATCGTACCACGTAGCCAGCCGCCGCACCGTGCGCGTGCGAGCGCGCCACTGACATGCGGGGCCCGCATGTCAACGACTGTGACATGCGCCGAGCGCACCGTAGACCCGCTGGGCCCGTAGAATGCTGCTATGAATGCTGCTATGAATGAGCTCAATAGAGATTCTAGCCGTTGGGGTGGAGTGGAGGCTTTAAATACACTTTTTGAAAACTAGCCGTTTGTCCACGTTTTGAATCGGAGACTCCGACAATTAACTCGGATACTCGGATTGTCCCACTCTCGGATCGCCTGAATTCGAGTTTTGGCCGAGAGGGTTAACCCGGAGACTCCGAACATAATGTCCGGATACTCCGGACAAAATGTCCGGACTCTCCGAGTTGGCGTGCTCGGTTGGAAATCCTGTTTTTGGAAAATGCAAGTATTTGAGTGCTATAATGAATGCAAGTTTTGACCTTGAGCACATGCACATCCTAAAAACGATTTTCCGTCGCATCCTCTTAATAGTACGGCTATCCTTAAGACTCAAAACAAAATAAAAATTACAAGTCTTCGTCTTGATGCCGTTTTCTTGAAATTTGAAGTGCGTAGGAGCGTCCAATGTCATTCCGAGCTTGATGTGATTTCGAGATTTGCATTATTATTAGTTGAAACATTAGATTTCATTAATTGTGTCATCATTAATCACCAAAATAAAATGAGGGGCCTAGTTGCACTTTCAATCTCCCTCTTTTTGGTGAATTGATGACAACACAATTAAAAGCAAATAAAATAATGTTAAATAGACTTAGCATACCAAATAAAAGGTGGAGCTCCCCCTAAATGTGTGCATTAGGAGTATTTGAGTGGAATCAAATGCACATATTTAACGAAAAAAAAACAAGAGCTCCGCCTAAATCATTGCATCCGAGAGAGTTCATCAAGATGAACGCAATGTCATAACATAGATAAATAGAGATAACAGGGTTCACGACAATAAAAAGCAAACGATAATAAAAGCAACACATAACAAGTTCACAAAAGACAAGATAACGATAACGAACGAGAGTCCACCACTTAAACCAAAAACAACTAAGCGACGACAACTAAAGATATCACTCCCCCTTTGGCATCAAGACACCAAAAGGAGGGGGACACGGGAAATCACTCGTCGTCGCCTTCGTCGTCGGACGCGGGGTACTCGCTGCCAGGGTCATCTCCAGGAGCTGGCGGAGTAGAGGAGGTGATGCCAAAAAGCTGATCTGCGGAGGTGGCATCACTACTCTCCTCAGAGGACCCGGAGGAGTCACTGGGTGAGACTGCCTCGCCATTGTGGCGGCGGATGCTGCGAATGTCCTGACCATTCTTCTTGATCTGACGGCTCATCACCTTTTGCTTGGTGGAGATGTCACGGCAAAGGCAGAAGATGTGCTTCAACATCTTCTGGAGCGTGCTGCTTGGGATCTCTGTCTGCTCAGAAGGAACGGCAGGGGGAACAACAGGAGCATACGTAGAACTCGAGGGGCGACCCTGTCGAGTCCTAGGAGGAGTAGGACCAGGGACTGCTGGAGCAGCAGGAGCAGTCGGAGGACGGACCTTGTAAGAAAGATGCTCCTCGTCCCTGACAAACTTGCACCAGCGAAGTGATCAAAGCCATCACAAAAGGAGCGTAGCTGCAATCGCCTTATTGCTCACAAGATTTACGCCTCATTGTCTCCCAAAAGAAGTCGACAATGTCAAAGGGATATGTGCGCTCAACGAGGTGGTACAGCAGGTTCCTTCCATAGGAACTGATGGCAGAAGCATCTCCCTCCTTGGGCCAAAGAGTGACCCTGAGCATTCTGTTAAGCACAGCAGGCATATCCTTTAGACCCTTGATGGTCCCCACAGTGAAGCTCCTGGAGGTGTCATACAGAGACTCGATCTGCTCAGGAGTCATAACCTTCTTGTCATGAAGCTTCGGGCTGTCATTATAGCGAAGGCTGATGACTCTAGCAAATCTCTTCTTGTTTGCAGTGTACCAGACTCTGTCAGTCATCCACCAGATAGCATCCACAGTCTTGTCATAGTACAGTGTGGCATAGAACTGCATGATTACCTCGTTGTTCCAATCAAACTTGAAAGACATGATGTCCTCGATCTCATGCAGCTCACAAATCTCTAGAATCTGAGCGAACACGGGATGCTCAGCAACTGCCATGTACTCTCAGTCAATGGTCTTCATCCGGACCACTGGGTGCTCAAGAGGGTAGAGGACCGTCTCATAGTAATCTGACTGGAATCTGTTCCAGAAGCGTCGGTCCACATACTCGTCCTGATGGAAGTCGAGCGGATCTTTCTTTCTGTGCTCAACTATAACCTTGCCCTTGCCAGAACCCGTCCTGTAGTCAATCATTCTCAACGGGTTGACTGACATAGGGTAGTTCCACACGGGTCTGGCTTTGGCCAAGGGGCCAATGAAATGACCTGAAGAACGGAAGTCTCTTCTCTTCTGATCTCTCAGCCTAGCATGAGTGGCTGAAGGATGCTCATCTGGATCAGGCTGAGGCAGAGGAGGAGACTGAGCCTGAGGCTGCGGCTGCGGCTGCTGCTGCTGTGACGGCTGAGCCTGAGGCTGGGAAGACGACTGAGCCTGTGAAAGTGCATCTAGGCACTTATGTTGTTTTGGTGATTAATGATAAACGATTAATGACAAACGCATGTAATGTCAATCAATGTAATTGTACAAATGCTTAACTTAGTGCTTAACAAATGACAAACCTCTAATATGTTTATATTGTTACGAGACTAACATGTTTATTGACTAGTTGAATATTAGTCTCATCTATTTTAGAGGAAAATCAATTGGGATGGTTAAGCAAAAATGAGGTATGCAATCTCGGTATTCCTTCCATATTTGTCATTGCATTCCTCTTTAGCAAATGCATATTGAACTCTAAGTAACTTGTTGATTTCATATGTGCACATTGATTCATGTCAAAATTGCTTGTGCATATATATATATTCATTTGAGTTCATTATGTGCTTTGTTTTTAATATGCTTGTGTTAACTAGAGTTAAACTTCATTACTTCATATTGACTTGGTGCATACATGTCTTAGTTGTGTATCTTCTAATGCACCTCTCTTAGTGAAGTTTAATCTAGAATTGGATCACATTATTTACTCGCATTCCAAATATTGTTTGCACATGTGTAATTCGTGTATATTCTATCATGTGCTTCATTTAAGCAAAGTCTGTGGTCATTGCCATGATTTAATTGATTCTTCATATTGGCAATTATCTCTCTAGTGCAGTTAGATCAATCATATATTCATCATAATGCATTTAGCAGAGAATATTTCTATTATCAAGTGTTTCCATTCATATTGTGCTTCTTGATATGAAACACTTGTTATTATCAATTTATTCAATATATCTTTTAAGCTTGTGGGACTAATATGTTTGCTGAGTGCTTTGATAAAAGTTAGGTCCCAAAGCTATGTGTATGATAACCAAGATGGTTTAAAGGATGACAATCGAGTCAAAGTCAAATAAGACGGCGGTGTCACCAAGAGTTGAGGACTAAGTCAAGAACGACTTGACGTGAGGATCGTCTTGGTGATGATCGAGGTCAAGGTCGGAGAGGACGAGAGTCTCATGAGGTGAATCGCGTCGAGGTTGACAAGACGAAGGGCGTCATCAATCTTTGTGGAAGCGTTATCATGCACCGTGCATCCAAGAAGTCGGCATGTAAGCTTAGTGTAAGACTTAGATTTTGTGATAAATTTGAGTCTAAGGATTGCCGTACTATTAAGAGGGATGCAATCGTTGAAATCACTTAGACAAGTCTCAAGTGCTCAAAAGTGGTCTATCCTTGTCTAAGGTTAAGAAACCTAGTCACACTTTGTTCACCTAAGTGTAGGTGGGTTGGTGTGAGGGATAGAAGTGTTGTTGGTTTCGGAAAGTGAGAATTTGAGGTCTCCTTGTGGATTCTTTGTGCAATCTGATTTCTATCCTTTGGATTTGGGTAGTGAGACCTTGTTAGTTGTGTAGCCCTCGTTCTTAGCTTTCCGAAAAGTCCGAATTCGTCGAAATCGGAGTCCGGAGTCAAAAGTTATGCCCGTTTTCGTCCGGCTGCTGCGTGCTGCCTGGGAGATCCGGAGACTCCGGATTAAATGTCCGGAGACTCCGGATGATCCGGAGTATCCGGACAATCCGGAGTATCCGGATGATCCGGAGTGTCCGGGTTAAATACCCGGAGTCTCCGGGTTGCCCAGTTCGGTCCAAACGGCTAGTTTTTTGGGCTCCTCTATTTAAAGCCCCCTTCTTGCCCACTTCAAAGTAGCTGTTGGGGAGGTTTTTGCTGGGTATTAGAGGTGTTCTTTGTGAGTGTTTGAGCCCCCAATACTCCTCCCTACTCCTTAGATCTTAGTGATCCCCTTTTGTGAAGGGTTGGGTAGTGGAGAGAGGTGTTTGGATTGAGGATTGATTTGAGAAGTGGAGCTGGTTCCTTGGTGCTTTGAGGTGTTATTCTTAGTGATCTTGAGCTCCCAAAAGCCCCTCTAACCCTAGATCTTAGTGATCCCTTTTGAGTGAAGGTTTGGGTGTGAGAGTGGGTAGTGATCGGATTGAGTGTGATTAGTGTGTTGAGCACTTGAGGTGGACTCTAAGTGAGTTCTTCGGGAGCATTTGTTGCTCTTGGAGGTTGAGGTCTCCTAGACGGCTAGGAGTTGCCAGTGAGCTTCCAAGCTTTGTGTGGAAGGCCACCGAAGGTTTGTGAAGGTCCGATTCCGCCTCCGCAAGGAAAGGAATCAAAGAAGTGAAGACCGGCGAGTGCATTGTGCAACACCGGGAGGAAGAGGGTTGAAAGAGACCCCGGCTCAAGTGTGACCGAGCCGCCTCAACGGAGACGTAGGATCCCCTCAAGGATCCGAACTTCGGGATAAAATCTTCGTGTCTCCTTCCTTACTTCGGTTTACTCTTTTACTCTTACGCTTAATTTGCTTTCGATTCTTGTGATTAGATCAATTAGATTGTATCTACTGCATCTATTCTTGCTTATATACTTGATTCTTTGCAGTAGAGTAATTTGTATCACTAGAATCAAAGAAGCGCTTCAATTTATTGTCTCTCTGCTCGACCAAAACAGCAAACCCGGAGTATCCAGATATTGATCCGAGTATCCGGACATACCGGAGTATCCGGACTAAATATCCGAGTCTCAGAGTTGGTATCTCGGGCTGAATTATTTAAATTGCAAAACTTAATTATCCCAATTGCTTCCGCATTATCTCTGATAGATTAATTTAAATTGGGTATAATTTTGTAATCGCCTATTCCCCCCCCTCTAGGCGCATCCCCTGTCCTTTCAGCCTGAGGCTGCGGACCAGATTGAGACCCAATCCTCAGCGCACCCCTTCCCCTAGAGGTGGGCTGCTTTGCCACAGCGCGTCGCGGCCTCTTGGGCGCCGGACGAGCAGATGGAGAACTGGAAGGGCTGTCCGGTGACGGAGAGTCCCTAGGAAGGTCACCCCCACCACCACCTGAAGACCCCTGAGAAGGATCCATCTGACCAGACAAAGCGAGAGAAAATGATTAGCCTCGAGGCGACTTGAAATTTAGCGGTTAAAGCATTCTGGCCGAGGCACCCAACCCGGAGAGTCCGGACAAATTGTCCGGATACTCCGGACCAACCCGGAGACTCCGGACCAAAAGTCCGGATACTCCGGAAGCTCCAGAATTTTCGCACGGGCGGATGAAAAAAAATTGGGGAATCCAACCCTCAAAAATGACAAGTAACGAGTCTAGATTGCCACAAGAATATAGGAATGAAGTTTAGGGCACAATCCAGCAAAGGATTTTGCGGGATTAGGGCACGGATAGGAACTCACCTCAAGAAGATTGAGAAAGAAGCACACGGGTGAGTGAGGAACGGGATTCTCCGATCTTGAGGGTCACGACGAATCGAGCGGCACTCTAGAAGAGATGAGGCACGAGGAGAGGCCCTAAGAACTGCGAGATTTGAACCAAGCCCGGAAGGAAAAACGGTTAGGGCAACAAGATCCTTACCAAGATCTCCAAACCGAGGGAGAGGAGGAGTCCACAAGCCCTTGGAGATGGAGAAGAGGGAAGGAATCACGCCCTAGCCTTGAGAGGAGCACGGGAGAGGGAGAGGCGCACGGTGGGAATGGGATAGAAAAGAAACCGCGCGGGATTAGGGGGACTTAAACCGTCCGCCCCAACCCGGAGACTCCGAACTTTTAGTCCGGATACTCCGGCCCAACCCGGAGAGTCCAGACAAATTGTCCGGATACTCCGGGTGATCCGGAGACTCCGGATTAAAATTCGGACACTCCGGGTTACCCAGCTCGGTTAGGAAAGAAGGATTTCGCACGACGAACCAAGGAATTTGGCGGAACGAGAGGGAGAAAGAGACCCTAAGATATCAACTTGATATATGACCAGCGAACAATGAAGCAAACAAGCCATGGTCACATAGCAATGACAAGATCAGAGGATCAAGAGCCAAAAACACATGATAAATTCAAAGAAAAAGATGAATAAAATTTTGAAGTTCATTTTTCATTCAACAAACAATATGTAAGCACTTTATCAAGCCACGTTACGAGAATCTAAAATATTTAGACCGCTCCTCAAATCACAGAACTTTTTCTCGTCAAGAGGCTTGGTAAAAATATCGGCTAATTGATCATTTGTGCTCACATGTTGGATATCAATTTCGCCTTTGGTTGCATGATCTCTTAGGAAATGATGGCGAATATCTATGTGTTTTGTACGGGAGTGTTGGACAGGATTGTTGGCAATTTTTATGGCACTCTCATTGTCACACAATAGTGGAACACTTTTGTAGGTTAGGCCATAATCACTCAAGGTTTGTCTCATCCAAAGTAATTGGGCACAACAACTCCCTGTAGCTATGTACTCGGCTTCGGCAGTGGATAGGGCTAGGGGTGGAAACGAGCCGAGCCGAGCCAGGCTCGACTCGGCTCGCTCAGGCTCGTCCCGGAACGAGCCGAGCCAGGCTCGGCTCGGTGCATCTGGCGAGCCAGCAAATGGGCTCGGCTCGGCTCGGCTCGCCCTTGGCTCGTCAGAACTGGAGCCATGTTCCTCTCTATTCAATAAAGTATACACACTGGGGCCATGTTCTACAAAACTGCATGGCTGGTTTACCTCAAAAAAGGTTCATACTCTATATGACTACATAATACAACTTATTTGTGTGTGGAATAAGTAAAACCAATTGTTCCTGAAGCACAATAGTACAATTGTTTGTTCATAAACACTAAAACTTATTTGTTCCTAAACTTATTTGTTCTTGAACACTAAAACCAATTGGAACACAATACAACTTAACAGAGAGATATTTGTGTGTGGAATTAAGCACAATAGTACAATACAATGGATCCTGCATTCCTGGATTTCCTGTTGAAGTAATTGTCCTAATGTCATGAAATACAGTGAATTGGATGACATGAATTCGTGAAACACGTCCTGAAAACTCCCCAGTCCCCAGATGATTCCAAACATTGGGACCAAATCACCAATGACCAAACCACTAGCGCTTAGCGAGATAAATATAATCCTAATTAGCATATGCAAATGCCAACTTAACCTTATGACGAAACCACTGGCATCGGCCGAGTCATCGCTTAGCAACCGCCGCTTGATGCATCATGCAGACAAGCAAAGGCAGGATTTTTCTGAACAAGCAAAATCGCCAAGAGATTCTACCACTAGCTGCTCCTATGCAGAGGCAGAGGGGGAAGATGTACCGAGGCGGTGTCGACGCCGAGCTCCGGTGGCCGTGGCCTGCGTGGCCCGGCCGGTGGCCCCGCCCCACGCCCGCGTCCTGGTTCCGCCGGCTCCTCCTCCGGAGCCGCTCCCTTGCCGTCGCCCACCTCGCCCAGCCCGGTTCGCGCCGTCGCCCTACCTCCTGCCCCACCTCCCGGGCTCCTGGCTCGCTGCCGCCTGCCGAATGCCGATGGCGCCGCGCAGTCGACGGGGGAGGCGGAGGATGTAGATGAGGGGGAGGCGGAGGTCTCGGAGGATGTAGACGAGGGGGAGGCGGCGATTGGCAAAGAGGAGGAGGAGGCCAGCCGCTCGCCGCCAGGAGGCCAGGAGGGGGAGGACTGCAAGTGCAACCACGCCACCAACCAGGCACCACCGCACCAGGCTAGGGCTCCACCGCTCCAGGCTATCCAACGACTTGGCTCTCCGCTTGGGCCTTGGGCTGATGGGCTCTCCGTTACTCCGTATTGCGTTAGCGTCTTGGGCTCTTGACGAGTGGCGATTTTGGGGGCTGGGGCCGCCTGGCTTGCTGACTCGGCGAGCCGCTCGTGCCTCGAGCCGAGCTGGCTCGTCCAAAAAGCGAGCCTAGAAGGTAGGCTCGGCTCGGGCTCGGGTAAAGCCACGAGCCAGGGCGAGCCGAGCCAGGCTTGGCCGAGCTCGAGCCGAGCCACGAGCCACGAGCTTTCTGTCCAGCCCTAGATAGGGCTACGGAATTTTGTTTCTTGGAAGACCACGAGACTAGAGACCTACCCAAGAATTGGCAAGTCCCCGAGGTACTCTTCCTATCCACTTTACAGCCGGCATAATCCGCATCGGAATAGCCAACTAATTCAAAGGAAGATCCTTTCGGATACCAAAGTCCGAAATGAGGAGTGTGCACTAAGTATCTTAAGATTCTCTTAACGGCCACCATGTGGCACTCTTTTGGAGCGGCTTGAAAACGTGCACACATACAAACGCTAAGCATGATATCGGGCCTAGATGCACACAGATAAAGGAGAGAACCGATCATCGAACGATATACCTTTTGGATGACCGGTTTACCTTCTTTGTCGAGGTCTAGATGCCCGTTGGCCTGCATAGGCGTCTTTATAAGCTTGGCGTCCTCCATTCCGAACTTCTTGAGCATGTCCTTGATGTACTTGGTTTGACAAATGAAGGTTCCTTCCTTGAGTTGTTTGACTTGAAATCCAAGGAAGAACTTCAACTCTCCCATCATGGACATCTCGAATCTTTTAGTCATTATCTTGCTAAACTCTTTACATAAATATTCATTAGTAGATCCAAATATGATGTCATCGACATATATTTGGCATACAAATAAATCATTATCAGTATGTTTAGTAAAGAGAATAGGGTCGGCCTTTCCGACTACAAAACCTTGTCCGAGAAGGAAATCTCGTAAACACTCGAACCAAGCTCTTGGTGCTTGTTTAAGTCCATAAAGGGCTTTGTCTAGATAGTAGACGTGGTCCGGGTGTTTTGGATCTTCAAAGCCGGGTGATTGCTCGACGTAGACCATCTCGGAGAGTGGTCCATTTAAGAAGGCGCTCTTCACGTCCATTTGATATAGCTTGAAATCATGGTCAGTAGCAAAGGCAAGTAATATTCTAATAGATTCAAGCCTAGCTACTGGAGCATATGTTTCATCGAAATCCAAACCTTCGATTTGAGTGTACCCTTGAGCAACCAATCGAGCTTTGTTCCTTGTCACGATTCCATTCTTATCTTGTGTAGGATCGAAGTATACGAATATAGCAATCAGAGGGGGGGTGAATGATTGTGCGGAAGCTAAAACCAAATTCTTGATCTATTAAAAGTTCACCCCAAAACAGAACCAAATAATTGCCTCGTTTTCGACAAAAACAGAATGACAGAAGTTCGGTAAAACGCGAATTCCTGGAGATCCAACCGTCGGATCGATCTGAAATTTGGACACAAGAAACTAGATTCCAGTACGAACCGAACCCAAAAAGAATCAGCTTGAGCGGACTTACGGATCAAAAGTTATGAGCTTCGCAAGCTTGCTGATCCAGAACTTGACGAGAATCAATCTAATCAAAACTTCAAGATTAAACAAGAACGACAAAAGATTGATCAACTAGACTTTGAGAAACACTAGATCAATACCCTAGAGAGGTTTTTGATGGATCAAATCAAGATAAAACTTGAAGAACAAAACCAATCTAGAATTAGAACAAGCATGCAAACAAGAACCAAAAGCGAAAATCAGAGCAACGTGGTTCTCAGAGCACGCATAAATCTTGGAAGAATTGATCTTTATTTCTTGTCTAAAATACTCTCATCAAAAGAGTACAAACCCTAAAACCAAGCTCAAAGCTTGATGCGCTCAACTCTACTTGGTGCCTTTCAACAGAGACCCCCACCTATTTAAAGCACCAACCCACAAGGAGTTCTCAATACGATTCCTATTCCCTAGAAGGAATCTGTGATCCAACACAACTCTACTTGGCCCAACCTGGCCGAGTACAACTCTTGCACGCCAGCGTATGGCAACCCTACCATACTCACGTGACTAACACTTTGCACGCGTATGGCCACCTGCCATACTCACGTGACTAACACTTTGCACGCGAATGACCTCCTGCCATTCTCACGTGACTAACCATTCTTCATGTGCACCATTCTCCTAGCCCGAACGTCCCGCATGACATCCTTGACCACCAAGACCTCAGTTCCTCCTGAACCTAGTCCCGAACCTCAGTTCCTCCATGAACCTAGTTCCGGTCCCGTCATCGACCACATTCGTCTTCGAGCAATACCTGCACATGAACAAACCACAAAACAAATCCGAGCACAAGTCCACGACTTGACTCACATCAATCCATGCAACTACTCACATGAGCATTGCATAAAGTCCACTTCAAAAGAAGCATCATGAAATCATCACAAATTTCATAATCTCAAATTCAAATTATTTCAATTCTGCTCAAAACCCTAATTCAGCAAAAACGCGTTCACGACGGACAAACAAAACCGATTCGGCGCAAATGCCAAGTGAAACCCTAGAAAGCGATTCACAACGGACCAACAAAGTCTGTCCGTTGTATAAGGGAAACTCTCGGTTCCAAAAGAAAACATTCCGGCCAAAACATGTTTCTGACGGACAACCAAAATCGATCCGTCGTACATGCAAAAGTCTTGGTTCAAAACGCTTTCAAATTCATGTTCACGACGGACAAAAATCTTGTCCGGCGCAAACGTGCCACGCTCGGTTTCAAAAACAACATGGTCCAAACGAAACCCTAAAAAATGCATTCACGACTGACCAAAGAAGTTTGTCCGCCGTACATGCAAAACTTACTGGTTTCTTGGAAGATTGAGTTCGACTCATGAGCTCAAAAACACGTTCACGACAGACCCAAAAACTTTGTCCGTCGTACATGGGAGACTTACTGTTTCTTGAGATCTTGGTCCGGCGCAAAAGCGAAACTTACTGCTTCTTGTCAAAATTGTCAAGCATATGCACCAGCACATTTGCAAATTCAATTCTAAGCCAATTTTTCAGCACATGATTTCACAATCTCCCCCTTGATGAAAACATTGGCAACACCACTTAGAATTGAACATTTGGCATTCACTTTGATTTTGAAATCCAAAGGATCAAAGACCAAAGTAAGAAAATACAGAAATCCCCCTTTGACCAAAATGAAAAACAAAATCTCCCCCTGAGAATGAAAATGTGTGTGAATGTGCAATGCGCCCAAAAATTCCAAAAATCTCCAAACTTCTCCCAAAATTCTCAAATTTAACAACTCTCCCTTTTTCTTTAAACTTTTCAAAGATTTCCAAATTTCTCCCCCTTTGACAATGGATTCATCAAGAGTAAAAGAGAGAACAGGTTCAAAATTTTTCCTGAAACAATGATTTCACAAAGAGAAACAAGGGAGTGCCAAGATAAGAAAAGATGAGCTCATTTGATCATATAACCTTATATATCACATAATATGCAAAATACATGATCTTGATGTGATTTTAACAAGTTAGAGAATGACATGCATCTCAACCTCAATTCAATCAACTATAGCCAAGTACTAAGCAAAACCTTTAGTAGAAAAACAAAGGCTCAAAGTTGAAACAAATAACAAATCAGTATGAGCAAGTAGTTTCAACTCCAATCTAGTGGACCAATTTAATCTTTAAACAAGAATCGCATGTGGCATGCTTGAAGCATACTTCTTTTATTTCCTTGGAGTGGCATGCTTGAAGCATACATCTTGTCTTTTGAGGGAATGGCATGCTTGAAGCATACATCTTATCTTTTAGGGAAAGCAACCTCAAGCACATAACTTGAGGCTTTTGCTTTTAACAACCCTTTTTTATTGATTCCCTTTTCTTTTCATTTTTCTTTGATTATAAACATGCAAAAGTGATTAAAAGGTCTTATGAAAGAGTAAAGTTGAAACCACACTTGCTTCATAGCCCAAATTTGTCAAGAAGATTCAATATCAAGCCTAGAAGAGTAAGATATCACAGAGTATTTAGCTATAGGCAATTAGTCCAGGGAATTCCGCAATGTCATTTTTAGTTCAAGTGAGATAATTAGATTATCATATATTAGCTCAATTATATAGTATATAAAGAAATATGATAAAGTGAGCTCATTAAGTGAAAGAACTTGGTAAAGAAACTCTCCCTCAAAACAATCCCATTGGATGAACAATCCCAAGTTCTCCCCGAATAAAAGCAAAACGAGAAGAAGACAAAGGTTTTGTGAAAATGTCTGCCAATTGATGTTCAGTATCCACATGATGAAGCACAATGTTGCCTTTTTCAACATGATCTCTAAGAAAGTGAAATCTGATGTCAATATGTTTTGTTCTTGAATGTTGCACAGGGTTCTTAGCAATGCAAATTGCACTAGTGTTATCACACAGAAGAGGAACACTATCCAAAATAACCCCATAATCTTTAAGTGTAGCTACTATCCAAAGAATTTGAGAACAACAACTAGCAGCAGCCACATATTCAGATTCAGCAGCTTGATTGTGCAAATGTAAGATTGCTTTCTAGATGACCATGCAATGAGAGAATTTCCCAAGAAGTGACATGAACCAGAAGTGCTTTTCCTATCAATTCTACATCCTCCAAAATCAGCATCGTAAAAGATCTCAAACTAATGCATGAGGAAGCAGTAAAGCCAAATGCCAAAATCTTGGGTTCCATGAAGATACCTGAAAATCCTTTTGACAGCTTGTCGATGTGAAGCACGTGGGGAAGCTTGAAAACGAGCACATAAGCACACAGAAATTGTATATCCGGCCTTGATGCGTTGAGGTACAAAAGTGAACCTATCATGCTTCTATATTCCTTTGATCAACCGGCTCACCATCTTCATCAGGGTCAAGTGCGCAAGTGCTCTCCATAGGTGTCATGATCGGCTTGTCGCTTTCCATCCCAAAGCGATGTAGCAAGTCTTTCGTGTATTTGCTTTGATGTACAAAAGTACCATCCTTCGCTTGCTTGATTTGAAATCCCAAAAGTATGTCAACTCACCCATCATACTCATCTCAAACTCCTTCCTCATTGTTTCAAAACTCAGACACTAAAACATGAGATGAACCACCAAAGATAATATCATCAACATAAATCTGAACGAATAGTTGATCATTGCCTTGCTTGAGTAAAAAGAGAGTTTTGTCAACCTTTCCTATTAAAAAGCCTTTTTCAAGTAAAAAGGTTTTTAGCCTATCATACCATGCTCTAGGGGCTTGTTTCAAACCATATAAAGCTTTTGATAGTTTGAACACATGATTTGGAAACTTTGGATTTTCAAAACCAGGTGGTTGCTTGACATAAACCTCCTCATTTATGTAGCCATTAAGAAAAGCACTTTTCATATCCATTTGATACAATTTGAAACCTTTGGATGCAGCAAAAGCTAAAAGGATTCTAATGGCTTCAATTCTAGCAACAGGAGCAAATGTTTCATCAAAATCTAAGCCTTCAATTTGAGTGTAACCTTGAGCAACCAATCTAGCCTTGTTTCTAACAACAACACCATCCTCACTTTGTTTATTTTTGAAAACCCATCTAGTTCCAATAACATTAAAATCTGGAGGAGGTGAGACAAGTTTCCAAACTTTATTTCGTTCAAAATTCTCTAATTCTTCATGCATGGCATTGATCCAAGATTCGTCAGATAATGCATGAGATATATCTTTGGGTTCAAAGAAGCAACTAAAGCAGAATGAGTATGAGTGTCGAATGAATAAACCTGGATCGAGTGACTCTCTCATTTAGGTCTCCAATCATTTGTTCAGATGGATGCATTTTACGAATGTGCAAGGGAGCATTGGCTTTTGAGACTTCTCCTTCTCCTTCTTCATTTTCAGCATGTACAGATGATGTTGTAGCTTGAGGATGGTTAGTCAGAGGTGATGTAGTAGTAGGTGCCAAAGGTGCTACTGACTTGTTGTGCATTAGAAAGAGTCAAGACCTCATCTTCAACATCATCATTATCTTCAAAGATTTTCTCCCCTGAACATATGCGTCTGCACTGCATCACTTGGACTAGTGCCTGGACTAGCCTCATCAAAAGTAACTTCACAAGTTTCCACAATTTTGTTAGTCTCCAAAACAAGCACACGATAGCCACGAGTATGAGCAGGATATCCAAGGAAAAGCCATCCATTGATCTAGCTTCAAATTTATCAAGATTTCCAGATTTCAAGACAAAGCATTTGCATCCAAAACCCTAAAGTGAGAAACAAGAGGCCTGTGTCCAAACCAAGCTCATATGGAGTCTTACCCAATTTTGATCTCAAAAACACACGGTTTGAAACATAACATGCAGCTTGAAATCGCTTCACCAAAAAGTTTCTAGGAGTGTGATGTTCATCTAACATGGTTCTAGCCATCTCAACCAACGTTCTATTTTTCCTTTCAACTACACCATTTTGTTGAGGCACTCTAGGAGATGAAAATTGATGATCAATTCCTTTTTCAGTACAAAAGTGATCAAAAGAAGCATTTTTGAATTCAGTTCCATTATCACTTCTAATAGCTTTGAGAGCTCCTGGATGATCAATAGAAAGCCTAAGAACAAGACTTCTAAAATGACTAAAAGTCTCATCCTTAGATGCCATAAAGTATACCCAAGAGTATCTAGAAAAATCATCAACAATCACAAGCACATACCATTTGCCTCCAAAGGATTGAACTCGAGATGGTCCAATCAGATCAAGATGTAGAAGCTGACGTGGAGCGTTTGTTATCATCATGGTAAGAGGTGGATGTGAACCTGCAATCATCTTACCATGTCTACAAGAAGAACATACTAGATTGCTATCACCCTTAAGCTTAGGCAGGCCACGTATAAGATCTAAACCACTTACACGAGTAAGATGATTAAAACCAACATGACCAAGTCTACGATGCCAAAAGAATAAATCTTTAGAAACATTGGCAATTAGACACCTATGCTTAGAAGAAGGTGATGCATCAAAATCAGCTTTAAAGATTCTTCCAAAACGAGAAATTTTGAACACAAGATTACCTGAAGCATCTAGCACTTTGCATTCATTTTTCTTAAAGCTTATATCAAGATCTTCATCAAGCATTTGTGAGACAGAAAGCAAGTTATATTTCAAATTTTCAACAAGAGCTACATCTTTGAACATAAACTTGTCACTTACCTTTATTGTACCTTTTGCCACAACAGAAGAGGAAGAAGCATCTCCAAAAGTAACACTTTCAGCACGAGATGCACGAGTGAGGGAGGAGAACCAATTCTTATCACCGGACATGTGGCGTGAGCATCCGGAATCCACTAGCCATATGTTCTCCTTCCTCGCGAGAAGCCTACATAGCAAAACATGTCGAGGTCTCAAGATCGTTAGGAATGAGATTTTTGGGAATCCAAGATCAAACACACGACGCACAACAAGAGGGCACAACACGAGAATTTTTATGCACAAAATCAGATTTGCCTTTTCCCATGTTTCTAGGAACAAAAGGTGTTTTCATCACTCTAGGCGCATAAAAATGTGCTTTGTTGAAATTTGACCTAGCCTTAGTTCTTTCCTTCTTTTCTTTGTTTGGCTAGTCTAAAGCAAAAATCTACTAAGTGTCCATCTCTACCACAATGAGTGCAAGTGTACTTGACATGATGTTTAGCTTTAACAGTAAAAGCACATTTTGCATTCATCATAGTAGAAGATAAAACCAAAGCAGATTGAAAAGCAATTTTCTTAGGCTCATTAGATAACTCAATTTTGCAAGGAGCCTGAACAACGATCTGAGGTTTAGTTTCATATGTGGCATAAGGATCAAAACCTAAACCTCTCTTGTTTGTGCTAACCTTAGATTGATCCAAAATCATGTTCAACTTCTTCTTGCCATTAGTGAAACGTTCCAAAGAATTTTGCAAGTAATCAACTTTCTTAGCAAGAGTTAAACAATTATTGCAGGGAACATCTACTTTTCCTTTTTGCTTGCGACAAGTTGAGCATGAGAGAATTTTATGTGAAAGCAAATTATCAGTTAATTGAGAAACCCTAGCATTTGCATCTTTCAATTTTAATTCAAGAGTTGAGCATTTAGAACAAGAAGTTGAACTATGCAAATCATCAAGGAACAAATAGCATGTACAACATGTTTCTCATTTTTCTCATTTAGATGCAACAAAAGAGCATATTCTTTCCTAAGCAAGGTGAGCTCATTGTAAATTAAGTCACATGATTTGCTAGTATCATTACTAGGAATCAAAGTCTTAAGTCTAGCAATTTCAGCATTCAATGATTCAATAATGAAATCATGTTTCTTAATTTTCTTATCACGTTTGTCAAGCAATTTTCCAAGACGAGCAACAAGAATAGCTAATTCATCATAAGAGGGATCTACCTCATTGAAGTCGCGTCGTGGTCGCCTCGTGAAGCTATCCTTGCTGCTTGCCATGAGACATAATCCTATCAAATCATGCTTGCTTGGAGTTGCATCATCTTCGCTGCTCTCCGAGTCCACATCGCTCAAATTGACTTGTTCAAGAGCGGAAAGAACTCGGTGAACCACCTTGCGGTTGATGAAGCTCTTCTTCTTCCTATCATTTGACGAGAACCTTTTCTTCTCATTCCTTCCGCCGTTGTCCTTCTCCTCCTTTGATGTTTTTCCTGCAAGCTTAGGACAATTTGTGCGAATATGGTTGAGGTCACCACACTCATAGCATCTTGGAGGACCACCTCTCTTTCTCATTCTCACATTCTGCAAAGCTTTGTTAAAGCGAGAAGAGAGTAGTGCCAGATCTTCTTCAGGAAACTCTTCAAGTTGCTCATCTGTTAAAGAAGACATGGAAGACAAGGCAAAGCTAGAAGAAGAATTTGCATTTGACATGTTAGGGTTAGAGATTAAAGCAATTGATTTAATGTTACCCTTCCTGGCAAGAACATCCAACTCATGAGTTTTCAATTTAGAGTAAAGAACATCTAATGTGAGTGTGCTCATGGTAGGAGATTCTTGTATAGATGTTACTTTCATCTCCCACACTGACATGTCCAAAGCACTAAGCAATTGTCGAGCATTTTCAGCATCAGTGTAGCTAACTCCAACAGCACGTAGATTACTAAGAATTTTATTGAAACGTGCAAAGAAGTCATCTACAGATTCACTAGGTTTCATCTCAAAACGAATGTATTCTTTTTTGTAAATATCTTGGCGAACCTCTTTGACAGTGTTAGAACCCTCATGGTAATCACAAAGAGATCTCCATACCTCATATGCGGATCGAAGATGAACCACACGATCAAAGTCGCTGCGTCCCAAGCCTTGGATGATCAAGTTGCGCGCCTTGCTATTTGCTTCAACATGTGTGCGATTGGTGTCGTTGACGTTGTCGTTTGCAGGGACTTCATATGGCTTGTAGACCTTCTCCCAAATTGTGAAGCCCTGTGCTTGGATGAACGCCTCCATCTTGGCCTTCCAAAACTGAAAATCAACACCATCGAACACACATGGTTTTGTCGAATAACGATCCATTGATCTAATCACCGGTTAAGATAGATTAGAGAAACCTTGCTCTGATACCACTTGTAGGATCGAAGTATACGAATATAGCAATCAGAGGGGGGGTGAATGATTGTGCAGAAGCTAAAACCAAATTCTTGATCTATTAAAAGTTCACCCCAAAACAGAACCAAATAATTGCCTCGTTTTCGACAAAAACAGAATGACAGAAGTTCGGTAAAATGCGAATTCCTAGAGATCCAACCGTCGGATCGATCTGAAATTTGGACACAAGAAACTAGATTCCAGTACGAACCGAACCCAAAAATCCATTTGTTCTCAACGGCCTTACGGTCATTGGGTAGGTCCACCAAAGTCCATACTTGGTTTTCATACATGGATCTCATTTCGGATTTCATGGCTTCTAGCCATTTGTCGGAATCTGGGCTCATCATCGCTTCATCATACGTCGCAGGGTCATTATTCTCAACTACCATGACATTCATAGTAGGAACATAAAAATCAGGAGCATTATGCGCTCTTGTTGACCTGCGAGGTGCGGCAGTGTTCTCTTTCGGAGTTTCATGATCCTTATCATTAGTTCCCTCTTCATTTGGTGAAGTCAACTCCGAAACAACTTCCGCTACGCTGCACTTGCCATTCCATGAAGAGAAGGTTCAACAACCTCGTCGAGTTCTACCATCCTACTACTCACACCTTTCGAGAGAAACTCTTTCTCCAAAAAGGATCCATTCTTGGCAACGAAAACCTTGCCCTCGGATCTGTGATAGAAGGTGTACCCAATTGTTTCTTTAGGGTATCCTATGAAGACGCATTTTTCCGCTTTGGGTTCGAGTTTATCAAGGTTGAAGTTTCTTCACATAAACATCGCATCCCCAAACTTTTAGAAATGATAGCTTAGGTTTGTTGCCAAACCATAATTCATACGATGTCGTTTCAACGGATTTAGATGGTGCCCTATTTAAAGTGAATGCAAATTGCTTTCTAGTGCATGACCCCAAAATGAAAGTGGCAAATCTGTAAGGGACATCATAGATCGAACCATATCCAATAAAGTACGATTACGACGCTCGGATACACCATTACGCTGTGGTGTTCCAGCAGGAGTGAGTTGTGAAATTATTCCACATTGTCTCATGTGTGTGCCAAACTCATAACTAAGATACTCTCCTCCACGATCAGATCGTAGAAATTTGATCTTTCATTACGATGATTTTCTACTTCACTCAAATTCTTTGAACTTTTCAAATGTTTCAGACTTGTGTTTCATTAAGTAAATATATCCATATCTACTCAAATCATCCGTGAAAGTAACGGCTAACGATATCCACCACGCCGACACACTCATTGGACCACACACATCGGTATGTATGATTTCCAATAAGTCGGTTGCCCGCTCCATTGTACCAAAAACGGGTTCTAGTCATCTTGCCCATGAGGCATGGTTCACATGTCTCAAATGATTCATAATCAAGTGATTCTAGTAGTCCATCGAATGGAACTTCTTCATGCTTAACACCAATATGACATAAGCGGCAATGCCACATATATGCAAAGCAATATCATCATTCAACTTAATTCTTTTGGCATTCACATTATGAACATGTGTACTATTATCAAGATTCAAAATAAATAAACCATTCTTTTCGTGTGCATGACCATAAAAGATATTATTCATATAAATTGAACAACCATTGTTCTCGGACTTGAATGAATAACCGCCTCGCATTAAACAAGATCCGTGATATGATGTTCATGCTCAACGCAGTGCACTAAATAACAATTATTTAGGTTTATAACTAATCCTCGATGGTAATTGGATAGGTAGCGCCCCGACGGCGATCACATCAACTTTTGATCCATTGCCGACGCCGCATCATTACCTCATCCCTTGCTAGTTGTCGCTATTCCTTAGCTCCTGCTTCGAGTTACATATGTTAGCAACCGAACCGGTATCAAATACCAGCACTCTGCGAGTACTAGTAAGGTACACATCAATAACATGTATATCATATATACCTTTGCTCACTTTCCCGTCCTTCTTATCACCAGATATTTTGGGCGATTGCGCCTTCCAAAGTGCTGTGTTCTTGGCAAGAAAACATTCAAGATTCGACTTAGGCCACCTTGGTCTTCTTCTCGATGTGGCAACAGACTTGCCCTTCTTCTTGAAGTTTCCCTTAGCCTTGCCTTTCTTCTTGAAATCGATAGTCTTTTGGAACATCAATACTTGATGTTCCTTCTTGATCTCCACTTCAGCAGTTTTAAGCATTGACAGAAGCTCGGGGAGAGACTTCTTCATGCCCTGCATGTTGTAGTTCATCACAAAGCTCTTGTAGCTTGGTGGCAGAGATCGAGAACACGATGAATTCCTAGCTCAATGGGGATCGTTATTCCCAAAGCTATGAGTTTATCGGCATACCTGCACATTTTGAGTACGTGCTCACTAACGGAGCTGTTTTCCTCCATCATGCAGCTAAAGAACTTTTCAAGCTTCATAACTCTCATCTTTGCGGCATGGGTGTCGAAGATCATTTTCAACTCTCTCATTGTATCAAAAGCATTGTCTTTGTGCTCAAACGCTGCAGCTCGTGCTCAAGGCCATACAAAATGCCGCATTGAACTAAATCAGTGGTCCTCCTTATAGTCAAGAAAACATTTTTCTCCTCCTCGGGGCATCATCACAAGGGCACCCAAAGGGCGCTTCTAGCACATAGCTCCTTTGAGCAGCGCTGAGGAGAATCCTCAGGTTAAGGGCCCAGTTGGTAAAATTGCTACCATTGGTGGCTAGTTTCTCTTTCTCCATGAACAGATTGAAATTGAAAGTAGGGGGTGCCATCTACAACATATTTGCAAAGTTATTTAGACTAAGTTCATAATAGATTAAGTTCAATGTTAATTCAAAATTACTACGAGAACTCCCACTTAAAAACAACATCCCTCTAGTTGTCTTTAGTGATTACATGAACCAAATTCACTATACCGAAACCGATCATCACGAGAGACGGCATAGTTTCAAAGGCGAACATCAATATGTTCATCATATCATCCATATGACTCATGCTTTACCTTTCGGTTCGTGTTCGAGGCCATGTCTCAGTACATGCTAGGCTCGCCAAGTAGAACCAAAGTATTTGCGTGTGTAAATCGGCTTACACCCGCTGTATGCGAACGAGTCTATCACACCCGATCATCACGTGGTGCTTCGAAACGACGAACTTTCTTAACGGTGCATACTATGGAAGAACACATTATTATCTTGATATTAATTTGGAGGGATCATCTTATAGTGCTATCGACGTGATCATATCCAAGCAAAATAAGATGCATAAAAGGATTAACATCACATGCATGAATAAAGTGATATGATATGGTCCTTTCAGCACTTGATCTCCATCTTGTGCGACATGGTATGATCTCCATCATTCCACCGGCATGGCACCAAAGTCCATGATGCTGCCATCTTGATTGTATTCCTCCATTACAATATATCACATGGACATATATTTAGCACACAGGCCATAAAAGAAATAAAAACAACCAAATGGCTCCTGCCGGTTGTTTAAATTTACAATAAATTTCATTTCATACAACAATCTTTGTATCAATGACCATATCACATCACAAGCCCTGCAAAAACAAGTTAGACGCCTCTAATTTATTTTTTTGCATATTTTACGTGGTTTTGGGCTTTCTAGGAAAAAATTATTCTTACCTACGAACAAGAACCACAACGGTGATAAAAACATTATTAGCAAACCGTTGTAAATTAGATCATGACTATAGTAGGAGAAACAGACACCCGCAAAGCCACTTATGCAATACTAGTTGCACGTCGAGCGTGGAACAAGTCTCATGTGCGAGGACATGTAAGGTTAGTCCGGGCCGCTTCAAATCCCACTATGCCACCATGATCCAAAATACACGAAAGTATGCAATAACATGATCATCAACGCCCACATCCACATGTGTTTTAAACCGTACAAAACATCTACGCATAGACACGGCTCGATACCATCAAGGGTTTCAAGCATGGAAAACAAAAATTTTTCCTACGATTGCAACCAAACACCAAGATCATATCTAGGAGATGCAAGTAAACGGTTTCGTATGACTCACCTCAGAGACCGAAAGCGGGAATAACGCTCCCGCAAACAAACGTGGTTGATGTAGAGGTACACTCCCGACTTGTCGCGAAGATGAGCGCCACAAACGGCAGCGCCCGCATTTGGTCACACGCACGGATCAACGATGACCTCCAATCCCTCGTTCGGTAGGCAGCGGAAGTAGAGGATCCGGAAAACTCCAACAACACTACGGCTTAGTGGTGGTGGTGGTGGAGAAATACTTTCAGCAACGCCGCTTAAGCCACAATCGAAAAGCGGATCGGCGGAGGAGGGAGAAAGGACCAACCAAAGGGTCAAATGGATGAACAACAAAGAGAGGAGCTCCTCTCTCCCTTTTATAGGAGGAGGAGGAGGCTAGGCCAAGGGGTGGCTGGCGCATGGGGTGCCCCTTGCCCTCCCTCTCTTCATGTGAGTGATCTCTCCACTCACTTTAAAACATCCCACTTTGGTTTCCATTAAAACCCCACTCAAGAAATGAAAGGGTTTTCTCCCATAAAGAAATAAACATTTTTATTTCAGATATTTTAATATTTGTTAATTCTTTTAATTAACAAACATTAACATATACCCCCTTTAACTATTCCGATATCCCGAAACTATTCCGGCGATACTCGAAACAGTCCTCAGATCATCCATATTTTTCTCCTGTTTCAGATCCACTCAAATGCATCGATGAACCTTAAGTGTGTCACCCTACGGTTCGTGAATAAAATGGACATGATTGAGACTCCTCTCAGATCAATAATCATCAGCGGGATCTGGAGATCCATAATGACTCCCATTCACTCAACGATGAACTAGTGATCGTGTAAACCAGAAACGACATAACCAATTCCTTTTGTCTCACGATATTTTACTTGTCCGGGATCCGATCATCAGTATCAACTATACCTAGTTCGATCCCGTT
This sequence comes from Rhipidocladum racemiflorum, assembly GCA_036346355.1. Lineage (NCBI taxonomy): Eukaryota > Viridiplantae > Streptophyta > Magnoliopsida > Poales > Poaceae > Rhipidocladum > Rhipidocladum racemiflorum. Next base: position 24,554,972 of record CM070571.1, read on the forward strand.
ACCAACAAGTACTCTTTACTCGTTCCGTGATATGACATTCTTGTGACCTAGTCACGTGCTTGCAAGCGATGTCAATGTGATATCACCGAGAGGGCCCAGAGTATATCTCTCACATCCGGATGGACAAATCCCACTCTTGATGCATGAGCCTCAACTAATACTTTCATAGTACCCAAATCCATCTTTATAGTCACCGTGTTACGGAGTGACGCTTGATGTCATCAAAGTACTCTTCCTAATTAGTGATTGACATCATCTCATGGTCTAAGGAAAAGAGCTATTTCGTATGTGTTTGATACATGCAACAAACTAAATGACTTGATCGTATTTGCTATACCAACTTGGGTGTATGTTCATCACATCATTCTTCTAATGACATGACCCGTTATTAACAACATCCAATGTTCATGATCGTGAAACCTTGATCATCGGCTAATCAACGAGCTAGTTTAAAAAGAGGCTTTACTAGGAACCCTTTTGTTTATTAAACACACATGTATTAACGCTTCCGATTAATACAATTTTAGCATGAGAAATAAACATCTATTATAAACATGGAATATGATAATAAACAATTTATTATTGCCTCTCGGGCATATTCCCTTCGCCTCCCACTTGCACTAGAGTCAATAATCTAGATTACATTGTGATGATTCTAACACCCATTGAGTTCTCGTGTTGATCATGTTTTGCCCTTGGGAGAGCTTTAGTCAACGAGTCCGCCACATTCAGATCCGTGTGTACTTTGCAAATCTTTATATCGCCATCCTTGACATGTTCACGGATGGAGTGAAACCTCGCTTAATATGCTTGGAATTCTTGTGTGACCTTGGTTCTTTAGCATTGGCTATGGCACCATTATTGTCACAATAGATAACCATCGGGTCCAACGCACTCGGAACCACACCTAGTTCGGATATGAACATCTTCATCCAAACCGCTTCTACCGCTTCAAGCGGCAATATATTCCGCCTCTGTTGAAGATCCCGCCACCACAGTTGCTTGGAACTTCTCCACTCACCGCTTCCTCCATTCATTTCAAAAATGTACCCGGATTGAGACTTAGAGTCATCCTGATCGATTGTCAAAGCTAGCGTCGACGTAACATTTTGCGACGAGCTCTTCTTCACCACCATATATGAGAAACATATCCTTAGTTCTTCTTAAGTACTTAAAGATATTCTTGACCGCCCAGTTGTTCAAAACCTGGATCGACCGTATCTGCTAGTCAAACTAATAGCATGTGCCACATCCGGTCTTGTACACAACATAGCATACATGATAGAGCCTATGGTCAAGCATAGGGAATCTTATTCATTACTTCTCTATCTTCTGCTGTAGCTGGACTCTGAGTCTTACTCAACGTCTTGCCTTGCATCATAGGTAAGAACCCTTTCTTACTTTCGTCCATTCTAAATTTCTTTAGAATCTTGTCAAGATATGTACTTTGTGATAGCCCAATCAAGCGTCTCGATCTATCTCTATAGATTTTGATGCCTAAAATATATGCCGCTTCACCAAGGTCCTTCATTGAAAACTTACTGTTTAAGTAATCTTTTACACTTTTCAAAAGTTCTATATCATTTCCTATCAACAATATGTCATCCACATATAATATCAGAAATGCTATAGAGCTCCCACTCACTTTCTTGTAAACACAAGATTCTCCGTAAGTTTGGACAAATCCAAAACCTTTGATTACCTCATCAAAACGGAGATTCCAACTTCGTGACTAACACTTTGCACGCGTATGGCCACCTGCCATACTCACGTGACTAACACTTTGCACGCGAATGACCTCCTGCCATTCTCACGTGACTAACCATTCTTCATGTGCACCATTCTCCTAGCCCGAACGTCCCGCATGACATCCTTGACCACCAAGACCTCAGTTCCTCCTGAACCTAGTCCCGAACCTCAGTTCCTCCATGAACCTAGTTCCGGTCCCGTCATCGACCACATTCGTCTTCGAGCAATACCTGCACATGAACAAACCACAAAACAAATCCGAGCACAAGTCCACGACTTGACTCACATCAATCCATGCAACTACTCACATGAGCATTGCATAAAGTCCACTTTAAAAGAAGCATCATGAAATCATCACAAATTTCATAATCTCAAATTCAAATTATTTCAATTCTGCTCAAAACCCTAATTCAGCAAAAACGCGTTCACGACGGACAAACAAAACCAGTCCGGCGCAAATGCCAAGTGAAACCCTAGAAAATAGCTTCTAACGGACCAACAAAGTCATCCGCTGTATAAGGGAAACTCTCGGTTCCAAAAGAAAACATTCCGGCCAAAACATGTTTTACGACGGACAACCAAAATCGATCCGTCGTACATGCAAAAGTCTCGGTTCAAAAACGCTTTCAAATTCATGTTCACGACGGACAAAAAATCTTGTCCGGCGCAAACGTGCCACGCTCGGTTTCAAAAACAACATGGTCCGAACGAAACCCTAAAAAATGCATTCACGACTGACCAAAGAAGTTTGTCCGCCGTACATGCAAAACTTACTGGTTTCTTGGAAGATTGAGTTCGACTCATGAGCTCAAAAACACGTTCACGACAGACCCAAAAACTTTGTCCGTCGTACATGGGAGACTTACTGTTTCTTGAGATCTTGGTCCGGCGCAAAAGCGAAACTTACTGCTTCTTGTCAAAATTGTCAAGCATATGCACCAGCACATTTGCAAATTCAATTCTAAGCCAATTTTTCAGCACATGATTTCACATCTTGCTTGTTCCGGAAGACCCATTTTATGCCGATCACGTTTTGATTTGGTCTTTCGACAAGCTCCCAAACTTGATTACGCTTGAAGTTGTTGAGCTCCTCTTGCATGGCCATCACCCAATCCGGATCATCAAGTGCTTCTTCTACCTTAAGAGGCTCAAGAGAAGACACAAACGAGTAAAATTCATAAAAATTTGCAACTCGAGATCTAGTGGATACTCCCTTGTGAATGTCTCCGAGTATATTGTCGACCGGATGATCTCGTTGAATACTTTGATGAACTCTTGGGTGAGGAACAGTTGAATTTGGAGCTTGGATGGGTTCTTCATCTTGGGATCCGTTCGAACCATCTTGAGCTTGCTTGGACGAGGAGGGAACATCACTTGAGCCTGTCCCATCTGGAGACTCCGGTATTTGACCCGGAGACTCCGGACCAGTCCGGACACTCCGGGTTTCAGGCCGGAGACTCTGGGTTGGGGTGCTCGGGTGAGTTTCCAGATTTTGAGATCTTACCTCCCCAATTGCCAATTTCTTGATAGCTTCACACGGTGGTTCTTCCCTGTCAATCATGTCACGATCAACTTGTTCTACTTGAGAACCGTTAGTCTCATCAAAAGTCACGTCACGCGAGATTTCAACTACACCGGTGGTATTGTTGAAAACTCGGTACGCATAAGCATTAGTTCCATAACCAAGTAAGAAACCTTCATCTAATTTAGGAGCAAATTTAGAAGACTTAGCTCTTTTGTTAAGGATATAACATTTACTCCCAAAGACTCGAAAGTAGGAGACATTGGGTTTCTTGCCGGTGAGCAACTCGTACGCCGTTTTCTTCAAGATCTTGTGGAGGTAGAGGCGGTTGGAGCTATGGCATGCGGTATTGATGGCTTCCGCCCAAAAACTGTCGGAAACCTTGTACTCATCAAGCATCGTCCGCGCCATCTCGATGAGGGTTCGATTCTTCCTCTCGGCCACCCCATTTTGTTGAGGGGAATAGGGAGCCGAGAATTCATGCTTGATTCCTTCCTCATCGAGAAACCCTTCCACGCCAATGTTCTTGAATTCAGTACCATTGTTGCTCCGAATTCTCTTGATCTTTACTTCAAACTCGTTTTGAGCTCTTCTCATGAACTTCTTCAATGTCACTTGGACTTCTCCCTTGTCATGCAAGAAAAATACCCAAGTGAAGCGAGAAAAATCATCTACAATTACTAATCCATATTTACTTCCCCCGATGCTTATGTAGGCGACCGGGCCGAAAAGATCCATATGAAGCATTTCCAATGGTCTTGAGCAGGGTTCACAAAACCGACGAAAACCGCTCGAAAATCGCGGTTTTCGACCGTATCGAGCCGGTTCGAAATCCTAAACCGGTCGGTAAACCGATTCAATTAAAAAAATAATTAAAAAAAATTAAAAAATTTGAAAAAATTTATGCGATGTAAACCGATCGAAAACCGGTGAAAACCGAGCGGTTTTTCGAAAAAACCGACGAAAACCGCTCAAAAAACCGATCGCCCAAAACGTTCAACTCGCCGATCGGTTTTTCGAGAAAACCGATGGGTTTTCGAGAAAACCGATGGGTTTTCGAGAAAACCGAATGGTTTTCGTTTTTTTAAAATTTGTTTTGAATGTTTTTTGTTCAAATGCTCGGTTTTGAAACTCTTCGGTTTCTAACGATTTTCGAGCGGTTTTTGGCTCGATATTTTCGAATTTCCAATTTCGATTTTCCATCGGTTTTTTCGGTTTCGGTTTTGTTAACCCTGGTCTTGAGGTCGTCATCACATTCTTGGCGGGGTGGGAGGCACCAACTTGCTTGCCCGCTTGATAAGCGCTACATACCCTATCTTTCTCAAAGACAACATTGGTTAGTCCAAGGATGTGGTTGCCTTTAATGAGTTTGTGAAGGTTCCTCATACCGACATGGGCTAATCGGCGATGCCAAAGCCAACCCATGCTAGATTTAGCTATTAAACACGTTTCAAGGTTAAATCTATCCGTATTGAAGTCTACGAGATAGAGCTTTCCCTTCAAACGCCTTTTAAAAGCTATTGAACCATCAAGCCTCTTAATGACTTCCACACCCTTTTCATTAAACAAACAATTGTAGCCCGCTTCACACAATTGTGCAACGGACAACAAATTGTAGCTTAATGATTCGATAAGTAAAACATTACTTAAATGGAAATCATTTGAGATAGAGATTTTACCCAAACCAATTACTTCTCCTTTTCCATTGTCTCCAAAGACAATACTTTCGCTATTTGATCCATTCACATCCAAATGCGCGAACATTGCCTTTTCTCCGGTCATGTGATGCGTGCAACCGCTATCCAAAATCCAACTTGTTCCACCGGAGACATAGGCCTACAAAAAGACATTTAGTTTTTGCTCTTTGGTACCCAAACTTGGTTAGGCCCACGCACGTTAGTAACAAGCGATTTTGGGACCCAAATAGAACGAACAAAAGGAGCATTTCTCAGCTTACGCCCAATATGATAAGCAACTACACGACCAAGGTTAGTCTTTTTAAGCACATAAGAAGCGAAAAACTCGGAGTGAGCTTTGTGCTTGGATGTTCCTTCGCCTTTTACAAAGTGAATAGGCTCGTTTAAAGGAGCAACAACAATGTTGCTCTTTTTGCCCTTTGGCGGAACATACCCAAGCCCTTGCCTCTTAGGATTACCTTGGAGCTTACCGAGATACTCTTCTAAACCCTTGCTTGCCTTGTAGGACTTTTGAAGTCCATCTTCAAGCATCACCTTAAGCTTCTCATTTTCATGAGCCAAGACTTTCAAAGTCTCACGGTTAGTAGCACAAGTAGCAACATCAACATTATAGCATCTAGTGCAACCGTTGCTTGTTGAAGGTAATGAAATATTGGAGTTGTTGATTGAGGTAGAAGCTTTATTCGAGAGATCAACAAGCTTCACTTCAAGAGCCTTGCAAGCATCATTTGCTTGAGCAAGTTGCTCTAAGAGTGAAGCATTGGTGATCTCAAGACTAATTGCTTCATTCTTGGTCAAATTTGAACTTTTGACCAAGTCCTCATTCTTTTTCTTTTCAAAGGCTAGGCTCTTCTCTAGCTCAAGGTTCTTTTCCTTTTCAAAAATAAGAAGATCTTCTTGAGCTTCGAGAATAGCTTCTTTTTGCTCAACAACCTCCTCCAATCTTTCAATATCCTTAAGTAGCAAGTCTAATTTCTTAACATCAAAATCATTCATAGACTTAAATGTTACTTCCTCATCATCACTAGCATCATCGCAATCATCTAAGCTATAATCAACAATGGAATGAATAGGACTCTTAGATGATACCTTGTGCCCCTTTGCCATAAGGCACATTGGAGCATCTTCATCGCCGTCGCTTAAGTTGTCGAAGAGGCTCTTCGACTTTGTCGGTGGTGTAGCAATGGCGACGGTGGCAAGTCCTCCTTCATTGTCGGAGTTGGACTCGGACTCGGACTCGGAGTTGAAGTTCCACTCCTTGCCGATGTAAGCATGACCCTTGCTCTTGTCTTTGTCCTTCTTCCGGTACTTGTCTTTCTTGTACGGCTTCTCTTCCTTCTTTTCTTTGTGCGGACACTCGGCAATGAAATGGCCGGGTTCACCACACTCATAGCATTTTCTTGTTGAGTGTCTCCCTCTTGACTTGTTGCCGAAGCTTTTGGAATGGCTTCCCGGCTTGTAGCCTTTCTTCTTCAAGAACTTGTTGAATCTTCTTACTAGAAGGGCCATGTCTTCATTTGTGAGCGGCCCATTTGATTCTTCTTCATCACTTGAACTTTCCTCCACTTCTTGAGACACTTTGACGGCCTTCAAAGCGATGCCCTTCTTCTTGCCGGACTTGAGCTCCTCCACCACCTTCGCTTCCTTGACCATCATCTCATCCATCATTAACCGGCCAATCACGTCATGAGGAGTGAGAGTGTCGAAGTTAGGCCGGTCGCGGATGAGTTGAACTAGATTGCGGTTGGTGGGGGTGATCACTCGGAGGATGATCTTGACAATAGCTTTGTCGGTGAGCATGGTGCTTCCAAGTCCCTTGGCTTGATTTACTAGTACCATCAAGCGATCAAACATCTTGGTGTAACACTCTCCTTCTTCCAATGTGAATCAGCTTAATTCTCCAATGATAAGCTCGATCTTGGATTCACGGACACTTGACACACCTTCATGAGTTACCATTAGCCTTTCCCAAATGTCCTTGGCATTGTCGAGGCCATCGACCCGGTTGAACTCGGAGTCGCTCAAAGCGTTGAACAAGGCATTGACGGCCAAATCGTTAAAGTGTTGAGCCTTGTCCTCTTCGGAGGTGAGATTGTTGGGATTTGCGGGCTTGAAACCTGTTTCAACAATCTTCCAAATGCAAGGATGAAGTGATCTCAAATGCATCTTCATCTTGTGTTTCTATGCCGCATAGCGAGTGCCATCGAAATGAGGCGCTCGGCCGGACGAGACGGAGACATAAGATGAGGAGTTTGAGACTCCAAAAGAGGAATAATCTAAAGGAATTGCAACCCCTATACCGGAACCCGTGGCCTTGTCTTGGGCATGGGTTTCGGTAATTTTCTCTATTTCTGACATCTTTGATTCTCCAAGCAGTTAAGCCAAAATAAAGGAGATTTAGCTCTGATACCAATTGAAAGGACCAACGATGTCGCCTAGAGGGGGGTGAATAGGCGGATTAAAAAATCGCAACGGAATTAAATCTGGCCGAACTAGTCAATCCGGAGTCTCCGGGTATTTTATCCGGATACTCCGGGTTAGCTGGCTCGGGAGCACGACTAAGATTACTCTAACAAGCACAATAAACTACAATAAATAGATAGCAAGAGCAACCTAGATCAAAAGCTAGTATGGATTTGAATTAAAGCTAAGCAAAGAGTTAGATCCGAGCTTTACAAAGGCAAATCCACACAAGCTAGACTAGGAAGTAAAAGAGAAAGAGAGAGACGCGATTTTTCACCGAAGTTCGGATTCTTGAAGGGAATCCTACGTCTCCGTTGAGGTGGCTTGGTCACACTTGAGCTGGGGTCTTTTTCAACCCGCTTTCCTCCCGGTGTTGCACAAATGCACTCGCCGGCTTCACTTCTTGTCTCTTTCCTTTCGGAGGCGAGACTCGCCTTCACAAACGACCGGGGCACACCACATGCGTCGGGTGCTCCCGGTGACTCCTAGCCGTCTAGGAGACCTTCAACCTCCAAGAGCAATAACACCACGAAGAATCGCTTGGAGGATGAACTAGTGCTCAAGAACTTGAAATGAATGCACTTAGCACTTTGCTTCTTCCTCTCCTCACCAAAGAGATCAACAACCAAATCTAGAGGTGGGACGAAGAGAGAGCTCTATTGAATGCTTGGAAGGTGTTAGAGATGGCTTGAATGCTGCTATGAATGAGCTCAATAGAGATTCTAGCCGTTGGGGTGGAGTGGAGGCTTTAAATACACTTTTTGAAAACTAGCCGTTTGTCCACGTTTTGAACTGTCTGGAGACTCCGGACAATTAACTCGGATACTCCGGATTGTCCGGACTCTCCGGACTGTCTGGAATTCGAGTTTTGGCCGAGAGGGTTAACCCGGAGACTCCGGACATAATGTCCGGATACTCCGGACAAAATGTTCGGACTCTCCGAGTTGGCGTGCTCGGTTGGAAATCCTGTTTTTGGAAAATGCAAGTATTTGAGTGCTATAATGAATGCAAGTTTTGACCTTGAGCACATGCACATCCTAAAAACGATTTTCCGTCGCATCTTCTTAATAGTACGGCTATCCTTAAGACTCAAAACAAAATAAAAATTACAAGTCTTCGTCTTGATGCCGTTTTCTTGAAATTTGAAGTGTGTAGGAGCGTCCAATGTCATTCCGAGCTTGATGTGATTTCGAGATCTGCATTATTCTTAGTTGAAACATTAGATCTCATTAATTGTGTCATCATTAATCACCAAAATAAAATGAGGGGCCTAGATGCACTTTCAGGATTAAATAGTTGGACATTATTAAATTGCCAACATGGGTATTTAGACCGTTGTAGTATAATGCTTAGACCTGCCACGTATACCGGACATGATTTTGACAATTACTTGTTAACATTGACTTAATGAGATATGGAACATGTTTTTGAGAAGTGTCATGTGTTATTGATGATGATGTTGATGGCACGTGGTGCATGGTAATCAACTGGGGGTTTGATAAATAGATTTGGGCCGGGGCATGTGGCAAGAAATGATCGGGTGGGCCAGTTGTGGCATCGGGAGCGTTGTTTTGGTTCTTCGGGTAGTCTTGCCCTGGTCAACATAAGGACTTAACCTTGCAAGCCTTTGAACTGAGTTAATCGTGCAACCACATGTCCGTAATGGGACGGACCTAGTTGAGTAAGTTACTAATAACTTGCATGTGAAGCCTCGGGTGTCAACTACACCCTTTGTGTAGCTTGAAAGGGGAGCGTACCAATGCGATGGCATGGTACCCGTCCAACGGTATGTCGGTCCCATACTTCGCCTTTGTTAAGGGAAGGGATGGTGTATGGCAAAAACCGGAAAGGTTCACTTGTGTAGTTAGCCGTTTCCGAAAGGCTTTGTTATGATCACTCGCCTTTGTGGTGTTTGGCTGTGTCTTGTGGGTAAAGTGCATAACCTCTGCAGAGTGTAAAATCTATTCGAATAGCCGTGTCCGTGGTGTTGGACATTGCTTGGGGATTACAGTCAAGGGTTAGACTTTCGTGGAAATAACTTGAACTTGAGAGGTTTGGTTTGGTTAAATGATGATGTTGATGGAAATGTGGACTAGGAATGGGAAAGATGTTTATTTAACTCCTGAAAATGTTATTGATCTTATACTTGTTTTTACTACTTTCGAATCTACTTATGATACTTGTCAAATGTTGTTTACTGCAATAATACCTGGAGCTATTCCTTTGTATTAAGCCATGCATGTAGTATATTAGCTTGCATTCTGTGCATGACTTGCTGAGTACCAAGTACTCACCCTTGCCACAAAAACAACACCAGTTGAAGAAGAGGCGACGCCAGCTTTGGAGGAGGAATATCAGGAGGAGCCGTCTAACTAGGGATCGAGTCCAGTCAGTTGCCTGTGGCATATTGGTTGGCGCCACACGTTTTCTTTATATATTCCGCTGCAGATTTTATTTGAATAAGTCTTAGCCCTGCGAGGCATACTTTTGTAACTTGACCATAAGGTCGAGCAACCAGTTTGGTTATCTTAATTAAAGTACTTTATTATTATCGATGTGTATGATTGTGATAATTACCAATGTTGAGACTGTGTGCACTAGCGTGATCCTGGACTAGTGCTGAATACACAGAGGGTCCGGATTTGCATATTCGGGTCCCGACAACTAGTGTGGAATACACCGAGGGTCCGGGTTTGCACATTCGGGTCCCAACACAGCTGTCCGTGTTTTCCCCCTCCACGAAGGCCAATGCAACCGGCAGAACCTGGTTGTTGGCGTCCACCGCGATCGCAATTAGAATTTGGTCCTTGTATTTCCCTGTGAGGAATGTGCCGTCCATGCAAATGACTGGACGACAATGTCGGAACACATTTATGCATGCGGCGAGGGCGAAGAATGCCCACTGCAAGACCCACTTACCAGTGCACACACCATCCGCGGGAAACTCCGCAAAGTCGATGAACGTACCGGGATTCCTATGTGATATTGCCCTAGGCAAGTGGGGAATATTCTCGTAGGAAGCCTCGTACATCTCGAACCGTATTTGTAAAGCTATCCTTTTTGCTCTCCATGCTTTTCCGTAGCTAATCTTGTACTGAAACCTCTCCTCCACGGCTCTGACAATAGATCGAGGTTGAAGGTGTGGATTGTCCACGATCTGACCATAAAACACATTTGCCACCCAAGTGAACGACAGATTACGGTGTTCCTGCTCCGCTTCCTCTAGTTCACAGTTATGCTCCACTACTATGGAATATTTCCAGTAGTCCTTCCACTTCCCCTTGTATGCATGCACCTGCCTTGGGGATGAATCAACTACGTACTTCACGTCGTACACTTTTTTGCTAGACTTCACTACCCTGAATTGCCGCTGAAGAGACATTGCCCAGTATTTCACCGCATCCATCACAAACTTCTTGTCTTTATATATGACCCCCTGCATGACCTCGTTCTCATGATACTCCCATGCATCACTGTTCCCTTTATTCATTGTTATGTCTTTGAAATTATAATTACTCCACGCATCAAGGACAGGCACCTCAGGAGTATTGTCCTCCTCATCCGAGTGTTCGCCATCAGGGACTTCCTCATCCGCACGGTCCCCATCATGTCAACTACGTCCTCCACCTCCTCCCCCTTGTCGGTCAGCCCCCGTGCCTCCACGACTGTCTCCTTGCCCCCCCGATCCCCTCGCCACCGTCAATCTCGTGTCCCCCATCTCCAGGCTCCTCGCCACCTTCATCATCGCATTCTTGCATATTTGTCTTCCCTTCCTCCATAATATCTACCCCGACATCACGAACTTCCGACACTAATGGAGCTACCTGGTACCATTGTACCAGCAACATGAGCGGCCAGCCTTTCTCTACGGCAAACCCAACATAGCTCCTCCATGATGATGTTGCGTTAATAGGAATCAACTCTCCATAAAAATAGTGTTGTGCACGGCTTACTACTGCTCTAACCCGTAGCCGAACAGTCTGGGTATCCAAATTGAACATCTGAGACATCCACTCCAACAAAGCCCTGTATGTCCTATCGCTCGGTCTAGATATGCCCTGTACAACTATTGAAAATGCTGACAAATCCACTCCATCCGCCCCCTGTGCTATCTCCCCATCTCCATAAAATATTTGAAAATACAATTTCTCCGACATGTTGCCTAGAACATCGAACCGAGAAATTCATCAGTTGTCCATCTAACCACATCATGCATTACCATATAAATGTTACATTATCGTATGTCATTGACTTACTCCTTGTCATTTCTGCTATATATTTTTAATTTTTTTTACTCTACTAATTTCTAACGTAGCATGGTAACAACATACGATATGCTGCTAGCCTACCAGTTTTTGTTAAATATTACTCTAAAATACAACATATAAAACGCATGGCAATCATACTGGGAATTACTGCTATAAATAAGTAATTTGACTGCTCATTTTTTTTGCTACAGAATTACAACTATATATGAATAATTTTTTCTAACCTTAAAAACTACATATCTACATGATATATCATACTCCCTTTAATTTCTACGTCGTAATTTTTAAAACTTTACCCGCACAACATATGCTAGCGTACCATGTTTCATCATAATATTAAAATTTTATTACTACACAATCCTACCACATTACATTTCTAAATATTGCCTAATACATTATTTGCATAAAAATTTTTTCGGACATACCTCCACAAAAATGACGAATCTACTTTCTTCAATTCCTTTTCTATTTTTTCTCCCTTTTTTTTCTCTCTTTTTTTCCTCTCCTCTCTTTTCTTTCCTCTCCTCTTCTCCTCCTCCAACTCTCGCTGGCTCTTCTGGCTCTCGGCGAAATGAGTGACAAATGAGGGAGCCCAGGGTTATAAAGTCCTCCTATCGCCTGAGAAAGGGGCGATCGCCCGTTGTTGGGGCGATAGGTGGCTAGTTCTAGTCGGCTGTTACTTTTAGCCGTTAAGGCATGTTCCTATCGCGATCGCCCCATATCTGGGCGACTGGAGCCTATTATCGCAAAAAAAAAAATTCGTTGATTATTTTCAAAAAAAAGGTTTAAAATAAATATTAAATAAAAAATCTCATCAATTCTGTCTTGCAGCATGACTGGGCTGTGGGCCTCAACTAGGCGGCTTGCGTGCTCGCGGCACATGTCATTACGCCAAACCACAGGGCCTGGTTCGCGTGGAATTGTTGGGCCCAAAGTCCGTTGGTAAAGGTGAGAGCTAAGAATACCGGCACAACGCTGCCGCGCCTGGCACATGCAAGCTGATCACGGCACATGCCCCTGTCAGCCTGGCCTTGTCCATTGGGTCAGCCCAGCCCAGCCCGGCGAGGCCTGGCCTTGTCCATTGGGTCCTACAGGCTACGTAGTGCCAGCCGATGAGCTGACCTGACCTCCCTTGGGCTATATCGCCCGTGGGCCGTGGGCCGTGCTACACGAGCCTGAGTACTTTGTGCTTTCTCCGAGAGTAAAGATTACCAAGTATGAACCTACGTGGGTCGCAAACAACGACTGAGAAGAGATATGTACGGGGCAATTTGGGACGCCAGTCGCCAGGAAATGCTCGAAACCTCAAAAAGAAGAACAAAAACATTTCGATGGCCCATGCAGGTCTCGAACCTGCGACCTTCGCGTTATTAGCACGACGCTCTAACCAACTGAGCTAATAGGCCCTTCGAGCAACAGTTGTTCCATGCTGTGCTAACGAGACACGGTGCCGCAACGATTCAGATGTCAGCGGAAGATGAGCACCGTTTTTTTCTCTCTTCCTCCGTAAGTCAGGAAACTAATACAACATGTGCCAACCTAGCCAGTTTACGCGGAACCATCGTGCGCGTACGGTCGGTCCCAAAACACGATACCCTATGGAGCTTAACAACTATTATCGAGTGGTTTTTCTAAATTGACATAATTTAATATAAAATTATTTAATTTATCTTTTAAGTGATTATTTTAAATTCAAGTTAACAAGTAACCATTGAGCCAAGGCTCATTGAAATTTTTTTCGCTCGAAACTGATTTATTTTAGTTTTATACTATAATTAATCAAATCAATTTTGATTAAAGCCCTAGCAAGTTTTTTCTTTGCCAGCCTAGACAGCAGCACGCTTGATCCGTGATCCCTATCCAAGGTTCAAAATCCCGACGAAATTTTAGAAATTTCGGTCGAGATTTCGGATTTTGTTTGGAGACGAGATTTCAAATCCCAGCGAAATAATAAAAATTTGGAAATTTTCAAAAATACTCACCACAGACGGTTTTTTTAGCTAAATTTGTCTGTGATGTGAACATGAGGTATTTTGACCGCATTTTAAGTTTTTTGGGCGAGTTTTCGGTGTTTCTCGATGAGATCTCAGTAATTTTTTTTGAGATCTCGGAAATGTCGGTAAAAAAAAAAACAGATTTTAAATTTGCTTTTGGATGTTGTCCTGATTTCGTCCGAAATTCCGAGATCTCACCGAGATTTCAAATTTAGGTCACCTCTAAAATACGATTCGAAACCGAAATTTGAAACCTCATCCGTATCCATCAATCGACAGACGAGGCTCGAAATGAATTATTAGTTTAACGGTATCTGGAAAACGGCAACCTCCGCGACCGAGCTCGCTCTGAGCCCCGGAACGTTCGGCGTACGCGCCGTGTGGATCGGAGCCTGGCAGAGGGTCAAGTCACCGTTCCGCGCTAGTTTAATCCGCGATCTGCATCGGCTTTAGCTATCTTGTAGCGAAAGCGTTAAGCAGCAACGCATCACTCGCTTTCGCAACTTTACATCGCAAATCGTCGACTTGGAATTTTGGAAGTCGCCACGCTCCCCGCGTCTTGGCCAAGTATTCGGACGAAACTGAAAACTACGTGTGCCTCTTGGACCGATCGTCCCGTCCCACTCGCCCCTCCAACGCGATGCTGACGCACGTGCCAGATCACTGGCAATCTAAAATAGCATCTCTGGTGGCTTCCTTGAAAATCTGAAGCGTCGATCGTGGTGATGAAATTAAGGCTCCGGTTGGTAATTTGGACTCGGGCTGTTTCTACTAGATTCTGAAAGAAATCCAACCTAACGGGCTAAAGCTCGGAACGATTCTTCTCGGATCGTTTCTTCTTTTTCCACTCTGTGGTCGAATCGGTCTCAACCCCGTTTCACCGGATTCACAGAATCCTACCTGAAACGTTTCTACCAAGAATCTGGAACCGTTTTCGTTTTTACTAGAATCTGGAACCGTACCAAACAAGGCCTAAGCGTCTGAAGAAGACACGCTGGAATGCTCAGCGCATGCGTTGTTCACTTCGTAAGTTATTTTCCCCTTGCATGAAGGGATCCGTCGATCGAGGCTGAACACCACCAGCTCTCATTTCCCAGTAATTCATGTTAGGAAACCAGGTCCATCGTGGCCCATGTGGACTCTTACCGAAACTCGAACTGTAAGTTATAAATAGAAGGCAAGGGGTCACCCCATTGGACACGTGCAATCAGAATAATAAAATAGAGTAGTTCCTCCTCATATTGTCTCTCTCTCTCTCTCTCTGTTCTCCACATTCAATCTATTAGGCAACCCCCGACTATTCGATAGCGAGGTTGTCTAACACGTTATCAGCACAATATTCTACCGGAGAATAGATTGGAAGGTGAGAAATGGTAAGACTCGAGGGATTGAATCTAATCGCTCGTCAGATATGCTACTCGCGACCCACCATGGAGCCTGGTCTGAGCATTGAGTCCGGCTTGGCCATCTGCTTGGCGATGCTTCCTGTGGGTGGGCCGATCCCGCTGTAATGCCTACACATCTACACAACACTAATGGTGCACCACACGCGCATCGATCTCGCCTCGCTGCGACCCTACTACTTGCATGCTAGCCCTGGGACACCGACTGTAGGGATGGCAATCAGGTAGATACCTCCGGGTACAACTGCCTCAAACCCGCCACCCGAACCTGAACCCACGCCACCCACCTGAACCCACTAAGCTTCACAAGCACTGATATATACCCATGCCCAAACCTGATGGATACCCATGAGCAGAGGAGGGCATGGGGCCGAGAACTCCTGATGCTCCCACTTCGCCGGATGAGCCCTTCCTCCAAACTCCGCACCAAGATGGTGGCGCCGACCAACTCCGCCCACACGTCGTTGGAGAAGTTTGAACACCTCACTGACCTCTTTGTCGCCAGCCACGACTTCCTCACCTCCACATTCTTCCCCACAGCCCAGCCCCCTCCCTTCACCTCCTTCACCGCCCTCATTCTTGACCTCTCCCCCTCCCCCATCCCAACCTTCGCCTCCACCATCGCGTCCCGCCGTGTCGGACCTCGAAAAAATACCTCCAAAATTCTCTGTGTATCCTGTACTAGTTCAGAAAAAGCTAGTACACACAGTAGAAGTGAAATTACAATATATATATCGTACTTTATTAATAATAATCATCCAGAGTTACAAAATGAGTAGCACGTATGCCCATCAACGATTAAACAAAAGCAGTGGAAAAAATAAAGAATAGTAGAAGAAGCCCAATTGAATTGCCATAGGCAATTGACTGGGGACACACGGCTTAGTCCAACTGGTCATACTCTGAAATAGTAGATTAATCAAGGGTGAGTACAAACGTACTCAACAAATCACACTGAAAAAATGCAATATAATGTATAGGTAAACAAAGGAAGGTTATATGGTTCATTTTAGCATAAAACAACAATTTTATAAATATTCTAAATAATTTCAAATTGCATAATTTTAAAGAAACATAAATTTAAACATTTTTCAATTCAGGAATCACTCCTAAAACTTTCCAAGTTCCCCCCTGATGGACTCTCTCCATCCCAACCTCCATTTTTATAAACTCAAAATTTTAAACTTACAAATTCTAGTTTGTGAATGGCTTACTTGGCATGCCCATGATCGTGGACACGGCTAATCGATTAGTTCTACACTCTATAGAGGTTGTACAGCTTTACCCACAAGACAAGATATTCTCATTGCGTCAGCACACTTCCTTTTGCGTGCGACAGAGAAAATCATGAAAAGACCCCTATAAAAACCCATCCATGTAGTCATGCCCGCTAAGGTTTCACCGTTGAAAGAATCCATCTAGTCAGAAGCCCCCTCTTGCACCAGAGTGGCAGCATCACATTTTCACCATACCACTACGACCAGATAGCATGACTATCCATGGTATATTTTAATACGGCTAGCCAGATTTGTTCCATTACAGACTTGTGGTAGTACTGTTAGGCTTTGCATTCAGTGAAACTCAGACCGGTCCTTAATTGACTAGATGAGACTTTCTTCAATCCCAGATCCCACCTTACCATTTCTCACCCGGATTAAACCACATTTTTATTTTAACCATACCAACAATACTAACATTATGACTTTCATTTTAACATAACATTATTTTAGCACAAATCTCTCAAAACTTCCTAATTTCAGTTTTAAGCATGTCTAAGCAACCTCTAAGTATTAAAAACTAGGAGCAACATGATTAAGGTGGTGTGACTTGCCTAGTTCGACGAGTTGCTGCTCGATATCGTTGCACGCGTACTACTTGGACTCTCTGAAATTTACCGGTGAAAATCAATAAAATTCAAATAAATTCAAATAAAATATCAAACTAGCACCAAACTAAAATTTTTGGATTTTAGATGAATTTAGAAAGGAAAATGGAGCCAAACAGAGTTCGAACGTGTGAAAACGGCTCCCAGAAGTTTAAAAATAAATAAAAAGGGTTTTTCTTAATTTTTAGAATTATTCTTCTAAAGAAAAATCTGGATTATTGCGCATGCTAACGTCAGCGGCGGATTTTTGGATTTATATATAAAGAAAACCAAATTATGACACAATGCTAACATCATAATTAATTTTTGTGGAATTATTTTTAAAATGGAAAATCCCTGTTAGACCGACAGGTGGGGCCTGCCTGGGTGGACCGAGTCCACGCGGTGCCGTACACCCAATGCACACGCGTGGGGCGCAGCAGGGCGGTGCGGCGACCGGAGGGGTGGGGAGGTGGCAGTTTTATCCATAGGTTTGAAAATCGGTTTTTCAAAGAAAAATTCATCCCATATATGAAAACCCTATTAATACTAATTTTAGGGAGATTTTGGATAGATTTTTTTTCTAATTTTTTCCAAATTTTTAAATTTTGATTTTGAATTTAAACGGTATGCCGAGCGATTTGGATTGTCAAACCAGGTTGATACAGTGAAAAATGGCTATTATCGAGCCATAATCATAAGTTAAACACTGGGTGCGCGACTACTAGTACTTGCACACTCCCGCTGACTAGTAGTAGCACAAGTACCAGCGTGCTCTGCACTGGAAACACGGTTTATTGCGCGTTAGAGACAAAAAGACGACCAAGAGGAGCGACCCGTCCTTATCCCTTTAGTAATAATCAACAGATGACCAGTAACGAACAATAATGATCAGTTATACTATTTCTTTAAGATCTTGTGCAGGTCGGCGAAGCCAAGAAGGAGGAGAAGAAGCCGGAAGAAGTCGCCGTGATCCACCCGCACCCGTGGTACGGTTACGGTTACGGGCCATACGCCTACGGATTTTAGAGCATAATTAATGTGCAGCATGCGGAGGGGATACATACGGATTTTTGGAAGCAGAATGGTGGGAAGCCAGGCAGCCAATGGAGAAAGCCTCTTGCTCCGACAAACAAGCTTGAATAGATGATGACTGCTCATGAAGTGTTAAGCATGTGGTGGCATAAACAAAATAGGCTCTCGTACCATTTTGAATGGCATAAGGGTTCGCTAACACGTATACCATATGTGAATTCAAAAGGAGCAGAAACAAAACCTTGAAGCTATG
The DNA here is from genome assembly GCA_036346355.1 of Rhipidocladum racemiflorum. Lineage (NCBI taxonomy): Eukaryota > Viridiplantae > Streptophyta > Magnoliopsida > Poales > Poaceae > Rhipidocladum > Rhipidocladum racemiflorum. Next base: position 24,573,220 of record CM070571.1, read on the forward strand.
GAACCTTACGTGCATAGACACTACAGGAAAATGATTTGTTTTCGATGGTTACATCTATTTTCATCGGCCGAAAACAAACCAACGTAATTACACATATTATTTCGTCGGCCCGGACAAGACCGACGAAAATATGTCTAGCTTCGTCAGCCCAGCCGCCGTTAACACGTCCGCGCCATATTTTTGTCGGCTGGGCCGACGTAAACCACTATTTTTGTCGGCTGGGCCGACGATAATAGATGGGCCAATGCCCCGTGCAAATTATGAATTTTTTAGGAACTATTGTCGTCGGCCCGGTCGAAGAAAATAATCCCAAAAAATAAAAAAAAGGCGCAGGTTGGGCCGAAATATAGTTTCGTCGGCTCGGCCGACGGAAATAAAACCACATCACCGATGGGCACTATTTTCGTCGGCCACAATATGCAGCACCGTTACATAGAATTTTTTTTTCCAGAGAAGCGACCCGTCCTGATAAGGACGGACCCACGTATCAAGAGTTCGCTTAATAATACATGGTGATGTAGACGATTTAAAGAAAATCTTATCCCTTTAGTAATAAAAGGTCGGAATCCAATGATGACCGGTTATAATCAACAGATGAGCAGTAACGAACAATAATGATCAGTTATGTATTCTATAAGGTCTGACTAGGTAAATTCATTGAAAGGCATGACAATTTCTTAGTGATTAACATGAGAGTAATTATCGACATATCTAGCAAATTACAATAGTTGATCAAGAAACATAATGGTTGATTAAAGAACACAACAATTTAAGACAGCGAAGAAACATGCGAGAAGATAAAAGGCACCTCTAGTGACATTACATACCACCTCTTATATATATATATATATATATATATATAGAAATGGGGTGGTCTTTGTGTTCAAAAATACATCCTGTAACATTCTTTTTGTGCATGGCAATAAAGTCTGTATTTGATTGTGCTTTCTCACTTATTTTTTTTTACATTTCCTTATGTTCAATGAGGGCACTGGTCCCGATCAACGACACCTCCAAAGTCAAGTCTTCCATTCTGATGATGGACGAAGCAGAGCCACGTCTTAAACAAATGCTGAATGCTACGCTGAATTAGGGATGAAAACGAAGGAAAACGATGTTAAATAGCTATTACGTTTTCATTTCTATATTTTTTATCGGTGATGAAAACGAAATCGAAAATAGATAGTGACAAAAATAGATGCGAAACATTGAAGTAGAGATCATAATTTATAGCAAATCTTGTTCCTTTAGTAATAAGGGGTCACAATGCAATGACGATCAGTTATAATCAAGAGACGACCAGCAACAAGTAATGATGATCAGTCATACGGTTCTATAAAACGACTATATAAATTGGTCGGAAGATGTGACAATTTCTTAGTGATTAACATGAAAGTAGTTATTGACGCATCTAGCGACTTACGATGATTCACAAAGAGACACAACGGTTGTTCAAAAGACACGACCGTTCAAGACTCAACAATGACACATGTGCGAAGACAAAAGGCGTCTCTTACGACCATCTCTTAGATATGTATAAATAGGACGGTCTGTATGTTCAAAAAACACGTCGAATTAATTCATGTAATACTTTTTTTTTGTACAAGGCAATAAAATCTCTATTTAATTATGCTTTGTTACTTTTTACCTTTCCTTATAGTTCAATAAGTGCCCTGAGACCATCTCCAACCATATTACCTTCATTTCATTCCCTTCCCTGTTCCTTTTACTCATTCTCATTCCCTTTATTTTCCCTCATCTCCAATAGATTCCCTTTAAAGATAATTGTATAGGGAAAGAAGAGAGAATTCCTTGCTAAAGGAAATGGGAGAGAGAATGAGAATCCCTTCGCGAAGAGAAAAGGAGAGGGAAAGGGACACGGTTGGAGATGTTCTGAGTCCCGATCATCGACCCCTCCAAAGCCAAGTCTTCTCTTCGATGGGCGGGAGCAGAGACGGGTCTTACACAAATGCTGAATGTTCTGCCTTGGAACGTTCCTCTCTCTAATCGCATCCTAAAGTGCTCCAAGAAATGCCAAGATCTTAATTACATTTTACAGTGCAGTACAGTACAGTAGTAGCAGAGCACGACCCTCTCATGCTCCTATATATAGGAGCTCAGGGCGAGGGTCTCTGCCACCTCCACAAGAAGCAGCTAGCTCTAGCTTCGTCTTGCTCCATATATACAGAGCGTACCAAAATCCTCAAACATTTCCTCTCGAACTCGATCATCTCGTTACGCTTACGCCCAAGGCATTGGGACGCCACCAAGAAACGACCGAAAGATTTCAGAGCAGCAATGAAGGTAAGTGGCGGAGGGGATGATCTTAATTTTCTATCATCGAATTAATTACTTCATCATCGCTGTTCTTTCGGCCGAAACATGGAGGTGCTGATCTGCCCGGTTGGCTGCAGCAAAAGATCGTGATCAAGGTGCAGATGGCGAGCGACAAGTGCCGGTCCAAGGCGATGGCGCTGGTGGCGGCGACGGGCGGGGTGGACTCGGTGGCGCTGTCCGGGGATGGGAAGGACCAGGTGGTGGTGGTCGGCGACGGCGTGGACTCCATCAATCTGACGTGCGCGCTGCGCAAGAAGGTCGGGCCGGCGCAGCTGGTGCAGGTCGGCGAAGCCAAGAAGGAGGAGAAGAAGCCGGAAGAAGTCGCCGTGATCCACCCGAACCCGTGGTACTACCACTACCCGTGGCAGCCGACGCCGGCCAACGTCGTCTACGAGTACGGTCACGGGCCATACGCCTACGGATTTTAGAGCATAATTAATGTGCAGCATACGGATTTTTGGAAGCAGAATGGTGAGAAGCCAGGCAGCCAATGGAGAAATTAAGCCTCTTGCTCCGACAAACAAGCTTGAATAGATGATGGCCGGGAAGGCATGAACATATATGACTGCTCATGAAGTGTTAAGCATGTGGTGGCATAAACAAAATAGGCTCTCGTACCATTTTGAATGGCATAAGGGTTCGCTAACACGTATACCATATGTGAATTCAAAAGGAGCAGAAACAAAACCTTGAAGCTATGGAACCTTACGTGCATAGACACTACAGGAAAATGATTTGTTTTCGACGGTTACACCTATTTTTATCGGCCAAAAACAAACCAACATAATTACACATATTATTTCGTCGGCCCGGACAAGACCGACGAAAATATGTCTAGCTTCGTCGGCCCAGCTGCCGTTAACACGTCCGCGCCCTATTTTTGTCAGCTGGGCCGACGTAAACCACTATTTTTGTCGGCTAGGCCGACGATAATAGATGGGCCAATGCCCCGTGCAAATTATGAATTTTCGGGGAACTATTGTCGTCGGCCCAGAGGAAGAAAATAATTCCAAAAAATAATTAAAAAAGGCGCAGGTTGGGCTGGAATATAGTTTCGTCGGATCGGCCGACGGAAATAAAGCCACGTCACTGGTGGGCACTATTTTCGTCAGCCCGGGTGACATTAATAAAATATTTCATTTATGTATATGCAAACTCATTGGGACGGCCCTAATCTCTGCCCACGCACTTCCCTACCCCCTGCTGCTCCGCCACCGCCCCCGTCCGCGCTCGGCCGCACCATCCCCGGCCGCGCCCTCGCCCGGTTGCCCCCGGCCGTGCCCACGTCTGCCCCCGTCTGTGCCGCCCCCACTCCTGGCTACATTTGTTTGTTGGGGTAAGACGGTTTTTGGTTCATGTGATGCTGGTATGCAACTATCTCTTAGATTCAATTCGGACATATGTGATTGTGAACTTTACAGTTTTTTCGTGTTTGTTGAAAAATTGATAGATCTTATCAATGTGAAAACCTCTCTTTTGTAATTGTAATGTTAGAAGATGCCGTGAAGTTATCCGTTGTTAGACAATCAGGTGATTAGAGTGAAATTTTAGTGTCAAATTTACCCTAGTTCTTTTAGAAATAGACCATCACAGCATATCACTTGTTTATTAAAAAAGGTAAATGTCTCCAACTGACATTAGGCTTTCATATATCTGCTTGATTTTTGTCATTACTGGTAGTTTGGAGCTTACATTGCTGTTGCATGTTCAATTAAAAGGAGATGATATTTGCAGCATTGTATGTTAATATTCTTGTTATTGTTGAAGCCTAATATAATTATTTCTTATTTTATTTATATTCTGTCACTTCATTGGACGAAGGGTTAATTTTACTTTTCATACTATGAATATTTAATCATTTTGTACACACAAGTGATGTGTATCGAATTTAATTATTTTATACACACAAGTCACCCAACCTATACATCACCCGTTCGGGAGCGACACGGTTCACATTAAGTTGTGAGCTTTGTCGTTCTGGAATTGTCCATGATTTTGGACAGCCTAAGAATGGACGGTTAAGCCTGGTTTTTATTACATGTTGTATAATTCGAATGGGAATTTTGGCAGCGTAACCTAGTTGTTCTCCGATGCACATCAACCGATTGTGCATTCGGGGAATAGCGGGGTTATAGTGCTGAAATTTCATTCGGATTGTATGGCATGTCATAAAACCGGGCTTAACCGTCTATTCCTAGGTGGGTTTAGAACCGATCCTTACCTAGATCTCTTGTTAGGATGTGTACCTCACTTTCACAATTATTCATGCAATTCAATATAGCATACAAAATGGGAGATGACCGTAGATGGATGTACGATGGTTGGACAAGCACTGGGGCATACACAAAAGAATGGATGGTTAAGACACAAGGTTTTGTGGATCATACTTATTCCTCGTATCCTGGTGGCGGGTTGGTGAAATGTTCATGTTCTACGTGCCGGAACTTTGCTTGACAATCCAAGGCTAGTATGGAGCATTACCTATGTAAATATGGTTTCATGCCGGATTATCTCACGTGGTTCGAGCATGGCGAGTCACAAATAGGAGCAGCGTCGAATTATGTCGATCAATCAGATGAGCTTGAGGATTATGTGTATATTTCAGGTACAAGGGATATAATTTGATTCCTCCCACAATTACAGACCCTAGGTCAAGAAGGGTGATCGTGCCACATGGTGATTGGTAAGTTTCAACTTAAAATTTGTTATTAATTCACTATTGATGATTTAATTTACTTGAAAATTGTATTTTGCAGGCAATGGATTGATGTTGCCTGGGAGGGTCGAAATCGGTTAAGGCCTGTGAACGCTACATTAGGATCTCTCTATTGGTACCACTATCCGGGGATGGTTGTGGTTAGATGTGTTTTGAAGCCAGCAATGAAGTGGGATCACTATACGTTGGCTATAGATGGCCAACAGGGAAATGTTGCACAGAGGGTGTGGAAGGACTTTTGGGTAATGATATTGGTTGCACTTTATTTAATAGATTTTGACGTCTATACTAAATTGTCTAACTCATAATTTTTTTCCAATTAGGAGAGGTATCATTTACCAGAGAGTCAGGAGGATTTACTTGCAGCTAATGCCAGATGTGTGTTTGACAAGGCTGCAACCAGCGTTACCAAGGACATGATGTCAAATGCTCGTATACAAGCGGTGTGCTTGTACTACAAGAAGATAAAAAAATGAGGACATGAGCAAGAAATTAGGTGCTTCACAGATCTACCTTCGAGAGGATGAGTACCTCGAGGTGGACTTTCCTTGGTTACGAAAATGCCCAGATGCATGGCAAGCGCTCTGTGCCTATTGGTCATCGGTAGCTTTCGTGGAGCAGTCACGCAAGAAGAGGGGCAACCAACATGCAGGTCCAAGGGTGACTCAGCAGTATGGCGCCGTTGGACATCTTCGTCTCGCGCGTCGAATGGTACGCTCGACATGGTGTGATTATAATTTATTTCACTTCGGTTATACTTATGCTTACTATTTAACATTGAGTTATAGGAGGCTGAAAGTGGCAATGCGCCAAGCTACAGTGAAGCATATATCCGGGGCCACAAAGGAGGTGATCCTACGCAACCAGAATAGCTTTGCAGTTCGTCAGCGATGCAGAACCTGGTTAGTAGTATCAACGTGGTACATTCCATTTAAATGAAATTCCCAATTATTACCGTAACTTAATTAATATTGTAGGCACGCCACGGAGAAACAATGGTCGAACGTCATGGGGAAGAGTACGATTGGCGGAGAGAAGATGTCGATCTTGTGGCCTTGTACATTAGTGGAGGTGGTAATAAACATGGCAGGTTTGCCATGTTCAATGGGGTCGTGGATTCGAGTGAAGCATTAGGAGAGGCGGGTCATTTCAATCATCCCAAAGCAATGCACGGAGCTCACAAGAGGCAAGACTAGAGGAGTTAAGGCAACAACGGGAGGCGATGAGGCAACAACAGGATATGATGAGGCAGCAACACGAGAGTGCAATGCAAATCCAAGCCTATTTTATTCAATGGTAGGCACAACAACAACAATACTTTCGAGTTAGTAAAGTTGTTTACGATTTCATGCCTACAATAAGTATATTTTTACTATTTGTGTAGACTGTACCATTTAGGCTAAAATCACTTCATAATTGCTAGATGTGTTTTGTAAATGCTTCGCTATGCTTGACCACGTATGTGGAATGGCGAATTTTGATGATCCATGCTTGTATGCTTGACCATGTATGTAATTTCCTATAAAATTGATCATTCACATAGCATGAAGTGGAATAGCAATTTTTGATGATCCATGCTTGCATATAGTGCTAATGGCCAAATTATATGCACTTTTTATAAACTTAATCATTTAGTTTGCTAATTGGTGTCACAATACTTATATTTGTTTTTGTTCTTGTATCTATAATTTTTTTTAGGATATTTTAGCTTCACACCTTGGATGCGCTGCTGTTAACTTGCCTACATTTCATCCTCCTCCACCTCCTTTCTTCCAATCCCCGCAAATGGTATTTACTAGTAACTTGTCATTTTTAGAACGTTGGTCTTTCCTGTGAAATTAACTAATAACCACTTTGATTCCTATAGGGTTCGACAGCACCGCCTGCTGGACTAGGAACAAATATTGGAGGTGATATTGCTAGTGGTTTGGGGATGCCCGTTGACCAATATGTCAATTCAGGGGGTGATGCAAGTAGTGGCCACAACTTCCACACACCTCCAAGTTGAACAATATAATTTTATGTTAATCGTGTTCTATGTGACTGCTTATCGTCTTATGCACTGATATGGAATAATTTGATGAATGTCATGAGATGATGTATGAGATGAATGTTATGTGATGAGATGATGTATGAGCCTGGCCGATGAAAATAAGCCGCCACATCATGCGCCACCTTTTTAACATTTTCATCAGCCTGACCGACGAAAATAATGCGCCACGTCAGCTTCTTCGCTAGCAGGTGCTCATCGGCACAGTAATATCGTCGGCTAGTCTAGGCCGACGAAAATAAGCTAATTTCGTCGGCGGCCGATGAAATAAGTCCTATTTTAATCTAGCTATTTTCGTCGATATATTTTTCGTCGGCAAACCGACGAAACTAGTTGTTTGCGTCAGTTTTTGGCTTATTTTCGTCGGTTTTTGGCCGATAAAAATATAGCGCATTCCTGTAGTGAGACTAACAAGGAAGCATTGCTTCACAAATTACACATGTGGCGATCATCCTAACTACCCACTATCCATTACCAAATAAAAGAACTGGTTGACGAAAAACCGGATCGACCAATGGTTTAACCATAAAAACCAAAGCCGAAGCTTCATCCAGTCTGGTTGTCCTATTGGAGCAGGCAAGCAATCAGACCGCTTTTGAACCCTGGCGGTTTTGACGTGAAACAGGAGAAGAACCGCACGCCCAACCAATGGTTAGCACATGAATAGGTATAGGGATGGCAATTTTATCCATAGGTTTGAATACCCACGGATACCTAACCCGATAAGAACAGATACATGTAGCACTTCAGACTCATGAGTTTTCGGGTTTAGATACCCAATAATACCATAAGATGGACATGGATGCCAATTTGTACTCATAGGTATCCAATGGGTATCCTATGACATGTGGGTCTCAATTAAAAAAACTAAACCTAACTCTCCCTATTTCTCTCTCTCCCCTTAGCCGAACTCTTCCTCTCGACCTCTCCCCATACCCTAGCTGAAGCTGTCGCCTTGCCGCCTAGGCCTTCCCTTCTCCCCTTTACCCCCACCTCGGTGGCTCGGCCCCTACCGGCTACCTCCCCTCCGGCTGCCCCTCCATCTCCCCCTCCCCCGTCGCCTCCTGTCGGCGTCGGCCTTCCGTCCCCCCCCCGCTCCGCCCCCCTTCACCCCCAGCTCGGCCTTGGTCAGATATGCTACTCGCGACCCGCCATGGAGCCTGGTCTGAGCATCGAGTCCGGCTAAGCCATCTGCTTGGCGGTGCTTCCTGTGGGTGGGTCGATCACGCTGCAATGCTTGCGCGACTACATAGCGCTGATGGCGCACCACACGCACATCGATCTCGCCTCGTTGTGGCCCTACTACTCGCATGCTAGCCCTGGGACACTGACTGTAGGGATGGCAATCGGGTAGATACCTCCTGGTACAACTGCCTCAGACCCGCCACCCGAACCTGAACACATGCCACCCACCCGAACCCACTAAGCTTCACGGGCACTGATATGTACCTACGCCCAAACCTGATGGGTACCCATGGGCAGAGGCGGGCATGCGGCCGAGAACTCTTGACGCTCCTACTCGTTGGACGAGGCCTTCCTCCAAACTCTGCACCAAGATGGTGGCGCCGACCAACTCCGCCACCTTCTCCAACGACGTGTGGGCGGAGCTCCGCTGGGCTGACACCGGTGACATGCCCCACTGCCTCATCTACCAGATGGTGAAGTTTGAACACCTCACTGACCTCTTCATCGCTAGGCACGACCTCCTCACCTCCACGCTCTTCCCCACACCCCAGCCCCCTCCATTCACCTCCTTCACCGCCCTCATTCTTGACCTCTCCCCATTCCCTATCCTACCTCTGCCTCCACCATCGCGTCCCGCCATATCGGACCTCAGAAAAATACCTCTGAAGTCCTTTGTGTATCCTGTACTAGTTCAGAAAAAGTTAGTACACAGTAGAAGTGAAATCACAACGTATCCATCGTACTTTATTAATAATAATCATCCTGAATTACAAAATGAGTGGCACGTAGGCCAATCAACGATTAAACAAAAGCAGCGGAAAAAAATAAAGAACAATAGAAGAAGCCCAATTGAATTGCCACAGGCAATCGACTGGGGACACACGGCCTAGTCCAACTGGTCCTCGCCATCGTGGAACTCCTAGTGTGAAGTAGTAGATTAAGCAAGGGTAAGTACAAACGTACTCAACAAATCACACTGAAAAAATGCAATAAAATATATCGGTTACAAAGGAAGGTTATATGGTTCATTTTAGCATAAAGCACAATTTTCTAAATATTCTAAATAATTTCAAATTGCATAATTTTAAAGAAACTTAAATTTAAACATTTTTCAACTCAAGAATCACCCCTAGAACTTTCCAAGTTTTCCCCCATGATGGACTCTCTTCATCCCAACCTCCATTTTTATAAACTCAATATTTTAAACTTACAAATTCTAGTTTGTGAATGGCTTGCTCGGCATGCCCATGACCATGGATGCGGCTAATCAATTAGTTTTACACTCTACAGAGTTTGTACAACTTTACCACAAGACACGATATTATTGTTGCGTCAGCACACTTCCTTTTGTGTGCGACAGAGAAAATCATGACAAGACTCCTATAAAAACCCATCTATGTAGTCATGCACGCTAAAGTTTCACCGCTGAAAGAATCCATCTAGTCAGAAGCCCCCTCTTGTACCAGAGTGGCAACCTCACGCTTTCACCACACCACTACGACCAGATAGCATGACTGTCTATGGTATATTTTAATACAGCTAGCCAGATTTGTTCCATTCCAGACTTGTGGTAGTACGGTTAGGCTTTGCATTCAATGAAACTCAGACCGGTCCTTAATTGACTAGGTGAGACATTCTTCAATCCCAGATCCCACCCTACCATTCCCCACCCGATTTAAACCACATTTTTATTTTAACCATACCAACAATACGAACATTATAACTTTCATTTTAACAGAACATTATTTTGGCACAAATCTCCCAAAACTTCCTAATTTCAGTTCTAAGTATGTCTAAGCAACCTCTAAGTATTAACATATAATAATTCATATTTTTCTTTAGGCTACAATGGCATCAGAATTCAATTTCAAGGGGTGGCGTACCAATTTTGGGTATAACTAGCAATTTAAAACTGGGACAAAAATAATATTTATAACAATTAGGCATGCAATAATTTAAATTCGACATGCAATTTTAAAAACTGGGAGTAACATTATTAAGGTGGTGTGACTTACCTGGTTCGATGAGTTGCTGCTCGATATCGTTGCAAGGTACTCCTTGGACTCTCTGAAATCTACCCGTGAAAATCAATAAAATACCAAAGTAGCACCAAACTAAAATTTTGGATTTTAGATGAATTTAGAAATAAAAAAAAGGAGCCAAACGAAGTTCGAACGTGTGAAAACGGCTCCCAAAACTTTAAAAAATAAAATGGATCGGGAGGCTGGCCCAAAAGGGAAAGGTTTTTTTTTCTATTTAAAATATGTGCGTGACACACTGCATCGACATCTTCGTGTGGCCGGGAAGGATGCCAAGATCGAGATGGTGCGGGTGGAGTGGTGCGTGTTCGATTGGAAGAAGAACCTGGGGAAGGGGAAGGTGGAGGGGACACGTGTACCTGGCTGGAGTGGGAAGGGGAGGGTCCGTCGTTGCGTCGCGTGGTTGCACATCGTCGCCGTTGCCACCCCTGTTGTGTGCCGACGCCATGGCCGCCGCGCCTACCGTAGCCATAGTCGCTGGTGACTCCATGGCTGCCAAACCAAACCGCCCACCTTGCTGCCATGCCGAGTTCAGCTTGCCACTAGGCCACCGGAGGGGGAGTGGGAGGGGGTAAGGGGGAGGCGCCTGGAGGGTGGACCAGAGGGGTGGGGGGAGACAGAGGGGAAGGAGCCGACGGGGCTTGAGGTGGGGGTGAAGGGGGTTGGCGAGGGGGGGAGGAAATGCCAATGCCGGTGGGGGCGGTGGGGGCCGAGCGGGGAGACGGTGGCTATGGCGGCGGCTACAAAGAGGGAGGAGATTGGGATCGACCAATAGAGGTGGAGGGAATGGGAATGGGGATCGACTGATCGAGGTGGGCCGAATGGAGATTTCCGGATTGGAGAGTTAGTGTTTTATTTTTTTAATGTATATTATAAAAGTAGGGCCCACATGTCATAGGATACCCATCAGGTACCTATGGGTACAAATTAGCGCCCACGCCCATTCTATGATCTTATCGGATACCCAAAGCTAAAAACCCATAAGTTTGAAGTGCTACCCGTACCTGCCCTTATTGGGTTGAGTACCCGCAGGTACCCAAACCCGTGAGTAAAACTGCCATCCCTAATTGGCTACCTCCGCCTCAAGTTTGTGCTCAGGGGTGCATGTCGTCGCTGTTGGAAGAAGTCCTACCACACTATGCTCGTTGTCGTCATCCTCTACCACCTCCCCTCCTCTTGCAAGGTGCCTATGCAACTATGTGGCGCCCAACCCAAAGGTACCTACCCAATTGCCATCTCTAACTAGGTATGGTGGGAAATGAGAGAAAAACTGCACGTCCAACCAGTGGACAGCACATGGCTAGGTATGCTAGGAAATGAGAGAAAAACGAGTGTGTCCAATGGGTGGTCAGACCACTTTTGAATCCCAGCGGTTTAACGTGAAACCAGATAAAAACCGCTTGTCCAACCGGTGGTCCTCACATGGATAGGTATAGTTGAAAATAAAAGGAAAAAATAGGGGTGGCAGTGGGGATTTTATTGCCCACAAAATTTTCATATGTATTTATTGCCCACAAAATGCATTACAATTTGATAAAAAAAAATTGGTGCAAAATCTGGTCCTAATATCCAAATTTTTGGCGAAATTTTCGAAAAGCTATAACAATTTGAATTTTTTTCAATTTTTTTATTTGGCTAGAAGTTTTAATTTTGTCCAGACAGAAATACAAAATCTCGGACGAAATTTCGTTGAGATTTTAAACCTTGACCTAGACATGGTGTTGTTGGGCATTGGGAGTGATGTTGCTAACATCTAGGCAATTTTTTTTGTTGTTGTGCCCCGATTAAACTAGTGATCCCGCTGAACGGGAAGCATGACCGGGTCTAGATTTGGGCATTGGACTGTGCCAGGCCGGTACGGTACGGACCCGATGGGCTATGGATCTAGATCGTGCAATGCCAATCAAGGCTCTATCCATTTGGATGGTTGTAGTGGAGATGAAAGAAGCTGGGGAAGAGCAGGGCACCCACCGAAGGAGTGCAGCTCAGGTAGATCTGAGAAAGACGCTAGAGTCGGAGAAAAAGCATGTATGGTAGTTGGGGATGGTGACGACATAGTATGGGGAGGTCGGATTTGGCTGCGCGGAGGCAGTGAGGATCGTCGAGATCCAACGTTATCGTTGTCTTCTTCCTCTCTAGTTGTTGCCACCATATTCCTCGGGACGGTCGGTGAAGTTGGTCGCGCGATGCCTCAAGGCCATATCTAGAGATGGCAGGACCAAACGCCGTTGAATCTGGCACCGAGGCGGCGAGGGCGGTGTGGGGAGGAAGTAGAGGTGGAGGATGAGAGCAGAGAAAGAAAGGACGATGGAGCTGTGGGGAGGCGACGACTGCACCAAATGTGTCATAAGAGGAGGCGAATATGAGAGATAGTATTTGATGGGTTGTGCCGCTGGGTAAGGTAATTGATAATAGGTCAGGCTAAAGATAGAATGCTTTTTCTTTTTACAAAAGGGTCGTACTTGTGACGTGTCGACCCAGGCACGACCCAACAGGTCATGTTGTGCCATATCGCCCATCGAGCCGAGTTTCCAACTGAGCACAACCTATTACTTGTACCGTGCTAAGAGCATCTCCAAAAGACCCCCTATCCAGCTCTCTATCTGTATTTTTTGAGGAGTGACTCCATTCTTCCTCCTCCAACAGCCTCCCCAGCCTCCTCCCCAAAATTTACGAGGGGAGAGAGAATCCCCAAATTTAGCGATTCTCTCTCCGCTCGCTATCCAGCCAAGGCTGTTGGGCACCATCGTTCGCGCGAGCACAGGGACATTGCTCCCTCTTCTTCTCCTCGCCCATCGGTCGATGCGGCAACGCAGTCTCCGCCACCACCTCCATCCGAAGCCGGAGTTCGTCATTTCTCCCCTCCCCCGATCCCATCCGAAGCCGGAGCTCCCCATTTCGCCCCTCCCCCAAGCAGCCCTCGGCGGATCCTGAACCCCCCAAGAGCCATCGCCGGTTCCCCAAGCCCCCACGAGCCACCCGATGGTAGATCTGATACTGGTATTGTCTTGACGTGGAGATTTGGTTGCTTCTTCTCGTTTTGTTGGTAACTATCGCCTGTTCGTCGGTGGCAGATCCCCCCACGAGCCACTCAGCGGCAGATTCCCCCCACCCCCACGAGCACCATCATCGTCGGTGCGGTTGAGACGTGGATCTTGCACTGCTACTGCCGTGGAGTCACCAGCTATTCGAATTTGGTACAGGTACTGCCTAATAGTGTAGTCTGCCTGGCTTCCCCATGTGTTCTTGGTATGGATTCCCCGTAGCACCATTATCATCTGTTGTTCTTTGATTAGTTGTAGTGAAAATTGTATCACGCTGGTGTATGGATGCGTGGTTCTTGCTCGGATCATTGGGCTGAAGAATCTACTGCCGTGGAATTGATATGTCTATGTGTTATGAAATGCTCCCTAGAATCACATTGCGTTTTTAGATGGAGGTTTACAGCATTAGGATGGAAATATCGGTAGAAAAATAGAGATAGAAATGCATCTCCTTACTGTCGAGGGGGGTCTTTTATATGGAGGTTTACAACATTTTTAGATGGTAGTTGTTCAGAAAGTGCATTGACAATAGATGTTAGCTTCTTCTATTGTTTCGTTCATACTGATCATAGGTACAAAGTTCATACTGATCAATTCACTTCACTGCCCTTTCTTCAGTGAAATTTTCTTGAATTATTTAATGAACTGTAAATGTTTAATTAACCAACATAGAATTTCCCGGGTTGGGTTGTTTGGTAGCTGATCGATTTTACTTGTAGTTAGTAGAGGATAGTGAGAGACAGAAGGGAACATCTGGTGTGAAGATACTCATCAGACTTCAGTGAATAAACATGAAGAAAATAATGTTCAAGATGGCTTCTTTTTCATAATTAAACCGTTGTTTCAATAATGCCGCATTTTCTGAAGTAAGCAAGGTTTGATCATAATTAAAGGACACATGAAATGGATCTGAAAGATGGAGTATCTGAATTATTGATAAGTTCTGTCATATTGCTAGGTATCTGAATTATTGCTAAGTTATGTCATATTGCTAAGTATCGGTAATATTGCTATCTATCTGTGATACTAGGTATCTGTCATATTGTGGGGTTCTGTCATATTGCTATCTATCTGTCATATTGCTATCTATCTGTGATACTAGGTATCTGTCATATTGCGAGGTTCTGTCATATTGCTATCTATCTGTCATATTGCTATCTATCTCTCATATTGCTATCTATCTTTCATATTGCTATCTATCTGTCATATTGCGAAGTCCGGGTCATGTTGCTAAGTTGGGAGTATCTGTCATATTGCTAAGTTCAAGTATGCTCTGCCATATTGCTAAGTTGGGAGTATCTCTCATATTGCTAAGTTCAAGTATGCTCTATCTTATTGCTAAGTTCGAGTATCTATGCATATTCTCATATCTCTTAACTTACTAATTTCATTGAATGTAATTCGCCTCCTTAGGTTTCGCTATTTAAACTGCACTAGTTTCCAAGTTTGTGGCTCTTCCAAGTTTACTGATAAAGTAAGTCACTCGATACCCTTTTAACGTTTATAACCTTGTGCCATTCATCTTAGTGTAACTAGGATGTATTCATCTTAGTGTACTATTTACTTGCATGTAGATGGATAAAGATTCAAAGAAAGTCAGTGAAGTGCATGCTTGGACAATTAAGTGTGTAGAGGAAATCGCAAGTGATATTAAGAACATAGTGTATGATAATTTTTCCCCTTGCTCATGCGAGAGCGGAAACGAACTCAATCGGATCTTACTAGAGATCGAACACGTTGCTCGACATCTTGATGACCTAGTCATACAATCGGAAGATTTGGTTGGAACAGCCGGTGTTGACCCACGCGACGAAGAAGAAGGAGACGAGCAGTTGCGCCCATACGACTATGAGAGTGATGATTCGGACAAAATTCTAGATCATCAATTTAGAGAGGATGAAACTATTGAGTCCAGTGACTAGTGTTATTCGTGTTCTACTTGTGGGAGCTACTTTTTGAGTCAAGTAACTAGTATTATTCGTGTTCAATGTAGTAAGACGTTTACATGTATTGTTATCCATCTTTGTTTAATTAATTATTATGCGTACTTTTACATGTATTGTTATGCCTACAGTTTGTGCAATATGGATGACTTCTATGCTCGTCTGTTGAGTGAGGGGGGAAGTGAAATTCGTTGGGAGGAAAGCCCAATTGGGGAGCAACCTTCTCTAGTTGACCATTCCAGTCCCCAATCGAGAGCTCAAAATAAAAGATCAAAGAACTTTTCGGAGAATAAAGATAATATGTTGGTATCGGCATGGCTTAATGTTAGTTTGGATCCAGTGCAAGGGACTCAACAAACTCGTACCACGTATTGGAGTAGAATACATGATTACTTCCACGAGAACAAAACTTTCGATTCGGAGCGTAGTCAGAACTCACTTATGCACCGATGGTCATCTATTCAGGAGCATGTTAACAAGTTTTGCGGATGTTATGACCGCATTGAGCGTAGACGGCAAAGCGGGATAACAGAGCAGGATAAGGTTGGTCCATATCCCTTTTTTCCTTATAGCTTCATATGTGTTGTCCATGTTAATAAGGTACATGTCCTTCTGTAGATTGTCCATGCTAAATCATTGTATCAAGAAGAAGAAGGGCGATTATTTGTATACTTGCATTGCTGGAATATACTACAACACCATCCAAAGTGGACTTGTCATTTATCTCAGAAAAAGCAGAAAACATCGTCCGGTGCGTCTCTGGGTAGTTCCAGCCCTGTTAGCTCTAATGCAAGTCATGTTCATGAAGATGCTGCTACTGCAGAAGCTGATGTGCTCAGAAGGCCAACTGGTAGGAAGGCCGAGAAAGAGCGGATACGCCGCGGTAAAGCTGCAGTTGAGAGTGGTGCAACAGGTTCACTCTACATGGAAGCATTAGAAAACTTTAGGAAAGAAATGAAAGAAATGGAGCTTATTAAAGAGCAGAAGAAAGAAGAGCGGTACGAACAAGCATTTGCGCAAGAACAGGAGAGGATTGCTCATGAGAAGGAAAAGATTGAGATAAGGAAAAATGAGTTTGAATTGAAGAGAATGGTGGAAGAAGAGAGAATTATGAGCGTTGACACTAGTCGCTTGAGTGGGCCACAACAACAATACTACCTGTCCTTGCAGAATGATATAATCGCTCGCAGATGTAATAGGTCCGGTTGATGTATGAACTAAATATTGATGTAATAGGTCCAGTTACATCTAGATGGAATCCTTATTTTGCTTATCCTTGAGTTAGTGACAGACTTGAAGTTCAGTTGTGCTTATCCTTACTACGATCATTCTGCTTTTATTTTTCAATGCTTGGGAGTTGAGTACATCATAGTTGAAATGCATAAACTGGTACATCATAGTTTAAGGGAAATAACTAGTACATCATGTGCTCGCCTACATCCCTTCATAATGGCGCCATAAGTGCTCGACTAGATCTTCTTGGAGCTGAGAGTGAGCTTTTCTATTTCTGATGGATTGATGAGTTTGAATGAACTCAGAAAGCTCAGGTGTTCTTTCATGGGAGACTGCAACATTTTCTCCCATTGCTTCGTAATTGTAGTCAACTGGACCTCCATCCCGTTCAGCTTCAATTATCATGTTATGCATGATGATACATGCTGTCATGATATCTCTAAGTGCTTCTTGATACCAAAAACGAGCTGGTCCACGAAAAATTGCAAAACGAGCTTGTAAAACTCCAAATGCTCGTTCCACATCCTTCCTAGCTGCCTCTTGAGCTTCGGCGAAATATTTTCTCTTATTCCCTTGGGGAGCTGGTATTGTCTTCACAAATGTTGCCCATGAAGGATATATTCCATCTGCAAGATAGTATCACATTGTATAATTGTGACTGTTAACAGTATAATTCACTTCTGGTGCATGCCCTTCGGCTAGCTTTGCAAAGAGAGGGGACCGGTGAAGAACATTAATATCGTTGTGAGACCCTGGTAAACCAAAAAAAGCATGTCATATCCAAAGATCTTGCGAAGCAACAGCTTCTAGAATGATTGTTGGCTCATGAACATGACCAGTATACATACCTTGCCATGCTGCTGGGCAATTTTTCCACTTCCAGTGCATACAATCTATGCTCCCTAGCATTCCCGAAAAACCTCTTTCCTCACTAATTGCAAGTAATCTACCAGTGTCATTCTCATTTGGAGATCTCAAATATTCATCTCCAAAGATTTCAATAACAACTTTCACAAACCTTCTCAGGCTCTCTATAGCAGTACTTTCTCCAATCCGCACATAATCATCAATATCATCGGCTGCTACTCCGTAAGCTAGAATCCGGAATGCTGCGGTTACCTTCTGCAAAGACGAATTTTTGGAGAGTTCTCCAAATATAATTTTTAGAGAGTCATTTTTGGAGAGCCTTATCGGAGATGCTCTAATATGTATAAAGATATATACCGTGTTTTGAATCGTACAAGATCAGCCATGACGAGAGCCGGTCTAATCAGTCCTGCTGGCCAGATCTAATCAGTCCAGGCCGGTCCAACTTTTACTTTTTCTCGTGTCTGAAACCGTTCCGCGTCCTCCTTGGCCATGGGGCGTGGTCTCTGTTAGACAACCTCGCTATCGAATAGTCCGGGGTTGCCTAATAGATCTCAAGTGGAGAATAGACAGGGAGAAAGAGAGACACAATATGAGGAGGAACGGGCCTGCTTTATTATTCTGTATGCTTGTGTACAATGGGGTGACCCCCTGCCTCCTATATATAGCGGTTCTGCTTAGAGATAAGGAAGAGTCCATATCGGATACGAATCCGTTTCCTAACAGGATACGAATCTGTTTCCTAACACTCCCCCTTGGACTCTTCAACGCGAGATGCATATGCCTCATTAAAACTCCATAAAACCCAAAGTGGGAAAAATAATTGGAGAAAGAGTACATAGCACACGCTGTTGTGTTGCACGGATTGCCTCATCAAAAACCTTATGTAAGAAAACTTCAATGAAAAACTTACTTAAGGAAAAGAGTACAATCCACCCAAACTTCAATGTTAATCTTCAAGATTTACGTTGGGTACTCAAACTTCATGTTTGAGATTTATGTAGGAGTATGTGAAAAATCTCCCCCTGAAATATGCACTTCTCTAAGCCTCATCATCCCGATTCCTCTAATACATCTTTCAAAGGAAGATGCCGGGAGTGACTTAGTGAATAAATCTGCGAGATTTTCACACGACTTAGTATGCAGTATCTTTATCTCGTTCATCTTATGCATTTCATGAGCATAAAAGAACTTGGGGTTGATATGCTTTGTAAGGTTACTCTTCACATATCCCATTTGTACTTGTGCAACACAAGCTGCATTATCTTCATAGATAATAGTGGGGGTTTGTTCCATGTTCAGACCACATGACTTCTGGATGTGGTGAACCATTCTTCGAAGCCATGCACATTCCCGAGAGGCTTCATACAATGCAATGATTTCTGAGTGGTTAGTCGACGTCGAGACAAGAGTCTGCTTAGACGACTTCCAAGAAATTGCCGTTCCACCGCAAAGGAAAACATACCCGGTTGTGACTTGCCGGTATGCGGGTCCGATAGGTACTCAAAGATCGGCGTAACCAACTAAATTCAATTCATTGTTTCTTCAGAAACAAGCCGAGGTCTTTGCTTCCTTGAAGGTAACGGAAGATGTCCTTCACCCCTTTCCAATGCCTTTTGGTGGGTTCTCAGACTGCATCTGTGCTAGCAAATTCACGGGGAACGCAATGTCCGGCCTAGTGCTATTCGCAAGGTACATGAGCGCTCTAATTGCACTCAAGTATGGGAATTCCGCTCCCATGACTTCCTCCCCCTCTTCTTTAGGCCTCAGACGGGTCTAGGTCTGCTTGGAGTGACCTTCCGAGCCATTGGGGTCTTTGCGGGTATGCCTTTTCAAAGCCAAATCTCTCCAACACTTTCAAGTGTAGGATGCTTGGTGTACCAAGATTCCGCCTTGGACATGTTCAAGTCGCAAGCCTAAATGTAACTTGGTTTTACCCAAGTCTTTCATTTCAAACTCAGATTTCAAGTATGTGCATGCTTCTTCAATTTCCTCATCCGTCCCAATGATGTTCAAGTCATCTACATAGACGGAGATTATACAAAATCCATTCGTGGATCGTTGTATAAATACACATGGACAATCTTCGCTGTTCGTGTAGACTTTCTTGCAGAGAAAGTCACTCAAACGATTGTACCACATTCTTCCTCGATCGTTTTAGCCCATACAAAGGATTTCTCCAATTTCACATCAGCATAGGTTTCTGTTTGCTCTGTCTTGGTTGGGATAGTGATACCTTCCGGTACTTTCATATAAATCTCCTAATCCAAGTTTCCATACAAATATGCTGTTACTACATCCATTAGCTTCATTTTCAACTTCAAGTTTACTGCCATTTAGATCTAGTATCTAAAGGTAATTCCACCCATGACCGAGAATAGGTTTCTTCATAATCAACCCCAGGACGCTGATTGAAACCTTGAGCGACAAGCCTTGCCTTGTACCTTACAACTTCATTGTTTTCGCTTCTCTTGCGTAACAAAAACCCATTTGTGACCTACGGGTTTATATGGGGAGGCGTGGCACATGTGCCCAAACACCTCTCTTTTGTTCAGAGAGACTAACTCAAGGGTGATTGCCTTCTTCCAATCTTCCCAATCGAGCCTTTTCTTGCACTCTCTGCGAGAGATGCGGGCTCGGGATCATGATTAATGATCGTGGCAATCTTCTTTGCAAAGTATGCATCGACATTGGTCGTTGCTCTATTCATTGATTCTCCTGCTATTACAAAGTTTATGGCCATTTCATCATGGGGTGCTTCGTGCACTTCTACTTGCTCTTCATTGCTATTTCCCATTCCAGAGCAAGTTCCTTTAGTTTTTCTCCGCCAATGTGTGCGCACACATTATTTTCGCGCTTCTTCCAATGGAAGGTTCAGATCTGGAATTGCCTTTTCCACAGGCTTCTTTCCGGTGTGTCTCAACTGCTCCCCTTCTTGCTTTGGGGCACTTTTGTGATTGGTCGTGGTAAGCCCTCTCGCCAGCTTTCCCCAGACGTCTCCGGTACTTTGGGTTTGAGAAGCCGATCTCCTGTTCTTTTTCTTTGAGGCCTCTCAACAGGATGAGGATACCTTCGCTTTCTTTGGTATTTCCACCCTCTCTGGTTAATTTCTTGCTGGTACATGAGACATAACCAAGCTCTTCAGATCACAAAAATGATCAGCAGTTCATTTGCTAAATTCTCGCAAATCAATTATCTTCGACTTCTTGATTTGCTTCATTAGTGCGAGGGTCATGCGCTGGGATCCCAAAGTGGAATGCCATACTATTTCCGGCATTTTTCATCTAATGGTTGATTCTCTCCCCTAATGACGGAAATGGTCCTCGCCAAAGATGCAATCGAATCGGGCTGTGTGCAAGTCTCCAGTCATGGGTTCCAAATACCTGATTATGGATGCACTCTCATAACCAACGTATATCCCAGACTTGCGGAGAGGGCCCATTGCAGTCCGCTGTGGGGGTGGTATAGGTACATATACCATACAACCAAATTTTCTAAGATGGGAAATCTTCGGGATAACCCCTTGCACTAATTGCATTGGTGAATGGATGTTGTAGGCCGATGGTCTATAATTGATGAGTGCTGCTGCGTGCAGGACTGCGTGTCCCCAACAAGTGTTGGGCAAGTTACAACTCTGCAAGAGCGGTCTGGCAATGAACTTAATCCTCTTTATTAGTGCTTCAGCTAGCCCATTTTGTGTATGGACGTGCGGTACAGAGTGCTCAATAGTTATTCCCGTTGCTGTACAATAATCATCAAATGCCTTGGAAGTAAATTCGCCGGCATTGTCCAATCGAATGGACTTCACGCGATGATCAGGAAAAGCATTCTTAATTATTATTATATGCTATATCAACTTTGCTATTGCATTTTTCATTGTTGACAGCAAACATTTATGCGACAATTTCGAGGAATCATAAATGAGCACCATAAATTATCGAAACGGCCCTGACAAGGGCTGAATCGGACCGCAAATATCCCCTCGAATGTTCCAGAATGCAGGGATTTCATGTTGCACTTTCATAACAGAGGGTCTAGTTATTAATTTCCGGTGGCACATGCATGGCACACAAAATCTTCTGATTCGGGAAATTCTTAACATTAATGCCATGACCTTGTGAGTTGTTAACTATATTTCTCATCAATCTAAGACCAGGATGACCTAATCTACAATGCCATAAAGCAAATAATTCGTAGCTTCTAAAGACAGTCTTCAAAGAAGTATATAACTAGCGTGTGCATTGATTTTCGTGGTAGTACAACCCAGATTCATATGAGGGACATTTTTCTAGTACCATCTTTCCATATTCGCGTGCTTCACTATGCACAAGTGTTCTTTGCCATTTTCTTCATTGGTTTCTACGTGAAACCCATTGGCGCGGATATCTTTGAAACTTAAGAGAGTGCGAGTTGATTCAGTGGTACAAGAGGGCTTCTTCAATTACCAAAGTTGTACCCATTGGCAATATAATTGTGGCTCTTCCCGAGCCTATTATATGCGTATCGCTTCCTCGCGATAGTTGTAATCCTTCCGGCGTTCTTCGTGATCGCCTGGAAGTATTTCGACTCTCTTAAGATGGTATTTGTTGTGCCACTATCAACAATGCATATTTCCTCCATTGGGCGCTACACGATTTCTAGATGAAAAGAAAAATAATTCTAATCATATAGTGGCAAAGTGATTCAAATATTGCTTACAAATAAAGAATACCGAATAAAGAATAAATTGCAATTCGATTCATGAGAAAAGAAAATGTATGCTCTTCGAGAGCTTACAATTCATTACTCAAAATTCATTAACAACCACTGTTCTATAGCCTGCAAACTTCAGGCGAACCCAATCTTGCCGTGCTTGGAGCAAGATGGTGGGCTTGAGTTTCTCGAACCGCTTACGAGCGCAATCAGAACTCGTGTACTCACCTCAGCCATGTATTCATTATTCATACCTGGGGAGTACAAAATTTGATCGGTTTGCTCGGCAATAGTTTGCGTGTCCTTCGAGGACCCTAAGCCGTGGCGACTTGGAGCTTCTTGCTCGCAAGTATGATCTTCAAACTGATGCCCATGTGAGATAGTTCTCGACCTTTCGGGTCGATTCTTCAAACTCACTTTTAATAATGCCGTATTTGCATATTCAAAGATTCTTTTCATTAGATTACTTCGTGTAATCTAATAGGAGTGGTTGCAAGATTCATAATTGCATAATTAAATTCTCATGAATTTCCAAAGAAACTAAAAGAAAGCAATAATTTCAAGATTCATAAATACAAGATTCATAGATGCGAGATTCATAAGTGCGAGATTCATATATACACAGATTCATAAATATTTAGAATAAACAATAATTGCACAATTCATAAATTCATAAATGCGGAAATAAATTCTCAGAAATTTCCGAATTTTTCTTAGTATTTGGCAATTTTCTGTTAATTATAAAGAAATTTTCAAGCATCACTTGATAAAAGAAAATAAATTGATACATGAATTAAACATGGAATAAGTCTAATTACAACTTATATAATTCTTGTTGGTCGAACGAAAACAGGTAATGAATATCTCTGTCAATTTGACTCTTGGCCAGGTCAACCTGCCCCTAGGGCTCACATGAGGGAGGGAGCACTTCCCGTTTCCGGGTGCCAATTAAAGAACCAAGCCTCATGTGTGTTTTCCTAGACACCAATTGTCTCATATCTGTTTATTCATTACCAAAATCAAATCCCAACCACTCATGTTCTCATTTTATGCCATATGAAATATTCTGAAATTTTCCTAGCACTTTTCATAATTCCTGCTAATTTCCAAGCAATTTTCAGAATTACTGTACAACAGGAAATTGAATTTCATCAAATATCAATATGACATAATTCATCAAATATCAACATGACATAATTCATAAATATATACACAGATTCTGGATTTTTCTGGGAATTTTCATATTTTTCTGGCAATTTTCAGAATTTCTGGAATTTTCTAATCAATTTTCTGTGTTTTAATCATTTTTGGAAAACCAGAAAAAGAATAAAGAATTGGCTTCAAGTCTACGCTCGACTTCAAGCCTGATTGAACCAATCGGACTTCTTGTCCATTTGTCAAATACCACCAACGGACTTTATGTCCTGCGGAAAACAAGGAGGGTAAAAGGGTAAATTCCTCGCCTCTTTCGTGCGCCTATCCGGTCTTCTTAACCGGATCCAACTCTGGTTCGGCTGGACTTCAAGTCCAGAGTCCAGACTGAGTTCCATTCGGTTCCATTAGCGGGGAAAGAAACGGGGGCGACCGGCGGATGGCGGCGTGGCGGCGACGAGCTGCGTGCCAGCGATGCGTCGGATTCGATCGGCCGGCCGGCAGTCAAGCTCGATGGCTACGCGCGGCAGCGCGGCGGTGCTTAGCGGCGAGCCAAGCGGCTGAGCATCATCCGCCGGTGTTCGAGCGCGGGCTGCGCGGCCGACAGCTTCGCCGGTCTTCGCCGGCGGCTACCGGCGACGGGGCGATGCCAAAGCGGCATCGCCAGGCGGCGAGTGGCGTTGCTTCATGCATGCTGGGAGGACGGCGGCTTCATGCCGTCGAGTTTGGTCGGGCGTGCGATGGCGACGGAGGTCGGGCGATTCCACGCGCGGCCGGGCCGGTATGGCGTGCGGTGAACGGCGTCGGCGCCGGGTTCTCGGGTGCCGCCTATGAGGCCTATGGGGTCCGCATGGCGACCTGCGTGGTCGGTTGCGGGTTGGCGAAGCCGACCGGGATGCTGAACCGGGCGACAACGGTTTGCGAGGCGTGGACGCCGGCGAGCTCCGATCTGACGGCGTCGTGTTTTCGATGCCGGGTGGTAGCACTGCGGGTGCTCGTGGTTGGCGGCGCTTCAAGTGCGCAGGGACCAACCGGCGGCGGCGGCGCTGCCATGGAAGGCGCTCGGCGGCTACGGGTGACCACAGGACACGGGGCGCTGCGGGACTGCGGCTACGGCCAGCGCGCGGCGGTCGGCCGGGCTCGGCGTGGTGGCTTCGTGCCTATCTTCATGTGGTCTGTGATGGATTCGTAGCCAATACTGTTGCTTCGTGCATAGTATTGTAGATCGCCGGGTAAATCGCTGTGTAGCTTCGTGCTAATCATTGCTTATCATAGCTTCGTGCCACAGAACGTAAAGTTCCTGCGAGTCGTAGCTTCGTGCCACGTAGAATAGATGCAAATATAGATTCAACGAGCGATTAGTTCAATCCTCGTATTCTCACCTTTTTCAATCTGCTTTCCGGTAGACTATCGCGTAGGATAGAGTCGCGTAGGACTTTTATTTCGGCAATCCGAGTGGATGCCGGCTTGATGGCGAGTTGATTGCAGATCGGATCGGGCGATCAATCGCCGGTAGTAGACGTTCGTCGTCGTCGATGATCCTTCGCTTCTTGTCTTTTCTCACCTTTCAATCTTTCTCCGGTAGAGCTTCGTGCTGATAACGTGTTAGACAACCTCGCTATCGAATAGTCCGGGGTTGCCTAATAGATCTCAAGTGGAGAATAGACAGGGAGAAAGAGAGACACAATATGAGGAGGAACGGGCCTGCTTTATTATTCTGTATGCTTGTGTACAATGGGGTGACCCCCTGCCTCCTATATATAGCGGTTCTGCTTAGAGATAAGGAAGAGTCCATATCGGATACGAATCCGTTTCCTAACAGGATACGAATCTGTTTCCTAACAGTCTCTAGTCCGTCGTCTCTGGTCCAAGTCCTCTAGTTTAACTAATCCGAACAATGCGCGCTATGGGATCACCTCCGTTAATATTTTAATTATATATTAATCACTCGTTTTCGCACAGTGCAGACGTCACATCTCAGAATTCGTACGTTGACTTGGAAGTCATCGTGCTCTCGTTTTTGTTTGGTATTCAGAGGAAAAGAAAACCATTGTTTTTGTCTCGTATTTTCCTGTGAAAATATAGATCAGCAGTCAGCACAGCAGATATATACGTCATTACGTGCAAGCGTCTAGAATCAACAGCGCATAAGAGTCCTGAGCACACGCACAAACTGACTGCTGCTGAGAATACTTGGCCACCAACTTCAGAAAATCAGCAGATTTTTTACTTTGTTCAGCAAGATAGAGGGACCTGTCAATTCAAGAAACTTGTTACATGAGCACAGCAGATATTATCCCAGAACAGTAATTTTATACTTGTCAACAATGTGAGCAATCAAGTTCTGAATCAAAGCCTTCGAGAGGGAGGAGAGAGCTCGGTTGCCAAGTCGGACGCCTACTCTAAGCCTGTAACCAAATCAAGCACGTGCACACTCGCCGAGTTGTACTAGCAGTGTACTCAACACACGGTTTCTAGCTTGCGCGTGAGAGACGTTCAGTGAAGCGACCTCCCCGAAAACCAAGTCATACAAGCAAACGCTGAAGCTACCGCCATGAAACCTTCGTTTTTTTTCTTTTCTAATCGCATCCTAACTACTCTCATAGATCCTGTTTGAAACGGCTTCAGCTTCGGTTTCTGTTCTCTAAAAATCAGAAGCTATTCTAAACGGTTAGCTTTTTCGCAGCTAGAAGTCAAAAACAAACATCCCATTTGTACTAGAAAAAGCTAAAAACAAACATCCAACTAGGTTGTTTCGTATCCAATTCCGTATTCGAATTCAGGTATCCGAATCCCGTCCCGGATTCGGTTGGATAGTCAAATCCGATCCCGTATCCGGTTCCGGATCGGATGAAAATTATTTGACCCGTTTTCATCCCTATTTATACTGCTGCTGAGAATAGCTGGCCACCAACTCCAAAAAATCAGCAGAATCATTACTTTCCTCAGCAAGATAGAGAGACCTATCAATTCAAGAAACTTTAAGCTATATACGCCCATTTTCCTAGATTATTACATCAGCACAGCAGAAATATTCCCAGAACCGCATGCTAAGGATAATTTTATACTTAGTCAATAATGTGAGCAATTAAGTACCGAATCAAAGCCTTCGAGAGGAAGGAGAGTGCTTGGTCAAGTTAGACACCTACTCTAAGCCTCTGTGGTGAAGGCAGTAAAAAAATAAGAGGGTGGCTCAAAGAATTAAAATAGATTGAGATAAATATATTAAACAATTTATATTGTATATTTATTGGTTTTAGGGTTACTAATAATACTTTATTATTTGAAAAATACTTGTCAACATTTGCTTATCAAACTTTTGTAAATCTATAAACAAGTTAACACTAATCAATGAAACAAATCAGCTATTGTCACTATTCAACCCATTTACATAGTTACAATAGACAAAAAAAAAAAAATCATAAATCGAAATAGAGGCTCACACCGCATATTTATTGTTTTGGTCAGCATACTTAGCTGGTCAGTTACGGTGAGCTGTCTTCCCTACCCTCTAGCCATCACCGCGATGGGTTGCCCACCGCCACATGCGTGCGCCCTCGCTGGCATCCCGACATCTGCTCTCCACGATGCGAGCAAGCACCATTGACTCAGTGAGCTACGATATCCTTGTGAAGGAGAGACGTTGCGCCGCGCCCTCTCTCCTTTGCTATATAGTTTTTGCGTGCTTCTATGGTTCGAACCTAGTTGTGCAAGTAGCAAGCGAAGTTACCAATTGCCAAATTATGCCTCCAATAAGTTGTGGCCCACCAAGCCACATGGTACATGAAGCAGTTCATCCACCTAGTAAAGCTTCTTCTTTCTTAAGCCACACTTGAGCGTATGTGCATTCGCTATAGCTATGCCAAAAATTAGAGAAGAATTATAATGCATTATATCGGTAGATATAATGAGTAGTAGAAATCAGACCTAACCATTAATTTATCGAGAAAATTGTACTACTTTACTACTGGATGAAATATAAATAAATAGTAGATAATCTGATTCATTAGATGAAAAAGAATGAACGATCTATATTAAACTTAGTGTATCATATAAAAATTAAAACTTAAACACTGATATTAGTCGTGTAACTAAATTAAGCACGTGCACAGTCACCAAGTTGTACTAGTCGTGTACTCAACACACGGTTTCTTGCGATTGAGAGATGATCAGTAAAGCGGCCTCCGCGAAAACCAAGTCATATAAACAAATGTTGAAGCTACCGCCAGGAAACCTTCCTTTTTTTTTCTAAATCGCATCCTAACTACTCCCATAATCCCCTGGATCTCGCATAAGGTGCCAACGGGAACGTTCCCCGACGGGGAGTGGTGGAACATTCCCGTCTCTGAGAGAATGAAAATCCCCCATTCCCCTATCCCGAATCCGGCAACGGGGCCACTTCACCCTGTTCCTTGTCCCCGTCGGGGTATCAGGTCCCGTAGGGGGGCCATATCCGATAACAAGCAACAAATAATGCACAGATTCAAAGCACAAATCACAAATTCAAAAGCACAAGCATCAATCTGGAGTTCTAAAGGAGGATGATGAAATGGGGATTGAGCAGTTCACTAACTGCCTCACTAGTGCCATGCGCTGAGAAGGCCACCGACGCCCGCATCACACTCACCACGCTCATCACGCTCGACCCAGCCACCGAGGCGGTTGTGGCCCATGACGGAGGGGGAGACAGCCACCGACGGTCCGATGCCCACGCCTGTGCTAGGCACCTCGCTCGTCGTGCACCCAACTTGGTTCTGTTCGGCATGCTTTGGAAGATGGTCAAATTCTTTTAAACACATGGAACATCCAATATCTTCATAGGTTTTATGTGTAAATTTTATATTTATATACTAAGTTAATATTCTATACATTATATCTCTACTGTGTTACATTCAAACGATTTCTTGTCTTGCTATCAATCTAAGAAATCACAAAAATTTTATCCGACTAAACTCCCAGAGCAAAATACAAGGTTACTTGCCGAATTGTGAGATGACTTCTAATAGAACCTTTTCATGTAAGCCAGTACTTACTGCATTGAAACTCATTAGACTGACTCCATCTTTACCTTCTGCCAGTTAATACTAAGTATAATGCAAAGAGGGAACTGGTCGATACTCCATAAAGAACTATTTGTCTTCCGATCATGATGCTGATTAGTAAACAAATAGTTGGGGCTAGTAGTGATACACTTAAAAAAGTTCATAAGCAAACAAGTAATAGAACAACTTCAACAAAAAAATAAATTGACATAGAAGAAACTTTAATTCATTTATAAAGAATCTTAACATTATCCATATACACATCCACAACAGATTTCACTTCTGCGCATGTCCTATTCATTTCTTCTTCAGTTGAGAATTGCAGGTTGGGAGCCAACTTTTCTAGATCAATTGCATCTTTGTAAAAAGGCCTCAATTTCATACAAGGGCATTGATCTGGAAGGCAATTATTCTTTGGAGTGCTGACTTTTGATAGTATTTAGCAAAACAGGGATGTGATCATTGATAATCTTCAGCTGGTCCCTTATCGTCGCAACCAGCTCATCAATCGACGAATTTGCATTTATAAGTTCAACTTGTTTTCCTTTGAAATCCGCCAATATCTTCTTTAACTGAACAAAAACAAAACTCAGGGTAGATTTACTTAATCTCTGAATCCTTATTGTTTCTTCATTATATATCTTCATTTATTCCTTCATCTTCATAATTTCTTCTTGTGCCTTGGAACCTAGTTCTATTAGTTTCTTCCTATCTATTTCTCCTTGGAAGAGCTGATGGTCTTTGACCTTTATTATATTTGTTAATTCTGACAAAAACAAGATCAAATTATTATTTGCTTTTTTCATAAAAACAAGAAAATAGCAAAAAGTTGTTAGGTTAGGAAAAGCTTCTTACTTTCTACTTCGGCCTCTTTCTCAAGAATGATGACTTGAAGTTCTTGGCTGAGCTTCTTCACTCGTTCATCATTCTCTATGAAGGCCGGGTAGAGTATGGAGTTCTTCTCTTCACTATTCTGATATTTTTCCTTTAGCTCTATAAGATTAAACTCAAGAGAAGGCGGTGTTCTGAGCCACCAAGAGCTGTTTCTCCATCTCCTTTATTCTTTCTTATGATCTGTTTCCCGAACAAACATCTTAGAATTAAAGAAAGAGAGACATAAGAAGGGAGTTAGGATCAACTTACTTTTTTTTTTTGTAGTTTTTTCTACTTCAGTTTCTACCGAAGTCTGGACATGCCGACCTACAAGGTCGGATGCCTCTTGCGAGAACTACAAAGCATGTAGAGAGAACAAATGAACTTACTCTTTCTTTTTTCTTAAAAAATTAACAAGAAAAAGAAGGAAGAATACCTTAGAAAGCAAGCCATTAAAAACTTGATTAAAAGTCCTCTCCTAATTAGCAAAACCAAAAGAGGATGGGTTCAGACTGACCTCAATGGTCATGGTCGTTGTTGTGACCACGTCCACTTGTTTTCCTAGCGAATCGGAGCAGCAGCCATCTCTATGGATATCCCAACCTCTTCATCTGCCGCCCTTGGAGATGTATGAACCTCCTCGGTAGCAGTAGATGGCTCACCGACCAGAGGTTCTTTTTCAGCAATAGTTGGATCTTTAGGCTCGGCATTGGTTGGCTCTCCCCTATGCCTTGTGCATTTATCAGTACCTCCTCAACAATCTCATCATTAAGTGTCAAAGATAGCTCCACACTGGCCGGTATAGCACCGACCAAAGGGTCCACCTCAGGATCTACTTTAGTTGCAATCTAAGGTGTAGCTTGGGGACTAAAAAGAGATACTATACTAGTTGTGAAGTTTAAATATATATATAATACTCAGAACTAAAGAAGTAAAAAAACTTACTTGAAAGACAACCCTAATTTCATGCTCCACAACAATAAAGAGTCATATGATGCCCCTACATCCACAATAGGAGTTTTCCTCCTCATAAGTTAAACCCTGGGTGCGCGACAACTAGTAGTTGCACACTCGCCGCTGACTAGTAGTAGCACAAGTACCAGCGTGCTCTGCACTGGAAACACGGTTTATTGCGCGTTAGAGACAAAAAGACGACCAAGAGGAGCGGGAAACAAATTCTATGCAACGGTGTTGTATATCGCGGTCTATGCAGCACCGTGCGGATTGGCACCACGTGTCCCGCTGTGTCAATCTCCACGCAAATCCATCAATCTCCAAGCACTTTAATGCGCTTTAATCTTTATCATTTAATTGTTTTTTTGCATGGAGATTGACGCAGCGAAACACATGACGCCAATCCACACGGTGTTGCACAGGCCACGGTATGCAGCACCGTTGCATAGAATTTTTTTTCCAGAGGAGCGACCCGTCCTGATAAGGACGGACCCACGTATCAAGAGTTCGCTTAATAATACGATGGTGCTATAGACGATTTAAAGAAAATCTTACCCCTTTAGTAATAAAAGGTCGGAATCCAATGATGACCGGTTATAATCAACAGATGAGCAGTAACGAACAATAATGATCAGTTATGTATTCTATAAGGTCTGACTAGGTAAATTCATTGAAAGGCATGACAATTTCTTAGTGATTAACACGAGAGTAATTATCGACGTATCTAGCAAATTACAATAGTTGATCAAGAAACATAATGGTTGATTAAAGAACACGACAGTTTAAGACTCAGCGAAGAAACATGCGAGAAGATAAAAGGCACCTCTAGTGACATTACATACCACCTCTTACATACATACATACATACATACATACATATATATATATATATATATATATATATATATATATATATATATATACACACACACTAGTAAAGTGTCCGTGCGTTGCAACGGATCCCAAATAGATGATGACACCACAAGTCTAAACTCTTAAAAACAAAAAAACGAGAATTTAAAACTTGAGCTATCATTTATTTGAGATCCGTTCTTGAGAATCATTTGAACAAGGGAATACAATGAAATGCAAATAAGGCTAGACAAACAGCAAATATTCTGAATTCCTCACTCTTTGGGCCTTGGGCCCTCACATTCTGGCCCAAAAATAGCCTCGCAGACTCACCATCACCACCAACTCATTCTTATAATAGTTAAGAAATAGTTAAGATATGTATGTATGTATGTATAACATAAATATATAAATTTATATATAAATATATACATACACACACACATATATATATATATATATATATATATATATATATGTATGTATGTATGTAGAAATAGGTGGTCTTTGTGTTCAAAATAACATTCTTTTTGTGCATGGCAATAAAGTCTGTATTTAATTGTGCTTTCTCACTTCTTTTTTTACATTTCCGTAAGTTCAATGAGGGCACTGGTCCCGATCAACGACACCTCCAAAATCAAGTCTTCCATTCTGATGATGGACGAAGCAGAGCCACGTCTTAAACAAATGCTGAATGCTACGCTGAATTAGGGATGAAAACGAAGGAAGGAAAACGATGTTAAATAGCTATTATGTTTTCATTTCCATATTTTTTATCGGTTATGAAAACGAAATCGAAAATAGATAGTGACAAAAATAGATGCGAAACATTGAAGTAGAGATCATAATTTATAGCAAATCTTGTTCCTGTAGTAATAAGGGGTCACAATGCAATGACGATCAGTTATAATCAAGAGACGATCAGCAACAAGCAATGATGATCAGTCATACGGTTCTATAAGACGACTAGATAAAATCTCTATTTAATTATGCTTTGTCACTTTTTACCTTTCCTTAAAGTTTAATAAGTGCCCTGAGTCCCGATCATCGACCCCTCCAAAGCCAAGTCTTCTCTTCGATGGGCGGGAGCAGAGACGGGTCTTACACAAATGCTGAATGTTCTGCCTTGGAACGTTCCTCTCTCTAATCGCATCCTGAAGTGCTCCAAGAAATGCCTAGATCTTAATTACATTTTACAGTGCAGTACAGTACAGTAGTAGCAGAGCACGACCCTCTCATGCTCCTATATATAGGAGCTCAGGGCGAGGGTCTCTGCCACCTCCACAAGAAGCAGCTAGCTCGAGCTTCGTCTTGCTCCATATATACAGAGCATTGGGACGCCACCAAGAAACGACCGAAAGATTTCCGAGCAGCAATGAAGGTATCATCGAATTAATTACTTTATCATCGCTGTTCTTTCGGCCGAAACATGGAGGTGCTGATCTGCCTGGTTGGCTGCAGCAAAAGATCGTGATCAAGGTGCAGATGGCGAGCGACAAGTGCCGGTCCAAGGCGATGGCGCTGGTGGCGGCGACGGGCGGGGTGGACTCGGTGGCGCTGTCCGGGGATGGGAAGGACCAGGTGGTGGTGGTCGGCGACGGCGTGGACTCCATCAATCTGACGTGCGCGCTGCGCAAGAAGGTCGGGCCGGCGCAGCTGGTGCAGGTCGGCGAAGACAAGAAGGAGGAGAAGAAGCCGGAAGAAGTCGCCGTGATCCACCCGCACCCGTGGTACGGTTACGGTTACGGGCCATACGCCTACGGATACGAGTACGGATACAGATTTTAGAGCATAATTAATGTGCAGCATGCGGAGGGGATGCATACGGATTTTTGGAAGCAGAATGGTGAGAAGCCAGGCAGCCAATGGAGAAAGCCTTTTGCTCCGACAAACAAGCTTGAATAGATGATGGCCGGGAAGGCATGAACATATATGACTGCCTATGTACGCCTGTCTCTGCTCACGAAAGATGAGTCTCAGTGTTAAGCATGTGGTGGCATAAACATAATACGTACGCTCTCGTACCATATGTGAATTCAAACGGAGCAGAAACAAAGCCTTGAAGCTATGGAACCTTGTGTGCATAGACTAACAAGGAAGCATTAATTGCTTCACAAAATACACAAAAGACTTGTCTAAGAAGTGGGAATTTTAAAATCGGGATCATTCACCACTCTTCTTATCGTCATCTTGATCTTTCACTTATGTTAGGACCCAATCATGGTGCAAAGCTCACTTGGCACATTAGTAATAGATCCAATCCAAACCAATGTATTCCTACCTGTTAAGTGTGTGAGTCTGTAAGCTCATGTCTATTCGACCATAGACCAAAACCCCTTTCAACCTATTAGTTGGCAGCGGACCCTAGCAGGGTACAGTGGCTTCTAAACATACACAAGGATTATATCGAATGAACCTATATAGTGCTCATGTACTGATCCCTTTGCCTCATGATACCAAATCGAAATCAATGCGAGAAATGTGTCATCCTATGATATCTCGATCTTTCACTCGTTCCGTAGTGTATAACTTAGTTGTAATTGACCCCCTCAATCACATCGCCATGGCCATGCACTTCCTTAATCCAATCACTTTGAGAGATCTAGAGATATCTCTTCCATTATATAGGAGGGGCAAATTCCGTCTTGATCGCTCACATTCCTCCGCATATTTCATAGTAAACACGAAAGCTACCTTTATGACTACCTAGTTACGGAGTAGCATTTGGCAACCCCTAAGTATACTATTACACATGTAGAAAGCTACGAAGATCCCAAGTCTGAGGATCCCACATACACTGTATAATAGACCAATTGATGATACTTAAGAATATAACAATTCCCACAATGTCTCATAGTTGGTTACTCCAATACAATATTCTTCAACATGTGTCAACATTATTAATTTGATATCCCTACATCCAAGACCCGTGAAACATGATCATCAATCAATATATGTGCTAACCTCAGTTATCTCATACGTTGCTATAAGGTGAGGGATAATTTAGAATAATATCAAAACATAAACAAGGAGTTTCACGAATAAGTCACATGCTTGTTGATTGACACTAATGATATTTATTCAAGGGACAAAATAATCATTTTATTACATAAACATAGACGTGATAAATTCATCTCCATGATTATCTCAAAGGCTTATCACTAAGATAAGTTAGTTAATCATTTTTTTTTTTACAAAAGAGTCGTATTCGTGCCGTGCCGACCGAGGCATGACCCAAACAGGTTGTCATACCAAGCTACCCATCGTATCGAGTTTTCAAACCTCATACAACCTATCTTTCGTACCGTACTAGTCTAGTAGTCTAACACGAAAATATGTGTCGTGCCATGCTTTAAATCGTATTGAGTCTCTCATACCGAGGGCCAGTTAAAGACACAAGACTCATTGGCAAGGTCTAACCTGGTGGTTGGCTCGTGTGTGAAACCTTGCCGCGTCCTCCTTTGCCGTGTGGTGTGGTCGTCCGATCCGGTAGTCAGTCCTCCCAGGGCTAAGTCCTCTGGTTTAACTAATCCGAACGATGTGCGCTATGGGACCTGCATCCGTTCCATTAATTAATTGTCTGGAGCCTAGAGTTAAAGAAACACATCAATTATTTTGTCAGATCGTTGGTACGTTGACTTGGATGTCATCGCGCTCTCGTTTTTGTTACGTAGTGAGAGGAAAAGAAAACCCGTCAACTACGCTCCAATTAAAACATTTCCTGTTGTGTGTGCCGTCGATCCGGACGAGTGAAGCATGCTCCGAATCACTCGCTAGAGATTAACCACCACTGGACGGTTCAGCAGCAGGGGCAGGAGAGGTCGTCGCCGTCGCCGTCGCCGTCGCGAATTCGGCGAGCCACGGCCGGCTTCGATCGTTCCCCTCCGTCGATGCTGAGGTTTAACTAATCCGAACGATGCGCGCTATGGGACCTGAATCACTTCCTTTAATTAATTATACTAGCAGCAGTGATGCTTGAGCAAAACCGGCGGTGAGGAGCAGGAACTGGGGAGCAGGCGGGGGGAGGGGAATTTGCTAGCGCCGCCGGTCAGTGCCGCCTTTTGAGGCATCAAACCTAGCATCTGCGGTGGGAGAAAGCGAAGAAAGCGGGCGTGTGAGGGCATAGGGAACGCAAGGAGCTGAGCAGATCGTCGGTCGAGGACAGATCGATGGTGGTGGCTCAGTTTAGGGAGCCGAGGCAGGACGGGGCAAGGGGAAGGCAACAGAGGGCGAGCGGAGAAGGCGAGGACAAAAGCGTTGACGCCGGCGAGGGTCGGTGACGGGGGCGATGGGGAGGGCGAGGGGCGGAGCGGAAGCGGGGACGGGGCCGAGGGCGGTGCGGGTGAGAGGGTAGGAGGAGAAGCGCGAGCTCCACGAGGCTTCGGGCGTCGGCGTCGTGGCCTCGAGGGCGGGATGGATGAAGCTTTAAGAGCCATCGAGCGGGAAGGAGCTGCGGAGCCGGCGGCGTCGCGGGCTGGCGAAGGCAAGCGGGAGGGAGAGGGAAGGAGAGCGGCGCATGGAGGCGGCGCGGGCGACTATGGGTGGGCGTCGAGCGGACGGTGAGCTCGGAGAGCGGAATAACGGGATGGGGACGGAAGGATGGAGAAGAAAGCGAGGTGGTCGGGAGCTGAGCGTATTTACGAAAAACCAGAGGTTTTTTCATAAAAGGAAGTGACGTGGCACGCTCCTCTTCCGGATAACCTCCCAATCTTAATAAAGGTAGTATTGGAGCCTAAAGAATCAATCACTTGTTTTCGCACAGTGCAGACGTCAGAATTCGTACGTTGACTTGGAAGTCATTGTGCTCTTGTTTTTGTTTGGTATTCCGAGGAAAAGAAAACCATTGTTTTTGTTTCGGGACTAATTGTCCCATGTGCACGCCGATCAACCTAGGCACCCTAATTAAGTCACGACCGTTACGTAATGCTACCCTTAATTTTGGCGAAACAATTATTAGCGCGTAATTTTGGCGAGACGAGATTAACGGAACTGCTCGAACGAATAGTATGTTTTACAGCTGAAGCTGTTTTTATATTAGCGGAAAAGAAACATAATTAAAGGCGAGGAGACTGTGTCTAAGAGAGAATTAAAAGGGAGAAGAGAGGAAGGGAGAAAGGAAGAAAAAGAGAAAAGAAAAAAGAAAAAGCAAAGGGTCCTGTCATGGAAGATATTTTACTACATTTTTAAGCTCATTTGCTCCCGCGCGAATCCATTGTGCGGCATCATCCTTGATTGATTGAAGGATGTTTTCGTTGGTTGCCCATTTATTTTGGAAGACTCCATTATTGCATTCTTTCCACCAATTCCAGCATGTTAAGATGATCAACGTTTTGGTACCTTTCCGAAGCCTCCATTGGCTGTTGATTCGGTCAAGGTTCCATTGTTCTAGGTTTGTTGTCGGTTCCCAGTGATCTGGTAAGAATGACGGCAGGCGAACCCACTTAGCAATAGCTGACCAAAGATGTCGCACTTGGGGGCAGTCTATGAATAAGTGATAGGAGGTTCCAGGCTCCGACAACACATTTGACAGCAGTATTGGTTGGGCCACTCCCTAAGTTGCAAACGTTGTGCTGTCCATACCCAATTCTGGACGGCTAGCCAAAGGAAGATTTTGCAGCGCAATGGCGCCCAAGCCGACCAGATCGTGACGTGGAATGGTTTAGAGGTGCAACCTGCAAATTGCATGTGGTACGCTGAGCTAGCTGAGTAGATGCCATTGGAGGTTTGTGTCCATATAATGTCGTCTTCTCTTTCTGGTTGTAGAGGTACTGATTGTATTTTCATCCATAGATGTACATATTCTCGAAGAAGCAGAGATGTCAGGTTATGCCGAATATCGCGGATCCAGTTGTTATTTAGCAGGGCGTTCGCCACCGATCTTTTATTGCGCCTAGAGTGTTTGAAGAGGTGGGGTGCAAGTTCTGAAGGAGCTACACCCTCCAGCCATCGAGAAGTCCAAAACGTAGCCTTTTTGCTATTACCGATGATGATTTTGGTGGCCACCGAGAAAAGTAGTTGATCAATAGGGTCGCAAGGTGTAGGCATTCTTTTCCACGGTCTGTCTGGGGCCGTACACTCTAGCCATAGCCAGCATATACGGAGTGCTCGTGCAAACCTACCTAGTTCCAGAATTCCTAGGCCCCCCATGCTTAACGGTCAGCAAACCGTTGACCACCGCACTTTGCAATTCCCACCATGTAGTGTGGCGCTACCTGCCCAAAGGAATTTCCTTCTTATTTTGTCAAGGTCGAAGATGAATTTTTTCGGCACCTTGAGCGCTGTTAGGAGGTAAATTGGAAGTGAGGTCAGGACAGATTTGACTAGGATGAGGCGCCCCCCTAATGAGAGATGACATGCTTGCCAGGCTGCCAATCGTTGCGTAGCTTTATCTAGGATGGGTTGCAGATCTACGCGCCGCAGGCGGCCTAGTGTAAGAGGCATGCCAAGGTATTTCATAGGAAAACGCGAGACCATCCCAGTGAATGGTTGAAGGATGTTGTTGAGGTCTAGGCCCTGGCACCGGATTGCAGTTATAGTGCTCTTTTGAAGGTTGACCCGTAGACCGGAGGCCTCTCCAAAGTGGTGTAGGATGGTGATGATTGCCTCTAGCTCCTCCTTGACTGGATTTAGGAAGATGATGGCATCGTGTGCATAAAGGGAGACTCGGAGTGAGGGAGCGCAACCTTTGAGAGGTGAAAGTAGGCCTTCTTCAGTGGCTTTTGCGAGGATGCAGTGCAAATGGTCGATGGCTTGGATGAAAAGGAAAGGTGATAAGGGGTCGCCCTGTCTTAGTCCGCGCTGGCGTCTGACTTGAGCCCCTGGCACTCCATTTAGAAGCACAGACGATGAGGCTGTCGCGAAGGAGATGGAAAGCCATTCACGCCATCGAGGGCCAAAACTACGCGCCTGCAAAAGGCCAAGGAGATATTCTCAGGATACAGAGTCGAAGGCTTTCTCGATATCCAATTTTAGCATTAGCGCGGGGGTGTGGGTCCGATGATAACTTCTTGCACGAATGGTATATTGCTCTGCTCTTCGGCTGGTTCCTTCTCTCTGGAAACCAAAAGTAGTAGTATATATGCTAGTACATTGGTTACACTCGATCACCTGCAGTGCGGGATCTGTACGACTTCACTTCAGGGAATCACAGGACGCAGTATATACAGTAACTTGCCCATTAAAGATCAGCAGTCAGCACAGCAGATATATACGTCATTACGTGCAAGCGTCTAGAATCAACAGCGCATAAGAGTCCTAAGCACACGCACAAACTGACTGCTGCTGAGAATACTTGGCCACCAACTTCAGAAAATCAGCAGATTTTTTACTTTCTTCAGCAAGATAGAGAGACCTGTCAATTCAAGAAACTTGTTACATGAGCACAGCAGATATTGTCCCAGAACAGTAATTTTATACTTGTCAACAATGTGAGCAATCAAGTTCTGAATCAAAGCCTTCGAGAGGAAGGAGAGAGCTTGGTTGCCAAGTTGGACGCCTACTCTAAGCCTGTAACCAAATCAAGCACGTGCACACTCGCCGAGTTGTACTGGCACTGTACTCAACACACGGTTTCTAGCTTGCGCGTGAGAGACGTCCAGTGAAGCGACCTCCCCGAAAACCAAGTCATACAAGCAAACGCTGAAGGCTGAAGCTACCGCCATGAAACCTTCGTTTTTTTTCTAATCGCATCCTAACTACTCCCGTAATCTCCTGGATCTCGCATTGCGGTACACAGTGGGAGTACAGTTCATCCCTCTCGCACCCCTACTCCTACTCCTATATATAGGGGCGACGTGTTCTCTGATCCATCCACGGGAAGCTAGCTTAGTAGCTTGCTCTTGTTCATCTTGGCAACTCATCTCGAATCTCGATACTCCCGACTCCCGAGGCGTTGGGAGACCACTACATCGAGAAATTAAGCAGCAATGGCGAAGGTAACTACTGTTTAGCTCCTTTGTTTTTTTTAGCAGTGCAGTGTCGTTATCTGCTCTGGTTCTTTCAACTGATGAGAGGCTGTTCTGTTGTTGGTTGCAGCAAAAGATCGTGATCAAGGTGCAGATGGCGTGCGACAAGTGCCGGTCCAAGGCGATGGCGCTGGTGGCGGCGACGGGCGGGGTGGACTCGGTGGCGCTGGCCGGGGAGGGGAAGGACCAGGTGGTGGTGGTCGGCGACGGCGTGGACTCCATCAATCTGACGAGCGCGCTGCGCAAGAAGGTCGGACCCGCGCAGCTGGTGCAGGTCGGCGACGCTAAGGAGGAGGAGAAGAAGAAGACGCCGGACGCCTCCACCGCCGCCGTGGTCGAGTACACGTACCCGTGGAATTACTACCACTACGCGCCGCAGCCGGCGCCGGTGGTGTACCAGTGCCGGTGGTAACGTCGTAGATCTGTCTTGCTTCCAACTTTTCTTTTCTTTTTTTAACTTCTTTAAGGCCATCTTCGTGTGGAAATGGGATATGTAATTTGAAGTGCATTTGTGCTGCGCGAGTGGGATTTGTTTTCTTCATTCTCTGTGAGATCGAAACATGCTTAGTTGAACACTTGTACGCATCATCCTTTAGAGTAAATAAGAGATAAATATTCACTATATACTATTTATTTCTATTTTAATATTTATGTAACCTTTAAAAAAAATACATACAAACACCGCCTTAATTAAACTATTTGTTACATGTGTTGTATTTGATGTTGCATCGGTACGATACTAGTAGTCTTCATCCTTTAATCAACGGATGGATTCATTCCTTTGTTGTCCTACGCAAATTCATTTGTACTGTACAAACCAGTAGTGCCACATGTAATCTCTTCGCAAAGGGTGAAAATAATTGTTAATTTAAAGGCATTCTCACCCTCTAGTTGTCACACATGGCAGCACCTTCTTCCTTCCCTCAATTCACTTCTCATGTCGCGATGCTTGACAGCATCCCTTCATACCACTTTGACTCTCATTCCTTTCCCTTCAAACTAAAAAAAATGTTTTCAAATTTTCACTAAGTTTTTTAATAAGAAGTATTTTGAACTATTTAAAAATATTTTCAATCTATATTTTTTTAATCGAAAGTCATTTGAGTCGAAACGTTTTTTTGAAATTGAATGTTTCGAATTAAATTTTTTCGAACTAAAAATTTTTTATTTGAAAGTTTTTGAAATTTTCCATTCCGAAATTTCCTCACTTGAAAATTTTCTGATTTAAAATTTCCTAGTTGAAAGTTCTCGATTTGAATTTTACTAGTTGAAAGTTCCTCGAGTTGAAATTTTCTGAGTTGAAACTTCCCGAATTGAAATTTCCTGATTCAAAATGTTTCAAGCGATTCAAAGTTTTTTAATACCAAATTTCTGATTTAAACTTTTCAATTTAAATTTTTTGAGTATATTTTTTCCTTCGAGTTGAAACCTTCTGTATAAAATCTTTAAAGTTAAAATTTTATAATTTGAAAATTTTGTGTTAGAGTGAACGAAAGTGACACGGGGGTAGTGAGTAGGGAAGAAAGAGATATGAAATGTTAAGGTGGATGAAGAAGATGACATATACTTTATGGATAATCTTAAAATAGTGGTACCCAAAGGTGATACCGAGATTAATAAACCGATGAAGCTGTTGTAAAACAATGTCGTCTACCCTTAATCAATCATGAAGCACTAATTGAATTAACAAGAACAAAAATCGAGAGTATACACGAAGTAGGGAGACAAATTGTTCTCTCTCTTTATTAGACTGATTCTCTTATACAAGAGGGTGTCAAATATATAGTAAGAGCCAATAAAAGATAAATTCAGTTTCACCTACACCAAGATAGAGTCCAATAGTGTTTGGAACACTAGGACTACAAGTCTGTTAATATCTCAACTACTCTCCCTTGGGTGAATACCGCGTAATGCACATGTCTCATTAAAAACTACTCCCAAAAACCCAATTAGAAAAAAGGATTGAGAAAAGAGTATATTACACTCACATTCTGTATTAAACTAGTTGCCTCATTAAAAACCTTCATGCGAGAAAACTTTAGGAGAATCTCACTAAGGGAAAATGAGTACAACTTATAATCTTAAGGATTTAAAGTAGAATCTTCAGGATCATGCTAAGGATCATAGTTCAGGGAATTACCCCCCTAACTCTGTATATCTCTAAGTTGTATCATTCTAATGCCACGACACATCTTTGAAAAGTAGATTTTGGCAAAGGCTTAGCGAATAAATCTGCTAGATTTTCACATGACTTAATTTGTAATATTTTTGCCTCACCGTTCTTCTAGAGTTCATGAAGAAAGAAAATTTTAGGTGCAATATGCTTCATGATATTGCTCTTTACATAACCCATTTGCATTTGTGCAACACACAAGCAGCATTATCTTCAAAGATAATCATGGGGGTATTGATGATATTAAGACCACATGACTTTTTTATATGGTTAATCACACATCTTAATCAAACACATTGATGTGAAGCTTCATATAAAAATATAATCTCTGAGTGGTTGGTAAAAGTAGCTACCAAGGTCTACTTAAAAGACCGCCAAGAAATGGCTGAGAAACACAAAATTAGTCTGAGATTTGACACTGTGGGGATCAGTCAAATAACCAGCATCTGTATATCCCACCATGGTTAAGTCTTGGTCCTTCCAGTAAAATAATCTAAGATCTTGAGAACCTTAGAGGTATCTGAGTAAA
Organism: Rhipidocladum racemiflorum; assembly: GCA_036346355.1. Lineage (NCBI taxonomy): Eukaryota > Viridiplantae > Streptophyta > Magnoliopsida > Poales > Poaceae > Rhipidocladum > Rhipidocladum racemiflorum. The sequence goes on from CM070571.1 coordinate 24,614,865, forward strand.
GCCTTGACACCAGCCTAATGTCTTCTTGTTGAGGCTACATTGTGTCTTGCTAGCAAATTTACTGCAAAATGTAATATCAGACCTCGTGCAATTTGCAAGATACATAAGTGCTCTAATGGCACTTAAGTATGGGACGTCAGGTCCTAAGACTTCCTCAATTTCCATCCTCGGTCTGAAATGGTCCTTATCCATTTCAAGGGATCATACTACCATGGGAGTCTTTAAAGGATGAGATTTATCTATATTCAATCTTTTCAATACCTTCTAAGCATAGGTAGACTAGTGTACAAAAATTGCGTCTGGGAAATACTCTAGCTGCAAGTCTAAGAAATATTTGGTTTTACCCAAATCTTTCATCTCAAACTCCGTCGTAAGGTAAGAACTTGTTTCCTTTATCTCCTCTGTGGTTCCAATGATATTCAGATCATCAATATAAACTTAGATGATACAAAATCTATTTTGGAATTTCTTTACGAACATACAGGGACAATCATCATTATTTGAGTATCCCTTCTTTTGGAGGAACTCAACATATAAGTCAGTTGTACCACATTCTCCCCGACTATTTTATATACATATAATGATATCTGCAGTTTGACACTATACATATTGTAATTATTAGGATCTGAATTTTTAACTCCTTCAGGGACCTATATAAATATTTGTATCCAGTTACCCAAATAAATATGCTGTCACTACATCCATCAAATACATTAATAAGTTTAAGCTTGCTACCATTTATATTAAATATCGAATGTTATTTCATTCATTATAGGAGAATAGGTTTCATTGTAATCGATACCAAGTCTCTGCGTGAACCTTTGTGCTACAAGCCTCGCTTTATATCTCACCACCTAGTTATTTTCATTTCTCTTCAAAATGAAAACCCATTTAGATCCTACAGGGAATACTTTAGGAGCCGTTCGGTCAACAAGACCAAATACTTTCCTCTTATTGAGTGCAATTCTGTCTCAATTGCTTCTTTCCATTTAACCCAATCTGAGTGCTTCTGGTACTCTACAGTAAGTTTTGTTCTGAATCCAGCTCAAGAGTTTTACCAATTTTAGAGGTGAAGTATATATCGACAACTGTAGTCTTTCTTTTATATAATTATCCTAAATCCACATAATTAGTGGTATCTCCTCATTAATTTCTTCCAGCTCCTCATAATTCCCACAACAATGGAGTCTGGGTGTTCCAACTTCCATTAGGTTGAGCTTCTTCCACTGTCATGAGTAGTGTTCTCATTTGTTCGGTTCTTTGTTTCTACGGATGTCTATACGGAATTGAGTCTCATGCATTTAGAGGCATCCCCCTCTTTTTATCATGAGGGGCAAAGAGTGGGTTCAATATCCTTCTAGGGTATTTCACTCTAGAAATGCTTCGTGCGCGCGAGCAAGCCGGCGTTGCTTCGGTGCTATTTCCGGGGGGCGCGACGGTAGTGCTGCGTGCACGGATCTGAGGACGACGCTGCAGGCGCCAGAGCCGAGCGAAGCGGAGCCGTTAGGTGTGTCGCGCGGTCGAACCTCGAGCTTGCCGGCTGGCTCGGCGGAGCGACTTCGGGATTCGGCCAGGCCGAAGGTGGCTTGCGGGGGCCGGTCGCACGCCAGGCAAGCGCCGGATGGCGGCTTCATGCCGCGAGTAGGAGGGCCGATCGGCTGCTTCGGGCGCGTGCCGGGGAGTCGCGGCTTCGAGCGCGCGAGGAACCAGCCGAGCGCGACAGCCAGTGCGCAGGCCGAAGCAGCGGCCGCGCTTGGCGAAGCTTGGCGGCACCGCGGCGCACTTGTCCGCGGGTCTGCATTTGCTTCAAGCATGGTGACCAAGGAAAAGGCAGTAGGCTTTGGCGACGGCACTTCGTGGCCGCGGGAGGCCAACCTGCAAGCGGTCTCCTGGGGAACCGGTAACTTTGTGCTGATGGGTTGTACTATAGCGTCAGCTTCATGCCGTGACTAGATGCATTCATACTATTTATTAAAAATTAAGAACATCGAGAACTCGTAGCTTTGTACCACGTAGATGCGTACATGCATAGATTCATACGAGATTAGATTAATCTCGTGTTTCTCACCTTTTCTCCGGTAGAGCTTCGTGTTGATAACATGTTAGATAACCTCGCTATCGAATAGTCCGAGGTTGCCTAATAAATCGAAACTGGAGAATAGAGAGTGAGAGAGGGAGAGAGACACAATATGAGGAGGAACTGCACTGCCTTTATTATTCTGATTGCACGTGTACAATGGGGTGACCCCATGCCTCCTATTTATAACCTACAGCTAGGGTTTCGGGAGAGTCCACATGGGCCACGATGGACCGAGTTTCCTAACAAGATCAACATGTACTCTAGGTAGGGCGTTATTCGGGTACATGAATGACAAATCATACCGTCTATCCTTTAAGAGCTTTGATGTTAATAATGTGTTGTGTATCAATCAACACAAATGCACACATATAATAATAATAAAAATTTCAAATATTAAGACGAATAGAAATTGAATACTATTTTTTTTTTATTTTAGAATATCTATTTTTTGAGTAGTTTATTGCATAGTATTCTTTTTTTTACTTATTGAATCTCTGAAATTCATTGATATTGCAATTTGAATTTTACAATAATTTATATTGAAAAGACGATAGCCATTATGTCGTCTCCTCTTGATCAATCACTACGCACCAATTAGATTACAAGAATAAATATCGGAAGCACATACTAAGTAGGGAGACAAATTGTTCTCTCTTTATTAGATGGATTCTCTTATACAAAAGAGTGTCAAATATATAATAGAAGCTAATAAGAAATAGATTCAAATTCACCTGCATCATTGAGATAGAGTCTAATAATATTTGGACAAATATGACTACAAGTAGGGCTCCAAATATCGTCCGAAATTGGCCGATTTTCGCGACAATCGACCTTATCAAGCTAGGACGATATAAAATACCAGTAGGTAAATTCAAAAAATTCAAAAAAAATTGTGTGGCGCAAATATCACGATTATCGAGGTATATCAACCGAAAATCGCTTAAAAAATCGATCGACAAGGAAGTTTGCGTGATTGGCTAATTTTCAAGGAAAATATCGCGATTATCGAGGCATATCGAGCGATTATCGAGCATATCGAGATATTATCGACCAAATATCGTGATTTTTGATTTTTTTTATCAAAAATTTTGATTTTTTAAACTATTTGATTTTTGACGATTTTCGACCGAATTTTGGCTTGATTTTGCTTATTATCGAAATTCGATTTTCGCGCGATTATTGAGTGAACGGTAAGTGAAACCCTGACTACAAGTCCATTAATACCTCAACAGAGGCAGAGCCCCGCGTTTTGGAAGCCAAGTCACACGGTGAGTGGCTTGGAAATTTGACGATGATGACGGGATTCGTTTTCGATGGTTATCGCTGCCGTCACGCAGAACAAACTTGACTGCGAAAGTGCAAGCAAAGGCCGCGCTTCTCGTCTTGTTCCCTGCAGGCCGCCTAGATGCCTTGCTTCTGGGCCACATCCTTTTACGGGCTGCTTTTTACTTCGGCCTTTTTCGGTGTGGAAAATAACGGGACCATGTCACAGGCTTCTGGGCCTTATGGGCGATGTAAGAGAACACAGCCCATAGTAACTAGCGTTTTTTTTTTTTTATATAATCCTTTGGGAATGCCGTTGTTCCTTTCTGAACCGTTCAAGAATCAAGATTTTGAAGCTTTGCCCCTTTTTTTGTCTGGTCTATTTTTTGTTTGTCATGTTTGGTCACCTTTAAACGAAATTATAAATTTGATCTCTTTTCAATTACGAAAACAACAATAAAAATTCAGCGCGATCCCTATCATAATAGGTAGACCTACCACGCTCCCATATCACCACATGTGCCCTGTTGCGGTCCCACATTGTGGTATATGCAAGCTTCCAAAACTTTTAGACTCTGTTTGTTTGGGCTTTTTCGCTGGTTTAAAAGCTAAAAAATCAAAGCCCAAACAAACATGTGACTTTTTTATCGGCTTTAAAAAAGCCTAATCCTCTCGTATAACTATAAGCTAAAAGCTAGGTGATGGGAGCTTGTTTGGCTTTTTTTGGGATGGAAATAGTATTTGCCTCTAAACTTCACAAAATAACCCGCAAATGCCATCGATATATAACAACAAAACTCATCTCTTTCCTCTCGATCATCCCTTTCTCTCCAATCCGGACGGGCCTCGCCACCTCTCGTGTGACTCGGAGCGGGTTAGGGTTTGGGACATCACCGGCCGGAGCCGGCGACCACGTCCCTCGACGCCAACGTCGTCCTCCCCCATCCCTCCGTCCCCCGGCGCTCTGCAACTCCTTCGCTGTCTTCCTCTCCCCAGTCCTGTCTGTGTAAGTAGAGTAGCTGCAAATCTTACCTAATTTGACAGTAGTGGATTGCCTCATTTTTATCGTCATCAGGCATCATCAGATTGTTGCGGCTGCTTGCTGCTCTCGGGACAACAATGCTCTCCAGGTACTAGTGTTGGAAACATGCGCAATATTTTAATTCCAGATTTTATATTGAGACAAATACTACAGATAAATAGTGATGCACACAGAAAATCTAATAGCAGGCTACACATTGTACTTCCAAACATGTATATTTGAAGAATACGATCAAGTTGAACGATCGCTAATGACTTACAGTTGGGCTTGATGAAGAACTGGACGATGCACAGAATAGGTCGTGGAAGAAGTCGACGTCGAGGAAGCAGCGCAGGCGGTCGCTTAGCGATTCGCTGCCGAAACCTTATTGCCGCCCGTGCAGGTGATCTCTGCGTAACGGCTCGGAGATACCGCTCACCCTCCTTCACGGTGCACGCCGAGGAGGAAGGCCGGCGAGGTCCAACAGCTCAACACCTCAGTACAGTTCTCACAGGAGGAAGGAAAGAATGGAATTGGAAAAACTCTGTCCCTTAGCCTGGACGTCTCCAGGTTTTATATAGCCTCTCACCAGTAACTGCCTCCATTACTCACTGGTAACTGACAGCGTTAAGCACTGGTAACTGACTGAATTAAACAGACTTAATGCACTGGTAACTGCCAATTCAAACACAAATAATGGTCATTATGCAGTCTCCTGACCAGTACAGAAAGTTAAGCAAAATAAAAGGTGAATTCGTAGTGCTAGGAGACACACTACGACGCGGCGCGGTCACAAGTCACAAGTCACGCGGATTTTCACGCGAAAATACGCGAATACGCGCGCGTGCGTGTTTCTCCAAAGTCCTTCTCATACCATCCCTATGTCATGCTCCTCATAACTCAAGGAGTGGCAAGGACTCCACCTTATAAATTACCTTCCTTCCACTTGCCTAAGCAATATGGTATTAACCATGCAATCTTTGGAATTATAGGAAGTGGGCCATACTAATGGGCCAATTCCAACAACTAGTAGTATATATATAACAACCATGTGCAGGAAACAATAGTATGATCAATGCTAACTTGAAGCGATTCTTATTTCGTGGCCTAATCTAGTAGATATATTATGATGCATTTTTTTTGTTAGTGTCTGGAATATAATTAATTTTGCAAAGTGTGTGTTTCTATTGTTGTACCTTCAGTTTAGTCGATGGTTTCTATTGAAAAGTCTTTTAAACATGAGATTTACCAGATGTCATTTAAACTTGAAAATAATTCTGAACCCCAAATGCATGACCATGAGTCCTGACTACTGCCAATATTTACCAAAGACAATCTCACTTGCAATTCTTGTAGTTGACTGACAGCAATTTCTGCTAAGGGGGAACAAAACAGCTGGGATGAATTCTCCAGCGAGAGGAAGTTCGAAACTAGCATGTTGCCCTTGATTACATAAGAGCAGAGCTGGGGAAACCGAAATAAGCCTTAAGTCATCCCAAAATAGAATTTATTTACCATTGCCCAACTCAGGCCTAGCAATAGTTGTGAAGTAGTCGGCATTTGCATGCTTTCATTTGTGAAGTTGTTCGTTACCATTTCCATGATATTATATAACTTCAGTACTGATAAAAATCTTGAAATATCTCGTGATACTTGCTGTGATATCTGGTTGTACTGTTGATTGTGTGAAATTTGTTCCCTTTGAGAGATTGAACTGAAGCTGGTTTTGCGCTGCTTAAGACTTGCAATTTTGGATCATTGAATGAAGTGATTGAAGGTTGTTGCTTCGTGATTGTGATGAATGAGAACATAAGTAAAGTCATGGCATGCACGGTGGAAAATGAGAAAGCCAAACTTTTGTATCAGATAAATCAGGAACACAAGTAAAGTCCTCACAACTCTAAAGGGTATTTAAGACATTTGAATAGAAAGTTATACCATCTAACCCATCAAAAGTCATGATGCCAAACACCCCAATTTGGCTTAAAAGCACACTGCTTATAAGCTCATTAAGCCAAACAGCTAGCTTTAAACCATAAATTAAAAAGTCTAAACCAAAACAAACAAGCTTTAGAATGCCCATCACGTACACTGCAAATGAAACCTTATGGACAAATCATGATGTTTGATAAAGTTTGGTTTGACAATATGACAAATGGCAACCACTTCTAACCTCCCCTGGAATTTCTTTTGAGCTGATCATTTGTCATCACCTGCACTCTTAACTAACAGCTCAGTTGGACCAATCCCAACCGTCAACCATACCGACTCTCAGTGTTTAACGGCCGAGATCGCTCTGTATGATCCGTCAATTAGTTGAAGTCTTGTCTTTAAAAGAAGAATAGGTCAAGTATTCCTGCTAGCGAAGTACTCCTTTTTGGCGTAGCCACAAATATTTATCTGTTTAGGCATAGGCACAATTAAATTTTTGAAACTCTGAGTGTTAATATCTTTTTAAATATTTAAATTAAATACATGTAAATTATATGTGTAGATTTGTCTCGAAAAATATTTTTATAATATTATAATTTTACTGGGTTTTATAAATATATTATAATAGAAATTAGTGATCAAAGCTATGTTTTGGAGACCATATTGATGTCCAAAACGATAACTATTTGTAATCTGATGGAGTAAGTAATGTGTCGCAATTTAGGTTGCCACCAGGGTTTCACTTTTCATTTCAAACTCAAATTTTGACGTTCCGGCGGTATCAAAATTCATGAAAAACCACCCGAAATTCTCTCAAAACTGCTCGGTTCAAAAGTCAAATAAATTTGAAATCTAGTCAAACCTCCGAGCGAAATTCGTGGTCTTCGAACGAAAACCGCTCGGAAAGCTCGAAAAATTGCTGGTAGTTGAAAAAAAAGAGGGAAATGTAAAAAAAAATTAGGAAAACATTGTTTTAAAATTTGTAAAAAGTCATTAAAGACCAAAAATTATATTTGAAGAATTACTTCAACAAATATTGCTACTAAATATAATTGAACAAATATTGAAACATGCAGTGTGTTGTGGAGGTGCAGTCCAAAATTCTGATTCAAATGTTGCACTTATTTGATCAACTATGATTTTTGTAGGCTGTAGTAGATCTTGTAACAATGTATTTCTATTTATTTTTATGCACTATAGTTGATTGTTTAATACTTGCATTCGTGTTGAATATTTAGTTATGATATGTCTCTCTCTCTCAAAATAATAGAAAAAATGATAGACGATTTATCACTAGAGGTCTCATATAGTTCTATATTGATTGTTGACAAGTTAAACCGGGGATTTTGATTTAGTCTAATGATTCCTTAGCAGTTTACATGTGGTTTTAAGAAAAACTCATATATACTTTCTGAATACAGGTCATGATTTTATGGATAATGCCCTTCTTGCCTCATGCTGCTGGTTTTTACAAGGAAATATTGGTATTAAATATGCTTCAATAAATATTACTACTAAATATACTTTAACAAATTCAATAAATATTGCTACTAAATATAATTAAAGAGATATTTTCCTCGCACGGCAAGCACGGTAGGCACGCAACGCAGGGGCGTGTGCGTGCGTGCATGCTGTATGCAGAAGGATAGCTTCCGTGCTCTCCAGGCGGGTAGGACCTTCTGCGCTATCAAATCGCGATAGATGACACGTTTCATCTACCAGATCTTTCACACTTAGGTAGGAGTTTGCATTTATAGGAGCCATATTTGAAAGAAAGTTAAGTTTACAGTGCTATTTCGGTTAACAGTTCCATGTTTAGGGGTGTTGTTGCAGTCGGAGACAGTGATCAGGATGCAGACGAGCCTCGAGAAGGGCCACCCCAAGGCCATGACCGATCGACAGTAAAACTCCATTTCTCCTTCGTGTTTCCCGAGTACTAATGTATAGCTAGCACTAGCGCCGGTCATTCAGGGGTGGCTCGGTGACGCTGGCGGGGGAGGGCAGGAACCTACCGCGGGTGGTCGGCGACGGCGTCGACTCCAATCACCTGACCAGCAGGCTGCGGCGGACGGTGGGCTGCCATGCCGACATCGGCGAGCTGCGGACTATGGCACCAAACCAGTTGAGCTCAAGTGAGCGTGTCTTCTCAATCTCGGTGAAAGCTTGAACGAGCTTGAGTTAATATTCGGCTCAACTTAAGCTCTAGTAAGCTCGTAACCATTAACAATTCAATATAAATTAATTTTTTATAATAAGAAAAACTTAAGCTTAAACTTGGCTCGAGTGATCTCGGTAAAAGTTAACATACGGTGATATTTAACAAGTAATTTGTAAATTTATTGAGGCTTGTGAGCTATTTGAGATTGGCTCGTTGAAACTCGTGAGCTTGAGATTAAGCTCGAGCTCGACTCCTTTAGAACTTGAATCGAGTTCAAATCGAACCTAGAACAAATTGAGCTCGAGTAACTTGTGAGCCTTGAGCTTTTTGTAAGCCCTTACTGTGGACCCTGTAGGACCGCAGCTACAAGATCGGCACCGTGCCAGCGGTAGCTACTATTACTCGTCGCAGGCCACCGCACGTGACGGTGCTTATGCCAGTAAAATAAAGTTTTTTTTTAAAAAAAAATGACCAAAGCACTAATATTTATTAAGAAGAAACAACAACTCAGCTGCAAAACACACACCTCCTATACACACGCTTATACACAGTTCCATGAGAATTCGGATTGAGCGATGCTCGAACCCGAACCGATCACTCGCGCCTCTAGCGCGCTAACCAGCCGCACCAAGCGCGGCCCTCAGTACAACAATTGTTATCCCGACCAGCTACTCGCCGGTGGCTCAGTACTGCCACCAGCCGTACGACTACTATCCGAAGCCATATGCCACTACCGTCGTGCAACACGAGTACCCGACCAATGACCCCGACAGCCGTTCTATCATGTAGCACGCACCGTAGTTGTACTTAGGGCCTGTTTGGATCCATGCAGCTAACAGTTAGCTGCTAAAAATTAGTTGGAGTGGATCCAAACTAGGGATGTGATCGGATCGGATACGGTCGAATATCGTTCTATTCATATCTGTATCCGTATTTTTTATCGAATACAGAATCGAATACGAATAGTGTCGAATATAGAATCGAATACGAATTATACAGGATAATATCAGTTACGAATACAGATCGAATACGGATCGGAATCAACATGGATACGAATAATATTAGTCGGATATTTTAAAATCCAATTTCAGTTTTTTTTTCAAAATCGATCCAAATTTAAATTCAAAATTCCAAAAGAAATATATTTGTATGTCTTTTTTTTTGCCTTTTTATCCCTAGCTTGTCATACATGTGACTCTGTGAGTAACAATGTACCCCATTGCAATAATTGAACCAAATGATTTGCGGTGGCATATCTTTCTTTGAATCCTAAGTAGCCCTCCTGAAACACCACTTGCCAATTTCTGTACCACCTTTACCCAAATATCTCCAAATTAGCATCTAGCACACATGAACACATTATATCTTGTCATCCAATGCAGGCCCGTCTCTGAAACAGTGAAACATGTTAAATTGTTAATGTGTTATTCTGAAACGTGTTATTCGGATAATATCCGTATGTCATATTCAGATATTATCCGAACAAAAACTCGGATATTCCGTATCCATCGGATAATCAGTGTTCCATATCCGTATCCATATCCATGTAAATTATCTGTATCCATATCCTTATCCGAAAAATCAACTGGATATCTGTGAAACTATCCAAATCATCATCCAAATCAATTTGGTCGGTCGGTCGGTTGGAAAATATCCGTACCAGTTCCATCCCTAATCCAAACATAGCTAGTTAATAGATTAGCTAACTATTAGCTGGGCACCCAGCTAATGGTTATCTCATTAGCTAGCCAAACCCAGCTAATAACAGCTAATAGGTGGCATTTAACCAAAATATCCTACATGTTTACAAGGAAGCAGGAGTATTTTGGACAATTGATCAACCTAAACATCTATTAGCCATATATTAACTGGTGGATCCAAATACCCTCTGTCAGCGTATTAAACGCTGGGGTACCTGTGGCCGCGTGAGTACTCACGCCCGGAAGGGCAGTGGCGTTCAGCCACTCCTCTGGCGACGGCAAAAGGTGCTCGCCAAGAGGGCGAGTGGCGTTCGAGCCACTCCTAGAGGCGCTCAGCGAAGGTTCTCGCCAAGAGGACAGGTGGCGTTCAGGCCACTCCTCGTGGTGATCAGCGAAGGTGCCCGCCAAGAGGACAGGTGGCGTTCAGGCCACTCCTCGAGGCGACCGGCGAAGGTGCTCGCCAGGGGCAGTGGCGTTGAGCCACTCCTCGAGGCGACCAGCGAAGGTGCTCGCCAGGGACAGTGGCGTTGAGCCACTCCTCGGCGACAGCGAAGGTGCTCGCCCGAGGGCGAGTGGCGTCGAGCCACTCCTCAGGCGACCGGCAAAGGTGCTCGCCAGGGGCGAGTGGCGTTGAGCCACTCCTCGAGCGACGGCAAAGGTGCTCGCCAGGGGCGAGTGGCGTTCGAGCCACTCCTCAGGCGACCAGCAAGGTGCTCGCCAGGGGCAGTGGCGTTGAGCCACTCCTCGGGCGTAGTTCCCAAGAATCAACCCGTAATACGTACTCACAGGCGAAGGGTCAAGGATATTTAATGCGAGACGTGCGCATTAATTACTGCGGAGATATGTAAGCGAGTGGTATGGCGGCGCGTCTTCCCAGCGCGCATTAATGATGGTGGCCCCGAATCGACATCCCTCTCTCTGGCGGAGCCTGCAGGGGTGACAGACAAAGGGACCCAAGGCGAAGTCTAAGTCGGCTAGGACAGGCATTAAATGTGATGTAAGAGAGTGTGACGGTGCATTAAATGCACCGTAGCAGCGTGTCGACGCTTGCTTTACGCAGCTTATAAGCCCCATGCGCCCGGCCGGCCAGAGTATAAAAGGGAGCTAGGGTGCATGGGAGAAGGGTTGTTGATAATTGGGTTGGCAGAACCGGAGAAGGTCGTCTTCCCCAGCCTTGTAAGAACCTTGAACTCAGAAGAATCCACCAAGCAGGACTAGGGTTATTACTCCTTTGGAGGGCCCGAACCTGGGTAAACTCGACTGCCTTCTTGCTTGCTCCCAAGATCCCGTTCTCCCTGTCCTTGGAGCGGTTGCCACAAAAGCCCCCAGTCCGAATCTCTCAAGCACCAGTCTTAGGGTGCTGTTGGGCCAAGAAGTCGGCCAAAGGGCGCGCGAGTAGGGGCTTAGTGGTTAGATCGTTCCTTTCTTCCATCCTTTTTGAGGAGTTTGCAAGAATCCGAAGATCATCCGGTATGGCGGAGTCTCATCGCCAGCGTAGCGCCCTCCCCGAGGAAAGCGCCGGCCGATCTCGGCTCCTGAAGGGAGTCGGGTCACCGAGTCCTTCATGGCGGGAGGGGCGCGAGTCGCATCCAAGCCCGGAGTTCACGGCCGGTCAAGCGCTGCTGTTGGGGAAGATACCCCATGCAAAGCCTTCATGCGCCCGCTGTTGCTCTGGATCATCCTCCTGGTCCAACCGACGGGCGACACCCCAGCCACCCCTTGGCTCCAGGACATTGCCCGTCTAGTGGACTCAGCCCAGCAGCAGGTTGCTGTGGCAATTCAGCCGGGGGCTTCCGGCGTCCTCCGCCAAGGAGTTCGTATGGTGGATGCACAAGCTTCCAGCCGCTCTTTGGCGACCTCTTCCCGGCCCGCCGAGCGGGATAAAGGGAAGAGTATCTGGCCGCAGCCTCCGCAACAGGGGACGTGCACATGCTTCCGCATCTTCCCGCGGTAATCCCATGCCGGAGGAGAACCGCGGGGATCTAAGGGCACGCCTCAATGAGGGGCGCTCGGCGGGCGACGATCTGCGTCAAGTTCTTCTGAGGCGTCATCCGCAACAACGCGCCGAACCCCTCGCTGCCGGCCGTCGAAGGGGCTTCCCCTTCCGACTCTGGGGAGAGTGTAGACTCACACTCCTCGACCCCACCTCAAGGTCAGGGAGCTGGTGGGCGACACTACTCCCCATATAATGTTGGGTGCCAGGCGTTTTCCCTCCGCCTACGCCAATCGGCGTGGCCAGAAAGATTTCGCCCCGCGCCATCGAGAAGTATGACGGCACCACCAACCCTGAAGAATTCCTGCAGATTTATACGACGGTGGTGCGTCTTTGCCGGGGTCGAGATAGAGTTATGGCCAACTACTTCCCGATGTCGGACAGTTCGCCCGCCTCGGTCGCTGAACCTTCCTCGGGTTCGGTACACTCGTGGGAGGAATCAGGCGACATTTTGTCGCCAACTTTCAGGCTCCTACGCTCAACCGGGTGTGGAGGACGACCTCCACGCTTTGGAGCGCGAAGGAGGGAGTCCCTGAGGGGTTTATTCGGCGGTTTAGCCATTGTCGCAACACGATCCCCGGATCTCTGAGCGATCGGTTATTATTATGTGCGTTAGGAGGGTTAGGGATCGAAGATGCGGAGAAGATGGCTACCCGCACTGTCGCTACCACTTCCGAGCTCGTCTCTCTGGCTCACAAGTGTGCCCGGGCAGCGGAGGCTCGGAAGGGTGCAGCAGGGCCCTCAAACCCTAACGAAGCCGGAGCGTCGAAGTCCTCCGACCGTAAAAAGAAGAAGCGCAAGGAGGCCGTCGCCTCGAGAGGTTTTGGTGGCGATCCGAAGCCAAGCCTCGGGCGCGACGATCGAGAGCGAAGGAGAGATCGCCGACCGGCGAGACAATCGCGAGGACCGCCGTTCTCCCCGCCGTGAAGACGACAGGGGCAAGCCATACTGCCCCATCCACCGCACAAATGGGCACGACCTGGAAGATTGCCAGGTTGTGTCCAAGTTGGTGGAAAAGCGGCTCAAGAAGCGCCGCGAAAAGGATCGCGAAGATGATGACGACGAAGATGACACCCCACTGGCTTTCCAACAAGCCGAGCACACGGTGGCATACATTCATGGGGGTTCGGCCACCTACTCTTCCAACTCGCAGCATAAGCGAGCCGAGACAGTGTGTGCCACCATGCCAGAGCCCGGGACGAGTCGGCTGCTGAAGTGGTCGGATCAATCGATCACTTTCAGTCGGGCCGACCACCCGGCGAACACTTCAGGCCCAAACCATCTCCGATCGTGGTCGCCTCACGGTCGGGAATGCGAAGCTTGGGCGAGTACTGCTGACGGAGGAAGTGCCATCAACTCGCTTTGTCGGTCAGGCGTATCAAGCACTCCAAATACCTTATGAAGAATCATGCGCCCGACCGCTTTTATGGAATTGCCCCGGGATGGGCCTAATGCCCTGGACAAGTCCAGCTGCCGGCCACGTTCGGAAGAGCTGAAAACTTCCGGACGGAACTCATCAACTTCTAGGTCGCCGACTTCGACCTCCCTGACAATGCCCTGCTTGGCCGTCCAGCTCTAGTCAAATTCATGGCAGTTACTCATCATGCTTATTTGTCGATGAAGATCCCTGGGCCAGAGGGCCCAATTGTGGTAAAGGTGGACAAGCTCGAAGCCTTGCGCCTCAGTAAGCAAGTGCAAGACTTCGCTGGAGCCGCCTGTTCGGCGCGTGGCACAGAAGACCCCTCGAGCGCTCCCCCGGCCAAGGCCAGCGCTTTCACCCAAATTCCTTGGGTGAGGTGAAGGTGGTCCCCGTGGGTGAGAAGGCTCGGGCAAGGTCGTGAGAATCGGGCGCTGATCTCAGCGCCAAATAGGAAGACGCGCTGTCACCTTCCTCCTGGTCTAATCTAGATGTGTTCGCCTGGGAACCATCTGAAATGACCGGGTCCCTAGGAGGTGATCGAGCACCGATTAACGCTACCTGGAGCGCACCCAGTCCGGCAGAAGGTCCGGAGGCAGGCGCCAGAGCGACAAGAGGCCATTCGGGAAGAAGTGGAGAAGCTATTGCAAGCCGGAGTTGTGCGGGAAGCCGCCTACCCTGAGTGGTCACTAACCTGCACTCGTGAAGAAGTCCAATGGGAAGTGGCGAATGTGTATAGACTTCACCGACCTCAATAAAGCCTGCCCTAAGGACCCTTACCCTCTGCCAAGGATTGACCTCGTTGTCGATTCTACGGCAGGATGTGAAGCTCTATGTTTCCTAGACGCCTACTCAGGATATCATCAGATTAGAATGGCGCAGGAAGACGAAGAAAAGACGGCCTTTGTAACCCCTTTTGGTGTATACTGTTACGTTCGAATGCCCTTTGGGTTGAAGAATGCCGGATCTACCTACCAGCGAGCCATGCATATTGTATTCAAGTCACAAATTGGGAAGAACCTGGAGGTATATGTTGATGACTTGGTGATAAAAGCTAAGGCCGCTGATGGGTTGGTTGAAGATCTGGAGGAAACTTTCTCCCACCTCCGGCACTACTGCTTAAAGCTGAATCCTGAGAAGTGCGTGTTCGGGGTGTCATCTGGAAAGCTGCTTGGCTTCCTGGTCTCCAGCCGCGGGATCGAAGCCAACCTGCATAAGATTGAAGCAATAGAACGAATGAAGCCACCTGTCCGGCTCAAGCGGCTTGCTTAGCTGGTCGCTGGCCTCCTCTACGGTTCATAGTCTTACTGGGAGAAAAGTCTCCCATTGTTCAAGCCGATGAAGAAGACTAATTCCTTCGAGTGGACTCCGGAAGCCAGCAGGCATTTGAAGATCTGAAGAAGTATCTCTCTTCGCCTCTGTCTTTGGTCGCCCCGAGCCTCGGTGAGCCGCTTCTCCTTTATGTAGCGGCAAGCCCTCGGCGGTGAGTGCAAAGACTAGTAGCAGAGCGAGAGGCGTCACGGCGGTCTATTATGTGAGCAAGGTCTTTGCATGATGCTGAAACTAGGTATCCCCAGGCCCAGAAAATGGTGTATGCTGTACTGGTGGCATCAAGAAAGCTGCGACATTATTTCCAAGGAAGGGAGATCACTGTGGTCTCCTCGTATCCTCTACGGGAGATCCTTCACAATCGTGAAGGTCAAGGTCGATCGCCAAGTGGTCTGTCGAGCCGGGGAATTTGGCTTCAACATTGCCCCCCCGCACTGCAATCAAGAGTCAAAGACTGGCGGAATTCATTGATGAATGGACTCCGGCAGATGGGGACGATAAGGAAGTCCCCATGCCCACGCATTGGACGCTCTTCTACGATGGATCCTTAAGGCTCGAAGGCGCTGGGGCTTGGTTCCTCCTGGTCTCCCCGACCGGGGAACCCCTCAAATAGCTAGTCGTCCTGGACTTTAAAGATACCAACAATGTTGCGGAATACGAAGGATTGCCGGTGGGCTCAGTCGCCGCGACCATCGGCATACTGGCGCCCTCTGATTAAAGGCGATTCTTTCTTGGTCATCAACCAGGCAAGGAAGGACTTCACCGCTCTGATCCCGTCATGGCAGCCTTACCTGGCGGAAGTTAGAAAGATGGAGAGACACTTCAAGGGCTAGGGTATACACACATACCCCGCGCGACAATTATTTAGCGGACGAGCTCGCTCGGCCGCCTCGACAAGAGCCCCTGTTCGGCCTGAGTCTTTGAAGAAAGGCTTCGCGACCGCCCATCTCACTTCGCCTCTCGGTGGGGAGGATGGTGATCTTTGCTTCAGCCCTCACCTCGGATGGGAAGGCGACGCCTATTGCAACCCCTGCTTCGTGGGGACAATGGTGGCGCCGCCCGACCCACGCTGCAGGAGGAAAGGTGGCACCGGTGGAAACGCTTGGCCAGCGGAGTACCCGGACGATCACTCTGTGGTCGCCGTGCTTGACCGGAAGGCACATGGATGGACCCGATCCTGGCCTACCTGCGGGATCAAGTATGCCCCGACGATGATGCGTCGGTAGAAGATAGCGCGAAGGCCAAGCGCTACACCCTGGTAGATGGGGACCTGTATCGCGGGTGGAAACGGAGTTCTTCCAAGTGCATCACTCGGGAAGAGGGAAGCATTTTGCTTTCGATATCCATGGAGGCGTGTCGCGGGAGCCATTTTTCCGATCGAACCTGGTGGGAAAAGCTTTCCGCCACGGGTTCTATTGGCCAACCGCCCTCCAGGATGCTTATGCCGCGTGAGGAGATGCGAGGCGTGCTTCCACGCCAAGCAAATCCACCAACCAGCCCAAGCTCGCAAACCATCCCGCTCTCATGGCCCTTCGCGGTGCAGGGCCGGATATCCTGGGTCCGTTCGCGGCCACGAGGAGGCTACACTCATCCTGCTCGCCGCCATTGACAAGTTCACCAAGTGGGTGGAAGCTGCCGTGAGAACCATTACCGCTGCGGCTCGCGGTCAAGTTCATGCGAGGATCTTCGCCCGCTTCGGGTCGCCAACCGTATCATCACCGACAATGGCGCCCGATTCACAGCCGCCGCTTTTACGGACTTTGCGAAGAAATGGGCACGGTTGTCTGCTTTGCCTCCGTTGCCCATCCAAGAAGCAACGGCCAAGTTGAGCGAGCCAATGCATCAGCGCTGAAGGGCCTCAAGACTCGGGCGTTTGATCGGCTTCACCGGCGTGGCTCACGGTGGGTTGAAGAACTCCGGCGATCTTTGTGGTCACTCGGACCACTCCCGGCCAGCTACCGGGAGACTCCATTCTTCTCGGTTTTACGAGCGCAGGCTGTCCTCCCTTCGCACTGACATTTGGGTCGCCACACGTCTGCGTCATGGAAGAAGATCGTGAAGAGATGCGCCAAGACGACGCCAATCTCCTGGAAGAAGCTCGGATCGTGCGGCCCTGCCGCCGTATCGCAAAGCCTCGGGAGGTACCACGCCACCCGGTCGTTGAGAGAACATCGCAGCGGCGACCTGGTCTTGCGAAGATTCGGCCGCAGTGGGTTGCACAAACTGCTCTCCCCGTGGGAGGGCCCCTTTAAGGTGGTCTCGGATCTCGGCCCGGCGGTCAGGTTGGCCATCGAGGGCGGGGAGGAATCGCGAACTCGCAGTAATATAGAGAACTGCGCAAGTTCTACCCTTGAACGGTTGTAAGTTTCAGGTTTTGTTCCTCGTGCTTGGCCGAATCATGCCTGTGCCGCTCGGACTAGCTGGGAACGACTGTTGTTCGTAAATTAAGTATTAAGTTCCGTTTTTTCTAGCAATTACTTCATGCCTTTCTGGTTCTGTGTTTTTGGGCAAAGTGTTCGGGCGATCTCTCTAGTCCGCTCGGTCCTGTGAGCGCCCAGTGGCAAAGGCGTGACCACTATGTAAGTGCGGCGTAACAGGATTGGGCAATTGGGCGGTTGGTTTGAACTCACTCCGACACGGTCATGACACTCCGGTGTCCCCTGGGCCGGGCGATTTAAACATCAAGTATCAAAGCCTACGCCCGCCACGCCTTACACCAGAACCGCCCGCAGAGGCCACAAGGGTACGTGTTGTTTGCAGGACTGTAAGGCAACGAGAAAAGAATCGCCCGGACACAAGGGATACTTTACTCCCTTCTTTTTTTCCTTCTAAGCCTTAAGCCGGGCAGTAGCACTCAAGTTAATCTTTGGCGGTCGAAGGTGGAAGGCTAAGAAGACAAGTTAAACATTGCTGAATAAGTCTAAAAAGTGTCATGTCTATTCCATGAAAGTGCTTTACAAAAGTTGTTGCAGGCCAGCAAGTTAAAAGGGCAAAAAGGGGAGAAGGGTCTAGGTTATCCTATCCTTCTTCCTCCTCGTCTCACATCAGCAACGCTATCGCAGGTCTTCCGCGAGGGGCCCGACGCCCAGCCGCCAAGGTTACCTCTTCGCTGCGTCCTCCACAGTAGGTTGGCCATCTCCACCGAGCAATGACGTGGTCGCTGAAATGTCGCACCCGCCTCCGCCTCCGCTCCGCCAGTCTCCTTCAACTTCAGACGGCAGCGGAGGATCAAAGTTGGCGTCTTGGACGCGCAAAGACGCCAAAAGCGAACTTCGCAGCAGTAGCACTGCTGCGCGTCCCTCTGAGTGGACCGGCCGCCAGGGCGGCGGAAGCCGGGCGGTGAAGTCCGCAATCCGACTGAGGCAGAAGGCGTAGTGCGACGGCTTCTGTTCCAGTGGCGCTTGCTGCACCAACCCCAGCGGAGCGAGGCTGTCCTCCATCCGGTCAAAGGCGTACCTCAGCATCTGCAGAGTGTCTGCCTCGGACTGGATGCGGTGTGTCCGCTGCGCCTCGAGCTCTTCCATGAGCTCGGCGGCATGCGGCGCCTCGCTCCCGCCTCCCCACGGCTCCCGCTCTTGCCTTTCCATCCGGTCATGTAAATTAGCCACCTCCTGCCGGAGGCGGCTGATCTCAGTGGCGGCGTCGGCCAGCCGTTGCTTGCTCGACGTAAGGCGGTGGCTGGTGTGGGAGTAGAGCTGTCCAAGGGCGGCCAGCAGTGCATCTGCGTCCGCCGAAGGAACAGAGTCCGCGGAGGATCCGAGTGGTGTGGCCCCAGCGCCTCTGAGGATGCACAGCGGCCGGCCATTGGTCGGTGCATGTCGATCGCCGCTTCTTCTTGTTCTCGCGGATCACTTTGCTCCGTCACTTACCTCAGCCCCGATGGTCGACCACAGGAGCGGGGTGGGGTCTGCCAGGTGCCCTGGAACAAGCAAAAGCAAGCAAAGGTAAGGCTCCATTCGAAGGTTAAAAGTTTTACCGTCTTCTTTTGTGTGTTTCAAGGATTCAGTATCAGCGGAGGCCTCGGAAACCGAGGCACTCCCGAGTGAGAACAGCCCCTCGAGGCACCGCGGCCTCGTGGCGGCGAGGTCGCCGTGGGTCCACCATGCGCGGCTGGCGGTCAACGGCCGGGCGGTGACGGTGGCGGCGGAGGTTGCCGCGCCGGTGGGTCCACCATCGCACCGGGCGGGTCAGCGGTGACGGTGGCGGCGAGGCTCGCTGCCGGTCCGCATCGCGCGCCGGCGGTCACCGCCGCCGGCGGTGGCGATGGCGACTTCGCCGGCGGCCGGTCGCCGTAGCGCCGGCGTCGGCACGCCCGGCGGTGGCGTGGCGATGGCGATGGAGGAAGGCGCGCGGCTGGTCACCGCCGGCGGCGCCTCGCGATTCCGGCCAGCGGTGATGGCGGAGGCGAAGCGTCGCGGACCGTTGATGAAGAGCCTCGCACCGGTGAGGAAGTCCCCGATGGCGGCGGCCGTGAAGATCCGGCCGGCCGCCGACGGCCGGCCCCGATAGCCGTGGTCGGGCCGGACGATGGGGGCAGCGATGTCGCCGGCAGGCGCTTGTTCCTCCCTGGTCGCCACCGTAGGAGTGCCGCGGATTATCAGGGGCCCTTGATGGACGATGATGGGCGTCCCCATGGCGTCCATCTTGGGCATCGCCTTGACGATCCCCGCCCGATCCAGAGGCTGCATGTCGCAGAGTGGAAGCGCAGCCTCGGGAAGGGCGGAACGTCGCCGATCGCCCGATCGCCCCATCCAGGAAGCGATCTGCGGCGCCCGGCTTTCCTCTACGGTGACCAAAGAAAAAGAAGAAGAAGGCGATGTTAAAAAAATGATGAAGAAGGAAGGCGTAAGAGCTTACCTCCCGAATCGTCGAAGTCCCGTCGCCCACGCCAGGTAGTGCCAGGGGGCGGTGCCGTGGCGCAAGAAGGCTAATCCTCCGACACGAAGTCCTCGAGAACCATGCCTCCGGCCACCTGCTATCCGCAGATCAACCCGAGCCAACATTGCAAGTAGCTCGGGTGTGTCGACGACCGGAGATACCTGGGCCGATTTGCGCCCACCGCTTCCGGTGGGAAGCCCTGTGGCTTCAATGCCGCTGCTGCCTTCAACGCATAACCATTCGTGGCGCCACATTTTCCACCGGATCGGTTCTCCATTGGAATGTAGCGCAACGGCCCCGTCTCTAAGTCGCAGATGGCAGCACCCGGAGATGCTGGAGCCCTGGCTGACGCGGAGCGAGAAGAAGTAGCGGAAAAGGAGAAGATTGGGCATTACCCCTATAAACATCTCACAGAAGTGGGCGAAGACGGAGAGGAGCACAATGGAGTTAGGAGGAAGGTGGATGTTGTGAATGTCGTAGAAGTTGAGGACGGCGATGTAGAAGTCCGAGATGGCGGGACCAAGCCCGCCATCATCGCCTGCACGAAGAAGATGACTTCCCGGGCTGGGCGTGGGAGCGACAGCTCCGGCTCGCATGCGGAGAGCGCCACGCGATCACCTTGGAGCATTTAGCGGCGGCGTTCTCTTCCACAGCTTGAAGGAGGAAGGACAGAGTCGGTGAGGCCATCGAATCAGCTAAGGAAGAAGGGAAGCTAAGGCAGAAGGAGCAGAGGCGAGCAACGGGACATGCCTCTGCCGCTGCTTATTTATAAGAATTCAAGGAAGAGCCTGGCGGGAAAAAGTCGAAGAGACGCGGCAGTTCGGATGCGGGAAAACCAAAGCATTTTTCAAGGAAGTGGGCACGTCCCACGAAGCCACGGAAACGGCTGCAGATCCACCTCGGGACCGGAAAAAGAGGCAAGTTTTTAAAGACCGCGGCGTGCGTGGGCATTTATGGGCCCCACCCGAGATTGAACCGCTCGACGAAGAAAAGAAAAGAATAAAGACACTCTGGGTGGGCCCGGCTACTGTCAACAGATAAACGCTAGGGTACCCACGCAACGCATTGAGTACTCACGCCCAGAGGACAGGGCAGTGGCGTTGAGCCACTCCTGGCGACGGCAAAGGTGCTCGCCAAGAGGACGAGGTGGCGTTGAGCCACTCCTCGAGGCGATCGGCGAAGGTGCTCGCCAAGAGGACAGTGGCGTTCGTGCCACTCCTCGAGGTGATCGGCGAAGGTGCCCGCCAAGAGGGCAGTGGCGTTCGTGCCACTCCTCGGGCGTAGTTCCCAAGAATCAACCCCGTAACTGTGCTACAGGCGAAGGGTCAAGGATATTTAATGCGAGACGGCGCATTAATTGCAGGATATGTAGGCGTGGTATGGCGGCGCGTCTTCCCAGCGCATTAATGATGGGTGGCCCGAATCGACATCCCCTCTCTCTGGCCGAGCCTGCGGGGTGAATGACAGAAGGCGGGACCCAAAGGCGAAGTCTAAGTCGGCTAGGAGAGGCATTAAATGTGATGTAAGAGAGTGTGACGGGTGCATTAAATGCATCAGCAGCGTGTCGACGCTTGCTTTACGCAGCTTATAAGCCCCATGCGCCCCAAACAGAGTATAAAAGGGAGCTAGGGTGCATGGGAGAAGGGTTGTTGATAATTGGGTTGGCGTAACCGAGAAGGTCGTCTTCCCAAACTTGTAAGAACCTTTGAACTCGTAAGAATCCACCAAGCAGGACTAGGGTTATTACTCCTTTGGAGGGCCCGAACCTGGGTAAACTCGACTGCCTTCTTGCTTGCTCCCAAGATCCCGTTCTTCCTGTCCTTGGAGCGGTTGCCACAAAAGCCCCCAGTCCGAATCTCTCAAGCACCCAGTCTTAGGGTGCCTGTTGGCCAGTAAGCCGACACCCTCCAGCTAATAATTAGCAAGCTAATAGTTAGCTAGCTAATATTAGCTAAGAACTAGCCAGCTAACTATTAGCTGCTAATAGATCTCGCATATTCGCAAACGTATCCTCCACCAGTTTTTTTTGCAATTGTGTACAGCTCCTTTCACGGTTTTTTTTTTTTTTTTGCAAAAAGGACAATGGTTCCAGAAATTCGTGAACAAGTCCTTCATTGGTTTTTTTGCACAAAAGTCCCTATAGTTACATAAATTCACCGATGGCTTCTAGCCAGCCTATTTTTTTAAAAAAAACACCCCAAAGAAAACCGAAATTACATTGAGGTTTTATCGGGTTTTTTTTTGCAAAAATGACTTGTGGTTCTGTTGATTTGCGAACGGATCCTCTACGTTTTTTTTTTGCAAAAAGGACCGGTAGTTACACAAATTAGCCGATGGCTCCTAACCAACATATTTAAAAAAAAAAACCAAAAAAAATCGAAATTACCTAGATCGTCCTATAATTTTTGCAAAAAAAAAAAAAAAAAAAAAAAAAACCAAATTTCGTACCGCGCAATATTAGACACGACCCTGCCTAATTCTTTCCGTGCTTAGTTCGTTGCACAATATCGTGTGAAGTTGTTAACGGGGGCATTTTTTTTTCTCGCCCTCCTTTAATTTGTGACCAGATGTTGTGTGGATTGCTAATATCAACTCTATTACACAGCAAAGAATTGCCGGCCTCCCAGGGCATCCACGCCACCTCCATGCCATTTTGCAAATCAGCCCTTCCGCTTTCTCTAAATTATGAATTGGTCCCTGTAAATTACAAAGAGGTCCTTTGCTATTTTTTTTAGTATAAATTTTTTTTTTCAGATTACGTTCAGGTCTCTGGTTCGTTATTTTGCAGCAAAGCCCTCCGCTAAATACGAATCTCGAACGAGCCCTTTTCTAATTTTTCATAATAGCGATTAGGTCTAAATATATAACAAACAGGTCCCCATCCCTTACGTTCAGGTCATTTCTCCGTTTTTCCCGAAAAAATATTTTCACCAATAGAAATATGTGTATGCCAATAGAAAAATATATCTCTAAATTTTTTTCTCAACTCGATCTCTAATATTTTTCGAAACGTGTATTATTACTCGGTGAACGCATTAAGAAAACATTATATTACTCGGTGAACTCGGTCCTTTCTCTGATATAATACACGTTTTTCGTTCGTCCTTTCTCCGTTTTTATCGGAAAAAATGTTTTGGTGGTCCATTTTTTCTTTGGATCCTAGGAAACATGTTTTCGTGGTCCGTTTTTTCTTTGGATCCCAGGAAACATGTTTTCGTGGTCCGTTTTTTCTCCGGAGCCCGGAAAAAATGTTTTGTGGTCCATTTTTCCTCAAAAAAGGCGCAAATTCGCGGCGTGCGCAGCGTTTATGTTTTCGTAGTCAATTTTTTCTTAAAAAAAACACACGGATCCATTTTTCATTCGTCCCTTCTCCATATTTTCTGGAAAAAATGTTTTCGTAGTCCGTTTTTTTTCGGAGCCCGGAAAAAATGTTTTCGTGGTCTATTTTCCAAAAAAAATTTGCAAATTCATTTTTCGTTCGCGCGGCGGCGTGCGCCTTCCCAAAAAACTCAAAAAAAAAGTACGACTGGGTCCATTTTCCGGTGTTTTTCTTACAAAAAAGGATTCCGAACCAAATTTTGCACGGTGCGACATTGCCGCACGGTTCTGCCTAGCAATGTGAAATGATGTGCTACATTCATGGAATGGAACCCCACACTGTCAGCACATTCTCAATTTTTCACATCATCGCCCGTACGTGAAGGAAGCGGCCGACAGTCTAAAGACAGAGAAAGACCAAAAAGAGGAATCGAAAGAGGGGCGGCATTTGCCTTTGCTTGGCCGTCTTGTCCGTGATCACCTTCACCGGAGTCGGAAAAGATGTCGGACTCGGAGAAGACCACCGTGTGGGAGCACGAATCTCGACCGATCCGACGGCGGAAAACACGATTGCTTGTTTTAAAAAAAGAAGGAAAAAAATGTTGAACCATGTGTAGCGAACCGCACGGTGACACGGTACCCCAGTTAGCTTGCCGGCAACGGCAACTGCAACCGCAGTCCGACGGCGTTTCGGTGGATCTACGCACATGGACGCTGTTTTTTCTTAAACCTTCCCGTTGCGTCAGATGACGACGACGTTCTCGTGACGCAGCGCGCCGCTGCGCTCGGCGCGTCGGCGACGAGTCTGGCTTGACCACCGGCAGCTACGTGCCACCCAACGCCGGCCAGCATTTTCATACGGCCAGTGCACTTAACCATGTCCTGTATCCGGCCAGTGACGAAACTAAAATTTTTTTTTGTTAGGAATATACACTTCACAAGTACAATTCTATAGTCTTGTACAATAATTTTGTTACATCATAAATTTAATATATATATTTAAAATTGACTAAAAGTACAATATAAATAGTTTCAAAATCTTAACAAATTTTAAACCATTCAAATCGAAACCAATTTAATCAACAAATTTAGCACACGATGCCGCCTGTTTCCTTGCACGCTCTGTACTCCCTTTTTGCGCAGCTCTGTCCAACTCGGAAGCACGACATGAATTGCCAGGAACCTGGTATGCTTCGTCCCGGCTCCACCACTTCTATACTCCATGTCTCCATACGAGATCTCCATCCCTGGATAGATTATTCAAGTGACACGCGGCGTCTACGATCGCACGTTGTATTACAGCAAATACAATAATAAAGACTACTACTTACTCTGTTTCTTATTCATATCATCTAGCGTAAACAATAAAATCAGCTTGTACAATAACTATCTCTAAAAGCTGTCTCTAGATGCTGTATAATAACTATCTCTTCTCTCTTGCACATAACTAATCTATCTTGTTTCTGTGCCATACTGGTTCTTGTATGAGAGCCAGCTCTCTTTGCTGTCACATAGGATAAAACTAATATGTACAGATTAAGAGTAAATTGAGTGACCTTATTGTAGTACTCTTAGTTTTACCGTTTGCTTAGTCGAGGAGGTGTGCTCTGTTGAGCTGTGCAACTTCGAGGTCGTGCGACGACCACGCTCGAACGATAACGATGGTGTACCGTCCGAATTATTTAACGTAGGAGTATTATTATCTCTGAATGCACGTCTCTCTGATGTGCTAGTCACCTGGTCATCCTTTTCCTTGCACGGTTGAACGTCCCTCTAAATTTCTAGTCGCTTAAACATGTCTCGATATTAGCTAGCATCATTCTCGTATGATCATATCCGATCGTCTCCTCCGTGAAATCAATGATTTTTTTGTTTTGGCACAATGGGGAAGAGAACATTATATTGCCATGTGCAATTTATTTTCCTGCAGAAAGAGAACCATGGCGACTCTGATATATATCTCCTAGCAATGTTTGGCTCTGGGAAGACGTGTGACATCACTAGGTTTGAGGAAGATGTGTTCGTCGGGGACAGGGATCAAATGTAGCTTCTGTGATGACCGTAACTTAAGCAGTGCCCATAGACGTGGACCGTCTGATTAAGCAAGCGAACGGCTCGATCGTCTAACTCTATTTGCTATAGTACCATTTTTACCATAGTACTTTTGGATCAATCTGAAGCGTCTCTTTTCGATCCAACAACTCGCACACGACTGTTTAAGTTGCAGTTCGTCAGGCGACGATTCTGTAGAAGAGAGGGCAACCAATGGAGGTCAGGGCGGCTTAGACGATCAAGGTCGGCGAGGCGGGGGGCGCACCAAGTGCACGTGCACGTGGGGGAATTGTCTCGTGCGGCTAGCCTGCTTGGTTAACCGGTTCAACCCCTCAGAATGGTCAAGGGTGCTGGAAATCGTTTCGAAAATTTCTCTCTTTGATTCGTGCTGAAATGATATTTTTAATGGCCTCAACGTCCTACGTAAACAACTATAAAGTTTTTAGTGTCATGGAGCAAACACTGTAAAATTGGTAAAGCCACCAAAATGTCAAACGCTGCCTGAGTTCAGAACCAAAATTCAGTATTTCAACAGATTCGTTTCCTTTTGAAACCCATCTTCTTGTCAGATTCCAGGAAATGTAGACTGGCATTTCGAAACTGTAACTTTGTTAAAACAAAGGGGAGAGGCGTACAAATAGTAGACCTTCAGCAGATGGGCCGTTCGATCGTACGCTGGTGGTTGGAGGCTCGGGGCCCCAATAGTGAAATCTTCTGCGTACAAAAGGGCATCCTTGGAGATAACCATACGAGTGGAGAGCAGAGTCTTTTGGTCAAAGTCGTCGCTTAAAAATCTAATCTTCTGAAGCTTTATTTAATCGGTGATGCTTGCTTGGCTACCAAGTGGTACCAATTAAAACAAGGCCTTGTCACGACGGCAGGCACATATATGCCACTACAGAGGAAATCCATACATAGCTTTTGCCCTCTTTGGAGCAAGCTCAGTGAACACAGTAACAAAGCAAAACCATGAGGGTAAACACTCCCCCCTTCTTGTTTGTGTGTTTCTTGTTCGTTCTACGCTTGTATTCGAGATTCCCCTGTTCATCGAAACTTAATTATTGAAAACGCATCCTGTTCCTTCTTTTCTTGGGGCATGTTTCTGCACAGATCATGACTTGTTATTGGCTGCTTACTGCGAAACTTTTTCAGACGGAGATAATTATCCGGATATATTTGAAATCTGAGAAATGCCAAAAGAAGGCTATGAAAGTGGCAGCCACGGTCAGCGGTACGGACGCATGCTTTGCTCGATCGTCTTGTTTGTGAATTGTTGATTGTTCTGAAGCTCTCTTTCTTCCCCGCAAGGAGTTTCTTGTTAGCTCAAGCTAGCGTTTGTGTGATGATTTCGATCGAGCAGGAGTGGAGTCGGTGACACTGGCCGGCGGCGACAAGAGCCTGCTGCTGGTGATCGGCAACGGCGTGGACTCCAACAAGCTGACCAAGAAACTCAAGAAGAAGATGGGCGCCGCGGAGATCGTGGAGCTGAGGACGCTCGGCACGTTCGAGACGGCGGGGAGGGAGGAGATGGCGATGGTGGCGCGGTCGCCGGCGTACAGCCACTGGCAGTACGCCACGGCCACAAGCCCGTACGCCTACCACCACCACCACCACCACCCGTCGCCGATGGCCGCGGCGCGCGGCTACGGGACCGCCGGGAGTAGCTACTCCCGGGTGGTGGCGCTCAGCCACCCGGCCAACTATTCGCCGCTGGTCGAGAAGCACGACTACTACCCCATGGATCAGTCCTCCCGCACCAGCTACAAGGCGATGCCGCGCCGCTACAAGGCGGTGCCCCGCCGCCACAGCGACACCAATAGCTGCTCCATACTGTAGGCTGTAGCACAGTAGGTGAAGCCGTGATGGCGTCGCTGTATATTTGCAAAGTGTCGCAACTGAACACCTCTCTGCCTGCAGCCAAGCTTGATTTTCTCATGATAAAACCTATGCGTGTGTGTACATGTAGTTTTTGACATTTTTGGTTTTCTTCTGCTTTTTTTGTTGAAGTCTTGAAAGTTGTAATTAAACTTGTAAATGCTGTTGTCGGATGGATCAAAGTGGCAGCGTTTTGATCTGTCGATCGTGTACTTATTATATATAAGGGTGATCAATAACTGTAAATTTGTACCTGTACACACATCCTGCGGATGTTTCTGTAATTCTGTTCCTACTACTATTGAGTTTCTGCTGTAGTAGCATGGTCAAGCTTTGCCTATATGATTTCTGAACTTTGCTAGATAACTGCTGATCTGCTGTATCATTACGAAGGATGGAGATTCTAGCCAGTTAATCATACCCGTGAATACTGAATATCAAAACAGGTACGATTAGGATATGTACAATAAATTTATCTTAGTTTAATCTTTTTTTGAAAGAGAGAAGGCAGCAAGTATGCCAAATACATTAAGGAGGGGGTATCAAAGTTACAGCAGCAACAGTATCACAAACGAATGCTACAGTGAGCGGAGAAAGGCCACCCTTTAACCGGTACAAGTACCCTTAGCTTACTATTAGCATATATATATATATATTATATATATATTATATATATATTATATATATATATATATATATATATATATCAGCTTAATCCTATGTGGAAGAGTGGGAAAAGAGGAGAGAGAAGAGAACTGGTTCTTATTTAGTAGCCAGCATCGCACGGGAAACAAGGTAGATTAATTATTGTTCAAGCTTAGAGATAGTTATTGTACAACATCTAGAAACAACCTTTAAAGAGCTATTGTACAAGCTAGATTTATTGCTTACTTTAGATGACATGGATAAGGGATGGAGTAAGTAGTAAGCGTTGTTATTGCACTTGCTCTTAGTACGTGATGTGAGTCAATTTGCTTTCTTTTGATATTAGTTCGATCGATGAAGGAGACTTCTATATGAAGTTTCATTTGAGAAACAAGAATGATGGATTTTGATTGATGTTTATGGTGCAGCACAAAATCATCTCAAAGAACATTTTTTGATAGAATTAGTTAATGTTTGTAAAAAATAATCATTACCTATATTAATAGGTGGTGATTTCAATTTGATTAGGAGACAACACGAGAAAAAACAATTCTAATTTTCAGCCCCGATGGCCTTTTTTATTCAATGTTGTCCTTGACAGTCTAGATCTGAGTGAAATTGGGTTATCTGGCCGTCGTTTCACTTGGACAAATTTCTTAGAAAATCCAAGTTTTGAGAAACTAGACAGAGAAAATGAGCACTAATTGGGAGCAAAAATTCCCCCTAGTGACAGTGAATGCCCTCAGTACGTCCTTGTCAGATCATACACCATTTCTACTAAATACTGGGGCAGCATTCCACAAAAGGAAATATGCCAATGTTCAAATTTGAACTTGGATGGTTAAATAGAAATGGCCTTTTTTTGATATGGTATCTAATTGTTGGCATAATGAAAATAGGGGATATTCGCCCTTGACTAGATGGCAATTTAAAATTCGAAGCCATAGAAAAATTTTAAGGGGCTGGGCAAAAAATATCAGTAGATTATATAAGAAAGAAAAGAAAGAATTACTTCATATTATAGATAAGCTTGATAAACAATCAGAGCTTAAGGGTCTGTTTAATGAAGATTTTATTCTTAGACAGCACACTTCTGAGAGATTAGCTTGGTTGTTACATGAAGAGGAAAATAAATGGTACCAACGATCGAAAATGAAACATATTTTGGAAGGGGTAATACTATATACTTTCATTTGATTGTAAATGGTAAGTATAGGAAACAACAAATATTCCAAATGGAGCAGGGATAAGGAATAATAATTGGTGATGTACAACTTAAGTGATATATAACCAACTTAAGTGATTATTCTACATGAAACCATTCACGAATTGCATAGGAAAAAATGGATGGGGTGATTTTTAAAACTGATTTTGAAAAAGCTTACGACAACATTAATTGGCCTTTTCTACAACAGACTTTAAAGATGAAAGGTTTCTCAACACAGTGGTGCAAGTGGATTGAGAATTTTGTTTCTGGGGGTAGTGTGGCCATTAAAATTAATGATGATATTGGTCCTTTTTTCCAGACCAAAAAGGGCCTTCGACAGGCTGACCTTCTATCCCCCATTTTATTTAATATTGTCGCTGACATATTAGCAATCATTTTAGACAGAGCTAAAAATAATGGACAAATAAGGGGCCAAACACCGCATTTGGTGGACGATGAGTTGTCTATTCTTAAATATGCAGATGACACTATCCTTTTTATGAAAAATGACCTTGAACAGGCCTTAAATTTAAAATTGTTGCTTTGTGCATTTAAACAAATTTCTGGTCTCAAAATCAATTTTAATAAAAGTGAAATTTACTATTTTGGTTCTGCTAAGGAATTAAAGGATCAATATACTCAACTTTTTGGGTGTGGATCTGGACAGTTGCCTTTTAGATATCTTGGCATTCTAATTCATTATAGAAAGTTGAGAATCAGTGAATGGAAGGGAATAGAAGAAAGATTTGAAAAACGTTTGAGTAGTTGAAAGGGTAAACATTTATTTACAGGAGGGTGGTTAATACTATTAAACTTTGTCCTTAGCAGTTTACCAATGTTCGTTATCTCTTTCTGAGAAGCCTCGTGGATACTTAAACATTTGGATTATTATAGATCCAGATTTTACTGGCAAAGTGATAATCATAGAAAGAAATATAGACTAGCTAAGTGGAATATACTATGTAGGCCAAAAGACAAGGAGGATTGGGTATTCATAACTTGGATATAAAAAATATTTTCTTGCTTAGTAAATGTCTTTTTAGGATTTTAAATGAAGTTGGTGTCTATCAATGTCTTATCACAAGGAAGTACCTGCATAACAAGACTCTTTCTTATGTAGAAAGAAAACCTGGGGATTCCTAGTTTTAGTCTGGATTAATGCGGGTTAAACAACAGTTCTTTAGATTTGGTTCTTTTCAAGTTGGAAATGGCATTCAAATTCGATTATGACAAGATACCTGGAATGGAAATACACCCCTTAGCTCTCAGTTTCCACGACTCTTCCAAATTGTTAGGAAAAAAATGTTACGGTGGCAGAAGTCATGAATTCTGACACTTGAAACTTGTCTTTCTGTCGAACTTTTACGGGTCATAATTTGAGGCTTTGCATAATCTCATTACAAAGGTTAGCCGGGTGCAATTAACTTCAGAAAGAGATATTTTTCAATGGAATCTCCATCAGAATGAATAGTTTTCTATTCAATCATTATATCAGATTTTGATGAATCAATCAGATTTTGATGAATCAGGATGTTTCTTTTACAAATAGAAATTTGTGGAAACTTAAGATACCTTTAAAAATAAATTTTTTTCTTTGGTATATTCATAGGGGAGTGATCTTGATAAAAAGATAATCTTGCAAAAAGAAACTGGAATGGTAGTAAAACGTGTTGCTTTTGCAACAATGTTGAAACTATACATTTTTTTTATTGCCACGTTGCACATTTAGTTTGGCGCATCATTCAAGTGGCTCTTAATCTGACACCTCCTAGAAGTATAACTAATATGTTTGGAAACTGGTTGAACAGGAAGAGTAAAGATTTATAGTCTCACATTTTAGTGGGCGCTGCTTCAATATGTTGGTCAATTTGGTGGTTACTTCGGAATGATATGATGTTTGGTAAGAAAAGAAATTCTAATCCATTGCCGGTTATCTTTGCGTGCATCGGATGGTTACGCTCGTGGTCATTAATGCAATCTAAGGAGGCCAAAGAAGTGGTTTTATCTGATTGCATAGCGCTAAATTTGGTAGTCAAGGGTTTCTTCTGCAGACATGGGTGGAGAACTAGTTACGGGATTTGTGTTGATTGAGACATTTGGTTTCATCCTCATTTTAGCTTGTTGCAAACTTTCTTTATTTCTTTTTCCTTTAAGAAGGATGCTCAGTTGTAACGCTGTAATAATTTTTTGGTTGTGTGCATCTTCGGATGCAGAGACCGAGAGATCTACTCTTCCATTATCTTTATAAAAAAAAACTAGTATGAATTGTGTGGATCGAGTTTGCGAATTAAGAAACCAATGCGATTTCGAAGCCACATTTAATTTTATGTCGCAAGCCACCGTCTGTATACAGCAAATAAATACTGAAGAAACACAAGAAGCCACTGACCATCACTCACTCGACTGAATTAGTAACTTACTAATCGATCGTCGTCACCCCTTCTTCTGACCATTGAATCGCATTGATCCCCAGAGCTGACGCGCGCCATACGGCTAATTAACGCCCAAAGGGATAATTAACTAGGCGCGCTTCTTGGATGGACTTGAAAATATTGTTGGCAACTCAGCACTAACACCTTTAATTTGAGTCCCGATCGGTCCAAACTCCGCCACCAATTCTCTAATGGCAATCAGATCGAATTCATATAATTAGCAGCAGCGAGGAGATATAAAAAGCGCTAAACAAACACCATCCTAGTTGTAGTTGAAGCATCATCTCTACCTGACACCAACGTAGTTAGTATCTATCCAGTGCTGTTGTTCCATGGGAGCTTCAAGTAGTTTTAAAACCTTAAGCTCTGTGCCTCTTAATTTATCACGGAGATATAAAAAGCGCTGAACAAACACCATCCTAGTTGAAGCTACCCAGCGATGTGCATCATATAATACCTGACACCAACGTAGTTAGTATCTATATCCAGTGCTGTTGTTCCATGGGAGCTTCAAGTAGTTGTAAAACCTTAAGCTCTGTGCCTCTTAGGCCTAGTTCGTTTCAGCTTCTGGATTATAGAAGAAGATGCTTCTGATTATAGGAGAATTGGGTCAAGCCGGCTACAACTTCTAGATTTCGGACTAAGCCGGTGAGAATCAGTAAGAATCAGATTTCAGACAACTTCTGATTCTACATGGAAATCAGCTTCTGATTCTTAGAGAAACTGTCCAGAATCCTCACATTCGGCAAATAATCAGCTTTTTTTTAAAGCATAAATTGTCCAGAAGTTGAAACGAACCGGACCTTAATTTATCACAGAGTCACGTCATGGGGCTTTGTCCGTTTGCTCCAAGTCAACAAAAAACCCTTATTTCTTCTAGCTAGTTGGGGTCGGTTTCGGGGGGCAAAAATTCCCGGGGTGCGAGATGGACCACCGAGAAATAGGGGCGTTGGCTGAGGAACGACGTCCATGCCCGTGTCATCCAAATGGCACGGCTGGTGATGGATTGCCACATGCTCGGATCGAATTGAGATTCTCTGACGTCGATCCTCTGACGTCGAGTTATTGGTATGTGGGTCCAACGACACGTGAGATCCATATGTCACTGACTTAACGTTAGAGGACACGACGTCAGAGGATACGCTCCCGCTCGGATCGGATCTCCTTGACATATTCTCTCCATCGGGCTCAAGCCTGGCAACATCGTTGCCTAGAGCTAGAATCCGCAGGACGACGTGATTTGTAGGGCTCGTTGCACTGTTAGGTTAGACTATTTACTGATCGCTATCTAGAGGTGAACAGTTTTTCTATACGTCACCTTTCCAATACAGGTTGCGTAAGCTTTGAAGCAGGGAAAACGATGGCTAATAATATTTATTTAACGTTGAAATAAATAAATATATCCGCTGTAATTTTAGTATGTATGTATCGAGCCGAAGAGAACGAAAGATGAATAAATGGGCCTGACGGGCCGTCCGGCTCACTAGTCTTCGTACGGACGGCCCATTGATACGGCGATGGCCCATTCTCCGAGGTATGCAGTTGTAGTAATCATCTTGTGATTCTGCTCGTTTTCTGTCGAGTTAGGGAGCCTTTTCTTCTCGTCTTCTCCTCCCGCTCTCCCCGATCATCTGCGGCGCCGGCGACCAGCGGCCATGCGGGTGGGCGGCAGAGTCCGAGTCCGAGTCCGCGACGCCACTGGCTACGTCGCCGCGCTCGCAGTTGCACTTCGCCCGACGGCGGGGTTCACGAGGTCCCCTCGCCGGGCCAAAACCCTAACCTAATTAACCCTCCGAAACCACGCGCCGTCCTTTAATTAACACTTCATCGGAGGGTGTTATTGCAGGGAGTCCTCACCCTTCCAGCTCTCCTTCGCCAATTACGGTGAGATAACTTAAGGTGATCTACTGATGATGGAAAAGGACAATTTTCTGGAGGGTCTGGCACCATTTTTTGTTGTCTGCATGGCTTGAATTTATCTTGGCTGGACTGGAGGAACTGGCACTGTTTGGGGAATATTCAACCTGTCCCTATGTCTATTGGTTTCAACTTTCATGTTGGTTCTGTTAACAAAGGATAATTATATGTCAATATTGTCCTTTACTAGACTGTTAGAGCATCTCCAGCAAGGGCCCCTAAAACAAGGTCCCTATTTTGGATTTAAGGACCCCCTTATTGTTTAGGGCCCTGTTTCCAGAGCAGAAGTTCAGCAACATCCCCTAAATATCAGCCCCTATTTTACTTTTTCTCCTATTTTGACATATCCGCTATGTATAATCTTCATTTGACACCACTAAAATTCAATCAAAAATATTTGTAATACATAAAACATAAGCATATTAACATTTACAATTTAAAAACATGATATTTCAAATTTAAATTTAAAATTTTCAAAACATGATAAATAGATAAATAGAAACTCCGAACAATGAATCAAACTACGAAGCGTTGTGAATTGCCCACAAATGCTCAATAAGATCATCTCGAAGCCTCTCATGTATTTCTTTGTCTTCAATAATAGGGGATGTACTCGTGTCCCTGGGAATTGGGGCTGACGAGGCAAATTTAAGGGCATCCTAGTTTTAGGGGCTTGAGTTGGGGCTCCCTGGGAATTGGGGCTGAGGAGGCAAATTTAGGGGCCTCCTAATTTTAGGGGCTTGAGTTGGGGCCCTGCTGGATCTGTTTTTTTTACTACACTCCCTATTTTAAGGTTTAGGGGCTCTGCTGGAGATGCTCTTAACAAAGGATAATTACAAGTAATCAGCTGTAACAAGCTATCACGGCTTCCCAGTTGTACTGTTACAAGGGCTGTAGGCTGTATAACTGTTGGCATGTGTTTTATTTTTGAAGCCCCTAATATTTATAATATAGTTTTACATTACTTTAAACAGTGTTTCCCTAGGTGCAAGAGACCGATAATATTGCATCTGCATTTTCTCTCTCTTTATACTGCACTCCATTGGAAATAGGAAACCACATCCAGACTGTATTCAAGTTCTATTAATTTATGCCAGGTATCCTGTTTTGTTCTGCCGGATTATAAGCCTCCTGTTGCTGCATGTAGGGATGAAAATGGTACGGAAGCGGTCGGTTTAATGGCTATTCTGTTTCCGTTTTCACTATTTTTACCTATAATGGAAATGAAATCGGAAGCCCTGGACACAAAAATAATGTTTATGTTCACTGGTATCACTAGAAAAATTTTTCTCAAGTTTATCAGCTGAATACTCGTTATTTGTCCCCCATATCAGACCATCACGTCCTCCTCCATATCATTATTATCAACATCCTCTTGCTCCACCAACTACAAAGATGTAACACCCTAAAATTTGCATATTATTGTTTGATGTTCATTTATGATTTTCTGAGATTTATCCTGGATTTTATGGAGTTTATAAATACAATTTTGCTATTTTTAAATTTAAAAAATTAATTTATTCATAAAAATAAAAATAAAATTACACGAAAAATAATTTTTCTAAGTTCAAAATGTTCCAAAGTAGTTTTGAGAATTTTTTGGAAATTTTGAACTCTATTTTTTATTTTTTATAAAGCTATTTGTATTTTTAAAATTATTTAATTCAAAAATAAATGTAAATTCTTCCTTCTCCTTTTTTGGGCAAGCCCGTTTCCCTTTCTAATTTTCGGTTTCACTTATACGGAATTTCCGTTTTCGTTTTCATCGGAGTTAGTTCTCCTGTTTCATTTTCGATAAAAAAATTTCCCATTTCTGTACCGGTACTTTCCGTTTTCGAAAAAATGTTTATGTTTCCCTCCCGTTTTATTTTCGATAAAAAAAAATTTCGTTTTCGTACCGGTATTTTCCGTTTTTGAAAAAAGGTTTATGTTTTCGTAACGGTCAGAAACTTTCTATTCCGTCTTCAACCATAGCTGCATGTGCTATCAATGATAGTTTAGCATTAGTTTCTTCTGAAGCTCCCTCCATTCGCCAGTTCTAATCGTCCCATTCATCACAAGGCCATTATGCTATTATCATGGAACGGTTCATGCAACAAAAACAGTACAGTTACCTACACTTCATGGTGCTGAAGTAGGGGCAACTACTGAGTTTTCTCACAAATTGGTTGATGGAACTACTAAACCTCCTCCGTCTTTACAAATACGTAGCGAACCAATACTGTGTTTGCTGGAAATGGTGCGCGTGTTGAAGATACCCACAGTTCTTCTCGTCGCATCAGGTGGGCAGCACCCAGGCAAAAGCTATTCAGATGCTGACCTTAAGGTACAAGGTTTAAAATCTCGTCGAAATTCGGTGAAATTTTGGCAAAATATCGGATCTCGGAACCCCTCGAGTTAATCCCAACGAAATTAAGAAAACCTTAAAAAAATTCAAAGTGCTACAATACCTATAATCTCGCCGAGATCTCGGTGAATTTGACCAAAATCTCGGCAAATTTGACCGAGATATAACTAAAACTTAACTGGATTTGACCGGATTGGATTCTTCGCGTCGTTTCCCATGTGGGACAATCGGTAGATCATAATTTTGGCGAAATTAAAAAAACCCTAAAAAATTCAAAGTGTGACGATGCGTAAAATCTCGCCGATATTTCCGTGAATCTCGCCGAAATCTCAGCAAATTTGACCAAGATTTGATTAAAACTTGATCGGATTTGACCGGATTCAAATTTTGGTTTTTGTTTTTCGTTCGGATTTCTTCCCAAATAACGAGATCTCGGCGAAATTTCAGATTTCGGCAGGTGACGAGATTTAATCTGAAAACAAAATTTGAAACCCTGGGTACAGCTTGAC
Organism: Rhipidocladum racemiflorum; assembly: GCA_036346355.1. NCBI lineage: Eukaryota > Viridiplantae > Streptophyta > Magnoliopsida > Poales > Poaceae > Rhipidocladum > Rhipidocladum racemiflorum. The sequence goes on from CM070571.1 coordinate 24,650,938, forward strand.
TATTTACTAAATTCGAATTGGATCTTGCTTTACAGTTCTTCAAGCTATTGACGAGTCCTGTAGTTTCTTTCCTTTGCTTCTGTCCTTTCTCCGTTTCTTCTTGCAAGCTCACGCTTGTTGGCTCTCCCAATCTCTCTACCAATTGCACTCCCAGGTGCTGCAATGCGTAGGAGATCACTTGGCCAGGCACATCGACTTGAAGTTCTCCAAAGAAGCTGTTCTTGAGAGGGGGATTGAGAAATCACCGATCGTTCAGGAACCCTGGCGTGAACTGTACCGGTGACAAAATCCTGGGATGTCAGCACTCAGCCTTAAGCTTTGTAGATGTTTTTAGATATTAGATTCGGTTGAATTGTGCGAGGTTTTGAGATATAATCTTCAATGTTGAAATCTCTTGACAGGCAGTATTGAGCTTCAGTTTCTGTTGATCCAACTGGAAAAGGGCACTTCATCGCCTTGAGGGCTTGTTTGGATGTTAGGGGAGAAAATCCTAAAAAATAAAATCCTTAAGGGTATTTTGAAGGGCACATTGAATCCCTCTCAATTTCTTGGGTAAATAAACCCCCTGAAAAATATTCCTTGCCATCATTTGAAAGGCACAGGGATGAAAATCCCGAACATTAAAAAGTATCCAAAAAATCAGAAAAAATCTAGAAAAATTCAGAAAATTTAGGGGAAAGTAATTGACAAGATATATGTACAAAATCAACTCCAATTGTATGAGTCATCCTAACTACTGAAGGAAAGTACATCGGTAACATTCACAACGTATGTAAGAGAAACTTTAGTCCATCTTCAAGCGTATTGCTGCGAGGAGAGTAGATTTTCCACAGCCATTTAAGCCAAGCAAATCATACCGCCTGAGATTTAAATAAAACCATCAATGAAGCCCTCCAGTAGGATACTTGGTCGTAACAACTTTAAATGTTAAATGAATCGATCTGTATGAAAGGGAGCATGTAAATACTGCCACATAATTGATACAAAAGGAAGAATAATTTCAAGAATGTTGCACTTATGGCTCTAATCCCACCAGCAGTATTTGTGCATCAATTGGTATGTTAGGAAAAGAAAAATAGAAGTGTGTATCTGGCAGTACCAGCACAGGATTCGTTCAAAAATACGTCGGACATAGCAGAAGTGGCTAAGATCTACATGGTGCAGCCATTCCTTTGATGGGAATTGTGCTGAGTTAATCCAAAAGATGAATAGAAAACATAGTGCTATCAAAACGCAATACTTATTTTTGCAGTGGTAACAGATCAGCTCTATCAAGTACAGGCATCTTGATAAAAGGTACTATTATCCATAGCTATATTAGATAATAGAATTTCATATGGTCGGGTCATACAGGCATCTTGATAACCTAGTACTAGTAGTACTAGCTCATACTAATTTTTCCAAAGGCTAGCCGAGTAGAAGTGCGCACAGCTTTACTTCCAAGATCCATCGTATGCTTACTGGGAAGGCCTTTGAGACTTTGAGGTAAATATCCAACTCCAAGTATCTTGCTACTATTTTAGATTTTGGTAACATCAGTACACACATTTTGCACTAAGGGAACTGCTAATTCAAAGATATTGTACAATGGTGTAGATATAGTTTGGAATATAAGTTGGGCCACAGATGCAAAAATTTTGGTTTTACCATTGTGGTTTGGCAAAAATACAGGAGTATCATTTACATTAATAACAGAACTACACTGTCAATGAATGGAATCATCGTAAATCAAATTGGGACAGGAGCTGATCAACCAGGAGGATACTACAGGTGTTAGAAATTGGCCCATGGCCCATTTCCTTTAATTTCATAGCATGCATGATTTAGTACCATATTGCCTAGCCAAGTGGAGGAAAGTCAATTTAAAAGGTGGAGTCTTTCCCACCTCTTGATTAATGTGACACTTGGCATGGAGATGGCATAGGGTGAATACTGGCTAAACACACACACGCGCGCGCGTATTCGCGTATTTTCGCGTGACTTGTGACTTGCGACGAGCGACCGCGTCGTGTGTCTCCAGGCACTATGAATTCACCTTTTATTTTGCTGAATCATGCAACTATTTAGTTTTTTGTACTGGTCAGGAGACTGCATAATTACCATTATTTTGTTTGAATTAGCAGTTACCAGTGCATTAAGCCTGTTTAAATTCGGTCAGTTATCAGTACTTAGTGCTGTCAGTTACTAGTGAGTAATGGAGACAGTTACTGGTTGAAGGCTATATAAGACCTGGAGACGTCCAGGCCATAGCACCGAATTTTCCAATTCCATTCTTTCCTTCCTCCTGTGAGAACTGTACTGTTGTGTTGAGCTGTTGAACCTCGCCGACCTTCCTCCTCGGCGTGCACCGTGAAGGAGGGTGAGCGGTATCTCCGAGCCATTGCCGCAGAGATCACCTGCACGGGGCGGCAATAAGGTTTCTGGGCAGCGCATCTGCGCGACCGCTCCTGCGCTGCTTCATCGACTTCGACTTCTTCCACAACCTATTCTGCGCATCGTTTTTTCTTCATCAAGCCTAATTGTAAGTCAGTTAGTGGACGTTCGATTTAATCATACTCTGTTTCTTGAGTTCATATGTTTGGAAGTACAATGTGTAGCCTGCTGTTAGATTTACTGTGTGCATCACTGTTTATCAGTAGTATTTGCCTCAATATAAAATCTGGAATAAAAATATTGCGCATATTTCCAACAACAGGCACCTAGTACTAGTAGTACTAGCTCATCGTTGTATTTTAACATCGATTAACCAAACGGGAAATTCACGAACTGGTCGCAGGTGAAACTCAAATGTGCAACTCAAATGCTTAATTTAGGCATCACTATGCCAGTGTCTAACTACAGGCACATTCAATGGTAGTGTGTTCTTGCACCCACATGATGCATCTAATCTGTAGCTTATATTTTTATGGCCCAGTTGTTTGTGTCTAAACTATATTCCCTAGAATAAACCAAAACAGTTCATTAGGAAATTAACAACACTTGCTAGTAGGATCTAACAACTGAAACCCTAAGCAACTTATCAAAAAAATAGTGTATAGAAGACTAACAGCGGATCTCTGATGGTTGGTGCTTCCTTCCTCTCCCTCCTCTCGTGCCTCAGCAAAACCTCACAAACAAGAACCCCTCATTTGATTCCTCAAAACGACCTAGGATCACCGGATCTGTGAGAAAGCATCGATGAAACCTAGAAACAGGAGGACAAGGGGCTAGGAGGAATAAAAGGTGGAGCTACCGAGGAGACACAACACCGGGGTAGGAGGAGATGTTGCTGGAGTGGTAGGGTGAGCCTCAAGGGGCAGTGACGGAGAGGCGGAGTCGCGAGGGGCAGGGACGGAGAGGCGGAATCGGCGAGAGGCGGAGTCAGCGACGGAGAGGCGGAGTCGCGAGTGACGGCGACAGAGAGGCGGAGACGCGAGGGGCGGCGACGGAAAGGTGGAATCGTGAGGGGCGAGGCGGAGTCGCGAGGGGCATCGTTGCGAGAGGCGGAGTCAGAGGCAGGGATAAAATTTCACGAGGGGCTTGGAGTTTTTTTTCAACCCTGGGATTTCGCTTCGATCGGGGCAAAAAAATCCCATCGCGTGGACTTCCAAACGGCCTATCTAGCTAGCCCAGCAAAAATTTTCCATTGGAACTTCAGCCTAGGGATTTTGAGGGGATCCCTGCCGGGATACAAGTTCCCAAACAAGGCCTGAAGGGATTCATTGTTCCAGTCTGGTTGCCAAAAGATGGATTCGAATTTATGACTTTCAGAACAATTTACAAGAGACAACGCAATTTGCTCCTAAAATTCAGCAAAAATCCTTGTTTCTAAACACTGATTAAACATCTCGGCGGCGTAGTGCCACACTACGACATCTGATCTCGCCGTTGTTTTTCCTTCCTAGAATTGCAAATCTGGAGGTAATCAGCCTGACTGCCAGGCAAAACTCAAAAATGGCTTAAAGGCTTGCCCGGTTGGGGAAACGACAAACGAGATCCCAACAATGGCGACGACGCCGTCGGTAGTCGTCAGGATAATTGATTATTTGCCCTGAAGTTGATCTACCTTTGCTAATTTACCCAAAGTTGATCTACCTCGAATAAAATACCCTGAAGTTCATATGTGACTTGAGGATTTTCCCTATGAGAGGGTTTTTACAAATTAAACTCACTTACCCCCTTAAACTTCAATATAGAATGACTCTTTTGCCCTTTGAAGATGGAACGTCGCAGAGGAAGACAGACCGAGCTCGACCAAGGTATTAGCCATGGCCATCTCTCTCTCCTCCTTAGCCGCCATCTCTGCTCTGCTCTCCCCGTCGCTGGCTTCCTGCTCCCCGCCACCGCCTGCCATGCCCGAGATGCGCGCCGTCGCTGCGGTAGTCGGGCAGGACGCACGACGCCGCAGCCTTTCATTCCCGCATCCGGGTTGCCTGCTCTCCGCCAACGCCTACCATGCTCGATGTGGCCACCGAGCAGGACGCATGACGTCGAGATGTGCGATGTCGCCGCCGGGCAGGACGCACGACGCCGCCGCGGCAGCCGCGACCAGTGACAAGGGACCCCAGCAACGATGACGATGAAGTGGGGGAGGAGGAGCCTGTTGATCCTCTGACTGACGATGAAGCGATGAGGGACCCCAGCGACCCTCACCTCACTGATCCTCTCACCTCACCGATCCCCTCTCTCTCACTCATGCTTTTGTGGTTTGTTTTATTAGGTGAAGACATGGATTCAGATGCAGAAGATTCACTTAATCCGATTTGCTCAAATGCTTCGGTTCATTGGTCAAGTCTTGTAATTGAGCAAGACATGGATGATTTTAATGTTCCAATGGTTGAGGAGAAGATGTATGCCTTGCTTGGTTTGAGGGAGGAGGATGATAAAGCTATGGAGGCTATGGTGTTGAACCAAACAGGTGGTAACACTGTCGTTGTAGGCAATATAAAAGATGTCACTGAAGGTGCAGTGTAACACCCCAAAATTTTGCTTTTCTTAAATTCATGTGTGATTTGGCACTTTGGTGAATTTTTGGAATTTTCTGGAATTTATTTGGATTTATTTGGAATTTATTTGAATTTATTCCATTTTGAATTAATTAAAGAATTAAACTTTGCAAATAAAATTTTATTGGAAATATTTTATTTGAGTCCCAAATACCCTAAAGTATTTTCCAGAATTTTTCTGGAATTTTTCTGAGTCTTTTGCTATTTTTAATGAATTAAATGAATTACTGGAAATTATTTTAAATAATAAATCGCTGGAAAATCAAACTGAGTCTGGAATTTTCTGGAATTTATTTGGATTTATTTGGAATTTATTTGAATTTATTCCATTTTGAATTAATTAAAGAATTAAACTTTGCAAATAAAATTTTATTGGAAATATTTTATTTGAGTCCCAAATACCCTAAAGTATTTTCCAGAATTTTTTCGAATTTTTTAAAGTCTTTTGCTATTTTTAATGAATTAAATGAATTCTGGAAATTATTTTAAATAATAAATCATTGGAAAATCAAACCGAGTCGATTCGTTCATCCGACGACCGAAGTCACGTGACTCGGCCAGAGACCCACTTTCGTAGAGCCTAACGTGGCCGTTGGATCTTGATCCAACGGCCACGATTGAGCCACGTCAGAGCCAGAGCCCAGCCCGAGCCCGGCTCGCGAGTCCGACCGGACCCAAACTCGCGACCGTTGGATCTCGATCCAACGGTACATGCGCTGCCACGATCACCTAACAGTCGCCATTGGACTCGCGCCGCGGAGAGGACCTCGGATTCAGCTGCGTTTCACTGACGAGGGCCCTATTTATTGCGCCGCCACCGTGTCGGGATCGCCGTTTCATTGCGCACCAGTAGCCCTGAACAACGTCGCTGAGCGCCGCCGTTGAGCCGCAATCACTCGCCGGAGTTGCCTCTTCCCTCCGTAGTGGTTCTTTGCCGATTGCGGCCATCTCCGTCGTCCTCCGCCGCCGTTGAGGTCGAGATCTGGGCAGGAGACCAAGCCGCGTCGGAAGGACCCTTCACATCGCCGAGCACGCTCGGCCTTGTTGTCGTGGTCGTCGCCGTCCCCAACTCCGACAAGCCAGCGCCGCCGTGGGCCATCGACGGACTTCAAGCTCCCTCAACCGTCGGATCTTCATCCAAGGGCCCAGATTGCGCCACATCATCTCACGGTGAAATTTCGTCCAAAACCACTAGATCCAATCTTGACCGTCCGATCTAGATCCAACGGTCCAGATCAACCGAGTTCACCCCAAACGCGTGAATCGGATCCAATGCGGGCGTTGATTTTCAAATCAGCGGTCGAGATCTAACCACGTGTGCGGGAGGCCGACGCCGCGATCGGCGCGCCGCAGCGCGTGAGCTTGTGTCTCGACACGCGGGGCCCGCATGTCGGCCGGCCCATCCAAAGCGCACCATGACGTCACGCCGACGCCATGGCGCCCATGTCGCGTCACGGCCCAGCCAAGCGCCGACGTCGGCAAGAATGACGCTACAGGGTCCCACCTGCCAACAACGTGGCTGAGCCTCGCCGACGCCGATGGCGTCACGAGGGACCCACATGTCGATGACACGTGGAAGCCGTGGGCCGGTCCACGGTGAGACCAAACCGGCGTGGACCGAGTCCATGGACCGGTGGCGTCGGCCAGACCAATCCCGTGTTGCCATGTGTCCAGATCGACGCAATAATTAATTTCCAAAAGAAAATGATTTATTAATTCGAAATAATGATTTGATTTTGTTTCAAACTTCAAACGCTTATAACTTTTGCGTTTCAACTCCGATTTGAGTGATTCAAATTTCTAAATTTGTATAAAATTGAGACCTACCTAAATATGAATTTTATTTAATTTTTGGACTAAAGTTTTTCTCTGTAAAATTATTTAATTGATTATTTAAACTTTAAATAATCATAACTTTTACATTTTAACTCCAAATTTGTGATTCCAGTTTCTAAAAATTCATAAAATTATGTTCTCTCTGTTTATGGATTTTATTTGGATGTTTGGACACTTTTTGCCTATTGTTTATTCGTGTATTTGCTATTTGCACGCTTTACGAGTAGACGTTGAAGTGCCGGAAGGATTCGAAGGAGAAGTATTGACTCAGGATCCAACTCAAGACCAAGAGCAAGTACTTTTTGAAGGCAAGTTGTGCTTTGACCATGTTGATCCTATTTTAAAATCTATTTTGATTTAACCTATTGCATGCTAGTTCAATTAGAAAATACTTTATTTAAATTTGGGAATTAGATAAATACCAATTTCTTTGTATGACACCTTGATTACTTAAATATGTGCCATGGCCCTTGTCACCCTAGTTGTGGTTTACTAGTTGGACATTATTAACTTGCCAACATGGGTTTTAGACCGTTGTAGTAAATCGCTTAGACACACTACGTGCTCATGACATGATTTTGGACAAACAAAGCGTTAATGTTGACTTAATGATATATTGAACCTGTTTTGGAAAGGTATCATGTGATGTTGATGGCACGTGGTGCATGGTAATCAAGCTGGGTTTGATAAATAGTTTTTCGGCCAGGGCATGTGGCAAGAATAATCAGTGGGCCGGTTGTGGCATTGGGGATGTTGATTTGGTTCTTGGGTAGTCTTGCCCTGGTCACCCTAAGGACTTAACCTTGCAAGCCTTTGAACTGGGTCTAACGTGCAACCACATGTCTCTGAATGGGACGGACCTAGTTGACTAAGTTGCTAATAAGCGTGCACTGTGGGACCTCGGGAGGTCAACTACACCCTTTGTGTAAGTTGTACGGGGAGCGTCATCGGCCGAGGCCAGTACCCATCTAACAGTTGATTGGCCTAAACTTCGCCTTAGCTAAGGAAGGGTTAGTGTGCAATAACCGGGAGGACCACTTGTATTGTTAGAAGTTTCCGAAAGACTTTGTTACGGGAACTTCGCCTTTGTGGTGTTTGACTGTATCTTGTGGGTAAAGTGCATAACCTCTGCAGAGTACAGAATCTATTCGAATAGCCGTGTCCGCGGTATTGGACATCGCTCGGGAATTACAGTCAAGGGTTAGATTTTCTCAAAGATAACTTGGGTTTGAAAGGTTGAAATTTGGATTAATAATGATGTTGATGGAAATGTGGATTAGGATGGGAAAGATGTTTATTAAACTCCTTGAAAAGTTACCTATGCTATACTTGTTTCTCTGCTTTGAATCTACTTATGTTACTTGTCAAATGCTGTTTCTTGCAAATATACCTTGAGCTATTCCTTTGTACTAAGCCATGCATGTAGTATATTAGTCGCATTACGTGCATGACTTGCGAGTACCAAGTACTCACCCTTGCCACAATACAACACCAGTTGAAGAGGAGACTACACCGGCTTTGGAGGAGGAGCTCCAAGAGGAACCGTCTACTTAGGGAAGCGAGCCCGGTCAGTTGCCTGTGGTATCTTTGGATGGCGCCACGAGATTATTTGATTTTTCCGCTGCTACTATTTCTCTCTTAATAAGTATCGCCTGCCAATCATTGCATTGTGACTTGGCTATAAGGTCAAGTAACCAGTTTGCTTAATTAAATAAAGGTACTTTATTAGTATTGAATGGTATGATTGTGATATTTACCGATGTTAAGACTGTGTGCACTAGCGCGTTCCTGGACTAGTGCTGAATACACAGAGGGTCCGGATTTGCAAATTCGGGGTCCCGACAGAGGTGGTATCAGAGCCATACTGACCGTAGGCTCAACCCTAAGCTAGAATGGTCGTAGTGAGGATAAAACCTATTTTCTAAAGCTAAAAGTTTGTCAAGACAAGAAATGACATCTCGACTTATCCCCTTCTCTCTTTTCTTGCCTCTTGCTGAATTTTTCCTTACCTTGTCACGATTTGAAAATTTCGAGTTCTTACGTGAGCACTCTTGTGACAGATGGAGGGAGAGTTCAACTACGTTGATCTGGGGGTTGGTCACGCCGCAGAACTTTGGCATATGCTTCAGACTCTCAGGGGATTTTGAAAAGCCGCAATACCAAGTGGAAGTGATCAGACAAGCAGGATTGATCAAGGCTTGTGACGTGAAGATTGAGGTACCTGCTAGGAAGAAGGGCCCAGGCAATCGCCCGATACACTGCACTGCCAGGAGGTCTACAATGCAGATGGGTATCCAAGAAGTATCACGACGAGCGATGCGGCACATTACCCGTATCTACGCCAGAGAGTTGGAGAGCACGGTGTTCCGTTATCACCCGCGCAGCGATAACCTTCTTGACCGGCGATTCAAGATGAGGATGCCATGGTTACCACAGTTGGCACGACTTGTTGTCGCCAGGAGGATGTACTCGATGATACAAGCAAGGAGCTCTGAAGGCCCGCAAGGAGATCACGACAGAAAGAAACGGATGGCGGAAGCTCAAGAGTATGTGTCCCACCTTACGCAAAGGATTGGAGAGTTAGAGATGGCATTGTACGGACCAGAACGAGCGATGCTCGAGCTACACGAGCCAGATCCTAAGAGTCAGATCTCGATGAGGACATCGCTTCTTCGACTACCACAGATGACCACGATTCTTTGGACATGGCAATCGTTTCGCGCCTATGCCGCAGCATCCGTACCCAGGCCGTGGAGGTTTTCTCGAGGAGTGAGCGTAGGTTCTATAATGAGACTCCTTCGCCGAGTCGCGTCATAGAGTAAAGAGTCACCCTTTAGGCGTTAGACTCCAGTGTTAGTTCGATTTGGATTTTCATTGTTTGCTGAGTGTGCAGTATGTGTTGCAATGCCCCTAGGCATTGTAAGCAACCATACCAAGTTACTATTGATTATAATAATAAAGTTGGACCTTAAAGTACACCTTTCGCCCTGCATAAGTTCCATATTACTTGTCTATTCTTGATTCCCCCTCATCTCTAAGACTTAGAGCAAATCGACAGATGGTGAACACCGCGAAACTTTGGAAGCAATGGAAGTGGTTCTCGCCAGAAAACCCCAATGATGGAGCACCAGACCGCTGATTGATATGCAGAATTTTGGAGCATTTCTTGCTTTGCTCAGACTAAGTTGATGCATGCTATGATGCAACAAATGCAACAAATCCTTTGCTCAGGCCACAGCTAATCAAGTCAATCAGGGACAACGCCAGAATACAAGACTGTCAGAGTTCATGAGGACTCACCCACCCACTTTCTCCGGGAATGCCAATCCATTGGAGGCCGATGATTGGTTAAGGTCAATTGAGAAAAAAGCTACACATAGCTCAATGCATAGAAAATGAGAAGGTACTCTACGCTTCTCATCAGTTGGAAGGAACAGTCGCCGAATGGTGGGAGAATTTCTGTGCCACACAAGAGAACCCTCAAGATATCACTTGGGAAGAGTTCACAGCTGCATTCACGATTATCACGTGCTGAAGGAATCATGGACCTTAAGAAGGAGGAGTTCAGAGCAGAAGCAAGGTAATCAGCCGGTGGCCGACTACGAACAAGTTCACACAAATAGCACGCTACGCACATGAGGATGTAGCTACGGATAAAGCCAGGCAGTCTCGCTTCATGAAGGGACTTAACTCAGATTGCAAGTAGGATTGATCACCCACATCTTTCCGATTTCCAAGAATTAGTGAATAAGGCGTTTATTCTTGAGGACAAGCGCAAGGAACTGGATGAGAACAGAAGCGCAGATGCAACAAAGCGAGGATCACGCTAGGAACGCATAAATGCGTCGAGAGTTGCACCAAATCGATTCTTCATATTTCAGCCACAAAATGCAACAAGGACACCATCACGGCACCAAGACCCGTCAATCGTAACTACGGACCCACTTCCGCTAGAAACGCCGCTCGAGCGATCGGAAACGATGAGACGCTGCTACAATCGCAACGAGCCAGACACTTTGCCAACAGCTTGTCCGAAGAAGACAGCGAGAGTGACCCAGTTCGCTTCAATCTAGGAACCACCCCAGCTAGGACGCCAAAGACCAGGAGCCACACCCTGCACCGTGGTGAGAGGCCGAGTCAACCATGTCACCGCAGATGCACCGCAGAATGCTACGGACGTCGTCTTGGGTAAGTTACTTGTTAACTCGATTACACCTGCAGTTTTGTTTGACTCTGGAGCTTCGCATTCGTTTGTTTCGCAAGGCTTTGCTGCTAGAAATGATTTGGGGATTTCAAGACTTAGATGCATGCTTTTAGTTCAAACCCCTGGTTCCGAACTCCGAACGAAAGTAGGATGTTCCGGGGTGAGAATACTAATAGATGGAATAGAGTTCCTAGCAAACCTTATTATTTTGGAAACCCGGACCTTAGACGTTATTTTGGGAATGGATCAAGTTATCCAAGCACAAGGCCGTATTGGATTGTGGACGAAGGACTATCTCAGTTGAGAGCCCGTGTGGAAAGAAAGTGGAATTTCAAGCTACTGCCGTTAGAGAAGGACAGTTGATGGTTAACAGCACCAAGGCAATCAGCATAGAGGATGTCTCAGTAGTGAATGAGTACCCAGATGTTTTTCCCGAAGATCTACCTGGTATGCCGCCAGACAGGGACATAGAGTTTGTGATAGAGCTTGTACTTGGTACAGCGCCGATAGCAAAGAGACCTTATCGGATGTCCACCGAGGAGTTGGTAGAGATGAAGAAACAGCTAGAAGAGTTAATGGAGAAAGGATTTATCAGACCGAGCTCGTCACCGTGGGGAGCACCAGTTCTGTTCGTTAAGAAGAAGGACGAAAGTTTCAGGATGTGCATCGACTACCGTGCACTCAATGAAGTCACCGTGAAGAATAAGTATCCGCTACCAAGGATTGATGATTTGTTTGATCAGCTGAGAGGAACCGGAGTTTTCTCCAAGATTGATCTGAGATCGGGATACCATCGATTGAAGATCCGATCGAGAAGATATCCGAAGATCGCATTCTCGTCAAGATATGGACATTACGAGTTTACGCTATGTATTTTGGCCTCGATTTAATGTGCCAAAGATACTTCATGAATATGATGAATAAGGTGTTCATGGAATATTTGGACAAGTTTGTTGTCGTGTTCATAGACGATATCCTAATCTACTCCAAAACGGAGGATGAACATGCCGAACACTTAAGGCGAGTTTTGGAAAAGCTGAGTGAACGACAACTCTTCGCCAAGTTCGGCAAGTGTGATTTTTGGAAGGACAAGGTGGAGTTTCTTGGACACGTAATGACCGCAGAAGGAGTCGTAGATCCAAGCAAAGTAGAAGGCGTGTTACATTGGGAGCACCAAGACCGTGACCCAGTTCGGAGTTTCCTTGGAATGGCGTGGTACTACCGCCGTTTCATTGAAGGCTTTTCGACAATTGCGAAACCTCTTACGCAATTGTCAAGAAGGAGAAGAAGTTTGCATGGGCGCTTAATGTGAGAAAGGATTTCAGAGTGAAGAAGCGATTGACATCAACACCGTGTTAGTTCTACCGGATGTTAATCAAAGCTTCAATATTTATTGTGACGACGCGCCAAGGACTTGGATGTGTCTTGTCTGCAGAATGGAAAGGTCGTAAACTTATGCATCAAGGCGATTGAGGCCGCATGAGGAAAATTATCCGACACATGACCTAGAGTTAGGCCGTAGTGCATGCCTTGAAGATATGGCGTCACTATCTCGATCGGAACAGATGTGAAGTGTATCACGGATCATAAGAGCCTTAAGTACATATTCACCCGGTCGGATCTGAATATGAGGCAAAGGAGATGGTTAGAGTTGATCAAGGACTACAATGTTGGAATCCATTACCATCCGGAAGGCCAACGTAGTTGCCGATGCCTTGAGTCGGAAAAGCCATACCGTGAGCATGTTGCTAGCCACAAGTTAGGATGAGCTATGCCAGGAATTTCATAGGATGAAGATTGAGGTAGTACCTAGCGGATTCTTGGCCGCATTAGAAGTAAAGCCTACCCTAGAGGATCGGATCCGGGAAGGACAGAAGGATGATGACAAGATCCACAGGATTAAGTCCATCAAGGAGGAAGGCAAGGCAGAGGACTTCAAGTTGGATGAGCAAGGCACGTTGTGGATGAAGGATCGCATTTGTGTGCCCAACAAGAAGGAATTAAAGCAAGCGATTTTGGAAGAAGCCCATGACTCCAAGTACTCAATTCATCCTGAAGCGCCAAGATGTATCGGGATCTCGAAGGAGAGATTACGGTGGCCGAGTATGAAGCGTGAAGTTGCCGAGCATGTCGCATTGTGCGATGTATGCCGTAAAGTCAAGGCAATGCATCGAGACCAGCGAGGAATGCTACGACCATTGAAAATACGAGTGGAAGTGGGAGGAAATCGGAATGGATTTCATTACCGGTTTGCCTAAGACTCAAGGAGGTTATGACTCCATATGGGTTATAGTGGATCGCTTGACCAAGGTAGCCCATTTTATCCCGTGAAGACCACTTACTCGGGGGATAAATTGGCGGAGTTGTACATGGTCAGGATCGTCTGTTTGCACGGTGTGCCAAAGAGGATTGTATCGGACAGGGGTACCCAATTTACCTCAAGGTTTTGGAATAAGTTGCATGAAGCCATGGGAACCCGTTTGAACTTCAAGATGTGACCTATCATCCACAGACGGATGGACAGACCGAAAGAGTCAACCAGATTCTGGAGGATATGTTAAGAGCTTGTGCATTGGCTTATGCTACCTCTTGGGATAAGAGTTTGCCGTATGCCGAGTTTAGTTACAATAATAGTTACCAGGCTAGTTTACAGATGTCACCTTTTGAGGCCTTTGTATGGTCGACTCGCTTGACGCCATTGAATTGGAATGAGACCGGCGAGCCGTGTCTTTGGGCGAATATTCTTCAAGAAGTCAAGAACAGATTGCCATGATCGAGGAGAGATTGAAGATAGCCCAATCACGGCGAGAAGAGTTATGTTGACAACCGTCGCCGAGACTTGAGTTTTGAACCGGAAGATTTTGTATACCTCAGAGTTACGCCTCTTAGGGGAGTTAAGAGGTTCCATGCCAAAGGGAAACTCGCACCCCGTTATGTTGGACCATTTAAGATTTTGAGTCGCAGAGGCGAAGTTGCTTATCAGCTGGAGTTGCCACAGTCGTTAGCAGGAGTACATGACGTATTCCATGTGTCTCAATTGAAGAAGTGTCTCCGAGTACCTAAGGAACAGACACCGCTAGAGTCAATCGAGTTGCAAGAAGATTTGACTTACAAGGAGCATCCCGTAAAGATTTTGGACACTATGGATCGAGAAACCAGAAATAAGTCAACCCGTTTCTGTAGAGTTCAGTGGAGCAACCACACGGAGAGTGAAGCAACTTGGGAACGCGAAGAGGATTTGAGGAAAGAGTTCCCAAACCTATTCCTTAGTTAGCCCTGAATCTCGGGGACGAGATTCTATTAAGGGGGGAGGTTTGTAACACCCCAAAATTTTGCTTTTCTTAAATTCATGTGTGATTTGGCACTTTGGTGAATTTTTGGAATTTTCTGGAATTTATTTGGATTTATTTGGAATTTATTTGAATTTATTCCATTTTGAAATAATTAAAGAATTAAACTTTGCAAATAAAATTTTATTGGAAATATTTTATTTGAGTCCCAAATACCCTAAAGTATTTTCGAATTCTTCCGAATTTTTCTCGAGTCTTTTGCTATTTTTAATGAATTAAATGAATCATCGAAATTATTTTAAATAATAAATCATTGGAAAATCAAAGCGAGTCGATTCTTGTTCATCCGATCGAGCCCGAGTCGGACTCGAGTTCGAGTCCGACCGAATCACGTGACTCGACCGAACCCACTCGGCCGAGCCTAATCGCGTGGCGGTTGGATCTTGATCCAATGGCCACGATTGAGCCACGTCACCCGAGCCTGAGCCCGACCGAGCCAGCCAGCTCGCCTGAGTCCGACCCGAACCCAAACTCACGCACCGTTGGATCTCGATCCAACGGCTGTGCGCGTGCCACGCCACCCTAACCGTCGCCACGGACTCGCCGCAACGGAGAGGACCTCGGATTCCGCGCGTTTCACGGACGCCGAGGGCCCTATTTATTGCGCCGCCACCCGTGTCGGGATCGCCGTTTCATTGCGCACCCGTAGCCCTAGACAACGTCGCCTGAGCCGCCGCCGTTGAGCCGCAATCGCTCGCCGGAGTTGCCTCTTCCCTCCGCCGTGGTTCTTTGCCGATTGCGGCCATCTCCGTCGTCCTCACTTGCCCGTTGAGGTCGGAATCTGAGCAGGAGACCAAGCGCGTCGGAAGGACCCTTCACATCGCCGAACGCGCTCGGCCGTTATCGTGGTAAATCGTCCCCAACTCCGACAAGCCAGCGCCGCCGTGGGCCATCGACGGACTTCAAGCTCCCTCAGCCGTCGGATCTTCATCCAAGGGCCCAGATTGCGCCACGTCATCTCACGGTGAGATTTCGTCCAAAACCACTAGATCCAATCTTGACCGTCCGATCTAGATCCAACGGTCCAGATCAACCGAGTTCACCCCAAACGCATGAATCCAGATTCAATGGCCGTTGATTTTCAAATCAGCGGTGAGATCTAACCACGTGTCGCGGAGATCGACCGCCGTGCTGCCGCCACGCGCGCGTGAGCACGTGTCTCTGACACGCGGGGCCCGCATGTCAGCGGCCCATCCAAACTGCACCATGACGTCACGCTGACGTCATGGCGCTCAAGATGTCACGGCCGTCCCACCAAGCGCCGACGCCAAGAATGACGTCCAGCCGGTCCCACTGTCGATCGTGGATCGAGCCCGCCGACGCCGCAGTGGCGTCACCCGGAGGGGACCCACATGTCGATGACACGTGGAGCCGTGGGCCGGGTCCACGGTAGACCCAAACCGGCGTGGACCGAGTCCATGGACCGGTAGCGTCGCCAGACCAATCCCGTGTTGCCACGTGTCCAGGTAGCGCAATAATTAATTTCCGAAAAAGAAAATGATTTATTAATTCGAAATAATGATTTCAGATTTTGTTTCAAACTTCAAACGCTTATAACTTTTGCGTTTCAACTCCGATTTGAGTGATTCAAATTTCTAAATTTGTATAAAATTGAGACCTACCTAAATATGAATTTTATCTAATTTTTAGACTAAAGGTTTTCTCTGTAAAATTATTTAATTGATTATTTAAACTTTAAATAATCATAACTTTTACATTTTAACTCCAAATTTGACGATTCCAGTTTCTAAAAATTCATAAAATTATGTTCTCTCTGTTTATGGATTTTATTTGGATGTTTGGACACTTTTTGCCTATTGTTTATTCGTGTATTTGCTATTTGCACGCTTTACGAGTAGACGTTGAAGTGCCGGAAGGATTCGAAGGAGAAGTATTGACTCAGGATCCAACTCAAGACCAAGAGCAAGTACTTTTTGAAGGCAAGTTGTGCTTTGACCATGTTGATCCTATTTCGAAAATCTATTTTGATTTAACCTATTGCATGCTAGTTCAATTAGAAAATACTTTATTTAAATTTGGGAATTAGATAAATACCAATTTCTTTGTATGACACCTTGATTACTTAAATATGTGCCATGGCCCTTGTCACCCTAGTTGTGGTTTACTAGTTGGACATTATTAACTTGCCAACATGGGTTTTAGACCGTTGTAGTAAATCGCTTAGACACACTACGTGCTCATGACATGATTTTGGACAAACAAACGTTAATGTTGACTTAATGATATATTGAACCTATTTTGGAAAGGTATCATGTGATGTTGATGGCACGTGGTGCATGGTAATCAACTGGGGTTTGATAAATAGTTTTTCGACCGGGGCATGTGGCAAGAATAATCAGGTGGGCCAGTTGTGGCATTGGGGATGTTGATTTGGTTCTTCGGGTAGTCTTGCCCTGGTCACCCTAAGGACTTAACCTTGCAAGCCTTTGAACTGGGTCTAACGTGCAACCACATGTCCAGAATGGGATGGACCTAGTTGACTAAGTTGCTATTAGCGTACTGTGGGACCTCGGGAGGTCAACTACACCCTTTGTGTAAGTTGTGCGGGGGAGCGTCTGGCCGAGGCCAGTACCCATCTAACGGTTGATTGGCCTAAACTTCGCCTTAGCTAAGGGAAGGGTTAGTGTGCAATAACCGGGAGGACCACTTGTATTGTTAGAAGTTTCGAAAGACTTTGTTACTGAACTCGCCTTTGTGGTGTTTGATCAGTATCTTGTGGGTAAAGTGCATAACCTCTGCAGAGTATAGAATCTATTCGAATAGCCGTGTCCGCGGTATTGGACATCGCCGGGAATTACAGTCAAGGGTTAGATTTTCTCAAAGATAACTTGGGTTTGAAAGGTTAATGGATTAATAATGATGTTGATGGAAATGTGGATTAGGATGGGAAAGATGTTTATTAAACTCCTTGAAAAGTTACCTATGCTATACTTGTTTCTACCGCTTTGAATCTACTTATGTTACTTGTCAAATGCTGTTTCTGCAAATATACCTTGAGCTATTCCTTTGTACTAAGCCATGCATGTAGTATATTAGTGCATTCGTGCATGACTTGCGAGTACCAAGTACTCACCCTTGCCACAATACAACACCAGTTGAAGAGGAGACTACACCACTTTGGAGGAGGAGCTCCAAGAGGAACCGTCTACTTAGGAAGCGAGCCGATCAGGTTACTGTGGTATCTTTGGATGGCGCCACGAAGTTATTTGATTTTTCCGCTGCTACTATTTCTCTCTTAATAAGTATCGCCCTGCGAGGCGTACATTTGTGACTTGGCTATAAGGTCAAGTAACCAGTTTGCTTAATTAAATAAAGGTACTTTATTAGTATCGAATGGTATGATTGTGATATTTACCGATGTTAAGACTGTGTGCACTAGCGCGTTCCTGGACTAGTGCTGAATACACAGAGGGTCCGGATTTGCAAATTCGGGGTCCCGACATGCAGCTATACCAGTTGAGGATGATGTAGATGAGGAGGAGCACACTGGATACGATAGGGAGAGTCCAATGATGATGCCTGGCTCTACTTTTCCTTCCATGAAAGAATTTAGATTAGCCGTCAGACAATATACCATCTTGGGGGAGTTTGACATAAATAGTAAGAAGTTCGAGCCTACAAGGTTTCTTGGTGCTTGTAAAGCAATAGGATGTCCTTGGAAAATTGTTGCTAAAAAAATGCAAGGGCAGAAAACTATCGCGGTACTAACCTTATGTATTAATATATGATTTATTATTTGTACGTACTCTTTATTATTGTGCTCTTGTACTTACTGCCTCTTGATCCTTGTTTATAATTGTAGGTGACAGGGATAGGACCTGACCATCAATGTGCTTCAAGTAGCAGAAGAACCAGTGGTATGGCATCTCTGAGCTGGGTGGCTGATAAGGCAGTGTCTATCTTGGGATTATCTCCTAACATGGGTACCGAGGAGCTACAAATGAAGTTACAGAATGAGTACAATGTTAAAATTGGATATGATACTGTATGGAAGAGGAGAGAAATAGCAATGAATAAGCTATATGGGACTTGGGCAGAAAGTTTTCAAACACTTTACAACTATAAGGCTGAGATTGAGTTGAGGTCCCCAGGAAGCACTGCACAAATTGATACTAAAAATGTGGAAGGTAACATTTACTTCAACAGATTATTTGTTGCATTTAGGCCCTGCATTGAGGGCTTCTTGAATGGTTGTAGACCATACATAAGCATAGATTCGACCACTTTAAATGGTAAGTGGTCTGGCCAACTTGCTGCGGTAACAGCTTTAGATGGACATAGTTGGATGTTTCCGGTAGCCTTTGGGTTTTTTGATGTTGAAAATACTGAAAATTGGACATGGTTTATGCATCAAGAAAAAGAAGGCAATAGGCAATCCTCCTATACTAGCTGCGTGCACAGATGCTTGTAAGGGTTTAGAAAATGCAGTGAAACATGTTTTTCCTCAAGCTGAGCAAAAGGAGTGTTTTAAACATCTTATGGCTAATTTTGTTAAGGAATTTCACGGTGACATCAAAAGCAACATGTGGCCTGCTACTAGGGCATATTGCAAGAATGAATTTGCGTACCACCTTGGTAAGGTACTTGCAGTTGAATCTAGAGTAACCAAGTACCTTGAGGACCATCATAATTTGCTATGGATCAGGTGAGATCTTGTTATTCACTAGTTTATATTGCTTGTATTTATCTTGCAAACACTTAATTCCTCGTTCTTGATGGCTTTTCAGGAGTTATTTCAACCCAGAGATCAAGTGTGACTACACAAATAATAATCTTGCCGAATCCTTTAATAGTTGGATAAGGGATATACAGGATTTGCCTATTGTCACACTAGTTGACAAGCTCAGAGAGAAGGTTATGGAGCTTTTTAGGAAGAGGAGAGCTATTGGAGCAAGGTTGCAAGGTATAATACTACCGGCTATCATCCAACAATTGAATGTTAAGTCTAGAGGATTATGCCATCTTAAGCCACATGCATCTAGTGATTGGAGTGTTGAAGTCAGAGATACCACCAAGAATGACATGAGACATGTAGTCAAGGCACGTTGAAGGACCATGTGGAGGTCCATCCATATTTGTGGTGAGTATTTGACTTTATTTGAGCAAGGTGTGCGTATGTTTGAGTTTGATTTGATTCAGAATTCAAAAGGAAGCAATTTGGGTTGTGTTGGTCTCTTGTGGTACTACCGGCCTTTGGCTGGCGGTAGAACCGACTGATGAATGAGACATGATTAATTGTGAGCATTTGTGATGTTTATTGCATATTATTGGACAATGCTATGTGATGGTTTTCCTTATCTTTGATGGTTGCATGACAACGGTGCTAGGTCATGGTGAGGCGGATGATGACTGGGACTAGGCGAGGTGCGTCAGAGGTCCAGACGGTTGGAGATCGCCAGAAGATGATCGGAGATGAAGTCCGGTCAAGACAAAGAAGATAAGGAAAGGGGATGATACTAGCTAGATGCCGCGAGGATCGATGAGGGCTGTTGGATCACAGTCTAGTTGATAGGATAGCGGGTCTAGTAGTATGCTTTGAAAAATGAGCAAAAAAACACATTATGTGTGTAGGGTTTTGGTTGTCCCTTGCATGGTGGAGTGAGTGGGTTAATCCTAGCCCTTGGTGGAGTGCTCTAGGGTTTGAGACTCATCCAAGGGTAGTAGGTAGCCCAAGAGTAGTATAAATAGAGGGGTGGAGGGAGGCCTCCATGCCCCATTCATTCTTTGAGTTGTTGTGTTGCTCATTTGAGCTTGCCCACATGAAGTGAGGCTTTATAATCACACATCTCTGAATGAAATAGAATTTCCAAGAGCCAAATTTATTTCTTGCAATTTAATTTTTGCAATTTACATTATGTCTTTACTTTCAGCATTTACTTTCATGTATTAAATTCAGCATTTACATTCTCGTATTTACATTTATGATTGCTGGATTTTTTTCTTGACTTGAGCGATTCACATTCACCTCCTTCTATATTCTATTTGGATCTTCACTCAAGATCGAGTCGATTTGCCAAAGTTTGTATGCCGCAAGAGTTTATTTGTCAAGTTTCTACAAGATCGCAAATCTGTCCTGAACTTGTTCTTTGCGCAATAGTCAGTCTTCGATTTTTAGAAAAATCTATAAAAATCCTTTTTGAGTGTATCTTGTTGAACAATGGGCATGACTCATATATCCATCTGTGGAAAATTTTTGGAGTCTATTGGTTGCACCGTTTGGGATCTATGAGGTGAAAATCGAGCCCCAAATTTTCTGATTGAAGTTCCTGACTATCTGTAGTCCGTGATTTTTTCTGTTTTTTCTACAAGGCTTTTGGGGTTTATTTCTGATGAAGTGCTTCATGGCTCATCTTCTCATAGGGTTAAAAATTCTCACAAAATTTGGAGCAACATAAGTTCATCAACCACCTACTCGAAGTGGGGACAATTCCTGAAAAAAATCTGCTTTTGCTTTTCTAAAAGAGGCTTTTTGTGATTTTGCTTAATCTCTTTTAGAAAAAAAGTCTTTGAATTGATTCCTCTTTAGTTTAGACACTTAACAACCAGGATTGTTATTTACAAATCCCTAACATGATTCATGGTTCTCATCCATGCAAACTAGCGATACACATAATTGTCGAGTCGTTCCGGTTTTTGCGGGTTTCGCGAATTTAAGGAGCACCGGTTTCCTTGTGGGATTGTTTTGAGTACTTTGAGTTGGGGAAATTTTATTTGAGATTATTCACCCCCCTCTGATCGCCATCTCGGTCTTTCAATTGGTATCAGAGCCGGTTTTACTCTTTTATAGATCTTGACCAGTCTCTAGAGTCATGGTGACGGACAAGTACTCCTCTAAGCCTCCAATTTTTGCTGAAGTTGATTATCCATTCTAGAAGGTTCAGATGGAGACATACATCACTGCCCAAGGCTTTTCTATATGGTAGAAGGTGAAGCTCCCGTATGAGGTTCCGGCCGATGAGAACGTCAACGCCGCAAACATGGCTGACGTTGAGGCAAACGCTAAGGCCAAGAACCTCCTCATACAGGGACTTAGCCACAGTGAGTATGATCGCGTCTCTCACCTACGATTGGCTCACGAGATCTGGGTGACCCTCAATGCTTACCATGAGAGCACCACTCAGATCAAGTCCGTGAGACAGGATCAATTCAAGCGTAACTACAATAAGTTTGAGCAGCACGCTGGTGAGAGCCTCGACAAGTGGTTTGCTCATTTTGCCAAGATCCTCAGCAATCTTCGGTCAGTTGGTTGCTCATACACTGATTCGGAGAATGCGTGGCATTTTCTTAGAGCACTCGATCTGAGGATTTGGGAGATGAAGGTAACCACCATCATGGACCACACGGATTTGTCGACTTTGACTCTTGATGGGTTGTATTCCCGTCTCAAGACTCATGAGCTCGACATCATCGCTCGTAGGACGAAATCGCAATCGATGGCTTTGGTTACTGATCCCATCGGGTCTTCCTCTTCAGGACCCTCACTTGACTTCTCTTCTGGTTTTTCTCTCTCCGCTTTTTGCAACGTAAGCGATGACGTTCTGGAACAATTTTTAGAAAACGAGCTTGCTCTTGTCGCTCGAAAATTTTCAAACATTTACAAGAGGGTGAGAGATAGGAAGAAGAGCGGAATGATCACTTGCTTCGAGTGTGGTGGCCCCAACCACATTCGGGCAAACTGCCCCAAGCTGGAGAAGGGCAAGAATAAATAAGGCGGTTCGAGCAAGAACGACTACACCGACAAGAACCGCAACAAGAAGCCTCCAGCTCGCGAGCCAGCTCGAGAGAAGAAGCACCGCAAGTTCGCCAAGAGCAAGAAGCTCTTTCACCGCGTACTCGCCGCTCTGGACGATCTGGACCTCTCCGACACAGAGACATGGAGCGACGACGATGAGGATGAACCGCGAGAGAAGGCGAAGGGCAGCGACGACGAGCTGTACAGCGACATGGAGGAGGTACCTTCTTATGACCAGCTCAATGATGCTTTTGTCAAACTAGGAAAATTTCATTCCAATTCTAGAGCTAGGTGTTTGGATCTAGAGAAGGAAGTAGGTACCTTATCTCGGGAGTTAGCTTCACTTAGATCTTATTCCTCCCGAGACTCTGATAGCTGTACTCTTTGTGATGCTTTGCTTGTGGAGTTGGAGAACCTAAGGACCCTACATGATAGTGTGGTTTCTGATCTTGAGGCTCTTAGGTTGAAGGATGCTAGCACATGTTCTGTTGACCCTATTCATGCTGATGCTAGTTTTCTTCATGCTCACACGAATGCATCTTGTGATAATTGCCCTAAGTTGCTTGCTGAAATTGATGCCATGAGCTCACACCTTAGAAAGCTTTCTGCTAGAAATGATGAACTTGAATCATATGCTTCTAAGGACCCAGTCAGCTCATGTGAGGGCTGTAAGCAACTAAAACTTGACAATGACGCTTTGACTGTCAAGTGTGCTAAATTTGCTAAGGACTTACTAGTTAAGTCACCTACTGGTTGCTTGCTGTGTGTTGGGGTTAAGGAGGACGTGGTCAAAGTTCACGAAGAGCTTAGGAAGAAATTAGAAGCCCAGATTGGTAGGATTAGAGATGCTCCCTATGTGTCTTGCGAGTGCCTCAAGATTGAGGTTGCTGTTTATAGGGAGAGATTTGCTTGTGTTGTTCATTCTTCTCCATCTGGCTCTTCTTCTTCTACTCCTTCCCCCTGCTCTTCTTGTGCCTCACTTTTTCAAGAGTGCCAGTACCTTATGAGCACCCTCGAGAAATTTGTTGGAGGCAAGAAAAAGCTCAATCTTATCTTAGTCCAATCTAAAATTAGTCGATTCAGTCAAGGTCTAGGATTTGATTCCTTGGAGCACGCACGGGCGCATCCGCCTACTATTGTGCGCGCCTCCAAGAGTGGAGAGATTGTGGTTGCTCCTTAGACGAGCACCACTGTGTTTAGGTCAGCATGTCTGGTTCACGGGATCTCTGACGAGAAGGATTCTTCTCCTACTACTTCGGCCTCCAAGGCGAAGTATACATGCACCTTCTGTCAGAAGGATGGACACCTGGTTGACTTCTGTTTCAGACGCGCCAAGATCACTCGGCGTGAGCGTGTTAGTGCCCTTAGGGGTATTCAGGATCATCCCCAGACTCTGAGTGCTTCTAAGGCACACACGACTTCTAGGCAGGTTTCACAGATGCCTGTTTTTGGACAGCGTATGGGGCTTGGTTTTCAGGCTTCTTCTTTTGGTTTTCGCACTAGAGCTGTTCCAAGTCAGTCTTTTCGCCGTCCTTATGATATTCCTTGTTTTCCCCATCGAGGTGGATATCAGCGGCGTGAGCTTGCTTCCTCCAGTAGGAGGTCTGAGCAGCGTATTGTGGATGGTCTGGCCTTTGCACGCGAGACCAACCAAGACTGCTCCTGCACATTCTACTAGAGCTGTCTCTGAGTTCGTGAGAGTTGAGTCTAGGAGAGGCGCTAGATTGCATTCTACTGCTCCTTTGACTGCTTCTACTTCTGCTCAGGTGACTCAGTATTAGGTTCCTAGATCAGCCTTGATCTGTCCTAGTACTGAGACATCTGCCTTTCGCTCTTATTGATTCAGGTTCGTGGGACAGGGAAGGGGGAGGTTTGGATTATGAGCTCATATGGCATATCTTGAGGGGGAGCTAATGTGTATTATATGTCTATATGTATATATTGCATTTCCTTCTGGGTATCTTTGGGATTCTTTTCAATTTGGTTGAGTCAACTTCACCTAGATCTCTGGCATGCCTCTGCATGGACCTCTCATCTTATGCTTTAGAGTGTTATTCTTCTCTTTTTCTCGGTTGAGCTCACTCACAGTCTTTTAGGTATAGCAGGTGTTGGGCCCCCTGGGTAGATAGGGTCTGTGTTTGCTCCTGGGTTGGAGTTGAAGATGTAGCTTTCCTATATAAGTTATATGGGGAAGGTGAGAGCGAGTTTGAGTGCTAGTATTTCTCTTCATCTTATTTATGCTCATAGATTACCCATTTGCCAGTTTCTTGATTCCTTCCCATTTCTGTGTTTCTGGTTTCAGTTGAGTTCAATTCATCTTTTTGGAATCTAAAATTGCTAATAACTCAACTTGAATTAGATTTTGTGCTTAATCGACTCACTTGTTGAGGGGGAGCTTGGAATTGATTCTCTTGCATTTAGATTTGTTTTTCATTTACGAGCTTTGTCTATTATGCAATTGATAAAATTGAGATATGTTGCACCTAGCTACTTTTCTGAAGATATTTGCTAGTCTAGGTCATATCTAATCTGGTGTATCATGTTTAAACTAGCCATCATTTAAATTGAGCTTTCTTGAAAACTTGATGAAACTTAGCTTTTACTTGCTATATTTCTTTACTAGATGCTTATGCCATGCTTAGTGAAATAGTGGGTTTCTACAAGAGTCCCTAGAGTAACTTGGGTTAGCTATATTGTTCCATTCCAGCATCCTCACCATGCTCATGAATCTATGTGCTACAATGCTAAAAATTGACTTGTTTTCACTAAAATTGATCTCAAAACTCTACATTCTCGAGACTGCTTCCCATTGCACTTGGTATGAACTTGGAGTGTATTGTATATGACCAAGACCACTCTTTTAAACCTCGTGCTTGAGATGGTTGAATAGGGCTTGAGTCAATAAATTGAAAAATGCAAAATAAACTAGAGGAAGAGAGTGACACCTAGGAGACCTATGTCGATGGCTCCTAGTCAAGGTTGTGTTTCACTAGGATAAGCTCTCTACACCTCAAAGGTTTACGAAGGAGAGTGAAGCCTAGGAAGTCTTTGTCGATGGCTCCTAGTCGAGAATGTGCTTCACTAGGCCTAACTCTTTGAACCGCTTTGTGAGAATTAATCTAAAAATTTGCATTTGAAGAGATGGTTGAGCATGAGGGTTCTCTAATGGTCTTGTAGCTTCCCAAAGTGTTGACTAGGTTGAACTCTAGTATATCCATTTGCTCATTTGGTTGGCTTTGCTTCTAGTCTTGAAGTTATCTAATGGTCTTGTAGCTTCCCAAAGTGTTGACTAGGTTGAACTCTAGTATATCCATTTGCTCATTTGGTTGGCTTTGCTTCTAGTCTTGAAGTTATGCTAAATGTTGCTATTGTTGCAATCATGCAAAATTAGTATAATTTCTTTTGAGCTAGTTAGTAAAAAAAAATTGAAATATGCCTTTGGATATGACTTAGAATGACATATTCTGAACTTCAGTAGCTTGGTGTCATACTTTGTCCAAATGGTCACTTGCATAATCCTCAAAGCTCTTCTAGGTTACATTTCATTTAATTTTTTTTTGCTCTCTTGATGCCTATATTGCCAAAAGGGGGAGAAAACATAGAAAAAGGCATCTTAGAGGGAAGAAATTTTTTTAAAAAATGATTTCTCATGATAATGTTGAACAATTGTTCTTGCATTTGGATCATGAGCTTTTATCGAAAAATTGTTCTTTCTTGTGTTGAGCTCTAAAAATCTTCTCATCTATTTGGTCATGAGCTTGCTTTCTCTTTTAGTTGGACCAAATATGATTTTTGCAATCAAATTGCTTTTCTTCTTTTATATTCAAACTCAAATTATGCCTTTTGTGTGGTTTGTCAATATACTCATCAAGGGCGAGATTGAAGGACCATGTGGAGGTTCATCCATATTTGTGATGAGTATTTGATTTTATTTGAGCAAGGTGTGCTCATGTTTGAGTTTGATTTGATTCAGAATTCAAAAGGAAGCAATTTGGGTTGTGTTGGTCTCTTGTGGTACTACCGGCCTTTGGCTGGCGGTAGAACCGACTGATGAATGAGACATGATTAATTGTGAGCATTTGTGATGTTTATTGCATATTATTGGACAATGCTATGTGATGATTTTCCTTGTCTTTGATGGTTGCAGGACGACGGTGCTAGGTTATGGTGAGGCGGATGATGACCGGGACTAGGCGAGGTGCGTCAGAGGTCCAGAAGGTTGGAGATCGCCAGAAGATGATCGGAGACGGAGTCCGAGCAAGTCAAAGAAGATAAGAAAAGGGGATGATACTAGCTAGATGCCGCGAGGATCGATGAGGGCCGTTAGATCGCGGTCTAGTTGATAGGATAGTGGGTCTAGTAGTATGCTTTGAAAACAGTGCAAAAAAAACCCATTATGTGTGTAGGGTTTTGGGTGTCCCTTGCATGGTGGAGTGAGTGGGTTAATCCTAGCCCTTGGTGGAGTGCTCTAGGGTTTGAGACTCATCCAAGGGTAGTAGGTGGCCCAAGAGTAGTATAAATAGAGGGGGTAGAGGGAGGCCTTCATGCCCCATTCATTCTTTGAGTTATTGTGTTGCTCATTTGAGCTTTGCCCACATGAAGTGAGGCTTTGTAATCACACATCTCTGAATGAAATAGAAGTTCTAAGAGCCAAATTTATTTTCTCGCAATTTAATTCTTACAATTTACATTATATCTTTACTTTCGGTATTTACTTTCATGTATTAAATTCAGCATTTACATTCCCGTATTTACATCTATGATTGCTGGATTTTTTTCTTGACTTGAGCCATTCGCATTCACCTCCTTCTATATTCTATTTGGATCTTCGCTCAAGATCGAGTCTATTTGCCAAAGTTTGTATGCCGCAAGAGTTTATTTGTCAAGTTTCTACAAGATCGCAAATCTGTCCTGAACTTGTTCTTCGCGCAGCAGTCAGTTTTCGATTTTTAGAAAAATATATAAAATTCCTTTTTTAGTGTTTCTTGTTGGAGAATGTGTGTTACTCATATATCCATTTGTGAAAAAAAATTGGAGTCTATTGGTTGCACCGTATGGGAGCTATGAGGTGAAAACCGAGCCCCAAATTTTCTGATCGAAGTTCCTAACTGTTTGTAGTCCGTGATTTTTCCTGTTTTTTCTACAAGGTTTTTGGAGTTGATTTTTGGTGGAGTATTTCACGACTCATCTTTTCAAAGGGAGAAAAATTCCCAAAAATGTTGGAGCAAGATAAGTCCACTAACCGCCTGCTCCAATTGGGGACAATTCCTGAAAAAAATCTGGTTCTGCTTTTTTAAAAGAGGTTTTTTGTGATTTTGCTTGATCTCTTTTAGAAAAGAAGTCTTTGAATTGATTCCTCTTTATTTTGGACACTTAGCAACCAGGATTGTGATTTACAAATCCCTCACATGATTCATGGTTCTCATCCATGTAAACTAGGGATACACATAGTTGTCGAGTCGTTCCGGTTTTTACGTATTTCGTGAATTTGAGGAGCACCGGTTTCCTTGCGGGATTGTTTTGAGTACTTTGAGTGGGGGGGATTTTATTTGGGATCATTCACCCCCTTCTGATCGCCATCTCGGTCTTTCACACGTACACATGAGTGTACTTGTTTTCAGTGGCAGCACACGTGCAAGCCATGTTCACATGCTTTAGTTGTCTTGACCGCAATGCAAAATATCAACCTAAAAGATTTTGTGCATGAGTATTTCTCATTGGATAGATTCAGGGCAACATATCATGGTGAAATAGAACCACTAACAGGCAAGTCTCAATGGCCTAGAGTATATGTTGGGTTTGTCTTGCTGCCACCACTATGCAAAAGAGGTGTAGGAAGACAAAGAAAATTGAGAATGAAGGCTTGCACAGAAAAGGGCTACCAAGGAAATAAGAAATTTAAGGTGAGAGGCAAGAACAAATGCAAAAGATGTGGAGAGCTAGGACATAGGCAAGCTGGCTGTCCTCTAAATGGTGTAAAGAAAAGGTTAAATTCTTTATTTCCATGTTTATTTGCAAATATTTGTGTTCTTAAGTTGTACAAATATTTATTCCCATTATGACAGGAAAAGTAGGAGCAAGAAAAATACAGTGCCATGGGAAGGACCAAGCAATGTAACTCCAATCAGTGAAGAACCAATCAATCCAACTCCGTCTACACCTACAAGAAGGTCGATATCTTATATAGAGACTTATTTCTCTTGTAATTCATGTGCAATAATGACATTATCTTTTTTCTTAGCCACGCTGAATGTTGATGGGAGGTGTATGATCGCAAGCAACAAGGGTAAAAAAGATCACTCCCAGGAAGAAAAGGCAAAATTGAATGCAATTATTTGAGATGGATATGTATGCATTTTTATGTTCCGAACATGCCCTTAGGTTTCTTTTGGATAGTTTTCAAAACATGTACTTTTTGGATGAAAGAAAAACAAGAGCTCTGTGCTAAGCCGCTAAAGTTTATCGGGTGAAATGCCTACGAAGGATTGAATCCTGCTGGAATTTTAGACCTTGCTGTCCCAATGCATATTTTGTTTAATCTCTCCACTAATGGATGGTTAGCGGTTGCTAACTTTTTTTAAAAAAATTTGCTAGCTACTGATCTTTTCAAAGGCGGTACTTAAAAAAATTACGCCTTTTGAGTAATTGAAGAAACCTCCTGTGGATTGTCTTGTGTGTCCATGGAAGAAGCGATGAGAGCTTCTTGCTCTGTTTGATGCGCAAGAATGTCCAATAGGGCAGCGTACTGTTACCTGTACAGCTTACTGTGCTAAGGGGCAAAAGAGTCATTCTATATTGATGTTTAAGGGGTAAGTGAGTTCAATTTGTAAAAACCCTCTTATAGGACAAATCCTCAAATCATATATGAACTTCAGGATATTTTATACGAGATAGATTAACTTTGGGTAAATTAGCAAAGGCGGGGGCATATCCTGTGCAATCAATGGTTTGGTGCAATCATCGTGCAATCAAACTAAAAAAAGATTTAAAAAAATCATAAATGTACATCTCAATTTACCCCATCTATGTATAAAATTTCATGATCAAATTCGTCCTATGCTAGAAGTTACAAAAAAGACAAATTTCAGAAGTTACAAAAAAGACAAATTTGGGGTGAAATTTGTCTTTTTTGTAACTTTTAGCATAGGACGAATTTGATCATGAAATTTTATACGTAGATGGGGTAAGTTGAGATGTACATCCATGATTTTTTTCAGAATTTTTTGAAACTTTTTTTAGTTTGATTGCACGGTGATTGCACCAAACCTTTGATTGCACAGGATATGCCCCCAGCAAAGGCAGATCAACTTCATGGGGGCATATCCTGTGCAATCAATAGTTTGGTGCAATCACCGTGCAATCAACCTAAAAAAGTTTCAAAAAATTCTGCAAAAATTCATGGATGTACATCTCAACTTACCCCATCTACGTATAAAATTTCATGATCAAATTCGTCCTATGTTAGAAGTTACAAAAAAGACAAATTTGGAGTGCATTTGAACTGTAAAAGTTTGTTAGAAATTTGTTTTTTTGTTACTTCTAGCATAGGACGAATTTCATCATGAAATTTTATATGTAGATGGGGTAAGTTGAGATGTACATCCATGAATTTTTTCAGAATTTTTTGAAATTTTTTGTAGTTTGATTGTACGATGATTGTACCAAACTATTGATTGCACATGATATGCCGCCAACTTCATGGCAAATCAATTATCCCGTAGTCGTCAGCTGCTGACATGCCGCCGGCCGCCCCGCCGCCTCCTCCACATCGCCGGTCTTCGGCATCTCCGCAGACGACTCCCATGGCGTCCTCTCCGCACTCGCTGACCTCCGCCACCGCCACCGCCGCCGCTCTCCTCGCCCACCTCGCCGCTGTCCTCTCCGGCCCCAACTGGCACCTCCACCCCTCCCTCCCGCATCTCCCCGCCCTCCTCGCCCCGTCCCTCCCCCACACGCTCCCCCTCCCGCTCCCCGTCCGCCTCGCCGCGGCGGCCGCCCGCGCCGCCGCGCCCTCCCGCCACCTACTCGGCCTCTCCCTCCCCGTCCTCCTCCGCCTCCACTCCCTGTCCCCTCCCCCTCTCCGGCCCCTATTCAATCGCCCCTTCCGCTCCCTCCTCGCCCACCTCTCCCGCTTCGCCCTCACCCCGCTCATCCTCCGCCTCTTCGCCCACATGCACCGGCACTCCCCGCCTGCCCCCATCGCCCCCACCTACAACGCCCTCATCCGCTCCCTCTGCCGCCGCGCCGACCTAGTGCGCGCCCTACGGTACCTCAGCCTCATGGTCCGCTCCGGCTGGCGCCCTGACGCGTACACATTCAACTCCCTGATCGTTGTGTACTGCCGCACCCACCAGGTCGATGTCGCCCATCACCTGTTCTACAAAATGCCGCTGAGAGGGTTCCCGCAGGACGTGGTCTCGTACACTGCTCTGATTGAGGGGTTGTGTGAGACGGGGAGGATTGATGAGGCAGTGGAGTTGTTCAAGGCGATGGAGAAGCCGGACATGCATACCTACGCGGTCTTGGTGAAGGGGCTGTGTGAGGCGGGGCGGGGGGAGGAGGGGATTCAGATGCTGCGGAGGATGAAGGAATCAGGGTGGCGGCCAAGTGCTCGTGCTTATCTGGCAGTGATCGATTTCCGGTGTAGGGAGCGGAGGGTTGAGGAGGCTGAGGAAATGCTTGGGGAGATGTTTGACAAGGGGCTGGTGTCGTGTGTTGTGGCGTGCACTGCGGTGCTGAATGAGTATTGTAAGGAGGGGAGGATGAGTGATGCACTGAGGTTGCTTGAGGTGATGAAGTTGAGGGGGTGCGAGCCAAATGTGTGGACATACAACGCATTGGTGCGTGGGTTCTGTAATGAGGGGAAGGTGCACAAGGCAATGGCTTTGTTGGACCGGATGAGAGCGCGTGGAGTAGACCCAGATGTTGTGACGTACAATTTGTTGATTCGGGGCCAATGTGTGGATGGGCATATAGAGAGCGCCTTCCGATTACTTCGTTTGATGGAAGGAGAGGGTTTAGATGCTGATCTGTACACTTATAATGCATTGATCGATGCTCTATGCAAGGATGGAAGAATCGATCAAGCTTTCTCCCTTGTTGATAGCCTGGAGGTTAGAGGCGTAAAACCTAATGCTGTGACATTTAATTCATTGATAGATGGGCTATGCAAGGCTGGTCAAGTAAATGCCGCATCGACATTATTGGAAAAGATGGTCTCAGCAGGTTGCTCACCAGATACCTATACGTACAGTCCATTCATTGAATACCAATGCAAAATGAAGGGATCGCAAGAAGGTTTGTCCTTTATAGATGAGATGTTACAAAAGGATGTGAAGCCCACGACAGTCAATTATACAATTGTAATCGACAAGCTTTTCAAGGAGAGAAACTATGGATTAGCCACGAGAATCTGGGGCCAAATGGTTTCACTGGGTTGCAGTCCTGATGTAGTCACTTATACTACGTCTATGCGTGCTTACTGCAATGAAGGAAGACTCAGTGAAGCAGAAAATGTATTGATGGAGATGAGCAAAAGTGGGGTCACTGTAGATGCAATGGCGTATAACACTTTGCTGGATGGGAATACAAGTGTTGGACAGACAGACCATGCGGTCTCAATTTTGAAGCACATGACAAGTGTTGCTTCTATGCCAAACCAGTTTACTTATTTGATCTTGCTTAGACATCTTTTACAGAGGAGGCTAGCAGAGGATGTGCCTTTGAACGTAGCTGGTGTGTGGAAGACCATAGAGCTTACTGATATCTTCGAATTGTTTGATGTTATGAAGAAGAACGATGTTCTTCCTAATTCAGGCACTTATTCTGCCATTCTGGAGGGGCTTTCTGAAGATGGAAGATCGGAAGCGGCGACATCATTGGTTTCTCGTATGAAAGAGGATAATCTCTCTCTGAATGAAGATATCTACAATGCACTCATTACTTGTTTTTGCAAATCAAGAATGTATCAAGATGCGTGGGTGTTGCTTCCCTCCATGATTAGACATGGTTTTGTACCACATTTGATGTCCTATCAGCGTCTGCTTTCTGGGCTTATTAGTGAAGGACAAGCTGATAGGTCTAAAGAAATATGCAGGAACTCTAGCTGGAAAGACTATAATCCTGATGAAATTGTGTGGAAAGTAATTATTGATGGCCTGATAAGAAAGGGATATTCAGATATGTGCCATGACATGATATCCATATTAGAACAGAAGAACTGCAAACCAAGTCATCAGACATATATGATGCTGACAGAGGAATTGTCTGCCAGGGAATAATATGCTGCAACAATCATATCTTAACTCGCGGCAATGTCTCCATCAGTTATGCAAACCATGCCTCATCGGGTGCTTGTTCAAGCACAAGCTGCATCCAACTATAGACACCAGAGTTGTGTGTAGCATGGATCATTCAACACAGGCACACACACATTGAGTTCATGCTCTATTGCTCTGTGAAAGGTACTGAATTGATTCCTGATGTTATGATTTCTGGTTATTTCTCTACTCTTATCATTTTGTATTTCTGGTGCTTTACGGAAAGCTTTTGATCAAAGTGTTAGATATTATATTCATCTTATTCCACACAATCACAAATAACCTTACTTGTACATAGTGAAGTGGTACTAACTTTTACTAGACGAATTCGTAGTTCTTGAAATAGCCAAATAAAAGAACTCTAGCTAGAAGTGGAGGACCTGCGTGTTTCTAAAAAAATGGAGGAACTATTTTCCAGTGGACTTGATACAATGTGCAAGAGGTAATTGGCATTCAATTTTTGGAACTTTGCGCTGGGAGATCTAGAAATAAGTAGTTGTACATATATAGTTTTGACTGTTTTCAACATTTGCTCATTATATATCTAAGGTGGTTAAAAAACACACCAAGTAACCTATGACATTGACCTGCCAGGTCATTAATGGTCCAAGGTAGATCCATGAATTCTGACATTTCTGGAAAAATGGCATTCGTTGGCATACGTTTGTTGAGTTTTCCAGTCTACTCCTTGCACTTTTCGTTTGTAGGTGATAGACTTTTCAAGTAGGAACATTCATTTTGATGAAGTTGCACTTAAAAATTAATTTGGGTTTGAAGCTGTGCAGGAAAAAATATTTACATGTCCAAAATCATAAAGCTAACATCATGCACTTTTTGTAGAACAGTGCATTATGGAAATTTTGTAATGCTGCTGCTGAATGATCCGAGGCTGAACGTGGGACTCCAGATCAGTATGCATGATTGCATGTACAGTGGCAGTTGCTGATAGAGTATACACTGATGACAGCTTTGCAGGAGTCAAAACTCAAAAGCCCATACCAGGTTCCATGTTGTTTAAGATTGTTTGGTCTGAAGTATTAGCATGGTTCTGTAATATCTGTTCATTTAAGCATTTCGTTTTTGTCAATGGGTGGGTTCATCGCTGATCCTGTGAGTTCTTGATGACACCTTCTGATGTTGGCAGTTGAGTCATATTTGGATTTCATTTTTGGGGTGGCAGGTATTGGCTATTGCTGCCAAAAAAGTATATGGCAGGGCCAAGAGAAAATTGACGTGCACTTTTTGACTTGCAATCAATTTTTGTAAATCATCAGCATACAAATAACTGAGAAGTAGGCCTTCTTGGACTTGTACATTCTGATTCTTTTGTTCTTGTTCTAATTCTTTTTGAACAAATTCTTGTTGTTCTAATTCCAAGTGCAATAAAGGACTTCTGTAACTGAATGAACAATGTCGAAGAAAGAATTACTCAGGTGGGCCAACATAACTTGTTGGCAGTAACATGTAGTCTGGAAAAGAATTTCAACTTCCAGTTAGAGTATGTATGTGCTATGCATACCCTTTTGATAAATCTTGAGTTGAATAAGTTATAGACTTCTAGGCAAGGTTCCAAATCTTGTTTTGAGTGAAATCTCGGAGGTCCCCGAAATCCGAAATTTTGGCGAAATTCGGAAATTTCGGGTAAAATCCGGACGAATTACAAAAACAAAATTTCAAATTCGGTTTTTTTTAACCGAGAAATCCGAAATCTCGACCAAAAAATGATCCAAAATATGTTAAAAAATCTTAATTTTTTTTTTTGGATGGTCTTGACATATTACTAATGTTTCCATAAAATTTTCAGATGATAATCAAGCATGAGGAATTTTAAAAAAAATCTAACAGTACTATTGTTCTGATAAAAGGGTTGACCACCAAATTTCAACCGAATGGAAAATGGTCCAAACCACATTAGAAACTTCTGAAAAAAATTTGAATGGTCCTAACATATTCATAATATTCTCATAAATTTTTTAGATGATGATCAAGCTTTAGAAATTTTTAAAAATTCAAATAGTGCTACTAAAGACAAACCGACAAAATTCACCTGAATGAAAAATAGTACAAATTACTTTAGAAAATTTTGAAAATTTTTGTGAATGGTCCTGATACATCCATAATATTCCCATAAAATTTTCAGATGATGATCAATCTTGAAAATTTTTTAAAAATTCGGATAATTCTAACCAACAAATTGAACCGACAAAAAATGGTTAAAAAATGTCAAAAATTTTGATTTTTTTTGTAGATGATCTTGACCCTAAATCCAATCAAATCCAATGCACAAAATTGAAAATCCGGCAAAAAATCACGAAATTTCGGCCGAAATTGCTGAGATCTCGCCGAGAAATCCAAAATTTAATTTTTTTGAATTTTTTTTTATCCGAACGGGATTTTGAATCTCGGAGGGGTCCGAAATCTCGGCTGAGATTTCGGATTTCGGACCAAAATTTGAATCCCTGCTTTTAGGTGGACATTTCAGCTGACTTAATACTACAATATCAAAATTCACCTGAATGAAAAATAGTACAAATCACTTTAGAAAATTTTAAAATTTTTTGTGAATGGTCCTGATACATCCATAATATTCCCATAAAATTTTCAGATGATGATCAATCTTGAAAATTTTTAAAAAATTCGGATAGTCCTAACCGACAAAAAAATGGTCAAAAACATGTCAAAAATTTTGAATTCTTTTGTAGATGATCTTGACCCTAAATCCAATCAAATCCAATGCACAAAATTGAAAATTCGGCAAAAAAGAAAATTTGGCCGAAATGGCCGAGATCTCGCCGAGAAATCCGAAATTTATTTTTTTTTTAGATTTTTTTATCCGGACGGGATTTTGAATCTCGGAGGGGACCGAGATTTTGGATTTCGGACCGAAATTTGAATCCCTGCTTCTAGGTGGACATTTCAGGTGACTTAATACTACAATACCAAGTTGGCACGAAAACATTTCTTTTCTTTTGAAAGGAGGCCTAAATACTCAATACTGTATTTGATAGGAGCAGGCAAGTTATACTCAGCAAGCTGTATGAGAAGTTGACACAGGCTGACGAGTCTAAATGCTGACTCTCCATACTGTTTGCTGAATACTCCGTGTCTACAGCCTTGGGGGGGGGGGGGTGGGGGGGGGGCTGGTTAATCAATGAAGAGAGCCTCAGAAATTCTCCTACCATGTAAGTTTAAGTATGTAATACTAGCTTTGAAACGAAACAAATCCTTTTAGCTCCTTTGTGATTTTCATGATAGAAGTATTTTTACCTAAAATTGCAATACTTAATGACGGCATAATTGCTATACCTTGAACTTAAACAACTTAGAAATGCTTCTTTTCTTATGTTCAAGACCGACCATACTGCACGCATATATATAGATAGATATAGATAGATGTATGTATATATACACACACACATGTACACGTACATACACATACATATATGATATGTTCATCTGCCCCACCCTGTAGCAGTGTCACGGAAAACTTGACGAATGGATGTAATACCGCTAATTAAGCATTAATCATGATACTGCTGATTAATCGGAATTTAGTGGACGATTATAGTCTTATTAATATTTTTATTTATATTTAGAATTAATTATAAATATTTCATTAACCCAAAGTTATTGTAAATTATCACTCTACAAAACATGTGTTTATATTTTATTATTTATACTTCATCTAAAAGGTACATATTATGAACACAGCGAGAATATTATAAACTAATCTATCGTACTTAGTGAATAAAAATAAGCCATTTTTGTGATTAAACGGACAAAGGATGATTAATCAAAAAACGGCCGATTAATTAGATTATGCGGTCAATTAATGTTCGATTGTGTTAATTACAATTCGATTAAACTATTCGTAATGATTTAGGCCCCGTTTGGCAACTTGAAACCAAAGTGTTTCTACAAGAATCTGAGAGAAACCCAGCCAAACAAACTAAAACTTGGAACGATTCTCCTCGGAACGTTTCTTCTTTTTCTACACCGTGGTTGAATTACCCTCAACCCTATTTCACTAGTTTCTATTAGAATATGGAACTATACCAAGAATCTGGAACCGTTTCCGTTTCTACTAGAATCTAAAATCGTACCAAACGGGGCCTTAGTCACGGATACAGATTAAAAGTCGGTCGAGTGGGCCATTTTTCACACGAGTGCTATGTAGTACATACCATCGGGCTAGCATTTTGGAGCTACCGCAAATAACTATAAAATAATTCCTTATGCGAGTATATATCAATCGTGCAAAACGTTAATATCAATGCACACGATGTAAGAATTCAGCAATCTTACACTGAGCACGACAAAAGAATGAGCACTACAAAGAACAATGCTAGCTCTCCAAGAACTGCTGCTAGCTTAGCTCCTGTTAAACCAAATGTGTTCTTCTTCCTATGGATCGTCGCAGTAGAGAACGGGGATCACGTTTTGATCAAGAAGCAGCTGGAGAATCTTCATGTACCTCTGCTTCATGTCACTAGCGCTTAAGAATGGACTGCCCCAGTCCACATCCATGACGCACATGAGAGCCACGCAGCCGAGCAGGTCCCGCGGCATGTAGCCCGTCAGGTCCCGGAGGCCATTGCTCCACGGCGGATGGAGCGGGTTCAGCATCAGCCGCGCGACGAGCACCGCCGACGCCGCCACGACGGACGGCAGGAACCGGATGCTGCGGTAGTCCAGCAGCGCTAGCTCGGCCAGCTGACACGCCCAGCTCCTGAACAGCGCGCCGTCTCCTCCTTCGCCGTCGTGCCTGCTCGTGAAGCGCTCCAGGAAGGTGTGCGCGGTGGGGCCGCCCATCTCGTATCCGAGCGTCTTGAGCACGTCGGCCTCCATGGCGAGCACCTCGTCCTTGGTGTAGCTGTGATTTGTCAGGGCGGCGATGCTCTTGGCGTCCATGGTGTACTTGGTGTAGCTGTCCTCGTACTTGGCCGCGAGGAAGATGCAGGCGGCGCTGAGGAGCTGGAGATCCGATCGCCGGACATGTTTTTTAGACATGAACCGGTCCAGGTAGGACACGGCGCGGTGGAGCGTGCCGGGGGCGAGCCCGCATTCCCGGGCAACGTTGTCGAGCCAGCAGATGAGGACGGCGCGCATACCCGGTTCCACCTCCGTCTGCGTCGCCGACATGTAGTCCGGCGAGGGCCGCTGCCTGGCATCCTTCTCCATGGCCCGGACGTAGTCGTCGATGTCCTGCTCGTAGGACTCGTCGCTCGGCGGCGCTTGCTCCTTGGGCCTTGTGTTGATGGACCCCGTGCATCCGGTAGCGCCGTCGTAGACGGGAGCCGCGCACGCGGGGAGTGCAAGTCTAACGCGCATGCCAACTTCCGGTCCGCCGCCGCAGGAAACGAGAGCGGCGTGCGCTGCCGGACGAGGATGGGAACCCGGTGGCAGGAAAGTCGGCTGCATGCCGGTGCCCGCCGGCTGGACATGATAAGCATCGACGCCAGCATCGTACAGGTCGCGCAGCGGCGCCGGAAGAGGATGGAAACCCGGTGGCGGAAAACTCGGCCGCATGCCAACTTCCGCCTGCCGGACACGATAAGCATCGACGCCAGCGTCGTACAGCTCGCACAGCGCAGGAAGCTGCACCGACCCGGCGGTGAGGGTGGCGCCGGTTCCATCGACGGCTGCGCGCGGGCCGGCCGGAGGAAGCCGACCGAGCATGGCGATGGCCAAGGGATCCATTGCCGTCCGGAGCATGCGGGAAGGTAGTACGCGCGTATAGCGAAAACGTCGGCCTCGTGTGGCGGAGTCGCGAGCTTTTATGGGGGGCAAGCTCGATCTCCGACTGCTCTCCCTCCCAACACGACTCGGTTCCGGAGTCCGACGACGAAGACGATCGACTCGTACCAAGAAACGCAAGCAGCATGCGCTGCTGGGTGAATCCGACTCGACTCGGATTTGGAAAGAAAATCGAGCAAGTAACACCAATGCAAGAATCCATCTCGCTCGCGCGCGCTCTCTCTCTCTCTCTCTAGCTTAATACTCCGTCTACGTAATGACGGTAGAGATCAAACCTAAGCATAGTACGTGCAAATTAAGACAAGATCAAGCCTTGATCACACATACAGTATTGTAGCCGCCGTTGAGATATAACACGTACGCTAGCTATTGATACTAATAAAGAGTGACTCACTCGACCAAACCTATATTTTTTTATTATTATTATTTAACCCTTTTTATTTTATGTTTATGGATAATTCTTCGCCTAACTTATTTCCAAATTTAACCCTTTTAGCTACGTAATTGGCCGTGGCGTGACAAAACAATACTGTCACACAAGTTATGCTATCATGACCAAGTCCTGCCACTCCATGTTGAATGGTGTAGCAGTGTTGTCTTGCCACACCACGACTAGCAATGAGAGAGATAGGCAAGAGAGATTGAGAGATATAGGCGAGAGAGAGGGAGAGATTGAGAGAGACAGGCGGGAGAGAGCTGAGAAAGACGCAATGTGTGTGAGAGAGAGAGAGAAAGAACTGAGAGAGACGGGCGAGAGAAGGGAGAGAGCTGAGAGTGATTGGGAAACTAGCGAGAGAGAGCATCATCTTGCAATTTTCTCGCCCGCGTCTCTCAGCTCTCTCTCTCTCTCTCTCTCTCTCTCTCGCTCGCTCGCTCTCTCTCTCTCACACACACACACGCAGCTTAGAGCTCAAAGAGGCAGGGGTCTGACTCGTGTCTTTTATGTATTTTGGTAGCTTGTTCTTAGCTTTGGTCCATACATCGATGGGACGGGGAAAGATAGATTAACTTTTGAGTGAAGAGTGTTGAATTCACTGAATTAGTTGCTTCCATTGACCAATGACTAGCTAAGAGTGACCAATGAACTCTCTCAACTCTGTCCCCTCTTTTTCTCCTTTTCTTTCCTTTTTCTTCTTTTTTCCCATTTTCTCTTTTTCTTTTTTCCCTTCCTTCCTCTTTTCCTATTTTCTCCCTTCAACTCCGAGATCTCTCAGATTCCGCATCTCACTCCCATCTGATCCACCCCACCCAACTGGCCTCCCCCTAGTGCCCCCCACCGACGGCCTCCCCTCGTCGCCCCCACCCAACTTCCCTCCTCCCCCTGGCGTCCCCTACCCAATTGCCCTCTCCCTGGCGCATCCCCACCGACGGCCTCTCCCCTGGCACCCCCACCCGACCAACCTCCCCACAGCGCTCCAACCCCCCCCCCCACCTGGCTGGCCTCCTGGTGGCACCTCCCCACCATCTTGGCTCCATCCATCCAGCCCTGTCATCACTGGGTGAGGTGACCACGGGCGACGAGTCATGGCCTCTCTTCCCCCTCTCCATGGCGGCACGACGACCACGGGCCACGGGTCCACAACAGAGGAGGCAAGGCGGCCATGGGCCACAGGCCACAGCGTCGGGAGCGTGCGTGTGGGCCAAGGCGGAGGAGGCGCGCGACCACGACCGGGAGGCGAGGCGACACGGCCACCGCGACATCGGGCGAGCGGATTAGCAAGCAAACCGGTCGGCGCGGGGCGAGACGCCTCACGGGCGGGCAGACGTTGACCACGGCAGCGGGCGGGCGTGGTCGACCATAGCGGGTAGGACGCGCTTCCACGGTGACATGGCCAAGTACTCCCCCGTCCCTCCACCCTCCCCTTCGCGGACAGTGCCAGGCACGGGCCGACGTGCCGCTCGTCGTGCGTGCTGTGCCACGACACACACGCTCTGTTCCTGGCTGTGCCGGTCCGAGCAAATCCTAGACTGTTGTGCCTTCTTTGGTGCCGCGTGCCCAATTGGCGAGGCTTAGTGCGGTCAGAACGGCCGTATCGTCTTGGCAGCCCGTTTATGCTGATTTTGATTGAATTTGTGAGCCTCGTATCGGCCCAAAATAACACGGCCCAATGCCCACCGCTGACATGGGAGGCACCGAGCAAACCAACAATAAACAACACGTTCCCAGTAACGAATGGGCCCAAATATCTCTCCGCCAACGTGTCAGTGGTTCACCACCCACCACGTGTCACGTGCACTGTAGCTAGCCATTGTGCCTATCCGCGTCATGTCTCCAGCTCAGACGGGCAGAAGGCCAGAGGCAGCCGAGCCCTGGTCGTCGACCCCAAGCAGAACAAACAGCGGTCACTGTCAAAGGGGGCTAATACGGCTGGGCACAGTAAGCGCTCGTCGTCTCGTCTGCAGCTCCCAATCCGGAGGCAGGTGAGGTAAATCCCTAAATTCTCTTGGTCCCCTCCAAGGTCAACGAGGACGTGCAAATTCACTATTGAAATCTTGTACGACTGCGTGCAGATAATGGCCGATTTTTTTTAATATAATACATTTAAAGATAAAATTATGGAAGAAAATACATAAAAACAATATATAAATATAGTGCTCCTGTCGTACAAATAAAAATAAATTGACGTGCCAAATGAATTGTTGTCAATTTATTTGACAATAGAATTCCTATCGTACAAATAAATTGATGATAGATTATTTGTGTGAAATGAATTGGCGATTGGTGACAGACTTTTTATTTAGCCAACAGTTTTGTCGTTGATTTATTTAGTCAACAGTTCTATTCGTTAACTGATTCATTTGGTTGACAGGTTTATTTGGTCAGTAGGCTTTTATCACCAAATGAATTGACGATAGAGATATATTTATGTAATTATTTTTAGATATTTTATATAATTCTATTTAAAAATGTATTATTTTTAAAATAACTCTATAATCTCTGGTCATTTGTTGGGTCATTTTAATTGTCTCTATTCAATGCTGAATTTTACTAGCATGCGAAGAATCCAATCTGGTCAAAAAAAATTCAAATCTCGGTCAAAAACCCGAGATTTCGGTCTATTTCACCGAGATTTCGCCGAAATTATAGGGGTACTGTAGCACCTTTAATTTTTTTTAGGGTTTTTTAGTTTCACCGGGATTATAGAGCTCGGGGGGGTCCGAAATCCGAAATTTTACTGAAATTTCGCAAGATTTCGGCGAGAATTTGAACCTTGAGGCGGACCTAAGGCCCGGCCAGCCTATGTTCGTGCCTGGACTCAGACCCATGTAATAAATAGCTTATGGACATCGATCCGTCTATAGGTCGGAGTATGTATGTAGTATTTTGTACGCCGGTAATGAAAGAATCAATGCAGTATTTTGTACCAAATAACTTGTTCACACGCTTATATCAATGATAAATAGCTTATGGGCTTATTGTCTTTTTTAAGTGTGCCCAAGCTCTAGAAAATTCCTGGTCCACCACTGGGCAGTAGTATACTTCGTGTTTTAGCAGAACTGTATGGAACCTAAACCGACGGGGCTAAGGAGTCTTCAAGACAGTTCTACCGTATTTAAGTACTAAATCAACTAAATGTACTCTCAACAGTATAAATAGCTTGATACTAAAGCCATGCCATGTCAGCTTTGTGAGGTGAAAGAGAGAACATGATTGATACTCATGCAAGTATTAACTCTTTTTAGCAAACCAAAATTTTAGTACTCACTTTAGTTACAAACACATTTTGTTTTAGGATATACGCACTCAAACTTTCAAAACTTTAGCTACTGATATATTTAAGATATTTATATTGGATGCATGAGAAACATATGTGTAAATTTATTTCGAAAAATACTTTCGTAATATTACAATTTTATTAGATTTTAATATATTATAACAAAAATTAATGGTTAAAGTTGTGTTTTGAGAGATTATGTCGATGATTAAAGATATGTATTTGTGACCAGATTAGGTCCCATCTCTCTCCCTACCACATCATTCGTTGGGAAGCTAATCACTAATTAATTCACTATGGGCCATTTAGTAACAAGCTTTAGAGGGTGTTTCATTGCCTACATTTCCATACTCTGTCTCATAAACAAGCTCAGCTTGAGCGAGACTGCCTTCCAGGCACAAGCTTAGAGCATCTCCAAAAGCCTCTCTATTCAACTCCCGATCTCCAAATTTTACCGATTCACTGGAAATCACTGTCTCCAAAAGACTCCCCATCCTCCTCCCCAAATTTGGCGAGCGGAGAGAGACTCCCTAGATTTGGCGATTCTCTCTCCGCTCGCTATCCGTGAATCGGCAACGGCCCCCTGGTTCGCGGTAGCCCACGGACGTCGTCCCCCTCGCTGTCTCCTCGCTTCATCGTCTCGTCGCCAGATCCCCAACCTCAGATCGGAGCGGGGCAGATGGGATCGGGCATCGCCCAGCTCGCCGCCATGGCCGTGCGGCGTCCTCCTCCTCGACTCCGACCCGCCGCCCTCTCTCGCGCCGTCGCCTCCATCTCCTCCTCCCTTCACCGCCTCGCCGCCAAGGGCCAGCTCTCCCAGGTGGGCGCGGGCTCGATTACTCGATAAAGATCACGCTTTTCTTTGGCGGCTTGATTTCGCTTGGTCATAGGATGCGTCGCGATGATTCCATCAAGCGGATAAAGTGCGTCTCCAGCGTGCAACAGCTCAGGGCGTGGATCTTGTGATTGCGGCAATCGTGGAGTCGAAGATATCAAGAAGAAGGCATTCGTGGAGCCGATAACAAAGCCTTCGCTATTCTTGCCTCTAACACTAGCTCCATCTCTCAGAACACTTTGGCTTCACTACCAACCGCCTCTCGGTGATCAGCAATTCGGTTTATCTCAAGACCGGCTTTTAGTTGTTCTAGTAATTTAGTTGCTTCGGTTCGATTGGCCATCGTATGCTTGTTAAGAATCCCACATAAGTACAAATGATGGAACTGTCTTAATTTATCGATTTGCATTTGGGGCGTAACTTTTTAATCGTGATGGCCCCATTAACATCTGTGCATGTTAACCAAGGAAGAGGAGACGATTGCGTATTATAAAACTAACCAGAAAATGCTTGAAGACAAAAAAATCACAATG
Organism: Rhipidocladum racemiflorum; assembly: GCA_036346355.1. Taxonomy (NCBI): domain Eukaryota; kingdom Viridiplantae; phylum Streptophyta; class Magnoliopsida; order Poales; family Poaceae; genus Rhipidocladum; species Rhipidocladum racemiflorum. The sequence goes on from CM070571.1 coordinate 24,694,226, forward strand.
CGTTGGCGCTTTGGCGGTGGATGTATCTGTCAAATCTCGATCATCTGGTTTCCTTATCTTTCTTGTTTTTATCTATCCTATTTATCACTTCTGGACATGCTTACTTGTTGAATATGTGCCCCTTGGCTTTGTTATAATCTCTCGATGATAAGAACTTAAACTCGATCTCATGGTGAAGAGATTTTCATCTTTGCAGGTGATAGGCATGCACTTCTTTAACCCTCCGCCAATAATGAAATTGATAGAAATTATACGAGGAGTGATACATCGAAGAGGTTTTGCTACGGTTAAATCTTTTACGAAAGGTAACCAAAAGATTTGTAGTTGCACCTGTTAAGCTTCATAATATGTTTTCCACTTATAGAATTTTAGTGAACATAGTCTTAAAATGTTGTCCACTTTTTGCACAGTTTTGAGGACATCGACCAAGACATCCGAATTGGAACCTAATTCTTTAACCAATTATTGTTCATACAATCCAGAGCTATTGTTCTCTAAACATATTTTTACTACCTCCTATTGTTAACTTTGTGGATTTGTTGAGAAGGCAGTAGACTTGGTGTACTTTGGAGTTCAGTCCTAAGTTGACATCATGAGCAATATTTACTTCATTACCTGGTCAAAGCGGCGGTGTAGTAGGCAAACTAGTATTTTCTACTCTTCGAAAGAAATTGTTGCTACCTTCCAAATGATCTTAGCATACCTGTTTAGTCGCTAATATATATGTTACAACATTTGTTCTAGCTGAACCTGTTTTTAGGTTGGGAGCTAGTCCACCTGAAATTGCATGATGATATTTCACTTTGCAGGCTTAGGAAGACTGTCATATGTTCACAAGATTATCCCGGATTCATTGTGAACCGCATCCTAATGCCAATGATTAATGAAGCATTCGTCCGTTAAACCGAAGTCATCTCTGTGAAGATCAATGCAGCTGTCGAGCAAATAAACCAAGCTGTGTATGTACTTTGTACATCAGTGAGAAAAAACAAAGCTTATGTAATTCACAGGTCCAAAATGAGTACTTGGTAGTATTCACCTTCGCAATTACCAAATGAATACTGTGTACACCAGTGAGAAAAAAACATAGCTTATGTAGCTCACCTACCCAATTACAGAATATTAAACTGATATGGCGGTTATGGAATATGATTAAAATATAGGAGAGAGAAAATAGAGAGTGTGATATAGAGAGTGCTGTTGAAGAGGAAGGAGATATAGGGAGTCAAATTTTTGAAGAGCTCTCTAAATATGACTTTTGGAGAGTGAAATTTGGAGAACCTTGTTGGAGATGCTCTTAGTAGAGGTTCGAGTTGAGATCGAGCGAGCTTGAGTTGGGATCTAAACTTGAACCTAGGCTTAAACTTGGCTTGGAACAATCTCAAGTAGGCTCGAGCTTAGTTCAATTAATGTCGATAACAGTTACCAACTAGAGGTAAAGAAACAACCCAAAGATTCACAAATTTTTAGTTCTTCTCGACAACAAAGGAGGGTGAGATGTCAAAGGGAATAGTTCATACTTACTGCCGACGATGGAACTTGTGGTCTAGGTGAATGCGTGAAACCGAGAATGTTCTTCGCGATGGAGGAGGAGCATGACGTCGGTGCTCCGCGGCAGAGGAGGTGTTGGCACCTCGACGTTTAGGGAGTCGTTGCGTCCGGCTCCGGCCGCGTGCTTGGCCGCCTGTGTCGTCGCCTCATCGCTTGGATACAAAAGCAGGAGAAGGCTCAGGGCGGGGGATTAATTGGATGAGGTTGAGGTGAGAGAGACTTGGGTTAGGGCCGCTAGAATGATTTTGAATTTAGACCGAGGGAAATTTTGGAGAGGGTGGGACTTGCAAGTGGGCTACGCAAAATAACGAGTGTAGTATAACTATTTGAGCACGGTTTGTTAAGGACGCGTTTGATTGGGTGAACGAAGATGAATGGGATGGAATGATTCTGGATAAGATAGTACGTGGGGTGTTTTTGATTGCCTGAATGGGATGATGCAAGATTTTGTTTGGTTGCTTGAATGGGATGATTCTGGATGGTTCAGGATGCTGTTTGGTTTGAGGAATGAGGTTGATGCATCCACACTTGCTCCTCGTATCATACCATTGCTCGGTATAGTTCAGAGGAGAGGAGCTTAATCCAATCTGAATATAGTACAATATATTTAGCTCTAACTATTTTACTCCATTGATTTGATGAAGCTAATAGAAAATCGCTATGGGGGAAACGAAAAAGGAAGGGGAAAAAACAAACAAACAAATGAGTTGGCATAGGTTATTCATGCCTCGCTGCGAGTGATGCAGCTAGACGCGCTCCACATGGAGGCGCGGCCGATGGACCGGATGTGCTCCACATGGAGGCGCGGTCGATGGACTCGTTGATCCGATCGAGTCGCGGCTTCCATAGTGCCGGCCGCGCTGCCGCGGCGCAGCAGTTCTCGTTGTCTAGGCTTGATGTCAGCTCGTGTTTTGGCTGCTTGTCGTGCCGCAGGCGCACGAAGAGCGCCTCAACGGGGCTGGGCCCGATGGAGCTGGAGCCACTCTTACGCGTGCGCGCGGTGAGGCGGTTCATGAGGTAGGCAAGGTCGACGGCGGATGACTCGAACTGGAAGAAGGAGTGCGGAAGGAGGAAGTAGACAGTTCTCGACGTAGCCGTTGATGTGGATGACCCGCACGCCGAAGAACGGCCACAGCGCCCCCGGTGACGAGAAGGCGCACCCCATACCAGAACTACAAAAGCTAGCTGCTTCGATCGGGGCGAGGTGAGTGGAGTGATCCAGCTCGAAGGAGGAGAGGACTGAACAAACCGGTCGGTCCTGTACCGATCGGTTCAGTCGAATTCCTCGTATCAAACGGTACAACATCTTCAAAGAATATTCTATGAATCTGTACCATCTCGTCCCCTGTCAGATAGTTCCATTCAGTCAACCAAACGCAATGATTGGATCTAATCATATACGGAACGGTTCGGTTCACCCTGGTACAGCGAACCAAATGTACCCTAAGGCTCGTGAGTTTGAGATATGACTCAAGCTCAATTTATTTGGAACTCGTATCGAAAATCAAGTTAGAACAAATTAATATCGAGCGGATCACGAGTCTAAGTTTTTTTTTAGGGTGCAACTACCACCCGGACGTCCGATCCACGCACAATTTCCTGACGCTCGTACGGATTGTTTCATAAAGACAAACACAATGTTTCATATGAGCAAATGGAATGTTTCAACAGTGAAACATGAGCAAAAAATGAAAATATTTCACAGAAATAAACGAGATGTTTCCGAATGAGCAAACAAGATGTTTCACGAAGACAAACACAATGTTTCATCAGAGCAACGGGATGTTTCAATAGTGAAACATAAGCAAAAAAATGACAATGTCACGAGAACAAACGAAATGTTTCATGAAAATAAACACAATATTTCATAAAAGCAAATGGGACGTTTCAAGAACCGATCTTGCCGAAGCCACCGCGTCGGCGGCCATCATGAGCTTGAAGGTTCGAATTCGATAAAATTGCTAGGGAATTGCTAGTGATCGGATGTCTGTTTTTTTCGCAATATTTTCTTTCTATGTGTGAAACATTTTTCTTTGACAAACAGTAAAAAAATGTTTCATACGTTACAAAAATGTTTCATACGTTCAAAAAAAATGTTGCGCGGTGTCCGAAAAAAAACGAGAATCGGACGTCCGAAAAAACAGAAAAAAATGCTCAAATATACAACTCAAAAATACAAAATATCAAAAATATCCTCATTGCTAGGGATCAGACGTCTGATTTTTTTGCAACATTTTTTTCTACGCGTGAAACATTTTTTTCTACGTAGTGAAACATTTTTTTCTACGTAGTGAAACATTTTTCTTCGACAAACAGTAAAAAAAAATGTTTCATACGTTCAAAAAATGTTGGGCAGCGTCCGAAAAAAAAAACAAAAATCAGACGTCCATTGCTAATTTCTCCTAAAAATATACAACGACAAAAAAATAAGCAGAAATGACGTGGCGGCGCCACGCGCCCGACGGTGGCGGGCACAGTTGCCGCCACATCGCAGGCGCGACCAGTGTCGTCTGGCGCTAGCGTCCGACAAATCCGCCCCGCTTCGCCTCTGCTTGGCCGTGCGGCATGGCGGCGACAAATCTTCCCCATGCACACATTTCCCTAGCTCTTCCCCATGCATGTGCTTTCCTCGATGCTAGCTCCTTTGGTGCATGTGCACTTCACTTTGGCGTGCACTTCCGCTTTCTGTGGCGGCGTCCGTAAGCGTGGCCGTGCGGTGTGGTGGCTGCCACGTCATTCCTGCTATTTTTTTTTTGCTGTTGTATATTTTTGATATTTTGTATTTTCAAGTTGTATATTTGAGCATTTTTTTTTCAAAAAACAGACGTCCGATCACCAATGCCCATGTTATCTAGGACGTGCTTGGATGGCCAACTACCGGAGCTCGTCGGAGAAGTGGACAGCCGGAGCGTCAGCATATGCGAGCGCGTGATGGGGGAGGGAGAGAAGCATATTAGCATTGCATGTATTGTAGTGGCGCTGTGCTGTCAGACGCTACTTTCGAGTAGCTTCCACTCGATTTGGTCAGTGGAATGGCCGTCCGAGCGAAAAAGGCTCACGTCGGACGCACGGCCCAGAGCATTGTCGTTTTTTTTAGGCTCTAGTTCTAAAATCCCACCCAACCACTTTCCTCCAATATCATTGTTTAATAGCATCAGATTAGTGGGGAGTGCCCCCAATGACTTATCTGGATAAGTCTTTGTTTTTTGGATTTTGAAATATGTAATAAAAATTCCAAAATCTTTCATCGAAATACTATACCCCCTGATAATCCAAAAATATACGTACTATTTCCTTCATTTAAAAAATATAGAGCCCCATTTCACACTTCGCACATGCCAGGAAGCAGTAAGATGAAGTAAAAAAAAAAAAAGGCCGAAAGAATACAGCCATACAGAACTAATTCCAAAGTGAAAAGAAGAGCATGTCCCTTTTTGTCTAAGTATTCCCGAGTACTCTTCTTCCATCTCCCCATTTCCAAAAAGAAAATGTGAATCTCAAAAAAAAAAAGAGAGGAAAAGATAAAGGTTAAAAAAACAAAGGGTAAAAGGGAAGTAAAAGAAGAGGAGTGGGATAATCATAAAATGGATCCCTCCTAGTCCCACCCAAGACACAACTCTATCGACGTCCCCTTCCTTCCCATCTCCTCTCCTTGTCGGCCGCCGTTCGCCGGAGCAGCACGCCGGCCGGGCTTGCTGGTTCTCGTCGCCGCGCAGCATTACCAGGAGGCCGCCTTCCCCGTTGAATTCGGACGCGCCGCTGGCTCCGAGAACCCTGGGTCGCCGCAGGACGTCTCCAACCAGCCGGCGGCGGCGCCGCCACCCGGCACCCGCCTGCCTCCTACCATGGCAAGGTTGAGGCTTGGGGAGGAGGAACTCAACAGGTTGGCAGCTTGTTGGACTTGGTTCAGTGATTTATACATCTTACTGAAAGCTCTGATTCCCTGTCCTACGTTGCTATGTGCTCATGTTTCTTGGAGAAGGGAAAACCCCATATTTTCCTGCAAATTTGTCAAGGTGATAAGCCTTAGTTGATTCCTCTTCCAGAAAGAAAACATTTAGGTGATTCCTTTGCGAGAGTTTATCAGTCTATACTGGATCAGCTATCATGGTTGTTGATGTTGAGCAGTGGACCTAAATGAGGTCCTAATCCCCCAGGATCAAGGGAAAGCTATCTCAAGGGTTGGAATGCTGTAATACTGCATACTTCTTTCGTTTCCTGTATATACCATTGTGAAAACTAACTCCTTACGATATTTTAGCTTTCACAGTTGGCCTGACAAAGCCAGATTTCTGTGTTGTATCTGCTCATTCATTGAGGTCATATGATTTATTTCCATTTTCAACAAAAGTTTTTTTTTTTGTGAAGTAAAAAATCTTCTCGGACACTTGTGATGCATATCTCGGTTGGTTAAATTAATATATTTTCTGTACCAATATGGGAGCTGCGATGCTGAACACTTTGTCATACATGTCTATCTAGATCAAGCTACTATCTTTGTGCACTTGGCTGAAGAATTTGGTTGCTCTAAGGGGTTAGGATGAAGTCTAAGACTAACAGGAGTATACAGAAGGCAGGAAAAGTAGATCATGTCCAAGGAGGAGGACCAAACTGGGTTCTTGTTGCAGCAGGAGTTTTGCTGAGCACTCTTTCAGTCAGACTTGGGTGCAAATTAAAGCAATTATTTGATAGGAAGCAGCAGAATAGCTCTTCCAAAGGTCTAATGCTCCCATTTGCTATTGCAACCTTCATCACTTTTCCATATTCCTTGTATGCTCTCTGTTGACTATGCAAAGTTGCAGCTAAAAGAAGGCCTGGGGCATGTGAATTGCACTCAAACCTCTGCCGGTTTAGTGACCAAACTACCTGCTACTATTGTATTTCAGGTGCTTCTTCTGTAACTTAGTATGTTCTATTGCCTATTTCTCACTTCTTGGTGAACCTTCTAGTCTATATGATGCTGTATTTTTTCGGCTTGCCTTAACTTTAGAGGTAGCATACAAAATTGTTGTAGTGACTATAATAGGATTCTGAAATTGCACATCTTGAAGTTTGAATTATAGAATATCTGCATACTAGCCTTGAGGCAAAACATTAAGGCCCACACTTGCCAGTGTTCCACATGTGTAGGCAACTAGGCATATCAATTATTGCTATGCTCATAACATTGGATTGTTACAGGTTTCCATATATATAAATGTGTTGGATTTGGAAAGATATATGATACTGCATCTTTACCAGTCGTTAAATCAAATATTAAGTGTGCTAGACTTCTAGCTTAGTTGGTAATGATATGCATAGTTTCAACAACAAGTTCAAGAGAGGGAGTGAGGGTGGGCGGGTAGGAGCTTTTCTCCTTTTTATGGACTTATGGCCTTTAAATTTTGGACGAGTGAGCACCTTATGTTGCTGATGCACAGTGTTGAGGAACCCACATTACCAGAATGATAGGAACAGTATGTAGGCTCTCCAGGGTTCTGGTTGCCACTTAGCATTGTCATTCTGCTGTAGTTACTAACCGGCCAAAGGGGTTACTGTTTGGCTGGTGAAGTCAATCAATCTAAGGATATCTGATTTACATTGAGAAGGACAACTTAGAGCGAGTTAGACAGACTTTAGGGCATTCTTGTTTCAAACGGGTGTGTTATTTGCATACCCGTGCATAGGTTTTGAGTATTAGTAACATAAAGAAATGAAAAAAAAAAAACTGGATTTTGCTGGCACCCGCTGAAACCAGCTGGATGCATACCGAGTTTTAGCATAAAATGATATGAAGTTTGATTTAGCATAACTAATGCTGCTGTACTGGCCACTTGGTGGAATCTTGTACACGAGTAATTGTAAACCTGCACTCTCCTTTGCTTGTCTTTCTTGCTCACATTGTCTTGTAACAACACACCATTTAGTGGGGTTGGATAGTTGCATGCTAGCTTTCCATGATTCATATGATGAGATTAGTTATATTTATCATTATTACAAGCTCAACCTCCCTGTTAAGCACTGGGATCAATAAAAATAGTTCTGATGATTAGATTATTGCATTATGTCGTATTAGTAATTTTGGATATGAGTTCAGCCGCAGCATTTAGCGACACAAAGACGACATCTTCTTGGATGTTCCTTTAACTACGCTGATTGAATTAAAATAACTAAGTTGCATTATCTTTACTAATATTATAATGTATAAATATGAGTTGGTGGTGGTCGTCTGTCCTCCCTCTCCTCTCTAAGAAAAGTAGCACGCGGCACCGCGACACGCTCCCCCTACCACTCACGAATAAAAAAGGAAACCAACCGCATCTCTCTCTTTCTGCTCACACCCGCTCTTCTTGGCCGGACTATTCCCCACTTCTCCCTCCCTGTGGTAACTCAATGCAATTTTATTTTTGTAAACAGATGGCATGATTTGATTTTTTGGTTCAAAAATATGTTTCCATTGCAATGCACGGACACTTGACTAGTATTATTACAATTTATGATACCCTAAATTAGGTTTTCGACTGAACTCTTTTCTGTAGTTTTTTTTTGGTGGTGTGATAGTTTTTTCCCCAAAAGATGGAAAGTATTAGATGCTGATTACCATGTGCAGGGCTTTCAAATGGTGGAGTGGAGGTCAAGCATGCACATGCAAGTCCTGTATCAAAACCAGTTGAACCCACCCTACCACTTGTGAAGATACCAGGGCCAGAATCAAGAAAAGAGAACAGTGGCATCATGTGGATATCATCACCTGACCGGCTTGAAGAACCTCGTAAACCATTTCAGTACTCAAACTGTTCTGGCTCTCCGTGTGTTTCGGAATCAGGATCTGACATTTATATCAGGAGAGAGGTCATACAGAAGTTGAGGCAGCACCTCAAGAGACGTGATGAGATGATCATGGAGATGCAAGCTCAGATCGCTGATCTTAAGAACTCTCTTACCATCCATGAGACACAGTCCTCCAATTTGCAGTCTCAGCTGGATACTGCTAACCGAGATCTGTTTGAATCCGAGCGAGAGATTCAGCATCTGAGGAAGATCATTGCAGACCATTGTGTTGCAGAAGCACTCTCTAATGCTAAGCCTTTGCATGCTGGACATTGGCAGTCAGATTCCACCAATGGGCATGCTAATGGCTATGCTGATAGCAGTGTCGATGACCCTGAGCTGCATTTTGTTGGTATTGAGAGGAAGAAGGGAGAGGTAGAGAGGGTGGAGATGCTCAAGAGGGAGGTCGGTGAGCTGAAGGAAGTTATCGGAGGGAAGGACTTCCTGCTTCAGAGCTACAAGGAGCAGAAGGTGGAGCTCTGCTCTAATATCAGGGAATTGCAGGAAAAGCTCTCTTCACAAGTGCCAAACATCTTGTAGGATCTACGCATAATGTTTGCTAGCTACAAGGAGCAGAATGTGGAGCACTGCTCCAGGACAAGGTATTAGCAGGAAGAGCTGATGGCACTCATGCTGAACAGCTTGCTAGGATATTTGCAGAATGTTAGGTTGATTGGCTTCTTTCTTTCCCGTCCTATTGTTAGGTTGATTTGCTTCCTTTCTCTTCAGTTTTCGCCCTTGGTTGCTTGGTATTTAAAAGGATTTTTTTTTTTCAGTTGCTAGACCTAGGGTAGCTCAATCAATGGCAGAACTTGACACTCCTATGTAAGGTGCTGTACAGGTTTTCGTTTTGCGACACAGTTGTGTAATGTGCCTCTTCTTTTAGCTCAGTATGGTTTGGAGAAGTATCCTTGGAATGTATGGACGATGACATCTCCATAATTAGCTTTGCTAGACCATGTTTGTGGTACCTTATGTTTGCAAAAAGTTCACTACATGTGTGATATTGCTCATTGTTCATATGATCACGATTGGGCTGTGGGCAGTAACATCACACAAGTGTTAGTACACACTGCCCCCTTGCAATAAACAAAGTCCAACGGCCAGACAGAGTTCTTGCACGCGTAAGTGTTGTCTAGCCCTCCCTCAATCCATGCAGGAATTCTTGGATTTCTAATTTTAGTTTAGGCAAATGCAATACAAAGCCCAGATCTTACTCATGCGAACATGCGATCGTACTTATGTTTGGTCAGATGGCTCTCTCACATGGCTAAGTCTTGCGAGAATGATCTCATTTGCCCCATTTGAACAAGCGTTGCACATTTTTTTTTTAATTGTAGGAAACTTATTTGTACGCATGGTCCTTGACTCCTACCATCCTCTTAATTTGCTTGTTGTTTTGTACATTCACATGTACTTGTTCGATACACAATTACACGTCGTTACACTACTACGTTTTCTAATTATGTGTGGATTATTAAAAATGTAATGCTATAAAAGTACTTTTAATGGTTACTAATATTATTTTCATGTGAGAAATGTAAATACTTTTGCGTATGTTGGCAATTAAATATTTAAAGGTTTAATTACGTACTCCCTCCATCCCGCAATATATAATTCCCCATAGTTGGGAAGAGCGTCCCACAGTATGTCTAGCGATGGAATTAAAATGTAGTTATTGCAATGTTTTCACTGTATACCCTGTTTTAATACAGAAAAGACGGTTGAGTAGTTGTAGTATACCATTTAATAGAGGTATAGATGATACAATGGCACTATGTATGGTAGGCTTGGACTTATATTGCAGGACATGGGAGTATATCTTAAGACGACAAATACTCCCTTCAGTCACAAGTACATGCCATTTTGTACATATATACAATTAAACTTTCAAAACTTTGACTATCAATATATTTTTAAATATTTAAAATAGATACATGAAAATATGTGTAGATTTATCTTGAAAAGTACTTTTTTATAATATTATAATTTTATTCGATTTTATAAATATATTATAATAGAAATTAGTCTTTAAAATTGTATTTTAGGGATCTTATCAATATCTAAAATGATACATATTTGTAGTCGAAGGGAGTAATAGAATACGAAAAGAGTACGTTATAGGGACAATTGCAGCATATCAGATATACGGAGATAACGAAACTCAATTGGCAATATAATATGTTATTAGCAATTATTATCTTATCTGAATGTTAAAGGCTAGCATCTCACAGCATCTCTAATAATACCATGTCAGCCATCGGTTAGCTGTTCCACGTTAGCGAAGTTCTAGCCTTCTAGGTGGTGGAGCCAGAAGAGAGGTCATGGGTCGCGTGGGTCTGTAGGTGGACAAATTAATGTTTTTAGTGACTTATATAATTAGCTCAGGGTAATAACATTAATTTTATTATTATATTGAGTTAATTACACAAATTTTGATATAGTAGCTAATAAAATGCCGAGCAATTCAACACTTTATCAGTTACTATACTGTATTCAGAGTATTACAGCAGAACAATAATTAGAGACTGGATAAAAATAAATTACATTCCAGCCACGAAAGGCTACAAGTCCAGTACCATAATTATACATCGGATCCAAGTATAACAAAATTATATTACAACTGTCTAATTACCCTGATGACCAGCAAGAATGAGAATACGGTTTATCAGACCAACTAATCCTCCTGGTGGTGTAGTGGTGGTGGTGGTGGTCCTCCTGTAGGTTCTGGTCCTGCGTGTAATCCTCACCTCACGCCTCATTGGTGGATTCATCGGACCCACCTTCTAAGCAAAGGGGATTTAAACAATAGTGAGTACATGTGTACTCAGCAAGCATTAATAGCAAATGCGATATATGAATTTTTCTCTCATATTCAACTAAAACTCACCTTCCCTCAAATTCTAATTTTTACTTGTAACATCCTCAGTTTCGCTTTCTGGAAAAATCTAGTTTAAATTAATTAAATTTAAATTTTGGAGTTTCCTTGGTGTTTAATTTAACCTGGCAACCTTTTCCATCCAAAATCGGGATTCAATTCCCCTCCGTTCGAAAAATCAAATTTCCAGATTCCCGTCAGTACCCGAAATTCCGCCCGAGTTCGAAAATGCTCCAAAAATCCTGGAAACTATTGCGTTAGGTTCCAAATATTCTAAAAACATTTTGAGAATTTTCCCAAGATTTTTAGAGGCTCTCTGGTATTTTATCTCGCGCGGCTTTCTTTTAATGCCCGCCATTCGCTCCAGAATATTCAAATCTCCAAATTTCATCCAAGTTTCGCGAAACCAATTTTATTGGGTTCCAAATATTCCAAAATAGTTTTAGAAATTTTTCCAGAATTTTTAGACCATCTTTGCTAATTTTTCTCTAGAGCGTCGCTTTCGCGTAAACCTCGGCCAATCACGGAGCGCCACGTGGTAGGTGCTACAGTGTCATCTTCAACCTCACGTTGGAGGGTTTTCCAGAGAAGCTCCATGAGACTTTCCTTCTTTGCTCCAAGCAATCAAACCCCCATAACTTTCCAATAAATGATCCAAATCGCGAACGGCCGGATCCTTTGGATTCGTAGCGACGAAACCTTTCCATCCCCCATGATCTTCAACCCGGAATCACGTCGGAATTCAAATGGCAGCGCACAAACCGAAATCAACATTTATGGCAATAACTTTGCCGTTTCTTCCCCAAATCGTGCATCACCAGTTCCTAAACCTCCGTGGTGGTGTCCTCTTTCCAGAACACACATCCTTCTTTTGCCTCTCCCCGTCGTTCATCCGCTAGATCAAGAAAACCGACGCGGCAACACCGTTCTTCGTGTTCTTCGCGTTCATCCTCACCTCTCCTTCTCTGGTGAGTCAAACTCAATTCCGATTGTTCCCTCGTGTTCGTATGGAAGTCACGGTCATAACCCCTCAACTAATTGTAGGATTCATTAAGATTTGAAGGCGAATTTCGAGTTGGAAACGTTTCGGCCGAACCCGGGTTTTTCGTCGAATTCGTCTTTCCCGATAAGTTTGGGTTCAATTCCTTGCTACCTTGAGTCCTTCTAGATGTACTCTAGATGATCCATCATCCATTTGATAGTGCCATGTTTAAAATTGATGCAAATTTCGAATTTTGGGGTGATTTGAGGGCTCTCTGTTTTGGGCCTTGCCCATGCGCGCCGGCCGGCCGCCGTCGCCACCCCTCCGGCCGATCGGCGACCACCGCCGCTGCCTCCGGACCTGCCTCGCCCTACTTGGCGCTTCGGCCATTGGCATGCCGCCGCCGCCAGGTTCGCCGTGGCCGGCGTGGCCCGGCGCCTCGGCCTCCCTCAAGTCCACTGAGCCCGCCGCGCTCCCGGTTCCACAGACTCCCGTGCCCTCCGGTCGGCTCACAGTGCCGGCCGCCTTGCCGCCGCACTCACCGCCGCCTCGAGCCGCCTCTCGCCCGCTCGCCGCTTGCCACGGCGACGCCGCTTAGCCCGCCCCGCCCCACCACGCGTGGCCGCCCTCCTTTTGCCGAAGCCCACTGGAGCTTTGCTCCCTCTGTTTCATGGCCATGGAGCCTTGGAGAAGAACCTCCTACTCAATGACAGCATGGGCCCACTAGTCATAGGCTCCATTTAATCTAAAAATTAGAAAAGTGGAGATTCCGGGAATATTCCTCGGTATCTCTTTTTCCTGATTTTTTCAAACTTCGGACGCTTATAACTTTTCCGTTCGAACTCCGATTGACTCCGTTCAAGTTCCTAAATTCATTGCCTACCTGCCAGTACTACTTTTATAATTTTTGGATTTTATTTTATTTATTGTTATTTATTTGTTGTGCCGTTTTGCGCGTAGCCGAGGATCCCGCCGAGTCCGCCGACCCCGCTGCCGGACTTCAAGACTTCGACAACCTCGCTGTGACTGAAGGCAAGTCCCTTGACGCATCTTGATCCTATGTTTGCAAATGATTTACAATGTTTTATAAACCTGCATTGCTATGTTTATCATCGTGTGTCAAATGTAGATGATTAGTTAATCCAAATTGCAATTACCTCCTTGATTATTGATACCCCTGATTAATTGTAACCCTAGGATCCTTTGTTATGTCATGTATATCCTATAATGTGACTTTTGTTGGTTAGAACGGTAGATATGCTTAGTACCCGAATTGATGAAAATGACCCATGGGTAGGATTATACAAAAGTTGTGATTTGGAAATTATTATAAAGATTTTGGTACTGTTTTTCCAAAATAAACCGAAAAAGAAAAAGGGTTTGGACTTAGGCGGATTGGAATGTCGGGTGGGTGCGGATTGAGCACTAGTTTGCATTGTGCAAGTACCGCCCCAAGTCAATTAAGGACCGACGCTTATGACTGTCCATTCTAAGCATTACCGTACTACCACATGTCTAACATGGTACGACCTGGCTAAATAATTTGTAAAAACCTAACTTAGACTCGCCAGTTGGTGGAATGTGGGTGCCGGATAGAGGCAAGTTGTACTCCCCACACGGCGTAAGAGGGGGCTTCTGTACTCGGTAGATAGAACCCTAACAGCGGTGAAACCTCAGCGGGTGAGTCGGGTTAGGCGTATCATTGTAAAGGCCATGTCATGATCTCTCTGCCGACACACCAAAGGAAGTGTGTTAATTGCATGGCATCAAGAGACGATCATGTCTTGTGGGTAAAGTTGCACACCTCTGCAGAGTTAAAACTATTCGAATAGTCGTGCCTACGGTCAAGGGCAAAGCAAAGAATGCTTTCATACTGGTAGACTTTGGTTTTGATTTCGAAAATAAATGATGTTTTGGGATTCGGGAGTGGTTAGAACTCTCGGATGTTAATTGGCGGATTGAGCCAACCAGGTAGATGGAACCTGTTTTTCTTCCATGACGGATTGAATCATGTGCGGATGTCTTGATCTTTTAAATTGTGGTGGATAGAGCCCTTATATTAGTGATGGCGGATAGAACCTTCACTGAAATATTACATAATTCAATGGTTAAAAAGAATTGCTAAAATATGCTTTATGAAACTTATTAACAAGTATGGTTTGATGAAACTTGGCTTTATGCAAAAGAACCATAATAAGCCTTCCTTGGAAAGCCCCATATGTGCATAATTTCCCAGACTTGCTGAGTACTTTTGTACTCACATGCTACTTAAATTGTTGTCATCAGAGAACTACCAGGACACCGTTGAAGACGGTGAGTTCTACGCTGAGGAGTTTGAGGAAGATCGCCAGGAGAACTAATCGCGTGTCTTGTCGTCGCCTGTGGTGTTTTTGGTTTCCGCTGCCGAGTCTCCGGTCTTGTGACCGAGTATTGTAATAAGTAGCCATGTGGCTAATACTTTATAGTTATGTTACTATTTCGTTATGTTCGGCAATGATGTATCACTGTTGACTATGTGTACTAGCTACTGATCTGGGACTAGTACAGAAATACACAGAAGATTTCGGATAGCCAATCCGGGGTCTCACATTACTTAAATTAGGTTTTTGGTTTTCTTTAAGGGTTGGATATTTGAATTATGAAATTGACTCCTAGCACTTGTATATGAGGCATACTTAGCTTCCGTACAATCTAGGAGACATGCATGAATTCATGATTTTAACCATTCACAGGTTTGTATCACTTTACCTATAGTGACCCTATCTTGTGAAGCCTTAAAATGTTTAGATCTCTAATTCCGTTACTCAAGGGGGGAACACCTATCCTAGGTTGTTCCACCATACCGTAGGTAACATTTGTACTTCGACCTTTTGTCAGCAGTAACTCTACTCATGGCTTCAAATATACCGCCATTGTGTTCGCATGCCACTCTGGGCCTTTCGGCATATGCTAGATTTACGCAGTATGTTTATTCTTACCCAATGTGGAAATCATAATACCTTCATAGTACAACTTTTTATAACTGATTTCACACACTATAGTTGATACTGTAATTACAACTCATTGCCCGAGTATAGTTGTTTATTCTTATATTATAGCCTATGTAGAGAGACTCACCGGCAAATAAATCCTTCTTATTAGTGTCCTCTGCCCACCATATATAATCATATGCCAATGGCTCCTTTCATTGGATGAGCCAAATCAGAATACCAATATCCATTTATCACCTCATTAATTCATTTCTCAGATCATATTTTCCATCCGTGTTCGATTTAGAATTTGTTATTGAAATATATGTTTTCCCATGCAATGTTGATATAAACATATGTAACGGAAATCATTAAAAGTATTTAATAAAGATGATCAAAAGAGAGCTTGCCTAACGTAGTATTGTAAAGTTCGGCCTCGCCAGAATTTTGGAACTGGCTGATTGTGGGTAGGGATTCAAATTTAGGTCCAAAATCTGAAATCTCGGTCGAGATTTCGGATTTCGAACCCCTCCGAGATTCAAAATCCCGACCGGGGAAAAAAATTGAAAAAATTCAAAATGCTACAGTATATGTATAAATTTCGGCGAGATCTTGGCGATTTCGAATGAAATTCCAATATTTTTTGCTAGATTTTTTTTTGATAGGATATGATTGGATTTAGGTTGAAGACTATCCACAAAAATTTCAAATTTTTTGATGTGTTTTGATCATTTTTTGGTCGGTTCAAAATGTACAGAAATCTCGGAGATTTCAGCCGAAATTTTAGATTTCCCGGTAGAAAAAAACCAGAATTCAAATTTGAATTTCAAATTTCGTCTGGATTTGATTTGAATTTCTAAAATCTCGCCGAGATTTTGGATTTCAGGCACCTTCGAGATTTATTCCAAAATGAGATTTGTATCCCTGATTGTGGGGTTCAGTTCTGGTCCTGAAATTATAGCATATTAAATTTCTGTGTCAATTAAATATGGCATGTTTTTAAGACGTCCAACCATTTTTGAATGGTTTTGAATTAACACAGATGTGTTTCTCATTAAAATTTATTAATTTGGCACATTTTAATGTGGCGTATTTTAGGTTATGGTGAGTTCATTGCCAGTGTTTTAATTTAGCACAAATTTTTATTTTATCTGGCTTATTAAAATCCTTGGTTGTAATTTTATTTTAGTGAGAGTACTATCTCTCACTTTTAGCTGTTTATGCGTTTGCAAATTTTGCATAATTATTTTTTAATTAATTACGGTTCTTTACGCTCTTTTTAATTTTTTGGACTTTCAGTGAACATTTCAACGTAATCATTCACGGTTTGTGATGCTCAGAAATATTTTCTACTTCCCTCCTCTTATTCCCTCCTTTTCTCTTTCTTTTCTTTCTTCCCCTTTTCTTTTCTTCCCCTCTTCTTTCTTTCCCTACGGCCGAACATGCTTCTTCCTCCTGGGCATTTTCATTCCCCACTCTTCTCCATTCTCCTTCTTCCTCCCCCAATCTCCTATCTCTATATTCCCCCTTTTCCTCTCTACTTCCTCCCCTCGGCTCGGTCGACGTTGGCCTGCTGCAGTTCAGCTCCACGCTGCCTGCCACCGACGACTCCCTATGGGTCCGGTCAGCCCCGAGGTCCGATCCTACCTGCTTCAGCTCCAGCCTCCGCCACCATTCCCCAAGCCCACCCCCTAGTCACCACCAGTTTTGCACTCCAGTGACCCCTGCTACCTTTCTCTAGGGTTGGTTCGGTTGAAATGAGCTGATTTACTTGTGATGCTTCCTGATTTTATGAACAAGGAGTGTTTATTTTCTTGGTTTGTGCTGATGCACTACTTAAGCTCACAACGGATGGAGGTATTGTAGCGATACCATGGTCCATTGTATGCCAGGGAGTACGAAATGGTCCATAGGCACTCGCAAGGCCACCTAGGCTGCAACTACAATCTAAGACCACTATAGTCGTCCCCGATCTACTCGCTATCTACCCGATTTATTCCATCTATGCACCATACACTACTATCATTGTCACTACTATAATGGTGCACCTAATGACTGGGTTTGATGGTGTTGGAGATGGTCTTGATGGTGTTGGTAGTGGTGATGGCGAGGAACTCTGGCCTCTTGCTTGTGGCCTTCTCCTCCTGGACCTTCTCCTTACTTGGCTTTGCTCCTAGCTCCTCCTTTCTTCTCTTGGTTCTTCCTCCTCCTTGCTCCAGCTTGGGGCTCCTCCCCTTGGGTTGTGCTTGGTCGGCTCCCCTTCTTGCTCTTGTCAGGTTCTTGATTGGAGACTCTTTCCTTGCTCTCGGTTTGGGAGTGGGGAAATGGGGGCGCACTAGCTGTGCTTCTCAGTTGGAATGAGGAAACAGGGAATATATGTGCTGTTCGACAGCGGCTTGATCTTATCCCAATTTACATGGTCAAAACTTCCTGGGTCTTTAATGCTTTACCATGGGATATTTTTGCTACTATTCGGGCTTAGCTATGGATAACCGCAATTCTACCAGGTTTGTATAAATTTTCGAATGATGATACTCGAGTCTAGCGAGAGGTGCCGATCAGGCTCTGAATGGATTAGATATCTCGGTGAACGATACCCTTGTCTGCGGGTCTGACGGCAATCATCACAAATTTTACTTTTTGTTCTTCTTGCATTATGGTTGCATTTTATCTATATGTGCGTGTGGATGATTAATAATCGCAGGGATTAAGAATGAAGTTGACAAGGCTTCAGATTTTAGGAAAACAATTCATTCCTATAATCTTCTTTTTGCAATGTTATTTCTTTTAAGATGCAATTTGGCTTGATGATGTAGATTTTTATTATTCGAGCAATTGGTGACTATGTACATGTGTAACGATTTGTTATTAAGCAAGGTTGTGGATTACATTATTGATTAGTTGTTTAATGGTTTCATTTGTTTGATTAAGATGCTGGGTTGTTTCAATGTTGATTAAGACAAGCTACTAGAGTAGTCATCTCTAGTAACTTTGGTTGAGTCAACCTTGTATGGAGACGAGCTGGTGCACCTCGTAAACCAAATCTAGCGAGCTCAAACACAGCTTTCTAGCCCTCGTCCCTTCCGACCATTTTTTGTGCATATGATAATACAAGTCAGATCATATGACCAGGCTGATCGAATAAATATCTGTAGGATTGACTCCATCTCTGTCAGTGCAAGTTGAACTGAAAAGTGGACGTGCAGTGTATCCTTAGGGTATTAATTGTAACATCCCTAATTTCGGTTTTTTACCAAAAGCTAATTTAAATTAAATAAATTCAAAATTTAGATTTTCGTTGGTGTTTTATTTAACCTGGCATCCTTATCATTCCAAAATTGGAGTTCAATCCTTCATCGTCCGAAAAGTCGAATTTCCAAATTCCGGTCCTTACCCGAAATTCCACCCGAGTTCCAAAATGCTCCAAAAATCCCAAAACCTATGGCATTAGGTTCCAAATATTCTAAAATGATTTAGGGAATTTTTTCAATATTTTTAGAATCCCTCTGGTATTTTATCTCTCGCGCCCTTTCATCAAATTCAATTTATTAGTCCCATAATTATCTAAATTCTAAAATTTATCCAAAATCAGTGAAACCAATTTTATTAGGTTCCAAATATTCCTTAGTATTTTTAGGAATTTTTCCAGAATTTTTGAACCCTTTTTGCTATTTTATCTCGTGTGTCATTGTTTTTACATTGTTCAAACTTGGACCAATGGGGAGCTGCCAAGTGTCCTGGCGCTGTAGCGGCGTCTTCAAGCTTGGAATTTCCGGAGAAGAGCTCGTTTATGTCATTCATGGCAACCAAATTTCAAATCTTCATATCTCCCTCATCAATGCTCCAAATCACTCATGGCCGGATCCGTTGGAAAGATATTGACGAGGAGAATTCATCCCCCACCATTAAGTGTTCCAAATCCCGCCGGAAACGGCTCCATTAAACAAAAACCGAATTGCATTCAAACCTCATTATCTCGACCGTTTCTCCACGAAACGACGTGCTTCCACTTCTCAAATCTTCGTTCCGGCGTCCTCTTTCCCGTGCTCACACCCTCCCACTGCCTCTCTACTCCATTCGGCCGGGAACTCGAAGAAATCGACGTTGGTTGTCCTCCGTCGACGTCACCGCAGCAACTTTTGGTCCAGTGAGTCAAATCCAAATCCGTTCGCGTCACCGTGTGCACATCGTCCCCACGATCAAAAGCCCTCAACCAATTTCGAATTTCGTTGCACGACGGCAACGAATTTTGCGGTTGAAGTTTCGGATTGGAGCGTTGTTCGTCGTCGATTTCTCGCAAACCGTTCATCCCCTCTGAAATTCGGCAACACCGCTAGGTTTGTATTGTCGCGTTCTACGTGGTGCTCACTTCCTCTTTGCTATTGCATGCTCCAGAATTTTTATTATTATTTCGGCTGTCCCCGCCGCCGGCATCCTCCATGCATCGTCGTCTTCGGTCATCTTCGCCGCCGGCCGATGCGAGGACCACCACCCCATGCCTGGCCGCACCTTCTCGACCACTTCCCCGGCCGTGTGCCCCCCCCCAATCGCTGGCGCCACATGCCGCCCCGAGCGCCGCTGCGAACGCTCCCGGTCATAACTCCGGCGAGCATTTTTTGGCGATCCACTAGTCCGATCATCCTATAAATTGAATCCTAAAATACTCCCCCCATTCCCCACACAACCCAATTGGAATTTCACCAATCCAACATATGGATCTCCTTGTAGAAGCCGTTCTTTCTGAAATTCGATAAACTTTCGGCGAGGTTTCCTGGTCACTCCCGACCTCCGTTCGGCCTCAAATTTTTATTGGAGCTCCCTCTCGATGTCCTGTACCTCCAATAAAATTAGATTTTTAAATTGATTGCTGGAGCTCCGCCGGCAGCCATTTCTTCTCTTAGTCCGGCGGGAGGTTCGAAACACTCGTTTTCTTTCGTCGTAACTCTGAATCGAGTAATTCAAATTCCTAAATTCATCTAAAATCACCTTCTACCTGCCAGTATTAATTTTTTAATTTTTAGATTTTATTTATTTTATTTTATTTATTTGTCGTTCTGTTTTGCGCATAGCCGAAGAACTCGTCGAAGCCGTCGACGTAGTCGCTGAACCTCCAGGCTTCGAGACTTTCGTTGCTACTGAAGGCAAGTCTCCTTGACACATGTTGAGCCCATGTTTTACCAATGTTTTACAATGATTTATAACATGCATTGCTATCTTTATAAATGTTATGTGAAATATAGATGGTTAGTTATTTCTTGAAAGGACCGGGATGTCGGCCTAGAGGGGGGGTGAATAGGCGATTACAAAATTATACCCAATTTAAATTAATCTATCAGAGATAATGCGGAAGCAATTGGGATAATTAAGTTTTGCAACTTAGACAATTCAGCCCGAGACAGTCAACTCGGAGACTCCGGATATTTAGTCCGGATACTCCGGTATGTCCGGATACTCCGGATCAATATACCGGATACTCCGGGTTGCCTGTTTCGGTCAGAATAGAGAGAGTGCAACAAAATTAATTACTACTTCGATTCAAGAGATACAAATTACTCTACTGCAACAAAGTAAGGATACAAGCAAGAATAGATGCAGTAGACACAATCTAATTGATCTAATCACAAGAATCGAAAGCAAATTAAGCGGATGAGCAAAAGAGGAAACCGAAGTAAGGAAGGAGACACGAAGATTTTATCCCGAAGTTCGGATCCTTGAGGGGATCCTACGTCTCCGTTGAGGCGGCTCGGTCACACTTGAGCCGGGGTCTCTTTTAACCCTCTTCCTCCCGGTGTTGCACAATGCACTCGCCGGTCTTTACTTCTTTGATTCCTTTCCTTGCGGAGGCGGAATCGGACCTTCACAAACCTTCGGTGGCCTTCCACACAAAGCTTGGAAGCTCACCGGCAACTCCTAGCTGTCTAGGAGACCTCAACCTCCAAGAGCAACAAATGCTCCCGAAGAACTCACTTAGAGTCCACCTCAAGTGCTCAACACACTAAACACACTCAATCCGATCACTACCCACTCTCACACCCAAACCTTCACTCAAAAGGGATCACTAAGATCTAGGGTTAGAGGGGCTTTTGGGAGCTCAAGATCACTAAGAATACACCTCAAAGCACCAAGAAAACTATCTCCCAACCATCCACTCTTCAAATCAATCCTCAATCCAAACACCTCTCTCCTCTACCCAACCCTTCACAAAAGGGGATCACTAAGATCTAAGGAGTAGGGAGGAGTATTGGGGGCTCAAACACTCACAAAGAACACCTCTAATACCCAGCAAAACATCCCCCAACGGCTCCTTTGAAGTGGGCAAGAAGGGGGCTTTAAATAGAGGAACCCCAAAAACTAGCCGTTTGGACCGAACTGGGCAACCCGGAGACTCCGGATATTTAACCCAGACACTCCAGATCATCCGGATACTCTGGATTGTCCGGATACTCCGGATCATCCGGAGTCTCCGGACAATTAATCCGGATACTCCGGATCTCCCAGCAAAGACGCAGCGACGAAACGGGCATAACTTTTGATCCTGGACTCCGATTTCGACGAATTCGGACTTTTCGGAAAGCTAAGAACGAGGGCTACAAAACTAACAAGGTCTCACTACCCAAATCCCAAAGGATAAAATCAGATTACACAAAGAATCCAAGAGAGACCTACAACCCTCACTTTCCGGCACCACCAACACTTCTATCCCTCACACCAACCCACCTACACTTAGGTGAACAAAGTGTGATTTGGGTTTCTTAACCTTAGACAAGGATAGACCACTTTTGAGCACTTGAGACATGTCTAAGTGATTTCAACGATTGCATCCCTCTTAATAGTACGGCAATCCTTAGACTCAAATTTAACACAAAATCTAAGTCTTACACTAAGCTTACATGCCGACTTCTTGGATGCACGGTGCATGATGACGCTTCCACAAAGATTGATGACGCCCTTCGTCTTGTCAACCTCGACGCGATTCACCTCATGAGACTCTCGTCCTCTCCGACCTTGACCTTGATCATCACCAAGACGATCCTCACGCCAAGTCGTTCTTGACTTAGTCCTCAGCTCTTGGTGACACCACCGTCTTATTTGACTTTGACTCGATTGTCATCCTTCAAACCATCTTGGTCATCATACACACAGCTTTGGGACCTAATTCTTATCAAAGCACTCAGCAAACATATTAGTCCCACAAGCTTAAAAGATATATTGAATAAATTGATAATAACAAGTGTTTCATATCAAGAAGCACAATATGAATGGAAACACTTGACAATAGAAATATTCTCTGCTAAGTGCATTATGATGAATATATGATTGATCTAACTGCACTAGAGAGATAATTACCAATATGAAGAATCAATTAAATCATGGCAAGGGCCACATACTTTGCTTAAATGAAGCACATGATAGAATATGCACGAATTACACATGTGCAAACAATATTTGGAATGAGAGTAAATAATGTGATCCAATTCTAGATTAAACTTCTCCAAAAGAGATGCATTAGAAGATACACAACTAAGACATGTATGCACCAAGTCAATATGAAGCAATGAAGTTTAACTCTAGTTAACACAAGCATATTAAAAACAAAGCACATAATGAACTCAAATGAATATATATATGCACAAGCAATTATGACATGAATCAATATGCACATATGAAATCAACAAGTTACTTAGAGTTCAATATGCATTTGCTAAAGAGGAATGCAATGACAAATATGGAAGGAATACCGAGATTGCATACCTCATTTTTGCTTAACCATCCCAATTGATTTTCCTCTAAAATAGATGAGACTAATATTCAACTAGGCAATAAACATGTTAGTCTCATAACAATATAAACATATTAGAGGTTTGTCATTTGTTAAGCACTAAGTTAAGAATTTGTACAATTACATTGATTGTCATTACATGCGTTTGTCATTAATCGTTTATCATTAATCACCAAAACAACATAAGTGCCTAGATGCACTTTCAATCTCCCTCTTTTTGGTGATTTATGACAAACGATTTAACAAATGCACCAAAGGACAATATAAAGATATTCAGCATTGAAATGAATCCGGAAATGAGTAAGAGATCATACTTACAAATATTCTCCCTCTTTTTCATTGTCCATTTTTGTCAATCGATTATTGGGCATTTGATAAGTCCATAAATTCTCCCCAAATGTTCTCTCTCGTTTTGTCAATCGATTAGGGGGCAATTGATAAATCCATAAATTCTCCCCCTTTGTCATTAATCCCAAAAAGAATAACCTTTTCTCCCTCTAGATTGAACACTCAATAAAAGGATTAGGAAGAACAAAATAAAACAGAGGAGCTAGTAATAAGACAATGATATCAATGATATTAAGCTCCCCCTAAATCTAGGCAAGATATGATATCAATTATATCCAAGATTTAGGTGATTGATATTTCCAATTGAACAAATTTAAAGTTGTCATGATTAACAAGATATAAGTGAAGCTCAAACATGACAATTGAATAAGATACCAATCGATGATACCAATTAAAATGAAGTCATGATTCACAAGAATGTAAGAGATGCTTAAATCATGACAAAGATCATATAGCAAATATGTGTATCAGAGCATAATAACTATCAATATCATATAGCCACTGTATGGAAGTGAATTACATGCTTATGATCAATTTAAAGAGTAAGGTATACCTCTTACTAATGTGTTCTTGAACTTACATTTCCTCCTCCTTAAGCATGGTGTCATCCATACCAATCATACTAATATGGCAAAAAGTTAGATGACACTTAAATAGAGAGAAAATGCAATTTACAATGAGAGGATACCAATTGATAAGCAATTGAAGTAGTATCAAAGCAATCTAATTACCAATTGAAATACATAATGATTGAAAGAGTTGATATCAATTGGAAGACTTAACATGATAAACATTACACCATTTAAAATTTAAGACAATTAGCATAATGGTGTACAAAGACATTATTAAATATGGTCAGAAAGAAATACGTCCCTTCAGTCGGTTCTTGTCTATTGCATGTTCGAATCGGTCATGGTCAAGTCGCACGGCCTCGGATCCCTCGGACTTTGGAGCTACACTCCTTTCCTTCATCTCACCGTCGAACTTGACACCTTTTCCGAAACCTTGAACATCAACAGACAAGCACACGATTTTCGGGAACAAATATCTTTCAACTTGACCCAGGTTAGTTTGATAATGTCTAAATGCACTATGCAAGATAAAGATGATAAGCATGATAGTACCACTTGCATGCAATTTTTTCAAATTTAAGATACCAATTGAAGATCTTGTAATATTAATTTACAAGAAGGATTGAAACACATTCAATTTTAACTCTTTAAATCCTCTTTTAGCAATTATCTTCAATACATTCAAGAGAGGAATCACTTTGAGGCTAAGATACAATTAAGTCCAGTTTCTGAAAGAACTTAGCCAAAGGATGCACTTTCAATGGAATAAAACCTTAAATAGATAAGCTCCACTTAGAAGCTTGAAGCAATGAAGAAGCTCACTTAGTTTTCATCCTTGAAAGGCTTGCCAAGATACCAAATGAAAGAATTAAAGCTCAAAGCAAAGGAAGGTATCTCAAGGTTATTCGAAACTAATTCAAATAACTCACTTCATTTTATTAGGCTTTACGATAAACATCGTGATTCTCTTGTAGAATCCAAACTCTCGCCTAATAGGGTTAAGCGAGAAACCCAACGCAAATACCACTTGAGAAATTAGATACCAATTGAAAAAACTATCTCAAGGGAGATGCTTGAAGAACTTCTTTCGAGAAAGAGCATAAAGAAATTTTCATTAACGAACAATGCTCAAATGGAATTTCTCCTCTTTATGTATTTCAATTCATAAAGGACCTCACATAGAGAGTTCTTAAGCGATTGAATCTCACAATAAGCTAATGGAGAATCCAACTCAAAAGACTTTGGGTATCAAGACAATGCTACAAAGAGGCAACGTATACCACTTGTAGGAAACTTGAAGTTTGTTGATACCAATTGGATAAATCAAATAAGATGAAACCCCTTGGAAACATGATAAATGAATAACGCTATCTTGATACTTCTTATTGGATCAAATCACAAAGATATTGATACCAATTGAAAAATAGTCGATTGAATCGATGGGTATCAGATCAATTAACCATTTAAGGGAATCCAATAAGGTAGTTGGAACCTGTTTTGATCATGACGGATAGAGTCATGAGTTGGTTTACCTTAATCTTTTAAAATATGGCGGATAGAGCCTCTATACTAGTGATGGTGGATCGAACCTTCACTAAAATAATAAATAACTTCAATTGTTAAAATAATTGCAAAAAATTGCTTTGTGAAAATTAATACTAAGTATAGTTTGATGAAACATGGCTTTGTGCAAAAGAACCATAATAAGCCTTCCTTAGGAAGCCCTACATGTTGCATAATTTACCAGACTTGCTGAGTACTTTTGTACTCACATGCAACACAAATTTTGTTATCAGAGAATTTCCAAGACGCAGTTAAAGAAGGTGAGTTCTATGCCGAGGAGTACGATGAGGATCGCAAAGATAACTAAGCGCGCGTTCCTAGTCGTCGCCTGTGGAGTCGTTGGGGTTTTACCTTTTTGCTATTTGTTTCCGCTGTTGCTGAACTTTGGTCAGGTGACCATGTTATGTAATAATTAGCCATGTGGCTGGTACTTTATATTTATACTATTATTTCGTTCTATTCGGTTATGATACGACACTGTGACTGTGTGTGCTAGCGTTGATCTGGGACTAGTACAGAAATACACAGGAGCTTCCGGGTAGCCGATCCAGGGTCTCACAGGTATGTACAATATAGTCACCTTACCTTATTTTTAGAGAAATTTTACGGTGAATAACATAGGTAAGTAAATAGTGATAGTAGAAATCAAATCTAACCATCCATTCTTCAAGGGTATTTTAGGCTTTTCATATCCATTCATCATAGGTATTTTAGACTTTTTCTAATTCGTTCATAGTTTTGGATTCACCGAATACTTGATGATCTTCAGAGGCTTCTTATCCATTCATCCGCCATTTATTAGGATCACATGACATGTTTTACCGTAGAGGACAAATAATATGATAGAATTTTTTACCATTTTACCCCTTTCTGAATTTTACTACCAATACTACAGGTAGTAGTATAACTAGATCTAAATTGATTTCAACCATTAGATTTAAAGGAATGGACGGCTTATATTGATTTTAATCCACTGTAAAAGAGCTCTATTTTTAGCGTGTACACATTAGTTTTATTTTATATGAAAGGGTGAGAAAAGGGGAGAGAAGAGAGCCGGCTCTTATTTAGTAGCAAGAAAATAGGTAAATTAGTTATTTACAAGATATCGAAGAGGTAGTTATTGCACAGATCTAGAGACAACATTTAGAGATAGTTATTGCACAAATTGGTTTTAGTGCTTACTCTAGATGATATGGATAAGAGATAGAGTAAATAGCGAGCTATGTTATTGATATGGATTCATATACGATGCCCTTGCAAATTAATTAATGGGAGAGACCTTGCAAATTAATGGGAGAGATTAGAAGCATTGCCCTATAATGTATTTCAACACTACCATTTCTCCCCCTTTTGCCATCCAATTACCTGACCTCTTTGGATTCAATGAGTTGAGTGGTCTAATCCCGAAGACTTACGAGCCATATATATATATCAAGTGTTGTTCAGCATCGACCGAAAGCCCAACCAACAGTATCCGTTGGCAAAAACTCTAATGAGCAGCATATGATAGGAGGGAGCATCGTATTTTTCATGACTTCCGCAGCGCACAAAGGGTACAAGGTACTGTACTGTACATGTTGAAATTGACAACGTACGTAATCACGGTCACTACTCTCTTGTTCTGGGGACCGATCCGCAGACACATCACAGGGTCCAGGGAGGAGGATGATGATGAATGATGCCCACCCGTTAAACCGTCCGGTGGCAACGAAAAGGAAATGCTCAACTATAGTAAAATACAAACTCTCAAAAATATACAACAAAAAAAAAATTTATCAGGAATGACGCGGCAGCCAACCTGGCTGCCGCCACACCGCACGGCGGCAGCCAGGTGTCGACCCCTCCAACCTGGCTGCCGCCACGCCGCACGGCGACGGTAGCCCGGTGGCAAGACGGGGTGGGGCACGGGGGCTGGGCGAGCTCTGCCACGCGCACGAGGAGGTGCCACCTGGTGGCCGCCGTACGGGGTGGCGGCCGCCACGTCGTTCCTACTATTTTTTTTATATTGTGTATTTTTGTAATTTTATATTTTAATGCTGTATATTTGAGCATTTTTTTCTCGAAAAGGGCCAACCCTGCAAGCGTGTTTGCCGATTTACAGCAAGTGATGGTTTTTTTTTTTTTTTTTAAACATGGGCTCTTTTCATCCACTCCAGACACGGACAGATTAAGGATTAAAAACTAGATCGAGGCAGCAGGCCAGATACCAGTTCTACTGGGGCCATTTCGTGATCTTTTTTTTTATGAAAGGATTTCGTGCTAATTTTAATAACATCTTGATGTTAATGCTAATAGAAAACCAAGCAAATACAAATACTTTGAGGGGGAAAAAAACTAAAATAATGTACTTTTTTACACTTATGGTACATTGTACCGCTGAAGCAAAGAAGGTAGTGCGTGCATGTAGGGCTGTATATTATTTTGCACGCAAACATCTCATCAAGCGAGATGAGCTTCTTGTTCATTTAGTAAGTTAGTACACCCGTCCGGTCCGAGTTTATATTTTTCCCAGTGATAGTTATGTTCCTAGTCCAGCAAGCAAAACACTTCACATTAGTTTCTCCAACAAATTAAAACATGTAAAAAAGTTATGTTCAGGGGAATAAAATTGTTATTTTTCTGCGGAGGCTCTAGAAAAATATCAACCACCTTTTTTATTTTATTTTTATTTTACTTTAAAATGTTTTTTTGCCTTCTAGAAAAGCTTCGTTGGTTCTTGCATGTATAATAAATGTTGGGTCCGTAGAGGTAGTTTGGAATTTAGAGTACTTAAATGCCGGCGAGCTGTCCTCTCCTGCCGGTTTGGTTTGGCCATTTGCTATTCAATTGCTTCGTCTCTCCTTTGACTTCTCTATCATTTCGTAATTATACCCTCCACAGCATATGTTATTAGACCATCTCCAAGCCTTTCCCGTCCCCGCTCCCGTTCCCCTCGGCATGGGAAAGAGAGTGCGTCGGAAGGGAAAGCCGAGCTCCAAGCGAAGCCCGTCGCGGAAGGGATCGACGCGGGATAGGAGAGAGGAACCCGTGGTGGGGGGGTGCGCTGTGCATTCCCATTGCAAGCGGCCGAAGGGTGGGCGACCAACCACCTCCCAGTCGCGCGCCGTCTCGGAAAACTCCGCTGGAGGTGTGCGACGTGCGGGGATCCGGCGAGAAACGCATTGTGCCGCACCATCCGGCGACGGAAGTGATCGCGCCACTGGGAGGTACTAGTCTTTCATGTTCGATTTGTTTTTACGGATCCGATTTGGGATATCGAAATCAGCACTGTTGGGTAGAATTTTGGAGGGTTTCGTTTTGGGGGAAGAAATGCTGGGATTGAGAGGTACTGCATCGTGCGTGACGAGTGATTCCAGTACTCTAGGGTTTCGATTCGGGGGAAGATTGCGAAAAGCTTGTGTGCTTTGATAGACTGAATGGGAATTTAGCAATGACTATTGACGTTGGGGCATGTGGGTGTCTGGATTGGGCAGAATGAAGCCGGCCACTGAGGAAGCTAGCTGCTTCAGATAGTTCAGTGCTAGCGATTGGTTTCTGAATATTGTTGTTAAACCCAGCACGAAAACTACAGAGTTCACATTGTTCGTTGAGATTAGATAGTAATTATATTTGTATGTTTAGCGCTGAAGCTCTCAATCCGCTGAATTGAAATAGATGGATTGGCGATATTGTGACGATTAATTCATATGGGTGATAGATGGAAGAACAGAAGCTACGGAAGATCATCTCCAAGCTGCGAATGATGCTTGAGGACAAGGCGGAGGACCTCAGGAAGGTCGTCTGTAACACCCCAAAATTTTGCTTTTCTTAAATTCATGTGTGATTTGGCACTTTGGTGAATTTTTGGAATTTTCTGGAATTTATTTGGATTTATTTGGAATTTATTTGAATTTATTCCATTTTGAAATAATTAAAGAATTTAAATTTGCAAATAAATTTTTGTTGGAAATATTTTATTTGAGTCCAAAATGATCCAAAATATTTTCCAGAATTTTCTGAATTTTTTAAAGTCATTTGCTATTTTTAATGAATTAAATGAATTATCGGGAATTATTTTAAATATTAAATCTGGAAAATCCAACTCGGGTCAAATCGTTTCATCCGACCGAAGTCGGACTCGAGTCCGACCGAGCGCTTGACTCGGCCGAACCCACTCCTAACCCTAATCAATCCAACCGGATCAAGATCCAACGGCCGAGATCCGTCCGACCAGACCGAAGCCGTGTCCACGGACCGCGCGCCATCGCGATCGTGGCGTTAGTTGTGCCACGGACGGCCACGATTCGTCGTCTTCGCCGAGTCCAGCCGACTCACGCCCGCCGCGCCGCCAGTAACGAACTAGGTTTCCGCTTCAGGCAAACGCCGAGGCTATTTAAAGCGTGAGACGCGTCCCCGAGGTTGCCCTCATCCTTGCGCACCCGTTCCCGAGCCATCTCGCCGAGCCGCCGCGTTGAGCCGCAATCGCCGCCGGAGTTGTCTCTTCCTCCGCCGCGGTTTGCCGTTTCCGCCGTCGTCCGTCGTCTTCCGCCGAAGGAGCCCAGATCCGAGTCCCGCGACGACGCACGAAGGAGGTTTCATCTCGCCGAGAAGCCCCGTGGCGCCGTAGCCGTGGTCATCGTCTCGGCTCGTCAAGCCCGGCTGCCAGTGAAACTATCGCCGTCCGCGAAGCTCGGAGGACCGTCGAGATCGGTCGAGCGGTTGAGGTGAGATCACGTGTTCCAAACCCGATTAGATCTCGGACCGTTGGATCAAGATCTAACGGTTCACAATCGCCACGTCTTGTAGCAAAGGCGATTATAGGATTAGATCACGGGCCGTCCGATCTAGATCGAGCGGCCCACGAGCATCAGTAGTTTCAACGTGTTAACCCTGGATCTAATCCGCGGTTGATTTTCAAACCAACGGCGAGATTGCGCCACGTGTCGGGAAGTTGGACCGACGCGGTCGGGCCGATCCGCAGCAGCGTGCGTGTAGCCGACACGCAGCGAAGGCCGCGTGTCGAGGGCCGCATGTCGATGGCTAACTTGACCGACGGCGTCACCCATGACGTCACGTGGGTCCCACTGTCGGTAGCCGCTGGATGAGCCCCGACGTCGGCGATGACGTCACCCGAGTGGGCCCACATGTCGATCCACGTGAGCCGTGGGACCGAGTCCACCGTGGACCCGGTGAGCATGGACCGAGCCCATGGACGGTGGCGTCGGCCAGCCAATCAGAGCTGCCACGTGTCCATCTTGGCGCAATAATTAATTTCCGAAAAGAAAATGATTTATTAATTCGAATAATGATTTCAAATTTAGATTCAAACTTCAAACGCTTATAACTTTTGCGTTTCAACTCCGATTTGAGCGATTCAAATTTCTAAATTTGTATAAAATTAAGATCTACCTAAATATGAATTTTATTTAATTTTTGGACTAAAGTTTTTCTCTGTAATATTATTTAATTGATTATTTAAACTTTAAACAATCATAACTTTTGCGTTTTAACTCCAAATTTGACGATTCCAGTTTCTAAAAATCCAGAAAATTATGTTCTCTCTGTTTATGGATTTTATTTGGAGTTTTGGGATCTTTTTGCATAGTGTTTATTTGTGTATTTGCTATTTGCACGCTTTACGAGTAGACGTTGAAGTCTTGGGAAGGATTCGAAGGAGAAGTATTGACTCGGGATCCAACTCAAGACCAAGAGCAAGTGCTTTTTGAAGGCAAGTTGTGCTTTGACCATGTTGATCCTATTTGAAATCTATTTTGATTTAAACTATTGCATGCTAGTTCAATTAGAAAGATACTTTGTTTAAACCAGGGTTAGATAAATACCAATTTGATATATGACACCTTGATTACTTAAGTATGTGCCATGACCCTTTGTCACCCTAGTTGTGGTTTACTAGTTGGACATTATTAAATTGCCAACATGGGTTTAGATCGTTGTAGTATCTTTGCTTAGACACTTTCGTGCTCATGACATGATTTTGGATAATTAAATGTTAATATTGACTTAATGATATATTGAACCTGTTTTGGAAAAGTATCATGTGATGTTGATGGCACGTGGTGCATGGTAATCAAGCTGGGGTTTGATAAAACGATTTTCGGCCGGGGCATGTGGCAAGAGTAATCAGTGGGCCAAATGTGGCATTGGGAGTGATGATTTGGTTTTTCGGGTAGTCTTGCCTGGTCACTCTAAGGACTTAACCTTGCAAGCCTTTGAACTGGGTCATACTTGCAACCACATGGTGGAATGGGACGGCCCTAGTTGACTAAGTCGCTAAGGACTCACTTGTGGAGCCTCAGGGTGTCGATTACACCTTTTGTGTGATTGTGCGGGGAGCGTATCGTGGCTGTGGCAGTACCCATCTAACGGTGTGTTGGTCCCATACTTCGCCTTGGCTAAGGAAGGGATGGTGTAGAGCACGAACCGGAGAGGACCACCTGTGTTGTTTGAGGCTTAGAAAGGCTTTGTTATGATCGCTCATTCGCATACTCTTGTATGGCGATTCACTACCGACGTGGTGAGTGGATTGTATCTTGTGGGTAAAGTGCATAACCTCTGCAGAGTGTAGAATCTATTTGAATAGCCGAGTCCACGGTACTGGACAATGCTCGGGAATTACAGTCAAGGGTTAGATTTTCTGAAAATAACTTGGATTTGCAAAGTTGGGTATGGTTTAACAAAGAAGATGATGGAAATATGGTTTAGGATGGGGAAAATGTTATTTAAACTTTTTGAAAAGTCATTTATGCTTTACTTGTTTTTCTTTTTCGAATCTACTTATATTACTTGTCAAATGTTTACGCAAATATACCTTAAGCTATTCCTTTGTACCAAGCCATGCATATAGTATATTAGCTTGCATTCAGGCATGACTTGCTGAGTACCAAGTACTCACCCTTGCCCCAACACAATATCGCTTGAAGAGGAGATTACGCCACTTTGGAGGAGGAACTCCAAGAGGACCCGACTACTTAGGGATGCGAGCCCGCCGCTTGCTGTGGTATCTTGGATGGCGCCACTAAGTTTATTTGATTTTCCACGCTATTATTTCTCTTTTAATAAGTTACGCCTTGCAAGGCATATATTTGTAACTTGGCCATAAGGTCGAGTAACCCTTTGATTATTTAAATAAAGTACTTTGATAGTATCGTTTGGTATGATTGTGATATATACCGATGTTAAGGATCATGTGCACTAAGCGCGTTCTGGACTAGTGCTGAATACACAGAGGGTCCGGATTTGCAAATTCGGGGTCCCGAGAGGTGGTATCGAGCCATACTTGATTGTAGGCTCAACCCTAAGTTAGAATGGTCGTAGTGAGGATAAAACCTATTTTCTAAAGCTAAAAATTTGTGAAAGATAAGAAATGACATCTTGACTTATCCCCTTCACTCTTTTCTTGTCTCTTGCTGAAATTTTCCCTTACCTTGTCACAATTCGAAAATTCCGAGTTCTTACGTAAAGCACTCTTGTGACAGAGTGAGGAAGAGTTCAACTACGTTGATCAGGTAGTTGGTCACGCCGCAGAACTTTGGCACATGCTACAAACTCTCGGAGATTTTGAGAAGCCCCAATACCAAGTGGAAGTGATCAGACAAGCAGGATTGATCAAGGCTTGTGACGTGAGGATTGAGGTACCTGCTAGGAAAAAGGGCCCAGGCAATCGCCGCTAGAAGATCTACAATGCAGATGGGTATCCAAGAAGTTTCACGACGAGCAATGCGGCACATTACCAGATTCACGCCCGAGTTGGAAAGCACGGTGTTCCGTTATCATCCAGCAGCGATAACCTTCTTGACCGAAGACGATTCAGGATGAGAATGCCACGGTTACCTGCTTGGCACGATTCGTCGTCGCCAAGAAGATGTACTAGATAATACAAGCAAGGAGCTACGTAAGGCCCGCAAGGAGATCACGACAGAAGAAACGAGATGGCGGGAAGCTCAAGAGTATGTGGCACACCTTCTACGAAGGATTGACGAGTTGGAGATGACTTTGTACGGACCGGACCCAGAGCCGATTTGAGCTACGAGCCGATCCAGGAGTCGATCTCGATGAGGACACCGCTTCTTCGACTACCACAGATGACATAGTCGCTGGACATGGCGATCGTTTCGCGCCTATGCCGCAAAGATCCGCACTCCAGGCCGTGGAGGTTTTCTCGATGAGTGAGCATAGGTTCTATAGTGAGACTCCTTCACGAGTCGCGTCATAAAATAAAGAGTCACCCTTTAGGCGTTAGACTCGAGTTAGTTCGATTTGGATTTGCTTTGTTTCTTTGAGTGTGCATTATGTGTTGCAAGGCCCTTAGGCGTGTAAGCAGCCATACCAAGTTATTAATAATAAAGATGGACCTTAAAGTTACCCCTTTCGCCCCGCATAAGTTCCATATTACTTGTCTATTCTTGTTTCCCTCTCATCTCTAAACCTAGAGCAATCAATGATGGTGAATACCCGTGGAAACTTGGGAAGCAATGGGAGTGGATCTCGCCAATGTAAAACCCCAATGATGGAGCACCAAAGACCGCCACTGGATGTGCAGAATTTTGGAGCATTTCTTCTTTGCTCAGACCCTGATGCATGCTATGATGCAACAAATGCAGCACGTCATCGCCACCCATCGCTAATCAAGTTAATCAGTGACCACGCCGTAATACAAGGTCGCCGAGTTCATGAGGACTCACCCACCCACTTTCTTCCGGGAATGCCAATCCATTGGAGGCCGACGATTGGTTAAGATCAGTTGAGAGGAAGCTACACATAGCTCAATGCATAGGGAATGAGAAGGTACTTTACGCTTCTCATCGGTTGGAAGGAATACGAATGGTGGGAGAACTTCGTGCCACGCAGAGAACCCTCAAGATATCACTTGGGAAGAGTTCACACCGCATTCCGACAAAGATCACGTGCCTGGAAGGAATTATGGACCTTAAGAAGGAGGAGTTCAGAGCACTCAAGCAAGGTAATCAGCCAAGGTCGACTACTGAACAAGTTCACACAGCTAGCACGCCTACGCACCTGAGGATGTAGCGACAGATAAATCCAGGCATACCTCGTTTCATGAAGGGACTTAACTCAGATTGCAAGTAGGGTTGATCACCCACACCTTTCCAGATTTCCAAGAGTTGGTGAATAAGGCGCTTATTCTTGAGGACAAGCGCAAGGAACTGGATGAGAACAGAAGCGCAGGATGCAACAAAGAAGGATCACGTCGAGGAACGCAATAAACGCTTGAGAGTTGCACCAAATCAATTCTTCGATTCCAACCACAGAATGCAACAAGGACACCATCCCCAGACCAAGACCTGCCAATCGGAACTACTGCACCCCACCCCGCTAGAAACGCTACCCCAGCAGCCAAAGCAAGGAACAATGAGACGCCGCTACAATCGCAACGAGCCAGACACTTTGCCAACAGCTTGTCCAAAGAAGACAAAGCGAGCGACTCCCGGTTCGTTTCAACCTAGGAACCACCCCGCCTAGGACGCCGGATCAGAGCCACACCTGCATCGTGGTGAGAGGCCAAGTCAACCATGTCACCGCAGATGCACCGCACGCTACAGACGCCGATCTTGGGTAAGTTACTTGTTAACTCGTGACTCGCAACGCTTTGTTTGACTCGAGCTTCGCATTCGCTTGTTTTCAAGGCTTTGCTGCTAGAAATGACTTGAGAATGGCAAGACTTAAGTGCATGCTGTTAGTTCAAACTCACTGTTCCGAACTCCGAACGGAAGTAGGATGTTCCGGGTGAGAATACTAATAGATGGAATAGAGTTCCTAGCAAACCTTATAATTTTGGAGACCTGCACCTTAGATGTTATATTGGGAATGGATTGGTTATCCAAGCACAAGGTCAGATTGGATTGTGGACGAAGGACTATCTCAATCGAGCCCGTGTGGGAAGAAAGTGGAATTTCAAGCCACCATAGCTAGAGATGGACAGTTGATGGTTAACAGTACCAAGGCAATCAGCATAGAGGATGTCCCAAGAGTGAATGAGTACCCGATGTTTTCCCCGAGGATCTACCTCGGTATGCCACGGACAGTGACATAGAGTTTGTGATAGAGCTTGTACTGCACAAGACCGATAGCAAAGAGACCCTATCGGATGTCTACCGAGGAGTTGGTAGAGATGAAGAAACAATTTGGAAGAGTTAATGGATAAAGGATTTATCGACCAAGTTCGTCGCCGTGGGAGCACCAGTTTTGTTTGTCAAGAAGAAGGACGGAGTTTCAGGATGTGCATTGACTACCGTGCACTCAATGAAGTCACCGTGAAGAATAAGTATCCGCTACCCAGGATTGATGATTTGTTTGATCGATTAAGAGGAGCCGAGTTTTCTCCAAGATTGATCTCGAGATCGATACCATCGCTTGAAGATCCGATCGTAAGATATTCGAGGATCGCATTCTCGCCAAGATATGGACATTACGAGTTTACGCTATGTCCTTTGGGTGACGAATGCGCCAAATTTATTTCATGAATATGATGAATAAGGTGTTCATGGAATATTTGGACAAGTTTGTCGTCGTGTTCATAGACGATATCCTAATCTACTCCAAGACAGGAGGATGAACATGCCGAACACTTAAGGCGAGTTTTGGAAAAGCCGAGGAACAAAGAACTTTTCGCCAAGTTCAAAGAAGTGTGACTTTTGGAAGGACAAAGTGGAGTTTCTTGGACATGTAATGACCGCAGGAGTCGCGTGGATCCAAGCAAAGTAGAAGCGGTGTTACATTGGGAACAACCAAAGATCGTGACCCATTCGGAGTTTCCTTGGAATGGCGAGGATACTACCGCTTTCATCGAAGGCTTTTAAACGATTGCGAAACCCCTTACACAATTCTTTGAAGAAGGAAAAGAAGTTTGCATGGACGCCGGAATGTGAGAAAGGATTTCAGAGTGAAGAAGCGATTGACATCAAGACCGGTGTTAGTACTAGGATGTTGCTCAAAGCTTCGATATTTATTGTGACGATCGCGCCAAGGACTTGGATGTGTGCCGATGCAGAATGGAAAGGTCGTCGCGTATGCATCAAGGCGATTGAGGCCGCATGAGGAAAATTATCCGACACATGACCTAGAGTTAGCCGCCGTAGTGCATGCCTTGAAGATATGGCGCTCACTATCGATTGGAAACAGATGTGAAGTATATACGGATCATAAGAGCCTTAAGTACATATTCACCCAATCGGATCTGAATATGAGGCAAAGGAGATGGCTAGAATTGATCAAGGACTATAATGTTGGAATTCATTACCATCCCGGGAAGGCCAACGTAGTAGCCGATGCTCTGAGTCGGAAAAGCCATACCGTGAGTGCGTTGCTAGCCACAAGTCAGGATGAGTTATGTAAGGATTTTCGGAAGATGAAGATCGAGGTTGTACCTAGCGGATTCTTGGCCGCATTGGAAGTAAAGCCTACCCTAGAGGATCAGATCCGAGAAGGACAGAAGGATGATGACAGGATCCGCAGGATTAAGTCCATCAAGGAGGAAGGCAGGGCAGAGGACTTCAAATTGGATGAACAAGGCACGTTGTGGATGAAGGATCGCATTTGTGTGCCTAACAAAAAGGAGTTAAAGCAACTGATTTTGGAAGAAGCCCATGACTCTAAGTACTCGATTCATCCTGGAAGCGCCAAGATGTATCAGATCTCAAGGAGAGATTCTCGTGGCCGAGTATGAAACGTGAAGTTGCCGAGCATGTTGCATTGTGCGACGTATGCCGTAGAGTCAAGGCAATGCATCGTAAACCAGCGGATTGCTACATTGAAAATACCGAGTGGAAGTGGGAGGAAATCGAATGGATTTCATTACCGGTTTGCCAAAGACTCAAGGAGGTTATGACTCCATATGGGTTATAGTGGATCGCTTGACTAAAGTAGCCCATTTTATCCCCGTGAAGACCACTTACTCGGGAGATAAGTTAGCAGAGTTGTACATGATCAGGATTGTCTGTTTGCACGGAGTGCCAAAGAGGATTGTATCGGACAGAGGTACCCAATTTACCTCAAGGTTCGAATAAGTTGCATGAGGCCATGGGAACCCGTTTAAACTTCAAGATCTGACTTATCATCCACACGGATGGGCAGACCGAAAGAGTCAACCAGATTGAGGATATGTTAAGAGCTTGTGCATTGGCTTATGCTACCTCTTGGGATAAAAGTTTGCCGTATGCCGAGTTTAGTTACAACAATAGTTATCAGGCTAGTTTACGATGTCACCTTTGAGGCATCAGTATGGTCGACCGCTTCGGACACCATTGAATTGGAATGAGACCTGAGCGCCGTGTCTTTGGGCCTGATATTCTTCAAGAGGTCAAGAGCGATTGCTATGATTAGGGAAAGGTTGAAGATAGCCCAATCTCGACAGAAGAGTTATCTTGACAATCGTCGCGAGATTTGAGTTTTGAACTGTAAGACTTTGTATACCTCAGAGTTACGCCTCTCAGGGGAGTTAAGAGGTTCCATGCCAAAGGGAAACTCGCACCCCGTTATGTTGGACCATTTAAGATTTTGAGTCGCAGAGGTGAAGTTGCCTACCAGCTGGAGTTGCCCACAGTCGTTGGCAGGAGTGCATGACGTATTCCATGTGTCCCAGTTAAAGAAGTGTCTCCGAGTTCCCGAGAAATGACACCGCTAGAGTCAATTGAGTTGCAAGAAGATTTGACTTATAAGGAGCATCCCGTGAGGATTCTAGACACAATGGATCGAGAAACTAGAAACAAGTCAACCCGATTCTGTAGAGTTCAGTGGAGCAACCATGAAGAAAGTGAAGCGACTTGGGAGTCACAAGAGGATTAGAAGAAAGAATTACCAAACCTATTCCTTTAGTAAGCCCACAATCTCGGGGACGAGATTCTATTAAGGGGGGGAGGTTTGTAACACCCCAAAATTTTGCTTTTCTTAAATTCATGTGTGATTTGGCACTTTGGTGAATTTTTGGAATTTTCTGGAATTTATTTGGATTTATTTGGAATTTATTTGAATTTATTCCATTTTGAAATAATTAAAGAATTTAAATTTGCAAATAAATTTTTGTTGGAAATATTTTATTTGAGTCCAAAATGATCCAAAATATTTTCCAGAATTTTTCTGGAATTTTTCTCAGTCATTTGCTATTTTTAATGAATTAAATGAATTATCGAATTATTTTAAATATTAAATCGCTGGAAAATCCAACTCGGGTCAAGTACTGTTTCATCCGATCGAAGTCGGACTCGAAGTCCGACCAGGCTTGACTCGACCGAACCCACTCCTAACCCTAATCAATCCCAACCGCTGGATCAAGATCCAACGGTACCAGATCCGTCCGACCTGCACTGAGCCGTGTCCGATCGACCCGGCCGTCGCCCGCGATCGTGGCCGTTAGTTGTGCCACGTGGGACGGCCACGATTTTCGTCGTCTTCGCCGAGTCCGAAGCCGACTCGCGCCGCCCGTCGCCAGAACGAACTAGGTTTCCGTCTAGTACGCAACGCCGAGGCTATTTAAAGCGTGAGACGTCCCGAGGTTGCCCTCATCCTTGCGCACTCCGTTTCCCGAGCCATCTCGCCTGAGCCGCCGCCGTTGAGCCGCAATCGCTCGCCGAGTTGTCTCTTCCTCCGCCGCGGTTTCTTGCTTTCGCCGTCGTCCGTCGTCTTCCGCCGAAGGAGCCAGAATCCGAGTCCCCGCGACGACGCACCAAGGAGGTTTCATCTCGCCGAGAAGCCCGTGCGCCCGTAGCCGTGGTCATCGTCTCGGCTCCGTCAAGCCCGGCTGCCGCCGTGAAACTATCGCCGTCCTGAGCTCGGAGGGACCGTCAGATCGAATCGAGCGGTTGAGGTGAGATCACGTGTTCCAAACCCGACAGATCTGGACCGTTGGATCAAGATCTAACGGTTCACAATCGCCACGCGTCGTGGCGGCGATTATAGGATTAGATCCGACCGTCCGATCTAGATCGAAGCGGCCACGAGCATCAGTAGTTTCAACGTGTTAACCCTGGATCTAATCCGCGCCGTTGATTTTCAAACCAACGGCGAGATTGCGCCACGTGTCGGGAAGTTGGACCGACGCGGTCGCTGGCCGCTGCAGCAGTCGCTGTAGACGACACGCGGCCGCGTGTCGAAGGGCCCGCGTCGATGCTAACCTGACCAAGCGCGGCGTCACCCATGACGTCCGCAGTGGGTCCCACTGTCGGCCGTAGGATGAGCCCGGCGTCGACGCCGATGACGTCACCCGAGTGGGCCCACATGTCGATCACGCGTGGTACGTGGGCCGAGTCCACCGTGGACCGAGCATGGGCCGAGCCCATGGACCGGTGGCGTCGCCGCAGGCCAATCAGGAGCTGCCACGTGTCCATGCCGACGCAATAATTAATTTCCGAAAAAAAAATGATTTATTAATTCGAATAATGATTTCAAATTTAGATTCAAACTTCAAACGCTTATAACTTTTGCGTTTCAACTCCGATTTGAGCGATTCAAATTTCTAAATTTGTATAAAATTAAGATCTACCTAAATATGAATTTTATTTAATTTTTGGACTAAAGTTTTTCTCTGTAATATTATTTAATTGATTATTTAAACTTTAAACAATCATAACTTTTGCGTTTTAACTCCAAATTTGACGATTCAGTTTCTAAAAATCCAGAAAATTATGTTCTCTCTGTTTATGGATTTTATTTGGAGTTTTGGGATCTTTTTGCATAGTGTTTATTTGTGTATTTGCTATTTGCACGCTTTACGAGTAGACGTTGAAGTGCCGGAAGGATTCGAAGGAGAAGTATTGACTCAGATCCAACTCAAGACCAAGAGCAAGTGCTTTTGAAGGCAAGTTGTGCTTTGACCATGTTGATCCTATTTGAAATCTATTTTGATTTAAACTATTGCATGCTAGTTCAATTAGAAAGATACTTTGTTTAAACACAGGGTTAGATAAATACCAATTTGATATATGACACCTTGATTACTTAAGTATGTGCCATGACCCTTTGTCACCCTAGTTGTGGTTTACTAGTTGGACATTATTAAATTGCCAACATGGGTTTAGATCGTTGTAGTATCTTTGCTTAGACACCTTTCGTGCTCATGACATGATTTTGGATAATTAAATGTTAATATTGACTTAATGATATATTGAACCTGTTTTGGAAAAGTATCATGTGATGTTGATGGCACGTGGTGCATGGTAATCAATCAGGGTTTGATAAACGATTTCGGCCAGGGCATGTGGCAAGAGTAATCAGGTGGGCCGGTGTGGCATTGGGAGTGATGATTTGGTTTTGGGTAGTCTTGCCTGGTCACTCTAAGGACTTAACCTTGCAAGCCTTTGAACTGGTCATACTTGCAACCACATGGTCGAATGGGACGGCCCTAGTTGACTAAGTCGCTAAGGACTCACTTGTGGAGCCTCGGGTGTCGATTACACCTTTTGTGTGATTATGCGGGGAGCGTATCGTGGTGTGGCAGGTACCCATCTAACGGTGTGTTGGTCCCATACTTCGCCTTGGCTAAGGGAAGGGATGGTGTAGAGCACTAACCTGAGAGGACCACCTGTGTTGTTTGAGGCTTCCAAAGGCTTTGTTATGATCGCTCATTCGCATACTCTTGTATGGCGATTCACGGTGACGTGGTGAGTGGATTGTATCTTGTGGGTAAAGTGCATAACCTCTGCAGAGTGTAGAATCTATTTGAATAGCCGAGTCCAGTCTTTGGACAATGCTCGGGAATTACAGTCAAGGGTTAGATTTTCTGAAAATAACTTGGATTTGCAAAGTTGGGTATGGTTTAACAAAGAAGATGATGGAAATATGGTTTAGGATGGGGAAAATGTTATTTAAACTTTTGAAAAGTTATTTATGCTTTACTTGTTTTTCGCTTTCGAATCTACTTATATTACTTGTCAAATCTTGTTTCACGCAAATATACCTTAAGCTATTCCTTTGTACCAAGCCATGCATATAGTATATTAGCTTGCATTCTGCATGACTTGTCGAGTACCAAGTACTCACCCTTGCCCCAACACAATATCAGTTGAAGAGGAGATTACGCCACTTTGGAGGAGGAACTCCAAGAGGACCCGACTACTTAGGGATGCGAGCCCGGTCGGTTGCACTGTGGTATCTTGGATGGCGCCACGAAGTTTATTTGATTTTCCGCTGCTATTATTTCTCTTTTAATAAGTTCTGCCTTGCAAGGCATATATTTGTAACTTGGCCATAAGGTCGAGTAACCCTTTGATTATTTAAATAAAGTACTTTGATAGTATCGTTTGGTATGATTGTGATATATACCGATGTTAAGACTGTGTGCACTAGCGCGTTCCTGGACTAGTGCTGAATACACAGAGGGTCCGGATTTGCAAATTCGGGGTCCCGACATCGTCCAAGAGAA
Source organism: Rhipidocladum racemiflorum (assembly GCA_036346355.1). Classification (NCBI taxonomy): domain Eukaryota; kingdom Viridiplantae; phylum Streptophyta; class Magnoliopsida; order Poales; family Poaceae; genus Rhipidocladum; species Rhipidocladum racemiflorum. Next base: position 24,736,051 of record CM070571.1, read on the forward strand.
CTTCAGTGGTACCGACGATACTTCGGCCAACGACATGAACACGGCACTTCTCCAAGTTGAGGCGGTAGCGGAGAGCTTGATGCAGATGTCCTTGGACACAGTAGAGTTCGGAGATGATCCTGGTGGCAGTGAGGATAATGAGGGCGTAGAGGATGAGGGCGATGGTTGGCCTAAAATTGCCGAGGACATTGCCGACTCGGACGACGATAGCCTGGACTGTCCTGGCAATAGCGACTGCTTGTGGGAGTCAGATCGTTCGTGGCACCTAGCATAGGTTTAGTAGGGGTTGGTCGTTGCTTTTGTGTGATGTCATGTCATTTAAATTTGCAGTATGTCCAACCTTCGGTAGTGCCGTACTGTTGTCCAAGGATACCGACTTGTTAATTTGGTGTGTCCTGTATGAACCGATTGCCCCTAAGGGTCGACCATGAAGCAGTGCTGAAGTAATGGTTGCTAATTATCGTTTGTGTGCATGAGTATGAATCTTAAGTTTCATTTTGTGTTGCTAGAAAATGTCAATAATGATGTCTATTGTGAATGAATCTTCAGTTTCATACTGAACCTATTGCTATTATTGTTCAATTTAAATCTTGAGGCTCCTGATTATTGTGTACGAATCTGTTGCTTGTTCTGTTAGTTTTGCTTACTAACAGATTTGTGTTTCCAGTTTGGTTCTGTTAATTCGGCTTATCCAATGTTATATAGGAGACTGTGAATTGAATTGATGGCCCTTGCTATTATCAAAATTGCCTGTGCAGTAGCAGGCTTATCAATGAGTATGGGTTAAGATAGTTGACAGAGTTGAGGTAGAGATGTAAGTGACTTTGTTATAATTCAAATTTCTTTAGTCCCCCAATGTGAATAAACTGGTATTTGAGAATTGGGATTATGGTTTGTGCTTTTGTTCGCCTGTTGAGACGTGTTATCTTGCATTCCAGTGGATCCTAAGGGCCTACCGTAGACAAGTAGCAAAAATAAAAACTAGCATGAACTTTTTGATGGCTTTCTCCATTGTCCAACAAGCACAATTTGTTTCTTCTGTTAGCACATAAGTTCATATCGTCTAGCATCTGTACAGGACTGCTGCCATTGGTGGTTTGCCATGTGTCATTCTTAACTCTTAATAGCTTATTTTGCTATTACACAATTTATATATACTACACCATGAGACCAACCATCTGCGCACTGCTCATGGGTTTATATAGTACGAGTTAATGTTTAGATGTTGATAATCATCAATTGTCTCTAGTAAAGAGAGGATCTATTATGCCTTGTGAGCAACCTCACATGGATCCAGATTTCCAGTAGTTGTCTGATCCCATGGGCTTAGACGTTGACAGACCCTTGATATCTGGAGTGTATCCTTGTTATTTTTAGTTTTCGGTTGCCTAAGGCCAACAAACACATAAAGGAAAACTACAGGGAGATAGTGCATTCAATGATCTCCTCTTGTGTAAAATTGTAGAGCGATCATCACAGGTCATAAACTCATAATATGTATGAGTGATTCTACTTGGACCTGGCCTTGATTCTTACAGAACGGATATGGCCAACAAACTCAACAATTGGTTTGTTAAGGCACTTTAACATGTAACCCTGAATATCATAGCAGTGAGTTTACACAAGAGCAAGATGAGAGAAGAAGCGTTATCTGAAGCGATCTGTTATTCTATACTCATATGTGCACTACCTGCTCTTCTCTGTACTGCTCTTCTCTGTGCAATGTGGTATTGTCGAACTCATATGTGCTGCTCTTCTGCAGGTTTGAGAAGCAGTTCTATAGAATGAGAAGCAGTCTGTTATTCTATACTCATATGTGCTGCTTGTTGCAACAGTATTTATTATTCTGAAACCTGCATCATGTTGCGACAATAATCATACTAATAGGCAGTACTGAATAGACAATTGAGTATTCTCCATCAATCCTGCTGCTTCTTGCGACAATACTCAGCTCATTCTATACAACCGAATAGACAATTCTTAAGGATCTATTACAGACTACATGAGTATTGTGCGATGAACTTCAATATTGTAGCTTTTGTCGTGTATTGTGATGACAAAAGTATGTACCTTCAGTCCTGTATTGTGATGACAAAACTCTGTAGCTTTGGTCCTCTATTGTCAAGAACAAACTGTGTATGTTGTGTCCAATATTACTTCACAATTTGTTGGACTGATCATTTGTACTTGTTCAGGAAACACCTGATGGACCCATTCTTCGCAACATTGATGGAGGATCAGTCCGGTCAAATATCATGGCCTCCGTCACCTCAACCAGGGATGAACACCAATGCTGACGGAAGTCTCCCCCCTGCAACCTATGTGACTACAAGCAATGCTCCAAGTTCTGAAGGCCTCCGCACTCGGGCGTCAAAAACAAATAAGGGGAAGAAAGCAATGTCCAAGACAGAGAGGATGAAATGGACCGTTCATGAGGATGAAGTCCTAGTGTCGGCTTGGCTGAATGTGAGCCAGGACCCCATTGTGGGCAAGGACCAAGCATCAGAAACTTACTGGGCAAGGATTGCGGAATACTTCAATACTCATAAGAAAGAGCATGTCACGGAAAGGTCCATGAAGGGAATGGTTAACCACTGGGCTTTGATCAATGAAACGGTATGCAAATATGCCGGGTTTCTTTCTCAAATTGAGGGTTTGAATCAGAGTGGTACCACCGAGCGTGACAGAGTACGCATCTGCTACATATCTTGATTTCTTACATGCTCGCACTCTATTGTACTAATGAAGTGTTTTAATCGTGTGCATGTCAGATGGCTAATGCAACGAGGATGTACCAGGACATTGAGGGTAAGGCCTTCGCCTTTCCCCATTGTTGGGTGATTCTAGCCGATCACCCAAAGTGGGCTGCGCACCTGGGCAACAAGAGGCAAAGGACAATACGCGAAGGACCACATGGTGGTAGTCCGGGGGGGTCGACCAACACTCCCAACCAGTTCGACCCATTTGGTTCAGGTGACGAGTCGACTAGACCCATTGGCCGGGAAAGAGCCAAGGCTGCAAGGAAGAGGGGCAGTACCTCAAGTGCATCATCAGTGGGTTTCTATACTGAGCAGTTCGACATGATCGGGCAAGCCAAGCACGATATGGTAGACATCAAGCGTCGGCAAATGCAGTTGATGGAGTTGGCGGAGGACGAGAGGATTATTAACATTGATTTGAACAACTTGACCGGGACTGCTCGTGAGTATTATCGAAAGCGGCAGGAGGAAATTCTTAAGAAGATGCAAGCAGACCTGCCTTGATTGTTTCTGTGTGTCCGGACTATGTGATTTTGTGTATGGACCCTGTTATTGTGTGACCCGACCCTTTTATTATGTGTATGGACCCTGTTGTTCTGTGTAAGGACCCTTTTATTATTCTGATGGACCCTGTTATTGTTTGTACGGACCCTGTTGGTGTGTGAAAGGATCCTGTTATTTTGTGTATGGACCCTGCTATGATGTATCATTTCGGTTGTTATTATTTGTATGGAGAACAGCTAAACATGTCGTTATTATTGAACCTTCCATGCATTGCATAACGGTACGTACGGTACATAACAGGGTCGGGTACAATGATCCAGTACAGGGTAACATGAGAATACTACCCGCCGTGCCGGGCCCAAAGGTGTTCGACCAGGTCCGCCTGTAAGCGATGGTGCTGTTCGCGGTCTCTTCGCCTTTGCGTTGCTTCGATGCAGTGCAAGACCGACTCTTCGGGTGACGTACTCGTCAAGACAGGGGTACCCATATAGTCGAAATACTCCTCTTGCTGAGGACCGTCCCTTTCATCCTCGATAACCATGTTATGCAAAACGATACAGGCAGTCATTATGTACCAGAGTGTCCTCTTATTCCAGCTACGACCAGGACCCCGTACGATAGCAAACCTAGCCTGGAGCACTTCGAAAGCCCTCTCGACATCCTTCCTTGCTGCGGCGTGCATCTTGGAGAAGTACATCCTCTTGTTTCCCATTGGGGCAGGAATGGCCTTGACGAAAGTTGCCCACTCAGGATATATGCCATCGGCGAGGTAGTATCCCAAGTTGTATTGGTTACCATTGACAGAGTAGTTTACCTCCGGAGTTGAACCGTCATTGTCCCTGCTAAATATGTTAGAACGATGCAGCACATTAATGTCGTTCAAGCTACCGGGCATCCCGAAGAAAGCATGCCAGATCCATAGGTCGTGCACGGCCACGACCTCCAAGACTATGGACGGCCTGCGGGTATGCCCTGTGAAACCCCCCTGCCATGCTTTCGGACAGTTCTTCCAAGTCCAGTGCATGCAGTCGATGCTACCGAGCATCCCCGGGAAACCTCTCTGCTCACCAACTTGTAGGAGTCTCGTCGTGTCAGCAGCGTTGGGCGAACGCAGATATTCATCGCCGAACACCTCCACCACCGCCTTCACAAACTTCTTTAGAGCTTCAAGCGCGGTACTTTCCCCAATCCTCACGTACTCGTCCACAGCATCTGCAGCGACTCCGTACGCTAGTTGCCGGATAGCTGCCGTCATCTTTTGTAGAGGGTGCAAGCTGAGCTTCCCGGTGGCATCCCTCGTTTGCTTGAACCAATCGTCGTGTCCTTCCACAGCTTCGGCTATGCGTATAAATAGCGACCGGCTCATCCTAAACCTGCGTTGCACGAAATCATACATTCTTCGAATAAAAAAATACATTACCAATGCTTCATCCATTTTGCTAAGATATTGTTTGTTAGTACCTCCGCCTGAACAATGTGTGCCCATACACAGGGGAAGTCGCGAAGTAATCAGCATGGAGCCTAGCCGCTCCTTCACGGTGACCTCTTTTCCTAACCGCATGTCCCGGAACCGAGCCCCTACGACGGGGCATGTTTTCTGCGGCCTCCTCCTCCTCCGCTGCTACTGCCATGAGAAGGATGACCTCGTCATCATCACTTGATGACGACAAGTAATAGGGACTCAATGGATTGACAGAATTCATGAACCTGTTGAGAGAGCTTGGCAATGTGTTTTTGGGGTGGGCAACAAGATGCAGGGAACCCCTTAATATATACAATTGCAAGGATGGTTGGGAGGGGATAAGAAAAAGTTAGTTATACTTTTGGGAAGGGAAGGGAATGGGGAAGGGATGCTGTTGGAGTCATTTTGTGGGAAGGGAAGGGAAACTGGGAAGGGAATCCCTTCAGGGGCTGGGAAGGGAATGAAACCCTGGGAAACGTTTGGAGATGGTCTTACTTGTAAAGTACTTCCTTTGTAAGTTTACACGACTTATTTTCTTTTGGCATGTAGACCAAAAAGATATTAAAAATAATTATACTATCCCTAATTATTATCTCTCAGCACTATATTCAATGCATGTATGTAGAGAATATCAAGTAAATATAGATATTTATTAGGGGTATAAAGGGAATATCATATTAATTTGCATTGAAACATTAAATAGCTCTATATTTATGGACTGGACTATTAAAAAATACACCTTATAAACTCAACACATAGTGAGTACTCCCTCCAGTTTGATAATATATGTCGTTTTAGACATAATCTCACATGCTAAGAAATGAGTAAATGCTTGTAGCTCAGATGGTTGTGCCCAGTTATCCAAGCCTCCCTACGCAGTTCGAAGCCTGGTTAAATAAATACTTAAATATGAAAGTCACATGCATTGGTTCATCATGCGTGACGGAGTGGTGGTTTGAATGCAGCTGTATGCACGCATCTCTAACGACTAATATTCTCACACCCGTCTCAAAACGCTCCAGCGACATATATTATCAAACTGGAGAGAGTACTATATAGTACTCCATCCGTCCCAAAATATAAGTGTAAGCCTACTATACATACAGACCATGAAAACACTAATTCTAAGAAAAAAATTAATGTCATTGGATCATCTGTATCCTTATTAAATGTCTGACGTACTACAACTATAATAAACTACCTTTTCTGTATTAAAATAGGGTTATAGGGTGAAATATTGCAAAAATTATATTTTGATTCCTTTAATAAACTTATATATATTGTGAAACGCCGCTTTCCCAAAGATGGGAACTTATATTGCGGGACGTAGATAGTACTCCATTTCTACAAATCTTATAGCTTGTTTTTCCAAATGGATAATCATGATATATACCGATGAAGGTACCTAGAATGTAATTCCTCCATATCACAAATAAGTGCCATTTTATGTATTGATATTTCTTCTATACACTATTAATTCTATTATAATACATTTATAAAACATAATAAAATTACAATACTACTTATGAAATCATTTTTCCAAGATAAATCTATTTATATCATTTCCATATGATCGATCTACATATCTATAAAGATAAATTGATGGTCAAAGTTAAAAGGAAAAAGTTTATATAGCATCTCAAACTTTGCTTAGTGTCCGTCTAGCACCATGAACTATGAAATTAGATATTTAGCTCCCGAACGTTGCAATCCAACTCAAATAACAACCTGAATTGGTTTCGTATGGTGGTAACCCGCATGGTGTATTGAGTAGGCGATTTTACCACAGAGAATGACACATTGGCCAAATTTAGATGAATGACAAGTATGATCCACAGAGCCTTCCCCCACGCCAAAATAGAGAGGGATGGAGCTAAGGGGGTGATGACCATAGAAGCACGGCCGTAAGGTTAGTGGGAGAGAATTTTATGTGGGATCCACTTGTCATTTACCCAATTTGGATAGCATGTCATTCTACTTGGCAAATCTGCCCATACATCATGCTATGTGGGCCGGTAATATCAACTTACTAAATCAAGTTATTGTATTATTTGAACCGAATTGCAAAGTTCGGGATCAAATGTCTAGTTTCATAGTTCAGATGCTAGATGGACTTTCAAGCAAAATTGAAGGTGTTATATAAATTTATTTTAAGTTAAAATAGTTTTGCTTGTGTATTTAGGATGACGTTTTTTTCACTCGAGAGAGTATATGTTAGAGTTGTATCACCGAAAAAGTCGTAAGAGCTAGGCTCCATCCTATTGAACAAACACACACACACAAAACACATACTAAATTGTTTCTCTTTTATATTCTTTCGCCCAGTCCAATAAATTTAGATGCTTGTGTCAGTATGTTGCATCTAATTTTACCTATTTTTTATATCACACTTCTTGCATTTTCACAATGTTTATCTAATTACCTAATGCACACATATCATAGAGATACACATAGACAAAAAAAGTTAACAATAAACATAAGTTATTACCGTTATTAAATTCAATATTATCTCCCAATTACGAAAGGCAATAATAGATATGAAAAATAGTATTATATATTTTTATTCCATTAACATATATATGTAGCTGTTCTCAATAAATTGGACACATATGAATGCAATGGAATATTAGATAAACCATGCATTTTAAATATAAAGTTTATAATTTTTGCCATGTTGTATCAAAATATAAAACATGTATGCAGTTTTAATAATCTTTTCTGTATTTTGCTCCATTAATCTTCCTTCCCTTTTCAATATTTATGATTAAACACCCACACAACTACCATCTCTCTTATTCCCAAGGCATTAACACCATGGACTCAGTTCCATCCAGTGCATCCACCATTCCCTTAGTTTTTTGCGCTCTTAATTCTTGCATCCAAGAAAAATACACTTCTTAAAAATGGAGGGAGTATAAAAAAAAAGAGAAAAATTAGAAAAGTTGGCACAGTGGAACCCGTTCTTACAACAACACATCAAATTTGCCCGAAGAAGAAAAAAAGGCATCAATAGAGCATATAGTTGTGACACTTAAACACCTTATTTCTTAAAGTTTTAACTATGGACATACATTTAAAAGGGCCCTGAACTTTATCACAAAAAATCAACAATTGCACATCACCAAACCGGAAACTTGACAAACTTTTAAGAACTGTCCCAGCAACGTTTTCTTTAGGCAATCCAAGGACTTGTAGTTGTTTCCTGAACCTTGAGGGGCTTATTTGTAAATACAAATCCAGAGAGAGAGAGAGAGTAGAAGCACATATTTGAGAGTCCATCCTTCCGTTTGGATTTCTTTTTCCAATTCCCAATTCTCTTGTTCGTTGGGCTCCCTGTGATCCCCCGCATCATTCCATCCTCGTCGGGTTCTTGCAACCAGCTCTCTCGCCGCGTTTCTTCTTGGCTTTGGAAGCGGAAAAGAAGAGAATTCCGGGGTTTAACCCAACCAAAGGTGAACTCTTGATCCTTCTATCCGTTTCCCCCCTCATTTCCCTTCTCTTTCTCGGTATTTCTCTTGGTTTGTGTGGTTGCATAGCTCGCTTCTATATGTGGGTTCCTTGTTGCTGTTGATTTAGAAGAACTTTTCTTCTTCCGCTTTCTCATCGTGCCCTGTTTAATTTCTTTTGTCGCGCGTTCTTATCCAGCTCCTAGAAAAAAAATACTGATCTGAGCTAGGACAGAGTAGGAGGCAATATGGTTTGACATCTCCTTCCTCAGAAGCCCGTGTGGATTGCTGCAGGATTAAAGGCACAACTGTTGCTGCGATTTCTCCCCCCCAAGTTCTTATCTTCGTTTGCTGTTTAAGTTCTTCCCTACCCTACCTGCCTCCACTGTAGTTACTGCCGTGGGGGACTGGGTGCGCCACATAGCGACTGACAGCTTCCGCTGCGTGCAGTTAAGTGCATTAAATTTCCGTTTGTTCTGCCAGTTTCCTGAACCTGTTACGGTGGGAATTGGCGCACAACTCCTGCTCGGTACACTTCTTGCTTTTGTGTTGTATTGCGTGATGTGTTCTTGCCGTTCTTCGCGAGCTTGAGAAGGAGGAGGCAGTACTATCGCGTGTGTTTGCGACAAAAGTTACCCATTGATCTGGCGTATCTTCTTCTCATGCTAATTAATAATGTGGCAAGAGGTTTGCATCTTTGAAGTTCTCTACAAGAAATTCCCTCGCGTCTTCTCTTCACGCTAATAATGCATGATTTTGGTGTGTCTTTGAAGTTTTACGTCCTCTTCGCTTATGCTGTCGATTGTAGTAGCGTGTCTTGGTGAGTTGCGTGTAGTGTGTCGAGGCCGTCTGTTAGGAAAAGAGAATGACTAGGGAACGGTATACCGTTGCAACGGTATAGACATGAAACTTATGAAACTTATCAGTTTCAGTGCTGGTTTCATGAGTTTCAGTGTTTAGTTTCATCAGTTTCATGTTTTATCAGTTTTTAGTGCTAAGTTTCATGAGTTTCAGTGCAAAAAATCACAAGTTTCATGAGTTTCAGAGGTATACCGTTGCAACGGTATACCGTTTTTTAGTTTTTCTGTTAGGAAAAATCTAATGTTTGGTGGGTGCCAATTGGGTCTGAATCTTGGTGCTTATATTGTAGATTTCTCCGGTTTGTTTGGAGACGTTCTTCCAGAAAAGTTTGCAAGACTTTGAGTTAAGACATGTGGTTTGCAGAGAGTGCAGCATTTCTTTTTGTTGGTAAACATTGGCTGTAGCCTTGCTGATTACGACTTCTACTTCTCTATCTTGACATCTTGTGCACTCATTAGCCTTGCTGCTTAATCAGTCCTCTCCACTCTTTTACCTTATTCGCAGGAAATACACAGCTCTGTTCTAAAAAAAACCAGCAGCTAAGCAATGGCTAGGCCGAGCGTAGGCTGCAGATCATGAAGCTAGGTAACTGATATTTCAGTTGCATCTTTTACCTTATGTCTGATGCTTGTTCTTGCATAGAAATATGCAGCTCAGCGGTAAGAACGACAGTACTTTTATGTACTGGTGAATGCGTGATTGGGGCTTGGATGAAATTTAGGATGCCTTTTACTCTCTAATTAACTCTTTGATTAGTGAGGGGGAGAATGCTCTATGTTCTTGTTAGACAGGGTTTAGCCAACTGCTGTATGTAACACTGTAGAGAGTGTAGTCAACTGCCATTTGAAAGTTGAAATGTCTTTAGGTTTAATGATCAGAATATGTATAGCCAGCAAGTGGTTTCTCATTAGTTAAAAATGTTGATGATTCACTACCTAAAACCTAGTTTTATTAAATCCATAGTTTTAACATATTTACATAACTGAGAGCCACCATGAAGAATATGCCAGATGCGCAACTCTATCTGGAGTAAAGGAAATGAGCTCTTTTATGGTACACTAAATTGAATATGAACCGTTCATTCTTTTCGATCCAATGGATCAGATTAACTAGAGTTTACGTATACTACACCTGGTAGTAGAGTAGTAGAAATACCCTTAACAAATCAAGGTTAGATGTGATTTCTACTATACATTTTATACTACAAGTATAATCCACCGTAAAATTTCTCAAGGAAATATCTATTTCTTCAGCAACTTCTGGACATTGAAGGTGAGATGTCCGCCTTTATAGTCAGAAAAGGTGCCATTTATGCATTAAGGTTGCAATCAGTCTCAGTTGCAGGCTTGCTGCTCTACCTGTCCAAATTGACTTTGCCTCCAATAGTCTATAAGCTATGCGTCTTGATCGTGCTTAGTGGGAAGGCTTGATACCCATGGTTACAATTGACTTGGTCATATGCTCATATTAGTTCCATCAATACTACCACCACTCTCTTTTGTTCAAACAACAGAAAGAACTGTCTCTATCGAAGTCGTCATGCACTTGTGACGATGGACATGGTAGTTTGAAGTCATCACAAGAAAAATTTAATGCATGTACTTGAATAAAGGGATGCAGCAACCACAATGAAATAAAGAAAAAGTGCAAAAGATCTTCAGTAAGTTGAATTCACACTTCATTCTATAGGGATTGCCCATCTTTTGTCATGAATTCGTCATTGGTTGGTCATGGATTATATGTCAAATGACAGCTTGACAATTGACACAGACATCATGATAGTATTGCAATATTATCATGACATTTCTTGACAATATTGATTTTTTACCTTGTGAAAGTCTTCATGTTCTTGTATTCACACGCAGATGATGAAAAACTTCACGACAATAAGATCTCTTCTTTGTGGGACAACTACATTTGACGCTGTCTAAAACTATGCAGTACAACTAGATTTGGAAACTTTTGGCAGGGAAAATGGTAGAAGACACAAATCCATCACGAGATATGGTAGATACAACTGGACATATAGCACTTGAGAGTGTTTCTTATGAAAAGGATGTTACGGAGATAAAATTGCCAGACAGTGCTGTTGTTTCTTGTGATTGTGGTACAAATTTTGTCAAGGATGTCTGCATTGACGAAGGAGCACCTCCTCATCGGAAGATTTCAGAAAAAAAATTAATAGATGAAAAGTCGTTTCCAAATTTTGGTTGTCTAATGATAGATGTAAACGGCGATCTAAGATATGGGAGAAAAGATGACGATAGAAAATCTGTACACGAACTGAAACTGGAAACACTTCTCCTACCTGTTGCCTTTGCTCCTGACGGTAACAAGGAGAAACAATATTCTTCTGGCAAAGAGTACGTTCTTGAAGACATGAGTACTGCTGCTTCCTTTGCTGGTGACATCAATGACAAGAAAATAAGTTTGGAAGAGTTACTTCGACTTGAAAGCGCTGAAGAATCCCAGCGTAAGGGCACAGTAAGCTCTGAGAACAGTGAAAACCATATGGCCCCTCTTCACGGACAAGCGGTTGGACAGGTAAACCAAAAGTCTAGAGTTACAGCTTAAAAGTGCTTAAAATTATTTGTCTCGTTGCCAGTATCACCATGGCATATACGTTCTCATTTCTTTCATGACTCTAGATTCAGTGATATTCGAAAAAAAATCAATGGTAAATTACATGTATGCACTCTATGATGTTAAATATTTGTTAGATCGGTTTTGGACTGAGACACAGGGTTTTGTTATAATTATAGGTTCCCATAAATGATTGTCATGGAGTTGAAGCTATTGCATCTAGAGCCAGCAGCGAGCTTGTTGGTAGTAGTGTATCAAGTAAGGAGAACGCCGATGATTGCGCAGCAACAGCTTCTGAAGAACGTCATGCAGCTGCAGCATTGGATGTGAGAGGACCGAGCCAAGTTAATCACTATAATCCTTTTGTTGATCATTGGTCACCAGAGGATGCATGCAAACCTGAGTGCTCTATACCAGCAATCACAGATGCTCCTTCCACAGAACCCATCTCCATTTTTGACAAGAAAACATCAAGTTTTAGCGATGTAGCAAGTGGTTCTAAAGATGCTCTGGATTCAAGTAGTCCAGACGTCCAATCATCTGAAAAGAGCAATGATCTCAGTGAGAGTCCTGCTAGCAATGCAGTAACCGACGCAGCGGATGAAACCGGGGTAGCAACGTCTTCATCACCAAACTATGTAGAGCCCAGTGATGCAAACGGGGTGAATTGTGAAAAACTCGAGGATGATGGTATCACTGATACGCATGATTTCAAGCAGAGAGATGAAGAGAATTGCGTCGAAACAATGAGCGACGACACAGTTAGTAAGAGCTCTACGCATGCACAAAAGGATTCTGCGGTTGAACAAACTGTGCCTGACAGTGCGAAAGTAACAGCACGGGTTGGAAATGGCTATCCCTTTGAAGAACCGAGCTTGTTTGGCCCTAGTATCATGTCAGGTCCAGTGTCAACCTCTGGTCATGTAGCTTATTCTGGCAACGTCTCTCTTCGGTCAGATAGCAGCACGACTAGCACCCGGTCCTTCGCATTTCCGGTGTAAGTATCCATACTTATCCACTTTTCCATGTTGCAATGCGTTTTTTCTGTGAGCTCTTACTAGTTAACCTTCATTTATAGTCAAAAACAATCCTGTGAACTCTTACTAGTTGACCTTCACTTGCGTTCTAAAACCGCCTTAAAAGAAATGAGCCATGCAATATTTACAGAGCTCTTTTATGGTACGCTAAACTTAATATAAACCGTTTATTCTTTTTAATCCAATGGATCAGATTAGCTAGTACTTATTTATACATTCTTCGGTAGTACAGGAATAGAAGTACCTTTAATAGATCAATGGTTAGATTTGATTTATACTGCACATTATATACTACCAGTCGAACAGACCATACAACTTGTCTATTTATATGGTCTATTCGACTGTTCCCGAACATTTCCCTCAAAAACTAATGGACCGGAGAAATGGTATGTTGCGGTGGATGAACAGATTGCAGAGGGAGTGGATCAGCAGCCCGGTGAGGATGGCTGAAGCAGAACGTAGGCGTATCCGGCGGCGCCGTGGCTGGAGGAAGGGGCTTCTCTGCTGTAAATTCTGAGCGTGCTTGCCCTCGCGTTCTTTTTTTCCCTGCAGAATTGAACTCCTTGTGCTGCGCGTGAGTCCGCCATCTAAAATCTTGCTGTTTTCTCCCTTCCCCCCCTTGTCATTTGCCCACCATATCCTGCTTCTTTTTATTGGTTCTGTAGCAGGTAATGGCTTGTCGGATTTGGCAGTAGCTTGTAATTTGTGCTGTGAGTGAGAAGAGAAATGAAGAGGTATATATAGTTGTAGCCTAGCGATCATGCTTGGTAGCGGTGCTTCAGTAGATGTATATCCTCCGTGGATTATATACTTTGCTGTAAAAATCGGTTCTATTGGTCTTGTTGGCTTGAGCTTTATATATGTGTTGCCGTCCTTGATTCAGATAGCAACGTTTTCAGTAGTAGTTACTTTCAACGGAATCCCGAGTTGATCCGAGCCGTCCGTACAGCATCCAACGCGTGCCGTTTGTTCCACATGGCAAGCTTGCCAAGGAGTGTTTGGTTGTCTACTAAGTTTAGGCCCTGTTTGGTATGGCTGGAGCTTTTCTGAAAAGTAGCTTTTAGCTGAGCTGCATGGTTGAAGAGCTGCACAGCTGAACGGCTGGGCTGAAGAGGATTGGTGTTTGTCAGTCTGGCTTTTTATTGTAGCTTTTAGGTACGAGGAATGCGGATTGTGAATGGGGGTGAGAGTGGTGCGGTTTAGTGTTTTATAATTGTGGAAAGGGGTAATTTTCTTTGAACTCTAGTGGTGAAGTCATAACACCAACCCATCGAAGCCATAAGAAGCTACCTCAGATCAGCTTTTGGCTTTCAATTTTTTCTAGTACAAATAGGCTGCTGGCTTTTGGCTTCTGGCTGCAAAAAAGCTAGCTGTTTGGAACAGCTTCTAGCTTCCAAAGAACAGAAGCCGAAGCTGAAGCCGTTCCAAACAGGGCCTTAAGCTTGCCAAAGAATGTTAAATGAAATGGGCGACCTTGCCACTGAAATTTTCACCACAGCAGTCACCACCACCACCATGGTGATTGTCCCCATCGCCACCTCTGTCTTGCCAGGTAACATACCTCTCTCCATCCCTTTCCCCTCCATTTCCTCCCTCTACTCACCTCTCTGGACCTCTTTGCTCGGTCTACAGAAGCAACCACCCTCCCGTGAGATCCTTTCATCATCTGCTATACCATTGCCATCTCCTAACTCGGATTCAGAGATCAATTTGTGTAGTAGAGCAAAGGTACTACTCCATCCCCTAAGTTGGATTTGGAGTAAAAAAAATACTTTGTGTAGAAGTCACCAATTGTTAAATTATGCCTCCAATAAGCTATGACCTACCAAGCCACATGGTACATGAAGCAACTTATCCACCTAGCAAAGCTTCTTCTTCCTTATGCCACGTTCGAGCGCTAGAGAAGATTTATAATGCATTATACTAGTAGTGTATAATAGGTAGTAGAAATCAAATCAAACCATTGATTTGTCGAGGAAATTATACTACTCTACTACCGGAAGAAGTATACATAAATAGTAGCTAATCTGATTCATTAGATGAAAAAGAATAAATGATCTATATCAAATTTAGTGTACCCGATACTAAAAAGTACTTAATATGACTAGAGGGGGGGCTCCAGCCTAATGGAGCCCCCTTGCTAGCTATGCCCCTGGCTATGGCAAAAGAGAAGGTGAAGGTTGTTGGTGAGGGACCTTGCTTTGAGAGGACCATCGACCAGGTTCATGTTGGATTGGTGTATCGAGTACTTGAAAGACCAACATGCTGGATTTAAGTTCAAGAAGCAGCATCACATGAAGTGCTGTGATGCCTTAAATAGACAATTTGCTATGGGGGTGACAGTTGCTCAAGTTGATCGTCACTTTAGGCACTACAAAGAAAACTGGAAGTTTGTTGCAACAGCTTTAAGCAAAAGTGGCAATGCTTTTGATGCCACTAGATGTTTAATTACTATTTCAAAGTCTGAAAAATCCTCACTCAATGTATTTACAATTCCTTTCCTGTATGAACCCCACTGATGCAAAGCATATAGAGACCTAACTCTTGACTACATGAAATGCATGATAGGGCAAGGCACTTGCTTTCGAAGCCCATCAAATTCTTCAATGAGATGCAAGAGCTACTCACTGGCACTAGTGCTGATGGTTCTCTTGCCATGGACCAGCAAATATGCACAAATGATTGTGATGATTCATATAGCAATGATTCCCATGGGCTAAATGACATTTCTTACTACGCACAACATGAAGACCCTGTTGGTGATGATTCTGACACTTTGCCATCACCTATAAGTCTTAAAGGCACACCAACTCATGTTGCAAGTGGGGATAATATCTCTTCTAGCACTAGTCGAGGTAGTACGAAGCGTGCAAAAGGCACCAAGTCACCTTCTAAGAAGCCACCAAAGGCAAAGGTCATTTCTCATAGTCCATTGAAGAAATCAACTCCACATTGAGATCACTCAACAATCCCTTACTGCTGCTGCTCCTCCCCAAATGCCCCAACTTGGTGACCGTCATGCTAGTTTGTGGGAGAAGTTAGAGGCAGTGCCAATTACTACTGATGATAAGATTATTGTTGGTGAATTCCTACCTCGCCATGAGAATAAAGGTTTGCGCGGTTTCTTATGCAGTGCTAGTGACACAACCCTACAAACTTGGGTATATAAGTACTTAACAAGAGAAGATGGCAGCCTGTGATACTTGCTACTTCATGCTTTTGGGTGATTAGAAGATGGTAACCTGAGATTTCTTTTGGGTGATTCAAAAATGCTAACCTGAGATTGTTGCTACCTCGTACTTTTTGGGTGTTCAGATGCAGAGCTTTTGCTCATAGACTTATGGAGAAGTAGTTAGAGCTTTTAGGAAGTGCATATT
Organism: Rhipidocladum racemiflorum; assembly: GCA_036346355.1. NCBI lineage: Eukaryota > Viridiplantae > Streptophyta > Magnoliopsida > Poales > Poaceae > Rhipidocladum > Rhipidocladum racemiflorum. The sequence continues at coordinate 24,752,080 of CM070571.1, forward strand.
GTGTTGTTTAATGTAACATGGCTGTACTGGGTGCCCTAAACCCGCCTCTAGACTACTGATGCACAACTTAGCATTTGTTGGAACCTTATAAGCTTATGATCAGGTCCAAAAAGTCATTTCCTACTGCTGGGGTAGCACTTTCTAATGTAATATCACTTAGAGAGATAGGTCATTTTAAAAAATGCTCTTTACTATCAAGCACTTTTTACTTCGACGAATGAGATCTGGAACTTGGTATTAATTTAAATTTAGGTATACCAAAAACATGTTTATGCATGTGTAATAACAATCATCTAAATTAGAGGACTTCTTTCCACAAGAGAGGTTTGGGTAATCTCACCAATGAAAGGTGTGGGTGATAATAACGACTTATGGCTACAAACCAAACAACTATCTTAAATTTTGGCCAAACGATTGCAGTAGAAATCCAAATAGTTGCCGCACGTAATTTGCCATGCCTAAACTTCACTGTTGCTATCAACCAAACACCTTGGTTTTGCCACATTGTTAAGCAAGCCATACATGTGGCTAATGCCTGAGGTTAGGTGTGGCAAATTTGGTCACCAACCAAACAAGTCCTAAAACAAAAATCAGAATTGGGTCATACCTATGAGGATGACCAAGTTATGGTACGGATAGAAGAGAGTCACATGCATGTAAACTGTCCAACATGGACTTAATCATTTTATTATTTTTTTGGCCCGAGTAGATGTGGAGATACCTAAGCGTCGGCACTGATGGCGTGGAGTTACCACTGTCCGGCACCTCCGCCGGTTGATCAGAGGTCCGGCATATTGTGATGCGGACTAAGGTTGTGATTGGATGCGCTAGGGCCCGAAGGTGAGACTAATAGGTGCCCACGTCGCCTCCCTCTTCCCCCCAACCAAATTCACTCAATTCCCTCCGTTTTTACGCATGATTTCGCATGGGAGTCGCAAGAGAAGGTAATCCCATCATTCCCCCATGATTTTAAAAATTATATTTGCTTGATTTGGTCAAATTTTGAGAAAACCCTAGTTTAGATGTGACCTCTAAAATCCAAATTTGGAGTTCATGACAATTTGATTTTGGGTTGGGTTTGGCATTGTGGGAAGGTTACCAATGGTTGGTAACCTGATTGTGGCTTACATTTTGATTATTTGTTGTATATTGTTGGTTGGTTTGCATGGAACACATATAGATGAATCAAGAGAAATCATTATTGTTTGTTCCAAATCGTATGTGTTACACTCTGATGCCCTTTCTTATGCACAGCAGCACCCAGATCAAATCAGAGTTTTGTGAGATATAGCATGAGCGTGCACGGTCTCAAGATCGAAGAGGATGAATCTTGTAGAGAGAACCAAAATAACAATGTTGAAGTAACCATAAATAGAGAGAAAAGATTTGGTGAAGCCGACCACAAATTCTTTAAGCACAACCTCGAAAGATTACAAGGGACTGTTGCTCTCTCACAACCTCTCAAACCTTTTAGGACCTTTGGATCATTGCCCTATACAAAAATCTAGTACTAAAAAATAACATATCCTCTAATCCACTCATGCACCTCTTGCTTTGGATGATTTGGCTTGTGGCTTCATTGTTGCTTGGGTTCTCCATGACTACCTCATGAGTTTATATAACTCCCTTAGTCCTCCTCCAAAGCAAGTAGGAATCCTACTCTAAAAGAAAGTTGGAATCCCTAAAAGACTAGATATGAATCACCATAATTAACAATCTCCACCTTGACTCTTATCTATTGAAGTTATCGTGTTCATTTGCTTCAAACTTGGATATTCCTTTATCATATGACCTTCTTCATCACATAGATAGCATACATGTGCTCCCTTGCTCTTGCCCTTCTTCTTGTAACTCTTGCTTTTGCTGCAACAGCTACTGCAGCTAATGCTTGATCACCCGAGGATGAAAATTCTGATGACTTTTTAAAGGAATCCGCCTCCAATAGATATGCATCTACCTCATTGAAGATGAGAGTGCTTTTCCTGGCAAGAATGTTCATCACCAATTGCTTCCAAGATAGTGGTAGAGATGATACCAGTATGACAACTTTATCAATATCCTCAAATTTGTCATCCACACTAATAAGCTATGTGATAAACTTGTTGAAGACATTGAAGTGGTCAACAAACCATGTATCTTCCTATATACACAACCTTTACAGTTGTAACTTCAACACCACCCGTTTGGCAATGACTTTGCCATATACAATTCTTTTAAGGTCTTCCATAATTTCTTCAGCCAATTCTCCATTATCACCGAGTACTTTACCTCATTGGAGAGACATAGATGGATTGTTGTAACACCCTACAAATCTAAACTGTCGTACAAGAAAATTTCGACAGCATCTCTCCTAAAATTAGGACAAAACGGAAGCGACAACAAGATTCATAATAACCATTATAAACAGGAATAACATAAAAGCATCAATACTAGAGATAACAAGTCTAAATCAACCAGAAAACAAACATAAACGTAAAACAGCTCCAAAGAGGACATCAACAGGTCTATGATTAATAAAATTTCAGCAAGCTAATGAATTATTAAATGCACTAGTCCATGTGATTCGTGATGACCCCGGAGGGTTGATTGTGCTACTAAGCCCACCCTTCAAGCTTACGACTCACGAGAACTACCTGAAAACAACAAAATAACAAGGGGTGAGATTGGGTAATCTCGGCCAAAGCGGAACAACTTCTAACGAATAACACAGCCACAGTAAACTAGCATACCAAATTCCTCATGTCCAATACCACATTATAGAGTCCACACAACCTCAGTAAAATGCATATGATTGTGCACATGCTTATGCCATGATCCTCCTCACCGTGCCCTTTCTCGGGAACACACGGTGTTGTACGGCAGATCGCCACAAGGCGTCGACAAACTTCCAATGCATGATTATGCAGTTAATGCTTCATGCATAAATACATTCATAACTTCCCACTCTGAATTCACATGCTTGCATACCATCAAATAACATGGATAGAATGCGAACATCATTGAGATAGAATATCTCCACAATTCATCTTGCAAACAACATCTTTCTTCATTCTTAGTCATGATTCAAAAGCCAAACAACCACATCACAATGCAGGATAGGATATTGTAATCTCATAAACAAGTAGTTAAACCATGTAGGTGTGCTGCAATTAAGGTTTATATTGAAGACGAAACAAATAGCGAGTTATAGTTTAGCAAGACCGCTACTTCCACTTGCCTTTACCAACGTGGATGACGAACCTAGTTGCGTCCAGAAGGGGCACCACCTGTACAAGTATTATTTCAGTACATAGCGACATCACAAATGATCACACAACTCGAACACACGCTTCCTAATCCCCGTTCCCTTCTTAAGCGCCAAAAACCCCAATCTGTCCGGGTCAAACAGCATCACCCTCTCTTCACAATTTCGTATTTTTTTTATACAGATCATAAAAATACAAAAAATTACAGTAGCTAGATATCGACGAGATCTACAACTTTCATGAAGATCACAAATTTCAATTACACTGTTAAATATGCCTAAACAAACGTCCAACACAGTGGACAAAATCTGTTTCCAGATTCTGTCCGTCATCTTGCAACAGCGATAACTCTCAGACCCACGCCCCAAAAATTCTGAAAAAATTACAGAAGCTAGATCTCGACGTTATCTACAACTTTATAGTTATAGGTTTTTGCAGGAAAAATTTTCTATGCCACGTAAAACGCAAAACAATCCGCGCTGCACAATCTCCCCTTCCAAAAACAGCACCACGTGAACATCTACTCTTCTCCCCCATCAAGATCCATCTAAATCCCTCACCACCAGATCTAATACACTCCTAATCCCTAGGTAGAACAGGGGTAAAAGATTGGGAATTTTACCTTGAGTTCTCCCTTGAGAACCCACGAAAAACGCGCGACGATTCCCGAAACGGAAATCTGCTCGTCCTCCACGCCTCCACGGATCCTCTTCTCGCTTGCTCCTTCGCGTTTCGCGGTGGATCTTGAGCCACCACGCAAGGGGAGGAAGAGGAGGGGTGGTGTGGCTGCTAGGGGAGGAAGGGGGGCGCCCTAGGGCTTTTGGGGGGGTGACACCCCTTTTATATGGTGGGCCGGCCCACTAGGGGAAAAGAGAGAGAGGTGGGGAGGGGATTCGCAGCCCAGGCCCAGGTTTTCCTCGGCCCACTGTTTCTAGCCCGACAACTCCAAATTTAATATTAATACGCCGGATAAACTTCAATTATTTCATCCCCCAACAAATCCTTCATTCCTCTCCCGAAACAAAACCAGGAAAAGGAACCCTAGAATCGCTCTGACGCTCTAAGGCATCACATTCTCCCCTCCTTAAAAGGATTCGTCCCCGAATCTACTCCTCTTTGCTACGGAACCTAAAAAAAAAAGGAAGGCAAAATGGTAATCAACACTTTACCTTCAGCATCCTCAAAGAGTGTAGGATACTTCTTCCGCATCTGGTCCTCAAGTTCCCAAGTTGCATCCCGCTCAGACTAATTGGTCCACAAATCTTTCATTGGACACTAACACGAACTATTCCCCTATTAAATAAAGGACACCTATTAGGTGAATTTGGTATCGATCTGGAATCTCAACTCCCACTTCTCTCTTCAACCCGATCGCGAAACTCCGCATTCCAATCTCAACTCCTCTACCACGATTCGTCGCATTACGGACGACGCGAACCATGTGAGACACAACGCTCTAGGTAAGTCTCTAAATCAACCCAAACACAAACTCCTATCTCCTACAAGTGATTGATCTTTTACAAAAAGAACCAATATCCACCCTTACCAACGACAGAGATAGCCTACTTTACAACCAGGGTCCGTAAATCCGCAGAAACAATAACAACCGAACACAAACACTACGGTTGACACAAACTCGCTCGAACCCAGCGACAAAAGTTCCAAAAAATTAATGTAATTACCTGCAACTTCCAAGTTGTCAACTACTAAATTAAGCAACCCCACCGAGGAACACATCAATGAAAACAATTCTCCAAAAAAGGTTTGAATTGTGTCATACACAACCTTCCTTTACTCTTCACTTTTAAACTACTTACGATCAGCGACCCACACTAGTTTTCCCTTGTAAGAAGGTTTCGCCTTCACATTCTTCCACCCAAGGACCAGGGCAAGGAGTACAATCCTTGAATAAACTCAACCATAACATAAACATTCATTTTCTTACCCCCAAGCTTGAACGTAAAAGAAATCTTAATTCTCACTAACACAACGAACGACAATCACCACCTTTAAACCAAAGGGCTGAAATTCACATACACGGAACTCAACTTGGAAGAGGAACTCCATAGAACCAAAACCACCAAAAAAATTTCTTCGGGAGAAGCTCTATTCAAAAGAGAAACACCGCAAAGTCTTCTGCAAATGCATTTCACTTTTACCAAAACAAATCATCTCACTTTTATCCAAGGCCGAGCTATTCGGAAAAGAAACCGATCAAGGAATTAAATGCTTCCACACAACCACCATCTCTTTTTCCTTAAAAAGGAACCAAACTCACTTCCCAACAGAAAAATTGTTTCAACCACGAATATCATTCATGTCACAACCAGAAGAATCGTCTCTTAAACAAAAACTGTCAAACATCTCACACCACAACACAACTCTAGCCCAAAATAGAAATACAAATATTTCCAGATCATGAAGTTCCAAATCTTACATTGGATTAGCTACTTCTTTTGATCAACAATGCAACCGATAACTCGACCTTGAAAACTACGGACACAGTCAAAGCATACATCCTTGAGCATAAATGTCGATTCATAACTTAAGCTAGTTTTCTTATCAAAGATGAATGAATGACGATATTTAATAGAATAACATTCCAAAATCTCCACAAATTACTTCAAGGTTAATCATTCTTTTATCCTTGTTTTAAGCCTCGAAATTAACCCACATTTGGCGAGAATCATTCTAAGTTTAGGGAAACTCAAACACGGACAAAGAATACTTTGACCGAAATTATTCAACCCAAATATCAAACAAACAAACCAAACCATATGAATTTTTAAACATAATTTCAGCATAAAACCCGCCATCTATATCATTACACTACCAATACCATTTATATTTCAATATTACCTATTAACTCATTGAGAAGGCCCATCAGATTTAACAACAACTACACAACAAATTCTTACTCTTATTAACTTTTCCTCTATTATAAATAAAGTTCACAGTGCTTATAAAAACACATCCAACCAACACTACCTCATCAAGATCCCCACGAGCAGCCTAACCTATATCATCATATTCTAAATTTGAAAGGCGATTGCTTCAAAAGTCTTTCAAAGATGATGAACCTATAAATTCCATACCACATACGCGTCAACATCTCGACAATGGAAATTTATTCACCTAAAAGATGACTCAACAAGTAAATATTATCTCAACAAGGCACCAATCATAAATAGAAGTTTAAAACATACATTTATTAAGGACAAAATCACGCGTCATGCTAATCGTCCCTGGTTCACTCCATCACAACATGTTACAATTTCCACCATTTTAACAAAGGTTTTCAACAATTAATCTAATCGATTACCACCACTACTAAGTCATCAATATCAATAATTGGCATAATTGTAAAACAACAACATTGCTTTTAGTTACCCTATCCATAGGCTATGACAAATCGTCACTACACAACATACTCCAACTATGTAAAATAGATTGAATAATTTAAGCCATCCAAAGCTCTTATAACAACAACGCTAAATTAAATTTAAATTTTTTTAAAATTTTTTTAGCTACCCTATACACGGGTTATAGCAAAATTGCCACTCCAAGACATACTCCACCTTTTTTAAAGTGAACTGAATAGGTGAAATCATCACAAAGCTCTTTACGGCAATGGCAAAACTTATATCTTCCCAATTGATATCGATACTAGCATTATTGGAACGCATATCGCATACTTCCGAATCTACTAATAGTTTGCAACGTCATAAATATCAACTCTAATCAATTTCTAAGTTAAAGTCACTAGCCAACACGATTAAATTAGAACATCTTTAAACAACCAAAGATGGTTTCTTTAACAATATCGGTAGTCCACCATTACAATTAAATTGTTCTACCGACCTTATATTAAAATGTCTCTAAATAACCCACTAATTTTCTATTACCTTCACAGTAGTTTACATCATCGTAATGTTCTAACTACGCATCAAGATTTAAAGCTTTAAACATTGTCCATGGTCAAGGGCACATTAAAATAATGCAATAAATCCTAAGCATGCACATTAACACATTCAATCATTATCGCTATAGAGCAATCTACAATACTAGAAGTTTATTTAATCTCAAGCTAAAGATAACAATTACATTTTAATTGATTCAACTCACAAATTAACTTAGAAGTGCATCATTCCATACACCACATTGTTACATACTACGTAACACAGACATAAAATTTCTAAACACCGTCATGGGTCACCTACCCTTGACAAACAGGAGGCAATCCAAAACATTAAAAGAACAAACACAGCTCTAGATCAAGAACAAACACCGATAAAAAAATTCTTCTTTTCAGGCAAGGAAGAAAAGCAAAATCCAAACATAAATGCAAGAGAGCTCGACCCTCAAATGTCCAATCATAGTAGCCAAAACTCTTCAAGAAATCCAAAACCTACACTTTCCACAAAGGAAGACGGATGCAAAAGGGAAGACCAAATGTCCAACTAAAATTTTCCGATAAAGATTCAAACTTAGCTCCATCCAGCTTGATCTCGCAACAGAGAAACTCCAACCCCTTCTTTTTTAAAAAAATCGGAAACAACAACCACGTAAATTTCCTCCCAACGACAGTCCATCACAATAAATCAAAGCCAAAGCAAAATTGTGACCAAAAGACGCACAACGTAGAACTCTTCTTCGTGTCTTCACTCAAAGGAGACAACCACAAACCGCCAAAAGGACAAATCAGCGAGTGCTCAAAACTAAGCATTTTCCTCGGTTTGAACCAACCACATACCCGGAAAACCAACCAAAACCGACCGTCGGCCACGGTAAAGAACATCCGAAGGAATCCATCACCAACCTCTTCTATTTGACTCCAGTCACTACCCGATCTACGACAGACACGGATAAGTACTCTTTCCCTACAGGGTATAATAGTTCTTCGGTGGTGACTCTACCGACCACACCGTCAAACCACACCTCACTACAAACAAAAGGTGACCGAAACCCTTCGGCACCACAACCACACTTTATCACAAATGAAGCAACTCAATCAAATCTATCATAAATATAGCATTATACATCATCAAAAGTAGCATTCAACAACAAAGCTTAAATTCAACCTTTAAGCATAAGGCAACGATACCCATACCCTTTCCTCAGGCATCCATGTGTGTCAAATTTTAAATTAGTGATTCCACTTACACAAGTTTTAATGTTGCTATCCTATGACAAAATTTTAGTTAAAACCTAGGCCATATTTCTAAGTTATTCCACATCACATTTTAGTTGTATCCTATAGTATGACACTAAAAATAGACATTCCAAGGACCTACAAACCGCCTCCGATACCAATCAGTAACACCCTACAAATCTAAACTGTCGTACAAGAAAATTTCGAAAGCATCTCTCCTAAAATTAGTACAAAACGGAAGCGACAACAAGATTCATAATAACCATTATAAACAGTAATAACATAAAAGCATCTATACTAGAGATAACAAGTCTAAATCAACCGTAAAACAAACATAAACGTAAAACAGCTCCAAAGAGGACATCAACAGGTCTATGATTAATAAAATTTCAGCAAGCTAATGAATTATTAAATGCACTAGTCCATGTGATTCGTGATGACCCGGAGGGTTGATTGTGCTACTAAGCCCACCCTTCAAGCTTACGACTCGCGAGAACTACACGAAAACAACAAAATAACAAGGGGTGAGATTGGGTAATCTCAAAGAAGCGGAACAACTTCTAACGAATAACACAGCCACAGTAAAACTAGCATACCAAATTCCTCATGTCCAATACCACATTATAGAGTCCACACAACCTCAGTAAAATGCATATGATTGTGCACATGCTTATGCCATGATCCTCCTCACCGTGCCCTTTCTCGGGAACACACGGTGTTGTACTGCGTCTTGATCGCGCCAAGGCGTCGACAAACTTCCAATGCATGATTATGCAGTTAATGCTTCATGCATAAATACATTCATAACTTCCCACTCTGAATTCACATGCTTGCATACCATCAAATAACATGGATAGAATGCGAACATCATTGAGATAGAATATCTCCACAATTCATCTTGCAAACAACATCTTTCTTCATTCTTAGTCATGATTCAAAAGCCAAACAACCACATCACAATGCAGGATAGGATATTGTAATCTCATAAACAAGTAGTTAAACCATGTAGGTGTGCTGCAATTAAGGTTTATATTGAAGACGAAACAAATAGCGAGTTATAGTTTAGCAAGACCGCTACTTCCACTTGCCTTTACCAACGTGGATGACGAACCTAGTTGCGTCCAGAAGGGGCACCACCTGTACAAGTATTATTTCAGTACATAGCGACATCACAAATGATCACACAACTCGAACACACGCTTCCTAATCCCCGTTCCCTTCTTAAGCGCCAAAAACCCCAATCTGTCCGGGTCAAACAGCATCACCCTCTCTTCACAATTTCGTATTTTTTTTTATACAGATCATAAAAATACAAAAAAATTACAGTAGCTAGATATCGACGAGATCTACAACTTTCATGAAGATCACAAATTTCAATTACACTGTTAAATATGCCTAAACAAACGTCCAACACAGTGGACAAAATCTGTTTCCAGATTCTGTCCGTCATCTTGCAACAGCGATAACTCTCAGACCCACGCCCCAAAAATTCTGAAAAAATTACAGAAGCTAGATCTCGACGTTATCTACAACTTTATAGTTATAGGTTTTTGCAGGAAAAATTTTCTATGCCACGTAAAACGCAAAACAATCCGCGCTGCACAATCTCCCCTTCCAAAAACAGCACCACGTGAACATCTACTCTTCTCCCCCATCAAGATCCATCTAAATCCCTCACCACCAGATCTAATACACTCCTAATCCCTAGGTAGAACAGGGGTAAAAGATTGGGAATTTTACCTTGAGTTCTCCCTTGAGAACCCACGAAAAACGCGCGACGATTCCCGACACGGAAATCTGCTCGTCCTCCACGCCTCCACGGATCCTCTTCTCGCTTGCTCCTTCGCGTTTCGCGGTGGATCTTGAGCCACCACGCAAGGGGAGGAAGAGGAGGGGTGGTGTGGCTGCTAGGGGAGGAAGGGGGGCGCCCTAGGGCTGTTGGGGGGGTGACACCCCTTTTATATGGTGGTAGGCCCACTAGGGGAAAAGAGAGAGAGGTGGGGAGGGGATTCGCAGCCCAGGCCCAGGTTTTCCTCGGCCCACTGTTTCTAGCCCGACAACTCCAAATTTAATATTAATACGCCGGATAAACTTCAATTATTTCATCCCCCGACAAATCCTTCATTCCTCTCCCGAAACAAAACCAGTAAAAGGAACCCTAGAATCGCTCTGACGCTCTAAGGCATCACAATTGTACTAATAGCTTTCTACTCCATCACTTTACAGTCTTCTTCGAACGTCTTTTTCGGGTTGTCCCATTCAAGAGCAACGATGAACTCTTGTTGGACAAGGGCATCCTTCAACACATATTGCCACACGCTAAAATTTTCTCCTTCGTAAAATTTCTCTACTTGATTCCATATTATCGATATCGATCTTGATTTCATGCCACCTGACGCTTTACTGACCTTCTCACAATTTTGATTAATCTAGCCTTAGCTTTGATACCACTTGTTACACTATAATACCCATTCTTATGTGCAGTAGCCCTAGATCGGATCAGAGTTTTATGAGATACAACACAAGCATGCATGGCCTCAAGAACGAAGAGGATGCATCTCGTAGAGAGAACCAAAATAACGACGTTGAAGCAACCATAATGAGAGAGAAAAGATTTGGCAAAACTAATCGTAAATTCTTTAAACACAATCTCAAACTAGTACAAAGGATTATTGCTCTCTCACAATATCTCAAACCTTTTAGGATCTTTTGATCTTTGCCCTATACAGAATCTAGTGCTAAAGAATAACTTAGCCTCTAATCCTCTCGTGCACCTCTAGCTTTTGATGAGTTGGTTTGTGGATTCATGGTTGCTTGGGTTCTCCATGACCACCTCATGGGTTTATATAGCTCCCTTAGTCCTCCTCTAGAGCAAGTAGGAACCTATTCTAAAAGAAAGTAGGAATCTTAATCCTACTAGAATTCATCTAGTACACCTTTTCAAATCCTAAAAAGACTAGATATGAGTCACCATAACCAATAGTATGAACTCGAGCTAATTCATGGTGATGTAGGTTACGATTATTATGTATGTGTCCATGGGCTAGCATGGTTTGTTAATTTTGCTGAGGTCGGTTTGGGTGGGAAACTGTTGTATGAAGTAATGATGTTAGTATAGTATTTCTTTGATTATGATGTATTTTGTTGTTCGATGGATCAGTCCATGCAGTAGCAAATGTTAAATGATCTGCACATTAATCGATGGTTTCATACAATAATTTACATATTTTGTTTTCTCTTGGTAAAGGATTGGTGCATATTTTATTTCCAGTTGTTACTTGCAGTCGTTTAGATGGATAGAGTCTTGCATGTGCATCATGATGGCATGGTGGTGTATAATGACAATGGCGTGGAATTTGTGGGCATGGTGTTGAGCGTGCCAGTGTAAGCCTCACAGCCCTCATTCTCTGAGTTGGTAGCAAGCGTGAAAGGGAAGGTAAGTTAGGGTACACGGAACATGGAGTGGATGTTCGGTTGGATGGAAGGTATGATGTTCGTGTTGGGGCATGGTCACTATTGATGTTACCAATTTCCTGTGACCTCAATTAGGACACATATTTTGAGGTTGTTGCTAGTTCCCAACTCAAGTCCCTCGACGTGGTGGCGGTGAAGGTTGCAGAAAGTGAGCTGTGTAAGGTCACCATTGATTTGAACCGATCTCTACAAATTGATGAGGACATCAAGATGGGGTATCTATCACCGAATGTTGCACATGATGATGGTAATTACCTTCTGTATATGGATGTCGTGCGTGACAACCCACCAGAGCCATTAGCGCAATGGAGTCCTGAGGCAACGGCTGCCCCACCGGTGGCACAACAGTGTCCTGATCGAGTGGTAGCCCCACTCATCGTTCGTCTTGATGGGGGCAATAACCTCTAATAATTTGGTTGCTCGGGTCTTTAGTGATAGGTCCATTGGTGATGAGCTTATTGGTGATGAGCCTTTTGAGAAGTACGTATCCGATTCGGACGAGGATCATCCTGACATGATGTTGATAAGTGAGGATGTCGATGTGTTTCAGAAGGTGATTAGGCATGATCCCCGTATCTCAGAATTTAGGGATCTAAGTCTAGCAGTGGGATTGTTCATGATGGCGGTGCAAATGTTGAGCACATCCACAGGGCAGATCCAAAAGGGCATGTTGTTTCTCAACATGCTATCCATGAAGCTATGGCTCAAGGAGTACTCGGTCCGGCACCATTGGTTGTACCGTGCAGTGTATGCAAGCTTACAGAAGCGTTACATGGTGAGATCATAATATAGGAATTGCAACTAAAAGGCCCATGCTCGAAGAACACCTCTTGATCAGTGGAAAGTGACGAGTGTGGTCAAACCACACACATGTGGCGAAGCACAACTCTCAAACGAACATCGACAGCTAGGGATGAAAATGGATTGAATAGTTTTCAATCGATCCAGATAATTTTTAGATACAGATTCTATCAAATCAGATATTTGTCAGATAGTCTCGGATTGGATATGGATACAATTTTTTTGTTGGATACGGATACGGATTTGGTAGCTCACTATCCGTTAGATACAAAATTGGATAATCTGGATATTGATGGGTTAGATATCCAGATATGCATGTGAGTTGGGCCAAGGCTACTCGTTTGGCCCAAAAAGGTTTCTGAATTTTAAAATTATTTTCTAATTTAATTAATCCACAAATCAAGTTTCAATTATTAAAATTGGCAAACTAGCTCCAAAAATTACAATTTTTTTTGGAAAAGTTCCTGACACAATCTATCATTTAAAAAAATATTTTTAAGATTTCAACAGATTCTAAAAATTTTTCAAAAATGTAAACACTATTGTTCTTGATAGAAAAATATTATAAATAAGTATCTAAAAATTCATAAGTACATAATTTATTATTTTAAACATAATTCAACAAAGAATATAAATATTGGGTCATTACATGTAAGTGTTATATACTTTTTCTAGGAATATGGTACCTAAGTATTATCAAACTTTTAGTATGTTCTTTGTTTGCTTCCATTTGTATCTCTGAGAAAGGATCACCTTCATTTTGTATTTTGATCTATATGTATGATGAACTAATCGTATATGTGTGATGAACTAAGTCTTACATAATTTTGTTTGCGATATAGTATCTAACTATTATCTAAGTGAATGGAAATGCTTATATTTGTTCAATTTTCAATAATGTTTTAATCAAATCAACTAGTTTTGTATTTTTGTTGAATTTTTATGTACAATTTAAGGGGTTATCATGTTTCGATAAATATTCATAACCGTATTCGATCTATATTTGTATTCGACATTATCCATATTCATATTCATATCTGGATTATCCGTATCCGTATCTACATTCGAGAAAAAAAAATGGTACAACTATTATCCGTCCATATCTGATCCATTTTCACCCCTATCGACAGCTCACGTCAAACTTCATCGCTGTAACATCCTGAAATCCTCCAAATTTGAAATACAAATATCTAAGTTAACATTTGGCCTCAATTTGAATTTTATCATTTTTGGAATTTCCATATTTAAAGAAAATGCTTTTCGATTAAACTAAATGTGGTTTTGACTTTCAAACTATGAGTTCGAGCAAAAACAAAGTCTGGAAAAATTTAATTAAACCTTAAATAATCCCTAGAACACCCCCAAAAAGTTTTACAAAATTTTGAACTTATTTAATGCTTCTGAAAAATAAAAAAATAATAATTCTTCGATGTGACAGAAGCAATGTTTGATTATTATAAAAATCCACATGGCTGATCATGCTCTAAAATTTTTATGAGAGCCCTAGTATTGCTCCAGGATCATCTATAAAAATTTTCAAAAAATCTTGAAATGATTTGGTAACATAAAAAAATTTAGAGAGGAATACCTGTCAAATTAAAAAAAAAAAAAAAAATCAAACTCAAGCCTAGCCTCACTACAACTTGGGCCCACACGTTCGGCTGTAGCATCACTAATGTGTAGGCCCCACCCGACAGTAGCCTCCTGGCCCACTTGCCAGCCCGCCTCCCTTCTCTTTCTCTCTCCTTCTCCCTCTCTGCCACCTAGGCCTCGGGCCCGCTTAACAGTCGCTCACAGTGCAACGGAGTGCCCCGCCTCGCCCCACTTCATGCCATGTGTGCACCGTGCCTCACTAGCACACACTCGTGCTAGGTGAACGGTGCAACGTCACTGCCAAAGCCTTGTCGTGGCAGCCACTGAACTGCTTAATTATGCCCCATCGCGCCAAGGCACACCATGACGTGCTCATAACTTACGGCATGACCACTGCACCGCCCATGCATGCGCATGAATTGCCGAGCCCGTTGCTGCCACCCCCGCTGTCCTCTACTACTTCGCTGCCCCGTCTCTCTATCTTCTGTACCTCGTGTGTGCCTTTCCCTACCGGAGAATAATCATGTGCCGGTGTCCTTATCCTCTTGACTATGATTATGTGCTCACGGGCAAGCTCAATCCCCATTCTCTCGTGCTTATAAAGTCCTTTCATGCTTTCGCAAAGCCTCCCTGCACTTACCCTATTTCCCGGCCGCTACCCTGAGCTATCACAATTTGCGCTACCGTGGACTGCCATTTCCACTGAAGAGCTTCTTGAACTGCCTAGATCAATTAAGTTCACCAAACATGATAACCCACAAATCACCACTGGCGAGCTTCTCTCTGACGTGCCCTGCCATGTGTTAGTGGCAGTACCTCCCCTATCAGTGCCCCCTCTCACATCGGAGCCGAGCCACTGACAAAGTGGTCCCACCTGTCAGTTTTCCTATGTAAATTTAATTGTAGGCCCCCCAGTAGGAATTAAAAGAATTAAATCAAAAATTGAAATGTATTTAAGTTTGAGTCACTAACAACTAGGCCCCACATGTTAGTATCTGGAATTAAATAAAAAATTAGAAAAAATAAGAAAGGTGCTTTCACGGTTAGAAAGCATATTTTGCTATTTTATGTGATTTTCAATATATTCGATATTTAATTGCTTACAGCTTTTGCAAATGAACTTCAAATTTAGTCAAACCAATTTCTAAATTTTTATAAATAATGAAATTACTGTTATGCAAAATATTTTAGATTTGGTCTTTGTTTTAGTTCAAATTCTAATTAGAGTAATTCTTAGCACAATTAGAATTATAATATCCATAACCCGTGCAAATAAACACCAAAATTAGTGGAACTAACTTCTAAATTTTCCTAAAATATAGAAATTTTCATTTCAGCAAAAATATTTGAGTTTGTGCTCTGTTTAGATTAAATTCCTATTTAGGATGATTCTTAGCACATTAAAATTTAAATACTCATAACCCTAGCAACCAAAATCAAAATTGAGCAAGACCAATTTCTAAACCTTTATAAAAATATGAACCTTCTGTCTTTGTAATAATATTTGGATTTTGACTTTGTTTGAATTCTTTTGCTTCTTATTATTTGCTCCTCGATGAACTGCGTATAGACACCGATGCACCTCCTTGAGCCTTGGCCGCAATGCAAGCACAAACTCGACGTGGTCATCTAGGGTTCCAATGATGAGGGGAACCTAGGATATCGGTTCTTTCATTGTTCTCTGTTCATAATTAGTAGTTCATTTTCTATCTGTACTTTCATACATGTATCCGCTTGTAATCAACTCGTCTTCTTTGCAGACCACGGAGTATTGTATTTAATCCCAAAAACAAGCAGCTAGTACACTATGCTCTATGGAGTTTAGTCCCTCCTCTCCTATTTAGACCTAGAGAGAGAGAGAGAGAGAGAGAGAGAGAGAGAGATCTAGTCTAAATCAAATAGATACAGCAAGATCAACTTAATTAGCAGCTTATATCTATACTTAGTTGTGCTTTGGAGGGTGAGGCACGGGTCCACGGTGATCTACCACTACTACCTTAGCAGGCTTAACACTGAGGCTCTCTCCATGGCGAAGGTTTGATCCAAAAGAGTGTTCTGCACCTTTTCCCCTTGGCACCTTCACTACTTTCAAGTTTTCAGTTTTCTTGATCTTCCCCACATCGAGCTTCCTGATCCCTTCCAATCCTTCCTTTGTAGACGAAGAACCACCGGTTGACATGGACGAGCCCTTCACTGCAAGGGTAGGCACAACACATGAGGAAAAAAAAAATACATGGTCAAATCAGCAATGCAAAGATGAAGATGAACACAACTAACCATGTCGAGCTGCTCGAGCATGAGCAATGGGATGGTCAAATGCAAGCAAGAAAATGACCAAGAAGACCGTAAGAAGAGCTGAAGCAATCCTTTTGCAACCCATGGTGAACTTCTAGCAATTATGTATGCAAGAAAATGATGAGAGGAGGAAAGGGCGAGGGTTGTTGGATTTTTATAGAAAGGCAATGCAAAGGTCAGGTGGCGACCGGACTGCTTAGGTGGTCAAAGCTCGGCTCGGATTTCTTACAAACTGCTATATAGAAGCGTAAAAACATCTGCTCAGCCCGTACGCCTGTTCCGGCGTTGTTTAACAAACCCTAGGAGTTTTTTTTTTTTTTTTTTTTTTTTTGACCAGCTTGGTCCTAGTTGTATTGTACCGGGAGCCGGGAGGCGCAGGGCCACGCACCGTGCATGCACTGATGCACCACGTGTAGACTCTGTAGTATGCATGCCTGGCCTTGTGCCAAGTAGTGGCTGGCTTTTGGGAGTTGAGCTCCCGGTTGGACGCCGAGCATTGCCAAAAGGCGCACGAGAAGGCCGGTGTGCGCAGTGTGACCCTGCATACCATCACGGAGCTGTCGGGTCTAAATAAAATACTTCTAAAATCTTCTATATATCTTATATTAGTAAAAAAAAAATTAGTACACTCAGAGTACAAATGATATCGTAACATATCAAATAAAATTGTATTTATTTAATTATCAGAGTTTACAACAAAAATGACGTGCAAACCAACACAAAAATAACACAGCGGAAGCAAAGTAAAACCGTCATAGAATCCAGTAAATCTGCTACAACCAATCGACTGGGGTAGCGGTCTAGTCATCGAGATCCTCACTAACGTAGAAATCTTCTGAATCAACAAAGTAAGCAAGGACGAATACAAAAGTACACCGTAAGTCACAACGGAAAATGCAGGATTAATGTAATGGTGAAAAAAGATGGCATAATACAATTAGTTTGAGCAATAAGCAACATTTCAAATATAATAAATAATTTCGAAGGCACAGTTGATTAATAAAACTGAGTTTTAAATCGATTTTAAACAAGGGTTGAAACCCGGAACTTAATCCCAATTTTTCTTTCAGATGGAACCCTTTTCCATATATATATAAATCATCTTACTCTCTAAAATAACTTTTGAAAAACCAAAGTTTAATTTACGAAAGGCCAGCTCGGCATGCCCATGACCGCGGGCGCGGCTAATCAATTAATTTACACTCTGTAAAGGTTGTACAACTTTACTCACAAGAGATAATCTACTTAATATGTCAGTAGACACGCTTCCTTAAGCATGCGACTAAGTGATTATCACAAAGCCTTTACATTAATGCGCCATTCCAAGCCAGTCATGCCCCGCTAAGGTTCAACCGTTGGTAGGATTAAAACAACCCAGTAGAAACCCTCTATTGCACTGAAAAACCATCCATTTAGCATAACCGACAATGGAACTTTGCAAATTAGTTAGCCAAGTCTGTCTCATACCAAACTTGTGGTAGCACGGTTACGCTTTACATTCAGCAACTCACAGATCGATCCTTAACTGACTAGACGAGACTTTCCACAAACTCAGAACCATAACAAGACCATCTCACAACCATTTCTCGCTTGGTCTAAATCACAATTTTATTTTAACCAAACCATATCATTGTAATATCAAATCATGTCCTTCCATTTTAAAAGAATCTTATTTTGACACAAATTTATCAAAACATCCTAATTTCAGTTCTAAGCATATTTAAGCAATTTCTAAGTATTACCATATAATAAAGCATATTTTCTTAGGGTTACAATGGTATATGGATTCAAATTTTCTATGGCGATTTAACAATAATGGGCGTAACTATTAATTTAAATCTGGGATAGAAGTAATACATGTAAAAGCTCTGCATATAATAATTTAAATTCAAAATACAATTAAAAACTGGGATCAACGTGATTAAGAAGGTGTAACTTGCCTTGCTTGACGAGCTACTGCTCGAAATCGTCAACTGCGAACTCCTTTGACTCTCCGAATTCTATACGCGAAAAATATCTAAATTCAAATAAAATCCAAATAAAATACCAATCTATCATAAAACAAAACCTTAGGATTTTAGATAAATTTAGAAAGAAAAACGGAGCTAATCGAAGTTTGAACGGGAGAAAACGGACTCCCGAAAGTTTAAAAACAAACAAAAAGAACAAAATAGAATTTTCATAATTTTTGGAATTATTTTTCTAAAAAAATCTGAATTATTGTGCAATGCTAACATCAGCGGCAATTTTGGATTTTTGGAATTATTTTTAAAAGAAAACATGAATTATTACGCAATGATGATGTCATAAAATATTTTTCGATCGGAATTTTATAGGTGAAGGGGAGAGCTCGGGCGGCGGTGGCCGACACAAAAAAGAGGGATAGGGGCGAGCCGGTGGAGGGGATAAGGGCGGCAGTCGGGCGCTCTCATCCGCGCGAAAAGGGGGGCACAACGCGAAAAACCGAGGAAGACATGAGCTTTTGGCGGCCGGTAATGGAGGAGAAGAGAGGCGGGAGGGGCTCAACCGACTGGGGAAGAAGGTCCTGACAAGTGGGGCCTGGGGCCCACCGTCGACAAGGCAGAGTGAGGGGCACGACGGCCGGGTGGGCCGGTTGCAGTGGGGAGGCGGGCCGCGCGGGAGGGGATGGGCCGGTTCGGCTGACCTAAGGGGGAAGGGGGTTTTCTTTTCTTTTCTTTTCTTTTAAAATAAACCGAGAGAGCTAAAATATTTTTGATAAATATAAAATAGGTTTTAAAAATTATACAAAAATTCTCAAAAATAATTTAAATTATTTTGAACTTATAGAATTATTTTGAGCATAACTTTAGCCTTATTTTTCTTGAATAAAATATTTTTGCAACACTAAAATTAGTGTAAGGCAATATAAAATCCAAAATTCACCAAAATTCTTTAAAAAATCCTAAATAAAAAAATAAATACAATAATACAAATTTTAGGGTGTTACACACAACACACGGCCGTGCCTATGCGGTGCGCGTGTAGATTCCCGCGTGCCGTACCTGCACGGCGCCAGGGTTTCAACTTCTGCCGGCAAGACCAAGATCCTAATTACGCTCCTAGCTCGCACCCCCCGAATCATTTCTAAAAAAATCCCACGTTCAGGAATCAGGCAGAAAGTCACAGGAGCCAGCTGATCGGCACTCGGCCGGTTTCCGAATTCCGACAAAACCAAGAAGAACGGCCATTTAATAGCAACTGTGTTATCGCGAAAGTGTAGTGTTGAATCACTTTGATTACAACTAAGGTCAAGATCTGCACAAAGCTTCCCTTTTTTATATATAAAAAGGACAACTCGATGCGACTTAGTCTAGATTTATGCAGATCGCCCGCGGGGGGTAATTAGTAATTCCTATGGGCTCATGACTCGTCGGAAGTCGGAACTGAGAAATAGGAGGCCGTAGAACAAAAGCTGGCCTGGTACTCTGATAGCCACGACCGGACAAGAAGGTGACCACAGGGTGCAAGATGCAACTCTCACGAACTACTCGCCAAATTCAGTCCCTACTTATCAGAAGCATGAGAACATAGAAAAGCTGTTGAAGTATATTGCCCAATTTTCTCTATCATCTTAGGTTTTGGGTAAACTTTTCATTAGAGCCAAGTGGTCTTGTGTTCAGGAACATGCTGATGCAATTAAAAAAAAAATTACATCTCACTTCTCTTCTACATTTTAGGTCTGAAAGAGCCTACATACGAGGGGAAATATTGAAATATAAGTGACTTATCTATCTTTCATCGTCAGCTTAATCTTTGGGTAAACTAGTTAGCGCACATAACTCAAATATGGTATCAGAGCTTAGAGGTCTTGTGAGGCCCCCATTTTGGTACAGAATACCAATAACGGGTTCCATGTACATACAGTACTAATCCTATGATCGATGGCTAATACGCACATTTACAAAGTTGAAATCATATACATACACAATATATTACATTAATAGCGGAAGCATCTATACAATACGATCTATAAGGTCGATTAGAGTACAGCAGAAAAATCATAAGTCTTGTAGTATGCTACATAACCCTCAGGCAACTGACAATGTATAAATCCTAAAAAACCCGTCATGGTATTCCCTGTATCCTACAGTATAAAATATATCATCCGAGTTTTCTATACCTTCACCTAAAAAACAACAATAATAGTAAGGATGAGTATACTCGCAAGCAGGGTTCACAAAACCGTACCGCGAAAACCGGTTCGGTTTTAGCGGCATTTAAAACCGCTAAAAACCGCTAAAACCGCCAAAAACCGAAGAGTTGGAAAATCCAAAAAATTGAAAAAATTGAAATCCGTTCGGTTTTTCACGGTAAACCGCGGTTTTTCACGCAGAACCGCTTCGCTTTTACGAAACCGCTAGGTTTCACGAAAAACTAACCCGACTCTTCGAACGGTTTTCAAACGGTTTTACGCTGAAACCGCGGTTTTTCACGAAAAACCGAACATACAAATTTTTTCAAATTTTTTAATTTTTTTTCAAATTTTTTTTAATTAGACCGGTTTACCGAGCGGTTTTGCATCTCGAACCGGAGCGGTACGCTCGAAAACCGCGGTTTTCGAGCGGTTTTCGGTGGTTTTGTGAACCCTGCTCGCAAGACTTTTGCAAAATCTATAATATATGCAGGTTGTATCAAAGGAAAGTCTTCCATGGTTATTTTTCATAAAGCTAACTTAAATTGTAAATATTGAATAATAGATTGTATACGGAATTTTGTAAAAGCAATTTGACAGGTATATAAAATAACAAGTATGTAAGCATATACGCTGTAACATCCTCAAATTTATAAAAGTTTAAAATCCAATATTAAAAATGTGGAATCGTTTCCTTGCTTTATTTCTTGATTTTTTGTGCATTTGTTGATTTGTTTGTTGATTGAAATGAATAATTGAAATGATTATTGGAATCAAATAAAAGAAGAAAAGAAGAAATGATAGAATGGTAAATTTTGGAAATTACCATAGTAATTCTGATCTAATCGTGGACTACCCTAGAAACACTCTTAGCTGGTCAAAAGACCATGTGCATGCGTTTATCAATAGAGAAAACAAATTAAACTAGTAAAGCTAATGGTTGCCCTGACCCATGTCAGATTTTTAGAGAGAAATGTCGAGCAATCTAGGCCTTGAAATTTTTACCACCAGACCTCAGACATATCGCCTTCATCCACAAAAATTTGCGAAAATTATTAAGAAGGTTAGATATTTATTTGCATTTAATTAAAGCAGATTTGGAATTCTGCAGAAATCAGTAAAACAATTATAGAGAGATAAATAATACGATTATGATGTTGAAATTTTTATGGTAGATCCATATTATAAGTCCACACCTTCAGTAAAAATTTCAAAAATAAATATGTTGGTTTAGTCCCTTAACCAATCGGAAAACCGAATTTAAATTTTAGTGCAGTCGGCAGTGTCAGAATTTTGGTAAATAATTGGTAAATATTTTTAACCCCAAAATTTTACTTAGGTTATATAACTTACCCCTACACTTATTCAAAAAGTTTAGAAAAATCTGGAGACGATTTGACCCGTGAATTAATTTTCTGTTCGCGCTGTCTGTTGGAAGAAACCAGATTTCTCCCTTCCTTTCTTGGTTTCTTCCACGTGGGGGCCATGTGGCCAGCGAAACCGACTCGCTTCGTTTCTCTGCCTTGTGGGCCCTTGCGATCAGCACCTTTTTCTCCCTCAGCTCTTTCTCTCTCGCTCCCTCTCTGTTCATCCGAATGAAATCGAGCACCGCCTCGTTCCTTTGGCGTTTCCCCGCCGCAATACCGTGCGCCTCGAGGTCACCCTGGACAGCTGCTGCCACGAAGCCCCATACCCATACCTAGCACTGTGCGGATGACCGGGAAAACTCCAGAGAATGCCCTAGTTGGCCGCCGCCATCTTCTCCATCGTCCAAGCCTTATGAGTTGTCATTCGCTTCTATTTAAACACCAACCAAATGAGCGGTGACCTCCTCAACCCACACACACCACCATTTCGCCCCCCCCAACGCTTGGAAACGCCCGGTTAGAACCTTTCTTCCTCGTCTCCGGCGGAACTCGATTTGGGGAAACTCCAAATTGCCACAAGACGGTAAAGGAACCTTCAAATCTATTGATCTTAAAGCTTCTCCGATGACTTATGAACCGACTGCTTGCGTCCTTGCAGCCCGAAGCTTCCTGAAGAACTTCCGCACCGTGTGAACCCCCTCCGCCGTTGCCGCCGCACGGTGAGACCTCTGGCCGATCGTTCTTTCTCCAAACCCAGTGCACGGATGAGGTCCTTAAAGCCTACTGAGGCCCATGCGTATGATCATCAAGCCTAGATTGCCCTGTAGCGCCGCCGTGCCGAACTTCACCGTGAAGCGCCGCCGTCCACTGCGGTGCACCCGAAACCTCCGAACACCACCCATAACCGAGCACATCCCTAGGTTTGTCTTGGTCCCGTGAAGCTATTGCTATCGGTCAAAACCGATCGACGTCGCCGGTTAGCCGCCGGGGAGCTCAGCCATGGCCTCCCCTGCTCGGAGTTGCTGGCAAGCGGGACCCCCCGTGTCAGCCGCTCACTCTGAGCTGCCTCACTGCAAGCCGACCCACCGGTCACCGCCATCATCAAGACACCCGAGCTCAGCCGCTGACGATGTGGCCCATGTTGTCAGGGACTGAGACCAGTTCAATTGATTCAGCCCGCGCAAATCAAAGGAATACGTTTTCCCTTTTGGAAAGCGTATTTTCCATTTATCTGGGTTTTTAGTAAACCGAATAGGTTCAAACATATATAACTTTTTACCTATAGCTCCAAATCAAATGAAACAAATTTGTAAATTCATGATAAATCATCTAGTTTCATAATATGCAAAAATATTTCAAACTTGTTTAGCAAATTAAATTTGAATTTAAATTTGAATCTTAAAATTTGAATATGTTGCATATAGAAATTTTGCAAATGAAGTCCAAATTGAATGAAACCAACTTTGTTGGAATCCTTGGGTCAAATAGTGTCCAAATATGTAATTAGATTTGAATTTGGAGTTAGTTTGTGAAAATTTCATATTAGGACTTTATTTAATACATAAGATTAATATAGTTATTATAACTTACTCAAAAATGATCCAAAATGAATGAAACTTGTTTCATTGTATTTGTTATACTAATTAGAACCAGTTAGTAAGATAAAAGTTAGGGTTTACCATATTGCTATCTTTTGACATGACTAAGGTTGCTTATATACTAACTAGTTTTAGTGCAATCAATACCACACCCTGAAAATGAATTTCATTAAATTCAATCTTACAATCTTAGCTTCCTGAATTCGTAAACTAAAATAAAATATTACATAAAGAAAAGTAGTTGTGTTGTTTACCCTTATATCTTTACCCTTAGGACCCAAAACCATATAACTTAGTTAATACATGAAATGATGAAGTGATTGCCATCATTGATTGATTTGAATTGATTTCATTTGAATCTTTCAACTGCTATCCTTGTTGTTTATGTATTTGCTTCTTTTATCGATATTGAAGTATCTTATTTGCCATGTTCTTAATCGACGTATAGACGCTGAGACTACCGACTACGCCGTCGACGACACTGATCCAGCTTACACCGCTGAGGAGCAAGGCAAGCACCCCCTTGATCATTTTGATCCCAGATTTCATAATCCACTAAAATGTGATTAAGAATCTTCCTGCATGTTCATAATTTGATAAACTATTATTTTGTTACTGTGAGACCCCGGATCAGCTATCCAGAATCTCCTGTGTATTTCCGTACTAGTCCCAGATCAGTAGCTAGTACACACAGTCACAGTGATACATCATTGCCGAACAAAACGAAACCTGTAATAAATAGTCAAGTATGGGCCACATGGCCACTTATTACAATACTCGGTCCAACGATCGGACACACAACGCAGCGGAAACAAAAGCAAAACGAAACGAGCGAACGCCAAAACGCCACAGCGCATTTACTAGGAACGCAACTAGTCCTCTCCGAGTCCTCCTCGAAGAACTCCTCCTCTTCCTCGGCATCTTGATAAATTTCTGATGATTACAATGTTGGTGTAACACGTGAGTACAAAAGTACTCAGCAAGTTGGGAAATTATGATCATGAGGGGCTTTCCAAAGGAAGCTTAATAGGGTTTATTTGCATAAAGCCACATTTGATTAAATCATACTTAAGTAATAAATTTCACAAAGCATCTTTTACAATTCTTTTTAATAATTGAATTATTTATTATTGTAGTGAGGTTCTATCCACCATCACTAACATAAAGGCTCTATCCGCCATCAGCTTAAAAGATCAAAGTTAATCATGTGACTCCATCCACAAAGGTAAAGGTGTTCTTTCAATTGGTTGGCTCTTTCCAAACAACGCTCGAGAGTTCTAACCACTCCCGAACCCCAAAACAAAACACTTTTCGAATTTAAAACCAAAACCAAAGTCTACTAATATGAAAGCATTCTTCGCTTTGCCTTTGACCGTAAACACGCTATTCGAATAGTTTTACTCACAGAGGTGTACAACTTTACCCACAAGACAAGATATACCCTTGTTGCCATGCAATTAACACACTTCCGTAGTGTGCGCGCCATAGGGATATCTTGACAAGGCCGTTACAATGTATCTACCTAACTAGACCCACCCGTACGAGGTTTCACCGTTAGGGTTCCTCCACCCAAGCATGTAAGTCCCTCTTGCGCTGCAGGTGAGAAAAACAACATTGCCTCCGTCCGCATTCACATTCAACCGAGCGGTGAGTCTAAGCTAGGCTTCTACAGCTTCTACAAATTAGTTGGCCAGAGTCGTACTATTATAGACATGTGGTAGTACTGCATTGCTTAAAATGGCAATCATAAGCGTCGGCCCTTATATGACTTGGGGCGGTACTTGCACAAAAGGATCAAGGCTTGATCCGGCTCCCACCCGACATTCCATGCCGCCTAAGTCAAAATCATTTTCCTTTTCTTTTATTTTAACAAAACAGGATCAAAACCATAATAACACTTTCAAATCACATTTGATATCATTCTTTTGAATAATCCCACCCATGGGTTGCTTTTATCGAAAAGGCCCTAAGCATTTCTACCACTACTTAGCAAAGGGTACCACATAAACATAAGCATGGTGTAAACAATGTTCTAAGGGTTACAATGGATATGATTAACAATGTCAAGGTGGAATCAACAAGTTCGAATAACTAACACTTATATTTGACATATTTCATTAAACATAGCCATGCAACTTTATAAACAATTTAAATCGCTTTTGTAAACATAGGAGCAAAGTGCATCAAGGAGACTTGCCTTCTTGGCGCAGTGGGAGTGTCGAACTCGAGAAGTCCCAAGTGAGTCGGCTGGCGCATGGATCGTCGACTACACGCAAACGAGGCAATAAATAAATAACAGAAAATAAATAAAATCCAAAAATTATAAAATTAGTAATCTGGCAGGTAGATCTTGATTTATGAAGATTTTATAAATTTGACAGAGGTCAAACTGAGTTCGTATTAGAAATTTATGATCTTCCTAAGTTTGAATTTCGAATAAATCGAAAACCGAATATTCCTGAATATTCCTCGGGTTTGATTTGGGTCAAAGTGGACTTTGACTGAGTTTGACTGGGTCTTGGCTAGGCTTTGTGTCTATGGCAAGGTGGTCCCACATGTCATAGAACATGGGGTTTCTTCATGCTTGGCTTAGAGAGAAACCATGGAAGCCATGGCTAGAGAGAGAGCTTGAGGAAAGAGAGAGAAGTGGGGGGGCTCGCCGGAGGAGGGCGGGCGGCCCGGCGGACCGGCCATGAGGCGAGGGCTGCCGAGAGCGCTGGCGGCACATGGCGGGCATGGTCACGGGCGGCGGGCGGGCAATGGCCATGGGCAAGGCCCCAAGCTCCAATACTCCATCCCAACCAAAACAGAGAGCTACTAAAACACTACAAAGAAAACTTCCTTCACCAAAAACTTGATTTCTCCATCAAATTTGTATGGAATTGATCCAAACAAAAGCTAGAACCTCTAGATAACATCCTTAGGAACCTATAACCTGAGGAAATTGAACCGAAACTCACCGAGCAAGATGAATTTGAAGAAAAACCCGAGTTCGCCGGCGAAGAAAACGCGAATTGTCGCCACGACTGGCCGATGAAACCTAAAATCAATGGAAGGATTAGAGACTAGGCTTCCATGCTAACACACAAAGAAACAAACGAGAGGAAGAATGATCCAACCGGAGTGGGAGATACGAGCAAGAACACGAAGAACGCGAAGAACACAAGAGTTCGCTTCGCTTTCTTGATCTTGCGCCAATTGGATTTGAGAGGCTAAAGGAGAGCTACACCACCGAAAGAGAACTCTCCCACGGAGATTATGAGGGCGGAGATGCGCGAAACTAATTAGAAACTGGACAAATTAATGCCATAATTGTGACTTTTGGACTTTCCTTAATGTGATGGTTTTCAAGTAGATTTAGGTTCATTAACCCCATGAATGGAAAGAGGAGGCCGCCGTGATTCCAATCGATCCGATTATGATTGATTTGGATAAACATGGAAGGAGTTTCATGCATTTGGATCCAGGGGGGAGAGAAGGAAGGTTCTCGGTTCGTTCTCCCAGGCCAACCTACGAGCATGCCCAAGGGGGAAGAATGGGGACTGTAGCAATGCCACGTGGCGGCCCAGATTGGCTTGGCTTATACGAATGATTCGCCCTAGAGAAAAATAAGGAAAAATGGCCTAAAAATTCCGGAAAAATTCCTAGAGCCATTTTGGAATATTTGGGACGCAATGGAATTGGTTTGGTTGAATTTGGATGATTTTTTTGTGGAATAGGATATTCCGGAGCGAATTGCAGGCATTAAACAAAAGCCGCGCGAGATAAAATAGGAACGGAGGTCCAAAAATTCGGGGAATGATTTCTAAAATCATTTTGGAATATTTGGAGCATTTTAGAAGTGGTTTGGGGATTTTTGGAGCATTTTTGGATTCGGGTGAATTTTTGAATTATCGGGACTAGAAAATCCGATTTTTCGCCCGGGAGGGAATTAATTCCCGATTTCGAAGGGGAATGGATGCCAGGTTATTATAAACACCACTGAAACTCCAATTTTTGAATTTAGTTTATTTAAATTAGGTTTTTCTCCAGAAAGCCAAAATGAGGATGTTACAGTTACTTGGTAGTTATAACCCAAATTGATGGATTTCCTTAATCATATGGACATACGATCCGTAAAAACCCTAGGAATGGTTAAGTTCATTAAATTGGGTATAATCGCTTATTAATTTGCACATGCTTAGCACTGCTTTAGGTCAAAGTTGGAAATGTTTACACCCACACATCATTCTTTATGAAATCTTTTTCTGGTTTATTTAAGCAGTAAAGGATACTGGTAGTTTGATAAAAATGAAAATAAAACTACTGTTTTGATATGGGTGATTATTGGCAATAGCCGGTTGTACATGTTTTAACGTGTACGTAGATAGGGTGGAGTATCGCCCATGTCACAATAAGGACCGAGCTAATGTGTTGTTTTCAGGCCAAGATAACCGTACATCCACAAGTACTGAAATGGGACAGTCTTAACCAATTAAAATTATTTGGAACTAGCTTTGCACATTGGTAGGCAGTTGTAGCACGGACATTCCGAATATAGGTTTGCTCGAGGGAGGTGTCATCACCGAGGTGTTAGCATCTGCCGTTGTAACGGTGTACGCCTGGCTATGAATTTGGGGCTGTTATTATTCCTGGTGGGTCACTAACTCCGGAATTTCTATTCCTGGTGGGTTACTGACTCTGGAATCCCTTTTACCTTTTTAGCTTCCATCATAGTCAGGAGTAACGTCATTGGGCTAGTGCAAAGTTAAGGTTCAAGTAATCAAACGGTTTCGTTATGAACTCCCCGCGGGCATACCAAAGGAAGTGTGTCTTATAGCTTGCAAAAAAGGAGAACATATCTTGTGGGTAAAGCAGTACAAACTCTGCAGAGTCTAAACCTAATCGATTAGCCGCGCTCGCGGTCATGAGCACTTGGTAAAGTCATCACATAGTTAAATGTTTTCTATTTTCAAAAATCTTTTTAAATGTTTTGAAAATGATTCATATCCATATTATTGTCATTTTAAATCTGTTAAGACCAGGGAGGGTCTTGTTCGTTATTTTACTCACAAAAGGGTCGTGAGTAAAATGTTATTATCCTTTTTATTACTTGTTATCTCAATTACTTATCAAACTGTCTTAAAGTTTTATTTATGCTTTCCATTACTATTCAGTATTACTTCATTCAAAATTTTCGCTTTATGCAAAACAACCGTAGAAACCCACTTTCTATTTCAGCCTGCATATATTCCAGGAATTGCATACACTACAAAGTCTTGCGAGTACCAATGTACTCAACTTGCTTCAACAATGTTTCTAGGTGATGAGCAAGATTACGATAATGACGGGAATGAATATGAGGAACCTGCGAACTTTAGCGACGACTGATCTTTCTAGGTTCATCTCAGCAGTTGCCTGTGGAGTTGTAGGGTAGTTGGCACACTATGAGACATGGTTTTAATTTCCTGCTACTTTTGTTATTGTAATAACACTATAAAACTTGTGATGTAATAAAAATGTGTATCTGTGTGGCTGTAATTTCCAAATTGTGTTTGTGCGTGCCAGCCACTGATCATGGGAATGGCACAGGAAGCACTTAAGAGCCTCATATTTATGTTACTTGGTGACATAAAAATGAGGGTCTCACATACGCGGAGCGCCCGGGGTTCCCTTGATTCACTTAGATGGCATCACGCATTTGGGTGAATCAGTGGAGTCCCGGGGACGGCTCCCCACAAGACCCGGTAGAGCGCTGCACCTAGAGACCCGAGAGGGCACCGCGCCTGGAGTCATGGGAGGAGATGTGCCCAAGCGATGATGCGCGATATGCAAACACGCGTGGGGAACGTTCCGGGTGGGGGAATCGAGGGGGGTAAGTGAATGGTAAAAGTGGGTAATTTTTAGCATTTTCGATGGTTTTTTTTTCATCTGTGCTTTGGCTCCGATCGTGGATCACCCACTTTGTAGCTCCATATATTTTGTGCATTTTTAGCTCCACTTCTCTAGGTTCATGGATCACTTTTTTTTGAATTACGGTGTTTGGTTCGACTCTGGCTCTTCTAAACGAAAATTCGGGATCTAAAATCTTACCAAACAGACTCTAGACGATAATGTCTCATCACCTCGACGGCGCATCCCAGCCACGGCGCAGCGGCGCATCCTGGCGACGGGCGACGACGACGATGGACTCACCTGGTACGCGATCTCCCAAGTGTCCTCCCTCCCTAACATCCAAGTGTCCTACCTGGTGCGGCGGCGACACGGCGGCTAACAAAAGCAGCACCGCGCGGCCACCAGGAGCGGCAACGAGGATGGAACATGGGGAAGAGGATCGAGGTCACTCGCAGATGTGGGTGCCGGCATGTGGCGATGGCAGCGAAAGAGGATGAAACATGCGGATCTGGGTTCTGCTCGGTTTTTTTTCTTTCTGGTCTGATCTAGACAGGGTCGAAATGGGAATTTCACTTGAAAATAAAAAGGAAAAAGAGGAAAAAAATGATAGGAAATTGGGGAAATGACATATTTCAAAGGGGGGTGAAACTGATGTGGCATATATCCAGCTTTACCATTTCGAGTGTGCTGTCTCCTCCACGGCCCAAAATATCGATTCCTTTTATCTTTGGTAAAACATGGGCAGGGACCTAAATGGTAGAATTGAGCAAGTTTAGGGATCTACAAAGTGGTAAAACGTAGAAAAGCTAATGGCGCTCAGCCAGAGAATTGGTGATACTCCGGCAAGAATTGTCCATTCCTCTTCTAGACTTAGGCCTGTTTGTTTCAGTTGGGGATTGTAGAAAGCAGCTTTTAAAAGCTGAAAGGTCAACAAACATAAAATTTTCAATCTGGATTGTAATAATCTGTAGGTCAGATTGTAGCAATCCCACAATCCACTCTGGAGGAACTTTTCCCAGCTTTTTTTTTTTGCAAAAGACCACAATACCCATCCAACTTCAATGAAAATTACCCACCATTGCCCACCACTGTTCACATAGACTTTTCAACCTATAATCGAGAGTACCACAGACTTTTGCCAAGCAGAAATAGCAATCCAAACACACTATAATCTGGATTGCCAAACAGCCATCAGCTTTTCAACCTCCAGCTTTTACAATCCAGATTTTAAAAGCCGCTTTCTACAATCTCCAACTGAAAGAAACATGGCCTTAATACTAAGAGCAAGT
This sequence comes from Rhipidocladum racemiflorum, assembly GCA_036346355.1. NCBI lineage: Eukaryota > Viridiplantae > Streptophyta > Magnoliopsida > Poales > Poaceae > Rhipidocladum > Rhipidocladum racemiflorum. Next base: position 24,782,921 of record CM070571.1, read on the forward strand.
ACAATAACAAAGTCTACTATTTACTCTATTTCTCATTCATATCATTTAGAATAAGCACTAAAGTTAGTTTATACAATAACTATTTTTAAAGGTTGTCTCTGGATACTATGCAAAAACTATCTCTCCACTCTTGTACATAACTCACCTCTTCTCATTATTCTATATAGGACAAAGTTGATATGTACATGCTAAGAGTAAGCTGAGATAGTCTTATTGTACATACCCTAACTAGCATGCACACGTCAGCTGTAGTGTAGGAATTCTTGTCTTCGGGAACTATTTGCAGGAAGTCCAAGTTCATCAAATCAAGGTTTGAATAATCGAGGAAAACCAATCGATTTGTGAAATAGAAACCACTCGGCAAACTATTCTAATTCAAATTTAAATTTAAAAATTTGCAAAAAAATTTCATTATTTTTCCTAAGATTAGTATTAATAGATTTATTATGTCTGACATCAAAATAATTTGAAAACCAAATTTTTAGACGTTTTTTTAACACAAAACCGAATTTATTGAGCAAATGGTTGTATTATTGAATACTGTAAGAGAATAGGATGTCTATTCATGGAACTAAGAATCTAAAAGTAAATATATTTGCAAAGACACTTCAACAGAAACAATCTCTTATCTTATCTTTTCATGCCTTAATATTTGTACAACTTTTAAAAAGATATGCATAGGACTTCTCTTATCTTTTGAGTCAATATTGATGATATCTTACTGAGAGTAGCTTTATATTGTTTATGACTCTTTTCTTATCTTTTGAGTTTAAATATGTTGCTGATAACATCTAGTGGTTATGGATTAGTCATAGTTAGGATCCATCAAATCGATATTTTCCAGCATATTTCTCTTTTTCTGAGAGCATTTAATCATGTAGCATCAGTTTTTTAGATATCTGATCATCAGTTTTCTTTCTTCATAAATACAAATAGATTCATGATCATAAATAAAATCTGACAGTTCCAGGTAAGACTTTCAAATGTTATATGACATGGTATTGAAATGAATGTTATTGAAATGTGCACTTGTTGAATTGAGTTGTCATCGATATTTAAATGAAATGTTATTTGTTGCTATATTCTTGCTGAAATGCCTATTTACACCTTCATATTGTCTAAAATATAGCAATTGTCATGTTGAAATTTTTTTTATATTTTTTCATAGTGGTGTTATATTGCTAAATATGTACTTTACAACTTTTTACAATTTTTTTGTAATTATTTTTATATTTTTCATTCTATTACCGGTTTTCACTGTTTTCCTTAAAAACCGCTTGATATTCGAGCAAAACCGGTCGATTTTTCACTATTTCGAACGGTTTTTGAGTTTTTTTTATTATATTTGGCCTATTTTGCAAACCCTTCGATTTATAACGATTTTCGATCGATTTTGACGATAAATCGAAATCGCTGAGACTTCAATTTTCAACTCTAAATCGATTTGATTAACCCTGCGTAGAATTGTTGAATGCTCGGTTGAAATGTTGTACAGTATAGCACTAGAAACGCAAACGCAATCGGAATCCACGGCGGGGACTCGGAGCTTAGGCAATTGACATGCAGTGATTCGGACGCGGAGCGAGGCCGAACGGGCATGTACGGACGGCGCAGGATTACACGCTCTCGTGTCTCTAAACGGCGCAGGATTACACGCTCTCGTGTCTCTAAGTAACCAATCACAAGATGTTGATGTTTTCGTTAAACCTTTCATGCACTCGATCGATTTTTGTAACAAATGAACATCGTATAACAGTATATATACACACATCATTTTTGGAAGTAAAATTGCACTTCTTACACCTGTTATGCACATCTACGCATAGAATTGTTTTGATGGTATTTACAACACATACGCACGTGGGACAAGCTAAATCCCTGTATACTAGCGAACCGGCGCAGGGACGACCCAGATCCGTCGAGCATTTGCTGATTAGCAATTTCTTATTCATTCCACCAGCAAACTGGGAGTTTGGAACTATCCCATCATGAATAGAAATATATAAATTTAAAAAATATTTCCTTTAAATACTGAATCATTCCATTTATTAAAAATAATGAAATCAAATAAATCAGATCATAATCCATCCCATTCAATCTCGTTCCACCAACCAAACACACCTTTACATACATAGCATCCCATTCATATTTTCTTTTGTTTCTCTCGAGTACAAGTTTTATATTAAATTTTTGCATATCCATCCAATTCCACACAGATTAATTTCGAGAATTTCTAAAAGCTTGCGAACGAATTTGTGAAATCCACACGAGTTCACAACGAATTTTTAAGTTTGCACACGATATTTCCATACTTTCATACATAGGTCCAATTTTTTTATTTTTCTCCGCAACGATTAAACCTATGCCATGCCGTGTGCCGTGGAGAAAAAAGGGAGCAAAATTACGGATGTCGGCCACTTCGCGACAAATTCCCAACGGTTTGGAGGGTTCTGGTAAAAAAAGGAAAAAATGGGGGGGAATAAAAAAAAACTTGTGGGGAGAAAAATACAAGTAAAAACAGAGGCTGCGATGCCCGGCCCGGGCGAGCCGTGTAAATAGTCCAATCCAAATCCACCGAATTGAGTCCAACCCCATCGATCTTCTCCCATCGTCAACCACCAAGATCGAGAAAAATTCTTCTCGATTTGGCCGGAGTTGGGCGGCGCGGCGATGGGGCTCGGGGTGGTGGAGGGGCTCCTGTCGGCGGTGGACTGGGAGCGCGAGACCTACCCGGCGTACGACGACTTCCTCGCGCTCCCCTTCTTCGTCCTCTTCTTCCCGACCGTCCGCTTCTTCCTCGATCGCTTCGTCTTCGAGGTGCGTCTCGCTACGATCTTGGTCGGAGTCCTTCTCAGCCTCTCAGGTTAATTCGGTCAAAGGTTCGTGACCCTCTTTTTTTTTCGCGCGGAAAGCAGCGAGTTTTAGAAATCCATGTCTTGCTGGTTTCCCAGCTCGATTTGCGTTAAAATCCAAATAATCCGATTGCCTCAGCTAACTTGGTGTTATTTATGCAAAAACGTGGTATTTTTAGCGATTTAATCATTGCTTGCTGGACTAACTTGTCGTGCTGTTAGCGTTTCCTGGAGTGCTTATTTCTTATTGGAATTAGTCCATTTTACAACCATCAACTTTCCATGAACACCCTCAACTATAAACCGGGTATGTAGCACATCAAATTTACAAAAACCGGATCAATTTACACATTAAGATGGTTTTGAAGAGCGATTTTGCTGATAAGGATTTAACTTAGGGTGATTTTTGCTATGTTGACAGTCATGTCATTGATTTTTACTGATATAGATCCAAATGAGAGAAGGAACGATGACGACAAGAAGAAAGATAATGTATATAGAGGGAAAAAGGAATGAGAAAGAGGTCGATGATGTAGATATCAATACCCTGTAATTGGATTCTCATTACCAAAACTCGTTGACATAGATGCCAACAAGGCGAAATCCATCTTGAGTGGGACTTAAATCATCGAAACCGTCATACGAAACCGTCTTAGGGTGTAAATTGACCCGGTTTTGTAAGTTTAGGGGGTTAAATACCCAGTTTTGTAGTTGATTCTTTCGAAAGATCTACATCATAGCATTGTTGTCTTGGACTCTTCTTATACTACGTCTTCTTATATCTGTAATAATTGTCTGGTTTTGAAGTTTACTTTTTGCTAGAGTGGCCACTGAAATATGTACTGCACTGCTAAGTTGGAGTAATGGTTTAACGGTTTAAGGTTTGTTCCTTGGACCTTGGTGACTGCTGGTCTCTGAATCCATATTTTCATCAATGCTAATCACTGTTCCCCTAAGCTCCACCTAGGCACTAAGCCCCTCCCTCCCGCCTAGCCGCCTAGGCCAAATTTTCCCAACTAGCTTCAAGATAGACAGTAATGGAATCATGGTTATTAAAACGTCGTGTAAACGACGTTTACACGTCGTTTACACGATAAAACGCTTGGGAGATGCAGAACGTCCGGTCGTTCTGCAGACCACCCGTAGAACGTCGTTGAACGTCGTTCAAACGCCGGGAGAACGTCCGGAACGTCCGATTTGGACGTTCTAGCTAACCCTAAGCCGTCGGGTCCGTCGCTATTTGGGGGGGAATCGGGAGAAATCGGGGAAACGGGAGAAAAGCTAACCCGTCGCCCGTCGCCGCTGCCGCCAGCGCCGCCAGATCGGATCTGCGCCGCGCCAGCTGGCCGTCGTCGCCACGCTGCCGCGCTCGCACCCGCGCCGTCGCCCAGCTCCGCGCCGTCATCCGCCGTTGCCCGTTCCGTCGTCGCCGCGCCCGCTCCGTCGTCGTCGCTCTCTCTCTGTCTCTTGTCTCTGTCTTTTTGGTTCGCTCGCTCTCTCCCTGTCTCTCTCTCTGTCGCTCACTCTCTCTCTCGGTCTCTCTCTCTGAGTCTCTGTGCTCTCGCTCTCTCTCTGGTTGGGCTAGGGTTGGAGGTGGGGTGGGCCGGATGGGCCGGAGTGAACATGCAGATATTGAGAGATGAGAGATGAGACAGATGAGATATTGAGATGGCATATGGCCTCAAATTATATGGAAAAAGACTACAAAATCAAGGTACATATATGAATATATGCTATATCTTTGCTCTTATATTCGTTTTACAATTGTGCCTAAAACTACGTTTCAACGTCCGTTTAAACGTTTAAAAGTTAAAAAGGGGTGGGTCGTTTCGTTCTCATTTTACGTTTTAATAACCTTGAATGGAATATTGGTATTTAGATTTGTAGAAAGATGTCTACATTTTTAACATTAGTTCTTGATTAGTAGGGGACAACATGGTTGGATGGTTTTCATTGCTGACTTCAGGAAGAAGTTTTTAGTTAATACTAGGTCAGTAAGTTGGCAGCTGTTGTCGGGTTTTTTTTAAGTCTGGAGTGAAGTTGATCTTTGTTGTTACTTTCAAAACTAAGTTGAGTTGCTTGGTTGACTCATGGCCATGTGGGTTTCTATAGAAGGTTCTGAGCTGTAGTTTTTGGCATAACACAGAGTGAGATTTGTTTACCAGGTGAGTATCTTGAGCTACATTAATGGAATAGAAACCCCTCAAAACACTACAAATCCCTGGGGGTTATGAACTGGCAACTACCAGACATCGGGTGTTACATCAGTACGCCTTTCCACTGTACTATCCTCGTGACTTCTGGGACCTGGACTGTCTGTGATGCACACTTTATTGAAATGTCTGCTGATTTTATATGTAAAGTTTTGAATGTCGATGGACAATCAGTGTGATATTCGGCTTTATGTGATCTTAAAAGTACTTCTAACCACTACCAGTAATCAGGATAGTGAATTAAGCACGAACATGCAGAGTATTGTCGCTTCTAGTTTGATCGAACTTGAAGACCTATAACACAACAAATGTTGCCTTTATTGTTTAATGATTTACTAACTTGAAGGTTGGGTGATAGTGTAATTGCTAAGTTGGCTAGGAAAATTTTGAAATAATTTTATTGACAAGTAAAAACTATTATAGACAGATGCATGACCACAATATACAAATATTAGGATAAAGGAATTCCGATGCTTGGCCCTGAGGGTATCATTTACTGTGCCTAAACTCGAGACATATTTATTTGCCTGTTGAGATCATTTGCTTCATTACTGAGAAAATTTAGCAGATTGTTATGGATCTGAAGTAATTTTTGTTCTGAAATACATGGTTGGGAAAAGGTTGAGTATGACAGCTACTTTCATGCTTCTATAGTTCTAATTATCTCCGAGATTCACCCATTTTTACTTGTTTGGCATTTTCTTAACCATTGATGTAATTTTCAAAAGCTTGGTACTGACAATGTAATTTGATTGTTTTTCTTTTGTGCTCGTTTCAGAGGGTTGCAAGGAAACTTATATTTAAGAAGGGACAGGAGAAAGCTGATTATGAAATAGAAGAAACAAGAAAGAAGATAAGAAAATTTAAGGAATCAGCTTGGAAGTGCATTTATTTCCTATCTGGAGAGCTTTTATCTTTGTCAGTCACATATAATGAACCTTGGTTCACTAACACCAATTATTTTTGGGTAGGACCTGGAGAACAGGTTTGGCCTGATCAAAAGATAAAGTAATCTGGATCCTTGCTCTGTGCTTTTTTATACAAATTCCTTCTGGTTCTCAAGCTGATTTAAATCTAACGGTTGTGCCCTTACAGATTGAAACTTAAGGCTGTCTATATGTATGCTGCTGGATTCTATACATATTCGATATTTGCACTTTTGTTCTGGGAAACAAGGCGTTCAGATTTTGGCGTGTCAATGTCACATCATGTTGCAACTGTTGTGCTGATCATTTTGTCTTATGTATTCAGGTCTGTTCCTATCTGGATAATTGTTAGCTTTGTTGTTTGATGAGTTAGCATTTTTTACATTGAATTAAAATGTTACTCTATTAGCAGCATAGGTCTTCTTAGTCATCATCACTGATTTCTTTAGTTTCTTTGCTCACTTCAGAGACAATTAATCCATTTAATTTCCAATTTATTTCTTCATCAACTAGGTTTGCTAGAGTTGGTTCGGTAGTATTGGCAATTCATGATGCAAGCGACGTGTTCTTGGAAGTAGGGAAGATGTCCAAGTATAGCCATTGTGATTGGCTTGCCAATGTTGCATTTCTTCTTTTTGTTGTTTCATGGGTTGTTCTCCGCCTCGCATATTTTCCGTTCTGGATTCTCAAAAGTACAAGGTAAATTGTTCTCTACTGACGCACCAATCTGTCATACCCTTGCTGAGATATGCCAAGAAAAATATGCCATAGTGTTTTGAGAAAAAATGGTTTGTTTTAATACCATGAATTGTGAAAGCAAGTGTATACTTGGCTTATACTAATTGATCATCGTGAACTTTGCAAAGTAAGTTTCTCTAAAAGGACATTTGAACATTAACTTAAACATGACAATAATACTTAATACCTTGCAAAACTTTTCTTATCTAGGTCACACTATTGTCAGTGTTAGAGAGGAGAGAGAGTTTTGCTATTCACAACTGAACCATATGATTTTATCTTCACCTTATGCACCCATTTATAAGTGATAGGAATTGCCTGAGATGGTAAAGGAACAAGATCCTAGTTGCCTCTACGCTGAAGTGTTGTAAGCTCCTCAGACATAGCCAATTGCCACTCAGGTGTACTGGCTGCCTCCTGATAAGTACCCTCAGCTCTAACACGACACCAACACGAGGAAAACCCCACCAGATTGGGGCCTGAATAGAGGAACGATCGCGGAGAGAGTACCGTGGTGTTGTTGGAGGATCGTCAGATTTAGTGGTACTAGTCAGAGGATCAGGTGGAGGAGAGGAAGATTGAGGATCAGAAAGACCCCTCGGTCGACAGTTATAGTGGAAGGGCAAAAGAGAAATGTTAGTGGCTGCAGGCTGAACAGAAAGAGGAGGTATTGAGGGAGAAGGTGAAGTTGGAGGCTGAAATGAAGGAGGCAAATACGACGTGGAAGTTGAAGGTGAACTGTAACGCCTTGGCGCAAATTCGCTCAAAGCCCAGCCATGGTTGTCAAGGCGACAAGGTGAGGCGATGCCCCAGCTGAGTGTCTGAACGCATATGCGAGGATTAGGCAACCAAAAATAGTCTACCAATATAATTATATCACCAATACATATATAACTAATATCAGTATATCACTAAAAAATATCTGGCTCCACCCCTTTTTCTCTTTTCTTCCTTTCCTTTCCTTTTCTTCCCTTGTTTCCTTTTTCTTTCTTTTCCTTAATTTTTCTTCTTTCCTTTATTCCCCTTTCATTCCCAATCTTTATTTCCCCTTTTCTTTCTATGGGCGAGCCACGTTCGGCTCCTCGGCTCCCCGTGCCTCCACCCCCGTCGCCCCTTCTCCCCTCGAAGCCGCCTCCCCCCCCCCCCCCGGCCGCCTCCACACTCCTCCTACCGCCTCCACACCTTCCCCCCACCTCCTCGTGTACTCCCCTACCCGCCTCCTTGTCTCCTCCCCTAGCCGCCTCGCTTCCCCCTGACGCCTCCCCTCCTTTCCCCGCCGCCTCCACGCCTCCTCGCCTCCCCCCGACGCTTCCCTTCCTCCCCCGCCGCCCAGGGTGACGCCTGGAACGTCCAGGCGACCGCCTTTCCCCGGCCAAGCGAGGCGCTGAGCCATGTCGGGCGGCTGCCGCCGACTGGATGCCCAGGCAGCTTCTAGGCGTCGCCTTGACAATTGTGAGCCCAGCCCACCGTGGGGTGGACCCACGTATGCATAGCACCCCACTTACACTTTCGTCCTCGCTTCGTGTAAAAGGGTTAACCCGGATGTGCTATGTTGACCCTTTATATACTACTATAACTCATTTTATGCAAGTAATGTAGGACTAATCCCACCACCGCTCCACATGGATCACATGGGCCTTCACATTAACGGGTTAGGGTATTACACTCACCCCCTTAAGGGTTGACGCCATCGGCAGCATACCGTATACACGGCAGATATACCCAAAATCACCGCTCGGTACACGGCCGTGCGTCCAGTGCCGGTACATATGCCATGCTATGTGGCCACTCCAGGCCCACACGCGTCATGCATCATATGCCCACGCCCTTGTCCCACACGCACCCGTGCAGTGAAGATTGATGCTTTGATACCATCTGTAACATTTTGGCCTAAATTCGCTCAAAAACCAGCCCACCATGGGGTGGACCCACGCATGCATAGCACCCCACCTACACTTTCGTCCTCACTTCATGTAAAAGGGTTAACCCGGAGGCGCTATGTTTAGACCCAACATGTATTATATACTACTATAACTCACTTTATGCAAACACTATGGGACTAATCCCACTACCGCTCTGCATGGGCCACATGAGCCTTCACATTTGTGGCTCGGGGTATTACATGAACACAAGAAAGAGGGGGACTCTATGGAAGTAGGATGTGTGGAAGAATGGTAAAAGAAGGGCTGACTCTCATGAAAGGTCATGTCACGAGAGATGCGGATACAATATGCTGAAGGATCATAACAACGATAGCTCTTATGCCCAGGGCTATAATCCAGAAATGCAGTCGACTGAACGCTCAGTAGGACATAATAGGTACAACCAAAAACACGATGATGATCATAGCGAGGAGGTGCCCCAAAGAGAACCTCACCAGGACACTTGCCCTGGAGTTTGGAAGAAGGCTAGTGATTGATGATATAGACTGTCGTAGAAATAGCTTCCTCCCAAAAGTGAGGGAACAAAGGAGGAAATGGGGTGAGTACGAGTAGTCTCAACGATGTGATGATACTTATGTTCTGCAACATCATTCTGAGCATGAGCACCAGAACATGAGCTGAGGAAGAGTACCCTCAGAAGAAAGGAATTGACAGAAGGCTGATGAATGATACTCCCCCTAGAGTCGGAACAAAAAACACAAATGATCAAAGAGAACTAAGTATGAACCATCTGAGCAAAAGACTGAGATAGAAATAAACTCAAACAGTGTTTCATGAAGTAGATCCAAATGTATCCAGTGTGATTATCAATGAAGATGACATAGTAACTGTGACCACTTTTCGAAGCAAAAGGAGGAGAGACCTAAACATCTGATTGTACCAAATCAAAAGAAGGATCAGGTCTAGAAAAGCTAGAAGGATATGGGAGTTGGACATGCTTCCAAGCCTATAACCCTTGCACTGAAAATTGGTGTCAACAGAAACAGGACCAAGAACTCCTTGATGAATCAAGATAGAAAGACGTGAGCCACACAAGTGCCCCAAGCAATGATTCCGTTGAGGAAAAGACTTGCAAACAGAAAGGGATGCATAAGGGGGAAGAGTAGATGGACCAAACAGAGGATGAAGGAGCAGTAGTACCAGGAGTGGAGGATAAAGGGATACTCAAACAATCAAGAAAATAGAGCCCTGCAGAACCTCTCTTACGATGGCCTGTACCAATGACAACTTTTGTTTGACTATCTTGCACAAAGTAGGGGCTATCATCAAACCCAACAAAGCAGTTCATATCTGTGAGCTACTCAACAGAGATGAGATTCTCACAAGTGAGGCATCTGAAACCGCAAAGTAAGGGGTAGAAAGAGTCCCATAATGAGTGACCGTGTACGGTGTGCCATCAGCTTTCTCAATCTTGATTCCATCTGCAACAGGATGACATGATGTCAGCTGAGATGAATCAGATGTCACAGGGAAAGAGGCTCTAAATCTAATACCCATGGGACTGAAGCACCCAACACAGAATGTGATGGTGCAGCAAAACTGATAGATCCACCAGAAGAAGACTACAACTGACACAACTAGGCCTGAAGGTTGCTTATCTGAGCCTGAATCTGATCGGACCAAACTGAGTTGCACAAGATTCTGGAGCACTCGCACGATCAGAAGAAGCAATAGCACCATCATCTCGATGAGACAAAACACATGATGGCCTCAACTCAGAATGTAATTAGAAATACCGATGTGTATGGTGACCCAAACTCTCACAGTGAGTAGATGATCTGATGCCAGAGAGGACAGGGACCAAGAATTCCATCTCCAAGGGAACAATCTGAGACCGCCATAGCACAAGCGACACTGTAACCACAACCACCAAGAACAAAGCTGTACAGCAGAGCAGCTCAAACACCAAGCATCAAAACTGCCCACACTTGCACCAATGAAGCCAACACAGTAGTAGCAGCAACATCAGTCGAGCAATACCAAAGCAAGATGCAGATGGCTAATGATGATGATGAGATTCTGTGATGACCTGGAGAAATTCTGTGGGGCAGTGGACCCCCGAAGGCGGTGGCGGCCGATAAGAGGATAGCGGCGATGGTGGTCCAAAAGGAGGACAGTGGCGGCAGCTTGAGCATGGGAAGACGAACAGCGGCAGCTCGTGATCTCAGTGGTGGCAGCTCAGTGCAGAAGAGCAGCCTGGATGGCAATGGCAGCGGGCTTGGAGCATAGCAACCTGAACAATGTCGGAATTTGTGAGGACAACGACCGGTGACAACGAATTTGGTGAGCATGATGACCGGCAGAGAATCGCACCGGATTCGAGAGAGGTAGCAATGGAAACCAAGTTGGCGACGAGCGGAGAAAGGAAGAAAGGAAGAGGTGGCGGAGGAGCTCGCTGGGTACTCACCGGTGACAAGGTCAACGGTGGCTAGGGTTTGGCTCTGATACCATGTGAAATTTAGAGAGGAGAGATATTTGCTATTCACAACTGAACTATCTGATTTGGTCTTCACATTATATGACATACTAAAATTGACATAATTTTTGTTTGACAGGTAGGGATTTCATTTCACACCTTTGATTCACCATGCTAATCATACGATTTATTGTCCAAAACATATATCATAGCACATTAAATTACTATACACCGAATGTTGTTGTCCCATTTTAATCTGTACGACAGGCTATAGTCAACATGTTAAATTCTGATAAATTACCACATAAAGTTGTTTGAATTATTTACACTATTAGAAGCTACATGACCCGGCTAAAATCCTTTTGTTTCAGTTATGAAGTATTGCTGACTCTGGATAAGAAGAAGCACAATTTTGACGGACCTATATATTACTATGTGTTCAATTCTCTTCTATTTTCACTACTTGTTCTTCACATATATTGGTCGGTTTTAATATATCGGATGCTTGTGAGACAAATCAAGACAAGAAATGTTGGTGACGATGTTCGATCTGGTAAGCTATGTCCCCTCCAATGTTTTTATGCACTTCATGATCATGCAAAATTGCAAAATGAAGCAGTTTCAGTGACTCATGGGGATTAAATTGTACTTATAAATTGTTTATTCCAACTGCTATTGGGGTGTAAAAAATCTTTGAATTTGCTATCATGACACTGCTCTGCTTTGCATGCAGACTCTGAAGGCGAAGACGAGCATGAAGATTGATTGTCGTAAACATCTTGTTTCTATGTTGTTTCGATGCTAGGAACGCCAGCACCAATATCCCGGCTTATGTATTCTTCTCCTGGGTTGTGGGAATATGTGCAGATTGTTGGAGGATGAGCATTATTCTTCACGAGGGATTCGTCATAGCCGAGCTATGTTTCGTCCCGTCTCGGTAGGCCATTTGTGTACCATGTATGCATTGCCCGGGAAGTAGCACTTCAAATATTTCCCAGTTTAAACGGATAATCACATACGATATTCTTTGACTGCTCACTTTTAGAGATCTAAATGTATCTGTAACGAAAGTGCTTGTACTGTTTTAAAAGACTGTTTATAAAACCTTTTCTTGGTTTATTATGTAAAACCTGTGTCTCAGACGGTATGACCGTTACCTGAAATTTTTACTAGTACTAAAGCCAAGTTACAGCCTGTGTATGTCCATGAAGATTAGTCCTTTTGTATGCTCGAGTGCCGTATGCGTACTACATGATAACTTAGGCGGTAGTATATATATATTGTAAACTATGAACCAGCGTTTTGAAATTAAGTTCCGTAACAAATTAGGGTGTTGCGAACAACCATGTCACTTCGCGGTTGGCACAAACTAAACACACCTGTTAAGCATCAGTACAATGTTCGATCTAGCACGTAAGTTCCAACTGGAGCTAGCTACCCTTTCTACTATCTTGATAACAAAAATACCCTTGAACCATGCCCTTGATGCTACCAGTGTGTGCCATCTCCTTTCGTCGGTATCCATCTTCATACCACTGATTGAGGATGTGCATGCAGATGCTAATTAAAAGAGATGCTGCAAATTTTCAGAGGGGTGACAAGGCTCAAGGCAAACATTAGTAAAAGTGCAGTCATCCCTGTTCGACGCCAAGGGATTGATCTCGACGAGGTTCTCCAAAATTTCCCAGCAGCAGGAAGATCATTGCCACGCAAATACCTCGGATTGCCCCCTCACATCGCGCAAATTAAGGAAAGTGCAGCTGCAGCCCTCCGCTTGCGTTGGTTATGGAAAACGCCTGAAAAGCAATGGTGTGGAACACAAGTGCCAGTCGACGACCAAGGTAGGGCTCTGTTACGGGCATCGACCATGATCTTTCTACACTACTGTAGAAATGTACATCATGATTAGTTCTTTTTTGTCGTTACAATCGATTTTAATAGCGATATAAAATCTTTAGACGGTGATGATAGGACGATATCACAATCGGTTTTGGTCCGATTGTGATAAATGATCATCACAATCTGTTCTTATTACAATCGTTTCTGAGCTAAGAACCGATTTTGATGAGGGGGCTCATCACAATCGATTCTGAGCTAGAACCGATTGTGATGAGACTGTTTGATGCAATTCATCCGAAAACCGCCCCAGATTACACATATATTCACAATATCTAACACAATATCACATAACATTTACAATACATAATATTGTTTATAAAGCACATAACATTCGCAACACAAGGATATCACATTCATGGTACAAATTTCAAGTAGTTTTCCAATGCAAAAATGAAAGTACAAAAATTAGTAAAGCTCATATGGATGTAAGAAGCAGGAGCTTTACTAATTCAACCACGTATGCCTACAAAATTCAGATTTCCAAAGACCAGAAAATTACTGGTTGAACTGCTTGAAGCTGGAATTGATCGATGTTGCTCTGTTTCAACAATTAGATTACGAAAGTAGCCAATATTATAGAAACTGGGGTTTATTTAACTGATAAAAATGGACAGTTCCAAGTTAAATCATTGTATTCTTATGCAAAAGCTAAGCTAAGACCTATTGATACAAAATCATAGAACTCCATATTACTGTGTAGCTCCATATTATTTTGCACAGGGAAGACAATAAAATAGGTGTTTAGAGACAAAAACAAGCTGACCCAATGATCAGGCAAATAAATCATCAGATCACCTAGAGCAAACAGGTGGATGAGCACTTCAATTTTGAAACAACGGTACTATGTATTAGCCTACCCCAACTTTGTTTGGAACAAAATGCTTGGTGTTGTTACTGTTGCTGGCACTATGCATTGGACAAAGATTAGACTAATTGTACAAATATCAAGCCCTATACAATGGACCGTGAAAAGTCAAATCCCACTTGTTAGTATTATAGCATTTATAAAAAGGAAAGTACAAGATAACTTGTCACTGATTATCATTCATACCACATTAGATAGTCATGGAGCTTTCGGTTGACATCAAATGAATCATGTCTGTATCTACCATAAGAATTATGGCCTGTCTCGATACATTTCATCCTCTAGTTTTCACTTCACGAATTCTATTCTTATCATTCTCCACTGCAGGTCGAGCATCTGAGACCTATCGCAATTAACAGTATTACAGCATAATCTGTCAAATCCAAAGTAAAAAAAAAAAATCAAATAAATTGAAAGAAGTTAGAAGTAGCCCCAAAGAAATATCATTTTTATTCATGCCTGGATCCTGAAAGCAGGTCCTCTGTCAGGTCCTCTCACTATTTTACCATCCATCTCTTTTATTGCATTGTCAAGCTCCTGCCATCGATAAAAAAGTTGTTCAAATTAAAAAAAATGCATTACTTGGATGAGAACAGGAGCTACATGACTCAAGAGACTTGAGAACTGACATATATACTTACATAATATGGTGAACAATAAGATCAGTGAAATCATAATGCAAGCACCAACCTAATAAAAGGATCTTTATGCTTCCAAAAAGTTTTAGAAACACCCAATCACTTGCAGTTATACCAGAGACTAAAGATGACAACCTTTGAGAATTCAAACCCCAGGTGATGGAACGCAAGATGATCCAAACTGTTTTAACAATCTTGAGCAACAATTCAACTTTTCTTTATTTAAATAGAAGTTGCTGCCACAGACCTAACAAAAAAGAATTGGCTCCTGCGCTTGACAAGGATCAGATTGCTTCCCTATCCTAAATTCTTGCAAACAAATAAAATCAGGTCAAGTACGATTTCAGCTTGCAATATCCCTACTTTGAGCCTATGGAAGGAAAAACACTGGGACAGATGAAAGAAAGCAAAAGGAAAAACATACACCCTGATCCTGTAACAACTCTAATAAGCCCCAAATCAATTTCCCATCTAGTTGCCTCCCTGTTCTACATGACTGCGAACAAACAAAATCCATAGAGAGAGAGAGAGAGAGAGAGAGAGAGAGAGAGAGTGACTAACTGAGAGAGCTGTCGTAGCCAGCAATAGCACAGAGTTGGGAGTCGGGGGAGATGGAATGAGGGCGACTATCTCCAGCAATTTCCCTTCATTCCACTCTCTTCCCTATATTCATTCACTTTATTTCTTACTATCTCCAGCAGCATCCCCTCGAAGGGATTTCTATCTGGAATTGGAGAGAGAATATGTTTCTAAAGGGATTCTCTCTCCAAATCCCATCTGAAGGGAAGGCTGAAGGGAATCCGCTGGAGCACTTGGGATCTGTTCGCGAAAGGATTTGGAGGCTGAAGGGAATCCGTTGGAGCACTTGGGATCTGTTCGCGAAGGGATTTGAAGGCTGAAGGGAATCCGTTGGAGATAGTGACCAAGGAGCTGACCCTGATCTTGTCGGAGATGCACTTGGTGTGACTAGTCGAGGTTGAACCAGAGCACAAGCGCCGGCTACGAGATGCGCTTAGGCATCGAGAATGGGGTGGGGAGAGACCTGCAGCATGGCCAGTGGGGCTTGCACTGCGGCACGGAGTAGGCGACGGGTTTTGCACACTTCTCAAAACAAGCTAACTTGATCGCTACTTCATCCTCTAAATCACAATTCAACGGCTCTCCTTGATCCGAAAAGCTCCAAGATAGTGTCCCAGCCGTTTCCTTGCCTCCATGGATTGTAGCAACTCTGTCTCCAGTCATCCTCCGATGATCCCCGACCGTTTGGACCTCCGGCGCACCTTGCCTATTCCTGGTCATCCTCCGCCTCACCATGACTTCGCACTGACATCTTACAACCATCAAAAACAAGAAAACACATCACGTAGCAATGTCCAAAATGATATGCAATAATCATCTAATTTCTCAAATCTCAAATCTAATTCAAATCAAACTCAAACCCGAGCACACCTAGCTCAAATAAAGTCAATTACTCATCACAAAATATGGATAGATCTCCACATGATCTTTCAATCCCCCCATTGACGAGTATATTGAAAAGAATGGAAGAAAGCAATTTGATTGCAAATCCATATTTGGTTCATCTAAAAGAGAAAGCAAGTTCATGATCAAGTAGGCAAGAAAAATTTTAGAGCAAACCAAGAGAAAGAACAAGTTTTCCACAAATGCTCTAAAAATCGAGAAAAGTCAATAAAATCTCAATTTTGCAATTTTGCTCATGATCCAAAGAAAAGAACAATTTTTCACCATATTCATGCGAAAGCATTTTTTTTATATATTTTCTTTTCTTTTTAATATTTTCTTCCCCCTAAGATGCCTTTTCCACATTTTCTCCCCTTTTGACAATATAGGCATCAAGAGAGTATGTATGCATGAAATGCATCCTAAATGAGTTTTGAAGATTATCCAAGTGACCATTTTAGACAAAGTATTACACCAATCTTCTTAAATTCAGATTATGCTAAACTAAGTCATACTCCATTGCATATTTCAATTTTTACTAGCTAGCATAAAAGAAATTTTGCTATTTTTGCATGATTTCAACAAAAGCAACACTTAGCATAATTTCAAGACTAGAAGGAAAGCTATGCAAGGATCAAATGGATATACTAGAGTTCAACCTATTCAACACATTGGGAAGCTATAAGTGCATAAGAGAACCCTCTTGTTCAATCATCTTTTAAATGCAAATTCTAGATTTTAACGCACACAATATGGTTTAGAGAGCTTATCCTAGTGAAGCACATCCTCGACTAGAAGCCATCGGCAAAAGCTTCCTAGGCTTCACTCTCCTCCGCAAACCTTGAGGTTTAAAGAGTTTATCCTAGTGAAACAACCTCGATTAGGAGCCATCGACAAAGGTCTCTTAGGCTTCACTCTCTTCCTCAATTTTTTTTTTGTATTTTTCAATTTAATTGACTTAAGCCATATTTGACCATCTCAAGAAAGAAGCTTAAAAGAATGGTCTTGGTTATACACAATACATCCCAAGTTCATCCCAAGTGCAATGGAAAGCAATCTCGTGAATGTAAGATGTTGAGATCAATTTTAGCACACAAAAGTCAATTTTTCAATATTTTCAGCACTTAGATTCATGAGTATTTTGAGGATTCTAGAATACAACAAACTAGCTAAACCCAAGTTACTCTAAGGACTCTAGTAGAAACCCAAAATTTCACAAGTCATGGCATAAGCACCTAATAAAGAAATATAGCAAGTAAAAACTACATGTATTCATCAAGTTTTTATCTCTACTATTCTAAAGCACGAGTTGGTGGCAGCGGTCCATTCTACCGTTTCCCGTTTCCAGTTATTTTGAAATGAAACAAACACAGTAATTAGCCAGCTTAATTGCCTTGGTAAATTACCCTTCTTAATTAGCCGGCTTTCACATTAAAATCAACGCAAGACTGCCAGTTCCCGCAAGGGAAAATTTTGAAAAAAACTTTCAATAGTGCCAGAAACGAAGCGTCATACATATTAAGCTCTCTAATCTCTACTATTCTAAAGCAGCATTTGGTGTTAGTGGTCCGTTCTTCCCACGTCATTAATTGCTCTGCTTAATTGCTCTGCTTAATTGCTCTGCTTAATTGCTCTGCTTAATTGCCCTGCTTAATTGCCCTACGCAAGAAACGAAGCGTTGCTTTAATTAGCCAGCTTTCGCAAGAAACGAAGCATTAAAGATAGATGTTTGATCTTGTGAAATATTTTTTTTTATTTTTTAATCTTTATTTTTCGTTATCAATTTTGTTTTTCGTAGCAACGCACGGGCATGTAACTATTAAAGCTCAATTTTAAGATTTAGCAAGCTTAGCATAATGAATTAGTACAATTTGGATAAGACTAAGCTAGCAAAGATCCTCAGAAAAGTAGCAAGGTGCATATCATCATAATTAATTCAATTGCATAACAGACAAATCTCAGAAATAGAAAAAGAAGTCTATATGCAATGCATGATAATCAGTTTCTAGAAACTCTCCCTCAATAAATGAGTCAATTTTAGCACAATTCTGATTCAAGTTGAGTTATTAGCATAATTAATTGCATAAATATCGAAATGAACTCAACTGAAAATAGAAATATAGGATATGAAGGGAAGGTCATGAAACTGACAGTGTGGGTGGACTATGGAGCATAGATAAGAAAAAGAAAAGGAAAGAGGGGGGGTGGATTCTAACCTCAGGGCCTCTAGATCTGGTGAAGGGGGATCGGCAAGTGTGGCAGATCTGAGGGCGTCGGCGCCGGAGGAGAGTGGACGAGCGTATGAGTGTGGAGGAAGGGGGGATTGGGAGGCGGCGGCCGCCACCCGATTTGGCCGGTCTGGGCGGCGGCAATGGCTAGAGGGAGACGGGTTCATCGTGGCAGTTCCATCTGAAGTGGCGCACAACGTGACGATCGCACATCAACTGGTGCCGGGTGACCACATCCTTGATGGTGCCGGCCAGGATGTGGCCGTAGTAGGGGAGGCCGATGGCGAAGGGGGGACCGCCGTAGAAGATAAACTCCTCGCCCCCTCTGTGCGATGGAGCTGCTTGTGGAAGGCGTCGAGCTCCGACCACAGCTGGAGCATCCTTCGGGGAGCATCGGATCCGGAAGGGGAGCGGTGGCGGCATTTGGAGATCTAGAGGTGAGCGGGTCCGTCGGCAGCGAGCAAAGGGGGATGCGGGGGGATGGTCGTCGGGATCGTGGGGGGTGGCGGCAGGGGATGCGGGGGGAAGCGCTATCGAGCGCATTGGATGAGGAGCGGGGAGCAGTTGTTGGAGGATGCGCGAGTTGGGCTTACAGGCTTTTTCCCACGTTGGGTTTACTGTAGACGATCCACTGAAAAGGAGGGGTAAATTCCATCTTTTAATAGTTAAGATAAGATAAGATATTATTTTTATCATGTATCCAACATTACCGACATTTAATCTGCTGCCACACCTTTGCCGTCAGACAGTTTGACCTAGAAAATGATAATTGCCGACACATAGTGTGTCCCTACATATCAAAATAATTTTCAATGCACCATCTGACCCTAAAAGTATTATTGCCGACAGTTAGTCCGTCACCAAGTTTTAGCGATAGATAGTTGGTCGGTAATTATGTATTATTGCCGACCGATGTCTGACGCTAATTTGGTGTCATGGTGTAGTGCCTCTACTTCCTCGCCATCAGCACCGAGTGGATCTCGATGGTGTTTCTCTCCTTCACCTACACATCAAGAACATCACCAACCAACCCCTAATGGCATTGTCTTCATCTCCAGGTCAGTTATTCTAATTTCCACATTAATTCTGTGATCATGATTTAGACTAGCTAATGACTTAGACTTAGTTCTTGTTGATCCTAACATTTGGTATCAGAGCGCCTAGTCTAAATCCTGTTCCTTATTAAGCCCGGACTAGTCTTTGATTTGGCTCGGTTTTAGTTCTTGTTCGTCGGTTTAGCGTTTCATTTTCTCGATTTTGGATCGATTAGCATTTACTAGGAGGGGATTAGAAAAATTCGAAACCCTAATTCCCAAATTGTTACCCAAATCCAAAATCCAAAATCCCAAATCGGTTTTTCCCTAAAAGTCCAAATCCAAAAGGAAAACCTAAAGTTTAAAGTTGGGATTTTCGGGGCTTACCTCGCTCCACACGCACCGTCGCCGTCGTTCTTGCGCATGGTCGCGTCTGCCTCACCTGAGCTACACACGGCATTAGCTCGCCCGTGTTGGCACTCCCTCACTATCACTTTGCAGCACGCGTTGTCACCAGCACAGCCCCTCAGTCCGCCGTGCATGCGCCTCGTCGCCGCTTCCCCAGCCCGCCACTACACCCGCTTGATCATCGCCCCTGTTGCAGGTTTTTCGGGGCAACGAAGCTGAATGGTTTGGGTTAGGGTTCGCAGTTGGTCTCGGGCGATCTCAATCGCCCGCTGTGATCGATGACTAGCCTTCTCAGCGCTCACGAGCCAGTGGCGCAGCTGGGCTGTGCTCGCGTTTTCCTGGGCTGAGCATGTGCAGCTAGGCTTGCTCACACGACTGGGCCATGGTCGCACTTTGGGCCGAAGTCTATTTTGGTTTTGGGCCATTTGTGGTTTTTGGAGATGATTAGTTTTTAGCCCATTTTAATTGTGTATAAATTCTGTTGTTTAAATTTAGCAATAAGTTCTTTTAATTATTATTTCCTTAGCGTTATTATTGTGTTTAATTTTATGATTAATCTTTTGAGCAAATTAATTAATGCGGTAATTAATTTTACATGACGATTATACTAAGTATTATCTCTAATTAAAATGGAACCAATGAGAGGTTTTATTTAGAGATTATTATTTAATGTTGAAAATTGGGATTATGTCATGACCAAGATCATATATTGACCTACGTTGTTTATGAGCATATGTCACCCATAAGATTTAGTTCTTTTTCGTTTATGCTCAACGGTGATGTGAGTTAGAACTATTAATTTTCTTGTCATTAGCATGTTATTAATTAGACCAATGTAGGGTTAATTTTCTTGCAAGACATTTATTTCCTCTAATGTTTACTCATTATATTTTGTTTTGATTCAGCCATGAACAACACTAATGTTGCCGCTTACTTGATCGGAATTGAGCAACTAACTGGGACAAACTTTCCCTCTTGGAAGGAAAGAATTCTGATTGTCCTTAGAGTCATGGATTTGGACTATTCATTATGTGAGGACGCTCTCATAGCTTCTGCCACTAATGATAAGAGTTTCACTGAGAAAAAGAAACTCTATGACTTAACATCGGAAGAAGTGGGAGCGGTCCAACCACGTGTCCTTAATGATCATGAAGAGCACGATATCTGTTGGGATAATGGGAGCAATCCCTGAATCCGACAATGCCAAGCAGTACTTGGCCTTAGTCGAGGAGCACTTTAAGGGCTCTTCAAAAGTATATGCCAGTACTTCAATCATGAAAATGCTCACAACTAAGTATGATGGCTCTAGCAGCGTTTGTGAACATATCATGATGATGACAGATATGGCTGCTGTAACACCCCAATTTTTGCTTGTCATGAGTTTAAATGAAATTTGGTACTTTTGTGAATTTTTGGAATTTTCTGGGATTTATTTGGAATTTATTTGAATTTATCCCCATTTGAAATAACTAAAGAATTTAATTTTACAAATAAGGTTTTGTTGGAAATATTTTATTTGAGTTCCAAATGCCCTAAAATATTTTTTAGAATTTTTCTGATCAGTTTGCTATTTTTCTTAAATTATTTGAATTTCTAGAAATTAATTAAAGTATTTAATCGCTGGAAAAACCAAACCGGGTTTTACTGTTCATCCGACCGGATCTGAGTCCGAGTCAGACTCGAGTCCGACCCGAACCACGGTCGAACCGGACCCGAGTCCAACCTAACCCTAAACCGCGTGACCGTTGGATCAAGATTCAACGGCCACGATTGTGCCACGTCACCCGAACCCGAGCCCGACCGAGCCAGCCAAGTCACCGAGTCCAAACCCTCACGACCGTTGGATCTTGATCCAACGGTCCACGTTGAGCCACGTCACCCAATCCGATTTGGATTCGGATTCCGCCGCCGCAGCCGGGTGGACCTCGGTCTCCGCGAGATTCACGGAAGCCGAGGCCCCTATTTATTGCGTCGCTGCCGCCATCGTGTTCTCCGTTCCATTGTGCACCCGTAGCCCTAGACCATCACACCTGAGCCGCCGCCGCTCGCCCGCTAGAGCTCGCCGAAGTTGGAGAAGGCTTCCGCCGCGGTTTTTCGCTGCTTGTCGCCGTCTCCGCCGTCCTCCGCCGTCGTTGAGCCCAGATCCGGAACCGTTGCGTCAAGCCGCACCTGGGAGTACCATCCACCTCACCGGAATCGCGCCCAAACGCCGTCGGGCGTGTCGTCGTCTTCGTCTCCGGTGACCTCGCTTCGCCGCATGCCATCACCGACTCGCGAAGCTTCTCCGCCGTTGGATCTTCATCGCACGGCTGAGATTCGTCCACGTCATCCCGGGTAATTTCCAAGTTTTAGTTTTTAGATCTGTTTCCAACTGTTGGATCTAGATCCAACGGTTTAGATCGTGCCACGTAGCCACAACCGCACCGTGCTAGATCCATTGCCAACCGTTAGATCTAGATCGTACGGCTAGAGTTAGCCGCGTTGTAGCATTAGAACGGATCTCGACCGTCCGATCAAGATTGAACGGTCCAGATCAACCGAGTCGTTTCCCAACGCGTGAGGTTGGATCTGATCTGGACCGTTGATTTTCAAATCAACGGCCCAGATCGTGCCGCGTGTCCAGTAGTTGGACCGTCGAGGTCACCATGATGCGCCGCCGACGCCACGCTGCGTGACGCCGCGATGGGGCCGCGTGTCGGCCGGCTTAGCCGAACCGCACCATGACGTCACCGTTGATGCCACGGTGGGGCCCCGCTGTCAGCTGTCCTCAGCCGAGCGTGATGACATCACTGCTGACGTCATCCGAGGGGTCCCACATGTCAGTGAGACATGAACTCGTGGACCGGGTCCACGGTGGACCCAAGCCGAACCGTGGACCACGTCCATGGACCCGATGACGTTAGCCGACGCAATAAATCGATTTTTCAATAGAAAAATAATTCGGTGGAAAATCAAATTCCACGCTGACGTCCTGCTGACGTCATTAATCGGATTTTTCAATATAAAAATAAATGGATTAATTCGGATTATTGATTTAGTTGAATTTTGAAACTTCAAACGCTTATAACTTTTGCATTTTAACTCCGATTTGAGTGATTCAAATTTCTAAATTTTTATAAAATTGAGATATACCTAATGGTGAATTTTATTTAATTTTTGGACCAAAGTTTTTCCCTGTAATATTATTTAATAGATTATTTAAACTTTAAACGCTTGTAACTTTTGCGTTTTAACTCCGATTTTGACGATTCAAATTTCTAAAAACTCATAAAATTATGATCTCTCTGTTCATGGATTTTATTTGGATGTTTGGATACTTTTTGTGTACTGTTTTATTTATTATCTGCTATTTGCACGCGTTACGAATAGACGTTGAAGTACCCGAAGGCTTCGAAGGAGAAGTATTGACCCAGGAGCCAGCCCAAGACCAAGAACAAGTATTCTTTGAAGGCAAGTTGTGCTTTGACCATGTTGATCCCATTTTGAAATTAATTTGATTTAAATTGTTGCATGCTAGTTCAATTAGAAAATGCTTTAATTAATTTTGGGAGAGTAGTTAATTGCCTAGTTGCTGTATGCCACCTTGACATAAATGATCGTATGCCATGACCCCCTTGTCACCCTAGTTGTAGATTAAATAGTTGGACATTATTAAATTGCCAGCATGGGTATTTAGACCGTTGTAGTGTAATGCTTAGACCTACCACGTATATCTGACACGATTTTGCCAATTACATGTTAACATTGACATAATGATATATGGAACGTGTTTTTAAGAAGTGTCATGTGTTATTGATGGCACGTGGTGCATGGTAATCAACTGGGGGTTTGATAAATAGTTTTCGACCGGGGCATATGGCAAGAATGATCGGGTGGACCAGATGTGGCACCGAGAACGTTGATTTGGTTCTTCGGGTAGTCTTGCCCTGGTCACCCTAAGGACTTAACCTTGCAAGCCTTTGAACTGAGTCAAATGTGCAACCACATGTCTGTAATGGGACGAACCTAGTTGATTAAGTTGCTAATAACGTACCTGTGGGACCTCGGAGTGTCAACTATGCCTTTTGTGTAGTTGTACGGGGGAGCGTACCGGGGTTGCGGCCAGGTACCCATCTAACGGTTGATTGGCCTAAACTTCGCCTTCGCTAAGGGAAGGGTTAGTGTGCAATAACCGGGGAGGCCCACTTGTGCTGTTAGAAGTTTCCGAAAGACTTTGTTATGGACACTCGCCTTTGTGGTGTTTGGCTGTATCTTGTGGGTAAAGTGCATAACCTCTGCAGAGTGAAAAATCTATTCGAATAGCCGTGTCCGCGGCATTGGACATTACTCGGGAATTACAGTCAAGGGTTAAACTTTCTTGAAAATAACTTGGACTTGAAAGGTTTGGTTTGGTTTGGTTTAATAATGACGTTGAAGGAAATGTGGATTAGGAATGAGAAAGATGTTTATTTAGCTCCTGGAAAAGTTATTGATAATATAATGTTTCTATTGCTTTCGAATCTACTTATGTTACTTGTTAAATGCTGATTATTGCAAATGCACCCTGAAACCTTCCTTGTACTAAGCCATGCATGTAGAATATTAGTTTGCATTCTGTGCATGACTTGCTGAGTACCAAGTACTCACCCTTGCCACAATACAACATCAGTTGAAGAAGAGGCGACGCCAGCTTTGGAGGAGGAATATTTGGAGGAGCCGTCTAACTAGGGACCGAGCCCAGTCAGTTGCCTGTGGTATACTGGATGGTGCCACAAAGTTATCTTATATTCCGCTGCTGTTATTTCTCTTTTAATAAGTTCTCGCCCTGCGTGGCGTATATTTGTAACTTGACCTTAAGGTTGAGCAACCAGTTTGATTACTATAATTAAGGTACATTTCGTTGAGTATGATTGTGATATTTACCAATGTTGAGACTGTGTGCACTAGCGTGATCCTGGACTAGTGCTGAATACACAGAGGGTCCGGATTTGCAAATTCGGGTCCCGATAGCTGCTAAGCTTAAGGGCATGGGCATGGCTATTTTTGATGGCTTCTTAGTCCACTTCATTTCCTTCTGAGTATAATGCATTTAAAATTAACTACAACACTTAGAAAGAACAGTGGACCATGAGCGAGTTGATCGCCATGTGTCTCCAGGAGGAGGGGACGATTAAGGCCGAAAGAAAAGACCATGTTTACCATGTTGCTCATGGCAAAAGGAAATTCCAAGGGGACTATAAGTCTAAGAAGCTGCACTTCTCTCCCAAGGTTGAGTCAAGCAAATCAAATCCAAAGGAGAAGGCACCTGCTGCACCTAACTCTACCTCTTCTGATGGGCCCATTTGTCATTTCTGCAAAACCAGTGGGCACATTCAGAAATATTGTGTGGGCTTCATGAAGTGGCTCGCTAAGAAGGGTAACGACATAATTTCTACTGTTGATGAAACCCTTTATGTTGATTTTTCCCATAATACCTAGTGGATTAATTCTGGCGTCACTGTGCACATTTCTAATTCATTGCAAGGATTCCTTACCGTGAGGACACTAAGAAAGGGAGGCGAAGCCTTAGAGCCGCAAATGGAAGGGAGGCTGAAGTTGAAGCCGTTGGCACACTACCATTAGTATTAGATAGTGGCTTCACCCTCCATTTGCATAATGTTGTTTATGTTCCTACCATGAGGAGGAACCTTATTTTAGTTTCTCTATTAGATGATGGATTTATTTGTATCTTTGTGAACAATAAATGTATTGTGAGTTTTAATTTTAATAATGTTGCTCTTGTGACTCGATGAGACGAACTCTATATGCTTTCTCTATCTGAATCTCTTGTGTCAATGAATGTGTGCGATGCCACCAATAAACGAAAAAGAAGTTCAGATGATGAGACTTCATCAAAATTGTGGCACTGTCGTTTAGGTCACATTTCGAAGGGGAGAATGGAACGTCTCATTAAGGAAGAGATACTCTACCCATTAGATTTCTCTGACTTAGACCATTGTATTGACTGCATTAAGGGGAAATATGTAAAACAAATTAAGAAAAGAGCCACACGAAGCACATGAATCTTAGAATTAATCCACACTAATATATGTGGACCATTTTCTGTAACTTCAGTGGATGGTTATGACTCATTTATCACATTCACTGATGACTTCTCCCGTTATAGTTATATTTTCCCCATTCGTGATCGATCTGAATCACTCGATAAGTTTAAAATATTTAAGGCTGAAGTAGAAAATCAGCATAATCTAAAGATTAAGGTAGTGAGATTAGATCATGGAGGAGAATATTATGGGAGACATGCTCCTTATGGATAAATTTCTGGTCCATTCACTAAGTTTCTTTCAGAAAATGGCACAGTAGCCCAATATTCAACACCTGGTGAACCTCAACAAAATGAAGTAGCTGAAAGACAAAACCGCACCCTTATGGATATGGTGTGTAGCATAATGAGTTACTCCAGTTTACCAACTGGTTTGTGGATTGAAGCATTAGAGACAACCACACATATTCTTAATCGGGTTCCCAGTAAATCAGTGTCTAAGATACCTTATGGATTATGGACTGGGAAAAAACCGACCTTATAAGATACTTACGTGTGTGGGGTTGTCCTGCTAAAGCTAAATTATTTAATCCACATATTGGGAAATTAGATCCTAAGACAATAAGTTGCATTTTATTGGATATCCTGAAAGATCTAAGGGATATCAATTTTATCGTCTAGATCGTATCACTAAGTTTGTAGAAATCCGACATACTGTATTCTTAGATAATGATGAAACCAGTGGGAGCTCAGAGGCTTGGAAAATAGATCTTGAGATGATTAGAACTTATGTACCATTACTGTCCAAGAGAATATCCTTCCTATACCTCATACAGTTATATCTCCAGTTGAGAATCCTGAAGATGAGCCCTCATCTGAGGATTCTAGGATCAATAGTACAACACCTAATGATGAGCCTCAACGGCCCCTTGTGGTAACTAATGAACCACTAAGGAGATCATAGTGGGACAGAAGATCTACCAACCCGAATGACTATGTTGTATACATGAATGAAGATGTAAATGATATAGGGAAGATAGATGATCCTACATCATTTAAGGAGGCTATGATGACTAAGGATTCATCCAAGTGGCTTGAGACCATGCAGGATGAAATAAAGTCTATGGGCATTAATGACGTCTGGGATCTAGTAGAAATTCCTGATGGAGTCAAAACAGTAGGTTGTAGATGGGTCTACAAAACTATGCATGACTCTAAGAGGGATGTCGAAAGATTCAAGGCAAAGCTTGTAGGAAAAGGGTTTACACAAAGAGAGGGTATTGATTATGTTGATACTTTCTCTCCCGTTTCAAAGAAAAATTCACTAAGAATTGTCATGATGCTTGTTGCTCATTATGATTTAGAGCTACATCAGATGGATGTTAAAACTGCATTTCTTAATGGTGACTTGCATGAGAATGTTTACATGACTCAACCGGAAGGTTTTGTCGTGGAAAGCATAGAACATATGGGATGTAGACTTAAGAATTCCATCTATGGACTAAAACAACCATCTAGACAATGGTATCTTAATTTCGATGAGACCATAAGAAATTTTGGTTTCAAAGAAAATGAAGTGGATAATTGCATACACATTAAGATTAAAGGGAGAAAATTTACTATCTTAGTACTTTATACGGATGATATCTTATTGTCTAGCAACGATAAGGATATGTTGTATGAGACCAAAAGATTTCTTTCCGCTAATTTTGACATGAAGGAACTTGGTGATGCCTCTTATGTTTTGGGCATTGAGATTCACCGAGATAGGTCCAAAGGAATATTAGGCATATCCCAAAGGGTATACATTGACAGAGTGCTTAAGAGATATAATATGCATATAACTACTCTGCCATGCCTACTCCTATTGTTAAGGGCGATAAGTTTGGACCATTTCAATGTCCAAGGAATCAATTAGAAACTAATCAGATGAAGGGGATTCCTTACGCTTTAGCTGTCGGAAGCATTATGTATGCTTAAGTTTGTTCTCGCCCTGATTTAGCATTCGTAACTGGGATGTTTGGCAGATATCAATCAAATTCAGGGTTGAACCATTGGAAAGCTGTTAAGAAAGCTTTGTGTTATATACAGGGCACTAAGCATTTCATGCTCACATATAAAAAGTCTGATACCCTTAAGGTTGTGGGATATTCAAACCTAACTTTGCAGGTTGTGTTGATACTAAGAAATCCACATCTGGTTATATCTTCACACTTGCAGGAGGAGCCATTTCATGAAAAAGCTCTAAACAATCCCTTATTGCATCATCAACGATGCAGACTGAGTTTGTGGCATGTTATGAGGTTACTGGGCAGGCTATATGGTTTAAAAATTTTATTCTGAGATTAAGAGTGGTAGATAGTATTTCTAAACCACTCCCTATATAATGTGATAATATGGTTGCAGTTTTCTATTCGAGTAACAACAAGTCAAGTGGTGCTGCCAAACACATTAACATCAAGTATCATGTTGTGAAAGATAGAATCCAGGATTAAACAATTGATGTCAAGCATATTAGTACTAAGTCTATGCTTACGGATCCACTTACTAAAGGCTTACCACCCAGTCTTTTACGAGAGCATGTTGCTGGCATGGGTTTATTGGAAAGCCTCTGATTCTGGAAATAAGGACCATAAGAACAAAAGCAACTCCCATTAAGAATAAGTAATTATCCTATCGAGATAGAATTGTACACTATAGATATTGGGGTTTCAGCGGTGCCTTTATTAATCGCTGTAATACTTTATCTTGGTGTGTTGTTCTGTTGAGTATGGACTTATGTTATTAGCTTTTCGATCAAGTGGAAGAATGTTAGTGGTGATCTCGGCTTTGGACTAACCAACCCCGAAAAATCGGATCTAAGGGCCACCCCGATCACCTAATAGTGCTTTAATCAGGAGCACACCAAACTAATTGGTATTGGTCCCGTTAGCTAGCGCGAGATTGAGGGAGAGACTAGCACTCAAGATCTTATGTTTTTGATCTTGAGTTTTTGCTACTCTCCTGAAACCCCTTCCGATCTAGGGCTTGTACCGAGAGGCCAATGATTCTAATTTCCGCATTAATTCTGTGAGCATAATTTAGACTAACTAACGACTTAGACTTAGTTCTTTTTGATCCTAACAAATATATAGTAGTCAAACAGTGTCCATGATAAGATGATAACACATGATCATAGACTCATTATTTCTTAGGTGACAACAAATACATATGTGACAGTGACATACATCCGTCGATCGATGCTACCTTCACATACACACACACACTCTCTCTGTGTGTGTGTCTGTTTGCACCAAAATTTGGCAAGGCTGATCTCGTGGAGATCGGTTTTGATAAGGATATGTCGGTTATAGCAAGTTGATACCGTTTCGGATTGGAGGGTCGCGATTCAAAGGAAACTGAGTCCGATATGGGTAGGATAAGAGATTGAGTCGGATACGATCGGACTTAACATGGTAAGTAGAGATTGAGGCCGATACGGGTGATTGAAGAGACCGAAGAGGACACGTTCAGGCCGAGTGCTATATAAGAGGACTAGAGGCGAGAAGGAAAAGGCGCCCAGAGCCAACCCACAAACACCCTTTACTTTTCCCTTATTTTCCTGTCAACTAGTAGTAGTCTTTTAGTTTTAGAACCTTTCCTTTGTAATTCGTTTTGATCAATAAAGTTGCGCATCGCCGATTGTTGATCTTTACCGATTACACCCAGGTCTGATTTGCTTTGTTTTGTTGCGCATCGCCTCTCAAAGTTGATCTGCCTTTACCTTTGGATTAACCATAATTGGTTGATCTAGTTATCCCTCTAATCGGCTTTCTAGCCGACGAGAGTTAAGCCGATAATCCTTCGTTATCGGCTTTGATTGATTTCACAACATTTACCTTGTCAATTTCAGGTCAAATGACTGGCACGCTCTGCAAACCCGGCGTTTGTCTCGTGTGTTCGAGGCTAAGAACCCTGCCCTCACGTTTTTAGCGCGAACATATTTTGGCACGCCCGGTGGGACCTCGAAGGAAGTCGATCATGTCGTCTACCGAAAATCCACATCTACCACCGACATCAACACGTATGCGATAATCGAGCTTACATTAGCCGATCTAACGCCTCGAAAGCAAAGAAAAGGAAATTGAAGATCGGAAAGCCGCGCTTGAAGAGACGATATTGAAGTGCTACCAAGACCCGATGGGGTGTTACCCGAAGACCGCGCTCCCAATGCTCAACCCCATCGACGACGGCAGATCCCAACCAAGGCGATAAGCCAATACATGCCGGCTCAAGCCGAGTTATCGGCTATGATTGAACAATCTATGCATCATGCATTAACTAACCAGTCATCGGCTTTGGTTACAACTTTAAAGCCGATTATTGAAAATAGCGTCAAGACAATTGCCCAGCAATTGGCTTCATCTGGGGGACTGCTAAACCCATTACAGCCACTCCTATCGTACCCTGTTTTCTCCATAGCACAAAACACCAGTACGACAAAAGGGTCGGCTCTGACGCCTGCGATGATGCCGACCCAACCTACGGTATTGGCACCCAGTGCTCGTTTGGACGGGATTACGCATTACCATGCATACACCGATACGGCGAAGTTAGGCAAAATGACCAACTTGCCATCGGTGGTTCCGGCCAACGCTTTCGTCCAATCGGTTCCTCAACCGATTGAGTCAGTGAGGGTTCCTCAATCTCAAGGGCCAATCCCGCATAGGGTAGTCCCATACACCGAACCCTTTGTTCCTATACCCGATTCGCCGGTCGTAAAAAGAGATGAGCACAACCAATCACTTCAATATCAGCCGGTTCAACCTAGCCGACAATCCGAGTTTACACTCGGGGGGCAGAGTGCCAGTTGCTACAATTGGCAGAACTCTAACGCCGATCGGCCGAAGCTAATGACCACCCGAGCTAGCACTCGGGGGGCAGGATGCCAGTTACCCTGATTGGCAGAACCTTGGCACCATGTCAGCTGGTGGTGTTAATTGGGCCGACCAGATTTCTACCATACTAAGGGAGCAATTCGGCCTACAGCAAAAAAGCAAGACCATCGGCTATAA
The DNA here is from genome assembly GCA_036346355.1 of Rhipidocladum racemiflorum. Classification (NCBI taxonomy): domain Eukaryota; kingdom Viridiplantae; phylum Streptophyta; class Magnoliopsida; order Poales; family Poaceae; genus Rhipidocladum; species Rhipidocladum racemiflorum. Next base: position 24,813,618 of record CM070571.1, read on the forward strand.
AAAGCCGTACCCCGATTACATAGATCGGATGGCTTACCCACACAACTATAGAATCCCTGATTTCGCCAAGTTTTCAGGAGACGACTCTGTTTCCACCCTTGAACACGTCGGACGGTTCATTGCCCGATGTGGCGAAGCCGCTCGGTCCGACGGGTTAAAAATCAGGCTATTCCCTTTATCTTTGTCGGGGACCGCTTTCACGTGGTTCACGAACCTACCTCCAAATTCGGTCCATTTTTGGAACGATTTGGAAAGCCGATTCCACGAATATTTCTTTTCTGGTAGTTCCGAACTCAGAATTCGGACCTTAGTTTAGTCCGACAGAAATTCGGCGAACCTGTGTCGGACTATATCAGAAGATTTAGAGATGTGCGAAATCGGTGCTTTAGTGTCACACTACCCGATGACCAATTAGCCGATTTGGCTTTCCAAGGGTTAATTCCCTTATTAAAAGAAAAATTCGGCGGACAAGAATTCGCTGATTTAGGTCACCTACTGCATCGAGTATCGGCTCAAGAAAGTCGTTTCTCCAATAATAATGTCTTCCAAGATGAATTCAAGAGTAATGAAGACAATATACAATCGGCTATAGAAAATGGTCGATTATAATTTTCGGAAGAGCCGACGATGCAGCTGAACGTCAATCCTTTTCCTATCAACATGATCCAATGCTCACGCAAAGGAAAAGAACCGATGGGCGAAGATAATAAGCCGACTCAGCGAGTCGATAGTCAAGCAGGCGTCCATGGTGAGGATAAAAATAACGATTGGCTCAATGCAAATAGAAGCCGATCGGGACGGCCAGAACTCTAGGACCATCAAGTCAAAGGGAGAATTGCAAGTCAGGAGATGGTACAAGACTGAGAGGCCTTCACCAAAAAGAGCAGCGACCAGGCTTAAACCAACATTCTCTCAGCTCCTAGAAAAGTACGAGAGAATAAGCCATCAGCGAAGACAGCGTCTTCATCGGCTAGATAACTTATATCGGCCAAATAACGAGAAAGAAGCCCATCGGTAGTGTCCCTTTTGGCAGTTCTGTTGGGAAAGAAGAATGGCATTGCCGACAGCGCGATCTTGTCCAATGCAGCACCTCGGAGGGAATTGGCCAGGGTGATCGGTCAAAGACAGAGTATCCAGACCGGTGCACGATCGATCAAAACCGGAGAATAAGAAGCAGATTCATGAAAGGCTACCCATGTCAAATCAAGGCGAGTCCTCCGAAGCCCCAACTTCTCCGGGATCCGACGGCGCTCCCAAGTCTTCGGAATCTAGCGACAAAACCAGCAATCTGGCCGGAAAAATCCAAAAGCCGATTGAACCCAAGCCGAGATGGTGCCCCTTTAGTCTTAGTCGATCGCAGCGCAGACAGCTCCAACGCTTAAGGACATAGGAAGTGAAGGAAGCCGACGACGTAAAGCCGACATGATTTTTGGAAGACAACAAGTTATCTTCCAAAAATGGGGGGCATATGTTTGCACCAAAATTTGGCAAGGCTGATCTCGTGGAGATCGGTTTTGATAAGGATATGTCGGTTATAGCAAGTTGATACCGTTTCGGATTGGAGGGTCGCGATTCAAAGGAAACTGAGTCCGATATGGGTAGGATAAGAGATTGAGTCGGATACGATCGGACTTAACATGGTAAGTAGAGATTGAGGCCGATACGGGTGATTGAAGAGACCGAAGAGGACACGTTCAGGCCGAGTGCTATATAAGAGGACTAGAGGCGAGAAGGAAAAGGCGCCCAGAGCCAACCCACAAACACCCTTTACTTTTCCCTTATTTTCCTGTCAACTAGTAGTAGTCTTTTAGTTTTAGAACCTTTCCTTTGTAATTCGTTTTGATCAATAAAGTTGCGCATCGCCGATTGTTGATCTTTACCGATTACACCCAGGTCTGATTTGCTTTGTTTTGTTGCGCATCGCCTCTCAAAGTTGATCTGCCTTTACCTTTGGATTAACCATAATTGGTTGATCTAGTTATCCCTCTAATCGGCTTTCTAGCCGACGAGAGTTAAGCCGATAATCCTTCGTTATCGGCTTTGATTGATTTCACAACATTTACCTTGTCAATTTCAGGTCAAATTGACTGGCACGCTCTGCAAACCCGGCGTTTGTCTCGTGTGTTCGAGGCTAAGAACCCTGCCTCACGTTTTTAGCGCGAACAGTGTCTAACACACAGAGATCTAGATAGATATCTACCCAGCGATATTTATTCATCCTGTAAATTAACACAACAAATAACAACACGACAACTGACAAAAACTAATTAACATACATTAACTGATTAACATATAAGAAGAATTAAGAACCTACATGTGACCGGTACAGGGTTGATAGTTGCATGCACGGGTGCTGCCCGGCCGGCCGGCCGTACCACCCTCGCCGCCGTCGTACGCACACAGCACACTCCTCCGAGCGCAGTTTCGTCCGAATAGATAGATAGATATCCATGGCATGCCGTGGTATGTATATATAAGCGCGCTAGACGGCAACCTTCCTCTGGTGGAAGTTGTTGATGAAGTCGGAGGCCTTGCGGTCGACGTCGCGCTCGCCGACCCACCAGCCGTAGTCCTCGTCGCTCGACCGTATCTTGCTCACGTACCTCGGCCGGCTGCACTCCCAGTCGCTCGTGTCGTCGACGTCGTACCGCCTCGACTTGCACAGGAAGCTGAAGATAGGGCAGAAGAACGACTTCCCTCCCATGCCGCTCGCTTAACTATATGTAGGTAGGTCGTCGATCTTCTTCTAGCTAGCTCAGTGAGACAGTGAGGGCAAGCAAACTAATTAAGCAAGTTTAGCTCGCTGGTTAATTAGCGAGAGAAGCTTAACTACTAGAGAGTGGTGGCTGATTAAGTGGGATCGCTAGCTCTTAGGCTTAAGGAGAAGAAGAAGGTAGAGAGCACGTCTCAATTTATAGGAGGAGAGCGACCGATCGAAGATGGTGGATGCAAGCTAGCTAGGGTTCTAAAGGCGTACGCTCGAGAGGATGCTAAAGCACATGTTTTATATTACATTAGCAGGACGATGGATGGAATGGAACGCTAGCTAGCTAGCTCCCGCGAGCAAAAAGCAACCGTGTGGTTCCAGGCCGGCCGCCTCTCTGCTTTAGTTTTGCACCAGCCCATAGCTAGAGGGAGGGAAAAAAGGAACGCATGCATACATGGAACTTTTGTTTTTTTTGCTCTCTCTCTCTCTACATGGAACTTTTGTTTTTTTTTTTGCTCTCTCTCTCTCTCTCTCTTTCTTCTTGATGCTGCACAGTACAGCTTGATGATCATTGATCGCCAATCGCTCTCTTTCACGAGAGCTTTCTAGAGCACCATGCCAAAAGGCGCATGAAAATAGCTAAAGAAAAATCTCATCATATTATTCTTGAAGTACTGCATGCGCGCGGTAGTTTGTTTATCCTGGCTGCTAGCTACAACTTGCAATTAACATAGCAACACAGATCGTCCATCTTTAATTCTACAAGACTACAACTATAAGATCTCTCTTTGCAGTTTGCGTAACATTGTGAAACAAGCTAATTTAATTTGCCAGTGGAATGCTTTCCCTTACGGCATGAGTTAATTTAACCATTAGCTAGGTTGGAAAGGCAAAGTTGGTCAAAATTCAAAATTAATTAACAATCTGCTTTAGTTAGCTGACTAGGTTATCCTTTGAATCTGTACCTTCGCATGCAACTAGCTAGCTGCTAGCACTTGTTTAGCGATCACTGCAAGCTGTGTTCTCCTTAATTTGGCTTCCATATATCTACCTTGAACAATCTTACAATACCCAATAGTACTATATCTGCTGCACATTTCGTCCTACATTTTGATTTCTAAACCGTGGTTTGGTTATTGCCACTAATGTGGGGAATGCAATTCCATTAATTACCACGTCCCCTTCTCAATTTGTTTAGACAATGGTAGCATTATTAAACAGTTTATGGGTGTCAGCATATATAGCTCTTAATTTGTAGGAAAGCGAAGGAAATAACAATGGCGCCAATATTGCAATCATAAATAGGCTTCCTTTTATGTTTGCTCAACAACATCTTTTCGATTTTTCGGCGTGCTAGCTAGCATCGAGCAGTTGAGACGGCTGCCATGCATGCAATAAAGCTTTATTCCTCTCTTTTTCTGATAAAAAGAGAGCTGGTAATAATTTCGATCGATACATGCGATTTAACCCACGAACTATTTTTTTTTTTTTTTGAAGACGCAGTCGTCTACATTAATTTAAACTTGCGTATCGGAATAATAATTAGATCTCGATTTTTTAATTTAAATAATATATTTTGTAAAAAAAATTACAGAAATAATATGTCAAAATGAATAATAACAGAAATACTCACATGTCGATATTTAAAATATTGACGAACTCTCTGTAGACATTTAAAATATCGACAGAGTCTGCGGACAATAGTCAAGCTTTCTAGCGCTATTTGACATGACGATAGAGAGCACAGATAAGGCCTCTCTCAGCTAGACCTCTTGCAGCCGCCAACCGAGAAAGAAAAGTGAGGGAATAATTAGGTTCTTCCTGAAGCACTCGCATTCTTAGAAGGTAAGAACACTGATAGATGGCTGTGGTTTCTTAAGAATGTGAAAGTCGGCGTCATGGATCAGCGGCCTGGGAAGCGTTGTGAAGGTGTACCCTATTATTTCTATGTCATGGTATGTAACCTAATATTTTTTATGTATGTTTCCTCTTATTATTTGCTACATCATACTATGCCATGTTGTTCCATATGAGCTATGTACTCCCATCCTTCATTCTGTATGTACCGATATTAAACATCACTCCTCTGAATTTTTCCTTATTAATTTCTCTCTGTCTTGTTATTTTCTACTTAAAAAACGACCCTCCTAAATTTCTGTAAAATTTTGTTAACGCATATATTATTTTCATATTTGTTTTAAAACCCGGGCTACGCTGCCCTTTTTTCAGCATACTTGTGTAATTTTCCTTTTCGGCATACTATTTTTTAATTTTTGAGTTTTCAAATATTATTTTTATATCAGCAGATGAGTAGTTTGTTTTTATTTACATCAGCATATTATTTCTGTAAATGTATTTTTTAATATTATTTTTTAAAAAATTCACCATCCAAAGAAAAAGGTCAAAAAAATTATTAAATCTGAATTTAACAAAAAAATAGCAATGGAAGATATGGGAATATCTACACAACTACTCAGCGTACTTCTGCGGTAGACTTATGTCGCCAACCATGACGGCGACTAACATCCCATTCGATATCCATATCATCAAGTCTCACCATTTCTATTGGCGACATAACTCTATAGCCGTTTACAATGGCAACAGATATACTTCTATCATTTTTTTCGACATATTATCTTTATAATTTTTTATTTTTCCTGTTAATTTTCAAAAAAAAAACTGCTCTTTCTCAACATTTCAAATGGCAACAGAGAGCTTGACTGTTGTCGACAGACTCTCTGTTAGTCTGTCGCCATTTAAAATGTCGACAGACTCTGTAGACATTTCACATATTGACAGAAAGTCTGTCGATACTTTAAATATCGACAGATGAGTACTTCTGTTATTATTTATTTAGGTATATTATTTTTGTAATTTTTTTCTAAAAAAATATTATTTTAAAAATTCATTAGATCTCTGTTGGCCTTATGCTACCGCGTCAAGGTACGTACTTAACAGTTCTTAACTGGATGAGCAGCTAGATTGATTAGTTTAGTGCAATTTGCTGGTACCTTCTTAGACTTTCTCTACCGCGCGCGGTACGCGTACATGCTGATATGAACAGTGAGTGGAGAACTATTCCTATATTTTTCTGCTTCAAAAGCAGCAGGCAAGCGGCGATGATCTGTGCGCGAGTTGGGCGAAAAGAAACATACCCTTTTCTTCGGTCACGAAGCCACTAGGAAGAACAACAAAACAATATACAATCATTCACAAATTAATAATCATCAATTTATCACACATGGTTCTAAGGCTCCGTACTCTCATCGGGATGGAAACACACACACATATATATATATGGCAACATATCTAGTGCTAATGTCTAATTGGGTGATAATGTGATAACTCAAGATAGTAACCATTAGATTGTGTTTGGGTGGTCCAAATCAAGGAAGGTGGAAGCCTTCTATCCAACTTTAAGGGGGAAATAAACTCTAAGGGGTTTTCTAAAAGAAAAGGTTTAAGTGGCAAGGTGGATTTCCACCTCTGCTAATCTCAGGCATACACGATGGATCCAAGGACTGATAGTTAGAGTTAGCATATTAGCACCTAATGTCTCATTAGCACTAGATATGTTGCCATATATATATTATATATGTATATATGTATGTATGGGTGAAAATGGTATGGATAATTTCCGACCGACCGAAGCGTCTCGGATAGTGATTCGGATAATTTTTCGGATATCCGGATATTTTGTTCGGATACGGATAAAATGTCCCGGATACGGATACGGATATCTCAGATAATATCCGAGCATTTATTCGGATACTATCTGCCAGATAATATCCGAATTCCCGCCTCTTTAGCTTAGCCCAGCTTGGCCCATATGTCACCGGCCGGCCCATCTAGACTTGAGTTGAAGTGGAACCCTAGGTCCCTAGCCGGCTAGCCACCACTTTAGCTCCCTCATTCCCTGCCCGGCCGCTACCTAGCAAGTCCACATCTCTAAGACTCCAACTCCAGGTCGTGGCGGCGGCAGCGCGCGCCTAGCCGTCCGTGCCTTCGGTCTTCCAGGTCGTCCCCGCCTCCCCGGTCCCCGACTTCACCCCTCCAGGTTGTCGCCGACGCAAGACTTCGCGGCGCTGGCGGCGGTGTTCCGTTGGCGGCTGTTGGTGGGCGCGACGACGACGGCCGCCGCGGCGATGGGGCCCAACTTCAGCAGCGTTACCAGCTTCCTATTGGGGCTGTTACCGGAGCTCGAGCGGTCGCTCCGCCTCGACGTGCTCTACCACGTCGGTGGGTTCACGCGCTAACTCGACTCTGACAGTGGATTCTTGGATGTACGTTTCCTTCCTGCCGTTTCATTGGTAGTTAATACCTTTGCAAGTACCGGTGTTAATTGGTTCTAGACTTCTAGTGTTTGATCTGATCCATCTCATTGTACAATTGGATGGCTTTAAACATGTACAAGTACCACAACCTGCCAAAAGAGAAGCAGAAACCTAATTGGAGCATATGTTGCAAGGAGATGTCAGACGATACATGATGGTTTGGAGTGATCACCTCCTTCTGCCTGGCTACAGCGTTGAGCATGTCCAATGATTCGGCATCAGGCTTTGCCCCATATTTCTTTGCAATTGTAGGGTCAGAGAATTCCGTGAGTGGAATCAATGCTATGAGAATTCACAAACCAAAGCAATTAGGATAGTAATCAATCGGCCGGACAACCTTAGATAAATAAGGGGAAGCTGACTATAATCTTTCACATGCAAAAAGGGCGAACTGGATTATTATGCATGTCATTCATGGTCAATATTCTCTATGAACAGGAACAAATAACCTTATTCATCGATGTTTTCCATATTCACACTGTTTAGAGCAAACATATTTTACATTTAATTGAATTTTTTTTTGCATCTATCTTGATGCTATGAAACATCAATGGTGTATTGTTGCATATGAAAATGAACCTTATAGTTTGCTAGAATGGATCAATGAAGCTTAAACTGGAAGCATAGCAAGCAACAGGTAAAGATTCCGAATCTCAATTCCCACAATTCAGAGCACACAATAGGTCCTGTTTCTGCCACAAATTTGTTCTTTACATTGAAGTGAATGATCACTCAATAATTGCAATATGCAAGTGGAAACAAATTCTTGCCCAGCTAGTAAATCAAAGGCTCAAAGCCACTGGTTAATGGTAGATTTGGTCCAAGGAAAGCACAAGGGAGAAGCTCCAGTAAGCCAAGATAGGCAATCAGCGGCTCATATCAGAATATGTTTTCTTTTCTTTTCATTTTTCTGAAAGAAAAGACTTTGTCAGGATATTTGTTGATGCAAAGGCCAAACCAGACTTGTGCTGCTTGCATCATTCATGACTGAAGACTTGGTACCACTAAAAGCCCATATTAGAGATGCCCTAAAGATCTATCGCCGTCTACTAACCTTAAATGTTTATATGCATATATTAAGGATATGTTTGTTTTTAATTTGAATTCTTTAAAAGCTGATATTTTGGTTGACACCTAGAGAGCTTAATGAAGGTCGTCACTTGCAATGTTGCTAATTAAACAATTAAGGTTTTGTGCTGAAGATTTTTTGCCTCATCCTAATTATTTCTAATTTTTCTATGTATTATTTCTGATACAAAGTTTAATAATTTTATGTTGCTTTAATGCTTCACATTTCAGGTGTCTATGTATTTTTGTGATTATATAGTGAGGTGATGCTCCATCTGAAGCTAGGATGTCATGTTTTGTGCACCAGAAGTTTGATCGCTTCTTTTGCTTTCACTTCAAATCTCTTGGGTGTAAAAGATGAGCATGGAGACCATGGCCACTAATGGTCTGACTGATGCTTAGTGCCATGCATGTGTTTTGTTACTTTTGTATACTTCTATGAATGGTGTGTAACTTCTATGGATGATGTACAACAGTACAAGTGCAATTTTGAGATATGACTCGGTGTATTATTATAAACTTTATGGTTTTAACAGTCTTGATCTCTCATTGTCCTATACAATTTATGTTGGTTTCCTATCGACAATATTCGTTGTAGCCCATCACTCCGTTTGTATTTAGTGTTTACGTGTATTATTCGAAAAATATCCGTTCCGATGATTATCCGAACTTATTTTATCCGTATTCGTTCGAATATTATCCATATCCGTATCGGCAGTATCCGTGTCCGAATCCGTATCCGACACTATCTGTGTCTGAATCCGATCCGATAAAACTATATGGATCAAATACAATATAAGTTGTTTTCGATCCATATCCGATCCGTTTCACCCCTAATATATATGTATATATATAATCAAATATTGAGTATCAAAGTAGATATTGAATATGATTATCAAACTCAAAGACAGTGAAATAAAAACAATATTTTCTTCCATTAACAGAAAACAACTCTAGTTCAAGGCCACAGCCATCAGCATGCATAACATCACGAACATTTCCAAAATAGGGAAAATAAAAATTTGAAATTTGAAAATAGAAGTGAATAAAAAAAAATTAATGATGATCAAAAAATTTATTCAAAATAATATCTTTTCCTCTTTTTCTGAAATTCTAATTTTAAGAAAAGAACAATCACAATATTAAAGTCCTTTATTTCATATTGAACAAACTAAGTGTTCGAACCCTCCTTTTTGGCATGGAATACCAAGAGAGAATCATATGTGCATACAATACTAGTCCCATGATCGGTGGCTAGTACGCACATGTACAACATTGTCATTACATCCATACAATTTCATAATACATTAATAGAAACTTAGTTCTTACAACTGGGCTTATTGGCCAAATTAAAAGTTTTCCAGTGGAAGATACATGGCTTGGCAGTTTTATCCAAAATACTTCAGGCAATTGACAAGGGTAAATCCTAGAAAATCTCTTTAGTAAAATCGGTTTCTTCGTTGTCTGAGTATCAACAACAATTGACAAGGGCTTACACGTATGTACTCATAAGACTTGTAGTATATCACAAATATATAATAAATGCAAAGCTATGTCATGGAGAAGGCTACTAAATTTATTTGCATAAAACGAAATTGAATTGTAAATAGTGAATAGTAGATTGCAAGCATAATTTGTAAGAGCAATTTGACAGGTATATGAATAACAAGTATGAATTAACATAAATATAGCAACTCACAATTCTCCATGAATGTGAGCAAACTTTTCGTCCAACCATCCCCTGGCATTACCATTTCTTGCCAACTCATGGTATAAAATCAAAGACAAAGACTTTTCTGATAAATACTCCCAATTGGACTCATTTAAAGAAAATACCACAATTCTAACTATAGTGTTGGCGCACCAAGGCTCCAATGACCGCGGGAACGGCTTTTGAAAAAGTTTTACACTCTGTAGGGGTGCACATCTTTACCCACAATACATGACCAACATCCTTTTGCCTCTATTTCATGCTTCCTTTGGCATGTGGCCGGGTGGTCATGACATGAACCTTTACATTACTAAACCTAACTTTGCACCAGCCCGGTGATGTCAAACCTTTGCTATGGCGATGGAAATAAAAACACACATAGTTCACAATAATCCATTCTCATAATTTTTTGTCGTAACCATTTCCTTCCATAGCAAGGCATACACCTTTACATGGATATGTGTTTTACCCACATCTCTTGTGGATACCCCTACGAGCAAACCAACACCGGAACGCTCGTGCTACTACGGCCTTCCAATGTGCAAAGCTAGACTAGGCAACTTAATTAGTTAAGGCTACCCCATAATAACACTTTTGGTTGCACTGATTTTCTTAGTTTGAACAACACAACGTTCGGTCCTTAATCTGACCCGAGCGAGAACACTCCCCCTACACTACGTGCAAATCCAAATCTCGCAAAACCGGTTATTGCCATATCTCACCCGTGTCAAACCATAGTTTTAGTTTCCATTGTTAGGCCAAAGTAGCAGTACCCATATTCCCTAACATGTTCAAAATCATATTTTCCACGAATAGTATTCGTGGTACCATTTCTCACCGCCAATTCTGTTACGTTGCCGCAACTCTGTTTGCATGGTTTAGTAGTCACTACCTTAAAAATCTACATTTGTGTCGGTTCGAAACACACATCTATGTCGGTTTTCAAACCGACACAGATATGCCAACACTAATAATCGAAGATTATCAATGTTGGTCTTCAAACCAACACTAATAAGATTATTTGTGTTGATTTTTGGCTAGAACCGATACAAATAATATTACAAAGTTATTATTTGTAATTTTTTCATATCTGGCAACTCCGTGCCACACATCAACTTTACATGGCCCATCCCAGTACTACTCTCGTCTAAACAAGCTTAATTTCGAAGTTCTAACAAGATCCGGCGGATTTAACTTCCCGAGAGATCACACATCCTAGTACTACTCTCACCCAAGCACGCTTAACTTTGAAGTTCTTATAGGATCCAGTGTTTTAGTGCCAGTATGATCGTATGTGACATGTAACGTGTCCCTCTCCCCTTACCCCCGCAGAACACCCGAACACCGATTTTAATGTTCTCATACTCCGAACATGGTTTGAGCTATATTTTAGTGTTGTCATATACTCTAAAACTTCAGAGGCCCGTTTTGAGGCAATAAACGACGTTTTTTTTAGAATTCTATCACCGCGCTTGCACTCGCACAAAAAATCATTGAGAGACCTGTTGATTTTCGGACTTTTCGGATGAAGCTTCTCATTATCTTTCCAACGAGGCAAAGAATGTCTCGATCAGAGTTACGAGTCAAAAGTTATGGCCATTTTAGCGAGACGTAGAGACATGGACTATTTATGTCGGTTTTTGGCTGGAACCGACACAGATAATATTATTTGTGTCGGTTTTTGGCTAAAACCGACACAGATAATATTATTTGTGTCGGTTTTTGGCTAAAACCGACACAAAAAAATTGGACTATTTCTGCCAGTTCCAATTTAGAACTGACACAAATATATTTATGTCGGTTTTTAATTGAAGCCGACACAAATAATGTCGGTTTCAATTAAAAAACGACACAAATAGTCTTCCCGCCGTTTTAATTTTTAGAATCGACACAAAAATTTTATCTGTATCAGTTTAAAAAACCAACACAGATAGACCGTCACCTATTAGGTATTTTGTAGCCGGGAGTATTAATTCTTGATGGCCGTGGTCGTCGTCAACATACTTAAAAGCCCTGACAGTTATGGCTTTAATGTCAGGGATACAATGTTATCACCGGCGATTTAAGGATATATAACCAACTGGGATTATGCATTATTGACATGAGCACAAATCAGGTATACTCATGTGGCTAACAATCTAATTCTTTTTAGATTTCGACTAAACCTTTCCTCTCTCTCCCCTTCGATCCACGGTGACATTATTCCTAACCATGCAACTCTGATTGGTAATACCAGACAGTATCCATCCGGAAAAGGATCCTGACTGTTTTTTACCATCTCTGATATTTTCTGATCATCGAGGAAATATTGGGTCGTGGTAGTGTTGGAATGAAACTGTGCGCAGGCAAAGCAAAAATCTGTGGAACTAGTATATAACATATGCAATGCACTCTTCAGTCGTCACACGTAAAGGTGTCACGAGAAAACAGTAAGACGCCTATTCAAGAATACTCTTGGAAGAAAGCAAAAGACACACGTACGAAGGAAGGTGCGTCACATACAATATTGTCCGGCATTGCTGGAAGTCCATCGATCGCCTCGATCCAAATGCTTACTTTTCTAACTTCGCCAAACGTACCATTCTAATTGAATCCTGGTGTTGTCATGCGACTTTGGATAACTGGGAGAATGTTCGGACATGAGCTTGTTAGGCACACTACACACCCCCAAACTATTTATTGAAGAAGAAACCAAACGTGTCGTAAGATCAGGCAAATTGGCTTTATTGTGGTCGGTCCATGAAGGCTGAAGGTGGCACAGAATGTAGGTGGAACAGTCGGTAGATCATCCCATTAGCCTATGCACATTAATTCTCGCGGTTATTAATTAAGTACCTCGGTTGTCAAATTTTTAAAATTCTCAAGCTTGATCATCATCTGAAAATTTTATGAGAATATTAGCGATGCATCAGGACCATCCACAAAAAATTTCAAAATTTTCTAATAAGGTTTGAACTATTTTTCATTCAGTTGAAATTTATTGATCAGTCTTCAGTAGCACTGTTCGAATTTTTGAAAATTCCTCAAGATTTATCATCATCTAAAAATTTTATGGTAATTTTATGGATGTGTTAGGACCATCCAAAAAATTTTTCTAAAGTTTCTAACATGGTTTGCATTATTTTCCATTCGGTTGAAATTTGCTGGTCAGTCTTAATTTTTATCAGGACAATAGCACTGTTAGATTTTAAAAAAAAATCTCAAGATTGATCATTATCTGAAATTTTTATGAAAACATTAGTGATGTGTCAGGACCATCGAAAAATAATTTCAAAATTTTTTGACTTGTTTTTGATCATTTTTTGGTTAGTTCAATTTGGATCGAAATCTCGGGTTTTTCGGTTGAAAAAAAACCAGATTTTTGTTTGAAAAAAACCAAATTTTGTTTGAAATTTCGAAATCTTTCCGAGACTTGTACCAAAAACAAATTTTAAAACCTTGCTTGGGGCTCATCTTTCGACTGAAGTGTGCTCACTGGAGGGCCGCAACAGTAATGTTTTGGGCTCTTTTTTCAGCGAGTAGCTATGCTCTGTCGCTCGTCATCGACTCTGTGCGCGGACAGCGGTTGACAGGCAGCGCCTTGGGGCCTTGGCTGAAACCCTCTGGGGACAAGTTTTCAATGGAGTTTATTCCTGCGCGAGCGCAACATCGCCGGCCGGTGAGCAGGGCCACTCAACTCAGCGTCGTAGTTCAGCGTCAGCACAAACAAAGCCACAATGCGCGCACGCATGCGTGCGTGTAACGAAACAAGAACAGCTTCACCTCGAATTTGCAATGATAATATTACAACTTTGAGACCTTAAGTCCATGGCGACATCCAAGCGGCCGGCCTCACGCATCTAATCAAGCTTGAATTTGACAGTAGATAAACCGTACGTATTTACCGCGCACCACGACGCTCGCGCGCTCAGTTGTGGCAGACCCTGGCGGTGGGCATGGTGACGCAGATGGGCCCGTACTTCTTCTTCGCCTCGGGGCTCCCTTTCTTGAGGTCCGACCCGGCGATCGCGGCCCCGCCGATGGCCGACAGGGCCGCGGCGGCGGCGGCGAACATCACGGCGCGGCGGCCGTCGGCGCCCCTGGCCTCCTCCGCCTGCACCTTGGCGGCCGGCTCCTGGCACTCGACCTTGGCGGCCCTAGACACCACGAGGCTGCCGCGGCGCGGGGCGGCCACGCGCCGGTCGGCCGTCACGGCGGCGGAGAGGGACGCCATCATGGTGAGCGACGCCATCGGAGGCCGGCTGCTGCGAGTTCTTGACCTCTGCGCTTGCGCTGCTGTCGCGTGCGGACCTAGCTGGTGTGGTGATGCTCTCGTCGGGTGTGTTTTGGCGGTGGCCGTATGGTTATTAAGGTGCGGTTTGGGAGGTGGCGTACGCCTTATCCTCCGTGGGTGGCACGCGGCCAGTAGCGCGGCGGCACGCGGCGGCGACGCTTGACGTGGCGGTGCTGGTCCCTCCGCGGTTGGATAACCCGGGATGCGGTGGATAACAAACGGGCGGACGCGATGCAGGCGGAATTTGGCGTCTGGACCGGATTGACGCGGCCGCGATCACTGCCGATCGACTGTGGCGGCCTACTGGTCGTCTCTAGCATCGTCGTCTTCACCGAGAGTTAAAAAAAAAAAGAAAGAAAGAAATTGTACATATATTATTAAAAAAGTAACAGCCTCAATTTCCAGTTTCTAGCTAAAAGTATTTATTGAGTTAATGATAGCCCCGTCCGAGTCATTTAGGATGTGTTTGGTTGCCGTTCGACCTAGGCCGAGCCTGGATGAGCCAGCCAGCATCTACTCATGTTATACAGGCAATATACAGCCAACCAAACACACTCTTAAGAACAAGCCGTTGATCAAAGCACACCAAGAATTCACAGATTCACAATATATTCACATTCATAGTGTACTCATATTGACAAATTCATAATATATTCACAGATTCACAGTATATGCATAATTGACAAATTCACAGTATATTCACATTCACATCATACTCACATATTGATAAATTCACAGTACATTCACTTTCCGTCCATTGTTGATTGTGTTAATTTATGGATACATATATACTCAATGCAGAAATCAGTAGCATAATCCTCTAACGTAATGTTTTTATATATTTGGAAAGATAGTGATCTTAGGAACATGTTAAAATTGGTTTCATAAAATTTGGATACCATTTGTAAAAAATTTACATTAAGCATATCTTAGGGCTAGAGTTTAAATTTGAATTTTAATTAATGTACAGTGAGTAAATTTAAAATATTTTTCTATATTCAGAATATATATGAATTTACACAAATTTAGAAACTATTTTGAACTAATTTGGAGCTATAATGCGAAAGTTACGAACATTTGAAGATGCACGGGTCTGATAATTCAACTAAAAAGGAAAATACACTTCCTACAAAGCGAAAGTGTATTTTCGCTCTAGGATTGAACTGGACATGGCACACATTCACTAACAATGCGGGGTCGGCTGTCAATGTCTTGCTCGGCTGTTGTGTGGGATGAGGCTGACGGGGAGGACCCACACGTCGGTGACTGTGGACAGAGGACACGGAGGAGGACTCACCGGCGGCGCTTGGTAAGGAGTGGAAGGCATGGTCAGCTTGAGCAGAGGTAGGGGAACTCAAGGAAGGGTTAGTCGGCCATTGGTGCTGGTCGGAGGTGAGCTCGCAACGATGAAGGGCGGCAGTGAAAGCTGCAAGATGGCAAGGAAGAAGAAGAAACGCGCTTAAGCCTAGTGAGTAGTGGTTAGAGCATCTGAGCATCTACGAGGTACAGGGAGTTCGATCGTTTCGAGGTTCCACCAGAAGACGGAAGCTCCGAAATGCCCTATCGATGGGAGCTAGACTTGGAGAAGATGGAATCGGCGACGGTGGCACTACAAACTTGGTGAGCTGCAATCGAGCAAGGGGGTGAGCTAAGGGAGTTGATGCGAAGCTCTACGTACACCGAATTGAAGAATGGACAGCTGTAGGAGCCGAATTGCTCCTACCCTTCTCTTGGGCTTACCTCGGGTATAGAGGTCCCCGGCGCCCGGCGGTGCTCGTTCCCACTGCTGAACGGCGAAGGGGTGGGCACGAGCGGGGAACCCGTAGGTGGCCTGGACCGTGGTCTAAATAGGTGGAGGGGTAATGGCTGAGCAGATGGCTCATGAGCCCGATTCTCCGGACAGCTAGAACTAGAAGCGGGCAATGTTGGCTGGAATCCAAGGGCTTGCGGTGAGTGGCAGGGGGCACAGGTGGTGCTGAGATGGAGCTTGCTGCTTCAGGTAGAGCGCAGGTGGCGATGGCTGAGCGCCGGTTGAGTGACAGTGCGAGGATCAAGTCCCGACGGCGGAGGTCATCCGTGCCATGGCAAGGAAAAGGCGAAGAAAATGGCCACAATGACAGAAGCTTTGTGCGACATGGCTGTGGTCATCTGTGCAAGCAAAGGCTGGACATGAGTGAGCTGCCATGGCAGGAAATTCTAGGGGTGAGTGTTGCCACGGCGACGATTCGTAGAGCACACACACGAGGAAGAAAAGAGAAGAAAGGGGAAAGAGAAGAGCTAGCTGACCAGTGGGCCATGGGGTCCACTGGCAGTGAGAGTACAGGGAGCTAGGACACACTTCTAGGTGGATCAACTGGGTTGGCTAGCCCACAGACCAGTGAAAGAAAAGAAAATGGGTTTTATCTTTTTTTTTCCCCTAAATTTTGAACAGACTTTGGCTAAGGATTTAATTGGGCTATTAAAAAAGCTAAAAAATTTTGTAGAATTTATGTGGAGAATCCTTAGAGCATATTTAAATTGCCATAAAAAATTTGAGCAAAGTTCATGTGCCAATATTTCCACAAAAATCTGACATTGCTCTAGGTTCAATTTATAAGCTGCTATTTTTATTTTCTAAAAGTACTAATTCAATTCAAATTGTTCTAAAATTTTGCGGAGATGACCTAGATACATTGTTGGATTTAATCAGATTTTTATCAGATTTTAAGTTCATAGGTTTTAAATTTTAAATTTAAACTCTTTCTTCTAGGTTAAATAAAAAGAGATTTCTGAAATCATAATTTCAATAAAAATTTCAAAAGAAAAAAATAGAGATTTAGGTCAGAATCATAAATCAAAATTTTGAATTGATTTTCCTTTTCCTTCTAATTAGATGATGTTACACTAAGAAAATAAAATTAAATACGATCATATGTTGAATTAAAATTCCACCTTTTCTTAATTTTTTTGAATTTTGGTTTTTAAGAAAATCATTTGTATTGAATTAGTAAAAAGGTAAAAGCAAAAGTTGTAACAAAAATATAGAAAAATAATATTAAATTAATTTAAACTCCTAGAAACACTTAATTGCAGTAAAAAAAGTATTCTGAACTCATTAATTAAGAAAAAGATATTTAATCAATGTATTTTGACTACCAACAGTTTAAAGAAAGATTTTTATAAACTATTACTAAACTTATCTTTAGAACAAATTTTTACCATGCACTGATTAGAATAATTTTTGTCTCTGGTAAAATCCTTAAAAATTAATAAGTATATTTAACACCATTTCCAAATTAAAATTTGAAAAATTAGAATTCTGAAATCTTGCTAAAAAGATTTATTAGAAAATAATTACTCAAGTTTAAATTTGAAATTTTTATGAAAGTTTAAATAAGACATTAAAATACTTTTCAAAAAGTTTAAAAAATTAATAACTCAATTTAGACACTCAAATAAATCATTTATAGAAAATAAATGATAGAATAATCACTCTTTTCAGATTTTTCTAAATTAATTTACAAGGAATTTTGCACCCCAAAATTTTACTATGAGTAGTAAACCTACCCATAACCTTAGCTAAAAAGTTACAAAAATCATTACCATGATTTGGTCCCACAAATAAATACCCAAACGTGCTATCAAGATAACCCATTTGCATTTTGCTTCCTTCTTTTGAATGACATGTAGGCCCTCCCTAATAAATGAACCCACCGGCCACTTTTGGATCCACATGTCAGCTTCACCTTTGTCCTCACCTCACCCCCTTCGCTCTTCTCTTTTCTCGGGCGAGAGCACTGCACTGGGCACCGCCTCTTCTTACCGCCTTCCCCCTCCTGTGCTGAACCAACCTTGTCCTGCTTATAAAACCAGTTGTCCTCTCAATCTTCATAGCGGTAGCACTTGCGCCACTTTGCTCCTTTCCGGCCATCACTCCCCTACTCCCCTCAACCGAAGCACCCCCACTACCACCGCTCGTGATTCTTCATCTCAACATCGACGACCACAGCTAAAACCTCTCAAGCGCTTCCAGAGCTCTTACATCCACTCAGGTACCTCCATATACTTCTCTACGATCTATGGTGTGCCTGCAAAGGGAACGGGTTTCTGGTTTGCTTCCCCACCATGCAACTTTCACACGGTTGTGTTGGGTGGTCAATCTTTAGTAAGCCTAGCACCATCTCCTTCTCTGCCATCTGTTTTAGGGCATGAAAATTCACGTGCCCTAACCGCACATGCCACTGCCATGATAGATCCTCCGAACTGGCTATGAGACATATTGATTTTGTTGTCTCTAACTGAATCTTGTACAACCTATTTTTGGATCTTTTCACATTCATGAGAAATCTGCCGCTATGCTCATAGACCCACAATCGTGCATGGTACAATACCACCTTGTAACCATCTTTTGCAAGCTGCCCAAGGCTTACAATGTTATTGCAAAGACTCGGTATGAAGTATACCTCAAAGAATACACACTACTCTCTATTTTTGCACCGGAGAAGAATTAATCCCTTCCCCTTGATCTCCACTGTGGATCCATCACCGAATCGGACCTGTCCATAGATGCTTACATCTAGCTCTTTGAACACAGAATGTCGCCCCATCATGTGGTTGCTTGCAACGTCTAGGTACCACTCATTAAACACAGGTATGCCTCGCCATCAATATGCAGACTTGGTGTTTACCTTCTACTCATTCATCAGCATCATGCCACACGCCGAAAAGGAGTAGGACAGCGTCATCGTCATGTTCTCGGGTGAGATTAGCTTCCTCATCCCAATCACAACTACGGCGAGGTTTACGGCACTCAGATGCATAGTGACCATAAACATTATTGCTAAAGCATTTGATCTTGCGTTTATCCTTTCCACCACCAAAGCCACGGTTGACATCACCTGATCACGACTTGTCATCGCGGCCACCCTTGTCGTGCCTGTGGCCATGACTGTCCTTTTTGTGACCATGGCTATCGCTACCGTTACCACCACTGTCCTTCATGTGTGTCATCCACTCCGAGTGCGTGAGCAACAAATGCTATTGCTCCTCCTTGTCCTTGTAGTTTTGAACTGTGATAGACTGCCTTTTCAGGAGCACGTCTAAATATCTCAACAGCTACCCAGGAAGATTAGCTATCAGGAACCAAGTGCACATTGCCAGACACGAAGACGAAACCAACAATTTTTAAGGAATGTAAAGCCTAACGGCCAAGGTTTTTACAAAGAGCACGGCAACGCCAAATAGAGATTACACTGCAAAAGAATCACCATAGGCAAGGCCTGAGCAAAGACTAAGATCTAAAACCAGACTAAATCGCCATCTACAAACTCCTGGTAAGCTCCGGCTTCTTGGAACTTTGCTGGGTTTGAAAAGTAAGAATGAGTACATAATAGTACTCAACAAGTCGCACCGAAAATACTGAATACTACATGCAGGGAGATTATCAAGGATTGGCACAGGCTTAAGTATTGTGGATGTTGTTTTATTTGTAATCTTAGTTACATTTGAAACACAAACTATAAAAGTAACAGTAGTTGGGGGGAGGGGGGTTCACAAAATTAACTCAATTATGCCAGATTCACCATTCCAAAGACTACTTGAGAGAGGTTTTGGGAGTCACCCTAATTCAAACTTAGCTTCATTGATCGGAAGCACGGCGTATCCAAATACCATTTAAGTATCACTCTGCAGAGCTGCTCAGCTTTACCCACAAGATATCTGCGACTGTTAATGCCAATGGATTACATGTAACTTAAATGTATGCGGCCAGGCCGAGATGATCATAGCCTTTTGTTGTACTTCCCCAAGATAGCCCCTACCCGGTAGGTTCGAGGACCCACAGTTCTCAGAACCCACTGGCCAAGGAGGGAGACGCGATCTGATACTGTGTGGGTACCTACCATTGTGAGAACCGGCAAATGGTAGCACCCTGCTCGGTGTTGCCCATTTCCGTTCTACCCCGGGGGCTACACGATCCATTCTAGCAATGAGAATGGTAGCTACTTCCTGTAGGTATTCCAAGGGGATGCACAGTGTACTGAGCTATGTTGGGAAACGGTTCAACCGAACTGACCAGTCCCCAACTTGTGGATGAGTGGAACTTAAGTTATTTACTTTGCTCAAGTGGGTTATCCTTAATTGCCAAAGACCAAGCCATTACAACTACAAACCTGGTACCAATTGTACCAACCACCAAACCAACCATGGCTTCCGTCATCGGCCAGGGGTCGGACTAGCATCCACCTTGTGGGTAGCCCAACACTATCCCCCTGACCGTAGTAACACTTTTTGAAAGGCGCCGAGCTCAAGGCTCGTTAGTTTTTAAAGACTAAGGGTGGAACAACAAATAATAATAACTATGGGGTTTCGATAAATACAACTAAGGCTATACAAGGTTAACAAGGCTCAAATTCAAAGGAAGGCTAAGCAATTGATCAGTTGTAACTAAGCATCATGCCATTCTAAATTACTTTTCTTAGTATTAAAATATGAGTAAAATAATGCATTAAAAAGTAATTATTGCTATATTATTGATAAACTGGGTTCAAAATGTTCAAGGGTCTGCGGCTTGCCTTGCTGGGCTGTGGGGTCGTCTAACTCATAGAAGTTGAAGTCTTGATCGACTCTGGACTGGTCCTGCTCTTGCTCCAAGTACTGTTCTTGCTACAGGTATTGCTCGACGGTCGGATCTAGTGCAAGAAACGGAAAACAATAAATGAACGGCAAAAGAAAAAAAAACAGAAACGAAAGACGGAACGAGGGCTAGAGAAGGCGTCAAAGGGCATTTTGGTCATTTCAGAGATTTTGGAGACTTTGTTTGGCAGAGTGAGGGTCATTTTTGGACTAAGTGGCTCGAACGGATCAAGAATATCATTTTTGGATTTTTTTTGGGGATTTTAGAATTTTCTGGGATTTTTTTGGATTATTTAAATCTAAAAAAGAAAAGAAAAAGGGAAAAGAAGACTAAAATTGAATTGGGCTGCATAGTAAAGTGCATTTGTCCCAAAGGCCCATGGGGGGTGGCCTGCACAGCCGGGTCGGCCCACGCTCGGGGGGTGCGCTGACGAGTGGGGCCCGGGGCGGGTGGATCAAGCGGGTGGGTTTGGCAAGTGGCTGGCGGTGGCTGGGAAGCGGAAGGGCACAGGGCGAGGTGGGGCGACTGGAGCCGGGGGAGAGGCGGCGGCGCGACGCGTCGCCAGGGAGAGAAAGAAGGGGTGGGGAGGGGAGCTCACCGAGGAAGAAGAGGGGAGGGGCGAGGAAGAACGGAGGGAGTCGGGTGCTTTTATAGCCGCGGGTGAAGGAGAGAGGGAGCAGGGCGGCGGCGCAAGCATGGCTGGAGGCAAGGGAGACAGGGGCGTGCCAGGCGGGCGAGCTGGGCCGGGGAGACGGACCGGGTCGGGGAAAGGGTGGTGGGTCGGGAGGCGGCCTGGCTAGGAAAATGGCCCAAAAAGCGGAGGAGGCCCAAAACAAAAACAAATTCAAGCAAACACAAATAAAATCCAAATAAAAGCAAAAAAAAAACTTTTGAAATTTTGAGGGTTATTTTATGAACCATCTCCTCAAAGGCTTTGAGACGGCCAACCAATTCTTCAACGAATATGGTTTTTAGGTCACTGAACTGCTCAATTGACGTAATGATAGGTAAAAATTTCACCAGAGACGTTCGGAGAAATTTGCAGACGATGGTGGTCTCCTCCACCTGCTCGCCTAATACTTGGATGCCATTAGCGATCGTTGTCAGCTTCAGGGCGAAATCATCCACCGACTCGCATTCCTTCATGTGAATCACCTCAAAGTCACTCCTCAAGGTTTGGATCTTCGCCTCCTTGACGTGATCTACACCCATGTGCATCATTATGAGAGTCTCCCATGTATCCGTGGCATGAGTCCTTCTTAGCCAACATCAGGAGCACATCCTCCGGAACGTTTTGATATATGGCAACGAGGCCATTCTATTCTTCCGTCAACAACGTTGTTTGTCACTGCGTCCCACATGCCTTGTGCCTGTAGATTGATGCGCATCTTCAACGATCACACGGTATAGTTTCTTCGTGTGAGCAACGGATATTGCAACGAGATGCTGAGTTGATGATGGTCCTGCACCGAGAAGTCGAATTGGCGATTCAAATTGCATGCGCCTTGGTATCTGCTTCGGCATGCTCATAAAGCTCTAATAGCACTTATTATTTTTCGCCCTAGGAATAGCTGCATGCAAATAACAGATCAAAGAAACACACGCAAGCGAACACATAAATTTTAGGGTAATTTTCTCTTGTGTTATTCATCTCAATCTTAAAGCTAGTATTTGTAGTACATACATAGACTTATCTATGGAATAACTTAAAAGGAAATAAATCAATTTAATCAAATTACATGATTGTATCGTGATCACTACTTACCTTGTGAGTTAACATTATGTTTTAAGGACCGTGTCGATATCAAAGACAACCTCTGTTTGTTTTTATGAGCGAAGGGGGTATTATGCATTGTGTCGGGACCCGAATTTGCAAATCCGGACCCTCTGTGTATTCAGCACTAGTCCAGGATCGCGCTAGTGCACACAGTCTCAACATTGGTAAATATCACAATCATACCACTCGATAATAATAAAATACCTTAATTAGATAATCAAACTGGTTGCTTGACCTTAAGGTCAAGTTACAAATATACGCCTCGCAGGGCGAAACTTATTAAAAGAGAAATAATAGCAGCGGAAAAAGTAAGATAACATCGTGGCGCCATCCAGTATACCACAGGCAACTGACTGGGCTCGCTCCCTAGTTAGACGGTTCCTCTTGGAGCTCCTCCTCCAAAGCTGGTGTAGACTCTTCCTCAACTGGTGTTGTATTGTGGCAAGGGTGAGTACTTGGTACTCAGCAAGTTATGCACAGAATGCAGCTAATATACTACATGCATGGCTTAGTACAAAGGAATAGCTCAAGGTATATTTGCAGTAAACAACATTTAACAAGTACCATAAGTAGATTCGAAAGCAGTATAACATCAATAACTTTTCCAGTAGTTAAATAAACATCTTCCTCATTCCTAGTCCACATTTCCATCAACATCATCTATTAACCAAACCAAACCTTCCAAGTCCAAGTTGTTTTCACGAAAGTCTAACCCTTGACTGTAATCCTCGAGCAATGTCCAATACCGCGGACACGGCTATTCGAATAGATTTTTCACTCTGCAGAGGTTATGCACTTTACCCACAAGATACAGCCAAACACCACGAAGGCGAGTGGTCGTAACAAAGCCTTTCGGAAACGGCTAACTACGCAAGTGAACCTTTTCGGTTTTTGCCCTACACCATCCCTTCCCTTAACAAAGGCGAAGTATGGGACCGACATACCGTTGGACGGGTACCATGCCATCGCATCGGTACGCTCCCCTTCAAGCTACACAAAGGGTGTAGTTGACACCCGAGGTATCACATGCAAGTTATTAGTAACTTACTCAACTAGGACCGTCCCATTCCAGTCATGTGGTTGCACGATTAACTGAGTTCAAAGGCTTGCAAGGTTAAGTCCTTAGGTTGACCAGGGCAAGACTACCCGAAGAACCAAACCATCACTCCTGATGCCACAACTGGCCCACCCGATCATTTCTTGCCACATGCCCCGGTCCAAATCTATTTATCAAAACCCCAGTTGATTACCATGCACCACGTGCCATCAACATCACAACACATGATACCTTTTCCAAAACAGGTTCAATATATCATTAAGTCAATATTACCATTTGTTTTGTCCAAAATCATGTCATAAGCACGTAGCAGGTCTAAGCAATATACTACAACGATCTAAATTCCCATGTTTATTAATGTCCAACTATTTAATCCTCAACTAGGGTGACAAAGGGTTCATGGCATTCAATTATCTATGTCAAGGTGGCATACAACAATTAGGTAATTGACTAATCTCCCCAAATTAATTAAAGCCTTTTATAGTTGAACTAGCATGCAATAATTTAAATCAAATTAATTTCAAAATGGGATCAACATGGTCAAAGCACAACTTGCCTTCAAATAGCACTTGATCTTGGTCCTGAGCTGGCTCCTAGGTCAACACTTCACCTTCGAAGCCCTCGGGCACTTCAACGTCTACTCGTAACGCGTGCAAATAGCAATAAATGAATAAAACAGTGGACAAAAAGTGTCCAAACATCCAAATAAAGTCCATAAACAGAGAGAGCATAATTTTATGAATTTTTAGGAATTTGAATCGGCGAAATCGGAGTTAAAACGCAAAAGTTACAAGCGTTTAAAGTTTAAATAATCAATTAAATAATATTACAGAGAAAAACTTTGGTCCAAAAATTAAATAAAATTTACCATTGGGTAGATCTCAATTTTATACAAATTTAGAAATTTGAATCACTCAAATCGGAGTTAAGTTGCAAAAGTTATAAGCGTTTGAAGTTTGAAATCATATTTGAATTCATTAAATCGAATTAAATAAATTATTTCTTTTTTGAAAAATGATTTATTGCGTCAGCAGTGACACGTGTCAGCACCGGATTGGTCCACATGGACTTGCTGACGTTAGCGCCGGCCGAACCCACCGACGACGTCAGCATGACGTCATCGGCCACGTGGCACCACCCGGGTGCTGCCACGTGTCCCGGTCTACGGACGCGGTCTACGCGCACAGCTCGGTCCACGGTGGTCCTGGTCCACCGGACCGGTGTCACTGATAGGCGGGCCCGCCATGTCAGTGACCCAAGTCTCAGCTCACGCGGACGCGCCGGTTCGGCTCCCGTACACGTGGCTAGATCTCGGCCGTTGATTTGAAAATCAACGGCCCAGATTGGATCTGGCTTAACGCAATAGAAAACTACTCGGCTGACCCGAACCGTTCGATCTTGATCGGATGGTCAAGATTTAATCTAACGCTATAACGTGGGTTAACGCTAGCCGTACGTTCTAGATCTAACGGCTGAGACCTATCCTAGTACGGTGCGGTCAGGGGCCACGTGGCACGATCGAGAGCCGTTGGATCTAGATCCGATGACTGAGATTAGATCTAAAACCGTAACACGTGGGCTTACCTGCGGTGACGTGGACGAATCCTGGCCGCTGGATCTTGATCGGACGGTTGGGCGAGCTCGGAGGCGGCGATGGCTTCAGCGAAGCTGCGCTGCCGTGGCCGAGGCAGCGACCACTCGAACGGCGCGTGGGGCGGGCTCCGGCGAGGTGAGTGGTACTCCCGGACGTGCCTCAATGCTAGGAGTCCGGATCTGGGGTCAGCCGCGACGGAGAACGGTGGACGGCGGCGGGGCGAGGCAAGAACCGTGGCGGAGAGAGAGGCGACTACGGCGAGCAATCGCGGCGGCTATGCGGCGGCTAGGGCTGCGGGAGGTGGGGCTAACGGCGCGGATGGCAAAGGCGATCCTCGGGCATGCATCCGGGCATTAAATACCGGCCCGAACGTCGAGATCCCCGCGGAAATCGCGGCGAAGCCGGTACGGGCGGCGGAGTCCGTCCCGGACACGGTGAGGTGACGTGGACGCACGCGAGCCGTCCACGTGGCGCGATCGACGGCCCGGATCGCACGGGCGCGACCGGGACCGCACGGGAAACGGGCTCGGTGACGTGGCGCGCGCACAGCCGTTGGATCGTGATCCAACGGTCGCGATCCTAGGGTTCGGCTGGACCGGGTCCGGCTCGGACGCGGCGCGGGTTGGGTTCGGGTTGGACTCGGACTCGAGTCCGACTCAGGCTCGGTCGCATGAACAGTAAAACCAACTGGGTTTTTCCAACGATTAAATAATCAATTAATTCGTAGAAAATTCAATTAAATCCATAAAAATAGCAAAATACTCAGAAAAATCCCAGAAAAATTATGGAAAATACTTTAGGCCATTTGGGACTCAACTAAAATATTTCAAACAAAATTTTATTTGCAACTTTGGATTCTTTAATTATTTTAAAAGGGAATAAATTCAAATTAAGTCCAAATGAATTCCAGAAAATTCCAAAAATTCACCAGAGTGTAAAATAACATCTAATTTCATGAAAAGCAAAATTTGGGGTGTTACACATTGTGAGTTTCTTATCTTGCCTAGGACCATTGGCAGAGGGACTCCATTTGGTTCCAGGTGACGGAGTCACCGACGAAGGCGATCTTCTTGCCGGCGACGTTCAGGAACCGCTCGGCGTCGAACCGTGGGAGATCGCACCCGTGTGGCTTCCAAGGTAATCCGTTGGCCGCTTGCCATACTTTGCGTAGTTCTTCTCCGGCAGAGTCCGGCACGTGGTGTTTGCGTACAATGGCCCTTGTGAATGATCTGGCACCCACGAGCCATTGTATAGATCACAGGTAGAGGTGGCAATTGGGTCGGGTAGCTCCGAGTCCTTCCCTTGTGGGCTCGGACCCGAGACCCGAATCGTGGATCCGGACCCAAATAGACCTACGGGTCTAAATCTGGACCCAGATCCAGACCCGACGGGTACCCGGGACCCAAAACAGTGAGACAAAATCAAAGCTACAGTGAGTTAGTGATGCATGGCAGACTGCACTTTCTAGATGAATTAGAATCAAAGCTACAGTGAGTCAGTGATGCATGGAGCATTGCATCATTTCATATGTTCAACATTTCAGAGTTCCAACAAACAAAACAACAAAAATAAACATACCAAACTCCAAACAGTACATGATTAAGGCATTAAATAGGCTACAAGTTCAAAATGTCCTGGAAGTCACACTTGCACCATGAGAAAATAATACTAGGAATCATGTGAATTCCAGAGAAATTTGGTTAAAATTTTTCACCTTGTCATGGAATGCTTGTGCAAACTAAATCACACCATATGTATTAGCTCAAGCAAGCCCTATCGTGTCTTAGTTGGAGAACAATCATATCGGAGGGGGCGCGGTCGGGGGCGCGGTCGGGGGCGCGGTGGCCGGTCGGGGTCGGGTCGAGTCGAGTCGTCGCCGCTTGGTCGGCCGGTGGGGGCACGGTCGGGAACTCGAGGTCGAGGTCGCCGCTTCAGATCAGCCGGTGGGGGCGCGGTTGGGGTCGTGGTCGCCGGTCGCGGTCGCCGGGTCGGCCGGTGAAGCGCGGTCGGCGTTGCAGTTGCCGAATGCAGGAAGGGCCGAAGTGCCGAACCGCTGAGGCGCTGAAGGGGTCTCCGGTTGCAGATCTTGTCGAGGATCTCCGTCCGCAGATGGCGGATCTCCGTCGCCGGATCTTGTCCGAAGTCGTGGGCAGCGAGAGACAGCCAGACGGGGACTTGGGGACGGCGCCACGGTGGCTAGGGTTTCTCGGTTTGTGAGTTGGAACGGCTGAGGCCTGAGGGGCGGCTGAGGCAATAATATGTTGGTGTCTTGGTGTACTCCTAAGACCGGCTGAGGGCTGAGGGCTGAGGCAATAATCCAATACAGTGGATGGGCCGGTGGGATGGCAAGCCGACCGGCGAGTAGGCGACCGAATTGGGTTGGGTCTATTTCACAGTTATTTCGTGTCCGGGTCTACAGTACCCACGGGTCTATATCTGTACTCGGATCCGGACCCGAACCCAGACCCGGACCCAATCATAAATACCCATGGGTCCAGATTTGAACCTAGACCCGGACCCATCGGGTCGGGTACCCGGACCCATGGGTATTTCTGCCATCCCTATCACTGGCTGCTTCATCGCCACCTACATGCAAAACGGTTGCGGAAGTGTTTACGTGATTTTGAAGCGCTACTCTACAATTTAATTATTGTTCTGTGCTCTTCACGCGCAGTTAGCTGTATTAACCAGTACGTGGCGTTTAACTTTCACTAATTGTACACATCGCAAACCCACAGTAACAAGATCATGCCTGGTACTATTTACTCTTAAAGTGAACAAATCAATTATATCCTAGGAGATCAATGGTACTACACTACAGGTAAAACAGAATAGAATGCACATTTTTTGCCCTCCCCTATTACGATACCTCCATTGTGACAAATACACACACACACACAGAGAGAGAGAGAGAGCAGTACGTACCATCTGCCAATCTGCCATGCATAGTATCGTACCGGTGCCGGAATTCTCATGAAGGGAAAGCGATTGCGATGCAGAACTGAAGGGGAGCTGCTTCGGAGGGTAGAACAAGAGGAGGAAGACGAACAATGCGGTGAGATTTAGACGGGGACTCCTTATGTACGAAGCAGAGTTTGATGCAAAAACCTATTTTGAAGTTGGGGTTTGCCGACTTATCTCCACCGTGATATTCACTGAAACTAACTTCTCAAACGATCTTAGTCATCTGCAATGTGGGTATGAGCACGTAAAAATTAACGTGAGTGCACACTATGTGGAATTAAAATTACAGACTGTTTTTGTACTATTCCCTCAGGTCACAGACATATGTCGTTTGGAAATGTGTGCCATCATTTTAAATATTTAGATTCGATGTATGAAAATTATAGATATATATTTCTTTCGAAAAGTACTTTCATAATATTATAATTTTATTAGATTTTATAAATATATTACAATGAGAGGTGCTTGAGACTTTTTACCATTCTTGTGAGATATCAAAATTTACATTAAGTTGGTACCAAGAAGTACAAAATATTTAAAACGTGGAGATACTAATTTTTGATACCTATTGACACTATTTAATATAAATTTTGGTACCTCTTAAAGATGGCAAAATAACTCATATAAATTATTGGTTAAAACTGTGTTTTAGGGAGCACGTCAATATCTGAAATAATATGTATTTGTGACTAGAGTACGTGCGCATGAGCACATCTCGAGAGTAAGTTAAAAGGCCCAGTGCAATGGACGCGCGATCTTGCACCACCTCACACACACAAAACCCACAAAATCAAATCATTCGCACATGCAAATGCTTGAAGCTGAAAATGCCATGGACGAACCCATGACTTCAATCCCACTAAGTTACACTCGAATGCGCATTCGTATGCATATTAGCATACTACGGAACCTTTACTTGAACTCAATCCGCTTGGTTCGAAGTCCTACCATAAAACAGGTGGACTTGGTTGAAATGAAATGAGGGATGGAAAGGGGGTAAGCTAGATGAGAATTTTTCTCGCGTTTGTTTGTATCACATTTCCCTTAGAAAGCCTTCTCTCGTTTTCTAAACCTAAAGTTGCAATTTAGGAGCGTAAAGTTCTCTATGTTGCCAGTTTAATTCCTCAAAAAAAGTTGCTTGTTACATAACTATATTGATGATCTTGAACACAACTATATAAGAAAAATTGGCAATGTTCGTAACGCAAAATGTATCCAACTCTTATGTGTGGAAAAGAAAACAAGCACATCTCTCTTAAAAAAAAGGTAGAACCTTCTAATACAAAAATCATCTATAGACTACACGAGCTGAGTTACAAAACTTGGACGAAAATTAAAAGCGGAGCCCAACAGTTAGTTCTAAAAAAATGAATGTATTCTAGTGAATCAGCGAAAACAAAACAGTACTTCTATGCTTTCCCTCCCAACACAAAATGCACAAATCTCGAAGCAAATGAAGAGATAAGTAATCACCACCTACCCTTCATTTATACTTTAATATTTGTGCAACATTGAAAAAGAAAAGCATAAAAACACCTCTTGCAAAAAAAAATGTGAACAAATTTACATTACTTTTCGTGAGGTTAGTTGCCGAGATGAGACCTCGATATCTTTTGTGTATATATTTGTGACGGCAAAAAGCAGCAACACAAAGACTACTTGGGCGCTCACGATTCCGAAATGGCTAATGCTGTTGCCAATCTCCATCCAACTTCCGGTATTTCGAACCTGCGGGTAAAACGAACAAGAATATTCAGCATAGTATTTGCTGTGGATGTAAGAATTGCACTATGAATAGATTTAAACATAAGCCTAGGCTGCTAGGCCCCATTTGGAACACTGGAATTTTTCCAGATTCCTGCGGGCATTGAATCCAAACGGGCCCTAAACATAGCCATCAGCATGTTAAACGGCAACATATGATGAGTATGTCATCAGCAAAATGGAAACAAAGAACATCTAGATTCTGGTGCATTTGTTTTAAGAAATGAAGACTTTTAGCCTCGGGTGTGTCATCACCGACTTAAGAATGTCCAAGGGTACATGGAACCCTCGAACTCTAAAACTTGAGTCCAAAACAAGCAAATTACTTTTACAGAAAGACAATTTAATAAGCCCACTGTACACACCATTCATATCTTTGATGAAAAATTATCCTTCTGTTGTTTCAAGGTCTGCAGCCTCCACAGACATAAGGTCGGATTGGAGAAGTAAATGTGTCATGAAGATTAAAGTTTTTGCTTGGTTGCTCTTATCAGACGGGCTAAACACTAAGAACATGCTTCAAAGGAGACATTTTGTTATTCAAAGCAACAGTTTCTATGTATTATGTACAAATCAAGATGAGGAAACACTTCAACATCTCTTTTTTGACTGCCCTTGTAACACCCCAGCCCAACTCTAAGCCTATCCAACATGTCTCCAAACTCAACCACTAGTAATAAAATTCATCAGCATCTACCTGAACAATCCACTATCTAAGTATAACCAACAACAATGAAACAATGATATCAATATGACATGAACAAGTAACAATAGGAAGCCAATATAAACCGTAAACATCTACCTACAACATAGAACACGGTAACCACGTCAATTGATCAAAACATAGTTCACATTTAGTTAATATAATTAGACTCTCAATGGTTTATCATAATTTAGTTATTGATACTTGTGGAGTTTCTTGCGGCTATGTGTGGGACTTGGTTGGTTTTGACATCTATGGGAGTTGCATGAGGACTGTAACACCCTAGCCAAAAATCCGCTCAATGCCTAGCCCACCTTGAGGGCAGGGCCTACGCATGCATAGCACCCCGCTTGCACTTTCGTTCTCGTTTCGTGTAGAAGCATTAACTGAAAGTTAATCCTACCACCGCAACTCCACATGAACCACCACATTAACAGGAAGGTTATCACCCCCCCCCCCCCCCCCGGCTCTCCCCCAAAGGACTAGCGGCAAAACTTCGCATACACGACAGATTTCCAAAACCACCCCTCGGTGCACAACCTCTGTGTCATAGGTACCGGCTAAGGGCCCACACGTACACATCTATGCAGCGAGAGTTAATGGGCCCATGCCTGCATAGAACCATGCTTAAACTTTCGTCATTGCTTCGTGTAAAATGGTTAACCCGGAGGTGCTACGTTTCGACCCAGCAGGTATTATATACTACTACAACTCACTTAGACAAGTAATGTGGGACCAATTCCACACCACAACTGAACAAGTCTACATGGGCCACCATACTAACGGGCCGGGGTACTACAACCCTTTCAGTCTAACATGTTGGCATCACTTGGAATCATATTGTCAATATTCATCAAATGCTATATGAAGCTAGACAGGCTTTTCAGCAGCCCCTGTTTAAGGGTATTTTCTCCATAGCCTCATGGCAGATATGGAAGCAAAGAAATGCAAGAGTCTTTGAGAATAAAAACCCCAGTTTCAGCAGTTGGAAAGTTTTGTTTAAACAGGAGGACACCCTACATATGTTCAGGGTGAAAGAAGAGATGAGACCTATAATTTTTTATTGGCTAGACTGTCTTAATTAATATTCTTGTTTTGTAAATTCTTCCGCTTTCAAATTGCTGTAAATACTTCTCTTATTTATATTTAATATATATAACTGTAGAAGCCTCCCCTACAGCTTTACTTTAAAAAAATATCTTTCTGTGGTTTTAACATGACAAACCAAAAACATTCTAGTGTCAAACAAAATTTTAAAACAACTAAACATGGTCAATTAAATAGAACATAGTAAAAGTACTAACAGAAAATTTCTAAGTACACGAAGGAAGAGCACACATACCAGGAAAAAGAAATGAATTGTCATTACATCTGAAAGCAATATTACAAGAAAATAACAACCGAGCCGTGGGATCCGTACAATCTTGGTTATGGCACTGAATGTACATCTGCAATAAATTATAACATACTAGATCAGCTTAATCACAAATAACATCGGTTGATAATATGTCTATGAAGATTAAATTCTGGATGCTTTATTACTAAGTTCGACACAAAATAAGTGATGTTTCAGTGATTGTCGCTTGGATTAAGGAATATATACCCATTCATGACGAATCAAATCAATCAATTATCTTCAATCTCTACATTTCAGTCTTCCACTAATTTGTCTCTCTCACAAAACAAGGCAACATAGCTTAGGAATACAGATTTTTTGTTTTATGTTTAAATTGTAAAGCATCACTTATTTTGTAACAAGAACTTCCATTCAAACATCATATTTTGTAAAGAGGGTGTATACAACAACAAAATTGTTGAACCCGTGAAACTTTATTCAGCACATAAACATTAACTTATTTTATTAGTCATTTCACCATAAGATAGTCTAATACAATAGTAGCAAAAGGCTGAGAAAACTTACATGACAAGCATAAATGGAATGAACAATTTGAAAATAAGAAGTGCCGCCATAAGAAATGGCTGCCAAGAAAAAAATGAGAGAAATGATCAGTGACTGGAATTAAAAAAAAAAAAAAGAATGATCTTATAAAGAAAATTGATATAACACAAACACTTACACTGAATATTGTAATGAATCGGTACACAGATGAGATCTCAAAGCTTGCAATACTTGCAAAATTACCAGTTCCAAAGAAGGCAACGTTAAATAAGATCATCTGCAACACAGAAAGATACCAATACTTATGGAATGGTGTTTTGAAATAAAATTATATTAAAATAGTTCTAGTTCTATTGACAAATCGCCATGGGACATTTACAGAAAAGATAAGGTGGCATATAAATGCAACTACGAAGATAGCAATGTATCTTCTGCTAGGAAAAGTTTTCAGCACCATACCAAGGTTTTGGTTTTCATAAATGTAGATTTCAGGTATATTACTGACTACCAGTTCACACAATTTGTACCATTATATACTGTGTTTAGCCTTATCAGTGCTCTACATTAATCTTATAGGGCACTTAGGTTAGAAGTCACAGTTTGAAAAATTATTATTATTCAAAAATTCTACCATTTTGGGAATCCCCTTATAAGAGTTACTCCTATAAAATGGCTTCTCATTTAAACTGCAAAATGATCTATCAACTATCCTTTATTCGGCTCAAGATTACCTAGATGAGAAGCAGGAATTTAAGATCACCCAAATAAGTTCTATGTATAGGAGTGTTAAAAACACAAGCAATACAATAGTGGCTGAGGACTTTTGGAAGTTTGGAACCAGTAAGGGATGGAAAAAGAAGTTCGAATGCTGGATGGCCTGCACTGGGACTGTACAGTGATCAAGAAAGGCCTTCACACAGCCGATGGGCCTCAGACTGCATCTGGACAAGGTCATGGACACAAGCGCGTGACAGTAGGAGCACCATAACCTATATAAGGCAACAAGGGATCTCAAGGTCCTTAACCAGATTGAATGTGCTGATTTCAGTTCATCAAAACCCTACAAACCCTTGGCCTTAACGTCCTTAACCCAAATTGAGCATGCTGATTTCAGTGCATTGAAACCCTACAATTGTCAGCCTTCTTTTCCCGTCAATTCAGTTATCCTACTCCAACAACACGACTTGCTACCCATTGCCTGTGGTGCAGCAATCCATTTCAAATAGCCTCCAGCGGCTTATCCCTATTCCAAATACTTTAGCATCTTTGGCTGCATTTAATACATCTTAATCCTAGAGGACGACCTAATGCCCATAAGATCTTAAGTTTCTGTTTATATATCAAGAACCCTGTATTGTGCCGATCAGCTTCCTTAATCCTCGGTTTTGTTATGTACCACAACTATAGAGTTGAGATCATATTATGCACAAAGCACACTGCAATCCATAAGACAATAATGAAAAAAAAAAGATCATAGACTTACAAATAACAGAGGGATTCGTAGATCAGACAGTTGGAAGCATCTTTCGTCATAGCCAAAAATTGAGCCATCCACAATGCTACTACGACGTGCAGAACTGCTTTCTTCTGAGCAATACAGGTTGGCAGATTCCACAAATATCCATCCCATGAGTACCATTGCAAAAACGCTATAGAAAACTGCTTCATAGCTGCACAGATCAAATTGAAACATTGTATTTGTGACGTGTACATGCTATTCCTCAGATACAGCAACAACAACTTTAATATATGAACGCTACAGCAGTAGTAAACAGTGTACCCAATAGACAGCAGCAAAAATGGAGGAGCAAAACCCAAGAAGATAGATGTAAGACGAGATAGAACAGTAGGAGGTGAAAAAAGCGGTAGCACCATAGCAACACCTGCCAAAAAAATGATGAGTTAAAACTAATACAACCAAAACTCTTAAAGTTTCGACTTTAGCAAAACTCTTAAAAGTTTCAACTTTAGCAAGAGCAATTAACCAAGGCATAACACTAACTAGAAGGTAGCACCTATGGCTTAAAAAATTGATGCATATTTAATGGAGTTTGGCCAACTAGATTTAGATGGAAGAAGTTCTGCTAATTGATGTGGATTTGCTAAAAGTTAGAATGTCTCCACCTGGGATCACAGCTATTTATCAGTGACTTTTTTTTGCTGCTTTCCCATGTACAGTTATTTCTCTTAGCATACTCCATTATGGTTCTCACCTACTGTTTCCCATAAAGAAACACTAACCAAAAGGTGGTTATTAAATGCTAGCATGGGAAAATTATGGATTCTGTGATATTACCATCCTAATTAAATAGACTATTGATTCATAAATATGTATATGTCTACTACAATCATGCCAGCTAACTTTGTGGAGTTGATAGTTATCAATGCTCTGACCAAATTGTATTCCAGCTTGCCGCATTTTGAATTTTAAAGGTCAGGATTGCCAAGGGAAAGATCCATCAGGATGTAGAAAGCATTCTTGAAGGTACCAGAATAGTTCCTATCCAGCCTATATATTTCTTAAATAGTGCTCACAACTAAAACAGTTCAGAAAACCAAATAAGACTCTGCCTCATGGAATGGGGCAAATGTCATGTGTGCTAGAAAACTGACATATTAAAGATTAGCTGCTGAACAGCAATTTTGACAGTTCTTGGTGTCAAAAGAAAAGGATAGTAGTTCTTGCGAGGTTCGGACTTGTAAGTTGCTATTGCATAATTACAAGAAAACAAGATGTAGCAATAAAAAGACAGGAACCAGAGAAACATTGGAGAAATGAAGAGCACAAATTGCAAGGTTATAGGAACATCGTTCATGGCTTTACCAGCTATGGACCAGTTGATCAACTGGTGCAATGGGTGCAGCTCTTTGTTCTGAGACCGATGCGAGGTAGATAACCACACCATTATTGAAGATATTGCAACTAAAACAACCTAGAGCATGCTAACATATATTAATATGTCTCCAATTTAAACTTTCACGAAACAAATACCAATATCAGGAAAGCACTGCTTGCATTTTTCACCTGAATAAAAAATAGCTTAGAGAATTGAGGGCTCCGTTTATTTGCTCGAGTAAGATACAGCCAAAAGCTGCTATTATTTGTGGTCGTCCATCTCGAAGCCATTGCAATTAGTATTATCAGCGCCCCACTAAAAATTCTGCATTTATAAGCTTCATCAGACCAAAAGTTGCGAGTAAACACCTGATAAACTAAACTGTGGCGACAGTAAAATAGTTAGCAGCTTCTTTAATTCTCCAAAAACACAAATTTCAGAGAACAAAACCAATCAACCAATGGTATTTGCTCTCAGCTAATACCAATGAAATGAAAGAAAAATGCATTAATTATGTAAGCCAAAGAAGCATACACCAAGTTGTTGTTTTCTGGAATTTCAGCTGGCATCAATGTGAATACAGACAAGAACCAGCTTGCAAGCCATATGTATATTGCAAGCGCAGGGCTAGCTTGAAGAAACAATGCTACACAAGTAGAAGCAAGTATCCCAAGGACCAAAAAGCACCATGTATAAAGCTTCCTATCAAAAAAGCTCATAACCTGCACAGAAGTATCAAATTCCATGTCAAATCTCATGTAGACCTAAAATGCTTGGGGTGTCAATAACAAGTGGGTACATACCAGAAACTCCAGTATGAACAGTGCAACAACTGAAATGTTCAGGAGATTCATGATGTACTTGAATGGCATATTAGATAATTCTCTCCATACTGCCTTCAGGAATCCAAAGTTTTGTACAATTCTTGTCCAAAGGAATATTGTCATAAATACATAGGCATGGTAAAGAAGTGGAGATTCCTCTAAAAGTAGTATAATGGATGAAAACCCCATAGACAAGCATCCACCTATGTATACCTGCAACCAAAAGATATAGGATTGAAATAGTGTAACAAAAAACATCAGCAGTCAACTAACAGAAAAGACACTCCAATAAAGTTGTATAGTTTTGAATAGCAACTTTGAGCGACACACAAGAATGAACAATTATCAACCCCATATATTCTGAATGTAATTCTACCTGATGCCTATAGCTCTATACAGAAGCAAGCCCCTAAAATACGTCATGCAAATTTTACGGCACCTGTTCTGATTTTCTTAAGGGGAAAAAAGAGTTTCTGGGGAAAATGTAAACAGAAACACATAACAGAGTTGAACAAAATTATATTGACCGCGATCCAGATTGAATAGGCTGGAAAAGAAAGCAACACAAAAGCATATGTTCATAACACATCAAACATTACAGACAAAAATTCGTAAAGTCAAGACTGAATAGGCTGTCTTACTTTCATGGAGGTGTTCTTGGGATACACTTGAGTCCTCTTTAGAAGATTAGCAGGAAATGTTGTATAAGACTGTAGCACATGTAGAATGAGGTTCACCATCCATCCAATATATCCAAGTGTGATTGTTGTCATTAACATGAACCAATCGTATGTTTGAAAATAATGGAGACCAGCAAGAGCCATACTTCTGAGCTCTTCAGAATGTTTAATGGCAGTTTCATAGTCCCTTGCAGATATAAGATCTTCAATTTGATCGAGGACTGAAGAATAGTTTGCCAATGGCTTAAAAGGCTTGAAATAGAGTGAACTGGATTGCTTCATCTCTGAGACGGATTAGGGAAGGCATGTATAGTAAGGATATGAACTAATGTATTCACCTTGGTGGTGGTACATTTGCATTAAAATATAAAGGTGATTAACATGATGAGATTCATAGCTAACGATTCTGGATGTTCTACAGTTCTACTGTAAACTGTGGACTTCAATAGCAGATCAATAAGGAAATATTCTCGTCAAACTGTAAGGACCCTGAAAATCCCATTAAGCTTATGCATTGGTTACTGTTGCTAATCAAGTAATTAACATGGAATTGGATCCTAGTCAATGCATTAAGGCGTATGATAAGGGTAGAAATACCACCATTGCCATGAATGGGAGTATGGAGTCAGTATGAGTAGCATTACTAAATAACAAGGGAGCTAGTGCTACAACAGAAAGAAGAAGGACATTTCTGCCCTTAGCTGTTCAGTGGAGTATAGAGGGTAGAAAAGTAATTTCGCAGCTGGTAATGGATAAGAACCAAGTTACGATGAGATTCACGGCCTCCTCATTTCACCGCAATAGAGCCGACCATTCCCATCGCTTTTCCCCTAGCCAAACCGGAGAGTGAGAGTGAGAGCAAGAACGAGAGGGGCCGCAATGACAGGTGGAGGAGAAGGCCTCAAGAGGCTTTGGACCAGGAATCCCGGTCGAACCGAAGGAGCCGAAGGAGGTGGAGCCGGGCAAGCTTGGTTTCGGCCACCTCTACTCCTACTCCAACGCCAATCCTTCTTCCCCAACCGAACCGAAAAGCAAGGATCCCAAGTAAGCCAAGAAACCCCATTAGCATAGGAGTAGCAAGCAGAACAACCTAGAGTGGAATGTAGTTGGCAAAGCTAACAAATCTAGTAGAAACCAAAGGTACATCGGAGTTCTTCCTTTTGGGTCTCGATGGGGAGTTACCTAGGGGCCCTTGTAGCTCGTCCGGTTGTCCCCAAGCCCTTACCTAGAATCGGCGGTAGGTCTCGGGCCTACAACCCCCAAACCTAGGTCATCTCACCCCAATATCGTCATCGACCCTAGGCATACCTTGTAGCACCACCGTCCAAGCCATCAAGCAACCAAGATCCCAAGAACCGAGCTCTAGGCAATGTAAAACCGAACGTCGAACCAAAGGTCGTGCATCAAGAACTCGAATCCCAAAGAAAGAACCGAACCCCCATCAACCAAATTTCGAGCAACTAAGAACCGAACCGTAGATTCCCACATCCAAGAGAACAAGAACCCTAGAACCGAACCCGTGCCTCGTGCAACCAAGAACCAACCAAGGAATCGAAGTTCCCCAAAATCCAAAGAAACACCGAACCCTAGAACGGAGCCACCGCATCCCATCCTCAAGAACCGAATAGCTAAACCTTAGAAACTCAAAACCAGTGGAGGAATAGAGGAGCACTGTGGTCGTGGTAGCGCAGAAGAATCGGCGCCCGAGCCGCGGGCTAATTGTCGGTGTCGTCGCAGTGGCGGCGGAGGGAGGAGGCGTCGCCATAGAGGAGCTGGGAGACGGGCCGTCGCCAAGTGAGGTGAGGAGCGCGTCGAGTAGCCAAGAGGAGGAGGTCGCCAGAGGGGCGAGGTAGAGGAGAGTCGTGAGGGAGCCGTGGAGGCAAGGGCGTCGCCATGAGGGAGAGGAGGTGGCGAGTCGGTCGCCG
Source organism: Rhipidocladum racemiflorum (assembly GCA_036346355.1). Classification (NCBI taxonomy): domain Eukaryota; kingdom Viridiplantae; phylum Streptophyta; class Magnoliopsida; order Poales; family Poaceae; genus Rhipidocladum; species Rhipidocladum racemiflorum. Next base: position 24,852,349 of record CM070571.1, read on the forward strand.
AAGGAAGAAGGGAGGCGAGAGACCGAGTCCGAGTCGGGAGGAGATGAGGAGAAAAGGGAGAGGAGAGGAGCATTGGGCCAAAAGCCCATGCGGTCAAGAAACGAAAAAGAGGGAGAGGAGAGACCTGGGCCTTCGGTCCATCAGAGTGGAGAAAAGAAAACAGAAGAGAGAAATAAAAGAGGGTGAAAGAAAGGAGAAAAGGAAAAGGAAAGAAGAGAAAAGAAAAGAGAAAAATAGGAAAAGAGGGAGAGTCTGGGTTTTAGGTAGTCTTTGCAACCGTAGCTAGTTTCGTTAATTTAGTCATCTCGGTAATAAAGCATTTAAAACCCGAAACCAACCATTAGAGTTAGTAAATAAATTAGAGAGTAGTCAAAAGTTGTCACTAAGTGTTGGACGCCATTAATCGATTCAAAAGGCTAATTATGAGCAAAACTAATAGTAGTAAATATATTTCAGATCTCGACTTGAATCAACCGGACTGTAACCAATTGTTGAGCGAGGACGATTTTACCAATCTTAATTCGTGCAAGTTTCTTTAAATCATGTCTTCTTAAATGTTTCCAATGTTTTCATTAAATACTTCAACGCATGGAAAAATCTATGTTGCAACTAAAACTATAAATTGGATGAGGATGGATGGTGGAGTTGAAAAATGGATGGATGGATGGTTTGGTAAACGGGTTGGTGATGGAATGGTTTGATGAGTGGATGGATGAGTTGGTGTATGATTAAAATGGTGGGAAGAGGGCGCCGATGATAAGGTTTGAATCCGCCCTGGTCCTCAACATATGGTTATTATATAAGGTCAAACAATCTAACACTTGGGTAATGAGCCGTAAATGAGTATCAACCATAGTGTGAGGAATTCAGTCAGAAAAGGTTGTCCTAGGAAGGTATTAATATCTCCACCATGGGTAAGTTAAGGGGCGCGACTTTGGGACATGCTTAGGTAGACCCAAAGGACTAAAGCCAATTGGACGGCGGTATATTTGAAGCCGTGGAGTTCTTGCCAGTTGGTGCGGGGTAACAATCAGATCTGCGAGTTGTGGATGACCTTGGTGGGTGTCCCCAACTCGAGTGCAGGGGTGGAGAATTACTACTGGACTAGTGATAAACGTTCTGGGGCATCTCTATGTCACTATGGGTAAAGTGGTACAAACCTGCGCAGGGTAAAATCATGATCATGCCAGTCTCTTGGAATGGAGACTACGGAAGCTAAGTCTGTCTACGTCACGAGTGTTAGTAGCATTTTGGGATAATTAAAATGACACAACTTTCTTAATAAAGCTTTATTTTATGAAAAGTGGATTTGAGAGGAAATGGTCTTGGATGGACATGAGTTGGATGATTTGAGGAAATTCATCTATTGTATTTTACTATTAATGCTTGCGAGTACTTGAAGACTCACTCTTGCTAAATCTCCTTTTCAAGAATCGGGCTCCAGATGTTCAAGCGTCGGACGGTTTGACGAGGCTACCGAAGTTCTATCGAGGAAGGATAGAAGGGATTAGTAGTCGCACGCCGGCCACGCCAGGCTTTTGGGTGTATTTAGTACCTATGTAATTCCTTTCGTAGTATTAGATCCGATGTCTGACTAAGGTATCTTGGACTTGAAGCCGGCGTGGCATAATGGTCGTAATAAAGGTACCATTTTCTGTCTCTAATTATTGTTCTCAGTAACACTCTGAATACGGTGTAGTAGCCGATAAAGTATTGGGTTGCCCGATATTTTATTAGCCACTATACCGAGATCTCGAGTAATTATCTCGACATAACAACAGGGAAGTCGTTGATTATCCGCTAATTACCTGGTCGCCACAGTGGTATCAGAGCAATGGTTACGAGAACCACGCTATTAAATAATTAGAGACCGGTAGGAAAACCCAAGTAAAAATATTTCCGAGCTATATGCAGTAGTTATATTGTAATTCTTGTCTTATCAAATAGTAGCAATAGCCTTAATCTTTTGTCTTCTTGATTTTAATTGGACCACCAATGTTAAGTAGAACCTTTTAAGGGGATAGGGCTCGTATTATGCGTAATTAATGTTCTATGTCATCATTTATTGATCTTGCATAATTTAAGTTAAGACACTAAGGATGTTGATCTTGCATAATTATTGCTTTCAAATGTGAACTAGTCATTCTGGATGCATGTCAATCTTCATACCGCCACCATGCTTAGTGTGATGGTCATAAGCAACTAGGCTGTACATATTCCAGTTATTTAATCAATTATGTTCATGCTTGTTTAGTTGTCTCATGCAAGAAAATCAACGTCATGTATATAGCTACATTCTAGCAATTGCATGGCATCTTGTTTAGTGCTTGATGCAAATCGATTGATGATAAGGTTGTTACATTGCATCAAAGATGTCTGCTTTTAATCCTTTAAATTTCCACTAGTATGGATAGGTCGCTTTAGCACGAGCATCTTGTTCACTAGTGCATAAATTGTCATAGTGTAGGAATGGACCATGGCCATGTGATCTGTTAGAATGCTAGGGTAAGGTAGGCTGTAATAATATTCACTTAATGGGAGCTGTTGATTTATAATTGCTTTTACTTGTGCTATGCAGTCATGATTAGTATGTTGCACATGAACATGGGTTAGATAGATTTTCATTCACCAATGAGCATTTCTTTAATCTTTCTTGTACAGATGTGTGTATATGGTTATATATGTATATAATTAGCCGATTATATAAATCAAGAGGAGCTAAGGATTAGGAAAGGTTCCTGACACAGTCCGTGGCGTATGGATATGCGAATCCAAGCGTGGCTCGAGCATCGTAACTCGAGAAATCCTTGGTGCTCAAGCATCGTGATTCTTTGCCGTTTTCTTTCCTTGTTTTGATCTTGTGTCAAGTTCTTCTCTAGGTTTAGTTGTGAGCTCGAGCGTCGGTCTTTTGAGTTCTTGGTGCTTGGACACCATTGTCTCTTTATCGTTTCCTTATGTGATTTGATCGATGTGTTATATTTCTTCCAAGATCCTTTTTCTTTTGTCTTAATTGCTTCTTTATTCGTTGTTTCGCATTTTACCCTGAGACGATTAGGTAGATGGTATCTTGTAAATTCTGGAATGGAGTGACGAACGAGAGCGAATTATCCAATGTCTTCTCTCTTCTTTAAAACAAAAAATCATAATGGCCTCTATTCACAACAACACCTCTCATCTCACCAAGGAATGCTGGCTTAAATTAAAAGTTTGCAACTTTTACCCTCTCCACACGATAATACCTCTTGTCTTATAAATGAATTCTGATAATGGCAATTGTCCAACCATACCTTATAAAATTATTCTAGCTAACATAAGAAGGGCAATTAAATCTAAAATTTTGCTAAAGGAAAAGGATTAGCTAAGTTACGTCTCGTTAATGCTTCTCTTGCAGGATGTCGGACAACCAGGTTAGAGAGCCAGACCTAATCCTAAGGCTAGGTTCCTCAAACTACCTCCCAGATCCAGGCGCTAGGCAAATCACTTTTCCTAGCAATCCTAACCCACCCGATGTTCAGGAACCCATACCTCAGTTGCCACAGGGGAGTAGTACTTGTATCACTCTCACATTGGAAAACCCAAATGAACTGGAGGGGATCTTGAGGTACCTGGAAGCAATAAGAGAGAGGGCTAAATTCAGTATACAATCATCTTCACCTCCACAGCCTTTACCTTTTGTGCCACTCATGCCAAATAGACCCATTCCACCTCAACCTTGGATAGTTGCACCACCTCAGTATCCCGCTCCCAATCCACCAAATCCATTCGTTAAGTGCTTCAAATGCGGAGGGCAACATTATAGCAACGCTTGTCCAAAGAAATTCCGTGGTTGCTATACATGTGGCAAGGAAGGGCATTACCAGAGAAACTGCTCCTACATAGCTACACCCGTAGGACGGAGTATTCCGCCAAAACCTTCACCTAAAAGTTATAAACGTAGAGGCCCTCGCTATGCCAACAATTATCCGCTACAACCTACTAAGTGCTATAATTGTGGCCAAGAGGGGCACAAAAAGATTAGCTGTCCGCACCCTGTTAGTCAAACCGACAACACAACCTGTAGATTCCAAAGCCGCCCACCAAGAGCGGGCGTACTCACTGAAACCCCATTGCTATTTCATCGCAAGGACACAAATGAGCTCCAATAGCGTGCTTAACCCGTCTAAACAATGTGACTGTGGAGCAAAGTGAGGAAGCGGCAGATGTAGTGATGGGTATGCTTTCCATTCCTCCATCCGTGAGAAATATTCTATTTGATCCTGGTGCAACACATTCATTTATTTCTAAAGAATTCATGGCTAGAAATAAACTAGAATGTGCAACCTTATTGGCGTCATTAAGGATTAGTACACCTGCCGGGGCAATCACAGTAACTTCCTTGAGAAGGGATCAAATAATAAAAATTCAGGATACCCCATTCCTAGCTAATTTGCATGTCATCAGTTTATCCCACCTAGATGTGATATTAGGTATGGATTGGCTAGCTGCAAACGGAGTTATCGTAGATTGTGAGATGAAAACTGTATCTGTAAGAACACCTAGCGGGGATCGTATTTTGTTCCAGGGACGTAGAGTCGGAATGTATCCATCTGATATTAAACTCAACCATCTGTCCCCACAAGAATTAACTCCCATCCTAGTGGTTCGAGATTTTCCTGATTTATTTCCTGAAGAACTGCCAGGGATGCCACCTGACAGGGAAATAGAGTTCACCATCGATCTTGTTCCTGGAGCCACTCCTATATGCAAGAGACCTTCCCGTATGACCCCATCAGAGCTAGTAGAACTAAAGAAACAACTGAAAGAATTGGAGGAAAAGGATTTATCAGAGAGTGTCACCTTGGGGAGCACCGTTAGTAATTGTGCCAAAGAAGAATGGGGAACAGAGGTTATGCATAGATTATAGAGATCTTAACGAGGTCACAATCAAAAACAAGTATCCTCTTCCTAGGATCGATGATCTGTTCGATCAGCTCAAGGGTGCTTGTGTCTTCTCTAAGATAGACCTACGGTCAGGGCATCATCAGGTTAAAGTAAGAGCAGAAGATGTGGAGAAAACCGCCGTTGTATCCAGATATGGGCATTATGAATACATAGTAGTACCTTTTGGATTAACTAATGCCCCAGGAGTGTTAATGAATTTAATGAGCAAAATTTTTATGAAGTATCTGGATAAATTTGTAGTGGTATTTATTGGTGACATTTTGATCTATTCCAAAAATGAAGAAGAGCATAAGGAACATCTGAGAATCACACCTCAAGTCCTAAGAGAGAACCAATTGTACGCTAAGTTCAGTTAATGTAGGTTTTGGCTGAATCAAGTTTCTTTTCTCGGGCATGTTATAACCTAAAAGGGGTTGAGGTAGACCCAGAAAAGATAAAATCAATTAAGTCATGGAGACAATCATCCAATCAGAAAGAGATTAGAAGTTTCCTTGGTTTAGCTGGGTACTACCGCAAATTCATCAAGGGATTTTCTCAAATATCATCAACCCTCACCAAACTCTTGAGAAAGGATAGTAAGTTTAACTGGACTGAAAAATGCGAGGAGAGTTTCCGAAAACTCAAGGAAGCTCTAACCTCCACTCCAGTTCTATCCTTACCTGAGGAAGGCATTGAATACGTGGTGTGCTGTGATGCCTCCCGAAACAGGATTCGGTTGTGTGCTAATGCAAAAGGAGAGAGTTATTGCTTATGCATCTAGGCAATTACGCCCACACGAAGCCAATTATCCAACCCATGATCTAGAATAGGGAGCTGTAGTATTTGCTCTAAAAGTTTGGAGACACTACTTGTATGGAGCTAAATGCATTTTGTATAGTGACCACAAAAGCCTCAAGTATTTGTTCACCCAAAAGGAATTGAATCTAAGGCAAAGAAGATGGCTGGAACTTATTAAGGACTATGACATCACCATCAACTACCCCCAGGAAAAGCTAACGTGGCAGCAAATGCATTGAGCAGGAAGGCTCACTGTAACAACCTGTCTATTCAAAGCTTTATGCTAGAACTAATAAGAGAATTGGCAAAGATGGAAATTAGTTTCGACATATGCACCTCAAATGCCATGTTAGAAACCATGGAAGTCCAGCCCACTCTATGGGAGCAAATGAAAAAGAAGCAAGCCACTTATAGCTTCATTCTAGAAGAAATCAAAAGGATCAAGTCCAAACAACCATCAGAATTTAAAGTGGATCAGTATGACAGTCTAAGGATGAATGATCGTTTAGGTGTTCCCAATGACGCAAAAATCAAACTGGCCATCCTTAGAGAGGCTCATGACACCCTTTATACCATCCTTCCAGGCAACACTAAAATGTACAAGGATCTGAAAGAAACCTTTTGGTGGAATGGTGTGAAAAAGGACATAGCAGAGTATGTTAGTAAATGTGATACCTGTCAGAAGGTTAAAGCGGAGCATCAGCGTCCTGCAGGCTTGTTACAACCTCTCTAAATCCCTGAGTGGAAGTGGGAAGATGTCTGCATGGACTTTATTACGGGTTTGCCCAGGACCTTAGCTAAAAAGGATGCCATTGGGTAATAGTGGACAGACTCACAAAATATGCTCACTTTATAGCTACTAATCAAAAATACTCTGCTCACAAACTAGCTGAAATCTACATAGAAAGAATTATCACGTTGCATGGAGTTCCTAAGACCATTACTTTAGATAGAGGAATAGAGGATCTATCTCCACTTCTAACTTTTGGAATAACTTACAGATTACCTTGGGAACCCAATCAAGTTTAGCATCGCTTATCACCCTCGAGACTAATGGGCAGACCGAGCGGGTGAATCAAATTTTGGAAGAGATGCTAAGGGCCTGTGTACTGAATTTTAAAGAAAGTTGGGACAAATACTTGCATTTGGTGAAGTTTTCCTACAATAATAGCTACCAAGCAAGTATTCAGATGGCACCATATGAGGCTCTATATAGCAAGAGGTGTAGATCACCATATGTTGGTATGAGGTAGGAGAAAAATCATTAATGGGACCAGAGCTAATTTGTCAAAATGATGAGAGGATACTGATTAATTCAAGAAAGGTTAAAAGCGCCCAAAGTCGACAAAAGAGCTACGCCGATAAGCGTAGAAGGGATCTCAAGTTCCAACCGGAAGAATATGTATATCTAAGGGTGTCCCCAATGAAAGGAGTTCACCGGTTTGGAATAAAAGGGAAGCTCGGTTCTCGGTATGTTGGGCAAATCAAGATTCTGGAATAGAAAGGAACCTCTGTTTATCAAATCGAACTACCTCCTCAATTATCCAGAATTCGCAATGTTTTCATGTTTCCCAACTTCGAGCCTGTCTTAGGGAGCCTTCCCAATTAGTGTCAAATGCGGACATTCCCTTGCAATCAGACCTAACCAATGAGGGGCATCCGCTCAAAATTCTATCCGCAGAAGAACATCGATTCCGAAGAGCTACAATTAAATTCTGTAAGGTCCAATGGAAGCATCATACGTAAAAGAGGCTACGGGGAGAAAGAAGATAATCTGTGGGAAGCCTACCCGCATCTGTTTAGGTGGGCGGATTTGGGACGAAATCCTTTTAAGAGGATAGGATGTAAGGACCACGAAAATCCCATTAAGCTTATGCATTGGTTACTGTTGCTAATCAAGTAATTAACATGGAATTGGATCCTAGTCAATGCATTAAGGCGTATGATAAGGGTAGAAATACCACCATTGCCATGAATGGGAGTATGGAGTCAAGATGAGTAGCATTACTAAATAACAAGGGAGCTAGTGCTACAACAGAAAGAAGAAGGACATTTACGCCTTAGTCGCTCAAAGGAGTATAGAGGGTAGAAAAGTAATTTCGCACTGGTAATGGATAAGAACCGAGTTACTGATGGGATTCACAAAGACTCCCTCATTTCACTGCAATAGAGCCAGCCATTCCCATCGCTTTTCCCCTAGCCAAACCGGGAGAGTGAGAGTGAGAGCAAGAACAGAGGGGCCGCAGCCGACAGGTGGAGGAGAAGGCCTCAAGAGCTGCTGGACCGGAATCCCCAGTCGAACCGAAGGAGCCGAGGAAGGAGGTGGAGCTGGGCAAGCTTGGGTTTCGGCCACCTCTACTCCTACTCCAACGCCAATCCTTCTTCCCAACCGAACCGAAAAGCAAGGATCCCAAGTAAGCGGCAAGAAACCCCATTAGCATAGGAGTAGCAAGCAGCAACAACCTAGAGTGGAATGTAGTTGGCAAAGCTAACAAATCTAGTAGAAACCAGTGTACATCGGAGTTCTTCCTTTTGGGTCTCAGTAGGGGAGTTACCTAGGGGCCCTTGTAGCTCGTCCCGGTTGTCCCCAAGCCCTTACCTAGAACTGGCCAGCCGGTCTCGGCGCTACAACCCCCAAACCTAGGTCATCTCACCCCAATATCGTCATCGACCCTAGGCATACCTTGTAGCACCACTGTCCGAAGCCATCAAGCAACCAAGATCCCAAGAACCGAGCTCTAGGCAACGAAAACCGAACGTCGAACCGATTGTCGGGCATCAAGAACACGAATCCCAAAGAAAGAACCGAACCCCCATCAACCACCTTGAGCAACTAAGAACCGAACCGTAGATTCCCACATCCAGAGAACAAGAACCCTAGAACCGAACCCGTGCCTCGTGCAACCAAGAACCAACCAAGGAATCGAGTTCCCAAAATCCAAAGAAACACCGAACCCTAGAACGGAGCCACCGCATCCCATCCTCAAGAACCGAATAGCTAAACCTTAGAAACTCAAAACCCGGTGGAGGAATAGAGGAGCACAGTGGTCGTGGTAGCGCAGAAGAATCGGCGCCAGAGCCAGCGCTAATTGTCGGTGTCGTCGCAGGCGGCAGGGAGGAGGCGTCGCCATAGAGGAGCAGGGAGGCAGGCCGTCGCCAAGTGAGGTGAGGGAGCGCGTCGAGTAGCCAAGAGGGAGGAGGTCGCCAGGAGGGGCGAGGTAGAGGGAGAGTCGTAGGGAGCCGTGGAGGCAAGGGGCGTCGCCATGAGGGAGAGGAGGTGGCGAGTCGGTCGCCAGAAGGAAGAAGGGAGGCGGAGAGACCGAGTGCTGAGTCGGGAGGAGATGAGGAGAAAAGGGAGAGGAGAGGGAGCATTGGGCCAAAAGCCCATGCGGCTGAAGAAACGAAAAAGAGGGAGAGGGAGAGACTGGGCCTTCGGTCCAGTCGGTAGTGGAGAAAAAGAAAACAGAAGAGAGAAATAAAAAGAGGGTGAAAGAAAGGAGAAAAGGAAAAGGAAAGAAGAGAAAAGAAAAGAGAAAAATAGGAAAAGAGGAGAGTCTGGGTTTTTAGGTAGTCTTTGCAACCGTAGCTAGTTTCGTTAATTTAGTCATCTCGGTAATAAAGCATTTAAAACCGAAACCAACCATTAGAGTTAGTAAATAAATTAGAGAGTAGTCAAAAGTTGTCACTAAGTGTTGGACGCCATTAATCGATTCAAAAGGCTAATTATGAGCAAAACTAATAGTAGTAAATATATTTGAGATCTGGACTTGAATCAACCGCACTGCAACCAATCTGTTGAGCGAGGACGATTTTACCAATCTTAATTCGTGCAAGTTTCTTTAAATCATGTCTTCTTAAATGTTTCCAATGTTTTCATTAAATACTTCAATGCATGGAAAAATCTCTGTTGCAACTAAAACTATAAATTGGATGAGGATGGATGGTGGAGTTGAAACATGGATGGATGGATGGTTTGGTAATCGGGTTGGTGTTGGAATGGTGTGTGGAGTGGATGGATGAGTTGGTATATGGTTAATATGGTGGGTAGAGGGCGCTGATGAGAAGGGTTGTAGCCGTGGGTCCTCTACATATGGTTATTATATAAGGTCAAACAATCTAACACTTGGGTAATGAGCCGTAAATGAGTATCAACCATAGTGTGAGGAATTCAGTCAGAAAAGGTTGTCCTAGGAAGGTATTAATATCTCCACCATGTGTAAGTTAAGGGGCGCCTTTGGGACATCTTAGGTAGACCCAAAGGACTAAAGCCAATTGGCGGCAGATATTTGAAGCCCAGTGGAGTTACCGCCAGTTGGTGCGGGTAACAATCAGATGTCTGCGAGTTGTGGATGACCTTGGTGGGTGTCCCCAACTCGAGTGCAGGGGTGGAGAATTACTACTGGACTAGTGATAAACGTTCTGGGGCATCTCTATGTCACTATGGGTAAAGTGGTACAAACCTGCGCAGGGTAAAATCATGATCATGCCAGTCTCTTGGAATGGAGACTACGGAAGCTAAGTCTGTCTCTGATACGAGTGTTAGTAGCATTTTGGGATAATTAAAATGACACAACTTTCTTAATAAAGCTTTATTTTATGAAAAGTGGATTTGAGAGGAAATGGTCTTGGATGGACATGAGTTGGATGATTTGAGGGGAAATTCATCTATTGTATTTTACTATTAATGCTTGCTGAGTACTTCAGTACTCACTCTTGCTAAATCTCCCTTTTCAAGAATCGGGCTCCGATGTTCAAGCGTCGGGAGCGGTTTGGCCAGGCCGAGTTCTATCGAGGAAGGATAGAAGGGATTAGTAGTCGCACGTCGGCTACGTCCAGGCTTTTGGGTGTATTTAGTACCTATGTAATTCCTTCGTAGTATTAGATCGATGTACGACTAAGGTATCGACTTGAAGCCGTGGCATAATGGCTGTAATAAAGGTACCATTTTCTGTCTCTAATTATTGTTCTGCTGTAACACTCTGAATACGGTGTAGTAGCTGATAAAGTATTGGGTTGCCCGATATTTTATTAGCCACTATACCGAGATCTGAGTAATTATCTCAGCATAACAACAGGGAAGCTGTTGATTATCTGGGCTAATTACCTGGGTCGTCACACAAACACTCACACCTCCACGCAGTCCATCAAGAACAAAATATCCTAGAAGCTTAGAAGAGTGGAATAAACAAAATTTAAATCTTGTTCCGAAAGGATACGCGACTTTTGGATAAACTGGTTAAGAATTTGCTTTGTGTTGGCCAGAACTGCTTCAACTTCATCAGCCTGTATAATAACAGAGAAATAATGGGGAAATAAACTTTAACAAGCAGTGTGCAAGCCAAGCATAGACATATTTTTGCATAGTACTGTAGTGTTTATTGCCTGACCTTGCTTAGTTTCAAATAACGTGTAGGTAAGTTTCCCACAGAATTTAATGGGCATGGTAAACCCACAAGTGTAGCCTGCAATTTTTATGAACAACTGAGAAAAGGCATTTCTTTGTTTAAGAAAAGCAGATGATGCTGCAGATGTGTTTGCGTATAGAAATTTGTAAGCCACCATTAGAGGAGCTATATCAGCCTGGTTGACATCGACTCTTTCAAAGCCTTCAAGGGCCCAGTCTTGTGGTGTAGGCATATCATGTTTATGGTCATCAACAAACCGAAAGTCATTGTCGGGTTTGTCTGTATAGGCCAAGAACTTTGGGCTTCTAATTCCAGCGCCCCATGCTACAAGAGGAGTATCAGTGTTTGAAGGGTGTCCGTCTCCATGGCTTCCTATCAGTAGAATTGCCAAATAAAATTACATTGACATCTTAAAAAAAGGAAGAATATAGTGTACCAACCTAATACCAAAAAAAGTTAACCAACAGAACAGAAGCCTTTGCTGTCAGTAAAAGCTCAATGATACTCATCCTTATGATGCACCTAAAGTAGTCTTGTGTAAAGTCAACCAAAATCAGAGTACTAGAAAGTAATTATATGTCATGCCATGAATTGTCAAACCCTGTAGGGTCAGAACTTGAATAGAGACCCCTAGCTCTAAAAACCAAATGAAAAGAAGAGCAGGGAGTTTAGTTGGTGAAACCATTGTTAGTATAATGTACCTTTGTCACTCATTCCATGGTCTGCAGTAAAAATGTAAGCTGTCTGGTTGTCATTGAAGTAGCTTTCCATGAGATTGTACACACTTTCAGCTATTTGATCAACAACCTTGACATTGTTCAGATATATGTTTGAATAGGGCCGATGTGCATGGCCATTAGTATCACAGCCCAATAAGTGCAGAAATATAACCAACTTATCGTGTAGGAGCAACTGCCTCAATTTGACATCGTCCAAAGACCTGTTGAGAAGACCGTGAAACTGGTCGAATGACCAATGATCCAGAAATGATGCATCTGCAATCAAAGTTTCTAACCAAGTAAGCACGTGATTCTGAAAGCAGAACAAATTAGAAAAGTAGCGGCTTAATGCTTTAGATTTAGTAAAAATAGTTTTTTTTCGTTCAGAGGGACAAATCCTTCCTTTATTCAAATAAGTAACAGAAATATTTACACAACAATTAACCTGGCGTCCATCACTCGCACAAAAGCATGTTAAATTCAAAAACAATAGTTGTGGTTTCTGATTATAAAGATTCTGATGAAAACTAAGAAAAAAGCTTTAGAACCCTATTTCCCACCTATATTGTATCAATTGCAAGTCTGCAAGATGAACTTTTAGAGTAACTAGTAAGGTGTCCGTGCGTTGCAACGGTATCTACATTTTGAACAGCTGTCCTGCTATTACGATAACATGAAACAAGAAAATATGTTGTGCAAATAATACCTTATACAGTAGGACACTATTGAAGCAGTATTTCTATATTTCTATGTAAATGAAGTGTTCTGACGCTTCGTTTCTTGCGCCTGGAGTGGTTAATTAATTAAAGAGGTGAGTAAGTAAAGAATGGTCTTGTGTGTTGTCTTCCATCCACACTTGGAGTGGTTAATTAAAGAGGTGGGTAATTAAAGAATGGCAGAACTGGTAATTTTGATGAAATGACGTGGGAAGAAACTCTCACTTTATATAGTAGAGATTGGAATATTCAGGGCAGACTGGTGTGCACTATGAGTAAGCACAACGTTATCTAACTATGTTCAGAAAAATACAAGATGATCCTGACTGACACAAAAATTGGAAGGCAACAAAAAACATAATCCCATAGTAATAGATGAGGTTACAGAATCTACATTTACTGGCAACAAATCTGACCTGCTGCAAAGTCTTCATATTCATGGGGATAACTACCCCAGGTACTGTGAGGTAGGCTACTGCAGAAAATAGGAACAATGTCTGGACTTCCAAACGAGATAGTGTGCCAACTTTGATTGAATACAGAATCAAATTCAACTGGATTGGCCTTCCATCCTGCGCAACACAATAAGCAAAGTTTGTAAACATGTCATCGGTTTCTACATTATCTGAAGTACCTTCACGCCCCAAATTTCCAATAACATAAATTAGGTCCTTCTTTGTAAAGCTCAACTAAAGGTAGCCCACAACCGTGGACAAGTTAACACAGGATATCAGGAGATAGCACAATGGTTATTGTTTGTTAAACTATTTTTTAACTAGTGCAGGTTGTCGGTCCTACTCCTTGAAACCATGCTGCCACGGTCACTGACACATAGCCCAATACATGTGCGTTGGCCAGCATGTAAGGATTGTGAGAACAGGTACGGCCAATTCTACTCAACTAGTATTCTAGTAACATTAAAAAAGAATTGCACCCTGATGCATACATGTCACTCTCAAGTTCTGACAAATGGAAAGGAGGCCCTTGTCGGATTAAGCAAGACATAAACCTAGTCCAGTAGACTAGAAAATTACAATATTTTGAATGACTTGTTGTGAAAATATGTGCATATTAATCTCGCCTAATCCTTGGGCATCAAACCCCAGGAATTGCAACAAGTCTTTATCTGTTCATGTCTCTGTCCACAAACACCTACAGTAGCACATGAACTGCAAGTTTATAACTGAATTTTAGTCGGAAGACTAACAAAACTTCACAGTTAAAAGCTAAGTTAACTAGAGCAAATTAGCAACAAACTTTGTCACAATAGTTGAACTACAAGTAAGTCGTAGACCATTCTGGTGGCAACATTGCCATGAACAAAGCTACAGTAAGTCAGAGCCAAGTCACTGCAACTTGTCTGAGCAGCACTTTAGTCCTACTGGAGTCAGTTCTTGGTAGCATTGAGGGTAGCATCTCTTTAACATCCCCCCCCCCCCCCCCCACCCCACACAACCCCACAATTCGGAATTTGGACCATTATAATCTATTGAGTACCAATAATGATATGGAGTTGCTAGTAACCTCAATTAACACTAGGAATTCAGGTTGCTACCAAGCACTCACGACCAACATCGTAGCCGCATCAAACATGAAGAATAGCCGGTAGAGTACACTATAACTAGAGCTGATCAGCTGAAATAGCGCACCTTTGGTGACGGCACTGGGGTCCTCGTAGAAGCCGGCGATGATGGCGACGTGACCGGGCCTGGACTCGGTGGGCGGCCGCGCGTGGCTAACCCCCCACCGGCCCTTTTCCTGGATCAACCCGCGCAGGAACGGCGCCCTGTACCTCCCCCGCTCGTCCGGCTCGAAGAACTTGTCCGCCCTGAGCCCGTCCGCTACACGCACCAAAACCCTCACCGCATCACACAACAACAACTCGGTCGCCACCAAATCGAGAAGACGGATCAGAGGAGGAGGAGAGGCGACGAACCGACGAGGAGGACGAGGCGCTTGGCGGGAGGCGCGGAGAGGCGGGGCGGCACGGGGGGCATGCCGTGCACGATGGGGGACTTGAAGTAGATGTCGAATATGCTCAGCATGTACACGGCGTGGAGGGCGACGCCGAGGACTACCAGCCACCGCTCGCGCTGCCGCGTGGAAGCCGACGACGAGTACAGCTGCGGCTGCGGGCGGGGGCGGCCGGCCATTGCGGCGCGGGCGCCGGACGAGCCGTCGGGGTGGTGGATCTGGAAGTGGGGAGGGGCTAGGGGAGCGGCCGAGCGGGAAGGCGTTGGATGACACGACTGGACACGTCATGTCTTACGAGTACTTCACGCATAAATGCTACTCAAGCTTTTAAATTTTATTTTTAAATACATTTTACTCTATAATTTTAAAATAATTTTTATCATTTTTTATCTATTTTATTTAACTATTGTTAACGTCATTTTACTAAATAAACTAAAGTAAAATACAATATTTAAAAATATAATAAAGAGAAGTAATGCAATATAGCGTTTTTTCTTTTCAAAAACTGTAGATCCGCAACTACACTTCTTAGGATGTGTTTGGTTGCCTTCTCATCTCAGCCTAGCTTGTATGAGTGAGCTAGGCTGATGGGAACCAGGCTGGTGGGATACAAAGATGGTGTTTGGTTAGTGTTTGATTGACACATATTTTGAAATTAATTTTTTTAAAAATTTATATGGCAAGTGTGGTCTAGTTTTATTCGAAAAAATATCAGAAACTCATTTTTGAAATCGATTTAGTGACCGAATATGTTAATCAAAAGTTATAAGCAAAAATAGAAAAGAAAAAAACTTCCCTGCCCACCACCCCTTTCTTGGCATGAGACTGCATGTGGTCCCGGACACACAACACGAGGCTGCATCTCATGAAACGTCCGATTTGCTCGTTTCGTGGATCCTGGCTGAGCTGATGCAATTGCATCTAATGGGTCTAGCTCAGAAGGCAAAACAGGCAACCAAACATGGTGAGGTTGCATCCCACGAGCCGAGCCACCCTAGATGCAGGCAACCAAACACACGGTTAACTATTGAGAATTAGCACATGTACTTTGAGTTTATGGATATTCCACCTATACTCTTTCTATATGTTGCCATATCTATATGTTGCCATGAAAAATGGAAATTTTCATATTTGATGTAAGATTTGACCTGTATTCATAAAATGATACAACACTTTCACGTATTTACAGAAAAACCAATCATATCCGGAATTTGAAATTTTGTTTTTAAATAACCGAAATTTTAAATTCTGATTTTTGCATATTCGGATTTTCAAAAACCAGATATTGCATATTTTTGAATTTAAAAATCAATAACCGATTTTTCAAAAACAAGATAAAAACCGAGTATGGTTTTTATTTTTGCTTTTTTTCCTCTTTTTTTAACCCGATCTAATTCAAATGCAAATAATTTTCACTAGACAACTCCAAATTCAATTAGACAACTTCCTAAATTTATGTAAAATTATGTAGATTATGAATACGTAAAAATATTTGAGTTTGGATTACTATGTAGCAAACGATCTTAAATTTACGCTTTAGACCTAGAATTGGTATAATATGAAATTTTTGCAAAACAGCTCCAAATGTAATGAAACCAACTTTATTACTATCCTTAGGTCATAAGCTTTTCAAGTATGTAGAAATATTTCAATTTAGGCGTAATTTGTAATAATTGCTATCATAGTTAGATTTCAACGCATGTAAATGCCTAAACGGTTATAACCTGCGCAATTTCAATCCGAATGCGTTGAAACTAGTTCCTATGACATTACAATAGGGTGTTCTTACTGTTGTATGAAATTGATTAGGACTCATGATCTGTCTATGTATAATTGAATAAGTCCACCTAAGGCCTTAATACCCTTTTATAGCATTTTCTTTAGATTTTTGTCATATCAGCTTTTTTAGCTTTTTGTCATATCAGTTTTTTACATGTGTAGAAAAAAATAGGAAAAATAGTTTGTTGAAATGAAAAAGATGTGAGAATAATAATAAAAATATATTTAAATCATTGTTAGTTTTGTATGAAGGAAAAAACACGATGAAATATGTAATCTGAAAATAATGTAATAGAGTGAAATGATATTGTTTGATTGTTTATACTGTGGGGATAAAATGTAAATTTGTAGGATATATTGTTTCATTTTGAAATTTTCGAAAATAAATATATGCAATGGAAACTAGCACCCACCTATTTGGTCGGCACATGAAATGTCTCGTTGGTTCAGATGATGAAATATTTGAAAATGAATATTTGTAATGGAATGACTTCAATTATTTGTTGAACACATATTAGGGCATATACAATGAAAGTTCAGGTGATGAAATAAGCAATAGATTATATTACAAGGGCATTACAGTAGTAGAGAAATTGCTAGATGAACAAATTAAGGAAGGCACTGTTTATCATGGTAGAACAAGTGATCGTTCCGCCTATCTGGGTACAGTAGGAATGATGTACCACATTTTTTGCACATTACCGTTCCTGTGTAAGTTATGCGATGTGTTGTCGGACACTACTCAATCCCTCTTATGAAAGAACTCCATGGGGATGCGCAGTTCTCCTAGCCGTGGTCGATTGGGTGGCCTATGTCGTACGTCTCGGGGGTATACGACCGAACTTTTTGGTCTTTATGTGGATTTCTGCCCTCCCATATTGTGAGGAGCCTCCCTTTTACAGTACAATGCACCGTAAAAGACAGGTTCTAATGTGCTTTGTAACACCCCAAAATTTTGCTTTTCTTAAATTCATGTGTGAGTTGGCACTTTGGTGAATTTTTGGAATTTTCTGGAATTTATTTGGATTTATTTGGAATTTATTTGAATTTATTCCATTTTGAAATAATTAAAGAATTTAACTTTGCAAATAAAATTTTGTTGGAAATATTTTATTTGAGTCCAAAATGTCCCAAAATATTTTCCAGAATTTTTCTGGAATTTTTACGAAGTTTTGCTATTTTTAATGAATTAAATGAATTTCGAGAATTAATTTGAATATTTAATCGCTGGAAAATCAACTCGGTCGAGTATCGTTTCATCCGACCGAAGTCGGACTCGAGTCCGACCGAGCCACGTGACTCGGCCAGAACCAACCCTAAACCTAATCGATCCACCGTTGGATCAAGATCCAACGGTCGGATTGACCGCGACCGGTTTGGCCGAGTCCGCCGGATCCGACCGCGCCGCGATCGTGACCGTCGATCGTGCCACGTGGACGGCCGTGCGTCGTCGTCTCCGCCGAATCCGAGCCGGACTCCGCCGCCGCGTAGCTGCCGCGTCCGGTTAGGTTTCCGTTTTGCGCACGCACGCCGAGGGTATTTAAGGACCGGGACATGTCCCGAGGATCGCCTTGACTTCCCGCACCTTTTGCCCTAGTCGCCGTCGCCTGAGCCGCCGCCGTTTAGCCGCAATCGCTCGCCGTAGTTGCCGTAGCGCTCCGCCGCTGTCCGTCGTCCTCCGCCGCCGTTGAGGTCAGATCCGGAACCGGGAGGTCAAGCCGCGTCGGAGGAGACCTCTCACTTCGCCGGAGCACGCCCGTAGCGTCGTTGCCGTGGTCGCCGTCCCCAACTCCGGTAAGCCAGCGCCGCCGCACGCCATCACCGGGCCTCGAAGCTTCTCAGCCGTCCGATCAAGATCGCACGCCCCAGATCACGCCACGTCACCCGCCGGTGAGATTCCGATCCAAAACTCCAGATCCAATCTCGACCATTGGATCTAGATCCAATGGTCCAGATCAAACGCGTTAACCCAAACGCGTGAGTCCAGATCTAATCTGGGCCGTTGATTTTCAAATCAACGGCCGAGATTGCGCCACGCGTCCAGGAAGGCTGACTGCCGCGGTCAGCACGGCCAACACACCCGCGTGCGTGTCGCTGACACGCCGGGCCCGCATGTCAGCGGCCCAGCCAAACCACACCATGACATCACGCTGACGTCATGATGGGCCCGCACGTCAGCGGCCACCCCAACCGTGTAGTGACGTCAGCGATAACGTCACCAGTGGGTCCCACCTGTCAGCGCAACGGGCTGAGCCCCGCTGACGTCACCCCAGTGGGTCCCACCTGTCAACCGCACGTGAGCCGTGGACCGAGCCAAGCCGTGGGCTGAGCCCATGGACCGGCTGATGTCAGCCGCCCAATCAGAGGCTGACACGTGTCCTCGCTGACGCAATAATTAATTTCCGAAAAAGAAAATGATTTATTAATTCGAAATAATGATTTCAGATTTTGTTTCAAATTTCAAACACTTATAACTTTTGCGTTTCAACTCCGATTTGAGTGATTCAAATTTCTAAATTTGTATAAAATTGAGATCTACCTAATGATGAATTTTATTTAATTTTTGGACTAAAGTTTTCCTCTGTAATATTATTTAATTGATTATTTAAACTTCAAAATGCTATAACTTTTGCATTTAAACTCCGAATTTGACGATTCCAGTTTCTAAAAATTCATAAAATTATGTTCTCTCTGTTTATGAACTTTATTTGGATGTTTGGATACTTTTTGTCTACTGTTTTATTCATTTGTTGCTATTTGCACGCCAAGCACAGTAGACGTTGAAGTGCCGGAAGGATTCGAAGGAGAGGTGTTGACTCAGGATCCAACTCAAGACCAAGAACAAGTACTTTTTGAAGGCAAGTTGTGCTTTGACCATATTGATCCCATTTTGAAACCTATTTTGATTTAATGTATTGCATGCTAGTTCAAATAGAAAATGCTTTACTTAATTATGGAAAATTAGATAAATGCCAAATTGCTGTATGACACCTTGACTATTTAAATATGTGCCATGACCCCCTTGTCACCCTAGTTGTGGATTACTAGTTGGATATTACTAAATTGCCAACATGGGTTTGTAGATCGTTGTAGTAATTGGCTTAGACCTGCTACGTACTCATGACATGATTTTGGACAATCAAATGTTAATATTGACTTAATGATATATTGAACTTGTTTTGGGAAGGTATCATGTGATGTTGATGGCACGTGGTGCCTGGTAATCAACTGGGGTTTGATAAATAGCTTTTGACCGGGGCATGTGGCAAGAATGATCAGGTGGGCCAGTTGTGGCACCGAAAACGTTGGTTTGGTTCTTCGGGTAGTCTTGCCCTGGTCACCCTAAGGACTTAACCTTGCAAGCCTTTGAACTGAGTCAATCTTGCAACCACATGTCTGTAATGGGATGGACCTAGTTGATTAAGTTGCTAATAACGTACCTGTGGGACCTCATGTTGTCAACTACACCCTTTGTGTAAGTTGTACGGGGGAGCGTACCGGGGCTGCGGCCAGGTACCCATCTAACGGTTGATTGACCTAAACTTCGCCTTCGCTAAGGGAAGGGTTGGTGTGCAATAACCGGGGAGGCTCACTTGTATTGTT
This sequence comes from Rhipidocladum racemiflorum, assembly GCA_036346355.1. NCBI lineage: Eukaryota > Viridiplantae > Streptophyta > Magnoliopsida > Poales > Poaceae > Rhipidocladum > Rhipidocladum racemiflorum. Next base: position 24,872,263 of record CM070571.1, read on the forward strand.
AGAAGTTTCCGAAAGACTTTGTTACGGGAACTCGCCTTTGTGGTGTTTGATTGTATCTTGTGGGTAAAGTGCATAACCTCTGCAGAGTGTAGAATCTATTCGAATAGCCGTGTCCGCGGTATTGGACATCGCTCGGGAATTACAGTCAAGGGTTAGATTTTCTTGAAAATAACTTGGACTTGAAAGGTTGAGTTTGGTTAAATAACGATGTTGATGAAAATGTGGTTTAGGAATGGGAAGGATGTTGATTAAACTCCTGGAAAAGTTATTGATACTATACTTGTTTCTATTGCTTTCGAATCTACTTATGCTACTTGTCAAATGTTGTTTTACTGCAAATATACCCTGAGCTATTCCTTTGTATTAAGCCATGCATGTAGTATATTAGTGCATTACATGCATGACTTGCTGAGTACCAAGTACTCACCCTTGCCACAATACAACACCAGTTGAAGAAGAGACTACACCAGCTTTGGAGGAGGAGCTCCAAGAGGAACCGTCTACTTAGGGAGCGAGCCTAGTCAGTTGTCTGTGGTATACTGGATGGCGCCACGAAGTTATTTCATTTTTCCGCTGCTATTATTTCTTTCTTAATAAGTTTCGCCCTGTGTGGCGTATATTTGTAACTTGACCATAAGGTCGAGCAATCAGTTTGACTATTTAATTAAAGTACTTTATTAGTATCGAGTGGTATGATTGTGATATTTACCGATGTTAAGACTGTGTGCACTAGCGCGTTCCTGGACTAGTGCTGAATACACAGAGGGTCCGGATTTGCAGATTCGGGTCCCGACATGCTTCCTGTGCTAGTCCCTGGATCAGTAGCTAGCACGCACATACAAATGGAAATCACAACCATACAAAATATCATTATCACTACGATAATTATTTTACAAGATAGCCTTACAAGTTAGAATAATATTGCAGCGGAAAGAAACAGAAATCTTGTAGTGTGCCCATCTAATCCCTCAGGCAACTGACAAGGTATAAACTCTAGACAAAATCATCGTCATTACCCCGAAACCTGCGTCAAGTAAGATCTGTCGAGGTATTCACCTAAAAACAACAACGATAGCAAGGGTGAGTACATTGCGTACTCAGCAAGACTTAAAGTGTTTGCAAAACCTATGATATATGCAAGCTGATTCAACAGGATGGCAAACAGGGTTGTTTTTGCGTGGAGCCAAATTGAATTGTAAATACTGAATAATAGATTGAAAGCGAAAGTTTGAATAAAGGAAACTAGACAGAGAATTAAAATAACAGGTGTGCAAAAATAACCAGTAAAGATCACATAACAGTAGTAAACAACCCACAGTTCACCGTGAGTATCGAATCGTCCATTCCCAACAATATCTAGAATCAATTTATTTTGTCCACATTGTACAATAACAGGTGAATCCAACCTTGCCAACGAATGTCAAGAGTTGAATCATCTGTAAGGGTAAACTCACCAATTCCAAATTTTATCTTCTTAATTAATTTTATAAAAATACAAGAAGCTTTCTAACTAGTGCAAGTTCACCAAGTGCTTATAACCGAGAGCGCGGCTAATCGATTAGTTTTAACTCTGCAGAGTGGTACAACTTTACCCACAAAGAATGACTTCCCTTTTTGCAAAGCTTAATTACACACTTCCTTTGGTGTGTCGCCAGGGAAAATCATATATAACCTTTACATTACTAAATCCTGACTTTGCACTAGCCCGGTAACGTCTAACCCTACTAATGGCGGCAGAAGAACATCGTAGCACGGATCATTTCTCCCCATTAGTAGGACGTATACCATTGCATTGGTATGTGTCTAACCCACACCCTTGTGTGGACACCCCTACGAGCAATCCCGCAGGAACAGCCCGTGCTACTCCGGCCTTTCCCCGTGCAAAGCCAGTCCTTAGTAACTTAATTAGTTATAGCCGTCCCATACCAGCATTGTGGTTGTACGGGTAATCTTGGATCATACAACACTGAGTTCGGTCCTTAATCCGACCCAGGCGACAATCTCCCCCCTAACTACGTGTGAGCACACCCTCACACAACCGGCTATTGCCAATAAGTCGCCCGCGTCCAAATCATAGTTTTATTTCCAGAAAAAGAAACATCAATATTCCAACATGTTCATAAACAAAGTTCATCATGTTCAACATTTGAATATGTCAAATTTTAAGTTCATTACGAATAGTAAACCATCTGTTCGCATCCCAATCTAAGCATGGCTAAGCGTATGCATGTAGTAAACGATTATACCCATCCTACATTGTCTATCCATTGTCTAGGGTTATCAAGGTTCACATGGCAACATTGATTAAGGAAATCCCATAATGAAGGTAATATCTACCATAACCCAAAATAACATTCTATAAAACATAAAGCATGCATGAAAGATTTGACAAAGGAATATCTGAACATTTGGGTTCAATATGATCAAAGGGGCTTGCCTTGCTATACGTTGTTTACAACGAAGTCAAAGTCGCAGCTTGGAGTAGTCGGAGTTGTCGTCGAGTACGCACTTAGACTCGTTAGCAGTAGCGTCAATTTCGTCAGGTACTACTCGTCATACCGCGAGAACATAGCAAATAACAATAAACTCCAATAAGATAAATTCCAAAGAGGCAAAAAGAATACAGATAGAAAAACCAGATAAAAATCCAAATAATAAATAATCACACATAACAAACATGATTTCTGGGTTTAGGTTATAAGATTTCAAGTATACGTGTTAATCTATCTTTTATCATATATCTCTTACTAATGATCTAGTCTACACCCTTACTCACTTTTTTATGAATTGTCTATTCTTGTTTTACGAATTCAAGAAGCTAAGATCGTTTGGATTAATGGAATTAAGGTATTAGCTAACGCACTTATCGTATTTCGGTAGTACCGACTCTCGGATCGCGGTATTACAACTTTCTGTAGTACCGTTCTCGAGTTCCGGTAGTACCGACCTTAAGTATTAAAAGGCATTTACTTGGATTATAGTTACCGGCTAAACCTACAGGGTTCTAGATGATTATTACGACATTAACATTTTAGCTAAGGCCTTCTTACGCGTAATACTTTCTAACAAGCACGTCGAAGAACATAACACTTAGGGGTTTTGCGCTAATAGGATTCAGATGCAAAGCAAGAAGTAAATTAAATATTTTTCCAGATTATGGTAGTCTATATACTAAGGAGTGATTCTAGGCCATTCTTCTTAATATTCTCATTTAGACGAGATATTCTACGGGCTACCGAAAAGGGCTTAAGCGTTAATAAAATATGTGCGATAACAATTCAATTTTCGTTTTACATTTGCGGCTACACTTTAAAGAGTTCTTTAACCATTTTTCACGAACTAGCTAGGGATATCACTAAAGTGTTTTAAAGCTAGTTCCGCGACTTTCTACTCTTATCCGAGATGTTTTTCAATTAAAGGAGCATTACGGCTTATACAAATTTAACCCTACATTGCAGGCAAATGAATTATTTTAGCAAGACTAACTAGTATTGAACTAGAGGTATTTAGGTACAGGTTTTACAAGTGTTAACACTAATACTTATTTCTACACCTTAACTTATATTCTAATCATCTATGCATTAAATGCAAGATTACATACAAACATGAATTGAACTTAAGAAAATAGGGAATATGGTTGTCGTAGTCTAACCTGGTCCTGAGGGTTATTTTCACTATATTAGAATTTGCATAAATTGTTTATCACTATTTAAGTTGTTAATGCATTGAGAAGCAACATAACACAAACTTAGCACAAGCTAACCTCAAATCTAACCATTTTTACGTACATGCATTGCATTTGGTCTAAGGAACCTAACGAAGTTTGTTGCATCAATTTTGGAGTTCAATTGCTCAAATTCTACACATGGCATATTTCAACCTAGCATTCAAATTCGAATCTACAAATTAAAAAGAAGGCAATTATTCAATAATTTTGCATAAAAAGGTTGTCTACTGCCTAATCAACGTTAGGAAATTTGTTGCACGTAATTTGAATCATAAATGAACAAGTTATGCATGTTTGGTCATCTAGCGTAATGAAATCAAATCTAACTAAAAACAAATCTAAAACAAGTTAAAACCTAATTACTTTTACACATTTGGGTTCCTAAGATCACCAGGGTTCTAATAGAACTACTTTCATTCAAATCAGAGTTTAATTGCACAAATTTGATATTTAGCATATTTCAAACCTAGCGTCTAAATTCAAATTCAACTGTTAAACAGAGAGCTAACATACAACATTTTTACATAATCGGAAACTACAAGATTTAACTCAAATTTACAAACTTGTTTGGCTAGATTTGGATCTATATTGCAAAAGATATAATCATTTCAATTTCAGTCGGTTTGGAATATACCCTTAAAATCGAAGTACGCCTTCTATAACGGAAAGCGCACTTCGGCCAAAGGGAGGCGCTGCTGCTCGTGGCCTGGACTGGCTGACAGGGGCGGTCCACCATGCAGAGGCAGAGAGCAGGGCCGGGGCTAGGGGTCGTCGCCGGCGACGCTCCGGCGGTCCTCCGGTTTGGGCGAGGGCACAAGAGGAGAGAGCTCGACGAGGTGAATCATATGGTGGGCTCCACACTGATCGAAGGCGGCCGGAGTCGGGCTCCCACCGAGGGTGAGCGGCGGCGCAAGCAGGGGCCGGCCGGAGAGGTAGAAGAAGGGGCTGCCGGGCTCGGGTGAGGCCGGATTGAGCATCAGAGAAGCGAGGGGTTTCCGCCAGTGCCCTCGGATGGGCTTCGACGGAGCGGCAGTGGGCTAGCGACGGGACGAGGCAGATGCGGCGGCGGCATGTCGTGCCGGCGGAGGGGAGGCCAGAGCCTGGTGGGCGGCGGGCCGGAGAGCAACAGGGCGCCGAGGTGAAACCGGAGAAACTTGCGGTCGGAGCGGAGGTGGCCTGAGGAGGCGGGTCACCGTGCGACCGGACTTGGGGGAGAAGAGCTCGGTGCGGCTAGAGATGCAGAAGAGCGAAATTGGCTTGGGGACGTTGATCAGCGATGAGTGGTGATACTCTCAGAGCAAGGAATTGAATAATGGTGCGGTGGAGCAGGGAGTTTGCCGGCGGATTGTATGATGGCCGGTGCCAGTGAAGAAGGGCTTTGGGGCCGATTCAGTGCTTGAGCTCAGAAATGGGGAAGGTTAGGGCTCGGTGGTTTCTTATAGATGGCACAAGTTGGTCTCACAGGGGTGGCTGGTCGACCGGGAGACCAGGAAGCGGTGGCTCAGGCTCGGGGGAAGCTTCAGTGGTGAGCTGAAGGACAGGGCATGGCTGGCTTTAACTGCACATCATGGCGGTCGTGTCCACGCGAGGGCGCTGCACCCACCGGACAAAGGAGAGCAGCGAGGCGGTGGCTTCGTTCAAGAATTCTCTGGCGCTCTCCTCAGTCTAAGCACAGTGCCGGGCATGGGTGAGGGCAGAGCTGGCAGCGACTTGTCGGGGAGGTCTCGCATGACCGGAGTTGTGGCAGGATGAGGACAAAAGATGGGGCGGCACGGCAAGCTCTGGATTTTTCAGCCGGGTTCTGTCGTGGGGATTGGGTTGGCTGCTTGTACACGCACTGGTGGAGGCTGTCCCAAATGCTGTCAGCGAGGAAAAATTGGCCGGCTAACCCACACGTAAGTGGTAGTGATTTGCAGGAGAGGTAGTTTCTAGTCACGTTAGCTACTGAGGGTTGGGTTTGCTTCAATGCATTCCTCCCCTTCTGGACAGCACGACAATACACATCTAATTCCTCATTAATTGCACTAATTAATTATGTCCTAAACTTTCATGTAAAAAAAAAAAAAACTCCAGGCAACTTATTTCGAATAAGTGTGACAATTTACAAGATTGAAATGACAATGAGAGTTCTGTTGTTTTTAAGTCTTTCCTTTCAATTAAATGCATCACTTTTACTTTTTGACTTTGGTAAAAGTTGATATTTGACCATAGTTACCTTAGTGTAAATATTTTATTACTATTTTACTTTTACTCTCTCACTTTTACCTTTTCACCATTTTACCAAATTCAATTATTACTTTTTTTTTGAAACTAAGTCCAAATTAAAGAGCTAAATTTATAAATTTAAGTTTTTGGCTCAAACAAAATTTTAAATGCACAATTTATGCTAAGCCTATTTTTGGGATGTTACACATATGGGCATGTCATCCCAATTTCTAGCATTCCCTATGTTAATACCACCCGGTCGGGTTCTCGGATGGTCTGCGTAACCCATCAAGGATTTGTTGCGTAGTGCGGACCTCAGCCGACTGCTTCCCCTTATGCCTTCCTCTTCGAGAGGAGGTACCCTCTTGCACTTCACGTGCAAAAAGCTAATATGACAAAAGGCTAAAAAAGATGATATGACAAAAATCTGAAAAAGCTGCTATAAAAGAGTATTAAGGCCTTAGGTAGACTTATTCAACTATACATAAACATAGCACGAGTCCTAATCAATTTCATATAATAGTAAGAGCACCATATTCTAATGTCATAGGAACTAGTTTCAACACATTTGGATCGAAATTGCGCAAGTTATAACCGTTTAGGTGTTTACATGTGTTGAAATCTAACTATGCTAGCAATTATTACAAATTACGTCCACATTCAAATATTTCTACATATTTGAAAAGCTTGTGACCTAAGAATCGCAATAAAGTTGGTTTCATTCCATTTGGAGCTATTTTGCAAAAATTTCACATTATACCATTTCTAGGTCTAAAGTGTAAATTTGAGATCGTTTGTGCACAATAATCAAAACTAAAATATTTTTGCATATTCATAATCTACATGATTTTATACAAATTTAGGAAGTTTTCTCATTGAATTTGGAGTTGTCTGGCGAAAGTTGTTTGCATTTGAATCAGCTCGGTTGAAAAAATAGAGGGGAAAAGCAAAAAAAAATGATACCCGATTTTTCAAAAACCGGGTATGGCTTAACCGGATTTTGGCAAACCGGGTATGCTATACCCAGTTTTTGAAAAATCGAGTATCGATTTTTAAATTCAAAAATACGTAATATCCGATTTTTGAAAATCTGAATACTCAAAAACTAGAATTTGAAATTCCGGGTATTCAAAAACGGAATTTCAAATTCCGAGTATGATTGGTTTTTCTGTAAATACGTGAAAGCGTTGTATCGTTTTATGAATACATGTCAAATCTTGCATCAAATTCGAAAATTTCCATGAAAAATCGTTCACTCGAATGTTAGTGTAATATTCGTGCCCATATATGCATTCATATTTGCTATAAATATGTCATTTTATTCTAGTAAATAACATAATTAAGAAAACAAGTACTAGGATCAATATTATCAATCAATGCATTCCAATGTATAGGTGGTGTTATACTACATATAAAGATATTGGCGGCAAGTTACCAAAATCAAATGAAAAAATTTAATATATGCCACCTCTTAGTGCTAGATTTAGGCATATCCTATTATGATATGGATAGAATCTATGTCTTTGTATGGAAGAACTCTATTTATTGGTGGACGAATCCGAATTGATCGCCATGGATTTTTTCTTCTATATATTGGACATTGCCTTGTACAGAAAAATCAATCTAATGAAGAGAGAGCTTTTCCCCTTACATTATGTGCGCTTCTATTTTCGTTCGTGTGTTCCTGTTCGCGTTCTGTCAATTGTTGTGGATGAATGACTACGATTTATAAAATATTATCAGCACGAATGCTCTTCATCCGAGTATATCGTTCTATATTCTTACAATTAGATCAATCTCGTTTTGCATTGGTACTAATCACATACTATTGATCTGGTATTTATTCATATGGTATACGGGGTGATGGTTTCGCCGATCCCTATCAACCACGTGAAAGCCACACGAGTGTCTTCGCCGAGCTCCAAGTCGCCGCCTTCGACCAATAGGTATTAAGCAGGATATGGGATCACATATGGCACCATCGCCTACAGCTACACCATAGGACATTAAAGGCATGTGTAGCATCAAATAAAGTAAGATCAAACCGATTGATCTACTAGCACCGTAATTAGAGTATGCACACCAAATCTAAGTTAGTAGATTAATGTTGCATCTGAGGAGTAGATTGTCTTAATTTGTAAATTCAATCTGCTATCTAATGCTACATGAGAGCTTTGCCTCTGCGTTGCTCTCATCGGTCGTGTCCACGTCCATGTTTGGCCGCATGCCTTTGAGTGCGTGCCACCAGATCCTGTCACCGGTCTTCGCGGTCTGTCACCGCGCCACCGCACAACGGCCCATAGCCTTCATGCCGGCTCCTGCTACACGCGCCCGCAGCAGACGGCTCCTGCTACACGCGTCAGCGACCATAGGGCCGACCTTCGCTCCGCGGCCCGCATGTAAGGTCGAGGATGCGCCTAGAGGGGGTGAATAGGCATTTATAAAATTCTCTACTCGAGGAATATACCTAATCTCTAATCAACCCCTATGTCAAAACCTAAAAATTAAATATGCGGAAACGATAACCTTAGGTTTTGACAATTAAAACCTAAATCAACTAGACTCGCTAGTGCACTAACTAAATTATAACTCTAATACAAGAATTGCTATGTTGATCTAACCAGATATACTAAGCAATTCTATTTACAATCAAGTAATCAATGAATAGCAATAAGTAAATGCTTGAATGTAAAAGGGGCAAGAGACACACCGATATTTTACCATGGTATCAGAAACTTGCCGGTTTCCACTAATCCATATTGAGGCAAAGTCCAACTCACTTTGGATCGATTCCACTCCATAACCTCAACCTCGAATCAACTCGGTAGTTTTTCACTTTTTCGAGTAGGCTCAACTAGAACCTTCACAAACTTCACCAGGGCATCTCACACCTTAAGAGCTCCCGCGCACGACGCTCCTATGCCGTCTAGGTGGTAGCAACCACCAAGAGTAATGAGTTGAGCACTCCGCTCAAGCTTTACCGAGCGCAACTCATGTGCTTCCGGTGATCACCTAAGCGCAACATATGCAATAGGTTACTCTCAATCCACTCTGGTGCAACACATGCAATCTAGTCTCACTCTTGAGCTCAAACTCCAAATTGAGAAGTGCAACACATGCACAAGCCTCCCAAATACTCACATAAAAGCCAAGAGTCTTAACAATGGCAACAACAACATCAACAACTAGCCAACACCCCCCATGGGGTCTATTTATACCCCTCACTCCAAAACTAGCCGTTGGAGGGGCAAATTAGCGAAATCAGTAGAAATGTGATACTGTCACTGGCTACAACTCGGTACTACCACCCTCAGGCCAACGGCTAGAAAACTAGCAGTTGCGCAGGTAATCCGGTACTATCAACGGTCACTTCGCGATAGTACCGGTCACCAAGGCCAGTAGCTTCGAATTTCAAACGCGGCAAATTTGTGCTCTCTGTAAAATAACTACCGACTACTAAAACCTGGTAATACCGCACCTCGGTAGTACCGCTCAAAACCTCTAGTAGCTCTGACTTTCACAACAGAGAAAACACACCCTTCTGGAAAACAACTACCGCTTCACAAATAGCGGTAGTACCGACGCCCATACGATGATACTGCCGGCCAAGCGGTACTACCGGCATTAACACTACGGTAGTGCTGACTTTTGGACAAAAACCAGATTTTCAACTAAAGCCTTTTCTCCGAAACTTCAACAAGAATTATTTGAACCATAAGGTGATCAACACATGATCACACCAATATTACAAAACACTTTTGCAACATTTAGTCTTAAAAATAGTGCACAACATTCGTTGAAAGGAAACCTGTCGACGATTGGGGAGCAGGCCCCCGCCGAGCTTACTTAGTTGATTGGGGGATCAACTCTGTCCCCTTTTTGCATGAAGGGTTGCTTCCGAAGGATGCTCGGTCTTGCCAAATCAAGTACACTCAAAGAATGACACAGAGATTTATCCTGGTTCGGGCCTCTCACCAAAGAGATAATAACCCTACTCCAGCGTGGTGTATATTGTGTACGTATATTCTGCCTTGTCTGTCACTCTCCTCCCTCCAATGTCAGGGATATATTTATAATTTACAAAGGCATCGCGTCGGTTACGGCCCACTCCGTGCACGTCTGCCCATGTCCAAGTGGTCACAACCGAATCCTACTTCTCCGCCACACCCGCGTCCTGGGCGCAACGACCCTTCGAGGGGGCATGCTTATCGCCTTGACCGTTAGTCTTAACCCCCGACCACGCAGCCAGATCTCGAGGTCGGGCCGAGCTAATTTGACACTAACCCGAGCAGGTGTGCCCGAGCAACATGCTCGGGCACTAGCCGAGTGACGAGCTTGCGCCGGACGGGCAAGGAGCTCGTACCGAACAGGCAAGTCAAGCAGCGATGCTCGACCCTTCCTAGGTCATCTTCGGGGACGACCTCCGAGGCGCACGGGACCGGGACGAGCTCGGCCGTCATGGCATTATGGTAATTAGGGGAATCACCCAATCCCCGACAGCTAGCCCCCAAGGCTCAAGCGGGGAAAACGCTCGAAGGGGCCTTCCCTTTGAGCCTACTGACTTAAATAGAGGGATGGGATTATTGCAGCGAACCACTGCTGCAGCATCTGAGCAGAACTCCTCCGAGGATGAGCAAATGGCTCGGTCCGACGGCCAAGGTGTGCTCGGGCAAGAGAATGTGGGCCGGCGTTGCGGTTCCTTCTCGGAGAAGCCTGGTAGTGATGGTACGAATCGTTTCCTCGGGAACCGACCCCTAACGGGACAATTTTGATTTCTGTGTCCACGTGTCAGCCCTGGATCGGTGGACTCCCCAACTGCTCCTGCACCTTTAGGGCTTTCTCGATCTCAACGGCGGGAAGTCTTTTCGCTTCCCCCCCCAAGATCGGGTATTTAAACGATCATCGGGACTCTCCTTGCACACCCTTGTCATCTGAAACCTTCTCGTTCCCGCAACCTTCTTGCCCCAGCGCTCGCTTTTCCCCCAAACCTTTGCCTCCTTGTTCTAATGACGAAGTTCGGTGTGAGCAAGCTTAACCAGCAAAAACACGAGTTGCTCCAGAAGCTCAAGTACGTTGATGCGGGGTCGTGGAGAGCCTCGAGCGATGAGGAGGAGCTGTAGCCGCAAGAGGGAGAGATCGTCTCTTGCGAACTGTACTCCGTCAACGGGCTCCGAACGCCCGAGAGTGAGTTCGTCGAGTCGGTGCTCGCCTACTACGAATGCGAGGTCACCCATCTCAACCCTAACTCCGTTCTCATCCTTTCCATCTTTGCCCACCTCTGCGAAGGGTACGTGGGTGTCTTGCCCACGGCCAGCCTTTTTTTCATTTCTACTCCTTGTTCCGCACCGGCCAGGCTTCTCCGGTCGGATGCTTCTATTTTCGCCTCCGGACCAACCGCCCCTACGAGTACCCGAGTTTCACGCTCAAGGACTCGGTGGCAGGGTGGGCCGACTCTTGGTTCTACCTGAGGAAGGTAGAGGGGAGCTCCCTCTGTTACACGGGGGCAGCTGCCCCACCCGTTGAGACACCCCGACCTTCGGTTCAACCCGAGGAGGAACGGGTGCTCATGATGATCAGTGAGCTCACCTGCTCGGGGCTCATTGGTCGGGACGTCCCCCGGGACTTCGTTCGGAACCGGGTGTCACCCCTTAGGAGGAGGGAACACCCCTTTTTGGAGATCACCGGGTGGCAAGAGCTCACTCGGGAATCACGATTAGGTACGCTTCCTTGTCGAGCTACTTCTTTCCGAAGCTGGTGCTAGCCGTGCTTACCGCTCTTCTTTGGTCAACGTGTAGCCCCGTCCGAAGACTGGGTGGACGCAAGGGTGGCCGAGATGTTCGGCACCCCCAGGGGCAAAGAGATCTTGGCCGGTCGCCAGATCCCGAACAACTTGTTCGAGCGAAGTGAGGCTGTAAGATTTCATTTTGTCAGGCTCTGGTGTTCTATCCCGGGCAAGATACGCCCAAAATGTCCCATCCTGGGAAAATCGTGCTCAGGGATAGCTTCCGAGCATGCTCCTGACCTCCTTGTCCTTTGTTTGGCAGGAGAAGGTCGTCCTCGAGGTCGCGGTGGCGCAGCTGAAGTCGCAACTGGGGGATCTCGGTGTTGGTAACTAAGGTCGCAGGACCAAGAAGTTGGCAAGCCATAAGCACCATGATAAGTCCGCCTCGGCCACGCCGTCTCCCTCCAAGCGTTCGAGCAGGCGGACCAGCTCGGGCGGACGCTCGCCCCGCCCTCATTTGGAGTACGCCGACCGGAGGGAGGTAAGCGAGCTAAAGCTGTGGATGATTGAACATACTAAGAAGAACCCAGAGTTGATGGTTCGTTTGCATCAGCTCGCCGAGTGGGCGAAAAAAGAAGCAACAGGCGCGGCCGGAGGACCCGCGCGGAAGGAGGAGCTGGAGGGGCAAATCGCCTCCCTCCAAGCCGAGCTTGAGCTCGGTTCCCGAGTCCGAGGAGAAAGAAAAGGAGGACCCGACACCTCTGGCCACGAGGCGCCGGAGATCGCCGAGCGCGCCGCGGGCGCATTCTTCGCCGACTTTGGTGGATGTCGGCTTGGAGGAGGTCGACCCCGCGGTGGCGGCGGCCGACAAGGCCCGTGAGGACATGGCCAACCTCTTGGCCTGGGCTCGAGCCTCCGTGGCGGAGACGAAGTAAGGTGAGTTCCTACCTCTCCCCCCTTTGTTTATTCTTTCTTCTTCGGGTGCTACGCTGATCCCACATTGTTTATAGTGGGCGCGATAGCTGGTAGGAAGGTATGGGACTTCGAAGCTATGGCTGACGACATGCTTGATTATGTAATAGAGAGGGAGCTTACTCGGGCCGCCGAAACCATGATGGCCAAGGGAGTCAGGGCCAAGCAAGGCGCAGCGGTGGACGTCAGGGCCGAGCAATGTGCAGCCACAGACTCCCGGGTAGCGGCGATGGGGATCCCCCACCTCGTTGTCGTGGTTTGTGACCCAAGCGGGGAGCCCGAGCCTGAAGATCCTGAGGGGGTCGAGGCCAGCGACATCATCGCTGAGACCCTCTAGGAGATCGCAGGGGATCCCCTGCGAGTTCAAGAGCCTTCTCTGAGCGCCGGCGCAAGTCCGGGTGCGGGGGGCGCCTCCCCGGGGGAAGGACATCCCCAAACTGGCGAACCAGAAGACCCGCCACCCGTGGCCCCGGAACGAAGCCCGACGGGTGAGCATGACTCGTCCCCGAGCAGGGAAGCTCCCCCGAGCTCGGGGCGCACCACCCCGGGGAAAGAGCTCCCGCGGGGAACTGAGTCGGAGGACCCGCCGCTCGTGGCGTCGAACCCGAGCTCGACCGGCGAGCAGGACACGCCCCAAGGCGAGGAGCGAGCCCTAGCGTTGGGCCCCGAGATCGTGGGGGAAGGGCATCCCCAGTAGGGTCTTGCCCTGGTGGAGTTCGACCCCCCGGTGATGGAGGTCGACCCCCTGGCTCAGGTCCCTGGCCTCCTGGGCGCTGAAGAAGCCCGGGTCCAGGAGGAGGAGGAGGAGGAGCCCCCGAGCGCAACACCTGCTCGGGGGGATGGAGCTCGGTCTGATCCTCTCGGGGAGGACCCAGCCGAGCTCTTCCAAGAAGGCCTACAGGAGCGCCTTCGCTGGGTAAGTATGAATTGCATTGGTTTCTGTTTGATCATTGGGACGACTTGACCGGCCCCCTTGTGTAGGTGCTCGAGGTCACCATGACGGACTTCAGAGCCACGACCATCCCTCCTGAGGTTTTCGCCAAGCATACTGCCGAGCAAGACGCGAAGATCGCCGACCTCGAGCGTGTGCTGGGCGGGCTGAAGGCTTCAAAGGCGAAGATCCGGCTCAAGGCCGAGGAGTCCGTTATGGTTCTCAAAGAATGCCTCGGCGAGCGGCGGTAGTCGAGGCTGGAGGAGAAGGTGGGGCGCTGCTGTTGCTCCTTCAGTGCCAGCAGCGGCCGAGCAGCTCAAGGAGGAGGTGAAGCGGCTTCACTTGGCGGCGAGCGAGGGGCGCACGGCTCAGCGGAAGGTGCTTGACTTGGAGGCCGAGCTCGACACCTTGAAGGAAGAGCTCACCGTGCTCCAGGACGAGAAGCGCGCCGGTCGCTCTTGAATTTGTGAGACCCTCACTTTTATGCTACAGTGCAAACATAAAAGCAAGGTTCTAATGTGCATACTGTACCATTCCCATGATCAGTGGCTGGCACGCACAAAACACAATTTGGAATCACAACCATACAAAAGTTTCATATTTTATTACAGCGGAAGTAATGATATATTATGACCGAGAAGGTCAACTAAACATAATAAAAGAATCGGATGTCTTGTAGTTTGCCACATAATCCACAGGCAACTGACAAGGTAAAGCCTTAGAAAGAACTGTCGTTAATAATCCCGCAATCCTGCGTCAAAGTAAAGTTCATCGAGATACCTGCAACTTCACCTAAAAACAATAATGATAGCAAGGGTGAGTACATTTCGTACTCAGCAAGACTTGAGTTGTGTGTTTGGAATGCAGGCTGATCCTAGAGTGAAGCTTCTACGGTTATTCTTTGCTTGGAGCCAAATTGAATTATTAAATACTGAATAGTAGAGTGAAAGCGAAAATTGTAAAAGTAAATAAATGAGTAAAGTAACAAGTATGTACTTAAAAGTAATGCGAAGAGATAGATAACTCACAGCCCTTCGCGAATAAAATGTAACAAAATACCCACAACCCTTCGTGAGTGATAAAACGTCCAGTCCCATCATATGAAATATTATCTGAAGATTAAAGTTTTGTCCACACAGGGCACAACAGCTGAATTCAACCTTGCCAACGTAATGTCAAGTATCGAATCATCTGTAAGGGTAAGCTCACCAAAACATTTTATATAAACAGCTAACTAGTGTTAATTCGCCAAGTCATCCATGACCGTGGACACGGCTATTCGAATAGTTTTAGACTCTGCAGAGTGTGTACTGCTTTACCCACAAGATATGTTCTCTCTTTTTGGCAGTGCACATAGACACACTTCCTTTGGTGTGCCGCCAGAGAGTTCATAACGAAACCGTTCGATTACTTGAACCTTAACTTTGCACTAGCCCAATGACGTTACCCCTGACTATGATGGAAGCAAACAAACAGTGAAGCAATAGTATTCAGGAGCCCGCGGCTCAAATGGTACAACAACAGCCCCAAATTCATAGCCAGGCGTACACACATACAACGGCAGATGCCAACACCTCGGTGATGACACCTCCCTCGAGCAAACCTATATTCGGAATGCCCGTGCTACAACTGCCTACCAATGTGCAAAGCTAATTCCCAAATAATTTAATAAGTTAAGACTGTCCCACTCCAGTACTCGTGGATGTACGGTATACTTGGATCATGCAACACTACGTTCGGTCCTTAAAGTGACATGGGCGATACTCCACCCTATCTACGTACACATTAAAACATGTACATCCGGCTATTGCCAATAATCACCCACGTCGAAATCATAGTCTTATTTTCAGAAAAAGAAAGTGTCAATAACCACATTATTCCAACAGGTTCAAGATTAATATTCATTATGTCCAACAATTTTAGTTCATCACGAACAGTATAACCATCCGTTCGTGTTCCCAATCTAAGCAGGACTAAGTATATGCAAGTAATAGTCGAATATACCCATTTTGTGTGTCTATTAACAATCTAGGGTTTCATCTATCACTACTGATTAAGGAAAACCATCAATGAAGGTTGTATCTACCATTTCCCATAATATAGCAGTGTATGCAAAATATAGCATATGCATGCAAGTTTTAATTAGATTCTTCTTGTTAAAGAAAATTGGGATCTACATGAGTGCTTGCCTTGCTATCCATTGCTTTTAGCGACGAAGTCGAAGACATGATCTTGAAGTCGTCGACGATGAAGTCCGAGATGTCGGATTCTACACGTCGTATAACAGAAAAGAATAACAAATAGCAAATAACACTTTAAATAAGGGCAAAAGGAAATCAGATGGAAAATCAAATAAGCAATCATTACATAAAACAGGCATGGGTCGTGGTTTAGGGTTTCAAGATCGTATAAGCGAACGTACTACTTTCACATTGTAGTCTTATTACTGATTTAAGGGTTTGAAGGTCGCATCGCATACAATATCTATTCCTTATGATTCATTCTATTTTATTTTACGAATTAAAGAAGCTAAGATTGTGAATTTAAATATGTTAAACTCCGAATTCAAGAAGCAAAACTTGTTTGGACTAACAGAAGTATACATTGGTTACAAGTTTCTTAAACCTTACTATTCATAATATTCCATTCTTGCAACTTTATTATGAACGGGTTTTGCTCTATTAGGATTTAGATTCTAAGCAAGATGAAATAAGAATATTTTTCTATATTATTGCAGATCATATCCTAAAGACCATTTCTAGGCTATTCTTCACAAAATTTGTATTTAGACGAGATGTTTTACGGGCTACCGAACAGGCTTAAATAATCACAACAGACTACAAATGAATAGTTCTTTATCTTTGAATGATTTTGCACAGAATCAATTTTACGCAAGTTAGATTTATTGATTTAGGCTACTGGCCTCATTCTCACGATAACTGAGAAGGTTCTGGTGATACAAATTTCATAGTAATTGATTTCTCAATGTTCGTTCATTCATATTATGCACTTAAGTAATGTTAATGCTTAAGCCTATTAAGATAACAAGATTTATATGCATTACATGATGAAATGAGATTATCTTTTCATAATAAGTTAGTCTATGTTTTGGAGGGCACTACTAAGCTAATTCTTTGGATTTTAAGATTTAGACGAGGCATCATATTCATCGTTGAAAAAGCTTATGTGGCTTTATAAAGTTTACATTATTCAAAATCGACAGGAAAGTGAAGCAAACGATTAACACTTAAGGGTTTTGTAGTAGCTGGATTTAGATGGAAAGCAAGTTATAAATAAGATGTTTTTCTAGAATATGGTAGTCTATATATTAAAGAGTGCTTCTGGGTCATTCTTCCTAAAATTTGCATTTCGACGAGTTATTCTAAGTGCTACTGGAAAGGCTTAAGTGTCACTAAAGTCTATACGATAACCGTTCAGTTTTTGTTTTACGTTTGCGACTGCACCTTAGAGAATTATTTAACTATTCCTCAGCCATTAATAGTTCTTACTCTTAGAAGCGTTGTGAAACTAAGTTTGCATGTTTTAACTTTTATTCGCAAAAGTTATTAATGTTTTAATACGTATGTAAATGGAAAATGAAGGCTATAAAGATTCTAATTAGATTTTTATGTATTAACCCTTAAGCATAATTATTATATAAAGGTATAATCTGATTAACAAATCAAGTGCAAAATATTAGTTCTCATAATAATTCCTATTGTCATAGATAGTCTGGTCCTATAAAGCCTTTACGAATTAATTTTCCATGTATTAACATTTATTTACAAATACACTTTATATTTTATATTTGCATATACTTGCACTATACAGTTATATACTAGTTACATGTATTTAGTACCAAAGTCCTAAGTTTAGTGTTAACTGAAGTAAATTTACATCATTTCGGCTTTATTAGGTATATTATGGTCCTAAAATTGCTTCAGTCTTGCATTGTCGTAATTTGATCTACTGATTAAAGACTAACAGCATACGAAATTTACCAACTTTGAATAAGGCTTCTCTATGCATACTGGTATATGAAATAAGCATTGCTTCATTTGGGGCATTCTTAATTTAATGTACAAATCAACTCATAATGCTTGTAGTTAAGGATTTAGCTAAACATGTATACTCACTCTAGTTTTTACATTTCTTAATTCGGCTCCACCTGCCAGGGTAACTGAGACTACTACAAGAGCTGCAATTTTTACCTTCTGCTGGAACCTTGCGACAGAGGAGAGAACAGGGGAGGCCGAAGAACTGAGGCGCGCACAGGGTGCTTCACAGCGGCGACTCGGGCATGCGCGACCGGCGGCGAAGCAGCACCGAGAGCTACGGCAACAGTCCGGAGAGTTGGAGGGAATCGAGGAAGTCCAAAGGAAGTGGCGGCCGGGACCGAAGATGGCCAGAGTGGCGACCTAAGGCGGCGGCGGTGGCAACTCGGTGAACCGACGGAGGAATTCGCAGTTGGGGTTGGAAAAGAAGCAGAGAGGAGACAGCGCTACCTCTGGGTGGAGTTTGATCAGTGGGTTCAAGTGAGTATGGCTGGTGGATTTAAGGGACACCAAGGCGGTTGCTCCAGTGTTTGGACACAGCAAGGAATGACGGCGCCGCAACCTAACTCGATGGACGCATGCGCTGCTGTGGCGAGGTCAAAACACCAGAAGGGAAGAAGCTGGAAGGGACTCAGCTGGTCATTGGATGTGGCGTGAGAAATTTCTCCGTGGCAACAAAACTGATGAGCACTAAATGCTATGGCAGTCCACAGGGTTTAGACATGGTTCAGAGTTGCGGCGGGATTTATCTGGACAGACTAAGGCGGCTGGGTGAAGAAGGTGTAATATTTATTCATGAGTAACCTGGAGGTCTCGGTGGCCTACATAGCTGGTTAAGGCGGTTGCGCAATGTGGTTCGGCTGAGTAAATTGTGTGCATTTAACGGGTGTGAAATATTGTCTTGGCTGCATGGTCTAATGCATTATGGCGCCAACTGGGAATATAATCAAGGAAGCATGTGTGCTTTAACTGGTGCTCTGCCGAAAGATCAGAAGATTGGAGAGGAAAGACAGAGAAGCAACCTTGGTTTGGCTGTGCGTCAAAATAAAAAGAGAAGCGATAAGGGCTTTGGTTCTTCTCGAGCTCTCTCGGCCAGTTGATCAGGGAAGGACCGACAGAGGCATGGGCTGGCAGTCCAAGTCGGCAGTGTGAATTACCTAGAAGCATCAGTGGCTTGCATAGGCGTGGAAGGGCAGTGCATGGTATGAGTTTGGCAGCATACGGCGTAGTTGAGTCGGTGGAGGAGGCTCAAGAAATGTCAGCTTGACCGGAGTACAGAGGAAGAAAAGCTTCTCTGATCTTTGCACTCGATTGGGCCCACCTGGAAGCGACTTGAAGGGAGGAAGAATGGAGAGCTTCCATGACAATGACTTACGTGTGGGACTTTACTTTTATGGCTGGTTGGCAGAGCAATAAATGGGCTGCCCCACTTGCAAGAGAGATGATGCATTCAATGTGCTAATTGGTTTGGACAGAACGTAAATGGGCCATTTAATTCAGGTGTCAAATATTGTCTAAATTTTTCTCTAATTTCAGGAATTCAATTATCTTTTAACAAAAGCTTTTAAATTTGCAGAAAGATAATAATAATTCAAATTCACATTTTAATATTTTATTTTATCTATCTAGTAAATTCAGGGATGTTACAGAATTGGAAAAACTCTACATTTTGTAAGACACGGGTCCCTTAATGCCAAGATTAAAGGTTTCGATCTTGCTCTGATATATTTCATTTGCTTTGCTCCGTTCGTCTCATGTCCATGGTCGATGGTCGTCCTGAAAACGATCAAAGGCAGCAACAAAGCGATCCGAACAGACAGTACTTAAGCAAATAAAGGACGAAATTATGAACGCGCATTTTTCTTTTAAGGAAAGCACGGTAGTTCGCTATCTACTAAGCCCCCGATGTTAACGAAGGTCGTGCACCTAAATTGCGAGTACGAGCTTTTTAACAGGAGAGTTAGAAAAAATCGTGCGGCCCTTGTTGAACGACCTACGACCTCCCCCCGATTGCGAGCATGGGTCAGGTCACTATAGCGATAGCACGCGCTACCCTATCCCCCCGAGCGTCTTGACCCATGCTCGTGATGTGCGAGCATGATTTCAAGGAACACGGGGGAAGACATGTGAGTGCTCGATGCGATGCGCAATGGCCGGGCACGCATAGGTCCATTAGGCTTCTGATCTGTCCGAGGGGGTGTCTGTGCAATTGTAACTTGCGGCGAAGAACTGCCGTGAAAGATAATCGGCTTATGTAGACTGAAACCCCCCAGAGGCGAGCTGAGTGGTCTGGCGCAGGCTGTTTGCGCATCTGGTCGCGTACGCACATGCCGGTTAGAGTTTTGAGAAGAATTGAAGCGTACGTTCTTGCCCCCTTGCCCGTTTGCTCTCCTCCTGTCACCAAGATCACGAGAAAGTATGCCCTTGAGCGAGGTTGAGTCGGCTTACCAGGGGCAGGGACTTAAGAGTAAATCGCAAGATCTCGAGAAGGGTGAGAGTAACAGGGTGGGGCAAGGAACCGGATTTTATTGAAGAAAGGGAACTGTGAACGTTGCATAAAGGGGAAATAAAAGATGCGCAAATCAAACTAAACAAAGAACTTACGCAGTTGGTCGATGTTCCATGTGTTGGTGAGCTCTCGACCATCTTCCATTGCGAGGTGGACAGCCCCCGAGCGTGCTGTTGAAACGACCGTGTAAGGACCTTCCCACCTAGGGGTTAGCTTGTTGTCTTTTGACAGATCTTGAACTCGGCGTAGGACGAGATCGCCGACTTTTAAGGTCCTCGGTCGAACCGATTTAGCCGTGTGCCTGCGCAGGGCTTGCAGGTAAACCGCGGATCGGAGCAAAGCCCGTTCGCGTGTCGCTTCCGCGAGGTCGAGGTCGAGGAGGCGCTCTCCTTCCTGGTCGACGTCGTCGACCAGGTGCACCCTCGGGGATCCCAGCACGATTTCAGCGTGCAAGATAGCCTCTGCACCGTAGACGAGTTGGAAAGGAGTTTCCCCCGTATCTCAACTCGTCGTGGTGCGAACTAACCATAGGACGGAAGGGAGCTCGTCCACCCAAGCCTGCCCGTGCTAGCCGAGGTTTTTGAAGACCCTCTTTTTGATTCCTTGAACGATTTGCCCGTTTGCTCGCTCGGTCGCTCCGTTGCTCTGCGGGTGAGCCATAAACGCGAAGCACAGCTTGGTCCCGATGTCTTCTCAGTAGGCTTGAAACAGTTCGCTTGTGAACTGGGTGTCGTTGTCCGTGATGAGACGATTTGGTATGCCAAAAGGTGTCACCACGTTATTGCGAAAAAACCTCTAGGCCGCTTGGGCCGAGATGGTCGACACGAGCTCTGCCTCGATCCACTTAGTGAAAGTGTCGATAGCCACGAGCAAGTATTTGCAACCCCTACAGCCTCGGGGAAAGGGTCCGAGTATATCGACCCCCTAGACCGAGAATGGCCATGTCAACGGGATTGTTTGGAGCGTGTATGCTGGCTGGTGGACCTTGCGGGCATGAAACTGGCATGCTCGGAAGGCTTTGCCCACTAACGTTCTGAAGGACGAGTGAGCTCCGCACATTCCTTCATGGATGTCCCTAAGAAGGTACTCGCCCTCTTCCTGGGTGATGCACCTGGAGAGGACTCCAAGTGCTCCTTTGCAGTATAAGACGCCCTCGACAAGCTTATATGGTGAGGATCGTCTCATGAGCCGGGAGCGCTCGGCTTCTTCCTCGAGCAGTGTCCCATGTGCGAGATACTGAATGAATGGTGTCATCCAGTTCGCACCGTGCTCGAGGAAGGAGACATTACCGTGCGCCTCAGGTGCATCCTCTGAAGAGGAAATGGAGGGCTTGTTTACGTGCTCAAGGAGCACCCCTGCAGGGGCAGGGAGTTGAGCGGAACCAACCTTCGAAAGATGGTCGGCCAGGGAATTCTCCTTCCTAGGGATGTAGAGTACCTCGAAATTCTTGAAGTACTTCTCCATCTTCCTAACTTCAACCAGGTAGAGCGCCATTGAGTTATCGGAGCATTGATACTCCTTGTTAACCTGGTTGACGATCAACTATGAGTCACCCTTGACGGTGAGCCGTTGGACTCCGAGCGATTTGCATGCTCGTAGCCCGGCTAGGAGGCCTTCGTATTCTACCGCGTTATTTGTCGCAGTGAAATGTTGTTGGAGGGCATACTAGAGTTGCTCTCCTTGCGGGGATACTAGGACAACTCCAGCCCCCGAGCGTTCGTAGGCTTGAGACCCGTCGAAGTACATGACACAACGACCTTGCTCGGGTTGGTCGAGATCAGTCTTGGGCGGAGCGGGATTCATCCATTCCTCCAGGAAATCTGCCAAGACCTAGGATTTGATCGCAGTGCGAGCCTAGAATTCAATCTCGAATTCGGCGAGCTCCATGGCCCACTTCGCTATTCGACCACTAGCATCTTAGTTTCCCAGGATCTCCCTGAGTGGAAAGTTAGTTGGAACCCGAATCTTGTGGGCTTGAAAATAGTGCCGTAACTTCCTGGAGGCTACGAGCAGCGAATACCCGAATCTTTTGTAAAACTCTGGCCGATAGGCTCTATATGTATAAAACAATTGTTTCATTCTTATGCTGGCAATGTATGACTTGGTTCCCAATAGCTAATCTTCCTGGGTAGCTGTTGCGGGATTTAAACGCACCCCCTGAAAGGGCGGTCCATCACAAGTGGTATCAGAGCCCAGCTTGACCATAGATTAAGACCCTAGGATAGCTTAGGAGAAACCCATTGCAAAAACTACTTAACCAAAAAACAAAATGAGTTATAAAAATATAAGTATTATTGCTGTCTCCTTCTACCTCTTCTACCTTACCTCTCTTAGAGCTTCGATTTCTTACTGTTTTATTTTTAGTTTCTCTCTCTCAACTAATTTCAAAACTCTGTGCGCAGATGGTTCAGCACTCGTTCCCTGACCCCGACGCCCTCGGCAGATGGGCCTCGACTTTCTGGAGGATGCTCCAGTACCTGAGGGTAGGAGACCAATTCCGTCCAGTGTTTCACCACGAACGAGGAGTTCCACGGCACCGTCCAGTGCCAGTGGAGGGCGTCAGTGACCCTTCACCCACTGCTGCTTCGCCTCGACGCGCTCCACCGCTTCGTCATGGGCCGTACCCGTGAGTGCGACGCCATCTAGGACACTGCCAGGAGGGCAGTGCACTACCTCAGAGACTACTACCTGGCGGAGTTCGACCGCAGTCCCTTTCAGCTCATCCCGCATGATGCAGATGTGCCCGGTGGACTGATCATTTCTGTACCTCACGCGGAGCCAGATCCACGTGTCTCAGAGATAGCTGACCACCTCCTTGAGCTAGATCTGTTGTACGATCACGCTATCCGTGAGCGCGATTAGCTCCACCTTCAGCTCCACCACACCTGGGACGACATCCGCGACCTCCAGGAGGAGCTGGAGCAGTTTGCTCCACCAGACGCGCAGATAGAGGAGTCGTCAGTCACCTCAGCCGATGGTGGTGGACTCCATCACCTCGGCCGATGGTGGTGGACTCCGACGTCAACGAGCCGATGGAGGAGGAGCAGAGGAGGAGGACCCTGAGATCGTCATCCACTACGACACCGACGAGGAGCCGATGGAGGAGGACCCCGAGGAGTTTCCCCTTGTTCCGCCTAGCTTTGAGCCACTATAGTTAGGCCGTAGTAGTAGTGTTGTACCCCTTTTGCTTATGTTATCTTTTGTAATGTAAAATAGATTGTACCGGACCTTAAAACGGTTGACGGGTACCCAGGCCATGGGTACCCCCAGCGGCCCGAAAAAGCGCATGGGCCGAACCAGGCCGGTCGGGGCCCGAAGCCACGGCTGGCGAGGAAGAACCGAATCGGCGAAATCCCTGAAGAAGCGACAGCATTTATTGCGTATCGAGCGCATTAAATGCTGGCCGTGATGATGACGCAGCGGCACAAGTCCCCAACTCTCGCATTTACTACAAGCAACTACGCCGACCAGCAGCAGGGCAAGGGGAGCCGGCGGCCAGTCCCATCAGCCCGCCACTTGCGGGCGACTAAGAGCACAGTCTTTTTCTCTTTTTCAAGCAACAGTGTAACCTCCTCCTCGCCTATATAAAGGGGAGGAGCGAGCATGTAAGACGACGGACAACCAAGGAATCAATACAATCAAACCCACACGAATGGAGTAGGGACGTTCGGCCAACCAAGATACATCTTGTGCTCACCCGAGTAAGCCGTCGAGGAGAGGAGCGTGCACCCCTCTTACCTATACAAATTCATTGGCGGTGCTCGAAACACCGGCGGTTAGCGCGCCCGGTAGGGGCTGTGCACGCAGCGTTGCCGCCATTTTCCCGCTTAGCTTCCTCGGCGGTTCCCTTTCTTTCTCCGACATCGCCATGCCGATAGCGTCGATCCGTTCGGCTCCTCGACCGTCACCACCACGGCCGGGACGGATAGTGATCGTCCCGCCATACTCCGGCCGCCAAGTGTCCACCGAGGACCCTGACGCCCTCACCGCCTTCAGAGACCTCCGGCTCGAGGTCCTCGCGGACCACCGACGCCAAGCACGCCAGAGGCCCCATCACCCCAAGCGATGCGCGGAGGCATCGGCGATGGCGGTCGCACCGCCGCGACCTCACGCCGTGGCAATGGTCGGCCACGCACCGACGACCACCACTCGGACAACTCCTCCGAGCCACGGCTCTAGCGGAGGAAGAGATAAGAACAGACCACGCTATCACGACCCGACACCGCGGCAGCGCTGCTACCCGGCCACGCCGAAGACTCTCCGCCAACACACCGAGGAGGATCACCATGCTCGCCGCGACCTTCGCCGGCGACGCGACGAGCCGGAAGGCTCAAAAGGCCGAGCTTCGACAAGCTCCAGGCCGACCTGGAAGCAAGGCTCGCCGCCGCTCCACTCGCACTGGCGGCGCTTCAAGGCCACAAGACGCCAGTCCACCACCACCGGTAGCTAGGGGGACGGACGATTCATCGTTTTTTCCCCACGCTGGCCCAAACATCGCCAAGAAGAAGCAATGCCGCTCGCGCGCATTCCCGAGCCAGGCGATCCTGCGGCCAAGGCTACCCACCGTAACCTCCTGGCCTGGTGGAAGCGGCGGCAGCGCGGACGCGTATGGCCACGGATCGCAGCGTTCGGACGCCTCTTCGGATGGCCCGCGCCGCGACGCCAGCCGAGGCCGTCGGAGCGAAACAAGGGCAGCGTCACCTTCCGGACAACCCCAGGCATCGCGCACCCCGGTGCACCAACGTTTGGGGGACGAACGCGACGCTCGCACCACCCTCCAAGCGCGAAGAACGAGGAACGACCCAACCCGGTCGTACGTCGCCGACAGCGCTCCGCGGCGTGACCGCAGCCCGAGCCCCGATGGCCCCGGGCCACGGGCGTTCTGTCAAGGAATTCGCAGCGCGAAGTTCCCTGCCAGATTCCGGGCACCGGTCAACATAGCCAAGTACACAGGGGCTACAAACCCCAGTGTGTGGCTGGAAGATTACCGGCTCGCATGCCGGGCGGGGGGAGCGACGGACGACCTTTTTGTCATCCAATACCTCCCCATCTACTTGGCGGACTCAGCCCGGGCATGGCTCGAATATCTGCCCGCCAACATCATCCGGATCGGGCCGACCTCAAGCACCACTTCGTTGGCAACTTCCAGGCACCTACAAGCGACCAGGGAATTTCTGGGACTGAAAGGCTGCAAGCGGCAGCCAGGGAGAACCTCCGGACTACATCCGACGTTTTTCCCAACAATGCAACGAGCTCCACGACATCCGCGACGCCGATGTCGTGGGGCATTCATCTGACACCACTTCCAAGACCCTGGTCCATAAAGCTGGGTGTCGAAGCCCAGACCACCAAAGAACTCCTGGACATTGCCACCAACCACGCCTCGGGCGAGGAGGCCGTAGATGTCATCTTCGACAAAGGGAAGTCGGGCGAGGGGATCGGCACCGAGCCCGACCCTCCTCCGACCGCCCGACAAGCGGCGCCACGGCAAACAGTCCGCGAGGACCGCTGGTTCGCGACCACCGATCGGGGAAAGCCGCAAGGCCGGCAACCCCCGACCACTTTCGAGAAGCTGATGGAGAGCACGTGTCCGAACCACGGATACCCCATCGAGGCACAAGTATCGGATCAGCGAAGTCCTGAGCGTTTTCTTTCGGAACCCCCACGACGCCGGGGCAAAGGAAAGAGGCAAGACTTCGGCGCCGACCACCGAGATCGAGAGGCGAGGCGTCGGCTTCCCGAGACCGACGGTTGCCTCATGATCTTCGGCGGACCGGCAAGCTACGCCGACCGGAGGCGGCTCAAGCTACGCTGCCGAGAGGTGTTCGCGGCAAGCCCACCGTACCTAAATACCTTCGGTGGTGAGTCCCCGATCACCTTTGGCCAAGGCCAACCACCCGACCACGCCCCGCAACCAGGAGGTACCCGCTCGTCATTGACCCCATCGTGGGAACAAAGCGCTGACTAAGGTGCTCATGGGACGGCGGCGATCTCAACATCGCTACGTTGAGACCCTCGGCGCCATGGGGATCCCCGCTCGAGCCTTCGACCAAGCGAGCACCCTTTCACGGCGTCGTTCCTGGCGGCCAGGCCCACCGCTCGGGCGGTCGACTGCCGTCACGTTCGGGAGCCCGGTTAACTTCCGCACCGAGACCCTCACCTTCGAGGTCGTGGATTTTCCCGGCTCCTACCACGCCATCCTGGGGAGACCAAGCTACGCGAAGTTCATGGCGATCCCCAACTACACCTACCTGAAGCTGAAGATGCCCGGGCCGCATGGGGTGATCACCGTAACCGCGTCTTTCCAGCTCGCCTACAGCTGCGAGAAAGACAGTTGCGAGTTGGCCTCGGCGGTCGTCGCATCCACCGAGCTCGCCGGCCTCGAAAGCGACACCTCCGAGTCCGCTCCCGACTCTAGCAAGTCCGGACCGGGCTCCTTCAAGTCCGCCGAGGACACGAAGACGATCGAGGTCGACCCAGAGGACCCGACTAAAACCGCTCGGATCGGGACCACGCTTCCTGCCAAATAGGAAAGCGCGCTCGTCGACTTCCTCCGCGCCAACCGGGACGCCTTCGCATGGAAGCCCTCCGACATGCCGGGGATCCCGAGGGAAGTCGCCGAGCACTCCCTGAACATCCGGCCTGGGTCTAGACCAGTCGCCCAGCGTCTGCGCCGCTTCGACGAAGGAAAGCGCGTGGCCATAGGAGAGGAAATAGCCAAGCTCTTGGCCGCAGGGTTCATCAAAGAAGTTCGCCACCCCGAGTGGCTAGCAAACCCTGTGCTTGTAAAAAAGAAGACTGGGAAATGGAGAATGTGTGTCGACTACACAAGCCTCAACAAGGCATGTCCGAAAGATCCATTCCCTCTGCCCCGCATCGACCAAATGGTAGACTCCACCGCAGGGTGCGAATCCCTGTCCTTTCTGGATGCCTACTCAGGGTACCACCAGATCGCGATGAAAGAAGACGACCAGCTCGCAACTTCCTTCATCACTCCGTACGGTTCGTTCTGCTACGTGACAATGCCGTTTGGCCTGAAAAACGCGGGGGCTACATACCAGAGATGTATGCAGACCTGCCTTTCCGACCAGATCGGCCGCAATGTCGAAGCATACGTCGACGACATCGTTGTCAAGACCAGGAAGACCAGCGACATCATCGCCGATCTGGAGGAGACTTTCGCGAACCTCCGACGGTTCCGCATCAAGCTCAACCCCGAGAAATGCGTTTTCGGGGTACCCCAGGGGAAGCTACTCGGCTTCATCATCTCCGAGCGCGGCATCGAAGCCACCGAGACAAGATCTCCGCGATCTTAAGGATGGGGCCGATCGGCAACCTCAAAGGGGCCCAAAGGTCGACGGGATGCCTAGCGGCCCTGAAGTCGCTTCACGCCCCGCCTCGGCGAACGCGGCTTGCCTCTATACAAACTCCTGAGGAAATCCGACCACTTCACCGGACGAAGGAGGCTCAGACGCCTTCGACGCGCTAAAGGTTTTCTGACCACCCCTCGATCTTTGGTCGCCCGACGCCGAGAAGAGCCTCTGCTACTCTACATTGCCGCCACGACCCAGGTCGCCACGGCACTTGTCGCGAGCGAGCGTAAGAAGGGCGGGTCCTTAAGATCCAGCCACGGTCTACTTCATTAGCGAAGTACTCTCCGAGTCCAAGACACGGTACCCGCAGATTCAGAAGATGCTCTACGCAGTTCTGATCACGAAAAGGAAGCTGGTACACTACTTCAACCAGCACCACGTTTCCGTGGTAACTTCCCTACCACTCGGCGAGGTCATCCACAACCGCGACGCCTCCGGAAGAATTGCCAAGTGGGCACTCGAGCTCAACGGGCATGACGTATCCTATGTCCCTCGGACTGCCATAAAATCTCAAGTTCTAGCCGACTTCGTCGCCGAGTGGACCGAAGCCCAGGCCCCACCTCCGCTCGAAGACCCTGAGTACTGGACGATGTACTTCGACGGGTCCTTCACCAAAAACGGAGCCGGGGCCGGGGTCGTCATTCTTTCACCACTCGGGAACAAGCTTCGGTACGTCATCCGGCTACTCTTCGACGCAACCAACAACGTCGCCGAGTATGAGGCCCTCGTTACTGGTCTCCGCATCGCCGCCGACCTCGGAGCTCTGCGGTTATGCGTGCATGGCGACTCAAAACTGGTCGTCGATCAAGTCATGAAGGCTGCAGAACCTCGCGACGATCGGATGGCAGCCATCGCCGAGAGAGGTACGCAACCGGAGCAAAAGTTCAAAGGATTTGAGCTCCATCATAGCTACTGACGGAACAACGGAGAGGCCGATCACTGGCTGGTCTCGCCTCCGGCAGAGGGCCGTCCCGGGAATTTTCGCCCTCGACCTACACCAAGCGTCCATCCGACCGATCGCCGGACGATCGGCCAAGCGACCCGACAAAGGCTGAGCTGGTCGGCCGGGTTGCAACGCCCCGATGACCCGGCCGATTGGAGGAATCCCTTCATCGATCGGCCGACCGACGGTTCCCTCCCGACGACCCGACCGAGGCCCGCCGCCGCTCGTCGGGCAAAATCCTTCAGATCGACGGCAACGACCTCTACGAAGGAGCCCTCCGGATCCTCCGGTGTGTCCCACCGACCAAGGAAGAGAGGCGCTCGCGACATCCACGGCGGGTTTGCGGACACCACGCCGGAGTCACGAGCCTGGTCGGAAAGCCTTCCGACAGGGTTTCTCTTGGCCGACCGCCGTGGCCGACTCCGAGCAAATCATCCGGACGTCGCGAAGGGTGCCAATTCTTCGCTCGGCAAACTCACCTCCCGGCGCAAGCCCTCCAAGCGATCCCTATCACATGGCCCTTCGCCGTTTGGGGACTCGATCTGGTCGGGCCCTTCAAGAAAGCGCCGGGGCTTCACCCACCTGTTGGTTGCGATAGACAAGTTCACCAAGTGGATAGAAGCCAAGCCGATCACAACAATCACTTCAGTAGCAGCGGACTTCATCCGCAATATCGTCTACTGAGTTTGGAGTCCCGAACTCTATCATCACCGACAACGAACGCAGTTCACGGGAAAGGAGTTTCTCGAGCTCTGCGACAGCTTCAGCATCCGCGTGGATTGGGCGGCCGTCGCCCACCCACGGAGCAACGGCCAAGTCGAACGCGCGAACGGCATGATCCTCAACGGTCTCTAGCCGCTACTCTTCGATCGACTGTAGAGGTACGCGGGTGGTTGGGCGGCCGAGGTACCTCCCGTACTTTGGAGCTTACGGACCACCCCGACCGGTCGGCCGGGTTCACGCCGTTCTTCCTGGCATTCGAGCGAAGCCATCTTACCGACCGACTTGGACTACGGCGCCCCAAAGGTTCGAGGCCTTGGCCGAGACCCGGGGCTCGAGTCCCAAAGAAGACGGCCGACCGGCTCGATGAAGCGCGAGATGTCGCCGTCGTTCGCTCACCCAAATACCGGCCAGACAACTGCGCGACGCTACCACGACCGCAAGGTTAGAGGGCGGCGTTCAACACAGCGACACTGGTTCTGCGCCAGTCGATCCAACAAAGGCAAGCACAAGCTCTCCCCTCCTTGGGAGGGCCCTTTCGCTGTAGTAGAGGTCCTTCGACCCGGCACTTACCGGCTCAAGGATCCCGATGGCAACATCTTGTCAAACGCCTGGAACATTGAAAAGCTAAGACGATTCTACCCTTAGCCCTTTTTTCTACCTCGTTCATTACCCTGTTCACCTTTTTTATCGGGCGTGCGCGTGGCATTTTTTCCACTCGGGTCGACATCCCGTTCAACCGCTGTCATTCACCCGATCGTTCGGTCTTCTTCTTTTTCTTCCGACCCGAGTACCACGGCCTACGCCCCAGCGGCTACGGTTGCGAAGAGGTATCTCGCTAAGGAAAAAGAGATGTAACAGATGGTATTCGGTTGCCCGGGGGAACTAACGCTCGCGCCAAAACCTGTTTTTCCTACTTTTTTCGGAAAACGCTGGAACATGTCGATCACTGGTCGGTTGGTCCCCGCAGACCCAAGAACCATGACCCCGGCATATCTTACCAGCAACAAACCGAAAAATAGCGAAAAACACATGTAAAACTCGAACACCTTTATTTTCTTCCAATTCAACGGCATTTACATTCTTTGGAAGCAAGAAAGTCTAAAACCAAGAAAGCTTTTTCTCGTTTAAGGGTCTTCCCCGCCGACGGTTGATCTCCGGACTTATCGTCCCTCTCCAAACACAGCTTCAGCTTCCCGCACAATTTTTGCCGCAACGCCTGACAAAAATAGCCGGTCGCCAAACTCCGCAGCAGGAGAGCCCCGATCCGCCCGGACGCACCTTCAAGAAGCGGCAGCCCCTGCGCCCCCCCTGTGTGACCTCTATGGTTCCCGGGGGAGCTTGGAGTCCGACACAGGGGGGACCGCCGTCGGAGAAGTGTACGGCAGCACGATCGGGGCGATCGGCGGCACGACCATCGGCGCAGGCCTAGATGTCGCGGTCGACTCCAGGCTCCCGGAAGGAGAAGGAGCGCGGGGGAGGACGGCGCCCCGCTTCCCCAATTGCTCAGGCGCTCGCGGCGGTTCCTCACTCGACGATCATGCTTGTCGCGCCGCTCTCGCTCCTCCTCCTCCGCCTCCCGCTCCAGAGCCTCGATCAACCCGTCGTCGGCCGACGGGGCCGCCACTATAAGACGGCCAGCTCGTCGCCCCAACTCCTCCTCATCCTCTGCCTCTCGTTGAAGGGAGTCCCAGTCGATCTCATCGATCGGCGGGTTCTCATCCTTAGAACGGGAATGAGAGAGCGGGGCAGCCATAAAAGCAAGTCGACGATTCGTCTCAACGTCATTGAATGAAGTCCAGCGCCCACCTCCCGCCTATTTATAGGCGATCCGGCCAAGCGAAGCGGCAGGATACCCGCCAAGATTCATGACGACCGCACCTTTTCGGCGATGGCGTGAAGCCGGGCGCCGAAGCAAGCGACGCGAATCGGCACCGCCAATTCCCGCGTTGAACAAAAACCTCGCCGATCATAAAGAAAGATAAGTGAGTACCTTCTTCTTGCACACTCGTTATTACTCCTTCAAGTGGCGCGCGGCGGTAACAAACAAACCGCCCCGCCCCACTCGAGGCTACAAGAGTCCCGCTGGTCGGGTTGTCACAACCAATCGTCGGGTCCTCCCAAGACGGCCAAACTTTCGACCAAAAGTACTACGGCCCTCGCCCGGCGCTACGATTCTGAAGTAGTGCTTGGCGAAGAAAGGAAGTGCCCAAGCGGAGTCGACCCACGATCGGTCCGAACGACCTCACGGTTGAGCGTTCTCTCGATTTCCCAACTCTCTAACTTTTGTGATACACACACCGACCAATGCCCGACCCTGTGGCCCCTAAGGCAAGAGACGGCGGCGATATCCACCACAAAGAAAAATGGGCAAGAGGTGAGGACAAGGCGAGCCCCAGGCCCCTAGTTGGGTCGGCGGACGACCCAATCGCCTTAACTCACGTCGGATCACACCTCACGCTCTCCGCGGAACCCGTCGACGGGTGGCGGCCAGTGCGCCTTGGATCGTGAGCGATCCAAGGTCCGATACGGGATCGAGTAAGGAAAGATTCTTTATGGATCGCCCCCGATTGGGTCGGACGCCCACGGGATTGTCCGCTAGGGGACCCCCTCGCGAGGCCTCGAGTTCCACCGGATCACTCGCTTGTAGCCCCACGAGGCGGCGCTCGAGCCAACGAAGGCAAGCGCGCTTCTCACCCCTCCTGGTCCCCACCACGGACGGGCGTAAAAGGGGCGGGACCCGAGGCACCACGTGTCCGCCAGGCGACCATCACTGCGCGCCCGGCGGCTCGACCGGCGCCACGTGCTCGCCAGTGGCGATCAGCCCATCGCGCGCTGGCGGCACGACCGGCGCTGTGTGTTCGCCAGGCGACCAACCGGCCAGCGCGCCCGGCGTACGACCATGGCGCCCGGCGACCAGCCCGCTGCGCCCGGCCAGCTCGACGGCGCCACGTGTCCGCCGAAGCGACCAGCCCATCGCGCCCGGCGGCTCGACCCGGGCGCCACGTGTCCGCCGAGCGACGGCCAGACGCCCAACCCGGCGCCACGTGCTCGCCCGAGCGACCGGCCATTACGCGTAACCCGGCGCCACGTGCTCGCCAGGCGGTCAGCCATGCTGCGCCCGAAAACACGACCGGCGCCACGTGCCGCCAGGGCGACAGCCGCTTCGCCACGCGCCCGCCAGTGGCGATCGGCCCATCTGGCGGCACGACTCCGGCGCCATGTGCTCGCCAGCGTCCGGCCGGCCGGCGCTGGCGGCACGACCGAACAGATATATACCGCGATCGGACCTCCCGATACCGCAAAGCAACGACCAAGCAAAGCGAAACCCCGACCTGCTCTCCGACCAGCTCGGGGGCTGAAACTACACCAGCAGTGCGCTCATGGCACCGGTCGAAGACTCTTCCCGACCAAACCGGCGAAAACCCCGACCTGCTCTCCAACCAGCTCGGGGCTCGGGGCTACACCACTGCCGGGTCGCTCAGCCACACCGGTCGGAGACTCGATCAGGCCAAGCGAATCACGGCATCACTAAGACGGAAACAAGACCCCGGGCACCTCTCCGACCTGCACGGGGCTCGGGCTCTTGGCGGGTACCTGTGCCATGGGTACCCCGCCCGAAAAAGCGCATGGGCGAACCAGGCGGTCGGGGCCCGCCCACGGTGGCGAGGAAGAACCGAATCGGCGAAATCCTGAAGAAGCGGCGACATTTATTGCGTGTCGGCGCATTAAATGCTGGCCGTGATGATGACGCAGCGGCACAAGTCCCCAACTCTCGCATTTACTACAAGCAACTACGCCGACCCGGCCCGGCGGGGCAAGGGGCGGCGGCGATCCCATCACCGCCACTTGCGGGCGACTAAGAGCACAGTCTTTTTCTCTTTTTCAAGCAACAGTGTAACCTCCCTCCTCGCCTATATAAAGGGGGAGGGAGCGAGCATGTAAGACGACGGACAACCAAGGAATCAATACAATCAAACCCACACGAACTGGAGTAGGGACGTTCAGCCCGAACCAGTATACATCTTGTGCTCACCCGAGTAAGCCGTCGAGGAGAGGGAGCGTGCACCCCCCTCTTACCTATACAAATTCATTGGCCGGTGCTCGAAACACCGACAACGGTATTGTGTACAATCTATGTTTAATATAAGTTGCTTATGTTCACTTTTAAGCTATTATTTTGTTTTGCTTAATATCTGCTAAAATCTGTCTAAAATCAAAGTGAATTTCCTTCCTTTCGTCTTAGCCCTTACCTGTTTCTTTCTCTCTCAACCCCAAATTCTAACTCTTACTCACCTTCTAATTGCCCAAAACCCGTGGCAAGTTCGACAAGGAACAACACCGATGACTAGAGTTGGACAAGGAACGCAGTACGATGGACGTAGTGATGAGGAAGAATCAGCAGGAAAACCCACCAACTTGGCACAAGTCTTAGCGATGATGGAAAGGAACCGTTTTCAATCGGAAGTAAATCAGACGCAGCTCATGCAACGCATCTTGGAGCAAATGGCAGTGAGACTCCAAGGGAACCTTGACAGACAAGATGGTAATAACGGAGGATCCATATGGGTGGATTTTCAGCGCACTCGACCCCCAGTCTTCTCAACCCCAACTGAGCCCTTGGCCGAAGATGACTGGATAAGAGATATTCAAAGGAAGCTAGACACAGTCCAATGCACGGAAAGAGAGCGTGTACTGTATGCTTCGCACCAATTGGAAGGACCTGTAACAGCATGGTGGATGACATATCAAGCCACACGCAACGGGCGAGAAGCCACCTGGCAAGAATTTGAGGATGCCTTCAGGAAGGCCCACATTCCTGCAGCACTATTAGCCGCCAAAAGAAGGGAGTTCTTGTCCCTCCATCAGGGAGGAAGGACCGTGATGGAGTACCTACAACAGTTTAACTGGGGTGAATCCCATAACCTAACCCAAGTAGACTTGCTAATTTCCATCTTGACGTAATGATGAACTTGTGAAAACTCAAAATTTGCTTATTTCTATTATGTATGGTTTGTGTTTCAAATGTAAAAATGATTTGGAAAATAAAACTGCATCCACAATCATACTAACCATATTGCCAATTCCTTTGTGAATATCCCCGCATGTAATATTCAGAATTCCTGTGCGGTTTGTTGAGTACTGTTGTGTACTCAGTCTTGCTTCTCAACCTATTTTAGAGTTTGTAGATGCTGGAGAACTACAGGAGATCGTAGATGGCAAAACCGTCTGGTTTTAGGGTTCTTTTTCTTTGCTCAGGCCTCATCTGTGTGGTCTTTTGTGATGTAATATATTGAAGCTCGCCGCTTCCTTTTGTAAAACTATGGCCGATAGGCCCTATCTGTATAAAATAGTTGTTTCGTTCTTATGCTGGTAATGTATGACTTGTGTAACTGTCAAGTCCCCAAGTTCGAAAAGTGCTGGGACATCCGGAGTATCCGGATCTACATCCGGAGTGTCCGGATCCAACCCGGAATGTCCGAATAAAATGTCCGGAGTATCCGGATTGGGCTGACCGAGCGCCCCAACCCGGAGTGTCCGGACTGAATGTCCGGAGTGTCCGGGTTGGTATCACAAGACCCCAACCCGGAGTCTCCGGGTTGAGCGTCCGGAGAGTCCGGATGGTGCGGGATTTTGTATAAAAGTCCCGTTTCTTGATTTCCCCACCTCATTTCTTCTCCCCACTTGGTTCCCCACCCGTGTGAGCTCGTTCCTCCACCCTAGCTCTTCTCCGGCGAGCTTCCACCGGCCGGTGACCCTCCGTGGCTCCTCCCTGGCGGCTCCTCCATCCCCTGAACTCCTCCTCAAGCCAGGCATCCTCCATCCTCCACCCGGCATTGCTTCTCCTCCATCTTCCTTGGAGGTAGGTCTCTCTCTTGGGAGTAGATTCGTGGGATTCTTGGGTTCTAGGGTCATCAATGGTAGGAGTTAGAGCTTAGGTTTAGATTTGAAGTTTCGGAGTTGAATCTTGAGCTCTAGGGTTTTGGGTGTAGTGATCCTAGGGTTAGTGTGGGGCTTGGATTGATGAATGTGGGTGCTAGTGTGGTTGATCGGGTAGTAGTAGCGCCGATCCAAGGGTCGTTTGGAGTTGGTTAGTGGTTTCATGGGCTAGTGTCGTTCCTCGTGGAGTTGGGTTAGCTATAAGCTTCTTCGGCCTTGCCACGTGTAGGAAAGTCATAGATCGGGTCCCCGCGATGCCGTTGGACTTGGCGGCACCTCGATCCGTCGAGTTATTGGGTAAAACTCGCCAGGTCCGAAGTGTCCGGACACCCCGTCCGGAGTGTCCGCTCTGCCCGGAGTATCCGGACCGAATGGGCCGGAGAGTCCGGATTGTCCGGAGAGTCCGGATCAAATACCCGGACTGTCGGGTTAGGCCGGTTCTGTCGATTGAGTCGAGTTGTCCGATTGGCGTTGTTTCTTCGGGTTTTTCAGTTGTACTTCATTCATATGCATTGCATGCATTTTTATTATGCATTGTACTCGTAGAGAAACGATCCCGCGGCGATCGACGTGGCCGTGGTTGAGGAGTTGCCGAGGGGCAAATCATTGTCGATCCACCGCCAGAAGAACAAGGCAAGCAACTAAGCATATTTACCCCATTATATGATTTTATCTTAGAGAATTAAATTGCTCATGTACTCGATTAAGTATGCATTAGGAGTTTAATGGTGGGAACAGGTTTAGAACCTAATTGCTTCACATACACTCCTTGAATTTGTGGAACACTCCCTTCGGAACCAATATATGGGTATTTGTAAATTGTCTACTCTTAGTTTTGCTTAGATGTTGGGTTGGGCCAAGTGGGGGATGGTTCTCCCGCTTGTGATTATTAACAATTGTTTCACTTCACACATGATGGATTGGAATGGGTATGTTTATGAGTTGTAATTGATAAATTGTGGACCGGGCGGGGAGTTGGTTCATTTGAGTATGGAGACTCAAATGTGTAGCCCCGTCTGAGTCGATTAAGGACCGATTCGATGGTTGCCCTTTGATCGAGCACACCCCGGTTGGTCGCATGCCCGATTATGGTACGGTAAGCCACTCTTTCTCTCATACGGAATCGATGGACCGTAACTTCCTGTGGTTGGACGTGGTTGAGGGCGAGGCTTAGGCCGACTCTCGAGCGCCAAGCCGGGCTTGGGGCTGCTCGAGGGGGTGCTAGGTTTTCGGGCCACAGGAGGACGCTTCAGCGATTGGGTATGATTGGGAGGGGGTTGACACTAGGCCCTTGTGGTAAGTGTCGTGCGATCAATGCTTCCCTGCAGGGTTAATTAAGCGATTCGAATTGCCGCTCTCGGATATGAGCAAGCTCTTTCATCGCACAAATCACGTAGTAAGAACTTGAACCGAGGTTCGCCGTCGAGCTTGAGCCCACATAAATTGGTGTTGAGATTAATTGTTGTGAATTAATGATTGCAACTTCATTTTCAGAAGTAGGCGCTGTTACAACTGCTAAATTGTGAATTGAGTAGTTAGGTAATTAATATAACAAATGTTAAGCTTTCTGCACTTTTACCTTCAGCCTGGTCTTTTGCTACATCCAAATGCATGTCCTTTGGAGTCGGTCATATATGGACCACGGGTAAGACTTGCGAGTACCTTCCGTACTCAGCTTACCTTTGTGGTTTTGCGGTGAGGATCCGGAGGGTGTGAGTTCTGCCCCTCACGCCTATCGGTGGCCAGGCGGGGCAGAGTAGAGGCACCGTTGCGTGTGTGCGCCGGAGGTGTTCGAGCATGACACTTCCGGGGTGTTTTACTTTTGTTGTATAGGATAGTCGGCTTTACTTTTGTAAACTGTTGCTCTTTTATTTCTGTATTGGAGCCTGTCGGCTCTTCGCTTCCTGTTTGTTTGGTCGTCTTTGGGCTTCCGTGTGCCGTGTGGGTTTTGTTGCTTCCGCGTTTCGTGCGTCTCTGGTAGTGAGTTTGGGCCCGATGCCCCTTTGTGGGAACTGTTGTGATATGACTTGGGAACCGGTATGTGGGGATCCTGGGCGAGTTTCGGATCGCATACCGGGGGAATACCGGGGTTGTTGTCAAGTCGTTGGACGTTCGTAGGGTGGTCTCCATTGGGCTTGGGTAATAGCATCAGGATCACCTCCGGTGATTTGTTGCTAGGATCCAAATCCGACGGGAACAACCGATCATCCAACAACTCGAGGACGATCTGGGCGGCTCTCCTCACACAGGTTGGTATCAGAGCAAGGCGCACAAAGACGGACCCCAACTCGACGACCAGTTAGGAGATTGCTTAGGATTGTCATACTGCATTAGATAGAAAGTCATACTTATCCCCGCCTTAGATTGTAGAGGTGAGAGTAAATTGCGTTGGAAGTCGTGCATGTCATCTCATCTCATGCCGTGCATGTGTCATGCTGCCTTGCATCGAGGTTGTGTTCTGGGTGTGGTAGACTTGTGGGACCCCAGTGCGGGGTGCTGCAGTCGAGTGTGGGAGTTAGTTCGGGGTTTTTCTGCATTTAGGGCTTGTCTTCCCCGTGTGGGTCCTAACTTTTGCCGCCTGACTCTGTTTGGTGACAGAATGCGGACCCGCGGGGCTTCCACTTCTGGGGGTGATGGAGGTGCGGGCGGCAATGAGAGGGTGCTATTCCGCCGCCTCCTCCCAATGTCTTTGGATATTCTGCATGACCGAGCAGCACCAGGAGGCGACAAATCGGATCCTAGAAATGTGGTCCAGATCGGGTCCAGCGAGGTGGCGCGGTGATGGGCGAGGTCGGCCCACCGGCTATCTCGACTTCTGCACACGCAGCCACCGGTCTTCTCACGGCCGCCGATCCGTTGGAGGCCGACGATTGGCTGCGCTCGATAGAGCGTAAGTTTGCTCTTATCGATCGTGGGGAGCTCGAAGGCCCACTTCGGCGGCGGCGGCTCGAGGAGCCTGCCGGTGCTTGGTGGGCCAATTTGAGGTGATGCGACTGCCGGGCACCAGTTTACACAGGCTGAGTTCCGTGAGGCATTTCGGGCGTACCACATCCCGAAGGGCCTCATGGACATGAAGAAGCGTGATTTCTCACCCTCAGACGGCTCGGCAAGTCGGTGGTTGACTACTCGCAGAGTTCAACTACCTGGCGCAAGACGCCCCGTAAGAGGTCGACACCGACCGGAAGAAGCGGTCGGTTTGTGAGTGGGCCGACAAGATCAAGATGCAGGATAAGCTGTCCGTCTGCGACTTACCGACTACAATGACCTGGTGAGCCGCGCGATCACCGTTGAGCTCAAGATGCGGGCTCATCAGGAGGAGAAGAAGAGGAAGCGGGCGACGCCAGACTCGATGGCGGCGGCTTCGCGGCGAGCTCGTCGCGATCTCGTATCGGCCGCCGAGGCCGTCTGCTCAGCGTCGTCTCGATCGGTCGCGACGGCCGATGCGTCGGTTGCCGCTGCCGGCCACGACCACCACTACCGCCACCGGCAGCCGTGAGCAGCGGGTTCCGGTCCCGGTCCGTGCTACAATTGCGGACGTGCGGGCCACTTCATCCGGGACTGCCCATTTCCACGCCAGGGCAGCACTGCCGGCGCTCAACGGCTTCAGGGCGCGACGGCACCACCGCCGTTGCCTACGTCGAGCCGAGGCAGCGTCACCTTCGTCGACGCCGAGGCGGTTCCTGAGGGCTCCGCCGTGCTAGCCGGGTGATGCGTTCCTTGTTGAGGCGTGAGGCTAGAGTGTTGTTTGATTCGTTGGCTTCCCATTCTTTTATCCGCACGGGGTTTGCGGAGCAGCGTCAGATGAGGGTCAGTAGCAGTGTCACCTCTTTTCTGATTGAGGCACCGGGGTCGAAGATCACGGTTAGGCAGATGGTTCAGAAGGCAGTAGTTCAGATTCAGGGGATTCCGTTCACTGTTAGTTTGCTACTTCTAGATCTTCGGGGGATAGATGTCATCCTAGGGATGAGTTGGCTGACACGACAGCAGGCTGTTTTAGATTGCTGTAGTCGTACCCTGTCACTCCGAAATCCGAAGGGCGGCCGACTCACCCTACTTCTTAACGAGAACAAGGCCACCTTGTGTTCGCTAAATGGGACAGTTGAAGAGCTGGACTCGATTCTGTGGTGTCTGAAGTTTCCGATGTGTTCCCAGCGGAACTACCGGATGCCACCTAATCGGGATATCGAGTTTGTCGTTGAGCTTCACCAGGATCGCTCCAGTGTCCAAGCGACCGTACCGAATGCCACCCAATGAGCTGGCTGAGCTAAAGACCCAGCTGAAAGGATTGATGGACAAGGGGTTCATCCGACCGAGCTCCTCGCCTTGGGGCTGTTCGGCTCTATTTGTGACCAAGAAGGATGGTTCTCTACGCCTCTGCGTGGATTACCGTCCCTTGAATGCGGTTACTATCAAGAACAAGTACCCTCTGCCTCGGATTGATATCCTGTTCGATCGACTTGCTTTGGTGCCCGAGTATTTTCCAAGATTGATCTGCGGCTCGGCTACCATCGATTAAGATCCGAGCCGAGGACATCCCAAGACCGCTTTCTCCACCAGATCACGGGCTCTACGAGTATCACCGTGATGTCGTTCGGCTGATTTAACGCACCGGCGTATTTTATGTATCTGATGAACTCCATATTTATGAAAGAGCTGGATTCTTTTGTCGTCATCTTCATCGATGATATTTTGATATATTCAGCCAGCGAGGAAGAGCACGCCAGACACCTTCGCATTGTCCTCGGGCGACTCAGGGAGCATCGCGTATCACGAAGTTCAGCAAGTGCGAGTTCTGGTGAGGAAGTGTCATTCTTGGGACACGTCCTTTACGAGCGAGGCGTGGCGATTGACCCGAGCAAGGTACAGGATGTACTCAAATGGGAGCAGCCCAAGATCGCCACGGACATCCGCAGTTTTCTTGGACTGGAGGGGTATTATAGCCGTTTCATCCAAGACTTCTCAAGGATTGGCGGCCGATGATCGAGCCGCTTAAGAAGGGAGTTGAGTTCGGATGGTCACCGATCGTGGAGCGCCTTTCAGACACTGAAGCAACGTTTGACTACGGCTCCTGTCCTCACGCAGCCGGATATACACAGGCCTTTTGATGTGTATTGCGATGCGTCAGGCATTGGGCTTGGTTGTGTGCTTATGCAAGAAGGCCGAGTCGTTGCCTACGCATCTCGGCAGTTGAAGCATCATGAGGAGCACTACCCCACCCACGATTTGGAGCTTGCAGCAGTGGTGCATGCCTTGAAGATCTGGCGCCACTATCTCCTGGGGAACAAGTGCAATATTTATACTGATCATAAAAGTCTCAAGTACATCTTCACCCAAGCAGATCTGAACATGAGGCAGCGGAGATGGCTTGAGTTGATCAAAGATTACAGTCTGGAGGTGCATTACCACCCGGGGAAGGCGAATGTGGTAGCTGACGCGTTGAGTCGCAAAGCTCAATGCAACTGCTTTACTCTCCAGTCCCCGAGTGTCTCCCTCTGTGCCGAATTCCAGAGACTCGGCTTGGAGATGGGCGAACAGGGATTCATAGCTAATCTCGAGTTGAGATCAACATTGCTCGATCAGATTCGGGAGGCACAGACGAAGGATGAAGAAGTTGCACAGATCCGGGGTAAATTAGATTTGGGGCAAGCCGCTGAGTTTCGCCTGGATGAGCAGGGAACCTTGTGGTTCGGCGACCGCATAGTTGTCCCTGATGACCAGGAGTTGAAGCGAAGGATTCTTGATGAGGCGCATAACTCTTTGCTTACCATTCACCCGGGCAGCAACAAGATGTATCAAGATCTGAGACGGCAGTTTTGGTGGACTCGCATGAAGCGCGAAGTCGCTCGCTATGTGTCGGAATGCGACGTCTGCAAGCGGGTGAAGGCCGAACACCTCAAGCCAGCCGGTACCCTTCAGCCTCTCCCTATTCCAGTTTGGAAGTGGGAGGATGTCGCCATGGATTTCATTACCGGCCTGCCGACCACTTCCTCAGGCCATGACTCGATTTGGGTAATCATCGATCGATCGACGGTCTCTGCGCACTTCTTGGCCGTTTGCACCAAGTATCGAGTCAAGAAGTATGCGGACTTATATATCTCCCGGATCGTAAGTCTGCATGGAGTGCCCAAGCGGATAGTTTCGCATGCAGAGGTTCTCGATTCACTTCTCACCTCGAGAAGCTTTGCATGAGGCCTTGGGCACGAAATCGCTTACTGATTCAGCATACCACCCTCGGGTCGACTGGCCGACCGAGAGGGTAAATCAGATCCTCGAAGATATGTTGAGGGCTTGTGTCTTGTCCTACGGGAAGAAGTGGGAAGAGTGTCTCCCGTACGCCGAGTTTGCGTACAACAACAGCTACCAAACCAGCATCAAGATGTCTCCATTCGAAGCACTCTATGGTCGTAGCTGTCGGGCACCTTTGAACTGGTCCGAGAGTGGCGAGCGTTCATTCCTCGGGCCTGAACTAGTCATGGAAGCATAAGAAAAAGTGAGCACCATTCGGGAGAACCTGAGGGTAGCACAGTCGCGACAGAAGAGCTATGCCGACCGTCGTAGGAGACCCCTCTCCTTCGATATTGGCGACTTCGTCTATCTGAAGGTATCTCCTCTTCGAGGCACTCGTCGGTTTGGAATCAAAGGGAAACTGGCACCTCGATACATCGGACCGTTCCGAGTCCTTGAGAAGCGGGGTCAGGTTGCATATCAGCTAGAGCTTCCTCCGTCGCTCGAGATGGTCCACAATGTCTTCCATATCTCCCAGTTGAAGAAGTGTCTCCATACTCCTTTCGAGTCACTTGAAGTGGATGACCTCGGGGTTGCGCCTGAACCGGATCTATCCTATCGAGAGCATCCAATTCGGGTTTTGGAAGAAGCGGAACGCAAGACTCGACGAAGAACTCTCAAGTTCTATAAAATTCAGTGGAGTAATCATACTGAGGATGAGGCTACTTGGGAGCCCGAAGATCGTTTAAAGACCGAGTACCCTGAATTCTTCGATGCCATGTAAGTGCGAGCGTACAATTCCCAAGGTTTAGAGCATGTCCGTTAGGGTCCTAACCCGTGTGTGCGTCCGTTCTGAATCTCGGGGCGAGATTCCTTTAAGGGGGGAGGGTTTGTCAAGTCCCCAAGTTCGAAAAGTGCTGGGGCATCCGGAGTATCCGGATCTACATCCGGAGTGTCCGGATCCAACCCGGAATGTCCGAATAAAATGTCCGGAGTATCCGGATTGGGCTGACTGCGCCCCAACCCGGAGTGTCCGGATCAATGTCCGGAGTGTCCGGGTTGATCAGATCGAAGACCCCAACCCGGAGTCTCCGGGTTGAGCGTCCGGAGAGTCCGGATGGTGCGGGATTTTGTATAAAAGTCCCGTTTCTTGATTTCCCCACCTCATTTCTTCTCCCCACTTGGTTCCCCACCCGTGTGAGCTCGTTCCTCCACCCTAGCTCTTCTCCGGCGAGCTTCCACCGGCCGGTGACCCTCCCGTGGCTCCTCCCCGGCGGCTCCTCCATCCCCGGGAACTCCTCC
Organism: Rhipidocladum racemiflorum; assembly: GCA_036346355.1. NCBI lineage: Eukaryota > Viridiplantae > Streptophyta > Magnoliopsida > Poales > Poaceae > Rhipidocladum > Rhipidocladum racemiflorum. Next base: position 24,914,887 of record CM070571.1, read on the forward strand.
TCAAGCCGGCATCCTCCATCCTCCACCCGGCATTGCTTCTCCTCCATCTTCCTTGGAGGTAGGTCTCTCTCTTGGGAGTAGATTCGTGGGATTCTTGGGTTCTAGGGTCATCAATGGTAGGAGTTAGAGCTTAGGTTTAGATTTGAAGTTTCGGAGTTGAATCTTGAGCTCTAGGGTTTTGGGTGTAGTGATCCTAGGGTTAGTGTGGGGCTTGGATTGATGAATGTGGGTGCTAGTGTGGTTGATCGGGTAGTAGTAGCGCCCGATCCAAGGGTCGTTGGAGTTGGTTAGTGGTTTCATGGGCTAGTGTCGTTCCTCGTGGAGTTGGGTTAGCTATAAGCTTCTTCGGCCTTGCCACGTGTAGGAAAGTCATAGATCGGGTCCCCGCGATGCCGTTGGACTTGGCGGCACCTCGATCCGTCGAGTTATTGGGTAAAACTCGCCAGGTCCGAAGTGTCCGGACACCCCGTCCGGAGTGTCCGCTCTGCCCGGAGTATCCGGACCGAATGGGCCGAGAGTCGGATTGTCCGGAGTCCGGATCAAATACCCGATCGTCCGGGTTAATTTGTCTGTCGGTTGAGTCGAGTTGTCCGATTGCGTTGTTTCTTCGGGGTTTTTCAGTTGTACTTCATTCATATGCATTGCATGCATTTTTATTATGCATTGTACTCGTGTAGAGAACGATCCATGGCGATCGACGTGGCGTGGTTGAGGGAGTTGCCGAGGGGCAAATCATTTGTCGATCCACCAAAGAAGAACAAGGCAAGCACCTAAGCATATTTACCCCATTATATGATTTTATCTTAGAGAATTAAATTGCTCATTTAGTCGATTAAGTATGCATTAGGAGTTGAATGGTGGGAACAGGGTTAGAACCTAATTGCTGCACATACACTCCTTGAATTTGTGGAACACTCCCTTCGGAACCAAAATATGGGTAATTGTAACGAGTCTACGCTTAGTTTTGCTTAGATGTTGGGTTGGGCCAAGTGGGGATGGTTCTCCGCTTGTGATTATTAACAATTGTTTCACTTCACACATGATGGATTGGAATGGGTATGTTTATGAGTTGTAATTGATAAATTGTGGACCGGGCGGGAGTTGGTTCATTTGAGTATGGAGACTCAAATGTGTAGCCCGTCTGAGTCGATTAAGGACCGATTCGATGGTTGCCCTTTGATCGAGCACACCGGTTGGTCGCATGCCCGATTATGGTACGGTAAGCCACTCTTTCTCTCATACGGAATCGATGGACCGTGAACTTCCTGTGGTTGGGCGTGGTTGAGGGCGAGGCTTAGGCCGACTCTCGGCGCCAAGCCGGGCTTGGGGCTGCTCGAGGGTGCTAGGTTTTCGGCCACAGGAGGGCCTTCAGCGATTGGGTATGATTGGGAGGGGTTGACACTAGGCCCTTGTGGTAAGTGTCGTCGCGATCAATGCTTCCCTGCAGGTTAATTAAGCGATTCGAATTGCCGCTCTCGGATATGAGCAAGCTCTTTCATCGCATGATCACGTAGTAAGAACTTGAACCGAGGTTCGCCGTCGAGCTTGAGCCCACATAAATTGGTGTTGAGATTAATTGTTGTGAATTAATGATTGCAACTTCATTTTTAGAAGTAGGCGCTTACAAGCTGCTAAATTGTGAATTGAGTAGTTAGGTAATTAATATAACAAATGTTAAGCTTTCGCACTTTTACCTTCAGCTGGTCTTTTGCTACATCCAAATGCATGTCCTTTGGAGTCGGTCATATATGGACCACGGGTAAGACTTGCAGTACCTTCCGTACTCAGGCTTACGCTTTGTGGTTTTGCGGTGAGGATCGAGAGGGTGTGAGTTCTGCCCCTCGCCTATCGGTGGCCAAGCGGGGCACCGAGTAGAGGCCGTTGCGTGTGTGCGCTCGGAGGTGTTCAGGGCATGACACTTAGGTGTTTTACTTTTGTTGTATAGGATAGTCGGCTTTACTTTTGTAAGCTGTTGCTCTTTTATTTACGTATTGGAGCACATCGGCTCTTCGCTTCCTGTTTGTTTGGTCGTCTTTGGGCTTCCGTGTGCCGTGTGGGTTTTGTTGCTTCCGCGTTTCGTGCGTCTCTGGTAGTGAGTTTGGGCCCGATGCCCCTTTGTGGGAACTGTTGTGATATGACTTGGGAACCGGTATGTGGGGATCTGGCGAGTTTCGGATCGCATCTGAGGGAATACCGGGGTTGTTGTCAAGTCGTTGGACGTTCGTAGGGTGGTCTCCATTGGGCTTGGGTAATAGCATCAGGATCACCTCCGGTGATTTGTTGCTAGGATCCAAATCCGACGGGAACAACCGATCATCCAACAACTCGAGGACGATCTGGGCGGCTCCTCTCACAGTAACATCCCAAAATTTACAGAACAGTAAATTTAAAATATTAAAATATAAATTTGATTTATTGTTACCTTTCCTAGAATTTAGAAGCTTTTAATAGATATCTTGCTTAAAGGATAATTAAATTATGGATTTTAGGAAAAGGAGATTGATAGGAGATAATGGTAAGAAGATAAAGTTCCCTAACATAAATGTGGAATACTAGATTAATCATGAGAACTCTTTGACTAGTCAAAAAGCATAAGAATGATATTGGATGAGAAAGAAATTTTCTAGAATACAATTATGGCTAGCAAAGTAGTTATGACTTCATTAATTAATTAGAAGGAACTTAAGCAATATCTTTAATCATGAGTAGTAGTGAGACAACATTGAAATTGATAAAGTTATCTAGAATTATTAGGTGTAGTAGGAACACATTGAGTAATGGGATTTGATTATGAGTAGTATGATAATAAATAATGTGAACCATTACTATTTCTGATCAGAAACAATCATTGCATGGGATTAAACTGCAACACTAATTTTATTGATATGTTGTAGTTCACATTTACAATAAATAGAAAGTACAAGAATCTTTATGATGACATACAACAACTATATAGATTACATCACATACAACTGCTCGATTACAAGTCCGATTATAAATTACATCATAAGAAAATAAATTACAAGATCCTAAACTACGGCTTTTATGCTGACTTGATCTGCATTTGTAAACATGTATATTCAATGGTACACATGTAAGAAAAAGAATGAAATAAATGCATTAAAGTAAATACAATAAATGAAAAGAAAAAAAATTGCCGTCAGCCAAGTTGATCGCTCAACGAGGTACCCTAGATTGTCCGAGGGCCAATCTGGCCCCTCTCGCGATTAGGTTTTGCATCATTTGGCAATTTACAAACCTGTTTAAGCCGTAGACGCGAATATTCAAAAAATATCGCGAGATAAAAATATTTTACCGCAGTAAATAGTAAAACCACAGTGAAAAGGGATAAAGCTTCGGCACAGTGCCCTCAGGACAGCTCAACCCGTTTCAGAGTCCAACCGAACACTCCAGGGAAATCCTAGCCGAAACCAGGGCAAGTAGCCAACCATCCACTTAAGCCACCAAAGCAAGTCACCAAACCACATAAGAAAGCTCTAGATTAACCTAGATAGATGGCCAAGCACATGGTCACAGACCAAGGCCAATGCATGACAAATTAATTAATGTGTGCAATCATCCAGCTGCCAGGTAATGCCCCATTCAGACACTATTAAATTTCCATTGCCATGCTATATGCGTAAACTAGCCTAGACTCATCTAAGGAAGTCACAAGGTAAAGAGCGTTTTAAGTATTCAAATAAAGTAACTCTCACTGAAACCTCTAGAGCTCAAGCCAGCCGACCATGGACCACACAAACCAAGAGCATTACACTGACAAGATAAGGAGGATGCATTTATTAAAGATCAAGTCATCTAAGCAAACTGCCTAGCCTAGGGTGAATGCACTGACAAGGATTAGTACATGAGCATCAATTCAGCCGCAAGCCTAAGCCTTCTTTCACACCCTGCTGCATGCCCATCTTGTGGCTATAAAAGCCATATAGACTTCCTAAACCACACTACAAGTATTACTCTCAGAATACTTTGCTTTAGAAGCATAGCCCCAGGCAAAACCACTTGAGCCTCATCAACCACACCATCAGTGAAAGCCCAAGAGAGTAAAGCTTCCATGCAAGGCAAAACCCCAGAAAGGCTACCACTAAACCAACGAGAAGAGAGGAAGCCAAGATCAGCCACAACAACAGCAGCAAAGCTATATCATTGTCAACACAACTCCCAGGCATACCATTTCATTATAGGTAATAGTCCAATCCTTTAAGATTTGGTTATAGCAAATAGCAAAACCAACTGCAAACGAGATATTTGGCAAATAAAGATGGGTCTCAGAATTAATTTGATGCTGTGGGGGTTGCACCACGCGTTCCCTAAAGCTTATTTGTGCTCCCTGGCGCACAAGCAAGCTTAGGGCATCGTTGCGATGTCATCCAACCCATTTATCATCTTTTGTTCAAGCCTCACTATTTTCATCATCGACCGAAAACAAATCTAATACGATTTCAGTTAGTGGTTGCAAATAATGGCATCGTACATCCCCACGGTATTGCCGATACCGCTATTCGTCGTCCAACTAAATTAATCATCATAGAAAAAAAGAAATGACTGAATCATCAAAAATAGCATCATTTTCATCATTTACCATGTAATTAAGATAGTAGGAGACCACTGTTACAATGCTATAACTCAGCATTCAGATTGGCAAGGCATAGCCTAGTGTTAATTCATCATGTACTAAGCCCCTCCATTCCTTTATAACCCAAGCGCAACCATCAATCTAGGCCATCAATAAGTATATACTCTATCACCTGACTCTATGCCATAATCAAACATCAGAAAAATCAGAAACGGCTTAGCATTAAACCAATATGTGCTAAACCCATCCATCCCATCATAAGTTCAATACAGATGTTACCCTTCAATCTACTCAACGTCACAGATCAGAGAAGTATGACCTCAGTGTAAACTTATGTAGTACAAATCATAGAACACAAGCATTTTTGCTGCTGCCAGTAATCCCATGCTCAGGGAGCCGGCATCCAGAAAAGAAAAATAGGGGGAGGAAGAAAAGGTTAAGGTTAGGTATTACCGAAACACTAGCCCAGAGCTGAATCAAACCAAGTCCGCGCAAGAGGTGATGTAGGAAAGTACCAGTAAAGGAGGGGAGAGTAGAGGACCTTGAATCGGCACCAAGCAATGGAGGGAGAACAACCGGAGCAAGCATCGGCGGCACAGGGCCAAGACCAGAGAAGAGGAGCCGGGCGCGACTGGAGAGGTCGTGGGAGAGTGGAGTCAGTGTAGACCGGTGGAGATGATGAACCGGAGGCAGCCCGGCGACACCAGCCGCAGGCGAGGCGAGTAGGTGAGCCGGCGGCGTCGAGCCAACCGACCAGATCGAGGGAGAGCAGAGAGATTTGAGGAATGGGGAAAGAGCCTTGAGGAAGACCCCAGAAGGGGAGGGCTTCGGTCGGCCGAGAGAAATGAGGAAAGGAGAAAAATGAGAAAAATAAATAAGTAATAAAATATATTCTTTAGGGAAAAAAATCATTTTAGGTAATTGTAACTTAGTCAATAGTCATATCGATCATATCCAATGCACACCTATATGTTATTCATGCGTGATATTTAAACCCGGATACAATCCCTTGATCCATGAAACAGATTTCAAAAATCTATGAAATCTCGAATACTCCAAACATGCAAGATTTTGGCAGAATTGACCAAGGTTAAACTAAGTCAACAAGCAATCATGCTTTTAGAATATGTATGCTTAGAATATAATCGCAATACATATATATATATAAATATACCTATTTGACTTGTTTCATATGCAATCTATAAAACATGATTATTCCATGCTACAAAGATGATTAGACTCAATATTAATCTATTGTTCTTGTATGTAAATTAAACCTTATGCCTATTATACATTTAGCCCTTAGCTGGCATATGCTCCCAATCGATGGATAAAAACATTAGCAATAAGCTCCAATACTTGTAAGATCAATCAAGGCATGACAATCTTCATCTATATAAGTATTATATTATATTATATTATATTATATTATATTATATTATATTATATTATATTATAACTTGCTTTGCATCTGAATCCTATTAAAGACATGACCCTACGGAGGGTAAACCCTAAAGTCTGTAATACCAATGCATGTACTTAAGTTTAACCATGCAATTTGTAGTTACTCTCACACCTGCTATTTTATAGACTAATTGTTATCATTACGAGTAGCCTTACACCTTAAAAATGAATTATAGTATATTAAATCTTACAATCTTAGCTTCCTGAATTCGTAAAATAAAATAGAATGAATCATAAGGAATGAGTGTCGTATGCAATGCAACCCTTAAACCGTTGATCAATAATAAAGATTATAACGTAGAAATGATACACTTATACGTTCACAAAACCCTAATCCACACTCATGCTTATTTTATGTAATGATTGCTTATTTGATTTTCCATCTGATTTCCTTTTGCCCTTATTGAAACTGTTATTTGCTATTTATTATTCTTTTTTGTTATACGACGTGTAGAATCCGACGTCTCAGACTTCGTCGTCGTCATATCCAAGATTACATCTTCGACTCGTCGCTAAAGACAACAAATGGCAAGGCAAGCACCCCTTGATCATATTGATCCTAATTTTTCATAATTAACTAAAATATTGACTAAAACTTGCCTGCATATGCTATGTTCCATAAAATTGTTATTGGGTACTGGTAGATATACCTCATGATGGATTTCCCTGATTACTATTGACATGTGAACCTTGATAAATATAGATGATGGATTGTCACATGAAAATGTGAAATGGGTATATTCGATTATTACATGCATACGCTTAGCCATGCTTTAGACTGGGAACACGAACAAATGGTTATACTGTTTCGTGATGAACTAAAATTGTTGGACATGATGAACATTAATCTTGAACCTGTTGGAATAATGTGGTTATTGATACTTTCTTTTTCTGGAAATAAAACTATGGTTTCGACGTGGGTGATTATTGGCAATAGCCGAAAGTGCAATTAATAATGCACGTAGATAGGGTGAAGTATCGCCCATGTCACATTAAGGACCGAATGATCCAAGTATAACCGTACATCCACAAGTGCTGGGATGGGGCAGCCTGAACCTTTTAAAGTTATTTGGAACTAGCTTTGCACATTGGTAGGCTAGAGTAGCAAAAGCAATAAACCCTTTTGTGTATGCTTATAAGGGGCTACCACAAGGGAGTTGTGGGTAAACGCATATTCGGTGCAACGGTGTACGCCTAGTTATGGATTTGGGGCTGTTATTATTCTACTTGAGCCACTGGCTCCTTATTACAATCATTACTTTATTATTTTTTGGTTTCCACTATAGCCAGGGCTAAACGTCATCGGGCTGGTGCAAAGCTAGGTTTAGATAATCGAACGGTTCCGTTATGAACTCTCTGGCGGCACACCAAAGGAAGTGTGCTAATGATCTGCCACAAAGGGAGAACATATCTTGTGGGTAAAGCTGTACAAACTCTGCAGAGTCTAAAACTAATCGATTAGCCGCATCCACGGTCATGGATGACTTGGTGCATTCGCATTAGTTATAATTTTTGAATTGGTGAGCTTACCCTTACAGATGATTCAATACTTGACATTTCGTTGGCAAGATTGAATTCAGCTGTCTTGTCCTGTGTGGACAAAAATTTAATCTTCAGATAATACTTCATATGATGGGACTGGACGTTTTATCACTCACGAAGGGCTGTGGGTATTTTGTTACATTTTATTTACAAAGGGCCGTGAGTAATTTGTTTCATTTCACTCACGAAGGGATGTGAGTCTCTTATTTCGTTTATGTTATTCTTACATATTACTTTTGTATTTACATACTTGTTATTTCATTTCCTTTAAAATTTTCGTTTTCACTCTATTATTCAGTATTTACAATTCAAATTGGCTCCAAGCAAAAGTTAACCGTAGAAGCCTCATTTGATTCAGCCTGCATATAATTAGGTTTGCAAACACTACAAGTCTTGCTGAGTACACAACGTACTCACCCTTGCTATTATTGTTATTTTTATGCAGGAAACCTCGACAATCACTCTGATGCAGGAAAACAGGATTATTAACGACGGTTCTTTTTAAGGCTTTACCTTGTCAGTTGCATATGGATTATGTGGCACACTACAAGACAGTTGTTTCTTCTGCTATGTTTAGTTGACCTTCTCGGTCATATTGTATAAAATACTTCCGCTGAAATAAAATATGAAACTTTTGCATGATTGTGATTTCAAATTGTGTTTGTGCGTGCTAGCTACTGATCATGGGACTAGCACAGTATGCACATTAAAACCTTGCTTTTATATTTGCACCGTAGCATAAAAGTGAGGGTCTCACAACTTGAATCCCGACAGCTAATCTTCCTGGGTAGCTGTTGCGGGATTTAAACGCACCCCCCCTGAAAAGGGCGGTCCGTCACAGCTTTGATCAATAAAAGAGATTGGTTTGTTTTATTTGTGACTTCTCATTTGTTATTATCATTAAAATTTTAATTCTTCTATTACTAGATTGATTTATGAATGCGTAAAGATTTAATGTATGTATGTTCGTTTCGATTTATTCGATAAGCTTTAATTTTGAATAACTACGATCGCTAATTCTTGCGATCTGGATTATTTTATCTTAATTCCTTAATTCTTTGTTTATGAAGTATTTAATTGGATGGGTCCTTTCAGCGACGTACGCCACGGAGCACAGCGGCGGCGGCCTGCACACGCTTGCATCTAATGCGAGTACCTCTGAACACGACGGTTCTTGACGAGAAAGCTTGCCTCCGGCACGGTGAATCCACGACTAGCAGCCGGAGGGAGCTGAAGCTGGCATCACCGCTACAGTCGCGGACCATACAAACTGCTGTAACGTTTGGGCACAGCGACAGCATGCGCGTCGCCGAAAAGACTTTGTTCGAAAGAGATTTCGAAGGACCATTTGGAAAGAAGAAATTTCATACCGGATTTTTTTTTCTCTTTCCCGTGAAATTCCCATGAACTGAAATCATATTCCAAACAGGACATTAAAATTATGATAAACCCCTTTCTTATACAGTGAAAAAGTCAGTTGCTACAACCCATTTTCTCAAGGGATCATTAGACAAAAAAAAAAAAAAAAATCTTTGGATAAGCGTTTAGTGACATGAACGTGACATAGACTTCAGCAATAACACATACTTCAAAGCCTAAAAAGATTAGGTAAGCTCATCGCATTGTTGCTACCCCCTAATTAGCTAGTTGGACTTAATTTTGGGATCACCAAAATGGATCCCAAAGTGAATCCAAAACATACGTATCACATCACGCAAGGTGTTTTTATGATTTTTTTTTTCAAAGTTTGATAAATACTAAAACATAAATAAAAAATAGATAGCGATTACTTATCCTTTTATTTACTTTCAAATATATATAATTTATATTAAAAAAATACTGCTTATCATGTAATCACATACCAATCAGACAGAGTGGACATGCATAGGGCTGGCTAGCCTGCAAAAAGGCCTAGAGGCAACCTGTTGCATTTTCAGGTGTCCCATGTGTGTGACGAACTGGCAACTACTATTGATGACAGATCAAACACCCCTTCACCTCTGAATTCCTGGCCGTCGAGCCCAATCACTTCACATCATTACCAACTAACAAAACCCCACCTCCATCCTTTATCTCTATCCCCTTACACACCGTTGCAATTTGTTTCTTTGTTAACTAGCTCATAAGGAAGCTGCTGATCGATAGTCACTTAATTTGCCTGCCTAATTTTTTTTGTTTTTTTGTTTTTAATAACTCCGAGATCGGCCCAGCTCCATTGTAGGTTAACCCATCATGTCATTGCACAACTCACATCACCGTCACGTTACTATAGTAGAGAGAAGCCAGCAGTCCTCCTGGACAGAAGAGAGGAGGAGAGATAAGCTTAAGGATCAGCCAACAAAGGCCAGAAAGGTGTGTGTACACGCCATGGCCTGTGCCATGGCCTCCATGACAGCACGCTGAGCACGGCATGTGATGCAGCGAGGAACCTCTCTCCTTCTTCCAAGAAACAACCATGCCGCTGCAGACGGCTGGAGGAGCTTTAACTAGCGCAAGAAGGGGGGGGAGAGATTTAGAGGAGAGGGGTGTTGTGTTGTCATGTTGTGTGGTGTACTGTGGTGTGCATGGAGAGAGAGAGAGAGAGAGAGAGAGAGAGAGAGAGAGAGATGAAGTCAGAGGTGTACTGCTTCAGCATGGCGGTGATGATGGTGATCTAGACTTGTGGTAGTGCTCATGTGAAGTCAGGGAGGCCATCATCAAGCTGTCGCAAACAACTCTTCGTCTTCCTTTCTGCTACCTGCCTGCCTGCCACCACTTCTTGGTACTACTGCCGTGCCTATGGGGAATCAAGCGTCCTGGTCCGAGATCCTTTTGCTTTTCTAGGAGATCTACTTATGGAAGATAAATTAAGAAGAAGATATATATATATATATATATATATATATATATATATATATATATATATATATATATATATATATATATATTTCCTATATAGGAAGCCTCTTTTCTACTCCCGGGAGTAATTACTCCCTATGTCGTATCTCACAATGTAGGGAGTATTTCGCGCAACGGAAAGTTTGTACGTGTAGTATATAAGTATATAAGATCATCTAGGTAGTATTTACATTTTTCAGAGGTGGTATGTACACTTTTTAGACATACTTCTTTTTATATGCGTAGATGAAGGTATTTACAAAATATGCTAAAAACTATGTACTCCTTTGCTTGTGCCGTGCGCAACTATCATATGCAATATATTTTGCTTAATTCATTGAATTGTTTTGCCCCTCGGGAGTTTGATCTGCGTAACTGTGTTTCTTAATTATAAGGATATGCCCCTTGAGGTAATGTTTTTTTTCCATGAAAGATTTGAGCTAATTGTGTCTGATGAACGTTTTTTTGGTACGTTGGTTTGAGATCCAAGAGAAGCGTTGGCTTCTAGCTATTTCTTATGGGAACATATCCTGTGCACATGAAGGCCTTGTGCACATATGCAAACATTAAATCTGGACCGTCCAAGTCCTATCCAACGGTGACTAGATTAGGGGGGTAATTGCAAAATGTTTGCACATGTGATTTCAAGTCACCGTTGGATGGATTTTAGACGGTCCAGATTTAATATTTGCATATGTGCACAAGGCCTCTATGTGCACAGGATATGCTCCCATTTCTTATTAACTAGTTATTTACCTATCGTGGTAAATTATCTGGGCATGGGCCTGTGTGGGTAGGGTAGTATCATATATAGTACGGAGTTCTCTATGCAGTGCCTTTCAGTAATCAGTAGCTATATTAGCTTAGATTGCTTTCCTGATCTTGAATTTTCAACACCATTAATTTGATCTTCTATAGATTACTCTAACTTGTTGTATGGCTGGCTTGAAAGATCTAGATCTGGTGGTGCACAATACTGGAACTAATTAAAGAGGAATTGATTAACACCTTCAGCTATATATATACTTCCAGTTTAATCACCATGCAAGAATGCTTTGTCCCCTCCATCAAAAGGATGGGGAAAATTACATGCATGTCTACGTATAGAGAAACAGTACCCCTTTCTGAGATATCAAACGTACAGGATCCTTTTCATGATTGAAATCTCACGGGCACTGGGATCTATTAATTACCAAGAACAAATCTACGTACGTACAGCGATATAATGCATCTAGGCTCTAGCATTTGTGTAAATAATGGGACCGCCCGTAGATCAAATTAATTCTGCAAAATTGGCAGAAGAATAGTTAGCAAAATATGTTGAACAGGGATAGTTTGCAGTTCACATATAATTACTCATTGGATTCCATCGCACACAAATATTGAACTGAAACAAATGGACACATTTTGTGCTGATACGCTGTGTCATCTCATAAGCAATACTTGACTCGGGGAGGAAATGAATTGCACATGATTAAATGCATGCTATATATCACTACAGGAATCCGTTACATTTTCGTCGGTCTGAATTATTTTCGTCGGCATTCTCCAAGCCGACGGTTATAGTAAGTATTATCGTCGGTTTAAACGTAGCCGACGAAAATAGAACTATATTCGTCGGTCTGGGCATAAACCGACGAAAATATAACGTTTATTTTCGTCGGTTGGGTTGGCCGACGAAACAAGGACTCTATTTTCATCGGCGTGGGTAGAAGCCGACGAAAAATACTGGATATAGGTTGCCCTATCCCACCGCCTGGGCCAAAACTTTGCAGCCCTCACGCCCACGCACGCCTACGCCTCAGCCCCCGCCACATCCGCTTTGGCCGCCCCTCCGGTCGGCGGCCACCGTCCGTGCTCGCACCCCTGCCGCCTCATCCACACCCGCCTCCCCCGCTCCCGCCAGCCCGCCCCCGTCGCGTTCGCGACGCCTCAAACGCCAGCCCGCCCCGTCGCGTTAGCGCCGCCTCGACCCGCCCGACGCCGTCGCCCCCACCTCGCGCGCTCGACCCCGGCGCCGGGTCCGCCCCGCCTCGCCGCGCTCGACCCCGGCCGCGGTCCGCCCGCCTCCGTCGCCCACCCTGATCGCCCGGCTCCCCATGTGCCTTTTCTTGAGGTATGCATGGCTTCAGATGTTCTTCAGATGTTAGGCAGAAGAAACTGACATGCAGTTTGATATATTCCAACCTGTGCAACCGCATTACTTTTTTGTTATTATTATTTTCTTTGAGAAAATCACAAGTTAAACACCAATAGACTGATTCATCTCTGATTTGACTTGTGAAGTGCTGCATATAGACCGCGTTCAGATTCCAGACTAACTAAAAGCTGTGTGAATGGGCAAACCAGTTAGATTAAGCCATTTCAGTTTGCCAGGTAGAAGAGTGAGCTAATTATCTGGCTGAAATTAACATCTTGCCAGGTACAATTTTCGGTGTAATTGATGCAAAACTGGTTGAGTTATTGGTTAATGGTAATTTTTTTTCTATTTTCTTGGGTGCAGAGGCAATTATATGAAGCTTTTATGAACAGCGAACTAGTTCATTCATCCATGCAGGGATCACCCTTGGCCGCAATCACGGTAAGCATCACCTTCAAAGCTTTTTCTTTGTACTGGTTCTGTTTACCTTTATTTGTCCTCGTGTTTCCTGCATCCTTTGGCATTCACTCATCAATATTTTTCCACATATACTTATCATCTAATTTTAATGGGGGGTGACATTTACTCATAGTATGGTTTTGTGGCTACTGGCTAGTGTTGTTCTGTGATGCACATTCTCTTGTTGCTTAATGGCCTAAATTTTTAAAAGAACATTTCCATGCAAGAGCGACGGCAGATTACATTTCTTCAGATGTTAGGCAGAAGAAACTGACATGCAGTTTGGCCTAACCAAACTTGAAATTTCACATAACATGGAAAGTATGTGTAACACCCCAAAATTTTTCTTTTCTTAAATTCATGTGTGATTTGGCACTTTGGTGAATTTTTGGAATTTTCTAGAATTTATTTGGATTTATTTGGAATTTATTTGAATTTATTCCATTTTGAAATAATTAAAGAATTTAATTTTGCAAATAAAATTTTGTTGGAAATATTTTATTTGAGTCCAAAATGATCCAAAATATTTTCGAATTTTTACGGAATTTTTCTGAGTCATTTGCTATTTTTAATGAATTAAATGAATTACTGGGAATTATTTTAAATATTAAATCGCTGGAAATCCAACTCGGGTCGAGTACTGTTCATCCGACCGAGTCGGAACCCGAGTCGGACTCGAGTCCGACCCGAGCCAGTTGACTCGATCAAACCAGCTCAAAACCCTAATCAATCCCAACCGTTGGATCAAGATCCAACGGCTGAGATCCGCCCGTACCGGTTCGAGCCGTATCCGGCCCGGATCCGATCGTGGCCGTTGATCGTGCCACGTGGACGGCTGAGCGTCATCGTCTCCGCCGAGTCCGAGCCGGACTCCGCCGCCGTGTAGAATTAGGTTTCCGTCTCGGGCACGAACGCCGAGGCTATTTAAAGCCCTGGTCACGCCCCGAGGTTGCCCTCATCCTTGCGCACCCGTTCCCCCGAGCCATCTCGCCTGAGCTGCTGCCGTTTGCCCGTGCGAGCTCGCCGTAGTTGAGCGCCACTCCGCCGCGGTTTTTGCTCGATTCCGCCGCCGTCCGTCGTCTTCCGCCGAGAAGGAGCCCAGGTCCGGAATCCCCGTGACGAGACGCACCCGAAGGGAGGACTCATCTCGCCGGAGCAACCCCGAAACGCCATCGGGCTCGTCGTCGTTCTCGTCTCCGGTGGCTGCAGCACCGCCGCGTCGCCATCACCTTCGCGAGCTCTGTGGACCGTCCGATCTTGATCGTGCGGTTGAGGTGAGTTCACGTGTTCCAAACCCGGTTAGATCTGGACCGTTGGATCAAGATCCAACGGTTCACAATCGCCACGTGCCGTAGTAGTGATTATTATAGGATTAGATCTGGACCGTCCGATCTAGATCGAACGGGCCACGATCATCGAGTAGATTCAACGCGTTAACCCTGGATCTAATCGCGACCGTTGAATTTCAAATCAACGGCCGGGATTGCGCCACGTGTCGGGAAGCCTGACCGCGTCGCGGTCGGCCCACGCAGCGTCGCGTGTGTGGCCCGACACGCGAGGCCCGCGTGTCGAGGGCCGCATGTCGCTGGCTAATCGACCAGCGGCGTCGGCGATGACGTCACGAGTGAGCCCACATGTCGGCGACACGTAGAGTCGTGGGCCAGAGTCCACAGTAGACCCGAGCCGAGCGTGGACCAAGTCCATGGACGGTGACGTCGACCAACCAATCGAGGCTGCCACGTGTCCATGCCGACGCAATAATTAATGTCCGAAAAGAAAATGATTTATTAATTCGAAATAATGATTTGATTTTGTTTCAAACTTCAAACGCTTATAACTTTTGCGTTTCAACTCCGATTTGAGTGATTCAAATTTCTAAATTTGTATAAAATTAAGATCTACTTAAATATAAATTTTATTTAATTTTTGGACTAAAGTTTTTCTCTGTAAAATTATTCAATTGATTATTTAAACTTTAAATAATCATAACTTTTAACGTTTTAACTCCAAATTTGTGATTCCAGTTTCTAAAAATCCATAAAATTATGTTCTTTCTGTTTGTGGATTTTATTTGGATGTTTGGACACTTTTTGCCTATTGTTTATTTGCGTATTTGCTATTTGCACGCTTTACGAGTAGACGTTGAAGTCTGGGAAGGATTCGAAGGAGAAGTATTGACTCGGGATCCAACTCAAGACCAAGAGCAAGTACTTTTTGAAGGCAAGTTGTGCTTTGACCATGTTGATCCTATTTGAAATCTATTTTGATTTAAACTATTGCATGCTAGTTCAATTAGAAAAATACTTTGTTTAAACATGGGGTTAGATAAGTACCAATTTGTTGTATGACACCTTGATTATTTAAGTATGTGCCATGACCCTTGTCACCCTAGTTGTGGATTACTAGTTGGACATTATTAGATTGCCAACATGGGTTTTAGACCGTTGTAGTATCTTTGCTTAGACACACTCGTGCTCATGACATGGTTTTGGACAATCAAATGTTAATATTGACTTAATGATATATTGAACCTGTTTTGGAAAAGTATCATGTGATGTTGATGGCACGTGGTGCATGGTAATCAAGCTGGGGTTTGATAAACGGTTTCGGCCAGGGGCATGTGGCAAGAGTAATCAGGTGGGCAGTTGTGGCATTGGGGATGTTGATTTGGTTCTTGGGTAGTCTTGCCCTGGTCACCCTAAGGACTTAACCTTGCAAGCCTTTGAACTGGGTCTAACGTGCAACCACATGTCCAGTAATGGGACGGACCTATTTGACTAAGTTGCTAATAACGCACTGTGGGACCTCGGGAGGTCAACTACACCCTTTGTGTAAGTTGTGCGGGAGGCGTCTGGTGAGGCCAGTACCCATCTAACGGTTGATTGGCCTAGACTTCGCCTTAGCGAAGGGAAGGGTTAGTCTTGTAATAACCGGGGAGGACCACTTGTATTGTTAGAGGTTTCCGAAAGACTTTGTTACGGGAACTCGCCTTTGTGGTGTTTGACTGTATCTTGTGGGTAAAGTGCATAACCTCTGCAGAGTTTAGAATCTATTTAAATAGCCGAGTCCACGGTACTGGACAATGCTCGGGATTACAATCAAGGGTTAGACTTTACGAAAATAACTTGGATTTGAAAGGTTGGTTTGGTTTAATAATGAAGATGATGGAAATGTGGTTTAGGATGGGGAAAAATGTTTATTAAACTTCTTGAAAAGTTATTTACGCTTTACTTATTTCTCGCTTTGAATCTACTTATATTA
This sequence comes from Rhipidocladum racemiflorum, assembly GCA_036346355.1. NCBI lineage: Eukaryota > Viridiplantae > Streptophyta > Magnoliopsida > Poales > Poaceae > Rhipidocladum > Rhipidocladum racemiflorum. The sequence goes on from CM070571.1 coordinate 24,931,224, forward strand.
CTTTTCAAATGCTGTTTATTGCAAATATACCTTGAGCTATTCCTTTGTACCAAGCCATGCATATAGTATATTAGCTTGCATTACATGCATGACTTCTTTGAGTACCAAGTACTCACCCTTGCCTCAACACAACATCGGTTGAAGAGGAGACTACGCCCGGCCGGAGGAGGAATTCCAAGAGGATCCGTCTACTTAGGGAAGCGAGCCCGATCGGTTGCTGTGGTATCTTTGGATGGCGCCACGAAGTTATTTGATTTTCCGCTGCTATTATCTCTCTTTTAATAAGTTTCGCCTTGCGAGGCATATATTTGTAACTTGGCCATAAGGTCGAGTACCCACTTTGGTTATTTAAATAAAGTACTTTGATAATATCGAATGGTATGATTGTGATATTTACCAATGTTAAGACTGTGTGCACTAGCGCGTTCCTGGACTAGTGCTGAATACACAGAGGGTCCGGATTTGCAAATTCGGGGTCCCGACAGAGGTGGTATCAGAGCCATACTTGACTGTAGGCTCAACCCTAGCTAGAATGGTCGTAGTGAGGATAAAACCTATTTTCTAAAAGCTAAAAAAAAATTGTCAAGATAAGAAATGACATCTCGACTTATCCCCTTCTCTCTTTTCTTGTCTCTTGCTGAAATTTTTCTTACCTTGTCACAATTCAAAAATTCCGAGTTCTTACGTAAAGCACTCTTGTGACAGATGGAGGAAGAGTTCAACTATGTTGATGCAGGAGTTAGTCACGCCGCGGAACTTTGGCATATGCTCTGAGACTCTCGGAGATTTTGAGAAGCCCCAATACCAAGTGGAAGTGATCGGACAAGCGAGGATTGATCAAGGCTTGTGACGTGAGGATTGAGGTACTGCTAGGAAAAGGGCCCAGGCAATCGCCTCGATACACGCCTTTGCCGGAGATCTACGATGCGAGATGGGTATCCAAGAAGTATCACGACGAGCAATGCGGCACATTACCCGTATCTACGCCAGAGAGTTGGAAATGCGGTGTTCGTTATCATCCGCGCGGCGATAACCTTCTTGACCCGAAGGCGATTCAGGATGAGGATGCCACGGTTACACGATTGGCACGATTTGTCGTCGCCAGGAGGATGTACTAGATAATACAAGCAAGGAGCTACGAAGGCCCAAGGAGATCAAGGCAGAGAAAAAGCAGATGGCGGGAAGCTCAAGAGTATGTGGCACACCTTCTACGAAGGATTGACGAGTTGGAGATGACTTTGTACCTGACTGCACTCCGAGCCAAGATTTGAGCTACACACGAGCGGATCCAGAGGAGTCGGATCTCGATGAGGACATCGCTTCTTCGACTACCACGAGAGGACACGATTCTTTGGACATGGCAATCGTTTCGCGCCTATGCCATAGCACCCGTACCCAGGCCGTGGAGGTTTTCTCGATGAGTGAGCATAGGTTCTATAGTGAGACTCCTTCGGCCAGTCGCGTCATAGAATAAAGAGTCACCCTTTAGGCGTTAGACTCGAGTTAGTTCGATTTGGATTTGCTTTGTTTCTTTGAGTGTGCATTATGTGTTGCAAGGCCCTTAGGCATTGTAAGCGACCATACCAAGTTACTAATAATAAAGTTGGACCTTAAGGCTACACCTTTCGCCCGCATAAGTTCCATATTACTTGTCTATTCTTGTTTCCCTCTCATCTCTAAACCTAGAGCAAATCGGCCAGATGGTGAATACCCGTGGAAACTTTGGAAGCAATGGGAGTGGTTCTCGCCCGTGAGAAAACCCCAATGATGGAGCACCAGCACCGCCACCGGATATGCAGAATTTGGAGCTTTTCTTGCTGCCCAGACTCGATTGATGCATGCTATGATGCAACAAATGCAGCACGTCCTTTGCTCAGGCCACTTTGCTAATCAAGTTAATCGGGGACCACGCCAGAATACAAGTGTCGAGTTCATGAGAACTCACCCACCCACTTTCTCTGGGAATGCCAATCCATTGGAGGCCGATGATTGGTTAAGATCAATCGAGAGGAAGCTACACATAGCTCAATGCATAGGAAATGAGAAGGTACTCTCGCTTCTCATCGGTTGGAAGGGACAACGCCGAATGGTGGGAGAAACTTTGCCACGCAGAGAACCCACAAGATATCACTTGGGAAGAATTCACAGTGCATTAAAGCGATTATCACGTGCACTGAGGGAATCATGGACCTTAAGAAGGAGGAGTTGAGCACTAAAGCAAGGTAATCAGCGGTGGCCGATTACGAACAAGTTCACACAGCTAGCACGCTACGCACTGAGGATGTAGCGACGGATAAATCCAGGCAGTCTTGTTTTATGAAGGGACTTAACTCGGGATTGCAAGTAGGGTTGATTACCCACACCTTTCCAGATTTCCAAGAGTTGGTGAATAAGGCACTTATTCTTGAGGACAAGCGCAAGGCCCGGATGAGAACGAGAAGCGCAGGATGCAACTGAAGGATCACGCCAGGAACGCATAGCGGCGAGAGTTGCACCAAATCAATTCTTTAGATTCCAACCACGAGAATGCAACAAGGACACCATCCCGGCACCAAGACCTGCCAATCGAACTACCGGACCCAGCCCCGCTAGAAACGCTACCTCAGGCGTCGGCAAGGAAACGAGGCGCTACAAGCCTACAACGAGCGAGACACTTTGCCAACAGTTGTCCAAAGAAGACAGCAGGAGTGACCCGATTCGCTTCAATCTAGGAACCACCCAGCTAGGGCGCCCGGCACAGGAGCCACACCCCAGGCCGTGGTGAGAGGCCGAGTCAACCATGTCACCGCGGATGCACTTGCGAATGCTACGGACGTCGTCTTTGGGTAAGTTACTTGTTAACTCGATACACCTGTGATTTTGTTTGACTCGAGCTTAGCATTCGTTTGTTTCGCAAGGCTTTGCTACTAGAAATGATTTGAGGATTGCAAGGCTTAAGTGCATGCTTTTAGTTCAAACCCACAGTTCCGAACTCCGAGCGAAAGTAGGATGTTCCGGTGAGAATACTAATAGATGGAATAGAGTTCCTAGCAAACCTTATAATTTTGGAAACCCGGACCCTAGGCGTTATATTGGGAATGGATTGGTTATCCAAGCACAAGGCCGTATTGGATTGTGGACGGAGGACTATCTCGATTGAGAGCCCGTGTGGGAAGAAAGTAGAATTTCAAGCCCACTGCGATTAGAGATGGACAGTTGATGGTTAACGATACCAAGGCAATCAGCATAGAGGATGTCTCAAGAGTGAATGAGTACCCGATGTTTTTCGAAGATCTACAGTATGCCGCCAGGCGGGGACATAGAGTTTGTGATAGAGCTTGTACTGCATGCAGCACCGATAGCAAAGAGACCCTATCGGATGTCCACCGAGGAGTTGGTAGAGATGAAGAAACAATAGAAGAGTTAATGGAGAAAGGATTTATCGGTGAGTTAGTCGCCGTGGGAGCACCGGTTTTATTTGTCAAGAAGAAGGGCGGGAGTTTCGTGGATGTGCATTGACTACCGTGCACTCAACGAAGTCACCGTGAAGAATAAGTATCCGCTACCCAGGATTGATGATTTGTTTGATCGATTAAGAGGAGCCGGAGTTTTCTCCAAGATTGATCTGAGATCGGGATACCATCGATTGAAGATCCGATTAGAAGATATTCAAGATCGCATTCTCGTCAAGATATGGACATTACGAGTTCTGATTATGTCCTTTGGGTAACGAATCGCCGGCTTATTTCATGAATATGATGAATAAGGTGTTCATGGAATATTTGGACAAGTTTGTAAATCGTGTTCATAGACGATATCCTAATCTACTCCAAGGCAGAGAGTGAACATGCCGAATACTTAAGGCGAGTTTTGGAAAAGGCGAGGAACAGCAACTTTTCGCCAAGTTCAGCAAGTGTGATTTTTGGAAGGACAAGGTGGAGTTTCTTGGACATGTAATGACCGCATGAAGGAGTCGCCGTAGATCCAAGCAAAGTAGAAGGCTGTGTTACATTGGGAGCGAAGGCGTGACCCAGTTCGGAGTTTCCTTGGAATGGCAGGATACTACCGCCGTTTCATCGAAGGCTTTTCGACAATTGCGAAACCTCTTACGCAATCTTTGAAGAAGGAAAAGAAGTTTGCATGGGCGCCGGAATGTGAGAAAGGATTTGAGAGTGAAGAAGCGATTGGCGTCGGCAGGTGTTAGTTCTACCGATGTTGCTCAAAGCTTCGATATTTATTGTGACGCATCGCGCCAAGGACTTGGATGTGTCTTTGATGCAGGATGGAAAGGTCGCCGCTTATGCATCAAGGCGATTGAGGCCGCATGAGGAAAATTATCCGACACATGACCTAGAGTTAGGCTGTAGTGCATGCCTTGAAGATATGGCGTCACTATCGATTGGAAACAGATGTGAAGTGTATACGGATCATAAGAGCCTTAAGTACATATTCACCCGATCGGATCTGAATATGAGGCGAGAGGAGATGGTTAGAGTTAATCAAGGACTACAATGTTGGAATCCATTACCATCCGGGAAGGCCAACGTAGTAGCCGATGCTCGAGTCGGAAAAGCCATACCGTGAGTGCGTTGCTAGCCACAAGTCGAGGATGAGTTATGTGAGGATTTTCGGAAAATGAAGATTGAGGTTGTACCTAAGCGGATTCTTGGCCGCATTAGAAGTAAAGCCTACCCTAGAGGATCGGATCCGAGAAGGACGGAAGGATGATGACAAGATCCGCGAGGATTAAGTCCATCAAGGAGGAGGGCAAGGCGAGAGGACTTCAAGTTGGATGAGCAAGGCACGTTGTGGATGAAGGATCGCATTTGTGTGCCTAACAAAAAGGAGTTAAAGCAACGGATTTTGGAAGAAGCCCATGACTCCAAGTACTCACTTCCTCCTGGCAGCGCCAAGATGTATCAGGATCTGCAGGAGAGATGCTGGTGGCCGCGTATGACACGTGCAGTTGCCGAGCCTGGTGCATGGTGCGGCGTATGCCGGAGAGTCAAGGCAATGCATCGAGACCAGCCGGGATTGCTACAACCGCTGAAAATACCCGAGTGGAAGTGGGAGGAAATCGAAATGGATTTCATTACCGGTTTGCCGAAGACTCAAGGAGGTTATGACTCCATATGGGTTATAGTGGATCGCTTGACTAAAGTAGCCCATTTTATCCCCGTGAAGACCACTTACTCGGAGATAAATTAGCGAATTATACATGATCAGATTGTCTGCTTGCACGGAGTGCCAAAGAGGATTGTATCAGACAGAGGTACCCAATTTACCTCAAGGTTACGGAATAAGTTGCATGAAGCCATGGGAACCCGTTTGAACTTCAAGATGACTTATCATCCACAGACGGATGGACAGGCCAGAAAGAGTCAACCAGATTCTGGAGGATATGTTGAGAGCTTGTGCATTGGCTTATGCTACCTCTTGGGATAAGAGTTTGCCGTATGCCGAGTTTAGTTACAACAATAGTTATCAAGCTAGTTTCTGAGATGTCACCTTTTGAGGCCTTTGTATGGTCGACTCTGTCGGACGCCATTGAATTGGAATGAGACCGGCCAGCGCCGTGTCTTTGGGCCTGATATTCTTCAAGAGGTCAAGAGCAGATCGCCATGATTAGGGAAAGGTTGAAGATAGCCCAATCTCGACAGAAGAGTTATGCTGACAATCGTCGCCGAGACTTGAGTTTTGAACCAGAAGACTTTGTATACCTCAGAGTTACGCCTCTCAGGGGAGTTAAGAGATTCCATGCCAAAGGGAAACTTGCACCCCGTTATGTTGGACCATTTAAGATTTTGAACCGCAGAGGCGAAGTTGCTTATCAGCTGGAGTTGCCACAATCGTTAACAGGAGTGCATGACGTGTTCCACGTGTCCCAGCTAAAGAAGTGTCTTCGAGTGCCAGAGGAGCAAACGCCCTTGGAGTCAATCGAGCTGCAAGAAGATCTGACTTACAAGGAGCATCCCGTGAGGATTTTGGACACTATGGATCGAGAAACTAGAAACAAGTCAACCCGTTTCTGTAGAGTTTCAGTGGAGCAACCATGAAGAGCGAAGCGCGACTTGGGCGCGAAGAGGATTTGAAGAAAGAGTTTCCAAACCTATTCCTTTAGTAAGCCCTGAATCTCGGGGCGAGATTCTATTAAGAGGAGGTTTGTAACACCCCAAAATTTTGCTTTTCTTAAATTCATGTGTGATTTGGCACTTTGGTGAATTTTGGAATTTTCTGGAATTTATTTGGATTTATTTGGAATTTATTTGAATTTATTCCATTTTGAAATAATTAAAGAATTTAATTTTGCAAATAAAATTTTGTTGGAAATATTTTATTTGAGTCCAAAATGATCCAAAATATTTTCGAATTTTAGAATTTTTTACGAGTCATTTGCTATTTTTAATGAATTAAATGAATTCTGAATTATTTTAAATATTAAATCGCTGGAAATCCAACTCGGTCGAGTATCTTGTTCATCCGATCGAAGTCGAACCGAGTCGGACTCGAGTCCGACCGAGCGATTGACTCGATCAAACCGGCTCAAAACCCTAATCAATCCCAGCCGTTGGATCAAGATCCAACTACCGAGATCCGCCCGTCTTAGGCTTCGAGCCGTATCCGGCCCGGATCCGATCGCGCCCGTCGCGATCGTGGCCGTTGATCGTGCCACGTGGGCCGGTGGCGTCATCGTCTCCGCCGAGTCCGAGCCGGACTCGCCGCCCGCGCCGCCGCCGTGTAGAATTAGGTTTCCGTCTCGAGCACGAACGCCGAGGCTATTTAAAGCCCAGTCACGCCCGAGGTTGCCCTCATCCTTGCGCACTCGTTCCCCGAGCCATCTCGCTGGCTGCTGCCGTTTGCCCGTCTTGAGCTCGCCGTAGTTGAGCGCCACTCGCCGCGGTTTTTGCTCGATTCCGCCGCCGTCCGTCGTCTTCCGCCGAAGGAGCCCAGTCGGAATCCGTGAAGACGCACCGAAGGAGGACTCATCTCGCCGAGCAACCCGAAGCGCCATCGGGCTCGTCGTCGTTCGTCTCCGGTGGCTGCAGCACCGCGGCGTCGCCATCACCTTCGCGAGCTCGTGGACCGTCCGATCTTGATCGTGCGGTTGAGGTGAGTTCACGTGTTCCAAACCGGTTAGATCTGGACCGTTGGATCAAGATCCAGCGGTTCACAATCGCCACGTCCGTAGTAGTGATTATTATAGGATTAGATCTGGACCGTCCGATCTAGATCGAGCGGGCCACGATCATCGAGTAGATTCAACGCGTTAACCCTGGATCTAATCGCGGCGTTGAATTTCAAATCAACGGCCGGGATTGCGCCACGTGTCGGGAAGCCTGGCCGTCGCGGTCGGCCGTCCCAGCGTGCGTGCAGTGTAGACGCCGACACGCGGGGCCAGCGTGTCGAGAGGGCCGCATGTCGCTGGCTAATCCAGCCAGCGCCGACGTCGGCCGATGACGTCACCCGAGTGAGCCCACATGTCGGCGACACGTGAAGTCGTGGGACCGAGTCCACGATAGACCCGAGCCGAGCGTGGACCAAGTCCATGGACCGGTGACGTCGACCAACCAATCGAGAGGCTGCCACGTGTCCATCTTTGGCGCAATAATTAATGTCGAAAAAGAAAATGATTTATTAATTCGAAATAATGATTTGATTTTGTTTCAAACTTCAAACGCTTATAACTTTTGCGTTTCAACTCCGATTTGAGTGATTCAAATTTCTAAATTTGTATAAAATTAAGATCTACTTAAATATAAATTTTATTTAATTTTTGGACTAAAGTTTTTCTCTGTAAAATTATTTAATTGATTATTTAAACTTTAAATAATCATAACTTTTATGCGTTTAACTCCAAATTTGGATTTATTCCGGTTTCTAAAAATCCATAAAATTATGTTCTTTCTGTTTGTGGATTTTATTTGGATGTTTGGACACTTTTTGCCTATTGTTTATTTGCGTATTTGCTATTTGCACGCTTTACGAGTAGACGTTGAAGTCTGGGAAGGATTCGAAGGAGAAGTATTGACTCAGATCCAACTCAAGACCAAGAGCAAGTACTTTTTGAAGGCAAGTTGTGCTTTGACCATGTTGATCCTATTTCAAATCTATTTTGATTTAAACTATTGCATGCTAGTTCAATTAGAAAAATACTTTGTTTAAACATGGGGTTAGATAAGTACCAATTTCTTTGTATGACACCTTGATTATTTAAGTATGTGCCATGACCCTTGTCACCCTAGTTGTGGATTACTAGTTGGACATTATTAGATTGCCAACATGGGTTTTAGACCGTTGTAGTATCTTTGCTTAGACACCTTTCGTGCTCATGACATGGTTTTGGACAATCAAATGTTAATATTGACTTAATGATATATTGAACCTGTTTTGGAAAAGTATCATGTGATGTTGATGGCACGTGGTGCATGGTAATCAAGCGGGGTTTGATAAACGGTTTTCGGCCGGGGCATGTGGCAAGAGTAATCAGTGGGCCATTGTGGCATTGGGGATGTTGATTTGGTTCTTGGGTAGTCTTGCCCTGGTCACCCTAAGGACTTAACCTTGCAAGCCTTTGAACTGGGTCTAACGTGCAACCACATGTCTCAGTAATGGGACGGACCTAGTTGACTAAGTTGCTAATAACGCACTGTGGGACCTCGGAGGTCAACTACACCCTTTGTGTAAGTTGTATGCGGGGAGGCGTCTGAGAGTGAGGCCAGGTACCCATCTAACGGTTGATTGGCCTAGACTTCGCCTTAGCGAAGGAAGGGTTAGTCTTGCGCAATAACCGGGAGGACCACTTGTATTGTTAGAGGTTTTACGAAAGACTTTGTTACGGGAATTCGCCTTTGTGGTGTTTGACTGTATCTTGTGGGTAAAGTGCATAACCTCTGCAGAGTTTAGAATCTATTTAAATAGCCGAGTCCACGGTACTGGACAATGCTCGGGAATTACAGTCAAGGGTTAGACTTTCTGAAAATAACTTGGATTTGAAAGGTTGGTTTGGTTTAATAATGAAGATGATGGAAATGTGGTTTAGGATGGGGAAAAATGTTTATTAAACTTCTTGAAAAGTTATTTACGCTTTACTGCTTTCGAATCTACTTATATTACTTTTCAAGTGCTGTTTACTGCAAATATACCTTGAGCTATTCCTTTGTACCAAGCCATGCATATAGTATATTAGCTTGCATTCTGTGCATGACTTGCTGAGTACCAAGTACTCACCCTTGCCTCAACACAACATCAGTTGAAGAGGAGACTACGCCAGCTTCGGAGGAGGAATTCCAAGAGGATCCGTCTACTTAGGGAAGCGAGCCCAGTCAGTTGCCTGTGGTATACTGGATGGCGCCACGAAGTTATTTGATTTTCCGCTGCTATTATCTCTCTTTTAATAAGTTTCGCCTTGCGAGGCATATATTTGTAACTTGGCCATAAGGTCGAGTACCCACTTTGGTTATTTAAATAAAGTACTTTGATAATATCGAATGGTATGATTGTGATATTTACCAATGTTAAGACTGTGTGCACTAGCGCGTTCCTGGACTAGTGCTGAATACACAGAGGGTCCGGATTTGCAAATTCGGGGTCCCGACAGTATGAAATGGCAGGTTGATCTGTACATTCTCTTACTACAGTTATGTATCAGTATTTCAGTAACTGGAATCCAGTTGATGGGCTAGCACATGCAAAAATACTGCTCTGCAAATAGATAGCTTTTGGATTCTTCTATTCTTTTGTATGTCCGGATTGAGATTGGAGAGTAATGTTTGGAGCTTTTCTAATGGCAGCTTACTGATATGGAATCGTGGGGATTGGGAAGACCTCTAAGGCTACAGAACCTGTACTACTTGTGAGTATCCTTCAGTCACCCATCTGAAGCTACAAAACCTATGAATTTAAGTACTTATGGCATGATAATCACAAGAAACTGTCTACAATAGGTGCATATCTTTCTGCTGGATACTGACAGCCCTTCTCTGGTTGTTTATACTTCCGTTGTTTCTGCTACAGCAAGTTTGGTTGGTAGATTAGTAATGCTGTCACCAACTTGAGCTAGGATTTGTTCACATCTATTTGGCATCTCTGTATTTTGGTTGGTACATTATAGTAATGTCTGTATTGTGATCAAGCTGATCGTTCACCTCAGTCTACACGACCGTTCTCCATCTCAGTATTTTTGTGAAGTGGTAGTCTTTTTATATTTTTTTTTAAATTTAAAAACATTATTTTCGTCGGCCTCAACTGACGAAAATAAAAAACATTGCCGACGAAAATAGCTCCGAGTTAGTTTCGTCGGCCTTGGCCGACGAAAATAGTGTCCAAAAATTTTCGTCGGCCTCGGCCGACGCAAACACAGACGCCACGTCAGGGGACAGGAATTATTTTCGTCAGCTGCTCCGGCCGACGAAAATAATTGTATTTTCGTCGGTTGCTGACGAAAATAAGTGTATTTTCGTCAACATAATTTCCTCGGCCGATTTTCGTCGGCAAACCGACGAAAATATCTATTTTCGTCGGTTTTCCCTATATTTTCGTCGGTTTTCGGCCGACGAAAATAAGACGGATTCCTGTAGTGTATATCTACCTTTTTATTAGTCTTGTATATGTTTTTAGAACTATTAGTCTCTTCTATAGAGGCCAAAAAGGTATTATTTCTTATTGCTCACTAGGCTATTGCACTCGAAGTTGATGGTACATCTGAACTCTGAAGTACGTACATTCCATGTACATTTACCTTTTTTCTGGATACATGCGTATTAGTAAGTTTGTGGCTAACTTTTTTTTAGAATCTTTTAGGGGAAAAGTTATGGTTAGCAGCCTAGCTAACATGTTATAAACTAGCAATATAAGCGCGCTACGCTGCGCCGGTAGTAATATGATTGAATCAGAACAGATAAAATGCAAAACAATTTAGACGTCATACGTGTTAGAAATGAGCAACAGAAAATCACCGGTGCAGGGAAAAAGGATATACATATTTTTTGTTTCGTAGCTAGAGGAAACAGAACAATGGTAGGAACTAAAAGGATATGATCAATAGTAATCAAGAATATATTCCATAGGAAAGTTAACCGATACACACACATATATATAAGGGATGGAATCATGCGTCTATAAAAGTTCAAAGAAATAGCGAATAGAGAATATTTTTTTGCTATAGAGTAATAAATCTTGTAGACCATAGATATAGGATTGAGAAGTGACACAGGTTATTTTATATTGGGTGGTGGCCTGCGAAGTAGAGACATGCGGTGGTAATCGGATAATCAGGAAGAAGACAATCTAGTTTAATTATACAATGACCATGATTTGATTATAGAGGGTTTAATGGTGTGGCACCGGTATGGTAGCAGGCAAGTGAAATGGGGATACGTAATGAAACATCCAAAATAACTGTGGGAACGATTTGCGGCTGAAATGTTTGTCTAAGGTTATCCACCTTGAGCATTGTACATAAGCTGGTTGCTGTGGAGAGAGCAAGTCAATCCATAATCTGTGGACTGCATGTATAACAGGGAAATGGGTTAAGAAAGTTGTATGCTTGTTTTAGCTAAGCTGGAAGAACTGTGGATATGAAATACAGAAATCACCGGCAGGCGTTGTGGCATAAGTAGCATTGTGTTGTTATATATGGAGACATGTTTTGAGATGTATACCTGTGGCATAAGTGGCATTCCGCTAGATACATGCGGCATATATAACAGCACATGGTTGATACCTGTGGCATAAGTTGCACTCCGCTAGAAAAAATAGATGTCTAACAGTATTAGTCAAGACAGTTAATACTCTGAGGCAGCAGAAATAGCAGGATATCATGTGGGTTCTGATGGGCTAGGTAGGTGCGCAATAGATGTAGGCTAGTTTCTAAGTAATTGACAACTCTGCTTCGCATACGATTATGTACTATATTTTCTTTCTTCTTATAAGTAATAAGAAAACTATCAAGCTGTTAGGAAGTAGTGGGCAGTTTTGCTTGGGAGATAAAGCTCATCACATATCCTTTTAGAATGCAATAGCTATGGTTGAGAAGTTAATTAGCATCTAGTAAACTATTAGATAATTTAATTAGCACATGAGACATGACGAAATCACATTCGCAGTCTACAGACGACCTTGAAAGCATGCAAACATTATTTGTAATCCAATTGTTTTAAGCTACATATTTATAAAGCAGCTCTCCATAGACTGATATTCTGAAGCATCGCAAATCACCAAAATACTCTGGGAAAAAAAGAATGGAGACCCATTTTATATATCGAGGGGTCCTAAATATCATAATCTATATAATATGGGAAAAAAAATACCATGAAGAACCATGGAAGCAAAATGCTAACCTGATCAGGGTGTTGACTTTCTTTGCCTGAATGTCGTACATCTTCTTGACGGCAGCCTTGATCTTCTTCTTATGCGCCTTGAGGTCGACAATGAAGACCCAGTGTTGTTATCTTCAATTTTCTTCATTGCAAGTTCGGTGGTAAGGGGATACTTGAGGATCTGCAGTGTGATCAAGCTTGTTCCTTCCAAGCGTCTTGATTCTTGGGTATTTTGGATCCCTAGCCTTCTTCTCGGGTCTTGGGGCGGTGAAATGTTACAGATGTGCGGACCTTCTTGGCCGACTTCTTGATTGCCCAGACTTCACGGCCTTGGCAACCTTCAAGGCTTGGGTCTTGACATCACCCTTCTTGGCGGGAGCAATAGTCATGATTGGATCAACTAATCGGCTCATGCAACTTATGCACGACCCAATAAGCCATACTTGAAAGGCGATTGAAGTAGGCTAGTGTATTCTCATGAGATGACTCACTCTGATAAGTCAAGTTTCGGCACAATGCAAAAGCAGTTCAATGTGTATATTGCTAACTATATGGAGAGCATAATATCTGAGCTGCCTTCCATTTGCAAAAGAAATGCATGCACCACAATTTGTCAATTATTTGTCAAAGAACAACCATAAATGGACCAACAAGTAGCAGTGTAGATCATTGCATTTGATTTCCGTTATACCAAAAACCTTACTCAATTCTGAAGTGATACCACAATATAATGACGTGCAGAGCAAATAATAACTATTGAAGATCCCAGTCTAAAGCAATTGGAATGCGGGCAGCAACCTTCTCAATAGAAAAAAGGCAGACAGAATCCCACGATATTATTTATGTACCTTTAGGTGCCATCGGAGCTTCTCAGGACAGGCTCTTGAACTGCACGGAAAGAAGAGCAGCTATCTCAAGTCAGGTGGATGAGGAAACAACGAAGTAGAGAAAAATGTAAAGAGGAATTGAAATATAGCAGATGATACAGTGCTAATCGAGGAAAAAAGATTATCATAATAAGCATCTCACGGTCGAAGAAAAGCATTTGATCTGCATAATTTACCAAAAAAAATAGTAGAACATGCAGCAATGTAGAAAGAACAAAACACGAGCTCTTTTTAATGCAGTAAATGGAAAATATGGAACTCTTTGTTCAATGCATGCCAGATTAGCAGAGCACCTGCGTTAACTCTTTGTTCAATGCATGCCAGATCAGCAGAGCACCTGCGTTCTATCATCCAAATATCATTAGCATAAATAATCTATTTGCTCCTGAGAACTACATTTTGAACACTTACCATACCCAATAGATATCACTGAATACATCCTTACCTGTGCAAAAATCAGTAGCGGTAACATCAGTTGCTAATTTGATCCTTCCATTATATCCAACTCTATCTATTGCCGCAATGACAAGATCCAGGCCTTCAGATATGCTGAACATTGACCCAACATAGATATGGTAGATTGATCCATATGCAGGTGCCTAAAAGGAAACATAAGAAATGAAGCATATCAGGAAAAGGTAAAATCAATTCCTTACTTGCCTGGAAATATTTGGAGCAAATCCACCATCATATTATGTTAGCCAAGAAAAAAAGATTATCATAATAAGCATCTCATGGTCAAAGAATAGCATTTGATCTGCATAATTTACCAAAAAAAAATAGTAGAACAGGTAGCAATGGACAAAGAAAATTAAGCCTATGACACGCGCACATTGAATAAACCCTTTGAGCAAGCATGGATTCACCATCTGCAGTGCCATACTGATCAAATCAGTGCGTAATTATACACCTAAAATCGCCTCGCATCCCTGCCTCGCCGTTGTCCTCTCTCTCTCTTGTTCGCTGCCATCCTGATTATTTCATAATATGGAAAGAACAAAATATTTGAACATAAAAATCTAAGATAGGGTGAGATGAATCTCTTGCAGTTGTATGTAAGATTACTGGTGATTGATATGTCGGCTAATGAATGTTAATGGAAAAATACCTCAGCCTTGTGTCTCTTCCGCCTCAATAGATTAACATATGCCAAATAGATAGGCCAACATCATCTGTTCCGCGGGAAGTGACTTTCTATTTTCCAGAAAGCCTAGCGACACACTTCTGACAATAAGTCATGATGTGGTAGCATCATTGAAGTGAAAATTTTCTCAATCAATACTGAATGCGCATCTTTGCGCCACAATAAAGAGAAATCTCAATAAATAACCTTAAGGCAAACAATCCTATAAGGTAAACGGCACTTATCGATCTGTTAAGTATATGTAGAACATTAAAGACACAAAACAAAGACATTTCCTCAAGCTAATTTGTGTCGTACCAAGGAATAGGAAAAGAGATTAGGAGATCTGAATCTGACTTACATGCATTAAGTCCCAAGTGTAGTATCCACCAGCAAAAGGAAGCATAATACACATGTCAGCCCATACGTTTCAAGAAAAACACACAAATCAACCCTTTCCAGGTGGCCGAACAATTGAAGGCATGGCAAGTAATTTTATATAATGCGGTGTAAGGACTAATCAGCAAACATTAAGTCATTTGATAAAAATAAAGAACAGCTGCCTGACCTAAACGGATTGAAGTTGCTACCTAAGAAAAGAAGTTATTGGGGTCATCATAGGCACTAAATTCCAAACCACACCCAACAAACAAATCAGATTTGGTGCATTAGACCAGATCGAATCAGATTGAACCACAGACCGGAGAGATCGGCAAGTTCTGTCACCGGGTGGCATACCTCGATGGTTGGGCTGTCGTGACTGCTAAAGATCTGGAACTTTCTAATAGCTGTATCGATCAACAACACTCTTGCATGCAAGAACCAATCACCATGCTTAGAACCTAGTCTGCTGACAGAACTTGCCGGATCCTTGATATTCTGAGCATCTCTAGCCTTGGTCATTTGCTTAGCTATTGTTTCACTCATTCCAAATGGATAACTGGTAAACTTGCCTGATAATAAAGGGGATGCGGCTTGGACTAATAAGGCAATTAATCAGCCAGCTCGTTTCGTGCATCGAGTGATTTCTCCATCCAATAGCTATCTTGGACGCCTAAACATCCCTGCACAGAGGAAAATGGCGAGCAAAACAATCAGAAAAGGCGACAACAGTAAAAATGATGATCACCTGAACTGTGGAACAAAGGAGAGAACCGGCGGAGGGAACGAACAGAGGAAGAGGAGCACCGGCGGAGCGCGCGATGCAGGCCGTCGGGCCGTCATCTGGGAAGGAGCCGGACCAGGTGTGGGAGCGATGAAGGGGCGGCTGCGATGGCAATGGCCGAGGCGTACGCGGCGACCTCGTCGTTGAACCTCCGCTTTTGTCCCTTCCGGTGCTGGCGCTGTGGCTGGGGCCGTGGGCGCGGCTGCCGGCGTATCGCTCGCCAACGCCTCCGCACTCGAGTGGCCAGCACCATCGCGGAACATCAGGAGGAACGGCGGGGGCGGGGTTGCCAAGGTGCGCAGGTAGGCGACGGTGCGGCGCGGTGCGGAAGGAGGAGACGGCAGCGGCGCCGCGGCGGTGTCGAGCGGATGGAAAGAGAAGGAGGGGAATGGGGCGCAGCCTCGAGGGCTCCGCGACCTCCAAACCCACGGTGCTTTATCGGCCATCGCTTGGCCACGCGGCGAGGCCGATGGGAATCGAACGGAGACGGTCGACCGCATGGGCAACGAGGAGGATCGGGACGCAAATACGACGAACAGCAGGATCTCCTCTGCGCAGGACGCCGACGTGGCATAGCGGGAGGCTCGCGGATGCCACCCCCTGTAAGATAGTTAATATTACATATTGCAATGCATATTCCAGAGGTTAGCTAATTGTCTGTACTCCCTCCGTTGAAATATAAGGCACGTAACTTGAATGGGTTTATTTAAAAATATAAGACTTGCACGTAGATTTAAAAAATCTTTTCTATTATACCCTTATTTATTCTCTTTCAACCATATACATTTATTCATTATCATCCACACAAAATTTTATATCTCATCTGTCAGCGTATTAAGCGCTGGGGTACCCACGCAGCCGCATTAAGTACTGTCGCCAAGAGGACAGGTGGCGTTCAGGCCACTCCTCGAGGCGACCAGCCAAGTTGCTCGCCCGGGGGACAGGTGGCGTTCAGGCCGCTCCTCGGGGCGACCAGCGAAGGTGCTCGCCCAGGGGACAGGTGGCGTCCAGGCCACTCCTCGAGGCGACCAAATGAGTGCTCGCCCAAGGGCGAGTGGCGTCGAGCCACTCCTCGGCGACCAGCCAAGTTGCTCGCCGAGGGACAGTGGCGTTGAGCGCTCCTGGCGACTCAGCGAAAGGTGCTCGCCCAAGGGCGAGTGGCGTCGAGCCACTCCTCGGCGACCACCAAGTTGCTCGCCTGGGGGCGGTGGCGTTCAGGCCGCTCCTGGCGACAGCCGAGGTGCTCGCCAGAGGGCGAGTGGCGTTCGAGCCACTCCTCGGCGACCAGCCACGAGCTCGCCCGGAAGGGCGAGTGGCGTTCAGGCCACTCCTCGAGGCGACCAGCCAAGGTGCTCGCCCAGGGGACAGGTGGCGTTCAGGCCACTCCTCGGGGCGTAGTTCCCAAGAATCAATCCCGTAATCTGTGCTACAGGGCGAAGGGTCAAGGGTATTTAATGCGAGACGTGCGCATTTATTGCAGGATATGTAGGCAGTGGTATGGCGGAGCGTCTTCCCAGCGCATTAATGATGGGTGGCCCGAATCGACATCCCCCTCTCTGGCGAACTGCAGGGGTAATGACAGGCGGGACCCAAGGCGAAGCCTAAGTCGGCTAGGGCAGGCATTAAATGTGATGTAAGAGAGTGTGACGGTGCATTAAATGCACTATAGTAGCGTGTCGACGCTTGCTTTACGCAAGCTTGTAAGCCCCATGCGCCTCGGCCCGGCCAGAAGTATAAAAGGGAGCTAGGGTGCATGGGAGAAGGGTTGTTTTTTTTTTGGTTGGCGGAACCTTAGAAGGTCGTCTTCCCCAGCCTTGTAAGAACCTTGAACTCAGAAGAAACCACCAAGCAGGACTAGGGTCATTACTCCTTAGGAGGGCCCGAACCTGGGTAAACTCGACTGTCTTCTTGCTTGCTCCCAACATCCCGTTCTTCCCATCTTTGAGCGGTTACCACAAAAGCCCCCAGTCCGAATCTCTCAAGCACCCAATCTTAGGGTGCCTGTTGGCCAGTAAGCCGACAGTGGCGCGCCAGGTAGGGGCTTAGTGGTTAGATCGTTCCTTTCTTCCATTCCTTTTGGAGGAGTTTGCAAGAATCCGAAGATCATCCGGTATGGCGGAATCTCATCGTCAGCGTAGCGCCCTCCCCGAGGAAAGCAGCGCCCGAAGCCGATCTCGGCTCCCGGTAAGGGAGTCGGGTCAGCCGGGTCCTTCTGCGGCGGGAGGGGCGCGAGCCGCATCCAAGCCCGGAGTTCAGCCGGTCCAGCGGCGCTTCTTTGTTGGGGAAGATACCCCAATGCAAAGCCTTCATGCGGCCGGTTGCTCTGGATCATCCTCCGGTCCAAGCGACGGCGACACCCACCACCCCTTGGCTCCGGACATTGCCCGCCTAGTGGACTCGGCCCAAAGAAGAAAGTTCTTTGTGGCGATTCAGCCGGGGGCTTCCGGCGTCCTCCGCCAAGGAGTTCGTATGGTGGATGCACAAGCTTCCAGTCGCTCTTTGGCGACCTCTCCCGGCCGCAGGAGCCGTGATAAAGGGAAGGAGTATCGCCGCAGCCTCTGCAACAGGGGGACGTGCACAAGCTTCCGCATCTTCCCGCGGTACTCCCATGCCGGAGGAGAACCGCGGGGATCTAAGGGCACGCCTCAATGAGGGGCGGCTCCAGCGGGGCGACGATCTGCGTCAAGTTCTTCGGAGGCGTCATCCGCAACGACGCGCCGAACCCCCGCTATCGGCCACCGAAGGGGCTTCCTTCCGACTGGGAGAGTGTAGACTCGCACTCCTCGACCCCATCTCAGGGTCAGGGGGCTGGTGGGCAACACTACTCCCCATATAATGTTGGGTGCCAGGCGTTTTCCCTCCGTCTACGCCAATCGGCGTGGCCAGAAAGATTTCGTCCCGCGCCCATCGAGAAGTATGACGGCACCACCAACCCTGAAGAGTTCCTGCAGATTTATACGACGGTGGTGCGTGCTGCCGGGGGGTCAGATAGAGTTATGGCCAACTACTTCCCGATGTCGCTGACAGGCTCCGCCCGCTCCTGGCTGCTGAACCTTCCTCGGGGTTCGGTACACTCGTGGGAGGAACTGTGCGACATTTTTGTCGCCAACTTTCAGGGCTCCTACGCTCAACCGGGTGTGGAGGACGACCTCCACGCTTTGGAGCAGAGGGAGGGGGAGTCCCTGAGGGAGTTTATTCGGCGGTTTAGCCATTGCCGCAACACGATCCCCCGGATCTCTGAGCAGTCGGTTATTATTGCGTTCCGGAGGGGGGTTAGGGATCAGAAGATGCGGGAGAAGATGGCTACCCGCACTGTCGCTACCACTTCCGAGCTCTTCTCTCTGGCTCACAAGTGTGCCGAGCGTGAGGCTCGGAAAGGGTGCAGCAGGCCTCAAACCCTGACGGAGCCGGAGCGTCGAAGTCCTCCGACCGTAAAAAGAAGAAGCGCAAGGAGGCCGTCGCCCGAGAGGTTTTGGTGGCCGATCCAGAAGCCAAGCCTCAGCGGCGCGACGATCAGGAGCGAAGGAGAGATCGCCGACCAGCGAGACAATCGCGAGGACCGCCGTTCTCCCGCCGTGAAGACGAGGGCAAGCCATATCGCCCCATCCACCGCACAAATGGGCACGACCTGGAAGATTGCCAGGTTGTGTCCAAGTTGGTGGAAAAGCGGCTCAAGAAGCGCCGCGAAAAGGATCGCGAAGATGATGACGACGAAGATGACACCCCACTGGCTTTCCAACAAGCCGAGCACACGGTGGCATACATTCATGGGGTTCGCCACCTACTCTTCCAACTCGCAGATACAAGCGAGCCGAGACAGTGTGTGCCACCATGCCAGAGCCCGGGACGAGTCGGCTGCTGAAGTGGTCGGATCAATCGATCACTTTCAGTCGGGCCGACCACCCGGCGAACACTTCAGGCCCAAACCATCTCCCGATCGTGGTCGCCCCTACGGTCAGGAATGCGAAGCTTGGGCGAGTATTAGTTGATGGAGGAAGTGCCATCAACCTGCTGTCGGTCGGGGCGTATCAAGCACTCCAAATACCTTATGAAGAACTGCGCCCCGCACCGCTTTTTTATGGAATTGCCCCCGGGATGGGCCTAATGCCCCTGGGACAAGTCCAGCTGCCCGTCACGTTCGGAAGCGCTGAAAACTTCCGGACGGAACTCATCAACTTCGAGGTCGCCGACTTCGACCTCCCTTACAACGCCCTGCTTGGCCGGCCAGCGCTAGTCAAATTCATGGCGATTCGCATCATGCTTATTTGCCGATGAAGATCCCCGGCCGAGGGCCCAATTGTGGTAAAGGTGGACAAGCTCGAAGCCTTGCGCCTCGGTAAGCAAGTGCAAGACTTACTGAGCCGCTGTTCGGTGGCGTGGCACAAGACCCTCGAGCGCTCCCCCGGTCAAGGCCCGCGCTTCACACAGTCCCTTGGGTGAGGTGATTGTGGTCCCCGTGGGTGTGGAAGGCTCGGGCAAGGTTTGAGAATTGGCGCCGATCTCGGCGCCAAATAGAAGACGCGCTGTCACCTTCCTCCGGTCTAATCTAGATGTGTTCGCCTGGGAACCATCTCAAATGACCTGGTCCCTAGGGAGGTGATCGAGCACCGATTGGCAACGCTACCGAGCGCACCCACCCGGCGAAGGTCCGGAGGCAGGCGCCAGAGCGACAAGAGGCCATTCGGGAAGAAGTGGAGAAGCTATTGCAAGCCGGAGTCGTGCGGGAAGCCGCCTACCCTGAGTGGCTGGCTAACCCCGTACTCGTGAAGAAGTCCAATGGGAAGTGGCGAATGTGTATAGACTTCACCGACCTCAATAAAGCCTGCCCTAAGGACCCTTACCCTCTGCCAAGGATTGACCTCGTTGTCGATTCTACGGCAGGATGTGAAGCTCTATGTTTCCTAGACGCCTACTCAGGATATCATCAGATTAGAATGGCGCAGGAAGACGAAGAAAAGACGGCCTTTGTAACCTCTTTTGGTGTATACTGTTATGTTCGAATGCCCTTTGGGTTGAAGAATGCCGGATCTACATACCAGCGAGCCATGCATATTGTATTCAAGTCACAAATTGGGAAGAACCTGGAGGTATATGTTGATGACTTGGTGATAAAAGCTAAGGCCGATGGGTTGGTTCAAGATCCGAGGAAACTTTCTCCCACCTCCGGCCATCGCTTAAAGTCAATCTCGAGAAGTGCGTGTTCGGGTGTCATCTGAAAGCTACTTGGCTTCCTGGTCTCCACCGCGGGATCGAAGCCAACCTGCATAAGATTGAAGCAATAGAACGAATGAAGCCACTGTCCGGCTCAGCGGCTTGATGTTTAGCTGGTCGCCTGGCCTCCCTCGGCCGTTCATAGCTACTGGGGAGAAAAGTCTCCCATTGTTCAAGCCGATGAAGAAGACTAATTCCTTCGAGTGGACCGGAAGCCCAGCAGCATTTGAAGATCTCAAGAAGTATCTCTCCTCGCCTCTGTCTGGTCGTCGCCCGAGCCTGGTGAGCCGCTTCTCCTTTATGTAGCGGCAAGCCCCTCGGCGGTGAAGTGCAAGCACTAGTAGCAGAGCGGGGAGGCAGCGGCCGGTCTATTATGTGAGCAAGGTGCTGCATGATGCTGAAACTAGGTATCCCAGGCCCAGAAAATGGTGTATCTTTGTCTTTGGTGGCGTCAAGAAAGTCTGCGACATTATTTCCAAGGAAGGAGATCACTGTGGTCTCCTCGTATCCTCTGCGGAGATCCTTAACAACCGTGAAGTGAAGGTCGTATCGCCAAGTGGTCTGGTCGAGCCGGGGAATTTGGCTTCAAATTTGCCCCCCGTGACCGCTATCAAGAGTCAAAGGCGGCGGACTTCATTGTTGAATGGACTCGGCAGATGGGGAAGATAAGGAAGTCCCCGTGCCCACGCCTTGGACGCTCTTCTTCGATGGATCCTTCAGCTCAAGGCGCGGGCTGGGTTCCTCCTGGTCTCCCGACCGGGACCCTCAAATATATAGTCGTCTGGACTTTAAAGCTACCAACAATGTTGCGGAATACGAAGGATTCTTTGGTGGGCTCCGAGCCACGCGCCATCGGCATACTGGCGCCCTCTGATTAAAGGCGATTCTTTCTTTGGTCATCAACCAGGCAAGGAAGGACTTCACCGCTCTGATCCCGTCATGGCAGCTTACTCAGCGGAGGTTAGAAAGATGGAGAGACACTTGAAGGGCTAGGGTATACACACATACCCCGGCCGACAATTATTTAAGCGGGACGAGCTCGCTCGGCTCGCCTCGACAAGAGCCCCTGTTCGGTCGGAGTCTTTGAAGAAAGGCTTCGCGACCGTCCATCTCAGCCCCGTCTCTGGTGGGGAGGATGGTGAGGTCGCTTCAGCCCTCACCGGATGGGAAGCGGCGACGCCTATCGCAACCCGTTTACGGTGGGGACGATGGTGGCGCCGCCCCCCACGCTGCAGGAGGAAAAGTGGCACCGGCGAAACGCTGGCTGCCGGAGTACCCGGACGATCACTGCGTGGTCGCCGTGCTTGACCGGAAGGCACATGGATGGACCCGATCCTGGCCTACTGCGGGATCAAGTATGCCCCGACGATGATGCGTCGGTAGAAGATAGCGCGAAAGGCCAAGCGCTACACCCTGGTAGATGGGGACCTGTACCGCCGGGGTGGAAACGGAGTTCTTCTGAAGTGCATCACTCGGGAAGAGGGAAGCATTTTGCTTTCGATATCCATGGAGGCGTGTCAAAGGGAGCCATTTTTCCGGTCGAACCTGGTGGGAAAAGCTTTCCGCCACGGGTTCTATTGGCCAACCGCCCTCCAGGATGCTTGCGGTGGTGAGGAGATGCGAGGCGTGCGATTCCACGCCAAGCAAATCCACCAACCAGCCCAAGCTCTGCAAACCATCCCGCTCTCATGGCCCTTCGCGATGCAGGGGGCTGGATATCCTGGGTCCGTTCCCGCGGGCCACAGGAGGCTACACTCATCTGTTCGTCGCCATTGACAAGTTCACCAAGTGGGTGGAAGCTGAAGCCGTGAGAACCATTACCGCCGCAGCCGCGGTCAAGTTCATGCGAGGGATCTTCGCCCGCTTCGGGGTCGCCAACCGTATCATCACCGACAATGGCGCCCAGTTCACCAGCGCCGCTTTTCTGGACTTTTGCGAAGAAATGGGCACGAAGGTCTGCTTTGCCTCCGTTGCCCATCCAAGAAGCAACGGCCAAGTTGAGCGAGCCAATGCACTGGTGCTGAAGGGCCTCAAGACTCGGGCGTTTGATCGACTTCACCAACGCGGCTCGCGGTGGGTTGAAGAACTCCCGGCAGTGCTGTGGTCACTCCGGACCACTCCCAGCCGGGCTACCGGAGAGACTCCATTCTTTCTGGTTTACGGAGCAGAGGCTGTCCTCCCTTCAGAATTGACATTTGGGTCGCCGCGCGTCGCTGCGTTCGCGGAAGAAGATCAGGAAGAGATGCGCCAAGACGACGTCAATCTCCTGGAAGAAGCCCGGGATCGTGCGGCCCTGCGCGCCGCTCGGTATCAGCAAAGCCTCAGGAGGTACCACGCCACCCGGGTCAGTGAGAGAACATCGGCAAAGGCGACCTGGTCTTGCGAAGATTCGCCGCAGTGGGTTGCACAAACTGTCTCCCAGTGGGAGGGCCCCTTTAAGGTGGTCTCGGTCTCGACCGGCGGTCGTTGGCCATCGAGGCGAGGAGGAATCGGCGAACTCGCAGAATATAGAGAACTGCGCAAGTTCTACCCTTGAACGGTTGTAAGTTTCAGGTTTTGTTCCTCGCGCCGGTCGAATCATGTCTGTCTTTGCCGACTAGCCGGGGAACGACCGTTGTTCGTAAATTAAGTATTAAGTTCCGTTATTTTTAGCAGTTACTTCATGCCTTTCTGGTTCTGTGTTTTGTGGCGAAGTGTTCGGGCGATCACTCTAGTCCGCTTAGTCCTGTGAGCGCCCAGTGGCAAAGGCGGGACCACTATGTAAGTGCGGCGAACAGGATTGGGCAATTGGGCGGTGGTTTGAACTCGGCTCGACACGGTCATGACACTCGGGTGTCCCGTGAAGTGGCGATTTAAACATCAGCTATCAAAGCCTACGTCTGTCACGTCTTACATCAGTCCGCCAGCGGAGGCCACAAGGGTGCGTGTTGTTTGCAGGATCAGAAGGCAACGAGAAAAGAATCGCCGGACACAAGGGATACTTTACTCCCTTCTTTTTCCTTCTAAGCCTTAAGCCGGCAAGAGCACTCAAGTTAATCTTTGGCGGTCGTAAGGTGGAAGGCTAAGAAGACAAGTTAAACATTGCTTTGAATAAGTCTAAAAAGTGTCATGTCTATTCCATGAAAGTGCTTTACAAAAGTTGTTGCAGACAGCAAGTTAAAAGGAAAAGAAGGCAAAAGGGAGAAGGGTCTAGGTTATCCTATCCTTCTTCCTCCTCGTCCGCCATCAAGTCGCTATCGCAGGTCTTCCGCGAGGGCCCGACGTCAGCGCCAAGTGCCACCTCTTCCGCCGCGGCCTCCAACAAGCGAGGTTGGCCATCTCGGTGGCGGCGGCGTGGTCGGCCGACTGCACCAGCGCCTCCGCCTCCGCCCAGCTCTCCTTCAATCCCTGGACGGCAGCGGAGGATCAAAGTTGGCGTCCTTGGGCCGCGAAGACGCCAAACGAACGTCGCGATGGCGGCCGCCATCGCGCGTCCTTCCTGAGTGGACCGGTCGGCGGCGGCGGAAGCCGGCGGTGAAGTCCGCGATCCGACCGAGGCGTAGGCGAGGCGCCGGCTTGCTCCGATGGCGCTTGCTGCACCAACCCCCGCCGAGCGAGGCTGTCCTCCATCCGGTCAAAGGCGTACCTCGGCGTCTGCAGAGTGTACGCCTCGGATCGATGCGGTGTCCGCGCGCCGAGCTCTTCCATGAGCTCGGCAGCGAGCGGCCCCGCTTCCCGCTCCCCACCAGCTCTCGCTCCCGCTTTCCATCCGGTCATGTAAATCAGCCACCTCTGCCGGAGGCGGCCGATCTCATATGGCGGCGCCACCGTTGCTTGCTCGACGTAAGGTGGTGATCGTGTGGGAGTAGAGCTGTCAAGCGGCGGCCAGTGCATCTGCGTCCGGCGAAGAGCAAGTCTGCGGGAGGATCCGGAGTGGGTGTGGCCCAGCGCCTCTGAAGCTGCCGCCAGCCCGGCTGCCCGGCCAGATCTTTGTTCGCCGGCTTCTTCTCGTCCTGGCGGATCAGCCGCTGCTCCGTCACTACCTCGGCCCGGCTGCCCGCAGGAAGCGGGGTCTGGCGCGGTGCCCTGGAACAAGCAAAAGCAAGCAAAGGTAAGGCTCCATTCGAAGGTTAAAAAGTTTTACCGTCTTCTTTTTGTGTGTTTCAAGGATTCAGGTACCTGGGCTGAGGCCTCGGAAACCGAGGCACTCCCGGAGTGAGAGCCAGCCCCCCTCGAGGCACCGGCGCCTTTAGCGGCCGAGGCAGGACCGCTTCCACCTAAGCGCCGCGGGTCAACCGCCGGTGGATCCGCCATCGCGATGCCGGGCGGTCGATCGCCGGCGCGGTGGCGGCGAGGATGCTTCGCCGGTGGGTCCGCCATCAGCGATCTTGGCGGGTCGGCTGGCGGTGCCTTGGCGGCGGAGGATGCTGCGCCGGTGGGTCCGCCATCGCGCGATCTTGGCGGTCGGCGGCCGCGGTGCCGGCGGCGGCGAGAATGCCGCGCCGGTCCGCCATCGCGCGCCGGCGATCAGCCGCCGGCGATGGCGGTGGCGACAGGCCGCAGCTGGCCGGGTCCGCCATCGTAGCTCGGCGGTCACCGCCGCGGTGGCGGTGGTGATGGAGGAAGGCGCGCCGGCGGGCAGCGGCGGCGCCAACAACCAGTGCAGCGGTGATGGCGGAGGCGAAGCGTCGCGATCGTTGATGAAGAGCCCCGCGGTGAGAGGAAGTCCCGATGGCGGGCTGCTGTGAAGATCCGGCCGTCACGACGAAGATGGCCCCGATAGCCGTGGTCGGCCGGGCCAGTCGATGAAGCGATGTCGTCGGCAGGACGCTTGTTCCTCCCCTGGCCGCCAGCTGTAGGAGTGCCGCGGATTATCAGGGGCCCTTGATGGACGATGATGGGCGTCCCCATGGCGTCCATCTTGGGCATCGCCTTGACGATCTCCGCCCGATCCCGAGGCTGCATGTCGCAGAGTGGAAGTGCAGCCTCGGGGAAGGGTGGAACGTCGCTCGACTGGCCCAGTCGCCCCATCCAGGAAGCGATCTGCGCGGCGTCCAGCTCTCCCACGGCTGACACAGCAAAAAGAAGAAGAAGGTGATGTTAAAAAAAAAAGAGAATGATGATGAAGAAGGAAGGCATAAGAGCTTACCTCCTGGAACCGTTCGAGTCCCGTCGTCCACGCCCAGGTAGTGCCAGGCTGGGCGGTGCCGGCGGCGCAAAGGGCTAATCCTCCGGGACACGAAGTCCCGGAGAACCATGCCTCCGGTCAGCCCTGCTATCCGCAGCCGATCAACCCGAGCCAACATTGCGAGTAGCTCGGGCGTGTCGGCGACCGGAGATCCCCAGTCAGATTTGCTGCCCACCGCTCCGGTGGGAAGCCCCAGGGCTTCAATGCCGCTGTCGTCTTCAACGTACAACCATTCGTGGCGCCACATTTTCCGGTGGATCGGTTCTCCATTGGAATGTAGCGCCTTAACGGCCCCGTCTCTAAGTCGCAGATGGCAGCACCCGGAGATGCTGGAGCCCTGGCTGACGCGGAGCGAGAAGAAGTAGCGGAAAAGGAGAAGATTGGGCATTACCCCTATAAACATCTCACAGAAGTGGGCGAAGACGGAGAGGAGCACAATGGAGTTAGGGGGAAGGTGGATGTTGTGAATGTCGTAGAAGTTGAGGACGGCGATGTAGAAGTCCGAGATGGGCGGGACCAAGCCCGCCATCATCGCCCAGACAAAGAAGATGACTTCCCCGGGCTGGCCGTGGGGAGCGACAGTCCCGGCCCGCATGCGGAGAGCGCCGCGGGCGATCACCTTGGAGCATTTAGCGGCGGCGTTCTCTTCCACGGTTGAAGGAGGGAGGACAGGAGTCGGAGAGGCCATCAGAATCAGCTGAGGCAGAAGGGAAGCTAAGGCAGGAAGGAGCAGAGGCGAAAAGCGAAAACGGGAACATGCCCCCCCCCGTCGCCTGCTTATTTATAAGAATTCAAGGGAGAGCCTGGCGGGAAAAAGTCGAAGAGACGCGGCGGTTCGGATGCGGGAAAACCAAAGCGTTTTTCAAGGAAGTGGGCACGTCCCACGAAGCCACGGAAACGGCCGCAGTATCCACCTCGGGACCGGAAAAAGAGGCAAGTTTTTAAAGACCGCGGCGTGCGTGGGCATTTATGGGCCCCACCCGGGAGATTGAACCGTTCGACGAAGAAAAAGAAAGAATAAAGACACTCCTGGGTGGGCCCGGGGGCTACTGTCAGCGTATTAAGCGCTGGGGTACCCACGCAGCCGCATTAAGTACTGTCGCCAAGAGGACAGGTGGCGTTCAGGCCACTCCTCGAGGCGACCAGCCAAGGTGCTCGCCCAGGGGACAGGTGGCGCTCAGGCCACTCCTCGAGGCGACCAGCCAAGTTGCTCGCCCGGGGGACAGGTGGCGTTCAGGCCGCTCCTCGGGGCGACCAGCGAAGGTGCTCGCCCAAGGGACAGGTGGCGTCCAGGCCACTCCTCGAGGCGACCAGCCAAGTTGCTCGCCGGGGGCGAGTGGCGTTGAGCCGCTCCTCGGGCGACAGCGAAGGTGCTCGCCCAAGGGCGAGTGGCGTCGAGCCACTCCTCGGCGACCAGCCAAGTTGCTCGCCGGGGGCAGTGGCGTTGAGCCGCTCCTGGCGACAGCGAAGGTGCTCGCCAGAGGGCGAGTGGCGTTGAGCCACTCCTCGGGCGACCAGCCACGAGCTCGCCAGGAAGGGCGAGGTGGCGTTCAGGCCACTCCTCGAGGCGACCAGCCAAGTTGCTCGCCCGGAGGGCAGGTGGCGTTCAGGCCACTCCTCGGGGCGTAGTTCCCAAGAATCAACCCCGTAATCTGTGCTACAGGGCGAAGGGTCAAGGGTATTTAATGCGAGACGTGCGCATTAATTGCAGGATATGTAGGCAGTGGTATGGCGGCGCGTCTTCCCAGCGCGCGTTAATGATGGGTGGCCCGAATCGACATCCCCTCTCTGGCGAACTGCGGGGGTGACAGACAGCGGGACCCAAAGGCGAAGTCTAAGTCGGCCAGGACAGGCATTAAATGTGATGTAAGAGAGTGTGACGGGTGCATTAAATGCACTATAGTAGCGTGTCAGACGCTTGCTTTACGCAAGCTTGTAAGCCCCATGCGCCTCAGCCAGCCCGAGTATAAAAGGGAGCTAGGGTGCATGGGAGAAGGGTTGTTGTTGTTTTTTGGTTGGCGGAACCTTAGAAGGTCGTCTTCCCCAGCCTTGTAAGAACCTTGAACTCAGAAGAAACCACCAAGCAGGACTAGGGTCATTACTCCTTAGGAGGGCCCGAACCTGGGTAAACTCGACTGTCTTCTTGCTTGCTCCCAACATCCCGTTCTTCCCATCTTTGAGCGGTTACCACAAAAGCCCCCAGTCCGAATCTCTCAAGCACCCAATCTTAGGGTGCCTGTTGGCCAGTAAGCCGACATCATCTTTTAAGATAATTAAGAGGGGTATGTAAGTCACTTCCTCTCATGTCTTTGTCAATTTCACTGCAACCTTAATTCTTGTGCAAAGTTAAAATACACTATATATATTTATCGATGGAGGGAGTATTTTTTTATCTGACAATCCGTTCATATATAGTAGTTCTCTTCGTGCAGCGAACACATAAGAGTAACCGTTCCTGTGCACTTGTTAAGTTTACATGCTTCACATGTGCGGCTCTGATGTTAATTAATATGAAAGTTGATGGTTGTCGATACTCAATACATACCTTGACCCGAGTTACTATTAGTAGAAACAAATGAAGCTTACTCCCGGTGCAAAAGTGAAGTACCTGGGTCCAGGGGCACCGTACGTACGTAACTTCATATTTCTAATGTTGACGAGTTGTTTCCTCTGTAATTTTCATACTCTACGATATTTTCTAACTAGAGAGTGATGATGCTAATACTTAGATATGTATCTTTTGTTATTTCTTCTTTCTGTTCGGTCACATGTCTTTGCAATACTCATGTGTCTGATTACATCAAAGGCTTCTTTTTCTTTAATTAGTCTTTAGTATCATATATATCATTGTGTTATGTGTAATCTTTTCGGTAGAAATGATGCATCCGCATGCATGATAGGTCGCAAGATCATGGAGCTGCCACTACCATAAAAAGAGTTATACTAGACACCTCATCACTAACTGTTTTTTTTATAAAAACCGTCAAAGATGAGAATCGGCATATCACAGACGGTTTTAGCCAAAAATCGTCTGTGATGTGGGACGTACATCACAGACATTTTTTAGCTAAAACCATTTGTGATGACCATGTCTAGTAAATAATAACAGATAGCCCCGACCTCCTCTGTATTTTTTGGGTTTTCCGAGCTATTTTTGAGGTGTTTACGATTGAGAAGCGATCTGGTGGAAAGTGACCCTGGATTTGAAGTTGTGATTGTAAATCCTTCTGTTCTAGGTCATCTAAGGTTAGTAATTGGTTCAAATTTGCATTATATTTAAGATCTAGATTGGTAAATAGGGAAATGAATATGGTTTTTAGATCTAGCTTTGTGTAGATCCATTTGTTCCTTGTGATGTAAAGTAGTAATTGGTTGTAATTGCATTATACTCAACATGTAGATAGTTACTTAAAGGAAGGTGATGTAGGCTAATAATTGGTTATAATAGCATTATATTTAAGGTATATAGATCTAGCTTGATAAACAAGGAATTGAAGATGGTTTTGATATAGCTTGGTGTAGATCTATTTGTTCTCTTCGATCTAAAGTAGTAATTGGTTCTAATTGCATTATACTTAAGATGTAGCTAGTTGTGTAAAGAGAGAATTGAAGATGCTGAGTTTATATATATATATATATATATATATATATATATATATATATATATATATATACATACATGTTTATATATCCGTTTGTTCTTTATGATGTAAAGAGCTATATAAGTTAATCGACAAGTTTAAATGTAGCATATGTGTGCATGTGCACTCCTAGTGTACTTAATTTATTATTTAACACCTATTGTTACATATGTAGCGTAGATGGACCAAAATTGGATGTACGTTGAGAACCATGCGAGCGTCAAATACATTAATGGCGTCTTTGCTTTTAAAAGAGTTGCAAAGGAAGATATGTTGAACAAGGGTATAATCACAAGGCTGTGTTATTTCTTTAACACAATTGCTCAGAAGGTCATCGATCCCGAAGGACTAGATGCTCTGCAGACCGATGTGGTAATGACTCTTTGTAATCTTGAGATGTATTTTCCTCTATCATTTTTCGATATCATGGTCCATCTCATTGTTCACCTTGTGACGGAAATAAATTAAAATGTGCGGGCCCATGTTCCTATGTAGCATGTACTCGTTCGAGAGGCACAAGGGAATTCTCAAGGCTTACGTACAAAATCGATCTCGACCGGAGGATAGCATTGTCGAAGGTTATGCAACAGAAGAGGTCGACGAATTCTACGTGGATTACATGGCTCAAGTCGAGCCGATAGGTGTGCCTTAATCCTGTCATGAGGGGAGGCTCCAGGGTATCGGGACCATCGAAAGGAAAGCAGTCAAGCCTGATCCAGCTGCATGTGCTAAAGTCCATTTCACAGTTTTGCAACACATGGCTATGCGGCTCCGTATATCGATGAGCACAAGAACTGGCTACGATAAGAGAATCCGTCGTGGCAAGAGTCTTGGATCATCAGACAACAGGATCTTCAGTTCAACAGATGGTTGAAGGAGCGACAACCCATCACCCGAAGCTCATTAGGTGACATGCTGACATGGTTGGCAAAAGGGCCAGCATTTACAGTTATGGCATGGAAAGAGTACGATTTAAATGGGTACACATTTTACATAAGAGATCAGGACATGAAGAGCACAAACCAGAATAGTGGTGTTCGCATAGATGCGCTGAATACAGTTGGGTCAACGAGGAGCTCGGCTCATTGAGGAAATTTAGGAGCTCAACTACATATTATTCAAGATCCCCTTATTTCGGTGCAGTTGGGTTCACCTGTAGCACGTGAAGGTTGATAAGTACGGTGTCACTACTGTGGACCTCGAACATGTCGGATACCAAGACGAACTATTTGTACGCGCTAACCAAGTTGTTCAAGTCTTCTATTTAACCGACTCATTCAACAAGAAGCGCCATGTGGTACTTCAGTGAAAAAGGAGGATTGTCAGAGTTGAGAATGCAGTACATGCGGAAGATTACAATCAGTTTGACGAGTTGCCTCCTATTGGTACTGGCATCATGGTCTAAGAAGATCAACATGAGGAAGCTAGCTACACTCGTGTCGATCATCATGAAGGGCTAATTTCTATATAAGAAAATAAGCAAGTGGAGTTATGGTGAGGTCGTCATGCATGATTATTTTATGTGTACCTGTAATATTATAATTAATGAGATATATGTATGTGTTATGATTAATGAGATGTATGTAGGTATTGTAATTAATGAGATGTATGTATTATAAAGAATAATATATATGTACTATAATTAATAAGATGTATGTATTACAAATAATGAGAAATATGTATTAAAAAAACTAGTAAAAACATGGTTAAAAAACTAGTAAAAAAAGGCTTACAAAAAAACTGGCTTAAAAAAATTTGTCGAATAATGATATGTTTATTTTAAGTATACAAAAGAATAATGAGATGTATGCATTACAAATAATGAGATTTTTATTGAAAACTGCAAGGAATTGTTTGTTCATGTAATTAAATTGGATATTGAAAATAATCAGAATTTGTGGCAAGGTATGTTATTAAATTGGTACCTATGTGCTAGGCATATTAATTATGTATGTGTTAGGTATGTCGATTATGTATGTGTTAGGTATGTTGATTATTTTATATGATGGAAAAAATGAATGCTTGTTTAGCTAGTGAATCAAAAAAGATTCTATCAAAAAAAGCAATGCGGGTGAATCTCATCACAGATGGTTCTGGGCTTGAACCGTCTGTGATGATGGTTCTGAGCTTGAACCATCTGTGATGAACCATCATCACAGACGATTCAAGCCCAAAATCATCTGTGATGGTCTCAGTCCCCCCTAACTCCCCATCGCGTAGCCACAATACCCCCTCCCTGAATCACTCCCCATCGCGCAGTTCATCCATCGCGCAGCCATAGAACCCTCCCCCTCCCCCCTTGGCGGCATGTCCCCCATCGGCGGCGCCCTCCCCGCTCGGCGCAACCTCCCACGTCAGCGGAGCCCTCCCCCCTCGACCGCGCTCTCCCCCCTCGGCCAGTACTATGTACTCTGGTATTCATCTGACTATACAATGTCTAGTTCATTCTTACCTCAAAATTAAAGGTTCACTTGAGCACAAAATATGACTAGAGCAGCATTGTTGAATGTTTATTAGGGATACACAATGTGTTCTTTGATAAATGAGCAAAATGGGCTTAGATTTGTGTCTTCTAGAATGCATTTCTTTTTATGCTTTTCTTAGCT
Organism: Rhipidocladum racemiflorum; assembly: GCA_036346355.1. Taxonomy (NCBI): domain Eukaryota; kingdom Viridiplantae; phylum Streptophyta; class Magnoliopsida; order Poales; family Poaceae; genus Rhipidocladum; species Rhipidocladum racemiflorum. Next base: position 24,963,320 of record CM070571.1, read on the forward strand.
ATTGTCAATTATGTGGTATTGTTGTGATTTAATCTCAAAATGGTTTGGGTAAGATAGCTATGCATTCTTAAACATTCTTACGAGGAAGTACAAAGAGGGAATGGAATACATTTTTTTGCACCCATTGAAAGATGCCAACATGGGGATCATTTCAATTATATCTATGTGGAGTTATCTTATGTCGGATGTTGTTGACAATTCCACCAATGTTAATCTATAGTATGTTGCTTCCATACAAAAAAAATCTATGGCTTATTGCATGAATATATCTAATGGGTGTGTAGGCATGAGAATGTGCAATTTTTGGAGAAACTGAAGCAATTGGTTCTGTTTATCGAGAGGAAACTAGATAAAAAGGTATTCCATCTAATACTCATGTTGCTAATGAGAGTATGAGACTTTCATTTCAATACATGCTTTATTGATGGCTTGTTGATAAATTTTTCAATTGACTATGCATAACATCAAATCTATTGACATAGAAGCCATTCTATTTTATTTTCTTTTTGGGAGTGACATAGGTAAGTTGCTGTATAGATTTAAGCATAATTGGAAATATTGTAAATTATGGTGTGCAAGGACCATCCTTGTGTATTAACATCCCCTATTTTTGTGTGATTTTGCACATAGGGCACCACATAAAAATTGGTATCATCAATATGTATTGGGTTGCACATATGGAATTGCAGTCCTATAGAGGGTCATAGACACTATCATACTAGTTTTCAAATTATTGGTCAGACATAGATTGATAAACCAAATAATTATCTGAAATATGTGCTTCCATGTGTTCCTGTAGGCTCAGCTCTAGTAAAAGGTTGATAACAGGTTTTTAAGTCAGCAGAAATGTTACTAACTTCTTGATTGATGATCTTAAGAATGGCGGATAAAACACACTATTCTTTTGCTCCACGGGCCTTGTGGTGAAACATTATCTTATTACCATTAAATGTTTCAAAAGGGAGAATGGACCTCTCTTTCTCTTTGTTTGTCCAATTACTACGCAAGTTGCAAGCTAAACTGTTGATGGTTATCATGAGTTTTGCACATCTAGGATATTGATTACCAAGTGCTGATAAAGGGTTGATGTAGATGTTACAATCTAATTGCAGGATTTCATTCAGTTAAGTTTCTACTCTAAGCCTGATGGCCCTGCAGTTGGAAATGGCACCTTCAAATCCTCTGTTTTAGTTCCAGGGTATGTCCCCTATTTAAATGTTCACTACTAGGGATGGCAATCAGATGCAGCGGGTACGGGTAGTGCTCGCCCATATCCATACCCGCCAGACAAAATCTCCCCCACAGGTATATCCACGAAGGGTGTCAGGTAAAAAATCTTGCCCATACCCGTCGATACTTGTTTACCCACCACCATCAATAATTCTTTCAACCAAAGGGCACTAGAACTAATGATCAATGGTACCGATACATTCCCTTTGATGAAATTGTAGGAATCAGCTACATCGTGTGGATTGAAGAATGATTATCAATGATTCAAAATTTCAAATGCACATAGGGACAAGAATTAAAATAACACATGCAGACAAATGACACACGGATGCTTAAGTTTAACAATTAAAATGAAAATAGCTCATCAGTCAACACACATGCTCAATTTCAATAATTAAAATAGAAACAATTCATTAATCATCAAACAAATTACAAATCGCCCATCACAGCATCACCAATCACAAATTACTAATATGAGGTACCACAAATTGGATATCAAGAGGCCAACTAGACGTCTATTATGGCCCACATGTCAGTAGAAGGGTACGGGTAGAGCTCCTCCATACCCATACCTGTTTACCCGTTGGATAAAGTTTGGCCCCCAGGAACATACCTGCAGGCAACTAAAGAGGACTATACCCACCTCTATTAGGGTTTTTACTCATGGGTATACAGGTAATCGGGTAAGATTGCCATCCCTATTCACTACTGTCTTATTACGATAACACCATGACCACCATTGTTTAATTTTTTAGAGAACCTGAAGCATTCTATGTGGGTCCACCATCTAGAGAAAAACTTCCCAAGGTACATATCTAGTTGATGTATAATTTGGTTAGGTATCACTATATCAGTTTTGTGACTTTGTTTTAGTATTATATGTCAAATTGCTTTGCAGAATGCTCCACCTGAGGCTATTTTGGTTGGGTCCATAACCAATGGTACAGTAAACTCATTCAACAAGAAAGACGAACAAAATAAGTCAGTTTACTGTTTATATATTAAAGTTGATTCTTGCCTAGTTAATTTACTAGTCAAGTACAATTTAATTCACTTGTTCTAAGTTCAATATAGCCAATGTCTGTTGATTAACCTTGTCAATAATTGTTCTTTTATTAATTACAATATTGATAGATGTTGATTAGTAAACATATACGGTCCTTGAAGTATATAAATATGAAGTTAATTAATTTTTGTAAGTTTGAATTCTGAAATTGGTTATGAAAGATTGTCACAAATTAGGACATTCACTATATAGCATTTTAGTATCCTTGTTGCTTTTTTCAATGCCTATTCTTTTTCTTCTCATGTTTGTCTTTAATATGAGGTGCGACATGTTTGAATATTATATCTCTGTACTTATTTACACAATTTCTGTTCCCTTTCTATTCAAGTCTGTTTTTCACATCTGTTGAAGTGCGTTGACTAAAATACTTTTTGTATCCCTAACTTTGTGCCATAGCTGAAAACTTATAACTAAAATATCATGAATTGTTTTGTATATTGTCATTTGTATGCAATATTGATTCTCTTAACTTACCTTCTCTTAACCTTGTATGTATAAAACAACTCTTAACTTACATTCTCTTAAATTTGCTTCTCTTAACTTTCTTTCCTCTTCTATGACCCTCTATGAGTTGTTGATTTACCAACTTGCCTCTTCTATGATCTTTATTACAAGATGGCGTCTCATCATTCCTCATCGCCGAATGGATCTGATGAGACACCCAACGTAGGAAAACAGAGGCGTGGTCCAATAGGGCTTATAAAAGGCACTAGAGCCGATATACCATCACGGCGGTCGATCTGTAGGATGAGGCCCCTACCGCACCTTCTAAGGCCACGGTAGCATTCTGGACATTATACAGGATCATTGGGCGTGAAAGGGTACCCATCACGTATCCATCATGGAAAATGCTGACAGATGAGGAGCGCGATAGCCTAGTGACAGAAATTTTACGTCGTTTGAGCTCCCACAAGACGCCATACATGCATTGCGATGGTATGCGTTGCTAGTGGCGAGAAAGGCGTGGAAGAACCTTAAGAGCGCCCTCATCACTAATTACGTGAATAAGAAACGGGTTCATCACTGAAGACGTGTGGGAACGGTTTGTTGAGATGAAGATGGTGGAAAAGTGTGGTGCACAAGACCGTCTAGTTAAAAAAACACCCACCCACACAGACTTAGCTCCACTGGGTGCGCGGGCAAGATCACACAATGGACAAGGGAGGATGACGGGGCAATCCAGAAGGAGGTCGCGCCGCCATTTGCCTTGATCTTGGACCCGCGCGCCTGAAACTGGGTAAGAGGGAGGTTATGTCTCGCATCTTCGGGCGACGTATCCTTTGCCAACCCCGCTGATGAGGAAGTATCTCAACGCCTAATATCGTTGAGTACAGAATATTTCCAGGGCCTTTTCACTTCAAACAGAGAGAAAAATATACTCTCCACCTCCTTGGGAAATTAGGAGCACCCAGGTCGCACCTGAGGCCTAGGTGTTTTTGTTCCCTAGAAAATGGGATTCCCACAAGACTCCACCACATACCGGAGTAGGAAGAGAAGCAAAGCCGAGTGCGAGGAATGGCTAGTAGCCCTGACTGAGGAAAAGGTTAAGGAAATGCTGAGAGCGCAGCTCAATAGTTATCTAAGAATTTTTGAGGAAAGGATGGAGCAGAGGATGGAGCAAAGGGTGGTTGCAGAGAGGCAGGCACGGAACATGTAAGCCCAAGAAACACAGGTGCAGTTCAGCCCAACTAACCATCAGAGCAGCTATGCGTCCGCCCCTGAGATGGATGTGGACGACACCATATTTCCTCCCGACAACACTCGGGTAATATACATATCTGCAATGCTCCTTAGATAGACCTGTTTGATGTGTTAGCTAATTAATTATATACCCTCATGTAGGTTCTCCAAGTGAGGCTTGCCAATAGCTCTGTTCCCCTATAGGCTGCTTGGGGGCGCGTGTATCCATCCTGTGTAGGAGCGCTTGTGCATGATCGTACTTTAGATCTGGGCTAAGCAAAGGTCTGTGTCGATGGTGTACATGAAATTTGCATGGCTATCACGCTGGAGATTCCCCCAAATGATGAGATTGTCATACTAGGGGATGCCATCGGCACATTCATCCAGTGGCCCAAGAAGGACACCTCCTTCGATGCCCACCCTACAACACCGAAACTACAAGCACTACTAGAGCCACGTGATGTGCTGGAGCTATGAGCACTACCAGAGCCATGTGTTGCACTGAAGGAGCCCACCAACTCGACTATCGTGTCCCATCAGGCACATGCCATTACTGTAGTACAGGCCAAGTGATCTCCCATGAAGACAATATTTGGTAGACGACGAGGCGACAATAAGGGCAAATTGAAAGGGGTGATCATGTCAGCCCATGACCTTCCGTTTGCTCTGTTGGCGTGGCAATTTAATCCAGGATAGCCATTCATACTGAAAGAGCTCTTGGAGACGCTTATATTAACCTGCGTTAGATTGCAAAATTGGTGCATGGAACAAACCAACAAGCCGGTGGCACAACGGGCATCGAGTATCTCGGTCAGCTTCAAGGAGGAGCATTTCTTACACTAGTTTTTGGATAGCTTCTTCGTGGTCGGCTTCAATTACTTGTTTGATCTGTACAACCTCAACGCCCTCAATGCTTCATTCATGAGATACTGGATATTGTAAGTGTGTGCAATCACGGTGTACATTCATATCGTACCGATAAATGTCATATATATGATCCTTGATTTTATATATGTAGATACATTATCATGGAAGCAAAAGCAAGGGAAGAACTGGTGGGTTTCCTCAACCCACACATGGTGTCCAAGCAAACTATGGACAAAAAAATTACAAGTCGTCCACGAGTACGTGGAAAAAGTATTGCTAGCTCAATGGGAAAAAAATTCATACTTTTACCTCACAACCCGTGGTAAGTGCTTCATCCAGTTGCTATACTTGTTATACTATATAACGCAATTTGAAGTTAGGTTAAATGACCATAGCGACATACCTGTGTAGGTTTCACTGGGTTCTACTCGTAGTTATACCAAGACAAAACCGGATAATTTACCTTGATTCCAAAAAGGGCGGCACCCATGACTTGGTGCCTATAAAAAATTTACTCGATCCATCGTTCTCTGTCTACAAAGCTCGTGGAGGGCCACACATGAAGGACCCAGCGAAGCTGAAGCATATTTATAACTTTCCGGTATCCGCTAGTACGCAATAATCCTTCACACTCCATAATAATATCTTCGAAACTAATTAACCTATTATATTTTAGCAGTGCCACCAGCAGCCAAAGGGCACTAACCTATGTGGATTCTACGTTTGTCAAAACATGTAACTCCTCGTTGGTTCAAAGAAGACCAATGTTGTAGAGGTTTGTCAATGTTGCAACAATTGTTTCCACTTATTAATTTATATACACAAGACTTTACTCTTCCCATCAACATGCTTAGCAATGTGCTGAATATGCGTTGGAACAGGCTGACCTACTAGGTATTTGAGGATAACTCTGTGTCTTCTTGATGCATGAGGTCATTAATCCAAAAGGCGAATGCCACTTAAGCCTCGCCTGCTGAGTTGTGAATTTGTTAGATACAATTTGGATTAATTTGTGAACTTTGTGCTGTAAATTTGTGAGTTGTAGTTCTGAATTCAATTCATTTTTATATATGTGAGTTGATTTCTGAAATGGATGCGCTATACATTGTAATGTGCGATCAGAGTTGATTTCTAAAATGGATGCGCTGAATATTGATGTGATCCGAGTTTATTTCTCAAATGTATGTCATAATAATATGCTGGTGATGCTCTGTACTGTCTTTTGTTTCAGAGGGTACGGCTAGCATTTTCTGGCTAGCCAATAAATCAAAATTACTAAAAAAAATAGAAAATCAACATTCCAGACGGTTCCAAATTAGAACCATCTGGGATGAGTGCCTCATCACATACGGTTACAATTTGGAACTGTCTGAGATGGTACCACATCACAGACGGTTCTACTCATCACAGACGTAGAACCGTCAGACGGTTCCCATTTGTAATTGTCTGTGATGAGGCCACATCAAGGGTTTCTAATTTGGAACCGTTTGAGATGAATTTTTTTCACTAACGGTTGGAAAACTGTATGTGATGACTTATAGTCATCACTTACAGTTTGATACATTCGGTTCATAAAACTGTCTTAGATGTGGTTTGTGAATCGTCTGTTGATTTGTGTAGTAGTGTGCCATACATGCAAGGTAATGTATACGCATTATCTCGGTCATTCAGTTCTACACTACACAGCTGGTGTTGATTCACGGTTTTAAGTGTGGTTCGTCGATTCGGTTCTCTCCTTTCTGGCGCGAGTGATCGATCGATGTTTTTTTTTATTCCCAGGAAAGAACTCTTGAACTATATGATTTATCTATCAGATGATGCAACACAGTTGCTAGCTATATATGAACATTCACTCTCCCCATCGATCCCAACCCCCACTCCACCGCAGCATAAGCCGCTAACCCCACTGGCAGTCGATTGAAAAGAGCGTGGAGTTGTGAGGCTCAACACACTATAGCTTCTGTTGGATCAAAACGAATACTGTGGAAATTGAATTGCTTCCTACGAAATTCCCGCAAAATTATTGTGTTCTAAGCAGGCCCAAACATGTAATGTAGAAAAATAAACATGAGTTACTGTATGTTCAAAAAAAAAAGAAAATATAGTGCACTGAAGTGAATGTCTGAGTGTGTGTGTGTGTGTGAGAGAGAGAGAGTAGTGTTTTCAGAACTTAAAATGATCTCCCGAAGACATACTAGGGTGCGTTTGGTTCGTGGGATGAGGTTGAATGGGATGGAATGGTATGTATCATTTGGTTCCATTATTTGTGAACAGAATGGTTCAGCATCTAGAGGAAATATTCTTCAAATTTGTACCACTTGATTCAAGATGGGATGGTTCCATTTGTTACAAATGTTGAGTTGATGATGAATACAACAGATCAAATGTTGAGTTGATGATGAATACAACAGATCTAGACCTGTATATATAGCCTACACTACATGGGCCTATATGGGCCTTAACACCCCCCCGCAAACTCAAGGGGGCTTCAAAGCATTGAGTTTGAGCAAATGAAGCCGATGTTGCTCTCGAGTCTGTGCTTTGGTGAAGAAATCTGCAACTTGCAATTCAGATGGCACATACTGGAGAGCAATTGTCTTCTGATTGCAATGAGATCGAGTAAAAGAGGCATCAACACCAATATGTTTTGTAAGTTCATGCTTAACAGAATCATTTGCAATCTGTATGGCACCAGTATTGTCACAAAAAAGAGGTGTGGGAGCATCACAGGGAACTCCAAAGTCTGCTAGCAGCCAACGAAGCCATATAATCTTTGAAGTTGTAGTGGCAAGTGCTCGAAGTTCTGCTTCTGTACTAGACCGAGAGACGACGGCCTGCTTCTTGGACTTCCATGCAAGTGGGGAAGAGCCAAGAAGGATACAATAACCAGTAACAGAGCGTCGATCAGTCGGATCACTTGCCCAAGTAGAGTCCGAGTAAGCATGAAGATGTAGTGGACTATCACGAGCATAGAACAGACATTGGGATGAAGTGCCTCTTAAGTATCGCAGCACTCGAATCAAATGTCCATAATGAACCGAGGTAGGAGCGCTCACAAACTGACTGAGTATATGAACTGCATGGGCAATATCAGGTCGAGTAACAGTGAGATAGACTAGACGACCCACAATGTGGCGATATCGAGTGGGATCCGAAAGAGGGGTACTATCGGTAGGACGAAGCTGGACATGAAGATCCATAGGAGTTGCAATTGTTCGATTATCCGTAATGCCAGAAGAAGCAATAAGATCTTGTGTGTATCGAGACTGAGAAATATAATAGCCTTTTGAAGAATGTTGAACCTCAATGCCCAGGAAATAGCTGAGGGGTCCCAAATCAGACATTTGAAATTGCTCACTAAGTTGCTTCTTCACATCAGAAATATGGTCTACATCATCCCCCGTAATTAACATATCATCAACATACAGAAGAAGCAAAGTACGACCACGTGAAGAGATATGAATAAATAAGGCGGGATCATGGTCACTTGGTGAAAAACCAGCATTGCGTATGACTGAAACAAAACGCTGAAACCAAGCACGGGGAGCTTGTTTAAGACCATATAAAGCACGACGAAGACGACAAACATGTCCCAATGGGGCTTCAACACCTGGTGGCGGCTGCATATAAACTTCCTCTTGCAAATCACCATGGAGAAAGGCATTCTTGACATCCATTTGAGAGATAGTCCAAGAACGAATAGCAGCCACTGAGATAAGTGTTCGGACAGTAGTCATATGAGCAACAGGCGCAAAGGTCTCTTCATAGTCTTGACCTTTGGTTTGCTGGAAACCTCTAGCAACTAGGCGAGCTTTATACCTCTCAATAGTCCCGTTTGAGTTGGTCTTAATCTTGAATACCCACTTGCATGTGATAGGTACCGCATGAGGCGGTAATAAAACAAATTCCCAAGTTCCTGTCCGTTCCAAAGCAGCAAGTTCTGCAGACATAGCTGACTGCCATTCCGGAATATGGGAGGCTTCCTGATAAGTGGAGGGTTCAGCCGCGATGGCACTATCACTTGAATAGGCCAATCTGGCAGGAGGCTGAATTGTAGTACGATCCCGCAAAGAATACCGTGAACCAACCGGTGGCACATCATTAACTACTGGTAACTCATCTGAAATATTAGAATCATCAATAAGGGGTTCATTAGGACTGGCCGAAGAAGTAGGAACAGGTGAAGATGATTCTGCGGGAGGAGGTCGGCGAGAATAAACATGTTTGATGGGTGGTTTGGACTGTATAGGAGTATGGGTTGGGGGTATATGAGGAATGTGTGGTGTAGGGACATCATCATTAGAAAGAATAGGAGGTAGAAATAAGAAACTGGTAGACTCTGTGGTGGTGGGTGAGGAATGAGTGGAGTTGAAAAAGAAAGGGCGATCTTCATCAAAGTTTACATCGCGAGAGATACGAATGCGACGAGCGGAAGGATCGTGACAGCGATAGCCCTTATGTTCAGGACTATACCCCAAGAAAACACACTCAACGGACTGAGCAGTCAATTTAGTCCGCTCACGAGGTGCAAGAAGAACATAGCATTTGCATCCAAAAACCCGAAGATGATCATAATTGGGTGATGTGCCAAAAAGAACTTCACCAGGGGAGTTATCAGTTAACTTGGATGAGGGCTGCCGATTAATAAGATAAACAGCAGTGGAAACAGCCTCGCCCCAAAAATGAGAGGGAACAAAAGAGGCAATCAAAAGTGTGAGGGCAGTCTCAATAATATGGCGATGTTTGCGTTCTGCAACACCATTTTGAGCATGGGCACCTGGACATGAGAGCTGGGCAAGGGTGCCTTCAGCAAGCAAAAAATGGCGGAATTTCTCAAATAAATACTCACCACCAGAGTCAGAACGAAAAACTCTAATAGGTGTAGAAAACTGAGTGTGAATCATGCGAGTAAAAGTTTGGTAAATGGAACACAATTGGGAACGATGTTTCATGAAATAAATCCAAGTGTAACGCGAATGATCATCTATAAAAATGATATAGTATTTATGACCACCTTTTGTAGCAAAAGGTGCAGGGCCCCATACATCTGAATGAACAAGATCAAAAGGTCTAGAGGAATGAGAGCTACTAGAAAAATAAGGAAGTTGTATTTGTTTTCCAAGTTTACAGCCCTTACAACTGAAACTAGACTTTATTGGTGTATGACCTAAAGAGCCTTTATTTATTAATGTGGACAACCGAGTGCCACAAAGATGACCAAGACGATGATGCCACTTGGCGAATGATATAGTGGATGACGATGAAGCAGATGACACATGCGCAGTGGAGGTAGCAGTGGAGGTATTGGAAGAAGGAAGGCGCAAAGTGTCCAAAATGTAGAGGCTAGAAGTGCTCTTACGGCGATGGCCAGTCCCAATCATTGTCCCGTTTCGACGATCCTGAATAAAACAAGATGAATCATCAAAACCAACAAAACAGTTTTGATCAGTAATTTGGCCTACTGACAACAGATTCATGGACAATTGGGGTACAAGTGAAACATCAGGTATAGAGAAATGAGAATTTAAAAGGGAACCGTGATGAGTTATGTAACATGATGTACCATCAGCCGTCTGAACAGAAGCACCCTGAGGGACTGGTTTGGAAGCAAGCAACTGTGACTTATCAGATGTAACATGGAAAGAGGCCCCTGAATCAAGCACCCAAGATGACTGAGGAGTACTGATAGGTGAAGCAGCAGCAATAGACACAGATCCTGTAGGAGCAGGAGTTGTGCCTCGACCACGAGAGGCACGACGGGCACGATACTCAGCCAATTTTTCTGGATGTCGAGCGAAACAATTTTCAGTGCGATGATTTGTCTTGCCACAATGATCACAAGGTTTGGTGTCAGAGGAGGTCACCCTTGATGCAGATGTCCGCTGAGAAGCTACCAGAACGCTGTGAAGAGGTGTCACAGAGCTAGTAGACATAGACTTGAGGCGGGTTTCTTCAGCAATCAAATCTGAGAGAGCACGAGACATTGTTAAATCAGCAGAACTGTGAAGTAACCTAGTCCGAATAGCCTCAAAATCTGTCCTGACGCCCATAACAAAGCGGTACGTAAGAAACTTTTCAATGAAGAGATGTGCTGGACACCGATCTGTTGTGCACTGAGGTACCATGGAAAGCAAAGGTCCCATTAAGCTCTCAAAGGCGGAATTATATTCATCAATAGACATATCGTTCTGCTCAATTGAATGGAGTTTTTGCATAAGAGTGTGGAGAAGAGCACCACTGTCTTGAACATAGCGCTGCTTCAAATAAAACCACATAGCCTTTGCTTTCTTAAAAGGAGAAAGACTCATAATCATGGTCTGCTTGACACTGTTAACAATAGCAGCCATTACCTTTCCATCATCAATGTCCCATCTTTTGACATCAGCAGCATTACTATTGTCAGCCATGAGGGTTGGTGGATCATCAATCAAATGAAAAGCAATACCATAGGCCCTAAATGCAGTCTCGACAGAGAATGCCCATTCTCGATAATTTTGACCATCAAGAATAATATTGATGACAATAGTGTTAATCTGCGACATGCTGGAAGCAATGCTGGAGAAAATGATCTCAATCACGTACGGCTGGAGAGAATGATCTCTCTTCACGTTACTTCACGGACTGCCTTCTGGTATTCCAAGCCTACCACAGATCCGGCGGCGGCTGAGCGAAAACAGCGACGCAGATCCACGGGGACGAGGCGCGGCAGCCGGCGATGGCGGCCCGGCGACGAGGCGCAACAGCCGGCGGTTGCGGCTCGGCGACGTCAGCCGGCGATGGAGACCTGCGACGCAGCGGATTCGGCGATAGAGGCACGGGGACGAGGCGCGGCAGCCGGCGATGGACGAGGCGCGTCGACGAAGGCGAGTGGCGCGGATCCGGGCGAACCGCACGACGATTGCGGCGGCGATCCAAACCAGGTAAGCTCTGAAGAGGCGGATGACGATCTTGCCGTCAGTGGTCGGCGCCGAGAACAGAGGAGTGGATGCGGTGCCGCCCCAGATCCGGCCAGGCGACGAAGATGGCGACGGGATCCGAGCCGAGCGAACGACGGCCGGGCGGAGGTGTGCGCGACCAGGCGAACGGCGGCGAACGGCGGCCGGATCCGTCGGGCGGTCTGGCAGATGACGACCGGGTGGCCAACGGGCGATGAAGAAGGGCGATAACGACGGCCGCACGAAGAATATGGGCAAGCGCGAAGGGCTGCTTGCAATGGAATGATTTGGATCGCGGAGAGGTTAGGGCACTAACCCTAAACCTAACCCTAAGCCATGCTCTGATACCATGTTACAAATGTTGAGTTGATGATGAATACAACAGATCTAGACCTGTATATATAGCCTACACTACATGGGCCTATATGGGCCTTAACACCATTCAAGCAACCAAACGCATGAATGCTATTTTTCTTGAACCATCTCATACATGTACCACTTGGTACAGCCAACCAAACACATTGTAAATACATTCCTGGTAGTGATAGCTAGGCGTAGCACGCTTTAACGGTCATCTATCCAATGCCGATAGCCAAATAGGTATTGCTCTGTATCCAGTTGCCTGCACAATTCCTACAATGTTCCACATAAAGCCGAAATGTATCTGGTTCCTATAAGCTCTTGTAGACAAAACCATAACCACTAGCAACGGTGATGTAATTTGCCTCACAGGGCCTAGTAATCTTTGCATGCAGCACGTAACTGCAACAATAATACCATACAAACGGATTAAGCTAGCAGCCGACAGACCATCAGATGCATGGTAACAAGAATTTCACTGAATGCTATGATGTGGGCATAAATTTCACCGAATATGTACAACTGGTATATACATATACATATTACGAAACTTGAGAGTGCTGTGTTACGAGAAGCTGTCATGGTGCAAACATGAGGTATACAATGTGATGGATGTGTTCAAAAGAGAATCGTTTGCCAAAACCAGTTTGCCGGACGGTCTGCGTCGCGTCAAACTCTCAATCTCTCGTATGCTCTCAAACTCCCAAGATGGTTTATGAACCCAGAGCACGGCTAATGCAAAGAGGGTACAGGAATTAACGGCTCACCTTGTAATCTACAGATCTTTTTACAAGATTCAGATGAACAGTTGTCCTTTTATCTTTAGGCTCCAACTCCCTGGGACATTCAGACTTCTTGATACTCTGGAAAAACCAGATTGAACTAAATTTAGGGCGTGCAATGATGAAAATGGGGTGTTTGCACGTTCGTCTTATGTTTCACTTAGATTCAGAAGTGAACAGTTGGCAGCTACCATGCAACGTTTGTCTGGGAAATAGTCTGTAGACAAAATTTGCTCCTAGAAGTAATCAAAATATAACTGAATCTCACAGGCATAGATGAAATTAGATTTGTAAAGCAATCAAGAATCAACTAAGAGCTATAAAAGGAAAGGAAATGGTACAGAAAAAGGAAAAACCCAATCAACATTACTGCTCAGTCATTTTTTTAATATACTGCCTGCTTTACTGCCTCGATAGTCTTATGATATGGCAGTTCATGGGGGCTGTCGGCTAAGGTTGAAAAGTTACCAGGAACCGGTCATTTGCAACTGGTCACACTGGTTCTGGTTGCGTTTCACAAGTCTTTCACAAAACTACCTATACTCATCAAACTATTCAACAATTTAAAAGGAAGCGTAATTTCGTCATTCCAGATGGTCTCCAGCTCTGTTCCCACTAAACTTAGGTTTGGATGTTAAGAGTAAATACCAGTGGCTCATGCAGAACCAAACCAGGAACAGCTTTTGTAACATTGGCTACTACTGACAACCACACTATAACATGGCATGAAAGAATCATAGCAGTATCCGCCTTCTGTACACCAATGTGTCAGTGGCCATGAAGCGAGAAGCTACACAAACATAGTACAAGTTACAAGTTTAAATTGTTTTGCTGCAGATAAAACCCCACATGTTCTTGGCAATCAAAGCATTACCCTCATCACCCTACGACTGGAACTATCAGAGAGGCACAAGGGGCTGGTGAAGCTAATGCAACTGATAAGTTGATATACAGACTTTCCACTCATCATTAACTACCACATTCTACAATCACAGATCATGTAAATGGCATTCAAAAGGTTTCACAAGAAATTGCAAATCATTGCAAAAGTCGACCACAGAACAGTAAATGCATGTAAGTGGTTTAAATTTGGCTTGATAGTCTAGTTTTTCCTCTGTACAGTTAAGTAGGCAATATAGTTTTGCAATGTCAAAAGGCATGGCAAATTTAAAGGCAACACCACCTACTTTTGAGTTGCTATTGGATATAACAATTCCAGACAAGTAATTAAATTCTGTATAAAACATAAATATTTTTATTTAGAGAAGTGTCACCTCCATAAAGTCAGCATTTTGTGGATCATCAAAGCTTCTTAGGGGACCATCATCTACAGTGAATCCATTGTTCCATGATTGTACATCGTGGACTACGTCCTGAGGTGGTTGAGGAGCTGATGGCACGAATTCCCCTGAAAGCAGCCGACAAGTTCCTGTAAACCTTCTTGACTGGAAAGATTGACCAGGAACAACACCAGGGGGTAGACTTTGCAGAGCACCCATCTCTCTAGCTTGTTCAAAAATTGAGTCAGCATCATTTCTATCTGTTGGATCTTGAACGAGCATCCCAGTGCACAGTGACAGAAAACAAACCCAAGAAGACTTATATTATAATTAAAGCAGAAAGACATAACTAGACAATTCATTAAAATTAACAATGCAACAGTGTCCAGTGCCAAAAACTATAAGAGGGGAGCATTTTCATTGGTGTAGTACAATGGACGTTTTAAATAGCATTCATCTATCAACGATATCTTTCCAATATTCACACTCCTAGGAAATGCTGCCCATTGTCAAAATCTAAGGGGGAAAGCATTCCCTGTGTCCTCCTCCATTACAAGATATTTCAAAGTGATACATTCAAAAGGCAAACAACAGCACAAAGCAAGTCCTTCATTTGGATCATTGCAACACCACAACCACATGCATCTATTGCCTAATACATTCTTTAAGAGCCAGACATTTCCGGTCATTGAAGAAATGTAAATAAGCTGTCAAAACAATACCATCACTCAGGTAGACGAATAGCTGCAAACCTGCAGTGCAGTCTACCTTTTGCAACCAGTCTACTTAAAATATGATTGACCTCGGGCATCACTTGTTCTTAAGAGTCCAAGTGCCTAACGCATACACAGCATTGAATTAGTAATCTAACTGTTAACTCATGTGCAAATTTCCCAAGAGAAGATACCGATTACCGAAGCTATGGCACACCTGTTGGAATAAGTGGGCTTTGGCCCAAATGAACTAATTCCTAAAGAAAATCTCAAAAGCCCATGCGAGAGCATGAGGATGGTGAAATCCTTTAGTCCCATATTGCTAGGGGAAAGGGGAGGAACACCTTTGGCTCTCTATATAAACCACCTAAATGCCACCACTAGGAGTGTGCAAAAGTGCTTGGTGCTTGAGGCTTGAGAGGGGTTAGAGTTTTGCCACCTCTCGCTGTTGCGCTACCACCGTAGCCTTCTCCATTCCGAGCGCCGGCGTGCACCAGCGATCGGGAGAGCAGGTCTCCGGAACCCTTCGCCTTCGAGATCCTGCACCGGGAGAGGGCGAATAAGGTTTTTGGGAAGCGCTTCGCGCGACTGCTCAAGATCTTCACCACGGGTCGCTTTCCTCTTCTTGCTGCTAGGCGTCGCAGTGAAACGACTCTGCGACGCGTCTTGGCAATAACGTCGTCAACGTCAACGTCGCGACTGCACCAGCCACGACATCTGCATCTTCTTCTGTTCAGTACGTTCAATCTGTCCTATTCTCGTGGTTAATTATGTTTAACCAGATGGTCATGTTGTTCGTACTGTCTAGTATGGTAGAGAAATAGATGCTAGTTTTTATGATGCTGTTCATGATTTATATTTGGAATTTAATCTGGAAATTGTCTAATTCCTCAACATTCCAAAAACCTTATAGTAGACAACTTTCTGGATTAACAATGGCTGGTTTTGCCGACGCACTGAGGCCGGAGATTAAATTATCTGGTGTGCACTTTAAGAGGTGGCAAGTCAAGGTCACGCTCTGGCTTACGGCTATGAATGTATTCTGGGTTAGTAAAGGCAAGCCTGAAGGTGATCTCTCTGCTGAGCAGCAGAAAAGTTTCACGGATGCCAATACTATCTTCGTGGGATGCATCCTTAGCGTTCTTGCCGACCGTCTGTGTGATGTGTACATGCACATAACAGATGCGAAGGTGATGTGGGATACACTGAACGCCAAATTCGGTGCATCGGATGCGGGCAGTGAACTGTATGTCATGGAAAACTTTCATGACTATAAGATGGCTGATAATCGCTCTGTTGTAGAGCAAGCCCATGAGATACAGTGCATTGTCAAGGAACTCGAACTCCTAGAATGTGTCTTACCTGATCCTTTTGTGGCCGGTTGCATCATTGCAAAACTGCCTCCCTCGTGGAGGAGTTTCGGCACTACTCTAAAACATAAGAGGACAAAGATATCAGTCGAAAATCTGATAGCGTCCCTTGATGTTGAAGAGAAGGCTCGGGCTAAGGACTTTAGTGGTAATGGAGCCGAGGGCCAGTCTAGCGCCAATATGGTTCAGAAGAACTACGGCACGAACAAAGGGAAGAACAAGCCTAATAAGACTACCAATTTCAAGAAGAAGAAGATGAACAAGGCTGAGATGCCCTGCTTCGCATGTGGTGAAGTCGGGCATTTTTCCAAGGAATGCCCAGATCGAGTGCATCTGTCGAGGGAAAAAGGCCAACAATGGACAGGCATCCAAGGCTGTCAACACAGTGACCGTTAGCAACACTGGAGACGGAGGGTATAGTAATTTACCTTCTGTGTTTTCCATATTTCAGTCTTCCAGTTGGTGGATTGATACGAGTGCTAATGTTCATGTGTGTTCTGACATTAATATGTTCTCTTCTTATCGGGTCGCTCGGGATTCATCTGTCTTAATGGGGAATGGGTCATATGCTTCTGTTCATGGTACTGGCACAATGGATCTGAAGTTTACTTCGGAAAAGATCGTGCAGCATGTCCCTTCTATGAACAAGAATCTCATTAGTGGCTCCCTTCTATGCAGAGATGGGTTTAAGGTAGTGTTAGAGTCCAATAAAGTAGTTGTGTCGAGGCATGGACTATTTATTGGTAAAGGCTATGAGTGCGGAGGCTTGTTCTGCTTTTCCCTTTCAGATTTCAGTAATAAGTCTGTGAACCACATTTGTGGTAGTGTTAATGATGAGGCGAGTATTTGGCACTCTCGTTTATGTCACATTAACTTTGGTCTTATGAATCGGCTTTCCAGCATGAGTTTAATTCCGAATTTCACTATTGCCAAAGGTTCTAAGTGCCATAGTTGTGTGCAATCAAAGCAACCTCGAAAGCCTCACAAGGCGGCTGAGGAGAGGAACTTGGCACCTCTAGAACTCATACATTCTGATCTGTGCTAGATGAATGGTGTGTTGACAAAGGGTGGAAAGAGATATTTCATGACATTGATTGATGACGCGACTAGATTTTGCTATGTTTACTTGTTGAAAGCTAAGGATGAGATGCTACACTACTTTAAAATCTATAAAGCTGAAGTTGAAAACCAACTAGAGAGAAAGATCAAATGCCTTAGGTCGAATCGTGGTGGCGAATATTTTCCCAAAATCTTTGATGATTTCTGTGCGGAACATGGTATTATTCATGAGATGACACCTCCTTACTCACCCGAATCAAACGGGATTGCCGAGAGGAAAAACCGCACGCTGACTGACTTGGTGAACGCCATGTTAGACACGGCTGGTTTATCTAAGGCATGGTGGGGGGAAGCTGTGTTGACTTCATGTCATGTCCTGAATAGAGTTCCTAACAGAAACATGGAGAAGACCCCTTACGAGAAGTGGGTTTGGAGAAAACCATCACTTTCTTACTTACGCACGTGGGGATGCTTGGCGAAAGTCAATGTACCAATTAACAAAAAGCGTAAGCTCGGGCCTAAGACAGTGGATTGTGTCTTTATGGGATATGCTCAGCGGAGCATCGCTTATAGATTTTTAGTAGTTAAATCCGATGTGCCTGATATGTATGTTGATACTATTATGGAGTCTCGCGATGCTACCTTTTTTTTGAGAATATTTTTCCGATGAAAAATATGCATAGCACTTCTAGATTTTATTCTGAGATAATTCCTGAAACTGTTATACCTATTGAGTCTTCTGAGCAACCACCTGAGAAGGTCCTAGAGGCAGATGACAATGAAGCTTTTAGAAAGAGCAAGAGACAGAGGATTGAGAAATCCTTTGGTGATGATTTCATTGTGTACCTCGTGGATGACACTCCCACGTCCATTGCAGAGGCATATGCATCTCCAGATGCAGACAATTGGAAAGAAGCTGTCCAGAATGAGATGGACTCGATTCTAGCCAATGGGACTTGGGAGTTAACTGAACGGCCCTATGGTTGTAAACCTGTGGGTTGTAAGTGGGTGTTCAAGAAGAAGCTTAGGCCTGATGGTACTATTGAGAAGTACAAGGCTCGGCTTGTGGCTAAGGGTTACACCCAAAAGGAAGGCGAAGATTTATTTGATACTTATTCACCTGTTGCTAGAATGAAGCAATGGCATGAGAAGTTCGACACCACTTTGACGTCTGCGAGCTTTGCCATTAATGAGGCTGATAGATGTGTATACTATCGCTATGGTGGGGGTGTAGGAGTTATTTTGTGCCTTTATGTGGACGATATACTGATCTTTGGCACAAATATTGATGTGATCAATGAGGTCAAGTCTTTCCTATCAGAGAAATTTGATATGAAAGATGCAGGAGAAGCCGATGTAATGGAACATCAAGCTTATTAAGGATGAGAGTGGGATTACTCTTTCGCAATCCCACTATGTGGAGAAGATCTTGAGCCGGTTTGGCTTTATGGACAGCAAGCCCTCTCCCACTCCTTATGATCCCAGTGTGACACTGAGTAAGAATAAGAAAATTGGCTTAAACCAATTAAGATATTCTTAGATTATTGGTTCACTGATGTATCTTGCTGGTGCAACGAGACCTGATATATCATTTGCTGTGAGCAAATTGAGTAGGTTCATGTCAAACCCGGGTTCTGATCATTGGCATGCACTTGAAAGGGTAATGCGCTATTTGAAAGGTACTACGAGTTATGGGATTCACTATTCAGGGCACCTTGCAGTGCTTGAGGGATCTGATGACTCGAATCGATTTCGATGTTGATGAGCTCTATGCTACCAGTGGATATGTATTTACCATTGGTGGTGGTGCAGTGTCATGGAGGTCTTGCAAACAGACCATTTTGACAAGGTCAACCATGGAGGCAGAGCTCACTGCTTTAGATACAGCCACTCTAGAGGCAGATTGGCTGCGTGAGTTCTTGATGGACTTGCCGGTGGTTGAAAGACCAATACCGGCTATCCTTATGAACTGTGATAATCAATCTGTGATTGCTAAAGTGAACAGTGCTAAGGATAATGCGAAGTCATCAAGACACGTTAAAAGACGATTGAAGTCTGTCAGGAAATTGAGAAACTCCGGAGTTATAAGTGTGACTTATATTCAAACAGACAAAAACCTGGCAGATCCCTTTACAAAGGGACTATCACGGAATGTGATAGAAGGTGCATCTAGGGAGATGGGTATGAGACCCATATAAGTTGCCATTGTGGTAACCCAGTCTTTGTGATCGGAGATCCCGTGAATTAGGTCCTGGGTAAAACAAGCAATTGGCGAACTGAGGAGAGTAATCTGTTGCCCTCTCCAAGTGAAGATGCAATACTCTCAAAAGGCTGTAAGGCAGGATGGCGATATGCCTTAATGTGTTTCTGTTGGCTTTAACTAGCGAAGATGCTGTCCTACAGAGCATTCTTGAAAGAACACACCTGTATGAGCCCGACTGTCTAACGTCGCAGTCTATGAGACCTGGGTGATCTCTAGTAAGCTCATGAAGAGACCATGGAGTACGACGCATATGCTCCACCCGCGGAGGAGGCTACTGGTAGCCAGGTATCAGTTATGACTTTGAGTGAAACTTGTTCATACAAAACTTGCAATTCAAGGCGTAGTCCATTGTTCAAGTTGTGAATAGGTGTAACTTGGAGCTCTAGGCAGAAGTTCAACTTAACAGTCTCTGCTGAAACGCTGGTATATCAAACAGTAGTGAGTATTGGCAAATCTCTAAATGGGCATTTGAAATCTGGTGGGGGATTGTTGGAATAAGTGGGCTTTGGCCCAAATGAACTAATTCCTAAAGAAAATCTCAAAAGCCCATGTGAGAGCATGAGGATGGTGAAATCCTTTAGTCCCATATTGCTAGGGGAAAGGGGAGGAACACTTTTGGCTCTATATAAACCACCTAAATGCCACCACTAGGAGTGTGCAAAAGTGCTTGGTGCTTGAGGCTTGAGAGGGGTTAGAGTTTTGCCACCTCTCGCTGTTGCGCTACCACCGTAGCCTTCTCCATTCCGAGCGCCGGCGTGCACCAGCGATCGGGAGAGCAGGTCTCCGGAACCCTTCGCCTTCGAGATCCTGCACCGGGAGAGGGCGAATAAGGTTTTTGGGAAGCGCTTCGCGCGACTGCTCAAGATCTTCACCACAGGTCGCTTTCCTCTTCTTGCTGCTAGGCGTCGCGATGAAACGACTCTGCGACGTCGGCAATAACGCCGTCGTCAACGTCAACGCCGCGATTGCACCCACGACATCTGCATCTTCTTCTGTTCAGTACGTTCAATCTGTCCTATTCTCGTGGTTAATTATGTTTAACCAGATGGTCATGTTGTTCGTACTGTCTAGTATGGTAGAGAAATAGATGCTAGTTTTATGGGATAATTGGATATATGCCACTGCAGGAACCGCTTATTCGAGATTTGCCATCGTTCCTTTGCTTCTTCGAACGATGCCATTATGAAACCGTGCTTATTCAAAATATGCCACCGCTCGCGTCCGGTCACGACACGTGTCCCGTATTAATTGGATATATGCCACTGTAGGAATCACTTATTCGAGATTTGCCATCGCGGACGGGACACGTGTCGTGACCGGACGCGAGCGGTGGCATATTTCGAATAAGCACGGTTTCATAATGGCATCGTTCGAAGAAGCAAAGGAACGATGGCAAATCTCGAATAAACGGTTCCTGTAGTGGCATATATCCGATTATATTTATGATGCTGTTCATGATTTATATTTGGAATTTAATCTGGAAATTGTCTAATTCCTCAACAACACCTAGATCACAGGCATGAACAAGCATTCTCGGCAAAGAGACGGCTTTAAAACATGTAACACATAGAGAATAAGGTGCAGTTTGTTCCTGCTCGCCCTAATCTCTGAACTTTAGAAAAAAAAAACCTCCAAAACCAACAAGGTACGACATTGTCACAAACCAATCTTCCTAAAACCATCTCCACACGCAAGCACCTGAACTCGAAGCACTTCTAGAACATTAATTGCGCAGAAACCAAATCGCATCCTCCGCGATAGAAGTGCTGCAACAGAAACCTAAATCCTCCGCGATAGAGGTCGGCGAGGGTGCGGATGGCGGGGCCGCCGGGCGCCGGCTTCTTGCCGCCGTTGGAAGAGGAGGAGGAGGAGCTCATGGCCGACGACGCCGAGGCGGAGACGGCGCCTGGTTGCGGGTGCGGGCCGAGCCGGGTAAATTCTTATTATTCTTCGATATTAAAGGCATTAGAACATTTTCGATGTGTGTTTTTAGCGGGTACCAATAAGATCGAGAATGGATTGGCACCGGTACAAGATTGGAGGGGATCGATGATGCCAACAAGAACATTCATGTGCTGCCTAGTCCAGCTGACGGGGCACATCACATCAAGGGAAATGGCAAACATAGCAGGCACCCAGGTGATATGCCATTTTTCTTAGCGCTAATAAGGATACATCGCACTGTAGATGCCTTTAGGAGCTAGGAAACATCAAATGCGAGAGATGAACTTATGTTCAGCACATTGTTCGTTTTCAATTTATGCCAATGTATTTACAAAAGACAAGCTGTTTTGTTTGCAACAAAAATCGCTTGCGAGGAAGACCAAGCAATGCTTGTGTTGTGTTCGAGACCCCCTGGATGCGCGCGCTTATGAGAGCCGAGTTCAACTTGGATGTTCTTCCTTCTTAAGTGAACGCTAGAATTTATGAACAAATTTCAAATTAAAAAAAAAAACGCTAGCGAGCAAGCTTATCTATTTCGAATCTAGCAACGTCAAAGTAAGGAAAGGCAAGGGAATTTGTGCTGCCTTTGGCTAAAAGAGAAGCTGTACAACGAAACATGAGAGCCCAAATTGCTTCGAAAAACAGTAGCGATCTGATCAATTATTCGATGTTGCCATATGAATGGGCTGCATTCCACCCGATTGCATGGATCGAAAATATGATGTTGCAATCATGTTATCGTGATAATGGCCTAGGAGTATCAGGACATTGGCATCCATCGCAATTCCCACTGCAATTGTTCCATCAGCTCTACCATCTCTCCTCTTTTACTCGGCTCACGTGATCTACTATAGTTACTTGGAAGAGACTCCTTGGTTTTGTGAGAGAGCACAGAGGTCTTGCTTAAATAATGTTTCTAAACGTCACTTTTATTCTCTTGTTAGGGTGGTGTTAAATGTTGACTATGGTCATTTAGGACTCAATTGGATAGATGACCAGTTTTGATCCGAATGTATCCATGACGTGTTTTCAACTTTGTAGGCACACTCCACTGTTGTGTTAAATACTCCCTAAAACAAAGTCCAGAGGTTTTTCGGCTCAAGAGCGGTGCCACGCCGTCGCCATGCTTTTGCTCCATCCGATCGCCTTCGTCCGGCCAAGATCGCTCATGCACCTCCCTTCGCCCTCGCCTTCCCCATCCGACTTAGGCCGCCCCGCGCCTCCGAACCTAGAACCTTCCATCGCATGAAATCGGGACTCGCCGCCGCCTCCAGGGAGTGCTCTCCTCCTCCCTCCCTCTCATAGGTGGCGCTCAGGGGCGGAGGACCATGTATGGCAGGGTATGGCACCTGCCATACCTGTCCTACCATGTGCATTCTTAGTACTCTTAGCACATGTTCTGCCAGTAACACAAAATATTTATGAAATTATTTACCCTGATGATTTCATGTGTGGATTTGAAAAATTATTTTAGCAAGGTGTCCAGTAGGTTGAACTCGAATACTTTGCTCCTTATATACTCTTAGTGTATGAATTTTTTTGGCATTACGATATTGTTTAATATTCCATCCTACCGATTTCGCCGCATCATAATTTTACTCCATCCGCCACTGCAATGAGAATAGGTTCAAGAGGATGTTGATGTTGAGATTAGGATGGGAGATGCACACGTCCAAGGAACAATAACGGATAATAAAGGTACATAGAAATAATGATTTCGTCATATCAGAATTTTTTCCCGTCCTCCGCTACTGGTGGCGCCATATATTCTTTATTTACATTATTATTTTTTTTCACGTGTGTTGTTTTGGTTATCCAATCAATCGGCCATATGGTTATTCCAAACCGGCTATGTAATGACACGACAGATCGGTTAAAATACTCCAGTACCATTTCCTCTGCTTCTTGTTTAGATCGACAACGACTCCCCCATTACATATTCACCACACTTGTTTCATCATCTTGAATCCAGCTAGCGCGCGCACAAAGGATATATATATATATATATATATATATATATATATATATATATATATATATATATATATATATATATATATGGCCATGAAGAATAGCATATGATTCTTTTTCTGATCTCCATGTCAAAATCTTGACTGATCAATGAGCCATGCATACGTATCCTATTCCAAAAGTAGACATGCATGCTCATCGGCATGCACCAGAATATTCAAGAGCGTATCGTGATTCATGATTAGGCCTTCTTCTCTAGGATAACCAAGCAAAAAACAAAAGATTGCGATAAGAATCGAGACAAGAGATGTTGTAAGGCAAGGAGTGATTCGCCATTCGCCTATGCCCCAGTAGTGTCACCGTATAGGTCGATTGGCAGCTAAGCTAACAAGTGTGCATGCGTGTGTGTAAGAAGAGCGGTGTGTGGTGTGCGTGTATGTGCATTCTTGTACCTTAAAAAAAAAACTGTCACCATTGTTTGTGTTGTGCTGTATCTTCATCGAAACGAAGGGAAATATTTGATGTTCGTTCTTATCATGAGCCGCACAAGACTAATCATCAAGCTATCGAGATATATTTTTTCCCTTAGTAAAATCCCACGTCTAATTCACTTCGCGACGTTGCATAGTCCCTATATTACATCTCATAGGATTTTCGGCTAGGCGCGCAGCCACGTCACCCTAGCTCCCCCTAGCGCGACGTCTGGCGTGGGATGGGCGCATGACACCGCTCGCGCCTAACTCACATAATAGGCTCATATATTTGTTACATGTGATATCACAACGTGGGTGTGTTGCTTAGGTGGTAGAGCGCTTCCTTCGCGTGCGTGAGGTCCTGTGTTCCATTCTGATTTTTTTTTTTTTTTTTGCAACAATTTCATTGATTTAATTGGGCTATTAAATTATCTTGAAAATTTTTGAAACTTTTTGAGAAGGGTCCTGAAAGCATGTCTAAGCTACCATAAAATTTTCAAATCATGATCTAACTTTTTAATTTTTACAAATTCTGACAATCTACTAATGCATTAAGATTAATTTCACAGTTTTTAATTTCCTAGATGCCCTTGTGTAGCTTACTAACTAAGGCAATGTTCTTAAGAATGAAATGATTATTAATGCAAACGGTACCTTTAGCAATGACTCTACCTGATGAAGCATCCTCAAAGGTGATCAACTCATCAGCGGGAGCTCGGAATAGGGAAGAAAACCAGCGAGAGCCTTCAGTCATATGACGAGAATAGCCAAAGTCTACGATCCAAACCTCCCCCTTCCCCGACTTACGAACCTGGGTCAAAGAGAGCGAAAGGCAGATGGCTTAGTACTTGGACAAATCAGTGCAGATCTAGGAACCCAAAACTGAGTCACCTGAGCAGAAGAACTAATCAATGAAGCAGAAGAATGTAATATAGCTCCTCTTGGTGACTACTCTAACCAAATTAGAAACCACTCCTATAGGACGTCTGGGAGCAGGTGCTGGGTTGGTCCACCGACGTGCAAAGGCCGGATTATCCCAGTGCTGCTACCCAGTCCTCCTACTGGAGGGAGCAAACTCACCCGCTGATATCCACCTCGATGGGAGGAATGAGGAATATCATGAGGATAGCGGACTGACTGACTATGAATTTGTCCGGGGCGAAAACCAGATGTAGAAGCCTGAAAACTAAGCCCCGTACGCTATCCAAAAACAGGCAACTCCCTAACCTGTCTAGAAGCCATGGGTGCCTTAGGAGCACTCGAGTCTGGGGATGACCCTGAATACCACTAAGGGCATGAACATGCTCACGCCATGTGATTTTGATGCATCTGAAGCAGAAATCAACAAAATGTCCATCCTTATGACCAAAGGTGCAAGTATACTTCGCCTTGAAGGCTGAAGTAGCAGGAGAAGCACCCTTCTCGTCAGAAGTCTCGAGGATAATCCTGGCTGATCTAAACACATTGGTGCTCTTCTATGGAGCTACTAAAATCTCTCCACCCTTCGATGAACACATAACTGTAAGCGGATGCGCTCGTGCATGCTCGAGGTAATCGAATCCTAGACCCTGATTGAATCTACTGATCTTGGACTAGTCTAGAATGACATTAAACTTCTTCTTGCCTCCTACAAACTTCTCGAGCATGCTCATGAGGTACTCACACTTCCAAAAAAACAAGGCACTTGAAGAATAGGGGAAGGAGTAGAAGAAGAGCCAGAAGAGGAAGAACGAACAATGCATACATATCTCTCCTTATGCATGGCCGCCTCAATCTTGAGGGCTTCATAAGAAAAGCAAGGGGTATTTATAATCCTAGTAACCTGGGTCTCTAATTTCTTCTTAAGCTCAACATCGATTTTATCCATGTCATCCTTAACCCTAATACACAGCAAGCAACTATTTTATGACTTAGCTAGTAAGTCCTTAGCAGGTTCAGCACACTTGACATTCAAAGCATCATTGTCAAGTTTTAATTGCATACAGCTTTCACATGAGCTGATTGGGTCCTTAGAAGCATGTGATTCAAGTTCATCATTTCTAATAGAAAGCTTCCTAAGGTGAGTACTCATGGCATCAATTTCAGCTAGCAATTTAGAGCAATTATCACAAGATGCAGTGGTGTGAGCATAAAGAAAACTAACATCTATAGGAATAGGATCATCAATAGGACTAATGCTAGCATTCTTCAACCTAAGACCATCAACTTCAGTAAGCACACTATCATGCAAGGTCGTTAGGTTCTCCAGCTCCACAAGCAAAGCATCACAGAGAGAGCAATCAGTATCACGGAAGGGACATGATTTAAGTGAAGCAAACTCCTGAGACAAGGTACCTACTTCCTTCTCTAACTCCACACATCTAGCTCTAGCTCTAGCTCTAGCATGAAATTTTTCTAGCTTGCAGAAAGCATCATTGAGCTGGTCATAGGAGGGTATTTCGTCTGTGTCGCTATACAGCTCGGAGTCGCTAATGCCGTCGGCTTTTACCATGAAGCACATGCCGAGAAGTCATCGCCGCCCTTCTGCTCTTGCGGATCATCCTCGCCCTCATTGCTCATGTCTCCATGTCGAAGAGGTCGATATCATCAAGTGCAGTAAGGACGTGGTGGAAGCGCTTCTTGTTCTTTGAGAAGTTGCGGTACTTCTTCACCGGTTCGCGAGCTGGGGCCTTCTTATTGCGGTTCTGTTAGTGTAGTCATTCTTGCTCGAACTGTCGAAGTCGTTCTTGCCCTTCTCCAGCTTGGGGCAGTTTGCCCGAATGTGGTTGGGGCCACCACACTCAAGCATGTGATCATGTCACCTCTCTTCCTCTCTCTTACTCTCTTTTAAATATTGAAAAATTTGCGAGTGACAAGAGCAAGCTTATTTTCTGAATTTTTTTCCAGAATTTCATCGCTTACGTCGCAAAAAGCAGAGAGAGAAACCAGAAGAGAAATCAAGAGAAGATCCAATGTGATCGGTGACCAAAGCCATCGGCTGAGATTTTGTCTTACGAGAGATGACATGATCTCATGAGTCTTGAGACAAGAATAAAGCCCATCAAGAGTCAATGTTGACAAATCAGTAGAGTCCTTGATGGTGGTCACCTTCATCTCCCAAACATGAAGATCAAGTGCCATCAGAAATGCATAGCGTTCTCCGAGTCAGAGTATGTGCAACCAACTGATCAGAGATTGCTAAGGATCTTAGTGAAGCAAGCAAAACACTCATCAAGATTCTCACCAGCGTGTTGCTCAAACTTGTTGTAGTCACGCTTGTACTGGTCCTCCCTCACCATCTTGATCTGAGTAGTTCCCTCATGGTAAGCATCGAGGGTCACCCAGATCTGATGGGTAGATCATAGGCGAGAGATCCGGTCATACTTATTGCGGCTAAGTCTCTGTATGAGAATGTTTCATGCCTTAGCATTCGCCTCAACGTTAGCCATATTTGCGGCATTGACATTTTCATCGGCAAGAACCTCATAAGGGAGCTCCACCTTCTGCCAAATCAAGAAGCCCTGGGTAGTATGTATGACTCCATCCTTGACATCCAAAAAGGATAGTCGATTCCCAAGCAGATCGGAGGCTTAGTGGAATACTTGTCCGTCACTATGGCTCTTGAGACCGGTCAAGATCTATGAGAAGAGAAAAATTGGCTCTGATACCAATTGAAAGATTGAGATAGCCATCAGAAGGGGCGAATGATCCCAAATTAAAATTTTCCACACCTCCTAGACAAATAACAACCAAACAAACACCTCACTTGAAGCACAGAAGCTCAGGGGAACAAAATCAGCAAAACAACCTCTGGCTGGGACTATCACAGGCAAGAGAGCGACAGGGCCGCTCCTCCAGTACTATCGCTCGTCTGGGGCGGTAGTGCCAGATTAAGAACTAGGCGCGAAAATAGCACGAACACAAGAGAAAAAATTAATGGAATTTTAGATCGATTGATCCAATGCCCATGCAATTTGGTAGATGTCTTCCACAAGATGTGAGGAACCTATTACACCCATCGATTCAAAGAATTGACGTCAAAGTTCCAATCTTTTTCGATTTGAAGGAAGATTGCACCAAGAAGAGGCAAAACTCAAAACTCTTGATCTTGAACTTGCTCGTGGGTTTTGATGATCAAGATGATTTTGGATGTTCTCCCACACGTCAAAGCAAGCAAGAAATCAAGAAGGAAACTTCATGGATACAACCTTCAAAGATTTCTCAAGAATTGAACATAGAACCAATTTGAGAGAGAAATTGAAAGAAGTGAAGCTTAGATGATTGGGATATGATCTAAAGAAGATTCATCCATCAATCATTCATCCTTGGCTCAAGAACCATAAGCATTTAGAAGGAGGGGAGGCAAGTGTGCGAAATATAAATGCTTGAAAGTAAATACTAAATTTAAATTGCGTAAAGTAAAGATATAATGTAAATGTGGAATTTAAATTCACTAGTAAAGTAAAAAAATTCTTTGTAGTTCTAGAAGCATACTACAGAATGATACATCACTATCGCTTCATCTATGTCGGTTCCAAACTTTTGACTAAAAAACCGATTATGATACGTGTAAATGAACTGATCTTCCAAAGTCCTAATCATTCTAAGGAATTAATGCCAGTGCAGATGTTTAGTAGTTATTTATAGCTTCTCTTCCTAGCTAGCTTATTGTCTCAGTAATGGACAAAGTAATGTTCAACGGTTCGTACTACTCGATCGATTTATATTATTACTAGCGTGTCACAAGTAGTCGTCAACCATGGTTGTTAGTTAAGTCAATTAGTTAGCTCGTGTACACCGTATTTAAGTTCTGGGGCCACTGTCAGAGAAACAAAAAACATTTTCTCAGGATGCTTGACAATTGAACAAACGCTAATTAGAATTATTCAGACCTTTTTTTTGGTACAGGGACAGCCTGTGTACAAGAATGTTTACTGAAAGTTGATCGAAACTTTCCTGAAATTTCTAAATAATAGAAGCTTAATATTGATTATGTTGCCGGCACAGATTCAGAATGTGACAAAACTAGTTAGTTTCTGTAGTAGGGTTGTGCATGTCATAGTGCTATGCATCCATGTATGTATTTTTGTTTCGACGGCTGTGCCACGCATCCATACATGTATTTTTGTTTCCTAAAATTTCCTAATAATAGAAGCTTATATGGATAGGGAGACTTAGCCCTAAGGTATGATCGATGTGCATAGGAAAGTTTACTGGAATAGTCATGGAAACTGCAAACATCTTGTATCGATTGCGTGTGATGAGTCAATTTTTTGTTAGTTTTATCAAAGTCTCATATATAAGTTCCACTTGAGCATTGACTAATTAACTTGGCTGCACTATGCAAATTAATCTTTATATTTTTCTCAGGGAAAAAAACTCAAAATGGCAAACGATCCATCGCTCGCATGCATAGGGCAGTTCCATATGTATCAAGAACTCGAATCCAATTGGTGACATAGGGTAGTTTCCTAAGAGATTAATGGCAGCATTGGAATGATTGCATACCACGCTCACACTAACTGCAAAGCGCCCAAAATATCCTTGTTGCAATAAGGCAATGAAAGGAATGCATTTCAACAGCATATATACAGAAAGTTCGGCAAAGTGGAGACCGACTCGGCTTGAACTTAAATTAGATGGCAAATAGAATTAAAGGTGTGATGGACACCATATCACAAATCGGTTCTAGCTCAGAACCGATTGTGATGAGGGTGGTCATCACAATTGGTTCTTACTCAGAACCGATTGTGATAAGGGGGCCCCTCATCACAATCAGTTCTCAGCTAGAACTTAACCACTACTCTATCCTCTAGAACAGCGATCCAATGGCTCTCCTTGATCTGAGCAGTGTCAAGAGAATCTCTAAAGTTCCCTTTACTTTTTGACTTGCAGTCTTGCACACACTTCATCTCCAGCCATCTTCTGGCGATCATTGGCCTTCTGGACTTTTAGTGCACCTCACTTTGTCCCGACCATCCTTCCCCTCACCATGACCTCGGATCGAAGCCCTGCAATCAACAAAGACAAGGAAACACCTCACATAGCATTGTTCGACAATAAAATTCACTTTATGATTCACAAGAAAAAATATTGCATTAAATTCAATTCATTTCTTGCAGACAAAGTCGGCACTACCGCAAGCAAGGGGCGGTAGTACTGCTCAACCGGCACTACCGCTCCTTAGAGGTCGGTAGTGCCACTCCCATTAAAACCCAAGCGAGAACCCTTCTCTGGAAAATAACTACTGCCGTTATACGGCTGGTAGTTCCTATCAGCTTGGCAGTACTGCTCCTTAGAGTTGGTAGTGCTGCTCTTGGTTGACATAACACAAATTGCTTCAATTTGGAAATCTAATCCAAATCTAAACTCAAACCTGAGCATATTTTGCTCAAACAAGGTCAAATACTCATCACAAACATGGATGGACCTCCACATGGTCCTTCAACTATTCGAGTTCGGCTCGTTATGGCTCTCAAGCTTGAGGACAGGCTCGAGCTCGGTTCATTTGGGGCTTGAGTTGAGCTCGAATCAAGCCTAGGATGAGCCGAGATCGAGCAGTTTGCAAGCCTTGAGCTTTTTTTAACAGTCCTACTTGTCCCGGTGTGTTCATAAAGAAGTCCTAGAATGGATTCTAGATCATCTCAATTTATGTCGATTATCTGAATATTATCGAAACCACAAGACATAACAAAAGCAAGTTCCTACCTTATGATGGAATTTAAGATAAAATATTTGTATAAAATCAAATATTACTTAGGCCTGCAGCTAAAGCATTTTCTACAATGAATTTTTGTACAACAGTCTACCTATACCAAGAAGGTATTAGAAAAATTCAACATGGATAAATCTCATTCTTTCAAAAACCCCTTAGTAGTAAGATCCCTTGAAGTGGATAAAAACTCATTAATATTGAGTATGGAAAATAAGAAGTCTTAGGACCTCAAGTCCCATGCTTAAGCACCATTTGAGTATTTATGTATCTTGCGTATCGCACAAGGCCTGATATTGTATTCGCAGTAAATTTGCTAGCTAGACACAATTCATTTCCAACCAGAAAACATTGGGCTGGTGTTAAGACTTTACTCAGATACCTCTAAGGCACTCAAGATCTTGGCTTATTTTACCAGAAGGACCGAGACTCGACCATAGTGGGATATACGGATGTTGGTTATCTGCCTAATCTTCATAGTGCCAAACCTCAGATTGAGTTTGTGTGACTTTGCGGTGGTACAACCATTTCTTGGTGGTCTTTTAAGCAGATATTGGTAACTACATTTACCAACCACTCAGATATTATAGCATTATATGAAGCCTCACGTGAATGTGTTTAGCTAAGATGCATGGTTAGCCATATCCAGAAGTTATGTGGCACTAACACAATCGATACCCTCATAATTATATATGAAGATAACTCTGGTTGTGCTGCACAAATACAAATGGATTATGTTAAGAGCAATATCACGAAGCATATTGTCTCTAAAATTTTCTATCATCTTAAATTCCTGAAGAATAGTGAGGTAAAGATCTTATAAACTAATTCATGTGAAAATCTAGCAGATTTAGTCACTAAGTCTTTGCCGATATCTAGTTTCAAAGATGTATTTGTTGCACCATTGGAACGAGATGATTTTCAAAGATGTATTTGTTGCACCATTGGAACGAGATGACTTAGAGATATGTAGAGTTTAGGGGAGTAAATCTCTAAATCATAACCCTTATTATGATTCTAAAGATATTACTATAATCTAGAAGATTATAAGTTACACTCCTTTTCCCTTAGTAAGTTTGTTCTGAAGTTTTTCTAATGAAGGTTTTTAATGAGGCAACAATTGTAACACAATATGCGGGTGCAATGTATTTTTTTCTATATTCTTTTTTCCCATTGGGTTGCTGAAAGAGTTTTTGATGATGTGTATGCATTACGCTGTATTTGCACAAGAGGAGTGTTAAGATATAACCAGACTCTTGATCCTAGTTGTTGATATATATCTGAATTCTTGATCCTAGTTTATGAGATATATATGTGCTCTTAGTTTTGCTGGGCGAATTATGAAACTACATCTGAAAAGTTATGGCTATAAATATAGCACCTATTTGTATAAGGGGAACAATCTATTAATCAACAAAGAGAGAAGAGCTACCTCTCTATATCCTGTGTTTATCTATTGTAATTGTTCTTCATCTATTCTTAATAGATATTATGATTGATCTACAATAATCGTCATCGTTTTACAACAGTTCTTTAGGTATTTTTTATTGACATTGAGATCAATCTATAGTGATCGATTTATTATTCAACACTACCAAATCCATTGGCAGCTGATTTTGAAAGAAGAAAAAAAAAGCATCCGAAGGGGGAACCAAGCACAGCCGCTACCAAATCCATTGGGAAACTGATTTTGCAAAAGCGCATCAAAGGAAACCAAGCACAGCCACGCAAAAACCCGAGAGGCCGAGAGGCCGAGACGGCTCGAGCGGCTGCTTGCTGGTGTCCACTGGAGCCACGTCGGCACCCAGATTCCCAAGCGCCACATACGATACGACGGATGGCCAGCCGGGCTCAACTCCCGACTCCATCCGCGGGAGGAGTTCCTTTCTCGCGGGAAGGACCTCTCCACGTCATCGTGGTGCGGCCCCACCATCCGCCCTGGGCCAATGGGAGCCCGCCACCTCCGCGACGACGGCGGCCCCTTTGGAGCCACCCGGCGGGCGGTGCCGTCCCCGACTCGCGCGCGTGGACCGGCGGCGCGGCGCATCCGCACGGGACACGTCGGCGACGGACTCCCAGCGGTGCCGACATCGCCTCAAGCAGCTGCGCCCTCCCACTTGCCCCGGCGATCCTCCGAATCTTCTGTGCCGAACTGCCCATCTAGGTTCTAAGCGCACTACAAGCGGTGTGATATCTTCTTTTGGAAACTATCACTAATTCACAGTAGATACATCCAGTGGGCGATTGGTGATACTTCGAGCATCGATGGCCTAATTGCACCATCTAAGTTTGATTCTACGTACCATTTACTTCAGTCAATCACACATACATAGGACATGGACTTTGACCACTAATTTCTATTTCAGCACATTTATAAAACTCAATAAAATTATAATATTATGAAATTACTTTTTGAGACAAATATATTCATGAATCTAATTTAAATACTGCACCTATGTTAAAAACATTGACAACATTAGAGTATTATCCGTATCATTTTAAAAATTTGAGACCATTTACGGCCTAATTGTGATGTCTAATTAAGTCTAATGTATAAGCACAATAGAAATTACAATGGGACGATCATACAGTGAAAAAACGTCTTGTTTCACACCTCTATTACGTTAGCCACAACAGTGTTAGAAATAAAGGCACATCTAGGTTTAATTTAATCCAAAAGTAAATCATGAACAACATGTGATTGACTATCAGTAACGAATAACAGGAGCATACTATAGATGCATATGCTAGAAGACTACACATATATCCATCTAATGTGCTCACAATCAATAGATTGAAAATAAACAGTAGAAACATTGTAACGCATCTTGTTAGGTGTGCGAGATGGAAGCGATGAAGCGTTGTAAGCGCCGTCTGATGCCGAGCGAGCGCGCGCGATCGGCGCGATGCCTAGCGGCCGCTCTGAACGTCGAGGAAGACGAGCCGTGACGGTGACGTGGAAGCGATCGCCGGCGCTTCCCAAAAACACGATTCGCCCTCTCCGGTGCAAGAACGCGAGGACGGACGGTTTCGAGACACCTTTCCGTTATTTGGTGCACGCCGTCTGGGACGAAGCGAACTTGATGGCGGCGCAAGCGAGGGAAAGCGGCAAAACGCTAGAAGCGCGAAAACTCTATTTACCCGGATGACGGCGACGCGATATATAAAGAGCCACAGTAGCGATCCGTAATCGAACACGACTCGAGGGCGTCCACGATCGGAGTCCATTACGGGATCTGTTACGGTGTCCTTATCTCATACTACAACCGCGATTCCGAGTAGCAAAAGAGTAATCTGCAAAAGGAGGCTGCGCCTACGCAAAGCCCTGGACCGAATTCGGCGGACCATTCACGCAGGTGCCGCCGCGCCCTCGCCCCCGCCCCGCCCGTGCTCGAGCCCGAGCCCGAGCCCGGCCCGGCCGGCGAGGCGAGCGAGCGCGTGTGTATTCTTTCTCCCTTTCTCCACATGGTTCTACCATGGTGTAGCACACTCCACTATTTAAACTAGTGCTCACCACTTTAGGCTAGCAATGTGGTACTATTGCTAGTGCACATGCTCCTCATGAGGTGGGCCTTTGAGATTTTCTAGGATTTATTGTCTCAATCAAATGGGCTTGGCCCAAATAATCCAACAATCCCCCACCAGATCTCAAAGTCCCACCGATCTTGCCTGCTCCCAAAGTCGTTAATATACCAAAGATTTCAGTGACAATGGACTATGCCTTGAATTGCACCTAGGACTCCAAATTACACTCACCACAACTTGAACAATGGACTAAGCCTTGAATTGCAAGTTTTGTGCGATTGAGTTTCATTTAAAGCCTTAGCTGATACTAGGCTGCCAATAGGCTTCCCCTCGGGTGGAGCATATAAGTCGTACTACATGGTCTCTTCATGAGCTTACTAGAGATTACCCAAGTCTCATAGACTGCGACTTTCATGATCACTCTCATATAGGTGTGTTCTTTCAAGATGCTCTGTAGGATGACATCTTCGCTAAATAAAGCCAACAGAACACATTAAGGCAAAAGCCAACCTGCCATACAGATTTTGAGAGTATTGCATCTTCACTTGGAACTAGTTAGAAAATTACTCTCCTCCAGCTTAACCAATAGCTTGTTTTTCCCAGGACCTAATTCACGGGATCTCCGATCACATAGGTTGGAGTTACCGCTATGGTATAACTCACATGGGTCTCATGCCTAGTTCCTTTGATGCGTTATCTATCACATTCCGTGATAGCCCTTTAGTGAAGGGATCTGCCAGGTTTTTAGCCGTCTGGATATAATCCAATGCTATCACTCCGGAGTTTTTCAATTTCCTGACGGACTTCAAACGCGTCTTTTCACATGTCTTGAGGATTTCAAGTTATCTTTAGAATCGTTCACTTTAACAATAATCGCTTGATTGTCACAGTTTATAAGAATGGCCGGTATTGGTTTTTCAACCACCGGAAGATCCATCAAGAGTTCACGTAGCCATTCTGCCTCAACATGGTCGTATCCAATGCAATCAATTCTGCCTCCATAGTTGACCGTGTCAAAATAGTCTGCTTGCAAGACCTCCACGACAGCGCCCCCACCAAGTGTAAACACATATCCACCTGGTGGCCTTAATCTCATCGAGATCGAGATCCAATTTGAATCACTATAACCCTCTAGTAATCTTGAAGGGTACCCGGTATAGTGTATTCCATAATTTATCGTACCCACCAAGTAACGCATAACTCTTTCGAGTGCACGCCAATGATCATCTCCCGGGTTAGAAGTAAATCGGCTCAATTTGCTTACAAAAATGAGATATCGAGCCTTGTAGCGCTAGCCAAGTACATGAGAGATCCAATGATCTCGAGAGTATTTCATTTGATCTCTAGCAATTCTCTTGTTTTTCCGAAGAATCACACTTGGATCATAAGGTGTTGGAGAAGGCTTGCTATCCGAATAGCCAAACCGACTCAAAACCTTTTCCACATAATGGGATTGAGAAAGACTAATCCCATCCTCACTTTTGACTAACTTGATGTTCAAGATCACGTCGGCCTCTCCGAGATCTTTCATATCAAAATTTCCAGACAGGAAAGACTTGACCTCATTGATCACATCAAGGTTTGTTCCAAAGATCAAAATGTCATCCACATATAGGCACAGAATAACTCCCTCACCCCCACCATGGCGATAATACACACACTTGTCGGCCGTTTACATAACGGCCAGCTTGTGTCAATGTTCTATCGAACTTCCCATGCCATTGTTTAGGTGCTTGTTTAAGGCCATAAAGAGATTTCAGTGAACTTACACACCTTGCTCTCATGTCCGGTAGCACAAATCCATCCTGGTGATCCATGTAGATCTCCTCATCTAGCTCTCCATTAAGAAAAGTCGTCTTCACGTCCATTTGATGGACAATGAGACCATGAGAGGCAGCCAAGGATAAAAGTACCCGGATGGTTGTGATCCTAGCAACAGTGAATAAGTATCAAAATAATCCTCTCCTTCCTTTGCGTATAACCCTTAGCCACAAGTCTAGCCTTGTACTTTTCAATAGTACCATCAGGCCTTAGTTTCTTTTTGAACACCCACTTACAGCCCACAGGTTTGCAACCATAAGGCAGCTCTGTGAGCTCCCAAGTTCGTTAGACGAGAATAGAATCCATCTCACTACTGACCGCCTCCTTCCAAAGAGTCTGCATCGTAAGATGCATAAGCTTCAAATAGAGGTGGGAGTATCATCCACAAGGTACACAAGGAAATCATTACCAAAGGATTTAACCATCCTTTGTCTCTTGCTCCTCCTAGGAGCCTCACCATCATCCTCCTCGAGATTTTGCTCTGTATCTGCTCGTAATCCTCGCCTGTGCAATAGGTTCGGGAATTATCTCAGGATTTTGACTAGAAACGCTATGCAAATCTTTCATGGGAAATATGCCCTCAAAGAAGGTGGCATCTCTGGATTCCATGATTGTACCGACGATCATGTCGATACCTCAGACTTTACTACTAAAAATCTATAGGCAATGCTCCGATGAGCGTATCCCAAAGACACAATCCACTGCCTTAGGTCCAAGTTTGCGCTTTTTAGTTATGGGCACATTGACTTTCGCCAAGCAACCCCACGTGCGCAAGTATGAAAGTGATGGTTTTCTCCTTCCCATTCTTCATATGAGGTTTTCTCCTTATTCTTAGAAGGAACTTTATTCAAAACGTGACAAGAAGTCAACAGGGCCTCCCCACCATTCCTTAGATAGACCCGCAGTTGTCCAACATGGCATTTACCAAATCAGGCTTAGAGTGCGGTTCTTTCTTTCGGCAACCCCATTAGATCAGGCGAATAGGGAGGTGTCCTCTCATGAATAATTCCATGTTCCTTACAGAATAAGTCGAACTCAAGAGAGAAGTACTCACCGCCACGATCCGACCTAAGCCTTTTGATTTTTCTTTTAATTGATTTTCAACTTCAGCCTTATAGACTTTGAAGTAGTCTAAAGCCTCATCTTTAGTTTTCAACAGATAAACATAGCAAGTATCTAGATGCATCATCAATCGTAGTCATGAAATATCTTTTTCCTCCTTTAGTCAACACACCATTCATCTCACAAAGATCTGAATGTATGAGTTCTAATGGTGCCAAGTTTCTCTCCTCCGCTGCCTTGTGAGGTTTGCGAGGTTGCTTTGATTGCACACAACTTTGGCACTTAGAACCTTTGACAAGAGGGAATTTTTGGAATTAAATTCATACTAGCGAAAAGTCATACAACCAAAATTTAAATGACATAACCGTGAGTGCCAAACATCGGCTTCACCTCCATTGGAAATATCACAAATATGGTTCACAACTTTATTGCAAAAATCGAAGGGAAAACGGAACAAGCCTCCGCATTCATAGCCTTTACCAATAAAAAGTCCATGCTTAGACACGACTACTTTATTAGACTCAAACACCACTTTGAACCCTTCTCTACATAGAAGGGAGCCGCTGACTGTGTTTTTATTTATTGAGGGGACATGCTGCACGTTCTTTAGCTCGCACGATCTTTCCCGAAGTAAACTTCAGATCTACCGTGCCAACACCAAGAACGAAGCATTCGAGCTGTTTCCCATCAACACGGAGCAATCCCGCACGGCCTGGTAAGAAGAGAACAAAGAGAGATCAGCACACACATGAACATTAGCTCCAGATCAATCCACCAATCGGTGGTCCTGATTTCTTGAAAGAACAATAGGTACGTTACCATACCCGTAAGTTCCTCCTCCAAGATTGCCAATGGTCACGTTGGATGTACTTTGAGTTCTCGCCCTTGCTCACCCTTCCTCGCCCTTGCGATTTGGACACCTGTTTGGCCCAAAGGTCCAATCTCACCGCAAACAAAGCAGGCTTCTCATCTTTGTTCATTGACTTCTTCTTCTTGAAATTAGTGGTTTGTTTGGCTTTATTTTTCCCTTTGTTCTTGCCATGTGAGAACTGTTGCACCACATTGGCGCTAGATCGCCCCTCGCTTCCTTTCACAGTGCATCCTTAGCTCGAGCTTTCTCCTCAACATCTAGAGACGCAATCGATTCTCAACAAATCTCTTGTCTCTTATGTTTCGTAGATGTGGCAAAATTCCTCCATGAAGGAGGTAATTTGGCAATAATGCCCCGACCACAAACCTGTCAGTAACTGGATTTTGAGAAGTTCGAGTTCCTGGCGAGAACTCAGATCTCATGAGCCTGCTCAACTACGTAACGGTTATCCACCATCTTGTAGTCATGATATTGCTCCATGATATACGATTCATCACAAGATCGGAAGCACCGAACTTAGCATTCAGAGCATCCCATAGTTCCTTCGCGTCTTTAATGTGCATATACACATCGCACGCACGATCGGCAAGAACACTAAGAACGGCTCCCACAAAGAGTGTGTTGGCATCCCGATATGCCTTCTCCTTTTCAGGAGTTGGATCCATATCCTCCTGGTTTGCCGTTCGACACCCGTAACACGTTCATAGCCGTAAGCCACAAGGTGACCCTTGTCCGCCATCTTTTGAAGTGCACACCGGTGAATTTTTCCGCCTCGGTGCCTCGGCAAAGCCAGCCATTGATAAACCTAAGCGCCTATAATCGTGTTTTTGGATTGTTAGAAATAAAGGCACATCTAGGTTTAATTTAATCCAAAAGTAAATCATGAACAACATGTGATTGACTATCAAGAATTTAATAACAGAGCATACTATAGATGCATATGCTAGAAGACTACACATATATCCATCTAATGTGCTCACAATCAATAGATTGAAAATAAACAAGAGAAACATTGTAACGCATCGTTAGGTGCGAGATGGAGCGATGAAGCGTTGTAGCGCGTCTGATCTGAGACGTAAGCGCGCGCGATCGGCGCGATGCCTAGCAGCCGCTTCCTGAACGCCGAGGAAGACGAGCCGTGACGGTGACGTGGAAGCGCCGCGCCGAGCGCTTCCCAAAAACCTGATTCGCCCTCTCCGGTGCAAGAACGCGAGGGCCGGACGGTTTCGAGAACCTGCTTTCGTTGGTGCGCCCGGCGTGCAGGCGAAGCGAACTTGATGGCGGCGCAATGAGGAAATCGCAAAACGCTAGGGCGCAGAAAACTCTATTTACCCAGATGACGGCGACGCAGATATAAAGGAGCCTCAGTAATACCAGAATCGAACCACGACTCGAGGACGCCCCACGATCGAGTCCATTACGGGATGCATTACGGTGTCCTTATCTCATACTACAACCGCGATTCCGAGTAGCAAAAGAGTAATCTGCAAAAGGAGGCTGCGCCTACGCAAAGCCCTGGACCGGAATTCGGCGGACCATTCACGCAGGTGCCGCACGCCCGCGCCCCGCCCCGGCCCGTGCCCGAGCCCGAGCCCGGCCCGGCCCGGCGAGGCGAGGCGAGCGCGCGCGTGTGTATTCTTTCTCCCTTTCTCCACATGGTTCTACCATGGTGTAGCACACTCCACTATTTAAACTAGTGCTCACCACTTTAGGCTAGCAATGTGGTACTATTGCTAGTGCACATGCTCCTCATGAGGTGGGCCTTTGAGATTTTCTAGGATTTATTGTCTCAATCAAATGGGCTTGGCCCAAATAATCCAACAAACAGAAGTAATAAACTGCTTTAAATAGGTGGAGCGTCACATTCCTCCTGTTCCAATAAGTTTAAGCAAGCACCTTTCTATTTCACATACACACACACACCTTTATATATATATATATATATATATATATATAAGTTTAACATCAATAATATTTCCAGAACATAATATGGCTATAAGCTCATCAAGATAGATATCTACTGAAAACTATCAGTTCATATAACTAAGTTATAGCCTTAACTAAGTGTTTAGATGTCCGACAAATAGTAGGCAGAGAGTACTGTTAGAATTAGCAGATATGTATTAGCTGTTATAGATAGATAAGTTTGTTGTAACTGTTGTGAAACAAGATCGTTCACCCACGCCAATCCACAGCACGCTAAGCAATCAAGCAAACAGAAGAAAGGAGAATCACACCATACAAGGGGGAAACCCCTCTCTTTATTAGATTGATTGATTTATGTACAAGGCAATACCCTATATATAGTGGAGGACCCCTGAAGATAAATTCGGATTCGCCCACCATGGATAGAGTCCTTCTCTCCGGGGATACGGATTCTATCCATATCATAACACTCCCCCTTAGGCGAATACCGCGTAATGCACATGTCTCATTAAAAACTACTCATAAAAACCCAGTAGGAAAAATGGGATGGAGAAAAGAGTACATTGCACTCGCACTCCGTGTTACACTAATTGCCTCATTAAAAACCTTCATGTGAGAAAACTTCAGGAAAACTCATGAAGGGAAAAAAAAGCACAACTTATAATCTTCAAGATATAAACTATGATCTTCAGGATCGAGCAAAAGTGATTATGGTTCAGGGATTTACTCCCCCTGAACTATGCAAATTTGTATGTCACCTCATTCCAATGCCATTAACATACTTTAGGGAAGTGGACTTTGGCAAGGATTTTGTGAATAAATCTGCTAGATTTTCACACGACTTAGTTTTGCATTATTTTTATCTCACCATTCTTCTGGAGTTCGTGAAGATAAAAGAACTTAGGAGCGATATGCTTCGTGATATTGCTCTTTACATAACCCAATTGCATTTATGCAACACAAGCAGCATTATCTTCATAGATAATAGTAGGGGTATCGACGATATTCATACCATATGACTTCTGGACATGGTTGATTATATGACTTAGCCAAACGCATTCCCGTGAGGCTTCATATAGAGGTATAATTTCTGAGTGGTTGGTAAAAGTGGCTACCAAAGTCTGTTTGAAAGACTGCTAAGAAATGGTTGTACCACCGCAGAGAAAATACAAAACCAAACTTAAAATTGGCACTAAAATTCCTTCTGGGAAATGCTCAAGATGCAGGCTTTAAGCAACATTTGGTTTTACCCAAATCCTCTATCTCAAACTTTGTCAAAAGGTAAGTACTTGCTTCCTTTAATTCCTCTGTGGTTTTGATGACATTTAGATCATTAAAATATATATTGAGATGACACAAGATCTATTTTGGGATTTCTTTACGAACACACAGGGACAATATTCCTACAGGGACTGTATTCCTTCTTCAGGAGGAATTTACCAAGTCGATTGTACCACATCCTTATCGACTATTTTAATACGTATTAAGTGACCCATATAAATATGCGATCACTACATCTATCAACTGTATTGATAATTTTAAGATTGCTGCCATCAATATTAAATTTCGGAACGTTATTCATTTCAGGAGAATAGGTTTCATCGTAATCGATG
Source organism: Rhipidocladum racemiflorum (assembly GCA_036346355.1). Taxonomy (NCBI): domain Eukaryota; kingdom Viridiplantae; phylum Streptophyta; class Magnoliopsida; order Poales; family Poaceae; genus Rhipidocladum; species Rhipidocladum racemiflorum. Next base: position 25,004,822 of record CM070571.1, read on the forward strand.
ATGGGTCTCTACTAAAACCCTTGTGCTACAAGCCTCACTTTATATCTCACCACTTGGATATTTTCATATCTCTTCAGGATGAAAAATCCCTTTGATCCTACAGGGAACATTTTAGGAAATGTTTAGTCAACAGGACTAAGAACTTTTCTCTTATAAAGCGAGCGCTGCCTAAATTTCTCTTTCATCTGACCCTGTATGAGTGCTTCTGGCACTCTGCCATGGACTTTGGTTTTGGATCCAGATTTTAGAAAATTTTGGAGGCAAAATATGTCGACAGTTGTAGTCTTTCTTTATATATGATTCTTCTACATCACTCCAGGGGTATCTCTTTATTAATTTCTTCCAGCTTCTCGTGATTTCCCACAACGATGAAGTCTAGGTGTTCCGACTTCCCAGCGTTGGATCGTGCGCACAAAATATACGCTGGGGTTATCATCTTCAGGATGGATCACTTCAGGGATGTTACCATCTTCTAAATGGCTCACTTCATGGATTTTCTCAACATCAGGTTAAGCTTCTTCCACTGTCATGGGTAGTGTTGTTATTTATTTGGTTCTCTATTTCTGCGGACGTCTCTACGGAATTGAGTCCCGTGCACCTGGAGGCCTCCCCCTCATTTTATCATGAGGGTCAAGAGTGGGTTCAATATCCTTCTAGGATATTTCCACTCTTTTAGGTGCATATACTGCAGGTATATGAGATCTTTCCACTACCTTATGAGCAGTGAAGGCATTTGGCAGATTATTAGCTTATTTGTTACAGATTTATTACTTTCCGAACTTCAAGTTCGGTCTCTTTAGTGCTTGGATCTAAGGACTCAGAATTCTTTATTGTGGTACTTATCTTCCCCTAATGCCGAAAAAGTCCTTAGTACAATCAGTGTACCGAGCCGTGTACAGGTCTCCAACTTCCAGTAAAGTCCCATGGTGGTACGCTGTGGTGGAGAGATTGGCATGTACACAACACAACAAAAAAAATTCGCAGATGGGAAATACTTAATTCTCTTCCATGCACTATCTGCAACGGAAAAATTCCATAATATGCAGTTGATTTGAGTTGAATTAATATCACGGTGTGCAGCACTGCGTGGCCCCAGCAACTGGTGGGTATCTATTATTCTGCAAAGCGGTCAAGCAATAAATTTTATTCCTTTAATAATGACTCTACAAGGCCATTCTAATGTGTGGACATGAGGTACTAAAAGTTCTGCATTAATTCCCATGGCTGTATAATAATCATTAAATGCTTTTGAGGTTAAACTCGTTAGCATTGTCTATTTGAATAGACTTGATTCTTTCTTCTGGAAAAGAGGTTCTGGGCAATTAATTTTTGGCAGAAGCATGGTTCCTAGTAGATAAGAGACATAAAATATCTGAAAGGGCCCAATAGGAGCTGAAAATATCCACATATATCACTTTGAATTTTCTCCAGAAAATTCAGTGATTCCTCTAAAAGTTAGAGGATCTAACTGTAAGTTTTCCTAAAGCACAAACAGAGCATAAGAAATCTTCAGGTCTAGGAAAGTCTTTATGCTATGGCCAGCAGAATTATTAATTATTTTATCATAATATTCAACTCAAGATTACCCAGTCGATCTATAAGATCTTTAAATATCTCTGGGTTTTTATCGCAACACAAACTTCAGGTTTTATATATGCGTAGTATAACCCAAAGAAGAAGGGAGGAAGTTTTTCAACCACACATTTATTACACCAATTAAACTTAGCCATGAGTAGGTATTCAGTACCATCATCTTTCTTTGTCTGCATATGGGTATCATTCAGACCAATGTCTTTAAGATATAAATGAGTACAACTGGACTCAGGGTATAATATGACATTCTTCCAGTGCCAACTATAAGATCATCGCTTCTGACGACAGTCATAATTTTTAAATCACTTAGTGTGGTATAATTGTCTTCTAGACAAATTTATTCCTCCTTCGCTTGATTATACTTTGTTCTATATTAAAGGTATGACTTACAATCAAACAATTATTGCATCAGGAAAAAAATTGTAGAATATAGGACAAACATAGCACAAGAATGAGCAAATATTCTGGAAAAACTCCTTATTTGACTGTTATTAATAATTGCTCAACAGGAGCATAGACCAAATGTTCATGCAGGAACACAAATATTCAAACTGATAATATAAGGCTCTTAAGGAGACTCAACTAATGGAAATACGACATAAAGCAAAAAGGGGTACAAGGAAACTATTGCAAGTCTCCATATAAGTCATGTTCCTCCTCCTGGGGAACATTGGTCTTCTTCTGGAATCCCACAAGTTCAGTGCCAAGAAGGCCATCTTCCTCCATGGGCGAGTCACCATATTTGAGAAGGCTTTCTTTGAACTCGGCCGTAGGTTTAGTGACGTTGTCGTCCTTCTTCCCACCTTTTTGTTCAATGAAGTGTGCCTCAACTTTTTTTTTCTTGATTCTTCTGGAATCTCCCAGTGGATTTCATGTAAAGTTCCGTCAGGTGCTTTGGGGTGCGACATGTACGTGACCAATGGCCAACGCACCCACACCTAAAGCACGACTGAGGAGGGTTAGGTGCCTTATTGGCTAGACCTTGTTTATGAAAGGTTCCAGTACCTTTCCATTGGGATTTGCCCTTTCCCTTTTGGTTTCTGCTATTCTTCCATTTATTCCCCTCATGCATTTCACCTTTTTCGCGGCCATAGCTATTACTAGCCTGTTGAGCGGTAACATGTGCTTCGGGTAATGCTTGATTTCCATTAGCATTTGCATGATGATTCTTCAACAGGAGTTCATCATGTTTTTCTGCTTCTAGCAGAATACTAATAAGCTCAGAGTACTTCTTGTACTTTGCATGACAGTACTGTTGCTATAGTATCATCATGTTGGGGTAGAAGGTGCGCAAGGTTTTATCGATCATTTCAGTATCAGTAACTTTCTGGTTACAAAACGTTAATTTAGCGACAAGTTTGTGCATTGCAGAATTATATTCTGCCACAGATTTAAAATCCTGAAAGCGTAGGAGGGTCCATTCATGTTGTGCTTCTGGCAACAACACAAATCTTTGCTGGTTATAGCGTTCCTTTAGGGAATTCCATAATACCAGCGGGTCCTCCTCCATCAAGTATTCGGCCTTCAGATCCGGATGAAGATGGTGCCTCAATAAATGTAAAGCAGCGCATTTTGCGGGTTCGGGCATAGGAGGTGCACCAGCTTCAGGCTGGGCAATAGCAGCTCCAAGTGCTCTAGCTGTTAGGTTGATTTTGGCATCCATTGCCCAAGTGAGATAATTGCTGCCATCCAGGGCAAGCACAGCAAATTCCCTTTTTGCGATGTCAGACATATCCTATATGCAAGCAATACGAAATTTTACTACTGGTAAAATATTATTTTGCATGCATCCTTATTGAATCAATAAAGTTTTGGTCTATATCTATTCAGTAGATAATTATCACAATTCTCCCAGAATTTTCCTAGTATTTAGCAATTTCTGTTAATTATACAGCAATTTTCCAGCATTACTTAATAACAGAAAATAAATTCCAACATCAATTAAACGCGGCATAATGCTAATTACATCTTATGTAACTCTTATTGGCTGGGAGTGAAAACATGTAATGAATGTCTCCATCAGCTCGACTCATGGCCAGGTCAACCCGCCCATAGGGCTCACATGAGGGAGGGAGCACTTCTCGTTTCCGGGTGCCAATTAAAGAACCAAGCCATATGTGTGTTTTCCTAGACACCAATTGTCTTGCATCTGTTCCTTCATTACTGAAATCAAATCCCAACTAATGTCCTCAAAATTTTCTAGCAAATTTTGCAATTCTCCGTTAATATTTGAGCAATTTTCAGAGTTACTTGAGTAACAGAAAAATTAATTTTTCACATATTAAACATGGCAAAAGCTAGAAAATAAACCTAGGGTATGGAGCTTTCAAAACATCCAATGAGACAAATAACAGTAACAGATCAAGAACGATCTCTAACAGTGAATTAGATCAATACATCCAATGAGACAATCTGCAGGATTTTGATCATGCGCGATTACTTACATTCTTGATGCCGGATGTGTTGACTATCGCGTAGTATAGAGTTGTGTAGGACTTTTTCGGCGATCCGAGTGGATGCTGGCTTGATGGCGAGTTGATTGCAGATTGGATCGGGCGATCAATCGCCGGTAGTAGTCGTTCGTCGTAGTCGACGATTCTCCGCTTCTTGTGGTAGAGACTCGTGTTGATAACGTATTGTGAAACAAGATCATTCACCCATGCCAATCCACAGCACGCTAAGCAATCACGCGAACAGAAGAAAGGAGAAGCACACCATACAAGGGGGAACCTCTCTCTTTATTAGATTGATTGATTTCTGTACAAGGCAATGCCCTATATATATAGTGGAGGACCCCTAGAGATAAATTCGGATTCGCCCACCATGGATAGAGTCCTTCTCTCTATGGATACGAATTCTATCCATATCATAACAGTAACAAACCACCTAGCGTATTCAGCCAGGTTGCTGTATCCTGAACGACTTCTGTCGCTTGATATAAACATGTACAGCGGCCTCTACGGAGGTTAAGAAACGCTTCCTGCTTTTCTTCATGGTATCAGAGCCAGCTTCCTCTAGATCGCATCCATGGCAAGTTCAAGCTCCTCTACTTTTACTCTCCCATCCTCCTTTGCCATTCCGATCACAGAGAAGCTCTCCAAGTCAAATCATGTTCTATGGCAAGCTCAAGTCTCCCTGCTATTCGTGGCGCACAACTTGAAGGCTTTCTAGATGGATCGACTGTCCCTCCTCCAAAAGAGCTTGAAGAGAAGGTTGCGGACAAGACCGTGAAGAAGATCAATCCCGAGTACGCTCGGTGGATTGCCCATGACCAAGCAGTCCTAAGCTATCTTCTCTCATCCTTGACGCGTGAAGTACTGACGAGTGTTGCCTCGTTCCGTACTGCAGCGCAAGTCTGGAATACCCTGGAGTAGATGTATGCATCCCAGACACGGGCGCTCTCTGTCCACACACGTGTCGCCCTCGCCACGACGAAGAAGGGTACCTCCTCTGTGGCTGAGTACTACTCAAAGATGCGTGGCTATGCCGATGAGATGGCGACGTCTGGCAATTCTCTGGAAGATGAGGAATTCGTTTCTTATCTTCTCACAGGCCTTGATGAAGATTACAATCCACTTGTCTCTGCTATTTCGGCACATGTGGAACCAATCACCCCTGGCGACTCTATTCACAAATGCTCAGTTATGAGCTTCGGGTGGAGATGCAGTCCGGTGGGCATGGCTCACAGTTCTCCGCCAACCTTGCTTCCCGAGAAGGGCGAGGTACTGGCGGACGTAGCTACAACACTCGTGGTCGCGGTGGTGATCGCGGAAGGGGACGTGGCCGATCCAAGGGCTCCTACCATAATTCAGCTCGGATCGGCCCCGATTCAACTCAAGCTGGTGGGCGGAACCAAAAGACCACCGTGTGCCAAGTTTGCTTTAAATGGGGTGATGCCGCAGCGGTCTGTTGGCATCATTTCGATGAAACGTTTGTCCCAGATCAGCGCTTGGCAGCCGTTGCGATGTCTTCATCCATCAACAACTCCATGTGGTACACCGACACAGGGGCCACAGATCACATTATTGGAGAACTCGACAAGCTGGTAATGCATGATCGCTACAACGGGCATGATCAGATCCATACGGCAAATGGTGCAGGTATGAACATTAATCACATTGGTCGCTCAGTTATTCATACCCCGAGTCATGTTCTCCATCTTCGCAATGTCTTAGATGTTCCACAAGCAACAAAAAATCTCGTTTCAGTTCACCGTTTCACCACTGATAATCACACTTTTCTTGAGTTTCACCCTCATTTTTTCTTAGTCAAGGATCAAGCCACGAAGAAGGTGCTGCTTCGCGGACCATGTAAAGGTGGTCTGTATCGTTTGCCGGCTTTCTCATATGCACTTCAGAAGCATGTCCTTGCCGCCACCTCTACTACCACACCAACCTTCTCCCGATGGCACGATCGTCTAGGACATCCATCCTCTGATGTTGTTCATCGAGTCATTAGTAGCTATAGTCTTCCATGTTCCAATAATGTCTCTAAAGGATCCATATGTGATGCTTGTCAGCAAGCAAAGGCACATCAATTATCATACCCTGTGTCCACTAGCAAGTCTAGTGCTCCTTTACAGCTTATTTTTTCTGATGTTTGGGGACCTACCATTGATTCTTTTGGTGGCAAGAAGTATTATGTTAGCTTTATTGATGATTATAGCAAATTCATGTGGATTTATTTGCTTCGTCATAAATCTGAAGTGTTCAAATATTTTCATGAGTTTCAGTCTCTTGTTGAGCATCTTCTTGGTCGCAAGATTATCGCTGTGCAAAGTGATTGGGGCGGTGAATATGCGCGATTGAACTCATTTTTTCGACATATTGGCATCTCTCATTTTGTTTCCTGTCCTCATGCACATCAACAAAATGGTTTGCAGAACGCAAACATCGTTACATTGTTGAAACTGGCCTTGCCTTGCTTGCCCAGGCATCCATGCCATTGAAATACTGGGATCAAGCCTTTCTTGCTGCCACCCATCTCATCAATCGCCTTCCTAGTCGTGTCATCGACAATGACACTCCTCTTTTTCGTCTTCTTGGTCATCAACCCGATTATTCCAGTCTTCGGATTTTTGGGTGTGCATGCTGGCCCTATCTTCGCCCCTATAACTCACATAAACTTCAGTTCCGGTCGAAATGATGTGTATTTCTCGGCTATAGCAACATGCATAAGGGGTTTAAGTGCCTCGACGTTGCGGCCGGTCGCATATATATCTCTCGTGATGTTCTCTTCGATGAAAATGTGTTTCCTTTTGCTGACTTGCATCCCAATGCGGGCACTCGTTTTCGATCTGAGCATTTTCTTTCTAATTCTTTATCTAGGGGTATGTCTACTGATAATAATGATGATTTCTGTTCACCTAATCCCACTGATGGCACAGGTGTTCGTGTAGACAATTTGTCTCCCACTCATGCTCTCATGTAAGCTTACGTGCAGTCTGCTATATTGCCTTCGGATCGCCCATCATCAGCTGTGCCGTCCCCTGGCAGTCCTGGCGCGTCTTCAACTACCAGTCCGCCTGCAGATACGAGACGGTCAGCGGTGTCACCGTCTGCAGCAAGGGCGGACATATGCCCAGCTACGGCTAGTGCTGCTTCGCCCATTGCCGAGCCACCAGGGGAACGCCATGATGAACCTCATGATGGTTTTGTTGCTACCATTGGAACCTTCGCAACAGATGCTTCCCTACCTGAGTCAGCTGCACCAAGCACTGCTGCAGACTCTCATCAACCGCGGCGTACAAGGCTCCAGAGTGGGATCCGCAAACCAAAGGTGTACACGGATGGAACAATACAATATGGGTGTTTAGCAACTACTGCAGAACCAAGTACTGTACATGGGGCTCTTGCTAATGCACAATGGAAAGCTGCAATGGACAGTGAGTATATGGCTCTTATGAAAAACAATACTTGGCATCTTGTGCCACCAAACGAAGGAAGAAATATTATTGATTGTAAATGAGTGTTTAAGATCAAGCATAAAGCAGATGGGTCAATTGACAGGTACAAAGCAAGGTTAGTGGAGAAAGGTTTCAAGCAAAGGTATGGTATCGATTATGAAGATACATTTAGTCCAGTAGTTAAGGCTCTTACTATTAGACTTGTTCTATCCATTGCTATGTCCAGAGGATGGTGTCTTCGCAAATTGGATGTTCAGAACGCGTTTCTTCACGGTGTTCTTGAAAAAGAAGTGTATATGAAACAACCTCCTGGGTATGAGGATTCATCTAAGCCACAGTATGTATGCAAGCTGGATAAGGCATTGTACGGATTAAAACAAGCACCTCGAGCTTGGTACTCTCGACTTAGTCAGAAATTGTTGTCACTTGGGTTTCATGCTTCCAAAGCAGATACATCTCTATTCTTCTTTATGAAAGGTTCTGTCACAATTTTTGTACTTGTATATGTTGATGACATAATTGTGACTAGCTCTTCACAGGAGATAGTAACAGCACTATTGACAGATCTTAAGGCTGAGTTTGCCTTAAAGGATCTAGGAGCTCTACATTACTTCCTGGGGATAGAGGTCAAAAAGACTAGTGAAGGCATACTATTGTCCCAGGAAAAATATGCAAATGATCTATTGAAAAGGGCAGGAATGATGAATTGCAAGCCAGTGATTACTCCTTTGTCTATCAGTGAAAAGCTTTCAGTATACAGTGGTAATGCACTTGGACCAGAGGATGCAACAAAGTACAGAAGTCTAGTAGGGGGCTTACAATATTAGACCTTGACACGACCTGATATCTACTTTGCAGATAACAAAGTATGTCAATATTTGCATGCTCCTACAACTCAGCATTTGACAGCTGTTAAAAGAATCCTAAGATATGTCAAGTTCACTTCGGACATTGGTTTAAAATTCAGAAGTCATCATCTCTACTAGTCAGTGCATTCCCTGATGCAGATTAGGCTGTATGCTCAGATGGCAGAAAATCAACCGGTGGTTTTGCTATCTTCCTTGGATCAAATCTTATTTCATGGAGTGCAAGGAAACAGCCAACAGTGTCCAGGTCCACATGGGCCACGAGGCTTGGTTTCCTAACACTCCCCCTTGGACTCTTCACCGCGAGATGCATATGCCTCATCAAAACTCCAAAAAAACCCAGTGGGAAAAATACTTGGAGAAAGAGTACATAGCATACGCTTGCTGTGTTGCACAGATTGCCTCATCAAAAACCTTATGTAAGAAAACTTCAATGAAAAACTTACTTAAGGAAAAGAGTACAATCCACCCAAGCTTCAATGCTAATCTTCAAGATTCACGTTGGGTACTCAAACTTCATGCTTGAGATTTATATAGGAGTATGTGAAGGTTCTCCCCCTGAAATATGCACTTCTCTAAGCCTCATCATCCCGATTCCTCTAACGCATATTTCAAAGGAAGATGCCGGGAGTGACTTAGTGAATAAATCTGCGAGATTTTCACACGATTTAGTGTGCAGTATCTTGACCTTGTTCATCTTATGTATTTTATAGGCATAAAAGAACTTGGGATTCATATGCTTTGTGAGGTTACTTTTCACATATCCCATTTGCACTTGAGCAACACAAGCTGCATTATCTTCATAGATAATAGTGGGGGTTTGTTCCATGTTCAAACCACATGATTTCTAAATGTGGTGAACCATTATTCGAAGCCATGCACATTCTCGAGAGGCTTCATACAAGGCAATTATTTCTGAGTGGTTTGTCGACGTCGAGACAAGAGTCTGCTTAGACGACTTCCAAGAAATTGCTGTTCCACCGCAAAGGAAAACATACCCTGTTTGTGACTTGCCAGTGTGCGGGTCCGATAGGTATCCAACATCGGCATAGCCAACCAAATTCAATTCATTATTCCTTCTATAGAACAAGCCGAGATCTTTGCTTCCTTGGAGGTAGCGAAAGACGTCCTTCACCCCTTTCCAATGCCTTTTGGTGGGTTTTGCACTGTACCTTGCTAGCAAATTCACGGCGAACGTAATGTTCGGCCTAGTGCTATTCGCAAGGTACATGAGCACTCCAATTGCACTCAAATATGGGTCTACGTCTGCTTGGAGTGACCTTCCGACCATTGAGGTCTTTATGGGGTATGCATTTTCAAAACTAAATCTCTCCAACACTTTCTGCGTGTAGGAAGATTGGTGTACCAAGATTCCGCCTTGGGTATATTCAAGCTGCAAGCCTAAACAGAACTTGGTTTTACCCAAGTCTTTCATTTCAAACTCAGACTTCAAGTATGAGCATGCTTCTTCAATTTCTTCATCCGTCCCAATGATGTTCAAATCATCTACATAGACGGAGATTATACAAAATCCATTCGTGGATCGTTGTATAAATACACATGGACAATCTTCGCTGTTCGTGTAGCCTTTCTTGCAAATAAAGTCACTCAATCGATTGTACCACATTCTTCCTGACTGTTTTAGCCCATACAGTGATTTCTCCAATTTCACACTGTATAGGTTTCTGTTTGCTCTGTCTTGGTTCGGGATAGGGATACCTTCCTGTACTTTCATGTATATCTCCGAATCCAAGTTTCCATACAAATATGTTGTGACAACATCCATTAGCTTCATTCTCAATTTCAAGTTGACTGCCATTAAGATCAAGTATCTAAAGGTAATTCCTCCCATGACCGGAGAATAGGTTTCTTCATAATCAACCCGAGGACGTTGAGTGAGACGTTGAGTGAAACCTTGAGCGACAAGCCTTGCCTTGTACCTTACAACTTCATTGTTTTCATTCCTCTTCCGAACAAAAACCCATTTGTGACCTACGGGGTTTATATGGGGAGGCGTGCGACACACAGGCCCAAACACCTCTCTTTTGTTCAGAGAGACTAACTCTGCGGTGATTGCCTTCTTCCAATCTTCCCAATCGAGCCTTTTCTTGCACTCTGCGAGAGATGCGAGCTCGGGATCATGATTAATGATCATGGCAATCTTCTTTGCAAAGTATGCATCGACATTGGCTGTTGCTCTATTCATCGATTCTCCTGTTATTACAAAATTTATGGCCATTTCGTCATGGTGTGCTTCATGCACTTCTACTTGCTCTTCACTGCTATTTCCCATTCCAGGAGCAAGTTCCTTTAGTTTTTCTCCGCCAATGTGTGCGCACACATTATTTCCGGCGGCTTCTTCCAATGGAAGGTTCAGGTCTAGAATTACCTTTTTCACAGGCTTCTTTCCAGTGCCATGTCTCAACTGGCTCCCCTTCTTGCTTTGGGGCACTTTTGTGATTGGCTGTGGTAAGTCCTCTTGCCTAGTTTTCCCCAGACGTATCCAGGTACTTTGGGTTTGAGAAGCCAGATTTCCTGTTCTTTTTCTTTGAGGCCTCTAAAAAGGATGAGGGATACCTTCTGCTTTCTTTGGTATTTCCACCCTCTCTGGTGCATTTCTTGCTAGTACATGCGACTTAACCACGCTCTTCAGATCACAAAAATGATCAGGCAGTTCATTTGCAAAATTCTGCAAATCAATTATTTTCTAGACTTCTTGATTTGCTTCATTAGTGCGAGGGTCATGCGCGGGGATCCCAGTGGAATGCCATATTATTTCTCGGTATTTTTCATCCAATGGTTGATTCTCCCCCCTAATGACGGGAAACGGTCCTCGTCAAAGATACAGTCAGCGAATCAGGCTGCATGCAAGTCTCCAGTCATGGGTTCCAAATAGCTGATTATGGATGCACTCTCATAACCAACGTATATCTCAGACTTGCGGAGAGGGCCCATTGCAGTCCGCTGTGGGGGTGGTATAGGTACATATACCATACAACCAAATTTTCTAAGATGGAAAATCTTCGGGATGACCCCTTGCACTAGTTGCATAGGTGAATGGATGTTGTAGGCCTATGGTCTATAATTGATGAGTGCTGCTGCATGCAGGACTGCATGTCCCCAACAAGTGTTGGGCAAGTTACAACTCTGTAAGTGCGGTCTGGCAATGAACTTAATCATCTTTATTAGTTCTTCAGCTAACCCATTTTGCGTATGTACGTGCGGTACAGAGTGCTTAACAGTTATTCCAATTGCTGTGCAATAATCATCAAATGCCTTGGAAGTAAATTCGCCAGCATTGTCCATTCGAATGGACTTCACGCGATGATCAGGAAAAGCATTCTTAATTCTGATGATCTGCGAGATCAGCTTTGCAAATGCATGATTCCTTGTTGATAGCAAACATACATGCGACCATTTTGAGGAAGCATCAATGAGCACCATAAAGTACCGAAACGGCCCTGACAAGGGCTGAATCAGGCCGTAAATATCCACTGAATGCGTTCCAGGAATGCAGTGATTTCATGTTGCACTTTCATGACAGAGGGTCTAGTTATTAATTTCCCGGTGGCACATGCATGGCACACAAAATCTTCATGAATCAGAAAATTTTTAACATTAATGCCATGACCTTGTGAGTTGTTTACTATGTTTCTCATCAATCTAAGACCAGGATGACCTAATCTACAATGCCATAAAGAAAATAATTCAGAGTTTTTAAAGACAGACTTCAAAGAAGTATACACTACGTGTGCATTGATTCTTATATAGTACAACCCAGATTCATATGAGGGACATTTTTCTACTACCATTTTTTTCATATTCCGCGTGCTTCACAATGCACAAGTGTTCTTTGCCATTTTTTTTCATTGGTTTCTACGTGAAACCCATTGGCGCGGATATCTTTGAAACTTAAGAGAGTGCGAGTTGATTCAGGGTACAAGAGGGCTTCTTCAATTACCAAAGCTGTACCCATTGGCAATATAATTGTGGCTCTTCCTGAACCTATTATATGCGTATCGCTTCTTGCGATTGTTGTAATCCTTCCAGCGTTCTTCGTGATTGTTTGGAAGTATTTCGACTCTCTTAAGATGGTATTTGTTGTGCCACTATCAACAATGCATATTTCCTCCATTGGCGTTACACGATTTCTAGATGAAAAGAAATATAATTCTAATCAAACAGTGGCAAAGTAATACAAATATTGCTTGCAAATAAAGAATACCGGAAAAAAAGAATAAATTGCAATTCTTATTCATGAGAAAGTAAAAGTATGCTCTTCGAGAGTTTACAATTATTCAATATTAATTAATCAACCACAATCTAAAGAAAAGCTAGTAATGCTATTCATGTACTAAACGGAATCTGTAAAGTATGCATTCACTTCTGCCTCTATGTCATCCATAGATGTGTTCTCTTCATATGGCCAAGAGCTTGGCTGCTTCATTGATGTCTAGGCCGAACTGCGAGGATGAAGCATGTGGGGTGTCGACATTCATGGCATCATCATTGCCTACTTCGGCAAAATGTGCCTCTGCCTGTGCATTTACTTTGGCCTTCTTCTTGGCCTGATATGCATTGACCACTTCCTTCGATTCCCGTCATATTTTTGACCAATGCCCCCAAGTGCCACATTTGAAGCACGTTTGGTTCTGTTGTCCATACGGCTTGCCCTGCGGTTTTTCCTTGTCATCCTTTTTCTCTTGGGCTATGGACTTTCCTTTGGTCTGATATTTCTCTTTTCCACCCTTCTTGCCCCTCTTCCTGTGGGCGGGCTTTTTCACCTTATAGCTATTGGCATTGATTTCTGGTACAATGCCCCTTCTAGGTGGCTGCGAGACAAAGTTCTTGCGAAAAACTTCATCTTGTGATTCCGCAACTTGCATAACATCAATCAGTTCGTTATACTCCTTGTATGCTTCCTGACGATAGCTGCGGGCACTCTGGATAGCATTAAGGTGAAAAGTGGAAAGAGTTCTCTCAGTCTTCTCCTCATCAGTGATCTTCTTGCCACATAGAGAGAGATTGGTACAAATTCTATGCAAGGCAGAATTGTACTCGGCCACTGTTTTGTAGTCCGCAAACCTCAGGCGAACCCAATCTTGCTGTGCTTGGGGTAAGATTGTGTATTTGAGCTTCTCGAACCGCTTCTGGAGTGCAGTCCATAGCTCAATTACACTCTCTTCAGCCATGTATTCATTTTTCAGGGTGGCTGAGAGATGGTGCCTGAGGAAGTGTAATGCTTGATCGTTCTGCTCGGCAGTAGGTGGTGCGTCCTTCGAGGGCCCTAAGCCGATGGCAGCTCAGAGCTTCTTGCCGTCGAGTACGATTTTCACATCGGATGCCCAAGTGAGGTAGTTTTGATCGTGCTGGGCCAATTCTTCAAACTCACGGTTCACAATGCCAGACATCTACATTTTTACAAGATTCCAACATTAGATTACTGCGTGTAATCTAATAAAGTGCGGTTGCATAATTCATAAATTGGGAAAAGTAAATTTTCATGAATTTCCAGTAATTTAAACATAGCAAACAATGCGTAAATACATGCAAATATTCATAAATACAGAAAATAAGACTAAGAACAAATTAAAAACAAAACCATAAAATTTTCTGAAATTTTCTAGCTATTTTCATATTTTTCTGACAATTTTTCAGAATTTTTTGGAATTTCTAATCAGTTTTTTGAATTATTAATCAATTTGGAAAACAGAAGAACAACCAAAAGGGAATCAAACTGGGGGCAAAGGGGTAATTTCCCCTTGCCCCCCACCACGTGGGCCACTCAATGCCCGTTGGTTTCAATGCCGCTTCCTGGACTTCATGTCCTTTTCTGATTTTTGTGGACTTCATGTCCTCTCGCAATTGGTTCCAGGACTTCAAGTCCAAGCATAGTCCAACGGACAAACCCAGGGAGGTGCTGCGATGCTTGTCCGAGCGGGCGCAAGCTGGCAATGAGTGGCGCCAGCGCCGACGGGAGCTACGGCTCCATGCTCTAGCCGATGTCTGGCGGCCAGCGTTCAGCGACGCGCAGCAAGCGCGAGGAGGCAAGGATCGAGGCGGCATCGTCGGTTCGCGGGGCGAGGCGCTCGGCGCCGGCGGCCGTGGCCTGCGAGGCCGCATGCACGCGGCGCTTTGTCGGGCGGCTTCGATCTGCAAGAAATCGAACCATCGTGAGGTGGGGAAGCTGCGGCCGCGGCTGCATGCTAGGGCCGAGCTAGAAGCGAGCTTCGGGTAGCCAGCGACGGCTGCGAGCTTCAAGCTCGGGAAGGTTCAGCCGGTGACAATGCACGGTGGTGGGCGAAGCTCCGAGCGCGCCGTGGAGTTCGGCTTCGATGTTGGCGGCTTCGTGCCACAGGCGTCGGAGTTGGCTGGCGGCTGCGTGCCACAGGCGTCGGAGCTGGCCGGCGGCTGCGTGCCGGATCCGGTCGGTGGCGTAGACAGTTGGGAGTGGTCTGCTGGTGACCTGCGGCCGTCAACGCTTTTGGAAGTGGCTTCATGCCAATATGTATCTTCATGCAACTTCGTGTACTGCTTTGTGTACTGCGGCGATACAAATCAGCTTCGTGCTAATAGATTAGATGTATGCATATCCTTACGCGAGATTAGATCAATATCCCCGTATCTCACCTTTCAATCTTTCTCCGGTGGAATGTCGTGCTGATAACGTGTTAGACAACCTCGCTATCGAATAGTCCGGGGTTGCCTAATAGATCTAAACTGGAGAACAGAGAGAAAGGGAGAAAGACACTATGTGGAGGGGCTGCTCTGCTTTATTATTTTGATTGCATGTGTATACAATGGATAGCCCCTGCCTCCTGTTTATAACCTACCAGCTAGGGTTTAGGGAGAGTCCAGATAGACCACGAAGGCCAGGTTTCCTAACAGATATAAACATGTACAGTGGCCTCTACGGAGGTTAAGAAACCTTCCTGCTTTTTTTCCGGCGGCGCAAACTATAACCATTTCTCTGCCTAAAAAGGCACACGCGCAGAGCATCCTGGCCGATAAATTCCCCTTCACCCAAAGTTTGCCGGGCCACCCTCCACAGAATCCGCCAGGTCATCGTCTCTACTTGTCAGTTTCGGGCCAAAGGCGTGGCGTGGGCGGCGGCAGCACACAGTCTCCGCCTCCGGTCCTGCCTTCCTGACTTCCTCTTAATCATTTCCACTTTGTCCAACCTCAGTACCTCACCATAACCCAAAACAGCAAAGTAAAAAAAAAAGTAACCACAGAAAATCTCAAGAACCCCTCGACCTCCACTCTATAAATACTCCCCTTCATCCTCTCGGCCAGCCTCACAACACAAACGTTCCTCTTCTCTCCTCACCACTAGCTCCCATGCCCTGCCTAGAGCAAGCTACAACAGCAGCTTGCAAGACAGCACAACCAATGGTAACATGCCTGAACTGTGTTTCGCACGATGCATGATTAGCTAGATTGCCAAGTTGCTCAGTTGATCTATGTAAACGTACAGGTTTCGGCCGGAGGCCATGGCGGATACAGCGACGCCGGCGATGGCCTCGTCGTCGACTTCCGGGGCAATCCGGTCGACAAGTCCAAGACCGGAGGATGGCTCGGAGCCGGCCTCATTCTAGGTATGTTATTGATCGACTTCCATAGCCCCCCCGCAATGTGTTCTCGATCATGTATGCTCTTGTGTTCTTGTAATTGCAAGTCATAGTAACATGCGAATGCTTGTGCACGGACGTGCGTGTCGTGGCGACATGGCGTCTGCAGGGACGGAGCTGGCGGAGCGCGTGTGCGTGATGGGCATCTCGATGAACCTGGTGACGTACCTCGTCGGCGAACTGCACCTCTCCAACGCCAAGTCCGCCAACATCGTCACCAACTTCATGGGCACCCTCAACCTCCTCGCCCTCGTCGGCGGCTTCCTCGCCGACGCCAAGCTCGGCCGCTACCTCACCATCGCCGTCTCCGCCACCATCGCCGCCACCGTAAGCACGCGCACAACACACATCGTACCATTCAATCAGCCAAGTTCTTACAATCTATATGCATGCATGCGTCGTCGCATTGCAACGTTAATGAATCAACAGGGCGTGAGCCTGCTGACGGTCGACACGATGGTGCCGAACATGCGGCCGCCGCCGTGCGGGGACCCGCGGAGCGCGCGGGCGCACGAGTGCGTGCCGGCGAGCGGCGGGCAGCTGACGATGCTGTACGCAGCTCTGTACACGATCGCGGCGGGCGCGGGGGGGCTCAAGGCGAACGTGTCCGGGTTCGGGTCGGACCAGTTCGACGGGCGCGACCCGCGGGAGGAGCGGGCCATGGTGTTCTTCTTCAACCGCTTCTACTTCTGCATCAGCCTCGGCTCGCTGTTCGCGGTCACCGTGCTGGTGTACGTCCAGGACAACGTCGGCCGCGGCTGGGGCTACGGCGTCTCGGCCGTCGCCATGGTCCTCGCCGTCGCCGTGCTCGTGGCTGGCACAACCAAGTACCGGTACCGGCGCCCCGAGGGGAGCCCGCTCACGGTGATCGGGAGGGTGCTGTGGACGGCGTGGAGGAAGCGAAAGCTGCTTCTCCCCGCCGATGCGGCCGAGCTTCACGGCTTCCACACAGCCAAGGTGGCCTACACCGACAGGCTCAGGTAATGCAAATTTATCTTGCAGTTAATTATCAATTGATTTTCCTTCTGAATAGCAACGCGTTCAGTTTGAGCTATGCTTTTCTCGATTACGAAATTATAGTTTCGGACATATACAGTTTTGAGAAGTTAACTTATTGCTGGCCCAATTAATAGTAGCTGGAAGGAAAATGTTATGGTTGGCACAATGCATCAGCTATTATACAACACACACACATATTTGGGTATACTTTTCAAACTTTTAATTTTAGGGTATATATCCATCTATAACAATTCAAATGAAACATATACGACCTTTAAAAAAAAATACTTAAATTCAAAGATTTGAACGAATTTATCACATGTTTTGCTAATATATATATAAAATCAGCACATACCTACAATCAAATTATCATAAAAAAACTCTAGTTTGAATTTCAGTTCAAACCTATTTGAACTAGTTAGTAAACTGCTTAAACTTAATATCTTAAAAAAATTTGAATGCAAATAAATAGAAAAAATACCCGTTTTGGATCATGGTGCCCCAGATAATTGTACTACGTATGTGTGTATATGGGTGTTTAGTAAGAATATGAGTGTTTTCTTGCTAAATAGCAATCAAATTTCAAGTCTTATGATTTGGATCCAATTTATGGATTCAATTTACCTTCTGTCCCCCATTTAAGTACGTACCATTTACAAAAAAAATTGAATGCTCGTGAATCGAAAAAATAATCTAGTGGCATTTAACAATTCACTTTACGTATATCGTAGTGACACACAAAAGGACAATAATACTGGCCAGTACTAGCACTATACGGGAAGGATTAGATGCATGTGGCTGTTTGTATTTATCGCTGCTCGTTCTTTTTCAGTTGAAAATGCGATAGTGTGGTACGTCCTGAGCTTTCGTGCCGTGTTTTGAGTCGCAGCCACAGAAAATTTCCACGGTTAGTATAAATCGGTACCGTTCGTCCCGATAGCTATTGATTCAATTATCAAGTGTACGCATGAGAGTTCAGCACGTCTATTATTAGTACAAGCATGCTGCTTGTATTCGTGTCCTGTCAGTGTCAAGCTAGGCTGAGATGGACAACGGAAGCTAGAAACGACAAATCGGATCTGCCCTTGCTAACGCAACACGCAAGGGCAAATCATGCCAGAGAGGAAACGAAGTGAAGTGATCAAAGCAACATCGTCTGTATGTTTTTGTCCCAAACTTTGGGCCGTACGATCAAAATACATATCTGTAGGATCAACCCACCTCGAATTCAAGGGGACCGTGCATTGATCTGAAAACAAATCCAATAGCCAAGAATTTAGATGATGGTTGCTAAAGAAAACATCAGATGAAACTTATCAAAACCCTTCAACTAAATATCATCCTTGTCGTTGCCCTAAATGTTGAGTAGTGATCGACAGTCTGAGACGGGTGGGTGAGTGACGCAACACACCCAAATTGTAATTAACTGGAGTGTGAAATGCTTATCTGAATGGGATTAGTCGGGATTTGGTGCACGCATCGGTCTACTGGAGCCTTCGGCTGTGAGCATGTGAAGTTTCAGAGTTTTCAGACGGTAGCTATTGAAGTTTGGGATGTTACACACGGATGCATTGCCGTTTCCCGTAGGAATGAGTGTCGTAACGCGTAACATGGACGATGTTAATTACATCGTGCAGGCGTGCAGTGCTGACTTGCTTTACCGTGCACTGCAATGCAGGTGCCTCGACAAAGCGGCGATCGTGGATCAGGCCGACCTGGCCGCGCCGGCGGCGAAGCAGCAGCCGGCGTCGGCGTCGACGGTGACGGAGGTGGAGGAGGTGAAGATGGTGGTGAAGCTGCTGCCCATCTGGTCTACCTGCATCCTCTTCTGGACGGTGTACTCCCAGATGACCACATTCTCCGTCGAGCAGGCCACCCGCATGGACCGCCGCCTCCACCCCGGCGCTGCCTCGGGCTTCGCCATCCCCGCCGGGTCCCTCTCCGTTTTCCTCTTCCTCTCCATCCTCCTCTTCACCTCCCTCAACGAGCGCCTCCTCGTGCCGCTGGCCAGCCGCCTCACCCGCCGACCGCAGGGGCTCACCTCGCTCCAGCGCATCGGCGCCGGCCTCGTCCTCGCCATCGTCGCCATGGTGGTCTCCGCGCTCGTCGAGAAGAAGCGCCGCGACGCCGCGAACGGGGCCTCCCACGCCGTCATCAGCGCGTTCTGGCTGGTGCCGCAGTTCTTCCTGGTGGGCGCCGGCGAGGCGTTCGCGTACGTGGGGCAGCTCGAGTTCTTCATCCGCAAGGCGCCGGAGCGGATGAAGTCCATGAGCACGGGGCTCTTCCTGGTGACGCTGTCCATGGGTTTCTTCCTAAGCAGCTTCCTCGTCTTCGTCGTCGACGGCGTGACGCGGGGGACGTGGATACGGAATAACCTGGACGCCGGGAGGCTGGACCGGTTCTACTGGATGCTGGCCGTGCTCGGTGTGGTCAACTTCGCCGTGTTCCTGGTGTTCGCGGGCCGGCACGAGTACAAGCCCAGCACGGCTGCCGTGGTGGCGCCCGCCTGGGAGGGCAACGGCGGCGCCCTGGGGAAGGAGATGGACGACGTCGTCGCGGTCAAGGCGGCCGTCGAAGGGATGGATGTGTAGGGAGTCGTAGGACATGCATAAATGAGCAGTGGTTTGTACGTATCATCTAGATATAGCTTTGGTTGGGGTGGTGTACGGTATTTTTCTTGCCAGTTAATTTGGATGTTTGCTGCTTGCTTCTGTCTGCTCTCCTGTGGGAAGCTAAGGAGATCGACGAATTGAGGTGAAAGTGTTTATCAACTATAGATCAAGCAATGGTAAAAGGGTTTTGAGGTGAAAGTGTTTATCAACTATAGATCAAGCAATGGTAAAAGGGTTTTGATAAGTTTCATCTGGATGTTTTTTTTAGCAACTATCATTCAAATTCCTGGTCATTGAATTTACTTTCAAATCGATGCACACGCCTCCTGAATTCGAGGTGGGTTAATCCTACGGATGTGTGTTTTGATCGTACGGTCTAAAGTTTAGATGTTTTTTGGGACAAAAACATCCGGATTAGTTTCTTGAATCTTGAAACTCTTTTGTTCGTTTTTTTTGTAGTGAATAATCTCTCTCTCTCTCTCTCTCTCTCTCTCTCTCTCTCTCTCTCTCTCTCTCTCTCTCTCTCTCTCTCTCTCTCTCTCTCTCTCTCTCTCTCTCTCTCTCTCTCTCTCTCCTCCGGTTTATATTAATAACTCAAGCATAACGCATTTACTATCTAAATTTTACCTTAAAGAGTTTAGACAGACAACATATGAATCGATGAACTCTCTTGTCTTCCTCACTTCCTCACCGTAGGAGATAGACAAAAGCACATGCACAGGCCCAAACCAGCCGATTGTTTTTTTTGGCACCTTACCAAACGTAGGAATTAGGGTGCATGTGAGACAAACACAGTCCAAGATTTGGCATTTTGGGAGATAAGATAGATAGCCAATATCTGTATATCCCACTATAGGTAAGTCTTGATGCTTACGATAAAATAAGCACTACTACAGAATTGCTTATCAGAGACGGTTTTGTGAACCGTCTCTAACAATGGGTCAGTGATAATAGAGCCACTTCACAGACGGTTTTATAAACCGTCTATGATAATAATCTCACAGACGGTTCTTATTTAGAACCGTCAGTGATATATTAAATTTACCGACGGTTTGTAATAAGATCTGTCTGTGATATAAATCCTATCACTAACGGTTCCTTATACCAACCGTCTGTGATAGTGTAGATATCACAGTCGGTTTAGTGTATGAACCGTCTGTGTTATACAAATTATCACAGACAGTCCACATGTATGAACCGTCTGTGATATTTATATCACAGACGGTTCTTATTTGTGAACCGTCTGTGATAAATTATCACAGACGGTTCACAAATAAGAACCGTCTGTGATATGGTTTTCATATATAGACCTTTTTCTGTTTATTGGCTAGCCTCAGGAAATGCTAGCCATGCCCTCTGAAACAGACATAACACAGAAGGTACATTGCAGTTATTAGACAGAAGCATTATTTCAGCGATCACAGATTTGGGATTCATTTAGCAGTTGGGATTCATTCACAAGCACTATCATTACATCCATTTCAGCAAATAAACTGAAAAAATGTCCACGCAAACTGCAATGTAGCTATATATACTACGCAAACTGCATGCAGCTATAATCAGGTGAGCCAAGAAGATGAGCTATAATCAGCTTCGCAAACTTCTCCTTCTTCAAAGTAGCGGCACTTGTTTACACTGTATAGATGAATTCATGTCAGCAACTAATATTGCAATCGAGTTTCTTGTATAGATGAATTCATGTCGGCAACTAATATTGCATAGATGGATTCATGTCAGCTCATAGTATAGTAAAAAAAATCTTGTATATGCACACTTGTTTACACTGTCAGCACTCATCCCCTAAAAGATAAAATCTCCACCAGGGTAAAACATCAAAAAGATGAAAATAGGTGACCTAACCAGCAAAAGCATTCTATTATATGTCCATAATTATAAACCACCAATTGTGTTTATATTTTTACAATAAATATGCATCGAAACATTTATCATAAATCTAAATGCTCTAAAATAGGAAATCAAACCAATTTTTTAAGACTTGTACAGAATAATCAAGATCTCCTTCCAAGGAAAAGGTACAGTTAACTATGGGGCAGAGATCAGGATTGGATTCAGACTCGTTTTCCTCTCTTTCCATGAGACTAATCAATTCTTCCAGCATGCAAGCATTGGACTGAAAACGGTAATCCATAATTTAGGAGCCTAGCCTATGTAAAACCCATTATCCAACACCTGCAAGTTGCAAATGAAAACAAAATCAGTTTCATTAGTTAAGAGTTCATGTCAAAAAGGTGACGAGTGACTGCAGCGGAGCATGGTGTAAGCGTTTTTGTCTGAAGCTGTCGTGTTTCCATCCTGTGACGCATAAAAATCTGAAAAAGAAAGCACAGATATACGGCAAGATATATGTCTGCACTAGTGGTAAGATATAGTATGGCATATGTATACATGGAAAATCCTATATATAAGTACCTGAAGATGGCTCTTGATATGAGATATGTTGACTCCCTTCACGCCCATCAACTGAAGATCAACACAGAAGCATTATTACATCTATTTCAGCGATCACATAGACATTACAAGCATCATTACATCCATTTCACAGATCATCAGATACACAGAGACATTACATCCATTTCAGCGATCACAGATCATCACAAGCACTATCAGTACATCCATTTCAGCAAATAAACTGAAAAAATGTGAAGTACCGGAACTCATTTGTAAGAACTACAATACAACACCTGCGTTTAGCAATACAAAGAAAAACTGCGTCCACAAGTTTCACAAATTGCAGCACAAGTTTCATAAATTAAAACAGTACAAGTGGCAATACAGAGAAAAACCTAACTCTTGCAGTTAGGCACCTGCGTAGAACTTGCCTTTTTTGACTAATGACTTCAGTGACTAGGAAAAAAGAAAGTTTTCCTCGAATGGCCTCCAGTTCCCTGTCTTTCAACGAAGTTTTATCGTTATTCATTTGTGTTGCATTGACGAGGAGATGCATGTTATGGCAAACATAAAATCCACATCGGTTATTGCCATGTCCCTATTGGTGGCACTGCAAAAATAGAATTGCTTAGTTCCAGAATCATTATTACGGAGTTTGATATAGGATTATACTGTATAGAGGATACCGGAAACTTGAAATCGTGCTGCAATGCTTTATCCCCGCCTTTAACAGAAGGATCTCGCAAAGCTTTAACCGACCTACGTGATTTCGAAAGGTTAGCCTCAGCTATTCCAAGAGCAACAAGCACCTTAAACAACGTGGTTACCTGGTGATTAACAGTGCGATAGGTTTCAAGTCGTGGTTGTCGGTATGTGAGGAATCAACGTAAATAACCCGGTTCTTGGCCATATGAATTACAATTAGAACCCAGTGAAACCTGCATAGGTATGTCGCCATAGTCAATTAGCACCAAAGTATTGTGTGCACATTACAAATGAGAGTATAGCAAGTCGGGCAGCACTTACCCTGGGTTAAAGGGTAAAAGTATGAAACTTTTATCTTTTTGAGCATCCAAGGCATGTCGCATGTATTCCTCTACAGCTTTTGCATCTTGGTTTATTATTTGCTGCGAGACTAAGAGTGGGTCGAGGAAACCCACCGATCTATTGTTCTTTCTCGCCTCGCGTATCATGTATCTTTATATACAAAAGTTAGGCAAAGGGGTCACTTCATAGATGGTTATATATATATATATGACATTTATCGGTATTACAGGGAAGACACTCACAATGTCCAGCATCTTAAGAGCGAGGCGTCGAGGGCGTCGAGGTTGAAGAGATCGAACAGGTCCTGGAAGCCGACCGCAAAGAAGCCCCCCGATGACTCGTTGAATAGATGCTTAGGCTTGTAGCGGACCATGATACTTGTTGTACGTTCTATCTCTGGCTTGTTAGCTTCTCTCATGTAATAAGTATGCAGGCTTTTGCAGCAGTAAGTACATGTCTTCATGCGATCTTCCGTTAGTAAAGGCTCTCCTAGCTTGAATAACCGGGCCAACGGGGCAATCAGATAGTCCAAGGCCTTCGCTATCTGTTTCGTTCTGCCCTTCCCTTTCTTTCTTTGACAGGAAATCTTCACGGGAGACGAGGGGAGGGGAGAGCAATCAAAATCAAAGTCAAAGTCGAAGGGAGGTACTTGTGGTGGAGGAAGGATAGGTATTTCTGGTGGAGGAAGTAGAGGTATTTCTGGTGGAGGATGGATGTCTAGGGAGATGTCGCTGCTGGGCCACTGGATGAATGTGCCAATGACATCCCCCAGTGTCTGAAGCTCGTCATTTGGTGGCAATTGTAGCGTGACGATCTTGAAAATGTCATGAACACCGTCCACGTTGATCTTCGTGAAACCCGGCGCTAGCAGGGTACCGTGCACCATCGCCCCTTCAGTGGATGGATACGCGAGGCCCCAAGCAGCCTGTATAGGAGGGGAGTGTGGGATGTCTGAGATAGGGGTCCCGCAAGTGGGGCCTATACCCGACTGGGCTAGACGGGCGGAGTAGTAGGCCCAAAGCCCAGAAGCGCCACGACGGGCCCGGAGGAGGTTTTCGACTTGTTCCCCAAGGCAACTCCCGATCCTTCGGGGAAGCTTCGCGCCACACCCAAACAACCCGCCAAAAACGAAGCATGCAGCCTGACATTCGCAGAGCCTGCAGACGCTGGAACCTGACAGGGTGGCAGGCGCGGGTCGGGGAAAGCACAACCACCTCTCCAAGACGTAGTGCGCCATAGCCGACGAAGACAAAGTATGTGTTGGTGAGGCCACCATGTGGAGGGCCCGGTGGCGCCCATCTATCATGTATCCTTCCCCCAGTATATAAGGGGAGGAGGGAGAAACAAGAAAGAGAGGACGCTCATATATCCAAGAACACAGGACTAGGGTATTATCTCCTCCGAGAGAGCCCGAACCTGTCTAAAAACAGATCGCCCTCGCATCCTGTGTTACCATCAAGCTCAGATCCCGCACAAATCCCCTAGAATCACAAATCTCATTGCCGGCGAAACCGATCGTCGACAGTTGGCGCGCCAGGTAGGGGCTTGTGTCAAGATCTTCGTCAAGCTTGATGGCTGCGACGAGCGGAGTCTCCACAGTCTTCTACCCGGTCAGTCTTCCGCTTCTAAGCTTGACCTTCATCTCCAACGACCTCGGAACCTTTCCTCTCTAATGGGACCGTCTTTGCAAAGACGGTGAGGTTTCCGGTGGGCCATCTTCACGACTTCCACGCCGATCGGGGGGTCCCCCTGTCTCGCGCTCTAAAGTGCCGAGTAGGGGATCGAAGGCCCGGTCCGGCCAGGGAGTCGGACCCAAGGACGCCGAGGTACGAATGGTGGGGGTTCTCGCCGCCAAACCACTCGGCACCTCCGAGCGCCTGGAGTTATCCTCTTCAGGCTCACCCAGCTCAGCGGCCGAGTCAGAAGAAAGCCTAGAGAGTTGCTGGAATTTCCGTAGAGTTTGCGTAATCGAGGGCTCATGGGCAGATTCGCAGCAGCGCCTCGACACTTCGGCCGCCGCCGACTTGGAAGGTGCCCGAGCAACTGAACTCGACGCTGGCGCCAGACTCTGGATCAGCGCCTACCGGTCAATGAAGACATTCTGCAAGCTAAGATGGGGGACCAAGCTGTTTTCCGTACCCCACAGCAGAATATCGTCGCCTCCAAGACACTCCTGGATACCCTGAGTGAAAAGATGAGAAAGTTGCCTAGAGGGGGGGTGAATAGGCAGTTCAAAATTTAAACTAAATTTGTCGCAGCGGAAAGAGTATCGGAACTTCCGGTGTTGGATCGGAACTTCCGATGTAATCGGAACTTCCAATACCAGTTCGGAATGTCCGATCGACTTTTGACCCGGACAATTACCAACTGAAAGTAATGAACTTAAGAGACAATATAAGAAGGTTGGATCAAAACGATAATGAGACAAGTTAAAGCAAAGTGAAAAAGGAGACACGGAATTGATCCCGGAGTTCGGATTCTTGAGGGAATCCTACGTCTCCGTTGAGGAGGCTCCAAAGAGCCGGGTCTTTTCCAACCCTTTCCTCCCAAACCTCGGTCACACTTGAGGCTTGGTTCCACTATTTGGTTCCTTTCCTTTCGGAGGCGGAGCCGGCCTTTACAAACTTCTCACGGCAACCCACAATCCTTGGGAGCTCGTGATCGACGCCCTAAGCCGTCTAGGAGTCCTTCAACCTCCAAGAGTAACAAATGCACGTTGATCGATCTTGGAGGAACACTCTAATGCTCAAGATGGAAGACACTTGCTTTTCACTCTAGCTCCAAATCTCACTTCTAGTCCTCACTCCTTGGATGATCCCTAAGATCAAAGAGGAGGGCTCAAAAGTAGACTAGAGAGGGCTCAAGGTGCACTAGAGTTCTGCCAAATAGAGTGTGTAACCCTCAAATGAGAGAGGGGTGGGGTATTTATAGTTTCTTGCAAAAACTAGCCGTTATACTCCCACTCAGCTGCATATCGGAACTTCCGATATCAACATCGGAATGTCCGATATGTACAAATAATCAGAACTCGAGCGCACTTTAGCTGTTACACAAGATGCATCGGAACTTCCGATGTAAACATCGGAACTTCCGATGTTCCCAGAAAAGCCCTTGGCAAAATGCCTCTAAGTCCATATCGGACTGTCCGATATATACATCGGAACTTCCGATACCAATATCGGAATGTCCGATCGAATATATCGGAGTGTCCGATAATTCCAGAGAGCTCCCTTTTTTCGATTTGAACACATCGGAACTTCCGATGACAAATATCGGAACTTCCGATCTTTACAGAGAGCACCCTAGAAGGCTTTACAACGTATCGGAACTTCCGATCGTAAATATCGGAACTTCCGATACATCTTCTACGCATCGGACTGAAGCAAGCATGCACATCGGAACGTCCGGTCACATCGGAACTTCCGATGTAATATCGGAATGTCCGACTTGAACTTAGATAAAAACACATTCCGGTGCATGCGCGATGACTTAGGGTCTCAAAAAGATTTAAAGTAACATTCATCTGAGCATAGAGACTACCCTAGATCATCTACGATGCATCCCTCTTAATAGTACGGCATTCCTACGACACAAAGCACAGAGAAAAAGGATTACAAAGCCGTTTTACTCGCTTGAATTCGTTTGAGAGTGTCCTTCGCATGTAGAAGATCTCTCATTCAATCTTTTACCTGTCCACAAGCTCATTGAAGACATTAGTCCCTTTTAATCGTTTGACTTTGGCTTGAAGTAGGAGGCTCGACTTGTGTAGATGAATTGTCTTGTTGTACCTTTTCTTGCGGCCTCACTTCTCCTATTGCCATCTTCTTGATTGCAATGCTTGGCTCTTCCTCATTTCCTAGCACATTTAAATCAACTTGCTCTACTTGAGAGCCGTTAGATTCATCAAATGTCACGTCTCTCGCTATTTCAACACAACCCGAGGTTTTGTTGAAAACACGATAAGCGTAGGCATTTGATCCATATCCTAGCAAGAACCCTTCATCGACCTTTGGAGCGAATTTGGAGTTCTTAGGCTTCTTGTTTAGGATAAAACATTTACTACCGAAAACTCTGAAATACGAAATATTTGGTTTGTTACCGGTGAGGAGTTCGTATGCCGTTTTCTTCAATATCTTGTGGAGATATAAACGGTTGATGGCATGACACGCGGTGTTGACGGCTTCCGCCCAAAAATGGTCGGAGATCTTGTACTCATCAAGCATTGTCCTTGCCATCTCGATTAAAGTCCGGTTCTTCCTTTCTACCACTCCATTTTGTTGAGGGGAGTATGGAGCGGAAAACTCATGCTTGATCCCTTCTTCATCAAGGAATTCTTCGACTTGAGTATTCTTGAATTCGCTTCCATTATCACTTCGAATCTTCTTGATCTTCAACTCGAATTCATTTTGGGCTCTTCTTGAAAACTTCTTGATTATCCCTTGCGTCTCACTTTTCTCTTGCAAAAAGAACACCCACGTGAAGTGTGAAAAGTCATCAACCATAACTAAACCATACTTGTTACCTCCGATGCTTATATAAGCAACGGGTCCGAAGAGGTCCATGTGTAGAAGCTCCAATGGTTTTGTCGTCGTCATGATGTTCTTCGCGGGATGACGCGCTCCAACTTGCTTTCTGGCTTGACAAGCGCTACAAATCCTATTTTTCTCAAACTCAACATTCGTTAGTCCAATGATGTGATCACCTTTTAGAAGCTTGTCGAGATTTCTCATGCCAACATGGGCTAGCCGGCGATGCCATAACCAACCCATGCTAGACTTTGCCATTAAGCATGTTTGAAGTTTAGCGCTATTTGAGTTGAAATCAACCAAATAGAGCTTACCCTTCAAATATCCTTTAAAAGCAATTGAGGAATTGTCTCTTCTAAAGATGGTCACATCCACATTAGTAAAAAGACAATTATAACCCATCTCACACATTAAGTACACGGATAACAAATTGTAATTTAAAGATTTGACTAATAGAACATTTGAAATGGAATGATCATTAGAAATAGCAATTTTACCTAATCCCATAACCTCGCCTTTACCATTATCTCCAAACACAATATTTTCATATTGTGACCCTTTTTCATCAAAAGATGAAAACATTTTCTTTTCTCCGGTCATATGGTTTGTGCAACCACTATCAAGCACCCAACTTGATCCACCGGAGGTATAATCCTACAAGATCACATTAGACTTTGTTTTTAGGTACCCAAATCCTTTTGGGTCCTTGCATGTTAGTGATCAAAACTTTTGGTACCCACACCTTCTTCTTACTCTTTTCACTAGAGTTGTGGGCACCGACAAAATGAGCAATCACTTTACCACGGTGATTTCTCTTCAACATGTAAGAAGCAAAGTGAATAGAATGAGATGCGTGATGTTGAAGATGCTTGTTAGATTCTTGCCCGGTCTTGATGACATGTGTGGTGGTCAATGGTTGTTTGTCATTTCCTTTGACAAACTGGATGCATTCCTTACCTTTTACCACCACACGATCATTTCTTTTGCATTCATACTTATCATATCCTAGCCCTTCTTTGTTTTTGTTTCCTCGACCATTTATGGTCTTATATAAGGCATCCTTGGATTGATAAGTTTTCATGCAACCGTACCTTACCAAGGCACTTAGTCTCTCGTTTTCGCTTTTTAATACTTGCATGAATTGGAAGTTAGTAGTGCAAGCATTAACATCGATATTGTAGCACCGAGAGCAACCATTGCTAGTGGAAGGAATAGATGCTAATTGTGAATCAACAATTGGAGAGTTAATATCGTTAAGAGATTCAATTTGCACTTCAAGAGCTTGGAGATTGTTTTTCAGACTTATGACATTCTCTTGAAGTGACTCATTTGAACCCTTAAGCATTTCAATTGAATTATTAGCCAAATCAAGCTTTTTGGTCAACAATTCAATAGTCTCCTTTTCTTTAGTGAGGATCTTCTCGAGAGCAAGAGTTTTCTTCTTTTCACAAATTAACAACTCTTGTTGCTTCTCGAGAGTTTCCTCTTGGCTATCTATTCTTTTCAATAGCTTATGAATCTTAGCAATAGCCGATTTGCTCAAATCACAAAATAGAGCATCATCATTATCATCATCGCTTTCCAATTCACTATCGCTACTTGGGGGTTTGGTTTTAGCCATTACCTTGCGCCCTTTGGCCATAAGACAAATAGGCGCGTCATGGTCGGAGTCGTTGTCGCTCAATTCCCCGAATAGCGACTTTGTCGGTGGAGTGGCTTCTATGGCGAGGGTGGCGACTCCTTCATCATCGGTGTCGGAGTCGGAGTCGTTTGAATCCCATTCTTCTCCAATGTGAGCTCGCCCCGAGTACTTCTTCTTGTAAGTCTTGTTCTTCTTGAGCGGCTCACTTTTCTTGTTCTCATTTTGGTTGTTCTTCTTCTTTGGACAATCGGCGATGAAGTGTCCAACTTCACCGCACTCATAGCAAGCCCTCTTTGTGTTTGTTCTTCTTCTTGATTTGTCGTTGTAGTTCTTCTTGTACTTGCTTGACCCATCATACTTGAGGAACTTTTTGAATTTCCTTACAAATAGAGCCAAGTCTTCTTCGTCTTCGCTTTCATCTTCCTCTTCATCACTTGAGGTTGATTCTTCCTTTTTGCTTGCCTTCAAAGCTATTTGCTTCGGTCTTGAGCTCGAGCTTTGCTTGGCAAGGTTCTTTACTTCTTTTGCTTCTTCCTCCATGAGCTCATGTGAAAGAATTCTTCCAAGCACGTCATTCGGAGTGAGCCTTTTGAAATCCTTTCGCTCTCGTATAAGAGTTACGAGAGTCGAGTTCCTTGGAGCAAAGGCTCTCAACATTCTTTTTACCACGACGTGGTCCGTCATATCCTTGCTTCCAAGCCCTCTTATCTTGTTTACGAGGATCATCAAGCGGTCATACATTTGTTGCGGAGTTTCATCATCATTCATAACGAATCTCCCCAACTTGCCTTCTAGCAATTCAATCTTTGACTCCCTTACACTTGATGTACCCTCATGTGCAACTTGGAGTGTGTCCCATATCTCTTTGGCTTCTTCCAAGCCATCCACTTTGTTGAATTCCTCGGGACTGAAGGATCATTGTTTTTTGATCCATGTGTTTTTGATGATGAGTATTTGAATATTCGAAGAGATTTGAAAAGATTTGAGTTGATTTGATTTTGGCTCAGTATTTGAAAAAGATCTGAAACCAGTTGGTTGTATGGATTAATGTGAGTCAAGTCGCGGACTTGGGCTCGGAAATTGTTTTTGTGTTTTTTGTTCACGTGCAGGTGTTGCTTGAGGTCGAACATGGTCGATGACGGGACCAAGACTAGGTTCAGGGAGGAACTGAGGTCGTGAGGGTCAAGGGTGTCATGCGAGATGTTTCGGACTAGAGAAACGGTGCACGTGAGGTCGAGATCGTTGCAGCGCAGCGGCAGGAGCTCGCGAGGCCGACGCGGCAAGCTGACGGCTGGCGGCTGACGCGGTAGGCACGGGCGCGCTGCAGCTTCGAGCGGCGGCTGGAGCGGGCTGGCAACTAGGCGGTCGAGCGCGTAGAGCCAGGCTGCCGCAACAGGCCAGGGAGGCGTGTGGCTGGACTGCGGCGGCCCGGCGAAGCGGCAGCTGCCCGACACGGCGTCCAGTGGCTACAGCGCGGCAGCGGCAAGTGGGTCATATGCATGTGTGTGTGTGGTGCATACATGTGTGCGTGAGTGGTGCATGTGTGTGTGTGCATGCTAGTGTGCGTGAGTGCATGGCGTGAGTGGTGTGTGCGTCGGCAGGAATGCATGCATGTGTGCGTCGGCAGAGAGAGTGAGTGGCGTGTGATGCATTGCTGTGTTGGCGTCGGTGCAGCATGCATGCAGGGCTGCAGAGCGCAGGGGGCAGGGCTGCCGTGACCGAGTGGAGTTCGGCAGGAGCCAGGCGCAGGAGGGATCGGTGGCCGTGTCCGAGAAGGAGACCGTGGGAGACCACATGGTTTCTGATTTGGACACCGTGGAGGATGGCTGCAGTATATATACTAAGCCAATGAAGCTAAAGAAAATTAATCCAAGGCAAAGCGCAAGAAGCAAGAGGTGCCTACAAGAGATTAGAGATTTTTCGGTGTTTTTCTAATCTTGTGAGATTAGAGATTTTTCGGTGTTTTTCTAATCTTGTGAGATTAGAGATTTTCGGTGTTTTTCTAATCTTGTGAGATTAGAGATTTTCGGTGGTTTTCTAATCTTGTGAGATTAGAGATTTTGGTGTCCTCCCGGAAGGAGTGGCTTTGGAATAAAGAAAAGGTTATGCAATTTTTTTTTACATACTCTTTTGCTATGATTCTTGATTAGAAGGATTGTTCGATTTTTTATAGAACTAGTTTTGATTTTTTTTTGATTTGTCTCGCTAATTAATCTAGGGTTTTGATTTCTACGATATTAGATATTCTTCCGCTCTTTAGGGGTTCTTTAATTTTCCGAAAGAAATAGTTGAATTTTATTCGGCATCTATTCACCCCCCCCCTCTAGTTGCCTACTCGGTCTTACAAGTGGTATCAGAGCAAGGCTCCACTAATCCATCTTAACAGGTGATTAGTAAAACGGTAAGTTATGGCAACGGAGAAATACTCGAACAAGCCGCCAATCTTCGATGGCATGCATTTCCCCAACGCGGATCCGGATGACTGCATATCTTCAAGCTCAAGGTAACGCGATTTGGCGCAAGGTAAAAATTTCGTACGAGCTTCCTTCTAATGATGATATTGATAAAATCGAGTTTGAAAAAGATGTTGAAAACAATAATAGAGCTAGAAACATATTGCTTCAAGGACTTGCTAGAAAAGAATTCGATAGAGTCTGTCATTTACTCACTGCTCATGAAATTTGGAAATCTCTTCAAGATTATCACGAGGGTACTGACTCTGTAAAAGAAGCTAGGCAAGATCAATTTAAAAAAGAATACACTAGATTTGAAATGAACTCTGGAGAATCTCTAGATGATTGTTTTGCTCGCTTTAACAGAATTTTAAACAATCTTAGAGTCAGTAGATGTAAAGTACATCGACTCTGAAAATGCTAGACATTTCCTATCATCTCTTGATCTTAAAATCTGGCAAATGAAAGTGACTGCTTTTAGGGAAGCTCACAAGATGAGTGAAATGACTTTGGATAAACTATATTCTAGTCTCAAGACTTTTGAGATAGACATCGTTTCAAGAACTTCCAATGATAACTCTATGGCTCTTAATGCTAATTCTTCATATGATAATGCCACTAGTTCTTCATCATCATATTCCATTACTGCTTTGAGTGCTCTTAGTGATGAACAGCTAGATCAAATACCATAAGATACTCTTGCTCTTCTTTCCAAGCGTGTCAATGCAATTACATGAGATCAAGGGAGAGAAGAGGAGCCTCCATCCACTGCTACAACTGCGGCAAGGCCGGGCACATCCGTGCTAACTGTTTCAAGAACAAAGATAAAGAGGAGAAGGAGCAAAGCAACTCCTCCAAGTCCTTCCGGCCAAAAGAAAGCAAGGACAAAAATAAGCAACGGACAAAAGATGCTCAACAAAGTCTTCAAGAAGAATTGGTCGCTTAGACTTAAGCGACATTGATGATTCAACTGACGATGAGAAGGAAGCAAAGCAAACTAAGCTGGACGAGAAAGATTTCACCGGACTATGCTTCATGGCGAAAGGGAACACTAGTGATTCTAGTGACAACGACAGCACTTCCAGCGACGGTGATGAGGTAATACCTTCGTATGATGAGCTTTGTGAAGTTTTAGTCATATTGAGAAAATCTTTAAGAAAATCTTTACTCAAAAATAAAAACTTAGAGAAAGATCTATCCATGCTGAAAAATGAAAAACTTGTGAAAAATGTTGGTTGCTCTACTGATGGTTTACATGGTCAAACTTCTTGTTCTAAATGTCCCATACTAGAATTGAAGTTGCATGATGCAGATGCTAAGATTACTCAATTGGTTAATGATTTGCTTACACATGAAGTTCTTTCATGCTCAACTTGTCGCAAGCAAAAGAAAAAGTAGATGTTTCTGTAATAATTGTTTAACACTCTCTCGAAAAATTGATTACTTGGAAAAGTCTTTAGAACGCTTTACTAAAGGAAAGAAAAATCTAAATATGATTTTGGATCAATCAAGAGTCAAGACTCATCACATAGGTTTAGGTTTTGATCCTTATGCTCATCACAAATCATCTTCTCCTACTATTGTTAAAACTCTTGAAAGTTGAAAGTTTGAAATTGTCAAAGAACCTGAGAAAACTGTCTTCAAATCTGCGAATTTTATCTTCTACTATGATGAATGCAAATGTTGCTTCGCTTCTAAAGACAAACCATTTGTTAAGTACAATTGCACTCATTGTGGAAAAGATGGTCATTTGATGAATTTTTGTTTTAGACTAGCCAAACAACAGAGAAAGGAAAATTCAAAGGCTAAGTCTAACTTTAGACAAACACGTATCATTTCTCCACATGTTCCGCTTGTGAAAGCAAACAAAATACCTGAAATTCATCTACTTTGCATTCACAAGCTTTTGTACGATCACCTCCTCGTCGAAAGTGATTCAAAGGTCGATACCTAAATCTTATTTCTCTAACCCCGCCAATAATCCTCGGCATCTTCTCATCCATAACATGTAGGTGGTACGAGAAGGGAAGGAGAACATCCGGGTTGTTGATTCAGATGTCGCCAACACATGACAGCAACCCAAGTTGGTTCTCCTCCCTAACAAAAGCATCCGGGAACGAAACGATCACTTTTGGAGATGCTACTCTCAAGCGTCATTGCAAAAAGGTACAAGTGAAGGTAAATGAGCACTTTACTTTAAAAATGTCTCTTTGGTGTCTAAACTGAAATTCAACCTTCTATCTCAGATCTCAATTGTTGGATGAAAACTTTGAAGTGAGTTTTAAACCAAATGCATGTAGAGTACTCGATGCTTCGAAACTTGACTCTTGAGATATCTAGACTTGGAAAAATTTTCATAGCAAATTTTAGCAATGCTTCAAGTTCACATTGTTTTGTTGCTTCAGAATCTAGAAATCTCAATTTTTGGCATCGTCGGCTAGGTCACATGGGCTTTGATCTGTTATCTAGATTGAGTGGTTTAGACTTAATTCGTGGCTTGCCAAAATTAAAATCTTGCAAAGACATTGTTTGTGCTTCCTGTCGACATGGTAAGATGGTTGGAGCCCCTCATGCTCCTGTCTCTACTGTAATGACCACTGGCCCCGGTCAACTTCTTCACATGGATACAGTAGGACCATCTCGAGTACAATCGGCCGGAGGTAAGTGGTACTTTCTAGTAATAGTTGATGATTATTCGAGATACTCTTGGGTGCATTTTTTGTCTTCAAAAGATGAGATTTTTGGACTCTTTCATGTCTTCATTAAGAGATTGATAAATGAATTGCCTAACTCATTGAAAGCCATAAGAATGTATAATGGTACAGAATTCAAAAATGCATTGTTTAAATCTTTTTGTGAAACTAATGGGATTGAACATCAATTTTCTTCGCCATATTCTCCCTCACAGAATGGTGTTGTAGAAAGGAAAAATAGAACTTTGATTCAAATGGCTAGAACTATGCTAGATGAATACAACACTTCAAGAAAATTTTGGGCTGAGGCAATTTCTTCGCTTGCTATATATCAAATAGGGTCTATCTCGAGCTTTACTTGGTAAAACATCTTATGAATCGAGATTTGATCGTAAACCATCTGCTTCTCACTTACGAGTGTTTGGTTGCAAATGCTTTATTCTTAAACATGGAAATCTTGATAAATTCGAAGCTCGTAGTACGGATGGTATTTTTCTTGGCTATTCGTTGCACTCTCGTGGATATCGTGTACTTGATTTATCGACTAACAAATTGTTGGAGACATGCGATGTTACTTTTGATGAGGCTAGCCTCGAGCTAGACCCGACATTTCAGGTTCACGAGAAGATTTAGAGCCAATCTTTTGGATAAAAGATTCAAGAAAATGATGAAGATAATGATGATGATGAGCTCATACCTACAGAACGGGAAGATGTTCTGAACAAATTGATGTGACTACTACTTGATTCTCCTACACCTCCCACGGCAGTGAAACAACTGGACCGCCCCTTACTGTTTTGAAGAACCATCCTCCTGAACAAATTATTGGAAGTCTTCATGAAAGGGTGACACGTTCTAATTCATCTCAAACTCTTTTATGCATGCATTCTGCTTTTGTTGCAAATTTTGAACCTAAGAACATTACTCATGCTTTAACTGATAGTTCTTGGGTAGATGCGATGCATGAAGAGTTAGAAAACTTTGAAAGGAATAAAGTTTGGTCTTTAGTGGAACCTCCTAAAAATCAAAACATTATTGGAACAAAATGGGTTTTTAAGAACAAGTTAAATGAAGATGGAATAATTGTTAGAAACAAAGCTAGACTTGTAGCTCAAGGTTATTCTCAACTTGAAGGAATTGATTTTGATGAAACATTTGCTCCTGTTGCTCGTTTAGAAGCTATTCGCATCCTCTTGGCGTTTGCAGCTTCAAAAGGTTTTAAGTTATTCCAAATGGATGTGAAAAGTGCTTTTCTAAACGGTTTTATAGAAGAAGAAGTTTTTGTGAAACAACCCCCTGGTTTTGAAAATGAAAAATTTCCTAATCATGTGTATCGTTTATCAAAAGCTCTTTATGGATTAAAACAAGCTCCTCGTGCATGGTATGATAGATTAAAAGGCTTCTTACTTCAACATAATTTTGAGATGGGAAAAGTTGATAAAACTCTGTTTACTCAAAATTCAAATGATCAATTCCTTGTGGTGCAAATTTATGTGGATGATATTATCTTTGGAGGATCCTCCCACTCTCTTGTGTTGCAGTTTTCCGAGCTGATGTCCAGGGAATTCGAGATGAGTATGATGGGTGAGTTGACATACTTCCTTGGATTTCAAATCAAGCAAGCGAAAGAAGGAATCTTCTTGCACCAATCCAAGTATACAAAGGAGCTACTAAAGAAATTCGACATGGGAGAAGGAAAGTCAGTATCTACTCCAATGAGCACAACAACAATTTTGGATCTTGACGAGAATGGTGTCGAGATGGACCAAAAGAATACGTAAGCATGATTGGATCACTTACATTTGACTGCTTCGAGGCCTGACATACATTTTGCAGTATGTTTGTGCGCTCGATTTCAAGCCTCTCCTCGAGAGTCACATCGACAAGCAATTAAAAGAATTTTCAGGTATCTTCGCTCCACTTCTGAATTTGGCATTTGGTATTCTTGTTCTTCTTCGCTTACACTCCTAGGATATTCTGATGCTGATTTTGCGGGGTGTAGATTAGATAGAAAGAGTACTTCTGGCACATGTCATTTTCTTGGCACTTCACTTGTTTCTTGGTCTTCTAAGAAACAGTCCTCAGTTGCTCAATCTACTGCTGAAGCTGAATACGTTGCAGCAGCTAGTTGTTGTTCACAAATTCTTTGGATCACTTCAACTCTTAAAGATTACGGCATTAACTTTAATAGTGTTCCACTTCTTTGTGATAATACTAGTGCAATTCACATCGCTAAAAATCCTGTTCAACATTCAAGGACTAAACACATTGATGTTCGATATCATTTTCTTAGAGATCATGTTGAAAAAGGAGCTATTGAACTGAAATTTGTTGATTCGGATGCTCAAATTGCTGATATTTTCACTAAGCCGCTTGATTCTTCTCGCTTTGCTTTCTTACGCGTGAACTTGGGATCATTCATCCCCATGGGTTGATTTGAGGGAGTCTTGATTTTAACTCTTTCATTTGTGTTACTTGACTTTGGTTACTACAAGGAGCTATTTTGTCGTTACACTTAAAGAAAACTCCCTGCTTTCATTGCATCATGTAGTACAAAGCTTTGTTGACTATTCTTGTGTATATAGTCAAATTAATGCTACATTGCTTCACTTCTCACTAAAAGACTAAAAGACTAAAATAATTCAATTTGAGATGCTTTTGAGAATATTTTGGCTCTTGTTCATTATGGTATTGCATTTGTGAAATAGGCTTAAAAGTTTCTTGTCATCTGTTGAAAGGCTAGAGCTGATTAGAAACTATGTGTGAGCTTTTGTTGGACTTCAAATGATCATTATGAGTCTCAAGCAAAATCAGTGTTTTAAATGATAAAAGCAAGTTGAAAAAGATGCAAGCAAAAGCTACTTGGCTAAACACAAGTTTAGTACAATGTGCAGCTTCCTTGCCGAGGATTTAAATTCAAAAGATGCAAGAAAAGGCTACTTGTCTAAACAAAAGTTCAGAACAATGTGAAGCCACTTGCCAATTTAAATCGAGAAAGATACAAGAAAGAACTACCTACTCATACACAAGTATGGGCTAGTGTGCGCTACTTGTCATCCTCTGTTGATCACAAAGCAAAATTGTCAAACTTGCTAAAAGAGAAAAAGGAAATTCAAATTTTTGAAAAGGCTTGAGACAAACATTAGTGAATTTGAAAGTCTCTCTTTGCTCATGATAGATTTCTTTTTAGCTTTGGTAAAATCAGTTTATGACATTTTACTTGTTTGCTCTAATTTGCTTATGCAACAACTATTCTATGTGTTAGAGCCTCCATATTCTCACAATTTGTTTTCTCATTGGATAAATTGATACAAAATGTGAAAACTCTCGTAAAAACTCTCCAAATGCTTTACTTTGATTATATACCTTGAATATACTTCAAAGCTTGAGATCTGCATTCATTAAGGGGGAGTTTTGAGTTCTTGATGACTATTTTGTCAAAAAGGGGGAGAGGAATATAATTCAAACTGTTTGAGAATTTGGATTTACTTGGTCTTTACTTGGTCTTGGAATCTTTTTGGTCTCAAACTCTCATTTTGTATTTTTCTTCTTTACCTTTGTCAAATCTTATATTGTGTTTTGTCAAATTACTCATCAAGGGAGATTGAAGGATCATTGTTTTTGATCCATGTGTTTTTGATGATGAGTATTTGAATATTCGAAGAGATTTGAAAAGATTTGAGTTGATTTGATTTTGGCTCAGTATTTGAAAAAGATCTGAAACCAGTTGGTTGTATGGATTAATGTGAGTCAAGTCGCGGACTTGGGCTCGGAAATTGTTTTTGTGTTTTTTGTTCACGTGCAGGTGTGTTGCTTGAGGTCGAACATGGTCGATGACGGACCAAGACTAGGTTCAGGAGGAACCGAGGTCGTGAGGGTCAAGGGTGTCATGCGAGATGTTTCGACTAGAGAAACGGTGCACGTGAGGTCGAGATCGTTGCAGCAGCGGGCAGGAGCTCAGCGAGGCCGACGCGGCAAGCCGACGGCGGGCCGACGCGCAGTAGGGTACCTGGCGCCCGCAGCTTCGAGCGGCGGCCGGAGCGGGCCGGGCAACTAGGCGGTCGAGCGCCAGAGCCAGCTGCCGCAACAGCCAGGGAGGCGTGTGGCTGGATCGCGGCGTTCGGCGAGCGGCAACCCCGACACGGCGCCCGATGGCTAGCGGCAGCGGCAAGTGGGTCATATGCATGTGTGTGTGTGGTGCATACATGTGTGCGTGAGTGGTGCATGTGTGTGTGTGCATGCTAGTGTGCGTGAGTGCATGGCGTGAGTGGTGTGTGCGTCGGCAGGAATGCATGCATGTGTGCGTCGGCAGAGAGAGTGAGTGGCGTGTGATGCATTGCTGTGTTGGCGTCGGTGCAGCATGCATGCAGGGCTGCAGAGCGCAGGGGCGTGGCCGCTGCCGTGACCGAGTGGAGTTCGGCAGGAGCCAGGCGCAGGAGGGATCGGTGGCCGTGTCCGAGAAGGAGACCGTGGGAGACCACATGGTTTCTGATTTGGACACCGTGGAGGATGGCTGCAGTATATATACTAAGCCAATGAAGCTAAAGAAAATTAATCCAAGGCAAAGCGCAAGAAGCAAGAGGTGCCTACAAGAGATTAGAGATTTTTCGGTGTTTTTCTAATCTTGTGAGATTAGAGATTTTTCGGTGTTTTTCTAATCTTGTGAGATTAGAGATTTTCGGTGTTTTTCTAATCTTGTGAGATTAGAGATTTTCGGTGGTTTTCTAATCTTGTGAGATTAGAGATTTTGGTGTCCTCCCGGAAGGAGTGGCTTTGGAATAAAGAAAAGGTTATGCAATTTTTTTTTACATACTCTTTTGCTATGATTCTTGATTAGAAGGATTGTTCGATTTTTTATAGAACTAGTTTTGATTTTTTTTCGATTTGTCTCGCTAATTAATCTAGGGTTTTGATTTCTACGATATTAGATATTCTTCCGCTCTTTAGGGGTTCTTTAATTTTCCGAAAGAAATAGTTGAATTTTATTCGGCATCTATTCACCCCCCCCCTCTAGTTGCCTACTCGGTCTTACAGGGACTCAACGCTCCAAGCAACACGCTTGCGGCTTGAGCATTGCGGTGGATGTTTTGCTCTTGTTCCGGCGTGAGCTCCATATCGTCTTCCGGCATATCTAAACCTGTGCAAACAATCTTCCAAACACTAGGATGGAGTGACATCAAATGCATTTTCATCTTGTGCCTCCAAGCGGAGTAGTACGTGCCATCGAAAAATGGTGCACGCCCGGAGGGCACAGTGATATAGGAATGCGAAGAGGAAGTATTTAATTTTTCGTAATTAAAAGGAATTTGAGCTCCCTGCGATGACGTTGAGGTGTCACCTTCCTTGGTCTTCGTGGGAGTTCCATGTCCGGCCTTTGGACTACCTTCTTCCCCCGACACGACAACCTTCAATCCGGTGTTGGCCATCACGTTCCTTCAAGCGGTTAGGCCTTCGAGAAGGTTCGGCTCTGATACCAATTGAAAAGATGAGAAAGTTGCCTAGAGGGGGGGTGAATAGGCAGTTCAAAATTTAAACTAAATTTGTCGCAGCGGAAAGAGTATCGGAACTTCCGGTGTTGGATCGGAACTTCCGATACCAGTTCGGAATGTCCGATCGACTTTTGACCCGGACAATTACCAACTGAAAGTAATGAACTTAAGAGACAATATAAGAAGGTTGGATCAAAACGATAATGAGACAAGTTAAAGCAAAGTGAAAAAGGAGACACGGAATTGATCCCGGAGTTCGGATTCTTGAGGGAATCCTACGTCTCCGTTGAGGAGGCTCCAAAGAGCCGGGTCTTTTCCAACCCTTTCCTCCCAAACCTCGGTCACACTTGAGGCTTGGTTCCACTATTTGGTTCCTTTCCTTTCGGAGGCGGAGCCGGCCTTTACAAACTTCTCACGGCAACCCACAATCCTTGGGAGCTCGTGATCGACGCCTAGCCGTCTAGGAGTCCTTCAACCTCCAAGAGTAACAAATGCACGTTGATCGATCTTGGAGGAACACTCTAATGCTCAAGATGGAAGACACTTGCTTTTCACTCTAGCTCCAAATCTCACTTCTAGTCCTCACTCCTTGGATGATCCCTAAGATCAAAGAGGAGGGCTCAAAAGTAGACTAGAGAGGGCTCAAGGTGCACTAGAGTTCTGCCAGATAGAGTGTGTAACCCTCAAATGAGAGAGGGGTGGGGTATTTATAGTTTCTTGCAAAAACTAGCCGTTATACTCCCACTCAGCTGCATATCGGAACTTCCGATATCAACATCGGAATGTCCGATATGTACAAATAATCAGAACTCGAGCGCACTTTAGCTGTTACACAAGATGCATCGGAACTTTCGATGTAAACATCGGAACTTCCGATGTTCCCAGAAAATCCCTTGGCAAAATGCCTCTAAGTCCATATCGGACTGTCCGATATATACATCGGAACTTCCGATACCAATATCGGAATGTCCGATCGAATATATCGGAATGTCCGATAATTCCAGAGAGCTCCCTTTTTTTCGATTTGAACACATCGGAACTTCCGATGACAAATATCGGAACTTCCGATCTTTACAGAGAGCACCCTAGAAGGCTTTACAACGTATCG
The DNA here is from genome assembly GCA_036346355.1 of Rhipidocladum racemiflorum. Classification (NCBI taxonomy): domain Eukaryota; kingdom Viridiplantae; phylum Streptophyta; class Magnoliopsida; order Poales; family Poaceae; genus Rhipidocladum; species Rhipidocladum racemiflorum. The sequence goes on from CM070571.1 coordinate 25,045,795, forward strand.
GAACTTCCGATCGTAAATATCGGAACTTCCGATACATCTTCTACGCATCGGACTGAAGCAAGCATGCATATCGGAACGTCCGGTCACATCGGAACTTCCGATGTAATATCGGAATGTCCGACTTGAACTTAGATAAAAACACATTCCGGTGCATGCGCGATGACTTAGGGTCTCAAAAAGATTTAAAGTAACATTCATCTGAGCATAGAGACTACCCTAGATCATCTACGATGCATCCCTCTTAATAGTACGGCATTCCTACGACACAAAGCACAGAGAAAAAGGATTACAAAGCCGTTTTACTCGCTTGAATTCGTTTGAGAGTGTCCTTCGCATGTAGAAGATCTCTCATTCAATCTTTTACCTGTCCACAAGCTCATTGAAGACATTAGTCCCTTTTAAGCGTTTGTCATTAATCAACCAAAACCAGTTTAGGGGCCTAGATGCACTTTCACTGAGCCCTATGCTGGGGGCGGGTGATCCAGTCGCCCCGATCGTGGCCCAAGTAAAGGCCATGGTGACGGCAGCTATCCAAAGAGCCTGCATCGACCAGCCGGCAAAGGAGCTGTCACGTGGTCCGGTGAGGACCCAGACGGCCAGCAGCCGGTCAGGTCGGGAAGCCCGCCAGACGCATCATGTTACACCCCGCGAAGACGACTTGCGACATAGCATCAACCGCGACCTCCGTTCAGACCTCGACGCCAGGCGCCGCGACCGAGAAAGGGAGGAACAACGCCGCCATGCCGACGAGTATGAACGCTACGGCATCCTTCCACGAGATCGCGAAGCATGCCAAGCGCGATCCCCTCCGCGTCGATCACCGCCCGGAGGTTGTCGCGGGGTCATTGAAGGGGTTCGCGCGTTTACCCCTCACCTACGCCGAGTGGTTTGGCCTGATGGGTTTAATCCCAAAGGCATCACTAGGTTTGACGGTGAGAGGGACCCGGAGGCTTGGCTACAAGTATATGCTCTGCGGTCGAGGGCAGCCGGGGATCGTAAAGTAATGGCAAACTACTTACCGGTTACCCTCTCGCCCCTGGCCCAAGCATGGCTCACTGGACTCCCAGCGAACTCTATAGATTCCTGGGGAGATCTGTGTGAGCAGTTCATTTCAAATTTCCAAGGCACTTACGAGCGCCTGTGCACCCCTTGGGACCTATATCAGCTACACTAAAGCGAGGAACGAATCCCTCCGGAGTTCGTCAGCGCTTCATGCATAGAAAAAGCACCGTTCGGGATGTCACGGATGCGATTGTGATAGCTGCCTTCCGTGGGAGTCACGACCCCGATCTCATCAAGAAGATGTCCCGGAAGCCACCAACGTCGGTCCGGGAGCTGTTCGCCCTAGCGGACCGTTACGCTTCAGCCTCCGAGGCTTTGGCGGAACGGTGTGACGAGGGGAAGGATCAGGCCGAACCCCCCCGGCGGAAGGAAAAGAAGCGCAAGGGCGAAGAGCTGGTGGCAGTCGCTGCACCAACTCACCCACGCTCTCAAAGAAGATGGGTATGACAAGGTGATGAACTCGCTTTGCCCCTTCCATCCGAAGGGAGACATGCCGCCAAGGATCGCTTCACTCTAAAGAGATTCGCCACGAGAGCAAGAAGCGGTGGACAAGGTCCGAGTGGACACGCCGCCGACAAGCCACCTCCCCGGCCGAGGAGGACTATCAGGAAGTCGATCTTGAGCTCAACTACATATTCGGGGGCTCGGCTGCATATGAGTCCAAGCGGAAGCAAAAGCTCACCGCCCGGGACATCTACGCAGTGGAGCCGGAGACCCCCCAATATGTACGGTGGTCCGAGGTCGCGATAACTTACGACCGCTCGGATCACCCAGATCATGTCCCATTCCCCGGCAGGTATCCTCTTGTCTTGGCGCTCGTCGTCCGCGGCATCAAGCTCAAGAGGGTATTGATCGACGGTGGAAGCGGGCTCAATGTCCTCTTTGTCAAAACCCTTGACGATATGGGGATTCTGCGGTCGGAGCTAAAACGCGGATCGTCGCCTTTCCACGGTGTCATGCCTGGAACTTCTGCGACACCACTCGGACAAATCACTCTGCCGGTCACTTTCGGTGCAAGGGAAAATTACCGGACAGAGAACCTTGGCTTCGAGGTGGCTGATTTCGCGACAGCATATCATGCCATCTTGGGGAGACCAGCGCTGGCCAAGTTCATGGCAGTGCCCCATTACGCATACCTGACATTGAAGATGCCAGGGCCAAGTAGTATCATCGCTCTACGCGGTGACATAAGGCAGTCTTTTTCCTATGACAAGGAGAGCTGCGAGATGGCCGAGTCCCTGGAGGTGCGAGCGGGTCGGGAGGGGATTCGGCGAGAAGCGGATTCCGACAAGCTGGAAGGCAGCGTCCCTACCTGCAAAGCACGAAACCCCGGGATCGGCCCCGAGGAAGGTACCAAAAGAATCCTCCTCGACCCGTCCGATCCGTCGCGAACCGCCTTGATCGGGACAGGGCTCGGAGACAAATAGGAGGACGCGCTCGTCACTTTTCTGCGGGCAAACAGAGACGTCTTTGCCTGGAAGCCGTCGGACATGCCCGGGGTCCCCAGGGAGGTGATCGAGCACGCACTAAATGTAAACCAATCAGCCAGGCCAGTCAAGCAAAGGCTGCGACGATTCGCCCAAGACCGTCGACAAGCCATCAGGGAGGAGATCACAAAGCTGCTAGCCGCAGGCTTCGTCAAAGAAGTGTATCATCCCGATCGTTGGCAAACCCTGCACTCGGCCCGTAAGAAGAATAAAAGTCGGGCGCATGTGTGTTGATTACACCGACCTCAACAAGGCTTGCCCGGAAGATCCCTTCGGTCTCCCCGTATTGATCGGTGGTAGACTCCACTTCTTTGGATCCCAACTACTTAGTTTTCTGGACGCCTACTCAGGCTATCATCAAATCCGGCTTCGAGAGGAGGATTGCGAGAAGACTTCGTTTATCACCCCATTCGGAGCATATTGCTACATCACCATGCCGTTTGGGCTGAAGAATGCTGGCGCAACTTATCAGCGCACGATACAGCGGTGTTTTCACCATCAGCTCGGACGCAATGTGGAAGCATATGTGGATGATATAGTGGTTAAAACCAAGATAGAAGACAGCCTCACCTCCGATCTGGCCGAGACGTTCGCAAGTCTGAGGGCGTTCCAGATGAGGCTAAACCCTGAGAAGTGCGTTTTCGGAGTTTCCTCCGGAAAACTACTCGGTTTCATTGTCTCTCATCGTGGGATCGAGCCAAACCTGGAGAAAATCGGGGCCATCATAAGGATGGCCCCGCCTGCCAGCCAAAAAGATGTCCAAAAGCTTACTGGCTGCATGGTAGCGCTTGGCAAGTTTATCTCCCGGTTGGGAGTTCGGGGGATGCCTTTCTTCAAGCTCCTCAAGAAACAGGACCGCTTTGAATGGACGGCAGAGGCACAGCAAGCCTTTGAAGAACTCAAGGTGTTCCTCTCCACCCCTCCAATTCTAGTCTCACCGGTGCTAGGTGAACCCCTCCTGCTCTACCTAGCGGCAACAACTCATGTAGTCAGCGCCGTGATAGTTGTGGAGCGGGAAGAATCTGGACATCGCTTCGGCGTGCAACGCCCGGTTTATTTTTTTAGTGAAGTGCTGGGCGAATCCAAGGCGCGATATCCTCAAATTCAGAAACTGCTGTACGCAATTTTGATCTCGTCGTGGAAGCTGAAGCATTATTTCCAAGGACACTCGATTTCAGTAGTGACTTCTTTCCCCGTGGGAGAGGTCCTCCATAATCGAGAAGCTACTGGAAGAATTTCAAAGTGGGCAGCCGAGCTTGGAGCTTTCGACGTCTCGTTCAAGCCGCGCACCGCCGTCAAGTCCTGTGCTTTGGCGGACTTTACTACGAGTGGATCGAATCACGTGCCCTCGCACGGAAGAAGAGCCAGAGTATTGGACCATGCACTTCGATGGATCTCTCATGCTTGGTGGAGCAGGGGCGGGAATTCTCCTTGTCTCGCCGAAGGGCGACAGGTTGAAGTACGTCCTTCGGATTCACTTCCCGGCCTCGAACAATGCCGCAGAGTACGAGGCTCTCATCCATGGGCTCAGACGCCACATCGCTCGAACTGACGATCAAGCGGCGGTTCGTGGTGACTCCCAGTTGGTGGTGAGCCAAGTACAGAAGGATTGGTCGTGCGTCGATCAGACTATGACGGCGTATTGCCAGCAAGTCCGAGAATTGGAAGGCAAGTTTGACGGTCTGGAGCTGGTCCATGTCCTCCGCCGCAATAATGAGGCAGCCGACGAATTGGCCAAGATGGGAGCCACTCGGGTCGAGGTTCCGAGTGGTATCTTCGCCCAGGATCTTTACGAACCAACCGTCGCAAAACGACGGGAGCCGAGCAAAGATCCTGAGGCCGGAGTCCTGCTCATTGATCCCAACTGGACGGCCCCATACCTTGATTATCTCCTGAAGGACAAACTTCCAGAAGCAACCGCTCTGGCAAAGCGCATCTCCCGACAAGCCAAATCCTACGTGGTGGTTGGCGAGGAGCTCTTTCGCAAGAGCACGTCGGGTGTCCTCAGGCGGTGCATTTCGGGACAAGTGGAAAGAGATCTGCTCTAAGAAATCCACTCGGGGATGTGTGGCCATCACGCGGCGTCAAGCGCCTTGGTTGGGAAAGCCTACCACCAGGGCTTCTTCTGGCCTACGGCAGTGATGGATGCTAAGGAGATCGTTCGAACTTGCGAGGGCTGCCAGTTCCATGCAAGGCAGACACACTTGCCGGCGCAGGAGCTGCAAACTATCCCCATCTCTTGGCCCTTCGCGGTCTGGGGGCTCGACTTAGTGGGCCCACTCAAGAAGGCTCAAGGTGGCTTCGCCTACCTTTTCGTAGCTATTGACAAGTTCACCAAGTGGATCGAAGCTAAACCAGTCGCCACTATCACTGTGGTTAAGGCCAAGGAGTTCTTCCAGGATATCATGGTTAGATTCGGAGTGCCCAACCGGATCATCACGGACAATGGCACCCAATTCAGGAGTGAAGAATTTCAAGAATGGTGCGAAGGCGTCGGGATCAAGATCTGCTTCGCCTCGGTGGCTCATCCACAAAGCAATGGGCAGGTGGAGCGGGCTAATGGCCTGGTCCTCCAGGGCCTCAAGGCCAGGATCTTCGATCGCCTCAAACCATACGCTGCCCGATGGGTGAAGGAGTTACCGTCGGTACTCTGGGGACTCAGAACCACCCCTAGCCGAGCAACTGGCCAAACACCCTTTTTCCTAGTCTACGGCGCAGAGGCGGTTCTGCCGACCGAACTAGGATTCGAATCCACGAGGGTTCGGAATTACAAGGAGGCCGAGTCCGAGGAGAGCCGAATGGTGGAGCTTGATCAACTCGAGGAGGCTTGGAACGTTGCAGCCATCCAGTCGGCTAAGTACCTCCAGGGACTTCGGCGTTACCATTCTCGCAATGTCGGGCGAGTCTTTTCAAAGGAGATCTGGTCCTCGGGAGGAACTAAAAGCGAGCACAAGCTCTCCAATTTGGGAAGGACCGTACATTGTGGAGGAGACGGTCCCCCGGGTGCTTATCGACTCAGGCGTGAAGATGGCGAGGCTTTGGCGAATACTTGAACGCCGAACAGCTCGTCGGCTTCTACGCATAAGTTATGTACCCGACTCTCACATGCTAAATAAAATGGTGATCCGTTTCATGTTCGAACTTCTACATGTAATGCTAGCCCCGAGTGGTTATTACCCAACTAGTGTAGCACCTAACCCTGGTCGCACGTGCAAAAGCGCACAGAAATAAAGACCGCGATAAGCGGACAACTCGGCGATTTATACCGGTAGCGTGAAGCGGGAAGGGTAGAGCCTGAAAGCACTAACCACTCGGGGACTACAATTCGCAGCGCCAGAATTTAACCGAGATTCGCCTAGTCGTGGGTTTCTAGCTGTCAAAAGCTCGAGCCTCAATGCCTCGTTGCTGGCGCTGGAGCAACTGACTAGAACGGTTGATTAGGCGGAACCTTAAACTCGGGATAATTATGATGGCATGGACTGGGCAAGATTTCGCATTTTGTTCCATAATATTAATAATTTACATTACTGACTTTCTTTTTCATTTTCTCGCGCTAAAAAAAAGGGGGGAGGGGCGGCTCCTGCCGCCAATCCTGCTGCTGGTGGTGCGAAGGGGCGGCTCCTGCCGTCAATCCTCCTGCTACTGGTGCTGGTGCTGCTTCTGCCGCTGGGAGGCCCGGGGGCGGAATCGTCGAGATCAGACGCGACACGCGCGACCCAAAGCGGCCAGAATCTCGTCCTCAACCACCCACAGGAGTGGTATAAGGCGGACGAGGGCCCTGGCGGCTAGGTCATCGCGGCGTTCGTGCCCAACCATCTCGATGATGATGTCGGCCACCTCGTGGAGCCCCGGTGCAGCCTCCAGCAAGGTGGCCACGGCGGCGGCGTCCCTCGCGGCCCCCTCCTCTTCTTCTGCCTCAAGGATAGCAAAATCGTGCTCCTCCCAGAATTCGGCCTCCTCCCAGCTGTAGAGCAGCCCAAAGCACCGCTGGCGAAAGAACACCGCGTATGGGCCAACGAACCTCCTCATGTTAGACATGGAAGGAAGCTGGAAGAGGAAGAAGAGGGAGGAGACGAGAGGAAATGGGCGATCGCTCATCAGCGGTGACGCCCTATTTATAAACCATCCCAGCCCCGGAAATCGAAGCGTCTCCAAAGGCAATCAAATGCGCCACCCCGCAATCAATGAAGCGCAAAAAACAAAGCGACTGCGCGAATACCAAAGAAGATCAGCACATTGAACAAAATTAAGAGACATTTCGCCAGACACGTGTCACGAGCAGTTCAAGTTAATTTGGCCTTCCCGCTCACTTCGCCGCTTGATTAAGCGAGAAGTCCGGGGGCTGCGAGCTGGGAGGCGACAATGCAAACCTGGGGGCTGAACCACTCAGCCTCTCGGAAAAGCGTGTCCGGGGCGAGAAGGCCACGGGCCAAGGCCCTGGCGCTTGGGAGCCATACCAGTCGGCTGAAGGCCATCCAGAGGCGCAACGGGGGCCAAAAGGCCGTGGCCACAACGTAAGTCCCGACGCTCGAGAGCTGCACTCCAGCCACTCGGAAAAGCGTGTCCGGCGAAGGCCACGGGCCAAGGCCCCTGGCGCTTGGGAGCCATACCGCCGGTGAAGGCCATCCGGGCGCAACGGGGGCCAAAAGACCGTGGCCACAACGTAAGTCCCGACGCTCGAGAGCTGCACTCCAGCCACTCGGAAAAGCGTGTCCGGGCGAAAAGGCCGCGGGCCAAGACCCTGGCGCATGGAAGCCATACCACGGACCGAAAGCCACCCGTAAAGGCGCAACGGGGCTAAAAGGCCGTGGGCCTATATTCTAGCAACCTGCATAAGGGGAAAGAGTAAAAGAGGTCTGGAGCCCACTTAGCAGAGGACAATACAGACAAATTATATTCAAGTGAGAAAATACAACGTTTCAAACAAGGAGGGGAGGGCCAGCACTCGGCATTAAGGTTCACATCGAAATCAGAATTCAAGATTATCTAACAAGGCTTGCGATGTACCGGAGACCTCTTCGAGGAGCGCGTTGGCTTTGTCTTTATCACAGGCAAAACCCTCTTTCACAGCTTCAAGGTCAACTCTCGGATAATGAGACTTGACCACCGCCAACGCCTGGTTCGCACTCATGGTCGCGGACTCCTTGGCATAAGCTCTGATCCTATCGGCTCCTCCAGAGAAGCGGAACAGCGTCGTCCCCCTGGCCTGGCTCGGCTCCTTCAATACGCTAAGGTGCAGAATCGCTCGCAGCGACGCAGCTCAGTCCGGCTCCGTTCGGCAGTGGTCATCTTCTCCTTGCATTCTGCACCAAAGCCGAACTGCCATCAGAAAACACACCCGACGCCAAGTACGTTCAATCCAAGTCAAAGAAATTTACCCTTCAGCTCCCGTTGTATCCTCTCCAAGCCGACTCGAGCTTCGAGGTCAGAACTTTCTGAAGCTTCCAGTCGGGCTCTCAGCTCAGCAATGGTCGAATCGCGCTCTGAAACACAAGAGCGTCATCATCCTTCCCAACTGTCCAAAAAGATGTCCAAACCGAGTCCAGGGGAGGATCTCACCTTCGAGCGCATGCTCAAGCTTCGCCTTCTCCTCCCGAATCGTCATACACTGGGCCTCAAGCCCGTGGACCTCCTTCCATCTGTCATTTGCTGATCTCGTTGAGCTTGTCTCGATACTTCGGTGCTCCTTGAGCTTCGGGAGCACCTTACGAAAAATCGCGACCTTTGCTCCGAGCGCCCCCCATGTCCTAGGTAACAGGCGTAATCTCGAGGAGGCCAGCAGCAACAGATCAAGAAAGACAAGAAACTCACCTCGACGAAGCGTGCTACACTGACGGTGAGCTCGTAAAGCTCCGTCCGAGCCGCTCTCCGTCTCTTCGTCCTCTTCCATCCTCGTTTCCGGAACCCCTCCCACCATACGGTCCGATTCGGGCTTGGCAGAGGACCGAGCGGCGGTGGCTCTCGATGTACCTCCTCCACTTCGGGAGACGGTGCCGGGTCAAGCTTCGCCGACGGGCCGGACCACCCGATGGTTCAACGATCGGGCCCGGCACCAGTGGCGACGCCCGGCCGACGGGAGGGTGACTGGCCGACGCGGGGTCCCCTTGAGAAGCCAATGCCTGGGGCTCCTTTTCAGAGACCCTCCACCGACGCCCATAGTAGGAGTCCTGAATCGGCAAAAAGGGAAAACATCTCAAAGATGTAATAACAAAAGACGAGGATTGCCCAAAAGAATACCTCCTGGATTTCTTGAATTTCATCCTGTGTCTCATCCGAGTCCCAAAGCACCACTCGGAGGAACTGCAGACCAAAGACCAGCGTGGGCTGCCTCGAGATGTAAGGTCGTGGCTCAAGGCCGTGATCCTGCACGCCGAGGTCGAAGGCCCGGCTGACGAAAGGCCAGCAGCTTCCTCCGCCGATTCCCGGCGCAGCTCATCGGCCGAGGTGTCAGCCGCTCGCTTGGCCTGAGCATTCCTCAGCCGAGAGAGGCCGATGACCGGAGCGTCAGAGAAGAAGGACGCGCGTTCCTGAAAAAGGAACGATCGCACTCGCCGTAATCACACATCAGGCAAAAAATCATGGGACAGTCTTTCGAGAGAGTGGTGCACTCACGGGAGGGGGAGGCCTCGCCGCCAAAAATTTGTGAGGGCAGCCCCTGTTGGTGATCACAATGCCAGGCACGAAGAGGTCAACTACCCGCGCCGCCAATGCATCTTTCGACAAGGACGTGTCCGTCTCCCGGGTTGGATCCTGAGACCCGCCGTACTGGAACCCCAAATGGATTCTCTCCTTTAAAGGCTGCACCCGGCGCTTCACAAAGCTGATCGCGATCCCGGGGCCCGTCAGCCCTCGGTTCTTCAGATCGTTAATCCATGCCAGAAGCTCGGAGACTTGATCCAAACCGCCGCCATCCGGGGCATCGCTCCAGCATTGGGAAGCTTTAGGGGCATGACCAGCGAAAGGGGCGAGAAAAGGGTCAACATTGGCACAATAGAACCACTCCCGCCTCCAACCTTTGAGGGAGGTCTTGAGGGGGATGACGGCATCGCTTCTTCAAGCCCTCTCGCAGCTGGAGCCCGGCGCCCCCAATGACGCTGGGAGCAGCCCGGTTCGGATGAGGTTTGAGCAAGAAGAGGGAGCGGAACAAGTCAAAATGAGGACGTATCCCAAGATACGCCTCGCAAAGCTGAACGAAGATAGTAATGTGAAGAATGGAGTTGGGATTCAAATTGATCAGCTCGATTTCGTAAAAGTGAAGGAGCCCTCGGAAGAAGGCGCTCCTAGGAACGCTAAATCCTCGCCAGAAGAAGGACTCGAACACCACAATCTCATTCTCTAGAGGTGTGGGGTAAGGGTCACCTGTGGCGGGACGGACGGAGATCAACTCCAGCGGAGGAAGGACGCCGGCGGCGACCAGCTCCTCCAAGCGGGACATCGTGGTGATGGAGGTCTCCCACCCCGCGGTCGCAGGGTCGGCGTTACCCTCCGACGCTGATAAGGATTCCGAAGAAGAAGACATCTCGGTGAAGGAGACTTGGTGGGAGGAACCGCCGAGGGTCTTGGGCGCGAAACTAGAAACCCTAGGTCGCCCAAATAGCCAAAGGAGACTTAAAGATTTCTCAACCGTGGTGGGGGAAGGGCAAAGGTATCTTCGCCTACCAAGTTTTCCCTCATTTATAAGGAATAAGCCTTAATTTTCGCCTTACGGCGGGAAAAGCAAGGGCCTTCGCGCTCGATTCTGGGCCAGATCTAGGGCACGCCCCATGTCGGGCCGATAGCTGAGTTGCGCAAAACGCGACCAGGTGTCAAGTCTGGTTCGAAGTTTGGGATAAAGTGCGCCCCATGATGGGCCTGAACGCCGGCCGCCACGGAAGCTTGGGGCCGGGCACTTTCCGAACATCCTCAAGCGGTATGCCCCATAATTTGGGGTCAATTGCTGGTCACTGCTTCTTAGCGTGATTGGGTACCGTGGGAGGATTTTCACTAAACCGGTCTTGAGAATGCGCTCCATGAGAGTCTGAAGCAGTGCGCCGTAAACGGGCACAGGCATTACTCTATATGACCAAGGTACGCCCCATGAGGGTCAGCTGAGCGACAAGCCGGTTGCCGCGCACCGTGAATGGGCGTGGGTACCACTCGGCCACGAGCCAAAAGACTATGGTATGCCCCATGAGGGCCAGCTGAGCGACAAGCCGGTTGCCGCGCACCGTGAACGGGCGCGGGTACCACTCGGCCACGAGCCAAAAGACTACGGTATGCCCCATGAGGGCCAGCTGAGCGACAAGCCGGTTGCCGCGCACCGTAAACGGGCGCGGGTACCACTCGGCCACGAGCCAAAAGACTACGGTATGCCCCATGAGGGCCAGCCGAGCGATAAGCCGGCTGTGCAGCAAGACCGTGAACGCACGGGTACCACTCGGCCACGAGCCAAAAGACTACGGTACGCCCCATGAGGGCTACCGAGCGACAAGCCGGTTGTCAAGACTTAAAGCAAGCGCGGGTACCACTTTCGGCCACAAGCCAACCAACCACGGTGGCTTCACATTACAAGTTCTTTACGATCTTTTTTCCCGTATAATCTTTATGACAGGATAAGAGACGGAAATCCGATCCTAAAGCACTTGGGGGCTGCTGTGGGATGTCTGAGATAGGGGTCCCGCAAGGGGGGCCTATACCTGACTGGGCTAGACGGGCGGAGTAGTAGGCCCAAAGCCCAGAAGCGCCACGACGGGCCCGGAGGAGGTTTTCGACTTGTTCCCCAAGGCAACTCCCGATCCTTCGGGGAAGCTTCGCGCCACGCCCAAACAACCCGCCAAAAACGAAGCATGCAGCCTGACATTCGCAGAGCCTGCAGACGCTGGAACCTGACAGGGTGGCAGGCGCGGGTCGGGGAAAGCACAACCACCTCTCCAAGACGTAGTGCGCCATAGCCGACGAAGACAAAGTATGTGTTGGTGAGGCCACCATGTGGAGGGCCCGGTGGCGCCCATCTATCATGTATCCTTCCCCCAGTATATAAGGGGAGGAGGGAGAAACAAGAAAGAGAGGACGCTCATATATCCAAGAACACAGGACTAGGGTATTATCTCCTCCGAGAGAGCCCGAACCTGTCTAAAAAAAGATCGCCCTCGCATCCTGTGTTACCATCAAGCTCAGATCCCGCACAAATCCCCTAGAATCACAAATCTCATTGCCGGCGAAACCGATCGTCGACAGGGAGCAATTGGCAATTCTCACCTAAAGATTGCACCGGGTGAGTTCCTACACAACGGTACCTAATTAGGTAATGTGCCCAAAAGATATATCTATGGAGCATTCAAGAGATCTAAATTAGTATACTTTAATGTCACAGACAGGGAATTTGCCGTCGTGTTGACCCTGGTCAGGGGCGGATGCACAGCTGCTCTTACGTGTAGTGGGGCTGAACCCTTGGGCTTCCACATGCTGTGTGTTTTGAGCATTGAGCCTTTCCTCGAGGCTTCTTATCCTATCATTGAATTCTCCTCTCAGCCTGTCCTCAAGATCCTTCACAATCTTTTTCTCGCGCTCGTCTCTACCTCTCTTCTTACTCCGGTACATGTGAGTGTCTTCGAAACCTGTTTTCCAGAGAACGAAAACCCCTTTGCCTCGCGTGCGACCATGGTGTTCCTTGTTTCCCAATGCCGTGGAGAGTGCATCTCTCTCCCTGTTTGGGAAAAAAGATCCACCGGAAGATTGTGCACTCAACTCTACCTGCAAGATCCCAGCAAGTTATTTCACTTATGAAGTTAGGGACTAAGTACGTACCAAAATGGTGGTTCGATATCTTACCAAATGTTGGCAGACTTCCTCGTCCGCAGGGTTTGTAAAGGAGATGGTGCCGGATGGTGTGGCACATGACCTCGCTCTTAGCCAGTCTCTGGCGCGCTGGTCAACAATCGATGCAAATGGCGCGGAGTCCTCCTCGTCCTCCCTATCCCATTGCATCCTCTTCCCCGCGTAGCTAGCGGTGCCGAGTTTGTGTGGATGGGTGTTCCTTGCCTGCAGGGCCTTGTGTGCTTTGCTTTCAAGCAAGAATTGATCTGTCGTCTTCAACTGAACAAAACGCCGCCATGAGTCTTCACTAATGAACCCGTACTTAGAGTAGAGAGTCCTATCCTTCTTGACGTATTCCTTGACTAGTGTGCTCTTAAAAGTCTTCCACGCCTTTCCTACCACTAGCAGTGCATACCGTCGCACTGGGGCCTCGAGTTCTTCTGGGATATCGAACGATAAAAGAATTTCTGTAAGCAGGTCGTTGCGGCCCTCGTCAGTCAGCGATTTCCAGGAGGTACATGTGATGGGGACCCGTTCGCGTGCAACTATCCCGCACATTGTTCGTAATGCATTCACTACCTTTTTTCATCTGGTAGGGGACCCATCTTTCGGATAGATCGCCGTGATGCTATATCGGCCTGTTGGCCTTGTGTTTGCTTTTCTTGGAGCGCGAGTTGGTTTGACTTTCCTCGGCTCATCACATCCTTCAGTTGGGCCTAAGGTGGGAATCAATTAGAAGCAAAATCAACTTCATTGAAGCAGTTCTTAACTGTATCGACACAACTTATACAAGGACTGTCTTATACAAGGACTGTCTTATACATCCTATAGCATATACTTGTATCCATACATGTTTCTAATACTTTCAGTTTCTTTCTGAATAGAAGTAAAAAAGTTACCGTGAGGAGAAGTAGCGAACTTACAGCTCTAAAAGAATTTGGACATGTTAATTATATCCTAGCTAGAAGATCACCCAAATTTATTGAAATAAGTGAAGCGTGGATGTCTGTAAGTATTGTTGCACGTACTTAATCTTAATAGTCAGAGTTAGAAGGATGACTAATCATTCTCCTTCTATGGTCCGAAGGACAAGATATCATTCATCTCTGTATGCATGCATGTGAATATGCATTTATTTATTTGCTTAACAAATTAAGTTCTTCGTAGGGATCAGTTCATCAGCTGCAAGTTATTCTTTTATTAAAACAAAAAGTGATTGGCATAGACAAATATTATTGAGTTAGGATGATATGCATGCTGGACGTACGTTTGATTAGATATGTATTCGCGCCAGGTAGCGTGCTTGAATAATGTGTGTTCCGGCATATCACCTATAAAATTATCTAGGTCCCAGGATGCATGTGTTATCTGAAGTCTAAACTTCATCAGTTATTTATTATTAATGATGGATAGGGAACTATAGGTTAAGATGTTAATTTTTGGCATTGTTTTATTCAGAAGTCACAGCTTAGTTATGCAGTACACACATGAGGCGAATTTAGTTCTGAAGTAACTCAAGGAACCCGTGAGGAAATGTAGGTCTCTGTTACGATTGTAGCTACTAGCAAATAAATAATGCCAAAAGTAAGTAGATAAGGCAGAACTCAACAGGGCATCATATTCATATATAGGGACTAGATAGTTGTAGTGTGGGATGATACTCATTATTGGCTTGTTTAGAAAGAAACAACTTAGTTCAAAACTGCGATTATTTAACCATAAGAATATATATATATATATATATATATATATATATATATATAAAAGAAGGAATTAAAGGGAGCTAGCATGCATGCGTGGAAGAACTTCTCCAGATCATGAATGAACATAAGAGTAGTACACCATGCATGTTGAATCAGTATGCTGATGAAGAGAAGGAAAACTACAAATAAACTTGACATGAATCATATATAAGCACACGTACGCTGGGTGCGTCACTTCAAGAAATCTGACAGAGATGATCTATAGAACTGCTTAGTAGAAAATTATTCTGGATAACCCATTCTACAGCTAGCTTTGCATGGAGTGCTAACAACGTAATGATCGAGAAATTTGAATAATCATCTATATATCTAACTAGCTAGCCACATAAGTGCTTCCATCTGAAAGGAGGAGCAAGGTATAGTTGTACACCTCAGGAGAAATAGTAGCTCGATCTGATCTCCTTTCAGGAGTCATCAAAACATTTAATTACATACAAAGGTAAGAAATGAATTTTAAAGCAAAGCATATCATTTTCTTCAGAAGGATATATATATGAAAATATAATATAGGTTGGTTGTACATTAATTAAGCTGACAAAAGAGTAAAAGAAATGACAAGTACAACCTTGTGATGGAGGACGAGGAGGAGGAGGAGACCAACTTTGTGATGGAGGAGGAGACGTCGCCAGGGGAGGAGGAGGCGCAGCTGTTGGGGAAGGAGGAGGCGCGTTCGCCGGGGGAGGAGGCGCCAATGCCGCGGCGCGGCTCGGGGAGGCGGCGGCGGTCTCCATCAGTGCTTTAGGGTTTGAAGTGTGCATAGGGTTTGAAGTCTGATAGAAACGTTTTCAGTGTAGAAGTTATATAGAGGCACATATCACAGACGGTTTTCAAACACAACCGTCTGTGATATCTATTTCACAAACGGTTCGCAAACACAACCGTCTTTAATGTTTACTTATTGCAGACGGTTATATCACAGACGGTTATTAAATATAACCGTCTGCAATAAGTAAACATTAAAGACGGTTGTGTTTGTGAACCGTCTGTGATATGAAATATCACAGACGGTGCTATTTAAGAACCGTCTTTAAAGCACACAAAATATTACTTTTAGTTGTTATTATACATTGCAGATTATTGTTTTTCCAAAGCACACAAAATAATTGAGATAAATACAGAAGTAATTGTAATGACTACACAGAAGTACAGAAATATTACTTTATTATGCATACATGCACTTGCTTACAAGTTCACATTGTAATTATACAGTGAAAATTAGCCCTTCACGATGATCGACGCGTGTGTAGCTGACTTCCTTAGTTTGTTCTTCTTGGACCATGCTGGCATTTTCGATAGGAGGCAAATCATCAAATTGATTGTACTCTTCCTCATCTACTACATTCTCAACTCCGACAATCCTTCTTTTTCCCTGAACAACTACGTGGCGCTTCTTGTTGGACGGGTCGGTAACATAGAAGACTTGAACAACTTGGTTTGCGAGCACGAATGGTTCATCTTTGTATCCGACGCGTTCGAGGTCCACAGTAGTGATACCGTACTTGTCAACCTTCACGTGCTAGAGGTGGACCCAACGACACCGAAATAGCGGGATCTTGAAAAGTACGTAGTCAAGCTCCCAAATCTCCTCTATGAACCCATAGTAGGTGCTCCTCGTTGACCAGTGATGCATGAACGCATCTATGCGGACCATTGCTACAGTTTGTGCTCTTCAAATCCTGATCTATCGTGTAAAATGTGTATCCATTTAAGTCGTATCCTTTCCATGTGACAACTGTAAAAGCTGGGCCTTTTGCCAACCATTTCAGGGTGTCATATGACGAGCTCCCAGTGATGGGCCGCTCTTTGAACCAATTGTTGAACTGAAGGTTATGTTGTCTCGTGATCCAAGACTCCTGTCGTGCTGGATTCTCTTGCCTTAGCCATTGCTTGTGCTCGATGATATACGGGGACACTACAACCATGTGTTGTAGAACTATGGAATGGGCTTGAGCACAAGGAACTGGATCAGGCGTGATTGCTTTCCTTCCGATGGTCCTGATACCCTGGAGCCTCCCCTCATGGCTAGATCGAGGCACACCTATTGGTTGGGCCTGAGCCATGTAATCGATGCAGAACTCAATGACCTCTTCGGTTGCATAACCTTCGACAATGCTACCCTCCGGACGAGATCGATTTCGTACGTAAGACTTAAGAATTCCCATGTACCTCTCGAACGGGTACATGCTATGTAGGAACACAGGCCCGCACATCTTTATCTCTATCGCAAGGTGAACAATGAGATGGACCATGATATCGAAAAATGACGGAGGGAAATAAATCTCAAGATTACATAGAGTCATCACCACCTCAGCCTGCAGAGCATCTAGTCCTTCGGGATCGATGACCTTCTGAGCGATTGTGTTAAATAAATAACACAACCTCGTGATTTTCTCTTGGACCTTGACTGGCAAAATACTTCTAATTGCAATAGGGAGCATTTGTGTCATCAACACATGACAATCATGAGACTTCATGCCAATTAATTTTAAATCTTGCATTGAAACAAGTCTCTTCATGTTCGACGAGTAGCCAGACGGAACTTTCACACCGTGCAAGCACTGACACAGTTCAGTTCTTTCGGCCTTTGACAGAGTGTAACAAGCTGGTTCGCAATACGTACCACCTTTAACGGCCTCTTTTGGTGCTAACTCAGGTCTTATGCCCATATCGACTAAGTCAAGTCGTGCGTTGATACCATCCTTTGTTTTGCCCTTAATGTTTAGTAGGAGACCAATCAGGCTATCACAGACATTCTTCTCCACGTGCATGACATCGATGTAGTGGCGAACTTCTAGGTGCTCCCAGTAAGGTAGGTCCCAAAAGATTGATCTCTTCTTCCACAAGCTCTTCTCACAGGTCGACCTTGCTTTACGTCCCTTTCCATGTGTAACATCCAAGTCCTTAACAAAGTCATGAACATCTCTCCCGCTAAAAGGCTTTGGAGCTGAACCATTTTCGTTCATCCCGTCGAATAGTTTCTTCATCTTGCGGTATGGGTGTTTCCTCCCAAGGAACCTACGGTGACGCATGTACACGGTTTTACGGGAGTGATTCAGCCACACACTCTCAGTATCATCTAAGCAGTGAGTGCAAGCCTTGGCACCTTTTGTACTCTGGCCCGACAGGTTAGCAAGTGTAGGGTAATCATTTATGGTGCAGAACAACAAGCAGTGCAAAGTGAAGTTCTCTCGTTTGTATGCATCCCAAACCTGTACCCCAGGAACCCACAATGTTTTTAGATCTTCCACCAATGGAGCTAGGTACACATCAATATCGTTCCCAGGTTGTTTCGGTCCTTGGATAAGCACAGACAATAAAATGTACTTTCGCTTCATACACAACCAAGGAGGAAGGTTGTAGATATAGAGATTCACGGGCCAAGTGCTATGCCGGCTGCTCATGTTACCGAAAGGATTCATTCCATCTGTACTCAGTCCAAACCTTATATTCCTCATCTCCACAGCGAATTCTTCATACCTCCTATCGATGTTTCTCCACTGGGTGGAGTCAGCAGGGTGTCATAGCATTCCATCGTTCTTACGCTTCTCGGAATGCCAACACAGCAGTTTTGCCTCCTTTGGGTTAGCGAACAAACGCTTCAATCGGGGAATTAGAGGCAGATACCATGCCATCTTAGCAGGAGTTCCTTTCTTCACCTCCTCATCTGAATGACTCTTACGCTTGTACCGGGATGCGTTGCACACCGGACATACATGCAAGTTTGCGTACTCTTTGCGGTATAGGATACAATCGTTCGGACATGCATGTATTCTTTCTACCTCCATTCCCAAGGGACATAGAACCTTCTTGGCTTTGTAGGTTGTTGTCGGCAACTCGTTTCCCTTTGGAAGCATGTCTGCCAATAGTCGTAACATCGCTGCGAAAATCTTGTCTGACCAACCATTGCTTGCCTTCAATTTCAACAGTTCAAGCACGGACGACAACCTTGTGTATTTCACCTTGCAACCAGCAAACAAAGGTTTCTTCGAGTCCTCCATCAAACCCATGAATTTTTCATATTCCTTTTCATCACGGTTCCCTTCTGCGTCTCGCAGCATCTGGTCCAGATTGTCATCATGCAACATATCCTCGTCGGAAGCAGAATCGATGTGATCATCCGGCATATTGTTGACTTCGTCGAAGATGTTAACAGTACCACCTGCTTCTTGTATATTCTGCTCTTCGCCATGACTGGTCCAACATGTATACCCCTTTTTGAAACCTCGCATAATCAAGTGTGCTTTGATCTGCGCTGAGTTTCGAAACATCATCAGATTCTCGCAATCGATGCATGGACAAGACATATATTGCACTCCCTTATTAAACATGTCCTCCTCTGCAGCCCTTCTAAAAGTGGAGACGCCATTAATGTACTCCACACTCGTACGGTTCTCAGCGTACATCCAGCTTCGATCCATCTACGCTACACATGTAATATTCGATCCAATTAGAACCCTCCTTTGAACTGATTAAGTACACTTTCCTTAACAAGTTAGAGCTTGAAAATAATATTGCAATTATAACGTCCAATTACTAGCTAACTTAGACCACCACCAAAACATGGATCTACAAGCTAGATCTAAACGATCTTAAATTTCTTACATAACAAAGCTAGATATTGAATTAATATATATAAGGCAATTTTATATCCATTACTAACCTTAGATCTGAATTAACATATATAATGCAATTATCCATTACTAACCTTAGATCACAAGAATCACCTATTATATAGGCTGCTTTTCTTACAGACGATTCTATGGCCAAACCGTCTGTGATATAACGGTCTTAACATTCAATCCCGGCCCATGACCACAAATCGAACTTGCGCTCGGGCCTATATATAGGCAAACTTTATCGCAGACGGTTCTTTGAAATAACCGTCTGTGATATACAGATAATCACAGACGGTGATGTGTACAAACCGTCTGTGATATCTTACAGACGGTTCTGTATACTAAACCATCGGTGATAGCCATATCTATCACAGACGGTTATTGCATAAAACCGTCTGTGATAATTTCAAAGACGGTTTTGTATTCAAGCAGTCCGTGATGGCAGACGAAGAATGGTATGTGATAATTTCGCTGACGGTTGGTTTATAGAATCGTCTGTGATGTTCTATATTACAGACGGTTTTTCAAAACCGTCTGTGATGGTCCGTCTAATATAAGCATTTCTGTAGTAGTGAAGCCAAGATTGAGTACCTTGAAGGTATATAACACTAGTACAGAAAACCTCATTACAGACGGTTCACAAACGTCATCACAGACGGTTTTATAAACCGTTAGTAAGAATAGGTCAGTGATGACTTGTAATCATCACAGACGGTTTTCCAACTGTCTATGAAAAAGCCATCACAGACGGTTCTAAATTGGAACTGTCTGTGAAAAAAGTCATCACAGACGGTTCTAAATTGGAACCGTCTGTGATGTTGATTTTTCATTTTATTCTCATGTACTTCGTTAACTGCCCAAGAACACTTAACTTCTGAGCTATATCATATCACTGATTTTAACACAATACGGGCACTTCCCAAGCGGTCACCCATCCTAGCACTGCTCTTACCTAAGCACGCTTAACTTCGGAGTTCTTATATGATCTAATACTGTAATTCTTGTATGATAGCATCTGAATATAACGTGTCCCCCTCCCCTTAACCTCACAGAGCACTCGAACATCGATTTTAGTATTCTCCACACTCCGAATACAGTTTGGATATCACGAAAACTCAAAAAAAGATCGAAACGGGTACAAAACTTCAGAGGCCGTTTTGAGGGCCTAAACGACGTTTTTTTTTTGGAATTATGATTTTCTCGCATGCACGTACTCGCCCGAAAGTTCAGGATCCAACCATATGATTTTCTACAACTTGGGTGCAACTTTTCGTTATCTTTTCAACAAGCCAAAGAACGCCCCGATCGGAGTTACGAGTCAAAAGTTATGGTCATTTTACCAAACGTGCTCGAATTTCCTACTTACAGATTGAATCAGACTTTGTGCCAAAGGAGAAATTCAAGAGCTCAACATGCTGATTCAAGAGCTCAACAAGAACGCTCCGATCGGAATTACGAGTCAAAAGTTATGACATTTTTACTAACCGTGCGGAAAGTCATCACAGACGGTTTTATATTAAAACCGTCTATGATGACCGGCATATCACAGACGGTTTCTAAATAGAACTGTCTGTGATGTCTGGCATATTATAGACGGTTTCTAAATAGAACCGTCTATGATGTTGTCGCTGACGATTGCAATATAGAACCGTCTGTGATGTTCCTCATCATAGACGGTTTATCAAAACCGTCTGTGACAAGGTGTCTAATATAAGTCTATTTGTAGTAGTGTAAGCAAAGTCTTGACACTAGCCCAATATCTTCTGGTTGGAATTGCACTGTATCTAGCAAGCAAATTAATTTGCTACAAATGCAATATCAGGCCTTGTGCAATTTGTAAGATATATAAGTGCTCCGATGACGCTTAAGTATAGGACTTCAGGTACTAAGACTTCATCATTTTTCATCCTTAGCCTAAGGGTCTTTATGCACTTCAAGGAATCTTACTACCATGGGGTCTTCAAATAATGAGATTTATCCATATTGAATTTTTCTAATACCTTCTTGGTACAGGTAGACTAGTGTACAATAATTCATCCTGGAAAATGCTCTAGCTATAGGCCTAAACAATATCTAGTTTTACTCAAATCTTTCATCACAAACTCTATTATAAGGCAAGAAATCACTTACTTTATGTCCTTTGTGGTTTCAATAATATTCAGATCATCAATATAAACTGAGATAATACAGAATCCATTCCAGGACTTATTTATGGATACATAGGGACAATCATCATCATTAGAGTATCGTTTCTTCAGGAGGAACTCACTAAGCCAGTTGTACCACAGTCGCCTCACAGTTTTAATTTGTATAGTGACCTTTGCAGTTTGACACTATACATATTGCAATTACTTTTAGTAGGTTCCAGAATTTTAACTCCTTCAGGGATTCCCATAAAAAGATCTGTATCTAGTGACCCATATAAATATGCTTTCACCACATCCATCAACTGCATTGATAAGTTAATGCTAACTGCCATTGATATTAAATATCAAAATATTATTCCACTAATTACAGGATAGTAAGTTTCATCATAATCGATGTCAGGTCTCTGCATGAACTATTGTGTAACAAGCCTCATTTTATATCTCAGCATCAGGTTATTTTCATTTCTCATCCGGATGAAAACCCATTTTGATCCTATAGGTAGGGCTAGCTATCAAGCTTCTTTCGAAATTGACATAATTCGACATAAAATCATTTTATTTATCATTTAAAGGGTCATTTCAAATTCGAGCTAATGAGCCACTATTGGGTTGAGCCTTATTAAAATTTTTCACTCGAAATAGACTCATTTAAATTTTGAACTCATTAACTACTACAATCGAAGCAATTTTGATTCAATCCCTAACGAGCTTTTTTGCTAGCCCTACCTACAGGGAACACTTTAAAAGTTGTTCAATCAGTGAGACCAAATGCTTTTCCTTTGTTAAGCGAGTGTAATTCTGCCTCAATTGCTTCTTTTATTTGACCAAATCCGAGCACTTCTGACACTCTGCTTTGGACTTTGGTTCTGGATCCAAATCAAGAGTTTTAGTAATTATTGAGGCAAAATATATGTCGACAATTGTAGTTTTAATTTTATACAACTCTCTTGAATCAACATAATTAGTGGATATTTCCTCATTAAGTTCTTCCAGTGCCTTGTGATTTCCCACAATGATAGAATCTTGGTATTCTGATCTCCCAGCATTAGATTGTACACACAAATATTGTAAAATCCCAAATTTGCACAAAATTAAAATATAAAGTTTTCAATTTATTTCCTAAGTTTATCATGAATTTTCATAATTTCTCTGGATTTTTTGGAATTTTGGCATTTCAATAAAATACTTTTCAAATAACCTAGTTATTGCTTCTGATTTATAAGTTTGAAATTCAAATGAGAACAAAGTCTGGACATATTTTTCTTAATACTCAAATTGTTTAGAGGGTCTCTTTGAAAAAGTTCATGAATTTTTGGAGTGAGTTACTATTTTTGGAAAATCTAACACTACATGCTTTATTAAGACTGAAACACTAAAAGAATTTTTGAAAATAATTTATAGCTGAAATAATTCTAAATATTTTACAAAAACATAAATACTAACCCAATAACACACGTAAAAAGTTTCATAAATTTTGGAGTTTGTTTGATGCTGTTAAGAATTACAGAAATGTCTAGCCGTAATTAAGATCATATTTAAAAAAAATTAAAATCCAAAAACAAAAAGCACCTAGCTTGGAAACTTGTTTTAGCTATGGGAAGGCATACCCTAGCAAAGGCGCTTTCTCTTTGTAGCCCTCCACTCCCTTTTCTCTCTCTAGCGAGTTGGGCCCACACCTCAGTTTCTCTTAAGCCATACCGCGTCGAGACCGCGCCAAGCGGTACTCGCCCATGAGCTAGGTCATATGCATGCCCAGAGCCTCACCACCCTTGATCGGTCATCGTTGCCAGCATCCTCCATGTCCCCTCCTGCCAACCAAGCTGTGATACGCTACTGGGACATGTGCCATGCCTTGCCCCGTCTTCCAAGCTCCATGCCACACCGGAGATGATTGGTTTTTGTTGTTGTAGGATCGATATATACTAATATAGCAATCAAAGGGGGGTGAATTATTACGCAGAAGCTAAAATCAAAATTTTGATCTACTAAAAAATCACCCCAAATCGGAATCAAATAATTGCCTCGTATTCAACAAAAACAGATTAATAGACATTCGGTAAAACACGAATTTCTGGAGATCCAACCATCGGATTGATCTAAAATTTGAACACAAGAAACTAGATTCCAATATGAATCTAACAGAAAAAGAATCAGCTCAATCAGAATTACGGATCAAAAATTATGAACCTCGTAAGTTTACTGTGACAAAATATGACGAGAATTGATCTAACATCAATTTCGTGATTAAACAAAATCTTCAAAAGACTAACCAACAAAACTTTGAGAAACTCTAAATCAAGGCCCTAGAAAGGTTTTGGATGGATCAAATCAAGACGGAACTCAAAGAATCAAAGTAGACAAGGAACCAATCTAGCACCAGAACAGATGAGCAAACGAACACTCAAAACAGAGAATACTGTAGCAACGTGTGCACTGTAGCTTCGAGATTACTGTAGCACGCAGAGGATCTGGAAGGAATTGGTCTTTATTTCTTTTTGTCTAAAATACTCCTATCAAAAGAGTACAAACCCTAAAACACAGCACAAGAGGAAACTCATGCACCCAATTGTTTCCAGCGCTCTGCTCTATCAATAAACAGAGGACACCTCCCCCTATTTATAATGAGAAACCCTAACAGAGTACGCATGCATGTCCACTTGGTCCAACATGGCCCAATACATTCAAGCTGCCCAAAACGATTACAACTCTACACGCGTATGGCTCACTTGCCATACTCACGTGACTAACCAGCCTCCATGTGCCTTGTTCTCTCGCTCGAACGTCTCACATGACATCCCTGACCACTAGGACCTCAATTCCGCCCTGAATCTCGTCCCAAACCTCAGTTCCTCCATGAACCTAGTTCCGATCCCATCATCGATAACGTTCGCCTTCGAGCAACACCTACACATGAACAATCCACAAAAATTCCGAGCACAAGTTCCTCCCAACTTCACTCAATTAGTCCATGCAACTACTCATACGAGCATTGCATACAAATCAATCAAATTTCAAAATTGCAAAAACCTAACCCGAGCACATCACGTTCATGCCGGACCAAAATCCTTGGTCCGGCGCACACATGGACTAAACCCTAGAATTTACCGTTCACGACTGACCGAAACTTTGCTTTGGGATGTGATAATTGCATGACCAGTGGCCAGTGCATCAATACATAAAATAGGATTATTCAGGGTTTGCAGCCTTATTTAGTTGAATCTTGCTTGTGGAAACCCCCTGGCCCTTTAACTTTACTTATCCATTATAAATTGCCTTTTCTCCTTTCTGATCTGTCATTCTTCCATTTATCCTCTTTATTCAATTGGCCCTTTCTGCGGCCATGGCTATTGCTAGCCTACTGAGTATTCGCATGTGCTTTGGGCATTGTATGACTCTCATTGGGAAGTACATAATAATTATTCACCAGGTGCATAATCTCTTGTAGCATTAGTAACTTTTTGGTTACATAATGTTAGTTCAGTGATAAACTTTTGCATGGCAAAGTTATATGATGCCCCAATCTTTAAATTCCTGAGAGTGCGGAAGGGTCCATTCATATTATGCTTCTGGCAATAGGATGGAACTTTGCTAGTTATATATTTTCCTTTAGGGAATCCAAAGGTACTAGCTGGTCCTCTTTCATTAAATATACGATCTTTAGGTCCATATGAAGTTGGTGCCTTAGGAAGTACAAAGCTGTACACTTAGCGACTTCAGGGAGAGCAGGAATACTAGCTTTAGGCTGGGGAAAAGGCAGCTCTAAAAGTTGAGCTATCAGATTAAACTTAGTATTAATTACCCAGGTAAGTTAATTGTTGCCATTTAGGACAATCTCAATAAATTCCTTCTATGCGATGTCCAACATATCCTATTTATATTTATGAAAAATGACTTTTATTACTAGTAAAATCATTATATTGCATACTCACTCATCAATTAGTAAAGCTTGGCCTATATCTATTCAGTAGATAATTATCTAAAATTTTCTAGAATTTTCCTAACAATTTCCATAGCTTTCTTCAAATTATTTAAGCAATTTTTAGAATAACTAAATAGTAGAAATTAAATTTCAACATGAAATTATACTAGGAAAATAAAATCAAAGACACAAGGCTCCCAAAATTCTATCTGGAATTTTCTAGTATTTTTCATAATTTCTGTTAATTACCAAGCAATTTTTAGAATTACTTTAACAATAGAAAATTAAATTCCAGCACATATCAACATGACATAATGCTAAGAAAAATAAAACCATATCCATGGAGTAAACAATGTTTTATCATAACTTTCTAGAATTTTCTAGCCATGTTCACAATTTTTTGTTAATTATTTAAGCAATTTTCAGAATTACTTGAATAACAGAAACATAATTTAGCACATAATGAACATGGAAAAACTATGAAAATAAAACCAGGGTATGAAACTTCCAATGTGTGCTAAAGCATAATTTTACAAATTTTTTGGAAGTCCATAATACTAAAAATCTAATTTTCAGAATTTAATATCAATTTATGGGTTAGTAAAACAATTTTCGAAAAAGCTTAAAATCTTGAGGGCATAAATGTAATCTTCCATTGATGAGCTGAACAGGCCTATTTTGGCCCATGTGGCCCAACCGGCCACTATGCAAACTGGCGGCTAGGGTTCCTCCTAGTTGCCTCTATCTTTTCCTCGTGCAAGGCGGCGCTGGCCAGAGCGGGCACGGCAGCACTGCGGTGGGCGACGGTGGCATGAAGCAGAGAAGGTGTGGCGAGTGCGTCAGCTCGGAGGTCAGCGGTGGCGCTCCCTGCGGCACCGATGGGGCTGGGAGTGTAGGCGGCCGACGGGGGCCAGGAGCGTATGCGACCGGCGGAGCCGGGCATGCGGCTGGCGGAGCGAGTGATGGATGAGACCGGGGGGCGGGCGACCGACAGAGCTGGGCACTCGGCCGGAGGCGCAGGCAGCCGACGAGGCCGGGCACATAGAGGCGGCCAGCGGCGTGGCCGACAGGGCCGGGAGTAGAGGCAATCGACGGGGCTAGGAGCGTGGCCGACAGGGCCGGGAGCGGAGGCGGCTGACGGGGCCAGAAGCATGGAGGCGGCCGGCGGTGCGGTCGGGGGCACAACCGATGGGGCCGAGAGCTGAGGTGATCGACTGCTCATGCAGCTAGGCCGTCGGGGCTAGGGACAACGAGGCCGATGGCGAAGGGCGAAGCGGGGGCCGACGGGGCCGTGATGCACCCGAGCGCGACATCGGGGGCTGAGGTGCGTGCGGAGGTGATTATGCATGGTTGCAGGCCGAAGCGCGTGTGGCAACCGGTGGGGTAGAGGCCAAGGGCCGATGGTGGCGGGCCATCGGCATCAAGCCGAGCAGCAGCGGGCGTAGGTTGGGATGGCCGGCGGGCCCGTGATGCGCCCGGGAGTGGGCACGGAGACAGCCAGCGGCGGCGGGCGACATTAGCTTCAAGCCGAAGAGTTTTTCCCTTTAAAGATGAATAGTGATTGATTTTTTTTCACAACAGTAGATTAGATCTACTATTAAATTTGTAAGCAGCGGAAAACAATCTTCAGGATTTTAATCATTGTTTGCACGTGATTACGTACGTAGGGCTTGGGGTAGCGTAGATCGCCTGACGCGAGAAGAGCTTGATGCCGTGTAGACTTAACGCATGTAGACGATCAGCGACTGACCACGATCGGAGTGTCGATGCGATGTAGATCGACGCTGTGTAGATGATCCCGATCAGCCACTCATAGAATGATTGTGCTGATAACGTATTGTGAAACTAAATCGTTCACCTACGCCAAACGGCAATACGACAATGAAATTCCACAAACAGAGGTAGAGACGCAAGTAGAAGCACACACAATGTAGGAGAAAAGTTTAGTGATAAGCTTGTGCATAGCAAACTTATATGCTGCCACAGCCTTTAAAATCCTGAAAGTGAGAGAGGATCCATTCGTGTTGTGCTTCCACCCCAACATGAGGATACTGATGTAACAATACCGTCATGACAAGTACCAGAAGTTCTTCGAGGTTGTATGCATTTTGCTAGAAGTATAAAAGCGTGATGAACTCCTTATGAAGAATCATCACATACTTCCTACTGGGAGTCATGCAATGCCCAAAGCACATGCAAATACTCAACATGCTAGCAATAGCCATGACCGCAGAAAGGGCCAAATGAATAAAAAAAAGGGATAAAGAGAAGAATGGTAGATCAAGATAGGGGAAGAGTCAATCCATAATGAAAAAGTAAAGGTAAAGGGCTAGGGGGCTTCTAGAAGCAAGACTCAGCTAACAAGACTGTAAACCTCTGCATAACCCTGCTTTAGGTATGGATGCACTGACCATTGGTTTTGCAACTATTACAGCTTGAAGCATGTGGTAGAACTTTACAAAAAATCAGCTGAAAAAGTCAATAAGACCCGGGGAAACAATGTTGAATTATACTTCACCGTTCAACCTGTTGTTGACAGTGGGCACTGAGAAATGTGATGATATGGTTCTTAAAGTTATTAAGTTCAAGGAGTCCTAGGAAGACACATACAACTCTTATGGAGACTTGGATTAGTTTCCTAAGTATTCCTTCACTTTGTTAGTTGATGTCACATATTCTTTATAAGTCTCCTTATCAGTTTAGTTCTAGTTTCTAAATGAACATTTGGTCTACGCTACTATTGAGTAATTATCATTTAAAATTGAATAAATAGTTATTTGCCAAATATTTTATTAATTGTGCTTTATTTGTTCTATATTCTACAATTTATTCCTAATGCAACAATTGTTTGATTATTAAATTATACTTCTAATATATAACAAAGTATAATCCACTAATGGAGTAAATCTGTCTAGAAGACAATTGTACCACACTAAGTGAATTGGAAATATTATGACTATCGCCGAAAGCGATGCTCTCATATTTGGCACTGGAAGAATGCCATATTATACCCTGAGTCCAGACTCTTAAAGATTTAAAGACATTGGTCTGGATCGTTTCCATGTAGAGACAAAGAATGATATGGTACATAATACCTACTCATGACTAACTTTAATGGGTATAATAAATGTGTGGTTGAAAAACTTTCTTTCTTCTCCTCCGGGTTATACTACACATATATAAAACCTGATATTTGTTTTACGATGAAAACCCATAAATATTTAAGATCTGACAGATCAACTTGGTTATCCTAAGTTGAATATTATGAGAATAATAATTAATATTTCTGCTGGCCATAGCATAAAAGCTTTCCTAGACCTGAAGATTTCTTATGCTCTGTTTGTGCTATAGGAAAGTTCATAGTTAGATCTTCTTACCTAAAAGTTCGGGAAGAATCACTGAATTTCCTAAAGAAAATTCAATGTGATATATGTGGACCCATGCAGCCCCTATCGAGCCCTTTCAGGTATTTATGGTACTGATAGATGCTTCTACTAGATGGTTTCACATATGTCTCTTATCAGCTAGGAACCATATTTTTACTAAATTAATTACCCAAATTACTAAGAGCCTCCTTTCCAGAAGAAATGTTCAAGTATATTCGAATGGGCAATGTTAACAAGTTGACTTTAAAAGCATTAAATGATTATTGTATGTTTATTAAAATTAATATAAAACATCTTGTATCTCATGTCTACACTTATATTAGCTTTGCAGAGTCATTAAATTAAGAAATTAAACTTATTGCTTGGCCACTCTTGTGGAGTTCAGGGGGTGTAAATCCGTGAACATTACCCTTTTTGCAAAAATCATATTTATACAATGAAGATTATAAGGTGTGCTCTTTGTCTTCCTTAGTGAGTTTTTTTAAAGTTTTCTCATGTGAAGGTTTTAATGACGCAACTAGTGTAACATAGAATGCGAGTGCAATGTACTCTTTTCTCCATCTTTTTTTTCCACTGGGTTTTTGGGAGTTTTTAACGAGATATGTGCATTACGCGGTATTCGCCCAAGGGAGAGTGTTATGATATAGATAAAATCCAAGTCCAAGTATGGAAGGACTCTATCTATTGGTGGGCGAATCCGAATATATTTGCTGTTGATTTTGCTATATATTGAGCACTCCTTGTACAAAGTGAATCAATCTAATAAAGAGATAGAACTTTGCCCTCTACTTTGTGTATGCTCTCTATTCTTATTCTTATAATTTCAGTAATGTACCATTGATTAATCATGGGTAAACCATTGGAATGACACTCAATTGGACTGCCGCGAACACAACGACATTAAATTGGCCTGCCTTTCGCGAAATGACACCGTGCACTCTAATTTCATCGTGGAATGACATTTTGGGCGTTTTCTGGGCATTGTTTATATTATCCGCCGATTCGGCATGTGTTCGGGACGAAAATGCCCCTAAGTCACGGCTGCCTTGAACCAGTTGGGCTGGCTCATCCCATTGGCTAGCACGCGCTAGGGTTCCAAGCTGTGCGGCGACGGCGGAGAAGGCAGCGCCGGCGACATCTGCTTCGGCGGCATTGAATTCGGCGGCATTGACACCGGCTCCCCATCTAGTAAGCTTCGTCTATCCCGGTTCCTCCTCCTTCCTTTATGCGGATTTCGTTATGCCCACTTGTGATGTGGAGTAGATGTCGCATTCCTCTAGCTTCGGTTCTAGTTGGAAATCGCCTTTGGATCCTACTGGGTTGCCCTTGATTGTGTGTCCCTATTGCAACATCGAGAATGTGTTGGAGCTGACAGCGAAAACAGAGGCTAACAGGGGGAAGAGGTTCTACAAATGCCCGCGCAACCAAGCTTCGGTGAGTTTTGGGAGTGTTATGAAATTTTGATTTGATCGCTAGGTCTTAGGAAATTTTGATTTCATGTATGCAATGAAATTTGTATGCAACCAAACCTGAAATTTTGATTTCAGGTTTGCAATGAAATTTGTTTTCAGGGTTCGAATGGTTGCAAATTTTTTATGTCACAACCCCAGTATGAGGAATACCTTGGAAGAATTGGATTGGGAAGAGAGTTTGGCAAGCGTGAAGCAAGAAATGACCTGAAGGAAGATTTAGAGGAAGTAAAGAAGGAGATGGCAGCACTAACAAGGCAAATTGTTGTCTGGGGAAAAACTATTGTATTGTTAGGTTGTCTTAATATAGTTCTTATGATTTTGTTAGTAATTGTAATGCTTATAAAGTAGCATGTATAGGAGCAATGAATGAGCAAGTATGTAATATGAACAAGTATGGGGAATGCAATGAATGTAGTAGCTTATGTTTTCCTCTGTTTTATTTGCCAATGGTGAAATTATCTGGTTTGTATCAATGTGTGAAATATGTTTGGCTTCAGTGCATGTTCACCAACATGACTTTGTTTGGCATCAGTGCAGTTCATCAGCTTCAGATGTGTGTGAATAGAACTTCAACGACGTGAATTTCGACGTGACTTTGTTTGGCATCAGTGCATGTTCATCAGCTTTAGATGTGTGTGAATAGAACTTTGTCTGGCCTCAGCTTCAGAAAATTGTTAATAGAACTTCAGGCGACATGACATCAGTTTGGCATCAGTGAAATATCAATTTGGCATCAGCTTCAACGAAAATGAAAATGAGAACAACAGTTTGGCATCAGCTTCAATTTGGCATCAGCGACATGACATCAGTTTGGCTAATGTTCAGAATACAGGTTCAGAATACAGGTCTTATATCAGGTTCAGACATGAAAATGTCAACAAAGCTGATGCCAAACATGAAAGTGTCAACAAACCATGAAAATGTCAGCGACATGACATGAAAATGTAAATAGAATTTCACCAGGTTCAGAATACAGGTCTTACATCAGGTTCAGAATTGCATACAAAAGGTCTAGCAACATGCAAAAGCTAATGTTCACCGAGCAACATGCAAAAGTACATTTTGGCCACCAGGTTTCCCGTGCATATAAAAGCTAATGTTTGCCGAGCAACATGCAAAAGTACATTTTGGCCACCAGGTTTTGATTACATTTTGCCGAGCAACATGTTTTTGATTACACCCATTTTGAGGACTGAAAAGAAGCCCACTTGGAGTCTGTTCTTTTCTTTGGAGTCAGCTTTTTGGCCGTGGTCTGGCTAGTCCCCTCTCCAGCATCATTGCTCATTGCCAACTTCCTGCACCAAGTAGGATGGGTACATTATAATTTGGGTAAAGTCATGCAACAGAAGTGTCACATTGTCAACAAAGCAAGATTATACCTCGTGGGTGTGGATTTGGTATTGTTGGTCCCTTCTCGGTTGAATGGCACCTTCCTTGCAACTAATCTTTCTTTTCTTTGAGGAGTGGTACACTCTTTTTTTTTAGGGCCACTCTTGGATCTGCTTTTCCTGCAAATACATATACACAAGTTCAGGGTTTATTACATATCATATTAATTGTAATAGATTATCAGTTGCAAGTACCTCTTTTTGGTCCCATTTAAGGAACACTTGGAGCTAGTCTGCCTGTGACCCAATTCACCATAACCCTTACACTTGACCTGCCATTTTCCCTTACCCTTGGCCTTTCCCTTCCATTTTTCAAGACAACCTACAATCCTTTTCTTCCTATGCCTGCCTGCTGACCTCTTTGCATTTGGTGGCAGTACCCTTGACCCAAGGTCCATAGGGGGACATTGTGAACTATCAGTCAAAGGTAGATGATAAGCATGAGTGCATATGCTAGCCTGAATGATCTCACTGAGAAGTAAGGATGCACATAGTCCTCCATATTGAAGTTTCTAATGGTACTTATGAATGCCAAAGCATGTGGACAGGGTTTTCCTGAGACCTGCCACTCCCTGCATGTGCACTCATGCTTATCAAGATGCATAACATGTCTCACCACTTCAAGTTCCTCATTGACCTCACTGACTTTAGCTATGTTCTTGCCAGCAGTGGTGACCATCAACCTGTCCACATTCCTTGTCATTGCATTAAGCTGATGAATAACCCTAGGGAGCATGACACCTTCAAGTTTTTCTCCTAACCTCCTCCTCCTATCATATAGCTGCATAGTTTTCTTTCTTATTGCATCAGCTAGCTCAGTAGCAGGTAGGTCCTTCAGCTCCTTCACCCAGCTGTTCCAACACTCAGCTAGATTATTTGTGATATAGTCACACTTGGTCTCCTCTGAAAACCTACTTCTCATCCACGCTAGGTTGTGATACCTACGTAACCATGGCCCAACATCAGGGCATGCTTCATGTATTTTGCCCATGTAATGGTCAAACCTATCTGCCCTAAAAGCCCTAGCAGTAGGGTACATATTTCCATAGATTGGGCCTTGGAATTTTTTGATGAAATTATCCATGAGGTGTCTAAAGCACTCTCTATGCTCTGCCCAGGGGAACACATGCTTAATTGCATTTTCTAAACCCTTGCAGGCATCCAAACTTATTGCCAAATGTGGTGGACTGCCTATGGCTTTTTGCAATTGTTGCATGAACCAGGTCCAATTATCTATGGTCTCTGCATCAAACAACCCAAATGCTAGTGGAAACATCCAATTATGGCCATCTAAAGCTGTAGCTAAAGGAAGATGCCCATTCCATCTCCCATTAAGTGTAGTGAAATCTATGCTAATGTATGGTCTACACCTATTCAGAAACTCATCTATGCTGGGCTTAAAACAACAGAAAAACCTATGAAAGTACATGTTCTCTCCATCATGTTGTACATCTATTTCGACTACACTTTCAGGACTTCTAAGTTCTATCTCTGCCTTGAATTTAAAAAGCATCTCAAAGCTATTCTCCCATGAACCAAAAATAATGTCCATAGCTTTCTACCTACCAAGCCACATTGTGTTGTAAGTTAAATTTGCAGAGTACTTACTGTCTAACATAGATTTCGGTTCACTTGCTCCCAAATTTGGATGTTCCTTCAAAATTGGGATTGCCTTCTCTGCTATCCACTTGTATGAAGCCATCCTTGTGCTTACTCTCCCTGTAGATGCACACACGTGCTCAAACTTATCCAATGTCACCTGCATATACAACTCAAGGTTATCCAAAAAAATGACAACATTAATATGAACAGAAAGAACTCCAAATAAAATAAAAATTATACCCGAATAAACTTTCCATCACGCATCAATCTTGCTACAATAGCCCATTACACCCCTTTGCTTTGCAGTAACCCCTGTACCTATCTGACTCAGCCTTCTCTGTGGCCACCTCAAATTGATTCACAATTGCATGTTGCCTCAGAGCCATTTTAAACTCATACATAGATCTATACGCGCTCCCCTCTGCCATTGGAGGATTTTCCTTATCGTAATGAACACAAGCCTCACCGGGTACGACATCTGGAATTACAGTATCATTTGTCTCATTGTCATCATCAGCAGCAGTGAAAGGTGATGTAGCCCTAGCATTGTCATCACCATGTCCTTGCTCTGCATCTCCTTCCACCCCATGTCCTTGCTCTGCATCTCCTTCCACCCCATGTCCGTGCAACCCATCTCCTTCCACCCCATGTCCTTCAAGATAATCTTGTTCCCACTCAAGACTAAAACCCAACATCTCATAGATGGCATCTTCCCCAGCAACTGGATTATTACTGCCTATGTATATATCTGGATTGTTCATGACACAAAGCTTATCCCAATCGAGCGGTAATGTAGATTCATCATGTCCATGTGGGACACTTCCTTGGTGACTACATGAACCCCCAGCGCTATTGACTACCTCGCTTGACCTTGAGTTAGTACCACAAGTACTACTTGCAGCACCAGGATCGATCGTAACAACATCAAAAACACAAGCAAAACAAACACAAATGCCTGTTAGGTACAAGACCTAACAGAAATTTCTCCATGTATCCACTTGCAGCAACAGGATCGATTGTAACAACATCAAAAACACAAGCAAAACAAACACAAATGACTGTTAGGTACAAGACCTCATAGAAAATTCTCCATGTATCAATTATTCGCGCCAATCCCGGAATCCCCATTCACGAACCCTAACCCCTAACCCAGCCGAGGGAAATTTGACTAGCAGCTTACCTACGACCACCGCTGCACACTTACATTCCGCCGACGTCAATGCTGTAACATCCCAAAATTTGCTTTTAATATATTTAGTGTGTTTCTGTGATTATTTGGATTTTTCCGAAATTTATTTGGAATCCTCGCGAGTAATTCGGAGTCAAGTTTATTGAAATAATCACGTTAAATAAAGATCAGGCATTTTCGAGTAAGCATAAAATTTAAAATTTTGTTGATAATTAAGATAGTTGGTAGACGAGAGTGTTCGCTTCAAATATTTTTGAAAAATATGTTTTATAACTTGAGTCGGTGATTTTACAAAAATCTGTACAGGTGTTTGATTCACGAAAAGAATTTTTACAAAAAATCTACCCATCGAAAAATCACGAAACCAACTTCGTTAGGTTGCAAATAGTTCCTAGTATTTTAGAGTAATTTTCCAGATTTTTAGAACCTCTGTTTTTTTTTCAAAACGTCTTGGAACGTATATGTGTATATATGCTTACGTGCATGTTGGACGATTGATTTTCTAAGCCTTCTCACTTTTTCCATTGCCAGCCATTTCCATGGTCTGCACGTCTCTTTGTTTTTCTAGCCGTTCCCTGCTCTTAATTTCTCCACTCGGCAATTCCCTGTACGTGAACTAGTAACTGGCCACTATTAGCTTTGCGTGTAAAAGCAAAATGCATGCATGACGTTGATTATCCCCAGCCGTTTCCAGTGCATGTGTGCATGAAGTCTCCCATTTATGTCCCAGCCATTTCTCCCATTTATTTTTTTTTCTTGCATGTTGGAACTAGTAACTCTCTCCCTCATGCATGAATTAGTGGTAACGTGTGAATGCATGGCTTTGTGACGTGAGTGCTAGCAATTGCTCCCTACAACTAGTAAATGGCCTCCTTGCATGGACGTTTCAAGTGCTTGCATGCAGTGGGAATTCACTCCACCAGTCTCTAATCCTTTCTACTGATTTTCCATTTCCAACGCTAGCTTCTAGTCGTCCTGTTCATTGCCTAAGCGCCACTCGCAAATTGACATTCTAAGTGTTATTAGCTAGCTAGTCATAATTTTTCCAGCCACCCATTTCACTCCAAGCCATACTAGCCTACACCATTTCCATTGTCTCATTTTCGTCGTCGCCGCTGTCGTCGCCGTCGCTTCCACCGTCGTCTACGTCGTCGCCGCCGCCGTTGAAGTCTACATCGTGCGTCGCCACCACCGCCGTCTCGTCGCCGTCGCCGTTGGTCGTCTCATCGCCGTCGCTTCCGCCACCGTCTACATCGTCGTCGCCGCTGCCGCCTCGCCGCCGTTGAAGCCGTCGTCACCATCGCCGTCGTCGCCGCCGCCGCCGCCGTCGCTACCGCCGCTGTCTATGTTGCCGTTGTCGCCGTCGTCGCCGCCGCTTACCTCGTCGTCAACGCACTCTCCGATCTCGCATCCCCTGCGCCGGACGGTATACCTGTTTTTCTTTTCCTTCGTATGCGCTCTATCTCTACCGATTGGTTAGTCTCATTGCATGTATACAAAAGTATAATATACTCGGCTGTACGTGTGCATACATGTATACGTATATATAGCTATATATATGTAGATTGTATGTACGCGCATGCACGAAAGTTTCCCAAATCGAAGCACAGTATGCTGCATGTAGTGTGCTCACGCCGAATAGTGCCATGCATGCATGGTAGAATTTTTATTTTTTTGCTTCGGTTCTTCTTCTCACGTAGCTAGCCAAGTAGAAGTATATGCGTATACGGACTGAATAGTGGCATGCATGCATCCACCGAATGAGTAGTTGTATGTGTTTCTCCAGGAAATTGTGAATTTTGTCATTTTTGTTGCAAATTCGTTCTAAGTCCGAATCGCTTGCATTAAATTTTGTTAACTAGTAAAAATTAATACCTTTCTACAGTAATTTTTATGAATTTTTATGAATAAATTTGTACTACTAAATTACTCGCGGAATGTCTAAACTTACGAATTTTGTATCTTTTAAGCTATACGTCCAAAAATTCCAAAATAAATTTTATAAATCTTAGAAAATGCTAAAATATTTATCGAGAAATTTGCATGGGGGTTATAAGCTAGTTTGGTTTGTAGCGTTGTTTTTGAATGTGTGTTTATACGTTGTTTCGAGTGTTTATTTGGTTCTTTATTTGTTACGCATAGACGTCGAGTTGTGTGACATTGTCAGAAGCGAAGCTCAGGACCAAGATCAAGATCCAGACCAAGACTCGCTGTTTTACGAAAACAAGTTGTGCTTTGACCATATTGCTGTAACACCCCAAAAATTTGCTTTTCTTAAATTCATGTGTGATTTGGCACTTTGGTGAATTTTTGGAATTTTCTCGAATTTATTTGGATTTATTTGGAATTTATTTGAATTTATCCCATTTTGAAATAATTAAAGAATTTAACTTTGCAAATAAAATTTTGTTGGAAATATTTTATTTGAGTCCAAAATGCCCCAAAATATTTTCCAGAATTTTTCTGAGTATTTTACTATTTTTCTTGAATTAAATGAATTACTGGAAATTATTTTAATTATTAAATCGCTGGAAAAATCGAGTCGGGTCAATCTTGTTCATCCGACGACCGAAGTCCGAGTCGGACTCGAGTCAGGCAGAGCCACGTGACTTGATCGAGCCGCGTCCAAACCCTAGCAGATTGTGGGCCGTCGGATCAAGATCCAACGGTCGAGATTTCCGTCAGCTTCGGCCAGGATCCGGTCGGATCCGATCTCGCCCAGCGCATCGTGGCGCTGATCGTGCAGCGTGGGCGGTGTCCGTCGTCGTCCGTCCGTCCGGGACGGACTCCTCCGCCAGCGTAACCGCCGCGTCCCGCTTAGGGTTCCGATTCTAGCACGCATCCGAGGTATTTAAGGCGTGGGGCATCTCCGAGGTTGCCCGTTACGCGCGCACCTTCCGCCCCTAGTCTTGAGCTTGAGCCGCCGCTTGATTAGCCGCAATCGCTCGCCGTAGTTAGATCTTACCTCCGCCCACGGTTTTTGCCGTGCCGCCGATCATCCGTCGCCGTCCGTCGCCGTTAAGCCCGAATCCGAGACCCCGAGTCAAGCCGCATCGGTGAGGACATCTCACTTCGCCGGAGGACCCTCGGGCGCCGTTCCGCAGCGTCATCGTCCCGACTCCGGCAGCCGAGCCCCGCGCGACGCCATCACCGCGAAGCTTCTCGGCCGTCGACTACGATCCAGCCATTGCGGTGAGTTCACGTGCTTCCAAACCTGATTAGATGCGGACCGTTGGATCAAGATCCAACGGCCCACGATCACCACGCGTCGTAGCGGCGTTAACGTAGGGTTAGATCTAGGCCGTCCGATCTAGATCGAGCGGCCCATGATCACCGTGTAGATTATAACGGAGTTAACCTAGGGTAGATCTAGACCGTTGGATCTAGATCCAACGGCCGTGATCATGCCACGTGGCGCCGCCGCGCGTGCGTTGAGTCAGCGGCGGCCGGGCGCGTGCGGCCCGCCGAGCCTGGCGTGACTACGGCGTCAGCGACATCGCGAGGCCCGCATGTCGATGTCTCGCCCGAGAGTCGCCGTGCACGTGACCAGCGACGGGTGGGACGCGTGTCGGCGACACGGCCGTGGGCCGGGTCCACGGTGGACCGAGCCGCCGTCTTGTAGAGTTAAATGGCCGGTGGCGTCGACCGACCAATCGAGAGCCAACGCGTGTCACCCATGACGCAATAAATAATTTCCGAAAAAGAAAATGATTTAATAATTCGGTTTAATAATTGATTTGAATTTCAAAACTTCAAACGCTTATAACTTTTGCGTTTCAACTCCGATTCGAACGATTCAAATTTCTAAAAATTCATAAAATTCAGATCTACTCAAATATGAATTTTATTTAATTTTTGGAGTAAAGTTTTTCTCTGTAATATTATTTAATTGATTATTTAAACTTTAAATAATCATAACTTTTGTGTTTTAACTCCGATTTGAGCGATTCCAGTTTCTAAAAATTTATAAAATTATGCTCTCTCTGTTTATGAACTTTATTTGGATGTTTGGACACTTTTTGTCTACTGTTTTATTCATTTGTTGCTATTTGCACGCGTTACGAGTAGACGTTGAAGTGCCGGAAGGATTCGAAGGAGAAATATTGACCCAGGAGCCAGCTCAGGACCAAGAACAAGTACTCTTTGAAGGCAAGTTGTGCTTTGACCATGTTGATCCTATTTTGAAACCTATTTTGATTTAATTTATTGCATGCTAGTTCAATTACAAAATACTTTATTTAAATATGGGAAATTAGATAAATGCTAAATTGCTGTATGACACCTTGGTTAATTATATATATGTGCCATGACCCTTGTCACCCTAGTTGTGGTTTACTAGTTGGACATTATTAAATTGCCAACATGGGAATTTAGACCGTTGTAGTATATCGCTTAGACCTGCTACGTGCTCATGACATGATTTTTGGATAATCAAATGTTAATATTGACTTAATGATATATTGAACATGTTTTGGGAAGGTATCATGTGATGTTGTTGGTACGTGGTGCATGGTAATCAACTAGGGTTTGATAAATAGTTTTCGACCGGGGCATGTGGCAAGAATGATCGGGTGGGCCAGTTGTGGCACCGGAAACGTTGGTTTGGTTCTTCGGGTAGTCTTGCCCTGGTCACCCTAAGGACTTAACCTTGCAAGACTGGGTCAATCGTGCAACCACATGTCTGTAATGGGACGGACCTAGTTGATTAAGTTGCTAATAACGTACCTGTGGGACCTCAGGATGTCAACTACACCCTTTGTGTAAGTTGAACGGGGGAGCGCGTCTGGGGCTGCGGCCAGGTACCCATCTAACGGTTGGTTGGCCTAAACTTCGCCTTAGCTAAGGGAAGGGTTAGTGTGCAACAACCGGAGAGGACCACTTGTATTGTTAGAAGTTTCCGAAAGACTTTGTTACGGGAACTCGCCTTTGTGGTGTTTGACTGTATCTTGTGGGTAAAGTGCATAACCTCTACAGAGTGTATAATCTATTCGAATAGCCGTGTCCGCGGTATTGGACATCGCTCGAAAATTACAGTCAAGGGTTAGACTTTATCAAAAATAACTTGGATTTAGAAAGAGAGTTTGGTTTAAGAATGATGTTGATGGAAATGTGGACTAGGATTGGGAAAGATGCTTATTAAACTCCTGGAAAAGTTATTGATTTTATACTTGTTTTTACTGCTTTCGAATCTACTTATGATACCTGTCAAATGCTGTTTACTGCAAATAAAACTTGAACTATTCCATTGTACAAAGCCATGCATGTAGTATATTAGCTGCATTCTGTGCATGACTTGCTGAGTACCAAGTACTCACCCTTGCCACAATACACACCAGTTGAAGAGGAGACTACACCAGCTTTGGAGGAGGAGCTCCAAGAGGAACCGTCTACTTAGGGAGCGAGCCCAGTCAGTTGCCTGTGGTATACTAGATGGCGCCACGAAGTTATCTTATTTTTCCGCTGCTATTAATTCTCTCTTAATAAGTTTCGCCCTGCGTGGCGTATATTTGTAACTTGACCATAAGGTCGAGCAACCAGTTTGACTATTTAATTAAAGTACTTATTTAGCATCGAGTGGTATGATTGTGATATTTACCGATGTTAAGACTGTGTGCACTAGCGCGTTCCTGGACTAGTGCTGAATACACAAAGGGTTCGGATTTGCAAATTCGGGTCCCGACAATTGCTCCTAGTTTTTGAAATGTATTCTGATTTAAATTATGCATGCTATATTGATTAAAGTGAATAATTTAATTTGGGTAAAATAGCTAATCAACCTATTTGTTAATTCCACCTTTGATGATTAATATTTGTATGCCATGTATCCGTTGTCACCATAAGTTGGCTTTAAATAGTTGGATGTTATATTGTGCCAACACGGGAGGCTAGACCGTGATTAGGTGCTTAGCTATGCTTACGTGAAATGTGCTTCAAATGGCAAAATAATATTGACTAATGCTATATGGAATGAGTTTTGGAATTAGTGTAATCTTGCCACGTGATGATGTGAAGTGTAGGTACCCTTGTGGTTCTACATGGTAATTGATATTATTGTTGGCATGCATTGCACAATAATCAAACTGGGGTGATAAATAGATTTAGACCGGGGCAAGTGGCAAGAATGATAGGGTGGGCCATGAGTGGCACTGGGAAAGTCGTTTTGGTTCTTCGGGTAGTCTTGCCCTGGTCACCCTAAGGACTTAACCTTGCAAGCCTTTGAACTGGGCCAATCATGCAACCACATGTCTGTAATGGGGCGGACCTAGTTGAGTAGGTTGCTAATAACTTGCATTTGGTACCTCAGGGTGTCAACTAAACCTTTTGTGTGGTTGTACGGGGGAGCGTACCGGTGCTATGGCTAGGTACCCTATCCAACGGTATGTTAGTCCCATACTTCGCCTCTGCTAAGGGAAGGGATGGTGTATGGCAAAAACCGGAGAGGTCCACTTGTATAGTTAGCAGTTTCCGAAAGGCTTTGTTACTGTCACTCGCCTTCGTGGTGTTTGACTGTATCGTGTGGGTAAAGTGCATAACCTCTGCAGAGTGTGTAAAAATCTATTCGAATAGCCGAGTCCACGAAACTGGACAACGCTCGGGGATTACAGTCAAGGGTTAGATTTTTCTAAAATAAAATGTGGGAATGGGTGGCCGACTGCCAGAGACAATTGCTAAAGTAAATTAGGGCTTTGAGCCGAATTGTTTAAAAAGAGATTGATAACTTACTATATAATATGGTTTTACTGCTTTTGAATCTATTAAGGTTATTTAATTAAAGCAAAATACTGTTTGAGGCAAAACAATCACTTAAGCCATTCCTTTGGAAGAAGCCATACATATAGTAATAGGATTGCACCTCTGTGCATGACTTGCTGAGTATGTTGTATACTCACCCTTGCTTTCAAACACAATCATCAGTTGAGGAGGAGACTACAACTTTGAAGAAGGAGAAGTTCCACGAGGAGGCAGTTATCTAGGAGTTGAACCTTGTCAGTTGCCTGTGGCATATTGATGGGAGTCACCAACGTTCTTCATTCCGCTGCCGTTTATTTACTTTTGTTATTGTAAGCCCTGCGTGGCAGACTATTTGTAAGGTGACCTTAAGGTCTTGTAACCAGTTTATTTAATGTTTGAAGTACTTTATTATTTTTTCGTTGTGTATGATTGTGATACTCAGCCACTGTACGACTGTGTGTACTAGCGTGATCCTGGACTAGTACAGAATACACAGAGGGTCCGGATTTGCAGATTTGGGTCCCGACAAATGCCAACTGTAGGTGCCTTCTCCGCCATCGCCGTCGCCGGAGCGAAACCCTAGCGCGTGCTAGCAAATGGACGACCACGAGCCGGTCCAACTAGTTCAACCAGCTAAGGTAGGTGCGACTCAGGGGCATTTTCATCCCGTCACATGCCGAATCGGCGGATAATATAAACAATATCCAGAAAACGCCTAAAATATCATTTGACAATAAAATTAAAGTTCACGGTATCATTTCGCGAAAGACGGACCAATTTAATATCGTTTTATCCGCGACAGTCCAATTGAGTGTCATTCATCGAAATTTCCCACGTAAAACCGTTTTCTCCCTTCTTTCCCTCCACAAACGCATCTCTCTCCTCCCCAACGACGTGGTACGCTGATCACAACACGAACGACACAGATGTATCAATCGGACGGCTGAGATCTGCTCCCCTCTACCCAAACACCACCGCCTCGCGCTACAACCTGGAGGGCAATCCCGTCATTTCCTCTCTCCTTCGTCGTCCAGCTATCGTTAAAATCAACAGCACAAAACATTTCTCTCATTTCCATTAACTCAATTTTTTTCCACCCTATTATCCGCTCCATTTCCGTTCCGTTACCTCTCCTAGGGTTTACTTTTTTCAGCACGCGGCGTCGCCGGCGAGGTTGCGCGGTCGTCATCGGCGAGGTGGTGTGTTGCGCGGGCTAGCGGGCATCAGAGATGGGATACGACGCCATGGCCAACGACGCGTCCTCCCCGGCCTCCGCCGCGACGGCGGCGCGCGACGCGAAGAAGAAGCGGGTAAAGGGGAGCTCTCTCTGATTCGATTTGGATTGGGGTGTTTTCGATTGGATGCGGTGGCGTGCTGATTCGTGGGTTTGGGTGGTGGTGGCTATCTGCAGGGGAACCGGTCGGCGAAACTGAGGCAGAGCAAGCTCGACGTGCGCCGGGAGCAGTGGCTGTCGCAGGGTCTGATCTCGCACCCGTTTGTAATTTTTTTTGGCTTATCTTGTTCATTTGATCAGGTTTTGGTCGATTCAGGTGATCTGGGTGGAAAAGTTGGGATCTTGGTTTGGAGTTGGTTCGAATTCGATTTTCTACGTTGCTCCTGCTATTTTTGTTGGTGGATTTTTCTTACGGATTGGTTTAGAGTTGTTTTGCTTTTTATGATTTTTGTGATGTCGGGTGAGAAAAGCGGGAATCTTTGTGTCTGGTTAGTTCAACATTTTTTATCCTTTGGTACCCTTCGTTGTGTCGCGTTGGGTTTGGGGATCTGGGTGGGAAAGTTCAATTATTTGCTGATCATGTGATCAGAATCTGATCGCTCTGCTGTTTGGATTGGTCTAGTGAAGGATGGGAAGGAGGTGAAGGCAATGGCTTCCCCAGCAGCAGCTGGGGCCAACTCCGGGTCGCCTATCCTCGCTTCCCCACACCCTCCGCTTCCACGCCGGCGTGCAGACACACGGAAGAGAGGAGGGGAGCCAGAGGAGGACAAGGAGGCTGGTGGCGCTAACCAGGAAGTGGGTAGCAGTGACCTCGACTCCCTGATGCACAGCCCTGGTTCTTACAGCTCTCCTGGTCGTTGCATGCAGCAGAAGCACTGCTCTGGCAATGTTGGCAGCCATAGCCTCAGCAGCGGCAGCAGTGCATGGTCCAGCTCTCGGAGTGTGAGTGATGCCGAAGATGAGGAAACTGGCGGTGGCACTGAGGAGGAAGATGGTGTTTTGGATGATTGGGAGGCGGTTGCTGATGCACTATCAGTGGATAACAATCACCAGGATTTAGGTCCAGATGCACATGTGGCTTGCCCAGAGCCTGATTGTGCAGCAACAAGGCCAGAACAAATTAAGAGCCGAACAAGAGCTTGGTGCCCAGATGATGTATTCCGGCCACAGAGTTTGCCCAGCCTTTCCAAGCAGGCCAGCTTCCCAGCTAGCATGGGAAACTGCTGGGTGGGAATGGGCATAGGGGCTGCACAAAAAGGTATTATCTCATTGCCGGTGTCATGCCCTATATGCTATGAGGATCTTGATCCAACAGATTCTAGCTTCCTCCCGTGCCCCTGTGGATTTCATCTCTGTTTATTTTGCCACAAGAGGATTCTCGAGGCAGATGGGCGTTGCCCTGGGTGCAGGAAGCTGTACAACTCGGCACCTTTAGGTGGAGATGCTGGCAATGGACAAGAGACAGTGAATTTAGTGCAGATGCGTCTGTCCCGTTCTTGTAGTATGGGTCCAAGATGCTAGAATTGCAGGGTTATGTCATAGTTCTTCTGTTTGCATGGTACTGCTGGGTATGCTACTTATGCTGTTTGTCTTTTCGTATAAAGAAATGTGAATATTGGCATATGTGTTGAATCTTAACAGAATGTTCTCTAGAAATTTGATGTCTTTTTGGATCAGTTTGCGTTGTATGTGATGCATATGTCACCGAGAGGACCCTTTGTTGTTTATGGTTTGGAGGTTCATAAATAACAGCTCTATAAGGTGTTTGCTATTTTACTTATTAAATTTCTATTTTCTATTCTTATGCTTTGCTTCTCCTATCTTATCTACTAACTGTAAGTGTTTAATTAGTACTGACTCGTGGAACCCCTTATGCCTGTGGAATTT
Source organism: Rhipidocladum racemiflorum (assembly GCA_036346355.1). Taxonomy (NCBI): domain Eukaryota; kingdom Viridiplantae; phylum Streptophyta; class Magnoliopsida; order Poales; family Poaceae; genus Rhipidocladum; species Rhipidocladum racemiflorum. The sequence goes on from CM070571.1 coordinate 25,089,474, forward strand.
TCTGCGGCCTGTGGGGAGTTTCTGAACCTTTTTTACAGTTGCAAATTCTGCATATGGCATTGTTTACATGTATACATTTCACAAGCCAATTGAATTTGTCTGTTAGTATGATATCAAGGGACAAATATATACCTGTTTACGGACTAATTGGATCTAAATGCTCAAATGCTCAATATTTACTTGTCTTTTGTCTTATTTTCGATGAGATTACCAAGCTAATATTTCAGGTTGCCTTGCCTGCCAGTAATTTTCCTGGTCTTGATATTTCAAGATATATTGACAGCAAAGGAGCTGAATCTCTGCTATGGGAAGTGAGTTTGTTGACTTGCTCCTTTTCTCCTTTTTTTTTTGTTCTTAATCATAGAACATAAAAACTCAGTTGGATAACAGTAACATCTAATGTAACAACAGGCCTTGTATCTTCAAATCCATAAAATGATTATCGTCAGATCAGCTTTGGTTGAAACGCCTCGTCAGTAAGAACTATTTAAATGGGATGGGATATTGGAAAGATTTAGCAATGGTGCTGGCCTGCTTGGTAGGTACACTTCATGTTATGCATTCTTTTTTGTTAGCTTTGGCTCTTGTATTAATTTGGATTTTAAAGAAAAGCTTTTGTTTACTTTTCCACATTGGAGAATATATTATTTCTAGATTTGAGATTACTATGTGGTAAGAGTTGATGGTTTTCATTTCATTATCCATTGATTGATATAACCAAATAACCAAATTTCCTCTACAATAAATGTTTTTTTCTTAGCATAGCAAACAACTAATTCTTTTAGGTTAATATATTAATCTTTGATGCAAATTTAGGATAGCAAAAAAGTGCGCTGCATAATCAACAGAATGCTGTGGATACAGGCAAGATTTTGCTACTGAAGCCCATGCTTGCACAGGCTGTACTCATCAGATGCGTCCTTTGTTATTTCTGAATTGACAGGACAGGTGAAATTTTTATACAACTACAGTGATATTTAATAAATTACAATAGCGGGTGGTGCTCTAGTGTGATATATTGCTAGTGATTATTAATCGAAACTGGCAAGTTTTCCGCTCATGTGGCTAGCTTATTGGACAAACCATTATCCTGTAATTTAAATTTAATACTTATGATTGAATTGGTATTATAATGAAACTTAGCTTATGTTTAGGACATCAAGGACATTTTTTTTTATTGCTGGGTTACCAGAAAAGCGAGAGTTCTGTTTATAAGCCAGAAAAGTTGCCCCTACTCCTAAGGCATGCATGTGACATCCTTGTTTCATGTTATTAGCGAATTGGAACTTTCTGTTTGACGTCCCATTTGAGTATTATGTTTGGTACATTGCCCTTGGTTTCACAGTTTATTTCATGGGTGTTGTATAAAGGCACTTAGCTTCTGATCTTGCATCCAATTGTGGCCCAAGCATTATATTCAATAAAGATTCTCCAGACTGGATTAATGTCATGTTGTGCTAGGTAGAGTGGAGCTTTCAGTCTAGTCTGCCTTTCAGCGAGTGTAAATGGGTCGGGTAATACCCGACCCGTACCCGTACCCGAAAGCAAAATTACCCTAATGGAAAACTATTTTATACTACCCGTCGGGTACGGGTACGGGTACGGGTAGTACCCGGGTAGATTAGAATCGGGTACGGGTAGGGTACGGGATTGATAATACCCGGCGGGTACGGGTAGGTTACGGGTACCCGGATAATTCTCACTATCCGGGTACCCGGATATAACCATGCCATCAGCCGATCCAGCCCACAGGAAGAAAGCCCATGTGCAGATGTGTTGCGTGCGCCGGCCCACCCACATGACCATCATTTATTGTATAAGTCTGAAAGAAAGGAGAACAGATAACTATCTGACGAACTCATGTAAGGATATATACTATATCATACAGTCTGCATGTTTTTTACAAGTATGATGATGATTCTACTTCCCTCCAATGATACCCCAGATTATCTTGTTCTGCTCATCTGCTGTTGCCATACATTTTCAAGATATGATAGTGCTTGACAAATTGAACAAAACTACATGCCATGGCTAGTCAGCAACAGTATAGGTGGCGTGAGAGAGGGATAAAAACTGCATGACCAAAGGGTTGGGAAAAAACTCATCATCAGTACAGGTTTCATCTTTTCCTTCTGAAGTATGGTAACCATCTCATAGCTAGATTATAATCATCCTGCTAATATGTAGCTTATTTCCGATTTGTAATCTATATGCTTGATAGTTTATATTGGTTGGCCGTTTGACATTTTCTTGCTATGAGGTTTATACTGAAAACCGTAAGCATTGATGTACTAGTGTGATGGTTGGATTGTTTTCATCGCATATTTTGATCTTAGGTATTTTGTGCACTACCCGATGAAGTACCCGTTGTCTATATTATACCCGTCCGCACACTACCCGGAACCCGATTTCTACCCGTTCGTAGAAAATGTTACCCGTTACCCGTACCCTACTCGATTTTTACTACCCGTGCCCGTACCCGTACCCGGAGAAAAAATAATAGGGTAGGGTATGGGATGACCTACTACCCGCCCGTACCCGACCCGTTTACACCCCTAGCGACCCAGAAACCGCCTCTCCTGAAATAGGAGTTGTGAAATACTCAACCCTCTCCTTGAACTGCCTGTCTTGTCGACCGAGGTGCAGCTTGCAGCCTGATCTTTACCTGGTAAGCAATGCCGAATTGCTGATCACTATCAATTGCTGCAAGATCGAATCACCTTGGGCTGTTTGTTGCGTGTGCCTAATGTGCGCTGTTCAATCATTCGAATCAGATATTCAGATGTGTCTTCACCGTGTGCCCTCTTTCACACTTCTGGTGTTCCAATTCAGTTTATGGATATTGTTCTATCAGTTGATCAACTGCGTTTATCCATTTTTTTGATGTTGTGTACACTATGCAGTGTTAAAAGTGTAGACTTTAGATGGGTCTCAGACACTCGGCCAAAGCGTTGTTCATTCGTCTGTGCTGAGCAGCGTGGGAGATTAGGTGTGCGTCTGCAGATGATGATTGGGGAGATCCGGAGATGACGGAATCTATTTTTATTTAATATTTATTTTAAATCATTTTTTCAAATCTAATCGATGGAAACACAAAATTGCAAAAATAGGCACCCGTCGCCCCAATATGGGGCGATCGCCCCATATTGGGGCGATAGGTACCTGGATGTAAAAAAAGCACTTGTAAAAATGAACACATGAAGGAGTAGATTTACCAACATATTTTGCATCCAGGTATCTATCGCCCCAATATGGGGCGATCGCCCCATATTGGGGCGACGGGTGCCTATTTTTGCAATTTTGTGTTTCCATCGATTAGATTTGAAAAAAATATTTAAAATAAATATTAAATAACAAAAAATTCGAGATGACGATTTTCGGGTTTGCAGCAGTGGGCGAACAAATGGGGAAAAAGCTTTACCCCTGCCACAAAACGCTTGGGTGAGGAGGATCTTGGTCAAGCCGGTGCAGATCTCCCCAGCCCAGTGAAAAAGTATTGTTTTACAAGACTTGTTTCCACGGCCTAAGCCATGCGGCCATGCCCATGCAGCGGCAACTGACCACGCACGGGCGAAGAAATTTTGCTTTTTTGGCCCAAACATGTTTTTTTTTTTACAAATCTAGTCCCAAATAAGTATGTAAAAATAATCCTTTCTCCACTATAGAAGGAATCGTAGATGACATGTGTCATCTGTCGCGCTCAGGTGTCACACCATCGTTAATGTTGAGCTCGACAGGTCACCACCAAGTAGCATGAGCTCGGTAAAAGGACCTTTCCACTATAGAAGGAATCGTAGATGACATGTGTCATCTGTCGCGCTCCTGTGCCACAACATTGTTAGCGTTGAGCTTAACAGGTCACCTCCAAGTAGCACGAGCTTGGTAACAGGACCTTTCCACTATAGAAGGAATCGTAGATGACGTGTCATCTGTCGCGCTCCTGTGCCACAACATTGTTAGCGTTGAGCTCAACAGGTCACCACCAATTAGCACGAGCTCGGTAACAGCACCTATCGAGGAAGCCAAGCTTGTTAGGTACGTGCATATCCCATGCCGAGCTTGCATAGCTCGGTTGGAACTTAATTAGCCATTTAATTAAGTAAAGTCTCTTAATTAAGTGATTAATTAAATGACTAATCAAGGTGATTAGTTGATGAGCTTGATGAGGAGAGGAAGCTCAGCAGGAAAACTTGCCACGTTTGGTGAGATAAGTGTTATTTACTGTGTCTTGTATGGTTGAAAAAAAACTATTTTTAGAAATTTGTTTGGAAGGAGATAAAAAAAAACATTAAAAGCTAGAAAAAAAAAAAGAAGGGTTCACGGAGCCGCAACGGTGGCAGGAAGCCCAACTGAACCCGCGAGAGCAGGGCTGCCCAGCTGTCATGGCACAAGACCCGCTCGACGTGGCATTTCCCACAAGGGCACAAGGAGATAAGGAGGCGGCCCACCATTTGTCCTCGCCAGGCCGAGGCGGCGCTGGCCAAGCTTCCATCACGACCGGCAAGGCCGAGTACCCAGCATGGACGCGAACAGGAAATTTTTTATTTAATATTTATTTTAAATCTTTTTTTCAAAACTAATCAACGGAAAAGAAAAATGACCGAAATGGGTCCCTGTCGCCTTTTAAAGGGGCGATCGCCCTTTGGTGGGGCGATAGGCGCCCACCATCACCTACTGTGGCAACGTTTTCAGACTGCCAATCACACTGTTAGCTGCCACGGCAGCTATCGCCCTTTCATGGGGCGATCGCCCTTTCCCCAGGCGATAGGTAGCCATTTACCCCTCGCATCGGCCATTGACTGGCAGCAGCAAACAACAGAAGAAAGAAAGAAAGAAAGAAGAGGGGAAGAAGAGAGGAGGAGGAATAAGAAGAGGAGAAAAGGAGGAAGAAGAAGAAGAGGAGGAAGAAGACTATCACGGGTAAATTTCTTGTTCGTTTGAATTTAATTAGCGACTTAGCAATTAGATTAATTAGCAACTTAGCGATTCAGTGACTTAGCAACTTAGCGACTCAATGACTTAGCGATTTAGCGACTTAGCGACTTTGTGATTGGGTATACTAGGGGGTGGTGCCATGGTGGCTTGAGAATGGCTGCCGCGGCAGCTAAAAAGGCTTGTCGCGCTTCAGTTTCGGTTGCCACGGCGGGGTTTCAGCGAGAAACGTTGGTCGTGTTGCCGCTTGCCGAAGCCGATGGTCGGTATCCAGTTCCACCATGCGCTGGGCAAAGATGACGGGGAAATCCTCATCATGAATGGCCCAAAAAAACAGCGCCCCTCTTCGATACCATTCATCCCCCTGGGTATAGTAGGGGGTGGTGCCACGGTGGCGTGAGAACGGCTGCCACGATAGCCAAAAAGGTCTATCGTGCTCGGGTTTCAGTTGCCACGGCTGGGTTTCAGCGAGAAACGTTGGCGATGTTGCCGTTTGACAATGCCGACGGTCGGTATCCAATTCCACCGTGCGTTGGGCATAGATGATGGGGAAATCCCCTGTGAGAATGGCCCAAAAAAATAGTGCCCCGCTTCGGTACCAATCACCCCCCGGGGTCTAGGGCCAGGTATTGGGTATACTAGGGGGTGGTGCCACGGTGGCATGAGAACGGCTGCCGCGACAGCGAAAAAGGCTTATCGCGCTTCGGTTTTGGTTGCCACGGCGAGGTTTCGGCGGGAAACATTAGTCGTGTTGCTGTTTGCCGATGCCGATGGTCGGTATCCAGTTCCACTGTGCGCTGGGCAGAGATGACGGGGAAATCCCCGTGAGAATGGCCTAAAAAAACAGTGCCCCTCTCCGGTACCAATCATCCCCCGGGGTCAGCGACTCAGTGACATAGCGATTTAGCGACATAGCGACTCAACGACATAGCAATAGCGACTTAGTGATTTAGCGATTCAGCGACTTAGCGATTTATACATGCCATGTCCAAGTATACATGGACCTATGGGGTCGCACACTTAAACGGTTGGGACTTAATTCAAATGGTGATCTGAATTATAATGGGCTTCAAGTTCCTAATGGGTCTCTAATGTGGAGACCCACTGTGGTGCATCTATTTAAAGGGAGAGGGTGCTGGCTTTAGGGTAGACAAAACAGGAATTCGGAATTCTCGAAACCCTACTCGCCACCCCTCCTTTGCCTACTTTGGAGGCGTTGCTACGAGGCTTTAACATTAGGACGATCCGCAACTTGTGATGGTTATGAGGAGCACTATTAGAGGAGGCATAAGGCTAGTATGACTACAACCGCACCAACGTGCTATATTGACTCTACTTCTGGTACGGGTCTGCGTGTCTAGTGGTAATTCTGTGATCTATAACTTGCAAGGGTTCCTTGGTTACGCAGTAGAACATTTTGAATTTATACTAGAGTAGCCTATACATTCCCCTTCAACAGGGTAAGTAGAGGATCTTGACTGCACCTCTTGATTTCTACTTATTTTTTAAATAATACAAATTATACAAAAAATTATAGAAATAATACTCTAATTTTTTTTTACAGAAATATACCTATTTAACTATTTAAAATGACGATAGAGCCTATGTCGCCTTTCCAAACGACGATAGAGACTCTGTCGCTAATTGAAACGGTGACAGAGGTTTTGTTACCAAAACAACCAATGACAGTGGCTTTGTCACCGATTGAAATGGCGATAAAGCCATATATAAAAAGAAAACAGTGACAGTGGCTCTGACGCCGATTGAAATGGCGATAGAGCCGTATATTTCCCTTTGGTTTTTGGACAAAAAACTGATAGTAGACATCTATTGAAATACAGAAATATTTTCTTTAGGGAAGGAGAGCAAAATGGGGCATTTTCTATCGCTTAATCGAGGAGTTCATTGTATGCTTGTAATGAGGTCAAGTGATGTTTCTTGTTTGAGCAAATCGGACAAAGTCAAATATATCATTTCATAATATAGGTATGAATTGCATGGCGTATAGAGTTCGGTTCATTGCCTATATTCATCTTACTACTTGTAAGGTACAAATGACGACATGGACGAACCATAAACATAAGCTATAGCTAAGACACATGTGCACCTTTTGAAATTGAAAACACTGGGGGATTGAGGAGAAGTTATGCTTGCTATCATAGACCCTATGCAACAGGATCTATAGGTGCCTTCCCCTTTGATTTCGCGAGGTTGTATGCCTTGGATTTCTTCCAATTACTCCCATAGACATCCACCCAATAGTGGTCTTCAGGGGCGATATTAGGCTCCTTCTAGACTTGAGCTGTGTCGGCTTGCTCCTTCAGCTTCTTTTTATGGGACATAAACTTAGCATGGGCCTTCCAGAAATATGCAAATTCAAGGCTGTAGGCTAGTGCATTTCCTTTCTCTTCCTCGTTTTGAGGTGAAGGTTTCCAATGGGTGAAGACATCGAGTGCAACAAGGTAGTTTAGCTAAATTTTTCACTTGATGAACACCCTATTGTACTCATCTGGCCCGTCGATCTATTGGAAGAAGAAGCACTTCTCGATATGTTAGTATTATGCATGGATGAAGTTAGAGGTACAAAAAACGCAACATGCATAGCAGAATATACGTACATGACATTGACTTACGTGGACGTCCGTGCACATGTAGAAAGCCCGATCAGCGGAGTCTGGATGTATGGATTGAATTATCCATGCTAGAGTACCGTAGTCGCAATTTGGGCGTGGAAACTCCTGTGGCACAGGTGCATCCATGCAAGAACAATTTGGGTAGGTTCCTGCCTTCTTCACAACCCACTTCCGCTTCCAAAGCATTGTTGTGTTGTTTGACATTTTCAACCCCGGAGGTGTGGTGGAGCATTGACTGTGGTGGTGCCTTCGGTGGATGTTGAACGTGGTGGTTGCCTGATGAAGTGCTGGTTATGGCGGTGGAGTGTCCACCATTTTTATATGCGGTTTGGGTGTAATAGTGCATCGTAAATATTAAGTAATGGCGGTGTGAGCTATCGATGCACGGAGAAAAGGTGATATCAGTTGTTAGCACTCACTATGTAAAGCTGGTGGGACTTATCAAATCACTAAGCAAAGCTGGTGGGACTTGTCAATTCAGTGAGAAAAGCTAGGGAGTTGTCAATTCACTAAGGAAAACTGGTGGAGTTGTCAATTCACTTAAGAAAGCTGGTGTTAGGCTTGGTGTAGAAAAATTAGGGTTTGAAGGAGGTATGGTCGCATCAGTCCGAAAATAGGTAGCATTGTGTTGTCACGTATGATAGAAAGTAATTGGCAGTGTTCTATCACCTCTATCGGGAACAACTGGTGGCAATGTTTTGTCATCCCTGATTGATAGTAATTGGCAGTGCATTGTCATAATCCTGTTGCCATTTTAACTAACACAAAGGAACAAAACATGGACGATGAAGCAATAGCTACAACACTGGATGTGAACAAAGCCGTTCAAGAATAATACATGAGAAAAATAATGAACAAACTAAAAAAAAAGGTAGATGCAACGAGGCAAGCTTGATGGGCTCCTGATCATCTGAAGGGGGCATAGTGCCTAAAAGGCTACGGTGTGACGACTTGATCAACAAGTCAAGCAGCTTGTAGTGCCACTCCGCACCTACTGTGTCGTCCTCCATAACTGTCATCAAAAGTTATAAAGTCAGTAGACCATAAAGTAACTTGAAAGGTAAATATGTAGGTTCAATTACAATTTGTGCACCAAAAGGTAGAATGTCCGAACATGTTATTGCACGCACCAAAAGCAAACAATGCTCGCTTGAGTACCATATTCCCACTGAACCGCTACGAGTGCTGTTAAAAAATATCAATAAATGTCCAGCATTCCTTTCTTGAATGACTCAAAAAATACTTGGTAGGTTGTGGTATGATTCTTCATATGTACTGAACCTAGCTTCAAACGCCTTTTGCTTCGCCCTCTAGGTCTTCTCATAACTTATTATGTACTGGAACCACTGCTCTATTGCAAGTATAATGGAATGCGGCTCCAAATCTAGATTGCACACAATATCTCTGTACATTGCATCAATAACAAAACCTGAAGAGATATTTCTATGTGATTGCATGAACTCCGTCAACACGCATGTGTGCGGAACAACTATTGAACACTTCCAAAGGGTGTCCCACTTAGGCTAGTACACATGGACGCACCATGGGCAACCCTTCATCTCGCATTTCACATCATACACCCCCTGCGTTGACTTGACAACCTTAAATGTTCTCTGTACAAATAATGCCCATGCTTTCACTGCTTCCTACACCTCTCACTTACTTTTGTACATCCCTCCTTATCATACATCTTTCCTCAATAAGCATGCATGATTGTGGCTCGACTCCCCAACTTCTTCGGCTTCATCAACAATGGACTCCTCTTGCATCACATGGTCGGAAGCAACTTTCTGAAATGCTTACGCCAACAACACTAGAGGCCATCCTTGTTCCTTCGCAAATCTTACGTATGAGCTCCACAACTTTAGCCTCTTCGATTCCACTAACTACCAGTATGTGCACTACCGTGCACGATTGCCAACACAGTGCAACTTCAGATCATGCAACTCATGGTCCAACGAGAACATGTGATACAATTATCTCATAACGGTGCCCATGGACGCTCCTCTACATGTGACAGGTAGCCATCACACTTGGAAAATGATCTAGTTGGACCCCTTCTATACCATCTGTAGAACCCCTTCTCCATAGTGTATTTTAAAGTATACTCGCTCATCCATACCTGTCAAGTATTTCCTCAAATTGTTATTATGTACACAACATAACCTCATTCCCTTAAGAAAATACGTAATAACCTAATGAATTGTAAAGTTAATCACACCACTATACCTACGTATCACAAAAAACTACTCTACAGTACAACAATAATGCATCTGTCATATTTATTTTCATATTTCTTCGCTGTTACGCATACCAATAGCAACTAAAACCCATTGAATATCGAATAAATATATGGAGTGAATCTAAATAAAAAAATACCATCACTATTCCTCTATTCATTTGTGTTTCAAATAATGTATTATGCATTTCTAAATTTTTTTGTATTTTATGCTAATTATTTCAAGTTTTTTCTTACTACAGCCATCATTTTTTTTCTAAATTTTGTACAACAATGAAATCATGAAAATGTCGATAAATTTATTTTCCTGATTTCATACTCTCCGATAAATGTCCCTAGTAATTTCCAAAAAAATTTAAACTATATGTCCAATTTTCAGAAATTTATACTTCTTTCTATGTTCAAACTACATGACATAGGTTTTCAAAATCACTCACATTATTTCTACCATTCTTTACATTTGTCCAAATTGATCATAATTTATCCGATCCATCCTCAACCATATCTACAATACTATAGATCTACACAACTACATATCTACACATACTGTAATAGCTTGAAAATTTAAATAAAATGAAAATGCAATCAAAATTTCAGCTTAATTTGAATTTTCTTCATATATGAATTTCTTTGGATTTTGGCAATTATTGAAATGATTTTTTATTCTCAAGATGTGGTTTATGATTTTTAAATTATGAGAATGCACAAAAATAAAAATTTAGAGAAAAATTTATTACATCCCGGCTGACCCCTAGAACACTCCCAAAAGGTTTCAGGAATTTGTGAAATCATTTAATGCTTCTAAAAAATTAAAAATAGCAAAATCCAAAGAAGATAGAGCCACTATCAGAACTTTATAAAATTCTAGGGGTGTGAGAATCATCATAATATTTTACAAGATCATTAGCATAACCTTAGGTGTTCATACAAAAAATTTCAAAAAATTCTAACTCTGTTTAATGGCTCAATTAAATTGGGGAAGAAGTAGGTAAAAATCTAATTTTGGGGAAGCGTTTTCCTTCTCTCTTTCTCTAGCATGTGGGCCATCCTCACTGCATTGGCCCAACTGGCAATCCCTTCCAACCACCCTTGCTGCTCGTGGCCCCTTTTTCCCTTGGGCCCACCTGCTAATGAGCGGGCGCGACAGAGTGCACGCTCTAACCGCGCCACACCGTGGCCATATCTCGCACCACCCGGCCCTAGCACCCTACTCTGTGTAGATGCCACGCCAGAGCGCAGGCGACGCGCTCGGCCCTATCCCTAGTGCGCCGGCCCCGCTCTGAGTTGTGATTGTCTGCGTGTATGCCACCACCTGCGCCGCTTTGCCTAACTTGCAATGTCGCTACCAAGCTGACCACTCCACCTGCCATTGCTCTGCTGCAGCATCGCCGAGCTGCCACGCCACCTCGTGCGGCAACTCACTGCGTTGACCGGGCCAAGACTGCCATACACAACCACCACTCCCTGCGCCCTGCCACGGCAGACCTCCCCTGTCCCACGCCTTGCCACAGCAACAAAAATCCCATACCACCCCCACAAGCTGTCATCCTTCCTCTCGATCTCCTCACCGAGCACTCCCCTCCTTTGCCTATAAGGCCCACCCAAACCATACTCATCCTCCCCACTACCTCCTCTACAAAGCACAAGCTCCAATTGCTAAAACCGAGCGCCACCAAACAGCCATTGCCGTTGAACTTTAAGAAAGGAGTAAAGCAAAAACTGAGCTCCTCGGTAGAGTAAAGTTCAATCCAAGCTAATCATAGTATCTTGACTCTTGAGCACCTATTGACTCTTTCCTATGGTTCAATTGTAGCTCTCATTGACCGTAGCTCCACCGCACCGCACATCTCCTTCCCCGACTCTAACCCACCATTGCCAGACCCCCTCAGTCAATCTCCAAGTGCTCGAGGTGGTAAAATGGGTCCCTCCTAGTCCCCTAATGATTAATCCCCTACTCCATGAGCACAAGCACACTTCAACGGCTCTTCCTCTGTTTTGACATTACTAATGTAGCCTTTCCCAATCATCGACGGCCTTTCCCAATCATCGCTGGCCTTTCCCAATAGTCACCGGCCTTTCAAATTTCGATGAAACCTATCATGTGCCCTTTTTGAAATTTTTGTAAATGGACTTAAAGTTTAGTTTAACAAATTTTGAAATACTTCTAAGACCGTAAAAGTTCCATTTCTGCAAAAAAAAAATGGGAATAGGACTTAGTTTGAACTAAATTCATAAATGATTTAACTTCAATGCATGCACGATTCAAAAATGAATAACTTTTGCAAATGAACTTTAAATCCAGTGAGACCAATTTTAAATACTCTAGAGGTCAGGACCCTTTGTTGCTGCAAAAATGATTACATTTATACTTGTTTTGCACTTAGTTCAAAAACTAAAATAATCATAACTTGTGCAAAAGGACATTAAAATTTGTGAAACCAGCTTCTAAACCCTTGTAAAATTGACAAAGGTTCCCCCTCTTTGTAAATTAACTCTTATCAAAAAGATCTTTAATCGATTAAGAACTTAAACATTCGTAACCTTCTCAGAGAAAACCTAAAAAATTAGAAATTGGTATTTAAGTTCATTTTATCACTAGAAATTTATGTTTTTAGTCTATATCTGAAGTTGATATTTTTTTCCACTTGCGTCTTACTACTGATTTACGTTAAATCACGTGTAGATAAGAACGTTCTAGAACCCGCAATTGTCGACCTCGACTCTACTCAGGAATTCAATGAGAAATGTAAGCACCCCCGTTGACCGTATGCATGTGTTTACTTGCAGTAAATTACTATATTGTGGTATTGGTAGATATAACCCTTAATTCATGGAACTTCCTTAATAAATATTAATATGACAACCTTGATAACTGTTGGGACCCGAATTTGCAAATCCGGACCCTCTGTGTATTCAACACTAGTCCAGGAACGCGCTAGTGCACACAGTCTCAACATTGGTAAATATCACAATCATACTCAACGAAACAATAAAGTACCCTTAATAGTTAGCCAAATGGGTTGCTCGACCTTAGGGTCAAGATACAAATATACGCCTCGCAGGGCGAAACTTATTAAAAGAGAAATAACTGCAGCGGAAAATAAGATAACTTCGTGGCACCATCCAGTATACCACAGGCAACTGACTGGGCTCGCTCCCTAGTTAGACGGTTCCTCTGGGAGCTCCTCCTCCAAAGCTGGTGTAGACTCCTCTTCAACTGGTGTTGTATTGCGGCAAGAGTGAGTACTTGGTACTCAGCAAGTCATGCACAGAATGCAACTAATAAACTACATGCATGGCTTAGTACAAAGGAATAGTTCAGGGTATATTTGCAAAGAAACAAGATTTGACAAGTAACATAAGTAGTTTCGAAAGCAGTAGAAACAAGTATAAGATCAATAACTTTTCCAGGAGTTACATAAACAACTTTCCCAATCCTAATCCACATTTCCATCAACATCATTATTAAACCAAACCCAACCTTTCAAGACCAAGTTATTTTCAAGAAAGTCTAACCCTTAACTGTAATTCCCGAGCGATGTCCAATACCGCAGACACGGCTATTCGAATAGATTTTACACTCTGCAGAGGTTATGCACTTTACCCACAAGATACAGCCAAACACCACAAAGGCGAGTGTCCGTAACAGAGTCTTTCAGAAACTTCTAACAGCACAAGTGGTCCTCCCCGGTGATTGCACGCTAACCGTTCCCTTAGCGAAGGCGAAGTTTAGGCTAATCCACCGTTAGATGGGTACCTGGCCGCAGCCCCGGTACGCTCCCCCGTACAACTACACAAAGGGTGTAGTTGACATCCTGAGGTCCCACAGGTACGTTATTAGCAACTTAATCAACTAGGTCCGTCCCATTACAGACATGTGGTTGCACGTTTGACTCAGTTCAAAGGCTTGCAAGGTTAAGTCCTTAGGGTGACCAGGGCAAGACTACCCGAAGAACCAAAACAACGTTCCCGGTGCCACAACTGGCCCACCCGATCATTCTTGCCACATGCCCCGGTCGAAAACTATTTATCAAACCCCAGTTGATTACCATGCACCACATGCCATCAACATCACAACACATGATACCTTTCCAAAACAGGTTCAATATATCATTAAGTCAATATTAATATTTGATTGTCCAAAATCATGTCATGAGCACGTAGCAGGTCTAAGCAATATGCTACAACGATCTAAATTCCCATGTTGGCAATTCAGTAATGTCCAACTATTTAATCCTCAACTAGGGTGACAAGGGGGTCAGGGCACATATTTAATTAACCAAGGGGTCATACAACAATTTGGCATTTATCTAATTTCCCATAATTAAATAAAGCATTTTCTAATTAAACTAGCATGCAAAAGTTTAAACCAATTTAATTTGAAATTAGGATCAACATGGTCAAAACACAACTTGCCTTCAAAAAGTACTTGTTCTTGGTCCTGAGCTGGCTCCTGGGTCAACACTTCTCCCTCGAAGCCTTCGGGTACTTCAACGTCTACTCGTAAAGCGTGCAAATAGCAAATAATAAATAAACAGTAGACAAAAAGTGTCCAAACATCCAAATAAAGTTCATAAACAGAGAGAGCATAATTTTATGAATTTTTAGAAACTAGAATCGCCAAATTCGGAGTTTAAATGCAAAAGTTACAAGCATTTAAAGTTCAAATAATCAATTAAATAATATTACAGAGAAAAACTTTGGTCCAAAAATTAAATAAAATTCATCATTAGGTAGATCTCAATTTTATACAAATTTATAAATTTGAATCACTCAAATCGGAGTTAAAATGCAAAAGTTATAAGCGTTTGAAGTTTGAAACAAATTCTGAAATCAATATTTCGAATTAATAAATCATTTTCTTATTCGGAAATTGAATTATTGCGTCAGTAGTGACACGTGGACCAATCAGGAGCCGCCACGTCGCCTCGGGTCCATGGACCCGGCGCACGGCGCGGCTCGGTCCATCGTGGACCTGGCGCACGGCTCACATGTCTCAGCGGCAGTGGGGCCGCTGTCGGCCGACTTTGGACTCACGCCGTGGCGATGATGGGCCCCAGCGACACGCTGCCCCACGTGTCGAGAGACACGCACTCACGCCGAGGCATCGACCGCGGCCAGCGAAGGTCGGCCTCCCGGCCACGTGGCTAGATCTCGGCCGTTGATTTGAAAATCAACAGCCCAGATTTGATCTGGCTTAACGCAGTGGAAAAACTACTCGGCTGATTTGGACCGTTCGATCTTGATCGGACGGTCAAGATCCAATCTAACATTTACAACGCGGCTAACCCTAGTTGTTCGATCTAGATCTAACGGCTGAGATCTATCCTAACTCAGTGTGGTTTAGGCTACGTGGCACAATCTAAGCCGTTGGATCTAGATCCAACGGTTGGAAATAGATCTGGGAATTTCAACGTGGGAACTCACCGAGGGTGACGTGGCGCGATCTGGGCCCTTGGATCTGGATCGGACGGTTGGTGGAGCTCGAACGACGGCGACGGCGCGCGGCGGAGCAAGGTCACCGGAGACGGGGACGGCGACACGCCCGACGGCGTTGCGGGGGCTCTCCGGCGAAGTGAGTGGTACTCACCAACGCGGCTTGACCTCGCGATTCCGGATCTGGGCTCAACGGCGGCGGAGGACGGAGGACGGTGGCGGAAACGGCGCAAAACCGCGGCGGAACGCACGGCCAACTACGGCGAGCAATTGCGGCGCAACCACGGCGGCTTGAGCTCGGCGGGCTAGGGCTACGGGTGCGCACGGAAGTCGGCAACACGACAGCGGCGACGGCGCATTAAATAGGGCCCTCGGCGTCCGTGAAACACGCGAAAACCGAGGCCCACTCGATTCTTGCGGCGGAATCCGGGTGGATTCGGATTGGGTGACGTGGCTCAACGTGAGCCGTTGGATCAAGATCCAACGGTGCGAGGGTTTGGGCTCGGGTCCGGCTCGGGCGACCTGGCTGGCTCGGTCGGGCTCGGGTTCGGGCGACGTGGCTCAATCTCGGCCGTTCGATCTTGATCGGACGGTCGAGAGGGTTAGGGTTAGGCAACTGGGTTCGACCGGGTCGGCTGGCTCGGGTCGGACTCGGACGGGTTCGGTCGGATGAACAGTACAAACCCACTCGATTTTTCCAGCGATTAAATATTCAAAATAATTCTCAAAAATTCATTTAATTCGTTAAAAATAGCAAAACACTCAGAAAAAATTCTAGAAAAATTCTGGAAAATATTTTGGAACATTTTGGACTCAAATAAAATATTTCCAACAAAATTTTATTTGCAAAGTTAAGTTCTTTAATTATTTCAAAAGGGAATAAATTCAAATAAATTCCAGAAAATTCCAAAAATTCACCAAAGTGCCAAATCTTGATTAAATTCATAAAAAGCAAAAAAATTGGGGTGTTACAAGCCTCCCCCCTTAACAGAATCTCGTCCCCGAGATTCAGGGCTTACTAAAGAATAGGTTCGGAAACTCTTTCTTCAAATCCTCCTCGCGCTCCCAAGTTGCTTCACTCTCCGCATGGTTGCTCCATTGAACTCTGCAGAAACGGGTTGACTTGTTTCTCGTTTCTCGATCCATTGTGTCCAAAATCTTGACAGGGTGCTCCTTGTAAGTCAGGTCCTCCTGTAGCTCGATTGACTCTAATGGTGTCTGTTCCTCAGGTACTCAGAGACACTTCTTCAACTGAGACACGTGGAACACGTCATGTACTCCTGCTAGTGATTGCGGTAGCTCCAGCTGGTACGCAACTTCCCCTCTGCGAATGAGAACCTTGAATGGTCCAACATATCGCGGCGCGAGTTTTCCTTTGGCATGGAATCTCTTAACTCCTCTGAGAGGTGTAACTCTGAGATACACAAAATCTTCCAGTTCAAAACTCAGGTCTCGGCGACGGTTATCGGCGTAGCTCTTCTGTCTTGACTGTGCTATCTTCAGTCTTTCTCGGATCATGGCAATCTGTTCTTCGGCCTCTTGAAGAATGTCCGGCCCAAAGACACGGCGTTCACCTGTCTCATTCCAGTTCAACGGTGTTCGACAGGGTCGACTGTATAGTGCTTCAAATGGCGACATCTGCAAACTTGCTTGATAGCTGTTATTGTAGCTGAACTCAGCGTACGGCAGACTTTTATCCCAAGAGGTAGCATAAGCCAATGCACAAGCTCGTAGCATGTCCTCTAGAATCTAATTAACTCTTTCGGTTTGCCCATCCGTCTGCGGATGATATGATGTGCTAAAGTTCAAACGGGTTCCCATGGCCTCATGCAGTTTATTCCAGAACCTCGAGGTAAACTGGGTACCTCTGTCCGATACAATCATCTTCGGCACTCCGTGCAAACAGACGATCCTGGTCATATACAATTCTGCTAACTTATCTCCCGAGTAGGTGGTCTTTACTGGAATAAAATGGGCGACCTTAGTCAAGCGGTCTATTATGGCCCATATGGAGTCATATCCACCCTGGGTTTTCGGCAAACCGGTAATGAAATCCATTTCGATTTCTTCCCACTTCCACTCAGGTATCTTCAACGGCTGCAGCAATCCTGCGGGTCTCTGGTGCATTGCCTTGACTCTCTGGCATATGTCGCACAGCGCAACATGCTCGGCATCTTCACGCTTCATGCTCGGCCACCAGAATCTTTCCTTCAAATCCTGATACATCTTGGCACTTCCCGGATGAATTGAATACTTGGAGTCATGGGCTTCTTCTAGAATCAGCTACTTCAGCCCCTTCTCGTTCGGCACACAAATGCGATCCTTCATCCATAACGTGCCTTGCTCGTCCAGTCTGAAGTCTTTTGCCTTGCCTTCATCCATCTTGGATTTAATCCTGCGGATCTTGTCATCATCCTTCTGTCCTTCTCGGATCTGATCCTCCAGGGTAGGCTTCACCTCCAATGCGGCCAAGAATCCTTCTGGTACGACTTCCATCTTCATCCTATGGAAATCCTCACATAGCTCATCCTGACTCGTGGCTGTCAACATGTTCACAGTATGGCTTTTCCGACTCAGAGCATCGGCCACCACGTTGGCCTTTCCGGGATGGTAATAGATTCCAACATTATAATCCTTGATCAACTCTAACCATCTCCTCTGCCTCATGTTCAGGTCTGATTGGGTGAAGATGTACTTAAGACTCTTATGGTCCGTGTATACCTCACATCTGTTTCCGATCAGATAATGACGCCATAACTTCAAAGCATGCACTACGACAGCTAGCTCCAGGTCATGCGTTGGATAATTCTCCTCGTGCGGCCTCAACTGCCTTGATGCATAAGCAACGACCTTTCCATTCTGCATCAGCACACATCCAAGTCCTTGGCGCGATGCGTCACAATAAATATCAAAGCTCTGATTAACATCCGGTTGGACCAACACCGGCGCTGATGTCAATCGCTTCTTTAGTTCTTGAAAACCTTTCTCGCACTCCGGCGTCCATGCAAACTTCTTCTCCTTTTTCAACAATTGCGTAAGAGGTTTCGCAATTGTCGAAAAGCCTTCAATGAAACGGCGGTAGTAACCTGCCATTCCAAGGAAACTCCGGATCTAGGTCACGGTCTTCGGCTGTTCCCAATGTAACACAGTTTCTACCTTGCTTGGATCAACGACGACTCCTTCTGCGCTCATTACATGTCCAAGGAACTCCACCTTGTCCTTCCAAAAGTCACACTTGCTGAACTTGGCGAAAAGTTGCTGTTCCCTTAGCTTTTCCAAAACTCGCCTCAAGTGCTATGCGTGTTCATCCTCTGTCTTGGAGTAGATTAAGATATCATCTATGAACACAACAACAAACTTGTCCAAATATTCCATGAACACCTTATTCATCATATTCATGAAATAGGCTGGCGCATTCGTCAAACCAAAGGACATAACAATAAACTCGTAATGTCCGTATCTGGATGAGAATGTGGTCTTCGGAATATCCTCTGATCGGATTTTCAACTGGTGGTATCCCGATCTCAGATCAATCTTGGAGAAAACTCCGGCCCCTCTCAGCTGATCAAACAAATCATCGATCCTGGGTAGCGGGTACTTATTCTTCACGGTGATTTCATTGAGTGCACGGTAGTCAATGCACATCCTGAAACTCCCGTCCTTCTTCTTGACGAACAAAACTGGCGCTCCCCACGGCGACGAACTCGGTCTGATAAATCCTTTCTCCATTAACTCTTCAAATTGCTTCTTCATCTCTACCAATTCTTCGGTGGACATCCGGTAGGGTCTCTTTGCTATCGGCGTTGTACCAGGTACAAGCTCTATCACAAACTCTATGTCTCTGTCTGGCGGCATACATGGTAGATCTTCAGGAAAAACATCTGGGTACTCATTTACTACTGAGACATCTTCTATGCTGATTGCCTTGGCGCTGTTAACCATCAACTGTCCATCTCTAACGGCGGTGGCTTGAAATTCCACTTTCCTTCCACACGGGCTTTCAACTGAAATAATCCTTCGTCCACAATCCAAAACGGCCTTTTGCTGGGATAACCAATCCATTCCCAAGATAACATCTAAGGTCTGGGTTTCCAACATAATAAGGTTCGCTAGGAACTCTATCCCATCTATTAATATTCTCACCCCAGAACATCCTACTTTAGTTCGGAGTTCGGAACCAGGGGTTTGAACTAAAAGCATGCATTTAAGTCTTGCAATCTCCAAATTATTTTTAGCAGCAAAGCCTTGAGAAACAAACGAATGCGAAGCTCCAGAATAAAACAAAACTGTTGCAGGTACTGAGTTAACAAGTAACTTACCCAGTACGACATCCGTGGCATTCTGAAGTGCATCTGCGGTGACATGGTTGACTCGTCCTCTCACCACGATGCAGAGTCTTTGCTCACTGGTGTCTTTGTCCCTCGGTTGGCTCCTGGTGCTTTGGCGTCTGGCTGGTTTGGATCCCAGTTAAAGCGGGTGGGGTTACTCTGCCGTCTTCTTAGGGCAAGCTGTTAGCAAAGTGTTATGGCTCGTTGCGCTTGTAGCGGCGTCTCACCGCTCCATCGCTGATTTGCTGAAGTGGCGTTTACGGGCCGGGCCGAGTCTCGATAGTTCTCGATTGACGGGTCTTGGTGCTTTGGTGACGGTGTCCTTGTAGCATTCTCGGTGGA
This sequence comes from Rhipidocladum racemiflorum, assembly GCA_036346355.1. NCBI lineage: Eukaryota > Viridiplantae > Streptophyta > Magnoliopsida > Poales > Poaceae > Rhipidocladum > Rhipidocladum racemiflorum. The sequence goes on from CM070571.1 coordinate 25,109,384, forward strand.
ATTTGAAAAACTGATTTGGCGCAACCCTCAAGCGTTGCTGCGCTCCTGACGCGATCCCTATTTGTTGCATCCTTCGCTTCCTGTTGTCGTCCAGTTCCTTGCGCTTGTCCTCAAGAATAAGCGCTTTATTCACCAACTCTTGGAAATCTGGAAAGGTGTGGGTGATCAGTCCCACCTGTAGTCCTGAGTTAAGTCCCTTCATAAAGTGAGATTGTCTGGCCTTATCTGTCGCTACGTCTTCAGGTGCGTAACGTGCAAGCTGTGTGAACTTGTTCAGGTACTCGGCCACCGGCTGATTACCTTGCTTCAGTGCTCTGAACTCCTCTTTCTTGAGGTCCATGATTCCTTCCGGCACATGATACTGACGAAATGCAGCTATGAACTCCTCCCAAGTGATGTCCTGAGGGTTCTCTTGCGTGGCACAGAAGTTCTCCCACCATTCGGTGACTGTCCCTTCCAACTGATGAGAAGCGTAGAGTACCTTCTCATTTCCCATGCATTGAGCAATGTGTCGCTTCCTCTCAATTGACCTTAACCAGTCATCGGCCTCCAACGGATTGGCATTCCCGGAGAAAGTGGGTGGATGAGTCCTCATGAACTCTGACAGTCTTGTATTCTGGCGTTGACCCTGATTGACTTCATTAGCAGTGGCCTGAGCAGTGACGTGTTGCATCTGTTGCATCATGGCATGCATCAACTGAGTATGAGCAGCAAGAAAAGCTCCAAAGTTCTGCATGTCAACTGGCGGTGCTGGTTGGGGTGCAGGTGCTCCATCATTGGGGTTTCCAGCTGGGCGAGAACCACTGCCGTTGCCTCCAAGGTTTCCACGGGTGTTCACCATCTGTCGATTGCTCCAAGGTTTCAGAGATAAGGGGGAACAAGAATAGACAAGTAGTAGGGAAACTTATGCGGGGGAAAAGTGTAACTCAAACTCCAACTTTATTATTAATAATAATAACTTGGTATGGTTGCTTACAATGCCTAAGGGCCTTGCAACACATACTGCACACTCAGCAAGCAACGAAAATCCAACGCCTCTAAGGGTGAATCTTATTCTATAACGCGACTCGACGAAGGAGTCTCAACCTTAACGCCTACGCTTACTCGTCGAGAAAACCTCCACTGCCTCCTCGGGGTGGGTGCGGCGGTATCGGCGCGAAACAATCGCCATGCCCCACAACTGCAGCTGTGGTTGACGACACGGCGTCCTCCTCTGGCTTTGGATCTGGCTGGTGCTGTAGCTGTGGCGCGGGTGCAGGTGGCGCCTCTTCGGGTTCTTCCTCTGGCTCTGGGGCTTCCAACTCCAACACTGGATCGGGGCCCTGTCCATACAGTGCGGTCTCCTGCTCTGCGATCCTTTCCGCAGCATAAGCGACGTACTCACGAGCATTCTCTAAGTGCTTCTTCTCCTCCTCAACCTGTTCGCGAGCCTTCTTCAACTCCTGAACCGTGTTATCGATTAGCTCCTCCTGAGCGGCGACGAACCTGGCTAAGTGAGTGACGGTAGCATCCTCATCTTCTATCGGCTTCCGTTGAGCTCTGCTGTCTCGGCGCGGGTGGTGACGGAACACTGTGCCATCCAGCTCCCTGGAGTAAGTACGAGCGATCTGCTGCATTGCTCAACGCGACACCTCCTGGATTCCAATCTCAAAGGTAGACCTCCTGGCGGTGAAGTGGAAAGGGCGGCTGAACTTTGTCTTCTCTCGGGCATACACCGTGATCCGGACGTCCCATCCTATGACTAGTCCTGCCTGCACGAGTGTAGTCCCTCGGTAGAGCGGCCTCTCAAAACCTCCAAGAAACTGAAGCATACGCCACAACTCGGCGGCATAGCCTCCCTCACGCTCGGCGTAGTTGTTCTTCATCATCATCTGCCAAAAGACGCTCACGCAAGAACGCAACATTTTAAAATCAATGTGGAAAATGAAAAGAACTCAGCAAGGGGTATGAACAAGAAAGAAAGGGGTAAGTCGAGAATTCATTCATTATCTTAAAAAATTTTATCTTTAGAAAATAAGTTTTATCCTCACTACGACCAATCTAACTATGGGTGAGCCTACAGTCAGTATGGCTCTGATACCACCTCTGTCGGGACCCGAATTTGCAAATCCGGACCCTCTGTGTATTCAGCACTAGTCCAGGAACGCGCTAGTGCACACAGTCTCAACATTGGTAAATATCACAATCATACTCAACGAAACAATAAAGTACCCTTAATAGTTAGCCAAACGGGTTGCTCGATCTTAGGGTCAAGTTACAAATATACGCCTCGCAGGGCAAAACTTATTAAAAGAGAAATAACTGCAGCGGAAAATAAGATAACTTCGTGGCGCCATCCAGTATACCACAGGCAACTGACTGGGCTCGCTCCCTAGTTAGACGGTTCCTCTGGGAGCTTCTCCTCCAAAGCTGGTGTAGACTCCTCTTCAACTGGTGTTGTATTGCGGCAAGGGTGAGTACTTGGTACTCAGCAAGTCATGCACAGAATGCAACTAATAAACTACATGCATGGCTTAGTACAAAGGAATAGTTCAGGGTATATTTGCAGTAAAACAGCATTTGACAAGTAACATAAGTAGTTTCGAAAGCAGTAGAAACAAGTATAAGATCAATAACTTTTCCAGGAGTTACATAAACAACTTTCCCAATCCTAATCCACATTTCCATCAACATCATTACTAAACCAAACCCAACCTTTCAAGACTAAGTTATTTTCAAGAAAGTCTAATCCTTAACTGTAATTCCCGAGCGATGTCCAATACCGCGGACACGACTATTCGAATAGATTTTACACTCTGCAGAGGTTATGCACTTTACCCACAAGATACAGCCAAACACCACAAAGGCGAATGTCCGTAACAGAGTCTTTCGGAAACTTCTAACAGCACAAGTGGTCCTCCCCGGTGATTGCACGCTAACCCTTCCCTTAGCGAAGGCGAAGTTTAGGCCAATCCACCGTTAGATGGGTACCTGGTCGCAGCCCCAGACGCTTCCCGCATAACTACACAAAGGGTGTAGTTGACATCCCGAGGTCCCACAGTAATGCTATTAGCAACTTAATCAACTAGGTCCGTCCCATTACAGCACATGTGGTTGCACGCTTGACTCGTTCAAAGGCTTGCAAGGTTAAGTCCTTAGGGTGACCAGGGCAAGACTACCCGAAGAACCAAAACAACGTTCCCGGTGCCACAACTGGCCCACCCGATCATTCTTGCCACATGCCTCGGTCGAAAACTATTTATCAAACCCCAGTTGATTACCATGCACCACGTGCCTTCAACATCACAACACATGATGCCTTTCCAAAGCAGGTTCAATATATCATTAAGTCAATATTAACATTTGATTGTCCAAAATCATGTCATGAGCACGTAGCAGGTCTAAGCAATATGCTACAACGATCTAAATTCCCATGTTGGCAATTTAGTAATGTCCAACTATTTAATCCTCAACTAGGGTGACAAGGGGGTCATGGCACATATTTAATTAACCAAGGGGTCATACAACAATTTGGCATTTATCTAATTTCCCATAATTAAATAAAGCATTTTCTAATTAAACTAGCATGCAATAGTTTAAACCAATTTAATTTGAAATTAGGATCAATATGGTCAAAGCACAACTTGCCTTCAAAAAGTACTTGTTCTTGGTCCTGAGCTGGCTCCTGGGTCAACACTTCTCCCTCGAAGCCTTCGGGTACTTCAACGTCTACTCGTAAAGCATGCAAATAGCAAATAATAAATAAACAGTAGATAAAAAGTGTCCAAATATCCAAATAAAGTTCATAAACATAGAGAGCATAATTTTATGAATTTTTAGAAACTGGAATCGCCAAATTCGGAGTTTAAATGCAAAAGTTACAAGCATTTAAAGTTCAAATAATCAATTAAATAATATTACAGAGAAAAACTTTGGTCCAAAAATTAAATAAAATTTATCATTAGGTAGATCTCAATTTTATACAAATTTATAAATTTGAATCACTCAAATCGGAGTTAAAATGCAAAAGTTATAAGCGTTTGAAGTTTGAAACAAATTCTGAAATCAATATTTCGAATTAATAAATCATTTTCTTTTTCGGAAATTGAATTATTGCGTCAGCAGTGACACGTAGACCATTCAGGAGCCGCCACGTCGCCTCGGGTCCATGGACCCGGCGCACGGCCGGCTTTCGATCGGCCAAATGGACTGGCGCCCGCGGCTCACATGTCTCACTGATTGGTGGGCATACTGTCGGCCGGCATGGACTCACGCCGGCAAGTGCGCGATCGACGATGGGCCCCACTGACACGCGGGCCCGTGTATCAGAGACACGCACCCACGCGCGGGCGCCTACCGCGACGGTCGGCCTCCCGGCCACGTGGCTAGATCTCGGCCGTTGATTTGAAAATCAACGGCCCAGATTGGATCTGGCTTAACGCAGTGGAAAAACTACTCGGCTGATCTGGACCGTTCGATCTTGATCGGATGGTAAAGATCCAATCTAACATTTACAACGCGGCTAACCCTAGCCGTTCGATCTAGATCTAACGGCTGAGATCTATCCTAGCTCGGTGCGGTTTAGGCTACATGGCACAATCTAAGCCGTTGGATCTAGATCCAATGGTTGGAAATAGATCTGGGAATTTCAACATAGAAACTCACCGAGGGTGACGTGGCACGATCTGGGCCCTTGGATCTGGATCGGACGGTTGGTGGAGCTCGAACGGCGGCGACGGCGCGCGGCGGAGCAAGGTCACCGGAGACGGAGACGGCGACACGCCCGACGGCGTTGCGGGGCCTCTCCGGCGAAGTGAGTGGTACTCACCGACGCGGCTTGACCTCGCGGTTCCGGATCTGGGCTCAACGGCGGCGGAGGACGGAGGACGGTGGCGGAAACGGCGCAAAACCGCGGCGGAACGCACGGCCAACTACGGCGAGCAATTGCGGCGCAACCACGGCCGCTTGAGCTCGGCGGGCTAGGGCTACGGGTGCGCACGGATGTCGGCAACACGACAGCGGCGGCGGCGCATTAAATAGGGCCCTCGGCGTCCGTGAAACACGCGAAAACCGAGGCCCACTCAGTTGCGGCGGCGGAATCCGAATTGGATTCGGATTGGGTGACGTGGCTCAACGTGAGCCGTTAGATCAAGATCCAACGGTGCGAGGGTTTGGGCTCGGGTCCGGCTCGGGCGACCTGGCTGGCTCGGTCGGGCTCGGGTTCGGGCGACGTGGCTCAATCTCGGCCGTTCGATCTTGATCGGACGGTCGAGAGGGTTAGGGTTAGGCGACTGGGTTCGACCAGGTCGGCTGGCTCGGGTCGGACTCGAGTCTGACTCGGACTCGGGTCCGGTCGGATGAACAGTACAAACCCGCTCGATTTTTCCAGCGATTAAATATTCAAAATAATTCTCATAAATTCATTTAATTCGTTAAAAATAGCAAAACACTCAGAAAAATTCCAGAAAAATTCTGGAAAATATTTTGGAACATTTTGGACTCAAATAAAATATTTCCAACAAAATTTTATTTGCAAAGTTAAGTTCTTTAATTATTTCAAAAGGGAATAAATTCAAATAAATTCCAAATAAATTCCAGAAAATTCCAAAAATTCACCAAAGTGCCAAATCTTGATTAAATTCATAAAAAGCAAAAAATTTGGGGTGTTACAATAACCCTAGGATGAGGTTAGGCAATACATAATGTCAACTTGGATATATGCTAATATTAATAATATTGCTTAGCCATGCTATATAATTGGGGAACAAAATGGTCGGTGTTGCTATTTGTTTGAAAAATAAAATTTGGACATAATGGGAATTAAAGGTTGCTGACATTTTGGTATAAAAATAAAAAATAAAACTATGATTTGGCGTAGACGAGATATGGCAATAGCTGGATGTACGAGGGATGGACTTGCACATAGTGTAGGGAGAGTGTTCTCACCTGAGTTAAATTAAGGACCGAATGTAGTGTTGTATAATCCAAAATAATTAGTGCAATCACAAGTACTAGTATGGGATAGTCTTAAACTAAGTTATCTATTCTAACGTTGCACATTGAAAGGCCGAATTAGTACATGCTTTCTGAGATGGATTGCTCGAAGGGGCATCCACACCGAGGTGTTGGAACTAACGCTTACTGATACAACGGTGTATGCCTTGCTATGGAGAAAATGGTTATGGCAGGAATGAACTACCATGGTTACTGTGTGAATGATAGGAGTGAACTGTCATGGTTATTATGGGTGTGAATATTTATTTTTACAGCCATAGCAAGGGTTTGTCGGCATCGGGCTAGTGCAAAGTTAGGCTAGGTAATATTAAGGTTCACATCATGACCTTCTGGCGATACACCAAAGGAAGCGTGGAAACAGGGGCAAAAGAATGGTGGTCATGTCTTTTCGGTAAAGATGTGCGGCTTTGCAGAGTGAAAAATTTGTAAAAAACCGTACCCGCGGTCATACGAGACTTAGAGCACTCACACTAGTTAGATGATTTTTGATATTTTCATAAAAAGGGTTGAATTGGAGCACTCACACTGAGCAAGGCAATGGACAAATGACAGAGAAAGACAATGACGTAACGGGTGAATGATATAGATTCCAAATCCAACGAGCAAATGGCAATGTTCACCTGATTGATGCTATAAAACTCCCATCGGCCACTCGTTTATTCAGTACAGAAGCATTATCTTTGCTCTCTCTCACCACTTATTTCTTCAGCACACACAACATTCACTCTTTGCTCTCCCTTTGCTCTCTCCCCACTCTGTGAAAGAACAAAATGTTTGGCAAGAAAAAGTCAGAATTGTTCCTCTCTAGGACTAAGAGCAGGAGAGCACGTCCTTGCACTCCTAGTCCCCTCCAGCATAGGAGACTATAGCATAGATGACCATTATATGGACAATACACAGGGCATCGAGGATGCCTCTTACCTTTGTGAGGGGGTGAGCTCCATGTGCAAATCCTGATGCTGCTACAACGATGCAAGCAGTGGCTGGAGGCTCCAGTAGTCGACAGGCATAGTGCTGGCAACATATGGATAGAATCATCGAAATTGAGGACGGGCATGAGGTACCGTACGCTATTTGTAAATATTGTCAAGCTAAATTATTTGCTTGTGCCATTGGAGGAACATGTTATCTCAAGTGACACACAGAGGCATGTTTGAAGAAGATATCAGCCGGACAAAGGACAAGGGAAGCACATGGTTCGGTAAGCACATGGCAATACAACGCTGAGGCACCTAGAAATGAAATTGTATGTTATATAGTTAGCGAGGATCTTCCACTTAGAATGGGTGAGAGCTATAGCTTCGAAAGATTGATCCATCGTAGTTTTTTTGCCACAGTACCAACATGTCAGTAGGAGAACAACTACATGTGATATATACGCAATGTACAAAAATAAACTAGCCATGTTGAAAGAGGCCTACACGAGAGTTAGTTTTTTCATTGCTTTGATGTTAGATATATGGACCATCCCACCAAAGAGCAGCTTACCTTAGTGTTTTCACACATTGCTTGGACGAAAACTACAACCTAAACAAAAGGGTCATAGGGTTTAGGCCAATCGATGAGACACACACTGGAGAAGCTATCGATGCACGTGTACTCAAGGTTATTAGTGAATTTAAAATAGAAAGTAGAATTATTGCCATCACACTTGACAATGCATCATCTAACATGATAGCCATAGAGCATCTTGCACCACACCTAGAGACTTATATTGGATGTTTTGTACTCCACCAAAGATGCATATGCCACATCATCGATCTCATTATGCATGCAGGTTTGCATGTAATGAAATATAGTTTGGACAACATACGCGATGCTATCCAATTTGTTTCAGGTTCGACTGTAAAATACATCCAATTCTCTGAGTACTGTAAAGTCAACACTAAGAGGCCAAGAAGATTCAACCTTAACATGAAGATTAGATGGAACTCTACATATACTATGTCGGAGCGGTGCAAGAACTACGAACGCATTATCACTGTCTTCGTCAATTGCAATTCTGGTAAGCAGTTGGTTAATGATGTGTATTGGAAAGTTATCGGTCTTTTTTGTGATTTTTTTAAAAAAAATTACGATGCAATCAAGGTTTTATCCCGTGTTTACTATCCAACTTCTTTCTTAGTCATCTAGTGGCTTTGGACTACTGCTAATACTTTTATAGAAAACAGAGATAATTATGTTTTACAACCCATTTTTAAACCAATGGGAGAAGCTATCGATGCACGTGTACTCAAGGTTATTAGTGAATTTAAAATAGAAAGTAGAATTATTGCCATCACACTTGACAATGCATCATCTAACATGATAGCCATAGAGCATCTTGCACACACCTAGAGACTTATATTGGATGTTTTGTACTCCACTAAAGATGCATATGCCACATCATCGATCTCATTATGCATGCAGGTTTGCATGTAATGAAATATAGTTTGGACAACATACGCGATGCTATCCAATTTGTTTCAGGTTCGACTGTAAAATACATCCAATTCTCTGAGTACTGTAAAGTCAACACTAAGAGGCCAAGAAGATTCAACCTTAACATGAAGATTAGATGGAACTCTACATATACTATGTCGGAGCGGTGCAAGAACTACGAACGCATTATCACTGTCTTCGTCAATTGCAATTCTGGTAAGCAGTTGGTTAATGATGTGTATTGGAAAGTTATCGGTCTTTTTTGTGATTTTTTTAAAAAAAATTACGATGCAATCAAGGTTTTATCCCGTGTTTACTATCCAACTTCTTTCTTAGTCATCTAGTGGCTTTGGACTACTGCTAATACTTTTATAGAAAACAGAGATAATTATGTTTTACAACCCATTTTTAAACCAATGGGAGAAGCTATCGATGCACGTGTACTCAAGGTTATTAGTGAATTTAAAATAGAAAGTAGAATTATTGCCATCACACTTGACAATGCATCATCTAACATGATAGCCATAGAGCATCTTGCACACACCTAGAGACTTATATTGGATGTTTTGTACTCCACTAAAGATGCATATGCCACATCATCGATCTCATTATGCATGCAGGTTTGCATGTAATGAAATATAGTTTGGACAACATACGCGATGCTATCCAATTTGTTTCAGGTTCGACTGTAAAATACATCCAATTCTCTGAGTACTGTAAAGTCAACACTAAGAGGCCAAGAAGATTCAACCTTAACATGAAGATTAGATGGAACTCTACATATACTATGTCGGAGCGGTGCAAGAACTACGAACGCATTATCACTGTCTTCGTCAATTACAATTCTGGTGAGTAATTGGTTAATGATGTGTATTGGAAAGTTGTCGGTCTTTTTTGTGATTTTTTTTAAAAAATTTACGATGCAATCAAGGTTTTATCCCGTGTTTACTATCCAACTTCTTGCTTAGTCATCTAGTGGCTTTGGACTACTGCTAATACTTTTATAGAAAACAGAGATAATTATGTTTTACAACCCATTTTTAAACCAATGGAAGAAAAAAATTTAAAATATTTCACAGCTATTCCACATCTCTACTATTTTGGTATTATTCTGGATTCTCGGAGAAAATTAATTGATTGGCAAGGCGCCTTCGAGAGAATATGTGAAGTATTCGATCTTGATTTTTTTTTATGCTTATTCTCATGTTCATAACGAGGTTTTTACGGTTTTTGACAAGTATTATGAAAAGTTTGGCAGCAGAATAAAGCAAGAAGAAGTGTCTTGTCAATACAAGAAGCAAAAAGAAATGTCTCGAGCACTTAGAAGAAGCTAAAAGGCAAGGCGCATAGTTCATCTTCTAAAGTGCCAAGCAGATCGCAATGGAATCTATAGTAGATATCAATCACTATCTCGGCACGCTTTTTGTGGAGACTGAACTTGACATCGGGGATGGTAATGAATTCAACTTGCTATTGTGGTGCAAGAATCACCAACTATTTATCCAGTGCTATCGCAATTTGCATGGGATGTACTTTATGGTTTTGGTGTCCACTGTCTCGTCGAAGCCAATTTCAGTTTGGTTGGGAGGATACTCGAGTCAAGGAGGTCGTATCTCACTCCTGATATGGTTGAGGCAATCACATACCTCAAAGACTAGGAGTGTGCAGATGAGAAAGCACAACATCAAACCGAGGATCTAGAGATCACGAAGGCGTTAGCCGACTTTGACCACCTTGACCTCGATTAGTCTATGTATATATACATAGTTACTGTACTCTTTTCCTTAAAGGGGTTCCCCACACTAGGGTGTAGAGTTTTTAACAAGGCATTAACTTTGTACCTGCTCAAGAATGAATAAAACTTAGTTTCTTTTCCCCAATATTATTGTCCATTGCCTTAGCCCCATGCGTATCTTGCTCCTTTCTCTCGTTGCTAGTGTAAATGAACCGGCCGTGGATTGGCACAGCATGAAGTAGGCATGAATCGCAAATATGTCATTCCTAGGCTCACCGAATGCGAGTTTGATCAGCATGACAGGCCATCATGGCATGACATGATCATAGCACGTAGCCCATCGTGCCCGTGCCGGCCCGGCACGATGCCTACATCTAATTAGAGATAAGTAACCTCGAACTCCAGAGATATTTTGGTAACAAGGGACGCAACTCCACGTGGGGAGCAACCCTCAGTTCGCTCTAAGTTTTTCTACCGCAACCAGCTATGCTCTAGGGGTGCTCCACTTCATGAAATTTTTGGAGCTATGCCATTTGGCATGGCTCCACCCGCTCCAACCACCAAGAAGCTGGAAGCATGAGCCATGCCAAATAGGTCATATGTATAATGAGAATGGAATTCCGAAAATCAAAACAACTTCAATGAGACTGGCTCGGAAATAGAGGTTGCTGTACATACAATAAATTTCCTAATACCACCTCTTTGCTCCAGATAGCAATTGTACCCATTTGAACTTGGATGACTCAACAATAATTCTAAATACAATAATTTGTACTACACAATAACAATTCCCAATATATAAACTGCTTAAAACAATAATTCCAAACTTATCATCAGCTAAAATACAATTCTGAACTTACTGCCTAATTTATACATTCTACCACAATAGGTATATGGAAAGTCATCCTTGTTGCATGATAAACTATCTTGATTTCTCTGCCGCCGGCACCAGAAGTCTCTTCTCATCCATTTAACAACTCAAATGCATTTAGGACACTACAAATTTACTTATTGGGAGAATCTCTTAAATATTATATCACGGAACAATCCTTCCTCCAGTTTTATGTAGTACAAAATTCTCACCACTTACGCTCTGACAACAAAATGAGCTGCAAACCAAGAAAAATTGTCAGACATTGAGATGCTGGCTGCTGGTCTAATGCAAAGCCATAAATATGGGTATGGCATCAAGTGTAAAGAAAAGCTCATACCTGTTGGGCAACATGGACTAGTTGACTGTCACCTCGAGGCGACTCTATCAAAAGATCTTGTGAGTTAGGCTTTGTCTGGGGCTCTTGTTTGCGAGCTAGACTATCCAGACTGCTCCTCTTCTCAGGGACAGCACCTTGAGGAGTGCTGTCTAAAGACGAACTCTTGCGTTTCCTGCGGTTGAATGTGTATTTGATACATCTGGCACCTTCAGCTTGCATGGAAACTGAAGAAGTTGCCTTCGTATTTTGTTGTTTGTCCAGGGAGCTAACAACTGAAGCTAAATTGCAACTTTCATCTACGTTCACTTCTTTCCAGCCTGCTGAATTATCCTCTGGTGCTCTCCACTCTGGATGGTCCATTTGTATGTCACCTGCATCATGTTATGCATGTTTAGGGTTCAATCTATTATGAATAGCACTTGTATTGAACATGAGGCTAATGAGCTAGTATATATACATGTACATGACGATATAAAAGGAAAGCCTATATAAGGCAATATCTATACAAGGTAAGCAATATCTATATAAAACAACTAGCAATCTCTTATATAAGGTAACTAGGATATTGTCTAACATTCCCCATCAAACTCATGGTGGATCAACAACACGGAGTTTGGAGAGATAAAAGCTGTGCTAAGCTCTAGTCTGTGTCTTCGTGAGGAAGTCTGGTAACTGAAACTCTGAAGGCATATACTGAAGAGTTACAACCTGATCCTGTACCTATGACCGTATGTAGGAAACATCAACACCAATACACTTGGCGAGCTTATGCTTCACTGGATCTCGAGCAATGCTAATAGTACTTGCACTCTCAGATAAAAGAGGAGTTGGTGTAGAAACAGAAACACCAAAATCCTCAAGTAACCTCCGTAGCCAAGTAATCTTTGGTGTCAAAAGAGCCGTAGCTCGCAATTTAGACTCTACAATCGAACGAGAAACTATTGTCTGCTTCTTAATCTTCCAAGCAATAAGAGTACCACCGAGAAAAACACAATAAGTAGAAAGAGACCGACGATCAGAGTGATCACTAACATAGGTAGCATCAGAGTATGCCTGGAGCTCTAAAGAGCTGGAGCGTGGAAAGAAAACACGGCGGGAGATAGTCCCACAAAGATATCGCAGAACACGAAAAAGATGACTACAATGGAGTTGAGTGGGAGCAGAAACAAACTGACTCAAGATATGAACTGGATATGAAATATCATGACGAGTAACACCAAGGTAAACAAACTCCCAACAAGATGGCGATAGCGAGTAGGATTCTCAAGAGGTGCACCATCAGTAGGTCGAAGGTGAACATTGAACTCTATGGGAGTCTTAGCTGTACACTGACCAGTGAGAGAAGCACGATCAAGAAGATCCTGGATATACTTCTCCTGGGAAAGGAAAAATCCCTCAGGTGTAGAGAAAACCTCAATCCCAAGAAAGTAGCGAAGGGGACCTAGATCAGACATGAGAAATTGCTCACTGAGGCGTACCTTGACAAAAGCAATACACTAAGAATCATCTCCAGTAATGATCATGTCATCAACATATAGAAGAAGAGTCCGACCACGAGTCGAAGTGTGAACAAAAAGCGCAGGATCATGGGCACTAACAGAAAAAGCCAGCCGCAGTCACCACAGAAGAAAACGCTCAATCCAATCACGAGGAGCTTGCTTAAGCCCATAAAGAGATTGACGAATCCGACAAATCCCCTCAGGAACAGAATACCCCGATGGTGGCTGCATATAGACTTTCTCATGTAGCTTACCATTAAGAAAGACATTCTTGACATCAAGCTGAGAGATAGACCACTTACAAACAGAGGTCATGTGAGCCACATGTGCAAAAATCTCATCATAATCACGATCATAGTCCTGCTGAAAACCACACGCCACAAGATGAGCTTTGTACCGCTCAAGAGAACCATCAGAGCGAGTCTTAACCTTATAGACCCACTTTCATGTAATGGGGCAAACACGTGGAAGGAGTACAAGATCCCACGTACCAGTGCTCTCAAGGGCAGCAAGCTCCTCCGCCATCGCATGCTGCCATTCCTGATGAATAACAGTGTCATGGTAAGAAGTCGGCTCGGCAAGAACTACACCAGCAAAGCCAGGGCGCTCAAGAGGCCGAATAGACTGGCGATCACGAAGAACGTAGTGAGGAGACACCAAAGAAGGTAACTCAACAGGAGAAGATGGCACATCAGAAGAAGATAGCACATCAGAAGAATCCTTAACTCACGGACGACGAGTGCAGTACAGAGGATAAGAAGGAACAATGTCTGAAAAACTCTAGAGGCTGGAGGTGAAGTCGGTGATGGAGACGCCAGTTGTGAAAAAGGAAAAGTGGCAACTGGAGTATCAAGAAAAGTCAGGAAAAAAAGGGGTTCGTCAAGAGATGCTGGAGTGGAAGAAGAACGAGGGTAGAAGGGACGAGACTTATCAAAAGTAACATCTGAGAGATACGCATCCGTCGGCCAACAGGATCCAGCACTGTAGCCCAGAAAAATGCACTCAACAGAATGAGCAGTCATCTTGGTGCGTTCACGAGGTGCTAGTAGAACATAGAACACACACCCAAAGAGGTGAAGACTGGAATAATCTGGATGCATGCTACAAAGACGCTCTACTAGAATACCTCCCTGAAGAGCAGAAGAAGACTGAATATTAATCAAGTGGCAGTGGAAACAACCTCAGCCTAGAAATTAGGTGGAATAGCGAAAACATGTAAAAGAGCCCGAGCTGTCTCAAGAAGATGACGATGCTTACGCTCAGCCACACCATTTTGAGCATAAGCACCAGGACAGAAAAACTGAGAAAGCGTGCCATGTGTGGCAAAAAAAGCACAAAGGGCTCCTGACAGATGCTCTCCCGCCGAGTCAGCACAAAGAACATGAATGGGAGAATCAAACTGAGTACGGATCATAGTGGCAAAATTCTTATAGATAGATAAAACCTCACTACGAGAAGATATAAAATATATCTAGGTGTGGCAAGAAAAATCATCTATAAAAAGAATATAATATCTATAACCCCCTTTTGAAACAAAAGGAGCCGGGCCCCAAACATCAGAATGAACAAGATCAAAGGGACGCTGGGATACAAACTCTTGGAAGGATAGAGAATTTCTAGCTGTTTACCAAGCTTACAACACGTACAGTCTAAAGAGGTATCACCAGACAGATCCTATAAAACCACGACGAACTAAAAAAGATAGATGTGAACCACAAAGATATCCTGGACGGTGATGCCACTGTGCAAATGACCCGGCGTAAGATGTAACGGAAGCGGAAGCGGTGGAGGAGACTAAGAGACTGACAAGGGCAGCGGAAGGAAGACGAAACCAGTTAAGCTCCCATATACGTTGAGAATCACGACGACGAGGACCAGTCCCAACTAGAGACCCCGTGCAGCGATCTTAAACACAACAAGAGTCGGAATCAAGAGTGACACGACAGCTATGATCAATGAGCTCGCCAGCGGATATGAGCTGCATAGTCAATTTAGGAACATAAGAAACATCAGGAAAATGACAAGAGGAATTCAAAAGAGTGCCTCGTCCTACAACATAAAGAGAAGTATCATATGCGGTCTGCACAGTGATAAGAGCAGCAAGAGGATGGAATGGAGACTCAAGGGATCAGATGTCATATGAAAAGAAGCTCAAGTGTCAATAATCCATAGTGTGATACCTACTGAGGAAGGTGGTCTCTCACTGGAAGACTGGGTAGCTGAACCAGCTGAACCTGTTGGTGTAGAAGCAGCCATGCGACGTAGCATCGTAAGAATCTCCTGAGTGGAGTCGAACCAGCAGAGGTCCGCTGAGGGGAGGCGTCAAAGAGTCCGGTGCCCTTAGAAAGACGTCCACCTCGACGAGCAAGATCCTTCTTCTTTCGGTAACAGAACTACTCCACATATCCGTTCTTATCGGAGTAGGTGTAGTGAAGGCCTCCACCACCAGTAGCCGAAACTGGAGTGAGCGCCACTGACAGAGGAGTCGTACGAGGCACGACCAAGACTGGAGGAGACACGAATAGACCCGCATCACGAAGGCGAGTCTCCTCAGTACGAATAGTTGCAAGGGCTTCCAACATGATCACACAAGTGTGGCGAACAAGCAGTTGGGCACGAATCTACTCAAATTCAGCCTGAAGACATGTCAGGAAGTCGTAGATGCGGCGAAACTCCAAATGAGAGTGCTAACGTTGACAGCACTGGCAAGTGCGACAAACCTCGAGTCCAAGAGAATCAAGCTGACGCCACACCGAGAACAGCTGTGCATAGAATTCATCCACGGTAGAGTCACCTTGTTGCAGCGACTGCTCCTGTCGCACAACAGCAAGGTACAAAGAGTCGCCAACAAGCTCATAGCGGTCACCAAGATGCGCCCACATCAACTGTGCCAAGGACAAAACAACAATATAACTAGTGAGATGAAAAGCAACCAAAATAGTGGAGGCACGAGCATCTTCATCAATCCATATATTATATGCAGTAAATTAAGTCTGAAAAGACTCCACAGTATCAGCATAGTCATCAGAAGCCTTCTATTGAGTAGCATCAGATGCCTCCCTTGGAATAACAGGCGTGGCAAGGGGAGCAGGACAAGGCGAGCATGATACCTCACCGGTAAGAAACTCCCATAGACGTTGACCACGCATGTAAAGGCGCATATGGAGGACCCAGTTTCCATAATTAAGACCATCAAAGATGACCGAGCAGCAAGGAACAGAGACTGTGCCCGAAGAAGAGCTTGAAGACAACGACATTTTTTCTCCTTTTTTTTTCTTTTTTCCCTTTTTTTATCCAATCGGGTTTTAAGACCAATCGATCGATTTCAAATCTAATCGGTCTCTTTCCCGAGCAGAGAAGATGGCGCGGGCGACCAGGAGGTGACGGCAGCCAAGAAGCGACGACCGTGATAGCGGTCAGGAGGTGGCGGTCGGACTCGGGCGATCGGTGTTGGGTGGACGGGCGACAGCTGGCATTGGGTGGGTGTGTGGCCTAGAGAAATCGAAGGCGGAAGAGGCGGTCGGATTCAGCCGAGGCGGAGAAAAGCCGTGGTGCTGCCGCGTAGTCGCCCAGCCACACAGGCATCAGGTAGATCGATTGGTCGTTGGTCAAGGAGTCAATGTTGGCCAGGAAGCCAAGCCGGTGTCAAGTGGGCTCCGGACGGGAGTGGCCAGTGTCGGGTGGTTGAAGAAGACCGACGGAGGCGGAGGCGACCAAGCTCGAGAAGGAGACGGATGACCACGGATCGGGCAAGCGGATGCTCGAACGGTTGGCCGAGAGATGGTCAACAGTCGGGCAACCAAAGGCGACGAGAAAATTTGCCGGGAAAAAAGGCGCAAGTGCAAACGCCGGTGAGCTCTAACCCTAGAACCTAATGCTCTGATACCATGTTATGAATAGCACCTGTATTGAACATGAGACTAATGGGCCAGTATATATACATGTGCATGAGGATATAGAAGGGAAGCCTATATAAGGCAATATTTGTACAAATCTAGCAATCTCTGTACAAGGTAACTAGCAATCTCTTATATAAGGCAACTAGGTTACTGCCTAACAAATCCACATTAACAAGAAAGAGCATATCATGCAAATATACATGGTTTCTAAAAGGTACCTTCATCTCCAATTTCACTTTTGGATGATTGAAGGGATAGTGGGGAGCTGTTCTCAGACTTAAATTCACCAGTATTGGTATCAGTCAGATGCATCAAGTTTTCAGTAGTACATTGCAAAACGAGACCATTGTTTCTGGGAGGTGTATCAGAGGGATTATCTATCATTTCAGAGCCCCGTTCACTATTGAACATGATGTTCTCATTGGCTGATCTTAGAAGGGTGTTACCTGATTCAGGCACACTTTTGGACTCAGAACGACCAGCCTCAAAAACCTTGACAGTCTCAGATCTTTTACCCTTTTTCATTTGCATGTAGCTGACTGCATGTACATCTTCCGGTTCAGGGGAGGCAGTACAAAGATTTAAGTTGGTATCCTTCCCACCCATGAACAAGTCATCCTTCAAGTAAGTTAACCCCTCACCACCATGACAGGTGGACAACTTTGGAGATGGCAGATTCTGTTCGAGTGCCTGAAGTAGCAGCAAACACCCATTTCCAACAGATGATTTACCTTCTGTTTTCCCATGCTCACCAGAATTATCAAGCTTATAACTAGGCCTGCTCCGTCTGCCTCTCTTGCGCTTGCAGTTGGCTAGAAATTTTGTTTGAAGTATCTGTTCCATGATGGACCTTGTGCGGCATTCAGTCTTCAAATGGCTATTCTTTGTGGTAGCCTGTTTGCTGTTTTGTTCAAGGGAGGTATCTGCACTCGGACTCCGCTGTTTAAGTGCATGAATACGCTGTGTACACCCATTACGATACAACTCAGGTTTCTTATTTCTTGCCATAAATAGGTTCTCCAAGTTTTCAACAGCTCCATTCTCCTTTGCGTTTGTGGGAACACGACAAGTGTCATCTGCGGTATTTTTACTCTTGGATGATACATTTCTGTCTTGGAGATTCATCTTAGAACGAGAGCTGATGTTTT
Organism: Rhipidocladum racemiflorum; assembly: GCA_036346355.1. Classification (NCBI taxonomy): domain Eukaryota; kingdom Viridiplantae; phylum Streptophyta; class Magnoliopsida; order Poales; family Poaceae; genus Rhipidocladum; species Rhipidocladum racemiflorum. Next base: position 25,127,291 of record CM070571.1, read on the forward strand.
TATTACGACCAATCTTATCGCAGGTTGGAAGGTTATTTATTCTTTCCTCAGCTAAAGTTTTCCTTGTCTGCTCCAATTCCGTATTTGCTCTCTGCAGCTCAACTTGAAGGGAGGCTACAGTATTTTGAGCAGCATGTAGTTCTTCTTGTAGTTCCTTAATCTTTTTAACATGCGCTAAAGATTGTGACTCTACCACTTTAATCTGCACATGTGCAAACAAGTTTAAGGCATGCATCACTTACAAATGAGATAGGGAATAAGGATGCAGCTAGTTATAATTATTAACATACTGGACCAAACAATAAACAATGCCATACATTATACGGAAAGCTCAAAACCAAAATAACTGGAAATGGTGCAATTCACCATAGTGCACCGCATTGAAAGGGGTCCAATCCCCAGTGGCCCAGTGCTCTTTGATATGGATGATGGAAATTTTAGATAGGGTTTGTTCCGTTAGCTGAAGGTAGATAGTACAACAAATGAATGACAGTCTTCTCCATCTCTCCCTCTGAGTGCTCTACTCACTCATTCTACGTTGAATGAAGAGTAATTAGTGATAGGATAGGAATGGGGGATAACTGCAGTAGAACTCTAATTAACTTGATGTCTTTTTGGTAGGATACAGTGAGGAGTAAATTACGATTCTGGAGTTCCAGTCTAATCATGCTGAGAACACATGGTGTTTGTAAAAGATGTTCTTACTATAATTACTATGAAAAGGTTAGTAACAAAAAAACATCATATAAGGGCCATGTTGCTACTTCGCCCTAGAGCTGACAAATTCTCTGAAGAGGCCCTGTTAACTGGACAAACCAATAACATTAAACCAGCTACAGTGAATGTATCGAAAGATGTATGGTGCTTACAGCACAACTTGGTAGTTGGTATGCTTTCTTGTTAAATGTAGTTGCATAATTGTCTGTTCTCTTATTGAAAGATAAAAGATGCATTAGCATAACCACTTAGAAAAAAATGTGGTTCTGGATTGGTTGATCCATGCTTCAGCAAGAGCATCTTTTCTTTTCCACCTCATTTTTAATAAAAGGGGTATCATATATAGATGTCTTTGTTAGAGATATATCAAGTTAAATTGAAATTTGCAAGGAGAAGAATATATAAGTACTAAATAGTAGGGAGTTTCTAATTGAAAAGGGGTTGTTAAAACTTGAAAGTAAACATTAGGTAGGTATCCTCCCTATCTATACAGTCAATATCCATCAATAGCCGGAGAAGAGCAGTGGACAACTTCAGGCTATTATTCCGGCAATCACTAGAAAAATATGCATGACAACCTTAAGATGTGTAGATCACATCCTCCAACACGATTGGCACATTGCCGAATAGTGGGTGAAGCGATAGAGATTCTTCATGGGCATATTTCAAAGCATGCTGCAACCTTGAGCAAGCTCATGCAACTCATCATTCAGGATTCATCGGTGAATATCACCATCAGGCATCAGATTGAGACACATGTAACTCTGACGGGGTTGGTTTTTTGGCCAATTCATGGTTAACAATGCTGAGCCACTACTCCCTAATCGAGAGGTTTGACTTTTTATGACTTGTTAATTTGTTGAAGGGAACACATAAGTTTCATTTATAGGAATAGACATATGCTAGGTTGATTTGAAAAAAGGGGATTGCAGAAATAATGCAAGCCTCAAATATCCTCTATTCTTGAACGTGTACATGCTTATGTGTGTATGTGTCCTAAGCAGTGACTGAAAGTCTTCCATGGCTTGGGTAGAACCGTAGAAGACCAGAAATGTTGGTCTCCAGGTTACACGCCCAGATTTCCAGAATGCCTTTTTGCAACCATGATTGGCATTTCCCATAGAATAAGGATAGTGTCTAGTCAAAGGTTCTATACTACCAAGTACCAACTCAGGATCAGGAAAAAAAACAGAAATTTCAAATGCAAGGTCGCTTGAGAAAAAGAGACTGAACAAAATAGCACAAAAGTTTCAGGTTATGGTGAACTATAACACAAACATTAGAAGTGCCACCACCTATAAAACACTTCAGCTGTTCAAACAGATTAAGCACAATGCTAGAAGAAATCACTTTCTTCATCAATTGTCTTTCACCACAATGATGAACACAAGGCAGTGTAGACAGAGAACAAGTCAGAAAACTGTACAAATCATAAAATTGCTATGTAAATAGGTAGACCGCTAAATCAGAACATGGCATCATTGTAATCTATACACCATATTGTCAACACGTCATCCTAAGAAAATAGCAAGCAGATATGCAGTGTAATTCTGAATTTACAAATTGCTAAATTTGCCTCAGATCACAAATTTGTAACAACACTAAAGCATGATTTCTCAGAACCATCATAATTAAACAAATGTTCTCAACAAGACAATTAGCTTATCACAGTAAACATTTGTAAAGTGGAGACTTTTCCCATTGCTATCTGGATTATAGCAAACCCATATAACTAATTTGGGCTTTACACAACATGAAAGTAATTCTATTGTTACTATAAGCTTTCACAATCAGAAGTTCAGAACTGCACCAATGCACTGAAGGTAGCATAAAGCAGTTGGAGACCCTGTCTGTTATGGACTTGGCCCATAACATTGTCAATATGATGCATTGCATGGAAAGAAAGTAGATACTGTACTTTTAGAAATAGTCTGGTAAAGCACCAAGAATTTCTTGTCACGATGAGCTCATTAGAAGGATAATGGAATGAGCATAGGACACGACCATATGATAGCATAAATGATCTAATTTGAATGATCGACATTCACAAATGCTACAACTAGTGTAAAGTAAACCATAAGGTTAGGCAAACACTACAAGTCTACAATGAAGCATCTTCCAGAAACAAAAAGTGGTGTGCTGTAGAAGTCAATCCAGGAAAAAGAGGTTGACACAATAATTTGCAATCAAGGGCTCAGCAAAAGTTTCGCAAATTGCTCTAACTCAATTTCAAACACCATTTACAGACCATGTACATGCAATTATATCTTTATGTAGTTCGATTACCACTTGAATAAGCATAAACCGATAGGCCTGTATATCTTGTACTAGTTCTTTTTGTTTCCTGTCCTAATATTCTCATGCAGCTGCCAAATATGTCACCTGGCATATAAATAAATTAAAATATACCAAGTATTTTCCTTACACTTAAGACATAAAACCTTGGTTGTACACCAAATCACCATTACAAGCTAGATGCTACACTAAAAATCAAGGTACACAGCAGCGAACAGAAATAGCACCTTCCTAACGCAGCAAAAGCAAGCCGCCGCAAAAAAAGTATGCTCAAGAGAGATGCAATTCGTCCATCAAGACACACGGTAACAAAGGTACATTATGAAGCTGTTAACGTTGAAGCGAGTACTTTGCAATTTCATTATAATAGTTCTACTCACAGCAGTAGCGCTTCCTCAGAAGTGGTCAACAATAATAACTAAATATACACTCCAAATACTAGGACCTTCAACAACATCAATATATAAGCATTATTCCCTTGAGAATGCCCAAAAGCTAACATATCAAGTTAGAGCACACACAAACTTGGGTATTGTATACTTGTTAATCAGTTACACGTTGACTACTGCTCAGCCAAAATATTCAGTAAGTACCCAGCGGCGGCAAATTTCTAAAGATGAGTGCAGAAGGGGGAAAACAATGGCAGAAACACGAACTCATTTTTCGTAGCCTCTTTCCTACCCACACAAAGGAACCTTCCGATTGTCCCGAAGGCTGCAACAATCAACTCTGAAAGAGGGGGAAAATCCCCTTTGAACAATAGAAGGCTATCAAAATTCTACCAACACTGCTGCCTAAACCAAAATGCAGGAGGACGAAATCGCGCGAGCTCCAGCTCCCCACTCCGCATTTGTGGACAAGGCGAGACCCGTCTCATTCAAGCTTCAAATCCCACGCATTCAAAGGCGAGGCTTGAATTTGATTTTCACCATCAACGTTTCACGAACAGGCACCAGAATTACGAACGATGCCCAAACAAACACTCCCGAAAACCTCCCCTAAATCACGCAAGTAAAATCGCACCCACTGAAATCTCCAAACCGCCCGTACGCGCACACAACAGCAAAAACAACTCCACTCGAACGGGAGCAAGCACCCAACCAACCAACGCGTAAGCAAACCAAAGCACGCGGTTCGAACGCGGGGGAGCGGCCGTACCCTGGCTTCCATGATGGCCTTAAGCCGGACGAGAGCGTCGACGCCGTCCTCCTTGGCCCCCGCGACCCCTCCCGCGAGCGCGGCCGCGCGCCGCTCCGCCGCCAGCACCCGCGCCGCCGACTCCTTGGCCATGTTCAGCATGATCTCCGCGTACGCCCTCCGCATCCCCTCCACCTGCGCACCCGAAACCAACCCCATCAGCGCGGAACAGGTTACGGTGGCGGCGGTGGTACGAAAGCGGGAGGCTTGGGTTTGGGGAGCATAATTTCACCTGCGAGTCCGCCATTTTTTGAGCGGAAAAAAAATCTGCGCCTCTGCTGTCGGGGGTGTTAGTTGGGATTTGGGGAATGGAATGGAGTGGGAAACAGAGGTGGGCGCGGCCGCTGCCGCCGCTGCGCTCTCGCTCGCTTTTTCACTACCGGCTGCTGGCGCCCGTCGGGCGGCTGGTTTCCATCTGTCCTCTCCTTTGGGGCGGGGGCGGAAGCGGAAGCCCAACTTCCCTAATGTTCTCACGATGACGGAGAGGACCCCATGGTTTGGCGGTATTGCCGATTATTTTTTTTTAGATTTTTTTTGGTATAAGGACACACCACTCACATTCAGGGTTCACCTTATTGTTTCGACGATTTCCGGATGAATAGTAAAATTCGATAATCGCAAAAATCGATCCAAAAATCGGTCCAAAATCGAAAAAAATCAGACAAATTCAAAAACCAAATTTTTTGAAAAAAAATTCAAAAATCATGGAAAATCGACAGCCATATTGATTTTTTTGTGCGATCGGCTTTTGTATCGATTTTTGACGAAAATCGACCAATTTCCATCGATTTTCGACCGGTTTTTGACACGTAAAATTTTTCAAATTTTCGCTTTTTTTTTTTGAACTGGACCACGAAAATCGTCGATTTTGTGAACCCTGCTCACATTCTACATATGCACACAAGCTACATGGCCTTCGAAGCACGAGTACACATTATCTCATTGAACACGTACGTGTGTGTATCCATTTTTAATTGATGAGCACACGCGTTCGAACCTCTGGTTCGACACGGGCGGGAAACACGCACGATGGCAGTGCTTGCCAACTAAGTAATGGCTTAGTCCTTAGTTTTTTTTAGATTGGACACGCAGAAGCTGTGCGTGCCGGGCTAAAAGCTGGTCTGATATACAGTGGTAACCGAGAGTAAGTGTTAATGAATGAAATTATGAAAATATAAAAAGAGAGGGTTTGTGTAGTGATACTACTTTCATTCTCTTCTAGTGTCGTTGTTTTGGTCATCGACACAGTCTACAATATACATATTTGGCCATTAATTTTTTTAATTATGTGTAGTAAAAATATTAAAAATATAACGATATAAAAGTATTATTGATGATTTCTACTACTTACAAATACGAGTTGGTGGTCGTTGTCTGTTCTCCTTTCCCACCACCCTTTACATATGTACTAGACCAACATATGGGTCCACTACAACACTGCTCTGCTTGTCCGACCTTCGAAATAACATCCACTACTAAATGTGGACATATGTGCCCAATTTGACCTAAATTATATATATGTATGTTTCGCTATATGTGTAACATAAATTTGATATTCATAATACGATTTAGAATCCCATTTTGATGTTATGTATCACCCTCTTTTAGTACTCAGTTGTAACGCACTAGCACTATACTAGTAAATCTAGTATGTCACTCTTCATATGACATACCCAAATATTTTTGTGCATATTAGAGATTAAAGTTTAAAAAAAATCGACTAGACGCATTTAAAATAGCATCTTAAAATGAACGGAGGGAGTAAGATGTAATCATCAACAAGTATCTATCCCTAGCAAAGAAATCAACAAGTATCTGCAATAGGGGTGGGAAAAAAACTTAAAACTCACGAGTTAAATGAGCACTTAAAAACTCGGCTCAAACTCGTTCTGTAACGAGTCGAGTCGAGTTGGCTTTTAAACTCGTTAAACTAACGGATTAAATGAGTGAGTTAGCGAGTTAAATGAGCGAGTTAGCGAGTTAAATGAGTCAATGAACCTAATGACCCCAAATCCCTGAATCCAATCTCCAATTCCCCATTCGGCTCATCAGCTGCCCTAAAATCCCCAATCGGGTGACTCAACCAGGCTCCAGCCCTCGACCTCTCGTCGGCGGTCGCCGGTCAACCTCGGCCCTCGCCCTTGCTTGGTTGCTCCTGCCGCCTCCTCCCCTCCTCTTGCTCCTGTCGCCGCCTCCCATCCCCTTGCTCGCGACACTGTCGACCGCCGTACTCCACTTCGCCCGCCTCTCCTCCCCTCCACTCCGATCTCCTCCCCTCCGGCTTCTCCCACCTCCACATCGAGCTCCTCCCCTCTAGGCTCCGGTCCTCCACCCGCCTAGCCACCGCAGCTAGGAATTCCCACGAGCTCTGGCGAAGCCGACGAACACTCAGGCGACAGCAGAAGCAGCAATCATGGCGAACTTGAAGGCGGCGCCCGCGGTGACTCTCTGCACCCGCAAGTTCATGACGAACCGCCTCCTCTCCAGCAAGCAATTCGTGCTCAAGGTGCTCCACCCTGGCCGTGCCAACGTCTCCAAGGTGCGTCGCCTTGATGTATTGGCGACATAGTCAAGAATTTGACGCGAGTTGGGGTTGATAGTTTTTTGTTGTAGGCGGATCTCAAGGAGTGGCTGGCGAAGATGTACGAGGTGAAGGACTCAAACTGCATATTCGTGTTCAAGTTTCACACCCACTTTGGAGGCGGCAAGTCCACTGGCTTCGGCCTCATCTATGACAACCTCGAGGCTGCCAAGAAGTACGAGCCCAAGTACAAGCTCATCAGGGTACGCATTTGCTGTCTCATTGCTTAGCAATCCTACCTCTTTGCTCCCTAATCCGCTATGAATCCTTAAGGTTCCATGTTAAATATACTAGTTATCCGGTTAAAGCTCAAATCTTGGCCTACAGTAGCCTTTGTATTTATCACATTAAGCTGACAATGCTACTTTCCTAGTGATGTCGGTGTAGTTTAGTTTTGATCTTTAGGCTTTTTTTTGGCTTGCTGTGCTGCTGGATTAGGCCATTACATCGAATGTCATTTCTTGTGAGAAATTGATCTAGGGAAGAAATGTATCCATTACTGGTTAATTGACAGCGATAATTGCAATCCACCTTCAACCAAATGGAGCTTGATGATGTTAGATATCTTTTTTTCTCTAAATGGTAGCATTACTACCTCATGGTTCAAATTGTCTTGTAAATTTTAGCATGGCATTATGTTTGTTCTTCCTGTTTGGCTTCATTAACTCTTTTGTTAATCAAATGTGTTAACTGACACGGCAGTAAGCTAATTTGTGCTCAATGTGAACGGTTGCAGAATAGTCTTATTATGCTAGTCTGTTCATCAAACAAGTGCTACCAATTCATGTGTGATGTGTTTTGTGCTTCCCGTGAGGTTATACTAGCGATTACGACAAATGTGTGGACATTGTTACTGTAATGTAGTATAAGGTGTATTTGTTATGCCGATGGTTATCGTGCCTATGAAACTTAGAGGACAGTTTATTGTTTATTGTGCCTTCTTGTGAACTAAACATTTTTTACATACTTAATATCTTGGTAGCTCATAGTAATGACATAACAATGCAATGCTACATGAAAGCTTCATATTCTACCTTGTTCCCTAGTTTTTAGCATGTTCTCTAAACAATAGTATGTGCACGGTATTCATCTCTTTTGAAATGCAGCCCAACGGGTGAGGCAATACAGTATGCATGAATGAAATATGTATTATAGGAGTATTAGTTATATTTAGATGTTCAAATCTTTCCAATGCATGCTCTATTGCTTACATTCGTAAGGAGCTTAACGAGCCAACTCGAGCTAACTTGAGTTTTTAACGAGTCGAGTTAAGCTTTCAACTCGTTAAGATAATGATTCGAATCGAGTTGGCTCGTTATCTTAACGAGTTTACCGAATTGAGTCGAGCCGAGCTGGTTCGATATCCAGCCCTAATCTGCAATAAATTTCACTAGTCTCCCAAAATGAAAATTATGAAATTTTGAGCCGTGCAATATTTATATCTAGTACCCTACTGCTTTACAAACACATTTTTTTTACTTGAACTAAAGCGTTGCTTCGTCATAGATTCAGTGCATTGATACTTTGGTCAACACTAGCTAAATCTTCAATTCGCTTGATCAGAGAAAAATGAGCAAAATGTTTTAAAACTTACAACCTACGTAGATCACAATCTAGTTCATCCTATTTCATCCGTGAAGGAATAAAAAATGGAAATAGAACAGCATAGTACCTATCGTGTGTACGCGACACGGTGCGCTCCCAGCCTTAAATTTCCAATTACGAGCAAAGCCAAGGCCCATCCGGCAAAAATAAAAAAAAAACGTTTCCTTCCATGGGTTTGTTGGGGCTGATGCTTTCGCCGTTTCCGTTGGCTTGCGCGGCCACCAGCCGTTTTCCACCTCGGCGGTGGTTACCCAAGGGCCCGTTACTCCATCTGACGGCTGAGGATCAGGATGAGCATGGATCGGACGGCCGATGGCAGGGCGGTTTCGAAAAAGAGGCGGCACTGTCTGGGCCCCGCCAGTTGACCACGGTTGGCTGGCTCGACCGCTCGGGTCAAGATAAGCACCACGGAGCAGGGCAGGCACGCGCTGAGGCTGTGGGTACTGTTGTAAAATGTAGTTATTTATCCATATCAAACAACAGCATTTTTGTACAATACATGAATAAAATAGGAAGCACATAAGAAAGTAAAGAGGGCAAAGCTTTCTCTTTGTTAGATTTTTCTATACAAAGCAATATCCAATATATAGAACAAATACTATGGAAATGAATTCGGATTTACCCCCAATAGATAATGTCCTTCCAAATATAGACCAAGATTCTATCTGTTTCACAACACTTCCCTGGACGAATACCACGTAATACACATGTCTCATTAAAAACTCATCCCAAAAACCCTATGAAAAAAATAAATGGGGAAAAGAGTACATTACACTCACACTACATGTTACACTAGATATCTCATTAAAAACCTTCGTGTGAGAAACTTCAAGAAAACTCACTGAGGGAAAGGAGTACAACTTACAATCTTTAGAATATAAAATATGATCTTCAGGATCATGCAAAAGTGTTATCATTCAGAGATTTTACTCCCCCTGAACTCTGTAAATCTCTAAGTCACCTCATTTCAATGCCATTAATGCACCTTTGGAAAGTAGACTTTGGCAAAGATTTTGTAAATAAATCTGCTAAATTTTCACATGATTTAGTTTGCATTATTTTTACCTTACCATTCTTCTGGAGTTCGTGAGGGTAGAAATATTTAGGTGCAATATGCTTCGTGATATTGCTCTTTACATAACACATTTGCATTTGTGCAATACAAGCCGCATTATCTTCATAGATAATGGTGGTGGTATCGACGGTATTAATACCATATAACTTTTAGATATGGTTAATTACATGTCTAAGCCAAACACACTCACGTGAGACTTCATACAAAGCTATAATCTCTGAGTGGTTGGTGAAGTAGTTACCAAGATCTGCTTAAAAGATCGTCAAGAAATGGCTGAACCACCACAGAGAAACACAAAACTAGTATAAGATTTGGCATTATAGGGATAACACAGATGGCTAGCATCTGTATATCCCACCATGGCTAAGTCTTGGTTCTTCTGGTAAAAGAAACCAAGATCTTGGGAACCTTTGAGGTATCTGAGTAAAGTCTTGACACCGGTCCAATATCTTCTAGTTGGGGCTGTACTGTGTCTTGCTAGCAAATTTACTACGAATGCAATATCAAATCTTGTGTAATTCGTAAGATACATAAGTGCACTAATAGTACCTAAATATGGGACTTCAGGTCCTAAGAATTTCTTATTTTTATCTTTGGTCTAAATGGGTTTTTATCAGCTTAAAGGGATCTTACAACCATGGGGGTATTTAACGGACCATATTTATCCATATTAAATCCTTCCAATACCTTCTTGGTATAGGTAGACTAGTGTACAAATCCCTTCTAGAAAATGTTCAAGCTCCGTCGTGAGGTAAACACTTGCTTCCTTTATCTCTGTGGTTTCGATGATATTTAGATCAACGACATATACCGAGATGATACAAAATCCATTCTAGGATTTCTTTATGAACACACAAGGACAATCATCATTATTTGGATATCCCTTCTTCAGAAGGAATTCACTAAGTCGGTTATACCACATTCTTCCTAACTGTTTTAATCCGTATAACAATCTATGCAATTTGATGTTATATATGTTGCGGTTACTAGGATCTCAAACTTTGACTCCTTCAGGGACTCATATAAGACCCTGTTTGGCAGAGCTCTAGATCTCAGCTCCACCTCAGATCTGAAATTTGTAGGTTAAAATAAAGTGAATGAAGTTTATATTTTTATTCTAAAATGTAAACAAGATGACCCATCTAAACACTCTAATATATCCACAGCTCCAGCTCCACAGATTTGGTGGAGCTAGGAATAGCCAGCTCTACCAGATTCACTAATCTGGTGGAGCTGGAGCTCTGCGAAACACCCCCTAAATGTCTGTATCCAGTGACCCATATAAATATGCAGTCACTATATCCATCAACTGCATTTTTAAATTTAAACTTGTTGCCATTGATATTAAATATCGGAACGTTATTCCATTCATTATGGAAGAATATGTTTCATCATAATCAATACCGGGTCTATGCGTGAACCCTTGTGCTACAAGCCTCACTATATATCTTACCACCTGGTTGTTTTCATTTCTCTTTCAGATGAAAACCCATTTTGATCCTACAGGGAACAGTTTAGGAGGTGTTCGGTCAATACGACCAAAAACTTTCTTTTTTATTAAGCGAGCACAATTATACCTCAATTGCTTTTTTTCATTTGACCCAATCTGAGCACTTTTGGCACTCTGTCATGGACTTTGGTTCTGGATCTAGTTCAAGAGTTTTATCAATTATAGAGGCAAAATAAAAATATCGACAATTGTAGTCTTTTTTTAATACAATTGTCGACGGTTGGTGCCGTCGGCAATGAGATTTGTGATTCGTGGGGATTCGTGCGAGATCGAAGCTAGATGGTAACACAGGATGCGAGGGCGATTTTTAGACAGGTTCGGGCTCTCTCGATGGAGATAATACCCTAGTCCTCTATTCTTGTTGGTTTGAGTTTCCTTTTTCTCTTTTTCTCTCACAGGGTTGTCCCCTCCCACCTTATATACTGGGGGGAGGGCACGTTACAAAGGGGCGCCATCTGGCATTGGACCAGATGGACTCATGAGTAGCCTATTTGTCTCTATTTGCCAGACTCAACTGCCACCAAGGGATTTGGTTGCTACTTTCCCAACCCACACCTGCTGCTTCGCCAGGGTTAGGTGGCCACAGGCTGCAGGCGCCAGGCTGCAGGCTTTGCTTTATGCAGGGTTGTCCTGGCGTGAGACGAAGCTTAGTCGGGGAGGTAGCGTGCTGTTGCCTTGGAGGGGAAGTTCGGCCCTGGCTTTATCCACTTCGTGGTGTTGCCAAACTTACGGCCCGGTACATGCTTACAGATGGACCGACTATGGGCTTCTTTGCGGGACCCTGGTCTTGGACATCCCACAATAATTCTCCTAAATCTACATAATTGGTGGATATTTCTTCCAGCTCCTCATGATTTTCCAAAACAATAGAGTCTGGGTGCTCCTAGCGTTAGATTATGAACGCAAATTTATGCTGAGGTTATCATCTTCAGAATGGATCACTTCAAGGACATTACCATCTTTAGGATAGCTCACTTTAGGGATTTTCTTAATATTCGATTGAGCTTCTTCCACTATCATAGGTAGTGATCTCATTTGATCGGTCATCTGTTTCTGTGGACGTCTCCGCAAAATTGAGTCTCGTTCACCTGGAGGCCTCCCCTTTTTTATCATGAGGGACGAGAGTGTGTTCAATATCCTTCTGTGGTATTTTCAATCTTTTAGGTGCATTTACTATAGGTATATGGGATTTTGTCACTCCCTTATGATCAGTGAAGGCATCAGGCATATTATTAGCTATTTGTTGTAGATTTATTATCCTCCGAACTTCAAGTTTGATTTCTTTAGGGCGTGGATCTAAGAACTGAATGCCAGTGACATTTCAATCGATTTTCTGGCATTCTTTAATGTGGTACTTAGCCCCTCGTAATGCCAAAAAAATTTCCTCATCAAAAATACAATCAGCGTACCAAGCCATGTACAGATCCCCTATCATAGGCTCAAGGTATTTAATTATTGATGAAGATTCATGACCTACATAGATCCTCAACTTCCGATGAGAGCCTGTCGGACTCGAATGTGCAAACCCAGACCCTCGGTGTATACTGCACTAGTCCAGGATCACGCTAGTGCACACAGTCTCAACACAGATGAATATCACAATCATACACAGCGAAAATATAAAAGTAACTCAATTATTGATTATAAAACTGTTGAACGACCTTAAGGTCAACCTTATACTGGTGAGGCCTTGATGGCTTCAACTCCAAATAAATAAATAGAAGTGGAATGAAAAACGTCGGTGAATCCTATCAATATGCCGCAGGCATCTGACAATGTTCAACTCCTAGATATTCGCCTCCTTGCGGAACTCCTTATTCGAAGGTACAGACTTATGCTCAATTGGTGATTTGTTTGTTGCAAGGGGTGAGTACGTAAAGCACTCTACAAGTCGTGCACAGAATGCAAGTCTAATAGCTACATGCATGGCCTATTCCAAATGAATGGCTAAGTGGTTATTTTGCAACAAATAGCATTTACAAATAACCATAATAGATTGTAAAGCAGTAAAAACCAGTAATATGAACAATATGTTTCACAATTGTTTCTCACGTAAACCATTTCTCCTCCTTAAACCAATTTCACATTTCCCGAACAACCTTTCTCCAAACCCAAGTTCATTTATGAAAATCTAATCCTTGACTGTAATCCCCGGTTGCCATACACTACCCCTTCCCTCAGCAAAGGTGAAGTATAGGTCCGACATACTGTTGGATGGGTACCAAGCCGTAGCACAGGTACGCTCCCCGTACAGCTACACCCCTGTGTAATCGTCACCCTAAGGTACCACATGCAAGATATTAGTAACTTACTAAACTAGGTCTGTCCCATTAAAGATATGTGGTTGTATGTTTGGCACAGTTCAAAGGCTTGAAAGGTTAAGTCCTTAATTGACCAAGGCAAGACTTCCATCACTCCATTCACAGAAAACCATCCCACCATCACTCTTATATCATGTTACCATATCAACCCAGTGTCACCCTGGCCCATCATCACTCACAACTCCTGTCACTTGCCTCAGTCTAAATCATTTTACCACCCCAGTTGATTACCATGCACCACGTGCCATCAACTTCATCAACAACACATGCCACACGTTTGATAAACATGTTCCATATCTCATTAAGCAAGATTATTTTTATATTCCAAAATTATATTAATAACACGTTGTATGGCCAAGCATACTAGACACGATCTAGTAACCCATGTTGGCAATTACGATAGTGAACAAGTAATATTGCACAACCTTAGGGTGACAAATGAATCATGGCATATAAATAATAACGACAATGTGGCATAAATCATATAGGTTGATTATCTATTCCCATATTAATTGAAATCACTTTTAATTAAACTAGCATGCAATAATTTAAAACAATATAATTTTAAAACATAGGATCAACATGATCAAAGCATGACTTGCCTTGGAAAAGGTCTTGGTTAAGCTCTGGACCTTCTTCTTGGGTCAACACTTCACCCTCGAAGCCTTCGGGCACCTCAACGTCTACGTGAAATGGATAAATAAACAATAAATAGTCAATAACATAGAACAACGTAACTCCAAAAATCAAATAAAATTCACCGATAAATAGAGCACAATTTTACAAATTTTTAGGCTCTAGAATCACCTCAATCGGAGTTCGTATGAGCAAGAATGAGCAATTTGAAGTTTGAAAATCATTTAAAAAGCAAAACCCGAATTGAATGTGTCGACGATTGGGGAGCAGGCCCCCACCGAGCTCACTTAGTTGATTGGGGGATCAACTCCGTCCCCTTCTTGCGTGAAGGGTTGCTTCCGAAGGATGCTTGGTCTCAGCAAATCAAGTACACCCAGAGAATGACACAGAGATTTATCCTGGTTCGGGCCTCTCACCAAGGAGATAATAACCCTACTCCAGTGTGATTTATATTGAGTATGTGTATTCTGCCTTGTCTGTGTGTATGTGTGTATCTCTCACCCTTCCAATGTCTGGGAGGTATTTATAATTTACAAAGGCATCGCGTCGGTTACGGCCCACTCCGTGCACGTCTGACCGTGTCCAACGTGGTCGCAACTGAATCCTACTTCTCTGCCACACCCGCGTCCTGGGCGCAACGACCCTTCGAGGTGGCATGATTATTGCCTTGACCGTTAGTCTTAACCCCCGACCACGCAGCCAGAGCTCGAGGTCAGGCCGAGCTAATTTGACACCAACCTGAGCAGGTGTGCCCGAGCAACATGCTTGGGCACTAGCCAAGCGACGACCTTGCGCCGGATGAGCAAGGAGCTCGTACCGAATGGGCAAGTCAAGCAGCGATGCTCGACCCTTCCTAGGTCATCTTCGGGGACGACCTCTGAGGTGCACGGGACCGGGACGAGCTCGGCCGTCGTGGCATTATGGTAATTAGGGGAATCGCCCAATCCCCGACAGAATGAATTATTTTTCTACTGAAAATTTGAATTATTGCGTCAACTTGCATCATCGAGACATGTGGCATGCTCCAGTGTTGCCACCTCAACCCGGGTCTATGGACTTAGTCCATGCCCAGCTCGGGTTCACCGTGGACCCGATCCACACGACTCCTTAGACACTGACAAGCGGGCCCGCTTGGATGACATCATGCTAATGTCACTTACACACACGACTGGCTACTGGCACATGGGTCCCACCGTGACATCATCATGATGTCACCGCTGACGTCACACACTGAAAGTGCATCTAGGCCCCTTAATTTGGTTTTGTGTGATTAATGACAAACGATTAAAGAATCTAACGTGTTTAACCAGTCCATGAACAGGTAAAAGGTTCGAAAAGAGATCATCTATGGCCATCGGGTACCCTCAAATTTTATAGAGTAAGAAAAACGGCATCTGTGATTGTAATTTCTATTTGTTGAGTCATAAGTTTGCCGTACTATTAAGAGTGGTGCATTGGAGTTGGTCTAGAGATGGTCACATTGCTCAGATGAATGTTGTTTAGCCCCTCAAAGCGTGCTTCTGTGTCCAAACTCGCTTCGGAATGAAGTTGTTTTCTAGTTCCTATCGGATGTTCCGATGTCAGTTTGGACACTCCGATTGTTCAGACATTCCGAAGTGTAGTTGTGCTTTAGTCCGTTGTGTGTTACAAGGTTTGGACATTCCGATGTGTTGTCATCGGATGTTCCGATGCTTGTTGGTTTTTGGTTTGGGAGCTCTCTGTTTTCTTCGGATGTTCCGATCTTGGATATCGGAAGGTCCGATCTGTGCTGTCTTGTAAAGGGTGCTCTCTGTCGAGTTCGAACTGTCCGAAGTGCTCACTTCGGAAGTTCCGAAGTAGTTGTTTTCCAGTTTGGGAGCTCTCTGTTTGTCTCGGATGTTCCGATATTTCAATCGGACATTCCTATGTGGACTTAGTTTGTTTAGTTGGATTCCCTCTCTGGGTGTCATCGGATGTTCCGAAGTTGAGATCGGACATTCCGATGCACATAGTTTTCGACCGTTGGAAGCTTTCCGAGTCTGGTAGTTTGCACACATCGGATGTTCCGAAGTTTGTATCGGACATTCCGATGTGGGGCTGAGTGCGGGGTAACGGCTAGTTTTGAACCAAAACTATAAATACCTCCCTCCCCCTCCTTTAGAGGGTTACACACTTACTTAGGTTGAACTCTTGAGTTTCTTGAGCACTTTCTAGAGCAATCTTGAGCCATCCTCCTCCTTGATCTTAGAGATCATCTAGTGAGTGAGGTTTTGTTAAGTGTGGTTGTGAGATTAGAGCAAAGCATTCATTCATCTTGAGCAAATAGAGAACCACTCCAAGATCAAGAATCAAGTGCATTCATTTCTCTTGGAGGTTGAAGGACTCCTAGACGGCTAGGCGTCGCTCACGAGCTCCCGACGATTGTGGGACGCCATGAGAAGTTTGTGAAGGCCGGCTCCGCCTCCGTAAGGAAAGGATCCAATAGTGGAACCAAGCCTCAAGTGTGACCGAGGTTTGGGAGGAAAGGGTTGGAAGAGACCCGGCTCTTTGGAAGCCTCCTCAACGGAGACGTACGATCCCCTCAAGGATCCGAACTCCGGGGAACAAATTATTGTGTTCTCTCTTGTCACTTAATGCTTGATTAGTCTTGTTGATTTACTTTGGTGCAATTCTTAGTAGTCTAGAGCTAGTTGTTAAATTGCTTGTCCTAAACTTTTTCTATTCCTTCAGTACTAATCGGATATTCCGAAGTAATTACGGAAGTTCCGAAGTTATCGGAAGTTCCGATATTGGATCAGAATATCTGACTCTTTTCTACTGCATTAAATTGCTTTTTAAATTTTTAAATAGCCTATTCACCCCCCCTCTAGGCAATTATCACACCTTTTCACACACACGGCTCAGCTGGTGACGCTTCGGTTCCCGTGCACACGTGGCAGTGTCCCATTGGCCGAAGTGCGGTGCAAACTCGCCCGTGTGTTCAAAAACGCACGGACCAGATTGAACCGATCCGCGACGATTTATACATGATGTGGTATGTCCCGGTGCGCTATACGTGGCTCAATCGATGCCATTCAATCTAGATTGGATGGCAAAGATTAGATGTACCGCATCTATACAGATTCATCTAAGTAGCACGTTTTTTATCCAATGGCTATGATCTAATCCAGCTCATTCATTAAGATCCGCAACGTGGCTCAATCTAAACCTTTGCATCTAAATCGGATGGCCACGAACCAATCTAGTTGACACGATATGAGCCCTACCTGGCACAATCTTGCCTGTTCATCTCAGATCTAACGCCCTAGATTTGCTCCATCCTACGACTGACACAGATCTAATCTACGGTGAAACAAAGCGGCTACGTGGCCTTACCTGCGTCACACGATGGAGATCCGAACAGTTCATTGGCCTAGATTAGCAATAACTTTTCATTGGCAGCTCTGGTTCACGAACGGTTTTCACGGTGGCTTACTGACGACGAGAGGAACATGATAATATAAGTCTTGCCAATAAATCCAAATGAATGAGATTTTACAACTAATTTATTGGACGCATTGTTAGTTTTTACTACCATACCTAGCAGTGTCGAATGATGGCCATGTGATATAGGCAGTAAGAAATGTATTGCAATTTCCTAGACACGTTGCTAGATTTTACAACTGAACCTTACCATGCTGCATGATGGCCGTGTGATAGTGGTAATATGAAATGGGCCAAAATTATTGTCAAATGCACTCCACTTTACTGGATGTATTGTTAGATTTTACTGCCAAATCTCACAGTGGCACATGATGGCCGTGTGTTAGTGGCAATACAAAAGGTACCAAAGTTATTCCCAAACGAACACCAATTTACTGGACGCATTGTTAGATTTTACTGTCATGTGGAGCACATAGGGGCATATAGAGAGAGAAACGTGGATTGATTACAAACTTTGAACAATGATATCTCCTAAACTATTTATTCTATTTACAATCCACTTGAAGCGTTTTGCTGGAAAAATTTGCTTGACAAAAATATATCCATGATGAATATGTTTTAACGTTGTAAAATATAATTATTGTATCAAAAGTTTGAATTTACTATACCAAAACCAGACAATTACTGCAACATTTTAGCTAGAAAATTGTGAGTGGTTGATGTAGGTGGGAGTTACTGGGTTTTGTTACATCAGTCTTTAACAATGGTTGGACGTGGGTTTTGACTCACAAAAGATGGTGAAGCGTAGAATAAGTTATTCCACTCTCAGGTGTAGATTAGCGCGCGCGCGCACACACACAGACACATATAATGAGATACTTCAAACTGATTTTCATAAAAAATTTCATCAAAGTCCCCTCTTTATAACATAATTTTTGTTGGAAAAGGCTATATAAAAAAAATAAAGGGTTTCAATAAAAATTTTCCAACCAAATCACATTGAAGTATCTTATAATTATTATTGAAGTATACCGAAAGTGATAAAGGAGTATAACACGTTCATTTAAGCGGTATATTGGATCTGAGAGTATATACTCTCAGAAGTATGAAAAATGTTATATACATATACATATATATATGTATATATATATGTATGTATGTATGGTCGCTAAGAATAAAGAGAATATGCCATATGCTAAAGATTATCAAAAAAAGAAAACATTGTGACCCTTCGTGTGGTGGACCTCTACAGGATAAAGGAATTGAGAGAGTAACACATCCATGGTGTTCACTCAGATATAGTAAGGTTTGGCTTTTCTAGCCCAATTGGGTATGGTTTTTTGTTGTTGTAAATCTAGCCTTCACCGAAATGTTTTCATAAAAATAGCCCTCTTCCTAGAGAAACGGTAGATAACACGTGTCGCATATCGTGCTCGTGCACCGCAGAATGCGCTTGATGACCAAAAAAAGCCACTCTGCCACGCACCAAGTCGAGCTTCCACGGCCAGAGCACTCAACAAGCCACTGCCGAGTGCCGACCCACACTACCGCAGTAAGTCACTTATTAAGTGAATAATTAATTAGTGTTTAAGTAAGTGACTAGGTATTGATAATTAGCGATTTAGTTAGTTAGTGATTAATTAAGTAAAGTGGTTAATTAGTGACTAATTATAGGTGTAGTAAGTTATAGTTATATATATAGTTACTAATTGACAAAATTACTGTTTGTTAGCGAGATATATATCATTATGTTTCTCTCATCGTTAGTAAGCTACTTGTGAAAACTATTTACAAATCGGAGCTTTAATAAAAAGTTATGACTAAAACAAAGAAACAATAGATTCATATATAAACAAGCATTTACTAGTTGTTTTCGGTACGTGTTTTTCAGTTTGTACATGATTCTATTTTTGTTTTGTTTTAATCATATCTTTTTATTGACAGCTTCAATTCACAAACGAACGCAGAGAAAAACCTAATGATATAAGTAGCAGCCGACTACGTAGTGCTTTTTGTTTATTCATAAACTGGGTAATGTAGCAACCGACCACAGAATTGCATTACAGCACAATGCACCTGAGACTCTGCTCTTGTTCAGCTCAGAGCGAGCTTGTAGCCAAGGGCTTGTGCAGCAGCAGCAGCAGCAGGGGCTTGATGATCTTGAGCTTCAGCAGGTAAGCCGTACCAGCTCTGCCGGCACTTCCGAACGTTCTCGCTGTCGTCGTCGCGGTCGCGGAAGGTTTCCATGTCGTCGTTCGTGTTCCGGCTGATGGACATCATCAGCTCTCTCTTCCAATCCTCGCTGCGCGGGAAGCCGCTGTACTTCTCCCCCAGCTCATACATTTTCTGATCATGAACGACAGAATCAAACACGAACGCAGTCAGAGAGAATTAAACTACCGTGTGCTCACAAGAGGTTCGACGCCGCCGATGTCGTGAGTGTACTTCTTTGGCACGCCGGCGAGCTCCCTGGCGCGGTAGTGCTCCTCCACGGACCGCATCATCTCCTCCTCCGGCGGGAGCGTCCTCCTGCCGGACAGCACCTCGGCGATCCATTTCCCCTGCGCCTCGAAGAACCACGGCACCATCACCTTCCTAGGGATGCCGACGAAGGAGAGGGACGGCGCGAGCGACGGCGGGAAGGTGTGCTCGAACAGTGGTCCGACGCGGTTGTCGTCGACGGTGACCCTCCCCTCCGTCTCCAGGAACGGGAACGAGTACCAGTACCCAGTGCAGTATATGAGGGTATCGGCGACGATGCAGGAGCCGTTGGCGAACACCACCCGGCCGTCCTCGCACAGACGGTCTATCTGCGGGTGCAGGTGCATGTTGGCGTGCCTGGCCAGCGTCTTGGCCATTGCCGGCGTCATGGCCGCCTCCGTGGACTTGGCGGAGACGTGCACCTCCCTAGCGACGGCGCGGAGGTCCAGCGCGATGTCCTTGCCGCTGTCGCTGCAACCAACCACCACCACCACCTGCAGCGCACGCAAGAATCCAAGATTAATTAAGAGAAAAATTAAAAAACGATATACCGTAGAACTCAATTCCAACGGAACACGTTTCGGCCGTTAAATTTTTTAAGAGCATCTGATCCTCTCCATGTACACCCGCAGAAGGTAAGTGGACTCCTTTTCCAACTCTACAGGTCAAAGTTGTTGACCAAATGGGCATAAACCTCATGAAACTTCTTCATGAAATTTATTTATGAAATATCATGGACTTATCTATAAAAAATCACGAAACTTATTTATAAAACCTAATGAAACTTATATGTGAAACCTAATAAAACTTATCCATGAAACCTAATGAAAAGTGAAACATGATGCCTGATGAAACTTATCCGTGAAACCTAATGAAACTTATCCGTAAAATATCATGAAACTTATCCGTGAAACCTGATGAAACTTATCCGTGAAATTGACGGATAATTGTGTGGCTAGACTACTCAAGGGATTAGAGCTGTAGATCAATGTTTGATCATATGGCTGCTAACTATTCCGTTGAAATTTGTTCCCGCTGTATACTGTGCTGTAGCCGCGTCCTTCCGTTGAGATGCCTATCTACGGCATACCGTCAGTTAGTCGCACTCTTAATTAACAGGTCTTCAGTGACGGAGCTAGAAAATTTTAAGAGCCTAAGCAAATTTAACTATAGCAAAACAAAAACACGAACAAGTCTATATACACATTACACAAGCAAAATTGAGAACCACACAAAGTTTTTTTTATTAAAAGCATAATCCAATATACATGTGGATATTCTATGGTTAAAAACAAAGAAATGTGTTTTGATTGTGGTCTAAAAAGAGATGCTTTTGACTAGCTGATATACCTAAAATTAAAAGAAAAAAGTTCTTTTAAAAGGCACTTTTGCCAAACGAAGCCTAATTATTATATGTAAAAGTAGAAAAATAACTTAAAAAACTTCTAAAGAGTGCCTAAATGAGCTTTGCACGTGCTATATAAATATTCTCTTAGACGGCTCATGGTTTTTCCATGATTTCCGAGAAAACACCTCAACTTTCGGAACATATATATCATGTGTTGCAACATAAACCCTCGTTTCAGATACAGAAAAAAATTTCAATTCTTACAAAAAAATTTTTTAAAGAGGCAATTCCTTACATGCTACTAGAAGTTTGTCTTATTGCTTATATAACACTCATTGTCTCACTGACATACGGACTCTTGACCTCATATATTAGTGACACATTCAAATATTTCCCTAAATTTCAATGGCATATAAGGAATCAATCCAAAATTAAAATTGTGTGTACAACTTCTACATTCCAAATGATGTGTAAGTTGTGCGGATTCAATAAGATATGTACAATGCAAGACGCTTATGCATGAGCGTTTAAAGACAGTGAATATAGCCATGTCATCAAGCACTTATAAAATAGGCATACATCAACCCTCGTCGTCCATCAGACCATCATCAATTTAGCAACTTTTGATTTGTTAGCCTCCTCAGTCCTACCCTTATTCGCAGGGAGCCCGGGCAGGAGCCCCCCTGCCCAGGAACTGGTTCCGCCAGTGTGGGTCTTGATAGCTTTCACCGGATGTTTTCTCAGGAAAAACTTCCAAATCATCGGATATACTTTGAGATCATGTGCCAATGGTGAGTTGGGCTCGAACGGCCAGGAATTTGGGTCCAAGCGGCCAAGCCCATCTAGTATTTTCTCATTTTAGTTCCTTGTGCCAGAGGCACCGTGAGGACGACGTTGCTCCTTGTGCCACATTCAAGTCCCATTCCTAGTTGTTTCTAGTTTTGTTGTGGAAGAGACAAGAGGGGGGTAAGGGAGGGGAACACCAACAGCCCTTGAGGTTCTCCTTGCCTCCGCCAACTCGTTCTATTTGTTGTTTCTAGCAATAGTGAAGATTAAGGATGCTATCTTTTTGTTGTTCCAGTGCTGCAATTCCCCTATTTCTTCATTTGGATTTTTGTGTGTGAGAGAAATGAACGAATTTGGGGAAGGATGAGAGTTATGGGTGGCTAGTTTTGTTCATCATTGGGCTATTTCTTCTAGCAATTTGGTGAACAAGAGATAGAGAGAAATGAGAATTTGTTCTTCTTGGTTATGTGCTTTTTTCTATTTACAAATTATTTTTTGTTCATTTCTTCTGAGGTTCCTCACAACATGCATTTTTTTTGCTGTATAGAGGTACTAATTCATGAAATTTGTAGTGTTGTAACTAATTTTTGTGTTTTTTTTCAAATCCATGTGCTATGCATTTTTAGGGTTAATGTGGAATCTAATCAAGTTTTTTTTTATGCAGCTACATTTTTGCAGAGAATTCTTGAGAAATGATTTCCTATGTTTTGATCTTATGTTAGCACACACATCCACATAGGTCATCGTGAATTCCTATTTCCTCTTCTTTTTTTTTTCTTCTTTTTTTTGTTAGTAAACCATGACCAAAGAACATCTCTCTCTCTAATCCATGGCGAACACCTTGTTTTCATGGGACATATTTAGTCCCTGTTTGGTACGGTTCCCGATTCTAGTAGAAACGGAAACGGTTTCAGATTCTTGGTAGAAACGTTTCAGATAGGATTCTGTGAATCGGATGGAACGGGGTTGAGACCGATTCAACCACAGAGTGGAAAAAGAAGAAACGATCCGAGGAGATTCGTTCCGAGCTTTAGCTCGTTTGATTGGGTTTCTTCCATAATCTAGTAGAAATAGCCCGGTTCCAAGCTGCCAAACGGGGTTTTAGTGTCAATCAACCCCTCTATCATTTTTATACTAGTACGTATAGCTTTTTTCCAATTTTATCCGAATCAGTCATGAAAGTTTGCTAGGGCATGTGTTGCGAGATACATTATGGAGCTGGTTGACCTTTGTCTTCCATCAGTACATGGGCCTTTTCATGAAAGTAAATAATATTTTTATCAAACCTTTTCGTGATGAAAGTGATCTAATGGTCTATCAATCCTGTTGTCCTATTACAGGTTTTCATGCTTCTTTTCCCATCAATTTTGTGCTATATTTAGAAGGGGGGGGGGGGTGTGGAGTTTTGTAGTTTTGTATTTCCATTTTCAGGCAGGCTGTGGAAGGAATGCTAGGCATGAACATGGGTGAAAAGTATTTTGAGGGTTATGCATCGGATGCTTTGTTACCTAACCTAATTTGTGCATGGTTTGTGCCTATTTTTTTTGTAAATACGAAAGCTACAACAACTAGTCCTGACTGCTTTATTCCTTCTTGAGCTATATGTTTGTCCCTAATGCTTTCTTATGCATGAAGAACTGTACTCAAACTAAAGTGTGGTCCACATGTGTTGAAGTAATCTGATTTGTTATCTATGTTTTAGTTAAGATGTAGTTTGTCACATATGTGTGTTTCTGTTCGCGCTAAAAACGTGAAGGAGGTTTTTCGGCCTCGAACACACAAGACAAACGCCGGGTTTGCAGAGCGTGCCGGTCAATTTGACCTGAAATTGACAAGGTAGAGTTTGTAATTTGATCAAAGCCGATAAATAAGGATCTATCGGCTTTTCGCTAGTCGGCAAGAACCAATTAGGAGATAACTAGATCAACCGGTTACAATTGATCCGGATACAAGGTAAAAATCGGCTTCGGGAAGGCGATGCGCAACAAAACGAAGCAGATCAAACCTGGGTGAAATCGGCAAAAATCAACAATCGGCGATGCGCAACTATGTTGATTCCGTCGACTTGCAGAGGGATTTATGAAGCTAAAACAATGTAAAAGAAAACTTGTAAAAAGTAGATGTGTGTGTTGTTGGATTGATTGATTCCCTTTCGCTTGACATCTCCCCCCTTTTATAACACACCTGGCCGATCCGAGTCGTATATGGATACGGTGCGTTTATCCGTATCGGCTTCTAATCTGATTTTCTTTCCTTTTTAGAAACGGATCCCTTTTCCGATTTCCGATTCCTTTCCATACGAACGTTTTCCGTTTCAGACTGATTTCAGTACATGCCGAATTTTGGTGCAAACATATGCCCCCCATTTTTGAAAGGTAGCTTGCTATCTTTCAAAAATCTTTTCGCCTTTTTCCGTGATCGGCTTGTCGTTTAGGATTCACCTTGGTAACTCCCCCATTAATAGCGCCGCAATACCCTCGGTGCGTTTTTAATGCAGCAACTGTTCACCTTTTTCACCGAGGTATAAATATGAGGTCCCTCCTTGCGGTCATTTTCACCCTGGCGTGCTCTCGCTCATCTTGAAATCGGCTTTCCTCCGCATCAACCCCCTCTTCCTGTCGTATCGGCTGAAATGGACGCATCCCAGGTACTCATTCCGATCCCAGATAGCGACCATCAGTATTTCCTAGGCCCAATAGGAACCATAGAGACCGATACGGTTGTTGAAGATGAAATCCCTAGACTCCCTTTGTCGGCTCCTGGCTACAACATCAAGGAATGGACAAAAAGCTTTAGGGCTTGGCCGACAGCTCTCAAGGGCTGGAGGTCCTGGTATATTAGAGTATCAGCCCAAAAAAAGGCGGAGTGGGAAGGAATGGGTATTGCTGAGTGTATTCCCATGTCCTTAGCCGATCTAGAACCTAACGAATCCTTGGTAGCCGCTGCTTGCTATTTTTGGTCGGATTCCTTTAATGCCTTCTTTTTCCCAACTGGTCCCATCGGCCCAACCCTCTTAGACATGGCCGAATTGTGTTGCCTTAGGCCCGATGGAGACCAAATATCGGCTTTTAGCGGGAAACCTCAGTATAAATTGACCCGAAAAAAGGGAGAAGGTTGGTCCAGATATATACAAAATAATAACAAGTTAATCGGCCTCAGATCGGATGAGGAACATGTAGCGTTCCTTAACCTATGGCTAGACCGATTCCTCTTCTGTGGCGCTTCCTTAGGACCAACCCAGGTTTATCAATTTATGTCGGAGCAACTAGTCATGGGTCGTCGGCTAGCTTTAGGGAAATCCTTGTTGGGGGCCGTGTACCATATGATGCATATCATCCGGAGTCGGCTTTTTACCGGCAATGGTTCCTATGTCGTGGGCAACGTTGGTGGTCCACTTTGGTTTATTCAGATCTGGCTTTACTGCGTTTTTGGCCGCCTTATTATCCCAAATCCATCGGAAGAATCGGCTTTCCCAACGGAAGATTTTCCTGAAGGTGCAACCCCTAGATTTCAACCTAGCCAATCTCCGGGTGAAAAATTCATGATGTGTTCATCTGATGAGCCTAAAATCTCCCTGGCCGGTTTCCACAAATACTTATCCTTCTTCTTGAATCTCAACCAAGCCTCCTTCAACCGTCGAGACTTCTTTTCATACAGCCAACTAGCCGATCTCCCATGGCCTTCTTTCCTCCGTCTAAATTCTGATAGTTCTTTAATGCCCCAGTCCACTCTTGATCTGCTTCTTTTGCTGATTTCCCCTTGCATCCTTCATGTTGGCTTGAGTACCCGCAATAGGACCTTTCAGCCGACCTATGAATTTTACCACCCTTCTGTATATGCACGCCAGCTGGGTTTTGGACAAACAATACCTAGTCTCCCCTTATTCAACATGATCAAGCCACGCAACAAAGTTACTAATGTTACCGCGGCGGAACTCATTATTGAACTAGCCGATGAGCTCCATGTGGTAGACTTGCCTTTCCTCGTGTTGAACACACGTCGATCGGGCCAATTCACCACATGGTGGGCTTCCATAGCTGAGGCGCTCTTGCGGAGGCGCACTATCTATGAGGTTTTATCCTCCTTCCTCCCTGGCTTTCAAGAGCCGACGGAGACCGCCGCTGGGTCTAGCTCGAGTTCAGGCTATGCTAACTCATCTTTAGAGGTATTTTATTTTGATATTTCGTTGAAAATAAGCTTTTCATTGGCTTAACCATATTTTTATCCTTCAGACTAGCAAAAAATCGACTCCGGCTCAGACAGCATCGGCCGACGACCGTTCGAAACGTCAAAGGCCGTCGGCCCCCCTTGCTGGTCTATCCTCCGGCACGTTGGGGGTCAATAGCCCATCACTATCAGATCTTGCCGAGCAGCATACTAAGAGTACGTCCAGTTCCATTTTTACTTAGATTTCTTTTGTAGGCGAAGTTCCATGCTTGCTGTCGGCTAACCCCATGTTTGCCATTTTTTTCAGAAAAAAGGAAGAGCCGTAGAGTCGTTATCAAACGATCTCCAAAACCTGCGGGTCGTGATGCAGCATCATCCCCAACTGGATCGGCTACTGCGGTTAGCTTCGACCCTTAACTTGATTTTTGTCTTTGTTTTTCTTATCTTAACGTAAAGTTTCTCAGGAAACCCCTTCCGTCCAGTTGTTGGAAGCTATAGCCGATGCTGAGAAGACCCAGACAGATGTGCCTGTCTTGTTGGCTCCGGCTCCTGCTCCGTCATCCGCTCCCTCAACTCCAAAACCTGCTTCTGACCCAATACCGTCAACGGACCCAGCCGATCTTTTAGGTTTTTCTCTGGATGAGCTCGATGACCCGGAAGTGTTAGCCACTGACGACTATCCAGCCGACATTCAGCGCATAATAGCGGCCTCTGCGCCCGGCCATCATTTCTTGTTACCCATTGGCCGGGTATGCAGGAGCGACTCAATCGCCTTTTGGACGAAGTGATGCAGCCGGAGGCGGCTCTTCTGGCCAACACCCAACCCTTAAGAAACGCTATGGCGGCCATGCAAGCCGATCTTCCTCCTGCAGCCATGAATGCTTTGCTAGAAGTATGTCATCTGGATGCTCGTCGGCTAGACGTGGAATCGGCCAAAGCAAGAGTTGAACAGAGGAAGGCCCAGCAAGCCGACCAACAGATCCTGGACAAGCTTATAGCAGACGCAAAACTCCGGAAGGGAGCGTTTGACCAGGGTGCCGCTGCGCTGCAATTGGCTAAGAATAAGGCCCAAGAGCTGGAGTTATCCAAGAAAAAACTTGAAGAACAGCTGGCTTTGGTTACAAAAGAACTTTCAGTTTGCCAGATCGGCATTACCGACGCGGCGTCTTCACTGGCGGCTCAGAGACAGCAAATCGGTGAAGTTTTCGCCAAAGTCAAGAATCAATCAGCTAAGATGATCCCAATTCCGGGTGATGCAACAGCCGATGATCAACTAATAGATAGCGTTCAAGCTACTATTGGTAGGGCGGCTGCAGCACTATCGGCTTTGGGAGCCCATCTGCCTGGTTCCGGGCTTCATTGAAGACAGCATTGTTTCTTGAACTGATGTGTAGTACCGGCCGTGTAGCCGATTTTTGTAAACTGCTTAATCTGGTGGATGATGAATGTTTGCTTCTGACTCGGTCGGCTGTATGACCGATTTATATGCATGTTTTTGTAACTGGTCCTGATGCTTTTCTTCCTGTAGTTAGGACCCGACCCATATGCTGGGGTAATACGCCTTTAAGTATTTTCCGTTGATTGCTTTAGGTAACACGAATCCGTCTAAGGACTCCAGTATATATGAATTTCCACCAATTGGCCGATTTATCTTGTAAGGACCTTCCCACGTTGGGGACCACTTACCGAATCGATTATCCTTAGACCCGATTGGCAACACGGTTTTCCATACCAAATCGGCTTGATTAAACGATTTTAAAATCACTTTTTTATTATATGACTTGGCAACCCTCTCTTTATTCCTTTTAAGTCGATCTAGCGTGATCAGCCTTAGTTCAGCCAAATCATCTAGATTGTCAAGCATCGCTTGTTTGTACTCATCAGCTAATACCTTATCTTGCCCACATAGCCTTACTGAGCCGATGTTGATTTCCACGGGCAAGACGGCTTCTTGTCCGTATACCAACTGAAAAGGTGACAATTTAGTTGATCCGTGATGAGATAGCCGATAAGCCCATAAAGCCTCCGATAGCGTTGAATGCCATTTCCTCGGCTCTTCCTCAATTTTTCTTTTTATCAGCTTTATCAATGTCTTGTTTGATGACTCGGCCTGTCCATTGGCCTAAGCGTAGTAAGGGGAAGAGTTGAGTAATTTTATCCCAAGACTTTTCGCAAAACTTTTGAACTCGTTGGACATGAACACAGTCCCTTGATCAGTAGTAATTGTCTGTGAAATTCCAAACCGATGGACGATGTGTTCATTTACAAAGTCGATCAGCTCTTTGCTAGTAACCTTCTTAAGTGGTACAGCCTCAACCCATTTTGAGAAATAATCTGTGGCTGCAAGGATGAATTTATGTCCTTTGCTGGATGACGGAAATATTTGGCCGATTATGTCTATACCCCATCCTCTAAATGGCCATGGCTTGATGATCGGATGCAAAGCCGATCTTTGGTCTTGATCAGATGTTACCAAACTTTTGGCACGTTTGGCATCCTTTATAATATTTGAAGCAGTCTTCTAACATCGTCGGCCAAAAATATCCTGTTCGCCTCAGTATCCACTTCATCTTATGGGCCGATTGATGTGATCCACAGATGCCTTCATGGACTTCACCCATTGCTACTTTGGCTTCCTCGGTTCCCAGGCATCTTAACAATAAACCTTCCATAGTCCGAAAGTATAATACGTCTTCTAGAAGAACATATTTGAGTGCTTTGCGCCTGACCTTCTGTTCGGTCGGCTTGGATGGATCTGACAAATAATCCTTTATCTCTGTTCTCCAGTCGACAGGGTGGACACATAAAATCGGCCAAACGTTTAGCCCGATTGGTCCCTGTCGGCTTTCAATCTTGTACCCTGATGTATATTGTGCCAATCGATTTGCTTTATCATTAGCTTCTTTGGGGATATGTTTTATAGAAAATGTAGTGAACATCTCGATGATCTGGAGGCATTGATGTAAGTACTGAGTTAGCGCACCGTCGTTGCATCGGTATTCTCCTTTGACTTGCTGTACGATTAACATCGAGTCTCCAAAAGCTTCGACGTCTTTCACCCCGATGCTATCTAACAATTGTAGACCCCTTAGTAATGCTTCGTATTCTGCTTGGTTATTTGAACATCTGCTATTTAGCCGATACATGAAGTCATACTCCTGTTTTCTAGGTGAAATTAATATCACGCCGATGCCTTCGCCTTCCTGGCAAACGGATCCATCAAAATACAGCTGCCAAGGAGTTACATCAGCTGTTCCTATTAATGTTTCACTTCCTGTGATAAAATCGGCCACAGCTTGTCCTTTCACAGATTTAGCCGACTCATAGGTTAACTCGAACTCTGTTAAGGCGTATGACCATTTACCAAGCCGACCCCGTAGAATTGGCGCTGATAATATGTACTTGACTACATCGGTTTTGCATATTATAACGCATTTGGAAGCCAGCATATAATGTCTTAATTTGGTGCAAGCAAAATACAATGATAAGCATAATTTTTCTACTAGGGGATACCTGGTTTCTGCATCTAAAAGACGTCGGCTTAAGTAAAATATTGCTCGTTCCTTTCTATCGGCTTCCTGTGTTAAAACTGCCCCAATTGAATCACCTTCAGCCGATATATATAGTCTAAAAGGTATACCATGTTTTGGTGCGGTCAATACTGGTGGACTCATAAGATAACCCTTTATGTCGTCAAAGGCCTTTTGTTGGTCGGCTCCCCATTTGAATTCTTGGTTGTCTTTAATTTTCAGCAGCGGTGTGAAGGCCCGAATACGCCCTGACAAGTTCGAGATGAAACGTCGCAAGTAGTTGATTTTCCCAATCAACACTTGCAACTCCTTTTTGCTTGTCGGCGGTTTAGTATCGGCTATAGCTTTTACTTTGGCTTGGTTTACTTCAATCCCTCCTTCATGCACTGTAAACCCAAGAAATTATCCAGCTGATACTCCGAAAGCACATTTGAGAGGGTTCATTTTTAACCCATGTAACTTTGTGCTTTTGAACATCTTTTCCAGGTCGGCTAAGTGTTGCCCGTCTTCTTTGGATTTTACTACCACATCGTCAATGTATATTTCCACGGTATTGCCGATTAAATCATGGAAAATATGGTTCATAGCGCGCTGATAAGTAGCACCGGCATTTTTTAAACCGAAGGTCATAACTTTCCACTCATACAGCCCTAAGGCCCCCGGACATCTGAAAGCTGTTTTGGGTATATCGGCTTCGGCCATGAATATCTGATTGTATCCGGCGTTTCCGTCCAAAAAACTTATGATTTTATTTCCGGAAGCAGCATCGATAAGCATATCGGCTATAGGCATCGGGTATTCATCTTTTGGTGTGGCTTTATTCAAATCTCTAAAATCGACACATACCCTAAGTTTGCCATTTTTCTTTTTTACAGGGACGATGTTTGAGACCCATTCAGCGTATCGGCAGGGCCGGATAAACTTTGCTTCTAGCAATCGTCCTACTTCTTTTATAGCGTCATACAATGTAGGATTAAATCGCCTAGGGTACTGTTTGAATGGCCGATACCCAGGTTTTATTGGTAGCCGATGTTCAACTAGCTGTCGGCTTAAGCCTGGCATCTCGTAATACTCCCATGCGAAGCAATCTCTATATTTTTTGAGTATTTCGACCAACTTTGCTTTATAACTGGGTTCTAATTTAGTACTTACAAACGTTGGTCTTTTGCTATCACCTTCCCCAATATCGATTTCTTCGAGCAAATCGTAATAAATCCTAACCCTTTTCTTTCTTCTTCAAAATCCTCAACAGCTTCTTCGTATTCTTCTTGCCGATAGCTTCTTGCCTTTTCCTGCAGCTTTGCTAGTGCCTTGTGCTCCATCTTCTTACTACTTCGTCTGTCCGATCAAACGTGTTGGGTTTAACGCTGATCGGCTTGAATCCTGACTTCTCAACGCAGATAAAATCGCAATTGTCCAAGGCTTTTCCTGATATACATTCGGCTTCTTCGTGTGGCCAATTGGTGTCAGGGCTAGCCATGGCGATATGAGCCGATGTGTCGGCCGATGCGACTTCTCTTGTATCATCGTTCCACCGCACCAATTTTTGGTGCATAGTTGATGGTATCTGACAATTGGCATGGATCGATCCGTCCAAGGAGCACTGTAATTGCCTTTGGCTTCAATCACAAAAAATGCGATCGGCAAAGTTTTATTACCGATCGCCGCTTCTGACACCATTACGCCTTTAGCCTCAGTTGGGTCTCCCGTGAAGTCATTTAGCACCATATTGGTCTTGATCAAGTCTTCATCGGCTTTACCCAATTTTCTGAAAGTACTTAACGGCATCAGATTAACTGTCGCCCCGCCATCGACCAACATACGAGATATCGGTCGGCCATTAATATACCCTTTTAGATATAATGGTTTTAGATGCCGATGCATGTCTTGTGGCTTTTCGAACACAGCGTCTGGTGCTCCGAGGCACAATTGAGCGAACACTTCTTCAGTCGATTCTTCGGTTTTGAACTCGGCAGGTAGAGTGAATACCATGTTTATATCCATTGGTGGCGTATCATCTCGGATCATCGGAGAACCGGATTCGACCGATTGATCTGAATCACTATCGATCTGTTCCTTCTTTCTCCACTCCTTTTTCAAAACCGGTACTGGTCTTAACTTATTAAACATCCGATCCCTCTCGCTCTCCTTTTCAGCTTCCCTTTCTTCTTGTGTCTTCAATCGCTGAAGCCTCCTGCGTTGTGATTTGCTGAGACCCGAGGGGCACCACCTAGGCTTAGGTTCTATCGGCTTTCTTATTTTTCCAGCTAAATTGCTCATCTCGCTGTCAGATTCCATTCTACTTGTGTTAGCCGATAGTTCCTGATTTCGGGAGGACTCGCCTTGCTCTGATGTTGACAACCTTTCATGGATCGGCCTCCTGCTTCTCACTTCTGGATGATCGTATATCGGTCTAGATAACCTATCTTTTACAGATTGGTTTGGCCGATATGCAGACGAGTGTTGCATAGGACAAGATACAACTGTTGGTAAGGTCATCCCTCTCTCCCAGCAAAACTGCCAAAAGGGACATTGCCGATGTTTCTCTTCTTCAGTAGTTGGCCGACATGGCATATCTGGCCGCGAACGTTCGTCCCTCTTTTGCCCTGGTCGATGAAAACTCTGGTGTTGTTGAGTGTTACATCTTCGACTTATCCTATCATACTTCCCCAGGAGCTGTGAGAAAGTCGGCCTTGGTTTGAAATCGACTTTTCTTGGAGCCCTCTCAGCCCGATACCATTTTCTGATTTCCAGGTCTCCTCTTGGTTTTACCGTCCTTGAGTTCTGTCCATTTTTATCGGCTTCTATTTGTATGGAGCCGATAGTAATCTGTACCGTTTCATCTTTTGATCGTGTTTCAAATCTTTTAGTCGGCTTAACATCTTTCATAGGCCCCTTCCCTTTCTGTGAGCACTGCACCATGTTGACCTGGAAAGGATTCATATCTATTTGCATAGCCGATTCCTCCGCAAACTTTAACCTGCCATCGGCGATGGCCGATTGAATCTGTTGTCGAAAAATATTGCAATCGTTAGTGTTATGTGAAAATGAATGGTGCCATTTGCAGTACCTTCGCTTTTTAATTTCTTCTGCTGATGGGATGACGTGCCCTTCTGGTAACCTTATGAGTTTTTCTTGCAACAATAAATCAAATATTTTGTCACATTTTGAAATGTCATATGAATACTTGACTTCCGCCCTATTTTTCGTCGGCTTGAGCAGAGAGCATACGAGTGGCCTTTTAGAACCCTTGGTCCACTCGGCTATGTTTACCTCTGCCTCGTCCTCAGAGGTGTCGCTTGAATTGTAATCTACCATGTTTACTTTGGCTTTTTCATTGCCGCTTGGCTTAAATCTATCTTTAAACCCTTTGCTTTCTGCATATCGGCTTTCTTGTGCCGATACGCGATGGAGTAGGTGGCCTAAGTCGGGGAACTCCTGGCCCGATAGTTTCTCTTTTAATGGTGGGATTAACCCTTGGAACGCTAGGTCGGCCAATTGATCATCGGGTAATGCTACACTGAAGCATCTATTCCGTACGCCTCGAAATCTCTTGATATAATCGGAAACCGATTCGCCAGTATACAATCGGACTGAACTAAGATCGTAAAATCCTAAGCTCCATAGTCCCCGAAAAGAAGTATTCATGGAATCGGCTTTCTAAATCGTTCCATATATGAACTGAATTTGGGGGTAGATTAGTGAACCAAGTGAATGCGGCACCAGACAATGATAAAGGAAACAATCTAATTTTTAATCCATCGGACTGTGCAGCCTCCCCACATTGAGCCATAAACCGTCCGATATGCTCAATTGTGGTAACAGAATCATCACCTGAGAATTTGGCAAAGTCCGTATCCTAAAGTTGTGGGGTATGGCATTCGGTCTATGTAATCGGGATACGGCTTTCAGAGCCGATTATCCTTCCTTCCTGGCGTAAGCGAATCGTTCTCTCAAAGCGTTGGCAATTTGCTCGCCCGATTGACATTGTCGGCTTGTGGTGCAACCGGACATTGCCAATTCTCATTGTTTGCGTCCTGCCCCCCGAGTGCAAACTCGGGTCTTTGTCCAAATCGCGCCGCAAGAGGTCTTGGTACTTGGTCATAGTCGCGATTGAAAGCCAACGTATTGGGTATGGGTGTAAGGGGCTCAGCGTACGGCGTTACTATGTATGGCGCTTGCTACATAGTTGTGGTTCCCCGTGATTGTGGAGCCTGGTTGGTTTCAATCGGCTGATAAGCCGATAGACCATTGCTACTGGGGGGGTCCGTTTGCCGGGTTTGGTGTGTTTACCTTAGCCACATCCGTGTGCCCGTGGTAGTGTGTAAACCCACCTTTCTGTATGCTTGGTTTCAAAACAATAGGTTGAGTTGGCATTATGACAGGTGTTTGAACCGACATGTTTACTGTATTGGTGTTGGGTGTTATGGAATATACTGGGTACGTAGGGATGGTTTGTGGTGGATCTAGTAGGCTTCCAGACACAGCCAATTCCTGAGCAATTGTTTTTACACTATTTTCTATCATCGGCTTTAATGTGGATACTAGGGCCGATGACTGATTGATTAATGCGTGATGAACAGATTGCTCGATCATACTTGATAAATCGGCTTGAGCGGGTGCGTATCGGCTTACCGATTCGGATGACGAATCTCTGATAGGATTGATGCTTGGGAGTGCAGTCTTTTGGGTAACGCCACGGCGTGTTTTCTGGAAGCACCGCAGCATCATTTCTTCCAAAGCTGCCTTTCGGTCCTCGATTTCTTTTATTTGTTCAGGGTTAAATCGGCCATCCGAGGCGCGATTATAGCATCGGTGTTGATATCGGCGGTGACCGCAGCTTGTCGGTTGATGACATTCTTTTGTTGGTCCCACCGTCGTGCCCAAAATATGTTCGCGCTAAAACGTGAAGGAGGGTTTTCGCCTCGAACACACAAGACAAACGCCGGGTTTGCGAGGCGTGCGATCAATTTGACCTGAAATTGACAAGGTAGAGTTTGTAATTTGATCAAAGCCGATAAATAAGGATCTATCGGCTTTTCGCTAGTCGGCAAGAACCGATTAGGAGATAACTAGATCAACCGGTTACAATTGATCCGGATACAAGGTAAAAATCGGCTTCGGGAAGGCGATGCGCAACAAAACGAAGCAGATCAAACCTGGGTGAAATCGGCAAAAATCAACAATCGGCGATGCGCAACTATGTTGATTCCGTCGACTTGCAGAGGGATTTATGAAGCTAAAACAATGTAAAAGAAAACTTGTAAAAAGTAGATGTGTGTGTTGTTGGATTGATTGATTCCCTTTAAACGACATTCCCACTTTTATAACACACTTGGCCGACCCGAATTGTATATGGACACGGTGCGTTTATCCGTATCGGCTTCTAATCTGATTTTCTTTCCTTTTTAGAAACGGATCCCTTTTCCGATTTGTTTACCGATTCCTTTCCATACGAACGTTTTCCGTTTCAGACTGATTTCAGTACATGCCGAATTTTGGTGCAAACAGTTTCATGTATATGATTTGTCAACTTCTTTTTACAACCCCCATTTTTGCATGTGGCATATTTGTTGGTGATTGAGCATAGTCTTCTTGTAGTTGCATGTGAGTTTTGTATAAGTAAAAATCTATAGGAAGCTTACCAGCATATGTGTTTTTTAACTGATCCTAATAGTTTTGTCTATTTAGAGTTGAGGTTTGTCTTGGTCAATATTCATATGTATTTTCTTTGGCTAGAAAATAAAAGATCAACTATAACTCATATGAAATGTTCACTGAT
Source organism: Rhipidocladum racemiflorum (assembly GCA_036346355.1). Classification (NCBI taxonomy): domain Eukaryota; kingdom Viridiplantae; phylum Streptophyta; class Magnoliopsida; order Poales; family Poaceae; genus Rhipidocladum; species Rhipidocladum racemiflorum. Next base: position 25,162,724 of record CM070571.1, read on the forward strand.
CCCTAAACTAGCATACAAGATACTCAACACACTCAATATTCATACATATTTTCTTTGGCTAGAAAATAAAAGATCAACTATAACTCTAAGAAATGTTCACTGAACCCTAAACTAGCATACAAGATACTCAACACAAGATATCCGTCTGTTCTACAACACCTTGACTATGTTTTCGATCACCCGCTTTCTCTTTTTTTTCCCCATCTCAATACATGTTTTCGATCACCCGCTGTGTATGTCCCTGTGCTAAATATTCCTTTTTCGTTTCAATGACATGTGGGCTTTATGGTGTCTAGTGCTTTTTGGTCCCACAAAATGGGTTGGCTAGGCCGCTCCAAATTATTGGGCCGAGTTCTGCTTTTTTGAGTTTAGACTCTTCTTTGAAGCCCATTTTGGATTTACCTAGATCCATTTTCGCTGCACGCTATTTTGTCAAAATAAAGAGCTCCGTCACATTCTATTTTAAGGAGGATTTTCATCGGACGATTACTTAGTTTGATCCGAGGGCCAAAAATCTCGATGATTTTCTTTTTTAGATTAGGTCAAGAGCTCTGGTAATTCCATAAAGAAAGAGCGAACAACTGCTGAACTACAGAGCGAACGCACGCATCCGCCCCCCACACACATATACTCACTCATTCACCTCACGGGAAAATAACCCAGCACCGTGAACACCAGTGTGAGCAAGGATCAATGATTTTCACAAGCAAAATATCCGGGAGATCAGCCACGATGGCACGTGATTAGGCACAGTTGCCGTTAATTAAACAAAGTTATTATGAGCAGCAGGCAGGCTTCTTTGTAACCACGTACCTCGTCCCGGAATGGGTCTGGGAACCGGTACGAGTGGCTGTGCAGCTGCCTCCGCCTCCATTCCCCCATTCCTGACCAAGAGATTTCAAGCAGGGGAATTAATGGCGAGATTAACGTTGGATTGCTTTTGTATTTGGTTGCCTGTAGCAAGTAAGTACATGTATAAGATGGTTTAAGAAAAAAGTCATTCATATGTTTAGTTGCTTGAATGGAACCATCCCATCCTGAACCAAGTGATATAAATTTAAAGAATATTCCCTCTAAATACTGAACCAATTCATTCACCAAAAATAATATAACCAAATAGCACAGGATCATCCCATCTCAGTCAATCTCATCTCATCAACTAAACACACCTTTACTGCTAACACAAACAGATTAGCTAGCTCAGCTACGTACCTTCGATGCTCGGCAGCTTTGGCTGCGAGTAGTGGCCGGTGGCCACGACGACTGCGTCGAACACCTCCTCGAAGCAGGCCACCTCCGCCTTGTCATCAGTGTCGCGTTCCCGGAGGAGGTCTATGGATCTCACTACCCATTTCGGCACGTCGCCGCAGCCGCCCTGACGAGTCGGCGGCGCAATGGCGACGCGCACGACCCTGGTGTTGAGCCTGACGGCGTCCATGAGCCCGAACGCGTGGCAGAAGTCCTTGAGGTAGAGGTACACCTCGCGGTGCCCCGGGAAGCGGCGCGGGTCGCGGCCAGGGGAGCCGCTCCTGGGCACGAACTGGAAGTCGGAGAACCCCATGGCCTCCCGGGGGCCGAGCAGCCGGAGGGAGGCGTACATGCTGCTGTGCACCCCCGCCGCGCCGAGCGGGTCGGCGCTGTCTGTTCTCGGGTCGTACAGCCACTGCCCGCCCACGTCGCCGCTCTGCTCCAGCACCGTCACGGCGTGGCCCTCCCGGCGCAGCGCGCGCGCCGCCGCGAGCCCGGCCATCCCCGCCCCAATGACGCATACCGGGAGACTATCCATCGGCGTACTTCACGCAGCGTTGGAGACGACCGGACGGACTACCTTCTTTCCGATAGGTGGTGACAAACTGATACCAGAATGTTTGGAGCTTGCATGGAATAGCAGTTACTAACAAATGAGTCATTTACTGCAAAGCTGGCATTCGTGCACTTTTGGTAATAAGCAAAGCAAAGGCAAACCTAGCTACCGCCGGCCAGTAGCCACCGCCCTTCCGGCTCAAGGAACGGCTCAACTAGAGGTTGGCATTTGGGTCGGAATCTTTTCGGCCGGCCCGAAGCACGATGGGATGGCCCGGTGCAAAGCACAATACGGCACGGTTTCTAATTATTATCTCTAAGAAGTATAGTCAATACATACATGTAGAGAATATGAAGTAAATCTTGATATTTATTAGGGGTATAAAGGGAGCATCACACTAATTTACATCTAAACATAAAATACACTATATTTATGAACAAGACCATTAAAAAAAATACGTCCTATAAACTTGGACGGAAGGAGTAGTAACTTATTTGACCAAATTTGTAGAGCTTAGATTAATCTGAGATCACACATATCGATCCAGAAAAATCAAAACAAAACATGACGCATGATGATGAAACAAAACACAGAACAGAGCTTCATTTAATCTCTCCCATGGAAACGGGCAGAAAAAAAATAAACACACCGTGCGATGATGATCTGAGATCACACCAAACTGATTTTATATTTACCAGCCAACAAAATATTTTTTTTCTAAGAATACAAATCTTTTGGGCCTTGGGCAACGCTACAAAACTATAGTCAATGTGCTGTGGAACATACGGATATCTTGTGTTGAGTATCTTGTATGCTAGTTTAGGGTTCAGTGAACATTTCTTTTGAGTTATAGTTGATCTTTTATTTTCTAGCCAAAGAAAATATGTATGAATATTGAGTGTGTTGAGTATCTTGTATGCTAGTTTAGGGATCAATGAAAATTTCATATGAGTTATAGTTGATCTTTTATTTTCTAGCCAAAGAAAATACATATGAGTATTGAGCAAGACAAACCTCAACTCTAAATAGACAAAACTATTAGGATCGGTTAAAAAACAGTACATATGCCGGTAAGCTTCCTATAGATTTTTACTTATACAAAACTCACATGCAACTACAAGAAGACTATGCTCAATCACCAACAAATATGCCACATGCAAAAATGGGGGTTGTAAAAAGAAGATGACAAATCATATACATGAAACACACGTATGTGACAAACTACATCTTAACTAAAACATAGATAACAAATCAGATTACTTCAACACATGTGGACCACATCATTAGTACTAAAATCCAGATAAAAGTGCTTTAGTTTGAGTACAGTTCTTCATGCATAAGAAAGCATTAGGGACAAACAGATAGCTCAAGAAGGAATAAAGCAGTCAGGACTAGTTGTTGTAGCTTTCGGATTTACAAAAAAAATAGGCACAAACCATGCACAAATTAGGTTAGGTAACAAAGCATCCGATGCATAACCCTCAAAATACTTTTCACCCATGTTCACGCCTAGCATTTCTTCCACAGCCTGCCTGAAAATGGAAATACAAAACTACAAAGCTCCACCCCCCCCCCCCCACCCCCACTCCAAATATAGCACAAAATTGATGGGAAAAGAAGCATGAAAACCTGTAATAGGACAACAGGATTGATAGACCATTAGATCACTTTCATCACGAAAAGGTTTGACAAAAATATTATTTACTTTCATGAAAAAGCCCATGTACTGATGGAAGACAAAGGTCAACCAGCTCCATAATGTATCTCGCAACACATGCCCTAGCAAACTTTCATGACTGATTCGGATAAAATTGGAAAAAAGCTATACGTACTAGTATAAAAATGATAGAGGGGTTGATAGACACTAAAACCCCGTTTGGCAGCTTGGAACCGGGCTATTTCTACTAGATTCTGGAAGAAACCAAATCACACGGGCTAAAGCTCGGAACGAATCTCCTCGGATCGTTTCTTTTTTTTTTCCACTCTGTGGCTGAATCGGTCTCAACCCCGTTCCATCCGATTCACAAAATCCTATCTGAAACGTTTCTACTAAGAATCTAAAACCGTTTTCGTTTCTACTAGAATCTGGAACCGTACCAAACAGGGACTAAATATGTCCCATGAAAACAAGGTGTTCGCCATGGATTAGAGAGAGAGAGAGAGATATGTTCTTTGGTCATGGTTTACTAACAAAAAAAAGAGGAAATAGGAATTCATGATGACGTATGTGGATGTGTGTGCTAACATAAGATCAAAACATAGGAAATCATTTCTCAAGAATTCTCTGCAAAAATGTAGCCGCATAAAAAAAAAAACTTGATTAGATTCCACATTAACCCTAAAAATGCATAGCACACGGATTTGAAACAAGTCATTTACTGCAAAGCTGGCATTCATGCACTTTTGGTAATTAGCAAAGCAAATTACGGCAAAGGTAGCTATGGCTGGCCACCACCCTTTCGGCTCAAGGAACGGCTCAGCGCGTGCCCGGTGTGATTCTGTCGGGTGGCGACCGTGCCTCAGGGCGTTCGGTGTTTTTACTTGTGACTTGAGTCACGTTCTTCGTCTTCTTTAATTAATTTGACATCTTTTTTTCTAAAAAAAACTTTTATAAAAGGATGAATACAGTGTAATGCATATATCTCGTTAAAACTTCCTGCCAAAAACCCAATAGGAAAACAAGATGAAGAAAAGAGTACATTGCACTCGCACTCTGTATTACACTAGTTACCTCATTAAAAATCTTCATGTGAGAAAACTTCAGAAAAACTCACTAAGGGAAAAAGAGTATAACATATAATCTTCAAGATATAAAATAAGATCTTCAGGATCATGTAAAGGGTCATGGTTCAGGGTTTTACTCCCTCTGAACTCTGCATATCCAATGCCGTTAATACATATTTGAAAAAAATAGATTTTAAAAAGGACTTTTACATGATTTAGCTTGTAAAATCTTTACCTCATCATTCTTCTGGAGTTCATGAGGAAAGAAAAATTTATAGGCAATATGCTTCGTGATATTTCTCTTTGTGTAACACAAGTAATATTATCTTCATAGATAATCATAGGGATATTAACGATATTAAGATCATATGACTTCTGAATATGGTTAATCACATGTCTCAGCTAAACACACCCACGTGAGGTTTCATGTAAAGTTATAGTGTCTAAGTGGTTGGTAGAAATACCTACTAAGATCTGCTTAAAAGACCGCCAAAAAATAACTGAACCACCTCAAAAAAAAATACAAAACCAATCTTATATTTCGCACTCTGATATAGGTGGTGACAAACTGATACCAGAATGTTTGGAGCTTGCATGGAATAGCAGTTCGACTAACAAATGAGTCATTTACTGCAAAGCTGGCATTCGTGCACTTTTGGTAATTAGCAAAGCAAAGGCAAACCTAGCTACCGCTGGCCAGTGGCCACCGCCCTTCCGGCTCAAGGAAAGGCTCAACTAGAGGTGGGCATTTGGGCCGGGCTCTTTTGGGCCGGCCCGAAGCACGATGGGATGGCCCGGTGCAAAGCACGGCACAGCACGGTTCCGTGCCGGGCCGGGCCGGCACACAACTGTAGCTCGGGTCGTGCGGGGCCCAGGAACCGGGCACGACGGGCGGCACGGCACGACACGACCGTTTGGGCCGAGCCCGTGCCGGCACGGCACGAACGGGCACGAAATCATGAATTAAGGCCTAAAAGTTGGCAGATATTGTTGATTCAGGGCATCTTCAAGCATTACAGTTATGTTTGACATTTTGTTGATGTGATTAGTCTCTAATGTAATTAAAATAGTTAGTTTAGTAGTAGTGATGTGTTTTATTTTTTTTACTCGTCACAATAGTGAAAATGGGTCGGGCCTAGGCCGGCACGGCACGAAGCAGGCACGAAGGGCAAATGGGCCAGGTTTGGGCTTGCCAAAGGCGAGTCGGGCCGGCACGGTGGGCACGATGGGCCATCGTGGCATGGCATGGTTCTGGCCCGAAGCACGATGGACCCGGGCCGGACCGGCATGACACGGCACGACGCCCACCTCTAGGCTCAACGCGTGCCAGTGTGATTCTGTCGGGTGGGCATCGTGGCTCAAGGCGTTCGGTGTTTTTACTTGTGACTTGAGTCACGTTCTTCGTCTTCTTTAATTTGACATTTTTTTTCCAAAAAAAAAAACCTTTTGTAAAAGAGAAATCAATTCATACACAAAAAAAGAAAGCCACTATGTTTTGTCGTTGAGTACGTAGTTAAGAGATTCCTTCAAAATATAGCTACAAGACTCTAATTTATGTTCGGCCCTTAGACTGAACCCAAGGATGGTCTGGAAAATCAGGCATGTACAAGCCCTGAACAGTGCGGCCTACAATTGATTTGGGCCTTTATATTGAGTTGATTCTCGACCATAGCCTGAATTCCTTGCCTGTATATCAACCATCAGACAAACCTCTCTTTCGTATATAGCACACGTGAGAACAGCCTCTCTATATAGGGATGAACCCCTCCGGCCTCTTCAATAGAGGCGCACATAGCACACCACCTTGGGATGGCTACAGGCCTAAATAGACCTCCAAATATCCAAACAGGCTATTTTCCAGGCCATCCTTGGAGAGAGCCTTAGAAAGGTTCCTCATGGCCGCTAAGCATCGACGCATTCTCCTCCTCCTGCTTGGCCGCTCTTACTGACGCCCACTACGCCTTGCCTGATATACTCCACCACTGGCTCCCTTTTATGACATTTGTAATGGTTGTAAAACGTATTGCCCGATCAATCAACAGCACACCAATGAAATCACATAAATAAGAATACAGAGCACACATAAAGTAGGGGCAAAGCTTCTCTCTCTTTATTAGATTAGTTCTTCTGTACAAAGGGATGTTCAATATATAGCAAAATCAACTTGCAGATAGGTCCGGATTCACCCACCAATAAATAGAGTCTTTTCATACTTGAAATGGGATTATATATATATCATAACACCCCTTGGGCAAATACCATGTAATGCATATGTCTCGTTAAAATCTCCTTTCAAAAACCTAGTTGGAAAAAAAGATGGAGAAAAGAGTACATTGCACTCACACTCTATATTACATTAGTTGTCTCATTAAAAACCTTCATGTGAGAAAGCTTCAGAAAAACTCACTAAGGAAAAAAGAGCATAACATATAATCTTCAAGATATAAAGTAAGATCTTCAAGATCATGTAAAGGTTCATGGTTCAGGGTTTTACTCCCCCTGAACTCTGCATATCTGTAAATCATCTCATTCAAATGCCATTAACACATATTTGAAAAAATAGATTTTAGAAAGAACTTAGTGAACAAATATGCTAGATTTTTACATGATTTAGTTTGTAAAATCTTTACCTCATTATTCTTCTGGAGTTCATGAGGATAGAAAAATTTAGGGGCAATACGCTTCGTGGTATTTCTCTTTGTGTAACACAAGTAATATTATCTTCATGGATAATCATAGGGATATTGACGATATTAAGATCATATGACTTCTGAATATGGTTAATCACACGTCTCAGCTAAACACACTCACATGAGGTTTCATGTAAAGTTATAGTCTCTGAGTGGTTGGTAGAAATAGCTACCAAGATCTGCTTAAAAGACTACCAACAAATGGTTGAATCACCTCAGAAAAACACAAAACGAATATTATATTTCGTACTGTGGGGATCAAACAGATAGCTGACATCCAATATCCCACCATGGTTAAGTCTTGGTTCTTCTAGAAAAACAAGCTAAGATTTTGAGTACTCTGGAGATATATAAGTAAAGTTTTGACACTAACCCAATGTCTTCTAATTGGGACTACATTGTTTCATGATAGCAAATTTACTGCGAATGCAATATCATGCCTTGTGCATGTAACATCCCGAAATATTAATAAAAGATAAAACACATTATTAAAATATGCATTTGATTTATTATTGCATTTCTTGAATTTATATGTCTTTTGGGTGAATTTCTTGTTGCAAAGTAATTGGATTATGGATTTTTTTTAAAAAAAAGCTAATAGTAAAATGGTAAAAAGATTAAAAAAAATACAAGTAAAAATTTTTTCCAAGGGCAGTAAAAATCTTTAGAGATCTCTGGATCATGATTTGGATGGTCAAAATTAGTATGAACACATTTAAACCATGAAATGATTAATTTTAGAATTAATTATTAAATTTGACCAGATCACTAAAGGATTTTTGTATAGCTCTCCAGAAGCTAAAATTTTTACCATGAGATATTCTTATTCTTACACTTATCTGGTAAAATTGTAAAAAATTAAAATTAAAACTTGTTGTTTATCTCAATTTATTTATTCCAAAACTAGAAATCTGAAAAACAGAGTAGAAGAATTATTAGAAAATAAATATTGAAGTTTTGAATCTGAAATTTTTATGGTAGAACCTTGACAATAATTCACATCTCGGATAAACATTCAAAAATTTATAAGCTAATTAGATAATTACAATAAATTATTTTCAACGAAGGAAAATTTGAGCAATCACTATTCAAAGAATTTTAGAAATTAAAGCATTACGAATTAGCATCCCAAATTTTACAGTATGTGTATAACTTAGCCAATAACCTTTTTCACAAATTGCGAAAATTCATGATACGATTTTACCACTCAATTAATTTGTTTTGGCTGTTGTCTGAAGAAATAATGTTAATTTGCTCTTTTTCTATTTACACGTGGGCCCCAGTTTTAATCGCCAACCGACCGGCTCCCTTGAACCCTTTCGCTGCCGGGTGGACCTCTCTACTCTGGTCCCACATGTCGACTACTCTCTTTTCTCTCCCTTCTCTCCCTGACCGGTGGACCCTAAGGCCCACCTGTCATCCCTCTCTTCTTCCTTCACTCCTCCCCTCTCTGTCTTCTCTCCCTCGCGCGAAGCTAGCCGAGGAAAAGATCGGGCCACCACCTTTGACCTTTGTTGGCTTCTCGCCGCAATCCGTAGTCCAAAGCAGTACACCTCAATGCTGCTTGGACACAGCATTCCCGCGCCCATGCCCTGCAAAACTCGCAAAACCTAGCTCTGACAGCTAGAAGCTTTCTCGGCCGTGAGCCCTAAAATCGGGTTTAAACCCTATTTTAACCAACTCAAAGCTCTATATAAACTCCAAGGCATCGTAAGGGGACCCTCATAGTCATCACCTCTTGACCAAGTGCTTGAATTTCTCCTCCTTCCATAGCTTCGGCCAAGTCTCGACCGTGACTTAATTTCCACTCCTATTTCCTCCATCCGGCTTTAAACCCAAATTAACCCTGTTCAAATCAACTTCACTACACCATGATCAAAAGCCCCTAGCTGATTTGAAACCCCAATCACCGAAGTAACCTCACCTCGGCACTTGTCCTCTCTGCCTCCGGCCGATCGTCGCGAGCATCATACGAAGTTTTCGCGCCTAGGTGAGATCACAGACTCTTTTCCTTTGAGCTCACTGAAGCTTATGCCACTTTTCTTTATGCTTAACTCAGCCTAAACTGCCAACACACTGAGCCTGGCCATGACTACCGCCAACCACCATAGAAATCTACAATCTGATTGCCTTAGAACCTAATCGGTCTCACCCCTAGATTCATTCCATAGCGCTGAACCTAATAGCGCCTTTGGATACTGATTTCCAGCTCAAGCTCATTGCCGGCGAGCCCCTCGCCATGAGCTCTGCTTCAGGTCGCTGGAAGATGGGCCAAGGTTGTCAACCGGTGCATCTTCGCACGCTCATTGACAATTGGGCCCAGCCCGTCAGTTGCTTGCCCACGCGTTCGGTCACTAACCGACCGGCCCCACCGATCAGCTGTCTTTCACGCGCACTAAACCCTGCACGGGTCGCTGATGAGTGGGGCCTCGACGTCAGCGTCCATGGCTCAATTTCAAAATCTGGGCATGCAAAACTCCAAAAATACACTTTTTGTGTATTGAAGACGTATTTTTGAATTATTTTGATTTATCTAAACCGAACGACTTCAAATCACTGTAACTTTTGAACCGTAAATCCAAATCAAATGAAACTAGTCTCTAAATTATTTTTAAATCATGTAGTTTCATAATATGTAAAAATATTTGAAGTTTATTTAGCAGTTTAAATTAGAAATTCAAATTCAAGAATAGGTTTGAAACTAGCTACATGAAGATTTTGTGCAAATGAAGTCCAAATTGAATGAAACTAGTTTCATTAGAATCCTCATGTCAAATGATTTCTAAATATACAAATAAATTGAAATTTGAAGTTAGTTTGTACCATTTTCCTATTAGGATTGAACTCTAGGCATAAAATATTCAAATGGTCAAAACTTGAGCAAATGATGTCCAAATGAAGTGACACAAGTTTCTTTATGCTAATTAGACAGTAGAGAATATGATTTTAATATAAAACTTAGGGTGTACAATGCTACTTTTAATTGCTACCAAAACTGCTACTCTATGTATTGATTTGTATTCATTTAAACAATTTGGCCTCTTGAATTCGAAACTTGGTATATTTAAATTCACAATCTTAGCTTTTGAATTCGTAAAGTAGAATAAAATAATATATAAAGAACAAATGTTGTGTGCTGTGTAACCCTAATGTACTGCAACATGAACCTAACACCATCACATAAAATCACAAACTCACAACCTTGCTTGATTTATGTATTGCTTTTATTTGATTCTTCATTTAACTTCTTTTTGCCACTATTAAAAGCTGGTATTTGCTATGTTCTTATTCGATGATGTGTAGACACCAATGTTGATGATACCCCCTTGACGATGTTGATTTCGAGTTTGTCCGAGAAGAGCAAGGCAAGCACCCCCTTAATCATATTCATCCCAGTTTTTGTAACTACTTAAAATCTTGAATAAGAACCTGCATGCATGCTTTATGTTCTACAAATTTACGTATTCTATGGTTTCTGGTAGTTATAACCTTTACTGATGGATATTCCTTAATCACTATTGATCTGTGATCCATGACAACCCTAGATGATGATTAAGTTCATAATGATAGACTGGGTATAATCGTTTATTATTTGCATATGCTTAGTATTGCTTTAGAAGAAAAACTGGTGTCAGACACACCCGCACTTTTCTTTATGAATTTTCTGATGGTTAATTATGATAGTAAAGGACACTGATATTTTAATAAAAATAAAAATAAAACTGTGGTCTTGACATGGGTGATTATTGGCAATAGCCGGTTGTACAAGCTTTAACTTGTTCATATACAAGGGGAGTTTTATCGCCCAAGTCACATTAAGGACCGAACTGATGTGTTGTTTTCATTCCAAGATAACCGTACAACCATAAGGGCCGGTATGAGATGGCCTTAACCTATTAAGTTATTTGAAACTAGCTTTGCATACTGCAAGGCAGAAGTTGTACGTGCATTCCAGGTAGGTTTGCTCAAAGGGACATCCACACTGAGGTGATTTGGAATAAATGTTTACCGATACAACGGTGTACGTTTGGCTATGGGGAGAAACGGTTGTTATTTTATTGAGCTCAAAAGATTTATGATTTATGTGATTGTTTGTTTCTACCATAGCAAAGGTTTTACGTCACCGGACTGGTAAAAAGCTAGGTTTGAATAATGTAACGGTTATGTATGATCTCTTTGCGGCACAACTAAGGAAGTGTGTTAATTAAGCTTTGCAAAAAGAGATGATCATTCCTTATGGGTAAAGCAGTACACCTCTGCAGAGTGATAAACTAATCGATTAGCTGCGCTCGCGGTCATGAGCACTTGGTAAAGTCATCACATAGTTAGATATTTTCTATTTTGATAAAATTGAGACAACTGATTTAGAAATGAACATTTCTTATTATTCTTCCTTATGTTCATTTAACTGTTGCCACCACGATGTTAATTGTTTTATTTCTCACGAAGGACTATGAGTATACTCACGAAGGGTTGTGAGTATTTATTTCATTTTTGCTATTTACTACTTGATATTTTAAGTACTCATCAAATTGCTTTTACTTCATTTACACTTTCAATTTACTATTCAATATTACTTTTCAAATCTCAGCTTTACGCAAAAATAATTGTAGCAGCCTTTCATTTGATTCAGCTTGCACATATTTAAGCTTTGTAAAAGTCTTGCGAGTATCATTGAACTCAACTTGCATTACTGTGTTTTTTAGGTGAAGAATCAGAAATACCAGAAGATATTTACAATAACACAGAATACTGGTTTAATGACGATGGTTCTTTCTAAGGATTCACTTTGTTTGTTGCCTGTGGATTAATGGGCTTAGCTGGCAAACAACAAGATAAAAGTTTCTACTACTGTTTACATTTGGTTATGTAATATTATGTGAATTAAACTTCCACTGTAATAAAATATTGTAACTTTTGTATGGCTATATTTTCAAATTGTGCCAGTACGTGCTAGCTACTGATCATGGGACTAGCACAGTATGCACTACAACACCTTTCTTTTATGTTGCACTGTAGCATAAAAGGGATGGTTTACAGTGCAATTCGCAAGATACATAGGTATGGGACTTCAAGTACAAAGACTTTCTCATTTTTCATCCTTGATTTGAAAAGGGTCTTTATCCGCTTCAAGGGATCTCACAACCATGGGGTCTTTAAAGGATGAAATTTATCTATATTAATTTTTTTCCAATACTTTTTTTGTATAGAAAGATTGGTGTACAAAAACTCCTTCTAAGAAATGCTTTAGCCGTAGGCTTAAGAACTTGCTTCCTTTATTTCCTTTATGGTTCTGATGACATTCAGTTCATCAATTTATACTGAGATGATACAGAATCTATTGTAGGATTTTTTTTATGAACACACAAGGGTAACATTCCTTCTTCAGAAGGAACTCAGTAAGTTGGTTGTACCACATTCTCCCCGACTGTTTTAATTCGTATAGCTATGTCCTTAGTTTAATACTATAATGATGCGATTACTAGGCTTAGGAATTTTAACTCCTTCAGGGATTCTCATATAAATATTCATATCTAGTGACCCATATAAATATGTGGTCACTACATTCATTAACTGCATTGTTAATTTTAAAGATTACTACCGTTAATATTAAATTTTGGAATGTTATTCCACTCATTACAGGAGAATAGGTTTCATCATAATCGATGCCAGGTCTCTACGTGAACCCTTGTGCTACAAGCCTCACTTTATGTCTTACCACCTGGATATTTTCATTTCTCTTCCGGATGAAAAACCCATTTGATCCTATAGGGAAGACTTTAGGAGGTGTTTGGTCAACGGTACCAAAACTTTCATCTTATTAAGCAAGTGTTGTCTCAATTGCTTCTTTTCATTTGACCCTATCTGAGCGCTTCTAGCACTTCGCCATGGACTTTGGTTCCGAATCCAGCTTTTAGCAATTTTTAGAGGTGAAATATATATCGACAATTAGTCTTTCTTTTATATGATTCTCTTGTTTCACTTCAGGGGTATATCTTCATTAATTTCTTCTAGCTCTTCGTGATTTCCCACAATGATGGAGTTTGGGTGTTTCAACTTTCTAACATTAGATTATGCGCACAAATATATGCTGGGTTATCATCTTCAGAATGGATCACTTCAAGAATGTTACCATCTCTTGAATGGTTCATTTCAGGGATTTTCTCAACATCAGGTTGAGCTTCTTCCACTGTCACAGGTAGTGATCTCATTTATTAGGTTTTCTACTTCTGCGGACGTCTCCTCGGAATTGAGTCCCATGCACTTGGAGTCCTCCCCTTCTTTTTATCAAGAGGGTCAAAAGTAGGTTCAATATCCTTCTAGGGTATTTTCACTATTTCATGTGCATATACTGCAGGTATATGAGATCTTTTCACTTGTGATCAGTGAAGGCATTTGGCATATTTATTATCCTTCGAACTTCAAGTTCGGTTTCTTTAGGGCGTAGATGTGACAATACGATAAGGATTTAAGCCATTTTTGTTCAATTTCGGGTTGGTAGGCCATAGTCGGGGAGTTTGGGCCTTGAGGGACGCCATTCTGGGCTTTTAGTGCTGGGGTTTTTGGCCCATGTGGTGGATGAAAGGCAGCAAACCCTAGGTTCCCCCCACCCCCATGCGTGCGCCCCCCCTTGTGGTCGCCCCCTCCTTTCCCCCCATTGGCCGATGCCCCTCCCCTCCCCTCCCCACCCCTTGCCGGCCCTAATTTCTTCCCCTAGCAGCCTTGCTCCTGTTTTCCTTCGTGGGGATCTCGTCCAACCGGGAGGATCCGGTGAATCCCGGCGTTTGGAGGGCGATCGAGGCCGGGAGGAGGAGAATTTCGTCAGTTCGTTGATTCTCCAAGGAGAGGTAAGCATTGTAGGTTCTTTTGTAGTGTTTTGGTGCTGTTTAGATTGGGGAATCCATGCCTAAAACCTTCAATTAGGTGCTATTATTATATGTGTTTAAGTTGAATCTAGATCTGTCTCGGGTGCTGCCCTCGGCCAGATTAGATCGTCAACTTCGGGCGCGGATTTGAGAATTTTAGATTCGTTTTCTGGGGGACCGGCTGTTGTGAAAGTTGTAGATAATTGAATTATATTTAAATAAAGACCAAAATCACTAAGTTTCATTTAGCCGTTTAAAAGTTATGACCTTTTTACCGAGCGTTGTCCAATCTGTGTCGCGAATGGTAGTGTCTGTGTTCATCTGCAGATTAGAGGAACTTAGAGGCCGAATTAGATTTTCTGAATACTTAGAAAAAGATGGGAAACTTCCTATAGTTTGGCAAAATGTATTCATTTACTTGATTTGGTATTGTAGAACTCAAGTTATAATCGCTAGAAGGCTGCTGTCCCATTTGGGCATATTACTGTTTTTCGGGATTTAGGAGTGGGTCGCAAAACCGCTGTAGTTATGAGTCTTGTGTTACTTTGTTGGCATGTTTTTGAGTGGAATGTATTTATTTACAGGTGGTGTGTGACACTACGGAATGGTGTGACATTATTTAATGTGAATGTTAAGGTCAAAAACTTTATGAAATATGGTATTGGAGGTTAAAACCATATGGTAGGAGGTTTAATAGCGTTTCCGGGCCGTTTCCGGGGTTTTGGGCCTTTCCGGGGGAGTTTGGGCCTAAAAGAGGGGGTTGTGGGCTTTGATGGGATGGAGTAAGAGTCCATTTAGGACTAGGATTCAGGTTTGGGGCTGGTAAAAGGTGGGCTCCCTTGCCCCTTATGCGCCCCACCCCTCCCATTGTGCGCCCCCACCTCCTCCTCCCTTGCCTAGCCGCCCCACCTCCCTCTCCCTTGGCCGTGCGCCCCCTCTCCCTTGCCCCCTTTGCTCCCCACATCTCGACCACCTCTCCTCCACCCCCTTGCTGCCCTAGGGTGGCCTCCCCACCCCCTGCACCTCGAGGATCCATCCATTGGAGCGAGGAGCGAGGAGCGAACCGGGAGGTGATCCATTCAGTTTTCGTGCGTTGGGCAAAGGTATGACCATGGGAATCCTTGGGGTTGGTCTAGGTACTGTTCTAAGGGTGTTTATCAAGTTTTTAGATCAATTGGTGGTGCTGGATTTGAGTAGATTGGATTAGATCTAGAAGTTGCCACGTTCTCTGTTTCGGGCAGCATGAGCAGTCGACCTAGGGTTTGGTTTTTCGCCAATTTAGAGTCGGAATTTGGTCGTACGGATGTTGAAAAAGTTGTAGGTAATTTCAATACCTTTCAGTGGGTATAAAAAACTTTAAATTCCGCCCAGCCGTTTGAAAGTTATGATCGTTTTACCGAGCGTATTAAAATTTGTGATGTGATTGGAATAGATCACGGTATTTTGTAGATTAAACAACTTTAGAGTCCGAATCAGAATTTATGTATACTTAGGAAAAGCTAGGAAATTTCCTAAGCTACGCGAGGATGTACTCGTTTAATTGATTCGGAGTCCCAGAATCCAAGTTATGCCTTTTGGAAGGCTGCTGTCCCGACGGGACAGAACCGCTGTTTTCGGGTTTTGCGAGTAGTTGGCAATGTCGGGGTAGATGAGGGATTGCGTACTATTTTGTGGGCTTGATTGTGAGTGTGTGGTCCCTATGTGCAGGTGGTGTGACCCCGGGAGGGCATACTACTTCTCGCCAATCCGTCGCCCGTGGTTGAGGCAAGTGTATTGTAATGGATAGCGGTTTGTAGGTTGCTTGTTGAGAATAGATGAATTTGGTTATATGATATGATCACTTGCCATGCTTTAATGATTGCCAATGATATGATGAATATGTTTACTATGTTATGATGCCATGTGTTAATGTAAAGGTGATTTATGATGTTGGCATATTTGCATACATGACATGGCATGATACATGGCCCGGGCGGTGAGAAAGTCATAACTAATCCGGGGAAGGTCGGTGAGAAAGTTATGACTATTCCGTAGAGCCAATGAGTAAGTCCTACATCGTGATTCCATTCACCGCGGTGAACGGAAGCGAGGAGTAGGCACCCTCCATCTTCGGGATAGAAGGGGGGAGAGGGTGCACACTGACGGATGTGTACTCAACCATACCGGTATGAGTTTCCAAGGAGACATGAGCATCGCATTGCACTGCATACATATTGATGATGATGATATGTGACCATGAATGAGATGGTTTACATGATGTGAGATATTATTGCTATGTAATTGTTTATGTTTATACCATTGCAATATACTTGCTGAGTGATGAACTCACGCTTGTGTTTATGTTGTTTTCTTTTAGGTACCATGAATCCGACATGCGGGAAAGGGAGCTAGTCACACGTCATCACTTAGCATCACACATTTAAACAATGACATGTTCCTTCCCTTATGGTTATGGTTAATTCATTGAGCTAAACTGTGTTTTCGATGATTCGTTGGTCGTTATGAGTAAATGATTAGTCCATATTTGTCATGTGACGGATAGAATTTATATCCTTAGTGGTATGGTGGCTGTTTTTCCGTTTGATCATGTTATTGCTATCGTTCATTATGCTATATTGACATGTTATTATTGTTGTTGCTTCAATTCATGTTAAAACAAAGGAGATGCTGCCGAAATTTCGGTTTTTAGTATGTGCGCCTTTGCTGTAATTTATGTTTAATTGTGGTATTTAGATGTTGTTAGTCTATGTTTGGTAGCATTCGGGCATATTAAATGCCGGGGTGTTACATGGTGTGACCCCGGGAGTGGCATCAACTTCTCGCCACACCATTTCGAGAGGTTAAAGGCAAGTGTATTGTGGTGATTGTGGCTTGGGTGGCCTTATGATTTCGTAATGTTGTAATTTAACTGTTTGATATATTAGGTTGCCATGTCTGGTTCTTGAATGTGATTAGATGAATATGAATTGTTAGATGGCTATGCAATTGTTAAAATGAGTATATTTGCAAATTTATTCATGTTTATAGTATATGTGCATTCATAATGGAAGAGGTGACCCATTCTGATGCGGGCCTCTGTGTTTATACGTAGTGAACACGAAAGACCTACCTCGTAGTCTCATCCACGGTTGTGAATGGGAGCGAGTCAGTAAGAGTAGGCACCCTCCACGGGATGGAAGGGAATGAGGGTGCACACCGACGGGTGTGCACTCGGCAATACCAGTATGTGCTAAGCAAAGAGTGAGCATGCATGATGCATTGCATAAATGAGAATATAAATGAAAAAGTTTTTTATGAATTGTTCCCCATGGTTTGTGTCCTGAAGAATGCATGTATGTTAACTGTTATTACTTTGTTTCCATCGCAATACACTTTGCTGAGTGATGAACTCACGCTTGTTGTTTAATGTTCTTTTTGGGTACCATGATCACGGTATTTGGGAAGGGGAACTAGATTCACCGTTGCACTTAACATTGCTCCAATAGACAGTCTTATACCCATATCTCCTTTGTGATGGCTTACTTTATTGAACTGTAATGTGGTTATTGTCATCTTGGTTACCATGCTTAAATGTTTATTTGGTCACTGTTCCTGTGGTGTTTAAATTTATATCCTTGGTATGAATTGCTGTTGAAATCCTTGTTTATCATGTTGTAGTTGTCTTCTATTATGCTATTGTGCTTTGAATTGATTAATGATGCTTATAACCATGAAAAAAGAGAGGACATGCTGCCGAATTTTTGATTAATTAGCAAGTGTAGTTGCTGTAATTTAATTCTATCTTGGTTATCTGGTTGCTAGTGATGTCCTTTGTGGTGACATTCTGGACACAATAGGTGCCAGGGTGTTACAGTGGATCTAAGGACTCAGAATTCTTTAATGTGGTTTTATTTCCCCCTAATGCCGAAAAATATCCATATTACAATCAGCGTACTGAGCCGTGCACAGATCCCCTGTCATAGGCTCTAGGTATTAAATAATTGACGAAGATTCATAACCTACATATATCCCTAACTTTCGGTGAGGTCTCATCATAGTACATTGTGGTGGAGAGATTATCATGTATACAACACAGGAAAATTTTCGCAGATGGAAAATTCTTGATTCTTTTCCACGCATTATCTGCAATAGGGAGTTTCATGTAGTGTAGTTGGTTTGAGTTGAATTAATACCATAGAATACAACACTGCGTGGCCCCAAGAGCTAGTGGATAGCCTACTATTCTGCAAGAGTGACGAAGTAATAAATTTTTATTCCGTTAATTAATGATTCTGCAAGGCCATGTTAAGTGTGAACATGAGGTACTAAATGCTCTACATTAATTCCCATATCCATACAATAATCATTAAATGCTTTTGAGGTCAACTCGCTAGCATTATTTATTTGAATAGACTTGATTCTTTCTTCTGAAAATTAGGCTCTTAAGTTAATAATATGGGCAATTAATTTAGCAAAAGCATGATTCCTAGTAGATAAGAGATATACATGGGATCACCTAGTAGAAGCAATTATTAGTACCATAAAATATCTTAAAGGAGCCGACATGGGCTGAATGGGTCCACAGATATCACCTTAAATTTTCTCTAGGAAATTCAGTGATTCTTTCATAATGTTTAGGTAAGATCTAACTATAACATTCCTATAGCACAAACAGGACATAAGAAATCTTCAGATCTAAAAAAACTCTTTATGCTATGGCCATAAGAATTATATAATTATTCTTCTTATTCATTTTCAACTCAGGATAACCTAGTCAATCTACCGGATCTTAAATATTTCTGGGTTTTCATCTCAACACAAACTTCAGGTTTTATATGTGCGTAGTATAACCCGAAGGAGAAGGAATAAAGTTTTTCAACCACACATTTATTACACTCATTAAACTTAATTATGAGTAGGTATTCTGTACCATACTCATTCTTTGTCTCCATATAGAAAAGATTCAGACCAATGTCTTTTAATCTTTAAGAGTGTACGACTGGACTCAGGGTATAATATATCATTCTTCCAATACCACATATGAGAGCATCACTTTCAACGATAGTCATAATAATTCCAATTCACTTAGTGTGGTACCACTGTCTTCTAGACAGATTTACTCCTTCGCCATTGGATTATACTTTGTTTTATATTAGAAGTACAATTTAATAATCAAACAATTGTTGCATCAGGAACAAATTGTAGAATATATAACATGTATAGCACAATAAATCAAATATCTGGGAAATACCAATTCATTCAATTTTGAATGATAATCGCTCAACAGGAGCGTAGACCAAATGTTCATTTTGGAACTAGAGCTAAATTGATAAAGAGAGTTATAAGAAATATGCGACATCAACTAGTAAATTGAAGGAATACTTAGGAAACTAATCCAAATCTTCATATGAGTTGTAGATATCCTCCTGGGACTCCTCAAACTTAATAATTTCAAGAACCATATAATCACGCTTCTTAGCTGTTGTAGGCCTAAGATAAGTATCCCCTCAGACTCATGAGCGAGGACGAAACACCGCCTTTCTTGTACCTCCGCACCTTACCCCTGTTTTCCAGGCCACCTGTAGGGAGGACGAGCGGAGGGGTGTGAAGCATTTGCGGAGTCCGGCGGGGCTTCGATTGAAGCAGTGCAGGGCGCAGGCAGAGCACAGAGCATACGTGAAGCCTGGCGAAGCCAGAACGCTGCAGATAGAGGAGCGGGTCAGAGCAACCAGAAGGGTGACAGGGTGGGTCCCCCTGTCACCCTTCTGGCCATTCAGACAAGTTGTACAACCGAACCTGCTACCCCGTCAGAGCACTAGAGTAGGCGCCAGGCTGCGACAGGCTGGCGTGTAGCCGTCGAGTGTGTGTAATTCCTCATGTATCCCCTTGTAGAAGCGCAAATAGAAGGGCAAAACCGTAAAGGGCACAGTCAATAGCCAGGGAAATGACCGCCAGGTCCTTGTCTAGAGGGCAGATAAGGGGTAAGGCATGTAAAATGATGGAGAAATGACCCGCAGGCCCCCGGCTAGGGCTGGTCAAGGGAAGAGACCAACGGCGCATGACCTGGCCCTATACAATTCCTCTCCTATAAAAGGAGAAGTATGGTATCGATAAGGGGGGTAAACGCTTTTTTCTCGGAGATAGCGATCCTTCTATCCACAAGGGTAACGAAAGAGAATTCTCATCGAGTTGTCCCGGGAGCGTGAGCCGCGGCTTCACGTGCCGAGGGCAGCCCTGTTTCCTGTTTGTGAGCTTGCTCTCACGATAGTGGTGCCGTCTGTGGGGACCTGACAGCTTAAGAAAGCCATAGCTCCCAAGCTAGCTCGACGAAGAACTAGCGACGACCATGCCGCCGAAGAAGAAGGCCGCGACCACATCTCAAGGGGTGGCGACAGGAGCTGAGGGCGAAGGATCAGGAAGGTTGCTGAGGAGCCAGACACGTAGTCAGCTCCAGTGGTAGAACGAGGAAGGCCGAACCCCCGCGGAGGTGGAGGGATCCCCGGTGATGCGCCCGTTGCAGCTAGTAGCGGTAACACGCAAATGCGCTCCCAGACGTCGGCCGCAGGCAGCGGGCCGATTAGCAACCATACTGGAGGAGGGCGCAATGGAGGCGTTGAACCACCCGAGCCATCGAGATGGCGATCGCGGGGACGGAGCTGCCCCCGGAAGCGGAGAAGGGCGTAGGGGGGCTCGACCCAAACATACGGGCACTGATGGAAGCAAACGAGAAGCTGATGGCGGAGGTAGAGCACTTGCAGGGGCAGGCGAACCAGGGCCTCACCATATCCCAAAGCGAGAGCCCAGATCAAGAGGTGCTATCGCTAATGCGTGCAGGGACGGCCAGGGACGACGACGACCCCAATCCACTTTGCGCCAGACTCTGGGCGAAGAGGTGGCCTTCTCCAGGGAACTTCAAACTCCCCACCATCAAGCCGTACAACGACAAGGCAGACCCGCGAGAGTTCCTCTGTGTCTATGACACTGCAGTAGAAGCCGCGGGGGGATGATGACATCAAGGCCAAGGGGCTTTTGTTGTCACTCGAGGGGATAGCCCTCTCGTGGTATTCCTCCCTCGAGCTGAGCTCTATTGAAAGCTGGCCCTAGCTTCGTGCCAAGATGGAGTGCAACTTTTAGGGTAATTTTGATGGGATGAAAGTGGAAAGTGACCTATTCACTGTAAAGCAGCACGAAGGAGAATCCCTCAAAAGCTACTTCCAGCGCTTCTCCAAGATCAAGTGCCAAATCCGAGGAGTCAGTGACACCACAATCATCAACGCGGCGCGTTATCGGTTACAGAGGGGGCCGTTGGTGGAGAGACTAACCCGCAAAGAGGTCTGCACCGTGGAGGAGCTATTCGCAAACATGAAGGAATACGCCCGTGCGGAGGAGGACAATCTTTGAAGGGAAGACAAACCGCGATACGAGCCATCAAGGCGATCCCCGCGCAGGAGGGACCAAGAGAAGGGCCTCTGTCCAGGACGAAGGCAAAGGCTCATGGCTAAGAGCACGAGGGAAAGGACAGGGGAAAGAGAGTTCATTACATCAACGAACGGTCCGATCGACGTGACGACAAGGGGCGATGGCCGGAGCAGCGAGGTCGGAGCCTGCCTCACTGGCATGATAAGCAGGGAGGCGATCAGCCCACGCTCAGAAGGGAGAAAGTAACAAGGAGGAGGTACCATTGCGAGTACCATGGCGAGAACAACACGCATGATTCGACTCACTTCAAGGTGATCGAAGGGTACTGACGGTTTGAGATCAAGAGAAGAGAAGCCGAAGCGCCCCAGTTGCCGCTGCCTCCACCACCTCTGGAACACCAAAGACCCCCACCCCATGGGGCGATAAATCACATGCACTGCGTTATCAATACCATTGTCGGAGGGTCTTCTCAATGCATATCGTTGAAGAGACAGCAAAAGGCATACGTTAGGCAAGTCAACCACGTTGGGGTCAATCTACCATTCACCCCTCAACACAAACGTGAGCCAATCATGTTCACGAAAGAAGACACAAAGGGAGTGCATTTCCCAACCAAGACTCCATAGTTATCAAGGTCATCATCGCCGATTGCGAGATGCACAGAGCGCTGGTAGATGGAGGAAGCGCAGTAGACATAATCTTTGCCGAGGCCTTCAAGCAGATGATGATCCCCTATGACAGGCTCAGGAAGTCGGAGTTGCCACTGGTGGGTTTCGGAGGGAACGCCATCGGCACTTTAGGGCAGATGGAGTGGAAGTTACCTTCACAGCGCAACATGCCAGCATCACCCGCCACGTCACATTTGACATCATCGACATACCTTTCCAGTACAACGCCATAATTGGCCGAGGGTCTTTAACAGCGTTTAGAGCCATCATACACCATGGTTTCCTATGCATGAAAATGCTTTCACCCAACGGCTCCATCATAGTGCAAGGGGACCAAGCACTCACCAGAAAAAATAGATCTAGAGGGACCCCTTAGGTCAAGCACGTCTATACAGTGGAACAAGATTCCCTCCTCGACCAGCGCAACAAATGGCTCCCAAAACCGCGACCCCAGGGAGAGACGAAGCGGGTGGCGCTACAACCTAACGGTGACAAGATGCTAACCCTGAACGCCACCTTGGCTCCGGAAGAAGAAAGAAGCTTACTGCAACTCCTCCAAGAATACGAAGGCATGTTCGCATGGGGACCCGGGGATATCCCCGGAGTACAGCGGAGCACAATTGAACATTCGTTCACCATCAAGTCGGACGCAAGACCCAAAAAACAAAAGCTCAGGAAGCTTGCTGTGGAAAGGCAAGACGTAGCAAAAGTGGTTGTAGCCAAGCTACTACAGGCTGGGATCATACGCGAAGCCGTTCAAACTGAATGGCTAGCCAACGTGGTCCTCGTTAAAAAATCCAGCGGATCGTGGAGAATGTGCATCGACTTCACCGACTTGAACAAATCGTGCCCCAAGGATGATTTTCCCTTGCCCCGCATTGACCAGCTCGTTGATTCCACCTCCAGATCCGAGATGATGAGTTTCCTCGACGCGTATTTAGGGTATCACCAAGTGTACATGCGCAAGGAAGATGAAGACAAGACGGCGTTTATCACACCCTTTGGCCTCAAGAACACAGGCGCTACCTTCGGAAGGCTCATCGCTAAAATCTTTGCTAAGCAATTGGGAATAAACATAGAAGCCTATGTTGATGACATTGTCGTCAAGAGCGAGAAGAAGGAGAACCATATCATCGACCCCTGAGAGACTTTTAATAGCTTGATGGCAGAGAAGGTGAAGCTCAACCCTGAAAAAGTGTGTTTTTGGCGTGAAGGCAGGGAAGCTGTTGGGATTCCTGGTCTCCGAGCGAGGCATCGAGGCGAACCCCGAAAATGTCAGGGCGATCCAGGACATGGCCCCGCCAAGAAATGTTAGGGAAGCCCAAAGATTGGCGGGGCGACTCGCGGCGCTCAGGAGGTTCCTACCAAAGTCCGTGGAACTAAGCCTCCCGTTCTTCAAAGCACTACAGACAAGCGAAACCTTCTCCTGAACGAACGAGTGCCAAACCGCGTTCGATGACCTAAAATAGGGCCTCATGAAACTACACACTCTACAAAGCCCAAAGCAAGGCGAGGAGCTGCTCCTTTACTTGGCCGCGAGTCCCTTTGCAGTCAGTGTTGTACTGGTACGACAACAGGTCGCGAAGCAGTAGCCGGTTTACTTCATCTCTGAGGCATTGCAGGAAGCAAAGCTGCGATGCTCTGAAATGGAAAAGCTATCCTACGCGTTATTGATGGCTTCAAGGAAACTTCGGCATTACTTCTAGGCCAACCGCATCAAAGTACACACCGCATACCCGCTAAGCTCCATGCTGTCCAACAAGGAAAGCTCCGGATGCATCAGCAAGTGGGCGGTCGAACTTGCACCATTTGAATTGACCATGGTCCCACTAACAGCGATCAAGAGCCAAGCCCTCGTGGACTTCATCGCAGAATGGACGTCACCAGCACCGGGAGACGAAAATTACACGGAGTTATGGCTCATCAACTCAGACGGATCGTGGGGTGTAAACAGAGTGGGGATAGCAACAATAGTCATGGCCCCCGGAGGAGAAGAGGCGGAATTCGCGGCAAGACTGGACTTTCCTTCGATGAACAACACCGCTGAATATGAAGCACTCCTCTTGGGGCTCCGGAAAGCGAGAGCCATGGGAGCGAAGCAGGCTATCTTGCGCACCGACTCAAAGCTCGTTGAAGGGCACGTTTCCAAGGAGTACCAGGTGAAGGATGAACAACTTCGGAGATACGTTGAAGCAATCAAAGCGATGGAAAAAAGCTTCGCCGGCTTCTCCATACAAGCAATACCAAGGTCACAAAATGAGCGTGCTGACGAGCTAGCGAAGACGGTCGCAACCGGCGAAATCTTACCCCTGGCAGTATTCTTTGAAGTGCTCCGAGCCTCGTCCATCTCCTCGCAAGTAAACCTCATTACTGAGGCAATTGGCAACGATTGAAGGGATGAAATATACAACTATCTCCTCGACGGCACTCTCCCACGAGATGAAGCGCAGGCAAAGCATTTAGAAACCCGAGCAAAGAAGTATGCCATAATCGAGGGGCTCTTGTTCCACAGCGGACTCTGTGCCCCGTGGCTTCACTGTGTATCTCAGGAGGAAGGAGTTAAAGCTCTGCGTGAGGCACATGAAGGAGCTTGCAGAGAACACCAGGCCCCAAGAAACCAGGATGGGCCTCTACTGGCCCTCGGCGCTCCGGGACGCAGAGCAACTAGTCCGACACTGCCACGCATGCTATTGGATGACCAAGCAAAAGAAAGCTCCACCCAACAAGTTACATCCAGTGCCCCCAGTTTGGCCCTTCGCCAAATGGGGAATCGACATCGTTGGCCCACTCCCAAAGGCCCAGGGGAGCCTCCAGTTCATGATCGTCGCGATCGATTACTTATCCCGCTGGATCGAAGCAGAGCTGGTGGCGAAGATAACTGCAGAAGCTACGACAAAGTTTCTCTGGAAAAGGATTATCTGTAGGTACGGAGTCCCGATCCAAATTGTCACGGACAACGGATCCCAATTCGAATCCAAGAGGTTCCACGAATACTGCGAAGGCGTCAGCACGAAGATCTGCTTTGCCTTGGTGGGTCACCCATAAGTGAACGGTGTAGTCGGGAGGGCCAATGTGTTGCTCCTGAATGGCATCAGAAAGAGGTTTCACAATTCCGCAAAGGGCGCATGGCCCGATGAACTTCCCAAAGTTCTATGGGCAGCTCGCACTTCCACGTCGCGAACCACTGGATTCTCCCTGTTCAGGCTCATTTTCGGAGAGGAAGCGATCCCACTCGTAGAGCTCCAAGCCAAAACCCTAAGCGTAATAAAAGCTCCAGCCCAAGAAGAGGTGAAGAAGAGGTGGACGTCATGCATGACCTAATGGAGGAACACAGACTTCAAGCCCTGATCACTATGAAAGCTTATGCGAAGGCTTCGACGCGAAGGCTTCGACAAAAAGGTCAAGAAACGCGACTTAGCACCAGGAGACATGGTGCTCAAGAGAGCAACCTCAACGTTCGCCAAGCTCGAGACGACGTGGGAAGGACCATACATCATCAAAGGATCCACGGCAAAGGGCGCGCATAGACTCATCACCTTGGTCGGCGAAGAGGTACTAAGGACCTGGAACAATGATGCGCTTCAGAGGTTTTATCCATAAAAGAAGAAGATCCATAAAGTCTATATGAATACTTACCAGTGGAAAAAAATCATAACCGGAGGCCGTTTAGTGCCCCCACAAAAAAACTAATATCTCCGTGCACACTATTCGCCGTGTTACAAAACCTGGGGGCAAGCACCGACTGCTTGGTTGGGCTAACGTCCCACCCACTCCTTCGCTTCGGCGGACACGTAGTTGGCCAACGCCCAACTCATTAGCTCCGTGTTGAGTGCTTGGTCGGGCTAACGTCCCACCCACTCCTTCGCATCGATGGGCGTGTAGGCTCCGCGCGGAGTGCTTGGTCGGGCTAACGTCACACCCACTCCTTCGCTTCGGCGGACACGTAGTTGGCCAACGCCCAACTCATTAGCTCCGCGCGGAGTGCTTGGTCAGGATAACGTCCCACCCACTCCTTCGCTTTGACAGGCGCATAAGCTTCGCGCGGAGTGCTTGGTCGGGCTAACGTCCCACCCACTCCTTCGCTTCAGCGGACACGTAGTTGGCCAACGCCCAACTTGTTAGCTCCGCGCGGAGTGCTTGGTCAGGCTAACGTCCCACCCACTCCTTCGCTTCGACGAGCACGTAGGCTTCCCACGGAGTGCTTGGTCGGGCTAACGTCCCACCCACTCCTTTGCTTCGGCGGACACATAGTTGGCCAATGCCCAACTCGTTAGCTCCGCACCGAGTGCTTAGTCGGGCTAACGTCCCACCCACTCCTTCGCTTTGACGGGCGCATAGGCTCCGCGCAGAGTGCTTGGTCGGGCTAGCGTCCCACCCACTCCTTCGCTTCGACGGACACGTAGTTGGCCGACGCCCAACTCGTTAGCTCCACGGAGTGCTTGGTTGCCTGTATCAACAGCGACACTGTCAACTACCAAGAGCAGCAAGAGGAGGATTTCAACATTTTGCAGTGGTGACTTGAGCACAAGATAACATATCCGGTGCTTTCCATATTATCACAGGATGTGTTAACAGTTCTTGTCTCCACAATTTCTTCGGAGTCTGCTTGTAGTCTATCCGGAAGAATAATTGAGGAGAGGAACAAATCTGACAAGTGATATGGTAAAAATACTTCTCACTGTGAAAGATTGGAAACAAGCTGAACAATGAGCTCAACACACTACAGAAAATGTTGAGCTGGCGGCGACGTTTGAAAATCTTTATCTTGATCAGGAAGAATAATTGTAATCTTTACTTTTTTTCCTGTACTACTGATATGTAGGTTGTACTCTTTTTTCTTTACCAAGGTTTTCTCGTGTTGAGTTTTTACTTGGCAAAGTTTTTAACAAGACAGCCAAACATCAATAAAGCTTATTATTTAATTCCAATTATTTGTCTCATTTTAGAATTTATTTCATATTTTTAGCTTTTTCTCAATTTCTCTTTTCTAGCCTCATTTTCTATTTTTTTGCAAATCTAACTCTCTCTTCTTTTATTTTTTTATTTTTTTGAAGATCTGACTCCCTTCTCATCGCAACAGTGCCTGGCGTGGCAGCCGAACTCGTGCCATGGACGGGAAGCATGGCAAGTAGGTTGCCACGGCCACTGGGCTCCCATGTCGTAGGAGCACATGTGGGTAGCGTGGATGTAGCCGAGAAGTACGAGAGGCGGCTGCTGTAGACAGGGAGTGTAGGAGGTAGTATTGCTGCGGTGAGGAGGGGGTCAGATCTGCAAAAAAAAAAAAAGAGGCGAATGGGCTAGATTTGCAAGAGAGAGAGAGAGAGAGAGAGAGAGAGAGAGGGGAGGGGCTATAAAAGGGATAAGTTCGGGATTGGTGGTGTGTGTGTGTTGGTTAGGGTTGGCTTGGCCGTGTGCTACTGTTGGGTATTGGTGGAAGAAAGAAGTCCACCATATCTTAAATTTATTCAAAAGTCTATCCAACACCTCCACTACGAAACTAGACATTTGACTCTTTGAATTTTGCAATCTAAATAACACATTTACAATATTTCATATGGTGGTATTGTCTGCATGACATAATGAGTAGGTGGTTTTTCCACATAAGATGACATATTGGTCAAGTTGGATCAATAACAGGTATGGCCTATAGAGGCTTTTTCCCCACCGTGCTCCTAGGTGCACTTCCATGGCTACCGCCTCCAGTAGTTCCCTCCCTTTCTAATTTGATTCGAAGGAGAAGTCTTGTGGGCCCCATGTATCATTGACCTAGATTTGTCCAACATGTCATCCTACATGGTAAAAATCCTCCACTCATCGCCCCATGGGGGTAATACCACCATACGAAACCGAATCAAACTATTATTTGAACTGGATTGCAAAATTTGGACAACAAATATCTGATTTCACAATTCAGAGTAATTTGGACAACAGATATCTGACATCACAATTTAGAGTGCTATATGGACTTTTAAGCAAAGTTTAAAATGTTAAATGGACTTTTTCCTTAGTGGAATGGTGAATGCGTAAGTTGAGGTGGTCAAGTAGAGTGGATGTGGGTAGATGTATTGGTCTTTCAAAAAACTGCAAAACTCTCTAACGTCGTCTTCTCTTGTGACGACGTTAATAGTGTATCGAACTATTTAGAAATCATTATTTTTCTAGCTATTTGATAAACTCTCTTTTTTTACAAATTTGATCTTTTTTTAATGTAATTATAAAAATAGCTTTATCTTTGATCGTAAAAACACCGACAAACAACACGTATAACTTATCATATTCTCACATTACAGAAGCACCTACCAAAACTACTGAACTTTAAGAGTTTGATGGGTGCTTCCATAACCTCAGAGTGCTCAACTGCTAGAGCTCAGTCTCGACGAAGCTCGCAAGCTCGGAACAAGGTGGGCTCAATTTCGAATAACTAGGTCGAGCCGTGCGCGATGCCACGCCGTGGAAAATTTGATCCGAGGTTCTTGTTACAAAAACATATTTTTGGTTTTCTCAGTAGTGCTTTTTTAAAAATTGGCTGGCTATGAACCGTCGGCGTTTTTGCGAAACCACGGGGAAGGACCTATCTACGATTGGGAAGAACTGGTAAAGGACATGTTCGCAAATATATGAAACTACGGAGATATTTTTCAAAATAACCGGTCGAAGGACCTAATCATAATTTTAGACTTTGGTAGAAGGACCTATCCATAATTTAGAATTTACGGATGGCCTTTTCGCAAAAAAAAATCTACACGTGGATGACCTCCCTGGCCACTAATCCCATGTGACATATGGATAAGTATATATGTACGGGGTTATTTTTTTAAAATAACTGATGGAAGGATCTAACTGTAATTTTAAAATTTGGTGAAAGAATATAATCGTTATTTTAGAATTTATGAAGGACCTTTTCGCAAAAAAAAATCTACACATGGATAACCTCCCTGGTCAACAATTCCGTGTGCCATATGGATAACTAGGTCAATGACTGTGGCACACGCCGTGTGAACGGAAAATGAACTTGTGTTTTTTGTCGTAGAAAAAACACGGTTTTTTGAGAAAAATGGACGGGGACAAAAAAATAGATCGATATGTACTTTCCAAATTCTCAGCCTTTTCCAACGTTGAAAGAACCTAAATGTAATTACGCATTTTTAAAGGAGCATTCACAAAGGGCCGACACGTGGCATGCCTCCCCTCGCGTGAAATCTCTCGAAAATGTTATATAGACTATTATAAGTATATATGTGTATATATATATAGAAAAATACTATTGTACTCCTGAGAATACGTACATTTAATTCAAACAGTATATACATTGGCCCTTTTCAAATATTTAGTTGTGCATACAATCAAAATAAAAAAAACAACTATCCCCGTTCGCTCGCCAGTCACCAGTCAGCACTCACCTTCCGCAAGGCCAGGAAAGGGCCCCACCTTCCCATCCCGCCTCCCGAGCCCAAACAGAAACACAGTGACCAGTGCGGCACTGTGGTCCGTTTGACCACGACCTCTCATTTGGCCATTTCCCCAACCCGCAGCAACAGCGCACCATGTCGAGGCGAAACCGCGCAGCCATGCTCGCCTCCCGCCGCCGATGGTGAGTCGCCGCCGCCATGGATCCGGCTTCCGAGGAGCTCGAGCGCCGCAGCCGCTACCTCAGCTCGCTCATCCACCGCACCAAGCTCAACGCAGCGCCCGCTCTCCTTCCTCCTCCGGAACCCGAGACGAGGCTGGAGCCGGAGCCGAGGGGCGGAAGGCTCGAGGATGCCAAGGCGGTGGTGGAGAAGTGGGAAGTGAAAGAAGGGGGTGGCCATGGGAAGGGGAAAGCGAAGGGAAAGGAGGGGTGTGGGGAGGAGAGGAAGGTCACGGTGCGGGTGCGGGCGGCCGACATGCCACTGGCGCTGCAGCGGCGCGCGATCCGGCTCGCCCATGACGCCATCGCCGCCATGCCGCGGCTCGACAGCAAGCACCTCGCCCTCGCGCTCAAGAAGGTACCGTCCATCTCGCAATGTGTACTATACTTAAATTCGTTGGTTACTCCTCGAGCTCGGGCGCCGCAGCGGCTACATATTAGGTCATTTATTGTGGACGCGGTACAGAGAGAATGCCATCGTGCAGAGGTCAGTAGATATATGGGTGTGATTTGGATTCAGGGAAGGTGTATTTAATGCTGCAGGTTCAGGAGCAAGAAGGTGGCTACTGGCTAGTCATGTGTTTTTTGCTTGTTTGGAATAGGATTTATGCATCAGTGATTTACTGGCGTAGTTGGGGCAGGAGGTAGGATCAAAGGTTTAGTTTTACGGTTCAGGTAGAATGCTATTCATGAAACGAAATGGACGTTTTAGAGCTAGTTCAGCAATAATAGATGCATGAGTGCCATGCAGCATATCTGCTTAGGTAATTGAAAGGGGCATGTTGAGGAAAGTGACACTGGTTGATATATTTCCGTTTCTGATAGAGATGAGCATTTGGTATGACAGCTACTTTAGACACCCATACTAGAAAAGCTGCAGCTATGACAGCTGTTTCTGTGTAGCCATTATTATCTGTTCTTGTCCAAACCACACCATCTGGGATAAGTTAGCCATGGAGCTAGCTGATAAGGTTTGGTTTTGCCCGTGTGTTGCAAGAACTTGGTCCCCCACATTCCCTGTCTCCCTGAACATAATTTCCTGTCTTTCTTGAAGTTCAACAAGCACTGGTTCATTTGTGTTGTTCTGAACATCCCTTCCTTTTGTTTTGTCTGGTCCTTTTTGTTAGTTCATTAACTATGCATGTAAATGTGGAACTGATCTTCCAGACATTTGTTTGTCACAAGCATCTGGGAGCAATCTTAACCGCTATGTTCTCATTGCTACCATTAACTTAATGGATCCTCTAAAGAGTTACGCAAAATAGGGTGCTTGACAAAACATATGTATGCTGAAATCAGGGCACATTCTTGAGTCCTGATCATCAGAATCATACCCGCCATCACCTATTTTTTTCCATAGACACAAAAGAATGAGTGGAAAATATTCAAAGTTGGTTTATCTGTATATTGATTTCATAACTTGTTCTAGAACTATAAGCTCCAACCCTGATTGTTAAAACCACTAAAGTGGCTTAATGAAAGAAACCCTGGTCCTAAAATGTTGTCACTACAAGATGCTGCTGTTGAGAATATTGGTTGCACATTAGGTTGTTTTTGCTAGCAACTTCCTTAATGTAGTTTTTCTTTTGATGGCTGAATAAACCAATTAAGATTGAATAGTGCTTCTTATTATTCTGTTTCACTGAGCTGAGTAGGATGAAATTTCTTAGCCACTCTTTAATACCCCTTTTCCATATTATTGATAGGTGAATACTATTTTCATTTGCTTGCAGGAATTCGATACATCATACGGTCCTGCTTGGCACTGCATTGTTGGAACGAGCTTCGGTTCCTATGTCACTCACTCCTTGGGAGGTTTCTTGTACTTCTCTGTCGACAAGGTCTACATTCTTCTCTTCAGAACCGCTGTTGAGCCTTTAGGCCAGCCACGATGAGACTTTAATCTGTTCATTGGCAAGTATAGATGCTGTGTAGTCTGTATTCGACGTCTAACATGCAGAAGGTTAAGGAGAGTAGAATGATCAACGTCCTCCGTGCAAATATGTAGAAACAATCAGCTGTAACTTCCATGCAAGTTGTGTCACCGGCGGCGAAAATGTGATGGTGATGGTGTGGAGGCCATCATCGCAAGAAGAGCCCAAGAAGAGCCATGGTGTGTTGAATGCCCAAGATCATGTCGAGGATAGATAGAGGTCCTAGTCTCCATCGCCGTAGAGTGATGTCACCGGTAGAGAAGTGACAAGAGGAGAGGAGAGAAAGACCTTGGCTTAGCAATTGTGGCCATCCGTCAAACTCTATGTTTGTGTTCATTCTCTGTGTTCATCTCCTCCAAGTAAGAAGTTGTATGTGTCCATCCTCTCATCGTGAGAGCGTGTGTTCTTGTGTATGTTGAGTCCACAAGATAGTATGGGTGATCTAGGGGTTGTACCATATTCAAGGTGGAGAAGCAACTATGTGGGTTCGGCGACAAGAAAGGTGTGTTTGTGCTGCAAGTGCAAACCCATGCCAAGGAGGAAGGCAGAAATTCTTGAAGATGTGTCAAAAGATCGGTCTTCAAATTAGAAGATGCAACAAAATTAAATGGATGAATGTAACATCCTGAAATATGTTTTTTTTTTTTTTGCCATTTATTGTTTTATGAGATTTTTCCTAGTTTCTTTGAATTTATAAATGCCTTTTTTGCTATTTTTAGTATTATAAAAATAATGTATTTGAGAAAATAAAGCCAAATTTATTATGAAAATAATTTCCCTAATTCAAAATAATTCAATGTATTTTTAAGAATTTTTCTATAATTGTTGAATTCTGTTTGGTATTTTATTCAAAGCCATTTGTATTTCTATTTTTATTTAAAATAAAAAACGAGTTTAAAATCCCTCCTTGTCTGGGCCGAGCCCACTTCCCTTGGCCCATGGCTGGTCGAGGCTTAGATGCCTCCCTCCCTCAGGCCAAATTGGCCGTAGCCATGTGTGCCCCGCGCCGCACCGCTAGGGATGTGATCGGATCAGATACGGTTGAATATCGTCTTATTTATATCCGTATTCGTATTTTTTATCGAATACAGAATCGAATATGAATTATACAGGATAATATCGGTTACGAATACAGGTCGAATACGGATCGGAATCAACATGGATACGAATAATATTAGTCGGATATTTTAAAATTCAATTTCATTTTTTTTCCAAAATCGGTCCAAATTTAAATTCAAAATTCCAAAAGAAATATATTTGTATGTCTTTTTTTTTTTTGCCTTTTTATCCCTAGCTTGTCATACATGTGACTCTGTGAGTAACAATGTACCCCACTGCAATAATTGAACCAAATGATTTGCGGTGGCATATCTTCTTTGAATCCTAAGTAGCCCTCCTGAAACGCCACTTGCCAATTTCTGTACCATCTTTACCCAAATATCTCCAAATTAGCATCTAGCACACATGAACACATTATATCTTGTCATCCAATGCATACCCTAGTCTCTGAAACAGTGAAACATATTAAATTGTTAATGTGTTATTCTGAAATGTGTTATTCGGATAATATCCGTATGTTATATTCGGATATTATCCGAACAAAAACTCGGATATACCGTATCCATCGGATAATCAGTGTTCCATATCCGTATCCGTATCCATGTAAATTATCTGTATCCATATCCTTATCCGAGAAATCAACTGGATATCTGTGAAACTATCCAAATCATCATCCAAATCAATTCGGTCGGTCGGTCGGAAAATATCCGTACCAGTTCCATCCCTACGCACCGCCATGCACCCGGGGCACAGTGCACCAGTTCACACCGTGGACCCGGTCCACTAGAACGGGCCCACCCATCAGCGACCGAGTGTTTTTTCCATTCAAAATTATTTCGCAAAAACTATTTATGATGCAAGCATGACATCAGAAACCGAATTTATTTTTTAAAAAAGAATTCAAAAATCCAAAATTAGAGAAATTCTATTTATCTCATTTTATATGTTTTTAAACTTCCGGAAGCCCATTTTCGCTCGTTCGAACTCCTATCGGCTCTGTTTTTCTTTCTAAATTTATCTTCTATGCTAGTTTGGTATGTTATTTCAATTTATTTGGATTTTATTTTATTTGTTTTTCACATATGCATTTCGGAGAGTCAGATGAGTTCCTCACCAAGGAGTTCGAGTAGCAACCCGTCGAGTAAGGCAAGTTATACATCTTTGATCATGTTGATCCCAGTTTTTAAGTTGTATTTTGAATTTAAATTATTACATGCATAGTTTTCACAAGTATAATTTAGGTCCCAGTTTTAAATAAATAGTTGTGCCTAGAATTATTAAACCACCATTAAAATTTGAATCCCTATGCCATTGTAATCCTAAGAAAATATATGCTTTATTATATGGTGATACTTTGAAATTTCTTAGATATGCTTAGAATTGAAATCAAGATGTTTTCAAAAATTTGTGCCAAAATAAGATTCTATTAAAATGAAAAGTCATGATTTGATATTCATTGAAATGGTATTATTAAATGAAAATGTGGTTTAGACCGGACAAGAAATGGTTGAGAGGTAGTTTTGTCATGGTTCTGAGTTTGTGGAAAGTTTCACCTGGTCAATTAAGGGCCGATTTGAGTTTCGCTGAATGTAAAGGCTAACCGTACTTCACAAGTTTAATATGGGATAGACCTGGCTATCTGTAATGATACATGCCATGGACAGTCATGCCATGATCAGGTGAAAACTGGTGTGAGCATGAGGCTGCCAATCAGTGCAAGAGGGAGCTTCTGACTAGAGTGAGTCTTTCAGCATTGAAACCTTAGCAAGCATAACTACATGGATGGGTCTTTATAAGGGTCTTGTTATGATTTTCTCTGTCACACACCAAAGAAAGTATATTTTTTTTGCAAAAAGAGATGATCAAATCTTATGAGTAAAGTTGTACAACTTCTGTATAGTGTAAAACTAATCGATTAGCCCTGCCTGCGATCATGGGCATGCTGAGCAAGCCATTCATAGATTAGAATTTAGTATTTCAAAAATGAGTTTAGAAAAATGATGTTGGGAAGGAGTGAGTCCATCATGGGAAAATTTTGGTCAGTTCCATAAGTGATTTCTGAGTTGAAAGATATTTAAAAATAAAATCTTCATAAAATTCTACAATTGAAAAATTACGTAGAATATTTGTAAAATTGCTACTTTACGCTAAATTCAACCATACAACCATTCTTTGACACCCTTACATTAAAATTGCTTTTCTGATGTAACTTGTGGAGTACTTCTAGTAGTCACCCTTGATTATTCTGTTGTTTTAGAGGAGTTAGAGCATCTCCAAGAGGGGCCTTAAATATGGTCCTAACTTGAATTATAGGGCTTTTGAAGAAAAGATTAACTCCAGCAAAGACCCTAAATTGGTAAAATTTAGCAAATTGTTTTAGGGCTCCTATGAGAGTAGCTATATTTAGCAACTCTGTGATTGAGCCCTATCTTCATTAGGTTTTAAGGCCTAATTGCTGGAGTGAATATTTCGTTGAAGCCCTAAATCTAATTAGTTGAGGTCCTAAATTGAAGTTTAAGGCTACTTTTTAGGGCTCTCTCTTGGAGATGCTCTTATTTTTTTGATGTTGAGGACCAGGAGGACTAGGCCGCTTCCCCAGTCGATTGCATATGGCAATTCCATCGGTTTTATTACCGCTCTTTATATTTCCGTTGCTTTATTTATTTATTGACCCACATCATTTATTTTGTAATTATGAATATTAATGATAATAAAGTACATTTGATATTACGTGATTTCACTTCTACTATATGCATTAGTTTTTTCTGAATTAGTACATAATACACAGAGGATTTTGAAAGTGTTTTCTAGGTTCGATAATTAATCTTATTGTGCATGTGTGTACCATGCATAGTGTGGGACCCCGGATCAGCTATCCGAAATCTCATGTGTATTTCCATACTAGTCCCAGATCAGTAGCTAGTACACACAGTCACAGACTCACAGTGATACTTCATTGCCGAACATAACGAAAATTGCAACATAAATATTCAAATATGGGCCACATGGCCACTTATTACAATACTCGGTCCAAAGACCGGAGACAAAGCAGCGGAAAACGAAAGAAAGAACAAGTGAACACCAAACGCCACAGGCGACGACTAGAAACGCAACTAGTTCTCTTGGCAATCCTCCTCGAACTCCTCAGGGAAGAACTCGCCCTCCTCAACTGCGTCTTGAAAATGTTATGATGATGACAAGTTGATGTAGCACGTGAGTACAAAAGTACTCAGCAAGTCGGGGAAAGTATGATTATGTGAGGCTTTCCAAAGGAAGCTTAACAGGGTTTATTTGCACAAAGTCACATTTTATTAAACCATACTTAAGTAATAATATTTCGCAAAGCATCTTTTTACAATTCTTTTTAACAATTGAGTTATATAATATTGCAGTGAGGTTCTATCCACCATCACTAATATAAAGGCACTATCCGCCAACTTTTAAAAGATCAAGGTTAATCATATGACTCCATCCGTCAAGTACAAAACTGGTTCTTTCCACCGGGTTAGCTCTATCCGCCAAACAACATCCGAGAGTTTTAACCACTCCCGAATCCCAAAACAAAACACTTTTCAGTTTTTAAAACCAAAATCAAAGTCTACCAATATGAAAGCATTCTTCGCTTTGCCCTTGACCGTAGGCACGGCTATTCGAATAGTTTAACTCTGCAGAGGTGTGCAGCTTTACCCACAAGACAAGATATACCCTTGATGCCATGCAATTAACACACTTCCTTGGGTGTGCCGGCAGGGATATCCTGACAAGGCTGTTACAATGTATCCACCTAATTCGACCCACCCGCTGAGGTTTCACCGCTGTTAGGGTTCCATCCGTCCAGTACAGAAGCCCCCTCTTGCGCCATGTGAGAAAAACGACATTGCCTCTATCCGGCACTCACATTCAACCGAGTGGTGAGTCTAAATTAGGTTTCTACAAATTAGTTAGCCAGGTCGTACCATTATAGACATGTGGTAGTACGGTTATGCTTAGAATGGACAATCACAAGCGTCGGTCCTTAATTGACTTGGGGCGGTACTTGCACAATGGAATCTAGTGCTCAATCCGCACCCACCCGACAATCCATTCCACCCAAGTCCAAATCAGTTTTCATTTTATTTTTATTTTATAAAAACAGTACCAAAAACTTTATAATCATTTCCAAACCATACTTTAAATCATCATTTTTGACTAATCCTCCATGGGTCATTTTCATCAATATTGGTCCTAAGCAATTCTACCGTACTATTCAACAAAGGTCACCATACAAGGTAAACATGGCATAGCAAATGTCCTAGGGTTACAAGTAAACATGGATGTCAATAACAAAGGAGGTATTCACAAATCGGATTAACTATTCCCTTATATTTGATATACAATGATAAACATAGCATGCAAGTTTATAAAACCTTGTAAACACGTTTGTAAACATAGGGTCAACATGCGTCAAGGAGACTTGCCTTCGGTCGCGGGAAGGTCGTCGTACGAGGGAAGTCCGGCGGCGAGGTCGGCGGTCGCGTCGGAGTCCTCGGCTACGCGCAAATCGAGGCAATAAATAAATACCAGAAAATAAATAAAATCTAAAAATTACAAAAATAGTACTGGCAGGTAGATCTTGATTTTAAATGAATTTAGAAATTTGAATAGAGTCAAACGGAGTTCGGACGGAGAAGTTATGAGCTTCCGAAGTTTGAAATTCAAAAAATTGGAAAACGAGGAATATTCCCTGGAATATTCTTTTGTTGACTTTTCTGAATTTTGGGTAGACTTGGGGTCTATGGCAAGTGGGCCATGGCTGTCATTGGGTGGGGGTTCTTCAAGCTTTGGATTGTGACCATGGCCATGGAGGAGAAGCTCTGGGCTAGGGGTGGTGGGGCTGCTGGCCGTGAGGAGGCGGCGGCGGCTGGCCTTGCAGCGTCTGTGTGAGGTGGCGGGCGAGCGGCGGCGGCCGGCGGCGATCGGCCAGCGGCAGCGCCCGGCCGGCCGGCGAGGGCACGGGCCCACACGCACACAAGCACAGTGAGCCTTCCCAAAAGAACAGAGAGCTCCAAACTCCAAAAAAAAATCCGATTTCCACCATTTTCGCATGGATTGGAGCCAAATAAAATCATGGAATCACTAGATTACATCCTTAGGGACCCATAGGAGGAAGGAATTGGATTGAATCTCACCGGAGGCGACGAACTTGACGACGAATGGAGCTCCGACCGAACCGACAAAAACTCGAAATTCGTCTCCAACTCTCGATGAAACCTAAAATTGATTGTTGAGTGAGATTCTAGACTCATCCACGGTCACAAGGAACCAAATGGCATGAAGCAAAACCCACCGGAGAGAGCTCTATGAGGATGAATTCAACGAACTCCGAAAACGGTGACCCGGCGTCGGTTTTCTTGATCTCACGGGCACAAGAGTGGAAGAGGCTAAAGGAGGATCACACCACCGGGACGGGGATTCTTATACGGAGAGAATGGAGGTGGAAGCACGCGGAACGGAGTTGAAACGGCCGAGTTATGAGCATTTATGTCCATTTCGGTTTTTCTTTAATGCGGCTGTTTCCGGCGAGATTAGTGGCTAATAAAGGTGGGGAATGGCAAGAGATCGTCGATACGAATCCAACGGAACCGGCCGTGATCAATTTGGAGTTGATTTGAGGGAGATACGAGTGTTTGAATGCAACCCTAGCCATGAGATCTTGCTTGAAGCTTCCTCTGTTCTTGCCATGGCTAGAGGTAGAAGAAGGTATTGTTCATGACACGTGGCGTTCCCTCATTGGCCCTCCTTTACGCGAATGAACCGCCCTAGAGAAAAATTAGGAAAAATGGTCTAAAAATTCCGGAAAAATTCCTAGAGCCATTTTAGAATATTTGGGACCCAATAAAATTGGTTCCGCTGAATTTGGATGAAATTTGTAGAATTAAATATTCGGGCGCGGATTGCGGGCATTAAACAAAAAGCCACGCGAGATAAAATAGGAGCGAAGGTCCAAAAATCCGGGGAATGGTTCCTAAAACCATTTTGGAATATTTGGGACATAATTGAAGTGGTTTTGGGATTTTTGGAGCATTTTTGGACTCGGGTGAAATTTCGGGTACCGGCGGAAATCTGGAAATTCGATTTTTCGACCGGAGGGGAATTAAATCCCGATTTTGGATGGGAAAGGATGCCAGGTAAATATAAACACCAGGGAAACTCTAATTTTGGAATTTAATTTATTTAAATTAGATTTTTCTCCAGAAGGCGAAAATGAGGATGTTACACATAGTTAGTTGTGATTAGCATGATGAGTTAGTTTGGGAGTCACTAATGTTGCATGCAAGGCTAGTGATTAGTTGATGCGTGCGGGTGTGCACGCTGTACTCCTTGCTTGTATGTAGCAGCATGTTAGCTTAGTCAAGAGGCATGCCATATGTGGATCGTGGCGTGATTTTACGATCGAGTTGCGTCGAGTACTATGTAAAATGTTGTGTTAAGCGCATTTAGTCGTGTGAGAGAACACAAGAAAAAAAGAAAAGTAGCGCTGCGTAAAAAAATGTGCTAGGCAGTAGCTGCCTGGTTCTAAAAATCGCTCGATTTTTACGATTTTTGCTCTTATCGATGAGATACGATATCTAAAATCGGTTTAATTTTAAAAAGAAAATTGAAAAAATTTATGCGACGTAAATCAGTGAAAAATTGGTAAAAATCGATCAAAAAATCATTGAAAAATCGCTCAAAAATCGTTGGTTTTCGGTGAAAATAGATAGATTTTTAGATTGTTTTTACCGTCAAGTTCAAAGTATTTGACTTCAGCATCTATGCGATTTCTAGCAATTTTCGATGATTTTCGGTGCCGAGCTAATAGAGATTTTCATATTGAAATCGATTTTGTAAACCCTGATATCTGCACAACGAAGAACATGTGTTCATTCTCTCAACGCGTGAGTGCGTGTGTTCTGGCTGGAGGGAACTATGTGTAAGTTTTCTAAGGGATTTGGGCCAACATTAATAACCGAGAGGCTCTGGTCCAGAAATGTTAAAACCAAAAGACATTGTATACGATTGAGATCAGGCACTACCACACATAATAACATGATAGATTGTTCGGAATAATCATCACAGACAATTTTTCGAACCGCCTATGACCATTTGTCAGTGATATAATAACATATCATAGACGGTTTGGTCACTGTCTGTGATATAAACATCATGAACAGTTCTAGTTCGGGCCAAGAAAGACTACATAACCATTCTATGCCCTTCGATCATCACAACAGCCTACCTAATCAGCATATGAGAATGCACTTAAGAGCAAGGAAGAGGATTTTTGAATATTTAATCCAACTTATACTTAAAACTTGACATCTTAGAATTGTTTTCATAGCAGCTCAATGCACATCAGTATGTGATTGTAAAAACTGACAAACTTTATTCACTGCATAAGCTATATTAGGCCTTGACAATTTAAGATATTGTAAAGCTCCTATTGTACTGCGATACTGAGAAACACCTTCTTCAGTTAGCAACCGACCAGCTTCTTGAGTTAATTTATCTATTGATACGATTGTTGTGAAGGCTAGTTTACAATTGTGCATATTAACTTTGTTCATCAAATCTATTGTATACTTATTCTGTGTAAGTACCATATTGTCAGGTCCTTTGAACACTTCTATTCCCAAAAAATACCAAAGATCTCCTAAATCCTTTATGGCAAAATCCTTTGTAAGATTTCTGATTAGTTTTTATGTGGTTGCAATAGAGGAGCTAGCAATGATAATGCCATCCACATACATGAGTATGTATATTATAACACCACACTTATTTAAAATAAATAATGAGGTATCAGCTTTGGATGGAACAAAGCCTAATTCCTGAAGTTTAGGCTTAGTCGGGTAAACCAAGCTTTTGGTGCCTGTTTCAATCCATAGAGAGCTTTTTCTAATTTGCAAAGATAATCTGGATGACGAACATCAACATAACCTGGAGGTTGTCTCATATACACCTCTTCCTGAAGTAATCCATACAAAAAAGCATTCTGCACATCTATTTGTTTGAGCTGCACCCTTGAGAAATAGCCAAGGATAAGATCAACCAAACTATAGCAGGTTTGACAATAGGACTAAAGGTTTCTTCGCAATCAATACCAAACTATTTTTTGAAACCCTTTGCTACTAAGCGAGCCTTGTATCTATCAATTGTTCCACCAGGCTTTTGCTTTAGTCTAAAAACCCACTTACAGTCGATGATGTTCTTTCCTTTCTGTGGGGGCATTAGCTTTCAAGTTTTGTTTATGATCAATGCTTTATATCACTAGCCATAGCCTCCTTCCATTGTGGATGCTCAAGTGCTTGTTTGTACGAAGTTGGCTCAATAAAGAAAGCTTGTCGGTTTAAATGATATCAGAATGTTCCATCTTTGAACTGCTTTGTTACAACAATGTTGATCTATAGCCGAATTCGTGGACGGTGCTGATGTTGCTGCTGGTGTTGCCCCTCCACTTGAGCAAGCTGCCAAACTCCACAGTTTGTGGTGTGTTTCCTATAGAGGAAGATGAGGCTAGATGCGTATGCACATCATTAGTCGCAGAATTAGAGAGATTGTCATCTTCACACCAAGTAACATCTACAGAGTTATCGTTAGTCATTGTCAATTGAGAAGAAGAAAGCAACAAGGATGGAAGCAACGTTAATTGAATGT
Organism: Rhipidocladum racemiflorum; assembly: GCA_036346355.1. Taxonomy (NCBI): domain Eukaryota; kingdom Viridiplantae; phylum Streptophyta; class Magnoliopsida; order Poales; family Poaceae; genus Rhipidocladum; species Rhipidocladum racemiflorum. The sequence continues at coordinate 25,204,167 of CM070571.1, forward strand.
GAGGCATAGGACCAGAAGAAGAAGAAGAATTGGATTAAGTGGCAAATGGGAACACATTTTCATCAAAGATAACATCTCGAGATAAGTATAATTTGTCGGTCTACTTATGTAGGAACTTGTAACCTTTTTGCAGAGTATTATATCCCAAGAATACACATTGTTGAGACTGAAAACTAAGTTTTCGAACATTGTAAGGCCTCAGATTTGGCCAACAAGCGCAACTAAAGGTTTTTAGCATTGAGTAATTGGGATAAGGGTTAAGAAGATGGTTTATAGGAGTTGAATTATCGATCACCCTGTTATGAATAGCACTTGTATTCATCATGAGGCCAATGGGCCAATATATATACATGTACATGAGGGTATAAAGGGAAAGCATATATTAGGCAATATCTATACAAGGAATAACAGGATACTGTCTAACACCCCCCTCAAACTCATGGTGGATCAACAACACTGAGTTTGGATAGGAAAAAATTATGATAAGCTCTAGTCTGTGTCTTCGTGAAGAAATCTGCTAACTGGAGCTCTGAAGGCACATACTGAAGAGCCACGACCTCGTCCTGTACCTGTGACCTCATATAAGAAGCATCAACTCCAATATGCTTGGTGAGTTCATGCTTCACTGGATCTCGAGCAATGCTGATAGCCCCTGTACTGTCAGATAAAAGAGGAGTCGGTGTAGAAACAGAGACACCAAAATCCTCAAGCAACCACCGTAGCCATGTAACATCTGTCAAAAGAGCCATAGCCCGCAACTCGGCCTCGGCACTTTCGAGCGAAAGCTAACATCTGTTTCTTAGTCTTCCAAGCAATGAGAGAACCACCAATAAAAACACGATGCGTAAAGGGACCGACGATCGAGTGATCACTAGCCCATGTAGCATCGAGTATGCCTGGAGTCAGAAGAGCCGGAGCGTGGAAAGAAAAGACGGCGAGAGATGGTTCCACGAAGATATCGTAGAACACGAAGAAGATGACTATAGTGGAGCTGAGTGGGAGCAGAAACGAACTGACTCAAGATATGAACTGGATGAGAAATGTCAGGACGAGTGACACCAAGGTAAACAAGACTCCCAACAAGATGGCGATAGCGAGTAGGATCGTCAAGAGGTTCACCATCAGTAGGTCGAAGGTGAACATTGAGCTCCATAGGAGTCTCGGTTGTACGCTCATCAGTGAGAGATGCACGATCAAGAAGATCCTGGATATACTTTTCTTGGGAGAGAAAGAAACTCTCAGAGGTGGAAGAAACCTCTATCCCAAGAAAGTATCGGAGAGGACCAAGATCGGACATGAGAAACTGCTCACTGAGACGGGCCTTTACAAAGGCAATATACTGATAATCATCGCCAGTAATGATCATGTCATCAACATACAGAAGAAGAAGAGTCCGACCACGAGAAGAGGTGTGAACAAAAAGCGCAGGATCATGAGCACTAGCAGAAAAACCAGCGGCAGTGATCACAGAAGAAAAACGCTCAAACCAAGCACGAGGGGCTTGCTTGAGCCCATAAAGAGAGCGACGAAGCCGACAAACCATGTCCTCAGGAACAGAATACCCCGGTGGTGGCTGCATATAGACCTCCTCATGCAACTCACCATTAAGAAAGGCATTCTTGACATCAAGTTGAGAGATGGACCACTCTCGAACAGAAGCAACAGCAAGAAGAGTGCGAACAGTGGTCATGTGAGCCACAGGGGCAAATGTCTCATCATAATCACGACCATGCTTCTGCTGAAAACCACGCGCCACAAGACGAGCCTTGTAGCGCTCAAGAGAACCATCAGAGCGAGTCTTAATCTTATAGACCCACTTGCAGGTAATGGGATGGACACGTGGAGGAAGTGGAACAAGATCCCATGTGCCAGTGCGCTCAAGGGCAGCAATCTCCTCCGCCATCGCATGCTGCCATTCCTGATGAATAACAGCATCACGGTAAGAAGTCAGCTCGGCCAGAGCTGCACCAACAAAAGCAAAACGCTCAGGAGGCCGAATAGACTGTCGATCGCGAAGAGCATAACGAGGAGGAGACACTGAAGAAGATGGCTCATCAGAAGAAGAAGATGAAACATCAAAAGAGTCCTCAGCTGGCGGACGACGAGTGTAGTGGAGAGGATATGGAGAAACAACATCTGAAGAAAGCTGTATAGGAGAGGACGGTGGTGAAGAAACCGGCGATAAAGGAGACACCAATCGTGAAGGGAAAGTGGCAACTGGAGTGTCAGGAAAAGTCAGAAAAGACAGTGGCTCAACAAGGGAAGTAGGAGAGGAAGAAGGACGAGAATAGAAGGGACGAGACTCATCAAAAGTGACATCTCGTGATATCCGTATCCGTCGGCCAACAGGATCCCAACAACGATATCCCTTATGTTCAGCACTATATCCCAGAAAAACACACTCAATAGACTAAGCAGTCAGCTTGGTGCGTTCACGGGGTGCAAGAAGAACATAGCACACACATCCAAAAAGACGAAGTCCAGAATAATCAGGGGGCATGCCACAAAGACGCTCAACTGGAATCCCACCCTTCAGAGCAGAAGAGGGTTGGATGTTGGTCAAGTATGCCGCAGTGGAAACGGCCTCAGCCCAGAAATGAGGTGGAACAGCGGAAGCAAGCATAAGAGCGCGAGCTGTCTCAAGGAGATGACGATGCTTGCGCTCAGCAACACCATTCTGAGCATGAGCACCAGGACAAGAAAACTGAGAAAGAGTGCCCTGTGTGGCAAGAAAAGCTCGAAGAGCTCCGGACAGATACTCCCCTGCCGAGTCAGCACGAAGAACACGAATAGGAGAATCAAACTGAGTGCGAATCATAGTGGCAAAAGTTTTATAGATGGATAAAACCTCACTACGAGATGACATAAAAAATATCCAAGTGTGGCGAGAAAAATCATCTATAAAAAGAATATAGTATCGATGACCCCCTTTTGAAACAAAAGGAGCCGGACCCCAAACATCAGAATGAACAAGATCAAAAGGACGTTGTGAGATAGACTCACTAGAATGGTAGGGGAGTTGTAGCTGTTTGCCAAGCTTACAACCCGTACAGTGTAAAGAAGCATCACCAGACACAGAACCTAAAAGACCACGACGAACTAAAGAAGACAATGAACCACCACAGATGGCCCAAATGGTGATGCCACTGAGCAAAAGTCCCGGTAGAAGAAACAACGGATGCTGAAGCAGTCGTGGAAAGCAGAGGAGACTGGCAGAGGCAGCGGAAGGTAGATGAAGCCAGTCAAGCTCCCAAAGACGCTGAGAGTCATGGCGGCGAGGGCCAGTCCCAACTAGAGTTCCCGTGCGACGATCCTGAACACAACAAGAGTCAGAATCAAGAATAACGCGACAACCATGATCGATGGTCGTCCAGCGGATATGAGCTGCATGGTCGGTTTGGGAACATAGGAAACAGCAGGGACATGAAAAGAAGATGACAAAAGATTGCCTCGTCCTGCAACAGAGAGAGAAGTACCACCTGCAGTATGCACAATGGTAGGAGCAACAAGAGGACTGATAGAATGTAGACAAGTGGGATCAGATGTCATATGAAAAGAAGCTCCAGAGTCAAGAATCCATGGTGTGATACCTGATGAGGATGGTGGTTTCTCATTGGAAGACTGAGTAGCAGAACCTGCAGAACCTGTCGGTGAAGTGGCAGCCATGCGACGTAGTAGCATAAGAATCTCCTGAGTAGAGTCAGAACCAGCAGAGGTCTGCTGAGGTGAGGCGCCCAAGAGTCCAGGCCCCTTAGAGGGACGTCCACCTTGACGCGCAAGATCCTTCTTCTTCTTGTAGCAGAACTGTTCCACATGTCCATTCTTATTGCAGTAGGTGCAGTGAAGACCTCCCCCCTTAGTGGCTGGAACTGAGGTAGGCGGCACTGTCGGAGGAGAGCGGGACGCCGCCAAAACTGAGGAAGACACTAACAGTCCTGCGCCACGAAGACGAGTCTCCTCAGTACGAATAGCTGCAAGGGCCTCCAACAGGGTCACACGAGGATGACGAGCAAGCAGTTGGGCACGAATCTGCTCGAACTCAGCCCGAAGACGTGTCAGGAAGTCGTAGATGCGGCGAAGCTCCAAATGAGAGTGCTGGCGCTGACAACACTGGCAAGTCCGGCAAACCTCCGGTCCGAGGGAATCAAGCTGACGCCACACCGAAGACAACTGCGCATAGAACTCATCCACTGTAGAGTCACCTTGCTGAAGTGACTGCTCCTGTCGAACAACAGCAAGGTACAGGGAGTCTCCAGCTGGCTCATAACGATCACGAAGATGTGCCCACATCGCCTGTGCTGAAGACAAAGCAACAATGTCTCCAGTAAGATGCACCTCCATGCTAGCAACCAAAATAGCAGAGGCACGAGCATCTTCATCAATCCATGTCTTGTGAGCAGCAAACTGAGTCTGAAAGGACTCCACAACATCAGTATAATCATCGGTGATCTTCTGGCGAGCAGCATCATCAGCCTCCTTGGGAATGACAGGCGTGGCAGGGGGAGTTGGACGAGGCGGACAGGATAGCTCACCAGTAAGAAACTCCCACAGACGCTAACCACGCATGTGAAGGCGCATGTGAAGAACCCAGTCTCGATAATTGATACCATCGAAAATAACCGGACATCGAGGAATGTCTGATTCCTGAAGAACCGTAAGATGACACCATTTTTTTAAACAACCAAGCTTTTGACTTGAAGTTACAACAAGCCAAAAGGCTTCACGTGAAACAAGCGCACGGACGTGAAAACACCTCGAGAACACGGACGTGAAACCAAATGGCCTTGAAAAGTCACCACGTGCGTCCTTGCGGCCGGAGACTTCTTCACGCTGCGTGCGCTTCAGGCGGCTCGGCAGCGGCGGTGGCGGCAGCAGCCGACCCGGCCAGGCGTCCGTCGGCGCCGGAGAGACTTCTTCACGCGGCAGAGGAAGGCGGCAACGGGCCCGGCGGCTCCGGCGGCCAGCGCAGATCAGCCGAGACGCAGAGTCAGCCGACGACGCGTTACGGCGCAGATCTGATGCGTGGTGGCCGAGGCGGCCGGCTGGAGCGAGCGCCAATCTGGATCGCGCGACACGTCTGGGCGTCTGGATCGAGACGTCGCCACAGAAGACGAACCGGCGGATTGCCGACGACGCGGGCTAGAGGCGAACGTCGGCTGCTTAGAGGCGTTGGTCACCACGCAGCGTCGGCAGACGCCAGCAACGCCGGTCGAAGCAGAGATGAAGTGACGGCCACAGAGGATGAAGTGACGGCCACAGAGGACGAAGGTAGATGGCCGGCGGACGAGCCGGCCAAGATTGACGCAAGTGCAACGTCAGGTGAGAAAACCTAACCCTAGATTTGGCTCTGATACCATGTTATGAATAGCACTTGTATTCATCATGAGGCCAATGGGCCAATATATATACATGTACATGAGGGTATAAAGGGAAAGCATATATTAGGCAATATCTATACAAGGAATAACAGGATACTGCTAACACACCCGACTAAGTAAATGATTAATAAGATAGGTGGTAGTCAAGAACCGAACCAGCAAGGAAGACTGAGCAAGCAAAGCAAGTCCTGTCTCAATAATGTGACTATGTTTCCTTTTGACAGTTCCATTCTGTTGGTGAGTATGTGGATAGGAAACATGATGTGTGATGCCTACTGATTTAAATAACTTGTGCAATTTCTGATACTCACCACCCTAATCAGACTGGATAGCAAGTAATTTTCTGCCGAGAAGGCACTCAACATGTTTCTAAAATTGATAGAATGCATCTCAACATCAAATTTATGCTTGAACAAGTAGATCCAAGAGAATTTTCTATAACTATCCACAAAACTAACATAATATTTATAACCATTCAATGAAGTGAGTGCAAGACCCCATACATCAGTGTGCACAAGTTCTAAAGGAAAAGTAGAAACATGTGTAGAGGAATTGTATGATAGTTGGTGAATTTGTTCTTGTTGACAAGCATCACACACATAATTGACACTACTAGGTGTAAAACTCAATTTATTTGACTGAATTATTAATTAAACTACAGAGGAAGCTGGATAGCCAAGTCTTCGATGCCACTGTCCAGAAGTGAGCACCATAGCAGAAAAAGATTGATGAGGCTGACAAACAGACGCAATGGGATAGAGACCATCCTTACACTGGCCGTGCAAAAGAGTTGCCTTCATGGCTCGATCCTTTACACAAAATAATGTGGATGAAATTCAAAAAAGGTATCATTGTCAAGAGCAAATTTATGAACTGAGAGAAGATGTTTGTTGGCATTTGGTACATAAAGGATATTGTTCAGATGAAGAGGATGACAATGACCATGAATAGTAATTACTGATATGATAGATAGACAAATCTGCTCTGTTTGCAATGTGAACCTGATTTCCTCCTTTATAGCGATCACAGATGGTGAGTGTCGGTGTTTCGAGCACCGGCCAATGAATTTGTATAGGTAAGAGGGGGGTGCACGCTCCCTCTCCTCGACGGCTTACTCGGGTGAGCGCAAGATGTATACTGGTTCGGGCTGAACGTCCCTACTCCAGTTCGTGTGGGTTTGATTGTATTGATTCCTTGGTTGTCCGTCGTCTTACATGCTCGCTCCCTCCCCCTTTATATAGGCGAGGAGGGAGGTTACACTGTTGCTTGAAAAAGAGAAAAGGGACTGTGCTCTTAGTCGCCCGCAAGTGGCGGGCTGATGGGACTGGCCGCCGGCTCCCCTTGCCCTGCTGCTGGTCGGCGTAGTTGCTCGTAGTAAATGCGAGAGTTGGGGACTTGTGCCGCTGCGTCATCATTACGGCCAGCATTTAATGCGCTCGATACGCAATAAATGCTGTCGCTTCTTCAGGGATTTCGCCGATTCGGTTCTTCCTCGCCAGCCGTGGCTTCGGGCCCCGACCGGCCTGGTTCGGCCCATGCGCTTTTTCGGGCCGCTGGGGGTACCCATGGCCTGGGTACCCGTCAGTAGCCCCCGAGCCCCCGTGCAGGTCGGAGAGGTGCCCGGGGGGTCTTGTTTCCGTGCCGTGATGCCGTGATTCGCTTGGCCTGATCAGAGTCTCCGACCGGGTGTAGCCCCCGAGCCCCCGAGCTGGTTGGAGAGCAGGTCGGGGGGTTTTCGCCGGGTTTGGTCGGGAAGAGTCTTCGACCGGGTGCGCGCGAGCGCACCCGGTGGGTGTAGCCCCCGAGCCCCCGAGCTGGTCGGAGAGCAGGTCGGGGGGTTTCGCCTTGCTTGGTCGTTGCTTTGCGGTATCGGGGAGGTCCGATCGCAGTATATATCTGTGCCCGGGTCGTGCCGCCAGGCGCTCGGCTGGCTGGACGCCCTGGCGAACACATGGCGCCCGGGTCGTGCCGCCAGGCGCGCAGTGGGCCGATCGCCCTGGCGAGCACGTGGCGTAGCGGTGAGTCGCCGGCGGCACGTGGTGCCCGGTCGTGCCTTCGGGCGATGGGCTGATCGCCCTGGCGAGCACGTGGCGCCGGGTTGGCGTCTGTGGCTGGTCGCCCGGCGCACGTGGCGCCCGGTCGTGCCTTCGGTAGCCGATGGGCTGATCGCCCTGGCGAGCACGTGGCGCCGGGTTAGCGTCTGTGGGCTGGTCGCCCTGGCGGACACGTGGCGCCCGGTCGAGCCGCCGGGCGCGATGGCTGGTCGTCGGCGCCATGGTAGTGCCGCCGGGCGCTCGGTCTGTTCGCTCTGGCGAACACTGGCGCCGGGTCGTCGCCGCCAGCGCGATGGCTGATCGCCACTGGCGAGCACGTGGCGCCGGTCGAGCAGCCGCCGGCGCGCGGGCTGGTCGCCCTGGCGGACACGTGGCGCCCGGGTCGTGCCTTCGGGCGCGCAGTGGGCTGATCGTCCTGGCGAACACGTGGTGCCTGGGTCCCGTCCCCCTTTTTTACGCCCCGTCCGCTGGTGGGGGACCAGGAGGGGGTGAGAAACGCGCGCTTGCCTTCGTTGGCTCGAGCGCCGCTCTCGTGGGGCTACAAGCGAGTGATCCGGGTGGAACCTGGAGGCCCCCCTCGCGAGGGGGGTCCCCTAGCGGACAATCCCGGCGCGGGCGTCCGACCCCCCAGGGGGGCGATCCATAAAGAATCTTTCCTTACTCGATCCCGTATCGGACCTTGGATCGTTCGCTGATCCAAGGCGCAGCTGGCTGCCACCCGTCGACGGGTTCCGCGGGAGAGCGTGAGGTGTGATCCCGGACGTGAGTTAAGGCGATTGGGTCGTCCGCCGACCCAACTAGGGGCCCGCTGGGGGCTCGCCTTGTCCTCACCTCTTGCCCATTTTTTTTTTTTGCTGTGGTGGATATCGTCGCCGTCTCTTGCCTTAGGGACCACAGGGGTCGGGCATTGGTCGGTGTGTGTATCACAAAAGTTAGAGAGTTGGGAAATCGAGAGAACGCTCAACCGTGGGAGGCTGTTCCTGACCGATCGTGGGTCGACCCGCTTGGGCACTTCCTTTCTTCGCCAAGCACTACTTCGTAACCGTAGCCGCCGGGGCGTAGGCCGTAGTACTTTTTGGTCGAAAGTTTGGCCGTCTTGGGAGGACCCGACGATTGGTTGTGACAACCCGACCCGCGGGACTCTTGTAGCCCCCGAGTGGGGCGGGGCGGTTTGTTTGTTACCGCCGCGCGCCACTTGAAGGAGTAATAACGAGTGTGCAAGAAGAAGGTACTCACTTATCTTTCTTTATGACTGGCGAGGTTTTTGTTCAACGCGGGGAATTGGCGGTGCTTCGGTTCCCGCGTCGCTTGCTTCGGCGCTTCGGCTTCTACGCCATCAGCTTCGAAAAGGTGCGGTCGTCATGAATGCTGGCGGGTATCCCGGCGCGTCGCTTCGTTTGGCTTCGGATCGCCTATAAATAGGCGGAAGGTGGGCGCCGGGACTTCATTCAGCGACGTTGAGACGAACTGTCGACTTGCTTTTATGGCTGCCTCGCTCTCTTATTCCCGTTCTAAGGATGAGAACCCACCGATCGATGAGATCGACTGGGACTCCCTTCAACGAGAGGCAGAGGATGAGGAGGAGTTGGGGCGACGAGCTGGCCGTCTTGTAGCGGCGGCCCCGTCGGACGACGGGTTGGATCGAGGCTCTGGAGCGGGAGGCGGAGGAGGAGGAGCGAGAGCGGGCGCGACAAGCCGCGGTCGTCGGGCTGAGGGAACCGCCGCCGCGAGCGCCTGAGCAATTGGGGGAGCGGGGCGCCGTCCTCCCCCGCGCTCCTTCTCCTTCCGGAGCACAGAGTCGATCATGACATCTAGGCTCATGCTGGCAAGCGACCGTGCTGCCGATCGCCCCGATCGTGCTGCCGTACTCTTCTCCGACGGCGGTCCCCCCTGTGTCGGACTCCAAGCTCCCCCGGGAACCATAGAGGTCACACAGGGGGGGCGCAGGGGCTGCCGCTTCTTGAAGGTGCGTCCGGGCGGATCGGGGCTCTCCTGCTGCGGGTTTCGGCGACCCGGCTATTTTTTGCTGTGCGTCGCGGCAAAAATTGTGCGGGAAGCTGAAGCTGTGTTTGGAGAGGGACGATAAGTCCGGAGATCAACTGTCGGCGGGGAAGACCTTTTCGCTATTTTTCGGTTTGTTGCTGGTAGGATATGCCGGGGTCATGGTTCTTGGGTCTGCGGGGACCACCCGACCAGTGATCGACATGCTCCAGCGTTTTCCGAAAAAAGTAGGAAAAAACAGGTTTTAGCGCGAGCGTTAGTTCCCCGCAACAGCAGATACCATCCTGTTCGTCTCTTTTTCCTTGGCGAGATACCACTTCGCAACCGTGACGCCGGGCGAGGCCGTGGTACTCGGGTTGGAAGAAAGAAAAGAAGACCGAATGATCGGGTGGATGACAGCGGTTGAACGCGGTGTCGACCCGAGTGGAAAAAATGCTACGCGCAGGCCCGGTAAAAAAGGTGAACATGGCGATGAACGAGGTAGAAAAAAGGGCTAAGGGTAGAATCGTCTTAGCTTTTCAATGTTCCAGGCGTTTGACAAGATGTTGCCATCGGGATCCTTGAGCCGGTAAGTGCCAGGTCGAAGGACCTCTACTACAGTGAATGGACCCTCCCAAGGAGGGGAGAGCTTGTGCTTGCCTTTGTTGGACTGAACTCGGCGCAGTAACTGTGTCGCTGTGTTGAACGCCGCCCTCTAACCTTGCGGTCGTGGTAGCGTCGCAGTTGTCTGTGGTATTTGGCCGAGCGAACGACGGCGACATCTCGCGCTTCATCGAGCCGGTCGGCCGTCTTCTTTGGGACTCGAGCCCCCGGGTCTCGTTGAAGGCCTGAACCTTTGGGGCGCCGTAGTCCAAGTCGGTTGGTAGGATGGCTTCTGCTCCGAATGCCAGGAAGAACGGCGTGAACCCGGTCGACCGGGTCGGGGTGGTCCGTAAGCTCCAAAGTACGGGAGGTACCTCGGCTGCCCAGCGTCCGCTGCATTTCTTGATCGATCGAAGATTCGCGGCTTGAGCCCTTGGAGGATCATGCCGTTCGCTGCGTTCGACTTGGCGTTGCTCGTGGGTGGGCGACGGCCGCCCAATCCACGCGGATCTTTGGCCGCCGCAGAGCTCGAGAAACTCCTTTCCCGTGAACTGCGTTCGTTGTCGGTGATGATGGAGTTCGACTCCAAACCGGTGAAGCGATATTGCGGATGAAGTCCGCCGCTGCGCTACCAAGTGATTGTTGTGATCGGCTTGGCTTCTATCCACTTGGTGAACTTGTCTATCGCGACCAACAGGTGGGTGAAGCCCCCGGGCGCTTTCTTGAAGGGCCCGACCAGATCGAGTCCCCAAACGGCGAAGGGCCATGTGATAGGGATCGTTTGGAGGGCTTGCGCCGGGAGGTGAGTTTGCCGAGCGAAGAATTGGCACCCTTCGCACGTCCGGATGATTTGCTCGGAGTCGGCCACGGTCGGCCAGTAGAAACCCTGTCGGAAGGCTTTCCCGACCAGGCTTCGTGACCCAGCGTGGTGTCCGCAAACCCCGCCGTGGATGTCGCGGAGTAGCTCTCTTCCTTGGTCGGCTGGGACACACTTCTGGAGGATCCCGGAGGGGCTCCTTCTGTAGAGGTCGTTGCCGATCAGGACGAAGGATTTCGCCGACGAGCGAGGCGGCGGGCCTCGGTTGGGTCGTCGGGAGGGAACCGTCGATCGGCCGATCGACGAAGGGATTCCTCCGATCGGTCTTTGGTCATCGGGGCGTTACAACCGGCTCGACCAGCTCAGCCTTTGTCGGGTCGCTTGGCCGATCGTCAGGCGATCGATCCGGATGGATGCTTGGTGTAGGTCGAGGGACGAAAATTCCCGGCGGACCGGCCCTCTGCCGAGGCGAGACCGGCCAGTGATCGGCCTCTCCGTTGTTCCGTCAGAGCTATGATGGAGCTCAAATCCTTTGAACTTTTGCTCCGGTTGCGTACCTCTCGACGATGAGCCGCCATCCGATCGTCGCGAGGTTCTCGCAGCCTTCATGACTTGATCGACGACCAGTTTTGAGTCGCCATGCACGCATAATCGCAGAGCTCGAGGTCGGCGGCGATGCGGAGACCAAGATGCGAGGGCCTCATACTCGGCGGCGTTGTTGGTTGCGTCGAAAAGTAGCCGGATGACGCATCAAGCTTGTTCCCGAGTGGTGAAAGAATGACGACCCGGCCCGGCTCCGTTTTGGTGAAGGACCCGTCGAAGTACATCGTCCAAGACTCGTGGTCTTCGAGTGGAGGTGGGGCCTGGGCTTCGGTCCACTCGGCGACGGTCGGCGTAACTTGAGATTTTATGGCGGTCCGAGGGACATAGGATACGCCATGCCCGTTGAGCTCGAGTGCCCACTTGGCAATTCTTCCGAGGCGTCGCGGTTATGGATGACCTCGCCGAGTGGTAGGGAAGTTACCACGGAAGCGTGGTCTTTGGTTGAAGTAGTGTACCGCCTTCCTTTTCGTGATCGAATCGCGTAGAGCATCTTTTGGATCTGCGGGTACCGTGCCTTGGACTCGGAGAGTACTTCGCTAATGAAGTAGACCGTGCTGGACCTTAAGGACCCGCCCTTCTTACGCTCGCTCGCGACAAGTGCCGTCTTGGCGACCTGGGTCGTGGGCGGCAATGTAGAGTAGCAGAGGCTCTTCTCGCGCCGGGCGACCAAAGATCGAGGGGTGGTCGTGAAGACCTTCGGTAGCGTCGGCGTCTGAGCCTCCTTCGTCGGTGAAGTGGTCGGATTTCCTCGGGAGTTTGTATAGAGGCAAGCCGCGTCACGAGGCGGACGTGAAGCGACTCAGGGCCGCTTAGGCATCCCGTCGACCTTTGGGCCCCTTTGAGGTTGCCGATCGGCCCCATCTTTAAGATTGCGGAGATCTTGTCTCTACCGCTTCGATGCCGCTCGGAGATGATGAAGCCGAGTAGCTTCCTTGGGTACCCCAAAACGCATTTCGGGGTTGAGCTTGATGCGGAACCGCCGAAGGTTCGCGAAAGTCTCCTCCAGATCGGGCGATGATGTCGCTGGTCTTCCTGGTCTTGACAACGATGTCGCCGACGACGCCTCGACATTGCGGCCGATCTGGTCGGAAAGGCGTGTCTGCATACATCTACGGTATGTAGCCCCGCGTTCTTCAGGCCAAACGGCATTGTCACGTGAGCGTAACGAACCGCACGGAGTGATGAAGGAAGTCGCGAGCTGGTCGCCTTCTTTCATCGCGATCTGGTGGTACCCTGAGTAGGCATCCGTAAAGGGCGAGGATTCGCACCTGCGTGGAGTCTACCATTTGGTCGATGCGGGCGAGGGAATGGATCTTTCGGACATGCCTTGTTGAGGCTTGTGTAGTCGACACACATTCTCCATTTCCCGCCTTCTTTTTTACAAGCACAGGGTTTGCTAGCCACTCGGGGTGGCGAACTTCTTTGATTTAACCCTGCGGCCAAGAGCTTGGCTATTTCCTCTCCTATGGCCACGCGCTTTCCTTCGTCGGCCGGCGCAGACGGGCGATCGGGTCTAGACCCAGGCCGGATGTTCAGGAGTGCTCGGCGACTTCCCTCGGGATCCCGGCATGTCGGAGGGCTTCCATGCGAAGGCGTCCCGGTTAGGCGCGAGGAAGTCGACGAGCCGCTTTCCTATTTGGCAGAAGCGTGGTCCCGATCCGAGCGGTTTTGGTAGGGTCCTCTGGGTCGACCTCGATAGTCTAAGAGTCCTAGGCGGACTTTAAGGAGACAGGTCCGGACTTGCTAGAGTCGCGAGCGGACTCGGAGGTGCTGGCTAGGAGGCCGGCGAGATCGGAGGATGCGAAGACCGCAGAGGCCAACTCGCACTGTCTTTTCTCGCAGCCGTAGGCGAGCTGGAAAGACGCGGTTACGGTGATCACCCCATGCGGCCCGGGCATCTTCAGCTTCAGGTAGGTGTAGTTGGGGATCGCCATGAACTTCGCGTAGCATGGTCTCCCCAGGATGGCGTGGTAGGAGCCGGGAAAATCCACGACCTCGAAGGTGAGGGTTTCGGTCGCGGAAGTTAACCGGCTCCCGAACGTGACGGGCAGGTCGACCGCCCGAGCGGGTGGGCCTGGCCGCCAGGAACGACGCCGTGAAAGGGTGCTCGCTTGGTCGAAGGCTCGAGCGGGGATCCCCATGGCGCCGAGGGTCTCAACGTAAAGCGATGTTGAGGCTGCTGCCGCCGCCCATGAGCACCTTAGTCAGCGCCGTTCCCACGATGGGATCAATGACGAGCGGTACCTCCCTGGTTGCGGGACGTGGTCGGGTGGTCGGCCGGCCAAAGGTGATCGGGACTCACCACCGAAGGTATTTAGGTACGGTGGGCTTGCCGCGAACACCTCTCGGCAGCGAGCTTGAGCTGCCTCCGCCGGGCGTAGCTTGCCGGTCCGCCGAAGATCATGAGGCAACCGTCGGTCTCGGGAAGCCGGCGTCTGCCTCTCTGATCTCGGTGGTCGGCGCCGAAGTCTTGCCTCTTTCCTTTGCCCGTGGCGCCGTGGGGTTCCGGAAAGAAAACGCTTCAGGACTTCGCAGCCCCGATACTTGTGCTCGACGGTATCCGTGATTCGACACGCATTTCCATCAGCTTCTCGAAGTGGTCGGGGTTGCCGGCCTTGCGGCTTTCCCGATCGGGTCGGTGGTCGCGAACCAGCGGTCCTCGCGACCTGTTTGCCGTGGCGCTTTTGTCGGGGCGGTCGGAGGAGGGGCCGGGCTCGGTGCGATCCTCGCCGACTTCCCTTTGTCGAAGATGACATCTACGGCCTCCTCGCCGAGGCGTGGTTGGTGGCAATGTCCAGGAGTTCTTTGGTGGTCCTGGCTTCGCACACCCCAGCTTTATGGACCAGGGTTTTGGAAGTGGTGTCAGATGAATGCCCCACGACATCGGCGTCGCGGATGTCGTGGAGCTCGTTACCGCTGGGAAAAACGTCGGATGTAGTCCCGGAGGTTCTCCACTGGCCGCTTGCAGCCTTTCAGTCCCAGGAATTCCTGGTCGCTTGTAGGTGCCCTGGAAGTTGCCAACGAAGTGGTGCTTGAGGTCGGCCCGATCCGGATGATGTTGGCGCAGATATTCGAGCCATGCCCGGCCGAGTCCGCCAAGTAGATGGGGAGGTATTGATGACAAAGAGGTCGTCCGTCGCTCCCCGCTCGGCATGCGAGCCGGTAATCTTCCACCACACACCGGGTTTGTAGCCCTGTGTACTTGGCTATGTTGACCGGCGCCGGACCGGCAGTGGAACTTCGCTGCGAATTCTCGACAGAACGCCCGTGGCCCGGCCATCGGGGCTCGGGCCGCGGTCACGCCCGCGGGCTGTCGGCGACGTACGACCGGGTCGGGTCGTTCCTCGTTCTTCGCTGTTGGAGGGTGGTGCGATCGTCGCGTTCGTCCACCAAACGTTGGTGCACCGGGGTGCGCGATGCCTGGGGGTGGCCGGAAGGTGACGCTGCCCTTGTTTCGCTCGACGGCCTCGGTGGCGTTGCGGCGCGGGCCATCCAAGAGGCGTCGAACGCTGCGATCCGTGGCCATACAGCGTCTTCTTGGCCGCCGCTCGCTCCACCAGGCCCCGGAGGTTCTGGTGGGTAGCCTTGGCTGCAGGATCGTCTGGCTCGGGAATGCCGCGGAGCAGCATTGCTGCTGCGGCGATGTTTTGGCCAGCGTGGGGAAAAAACGATGAATCGTCCGTCCCCCTAGCCAGCTGGTGGTGGACCTGGCGCGGCGCGAAGCGCCACGCCGCCAGCGCAGTAGTAGAGCGGGCGAGCACTGCTCCAGGTCGGCCTGGAGCTTGTCGAGCTCGGCCTTTTGAGCCTCGAGCTCGTCGCGTCGCCGCTGAAGGTCGGCGCGGCGAGCACGGTGATCCTCCTCGGTGTGTTGGCGGAGAGTCTTCGGCGTGGCCGGGGTAGCAGCGCCTGCCGCGGTGTCGGGGTCGCGGTAGCGTGGTCTGTTCTTATCTCTTCCTCCGCTAGAGCCGTGGTCGGAGGAGTTGTCTGAGTGGTGGTCGTCGGGTGCATGGCCGACCATTGCCACGAAGCGCGAGGTCGCGGCGGGTGCGACCGCCACTGCTCGATGCCTCCGCGCGTCGCTTGGGGTGATCGGGCCTCTGGCGTGCTTCGGCGTCGGGGTCCGTGCGGGGACCTCGAGCCGGAGGTCTCTGAGGGCGCTGGTGAGGGCGTCAGGGTCCTCGGTGGACACTTGGCGCCGGAGTACGGCGGGGACGATCACTATCTGTCCCGCCGTGGTGGTGACGAAGTCGAGGGAGCCGAAACGGATCGACGCTATCGGCATGGCGATGTCGGAGAAAAAAGGAACCGCCGAGGAAGCTAAGCGGAAAATGGCGGCAACGCCGTGCACAGCCCCTACCTGGCGCGCTAACCGCTTGTTTCGAGCACCGCCAATGAATTTGTATAGGTAAGAGGGGGTGCACGCTCCCTCTCCTCGACGGCTTACTCGGTGAGCACAAGATGTATCTTGGTTCGGGCCGAACGTCCCTACTCAGTTCGTGTGGGTTTGATTGTATTGATTCCTTGGTTGGCCGTCGTCTTCCATGCGCGCTCCCTCCCCTTTATATAGGCGAGGAGGAGGTTACACTGTTGCTTGAAAAAGAGAAAAGGGACTGTGCTCTTAGTCGCCCGCAAGTGGCGGGCTGATGGGACTGGCCGCCGGCTCCCCTTGCCCTGCTGCTGGTCGGCGTAGTTGCTCGTAGTAAATGCGAGAGTTGGGGACTTGTGCCGCTGCGTCATCATTACGGCCAGCATTTAATGCGCTCGATACGCAATAAATGCTGTCGCTTCTTCAGGGATTTCGCCGATTCGGTTCTTCCTCGCCAGCCGTGGCTTCGGGCCCCGACTGGCCTGGTTCGGCCCATGCGCTTTTTCGGGCCGCTGGGGGTACCCATGGCCTGGGTACCCGTCAGTGAGTCTATCAAGGTCGCTTGTTAGATGATTCATTTTTTTTGTGTCAACATACTAGTTTGTGTCGATTTGATAGTTGCCTGAAGAGGCTGCAACAGCAAAACGTTGATCCTCTGATTGATAGGAGTGATCAAAATGATGATAGCAGTGAAGAGCATTATGCCCATGCTTGCCACACACCTGGCACATGATGAACTGTTGTTGTTGAATCCATTGCTACCGCGCCCTGCCCGATTTCCTCCTCCATTGCCACGGCCATGACCACCATTGTTGTTGACGTAGTTCTTGATAGCATTAATGCTGTCTAATGAAGACATGTGCACATCAGCACTATGTTGTTCCTTGCACAGCTCATAGCTGAGCAGATGTGCATAGAGATCAGTCATTGTGATCTATCCTGCATGGGTTGTCATAGAAGTGATAAAAGCGTCATAGTCGTCGCCGAGTCTAGCAAGTATGTAAGAGGCAATTTCTTCTTCATGCAATGGACCGCCAATTGAAGTCATCGTGTCTGCCAAGTTCTTCATCTTCTGGAAGTAATCTGATGAGGAAAACAACTCCTTGTTTAGATTGGCTAGCTGAAAACGAATTTGCATGATGCGTGCACACGAGCATGAGGCAAACATGTGCTCTAACGCCGCTCACACTTCGACCGATGTAGGTAGAAACAATACATGACTAAGAATTTCCTCTGTGAGGGAGGAAAGAAGAGCACTAAGCACAAGTTGATCCTATTGAAACCAGATGGTATAAGCAGAATTTAGAACTTGATGTGCTACATCTCTGTCCCCTCGACGATAAACAATGGCGGCTTCTCAATTGTGCCATCAACATAGCCAACGAGCTGCTGGCTAAGAAGATAGGGCACAAGTTGTGCTTTCTAGAACAAAAAATCATCTCTAGTTAGCTTCATGGTTACGAAATGGCTGAATGAAGGCGTGTCCATAACTCTAGTAGAAGTCGATGTCATTGCGGAGGTGGTGGAAAGGGAAGATGAGCTAGATGAGGAGGTCATCGTGGTTGATCAGGCAAGACTACCATGAAGACTTTTGAGATGTTTTGCCGCAAGGAACTCAAAAGGAATTCTCTGAATCTTGCACAAGCTTCACGAACTTCATACTGAAAGTTCCATTTTAACAGCATTGAAGGAACACGGGTACATTGTAAATCGGCTACCTTGTAGCCTCTGCTGTCACTAACACAAGGATATTAAGCTCGTCACCTACTCGCATGTCGGTCCTTTGCTTTTGTGCTTTGCGTGCTCATGCATGTGAAATCGGACGAATTGATGTGTTAGGCATGCTTCGTGTCTACATGCAGACTGCAAGTTGATGTGGGATTCTAGGATGGAATCCACCACATGAAGAAATCGATGTGCCATACCAAAGGCCTTCGATCCAGTCGCATAACCGGATACACTACAAATGCGGTTCAAGAACATCATCCACACAGTGGGAAATGCATTACGAACCCACGAAACTGAAGCGAAGAGGGATGGATATAAAGCAACGGCTCACAGGCAAGAGCAGCAGAAAATATATATACAAAGTGGCACGAAGGATCCACCTGCTAAGCAGCGAGACAGCTTCAAGATTTCCTATCGCAACACAAATTGGAGCCTCCAATTTCCAACGACCACAAGAACATTATAATCTGTACCGAAGAAACGATAACCCAGAGCACATTGAAGTGTTACTAGTGAATGAATATGGGTACGCTACGCTAGCTCAAATTAAAAATTCCATCGTATAAATCAGGATGCCAAGTAAGTAAGAGATTATAGATCGTTACTACTTAGACGAGCAGTGCAGCGAAAGAAGAGTTGAAGGAGCCCGATTCAACATAATGCGCGTCCTTGAGCAGTGATCGATTGTACTTAAGCGGTGGTCGAACAGCACAAATGATCATCCCGATTAGTGCCGTAGTAGTAGCAATGCCTCTACCGAAGTCCATACGTTCGAGGAAGAAACATCGTGCGTCAGTGTGTTAGCACTAGCGCGCACAACTGGACCTAAGCAGTGACGAGTAGGGTTTTGGTGGGTGTCGTGGTACAATAGTTGCGTACCAACTAGCCTTCATGTTCTCTGTTTATATAGCCCCTCAGTGGAACCCTATGTTAGGGGCCTAACCAAGGTGTAAAGCCCACTTAACACATTAGTGACGGATCCAATCTAAACCAATGTATTTCAACCCGTTAAGTGTGATCGTGCATGTTCATGCATATTTGGCCATGGCCTGAAAACTCCTTTCAGCCCATAAGTCGACAACAACACCTAGCAGAGCAAAGCAATTTTCAAATATACACAAAGATCATATCAAACGAAACTATATAGTGCTCATGTACAGATCCTTTTGCCTCAATACCAGATCAAAATTAAAGCGAGAAATATACCAGCCTATGATAGCTCGATCATTCACTAAGTTTTTAGTAGATTACTCAGTTGCAATTGACTCATCTATCATATTCGATATAACCATGCACTTTCTTAATCCAACCGCTTCGATGGACCCAAAGATACAAATTCCATGTTCATCGTTCACATTCCTCCGCATGTTTTATAATAACCCAAAAGCTACCTTATGACTATACTAAGTTACGGAGTGGCGTTTAGCAATCTCTAAGTATAATATTACACATGTAGAAAACTGTGACGATCTCAGGTCACTATATATGAGACCAACTGATAACACTTAAGAATATAATAATTTCCACAATGTCTCGTGATGGATCACTCCAACACCACGTTCTCTAACATATATCCACATTGTTGATTTGATATCCTTATATCCATGATCCGTGAAACATAATCATCAATCGATACATGTTCTGACATATAAATTATAACTAGTAAGGTGCCCATGCGTTGCAATGGTATTTACATTTTGAACGGCTGTCCTGCTATTACGATAACATGAAACAAGAAAATATGTTGCGTAAATAATACCTTATACAGTAGGATACTATTGAAGCAGTATTTCTATATTTCTATGTAAATAAAGCATTCTGACGCTTCGTTTCTTGCGCCTGGAGTGGTTAATTAATTAAAGAGATGGGTAATTAAAGAATGGTCTTGTGTGCTGTCTTCCATCCACACCTGAAGTGGTTAATTAAAGAGGTGGGTAATTAAAAAATGGCAGAACTAGTAATTTTGATGAAATGACGTGGAAAGAAACTCTCAATTTATATAGTAGAGATTATCCTACATGATGATATAAGGTCTAAGAATAATTCAGAATAATATCAAAACATGAATAAGGAATTTCATGAGATATTTATTTAAGGACAAAATAATCATATTATTCTATAAATATAGACGTAATACAGTCAGTTTCAGTTTCTATGATTGCCTCGAGGGCATATCACTATGAAACACTTGAATACAATTTCTAGGAACACAGACCATCTTTTCTGTCCATCTCCACGTTCGCCCTTGGGAGCGTCCTTGATTTCTTTAGCAGCATCCTCCTAAAGCCAAGCACATGATATTTGCAGATTTAGAATGACAGAGAAAATAATATGCATATGGAGGGGCGAAGAAAATACCGAGATGTCGGAGGTCCACAGCGTCAGGTTATCACGCAGAAGCTGCATGATTAAAGTGCTGTCCTTGTAGGATTCCTCGCTCAGTATGTCCAGCTCCGAGATGGCCTCGTCAAAAGCCTGGCAAAAGCGAAGAAAAGTAAGGGTATATAACAGTTCTACTATGGCTGGGATTTGGACAATGACAAGTTACTGTTGCAATGGCAGAGAATGCACTTCCATTATTTCTACGAAATGCAGACAGGCCATATTAAGACACGCTACGTGTTTCTTCCCCATCACAAATGTGGTCTAAAGATACCAATTATGATTGTTGAAAGTCACTGAGGTGTTGCTCATGAGGTTCTAACTTCATTAGATAGCTGCTCAAATTTGGCAACGAGAAGCTGGCACTTGTTAGTTGCTTACACTTGTTATTTGATTCATCATTTAATCGGAAATTTTGATATAGGCTAATCCGTCCGCAGGATGCTCATAACATGTTCTGCTCATTGGTATTAAGAAGTCTACACTTGTAATCTTGTTCATCATGATGTCTCCTGAGCTGTTACAACTGGTGGGAAGTGTCCTTGTCTGTCTTTTAGATTCACCACATCTATTATTTGCTTACACAACTATGTAGAACCTGTCCTTGATATCTTATTACCTTACACTTGTTATTCGATTAATCCCAATTACCAAGGCAGAATATTTCATAATAGCTGTATGAACTTCAAAATATAACCTCTATTATAGAGGAAGAGATTGGAGACCAACCGACTGCCAGCCCCTTTTTTGCGAAAAACCCCCTCCGTTCTTCGAAATTACGAATAGGTCTCTTTGCGATTTTATGTGAGAGTAAAATATTTTTCCCGGTTTGCGTTTAGGTCCCTGGTTTGTCGTTTTACAGGGAGAACCTCCCGTTAAATACGAATCGCGAACAAGCCCTTTCCTAATTTTTCAAAATAGCGAACAGGTCCAAAATTATAGCAAATAGGTCCCCGCGGTTTACGTTCGAGTCCTTTCTCCGTTTTGCCCGAAAAAAATATTTTAGTATTCCGTTTTTTCTCCAGAGCATGCAAAAAATATTTTCGTTGGCCATTTTTCCAGAAAAAAATGGAAAACATTCCTTTCTCCGTTTTGCCCGAAAAAAATGTTTTCGTGATCCGTTTTTTCTTCGGAGCATGGAAAAAATGTTTGTGTTGGCCGTTTTCCCCCAAAAAATGGAAGACCGTTTTCTTTATCCGTTTTGCCCGAAAAAAATGTTTTCGTGGTCTGTTTTTTCTTCGGAGCCGTTTTCCCCAAAAAATTATATTACCCGGTGAACGCATGGGGTGTTAAACTCGGCATCTATAATTTTTTTTGTAACTCGAAATCTAATATTGTCCAGAGCGATCTCTAATATTTATCAAAATGTGTATTATCTTGGATATTCGTACCTTTTTTCAGAAATAAAAACTTGGATCAAATTTCGCACGGCACGGCGGAGCGCGCAAATCTGCCTAGTATACTTAAGTCCACATGGTCTTATTCAGTTCACAGGCACTGAAATAAAACATAGTTGGCAGCACAGGTGGTGGTTGTAGAAAACAAACCTGCTTGGCGAGATTGCAAGCACGGTCAGGAGAGTTGAGGATCTCATAATAAAACACTGAGAAGTTGAGCGCCAGCCCAAGCCTAATAGGGTGAGTCGGGGGCAACTCCGCCAGTGCAATATCCTGTCAGATTTAACATAAACCAAATTGAGCCAAACTCTCCATGGAATGATAAAGCAGGACAAATCACAAATAAAGGATTCCCTTCCAATAAATTTCAATGTTAGGACTGCGAAAACCAAGACAAACAAACCACCTGAGCAGCTTTGTATGCCACCATGGTGTTCTCAGCAGCATCCTTCCTCTCAGCTCCAGTCTTGAACTCCGCAAGGTACCTATTAATTAAACACATATATTCAACCAAATCAATTTAATAACACAATGGAATGAAACCTCCAGAAATTCTATGCTTGTAAACATTGTAATACCTGTAGTAGTCACCCTTCATCTTGAGGTAGAAGACCTTGGACTCTGGAGTGGTAGATGAGGGGGCAAGGTGGGAATCAAGAAGCTTGAGGATGCCATCACAGATCTTAGTGAGCTCAGTCTCGATCTTTCCACGGTAGTCCTTAAAGAGAGTGACACGGTCCTCATTGCCACGGCTCTCTTCCTTCTGCTCGATGGAGGAGATGATGCGCCATGAGGCACGGTGGGCACCAATAACATTCTTGTAAGCAACTGATAGAAGGTTGCGCTCCTCCACAGGGAGCTAATCAGAGTCAACTGTCTTGGCAACCTTCTCCATGAACTCTACCATCTCCTCATACCTCTCAGCCTGCTCTGCAAGCTTACCCATGTACACGTTCTCCTCACGGGAAAGCTCGGCAGGCTGCGACATCTTCACTGTTTGTGGTTTCTAATAGTCACCGAAGGTCAAATTTGGAGGATTTGAAAGAAACTTCAGTTAGCAAAATGTTAACAGCCATCTCATTACCACCACCACAGGGAAGCATGAATCTAGCAACAGTTATCAAAATGCAATAACAGTAAAGTAATTTATACACTTTCTCTTCCTGACACTTCAATCACACAATTTCACATGTTCACTTCAAATGTTTTGAACTCAATACATACAGAAGCTGAATTCAGACAAAATTTCAGACAAGCTCAAGCTCCATGTCCTATTCTTAAATTGAAAAATATAAATAATTAAGGGAAAATGCCCCCAGCTAAACCTCACCCTAAGAAATTTCAAAGCATGTAAGTTAAACCAAAAAGGCAAATTGGATGGATACAACTGAAACAATTACATGAATCCACACACAAAATGCATTGAACATCACCTTGTTAAAGTTACATGTTCAATTCAAGAAAATCCAGCTCCCACCCCACAACCAGAACACACACTGTATCTCAGTACATAGCAGTCACATCTAGGGATGTGATCGGATCGGATATGGTCGAATATCGTCCTATTCATATTCGTATCCGTATTTTTTATCGAATATAGAATCGAATACGAATAGTGTCGAATACAGAAACGAATACGAATAATACAGGATAATATCGGTTACGAATACAGATCGAATACGGATCGGAATCAACATGGATACGAATAATATTAGTCGGATATTTTAAAATCCAATTTCAGTTTTTTTTTCCAAAATCGATCCAAATTTAAATTCAAAAATCCAAAAGAAATATATTTGTATGTCTTTTTTTTTTTTGCCTTTTTATCCCTAGCTTGTCATACATGTGACTCTGTGAGTAACAATGTACCCCATTGCAATAATTGAACCAAATGATTTGCGGTGGCATATCTTCTTTGAATCCTAAGTAGCCCTCCTGAAACGCCACTTGCCAATTTCTGTACCACCTTTACCCAAATATCTCCAAATTAGCATCTAGCACACATGAACACATTATATCTTGTCATTCAATGCAGACCCGATCCTACAAAAGCAGTGAAACATGTTAAATTGTTAATGTGTTATTCTGAAACGTGCTATTCGGATAATATCTGTATGTCATATTCGGATATTATCCGAACAAAAACTCGGATATTCCGTATCCATCGGATAATCAGTGTTCCATATCCGTATTCGTATCCATGTAAATTATCTGTATCCATATCCTTATCCGAGAAATCAACTGGATATCTGTGAAACTATCCAAATCATCATCCAAATCAATTCGGTCGGTCGGTCGGTCGGAAAATATCCATACCAGTTCCATCCCTAGTCACATCTGTTTAAAAACCCTAACGAGAATGTGAAAAATGCAGCATTAAAGATTAAGCTAAAATTTAACAGCAGCAATCAATAGCTCAAGTCATTCCTCACAATCCGGTTCATAATCTGAGAAAAAAAAGTCCCTTTTGCCATTTTGTGGCAGTGAAAAAAG
Organism: Rhipidocladum racemiflorum; assembly: GCA_036346355.1. Lineage (NCBI taxonomy): Eukaryota > Viridiplantae > Streptophyta > Magnoliopsida > Poales > Poaceae > Rhipidocladum > Rhipidocladum racemiflorum. Next base: position 25,227,968 of record CM070571.1, read on the forward strand.
GCATTCAAGCCAAAGAAAGGCATTCCCTCTAACCCATGGTGACTTTACAAATGCAATAGCAAGATGGCACACAACACATGCTGCTCTTGACCCATAATTGTCAAGGAAAATTTGCTTGCCAGTGGCAAGTATATTAGAAGCCATACCACATGGATTTGAGACCAATTACTTTTTCTGCGAGTGATTCCAAGCGCTATTGCACCCCCTTTGTCCTCCATCTCTCACAGCTAAATCGCAACCCATCAGTATTCATACACCTAGCCACATAGCATCCACTTCCCATCGATCCAAGTGACAATATCACCGTTCTCTTACAAGTTTAGTAGAACAACATATTCCGACCACCTGAAATCTTGCACTTTCACTCCATCACTCGTGTTCCTTATCAACCGCCCCAACTTTCTGCTCTATCTCTCCTCCACTCTCTAGCATCTCCAGTCAGCCCAGCAGTAAGAAGAATTGCGATTAGGTGTCTAGGCCTTACAGTTACAGCGATTACCGTGGCTGCTTGTGACGACGATGCTGTTGGAGAGAGAAGCTTATGATCACCTGCACTGGCCACCTCCACTCTTATCTCTGTCGTTGCCCTTGTCTTTCTTGGGAAAAGGAGGATTAGGCATCTTCTGAAAGAACCCAACCGAGAACAGAGACAGCGAGAGCTGAACCTGGTCCCGGTCCAACCTCACCGGCAACCGCCGCCTTCCCTGCCTGGGCGCACCGGCACCGCGCCGCTGGAGCGGGCGGATGTACACCGCGTGCAGACGGCGGAAGCCACCGAGCGAGAGCACAACGGCGCGGAGCTGCTGCTCGGAGAAGCCAAGGTTCGCCCATTCCCGCACGCACGCCACCTCCCACAGCCGCTCGTCCTCCGCGAGCTGCCGCCACCCCCGGCTGACGCACGCCGCGGCCGCCAGCGTCCGCGCCTCCGCCCGCCGCAGCACCTCGAACACCAGGTCCTCCCCAAGATCCGGGACCCTCGGTGGCTCACCAACCTCTCTTGCATCCGGCGGCTGCTGCTGTGGTGTTGGCGCCTGGGAGGAAGAGGAGGACGCCTCAGCCTGGCTTGAGCTGGAGGGCTGCGGCTCCGTCGTCCGCTGCTTCTTGGCCGGCTCATTGGAGCCGCCATCGCCGGCAGCAGCGGGAGTCCAGGGATCATCACCGTGCGACGAACCAGAATGGCACTTCATGGCGGAGGAATCTAGCCCTCGCTTCCGGATCAGAACCACGAGCCGCTGCCTGCGCGAGCGCAAACGATCGATTGATTACCTGTAGACACGACAGCTTTATCTATCTTCAACGGAATCATTCCATCCTACGACAATCAACTCAAGAAAACATGCAATCCCTCCACCTGAAACCAGCACTGGAACGGTGGAACCAGATAAGCCCTCTAAACACACCAGATCTGGCTGAATAGCATAACCAGATTTAGGGTTGATGAGGAGTAGCCAATGTGTTACCTATGCGCCAGCGACTACTGGCTTCCCGTGCTCTGGTGTTCGAATTGTGAGGGGAAATATTTCTATTTCTGCTCGCAAGTTAAGCAGTCCTTTTTTTTACTGTCCGGCGAGAAAACGACGATATAGATCTTTCGGGAGTACTGTAGCAAACGCTGTGTCAATTAAGCATATACTGTAGCATGTTGCTATAACCCGTGGCGAATCTGAACAATGTTATAATACAAATATAAAATACAATATAAATAGTTCGAACATTTTAAATATGAAATATGCATAAAAGAAGCTTACGCACCTACAATAGTTCAAAAATTACAACATTACTTATTGTCCTTCTTATCTGGCCTCCGCCTTCTAATAGCCATGAAACTCTTGATTATATCATTTTCATCAACTTGGAAGAAAATATCTCGCTCAATATACGTGACTAGACAGTCATCCAAAAGACTATCACACATCTTATTTCTCAACTTACTTTTGACTAAACTCATTGCAGAAAATACCTTCTCAACACTTGTCGTTGCCACCGGTAGAAGCAATACCAATTTCAGAAGCAAGTAAACCAAATCATAAATTATATGCCTCTTTGTTTCAACAAGCTTAACTGAGAGATCAACAAGATTCTGTAGACCTTTGAATCTACCATCTAGTCTTATATCGTCAATATAGTTATCAAGTTGCAACTCAAGCTTAATCAAATCGGTACTTGAGATGATGTCATTAGGGTAGAACTCAGCAAGTCTACGCACCTTCTGTGCATCAAAAGAAGCAAACGAGTCGGTAGGATTGAAGGCCGACATACAAGAAAGCAACTCCATATTAACCTCATCAAACCGATTATCAAGCTCTTGACTAATTTGATCAATGATCCCAATATATACTTCTCTTCTGAAGTGATCATCATTTGTTTGGTTTCGGGCAAACCGTGATGATCTTCCATAAGGCACATAATTACCCTCCATATTAGGAACTTGGACACCATGTTTATTGCAAAATAAAGTGACCCTTTGAAAGAACTGATTCCAGCCATCAGACCTCAATTGTTGCATTATGCTCTTTGCCACGGTAATAAGTGAGATTGCATTAAGAATATCTTGCTCTCTTCTTTGCAAACACTTAGATAAATCATTTGTGTATCCAAGAATAACAAGCATTAAGTGTGCACTGAAAATAAAGTCAAATGACTCAAATACTCCAACAATAGTATGTACTTTTGGCCAATCCCCCCTTTGTGAAGCATCATTACCAAGAGTGATGAGTACATCGCGGATTGTGGGATACATAGCAATAATATTGGCAACAGTTTTATAATGAGAGCCCCACCTAGTCTTACCGGGTCTAGGCAAACCCATCTCTTGATTCAATCCACTCCCAGTTTCAAGTTCACCACAATCAAGTGCTTTCATGATATTCTCAAGTCTAGCATTTCGAAGCATGCTATGACGCTTACAAGAAACTCCAACAATATTCAGCAAGAGTGATACTTGATCAAAAAACCACACGCAATCAGTATTTCCCTTGGCAACAGCAACAAGAACTAATTGAAGTTGATGTGCAAAACAATGGATATAATAAGCAGAAGATGACTATTGCATGATCAATGTTTTCAACCCTTTAATTGCTCCTTTCATGTTGCTAGCCCCATCATAACATTGACCACGGATTTGAGTTAAAGTCAAGCCATGACTAAGATCATCTCCAACCATATTCCCTTCATTTCATTCCCTTCCCTGTTCCCTTTCCTCATTACCATTCCCTTTATTTGCCCTCATCTCCAACAGATTCCCTTTAAAGGGAATTGTATAGGGAAAGGAGAGAGAATCCCTTGCTAGAGGGAATGGGAGAGAGAATCCCTTCACGAAGGGAATGCTGAAGGGAATCCGTTGGGGCGCTGAAGGGAATGGGAATCCCTTCGAGGAGGGAAAGGAAGAGGGGAAGGGACACGGTTGGAGATGGTCTAACAAGTAAACCTTCAATTGCTTCCTTAAGTGACAAAGAGGTAGTATCATCTACATGAACAACTCCAAGAAAGTGCTCACATGGCCTTCCCAATTTATCAACATAATGCAAGCAATGAGCTAGTTGTTCTTTATGTGATATGTCACTAGACTCATCAACTAGAATTGCATAGGGCTCATCACCAAGTTCTTCAATAATTTTCTTTCTAGTTTCTATGGCACAACATTGAATAATTTGCTTCTGAATCTCTGGGCAAGTTAAAGTGCAATTACCTGGAGCATTCTTCAAGACATACTTATTCACTTCTTCACTATTTGTTGCAAGAAACTTCAAAAGTTCAAGGAAGTTCCCTCTATTGCTAGACTCTTCGCTTTCATCATGCCCACGGAATGCCAATCCTTGATGCAAAAGAAACTTTATACATCTAAGTGAATAAGTCAACCTAATCTTGTAAAGACGAAGATCCTCATCACTCCACTTCTCAATGTGATAATCAATTGCTGCATTGGGATTCACAAAGCCATTATATCTCTCTTGAGTTGCATTATGTGTATTAGAACCCACATGTTTCAAAAGTGCTTTCTCTCCTATATTCCAATTTCTCCAACCATCTGTAGTAAATGTATCTGCCCCCTTGCCCTTACATTTGTTATCTTTGAACAAGTAGCATACAAAGCAAAACACGGAATCCTTCTTGATACTATATTCAAGCCAATGATGCTTAGCAAACCATACAAAATTGAATTGACGGTCTCTATTTCCAATTTTCCTTTTTGGAAATTCATGTGCATAAGGTTGGAATGGACCTTTAAGAATATATGCTCTTCGAATTACATCTTGATCATTAATAGGATAACTTTGAATGGGTAGCCTTTGACCTGGATCATGTGGAAGACGATTGATATCATAGACCGGTGGTGGTGGCGGTGGTGGTGGCGGTGCCGGTGGCGAGACATTATCAAGGGGAACTGAAGGCGGAGAAGATGGCATAGGATTCACAATTTCTTCAATTACTCTCTCTTGCTCTTGAGGTTCATCTTCCGCCACAGTTCTAAGTGAAGCCATGGAAGGAGATGAAACAACAGCAGCCTTCTTTGCTGCATGTTTCCTGAAAAGAGATGCAATGTCTCCGTTCCTCTTCATAATTCAACAACTCTACAAACAAAAAAAGCAATGCATCAACAAGAAACTCTCTAGTCTCTAGCAAAGTTATGAATCAACAAGCAACCCTACAAAAATCATCTCAATCGGAGCTACGGATCTAAAGTTATGACCTTCACAAGCTGACTATATAAAATAATGACGGAAATTGATCAAACCCTAATTACGAGATTAATCAAAAATTACAAGGAATTAACCAATCAAACTTTTCAGATCAATCACTTAATGTCCTAGAAAGGTTTTGGATAGATCGAATCAAAATTATCACAATAAAATAATGAATCAATCTAAAACCTAAATAGACATGCGAACGAAGAACGAAAACAAGAATCACCGTTGCGATTTTCGTGATCACTGTAGTGTAGCACCGTAGCTTCCAGAAAAACGTTGTAGCTCTATATGCTTCGATCGCCGCAAAAGCCAATCGCTCATCTCGCTGTGTACAAGCACCAATGACTGATCGCTCGTCTCGTTGTGTACTAGCGCCAATGACCGATCGCTCGTCTTGCTGTTATACAGCCGCGGAGCCGCCGTTATTGATTCGGTTTCGGTTGATGACTTGAATACGGCGTCGTGAACTTGCGTCGTGGCCGCTATCGATTTGCATGGAAGCCAACCATCCGCTATCGTGAACTTGAATAGAATATTGCGTTGTGAACTTGCTACTTGCGTCGTTGCGCCGTTATTGATTCGTATGAAAGCCAACCAGTGGCCGCTGTGTACTTGCGTTGTGGCCCAAAACAATACTGCATCGTGGCCCAAGAATCCACAGGGTATGCCGTGGCCCACCCGGCATACCCTGTGGAACTGCCACTGGCTATAACACACAGTCTTAAACCATCTTAGAAACGATTTAGCCATCAAAAACGAGTGAAACCAGATAAGCCCTCAAACACAGGAAAAAATTGTATGCAACGGTGCTGCATACCACGATATGTGCAACACCGTGTGGATTGACGTCATGTGTCCCGCTGCGTCAATCTCCATGCAAAAAATAATGAAGTGATAAGGATTAAAGTGCATTAAAGTGCATTAAAGTGCTTGGAGATTGATGGATTTATATGAAGATTGACGCAGCGGGACGTGTGGCGCCAATCCACACGGTGCTGCACAGACCGCGGTATGCAGCACCGTTGCATAGAATTTGTTTCCCGAAACACACTAGATCTGGCTGAATTGCATTACCAATGTGCCAGATTTAGGGTTGGTGAGGAGCAGTCAGTGAGTTACCTATGCACCGGCAGAAAATTTACAAGGCTAGGGCCACACGACGACAGCCCAGAGCATGATATTGTGTTGAGCTGAGTGGTGAAGGATGCAGTAGGCCCATGAGTCAGGGGCACGTGACACTTGCGTTGTGCCCACCATGGTTGTCGTCTACTTGTCTGAACTCTGGAAGCTTGTCTAGAGGCCCGTGTACACTTTCTATTTGTCAATCTTCCATATCGACAAAATTAACAAAATGTGCTCTTTCTAAGCGCGGAAGCAGCAGTAGGAGGTCAACCCTGCGGTACCCCGACCGACCACGACAACAGCTCTGGGTCCACTGTGGTAGGACAGCTGTCGCGCTCCCGCAGCTAGGAAGCAACCTGCCGCAATCCTAGGCTCGGTAGGGACCTACTGCCGCAGTGACATAGCGTGGCACCTCTCCTGTCGCGATAGGCCCAGAGATCTTATTGTAGTCGATCAGGGTGTCATGGGCCTGAACACCTACTATGGTACACAGGCACAGCATGTGACACATGTCATATGTTGTTGCTTTCGCGTTTGGACAGGGAATTGTTTTTTCAATTTTATTCGCTATATTTGCAAAAAAAAAAAAATGCAAAAGGGTCAAAGAAAATAAAATGCTTCTGAACTAAAGTTTTTTTTATTAGTAGCGCTCATACGTCTGATGTGTAACAAAAATATCAGATGTCTTTGACTGTGAGACTCATTCTCATCCACATGTCCAACCCCTGGGTGTCTCCCTCTCTCCTCACTTCACTCACTTCTCTTACCAAAGCCACAACAAATCGAGTTCTTTGGCAAGTCAGCTAAGACCAAGGATTCAAATTTCGTTTTCAGACTCTATCTCGAGACTGACTGAAATTCAAAATTTCGGCGAGATTCAAAAATTTCAAACAAAATTTAAAAACAAAATTTCAAATCCAGTTTCTTTCAACCGGGAAATCCGAGATCTCGACCCACATTGAACCGACCGAAAAATGGTCCAAAACAAATCAAAAAAAATTGAAAATTTTTTTGGATGGTCCTAACATATCACTAATATTCCCATAAAAATTTTAGATAATGATCAAGTATGAGGAATTTTTAAAAAAATCTAACAATGTCATTGTCCTGATAAAATGCTGACAAGCAAATTTCAACCGAATAGAAAATGGTGCAAACCACGTTAGAAACTTTCCGGTTTTTCCGAAATCTCGTCCGAAAAATCTGTAATTTTCCGGTTTTTTAATCCTTGGCTATGACTCAGCACCACTATCTCTCACGCGCAAGCATGCGAGCTATCTCCTCTCGTCCCCTCCCTCTCTACACACGACGAGCTAGGTCATTGGGGAGCAAGCGCCATCGATATGGACTCCACGAGACGCTGGACGCGACCTGAGCCCAACCATTAGGTGTGGGCCTCCATGTGAGACCCCAGATCAGCTATCTGAAATCTCCTGTGTATTTCTGTACTAGTCCCAGATCAGTAGCTAGTACACACAGTCAACAGTGATACATCATTGCCAAACATAACGAAATTGTAACATAAATATAAGGTATTAGCCACATGGCTACTTATAACAACACTTGGTCACACGACCAGAGTCACGGCAGCGGAAACAAAACGAAAAGAAGCGGAAACCATAAACACCACAGGCGACGGCTAGGCACGCGACTAGTTCTCCTGGCGATCTTCCTTGAACTCCTCGACATAGAACTCACCGTCTTCAATAGCGTCCTGATAGTTTTCTGATGACAACAGTTTATGTAGTACGTGAGTACAAAAGTACTCAGCAGGTCTGGGAAATTATGCACATGTAAGGCTTTCCAAGGAAGGCTCAATATGGTTCATTTGCATAAAGCTGAGTTTCAACAAATCATACTTAATAATAATTTCCACAAAGCATATTTTAGCAATTATTTAAACAATTGAATTATTTAATATTTCAGTGAGGGTTCTTTCCACCATCACTAGTATAAAGGCTCTATCCGCCACATTTGAAAAGATCAAGATTATCCACCCATGACTCTATCCGTCATGAATTAAAACAGGTTTCATCTACCAGGTTGGCTCAATCCGCCAATTAAACATCCGAGAGTTCTAACCACTCCCGAATCCCAAAACAAAACCTTGTTTATTTTTAAAACCAAAACCAAAGTCTACCAGTATGAAAGCATTCTTCACTTTGCCCTTGACTGTAGGCACGGCTATTCGAATAGTTTTAACTCTGCAGAGGTGTACAGCTTTACCCATAAGACATGATCGTCTCTTGTTGCTTCCGGATTAACACACTTCCTTTGGTGTGCCGGCAGAGAGATCATGACAAGGCCTTTACAACGTATACGCCTAACCCGACTCACCCGCTGAGGTTACACCGCTGTTAGGGTTCAATCCACCCAGTACAGAAGCCCCCTCTTGCGTCGTGTGAGAAAAACAGTCTTGCCTCTATCCGGCACTCACATTCCACCATTTGGTGAGTCTAAGTTAGGTTTCTACAAATTATTTAGCCAGGTCGTACCATTATAGACATGTGGTAGTACGATTATGCTCAGAATGGACAGTCATAAGCGTCGGTCCTTAATTGACTTGGGGCGGTACTTGCACCTTGGAACTATGCTCAATCCGCACCCACCCGACCTTCCAATCCGCCCAAGTCCAAATTCTTTTCCTTTTTATTTTTATTTTATAAAAACAGTACCAAATCATTTACCATAATACTTAAATTCCATTTTAAATCATAACTTTTGTATAATCCCACCCATGGGTTATTTTCATCAATTCGGGTACTAAGCATATCTACCGTTCCAACCAACAAAAGTTACAATGTAACATATACATGACATAGCAAAGAGTCCTAGGGTTACAATTAAGCATGGGTATCAATAATCAAGGAGGTAATCGCAATTGGGAATAACTAACAGTCTATATTTGACATACGATGATAAAGATAGGGATGCATGTTTATAAAGCATTGTAAACACATTTGTAAACATGGGATCAAAATGCATCAAGGGACTTGCCTTCAGTCGCAGCGAGGATGTCGTACTCTTGAAGTCCGGCGGCGGGGTCGGCGGACTCGGCGGGATCCTCGGCTACGCGTAAAACGGTACAACAAATAAATAGCAATAAAATAAATAAAAACCAAACAATATAAAAGTAGTACTGGCAGGTAGATAATGAATTTAGGAACTTCAACGGGGTCAATCGGAGTTCGGACGGAAAAGTTATGAGCGTCTGAAGTTTGGAAAATCATGGAAAAAGATAAAACCGGGAATATTCCCGAGCATCTTTCATTTTCCTCATTCCTGATTTTATTAGTCACTTGCAAGTGGGACCCCTTTGTCATCCTCCTAGGGGTTCTTCCCATGGAGCCAAAGAACAGGGGAGCCTAAGCTCCCCCATGGGCGCCGGCCCATGGCTGCAAGACGGCCAAGGGGTGGCTGGCGGCAAGAACGGCACATGGACGGCTGCTGAGGCGCTGCAGCGGCGAGGGGTTTCAGCCCAAAGTAGCGACCCAGAGAGGCGTAAGCAGCGCTGATGGACTCGGCCGGCCAGCGGCCGAGCGGCAGCGAGGCGGCGGAGCCGCCGGCCAAAGACAATGGGCGAAGCGGCAAGCGACGACGACGGGCACCGGCAGGCGGCAAGCCGGGCCGGAGGCGGCGGGCACCAGGCGGCGCAGCCGGCCGGAGGCGGCGACGGCAGTGGCCGGCGACACGCGCAAGGGCACAGGAAGAACAGAGGAAGCCCGAAATTTGCCAAAATCCAAAAATTTCACCAAACTTGGAACATAGCCATGCTAAGTTGGATAATAGATCACCTAGAGGGCATCTAAAGGGACTTATGATTGCAAAGAATTGGACAATAGCTCACCGAAGATGATGAAATCGGCGAAGAACGGAGGTTCGGCCGACGAGGTTCAAACCCGAAATTCGTCGCCCATGCTTGATGAAACCTAAAATTGATGGAGGGGTTAAGCTCTAGACACCCATACGAACACGAGGGAATGAACGGAATTCCAAATGGCTCACCGGAGAAGAAGATATGATGAAGAAACCGAAGAACACAAAAAATGGCGTTCTTCGTCGGTTTTCTCGATCTCGCGGACGAACGGCGAGGAGAGGCTAAAGGAGGATGATACCACCGGGAAGAGCACTCCAACACGGAGATTTGAGAGGTGGTGGTGCGCCGTTTGGAGTTGAAACGGCCGAGTTATGGCCATAATGGTGGATTTTGGTTTTGGAAGGATTGAGCCATTTTCGGCGAGAGTCCGGGCTGAAGATCGTGGGGGATGGAAAGGTTTCGTCGCTACGAATCCAACGGATCCGGTCGTTTGCGATTTGGAGCATTGAATGGAAAGTTATGAGCATTTAAATGGAGGAAGGCAAGTATGGAAACTTCTATTCTTTCCCTGGCAAGAACACCAACGTGAGGTAGAAGATGATGAATAGTGTCACCACGTGTCACTCCGCAGTTGGCCGAGGTTTATGCGAATGCAACGCCTTAGAGAAAAATTAGCAAAAATGGTCTAAAAATTCTGGAAAAATTCTTAGAACCATTAGGGAATATTTGGAACCCAATAAAATTGGTTTCGCGGAATTTGGATGAAATTTGGAGTTTATAATATTCTGGGGCGAATAGTGGGCATTAAACGAAAGCCGCGTGCGATAAAATACCAGAGAGCCTCCAAAAATCTTGGGAAAAATTCCAAAATGTTTTTAGAATATTTGGGACCTAATGCAATAGGTTACAGAATTTTTGGAGTATTTTCGAACTCGGGTGGAATTTCGGGCGCTGATAGGAATTAGGAAATTTGATTTTTCGAACGGAGGGAATTGAATTTCGATTTTGGACGGATAAGGATGCCAGGTTAAATTAAACACCAAGGAAACTCTGAATTTTGAATTTAATTAATTGAAACTAGATTTTTTTAGAAGGCCGAAATTGAGGATGTTACACTCCACAAGCACCATCAAGGCCCATTAAAGTCCGTCAACTGGGTGATAGTCCATCGAAGGCTACCTGTACCAGTGCCTCCCCTTATCCAAGGGCCAACAATGTGGATGATGACGAGTCTGTGGTGTTGATGAGATGATGGTTCGGTCAATTGTGGTTTCCTCCACTAAGCTTGGTTGGTTGTTGTAATAGTTAAATCCAATTATTATTAGGGGTGGATATTCGATTTTTTTCTATCAAATCTATTCAGTTTAAAAATATTTTAGTTTTGGAAATTTGCTAACAAAATTCTTGGTACAAATTTGAAAATCAAACTGAATTAACCAAAATATTTTGGTTCGATTATTTGGTTTTTCAGTAAACCGAAATTTGTCAGGCACATAGTACTATCTCGCAGTTAATTCATTGATAGTCCCATACTCCAAGAGAGATCTAGCTTGAAAAGTGTTCTAGCCTAATTAACATTATATCACTGGACTCATCAATGCTTCTTTTCATTCATGATCCAGGCTCCACTAAGTAGCATGTTGATAAGATAATAAATCCAAATCCATCATAATCTAATCAAGTGCTCTCTATCTGATGATTCGTGAAAACCAACCAAGCTACCACAGAAGGGGTCATCTTGAGGCTTTAAATTACCCAAATCAAAATCTAAAATTTTTCTTCTAGATTGAGTTAGCATCATGGAAACAAGATCCTAAACATCTGAATAAGCAAGATGAGCCTTAAGAACCACATTTAGCATCAAAACCCTAAAACACAGCAGCAGTAAGAATCAAAAGGACTACGGCGACAAAGTACTCACTTTGCTATCCTCCTCCTCCACAGAGCCCCCGGATCGGATCCAAGAACCCTCGGATCTGCTGCCCTCGAACCGCCTTCGAGGACCCCCAGATCCAACATGCTGCTCTTCCGCCGAACCGCCTCCGAGAACCCCAAAGTGAGAGAGGTGAAGTGGGAGGAGAAGGTGGCAAAGGAAAGAGGCCAGAGGTGTGCGAGCGTGCAGGGACATCAAGCCGGTGATGGCGCCAAAATAGTAGGTGGCGGCGACTTGGGGGATCGGTAGCAAGTGACGCGAGCAGATGGCAATTCAATTGGGGAGTAGGCGTAGAGGGCAAGTGAAATAGAATTATGGAACGGGGGTGGGATATTCGATGTCGTGTGTCTACCGGTCGGTTTGTTTGACTATTTTGTTTACGGGAGTTAACAACCGAACTGAAATCCGAAAACTAAATAGCACCCTAATAAAAAAATTGACCCAAAAACTGAAAAACGAAAATAATCGATTAATTCAATTCGGTTTTTCAATTTTCATTAAAAAATGCCCACCCCTAGTTATTGCAGATGTTTTCTTGAATGTTGCAAACTTGTATACCTCTTCCAAAATGGGTATTGCAATTAGAGTTATTATTTGTTGGACCGTCTTTTCCCTTTGTTGCGCCAAGAGTTTTTTTGTTGTATTAATTATTTTATTTGTTGCAAGAGAATTTGTATTTTGTTGCAGTAGTTATTTGTTGATTTTGTATCAAAGTTCTTACATGTTGCATCATGGTGTTGGATTTTGTTTCCTTGCAATATGATATCTTTTTTGTTTGTGGATGGATTTTTAGTTTGCTCTGGAGCTATGGTGACACTAGAGATGGCAATGGGGACCCGAAACCCGATGGGATTTACTCTATTAGGGGCCAAGTATGAACCATTTTTAATACTCGCGGGTCTATTAATGGGCAAAGTTACTACCCAGCGCGTACGGGTTCGTTCTGCTATTACCTGTACCCATTCACCTGTGGACCTGGTCCACAAGTGATCTGGCCCTACTGCCCAAGGTCTAACTATGCAACCCGGCCGGTCAGCCCATCAAAATCTCTAAACCCTAACTGTCTTATAAGATATGCTGCCCAAGTCCCAACTATGCATTGTAGTATAATGTTTAATTTTTAATACGGATATCCATTGCATTTTCATTGAATTGCCTTATAAGAATGTTGCTATAGCCTGCAGGGGCATCTATTCATAATGTGGATGCGGGTTACCCGCCGGGTCCCTATTACCCGCACGAGAATGGATGCGGGTAAATTTTATACCCGCGTGCGGATATGGTATTGTAACGGATGAATTTTACTAGCATGGGGTACATATACGAAATGATGATACATGTTGAGTATAGACCTGTCGTTGCTTTCTCTAGGTGACACAGATCATGCCCCCCGCGAGCTCCCACAGCATCAGAACTTCCGATCCAAAAGATCGGAACGTCCGAACTCGACAGAGAGCACCCTTTGGGATCTCAACACGCATCAGAACTTCCGACTTGAAACCTCGGAAAGTCCGATATGTTGTAGGGGCTTCGGACTCAGGCACAACTATGCATCGAAATGTCTGAACATATCGGAACTTCCGACCCAAGATTGGAATGTCCGACCTAAACTTCAAAGGAAACCATTCCGGTGCAAGTGCAGTGACTTCGTGTCTCTCAAATAAAACTAGCTATCATTCATCTGAGCATAGAGACTAACTCTAGGTCAACTACAATGCATCCCTCTTAATAGTACGGCATTCCTATGACTAAAAAATGTAAAATGCATTGAAATAATGCCGTTTTCATTATCGTTTCTTCTTGAAGGTATCTGTGGGATGTCTGAGATAGGGGCCCCGCAAGTGGGGCCTATACCCGACTGGGCTAGACGGGCGGAGTAGTAGGCCCAAAGCCCAGAAGCGCCACAATGGGCCCGGAGGAGGTTTTCGACTTGTTCCCCAAGACAACTCCCGATCCTTCGGGGAAGCTTCGCGCCACGCCCAACGACCCGCCAAAGGCGAAGCACGCAGCCTGACATTCGCAGAGCCTGCAGGCGCCGAAACCTGACGGAGTGGCAGGCGTGGGTCGGGGAAAGCATAACCACCTCTCCAAGACGTAGTGCGCTAGAGCCAATAAGGACAAAGTACATGTCGGCCAGGCCACCATGTTCAGGGCCCGGTGGCGCCCATCTGTCATGTACCCTTCCCCCGGTATATAAGGGGAGGAGGGAGAAACAAGAAAAAGAGGCTCATATATCCAAGAACACAGGACTAGGGTATTATCTCCTCCGAGAGAGCCCGAACCTGTCTAAAACAGATTGCCCTCGCATCCTGTGTTGCCATCAAGCTCAGATCCCGCACAAATCCCCTAGAATCACAAATCTCATTGCCGGCGAAACCGATCGTCGACAGTTGGCGCGCCAGGTAGGGGCTAGTGTCAAGATCTTCGTCAAGCTTGATGGCTACGACGAGCGGAGCCTCCACAGTCTTCTTCCCGGGTCAGGTCTTCCGTTTCAGAAGCCTGACCTTCATCTCCAACGACCTCGGGAGCCTTTCCCTCTCTAAGGGAACCGTGCTGCAGCGCGGTGAGGTTTCCGGCGAGCCATCGTCACGACTTCTGCGCCGATCGGAGGGTCCCCCTGTCTCGTGCTCTAAAGTGCCGAGTGGGGATCCGAAGGCCCATTCCGGCCTGGGAGTCGGAATCGAGGACGCCGAGGTACGAATGGTGGGGGTTCTCACTGCCAAACCACTCGGCACCTCCGAGCGCCTGGATTTATCTTCTTCAGGCTCACCCAGCTCAGCGGCCGAGTCAGAAGAAAGCTTAGAGAGCTGCTGGAATTTCCGTAGAGTCTGCGTAATCGAGGGCTCGCGGGCGGATTCGCAGCAGCGCCTCGACACCTCGATCGCTGCCGACTTGGAAGGTGGCCGAGCAATCAACTCGACGCTACGGGCGCAGACTCGGATCATGCGCCGCTGTCAATGAAGACATTCTGCAAGCCAAGATGGGGACCAGGCTGTTTCGTACCCCACGCCAGAATATCGCCGCCTCCAAGACACTCCTGGATACCCCGACCCTATCTTTGAGGCGGGTGATCCAGCTTGCCCGATCATGGCCCAAGTAAAGGCCATGGTGACGGCGGCAGCTATCCAAAGAGCCCGCATCGACCAGGCAAGAAGGAGCCGCCACGTGGTCCCGGTGAGGACCAGACGGCTGCGGCCCGATCAGTCGGGAAGCCCACCAGACACATCATGTTCTACCCGCGAGACGACTTGCGACACAAAGCATCAACCGCGACCTGTTCGCACCTCGACGCCAGCGCCGCGATCAGAAAGGGAGGAACAACGCCGTCAAGCCGATTTAATATGAACGCTACGGCATCCTTCCGCGAGATCGCTGAAACGCCAAGCGCGATCCTCCCCGCGTCGATCACCACCCGGAGGGTGTCGCGGGGTCATTGAAGGGGTTCGCGCGTTTACCCCTCACCTACGCCGAGTGGTTTGGCCTGATGGATTTAATCCTAAAGGCATCACTAGGTTCGACGGTGAGAGGGACCCGGAGGCTTGGCTACAAGTATATGCTCTGCGGCAAATGTGGGCCGGGGATCAAAGTAATGGCAAACTACTTACCGGTTACCCTCTCGCCCCTGGCCCAAGCATGGCTCACCGGACTTCCAGCGAACTCTATAGATTCCTGGGGAGATCTGTGTGAGCAGTTCATTTCAAATTTTCAAGGCACTTACGAGCGCCCAGGCACCCCTTGGGACCTGTATCAACTACACCAAAGGAGGAACGAATCCCTCCGGGAGTTCGTCAAGCGCTTCATGCATAGGAAAAGCACCGTTCGGGATGTCACTGATGCGATTGTGATAGCTGCCTTCCAGAAGGGAGTCAGCGACCCCGACCTCATCAAGAAGATGTCCCGGAAGCCACCAACATCGGTCCGGGAGCTGTTCACCCTAGCGGACCGTTACGCTTCAGCCTCCGAGGCTTTGGCGAAACGGCGTGACGAAGGGAAGGATCAGGCTGAACCCCCCCGGCGGAAGGAAAAGAAGCGCAAGGGTGAAGAGCTGGTGGCAGTCGCTGCACCAACTCACCCTCGCGCCCTCAAGGAGGATGGATATGATAAGGTTATGAACTCGCTTTGCCCCTTCCATCCAAAGGGGAGACATGCCGCCAAGGACTGCTTCACCCTAAAGAGATTCGCCCGCGAGAGCAAGAAGCAGGCTAGACAAGGTCCGAGTGGACACGCCGCCAACAAGCCACCTCCCCCCGAAGCCGAGGAGGACTATCAGGAAGCCGATCTCGAGCTCAACTACATATTCGGGGGCTCAGCTGCATATGAGTCCAAGCGGAAGCAAAAGCTCACCGCCCGGGACATCTACGCAGTGCAGCCGGAGACGCCCCAATATGTACGCTGGTCCGAGGTCGCGATAACCTACTACCGCTCGGATCACCCAGATCATGTCCCGTTCCCCGGCAGGTATCCTCTTGTCTTGGCGCCCGTCGTCCGCGGCGTCAAGCTCAAGAGGGTATTGATCGACGGTGGGAGCGGGCTCAATGTCCTCTTTGTCAAAACCCTTGACGATATGGGGATTCCACGGTCGGAGCTAAAGCGCGGATCGTCGCCTTTCCACGGTGTCATACCGGGAACTTCAGCGACACCACTCGGACAGATCACTCTGCCGGTCACTTTCGGCGCGAGGGAGAATTACCGGACAGAGAACCTTGGCTTCGAGGTGGCAGATTTCGCAGCAGCATATCATGCCATCTTGGGGAGACCAGCGCTGGCCAAGTTCATGGCAGTACCCCACTACACATACTTGACATTGAAGATGCCGGGGCCGAGTGGTATCATCGCTCTACACGGTGACATGAGGCAGTCTTTTTCCTGTGACAAAGAAAGCTGCGAGATGGCCGAGTCCCTAGAGGCGCGAGCAGGTCGGGAGGGGATCCGGCGAGAAGCGGATTCCGAGAAGCCGGAAGGCAGCGTCCCCACCCGCAAAGCGCGAAACCCCGGGATCGGCCCCGAAGAAGGTACCAAAAGAATCCTCCTCGACCCGTCCGATCCGTCGCGAACCGCCTTGATCGGGACAGGGCTCGGGGATAAATAGGAGGACGCGCTCGTCACTTTCCTGCGGGCAAATCGAGACGTCTTCGCCTGGAAGCCGTCGGACATGCCCGGAGTTCCCAGGGAGGTGATCGAGCACGCATTGAATGTAGACCAATCGGCCAGGCCAGTCAAGCAAAGGCTGCGACGATTCGCCGAAGACCGCCGACAAGCCATCAGGGAGGAGATTACAAAGCTGCTAGCCGCAGGCTTCATCAAAGAAGTGTATCATCCCGATCGGTTGGCAAACCCCTGTCTTGGTCCGAGAAGAAGAATAAAAGCTGGCGCATGTGTGTCGATTACACCGACCTCAACAAGGCTTGCCCGAAGATCCCTTTGGTCTCCCCGTATTGATCGGGTGGTAGACTCCACCATCGATCCCAACTACTTAGTTTTCTGGACGCCTACTCAGGCTATCATCAAATCCGGCTTCAAGAGGAGGATTGCGAGAAGACCTCGTTTATCACCCCGTTCGGAGCATATTGCTACATCACCATGCCGTTTGGGCTGAAGAATGCTGGTGCGACTTATCGGTAGCGATCTGATGGTGTTTTCACCATCAGCTTGGACGCAATGTGGAAGCTTATGTGGATGATATAGTGGTTAAAACCAAGGCAGAAGACAGCCTCACCTCTGATGCCGAGACGTTCACAAGTCTGAGGGCGTTCCAGATGAGGCTAAACCCTGAGAAGTGTGTTTTCGGAGTTTTTCTCTGGGAAACTACTCGGGTTCATTGTCTCTCATCACGGGATCGAGCCCAACCCGGAGAAAATCGGGGCCATCATAAGGATGGCCCCGCCTGCCAGCCAAAAAGAAGTCCAAAAGCTTACTGGGTGCATGGTAGCCCTTGGCAGGTTTATCTCCCGGTTGGGAGCTCGGGGAATGCCTTTCTTCAAGCTCCTCAAGAAACAGGACCGCTTTGAATGGACGACGGAGGCACAGCAAGCCTTCGAAGAGCTCAAGGTGTTCCTCTCCACCCCTCCAATTCTAGTCTCGCCGGTGCCAGGTGAACCTCTCCTTCTCTACATAGCGGCCACAACTCATGTAGTCAGCGCCGTGATAGTTGTGGAGCGGGAAGAGTCTGGACACCGCTACGGCGTCTTGCCCGGTTTATTTTGTCGCGAGGTGTCGGGCGAATCCAAGACGCGATATCCTCAAATTCGTAAGCTGTTGTACGCCATTTTGATCTCGCACTAAGTCAAGCATTATTTCCAAGGACATTCGATTTCGGTAGTGACTTCTTTCCCGTGGGAGAGGTCCTCCACAATCGAAGCTACGGAAGAATTTCAAAGTGGGCAAATGAGCTTGGAGCTTTCGACATCCCGTTCAAGCCACGCACCGTCAAGTCCCAGGCTTTGGCCGACTTTGCGGCCGAGTGGACCGAATCCCAGACCCCCCGCACGGAAGAAGAGCCAGAATATTGGACCATGCACTTCGATGGATCTCTCATGCTTGGAGGAGCAGGGCGGGAATTCTCCTTGTCTCGCCTAAGGGCGATAGGTTGAAGTATGTCCTTGGATTCACTTCCGCCTCGAACAATGCCGCAGAGTACGAGGCTCTCATCCATGGGCTCGCATCGCCACATCACTTTCGGAATCAAGCGGTGGCGGTTCAGCGACTCCCGATTGGTGGTGAGCCAAGTCTGTATGACTGGTCGTCGTAGACCGGACTATGACGGCATCTTGCCGGGAAGTCCGAGAATTGGAAGGCAAGTTTGACGGCCTGAGCCGGGTTCATGTCCTCCGCCGCAATAATGAGGCAGCCGACGAGTTGGCTAAAATGGGAGCCACTCGGGCAGATATCCCGAGTGGTATCTTCGCCCAGGATCTTTACGAGCCAACCGTTACAAAACGACAAGAGCCGAGTAAGGATCCTGGGACCGGAGTCTTGCTCATCGATCCCAACTGGACTGCCCCGTACCTTGATTATCTCCTGAAGGACAAACTTCCAGAAGCGACCACTCTGGCAGAGCGCGTCTCCCGACAAGCCAAATCCTATGTGGTGGTGGGCGATGAGCTCTTCCGGAAGAGTGCCTCAGGTGTCCTCAGGCAGTGCATTTCGGGACAAGTGGGAAGAGAGCTGCTCCAAGAAATCCACTCGGGGATGTGTGGCCATCACGGCGTCAAAGCGCCTTGGTTGGGAAAGCCTACCGGCGGGGCTTCTTCCGCCAACGGCGAGAACGGATGCCAAGGAGATCGTTTGAACCTGCGAGGGCTGCCAGTTCTATGCAAGGCGGACACACTTGCCGGCGCAGGAGCTGCAAACTATCCCCATCTCTTGGCCCTTCGCAGTCTGGGGGCTCGATTTAGTGGGTCCGCTCAAGAAGGCTCAAGGTGGTTTCGCCTACCTCTTCGTAGCTATTGACAAGTTCACCAAGTGGATCGAAGCCAAACCAGTCGCCACTATCACTGCGGTTAAGGCCAAGGAGTTCTTCCAGGATATCGTGGTCAGATTCGGAGTGCCCAACCGGATCATCACGGACAATGGCACCCAATTCAGGAGTGAAGAATTCCAAGAATGGTGCGAAGGCGTCGGGATCAAGATCTGCTTCGCCTTGGTGGCTCACCCACGAAGCAATAGGCAGGTCGAGCGGGCCAACGGTCTGGTCCTCCAAGGCCTCAAGGCCAGGATCTTCGACCGCCTCAAACCATATGCTGCCCGATGGGTGAAGGAGTTACCGTCGGTACTCTGGGGACTCAGAACCACTCCCAGCCGAGCAACTGGCCAAACACCCTTTTTTCTGGTCTATGGTGCAGAGGCGGTTCTGCTGACCGAACTAGGGTTCGAATCCACGAGGGTTCGGAACTACGACGAAGCCGAGTCCGAGGGAAGCCGAATGGTGGAGCTTGATCAACTCGAGGAGGCTCGGAACGTTGCAGCCATCCAGTCGGCTAAGTACCTCCAGGGACTTCGGCGTTACCACTCTCGCAATGTCAGAAGTAGAACCTTTTCAGAAGGAGATCTGGTCCTGAGGAGGAACCAGAAAAGCGAGCACAAGCTCTCTCCAATTTGGGAAGGTCCGTACATTGTGCATAAGACGGTCCGGCCGGGTGCTTATCGACTTAGACGTGAAGATGGCGAGATTTTGGCGAAGACTTGGAACGCCGAACAGCTCCGTCGCTTCTACGCATAAGTTATGTACCCGACTCTCACATACTGAATAAAATGGTGATCCATTTCATTTTCTGAAGCCCTACTGGGTAATGCTAGTCCCGAGTGGTTATTACCCGACTGGTGTAGCACCTAATCCTGGACGCGCCGGTACAAAACGCATGGAAATAAAAATCGCGATGAGCACAAAACTCCCGGCGGTTTATACCCGGTACGCATAACGGAAAGGGTAGAGCACAAAGCACTAACCACTCGGGGACTACAATTTGCAGCGCCAGAATTTAACCGAGATTCACACGATCGTGAGTTTCTAGCCGTCAAAGCTCGAGCCCCAACGCCTCGTTCTTTGGTGTCACAGATTAAGCTGGGTACCCACGCACCGCATTAAAATCTTGTCGCCAAGAGGACGGTGGCGTTCGAGCCACTCCTCGAGGCGACCAGCCAAGGTGCTCGCCAGGGGACAGGTGGCGTTCAGCCACTCCTCGGGCGACCAACAAGGTGCTCGCCGGAGGGCATGTGGCGTTCGAGCCACTCCTCGGCGATCAGCCAAGGTGCTCGCCAGCAGGGCGGTGGCGTTCGAGCCACTCCTGGGCGACAGCGAAGGTGCTCGCCAGGACAGTGGCGTTCAGGCCACTCCTCGAAGCGACAGCGAAGGTGCTCGCCAGAGGGGCAGTGGCGTTCGAGCCACTCCTCGGGCGTAGTTCCCGAGACTCAACCCGTAATCGTGCTACAGGCGAAGGGTCAAGGGTATTTAATGCGAGACGTGCGCATTAATTGCGAGTATGAAAGGCTGTGGTGTGGCGGCGCGTCTTCCCTAGGCGCGCATTAATGATGGGTGGCGCCGAATCGACATCCCCTCTCTCTGGCGGAGCATGCAGGGTGACAGACAAAGCGGGGCCCAAGGCGAAGTCTAAGTCGACTAGGACAGGACATTAAATGTGATGTAAGAGAATATGACGGGTGCATTAAATGTACTGTAGTAACGTGTCAGCGCTTGCTTTACGCAGCTTGTAAGCCCATGCGCCTCAGTAGACCGAGTATAAAAGGGAGCTAGGATGCATGGGAGATGGTTGTTGTTGATCCTTGGTTGGCAGAACCTCAGAGGGTCTTCTTCCCCAGCCTTGTAAGAACCTTGAACCCAGAGGAAACCACCAAGCAGGACTAGGGTTATTACTCTGTGGAGGGCCCGAACACAGGTAAACTCGATTGTCTTCTTGCTTGCTTCCAACATCCGATTCTTCTGTCTTTGGGCGGTTGCCACAAAAGCCCCGATCAGAATCTCTCAAGCACCCAGTCTTAGGGTGCTGTTGGTTAATGGCCCGACAGTGGCGCGCCAGGTAGGGGCTTAGTGGTTAGATCGTTCCTTTCTTCCATTCCTTTTTGAGGAGTTTGCAAGAATCCGAAGATCATCCGGTATGGCGGAATCTCATCGCCAGCGTAGCGCCCTCCCCGAGGAAAGCAGCGCCCGAAGCCGATCTCGGCTCCCGGTAAGGGAGTCGGGTCAGCCGGGTCCTTCATGCGGGGAGGGCGCGAGCCGCATCCAAGCCCTGAGTTCACCTGGTCGGTCGGCGCTTCTTTGTTGGGGGAAGAGACCCCAATGCAAAGCCTTCATGCGGCCCGGTTGCTCCTGGATCATCCTCCGGTCCAACTGACGGGCGACACCCCAGCCACCCCTTGGCTCCAGGACATTGCCCGTCTAGTGCACTCAGCCAGCAGCAGTTCTTTGTGGCATTTCAGCCCGCTTCCGTCCTCCGCTAAGGAGTTCGTATGGTGGATGCACAAGCTTCCGGTCGCTCTTTGGCGACTTCTCGGCCGCAGAGCCGTGATAAAGGAAGGAGTATCGGTGCAGCCCCACGCAGGGGACGTGCACAAGCTTCGATCTTCCCGCGGTACTCCCATGCCGAGGAGAACCGCGAGGATCTAAGGGCACGCCTCAACGAGCGGCTCAGCCGGGCGACGATCTGCGTCAAGTTCTTCTGAGGCGTCATCCGCGAACAACGCGCCGAACCCCGCTGCCGGTCGATCGGAAGGGGCTTCCTTCCGACTGGGAGAGTGTAGACTCGCACTCCTCGACCCGCCTCAGGGTCAGGGGGCTGGTGGGCGACACTACTCCCCATATAATGTTGGGTGCCAGGCGTTTTCCCTCCGTCTACGCCAATCGGCGTGGCCAGAAAGATTTCGTCCCGCGCCCATCGAGAAGTATGACGGCACCACCAACCCTGAAGAATTCCTGCAGATTTATACGACGGTGGTGCGTGCTGCCGGGGGGTCAGATAGAGTTATGGCCAACTACTTCCCGATGTCGCTGACAGTTCGCCTGCTCTGGTCGCTGAACCTTCCTCGGGGTTCGGTACACTCGTGGGAGGAACTGTGCGACATTTTTGTCGCCAACTTTCAGGGCTCCTACGCTCAACCGGGTGTGGAGGACGACCTCCACGCTTTGGAGCAGAAGGAGGGGGAGTCCCTGAGGGGGTTTATTCGGCGGTTTAGCCATTGCCGCAACACGATCCCCCGGATCTCTGAGCAGTCGGTTATTATTGCGTTCCGGAGGGGGGTTAGGGATCAGAAGATGCGGGAGAAGATGGCTACCCGCACTGTCGCTACCACTTCCGAGCTTTTCTCCCTGGCTCACAAGTGTGCCCGGCAATGAGGCTCGGAAAGGTGCAGCAGGGCCCTCAAACCCTGACGAAGCAGGAGCGTCGAAGTCCTCCGACCATAAAAAGAAGAAGCGCAGGAAGGCTGTCGCCCGAGAGGTTTTGGTGGCCGATCCAGAAGCCAAGCCTCAGCGGCGCGACGATCAGGAGCGAAGGAGAGATCGCCGGGACCAGCGAGACAATCGCAGGGACCGCCGTTCTCCCGCCATGAAGACGACGAGGGCAAGCCATCTTGCCCCATCCACCGCACAAATGGGCACGACTTGGAAGATCGCCAGGTTGTGTCCAAGTTGGTGGAAAAGCGGCTCAAGAAGCGCCGCGAAAAGGATCGCGAAGATGATGGCGACGAAGATGACACCCCAAGCTTTCCAACAAGCCGAGCACACGGTGGCATACATTCATGGGGTTCGCCACCTACTCTTCCAACTCGCATACAAGCGAGAGCCGAGACAGTGTGTGCCACCATGCGAGCCGGGACGAGTCGGCCTTTGAAGTGGTCGGATCAATCGATCACTTTCGATCGGGCCGACCACCCGGCCGAACACTTCAGGCCCAAACCATCTCCGATCGTGGTCGCCCCTACGGCCGAGAATGCGAAGCTTGGCGAGTACTAGTTGATGGAGGAAGTGCCATCAACTCTTTGTCGATCGGGCGTATCAAGCACTCCAAATACCTTATGAAGAATCTGCGCCCCCGCTTTTTATGGAATTGCCCGGGATGGGCCTAATGCCTGCAGGACAAGTCCAGCTGCCGTCACGTTCGGAAGAGCCGAAAACTTCCGGACGGAGCTCATCAACCGAGGTCGCCGACTTGACCTCCCTTCTAGCATACGCTTGGCCGGGCCACGCTAGTCAAATTCATGGCGATTCGCATCATGCTTATTTGCCGATGAAGATCCCTGGGCGAGGGCCCAATTGTGGTAAAGGTGGACAAGCTCGAAGCCTTGCGCCTCGATAAGCAAGTCTGAGGACTTATTTGGAGCCGCTGTTGGCGCGTGGCACGTAAGATCCTCGGCGCTCCGGCCAAGGCCCGCGCTTCACCCAGTCCCTTGGGTGAGGTGAAGGTGGTCCCCGTGGGTGAGGAAGGCTCGGGCAAGGCTGTGAGAATTGGCGCTGATCTCAGCGCCAAATAGGAAGACGCGCTCGTCACCTTCCTCCGGTCTAATCTAGATGTGTTCGCCTGGGAACCATCTGAGATGACCGGGGTTCCTAGGGAGGTGATCGAGCACCGGTTGGCAACGCTACCTGGAGCGCACCCAGTCCGACAGAAGATCCGGAGGCAGGCGCCAGAGCGACAAGAAGCCATTCGGGAAGAAGTGGAGAAGCTATTGCAAGCCGGAGTTGTGCGGGAAGCCGCCTACCCTGAATGGTCAAGCTAACCCGTGCACTCGTGACGAAGTCCAATGGGAAGTGGCGAATGTGTATAGACTTTACCGACCTCAATAAAGCCTGCCCTAAGGACCCTTACCCTCTGCCAAGGATTGACCTCGTTGTCGATTCTACGGCAGGATGTGAAGCTCTATGTTTCCTAGACGCCTACTCGAGGATATCATCAGTTAGAATGGCGCAGAAGGCGAAGAAAAGACGGCCTTTGTGACCTCTTTTGGTGTGTCTTGTTATGTTCGAATGCCCTTTGGGTTGAAGAATGCCGGATCTACCTACCAATGAGCCATGCATATTGTATTCAAGTCACAAATTGGGAAGAACACGGAGGTATATGTTGATGACACAGTGATAAAAGCTAAGGTCCCGATGGGTTGGTTGAAGATCTGGAGGAAACTTTCTCCCATCTCCGACACTACCGCTTAAAGTGAATCTGAGAAGTGCGTGTTCGGGGTGTCGTCAGGAAGTTGCTTGGCTTCCTGGTCTCGGTAGCGGGATCGAAGCCAATCCAGACAAGATTGAAGCAATTGAGCGAATGAAGCCACCTGTCGGCTCAAGCGGCTTCAATGCTTAGGTGGTCGCCTGGCCTCCCTCGGCCGGTTCATAGCCCATTTGGGAGAAAAGTCTCCCATTGTTCAAGCCGATGAAGAAGACTAATTCCTTCGAGTGGACTCCGGAAGCCCAAAGCAGCATTTGAAGATCTCAAGAAGTATCTCTCCTCGCCTCTGTCTTTGGTCGCCCCCGAGCACAGTGAGCCGCTTCTCCTTTATGTAGCGGCAAGCCCCTCGGCGGTGAAGTGCAAGACTAGTAGCAGAGCGAGAGGCGTCTGTGGCCAGGTCTATTATGTGAGCAAGGTGCCGCATGATGCTGAAACTAGGTATCCCAGGCCCGTAAAATGGTGTATCTTTGTCTTTGGTGGCATCAAGAAAGGCTGCGGCATTATTTCCAAGGAAGGAGATCACCGTGGTCTCCTCGTATCCTCTCGGGAGATCCTTCACAATCGTGAAGTGAAGGTCGACGCCAAGTGGTCTGGTCGAGCTGGGGAATTTGGCTTGAAATTTGCCCCGCATCGCTATCAAGAGTCAAAAGGCGGCGGACTTCATTGTTGAATGGACTCGGCAGATGGGGAAGATAAGGAAGTCCCCGTGCCCACGCCTTGGGCGCTCCTCTTCGATGGATCCTTCAGGCTCGGCGCGGGGCTGGGTTCCTCCTGGTCTCCCGACCGGGACCCTCAAATATATAGTCGTCTGGACTTTAAAGCTACCAACAATGTTGCGGAATACGAAGGATTGTTGGTGGGCTCATTGCCGCCGCCATCGGCATACTGGCGCCCTCTGATTAAAGCGATTCTTTCTTTGGTCATCAACCAGGCAAGGAAGGACTTCACTGCTCTGATCCCGTCATGGCGGCTTACAGCGGAGGTTAGAAAGATGGAGAGACACTTGAAGGGCTAGGGTATACACACATACCCCCGCGACAATTATTTAGCGGACGAGCTCGCTCGGCTCGCCTCGACAAGAGCCCCTGTTCGGTCGGAGTCTTTGAAGAAAGGCTTCCGCGACCGCCCATCTCAGCCCCGTCTCTCGGTGGGGAGGATGGTGATCTTTGCCAGCCCTCACCTCGGATGGGAAGGCGGCCGCCTATTGCAACCCCGTTTACGGTGGGGACGATGGTGGCGCCGCCCACCACGTTGCAGGAGAAAAGGTGGCACCGGTGGAAAGCGCTTGGCCAGCGGAGTACCCGGACGATCACTCTGTGGTCGCCGTGCTTGACCGGAAGGCACATGGATGGACCCGATCCTGGCCTACTGCGGGATCAAGTATGCCCGACGATGATGCGTCGGTAGAAGATAGCGCGAAGGCCAAGCGCTACACCCTGGTAGATGGGGACCTGTCGCCGGGTGGAAACGGAGTTCTTAAAGTGCATCACTCGGGAAGAGGGAAGCATCTTGCTTTCGATATCCATGGAGGCGTGTCGGGAGCCATTTTTCCGATCGGAACCTGGTGGGAAAAGTTTTCCGCCACGGGTTCTATTGGCCAACCGCCTCCAGGATGCTTGCGGTGGTGAGGAGATGCGAGGCGTGCGATTCCACGCCAAGCAAATCCACCAACCAGCCCAAGCTCGCAAACCATCCCGCTCTCATGGCCCTTCGCGGTGCAGGGCTGGATATCTGAGTCCGTTCAGCGGGCCACGAGGAGGCTACACTCATCTATTCGCCGCCATTGACAAGTTCACCAAGTGGGTGGAAGTCGGGCCGTGAGAACCATTACTGCCGCAGCCATTGTCAAGTTCATGCGGGGATCTTCGCCGCTTCGGGTCGCCAACCGTATCATCACCGACAATGGCGCCCGATTCACCGGCCGCCGCTTTTACGGACTTTGCGAAGAAATGGGCACGAAGGTCTGCTTTGCCTCCGTTGCCCATCCAAGAAGCAACGCCAAGTTGAAGCGAGCCAATGCTGCAGTCTTTGAAGGGCCTCAAGACTCGGGCGTTTGATCGACTTCACCGGCGTGGCTCACGGTGGGTTGAAGAACTCCGGTAGTGCTGTGGTCACTCCGACCACTCCCGGTAGGGCTCTGGGAGAGACTCCATTCTTTCTCGTTTACTGAGCGCAGGCTGTCCTCCCTTCGCATTGACATTTGGGTCGCCGCGGCGTTCTTTGCGTTCGCGGAAGAAGATCAGGAAGAGATGCGCCAAGACGATGTCAATCTCCTGGAAGAAGCCGGGATCGTGCGGCCTGTGCCGCTTCGGTATCAGCAAAGCCTCGGGAGGTACCACGCCGCCGGGTCGGTGAGAGAACACCGGCAGGGCGACCTGGTCTTGCGAAGATTCGGTCGATCGCAGGTGGGTTGCACAAACTGTCTCCCAGTGGGAGGGCCCCTTTAAGGTGGTTTCTCTCGACCCGGTCGGGTTGGCCACCGAGGGCGAGGAGGAATCGCGAACTCGCGAATATAGAGAACTGCGCAAGTTCTACCCTTGAACGGTTGTAAGTTTCGTGTTTTGTTCCTCGCGCCGGCCGAATCATGTCTGTCTTTGCCCGACTAGCCGGGAAACGACTGTTGTTCGTAAATTAAGTATTACGTTAGTTATTTTTAGCGGTTACTTCATGCCTTTCGTTACGTGTTTCATGGCAAAGTGTTCGGCGATCACTCTAGTCCGCTCAGCCACTGTGGCGCCAGTGGCAAAGCGGGACCACTCTGTAAGTCTGGCGAATGATTGGGCAATTAGGCGGTGGTTTGAACTCGCCTCCGACGGTCATGACACTCGGTGTCCCCGTGAAGTGGCGATTTAAACATCGCTACCAAAAGCCTACATCCCGTCACGCCTTACATCATGTCCGCCCACGGAGGCCACAAGGGTACGCGTTGTTTGCAGGATCAGAAGCGACGAGAAAAGAATCGCCGGACACAAGGGGTGTTTTACTCCTTCTTTTTCCTTCTAAGCCTTAAGCCAAGCGGTAGCACTCGAGTTAATCTTTGGCGATCGAAGGTGGAAGGCTAAGAAGACAAGTTAAACATTGCTGAATAAGTCTAAAAATGTCATGTCTATTCCGTGAAAGTGCTTTACAAAAGTTGTTGCGGATGACAAGTTAAAAGGAGAAAGGGAAAAAGGGTCTAGGCCATCCTATCCTTCTTCCTCCTCGTCGCCATCGCGGCTGCTCTGCAGGTCTTCCGCGAGGGGTCCGACGTCCAGCGCCCGATTGCCACGTCTTCTGCCGCTTCCAAAGCGGGGTTGACCATCTCGGTGGCGGCCGACGTGGTCGGCGGCCGCCGCACTGCGCCTCCGCCTCGCCCGCTCTCCTTCAATCCCTGGACGGCAGCCGAGGATCAAAGTTGGCGCCCTTAGACGCGCAGACGCCGTAACGAACGTCGCGAGAGCGGCCGCCATCGCTGGCCCTTCCTGAGTGGACCGGCCGGCCAGGGCGGGAAGCCGGGCGGTGAAGTCCGCGATCCGATCGAGGCGTAAGGCGTAGTGCGCCGGCCGCTCGATGGCGCTTTGCTGCACCAACCCCGATGGAAGCGAGGTATCCTCCATCCGGCCGGCGTACCTCTCAAAGATCCGCAGAGTGTCCGCCTCGGATCGATGCGGTTCGTCACGCGCCTCGAGCTCTTCCATGAGCTCTCGGCGCGAGTGGCTCCTCGCTCGCTCCCCACCAGCTCCCGCTCCTTCCTTTCCACTCGATCATAAATCAGCCACCTCTGCCGGGCGGCGGCGATCTGGCGTCGGCTGCCACCTGCTCGACGAAAAGGCGGTGGATCGGTGTGGGAGTAGAGCTGTCCAAGGGCGCGGCCAGTGCATCTGCGTCGCCAGGAACGGAGTCCGCGGAGGATCCGGAGTGGCCGTGGCCCAGCGCCTCTGGCCGCAGACAAAGCAGCCATTGGGCCGGCCGGCCGATCGCCGGCTTCTTCGCCCTAGCGGATCATCACCGCCGCTTCCATCCGCTACCTCGCCTCGCCGCAGGAGCGGCCGGGGTCTGGCGGTGCCCTGGAACAAGCAAAAGCAAGCAAAGGTAAGGCTCCATTCGAAGGTTAAAAGTTTTACCGTCCCTTTTTTGTTTGTGTTTCAAGGATTCTCGTACTGGCCGAGGCCTCGAAACCGAGGTACTCCGAGTGAGAATCAGCCCCCTCGAGGCACCGGCGCCTTGGTGGCCGAGGCAGGACCGCTTCCACCGGAGCGCCAAGGGTCAACTGCCGGTGGATCCGCCATCGGCGGCGCTAAGCGGGTCGGCGCGGTAGCGGTGGCGGCGGAGGATGTCGCGCCGGTGGGTCCGCCATCGGCGGCGCTAAGCGGTCGGCTCCGGGCGGTAGCGGTGGCGGCGAGATCTTCGCTGCGGTGGGTCCGCCATCGTAGCGCCGGCGGTCGCCGCCGGGCGGTGGCGGTGGAGGAAGGCGCGCCGTGGTCGGCCATTGTGGCGCGCCAAATAACCAGTCTGCAAAGCGGTGATGGCGGAGGCGGAGCGCCGCAACTGTTGATGAAGAGCCCCGCACCGGAGGAAGTCCCCGGTAGGGCGGGCCGCGAAGATCCATGTCGCGGCGATTTAAGATGGCCCCGATAGCCGTGGTCGGACGCGTTCAGTGGGGGCGTGTCGTCGGCGGGGCGCTTGTTCCTCCCCGTCGCCGCATTAGGAGTGCCGCGGATTATCGTGGGCCCTTGATGGACGATGATGGGCGCCCCATGGCGCCCATCTTGGGCATCGCTTGACGATCTCCGCCCGATCCAGAGGCCGCATGTCGCGAGTGGAAGCGCAGCCTCGGGGAAGGGTGGAACGTCGCTCAATCGCCTTGCCGCCCCATCCAGGAAGCGATTCGCGGCGCCCAGCCTCTCCCACTACCGACAAAAAAATGATGAAAGAATGATGATGATGAAGAAGGAAGGTATAAAAGCTTACCTCCGTGAATCGTCCGAGTCCCGCTATCCACGCCCAGATAGTGCCAGTCGACGGTGGCGGCGCAAAGGACTAATCCTCCGACACGAAGTCCCGAGAACCATGCCTCCGGTCAGCCCGCTGTCTCGCGGCCGATCAACCCGAGCCAACATTGCAAGTAGCTCGGGCGTGTCGGCGACGGAGATCCCGATCAGTTTGCTGCCCACCGCTCGGTGGGAAGCCCCAGGGCTTCAATGCCGCTTATCGTCTTCAACGCATAACCATTCGTGGCGCCACATTTTCCACCGGATCGAGTCTCCATTGGAATGTAGCGCGCAACGGCCCCGCCTCTAAGTCGCAGATGGCAAGACCGGAGATGTTGGAGCCCTGGCCGACGCGAGCGAAGAAGTAGCGGAAAAGGAGAAGATTGGGCATTACCCCTATGAACATCTCACGTATGGGCAAAGACGGAGAGGAGCACAATGGAGTTAGGGGAAGGTGGATGTTGCGAATGTCGTAGAAGTTGAGGACGGCGATGTAGAAGTCCGAGATGGGCGGGACCAAGCCCGCCATCATCGCCTGCACAAAGAAGATGACTTCCCGGGCCTGGCCATGAGGAGCGACGATCCGGCCCGCATCTTTGAGCGCCGTGGCGATCACCTTGGAGCACTTAGCGGCGGTGTTCTTTTCCACGCTTGAAGGAGGGAGGACAGGAGTCGGAGAGGCCATCGAATCGCCTAAGGCGTAAAGGAAGCTAAGGTGAAGGAGCAGAGGCGAAAGCTTAAAACGGAACATGCCCCTGTCGCCGCTTATTTATAAGAATTCAAGGAGAGCCTGGCGGAAAAAGTCGAAGAGACGCGCGGTTCGGATGCGGGAAAACCAAAGCATTCTTCAAGGAAGTAGGCACGTCCCACGAAGCCACGGAAACGGCTGCAGTATCCACCTCGGGACCGGAAAAAGAGGCAAGTTTTTAAAGACCGCGGCGTGCGTGGGCATTTATGGGCCCCACCCGGGAGATTGAACCGTTCGACGAAGAAAAAGAAAGAATAAAGACACTCCTGGGTGGGCCCGGGGGCTACTGTCAGCGTATTAAGCGCTGGGGTACCCACGCAGCCGCATTAAGTACTGTCGCCAAGAGGACAGGTGGCGTTCAGGCCACTCCTCGAGGCGACCAGCCAAGGTGCTCGCCCAGGGGACAGGTGGCGTTCAGGCCACTCCTCGGGGCGACCAGCGAAGGTGCTCGCCCGGAGGGCAGGTGGCGTTCAGGCCACTCCTCGAGGCGACCAGCCAAGGTGCTCGCCCAGAGGGCAGGTGGCGTTCAGGCCACTCCTCGGGGCGACCAGCGAAGGTGCTCGCCCAGGGGACAGGTGGCGTTCAGGCCACTCCTGGGCGACAGCGAAGGTGCTCGCCAGGGGCAGTGGCGTTGAGCCACTCCTCGGGGCGTAGTTCCCGAGACTCAACCCCGTAATCTGTGCTACAGGGCGAAGGGTCAAGGGTATTTAATGCGAGACGTGCGCATTAATTGCAGGGTATGAAGGCTGTGGTGTGGCGGCGCGTCTTCCCTAGGCGCGCATTAATGATGGGTGGCGCCGAATCGACATCCCCTCTCTCCTGGCGGAGCATGCAGGGGTGACAGACAGGCGGGGCCCAAGGCGAAGTCTAAGTCAGCTAGGACAGACATTAAATGTGATGTAAGAGAATATGACGGGTGCATTAAATGTACTGTAGTAACGTGTCAGGCGCTTGCTTTACGCAAGCTTGTAAGCCCCATGCGCCTCAGCCGGCCCGAGTATAAAAGGGAGCTAGGATGCATGGGAGAGGGTGGTTGTTGATCCTTGGTTGGCAGAACCTCAGAGGGTCTTCTTCCCCAGCCTTGTAAGAACCTTGAACCCAGAAGAAACCACCAAGCAGGACTAGGGTTATTACTCCTGTGGAGGGCCCGAACCTGGGTAAACTCGACTGTCTTCTTGCTTGCTTCCAACATCCAGTTCTTCCTGTCTTTGGAGCGGTTGCCACAAAAGCCCCCAGTCCGAATCTCTCAAGCACCCAGTCTTAGGGTGCCTGTTGGTTAGTAAGCCGACAGCTGGCGCTGGAGCAACTGACTAGAACAGTTGATCAGGCAGAACCCTAAAACTCGAAATAAATATGACGGCATAGATTGAGCAAGATTTCACATTTTATTCCTTAGTATTAGTAATTTACATTACTGACTTTCTTTTTCATTTTCTCGCGCTAAAAAAAAAGGGAGAGGCGGGGCGGCTCCGCTAATCCTCGCTTCTTCTTGCCGCTGGGAGGCCCGGGAGAGAGGTCGTCGAGGTCAGACGCGACGCGCGCGACGCAGCGCCGCTAGGACCTCGTCCTCAACCACCCAAAGGGGTGGTATGAGGCGGACGAGAGTCCTGATGGCCAGGTCGTCGCGGCGCTCGCGCCCGATCATCTCCATGATGATCTCAACCACCTCGTGGAGCCCCGGAGCCGCCTCCAGCAAGGCGGCCACTGCGGCGGTGTCGCTGGCGGCTCCTTCCTTCTCCTCCGCCTCTAGAGTGGCGAAGTCGAGATCCTCCCAAAACTCCGCCTCCTCCCAGTTATGGAGCACCAAGAATCGGCCGCGGAAGAATGCCGCGTAGGGGCCAACGAATCTCCTCATGCTAGCCATGGAGGAAGGCCGGGAGGAAGAAAGAGTAAGAAGAGGAAGAAGAAAGGGACGATCGCCGAGGGCGGTGACGTCCCATTTATAAACTGCACTGCTCCGGAATCGAGGCGACGCCATTCAAAAACGCAAAAGACGAAGCGACGCCGCAAGACTGACAATTTGTTCGGAGTACCAAAGAAGATCAGCACATTGAACAAATTTAAGAAACGTTTCGCCAGACACCTGTCACGAGAAGTTCAAGCTCATTCGGCCTTCCGCTTTAATTCGCTCAATTAGCCGAAAAGTCCGGGCCGTGAGCTAGGAAACGACGCAAGCCTGGGGGGCTAAACCACTCAGTCAAGTGGCCACAACGTAAGTCCCGACGCTCGAGAGCTGCACGCCAGCCTCTCGGAAAAGCGTGTCTGGGGCAAGAAAGCAACGGGCCAAAACCCTGGCGCTTAGAAGCCATACCCGGTCGGTGAAGGCCACAGAAAAAGCGCAATGGGGCCAAAAGGCCGTGGGCCTATATCCTAAGCAACTCAGACAAAGGGAAAGAGTGAAAGAGGTCCGGAGCCCATTTAGCAGAGGACAACATGCATAAATTGTATTCAAGTGAGAAAACACAATATTTCAAACAATGAGGGGAGGGCCAGCACTCGGCATCAAGGTTCACATCGAAGTCAGAATTCAAGATTCTCTAACAAGGCTTGCGATGTACCGGAGACCTCTTCGAGGAGCGCATTGGCTTTGTCTTCATCACAGGCAAAACCTTCTTTCACAGCTTCGAGGTCAACTCTCGGATAATGAGACTTGACCACTGCCAATGCCTGGTTCGCACTCATGGTCGCGGACTCCTTGGCGTAAGCTCGATCTGTCGGCTCCTCCGA
Source organism: Rhipidocladum racemiflorum (assembly GCA_036346355.1). Taxonomy (NCBI): domain Eukaryota; kingdom Viridiplantae; phylum Streptophyta; class Magnoliopsida; order Poales; family Poaceae; genus Rhipidocladum; species Rhipidocladum racemiflorum. The sequence goes on from CM070571.1 coordinate 25,260,644, forward strand.
GAGAAGCGGAACAGCGTCGTCCCCACGGCCGGCTCAACTCCTTCAATACGCAAGGTGCAGAATCGGCTCGCAGCGACGCGGCTCGATCTGGCCGTTCGGCGGCGACCATCTTCTCCTTGCATTCGCAACAAAGCCGAATCGCCATCAAAAACACACCGACGACAAGTACATTCAATCCAAGTCAAAGAAATTTACCCTTCGGCTCATGCATCCTCTCCAAATCGACTCGAGCCGAGGCGAACTCTCTGAAGCCTCGATCGGGCTCTCACCAAGAATGGTCGAATCGCGCTCTGAAACACAAGAGCGTCATCATCCTTTCCAACTGTCCAAAAAGATGTCCAAACCGAGTCCAGGGGAGGATCTCACCTTCAAGCGCATACTCAAGCTTCGCTTTCTCCTCCCGAATCGCCATACATTGGTCCTCAAGCCCGTGGACCTCCTTCCATCTGTCGCTGCTGATCTCGTGAGCTTGTCCTGATACTGCTGGTGATCCTTGAGCTTCGGGAGCACCTTCCGAAAAAATTGCGACCGCTGCTCCGAGCGCTCCCCCATGTCCTAGGTAACAGGCGAATCTCAGGAGAAGCCAGGCAGCAAATGATTGAAGACAAGAAACTCACCCTCACGAGCGTGCTACACCTGACGGTGAGCTCATAAAGCTCCGTCCGAGCCGCTCTCTCCATCTCATCGTCCTCTTCCATCCCGATCCAGTCGGAACCCCCCTCGCACCATACGGTCCGATTCGGGGGCTTCGGCAGAGTACCGAGCGGCGGTGGCTCTCGAGGCACCTCCTCCACTTCAGGAGACGGTGCCGGGTCAATCTCGTCGGCGGACGGACCACCTGATGGTTCAACGGTCGGGCCGCCAAAGACCAGTGGCGACGCCTCGGCGATCGGCGAGGGTGACTGGCCGATGCGGTGGGGGCTTCCTTGAGAAGCTTGTGCTTGGGGCTCCTTTTCAGAGACCCTCCACCGGACGCCCATAGTAGGAGTCCTGAATCGGCAAAAGGAAAACACCTCGGATAGGTAATAACAAAAGACAAGGATCGCCCAAAAGAATACCTCCTGGATTTCTTGAATTTCATCCTGTGTCTCATCCGAGTCCCAAAGACCACTCGGAGGGGAGCTGACCAAAGACCAAAGGGGCTGCCTCGAGATGTATAGGCCGTGGCTCTGTGCTTTGTGATCCGGCACGGAGGTCGAAGGCCCGGTGACGAAAGGCCGCAGCCTTCCTCCGCCGATTCCCTGCCAGCTCATCGCCGAGGTGTCACCGCCGCTTGGCCTCGAGCATTCCTCACCGAGAGAGGCCGACGACCGGGCGTCGAGAGAAGAAGGACGCTGCGTTCTGAAAAGGAACGATCGCACCCTGTCAGAATCACACATCGGGCAAAAAATCATGGGACAGTCTTTCGAGAGAGTGGTGCACTCACAGGAGGGGGAGGCCTCTCCGCCGAAAATTTGCGAGGGCAGCCCCTGTTGGTGATCATAGTGCCAGGCACGAAGAGGTCAACTACCCGCGCCGCCAATGCCTCCTTCGACAAAGACGTGTCCGCCTCCTGGGTAGGATCCTGAGGCCCGTTGTACTGGAACCCCAAATGGATTCTCTCCTTTAGGGGCTGGACCCGGTGCTTCACAAAGCTGATCGCGATGCCGGGGCCCGTCAGCCCTCGGTTCTTCAGGTCGTTAATCCATGCCAAAAGCTCAGAGACTTGGTCCAAACCGCCACCATCCGGGGCATCGCTCCAGCATTGGGAAGCTTTAGGGGTGCGGCCAGCGAAAGGGGCAAGAAAAGGATCAACAGTGGCGCAATAGAACCACTCCCGCCTCCAACCTTTGAGGGAGGTCTTGAGGGGGATCACGAAGTACTGTTTCTTCAAGCCCTCTCGCAGCTGGAGCCCGGCGCCTCCAATGACGCTGGGAGCAGCTCGGTTCGGGTGAGGTTTGAGCAAGAAGAGGGAGCGGAACAAGTCAAAATGAGGACGTATCCCAAGATACGCCTCGCAAAGCTGAACGAAGATTGCAATATGAAGAATGGAATTGGGATTCAAATTGATCAGCTCGATTTCATAAAAATGAAGGAGCCCTCGGAAGAAGGCGCTCCCAGGAACGCTAAATCCTCGCCAGAAGAAGGACTCGAACACCACAATCTCATTCTCCAGAGGTGTGGGGTAAGGGTCACCTGCGGCGGGACGGGCGGAGATCAACTCCAGCGGAGGAAGGCGCCCGTGGCGACCAGCTCCTCCAAGCGGGACGTCGTGGTGATGGAGGTCTCCCACCCCGCGGTCGCAGGTCGGCGTCACCCCGATGCTGATAAGGGTTCCGAAGAAGAAGACATCTTGGTGAAGGAGACCTGGTGGGAGGAACCGCCGAGGATCTTGGGCGCGAAACTTGGAACCCTAGGTCGCCCAAATCGCCAAAGGAGACTTAAAGATTTCTCAACCGTGGTGGGCGAAAGGCAAAGATATCTTCGCCCAGTAAGTTTTCCCTCATTTATAAGGAATAAGCCTTAATTTTCGCCTTACGGCGGGAAAAACAAGGACCTTCGCGCTCGATTCTGGGCCAGATCTAGGGCACGCCCATGTTGGGCCGATAGTCGGCTTGCAAAACGCGACCAGTGTCAAGTCTGGTTCGAAGTTTGGGATAAAGTGCGCCCCATGATGGGCCTGAACGCCGGCCGCCACGGAAGTTTGGGGCCGGGCACTTTCCGAACATCCTCAAGCGGTATGCCCCATAATTTGGGGTCAATTGCTGGTCACTGCTTCTTAGCGTGATTGGGTGCCGTGGGAGGATTTTCACTAAACCGGTCTTGAGAATGCGCCCCATGAGGGTCTGAAGCAGTGCGCCGTAGCGCACAGCATTACTCGATGACCAAGGTATGCCCCATGAGGGTCGATTGGGTCTCACAAGCCAATCGCCGCGACACCGCAAACAAAGTGGTACCGCCGCCCCGAGCCAAAAAGACTACTGACGCCCCACGAGGTCCAAATGAGCGACAGCCGGTTGTCACAAGACCATAAGCGGGCGCTGGTACCACTCGCCACGAGCCAAAAGATCGCAGTATGCCCCACGAGGGCCACCGAGCGACAAGCCGCTGTCGCAGCATCGTGAACGGGCGCGGGTACCACTCGGCCACGAGCCAAAAGACTACGGTATGCCCCACGAGGGCCAGCCGAGCGACAAGCCGGTTGCCGTGCACCGTGAACGGGCGCGGGTACCACTTGGCCACGTGCCAAAAGACTACGGTATGCCCCATGAGGGCCAGCCGAGTGACAAGCCGGTTGCCGCCCACCGTGAACGGGCGCGGGTACCACTTGGCCACGTGCCAAAAGACTACGGTATGCCCCATGAGGGCCAACCGAGCGACAAGCCGGTTGCCACGCACCGTGAACGGGCGCGGGTACCACTCGGCCACGAGCCAAAAAGATCATGGTATGCCCCCATGAGGGTCAGCTGAGCAACAAGCCGGTTGCCGCGCACCGCACATGGGCACGGATACCACTCGGCCACGAGCCCACGGTGGCTTCACACTACAAGTTCTTTACGATCTTTTTTCCCGTATAATCTTTATGACAGGATAAGAGACGGAAATCCGATCCTAAAGCACTTGGGGGCTGCTGTGGGATGTCTGAGATAGGGGCCCCGCAAGTGGGGCCTATACCCGACTGGGCTAGACGGGCGGAGTAGTAGGCCCAAAGCCCAGAAGCGCCACAATGGGCCCGGAGGAGGTTTTCGACTTGTTCCCCAAGACAACTCCCGATCCTTCGGGGAAGCTTCGCGCCACGCCCAACGACCCGCCAAAGGCGAAGCACGCAGCCTGACATTCGCAGAGCCTGCAGGCGCCGAAACCTGACGGAGTGGCAGGCGTGGGTCGGGGAAAGCATAACCACCTCTCCAAGACGTAGTGCGCCAGAGCCAATAAGGACAAAGTACATGTCGGCCAGGCCACCATGTTCAGGGCCCGGTGGCGCCCATCTGTCATGTACCCTTCCCCCGGTATATAAGGGGAGGAGGGAGAAACAAGAAAAGGAGGCTCATATATCCAAGAACACAGGACTAGGGTATTATCTCCTCCGAGAGAGCCCGAACCTGTCTAAAACAGATTGCCCTCGCATCCTGTGTTGCCATCAAGCTCAGATCCCGCACAAATCCCCTAGAATCACAAATCTCATTGCCGGCGAAACCGATCGTCGACAGTATCCATCGTCCGTAGATGATCTCACTTTGGGACTTTTACCTGTTCACAAACTCATTAAATGCATTAGTCCCTTTGATCGTTTGTCATTAATCATCCAAAACTTCTTTAGGGGCCTAGATGCACTTTCAGCGCTACCGCTCCATTCGCCACCGGCGAGCTTGGCAAAGCGACCTTAGCCGAGCTTCCTAGCTCATTTTGTCGCTCTCTCGTTATTTCTCCTTCTCTATGGTAGGTGGACCCCACTCCCATAGTCCGACGTAGACACCAACACAGATCCAACTTGGCCAAATGAGCTGAGAGTATCGTTAACTGATATTAATATTTGGGGATGTTTTATAAATAATACTGTACTCGAGGGGAAAAAAATTAAATCACAGTAGTTGAGACATGGAAGATGAATATTTTTCGAATACCGTAGTTGCAATAGAGAAATTATGCTGGTCAGGCTTAGGGATATCAATTATGCCTAATTATCTGTGTGTCCACCTTACTTCATTAAGTTAAGGCTCGGTCTCAAATTATGCTCTCTTCCTCCTTACTTCATTAAGTTAAGGCTGGTGGTTTTAACCTTATATTATATTCCTATGTAGAGGGCCCCGCTAGCAATATCAAATATGGCACCCTTCACTCACCATTTAAAAACCTACCTCGATATCACCATTGGTTAAAATATCCATTTATAAAAATAATCCTCTATCTGATCACAAAAGATGCGTGCTCGTGAATCTTGGAAGTTTTTGGGTAGTTGTTAAGCATGGAGAGCTCAGCAGAGCTGCAACCGAACGTCGGGAGCTCAGTAGAAAGAGTGCAGAGAGTGATACCGAGCTCTTTTTAAGCTGAGGAAACATGGCATTGAGGCGAGCTGTGCTGGCTAAAGGTTATTTTTATAATTTTATTTAAAAGAGTGGAAAATTGTGAGGGGTTTAAAAGCCAAGGACTCTCGACCAAGGTTAAAAATTTCGGTTTCAGATCTTTTCTCAGAGTCCACCGAAATCCAAAATTTCGGCGAGATTTGGAAATTTCGGACGAAATTCAAAAAGAAGGATTCAAATCCGGTTTTTTTTAAACTGGGAAATCAGAAATCGCAGGCGAAATATCTGAGATTTCGCCCGAGAAAACCGAAATTTCGGTAAAAATTAAACGGCCCAAAACATGTCGAAAATACGTTAAAAAATTATAAATTTTTTGTATGATTATTATGTATTATTAATATTCCCATAAAATTTTGACATTGTGACCAAGCTTGTAGAATTTTATAAAATTGTGGAAGTGGTAAAGTCGTGATAAAAACCGTATGTAAAATTAATTTTTTGATTTTTCAAATGTAACAAATGAACTTCAAGTCATTTGAAAAGTTTTATATATGTTCCTATGTATTATAGAGCAATATTGTAATAGGAAAGTTGGAAATTTCGGCAGCATTTCGACTAATTTTTGGATTATGACAGCGATAATTGGCAACAATAAATATATATTGTCATGACAAATGATAGACACAAAATAAAATTAACTCATATGATAATTCAACATATATTGCAAGAAGATGCAAAAGTATAATTACAAGACGTGGTATGAATATATTTTACAACAAGATGCATAATTAAAAGGAGCATGAACATGTAATGCATGGACAACTACGCATTGCCATACCTAGGAGGAGTAGTATGATGATGGTGAAAACTGGATCTCCACGTTATCGACAATGATCTCACCACGCTTTCTCTGGTGTTGTTGCTTGTACTCTTCCCAGCTTATATTCTGTGGTAGCTAGGCGGATTTCCAGTATTCATAATGCGACATCCAGATCGAAAGATTCTCTGACTGGTATAGGTACCTGATAGCTGTGTGTTGTGTGTACTGATCGGCGTAGGGATCAGTCTAGTCGAACAATGATGACATGTTCAATCCATCGTAGGACGAATGTCTGTACCCACCCATATCCCCACCATCGTAGGATGAATGTCTGTGCCCACATATATCCCCTCCCATATCCCCTTCATAGGCCCAATGACTGGAAGACTAGCTACTAGACCATGAGCCCATATCATCCTGTGGATGTGCTGCCTGCAGTCCACCCCCACCACTCATCGTGCTACGGGTCACCTCTGTGAGCCCTTCCACGGCACAGTTCCCTTGTGTTGCATTTGTACCGATGAGTGTGGTTGTGAACGGGGTTGGATGGTGTACCGACCGTCGTCGCCTCCAGAGTCTGTGGACGAGCTGCTGACGATGTTAACCTTCTTGGGGGGTGTCTCTGTGTTATCGTCGCTGCCAACTTCGGGCTCCTCATCACTTTCGGCCTTTGCCTTCCCACGCTGGCTGGCCGATAACTTTGCTAACCCACCTAAAGCACCTGCTAGTGTGTCATCATCGTCGTCATTCGTACCACGCTTCCTCTTGCCTGTGTAGGTGTCGCCAATCACAAACTCAGTCCAATCTACGATGGTCTTCCCGCCTGTGGCATTGTGGAGCTCTTGCGATGGGATGCTGTCAACCATGAATCTCGCCGGGAGGGGTGGGTCATACCCACTATCCTCGTCTAGTAGAGGCTCGCCCGCAGACATGGATGACTCGAACGATTCTGCAATCGGGTCATTACCCGAATGCATCGCATCCTCAATGAGGCGATCAAATGGGTCGACATCATCGGTCTGGCGAGTGGATTCATAGTCCCAAAGGCGAAGTCAGAGATTGTAGTGCACAAACACGAGCTGCTGTAGCTTTGCATAACTTAATCGGTTCCTAACCTATGTGTGCACTAAGGCAAATGTGCTCCAATTTCGCTCGCAACTGCTGGATAATGCACATCGAGACACCAATCTCAATGCGTACTTTTGCTACGCTGGCGTCTCGTTTCCGAATGCCATCCACCATTGTACTGCAGATAAAAAAATCACATTAGTACTAGTTCTCCACAATAAATTTACATTACGTCAAATTATAAAAGTACATGCCGTCATGTGTCGATCAAGAGCGCTACTCTCTGCAAGTTGGGTGGCAAACCGTCCCCTCCTAAGACGGTATGTGTCTGCTTCCCATAATGCCTAAACCGCACTGTTGTTGTCATCAGCCATAATATTCAGGGCAATGGATAGCTGTCCCATGAACATTGGAGTGCTGCATATATTGTACTTGAATTGAGACTGTGGGTCCAGGACAGAGGCTACAACAGGCAAAATATTTTGAAGTTAGCACAATACAAACAAAGGTGGTAGCCCTTATGTGAATTAAAAGTACCCGCTTGAACGAAGGTAGCATCCCTTATGTCGGCAAACCTCTTTTCAATGACTCTCAGGAATGTCTTATACTGCTCTTCGAATTCACTCACTTGCCGGTTGTACTCAGTCCTGACAATACAAAATTGCGTCATAACATCACTTCGTTGGTAACTTGTCTTGATCGACGAACCTCAACATCTTGTACAAGGGTTCGACGGCCACCACAGCCCACTCCAAAACGGTCCAGAAATCTCTATCAATGAGGTGATCGTATGCGAACTTGCCCTCGTCCATCCCATCCCACTTGATACTTGTCCAGTCGGGATGTGTCATCTATTGCTGGAATTTCTCCTTCTTCTTAAAAAAGCTATCAAGGAAGACGAATGTTGTGCCAAACCTAGTGGCATTTGGCCTCACCAACTCTCCACTTATGTGGACCTTCATCTACGCGTGCAGATTCTTATGGTTGTATAATAAGTGGCTAATCCTCTTCGCCCCTTTCACGACATGCTTGATCTTGGGGATGTCGCACACATCCTTAAGCATGAGGTTCACCGTGTGTGCCAAGCATGGTTGCTAGATAATTCATGGGTACTACACTCGTAACATCTGGCATGCTTTCTTGAAGTTGGCTGCATTGTTAGTAACCACTTGCGCCACGTTATCAACACCAATTTCATCGGCAACCACTTTCGTTATCTCGCGTAGCAGGTACTTGTGCTCTTGAATCTTGCCTGTGGCATCAACGGTCTTATGGAAGAACATTACCCCGTTGCAGTACACCATGAAGTTGATGATGCTCTGCATTGTAGGTCTAGTCCACGCGTCACACATGACTGTCACACCAAATGTTGCCCAGTCATCCCTGAACTTCTGAAGATACTGGACAATCTCCTTCTTATTCTCGTCAAGGTACTTCCTGTCGATCTCGTGGCCCCGTGGTGCACGAACCCCTGGGCCTAGCTCCTGCATCATCTTGAGTGCACTGAAAACAGGGACCATAAGAGTTTAGTCCAATGATGACAAGAATTTTAACTTATAAACACACGAGTTTTGCATACCTGTGAAGTACGAACACTCGGCCTTCCTTCCTGGAACTGCATTTGCATGGAACCACTTAGACCATGCCCTCCCAAGCTTCTACCTCGCCCCCTGCCTAAATACAGTGTCAATCCGAGGTTGCTATGGGGCACCACTCCGTGTAAGGTCAACATCGATGGAGGCTTGGCTTGACTGTGTTGATTTCGACTTGCCAAACATTTTGCTGATAGTGGATTGGACTGAGGGTCTCGCTGCACCACTCCCAGAACCCGATCCTAGAGTCAAACCTTGGCTCCTAAGGTAAGCCTATTCTTCGGAGGCCCTTATGGCCATCTTTAACTGCTCTTGCTCCGTACGGTAGTTGGTCACAAACAACATCCAGTCGCCGCAAGCCTCCTCCTTACGCAACCACTTTAGGCACGCTAGGGCAGGCCTTCACCTCACCAGAGCGGCCGGCGAGATGTTCCTTCAAACGGGCTGTGTCTCCCCCCTTCATTACATGGGGACATGAGTTGCACTTCGACCCTTGCACGACACGCTCCCAATGCTCCCAGATGGTATCCATCACGATAATCTGCAAACTAAAGATAAGAATTAATAACGCATAGAATATACATACACATACACTAGATATATAAACAATACCTCACGTATACTCCTACTATACTTAGTTTGCACTCCTCCTATACCTAGTTTGCACTCACTTTCCTAAGGCCGACACAAAACGGCAGGGTTATGCCAATTACCTGCTAAAATCTCTACGTTCAATCACGTGTCATGTCAACATTTAGAACGAACAATGATCAATCATTTTGTTGATAACATTGCTAATACAGATCTAATACAACTAGATAAGTATAAACCAACCATTGATGTTCTTTAAATCGAACCACCAAAATCTTGTTCAGTTTTACTACATTGTTTCCCAAACAAAAAAAGAGACCCTATGTGAACTAAAAAAAGGTGATCAAATGCCAGTTTGCATACAACTCTCACTATCAGGTTGCATAAATGTAATTAGTAAGAGAGAGAGAGAGAGAGATGCATGGATGAACATGGAGGCCATGGAGCCATGGAGGCATTGATTAGCATACAACTCTCACTATACAGAACAATATTGATTAGCTTCTAATTGTCTATATAGACCATGGAGGCATGGATGAACATTGCTTATTGATGCAAACTTTGCATGGCAAAAGACCAACACAGAAATTTTTACCGAGATTTCACGTGCTATACTCGAGATCTCGCTGTTGAAGGCCAAGATACTCCTCGATGTTCACCTCCGATGAACGAAAATGGCCGGATCTCCAGACTACGTGCTAGAGCTACTATTTCCTATTCCGTGGTATGAGTGAATGAGTGAGTCCTGTTGAGTGAGGAAAATGAGGAAAGTGCTTTTCTATATGGTTACAAAATGAGGCCATGTAAAGCAGTGTAAGCAATCATAATCAAGTAATACAACTTAGCTGAGCTGGTCATAGGTATTGCATCAAAGTTCGGCGAGACAAGGGGGCATGAGTTCGAATTCTATGTTTTTTTTCCCATTTTTTCCACTTTTTCGCACATCTATTGTTTATACAAGTTATCATAATGCTTCACAAAAATTTTTGTACGAAATCCGGTCAAAATGTTACATAATCTGGTAAAAAAAACTTCAAATTTCGCCGAATTAACCGAGATTTCGTCTGTTTTTAGCGAGATCTCGCCCGAAACATAAAAAATATTGTAGCAATTTGAATTTCTTTTGAATTTTTTCATTCGACCGGGATTTGTAATGTCGTCACTGGCTGAAATTGGAAATCTCATCCGAAAATTCTGAAATTTTATGGGGAATTATCCCTCCATTATATCTGGGAGGTTTCAAGCCTCCTCAAGCCTCCACCTCACCCTCCTTTCAATTTTCCAAAAAAACCCATTTATTTCTCCAAATAGCGGACAGGTCCTTCCAAATTACGAAGAGGTCCTTTGCTATTTTATGTGAGGGGAAGATTTTTTTTCCCGGTTCGCGTTTAGACCCCTCATTCGCCATTTTACGTAAGGGGGCTCCCATTAAATACGAATCGCGAACGAGCCCTTTTCTAATTTTTCAAAATAGCGAACAGGTCCAAAATTATAACAAATAGGTCCCCGCACTTTACGTCCAGGTCCTTTCTCCGTTTTGCCCGAAAAAAATGTTTTCGTGATCCGCTTTTTCTCCGAGCATGTTTTCGTAGTCCATTTTTCACCAAAAAATAGAAATTCGTTTTCGTTCATCCTTTCTCCGCTTTTCCTAAAAATATTTTCGGTCCGCTTTTTCTCATTTTTCCCGAGAAAAGTGTTTTTGGTGTTCGCTTTCCTCATTTTTCCGGAAAATGTTTCCGTGGTCCGCTTTCCTCGTTTTCCGAAAAATTGTTTTCGTGATCCGCTTTCCTCGCTTTTCCCGAAAAATATTTACGTGATCCGTTTTTTCTCCGAAAAAAATGTAAATCCGTTTTTCGTTCACGCGCGTATACGCCACATTTTCTTGGAAAAATGTTTTCATAGTCCGTTTTTTCTCATTTTTCACGGAAAAAATGTTTTCGTTACCCGTGAAAAATATTTTCGTGGCCCGTTTTTATTCGTTTTCCCCGGAAAAAATATTTTCGTGGCCCGTTTTTCCTTCGAAAAAAAACTATTCCTTTTTCCCTGGAAAGAATGCTTTCGTAGTCCATTTTTCCTTGTTTTTCCTGAAATAAATGTTTTTGTTGTCCGCTTTTTCTTCGAAAAAACAACACAAATTTATTTTTCGTTCACTTGCGCGGCGTGCGCCGCGCTCACTTTCCTAGTTGTAACCATGCTCTCGACCATTTCGAGGCAACGCCGGTCGCGCTCCGCCCCAGCACGCAAGCCCCAAAATTCCCCAGGCTTTCCATTCGTCGCGACGCCTCCCAACTCGGAACGAACCAAATCACTCCGTCCTTACGCGTCGCCCAAAAAAGTTCTTCGCGACGTCTCCATCGCTTCACAGTTCGCGCAAGTTGTCGTCGCCTACACGATGGGCAAAAACGGTTACTGCATTGCTACTGGCGAGCAGTTACTGCTACTCCCATCTCCGCGCTGCTAATCCACCTCTCCAATCGGCACTAATCCTTCCCTAATCGCCGACGGCCGCCATGTCCTCCACCTCCTCGTCCGACGAGAGCGGGAACCCTAGGCCCCCGCCGGCGGCGGCGGGGGTGGGGGGCGCGGCGCGGACGGGGGCGTGGCCGCGGCGGCACTGCCGAGACGTGTTCTGGCTGGTGGTCTTCCTCCTTCACCTTCTCGTCTTCGGCGCGGGGCTCGCGCTCTTCGGCCTCAACCGCTTCCACCGTGCCGACCGCTTCAACATCGACCGCTTCACCAACCTCACCGCCGGCCCCCGGCTGCCCGGCTCGCCGGAGCCAGCGCCGCAGCCGCCGCCGCCGCTCTCGGTCGACGTGGCCGAGGAGGTGACGCCGGCTTCCGAGTTGACGGAGACGTACTGGCCGTACTACGGTGCCGCGGGGGCGGCGGGGGCGGCACTCGCATGGGCGTGGCTGGCGGCGGCGGCAGGGAGGAAGGACGGGGGGAGGGTGCTCATGCGGGCCGCCGTGCACAGCCTCACGGCATACCTCGCGGTGGTCAGCGTCCTCTGCTTCTGGGGGAAGCACTTCTTCTGGGGCGTGGCGTTCGCCGTCGGCGGCGCGCTGCACTTCCTCTACGTCATGTCAGTGCTTGATAGGTATAGCTCATCGCAACTGCATTTTCTTAATTGGTCCGTAAAAATTGCTAATTTCATACAGTTTGGAGTGAACTTGAGTCTGGGACTGTAGTGGGTGAGGATGTGATGATGACACCGACAAGAGGAGTTAAATTCTGTCAATCACCTGCATAATTGAAGAATTGTGCCAACGTTTATAAGAATTTCGCTAGGTGGTTGACGCATATCTATCTCCAACAATTGTCCACATATTCTTGCATTCCTGCAGTCACATGCCCACGTGAAATGCCAGTGCTTTCTTGATGATATGCTTTGGAGTCAATTTGATTTCAATACGAAGTGCAGAATTTAAGCATGGATTAGCGCCGCTTTAGTCAGTATTGCCAAGCAAATGCTGTATAGATTGACAAGAATATGATTTCATGAATCTTGTCGTTGTTTGGGTGCTTGTATACATTGTCTATGCCAAGTGTGTAGTGTGTGTACATATTAGGATTACACATGTTTGATTGATTCAACTTCAATGTTGTTTCAAGATTAATTTGATTGTAATTGCATGGAGGGAAGGCCAGTCAAATGAGTGAGTGAAGAGTGGTAAATATATTATAATGCAAAAGCTGTACAATCCTTTATATTTTGGTACTGGTTTACATTAGTTGCATGCAATTCATAACTGTCTGTGGAAGAAAGTTATAATTTCTAATTGTAAAACTTTAAAACCTGGTTTGGTTTCAACAGAATGGATAATTCTAGTATGGATTTCCAGTTAAACCATGCATGCCATCCTTGGAGCAGAAAATTACTCCTTTTTCCCTTTTCCTGTCTTCGCTAGTTTGTTGGCAGCTGTCAGTTGATCTTGCTTTAGGAACAAAATGTCAGGCCTTTATGTTTTAGATGATTGCTGTTCCCAAAGGTATGCTGGGCGATAATCTTGCCACCTGTGTGCGATAATAAGCTGGGGCCTTTGTTAGGTCATAAATCTAGATCTTCAAAAAATTTAGGATAAATCTTAATTTAGCCTAAGAAATTCTTGCTAGCCCTGCATGACGTTCTATCCGTTAACAGAATTCCTACTTAAAATTTATTCTCATTAACTGCCTAATTGCTGCTTTAATTATGTGCGTAAATCAGAGAAATAATACCTTGTTATCTGATACACCCGATAGTGTGTACTACCGACGACGGCGTCACCAGACCGAGCCTACGGCTAGTCACGCGAAGCCTGGGCTCCATGCAGCAGCAGAGTAGCGAGTTGTTAGGGGCTGTTGGAGTGTCATGCAGATGCGTGTGGCGTCGGGTTAGTGAGTGGTTAATTTCTAGCGTGAGTTTTGGATCGGTGGTTGCCTGTGACCGCAGATCGGGTGTGAGTGGAATAAAGGGAAGAAGAGAAGGAGAAAATGGGAGGCTTTCAGATGCTACAATTCCACTGTTAGGCGGTGGCTCCGAAAACAGCCAAACTATCCAAGGCGCAAGCCGCCGCGACGGATATCTCGTCGTCGAGCAGCTTGCGACCCAGCCGTTGGCCGGGAACCCGCGCATACGAGCAAGCTCACCCTGAGCCTGCTCGTATCATTATCTCATGAGTTGGGTCTTTTTTGTTGCAGAACTGCATATTTCATTATTTTGTATGGCATTAATTGGGTCGTTTTTTTTTGCTAGATTTCCCTTCACAATGCTAGTACTGCAGAAGGCAGTAAGAATGGTCTGGGAACTTCCTGATGTGATGAGAGTAGCATATGCATTTGTAATGGTCATGCTTTGTTGGATGGCATTATGGTCCTTCGGAGTTTCTGGTATAGTTTCTTTTGACATGCCTAATGGCGGGCAATGGTGGCTTCTTTTGGTGAGCGGGCATGTTTTTGTCATTATTCTATATCAAGTTTCAATGTTTTTGTTGTTTCTTGAGATGTTTTCTTATAATTTATCCTGTAATCTGCAGGTTTTCTCAGTCAGTTTATTTTGGACTGGAGCTGTCCTTAGTAACACAGTCCATGTCATAGTATCAGGGATGGTTTTCCTTGTTCTCATTCATGGTGGCCAAGCTGCTGCATCGATGCCCCCAAAACCACTTCTAAAATCACTTCAGTATGCTGTAACAACTTCATTTGGAAGCATTTGCTATGGGTCACTTTTTACAGCTGCCATTAGGACTTTACGTTGGGAGGTTTGTTCCTTCGCCTTCTAGAGTTGCCAGAACTAAATTTTCAATCATCGACTTCATTATATTATCATTGCTTCTCATTATTTGTTCTTTTTTGCCCTTGCCCTTTCCATTTTTTTTATTAAAATCCAGATTCGGGGAATTCGTTCTAAAATTGGCAGCAACGAGTGTTTGCTGTGCTGTGTTGATTTTTTGTTCCATATTGTGGAGATGCTTGTTCGCTTCTTCAACAAATATGCATATGTACAGGTCAGTGACAAAGATGTTTTATCTATGCGGAAGTTCTCAAGATATATATCATATCAATGTTAAAAGTGTCCCTGTTCTCTGTGTTTGCTGCTTTGCCATGTATATTTCTGCACTGACAATATTTTCCGTATTTTATTAAACTATAAAGCTTAATAATTTAGTGTATCAATCAAAGTTCCTATGCATACCTGGATTCATTGTTACACAAACGTATGTGCTTTTCTTAAATAGGTAAAACTCGGTATACTAAAATATATCTGTATCCTGGTACTATGCAATATTGAGATATGAAGTTACCGATGTACTGCATTGCACACATGTATCACATAGTTTTCACTTTCAGATAGCTGTCAGTGGACAGAGTTTCAATAGCTCAGCCAGGGACGCTTGGGAGCTTTTCCAATCGACGGGCATTGAAGCACTTATTGCTTATGACTGTTCGGGTGCTGTCCTTCTTATGAGCACCATTTTAGGTGGGTTAATTACAGGAACTTGTACGGGTGTTTGGACATATTTCAAACAAAGTGATAAAGCTATTATGGTTGGCTCAACATCTATGCTGATGGGCATGATACTGGTAAGTGCTTATATTTGTATACGGATTTAATTGAAGTATGTTAGAGAGGGAACCCCATGTTCAAGTGTTTTTTAAACTGTACAAACTCATAGATATTACTAGGAGCTGCACAACAGAACTTCTCAATTGTAATTTTTTTTTGGATTTTTCCAGTTAAAAATGTTCTGCGGACTTTTTATTCAGGACTGAGAGTCGCTCTATTTTGCAGGTTGGGTTAACTGTTGTGGTTGTCGAAAGTGCAGTTACATCAATATACATATGCTATGCCGAGGATCCCCTTCTAATTCAGAGATGGGATCCTGAATTTTTTGAACAGATGTCAGAGGCACTACACCAGCGACTACAGTACCGAAGCTCACGCGCCCACCAAATACGGAACAATCGGCTTGATCATTTGCCAAATACGTCTTGAGTATTTGAATAGCATATGAGATCTTTCACCATTTTTGTCAATCCATTATAAACACACCAGCTATTTCCAGAACAAACGGGAAAAAGGGTTTTTGATCCTCCTGCCATTGAAATATAGGTCAGGAAGCTTTTCTCAGCCATTGAAATATAGAAGAATGAAGTGCCCCAGCAACCTTTGGAGGCCTTCAAAAACAACATGATGTTCCCAATCAAGCAGTCACATGTTCATACTTTGGTAGAACTGCAATGTCAGCTTTTCTTTCTGCCGTGTCTATGCAGCCTTTTAAGGGAAAACAGAAATTCTCACATCCATTTCCTAATCTAGGTTGTGTTGCCCTTTCTCGTAAATGAAAACATTTCTTCATGCTAGTCAATGTCGCAGTGTGTGAACTTATTTTCTAGCATTAGGATGTGTGTGTATGGAAGTTATATAGCAAGTGTACTGGCACTTCAAATGGCCTGAACAATACTTCAACCTGCTAGCACATGTAACATGTACAGTTTCAACCTGCCGAAGGCCAGTGTACGGTAGCATTCTCTGTGACGTTTTGTACGACCGAAGCCAGGGTTCACAATTTCGTTAAAAACCGAACGAAATTCGCGAATTTCGCCTGTACTGCTCGGAACCGAAATTTGAAATCGTTCTGAAATTTGCTTAAATTCAAATTTAAATTCAAAAAATATAAAAAAGTTAAAAAAGTTTATCCAAAATTTCTCTATAATTAGTATTAATAGCCCTAATCCGAATTTTAGAGATGTATTTGAGCAATTGAAAATGTAGATAATAGAAAAAAAGAAGAAAAACTCAGCGTGCAGGCTTGATTTTATTTAGTAGCAATATTTATTGAAGTATATTTAATATAAATATTTGTTGAAGTATATTTAGTTCCAATATTTTTTTGTAAAAACCAGCAGCATGAGGCAAGAAGGGCATTATCCATAAAATCATAACCTGTATTTAGAACGTACATCTGAGTTTTTCTTAAAATCATGTATAAAGTGCTAAGAGATCATTAGACTAAATCAAAATCTCCAATTTAACTTGTTAACAATCAATATAGAATTATATGAGACCTCTAGTAATAAACCGTCTATCATTTTTTTCTATTATTTTGAGAGAGAGCCATATCATAACTAAATATTCAACATGAATGCAAGTATTAAACTATCAACTATAGTGCATAAAAAATAAATGAAAATACATTATTGATCAAATAAATGCAACATTTGAATCAGAATTTTAGACTACACCTCCACAACACACTGCATGTTTCAATATTTATTCAATTATATTTAGTAGCTATATTTGTTGAAGTAATTCTTCAAATATTATTTTTGGCCTTTAATGGCTTTTTTCAAATTTTCAAATTATTTTTTTACAATTTTCCCTAATTTTTCTATATTTTCCCCATTTTTTCAACTACCATCGGTTTTCGAGTCTTTTCGAGCGAATTTCGAGACTTTTCGAGCGGTTTTCGAACCCAGTGATTTTTCGAGCTTTTTGAGCGAATTTCGAGCCTTTTCGAGTGAATTTCGAGCCGTTTTGAGCGAATTTCGCTCGGAGGTTTCAAGATTTTTTTGACTAAATTTCAAATTTATTTGACTTTCGAACCAAACGTTTTTTAACGAATTTCAAGCAAAATTTCACGAATTTCAATACCAATCGAACGTCGAAATTTGGGTTCGAAACAAAAAGCGAAACCCTGACCGAAGCTACTGAGGGGTTGTTTCTTCGACAAAACGGCAAAACATTGTTGACCTCTGCAATTGCACTTCACGTGTGTTTATTCAATCCGATGGCTGAAAATCAAGGAACTGCAGTTACCTCTTTTTTTTCAAATATAGTCCACTCTTGAGCGGAATTATAAATTTAACCCTTTCCCTACCACGGAAACTAGTACAGAATACCATATATACGACGGTTATATTTAGTTATTCGAGACGGTTGTGAAATGTCTCATATAACTAGTGTCGCAAAAGATATATGTCACATAAGACGGTTATCAACCGCCTCATATGTTGGTGTAAATAAGACATTTGTTAAATAAAGCCATCTTATATATATCTTCTGTCGACTTCCCCTCGCATTAGGAGGACACTGCACTTGTACATAGACTATAACTAGTTGAGAGGTGTTTCTATACTCTTTCTTTTTAAATTGCACAAATATTAAAGCACGAATGAAGGGTAGATGATAATTACTTACCTCTTCGTTTGCTTTAAGATTTGTACAACTTGTATTAGGAGGAAAAGCATAGATAGAAGCACTGCTCAGTTATTTAATATATGGCATGTGCATACTCGTACAGCCATACCAAGTACCACCCGTTGAACAACTGAGATAAATGCCATACTTCAGCATTAAACAACCAGTCCAACAACAAGAGCACCAATAACTGCTCTTAATTTCTGTTGTCCATTTATCCTCAATTGGTATTTGTAGAGATCTATAGAAGAATTTGATTGGGCCCCATGTTAGTGGAATTAAGTCATTAATCATTGACAATATGCTAAGTGCATTTGCAATATGTTTTTTTTTTTAACAAATTCAGCTCCTCAATATATGTGGACTTTCAACATTGGCACTAAAGCATCTTTGAGGTACTCTACAGAAAGAACTCTAACCATGTATTCCAAATTATCTCAAGATCTGTTCAGTCACAGTTAACTCACATAAAATCCTATTGGCAGTATCCCTGATTTCTTGCTCATTTTTAGATTCATTAGCTCTACTGTCAAGGTTATACTAATTTTATGTCCTATTCTTTTATGACATATAATTCCCTGAAAGGTTCGATAGCATGGGCTGTAGTGTTCAACTCAACTATGTTTTAATAGCAAATAGGCAGTTAGCTAAGCAGAGAAAACCGTGAGGAACCATCTTCAAACGCTAAGTAGTATACATAAAAGAGACATACTTACTTACCTATTTGATGTGTGCATTTATGTGACACCCGCAAAATTAAAACAAAATCCCTTTTCCCCTTTTTGGGCCGGCCCACCCGGCCCCTCTCTTTTTCTCTCTTCCTCTGCTCGGCCCGCCTGGCCCTCCTTCTTCCTCCTCCGCTCGGCCTTCTCTCTCTCCCTTCTCGCTGGCCACCGCCTCCGCTCCGTTTTCTCCGCTGCCCGTGCGCCCACCTCCCCTTTCTCCGCTCAAATGAGCTCCCGTCCAACCTATCGTCCCCGTGTCGTCGGTTGTTGCGCCCGCCACCCGTGCCAGCCGCCGCTTTTCTCGCGCCCACGCCACCCTTATCCGCCCCTTTACCCCCTATAACCCCCCCCACTTCCCCCTTCTCCCGCACTCCTCCCCCCACCCCCCCTCTCTTCTCCCTCTTCGGCCACCCCTGCCACCTCTCTCTCCCGCCTCCGGCGTCGCCCGTCGCCGCTTTAGCTCCGCCACCCCCTTACCCCTCCCCTATAACCCCCTCCCCTTTCTCCACTTCGGCTTCACCTCCCTCGTCCACCTCTGCGTGCTGCCACCGATGGGCATCGTCGTTTCCCACTTCCCCGCCTCGGCGCCCGACCGACTGCCACACTTGCTGCTCTGCCGTGCCTTTGGGTGCCGCAGTGCACCGGCTCGACCATGGACCCGATCCGCAGGGCGCCACCCGTCTGTCAAATGGGATTTTTCCTGTTTAAAATTAATTTCACAAAAATTCGTTTATGACATCATGCTGATGTCATAATCAGGTTTTCTTTTGCAAAATAATTCTGAAAATCCAAAATTGCCGCTGACATCAACAATGAGCAATAATTCAAATTTTCTTTAGAAAAATAATTCCAAAAATCAGGAAAAAAAATCCCTTTTTCTTTATCTTTTTTTTTTAACTTTCAGGAGCACATTTTCACTCGTTCAAACTCCGATTGGCTCCGTTTTTATTTCTAAATTCATCTAAAATTATAATTTTTTTGTTGTATGCTAGTTTGTTATTTTATTTGGATTTATTTGAATTTGGTTGTTTTTCGCGTATAGATTTCGGAGAGTCCGAGGAGTACGCGAGCGACGACTTTGAGCAGTTACCCGTCGAACCAGGCAAGTCACACTTCCTTGATCATGTTGATTTTAGTTTTTAAATTTGTATTTTGAATTTAAATTATTGCATGTTTAATTGTTATGAATGTAATTTCTGTCCCACTTTTAAATTTGTAGTTATACCTAGAATTGTTAGGCCACCTTTGAAAATTGAATTCTTATACCATTGTAACCTTAAAAAATGCTAATTACTATATGTTGGTACTTAGACATTGCTTAGATATGCGTAGAACTAAACTTTGGAAGTTTTTGGGAAATTTATGCCAAAATATTGCTTTATTTAAAAATGAAAAGTTACGATGTTGATATTCTTGGAATTAGTATGGTTAAAATAAAAATGTGATTTAGATCGAGAGAGAAATGGTTGGGAGATGGTGTGGTTATGGTTCTGGGTTTTTGTAAAGTCTTGCCTAGTCAATTAATAACCAGTCTTAGTTTCGCTAAATGTAAAGCCTAACCGTACTACCACAAGTCTGGAATTGGACAGATCTAGCTAGCCGTATTAACACATACGATGGACAGTCATGCCATTATGTGGTAATGGTGTGGTGAAAGTGTGAGGCTGCCACTCTGGCGCAAGAGGAGGCTTCTGATTAGAGGGATTCGACAGCGATGAAACCTTAGCGGACATGACTACATAGATGGATTTTTACAGGGGCCCTATTGTGATGTTCTCTACTACACACCAAAGGAAGTGTGTTGGTGCAAAGAGACGATCATGTCTTGTGGGTAAAGTTGTACAACCTCTGCAGAGTGTAAAACTAATCGATTAGCCGTGCTCGTAGTTATGGGCATGCTGAGCAAGCCATTCACAAACTAGAATTTGATGTATTTTTTAAATATGAGTTTATAAAAATGATGTTGGGATGTAGTGAGTCCATCATGGAAAAATTTGGATAGTTCCAAGAGTGATTCCTGAGTTGAAAATATTTTAAAATTGTAAATTTCCTTAAAATTATGCAATTTGAAATTGCATAGAGTATTTAAAAAATTGCTGCTTTATGCTAAAATCAACCATATAACCTTCCTTTGTCACCTTTACATTAATACTGCATTTTCGGTGTGATTTGCTGATTGCGTTTCTACTCGCTCTTGCTTAATTTGCTGCTTCAGAGGAGTTTTATGACAGTGAGGACCAGTTGGACTAGGCCGTGTCCCCAGTCGATTGCCTGTGGCAATTCAATTGGGTTTTTCTAATGTTCTTTATTTTTCATTGCCTTTGTTTATCTGTTTATTTATTTGTTGATCTGCGTGCCATTTATTTTGTAACTTTGGGTAATTATTATTAATAAAGTATGCTGAATATGCTGCACTTTCACTTCTACTGTGTATACTAGCTTTTTATGGACTAGTACAGGATACACAGAGCATTTCGGAGGTATTTTTTCGGGATCCGACAATTCAAGGCCTACGATTACTACAAAATCGTATTACATACCATAGCAAAGATAAACATGCAGGAGGTTTTTTTCTATAATTTCTGCAAGGATAACTGAGTATGTCTGAGTTGTACAGTGGAAAGAAGAGGCAAACCTATTTTCTTCTAGTTTCTACCCTTGAAAACTTCAATATGTCTTCTCACTATTTCATGAATTGATGATGTAGTTTACAAAGTTATGAGATTGAGTTATCTACTTCTGTGACAGGGGATCGAACCGAGCATCAGAGCATAGGTGTGACCATTACTTCTGGGATTGTAAGTACTCTGGAAATTGTGACCCGACGACAGTTGTAGTTATGCTTGCAGATATACAATTAGATTTGGCAAGATACTTGCACATGAGAAACCCATGCTAAGATCGTTTTGTACTTTAGCAAAGTATTCAATTGTTGAACCTTGTGCGTGGTAATGGATGTTTCCTTGCATTTCAGGAAGCTTATAGTCCATCGTGTATTGATGAATGTGCTGGTTGTACACACAATAACCTTGACCGAGTACTGCTTGTACAATGTATTTATTTTTTCTTTGGACGGGCACTACATAGATACTTCATCGAAATTTCATATAGTGTCTCACATGTATATGGGTGTTCAGTAATCAGGATGGTTGCCTCTAACTAATCTGAATTTTTAACTCTCAAGCAGTTATAGCCCTGACAGTTCAGAAGCTGAAAGAGAGGTAATTAAAGCCTAGAACAAGCACAAAAGTTTTTATGTTTATTATTTCTCTGTTCTTCATGCCTAACTGCATATACTTGCATGAAGTTCATCATACAAATTTCACTGTGCAACAAAAGCACAGCATAATTTACACCATGTCAAACGGACAGCACAGAAATGAACCATATGCTCGATCTTGCCTAGAAGACATTTCAGTAGAACACAAAACATACTGGATATCTTCTCCAAGTATCAAAATCTCAGTCAGATGCTGGCCAAATTATTGGTGATTAATGGACTTAAAATTGAGATTCTAATCCATGCATAGCGCTTGTGATTTCACAAGTAATACAGAATCACTCATGGAAAATATCAGTAATATTACACCTAATCTATAGTAAGCATAATAGCTCAGCATTTCTAATCAACAAATAGTAATTCCAACCGGATTGTCTCAGTGCAAATCTTTTGTGATAAGATGACAACTTTCTTAGCTTCGAGCACAAAGCTCAATTTATGGACAGCTTGTGCTTACAACAGTTAGCTGTTTCTGGTGTAGTTTCCAAGGTGGCATAATTGAATTCAGTTGTGAAATAACTGGAGACTGTTAGATTCTTAGGATCTTGATGCCTAGATTAAACACCTAGAGGGGGGACTTAGTGTTTACCTTCGGGATTACATGATGAAGACGATGCCATCGCCGTTGATGGAGACAGTGTCTGCGGAGAGGAGGACGGTGGAGGCAGTGGAGGTCGTCGCCTTCCCGTTGCTCCCACACGCTAGTAGATCGGATTCTTAGTTTGTTTGGGGAACGTGTGCACAGGAGAACGTTCGTTCTCTGGGCCGGTCTATCCCCTCTATTTATAGCGCATGTGCAACAGGGGGCCACAACCATGACGGTTGGTTGCGCCCCCGATCAGGGCGCGAGATCAACCCAACATTCTCCCCCTTGATCTCGAGGCTAAAAGATTTTAAC
This sequence comes from Rhipidocladum racemiflorum, assembly GCA_036346355.1. NCBI lineage: Eukaryota > Viridiplantae > Streptophyta > Magnoliopsida > Poales > Poaceae > Rhipidocladum > Rhipidocladum racemiflorum. The sequence goes on from CM070571.1 coordinate 25,283,301, forward strand.
TTAATATCATCTCCGCTTAATAGATTGGTGCATCAAGACAAAGTGTTGCAACGACCAGTTACGTGCTGTTGAACCCAATGACTATAATACACCTTTCTATCTCAAAACGGAAACTTAATCTTGTGGGAGATGGTTGCTTATTTGACCCCTTATATCCAGAATCATAGGCTTTTCAATAATCCCATGCCGGCTACATGTTCTCTGAACACATATGGTGGTAAGCCCTTAGTCAACGGATCCGCAAGCATTCGCTTGGTACTTATATGCTCAATTTTTATAGTTTGATCCTGGATTTTCTCCTTCACAACATAAAACTTAATGTCAATGTGTTTGGCAGCACCACTTGACTTGTTGTTATAGGAGTAAAATACTGCTGGTTCATTGTCACAGTATAACGTGAGTGGTCTTTCAATGCTGTCTACCACTCTCAATCCCGGTACGAATTTCTAAAGCCATAGCGCTTGCCCGGTTGCCTCATAACAAGCTACAAACTCAGCGTGCATTGTCGACGATGCAGTGATTGTTTGTTTGGAGCTTTTCCACGAAATAGCCCCCCTTGCGAGGGTGAATACATAACCTGATGTGGATTTCTTAGTGTCTACACACCCCGCAAAATCTGCGTCAGAGTAACCCACAATCTCGAGGGTACTCGACTTTCTATACGTTAACATGAGGCTTTTAGTTCCTTGCAAATACTGCAAGGCCTTCTTAACTGCTTTCCAGTGATCTATTCCTGGATTTGACTGATATCTGCCAAGCATTCCGGTTACAAATGCTAAGTCGTATGAGTGCATACTTGAGCATACATTATACTTCCGACAGCTGAAGTGTATGGAACCGACTTCATTTGATCGATCTCGTATTGGTTCCTGGGACATTGAAAATTCCCAAACTTATCACCCTTGACTATTGGAGCAGGCGAAGCCTTACACGCATGCATACTGTATTTCTTAAGAACCTTTTTTAAGTATGTCTTTTGCGATAGGCCTAATACCCCTTTTGTTCTATCTCGGTAAATTTCGATTCCTAAGACATAAGATGCCTCACCGAGATCTTTCATATCAAAATTTGAGGACAAGAAACTCTTAGTTTCCAGAAGTAGACTTTTATCGCTGCTTGCCAGCAGGATATCGTCTACATACAGGACTAGGAAAATGAATTTTTCATTCTTAAACTTAGCATAAATGCAATTGTCCTCCTCATTTTCTTTGAAATCAAAATTTCTTATGGTCTCATCAAATTTAAGGTACCACTATCTAGACGCTTGTTTTAGCCCATAAATGGATTTCTTCAGTCGGCATCCCATGTTTTCTTTCCCTTCCACGACAAAACCTTTGGGTTGAGCCATGTATACATTTTTATATAAATCTCCATTAAGGAATGCCGTCTTAACATCCATTTGATGTAATTCTAAATCATAATGTGCTACAAGCGCCATAATGATTCTGAAAGAATCCTTTGTCGAAACAGGCGAGAAGGTTTCATTATAATCGATCCCTTCTCTCTGAGTGAACCCTTTTGCCATGAGTCTTGCTTTGAACCTTTCGAGATTCCCTCTGGAGTCACGCTTAGTTTTGTAGACCCTAGTTTTGTAGACCCATTTACAGCCTACTGATTTGGCTCCTTTAGGAATTTCTTCTAGGTCCCATACCTTATTGGTGTCCATGGACCTCATTTCATCTTCCATGGCTGCGAACCATTCAGATGAATGTGGACTTCTCATGGCTTCCTCAAATGAGGTGGGATCACCCTCTGTTTCTAATTCTTCACTTATATAAACTTCATAATCAGCAGAAATAGCTGATTTTCTGTTCCGTTGTGACCTCCTGAGAGGTTCTGGAGCAGGTTCGTTGTTCGATACAGGAAGCTCTGTGGCTCTTCAGGTGCAGCTATAACAGGTTCATGGGGCTTCATGACAACAGGAACCTCAGGAATGCCAATGGCTGCATTAGGAGAGCCGATGGCAGATGTTGCAACCACTGGAGGTGCAACAACAACAGGTATCGAGAAAAAAGGCTCTTGAATCATCGGAGTTGGGGCACAGACCCGCTTCTCCTCAAGGCTTATTTCTCGGGATACCATGCTCCCCCTGATCATATCTTGTTCTAAGAACACAGCGTGTCTCGTTTCTACAAACTTAGTCTGTCTGTTAGGACAGTAGAAACGGTACCCTTTTGATCTTTCAGGATAGCCAATAAAATGGCAACTGACTGTCTTAGCATCTAATTTCCCAATATTTGGATTAAATACTTTGGCCTCAGCTGGACAGCCCCATACATGTAAATAATTTAAAGTGGGCGTCCTCCCAGTCCATAACTTATATGGTGTTTTAGGCACCGACTTACTGGGAACCCGATTAAGAATATGGGCAGCGGTTTTTAATGCCTCCATCCATAAATTAACCGGTAAAGTGGAGTAGCTTATCATACTACATACCATATCCATTAAGGTACAATTACGCCTTTCAGCTACTCCATTTTGCTGAGGTTCGCCCGGTGTTGAATACTGGGCCACTATGCCATTTTCCTGTAAGTACCTTGCAAAAGGTCCAGGAACTTGGGCATAAGGGGTATGTCTACCGTAGTACTCCCCTCCACGGTCTGATCTTACTACTTTGATCTTTAGATCATGCTGATTTTCAAGTTCAGCTTTAAATATCTTAAACTTATCTAGTGCTTCCGATCGTTCTTTGATCGGATAGATGTAGCCATAACGCGAAAAATCATCAGTGAATGTTATGAATGAATCAAAACCATCCACTGACTTCACAGGAAAAGGACCACAGATATCTGTGTGAATGATTTCTAAAATTCCTGTGCTTCGTTTGGCAGTCTTCTTAATTTGTTTAGCATATTTGCCCTTGATGCAATCAATGCAATGTTCTAAATCCGAGAAGTCTAATGAGTGGAGAATATCTTCTTTGATTAATCGCTCAATTCTCCCCCTCGAAATATGGCCTAAACGACAATGCCATAATTTCGAAGACGTCTCATTTGATATTCTCTTACGCTTATTACATTCATTGACAGATGAAGAGGCATTCACAACATTGACATCATTGCTTTGGGAAACTAAATAAAGCTTGTCTTGCATGAAAGCAAGACCGACATCAATGTTATTGAATTTAATCAAACATTTCTTATTCCCAAAATGACATGCATAGCCATCATCATCTAAACAGGATACTGAAATCAAATTCCTCCTCATGGAGGGTACAACTAAAACATTATGTAGATGAAGAATGAAGCCATTATTTAATTCTAATGGGAGTTCTCCAATAGCTTCGACTTCAACTTCGATGCCAATGACGACTCTAATGCTTCTTTCTCCTCTTTTCAAGATCCTCCTCGTACTTAATCCCTGCAAAGAATTTGCAACATGAACAGTTGCACCTGAGTCAATCCACCATGTATGAGTGGGAAAGTCTAAGTACATGGATTCATCTATGAATGTAATCTTATCCTTACCATTCTTGTTCAGCCATTTGAAAAACTGAACACAGTCCTTCATGTAGTGCCCCTTTTGATTGCAGTGCCTACATGTATCTTTGTCCACCTCTGCTGGAGCCTTGCCCTTGCCTTCATAAGGCTTCTTGTCCAGGGAAAAATTCTTATTGTGAGGTTTGCCCTTATTCTTAAAAGAAGGCTTAGATTTGCTCTGAAAATCGCTCATTTTCTTTGAAGTTGACTTGAAATGATTGATATGGTCAAGTCTTTGAGCTCTAAGCCTTTCTTGTTCTTGAGCACACATAGCCATCAATTTTTCTATACTCCATTTTTCACTCATGGAGTTGTAATTGACTGCAAAAGTCTCATATTCCTTTGTTAAGGAATTCATGATAAATTGCATCAAATTCCCTTTTGATATTTCCATTTCCATGGTCTTAAGTCTGGAAGCTATGTTGTTCATTGTCAGAATGTGCTCTCTTATGTTGCTTTGTCTGTCGAACTTCTCATTTGAAAGCTTTTGCATGAGAGAGCTCGTGTACATCTTAGTAGAGCCAGTGAACTGGCTCTGAACTTTGCTAAGGTATTCCTTAGCACTTGCACATTCTGGGATAGCACCTCTTATTGCTTCCATGATGGAATTTTTAATCACAATCATGCACTTACGGTTGGAATTTTCCCACTTCACACGCTCAAGGTCGTATGTGATTCTTATGGATGGATTATTCTCAGCACCCGATTGACCACCAGCGATCAGCTGAGGCTCAGTGGGACGATCATGCGTAATTGCATAATCAATATCCGAGAAAGTAAGTGCCATCTCAATCTTCTCCCTCCAAGAGGGATAATTTCCCCCATTCAGGGGCTCAATCGCAGAGATTAAACTCAGAACGTTCGAAGTGTTTGAACCTTCGGAAAGAAAATATAATTTAATCACAATACTAAATTAACTGCATGAATTAATTTAACGTTGGTTCAATTAATAACATGCTCTTAATCAAAATTGTTCTACTTCTAAATCACCGTTGGGCAGAATTAGAATAGAACAAAAATGTAAACTTAATTTTGGTAAATTTTATCATCAACGTTGGTCAGAAGATAAAATTTTCATACTGACAGAACAGACTTAATGCAATTTTCTAATTAAATTATCACGTTGGATCTAATTTAATAAGAAAATTAACTTAATCTTAGCAGCGGAAGAAAATAACTCAATTTAGCGCTTAAACTAAATATGAGTTAATAAACTTAATACAATTTTTCGATTTAAATTTTCACGTTGGATCCAATTTAATCAGAGAATTAAACTTAAACTTTAGCAGCGAAAAAGAAACTTAACTTAATTTACTCAGTGCTTAAGCTAAATATGCATAGCAATTATTAAACTTAGACATGACAATATCGTTCTGCCAAAACTCAATAGATAACGTTCTTTGGCAGCATGGAACCAATACTGCTGCTACTGCTCTTATGTGGGCCTAGCAATAGGAAAACAGTGCGCCCCTTGACTTAAGGCGAGGAACAGCCCAGCCCAAGTTGGATCTAAACAACTTCAACCGTCCGATCGAACAGACGGTCCGGATTTCACTGGAAGGCATACCAGCAAAAACCCAAAAAAACGCTGTCCCCAACAGAACCCTAAAAGCATACCCGCAAAAACGGGATCTGGGGCGCGACTTGCGGAAGTCGTGGCGGCGGCTGGCGGTGGTGGCGTCGCTCCCGCGCGGATCTCGGGCGGCGACAGGAAGCCGGCGACACACAGTCGACGGCGCGCCGCACCGAAGCGGCGTGGTGACGCGCCCAAGCGATGGCGCCTGCACGCCGCAGGAAAGGGGCCAAGCGCGCTAGCGCGCGCAGATTGTTAGATAATTGATCTAAGGACTGAGTCTTGATCTTAATCTAGCCTATGTCATGATCACAACAAATAATGCGGAAATGAAATGATTCACTGACCCGGATTAGGAGATGCCATTAGAAGACTTGTTCGGAGACGTTCTTGAGTGTCGGTGATGAAAGCAAAGAAGGGATGACACCGTTAGCTTCACGGTGGTGGTGAAAGATCTTCGTTAGCCTTCGCACCAAAACCTAGATCGGATAGGTTTGTCGGGGTTTCGTGAACTCAAAAGCAATCCTCAGCTAGGGAGTCCTGGTTCCACCTCTTATTATGGCGCTAGGCAACGGGACCAATACCAAACAGTTATTATTGGTGCGCTCCCGATCATGCGCATGCTAAGGATCGTGGTGACAGTTAGATCCGGGATTTTCGGAGCTTCTGTTAGCTCCACTTGAGATCACCACTAACATTCTCCCACTTGATCGAAAGGCTAATAACATAAGTCCATATTTAATAGAACAGCACACCAAGGTAAAGCATTACAGCGGTTAATAAAGTCACCGTTGAAATCTCAGTATCTATAGTGTACAATTCTATCTTAATGGAATAATTACTTATTCTTAATGGGAGTTTGGTTTATTTCTTATGGTCCTTATTTCCAGAATCAGAGGCTTTCCAATAAACCCATGCCGGCAACATGCTCTCGAAAGAGACTGGGTGGTAAGCCTTTAGTGAGTGGATCCGCAAGCATAGACTTAGTGCTTATATGCTTGATATCAATTGTCTGATCCTGGATTCTATCTTTCACAACATGATACTTAATGTCAATGTGTTTGGCAGCACCACTTGACTTGTTGTTACTCGAATAGAAGACTGCGGCCTTATTATCGCAGTATAATGTCAGTGGTTTAGATATACTGTCAACCACTCTTAGTCCGGGAATAAAGTTCTTAAGCCATACAGCCTGCCCAATAGCCTCATAACATGCTACAAACTCAGCCTGCATCGTTGATGATGCAGTAAGTGATTGTTTGGAGCTTTTCCACGAAACAGCTCCTCCCGCAAGTGTGAAGATATAACCTGACGTAGATTTCTTAGTATCTACACAACCTGCAAAGTCAGCGTCTGAATAACCAACAACCTCAAGGTTATCAGACTTCTTATATGTGAGCATGTAGTGCTTAGTGCCTTGCAAATAACGCAAGACTTTCTTAACGGCTTTCCAGTGGTCCAACCCTGGATTTGATTGATATTTGCCAAGCATCCCGGTTACGAATGCTAAATCAGGGCGAGTACAAACTTGAGCATACATAATGCTTCCGACAACCAAGCGTAAGGAATCCCCTTCATCCGATCGCTTTCTAATTGATTCCTTGGACATTGGAATGTTCCAAATTTATCGCCCTTAACAATAGGAGCAGGCGTAACAGAGCAGTTATGCATATTATATCTCTTAAGTACTCTGTCAATATATGCCTTTTGGGATAGACCTAATATCCCTTTGGACCTGTCTCGGTGAATCTCAATGCCCAAAACATAAGAGGCATCACCAAGATCCTTCATGTCAAAATTAGCGGAAAGAAATCTTTTGGTCTCATACAGCATATCCATATCGCTGCTAGCCAACAAGATATCATCCACATAAAGTACTAAGATAGTGAATTTGCTCCCCTTAATCTTGATGTATATGCAATTGTCCACATCATTTTCTTTGAAACCGAAATTTCTTATGGTTTCATCGAACTTAAGATACCATTGTCTAGACGCCTGCTTTAGTCCATAGATGGATTTCTTAAGTCTGCATCCCATATGCTCCTTGCCTTCCACGACAAAACCTTCCGGTTGAGCCATGAAAACGCCCTCATGCAAGTCACCATTAAGGAACACAGTTTTAACATCCATCCGATGTAGCTCTAAATCATAATGAGCAACAAGCGCCATGACAATTCTTAGTGAATCTTTCTTCGAGACGGGAGAGAAAGTGTCAACATAATCTATCCCTTCTCTTTGTGTAAACCCTTTTGCTACAAGCCTTGCCTTGAATCTTTCGACATTTCCTTTAGAGTCATGCTTAGTTTTGTAGACCCATCGACAACAGATCGCTTTTGACTCCATCAGAATTTCTACTAGATCCCAGACGTCATTAATGCTCATAGACTTTATTTCATCCTGCATGGCTTCAAGCCACTTGGATGAATCCTTAGACATCATAGCCTCCTTAAATGATGTAGGATCATCTACCTTCCCTATGTCACATACATCTTCATTCATGTATACAACATAATCATTAGGGATGGCTGATCTTCTCTCCCGCTGTGATCTCCTTAGTGGTTCATTAGCTATCACAGAAGGTTGTTGAGGCTCATCATTAGGTGCTGTACTGTTGAGATCTGAATTCTCAGATGGGGGCTCAACTCCAGGATTCTCAGATGGAGGAATAACTGTATGAGGTACAGGAACAATAGTCTCTTGGATTATCGGCAATGGTACATAAGTCCGAACCTCCTCAAGATCTATTTTCCTAGCCTTTGAGCTCCCACTGATTTCATCATTCTCTAAGAATACAGCATGGCGGGTTTCCACAAACTTAGTGATATGATTTGGACAATAAAATCGATATCCATTGGACCTTTCAGGATATCCAATAAAATGGCAACTTATTGTCTTAGGATCCAATTTTCCAAGATGTGGATTAAAGACTTTAGCTTCAGCAAGACAACCCCACACACGCAAATACTTTAAACTCGGTTTCCTTCCAGTCCATAATTCATAAGGGGTCTTAGGGACTGATTTACTGGGAACCTGGTTTAATATGTGTGCGGCTGTCTTTAACGCTTCCATCCACAGATTAACAGGTAAACTGGAGTAACTCATCATGCTACGCACCATATCCATAAGGGTGCGATTGCGCCTTTCAGCTACTCTATTTTGCTGAGGTTCACCAGGTGTGGAATATTGTACTACTATGCCATTTTTCTGAAAGGAACTTAGCGAATGGACCGGGAATTTGTCCATAAGGAGCATGTCTTCCATAATATTCTCCTCCACGATCTGATCTCACTACTTTAATCTTTAAGTTGAGCTGATTTTCTACTTCAGCCTTAAAGATTTTGGATTTATCGAGTGATTCAGATCGATCGCGAATGGGGAAAATATAACCATAACGGGAGAAGTCGTCAGTGAATGTGGTAAAGGAGAAGTCTAGAGGTTTGGAGTATCTCTTTCTTAATGAGACGTTCCATTCTCCCCTTCGAAATGTGACCTAAACGACAGTGCCACAATTTCGATGAAGTCTCATCACCTAGACTTCTCTTTCGCTTATTGGTGGCATCACACACATCTATTGATACATGAGAGTTTGTCTCGTCGAATCGCGAGTCCAAAATTATTAGGTTTAAAGCTTACAACGCGTTTATTATTCCCAAAGATACAAGTAACACCATCATCATCTAATAGAGAAACTTGCTTGATTCAGTTTTGGGAGGGAAGTGTAGCTTCTTCTTAGACTTATGATCCCCTTGGAAATTTTTCTTTTGTTATGGCCTACAAGGTTGACATAATCCTTCTTTTCGGCCTTTAGTCTTTCTTCCTCCTGGACACACATGGTAATCAATTCGCTCATAGTCCACTTCTCCTTCCGAGTGCTGAATGTTATAATCTACCGTGAAAAGATCAGACTCAGCAGAAGAGGAATCATAATGAAGTGAATCAGAAAACCTTCAGAGATTTCCATGTCCATGCCCTTAAGCTTGGAGCCTTATTAGTTATCATGATATGCTCTCTTAGGCCACTTGAGTGATCGTACTTGGAGGTGAGCATCCTCATAATTAAAGTACTGGCATACACTTTTGAGGAGCCCTTAAATTGCTCCTCGACTGAGGCCAAGTACTGCTTAGCGTTGTCGAATTCAAGGATTGCTCCCCTTATTCCAACAGATATGGTGCTCTTCATTATCATCAAGGACATGCGATTAGATCGCCCCCACTTCTCCACTGTTAAGTCATAGAGTTTTTTTTTTTTTTTTTTTTATTTTTAGCGAAACTCTCTTCAACAACGGCAAAAGCTATGGGAGTGTTCTCACATAATGCATAGTCCAAATCCATAATTCCAAGAACGATTTGCAATTTATTATTATTTTTTTTTTTAAGAGGGGAAGTTAGTTCTAGAGAATTGTTTAATGCCATTTAAATTATTGACAATGTTGGATGTATTCATTATTGAATAAATATATACATGAATTGGTAAACAATAAGATGATGTCTGGCATGAAATTAACCCTACGTTGGTCTGATTAATAACATGCTAATGACGGGAAATTTAATAGTTCTAATTCGCATCACCGTTGGGCAGAAACGAAAAAGAACTAAATTAACTTATGGGTAACACATGATCATAAACAACGTTGGTCAGAATATGATCATGGTTATAACATAATCCCGCTTTAATTAAATAGGTATGATGCATAGTTATAATCAACTTTGGTTAGAATATAACTATGATCATAAAATAATCCCAAAATATTATTTAAATCTCTAATCAATATTTTCCGTTGGTTCCATATTAATTAGAGACATACTCGTAAATAAACATGAAATTAATCACAAATTAAATAAATTGCCCACAAATTTAATCATAAAATTAATCTAAATATTAATGTCCGTAATGTTGATTATAAAATTATGCCCAGGAAATTAATCATTAAACAATAATTGTTGCCAAGTTAATGAAACATAATGCAACAAAAGAAATGAACTAAAAGATATCATCAATAAAAGCAAGAAAGGGCTCAAAGCGGTAAAGGGCGGAAATTAAGTGGCCTCACGGCACGACAAGCAAGCTGCGCAAGACGGCCCAAAATACAACCGCCTGGCGGCTCATCAGAGCGAACGGCCTGGCGCATGCCACCGTCGATCCGAACGAGCGGGTGAGATCGACTCGGATCGTAACCAAAGGGCGCACCCGACGCAGCCCTAACCCTAATTGTTTCTCCCGATCCGAAAATCGCGTCTGGCGCCGACGGTGACAGAGCGAGCCATGGGCGACGCTGACGGCGGCGGCCAGAGCGCCGAGCGCGCCGAGCTCCGGTGAGGCGGCGAAAGCGATGGGGCAGCGAGCGGCGAAGCGAAAGCGAAACGGCCGAGTGCCGCAGCGTGGGCAGCCAGACGACGCGAGCGGCCTTGGCAGCGAGCGGCGACGGTGAGCGCGCGTACTCCGGCGAACAATAAGGTATGCCCCAATCCCCCTTTAGATCATTAGGGTTCTTGAGATTTGGGGATTTGGGGGATTTAGGCGTTTAGGGTTCGGATCCGGTTGGGGATCTTGGGGATTTCTTGAATTAGTGTTCGAATCGTTCTTATCCCCTCCTTCTTTATGCTATCCGACCCAAAAGAACACTAAATCAACCCCAATCAGACAGCGACAAGGCTAAAACTGAGACTAATAAGCCCTAATCCGAGCCCAAACAGAGATAAACCGAAATTAATTAACCCTAATCCGATGAACAAGAACTAAACCGACACTAATTCGGGGCTAATTGGAACATGAATAGACTAGACTGCTCTGATACCAAATGTTAGATAATTGATCTAAGGACTGAGTCTTGATCTTAATCTAGCCTATGTCATGATCACAACAAATAATGCGGAAATGAAATGATTCAACGACCGGATTAGGAGATGCCATTAGAAGACTTGTTCGGAGACGTTCTTGAGTGTCGGTGATGAAAGCAGCAGTGGGATGACACCGTTAGCTTCACGGTGGTGGTGAAAGATCTTCGTTAGCCTTCGCACCAAAACCTAGATCGGATAGGTTTGTCGGGGTTTCGTGAACTCAAAAGCAATCCTCAGCTAGGGAGTCCTGGTTCCACCTCTTATTATGGCGCTAGGCAACGGGACCAATACCAAACAGTTATTATTGGTGCGCTCCCGATCATGCGCATGCTAAGGATCGTGGTGACAGTTAGATCCGGGATTTTCGGAGCTTCTGTTAGCTCCACTTGAGATCACCACTAACACAGATATGTGGCTCGAAGGTCCCGCGCGGGACCCAAGGGCGCACAGCGGGGCAGCAGCTGGCGGCGCAGGACGCGCATGGCCAGGGCGGCGGGGCACGGTCCCTACGGCAAGGTAAGAAAATTTCTTCCCCTCTTTGCAATTCTTGATTTTGGTTCTTTTGACTTAGTGCGGTGGTTTAAGCTTTTCGGGATTGACGTTGCAAGTCACGAGTTCCCAGCCAATTTTTTTTTTTTAAGATTTCATACTTCCTTGCTTTTCTTAAGGATAGGGTTCTACTGATTTTGGGGATTTCTTCTCTTTCTAATTGCTAGGCACGGTTGTGGATCTATCCGAAGATGAACTTCGTTCTAGGGTTTAGATCTAGGCATTCTAATGCATGGCTCCGATACCATTGTTAGATTCTTAGGATCTTGATGCCTAGATTAAACACCTAGAGGGGGGACTTAGTGTTTACCTTCGGGATTACATGATGAAGACGATGCCATCGCCGTTGATGGAGACAGTGTCTGCGGAGAGGAGGACGGTGGAGGCAGTGGAGGTCGTCGCCTTCCCGTTGCTCCCACACGCTAGTAGATCGGATTCTTAGTTTGTTTGGGGAACGTGTGCACAGGAGAACGTTCGTTCTCTGGGCCGGTCTATCCCCTCTATTTATAGCGCATGTGCAACAGGGGGCCACAACCATGACGGTTGGTTGCGCCCCCGATCAGGGCGCGAGATCAACCCAACAGAGACCAAACGACGCCCTTATACCTTCACAACTATGTTTGCATAAGATTTAAGTTATTGAATCATGAGATTAGATATGAAATTTATCTCTTGTTTTTATCTTTTATTAGGGGGCCAAGGGGCATTGTTGTGCACAGATGATGTTTTTAGATAGATGCAATCAGTCCCAAACAACATACAGAAGAAACGCTTGGCATGTAGCACAAGATCTTTTATGGTTGGCACTCTGAAAATTTAAATGGGCAGCATAGATTTTCTGGATGGTCTGATTTTATATAAACTTTGTAGCTGTCTAATAGAACACAATTAAAGTACCCTCTCCAAGGCCTGAAACACCTGTTGTCCTCTCATTACCCATTGTCCCCACACTGGTTAAAACATTATCGTGAGCAGGAGACTTGCCCACATTAAAGCCTGTTTCAACAATAATAAATGCATCTGAAGAATCATTCTTATTTTCAGCTCCCTCATTGGCCACAAAGTGCAACCATTATCATCTTTCAGATCTGCAGTCTCATCTCTACCCATTGCTCTTGATTCTGTACAGGAACGGTACATTTGTCAGTAGAAAAAAAAACTCATTTGAACATAACATAGTATAAGTATGGTAGTTCATTGTCACACCTGGGGATCATTGAGAGGGGTGGCCCCACATGTAAGAGTGAGAGAGAGAGATATAGATATATATAAGGGAGATTGTACTCAGGAAAAAAGATAGAAAGAAAATGAACTGAAACTTGCTTTCCCCTTTGCTGTCTTCTTCCTTCCTCCTGTCTTTCTTCTTCTTCTTGGTCTGCAAGCTCCAATCCAGTCCGGGTGAACGATCTCACGCCTCCAACCTCAGCGGTGGCAAGGGGACATTACAAATTGGTATTAGAGCTGCGAATCGGTTGGGGAAACGTTCGAACGCTCCCTGTAAAATCCCGATCAGAGCACCGCCACCGCGCGATGGAGAACTCCATGCTCTTCTCGCGTTTCGCTTCGGCGTCGTCTTCCCATCTCTCCTCCGCGCCGTCGCACCGCTCCCCGTCTCCATCCGCCTTCCCGGTTTTCCGCGCCGCCGCATCGCCTCCCCGGCCCTCGCCTTCGCCGGCGCCACGCCCGGGGACCGCCGCCTCTTCGCCGGATTCGCTGGGATCTGTGTTGGTCGCTTCCGTCGACGAGCCGGCCGACTGGATCTCGCACGAGCCGCCATCACGCGTCGCGAAGTCTTCCTCGGCGCCGCACCAACCGACTCCACCGTCATCCTCCGATCCGGTCTTCAGCACCACCACCGTCATCCCCGCCATCTCCGGTGATGCCAGCGCCACCCACTCCGTTCCCGGCTTCATCGGACGCATCGCCATCAAGGAGGCCATTCCCATCTCCACCAGATGCTCGGGTTCCGTCCCTACCGTCGCCCTCGCCGCCTTCGACAGCAACACCATCTCCTGCCACTCCTCCTCATCGCCTTCACCGCGGCCGATGATTTCCTCCGCATCCTCTATTTCCATTTGTGGCTCATCCATGTCAAGTACCACTGCTACCACAAACAGCGCCCTGTCGATGGCGCATACGGATTCTATGCTGGCAAGAATGGTAGTCGCCCAACAGAGTCTGGCGAAGCAAATGGAAAGAACAACGGCAGCGGTGAGGAATATGTGTGTTAATTTGGGCATTGAAGGTGTACTGGAAGAAGACATGTATCGGGTGTCTGAAGGAATGCTTGAGGACATTCCAGGAAATGGAATTGCTGAGCAAGAAGGCCTGATGGGAATGAAGAAGCTAAAGGGTTCTTCAGAAGATTTAAGTGACAGTGATGGCATTCAAGACCCGATTGAGGATATCCATACTGATGTTGTTTCTGGTGCTGCCCCGGAAGTGCTCGACGCAATGCCCAGCAATGATATGGGGAGGGATGAGGATAATCCACACAAGCTCAACTTCCAGAAATCCGAGATCAAATCCTCTGTTGCTACTGGTGGTTACAATTTGGAGACCCCAGAAATTGTCAAAAACCAGCAGCAACATGACTCGACTTCGGTGGCAACAGATCAGCTGACAATTCCCAAACAGATGGACATTGAGGAAGGACAGCATTGTCTTGAGGCAAAGGGGGTCATCATCCAGGCTGTATCAAGTAATGGACGTGCTGTAGGTACTGAATTCATGTCTGCTGGTAGTGCTCCTAACCCTACAAATAATGTTTGTTCCTCTGAAGTGACAACAGGAGATGGTATATCAGAAAATGTGAGTCATATAAATGGTATCACTATCATGCTATCTCAAATTGACCTAGCAGAGCTTGATACATACCCTACTTATCATGAGATTGATATGGTAAGTAGCAAACATGGTGTTGAGGAGAAGGGGCAGAATGTAAACTTCGACGAGATCTTGAAGGAAACTGATGCTTTGATGATTGCTAGAGGTGATCTTGGAATGGAGATTCCAGTTGAGAAGATATTCCTTGCACCGAAGATGATGATATACAAGTGCAACCTTGCTGGCAAGCCTATTGTTACTACTACTCAGATGCTTGAATCAATGATTAGAGTCCTCATCAAGAGGCTGGGAGACTTTCCTCTTAAAAGGCCTTGGGATCCGGGTGTTCCACCCTTTCTTCCAGTGTTTAGGTCAATCAAGGCAATGAAATTTGCTGTTGGTGAGTTAAGTTCTTCTATTGCTCTAGTCAGACCTCCAGTTCACCATGCAGAACATAATGAGGCAATGGGCTTTTGCCTCCTCAACAATGTGGCAATAGCAGCTAATTATCTCTTAAAGGAGATGTTTCATAGATTTGATTATGGAAGCTTTTATTCTGCAAATGGGGATGCATTTAACTGTTTCATTGGGGAAGGAGCTGGTAAAGGGTACAACATTAATGTGCCCTGGGAGCATGGAAAATGTGGCGATGCAGATTGTATTGCTGCATGGGACCATGTACTGCTTCCTGTCGCTGAAACAGTTGATCCTGATGTAATATTGGAGTCTGTTGGGTTTGATGCAGCACTGGGCGATCCTCCGGGTGGTTGCTGCATCACTCCAAATGGATATTCCCTACTACTAACAAAGCTGTTAGGTTTTGCTTAAGGAAGGATAGTGATGGCCCTTGAAGGAGAGATGCAACTGTTCGAATCTACATGGAGAGTTATACAAGCGATACACGATGAATTAAAGACATGCTGGTCTGTTTTGAGTAGTAAACTGCCGGAAAATGTTTCACTGAGGAGTAAGCCCTCACAAATCGAGCTTTACCCTTCCTCTGGTTCCGAGCCTAATGTTGAAGATGTTAATGAGCTCACTGATACTATTTCATCTATCAATGTTATTCAAGTTGATGGTGACATTGTAAGTGAATGAAGGGAATATGCCCGAGAGGCAATAATAAATTGTTTATTATCATATTCCATGTTTATAATAGATGTTTATTTCTCATGCTAAAATTGTATTAATCAGAAACGTTAATACATGTGTGTTTAATAAACAAAAAGGTTCCTAGTAAAGCCTCTTTTTAAACTAGCTCGTTGATTAACTGATGATCAAGGTTTCCTGATCATGAACATTGGATGTTATTAATAACGGGGTCATGTCATTAGAAGAATGATGTGATGAACACACACCCAAGTTGGTATAGCAAATACGATCAAGTCATTTAGTTTGTTGCTGTATCAAACACATTCGAAATAGCTCTTTTCCTTAGACCATGAGATGATGTCAATCACTAATTCCAGAAGAGTACTTTGATGACATCAAACGTCACTCCGTAACACGGTGACTATAAAGATGGATTTGGGTACTATGAAAGTATTAGTTGAGGCTCATGCATCAAGAGTGGGATTTGTCCATCCAGATGACGGAGAGATATACTCTGGGCCCTCTCGGTGATATCACATTGACATCGCTTGCAAGCATGTGACTAGGTCACAAGAATGTTATATCACTAACGAGTAAAGAGTACTTGTCGATGCGGATCGAACTAGGTATAGTTGATACTGATGATCGGATCCCTGACAAGTAAAATATCGTGAGACAAAAGGAATTGGTTATGTCGTTTTCTGGTTTACGCGATCACTAGTTCATCGTTGAGTGAATGGGAGTCATTATGGATCTCCGTATCCCGGCCGATGATTATTGATCTGAGAGGAGTCTCAATCATGTCCATTTTATTCACGAACCGTAGGGTGACACACTTAAGGTTCATCGATGCATTTGAGTGGATACGAAACACCGGAGAAAAATATGGACAAGATGGATCGCTTTGAGTATCGCCTTAATAGTTTCGGGATATCGGAATAGTTAAAGGGGTATATGTTAATGTTTGTTAATTAAAAGAATTAACAAATATTAAATCTGAAATAAAAATGTTTATGGGAGAAAACCTTTCATTTTCTTGAGTGGGGTTTTAATGGAAATCAAAGTGGTTAATTTGTGAGGGGAGAGATCACTCACATGAAGAGAAGGGAGGGCAAGGGGCAGCCCCCATGCGCCGGCCACCCCACCCCTTGGCATGCCTCCTCCTCCTCCTATAAAAGGGAGGAGGAGCTCCTCTCTTTGGTGTTCATCCATGACCCTTTGGTTGGTCCATTCTCCCTCCTCCTGCTGATCCGGTTTTATTTGTGGCTTAAGCGGCCGCTGAAATTATTTCTTCACCACCACCACCACTAAGTCGTAGTGTTGTTGGAGTTTTCCGGATCCACTACTTCGCTGCCCGCTGGAACGAGGGATTGGAGGTCATCGTTGATCCGTGACGTGTGACCAAGTGCGGGCGCCGCCGTTTGTGGCGCTCATCTTCGCGACTTTGAAGTCGGGAGTGTACCTCTACATCAACCACGTTTGTTTGCGGGAACGTTATTCCCGTTTTCGGTCTCTACGAGGGTGAGTCCTTCAAACCGCTTACTTGCATCTCCTAGATATGATCTTGGTGTTTGGTTGCAATCGTAGGAAAAATTTTTGTTTTCCATGCTACGAAACCCTTCAAAGGTATCGAGCCGTGTCTATGCGTAGATGTTTTGTACGGTTTAAAACACATGTGGATGTGGGCGTTGATGATCATGTTATTGCATACTTTCGTGTATTTTGGATCATGGTGGCATAGTGGGATTTGAAGCGGCCGGACTAACCTTACATGTCCTCGCACATGAGACTTGTTCCACGCCGACATGCAACTAGTAGTGCATCAGTGGCTGTGCGGGTGTCAGGTTCTCCCACTATAGTCATGATCTAATTTACAACGGTTTGCTAATAATGTTTTTATCACCGTTGTGGTTCTTGTTCGTAGGTAAGAATAGTTTTTCCTAGAAAGCCCAAAACCACGTAAAATATGCAAAAATAAATTAGAGGCGTCTAACTTGTTTTTGCAGGGCTTGTGATGTGATATGGTCATTGATACAAAGATTGTTGTATGAAATGAAATTTATTGTAAATTTAAACAACCTACAGGAGCCATTTGGTTGTTTTTCTTTTATGGCCTCATGTGCTAAATATATGTCCATGTGATATATTGTAATGGAGGAAGACAATCAAGATGGCAGATCATGGACCTTGGTGCCATGCCTGGAATGATGGAGATCATACCATGTCGCACAAGATGGAGATCAAGTCTTTGAAAGGACCATATCATATCACTTTATTCATGCATGTGATGTTAATCCTTTTATGCATCTTATTTTGCTTGATTATGATCACGTCGATAGCACTATAAGATGATCCCTCCAAATTAATATCAAGATAATAATGTGTTCTTCCATAGTATGCACCGTTAAGAAAGTTCGTCGTTTCGAAGCACCACGTGATGATCGGGTGTGATAGACTCTACGTTCGCATACAACGGGTGTAAGCCAGATTTACACATGCAAATACTTTGGTTCTACTTGGCGAGCCTAGCATGTACAGACATGGCCTCTAACACGAACCGAAAGGTAAAGCATGAGTCATATGGATGATATGATGAACATATTGATGTTCGCCTTTGAAACTATGCCGCCTCACGTGATGATCGGTTTCGGTATAGTGAATTTGGTTCATGTAATCACTAAAAATGACTAGAGGGATGTTGTTTTTGAGTGGGAGTTCTCGTATTAATTTTGAATTAACATTGAACTTAATCTATTATGAACTTAGTCTAAATAACTTTGCAAATATGTTGTAGATGGCACCCCTATTTTCAATTTCAATCTGTTCATGGAGAAAGAGAAACTAGCCACCAATGGTAGCAACTTTACCAATCGGCCCTTAACTCGAGGATTCTCCTCGCCACGCTCAAAGGAGCTATGTGCTAGAAGCACCGCTAGGTGACCCGCCTACCGATGATGCCCCGAGGAGGAGAAAAATGTTTTCTTGACTCGCAAGGAGGACCACAGTTTAGTTCAATGCGGCATTTTGTATGGCCTTGAGCCTGAGCCGCGAAACGCTTTGAGCACAAAGCAATGCT
Organism: Rhipidocladum racemiflorum; assembly: GCA_036346355.1. Classification (NCBI taxonomy): domain Eukaryota; kingdom Viridiplantae; phylum Streptophyta; class Magnoliopsida; order Poales; family Poaceae; genus Rhipidocladum; species Rhipidocladum racemiflorum. Next base: position 25,301,733 of record CM070571.1, read on the forward strand.
TTTGATACAATGAGGAGTTGAAAATGATCTTCGACACCCATGCCGCATGAGAGAGTTATGAAGCTTCGTAAAAGTTCTTTAGCTGCATGATGGAGGAAAACAAATTGCTAGTGAGCACGTACTCAAAATGTCTGGTACGCCGATAAACTCATAGCTTTGGGAATAACGATCCCCATTGAGCTAGGAATTCATCGTGTTCTCGATCTCTGCCACCAAGCTACAAGAGCTTTGTGATGAACTACAACATGCAGGGCATGAAGAAGTCTCTCCCCGAACTTCACAATGCTAAAAGCTGGCTGAAGTGGAGATCAAGAAGGAACATCAAGTGTTGATGGTCCAAAAGACTATCGATTTCAAGAAGAAAGGTAAGTCTAAGGGAAACTTCAAGAAGAAGGGCAAGTCTGTTGCTACATCTCGAGAAGAAGACCAAGGCTGGCCCTAAGTCGACATCGAATGTTTTTATTGCAAGGGCACTGGCACCGAAGCGCAATCGCCCAAAATATCTCGGCCGATAAGAAGGACGGGAAAGTTAGCAAAGGTATATATGATATACATGTTATTGATGTGTACCTTACTAGTACTCGCAGAGTGCCTGGGTATTTGATACCGGTTCGGTTGCTAACATATGTAACTCAAACAGAGCTAAGGAATAAGCGACAACTAGCAAGGGATGAGGTAATGATGCGCGTCGGCAATGGATCAAAAGTTGATGTGATCGCCGTCGACGCTACCTATCCAATTACCATCAGGATTAGTTATAAACCTCAATAATTGTTATTTAGTACCTGCGTTGAGCATGAACATCATATCCGATCTTGTTTAATGCGAGACGGTTATTCATTCAAGTCCGAGAACAATGGTTGTTCAATTTATATGAATAATATCTTTTATGGTCATGCACCAAAAGAATGGTTTGTTTATTTTGAATCTTGATAATAGTACACATGTTCATAATGTGAATGCCAAAAGAATTAAGTTGAATGATGATATTGCTGCATATATGTGGCATTGCCGCTTATGTCATATTGGTGTTAAACGCATGAAGAAGCTCCATTCGATGGACTACTAGAATCACTTGATTATGAATCATTTGAGACATGTGAACCATGCCTCATGGGCAAGATGACTAGAACCCCGCTTTTCCTGGTACAATGGAGCGGGCAACCGACTTATTGGAAATCATACATACCGATGTGTGTGGTCCAATGAGTGTGTCACAAGTGGTGGATATCGTTACTTCATTTACTTTCACGGATGATTTGAGTAGATATGGATATATTTACTTAATGAAACACAAGTCTGAAACATTTGAAAAGTTCAAAGAATTTCAGAGTGAAGTAGAAAATCATCGTAACAAAAGATCAAATTTCTACGATCCGATCGTGGAGGAGAGTATCTTAGTTACGAGTTTGGCACACACATGAAACAATGTGGAATAGTTTCACAACTCACTCCTATTTGGAACACCACAACAGTAATGGTGTATCCGAGCCGTAATCGTACTTTATTGGATATGGTTCGATCTATGATGTCCCTTACAGATTTGCCACTTTCATTTTGGGGTCATGCACTAGAAACAAATTTGCATTCACTTTAAATAGGGCACCATCTAAATCCGTTGAAATGACACCGTATGAATTATGGTTTGGCAACAAACCTAAGTCATCATTTCTAAAAGTTTGGGGATGCGATGTTTATGTGAAGAAACTTCAACCTGATAAACTCGAACCCAAAGCGGAAAAATGAGTCTTCATAGGATACCCTAAAGAAACAATTGGGTACACCTTCTATCACAGATCCGAGGGCAAGGTTTTCGTTGCCAAGAATGGATCCTTTTGGAAAAAGAGTTTCTCTCGAAGGTGTGAGTAGTAGGAAGGTAGAACTCGACGAGGTTGTTGAACCTTCTCTTCATGGAATGGCAAGTGCAAGAATGGAAGTTGTTTCGGAGTTGACTTCACCAAATGAAGAGGGAACTAATGATAAGGATCATGAAACTCCGAAGAGAACACTACCGCACCTCGCAGGTCAACAAGAGCGCATCTTGCTCCCGACTTTTATGTTCCTACTATGAATGTCATGGTAGTTGAGAATAATGACCCTGCGACGTATGATGAAGCGATGATGAGCCCAGATTCCGACAAATGGCTAGAAGCCATGAAATCGAAATGGGATCCATGTATGAAAACCAAGTATGGACTTTGGTGGACCTACCCAATGACCGTAAGGCCGTTGAGAACAAATGGATTTTCAAAAGAAAATAGACGCCGATGGTAATGTGACCGTCTATAAAGCTCGACTTGTCGCAAAGGGTTTTCGACAAATTCAAGGAGTTGACTACGATGAGACTTTCTCACCCGTAGCGATGCTAAAGTCTGTTAGGATTATGTTAGCAATTGCTGCATTTTTCGATTATGAAATCGCGGATGGATGTCAAAACTGCGTTCCTTAATGGAAACATTGAGGAAGAGTTGTATATGATACAACCCAAAGGTTTTGTTGATCCTAAGGATGCTAATAAGGTATGCAAACTTCAGCGATCCATTTATGGACTGAAGCAAGCATCACGGTTGGAATCTCCGCTTTGATGAGGTAATCAAAGGTTTTGGATTTGTCCAAACTTACGGAGAATCTTGTGTTTACAAGAAAGTGAGTGGGAGCTCTATAGCATTTCTGATATTATATGTGGATGACATATTGTTGATAGGAAATGATATAGAACTTTTGAAAAGTGTAAAAGATTACTTAAACAAGAAGTTTTCAATGAAGGACCTTGGTGAAGCGGCATATATTTTAGGCATCAAAATCTATAGAGATAGATCGAGACGCTTAATTGGGCTATCACAAAGTACATATCTTGACAAGATTCTAAAGAAGTTTAGAATGGACGAAAGTAAGAAAGGGTTCTTACCTATGATGCAAGGCAAGACGTTGAGTAAGACTCAGAGTCCAGCTACAGCAGAAGATAGAGAAGTAATGAATAAGATTCCCTATGCTTCAAAGCCATAGGCTCTATCATGTATGCTATGTTGTGTACAAGACCTGATGTGGCACATGCTATTAGTTTGACTAGCAGTGTACTACCTGATCCAGGTTTTGAACACTGGACGGCGGTCAAGAATATCTTTAAGTACTTAAGAAGAACTAAGGATATGTTTCTCATATATGGTGGTGAAGAAGAGCTCGTCGCAAAGTGTTACGTCGACGCTTAGCTTTGATAATCGATCCTGATGACTCTAAGTCTCAATCCGTACATTTTTGAAATGAATGGAGGAGCGTTGAGTGGAGAAGTTCCAAGCAATCTGTGGTGGCGGGATCTTCAACAGAGGCGGAATATATTGCTGCTTGTAAGCGGCCGAGAAGCGGTTTGGATGAAGATGTTCATATCCGAACTAGGTGTGGTTCCGAGTGCGTTGGACCCGATGGTTATCTATTGTGACAACAATGGTGCCATAGCCAATGCTAAAGAACCAAGGTCACACAAGAATTCCAAACATATTAAGCGTCGGTTTCACTCCATCCGTGAACATGTCAAGGATGGCGATATAAAGATTTGCAAAGTGCACACGGATCTGAATGTGGCGGACTCGTTGACTAAAGCTCTCCCAAGGGCAAAACATGATCAACACCGTAACTCAATGGGTGTTAGAATCATCACAATGTAATCTAGATTATTGACTCTAGTGCAAGTGGGAGATCAAGGGAATATGCCCGAGAGGCAATAATAAATTGTTTATTATCATATTCCATGTTTATAATAGATGTTTATTTCTCATGCTAAAATTGTATTAATCGTAAACGTTAATACATGTGTGTTTAATAAACAAAAAGGTTCCTAGTAAAGCCTCTTTTAAACTAGCTCGTTGATTAACCGATGATCAAGGTTTCTGATCATGAACATTGGATGTTATTAATAACGGGTCATGTCATTAGAAGAATGATGTGATGAACACACACCCAAGTTGGTATAGCAAATACGATCAAGTCATTTAGTTTGTTGTCGTATCAAACACATTCGAAATAGCTCTTTTACTTAGACCATGAGATGATGTCAATCACTAATTCCGTAAGAGTACTTTTATGACATCAAACGTCACTCCGTAAAACGGTGACTATAAAGATGGATTTGGGTACTATGAAAGTATTAGTTGAGGCTCATGCATCAAGAGTGGGATTTGTCCATCCGTGATGACGGAGAGATATTCTCTGGGCCCTCTCGGCGATATCACATTGACATCGCTTGCAAGCATGTGACTAGGTCACAAGAATGTCATATCACGGAACGAGTAAAGAGTACTTGTCGGTAACGGGATCGAACTAGGTATAGTTGATACCTGATGATCGGATCCGGACAAGTAAAATATCGTGAGACAAAAGGAATTGGTTATGTCGTTTTACGGTTTACGCGATCACTAGTTCATCGTTGAGTGAATGGGAGTCATTATGGATCTCCGTGATCCCGCCGATGATTATTGATCCGAGAGGAGTCTCAATCATGTCCATTTTATTCACGAACCGTAGGGTGACACACTTAAGGTTCATCGATGCATTTGAGTGGATACGAACACCGGAGAAAAATATGGACAAGATCTGAGGATCGCTTTGAGTATCGCTAATAGTTTCGGGATATCGGAATAGTTAAAGGGGGTATATGTTAATGTTTGTTAATTAAAAGAATTAACAAATATTAAATCTGAAATAAAAATGTTTATGGGAGAAAACCTTTCATTTTCTTGAGTGGGGTTTTAATGGAAATCAAAGTGGTTAATTTGTGAGTGGAGAGATCACTCACATGAAGAGAGGGAGGGCAAGGGGCAGCCCCCCATGCGCCGGCCACCCCACCCTTGGCATGCCTCCTCCTCCTCCTATAAAAGGGAGGGAGGAGCTCCTCTCTTTGGTGTTCATCCATGACCCTTTGGTTGGTCCATTCTCCCTCCTCCTGCCGATCCGGTTTTCGAGCCGTGGCTTAAGCGGCCGCTGAAATTATTTCTTCACCACCACCACCACTAAGTCAGTAGTGTTGTTGGAGTTTTCCGGATCCACTACTTCCGCCGCCTACCGAACGAGGGATTGGAGGTCATCGTTGATCCGTACGTGTGACCAAGTACGGAGGCGCTGCCGTTTGTGGCGCTCATCTTCGCGACTTTGAAGTCGGGAGTGTACCTCTACATCAACCACGTTTGTTTGCGGGAACGTTATTCCCGTTTTCGGTCTACGAGGGTGAGTCCTTCTGAAACCGTTTACTTGCATCTCCTAGATATGATCTTGGTGTTTGGTTGCAATCGTAGGAAAAATTTTTGTTTTCCATGCTACGAAACCCTTCAGTGAATACCTCTCAAAGTTGAACCTTGATGAAGACAACCTTGCAACAAAGACCACCTCAAGTTGCATAGTTGAACAATGTCTAACTGATTCAGTTAAAGCACAAAGTGATGGATCTATTGCGGGGTCTAGAAGAATATATGATCTATTTTTTTACTTGGAGATCAGTATTGTTAAGAGTTTCTGTTTGGTATGGCAACTTTGGCTCAAACATGTGGAAACCAAGGTTTCTGTGCTACATTCAAGCGGGAAAGATTGATGGTATGAGTATATCATGTTTTGGATCACATGACACAAGTCCACCAAAAGGTTGCCGAGTTGGTCTCTTAGACAAAGATGATGACCCAACCATTATTTGTGATGGCAAGGTAACAATACTTGCAATTGAGCATTATGTGCCATGGGACCCCGGAATTATGTGAACTTCTATGATATCTGGCTATGCACAAACTGGGAGTACACTTGTTGGTTCTACTGTAAATGGGGAGAATATACATATGCTGAAGAAGTCAAGTCGTGCATTGTTGTTGCTGAATCCAGTGGGAGAAAGATCTCTATTCTCTGGCGATTCTGTGGTTCGGGCGTAACAATTGCTTGGGGACAAGCAATTTCTTATGGGGACGGTAATGTCACACCTGGGGATCATTGAGAGGGGTGGCCCCACATGTAAGAGGAGTGAGAGAGAGAGATATAGATATATATAAGGGAGATTGTACTCAGGAAAAAAGATAGAAAGAAAATGAACTGAAACTTGCTTTCCCCTTTGCTGTCTTCTTCCTTCCTCCTGTCTTTCTTCTTCTTCTTGGTCTGCAAGCTCCAATCCAGTCCGGGTGAACGATATCACGCCTCCAACCTCAGCGGTGGCAAGGGGACATTACATTCATGTATTAGACTGACCAAATTTTAGCTAATAGATTACCTTCATTACTGCTTCTAGGTATAGATTCCAGCTGCTGCTTCTCCAATTGTTTTTGCCTGTATTTCGCCATAATAGCTTCTTTGAGGCAATACGAAACTAGGACCGTATTTCCTTGAAAAGTTTGACACGGTAAGAGTTATTTGAACTGATATTTCCTGTGAAGGTTTAAGACAATTTGAAATTATTTGGACCAACATCACCTTCAAAATTAAGGCAACCTTTTCTATTTTCCTAATTTCTGAAGGTGTTCTTAAAGTTATGTTCTTCATATGCTAACAAAAAAAGCATTTCTACCAGGTGATGGTGTGTTTGCATATGTTGTTTGATTTGAACATTGGATACTGGTCCTTGCCATAACTTTAGCTTCATGCAAAATGATAGTTATCTAACTTGCTAGCTATAATATGCTTCTATGACCAATGGAATTACGTTGTTTGCAAGGTTTGAAGATGCAATTATGATGATGAGTTACTGGATTTGTTTTTCTACATCTGAATAAACAAAATATTTATATTTGTTGTCTTTTGTAGGTTATGTTTTTGAAGCAACCTAGAGCATTAGATAAGTAATTCAGATTAGTAGACAGTAATTAGAATATTAATTAGCGTAATTTGCTTTTGTAAAATTTCAAAGTGCGATTAGAACAAATAGAATTAGAAGGGGGGTTGCCGTCAGACCAGCAGGTGAGGTATTGATCACCGAGATACCAGACCCATTGAGGCCGAGTCGCCACCTCTCGCTAGATTTGGTCCCTGGGAAGGATTGCGGGTATCCTTATCATTTCAAACCCTTACCTTGCCCTCAAGTGGTAGAATGGTAAAAAAAGGGAAATAGTGCCAGTAAAATTGACCAAGTCAAGTCTCAAGCAACCAGCCGGTCACAGCCAACAGGAGGTTCAGGCCCCCTTCGGCAGGATAGCAACCAGAGCAAAGGACTGAGCCATGCCGCAACTTGCAGCGGAAAAAGCAAAGGGCAATGCCCATTTAATCACTCCACCAGCACAAGGTAGAAGGAGCACAACTCATTCACTCAGCCAAGCCAAGAACCAAGAGCAATCGAGCCCAGCACCCACATCTCTCAGCCAACAGAGAGCACCCAAGAACCAAAGCAAGGAGATCATCAAGAAGAACAAGCTGGAACAAGACGAAGCAAGCTGGAGACCAAAGAGGAAAGAGAAGCCAAGAACCATGGGGGCCAGAAGAGGAGGAGCTAGCCAAGCAAGGCTCAAGGGACCCCAGAAGGAGCACCGAACCAGCCAGCCACCTCTTCTTCCTCTACGTCAACAGAACCACACCGACCGCCTTACCCGAGCTACCAATCTCAAGTGCACCATAGTAGTAGTGCTAGCACTAGACTAACTAAGGTTTGTATTAGATAGATCGGGATAGCCTTAGTTGTTTGGAGCCCTAGGATTGCATAGATCGAAACCTTGCCTTCCCACTAGGACTCGTGCATCATCTGCTAGTCTTGCTAAAATCAAAATGTGAAGTAATATTGTCAAAAACTTGCAAACCACCGTGGAGCTCAAATAGAGCAGCTCGGTCGTAGATGAGGAGTAGGGAAGAAAGAGTGGAGAGAGTAGAGGATTCGGCCACTAAGGCAGATTAGAGAGGGGAGTAGAGAGAAGAGAGGGGAGTAGAGGTAAAAGGAGACTATGGTGTCGCCGACCAGGAGGAGGCGGTGCTCGGTTAGAGCGGAGAAGAGGGAGAGGAGAGATTAGAAGGAGAGGTAGAGATTAGAAGGAGAGGTAGAGAGAGAGGATAAGGGGAGAAGAGGAGGCGGTGGCGCTCGGCTTAGTTGGCGTCAGCGGGAGAGGCGGCCACTAGGGAGGCAAGCCAGTGGGCTTGGGCGAGGGAGAAGTGAGGAGGAGAAGAAACCAAGGAGACTGAGGGCTTCGGGCCAGAAGAAAAGAAAAGGAGAAGGGAGAAAAAGAGAAAAGAAAAAGAAGAGAAGAAAAGGAGAAGGGAGAAAAAGAGAAAAGAAAAAGAAGAGAAGAAAAGAAAATAAAGAAAAAGAGAAAAAGAGAAGAAAAAAAAGTAGAAAAATTTATTCTTTGTGCGAACCGCGTAGGTTAAATCACCGTAATTGGATCGTAGGAAAAAATTTATTTAATTTCTAAAAGATGCAATTTAATAGTTAATAAATGTGTAAAGTGGTAAAATTTGGTATTAATTGAATTGTTGTATTTATTGCTATTAGAATACTAAAATATCGGTCAAGATAGTGGGTTCAGTTAAATAGGTGCTGCCCGTAGATTTCGGGCACCGTAAGGTTGCTAAGGGTAAATTTCGTAGATTTAATACCTTGTAATTGTCAAGTCCGGATCATAATCAGTTAGGGCAACCACCCCTGTATTCAAGCGAGACAGCGGTAGATGGAAACCCAGCATGTGACTGAGGTTCTTCATACGTCGCTATATGTAAAGCCAAGGGAGTACTGCCACCATATGGTGAAGTACAACCGTTAGTTGCGAGTTTGGTGGGATGCCCTTGGGAGGATCCCCCACTCGAGTAACAGGGTTGGAGATCATAATCACCAGACTACTACCGAGTTCGGTGGGATGCCCTTTGGAGGATCTCCCACTCGAGTAACAGGATTGGAGATCACAATCACTGGACTAGTGATAAACGTTCTTGGGCCTCTCTTGTGGGGGTCAATATGGGTAAAGCGATACAAACCTGTGCAGGGTCTAAATTTATAAATTCATGCCTGTCTCCTGTATTGGAGGCTATAGAAGCTAAGTTTGCCTCATATATGAGTGTTAGTAGCCTTTTAAATTAAAATGTATAACTCTTAAGGAAAATTAAAAACCTATTTTAATAAAAATCTGAATTTGAGCGGAAGTGAGTTGGAATGGAAAAATGAGACGAAAAATTCATTTATTGCATTCATTACTAATGCTTTGCTGAGTACTCCGTACTCACTCTTGCTTAAATCTCCCCTTTGCTTAGAAGGCTTAGAGTGATGGTGATTCGCAGGACCAAGGTTTATCAGCGAAAGACTATTACTACTACTACTACCAGGAGGAGTAGAGGCTCTGGGAGACCATCGCCTGGTGTTAGGCGGTCTTTAGGGTAAATAGAGTTATAATATATTTTTATTGTAGTTGGATCGTATGTAATTACTGTACTGGACAAGTAGCCCTGCGTGGCTTTTGGAATGTAATGTATTTTCCATTCAGTCTTTAATTATTGTTCTGTTGTAACACTCTGAATACGCTATAGTAATTGATAAAGTATTGGTGCGCCCGATATTTTGCTAGTTACTATGCTGAGATTCGTGTAATTAACTCAGTATAATATTAGTCCTACTGTTATTACTCTGGGCTAATTATGCGGGTCGCCACAGTTTTGCAAATAGAATCTTTGGCACCCAAGCATTGATTATGACAAATGTGGATTGCAGTGTAGTTCTTTTATCTTCACATCAAGAATATAGGCCATAGTGTAGCATGTGCTTCCCTCAGGTTCGCAATTGATTAATTATTATTTTTGAGGCATAACTAAAATCAAAATGAAAGATATTACATTATTTGACTCCTTGTGATAGCTACACAAACCAAAAATGCTGAAAATAGAATTGCGTGTCTTTTCTAGAGATTGTAATCGGCAGTACTGCATGGTTGTGTGGATGCATCATTGTATATTAACCGTCCTTTTTATTTATCGTATTCCCTATGTAAATAAAATAAACCAATCTATCTGAGATTATTTTTTATGGTTTCTCAATTATATATTAAAAAAACTCTGTGATTTCAGCTGCTATTTATTGTCAGATACCTAGATTGTAGGTACATGAGGATTAATGCTAGCTAAATAAGTCCAGAGGAAAGTTCCTAACATGATGGATATTTAATATTTACAGTAAATAATTTTGGTATAGAAAAATAATTTCAGAAATGCAGGCTTTTCATGCCCATATTTTCCATGTAATCTGCACATCATTTTTTATTTTTATGTTTATTTGGTCCTTTCACTGCTCAATTCATGTTTAATCAATGTTAGTTACCGATACATAATTCATGTTCACATGTATGATGTTGATAGTTATTTGTGTGCATCATACCTTGCTAATCCTTTATATTTGTGATTATCAACTAAACGCACCCAGCAGCCACTTTCCTGTCTATTGGCTACCTTATGCCATATGGCGCGATGTAGCACACAACCCCCTTTAGTTTTAACTCTTAAACCAGAAGAAATTGGCCGATGTTGGGAGCATCCACATTGCCTTTTTTACGAAAATGCCTCTCAAATTCTGAAATTACGTCGATACCCTCTTTTTGCAACAAAAAAACTCCACAAAATTTGAAATTATGTCGAGATCCTGCTACTATCTCTTTTGCAAACAAAACCTCGTGATTTTGAAAAATTGCATCAAGACCTAAACCGAGCTTTTTTTGTAAAAACCTCACGATTCCGAAAAAACCTCTCATGTCCTGAATCCTCATTTTCGCAATAGATCCCATAAAAAAAGCCTCTTTGTAAATTTTGAAATTATGATTATCTCAAGTTTTCTTAGATTTTTCTAGATTTGATCAAAAAATAACATCTATTATGAAGATTAATTTTATCATCAGAATTGCCGAGAGAAGTGACTAATGCCTAATCCGAGCACCCGGGTCAAACCGAAACTTGCCGCGTCGTACTCGGCGGCCGGGCGATGACTTGACCCGGCGCGCCTGGCCCGGGTCGTCACGCCAAGACGTGGACTCGCGCGTCCCCACCCCCGGTTATTTTCCTCTCGTACACGCCAAAAAAATGGTCTCGAGCCAAGCCAACAGTACCCGTAGGCCGTAGCTTCTTTGAAAAAGTTTCTCTCTCACTGAAACGACGCCACACCCTTCGTGCCGTTCCGTTCATGCATATGCGCCGGGGGCCCCACGCCCACGTTATAGGCCGTAGCTTCTTTGAAAAAGATGTGTAATTTTTTTTCGATTCGATCTTTTATGGTTTTTCGAGCTTTCAAAAAAATAAAAAATACGTATAGATCTACTTTTTTTCCGGAAAAAACGCAGAGTTATTTTTTGTTCACGCGCGCGGCGTGTGCATTTAAAAATTCGTCTAGATATATTTTTCTCCAAAAAATTATTTTTTCTCCCGAAAAAAAACACAAAGTAATTTTTCGTTCACGCGTGTGACGTGCACCGCGTACTTTTTCCCTAGCGCGGTCTCTAAGGTTTCGCGAGTCTATAAAATTTTTAAAAAATAAGTTTAAATATATTTTTCCTCCGGAAAAGAACGTAAAATCATTTTCCGTCCACGCGCGACGGACGCGACGCTTACGACCTAGTTTGTACTCACGTAGCTTCTAAAAGAGATACATATAAGCACCTTCCGTGCGGTTACCATGGCATGACCGTGTGGCGTTGCGTCTTTTGCCATCGCCGATAAATACGCGCGGCCCTGTCGAGACCACCCACCGGCTGTCGCCACCTGTGGTGGATTTACTCCTTTCGTTTTGTTCCTTCGTTACAGCGGAGAGGTTCGCGTGCCGCGCCGGCCGGTGCTGCCTGCGCTCCATGTACCCGAAGCCGGAGGACGCGGCGCCGCCGCCGGCGACGGGCATCCCCATGAGCGGCGCGGGCGGCAGCACGTACTACCAGGCGGCCGGCGCGACCGCCTTCGCCGTGCAGGCGCAGGCGCCGCTCGCCGCGTGGTCCACCGGCCTCTGCGACTGCTTCGACGACTGCGGGAACTGTAAGACCGATCGATCGGTAGAAACCGCGTAAAAAAATTCGCATACGCGCATGCATGTATGTGCTGAATCGTTGCCGCGCGTACACACACGTACGCGTGTATATGGGTTGCAGGCTGCGTGACGTGCCTGTGCCCGTGCATCACGTTCGGGCAGATCGCGGAGATCATCGACCGGGGGTCGACGTCGTGCGGGGCGAGCGGGGCGCTGTACACGCTCATCATGCTGCTCACGGGGTGCCAGTGCATCTACTCGTGCTTCTACCGCGCCAAGATGCGCGCGCAGTACGGACTGCGGGAGAGCCCGTGCGCCGACTGCTGCGTCCACTGCTTCTGCGAGCACTGCGCGCTCTGCCAGGAGTACCGCGAGCTCAAGAAGAGAGGATTCGACATGCACATAGGTACTACTGGCATACCCCTCACCCACCGGCTTACCTACATACCCGTGTCGAATTTTTCGTCTGATTCGAAGCTAGATTCGGTGGATCGAACTCGGGAATTTTTTTTTTGATTATCCGGTCAGGTGCGGCTAGGTACAGAGGTAGGGGAGAAAATTTAATTCCTTCAAGATTTGTACGATTTATATTTAAAAAAAACATAAATATATGTGCACACATATATTTCATATATTTTTATTTGTTTTCATTCTAAATCTGTTATATATCCGTCCCGTATCCAAATCCCGAATAATCTAGATTCCTATCTATATCCGGCTAGCATGCATGTATCTAAGAGAAAAATATGAATTAGAATATAAAAAAACAAGAAGTGTTTATATGTTTTTCTTTTTAAAAATTGTATAAATATTAAAACATGAATAAAAAGGTAGATAGTGATTACTTATCTCTTTGTTTGTTGTAAGATTTATGTAATTTATATTTTTAAAAAAACATAAAAACACTACCCGAAAGACAATATCAGTTACATCCAACCCATTTTCTCCCCCCTCTGTACCTAGCCGCCCGAACCTACCTAGCGGCCCGAACCAACCCTACAACACGTTCGTGGTAGGCGTTCTAGCCTTCTATGGCGTTTATAGACGCCTAACACTAACAAAGTGGAACGTGGGGTAGCGAAATCACTACACATGTCCTGATCAGGGCGGCTTCACGACGGTAACTTTTCACTAAATTCCACGAAAGATTTCTTTAATTCGGTCTTTCGCCTGTGCCCCGTATCCGAAATGCAAGTGTCGACACAGGACGCATCAGGACATCGATAAGAAAGGGGCACTAATGTCATATACTCATACATCATCAGTGCACATATACTTCGGATGGATAGGTCCTGGGAAGCTCTGTTTAATTTAGTCAACCGCACCATTCTCTCATTTTTTCTCCGAGCAATATCATAAAATGCAGTTCGGTGGTCGATCGGCCGTTTGACAACCATAGTGCATTTGATGATCCAGCTAGAGCTAGATCACTGCGTCACCACTGTAGGCACGCACTTTGATCGGTATTATCGTGCTCGTGTACGTCGTACTAGTAGCAGCAGGTGCTAATGTTGCCATCGGTTTTTGTGCAGGATGGCATGCAAACATGGAGAGGCAGGGGCGCACTGCGGCAACCATGCCACCACACATGCACCCAGGGATGACCCGTTGATCGATGCCGTTTGACTGTCCGGTCGTCTCTGCTAAATCTCGCAGCGTTATGTTTCGCTCTGTGAATCAGCTGTTCGATCGCTAGATGCGTACGTGTAATTCTCCTACGAGTTTGTAAAAACAATTACAAGTCTGAAACATATGGTCCATTGTACGCAAGTTTGTTGAATCGAGGTTTGTGAAGTCTGAACAATAAACGTCATCCGAGGTTGATTCCCCCAAAACGTCGAATGATCGCACAGCCGGAGTAACACCAACCTGGGCCCAGGTTTGTCATGGTTACCGAGCTAATCAGGCCTAGTGTTTTGTACGTCTATTGGTTTGGTCCGGTGCAAGGGCTCTGGATATGGCCCAAGAGAGAAACTGCCCCCTAGGTCAGGCTCTGTGCTACGAAGAATGATACTACTGCGGTACTGCCAGGGCTGCTCCCTGTGTTTTTAGCGAGCGATGGCCTAGAAACCCTTGGCACAGTTTGTTTTTCTTCTTTTCGTTATTTATTAAAATAAAATTGTAAATCTAGCATTTTTTGACAGTAGAAGTAGCGGTATGCACTTTCTGTGTTCCTCTACGGTAGCAATGAACCTGTCACGCTCCCCTATTGTAGTAGATGGACGTATGACGGTGATCCCATATCGCGGTAGGTGATACGTGTCATCTCTAGTTCATTTTTACGGTTGAAAAGATTAGGTGTGGGTGTTTTAGACCGAAACTGATTTAACTGAATATTTTTTTTTTTCGGTTTTTGGTTTGGTTTTTATTTTGGTTGTATTCGGTTCTTAGTTTTCGGTTCAGTTTGTGGCTTCGAGAACCTAATTCTACCGAAGACCGAATCGCCGTCAGCTCATTTCAATCGTTCGACTTCGGCCCACTCGACCACACACTGTTTGACCCACTAGCCTAGGTGGCTAGCCCCCATATTACCGAAGAGGTGAAGACCGAATCCCCAATCCCCCAATTGAATTGTCATCCCATCAAATGCCTCGAGTCCTCACGCCCTTGACCTAGCAGAGGCACCATCCCACGTCAGCCGCAGCTCGCAAGCAACGCAAGGCCCCCAAGGTGGCCACTTGTTTGTTCCCCATCGCCTCGCTCTCCAAGTGCCGCCTCTGCCACCTCCTCAAGCTCGAGCACGTCGAAGATTACCCCCCCCCCCCAAGATTGAGTTCGTCGCCTCGCAAGGTGCCTCCGCCCCACTGAGGAGAAAGGTCGAGGAGGAGAGGAGGACCGATCTAAGGTCGAGTTCACGCGCAACGAGTTCAGCCTTAACTCCAAGCCCACCATTGGGGTCGAGTTTGCCACCCACTCCCTCCAGGTCGACGGCAATATTGTCAAGGCCCAGATTTGGAACACCTCATGCCAGGAAAGGTACGGTACATACACCTAAGCCCTAATCTCACTTGCTTGCTCTCTATCTCTCTTAGATATGTGCTTTGTTCCCGATGCATTGTATGTGTGTGGAGGATGCAGCTTTGTGAGTTGGATCTCGCCACGCTGTTGTGGCTAGGTAGTGTATGGTTTTGGATGGGTCCTTTGGTGGGATTGAGTTCAATTATGCTAATGTATCGTATTTCAGTTTACCGAAAAACCGAAATAACCAAATTGAATTTTTCCTGCTAAATTAGTTCAGTTTTCGAATTTGATTCGAGAAATTTGGTAACCAGTTTTCAAAAATCAAATTATTTTTAAATCAAATAAACTGATCGGTTAGTCGGAAAAAAACTTTATACCCACCCGTAGAGAGGATGACTAGACTACAGAAGCTAAATAAAAAAATATGCAAAAGTCTAGAAGCGAAAGAAGCGATGACCCGCTGTACTGGTAGTACTAAACAATTTGATTATGCATTGCGCGTATGGCTGTCTGCGGCGGAGGCCCGCTGTGCCGGTCGCGTTCGGATCCGGTAACCCGTTTCCGCAAGGGGCACGTGTCGGCACACGGCGGCATCCACCCCTCCACCACCTCCATCCGACGGACAGCATTCGCGCGCCCAAATCCGAGCGGGTTGCCAGTAGCAGCAGCCCGAGTAGCCAACCACACGCGTACGTAAGCAACGCGTCAATATTTTTCTCTTCAGTTTTTTCGACGGCATCGAGCGCGTCGCCTAGCTGCACGGACGGGCGGATGCGGCGGAAGCCGGATGGGGTCGGGCGGGGCGACGTGGCCCAAGGTGGAACACTCCTCCGCCGCGTATTTTAATCCCCGGAAAGCGCTGTAGATATTTTTTTATGCTCCTCCCTGCACCGGCGGCAGCGCCCCAGGAGGCGACACATCCGGACCATAAATCCAACCCGGCTTTCGCTTGCCTTTCTTCTGTAACCTCCTCGTCCTCCTGCTCCTTGCTTCCGTTCCATCTCTCCGTGCGCGCGACGTGTGTCTCGTTGCTTTGCTTGCTTGGCCGTCTGGTCGCGCCCACGCCAGCTCTCTACTCCCCTCGCAACGACACCTGCCGCTGCTGCGTCAAAAGCTAGATCCCCCGGCCTTTTCCCTGCGGCCCGGCGCCTCGCCGCTGGATTCTCTCGTGAAACCCCATCTCGCTTCGGCTCCACGCACTCCTTTCATCAAAGCCGCACCACCCTCCCAGCCTCGCGAAACCGCAGCGGATACTTCGCTTCGCCGTCGCTCGCGCGGCTGCCGCGCGCACGCCGTGGTCTCAGGTGAGCGGCAGAAACGTCCCCCCTCCTTGTCGTCAGCTATTCAGTTTCAGACTGTTTGTGCGCGTACATGGTGTTGTTGTCACTCGCATTGGAGGCACCGATGGATCACGGTGGGCGTTTACACTTTCTAGGACGATGGGGCAAGTTCAGGTGCATGCACTTTGGATTTTGTAAGTCTGGATCTACGAATTTTGCGCTTGCCCTTTGCGGTGTAGTCTTTGTTGGAATTAATTTCAGAATTAATTCAATAGAATAAGTCAAGAGGTGTTGAGTCGGGGTGTGGGACTTTATTGCTTATTTAGGCTGTGGGAAACCAACTTACAATGGGAGCTCTTAGTATCTACTGTAGTATAAGTTGCAATGTTATTAAGTCATGGAGAGCGATTAGGACGTTTGACTCGGACTAATCTTACTCTTCTAGCCGGTCGACTAACAGCCCATGTTTAGAGGGATGACCACTCGAGATATTTATACCTGGAATGGAGGAGGCGAACCCTAGACGCCTCCGGCCCATATCATCATCATGCTTATGTTGTTCTTCTCTTCATTTCATGCTTTACAATATGTATATGTGCTTAACTGTTGCTACAACTTAGTATATGATATATCCTACTAACATAGTTCCTAGTCTGGGGACTAGTCGAGATTAGTCGCGACTAGTCGCCCAAGTCGATAAGTTGCCCCTCTGACGACTCAACTCAACTTTACGACTTAATAACATTGATAAGTTGGTGGTAAGACTAGAGATACATATGGTTAGCTATATTAGGGTATGTACACGCGTGCGCGTATCGCATATTTTGCGTGTTTATCGCGTGACTTGTGATCGAGTCCGAGATATGCTATACTTAATCTTTTGCCACCTGTATTGATAAACACACAATAAACAACTATGGTTCAGAGGAGAAAACTTCAAGAGGAGGCGGGCCAAATTTTGGCTCATGTTGGTGGTTGGTGATATCCCCAATAAGGCTCCTCACTACAGAGTAGCAGTATGATTATGAGCTGAACAATGATAGTTGTCTTGGCTGTCTGTTGTTTCTCCTCTCGGATCAATTATGTGATGTGTACATGCACCTCACTAGTGCTACCGATTTGTGGGAGGCCTTAGACTGCAAATGTGTGGTGTTAGACGCTGAACGTGAGCTATATGTGAATGAGGAGTACCATGATTCCAGAATGGTGGATAGCCGTTTTGTAGTGAACTAGGCTCGTGAGCTCCAGCTCCTGCTGGGGCAACTCGGGCATTTTGATTGAGCTCTTCCAAGTAAGTTTGTGGCCGGTGGCATAATTGCCAACTTGCCTCCCTCTTGGAGGAACTATGCCACGACCTTAAAGCCCAATATCCTGATCGTTGAGGAATTGATCGCAACTTTTGATGTTGAGGAGAAGGCAATAGCTAAGGATGCCCCTCGTTCCTCATAGGAAGGCACTTCCAATGCTAATTTTGTGGACGATAAATTTGGTGGTGGGAAGAACAAGAATAAGAAAAAGCCAAGCAGACAAATAGATTTTAAAAGAAGAAGAGCAAGGAGGATCTTACTTGTTTTGTTTGCGGTGAGCCTGGCCATATAGCCAGAAAATGTCGTCAGCATAAGGGAAGAAATGATGGTTAGTAGGGGCAAAGCTCTGCCAATGTTACTATTAGCAAGGCTGGAGGGTCATGATAAGTACCTGTTTCTCTTCTAGCATGTCAATCTGTCGATTGGTGGATCGACACAGGAGCTAATGTACATATGTGTGCTGACTTCAGTTTGTTTCCCTCTTATTAGGCTGCCAACTGTTCCTCTGTCTTTATGGGGAATGGATCATGGGCTGCTGTGCACGAAATTGGTAAAGTGGATCTGAAGTTAACATTAAGGAAGACTATCATTGAAGAATGTGTAGCATGCCCCTGGAATAAATAGGAACCTCATCAGTGGTTCTCTTTTATGTCGTGACGGCTATCGGCTAGTTTTTGAGTCAAATAAATTTATTTTTCGATATTTGGCTATTGGCAAAGGTTATGGTTGCGGAGGCCTATTCCACCTTTCTGTTCTTGATGGTTGTAACCTTGTGAACACTATTTTGTTTGGCAAATAATGTTAGAGATGCCACTGTCTTGGCACTCTTGTTTATGTCATATTAATTATGATAGAATTGCTCATTTGGTTAATCTTAATTTAATTCTAAGCTTTTTCATAGAGGATTTAAGTGTTAGACTTGTGTGCAATCTAAGCAACCCCAAAAAACCTTTCAAGGCTACAAGGGAGGAAAGTCTGACACCATTAGAATTAATTCATTTTGATCTTTGTGAGATGAATGGAGATTAACTAAGGCAGGGGAAAGATATTTTATAACATTTATTGATGATGCTACTTGATATTGACAATTGTATCTACTTAAAACAAAAGATGAGGCCTTGGAGTACCTTAAAATCTATAAAGCTGAGGTTCAAAATCAACTATAAAAGAAAATCAAACGGCTAAGGTCACGTATAGGAGAGTACATCTCTAATGAGTTTTCCTTATACTGTGCGAAATATGGAATTATCCATGAGACGACGGCTCGCTATTCACCCCAGTCAAATGGGGTGGTTGAGAGTAAAAACCAAACACTTATGGACTTGGTTGAAGCCATGATGGACAATGCTGGTTTATCTAATGCCATGGTTGGGGGAAGCCATCTTGACTGCATGTTTCATCCTTAAGAGTCCCCTCATCGAAAGGTGAGGTTACTCCATTTGAGGGATGAAAAGGAAGAAAACCTTCTCTTGGTTTCTTACACATATGAGGGTGCTCGGCGAAAGTTAATCTACCACAGTATAAGAAGTGTAAGTTAGGATATAAGCCTGTGGATTGTGTCTTTTATAGGCTATGCGCACAAAATTGCAGCCTATAGGTTTTAGTAGTGAAATCCGATATTTCTGATGTGTTTATATGTTAATGATATACTGATATTTGGGACTATTATCAATGTGATAAATGATGTCAAATCATTCTTGTCTCAAAGTTTTTGATATGAAGGATCTAGGAGGGGCTGATGTTATTCTTAACATCAAGCTTATTAAGAGTGAGAATGGGATTACTTTAAAACAATCTCATTATGTGGAGAAAATTCTGAATTGTTTTGGATACTTATATTGCACAATATAGCCAACACCCTATGATCCGACTCCAAAACTTCGAAAGAATAGAGGACAAAAAATAGATCAATTGAGATACTCTCAAATAATTGGTTATCTAATGTATCTGGCTAGTGCAACTAGGCCCAACATTTCATTTGCTGTAATCACATTGAGCCGGTTTACTTCAAACCTGGGAAATGATCACTGAACTGCACTAGATCGCGTCATGAGATACTTGAGAGGTACGAATACTTATGAACACTATAATGGGTATCCTGCGGTACTGGAGGGCTATAGCGATTCCAACTGGATCTCATATGCCGATGAGATCAAAGCCACTAGTGGGTATGTATTCACTTTGGGTGGTGCAACAGTTCATGAAGTTATTGCAAACAGATCATATTGACGAGGTCAACCATGGAGGCTGAGCTTGTAGCACCTGATACAGCCTTTGTTGAGGCAGAGTGGCTACTTGAGCTCTTGTCGAACTTGCTGATGGTTGAAAAACCAATATCGGCTATTCTTTTGTACTGTGACAACCAAACTGTGATCACTAAGGTCGGGGTGCAAAAGATAATTTGAAGTCCTCAAGATGTGTGAAACGCAGAATTATGGAGGATTTTTTGGACTGCGATCACAATGCCAAGGAATTGTACACATTTTAGAATTTGGTGATCTAGAGTGGCAGAGGATGTGTGCTTGTTGAGGCGTTTGGAGGCCGTAGATTTATAGCATATAATCCTTCCGGCAAATGGTAAATTTTAGCTTGTGCGGGCTTTAGCAATCCGGTTATTGCGTTGGATTGTGTACGTTTACTGTCTGGTTTCATAATGCACATTTAGGACAATAATCAGTATGCCGAAGCATGCATTTGGTAGTGTGTTAATAACAAAGTCAGAATTTTGATAGTTTCACAAAAATCAGCTAAACTTATTACGTGTTTAAGGCTTGTAGCTACTTGGTTAGAAATTGTTGTATTTGTGAGTAAGCAAGTCAGCCTGGAGTAGAACACACAAACAAATAAACAATTCTGTAAATGTTGAGGTAGTATATATACAATTGTAGATTAGAGAATTGCCCCTTAAATATCTTTTTGATATATGTAGTAAATTTTCGGGCAAAGTTTACCTTGTGCAGTAGCATTGCGTCTCGGGTATATGCTAGTTTCTGCTAGGGAAAAAAGCTGTAGTACACCATGTATGCATACTGAGTAGAAATGAGGGTATCTCCTAGATAAGTTACTTTTGGTTGCTTTATTTACTGCCATCTTTTGCAATGCTTGGCATATCTATTTCACTGCATTGATAACATCGGAAACATACAGAACGGGCAAGGGTGGCTCTCTATTTCACTGCCTACATCATGCTTCCATATAGAGTTCTTGGTTTCCCTTCAAAGATGCCGGAGTTATTCGTTTTTGGGAATTGAGATTGTAGAGAGATTAGAATTTGGTGAACCGGTGTGGCAGAGGATGTGTGTTGCGTGCATTTGTAGGAATTAGATTTAAAGCATATAATCCTTTTGGCAAAAAGTTTTAGCTGGTGTGTGTGTTAGAAATTTCAGTTATCTTGTTGGATTGTGTGTACTCTATGATTTTCAACTTTCCATAATGCACATTTAGTACACATATCAGCATGCCGAGGCATGCATTTTTTCTATTTTCATGGGAAAGATTCACAAATCAACTTTACTTTGAGAAAATTTTGTATGGTATCAGTATATGGTTTGAGGAAGTGTTCATGTGCTGTTGTTTTTCCTTACAAGAGTTCCCTTTTTTTCATCAAAGAGGTCCTTTAATCGCATATACAAACTTGGTGTTTGAATAACAAATGCATGATTTACTGTTTTCCTATGTTGATTACGTTACAATAGTTGCGATAGTGTGAAAGAAAAAACTTGTTATCTCACAGCATGTAAAGATGTTTAGTTAGGTGGACGGTGGATTTTTCGATGCCTAGAGTCAAATTCTTTGTGTTATCCAATACTACATGCTATGGAGTTAGGTAGTCTTTAGAATTGTGCCTGGTTGTGATTTGGCTGATCTATTTATTTGTAGTAGTAATAGCTACTTCAGCTCTTCCAAACTGTTGATCGAAATTCTACCATTTGTTTCATGACAGATCAATGCAATGCAAGGGGTGGTGACAAGCTTGAGGCAGCAACTGCATATCTTGCAAGAAAATTGTAAGGCACTTCATAATTACTCACTATATATTAGAAAGTGTCCATGAGTTGCATAGCTACTTATAATCATTTGGAATTTGTGTTACATTTGTTTGAATTATTCAATGAAACGTTAGTGGAATTTATTCAGAAGGCTATGCATATTCAGATTTATGTAATTTTGAGGATGTTATCCTTATCAATGCACCCAAACCTAATTCTGTTTAGTGCCATATCTAAATGTCATTATGTACATTACACAACACTTGATAAGTAACTATGGGGGTACTTTCTCGTAAGAAAAGCGTATTATCATGTTCGCAAGAAAACTAAGTTCCCTTTCGTGATGGCCTGGAATTGGCCATTCCTATGGGATAATCCCCTTATGGAAAAGTATTTCTCATTTTGGCTCAAGGCTGTTAGGGCTGTGCTACAAAGAAACCAAACACCCTTGCTTGAGCCCATTCTGGGGGGATTTTGGCCCGCCAAGGGACAAGGCGTTGCCTTCAATCCCAGGCAGAAGTCCACACTACTTTCTTTCTTCGACTTGTAGTCTTGGATACTTGGTTTCGTTGGGCTTTTTGTCCCCAAATAGGTTTTAGGAAACGAATATTTCCTTCATTCCGAAGCTGGCAAGGAGTTTGTTTCCATTACTTGGGATTGGATGCATTCCAAGGATCACCACCATCTTTTTGTCTTCAGGAGAGTCCCCTTAATGTTGATTCCCAAACAGGCCCATAAGGTATAGGATCTGTGTTATTAATGTTATCGTCTTATCGTACCTATGAACTCTTGATCTATGCTTTCTGCTTTCGTCATCTTTTTCATGGAGAACATCATGTGTGTATACTATATGATCTCGTAGCCTTCATCAGGGTTTCGGACCTTGGAAACTGGCCCTAAGTGAGATTCAGGGCGCTTCTGGTAAAAATATTCAGCACTGCTGTGCAGCGAATGATTTCGTGGTAGAAAGTTGATCTAGCGCCTATCTGCCTTGTCACGGTACATTTATCACCCATTAGCACACATGGTTAGATTTGTTCTATTGATAGGAAGACTCACATGGTTGAATATTAGAATCCAATTGTAGGTTGCATCGCTGTTATCAAATTGCAAACCAACTAAGAACATTCCGTATTACACCACTTTTTTTAGCCATGTTTGAAGATGTCAGATATAACAGTCTGCATCTCTAATTTGCTTGCGACATGGCAAGGTTTTACTGTCATTTGGTCAGTGGAATTTGTCGTGTTTTTTTTATTACATTTAAGAATTAATTATAAGTGTCAAATAAAGGCACTTATAAATAAAGGCACTTATAATCCTTGCGTCAGTTAGCTAGACAAATAATTTTCAATGTCATTAAAGACCTTTTCTGCTCCATCCGATCAGTGAAATTTATCGTGTTTTCTTATTACCTTGAAGAAAGGTAAACAACGTTCTCCTGATTTGGATATAAAGCGATCGAGAGCAGCCATCCGACCAGTTAATCCGTGTACTTCCTTCACCGAAGGAGATTTTAAGGATTCAAGAGCACGAATTTTCTCAGGATTAGTTTCTATTCCGCGTGCACAAACAAGAAATTCTAGCAATTTGCCAGAACAAACTCTGAAAGTACACTTTTTAGAATTTAATTTTATTCCATACTTTTTCAAGTTACAGAATATTTTGGCTAAATCCGACAAATTGTTAGAGCTTTTTTTGCTCTTTACAACGAGATCATCTATATAAGCTTCTAGATTTCTTCTTATTTGGCTTATAAAAGCTTTCTACATGAGACGTTGGTACGTGGCTCCAGCATTTTTCAGCTCAAATGGCATCTTCTGGTAGCAGTAGATTACAAAGGGGTTATGAAGGAAGTCTTCTATTCATCTTCTTTTGTCATGCTTATTTGATGATAACTTGAGTATGCATATAGAAAACTCATCATTTCGCAACCCGCTGTTGAGTCGACCAACTGGTCTATTCGAGGTAAAGAGAAATCATATCTTGGACAAGCAGTATTTAGGCTGGTGAAATCGACACACATTCGACATTTACCATTTGCCTTCTTGACTATAACCGGGTTCGTAAGCCAATCTGGATGATTAACTTCGCGAATGAAGTCAGCTTCCAAGTGTTTGTCCAACTTTTGTTGGATAGCCTCTTCCCGATTAGGAGTAAATCGCCGTAGCTTCTGTTTCACTGATCGTATTTTATGTCAGATAGCTAACCTGTGCTGAATCACCTCCCTTGGGATTGCAGACATGTCGGATGGTTTCCACGCAAATACATCGACGTTAGCCCAGAAGAAGGCAATGAGCGCATTTTCCCCGAGCATGGTTCGCTCGGGATGTGATAGTGTGAGCCTGTCTCATCTATCAATTTCTTTTCCTGGTCATTTCATGCCCAGATGCTGAGGTAAATGCTTCACCATCAAGAATTCAATCCCTCCTTGGACTTCTCAGTCTCAAGGAGATGACCCATCTCACTTGAGCCTCGGGGACTAGCTGTCGGGGATTGGGCTATTTCCTATAAGAACCATTCTGCCCCGACGGCCGAGCAGCTCCCGACCATGGGCTTGGATGCGATACCCAAACGTGAGCCTCGGGCATTATCACGCTCGGGCATAAGTATACTCGTAATATCGAAGCAAAGCATGGTCAGCTATAAGCCTCAAAGACTTGTCCGAGCAACCATGCTCGGAAAGGACGCGGGATGGTAGAAGCCATACTAAAGGCATGCTCGGAGATTGCCGGAGGACGTGGTCAACCCATAGAACAGGAAAGTGGTGACTATTTCGCCAAGGAGTTATACCAATAATTCAAACGTGGCGAGAATCATGGACACGTCCAAAGAGGGCAATGGGCGTGATCTTGGGAATCAGTTACCATGTATGTACATAGGCACCTAGTATTTAATCCTCTCTCCGTCAACAGAGAAAGGGGATCCCGGGGGGAGATCCACGTACTTGTATCCATCATTTCAATACAGAAAAACGCCACCGGGCGACTGGATGTAGGGCTATTATCTCGATCATGAGAGGCCTGAACCAGGATAAAATCCTTGTGTTTCTATCTTTTATAAGGGATCATCTCCCGCGTCTTCGATGCTACACCTTTGGTAGAAAGGGGCTTTGATTGATCCCACATTCAACAAGTAAGCTCGGCGGGGGCCAGTTCCCCAATCGTCGACAGCTGGCGCCATCCGTGGGGATCGACGTATTCTTTGGCAAAGGAATCCCGAAGGCGTCATCTTCCACATCTGATGACCGATACTGCACAACTTATGATGAGTTCTTCGCTCGAGCGCAAATTTCATCCCCTTGCCCGAGCAGGCTTTTCGCTTGAATCTGTACTGAGTAAATTTTTAGCTCGGACGCGTGTTTCTTCACACCGGACGGGCATTGCACTCGGGAATTGATCTTGTTATATCTTAAAAATTGCTCTTATTCCTCCGAGCACGCGTTTCGCTCGGGGATCGTTTCCTGGTACGCCGAAAGCACGCACTCGCTCGGGCGCGAAGTCTCTCCTCCGAGCACGCGCTCGCTCGAGGATCGTTTCTGGTACGCCGCTGAAGCACGCACTTCGCCGCGCGAGTCTCTCCCTCCGAGCACGCGTTCGCTCGGATCGTTTCTCGTTTCCGCCGAGCACGCACTTCGCCGGGCGCGAAGTCTCTCCTCCGAGCACGCGCTTTCGCTCGGGATCGTTTCGTTCAGCCGAGCACGCTCTGCGTTTGAGCACAGTTCCTCCCAGTTTATTTCCCTGGACGTCTGGTCCATGTCGGAGATCACGGCGGCTTCGAGCCTGGCTCGTCTGTCAGTTCCTCGAGCATTAGACCCATGCTCGGGATGTGGCAATGTGAGTCCGCTCGTAATCCGCTAGTAGCCTAGGCGTCTGATCCATGCCTAGTTCCCCTGTGCATCTGATCCATGCATGGGATGCAGCAGCATGTGTTTGTTCACAGTCTGCTAGTTACCTTTATCCTAAGCGTCTGATCCATGCCTAGTTCCCCTGTGCATCTGATCCATGCATGGGATGCGGCAGCATGTGTTTGTTCACAGTCTGCTAGTTACCTTTATCCTAGGCGTCTGATCCATGCCTAGGTCCCCAGTGCATCTGATCCATGCATGGGATGCGGCAGCATGTGTTTGTTCACAGTCTGCTAGTTATCTTTATGCTAGGCATCCGATCTATGCATAGTTTTTCTGGGCATCTAACCCATACTCGGGACGAGGTTCGATCGCGTTTTATTTTCTCGATTCGGCGCAGCTCGCGCCGACCTTTTTTCCCCGAGCATGGTTCGCTCGGGATGTGATAGTGTGAGCCTGTCTCATCTATCAATTTCTTTTCCTGGTCATTTCATGCCCAGATGCTGAGGTAAATGCTTCACCATCAAGAATTCAATCCCTCCTTGGACTTCTAAGTCTCAAGGAGATGACCCATCTCACTTGAGCCTCGGGGACTAGCTGTCGGGGATTGGGCTATTTCCTATAAGGACCATTCTGCCCTGACGGCCGACCAGCTCCCGACCATGGGCTTGGATGCGATACCCAAGCGTGAGCCTCGGGCATTATCACGCTCGGGCATAAGTATACTCGTAATATCGAAGCAAAGCATGGTCGGCTATAAGCCTCAAAGACGTGCCCGAGCAACCATGCTCGGAAAGGACGCGGGATGGTAGAAGCCATACTAAAGGCATGCTCGGAGATTGCCGGAGGACATGGTCAACCCATAGAACAGGAAAGTGGCGACTATTTCGCCAAGGAGTTATACCAATAATTCAAACGTGGCGAGAATCATGGACACGTCCAAAGAGGGCAACGAGCGTGATCTTGAGAATCAGTTACCATGTATGTACATAGGCACCTAGTATTTAATCCTCTCTCCGTCAACAGAGAAAGGGGATCCCGGGGGGAGATCCACGTACTTGTATCCATCATTTCAATACAGAAAAACGCCACCAGGCGACTGAATGTAGGGCTATTATCTCGATCATGAGAGGCCTGAACCAGGATAAAATCTTTGTGTTTCTGTCTGTTCTAAGGGACCATCTCCCGCGTCTTCGATGCTACACATTTGGCAGAAAGGGGCTTCGATTGATCCCACATTCAATAAGTAAGCTCGGCGGGGGCCAGTTCCCCAATCGTCGACAACAATAATTAGATTGAATGTAAACATATTACAAACTAAGCCACGCTAGGCATATGTCCAGTACCATAATTACACATTGGATCCAAATACAACAAAAATATAATGCAGAGATGCTAATTACACCAAAAGACTGACGAAGCCGATGCACGGCTATTCATCCTTCTATCCTTTCTGCTAGAACTCAGCCATCTTGTCTGGTTGAGCACCGAAGCCAAACTCTAGAAAAGGGAGGTTTAGCAAGAGTGAGTACAAAGGTACTCAGCAAGCATTATTAGCAAAATGCAATAGATGAGTTTCTCTCAATCCAACCAAGTCCATCTGATGATCACCTTCCCTCAAAATTTAGTTTTACAAAAAGTAGGTTTTCTTTAATGATTGTTTATTTTAGTTTCGAAAACAGTTACTAGCACCTGTATATGAGGCAGACTTAGCTTCCGTAGCTTCCAATCCAGGAGACAGGTATGAATTCATGATTTTGACCCTACGCAAGTTTGTACCATTTTACCCATATTAACCCCATCCTTTGAGGCTCTAGAATGTTTATCACTAGTCTAGTATTTGATCTCCAACCCTGATAGCCAACGAGTAGTGGTGTCTTCGATTGTTTCCCACTACCCTCAGCGTATCAGTTGTACCATACTACCGCAACAACACTGATACTCCCCTAAGCTTTAAATATAGCGTCTGATCAACCGCAGCTGATTTCTGTGTCCTTCACCGGGACTCCCGGCATACCCAGCTTCACACTCCTAATTAACTATTTAACCACCAATGTGGAGATCATAATACCTTTCTAGGACAACCTTTTCTGACCGATTCCACACACTATGGTTGATATGTAATACGGCTCATTACCCGAGTGTTAGTTGTTCATCCTTATATCATAACGTATGTAGAGGACCTTGCCGACTATTTCCTTCTCATTGGCGCTCTCTACCGACCATAATAAATATACGCCAACTGATCCATTCACTAGACGAACCAATCTAATACCAAATCCAATTATCAATCTATCAATCCATTTCTCAATCCATACTATCCATCCGCATCCGATTTAAGGTTTTATTTGCAATATAAATTTTACCATGCAGTGATGTAATTAATGAAAGCATTGAAAAACCTTTAATAAAACATGATCAAAGAAACTTGCATGAATTAAGATAGATATAATCATCCTCGCTTGAAAGCTGGAGTTGGTGGTCTGATTGGTGCAGTTCCTGTCCTGAAATTATAGCATATATAATTTTGAACATGATTCATGGCGTTCAACCATTTCTAATAGTAGCAATATTAATTTAAGAAGGCCTTAGTTCTTATTTTGAGCTGTTCATTGAATTAATCCCTATTATTTAGTACCCCTTTTTACTTTTAAATGAACAACTGACTAATTAACTATACTAACCACAGCTCATGACAATTAACTCATTTCCAATTTTCTTCCTTCTCTTCTTCCTTCTCTCTTTTCTTTTCCTCTTCTCCCTCCTTTTTTGTTTCTTTTCTTCGGCCGAAGCCTCTCTTTTTCTTCTCCGGAGTCGAGCTCCTTCGGCCTCCTCTACCGATCTCCCTCCCGGCCGACTCCCTGGCTTTCCCTACTACCGCTCCTCCCCTCCTCTCTCTCTGCCCTGGCCGCGAGTTGGCACTCCAGCTGCACCGCCCTTTATTGGTCGGCGGCCCGCAGTCGGGCGGCCCACCGGCCCGCCGCTTCACGGTTCCCGCCGCCCCTCTCCCCTGTGGCCCAGCAGCACTCAGCTTCAATCTGCTTCTACCCGAGGCTCTACAGTTTGGTTCTAGGGTTCTTGCTACTTCAGCCTGCTTCTACCATTTGGTTCTTTGACGTGCCAAAGCTTTGATTGAACTCTACGATGAGTTCTAAAGTGGGTATGTGCTACGATTAGAGGTAAGTGGGCCTAAACTCCGATGAGAGCAAGGGAACAATCAGGACGCTCCTCACGAGTCCCAGTGAGACTCACCTACTGAGACCACATCTATTTTCCTTGATCTACCCATTAGCATCTTACACCTCTACTGCTATGCTACTACTACACTATTGCTTGAGCTCCTGAGCTGGGTTCGGTTTTGGTGAAGCTGGGATTGGTGATGAGGAGGTAGTCGATGCCTTGATCTTGATCTGGCCTCCTCCTTGATAGCTTCTCTTCTCCTTCTTGGCCGAGCTTCTTCTTCACTTGATTCGGCTGGCTCGTCCTTCTGGCCTTCCTTTCCTCTGCCTTACCTTGCTTCGGTTACCTCTGGGTTGGTTCTCTCTTGATTTGGGAGTGAGCCCTGGGAAAGAATGGCCGTGCTGCATGGCTATGCCTCTCGGTTGGAAATGAGAATGGCTTGCTTTGGGTTGTGATGAGCAAAAGGGGATGGATCCCTGGCTGTTGCTTGGCTGGCTCTTGCTTGGCTCTGGGTGAGAAAAATGAGGAAATGGATAAGAATGCACTGGCTGGCTGTGCTTGCTTCGGTTTTGGTGAGATGAGAAAAGGGAGATGACCTCCTGCTAGCTGCCTTATGCGCTGGATGCCTTATCTCCTTACTATGCTACATATTACCCTTTTGACCTTACCTTTTTACCAAGTTACCATGAAAATTTGGGTCCTTAGGCCCAGCACTGTTGCTTGAAGAAGGAATGCCCACTGTGCTCTCAATTAGATACTAATGCTATACTATTGTTTGCTTAATTGAAATTTTTAGGGTCCTTACAGTCATTCCGTGGATTCACAACTCAATTCCACTGTGGCATTTATTTGTAGTGCATTTACAAGTTCATTTCTCAATCACTCACTGTATAAACACTTTGTTCTGAGTATCAGCTCCTTACAGCAAATAGTGTCTCTCCAGCATACAAGAATGGAACCGAACGATGTCACTCTGGTTCACGGATTTAACTGTAATCTGCATGTGTTTGATTACTCATTATACCACTGAAGCTAAGAATAGTGAATGGATCGAAAGTATGTAGACAATAACGGTTACCCTAGCTTAGGAGCAGTTGCCTGTTCAGTGTCCTGTTGTGGCAGTGTGCTGAGTCCAAGTTGCACATGAACATTAGTATCATCAACTACTGCGAAGTTGTATGGAGTTGGTGAATCCCGATTGACTTCACTTGGTCCTTCGCCCTCATATATCTGAGAACAAAATTAATTGCAAGTCAAATCAGTTTATGTGTTTAGGTGGCTGCTCTGTGATATTCTTGTCTAACTTGTCAGCTACCTTCTTATGTAACTCAGCATTTTCTTGACGAATCAGGCTGATCTTCTTGTACAAGTCCATGTTCTCTTGGTGAACTAGACTTCCCTGCAACCAACGAAGTGGTACAGTCCGTATACTAAAATAAAACAAAATGCTTGATGAAAAACTACAAAATTAAAATGATGTAGAACCTTCCGATTCAGTTCATGAATCTCATCAATCAAGAGATGGTCCTGAAAACAGCAGCAGCAATAGTAACAAAATAACAATCTTCAGTTAAGCTTCTTGTAGGAATGGGCGAGTACAATGAGAAATATGATAAGCGATTTGACCTTCTTTGTGCGGACACCATGAAGGCTTGTTTCTAGCTTGTTCTGTAGGGACTGCAGTTCCTTAACATTCAGGCCAGATAGATCTTCTCCCATCAACTGCCTGTAACAGACCAATAAGTAATTACCCTTTTATGCCATGTTATATTCATTTCAGACTAGCCAGATCTTGTTCAGTTAGGAGGTACATTAGCATTTTCTCCCGTAAATATTTGGAGCATCAGAATATGACTTGCTATATAGACAGTTTATTAGTAATATTCATAAATGTGTTCCTCTACAAAGATGCTGGTAAATAAAAATTGATATAGATTGACACACTAAAGAGATTGAGGCAAGTTTCCAAACATTATCACTTATCAGTAATAGACTAATTTGGCCAGGTTTGGATGACTGGATCGCAAGGGTAGCAATTTCACATAAATATGTAATTCAGCGAATGAGTTTTAAACCAATCATAGCAGGATTTTAAATTAAACACATTACGCCGGTGTGGACAATGCCATTTTAGATTATAAGATGGTATTAAAGTACAGCCTGTTTTGGGAGAAAACGAACTAGTTTCTACCAGCTAGATAAAGGCTTAAAACCAAAGCTTGGCTGCATGACGTCGCAGTACTTTACCAGTCGCTTATGGTACCAATAAGGGCTACCCAATGGAAACCGATGCTAATACCCAGCAATAGGACCATCGATCAAGTGTGTAGTAAAAAAAATCTTTCATTCTTAGAGCTAGGGAACTGGGTGAGTTCACAGCAGCCTGCAGTACTTAACTGTGAATAATCCTGATTTAGTTTATTTATGTGGAATATATTTTCACATGTGCCCAACTCGATCTTTGTTGTATCAAGTATTTCGGTTTCGTTGGTAGGCACTTTTGTTAGTTTTGCACATAATAATTCTTACTTGGAGGGCATTGATTCATGCTTATTGTCTCTATTATTATAACAGTCTAGCTGAATTCAGACAGTACATACTTGTGCTTCTCTTTCTGAACAAACAAGTTTCTAATGAAAATATGTTTGGAACCTTTGCAGGGTTTTCAGGCCATACCGATGATTTTCTTGCAGGTTGTGCAGTTGTTGTCTCAAGCTTGCTGCCTCCATTTGCCAAAACTATTGAGTGTAAACGCAGAGTTATGCTTTTCTCAAAAAACAAAATAGCGGAGTTATGCAATTCAAAGACACAGTAGGCATAAGGAAAGTAATAAGCATGTCCCACCAACAAACATGATGGGTTTTTAACTGAACACTTCGTGGCGTGAGATAATATCTTAACGCATGATATTTACACAAGCTACAAAATTAAAGAGAGAAATGACATATATTGTAAAAAAATGGTATTTTATCTGAATTTTTTAATTTATTTGATTAACAAGCTAACATATGTATGTTTCGGTAGACACTAGTGCCATTAGTCAAATGGTAAACCAACCCGACAGCATATGAAGTCCTAATAAGGTGAGTAATCTGATAGGGAAGCTGAACAGGTCAATATGTAAGTACGGTCTCTTTGGTTTGTAGTGAAACCATGCCACACATCGAATTAAGCGTCTGTTTGGTTCATAGCCACACATGAGGCAAGATTCATTTCCTCCATCCAGGTCCCACGCGTCATTCGAAGTGTGGCAATATTTCCTTTTGCTAGCCGAAGTATGGCTTCAATGTTGATGACCTAACTTGAGACGAGTTTGGCAAAAAATTGTGACAAAGTATGACAATCCTAGTATATGAACCAAACATGCTCTAAATGCCCCATATTGCCTTTATAGTGGTGAAGGGTGCACATCGACTTTCAGTCCACCCTGATTTAGTGTTCTGCATTCAGATTGCTTCGTCTCTACATTGTGGGTAGGGTTTGAGCGTCACAACCTTTTTTTTGGGTTACTTATGGCGTTCATTGTGGTTCTCTGTTAGTATGGCAGTCTGTTCATTTTATGGCTTGATTCTGCTTTCTTTCCTTCCATTGCAGGACCGAAGGGAGGCGTGTGAATAAACTGGAGTTGTTTTGCATTTGAGCTTTCTGCTTAATATTTGTTGAGGGGAATTTCTGGAGTCCAGAGGAATGTCCTGCGGATGATCCTATAATTTTCGGTGCTGAGGAATGTTCAGCAACAATACTTGATTTTCAACCGACATCTGCACCTCTATAGCCAATCACACTACACACCACTCTGGAAGAGAGTAGAAAAGAGACTTGTTTGTATTGCTTGTAATCAAAAGCAACATTTACGTACTCGGCTCTCTTGAAGGATTCCAACTGTTGGGAAACTTATGAGAAGCTAACTTTATGTACTAACATGTTACCCATTGGACCCGTGATTAGCTAATATATCTTCTACGAAGCCTGATTAGTGTTTCAATGTGCTTATTGCCGTTCAGCAGATTGCAAATTTTGTCAGTACAGCTGTTTGAAACAAAAGCGAAGTGCCGATGTGCTTTATTTAGTCATCTAATTTCCTTTTTACTACTTTTGATCCTTTGTAGTACATGTTTATATTTAGCTTTACATAAACAAGATCAGGCCATTTTGTTGTAAAAGCTGAACGTTTGAAGACTGCAATTGTTATGTTAGAATACATCGACTATATATATATTTAGTGCCATACTGGTTCAAGGTTTTGCCAATGTTGCTACACTACTTTGGTTCTACTCTCAAAAGAAAAAAAACAACACTTTGCCCTAACTTCATGTAGTATTTTAGTTAAAACTGTCATAACTTCATATAGTATTTTAGTTAAAAGTGTAGCTATTGACAATTAGTTCTAATGTCAGTACCAATAGTGATATGTTATCACTACAGGCCCATAGTGATGTTTTGCACTATATTTCACGTCTCACTATCGGTTCTAATTCTGAGGTCAGACCTCAGATTCTGATGACAATGGTCATCACGATTGGTTTTTGAGGTTAGAACTGATCATGATAGTACACATTTCAAATACCAAATGTCTCCCCGTGCTTGACCTCTCGGCTTCTCCCGATCCATTCATATACCAAAAGGCGAGGCATACACCTCTCGACTTCCCCTCCATTCTATAAAAGAAGTAGTTTATTCCTCTCCAGCCGCATCGCTCCTCTGCCTATTCGACGCCTGTATCGCCCCTTCGCCTCCCCTCGCCCGCGTCACCCCTTGTTCTCCCCAGCTCCCATGGTGAGTCTCATCCTAGCGACAAGGAAGGTGTCGGTGTGATGGTGGAGCACCTATATCCGGCCATCAACATCTCCGTCGTCACATCCGGCCATCTCACCGCCCCTGCCCACAGGTTGTCCTCCGCCATTGTCGTCGTCTACAGAGTTAGGCCAAGGTTAGTCACATCGCTGCCGATTGTACTACTACCGGTTGTATGCTCAATGATGCTAGGGGTCTATTGATGGATTAAAATAATTAAAGTAGTGAAGGTGGCCTTGAACTATAGAGTTACTTCCTATTAATGCTAGAAAGTATTGCTTTTATTTCACTGTGTTTGAGTAGTGAAGGTGGCCTTGAACTCATCATATTCAGTATCTAGTTTGATACTCATTTGATTATTGCTTAATATATTGATTATGATTGCTTAGCTTGCTCTATTCATAACCTCTATTTAGTCAAATGTTGATATACCCTCCTTAGCTGAACTGTTCATAATTTGAACTCTAAATACCTTATGATGTATAATTTAGGAAGGTAAGAGTTCGAGGCCTTATTTGCGTAGTTAATTGTTTAATTCAATTTGATTATTTGACCCTAGTGTAGTGGAGGTAAGAGATTACTCTCTAGCAGCTCGACACCTTGTGGCGAGGAGGTTGAAGGTTTAACCTTCAGTAGCCCGACACCTGAGAGCACTCTATCATACTATCATTCATTAACACCCACGCACGCGCGCGCGGGCGCACACACACACACACACACACACACACACACACACACACACACATATATATATATATATATATATATATATATATATATATATATATATAGGAAGCCTTTTCCGTACTCTTGGGAGTATGTACTCCCACCTCCAGTATACCACTTAAACAAATGCGTTATACTCCTTTATCACTTTCAGTATACTCCAATAATAATTCTAAGATACTACAATACGACATTGTTGGAAAAAATTCAACATAACCATTTATTTTTTGCTATATACCCTTTTTCATATGTAAAAAGAGTATATACACAAATTATGCTATAAAGGGTGGATTTTGATGAAATTGTTTGTAGAATTCACTTTGGAGTATCTTATAATCTGTATTAGAGTATACTTAAAAGGATAAAGAGGTATAGCAACATCATTAAAGCGGTATACTGAGAGTGAAGTAATGCATCTCCAGTATGGAACCATTTTCCTATATATATATATATATATATATATATATATATAGGCAGCATATTTGGTGCAAACTCCCTCTACCGTGAAAACCACGTGTAAAATTTTTGAAAAATTCTCAAAAAATTACCATGCATAGGGAAGGTGTGGTTCTACAACCCTGTAAAATTTGAAGGCAAAACTCAATTGTATTTGGAAGATATAAAAAAGACAAATTCAGTATAAATAGTGTTTTTTCACTGTTTAGCACTATTCATTTTGCAATTTGTCTTTTTCATATCTTTCAAATGCAATTGAGTTTTGTCTTCAAATTTTACAGGGTTGTAGAATCACACCTCCCCTATGTATGGTAATTTTTTGAGAATTTTTCAAAATTTTTACACGTGGTTTTCACGGAGTTTTCACGATAGAGGGAGTTTGCACCAAATATGCTGCCATATATATATATATATATATATATATATATATATATATATATATATATATATATATTTATGTCTCAACGATTGCAAATTGCACACACATATATAAAATAGTCTACAAAGAAGATAGACGATATGGAAAAGCTGTTGGATGCTAAACAAAAACTTGAGGTGAAGATAGAACAATTGAAGGGAAAGTCTGAGTTAATACAAAAGATTTATGAGCTGAACAAAAACTAAAAGACATAGATGACAAATTGCAAGATATTGCATCTTTTAACAAGGTACTCATCGTTAAGGAGCATAGAGAGAACGTAGAGCTAGAAGAAACCAAAGTTGAGCTTGTAGAGGTAATATAAATGTTTCTAGTATTTAATTCAACATAAACCAAGACATCATATATTCACAACAAAATGATCACTTTTTTAGGGATTAAGATATATGATAAAAAGTCAATCAGTTATTAGTGTCAAACAAATGAGCACAGTGCCGGAGCTGTGGAACTTCAAGGAGAATCGAAAAGCCTATGTTGTGGAAGCTATGGCACATATGATGGCAAATATAGAAAAGCCCTAAAGTTTCCTTGTCTTGATATATCAAATACAGAAATACTATCCTACGGTATACCGTTGCAACGGTATAGCACTGAAACTCATGAAACTTGTGAAATTTTTACACTAAAACTCATAAAACTTAGCACTAAAACTGATGAAACATAAACTCATGAAACTAAACTCTGGAACTCATGAAACCAGATGAAACTCATCACTGAAACTAATGAAACTCAGGTATACCGTTGGCTATTTCTGCTCTACCAAGTAATGTTGTTTTTTAATGTATACTTGTTGATATTTGTGGTATCATATCTTAATGTATTGTCACCTGAAATTATTTTAACTAGTTTATTGTATTCTTGCAACCTAATAGGAAATACTTCAGACAAAAATTGACTATAAAAATGATACGGAAGACTGAAAAGTTATCCTATTTCTAAATGATTGTTCTTGTGCTAAGAAGTTCTACAAGGAAAAGACTGCTATTGCAGTAAGGGCTGCCCGAGGAGAGTTACGTTAGAGGATTGTGTTACTTATTTGTACATTGAATATGTATCCATAAATTAACACTGTCAACAGTACTGTGAGTTTGTTAATTGTGCATATACTGTCAATCTGTGAATATACTGTATATTTATCAATCTATGAGTATACTGTGAATATGTGAATTCCTAGTGCTATTTCAGGAAAATAGCCTGGGATTTTTCTCAGAACCGATAAAGACGTCTAATATCTATGATTATCTCTATTGGTTCCACACTCAAAACCGATAGAGATCAGGAGTACTTCTCTATCGGTTCTAAGAGTCGAACCGATAGATATTAATTAGTCTTCTGGGTCGGTTTTGAGCTCGGAACCAACCCATATGACGCTATATCTCTATCGGGCGAAAACCGACCGTGATAGCCTCTTGTCATCACTATCTAAAGCCTTTGTATCACCATCAAAATCGACTCAGATGATGAAAATGAACCGACCTAAATGACCATTTTTGTAGTAGTCACTATTACATAATGGTACATCACTATCACTTCATGTGTGTCGGTTCCAAACTTTTGACTAAAAAATCGATTGTGATACGTGTATATAATCTATCAATTTCAGTAACGGGTTATCACAATCGGTGTTGATGGCTTAATGAAACATCAGATTTTTTTTGGTTTGTTTAAACTCTGATTGTACTCCTGTACGTTCATGAGTAATATAAGCTCTTTGGTTGAGTCCGAAAAACAGCTGCAATAAATCCTCAATCTATTCATTTCGGTAGAAAATTTTCTTTTGGTCGAGCCACATTTAGCATTGATTACAATGTTTTATATGCAAAGTCACATGATTTTTTTTGGATTTTCACCCGCTATATTTTTCTAAGATTATATTTTCATCTGCAATCTAATAAATGGGGTTCGAACACCAGGGAGTCCTGAGTCCGGACAGTATTTGGAAAGCCCTGGGTATGCACTCAGATGCAGTCATGCTATCAATACTATACCAGAGGTTATATTAGTTTAGCTTTTGAAATGGTACATTCTGATATAGGTCTATATTTATAAGTATACACATAGTATAAAATAAATCATATTTATAATATTGCTCTAAATACATAATAATACTATAAAATATAACGAGAGATGCTTCTATGCTTTTCTTTTTGAAAATTGCATAACTATTAAAACATGATGGAGTGTAGATGATGATTACTTACCTTTTTGCTTGCTTCAAGATTTGTGCAACTAGTATTAGGAGGAAAATTCTACCGGTATGACTAGTATTGACAGGTATCGAAGCCAGTATGGCTGGTATCAAGCCAATATGATGGTATTGACCGGTATCGAGGTTGATACGGTACATAGGACTACTTTATATCGGTTTAGGTTACCGAAATAATACATACCGGCCGTACCGGTGTTTATAACTTGCAATTCCATAGTTATAACCATGTATCCAAATTCCGGCGAGATTTTGGAAATCTCAGTCGAGATTTCGGATTTCATATCCCCGAGATCCTAAATCTCAGCCGGGTAAATTTTTTCTAAAAAATTCAAATTTGTACAATAACTTTCAAAATCTTGGTGAGATCTCGGTGATTTCGGCCGAAATCTCGGAATTTTTTTTTACCGGATTTCATTTTTGTGGGCCGGATTTGATTGGATTTAGGGTCAATACCATCCACAAAAAATTTTTATGTGTTTTTTTATCATTTTTTAGTTAGTTCAATTTGACCGAATTCTCGGAAATTTCGCCCGAAATCTCAGTGATTTCAGTTGAGATCTCGGAAATTTCGGCCGAAATCTTGGAAATCCTGTTTGAAAAATGAATGAATTTGAAAATTGGTTTTTGGATTCCGTCCGGATTTTATTTGAAATTTCAAGATCTCGTCGAGATTTCAGATTTTGACCACCTTCAATATATATACCGAAAATAAAATTTAAAATCTTGGTTATAGCTTAGTCTTATAGACACTCTGCTGCTGCTCAGTCCGGCCCAACGTTTTATTTAGTCATTTTCACATCTTGTCGGGCTCCATTATCTAGTCATTTTCACATCTTGTCGGGCTCCATTTGATGTTGGCTTGGCCAAATGACATGATCCTATTGGCATGCCTAGCTCATACTCTCTCTCTCTCTCTCTCTCTCTCACATACACACACAAGCACGCACAAAAACACATGTGCAAAATGCCCATGAACTTCTAAACATACGTATGCTGAAGATTAAAATTAGCACTTATACATCGCAGTCAATCTTTTTGCCTCCTAATTATATCAGTCAACCTTTTCAGGTGGGATTTACAATTCTCTATTTTTTTACTAGGTCATACTGTAATTAATTGGTGCAAGTAAAAAGTTTCCCTTAACTTACTTCCAATATTCATAATCAATTTCCGCCAAAATGATAGCCGAAGTATTGGCTTCCGGCTAAAGCCACTGCAGGTGGATTAATGATGAAATGATAGAAATTTTACA
This sequence comes from Rhipidocladum racemiflorum, assembly GCA_036346355.1. NCBI lineage: Eukaryota > Viridiplantae > Streptophyta > Magnoliopsida > Poales > Poaceae > Rhipidocladum > Rhipidocladum racemiflorum. The sequence goes on from CM070571.1 coordinate 25,340,102, forward strand.
TGTTGAGACTAAAGAATTTTCTGTACAGTGTGTTCTTAAAATCAAGGATAATGACTTTGTATGGAGATTAGTAACAGTTTATGGTTCCCCGTATGATGAAGGTAAACAATCTTTTATCTCTGAACTTCATGAGATTCTCATTGCTGATGAGTGCTCTCCAATTTTGATAGGAGGAGATTTTAATTTGGTTAGATCGCATCTTGATAAGAATAATGGAAAGGTTGACCACAATTGGTGTGATAAGTTTAATGAGTGGATCAATATGTGGGGTCTGATGGAGATGCGTCTAACAGGCAGGCATTTTACTTGGACTAATAACCAAGATAATCCGATTATGTCAGTTATTGATAGAGTGTTCTGCAGCACCTCGTTTGAGGAAAAATTTCCTTTAGCTTTAGTTTCCTCTCTTCTTAGAATTGGGAGTGATCATACTCCAATTCTCTGGGATGCTGGTAATGGTGTGACTAAAAATAGACCTGTCTATAAATTTGAGAGATGGTGGCTTCTCAATGATGATTTTAAAGAAGTTGTTATTAAAAGTTGGAATGCTAGGGTTAAAACAGATAACGCAATAGATAAATGGCAGATAAAAGTTAGAAGAATTAGAAAAGCTACCAAAGGGTGGAGTATTAATGTAGAGTCTGACTATAAAAAAAGAAAAAAGAAGCTTATCGAAGATTTTGAGGTTTTAGATGTTTTAACAGAAGAAAGAACTCTTGTGAAGACTGAGAGAGCTAATTTAGATCGGATTAAAAAAGAATTAGAGAAAATCTGGGTTATGGAAGAAACTAAGGCTAGGCAAAGGGCTAGAGAAAAAGATATTAAAGAAGGGGATAGAAATATGAAATACTTTCATGCGGTGGCTAATCAGCGGAGAAGGAAAAACTACATCTCTGTTCTTGAAGGGCCTGATGGGCTGGTTAATGATACTAAAAGTATGCTGGAGATAGCCTGTGACTATTATAAATCATTATTTGGTTTTAGAGCTAAACCTAATATCAATTTGGGGGATAACTTTTTTGAGGTGGAAGATTTGATTTCAGAACAAGAAAATAGCTGTCTGGAGGCTTCCTTTACTGAAGAGGAGGTTAAGAAAGCGTTTTTTGAATCTTATTCTGATGGAGCTCCTGGTCCTGATGGACTTCCTTTTATTTTTTATCAGAATTTTTGGCATATTATTAAAAATGATTTGATGGATCTGTTTAGAGCTTTAGAGAAAGGTGAACTGGATATTTCTAGACTTAATTTTGCTATGATTACTTTAATCCCCAAGGAAAATAATGCCAGGAATATAAAACAATTTTGCCCTATTAGTCTATTAAACTGTAGTTATAAAATTATCACTAAAGTTTTGACCAATAGAATTGGCCTCATTTGTGATAGAATTATCCTTAGCAATCAGTCTGCGTTCGTTAAGAACAGGTTTATTCTTGAGAGTGTTGTTACTGCTCGTGAAGTGATTCATAAGATTCATAAAGATAGAAAAAAGGTCTTGTTATTAAGTTGGATTATGAAAAAGCTTATGATATGGTAAACTGGAGTTTCTTAATGGACATTCTTTCTAAGAGGGGTTTTGGGGCTAAATGGCAACTTTGGATCTACTCTATTTTAAACAAAGGCTCTGTAGGAGTCAAGATAAATAATGTAAAAAGTAAATTTTTCCAAACTGGTAAAGGGTTAAGACAAGGAGATCCTTTATCCCCTATTTTGTTTAATTTGGTTGCTGATGTTTTCTCTAGAATCATGTTTAAAGCAGCCAATACTGGGTTGATAAAAGGTTTGTGCGATGATTTTTGTCCTGGAGGGATTGTCACTTTGCAATATGCCGATGACACTCTTCTGTTTATTCAGAACAATAAAGATTTTGCTTTACATCTCAAATGGTTCTTAACTTGTTATGAACAGATGTCTGGTATGAGAATTAACTTTCATAAAAGTGAATTGATTTCCATTGGTTGTGATAGAGATGAAACAGAATACTTTGCTAATTTTTTCTGTTGTAAGATTGGTTCTTTCCCTATTAAATACTTGGGCATCCCTCTCCATTATGATATGTTAAGAAGGGAAGATTTTCAACCTCTTGTGGACAAGATTCTAAAAAGAATTGCAGGTTGAAGAGGAAAACTTCTTACGAGTAGTGGTCGGTTAATTCTTATTAAATCGTGTCTTGCCAGTATACCTTTGTATCTTCTCTCTTTTTTTAAATTTCCTAGGTGGGCCTTAGACCTAATTAACTCTCATATGGACAATTGTCTTTGGAATAATTTTGAAGGACATAGTAAGCTTCATTTGGCAAATTGGCACATGGTTTGTATGGATAAAAATTATGGTGGTCTTGGTGTTCCCAACCTTAAAGATCTTAACTTGTGTCTCCTTGCTTCCTGGATTAAAAGGTATCATTCTAAAGAATACAAGCATTGGAAGGGTTTAATTGATTTTAAATATAAAGGCAATAACCCAAATATCTTTGTCTATGATAGTGATCATAGTTCAGTGTTTTGGAAAGGAATCTTGTGGGCAATTCAAGCCATTAAATTTGGGTATATATGGAAAGTAGGTAATGGTAAGAAAATTTGCTTTTGGGAGGACATTTGGTTCGGTTCTTCGTGTTTGGCTACTCAATATTGGGATCTTTACATTCTAGTGAATGAGAAGGGTTACACTATTGCTGACATCTGGGATGGAGTTTATTGCAAGTGTACTTTTAGAAGGATCTTCTCTGAGAGATTGATGATTAGGTGGTTTGAACTTTTAGAGATTGTTAAAAGTCTAAATCTTTCTGAGGATGATGATGCCCTCATTTGGCAGTATACTAGTAAGGGTGTTTATACAGTCAAATCTCTTTATGCGATTATCAATTTTAGAGGTGTAGTCCCTGTTTACATTCCAGCTGTTTGGAGTTTGATCGTTCCTCCGAAAATTCAGTTCTTTCTCTGGCTGGTGTCTAATAATAAAATAATGACTAGAGACAATCTTTTGAAGAGAGGAATAGATAAAGGGCTATCTTGTTGTTTTTGCAATGAGATAGAATCAGTGAACCATTTATTCTTTAATTGTGTTGTGGCCAAAAGTGTTTGGTACATAGTGAGTGACTTCTTTAATATAAATGTTGGTCATGATTTTGATTCTGTAGCTCACTTTTGGTTAAGCAATGATAAGAATGCTGCTATTAACACTATTGGTGCTGCTGTTTTTTGGGTTCTGTGGAGCATAAGAAATAATATGGTTTTTCGTTTCCAGAACTGGACAAATATAAAGTCTGTATGGAGGAGGCTAACTGTACTACTAAGGAACTGGCGCTTGATATACAAGGATTCGATGATGACCAAAGTGGAAATGTTCTGCGACAAGTTGAATGCCATCCTGAGCGCCCCCCTGGCTTTGGGGTTTGGAACAATGTGAAGCTGGATACTGATGTTTGGAGCAAATCAGCTGACACTGTTGCTGATGAGAATGAATCCGTTGAACCGATTCTGGAAGGAGTACAGGATTGGTCGGTATATTTTGGCAACCTTCGTGACTGAACTGAAGGAATTTTGGCAGCCTTCAGAACTGAAATGGAGAAGTTAGATTTTGATGTACTGAATGATGTTATCGTCTTTTTTGTTTTTGTGTGCTGTGATGGACTATGTCTCCTGTCTTGGACACCATGTAGTGGGGTGGTGCCAAACCCCCATGTTCTACTGCTTGAGTTTTCGTTAATAGAAAACTGGGGCATCTGTTGATGTCCTCTTGATCTAAAAAAAAATGATAGCCGAAGTATCACTTCTCTAGGTAGGTCTCAAGTTTCATGATCAAACAAAGCACGATAAAATGTTTTTCGTGTTTCAAGTTTCTTACCCACTGCATGTCCTTAATTAAATTGATCAATATTAAGTACGATATCAATGGAAACACAGAGAGGTGCTTCTATGCTCTTCCTCCTAATACAAGTTGCACAAATCTTGAAGCAAACGAAGGGGTAAGTAATCCTCATCTACCCTTCATTCATGCTTTAATATTTGTGCAACTTTAAAAAGGAAGAGTATAGAAGCACCTCTCAAGTAAGTATCTTATTTTCTCATCAGAATTTCAGTGGTGAATTTCTTATTTTCTCATCGGAGTTCAGTGGTAAACAATTTTATTTTCTCATCAGATTTCATTGGGTTAGAATACTGAGATACTAAGATTTGATCTTGATATTGCAATTAAAGCATAGTATAACGTACAACATAAACAAGAAGATTTGATCTTATGCGTGGATGATGTTTGCTTTGCTAATCTATATTATTAACTTCAGTTGTACATGTGTTTCAACAAAACTCAGTCATGACAAATCTAAAGTCAAACTTGTTTGCCAAATATATATCCGTGTATATATTTGATCAAGTTAAGCTATTTTGTTTAAGCAAGGATGAAAATACATGTACCAAATAAGCAATATGTTCTAGATATATGCATGCTTAATTGTAAAGGGACAAATACTATATATTTAGTACTGAAATAACTTCTCCTCCATTTATTTAATTGGTTTTATCAAACCTTTTTAGCCCAAAAAATTCACATATCCTATGTAAACAATCAAAGAGGGAACCACTTCTTAGTGAAGTGGAGTCGTGGGAGTACCACCAGCATTCAAATCATAATGCTCACCTTTATGCACACGCAAGAAGGCCTTAGTGAGAAAGTATGTGTCGTGCTTTGTGAGATTGTAGATTTATCCCTGACCCTCCACTATTCTAGGTGTGTGTTGGAGGCACACTCGTTGAAACATAGTACTAGAGTGTTATTCAGCGACGTATTGTGAATTTCTCGAGAACAAATAATGTTTGAACATGACAAGCATCAGGATGCAATTTAGTTTTCAGGCCTTTTCTACTTCTAGTGGAGAAAGCTACAATCCATGCGCATATATCTGAATTTAACTAACATAAATAGTGAAATCAATTCAACCAAACTCTAGTTTTTCTTTGATCGATCGATCGATCTATCTATCTATCTGTCTATCTATCTATATGTATGTGTGTGTGTTTTATGTATGTATTAGAAACATAAATACATGCCTGTCCCTTGAAATATTTGGAGAACCTTTGGCTAATATCAATACATGCACTCCTACTCAAGGAGTGTATATTCCTTTTCAAATATAAAACGCAAGGAGTAATTCGATGCAAAATTGCAGGGTCAATCCAATCGCAGCAGTTTATTTGAAACTGCAGGAAAACAAAAAAATATGGTGTGCTATTCTTGGGAGTTGGAACATATATATGGTAAAATAAAACGTAATTAGTTAGTGCAAAGCGCATTTGTATGTTTTAATCAGTGTGCCAGACATGTGTTGCCACTTGCCATGATCTAAACAGTCTTGATGTAGATCTTAACCACACACACTTCAATACGAGAACACTTCAGAACATATAGTAATTGACATACTGTATAATCAATTGTCTAGATCAAACCTTAAGCTCCGAGTTGGGATTTTTGATGACCTGCTGCTCGTCCTTGGTCTTGCCATATCGGTCTATCATTGATTTCATGCTGCATAATGTTAAGTTACAAAAATCAGTATGTAACTTGTAATAATGGTTGCTTTTTAAGAAATAAGAGCGCAAATAACACCTATTTATTAATTAAGTTAATGCATGCAATCTGACCGGAGGAAAGTCTGCAAATTGGAGTATATGTATGGCATGGAGCTGGTAACAGAGAACACCACACATGCGCGCACACACACAAACCATATATATATATATTATCACGAAACCCTAGATATTTCTTGCTGCAATGCATGATATTATCACAGGAAACTGTACGAACAATTAGTTAATATAGAAATAAACACAAGAAAAGAGAGATTTAAAACAGATCAATAAGGAAGGGGAAAAAGACAGATGCTAAACCAAAGATTAGACGGACACCTCCTTCAAAGAAAAAAGATACCAACATAATTATTACTCTCTGTGAAGTGCAAATTCGGATATGTGATAAGTAATATTTTTGTTAATTATTTTCCATAGAAGTTGTGTGTACGTCTATATACGATTTCTGACCAAGAAAAACTTAGCTCCCTGTCGAAAGGAAAAATCTAACCAAGAAAAATTCCTAGAAATTATATTAATTTCTTCAAGCAAAAAACCAAACATAATTAACATGCAAGTTATAGCACGGATGAGATCGACCGACCTGGTGCTAGAGTACTCGTAGAGGCGGCCGGTGCTGGAGAAGATCATGAGGCCGACCTCGGCGTCGCAGAGGATGGCGAGCTCCTTGGCCTTCTTGAAGATCCCGTTCCGCCGCTTCGAGAACGTCACCTGCCGGCTCGTCGAGTTGTCAATCCGGCGGATCACAATCTTCCCCCTCCCCATCTCTCTCCTTGCCTTCCTCTCTCTCTCTCTCTCACACACACACACGCACCAAAAATGGCCCGGCAAAGAGCCAAGGATTGAAGCTGACGAGATCTCTGGCCCGAAGGAGAAGGCTCAAAGGTTGTTTCCTTAAGGGAGGAGAGGAGGGATTATGTTATGCGTTTGTGGGAGAGGCTTTTCTTGGTGGCGGATGCAACTTGCAGCCGGACTTTCCTCTATTTGCTACTTTCTTTATTTAGCAAGGAAATGCGAGAGGTGGAAGAGAGAAGACAGCACCCAATTGGCTACACTGGTGGTGTTACTTAAATAGCATGGTATATACAATGATACATGTTAGCTGTATGTAAGTTTATATCACGTTAAAATTTTGGGTGATATACAGGACAGAGAAAGATGAAGTTTACTACATATTTAACAGATAGCCTTATGTGAGGTGCTTCTATATATGCTCTTTTTTTTTAAAGTTGCACAAATATTAAAGCATGAATGAATGGTAGATAGTGATTACTTACCTCTTCACTTACTTCAAGATTCGGGCAATTTGTATTAGGAGGAAAACATAGAAGCACTGCTCTTACATTTTATATTGTATGTGTTACTATATAGACAATTTATTGATTGCATGAAAGACACAATACATTGTATGGGTTATTTAGGGGTACAGACAATCGCTTTCTACCCGAGAACCTTGGGAAAATCGTTGCACGCACGAAAGGTCTAGTACATCTGTCTCCTCCTGTAGATGACTGCACTCAAATATATACGTACGCCTAATTAATGTATATATATAAACTCGATATAGCCATGTACAACCTTGAAACAAACGCCTTTTAAAATGAAGTTGATACAGTTTCCGATCAAATTGTATCCTAAACAGCTCGAGGTACCAAAATGTTTAGTCACGAGAGTAAAATTTAAATCGCGATATACCTGCATATTGTAGTCAAGTTTAATCCTGTGTTACAAGTGCATCTGAAGTTCTGAACTGCACATTTGCACCATATAAGAGACACGCACTATTTAAAAACCAATAGGAACCGTACTACATGTGTCATTAGAGGTTTGCTGGCCTTCCCTAATTATTAGGACATGTAGTACGTACCCATGTAGGCAACTTTTAGATGTAGCTTGACGCTATTTTTGATATATCTTTCTTAGCAAATTAATTTAAATAAACATATATAGAATATAGTGAGCATTCATAGGCAAAACGTTAAATTTAGGAAGGGAGTGTATAGGTATCATCCGAATATTTTTGTTTTAGCTAATATCCAAATTTTGAACCGTTGGATACCTCATCCGGATATCATCGGGCCGTTAGATCAAATCATAGGATCGGATGTAATCCAGAGGCGGAGCCACGACCGGGGCAGGGTGGTCCCCGGCCCCGGTCAGAGCGTTGGTGTCGTTACTGATTTTTTTGTTTTTGTTTTGTGTACTTACTGAATTTTCTATTTTGAAAATTTCTCTCGCTTAGAGCGATATCAAAATAATAAAGCATCAAGCTAGGTCGAGTCTCTTCCTTCATGGTAAAGATAGTTGTTATATGTGAGTTCATTGTTGGCTGCTCCTTTACATCTAATTTATTTTCAACGTAAAGATTCGTAATTATATTTGCAATGCATGCAGGTCCCACCTCACATGAAAGCATCAAAATTTGCAAAGAGAGTAAGCTTTACTATCAATTCGAAAATATCAGTAGAGATTCACTTCTTTTTTGGCTCCCTCCTTTAAAATTTTCTGGCTCCGCCACTGATGTAATCGATACTCTCGAATCTCAACAATGATTCGATGGTCCTAGATTTAGGTGATTTCAGCAATAAAAACATCCGGATGATGTTTATCAAATCCCATTTAGGAAAACTGGTTGGCCGTTGCTACTGGAAAACCATGTGGTGTAACCGGTGCACACACTGTCGAGCCAAGAGGGGATAATATAGCTGCCAACCTAACTGTGCTACGAAATTAATGGATACGCGCGCAGAAGATCACGGACGATTAAATTGGTTTAGCGTGCCTAACAAAAGTTTATGAAAAGTGGTGTTAAATACTGGAAACGGGTGGCGAAGATAATATTGTTGGTGCTCAGAGACGGGTGAGAGACTGATAGGTGGTCGATGCCGCCGCCTGCCGGACGGTTCGCTGACGCGTGGAGGGACGCCGGAGGATTCGTCCATGCATCGATCGTTTCGTCCATTCGCAAGCAAACTGGCTGCAGGCCGGGTACATGCATGCATGTACCGATCGATGTGCGTATGCAGTCCTCCATAGATGCAAATATTTGCTTTTGTGGTGTACCACATCAAGTACAATGTATTCTTTATATTGTGTTTTACTTATACGTACGAAAAAAAATGACCCACCGTTAATCAGAGAGGCGCCAGGTCAACCACGACTCAAAAAAAAAAAAAAAAAAAAAAAAATCGCACGTGAAACTCAAGAGAACCGATGAGTATATTTATGATTCCTGTATACTGTTGAAGTGTGATTCGTGTCCCTGTCACACTATATGAAAGATCATATGGAGGTCTACTCATGTGTCAACAGTGGCGGACCTAGGAATTTTCTAGAGCCCGGGCACGTTTAATGAAGGACAATAAGTTCACAAACTATTTACTGAGCTAATAAAAAGGAATCAAATCACTGAAGGAAGTTTCTATCAAGTAGTAACTGGGCTTTTGTTAAAAACAGATGTTATTAGCTCGGTCCGTTATTGAATTCACGGAAAGACACTGTATTTTTCATGATTTAGACTTTTGTTACATGGGCCTGAGCCCGGGCCCGTGCCCAGGCTGGCCGGGCCCTGGGTCCGCCTATGCATGTGTGTGATGACTAATTAAATGTATTTGAGATTGTGATGCTTATATTTGAGTTTGAATTGAGCTTGCTTTGGTTTTGTACAATTTGAGTAGCTGTGAGTTGTTCTAGGACCAAAGGTCGGAACCTTAAGAAGTCGAACCTCGACAGGTCGAAGTCATGAGAGGTCGGGTCTTGACAGGTCAGAACTTTAAGTGGTCATGGGTATGGCTGGTTGTGAGTTAAGGTGGGATACTTAGATGTGTGATTGTTTAGCTGATTACTTAATTATTGCATATCATTTTGAGCAGTGCTATGTGATATGTTTCTCTTGTCAATGATGCATGTTGCAGGACTTTAGATCTAGGTCATGGTGAGGTGAAGGAGATCAAGACTAGACTTGGAGAGCTGAAGTCCAGACAGTCAAGATGTTGCCGGAGGATGACTGAGGCTAGGAGTGGCTGCAAGCTGAGAGGACAAGTAGATGGATGAGATGCTAGCTTAAGCCCTACTCAAGTGAAGGAGCATCGTTGGATCAAGAATTCACAAGTGGAGTAGTGGTTAAATTAGTGTATGTGTGGATAAAATCTGTTATGTTGTTGGGTTGTGGATTAGCCCATGTATAAATGAGGGACTCAATCTCAGCCCTTAATAATGTTTCTTGAGGGCCAGTGGTCATCTAAGGGTGGAGGTTACTCCCAGTGTGCTATAAGCAGTGGGGTGGAGGGATGTCTTATCCTTAAGTCTTTAGAGATGATTTTTGGTTTTTCCTTATGCTCATGGTCGCTTGCAGTTGCGTCGCGTCGCTTGCGCACCCGTTTGTGCAGCTTAAATAAATTCTACCTTGGCTTTAACACAAAAAGCGCCGTAGCGCAGTGGCAAACCGCTTCGCTGTGGCACCGACACTACTACAAATAATAACATCATAAATTATTCGGAATCGTCATCACATACAGTTTTTCGAACCGTCTGTGACCATGTGTCAGTGATATAACAGCATATCACAGATGGTTTGGTCACCATCTGTGATATAAACATCACAGAACCGTTTGTGATCCCCCTTTTTTCCTACACCCCCAGCAAAACTTCCATCATTAGTATCTGTTGTTTGAAATTTTCATCTGCTTAGATATTTTTGCAATGACATTTACAAGGCACAACCAGTTATAGATTTTGTAATTGAATATCTAAAGATCATAGACGGTATATAAAAACTTAATCAATTCCATACGGTAAGTTAATAAACTCTATAATTCAAGAAGCAAGGCTGCCTATGGTATTCTTATTCAGGGATGAGAACAAAGTAATACCAATAAATCAGCGCATGACACCTTTCAAGATAAACTATGAAATGAAATGAATTTTACCTTAGAATCCATCAACATTATTGTCGGTGTTTCGAGCACCGGCAATACGATTTTTCGGTCTTAGGGGAGATCGCGCGTTCCCTCTCCTCGAATGGCCTGGCTCAAGGGAGCCCAAAGTGTATACTGGTTCGGGCCGAATATCCCTACTCCAGTTCGTTGCTGTGTATATGCCCTTTCGGGGTACTATGACCGCTGCTTACAAGGGGAAGCTAGGGTTTGGTTCGTTGTCCAAGCACCCTTCCCGAATATGTTCTTCTATCTTCTCTTTTTTTGTTGTCCCCTCTCCCCAGGGTCCCGTCTCCCTTATATAGGCGGGAGCGGCGGGTTACACGGGAGTTCCTCTAAAGAAAGGAAAAAAAGGACACGGGGGTGTTTCGTCTCGGGGTTCGGTCTTCGGCCTTGGCGTCCGATCGGCCTCCACCTCCCCGCGTGCTTGGTCGGCAGGCTTGCGGTGGAAGGCTTCGTTCTGTGGAGGAACGTGACGCACCGTCCCGTACGCTTTGTCAGGCAGCTGGTTTTAATGGCGAATGACCCTTGAGGCCTTGAGTGAAGACGTTCCCTTCTGTTCCGTGTCAGAGCGATGGGATCGGAGCCTGGTTTTGCAGGCGGCTCCCCTGACACCTTGGGAAGGAACCACCTAGCCTAACACGGACGTCCCGGGATGTTGCGTTTGGCAGAGCAGGTACTCGAGTACCGGAACGCCCAACCGAGGGAGGCTCCCCGACTTGGGTGATCGGGGAGGGTTGGATGGAGTCCTCGAGCCGAGGCCTGGTCGGGGATCGAGCTTGCCTGCGGCCCGCCAGTCTCCGACTGGAGCTGGGCCTTGAAGGCAGCCCGCTCGAGGTTTACGGGCTGCTGGGACTACCCATGGTATAAGCACTCGTCAGTAGCCCCCGAGCCCCCGACCGCGCCCTCGTCAGGAGCGATTGGGGGTTTAGCTTCGTCTCAGCGGACTTGTTCTGCCGACTGTTTCGGGTGCGCGCGAGCGCACCCGGTGGGTGTAGCCCCCGAGCCTCCGAGAGGGTCGGAGATCCGGTCGGAGCTACTCCAGCCAAGCGCGTGCGATGCGCACTTGACTAGTTGCTTCTTGCTGGGGTGCGCGCGAGTGCACCCATCGGGCGTAACCCCCGAGCGGGTCGGGGAGCCGGTCGGGGGTTTCCTGGTCGGAGCTGACCTGGCTAAGCGCGTCTGACGCACGCTCGACCTGGTCGCTCCTCGTTGGGGTGCGCGCGAGCGCACCCGATGGGTGTAGCCCCTGTGAAATCATGTGCTGAAAAATTGGCTTAGAATTGAATTTGCAAATATGTTTGTTCATGTGTTTTGTCAATTTGACAAGAAGCAGTAAGTTTCGCTTTTGGGCCGGACCAAGATCTCAAGAAAGCAAGAAGTTTCCCATCTACGACGGACAAACTTTGTTGGTCCATCGTGGACATGCTTTTGAACTCATTGAGCCAAACTCAATTTTCCTCAAAAACCATTAAGTTGTGCATGTACGACGGACAAAGTTTTAGATGCATGCTGTGAACGTGTTTTTGAGCTCATGAGTCGAACTCAATCTTCCAAGAAACTAGTAAGTTTTGCATGTACGGCGGACAAACTTCTTTGGTCAGTCGTGAATGGCTTTTTGAGGTTTGATTTTGCATGTACGACGGACCGATTTTGTTTGTCCGTCGTGAACGTGTTTTCGCCAGAATGATTTCTTCTTGGAACCGAAACTTTCACTTGTACAACGGACCGATTTTGTCTGTCCGTTGTGAATGGTTTTTTGAGTGATTTTTCATGTGTACGCCGGACCATATTTCCTTGTCCGTCGTACATGCACAACTTACTGGTTTTTGAGGAAAATTGAGTTTGGCTCAATGAGTTCAAAAGCATGTCCACGACAGACCAACAAAGTTTGTCCGTCGTAGATGGGAAACTTACTGTTTCTTGAGATCTTGGTCCGGCCCAAAAGCGAAACTTACTGCTTCTTGTCAAATTGACAAAACACATGAACAAACATATTTGCAAATTCAATTCTAAGCCAATTTTTCAGCACATGATTTCACAATCTCCCCCTTGATGAAAACATTGGCAACACCACTTAGAATTGAACATTTGGCATTCACTTTACAAAAGATTTTGAAATCCAAAGGATCAAAGACCAAAGTAAGAAAACACAGAATTCCCCCTTTGACCAAAAAGCAAAAATCAAAATCTCCCCCTGAGAAGGAAAATGTGTGTGAATGTGCAATGTGTCCAAGAATTCCAAAAATCTCCAAACTTCTCACAAAATTCTCAAATTTCCAAACACAACTCCCCCTTTTTCCTTAAACTTTTCAATGATTCCCAAATTTCTCCCCCTTTGACAATGGATTCATCAAGAGTACAAAAGAGAGAACAGGTTCAAAATTTTTCCTGTAGCAAAGATTTCACAAGGAAAAACAAGGGAGTGCCAAGATAAGAAAAGATGAGCTCATTCGATCATATAACCTTATATATCACATAATATGCAAAATACATGATCTTGAAGTGATTTTAACAAGTTAGGGAATGACATGCATCTCAACCTCAATTTAGTCAACTATAGCCAAGTACTAAGCAAGATCTTAGCAGAAAAAGCAAGGCTTTAAAAATTGAAGCAACTAACAACTTAGGGCGAGCAAGTAGTTTCAACTCCAATCTAGTAGACCAATTTAATCTTTAAACAATAAGTTGCATGTGGCATGCTTGAAGCATACTTCTTTTATTTTCTAGGAGTGGCATGCTTGAAGCATACATCTTATCTTTGAGGGAATGGCATGCTTGAAGCATACATCTTATCTTTTAGGGAAAGCAAACTGAAGCACATAACTTGAAGCTTTTGCTTTTATGACCCTTTTTATTGATTCCCTTTTCTTTTCATTTTTCTTTGATTATAAACATGCAAAAGTGATTAAAAGGTCTTATGAAAGAGTAAAGTTGAAACCACACTTGCTTCATAGCCCAAATTTGTCAAGAGGATTCAATATCAAGCCTAGAAGAGTGAGATATCACAGAGTATTTAGCTATAGGCAATCAGTCCGAGGAATTCGCAATGTCATTTTTAGTTCAAGTGAGACAATTTAGATTATCATATATTAGCTCAATTACATAGCATATAAAGAAATATGATAAAGTGAGCTCATCAAGTGAAATAACTTGGCAAAGAGACTCCCCCTCAAAACAAACCCATTGGATGAACAATCCCAAGTTCTCCCCGAATAAAAGCAAAACGAGAAGAAGACAAAGGTTTTGTGAAAATATCTGCCAATTGATGTTCAGTATCCACATGATGAAGCACAATGTTGCCTTTTTCAACATGATCTCTAAGAAAGTGAAATCTGATGTCAATATGTTTTGTTCTTGAATGTTGCACAGGGTTCTTAGCAATGCAAATTGCACTAGTGTTATCACACGTAAGAGGAACACTATCCAAAATAACCCCATAATCTTTAAGTGTAGCTACTATCCAAAGAATTTGAGAACAACAACTAGCAGCTGACCACATATTCAGATTCAATGATTGATTATGCAACGTAAGATTGCTTTCTAGATGACCATGCAATGAGAGAATTTCCCAAGAAGTGACATGAACCAGAAGTGCTTTTCCTATCAATTCTACATCCTCCAAAATCAACATCGTAAAAGATCTCAAACTAATGCATGAGGAAGCAGAAAGCCAAATGCCAAAATCTTGAGTTCCATGAAGATACCTGAAAATCCTTTTGACAAATTGTCGATGTGAAGCACGTGGGAAGCTTGAAAACGAGCACACAAGCATACAACAAATTGTATATCCGGCCTTGATGCAGTTGAGGTACAAAAGTGAACCTATCATGCTTCTATATTCCTTTTGATCAACCGCTCACCATCTTCATCCGGATCAAGTGTGCAATTGCTTTCCATAGGTGTCATGATTGGTTTGTTTTTTCCATCCCAAATCTATGCAACAAGTCTTTTGTGTATTTGCTTTGATGTACAAAGGTACCATCCTTTGTTTGCTTGATTTGAAATCCCAAAAGTATGTCAACTCACCCATAATACTAATCTCAAACTCCTTCCTCATTGTTTCTGAAAACTCAGACACTAAAACATGAGATGAACCACCAAAGATAATATCATCAACATAAATCTGAACAAATAGTTGATCATTGCCTTGCTTGAGTAAAAAGAGAGTTTTATCAACCTTTCCCATTAAAAGCCTTTTCAAGTAAAAGGTTTTTAGCCTATCATACCATGCTCTAGGGGCTTGTTTCAAACCATACAAAGCTTTTGATAGTTTGAACACATGATTTGGAAACTTTGGATTTTCAAAACCAGGTGGTTGCTTGACATAAACCTCCTCATTTATGTAGCCATTAAGAAAAGCACTTTTCACATCCATTTGATACAATTTGAAACCTTTGGATGCAGCAAAAGCTAAAAGGATTCTAATGGCTTCAATTCTAGCAACAGGAGCAAAGGTTTCATCAAAATCTAAGCCTTCAATTTGAGTGTAACCTTGAGCAACCAATCTAGCCTTGTTTCTAACAACAACACCATCCTCACTTTGTTTATTTTTGAAAACCCATCTAGTTCCAATAACATTAAAATCTGGAGGAGGTGAGACAAGTTTCCAAACTTTATTTCGTTCAAAATTCTCTATTTCTTCATGATACTTGGACTTTATGCAATGCTCGTGTTTTTGGGTCTGTCGTGAACGTGTTTTTGAAGGATCATTGTTTTTTGATCCATGTGTTTTTGATGATGAGTATTTGAATATTCGAAGAGATTTGAAAAGATTTGAGTTGATTTGATTTTGGCTCAGTATTTGAAAAAGATCTGAAACCAGTTGGTTGTATGGATTAATGTGAGTCAAGTCGCGGACTTGGGCTCGGAAATTGTTTTTGTGTTTTTGTTCACGTCACGAGTGTTGCTTGGAGGTCGAACATGGTCGACGGGACCAAGACTAGGTTCAGGGAGGAAGCGAGGTCGTGAGGGTCAAGGGTGTCATGCGAGATGTTTCGGACTAGAGAAACGGTGCACGTGAGGTCGAGATCGCTGCGCAGCCGGGCAGCAGTCGCGAGGCCGACGCTGCAAGCCGACGGTGGCGGTAGCCGACGCTAGGTGACCGCGCGCTGCGGCTCGGCGGGCTGGAGCGGCTGGCAACTAGGGCGGTCGAGCGCCAGCGTGAGCCAGCCGCCGCAATGAGCCAGGAGGCGTGTGTCAAGGCTGGCCCGGCAGCGGCAGCTGCCAGGCTCACGGCGTCCGATGCTCTGGCCTTGGCGGCAAGTGGGTCATATGCATGTGTGTGTGTGGTGCATACATGTGTGCGTGAGTGGTGCATGTGTGTGTGTGCATGCTAGTGTGCGTGAGTGCATGGCGTGAGTGGTGTGTGCGTCAGCGCAGAATGCATGCATGTAAAAGCGTCGGCCCGAGAGAGAGTGAGTGGCGTGTGATGCATTCTTGTGTTGGCGTCTTGCGGCAAATGCATGCGAGGGCTGCAGAGCTTGAGGCAGGGCTGCCGTGGACCGAGTGGAGTTCGGCAGAGCCAGGCGCGAGGAGGGATCGGTGGTCGCGGTCCGAAGGAGGCAAGTGGGAGACCACATGGTTTCCGATTTGGACACCGTGGAGGATAGGCTGATATATATACTAAGCCCAATGAAGCTAAAGAAAATTAATCCAAGGCAAAGCGCAAGAAGCAAGAGGTGCCTACAAGAGATTAGAGATTTTTCTGTTTTTCTAATCTTGTGAGATTAGAGATTTTTCGTGTTTTTCTAATCTTGTGAGATTAGAGATTTTCGTGTTTTTCTAATCTTGTGAGATTAGAGATTTTTATGGTTTTCTAATCTTGTGAGATTAGAGATTTTGGTGTCCTCCCGGAAGGAGTGGCTTTGGAATAAAGAAAAGGTTATGCAATTTTTTTACATACTCTTTTGCTATGATTCTTGATTAGAAGGATTGTTCGATTTTTATAGAACTAGTTTGATTTTTTTTGATTTGTCTCGCTAATTAATCTAGGGTTTTGATTTCTACGATATTAGATATTCTTCCGCTCTTTAGGGGTTCTTTAATTTTCCGAAAGAAATAGTTGAATTTTATTCGCATCTATTCACCCCCCTCTGGTTGCCTACTCGGTCTTACAAGTGGTATCGAGCAAGGCTCCACTAATCCATCTTAACGGTGATTAGTAAAAGCGGTAAGATTATGGCAGCGGAGAAATACTTTCGAACAAGCCGCCAATCTTCGATGGCACAGACTTTCCCATCGGCGGATCCGATGATTGCATATCTTCAAGCTCAAGGTAACGCGATTTGGCGCAAGGTAAAAATTTCGTCTGAGCTTCCTTCTAATGATGATATTGATAAAATCGAGTTTGAAAAAGATGTTGAAAACAATAATAGAGCTAGAAACATATTGCTTCAAGGACTTGCTAGAAAAGAATTCGATAAGTCTGTCATTTACTCACCGCTCATGAAATTTGGAAATCTCTTCAAGATTATCACGAGGGTACTTGACTCAGAAAAGAAGCTAGGCAAGATCAATTTAAAAAAGAATACACTAGATTTGAAATGAACTGCGAGAATCTCTAGATGATTGTTTTGCTCGCTTTTAACAGAATTTTAAACAATCTTAGAGTAGATGTAAAGTACAACGACTACGAAAATGCTAGACATTTCCTATCATCTCTTGATCTTAAAACTGGCAAATGAAAGTGGATCGCTTTTAGGGAAGCTCACAAGATGAGTGAAATGACTTTGGATAAACTATATTCTAGTCTCAAGACTTTTGAGATAGACATCGTTTCAAGAACTTCCAATGATAACTCTATGGCTCTTAATGCTAATTCTTCATATGATAATGCCACTAGTTCTTCATCATCATATTCCATTATCGCTTTGAGTGCTCTTAGTGATGAACAAGCTAGATCAAATACCGGAAGATACACTTGCTCTTCTTTCCAAGCGTGTCAATGCAGCTTACATGAGATCAAGGGAGAGAAGAGGAGCCTCCATCCTTTGCTACAATCAAGGTAAGGCTGGCACATCCGTGCTAAGCGTTTCAAGAACAAAGATAAAGAGGAGAAGGAGCAAAGCAACTCCTCCAAGTCCTTCCGCCAAAAGAAAGCAAGGACAAAAATAAAGCAACGGACAAAAGATGCTCAACAAAGTCTTCAAGAGCAATTGGTCGCTTAGACTTAAGCGACATTGATGATTCAAGCGGCGATGAGAAGGAAGCAAAGCAAACTAAGCTGGACCGAAAGATTTCACCGGACTATGCTTCATGGCGAAGGGAACACTAGTGATTCTAGTGACAACGACAGCACTTCAATGACGGTGATGAGGTAATACCTTCGTATGATGAGCTTTGTGAAGTTTTAGTCATATTGAGAAAATCTTTAAGAAAATCTTTACTCAAAAATAAAAACTTAGAGAAAGATCTATCCATGCTGAAAAATGAAAAACTTGTGAAAAATGTTGGTTGCTCTCATCGATGGTTTACATGGTCAAACTTCTTGTTCTAAATGTCCCATACTAGAATTGAAGTTGCATGATGCATGCTAAGATTACTCAATTGGTTAATGATTTGCTTACACATGAAGTTCTTTCATGCTCAACTTGTCGCAAAGCAAAAAGAAAAAGTAGATGTTTCCCGTAATAATTGTTTAACACTCTCTCGAAAAATTGATTACTTGGAAAAGTCTTTAGAACGTTTTACTAAAGGAAAGAAAAATCTAAATATGATTTTGGATCAATCAAGAGTCGGCACTCATCACAAAGGTTTAGGTTTTGATCCTTATGCTCATCACAAATCATATGCTCTTTACTATTGTTAAAACTCTTGAAAGTGGAAAGTTTGAAATTGTCAAAGAACACGAAGCGTCTTCAAATCTGTGGAATTTTATCTTCTACTATGATGAATGCAAATGTTGCTTCTAAAGACAAACCATTTGTTAAGTACAATTGCACTCATTGTGGAAAAGATGGTCATTTGATGAATTTTTGTTTTAGACTAGCCAAACAACAGAGAAAGGAAAATTCAAAGGCTAAGTCTAACTTTAGACAAACACGTATCATTTCTCCACATGTTCCGCTAGTGCAAGCAAACAAAATACCTGTAAATTCATCTACTTTGCATTCACAAGCTTTTGTACGATCACCTTCTCGTCGAAAGTGATTCAAAGGTCTTTGGATACCTAAATCTTATTTCTCTAACCCCGTATAATCCTCAGATCTTCTCATTCCATAACATGTAGGTGGTACGAGAAGGAAGGAGAACATCCGGGTTGTTGATTCAGATGCCGCCAACACATGACAGTAACCCAAGTTGGTTCTCTCTCCCTAACAAAAGCATCTGAGGAACGAACGATCACTTTTGGAGATGCTACTACTGGGCGCGTCATTGCAAAAGGTACAGTGAAGGTAAATGAGCACTTTACTTTAAAAAATGTCTCTTTGGTGTCTAAACTGAAATTCAACCTTCTATCTGTATCTCAATTGTTGGATGAAAACTTTGAAGTGAGTTTTAAACCAAATGCATGTAGAGTACTCGATGCTTCTGGAAACTTGACTCTTGAGATATCTAGACTTGGAAAAATTTTCATAGCAAATTTTAGCAATGCTTCAAGTTCACATTGTTTTTTGTTGCTTGAGAATCTAGAAATCTCAATTTTTGGCATCGTCGGCTAGGTCACATGGGCTTTGATCAGTTATCTAGATTGAGTGGTTTAGACTTAATTCGTGGCTTGCCAAAAATTAAAATCTTGCAAAGACATTGTTTGTGCTTCCTGTCGACATGGTAAGATGGTTGGAGCCCCTCATGCTCCTGTCTCTCTGTAATGACCACGGCCCCGGTCAACTTCTTCACATGGATACGAGGACCATCTCGAGTACAATCACGGGAGGTAAGTGGTACTTTCTAGTAATAGTTGATGATTATTCGAGATACTCTTGGGTGCATTTTTGTCTTCAAAAGATGAGATTTTTGGACTCTTTCATGTCTTCATTAAGAGATTGATAAATGAATTGCCTAACTCATTGAAAGCCATAAGAACAGATAATAGTGCGAATTCAAAAATGCATTGTTTAAATCTTTTGTGAAACTAATGGGATTGAACATCAATTTTCTTCGCCATATTCTCCCTCACAGAATGGTGTTGTAGAAAGGAAAAATAGAACTTTGATTCAAATGGCTAGAACTATGCTAGATGAATACAACACTTCAAGAAAATTTTAGGTGAGGCAATTTCTTACTGCTTGCTATATATCAAATAGGGTCTATCTCTGATCTTAACTTGGTAAAACCTCTTATGAAGAGAGATTTGATATTAAACCATCTTTTTATCTCTTACGAGTGTTTGGTTGCAAATGCTTTATTCTTAAACATGGAAATCTTGATAAATTGAGCTCAGTAGTACTGGATGGTATTTTTCTTGGCTATTCGTTGCACTCTCGATATCGTGTACTTGATTTATCGACTAACAAATTGTTGGAGACATGCGATGTTACTTTTGATGAGGCTAGCCACAGCTAGACCCGACATTTCAGGTTCACGAAGATTTAGAGCCAATCTTTTGGATAAAAGATTCGAAGAAAATGATGAAGATAATGATGATGATGAGCTCATACCTCTGAGCGGGAAGATGTTCTGAACAAATTGATGTGACTACTACTTGATTCTCCTACACCTCCCACGATTTAATCGAAACAACCGGACCGCTCTCATCTTACTGTTTTGAAGAACCATCCTCCGAACAAATTATTGGAAGTCTTCATGAAAGGGTGACACGTTCTAATTCATCTCAAACTCTTTTATGCATGCATTCTCGCTTTGTTGCAAATTTTGAACCTAAGAACATTACTCATGCTTTAACCGATAGTTCTTGGGTAGATGCGATGCATGAAGAGTTAGAAAACTTTGAAAGGAATAAAGTTTGGTCTTTAGTGGAACCTCCTAAAAATCAAAACATTATTGGAACAAAATGGGTTTTTAAGAACAAGTTAAATGAAGATGGAATAATTGTTAGAAACAAGCTAGACTTGTAGCTCAAGGTTATTCTCAACTTGAAGGAATTGATTTTGATGAAACATTTGCTCTGTTGCTCGTTTAGAAGCTATTCGCATCCTCTTGGCGTTTGCAGCTTCAAAAGGTTTTAAGTTATTCCAAATGGATGTGAAAAGTGCTTTTCTAAACGGTTTTATAGAAGAAGAAGTTTTTGTGAAACAACCCCCTGGTTTTGAAAATGAAAAATTTCCTAATCATGTGTATCGTTTATCAAAAGCTCTTTATGGATTAAAACAAGCTCCTCGTGCATGGTATGATAGATTAAAAGGCTTCTTACTTCAACATAATTTTGAGATGGGAAAAGTTGATAAAACTCTGTTTTACTCAAAAATTCAAATGATCAATTCCTTGTGGTGCAAATTTATGTGGATGATATTATCTTTGGAGGATCCTCCCACTCTCTTGTGTTGCGCTTTTCCGTGATGTCCAGGAATTCGAGATGAGTATGATGGGTGAGTTGACATACTTCCTTGGATTTCAAATCAAGCAAGCGAAAGAAGGAATCTTCTTGCACCAATCCAAGTATACAAAGGAGCTACTAAAGAAATTCGACATGGGAGAAGGAAAGTCAGTATCTACTCCAATGAGCACAACAACAATTTTGGATCTTGACGAGAATGGTGTCGAGATGGACTGAAAAGAATACGAAGCATGATTGGATCATACATGCTTGGATCGCCTTTGAGGCACCCACATACATTTTGCAAGTATGTTTGTGCGCTGATTTCAAGCCTCTCTCGAGAGTCACATCGACAAGCAATTAAAAGAATTTTCGTGTATCTTCGCTCCACTTCGAATTTGGCATTTGGTATTCTTGTTCTTCTTCGCTTACACTCCTAGGATATTCGATGCTGATTTTGCGGGTGTAGATTAGATAGAAAGAGTACTTACGGCACATGTCATTTTCTTGGCACTTCACTTGTTTCTTGGTCTTCTAAGAAAGCAAATTCCTCGATTGCTCAATCTCTGAAGCTGAATACGCTATGACCGCTTAGTTGTTGTTCACAAATTCTTTGATCACTTCAACTCTTAAAGATTACGGCATTAACTTTAATAGTGTTCCACTTCTTTGTGATAATACTAGTGCAATTCACATCGCTAAAAATCTGTTCAACATTCAAGGACTAAACACATTGATGTTCGATATCATTTTCTTAGAGATCATGTTGAAAAGGAGCTATTGAACTGAAATTTGTTGATTCGGATGCTCAAATTGCTGATATTTTCACTAAGCCGCTTGATTCTTCCTCGCTTTGCTTTCTTCTTGCTACGGGGTGAACTTGGGATCATTCATCCCCATGGGTTGATTTGAGGGGAGTCTTGATTTTAACTCTTTCATTTGTGTTACTTGACTTTGGTTACTACAAGGAGCTATTTTGTCGTTACACTTAAAGAAAACTCCCCTGTTTTCATTGCATCATGTAGTACAAAGCTTTGTTGACTATTCTTGTGTATATAGTCAAATTAATGCTACATTGCTTCACTTCTCACTAAAAGACTAAAAGACTAAAATAATTCAATTTGAGATGCTTTTTGAGAATATTTTGGCTCTTGTTCATTATGGTATTGCATTTGTGAAATAGGCTTAAAAGTTTCTTGTCATCTGTTGAAAGGCTAGAGCTGATTAGAAACTATGTGTGAGCTTTTGTTGGACTTCAAAATGATCATTATGAGTCTCAAGCAAAATCAGTGTTTTAAATGATAAAAGCAAGTTGAAAAGATGCAAGCAAAAGCTACTTGGCTAAACACAAGTTTAGTACAATGTGCGACTTCCTTGCCAGGATTTAAATTCAAAGATGCAAGAAAGGCTACTTGTCTAAACAAAGTTCAGAACAATGTGAAGCCACTTGCCAATTTAAACTGAGAAAGATACAAGAAAGAACTACCTACTCATACACAAGTATGGGCTAGTGTGCAGTTACTTGTCATCCCTGTTGATCACAAAGCAAAATTGTCAAACTTGCTAAAAGAGAAAAAGGAAATTCAAATTTTTGAAAAGGCTTGAGACAAACATTAGTGAATTTGAAAGTCTCTCTTTGCTCATGATAGATTTCTTTTTAGCTTTGGTAAAATCAGTTTATGACATTTTACTTGTTTGCTCTAATTTGCTTATGCAACAACTATTCTATGTGTTAGAGCCTCCATATTCTCACAATTTGTTTTCTCATTGGATAAATTGATACAAAATGTGAAAACTCTCGTAAAAACTCTCCAAATGCTTTACTTTGATTATATACCTTGAATATACTTCAAAGCTTGAGATACTGCATTCATTAAGGGGGAGTTTTGAGTTCTTGATGACTATTTTGTCAAAAAGGGGGAGAGGAATATAATTCAAACTGTTTGAGAATTTGGATTTACTTGGTCTTTACTTGGTCTTGAGAATCTTTTGGTCTCAAACTCTCATTTTGTATTTTTCTTCTTTACCTTTGTCAAATCTTATATTGTGTTTTGTCAAATTACTCATCAAGGGGGAGATTGAAGGATCATTGTTTTTTGATCCATGTGTTTTTGATGATGAGTATTTGAATATTCGAAGAGATTTGAAAAGATTTGAGTTGATTTGATTTTGGCTCAGTGTTGAAAAGATCTCAAACCAGTTGGTTGTATGGATTAATGTGAGTCAAGTCGCGGACTTGGGCTCGGAAATTGTTTTTGTGTTTTTGTTCACGCAGGTGTGTTGCTTGAGGTCGAACATGGTCGATGTGGACGGGACCAAGACTAGGTTCAGGAGGAACTGAGGTCGTGAGGGTCAAAGTGTCATGCGAGATGTTTCGGACTGAAACGGTGCACGTGAGGTCGAGATCGCTGCAGCCTTGTGGGCGAGAGCTTCAGCGAGGCCGACGCCGCAAGCCGACGGGCCGTGGCCGTAGCAGAGGTAAACCTGGCGGGGCAGACTTCAGCGGCCGAGCGGCTGGCAACTAGGCTGTCGAGCGCGTAGAGCCAGCGTTGCCGCAAGCCAGGGAGGCGTGTGGCCGACTGGGCGCGCCCGGCAGCGAAGCGGTACCCGACCACGGCGTCCGATGTCTGGCACAGCCAAGTGGAGTCATATGCATGTGTGTGTGTGGTGCATACATGTGTGCGTGAGTGGTGCATGTGTGTGTGTGCATGCTAGTGTGCGTGGAGTGCATGGCGTGAGTGGTGTGTCGTCGGCAGGAATGCATGCATGTGCGTCGGCAGAGAGAGTGAGTGGCGTGTGATGCATTCTTTGTCAGGTAAGGCGTCGGCAGCAAATGCATGCATGTAGGTGGTGAGCGCAGGCCGAGGGGCAGGGCTGCCGTGACCGATGGAGTTCGGCAGAGCCAGCGCAGGAGGGATCGGTGGCCGTGTCCGAGAAGGAGACCGTGGGAGACCACATGGTTTCGATTTGGACATAGGAGGATGGCTGCAGTATATATACTAAGCCAATGAAGCTAAAGAAAATTAATCCAAGGCAAAGCGCAAGAAGCAAGAGGTGCCTACAAGAGATTAGAGATTTTTCGGTGTTTTTCTAATCTTGTGAGATTAGAGATTTTTCGGTGTTTTTCTAATCTTGTGAGATTAGAGATTTTCGGTGTTTTTCTAATCTTGTGAGATTAGAGATTTTCGGTGGTTTTCTAATCTTGTGAGATTAGAGATTTTGGTGTCCTCCCGGAAGGAGTGGCTTTGGAATAAAGAAAAGGTTATGCAATTTTTTTTTACATACTCTTTTGCTATGATTCTTGATTAGAAGGATTGTTCGATTTTTTATAGAACTAGTTTTGATTTTTTTTTTGATTTGTCTCGCTAATTAATCTAGGGTTTTGATTTCTACGATATTAGATATTCTTCCGCTCTTTAGGGGTTCTTTAATTTTCCGAAAGAAATAGTTGAATTTTATTCGGCATCTATTCACCCCCCCCTCTAGTTGCCTACTCGGTCTTACAGTTTTTGAGCTCATGAGTCGAACTCAATCTTCCAAGAAACTAGTAAGTTTTGCATGTACGGCGGACAAACTTCTTTGGTCAGTCGTGAATGGCTTTTTGAGGTTTGATTTTGCATGTACGACGGACCGATTTTGTTTGTCCGTCGTGAACGTGTTTTCGCCAGAATGATTTCTTCTTGGAACCAAAACTTTCACTTGTACAACGGACCGATTTTGTCTGTCCGTTGTGAATGGTTTTTTGAGTGATTTTTCATGTGTACGCCGGACCATATTTCCTTGTCCGTCGTGAATGCGTTTTTGCTGAATTAGGGTTTTGAGCAGAATTGAAATAATTTGTTTTTGAGATTATGAAATTTGTGAGAATTTCATGATGCTTGAAGTGGACTTTATGCAATGCTCGTGTGAGTATTTGCATGGATTGATGTGAGTCAAGTCGTGGACTTGTGCTCGGATTTGTTTTGTGGTTTGTTCATGTGCAGGTATTGCTCGAAGACGAATGTGGTCGATGACGGGACCGGAACTAGGTTCATGGAGGAACTGAGGTTCGGGACTAGGTTCAGGAGGAACTGAGGTCTTGGTGGTCAAGGATGTCATGCGGGACGTTCGGGCTAAGAGAATGGTGCACATGAAGAATGGTTAGTCACGTGAGAATGGCAGGAGGTCATTCGCGTGCAAAGTGTTAGTCACGTGAGTATGGCAGGTGGCCATACGCGTGCAAAGTGTTAGTCACGTGAGTATGGTAGGGTTGCCATACGCGTGCAAGAGTTGTACTCGGCCAGGTTGGGCCAAGTAGGGTTGTGTTGGATACGGATTCCTTCTAGGGAATAGGAATCGTATTCAGAACTCCTTGTGGGTTGGTGCTTTAAATAGGTGGGGGGTCTCCTGTTGAAAGGCACCAAGTAGAGCTGAGCGCATCAAGCTTTGAGCTTGGTTTTAGGGTTTGTACTCTTTTGATGAGAGTATTTTAGACAAGAAATAAAGATCAATTCTTCCAAGATTTTTGCGTGCTACAGTAACCACGTCGCTACAGTGTTTTCTGTTTTGGTTCTTGTTTGAATGCTTGTTCTAATTCTAGATTGCTTTTTGATCGTTGAGTTTCATCTTGATTTGATCCATCAAAAACCGTTCTAGGGTATTGATTTAGAGTTTCTCAAAGTCTAGTTGATTAATCTTTTGAAGATCTTGTTTAATCTTAAAGTTTTGATTAGATTGATTTTCGTCAAGTTCTGGAATAGTAAGATTGCAAAGATCATAACTTTTGATCCGTAAGTACGATCGAGCTGATTCTTTTTGGGTTCGATTCGTATTGGAATCTAGTTTCTTGTGTCCAAATTTCAGATCGTTCCGACGGTTGGATCTCCGGGAATTTGCATTTTACCGAACCTCTATCATTCTGTTTTTGTCGAAAACGAGGCAATTATTTGGTTCTGTTTTGGGGTGAACTTTTAATAGAACAAGAATTTGGTTTTAGCTTCCGCACAATCATTCACCCCCCCTCTGATTGTTATATTCGTATACTTCGATCCTACAGCCCCCGAGCCCCCGAGCGGGTCGAAGAGCCGGTCGGAGTTGGACCAATCAAGCGGATGCGAGGTGCACTTGACCGGTTGCCCTGGTCATTGGGGGTACCCTTGTTTGGAAGCTGAGGTCGTCCGCTTCGTGAGGGGCCCGCCGCTTAGGCTCTTCGCTGCCCAGGTGCCTGGACAGCCCAGTGGGTCTCCGCCTTCTCCCTTCAGGTAACTGCATTGCGGCGATCCGATGGTCGGGGTGGATGAGTTGTGGCAGTTGTTTCGAGGCGACGTTGCCTCGGTTTCTGCCATCGCATTTCGAAATAAATGCGAAGCCGTGGGTGCAGGGTGACACGCCTCCTCGATCGACGAAGTGGCCGTCCGGATTCTGCCGTTCCGTCTTCCGCACCCGTCTATAAATCGGGGGGGGGGGGCGTGAACGGTTTCCGCCGTTGCCTCCCACGTGCTGCTTTGTTTGCTTCTGTTCCCTTCTCGCTTCGGCATCCTTCTCCTCTCGAGCGTTGATGGCGAGCGGAGGTGACGATGCCGGGGGCGGCCGCGGGGGCGGGAAGCGCCCTGCACCCGCGAGCTTGCTGGGCTCGGACCGTCAACGGCCCCGTAACGACACCGTGGCCTCTGTTGGCGCGGCGGGGGGTGAGCTCGTGCTGCCCTCGTCCTCCTTCCGCGTGTGGGATCCACCTCTGGGGTGAGTTTCCGTCGTTAGTTTTTGGGTTGAACTTCGGCTCTTTCTCTGACTCTGGCTCGTTTTTCTTGCCTTCTTTAGTGCTTCTGGCTCGGGCGTTCGTTCATCGCCAGCGGCGTCTTCGTCGGTGGCCGCGGCTGTGGTGGGGGCAGCAGATGCTCCCGGCGCCACCGCCCAGTCCGTTCCGTCCGCCCTGGGCGGCCCTTCCGAAATAAGGTTGCGGGCGTCCGCCCTGACGGACGCGCTGAAGAGGCTCGAGGCCACCTTGACTTCCCAGGCCGAGGTTGTTAGTGCTCGCGAAGCAGAAGCGCTGGTCCAGCGGGCTCGTGCCGAGGCAGAGCTCTCCTCGATGCACCAGGAGCTTGCCGCCGTGCTTCGCCCGGCCTTCGAGGGCATTGCCAGGGCCCTGGCACCACTAAACATGTGGCTGGAGGAGCCCTCGGATCCTACTACGACGCAGTACACTCTTGGGTTCGTCCAGGTGGCCGAGGCCTTGGCTGCACTGTCCCGCACTCTCCGCCAGCGCTCGGTCCGCGAGGGGCGGGACACCGCGCTTGTGGTGACAGAGCACGTGCTGTCTCGGTGTGCCAGTCGCGACGCCTCCTTCGACCCGATGGCGGTTGTGGACGGGCCCGAGGAGGACACGGGCCGGGCCTGGCCGGGTGTTCGGATGGCGGCGGAGATATTGGCGCAGCGGCTGCTCGTGGGGACCCTGGGCGCATCCTTCGAGAGCGACGACGATGATGACGACGACGAGGGCGACGCCTAGGGATGCACACCTGGGAGCTTTTCGAGCTCGCCCCGTCGTCGCCTTTTGTTTTTGTGTTTTGGTGTCTTTTTGGTTTTTAAGCGGCTGTCGACTGGACAATCTTTGTACTTGTCTTGACGAATGGGAACGGATGATAATCCTTGCTTCAGCAGACGTTTCTTGCTACCCGTAGCCTCTAGGAACCTCTTAAGGTCCCCGAGCGCAGGTCGACGTTGTCATGGCTGGTTGCCGCCATCTTCCTTTCCCCAACGCTGATACTGCTAGTCGTAGGGTTGCCTTGGTTTAGCAGGAGCCGTTGAGCTTGTGATCCTGTCGTGGACCACCCCTCGAAGGATCGCCCGGCGGACGCCAACGCGGGATGCTCTCCACTAGGGGTAGAGATCGTGTTAGACCATTTCACTTTTCAGCGAGACGATTTTAGCAAGTAACGCACTAGGGCTCTTGTGCTTTGGCCTTTGCAATGAGCGAGGTGCGAAAGAAAGCGAGTTGCTCGGGTGCGAAGCGCTCCGATGGCTTGCGCGAGGGATGGGTATTCTCGATTTAGCCAAGGATCACCGCCTCTTGGGCACTTCCTTCTTCCACAGAACGTTACTTCGGAACCGTAGCCGCTGGGGCGTAGGTCGTAATGTCTGAGTCGAGAGGGTTACCGTTGGGTGGAATCCGAGGGTTAATCGGGTCGCCGCCTCGCGTAAGCGCGGGGAGCGGCTATCCTTCTTGCGCTCGCGTGGGAAGAGGATGTTCCGGTCCAGCCTCGGGCTACTCCGCTAGGGCACTTCCTTCTTCCACGATGCACTACTTCGTAACCGTAGCCGCGGGGGCGTAGGCCGTAGCGTTCGGGTTGAGAGGGTTACCGTCGAGGAGAGTTCCGCAGGTTGGTCGGATTTCCTACCCAGGTGCGCGCAAAGAAAGGCGGCCGAGATCTGGTTTCTTAGCGCAACGAAATCTATGCGAAGGACTTTCTGCGGGTTGCGCAAGTGACTTTTGGCCGATTGGCCCAGTCTAAGTGCCGGCTTTTGTCTGCCTTTGCGTTTCTCGTTGTGATAAGCACCCGGCGACCATAGCTGTGAGAACCGCGGGGTTACTCGGGCGTAGGTTGCCAGGTTTATTGTGCTTGAAAGAAATGAGGACAGATCTCACTTAGACTGTTCACATTGCAGGAACGGAGTATTCCCGACTGGCTTGGAGGTCGCCCTTCTCGAGCATCTGCTTCTACCGCGAAGCGCTACTTCGCAACAGTAGCCGCTGGGGCGTAGGTCGTAGAGCTTAGGTTGAGAGCGTTACTACGAGGAGGAGCCAGGTGGTCGGTCGGGTCACCGGCCTGAGTGGGTATGAGCAGCCCCCGAGTTGGGCGTGAGGACTGATTCGCAGTCGTCACGCGCCGCTGAAAAACTCGAGGGGTGGAAAAAAAAGAAAAAATTCGAGGGTCAAGGCTGACTTATCTTTTGTGTGGTTGGTTTTTTGGTCGGAGATGGCTCGGGGTGCTCCTGCTTCGAAGCCCGGCCCCTGGCGCTCCGTCGGGAAGAAGATGTTCAGTGCGTCCGGCACACTCCTTTCTTTCCTTCTCGTTCTTCGAGGCGAACCACTCTTCTTGGTAGCGGTCGGAGCCCGTCCGCGGGGCGAATTGGCGCACCGTACACGCGCGTCGGCGGCGTCGCAGAGGCCGCGGCGCCCGAGATGAGGAGGATGTCAAGAGGGTGACTAGCGGCTCGGCCGGACCACTCGAACTGCCACAAGCATCTTGAGCAATACAATGGTAGAAACAATTTGTCTAAGGATAAAATTTTATTAGTTTTTCTATGTTCCAAACGTTGGGGATAACGTTGCCCTCGGCATCCTTTAGGCGGAAGGTGCCGGGTCGAAGGATTTCCAAGATGGTGAAGGGACCTTCCCATGGCGGAGAAAGCTTGTGCTTATCTTTGCTGGACTGGGCTTGGCGTAGGACCAAGTCGCCGACGTCGAAATACCGGCTGCGAACTTGGCGACTGTGGTATCGCCGAAGGGTCTGTTGATACTTTGCGGATCGCAGGGTGGCGACGTCACGTAGTTCTTCCAGCTGGTCGATGGCGTCTTGCTGCGCTTCGAGCCCCCGAGTTTCGCTGTAGGCTTGAAGTCTTGGAGCGCCGTATTCCAGGTCGGTTGGGAGAACAGCTTCTGCCCCGAATACCAGGAAGAATGGTGTGAACCCGGTCGATCGGGTCGGCGTGGTCCGCAGGCTCAAGAGAATAGAGGGCAGTTCGGCCGCCCATCGTCCCGCGAATGTCTTCAGTCGGTTGAAGATTCGCGGCTTTAGCCCTTGGAGAATCATGCCGTTTGCTTGTTCCACCTGGCCGTTGGCTCGGGGGTGTGCTACTGCTGCCCAGTCGACGCGGATGTTGAAGTCGTTGCAGAACTCGAGGAATTCCTTCCCTGTGAATTGTGTTCCGTTGTCGGTGATGATGGAGTTAGGGACTCCGAATCGGTATACGATGTCGCGGAAGAAGTTCGCTGCTTGCGCCGAGGTGATGGTCGCGAGCGGCTTTGCCTCTATCCATTTGGTGAATTTATCCACCGCGACGAGCAGATGAGTAAAACCCCTGGGCGCCTTCCTGAAGGGTCCGACCAGATCAAGTCCCCAGACCGCAAACAGCCAAGTGATGGGGATTGTTTGTAGGGCCTGCGCCAGGAGATGCGTCTGCTGAGCGAAGAACTGACATCCTTCGCAGGTGCGGACGATCTGCTCGGCGTCGGCCACGGCGGTCGGCCAATAGAAGCCCTGCTGGAATGCCTTTCCTACCAAGGACCGTGGTGCGGTGTGGTGGCCGCAGATGCCGCCGTGGATGTCGATCAGCAATTCTTTCCCTTGGTCGGCCAATATGCATCTCTAGAGAACCCCGGAAGGGCTTCTCTTGTAGAGCTCTTTCTCGACCAGGGTGAAGGATCTCGCCCTTCGAGCGAGGAGCCAGGCCTCGGTTGGGTCAGCGGGGAGCGATCCGTCCGCCAACCGGGCGAGGAAGGGCTTCCTCCAGTCGGAATCGATGGTGAGCACGCTTCGGTTCGACCCTGGCGGGCCCGAACCCGACTGCTCGGCGGTCGGGGCGGTCACCTTCAGGGGGTTGGACGCACTCTCGACTGTTGAGTCCAACCGGATGGATGGCTTGTGGAGATCGGAGACGAAGATCCTGGGAGGGACCGGTCCCCTATTGGAGGTGAGGTTGGCAAGTGCGTCGGCTTCGCTGTTGTTGCGTCTGTAGCTATGGTGAAGCTCGAAACCCTTGAACCTTTCCTCGAGCTTGCGCACTTCCAAGCAATAGGCCGCCATGCGAGCGTTGCGAGACTCCGTGGCCTTCATCACTTGGTCGACAATGAGCTTGGAGTCGCCACGGACGTAGAGTCGTCGGGCACTGAGGTCAGCAGCGATCCGGAGACCGTTGACCAAGGCCTCGTACTCGGCAACATTGTTGGTTGCGTCGAAGAGCAGTCGGATGGCGTACTGAAGCTTGTTGCCGAGCGGGAAGATGATGATGACTCCCGCCCCTACTCCGTTCTTGGTGTAGGACCCGTTGAAGTACATCGTCCAGTACTCCGGGTCTTCCATCGTTGGTGGAGCTTGAGCTTCGGTCCACTCGGCGACGAAGTCGGCCAGGACCTGCGACTTGATCGCCGTCCTGGGGACGTATGATATGTCGAGGCCGTTAAGCTCCAGCGCCCATTTGGCTATCCTCCCCGTGGCGTCCCGGTTGTGGACAGTCTCGCCGAGTGGTGAGGAAGTCACCACTGAGACTGGGTGTCGGTCGAAGTAGTGGACTAGATTTCTCTTTGCGATGAGCACCGCGCACAGCAGTTTTTGTATCTGCGGGTACTGGGTCTTTGTCTCAGAGAGTACTTCGCTGATGAAGTATACTGACCTTTGCACCTTGAGCACACGGCATTCCTCGGCTCGCTCTACGACGAGTGCCGCGCTGACGACCAGGGTCGTGGCGGCGATGTAGAGGAGCAGAGGTTCCCGCGGCGTCGGGGCGACCAGCACCGGAGTCGAAGTCAAGAAAGCCTTCAGTCGACTGAGGGCCTCCTGAGCTTCTTGCGTCCAGATGAAGCGATCAGATTTTTTCAACAGCTTGTAGAGTGGCATCCCGCGCTCGCCGAGGCGAGACACGAAACGGCTCAGGGCTGCGAGGCACCCCGTCAGCCTTTGGACTCCCTTCAGGTTGTCGATTGGCCCCATCTTTGCGATGGTGGAGATCTTCTCGCGGTTGGCTTCGATGCCGCGTTCGGAGACGATGAAGCCGAGCAACTTTCCCTTCGTGACCCCGAAAACACACTTCTCGGGGTTGAGCTTTATGCGGAACCGCCGAAGGTTCGCAAAAGTCTCTTCCAGGTCACTGACAAGGTCGCCGGCCTTCCTGGTCTTGACAACGATGTCGTCGACGTATGCCTCGATGTTACAGCCTATTTGGTCAGAAAAACACGTCTGCATACATTGCTGGTAGGTAGCTCCCGCATTTTTTAGACCAAATGGCATCGTTATGTAACAAAACGAGCCATGTGGGCTGATGAAGGAGGTCGCGAGCTGGTCGGACTCCTTCATCGCGATCTGGTGATAGCCTGAGTAGGCATCCAGAAAAGAGAGGGACTCACACCCAGCGGTGGAGTCCACTACTTGGTCGATGCAAGGTAATGGAAATGGATCTTTGGGACATGCCTTATTCAGGCTCATGTAATCAACGCACATTCTCCATTGCCTGGATTTCTTTTTTATAAGGACGGGATTGGCGAGCCACTCGGGGTGGCGTACTTCCCTTATAAACCCGGCAGCTAATAGCTTGCCGATTTGTTCCCCGATGGCCTTGGGCTTTTCTTCGTCGAAATGGCGCAGGCGCTGAGCGATCGGCCTGGAGCCCGGCCGGATGTTCAAGGTGTGCTCAACGACTTCTCTCGGGATCCCGGGCATGTCCGAAGGCGTCCACGCGAAGACGTCCCGGTTTGCTCGGAGGAAGTCGACAAGCACGCTTTCCTATTTGGCGGGGAGCGTGGATCCGACCCGCACCGTCTTGGTGGGATCCTGGGGATCAACCGCGACCTCCTTTGTGTCCTCCGTGGACTTGAAGGAGCTTAGCCCCAACTTACTGGAATCGGGGGAGGATCCGGGGACCTTTCCCTGGATGTCGGCGAGCTCGGCGGACGCGATGACCGCCGATGCCAGCTCGCAACTGCTTTGCTCGCAGTTGTAGGCGAGCTGAAAAGACGAGGCCATGGTGATGACCCCTTTTGGCCCCGACATCTTCAGCTTGAGGTAGGTATAGTTGGGGACCGCCATAAACTTGGCGTAGCATGGCCTCCCTAGGATGGCGTGGTAGGAGCCGGGGAATTCCACAACCTCAAAGGTGAGGTTTTCGGTGCGGAAATTTCCTGGGCTCCCGAAGGTAACGGGCAGGTCGACCTGCCCGAGCGGATAGGCCTGTTGGCCAGGGACGACGCCATGGAAGGGTGCCTTGCTCGGTCGAAGACTCGAGCGAGGGACCCCCAGGGCGTCGAGGGTCTCGACGTAGAGGATGTTGAGGCCGCTCCCGCCGTCCATCAGCACCTTGGTCAGGCGCTTCATTCCCACAACGGGATCGACAACGAGTGGGTAGCGTCCTGGATGTGGGACGCGATCGGGGTGGTCGGTCCGGTAGAACGTGATCGGGGATTTCGACCATCGTAAGTAAGTGGGCACGGCGGGGGTCACCGTGTGGTCCTCGCGGTAGGCGAGCTTCGATCGTCGTTTGTCGGCGTAGCATGCTGCCCCGCCGAAGATCATGAGGCAGCCGTCAAGCTGTGGAAACTCGTCGTTCGCCTCCTCCCCCTTTTCCCCGGTGTCTGGCGCCGGGTCCCGCCTTTTCTCCTTCCCCCGCGACGTCGTGGGATTTTCGGAAAGGAAGCGCTTCAGGACCTCACAGCCCCGGTACTTGTGCTGACAGGATAGGCGTGGTTCGAACACGATCTATCCATTAGCTTTTCGAAGTGGTCGGGTCCCTGCTGGACCTGCTGCTTAGCAGGACGGTCGGCGGCAGCAACCATGCGGCCCTCGCGGCCTTGCTTCCCCTTCCGCTTTCGTTTGTCGGGGCGGTCGGAGGTGGCTTTGGCTTCAGAGCCGGGTGCTTGGTTGGCCTTCTTCTTGTCGAAGATGGCCCCCACAGCCTCCTCACCGGAGGCGTGGTTGGTGGCGATATCGAGGAGCTCCTTGGTGGTTCTGGGCTTAGCGCAGCACAGCTTGTGCACCAAGGCCTCACAGGTGGTGCCGTAGATGAACGCCCCAACAACGTCGGCATCGCAGATATCGGGGAGCTCGTTGCACTGCTGGGAGAAGCGCTGGATGTAGTCCCAGAGCGTCTCCCCCGGCTGCTGTTTGCAGCTCTTCAGGTCCCAAGAGTTGCCGGGGCGTTTGTAAGTGCCCTGGAAATTCCCGACGAAAAGATCCGTCAGGTCCGCCCAACTCCCAATGAAGCCACCGGGCAGATACTCGAGCCAGGCTCGAGCGGGTTCCGCAAGGTAGATGGGGAGGTACTGGATGATGAACCAGTATACCGCGGCTGGAGGAATCCTCCAGTAGATCGTGGATGGTGGACGGCACGTAGCCGGTCATTGCTATGAGCCGCGAATCCGTGGAAGGGGAGGCCGCCGCCCATTGCTCCGTCGTCGAGGCCTGCGCGGAGGCCTCGAGGCGGAGATTGCCGAGGAGGGCGGCGACCGCGCTCAGACCCTCGGAGGGGGCCCGGTCATGGACGGTGATGGGGATGAGCACAAGCTCTCCCGTGGTGGTGACAATGAAGTCGAGGGTGCCGAAATGAATCCAGCCCCCCAGCGGGTGCACCGACGTGGATGAAGGAAGCCATCGAGAAGGCGAAGCGGGAGATGATATCGACGCGCGAAGAACCCCTACCGGGCGTGCCAACTGTCGGTGTTTCGAGCACCTGCAATACGATTTTTTGGTCTTAGGGGAGATCGCGCGTTCCCTCTCCTCTAATGGATTGGCTCAAGGGAGCCCAAAGTGTATACTGGTTCGGGCCGAATATCCCTACTCCAGTTCGTTGCTGTGTATATGCCCTTTCGGGGTACTACGACCACTGCTTACAAGGGGAAGCTAGGGTTTGGTTCGTTGTCCAAACACCCTTCCCGAATATGTTCTTCTATCTTCTCTTTTTTTGTTGTCCCCTCTCCCCAGGGTCCCGTCTCCCTTATATAGGCGGGAGCGACGGGTTACACGGGAGTTCCTCTAAAGAAAGGAAAAAAGGACCTGGGGTGTTTCGTCTCGGGGTTCGGTCTTCGGTCTTCGGCCTTGGCGTCCGACCGGCCTCCACCTCCCCGCGTGCTTGGTCGGCAGGCTTGCGGTGGAAGGCTTCATCCTGTGGAGGAACGTGACGCACCATCCCGCACGCTTTGTCAGGCGGCTGGTTTTAATGGCGAATGACCCTTGAGGCCTTGGGTGGAGACGTTCCCTTCTGTTCCGTGTCAGAGCGATGGGACCGGAGCCTGGTTTTGCAAGCGGCTCCCCTGACACCTTGGGAAGGAACCACCTACCCTGACACGGACGTCCCGGGATGTCGCGTTTGGTAGAGCAGGTACTCGAGTACCGGAGCGCCCAACCGAGGGAGGCTCCCCGACCTGGGTGATTGGGGAGGGTTGGACGGAGTCCTCGAGCCGAGTCCTGGTCGGGGACCGAGCTTGCCTGCGGCCCGCCAGTCTCCGGCTGGAGCTAGGCCTTGAAGGTAGCCCGCTCGAGGTTTACGGGTTGCTGGGACTACCCATGGTATAAGCACTCGTCAATTATAATGAGAAGAGAGATGAAATCGCTACAAATGTTCAGATTTTAAGATGATCATGATCAGACAAGCTGTTAACTCAATGCATCTAGGATGTTTAGATATTCAATTACAAAATCTATAACTGGTTGTGCCTTGTAAATATCGTTGCATAAATTTCTAAGCAGATGAAATTTTTGAATAACATATACTAATAATAGAAGTTCTGCTGAGGGGTGTAGGAAAAATATTTCGTTCCAACAAGCAAGACATTATTAAGTTATTGTATTCAAGATAAGCAAATATAGTGTTGGTTGATATGAAATTGCTAGTTGTTATTAGTTTGGAAATCAGGTGAGGATTGGCATTCAATGGCAACATACAGTAGTAGCGTGCTGGAGAATTGATATAGGATGAGAGGAGACAGCTACAGCATTAGGATCGTAAGATTGTACGATACACATCGTGATACAAAAATACTTAGACATGATATTTAACAATATCAATGCATGTAAGTCCATAATTAAGTATTTAGCTAAATGCATAACAATGAACAATAAAAGAGACATACAACTAGCAATAAGCTCAAATTGACTTTTGATTGTTCTAAAATGTTGGGTTGCCTTAAAAAGGCCTTCCTCGTCATAAGGGACAAAGTATATACTTGTTTGTGACAACCTTACCTCAAATTAACAATTTCACTACTTAACAGTTTAAGAACAATCAATTGATCATCTAAAACAATGTAAACATGTATATAGAGATAAACCAACTTGAAATAGCTTCATGGACAAATAGAACAGACAATATCATATATGAACAATATCAACGACTACACGGAATAATCAATACATCAGTAAAGGCTATTGAACAGTGAGCAAACTATCACACACACA
Organism: Rhipidocladum racemiflorum; assembly: GCA_036346355.1. Lineage (NCBI taxonomy): Eukaryota > Viridiplantae > Streptophyta > Magnoliopsida > Poales > Poaceae > Rhipidocladum > Rhipidocladum racemiflorum. The sequence continues at coordinate 25,376,190 of CM070571.1, forward strand.
CACATATGTCACTAGTCACAGTACATAATCAAATGATCTAACCAAGCATTGCAGTGTATAAAAGCTAATTTTGTTGTCACAAACAGTCTACCTTAACCCAAATCCTCATAGAACAATTGTCTCCCTACATGTAAGGTCCCCAAGTTAATTAACTAGCCCCTTTGCAATATAAAGAAAGCGAGTAATCACAACAGTTCAAGAATACTCATAAAACAGTCTAATATAAGCCTTTTTTGTAGTATACAACATTATACACAACATTCACAAATCCCTATGAGCAAAACATTCACAAATCCCTATGAGTATTATCCCAAGCTCCACAAATGGTTCAGCATGCAATCAAAATAATTGTTACACCCTCAATAGAGGGGGAACTCTAGTCCAATAAAAGAGAGGATTAAGAGAGGTAGTAGGGCACTTAGTTCATAGGTAGATCAAGAATGAGCAAAACCAACCATGGCTAAGGAGATGGTGGTCGATGCAGGTGGCCACCATGCCCCGGGAGGACGTACGCCTGGGAGAAGATCCCCGAGAGGGAGGTTGCCGAGAGCAAGGACGCCAGAGAGGAGATCACCGAGAGGGAGGACACCCGGGAGGAGGTCGCCGAGGAGATCGCTGAGAGGGAGGTCGCTGCGGATGATGATGATGGAGGGGGCTAGGGTTTGGGGGAGGTGAAATGCTCTAAGTGCTAATTAAGATTTGCAAACGAGGAACCTCAGTTTGTTTTTATAGGTCTTATTCGTATCACGGACGGTTTGTGGCTAGAACCGTTTGTGATAATCTAATATCACAGACAGTTTGTTGATAAACCCGTCAGTGATGACACCTGTAGTATCACAGACGATTTAAAAATAAAATCATCTGTGATATCCATATATATCATTGACGGTTCATAAAAAGAACCATCTGTGGCGATGTCACCGACAGTTTCACTATTGAACTGTTAGTGATGTTCCTCATCATATATGGTTTTTCAGAATCATCTGTGATGAGGTATTTAATATAAGCCTTTCTGTAGTAGTGCGAGGGCGCAGGTTCGTTCGACCCCAACTCCTGCTTGCGCGCACGTCGCCCGCGCTTTTTTGTGCGTAATGCGCGGCGTTGCCACGTGGCAGTGTCTGGTTGTTGCCACAGTTTTTTACGAGAAGGCCCCTATCAATTCCAAAAATTACATGCAAGTCCTTTTTTGCGAAAAAGACCCCCCAAAAACTTGAATTTTGCTAATTTTTTCTAAAAGGCCCCTAAAATTTTTACTATTACATCCTAAACCCTTTTCCCTAAAAAGGCCCTTTTTGACGAAAAAGCCCTTGAAAATACATATTTTTTTGAAAAAAGCCCCCAAAAATTAGATTAATTATGAATTTCAATAGTTTCTTTCGAGATGGTCCAGGAAATTTTAAAAATTAGATTTGGGCCCAAAAAACGCCCCTAAATATCTATGTACCACACGTTGACGTAGGATCGGGTGCGTCGCTACTAGGCATCGAAACCGGATAGGTCCCAGCGTGCACACTTCGTGGCTCTTGTCGATTTTAGCGTTTTTTGCTTGGTGCACACGAAAGGTTACCAACTTTCCATCATTGCTTCACACACGCGAAGGTGTACCTAGGAGGTTGCGCATTACAGCTAAGTGTACACAAGGAACCGTACTAGAAGATTTCAGAATCCTCAGCTGAGCGATTCAACTCATCTCACCTTGATCCTGAAAAAGCTCCAAAAATTTCAAAATGAATTTATTTATTTGAGTTTATTTTGCTTTTATTTGATTTTCGGTTTTATTCACTTTTGGGCCCGCCTCCGCCTCCCAGGCCATCTCCCCCTCTTCGGCCTACCTTCGGCCCGCTACCATCCCGGCCCAGCTCGCGGACACCGCGCCCTCCTCTTTCGCCTCTGTGCCCCCTCCCCTGTGCCCCCACCGCACGCAGGACGCCGTCGCTTCCGTGTTGCGCGCCTCGCCATTTGCCCGGCCGCGTCGCCGCCGCGCCCGGCCACCCTAGCCTCCTCTCTCCTCCGCTCTGCGGGTATAAAGCCCCCCGCTCTTCTTCTCCCCAGCACTGCGCGCCGCTCCGCCGCCCTCTTCCTCGGCTCTGACCGCTCCGCTCGCCCCCACTCTCTCCGCCGCTTTGACTCCTAGGCCCGCTTGACAGCCTCCATCCTCGCTGACCCCACCAGCCAGTCTCTGCCTCGCTCCCACCCGCCCGTCAGTCTCCACCGCCTTGGGGCCCCACCTATCAGCCAACGCCGACCCGCGCTTGGGCCGTCCCAGCCTGCTGCGCAGGTGTGGCATCTCAGAATGTGACTTTAGGGAATGCGGCATTACGGTCTGGTGTTTTATCGCGTTTTGGGCCGTAGGTGGGGGGTTTTCTTGGCCCATGTGGGGAAATTTCTGCATTAAAACCCTAGGGCTTCCCCCTTGCATCCCCATTGCCTCCTCCCCCATGCGCCCCCTTGCCTCCCCCATGCGCCCCCTTGTCTCCCTAGCCACACCTCTCCCTCTCCCTTTGCATCCCTCCCACGTCTCCCCACCTCAATCTCCACCTCTCATAGCCCCCCATAGTGCTGTTCGGGAGTGCTCCATCCGCGGGGATTCGGCATTTCTGGCGGTTCCGGTGGAGGGACGGAGGATCGGGTCGCGAGGAGGAGACGTGCGTCGACCCGGAAGTTCGTCAAGGGAAGGTAAGCAATGGGGATTTGGTTTGTAGGGTTGTGGTTCTGGTTAGGTGGGGATTAACATGATTAATTTTGGTGTTTGGGTGCTGCCATTAGAGGTATGAAGTCGTTTATTAGATCTGTCGCGAGCGGTAGCCTCGGCCAATTCTAGACAGTCGACTTCGGTCGCAGTTTCGGGGATTTTAGTGTCGGAATTTGGTCGTCCGCCTATTGAGAAAGTTGTAGGTAATTTCAATACCTTTCAGTGGACACCAAAAACGTGAAATTCTGATCAGCTGTTTGAAAGTTATGGCTGTTTTACCGAATGTGTTCAAAACTGTGACGTGATTGGGACAGATCGTGTTGATCTGTAGATTGGGCAATTTTAGAAGCCGAATCAGCTTTTCCCAATACTTACAAAAAGCTGGGAAATTTCCTAAGATTCAAGAAAATGTACTCGTTTACTTGATTTGGAGTCTTAGAACTCAAGTTATGATTGTTGGAAGCCTGCTGTCCCGACGGACAGATTGGTCTGTTTTTCAGGTTTTCGGGGTTTCGGGTAGAATCGTTGTGTTATGAGTTTTGTACTTGCTTGGGTGGTATGATATTGAGTGGAAAACATGTATGTGCAGGTGGTGTGACCCCGGGAGTGCCCTCATCCTCTCGCCAATCCGTTGGCCACTGTTGAAGGCAAGTGTATTGTAGTGGTTGCGGCTTAGGGAGCCGTAGTGTTTGAAAATGGGATGGTTTACACATGCTTTATGATATGATGCCATGATTGACTCTTACTTGAGATATGATGAAAATGGTTTATAATGAGGCTATGCAATGTTTAGTTGAGTTTATGTGCAAGTTGTTTCTGTGTATGACATATTTGCATACATGGCATGAGAACTGGCCAGGTCGGTGAGAAAGTCATAACTAGTCCGGTAAGGTCGGTGAGAAAGTTATGACTAATCCGGAGCGCCATTGAGTAAGTCCTACCTCGTGATTCCATCCACGGTTGGGAATGGAAGCGAGGAGTAGGCACCCTCCATCTACGGGATGGAAGGGGGAAAGAGGGTGCACGCCGACGGGTGTGCACTCGGCAATACCGATATGTGCTTCAAAGAGACATGTGCATTGCATTGCATTGCATGAATGAAGGGGTTTATGAGATGATAATGATGCTCTATGAGATGCATATGAAGATATTTTTTTTGAGATGTTTATGATGATGTTATATGAGATCATACATGAAGTTCATCAGTTGACTCTCAGGATATGTTAATGGCATTAAGTATGGATGTGAGTTGATTATTGTTTTTGTATCATTGTAATACACTTTGCTGAGTGATGAACTCACGCTTGTTGTGTTATGTTGTTTTTAGGTACCATGAACTCGGCAGTCGGGGAAGGGAGATTAGCATCACATCTCCACATAGTGTTGTTCACCTAGACAACTACACACTCCCACTTGTAGTTGTAATGATTATCTTATTGCATTAAAAACTTGGATTATGCTAGCTTATGTGCTTGGTTTTATTGTTCCCTTTGTATTTGGTTCATGAAACGTTGGAGTTTATGTTATGGACTTGAGATGATGCTTTAACTTCGGTTAGTGCCGTTTAGATGCCATCTATTATGCTATAATGATGTGACAATATTATTGTTGCTCAAACCCCATGGAAAAACAAAGGGAATGCTGCCGAATTTTCAACTAAACTATTAGCGTAGTTGCTGTAATTTATTGTTAAATATGTGATATTGGTTGTGTCTAGAGCTGTTTGGGTGACATTCGAGGCAGACTAGATGCCTAGGATGAGTCTCTGGGAGTGGATGTCTCTTTGTATTTATACTTTTGATGGTGTAGGCACGCCGGTCTAGGCAGTGGATTGGCTGCGTTATATGGAGAGATAGTTTGGGGCTCTAGAGATGACATCTCAAAAGAGGGCTCATTTTGTGGCCGTTTAGCTGAAGGGCTAGGTTGACATTTGGTGGGAGGGGGTGCTTGCTGCTAGGACCCCCACCCACGACGCAATCACTTGGGAGGACTTCACCGAGCAGTTTCGGATGAAGTTCTATTTAGAGTCCTTCCTAGAGAGGATGTAGCACGCTTTGTCGACTGTCTCCCAAGGGAGGAAGTCGGTAGCTGAGTATACTATAAGGCGGAGTTCAACAACATTGTCCACTTTGTACTAACTGTGGCGGGCGATGGCCGTGGGAAGGTTCAGATGTTTTGTAGGGCTCTCAATCAGGAGTTCAGATTTGTCATGGGGGCAACTGTCCCATGTGACTTTAACTAGTGGTTGAGCAGGCCCGGACATGGAGGTGGAGTTGGAGCTCACCATAGAGAAACAAAACCCGGTGGATCTAGGGCTTCTGCAGCTTCTGGCGGTGGCTAAAAGAGGGTCTTTGGTGAGAGAGGTGGGTCTTTTTAGTGACCCACTTCTAATAAGTTCAAGGGAGGGCAGCGTTCCTTAGTCTCGGCCAAGCCAAAGCAGTCTCGACCGTTCTCTTCGTCAGCACCTTGTTCTACTTCGATGCCTCCAGTTGTTCATCCTATCCCTAATCAAGGCATGTTGTGCTTCAAGTGTGGTGGTGGACATCACGCTACTGAGTGTTCTGGACTATGAAGTGCCACCACTGTGGTCGCTCTGGTCACATGGGGTGAGTGTGCAAGGAGAATCCCAACAACATCATCAAGTGGGAGCCTGTGCCACCTACCTCGACTCCAGTTGCTTCTTGCAAGGGGTCATTTTAGATGATGGCAGCTACACCAAGTCTTCCACAGCCATCATCGTGAGCGCCACCCTTGGGTTACTATTGGCACCCTCTGCCGTCAGCTCCACCACAGTTTACTACACCACCCCCAGTGTTTGTGCCACCGCTGCATTGTCAGGGCTGCCGCCACTCCGGCATCACCTAGAGTCTATGCCTTACCATCTTCTGAGATGGCTGGGCATCTAGATGTGGTGATAGATACTTTATTGGTGGATTATCATGGTGCATTTGTTCTTTTTGATTCAGGGGCATCCTATTTCTTTGTATCGATTTAGTTTGCTAGAAGGGTCAATTTGGGGATGCAATTTTTGCCAGTCTGTGATAGTTAGCTTGCTTGGTGGTCTCATTTCTAGTTCCTTAGTTTGTTTGGGTTGCACTATTACCTTAGATGATGAGGAGTTCATTGTTAATCTCAAGGTGATTTAGTTGGCTCCTTTTGATGTTATTTTGGGAATGGATTGCCTACATTAGTATCGTGCCAAAATTTTCTTCTTTTGGAAGACAATTACCTTGTCGGCTCCATCAGGAGTGGAGTTGGTCTTTCAGGATAGTGAACCAACTAATTCTCTCTTTGTGCTGGCCATCTTGTTTCCTGGTCGGAGTGTGTTGAGGTCTAGGGCACTATTAGCCATTACAAGCAAGCTGAATACTTTTGTTCTTATTGAGGAGATTCTGGTGGTGTGTGAATATCTTAATGTGTTCCCTAATGAGCCTGCAGGATTGCCTACTCAGTGGAATGTAGAATTTTGATTGATCTTGTCCTAGGCACCCGACTTATTTTTGTGTCTCCCTACTGCTTGGCTCATCCTTTCTAGGATGAATTGAAAAAGCAATTGGATGGCTTGCTATCCAAGGGGTTAATCAGGCATAGTGTGTCACCGTGGGGAGCATCGGTGCTATTTATAGCTAATAAAGATGGGAGTTGGCAAATGTGTATTGACTATCGCACTCTTAATAAGATGACTATCAAGAACAAATATCCTTTATCCTGAATTGAGAACTTGTTTGATCAGTTGAAGGAGCAAATGTATTATCAAAAATTGATCTTCAATTGGGTATAATCATATTCGTGTGAGGTAGCAACATATTGAAAAGGCAACTTTCTCCACTAGGTATATGCATTGTGAGTTTAAAGTTATGTCTTTTGGAATAACCAATGTCACTGTTGTTTTTATGGAGATGATGAACAATATGTTGCACAGTTATCTTGATGATTTTGTGGTAGTGTTCATTGATGATATTCTGATTTATTCCAAGACATAGGAAGAGCATGAGCCTCATTTGAGACTTGTGCTTGACACTCTGAGGGAAAATCAATTCTATGCCAAATTAAAGAAGTGTGAATTCTGGATTTTGAAAGTGGGTTTTGTTGGTCATGTGATTAATAGAGAAGGCATTTCCGTTCATCCAAGCAAAATCTCTACTGTTGTTGAATGGGAGAGACCTTCCAATGTCAAAGAGGTGCAGAGTTTTGTTGGTTTAGCTGGTTACTACTAGTGCTTTGTTCGGGATTTCTCCATTATCGCCAAGCCACTATCTCAAATGATACACAAGGCTGTGAAATTTCAATGGTCTGCTGATTATAAGCGCAGTTTCTACACTTTAAAGGAGAAGCTAGTGACCACTCCTATCCTCACTCTTCCTGAGCCAGGGAAATGCTTCACAGCTTATTCTGATGCCTCTCAAGTGGGTCTTGGTTGTGTGCTTATGCAAGAGGGTAAGGTGATTGCTTATGCTTCGAGGTAGTTGAAGAAGCATGAACAAAATAACCCCACTCATGACCTTGAGCTAGCGGTAGTGGTCTTTGCTTTGAAGATTTGGAGGCATTACTTGTATGGTGAATCCTATGACATTTTCACTAATCAAAAGAGCCTCAAATATATCTTCACTCAGAAAGACTTGAACTTGAGGCAAAGAATATGGTAAGAATTGATAAAAGATTATGAACTCACAATTCAGTGACATCCGGGCAAGGCAAATGTAGTGGCTGATGCTCTTAGTCGCAAGGCGATGCCTCCTGTCCTTGATTGTCTCATTGCTGATTTTGAGCGTATGGGAGTTTCATATTGTTTTGCGGGCACCATGCAAGCTGAAACTCAGTTGATTCTGGAGTCTGCAATTCTAGAACGTGTGCGTGAGGCACAACAACATGATCGGCTGCTTCAACAAGTGAGAAAATGCATTGATGAGGGAAAAATTGGGATTTCAGCATTGATGAAGTTGGCACATTGTAGTTTAAGGGCTGCCTTTGTGTACCCCAAAAATCTCAAGTCAAGGATGACATCCTGAAAGAAGCTCATCGTACCCCGTATACAGTTCATCCTAGTGAGACCAAAATATATCGGGATTTGAAAAAGAGCTTCTGGTGGAAAAGGATGAGAATTGATATTGCTCAGTATGTGGCATCATGTGGGATTTGTCAAAAGGTGAAGGCTGAGCATAAGAGACCAACAAGATTGTTGCAACCGTTGAAGGTTCCTGTTTGGCCTTGGGATGACATATCCTTGTGGAGTGTGCCAATAGGTAAAAGCTGAGCATAAGAGGCCTGTCGGTCTGTTACAGCCATTGGAAATTCCGGAATGGAAGTGGGAGCACATCACTATGGACTTTGTGATTGGGTTACCTCGCTCGCCGCGAGGTAGAGATGCCATTTGGGTGGTGGTGGATAGACTCACTAAGTCCGCACATTTTATTCCAATGAAGACGACCAATTCGGCACCAGATCTAGTTCCCTTATACATGAAGGAAGTGCTTAGGCTCCATGGCGTGCCTAAATCGATTGTCTCCGATCGTGACACTAGATTTGTGTCCCTGTTTTGGCAGAGTTTGCATAGTGCTGCGGGAACAAAACTCTCTCAAAGACATCTTTTCATCCTCAGACAGATGGCCACCCGAGCGGACCATCCAGACTCTAGAGGACATGCTTCGAGCATGTGTTCTTTCTTGGAAAGGAAGTTGGGAGGATCACTTGGCCTTGGTAGAGTTTGCTTATAATAACAGCTACAAAGGCTAGCATTCGAATGGCCCCATTCGAGGCGCTTTATGGGCGAAAGTGTGTCTCCCACTTTGCTGGGATGCAGTTGGTGGAAATTCTTTGCAGGTCCTGATTGGGTTCAGGGGACCTTTGAGAAAGTGCAGAGATACTGGCAGAATCTCTGGCCGCCCAGAGCCGTCGAGAAGAGTTATGCCGATAACAGAGGCGGGATTTGGAATTTTCAGTGGGTGATCAAGTCCTTCTCAAGGTATCTCCAACAAAGGGTGTCGTCTGCTTTGGTACCACCCCAAGCTTAGCCCGAGGTACATTGGTCCGTTCCTGGTGGTGGCACGGTGGGCAGTTTGGCCTACCGTCTGAGTTGCCGTTCTTGACTCTTTGAGGAGTACATGATGTCTTCCATGTCTCTATGTTGCGGAAGTATCTTCATGACCCGCAGCACAAGATTGACTCGAGCCGACATAGCTTGAGCAAGACTCGACGTTGGAGTGTCGCCCACTGTCAGATACTAGACTCCTCGGAGCGGGTCATGAGGAGGAGAACCATCAGGTATGTGAAAGTTCTGTGGACAAATCAGTCCGAGCGGGAGGCAACTTGGGAACTGGAGGACCAGATACGGAAGAAGTATCCTGCGCTTTTTGAGAATACTTAGGGGTGAAACCGGGTCGGATACGGGCGGATATTGCTCGTCCCGTATCCTAACCCATATTTTTTTTCGGATTCGGAGTCGGATACGGATGTCCCGGATACGGATACGAATTCGGATTATTCAGATTCTGATACGAGCGGATACCGACTTTGATTCGGGTCGGGATCGGATATCATAATCGGATAGTAGTATAATACATAATTGTGTACGTAAAAAAAAGAATGAAGCATTAACCTTACAACATTAGCTTCAAGTCATAATTATTTCAACGTAGGATAGTAGTATAGTTAGAGGTGCGAATGAGTCGGATACAAGGAGAGAGATCGAGACATAAAGAAAACAGAGAACAAGCGGAGCTCTTCCATCAAACTTAACCTTACGGAATAAATTCCTGGAGATATTAAATAGTGTTGAATTGTCACATTCTGACAAACTAAAGATAGACTTCTCTCACAATGAGGACTACTCGGATTTGTTTGCTATGCTTCAATTTAGCGACTCAACTAATTCCAGTAATTTGAATAGAAAAGAAGTTTATCAAATAAGTTGAACAAATCAATTTAGGTAAAAGCATTATGTCATCACTCTATTTGTTTGTTGATAGATTTGTTAAAGTTCACTCTTAATAACAAAGTAGTGTTTTTTAGTACCAATATCAAACAACTACTCTATCTATCCAATAACGAACCAAATTAATGGAAGAATGACTAATTTTATCCGGATATTCGGGTCGGATATTTACCGGATATCGGGTCGGATATTGCTCTTCCCATATCCTAACCCATATTACATGAGATTTTTCGGATACGGATCGGATATTGCTCTTCCCATATCCTAACCCATATTACACCGGATTTTCCGGATACGGATACGGATAACATCGGTACGGATTTTAAACGGATTCGGTATCGGATCGGGCGGATATTTCCTGTCCCGTTTTCACCGCTAAGAATACTGAAGGTAAAATGTTGTTTATTTTTTATTTTATTTTTTTTTTGCCTTTTTTTTTCTTTTAGCGCCGTAGCTAAAAGGAGTAGATTCGGGGACGAATCCTTTTAAGGAGGGGAGAATGTGATGCCCTAGGTCTGAGAGCGATCCTAGTTCTTTTCCGTCGTGGTTGTTTCGAAAAGAGAGAAGTTTGGTCGGGAATTGATTAACTAAAGTTCATGCGACATTTTAATATTTTTTTTGGAGCGTCGGGCTAGAATCAGTGGGCCGAGGACAACCTGGGCCGAGGCCGGGATTTCCCTCCCCACCTCTCCCTCCCCCTTCCCCTAAGTGGGCCGGCCCACTAGCCAAGGGGGGCGCCACCCCTTTTCCCCCTAACCCTAGGCGCCTCCTCCCTCTCCCTCTCCCTCCCCTAGCAGCCACCTCTCCCTCCCCTTCCTTCCCCTACGTGGTGGCTCAAGATCCGCCGCGAATCGCGAAGGAGAAGGCGAGGAGCGACTCCGTGGAGGCGTGGAGGACGAGCAGATCGCCGATTCGGGGTTCATCGCGTGTTCTTCGTGGGTTCGCAAGGGAGAACACTAGGTAAAATTCCCAAACTTTTACCTCTGTTTTACCTAGGGATTAGGAGTGTATTAGATCTGGTGGTGAGGGTTTTGGATGGATCTTGTTGGGGGAGAAGGGTAGATGTTCACGTGGTGCTGTTTCTGGAAGGGGGGATTGTGCAGCGCGGATTGTTTCGCATTTTACGTGGCATAGAAGATTTTTCCTGCCAAAACCTATAACTAGAAAGTTGTAGATAACGTCGAGATCTAGCTTCTGTAATTTTTCCAGAATTTTTGGGGAAGTTTTCTGAGAGTTATAGCTGTTGCAAACCTACGAACAGAATCTGGGAACAGATTTCATCCACTGTGTTGGACGACTGTTTAGGCATATTTAACAGAGGAATTAGAATTTATGATCTTCTGGAAAGTTGTAGATCTCGTCAATATCTAGCTCCTGTAATTTTTTCATATTTTTATGTTCTGTAGAAAAAAAGATACGAAAAAGAGAATGGGGGTTGCTGCTGTTCGATCCGAACAGATCGGGTTTCGTGTTGGAAAAGGGGAACGGGTTGTAGGAATTGCGTGGTCTGAGTTATGTGATCAATTGTGGTGTTATTACATACTGAAAATATGCTTGTACAGGTGGTGCCTTCTGGACGCAACTCAGATCCGCTGCCTACGCCGGTAAAGGCAAGTGGAAGTAGTGTTATGGTTGAGCTATACATCGTTGTTTGCATTGCCTTCGTTATATTTCCCGATGACATTAATCATACATGGTTTGATCATTTGCTAGGAAGATTGCAATAATTAGATTAGCAATGTGATGATGTGCTTTGGCTTTGAACCATGAGTAAAGAGGAGAATGATGTTGCCTATTGGTTGAACTGCCTAAATAGTTCATATCAATGTTATTTGTTTTTCTATCCATGTTATATGATGGCATGAAAATATGTGGACTCAATGTGGAAAATTATGAATGAATTCATGCATGAAGCATTAACTGCATAATAATGCATTGGAAGTTTGTCGACGCTAAATATGGCGCCGATCAAGATCGCAGACAGCACCGTGTGTTCCTGAGAAAGGGCACGGTGAAGAGGATCATGGCATAAGCATATGCACAAGCATGAGCATTTTACTGAGGTTGTGGTAGTCGATGTTGTGGTGTTGAATGTAAAGCATGTGGTGTGTTAAATTCTTGATGGATGTGATTATGTGTTAATTGTTCCGCTTGCTGAGATTACCCAATCTCACTGCTTGTGTTTTGTTGTTTTCAGGTAGCGTGCAAGAGACATAAGCATGAGGGGTGGGCTAGCAACACAATAAACCTTCGAATGTCTTCACAACTCCCATGAACTAGTGTTTATTTAATACATTAGCTTGCTGAATTTTATTTAAACTTAGACTATTTGTTGTTATGACTAAACTTATTCTTGCTTATGGTTGGTTTAGACTTGTTGTCGCTAGTATTGTTGAATTGATTATATTCCTGTTTGAATTGCTTATCATGAAATGCTTCCGTGATGTCCTGTTTTTAGGGGAGATGCTGTCGAAATTTTCTTGTTCTATAGTTTAGTTTTAAGGGGTGTTACACATCACCACATGCTCACCCACCTGCATGCATTACCAGTCCATGCACTCGCACGCGCACCAGAAATATTTTCGAGCGCTGCTCGGCCATGGCGCAAATTAGAGCGGGCAAAACATCGAGTTTGGAATTTTGACATGGCGCCCACAAATTGGAGTATAAGATGATCTGTTGGCTAATTTATCCATCAGTACATCACTCTCTTCCTTTCTTCCTTCTTCCATGGAAAATTTGGACCTTAACATTCCGATAAACTGGGAAGAGAATGACGAGTATGAGAGCCCAGTCATCAACTTGCACCACAACTTGCCAAGCAAGGATCCTGCTGGCGAAGGTGTGTTTCTAGTTATACAGTTTTGACTCAAGTTTGTCCGTTTCTTTTTCGTATGGTGCTCACTAGTTACTTGTTTCATGTCATCTTCCTTGCATGAACAGGGGGACAAGAGCAATGTCCTGTACTTGGTGAGGATGCACGAACACAGGAGGCTGGCCACAGTGTGCAAGCTGGACACGACCATTATCATGATTTTGGCATAGGCCACAGGCACGGCAGTCTAGGATGGAGAGGGTCCAACGTCGTTGACACACAGGGAGGTAGTAACGAGGAGGGTGATGTTGAGCATGGTAACGAGGATGGAGATGGGAACGAACAGGGTAAGTCATGAGCAACTTTTTGTTTAACCAATGTTCAATTTGTTGTTGGATGGGCACGAACAGAGTAAATATCGTTGCCATGCTCGGGAGTGTAGATGAAGCCGTGTGGGCCAACGACATTGACACAGAGGGACATAACGAGGGAGCTGATGACGATCTTGGCAATGAGGAAACAGATGGCCACGATCAGAGTAAGTCATGAGCAAATTGATGTTTCATTGATCATTGGTGTTAAAATAAAAATTTAGTGAATTTATTTCTTGTTTTGTAGCTCAAGGTGTGGGACAGAGGAGGCAGTACACCAATGAAGAAAAACAGGCCATATATACAATGCTTCTAGAGAGAACAACTTTAGGTATATTGAAGAATGGAGTGACTAAGGATGTTTCTGATGAAACAGGTGTGCCGTTGAGAGTTGTTCAAAGGATATGGCACAAAGGAAAGCATGGTGGTGGGGTGCACGGAGTGTTTTCCAACAGACCAAAGAACTGCGGTCGCAAGAGAATAGTGTTTGATGCTGAATCCATTAAACAAGTACCGTTACGGAGTACAACGACTCTCAAAGATCTAGCTAATGCAGTGCATTTGTCAAAGACCACATTTTTCAGGCGGTTAAAAGACGGCAAGTTAAGGCAACACACAAATGCAATCAAATTTACGTTGACCGAAGAGAACAAAAAAGCAAGAGTTCGTTTCTGTCTCTCCATGATTGACCCAATCAGCTTGCCGCATGAACCAACTTTTCATGGAATGTACAACATCGTGTATATAGATGAAAAGTGGTTCTATCGTACAAGGCAAAGTCAGAACTACTACTTGGCGCCAGATGAACCCGATCCGGAAAGAACCACACAAAGCAAGAATTTCATTGAGAAGGTTATGTTCCTTGCAGCAATTTCTAGACCGAGGTTTGATTGGATGGTAATGTGACATTCTCGGGAAAGATTGGTATATTTCCATTCACTTTTGTTGAGCCGGCAAAAAGATCTAGTGTGAATAGACCTGCAGGTACATTGGTAACAAAGGTATTACCATCAATCACTAAGGATGTTAGTCGTGAGTATATCGTGAACAAGTTATTGCCTGCCATCAAGGAAAAATGGCCAGCAGAAGACCATGGCAGACCTATATTCATACAAAAAGATAATGCAAAGACACACATTGCAGTTGATGATCCTGATTTTTGTGCTGCGGCAACGTCTGATGGTTTTGACATAAGGTTAATGTGCCAGCCACCCAACTCCCCCGACCTCAATATTCTAGACCTCGGTTTTTTTTCCGCGCTTCAAGACTTATTTCAGAAGTCAACTCCAAGTAATATCGAGGAAATCGTGGCGAAGGTGCAACAAGCCTACGATGAGTATCCAGTTGCTAGGAGATATCATATTTTTCTCACCCTCCAATCATGCATGTCAGAAATTTTGCGTCAAAAAGGGGGACAACACTACCGTATTCCTCACCTAAAGAAACAATCTCTTGAGAGAAACAGTGTTCTTCTTGTTTGGTTGCAATGTGATAAAAACATTGTAAATGAGGCAGTAGAGTATCTTAATTAGTGAGTTCATTGTAATATGTCATTGCATCCAAAAATGTAATGAAGCTAGCATGCATTTCCAAATCATCTTGCGAAAGAACTGATACATTCATGCAGTAGTTTAATGACACATCCATGCAGTATTTTTGCTCATTGGACAAAATGTTCATCAGTTTGAGATGCAAAGTTCAGTGTCTAATAAAAAAAGTAACAACACGGACATGCAAAGTTGATCAAATCATACGACAAAAAACAAGTTGAGAGGAAGATCACTTGGATGTCTCGTTGGCAAGGGAGTCCGAAACGAAGTCCGTGTTGTCGAGAGAGTTCGGGATAAACTCCACACTGTCGAGAGAGTCCGGGACAATCTCCACGGCGCCATTGACGGAGTCCGCGACAGATTCGACGACACCATCGTCCTTGGTTGCCAGATTCACATTGTCGACATGATTCCAGTCGAGGTACTCCCACTTCTGGAGTGCTTCTTCAGTGGGTAGGATTACGCGGAAATCAAATTCATCAAAGCTGTATATCCAAGCTGCGAGATTGTGCTCGCTGTGAACTCGCAGGCAACAAGAGCATGGCTTCGTGCACAAGCAACGAGCACATGATTCCTCTTGGCCACAGCGAGTGCATGGCTTCTTGCCTCCACCGATGTTGTCTTCAACGTCTCTGACTACCGCTTCCTCGAGGTCCCCGGCTGCCGCGCCCTCTACATCTCTAACTGCAATGCCCTTGACGTCTCCGCGAATGGCTGACACACTCTCGACCTGTCCGGCCACTACGCCCCGCACGCCCCCGCAAATGGCCACCATGACTCCGACGCCTCTGGTCGCCGTCCCTTGCACTCCTCCAACCGCTGAGCCCTCCATTTTTTCCACCAGAACACGGGAGCAAGAGATGGAAGAAGTCTACAGGTTTTTATGCATGGGAGAAGAGAGATGGAGGAGAAAGATGGAAGTTGGCTGGACTGCATTCATGGTTGCATGCAAGGAGGCTGCTTTCATAAGACTGCATGTCTGCATGGCTAAGGAGATGGAAGGGCGGAGGGAAAAATGAGAGAGAGAGAGAGAGGATGCGTAATCAAAGCATGCGCCCTATAATATGGAACGACACGAAAAAAATCTACGCCTAACATAACGGAATGGAGGGAGTATTTCATGGTTGTCCTTCCTTCTTCTTAGCGAGGAAAGGATGCTATTTGGGAGTGGTGGATCGTCTCAGTAAGTTTGCTCACTTTATGCTTATTCGCAGGACAAATTCAGCAAGCGAATTGTCTCCTATCTATGTGCGAGAAATTGTGAGACTGTATGGTGTGTCTAAGACGATTGTTTCTGATCGAGATGCTAAGTTTGTCTCCAAATTTTTGGAGAGTTTGCAAAGTGCTTTGGGCACACAAGTTCATCTTAGCACAGCCTTTCATCCTCATACCGATGGCCAGTCTGAGCGTACCTTTCAAACCTTGGAGGATATGCTTAGATTTTGCATGTTGGCATGGAAAGGTAGCTGGAAGGATCACTTGGCTCTTGCTGAATTTGCATATAATAATAGTTATCAGGCAAGCATTCGGGTCGTGCCATATGAAGTACTTTATGGGCGGAAGTGCAGGTCACCTCTTTGCTGGGATGCAGTAGGGGAAAGAGTAGTTTTTGGTCTTGACTGGGTTCAGCAGATCGTTGAGCGAGTATAAGAGGTTAGGTAGAACATCCTTGCAGCCCAGATTAAGCAAAAAAAGTTATGCAGATGTGAGGAGGAGAGAGTCGTAGTTTGCGATGGGTGATAGTGTTCTTTTGACGGTGTCTCCTACCAAGGGAGTTGCCCGAGGTACGTTGGGCCCATTCCTATTGTTGCTCAAATTAGAAAATTGGCTTATCGTTTGGAGCTTCCCAGCTTGATGCAAAGAGTACACAATGTGTTCCATGTGTCCATATTAAGGAAGTACTTGCATGACCTAGAGCTAGTTGTGCCACTTGAGCCATTAGTGATTGAGCAGGATTTCACTTTTGAATCTTGGCTAGTGTAAATTTTAGGGGAGTTTAAGCTGCTATTGAAAAAACAGAACTCTAAATTTGTCAGTGTTATTGTAGCACCAATAAGAGAGGGAAGCGACTTGGGAATTGAAGTCTCACATGCGTGGTAAATATCCTGAGTTGTTCACAACAGGTATGTAATATGATTTAGTTACCTTGTTGTTTATCTTGATATGTAAAGACAAGTCTTGAATTCAGGGTCGAAGTTAGTTAAGCGAGAGAGAATGTGATATCACAGTGAGGACAGCGAGAAATACTTAGGGTTCGTCCCATCGGGTAAGGTCTGGCTAGTGTTTTCGGGCTGTTTTCGGGCTGCTATGGGGCTAGTTTCTTGTTGTGGGCAGTTTATGGGCCGCTAGGGGCTGATTTTGGCCCATGTGGGGGGAGAATTGCCAGCCCCCTCCAACCCATTTGCCCCAACCGCACAGCACATCCCCTCTACCCCAGCCGCCCTGGCCTCCCTCCTGGCTGCTGCAACTGTTTTTCTTCCTACCATGCGCCACTAGGGCTCCCTCTTGCAGCTCACCCCTGGTCTTCCCGCTGCGAGCACCTTAGTCTTCCCCTTGCTCTGGAGGTGTTGGTTTGCTAAGGGGAGCTCAGATCTTGTGATCCAAGGGGATTTCTTCCGTCGTGCTGATTCAACGATTTATCGAGTTAATGTATAACTCTAGATTGTTTTGGGTGTTTGGGTTTCGGTGTTAGGGCTGTGATCAAATCATTTCTTGTGTCATGGTTGTGATCAAGTCAATACCTGAGATGGTGCTGTGATTTAGATTGGTTAGAGTAAACTTTGGTTGGAGGTTGTCTTTGGACTCGAGCAGTGCAGACTGCGTTTTAAGGGCAGCATTTCTTGGCATTTTTGTTCTGTTTCATAGTAGTTGGATGTTGTGAAAATTGTAAATTGTTGTGTTAAGTTTCATTAGAGATCAAGAACATAAAATTTGGTCATGCGGTTTAAAAGTTATGGCCGATGGAATTCTGCTATCCGGAATCTATTTCTGTTAGCAGCAGTTATGGTAAATTGCAAATTACGGCTATTTAGAAGCCGAATTAAATTATTTCAATAACTAGAGAAAGCTAGAAAATTTCATGTGGATTTCATAAATATCATTGTTTTCTTAATTTGGAGTTGTCTAAAGATAGTTATGAGGTTTTGGAGCCTGTTGTCCTGTGTGCGGATAGAGCGGTCTTCAGTGTTTAATTCAAGAGGCTAGATTATTTAGTGGAAAAAATGGATAACTAGGAATTGTTAGGTAATTACATTTAAATCTATAAAACCTATGGTTTCTTAAGTTTGGGCACTAGAGGTAGAATTTTTGGTGTTTTGGCTATGGATAGCAAGGGGCATGTAGGTGTCAAGTCGTTATGTTTGTTATTTGAATGGTTGCTGCATGATTTGCTTGAGATGAATGCATTTATATAATAACTATAGGACGTGCAACTTCTGGAGTTGCTTCGATCTCATGCCACTCCTCTTCATGTGGTAAAGAGGCGAGTATATCACACGAATGAAGATGGTTGAGATGAGCTTCGGTTTAAACAAATAAGTTGCTATCTATACAAGTTGTGAAAAATTCTCAAAAAATTACCATACGTAAGGGATGTGACCTACAGCCCTATAAAATTTTTGTGCCAAACTCAGTAGCATTTGAAAGAAATGAAAATGATAAATTTACTATTCATCACTGATTAACTCTTGTAAATTTCATATCTTCCAAATCAGATTGATTTTAGTCTTCAAATTTTACATGGATGTAAAATGTCACATACCCTCTTATAGCAATTTTTAGATAATTTTAAAAACTTGTAGATGCGATTTTCATGAATTTTACGCAATAATAGTGGTTTACACATGATATGTGGCCTTAATTTTACTATTTATAAAACATTATGTTACTAGCTATTAGACAAGATGTTTCTAAACCAAAATAAAGTGAACTATCAGAACAAGAAGTTAGCTCTGTTTGTTGGCCCTGTAGTAAAATATCATGTGGATGATAATAAATGTTGTTTTAATAGATGATAAAATTAATTGAGAACCATTCGTAAAAATGTTAAGCGTCTGTTCAGTTGTAAAATCCTACACAGATCATTCATTTGGTAGTAAGCCACCTTTATCATGTAAAATCCGTGAAAACTGTATGTACAAGTTCTGAAAAATTATCAAAAAATTACTACACGTAAGGGATGTGAGTTTCTACAGCTTTGTAAAATTTGAATACCAAAGTCAGTCGTATTTGAAAGATATGAAAATGATAAAATTACTATTTATCGCTGATTAGTGCTTATCAATTTCATATATTTCAAATGATATTGATTTTGGTCTTCAAATTTTACAGAGGTATAGAATCTCACCTCCCCTACTTATGGTTTTTTGAGAATTTTTGGAAAACTTGTACATGTAATTTTCATTAATTTTACATGATAATAGTGGTTTACACATGATATGTTGCCTTTTACTATCCAGAAAATAACAAGTTACTAGCTATTACACAAGATGTTACTAAACCAAAATGAAGTGAACTATCAGAATAAGAATTTAGCTGTGTTTGTTGGTCCTGTTGTAAAATATTATGTGGACGATCATAAATGTTGATTTAATAGATGATAAAATCAATTAAAAGCCATTCGTAAAAATGTTAAGCACCAGTTTAGTAGTAAAATCCTACGCAGATTAGTCATTTGGAAGTAAACTATCTTTATCGTGTAAAGTTCGTGAAAACCATTTACATGTTCAGGAAAATTCTAAAAAAACTACAATACGTAGATGTGAGCTTCTTGAGCCATATAAAATTTAAATACCAAACTAAGTCTCATATGAAAGATATAAAAGTACAAATTTACTATTTATCACTGTTTAGCACTTGTCAATTTCATATCATTCAAATGATATTGATTTTGGTCTTCAAATTTTATAGGAATGTAGAATCTCACCTCCCCTACTTATGGTAATTTTTTGCTAATTTTTGAAAACTAGTACATATGATTTTCATGAATTTTACACATTAATAGTGATTTACACATGATATGTTGCCTTTTTACTGTCTAGAAAATAATATGTTACTAGCTATTACATAAAATGTTACTATATCATGTGTAAACCACCTTTATCTTGTAAAATATATGCAAGCCATATTTTCAAAAATTCTTAAAAAATTATCATATGTAGGGTAGGTGAGCTAGTAAAACTCCATAAAATTTGAAGACCAAAGTCAATAGCATTTGAAAGATATGAAAATGATAAAGTGCTAAATAGTAAAAAAATCACTATTTAGCTAAATTTGTCTTTTTCAGATTGAGGAGTGGCATATATCAGATTATTCCATTTTTTTTTATATAGATTACGATGCTCCGTGGTGTCACAACACTTCAAAAGGCCCAAAAACGCGAGTAAACCTCAAGCCGAAAGGTTTTATTCTCTAATTTCACATTTTATAATGTCACACCATACCGTAGTGTCACATTAATAGTCTTATATTGTCATTAAGACTTTAATTATTGCTGTTTTAGCTGTCTCTCTTATTGCCTTATATTGCTCCTCACGACAAACACTTCACACTTCAAAAGGCCCAAAAACGCGAGTAAACCTCAAGCCGAAAGGTTTTATTCTCTAATTTCACATTTTATAATGTCACACCATACCGTAGTGTCACATTAATAGTCTTATATTGTCATTAAGACTTTAATTATTGCTGTTTTAGCTGTCTCTCTTATTGCCTTATATTGCTATAATATTGTTGTCTCTTCGTAGCATGTTAAAACAAAGGAGATGCTGCCGAAATCTCGGTTTTTAGCATATGTCCCCTTGCTGGAATTTATGATAAATTGTGGTATTTAGATGTTGTTTAGCTTATGTTTGGTAGCATTCAGGCATATTAAATGCCGGGGTTGTAGGCCCCCGGATCGGCTATCCGGAGTCCTCTGTGTAATTCTGTACTAGTCCCAGATCAGCAGCTAGTACACACAGTCAAAAGTGATGAATCAACAACCATATCACGAATACAAGTAACTAAATAAGAATAATACCAAATAAAAGAAAAGACCTTATGGTCAAGGTTTACCAAAACGACCTGAACAGGCTGAACAACTTGAACAACTGCAGCGGAAGACGAAAACGCCAAAGCGACCCATCCAAATGCCCACAGGCAATCGAGTGGAGAACGCACCCTAGTCGTTGGAAATCTTGAACAGCTTCTTTCACTTCTGAGTGAGAATTAGAATGTAGCACGTGAGTACATAAAGTACTCAGCAAGTTTGGGAGATTATGCACAATGTAGGCTATCCAAAGATGGCTTAATATGGTTCTTTTGCATAAAGCCAAATTTCATATAATCATACTTGTTAATAATTTTCACAAAGCATATTTGAGCAATTCTTTTTAATAATTGAATTATGTAATATTGTAGTGAAGGTTCTAACCACCACTCACTAATATACAGGCTCTATCCACCACAGCTCAACAAAATCAGGGTTCAATCCAATCACATGGCTCTGTCCGCCAGGGTTCACAAAATCAGGTTCCTTCCACCTACCTGGCTTTAGCTGCCAGAAGCACACCCGAGAGTTCTAACCGCTCCCGGATCCCAAAACAAATCATTGTTTAGTTCGAAACCAAAAATCAAAGTCTACCAGTATGAAAGCATTCAGCAAGCTTTGCCTTTGACCGTAGGCACGGCTATTCGAATAGTTTTAACTCTGCAGAGGTGTACAACTTTACCCACAAGACATGATATTCCCTTGATGCCATGCAATTAGCACACTTCCTTGGGTGTGCCTGAGGATATCATGACAAGGCCTTTACAATGTATATGCCTAACCCGACCCAATTGAGGTTTCACCGCTGTTAGGGTTCTTTCCACCCAGTACAGAAGCCCCCTCTTGCGCCGTGTGAGAAAAACAACAACAACAACAACAACAATGCCTCTTTCCGGCTCTCACACAACAACCGAGTGGTGAGTCTAAGTTAGGTTTCTACAAATTATTCAGCCAGGTCGTGCCCACTTTGACATGTGGTTGTACGGTTATGCTTAGAATGGAGACAGTCATAAGCGTCGGTCCTTAAATGACTTGGGGCGGTACTTGCACAAAAGAACCAAGGCTTGGTCCGCTTCCACCCGACATTCCATGCCGCCCAAGTCGAAATCATTTTTCATTTTATTTTTATTTTGTAAACCATTGGCAATACTCATTGCCTATAACTTCCAATACAAATTTTCAAGAGATAATTGAAAGTCCCACCCATAGGTGAATATTGACCGACAGCGAGGCTAAGCATTTCTACCATACTATTCTATTTCACCAATAGTTTATTTTATAAAATACAAATCTCGGTGTTTGATAAAAATTATGATAATCAGTTCTATCATCTCCAAAATTCATGAGACCACCAAGATTCCCCCATTATTATCATGGCACTATATAATCCAGTCCAATTTAGTACTCCAACAAGTAAAATCTATACCATGTGCCATCATAACTCCAAAATCATGCTAAGCTACTGACATCATTGTATATGAAACAATCTCCTCAAAATATAAGTCTTCTTAGGGGTTACCCATCATCTATACATCGCTAAATCTTGTAATCTACTTGATCCACCGAGAATAATTCATAATCTCATCCCCGAGCATATTTCATGAAAAATTCTACAAATCCAAGATTTCATTGATTCATTACCTATAGCTGTTTCCCTAAACAATGACACCAAGTTGACTAAACAAATCACATATAATCCTCATTATTCATAATCCCACCTAGATGGTTATCGCAACACCATACTTCACAAAATTATCTACTAAACCACCGAGTACAATTCTCAATATTATTCACTGAATCCATCGAGTATATTTGATAATATCATTGACTAATTCACCATGCATCATTCTCAACATCATCTAACTACCCTTCACATTGACATCTCTAGATCACATAGTATACTAATTAAAATCTCCTGAATATGCTTCTCCAATTACTCGGTTCGATCCCCAAGTATAATCCTCAATATTATTGATTTAATTTATTGACTATTATTCTTAATATCATATATCTTCTCACACTTCCCAATTCATACAAATCATACTGCGATTCGCTACCACACTCCAATTCCGCAATATTTAAACTACCACCATTCCCAGGTTACTTTCATACTGACTATTACCACATCATCACTAACAATCATCTAACTCCAATTTACATTCCATCCCATTTGATTTATCTAAAATGTCTGTCAAATAGTCTTTTCCCTTAACTAAAGAACAGTTTTCCAAAAACATTTATATTGGTGGAGTACTTATACTAGGGCGACAAAGGGTCAGGGATAACAATGTCAAGGAGGTAGGAACAACAGGTATAACTAATAAGCTAACGTTAACATCATCCATTTAATATAAATAGCAATGCAATTTGTAAAACAGTGGAAAACATTTATAAACAATGGGATCAACATGCATCAAGGAGACTTGCCTTCAATCACAGTGAGAGTCTCGAGGTCTTGAAGTCCGGCGACGGGGTCGGCGGTCGCGTCGGGGTCGGCGGCTACGCTCAAAACGAGGCAATAAATAAATAACCAAAAATAAATAAAATCCAAAAATTACAAAAGTTATACTGGCAGGAAGATATTGATTTTAGATGAATTTAGAAATTTGAACGGAGTCAATCGGAGTTCGGACGGAAAAGTTATGAGCGTCCGAAGTTGGAAAATCAGGAAAATACGAAATTCGGGAATATTCCCAGAATCTTTCTTTTTCCTCATTTTTCTGATTTTTGGAGTGCCTTGTGTCTATGGCTTGTGGGGCCCCCATGTCATTGCCTTAGAGTTTCTTCCTCAATGGCTTAGCCATGGCCATAACAGAGAAGCTCAAGCTCCACATGGGAGCTGGCCATGGAGGGCAAGGCGCGGCCGGCGAGTGGGGGAAGACGGAGGGAACGGGGCGGCGATCCGGCGGGAGGCGGCGGCCTGGCCGGCGACGGCCGGAGGCGGACGGCGTTCGAGGCGGCGGTGATCGGCGGCGCACGCGCGGCCGCGAGGGGTTTTGCGGGCCGGCCGAGCGCTACGGAGGGCGCGCAAGACGGCTGGCGGCCGGCCAACCGGCGGGCGGAAGCTCACGGCGGCGGAGCGGCGCGACGCCGAGGCGGCGATCGGCGCACGCGACGCGGCGCGTTGGCGGCGGCAGCGGCTCACCGGAGGGGCGGGCGCACCGGCGGCGACAGGACGGCGGTGGCGGCCGGAGGGCGCGACGGCGGTGACCCGGCCGGCCGGCGGCAAGGGCAAAGCCAAAACAGAGAAGCCCCCCCAAAAGTCCCAAATTTCAGAATTTGCAAGAAATTTGAACATGTCCTCACAAATGGATTGATGGCACAACTAGAGGACATCCCAATGAACCTAGAATATCAAGGAATTGAACCAAACCTCACCAGAATTGGAGAAATCGACAAAGAACGGCGGTTCGGCCGGAGCGACAAAAACCCGAAATTCGTCGTCAACACTTGATGAAACCTAAAATTGGTTGAGGGAAAATGAGCACCACAACCACACGATCACAAGGAAACTAGCGGTGTGGAGAAAGACCCACCGGAGAGCAAGTTATGACCAAGAACGCGACGAACACGAAGAACGGCGTTGCCGCGGCGGTTTCTTTGATCTCCTGGACAAATGGAGAAGGAAGACAAGGAAAGAATGGATGTTCTGGAAAGGGGACTCCGCCATGAAGGTTTAGGAACCGGTAGCGCGGGATTTGGGGAAGAAACGGAGGAGTAATGGCCATAAATGTGAATTTCGGTTTTTGCACCGCCGTTCGAATTCCGACGGGATTTGGGATGCATTGACTCCATGGATGGCAAGAGGTGGCCGTCACGATTCCAACGGATCCGGCGGTTCACGAATTGGTGCCTTAATGTGGGAGTTAGAAGGGTTTGAATGAGTGAAGGTATGTATGGAACTCCATGGTTCATTCTCCTGGCAAGAGCACCATCGTGACATTCCAAGGTTGAAGAAAGCAACTGTAGCACTGCCACGTGTCAAGCTTCGGTTGGCCGGTTAATACGCGAATGAACCGCCCTAGAGAAAAATTAGAAAAATGGTCTAAAAATTCCGGAAAAATTCCTAGAACCATTTTAGAATATTTGGGACTCAATGGAACTAGTTTGGTTGAATTTGGATGAAATTTGTAGATTTAAATATTCTGGAGCGAATAGCGGGCATTAAACAAAAGCCGCGCGAGATAAAATAGGAACGGAGGTCCAAAAATCCGGGGAATGATTCCTAAAATCATTTCGGAACATTTGGAACATTTTAGAAGTGGTTTGGAGATTTTTGGAGCATTTTTGGACTCGGGTGAATTTTCGGGTACCGGCGGGACTGGAAAATCCGATTTTTCGCCCAAGAGGGAATTAAATCCCGATTTTGGAGGGGAATGGATGCCAGGTTAATATAAACACCAATGAAACTCCAAATTTTGAATTTACTTTATTTAAATTAGGTTTTTCTCCAGAAAGCGAAAACTAGGGTGTTACAGGGGTGTTACACTTCCTCTATACATACATACATACATACATACATACATACATACATACATACATACATACATACATATGTGTGTGTATATACTGCTGCACATATATTACTTGGTTCAATCTTTTTGTGTTTTTTTTTTGGTGAGGAACTTGTCCAATCTTTTGGTGCAAGAAAACAGGCGGTGTATCAAACCCACACGCCCAATTGACGTCTTAACTTTGACCAACAAATCCAACTCAAATAAGCTTTCGTAAGATGAAGACAATTTTCTCCATTAATTGATTGGTCAATTTTTCCTCTATACATACATACATACATACATATGTGTGTGTATATATATTGCTGCACATATATTACTTGGTCCAATCTTTTTTTGTTTTTTTTTTTTGGTGAGGAACTTGTCCAATCTTTTGGTGCAAGAAAACAGGCGGTGTATCAAACCCACACGCCCAATTGACGTCTTAACTTTGACCAACAAATCCAACTCAAATAAGCTTTCGTAAGATGAAGACAATTTTCTCCATTAATTGATTGGTCAATTTTGTAGCAGCGGTTAAATTCAAAGGCAACATGACATATACATGATATACAACAGTCACTACTACAGATCTCGCCGTCACTATCGGTTCATAAGCGCCATCAATACCGGTTTTTGAGCCGGTACCAGCCATCCGGGACTGATGCCCAATGAGCATCAGTACCGGTTGGGGGAACCGATATTGATATGCCCATCAGTACCGGTTAAATCCTCTCCAGCCGGTACTGATAATAGATCATCACTTCCGGTTGGTGTTATGACCCGGTACAAGTGGGTTTTTTTTTATTTTCATTACTGTAATTAATTAATTTGAGGACATAAATTAATTTATAATTTTTTCATAAATTTATAATGGGTTTTATGAAATATACTATACCTTGAATGAAACTTTCAGATTTGTTGGATGAGTGTTTAATTCTTAATATTTCTTTTACTTCTTTTTTGCAGATTTTCTTTGTTTGTAATTAAAATTTTATATCAAGTAAAATTAAGTATTATTTTAATTTTTTATATCAAGCAAGAACGGGCATCCTGCCTGCACGAACTATTGTATCAGTGCAAGTTTACTACAGCCTGCTGCTCTACGACCACATCTAGGACGCGCACGTGGCGGGATCATGAATGCATTTCGCGACTTGGCCGCCAAGTCCTACAAGACTGAGCCCCGCACCGTTAGCTTCACTGCCTTCATGATCCCGCTGCGCTCTGCGTCGACCGCTGCGTGCTCGTCCTAGATGTGGTCGAAGAGCAGCAGACCGTAGTAAACTTGCACTGATACAATAGTTCGCTCAGGCAGGATGCCCGTTCTTGCTTGATATAAAAATTTAAAATATTACTTACTTTTACATGATATAAAAATTTAATTACAAACAAAGAAAATCTGCAAAAAAGAAGTAAAAGAAATATTAAGAATTAAATACTCATCGAACAAATATGAAATTTTCATTCAAGGTATAGTATATTTCATAAAACCCATTATAAATTTATGAGAAAATTATAAATCAATTTATGTCCTCAAATTAATTAATTACAGTAATGGAAATTTTTAAAAAATCCCACTTGTACCTGGTCGTAACACCAACAGTTGATCAGTATTGTAATAATGATAATTCTACACAATAATGTTCATAGTTTTGGAAAACTGCAGAAATAGTGCTATCTTACAATCAGGCAATATAATATATGTTAAGTCTACATATATCTATCTATTAATTAAAAGCACATATAATCAATCATGCGCAATTAAATGATAATTAAATCACAAAACTTATATTAACAACTCCAATTAGAACCAATATATATCACTAACATTCATTACAGCTTTAATTATAGAACGTTTATGGGGCCCTTCGTTTACGTGCATCGCTCTTGGTAGCTGTAGAAGTCGACTCCGACAGTTCACAAGCCTTTATCGAAGGGCCGCACCTGTTCGTCGAAACGTGGAACTCGCCTTTTGGATTTACGACCTCATCGTAAATCCAGCCAACGAGTTGTTCTTGGATTGCTGTCACATGCGCCGGCGTGAATTTTTTACAATCTTGCAAGTGCAAAGACCTCCGATCTGGATGTCCATAAATTGGCACACATAGTAGCCGCATAAATTGTTTCTCGGCTGCTGAAGCAAGATCTGTGTTGGAAAAGGCTGAGAGCGTGAAATGGATGCATGGAAATTAAGTTAACTAAGTAAAAAGATAGCATGATAGCATACATACTCGAGAGGCAAGTGTAACTGCGAATTTCTGTTTGAATTCGTCAACGATTTCGGCACGGAACCGTGCGAATGCACTACACATATGATTGCAAATTGAACATGATTAGAGTTTATTTTAAATGAAGTAGAACTAGCACGATAATGAAAGGAACAAGAATACCAGTCGAGCATGTCGATCAGGTTTTGATAACATTCAACTGGTTACCTCCTCGAGTCCATAATTGTGATCATGCCACGATCTAGCTCGATAATGAGAAGAATCCAGTGAAAGCTATACATACATATGTCAATGTAGGTAACTGATTAGTTCTAACATCGTGTTATGGAAAAGGGTTAGAACGAGGCGGCACGAAAACACGTACTCAAAGTTGTAGGATAGAATTATCTTTGCTTTATATCTATGACCCATTAGCCCATTGAATATGGTGTTCTCTGTATCGACAGGGCAGCTAGTAACAAATGTGTTGTTAATAACCGAAGGGTCAAGGAAGCCTATGTGACACTACGGAATGTCGTAACATTATAAAATATGAAAATTGGAGATTAAAACTATACGCTATGAGGTTTAATCGCGTTTTCGGGCCATTTTCGGGAGTTTGGGCCTTTCCGGGGCGAATTGGGCCTTAGGGGGGACCCCACATGGGCCAAAAGTGGAGTTTTTCAGCCCATGTGGGGGGAGGAGGGCAGCATAGCCCTGCCATGCGCCCCCCTTGCCCTTTGTGCGCCCCTTGCAGCCCTAGCCGCCACACCCTCACTTCCTCTCCCTAGACCCCCATCTCCTTCCCCTTGCGCCATCACCCCTCCCCACTCCTCTCCACCCTCGTTGCTGGACTAGGAGAGCTCCTCGCCTCGCCACCCCGCTGTCCTCTCCATTGGGAAGCTCCGCGACGAGGAGATCCGACGGATTCGGAGTGAGGAAGGAGATCGGGAGAACCGGGAGATCTTCGGCGTTCGTCGGTTCGTTGATCGTCGGGCGAAGGTATGGCTATGGGTAAACCTTGGGGATGGGCTAGGTGCTGTGCCAGAGGATGTTTTGGTGTTTTTAGATCGAAAAGTGGTGCTGCAATTAGATGGATTTGGTGAAAACTAGAGATTGCTTAGTGTTCTGCTTCGGGCAGATTGGGCACACGCCCTAGGGTTTGAGATTTAGTAATTTTAGATTCGGAATTTGGTCAGCCTCTGTAACACCCCAAAATTTTTCTTTTCTTAAATTCATGTGTGATTGGCACTTTGGTGAATTTTTGGAATTTTCTGGAATTTATTTGGATTTATTTGGAATTTATTTGAATTTATTCCATTTTGAAATAATTAAAGAATTTGATTTTGCAAATAAAATTTTGTTGGAAATATTTTATTGAGTCCAAAATGATCCAAAATATTTTCCAGAATTTTTCTGGAATTTTTCTGAGTCATTTGCTATTTTTAATGAATTAAATGAATTATCGAATTATTTTAAATATTAAATCGCTGGAAAATCCGAGTCGGTTATCGCTCATCCGATCGAGCCCGAGTCGACTCGAAGTTCGAAGTCCGACCGAGCCACGCGGGTCGAGCCGAACCCGTCGCCTCGAACCCTAGTTACGCGACCGCTGGATCAAGATCCAACGGTTGTGATTGCGCCACGCCGCCTAGTCGAGACCGAGTCGAACCTGCTCGTGCCGTGCGATCGTGGCCGTCCGTCGTGCGCTGCGGACGGCTAGGATTGAGCCGCGCCGCCGCCATGTCCGGAAGCCGGACTCGCCGCATCGCCTCGCCATGGAAACCGTGCGATCTCGACGCCCGAGTCGGTATTTAAGGCGTGAGTCGTGCGAGATCACCGCCACCGCGCACCTTTGCCCTAGCCGCCACTGGAGAGCTCCTCCGTGCTCACGATTCCTCGCCGGAGTTGATTAGGGTTAATTTAGGGTTTTGGCGTCGTTGCCGCCGCCCACCGGCCTCCATCGTGTTGGTGGCCGATCCAGACCGCAAGGACGAGGCGCGCCTGGGAGTAGCGCCATCGCCGGAGACGCCTCAACGCCGTGTGGGAGGTCGCTTTCCCGACTCCGACGGAGCAGCGCCGCAACACCATCGTCAACCCCGAAGCACGCCAACCGTCCGATCAAATCCAACGATCCAGGTGAGCCACGTGTAACCAAAACCTCGAACCCGGATCGGATCTCGACCGTTGATTAAGATCCAACGCCCACGCCGCCACGCGCCGCGCCGCCAAAGATGAGCCTGCCGGCCGGCAAGTGGGGTCCGCATGTCGATGACACGGTCCGGTGGACCAGGATTCACCGTGGACCAAGCCGTGCCGTGCGCCCAGTCCACAGCACAGTACGGGACACGTGTCATCAACCGGGTGATGCCACGTGGCATGATGACGTCATGCTGACGTCATCGTGGGAGCCGTTGTGCCGACGCCAAGAAACACCGTGGACCAATCAGAGGCTGCCACGTGTCCATGCTGACGCAATAATTAATTTCCGAAAAAGAAAATGATTTATTAATTCGAAATATTGATTCAAATTTAGATTCAAACTTCAAACGCTTATAACTTTTGCGTTTCAACTCCGATTTGAGTGATTCAAATTTCTAAATTTGTATAAAATTGAGATCTACCTAAGTATGAATTTTATTTAATTTTTGGACTAAAGTTTTTCTCTGTAAAATTATTTAATTGATTATTTAAACTTTAAATAATCATAACTTTTGCGTTTTAACTCCGAATTTGACGATTCCAGTTTCTAAAAATCCACAAAATTATGTTCTCTCTGTTTATGGATTTTATTTGGAGTTTTGGGATCTTTTTGCCTATTGTTTATTTGTGTATTTGCTATTTGCACGCTTTACGAGTAGACGTTGAAGTGCCGGAAGGATTCGAAGGAGAAGTATTGGCTCAGGATCCAACTCAAGACCAAGAGCAAGTACTTTTTGAAGGCAAGTTGTGCTTTGACCATGTTGATCCTATTTCGAAATCTATTTTGATTTTAAACTATTGCATGCTAGTTCAATTAGAAAAAAATACTTTGTTTAACATGGGGGTTAGATAAGTACCAATTTGCTGTATGACACCTTGATTATTTAAGTATGTGCCATGACCCTTGTCACCCTAGTTGTGGATTACTAGTTGGACATTATTAACTTGCCAACATGGGTTTAGACCGCTGTAGTATACTGCTTAGACCTGCTACGTGCTCATAACATGATTTTGGATAATTAAATGTTAATATTGACTTAATGATATATTGAACCTGTTTTGGAAAAGTATCATGTGATGTTGATGGCACGTGGTGCATGGTAATCAACTGGGTTTGATAAACAGCCGACGGGCATGTGGCAAGAGTAATCAGCGGGCCATTGTGGCGTTGGGAATGTTGATTTGGTTCTTCTTAGTCTTGCCCTGGTCACTCTAAGGACTTAACCTTGCAAGCCTTTGAACTGGTCATACTTGCAACCACATGGTCGGAATGGGACGGCCCTAGTTGACTAAGTCGCTAAGGACTCACTTGTGGAGCCTCAGGGTGTCAATTACACCGCTTGTGTGATTGTGCGGGGAGCGTATCGTGGTCGTGGCCGATACCCATCTAACGGTGTGTTGGTCCCATACTTCGCCTTGGCTAAGGGAAGGGATGGTGTAGAGCACGAACCGAGAGGACCACCTGTGTTGTTTGAGGCTTCCAAAGGCTTTGTTACTGAACTCGCCTTTGTGGTGTTTGACTCAGATCTTGTGGGTAAAGTGCATAACCTCTGCAGAGTGTAGAATCTATTTAAATAGCCGAGTCCACTGATCGACAATGCTCTGGAATTACAAATAAGGGTTAGATTTTCTGAAAATAACTTGGATTTGAAAGGTTGGTCTGGTTTAAGAATAAAGATGATGGTAATGTGGTTTAGGATGGGGAAAATGTTTATTAAAACTTCTTGAAAAGTTATTTACGCTTTACTGATTTCTACTGCTTTCGAATCTACTTATATTACTCTTCGAATGCTGTTTACTGCAAATATACCTTGAGCTATTCCTTTGTACCAAGCCATGCATATAGTATATTAGCTTGCATTCTGTGCATGACTTGCTGAGTACCAAGTACTCACCCTTGCCTCAACACAATATCGCTTGAAGAGGAGACTACACCACTTTGGAGGAGGAACTCCAAGAAGATCCGCTCTACTTAGGACGCGAGCCCGCCGATTGCCTCGTGGTATACCGATGGCGCCACGGTTATCTTAGTTTCATTGCTATTATTTTTCTCTCGAATAAGTTTCGCGCATACATTTTGTAACTTGGCCATAAGGTCGAGTAACCAGTTTGGTTATTTAAATAAAGTACTTTATTGGTATCGTTTGGTATGATTGTGATATTTACCGATGTTAAGACTGTGTGCACTAGCGCGTTCCTGGACTAGTGCTGAATACACAGAGGGTCCGGATTTGCAAATTCGGGGTCCCGACAGCCTCCTATTGAGAAAGTTGTAGATAACTTCAATACCTTTAATTGGACACCAAGAACGTCCAATTCTACCCAGCCGTTTGAAAGTTATGATCGTTTTACCGAACGTGTTCAAATCTGTGATGTGATTGGGATAGATCGGGTTGATCTGTAGATTAGGCAATTTTAGAGGCCGAATAAGCTTTTCCCAATACTTAAATAAAGATAGGAAATTTCCTAAGCTTCGTGATTATGTACTCGTTTACTTAATTTGGAGATCTAGAACTCAAGTTATGCTAGTTTGAAGTCTGCTGTCCCGGGGGACAGATTCTCTGTTTTTCGGCTTTGGGAGTAGTTTGCGAAGTCGGGGTAGATGAGCGATTGTGTACTGTTTTTTGGGCACAGTTTGAGTGTGTGGTATCTATGCACAGGTGGTGTGACCCCGGGAGTGCCCTCATCCTCTCGCCAATCCGTCGCCCGCGGTTAAGGCAAGTGTATTGGAATGGGTAGCGTGTTGTATGTTGCTAGTCTTGATTACATGCAAATTGTTTTCATGATATGGTAACTTGCCATGATGAGTGTTTGCCCATGGTATGATGAAAATGGTAGGTTATGATGCTATGCAATGATTAGTTGTTTATGTTTACGGCATATGTTGCATACATGGCATGAAAACTGGCCCGGTCGGTGAGAAAGTCATAATAGTCCGGTAAGGTCGGTGAGAAAGTTATGACTAATCCGGAGCGCCATTGAGTAAGACCTACCTCGTGATTCCATCCACCGTGGTGAGTGGAAGCGAGGAGTAGGCACCCTCCATCTACGGGATGGAAGGGGAAAGAGGGTGCAAGCCGACGGGTGTGCACTCGGCAATACCGGTATGTGCTTCAAGGAGACATGTGCATTGCAATGCATTGCATACATGATGATGGTGATGGGATGTGTATAATGAGATTTGGACACGATTATGATGCTAAGCATGATGTATAGCGATGTTAACGTTGAATTGTTCTTTATGTTCCATTGCAATATACTTGCTGAGTGATGAACTCACGCTTGTGTTTTATGTTGTTTTTAGGTACCATAAAACCGGCATGCGGGAAAGGGCATTAGCTACACTTCCACACGTAGCTTCACACTTATAGACAGTTTAATCATTTGGAGTCATGATAATAATGAATAGTGCCATGAAACTTGGTGTATGGCTTGGTTTTGAGCTTAAGTTCATCGTTTGATTCGTTATAATTTGTGGAATGGTTGAATTCCTTATTTTAGACATAAGCGATGCTATATCAATTGTTATTGCTGTTTTAGATGTCTCTTATCATGCTATATCTTGCCTTATTATTACTGTTGCTTCAATTCATGGAAAAACAAAGGAGATGCTGCCGAAATTTTCGGTTTTAGCATTTGCACATTTGCTTTATTAAACCTTTATTTTTGGTATTTAGATGTTGTTTAGTCTATGTTTGGTAACATTCAGGAATACTAGATGCTGGGGTGTTACAGTTGGTATCAGAGCGGGCTGTAGGTCCTTGGAATGTGTATTTTTATTGTCATACCTTAGGTGCAACTAAAATTTTGATGTGGGATAACCTAGAAACATGGTTTATGTTATAATTAAAATTTACTATAGGATAGCAACATTAAAACTTGCAAAAGTGGAATAACCAATTTAAAATCTGACACACTTGGTTGCACAGTAGGATGGGGTTTTGGTACATCATTGCATCACGTTTGATTATTTGATGGAGACTATGTTTATGATGATGATTGATCTTTGCTCTTGTTTATGTGATGATGTGCTTATGAATATGTGATCGTATGGTTGTCTGACTGTAGCAGCCATGTCGAGGGGTAGAGGTCGTGGTCGCCAAGGCCGTGGAGGCCAGGGGCGAGGTTCTTAGGGAGTTGCTGAGTCTGTAGCCGAGGGAAGCGCTTCGCTCAATGCTCATGGGCTAACGCAGGAGGAGGTCCCGGCAGCACAGTCGGGGGCTGAGGTACCCGCCGCCACTGCGGACTTGGTTCAGGCTCTGCAGAGGGAGGTTCAGGAGCTGCGCCTGTGACACAACGGAATGCCGAGACTTTATAAAATGTGAAATTAGAGATTGTGGCATTACAAAATATGAATGATGAGGTCAAAAACATTATGAAGTGTGGAATTATGGTTAAAACCATAGGGTATGGAGGTTAATAGCGTTTTCGGGCCGTTTCCGGGAGTTTGGGCCTTTCCGGGGAGTTTTGTGAAGGGTTTCGTAGCATGGAAAACAAAAATTTTTCCTACGATTGCAACCAAACACCAAGATCATATCTAGGAGATGCAAGTAAACGGTTTCAGAAGGACTCACCAGTAGACCGAAGCGGAATAACGCTCCCGCAAACAAACGTGGTTGATGTAGAGGTACACTCCGACTTCAAAGTCGCGAAGATGAGCGCCACAAACGGCAGCCGCCCGCACTTGGTCACACGTGACGGATCAACGATGACCTCCAATCCTCGTTCCAGCGGGGCAGCGAAGTAGTGGATCCTAAAACTCCAACAACACTACAGCCTTAGTGGTGGTGGTGGTGAAGAAATACTTCAGCAGCGCCGCTTAAGCCACAAATAAAAACGGATCAGCAGGAGGAGGGAGAATGGACCAACCAAAGGGTCATGGATGAACACCAAAGAGAGGAGCTCCTCCCTCCCTTTTATAGGAGGAGGAGGAGGCATGCCAAGGGGTGGGGTGGCCGGCGCATGGGGGGGCTGCCCCTTGCCCTCCTCTCTCTTCATGTGAGTGATCTCTCCACTCACAAATTAACCACTTTGATTTCCATTAAAACCCCACTCAAGAAAATGAAAGGTTTTCTCCCATAAACATTTTTATTTCAGATTTAATATTTGTTAATTCTTTTAATTAACAAACATTAACATATACCCCTTTAACTATTCCGATATCCCAAACTATTCCGCGATACTCAAACAGTCCTCAGATCTTGCCCATATTTTTCTCCTGTTTCAGATCCACTCAAATGCATCGATGAACCTTAAGTGTGTCACCCTACGGTTCGTGAATAAAATGGACATGATTGAGACTCCTCTCGATCAATAATCATCACGGATCCGAGATCCATAATGACTCCCATTCACTCAACGATGAACTAGTGATCGCGTAAACCGTAAAACGACATAACCAATTCCTTTTGTCTCACGATATTTTACTTGTCCGGATCCGATCATCAGTATCAACTATACCTAGTTCGATCCCGCTATCGACAAGTACTCTTTACTCGTTCGCGATATAACATTCTTGTGACCTAGTCACATGCTTGCAAGCGATGTCAATGTGATATCACCGAGAGGGCCTGCAGTATATCTCTCCGTCATCCGGATGGACAAATCCCACTCTTGATGCATGAGCCTCAACTAATACTTTCATAGTACCCAAATCCATCTTTATAGTCACCGTGTTACGGAGTGACGCTTGATGTCATCAAAGTACTCTTCCTAATTAGTGATTGACATCATCTCATGGTCTAAGGAAAAGAGCTATTTCGAATGTGTTTGATACAAAGAACAAACTAAATGACTTGATCGTGATTTGCTATACCAACTTGGGTGTGTGTTCATCACATCATTCTTCTAATGACATGACCCCGCTATTAATAACATCCAATGTTCATGATCGTGAAACCTTGATCATCGCTAATCAACGAGCTAGTTTAAAAGAGGCTTTACTAGGAACCTTTTGTTTATTAAACACACATGTATTAACGCTTCGATTAATACAATTTTAGCATGAGAAATAAACATCTATTATAAACATGGAATATGATAATAAACAATTTATTATTGCCTCTCGCATATTCCCTTCGCCTCCCACTTGCACTAGAGTCAATAATCTAGATTACATTGTGATGATTCTAACACCCATTGAGTTCTCGTGTTGATCATGTTTTGCCCTTGGGAGAGCTTTAGTCAACGAAGTCATTACATTCAGATCCGTGTGCACTTTGCAAATCTTTATATCGCCATCCTTGACATGTTCACGGATGGAGTGAAACCGACGCTAATATGTTTGGAATTCTTGTGTGACCTTGGTTCTTTAGCATTGGCTATGGCACCATTGTTGTCACAATAGATAACCATCGGGTCCAACGCACTCGAACCACACCTAGTTCTGGATATGAACATCTTCATCCAAACCGCTTCCTCATACGCTTCAAGAGCAATATATTCCGCCTGTTGAAGATCCCGCCACCACAGATTGCTTGGAACTTCTCCAGCTCACCGCTTCCTCCATTCATTTCAAAAATGTACCCGGATTGAGACTTAGAGTCATCCTGATCGCTGTCAAAGCTAGCGCCGACGTAACACTTTGCGACGAGCTCTTTCTTCACCACCATATATGAGAAACATATCCTTAGTTCTTCTTAAGTACTTAAAGATATTCTTGATCAGCCGTCAGTTGTTCAAAACCTGGATCAGACCAGTACCGCTTAGTCAAACTAATAGCATGTGCCACATCCGGTCTTGTACACAACATAGCATACATGATAGAGCCTATGGTCAAGCATAGGGAATCTTATTCATTACTTCTCTATCTTCTCATTGTAGTCGGACTCGAGTCTTACTCAACGCCTTGCCTTGCATCATAGGTAAGAACCCTTTCTTACTTTCGTCCATTCTAAACTTCTTTAGAATCTTGTCAAGATATGTACTTTGTGATAGCCCAATTAAGCTGCCTCGATCTATCTCTATAGATTTTGATGCCTAAAATATATGCCGCTCACCAAGGTCCTTCATTGAAAACTTACTGCTTAAGTAATCTTTTACACTTTTCAAAAGTTCTATATCATTTCCTATCAACAATATGTCATCCACATATAATATCGTAAATGCTATAGAGCTCCCACTCACTTTCTTGTAAACACAAGATTCTCCGTAAGTTTGGACAAATCCAAAACCTTTGATTACCTCATCAAAACGGAGATTCCAACTTCGTGATGCTTGCTTCACCATAAATGGATCGCTGAAGTTTGCATACCTTATTAGCATCCTTAGGATCAACAAAACCTTTGGGTTGTATCATATACAACTCTCCCTCAATGTTTCCATTAAGGAACGCAGCTTTTGACATCCATCCGCCAGATTTCATAATCGAAAAATGCAAAGCAATTGCTAACATAATCCTAACAGACTTTAGCATCGCTACGGTGAGAAAGTCTCATCGTAGTCAACTCCTTGAATTTGTCGAAAACCCTTTGCGACAAGTCGAGCTTTATAGACGGTCACATTACCATCAGCGCTTCATTTTCTTTTGAAAATCCATTTGTTCTCAACGGCCTTACTTGGCCATTGGGTAGGTCCACCAAAGTCCATACTTGGTTTTCATACATGGATCCCATTTCGATTTCATGGCTTCTAGCCATTTGTCGAATCTGGGCTCATCATCGCTTCATCATACGTCGCAGGTCATTATTCTCAACTACCATGACATTCATAGTAGGAACATAAAAGTCGAGCAAGATAGCGCTCTTGTTGACTCTGGCGAGGTGCGGTAGTGTTCTCTTTCTGAGTTTCATGATCCTTATCATTAGTTCCTCTTCATTTGGTGAAGTCAACTCCAAACAACTTCCGCTACACTGCACTTGCCATTCCATGAAGAGAAGGTTCAACAACCTCGCCGAAGTTCTACCTTCCTACTACTCACACCTTTCGAGAGAAACTCTTTTTCCAAAAGGATCCATTCTTGGCAACGAAAACCTTGCCCTCGGATCTCGTGATAGAAGGTGTACCCAATTGTTTCTTTAGGGTATCCTATGAAGACGCATTTTTCCGCTTTGGGTTCGAGTTTATCAAAGTTGAAGTTTCTTCACATAAACATCGCATCCCCAAACTTTTAGAAATGATGACTTAGGTTTGTTGCCAAACCATAATTCATACTGTCATTTCAACGGATTTAGATGGTGCCCTATTTAAAGTGAATGCACTGCTTCTAGTGCATGACCCCAAAATGAAAGTGGCAAATCTGTAAGGGACATCATAGATCGAACCATATCCAATAAAGTACGATTACGACGCCGGATACACCATTACGCTGTGGTGTTCCAAATAGGAGTGAGTTGTGAAACTATTCCACATTGTTTCATGTGTGTGCCAAACTCAGAATTAAGATACTCTCCTCCACGATCGATCGTAGAAATTTGATCTTTTTGTTACGATGATTTTCTACTTCACTCTCAAATTCTTTGAACTTTTCAAATGTTTCAGACTTGTGTTTCATTAAGTAAATATATCCATATCTACTCAAATCATCCGTGAAAGTAACGGCAACGATATCCACCACGCTACCGACACACTCATTGGACCACACACATCGGTATGTATGATTTCCAATAAGTCGGTTGCCCGCTCCATTGTACCGAAAACGGGTTCTAGTCATCTTGCCCATGAGGCATGGTTCACATGTCTCAAATGATTCATAATCAAGTGATTCTAGTAGTCCATCGTAATGGAGCTTCTTCATGCTTAACACCAATATGACATAAGCGGCAATGCCACATATATGCAGCAATATCATCATTCAACTTAATTCTTTTGGCATTCATATTATGAACATGTGTACTATTATCAAGATTCAAAATAAACAAACCATTCTTTTCGTGTGCATGACCATAAAAGATATTATTCATATAAATTGAACAACCATTGTTCTCGTGACTTGAATGAATAACCGCCTCGCATTAAACAAGATCCGTATATGATGTTCATGCTCAACGCAGCACTAAATAACAATTATTTAGGTTTATAACTAATCCCGATGGTAATTGGATAGGTAGCGTCCCGACGGCGATCACATCAACTTTTGATCCATTGCCGACGCCGCATCATTACCTCTCATCCCTTGCTAGTTGTCGCTTATTCCTTAGCTCCTGCTTTCGAAGTTACATATGTTAGCAAACCGAACCGTATCAAATACCCAGGCACTATCAAGCGAGTACTAGTAAGGTACACATCAATAACATGTATATCATATATACCTTTGCTAACTTTCCCGTCCTTCTTATCACCGGATATTTTGGGCGCTTGCGCCTAGGCTCAAAGGCGCCCTTGCAATAAAAACATTCAAGATCTCGACTTAGGGCCACCTTGGTCTTCTTCTCGATGTAGCAACAGCATTTGCCCTTCTTCTTGAAGTTTCCTTAGACTTACCTTTCTTCTTGAAATCGATAGTCTTTTGGACCATCAACACTTGATGTTCCTTCTTGATCTCCACTTCAGCTTTTAGCATTGACAGGTTCGGGAGAGACTTCTTCATGCCCTCGCATGTTGTAGTTCATCACAAAGCTCTTGTAGCTTGGTGGCGTAGATCGGAGAACACGATGAATTCCTAGCTCAATGGGGATCGTTATTCCCAAAGCTATGAGTTTATCTACGCATCTGCACATTTTGAGTACGTGCTCACTAACGGAGCTGTTTTCCTCCATCATGCAGCCTAAAGAACTTTTCAAGCTTCATAACTCTCTACCGCGCATGGGTGTCGTAAGATCATTTTCAACTCCCTCATTGTATCAAAAGCATTGCTGTGCTCGAACGCTGCAGCTCGTGCTCAAGGCCATACAAAATGCCGCATTGAACTAAACTGTGGTCCTCCTTGGCGAGTCAAGAAAACATTTTTCTCCTCCTCGGGGCATCATCGGGCGGGTCACCTAGCGGTGCTTCTAGCACATAGCTCCTTTGAGCAGCCGAGGAGAATCCTCGTGTTAAGGGCCCAGTTGGTAAAGTTGCTACCATTGGTGGCTAGTTTCTCTTTCTCCATGAACAGATTGAAATTGAAAATAGAGGGTGCCATCTACAACATATTTGCAAAGTTATTTAGACTAAGTTCATAATAGATTAAGTTCAATGTTAATTCAAAATTAATACGAGAACTCCCACTCAAAAACAACATCCCTCTAGTCATTTTTAGTGATTACATGAACCAAATTCACTATACCGAAACCGATCATCACGTGAGACGGCATAGTTTCAAAGGCGAACATCAATATGTTCATCATATCATCCATATGACTCATGCTTTACCTTTCGGTTCGTGTTCCGAGGCCATGTCTCAGACATGCTAGGCTCGCCAAGTAGAACCAAAGTATTTGCATGTGTAAATCTGGCTTACACCCGCTGTATGCGAACGTAGAGTCTATCACACCCGATCATCACGTGGTGCTTCAAACGACTAACTTTCTTAACGGTGCATACTATGGAAGAACACATTATTATCTTGATATTAATTTGGAGGGATCATCTTATAGTGCTATCGACGTGATCATAATCAAGCAAAATAAGATGCATAAAAGGATTAACATCACATGCATGAATAAAGTGATATGATATGGTCCTTTCAAAGACTTGATCTCCATCTTGTGCGACATGGTATGATCTCCATCATTCCACCGGCATGGCACCAAGGTCCATGATGTCGCCATCTTGATTGTCTTCCTCCATTACAATATATCACATGGACATATATTTAGCACGCAGGTTATAAAAGAAAAACAACCAAATATTCTCACGGTTGTTTAAATTTACAATAAATTTCATTTCATACAACAATCTTTGTATCAATGACCATATCACATCACAAGCCCCCAAAAACAAGTTAGACGCCTCTAATTTATTTTTGCATATTTTACGTGGTTTTGGGCTTTCTAGGAAAAACTATTCTTACCTACGAACAAGAACCACAACGGTGATAAAAACATTATTAGCAAACCGTTGTAAATTAGATCATGACTATAGTGGGAGAAATCGACACCCGCAAAGCCACTTATGCAATACTAGTTGCATGTCGAGCGTGGAACAAGTCTCATGTGCGAGGACATGTAAGGTTAGTCCGGCCGCTTCAAATCCCACTATGCCACCATGATCCAAAATACACGAAAAGTATGCAATAACATGATCATCAACGCCCACATCCACATGTGTTTTAAAACCGCATAAAACATCTACGCATAGACACGGCTCGATACCACTTTCAAGGGTTTCGTGAGCATGGAAAACAAAAATTTTTCCTACGATTGCAACCAAACACCAAGATCATATCTAGGAGATGCAAGTAAACGGTTTCGTATGACTCACCCTCGTAGGACCGAAGCGGGAATAACGCTCCCGCAAACAAACGTGGTTGATGTAGAGGTACACTCCGACTTCAAAGTCGCTGAAGATGAGCGC
Organism: Rhipidocladum racemiflorum; assembly: GCA_036346355.1. Lineage (NCBI taxonomy): Eukaryota > Viridiplantae > Streptophyta > Magnoliopsida > Poales > Poaceae > Rhipidocladum > Rhipidocladum racemiflorum. The sequence goes on from CM070571.1 coordinate 25,416,912, forward strand.
CACAAACGGCAGCGCCTCCGCATTTGGTCACACGCACGGATCAACGATGACCTCCAATCCTCGTTCCAGCGGGCAGCGGAAGTAGTGGATCCTCGAAAACTCCAACAACACTACACCTAGTGGTGGTGGTGGTGAAGAAATACTTCAGCAACGCCGCTTAAGCCACAATAAAAACGGATCGCCAGGAGGAGGGAGAATGGACCAACCAAAGGGTCATGGATGAACACCAAAGAGAGGAGCTCCTCCTCCCTTTTATAGGAGGAGGAGGAGGCATGCCAAGGGGTGGGGTGGCTGGCGCATGGGGCTGCCCCTTGCTCCTCCTCTCTTCATGTGAGTGATCTCTCCACTCACAAATTAACCACTTTGATTTCCATTAAAACCCCACTCAAGAAAATGAAAGGTTTTCTCCCATAAACATTTTTATTTTCAGATTTAATATTTGTTAATTCTTTTAATTAACAAACATTAACATATACCCCCTTTAACTATTCCGATATCCCGAAACTATTCCTGGCGATACTCAAACAAATTCCTCGCATCAGTCCATATTTTTCTCCTGTTTCGTATCCACTCAAATGCATCGATGAACCTTAAGTGTGTCACCCTACGGTTCGTGAATAAAATGGACATGATTGAGACTCCTCTCGCATCAATAATCATCAGCGGATCTCGAGATCCATAATGACTCCCATTCACTCAACGATGAACTAGTGATCGCAGTAAACCGTAAAAACGACATAACCAATTCCTTTTGTCTCACGATATTTTACTTGTCCGATCCGATCATCAGTATCAACTATACCTAGTTCGATCCCGTTATCGACAAGTACTCTTTACTCGTTCGTGATATAACATTCTTGTGACCTAGTCACATGCTTGCAAGCGATGTCAATGTGATATCACCGAGAGGGCCCAGAGTATATCTCTCCGTCATCCGGATGGACAAATCCCACTCTTGATGCATGAGCCTCAACTAATACTTTCATAGTACCCAAATCCATCTTTATAGTCACCGTGTTACGGAGTGACGCTTTGATGTCATCAAAGTACTCTTCCTAATTAGTGATTGACATCATCTCATGGTCTAAGGAAAAGAGCTATTTCGAATGTGTTTGATACAAAGAACAAACTAAATGACTTGATCGTATTTGCTATACCAACTTGGGTGTGTGTTCATCACATCATTCTTCTAATGACATGACCCCGTTATTAATAACATCCAATGTTCATGATCAGGAAACCTTGATCATCAGTTAATCAACGAGCTAGTTTAAAAAGAGGCTTTACTAGGAACCTTTTTGTTTATTAAACACACATGTATTAACGTTTCTGATTAATACAATTTTAGCATGAGAAATAAACATCTATTATAAACATGGAATATGATAATAAACAATTTATTATTGCCTCTCGGGCATATTCCCTTCATTTTGAGCCTAGGGGAAAGGGTCGTGGGCCTTGGCGGGGGAGAGTTTGAGTCCATTTAGGAGTGGGAATCCTGTTTGGGGGCTTCCTCCTGCCCTTTATTTGCGCCCCACCCCTGCTTGGTGCGCCCCCCACCTCCCCCTTAAAGCCCTAGCCGCCACCCCCCACCTCCCCCTCTCCCTTGCATGCGCCCCCACCTTCCCCTTTGCTCCCCACCTCCCCACCACCTCTCCTCCACCCCTTGCTTCCCTAGGGTAGCCTTTCCACCCCTGCACCTCGAAGATCCGTCCATTGGAGCGAGGAACGAACCGGGAGGAGGTCCATTTGGTTTTCGTGCGTTGGGCGAAGGTATGGCCATGGTAATCCTTGGGGTTGGTCTAGGTACTGTTCTAAGGATCATTATCATGTTTTTGGATCAATTGGTGGTGCTGGAGTTGAGTAGATTAGATTAGATCTAGAAGTTGCCACGTTCTCTATTTCGGGCAGCATGAGCAGTCGACCTAGGGTTTGGGTTTTCGTCAATTTAAAGTCGGATTTTAGTCGTACGGTTGTTGAAGAAGTTGTAGGTAATTTCAATACCTTTCAGTGGGTATAAAGAAGTTTAAATTCCGCCCAGCCGTTTGAAAGTTATGATCGTTTTACCGAACGTATTAAAATCTGTGACGTGATTGGAACAAATCACGGTATTTTGTAGATTAAACAACTTTAGAGTCCGAATCAGTCTTTCCCTATACTTAGAAAAAGTTGGGAAATTTCCTAAGCTACGCGAGGATGTACTCTTTTAATTAATTCGGAGTCTTAGAACCCGAGTTATGCCTTTTGGAAGGCTGCTGTCCCGACGGGACAGAACCTCTGTTTTTGGGTTTTGCGAGTAGTTTGCGATGTCGGGGTAGAAGAGGGTTTGTGTACTGTTATGTGGACATGATTGTGAGTGTGTGGTGCCTATGTGCAGGTGGTGTGACCCCGGGAGTGCCTTCTACTTCTCGCCAATCCGTTGCCCGTGGTTAAGACAAGTGTATTGTAATGGATAGCGGGTTGTAGGTTGCTAGTTGAGACTAGATGAACTTGATTATATGATATGATCACTTGCCATGCTTTAATGATTGCCTATGATATGATGAGTATACTATGATTCCATGTGTTAATGTACAAGTTAATTATGATGTTGGCATATTTGCATACATGGCATGTTACATGGCCCGGGCGGTGAGAAAGTCATAACTAGTCCGGGGAAGGTCGGTGAGAAAGTTATGACTATTCCGGAGAGCCAATGAGTAAGTCCTACATCGTGATTCCATTCACCGTGGTGAACGGAAGCGAGGAGTAGGCACCCTCCATCTTCGGGATGGAAGGGGGGAGAGGGTGCATACCGACGGGTGTGCACTCAACCATACCGGTATGAGTTTCCAGGAGATATGTGCATCGCATCGCATTGCATTGCATTGCATTATATGAGGATGTTATATGAGGATGATTTATGATGATGTCAATGATATGCTTACACTATGAATATGAGATGTGTATGATGTTGTATGTGAAAAGTGGTGATGAAGGTATTGGAATGTATTTTCTTGTTCCATTGCAATATACTTGCTGAGTGATGAACTCACGCTTGTGTTTATGTTGTTTTTCTTAGGTACCATGAAACCGGCATGCGGGAAAAAGGGTTTAGCTACACATCTACACGTAGCTCCACACAAATTAGACAGTGTTATCATTTGGAGTCATGATAATGAAAGTATTGCCATGAAACTTGGAGAATTGCTTAACTGTGTGCTCGGTCTTACTATTTGATTCGTTTGGCTCATGAAGTGGTTGAATGCTTTATCCTGGACTTATATTGTTGCTATGTCACATGTTATTGCTGTTTTAGATGCTTTCCATTATGATATAACTTGTGATACTTTGTTTTTGCTCCGAATCATGGAAAAACAAAGGAGATGCTGCCGAAATTTTCGGTATTAGCATTTGTTCCTTTGCTATAATTTACGTGAAATTGTGGTATTTATAGGTTGCTTAGTCTTTGTTTGGTAGCATTCGGGCATATTAAATGCCGGGGTGTTATAGCGCCAGCAGTTGCTGGCAGCCCCTGCTATTGTGCCTCCCCCTGCAGCGGCCCCAGTTGTTGCCCCCACTGTGCCAGAGCCGAGGATGAGTCTCCGGGAGTGGATGTCCCTCCGTCTGGACACTTTTGACGGAGTGGGCACGCCGGTCCAATCCGCAGATTGGCTGCGGTACATGGAGCGGCAGTTTGAGGTTCTGGAGTTGACCTCGGTCCAGAGAGCTCGCTTTGTGGCCTTTCAGCTGAAGGGCCAAGCGGATATCTGGTGGGAGGGGGTTCTTGCTGCTAGAGCCCCCGCTCTTGGACCGGTCACCTGGGAGAACTTTGTGGCTTGCTTCCGAGGCAAGTTCTACCCAGAGTCTTTTCTTGAGAGAATTGTAACACCCCAAAATTTTGCTTTTCTTAAATTCATGTGTGATTTGGCACTTTGGTGAATTTTCTGGAATTTATTTGGATTTATTGGAATTTATTTGAATTTATTCCATTTTGAAATAATTAAAGAATTAAACTTTGCAAATAAAATTTTGTTGGAAATATTTTATTTGAGTCCAAAATGATCCAAAGTATTTTCCAGAATTTTTCTGGAATTTTTCTGAGTCTTTTGATATTTTTAATGAATTAAATGAATTTCTGGGAATTATTTTAAATATTAAATCGCTGGAAAATCAAGTCGGGTCAAGTACTGTTCATCCGACCGGACACGAGTCCGAGTCCGACTCGAGTCCGACCCGAGCCAAGTGACTTGACCGAACCCTATTCGATCACGACCGTTGAATCGAGATCCAACGGTCCAGATTGGATCGCACCGGTTGAGCCGAAGTTCGCCGGATCCGACCGCGCCAGCGATCGTGGGCCGTTGATCGCGCTTATCGGACGGTCCTCCGTCGTCGCTCTCCGCCCGAAGTCCGAGCCGGACTCCGCCGCCGCCGCCGTCGTGAGGATTTAGGTTTCCGTTTTCCGCGCGGAAGCCGAGACTATTTAATGCCCGGATCACACCCCGAGGATCACCTTGACCTTGCGAAGCCGTTGCCCTAGCCGTCGCCGCCGCAGCGGTACTCGACGCGCTTCGCAATCGCCGCCAGAGTTGTAGCACTCCTCCGCCGCGTTTTTGCTTGCTCGCCGCCTGGCCGTCGTCCCCCGCCGCCGTTGACCCTAGATCCGGACTCACCGCGACGAGACGCACCCGAAGGGACCTCTCACCTTGCCGGAGGAGCCCGCAAACGCCGTTGCCCGTGTCGCCGTCCCCAGCTCCGCCGCACGCCATCGCCATCGCTCGAAGCTTCTCATCCGTCCGATCAAGATCCAACGTCCCAGATTGCGCCACGTCATCTCACGGTGAGATTCCGTCCAAAACCACTAGATCCAATCTTGACCGTCCGATCTAGATTCAACGGTCCAGATCAAACACGTTAACCCAAACGCGTGAGAGCCAGATCTAATCTGGGCCGTTGATTTTCAAATCGACGACCGAGATTGCGCCACGCGTCCGAGAAGGCTGACCGCGCCGCGGCCGCCGCCCATGCGCTGCGTGCAGGTGACGCCGACACGCTGGGCCCGCATGTCACGGCCAGCCACTCGCACCATGACGCCACATCGACGCCATGGCGGGCCCGCATGTCGCCGATCGTCTCAGCCGAGCGCTAACGCCGCCAGTGACGCCACAAAGGTCCCACTGCCGCCGACTGCGGCCGAGCCTGGCCGACGCCGCAGCGACGCTACCCGAGGCGGACCCACCGCTGCCTCACGAGGAGCCGTGGACCGAGTCCACTGAGACCCGAGCCGAGCGTGGACCAAGTCCATGGATCGTACCGACGCCAGCCGCCCAATCGAGGTCGACACGTGTCCAGCCGACGCAATAATTAATTTCCAAAAAGAAAATGATTTATTAATTCGAAATAACGATTTCGATTTTGATTCAAACTTCAAACGCTTATAACTTTTATGCTTCAACTCCGATTTGAGTGATTCAAATTTCTAAATTTGTATAAAATTGAGATCTACCTAATTATGAATTTTATTTAATTTTTGGACTAAAGTTTTTCTCTGTAAAATTATTTAATTGATTATTTAAACTTTAAATAATCATAACTTTTGCATTTTAACTCCAAATTTGACGATTCCAGTTTCCAAAAATTCATAAAATTATGTTCTCTCTGTTTATGGATTTTATTTGGATGTTTGGACACTTTTTGCCTATTGTTTATCCGTGTATTGCTATTTGCACGCTTTACGAGTAGACGTTGAAGTGCCTAAGGATTCGAAGGAGAAGTATTGACTCAGATCCAACTCAAGACCAAGAACAAGTACTTTTTGAAGGCAAGTTGTGCTTTGACCATGTTGATCCTATTTTGAAATCTATTTTGATTTAACCTATTGCATGCTAGTTCAATTAGAAAATACTTTATTTAAATATGGGGGTTAGATAAATACCAATTTGCTGTATGACACCTTGATTATTTAAATATGTGCCATGACCCTTGTCACCCTAGTTGTGGATTACTAGTTGGACATTATTAAATTGCCAACATGGGTTTTAGACCGTTGTAGTATACTGCTTAGACCTGCTACGTGCTCATGACATGATTTTGGACAATCAAATGTTAATATTGACTTAATGATATATTGAACCTGTTTTTGATGGCACGTGGTGCATGGTAATCAACTGGGGTTTGATAAATAGTTTTCGACCGGGGCATGTGGCAAGAATGATCAGGTGGGCCAGTTGTGGCACTGGGGATGTTGATTTGGTTCTTCGGGTAGTCTTGCCCTGGTCACCCTAAGGACTTCACCTTGCAAGCCTTTGAACTGGGTCTAACGTGCAACCACATGTATGTAATGGGACGGACCTAGTTGACTAAGTTGCTAATAACGCACTGCGGACCTCGGGAGGTCAACTACACCCTTTGTGTAAGTTGTACGGGGAGCGTCTGGCCGAGGCCAGTACCCATCTAACGGTTGATTGGCCTAAACTTCGCCTTAGCCAAGGGAAGGGTTAGTGTGCAATAGCCGGGAGGACCACTTGTATTGTTAGAAGTTTCCGAAAGACTTTGTTACTGAACTCGCCTTTGTGGTGTTTGATCAGTATCTTGTGGGTAAAGTGCATAACCTCTACAGAGTGTACAATCTATTCGAATAGCCGTGTCCGCGGTATTGACATCGCCGAATTACAGTCAAGGGTTAGATTTTCTCAAAAATAACTTGGATCTGAATGGTTGGGTTGGATTAATAATGATGTTGATGGAAACATGGATTAGGATGGGAAAGATGTTTATTAAACTCCTTGAAAAGTTAATTATGCTATACTTGTTTCTACCGCTTGAATCTACTTATGTTACTTGTCAAATGTCAAGCATCAAAATATACCTTGAGCTATTCCTTTGTACCAAGCCATGCATATAGTATATTAGCTTGCATTCTCAGGCATGACTTGCCGAGTACCAAGTACTCACCCTTGCCACAATACAACACCGCTTGAAGAGGAGACTACACCACTTTGGAGGAGGAGCTCCAAGAGGATCCGTCTACTTAGGGAGCGAGCCGGCCGATTGCCTGTGGTATACTGGATGGCGCCACGAAGTTATTTGATTTTCCGCTGCTACTATTTCTCTCTTAATAAGTTTCGCCCTGCGAGGCGTACATTTGTAACTTGACCATAAGGTCAAGTAACCAGTTTGACTATTTAATTAAAGTACTTTACTGGTATCGAGTGGTATGATTGTGATATTTACCGATGTTAAGACTGTGTGCACTAGCGCGTTCCTGGACTAGTGCTGAATACACAGAGGGTCCGGATTTGCAAATTCGGGGTCCCGACAAGGATGGAGCATACTTTGACGACTCTTTCCCAGGGGAAGAAGTCGGTGGCAGAGTATGAGGTAGAGTTCAACAATGTGGTGCGCTTCGTGCCGGTTGTGGCAGCCGATGACTGGGAGAAGGCAAGGAGGTTCCGTAGGGGCCTCAACCAGGAGTTTAGAGTTGTCATGGGGGCGACTGTCCCTCGTGACTTTTGCTCTGTGGTGGAGCACGTGAAGGGCATGGAGCTCAAGTTGGAGCTCTCCAGGGATAAGAAAAACCCTGGTGGTTTAGGGGTTCCAGCGGCCTCGAGCGGGGGCCAGAAGAGGACTTTTGGTGGAGGAGGTGGGTCTTCTCAGCGACCCACCTTCAAGAAGTTTAAGGGGGGACAGGGCTCCTCCTCAGGGGCTAAGATGAAGCCGCCCTAGTCGTCTTCCTCTCAAGCGGCTGTTCATCCCGTGCCCAGACAGGGCATGATTTGTTTCAAGTGAGGTGGTGAGCACCGTGCTGCGGAGTGTGTTTCGTCCGGGGTTTGCAATCACTGTGGCAAACCCAGCCACATGGGACGAGTCTGCCGGATGAATCCCGGTAGCATCATCAAGTGGGAGACGGTGCCTTCTCCTCCCGCTCCAAAGCGCTTTCCGTGAGGGTCGGTCCACATGATGGCGGCCTGCTCCTCGCCTCACCGCCGCTTAGCGCCACCGGCGCCATCGTGCCCGCAGCTGTCGGCTCCTCCTCAGTTACCTCCACCGCCCCCAGCCTTGTTGGGGCATCAACCGAGGGTCGGGGCTCCTGTTGCCCCGGCGCCACCGAGAGTGTACACCTTGCCGACCGCCGAATCAGCCGGGCATCCAGAGGTGGTTTCAGGTACTCTGCTTGTGGATTCAGTTGATGCCTTTGTTTTGTTTGATTCCGGAGCATCCTATTCTTTTGTGTCATCTGAGTTTGCTAGTAGAGCTAAGTTGGGAGTTCAGCAGATTTCTGAGTCTGTGATAGTCAGTTCTCCTAGGGGTCTGATTGCTAGTTGTTTGGTTTGCCTGGGTTGCACCATTGCCATTGATGATGAGGTTTTCTTTGCCAATCTTATGGTGATTCATTTGGCTCCTTTTGATGCCATTTTGGGCATGGACTGGTTGCATCAGTACCGTGCCAAATTTTGGAAGAAAGTTACCTTGCAGGCCCCGTCAGGGGTGGAGTTGACCTTTCAGGGTGGTATACCTTCCAGTTCTATCTTTGCTTTGGCTAGTCTGTTTACTTGTGGCCGTTTGAGGCAGTTGGGTTTTCTCATGGCTATTTCAGAAAAGCCATCTTCTTCAGTAGCAATTGAAGAGATTCCTGTGGTGAAGGAGTTTGCTGATGTGTTCCCTGATGAGTTGCCTGGTTTACCTCATGTGAGGAATGTGGAGTTTCGTATTGATCTTGTTCCTGGCACTCGACCTATTTCTATCTCTCCATACCGCTTGGCTCGTCCTTTTCAAGACGAGTTGAAAAAGCAATTGGATGATTTGTTGGCCAAGGGCTTTATTCGGCGCAGTGTGTCGCCATGGGGAGCACCCGTCCTCTTCGTTTCGAAGAAGGATGGTAGTTGGCGTATGTGCATTGACTATCGTGCTCTCAATCAAGTGACAGTCAAGAACAAGTATCCATTGCCTCGCATTGAGGATCTGTTTGACCAACTGAAAGGAGCAAAGGTGTTCTCCAAGATTGATCTTCAGTCTGGTTACAATCAGATTCGTCTGAGGGAACAGGACATTGAGAAGACTGCTTTCTCCACTAGGTATGGGTATTATGAATTTAAAGTTATGTCTTTTGGACTAACTAATGCTCCCGTTGTCTTTATGGAGGTGATGAACAGTATGCTACACAAGTACCTTGATGAATTTGTGGTAGTGTTCATCGATGACATTCTGGTTTACTCTAAATCAGAAGAAGAACATGAGCAGCATTTGAGGCTTGTGCTGAGTACTTTGAGGGAGAATTAGTTCTTTGAAAGTTGAAAAAGTGCGAGTTCTGGATTTCAGAAGTGGGTTTTCTTGGCCACATCATCAATCCAGAGGGCATTTCTGTAGATCCTAGCAAAGCCTCAGCAGTTTTGGACTGGGAGACACCCTCCAATGTTAAAGAGGTGCGTAGTTTCCTTGGGTTGGCTGGCTACTATCGGCGTTTTGTGCAGGATTTCTCTATCATTGCTAAGCCACTTTCACAGTTGACCCAGAAAGGGATGAAATTTTAGTGGTCTGCAGAGTGTGAGCACAGTTTCTGCACTTTGAAGGAGAAGTTGGTGACTGCTCCTGTTCTCACCCTTCCCGAGCCTGGGAGGCGCTTCACAGTCTATTCTGATGCTTCACGTTTGGGACTTGGTTGTGTACTCATGCAATATGGCAAAGTGATTGCCTATGCATCACGGCAGTTGAAAAAGCATGAGCAGAACTATCCCACGCATGATCTTGAGCTAGCCGTTGTGGTGTTCGCATTGAAGATATGGAGGCATTTTCTGTATGGTGAGTCTTGTGATATCTTCACTAATCACAAGAGCCTCAAGTACATATTTACTCAAAAAGATTTGAATTTGAGGCAGAGGAGGTGGATGGAATTGATAAAGGATTATGACCTCACAATCCAGTATCATCCGGGAAAGGAAAATGTGGTGGCTGATGCTCTCAGTCGCAAGACAATGCCCCCTGTCATTGATTGTCTTGTTGCTAATTTTGAGCGGTTGGGAGTCTCTTATTGTTTTGCGAGGACCATGCAAGCTGAAACTCAATTGATTCTTGAGTCACCGATCCCCGAGCGCAAAGTGAAGCACAACAAAGATGATCGGGTTGCTCCAAAGAGTGAGAAAACGCCTTGAGGAAGGTAAAACTGGAGACTTTTCCATTGATGATGTGGGAGCTCTGAGGTTTCAGGGTCGCCTTTGTGTACCTCAGAAATCAAAGATGATATTCTGAAAGAGGCTTATCGCACCCCGTACACGGTTCATCCTGGAGAGACCAAGATGTACAGGAACTTGAAAAAGAACTTCTGGTGGAAAAGGATGAGAGTTGATATCGCCAAGTATGTGGCGTCTTGTGGGATTTGTCAGAAGATTAATGCTGAACACAAGTGTCCCGCTGGTCTGTTGCAGCCATTGGAGATTCCTGTGTGGCCTTGGGATGACATTTCTATGGATTTTGTGGTTGGCCTACCTCGTACTCCACGAGGGAAGGATGCGGTTTGTGTTGTGGTGGACTGTCTTAGCAAGTCCGCGCACTTCATTCCATCCGCACTACCAATTCAGCAAGCGAGTTGGCTCCCATCTATGTGCGGGAGATTGTGAGACTGCATGGTGTACCCAAGACGATTATCTCTGATTGGGATGCGAAATTTGTCTCAAAATTTTGGGAGAGCTTGCAGAGTGCTTTGGGTACACAGCTTTGCCTTAGTACCGCTTTTCACCCTCAGACCGATGGGCAGTCTAAGCGTACCATCCAGACTTTGGAGGACATGCTCAGGGCCTGTGTGATGGCATGGAAAGGTAGCTGGGAAGATCATTTGCCTTTGGCAGAGTTTGCTTACAATAACAGCTATCATTCCAGCATCCGTGCTGCTCCTTATGATGTGTTGTAAGGCCGAAAGTGCAGATCGCCACTTTGTTGGGATACAGTGGGAGAGAGAGCGGTCCTTGGACCGGATTGGGTACAACAGACTGTTGATCGAGTGGCAGAGGTACGGCAGAACCTTCTCGCAATGCAGAGTAGACAGAAAAGCTATGTTGATGTGAGAAGGCGAGATTTGGAGTTTGAGGTGGGTGATAGTGTGCTCTTGCGAGTATCTCCCACCAAGGGTGTGGTGCGGTTTGGCACTAAAGGGAAGCTCAGTCCGAGGTATGTTGGGCCATTTCCTATCTCAGCTCGAGTTGGAAAGTTGGCCTATCGCTTGGAGCTACCGGAGTCAATGCAGGGAGTCCATAATGTATTCCATGTTTCGATGTTGAGGAAGTACTTGCACGATCCGGAGTTGGTGGTTCCGTTGGAACCATTAGTGCTTGAGCAGGACCTCACCTTCGAGTCCCGTCCTGTGATAATCCTGGGGAATTCGGAGCGAGTGATGAAGAACAGGACACTCAAGTTTGTCAAAGTCCTGTGGTCGCATCAGACTGAGAGGGAAGCGACTTGGGAGCTGGAGTCTCGCATGCGTGAGAAGTACCCCGAGCTTTTCACCTAAGGTATGAGATGTGAAACCTAGCTATCTTTTGTTTTGCTGGGTTGCGTAGTGGTGTGTCTTGGATTCGAGGTCAAATCCTGTTGAAGAGGGGGGAATGTGACACTACGGAATGTCGTAACATTATAAAATGTGAAAAATGGAGATTAAAACTATACGGTATGAGGTTTAATCGCGTTTTCGGGCCATTTTCGGGAGTTTGGGCCTTTTCGGGGCGAATTGGGCCTTAGGGGGGACCCCACATGGGCCAAAAGTGGAGTTTTCCGGCCCATGTGTGGGGAGGAGGGAAGCATAGCCCTGCCATGCCCCCTTGCCCTTTGTGCCCCCCTTGCAGCCCTAGCCCCCCCTCACCTCCTCTCCCTAGCCCCCGCCCCCCCATCTCCTTCTTCCCCTTGCGCCATCACCCCTCCCCTCTCCTCTCCACACTCGTTGCTGGCATAGGAGAGCTCCTCACCTCGCCACCCCGCTGTACTCTCCATTAGGAAGCTCCGCGACGAGGAGATCCGGCGGATTCGGAGCGAGGAAGGAGATCGGGAGAACCGGGAGGAGATCTTCGGCGTTCGTCGGTTCGTTGATCGTCGGGCGAAGGTATGGCTATAGGTAAACCTTAGGGATGGGATAGGTGCTATGATATAGGATGTTTTGGTGTTTTTAGATCGAAAAGTGGTGCTACAATTAGATGGATTTGGTGAAAACTAGAGATTGCTTAGTGTTCTGCTTCGGGCAGATTGGGCACACGACCTAGGGTTTGAGTTTTCGTAATTTTAGATTCGGAATTTGGTCAGCCGCCTGTTGATAAAGTTGTAGATAACTTCAATACCTTTAATTGGACACCAAGAACGTCCAATTCCAGCCAGCCGTTTGAAAGTTATGATCGTTTTACGAAACGTGTTCAAATCTGTGACGTGATTAGGACAGATCGGGTTGATCTGTAGATTAGGTAATTTTAGATGTCGAATCAGCTTTTTCCCAATACTTAGAGAAAGCTAGGAAAGTTCCTAAGCTTCGCGATGATGTACTCGTTTACTTAATTTGGAGATCTAGAACTCAAGTTATGCTAGTTTGAAGTCTGCTGTCCCGGGGGATAGATTCTATGTTTTTTGGCTTTGGGAGTAGTTTGAGAAGTCGGAGTAGATGAGCGATTGTGTACTTTTTTTGGGCATGGTTTGAGTGTGTGGTATCTATGCACAGGTGGTGTGACCCCGTGAGTGCCCTCATCCTCTAGCCAATCCGTCGCCCGCGATTAAGGCAAGTGTATTGGAATGGGTAGCGTGTTGTATGTTGCTAGTCTTGATTACATGCAAATTGTTTTCATGATATGTTAACTTGACATGATGAGTGTTTGCCCATGATATGATGAAAATGGTAGGTTATGATGCTATGCAATGATTAGTTGTTTATGTTTACGGCATATGTTGCATACATGGCATGAAAACTGGCCCGGTCGGTGAGAAAGTCATAATAGTCCGGTAAGGTCGGTGAGAAAGTTATGACTAATCCGGAGCGCCATTGAGTAAGACCTACCTCGTGATTCCATCCACCGTGATGAGTGAAAGCGAGGAGTAGGCACCCTCCATCTACAGGATGGAAGGGGAAAGAGGGTGCAAGCCGACGGGTGTGCACTCGGCAATACCGGTATGTGCTTCAAGGAGACATGTGCATTGCAATGCATTGCATACATGATGATGGTGATGGGATGTGTATAATGAGATTTGGACACGATTATGATACTAAGCATGATGTATAGCGATGTTAACGTTGAATTGTTCTTTATGTTCCATTGCAATATACTTGCTGAGTGATGAACTCACGCTTGTGTTTTATGTTGTTTTTAGGTACCATGAAACCGGCATGCGGGAAAGGGCATTAGCTACACTTCTACACGTAGCTTCACACTTATAGACAGTTTAATCATTTGGAGTCATGATAATAGTGAATAGTGCCATGAAACTTGGTGTATGGCTTGGTTTTGAGCTTAAGTTCATCGTTTGATTCGTTATAATTTGTGGAATGGTTGAATTCCTTATTTTAGACATAAGTGTTGCTATATCAATTGTTATTGCTGTTTTAAATGTCTCTTATCATGCTATATCTTGCCTTATTATTACTGTTGCTTCAATTCATAGAAAAACAAAGGAGATGCTGCCGAAATTTTTGGTTTTAGTATTTGCACCTTTGCTGTATTTTACCTTTATTTGTGGTATTTAGATGTTGTTTAGTCTAAGTTTGGTAACATTCAGGCATACTAGATGCCGGGGTGTTACAGCCTATGTCGTAAATGGCCTCCTTTCTGCATCTTTGTATCTCCATTCTACATATGAAGAAATTAGTTAGGCTTGCAAGTTAGTATAGTCAAATGGCTCGCATAGTAGATTTTTGCAATTAAATAAGAACTTACAGAGTCCAGCAACTCAACACGGTAATGTCGATGGCGTCTGTCTGGTATAGATCGTACATTATATGCCATTCGACAGAAAATTCACCGTTGCCACGAAAAAAATGTTCTTCCTTGTACTTGACGAAGAATAGCTCCATGCCATGCCGAAACGCATCCAGGTACCATTCATGGAATTGACCCATCCTAGTTGGCAGCTGGCCAACCTCCTCACGCCTGACCAATGGTGCGCCCGGTGTAAATGGCCATTTGACTTGAGCAGATTCAATCTCCTGGTTGCCTAATACTTGATCTGGGGCAAGGCCAGTTTCTTCGAAGAATTTTGCCATCTCATTGGCCTTCTGCTCAGCTGACGACGTCTTCTTCTTGCTTGCCTTGACCAGTGTGCGCTTGTAGTCAGAGACACGAGGTTTTTCCTTTGAATCTTTCAAACCTTTAATTGTCCTCATGCCTTTTAGAAATTCTTCTGTACTAGGTTGAACCTTCTTCTCTAGTGACCTGGGTTTAAAAAACTCAGTGACCTTGGCCCTGACTACCTTGGCGGTCTGCTCCATCGTCATATCGTACACCTTCTGTAACACCCCAAAAATTTTGCTTTTATTAAATTCATGTGTGATTTGGCACTTTGGTGAATTTTTGGAATTTTCTGGAATTTATTTGGAATTTATTTGAATTTATTCCATTTTGAAATAATTAAAGAATTTAATTTTGCAAATAAAATTTTGTTGGAAATATTTTATTTGAGTCCAAAATGATTCCAGTATTTTCCAGAATTTTTCCTCGAATTTTCTCGAAATATTTGCTATTTTTAATGAATTAAATGAATTACCGAATTATTTTAAATATTAAATCGCTGAAATCCAAACCGAAATCGGTTATCGCTCATCCGATCGAGCCCGAGTCGACTCGAGTTCGAGTCCGACCCGAGCCACGTGATCTGACTCTAACCCACTCCTAAATCCCATCAATCCCAACCGTTGGGATCAAGATCCAACGGCCGAGATCCGCCAGACGGTTGAGCTGTCCGACCAACCGCTCGCACGGCCCGATCGGGGGCCGCTGATCTCGACATCGTGACGGTTCTCGTGCCGCTTTCCTCGGCTGAGTCCGGAAGCCGACTCGCCGCCGAGTGCGCCAGACCGATTAGGGCTCGCCGAGCACGCCCCGGCTATTTAATGCCCGACGCACTTCGAGGACCGCCGTGACTTTGTGCTACTTTTTGCCTTAGCTTGCTAAACCCTAGCAGCCGCCGCTTGCTCGGGATTGCTCGCCGAGTGGCTTAGGTATTGTGGTGGTTTTTTCACCTTCCGCCGCCCGCCGCTCGAGGAGAAGGAAGCGAACCGGATCTCGAGCCAAGGCGACTAACGCGACCACGCACGCCGCCGAGTGAGCCCCTGTAGCGCCGCTTCTGGTCATCGCCCCTGCCTCCTGCTCAAGCTCGCTGCCATCGCGACTTCTCGCGAAGCTCGCGGAACCGCCGATCTAGATCGAACGGTTGAGGTGAGTTCACGTGTTCCAAACCCGACAGGATCGGGACCGCTGGATCAAGATCCAACCCAGCCACAATCGCCACGCGTCGTAGCAAGCGCTATTATAGGATTAGATCTGGACCGTCCGATTCAGATCGAACGCCCACCATCATCGAGTAGTTTTAACGCAGCACCCCTGGATATCCAATCCGCGCCGCTGATTTTCAAAACCAACGGCCGCGATTGGCGCCACGTGTTTCCGTGAGATGGACCGACGCGTCAGCGCCAGACGCTGTGAGCGCAGGTCTCGACACGCTGGCCTCAAGATGTCGAGGCCCACACGATACCGCTTAAGGGCGTTGAGACCTCGCGACCGACAGTGGGTCCCACCTGCCGGTCTCACGCGGAGCCGCGGACCGGTCCACCGTGGGACCGAATCAAGCCGTGAGCTGAGCCCATGAGCCGCTGGACATCAGCCAGCCAATCAGAGCCGACACGTGTCCATGCGACGCACACCATAATTAATTTCCGAAAAAGAAAATGATTTATTAATTCGAATAATGATTTCGATTTTGTTTCAAACTTCAAACGCTTTATAACTTTTGGCGCTTTCAACTCCGATTTGAGTGATTCAAATTTCTAAATTTGTATAAAATTGAGATCTACCTAAATATGAATTTTATTTAATTTTTGACTAAAGTTTTTCTCTGTAAAATTATTTAATTGATTATTTAAACTTTAAATAATCATAACTTTTTTAAGGCCTTAACTCCAAATTTGATTTATTCCAGCTTCCTAAAAATCCAGAAAATTATGTTCTTCTGTTTATGGATTTTATTTGGAGTTTTGGGATGTTTTTGCCTATTGTTTATTTGTGTATTGCTATTTGCACGCTTTTACGAGTAGACGTTGAAGTGCCTGGAGGATTCAAGGAGAAGTATTGACTCAGATCCAACTCAAGACCAAGAGCAAGTACTTTTTGAAGGCAAGTTGTGCTTTTGACCATGTTGATCCTATTTTCAAATCTATTTTGATTTAAACTATTGCATGCTAGTTCAATTAGAAAAATACTTTAAACATGCCGGGTTAGATAGTACCAATTTGTCAGATGACACCTTGATTATTTAAGTATGTGCCATGACCCTTGTCACCCTAGTTGTGGTTTACTAGTTGACATAATCAAATTGCCAACATGGGTTTTAGACCGGCTAGAGTATACGCTTAGACTCAAGTACGTGCTCATGACATGACTTTGGACAATCAAATGTTAATATTGACTTAATGATATATTGAACCTGCTTTTGAAAAGTATCATGTGATGTTGATGGCATGTGGTGCATGGTAATCAACCTGGGTTTGATAAACAGCTGACCGGGCATGTGGCAAGAGTAATCAAAGGGCCACTTGTGGCATCTGGGATGTTGATTTGGTTCTTTCGGTAGTCTTGCCCTGGTCACTCTAAGGACTTAACCTTGCAAGCCTTTGAACCGGTCATACTTGCAACCACATGGTCGAATGGGACGGGCCCTAGTTGACTAAGTCGCTATGACTCACTTGTGGAGCCTCAGTGGTGTCAATTACAACCGCCAGGTGATTGTACGGGGAGTCGATCGCGGTCGTGGGCCGATACCCATCTAACGGGTGTGTTGGTCCCATATCGCCTTTGGCTAAGGGAAGGGATGGTGTAGAGCACGAACCTGAGAGGACCACCCGTGTTGTTTGATAGCTTCCAAAGGCTTTGTTACTGAACTCGCCTTGTGGTGTTTGACTCAGATTGTGGGTAAAGTGCATAACCTTCCGCAGAGTTTAGAATCTATTCGAATAGCCGTGTCCACTGTGATCGACAATGCTCGGGATTACAAATAATGGTTAGACTTTCTCTGAGAATAACTTGGATTTGAAAGGTTGGGTTGGTTTAATAATGAAGATGATGGAAATGTGGTTTAGGATGGGGAAAATGTTTATTAAACTTCTTGAAAAGTTATTTATGCTTTACTTATTTCTACCGCTGAATCTACTTATATTACTTTGCAAATGTCAAGTATCGCAAATATACCTTGAGCTATTCTTTTGTACCAAGCCATGCATATAGTATATTAGCTTGCATTCTCAGGTATGACTTGTCGAGTACCAAGTACTCACCCTTGCCTCAACACAATATCGCTTGAAGAAGAGATCGCACTGCTTTGGAGGAGGAACTCCAAGAGGATCCGCTCTACTTAGGGGAAGCGAGCCCCGCCGCCTGCTGGTATAATCGATGGCGCCACGGTTTATTTGATTTTCCGCCGCTATTATTTCTCTTTAATAAGTTTCGCTTAAGTAGGCATACATTTTGTAACTTCACATAAGGTCGAGTGACCGCTTTGGTTATTTAAATAAAGTACTTTGATAATATCGAATGGTATGATTGTGATATTTACCAATGTTAAGACTGTGTGCACTAGCGCGTTCCTGGACTAGTGCTGAATACACAGAGGGTCCGGATTTGCAAATTCGGGGTCCCGACACCTTCTTTGAAGGTGCGGCCAGCTTATTGCTTTGGGTGGATCCCGTCTTGTTGTGAGCTATTGGATGAGGTTGCTGGCTTCTCTTGGGCGACGATGTTGGAGTTAGAGTTTCGTGTGCAGGGGTTGGTGTAGGAGACGGGCTTCTTCTAATGGGTGACGATTTTGGTGACGGAGGTGTCAGAGAGGACCGCTTATGTGTGTCTCTAAAAATGATTCTTACGCCACAAAATGAAAGTGTGCGCTGCCTATCCTAATGTTGTAGTTCCGTCACCTCCGGGAATGTCGAGGTCAAGGTCCTCCACCGAGACCTTGGAATAGCCCGTCGGTATCTGCTAGCCATGGATGACCTGCCCTGGCTCCATTTGGTGAGCCATGCCGTGAGCCGCCATGAAGGAGATGTTCTTCGCTTGGACATGCAACTCACAAGGTGTTCGTTGCGTGATGTCGTCCACAGGCCAGTGGCCCAAGTCCTCTTCGGGCAGCCCACCAGAAGCGCAGCTGCTACGCCGCCCTGTGGGGCTAATGATGTCTGCATTAGTAGGAGGTTCCTGGCTCGCATCCACCTGTTGGCTCAAGGCTAACGGCATCATAATGTACTTTCGCTTCATACACAGCCAAGTAGGAAGGTTGTAGATACATAGAGTCACGGGCCAAGTGCTGTGACTGCTACTCATCTCGCCGAACGGTTTCATCCCATCCGTACTCAACCCAAACCTTATGTTCCTCGTATCCTCAGCAAAGTCTAGGTACTTTCTATCGACTTTCCTCCACTGGGAGCCATCAGCGGGGTGCCTTAGCCTTCCATCGTCCTTACGATCTTCTTTGTGCCAGCACATCATCTGGGCATGCGCTTTGTTCGCAAATAAACGCTTCAACCGGGGGATTATAGGGAAATACCACACCACCTTAGCCGGGGGTCTCTTGTTCTTACGTTGCCCATCTTCCTCACCTGGGTCATCACGTCTGGTCTTATACCGCGAAGCTTTGCACACCGCACAAGCTTCCAAATCCTTGTACTCATTGCGATAAAGGATACAATCATTACGGCATGCATGTATCTTCTGTACCTCCAACCCCAAAGGGCAGACAACTTGCTTGGCATCGTACGTAGTTTCAGGCGGCATGTTACCATCTGGAAGCAACTTCTTTATGAGGCATAACAACTCGTCGAATCTCTTATCAGACAATCCATTGGTCACCTTCCATTGCATCAGTTCTAGTGTGGTACGCAATTTTTTATGGCCCTGTCGGCAGTTTGGGTACAGTAGTGTTTCATGGTCCTCTCGCAGGAGCTGGAACTTTTTGTAATGTCTTTCATCGGTGTATTCTCCCTCTCCATCAAGCAGCATCTGGTCTAGGTCATCATCGCAAACTCCCCCAATGTATCTTCAAACGAACGGTGTTGGACAACATCTGGTATATTATTGTCCCCCTCTTCTTCTTCTTCTTCACCATCTTCCCGTATAGTCTCTTCTTCACCGTGCTTGGTCCAACAGGTATAGTTTGGCATGAAATCTCTTGAGAGCAAATGGAAGTGAAGGTGGCTGGATTTTGGCCACTCCTTCTCATTCTTGCAGTCTATGCATGGACAACATATGTAGCCTGACTTCATGTGAGCATCAGCCACACGAAGAAAAGCTTGCAAACCTTGCAAGAACTCCGGGGAGCGTCGGTCAATGTACATCCATCGCCGGTCCATCTACATTATGCAGGACTTGGCGGTTATTTTATATAAAGCCATTTATATTTCTGATATTATTTTAATTCGCAAATGAATTAAATTTCTTCTTTTTCACATAACTATTGTCATTTGAAGATCCCAAACTCCATGATTTTTGTCGGAACCCGAATCTGCAAATCCGGACCCTCTGTGTATTCAGCACTAGTCCAGGAACACGCTAGTGCACACAGTCTCAACATTGGTAAATATCACAATCATACCACTCGATACTAATAAAGTACTTTAATTAGATAAACAAACTGGTTGCTTGACCTTAGGGTCAAGTTACAAATATACGCCTCGCAGGGCGAAACTTATTAAAAGAGAAATAATAGCAGCGGAAAATAAGATAACATCGTGGCGCCATCCAAAGATACCACGTGCAACTGACCGGGCTCGCTCCCTAAGTAGACGGTTCCTCTTGGAGCTCCTCCTCCAAAGCTGGTGTAGTCTCCTCTTCAACTGGTGTTGTATTGCGGCAAGGGTGAGTACTTGGTACTCAGCAAGTCATGCACAGAATGCAAGCTAATATACTATATGCATGGCTTGATACAAAGGAATAGCTCAAGGTATATTTGCAGTAAAGAGCATTTAACAAATAATATAAGTAGATTCGAAAGCAGTAGAAACAAGTATATCATTAATAACTTTTCCAGGAGTTAAATAAACATCTTTCCCAATCCTAATCCATATTTCCATCAACACCATTATTAAACCAAAACCAACCTTTCAAGTCCAAGTTATTTTTGAGAAAGTCTAACCCTTGACTGTAATTCCCGAGCGATGTCCAATACCGCGGATACGGCTATTCGAATAGATTTTACACTCTACAGAGGTTATGCACTTTACCCACAAGATACAGTCAAACACCACAAAGGCGAGTGTCCGTAACAAAGTCTTTCGGAAACTTCTAACAGCACAAGTGGTCCTCTCCGGTGTTGCACGCTAACCCTTCCCTTAGCGAAGGCGAAGTTTAGGCCAAACCACCGTTAGATGGGTACCTGGCCGCAGCCCCGGTACGCTCCCCCGTACAACTACACAAAAGGTATAGTTGACATCCTGAGGTCCCACAGGTACGTTATTAGCAACTTAATCAACTAGGTCCGTCCCATTACAGACATGTGGTTGCACGTTTGACCCAGTTCAAAGGCTTGCAAGGTTAAGTCCTTAGGGTGACCAGGGCAAGACTACCCGAAGAACCAACACAACGTTCCCGGTGCCACAACTGGCCCACCCGATCATTCTTGCCACATGCCCCGGTCGAAAACTATTTATCAAACCCCAGTTGATTACCATGCACCACGTGCCATCAACATCACATGATACCTTTCCAAAACAGGTTCAATATATCATTAAGTCAATATTAACATTTGATTGTCCAAAATCATGTCATGAGCACGTAGCAGGTCTAAGCAATATGCTACAACGGTCTAAATTCCCATGTTGGCAATTTAATAATGTCCAACTAGTAAACACAACTAGGGTGACAAGGGTCATGGCACATATTTAATTAACCAAGGTGTCATACAGTAATTTGGCATTTAACTAATTCCCATAATTTAAATAAAGTATTTTCTAATTAAACTAGCATGTAATAGTTTTGAATCGAATTAATTTGAAATTGGGATCAACATGGTCAAAGCACAACTTGCCTTCAAAGAGTACTTGTTCTTGGTCCTGAGCTGGCTCCTGGGTCAACACCTCTCCTTCGAAGCCTTCGGGCACTTCAACGTCTACTCGTAAACTGTGCAAATAGCAATAAATAAATAAACAGTAGACAAAAAGTGTCCAAACATCCAAATAAAGTTCATAAATAGAGAGAGCATAATTTTATGAATTTTTAGAAACTAGAATCGTCAAATTCAGAGTTTAAATAATAAATTAAATAATATTACAGAGAAAAAATTTGGTCCAAAAATTAAATAAAATTCATCATTAGGTAGATCTCAATTTTATATAAATTTAGAAATTTGAATCACCCAAATCGGAGTTAAAACGCAAAAGTTATAAGCGTTTGAAGTTTGAAACAAATTCTGAAATCAAATATTCAAATTAATAAATCATTTTCTTTTTCGGAAATTCATTTATTGCGTCAGCATGACACGTGGCAGCCTCTGATTGGGCGGCTAACGTCAGCCGAACCACGGGCTCAGCCCACGGCTCGGCTCGGGTCCACCGTGGACCCGGTCCACGGCTCACGTGTGACTGACAGGTGAGACCCACGGGGGTGACGTCATTGCTGACGTCAGTGGGGACTCAGCCCACTGCTGATAGGTGGGACCCACTGGTGACGTCATGGGTGACATCACGGTGTGGTCACTGACATGTGGGCCCGCCTTGTCAGCGGCTGGGGTTCACGCGCGCATGGCGCGGCTGGGGTTCACGCGCGCATGGCGTGGCTGACAGGTGGGCCTTCTGACACGCGAGCCCCGCGTGTCAGAGACACGCTCTCATGCGCGACGCTGACCGCGCTGACCGCGGCGGTCAAGCTACCAGCCACGTGGCGCGATCTCGGGCGTTGATTTGAAAATCAACGGCCCATATTGGATCTGGACTCACGCGTTTGGGGTGAACGCGTTTAATCTGGACCGTTGGATCTAGATCCAACGGTTGGGTTTAGATCTGGGGTTTGGAACGGGATCTCACCGGCGGGCGACGTGGCGCGATCCTAGCCGTGCGATGGAGATCCGACGGCTGAGAAGCTTCGAGGTCCGGCGATGGTCGTGCGGCGGCGCGGCTGACCAGAGGCGAGGACGACGACCAAGCCGACGGCGTTTCGGGCGCGCTCCGGCGACGTGAAGTCTACCCACGGGTGCGCCTCAACGCGGGGAGTCCGGATCTGGGGTCGACGGCGACGGAGGACGGCGGACGGAGGCGAAAACTGCAATTGAACGCGGCGGAACGCTCCTCCAACTTCGGCGAGCGATTGCGGCACAACTACGGCGGCTCTGGCGGCGTGAGCTAGGGCTACGGGTGCGCACGAAAGTCGGCGTCACGGCAGCG
The DNA here is from genome assembly GCA_036346355.1 of Rhipidocladum racemiflorum. NCBI lineage: Eukaryota > Viridiplantae > Streptophyta > Magnoliopsida > Poales > Poaceae > Rhipidocladum > Rhipidocladum racemiflorum. Next base: position 25,439,485 of record CM070571.1, read on the forward strand.
GTGGCGGCGCATTAAATAGGGCCCTCGGCGTCCGTGAAACACGCGAAAACCGAGGCCCACTCCGTTGCGGCGGCGGAATCCGAAAGGGATTCGGATTGGCTGTCGTGGCTCAACGTCAGCCGTTGGATCTCGATCCAATGGTCGCGTGGGTTTGGACTTGGGTCCATTTCGGTGAGCTGGCTGGCTCGGTCGGGCTCGGGTCCGGCGACGTGGCTCAATCGTGGCCGTTGGATCTTGATCCAATCTGGCCACACGCTGTAGGGTTTCTACGAGTGGGTTCGGCTCAACCACGGGCGCGGTCGGGTTCGGGTCGGACTTGGACTCGAGTTCGACTCGGGCTCGGTCGGATGAACAGTACAAACCGATTCGCATTTTCCAGCGGTTAAATATTTAAAATATTTCCCAGAAATTCATTTAATTCATTAAAAATAGCAAAAGACTCAGAAAAATTCCAGAAAAATTCTGGAAAATATTTTGGAACATTCTGGACTCAAATAAAATATTTCCAACAAAATTTTATTTGCAAAGTCAAATTCTTTAATTATTTCAAAATGGAATAAATTCAAATAAATTCCAAATAAATCCAAATAAATTCCAGAAAATTCCAAAAATTCACCAAAGTGCCAAATCACACATGAATTTAAGAAAAGCAAAATTTTGGGGTGTTACAATTTTCATGCACCATTCTTAATTTCCCCAACTATGTGCAACCAAACCCCATCCTTCATCGATCGATGAATCTAAAACGTAAATTTGAGCCAGATCCACACCTTAAATGCGAGCTATATAATAATACAAGCAAATTCTAAGCTTACACAACAAGTTTTTGTATCCTACTTGAAAAGATCGAGCTAGATCTTTACATTCATAATCTTTCATCGATTATGGGGAAAAAAATCAAAATTTCTTCATACATGATTCAAGCAAAGAAGAGGCTCCATTTAAGACCAAATGTAGTGAGGAATGATGTTACTAACCTTAGTTACCTTGGTTGCGTGTAAAATGACCAAAAATTTGAAATTTTGGCAGCACCTCTCCTCCCTTGAAGCTCTTGGCCGAAGCTCCTGTTCTTCTCGCGCGATGAACTGTTCTTGCTCTGGCAGTGAGCGGGGGGACGAAGAAGTTTAAATTGGTCTGACATCAGTACCGGTGCAACGTACCAACCAGCCCTGATGTTAGACCATTAGTGACGGTTGGTTACTTGAACCGGTACTGATATCCCCCCAATAGCCGTTGAACCGATAGATAGTACCGGTTCGTCTCGGCAGATCTTGATGTGGCTAATTCAAGATCGTTGATGTAACCAAAAATCGATGGTAGAGATCGATCGATTGGTCTTATCAACCGGTACTGATGTGCATTGTAACCGTTGAACCTCTAGTTGACATTATTTTTGAATGATTTTCTCATTGTGGCATAATTTTTCTTCCGATTTTGACCGATTTTGATATAAAAAATTTCTTAAAATTATACTATTATGAAAGTACGATTCGAGATGAATGTACACATATGATTTTCATGCATCTAAACTAAATATTTATAAAGATATTCATAGCTAAAGTTTCAAAATTTTGACTACACATATCTCAAACCGACAAGTTTTTGCGAGCTGGAGAGAGCATCATCTCTTGTCTTGTATTGTTGTTAAGTGAGGTATCTAAGTTGTTTTCTATTACACTTTTTTTTAAAAAAAATCAATCTAATGTTACTACTCCCTCCGGTCTTCAAAAGAGCTGATGTTTTGGAAATAGTGATGGCCAAACTTCAAAACTTTGACTATCGATATATTTTTAAATATTTAAATTGGATACATGAAAATTATATGTGTACATTCATCTCGAATCGTACTTTCATAATTTTTCTTCCGGTTTTCTCCCGATTTTCACTATCCAACTGAATGTTTCTCAAAGCCGTTTTTTTTAACGATTTTCTCATTGTGGCATAATTTTTTTGAACGTTTTTTTTATGTTTCATAATTTTTTTTTGAATATTTCAATTTAACGGTAGAGGCGGTGGAGCTTCAAGAAGGGGAGGTAAAACATTATATATTATATTAATAATTTATTACATAAAACATTACATATTATATTAATTAATTACAATATATATAATATATATAGCGGCGTGCGGGTGGTGGGTGGCGCGATCACCCATACCACCACTCGTCGTTGCTGCCGAGGGGGGGGGCTGTCGTCGCCGGAGTCGTCGTCAGGCGGGGAGCGGTCATCATCGTCGTCGTGATGGATGACGTCTTCATCATCGTCATCCTCCTCCTCCGTCGCGCTTCCCCCGCGGACCCAACCCTCCTCCTCATTGTCCTCCTCCTCATCCTCATCCTCCTCCTCCACGTCCTTCTCCCGCTTCTCGTCCTCTGGAGGTGGTGATGATGGCACGCCAAAGGGAGAAGAAGGAGAAGGAGTTGCCATAGTTAATTGGGCTAACTAACGATCATCAGTACGTCTGCCTCCTCACTTGATCTGATGGTTTTATAGGAGGCTGGATCGGAAAACAAGAATTCGGATGAACACGAATTAAGAGTTTCATCGTAAAGGCGTGCGGGATCGAGAGGCGTGGGAGACGAAGCGCATTAGTACCGGTCAAACACACCAACCGGTGCTGATGTGCTAACATTAGTACCGGTTGGTTACACCAACCCGTACTAAGCAGCACAGGAGCTGAGGAGGCTGCTTAGCACCGGTTGGTTGAACCAACCGGTACTGATAACACGAACATCAGTACCGGTTGGTTACATCAACCGGTGCTAAGAACCCTCCTTGGCTCCTGTGCTACTTAGTACGGGTTGGTGTAACCAACCGGTACTAATGTGAGCACATCAGTACCGGTTGGTCTTTAAAATCGGTACTGATGATCCCTCCGGACCTGTAGACCGTTGAACCGAGACTGGTGTAAATGTCAGTCTCGGTTCATACATAACCGGTACTGATGGGCCGGTATGGGAGGCCATATCTGTAGTAATGAGTTTGCGTGTGTCTGTTCTGGGCAATAACACATGCACTTACTATATATTGTCCATGATCCCCACCATAATTTTTTTTTTGTTTTCCGGCCGGGAACCTTGACTCTTAACACTATGAAAGTCCAAAAGTAGTTCTTGTTATGTCAAAATTAAAAGTACGGACGACCTAATTAGTTAGTATGCATGGTTGAAATTGATCGTGTGTACTCTCTTCATTCTTAAATGCATGTAATTCTAGTTTTAAAATTTTGTTCCTAAATACCTGTCGTTCTACAATTTTGAGATAACTTTTCACTGTTTTATCTTTTGCATACATCTACTATTTATTATTTCTAATGTTATTTATTATTGTGGATATTATAATATACTTCAACCAAGAGCAATAAATGAGTTAATGAAAGAGAATGATTTAGTCATTTTTACACGTGTCTTAGTTGAAGTGTAAAATTCTAAAGCATCATTTATTTAGTTTGTGTTTGGTTCATGGGATGAGATTGAATGTGATGGGATGGTCCTGTACCATTTGGTTCCATTATTTTGGGTGAATGAGATGGTTCAGCATCTAGAGGGAATATTCCTTAATTTGTATCACTTGATCCAGGATGTGATGGTTTCATTCAAGCAACCAAACACATAAATAACTTTTTTCTTGAACCATCTCATACATGTACCATTTGATACAGGCAACCAAACGCACCCTTAGGAACCGAGGGAGTATTATATTCTGCCCTCAAACTTTGAGATAGCTTAATGGCTAAGCAATAATTCAATTCACTACAATCATGTCAGTAGAGGTTTCTTTAAGATGGTAGGAGTATCGATCAATTACAGCAAACTACTCATATGTGAAACTAATTAAAGCTGTAGGAACAGGATAAATAACCCATTAACCCACTTGCATGGCCGCTAGCTAGCTAGTCGTCATTCGGTCATGTTAATTTCAAGCAAATATTTGCGAGCCAACTTGTTGATCTTAACAAAAGTTATAAATGCTACCCAATAGCTAAGCAATTTAATTACACCCTGACAAAAATGAACTAATTAAGCTTGTTAGCTAGCAATTTCAGTTCACTTCTCGATCGATCCATATATCCGTTTTTTTGTAAAAAAAACTATACAACCATTTTATCTCGGCAATATGGAAACACAGCCAATTCAGAAAGTGGCCAATCGAAAAGTAGATTAATTAAGACTGTTGGGCACGATCGTGACGCCTGGAACTAAGGCTATTCTCAATGGATAGTATCATACTCATTAAATAGATGTCACCAGTGGCGGATCCAGAAATTTTTTAGAGCCCGGGCACACTTAAAAAAGGACAACAAGTCCAAAACTATTTAAATTTTAGTTGCTAACTTTTTATACAATTTAAGATGTTTTTTACAAGACGCTAGTAAAGTTTGTAGATTCAGGCTCTATATTTTTGTTTCTGATTTGAAGATTGTACTTGCTAGATTGCGTGAATATGAGATTTAGGATGTTTGTTACATGGGTTGAGCCCGGGCCCGGGCCCAGGCTGGCCGGGCCTTGGATCCGCCTCTGGATGTCACATAGGATTTTTTGCTGATGTGGCAAAGCATTAAATAGGAGGGAGAAGAAAGCTGTATCTTGAGCAAGATACTGCTTTGGCACGATATCTTAGGCTGTGGCACAGAATCTAACGCATTGGACCCACTTTCATAGACACAACATCACACCAATTAATTATTTTAACCATATAAGTATGATACTATGCATTGTAGAGATTTTTTTTCAATGCAGTATCATACTTTTCATCCTACGTGGCATTCTTGGATATTGGAGTATGATACTTTGCACTGGGAATAGCCTAAGTGTACCTATGAAACTATTTACTACTTCCTCGGGTCTTCAAAAAGCTGACGTTTTGGATATAATGATGATCAAACTTCCAAAACTTTAACTATTAATATATTTTTAAATATTTAAATCGGATACAAGGAAATTATATGTGTAAACTTGTCTCGAGAAGTACATTCATAATATTATAATTTTATCGATTTTTATAAATATATTATACTAAAAATCAGTGGTCAAAGTCATGTTTTTAAAATCGTGTTGATGTTCAAAACGTTAGTTTTTTGAAGACCGAAGGAAGCAGTATACTACATTACTTTTACTCCAAATTAAAGAGATTTTTATATACATCTAAAAAAGCTGCAATGAATAACAATCGAAGATGTGCCTCTTACTAATGGATATGCGTGCACATCGATCTCGCAGAATTGTCTAATACTCAACTATTAGTGTGTCTATATATATATATATATATATATGTATATATATATATATATATATATATGTATATATATATATATATATATATGAAAAAAGATAAAAAAGTTTAACCACATTATTTAAGTAGTATTTTAGAGATAAGAGTAATTACTTCCGGGAGTACACTGTGATGATCATAGCGTGTTATTACATGATGCACAACCTGCCAATAGGGGCACGGATTCGTGGACAAGCATACTAACGTGGCCCCTCAATGTGGTTTGAAAGGGGCGTCACTCTGCAACTATCAAAAACTACAATAGATATCTAAAGGTAGCACCGGTACGATTCTCATCGGTCTATAATTTCCAAATGGAGAAAGACGACAAACTAATCGGTTTCTTGCAAGTAATTAATCACCATGCAAAAATATACTACTCTCTTTGTTTCACTGTATTTGTCTAAGCCTACCATATGCATTAGACCAAGAAATCACCAAAGTAACTTGCTTAATACGGAGAGTGGAGCCTGAAATGCTAACATAAGCAAATAAAAAATATATACATGGGATGAAGTAGGGTATATGTTTTAGTTTTCCACCGATGGGTTTGTTTAAGTAAGCACATTATCGACGGAAAATTCATACTATATCATTTCAAACAGTGACGTATATCCAAACATAACTCAGAAGATTGTCTTCAAACATACGCTGCTCTAAAAATATATAGAATTTAGATGCATGAAATGCCATTTCTAATTTCTTTTTGCTTTTCACCCCTACGAGATAACAGATTTGACCTTGGCTTCTTCTCTTCCTCGTCCCTCTACCGCCCTCTCTCTCCCTGTGAAATGACACCCACTACTACAGAAAACCCTATCAGAGACGGTTCACAAATATCATCAGAGACGGCTTTGTGAACCGTCTCTAACAATGGGTCAGTGATAATAGAGCCACATCACAGACGGTTTCAACAACCGTCTGTGATAATAATATTACAGACGGTTCTTATTCAGAACCGTTAGTGATATATTTCTTCCACGGACGGTTTGACAAAAGTCCCGTCTGTGATAGTATGGATATCACAGATGGTTTATTGTACGAACCGTCTGTGATAGTATGGATATCACAGACGGTTTATTGTACGAACCGTCTGTGTTATATAACCTATCACAGACGGTTCACAAATAACACCGTCTGTGATGTATTGTATCACAGACGGTTCACAAATAAGAACCGTCTGTGATGTGGTTTTCATACATCGACATTTTTCTGTTTATTGGCTAGCCTCAGGAAATGCTAGCCATGCCCTCTGAAACAGACATAACACAGACATAAGATCACAAACAAGTGATCATAACACAAATCACGTATAACACACACAGATCACATAACACAGACATATCAGATCGCAAACAATATATCAAATGCGTATAAAGACTAAAAGAATCCCAACTCTATTATCATCTAGCGCTCATGCAAGGAAACAGAAGTTACAAATGAATTTTCTCCAATCACGTTATTGGAGAAGTAAACACTAAACAACCATACGTAGCAATTGACACAAATAGCAGCTTTCAAACTAAATATATCAAACATGGAAAGAGAATGGCAAGCAGCATCGATCCAATAAAACCAACGAAGGATATAACTTGATCCATCACAGCCTGACGAACGTTGTTGCCTTCCAAAGACTTCCCCCACATCAATTGTATCATGAAGATATATAAAATATTTAATAATGCATCATTACAGCTTCCTATTATGTACATTGCTACTAAATCTATGTGTTACTATTTCGAAATGCTCTCCTTTCAAGTATTAGATTTGACTAAGAATGTTATTTTTTTCCCTAAGCAATTCAACTACTACAAGTCCACAATCTTCTCAAATTAATACAGTACAAGTGGCACTACAGAGAAAAACCGAACTCTTGCAGTTAGGCCCCTGCGTAGAACTCGCCTTTTTTATTAATGACTTTAGTGGCTAGCAAAAAACAAAGTTTTCCTCGAATTGACGCCAGATCCTTGTCTTGCAACGAAGTTTTATCGTTACTCATTTGTGTTGCATTGACGAGGAGATGCATGTTATGGCAAACGTAAAATCCACATCGGTTATTGCCCTGTCCCTGTTGGTGGCACTGCAAAAATAGAATTGCTTAGTTCCAGAATCATAGCTACGGAGTTTGAAATAGGATTATACTGTATAGAGGATACCGGAAACTTGAAATCGTGCTGCAACGCCTTATCCCCGCCTTGAACAGAAGGATCTCGCAAAGCTTTGACCGTCCTACGTGATTTCAAAAGGTTAGCCTCAGCTATTCCAGGAGCAACAAGCACCTTAAACAACGTGGTTACCTGGTGATTATGTAACATCCTCAAAATTTATAAAAAAATAAAATGAAATATTAAAATATAAATTTGATTTAGTATTGTTTCTCCAAAAACTTAAATACATTTGTTAGATATCCTGCTAAACAAATATTTGAGTTTTAGAGTTTCGGGAAAAGAAATGGATAAAAGGGATAAGAAGGTAGAAGAGAAAAACCTTAGTTTAAGAATAATATTGATAAGATAGAAAGTTAAAAAGATTGCATTGTTGGCTAGCAAAGTAACCATGACTTTATGAAAAGAATTTAGTTGATATTTTCTTTACTATAAGTAGTAGTGAGTTAACATTGAAATTGACAAAGTCATCCAGAATCATTAGGTGTATTGCGAATACATTGAATGATAGGATTTGCTTATGAATAACATGATAATAGATAATACAAACCATTACTGTTCCTGATCAGAGACAACCATTGCACGGGATAAAACTGCAACACTAATTTTATTAATATAATGTAGTTCATATTTACAATAAATAGGAAATACAAGAATTGTTATAAAGACATACAACCGCTATATAGATTACAACTCTTATAACTGTTCGATTACATATGCAATCACAAATACATAAATGATTGCATCCTAAAACATAGATCACAACTCCGATTACATCATAAGGAAATAAACTACAAGACCCTATGCTATGATCTTTGTTCTGTCTTGATCTGCATTCTGTGAACCTACACATTCAACTGCACATGTATAAGAATAATAGAATGAATGCATTAAATTAAGAACAGTAAATAGAAAAGAGAAAAAAATTGCCGTCAGCTGAGTTTGATCGCTCAGTGAGGTACCCTAGATTGTCCGGGGGCCAATCTGGCTCCTCTCGCGATTAGGTTTGCATCATTCGGCAATTTACAAACCTGTTTAATCCGTAGACGCGAGTATTTAGAAAATACTGCGAGATAGAAATATTTTACCATAGTAAAACAGTAGAACCTCAGTGAGTAGAGATAAAGCCAAGCAACAGTGCCCACGGGACAGTACAGTCCATTCCAGAACCCACCTCTAGGACCTTGAGGTGGTGAAACAAGGTAAAGCCCAACCAAGTGCTCCAAAACCAGCCACGACAGGATCAACCGAAAGCTCCAGAAAATATGAGAGCAAAGCAAGTTACCAAGACCCCCTCAGTCGAACTCTCCAGCCGATCCAGCCGAGACCAGGGCAAGGCCAGCCGGCCATTTGTCCTACTAAAGCAAATCACCAGACCGCATAAGAAGGGCCCCAGATCAACCTAGCCAGCCGGCCAAGCACAGGACAAGGCTAAGACTGGGACTAAGATCTAATATACTGACTAAGCCATTAATATGTCTAATCATCCCAGCCGCACAGACCTTTGGACCCAGCTCTCTTTCAAACCCTGTTCACACCGCCATTGCCATGCTATATATACCAGCCAAGCTTCATCCAGGGAGTCCCAAAGCAAACTGTTCCCAGTAGCTAACCAAATCAAGCAGATAAGGGAATATACTCACACAAGTAAGAGCCTCAGGAAAAATTAAGGCACGCCCAAGGACCAAGAAGCCACCAGGAACTAGAAGGGAGGATGTAACATCCTCAAAATTTACAAAAGAATAAAATGAAAAATTAAAATATAAATTTGATTTAAAATTGTTTCTCCAAAAATTTAAATACATTTGTTAGATATCCTGCTAAACAAATATTTGAGTTTTAGAGTTTCGGGAAAAGAAATGGATAAAAGGGATAAGAAGGTAGAAGTGAAAAACCTTAGTTTAAGAATAATATTGATAAGAAAGAAATTAAAAAGATTGCATTGATAACTAGCAAGATAACCATGGCCTTATGAAAAGAATTTAGTTGATATATTTTTCTTAGACTTTGAGTAGTAGTGAGTCAACATTGAAGCGATAAAGTTATTTATAATCATTAGGTGTATTATGAATACATCGAATAATAGGATTTGCTTATTAACAATAGGATAATAGATAATATGAACCATTATTGTTCCTGATCGAACAATCATTGCGCAGGATTAAGCGCAACACTAATTTTATTGATATGATGTAGTTCATATTTATAATAAATAGGAAGTACAAGAATTTTATAAAGACATATAACAACTATATTAATTACATCACATAAGACATGCTCGATTACAAAGTCAGATTATAAATTACATCATAAGAAAATAAATTACAAGATCCTAAACTCGGCTCTGTCTTTGTCTTGATCTGCATCGTTAGACACATAATCAACTGCACGTGTATAAGTATAAGAATAAAATAAATGCATTAAATTAATTACAATAAATAGATGAGAAAGAATTGCCGTCGGCCTAATTAATTAATTGATCGCTCAATGAGTACCTAGATTGTCAGGGGCCAATCGGCTCTCTCGCGATTAGAATTGCATCACTTTCGACAATTTACAAACTGTTAAACCAGATCTGATTTAGAAATATCGCCACAGAATAGAAAGATAAGTCTCCATGGTAGAAGATGAATTTTAAAGAGGGATAAGCACGAAAGGATAATAAACTAGGATAAGGCATTGCTCAACCGAAAGCTCTGGAATCACCACGACATTAAGTCCAGCCGGTAGTAATAAGAATTATTCAGGCCACAAGATTAAAACGCTTGACCGAAGCCTCCAGAAAAATGCCAACCTAACTCCATCATCCAAGGAACTAAGCCGGCCATATGTAGTCACAAAAAAATAAAGTTACCTTTGCGGCAAGGGGTAGTACAACACATTCCGAGTAACCAAGTCGAGTCAAAGCCTCCAAGTTAGCCTCGGAGGCCACGAAGTCTCTAGGCTATTCATGCCGTGAAAACTCGAACCACCAGTAAAGCAAAAGCCTGAACACAATTTTAACAAGACCAAGGCAACGCCGTTTCGTAGAAGCCTGAGGAACCATTTCAGCCACACAAACCAAAATCATTAAACTAACCAGATAAGGAGGATGCCCAACCGAGATCTCGGAGCTTAGAGACCCGCAAGCCACCCCTGCTTAAGATCAAAATACCGACAGGGACAAATAAATCGTGTACTCATTCCAGCCGCCAAGATCATCCTTCCATTCGGACACTATTGAACCTCCATTACCATGCTATATAAACCAGCCAAGTCTCATTCAAGGAACCACAAAGCAAACCACACTCGGAATCAAGAAGAGAAGAAAGCAAAGCCTACCACATAAGTTAGAAGAGGCCGGGAAAGACAAGGTTCAAGTGGCGCAAGAAATAGCTTTGAGCCAGGAAAAGAAATCCGAAGCAAGAAGAGAAATCAAGTCGCCTGATTTATCCTTACCCCTTTGCACATAAAGCAAACTAGCTGAGCCTGATTTCGGTGAAAGCCGAGAAAGAAAATCGATCTGTGAATATCTCTCCCATGCAAGCCGAAGCCCTCAAGCACACTTAGCCACGGACTAACTTTTTCCAAAACCAGGTATGTTTTCACTTGTCTCCTATTCAATAAAGCGTATCATACCCAATAGAAATAAAAAGTAAACTAGAGATGAAAATAGGTAGTAAGAGATTTAAATGAGGAAAGATAGAATTAGTGGTCTCAGTTTAGATGCCTAACAAACATTACGAGGGTTGCGTCATATGTTTCCTTGAATTGCTAATACTCCCCCGGCGTATTGCAATTCAAGATCATCGCTATGACGCCATCCAACCCGTAGGTTTGAAAGTGCATGGATCATCATGGACCAATGAGAAATAGCCAACATGGTATCAATCTATCATCTACCATGTAAATCCGTTAATATGCAAGCCAATATTAGTATCCCATCATTAGATATTCAAAGACCTTCCCACCCACTCACAAAAATTCATAGATCATGACATCCAATTCCTCGGTCCATTTACTCAGATCATGATCCATTAATATATAGTCTCGGCTAATAGGGAAAACATGGCATCAAATTAACGTATACCATGTGACCCAAAGCATTAACCATGATCATCATGTTATGATTAAACATTTGAGAACAGCAAAGCCTAGCATAGCATCAATTTTATCATTTGCTATGCGAACTAATCGAAGTCAGTACCAGCATGCCACAATTAAACCTTAGAGACATTAGAGCTAAGTATAGCCTTAATCTATCATGGATCAAATTCATCCTTGTCATAATGACCTCAGTACAATGAACTACTAAAACATTTTCTAAACGTCACAGATCAAGGAAGCATGATCTCGGTATCAATATCTAAATTTCAATCATCATGAAACCCTAAATCAAGCTAACCATCATCATCCGGCATCCAGAGAGGAGTGAGGAAGAGAGAGGATTAGGGTTACCAACCTTAATTAAGAGAATGGAGAAGGGTGGAGAACCAAACCGCAGGGCGAGAGCCCGGTGGGCCGGCGTGTGACCTCGATGGAAGCGGCGAGTCTTGGCCCGTATAAGCGAGCCACGGAGGCAAGCGATGACCGAGGCAAGACCGATACAGTGCGATCGAGCCAAGTCCAAAAGCCACAGGAAATCCAACAGAGGCATTTGTTGGGCGATGAAGAAGGAATCCGTGGCAAGCGCACTGGTCGGCGGCAGGTGAAGAAGCGGCAGGGCTAGAGAGGCGTGGTGTCAACCCTAGAATCATGTGGCTAGGGCAGAAGGCATCGGGCCGATTTAGGGAAGGAACCGGGTCATTTGGAAGAGGAGAGGCGCAGAGAATAGCAGGAGGAGAAGTTTCTAGGAATTTGTCCACCAAACAAATGGAGAAAAGAGAAAGAAAGAAAAGTTAAGGAAAAAAGGAAAAGATTTGGGAAGGAGAAGATTAAAAGGATAATAGAATAATAATAATAATAATAATAATATGTGTCTCTAGGTAAATGAGTAATTCTAACATGCGAGAATGGATTAAGGTTACATATACATTTTAGAATATAATCATAATATGTATATGGGTAAAACATACATTTTCAACTTGTTTTTGCATACAATCTATAAAATATAATCACTTGATACTAAAATGATGATTATAATTAACACTCGCCAATTTTGGTACTCATATATACATATATTAAACTTTATGTCTATTATCCCTCTAACCTTTATTTAACATATACTCCCATTTAATAAATAGAACATTTACAATAGGCACAAATGCTTGTAAGACCAACCAAGGCATAATGTCTTAATCATTGTAAGTATTTTATCATGTCTTGCTTTGCATCTGAATCCTATTAGAACATGACCCTGCGAAGGGTAAACTTTAAAGTCTGTGATTCCAATGCATGTACTTAAGTTTAACCATGCAATTTGTAGTCACTCTCACCCCTATTGTTTTATGTACCAATTAGTATTAATACAAACAACTTCACACCCTGAAAATGAATTATAGTATATTTAATCTTACAATCTTAGCTTCCTGAATTCGTAAAATAAAATGAAACAATTCATAAAGAATAAATGATGTGTGTTGTTTAACCCATACCATTAATAATAAAGATGCATACGTAAGATATTATACACACGCACGAAATCACGAACCAACCATACTTGTTTTATGTAATGATTACTTATTTGATTTTCCATCTGATTTCCTTTTGCCCTTATTGAAAGTGTTATTTGCTATTTGTTATTCTTTTCCATTATACGACGTGTAGAATCCGACGTCTCGGACTTCGTCGTCGACGGCTTCAAGATGACGTTTTCGCCTTCGTCGCTAAAGACAACAAGTAGCAAGGCAAGCACCCCTTGATCATATTGATCCTAATTTTTCATAATTAACTAAAATGTTGATTAAAACTTGCTTGCATATGCTATGTTCCATAAAACTATTTTTTTTTGGGTACTGGTAGATATACCTTATCATTGATAAACTTCCTCAATTGGCATTGATATGTGAACCTTGATAACCCTAGCTCGTGGATAGACACTTGATGTCAAAATGGGTATATTCGATTATTACATGCATATGCTTAGCCATGCTTTAGACTGGGAACACGGACAGATGGTTATACTGTTCGTGAAGAACTTAAATTGTAGACATGATGAACTCTGTTCATGGACATGTTGGAATATTGTGATTATTGAAACTTTCTTTTTCTGAAAACAAAACTATGATTTTGATGCGGGTGATTATTGGCAATAGCCGGAAGTACAATTAATGATGCTGCGTAGATAGGGGAGATCTATCGCCAGTGTCGTATAAGAACCGAGCTGATGTGTTGTTTTCGAGGCCAAGATAACCGTGCATCCACAAGTCTTTGGGATGGGGCAGCCTTGACTTATTAAATTATTTGGGAATTAGCTTTGCACATTGGTAGGCGGTTGTAGCACGGGCATTAGAATATAGGTTTGCTTTCGAGGGAGGTGTCATCACCAGGTGTTGGCATCTGCCGTTATGTAGATTATGCGCTGGCTATGAATTTGGGGCTGTTATTATTCTGGTGAGTCACGACTCGAATTTCTATTCCTGGTGGGTCACTTGACTCCGAATTCCTTTACCTTTTAGCTTCCATCATAGTCGGGAGTAACGTCATTGGGCTAGTGCAAAGTTAAGGTCAAAGTAACGAACAGTTTAAGTAATGAACTCTCTCCTCGGCACACCAAAGGAAGTGTGTCTAATACATGTTGCCACAAAGGAGGACATTTCTTGTGGGTAAAACTGTACAAACTCTGCGAGTCTAAACCTAATCGATTAGCGCAGCTCGTCATGAGCACTTGGTAAAGTCATCACATAAGCTAGACCTTTTCTATATTCTTATAAAAACTGGACCGGATAATTTGAAATTGGTGAGCTTACCCTTACATGTGATGATTCAATACTTGACATTTCGTTGGCAAGGTTGAATTCATTGTATTACTGTGCTTGGCAAAACTAATTGATTACATTTTTGATGGGAATGGACATTTTATTATTTTACTCACGAAGGATGTGAGTCTCTTAATTCATTATCGTTATTCTTACATATTACTTTTGTATTTACATACTTGTTATTTCATTTCCTTTTCAAGTTTCGCTTTCCTCTATTATCCAAGTATTTACAATTCAAAATTTAAACTTTATGCAAAACAACCAGAGAAACCCACTTTCTATTCGGCCTGCATATATTTCAGGTTTTGCAAACACTACAAGTCTTCTTTGAGTCACGCAACGTACTCACCCTTGCTATTATTGTTGTTTTTAGGACAGGAATCCTCGGCATCTTGCGACAGCAGAAAAGCGGGATTATTGGCGACATTTCTTTCTAAGGCTTTACCTTGTCGATTTGCACATGGATTATGTGGCAAACTACAAGACTTCTGATTCTTTTGTTATGTATTTAGTCGACCTCATCGGTCATATTGTATCAATACTTCCGCTGTAATAAAATATGAAACTTTTGCATGGTTCTGATTTCCAAATTGTGTTTGTGCGTGCTAGCTACTGATCATGGGACTGGCACAGTATGCACATTAGAACCTTGCTTTTATGTTTGCACTGTAGCATAAAAGTGAGGGTCTTACAGAGGAGGATCAAGCAGAGCAGCACAACTATCACCCTCTCGCTCTGACCCTCATCTCAGAGCACCTCCAAGTAAGCTCCACAAGCCAATTCCTTATAGAATAGCATAATAGAGACAGCAAGAACAAAAAGAGAATAGCAATCAAAATAGTAAGCAATAGCAGAAATGAAGCCGAGATAGAAGTAAGGGCAGACAATAGAAGAATTAAAGATCTTGGCCTCAGTAACGAAGACTTAGACATGCAAGGGTTGCATTAAGTTTTCCCCCAGCCAAACATGCTTCCCCGGCGCACTGACTTTAGGAAAAACAGATGCCCTCCAACTTGCAAATAGATCAATTCTTTAGATCATGCATCACGGACCAAGTGAAGGCAACAACACCCTCTAGCATGGCATCAAATCAATATCATCTACCATGCAACCAATTCATTCTAAGCCACTGTCATTATATTCAATTGAATATTCAGAGAAGAAACCAGTAGCATCACATCATGTTATCATTCTCCCATGTAAATGAATCTTAATAAGGCTACTGTCACCATGTACTGTTTAAGCATTTAAAGATCATCCAGTAACCCAGTATAGAGTTAATCATACACTAAATCCATTCACATCACAGCAAAGTCAGTATAATGAATCTTTAGCTGAACCTCAAAGAAAACCGCAGATCAGGGTCTTACCATCTCGGTGCAATTCACTTTAATATCATCTCAAATCATAAGAATCACAGGATCATCATGACTAGTAAAGGGGTTTGACCAACAGAGAAAGGAGGAGGAAGGGGAGTATCAAAGATTAAGAGATTAGGGGTACCAGTCTTAATTAGGAAAAGGGTAAAGTCAGGGAGTACCAAACCCTAGTGAAAACTAGGGATCCATAGGGTAGCGCCGTGAAGGAAGGCCGAAGTAGGGGAAGAAGACTTACCTTTTTGAAGGATGGCCGGACCCACCTGAACCGGCGGGGCAGCCATCAAGCCGGGTGTGGATCGGACCATGGGCGCACACGCATAGGGGCCGGGTGCCGAGTCCAGGCGGCGTGTGAAGGACCGTAGCAGATCCAAATGAGGCGCTGTGAAAGCAATGAGAAGAAGGAATCCGGCGGCGGCAACGCCCGGGAAGGACCAGGCGTGGAGCTCGAAGGCGCAAGGAAGAAGAGGTAAACAGAGACCGAATAGAAGATGCTAGAAGGGAGGTTTCGCCCGAATGGATAAGGGGAGATGGAAGAAGAAAAGAAAAAAAAATGAATGAAATGAAATGGGTATTCCAAATATAAGAATTTTGTTTGATTAATTAAGGTTGAACTAAGCTAATAGATATACATGCTTTCATAATCATAATTAAAGGGGTAAATGTACATGTAGAACTTGTTTCGAATAACCCATAAATATAAAACCATTTAATATTAAAAGAATGGGTTAAACCCAACTCTAATCCATAATTAGTTTCAATCTATGAGTAAATTCCTAGATATAGTATTCACTTAACTCTCGACTAAACCATGCCTTTACTTGATGAATAAATCATAGACGCTAATATCTATAGATTCATTCTTGGAATACTCCTTAAGGCTCTACTGTCTCATTTCCTATATCCTGCTTTGTATCTGAATCCTATTGAAAACATAACCGTGCAAGAGATAAACCCTAAGAATTGTAGTAACGATGCATGTACTTAAGCTTAACCTTGCAATTTATAGCTACTCTCACTCCTGCTGTTTCAGGCACTGATCAATATTAAGTACAAACAATTTCACACCCTGAAAATGAATTTTGGTTTATTTAATCTTACAATCTTAGCTTCCTGAATTCGCAAAACAAAATGAAATAATTCATAAAGAATAAATAATGTGTGTTGTTCAACCCATTAATAATAATAAAGGTCGTCACGTAAGATATTTTACACACGCACGAAATCACAACCAACCATGCTTGTTTTATGTAATGTTTTATATTTGATCTTCCATCTGATTTCCTTTTGCCCTTATTGAAATTGTTATTTGTTATTTGTATCTTTTCCATTGTACGACGTGTAGAATCCGACGTTTCGGACTTCATCGTCAACGATTTCAAGATCACGTCTTCGACTTCGTCACTGAAAGCAATGGATAGCAAGGCAAGCACTCATGTAGATCCCAATTTTCTTTAACAAGAAGAATCTAATTAAAACTTGTATGCATATGCTATATTCTGTATACACTGCTATATTATGGGAAGAATGGTAGATATAACCTTCATTGATGGTTTTCCTTAATCAGTAGTGATAGATGAAACCCTAGATTGTTGTTGGATACACAAATGGGTATATTCGACTATTACTTGCATATGCTTAGCCCTGCTTTAGACTGGGAACACGAACGGATGGTTATACTGTTCGTGAGGAACTAAAATTGTTGGACATGATGAACATTAATCTTGAACCTGTTGGAAGAATGTGGTTATTGACACTTTCTTTTTCTGAAAATGAAACTATGATTTCGACGTGGGTGATTATTGGCAATAGCCAGATGTACATGTTTTAATGTGTACGTAGATAGGGGGAGTATCGCCCATGTCACTTTAAGGACCGAACGTAGTGTTGCATGATCCAAGTATACCGTACATCCACAAGTACTGGACTGGGACAGTCTTAACTTATTAAATTATTTGGGAATTAGCTTTGCACATTGGTAGGCAGTTGTAGCACGGGCATTTCGGATATAGGTTTGCTCGAGGGAGGTATCATCACCGAGGTGTTGGCATCTGCCGTTGTAACGGTGTACGCCTGGCTATGAATTGGGGCTGTTATTATTCTATTTGAGCTGCGGCTCCTGATTATCATTATTACTATATTTAGCTTCCATCATAGTCAGGGGTAACGTCATTGGGCTAGTGCAAAGTTAAGGTTCAAGTAATCGAACAGTTTCGTTATGAACTCCTTGCGGGCACACCAAAGGAAGTGTGTCTTATATCGATTGCACAAGGGGAGGACATATCTTGTGGGTAAAGCTGTACAACTCTGCAGAGTCTAAAACTATTCGAATAGCCGTGTCCACGGTCATGGACGACTTGGCTAACCAGCACTAGTTAGCTGTTTATATAAAATGTTTTGGTGAGCTTACCCTTACAGATGATTCAATACTTGGCATTACGTTGGCAAGGTTGAATTCAGCTGTTGTGCCCTGTGTGGACAAAACTTTAATCTTCAGATAATATTTCATATGATGGGACTGGACGTTTTATCACTCACGAAGGGTTGTGGGTATTTTGTTACATTTTATTCGTGAAGGGCTGTGAGTTATCTATCTCTTCGCATTACCTTTAAGTACATACTTGTTACTTTACTCATTTATTTACCTTTATAATTTTCGCTTTCACTCTACTATTCAGTATTTATAATTCATTTTGGCTCCAAGCAAAAATTAACCGTAGAAGCTTTATTCTAGGATCAGCCTGCATTCCAAACACACAACTCAAGTCTTGCTGAGTACGAAATGTACTCACCCTTGCTATCATTGTTGATTTTAGGTGAAGATGCAGGTATCTCGATGAATTTTACTTTGACGCAGGATTGCGGGATTATTAACGACATTTCTTTCTAAGGCTTTACCTTGTCAGTTGCCTGTGGATTATGTGGCAAACTACAAGACATCTGATTCTTTTAACTATGTTTAGTTGACCTTCTCGGTCATATTGTATCAATACTTCTGCTGTAATAAAATATGAAACTTTTGTATGGTTGTGATTCCAAATTGTGTTTTGTGCGTGCCAGCCATTGATCATGGGAATGGTACAGTATGCACATTAGAACCTTGCTTTTATGTTTGCACTGTAGCATAAAAGTGAGGGTCTCACAGATTAACCGTGCGATAGGGTTCAAGTCGTGGTTGCCGGTATGTGAGGAATCAACGTAAATAACCCGGTTCTTGGCCAGATGAATTACAATTAGAACCCAGTGAAACCTGCATAGGTATGTTGCCATGGTCAATTAGCACCAAAGTATTGTGTGCACATTACAAATGAGAGTATACCAAGTCGGGCAGCACTTACCCTGGGTTAAAGGGTAAAAGTATGAAACTTTTATCTTTCTGAGCATCCAAGGCATGTAAATGCGTATTCCTCTCTTTGCTTTTGCATCTTGGTTCATTGTTGGTCATGAGACTAAGAGTGGGTCGAGGAAACCCACCGATGTATTCTTCGTTCTCGCTTCGCGTATCATGAATCTTTATATACAAAATTTAGGCAAAGGGGTCACTTCAAATATATATATATATATATATATATGACATTTATCCGTATTACAGGGAAGACACACTCACAATGTCCAGCATCTTAAGAGCGAGACGTCGAGGGCGTCGAGGTTGAAGAGATCGAACAGGTCCTGGAAGCCGACCGCGAAGTAGCCCCCCGCTGAGTCGTTGAACAGATGCTTAGGCTTGTAGCGGACCATGATACTTGTTGTACGTTCGTTCTCTGGCTTGTTAGCTTGTCTCATGTAGTATGTATGCAGGCTTTTGCAGCAGTAAGTCAATGTCTTCATGCGATCTTCCATTAATAAAGGCTCTCTTAGCTTGAATACCCGGGCCAACGGGGCCATCGGATAGTACTCCAAGGCCTTCGCTATCTTTTTCGATTTGCCCCTCCCTTTCTTTGTTGGAACGGAAATCTTCGGGGGAGACGAGGGGAGTAGAGAGCAATCAAAGTCAAAGTCAATATCAAACTCACTGTCAATGTTTTTGGGTGGGGAGGGCATGATAACCGATTTGGGGGGAATTGGATCAACTTCTGGCGGAGGAAGTAGAGGTACTTCTGGTGGAGGATGGATGTCTAGAGATATGTCGCTGCTGGGCCACTGGATAAATGTGCCGATGACATCCCCCAGTGTCTGAAGCTCGTCATTTGGAGGCAATTGTAGCGTGACGATCTTGAAAATGTCATGAATGCCGTCCACATTGACCTTCGTGAAACCCGGCGCTAGCAGGGTACCGTGCACCATCGCCCCTTCAATGGATGGATACGCGAGGCAGGCTTTAATGTTCACGCGATGGAATAGATGGACAGATCAGAAATTAGACAGGAGAGATAGCTCTTGACTCTTGTTCCTGGTATACTAAGTGAAAATGACACGGGCAATCCAGGGGAGGACCTCCTCGAGCAGATGGCAGCTTGAAAAGTCCTCCAAACATCACACACACCAGAAGCGCCACCGATGCATCGACATTGATCTTGCCGTAAGTTCCAAAAAAATGACGCTAGGCGATCCAAAATTAACACAGAATCGTAGTTTTCTGCTCATCATAATATTCCTTCTAATGCTAATGAATAGTTTCATATTGGAATAGTTTCAGCTTAGAAGTATTCCTTCTAATGCTGCAGCTTGGAAGTATTCCTTCTAATGCTAATGAATAGTTTCAGCTTGGAATAGTTTCAGTTTGGAGTGTATGGATTGGCTTTGGTTGTTATTTATGATCTTTGTTGATGATATTTTAAAGAACAACACTAGAATGACAGTTCACAATATACTAATTCACAATATGTTATATTTGTATGTATTAACTCCTATTAAAATTCGGAATCTAGACCTCTGCAGAGCTTGCACTATTTTCATTCTAACTAATTTATACAATTTATAGAGAAGACATGGAAGGAGAAATGGTACAGAAAGACTTGCAAAACATACAAATAAAAAAAAATATAGAGAGAGGCCATAAAATATATGTAGAGAATAATATAGGAATGGAGGCAATGAATATTATTCAATTGTTAGTAGCACCTACAATCTACAAAACAGAGGCAATGAATAATATAGGAACGGAGTTCATTCTCAGTTTGCTTTACAAACCATCCAAAAGGCCACAATCTTCTCTTTGAGGTGCCCTTCTTATGCAATGTTTCCTTTGATTTCACAGTTTCAACCTTAGCACACACATCCACAAACCTATTGTTCTACCACGGGGGAGGAGGAGACCAACCTTGTGATGGAGGAGGAGACGTCGCTGAGGGAGGAGGAGACGCAGCAGTCGGGGGAGGAGGAGGCGCGTTCGCCAGGGGAGGAGGCGCCAACGCCGCGGCGAGGCTTCGAGGAAGCGGCGGTCTCCATCGATGCGGTTAGGGTTTGAAGTGTGCGTAGGGTTTTGATCTGATCGAAACATTTTCAGTGTAGAAGTTATATAGAGGCACCTATCACAGGCGGTTTTAAAAACAACCGCCTATGATATATATTTCATGAGCGGTTCTAAAACACAACCGTCTTTAATGTTTATCTATTACAGACGGTTCTATTTAACAACCGTGCGTAATAGTAACTACCATGCACGGTCCTTCAATATAACCGTCAGTAATAGATAAATATTCAAGGCGGTTGTGTGTACGAACTGCCTGTGAAATAGATATCACGAGACGGTGCTCATAAAGAACCGTCTTTAAAGGACACAAAAATTAGTTTTAGTTCTTATTATATACATTGCGAGAATATTGTTTTTCCAAAGCACACAAAATATTACAGATAAATATCACGTATACAGAAATATTACTTTATTATGCATACATGCATGCACTTGCTTACAAGTTAACATTGTAATTATACGGTGAAAATTATCCCTTCCACGATGATCGGCCAGCGTGTGTAGTGACTTCCTCGATTTGTTCTTCTTGGACCATGTCGGCATTTCCGATTGGAGGCAAATCATCAAATTGATTGTACTCTTCCTCATCTACTACATTCTCAACTCCGACAATCCTCCTTTTTCCCTGAACAACTACGTGGCGCTTCTTGTTGGATGGGTCGGTAACATAGAAGACTTGAACAACTTGGTTTGCGAGCACGAATGGTTCATCTTGGTATCCGACACGTTCGAGGTCCACAGTAGTGATGCCGTACTTGTCAACCTTCACGTGCTGGAGGTGGACCCAACGACACCGAAATAGTGGGATCTTGAAAAGTACGTAGTCAAGCTCCCAAATCTCCTCTATGAACCCATAGTAGGAGCTCCTCGTTGACCCAGCGGTACTAAATGCATCTATGCGGACCCCACTGTTCTGGTTTGTGCTCTTCAAATCCTGATCTATCATGTAAAATGTGTATCCATTTAAGTCGTATCCTTTCCACGTGACAACTGTAAAAGCTGGACCTTTTGCCAACCATTTCAGGGTGTCATATGGCGAGCTCCAGTGATGGAGTCGCTCTTTGAACCAATTGTTAAACTGAAGGTTATGTTGTCTTATGATCCAAGACTCTGTCGTCTTTGGATTCTCTTGCCTTAGCCATTGCTTGTGCTCGACGATGTACGGGGACACTACAGTCATGTGTTGTAGAACTGTGAAATGGGCTTGAGCACACGCAACTGGATCAGGCGTGATTGCTTTCCTTCCGATGGTCCCGATACCCTGGAGCCTCCCCTCATGGCGAGATCGAGGCACACCTATTGGTTGGGCCTGAGCCATGTAATCGACGCAGAACTCGACGACCTCTTCGGTTGCATAACCTTCGACAATGCTACCCTCCGGACGGGATCGATTTCGTACGTAAGACTTAAGAATTCCCATATACCTCTCGAACGGGTACATGCTACGTAGGAACACAGGCCCGCACAACTTTATCTCTATTACAAGGTGAACAATGAGATGGACCATGATATCGAAAAATGACGGAGGAAAATACATCTCAAGATTACATAGAGTCATCACCACCTCGGCCTGCAGAGCATCCAGTCCTGCGGGATCGATGACCTTCTGAGCGATTGTGTTAAATAAATAACACAGCCTCGTGATTGTCTCTCGGACCTTGACTGGCAAAATACTTCTAATTGCAATAGGGAGCATTTGAGTCATCAACACATGACAATCATGAGACTTCATGCCAATTAATTTTAAATCTTGCATTGAAACAAGTCTCTTCATGTTGGACGAGTAGCCGGACGGAACTTTCACACCATGCAAGCAGCACGATTCAGTTCTTTCGGCCTTTGACAGAGTGTAACAAGGCTGGTTCGCATACGTACCACCTTTAACGGTCTCTTTTGGTGCTAACTCAGGTCTTATGCCCATATCGACTAAGTCAAGTCGATGCGTTGATACCATCCTTTGTTTTGCCCTTAATGTTTAGTAGGAGACCAATCAGGCTATCCACAGACATTCTTCTCCACGTGCATGACATCGATGCAAAGTGGCGAACTTCTAGGTGCTCCCGATGAAGGTAGGTCCCAAAGATTGATCTCTTCTTCCACAAGCTCTTCTCACGGAGTCGACCTTGCGTTACGTCCCTTTCCATGTGTAACATCCAAATCCTTAACAAAGTCATGAACATCTCTCCCTCTAAAAGGCCGTGGAGCTGAACCGTTTTCGTTCGTCCCATCGAATAGTCTCTTCATCTTGCGGTATGGGTGTTTCCTGCAAGGAACCTCACGGTGACGCATGTACACGGTTTTACGCGAGTGATTCAGCCACACACTCTCGATATCGTCTAGGCGGTGAGTGCAAGCCTTGGCACCTTTTGTACTCTGGCCCGACAGTTAGCAAGTGCGGGGTAATCATTTATGGTGCGAGAACAACAAGCGATGTAAAGTGAAGTTCTCTCGTTTGTATGCATCCCAAACCTGTACCCCAGAACCCACAATGTTTTTAGATCTTCCACCAATGGAGCTAGGTACACATCAATATCGTTCCTGTGTTGTTTCGGTCCTTGGATAAGCACTGAGACAATAAAATGTATTTTCGCTTCATACACAACCAAGGAGGATGGTTGTAGATACAGAGATTCACGGGCCAAGTGCTATGCCGGTGCTCATGTTACCGAAAGGATTCATTCCATCTGTACTCAGTCCAAACCTTATATTCCTCATCTCCGCATGGCGAATTCTTCATACCTCCTATCGATGTTTCTCCACCGGGTGGAGTCAGCAAGTGTCTTAGCATTCCATCGTTCTTACGCTTCTCGGAATGCCAACACAGCTGATTTGGCCTCCTTTGGGTTAGCGAACAAACGCTGTCAATCCGGAATTAGAGGCGAGATACCATGCCATCTTAGCAGGAGTTCCATTCTTCACCTCCTCATCGGAATGACTCTTACGCTTGTACCGGGATGCGTTGCACACCGGACATACATGCAAGTTTGCATACTCTTTGCGGTATAGGATACAATCGTTCGGATATGCATGTATTCTTTCTACCTCCATTCCCAAGGGACAAAGAACCTTCTTGGCTTTGTAGGTTGTTGTCGGCAACTCGTTTCCCTCTGGAAGCATGTCTGCAATAGACGTAACGGTATTTGTGAAACTCTTGTCTGACCAACCATTGCTTGCCTTCAATTTCAGCAGTTCAAGCACGGACGACAACCTTGTGTATTTCACCTTGCAACCAGCAAACAAAGGTTTCTTTGAGTCCTCCATCAAACCCACGAATTTTTCATATTCCCTTTCATCACGATTCCCTTCTGCGTCGCGCAGCATCTGCTCCAGATTGTCATCATGCAACATATCCTCATCGGAAGCATAATCAATGTGATCATCCGGCATATCGTTGACTTCGTCGAAGATGTTAACAGTACCACCTGCTTCTTGTATATTCTGCTCTTCGCCGTGACTGGTCCAACATGTATATCCCTTTTTGAAACCTCGCATAATCAAGTGTGCTTCGATCTGCGCTGAGTTTCGAAACGTCATCATATTCTCGCAATCGATGCATGGACAAGACATATATTGCACTCCCTTATTAAACATGTCCTCCTTTGCAGCTCTTCTAAAAGTGGAGACGCCATTAATGTACTCCACACTCGTACGGTCCCCAGCGTACATCCAGCTTCGATCCATCTATGCTACACATGTAATATTCGATCCAATTAGAACCCTCTTTTCAACTGATTAAGTACACTTTCCTTAACAAGTTAGAGCTTCAAAATAATATTGCAATTATAACGTCCAATTACTAGCTAGCTTAGATCACCACCAAAATATGGATCTACAAGCTAGATCTAAACAATCTTAAATTTCTTACATAACCAAGCTAGATATTGAATTAATATATATAAGGCAGTTTTATATCCAATACTAACCTTAGATCTGAATTAATATATATAATGCAATTATCCATTACTAACCTTAATTACATCACAAGAATCACCTATTATATAGGCTTACAGACGGTTGTATTGCCAAACCGTCGGTGATATAACGGTCTTAGCATTCTATCCCAGCAGGTGACCACAACATCGAACTTGCGCTCGGGCCTATATATAGGCAAGCTTTATCACAGACTGTTCTATGTAATAATGGTCTGTCATATAGTAATATTACAGACGGCGATGTGTACCAACCGTCGGTGATATTATACAGACGGTTATGTAAACTAAACCGTCTGTGATATATAGGTATATCACAGACGGTTATTTCAAAAACCGTCCGTGATGGCAGACGAGGAATGATGTGTGATAGTTTTACTGACGGTTGGTTTATAGAATCGTCTGTGATAGCGACGGTCCGTCTTCGTCTCTTCGTTTCCTGCGCGCCTTTGAATGAGAACTCTTCATTTCTCGCTTCGTCTTCAATTCCGGCCACCTATTAAATCACCGCTAGTGATCGAATTCGATCAACACATTACTGCTAATGGCATCTCCTGCAAGCTCTCCTTCGTCCGGCGCCGCTCCACCATCACCTCCCCCGGCGTCGCCGCTATGCGGGAAACGCAAGCGGGAAGAGGAGGAGGAGGAGCGGGAGGAGGACGAGGAGCGGGAGGAGGACAAGGAGGAGGAGGAGCGGGAGGAGGACGAGGAAGAGTCAGAGGAAGACGACGACGTCATGCACTGGGGGAGCTCAGATGACGGCGGCGGCAGCGATGGCAGCCATCGTGGAAGCGGCAGCGGCGGCGATGGCAGCTCGCCACCGCCTCCAGGCAGCGATGATTATTTTAATTTATAAGTAATAATATATATATAATGTAGTAATGTAATGAAATGTTTTGTTATAAAATGGCATTTATTCTGATGGTTATCACATTTCATTGGGAGAAACTTACACCCGGACGTCCGATTCTCGTTTTTTTTTTCGGACGCATTGCAAGATTTTTTTTGAATGTATGAAACATTTTTTTTACTGTTTGTCGAAGAAAAATGTTTCACACGTAGAAAGAAAATGTTGCGAAAAAACTAACGTCCGATCACTAGCAATTTGAATTTCATTATGTTATAAAATGGTCATTACCATTTTTCGTCCTATCTATCAACGAATTATGGCCTTCGATGAAAATACGTAGTTCGATAAAAACATCAAAATGTTATAATGCAGTACCGCAGACGGTTATAAACACAAAACGCGTCGTGATATAAGCAATATCGAGACGTTTATAAACACAACCGTGCATTGCTTATATCACAGACGGTTGTATAGTAAAACCGTCTGTGATATTACTTTATATCACAGACGGTTTTTTTATAGAACCGTTTGTGATAATATCACAGACGGTTGGAATACAAAACCATCTGCGATATTTATCTAATCACAGACGGGTTTAATTAATAACGGTCTGTGATAGTTTCACTGACGGTTGGTTTATAGAATCGTCTGTGATATTATATATTACAAACGGTTTTTGAAAACCGTCTGTGATGGTGTGTCTAATATAAGCATTTATGTAGTAGTGACCACTCGTGATGGCGACGTCACAACGAGCATATATGGAAGCCAGATGCCGGCATGCTGGTGTGAAGCCATCAATGATCGTGAATGGTGGACCGCGCCTACGCATCTTGTGGCCAATCCTACCGTTGACTTGCACCATGAGCTCCACACACGCAGATTTCAAGAACAGGCTGATATATATGAATCTCACATCCTCAATTTGGAATCTCATCGAGGCCCAATTCCACTCACCAATTCACGATCGAGAATGCATGCTCACCAATTTAACAACAGAAGCACCCAAAGGTGGGATGTTTACCACTGGCTCAAGCAACTTCTGTCAATGTGTTGATTTGATACGTTTTTGTAGAATAATAGAAGGACAACAAACCCTCCCGATCTCTTAAGTCCACTATAGAAAAGCAAAAGTGAAAGAAAAAAAAAACATGTGAGACTCCTTTTTATGATACACTATACCATAAAAGAGGGGTTCTAATGTAATTTATATACTAGTCCCATGTTCAATAGCTATTATGCATATCCACAAATTAAGATCACAACCTTACACAATATTTCATTATATATTACATCGGAAGTAGTTCTTATATAATATTATTACAAACCAAAATTTAACGCAGTGGAAACATTTTTAGCTTGTAGTTTGTCTTTCTAATCAATTGTTCCCACAGGCAACTGACAAGGTAAATCCTATAAAAACTCGTCGTTGTTATCCCCGAAACCTATGTCAAAATATGATTCCTCGGGGCATTATATCTCATTACGTACTCGTAAGACTTTTGCAAAACCTATAATACGTGTAAGCTGTATCAAAGGGAAAGCTTCTACAATTAATTTTGTATAAAGCTAACTTGAATTGTAAATACTAAATCATAGATTAAAAGCAAAATCTTGCAAAAGCAATTTGATAGGTATATAAAATAACAAGTAGATAAACATGAATATAGCAACTCACAGTTCCTCCATGAATGTGAGTAACAAATCGTACCATTCTTCGCCAACACATGACATCTTATCTAAACCAATTTTTCAACATGTTTCTAATGTTTATTTTCAATTCCAACTCATTTTATAAAATTATGAAATCATTTATGTCAGGGATTGGATAAGTTTCCATAATTACCATGGTACCCCGATAGCCGATTTCGACAATGTATACACTCGGAGGATGTCCCCAAGGACAGCCTACGAGCATAAAGTTTGACTGGTTGATCCGCCAAATTGGCTCAGGCTCGATGCTCGGCTTCGAGCACAGAACCCAAGCCCGAGCGTACATGCTCGGTCGGGACCAAGAGCTCGTCCGCGAGATGTATGGTCGGAAGATCGTGGTCGGCGGTTACGCCGGAATAGCGTTATTCGCACCATGATTCAGTGCCGTTACGCCCACGATGGGAATGTGGCGTAAATCCTGGTTTCAAACCACGATTGGCACCGTCAAACGCCCGTTATCTCGGCTGTAATTAGGAAAGATATTCGGGTAGACTATAAATACCCCTCAATACATGTAAGGAAGGGGGAGACGGAGTAACTAGACATGACAATCTTTGTCAAGATACATCATATAATCCCATCGCCACTGGAGTAGGGTTATTATCTCCTCTGTGAGAGGCCCGAACCAGTATAATTCCCCATGTCCATTCCCGATTAACACACATCCCAAACTGATCAAGGAATCTCCAGACGCAATCCCTTCACTGAAAAAGGGGACCGTGTTGATCCCTCAATCAACAAGTAAGCTCGGCGGGGGCTTGTTCCCCAACCGTCGACAGCTGGCGCCGTCCGTGGGGATCGACAATTCCTTTCGTGAAGAATCCCTGGAGATGCCTAATTCTCAGTATTCTCGAGACCTCTGCACGTTCGGTGATGCCGAAGATGAAGACCTGTACTACACTGATGAAGGTTTGTCAGCATCACTGATCCCGAAGAGCATACCGAGCCCAGGAGTTTTTCCCCAGTAGCTGCTGCGCGAGAGCAGTTCCTTCGCTCTCAGCACGATATTCTCATAGATGATGATTAATATGATGGACTCTACTGTAACACCCCGACATCTAGTATGCCTTGGATGTCACCAAATATAGAGGAAATAACAACTAAATACCACAATTAAGATTAAATTACGGCAAGGGCGTAAATGCTTTAACCGAAAATTTCGGCAGCATCTCCTTTGTTTTTCCATGGTTTGATGCAACAGCAATGATATCATAAGATATATCATAATGAATGGCATCTAAAACAGCGATAATGAGAGATATAGCAACAGTTTAAGTCCAGAATAATGAACTTCAACCACTTCATGAGCTAAACGAATTAAATGATATAACCAAGCACACATTTATGGCATACTCCAAGTTTCAGCGCAAAAACTTATTATCACAACTACGAATGGTAAAAATGTAGTTGTCTAAATGAATGAAGCTACGAGAGGATGTGCCGCTACGACCCTTTCCTGCATTCCGGTTTCATGGTACCTAAAACATCATAAAACACAAGCGTGAGTTCATCACTCAGCAAGTATATTGCAATGGAACAAGAAAACAGTTTTCAATACCATCATCACTACATCTCATATTCAACATCATAAGCATTTCATATTCACATTGTACACATCTCATCAACATCATCATATATGCAATGCAATGCACATGTCTCCTTGAAGCACATACTGGTATTGCCGAGTGCACACCCGTCGGCGTGCACCCTCTTCCCCCTTCCATCCCGTAGATGGAGGGTGCCTACTCTTACTGATTCGCTCCCATACACAACCGTGGATGGGACTATGAGGTAGGTCTTTCGTGTTCACTACGTGTGAACACAGAGGCCCGCATCAGAATGAGATGCCTCTTCCATTATGAATTCACATATGACATGAACATGTATGAACTTGCATAAATATTTAATACGATAATTTCATAGCCAATATGTAACCATGTTCATCATATCATAAGCAAATAACAAGCATGGCAAGTTAATACATCATGTACCCATATTGCACCTATGCAAGTCTAATAACCATCCAATACCCAAACCCATCCCAATACACTTGCCTTCAACCGTGAGCGACGGAGTGGCGAAAGGTTGCGGGCACTCCCGGGGTCACACCACCTGCACATAGGTACAATACACTCAAAACTTGCCCACAAAAAATAGTACAAGAGCGATCATCTACCCCGAAAACGCCTCTAAAATTGTCTAATTCGATTACCTACAACGTTCACAACAGCCGAGCCTCCAGAAAATGCCTCTAAAATTGTCTAATTCACGTCCAAAGATTGATGCCCTAGTCTGCCCAAGGACAGAACGTAGGACAGAGTTGCAATCACCCTAAATCCTTCTAATCACAGCACCTAAACTCCAAAATTAACCATGGTCTCCCTCATCTAACCAGTGCCAAAACTCTACATATGGATCTATGATCACATACCTCGCTTGAAGAAACCGACGAATGATGAACTCTCCTCGACCCAATCCTCCATCCAATCGCTGAAAATGCCAGGATCACCGGATCCCGATGATTGGAGGGCTTCCAACCCATGCGAAGGCGGCATGGAGGGGGGCACTAGGGCCTGCTAGGAGAGCCTTTAGTAATGAAAGATCTGTAACACCACGGCATCCAGTATGCCCGAATGCTACAAAACATAGACTAAACAACATCTAAATACCACAATTACAAGTAAATTACAGCAAAGGAGCAAATGCTAATACCGAAAATTTCGGCAGCATCTCCTTTGTTTTTCCAAGTATTGAAGCATCAACAATAACATAGCATTATAAGGCAATATATGAGACATCTAAAATAGCAGTAAATAGTGACATGACAGCAATATGAGTCAAATCTCAAGCATTCAAAGTCTTCATGAGCCAAACGAACGATAAGGCTCTCAAAACGCAAAACTAGATCATAAACCAATATGCATCACACTAAATTTATTATCATAACTCAAAATGAATAACTGTGAGAACAAATGTGTGAAGCTACGTGTAGGAGTGTGACTAGTTCCCTTCCCCGCATGCCGGTGTCATGGTACCTAAAAACAACAAGAAAGCACAAGCGTGAGTTCAACACTCAGCAAGTATATTGCAATGGTACAAAAGAAGAATTACATGGCTACAACACTTCACATCATGTCTATCATCTTATTCATGCTCACATATCATCAACATCATCATGTATGCAATGCAATGCGATGCACATGTCTCCTGGAAACTCATACCGGTATGGTTGAGTGCACACCCGTCGGTGTGCACCCTCTCTTCCCTTCCATCCCGAAGATGGAGGGTGCCTACTCCTCGCTTCCATTCACCGCGGCGGATGGAATCACGATGTAGGACTTACTCAATGGCGCCCCGGACTAGTCATAACTTTCTCACCGACCTTACCGGACTAGTTATGACTTTCTCACCGACCCGGCCATGTATCATACCATGTATGCAAACATGCCAACATCATAGATAACTTGTACATAACACATGGCATCACAACATAATAAACCGTATTCATCATATCAATGTCAAACATTAAAGCATGGCATGTGAACATATCATATATTCAATTTCAACCCAACAAAACTAGCAATCTACAACCCGCTACCCATTCCAATACACTTGCCTCAACCACGGGCGACAGATTGGCGAGAAGTAGAGGGCACTCCCGGGGTCACACCACCTGCACATAGGTACCACACACTCAAAATCATGCCCACAAAACAATAAGCAAACACTCTTCTACCCCGACTTCGCACTCTACTCGCAAAACCCAAAAACAGAGGTTCTGTCCCGTCGGGACAGCAGATTTCCAACGAGCATAACTTGGGTTCTAAGACTCCGAATTGATTAAACGAGTACATCCTCGTGTAGCTTAGGAAATTTCCTAACTTTTTATAAGTATACGGAAAAACTGATTCGGACTCTAAAGTGGTTTAATCTACAGAATATCGTGATCTGTTCCAATCACGTCACAGTTTTGAACATGTTTGGTAAAACGAGCATAACTTTCAAACGGCTGGGCGGAATTGGACGTTCTTTATACCCACTGAAAGGTATTGAAGTTACCTACAACTTCTTTAACAGGAGGCCTACCAAATTCCGAATCTAAATTGGCGAAATCTCAAACCCTAGGTCGACTGCACAATCTGCCCGAAACAGAGAACGTGGCAAACTCTAATCTACCCAATTACAGCACCACCAATTGATCTAAAAGCATGATATCAACCCTTAGAACAGTACCTAGACCAACCCTAAGGAGTCCCGTGGCCATACCTTCGCCCGACGAACGAAGAACCAACGGATCTCCTCCTGGTTCGCGCTATCTCCTTCCTCGCTCCGAATCCACCGGATCTCCTCATCGTGGAGCGCTCCAATGGACGGATCTGCGGGGTGGTGAGGTGGATAACTCCCCTAGGAGCAGCAAGGGGTGGTGGAGAAGGATGGGGAGGGGTGGAGCGCAAGGGAGGGGCGGCTAGGGGTGGCGGCTAGGGAGGAGGTGGGGGAGGCGCACAAGGGGAGGAGAGGGCATGTGGGGGGGCGGCTAGGGCAGGGAGGGGCTCACCAAGCCCCCCCTTAGCCAAGTTCCCCCACCACATGGGCCATACCCCTTCCACTAAAGCCCACGGCTCATCCCCCCTTAGGCCCAAACTCCTGAAGGCCCAAACTCAACGGCCCTAAACGCGTTAAAACTGCAAGACGTAAAGTTTTCAACCTCCATATTCATATCTTATAATGTTTTGCCCTCAAACTTCATATTTTATAAGATTACAACCTTCCGTAGTGTCACAAGATCGCATAAATTCCCTTGGTCTATCTTGCCAACAATTCCATTTTTGTTACTTGGAACAAGCTAGCAAGCCAGTGCAAGAACGTCTAACTAGTATCATGGTTAGCTTCAAGTATATCTATTCAACGAGTCATCGGGGGGCTTCTTCGTGGTCGATTTTTAGGACTTGTTCAATCTCTACAACCTCGACGCCCTCGACGCTGCGCTCTTGAGATGCTGGACATTGTAAGTGTGTGCTATCATAGTCTACATTCGTCTAATAGCGATAAATGTTCGCCAATATATATATAATTCGCATTTGTATATATAGAAACATGATACTCGAATTGAGAACGAACAAACCATCGGTGGGTTTCCTCGACCCACACATAGTCTCAAAGCAAACAATGGATGAAGATATAAACATGGTCGAAGAATACATGAAACAGGCTTTGCTGGCTCAAAAAGATAAAGATCTCATACTTATACCTCATAACTCAGTTTCGTTCATTGGCCATTGTGATATACCTGTGTAGGGTTCACTGGGTTCTAATTGTATTTGAACCAGCCACAGACTGGGTTACTTACCATGATTCCTTACAGAGCGGTAGCCACGACTTGATTCCTATCGCAAAATTACTCAGTAGGTAATCATGTTTCCTCCGTAGATAACATGGTCATGTAAGTTGTTTCGGGTTTATGTTGCTCCTGGAATGGCTGAGGCTAACCTTTTGCAATCACGTAGGACGTTCAAAGTGTACAAGGATGGGGCGAAACTGCATCACGATTTTAAGTTTTTGGTATCCGTTATACACAATAATCCGATATCAAACTCCGTAATAATGACTCTAGAACTAACCTATTTTTTATTTGCAGTGCCACCGGTAGGGTAAGGGAAATAGCCTATGTGGATTTTATGTTTGCCACAATATGCAACTCTTCAGCAATACAAAAAAGACCAATGGGATTGTAACTGCGTTGAACGAGACTGATTTGAGCAACATT
This sequence comes from Rhipidocladum racemiflorum, assembly GCA_036346355.1. Taxonomy (NCBI): domain Eukaryota; kingdom Viridiplantae; phylum Streptophyta; class Magnoliopsida; order Poales; family Poaceae; genus Rhipidocladum; species Rhipidocladum racemiflorum. The sequence goes on from CM070571.1 coordinate 25,472,864, forward strand.
CGAGGGAAATTTTGTTTCTTCCTGCTCACTGAAGTCATAAATAAAGAAGGTGAGTTCCACGTTGCCTGCAAACTTCAAGAGTTGTACAATTGTCAAATGCTCTGATTTATTGCTTCCACTTCATCCTCATCGCCGAATGAGAATACCATTGGCAGCCATGCTTCAATGAGTCATAGAAGCATGGCTACCAATGGTATTCTCATTCGGCGATGAGGATAAAGTGTAACACCCCAAAATTTTGCTTTTCTTAAATTCATGTGTGATTTGGCACTTTGGTGAATTTTTGGAATTTTCTGGAATTTATTTGGATTTATTTGGAATTTATTTGAATTTGTTCCATTTTGAAATAATTAAAGAATTTAATTTTTGCAAATAAAATTTTGTTGGAAATATTTTATTTGAGTCCAAAATGATCCAAAGTATTTTCCAGAATTTTTCTGGAATTTTTCTGAGTCTTTTGCTATTTTTAATGAATTAAATGAATTATTGGGAATTATTTTAAATATTAAATCGCTGGAAAATCAACTCGGGTCTAGTACTGTTCATCCGACCGAGTTGGAACCCGAGTCGGACTCGAGTCCGACCCGAGCCACGTGACTCGATCAAACCAGCTCAAAACCCTAATCGATCCCAACCGTTGGATCAAGATCCAACGGCTGAGATCCGCCCGTACCGGTTCGAGCCGTATCCGGCCGGATCCGATCGCGCCACGCCGATCGTGGCCGTTGATCGTGCCACGTGGGCCGGCCGTCGTCGTCTCCACCGAGTTCGAAGCCGGACTCATGCCGCCGCTTGCCGCCGTAGAATTAGGTTTCCGTCTCGGGCACGAACGCCGAGGCTATTTAAAGCCCTGGTCACGCCCGAGGTTGCCCTCATCCTTGCGCACTGCCGTTCCCGAGCCATCTCGCCGAGCCGTCGCCGTTTGCCGTGAGCTCGCCGTAGTTGAGCGCCACTCCGCCGCGGTTTGCCCGTCTCGCCGTCCGTCGCCATCCGCCGAAGGAGCCCAGATCCGAGTCCCCGCTTCGAGACGCGCCAAGAGACCACCCACTTCGCCGGAGCGACCGAGGCGCTCGGGCTCGCTCGTCTCCGTCTCCGATGGCCGCAGCTCCGCGTCGCCATCGCCCTCGCGAACTCGCGCCGTCCGATCTTGATCGTCGTGCGGTTGAGGTGAGTTCACGTGTTCCAAACCGATTAGATGCGGACCGTTGGATCAAGATCAGCGGTTCACAATCGCCACGCGCGTAGTAGTGATGTTTATAGGATTAGATCTGGACCGTCCGATCTAGATCGAGCGGCCCACGATCATCGAGTAGTTTCAGCGTGTTAACCACTGGAGCTAATCGCGGCCGTTGATTTTCAAACCAGCGGTTGAGATTGCGCCACGTGTCGGGAAGTTGGACCCGGCCAGCGGTCGGGCCGTCCAGCGTCGTGTAGACGCCGACACGCGGGGCCCGCGTGTCGAAGGGCCCGCATGTCGGGCCGACCAAGCGGCGGCGTCACCCATGACGTCACAAATGGGTCCCACCTGCCGATCTGGTGAGCCCGGCGTCGGCCGATGACGTCATCCGAGTGGTCCCACATGTCGGGCCTCACGTGGAGTCGTGGACCGAGTCCACGGTAGACCCGAGCCGAGCGTGGACCGAGTCCATGGACCGGCTGACGTCAGCCAACCAATCAGAGGCTGCCACGTGTCCATGATGACGCAATAATTAATTTCCGAAAAAAAAAGAAATGATTTATTAATTCGAAATATTGACTCAAATTTAGATTCAAACTTCAAACGCTTATAACTTTTGCGTTTCAACTCCGATTTGAGTGATTCAAATTTCTAAATTTGTATAAAATTGAGATCTACCTAAATATGAATTTTATTTAATTTTTGGACTAAAGTTTTTCTCTGTAAAATTATTTAATTGATTATTTAAACTTTAAATAATCATAACTTTTTAAATCTTAACTCCAAATTTGGCGATTCCAGTTTCTAAAAATCCATAAAATTATGTTCTTTCTGTTTATGGATTTTATTTGGATGTTTGGATACTTTTGCCTATTGTTTATTTGGGTATTTGCTATTTGCACGCTTTACGAGTAGGCGTTGAAGTCTTGGGAAGGATTCAAAGGAGAAGTATTGACTCAGGATCCAACTCAAGACCAAGAACAAGTACTTTTTTGAAGGCAAGTTGTGCTTTGACCATGTTGATCCTATTTCGAAATCTATTTTGATTTAAACTATTGCATGCTAGTTCAAATAGAAAAATACTTGGTTTAAACATGGGGGTTAGATAAATACCAATTTGCTGTATGACACCTTGATTACTTAAGTATGTGCCATGACCCTTTGTCACCCTAGTTGTGGATTACTAGTTGGACATTATTAAATTGCCAACGTTTAGACCGTTGTAGTATCTTTGCTTAGACACTTTCGTGCTCATAACATGATTTTGGATAATCAAATGTTAATATTGACTTAATGATATATTGAACCTGTTTTGGAAAAGTATCATGTGATGTTGATGGCACGTGGTGCATGGTAATCAAGCGGGGTTTGATAAAGCTGATTTTCGGCCGGGGCATGTGGCAAAGAGTAATCAAAGGTGGGCGATTGTGGCATTGGGAGTGTTGTTTTGGTTTTTCGGGTAGTCTTGCCCTGGTCACCCTAAGGACTTAACCTTGCAAGCCTTTGAACTGGGTCTAACGTGCAACCACATGTCCAGAATGGGACGGACCTAGTTGACTAAATTGCTAATAACGCACTGTGGGACCTCGGGAGGTCAACTACACCCTTTGTGTAAGTTCTACGAGGGAGCGTCGGGCCGAGGCAGTACCCATCTAACGGTTGATTGGCCTAGACTTCGCCTTAGCGAAGGGAAGGGTTAGTGCGCAATAACCGGGAGGACCACTTGTATTGTTAGAGGTTTCCGAAAGACTTTGTTCACTGAACTCGCCTTTGTGGTGTTTGTATCTTGTGGGTAAAGTGCATAACCTCTGCAGAGTATAGAATCTATTCGAATAGCCGTGTCGTGGTATTGGACATCGCTCGGGAATTACAGTCAAGGGTTAGATTTTCTCGAAAATAACTTGGATTTGGAAAGTTGGGTTGGTTTAATAATGAAGTTGATGGAAATGTGGTTTAGGATGGGGAAAAAAGTTTATTAAACTTCTTGAAAAGTTATTTATGCTTTACTTATTTCTGCTTTGAATCTACTTATATTACTTGCCAAATCTTTGTTTCTTTGCCAAATATACCTTGAGCTATTCCTTTGTACTAAGCCATGCATATAGTATATTAGCTTGCATTACATGCATGACTTCTTGAGTACCAAGTACTCACCCTTGCCCCAACACAATATCGTTGAAGAGGAGATCGCACGGCTTTGGAGGAGGAACTCCAAGAGGATCCGTCTACTTAGGGAAGCGAGCCCGGTCGGTTACTGTGGTATCTTGGATGGCGCCACGAAGTTATTTGATTTTCATTTGCTATTATTTCTCTTTTAATAAGTTTAGCCTTGCGGCATACATTTGTAACTTGACCATAAGGTCGAGTAACCGATTTAGTTATTTAAATAAAGTACTTTGATAATATCGAATGGTATGATTGTGATATTTACCGATGTTAAGGCTATGTGCACTAAGCGCGTTCTGGACTAGTCTTTGAATACCAGAGGGTCCGGATTTGCAAATTCGGGGTCCCGACAGAGGTGGTATCAGAGCCATACTTGACTGTAGGCTCAACCCTAGCTAGAATGGTCGTAGTGAGGATAAAACCTATTTTCTAAAGCTAAAATTTTGTCAAGATAAGAAATGACATCTCGACTTATCCCCTTCTCTCTTTTCTTGTCTCTTGCTGAAATTTTTTTTCTCTTACCTTGTCACAATTAAAAAAAAAAATTTTCCGAGTTCTTACGTAAAGCACTCTTGCGACAGATGGAGGAAGAGTTCAACTACGTTGATCTGGGAGTTGGTCACGCCGCGGGACTTTGGCATATGCTTCAGATTCTCGGAGATTTTGAGAAGCCCCAATACTGTAACACCCCAGCTTCTACTAAGCCCAGAATGTCACCAAACATAGACCATAACACATTTAATACCATAAATTAAAGTAAATTCCAGCAAGTTATCATTTAGAATAATTGAAAATTTTGTCAGCATCTCCTTTGTTTTTGCATGAAACTTAACAACATAGCATCATATCAAAATGTAAGACAAACGAGATATCCATACGCAGCGATAAGGATAACTAATCATCAACTAAAACAGTACCTAGACCCAAACCCAAGGATCACCCATGCCTTACCTCCTCCCGACGAACGACGAACGCCGAGATCTATCCTCCCGAGCCTCCCGAACGTCCTCCTCGCGCTGGAATCGCCGGATCTCCTCGTCACAGGGCTTCCCGTTGGAGAGGACAGCGAGGTTGTGTGGTGGGGGATCTCTCTTTGCAGCAAAGGAGGTGGAGAGGAGGAATTGGGGCGCACCCAAGGGGAGGAGGCGCCCAAGAGGGAGAGGAGGCGCCCAAGAGAAAATGGGGAATGGGGAGGCGGCTAGGGCAGGGAGGGACGCCCCTAGCCCCCAAAATCCTGCCTCTCCTCCCTCATGGGCCCTAACTTGCTCCCACCAAGGCCCACGACTCACCCCCCTAAGGCCCAAACTCCCCCGGGCAGGCCCAAACTTCCGAAATCGGCCCGGAAACGCGATTAAACCGCATAACGTAAAGTTTTAATCTCCGATTTCATACTTTATAAGGTCACATTCTCTAATTCACATTTGTTTACGGTGTCTCGGCATTCCGTGGTGTCACATTCTCTCCCCCTTAACAGGATTCGACCTCGAATCTTACACGTCAACTCTAAAACAATGTCCACTAGGGTCTCATCTTCTTTGCGAACTCAACACACCCACGCAAAGACTCAAACAGTAGCAACGACAGCCCAAATTTCGAAATCCATCTATTAACAAGAGTGACCTGACTTAGCTTAACTAAGCACCACTTAACATGATTCCTCATTTACTTCGATCTCCTATCATGATTCATAAACTCCGAATGACACAATCATCTTGAAACACATCCCTTTTTCATCATTAGTATTAAAACGGTCAACCGAGGTTCCAAACTTGAACCCCCCAAAAAGACCATTTACGCAAAACCCCATCTCTTCCAATTATTTGACCCCTTTTCGCAAGGAATCAAAATTTACTAATGTCATCTTCGCTCATAGCCTACATCAACCATACTTTCCTTTCGACTGCCAACCACATTACACTTTTCATTCTATCCTCTCCCAGGCATAACGCACACCCAGGGACATCTAGCTAAGACAATGTCCACGAGAAAGCATTTTACATCACAATTTCTATAACATTTGCTTCCACCCAACGATACCTTCAACCAAATACAAACCACGACATCATCAACCTCCATCATCATCCACCCTCATACCACTAATGTCCAGCACCTAGCCCAAGCTAGGACCGTAACTCACTACCAAAACTCAATTAGCACTTTTCCCAAGAGGATGTCGCCCTCACAAACAATTCACACAAACAACGAAACCCACGAGTTTAGCTCTTAGATTATACTCAACAATAACTCGAGACCCTTCTTATTCTCACTCCTATCAATAGTGCAAAAGAAGTACGATTCTTTTGAATCCAAGTAGACCACATACAACAACTCGAACCTCAAAGCGCCACATAACACTTTGGGAAGAACCCGATAACATTGAAAGACCACCCTTTTGCTTTTCCTAAGTCAAGCCGCAAAGGAAAACTCAAATCTCCAATCAACGCGATACAATTACATCGGGAGCTCTCAAACAAATAGAGACTCCACACAATTCTCTTGACATAAGTTCTCAACAACTAAAGACAACTCGACTCAATTTCACCACAGCCAAACTTTTCATTTTAACCAAAATCAACATCTTGGAAGAGAACTGCCACAAAAACTCTCGAAGAGAAAGGGAAACTCAAATCCCTTTCATAACAACCAAAAAAAAAACCAGCATTTATCCATTCATTACTTTTCATGCTAGAGAGCAATGGAAATCTCGATTCATAACACGAATGCGAATTCTTCAAGAGCACTCCGGATTAGTGATATATCTCTATATGACTTCCTCACCGTCCTGGCTCAACAACTCTTTTATGCTTATAAAAACGATGTCATGAATCTTTTTCACCATTTATTAGTCATGAAACCACGATACCCATTAACCATTCACAAAGAGACTTCATTCTCTTTGTCACATGATTGACACCCAACAACATTGATGGTTGCTCAAATTCGTATAAACTACGACGGCGTTAACCGAAAATACCATATCGCATCACAACCCAACAACCATCAGACGCAATGCGTGCAAAACATCGCATTTTAACCAAAGCCAATACCGAAGATAGCATCAACTCTCAAATCAAACATCTACGCCTCATAACCGCTACCAATTCTCTTAAAGAGAAAGGAAACACATTCGAACACCTTACCAACAAAATCACTTATGAAACAATCGTAAGATTCACCTTTTGAAACGCAGCAAACACCACACACGTTTCCCAAATAAATCTAACTCTAGTCACGAAAGAATTACAATTTAAGCGCTTAACTCCAGGGTTACCAAAGATAAACCAGTTGAACGCTAAAGAGAGCGTCCCACCCCAACGCTTTGGGTGTTAAACCATACTCATAGCATAGACTAAACAGATTAGCCCAAAACCAAAGATTGGCATGGTTCAATACCACACCACATTTGGAACCCATAAGCCGGTTACTTCAAATACTACTCTCTCATCCATATTTCCAATCATCGGAGTCAAGTTTATAACTTGACAAAATGCCACTTAATCAGGGGAGATTTTATTGCACACTAATCAAGACGCCTAAACAAAGAGGCAGGCACTCCCAGAAAATTTATACATTCATTTGAATCCTTAAACCTTCAAAAGAAAGTTCGACTCAAATCCCACCATTACTCGCATTCCAATACTCTTAGCCAATACGGATGTCATAATCACCCAAAACCCGAGAAATCCAACACTGTTGCACACAAGCTACAACATATGTTCTTAATAAAATCATTTTTCCCTGTTCATATAACCACAATTGATTATATTACCAACGAACCATAGACCATATCTACCGTATGACAATCAACAAGGAGAACCACGTTCTCACAACTCCAGCACAATTAACTTATCAGTTAATCCAACATAAGTCGCATATCAACAACTTTGGCATATGCTTCAGATTCTCGGAGATTTTGAGAAGCCCCAATACTGTAACACCCCAGCTTCTACTAAGCCCAGAATGTCACCAAACATAGACCATAACACATTTAATACCATAAATTAAAGTAAATTCCAGCAAGTTATCATTTAGAATAATTGAAAATTTTGTCAGCATCTCCTTTGTTTTTGCATGAAACTTAACAACATAGCATCATATCAAAATGTAAGACAAACGAGATATCCATACGCAGCGATAAGGATAACTAATCATCAACTAAAACAGTACCTAGACCCAAACCCAAGGATCACCCATGCCTTACCTCCTCCCGACGAACGACGAACGCCGAGATCTATCCTCCCGAGCCTCCCGAACGTCCTCCTCGCGCTGGAATCGCCGGATCTCCTCGTCACGGGGCTTCCCGTTGGAGAGGACAGCGAGGTTGTGTGGTGGGGGATCTCCTCTTTGCAGCAAAGGAGGTGGAGAGGAGGAATTGGGGGCGCACCCAAGGGGGGAGGGGAGGAGGCGCCCAAGAGGGAGAGGAGGAGGCGCCCAAGAGAAAATGGGGAATGGGGAGGCGGCTAGGGCAGGGAGGGACGCCCCTAGCCCCCAAAATCCTGCCTCTCCTCCCTCATGGGCCCTAACTTGCTCCCACCAAGGCCCACGACTCACCCCCTAAGGCCCAAACTCCCCCGGGAAGGCCCAAACTTCCGAAATCGGCCCGGAAACGCGATTAAACCGCATAACGTAAAGTTTTAATCTCCGATTTCATACTTTATAAGGTCACATTCTCTAATTCACATTTGTTTACGGTGTCTCGGCATTCCGTGGTGTCACAAATACCAAGTGGAAGTGATCAGACAAGCGGGATTGATCAAGGCTTGTGACGTGAAGATTGAGGTACCTGCTAGGAAAAAGGGCCCAGGCAATCGCCCGATACATCAGACCTTTGCCAGAGATCTACAATGCGAGATGGGTATCCAAGAAGTATCACGACGAGCAATGCGGCACATTACCCGTATCTACGCCAGAGAGTTGGAAAGTACGGTGTTCGTTATCATCCGCGCAGCGATAACCTTCTTGACCCGGGCGATTCAGATGAGGATGCCACGGTGACACAGCTTGGCACGATTTGTCGCCGCCAGGAGGATGTACTAGATAATACAAGCAAGGAGCTGAAGGCCCGCAAGGAAATCACGACAGAGAAGAACAGATGGCGGGAAGCTCAAGAGTATGTGGCACACCTTCTACGAAGGATTGACGAGTTGGAGATGACCTTGTATGCGGACCCACTCCGAGCCGATTGAGCCAGCTACACGAGCCATCCAGAGGAGTCGATCTCGATGAGGACACCGCTTCTTCGACTACCATAGAGGACACGATTCTTTGGACATGGCAATCGTTTGGCGCCTATGCCCACAAAGACCCAGGCCGTGGAGGTTTTCTCGATGAGTGAGCATAGGTTCTATAGTGAGACTCCTTCGCCGAGTCACGTCATAGAATAAAGAGTCACCATTTAGGCGTTAGACTCCAGAGTTAGTTCGATTTGGATTTGTTTTGTTTGTCGAGTGTGCGTGATGTGCTGCAAGGCCCTTAGGCATTGTAAGCACCATACCAAGTTATTAATAATAAAGTTGGACCTTAAAGTTACACCTTTCGCCCGAATAAGTTCCATATTACTTGTCTATTCTTGTTTCCCTCTCATCTCTAAACCTAGAGCAAATCGGCAGATGGTGAACACCCGTGGAAACTTTGGAATCAATGGGAGTGGTTCTCGCCAGAAACCCCAATGAGGGAGCACCACACCGCCATCGGATATGCAGAATTTGGAGCTTTTCTTGCTGCCCACTCGCTTGATGCATGCTATGATGCAACAAATGCAACACGCCACCGCCAGGCCATCGCTAATCAAGTTAATCCGACCACGCGAATACAAGGTGTCGAGTTCATGAGAACTCACCCACCTACTTTCTCTGGGAATGCCAATCCATTGGAGGCCGATGATCGTTAAGGTCAATCGAGAGGAAGCTACACATAGCTCAATGCATAGGAAATGAGAAGGTACTCTCGCTTCTCATCACCGAAGGAACAACGAATGGTGGGAGAACTTCGTGCCACGCAAGAGAACCCTCAAGATATCACTTGGGAGAGTTCACAATTGCATTCAAAGATCACGTGCCTGAAGGAATCATGGACCTTAAGAAGGAGGAGTTCAGAGCATCAAGCAAGGTAATCAGCCCGGCCGACTACTCCGAACAAGTTCACACAGCCTAGCACGCTACGCACTGAGGATGTAGCGACAGATAAATCCAGGCAGTCGTTTTATGAAGGGACTTAACTCAGATTGCAAGTAGGATTGATCACCCACACCTTTCCAGATTTCCAAGAGTTGGTGAATAAGGCGCTTATTTTTTAGGACAAGCGCAAGGAACTGGATGAGAACAGAAGCGCGAGGATGCAACAAAGAAGGATCACGCCAGTGAACGCAATACCGAGAGTTGCACCAAATCAATTCTTCGATTCCAACCACGAATGCAACGAGGACACCACCCCAGCACCAAGACCTGCCAATCGTAACTACGCACCCAGCCCCGCTAGAAACGCTTACTCGAGCGATCGGCAAGAAGGAACAAGTGAGACGCCGCTACAATCGCAACGAGCCAGACACTTTGCCAACAGCTTGTCCAAGAAGACAGCAGGAGTGACCCGCCGCTTCAATCTAGGAACCACCCAGCTAGGGCGTCGGCACGAGCCACACCCGGACCGTGGTGAGAGGCCGAGTCAACCATGTCACCGCAGATGCCTGCAGAATCACGACGTCGTCGTCTTGGGTAAGTTACTTGTTAACTCGATACAACAGCTTTGTTTGACTCGAGCTTCGCATTCGTTTGTTTCGCAAGGCTTTGCTACTAGAAATGATTTGAGGATTGCAAGACTTAAGTGCATGCTTTTAGTTCAAACCCTGGTTCCGAACTCCGAGCGAAAGTAGGATGTTCCGGGTGAGAATACTAATAGATGGAATAGAGTTCCTAGCAAACCTTATAATTTTGGAGACCCAGACCTTAGACGTCATATTGGGAATGGATTGGTTATCCAAGCACAAGGCCGTATTGGATTGTGGACGAAGGACTATCTCAGTTGAGAGCCCGTGTGGGAAGAAAGTGGAATTTCAAGCCACCGCATTAGAGATGGACAGTTGATGGTTAACGATACCAAGGCAATCGGCATAGAGGATGTCCCAAGATGGTGAATGAGTACTCCGACGTTTTCCCGAAGATCTACGGTATGCCGCCAGCACGAGGACATAGAGTTTGTGATAGAGCTTGTACCTGCACAAGACCGATAGCAAAGAGACCCTATCGGATGTCCACCGAGGAGTTGGTAGAAATGAAGAAACAACTAGAGGAGTTAATGGAGAAAGGATTTATCAGACCGAGTTCGTCGCCGTGGGGAGCACCAGTTTTGTTTGTCAAGAAGAAGGACGGGAGTTTCAGGATGTGCATTGACTACCGTGCACTCAACGAAGTCACCGTGAAGAATAAGTATCCGCTACCCAGGATTGATGATTTGTTTGATCAGCTGAGAGGAGCCGGAGTTTTCTCCAAGATCGATCTGAGATCGGGATACCATCAGTTGAAGATCCGATCAGAAGATATTTCGAAGACTGCATTCTCGTCAAGATATGGACATTACGAGTTTACAGTTATGTCCTTTGGACTGACAAATGCGCCAGCTTATTTCATGAATATGATGAATAAGGTGTTCATGGAATATTTGGACAAGTTTGTCGTCGTGTTCATAGACGATATCCTAATCTACTCCAAGACAGAGAGTGAACATGCCGAACACTTAAGGCGAGTTTTGGAAAAGCTGAGGGAACAGCAACTTTTCGCCAAGTTCAGCAAGTGTGAGTTTTGGAAGGACAAGGTGGAGTTTCTTGGACATGTAATGACCGCAGAAGGAGTCGCCGTAGATCCAAGCAAAGTAGAAGCTGTGTTACATTGGGAGCACCAAGATCGTGACCCGGATTCGGAGTTTCCTTGGAATGGCAGGATACTACCGCCGTTTCATCGAAGGCTTCTCGACAATTGCGAAACCTCTTACGCGAATCACAAGAAGGAAAAGAAGTTTGCATGGACGCCGGAATGTGAGAAAGGATTTCAGAGTCAAGAAGCGATTGACATCGCACCGGTGTTAGTTCTACCTGACGCGTTGCTCAAAGCTTCGATATTTATTGTGACGACGCGCCAAGGACTTGGATGTGTCTTGATGCAGATGGAAAGGTCGCCGCTTATGCATCAAGGCGCTTGAGGCCGCATGAGGAAAATTATCCGACACATGACTTAGAGTTAGCTGCCGTAGTGCATGCTTTGAAGATATGGCGTCACTATCGATTGGAAACAGTGTGAAGTGTATACGGATCATAAGAGCCTTAAGTACATATTCACCCGATCGGATCTCAATATGAGGCAGAGGAGATGGTTAGAGTTAATCAAGGACTACAATGTTGGAATCCATTACCATCCCGGGAAGGCCAACGTAGTAGCCGATGCCCTGAGTCGGAAAAGCCATACCGTGAGTACGTTGCTAGCCACAAGTCAGGATGAGTTATGTGAGGATTTTAAGAAAATGAAGATTGAGGTAGTACCTAGCGGATTCTTGGCCGCATTAGAAGTAAAGCCTACCCTAGAGGATCGGATCCGAGAAGGACAGAAGGATGATGACAAGATCCGCAGGATTAAGTCCATCAAGGAGGAAGGCAAGGCAGAGGACTTCAAGTTGGATGAGCAAGGCACGTTGTGGATGAAGGATCGCATTTGTGTGCCTAACAAAAAGGAGTTAAAGCAACTGATTCTGGAAGAAGCCCATGACTCCAAGTACTCAAGTAGATGAAAATTTTGAATAACAAATAATAATGATGGAAGTTCTGCTGGGGGTGTAGTGAAAAAAGGTTATCACATACGGTTCTAATTAGAAATCGTGTGTGATATTGCAGTATCACATACAGTTTCTAAATATAACCGTATGTGAAATTCTAGTATCACAGATGGTTTCGAATTAGAACCGTCTATGGTAATTCCATATCACAAACGGTATCGAATTAGAACCGTCTGTGATAATTTCATATCACAGATGGTTTCGATAATATAATCGTATGTGATGTATATTTTTACAAGCAAGTATTCACAAAACCATCTGTGATGACTTTTGTGAACCGTCTGTAATAAGATTTTTTGTACTAGTGGTGGAAGATGATACGGATCTTGTGGCAACTCTGCAACAAATGATATATATATATACACACACACACACTAGTAAGATGCCCGTGCGTTGCAACGGAGTTTCAAAAGAGAATAATACATATTATAATGCAGGATCTTAAACCATACAATAAATCAATTTTCTGTAACACATATCAAGCAAAACATATCTTTGTAAGCTAGTAAATAAATCAAATCATCTATATTGAGTTGTCTTGCAGATTTACAACTATAGGTTAGCAAGACAATAGTGACTCACCTATTGGGCCTTGGGTCCCTACTGTTCTGGCCCAAGGACTGGCAGGCTCACCATCACCACCAACTCATTCTTATAATAGTTAAGATATATATATATATATATATACTAGTTACATGCCCATGCATTGCTACGAAAAACAAAATTGATAACGAAAAATAAAGATTAAAAAATAAAAAAATATTTCACAAGATCAAACATCTATCTTTAACGCTTCGTTTCTTGCGAAAGCTGGCTAATTAAAGCAACGCTTCGTTTTTTGCGTAGGGCAATTAAGCAGGGCAATTAAGTAGGGCAATTAAGCAGGGCAATTAATGACATGGGTAGAACTCACCACTGCCACCAACTGTTGCTTTATAGTATATATATATATATATATATATATATATATATATATATATATATATATATATATAGAGAGAGAGAGAGAGAGAGAGAGAGGAAGTCTTTTTCGTACTCCTAGGAGTATGTACTCCCACATCCTATATACCACTTAAACGAATGTGTTATACTCTTTTATCACTTTCAGTATATTCCAATAATAATTCTAAGATACTACAATGAGATATTGTTGAAAAAATTCATTGGAGCCCTTTAATTTTTTTTTTTGTTTTTTGGCTATATACCCCTTTCCATATATATGTTAAAGAAGTATATAAATAAATTCTGCTATAAAGGGTATACTTTGATGAAACTTTTCGTAGAACTCACTTTGGAGTATGTTACAATCAATATTAGAGTATACTTAAAAGGATAAAGAGGTATAATAAAATCGTTTAAGCGGTATATTGAGAGTGGGAGTACATACTCCCAGGGGTATGAAACTATTTTCCTATATATAAGATACGCCAAAGTGAGTTTTACGAAAAATTTCATCAAACACCACTCTTTATAGCATAATTTGTTTATATACTCTTTTTACACATGAAAAATAGTATATAGCAAGAAATAAAGGGCTCCGATAATTTTTTTTTCAACAATGACGCATTGTAGTATCTAAACAAATACGTTATACTCCTTTATCACTTTCAGTATACTCTAATAATAATTCTAAGATATATATATATATATATATATATCCCACCTCCAGTACACCACTTAAACAAATACGTTATACTCCTTTATCACTTTCAGTATACTCTAATAATAATTCTAAGATACTACAATGCGATATTGTTGAAAAAAATTGATCAGAGCCCTTTATTTTTTAGCTATATACTCTTTTTCATATGTAAAAAGAGTATATAAACAAATTATGCTATAAATGGTGGACTTTAATGAAATTTTTCGTAGAATTCACTTTGAAGTATCTTATAATCAGTATTAGAGTATACTTAAAAAGATAAAGAGGTATAGCGCAACATCATTTAAGCGGTATATTGAGAGTGGGAGTACGTACTGTGGGTATGGAATTATTTTCATATATATATATATATATATATATATATATATATATATATATATATATATATATATATATATATATATATATATACACACACGCGCGTGCATGCAGCAAGCAGCATGAAAGCACAACAAAAAAAGTTCACGCGAGTAAATAGAGCAAACCTAATTTGCCCTCTTGATGTGACGAAGTACTAGAGAGAAAGCACAGCTCGTATGTATGCTGTATAGCATCAGACATTCTCGTGAGCTTCACGTTTTCCTTCTAATAGCAACTTGAATGGTTACTTCAGCGATGTGCAAGGTGGTGTTTGGCAGAGCTTCAGCTCCATCAGATCAGTGGAGCTTCAGCTCCATCAGATCAGTGGATGGAGCTATAGGTATATTTAAGAGTGTTTAGATATGAGTCATCTTGTTTAAATTTTAGAATAAAAATATAAACTTAATTAATTCACTTTATTTTAAACTATAAATTTTAGATCTGAGATGAAACTAAGATCTAGAACTCTGCCAAATAGAACCTTAACTAACCCACCCATATCATCAAGTTTCAACATGTGTATGAACAAGGTAAGTTAGGTTCAGATCTACTACGAGAGTAAAATTCAATTACGATGGCTAGCTTATAGTACTCCTCTCGGATTCTAATGCATGATGATCCGGGTTGTTTTATCGTTAGACACGTACGAGTACACTACAAAAAACTATGCAGCAGGTAGTAATTTTATGTTTTTACACGCATTTGACAAAAAAAATGATTTTAAGGTATTCATCCTTCATATATTATATCTTGTGTGGATTTGTTTTTTGGAATTGACCAAGCTCATTTAATTAATCAGAAACAGAGTTACAATTTGATTGAATACATCGAGCTGAAATGGCCGGCGTGCTATTGAGTCACATGACATAGGTCATGTTTGTTTCGGTTTTTTCATCGGTTTAAAAGTAAAAAAGTTAAAGCTGAAATAAACGATTGGGTTTTCAGCTGAGCTTTAAAAAAGCCTAAAGCTCATATATAATTATAAGCAAAAAAGCCAAGCAGATGTGCTTTTTTGGTTTTCTGGGATGAAATAACCCTTTGCCACTAAAAGTCTCTAAAATTACCATCAAATGCCATCATATATAAACCGAGAATCCCTCCCCTATCTCATTTCTCCTCTCTCCTGGGCAAGTATTTTCCCCAACCTCCTATAAATTAAGACAATAAGCTAATCCAAGAAAAAGCCGGACTACCAAACACCTTAGCTTGGCTTAAAAGCATACTGCTTTTAAGCTATTTAAGCAAAAAAATTAGCTTTAAACTATAAACAAAAAACCGAAACCGAAACAAACACGACCATAATCTCCGTCGCATGAATATGAGCAGCATTATTCGACGATCTTCATCTGAAGCATCCCTCGAGCTCCTCCAATGAAGAGCTCAGGTTAGCAATCTGTGCCAAGATTGGCCTAATGCTAGCTCGATGCAGCTAAGCATTATCTTGTGTGGAATTAGGTATGTCATACTTTCACTGCTCGTGCCGTCTCACGTATCCTCGTCTTGTTTACTGTCAACCAAAAAATTTCCATTTCTTCCTTTTTCCTATCGCGCTACGAGTTATGCCGACACTGGTGACAGTCTGTCGCATGTGGAGTATATTAAGAATGTTACCCACACCTTTTGAGGAATAACGAATCTGCTATTTGCCCCAAAACACCAAACAACGTTCTTTGCTCCCTTAGGATATTGCCACGTTAGCGCTAGCGTTGCGCTTTCTTTTAGTACAGACGAAACAGTTCTCCAAAAAAAAAAAAAAAACTTTTTTATAACCAAGTCCAACAAGAATACAAGATAGCCCACAGAGCTAATTCAGAACTCCAATGCAATGTGCATTGTTTGAGCAGTTATACACATACGATCAGCACTGTTCTTGAACTGGGGTGGTTGACAGCATAACTCGATGTAATCGGACACCCAGATCGAGGACGGCCGTACACCGACAAAATGTTTTAAAGGATCGGGTGATGTGACCGCCATACTGTCCTACTTGCTGTACAGGCCAATGAGAGATGGAGTTTGGGCAGGCACGGACTTTTGTGGAAGTGCTGCGACTTCTGATCAGGCTAAGGTTTGTGTCAATCATCGTGGACGTGCCAAAAAGAAAAGGAGAGATTTTGTGGAGCTAAACCTACCACACGGTAAAAGTTCTCCTGGAGGTATAGGTAAAATCGGAAATTCTGACGAAACGGTTCTAGAAAGCAACGGCCTTTAGAAAAAAGAAAGAATTTGTATTTATTTTTAAATTAGAATAATTTTGGAAATACAAATGATTTTATAGAAAATATCAAATAGAGTCCAAAAATTTTAGAAAAATTCTCAAATACTTTGAGAATTTTGAAACCTAGGAAAATTATTTTTAGCATAATTTTTTTTATTTTCCAAGAATATATCTAAAGATAGAAAAATAACATTTATAAACTTCATGGTATCAGTTAGGACCTCCACAATAGCCATAGTAGGTTAAGTCAATACCCTGACAATAGCAGCTTCAGAAATCATCTCCACATCTTCTTCCTCACCCAAAGAAACATGTGCAGCCCCATGGCCTGCAGTCTCCTAGTTGTTTCAGTTAGGAGCTGCTCCCCATGGGAACAGTCCAGTTGTACAGTCCAGTGGTTTCTCCTGTTACGAATAAGTGGAGAGGAAAGATTCTTATCTCATTCCATTCCAGTGGTTTCCCGGTAGAACCCCATTTCGCCCAAGTTGTTGTGGAACCAGAACGCATAGAGGGTTTAGAGGAGAGGCAGCAAGCGCTGCGGGTGGAGCAGCAAGCGCTCATTATTCGTGGAGCACTCGATCGCCAGGGAGACTAGAAGAATCTATCCACTATTTCTATAAGATTGAAATAAGTAGTCCATCGACGCTCAGCCAAGGCCAAACCATTCGGTTTATGTCTTTTTACTCCAGTTGAACAACATGGTTAAATGTATTTACTTAAATATTCCTGTAATAATAACAACTAATGGGATCATCCCCAGGTCCTATAAACACAATAGTTCCAACCAGTGGTAGGTCCTCCCCCTGCTAGGGGGAGTCCCGCCGCCCTACGTCAGTAGTCTTCCTAATTTCTATTCCCTTTTTTTTCCAGGATAAATATCAGAAAATCATAAATGAACATCGAACAATAATATACAAATTTTAAGGTGTTACATCTTTGTAGTTGGATTGATGATAATGATATGGAGGAGGGCATGATGGTCTGATATAGGGGGGCAAATAGCAAGCCTTCAACTGACAAACTTGAGAAAAAAACTTCCTAATGATATCGGTGAACATAACACTATTCTTGTGTTCGCTTTGGAGGTGGAATGAGTTACATTAGTCGTGTGGTCATGTATATTGTGATCATGTACTATGTTCTTGTCAAATTTTTCGCTTTCGTTTCCGTATCCGTTCCATTCTGCTCTGTATCTGTTTCCACCACTATCTGTTTCCGTATCCGTTTCTGGATTTTCGATTCCGTTTCCATTACCGATAAAAAATGTGGAAGCAAAAATAGAATAGCCATTTACCGCCGTTTTAGTTCCGTTTTCATCCCTAACTCCAAGTCTAACTGTGGGATGTCAGAGACAGGGGTCCCGCAAGAGGGACCTACGCCCGGCTGGGCCTGACAGGCGGAATAGAAAGCCCAAAGCCCAGGAGCACCACGACGGGCCCAGAGGAGACCTTCGACTTGCTCCCCAAGACAACTCCCGGTCCTTCAAGGAAGCTTCGTGCCCCGCCCTAACAACCCGCCAGGGACGAAGCATGCGGTCTGACACTGCCAGAGCCTGTGGAAGCTGGAACCTGACAAGGCGGCAGGCGTGGGTCGGAGAAAGCATAACCTCCTCTCCAGGACGTAGAGCGTGAAGGCGGATAAGGACAAGGGACATGTCGTCCAGGCCACCATGTTTAGGGCCCGGTGGCGCCCATCTATGATGACTCTCCCCAAGATGTAAGGGAGGAGGGAAAAACAAGGAGGACTCTCTCTCTCTTGAACACACACAATACATCCAAGAACACAGACTAGGGTATTATCTCCTCCGAGAGAGCCCGAACCTGTCTAAAACAGATTGCCCTCAGATCTGTGTTACCATCAAGCTCGAGATCCCGCACAAATCCCCTAGAATCACAAATCTTATTGCCGGCGAAACCGATCGTCGGCGGTTGGCGCGCTGTAGGGGGCTTGTGTCAACATCTTCGTCAAGCTTGATGGTCGCGACGAGCGAAGTCTCCACAGCCTTCTTCCGGCCAGGTCTTCTGCTTTAAGCCTGACCTTCATCTCCAACGACCTCGGAAGCCTCTCTCTCTAAGGAACAGCTACAAATAGCGGTGAGGTTTCCGGCGATCCATCGTCACGACTTCCGCGCCGATCGGAAGGTCCCCCTGCCTCGTACTCTAAAGTACCGAGCGGGGATCCGAAGACCCGGTCCAGCCGCGGAGTAAGGCTCGAGGACGCCGAGGCACGAAGGGTGGGAGTTCTCACCGCCAAGCCACTCGGCACCCCCGAGCGCCTAGGTCTGTCTTCTCCAGACTCACCCACCTCGGGCCGCCGAGTCGAAGAAAGCCTAGAGAGTCTGCTGGAATTTCCGTAGAGTCTGTGGTGTGATCGAAGGCTCATGCAGATTCAGCAGCCGCTTCAACACCTCGATCGCCGCCCGATTTGGAAGGAGGCCGAGTGATCGAGCCTGACGCTACGGGCGCGTACTCCGAGACCGCGCCGGCTGTCAATGAAGACATTCTGCAAGCCAAGATGGGGACCAGCCGTTTTTCGTACTTACACAGCAGAATATCGCCGCCTCCAAGACACTCCTGGATACCACGACCCCTATCTTTGAGGCGGATGATCCAGCTTGCCCGATCATGGCCCAAGTAAAGGCCATGGTGACGGCGGCAACTATCCAAAGATACTCAAACCGACCAGCCGGCGGCGAAGGAGCCGCCACGTGGTCCGGCGAGGACCTGCAGACCCAAGAAATGGCCAGTCGGGAAGCCCGTCGAATACATCATGTTCTACCTCAGCGGAGACGACTTGCGACATAGCATCACCGCGACCTCCGTTCAAACCTCCACGCCAGGCGCCGCGACCGATAAAGGGAGGAACAACGCCGTCAAGCCGACGAATATGAGCGCTTCGGCATCCTTCCGCGAGGCCGCGAAATACGCCAAGCGCGATCCCCTCCGCGTCGATCACCTCCCGGGGGGTATCGCGGAGTCATCGAATGGGTCCGTGCGTTTACCCCTCACCTACGCCGAGTGGTTTGGCCTGATGGATTTAATCCTAAAGGCATCACTAGGTTTGACGGTGAGAGAGACCGGAGGCTTGGCTACAAGTATACGCCCGGCAAATGTCACGGGGATCAGAAGTAATGGAAAACTACTTGCCGGTTACCCTCTCGCCCTGGCCCAAGCATGGCTCACCGGACTTCCAAATGAACTCTATAGATTCCTGGGGAGATCTGTGTGAGCAGTTCATCTCAAATTTCCAAGGCACTTACGAGCGCCAGGCACCCCTTGGGACCTATACCAGCTACACCAAAGGAGGAACGAATCCCTCCGGAGTTCGTCAGCGCTTCATGAACAGGAAAAGCACCGTTCGGGACGTCACAGATGCGGTTGTGATAGCTGCCTTCGAGAAAGAGTCGGCGACCCGACCTCATCAAGAAGATGTCCTGAAGCCACCCACGTCGGTCCGGAGCTGTTCGCCCTAGCGGACCGTTACGCTTCAGCCTCCGAGGCTCGCGGAACGACGTGATGAAGGGAAGGATCACCTGAACCCCTCGGCGGAAAGAAAAGAAGCGCAAGGGCGAAGAGCTAGTGGCGTCGCTGCGCCAACTCATCCTCGCTCTCAAAGAGGATGGATATGATAAGGTCATGAACTCACTCGCCCCTTTCCATCCAAAGGGGAGGCATGCCGCCAAGGATTGTTTCACCCTAAAGAGGTTCGCCCATGAGCAAGAGGCAGGCCGACAAGGTCCGAGTGGTCATGCCGCCGGCAAACCGCCTCCTGAAGCCGAGGAAGACTATCGAAGTCGACCTCGAGCTTAACTACATATTCGGGGTTCACCAAGATATGAGTCCAAGCGGAAGCAAAAGCTCACCGCTCGGGACATCTATGCGAGAGCCGAGACCCCGATATGTCCGGTGGTCCGAGGTCGCAATAACTTACGACCGCATCGGATCACCCAGATCGCGCCCCATTCCCGGCAGATACCGCCGGTCTTGGCGCCGGTTGTCCGCGGCATCAAGCTCAAAAGGGTGTTGATTGACGGTGGGCGCGGGCTCAACGTCCTCTTCGTGAAGACACTGATGATATGGGGATCCCGCGGTCCGACCTCAAGCGCTGGTCGTCACCTTTTCATGGAGTGATACCGAACGTCGGCGATACCACTCGGACAAATCACTCTACCGATCCACGTTCGGCGCAAGGGACAACTACCGGACGGAGAGCCTTAGCCGAGGTGGCAGATTTCGCGGCAACGTATCATGCCATCTTGGGAGGCCACGGCCAAGTTCATGGCGGTGCCCCACTACGCGTATCTAATGCTGAAAATGCCGGTCCGAGTGGTATTATCACTCTGCTTGGCGATGTTAAGCGATCTTTCTCTTGCGACGAGGAGAGCTGCGAAATGGCCGAGTCTCGAGGCGCTGGTGGGTCGGGAAAGAATTACGTCAAGAGGCGGATTTCGACAAGCGGAAGGCGATATCCCTACCCGCAAGCCGCGAACTTGGGATCAGCCGAGGAAGGCACCAAAAGGATCCTCCTCGACCCGTCCGATCCGGCTCGAGCCGTTCGATCGGGACAAGGCTCGAGGATGAATAGGAAGGCGCGCTCGTCACCTTTCGCGGCAAACCAAGACGTCTTTGCCTGGAAGCCGTCCGACATGCCCGGGTTCCCGAGGAGGTGATCGAGCACGCACTAAATGTAAACCAATCCGCCAAGCCCGTCAAGCAAAGGTTACGACGGTTTGCTCAAGATCGTCGAGAAGCCATCGAGAGGAGATCACAAAGTCGCTAGCCGCAGGTTTCATCAAAGAAGTGTATCATCCCGATCGTTGGCGAACCTCATACTCGCCCGTAAGAAGAATAAAAGCTGGCGCATGTGTGTTGATTACACCGACCTCAACAAGGCTTGTCCGAAAGATCCCTTTGGTCTCCCTCGTATCGATCACCGTAGACTCCATCGCCGGATCTCGGTTACTCGACTTTACGGGCGCCTATTCAGCTATCATCGATTCGGCCGAGAGGAAGATCGCGAAGACTTCGTTTATCACTCCATTCGGAGCATATTGCTATATCACTATGCCGTTCGGGCTCAAGAATGCCGGCGCAACGTACCAGCGCGCCGTGCAGCGGTGCTTTCACCATCAGCTCGGGCGCAATGTGGAAGCTTATGTGGATGATGTGGTAGTTAAAACGCAGACAGAGGACAGCCTCACCTCCGATCTGGCCGAGACGTTCGCAAGTCTGAAGACGTTCCAGATGAGGCTAAACCCAGAGAAGTGCGTTTTCGGAGTGTCTTCCGGGAAACTACTCGGGTTCATCGTCTCCCGTCGTGGGATCGAGCCGAACCCGGAGAAAATTGGAGCCATTATGAAAATGGCCCCGCCTACCAGCCAAAAGGAGGTCCAAAAGCTCACCGGATGCATGGTAGCGCTTGGCAGGTTTATCTCACGACTGGGGGTCCGGGGAATGCCTTTCTTCAAGCTCCTTAAGAAGCAAGATCGCTTTGATTGGACGGCAGAGGCGCAGCAGGCCTTCGAAGAACTCAAGGTGTTTCTCTCCACTCCCCCAGTCTTAGTCTCGCCGGCGCCAGGTGAACCTCTTCTGCTCTACATAGCGGCAACATCTCATGTAGTAAGTGCCGTGATAGTTGTGGAGCGGGAGGAATCTGGACACCGCTACGGCGTGCAACTGAAGGGTTTCGTAGCATGGAAAACAAAAATTTTTCCTACGATTGCAACCAAACACCAAGATCATATCTAGGAGATGCAAGTAAACGGTTTCAGAAGGACTCACCCTCGTAGACCGAAAGCGGGAATAACGTTCCCGCAAACAAACGTGGTTGATGTAGAGGTACACTCCCGACTTCAAAGTCGCGAAGATGAGCGCCACAAACGGCAGCGCCTCCGTACTTGGTCACACGTACGGATCAACGATGACCTCCAATCCCTCGTTCCAGCGGGGCAGCGGAAGTAGTGGATCCCCGAGAAACTCCAACAACACTACAATTAGTGGTGGTGGTGGTGAAGAAATAATTTCAGCAGCTTCGCTTAAGCCACACAAAACGGATCGCCAGGAGGAGGGAGAATGGACCAACCAAAGGGTCATGGATGAACACCAAAGAGAGGAGCTCCTCCTCCCTTTTATAGGAGGAGGAGGAGGCATGCCAAGGGGTGGGGTGGCCGCGCATGGGGGCTGCCCCTTGCCCTCCCTCTCTTCATGTGAGTGATCTCTCCACTCACAAATTAACCACTTTGATTTCCATTAAAACCCCACTCAAGAAAATGAAAGGTTTTCTCCCATAAACATTTTTATTTCAGATTTAATATTTGTTAATTCTTTTAATTAACAAACATTAACATATACCCCTTTAACTATTCCGATATCCCGAAACTATTCCGCGATACTCAAACAAATCCTCAGATCATCCATATTTTTCTCCCGTTTCGTGATCCACTCAAATGCATCGATGAACCTTAAGTGTGTCACCCTACGGTTCGTGAATAAAATGGACATGATTGAGACTCCTCTCGCATCAATAATCATCAGCGGGATCCGGCGATCCATACTGACTCCCAGTCACTCCACGATGAACTAGTGATCGCGTAACCCAGAAACGCCCTAACCAATTCCTTTTGTCTCACGATATTTTACTTGTCCGATCCGATCATCAGTATCAACTATACCTAGTTCGATCCGTTACCGACAAGTACTCTTTACTCGTTCCGTGATATAACATTCTTGTGACCTAGTCACATGCTTGCAAGCGATGTCAATGTGATATCACCGAGAGGGCCAGAGTATATCTCTCCGTCATCCGATGGACAAATCCCACTCTTGATGCATGAGCCTCAACTAATACTTTCATAGTACCCAAATCCATCTTTATAGTCACCGTGTTACGGAGTGACGTTTGATGTCATCAAAGTACTCTTCCTAATTAGTGATTGACATCATCTCATGGTCTAAGGAAAAGAGCTATTTCGAATGTGTTTGATACAAAGAACAAACTAAATGACTTGATCGTATTTGCTATACCAACTTGGGTGTGTGTTCATCACATCATTCTTCTAATGACATGACCCTGCTATTAATAACATCCAATGTTCATGATCAGAAACCTTGATCATCGGTTAATCAACGAGCTAGTTTAAAAGAGGCTTTACTAGGAACCTTTTTGTTTATTAAACACACATGTATTAACGTTTCGATTAATACAATTTTAGCATGAGAAATAAACATCTATTATAAACATGGAATATGATAATAAACAATTTATTATTGCCTCTCTGCATATTCCCTTCGCCTCCCACTTGCACTAGAGTCAATAATCTAGATTACATTGTGATGATTCTAACACCCATTGAGTTCTCGTGTTGATCATGTTTTGCCCTTGGGAGAGCTTTAGTCAACGAGTCCGCCACATTCAGATCCGTGTGCACTTTGCAAATCTTTATATCGCCATCCTTGACATGTTCACGGATGGAGTGAAACCGACGCTTAATATGTTTGGAATTCTTGTGTGACCTTGGTTCTTTAGCATTGGCTATGGCACCATTGTTGTCACAATAGATAACCATCGGGTCCAACGCACTCGGAACCACACCTAGTTCGGATATGAACATCTTCATCCAAACCGCTTCTCGCTACGCTCAAGCGGCAATATATTCCGCCTCTGTTGAAGATCCCGCCACCACAGATTGCTTGGAACTTCTCCAGCTCACCGCTCCTCCATTCATTTCAAAAATGTACCCGGATTGAGACTTAGAGTCATCCTGATCGATTATCAAAGCTAGCGCCGACGTAACACTTTGCGACGAGCTCTTCTTCACCACCATATATGAGAAACATATCCTTAGTTCTTCTTAAGTACTTAAAGATATTCTTGATCGCCGTCCAGTGTTCAAAACCTGGATCAGACCGGTACCGCTAGTCAAACTAATAGCATGTGCCACATCCGGTCTTGTACACAACATAGCATACATGATAGAGCCTATGGTGAAGCATAGGGAATCTTATTCATTACTTCTCTATCTTCTGTGTAGCTGGACTCTGAGTCTTACTCAACGTCTTGCCTTGCATCATAGGTAAGAACCCTTTCTTACTTTCGTCCATTCTAAACTTCTTTAGAATCTTGTCAAGATATGTACTTTGTGATAGCCCAATTAAGCGTCTCGATCTATCTCTATAGATTTTGATGCCTAAAATATATGCCGCTTCACCAAGGTCCTTCATTGAAAACTTATCGCTTAAGTAATCTTTACACTTTTCAAAAGTTCTATATCATTTCCTATCAACAATATGTCATCCAAATATAATATCATAAATGCTATAGAGCTCCCACTCACTTTCTTGTAAACACAAGATTCTCCGTAAGTTTGGACAAATCCAAAACCTTTGATTACCTCATCAAAACGGAGATTCCAACCGTGATGCTTGCTTCACCCATAAATGGATCGCTGAAGTTTGCATACCTTATTAGCATCCTTAGGATCAACAAAACCTTTGGGTTGTATCATATACAACTCTTCCTAAATGTTTCCATTAAGGAACGCAGTTTTGACATCCATCCGCGATTTCATAATCGAAAAATGCAGCAATTGCTAACATAATCCTAACAGACTTTAGCATCGCTACGTGAGAAAGTCTCATCGTAGTCAACTCCTTGAATTTGTCGAAAACCCTTTGCGACAAGTCGAGCTTTATAGACGGTCACATTACCATCAGCGTCTATTTTTTTTTGAAAATCCATTTGTTCTCAACGGCCTTACGGTCATTGGGTAGGTCCACCAAAGTCCATACTTGGTTTTCATACATGGATCCCATTTCGATTTCATGGCTTCTAGCCATTTGTCGGAATCTGGGCTCATCATCGCTTCATCATACGTCGCAGGTCATTATTCTCAACTACCATGACATTCATAGTAGGAACATAAAAGTCGTGAGCAAGATAGCGCTCTTGTTGACCTGCGAGGTGCGGTAGTGTTCTCTTCTGAGTTTCATGATCCTTATCATTAGTTCCCTCTTCATTTGGTGAAGTCAACTCCGAAACAACTTCCGCGCCACTGCACTTGCCATTCCATGAAGAGAAGGTTCAACAACCTCGTCGAGTTCTACCTTCCTACTACTCACACCTTTCGAGAGAAACTCTTTTTCCAAAAAGGATCCATTCTTGGCAACGAAAACCTTGCCCTCGGATCTGTGATAGAAGGTGTACCCAATTGTTTCTTTAGGGTATCCTATGAAGACGCATTTTTCCGCTTTGGGTTCGAGTTTATCAGGTTGAAGTTTCTTCACATAAACATCGCATCCCCAAACTTTTAGAAATGATACTTAGGTTTGTTGCCAAACCATAATTCATACGGTGTAATTTCAACGGATTTAGATGGTGCCCTATTTAAAGTGAATGCAGAGGTTTCTAGTGAATGACCACAAAATGAAAGTGGAAAATCTGTAAGGGACATCCAAGATCGAACCATATCCAATAAAGTATTTATTACGACGCTCGGATACACCATTACGCTGTGGTGTTCCAGCAGGAGTGAGTTGTGAAACTATTCCACATTGTTTCATGTGTGTGCCAAACTCGTAACTAAGATACTCTCCTCCACGATCAGATCGTAGAAATTTGATCTTTTTGTTACGATGATTTTCTACTTCACTCTGAAATTCTTTGAACTTTTCAAATGTTTCAGACTTGTGTTTCATTAAGTAAATATATCCATATCTACTCAAATCATCCGTGAAAGTAACGGCTAACGATATCCACCACGCTACCGACACACTCATTGGACCACACACATCGGTATGTATGATTTCCAATAAGTCGGTTGCCCGCTCCATTGTACCGAAAACGGGGTTCTAGTCATCTTGCCCATGAGGCATGGTTCACATGTCTCAAATGATTCATAATCAAGTGATTCTAGTAGTCCATCGTAATGGAGCTTCTTCATGCTTAACACCAATATGACATAAGCGGCAATGCCACATATATGCAGCAATATCATCATTCAACTTAATTCTTTTGGCATTCACATTATGAACATGTGTACTATTATCAAGATTCAAAATAAACAAACCATTCTTTTTCAGGTGCATGACCATAAAAGATATTATTCATATAAATTGAACAACCATTGTTCTCGGACTTGAATGAATAACCGCCTCGCATTAAACAAGATCCAGATATGATGTTCATGCTCAACGCAGCACTAAATAACAATTATTTAGGTTTATAACTAATCTCGATGGTAATTGGATAGGTAGCGTCCGACGGCGATCACATCAACTTTTGATCCATTGCCGACGCGCATCATTACCTCATCCCTTGCTAGTTGTCGCTTATTCCTTAGCTACTGTTTCGAGTTACATATGTTAGCAACCGAACCGGTATCAAATACCCAGGCACTACCGCGAATACTAGTAAGATACACATCAATAACATGTATATCATATATACCTTTGCTCACTTTCCCGTCCTTCTTATCAGCCAGATATTTTGGGCGATTCGCTTCCAAAGTGCCAGTGCCCTTGCAATAAAAACATTCAAGATCTCGACTTAGGGCCACCTTGGTCTTCTTCTCGATGTAGCAACAGACTTGCCCTTCTTCTTGAAGTTTCCTTAGACTTACCTTTCTTCTTGAAATCGATAGTCTTTTGGACCATCAACACTTGATGTTCCTTCTTGATCTCCACTTCAGCAGCTTTTAGCATTGACAGAAGTTCGGAGAGACTTCTTCATGCCCCCTGCATGTTGTAGTTCATCACAAAGCTCTTGTAGCTTGGTGGCGTAGGATCGAGAACACGATGAATTCCTAGCTCAATGGGGATCGTTATTCCCAAAGCTATGAGTTTATCGGCATCTGCACATTTTGAGTACGTGCTCACTAACGGAGCTGTTTTCCTCCATCATGCAGCTAAAGAACTTTTCTCAAGCTTCATAACTCTCTCATGCGGCATGGGTGTCGAAGATCATTTTCAACTCCCTCATTGTATCAAAAGCATTGCCTTTGTGCTCAAAGCGTTTATGCCTCGGGCTCAAGGCCATACAAAATGCCGCATTGAACTAAATCAGTGGTCCTCCTTGCGAGTCAAGAAAACATTTTTCTCCTCCTCGGGGCATCATCAGGCGGGTCACCTAGCGGTGCTTCTAGCACATAGCTCCTTTGAGCAGCGAGGAGAATCCTCGTGTTAAGGGCCCAGCTTGGTAAAGTTGCTACCATTGGTGGCTAGTTTCTCTTTCTCCATGAACAGATTGAAATTGAAAATAGGGGTGCCATCTACAACATATTTGCAAAGTTATTTAGACTAAGTTCATAATAGATTAAGTTCAATGTTAATTCAAAATTAATACGAGAACTCCCACTCAAAAACAACATCCCTCTAGTCATCTTTAGTGATTACATGAACCAAATTCACTATACCGAAACCGATCATCACGTGAGACGGCATAGTTTCAAAGGCGAACATCAATATGTTCATCATATCATCCATATGACTCATGCTTTACCTTTCGGTTCGTGTTCCGAGGCCATGTCTGTACATGCTAGGCTCGCCAAGTAGAACCAAAGTATTTGCATGTGTAAATCGGCTTACACCCGTTGTATGCGAACGTAGAGTCTATCACACCCGATCATCACGTGGTGCTTCAAACGCACGAACTTTCTTAACGGTGCATACTATGGAAGAACACATTATTATCTTGATATTAATTTGGAGGATCATCTTATAGTGCTATCGACGTGATCATAATCAAGCAAAATAAGATGCATAAAAGGATTAACATCACATGCATGAATAAAGTGATATGATATGGTCCTTTCAAAGACTTGATCTCCATCTTGTGCGACATGGTATGATCTCCATCATTCCACCGGCATGGCACCAAGGTCCATGATGTCGCCATCTTGATTGTCTTCCTCCATTACAATATATCACATGGACATATATTTAGCACGCAGGCCATAAAAGAAAAACAACCAAATGGCTCCTCGCCGGTTGTTTAAATTTACAATAAATTTCATTTCATACAACAATCTTTGTATCAATGACCATATCACATCACAAGCCCTGCAAAAACAAGTTAGACGCCTCTAATTTATTTTTGCATATTTTACGTGGTTTTGGGCTTTCTAGGAAAAACTATTCTTACCTACGAACAAGAACCACAACGGTGATAAAAACATTATTAGCAAACCGTTGTAAATTAGATCATGACTATAGTGGGAGAAATCGACACCACAAAGCCACTTATGCAATACTAGTTGCATGTCGAAATGGAACAAGTCTCATGTGCGAGGACATGTAAGGTTAGTCCGGCCGCTTCAAATCCCACTATGCCACCATGATCCAAAATACACGAAAGTATGCAATAACATGATCATCAACGCCCACATCCACATGTGTTTTAAACCGTACAAAACATCTACGCATAGACACGGCTCTGATACCACTGAAGGGTTTCAAAGCAAGGAAAACAAAAATTTTTCCTACGATTGCAACCAAACACCAAGATCATATCTAGGAGATGCAAGTAAACGGTTTCGTAGGACTCACCTCGTAGACCGAAAGCGGGAATAACGCTCCCGCAAACAAACGTGGTTGATGTAGAGGTACACTCCCGACTTCAAAGTCGCGAAGATGAGCGCCACAAACGGCAGCGCCCGCATTTGGTCACACGTGCGGATCAACGATGACCTCAATCCCTCGTTCAGCGGGGCAGCGGAAGTAGTGGATCCCGGAAAACTCCAACAACACTACACTTAGTGGTGGTGGTGGTGAAGAAATAATTTCAGCAGCCGCTTAAGCCACTCGAAAACGGATCACAGGAGGAGGAGAATGGACCAACCAAAGGGTCATGGATGAACACCAAAGAGAGGAGCTCCTCCTCCCTTTTATAGGAGGAGGAGGAGGCATGCCAAGGGGTGGGGTGGCGGCGCATGGGGCTGCCCCTTGCCCTCCTCTCTTCATGTGAGTGATCTCTCCACTCACAAATTAACCACTTTGATTTCCATTAAAACCCCACTCAAGAAAATGAAAGGTTTTCTCCCATAAACATTTTTATTTCAGATTTAATATTTGTTAATTCTTTTAATTAACAAACATTAACATATACCCCTTTAACTATTCCGATATCCCGAAACTATTCCGCGATACTCAAAGCGATCCTATCTTGTCCATATTTTTCTCCTGTTTCAGTATCCACTCAAATGCATCGATGAACCTTAAGTGTGTCACCCTACGGTTCGTGAATAAAATGGACATGATTGAGACTCCTCTCAGATCAATAATCATCGGCGGGATCCGAGATCCATAATGACTCCCATTCACTCAACGATGAACAAGTGAGCGCGTAAACAAGAAAACGACATAACAAAATACTTTTGTCTCACTATATTATACTACTCCGGGATCCGATAATCAGAATCAACTATACCTAGTTCGATCCCGTTACCGACAAGTACTCTTTAATCGTTAGTGATATAACATTCTTGTGACCTAGTCACATGCTTGCAAGCGATGTCAATGTGATATCACCGAGAGGGCCCAGTATATCTCTCCGTCATCCGGATGGACAAATCCCACTCTTGATGCATGAGCCTCAACTAATACTTTCATAGTACCCAAATCCATCTTTATAGTCACCGTTTTACGGAGTGACGTTTGATGTCATCAAAGTACTCTTCCGTAATTAGTGATTGACATCATCTCATGGTCTAAGGAAAAGAGCTATTTGAATGTGTTTGATACAAAGAACAAACTAAATGACTTGATCGTATTTGCTATACCAACTTGGGTGTGTGTTCATCACATCATTCTTCTAATGACATGACCCCGTTATTAATAACATCCAATGTTCATGATCGTGAAACCTTGATCATCGCTAATCAACGAGCTAGTTTAAAAAGAGGCTTTACTAGGAACCTTTTGTTTATTAAACACACATGTATTAACGCTTCGATTAATACAATTTTAGCATGAGAAATAAACATCTATTATAAACATGGAATATGATAATAAACAATTTATTATTGCCTCTCGGGCATATTCCTTCAAGAACGCCTTGATTTATTTAAATCGGCATCAAGTAATCCAAGACAAGATATCCTCCAATCCGTAAGCTGGCAGACGCCATTTTGATCTCGTCACGGAAGGCTGAAGCATTATTTCCAAGGACATTCGATTTCAAGAGTCACTTCTTTCCCGTGGGAGAGGTCCTCCGTGTCGGAAGCTACTGGAAGAATTACAAAGTGGGCAGCCGAGCTTGGAGCTTTCGACATCTCATTCAAGCCGCGCACCGCCGTCAAATCCCATGCTTTTGCTGACTTTACGGACGAGTGGACCGAATCCTGCACTTCGCACGGAAGAAGTACCGAATATTGGGTCATGCACTTCGACGGGTCTCTCATGCTTGGAGGAGCAGGGCGGGAATCCTCCTTATCTCGCCTAAGGGTGACAGTGAAGTATGTCCTTCGGATTCACTTCCGGCCTCAAACAATGCCGCTGAGTACGAGGCCCTCATCCATGGGCTTCAGACGCCACATCACTCGAATCCGACGGCCGCGCTCGAGGCGACTCCCGATTGGTGGTGAATCAAGTACGTAAGGACTGGTTGTGCGTGGATCGAAATATGGCGGCATACCGCCAAAGAAGTCCGAGAATTGGAAGGCAAGTTTGACGGTCTGGAGTCGTTCATGTCCTCCGCCGCAATAATGAGGCAGCAGACGAGTTGGCTAAGATGGGAGCCACTCGGGCGTATGTCCCAAGTGATATCTTCGTGCAGATCTTCACGAGCCAACCGTTACAAAACGGCAAAAGCCAAGCGAGGGTCCTGGAACCGGGGTCCTGCTCATCGATCCAGACTGGACTACCCCGTACCTTGATTATCTCCTAAAGGACAAACTCCCGGAAGCAACCACTCTGGCAGAGCGCATCTCCCGACAAGCCAAATCCTACGTGGTGGTGGGCGACGAGCTCTTCCGAAAAGTGCCTCCTGTCCTCAGCGGTGCATTTCGGGACAAGTGGGAAGAGAGCTGCTCCAAGAAATCCATTCGGGAATGTGTGGCCATCACGCGCGTCAAGCGCCTTGGTTGGGAAAGCCTACCGGCGAGGGTTTCTTACGGCCAACTACGTAACGGATGCCAAGGAGATAGTTCGAACTGCGAGGGCTGCCAATTCTATGCAAGACAGACACACTTGCCGGCACAGAGCTACAGACTATACCCATTTCTTGGCCTTTCGCGATGCAGGGGCTCGACTTAGTGGGCCCGCTCAAGAAGGCTCAAGGCGGTTTCGCTTACCTCTTCGTGGCCATTGACAAGTTCACCAAGTGGATCGAAGCCAGTCGTAACTATCACTGCAGTTAAGGCCAAGGAGTTCTTCCAGGATATTGTAGTCAGATTCGGAGTGCCCAACCGGATCATCACGGACAACGGCACCCAGTTCAGGAGTGAAGAATTCCAAGAATGGTGCGAAGGCATCGGGATCAAGATCTGCTTCGCCTCGATGGCTCACCCACGAAGCAATGGGCAGGTCGAGCGAGCTAACGGTCTGGTCCTTCAAGGCCTCAAGGCCAGGATCTTCGACCGCCTCAAACCATACGCCGCCCGATGGGTGAAGGAGCTACCGTCGATGCTGCGGGGACTCGTAACCACTCCCACCGAGCGACCGCCAAACCCCTTTTTTTCTCGGTCTATGGCGCAGAGGCGGTTCTCGCCGATCGAGCCGATTCGAATCCCGAGGGTTCGGAACTACAACGGCCGAGTCCGAGGGAAGCCGAATGGTGGAGCTTGATCAACTCGAGGAGGCTCGGAGCGTTGCCGCCCTCCTCGGTCGGCTAAGTACCTCCAGGACTTGGCGCTACCACTCTCGCAACGTCGTAAATAGAACCTTTTCAAGGAGATCTGGTCCTGAGGAGGAACTGGAGCGAGCACAAGCTCTCTCCAATTTGGGAAGGTCCATACATCGTGCAGAAGACAACCCGGCCGGGTGCTTATCGACTCAGACGAGAAGACGGCGAGGTTCTGGCGAATACTTGGAACGCCGAACAGCTCCGTCGCTTCTACGCATGAGTTATGTATCCCACTCTTACACATTAAATAAAATAGTGGTTCGTCTTATTTTACGAAGTTACGTGTAATGCTAGCCCCGAGTGGTTATTACCCGATTTCGTAGCGCCTAACCCTGGTCGTGCCGATATAGAATGCACGGAAATAACAAACCACGATGAGCACAAAGCCTCGGCGGTTTATACCAGGCCAGACAACGGAACGGGTAGAAAGCACTAACCACTCGGGACTGCAATTCGCAGCGCGAATTTAACCAAGATTTGCACGATCGCGAATTTCTAACCGTCAAAAGCTCGAGCCCCACTTCTCGCTGTCGGGTAATCGAGCAAATGACTAGAATGAGTTGATCAGCGGAACCACTAAGTTCGGGTTAAATGTGATAGGCACGAATCGATAAAATTTCGCATTTCATTCCATAATGTTAATAATTTACATTGCTAATTTTCTTTTTTCTTTTTCTCGCGCTAAAAAAAAAAAAAAAAAAAAAAAAAAAAAAAACTCTTGGTCTTCTTCTTTGGTGCTCTGGTCTTTGTTGGTACTCCTGCGCTATGGTCTTGTCTTTGGTCTTCTTTGGTCTTGGCCATTGGGAGACCCGGAGGCGAGATCGCTGAGGTTAGTCGCGACCCACGCGACCCAAAGCCGCCAGAATCTCCTCGTCAACCACCCACAAGGGGGGTATAAGGCGGACGAGGGCCCTGACGGCAAGGTCGTCGCGACGATCGCGACCAACCATCTCGAGGATGATCTCCGCCACCTCGTGGAGCCCCGGTGCGACCTCCAACAAGGTGGCCACGGCGGCGGCGTCCCTCGCCGCTCCGTCCTCCGCCTCCGCCTCCAGTGTGAAAAAGTCAAGGTCTTCCCATGCTTCCGCCTCCTCCCAGTTGTGCAACATCCCGAAGAATCGATGGCGAAACAACGCCGCGTAGGGACCAACGAACCTCCCCGTAATAGACATGGAAGGAAACTGGAAGAGGAAGACGAAGGACAAGGCAAGAAGAAACGGGCGATCGCTCATTAGCGGTGACGCCCCATTTATAAGCCACCCCAGCCTCGGAAATTGAAGCATCTCAAAGGCAATCAAAACGCGCCACCTCACAATCAATGAAGCGCGAAAAACGAAGCGACAGTGCAAATACCGAAGAAGATCGGCGCATTGAACAAAATCAAGGAGAATTTCACCAGACACGTGTTGTAAGCAGTTCAAGCTCATTCGGCTTCCTCGCTTAATTACACCAGATTAATTCTAGATTCTCCAACAAGGCCTGCGATGCACCAGACACCTCTTCGAGGAGCACGTTGGCCTTATCTTCATCACAGGCGAAGCCTTCTTTCACAGCTTCGAGGTCAACTCTCGGATAATGAGACTTGACCACCGCCAATGCCTGGTTCGCGCTCATTGCTGCGCACTCTTTGGCGTAAGCTCTGATCCTGTCGGCTCCTCCCGAGAGAAGTGGAACAGCATCGTCCCCCTGGCCCGGCGTGGCTCCTTCAATGCGCAGAAGGTGCGGGGATCGCTCGCAGCGACGCGCATTCGATCCGCCCCTGCTCGGCGGCGCCATCTTCTCCTTGCACTCGCCACAAAGTCAAACAGCCATCAAGAGCACACCCGACGCCAAGTATGTTCAACCCAAGTCAAATAAATTTACCCTTCACCTCATTGCATCCTTTCAGTGACTCGAGCTTGAGGCCGAGGAATTCTCTGAAGCCTCCAGTAGGGCCTCGGCTCGACAGCGGTCGAGTCGCGCTCAAACACGAGTGTGTCATCATCCTCTCCAACCATCATCCAAAAGCATACGAACCGAATTCGTGGAGAATCTCACCTTCGAGCATATGCTCAAGCTTCGTCTTCTCCTCCCGGATCGTCATACACTCGCCTCAAGCTCGTGGACTTCTTTCCATCTGTCGCGCTGATCTCGCTGAGCTTGTCCTGCATCGCTTCGCTCCTTGAGCTTTGGGAGCACCTTCCGAAAAACCGCGACCTTTGCTCCGAGCGCTCCCCATGTCCTAAGTAACAGGCGAGAATCTCGAGGAGAAGTCAAGAAGCGATGATTGAAGACAAGAAGCTCACCCTGACGAGCGTGCTACACTTGACGGTGAGCTCATAAAGCTCCGTCCGAGCCGCTTTCTCCATCTCGTCGTCCTCTTCCATCCCCTTCCAGTCGGAACCCCCTTCCCACCATACGGTCCGATTCGGGGGCTTCGGCAGAGGACCGAGCAGCGGTGGCTCTCGAGGCACTTCCTCCACTCCGGGAGACGATGCTGGGTCGATCTCGTCGGCGGACGGACCACCGGATGGTTCGACTGTTGGACCGCCTGCGCCCGGTGGCGACGCCCCGGCAGTCGGCGGCGACGGCGACCTAGCCGACGCGCGGGGCTCCCCTTGGGAAGCCCTGCTCGACTCCTTTCAGAGACCCTCCACCGGACGCCCATAGCAGGAGTCCTGAATCAGCAAAAAGGGAAGACACTTCAGCACAGGCAGTAACAAAAAGATAAGGATCGCCCAAAAAAATACCTTTTGGATTTCTTGAATTTCATTCCAGGTTTCATTCGAAACCCAGCACCACTCGGAGGGAAGTTGGCGCTGCACCGGGCTGCCATCGGGATGTAAGGTCGTGGCCCCGCGCTTTGCGATCCGGGTGCATCGAAGGTCGAAGGCCCGGCCGATGAAGGACCGACGACCTCCTCCGCCGACTCTCGGCGCAGCTCGTCGACCGATGTGTCAGCCACTCGCCCGCTCGGCGTGTTTGATCGAGAGAGGCCGACAACCGAGCGTCGAAAAGGAAGGACGCGCGTTCCTGAAAAAAAGGAACGATCGCACCCTGTTTGAATCACACGTCAGTCAAAGAAATCATGGAACAGCCTTTCGAGAGAATAGCGCACTCACAGGAGTGGGAGGCCTTGCCGTCGAAAATTTATGAGGGCAGCCCCTGTTGGTGATGATTGTGCCAGGCACGAAGAGATCAACTACCCGTCTTGCCGGCGCCTCCATCGACAGGGCGCGTCCGACTCCGCGTGGGGTCCAGAGGCCCGTTGTATTGGAACCCCGGATGGACTCTCTCCTTCAAGGGCTGCACTCGGCGCTTCACAAAACTGATCGCGATCCTGGGACCCGTCAGCCCTCGGTTCTTGGATCGTCAATCAATGCCGTAAGCTCGGGATTTGTCCGAACCTCCTCCGTCTGGCCCGTCGCTCCAAAGATCGGGAAGCTTTAGGAGCGCGCCGGCAAAGGGGCGAGGAAAGGATCAACGTTGGCACAATAGAACCACTCCCGCCTCCAACCTTTGAGGAGGTCTTGAGAGGAACGACAAAATCGTTTCTTCGAGCCCTCCCAGCTGAGCCCTGCCGCCCCAACGACATTGGGAGCGTCCCGGTTCGGATGAGGCTTCAGCGAGAAGAAGGAGCGGAACAAATACAAATGAGGACGTATCCCTAGATACGCCTCAGAGCTGGACGAAGATGGCAATGTGAAGAATCGAGTTGGGGTTCAAATTGATCAACTCAATTTCGTAGAAGTGGAGGAGCCCCCGGAAGAAGGCGCTCCCAGGAATGCTAAGTCCCCGCCAGAAGAAGGACTCAAACACCACAATCTCATTCTCTAGAGGTGTGGGGTAAGGGTCACCTGCGGCGGGACGAGCGGAGATCAACTCCAATGAGGGAGGACGCCGGCGGCAACCATCCCCTCCAAGCGGGACATCGTCGTGATGGAAGTCTCCCACCCTACCGTCGCAGGGTCGGTGCTACCCTCCGATGACGAGGAAGACGACATGGCGAAGAAGAAGACCTGGAGGGAAGAACCGCCGCAAGCCAAGGGCGCGAAATCAGAAACCCTAAATCGCCAAGGAAGGTTTGAAGGTTTCGCAGCCGTGGTGGAGAAGGTGCGAGGAGGCCGTTGCTCCAACGAGGGTCCTTCCGACTTATAAGAAATGGGCCCCAATTTCCACCTACGGTGGGAAGAAACGAGGGCCCTCCTGTTCAATTCTAGGCCAGATCCAGGGCACGTCCCATGACGGGCCAATAGCTGCGTCGCGCAAAACGCGGCCAGTGTCAAATCTGGTCCAAGTTTGGGATAAAGTGCGCCCACGACGGGATCGAACGCCGCCGCCACGGAAGCTTGGGGTCGGGCACTTTCCGAACATCCTCTGACGGCACACCCCATAATTTGGGGTCAATTGCTGGTCGCTGTCTCACAATGCGATTGGGTGTCGCCGGAGGATCTACAACCAACACGGTCTTGAGAATGCGCCCCATGAGGGTCTAAAGCAGTGCGCCGTAAGTGGGCACAGGCATTACTCTGTATGACCAAGGTATGCCCCATGAGGGTCAACCGAGCGACAAGCCGGTTGCGTGTCAAACAGAACAGCGCGGGTACCACTCGACCCGAGCCAAAAGACCAAGGTATGCCCCATGAGGGTCAACCGAGCGACAAGCCGGGCTGTCGCTGCCAGAATCGGGCGCGGGTACCACTCGGCCCCGAGCCAAAAAGACCAAGGTATGCCCCATGAGGGTCAGCCGAGCGACAAGCCGGTTGCCGCGCACCGTAAACGGGCGCGGGTACCACTCGGCCACGAGCCAAAAAGACCAAGGTATGCCCCATGAGGGTCGTAGGCGACAAGCCGGTTGCTGTCACAAGCGCAGAACGCGCTGGTACCACTCGCCCCGAGCCAAAAGATCAAGGTATGCCCCATGAGGGTCACCGAGCGACAAGCGGCTGTCGCGACCGTAAATCCAAGCGCGGGTACCACTCGGCCACGAGCCAAAAAGACCAAGGTATGCCCCATGAGGGTCAGCCGAGCGACAAGCCGGTTGCCGCGCACCGTAAACGGGCGCGGGTACCACTCGGCCACGAGCCAAAAAGAACAAGGTATGCCCCATGAGGGTCAGCCGGGCGACAAGCCGGTTGCCGCGCACCGTAAACGGGCGCGGGTACCGCTCGGCCACGAGCCAAAAAGAACAAGGTATGCCCCATGAGGGTCAGCCGGGCGACAAGCCGGTTGCCGTGCACCGTAAACGGGCGCGGGTACCACTCGGCCACGAGCTAATCAACCACGGTGGCTTCATACTACAAGTTCTTTATGATCTCTCTCCCGCATAATCCTCATAACAGGGTAAGGGACGGAAAGTCGATCCTAAAGCACTTGGGGGCCGTGGGATGTCGAGAGACAGGGTCCCGCAAGAGGGACCTACGCCTACCGGGCCTCGACAGCGGAATAGAAAGCCCAAAGCCCAGGAGCACCACGACGGGCCCAGAGGAGACCTTCGACTTGCTCCCCAAGACAACTCCCGGTCCTTCAAGGAAGCTTCGTGCCCCGCCCTAACAACCCGCCAGGGACGAAGCATGCGGTCTGACACTGCCAGAGCCTGTGGAAGCTGGAACCTGACAAGGCGGCAGGCGTGGGTCGGAGAAAGCATAACCTCCTCTCCAGGACGTAGAGCGTGAAGGCGGATAAGGACAAGGGACATGTCGTCCAGGCCACCATGTTTAGGGCCCGGTGGCGCCCATCTATGATGACTCTCCCCCCAGTATGTAAGGGGAGGAGGGAAAAAACAAGGAGGACTCTCTCTCTCTCTTGAACACACACAATACATCCAAGAACACAGGACTAGGGTATTATCTCCTCCGAGAGAGCCCGAACCTGTCTAAAACAGATTGCCCCCGTATCCTGTGTTACCATCAAGCTCAGATCCCGCACAAATCCCCTAGAATCACAAATCTTATTGCCGGCGAAACCGATCGTCGACACTAACCTTTAGAGGCCCTATATCAGATCATAACACCTGTCCAAGCATTAATCTTAAAGAAAACTCATCTTCTTCACCTTGCCTTCTCCAATTCCCACCACTGGAGCTCCTCCCCACTAAGGAGCCGTCGTTGCCATGCTCACTCGACATCGCTGTTGCACTCTCGTCGATGACGTAGACTAGGTTGTGCAAAGAGCAGGTGGTGAAGGAACATGACTCCTTTACTTGATTGCTCTAAGATTGCTGCTTCATTCCATGTGGCACAAATCCAGAATAGGGCTTCTTACTTCCCCAGTGATTTTTTTCATACCACACCCTTCACTCTAGTTGGAGATTTGATATAAATGATAAGCACTGGCTTCTTTTTTTTACTTTTTATAATATTAGAAATTTTCTTTGATTTTTTCCTTGATTTGTAAAATTACAATGAGATCTTGTTAAGCAATTGGAGTATCAAAATTCAAGAGGAACAAGCTAGAGATGTAATGTATCGATCATATCTACAGATAGGGAAGAATAAATATGTGCCTTCACTGATTTGCTCATTATTTACAGGAGTTTCCAAATCAACATGAAGGTTTAAACATTTGATGTAATATTCACTATTTAACTATGCCATTTTTTATAATATAGTTTGAATAACTATTATGGATCTTTAAAGAATTTTGTGAGATCCTCCCTATTATGATACTGTATATCATAAAAGAAAGGCTCTAATATGCATTTTGTACTAGTCTCATGATCAGTGGCTAGCAGCACATTCACAAATTGAAATCAAAACCATACACAAAGTTTCATTATTTATTACAACGGAAGTAGTTTTACACATAGTATTGTACAAACCGAAATAAATCAGCAGTGAAAATAATTTATCTTGCAGTGTGCCATTAAACCCATTATCCCACAGGCAACTAACAAGGTAATCCTAGAAAGACTTATCGTTATCAACCCCATTTCCTACGTCAATGTATGAATCATCAGGGATTTCGGATTCTTCACCTAAAAACAACATTAGTAGCCAGTTGAGTACAAAAACTACTCGCAAAACTTTTGCAAAACCTAAAATACATGCAGGCTATGTCAAATGAAAAGCTACTGCACTTATTTTGCATAAAGCTGGTTTGAAGTGAAAATATTGAATAATTAATTGAAAGCGTAACTTTGTATAGCAATTTAATAGATATGAATATCATAAATATAACAACTCATAGTTCTTCGTGAGCAACATATCGTCCAATGCCAACACATGGCAAACTATTTGTAATAAAAACATTGCCAACTCATGGCAAATTATGTGAAATAATTTCCAACATATTTCTAGTATCCATTTTCAATTCCATCACATTTTATGAAAATAGGAAATCACCTAACTAGTGCCTTTTCAAAAAAATTTAACTCTGCAGAGTGTACTGCTTTACCCACAAAAAATGATCAATCATTTTGCCAAGTTATTTACACACTTCCTTAGGTGTGGGGCGGATGATCATAACAGAACCATTATATTACCTAGCCCTAGGTTTACACTAGCCCAGTGATGACAAACTCCCTTCTATGGCGATGGAAATAAACTTTCACATAAATCACAAAAAAAATCACGAGCTCATTTTAATCAGTAACCATTTCCCCGTAGGAAGGCGTACACCATTGCATTCGTATGTGTTTGACCCACACCTCTGTGTGAACACCACTACGAGCAACCTTCATCTACATGCCCATGCTACTATGGCCTGCCAATGAGCAAAACTAGTTCTAAGTAACTTAATAGGTTAAGGATGTCCCATACCAGCACTTGTGGTTGTACGGTATTTCTTGTATCATGCAACACTATGTTCGGTCATTAATCCGACCCGTACGAGAAATCCCCTTCTATCTGCATGCAAGTCCCATGCACTTCTGGCTATTACCAATACTCGCCCGCGTCAAAATCATAGTTTTATGTTTATATTTATTAAAATGCCATTAAGCACAATATCCATCATGTCCAATATTTATTTTCAATATGCCCAATGTTTAAATACATTAAAAATAGTAAAACCATCTGTTTGTATTCCCACTCTAAAGCATACAAAGCAGATGCATGTAATAATCGAGTATACCCATTTTACATTTTCATGTATCAGTTCATGTCCTAGGGATATCAAGGTTCATATGTCAACATTGATCTAAGGAAATCCATAGATAAAGGTTTAATCTACCATGTTCAACAAAGTAGCAATGTTTAATGAATATAGCCAATGCAAGAAAATGTTTAATAAAATATTTTTCAAATGTTGAGATGAAAATGATCAAGGGGGTGCTTGTCTTGTTGCTCGTTGGAATCGACAAAGTAAAGGTCATCGTCGATGATATCAGTGACGTCGGTGTCTACACATTGTTAAACAAGAACATTTCAGAAACTAGATTGAATTTCATTTTAGTTTGAATTTGAACCCTTCCCTTTAGTTTGAATTTCAATTTTACCCAGTAATCAAAAATTAAATATTTTTGCATAATCATAAAATAGATGATTTATCATGAATTTATAATTCTATTTCATCAAATTTGGACTTACGATTTAAAAGTTATGGCTATTTGAATTAATTTGGTCTAAACAATTGAAAAGAAAATAAAAAAAATACACTTTCAACATATAGAAAGCATACTCTCTGGTTTTGCGTGCATGTTCATTTAAATCAGGCCATAGCCACTAACACATGGGTCCACCAACCAGCGACCGTGCGTGTGAGAGGCTATCGCTGGTCGGTCGATCAGTCCCGCAGGTTGATGGGTGAGCAAGTGCGTGTGTGGTTGACACTTGGGTCCCGACTGTCGGAGGGTACGTGGCGCTTTGTTGTGTGGATGATGGCTAGGCCCCATCGGTTAGTCTCACCAGGTAGAGGAAACGGTCGGAGGGGCTCATCGACATTTAGGGGTAGTTGAAGATCAGCAGGCATGGGCACGACGAGCATCGGCATTTTTTCGTGCACATGTGGGACTCCCGGGAATATGCCTAGCAATGGTGAGAGGCGGCAACCTCACCGGTGTTAAGCTGTGGGTTTAAACTAGAGGTTCTCATGCTCGACTAAAGATGTTGTGAGCTATAGTAAGTACCAGTGATCTTAATTCCAATAATTACCGAGAGGTAGAACAAGTGAGTCAGGTTCTCACTGTGCAAGGGGCTGCGGTGGATGGAGGGGCTCAGGGCGAAGGCTCACCGAGTGGGAATGGATTCTATGAGTCCTGAAAAGGTTGTGGATAGGTTTAATTTGGCTAGGCATTATTAGAATCAGCTAATTGTGTTTTTCCTCTTCTCTACTATGTTTGCTGGCGATGTGGAAGACCAGCTCGGTTTTGAAGGTCTTGTGTAAGCTCAAGGTTGATGTGGGTTGGAGATGGAGTGTTGAATGAGCCCTTGCTGGGCTTAAATAGGTCATAGAGGTAGCGGGATCAGGGTTTGGATGGAGAGACTAGGAGGCAGTGAAGAATGCGGGAATGCGGCGGTCAAGGTCGGGAAATGCGCGATTGCACCATGGCTAGGTGTGACTGTGGCAGCGGCGTGTCGGGGTTCATGTATCTCAGTGTGTTTCATAGTAAAACCGAAAACTTCCTTTATAACTACCTGGTTAAAGAGTAGCATTTGGAAGCCTCTAAGTAAACTATTACACATCTAGGAGACCAACGATGATCTCAGTTTTAAGTATCATACATACACTATGCATGAGACCAACTGATGACACATAAGAATATATAACAATTCTCGTAGTGTCTCATATGGGTGTGTCCAACGCATATTCTCTTACATGCGTCCACATTATTGATTAGATATCTCCATATCTCTATGAACCGTGAAACATGATCATCAATCAATACATGTGCTGATCTATGAAACATAATCATCCTATATTATGGTAACCGATCAGGGATAACATGAATAATACCGATATATGAAAAAATTGCACGAAGAAGTCACTTACTTGTTGATTAATCCTATTGATATTTATTCAAAGGACAAACAATTATACTATTCCATAAACATAAGACGTGATACAATCATCTCTATGATTGCCTCAAGGGCATATACCAACAGACCTCACTGGCGTTAAGTCGTGGGTTTAAACTAGAGGTTCTCATCTCGGCTAAAGATGTTGTGAGCTATAGTAGGTACCAGTGAGCTTAATTCCAATCATTACCGAGGGGAAGAACAATTGAGTAGGGTTTTCACCGTGCAAGGGGCGGCATCGGATGAAGGGGCTCGGTGCAAAGGCTCATTGGGGAAGGAAGTCCCCAATTGAGGGTGAGAATGGATTCTAGCAGTCGTGAAAAGGTTGTGGATTGGTTTAAGTTGGATGGGGATTACTAGTATCGATTAATTGTGTTTTCCTCTTCTCTACTGTGTTGGCCAGCGATGAGGAAGACGAGTTTGGATTTGAAGGTTTTGGGTTAGCTCAAGGTTGCTGCGGGTTGGAGGAGATGTTGGAGCATTGAATGAGCCCTTGCCACACTTAAATAGGTCATAGAGGTGGCGGGAGCAGGGTTTGGACAG
This sequence comes from Rhipidocladum racemiflorum, assembly GCA_036346355.1. NCBI lineage: Eukaryota > Viridiplantae > Streptophyta > Magnoliopsida > Poales > Poaceae > Rhipidocladum > Rhipidocladum racemiflorum. Next base: position 25,515,577 of record CM070571.1, read on the forward strand.
AGAGACTAGGTGGCGGTGAAGAATGCGGGAATGCAACAGTCAAGGTCGGGAAATGCTCAGTCACAGCATGGCTAGGTGTAGCCGTGGCAGCGACGTGTTGGGGCAGCGTGAAGTGGCCTCGGGCTATGCAGGATTGCGGCAAGGAAGGTGACAAACTTGAAGGTAGTGCGGGAGTTCTCCGGCCATGAGAGAGAGAGAGAGAGAAGAAGAAGCAAGGAGAGGGACGAAGCTAACGGGTGGGGTCGGTAGTAGCAGGGGACCCGCTAGCAGAGAACGAAGGAGAGAGAGAGGGAGGAAAACGGTTGACATGTGGCGTTAGAGGAACGGGGGGGCCACTGTTAGAGGCTAAAAAGGAAGGGGGGAGTTTCCAAAGCTATCGGTATGATGTGTGGGAACCCCCTTTAATGCATGGGCCAACCTGTCGGTGAGGAAGAAATGGGCACCTCAAATCCTTATCCTCAGATAGCAAGGTCAAGCATTTAAACGAGAGATTAAATCATAGTAAATTTTTTTAAAACATTTTGCCTAGCGTCGTACATAAGTTTCCTACTTCCAGTTCAAATTTCGCATAAAAATTATTTATAAATTAATTCAGATAAATCTAACAATGCTAACTATTCAAAAATTCATTTTCTATTTTTGATTTAATTAAAGATGTAAATTTATTCAAAAAAATTTTAACTTTTCTAATAGAATTTAAATAACTTAAGTAATCTTTATAAAAATTTCATATTTAAAAATTGAATATTTATTTTCTAATAAATATTTCAAGAAAAATTCAGAATTTCAGGTTTTAAGTTTAAATATTGAAAATGACATTAAATTTACATATTAATTTTTAATATTATTAACAAAGATAAACATTGATCTGAGGAGTAATTAGTTAAAAAATTTAGACAAAGATATGTTAGGTGATATTTTAGAAAAATCTGCCTTTGCACTGTTTGTAGTCAAATTGCATTAACTTTAATTTTTTTTCCTTTAATTAATGATTTCACATGGTCTTTTGACCGAATTTAAGTGACTATAGACATTTCCAATATTTTAATATTAATTTTATAGATTTTTTCAAAAATTTACTTTCATCTTTTACTAATTCACAAAATGATTTTCTTTTATGGAAAAATCCAAAATAATAAGGAAATTTAGATAATTCATAATTAAAGCAAATTCACATGTTGAAATTTTTTTTCTCTTTTATTCAAAATTTGGAATATTACATTTACTCTTCTATCTTATTGTGACACCCAATGTCCAAAATTCTCTAGATAGAGGCCAAACCTCACAAAATGGGCTAATCTAAAGTGAGTCATGCCCCTCAATCAATATATACCACTACTCTACACTTTAATTTATATGTAGGACCTACTCGCATCACTACTATACTTGAGTCAAACAAACCACTAATTGGGCCAGGGTGCTAAACAAATAGCAGCCAGATTAGATGTGTCACTATAACACACTTTGATTAGAGATTCGTTTAAACAAAGTAATCATTACATAAAATAAAGTTTAGGTAATAAAGTCGACTAATATAGACTAGGATTGGAGTAGCATGTGGGTCCACCAATGCTATTTCTTTTACCACACGCCAACAAAGTCATATAGAAATTATAATGTGGCCTCCAGCCAATAGTTGGAGTGGTGATCGACATGAATGCACATTTGCACACTCCATCAATCAATCAACAAGCCAATGGCTATAATACAATTATATTTCACGCATATTTAAACTCAGTACAGATGCTCCAAATGGTCCAAAGAGAGGATATTTCAATTACCAAATATTTATAAAGTTTATTTGTTACAATACTAGAGAGAGTGCCATAGTCAAGGCAATTTATAATCATTCGTCATGTCTTTGTAGTTAATCAAGGTAATTTCTAATCATCGCGTGCGCACACACATATACATAGACACACAAAATTTAGGATACTACTTATTGCCTGATATGCCAAATATTTCGCTTGATGGAACCGGGAGGATTGGCATGCATCTGCATATTCACCTGTGCTTGACACAGAGGATCTTAATTAGATGGAATTAAAATCGTTTGGCTGCATCTCAATGCATTTCTCAAGTACTACCATACATACATGGGAACTTGAACAAAACAAAGTTCGTGGTTAGTGGTGGAGCCAATGTGAGAAAGCATACGATGTCATAGACCAATGACCAAACGAGGATATGACTCGGCGCCTCCTAAAAATAAGAGACCAACATAACTTAATTCGATCCTTTTCCTTTTCGCGTGATAATCTAATGGTGCCAATCACAAGTGTAGATCATCGGAGAGACGAGAAGGGCAAGATTCTGGAGATTCGGGTCGAGCAAAGCTATTACCAGATGAAGCAGTTTCCTCTTTTCACGTGTTCGTATGTCGGTGCGTACTTCTCGCAGATCGTTCGTCGACCTTTTCAAGGAAGTCGAACGACTCTCTGTTGTCACTTCGTCTTTGGGAACCATGAAGAGACCACAAGTGGTACATGTCTGGAGCAAATTTCGATGCATGTCTTTTCTTTTGGAGAAAAATTAATGAAATAAAATATTTCTCTGTGGCTCAAAAGATATCGTACGTTGTAGAACAATTAAAATATCCAAATTCCCGTCACTGTCACTGTATGTTAATTTACATCCATAATCAGCCATGGAGCCAGCCCATGACCTAGCCTTGGGCTGGGCCCTTGTTCTTAGGTCTGGGGCAAAACCAATCTATAGCCCAAGCCAACCTATCTCAAAGCATTTTGATCCCAGGTCTGAGTAGGGGTGGAAAAAAAACTCGAAACTCACGAGTTAAACGAGTACTCGCAAACTCGGCTCGACTCAACTCGAACTCGTTCCTTAACGAGTCGAGTCGAGCTGTGATTTGAACTCGTTTAGATAACGAGTTAAATGAGCCAACTCGTGAGTTAAACGAGCCAACTCGCGAGTTTAACGAGTTCTCTAAGTCAGTAAGTATAACTATATATGTGTGAGGTTAAGATGATAACACATGGCATATTGTATAATCTCAACACCAATCCTTTTTTCAGATGAAAATATCGAGTTAAACGAGTTTAACGAGCTAACTCGTGAGTTTAACGAGTCGAGTCAAGCTGAGGTTTGAGCTCGTTAAGATAACGAGTCGAGTCGAGCTGACTCGTTATATTACCGAGTTTGATCGAGTCGAGTCGAGTCGAGCCGAGTCAGCTCGTTATCCACCCCTAGGTCTGAGGCATGTCTCCGTCTCTATCCATAATGTTATCAAGACCATGTTAAAAAGGAGTTTCCATGCTTGTTTTTAGGGGGTAGAAATTACTATTTCAGTAAAAAAAAAATCTACACCACTTATTTTGGCAAGTTTATATTACCATGCTGTAGACTAATGGACTGTTATAGTTTTCTAAGAAATATAAATATATTTTCAGTCAGAAGTTAATTGCTATTGCATAACAAATGTAAATCTATTTTGAAATATAATCTGTAGTATAAACGTATTATAGTACCCTACACAATTGTGGGTGCAACTTGACTAGTTTCATCAAAAGATGCTTTGTTAGGTGTCATCTGATATCTCACTGTATTGTATCTTACGAATAGCTATTATTAATCACCTTCTCTAAAAAAATAAAATAAAGAATTACCACTACGATTTCATGTTTTTTTTTCTGCGAGAAGTACACCATTTCCAGTGGAATTAACCATGCGTTCCAAATAAGCTCGTATACTTTTCATAAATGATAGTTATAGCATTTTGCTAAGGTATCACTGCAACCATTATTCGAGCAAATCATGGTAGCATCGTATCACACTACTACACAAAAACACATCACATATGGTTTTATGAACCATCTGTAAACATATGTCAGTAATAAGAATGGCACATCACAAACGGTTTTCGAACCGTCAGTGAAAATTAGCATCAGAAACGGTTTTAACCTAAAACCGTCTGTGATAATAGAATATCACAAACAGTTATATACAAGAACCGTCTGTGATAGCTATATATACCTCCAAGAACCTACGAGAACAAATGTTCATAGATTCCAAGGCAAATTCCAATCTCATCCATATTTCATCCTAAAAATTGTAATCCTCTGATTTATCTTTAACTTCATCCTCATCGCCGAATCAGAATACCATATGTAGCCTATTTTCACTCTGGTATTGTGTAGGAACAGGATTATTTCGATGGTTCTCGAAAACTTGATGGTATCCCTGAATCCACATTAAGGAAGCTTGAACAAATCAAGCTGGCTCCTTGTGCAATTAAGCCTCACTCAATCTCTAGTGGTAGCTCCTCCCCGCTCCGAGTAGGTGAGCTCCAACCTTCACACCGATACTGGGTATCTTCATAATCTCCTTGAAGAGATCACCAATTCTCACGCCTTCAAATCATCTAGGAGGCAACAACCTACAAGTGAATAGAACTTTGACACTCGCTTGAGGAATATCAAGTGTTTGTATGGCTTAAAATCAAATCACACACTTGATTGCTCTCTACTCTCTCAAAATAAGAAATAAATGCTCAAGAGATGAAGAAAGACTCGCAAGGGCTCAACAAATATGCAATAAATATCAAAGAAGTGCCCTTGCTGTAGGTGAGGAGGTATTTATAGCCCCCAACCACACACCTAGTTGTTTGCATCAACATCAGCAAAAGTCAATAAAATTGTTAGTACCGCCACTTTGAGGCCGGTAGTGCCGATCCCCAACCCAACAGTATATTTTAGCATTTAATGCAGTAGGTACTAACCGTTGCTACAGTACCCCTGGTACTACCGACATAAAAAATACGGTAGTGCCAACAATTAAGCTTAGAAACTTCCAAAGACATGTTTCTCTAGAAAATAAGTATCGTCATTAAAATGTGGTACTGTCGGCCATCGATAGTAAAAAAATACACCACGGTAGTGCCGATATCAGAAAGCACAAAGAAAACATGAAAACATACCTTTCTGGAATATAACTACAGCTCACTTGCCGGTGCTATCGAGGTGTGGTAGTACCGATATTAGCATGGTGGTAGTTCCAGTCCAGAGAGGAAAAGAAATTTCACCGAAGACCTTCTCTGGAAAATAGCTACATACCATATGTGCGGTAGTGCCGACTTGTTGTAGTACCTAAAAAGACATGCCAGTAGTGCTGATAGAACCAACCAATCAGTAAAGCATCTCTCAAGAAAATAACTACTGCTCCATATGAGCGGTACTACCGTTCTAGCATATTATCGACTTTAACATTGCGGTAGTGCCTATAATCACTGAGATGAAAGATTTTTCAAAAATCATCTATGTTACAGGATATGCTAAGAACTGTCTGTGATAAGTTGATATCACAAACAGTTCATCACATGAACCATCTGTGAAGAATCACATATGGTTTGTATCATGAACCATCTGTGATATGACTACATATCACAAACGGTTTTTACATAAAACAGTCTATGATACTGCACACATGGTTTGTGTGACAAACTGTCTATGATATGATTACATATCATAGACAGCTTTTTCAGTAAATTGTTTGTGATAACACTTATTATATATGTTATTCTAAGATTTTTGCCTGTCGCACTCCTCACTCAAACGAAATCTTTCATTGTCCTCCGCTTCCTTCCTGATCTTGATCCCCCCCCGGAGCCCACGTGCCTCCTCCTTGAGCTTGCACGCCTCCTCCTCGAGCATGTGCGCTTCCTCCTCGAGCCCGACTTCACCTCCTCCTCAAGCCTATTGTTATCTCTTCCCCGAGCCCTAAGGTCTTCATGTCTTGATCTATCAAATAATGTTGTTTATTAATGTATGTGTGTTAATCTTTGTGCTATCATATCTTCTCAATGTGTTTTCACATGAAAGTATCCTTTGTTTATGGATATGCATATGCTTGAGTTAAACTTGATAAGTCATAACATTTCATTGGTGTGCTAAATTATCCTTAATATTGCTCATCTTGAATCCAATTATTGAATAGTGTCTTGCTTGTTTGAACCAAAATGTTGTCATAGAAATATTCTACTACACAATTGATGTACAAACTCCTAGAGTGGGAACTTAAGCGCATGTAATCAATTGATTTTTTTTCTTTCATATGATGCTTGTTATATACACGGATTGTTGACAAATAACAGAAACGAGAGTGTAGTCCTAAGTTTCCAGTTCTTTCATATGTAGGTTTAAAAATAAACTTTGTAGTAAAATTCAGTTATTCTAGGATGTCAACTCAGTGTGTTTTATGTTGGATATATTGGTTTACCATCATATCTACTTAAGGCAGTTGTTGAAGACTATTTTTGTTTATTCATAGAGAGTACTCTATTTTATGAAAGTTTTATCATAAGAAAGACATGCATCAGGTTCAACTTGTTTTGTTAACCTACTACAATGTTCCAAAGAAAATTGTATCATATCAGTGGAATGCTTTACAGGCATAGCAGAAAGCTAAGTACCTCCTCGCATCTATGAGAACAAGTGTTAATGGATTCAAGGGCAAAATCCAATTCCATCCACAATTATGTTTGTTCTGAAAGTTGTCATGCTCTGATTTTATCTTCCACTTCATCCTCATCCCTGAATGAGAAAACCATAGGTAGCCTATTTTCACTCTGGTCTTGTGCAAATAAAAAACCACTTTGATCCTACAAAGAATACTTTATGAGGTGTTTAGTCAACAGGACCAAATACTTTCCTTCTGTTAAGTGAACGCAATTCTGCCTTAATGGCTTCTTTCTATGTGACCCAATCTGAGTGCTTCTAGCACTCTACAATAGACTTTGGTTCTGAATCCAGATCAAGAGTTTTAGCAATTTTTTATGTGTAATATATATCGATAATTGTACTTTTCCATTTATACAACTCTCCTGAATCCACATAATTAGTGAAAATCTCTTCATTAATTTCTTACTGCTCCTCGTGATATCCCACAATGATAGAGTTTGGGAGTTCTGACTTCTTAGTGTTAGATTGTGTGCAAAATATTCGATTAAGGGATTTTCTTAACATCTGGTTGAGCTTATTCCACTATCTTGGATAGTGTTCTCACTTGTTTGGTTCTCTGTTTCTGCAGGTGTCTCTGCGAAATTGAGTCTCGTGCGCCAGGAGGTCTCTCCTCTTCTTATCATGACGGGTAAGAGTGGATTTCCTAGCATTCTATAGTGTGGTATTTTTCTCCCCCTAATGCCAGGAAATTATCCTCATAAAAAATATAATCACCGTACAAAGCTATATATAAACCCCCTATCGTAGGCTTTACGTATTTAATAATTAATAAAGATTTATAACCTATATAGATCCCCAACTTCTGGCGAGGGACAATGGTTGTACGCTGTGATGGTAAGATTGCCACGTATATATCACAACCAAATTTTACATGGAAGGAAAATACTTGATTCTTTCCCACGTACTATCTACAAAGGGGGAATTTGTGGTATATAGTAGCGTGCAACACTATAGGACCCCAAAAGATGGAGAGTAACCTATAATTATGCAACAGTGGGCGTACAATAAGTGTTATCCTTTTAATTAATGACTTTGTAAGGCCATTTTGTGTGTGGACAAGCAATACTGAATGCTCTATATTAATACCTAGAGCCATGCAGTAATCATTAAATGCCTTTGAGGTAAACTTACCAGCATTGTCCATTCGAATAGACTTAATCATTTCTTCTGGAAAGGAGGCTCTTAATTTCATACTTTGGAAAATTAATTTAGCAAAAGCATGGTTTCGTGTAGATAAGTAGCATACATGGTCTAGTAGAAGCATCTACCAGTACCATAAGTGTCTAAAAGAACCCGATTGGGGCTTCATAGGTCCATAAATATTACCTTGAATTCTCTCAAGGAAATTTTGTGATTCTTCCCTAACTTTTAGATAAGATGGTATAATTGTGTTTTTCCTTTTAGCATAAGCAAGACATAAGAAATCTACAGATCTAGGAAAATCAGTAGTTTTTATGCTATGGCTAGCAAAATTGTTGATGATTTTTCTCATAATATTCAACCCATGATAATCCAGTCCATCATGCCAGATCTTAAATATTTCTAGTTTTTAAGTATTTTTTCATCATAAAATAAACTTCAGGTTTTATAGATGTACAGTATAATCCTAAGGATAAGGAAGGAAGTTTTTCAACCACATGTATATTGTACCCATTAAAGTTAGTCTTGAGTAGGTATTATGTACCATCCTCTTTTATTGTATCCATATAGAAGCCGTTCAGATAGATGTCTTTGAAACTTAATAGAGTACGACTGACTCAGGGTACAATGGAGTAGCCTCTATTATTATACGAGTACCCATAGGGAGAACTATAATGGCTCTTCCAGTGCTTATGAGGGCATCTCTTGCGGTGATGGTTATAATATTTCCATTTTTTTAGTCAAACTATGGAAATTTTCAGTTCCCCTAATAAGTGAATTTGTGGTGCAACTGTCTACTAGATAGATTCTCTCCTCTGCTATTGAATTATACGATGTTCTATATTAAAGAAATAATTTAACAATCAAATAATTGTTGCATCGGGAACATATTATAAAATATATAACATGCATTGCATAAAAATTAATCAAATATCCTAGAAAATAACAATTTATTTAATTCAAATGATAATCACTCAACAAGAGCGTAAAAAGAAGGATGAGTAACTGGGAGACTATGGCATGTCTCCATATTATTCATTTATGTCCTTCTGGGAACCATGGGTGTTCTTCCAGAACTCATTGAGCTCAGTCCCAAGAAGGTTATCTTCATCAATAGGAGAGTTTTTATATCCGAGAAGGCCCTCTTTGAACTCCGCTGTATGATCAGGGACTATGTCATCGTCCTTCTTGATTTATTTCTCAATGATTTTTTGAGTGATGAGGTGTGTCTCAATCTTGTTCCCCTGGTTCTTCTGGATTTTTCAGTGGATTGCATGTAAAGGTCCACCAAATGCTTCGGTGTGCAGCACGTGCATGACCAATGGCTAATGCATCCATACCTAAAGAAGCATTGTGTAGGTTTTGTAGCCTTATTGGCTGAGTCTTGCTTCTAGAAGAACTCTGGTCCCTTACCATTACTTTTCCACCGTGGCTTGCCTCTTCCTTATGTATTTCGCCATTCTCTTATTTCCCCTTTATGCCTTTGGCTGTTTTCGCGACCGCGGCTATTGCTACTTGCTGAGCATTTGCATGTGCTTCAGGCATTGCCTGTGTTTCATTAGAGAGAATATGATGATTCTTCAAAAGGAGTTCATCATGCTTTTCTGCTTTTAGCAAAATGCAGATAAGCTCAAAGTAGCTATGGTACTTAACATGATGGTACTATTACTGTAGAATCATCATATCATGGTGGAAGGTGCACAATATCTTTCTATCATTTCTACATCAGCAACTTTCTGGTTATAGAATCTTAGTTTGGTGACAAGCTTGTGCATGGTAAAGTTGTATGCTGCCATAGTTTTAAAATCCTTAATGTGCATGAGGGTCCACTCATGCTATGCTTCTGGCGACAGGGCGAGCCTTTACTGGTTATATCATTCCTTTAGGGAACTCTATAGTGCCAGTGGGTCCTCCTCCATCAAATAATTGGCCTTCAAGTCCACATGGAGAAGGTGCCTCAGGAAGTGCAGGGTTGCATACTTGGCGGCTTTAGAAATAGTAAGGGTGTCAGCTTCAAGCCGAGTGATAGCAGCTCCAAGAGATCGAGTTGTCAAGTTGATCTTGGCATCTATTGCCCAGGAGAGGTAATTGCTACCATTCTAGGTGAGTTTAGTAAATTCCCTCTTCATGATATCCGACATATCCTATAAGCAAGTAAGATTAAATTTTACCTCTAGTAAAATATTATATTGCATGCTTATCATGGAATTAGTAAAGTTTGGTCTATACAGTACACAAAAGCTCATCACAAACGGTTTTGTGAATGTCTGTAATCATGTGCCAGTGATAAAAAGGGCACATCACAGACAGTTTTTGAACTATCAGTGACAATTAACATCAGAGATGGTTCTATCTCAGTATCGTATGTGATAATAGAATATCACAGACATTTCATTTAAAGAACCAACTGTGATAGTTATATGTACCTCCAGGCACCTGTGAGAACAAATGTTCATGGATTCCAAGGCAAACTCCAGTCCAATCCACAGTTCATCCTAAAGTTGTCATCCTCTGATTTATCTTTCACTTAATCCTCATCCCCGAATGAGAAGACTATAGGCAACTAAATTTCACTCTAGTATTGTGCAGGAACAAGATTATATTGATGGTTCTCTATTCCGTCTAATATAGAGTTGATTAAGCCATCAGGTATACGATGACCTAATCAACTCTATATTTCATGAAATAGAGAACAATCAAAATAAACTCTGTAGAGGTGTACAACTTTACCTACAAGGAATGATCAACTCTTTTTGCAATCGATAATTAGCACACTTCCTTAGGTGTGCCACAGAGAGATCATACATAACCATTACATTACCAAGCCCTAGCTTTGCATCAGCCTGGTGAGGCAAACCCCTGCTATAGTAGTGGAAAAAACTTTCATATAAATCATGAGCTCAAAACAATAATCATTTCTCACCATAGTAAGGCATACACCATTGTATCGGTAAAAGTTTGTTCCATAATCACCTCGGTGTGGACGTCCCTTCGAGCAAACCTACCCGGAATGCTCGTACTGCTCCAGACTTCCAATGTGCAAATCTAGTTATAAGTAACTTAATAAGTTAAGACCGTCCCAGACCAGCCCTCGTGGTTGTATGGATATCCCTTAGATTATACAATACTACGTTCGGTCCTTGATCGACCTACGTAAGAAATCTCTCCCCTATCTATGTGTGAGTTATATGCACTTCCGACTCTTGCCAATAGCTCATCCGCATCAAAATCATAGTTTTATTTCTATAAAGAAAAATACCAGTGGGCACAACATTCCAACATGTCCAATAATTATTTCCCTTATGTCAAATATTTAATTAATTACAAATAAGTAAAACCATTTGTTCATATCCCAGTCTAAGCATGGCTAAGCATATGCATGTAATAATCGAATAAACCCATTTCAACATTTTCATGTGTTCATCCACGACCTAGGGTTTTCAAAGTTCACATATCAATATTGATTAAGAAAATCCCGTCAATGAAGGTTATATCTACCAGTACCCATAAAACAACAAATTCTATGAAACATAGTTTATGCATGCAAGTTTTAATCAATTTTGAAAAGTTGGGATCAATATGATGAAGGGGGTGCTTACCTTACTGATATTGTTTACAACGAAGTCAAAGTTGTAGTTGGCATCTGTGACACCACGAAGTGTCGTAACCTTATAAAATGTGAATGTTGAGGGCAAAAACATTATGGAATGTGGATTTGGAGGTTGAAACCATACGGTATGAGGTTTATTTGCGTTTCCGGGCCGTTTCCGGGAGTTTGGGCCTTCCCGGGGGAGTTTGGGCCTAAGGGAAAGGGTCGTGGGCCTTGGTGGGGAGGAGTTTGAGTCCTTTTAGGAGTAGGAGACCTGGTTGGAGGCCTCCCCCAGCCCCATGTGCACCCCCCCTGCTGTGTGCGCCCCCCTATCAACCCTAGCCGCCCCCCCCCCACTCTCCCCTCCACCCCTTGCCTCCACCTCTCCTAGCCGCCACCTCCCAAGCCCCTTGCGCCCCTCTCCTCACCTCTCCACCACCCCTTGCTGCCCTAAGGGAGTTCTCCACCTCACTATTGTAACATCCCTGAATTTACTAAACAAATAAAATTAAATATTAAATTGTGAAATCATTTTCTTATTGCGTTTCATGATTTTGTGTGCATTTAGTGAATTAACGCTTGATTGGAAATGATTATTGGAGTTTAGAAAAGAAAGAAAAGGAGAAATTGTAAAATGGTAAAATGGTAAAAGATTAAAATGACCATAGTAAATCTTGGACTCTAGAATCCATTTTGGCTGGTCAAAAGGAAAGTGTGAACCCAATTGCAAGTTGATAAGATAAATTTAATGGAGAAGCTTATCCTTGACCAAGTGCATGTCAGAATTTCTAAGAAAATCCTAGACCTTTCCAGCAACTGAAAATTTTACCATGAGCTCTCAGTAACCTTGTCATCGTCCACAAAAATTTATAAAAATAAATAACTGGTTTTGCTATTTATTCTTATTTAATCTTTTCAATCTTGAAATTCTGCAAAACGTAGTAAAAGAATTACTAGAAAATAAATAATAGGAATTTGGATCTGAAATTTTTATGGTAGATCTCTGGTACTAATTGAGACCTTTTTTAAAAATATAAAAAATTAATAAGTAAGTTTATACTATCTGATAAATACTTTTTCGAATTTAGATTCCTGTACAATCCCCACTGTCGGAATTTTTATAAATTCACCGTAGCGTATTTTAATCTCAAAATTTTACTATAGGAACATAACTTATCCTCTAAGCCATTCAAAAAGTTTCGAAAATTCCAGAGACAATCTGACCCACGAATTAAATGAATCATCATGCTGTCTGTGGTAGAAAGCCCTAGATTTTACTTCTCTTTTCTATTACACGTGGATCCCAGTGCACAGTGGCAGCCGACCAGCTCCCTTACCCTTCTTTTCTCTACCGTGTGGGCCTTAATTCCAGCCGGCCCCACTTGTCATTCCCTCTTTCCTCCTCCTTGTTTCTTCTCTAACCTTCTCATCACTCTCTCTTCGTTTCTAGTCAGCACGTTCTCATTTGGCTGCTACAATCCATTAAGCCATGCAACCAAGACAAATACTCCACAGCCATTAAATGCACACTAATTACACTGCCACGGCATGAACCATGCGGCAAGCAATTTCCAGAGAAAACCCAGCCACTGGACTCCTCTCGGTTCTCTCTGAGCACAACCGAGAAATCAAGTTTGGCAGCCATTCAGACCCCCGTTCAAACCTCTGTTCTCTGCTCCCTTGCACCCAGCCGGAAAAATCTCCTCGCACCGCCTCATTCCTTGTCGCTTCCAGCCGCAATTCGCGTGCCTCTGGAGCCTCGGCCACACCCTTGCTAGCTCCTGCCGATGCCCATAACCCTGTGCCGACCGCCTCTTAACGCCTATATAAGTTGCTCCACACTTCAATTAGGTACCTCTTGCCATTTCACTGCCGTTCTCACCCTGTGACCTTCTCCATCTATTTAAGTATTATTTGATCACCACTAGCAACCCACAGCTCACGTCGTTGTCTCCATGCCCGGCATCAAGGAGCGATCGAGGAGGATCACTGCAGTCTTGGCCAAGCCGACTGATACCAGCCGGCCTTGGTTTCCTCTCGCTCCGGCCAAGCGCACCAGAGCTGCCGCCGTAGGCCCCTGCACGACCCTGCTCTCCTCTGTTCAGCCTTCTCTTTGTTTTGGTTCTATTTCCTAACTGATCAATGGGATCAAATGCAAACCAATCTCAGTTGGGCTCCTTTGACCAATGGCAGGTGGGACCAAGTCGATTAATATCCAGTTTAAGTTGGTCCAAAGCAAATGAAGGGTAAGTACTTACAAGTCATGAATGTGTTTAGTGCAATTAACACACTTAATTTAGTTACCACCTCCAGCCTTAAGCATCTCGATTAGTTGTTTCCTCCAAGCAAACTAGCGAGTCTTGTTAAATTTTTAATTGACATATTGGAGGCCAGCTAACCTTTGGGCCAAACCATAGCTCAAATGATCTCTACTCTAATTATACAAACTTGTATATACCCTCTCGTAAGGTGTTGCAAATTAGGCTAAATGTTAAACGTAAGAATAGGAAAGCTAGTCTAATGAATGATCTGATGTAAGATGATTCTTCGATTATAATAAAATAACATGAACCAGTAGGATACTTGATTGGCTAAACCTTGGAAGCTTTACAGTCTAGTTGTATAATAGGCTCCTAATGTAAATCAACTGCTCGGCCATAAAGGGGCATAACTAATTTAGTAACCTCTAGTTCAATGTTAATACCTAAAGTTAATGAAACTATGATTAGTTCAATATTTATCTCTATTTACTCTCTATACATATTTAACCCTCGCGTAAAATCTTACAACTAAGTCAGCGTTACAGAAATATCCCTTGCCCCAGTTCAATAATACCCTTGTTAGTTATGTAAAAATATCTTATGTTTGTGCAAATTTGAGCTAAGTCTATGTTAGACCTTAGCGATCACTTATATAGAAAACATCTCGGATAAAAGCCAAATATCGTAGAATTAACTCTTAAACATTCTTAAAAGACATCCCCAGCTAATACCAGAAAAATGACAAAAAGAACATGTATAGTATAGTTACAAACTTAGAATGAAACTTGATCCGATTAGCGTTACTTTTGTGATCATTTAAGTCTGTTCGGTAGCCCGTATAACATCTCGTCTAAATACAAATTTTGTGAAGAATAGCCTAGAAATGGTCTTTAGGATATGATCTGCAGTAATATAGAAAAATATTCTTATTTCATCTTGCTTAGGATCTAAATCCTAATAGAGCAAAACCCGTTCATAATAAAGTTGCAAGAAAGGAATATTATGAATAGTAAGGTTTAAGAAACTTGTAACCAATGTATACTTCTATTAATCCAAACAAGTTTTGCTTCTTGAATTCGGAGTTTAACGTATTTAAATTCACAATCTTAGCTTCTTGAATTCGTAAAATAAAATAGAATGAATCATAAGGAATAGATGTTGTATGCGATGCGACCTTCAAACCCTTAAATCAGTAATAAGACTACAATGTGAAAGTAGTACGTTCGCTTATGTGGTCTCGAAACCCTAACTACAACCATGCTTGTTTTATGTATGTTTTATATTTGGTTTTTCCATCTGATTTCCTTTTGCCCTTATTGAAAGTGTTATTTGCTATTTGCTATCTTTTCCGTTATGCGACGTGTAGAATCCGACGTCTCGGACTTCGTCATCGACAATCTCAAGATGATGTCTTCGACTTCGTCACTAAGAACAACGGATAGCAAGGCAAGCACCCCCTTGATCATATTGATCCTAATTTTTCATAATTAACTAAAATGTTAATTAAAACTTGCATGCATATGCTATGTTCCATAAAATTGTATTTGGGTACTGGTAGATATACCTTATCATTGATAAATTTCCTCAATTGGCATTGATATGTGAACCTTGATAACCCTAGCTCGTGGATAGACACTTGATGTCAAAATGGGTATATTCGATTATTACATGCATATGCTTAGCCATGCTTTAGATTGGGATACGAACAGATGGTTTTACTGTTCGTAATGAATATTTGACATATTGAATAAAAATGATGAACCTGATGAACTTTAATCTTGAACCTGATAGAATATTGTGGTTCTAATGTTTTATTCTTTCTGAAAGTCAAACTATGATTTCGACGTGGGTGATTATTGGCAATAGCCGGAAGTGCAATTAATAATGCACGTAGATAGGGGGAGTATCGCCCATGTCACTTTGAGGACCGAACGTAGTGTTGCATGATCCAAGTTTAACCGTACATCCACAAGTACTGGACTGGGACAGTCTTAACTTATTAAATTATTTGGGAATTAGCTTTGCACATTGGTAGGTAGTTGTAGCACGGGCATTTCGAATATTGGTTTGCTCGAGGGAGGTGTCATCACCGAGGTGTTGGCATCTGCCGTTGTAACGGTGTACGCCTGGCTATGAATTTGGGGCTGTTATTATTCCTGGTGGGTTACTAACTCCGGAATTTCTATTCCTAGTGGGTTACTGACTCCGGAATCCCTTTTACCTTTTTAGCTTCCATCATAGTCAGGGGTAACGTCATTGGGCTAGTGCAAAGTTAAGGTCCAAGTAACGAACAGTTTCGTTATGAACTCTCTGGCGGCACACCAAAGGAAGTGTGCTAATGATCTGCCACAAAGGGAGGACATATCTTGTGGGTAAAGCTGTACAACTCTGCATAGTCTAAAACTATTCGAATAGCCGTGTCCACGGTCATGGACGACTTGGCGAACTAACACTAGTTAGTTATTTTATAAAATGATTTGGTGAGCTTACCCTTACAGATGATTCAATTCTTGACATTTCGTTGGCAAGGTTGAATTCAGCTGTTGTGCCTTGTGCTTGGCAAAATTAAATTGATTACAGTTATAATGGGATTGGACGCTTTATCACTCACGAATGGATGTGGGTACTTTGGTTACATTTTATGCACGAAGGGTTATGAGTTGTATATCTCTTCTTATTACTTTTATGTACATACTTGTTACTCTACTTATTTATGTACTTTTACAATTTTCGCTTTCAATCTATTATTCATTATTTACAATTCAAATTTCGCTTTATGCAAAACAACCGTAGAAACCCACTTTCTATTCAGCCTGCATATATTTCAGGTTTTGCAAATACTACAAGTCTTGCTGAGTACGCAACGTACTCACCCTTGCTATTATTGTTGTTTTTAGACAGGAATCCTCGACAGGTAATGCGACGCAGGAAAACGGGATTGTTAACGACGATTCTTTCTAAGGCTTTACCTTGTCAGTTGCTTGTGGATTATGTGGCAAACTACAAGACTTCTGATTCTTTTGTTATGTATTTAGTCGACCTCATCGGTCATATTGTATCAATACTTCCACTGTAATAATATGAAACTTTTGCATGGTTGTGATTTCCAAATTGTGTTTGTGCGTGCTAGCTACTGATCATGGGACTGGCACAGTATGCACATTAGAACCTTGCTTTTATGTTTGCACTGTAGCATAAAAGTGAGGGTCTTACAACCATCCCGCAGATCCGTCCATAGGAGCACTCCGCGACGAGGAGATCCGGTGGATTTGCAGCGAGGAAGGAGATCGCGCGAACCGGGAGGAGATCCGTTGGGTTTTCGTTCGTCGGGCAAAGGTGTGGCCACGGGGATCCTTGGGGTTGGTCTAGGATCTATTCCAAGGGTTAATTTCATGTTTTTAGATCAAGTGGTGGTGCTGTCCATGGGTAGATTTGGGAGAAAACTAGAGTTGCCACGTTCTCTGTTTCGGGCAGATTAAGCAATCGACCTAGGGTTTGGGTTTTCGCCAATTTAGATTCGGAATTTGGTCGGCCGCCTGTTGAAGAAGTTGTAGGTAATTTCAATACCTTTCAGTGGGTATAAAGCACGTCCAATTCCGCCTAGCTGTTTGAAAGTTATGCTCGTTTTACCGAACGTGTTAAAAACTGTGACGTGATTGGAACAGATCACGGTATTCTGTAGATTAAACCACTTTAGAGTCCGAATCAGTTTTCCTGTATACTTAGAAAAAATTAGGAAATTTCCTAAGCTACGCGAGGATGTACTCGTTTAATTGATTCGGAGTCTTAGAACCCGAGTTATGCCTTTTGGAAGGCTGCTGCCCCGACGGGACAGAACCTCTGTTTTTGGGTTTTGCGAGTAGTTTGCGATGTCGGGGTGAAGAGTGTTTGCGTACTGCTTTGTGGACATGATTGTGAGTGTGTGGTACCTATGTGCAGGTGGTGTGACCCCGGGAGTGCCTTCTACTTCTCGCCAATCCGTCGCCCGTGGTTGAGGCAAGTGTATTGGAATGGGTAGCGGGTTGTGGTTTGCTAGATTGGTTGAGATTGAGATTGAATATATGATATGTTCACATGCCATGCTTTAATGATTGCCATTGATATGATGAATATGCTTATTATATTATGATGCCATGTGTTAATGTACAAGTTATTTATGATGTTGGCATGTTTGCATACATGGCATGATACATGGCCCGGGCGGTGAGAAAGTCATAACTAGTCCGGGGAAGGTCGGTGAGAAAGTTATGACTATTCCGGAGAGCCAATGAGTAAGTCCTACATCGTGATTCCATCCACCGCGGTGTATGGAAGCGAGGAGTAGGCACCCTCCATCTTCGGGATGGAAGGGGGGAGAGGGTGCACACCGACGGGTGTGTACTCAACCATACCGGTATGAGTTTCCAGGAGATATGTGCATCGCATCGCATTGCATTGCATTGCATTATATGAGGATGTTATATGATGATGATATATGATGATGTCAATGATATGCTTACGCTATGAATATGAGCTGTGTATGATGTCGTATGTGAAAAGTGGTGATGAAGGTATTAGAATGTATTTTCTTGTTCCATTGCAATATACTTGCTGAGTGATGAACTCACGCTTGTGTTTATGTTGTTTTTCTTAGGTACCATGAAACCGGCATGCGGGAAAGGGAGCTAGTCACATGTCATCACTTAGCATCACACATATAAACAATGACATGTTCTTTCCTTTAAATTGTGATGGTTAATTTGTGTGCTTGGTATTCCTAGCTCCACCAAATTCGTGAAGCTGGAGCTGTGGGTATATTAAGAATGTTCAGGTAAGTCATCTTGTTTATATTTTAGAATAAAATTATAAACTTAAGTCACTTTATTTCAATCTACAAGTTTCAGCTCTGAGGTGGAGTTGGGATCTGGAGCTCTGCCAAACAGGGCCTATATCCTGTGATCATATTGTTGTTGCTTCAATTCATGGAAAAACAAAGGAGATGCTGCCGAAATTTTTGGTTCTAGCATTTACTCATTTGCTGTAATTTATCTTAATTTATGGTATTTAGATGTTGTTTAGCCTTTGTTTGGTAGCATTCAGGCATGCTAGATGCCGGGGTGTTACAACATCGTTGTTGACGGAGTCTGGAACGTCGAATTCTACACGTCACTTGTTGAGAAATAAAGCAAATAGTAAATAACAACTTTTCAATAAGGGCAAAAGGATATCAGATAGAAAATAAAATTGAAACCTATTACATAAAACAAGAGTGGTTTCAGGTTAGGGTTTCATGATAGATGAACTGAAAAGGATATCCTAAGTTCCATAGTCCCCGAAAAGAAATATTCGTGGAATCGGCTTTCCAAATCGTTCCATACATGAACTGAATTTGGAGGTAGATTGGTAAACCAAGTGAATGCAGTACCAGATAATGATAAAGGAAACAACCTAATTTTTAATCCATCGGATTGTGCAGCTTCCCCACATTGAGCCATAAACCGTCCGATATGTTCAATAGTGGTAACAGAATCATCACCCAAAAATTTGGCGATGTCTGGTATCCTGAAGTTGTGTGGGTATTGCATGCGATCTATATAATCGGGGTACGGCTTCCTATAGCCGACAACCCTTCCTCTGGGCTGTAGGCCGAATTGTTCTCTCAAAATGTTAGCAATTTGTTCTGCCCAATTGACATTGTCGGCTTGTGGTACAACCGGACATTGCCAATTTTCATTGTTCGCGCCCTGCCCCCCGAGTGCAAACTCGGGTCTTTGTCCAAATCGTGCCACAGGAGGTCTTGGCACTTGGTCATAATCGTGATTAAAAACCAATGTATCGGGTGGGGGTGCGAGAGGTTCAATATAAGGCACTACCCTGTACGGTGCTTGTTTTATAGCCGCGGCTCGTGAATGTGGAACCTGATCTGTTTCAATCGGCTGATAAGCCGACAAACCAATACTACTGGAAGGTGCATTCAATGGATTTGGTGCGCTTTAGCCCCATATGTGTGCCCATGGTAGTGCGCGAATCCCCCTTTCTGTGTGCTAGGTCTTAAAACAGTAGGTTGAGTCGGCATCGTGACAGGTGTTTGAGCCGACACGTTTACTGTATTAGTGTTGGGTGTTATGGAGTATACTGGGTATGTCGGGATGGTTTGTGGTGGATCTAGCAAAGCTTCCGGACCACGGCCAATTCCTGAGCAATTGTTTTCACACTATTTTCTATCAACGGCTTTAATGTGGATACTAGAGCCGATGATTGGTTAATTAATGCGTGATGAACAGATTGCTCAATCATATTTGACAAATCAGCTTGAGCGGGTGCGTATCGGCTTACCGAATCGGATGATGAATCCCCAATAGGATTGATGCTTGGGAGTGCAGTCTTTTGAGTAATGCCTCGGCATGTTTTCTGGAAGCACCGTAGCATCATTTCTTCCAAAGCTGCCTTTCGGTCTTCGATTTCTTTTCGCTGTTCAGGGGTTAAATCGGCCATTTGAGGCGCGATTATAGCATCAGCGTTGATATCAGCGGTGACCGCAGGCTTATCGGTTGACCTGAAATTTGACCTGAAATTGACAAGGTAGAATTTGTAATTTGATCAAAGCCGGGTTTGCAGAGCGTGCTAGTCAATTTGACCTGAAATTGACAAGGTAGAATTTGTAATTTGATCAAAGCCGATAGAGCAATGTTTATCGGCTTTTCACTAGTCGGCTGAAAACCGATTAGGGGATAACTAGATCAACCAGTTACGGTTGATCCGAATACAAGGTGAGATCGACTTTGAGAAGGCGATGCGCAGCAAAACAAAGCAGATCGAACCTAATGAAATCGGCTAAAACCAACAATCGGCGATGCGCAGCTGTGTTGATTCCGTCGACTTGTAGGGAAATCTATGAAGCTAAAAAGATGTAAAAAGGCTTGTAAAAAGTAGATGTTGTGTTGGATTGATTGATTGATTTCCCTTCGCTTCGACGTACACCCTCTTTTTATAATACGCCCGGCCGATCCGAGTTATACATGGATACGTTATTAATTCGTATCGGCCTCTGATCCGGTTTCCTTATTAAGGACGGAGTTTCCTTCTGATTCGCCTACCAATCACTTCTTCATACGGACTCTTTTATCCGATTCGCACTGATTTTGATGCATGCCGAATTTTGGTGCAAACAGTAGTGTTGGGCTGAAACTTATTGGGCCTAGCCTATTTTCCTTGCACCTATCCTAGTCCCACTTGTCACAGCTCGTATCCCCGCAAACCCTAGCGACCTCAGCAGTTGGATCTAGATCTATAGTCGGGATTGGTTTGCCAAACCCTAGTGCGTGGGAGCCATTGGATCAAGGACGCGTGTGCGGCTGAGATGGCACCGCATCCGAGTGCATCATGGTCGTCCATCGTGACACGCGTTTGGCTGTCGGTTGTCGTCTCCGATGCAATGTTGATCCCACCGTGGATCTCAGAACCAACACGCCTCTAGTGCCCCTTAAATACCCCATTTGAGGTTCGTTGTTCCATGCCGCATAGTTCACCATAACCATCGAAGCATGAGCCATCGTAGTTCTAGCCACCGTTCAAATGACCCCATTCGAGGTTCGTTGTTTCATCACCGAAGTTCTAGCCAAGCCACTGTGGTTTTTGGTGATTTTCTCTGTCACCGGTTGGTTTTCGATGGAGACAATCTCATATTCGAGACCCTCTCGTCGAAAGCTTCTAGATCCATGCATTTTTATTCCAGATCCGACAAGGTAACGCCATGGTCCTCGTCGTCTTCTCAATCTCTGGCAAAACTCCGTTGTGTGCACCATCGTAGGGCTGTAAACGGGCCGAGTTCGAGCGGGCCTGGGGCTGTCAGGCTCGAGCTCGGTAAGGCTCGATCCGAGCTCGAGTTGGGGTCCGAGCCTAGATCCAGGCTCGAGCTCGGCTCGGTCCAAGCTCGAGTAGGCTCGAGTAAACTCGGTAAGCTGATAAGCTCGAA
This sequence comes from Rhipidocladum racemiflorum, assembly GCA_036346355.1. Taxonomy (NCBI): domain Eukaryota; kingdom Viridiplantae; phylum Streptophyta; class Magnoliopsida; order Poales; family Poaceae; genus Rhipidocladum; species Rhipidocladum racemiflorum. The sequence continues at coordinate 25,536,994 of CM070571.1, forward strand.
TAAGCTCGGTAGGCTCGAGTAAATTCGGTGAATCTGGTATGCTCAGTAGGCTCAGTAACAAGCTCGAGTAAGCTCGATAACAAGCTCGAGAAAGTTCCGTTCACGAAAGCTCGATCCAAGCTCAAGTAAGCTCGCGAGCTATTCGAGCTCGGCTCGGTGAAGCTCGTGAGCTCGAGATCGAGCTCGAGTTCGGGTTTTTAATAGGATTCAGATGTAAAGCATATTATAATAAGAATATTTCTATAGAATAAGACAATTGTGCCTTAGGGAGTATTCTTAAGCTAGTCATATAGGTATTAGTGATTATATGTGATGTTCCATTCATTTTCTAATCTTATGTATTTATAAAGTTTACAGTATAAATGGCTAGATTTTGTTTTAGATTTATGACTGCAATTTACATAGATATGTAACTATTTTTATAGCATTAGTAGGTCCTAACCCTAGAAGTGTCTTGAAACTAATTTCGTGTATTTTAGCTTTTATTTGTAAAAGTTATAATTCAAACTAGATCTTTTTGACGATTGATATGATCTTGACCTTAAGAAAGTTATGAGTCCAATTCTATATGACCTAATATATATTATGTTATTTTATTTATATTTGTGTGTTTTTATGTATTAGACCCTTATGAATATTTGTTATATCAAAGCATATTTTAATTTAGGAACTAGATATATACTATGATTAGAATTAAACATACAAATGGAAATCAAAGCAGACTGGGGTCAAGTCTAACCATTAAATGGTCCTATTCTACAGATCATTCATAACAGGTTTTATATGTATTACTATTTACATGTGTATTGTGACTATATTCTAAAAACTTGTGTTTTGAAAGCATGATCACTTACTAATTTAGTTCAAAACTCATCAATTATGAAATTTTTTTGCATATTTAGAATACTCATGTCGTCAAGAACATCTTAAAATTTATTTCATGATTTAAGGAGTTATGGTTTATATATTTTTAATAGTAACCATATCAGAGTTTTGAATATAATGAGACATAAAGTAACATATAAAAATTCAATGGTACACTCTAAGTATTTTTCCATAATGAGGTTTTTTTTACTGTCTAAATAACATAAATAAATTTGTTGCACCTAATTTGGACTTTATTTGAGCAAGTTATGCAGTTTTGAATACCTAGTACATTGAAATCAATCCTAGTTGGAAAATGATTTAAAACAAGTTAAAATTTAAATTTAGTTACAGATTTAGGTTGCTAATTACATAAGGATTCTAAAAAAATTAATTTCACTCAATATGGATTTGATTTGCACAAAATTTGTATTGAGCATATTTCAAACCATTTCTTTAAATTTGAATTTCAATTTTACCCAGTGTTCAAATTCAAAATATATTTGCATATTCAGAAACTATATTATTTTTCATGAATTTATGTACTCATTTTATCTAATTTGGAGCTATGGTTCAAAATTTATGGCTATTTGAATCCAGTCGGTTTGAACAAATGCTACAAAAGTGAGAAATACGTTTTCGTGTGTTGAAAGCGTATTCCTCCAATTGCGCACTAGATTTTTGAATTCGGGCCACAGTCTTAGGTAGGGGTGCAAACGGAGCGGATACGGACGGATTTCGTTCATCCCGTATCCTATTCCAAATTTTTTCGGATACATAATTGGATACGGACGATTGCTAAGTCGAATCTGAATACGGATTACTTCGATCACGAATACGAGCGAATACAGGTCATTCCGGATACGGTTAGTCTCGGTCACGAATAGTTAGTCGGATAATGTATGAAAGCAGAAACCATATATGTCACATATATTAGGATCAATCAACCATACACAAAATTTTACTATAACTTTCAAGACATGTAAGTGTTTCAAATTCAATAATAGTTGCATTCCCTACATAAGAATAATATACAACCAAGTACAATTCCAATCAAAATATGCACTTATATAATGTAGCACATCCAACTGCAATCAAGTGTTTTGTAGTGCAATTATAAGAGCTTGCTCCAGAAAGTAGTGCAATTATATTACAACTTGCTCACATTATATCACAGGCTCACAACAGCACTATGTTTCACATTATATTACAACTTGCCTAATCAGATAGCACATAACCAACACGCAACATCTAAAATACAGCTAGCAAGCACTGTAATTCAAATACACACATTATGAACAATATTGCAAGGGTATCGGGTCGGATATTTACCGGGTATTGGGTTAGATATTTACCAGATATCGGGTCGGATATTGCTCTTCCCATATCCTAACCCATATTACATGAGATTTTTCGGATACGGATCGGATATTGCTCTTCCCATATCCTAGCCCATATTACATCGGATTTTCCAGATACGAATACGGATAACATCGGTACGGATTTTTTTGGAATACGGTATCGGATCAGTCGGGAATTATCCGCTCCATTTGCACCCCCAGTCTTAGGTCCGATCGACTGATGTCTGTGTATGCAAAATCCATCGGCTGACAGACATGGCCCAGCGATCAGTGGCTGACTTTGCGCGTGTGGAATGCCTCTGAGTGGATGACAAAAGGGGCCCATCCGTCAGTCGCTCAGAGCAGGAAGACCAGACTGGGCATCACCGGCGGTGAGGAAGGGCAGCGATCGGTGAATGGACGGCACAGTAAGATGAACAAGGCTATTTCGCATCAAAGGGTGAGATCGATTGGGTTCGATAGTGGTCAGGGTATGGGTCTCAATGGAGACCGGCGGGGGCCATGGTTGTCGATCGGAAAGAAGGCAGTTCGAGCACGGTTAAGCTCAAGCAATGAGAATCAAAGCATTAAGGGGCCAAGATGAAGTTGCTTTACCTTCTGGTTTTGGCAAAGCCGGGCCGAGGTGTCTTGGCGCCTATTCACCGGAGATGATGAAGACAATACACGCAGCGATGCCGATTCGAGTGATGAGGCCAGAAATTGGATGGGGCATTCAGTTTGTGGGTAGGAAGTGGTGCTCGAGGAAAATTGAATTAGAGGATGGCACAGTGTGTTGATAGTTTGGTTGACGATAGACTGTGGCTGGTGGATTTGGGGCTCGTCGGTAATGCAAGGGTTAAGGATTCAGTACGTGCTGGTCTCGGTGGAGTACAGCTCGATGAGACGATGGCTAACAGGGTTTGTATGCGAGTTGACGTTCAGCGGCCAGTCAAAAGTCCAGCAATGCTAGAACTTGTGCGATACCTCACCGTTGCAGTGAAATTTGTGAGCATTTATTGCCTGGGTGAAGTTTGTCGAGATGTAGTAGTGCCATGGCTGAGGCATTGCAGCTAGGAAGGCGATAAATATGGAGGCGATGCAGGAGTGAGTTCGGCTGAGCGTGAGAGAGCAGAGGGGAGAGGTGAGGAAGAAGATGAAACAGACATGTGGGGTCGGGACCACCGGGCAGAGAGAGGAAGACCAGGAAAAGAAGGGAGGAGCGAATGACATGTGGGACCAGCTGAGGTTTGGGGCCACCTGGCAATGTAAGCAGGAGAGAGAACTAGCCGGCTGGTTACTAAATGGAGGGGGGCCCAACCGATATAAGGCAATTAAATCAGAGATTAAATCATGGTAAGAATTTTTGTAACTTTTTACTTAAGGCTCTGGGTAAGTTTACTATGTTCATTAAAAATTTTAGATAAAAAATTATTTTTATATTAATTCAAATAATTCTAAAAATGGTGATTGTAAAAACTCTTATTTTGTATAATTGATTTGTTTAAGGGTCAAAATTGAGTTATTAATTTTTGACACTTTTTTCTAAGATTTGAAATGACCTAAGTAATCTTGAATAAAAATTTCAGATTTAAAAATTGAGTAATTGATTTCCAATAAATCTATTAAGCAAATTTTTAGACTTTCAACTTTTAAAAATTTAAATTGAAAATGGAAATAATTTAATTATTAATTTTTAATACTTTTGCCAGTGTTCAATATTGATATGAGGATTCTATGGTAAAAATTTTAGCTAAGGATAAGTTCGGTAAAACTTTATAAAAATCTATTTGTAGATTGTTTGTAGTCAACATTGATATTATCATCTTTTCTCTAATTAATGAATTCAAAATACTTTTTTACTGCCATTAAATGGTCCTAGGAGTTTCCACTGTTTTAATATTTTTTTTGTAGATTTTTATTGCAATCTCACTCGGCCAAGGGCACAGTGAGAAAGACGGGATAATAGAGGTCCCTCAGCAGTACATGGTTGGGCTTGGGGTCACCAGAGATAGCAAGAAGCGGCAAGGGGCGGCGGTAATCACAGCAGCGAGCCATTGTAACACCCCCACAATTTGTATTTTATGGATCTATTGCTCATTTTATATTTTTGATAATTTTTTTGAATTAAGGCTTTTGCTAAAAAGTATTTAAATATTTCTAAAGTTTAAATAAAATTTTGTTTTAAGTATTTTATTTGAGTTCCAAGTATACAAAATATTTTTTAATTTTTCTAGAAATTTTTCTGATAATTTTACTATTTATTTTGGATTAGTTTAATTTCTATATTTAATTTTACTAGAAAAGGTCAGAAAATTATTTATGTAGTTGTTCGCGCAAAAAATGTGAAGCAGGATTCTCAGCCTCGAACACAAGACAAACGCCGGGTTTGCAGAGCGTGCCAGTCAATTTGACCTGAAATTGACAAGGTAGAATTTGTAATTTGATCAAAGCCGATAGAGCAATGTTTATCGGCTTTTCACTAGTCGGCTGAAAACCGATTAGGGGATAACTAGATCAACCAGTTACGGTTGATCCGGATACAAGGTGAGATCGACTTTGAGAAGGCGATGCGCAGCAAAACAAAGCAGATCGAACCTGGTGAAATCGGCTAAAACCAACAATCGGCGATGCGCAGCTGTGTTGATTCCGTCGACTTACAGGGAAATCTATGAAGCTAAAAAGATGTAAAAAGGCTTGTAAAAAGTAGATGTTGTGTTGGATTGATTGATTGATTTCCCTTCGCTTCGACGTACACCCTCTTTTTATAATACGCCCGGCCGATCCGAGTTATACATGGATACGTTATTAATTCGTATCGGCCTCTGATCCGGTTTCCTTATTAAGGACGGAGTTTCCTTCTGATTCGCCTACCAATCTCTTCTTCATACGGACTCTTTTATCCGATTCGCACTGATTTTGATGCATGCCGAATTTTGGTGCAAACATATGCCCCCCGTTTTTGGAACATAACTTGTTATTTTCCAAAAAGAATCGGCTTTTCGTCCGTATCGGCTTTATAGAAGAATCTTTTTCGGGTACCACCCCGTTAACCGTGCCGTAAAAATCTCAGTGCGTTTTAAATGCACAACTGCTCCCGCCCGTTCGCCTTCTTTTCACCGTGGTATAAATATGGGGTCCCCCCACGGTCATTTTCATGCTCGCGTGCTCTCGCTCACCTTGAAATCGGCTTTTCTTCGCGTCAATCCCCTCTTCCTGTTGCATCGGCTGAAATGGACGCATCCCAGGTACTCATTCCGATCCCAGTTAGTGACCATCAGTATTTCCTAGGCCCACTAGGAACCTTAGAAACCGATACTGTTATTGATGACGAGATCCCTAGGCTCCCATTGTCGGCTCCTGACCACAATATAGAAGAATGGAGTAAGAGTTTTAGGTCTTGGCCGACGGCTCTTAAGGGTTGGAGATCTTGGTTTATTAGAGTGTCGGCTCAAAAGAGGGTAGAGTGGGAGAGAATGGGTATTGCCGAAAGCCTTCCTCTGTCTTTAGCTGCCCCGGAGCCTAATGAACCTTTGGTAGCCGTGGCTTGCTATTTTTGGTCGGATTCTTTTAATGCCTTTCTTTTTCCAACTGGTCCTATCGGCCCAACTCTCTTAGATACGGCCGAATTATGCTGCCTCCGACCCGATGGGGATCAGATATCGGCTTTCAGTGGGAAACCCAGATATAAGTTGACCCGTAAGAAAGGGGAGGGTTGGTTCAAGTATATCCAAAATAACAACAAGGTAATCGGTCCCGTATCGGACGAGGAACATGTCGCTTTCCTCAACCTATGGTTAGATCGATTCCTCTTTTGTGGTGCTTCCTTAGGCCCAACCCAGGTCTATCAATATATGGCTGAGCAGTTGGTAGAGGGTCATCGGCTAGCTTTAGGGAAGTCATTGTTGGGGGCCATTTATCACATGATGCATATCATTCGCAGTCGGCTTTTTACCGGTAACGGCCGTTATGTTGTTGGTAACATCGGGGGTCCTTTATGGTTTATTCAAATTTGGCTCTACTGTGTTTTCGGCCGTCTCATTATCCCTGATCCTTCAGAAGAATCGGTCTTTCCTACAGAGGATTATCCTGAGGATGCGACCCCTAGGTTTCAAGCTAGCCGATCCCCAGGTGAAAAGTTCATCATGTATTCCTCTGATGAACAAAAAATGTCTCCGGCTGGCTTCCACAAATACCTGTCTTTCTTCTTAAACCTTAGTTAGGCCTCTTTTAATCGTCGGGATTTCTTTTCATATAACCAATTATCTAGTCTCCCTTGGCCTTCCTTCCTTCGTTTGAATTCCGATAGCTCCTCGATGCCCCAGTCGACTCTCGACCTTCTTCCTTTGCTGATTTCCCCTTGTATTCTTCATGTCGGCTTGAGTACCCGTAACAGAACATTTCAGCCGACTTACGAGTTCTATCATCCTTCCGTGTATGCACGTCAGTTAGGTTTCGGTCAAACAATTCCTTGCTTCCAACTACTTGGACGGATAAAACCTCGAAACAAAGTCACTAACATTACCGCTGCGGAAGTCATAATCGAACTGGCCGATGAATTCCACGTAGTGGACCTGCCTTTCCTCGTGTTAAACACGCGTCGGGCAGGCCAATTCACCTCATGGTGGGCTACCGTGGCGGAGTCTCTCTTGCGGGGACAGTCCATAAAGGATGTTGTTTCCAAATTTCTTCCTGGTTTTGAGGAGCCGACGGAGGTTTCGTCGGGGCCTGGCTCAAGTTCTGGTTATACTAACTCGTCCTTAGAGGTATTTTATCTTTGGTGCGTTTTTTTGTCAAGAGGATTGTCATCGGCTTGACCACCCTTTTTTCCTTTTTAGACCAGCAAAAGATCGGCCCCTGCATCTGCGGCATCGGCCGACGAAGGATCAAAATGGCAGCGCCCATCGACTGCGCTTGCTGGTTTGTCCTCTGGGACGTTGGGTGTTGAGAGCCCCTCACTGTCGGATCTCGCCACGCAGCGCGCCAAAAGTGAGTACTTTTTAATATGTTCGGAATTATTTTTCCTGTCGGCTAATCCCGATTTCATCATTCTTTTAGGGAAAGAAGAGAAGAGACACAGGGTCGTAATAAAACGACCCTCCAGATCCGCTGCAGCGACATCTCCCACCGGATCGGCTACTGCGGTTAGTTTTATTCCAAGTATGCGTCCATATCGGTTTACACTAAAATGGATGTCTTGATACTTTTGTTTTCTCAGGAGACCCCTCCCTTGCCGGCATCTGCTGCTGATACGCATAAAACATCAATGATTTCCGCATCGGCTTCTATTCCTGCCGAGCCGATCGCTTCTCAGCTCCCAAGCTCGCCTGTGGTCTCTCCATCAATTCCACCGGCCTCCACACCCGTGGTTCTTTCTAGTGGGGATCCAACTCCAGCATCGAAGATAAATCCTGCGGACCTCCTCGGCTTTGATCTAGATGATCTGGATGACCCGGAGGTGATGGCCACTGACGACTACCCAGCCGATGTTCGGGTGATTCTGGATGCATTTGCTCAGGCATCGGCTGCTGTAACTTCTATGCCAGGCATGCAACAACGACTTAATTCCCTCCTGAACGAAGTCCTGCAACCCGAAGCGCAGCTTTTGGCCAATACCCAACCTCTGCGAACTGCTATGGCCACGGTTGAAGCCGATCTGCCTCCGGCGACTATGAGGGCTTTGCTGGCAGTTTGTCATTTGGACAGTCAAAGGGAAGTGGTGGCGGCTGCGATGGATAGGATAGCCCAGAGAGTTGCTCAACAAGCCGACCAGGAGCATCTTGACAAGCTGGTAGCCGATGCCAAGTCCAAAAAACAGCAGTTTGATAAAGACGCGACCAATGCCAAGTCGCTGAAGGAACAGACTCAGAAACTTGAATTGGCCAAGAAATCCTTTGAAGAACAACTGGCTAAAATCTCTGATGAATCGCCGATCGTCGCAACCTGCAGTTACTTCGCTTCCGCCGCTTTAGCCACTGTAAGCAAATCTGGGTGAGATTGTGGCCGGTGAAGACACGATCGGCCAAGTTAAAAGTTATCCCCTGGTCTCATACCGAGGACAAGCGCGTAGTGGATAGCGTCCAAGAGACGATCGGCAAAGCTGCTGCTGCTTTATCGGGCTTGGGAGCTCATTTGCCCGGATCAGGGCTGTAATCTTTCGGAACTTGATTAAGTATCGTGACACACTAAGATCGGCTGTGTAACCGACCTAGGTCTTTATGGGCTACTTCTTGGATGATGTGCATCGATCGGCTGTGTAACCGATCTTTTTATTTTAAGTAGTTGCGTTTCTCTCAACTACTTTTGTTTGTTATCAGGATCCGATCCAAACGCTAGGGTGATAACTTTTCAGATATTTTCCATTGATTGCTCTAGGCAATGCGAACCCATCCAACATTTCGAGGATGTACGAATTTCCATCGACCGGACGATTTATTTTGTAAGGTCCTTCCCATGTTGGGGACCATTTTCCGAATCGGCTATCTTTAGATCCAACCGGTAGCACCGTTTTCCATACTAAATCGGCTTGATCGAAAGACTTTGGTACAACCTTCTTATTGTATGTCCTGGCAACTCTTTCCTTATTCCTTTTAAGCCGATTTAATACTTCTAGCCTCAACTCAGTCAAGTCGTCCAGGTTGTCAAGCATTGACTGATGATACTCATCGGCTTGTAGATTATCCTGCCGGATTATTCTAGCCGAATTGATATTGATTTCTACGGGCAAAACGGCTTCATGTCCGTATACTAACTAGAATGGAGATAACTTAATCGACCCATGGTACGATAGCCGATAGGCCCATAGAGCTTCTGACAATACGGTATGCCAGTTCCTTGGTTTCTCTTCTATTTTTCGCTTTATCAGCTTTACCAGAGTTTTATTTGATGACTCGGCCTGTCCATTGGCCTGAGCGTAATAAGGAGAAGAGTTGAGTAATTTTATCCCAAGACTTCCCGCGAAACCTTTGAATTTGTTAGACATGAACACAGTCCCTTGATCAGTAGTAATCGTCTGTGGAATTCCAAACCGATGGATGATGTGTTCATTTACAAAGTCGATCAGCTCTCTGCTAGTAACTTTCTTGAGTGGTACAGCCTCAACCCATTTTGAAAAGTAATCGGTGGCTACGAGGATGAATTTATGCCCTTTGCTGGATGACGGAAATATCTGGCCGGTTATATCTATGCCCCATCACCTAAACGGCCATGGTTTGATGATCGGGTGTAAAGCCGATGCTGGTGCCGACTGTATGTTACCAAACTTCTGGCATGTTTGGCATCCTTTATAATATTTGAAACAGTCTTCTAACATTGTCGGCCAAAAATATCCTGTTCGTCTCAATATCCATTTCATTTTATGGGCCGATTGGTGCGATCCGCAAATTCCTTCATGGACCTCTCCCATTGCTACTTTGGCTTCTTCAGTTCCCAGGCATCTTAGCAATAAGCCTTCCATAGTTCGAAAGTACAATACGTCCTCTAATAGAACGTACTTTAGTGCTTTGCGCCTGACCTTCTGCTCAGTCGGCTTAGATGGGTTTGATAAATAATCCCTTATTTCTGCTCTCCAGTCGACAGGATGGACACACAAGATCGGCCAAATACTTAGCTCGATTGGTTCCTGTCGGCTTTCAATCTTATATCCTGATGCACATTGTGACAATCGGTTTGCTTTGTTATTAGCTTCTCTAGGGATATGTTCTATAGAGAACGTAGTAAACGTCTCAATAATCTGGAGGCATTGCTGTAAATATTGGGTTAGCGTGCTATCGTTGCACCGGTACTCCCCCTTGACTTGTTGTACAATTAACATTGAATCTCCGAATGCTTCGATGTCTTTTACCCCGATGCCATCTAGCAGTTGTAGTCCCCTCAATAATGCTTCATATTCTACTTGATTATTTGAACATCGGCTAGTTAGCCGATACATGAACTCGTACTCCTGCCTTCTGGGTGAAATTAAGACTACGCCGATGCCCTCGCCCTCTTGGCACACAGACCCATCGAAATATAACTGCCAAGGATTCACATCGGCCGTTCCTATTAACGTTTCACTTCCTGCAATGAAATCGGCCACAGCTTGCCCCTTTATAGATTTAGCCGATTCATAGGTTAAATCGAACTCAGTTAAGGCGTACGCCCATTTACCAAGCCGACCTCGCAAGATTGGTGCTGACAATATGTATTTAATTACATCGGTTTTGCAGACTATGGCGCATTTGGATGCCAGCATATAATGTCTTAATTTAGTACAAGCAAAATACAAAGATAAGCATAATTTTTCTACTAGGGGATACCTGGTTTCTGCATCCAAAAGACGTCGGCTTAGATAAAATATTGCGTGTTCTTTCCTATCAGCTTCCTGTGTTAAGACCGCTCCTACTATATCGCCTACAGCCGATATATATAGTTTGAAAGGTACGCCATGCTTTGGTGCGGCCAATACTGGCGGGCTCATCAGATAAACTTTTATATTGTCGAAGGCTTTTTGTTGATCGGCTCCCCACTTAAATTCTTGGTCGTCTTTGACTTTCAATAGCGGTGTGAAGGCCCGAATACATCCTGACAAGTTTGAAATGAAACGCCGCAAGTAGTTGATTTTCCCTATCAATACTTGCAACTCCTTGTTTGCCGGCGGTCTAGTATCGGCTATAGCTTTTACTTTGGCCTGGTTAACCTCAATCCCTTTTTCATGCACGGTAAACCCAAGGAATTGTCCAGCCGATACTCCGAACGCGCACTTGAGTGGGTTCATTTTTAAACCATGCAACCTTGTGTTCTCGAACATCTTTTCCAAATCGGCTAGATGTTGCCAGTCTTCTTTGGATTTTACTACCACATCGTCGATGTATATTTCCACAGTATTGCCGATTAAATTGTGGAAAATATGGTTCATAGCACGCTGATAAGTGGCGCCGGCGTTTTTCAAACCGAAGGTCATAACCTTCCATTCATATAGTCCTAACGCTCCTGGGCACCTGAAGGCTGTCTTAGGGATATCGGCTTCTGCCATGAATATCTGATTGTATCCGGCATTTCCATCCAAAAAACTTATTATTTTATTCCCAGATGCAGCATCGATCAGCATATCGGCTATAGGCATTGGGTACTCATCCTTTGGTGTGGCTTTATTCAAATCTCTAAAATCAACGCATACCCTAAGTTTGCCATTTTTCTTTTTTACAGGGACGATATTCGAGACCCACTCAGCATATCGGCAAGGCTGGATAAACTTCGCTTCTAGCAATCGTCCTACTTCCTCTTTTATGGCACTATACAACATAGGATTAAACTGTCTTGGATGCTATTTAAATGGCCTATATCCAGGTTTTATGGGTAGCCGATGTTCAACTAGTTGTCGGCTTAAACCTGGCATCTCATAATATTCCCACGCAAAGCAATCTCTATATTTCTTGAGTATTTCGACCAACTTTGCTTTATAACTTGGTTCTAATCTAGCACTTACAAATGTTGGTCTTTTACTATCGCCTTCTCCAATGTTGATCTCTTCGAGCAAATCGGCAGAGGTAAATCCTAAACCTTTTCTTTCTTCTTCAAAATCCTCAACAGCTTCCTCGTATTCTTCTTGCCGATAGCTCCTTGCCTTTTCTTGAAGCCTTGTTATTGTCTTGGACTCCATCTTCTCACTACTTCATCTGTCCGATCAAACGTATTAGGCTTAACGCTGATCGGCTTGAATCCCGATTTCTCGATGCAGATAAAATCGCAATCGTCCAAGGCTTTTCCTGATATACATTCAGCTTCTTCGTGTGGCCAATTAGTATCAGGACTGGCCATGGCGATATGAGCCGATGTGTCGGCTGATACCACTTCAACTGTATCATCGTTCCATTGTATCAACTTCTGATGCATAGTTGATGGTATGCAGCAATTGGCGTGGATCCAATCCCGTCCAAGGAGCACACTGTAATTGCCTTTGGCTTCTATCACGAAAAATGCAGTCGGCAAAGTTTTATTACCGACTGTTAATTCCGACATCATTACGCCTTTAGCTTCAGTAGGGTCTCCCGTGAAGTCGTTTAGTACCATGTTAGTTTTGATCAAATCTTCATCGGCTTTGCCTAATTTTCTGAAAGTACTTAACGGCATCAGATTAACTGTCGCCCCACCATCGACCAACATGCGAGATATCGGTCGGCCATTAATATACCCTTTTAGGTATAATGGTTTTAGATGCCGATGCATGTCTTGTGGTTTTTCGAACACAGCGTCTAGCGCTCCGAGGCACAATTGGGCGAATACTTCTTCAGCCGATTCTTCGGTTTTGAACTCGGCAGGTAGAGTGAATACCATGTTTATATCCATTGGTGGTGTATCCATTGGTGGTGTATCATCTCGGATCATCGGGGACCCGGATTCGACCGATTGATCTGAGTCACTATCGATCTGTTCCTTCTTTCTCCACTCTTTTTTCAAAACTGGTATTGGCCTTAACCTATTGAACATCCGATCCCTCTCGCTTTCTTCCTCGGCTTCCCTTTCTTCTTGTGTCTTCAATCGCTGAAGCCGCCTGCGTTGTGACTTGCTGAGACCCGAGGGGCACCACCTAGGTTTAGGTTCTATCGACTTCCTTATCTTTCCAGCTAAATTGCTCATTTCGCTGTCAGATTCCATTCTACTTGTGTTATGAGAAACCGATAACTCCTGATTTCGGGAGGACTCGCCTCGCTCTGATGTTGACAATCTTTTATGGATCGGCCTCCTACCTCTTACTTCTAGTTGATCGTGTATCGGTCTAGATAACCTGTCTTTTACAGATTGGTTTGGCCGATATGCAGACGAGTGTTGCATAGGACAAGACACAACTGTTGGTAAGGTCATCCCCCTCTCCCAACAAAACTGCCAAAAGGGACATTGCCGGTGTTTCTCTTCTTCAGTAGCTGGCCGATGTGGCATATCTGGTTGCCAATAGTTGTCTGTCTTCTGATCCGGCCAATGAAAACTCTGAGGTTGTCGAACGTTATGTCTTCGACTTATCCTTTCATACTTTCCCAGAAGTTGTGAGAAAGTCGGCTTTGACTTGAAATTCACCCTTTTTGGAGCCCTTTCAGCCCGATACCATTTTCCGATTTCCAAGTCTCCTTTTGGTTTTACCGTCCTTGAGTTCTGTCCGTTTTTATCGGCTTCTATTTGTATGGAGCCGATAGTGATCTGCACTGTTTCATCTCTTTTTGATCGTGTTTCAACTCCTTTAGTCGGCTTAACATCTTTTACAGGTCTTTTCCCTTCTTGCGAGCATTGCACCATGTTAACTTGGAAAGGATTCATGTCTATCTGCATAGCCGATTCTTCTGCAAACTTTAATCTGCCATCGGCGATGGCCGATTGAATCTTCCCTTCTTAATTTCTTCGGCCGACGGGATGACGTGTCCTTCTGGTAACCTTATGAGTTTTTCTTGTAGTAATAAATCAAATATCTTGTCACATTTTGACACATCGTATGAATACTTGACTTCTGCCTTATTTTTCGTCGGCTTAAGTAGGGAGCATACGAGTGGTCTTTCGGAACCCTTAGTCCACTCGGCTATGTTTATTTCTACTTCTTCGTCTTCGGAAGTGTCACTCGAATTATATTCTACCATGTTTACTTTGGCCTTTTGTCGGGACCCCGAATTTGCAAATCCGGACCCTCTGTGTATTCAGCACTAGTCCAGGAACGCGCTAGTGCACACAGTCTTAACATCGGTAAATATCACAATCATACCACTCGATACCAATAAAGTACTTTATTTAAATAGTCAAACTGGTTACTTGACCTTACGGTCAAATTACAAATATATGCCTCGCAAGGCGAAACTTATTCAGAGAAAAATAATAGCAGCGGAAAATCAAATAACTTCGTGGCGCCATCCAGTATACCACAGGCAACTGACTGGGCTCGCTTCCCTAATTAGACGGATCTTCTTGGAGTTCCTCCTCCAAAGCTTGTGCAGTCTCCTCTTCAACTGGTGTTGTGTTGAGGCAAGGGTGAGTACTTGGTACTCAGCAAGTCATGCACAGAATGCAGGCTAATATACTATATGCATGGCTTGGTACAAAGGAATAGCTTAAGGTATATTTGCAAGAAACAAAGATTTGACAAGTAGCATAAGTAGATTCGAAAGCAGTAGAAGCAAGTATAGCATAGATAACTTTTCAAGGAATTTAATAAACAACTTTCCCATCCTAATCCATATTCCTATCACCATCATTATTAATCCAACCCAACCTTCCAAATCCAAGTTAGTTTTGAGAAAATCTAACCCTTGACTGTAATTCCCGAGCGATGTCCAATACCGCGGACACGGCTATTCGAATAGATTCTAAACTCTGCAGAGGTTATGCACTTTACCCACAAGATACAATAAACACCACAAAGGCGAGTTCCCGTGAACAAAGTCTTTCGGAAACCTCTAACAATACAAGTGGTCCTCCCGGTTATTGCGCACTAACCCTTCCCTTAGCTAAGGCGAAGTCTAGGCCAATCAACTGCTAGATGGGTACTGGCCTCGGCCAGATGCGCTCCCGCATAACTTACACAAAGGGTGTAGTTGACCTCCTGAGGTCCCACAGGTACGTTATTAGCAACTTAGTCAACTAGGTCCGTCCCATTACAGACATGTGGTTGCACGTTAAACCCAGTTCAAAGGCTTGCAAGGTTAAGTCCTTAGGGTGACCAGGGCAAGACTACCCAAGAACCAAATCAACATCCCTAATGCCACAAGGCCCACTGATTACTCTTGCCACATGCCCCGGTCGAAATCGTTTATCAAACCCCGCTTGATTACCATGCACCACGTGCCATCAACATCACATGATACCTTTCCAAAACAGGTTCAATATATCATTAAGTCAATATTAACATTTGATTGTCCAAAATCATGTCATGAGCACGTAGCGTGTCTAAGCAAAGATACTACAACGTTCTAAACCCATGTTGGCAATTTAATAATGTCCAACTAGTAATCCACAACTAAGGTGACAAAGGGTCATGGCACATACTTAAATAATCAAGGTGTCATACAAAGAAATTGGTATTTATCTAACCCCATGTTTAAACAAAGTATCTTTCTAATTGAACTAGCATGCAATAGTTTAAATCAAAATAGATTTCGAAATAGGATCAACATGGTCAAAGCACAACTTGCCTTCAAAAAGTACTTGTTCTTGGTCTTGAGTTGGATCCTGAGTCAATACTTCTCCTTCGAATCCTTCCGGCACTTCAACGTCTACTCGTAAAGCGTGCAAATAGCAAATACACGAATAAACAATAGGCAAAAAGTTTCCAAACATCCAAATAAAATCCATTAACAGAGAGAACATAATTTTATGAGTTTTTAGAAACTGGAATCGTCAAATTTGGAGTTAAAACGCAAAAATTATGATTATTTAAAGTTTAAATAATCAATTAAATAATTTTGCAGAGAAAAACTTTAGTCCAAAAATTAAATAAAATTCATATTTAGGTAGATCTCATTTTTATACAAATTTAGAAATTTGAATCACTCAAATCGGAGTTGAAACGCAAAAGTTATAAGCGTTTGAAGTTTGAAACAAAATCTGAAATCATTATTACGAATTAATAAATCATTTTCTTTTTCAGAAATTAATTATTGCATCAGCAAGGACACGTGTCAGCCTCTGATTGGCCTGCTGACGTCAGCCGGCTCACGGACTCGGCGCATGGTGCGGCTCGGTCCACCGTGGACCCGGTCCACGGCTTGGGTCGCTGACACGCGGGTCCCACCCGTCAGTGACGCAACACACGGCGCGGCGACTACGTGGCACGATCACGGCCGTTGGATCTAGATCCGGCGGTCTAGATCCACCCTAGGTTAACGCATTTCCGGCCGCGTGGCGATCGTGGGCGTTGGATCTTGATCCAACGGTCCCGAATCCGATCTAGTTTAAGGAGTTTGGGTTGCACGTGGGCTCACCGTGGATCGCTTGATCTTGATCGGGCGGTGAGACCTTCAGCGGTGACGATGGCGTCGCGGCGGGGCTTGGTGCACCGAGACGGGACGACGACCAAGCGCGGCGCTACGGGGCTCCTCGGCGACGTCGTGGTCACGCTCGAATCGCCCTGGCTCGAGATCCGGATCCGCCTCCTTCTTCTCGAGCGGCGGCGGGCGGCGGAAGGTGAGAAAAACCAACACAAGACCCTAAGCTACTACGGCGAGCAATCCCGGGCAAGCGGCGGCTGCTAGGGTTTAGCGAGCTAGGGCAAAAGTAGCGCGGGGTCACGGCGGTCCTTGGGGCAGGATCCGGGCTTTAAATAGCCTCGGCTTCCGCGCTCAATCCGTAACCCTAACGGATGCGGCGGAGGACGGCGGCGGCGCGGTCCGATCCGGACTCGGGCGAAGACGACGACCCGCGGCCGTACACGTGTCCGATCAACGGCCACGATCGCCAGGCGCGCACGGGTCCGAGCCGGACACGGCTTGGGTCGGGGCGATCCAATCCGGACCGTTGGATCCCGATCCAACGGTCAGGATCGATTGGGGTTAAGAACGGGTTTGGTTGAGTCAATCGGCTTCGGGTTAGTCG
Organism: Rhipidocladum racemiflorum; assembly: GCA_036346355.1. Lineage (NCBI taxonomy): Eukaryota > Viridiplantae > Streptophyta > Magnoliopsida > Poales > Poaceae > Rhipidocladum > Rhipidocladum racemiflorum. The sequence goes on from CM070571.1 coordinate 25,553,742, forward strand.
GACTCGAACTCGAGTCCGACTTCGAGCTCGGTCGGATGAACAGTACAAACCCACTCGCATTTTCCAGCGATTAAATAATTAAAATAATTCCCAGTAATTCATTTAATTCATTAAAAATAGCAAAATACTCAGAAAAATTCCAGAAAAATTCTGGAAAATATTTTAGGGTATTTGGGACTCAAATAAAATATTTCCAACAAAATTTTATTTGCAAAATTAAATTCTTTAATTATTTCAAAATGGAATAAATTCAAATAACTTCCAAATAAATCCAAATAAATTCCAGAAAATTCCAAAAATTCACCAAAGTGCCAAATCACACATGAATTTAAGAAAAGCAAAATTTTGGGGTGTTACAAACCTCCCCCCCTTAATAGAATCTCATCCCCGAGATTCAGGGCTCACTACAGAATAGGTTTGGAAACTCTTTCTTCAAATCCTCTTCGCGCTCCCAAGTCGCTTCGCTTTCTTCATGGTTGCTCCACTGAACTCTACAGAAATGGGTTGACTTGTTTCTGGTTTCTCGATCCATTATGTCTAGAATCCTCACGGGATGCTCCTTATAAGTCAAATCCTCTTGCAACTCAATTGACTCTAGCGGTGCCTGTTCCTCAGGAACTCGGAGACACTTCTTCAACTGGGACACATGGAATACGTCATGCACTCCTGCCAACGACTGCGGCAACTCCAGCTGATAAGCAACTTCGCCTCTGCGGCTCAAAACCTTAAATGGTCCAACATAACGGGGTGCGAGTTTCCCTTTGGCATGGAACCTCTTAACTCCCCTGAGAGGCGTAACTCGAGGTATACAAAGTCGTGCGGTTCAAAACTCAAATCCTGCGACGATTGTCGGCATAACTCTTCTGCCGAGATTGGGCGATCTTCAACCTTTCCCTAATCATGGCGATCTGCTTCTTCAAACCTCTGAAGAATATCAGTTCAAGACACGGCGCTCACGGCCTCATTCCAATTCAATGGCGTCCGACAGGGTCGACCATACAAAGGCCTCAAAAGGTGACATCTGTAAACTAGCCTGATAACTATTGTTGTAATCGAACTCGGCATACGGCAAACTCTTATCCCAAGAGGTAGCATAAGCTAATGCACAAGCTCTCAACATATCCTCCGAATCTGGTTGACTCTTTCGGTCTGTCCATCCGCCTCGTGGATGATAAGGTCAGATCTTGAAGTTCAAACGGGTTCCCATGGCTTCATGCAACTTATTCCGTAACCTTGAGGTAAATTGGGTACCTCTGTCCGATACAATCCTCTTTGGCACTCCGTGCAAACAGACAATCCCGATCATGTACAATTACGCTAATTTATCTCCGAGTAAGTGGTCTTCACGGGATAAAATGGGCTACTTTAGTCAAGCGATCCACTATAACCCATATGGAGTCATAACCTCCTTGAGTCTTGACAAGCCGTAATGAAATCCATTCCGATTTCCTCCCACTTCCACTCGAGGTATTTTCACGTGTAGCAATCCTGCTGGTCTCTCGATGCATTGCCTTGACTCTCGGCATACATCGCACAATGCAACATGCTCGGCAACTTCTCGTTTCATACTCGCCACCGAATCTCTCCTTCAGATCCTGATACATCTTGGCGCTTCGAGGATGAATTGAGTACTTGGAGTCATGGGCTTCTTCGAGAATCGATTGCTTTAACTCCTTCTTGTTAGGCGCACATATGCGATCCTTCATCCACAACGTGCCTTGCTCATCCAACTTGAAGTCCTCTCGCCTTGCCTTCCTCCTTGATGCACTTAATCCTGCGGATCTTGTCATCATCCTTCATCCTTCTCGGATCTGATCCTCTAGGGTAGGCTTTACTTCTAATGCGCCAAGAATCCGCTAGGTACAACCTCAATCTTCATTTTCTGAAAATCCTCACATAACTCATTACGACTTGTGGCTAGCAACGTACTCACGGTATGGCTTTTCCGACTCGAGCATCGGCTACTACGTTGGCCTTCCCGGATGGTAATGGATCCCAACATTATAGTCCTTGATTAACTCTAACCATCTCCTCCGCCTCATGTTCGAGATCCGACTGGGTGAATATGTATTTAAGGCTCTTATGATCCGTATACACTTCACATCTGTTCCCGATCAGATAGTGACGCCATATCTTCAAGGCATGCACTACGGTAGCTAACTCTAGGTCATGTGTCGGATAATTTTCCTCATGCGGCCTCAACTGCCTTGATGCATAAGCGACGACCTTTCCATTCTGCATCAGCACACATCCAAGTCCTTGGCGCGATGCGTCACAATAAATATCGAAGCTTTGAGCAACATCCGGTAGAACTAACACCGGTGCTGATGTCAATTGCTTCTTCAGCTTCCGAAATCCTTCCTCGCATTCTGGCGTCCATGCAAACTTCTTTTCCTTCTTTAGCAATTGCGTAAGAGGTTTCGCAATTGTCGAAAAGCCTTCAATGAAACGGCGGTAGTATCCTGCCATTCCAAGGAAACTCCGAATCTGGGTCACAGTCTTCGGCTGCTCCCAATGCAACACAGCTTCTACTTTGCTTGGATCTACGGCGACTCCTTCTGCGGTCATTACATGTCCAAGAAACTCCACCTTGTCCTTCCAAAAATCACACTTGCTGAACTTGGCGAAAAGTTGCTGTTCCCTCAGCTTTTCCAAAACTCGCCTTAAGTGCTCGGCATGTTCACTCTCTGTCTTGGAGTAGATTAGGATATCGTCTATGAACACGACGACAAACTTGTCCAAATATTCCATGAACACCTTATTCATCATATTCATGAAATAAATTTGGCGCATTAAATCGGCCCAAAGGACATAAACCGTAAACTCGTAATGTCCATATCTTGACGAATGCGATCTTGAATATCTTCCGATCGGATCTTCAATCGATGGTATCCCGATCTCGTATCAATCTTGGAGAAAACTCCGGCTCCTCTCAGCTGATCAAACAAATCATCAATCCTAGGTAGCGGATATTTATTCTTCACGGTGACTTCATTGAGTGCACGGTAGTCAATGCACATCCTGAAACTCCCGTCCTTCTTCTTGACAAACAAAACTGGTGCTCCCCACGGCGACGAACTCGGTCTGATAAATCCTTTCTCCATTAACTCCTCTAGCTGTTTCTTCATCTCAACCAACTCCTCGGTGGACATCCGATAGGGTCTCTTTGCTATCGGTCTTTGTACAGTACAAGCTCTATCACAAACTCTATGTCCTGTCGCGGCATACCGTGCAGATCTTCGGGAAAACGCCTGGTACTCATTCACCACCGGGACATCCTCTATGCTGATTGCCTTGGTACTCGTTAACCATCAATCTGTCCATCTCTAACCGCATGATGGCTTGAAATTCCACTTTCTTCCCACACGGGCCCTCAACTGAGATAGTCCTTCGTCCACAATCCAATACGGCCTTGTGCTTGGATAACCAATCCATTCCCAATATGACGTCTAAGGTCTGGGTCTCCAAAATTATAAGGTTTGCTAGGAACTCTATTCCATCTATTAGTATTCTCACCCCGGAACATCCTACTTTCGTTCGGAGTTCGGAACCTGGGGTTTGAACTAAAAGCATGCACTTAAGTCTTGCAATCCTCATATCATTTCTAGTAGCAAAGCCTTGCGAAACAAACGAATGCGAAGCTCGTAGTCAAACAAAATCTGCAGTATCGAGTTAACAAGTAACTTACCCAAAGACGACGTCAGTAGCATTCTGCAGTGCATCTGCGGTGACATGGTTGACTCGGCCTCTCACCACGGTGCAGGGTGTGGCTCACAGTCTTTGGCGTCCTAGCTGGGTGGTTCCTAGATTGAAGCGAATCGGGTCACTCTGCTGTCTTCTTTGGACAATCTGTTGGCAAAGTGTCTGGCTCGTTGCGCTTGTAGCAGCGTCTCACCGTTTCTTGCCGATCGCTCGAGTAGTGTTTCTAGCGGGTGGGTCCAGTAGTTACGGTTGTGTGTCTTGGTGCCGGGACGGTGTCCTTGTTGCATCGTGGTTGGAATCAAGAATTGATTTGGTGCAACTCTCGGTATTGCGTTCCACTGGCGTGATCCTTGCTTTGTTGCATCCTGCGCTTCTGTTCTCATCCGGTTCCTTGCGCTTGTCCTCAAGAATAAGTGCCTTATTCACCAGCTCTTGGAAATCTGGAAAGGTGTGGGTGATCAACCCTACTTGCAATCCCGAGTTAAGTCCCTTCATAAAACGAGACTGCCTGGATTTATCTGTCGCTACATCCTCAAAGCGTGGCGTGCTAGCCGAGTGAACTTGTTCGTAGTCGCCACAGGCCGATTTCCTTGCTTGATTGCTCCGAACTCCTCCTTCTTAAGGTCCATGATTCCTTCAGCACGTGATATCGCGGAATGCAATGTGAACTCTTCCCAAGTGATATCTTGAGGGTTCTCTTGCGTGGCACGAAGTTCTCCCACCATTCTGGTTTGTCCCTTCCGGTGATGAGAAGCGTAGAGTACCTTCTCATTTCCTATGCATTGAGCTATGTGTAGCTTCCTCTCGATTGACCTTAACCAATCATCGGCCTCCAATGGATTGGCATTCCCAGAGAAAGTGGGTGGGTGAGTCCTCATGAACTCTCGGCAGTCTTGTATTCTCGCGTGGTCCCCGATTAACTTGATTAGCAAAGGGCCTGAGCGGTGACGTGTTGCATTTGTTGCATCATAGCATGCATCAATCGAGTCCGGGCAGCAAGAAAAGCTCCAAATTCTGCACATCCAGTGGCGGTCGGTGCTCCATCATTGGGGTTTTCTGCTGGGCGAGAACCACTCCCATTGCTTCCAAAGTTTCCACGGGTGTTCACCATCTGTCGATTTGCTCTAGGTTTAGAGATGAGAGGGAAACAAGAATAGACAAGTAATATGGAACTTATGCGGGCGACAGGTGTAACTTTAAGGTCCAACTTATTTATTAATAACTTGGTATGGCTGCTTACAATGCCTAAGGGCCTTGCAACACATACTGCACACTCAGCAAACAAAGCAAATCCAAATCGAACTAACTCTGGAGTCTAATGCCTAAAGGGTGACTCTTTATTCTATGACGCGACTCGGCGAAGGAGTCTCACTATAGAACCTATGCTCACTCATCGAGAAAACCTCCACGGCACTGGTACGGTCTTTGTGGCATAGCGCGTAACGATCGCCATGTCCAAATGATCGTGTCCTCTGTGGTAGTCGAAGAAGCGATGTCCTCATCGAGATCGACTCCTCCGATCTCGCTCGTGTAGCTCAAATCTTGGCTCTGGGTGCAGTCCGTACAAAGTCATCTCCAACTCGTCAATCCTTCGCAGAAGGTGTGCCACATACTCTTGAGCTTCCCGCCATCTGCTCTTCTCTGCCGTGATTTCCTTGCGGGCCTTCGTAGCTCCTTGCTTGTATTATCTAGTACATCCTCCTGGCGACAACAAATCGTGCCAAGCGGTAACCGTGGCATCCTCATCCTGAATTGCCTTCGGGTCAAGAAGGTTATCGCCGCGGATGATAACGGAACACCGTGCTCTCCAATTCTCTGGCGTAGATACGTAATGTGCCGCATTGCTCGTCGTGATACTTCTTGGATACCCATATGCATTGTAGATCTCTGGCAAGGTCACGGTGTATCGGGCGATTGCCTGGGCCCTTCTTCCTAGCGGTACCTCAATCTTCACGTCACAAGCCTTGATCAATCCCGCTTGTCTGATCACTTCTACTTGGTATTGGGGCTTCTCAAATTCTCCGAGAATTTGTAGCATATGCCAAAGTTCCGCGGCGTGACTAACTCCCCAGATCAACGTAGTTGAACTCTTCCTCCATCTGTCACAAGAGTGCTTTACGTAAGAACTCGAATTTTTAAATTGTTGACAAGGTAAGGGAAAATTTCAGCAAGAGACAAGAAAAGAGAGAAGGGGATAAGTCGAGATGTCATTTCTTGTCTTCACAAATTTTTAGCTTTTAGAAAATAGGTTTTATCCTCACTACGACCATTCTAGCTAGGGTTGAGCCTACAGTCAAGTATGGCTCTGATACCACCTCTGTCGGGACCCCGAATTTGCAAATCCGGACCCTCTGTGTATTCAGCACTAGTCCAGGAACGCGCTAGTGCACACAGTCTTAACATCGGTAAATATCACAATCATACCACTCGATACCAATAAAGTACTTTATTTAAATAGTCAAACTGGTTACTTGACCTTACGGTCAAATTACAAATATATGCCTCGCAAGGCAAACTTATTCAGAGAAAAATAATAGCAGCGGAAAATCAAATAACTTCGTGGCGCCATCCAGTATACCACAGGCAACTGACTGGGCTCGCTTCCCTAATTAGATGGATCTTCTTGGAGTTCCTCCTCCAAAGCTTGTGCAGTCTCCTCTTCAACTGGTGTTGTGTTGAGACAAGGGTGAGTACTTGGTACTCAGCAAGTCATGCACAGAATGCAGGCTAATATACTATATGCATGGCTTGGTACAAAGGAATAGCTCAAGGTATATTTGCGATGTGACATTTGACAAGTAGCATAAGTAGATTCGAAAGCAGTAGAAGCAAGTATAGCATAGATAACTTTTCAAGGAATTTAATAAACAACTTTCCCATCCTAATCCATATTCCTATCACCATCATTATTAATCCAACCCAACCTTCCAAATCCAAGTTAGTTTTGAGAAAATCTAACCCTTGATCAGTAATTCCCGAGCGATGTCCAATACCGCGGACACGGCTATTCGAATAGATTCTAAACTCGCAGAGGTTATGCACTTTACCCACAAGATACAAATAAACACCACAAAGGCGAGTTCCCAGTAATAAAGTCTTTCTAAACCTCTAACAATACAAGTGGTCCTCCCGGTTATTGCGCACTAACCCTTCCCTTAGCTAAGGCGAAGTCTAGGCCAATCAACCGTTAGATGGGTACCTGGCCTCACCCCGATACGCTCCCCGCATAACTTACACAAAGGGTGTAGTTGACCTCCCGAGGTCCCACAGTAATGCGTTATTAGCAACTTAGTCAACTAGGTCCGTCCCATTACGAGACATGTGGTTGCACGTTAGACCCAGTTCAAAGGCTTGCAAGGTTAAGTCCTTAGGGTGACCAGGCAAGACTACCCAAGAACCAAATCAACATCCCTAATGCCACAACCGCCCACCTGATTACTCTTGCCACATGCCCTGGCCGAAATCAAGTTTATCAAACCCCGCTTGATTACCATGCACCACGTGCCATCAACATCATATGATACCTTTCCAAAACAGGTTCAATATATCATTAAGTCAATATTAACATTTGATTGTCCAAAATCATGTCATGAGCACGAAAGTGTGTCTAAGCGATACTACAACGTTCTAAACCCATGTTGGCAATTTAATAATGTCCAACTAGTAATCCACAACTAAGGTGACAAAGGGTCATGGCACATACTTAAATAATCAAGGTGTCATACAAAGAAATTGGTATTTATCTAACCCCATGTTTAAACAAAGTATCTTTCTAATTGAACTAGCATGCAATAGTTTAAATCAAAATAGATTTCAAATAGGATCAACATGGTCAAAGCACAACTTGCCTTCAAAAAGTACTTGTTCTTGGTCTTGAGTTGGATCCTGAGTCAATACTTCTCCTTCGAATCCTTCCTAAGCACTTCAACGTCTACTCGTAAAGCGTGCAAATAGCAAATACACGAATAAACAATAGGCAAAAGTGTCCAAACATCCAAATAAAATCCATAAACAGAGAGAACATAATTTTATGAGTTTTTAGAAACTGGAATCGTCAAATTTGGAGTTAAAGCATAAAAGTTATGATTATTTAAAGTTTAAATAATCAATTAAATAATTTTGCAGAGAAAAACTTTAGTCCAAAAATTAAATAAAATTCAGATTTAGGTAGATCTCATTTTTATACAAATTTAGAAATTTGAATCACTCAAATCGGAGTTGAAACGCAAAGTTATAAGCGTTTGAAGTTTGAAACAAAATCTGAAATCATTATTACGAATTAATAAATCATTTTCTTTTTCGTAAATTAATTATTGCATCAGCAAGGACACGTGTCAGCCTCTGATTGGCCTGCTGGCGTCGGTACTCACGGACTCGGCGCATGGTGCGGCTCGGTCCACCGTGGACCCGGCCCACGGCTTGGGTCGCCGACACGCGTCCCACCCGTCGATGACGCGAACACGGCGCGGCGACGGCTACGTGGCTCGATCACGGCCGTTGGATCTAGATCCAGCGGTCTAGATCCACCCTAGGTTAACGCAGCTTCAAAGACGTGACGATCGTGGGCGTTGGATCTTGATCCAACGGTTCGCATCCGATCTAGTTTAAGGAGTTTGGGTTGCACGTGGGCTCACCGTGGATCGCTCGGATCTTGATCGGACGGTGAGGACCTTCGCGGTGACGATGGCGTCGCGGCGGGCTTGGTGCCGGAGACGGGACGACGACCAAGCGCGGCGCTACGGGGCTCCTCCGCGACGCGGCGTGGTCACGCTCGACCGCCCTGGCTCGAGGATCCGGATCCGCCTCCTTCTTCTCGAGCGGCGGGCGGCGGCGGAAGGTGAAAAAACCAACACAAGACCCTAAGCTACTACGGCGAGCAATCCCGGCAAGCGGCGCCGCTAGGGTTTAGCGAGCTAGGGCAAAAGTAGCGCTGGGTCACGGCGGTCCTTGGGGCAGATCCGGCTTTAAATAGCCTCGGCTTCGCGCCAATCAGTAACCCTAACGGATCTGGCGGAGGACGGCGCGGCGCGTCCGATCCGGACTCGGCGAAGACGACGACCATGGCCGTACACGTGTCCGATCAACGGCCACGATCGCCAGCGCCAAGACGGTCCGAGCCGACACGGCTTGGGTCGGGCGATCCAATCCGACCGTTGGATCCCGATCCAACGGCCAGGATCGATCAAGTTAAGAACGGGTTTGGTTGAGTCAATCGGCTCCTCGGGTTCGGTCGGACTCGAACTCGAGTCTGACTCGGGCTCGGTCGGATGAACAAGACAAACCCACTCGCATTTTCCAGCGATTAAATAATTAAAATAATTCCCGATAATTCATTTAATTCATTAAAAATAGCAAAATACTCGAAAAATTCGAGAAAAATTAGAAAATATTTTAGGGTATTTGGGACTCAAATAAAATATTTCCAACAAAATTTTATTTGCAAAATTAAATTCTTTAATTATTTCAAAATGGAATAAATTCAAATAACTTCCAAATAAATCCAAATAAATTCCAGAAAATTCCAAAAATTCACCAAAGTGCCAAATCACACATGAATTTAAGAAAAGCAAAATTTTGGGGTGTTACACCTTTTCATTACCGTTCGATTTAAATCTATCTTTAAACCCTTTGCTCTCTGCATATCGGCTTTCATGTGCCGATACACGATGGAGTAAGTGGCCTAAATCGGGGAACTCTTGGCCAGATAGCTTTTCTTTTAGTGGTGGGACTAACCCTTGGAACGCTAAGTCGGCCAATTGATCATCGGGTAATGTCACACTAAAACATCTATTCCGTACGCCTCTAAATCTTCTGATATAGTCGGAAACCGATTTGCCGTACTTCTGTCGGACTGAACTGAGATCAGAAATCCTAAGTTCCATAGTCCCCGAAAAGAAATATTCGTGGAATCGGCTTTCCAAATCGTTCCATACATGAACTGAATTTGGAGGTAGATTGGTAAACCAAGTGAATGCGCATGCAGATAATGATAAAGGAAACAACCTAATTTTTAATCCATCGGATTGTGCAGCTTCCCCACATTGAGCCATAAACCGTCCGATATGTTCAATAGTGGTAACAGAATCATCACCCGAAAATTTGGCGATGTCTGGTATCCTGAAGTTGTGTGGGTATTGCATGCGATCTATATAATCGGGGTACGGCTTCCTATAGCCAACAACCCTTCCTCTGGGCTGTAGGCCGAATTGTTCTCTCAAAATGTTAGCAATTTGTTCTGCCCAATTGACATTGTCGGCTTGTGGTGCAATCGGACATTGCCAATTTTCATTGTTCGCGCCCTGCCCCCCGAGTGCAAACTCGGGTCTTTGTCCAAATCGTGCCACAGGAGGTCTTGGCACTTGGTCATAATCGTGATTAAAAACCAATGTATCGGGTGGGGGTGCGAGAGGTTCAATATAAGGCACTACCCTGTACGGCGCTTGTTTTATAGCCGCGGCTCGTGAATGTGGAACCTGATCTGTTTCAATCGGCTGATAAGCCGACAAACCAATACTACTGGAAGGTGCATTCAATGGATTTGGTGCGCTTTAGCCCCATATGTGTGCCCATGGTAGTGCGCGAATCCCCCTTTCTGTGTGCTAGGTCTTAAAACAGTAGGTTGAGTCGGCATCGTGACAGGTGTTTGAGCCGACACGTTTACTGTATTAGTGTTGGGTGTTATGGAGTATACTGGGTATGTCGGGATGGTTTGTGGTGGATCTAGCAGGCTTCCAGACACAGCCAATTCCTGAGCAATTGTTTTCACACTATTTTCTATCAACGGCTTTAATGTGGATACTAGAGCCGATGATTGGTTAATTAATGCGTGATGAACAGATTGCTCAATCATATTTGACAAATCAGCTTGAGCAGGTGCGTATCGGCTTACCGAATCGGATGATGAATCCCCAATAGGATTGATGCTTGGGAGTGCAGTCTTTTGAGTAATGCCTCGGCATGTTTTCTGGAAGCATCGTAGCATCATTTCTTCCAAAGCTGCCTTTCGGTCTTCGATTTCTTTTCGCTGTTTAGGGGTTAAATCGGCCATTTGAGGCGCGATTATAGCATCAGCGTTGATATCAGCGGTGACCGCAGGCTTATCGGTTGACCTGAAATTTGACCTGAAATTGACAAGGTAGAATTTGTAATTTGATCAAAGCCGGGTTTGCAGAGCGTGCTAGTCAATTTGACCTGAAATTGACAAGGTAGAATTTGTAATTTGATCAAAGCCGATAGAGCAATGTTTATCGGCTTTTCACTAGTCGGCTGAAAACCGATTAGGGGATAACTAGATCAACCAGTTACGGTTGATCCGGATACAAGGTGAGATCGACTTTGAGAAGGCGATGCGCAGCAAAACAAAGCAGATCGAACCTAATGAAATCGGCTAAAACCAACAATCGGCGATGCGCAGCTGTGTTGATTCCGTCGACTTGCAGGGAAATCTATGAAGCTAAAAAGATGTAAAAAGGCTTGTAAAAAGTAGATGTTGTGTTGGATTGATTGATTGATTTCCCTTCGCTTCGACGTACACCCTCTTTTTATAATACGCCCGGCCGATCCGAGTTATACATGGATACGTTATTAATTCGTATCGGCCTCTGATCCGGTTTCCTTATTAAGGACGGAGTTTCCTTCTGATTCGCCTACCAATCACTTCTTCATACGGACTCTTTTATCCGATTCGCACTGATTTTGATGCATGCCGAATTTTGGTGCAAACAGTAGTGTTGGGCTGAAACTTATTGGGCCTAGCCTATTTTCCTTGAACCTATCCTAGTCCCACTTGTCACAGCTCGTATCCCCGCAAACCCTAGCGACCTCAGCAGTTGGATCTAGATCTATAGTCGGGATTGGTTTGCCAAACCCTAGTGCGTGGGAGCCATTGGATCAAGGACGCGTGTGCGGCTGAGATGGCACCGCATCCGAGTGCATCATGGTCGTCCATCGTGACACGCGTTTGGCTGTCGGTTGTCGTCTCTGATGCAATGTTGATCCCACCGTGGATCTCAGAACCAACACGCCTCTAGTGCCCCTTAAATACCCCATTTGAGGTTCGTTGTTCCATGCCGCATAGTTCACCATAACCATCGAAGCATGAGCCATCGTAGTTCTAGCCACCGTTCAAATGACCCCATTCGAGGTTCGTTGTTTCATCACCGAAGTTCTAGCCAAGCCACTGTGGTTTTTGGTGATTTTCTCTGTCACCGGTTGGTTTTCGATGGAGACAATCTCATATTCGAGACCCTCTCGTCGAAAGCTTCTAGATCCATGCATTTTTATTCCAGATCCGACAAGGTAACGCCATGGTCCTCGTCGTCTTCTCAATCTCTGGCAAAACTCCGTTGTGTGCACCATCGTAGGGCTGTAAACGGGCCGAGTTCGAGCGGGCCTAGGGCTGTCAGGCTCGAGCTCGATAAGGCTCGATCCGAGCTCGAGTTGGGGTCCGAGCCTAGATCCAGGCTCGAGCTCGGCTCGGTCCAAGCTCGAGTAGGCTCGAGTAAACTCGGTAAGCTGATAAGCTCGAATAAGCTTGGTAGGCTCGAGTAAATTCGGTGAATCTGGTATGCTCGGTAGGCTCAGTAACAAGCTCGAGTAAGCTCGATAACAAGCTCGAGAAAGTTCCGTTCACGAAAGCTCGATCCAAGCTCAAGTAAGCTCGCGAGCTATTCGAGCTCGGCTCGGTGAAGCTCGTGAGCTCGAGATCGAGCTCGAGTTCGGGTTTTTAATAGGATTCAGATGTAAAGCATATTATAATAAGAATATTTCTATAGAATAAGACAATTGTGCCTTAGGGAGTATTCTTAAGCTAGTCATATAGGTATTAGTGATTATATGTGATGTTCCATTCATTTTCTAATCTTATGTATTTATAAAGTTTACAGTATAAATGGCTAGATTTTGTTTTAGATTTATGACTGCAATTTACATAGATATGTAACTATTTTTATAGCATTAGTAGGTCCTAACCCTAGAAGTGTCTTGAAACTAATTTCGTGTATTTTAGCTTTTATTTGTAAAAGTTATAATTCAAACTAGATCTTTTTGACGATTGATATGATCTTGACCTTAGGAAAGTTATGAGTCCAATTCTATATGACCTAATATATATTATGTTATTTTATTTATATTTGTGTGTTTTTATGTATTAGACCCTTATGAATATTTATTATATCAAAGCATATTTTAATTTAGGAACTAGATATATACTATGATTAGAATTAAACATACAAATGGAAATCAAAGCAGACTGGGGTCAAGTCTAACCATTAAATGGTCCTATTCTACAGATCATTCATAACAGGTTTTATATGTATTACTATTTACATGTGTATTGTGACTATATTCTAAAAACTTGTGTTTTGAAAGCATGATCACTTACTAATTTAGTTCAAAACTCATCAATTATGAAATTTTTTTGCATATTTAGAATACTCATGTCGTCAAGAACATCTTAAAATTTATTTCATGATTTAAGGAGTTATGGTTTATATATTTTTAATAGTAACCATATCAGAGTTTTGAATATAATGAGACATAAAGTAACATATAAAAATTCAATGGTACACTCTAAGTATTTTTCCATAATGAGGTTTTTTTTACTGTCTAAATAACATAAATAAATTTGTTGCACCTAATTTGGACTTTATTTGAGCAAGTTATGCAGTTTTGAATACCTAGTACATTGAAATCAATCCTAGTTGGAAAATGATTTAAAACAAGTTAAAATTTAAATTTAGTTACAGATTTAGGTTGCTAATTACATAAGGATTCTAAAAAAATTAATTTCACTCAATATGGATTTGATTTGCACAAAATTTGTATTGAGCATATTTCAAACCATTTCTTTAAATTTGAATTTCAATTTTACCCAGTGTTCAAATTCAAAATATATTTGCATATTCAGAAACTATATTATTTTTCATGAATTTATGTACTCATTTTATCTAATTTGGAGCTATGGTTCAAAATTTATGGCTATTTGAATCCAGTCGGTTTGAACAAATGCTACAAAAGTGAGAAATACGTTTTCGTGTGTTGAAAGCGTATTCCTCCAATTGCGCACTAGATTTTTGAATTCGGGCCACAGTCTTAGGTAGGGGTGCAAACGGAGCGGATACGGACGGATTTCGTTCATCCCGTATCCTATTCCAAATTTTTTCTCGGATACATAATTGGATACGGACAGTGCTAAATTCGAATACGAATACGGATTACTTCGATCACGAATACGGAGCGAATACAGGTCATTCCGGATACGGTTAGTCTCGGTCACGAATAGTTAGTCGGATAATGTATGAAAGCAGAAACCATATATGTCACATATATTAGGATCAATCAACCATACACAAAATTTTACTATAACTTTCAAGACATGTAAGTGTTTCAAATTCAATAATAGTTGCATTCCCTACATAAGAATAATATACAACCAAGTACAATTCCAATCAAAATATGCACTTATATAATGTAGCACATCCAACTGCAATCAAGTGTTTTGTAGTGCAATTATAAGAGCTTGCTCCAGAAAGTAGTGCAATTATATTACAACTTGCTCACATTATATCACAGGCTCACAACAGCACTATGTTTCACATTATATTACAACTTGCCTAATCAGATAGCACATAACCAACACGCAACATCTAAAATACAATAGCAAGCATCGTAATTCAAATACACACATTATGAACAATATTGCAAGGGTATCGGTCGGATATTTACCTGTATTGGGTTAGATATTTACCGTGATATCGGGTCGGATATTGCTCTTCCCATATCCTAACCCATATTACATGAGATTTTTCGGATACGGATCGGATATTGCTCTTCCCATATCCTAGCCCATATTACATCGGATTTTCCAGATACGAATACGGATAACATCGGTACGGATTTTTTTGGAATACGGTATCGGATCAGTCGGGAATTATCCGCTCCATTTGCACCCCCAGTCTTAGGTCCGATCGACTGATGTCTGTGTATGCAAAATCCATCGGCTGACAGACATGGCCCAGCGATCAGTGGCTGACTTTGCGCGTGTGGAATGCCTCTGAGTGGATGACAAAAGGGGCCCATCCGTCAGTCGCTCAGAGCAGGAAGACCAGACTGGGCATCACCGGCGGTGAGGAAGGGCAGCGATCGGTGAATGGACGGCACAGTAAGATGAACAAGGCTATTTCGCATCAAAGGGTGAGATCGATTGGGTTCGATAGTGGTCAGGTATGGGTCTCAATGGAGACCGGCGGGGGCCATGGTTGTCGATCGGAAAGAAGGCAGTTCGAGCACGGTTAAGCTCAAGCAATGAGAATCAAAGCATTAAGGGGCCAAGATGAAGTTGCTTTACCTTCTGGTTTTGGCAAAGCCGGGCCGAGGTGTCTTGGCGCCTATTCACCGGAGATGATGAAGACAATACACGCAGCGATGCCGATTCGAGTGATGAGGCCAGAAATTGGATGGGGCATTCAGTTTGTGGGTAGGAAGTGGTGCTCGAGGAAAATTGAATTAGAGGATGGCACAGTGTGTTGATAGTTTGGTTGACGATAGACTGTGGCTGGTGGATTTGGGGCTCGTCGGTAATGCAAGGGTTAAGGATTCAGTACGTGCTGGTCTCGGTGGAGTACAGCTCGATGAGACGATGGCTAACAGGGTTTGTATGCGAGTTGACGTTCAGCGGCCAGTCAAAAGTCCAGCAATGCTAGAACTTGTGCGATACCTCACCGTTGCAGTGAAATTTGTGAGCATTTATTGCCTGGGTGAAGTTTGTCGAGATGTAGTAGTGCCATGGCTGAGGCATTGCAGCTAGGAAGGCGATAAATATGGAGGCGATGCAGGAGTGAGTTCGGCTGAGCGTGAGAGAGCAGAGGGGAGAGGTGAGGAAGAAGATGAAACAGACATGTGGGGTCGGGACCACCGGGCAGAGAGAGGAAGACCAGGAAAAGAAGGGAGGAGCGAATGACATGTGGGACCAGCTGAGGTTTGGGGCCACCTGGCAATGTAAGCAGGAGAGAGAACTAGCCGGCTGGTTACTAAATGGAGGGGGGCCCAACCGATATAAGGCAATTAAATCAGAGATTAAATCATGGTAAGAATTTTTGTAACTTTTTACTTAAGGCTCTGGGTAAGTTTACTATGTTCATTAAAAATTTTAGATAAAAAATTATTTTTATATTAATTCAAATAATTCTAAAAATGGTGATTGTAAAAACTCTTATTTTGTATAATTGATTTGTTTAAGGGTCAAAATTGAGTTATTAATTTTTGACACTTTTTTCTAAGATTTGAAATGACCTAAGTAATCTTGAATAAAAATTTCAGATTTAAAAATTGAGTAATTGATTTCCAATAAATCTATTAAGCAAATTTTTAGACTTTCAACTTTTAAAAATTTAAATTGAAAATGGAAATAATTTAATTATTAATTTTTAATACTTTTGCCAGTGTTCAATATTGATATGAGGATTCTATGGTAAAAATTTTAGCTAAGGATAAGTTCGGTAAAACTTTATAAAAATCTATTTGTAGATTGTTTGTAGTCAACATTGATATTATCATCTTTTCTCTAATTAATGAATTCAAAATACTTTTTTTACTGCCATTAAATGATCCTAGGAGTTTCCACTGTTTTAATATTTTTTTGTAGATTTTTATTGCAATCTCACTCGGCCAAGGGCACAGTGAGAAAGACGGGATAATAGAGGTCCCTCAGCAGTACATGGTTGGGCTTGGGGTTACCAGAGATAGCAAGAAGCGGCAAGGGGCGGCGGTAATCACAGCAGCGAGCCATTGTAACATCCCACAATTTGTATTTTATGGATCTATTGCTCATTTTATATTTTTGATAATTTTTTTGAATTAAGACTTTTGCTAAAAAGTATTTAAATATTTCTAAAGTTTAAATAAAATTTTGTTTTAAGTATTTTATTTGAGTTCCAAGTATACAAAATATTTTTTTAGGAATTTTTCTAGAAATTTTTCTGATAATTTTACTATTTATTTTGGATTAGTTTAATTTCTATATTTAATTTTACTAGAAAAGGTCAGAAAATTATTTATGTAGTGTTGGGCTGAAACTTATTGGGCCTAGCCTATTTTCCTTGCACCTATCCTAGTCCCACCTGTCACAGCTCGTATCCCCGCAAACCCTAGCGACCTCAGCAGTTGGATCTAGATCTATAGTCGGGATTGGTTTGCCAAACCCTAGTGCGTGGGAGCCATTGGATCAAGGACGCGTGTGCGGCTGAGATGGCACCGCATCCGAGTGCATCATGGTCGTCCATCGTGACACGCCGCTTGGTCGTCGGTTGTCGTCTCCGATGCAATGTTGATCCCACCGTGGATCTCAGAACCAACACGCCTCTAGTGCCCCTTAAATACCCCATTTGAGGTTCGTTGTTCCATGCTGCATAGTTCACCATAACCATCGAAGCATGAGCCATCGTAGTTCTAGCCACCGTTCAAATGACCCCATTCGAGGTTCGTTGTTTCATCACCGAAGTTCTAGCCAAGCCACTGTGGTTTTTGGTGATTTTCTCTGTCACCGGTTGTTTTTTGATGGAGACAATCTCATATTCGAGACCCTCTCGTCGAAAGCTTCTAGATCCATGCATTTTTATTCCAGATCTGACAAGGTAACGCCATGGTCCTCGTCGTCTTCTCAATCTCTGGCAAAACTCCGTTGTGTGCACCATCGTAGGGCTGTAAACGGGCCGATTTCGAGCGGGCCTGGGGCTGTCAGGCTCGAGCTCGGTAAGGCTCGATCCGAGCTCGAGTTGGGGTCTGAGCCTAGATCCAGGCTCGAGCTCGGCTCGGTCCAAGCTCGAGTAGGCTCGAGTAAGCTCGGTAAGCTGATAAGCTCGAATAAGCTCGGTAGGCTCGAGTAAATTCGGTGAATCTGGTAGGCTCGGTAGGCTCAGTAACAAGCTCGAGTAAGTTCGGCTCGAGTAAGTTCGATAACAAGCTCGAGAAAGTTCGGTTCACGAAAGCTCGATCCAAGCTCAAGTAAGCTCGCGAACTATTCGAGCTCGGCTCGGTGAAGCTCGTGAGCTCGAGATCGAGCTCGAGTTCAGCTCGTTTGGAGCTCGAATCGGGCCTAAACCCAGCCGAACTCGAGTAGCTCGCGAGCTCGAGCTTTTTTTACAGCCCTACACCATCATGGCCATGCCCTAGATTACCATCGTACCTCAGCTGTTAGATCCAATGCGAACGGCCCAGATCATGATGCGGGTGCTACCGCGTCGTGCCCCCATCGCACCGCGTATTGTCGCTGCCGTCACCCTCATGATGTCATGCTTGTGTCAGCCCCAACATCGATCAAAGTTCTATGGATTGAGACCACCGTGGACTCGAGTAGTTCCATGGGCCAGGTCTATAAGCCTGGGCCCACCTGTTAGCGTAATAGGTTATTTTCTAGATTTACATTAATTCATTAAATTACATTTATGACCACAACATGACGTCATAATTAGCTTTTTCTTTAGCAAAATAATTCGATCGAAACCCAAAAATATTAGTGACATCAGCATGACATCATTAATCCCAATTTCCTGTAGAAAAACAATTTGGATAATTAGGACTAATACGTTTTCTTTTATTTCAAACTTTCATGAGTCCGTTCTTACTCATACGAGCTCTAATTCAGGTGATTCTAGTTTCAAAATATTTTTAAAATCAAGATCTATGTAATGGTGATTTTTATTTGATTTTTGGAATTGATTTTGCTATTTTTTGGTATTTATTACTTTATTTATTGGTTACGTGTAAACGTTGAAGTGCCTGAGGTGTTCATGAGCAAGGTCTAGAACAACAGCAAGAGCTTTTTGAAGGCAAGCTATGATTTGATCATGTTGAGTCTATATTTTAAAAGTTATATTATTTCAAACTATTGTATGCTAATTCAAAGCACAATGTTTTAAATTAATTTGGAATTATCTATTCAACCTAATTGAATTATACCTACCTTGTCATTCATATGCCATGATCATTTGTCACCCTAAGGTGATTTATTACTAGTTGGTTGCTATTAGATACCAATGTAGGTTGGTTAGAACATGATTAGTGTGCATGCAATGGGTTATTGATATAATTTGAAAGTGCAAATTCAACTCGACTAATGACTATGGAACAACTTAGTGGAAAGATGGGTGTTTTGTGATAATCAACAGGGATGGTAAATGTTTTAGACTAGGGCAAGTGGCATTATTTGGTGCAGGGTTCTGTGTAGTACACTTTGTTGGGTACTACATGGTTCTTTGTTTTGGCTTAGTGCATTGGCATTGGCATCCTCATGTTGTAGGTTGGGGTAGGGTATAGTCACTCTATTGGGATCATATCCAGCAGTGTACACCTGTACCCGTTCAATCTATAGGGAGATTCACTTTGTTGGGAATCAGGGTGTAGGGAGATTACCAGGAGGGCCAATTATTGGAGCGAAATTTCTGAAAAGTCTTGTCATGATCTCTTCACCGCACACCAAAGGTGTGTTAATCGTGTGGCAATATGAGATGATCGTGTCTTGTGGAAAAAACTGTGCAACCTCTACAGAGTGTTAATTAAATCTATTTGAATAACCATGTCGATGGCCATGGATGTGCTCAGGAATTTCACACAAGGGGTAGTTTTTACAAAATAAAAACTTGGGAAGGTTGGCTTTGTGGACAATTGGTTTATATTATGTGAATCTTTGTTAAACTCTATGAAACTTCATGTTAAGGTATTATTACTGTATCATTTTAATTGCTCTTTCAATCTATTATCTTATTATCTAAAATGTTGCTTGGAGCAAACAAACTCTGAAGTCATTCATTTGGAATAAGCATTGCATGTAGTATAATAGACTTGCATTCTGTGCACAACTTGCTGAGTGCTTTATGTACTCACCCCTGCCCCAATAAATTCATCAGTTGAAGAGGAATATACACCTGTGTTAAAGGAGGAGCTCTACGAGGAAGCGAAAATCTAGGAGTTAAACCTTGTTATATGCCTGTGGCATGTTAATGGGATTCACCAACATTCTTTGTTCTGCTAATATTTATTTACTTGATTTCAGAGTCAATGAGGTCTAATAAATCTAAGGTTGACCTTAAGGTCATTCAATAGTTTTATATTTAATAAATGAGTCTTTTATAATGTTTTTGTTGTGTATGATAGTGATATTATACCTATGTTGCAACTGTGTGCACTATCATGATCCTGGACTAGTGCAAAATACACAGAGGGTCTGAATTTGCAAATTCATGTCCCGATAGAGGTGGTATCAGAGCCATACTGACTATAGGTCTTGACCCTAGATAGACTAGTCGTTCGTTTAGGAGCTTTAAAGTTATTTTCTAAAGAGAAAATTAACTCGGAAGATTAATAAGTTCTTGACTTATCTTATTCTTCTATTCTTCCCTCTTGTTGAAATTTCTTCCCCCTTCCTTTTTTGGATTAAGTTGAAATCTTATTTGAGTTATCTTGAGTAAATGATGATGTATCACACTTAAGAACAAAGCAATGGGTGCCCTGCTGCTAACCCTGAAGATTGTGACGTAAAGAATTATCGTGCTCGAGGGAAAGTGGATCAATGAAGTGTTCTAGAAACAGGAAAGTCGGGCGGGGCGACCACCTCACTGCCCGCCCAGCGGCACGGCCCGGACGCCACGTGTCCGCCGGGGCGACCAGCCATCAGCGCCCGGCCGCGGCCGGCGCCAGCGTGTCCGCTGGCGACCGACCTTCTGGCGGGCGGCACGGCCCGGACGCCACGTGTCCGCCGGGGCGACCACCGCACTGGGCGCCTGGTGCCGCGGCCTGCGTGCCACCTGTCCACCCGGCGACTACCTTTAACACGGCAACGTGGGCGCCCGGGTGCAGAAATATACTGCGATCGGACCTCTCCGACACCGCAAAACGACAACCGAGCAAGGCGAAACCCCCCGACCTGCTCTCCGACCACTGGGGCTCTGGTTACACTCCACGGGTGCGCCACAAGACCCGGCCGAAGATTCTTCCGACCAAACCCAGCCAGGTTTCCTACGGCGAAGCAACAACCGAACAAGGCGTAACCCCGACCGCTCTCCACCACTCGGGGGCTGAAGACTACACCACCCACAAGTGCGCTCACCCTGGCCGAAGACTCTGATCAAGCCAGGCGTACCACGGCACGGAAGCAAAACCCCCGGGCACCTCTCCGACCCGCCCGGGGGCTCAGGGGCTACTGACGAGTACCCATACCATGGGTACCCCCAGCGGCCCAGAAAGACACATGGGCCGACCCAGGCCAGTCGAGGCCCGAAGTCACGACCGCTGGGCAAGGTCCGAAATCACGACCAGGTCTCCGGTATCCCAGAGAAGCGACGGCATTTATTGCGTATCGAGCGTATTAAATGCCGGCCATAATGATGATGACGTAGCGGCACAAGTTCCCGACCCTCGCATTTACTACGAGCGACGCAGCGACTACGGCGGCCAGCAGCAGGGCAGGGGGAGTCGGCGGCCAGTCCCATCAGCCCGTCACTTTCGGACGACCGTGAGCACAGGAAGGGAAAGCCCCCTAGGGACAGTCTTTTCCTTTCTTTTCTAACCAACAGTGTAACCTTCCTCCTCGCCTATATAAAGGGGGGAGGGGCCAGCATGTAAAGGGGACGAACAATCAAGAATCAATACGATCCATCCCACACGAACTGGAGTAGGGACGTTCAGCCCGAACCAGTATACATCTTGTGCTCACCTGAGTAAGCCGTTCGAGGAGAGGGAGCGTGCACCCCCCTTCTACCTATACAAATTCACTAGCCGGTGCCCGAAACACCGACAATAAGCACAAGGAGTTGGAAGATAATTGCAAACACAGTATGGTGCAACAAGGAGATCATCAAGGTCAGTAGAGAGTGACAGCTTGCTCGCTACACCCTGAGGATGTTGCCATAGATAAAGCTAGATAATCTTGTTTCATGAAGGGACTTAATTTTGAACTACAAGTTGGATTGATTACCCATAACTTCCCTGATTTTCAGGAATTAGTCAATAAGGCCCTTGTCCTGGAAGATAAGCGCAAGGAGTTGGAAGACAATCGCAAGCACAGTATGGTGCAACAAGGAGATCATCAAGGTCAGTAGAGCGTAAGAGTTGCACCTCAGCAGTTCACCCACCAACCTGCTTAGACTTCGTTTAGGGCACCGCACCTGTGCCTTGCTCTGATGGTCAGAACTTCTGCAACACCAACCCGGTGAAAAGTTCTAAAGGAAGAAGCCTGCCCCCTAGAATTTGTTATACCTATCACCAGCCAGGATATTTTGCTAGCAACTGCCCTCAGAAAGAAGCAATCACCCCGGTTCACTTCAATCCCAACTCTACCCCTGCCAAGACACCAGAACCCGTGCATAATCAAGGAGTACCCAAAGCTGTCAGTCAAACTGGAGGAGCAACTCAGTTCGTGATGAAAGACCGAGTCAATTATGTCACCATAGGAGAAGCCTATAGATCTACATAAGCGCGGTGCCACGCTGCCCAAGCGCACGACACTGCGCGAGGGTCATTTTATGAAAAATAGTGAAATTTAAATGCATTAGTAGCATTTTTAGAATTTTAAAAATTGCATAAGTTTGATCATGTTCTAAAATCTTTATGATAGCTTAGGCATACTTTTAGGACTCTTCTCAAAAAGTTTTAAAAATTTGCAACATGATTTAATAGCTCAATTAAATCAATGAAGTTGCTTGAAATACATTAGTAGTATTGTCAGAGTTTTTAAAAATTGCACAAGTTTGATCATTATCTAAAATTTTTATGGTAGCTTAGGAATACTCTCAGAACCCTTCTCAAAAATTTCAAAAAATAAAATTAATTTGATGGATCTGGAAAACCAAAAATAGCAAAATTTAAATTAATGAGTAACATTGTGAGAATTTTTAAAAAGTGTACAAGTTTGATCATGATCTAAAATTCATATGGTAGCATATGTATGCTATAAGAACCCTTCTCAAAAAATTTTAAAAAAAATTCCAATATGATTTGGTAGCTCAATTAAATCAGTGTAGTTGCTTTAAATGCATTAGCATCATTGTCAGAATTTTTAAAAATTGCAATAGTTTGATCATGATCTGAATTTTTTATGGTAGATTAGGCATGCTCTCAGGACCCTTCTTAAAGTTTCAAAAAATTACAATATGATTTAATAGCTCAATTAAATCAACAAGTCGATGCAAAAAAAAAATCCAAAAAAATGCTTTTGATGGTGCGATACGACGTATAATTTGCTGAACCGTAAGGTTCTTTCCGTTAAAAGACCGGTAGGAGGACCTAAGCATAATTATGATTTATCTTGACGTAATTTAGCATTTATTTGGAGTCCTTTCATGAAGGATTCATGTTTTTGCTGAAACGAAAGGTTCTTTTCGTAAAAAACCATTGAAAGGATCTAAATATAATTACACATTATGAGGGGCTTTCATGGAGGGAGGACACGTAGGGGGCTCTTGACAAGAACTCTGCGAACTTTAATAAAGGTAGTATACCATTCTAGAGTTTAAAATTTGAAACGCACCGTTAAAAAGCGACCTTGCTTTCAGAAATGCCGTTGAGAGGAGATTATAGACCCGTTTTCCTCTTTTCTTCTTCTTCCTCCCCACTCTAGATCTCTCTGTGTCTGGATCTCTCTCTCCAATGCACAGACAAGGACGGAGGAGGCATTTAATTACATGCAAACTGTTCGTGCATGATCAATACAGGAGCGCAAGCATGCCCCGCGGATGTACAGCTACCAGGGCGCCGGCAAGCATGCAGCAGGATGACATGCTGGACCACCGGTACTCCGGCTTCCTGCGGCGGAAGTGCCACCATGGTGACGCGGGTTACGTCCAACTCGATGGCGAGACGCCGACAGAATTTGACGACAGGTACTACCAGGACCTGTCGCCCCCAAAGATGGAGAAGAATTAAGATGCTCCCGAACGGTGCGCTTCGTAACGGACATGGCCAACCAGCCCAACCTCTTCAAGCACACTAGTCCACCAGGTCCATGCACTGGCTCGGTCTGGCAACGACGGCGAGGTGTATGCATTGAGCTATTACTGATGGCATTGAGCAAAGCATGCATGCATCTGTAGGGCGTAGGCATGCTTTAATTCATTATTTGATCTGTTCTCGCTTTTTCATTTTGGTTAATTTCTTGATGCAAGGGGAAAACGCATATCTTGGTTCAGGAGGAAGAAGGCATGGGTAAAATGGTCTGTAATCTAAACATAATGCTATTTCTCAAACTAACCTCACTTTGCAATGTCATGTTTCGAATTTCAAACTCTACAATGCCACATTTATTAATCAAGCACTCTATAATGGTATATATCTAAATTTCCCTTAAAATTATACATAGTGGTATTACCAACGTGGTGTAATAAGTGAACGGTTTTGCCATGAAAAATGACACGCTAGGTAAGTTTAGTTGAATGATAGGTATGGCTCACTAGGTCTTCTTTTCCAAATCAAAATAGAGATTGGGGAGCTACAACGATGAAAGCGTAATTGGGAGCTCAATGGGAGAGAAGCGTATGTGATCCTCACCCGTCATTGACCTACCTTGGCCAGCATGTCATCCTACAAGACAAAATCACCAGCTCATTACGCCACATAGGCAATACTACCATGTAAAACCGAGTGAATGTGTTGTTTGAATCGGATTGCAAAGTTTGAGGGTTCAAATGTTTTGTTTCATAGTTCGAGATGATGGATATACTTTCGACCAAAGTTCAGGTGTTATATATACTTCTTCTAAATAGAAAATTAACAGAAATTGATGTATGTTTTGACTATTCTTCACAGCCATAGGTGTTTTTGAACTTAGGGGTTTGAAGTAATTCTTCACTCATCTAAGAAGTCATGTTTTTTTTTTTCCAAGTAGTCTAGACCGACTAAACAAAACAGTGGTACTTTATGTAGTTTTCACCACACCTCCTTGTTAGACGTATAAGCACTTGAAAACATAAAAATTTGCAAGCCTTTGTAATATCGCAGATCTCTGTCTAGGATTAAAGGAAGTCGTAGATAGGGGATTGGGCCAGTGGAGGCCTGTTTATGGGGTTTTTTAGGTGAGTTTGGGCCCTTCTGGGGGAACTAGTACCACCTCCCCCTCATCTCCCCCTTGTGTCCTCTCATCTCCCCTTGCGCCTCCTCTCCCTCCCAGGCAACAGCCACCTCCTCCTCTCCCCTTAGTGCCCTTCCTCCTTCCAAACTGCAATTCCCCCTTCCTCTCCCTACTGTGCGATTCGAGGGATATTCAAGTTTGTCGTCAGACTCGTCGATCTCCGGGAAGGTAATTTGTTTTAAGGGTTCCTTAGAGGTTTTGGTGGCTGCAAATAGGAGTGGATTCGATAGTTTTGCTGGTTCTTAGGGTTGGGATTAGACCTGATTGTTGGATCTAAATTCGTAGCACTTTCAGTGTGTTTGGGCATATCAGATTGCTATTTGGGACGCGATTTAGGGTACTCTCGATTCATTTCCAGAGGGGACGACTGTTGTAAAAATTGTAGATATTTGTCTTATCTTTAATTAGAGTTGGGATCATGAAGTTTATTTCAGTCATTTAAAAGTTATGGCTGTTTTACTAAAGGTTGTTTGGAATCTTCCGCTGCTGACAACACTTTGCAGCCCAACCGGTTAACCCATCAAAATCTCTAAACCCTAACTGCCTTATAAAAATGCTACCCATGCCCAACTGTGCACTCTAGTATAATGTTTAATTTTTAATACAGATATCCATTGTATTTTCATTAAATTGCCTTATAAGATATGCTGCTGCAGCTTGCAGGGGTATTTGTCAATAATGGGGGTGCAGATGCAGGTTACCCGCTGGGTCCCCGTTACCCGCACGGGTACGAGTACAGGCAAATTTTATACCCGTGTGCGTGTATGGGTATAAAAGCAGGTGAATTTTATTAACACGAGTACAGGGATACCCATCAGGTATAGACCCGTTGTCATCAGTAATAGATGCATCGTCAGTGGGACTGCGGTAGAAAGCTGGAAACAGGGTAAAATGGTGATCTTTCCGTATCACAGAACTAAATTTTTCTTATTTTAGTAGGCTGTCCGTTGCACGATTTAAGAAGTACTCGACAAGGATATATCATTTGAAGTTAAAAGTTGTACAAAATTTCGATTGGGATAAAATTCAAACTTGGAGAATACTGGACCGGTAACTAGCCGGGCCGGTTACCATATATGGTTTAACCCTGGCTGAAAATCCCACCATAAACGAGTTGAATTCGAGTAAGTCTGACCTTCCAAGTTTGAGTTTAACAAAAACATAAGCTGACCTTGAATTAGGATCTGAGTCTCTAGCTTGGCTTAAATCAAGTTTGAGTATGGTCAGTAACAATTAATAATTTAATATAGAAGCTCAAACTGAACCGATCTCACAGCTCATGAGCCTCGAGCATTTTTCTACTGTCCTACTGGAAGTACGAAATTTCAAGGGAATTCGTAAGATGTACTGTGTGATAGTTCAATAATTCACACTATTCTTTGTTGATCAAGCTACATGAGAACACACACAAACAAAACAAAATGGTTACATGCTTATTGCACACAAATTAAACCGAAACAGGCTGAGATTAACCTAACAACATCCTTATAACAAATTAACATTAGCACTAGTTCACTGCTACGAGAGCCACACTCTTTAATGTGTGAGTGCAAGCATGCAGGTTAGCCGTTTTTCAGCATTCAGAACTCTGCCGCCGCCGCCGGCAAGAACATCACGGGGTCCGTCACCACCTCGGAAGTCAACGACGACGAAGACGACGACATTGACGAGTTGACCATGTCCAGTATGCTGCTCCAGTAGCCCTTGTCCGCCTCCTCATGCTCGCCGACGTAGGAATCTGTGCTCGCCGCGAACCTCTGGTCCGTGCTGGCAACGGAACAGTCAAGAAGTACACCGTCAAACGCCCCGGCTCCGACAAACTCCGGCTCGCCGCCGCCACCGAAGTGGTGCTCTTCGCACGCTTCCCCGTAGGACTGCATGGGCTGAACGGGGGCGCGCGCTGCGCCGTGCATGCCGTGCGGCGCAGCGGCGAACAATGCGCTCTCGGAGAAGCTCAGCGTGGACGTCGGCGACTCGAGCCCGCTGGCAGCGGGGGCTGGCGCGGGCGGCGGCGAGGCGAGGGCGCGCAGCTTGGCCTCGCGTGCCAGGCGTGCCTCGGCCTCGAGGCGCGCGCTCTCCCACTGCGCCGTGTGGCTGAGGTGCGCCGCGGCCCTGGAGCGCGCGCCGGCGTTCGCGGCGGCTGCGTCTGAGGCGTCCGAGTCGGCGCGGGGCTTGTGCGTGACCGGGTCGATGCCCATCTTGGCCAGGCGCTTCTTGAGGTGCGTGTTCCAGTAGTTCTTGATCTCGTTGTCGGTGCGCTTCGGCAGGTGCGTCGCGATCGCCGACCACCTGGGCGAAACGTATGTAAGGATCTCAGTCATTTCCCCCTTCTTTTTACACTATATGTGTAAATGATTAGAGGTGCGAGGGGAATTGAAGGCGTGCGTGATGCAGTACAAACAGAGATGGGAGGGCAGCGAAGTCAAAATGGCAGGACGACAAGCAAGCAGCGGTGACATGTGGTCCAAAGCCCTGACATGGATGGTGAGGCACAGCGAAGCTGGAGGGGCTAAGCAGCTTTAATGGCAAGCGTGACTACCCAACCCTGGGTAAACCAGAGGAGCTCTGGTAAAGAAGAGGTTTCTTTTACCCTTTGTGATTTATGTGGTAGTACTGTACTAGTATCTTGTACGTCAGAAGGGAAAAAAATCGCCAAGGTGCTTGATCAGTCGCAAAAATTTCAGAGGGCAACGTGTGCAAGCATCACATTCCTTGAGAATTGCACGTATCTGCACTGGTTCTTGCAAGCGATCGAAACTCAGCAGACGATCCATGATCGATGATGGATCACCTGTTTCCGAGGAGCGCGTGGAGCTGGATGATGGTATGCTCCTCCTGGAGGGTGAACTTGCCCCTCTTGATGTCCGGCCGCAGGTAGTTGGTCCACCGGAGCCGGCAGCTCTTGCCGCACCGCCGCAGCCCTGAAGATATACCACAAACAACACCGGTGAGCCTAGCTACCACTCGCGTGATCGAAGCCGAACGAGAAGAGAGAAGCTCCCGCCGGGAATCGCTCACCGGCCTTGGCGGGCAGCGAGCGCCAGCAGCCGTGGCCGTGCTGCTCGATGTAGGCCAGCAGCTTCTGGTCCTCCTCCGCCGTCCACTGCCCCTTGTTCAGCCCGGCCTCCTTCTCGCAGCACGGCGATCGCCCCATCGGATCGATCAACCACGAGCCAGGCGAGCTGCGAGAGGAGTGGCTAACTTGGCAAGCTCCACTCCAGTGAGGACGGAGGAGTGGTCTGGTGACCAAGGCCAGTGCTACTTAAATAGGGTGGCGAGTACCGGCGTGCTACTGACAGACTACCCAGTGCTGGGCTCAGAATCTTCTTGGGTTTCTGCGAGACTGCGACGAGGCGACGACGACCCTGCCACGCCCAACGTGGCCCCACCTGTCAGCGCCACGTGCCTTCCAGGACGCGATGGGTAGGTTCGGGGTTCCAGTATCCTATCCTACCGTTCCTGCGTCCCAGGACGATCGATCTGTGCCGTCCATGTCAATCCAATCGGGGGGCTGTACGGACATTCGGCCGGCCGATGGATGGAGACAGCGTTTGGTGCCGCGGCTACGGCGGCGGCGCCCACCAAGAGGAGCGGCACCGCTGGTTGGCCGGTGGCGTGTTCGGGCGCGGCGCCCAAACAAACAGTTTGGGCGTGTTTAGTCCAGAAAAACTAAAAAACGGTATACCGTTGTAACGGTATACATCTGAAACTCATGAAACTTATTATTTTTTTGCACTGAAACTCATGAAACTTAGCACTAAAAACTGATAAAACATGAAACTGATGAAACTAAACACTGAAACTCATGAAACCAGCACTGAAACTGATAAGTTTCATAAGTTTCATGGCTATACCGTTGCAACGGTATACCGTTCCCTAGTCACTCTCTGTTTAGTCTGTCTCATCCTAGGATAGTAGGATCGATGCTCTGCTGTAAAGTGTAAACTAGCTCGATCCGTGTTTACCTTTTCCGTTGACGACGCGGCGACTTTTGTTTTCCCTGTGTTTTCTCGAGGGAAATTTTATACTGGTAGTATATAATATACAGTAAAAATCGTATCTAACTATTAATTTATTAAAGATGTTTCTACTACTCTACTACCAGATAAAGTATAAGTAATGACCATTTCTTTCGTTTTAAAACAGAGGGAAATTCTACCTGGTGAATTACAAAGAGGCCACCGTAAATTCTGTCCACTTTCACTCGCATCGTGGTAGGAAGTCTGGAACTGCTTTTGCCATTAATTTCGCTAGTTACATGGCCATTTGTTGCAGGACCACCGTCTAAACTGATCCATGCGCATCCCCATGTGCATCTCCTCGAGGAATCATCTCGGTCGGCATTCAACTTTTGAACTGTCAAACATGCAGGACCTGAGTTTCTGCCCTTTCCTTTTGAATTATACCAAGCGAAGATCTGAAAGTTTGCTTCTTTTGCTACGCCTGACGCTAGGACATCTCTGTTGCCAAGCCATTAGCATGATCAAGTTCGCTCATCAGAGCTTCTGTCCTACAGCGCATTGGGCGCATTGCGTATAACGTCACCATCCTGGTTTTGTATTTTTGGTCATGACTTCATCTATGGCCAACATTGCTTCCAAGAGCATGACTTTACCGTTTCTAGTTACCTCCCTATTCGATTGCATAGCATGTCAAGGTAGTATGTCGGCAAAATTTACTCCAGTTTTTTATGCTAAAACAGCAGTGTCGGTGTTTCGTACACCAGTAAAACGAATTTTTGGTTAGTGGGGTCGCGCGTTCCCTCTCCTCGAATGGCCTGACTCAATGAGCCCAAGATGTATACTGGTTCGAGCTGAACGTCCCTACTCCAGTTCGTGAGATGGGTGTATATTGCTTCTGAGAGCAAATGGATACGGGGTGTTACAAGCGAGGGAGTATTTCTTGTTGTTCGTCCGATCGGTCTCTAGTTCGATCGACCGGGAGCCTTCCTTTTTCTGTCTGCTGCGTCGCCCCCTCCCCTCAGGGCCCTGCCTTTCCTTATATAGGCGGAAACGGTAGGTTTTATGGGAGTTTGGATTGGAAAAAAGAAAGAGAAAGGGGGATGTCCTACGCCTCGGAATCTGGTCTTCGGTCTTGTCATCCGACCGGCCTCCGTCCACCCCCACGTCGAGTTGGTAGTCTTGCGGCGGGGGGTTCTCGGCCGGGTTGGAGAAGTGACGCACTGCTCCGTACGGTCGTCAGCTCCGGCATTTAATGGTATTTGACCTCAGCATGGCCTCGGGAGGGGGCGCTCCCCTCTGCGGCGTGTCAGGATAACGGGACCGGAGCTTGACTTCTTGGGCGGCCTTGCTGACTCCTTGGGAAGGAGCCACCTACCATGGTGCGGACGTCTCGGGACGTCATGCCAGTAGGGCAGGTGCCCAAACGCTTCGAAGGTGCCCCAGGGGGTCGGAGCGAGCTGGGCACCCCGACCCTTGGGGGGTTGGAGCGCGTCTGCATTTGCGTTTGGCCAGGACAAGGTCCCTTCGCGGCCTACGGGCCCTTGATCGGAACTGGGTCTTAAAGGTAGTCCGTTCGCCGTCCCGGGCTGCTGGGGTACCTATGGTATGTGTACTCGTCAAGCAGCATTTTCATGAATGCTTAATGCTTTAGCAAACCCGTTGTATCTACGTAGCACTTGAAGAAAGTTTTGGGAAACTAGGCAAGAACCCCAACTGCCTACTCGGAGCAGCCATGACTTGCCATCATAAGTAGATTGACACCTAGCCACGGATGGAAATCAACCTGACGAAAGTCTCCACCGCATTGCGCCGTTTCGGAAAACGATGCGACTTGCCACCCGATTAGGAGGAGACGTTCCTCGGATTCTCGTAGTAGTACTGTAGTAGTAACACTATTCTACAGTCATACCCCCTGGAAAATTTAATTTGTGTGCATGTGAAAGATCAGCGAAAGAATCACACTGAGATACAGACTAATTACCAGACGAAGTTACTGCTTCTGACGGTCCTAGATACAGTGATTTTTTTGCTTCATGCATCAAGAATGATCAGCCCAACAGTGTGGTACGGATCAGCATTGATGAAATCCAGAACAGGGTGGCAGAGTTTAACCTGAAACAGCGCAGTAAACCATGGTGAAGAGTAGACTGAAGAAGGAATTCAACTGATGACCCACTGACACGGTCAATGCTCATATTTTTAGCGTGGACCGGCAAGCATACATTTATAGCAGTAGGAATCGCAATGGTACACAGAAAAGAAGTGT
This sequence comes from Rhipidocladum racemiflorum, assembly GCA_036346355.1. Taxonomy (NCBI): domain Eukaryota; kingdom Viridiplantae; phylum Streptophyta; class Magnoliopsida; order Poales; family Poaceae; genus Rhipidocladum; species Rhipidocladum racemiflorum. Next base: position 25,584,787 of record CM070571.1, read on the forward strand.
TTTTTTCTATCTCTTTCGGTAAAACTAGATTTGTGCTGTATGATGCACATGCAGACAACACAACCATGTAGTAGTCCAGTAACTACTTAAATGAGCATGCATGATCACAAAAAAACGGTCCAAGGATTACTACTTTTCAGGACCCCTTCTGTTCTGTTCTTGCCCTCCTCTTGAAGACATCTGAACATGGCTTCAACAGTTTATGGAGTAGTATTTTCATATCTCAAATGGCAATTGACACGGTTAAATTAGACTTACAAACAATCTTACGTCCAAAGAAGAAGGGGAAGTTTTCTGTCATTTCTTACTGTACCCATTCCGTTTTCAGACATTCCACATGTTCTCGGTGGAGTAATTACAGAAACGTACCAGTGTGAGCATCTGCCGTGTGTAAAACTGGCTGTCAGATTATGCAGTTACGGCAAGCGGTAAAAAGAAAGAACTGGAAGTGTAGCCAGGCAGTGCCAGTTACCCCACGCCATTCAGAGGTCTGCGCACCAGAGAATCCAAGAAAGGGCAACGCTCAAATCCGTCTAATTTTCAGGCTGACTGACCGCGTAGGTGCGAGAGCTAGCTGCGTCTGCGTTTCGCACACGCATCGAGTGGATCGATCGAAGGGATGGCGCAACCACCGGCCGGCCTCGGCTCAGATCAGAGGCAGGCAGCGACAGGCACACATGCTTCAATGAATACGAGATAAGAGGCTGGCTGGCCAGGCGAGAATACTCCTATCTGTACTGTACGTCCTTGGCTTCGCCGGTGCACAGCGACGAAGGAAAAGACAGTCCATGGCGGCCGCGGCGTGGTAATGGTTCGCTCGCCCCCGGGGAAGGCAAGCGGTTTTCTGTCGCGTGTTTTAAGGCACCGCGCGCCCGTCCGTCTCGATCTGTCTATCGGTATGGTAGAGCATGTACGTACGTGCTTGTGTCAAACCAAGACACTGGATCTGATGTTACTGTATGATAGTAATACTAAAAATTAATTGATTGATCGTGCGGGTAGTTACCACGTGCATGATGTATGATGTGACTTGCCTGTCGTGTCGATCGACCAAACATTCATGAGCATTTCTTAGCTACTTGATCGTGCGGTGTTTGTGATATCAGCTTTGTTCTTCACACACAGGAAGATAAAAGTGAAGAACTCCGTACGCTCTTACCATAATCAACGCGAAGGTCATCCATCCATGGCTTTCGTAAAAAAAAAATGAATAAAAATTAAAGCAGCAACTCTAACGTTTTTTACAAGTTCAAGCTGGTAGAATCCGGTAACTAGGTTTGATCGCTTCTGAATATAAATATCTCATTCCCTGTAGTGCCACCTCCGGATCCGTGGCGCAATGGTAGCGCGTCTGACTCCAGATCAGAAGGTTGCGTGTTCGATTCACGTCGGGTTCAAAGCCCCGATCAAAAAACGGGAACCCTTTTTTTCTTTTTTGGAGCAGGGTTCACATTATCGACGATAATCGCTCGATTATCGTCGATAATCGCCTTATCGACGGCGGGCGAAATTAGTTACCGAGCGGCAAACCGAAAAAATTCAAAAAAAAATTTCAAAAAATTCAAAAAAAATTATATGACGCAAATATCGCGATTATCGAGACATATCGAGCGATTATCGCCAAATATCGGTCGAAAATCGCTACAAAAGTCGTCCGCACAAAAAGTTCAACACGGATGTCGATTTTCCACCGATAATCGTCGATTTTCCACCGATAATCGTCGATTTTCCATGATTTTTGAATTTTTTTCAAAAAAAATCTGATTTTTGAATTTATACGATTTTTTGCGATTTTCGACCGATTTTCGGCTCGATTTTTGCGATTATCGTTTTTTACTGTTCATCCGAAAATCGAGCTATCGATAACGTGAACCCTGTTTTGGAGTAGCCCGGGCATCTGTCCAACTGGACCGTACCTTATGGCCGTTCTATTTTTGTGGCCCAGCTTCTCGTATATATCTTCGAATTTTTTTTTAAAATATATTATATTTTATTCCGAATTGCAGAAATAAATGTCTTTCGCAAGAAATTACATTTTTATACGTCTGTCGCCTGTCCATCGGGCGATATAAGCCTGTCGCCCGATGGACGGGCGACAGGAGACCTCAGAGCTTTCGTCGCCTGCTAGACGAGCGACAGCTTCGCCGCCTGATCAACAAAGCGACAGATTAAAAATCCTCGATGGACGGGCGACATTATTGATGTCGCCCTATGGACGGCGACATATACCATTTTTGATATTTTTGTTAGTTTTTATGAGAATTTTTTAAAAATATATTATATTTTATTCCAAATTGCATAAATAAATGTCGCAACAAATTTCGCTTTTAAAGCTGTCGCTTTAGAAGCCATTTCGATGCAAGCATGAGAAAATACAAGATTCTCGTTTTTAGGTGGCCCTTCTTCACTCCCTGGTCAACTCGTAATTATTTTTTGAAGACTTAGTGTAGTTATCTTCAAAGATGTGAAATATATGTATGCGGTACATCGCATTGATAGATGGGGAGCAAAAAGAATGTACTGAATTGCATACGGCTTAGAAATGCTAAACAACAATGGCATGTACGGCACACTCTACCGAGTATACGGGACTAAACGTAACATGCCTTAGGCAGAGGAAACAGCAATAAGGGCCTTTCTCTTGGGCTTTACTGAGTGCAACGAGGATATTTTCTCTTACACAAGTTTTCAGCTCCTGCCGCTCTGGTCCTAGCTGCCCTCTCACGCTTTCTCTCGCGCTCAGCCTCCCTCTCCGCTGCATGGCGCTGTCGTTCGGCCTCCCTCTGTGCATGCATATGTTCCAAATCTTTGTTGGCGCTTCTCCTCCTCATCCTGCTCACACCACTGCCGCTCCACGATAGCCCTCTGATGCGAGTACTCCGATTCCGCCTCCTCTCCATCTCGGGAGTTTGTTCCGCGTCGTAGAATCGGATGAACTCGCACAGTGGAGGCTGCAATTAGTCACATCACGGTGTTACAACACGTATGAATTGGGAGCAAGACCAAATGTGAGTATGAACATACGGGCTTCTCCGCGCATCCGCATCCCAGCGTTGGCTCGGAGTCGTGGTTGCGGCGGCTCGATACCTCATACCGTAAGTGTATGAGTTGTCTCTGATCACGGAGCGGCAAGGATCCCCGACAGGCACATGGGGACCTCTGTGCCTTCGAGGATTGTTTCGACAACGTTGTGCCTTGGGGCGAGGGAACTCCATTGGTGCTGCTCGTTTGGGTTGGCGGTGATGGTTCTCTTTGTTGTATTGGAGCAGTGGTTTGGTCGATGCAACGCTGCGAAGGCATGAAGGGGGTTAAATAGCCAGATAGAGCGACAGACTTGAAGCTTAAAAGGAATCCGCGAGCATCGGATTCCTTTGCAGCTCTGGCTGTGCTTGATACCGACATATGCACGCAGCTTTGTATCTTGAAGGGAGGTGCCAGTAAAGCTTTGCCAGCTATGCTTTGACGGGACGACTCAGGCAATATCTGGCACACATGCATTTGACATGACATTTTGGACAGAATCGATCGACATGATTATGACATGATATGTCCTACAGCTTTGCCAAAGAATGCTTTCACAGACGTACTGTGCAGCCTTTGCTTGGATTATAAAATACAATCAATGGGATGAGAAAACTCATGCTTTGTATGGACTAAGTGCTAATATCATTGTTTGTTTATAATAATGACTGCAGTGGTAAGCGTGCGTTTGCTACGGTTTGTTGTTTGTTTTTGTTGTCATTGTTTGTTTATAATAATCACTGCAGTTTTTAAAAATTGAAAATTCGTTCTTCCTTGTATTGTTTGGTGTGCAACAAATCTGATGACAAATCTGAGTTACCAAGAAGCATGACATTCATATTACAAAGTACAATAGGGAGAACAACTACAACATCATTTCTTGTGAATAAGAACTAACATACAAATGGATGCAAGGTTGATCGGCTTTAGAACTTTCCAGAATCATCACTATCATAGAATTCAACACCCTCTTCTTCGAAAAACTCCCAACGGTCACGTTTGTAGTCTTCAACGCTAGGGCCGTCAAGAGGAACAACCAAATCAGGGCTTACAGCTTCGTGGTTATCTTGTACGGCGTGCTCAAGTAAGCGATCATATGCTTCACGGTTTTCTTTTTGTTCAGGCCGAACTCCCTCTCTTTGCGGTAATTCTCGTACCGTTAGCCTGTTAAGTTCCTGCGCGAGATCCGTCCTCTGCTCTACCATTGGAAGCGTCCTATTTAAAGATGTCGGTGTATTTATACCGTCTGCCCACTGCTGATATTGGCATCCGGTAAACTACACGACAGTGTGAGCATGGCTATTTAAAACTGGAGCAAGAGAATAATCATCGAAATACATTTAGACGTACAAAGAAATTTGGGCATCTATAGAACGCTCGTCCGTTATTTGGCGCAGTGTAGCAGGTTTGAGCATCCACATGGCAGTTAGGGCAAATTACCCGCCCTGCATTGGCAACCACTGAGCTCGACGCCTTCGACATGGCTTTCATAGAACGGAGAACACTTAAGTCGGTGTCTACACGAAGCAAAAACATCAATAAGAAGCATAAAAAGTACAAATTAATGTGTACTGAACCAAGAACATAACAATGTGACTCACCGTACAAAATAACTTTTGTAAATAATACCTGTGGAACAAGACACCGAAATAAAATCTTGGAAAAAAAAAGGAAAGCTAAACTACCAGTTCTCCTCTTTGCGCTTTGGGTTTTCTCAACTCAATCCAAACTTTATGAACTCGGAGCAATGTATCGCTTTTGCCTGATATAAGTGCAGGCGGCCTTGCAATTTATAGGCAGGGAGCGAGGTAGAAACGAGACAGCTGGCGGCACATCATCGTGCGGGGCGAGGGGCCAAGACAGAAAATCGGCACGTGGCAGCGTTTGCAGTGCGCTCAGGGGGGGTCTGGCTGCAGCTGGCAGTGGCTTGGGAGTGGCCACCAGTTGGCGGAGCATTAGCGCACGAGGTGGGGGCCTGGCTGAACAGTAACATCGCAAAACCGCGGCTTTCCGTTGCTGTTTTTTTTTTATTTTGAAATTCGAATTTCCGCGGTCCCCGACAAGAAAGAAAAATCCAAGAGCATCGGATTCCCTTGCAACTGTGGCTGTGCTTGACATCGACAGATGCATGCCGCTTTTACAGCTTTACAGATGACATCGACGGGTCATGGCAGTGGAGTACACATCATTGCAGATGACATCGACGGGTCATGGCAGTGGAGTACACAGCTTTGCAGATGCAATCTAGGCTGGCTTTCATGGCTCAACAGGAAAGAAAATGACTACATGGTTTGTGCGCGACTATAAAACTTAGGGTTATTGGGCGTTGAGGATTTATATGCGAAGAGAGTCAGAATCGAGATATTATATTCACAAGACGAACCCTAAGTATTACATTCGTGCCACGAACCCTAACGATGAAGGTTTTTCTGCGTCCGTAGAAATGCATGTTGGAAGTTATTTATTGGGCCCGAGGTACCAAAATTGATATTTGGTATAATGACTACCATATTCGTAAAAATATCTCAGTTACAACTCTATTCGCATTTAAACTCTCAACGCCCAACAACCCTAAGTATTACATTCGTGCACCAAACCTAACGATGAAGGTTTTTCGGCGGCCCGTAGAAATGCATGTTGGAAGTTATTTATTGGGCCGGAGGTACCAGATTTGCTATTTGGTATACGGACTGCCATATTCTGTAAAAATATCTCAGTTACAACTCTTTTCGCATTTGAACTCTCAACGCCCAACTACCCTAAGTATTACATTCGCGCACGAACCCTAACGATGAAGGATTTTCGGCCCGTAGAAATGCATGTTGGAAGTTATTTTTTTGGCCGGAGGTACCAGGTTTGCTATTTGGTATACGGACTACCATATATTCTGTAAAATATCTCGCCATTACAACTCTCTTCGCATATAAATTCTCAACGCCCAACAACCCTAAGTATTATACTCGCGCACGACAACGCCCAACAACCCTAACGATTTTCAGCGGCCCGTTGCCGCTGTGCTGGGTCCCCGATGTTCGCATCCTGTATTCTCTCGCGCTCAAACGAGGAAGTCGACAAAAGCTGTAAAAGGTGATATGACAAAAGCTTCAAAAGGTCATATAACAAAAGCTGAAAAAGATGATATGACAAAAGCTGGAAAAGCGGACAGAAATATGTAATGAACCACGTAATATGACAAAGTACACAAAATAGATGGTATTACATAACATAGTACCATCAATCACCGCCCTAATCGAAACTGCCAACCAAAATAAACAAAAAAATTACAAACACTGAAAATAAAAGAAACTAGTGCCGGCCCCTCTTCGCGTCGCCTCCTCGCTGGTGTGTAGTCCTCCTCCTGATCTCGACCTCGAGTACGCCAAAGGCCGGGCGCTGGTGGGCCCTCTGTGGTCTCGCTGGAGGTGTGGCGTACCCAGGCGGGTCAGCCTGTACCGGTGGTGGTGGGGGTGTCTGGTGCTGCGTCGGTGCAACCTGCGTCGGTGGAGGTGGCGGCACCAACGACCCAGGCTGGGTCGCTGGAGGTGGCGACACCAACTGTGACGACCGAGGCTGGGTCGCTGCAGGTGGCGACACCCACTGCGGCTGGGTCGCTGGAGGTGGCGACACCCACTGCGGCTGGGTCGGTGGAGGTGGCGGCACCCACTGCGACGAACCGCCTGGTCGGTGGAGGTGGCGGCACCATCGCGACGACCGGCTTGGGTCGGTGGAGGTGGCGGCACCGATCGCGATTTACCCAGCCGTCGGTCGTGGCGCCCACTCTCGCTGCGGCGGTACCAAGCTGAACTGGGTGGATCAACGAGGTACCTCCACACGGTGTCGTCCTCGTAGTCGCCAAGATCATCACCCCGCCCGTCGTAGTCATCGGGAAGCGTCGGCAACCACGGTCTTGGCCCGACACCGCAGGACCTCCAGCTGCACGAAAGGGAAGAAATGTTAAGACCAGTGACTTGGTGAGTGCAAAGCATGAAAAGTGAATGCAAAACATGAAAACACACACACCTGCGGCACCTCCAGTGTGGAAGCCTGCACCTCCACCGTCTTTGTGAAGAAGAAGCGACTCGATGTCGGCCTCGCACCACCGCAGTCCCTCCGTGGCGCGAAGCGGTCGTCGGGGACCACACCACGAGGCAGGTGATCCAGCCAACTCGGCCAGGCGTCAGAGTCGTCTCGAAACCTACCGAGCAGCCGGGCAACGCCCGCTCGTCACCCGCCACCGGGTCAATCGCGAGCATCCTCGACGACTCCTCGTAGAAGCGGCCTAGCATGTCAGTCTGGAAAATACATCGCAAATTAGATAGCACCGATTTGAAATGGTTAAACGTATATCGGATACAACGTACCGCAGCGTGCAGAGCCGCGTCCGTATGGGCGGGATACGTGTCTCCTGGGCCGGGGACGTGCCTGGGAGGATCCAGGTCGACGCTGGCATCAGCGCACACGCAGCGAGAGGTGAACCACTGTCGGTACGCCTGGTAAGTCTCCAGATCGTATGGCGCATCGTCAGCATGGACGTCCTCGAGGGCTCCGGCCCACTCCTCGATCCATGGCGCCATCCGCACGTGCCAGGGGGTGGCCCCATGCACCCCCTTCCTAGTCTGGCTGTGGATGAGAAATGAATGTATAAATATTAGATGGCAACACACGATAGTAATTATGGAACATCGATTGAGGGAACTTACGCGTGGGCGGCGTGTGGGAGCAGACGGCCGGCCGGCACTGGGAACTCCTGTCGTAGGCCGAACTGCCTCATCACTCGATGGACAGCGTAGGCCTCGACCTGGACGTCGAACACCAGGAACCGCCGTGTGAGCGATGCGCCAGCGTCTCGCGTGCAGTGGTCGACACGGCGGCGCCGGTCACACGGTTGTACTGCTCCTCGAGTGTACGGGCGTCTAGTGCACGTGGTCGTCGTGAGGTGGTCGAACGCCGCGATTTAATCGCGGTAGCCCTGGCGCACCGTCTGGTGTGCCCACCTAGGCTGCAGTGAAACAAAACGTTACCGTTAGTATTAAAAAATGTACAAGCAATAGTACCAAACTTTCAGTTCAAATATCTTACCCGTCGGTGGCACCAGATGGTGCCCATGGTCGGACCGTCCACATCGCCATCGCCTGTAGCGTCAACCGACTCCAGGCTGATGGCGGGGCGCCCGATCTGGAACCTCTCGTATGCCCACAGCTGTACCAGCAGCGGGCATCCAGTGAAGGTCGACTCGGCGCCGGTCCGGGTACACCCGTCGTCGAGGGGGGCGTCCGCTATCTCCCTCGCGAACTGGACGAGGTGCCTGTCCACGCTATCCCCATGGGAGCTCGTGAACAAGCACCAGCCGAACAGCCACAGCAGGTACGCCTCCAAGTGGCGGCTGACCCTATAGTCGTCCGCCCCCTCGACGAGCTGCGAAGGCTGCAAGATAGAAGATCACATATTACATGTTGTTGTAAGTTGTAATTGAAGAGTACTTGTTTTTTCATAGTGTAGTTGCGTACCACGAACCGCCGGCCACCGCAGCCAGAGGACCGTGTGTCCCGGTGAAGGCCCGGTAGCCTGGTGCTGGAAGCACACCAGCGAACCGCTGAAGTAGCTGCGGGCGCCACGCAGGGTCGACGTCGTGTGGCACCACAGCGTCGCCGGCGATCGGGAGGCCAAGCAGGTACGACACGTCCTGCAAGGTGATCGCCATCTCCCCGACGGGTAGGTGGAAGGTGTGGGTCTCTGGCCTCCACCGATCCACCAGAGCGGTGATCAGGGACCTGTCGAACGGAAACCGCCGACCCACATCCCGCACCATCCGGCCGAAAGGGAGCAACCCTGAAGCTCGAAGCCTACGAAAGGAAAAACATGTTATTTTTTCCAAGACAACACCAAGAAGAACGATTACCTCAAACATATAAAGAAATCTGAATTGTAATATGTTACCTGGGACCCAACGAGGATCGATATCGGCCCGTCTTTGCGGTGTCCTCGGACGAAGGGCGCCCAACGTGTCGCCTGGCCTCCCTCCATTGGAAAACCGGTGGCGAAGCGGGCACGGTGACTACCGTCGACCACCGGATCCAAAGAACTCGAATGGCCACTCGTCATCTCCTGGCCGGGTCACCATACCAGAATAACAAATTGTGAGTTACATTTCAAAACCATATCAAAAGAAAATCGTCCGAATACTATAGGTTTCTCACAACAATGTGTTCAAACAAACATTCACGTAAAATTGTTCAAGCATCATAAATATTCGTAAATAGTTACAATAATTTTTCAAAGGCACAACACTCACACCACATGCAGCCAGGCTTACACACAAGGTCCACACAGGGTTCACACAACACACGCCACATCGATTACATTGCGATTAAATTGCTTCTCATGTGGTACGTTGGCGTCGTGCGGCACTAAGACTCGCCGCAGGGCGATCCACCCGCCACCGTCGGATTGCCATCTCCTCCTTCATCTCCTTCGCTTTGTGCGTGGCAATTCTTGAACGTATGTCCTGTTTGCTTGCACAATGAACATTTCTTCACGCGCTTGCCGCCTTCCTCGACTCATCCATGTCATTTCGATACGTCTTGTCTTCCGACGCCCGCTTTCCATCTACCGCATTAAAATCGGGACCCGTAACCTTTCATCAAAGACTAGGAGTTGCCGTGAAAGAACCCACAACACCGTAACCATACAGCTCCTCGCTCCAAGTTGCCATCACCCTTTCCTTCCTGAAATATTCAGATAGATAGGTACCAGGTTGCATTCCAAATAAAGCACATGCGGCTATCACATAAGAACACGGCCTGTGCAAAAGGTCGGGCTTGTTACACGAGCATTTGCAGATGTCCTGTAATACGCACTCCTGAATGACAACCCGCGGGTTGGTTCCACGCCGCCCTTATCCTTACATATCACCTCAAGCGCAGTTGTTCGTGCACCAACTTTTATAGCTCTATGCTTGGCCGCTTTCCGACTCTTCTCTTCCATGTATTTACCGATCATGGAGGAGTACAGAGCTTCTCATCTCTCAAAGACTATCTCAGGTGCGGCTTGATGTCTGTCGACGCAGCATTTGGTTGTGCCCCGCAGACTCCTCAACAATTCCCACCAATGGGAGACACCTCATCCCTCTCATTACCCGATTGTAAACTTACGCAAAGTTCTTGGTCATCACACCGTATCTGGCACCATGTGTGTCATGTAACAAAGGCCCACTTTTCCATCGGTTCGTGCTTGATCCAAATTCAGAAACATTTGATTGGCCTTTGCCTTCGATTTACGATTAGTCGCGTCATCTTCTGTTGGCGGTGGGGAAGAGGCTCCGCCTCATCGTGCCCTTCGGGCGATACTCTTGTTCGCCGTCTCCTCTTTGTGTTTTCTTGTCACCATCGATATTTTTCCATAGAGTCCGAACTTGCTCTCCTGGTTCTCGCTTACATAGTCTTTTGAACATGTTCATGAGTTCCTTGTTCCTGAATTGCTTGTAGAAATTTGCGCCCAAATGCCTCATGCACCATCGGCTCTGCAAGTCAGGCCATGGAAATGGCTCCTCTGCCTCGCTTGAAATCGGTTGATCGCACTAAGCGCATCAAAGATGCTCGTCGTGCAAAGACGCACACATCCCGACGAGTTTTGACCACCCCAATCTTCAAGTTCCGCAGAACCATAGCCAACTCTCATAGTTCTCACTTTCTACGAAGGCGAATGCAACAGTGCAGAATCTGGTTGTTTCCGTCAACACCCACACCGCCAAAATTTGCCCTTTGTATTTCCCGGTCAAGAATGTGCCGCCCACGCACAACAATGGACGAGTGGTAGAACGCCTTAATGCAAGCTCCGAATGCGAAGAACACTCTCCTCGGATGCCTTTTAGTTGGCCACTTGATTGACGGACAATCTTGATAATCATAGTAAGTGCCGGATTTCTTCCCTGAATGCAACCGAGCAAAGGCGGGCAGATTGTGGTACGAGTCTTCAAACTTCCCAAACCTCGTTTCTAAGGCCTTCTGTTTCGCCCTCCAAGCCTTCCCATAGCTAATTGTGTAATCGATATCTGTTCTCGAGAGCTCGGATAATAGCACGGGGCTCATAAGCCAGGTTCTCCACTATCTCTGAGTACATGAGATTCGCGACAAACCCAGATGACAGTTCCCCGTGAGCCATCATTGTTTAATCAATCATACATATGTTCTGCTCAACCTTCGAGCATAACCAATGTGTGACACACTTCGGCTTGTACTCGTGCACTCTCCACGGACAGCAATGGATCTCACACACCACGTCGTGGTGTCGGCGTGGATTTCTTAACCCTGAAAGTCCTTCTTAATGATAAGGCCCAATCTTTCACAAAGATCCTGCACAGCCTCCTTTGTCGCGTACATACCGCCAGGCCTAACCTCGTTGAAATTTGTCGCCAACGTATGTCGTTGGTTTCATTAACAACCAACCTATCAAATTGATGTGTGCTCCACTCGGCTGTTACATAGGAAATGGCGCGCAGGCCAACAAATAAATAAACGAATAAATAAAGCAGCGGAAATGAAGATAAATAGATAGAGCCCAATTAATTTGCCACAGGCAATCGACTGGGGACGCGGCCTAGTCCAACTGTTCCTCACCATCGTGGTACTCCTCCTCTGAAGTGGTAAATTAAGCAAGGGTGAGTACATACGCATCAAGAAATCACACTAGTAAATGCAATATAAATGTACGGGTAATCAAAGGATGGCTATATGGTTTATTTGAGCATAAAGCAACGGTTTAATAACATTTTCAACAATTTTAAAAGGCATACTTTATTCCAAAATCAAGTCTATACATTTTAACTCAGGAATCTCTCCTGGAATTGGCTAAGTTATACCCATGATGGACTCCCTCCATCCAACATTATTTTCCGAAAATCAAATTTTAATTTACCAAAGTCTAATCTGAGAATGGCTTGCTCGGCATGCCCATAACCGCGGGCGCGGCTAATCGATTAGTTTGACACTCTGCAGAGGTTGTACAACTTTACCCACAAGACATAATATTTCCCTTTTATGTCAACACACTTCCTTTGGTGAGTGACAGAGAAGATTATGACAAGGCCCCAATATTAAATCATACATGTAGTCATGCCCGCTAAGGTTTCACCGCTGAAAGACTCCCTCTATTCAGAAGCCCCCTCTTGCGCCAGAGTGGCAGCATCTCGCTTTCACCACACCACTACCACCATATGGCATGACTGTCCATGAAATGATTTTTTGGATTTATTTTAAAAACAAAAACCCGATTTATGACATCATCGCTGACGTCATAAATATTTTTTTGAAATTCCTTTTTTTTTCTTTTAAACTGACAGGTGGGGCCGCGGGCCCGTGGACCACGTCCACGCACGAAGCGCAGCGCTTAAGCGCACGCTGCGAGCTAGGCGCAGGGCGGAGCGGCGGTGGCGGCTACAAGCACGGCGGCCGGAGCGGAGGAGGAAGGCGGCGCGCCGACGGCGAGGCGAGGCGGCAAAGATCGACGGTGGGGCCGGAGGAGGCTGGAGGGAGGCGGCGCGGCGGCCGGGCGCGGGCGGCGGCTCGGCGGCTTCAGCCGAGCCGGACGGCAAGCGGCGGCGGCGGCACGCTGGGGAGGAGGAGGAGCGGAGGGAGAGAGGGAGAGGCACGGGAGAGAGAGGAGAGCTCGGGGGGTTTTATAGGGGGGGGCGAGGCGGCGCGGCGCAACGGCCCGCGCATATCGCGCGGTCGGCCGGGAAAAGCGGCGGCGGCAGGTGCGGGCGCGGGGAGCGGGAAGAGAAGACCGGGCGTGACATGGTGGCGCCATCACCAGAGGTGAGGAAGACGGCCGGATCCGGACTCCCCCACCGTGCCACCTCCTCCTCGTAATATTCTAAAATTCAATAAAGAATAAGAATACAATATTAATATATATATTTTTTTTATTTAATAATGAATTTTCTGTAACACCCCGACGCCTAGTATGCCGCGAATGTCACCAAAACGATACTGAAAGCAACCAAAAATACCTATTTAACAATAAATTACAACAACTACGCTAATTGCTTAACCGAAATTTCGGCAGCATATCATTTGTTTTTCCATGATTTGAAATAACAATAATATTATCATAACTCAATAGCATAACAGGTGACATCTAAAACAGCAAAAACACGAGTTATAGCATCAGTTCAAGTTTAGCGCAATAAAATAAACCATCACAACTACAAATGAGGGTGTGTAGTTGTCTAGATGAGTGAAACTAAGTGGAGACGTGACGCTAACTCCCTTTTTCGTATGCCGAATTCAAGGTACCTAAAAACAAAATAAAACAACAAGCGTGAGTTCATCACTCAGCAAAGTGTATTGCAATAGAATAAAACATTAACAGTATTCACTAACATATCATAAAACATCATCATAGGCATCTCATAAAACATCTTCATAAGCATCTCATAAAACATCTCCATTCATGCAATGCAATGCAATGCACATGTCTCTTTGCTTAGCACATACCGGTATTGCCGAGTGCGCACCCGTCGGTGTGCACCCTTTTTCCTTTCCATCCCGTGGAAGGTGCCTACTCTTACTGACTAGCTCCCATTCACAACTATGGATGCAACTACGAGGTAGGTGTTTCCCATTGGTGCTCCAGATTAGTCATAACATTTTCACCGACCTTACCGGATTAGTTATGACTTTCTCACCGACCTGGCTTGTGCTCATGCCATGAATGCATATATGCCATAAACATGAATAACTTGCACATGTACTCATTTTAACAACTTAAATAACCATAAATAAATACATGATCATCATCTCATATGCAAGTATCAAACATGGCAAATTAACACATCACTTAGTTATAATGCAACGCTACGAATCCATATGGCCTCCCAAGCCAAAACCATTCCAATACACTTGCCTTCAACCGCGGGAGACGGAGTGGCGAGATATTGAGGGCACTCCCGGGGTCACACCACCTGCACATATGTATAATACACTCAAAAATATGCCCACAAAACAACACAAGAACTATCAACTACATCGACTTCGTAACCCACTCCTAAAACCCGAAAAACAGAGAATCTGTCCAACGGGATAGCAGGCTTCCAACAAGCATATCTTTAGTTCTACAACTCCAAATCAAATAAACGAGTACATTTTATCGAACCTCAGGAAATTTCCCACCTCTTTCTAAGTATTCGCAAAAGTTGATTCAGCCTCTAAAATCCTCTAATCTACAATTGATCACAGACTGTACCATTCACATCACAGATTGGATAGCGCTCGGTAAAACGACCATAACTTTTAAACGGCTGAACATAATTTAGCGTTTTCAGTGTCCAATTAAAGGTAATTCGATTACCTACAACTTTCGCAGCAGCCGGGCCTCCAGGAAATGCATCTAAAATTCTATAATTCGCGTCCGAAGATCGAAGACCGAAGACCTAATCTGTCCGAGGACAGAACGCATGACAAATTTGCGATTTTCCTAAATCCATCTAACCACAACACCTAAACATCAAATTTAAACATGATCTTCCCCATCTAACCAACACCAAATCTCTACAACCAAGTTCCCCAAAGCATACCTCTTCTTAGCGAATCACCCGATCGACGAACGTCTCCTCCTCGTGGCCCGATCTCCCCTCCATTCGCCGAGAACGCCGAAATTGCCAGAAACGGCGGATCCTCTTGGACGGAGAGCTCCCGGACAGCGAGATCGAAGTGGCTACGAGAGATGGAGCTAGGGTCGGCTAGAGGTGGGGAGGGGAGGGAGGGGGCACAATTGGGGAGGGGTGCGGCTAGGAGAGGGATGGGGGCGGCGGCTAGGAGGGGGAAAGGGGGAAGGGGCGCATGGGGTAGGGTTTGCTGCCCCCTCTTCCCCAACATGGGCCAAGAACCTCTACCAACAGCCCAAGTAGATCCCTCAAGGCCCAAACTATTTCCCCCAAAGCTCAAACTCCCCCGGAAAGGTCCAAACACCCGAAAAAGCCCAAAAACATGAAATAAACTCGTACTGAAATGCCACATTCTATAATGTCACATTCTCTCCCCCTTAATAGGATTCGACCTCGAATCCAAGACACGCCACTACGCAAACATCCAAAGCAAAAAGAGCTAAGCTTCACGGTTCATACCTGATAAGAATAGCTCTGGGTATTGCTCGCGCATGCGAGACTCCAACTCACAGGTCGCTTCTCTCTCTGACTAACGCCACTGGAACTACACTGATCGAGACTCGATGGTAAGATGCTTAGGCTCGAAAACCCACAGCTCTAACGATAACTCACGATCAAAATATTGTAAGAACTTTACTCAACATTGAAACACAAAGCACTCACACAAGGCCTTAGAACGACCCAAGCGATAGGATAAATTCCCAAACAGACAACGAAAGAAACCGGTCTCACACTCCTAATTCTATTCATTCCTTGGCACTAAAGTGTCTGATTCCTTTAACTAATGCTACTCTCCAAAAGAACATGGTACCAACCTCTAGATCCCTCTTCGGCTCCCACGCACAAAAGTGTTTTCCCACCTCAACCTCTCTACCACAGTTCGTCGCAATCAAGACGACGCGAACCAAGAGAGACACATCACTCTAAGAAAGTTTCTAAATCAACCAAAACACAGACTCCTATCTCTTACAAGCGATTGATCTTTTACAAAAGGACCAATACCCACCATTACCATCGAAAGGAATAGCCTACTTTAAAACCAGGGTCCGTAAACCCGCAAAAATAGTAACAACCGAAGAAAATCACTACGGTTGACACAAACTCGCTCATAACCCAGCGACAAAAGATCCAATACACTTCGAAAAGGTAATGCAATTACCAGCAACTCCCAAGTGGTACACTAATAAATTAATCAACCCTACCAAGGAACACATCAATGAAACAATTCTCCAGGAAGGTTTGAATTGAGTCAAACACAACCTTCCTTTACTCTTCACCTTTAAACTATTTACGATCAACCACTAGCAACACCTATTAACTTAGGTCATTAACAACCCACATTAGATTTCCCTTTCTAAGAAGGTTTCGCCTTCACATTCTTCCACTCAAGGACCAGGGCAAAGAGTTTAATCCTTGAATATTCTCAACCATAAACATAAACATTCATTTTCTTATCACAGGCTTGAACGCAAAAGAAATCTCAGTTCTCTTTAGCACAACGAACGAAAATCGTCACCTTTAAACCAAAGTGCTAAAATTCACATACATGGGAACTCAACTTGGAAGAGGAACTCCATAGAACCAAAAACATCAAAAATTACCTCGGGGAGAAACTCCATAGAACCAAAAACACCAAAATTTACCTCGGGGAGAAACTCCATTTTTTTTTAAAAAAAAAAACACCGCATAAGTCTTCTTCAAATGCATTTCACTTTTACCAAAACAAATCATCTCAAATTTATCCAAAGCCAAGCATCTCGAAAAGAAGAAACCGATCAAGGAATCAAACACCTCCACACCACAACGTTTTATTTTTAAGAGAAAGGGAAAACTCATTTCCCGACAGAAAACAGCTTTACTGGCAGAAGTCACTTATGAAACAATCATAAGAAGCATCCACAAAACCTCACCCATTTTAATCAAATCTATCTCCAGACAAGCTAGTGATATAAAAATCTCCAAATCAAGAACTTCTAAAACATTACATTAGATTTAGCTACTTCTTTTAACTAACAATGCAACCGATAACTCATCCTTGAAAACTAACGTACGCAATCCAATCATACATCCTTGAGCTTAAATTTTGCATTCATAACTTAAGCAAATTTTCCTTGAAGAGCCGAAAGAATGACGTTAATTAATGGAATAAAACATTCCAAGACCTCCACAAATTACTTCAAGGTTAATCATTCTTTTGTTCTCATTTCCCAACCCCGAAATTAACCCATATTTGGCAACAATCACTCTAAGTTTAGGGAAGCTTTGAAAAATAACATAAGGAATATCTTAACCGAAAGCATTCAACCCAAAATATCAAACAAACAAACCAATCCATATAAATTTAAACAAAAGTTCAGCATAAATACAACCACCTCTAGTGTTCCACTATGCTTTCCATTAAAGACTTCAATATTCACTATTTACTCCTTGAGAAGCCCCATCATGAATCAACCAAAAACTACATAACAAATTCTTTCTCTAATTACCTTTCCCAACACTTATAAATAAAGTTTATGATGCTTATCCTAAGACATCTAAGCAAGACTACCTCATCATGATCCCCATGGACCATCCAATCATTTAACTTCATATTCCAAACTTAAGACATACTACTTCAACAAATTTTTCAGCATGATCAACCTATAAATTTTTATACCACCCATAATTCAACATCTTGACAATCAAACTTAAGCAATTAATAAATGACTCCAACAAGTAAACATTATTGCCACAAGATAGAATTCGTAAATAAGACTCTAAGATATACATTCATTAAGGATAAAATCCTACATCAGGTTAATTATTCAAGGTTCACTCCATCACAACATGTTACAATTTCCTCCATTTTAACCATGGTTTTCAACAAGTAAGCTAAACAATTACCACCACTACTAAGTCATCAATATCAATAAATGGGCATAATCATAAAACAACAACATTGATTTTAGCTACGCAACATACTCCAATTATTAAAATAAATTTAATAAGTTAGACCATCACAATGCTCTTAAAATATCATCAAACAACAAAACCTATATCTTTCCAATTGACATCGATACTAGCATTTCAGGAACACAATTACATCCTTCCAATTATTTCAATAGTTCGTAATAGCAAACATAATAATTTTAGTCAACTATCGTGTGCTAGGATCAATCACCATTACAATTAAATTGTTCTACCGACCTTATATTAGAATGTCTTTAAATAACCAACCAATTTACTATTTTATTAACCGTAGTTTACATCATATTAATGTTCTAACTACGCATCAAGATTTTAAGCTTTAAACACTGTCAATGGTCATGGGCAATAGATTCTAAGCATGTACATTAACCCATTTAATCATTCACGCTATAGAGTAATCTACAACACTAGAAGTTTATTTAATCTCAAGCTAAAGATAACAATTACATTTAATTGATTCAACTCACAAATTAACTTAGCAGTACATCATTCCATAAACCACATTGTTACATACTACATAACACAGACATAAGATTTTTAAACACCTTCATAGGTCACTTACCCTTGACAAACAGGATGCAACCCCAACTTTAAAGATAACCACAGCTCTAGAACAAGAACGAACACTGATAAACAATTTCTTCTTTCCAAGCAAAGAAGAAAAACAAAACCCAAACAGAAATGCAAGAGAACTCAACTCCCAAATTTCCCACTTTGGTACCCAAAACTCTTCAAAAAAATCTCAAGTTCTACAACTTTCACAAAGGAAAGGTGGATGCACAAGGGAAGACCAAATGTTCAACTCAATCTTTTTCGATAAAGATTCAAACTTAGCTCCACCCAACTTAAGGTCTGCACCAGGAAAAACTCTAACACTTTTCTTAAGCAGGGAGAACAACAACCACATAAGTTTCCTCCCCAAGACAGTCCATAATAACCAACAAAACCGAGCGTCAAAGCTGAAATGGCGACCAAAAGAGGTGCAATACCAAACTCTTCTTCTTCGTCTTGTTCTATTTTCCTCAAAAAAAGAGGTGAGAAGATCTACGAAAATTTAAAAAAAAAACGTCTTGTTCTATTTTCCTCAAAAAAACTCCAAAAGACCTTCCAAAAATTTAGAAAATACATCTCAGTCCATTTTTTCTCTGAAAAATACGCAAATTCGTTTTTCTTCCACGCGCGCGACGTGCTTATCTTCCTAGTGTTGGATTTCTAATCCGTATTGTTTCTTTGTATACTCGGGAATGATCCCCGCATATTCCCAAGTATCAGGCCACATCAGCTTCAACTCCCAATCATTAAAAGATAATAAGAATGCGAATGCAATCGATCTACCTGTGCAATCTGCGTACACATATATAGAATATTGTACTAAATGTGCACAATAATACAAACATAAAACTCCCTAGTTTTTCCACTCCCGCGTCTTTATATAAACATACATTCGACAGGTGGGAATATATATATTACTCTGGAGGCAACGACGAAGAACCAAGATGTCCATCAGATGCGAGACACAATAAAGAAGAGAGGGGAGATATGCTAAGATATTGGCCCTGCCCTACAACACAAGATCTAGAAGCAACGCACCTGTGTCCTTGCATGATTTGCTCATGGGTGCAGGATTTTTTTTCTGAGTAGGTGAACCAACTGCATGCCCTTCTTGTTAGAATATACTGGTGCCCTCCTCTTGATCAATCGGAGCCCATCCATGGTGGACTGAAAACAACGTGAGCTAGCGTGGATGGATGATGGCACCACCAATGCGTTCCATTGGACAAATCGGACGACGTGGAGCTCAAGGGGTCAAGGCATGGGAACCAAGTGGCGACATGCTGATCTGTTGGGTGTTTCCATGCCGACCGGAACAGCTACAGAGATCTTGTATAATTAAGGGCATGTTTGGATCCATTAGCAGCTAATAGTTAGCTAGCTAATAGTTCCTATCTAATATTAGCTAGCTAACTATTAGTTGGAGGGTGTTTGGATCCACCAGCTAATATATAGCTAATAGATGCTATTGTCCAGAATACCCATGCAATTAAATGCTATTGGTGGTAGGCGCGAAGGGTATTTTGATTAAATGCCACCTATTAGCTACTATTAGCTGGGTTTGGTTAGCTAATGAGATAACCATTAGCTAGGTGCCCAGCTAACAGTTAGCTGATCTATTAGCTGGGAGTGTTTGGATCCACTCCAGCTAATTTTTAGCAGCTAACTATTAGCTGCATGGATCCAAACAGGCCCTAATACTACTTTTACCATGTTGTTCTAATTGCTTTTTTCCTGGGTATAATAACTATATATACAGCAGGAGCTAATAAATCGTGTGATAAAAGATGGCGAAGCCGCCAAAGATAATGGAACCTGCCAGAATGATCTTGCTGCATAGTAGTATGCCAGAATGATCTTTGTTGTTGCATATGCTAGAGAGATAGGTACGCACGCTAGTCATGGGGGGGCAAATGGGATTGATAGCTCAGTCACCACCAAAACCAAACCAAAGTTTTAATTCCGGATTAGCCTTTCACAACGACAGGTCAAGCTTTTAGGTTCGAGATGAGATCACTTCCCTCACACTCGGAGAGAATTTCTAGGGATTTGATAAAATATCATCCGGATTTTTTGATTTTTTTTGCTGAAATCACTAAAATCTAGGACTATTGGATCATTGTTGAGATTCGGGAGTATCGATTACATCTGATCCTATGATTTAATCTAACGGCCCGGTGATATCTGGGTGAGATATCCAACGGTCAAAAATTTGGATGTTAGCTAAGACAAAAACATCCGAATGATACCTGTACACTCCTGAATTTCTAACCAAAAGGCAGAACAATGCTAGGATTTTTTTTTTTTTTTTGGGTACCGAACAACGCAATTTCCGCAGGAATGCTGTAGAATCCTAGCGTTCTAAACAGGACATTCAAACCGACGAACAACACTAAATATTCTATTACCACAATACATCTCAGATTGTCAAATATCAAATCTGCAACATACAAACTTTGCTCATTATATTTATTTTTTTTGCTAGTGTAGCAGTACTATCCAATACAATACAATTTTCTTTTCCAATCCACTAACTAATACTAATGCGACTTCACTGATCAAGATCTCAATATATAGCCCCAGAGGGACGCCTCGTGATCCACGTGTTGCCGCGACGAGGAGATCTCGGCGGGGTTCGCCTCCCAGGTGAGGCCGGTGTCCTGCGAGGCGGCGCTCAGCCTCTCCCTCTCGCCCTTGCAGTACCAGCCGCCCGCGCCGCCCTCCAGGATCCCGTGCACCATTCCCCCCGCGCCGACGTCCTGCCCGTACTGCATCTGCACGCTCGCCAACAACGGCGAGGCGGAGGCCATGCTAAGGTGATCCACGGCGACGGCGCCCTGTGCCGAGGTCGCCGTCTGAGCTGAGGGGAAGAGGTACGGTGGGTTCAGGGACTGGCCCTCCGGATAGTTGGAGAAGCAGGTCACGTATGTCGGTGGCGGTAGCGCGACGGATTCCGTTGCCGCCGCCGAGAGTGAGTTGGCGCCGCCGCCGGACACGTCCGTTAGCGGAGGGAGCGCGCACGAGGCGAGGTCGACGTCCGCCACGGACATGGAGTATCCAACGCCACCCATCCCCGTGCACGCGCCTCCTCTCTTGCCGACCACCGACGACGGCTCGGAGCTCTTCCTGAAGACCCTGCACAGCACCCACTCGTCCTGCCCAACAAGTCAGGTCGACGACCGAGGTTCAGAACCCGTGCAATTTTCTTTCCGAAAGCGAGCACAATTGCACAAAGGCCCTATAGTTTACACGAGCAAATCGGATAATAATTTACCTTGGACGTGGCAACCTTGGGGAGGCTGTGGGCTGCGGCGCGCTTGCCCTCGAGGCGGTACTCGTGCATGACCCAGCCGGTCCTGCCGCCCCTGGGCGCCATCCCCGTGTAGAAGACGAGCGTCTTCTTCATACCGACGAGGGCCTTGCCCCTGAAGATCTCCCTGTCCTTGCCCGTCGCCTTCCAGTACCCGGACTCCGTGGCCCTGTTCGTCCTCAGCCCCGTCGGGTACTTGCGGTCCTTCACGCAGAAGAAGTACCACTCCTTCTCCCACATCGCCGCCCTCGCTGCATGCATGTACACGCGTATATAGCATCCATCGTCAGGGCAAAAGCATATGTACTTGGTATAGTATGTGCTACAAGTAGCTAGCTAGCTAGCTAGCTCATGTGCGTGACAACTGGATGCATGCATGATCGAGCGATCGGGGCTTACACGGCAGGTCCCATGGCTCGCACTTGTTGAGGTCGGCCTCGCCGACGGCGCGGGCGGCGAAGCGGGGGTCGGCGGCCTTCTGGGCGAGGTAGTGCGTGATGAGCTCCTCGTCGGTGGGGTGGAACCGGAAGCCCGGCGCCAGATCCATGTGGTGCTGCTGGTGGTGCAGCTGGTCTAAACTTGCTTTTGTGGTCACACATATATAACTAATTAAACCTTAGATCGATATATGATACACACTTAATACTACTCATCAGCATAAACAAGGACTAGGAGAAGGTTGAGACAAGATATAGCAAGGCAAAAATTTAATGTGGAGCAAATTAAACTAGCACTCCATGGACCAATGAAAGAAGCAACTAACAAGATGTAGTACACGAAAATGGATGCAGTTCTTGGCAAAGCACGTACTAATTAAGAACAGGAGTTGTAGTACGATTAGATTTAGAGTGAGGGCGTTAAGAGAAGGGGAGAGAATTATCCTCAAGAGAGAGAAAAAAAAAAAGAGAAGAGGGGAGAGCTAACCTATTTGGTATTATGGTCGACTCGAGGGAATCGAAGTGGTTGGGAGGGAATAAAAGCTGAGGAGGAGATGGTGGGCTTAAATACTGGGGAGGGTACGACGCGCCATCTTTTGTTTTTAGACGGAAAGAGACGTGGTGACGACGGAACAACAAGGTGCTGCGCGGCAGTCAAGTGATCAGCCAACAGCGTGGAAGTGGTTTCATGATCCTAATTAACGTTTTGACTTCTACGGTCACATGGAGCTGTTGCTTTCACCTAGCTAGCCCATGATCATTCAATTCAAAGGACTGATTTTATTAGTATTACTATTATTATTATCATTATCAGCAGCAGCAAGCAGCAGTAGTACCACTGGATTACGACAGCTTTTTCAAGTATAATTTTTTTTTTTTACATTTGAATCCTCGACCTCCAAGCACGAATATCAAGTATTTTGCCAGTTAAACTAAAATTTGGTTGTCTAATTATGAACTCGCTTTAAAAAAAATAAAAAACGTACCCTTGGTTTGCGCATGCTGACGTAAAAAAACTTCACCTGCTTTACAAGTGTTTGCACCAAAATTTAACAAGGCTAATCTTATGGAGATTAGTTTTGGTAAGAGATATATCGGTTATAGCAAGCTGATACGGTTTCGGACTGGAGGGCCGTGATTCAAAGGAAACCAAGTCCGATACAAGTAGGGTAAGAGATTGAGAAGCATACGATCGGGCTTAACATGGGAAGAAGAGATTGAAGCCGATACGGGTGATTGAGGAAACCGATGAGGATACGTTCGAGGCCGAGTGCTATATAAGAGGTCCATGGACGAGGAGACAAAGGGCTCAGAGCCAACCAATCAACTCGCATCTACTTTATTTACTTTCTGTCAACTAGGAGTAGTTTTCTTTAGCCTTGTAATCTTTCCTCTGTAAGTCGACGAGATCAATAAAGTTGCGCATCGCCGATTATTGGTCTTTGCCGATTACATCCAGGTTTGATTTGCTTTGTTTTGTTGCGCATCGCCTCTCAAAGCCAATCTACCTTTACCCTTGGATTAGCCCTGATCGGCTAATCTAGTTATCCCCTGATCGGCTTTTAGCCGACCGGAGTTACGCTGATACCCACTTTATATCAGCTTTGATCGATTTCACGATTCTCTTTCCCCTTATCTTTTGGGTTTAAATCGGCTTGAACAAGCTGATCGGACTAGATCTTCAACAGAGTATTAAATCGGCTTAATAGCCGATTGAGTTACATATCATCCTCTGGCCGATTACATCGCCAGATGTCTAGATCGGATCCTCTTGCCGATCTGTTGACACATCCCTTCTTGCCGATTACAGGATCAAATCGACTGGCACGCTCAAACCCGGCGTTTGTCTGGTGTGTTTGAGGCTAAGAACCCTGCTTCAAGTTTTTAGTGAAAACATATTTTGGCACGCTCGGTGGGACACAAGAGAAGCCAATATGACATCAACCAAAAAATCTGCAGTGGCTACTGACATCGACTTCGACGCGATAATCGTGCCAACTTTGGCCGATCTGACGCCGGAGCAACGCAAAGAAATTGAAGACAGGAAGGCAGCACTAGAGGAAATGATGCTGGGGTGCTATCAGAAGACCCGATGGGGTGTTACCCAGAAGACCGCGCTCCCAACGCTCAACCCCATCGGCGACGATGGCATCCCGACCAAGCCGGTAAGCCGATACATCCCGGCTCAAGTCGAGTTATCGGCTATGATTGAACAATCTATGCATCGTGCATTAATTAACCAGTCATCGGCTTTGGTTACAACTTTAAAGCCGGTGATTGAAAACAGCATCAAGACAATTGCCCAGGAATTGGCTTCATTTGGGGGACTGCTAGACCCCTTACAGCCACTCCCATCGTGCCCCGTTTTCTCCATAGCACAAAACACCAGCACGACAAAAGGGTCGGCTCTAACGCCTGCGATGATGCTGGCCCAACCTACGGTGTTGGCACCCAATGCTCGTTTGGACGGGATTACGCATTACCACGCATAAACCGATGCAGCGAAGTTAGGCACAACGACCAACTTGCCATCGGTGGTTCCGGCCAGCTCTTTCGTCCAACCGATTCCTCAGCCGATTGAGTCAGTTAGGGTTCCTCAATCTTAAGGGCCGATCCCGTATAGGGTAGTCCCATACACTAAACCATTTGTTCCTATACCCGATTCATCGGCTGTAAAGAGAGATGAGCACAACCAATCACTTCAATATCAGCCGGTTCCGTCTAGCCGACCGCCCGAGTTTACACTCAGGGGGTAGGATGCCAGTTATCACAATTGGCAGAACTCTAACGCCAGTCGGCCCGAGCTAGCCGACCACCCGAGTTTGCACTCAGGGGGCAGGATGCCAGTTACCTCAATTGGCAAAACCCTAATGCTGCGTTAGCCGATAACGTTAATCGGGCTGATAAAAAATCTGTCATTTTGAGAGATCAATTCGGCTTGCAGCCCAAGGGAAAAGCAATCAGCTATAGAAAACCGTATCCTGATTATATTGATCGAATACCATATCCCAATAATTTTAGAGTCCCTGATTTTGCAAATTTTTCAAGAGACGTTTGCACCACCACCTTGGAGCATGTTGGCCGCTTTATTGCAAAATGTGGAGAAGCATCCCACTCTGACGGTTTAAGAGTGAAATTGTTCCCATTGTCTTTAACAGGGGCAGCTTTCACTTGGTTCACAACCTTACCTCCAAATTTGGTTAATACTTGGGCCGATTTGGAAAGCCGATTCCATGAATACTTTTTCCGTGGGAGTCTAGAACTTAGAATTTCAGATTTGAGTTCTATCCGACATAAGTTTGGAGAATCGGTAACTGAGTACATTAAAAGATTTAGGGAGATTAGGAATCAGTGTTTTAGTGTGACTATGCCCGATAATCAATTAGCCGATTTGGCTCTCCAAGGGTTAATTCCCCCATTAAAAGAAAAATTCTGTTGGCAGGAATTCACCAATTTAAGTCATCTCTTACGTTGAGTATCGGCTCAAGAAAGTCATTTCTCCGATAATGAGGTTTTCAAAGATGAATGCACGAATAACAAAAACATAATACAATCGACTATATATGATGGCCGATTACAATTTGCAAAAGAGCTGACAATGGAGTTTGCTCCCAGTTTATTTTCTGTCAACATGGTTCACTGTTATGCAAAAGGGAAAGAGCCGATACAAGATGCTGAATTTAGCCGACAAGTAAAGATGCTAACATCGGCTGAAACTAGTCGACAAAAATATAATAAGTCGATTCGACTGGTCGACGTTCAGTCGAGTTCCAATGGTGGCGAAACACTAAAGATAACAATCGGCTTATTACAAATAGAAGCCAACCGAAACGGTCGAAACTCAAGAACTGTCAAGCCGAAAGGAAAATTAAAAGTTGGACAATGGTGCAAGGCCGAAAAAGTCCCCTACTAGGACACCGACAATTAGGCCTAAACCAACCTCAACTCCTGGAGAAATACGAAAGGATAAGCTATGAGCAAAAACAACGTCCTCATCGGCTAGATAACTTATATCGGCCAAATAACGAGGAAGAAGCCCATCGACAGTGTCCCTTTTGGAAGTCCTGTTGGGAAAGAAAAATGGCATTGCCGACAGCGCGATCTTGTCCAGTGCAGCACCCCGGAGGGAATTGGCCGAGGCGATCGGTCAAAGACAGATTATCCAGACTGGTGCACAGCCGATCAAGACCAAGAATAAAAAGGCGATTCGTGAAAGGCTATCAACGTCGAATCAAGGTGAGTACTCCGAAGCCCCAAATTCTCCGGGATCCGACGGCGCTCCCAAGTCTTCGGAATCCAACAGCGAAACCGGCAATCTGGCCGGAAAAATCCGAAAACCGATTGAACCCAAGCCGAGATGGTGCCCCTCTGGTCTTAGCCGATCGCAGCGCAGACGGCTCCAACGCTTAAGGACACAGGAAATGAAGGAAGCCGACGACGTAAAGCCGATACGATTTTTGGAAGACAACAAGTTATCTTCCAAAAATGAGGGGCATATGTTTGCACCAAAATTTGACAATACTAATCTTATGGAGATTGGTTTTGGTAAGAGATATATCGGTTATAGCAAGCTGATATGGTTTCGGACTGGAGGGTCGTGATTCAAAGGAAACCGAGTCCGATACAAGTAGGGTAAGAGTTTGAGAAGGATACGATCGGGCTTAACATGGGAAGAAGAGATTGAAGCCGATACGGGTGATTGAGGAAACCGAGGAGGATACGTTCGAGGCCGAGTGCTATATAAGAGGTCCAGGGACAAGGAGACAAAGGGTCCAGAGCCAACCAATCAACTCGCATATACTTTATTTACTTTCTGTCAACTATGAGTAGTTTTCTTTAGCCTTGTAATCTTTCCTCTGTAATTCAACTAGATCAATAAAGTTGCGCATCGCCGATTATTGGTCTTTGTCGATTACATCCAGGTTTGATTTGCTTTGTTTTGTTGTGCATCGCCTCTCAAAGTCAATCTACCTTTACCCTCAGATTAGCCCTGATCGGCTAATCTAGTTATCCCCTGATCGGCTTTTAGCCGACCGGAGTTACGCCGATAGCCACTTTATATCGGCTTTGATCGATTCCACGATTCTCTTTCCCCTTATCTTTTGGGTCTAAATTGGCTTGAACAAGCTGATCGGACTAGATCTTCAACGGAGTATTAAATCGGCTTAATAGCCGATTGAGTCACATATCATCTTCTGGCCGATTACATCGCCAAATGTTTAGATCGGATCCTCTAGCCGATCTGTTGGCACATCCCTTCTTGCCGATTACAGGATCAAATCGGCTGGCACGCTCAAACCCGGCGTTTGTCTGGTGTGTTTGAAACTAAGAACCCTGCTTCAAGTTTTTAGCGAAAACAACAAGTTACAACAGCTTCCCCCCAAGTTGTTAACCCTGTACTAATCAGCTACACATTTACTAGGATTTCTCCCAATTTTCTTTGGAGCACTTGTATTGCTTCCAAATCAAATACTCTTGGCATCTCTCCCAAAATGACACAATATGGGCAAATTAAGACAGTAGCGCGTGAGTAAACTACTCGTTTGGTCTATCCAGTTCCAGTGCGTGCATGCCCATACGGCAAAAGCTTGACGAGATGCTGCAGTCCAGCAGCCCAGCTCCTCCGATACTCAAGTGCCCAATGGAACACAAATCTAGCTAAGCTAATCGTCAGTCGTAGGCTCGTAGCTCGGACTCAGAGACAGCACGTCGCTGGCTCTCTTCAACAAGTAGTGGATCACAGCGCGCCACTGCGTGCATACATCCAAAGGAAGGGAGCTGAGGTCCTCGTCAAATCATCGAATTGCCCTGCAGAGCCATCGATCTGGAGTATGCCTTTGGAGTTCGTACCGGAATAGATCTGAAATCCAGGTCATCGATCGATCTCTCGTGGCAACATGTACGTCAGAGCTAGAGGATCAGAAGCTTTTGCTGTCAAGATAACTCAGTGTTCGTCGGTACCAAAACAAAATGCATGGATCAGCCAAACATTTTTGCACATTTCTATGTATATGACCAGCTGATAGTCCAAGTATAGTCACTGATCATTCGCAGTCGTGAAGCAAGGAAATTTTAGGTCTAGATAAACCTAATTACTTGACTGTTCAAGATGAAGGGTTGCCCAAAAAAGCTCCGTTCTGATAGGTTTGCGATAGTAAAGCTACAGTACTGCATCTCCCTAACTCGCTGTCGGGAATCCGAGCAGGTATCCACACTGACCGAGAGGTAGATCCACCGGTGATCACCAGTCACAACCAGGGGCGGAGCTAGCCCAGGTCCAAGCCTCGGACTGGGCTAGCTGATCTTAGATTAAATATTTGTTTTCAATAATTTTTTAATAAATTTTTGTAAAATTTTAATGGGCTTTCGGTACCAGGCCCCGGGCTACAGCCTACTTGGCCCGGGGCCTGGATCCGCCCCTGGTCACAACAAATCTCATGGTACCGGACGTACGTCTCGGTATGCATGCTGCATGCATAGAAAATCAAGAGCCGTCCACACCAGGAGCCATGGCGGATCGGTGGCCGACGGAGGGGGCGTCCAACATCCGTTGGACAGATGCCGGTCCAATGCCCCCTGTTGGCCGTCGGATGAGGATCCGACGGTCAGGAACAGATCTAGTTTGAAATTTTGTTATTTTTGTATATCTATGTATAAATTCGAAAAAAAAACTTCAAAAAAATATAAATATTATCTAATAAACACCAGATTGAACATATATTATTTTTAAATCTTTTATAAAAGCTTTTCGTTCAGTTTATACTTTAGAACACTTTTTCCCGCACTGGTCGGCGGCATGGTCTTTCCAATTGAGTTGTGGAGGCTTTTTACCCGAAAAGATGGTGACTTAGGCCCCGTTTGGTACGGTTCCAGATTCTAGTAGAAACAGAAACGGTTCCAGATTCTTGCTAGAAACATTTCAGGTAGAATCAGAATCAATGTCTGGAAACCGTTTGATACGGTTCCAGTTTCTAGTAGAAACTAGTAGAAACGGGGTTGAGGGTGATTCAGCCACGATGTGAAAAAAAGAAGAAACATTTCGAGGAGAATAGTTCCGAGTTTTAGCCTGTTTAGCTGGGTTTCTCCCAGATTCTAGTAGAAACAACTCAGTTCCAAATTATCAAACGGGGCCTTGTACTCTCCGACTGCGTTTCTCCTTTTGTATTTCTTTCCAGCTTTTGCAGCGTGCATGATGTACTCCTATGCCAACTACTTGTTGCAATTAAATTCGACAAGAATTCGACCTGCAAACTCGATAGTAATTACCTGTAGGTACGTATAGCTTTGCTCTTTTTGAAGTTGAGATGGATTGGTCAGTTAATTTCGTCGTAAACAATGTTAAGCTAGGTTCTTTTCATATTTAATGTGTATGACTGTAACATAGAGGAGGGTACTGCGCCGTGTCATTTTAGGCCGGCACGAGGCACACCCAACCCAGCATGGCACTATTACGAATAGGCCATGCTAGCATGGATGTCGTGTAACACCCCAGCTTCTACTAAGCCCAGAATGTCACCAACATATACCATACAACAATTAATACCATGACTAAATGGAAAATTTCGGCAGCATCTCCTTTGTTTTAGCATAAATTTGAACATCACAATATCATATCAATATATAGATCAATTAAGATATCAATATGCATCGACAACAATAGATGAGCATCAACTAGAATAACAATAAGCAATGATAATCATGGAATAAGCATCAACAAAAATTAGGATGATAAAACAAATCGCTCCAAAGACCCACATGGCACACATGAGGGAAACCAACACACATAATATCCATACACCAAAATCAACATAACTTATTGCCATGTTTTCATAGAAATGGGTGAATTATCTAGATTATGAGTGCTACGTGAAGAAGTGTAGCTAAATTCCCTTCCCGCGCGCCGATTTCAATGTACCTAAATAAACAAACAACATAAAACACAAGCGTGAGTTCATCACTCAGCAAAGTGTAATGTAATGAAAAACAGAGTGCAAGACAACAAACCATCAACTTCAATCTTCATAAGCATTACATACCACAACATTACCAACCTCATGTACACGACATGTAAAACATCATAATCATCTCTTAGTCAATATGGCATTCGTCTCATGAACAACTCAACAACATTCTCATTAACATCTCAAAAGAATTCTCATTCATAGTTTCATTCATGCAATGCAATGCACATGTCTCCTGGAAACTCATACCGGTATGGTTGAGTACACACCCGTCGGCATGCACCCTTTTCCCCCGTCCATTCCGAAGATGGAGGGTGCCTATCACTCGCTTCTATTCACCTCGGTGATGGAATCACGATGTAGGACTTACTTGAAAGAATAGCCCCGGACTAGTCATAACTGTTCTCACCGACCCTACCGGAATAGTTATGACTTATCTCACCGGCCGGCCATGAAAATATGCCATGAATGCAAAATGGACAGCAACGTATACATAAATAGAAATATTACATATCAACACATGGCATCTCAACATGTAGGACCGTATTCAACAATCGACGGTAACCGTTCAAAACATGGCATATGAATCATTTATCAACAACAAGCATTTTTAATCATGGCATGAGGACACCATATCATCGACAACATTTAAATCATGGTCTAAGGACATCCTTTCAAATATAACATGTAATTCATGGCAAGACATCATGTTATCTAGCCCAAATACTATCAAGCAATTCTAGCAACACTTATAACATACAATCCACGCAACACACTTGCCTTCAACCACGGGCAACGGAGTGACGAGATGTTGAGGGCACTCCCGGAGGCACACCACCTGCAAACACGTGCCACACACTCAAATCGAGTCCACAAAACAGCACACATATATCCCACTACCCCGACTTCGCTTACAACTCCTAAAATCAGAAAACAGCAAATCTGTCCCTTCGGGACAGCAGCCTTCCAAAGGGCATAACTTCTGTTCTAGGACTCCAAATTGAATAAACAAGTACATCCCTGCATAGCTTAGGAAATTTCCCAACTTTTTATAGTTATAGAGAAAGACTAATTCGGACTCTAATGTTGTTTAATCTAACGTTGAACACGAACTGTCCCAATCTCGTCACAGATTTGACAGCGCTCGGTAAAACGGCCATATCTCCCAAACGGCTGGGCGGATTTTAACGTTCTTTATATGCACGGAAAGATAATGAAATTATCTACAACTTCCTAAAAGTCCGTACGGTCAGATTCAAACTCTAAATTGGCGAAAACGCCTGCCCTAGTTCGGGTTCCCAATCTGCCCGAACCAAAACGTGAGTACAACTCTAGTTTTTCATCAAATCTACCCCATGGCAGCACCTCCCTTGATCTAAAAACATGAAATCCATCCCTAGATTAGTACCTAGACCCAATCCCTCATATCCCCCATGACATACCTTTTCCCGGCGAACAACGAACACCGAAAACGCTCCTCCCGGCTTCCCGATCGTCCTCCTCGCGGCGGAACCGCCGGATCTCCTCGTCGCGTGGCTTCCCGATGGAGGAAACAGCAGGGGGAAGATGTGGGGAGCCCCTCTAGGGCAGCAAGGGGAGGTGGAGAGGGATGGGGAAGGGCGCAAGAGGCTAAGGGGGGTGGCAGCTAGGGAGGAGGAGGCAATGGGGTGGAGGGGAAACAAGTGGGGGCTAGGGCTAGGGAGGGGACTTGTTTGGGGCGCAGGTAGGGCTAGGGCAGCAGTTTTGCTGTCCTAGACCACCTCCAAAAGGCCCAAATATGTCCCACCTTCGGCCCACATGGACCCCCCAAGGCCCGAACTCCCCCGGAAGGCCCAATTCCCCTCCGGAAAGGCCCAAAATCCCCCGGAAAGGCCCACACTTGCAGAAACGGCGCAAAAAACATGTTACAAGAGTCGTACCTTATGGCCGAGATCAAAAATGACTCATACCGTCATTCCGTAGTATCACATTCTCCCCCCCTTAAACAGGATTCGACCTCGAATCCGAAGAACGCCAAAATCAACAACAAAGTCCCCAAGGGACAAAAGACTTCCTTGCAACACCAAAACATTCACACAAAGATTTAAACCGAAACAAACGACCAACGAGTTCTCAAAACCAACACTTGGCGAGAAAATGTCGATTTAGCTCAACAGAGTGCAACCTCTCACGGATCCACCTTCACTCCAATTGCCAAAAAGACCACGAAAGAAAACAGTCTCACACTCCTCATTCGATACATTACTTGGCACTAACGTGCCCAATCCCTTTAATCGAAACTACTCTCCAAAAGAACACGGTACTAGCCTCTGGAACCCTCTCTACTGTGGTTTGCCGTATTCAAGACGACGACGAACCAGGCGAGACACTACACTCCAAGACAACCCACTGTTTGAACAAACAGGGTTAAAACCATGCAAAAGATTGATCTTTTAGAAAAGACCAATACCCACCACTAACATCAAAAGGGAAAAGCTTTCTTTAAAACCAAGGTTCTTAAAACCCGCAAGAATAGTAACAACCGAAGAAAAACGCTACGGTTGACTCAACTCGCTCATAGATCAGCGACAAAAGATCCAATACGCTTCGAAAAGGAAAAGCAGTTACTAGCAACCACCAAGTGGTCCACTAGTAACTTAATCAACCCTACCGAGGAACACATCAACAACTCAATACCCAAGAAGGTTTGCATTGAGTCCAACACAACCTTCCTTTACTCCTCACCTTTAACCTATTTACGATCCACTACTAACAACACCTAATGCTTAGGTCGATAACAAACCATACTGGATTTCTCTTCCAAGCGGGTCTCGCCCTCAAGCTCTTCCACCCAAGGACTAAAACAAGGACACAACGATTGGATAAACTCAACCACAAACCAA
The DNA here is from genome assembly GCA_036346355.1 of Rhipidocladum racemiflorum. Lineage (NCBI taxonomy): Eukaryota > Viridiplantae > Streptophyta > Magnoliopsida > Poales > Poaceae > Rhipidocladum > Rhipidocladum racemiflorum. The sequence goes on from CM070571.1 coordinate 25,617,579, forward strand.
CATACCAGAAATTCTTCATTCTTTCATACTGGAAAGAATCGGACATCTCGATTCATGACATGAATGCACACCTTTCAAGAGCACTCCGGATTAGTCATGTATCCATATATGACTTTCTCACCGACCTGGCTCAACGACTCCTTTATCATTAAACATCGATAAACGATGTCATGTTTCCCTTTTCACCATTCATTCATCATGTAACAACTAGTACCGAATAGTCATTCACCAAACGACTTCTTCGGTATCAAAGAATTGAAACACCATTAACATCGAAGGTTGCGGAAATTCATATAGACCATGACTGCAACACCGTTAGCAGGAAAACACCACGTCATAACAGAACCCTCCATTACTTGAAAGCTAAACTTGCAAAACCTCGCATTTTAACCAAAATCAGCATTTTGGAAAAGAACATCGACTCTAAAGTCAAGCATCTGCACACACAACGGCCACAAATTTTCTCAAAGAAAGGGAAACTCATTTCCAAAAAGAATACTTTACCAAAAAAAAGCACTGAAGAAATATCCCTGAAATCCACCTTTTGAAGCACACGCAAACACTAGACGCATTTTCCAAATAACTCCAACTATAGCCAAATAGAGTTACACATCAAGGGCTTAACTCAAAAGTTTCCAACACAACCCGTTATGACCAACTGCTTCCTTTTAAATATTTATTCCAAAGGTAATTTAGTGTGAGCGCGAAAGAGCGCGACCCACTCAAAAACTTTTGGGTGTAAATCCATACCCATAGCACAAACTAAACAAGTTAGCCAAATCCAAAGGTTGGCACCCATCACTACGAGTTTTAGGGAAAACTCGGCAACACAACACAGGGAATACCTTGACCGAACGCATTCAACCAAAAATGGCAAACAACCAAACCAGTTTAAAAGCTTTTAAACACAAGCTTAGCATTCGAAACTTAATCAATTAATCAATGATTTCAACAAGTGAATATCATCTCCACAAGACAAAAAATCGTAAACATGATTCTAAGGTATACACTCATTAAGGATTAAATTCTACATCATGTTAATTATCCATGGTTCACTCCATCACACACTACAAGAAAAGTGATTTTTAATGACGGTCCAAACTCATCATCATTAGTCCCGAAATCGTCATTGTATGTTTTTTATGACGACTTTATGACAAAATTCTATTTGTCACAGAAAGTGCGTCATAGAAAGTTTTCAATGACGAATTGTTTATTTTCGTCATAACAAATCAACTTTTCTGTGACGAATTACATTTCCATCAGCGAAGAGTTCAATTTTATGACGAATATAGCCATCATTAATGGTACCCAAAACATCATATATTTTCATCATGGATCACCCTAGTGCCACGTAATCAGCCAAGGTGTGTGGTGACGTGGCATGTCTTGTGACGCAGATGTTTCGTCATAGATGAGTGCCACGTGGACATGCATTTTCGCCATGGAACGGCCCAATGCCACATTAGCGAGGTGTGGGGTGACGTGATTACGTCTTGTGACGCCAAATGTTTACGATCGAAGATTGTCACGTGGACATGAATTTTCATCATGGAAGTAACGATCTGTCATTTTCGTGATGAATAATTTCGCCGAGATAAATGTAGCATCGCATGAAGTTTCATCATTTAACACCTCTGTTAGCTCACATACAATTCATTTTACAACAACAACACAAATTTCAACCACAACACACAATATTTTCAAGAGCCCAATCAATACATTTCACAAAGTCGCACTTAAATATCCACAGATGCATTAAGAGTCACAAAATGTGTTCACAAGATGCTTAAACCACCACTTCAAGCTAGTATCGTTTTAACCAGGTATCCACCATGCAAAAATAAGTATCCTTGCCTAAACAGATCCACATGTTACTAGTGAACGATTCATAAATTCACAAGTTGGCTTGACCAACCATTCGCATGAGACGGCAAATAATTGCATCATTCTCCTGCTCTTCTTTATATCCTCTATTTCCTTTTGGGTTCTCGGGATTGCATCATCCGATGCTTGAGCTTTTTTCTTCAAGTCTTCTACTTTTCTTGTTGTTGCTCATACTTCGTTCAAGAGCTCCTCGCCTCTCCTCCTCAAAATTTGTTCCTCAAAAGCTTGTTCTTTGGATCCCTTGCGTGAGTTTGTAGTGGTTGAATGTAATCCAACATTCTCGCAGAATTTGCTTGTGTGGCTGCTTTGAGATAGAACCTTATCAGCAATCTCATTACTAGACATTGTTCTTTGGGCCCTCTACATTAGGCTCCATCATAGCTTCCATCTCATTAAGATATAGAACATAAATGTAATCAATAATCGAAATGGGGAAAATAAGGCATATACAAATAAAAATTTCATCCTAGTCATGCAAGATACATCATGAGAAAACATGATGCCCTATGCCAATCTGAGCATTTTCATGTACATCGATAATTAATTAGATTATATATCAAATGGCTAATGACTATGAAAGTACAGCGGATTTAATTGAGCACAACCTAGCTTTATGAGATAAAGGAAATAACATATCTCCTGGTTCTTTACTCAACAATTATATTCCGTAATTTCTGACATAGATTTGACGGACTATACACCAAGTGCTTGAAGTCTTCGAAGATAACCAAAGGAGTGTTGTTCAGAAAAAACATAGAGGGACTGTTGTTGCTTAATGCTTATAGTAAAAATGAAGATTTGATGAGAGCATAGAGTTGGGATGATTAAACCTACCAGGGACTAGAGTCATGCAGCCACACTAGTTTTGAGGAATCACTTTCTTACCATCAGATCTCTTCATCTTGATTCACCGCATACTCGGGCAATCATCTCTATTCTCAAACTCCTTCCAAAACACAAGACACAATTATTCATTCACACATGGATAGAATCATATCCAAGACCCAATTCACGGAGATATTACTTCAATTCATAATATGAATTGGGAAGTTTGCAATGAGGGAATGCTATCACCAATACTGTAACACCCCGGCACCCAACTAACCATCATGAACCAACTAAGCACATACAACTACCACATAATTAAATGACAAGACAATCTCATTAGGATCAGAAGTGATAAGTTAATAGGAAATTGTGATGATGCAAAAATGTGTTCATGCCACTACTCCCATCCATGCATGTCGGCTTCAAGGTATTTACAAACAATAAACAAACAAACGTGAGTCGAAGACTCACCCAAGTACATCAAAGAATAAATTCATAGCCAATCGCATTTCCTAACTAATAGCATAACAACCATTCATGTATAAGTTCAGCAAGGAGATTAAACAGTAGTATCACAACTATTAATTTCCAACAGATAGTCTAAGTTTATGCGAACCTAGTTCACATTTTCCAATCATAAAAACCCTTTGAAAAGCTATGTTGATGTCATTAAAAATGCTTTGTGCAACAGAGGAATAAATCGCTCAATATTCAACATGCACTCGATAATAAACCACCAAATCCTAGAATTGGCTGTATGAGACATTCGTGTGGCGATCCAATTAAGATGGAAGTAACTACCAAAACCAGTTTCACTTTGCACGTAACATCACAAATAATGTCTCGCCAACCATTACAAATTCGATGCAGAACAGGACTCATTGCTCTAACTGGATGCTGTGACATAAATCGGTATGGTTACACTTTCGGTGGCGTATTCGACCCCAAACCCATCCATGATCAGCAAGATTCAGATTATTCACACAAATTACTCCTACATAACTCGAGATGAACCGTGACTAATACGACCGACAATGCATAATTTCGCTTCACCATATCGGACATTACAACCACATATTTTCACGAACTAGCCCGCATACACTCCAAAGATCCAAGCAAGAACTCGTAGTGGGCGCGAGAGGACACTCGACCTATGTGGAACTAGTGGCCACACTGCAGCCTCACGGTGGACCTCTCCCGGCCTGACCCACGACGGATCTAGGCAGACGAGCACGCCGCCATCTCCCGGACAACAGGACCCAGGCCGGTGAGTGGCGCCGCACCGAGGCGCTCGGTCAGGCCGGGGTGGATCTAGCCGGCCCGAAGGGTTAGGGCCGGGGGGACCCATGGCGCCGGCCGAGCGTAAAGGAGGGGGCCACGTGGAGGCGAGCAGGGCGACCACGGTGCGAGTGGACCTGAGGGCACGACGCACCGGCAGAGGGGGAATGACTGAGGGCATCACGGAGCTCGAGGAAGGCGGCTTGCAAAGGCGCCAAACTCGGCGGAGGAGAACCAGGAGGCGGCGGCTTGAGAGAGGCCACAGATGGAGGAGTAAGGCCGCTGAGCTGGGAGGTTGCTGCCGGTGGGAAGCCAGGGGAGAGAGAGACCAAGTGGGGAGATTGGGGGCAGGGAGGCGTCAGCCACACAAAGGCAGGGGCTCGGGTTAGAGAGGGATTAAGGAAGGAAAAGTCTAGGGTTTCACTGGTTGGCTCTCCCCCAAAATGGGCCAAATCCCCCCACCCACCCACCCACCAGGCCCAATAACTCAAACCCTCAAAGTCCAAAACGTTTTTGAAATTAATTGGAGTATTACAAATAACTTGATCAGACTACATGTGTATTATCGATTCAATAGTATGACGATACGAAGTAACCATTAAGGAAAGAGAATCTTGATACTTGGATTCGGGGCAATGACTTGCATTTGACACCTTTGATATATTAGGGGGTAAATTGTTTAATTCCGAATCCAACTTCTGTCCATTTAAGAAAATAGATAATTGAACATGGAAAATAATATGTCAAAATCAGTCCTACATTTGCAATCCTACAAACTAATAGAGCAGAGCTACTCAATCCTAAACCTAAACAGATTGTAGGAGCTTAGAAAACCAAATGATATACGTTGACTAAAACACTAATTACGAGATTAATCAGATTTATGAGAAATTAACCAATCAAACTTTTCAGATCAATCGCTTGATGCCCTAGAAAGATTTGTATTAGATCAAATCAAAATTATCATGGCACGCAAACAAATAACGAGATTACATGTTCATCAACTTGCAGGCGCTGTGAACTCTCTGGCTGTGAGGGACTTCCATCCACAAGAGGTGCAAGCGCCAGAAGATCACCGCCGCCAGGTGGTTCCAGCGACACGGTGATTCCAACGACTCAGAAATTTTGATCCGCTCGTGCAAGCTCGTGCAGCTACACGGTGTGGGCAACCTTTTAATGTATATGCTAATTACGGCAATCTAACGTGACTCGTTGTTGTTAGCTAGGAAATTCACATTCCAGTCCGTATATAGCTAGATCTTTTTTTAGTCCATATATAATGTCCGTATATAGCTACTTTACCTCTCTTTTCACCTCTCTAAAGTATCTCTAACAAAATACGAAAAAATAATATACCAATAAATAAATTCTATCTCTCTAAATATTCTTTAAAAGAAAAAATAATAATTAAATAACAAACAAAATCTATCTTCCTAAAAATTCTTTAACACAAAACATAAAAAAATAAAATATTCTTTAACAAAAGACAAAAAATAACGAAACATTTATGAGCACCATTCCTTTTCTATGACGATTTGTATTTTGTTTTAATGACGAAATTTTATGTTTCATCACAAAAGTACATGGGGCGACGGCGCATGTTACAATTAATGACGAGCATAAAAAAGTCGTCACAGAAAATAGATTTTCCATGACAAAAGTTGACAACGTCACGACGTTTTCGTCACAGATAATCACTTTTCTTGTAGTGACAACATGTTATAATAACCTCCATTTTAACAATGGCTTCCAAGAAGTAATCTAAACAATTACCACCACTACTAAGTCATCAATATCAATAAATGGGCATAATCATAAAAACAACTACATTGTTTTTAGTTACACTATCTATATATCATAACAATTGTCGCTACACCACATACTCCAACTATTAAAATAAATTTAATAGGTTAGACCATCCCAATACTTTAGCAATATTATAAACAGCAAATCCTATGTCTTCACAATTGACATCGATACTAGCATTATAGGAACACAACTGCACTTCCAAGTATACTAATAGTTTGCAACATAATAAATAACAACTTTAATCAACTTCCAAGTTAAAGTCACTAGCCAACACGATTAAATTTTTTCTATTAACACTTTACATTAGAACATCTTTAAACAACCGGTAAAGTTTCTTTAACAATTTCAGTAGTATACATCATCTTAATGTTCTCACTACGCGTCAAGGTTTAAAACTTTAAACACTATCAATGGTCATCTTCTCATTAAGTAAAAGCAGCATGCTACCTCATATTTAACATAAAGCTACAAATTATAAGCATGAACAGTCACACATTTAATCATTCTTGCTATAGTGTAATCTACAACACGAGGAATTCATTTAATCTTAAGCTAAAGATAAACAATTACATTTAATTGATTCAACTCACCAATTAACTTAGGAGTACACCAATTTCATAAACCACATTATTACATACTACGTAAAGTGCTAAACAACCATTTTCACTTTGGACAAACAGGATGCAACTCAACTTTAAAGATAACCACAACTCAAGATCAAGAACGAACACCGATAAACAGTTTCTCCTTTCCAGGCAAGGAAGAAAAAAAAAACAAAACTCCTACAGAAATGCAGGAGAGTTCAACTCTCAAATTCCCGACTTTGATAGCCCAAAAACTCTTTAAACAATCTCAAGATTCATACTTCTAAGAAGGAAGAAGGATGCACCAAGGAAAACTAAATGTTCAACCAAATCTTTTTCGATAAAGATTCAAAACTTAGCTCCACCCAACCTAAGGTCGACACTAGGGGAAACTTCAACTCTTTTCTGAGATAGGGAGACAACAACCGCATATGTTTCCTCCCCAAGACAATCCACAATAACGCGCAAACCGGGTGTCAAAGCAAAAAAAAATTGCGACCAAAAGACGCGCAACACAAAACTCTTTTTCTTCGTCTTCAACCAAGGAAGACAAAACCACGAACAGCCTACGGAACAATTCACGTAAACCCAACACTTTTCATTTAATTTCAAACAACTAAAGCTAAGAAAAACAACAAAAACCGACCGTCAGAACGGTAAAGAACATACGAAGGAATCCACCACTGGCTCTTCTTTTTGACTCCAATTAACTACCCAAACTGCGACATAAAAGGTAAGCACTCTTTCCCCATAAGGGTTAATAGTTCTTCGGTGATGGCTTTAACCGGCCATACCGTCAAACCACAACCTTACTAAAAACAAAAAGGTGACCGAAACCCTTCGGCACCACAACCCCACTTTTCACCACAATAAGAACAATTCAATCCATTATCGCACAACATAGCAACATGCACCATCAACTGGAGCATTCAACATCAAAGCTTAAATACAACATTTAAGCGTAAACAAACGATACCCATACCCATTCCTACTGTGCATCAGTGTGTGTCAAATTTTAAATTAGTTATTCCACTTAGACAAGTTTTAAGGTTGCTATCCTATAGCAAAATTTTAGTTATAACCTACGCCATGTTTCTAGGTTATCCCACATCAAAGTTTTAGTTAACCCTATGGTATTTCACTAAATTATACACCACGGACCTGAAGCCCGCTCTGATACCAACTGTAACACCCCAGCTTCTACTAAGCCCAGAATGTCACCAACATATACCATACAACAATTAATACCATGACTAAATGGAAAATTTCGGCAGCATCTCCTGTGTTTTAGCATAAATTTGAACATCACAATATCATATCAATATATAAATCAATTAAGATATCAATATGCATCGACAACAATAGATGAGCATCAACTAGAATAACAATAAGCAATGATAATCATGGAATAAGCATCAACTAAAATTAGGATGATAAAACAAATCGCTCCAAAGACCCACATGACACACATGAGGGAAACCAACACACATAATATCCATACACCAAAATCAACATAACGTATTGCCATGTTTTCATAGAAATGGGTGAATTATCTAGATTATGAGTGCTACGTGAAGAAGTGTAGCTAAATTCCCTTCCCGCGCGCCGATTTCAATGTACCTAAATAAACAAACAACATAAAACACAAGCGTGAGTTCATCACTCAAAGAAAGTGTAATGTAATGAAAAACAGAGTGCAAGACAACAAACCATCAACTTCAATCTTCATAAGCATTACATACCACAACATTACCAACCTCATGTACACGACATGTAAAACATCATAATCATCTCTTAGTCAATATGGCATTCGTCTCATGAACAACTCAACAACATTCTCATTAACATCTCAAAAGAATTCTCATTCATAGTTTCATTCATGCAATGCAATGCACATGTCTCCTGGAAACTCATACCGGTATGGTTGAGTACACACCCGTCGGCATGCACCCTTTTCCCCCTTCCATTCCGAAGATGGAGGGTGCCTATCACTCGCTTCCATTCACCTCGGTGATGGAATCACGATGTAGGACTTACTTGAAAGAATAGCCCCGGACTAGTCATAACTGTTCTCACCGACCCTACCGGAATAGTTATGACTTATCTCACCGGCCGGCCATGAAAATATGCCATGAATGCAAAATGGACAGCAACGTATACATAAATAGAAATATTACATATCAACACATGGCATCTCAACATGTAGGACCGTATTCAACAATCGACTGTGAACTGCTCAAAACATGGCATATGAATCATTTATCAACAACAAGCATTTTTAATCATGGCATGAGGACACCATATCATCGACAACATTTAAATCATGGTCTAAGGACATCCTTTCAAATATAACATGTAATTCATGGCAAGACATCATGTTATCTAGCCCAAATACTATCAAGCAATTCTAGCAACACTTATAACATACAATCCATGCAACACACTTGCCTTCAACCATGGGCAACGGAGTGACGAGAGGTTGAGGGCACTCCCGGAGGCACACCACCTGCAAACACGTGCCACACACTCAAATCGAGTCCACAAAACAGCACACATATATCCCACTACCCCGACTTCGCTTACAACTCCTAAAATCAGAAAACAGCAAATCTGTCCCTTCGGGATAACAGCCTTCCAAAGGGCATAACTTCTGTTCTAGGACTCCAAATTGAATAAACAAGTACATCCCTGCATAGCTTAGGAAATTTCCCAACTTTTTCTAGTTATAGAGAAAGACTAATTCGGACTCTAATGTTGTTTAATCTAACGTTGAACACGAACTGTCCCAATCTCGTCACAGATTTGACAGCGCTCGGTAAAACGGCCATATCTCCCAAACGGCTGGGCGGATTTTAACGTTCTTTATATGCACGGAAAGATAATGAAATTATCTACAATTTCCTAAAAGTCCGTACGGTCAGATTCAAACTCTAAATTGGCGAAAACGCCTGCCCTAGTTCGGGTTCCCAATCTGCCCGAACCAAAACGTGAGTACAACTCTAGTTTTTCTTCAAATCTACCCCATGGCAGCACCTCCCTTGATCTAAAAACATGAAATCCATCCCTAGATCAGTACCTAGACCCAATCCCTCAGATCCCCCATGACATACCTTTTCCCGGCGAACAACGAACACCGAAAACGCTCCTCCCGGCTTCCCGATCGTCCTCCTTGCGCCGGAACCGCCGGATCTCCTCGTCGCGTGGCTTCCCGATGGAGGAAACAGCAGGGGGAAGATGTGGGGAGCCCCTCTAGGGCAGCAAGGGGAGGTGGAGAGGGATGGGGGAGGGCGCAAGAGGCTAAGGGGGGTGGCGGCTAGGGAGGAGGAGGCAATGGGGTGGAGGGGAAACAAGTGGGGGCTAGGGCTAGGGAGGGGACTTGTTTGGGGCGCAGGTAGGGCTAGGGCAGCAGTTTTGCTGTCCTAGACCACCTCCAAAAGGCCCAAATATGTCCCACCTTCGGCCCACATGGACCCCCCAAGGCCCGAACTCCCCCGGAAGGCCCAATTCCCCTCCGGAAAGGCCCAAAATCCCCCGGAAAGGCCCACACTTGCAGAAACGGCGCAAAAAAACATGTTACAAGAGTCGTACCTTATGGCCGAGATCGAAAATGACTCATACCGTCATTCCGTAGTATCACATGTCGGGCCTACCAATCGGGCACAGTGGGCGGCCCAGCACGGCAAGACGAGATGGGTCGTGCTAGGGCTGGCACGGCCACAGGCAGCACGCTGGCATGCAGCATGTCACGCGGTCGGCAGTAGGGCACGCGGCAGGAGAGCGCGCTCGGTGTGGCCATCGTTGCGTGCCCGCCAACTACGCTCATACCCGCTCGCATGCCTGTCACCTTGCCCGCTGTGAGACCCTCCCTTTTATACTACAGTGTAACATAAAAGAAAGGTTCTAATGCGCATACTGTACTAGTCCCACGATCAGTAGCTAGCACGCACATACACAATTTGAAATCACAACCATGCAAAAATTTTATATTTTATTACAGCGAAAGTATTGATACAATATGACCAGTGAGGTCAACTAAAGTAAAACGGAAGAATCAAATGACTTGCAGAGTGCCACATAACCCGCAGACAACTGACAAGGTAAAACCTTAGAAAGAATCATCGTCATTAAACCCGTTTCCTGCGTCAAAGTAAAGTTCATCGAGATACCTGCATCTTCACCTAAAAACAACAATGATAGCAATGGTGAATACATTGCGTACTCAGCAAGACTTGAGTTGTGTGTTTGGAGTGCAGGCTGATCCTAGAATAAAGCTTTTACGGTTATTCTTTGCTTGGAGCCAAATTGAAATATAAATACTGGATAGTAAAGTGAAAGCGAAAATTATAAAAAGAATTTGACAGATAAATAAGGTAGCAAGTAAGTAAATATAAAAGTATGAATAACATAAATGTAAGAAAAGACTCATAGCCCTTCGTGAGTGCGAACCGTCTATTTCCATAATATCTGTAATCAATTTAATTTTTACCAAGCACAAGGCACAACAGCTGAATTCAACCTTGCCAACGAATGTCAAGTATTGAATCATCTGTAAGGGCAAGCTCACCAAATCATTTTATAAAATAACTAACTAGTGTTAGTTCACGAAGTCATCCATGACTGTGGATACAGCTAATCGATTAGTTTTAGACTCTGTAGAGGTGTACAGCTTTACCCACAAGATATGTTCTCCCCTTGTGCAATCGATATAAGACACACTTCCTTTGGTGTGCCCGCAGGGAGTTCATAACGAAACCGTTCGATTACCTGAACCTAATTTTGCACTAGCCCAATGACGTTTAACCCTGGCTATGATGGAAGCAAAAGTATATGATAAAGTAATGATAATCAAGAGCCGCAGCTCAAATAGAATAGTAATAATAGCCCCAATTCATAACCTGGTGTACACCGTTACATCGGTAGGTGTCAACACCTCGGTGAGGGCACCTTCCTCGAGCAAACCTATCCAGAATACCCGTGCTACTATTGCCTACTAATGTGCAAAGCTAGTTCCAAATAATTTTACTAAATTAAGATTGTCCCATTCCAATACTTGTGGATATACAGTTATACTTGGATCATGCAACACTACGTTCGGTCCTTAATGTGACATGGGCGATACTCCACCCTATCTACATACATTATTAATTGCACTTTCGGCTATTGCCAATAATCACCCATGTCGAAAACCATAGTTTTATTTCCAAGAAAAAGGAATTATCAAATGTCACAATATCCCAACAGGTTCAAGATTAAAGTTCATCATGTCCAATGTTGAATCCAATATGTTAAATATTTAAGTTCATTACGAACAGTAAACCACCTGTTCGTATCCCAATCTAAAGCAGGGCTAAGCATATGCATGTAATAATCGAATATACCCATTTTGTGTGTCCATCAATAATCTAGGGTTTCATCTATCACTACTGATTAAGGTAAACCATCAATGAAGGTTATAACTACCATTTTCCCATAATACAGCAGTGTATTCAAAATATAGCGCATGTATGCAAATTTTAATTTAATTTTTATTATTAAAGGAGAAATGGGATCTACATGAGTGCTTGCCTTGCTATCCGTTGTCTTTAGCGACGAAGTCGAAGTTGAACTCTCGAAGTTGACGATGACAAGGTCCGAGACGTCGGATTCTACACGTCGTATAACGAAAAATAATAACAAATAGCAAATAACACTTTCAATAAGGGCACAAGGAAATCCGATGGAAAATCAAATAAAAATCATTACATAAAACAAGCATGGGTGTGGGTCCGTGATTCCGTGTGCGCGTATGCAATATCTTATGTTGCAGTCTTTACTGTTATTAATGGTATGGGTCGGACAACACGCATCATCTATTCTTTATGAATTGTTTTATTTTATTTTACGAATTTGATGAGCTAAAATTGTGAGGTTAAATATACTACAATTCATTTTCAGGGTGTGAAGCTGCTTGTACTAATACCAATTAGTACATAAAACAGTAGGGGTGAGAGTAAATGCTAATTGCATGGATAACTTAAGTGATTATCAGGCACTCACAATCAATCCCTAATGGATGTAAAGTTTAACTTAGACTATAGGCTACAAAGTAAGTTCATCTACTGGTTTTATGGATTTTCAGGTTTTATAAAGTGTAGGATCAGGCTTTTGATAGGATTCAGATGCAAAGCATATTATGCCAGAAATGTTTCTTCATAAGAGAATAAAATAGGCTAGTGTTAAACCTAATCATCATCGTAGCATCGAATGATTGTGTTTTATGGATTGTATAAAATAAGTCAATATGTATGCTTACTTATATATGCATTGTGATTATATTCTAAGCATATATATTATAAAAGCATGATCATTTACTAACTTAGTTTAATTAACTTTAATTAATCATGAAATGTGTGTGTGTGTGTATATATATATATAACCATTTTTAAATTCAGTTCATGAATCAAGGAATTGTATTTGGGTTTTAAATATAACACATGAATAACATATAGGTGTGCATCGGATATGATCGATACGATGATTGACTAAGTTTCAATTACCTAAAATGATTTTATTCCTAAAGAATATATTTTATTACTATTATTATTATTATTATTATTATTATTATTATTATTATTATTATTATTTATTTTTCTCATTTTTCTCCTTTCCTCATTTCTCTCGGCCGACCGAAGACCTCCAGAGACTTCTCCCGGTCTCTTCAATCTTCCGATCTATTGGTTCCTCCCCCGAATCGGCCGATTGCCTCGGCGCCGCCGGCTCGCCGGTCCATCCCCTGGCCGCTTGGCTCCGGTTGGTCCCACCGGTCCTCCTCTCTCTCCTTTGCTGACTCGGCTGCTACTGTCAATCCCATCCTCTCAGCTCGCCTCACCCGCGCTTGCGGCTGGTGCCGCCGAACTGCCTCCGGTCTCACGCCCCTGGCTACTGCCCCTCGGTTCCTGGTGCTGCGCCGCACCCGACTCGCCTTCCTCGCCTCTGGCTTGCCTCCTTGCGCATACTCTGTTTGTGATGGATTTGCCTAGGGTTTGTTAATCCCTAGTTTGATACCTTTTTTCCTCTCTCTTTCTCTGATTTTCCTATTAGGGATTGGTAGTTTGATGCATAGAATGCTTACCAGATGGTTCATAAATTAAGGGTAAGGTCCAATTTTATATTAGGACTTACTCATTCTAGGGCTTGTTTATTAGCAATCCTCCCGTTCCTTTTTGTATGCACTGTATGCAACTAATTGTGATGCATGGGCTCTATTATTTGTGGTGAGGTTGATTTGGATCTGATTTAGCACTATTCTTCCTACTTGTTTTCAAAGTTCTCAAATGTACCGAGAAATTTTCATTATTTACTGATGTATGTCGTGATGGGTAAATGAAGTAGTCGAGGGTTTAATGATGTGTGAGACTTCCATCCCTGTTGGGCTATGTGTAGACTAAGGTGTTGCTTGATTCTACGTAATCTAATGGCTTACATGGGAAGCCTCTGTTTATTGAAATGCCTATTCTTATGCATGATCAATCTAAACTGCCCATTGTAAATGGGATTGATATGGTGCATGATCTTAAATACTGAACTGAATGCGATGATCTACATGTGTGAAGCTCAGAGTAGTATTTGCATGCGTATATTGAACTTCAGTGTATAGACCTCATGTAGTATTTGCCTATAACAAATGGTCAAGTTATTGAGTAATGCTAACCAGATATTTATACTTTAATTAATATTTGACTAGCATTCCTCTTCGTGTTGGATTCTATCAATTTGTTTGATGAGTGTGAAGTTCTGAAATAGTGAGCACTATTAGTGCTATGCACTGATATTCCTTAAATCGTATAGTTTGCTTATGTAAAGAATATGAGGTAAATAGCTTGTAGCCTTCAATTTTGTACATGTTTTTGTTTGAAGGCAATACATATCCAAAACCGGCTTAGGAATATAGTATATCGAGATAACACTAGCTATTTGCTCTAAACAACTTTTAGGACAAACCGTGGATGAATTGGAATTTGCATTGGAATCCATCAATATTTGAGGTATATATATAGCTATCAGAGATGGTTCTAAGTTAGAACCGTCTACACTAGTATATTAGAGACGGTTCTAGCCTAGAACCGTTTGTGATAATATACTATCAGAGACGGTTTTAGTCTAGAACCATCTTTGATATTAATTTTTACTGATTGTTCGAAAATTATCTGTGATGTGCCGTTGTTATAACTGATATATATTTACAGATGGATCACAAAATCATCTATGATAAAATTTTAAAACCATCTATAATGAATATTTGTATAGTAGTGACACTTACGTGACGTTTTAAAAAACATCTGCACATCGGGTTTGTGCTGTAGTGCATGGATCGCTGTCAAAAGGCTCTTACAATATCTCTGTTCTGAACATCTTATGTATGTATGCACGACTTTATTATTAGTATTTCAGTTATTTACGCTAGCTAACTATATAGAACATAAAAAATTAGACAGCACGACGTGCCAATTGGAAAGTAATCACCCCGTCACTACCAGAAAAACGAGCATCACAAGCGGTACCTCTACAATAGCTTTCGAAATAATAAAAGGAATCCTTGTCCTACTCAATCAGAGATCACGTGTGGGTGGGTTGGTTAGATGGGTGAGATGTGGGTCACGAGGAGGGGTTTCGAACCGTTTGTAGAAGTTCAGTCTGTAGTAGTGCGTCTAAGTTTATAATTAAGCGTATTTTTTTGAATTATCATGTCCATAAATATACAACGTATTTCATATTTAAATGCAAAATTCAAGTGATGTTCTCTATATGCCTCTAATAAACATAAATCTTTACCTCATATTCTTTACATACTTGCATTAAATAATGCTTAATTAGTGATAATAATTAGAGGTAATTTAGTTATTTTTATTCTTTTTGGGTAAATACGTCTTGAACTTTGGTATATAGCTAGCCAGTAATTTTCTTACGTTCAGTGCTACCATTTGTACGTATGCATGGCCACGTATGTAGGGGTGAAAATGGTACGGGTTAATCCCGACCGATCCGGTACCGAATCCGTTAAAAACCGTATCCGGGAAAAAAAATTCGTATCCGGCCGGATACGGTACCGGATACTTGCTACCGGATACGGTAACGGATACGGTAGACGGGATATCCGACCGAATAGCTGCGGTATATGGTAACCGGATATTATCCGACCGGATATCCGAATCAACAAAACAAGGGTACTCCGTACTCAAGTCAAGACTCAAGAGTCAAGGGCTTCCCATTCGATTCCCGCAAGCTTCAGTCTTTGCCTCCCCATTCGATTCCCCAACCCAAAAACTAACCCTAGTGCTTGAGCCTCCGCCGCCGCCGCCGCTGCATGAATGCAGTGTGTTGGCCTGTTGGGCGAGCGGGACTTAGTTGTTCAAGTTATGTATGAATTTGATACCTTGTTATACTTGTGTTGTGTGAGTTGTCAAATTTATGTAATATATATGAATTAATTGCTTGTCAAATGTTTCAACAAGTATGTATCCGTTTGTATTATCCGTTTCCGAACCGAATCCGGTATGTATCCGCTCCGACATTACCATATCCGAAACTCCGAAATATCCATATTCGTATCCGTATTCGATCTTACCGTATCCGATTCCAAATCCGGAAAAAAAATATGGGTTAGGATACGGGAACAGCAATATCCGACCGTATCCGATCCGTTTTCACCCCTACACGTATGGGTACGCACGTATATTATACCATGCGTGCACGGCACAGATATGAGAGGGAATCAAGGTGGTGGTAGGTTCGGTACGTGCATGCTTCGGCCTTTCTGGCCGGCCGGCTGGTGGGGCCCATGGGCACGGAGATGTAGATACGCGTGCACAGGGATGGATGGACCATGTCACTGTAGTATAGCTCTCTTCACTCCATCGATCCGCAGTACACGAACACGAACGCCTCTTTCTCAGTTTCTATCTTACGGACCATCGAAATTGAGATCGATTAGATTAACAAATTTAATTCATTGAATAGATAATGTCCGAAGATTTTTACAATTTTTTGAATGGGCTGGTGCATACCTGGTAGGGTACCTAGATCTGCCCACGGGTCTGCATGAGTCATGAATACTATACAAGTCGCGCTACACTGTATCATGCGAAATTTGGTCAAAGTTCTTTTTGCAAAAAAAAAAGTAGAAGGACCTTAACGTAATTTTGATTTTATCGGGATGGTTTTTCGAAAATAGGCAGCGCAGGAGACGTATGCGAATTTGCATAACCATGAGGTCCTTTTACAAAAAAAAAAACCAGTGATGACCCGTTCGCGAATCTACGGAACTACAGGTCATTTTTTGCAAATAACCGTTGGAAGGATCTAGACGTAATTTTGATTTTTTTTAAAAAAATTTCGGATTTTCTGGAGTGTCCTTCCTTGAAAACGAGAAAAACTGGTGGAGGACTCGTTCGTGAATCTACGTAACTATGGGGTCTTTTTTGTAAAATAACCGCAGACGGACCTGACATAAGATCTCGGAGGGCGTTTTCGTGAAAACGAACCGATGACATGGTGCTCCCCTTAATTTGGGAATTGAGGGGGGCTTTTCGCAAAAGGTCAAGCGGAGGACGTGTATATAATTTCAAAATTTACAGAAAACTTTTTCACAGAATGTATCACTACACGTGACACGGCTGGTTGAGCTCCATCCTCCTAGGTTTTAATAGGTAAGATATATATAAACTATTAAGCACTGAAGCACCATGCATGTAAATTCAACTTCATTCGTACGTGGCCTTTAACGTTTATAAACTCGTGTCAAGGTTGCTAGCTCGGCTAATTAACTTGACGAAATCCTCGAGAGCCTAGCTAATCAATTGGCTCGAATTCATCTAGTATATATTACGCTGTGTGTACGTACGGACTGAATTCGACTGCTTGTAATTGATTAATCAGGCGCTGTATGATGACTGATCGCTATTATACTGCAGGGGTGTTACGATCTTGCTGGTTTGCTCGATTAAAGTATGTTATCTTCTTTCATTATTGGCCGTTGCTTAATCTCTTCTGTCGATTATTGTAATGACGTGAGGCAGCTAAATTAATCTGCCTCGCCACGTCTACACGCTCGATCAATCTCCGGTACCCAGTGCAGGACAGATAATCATGACGACTAGAACCTCGTTTCATCCTCGACGCGATCAGCTCACGCACCGCACCAATTCGTAATTACAACCTCTCGAACGGCGTCTTAACCCTCGTCGTGCCTGGCTCTCGGTCGATTTGCTCTACCTCGGAACCATGCACGTAACCGTTCTCGATTACACGCTGCCATTCGCATGATCAGTGGCTGCATTATGCACGCGTACATGCATGCTTAATTCGCTGTGGCCAGCAGCAATAGATCGAGGTCAAACGATCGAAAGGAGGAGAAGGCCAATGCCGATAGCGCGACAGAATACGGTCATGTCATGTCACGATCAGTGCTTTCTCAAAGATTATTAGGATTGCATTTTTGACTCGATTCTTTGCTTGGCTTCTCACGTCTCCCTCTCTGCGCCTGTCTCTCTGTCTCGCGCGCGAGCGATGTCGGCAACACGTCAGTGCAGAAGGAGCGGCCATCGCGCGAGTTCGCCCGGTTGGTCCAAGTCGACATTTTTCTGGGTCTCTGACGTTCTCATCCGTCTGCTTGGGAGATGAGAATCCTATCCGTTCGGCGTGGCAGCTTTTCCTTTGTGCGCTGTGCCCTGCATTCCGACAGATGATGCGTGTCAAACCACCGGCGCGTTTCGTTAATTAAACTAATGGCGTAGGGTGTCTAACTTAGTAGAGGAAAACATCAACTCACTTTCCATCCCTCAAAGGTCAAGTTAATTCCTTTCTAATGAAGTTTAGAACGTTGAACAAGCAGGGATCAGTTGATACTGAAAATTTTCGTATTTAATATAACTTTTGGCTCCTATTTACCAAATGTACAACAGTTTTGTATATTTATAAAAAAAAACCAGTGATCAGTCGGATGCTTGGCTGCTTCCCAGATGCCAGGTTGCCATCGCCCATGGAAGCGACTAAGCGAGTGAAGCCGGCACACGCGTCGTGTGTACGTGCGTTAGGAGTGCGCTGCACCTGCACGCACGGTGGACTGGGCCGAGCTTTTACCCAGGAGCCAGCACGGGTGGGACGCCACCGTTTGCACTCGAACAGTGATATAGGCTCTGTTTGACGTCTACTTCTTTGAGAACAGCTTTTGATTGGGTTGTATGATTGAATGGTTGCATAGCTGAACGGTTGAGCTGAAGGTTTGGTGTTTGACAATCTGATGTTTAGATAACTGGCTGTACTAAGTTGAAAAATATCTGAAATGTCTATGAGCCAGATGACGACTTGTTTGATATTGTTTGAAGGACATGAGTGGATTTATTTTTTCTTTTTACATGTGACATACAAATGTAAATCTAAATTATACATTATACCTAATAATTGTTCGTAATTATAGGGTTTACTAGGTTAGAGACTTTGGACGTTGGAGGCTGGTCTTTCCTTCATGCGCTACAACTAATATTGATAATGTTGCTGGCAATGCAATAATAATAATAATGTTATACCCACTTCTCACTTGTCTGGTGTCTTGAGACTTTTGAGAAATACAACTGTAATCACCTCGATGCTTAGCGACGTAGCAAATATATCTATTGTAGTTTCTTTCTTCAAATGACATAGCAACAAGAAACAATCCATCCTATCCATCCATTGGGTTATAAGACCACAATTAAATCAACCTACTGAAGCAAAATTATAATTTATACCACTAACTTTTATTGAAAAGAGGCATGTTCTTTACGCGGTACCAACAACAGCGAGGACCAAAAGGATGAAAATGTTACAATGATCAAATCTACAATCCTACAAATTATAATACTTTTAAATTCTCAGCACAAAAGTTCAATCTATCAAGTGAACAACAATACAAAATTACACTCCTTATGAAATTCCCTTGACTAAATCAATCAATGCCTGATTTTCGTCGGTAACAACCTTTGGGCCAGTTCCAAGCCTGCTGCAGATGAAGTAGCTAACATATCCCTTGATTTTTTGGTTTGTTGTAACATCCTAATTTTTTCTTTTATTGCATTTAGTGTGTCTTTTGAATTTGTGAGAATTTTTGACAATTTATTTGAATTTATTTAAAATTAATTTGAATTAGTCCTTTTTAATTGAATTATATAAATATTTAAAAAGTTTATATAAAGTTTTGTTGAAGATATTTTATTTGAGTTCAAAATATCTCAAATTATTTATCAAAATTTTTCTAGAAATTTTCTGATATTTTTGCTATTTTTCTTGAATTGTTTGAATTACTAGAACTATTTTAAATAGAAATCAAAGAAAATCCTAAACCCTAACAGGCCGAACCCTAACGGGCTGAGCCCATTGGACTCAAATCGAACCCGACCCGCAGCCCGCGTTAGCCCGTATAGAGCGAACCGTAGAACTAGATTAGATCTGAACCGTTGATCTCTGATCCCATGCTTGGGATGAAGCCGCGCATACCAGGGGTTGTGGTCGTTGGATGAAGATTAAACGGCTGAGATTTGGCCGTATCGGCTCAGGACTCTATCGTGGCACAGCCATTAGATCTTGTGAACGGTCCAAATCAGATCGGTTCGAATGCATTCGGATCGTTGATCGTGACGCGTGTACGGCGCACGGTCGTCGTCTTCACCGTGTTCGATCTAGACTTCGTTCACCACGTCGTCGCCGCGTTCATGGTCTCCATTGCTAACACGCCTTCCCAGGTTATTTAAGGACCCCCCGAACCTCGTGCCAAGCTCTATGTTTCGCACCGCAATCTTAGCCCTAATCACCAACTCCCGAATTACCGTAGGTTTTGCGCAATTCTCACCGAACTTCAAAGCTGCCGCCGAGTTCCTTTGCAAGGATCTCATTGTCCATTGAACTTCTAGCAAAACCAAGGGCACCATTGGATTCCATGCGTTGTGATCATTTAGATCCGGTGTGCATGGTCGCCGGAGCAGCGCCAAACCGCCGGCGCCATTGTCTCCTTCTTCCTCTCCGGTAAGGTCTTGCCACCGTGCCATTGCCGCCGTCCCGCAAGTTCTCTCCACCGTCAGATCTCAGTGAGCGGCCAGATCTCCACCATGTGTCACGCATCTAAGCAGTTGTGCGTAATCCTGTGTTGCTTAGATCTTGGTCGTTGATTTTTAGTTAACGCTCTAGATCTCACCACACACTGGCCAATCCCATGAAGCCACGTAGCGCACATGAAACGCAAAGCATCAGCTGCACCGCATTAGTTATCGTGACGTCATCCATCACGTCGTCATTGTGTCAGCACTGATGTCATCACAAGACCCACATGTCAGTCGCACAGATCTTCCAGTAAAATAGTTTTTATTTTATTTAATTAGTGCTGACGTTAGCATGGCATCATTAATCGGGTTTTCTTTAGAAAATTAATTCGGCCAGAAATTCAAATACCTACTGATGTAAGCATGACATCATTATTCCAGTTTT
Source organism: Rhipidocladum racemiflorum (assembly GCA_036346355.1). Taxonomy (NCBI): domain Eukaryota; kingdom Viridiplantae; phylum Streptophyta; class Magnoliopsida; order Poales; family Poaceae; genus Rhipidocladum; species Rhipidocladum racemiflorum. The sequence goes on from CM070571.1 coordinate 25,638,458, forward strand.
TAAATAGGAAAATAAATCAGTTTATTCGGTTTATTCTTTTTAGTTTATTTTCAAACTTCAAATTGCTCGTTCTAGCTCATACGAGCTCCGATTGAGGTGATTCCAGAGCCTAAAAATTTGTAAAATTGTGCTCTATTTAATGGTAAATTTTATTTGATTTGTGGAGTTTCATCGCTCTCTATTTTTTATATTTATTTATCTATTTAGCTGTTTCGCGTAGACGCTGAAGTGCCCAAGGGATACGAGGGAGAAGTACTATTGCAAGAGCAAGGTCCAGGACAAGAACAAGAGCTTTTCCAAGGTAAGTTGTGCTTTGACCATGTTGATCCCATGTTTTAAAATTATATTGTTTTAAACTATTATATGCTAGTTTAAATTAAAATGATTTCAATTAATTTGATATTAGTTAATCAAACTATTTGATTATGTCACCTTGTCACTATTAATTGTATGCCATGATTCATTTGTCACCCTAGAATTGTTGGTTATTAGTTGATTGCTAGTAAATTGCCAACATGGGTTGCTAGATCGTGGCAAGTATGCTTAGATATGCAACGTGTTATTGATATCATTTTGGAATATCAAACTTAATCTTGCTTAATGGAATATGGAACGTGTTTATGTAAGGTGTGTCATATGTGATTAATGATGTTGATGGCGCGTGGTGCATAGTAATCAACTGGGGTGGTAAAATAATTTAGACTGAGGCAAGTGGCAAGAGTGGTGAATGTGGTGAGCCAGTTGTGGCATTTGGGCGTTCGCATCTAGTTCTTTTAGTGATTGGATGTTGTGAGTCTTTTGGTAAGTCTTTTCTTGGTCAATTAAGGACTTAACCTTGCAAGCATTTGAATTGGGCTAAATATACAACCACATGTCTAGTATGAGACAGACCTAGCTGACTAATTTGTGATATCTAGATTTTGGTACTATCTTGATGGTGTGGGTTTCGGGGGTACATGTAGACTCACATGACGCAAGAGGGGGGCCCTGATGGTAATAACCAGTCCCCTCAGTGTTGAAACCTCAGCGAGCAGTATTGGGTTTAGACAGAACATTATATAGGCTTTGTTATGGTCATTCACCTTTGTGGTGAATTGATTATATATTGTGGTTAACGTGTATAACCTCTGCAAAGTATCAAACCTATTCGAATAGTCATGTTCACAGTATTGGACAATGCTCGGGAGTAGGGCTATAAAAAAAGCTCGATCTCGCGAGCTACTCGAGCTCAGCTTGGTTTAGGCTCGGTTTGAGCTCTAAACGAGCCGAACTCGAGCTCGATCTCGAGCTCGCGAGCTTCATCGAGCCGAGATCGAATAGCTCGCGAGCCTACTCGAGCTTGAATCGTGCCTCCATGAACCAAGCTTTTTACCGAGCTTACTCAAGCTTGTTACTGAGCTTACTAGGTTTACCGAGCTTATGCGAGCCTACCGAGCTTATTCAAGCTTATCATGATTACCGAGCTTACTCGAGCCAAGCTCGAGCCTACTCGAGCTTGGACCGAGCCAAGCTCGAGCTTAGATCAAGGCTCGGACCCCAACTTGAGCTCGGCTCGAGCTTTACCAAGCTCGAGCCTGGGAGCCCCAAGCCCGCATGAGCTCGGCCCGTTTACAACCCTACTGTGAGAACCCGGATCGGCTATCCGAAATCTCCTGTGTCTTTCCGTACTAGTCCCAGATCAGTAGCTAGTACACACAGTCACAGTGATACTTCATTGCCGAACATAACGAAAAGTTGCAATATAAATATTCAAGTATGGGCCACATGGCCACTTATTACAATACTCGGTCCAACGACCGGACACAAAGCAGCGGAAACAACAGCAAAACGAGCGAACGCCACAACTCCACAGGCGACGACTAGCGACGCAACTAGTTCTCCTGGCAATCCTCCTCGTAGAACTCTTCCTCTTCCTCGGCGTCTTGGAAATTCTCTGATGGTGACAATGTTGATGTAGTATGTGAGTACAAAGGTACTCAGCAAGTCGGGAAAGTATGATCATATGGGGCTTTCCAAAGGAAGCTTAATAGGGTTTATTTGCATAAAGCCACATTTTATTAAATCATACTTAAGTAATAAATTTCACAAAGCATCTTTTATAATTCTTTTTAATAATTGAATTATTTAATACTATAGTGAGGTTCTAACCACCATCACTAACATAAAGGCTCTATCCGCCAATAGTTAAAAGATCAAAGTTAATCATGTGACTCCGTCCGTCAATTGCAAAACAGGTTCTATCCACCTGGTTGGCTCTATCCGCCAAACAACATCCGAGAGTTCTAACCACTCCCGAACCCCAAAACAAAACACTTTTCAGTTTTAAAAATAAAATCAAAGTCTACCAATATGAAAGCATTCTTCGCTTTGCCTTTAACCGTAGGCACGGCTATTCGAATAGTTTTACTCTGCAGATGTGTACAACTTTACCCACACGACACGATCATCTCTTAATGCCAAGCTATTAACACACTTCCTTTGGTGTGCCGGCAGAGAGATCGTGACAAGACCGTTACAATGTATCTACCTAGCTAGACCGACCCGCTGAGGTTTCACCGCTGTTAGGGTTCCAACCGCCCAGTACAGAAGCCCCCTCTTGCGCCGTGTGAGAAAAACAACATTGCCTCCGTCCGGCATTCACATTCAACCGAATGGTGAGTCTAAACTACGCTTCTACAAATTAGTGGGCCAGGTCGTACCATTATAGACATGTGGTAGTACGGTATTGCTTAGAATGGACAATCACAAGCGTCGGTCCTTATGTGACTTGGGGCGGTACTTGCACAAGACAAAACGTGCTCCAACCGCACCCACCCGACAAACCATTCCGCCCAAGTCCAAAACATTTTCCTTTTCTTTTTATTTTAGAAAACAGTACTAAAATCATACTAATAATCATCAAATCACATTTGATAACCTTCTTTTTGAATAATCCCACCCATGGGTTGCTTTTATCGGAAAAGGTCCTAAGCAATTCTACCGCACTACGTAGCAAAGGAGACCATATAAACTTAGACATGGTATAAACAAAGTCCTAGGGTTACAATGGATATGATTAACAATATCAAGGAGGAATCGACAATTTTTGGATTAACTAACACTTATATTTAACATATTTCATTAAACATAGCCATGCAACTTTATAAACAATTTAATTCATTTCGCAAACATAGGAGCAAAATGCGTCAAGGAGACTTGCCTTCAGTTGCGGCGGAGGTGTCGAACGCTTGAAGTTCGGCGGCGGGATCGGCGGTCGCGGCGGGATCGTCGACTACACGCAAATCGAGACAACAAATAAATAAAACAAAATCCAAAAATTATAAAATATATACTGGCGGAAAGGTATTGAATTTAGATGAATTTAGGAATTTGAACGGAGTCCATCGGAGTTCGGACGGACAAGATATGGGCGTCCAAAGTTTGGAAAACCCTGAAAATAAGATTCCGGGAATATTCCGGAATCTTTTCTTTTAGCTGAATTTCAGATTTTTGGGGAAAGCTTTGAGTCTATGACTTGTGGGGCCCTTGTGTCATTGTCTTGCAAGAGCTTCTTCAAGCTTCCATCAAGGGAGAACAGAGGAGCTGGGCTCCTCCTTGCGTCAGTGAGGAACCAGCCGGCCGGGCGCAAGTGGGGCAAGAGCGCGCCGAGGCCACGGGGACCGGCCGCTGGCGAAGCCACGGGAGGCGGCGCGCAGCAGCGCTGGCGGTGGCGCGCAGACGGCGACGGCGGTCCGGCGGCAGCGGATCGGCGCGGCAGAGAGAGCGCGCCAGCGAGGAAGCTTGGCGTTTTGGCCGGCCGGAGCGGCTCGGGCGACGGCCAGCGTCTGGCGGCGCGCAGGCACGGCGCGCCGGCCGAAGCGGCCGAGGAGGCGCAGGCCGAGGCGGGCGGCCTCGCCGACGGAGCGGCCGAGTGGCGGCGCGACGGCGCCATGGTGGCGGCAGCTGCTCGCGGCGCCGCGCGAGTGGCGGCACTGGGTCCGGCGACGGCGGCACACCGGCCGGAGGAGGGGCGACGGCCGGCGGCCGACGGCGGCAACGCACGGGCATGGAGCCAACACAGAGAGCTCCAAAACTTTCTAAAATCCGAATTTTCTCCACAAATTCAAAAGTGACCACTACAACTAATTGATGAAACATGATACTGACATCCTACTGAATACCTAGATGGAAGGAATTGCTTCAAATCTCACCGGATTCGGAAAAATCGGCGAAATTTGACGGTTCGGCCGAACCGACGAAAGCTCCAAATTCGTCGCAATCACTCGATGAACCCTGAAATCGATTGAAGGATTAGAGACTAGACTTCCCCACGAACACCACAAAACAAACGGAAGGAAGAATGATCCACCGGAGTGGAAGATTTGATCAAAAATCCGAAGAACACGAAGAACACCGAGCTCTCGTCGGTTTTCTTGATCTTCCGGCCAAACGAGTTCAAGGGACAATGGAAGGGTTATACCACCGGAAAGAAGACTCTCTCACGGAGATCATAGAGGCGGTGGTGCTCGATTCGGAGTTGAAACGGCCAAATTAATGCCAATTAAGCCAATTTCGGTTTTCCATGAATAGCGCCGTTTTCGGCTGGGATTAGGGCTCATTAACCCCATGGATGGCAACCCCTTGATCTCCTCTACGCCACGGATCCGACGGTGATTGATTTGGAGTTGTATGGAGGGAGATACATGCATGTGGATCCATGGAGGAGAGAAGGGAAGTTCTCTGTGCAAATCCCAGGCAACCCATTCGTGCCTTGCCCAAGGTTGAAGAAGGCCATGTAGCACTTGCCACGTGGCGGCCCAGGATTGGTCGGCTTATACGCGATTGAACCACCCTAAGGAAAATTAGGAAAAATGGGAGAAAAATCCCAGAAAAATTCCTAATATTCTTTTAGAATATTTGGGACTCAATGGAGGTGGTTCGAGTGAATTTGGACCATTTTTGGAGATTTGAATATTCGGGCGCGAATCGTAGGCATTAAACAAAAGCCGCGCGAGATAAAATAGGAACGGAGGTCCAAAAATCCGGGGAATGATTCCTAAAATCATTTCGGAATATTTGGAACATTTTAGAAGTGGTTTGGAGATTTTTGGAGCATTTTTGGACTCGGGTGAATTTTCGGGTACCGGCGGGAACTGGAAAAGTCGATTTTTCGACCGGAGAGAAATTGAATCTCGATTTTGGAGGGGAATGGATGCCAGGTTAATATAAACACAAGAGAAACTCCAACTTTTGAATTTACTTTATTTAAATTAGGTTTTTCTCGAGAAAGCGAAAATGAGGATGTTACACCTACTCAGGAGTTAAGTAGGAAATGGAGGCAATTACCTGTGGAAATGTGGAAATTTATTTAAGGTTGTGAGATGGTTTACTTGTGAAACAACTGTGAAATTTATTAATTTCATTATTTATTTTACTGCTTTTCAATCTATTATTATAATTGTTGTAAATGCTACTTTATTGCAAAACAACCAATTTAGCTATTCATTTGGAATAAGCCATGCATGTAGCTAATAGACTTGTATTCCGTGCAAGATTTGTTGAGTGCTTTATGTACTCACCCCTTTCAATAATTCAAACACTAGTTGAAGAGGAGTCTACACCTGCACTTGAGGAGTACCGGGAGGAGCCGAACAATTAGGGTGCCACGATCATTGATCATGATCCAATGTCGATGCATACTTTGCAAAGAAGATTGCCACGATCATTGATCATGATCCCGAGCCTGCATCTCTCGTAGAGTCAAGAAAAGGCTAGGCTGGGAAGAATGGAAGAAGGCAATCACTGCAGAGTTAGTCTCTCTGAACAAAAGAGAGGTGTTTGGGCCTGTGTGCCGCACGCCTCCCCATATAAACCCCGTAGGTCACAAATGGGTTTTTATTCAGAAGAGGAGTGAAAACAATGAAGTTGTAAAGTACAAGGCAAGGCTTGTCTCTCAAGGTTTCACTTAACGTCCTAGGGTTGATTATGAAGAAACCTATTCTCCGGTCATGGGAGGAATTACCTTTAGGTATTTGATCTCAATGGCAGTCAACTTGAAGTTGAAAATGAAGCTAATGGTTATTGTCACGGTATATTTGTATGGAAACTTGTATTCAGAGACATGCATGAAAGTACCGGAAGGTATCCCTATCCTGAATCAGGACAGAGCAAACAGAAACCTATACAGTGTGAAGTTAGAGACATCACTGTATGGACTGAAGCAGTCAGGAAAGAATGTGGTACAATCGCTTGAGTGACTTTCTCTGCAAGAAAGGCTACATAAACAGCAAAGATTGTCCATGTGTATTTATACAAAGACCTCCAAATGGATTTTGTATAATCTCCATCTATGTAGATGATTTGAACATCATTGGGACGGATGAAGAAATTGAAGAAGCATGCTCATACTTGAAGTCTGAGTTTGAAATGAAAGACTTGGGTAAAACTAAGTTTTGTTTAGGCTTGGAGCTTGAACATGTCCAAGATAGAATCTTGGTACATCAATCATCCTACATGCAGAAAGTGTTAGAGAGATTTGGTTTTGAAAAAGCATATCTTGCAAAGACCCCAATGGTCAGAAGGTCAGTACAAACAGACCTAGATCTATACAGGCCTAGAGAAGAGGGAGAGGAAGTCCTGGGAGCGAAATTGCCATACTTGAGTGCAGTTGGAGTGCTCATGTACCTTGCAAATAGCACCAGACCGAACATTGCGTTCGCCGTGAATTTGCTAACCCGGTACAGTGTAGAACCCACCAAAAGGCATTGAAAAGGGGTTAAGGACATCTTCCGTTACCTCCAAGGAAGCAAAGACCTAGGCTTGTTTTACAAAGAAACAATGAATTAAATTTGATTGGCTATGCCGATACTGGGTACCTATCGGACCCGCATACTGGTAAGCCCCAAACTGGGTATGTTTTCCTTTGTGGTGGAACGACAATCTCCTGGAAGTCGTCTAAGCAGACTCTTGCCTCGACATCGATAAACCACTCAGAAATCATTGCCTTGTATGAAGCCTCCTGAGAACGTGCATGGCTATAAAGAATGGTTCATCACATCCAGAAGTCATGTGGCTTGAACATGGAATAAACTCCCACTATTATCTATAAAGATAATGCAGCTTGTGTTGCTCAAGTGCAAATGGGATATGTGAAAAGCAACTTCACGAAGCATATCAACCCCAAGTTCTTTTATGCTCATGAAATGCATAAAATGAACGAGATCAAGATACTGCATACTAAGTCGTGTGAAAATCTCGCAGATTTATTCACTAAGTCACTTCCAACATCTTCTTTTGAAAGGTGTGTTAGAGGAATCGGGATGATGAGACTTAGAGAAGTGCATATTTCAGGGGAGAATTTTCACATACTCCTACATAAATCTCGAACATGAAGTTAGAGTACCCGACGTGAATCCCGAAGATTCAAATTGAAATTTGGGTGAATTGTACTCTTTTTCCTTAGTAAGTTTTTCACTGAAGTTTTTCTTACATAAGGTTTTGATGAGGCAATTCGTGCAACACAGCAAACGTATGCTATGTACTCTTTCTCCAAGTATTTTTTCCACTGAGTTTTTCTGGAGTTTTGATGAAGTATATGCATCTCGCAGTAAAAGGTCCACGGGGGAGTGTTGGGAAACCAGGCCCATGAAGGCTTATGTGGGCTCATACCGAAACCCTAGAATAGACTATAAATAGGAGGCAGGGGTCCCCCATTGTATATATGCAATCAGAATAAAGATCAGTTCCCGCATCATCTCTCTCTCTCTCTCTCTCAGTTCTCCACGTTAGATCTGTTCGACAATCCCGGACTATTCGATAACGAGATTGTCTAACAATTTCATCAAAATAGGGGATATGTGATTGTTTACTGTTATAGTAAGATGTAGCATTACTAGTGGAAAAATCAATACCAGATTGATTTCTTCTATTGTAAAAACGGGGTTTGTTTTTTAAATATCATTTTATTTACTACTTATAACACAGTATTTTACTATTTGCTGCAGCGGATGTTAATAGTACCCAAAGAGGGGCTGTAGTAAAAATTTTAGTTACATATAGTAACATGTAGCATTTACGATAGTAAAATCAGTTCAAGTCGATTTTATCGACTATACCATGGTATGGATAGTAAAATTGTTAGTTGCATATAGTAATATCTAGCATTATGTAAAGTGAGATAAATACCGACTGATTTTGTCTATTTTACCGCTGTACGCTATTGTAAGTAAATTATATTCATGTTTTACTATCGATCCCATGTTAATTTCCTGCTGACACAGACGGGATATCTAATTTGACCAAAGTGATGTATTCAGGATTCATTTACTGTCGATTTTGCCGCGATACGCTATTGGAAGTAAATTATATGCACGTTTTACTATCGATCCCTAATTAATTTACTACGGGCACGAACAGGATATCCGATTGACCAAAGTGATGGATTCATGATTGATTTACTGCCGGTTACGTCGTAGGAGTTTTTGTGCCAGGGTGTGTGTTATGGGCTGTACGCTACTGGCTAGTTTTGCAACACGGGGGTTACTGCTCGTGCGCAAAATAGGCAGTGCTACGCGCAGACGTAGAATAACGCTACTATATATATATATATATATATAATGAAATACATACCTTTGAAAAATATACTCGAATTCAAATATTTGAATGAATTTAGATCATATGCTTTGCTGATTTATATATAAAATCAACACATACCTATAATTAAACTATCATAAAAAAAAGCTCTAGTTTGAATTTCAGTTCAAACTTATTTCAACTAATTAGTAAACTAGTTAAACTCAATATCTTCAAAAAATTTCGAATGTAAATACGTAGGGGGAATACTCGTTTTGGATTATGATGCCCAGGCAATTATACTATATATATAGAGAGAGAGTTTCTTATAATTATTATTAAAGTATATGCTTAAAAGGATAAAGAGGTATAACTTGTTTGTTCGAGCTTTATATGAGAAGTGGGATTACATACTCCCATGTATATGGAACCATTCTCTCTCTCACACACACACACACACACATATAGAGCAAAGATAAAAGGTTTTGATGAAAAAATTTTAACCATGCCGTATTGAACTATCTTAGAATTAGTATATAAGTATACTAAAAGTAATAAAGAAGTATAACATATTTGTTTAAGTAGTATATTAAAAATAGGAGTATGTGTGCCTTCCTGACTGGTGGGGGCCAAGACACGTTGATCCACGTAGCAGTAGTGCAGTACACGGGTAAAGCTAAAAGATGCAACGTGAATGTTACTTAGATGGCAGTCACATTTGACAGATATATGGTCTTTTTATTTATAAATTTAGACAATAATATCTCTTTCACTCAGCATTCGATTTGCATTTCGTCTGAACCGTTGTGATTCAACGGGCTTAACGAAATAAGATTCATATTATTTATATTTAAACTAGATAATAATATGAGTGACAAGATGTACTCCAATTAGATACAAGTTGCTCCTCAATAAATAGTAATTGCACCCTTCCCAGCTACTAACTCAATTAGACCTTGTTTGTTTCGGCTTAGGCTTTTTGGCTTTTAGCTTAAAGCTAGCTTTTTAGTTTAATGAGCTTTTAAGCCGTCTGCTTTTAAGTCAAGACATGTTGTTTGGTATCCTGGCTTATTAATGGGTTAGATGGTACATCTTATAGATGAAAAGTCTAAAATACCATAAATGAGATGATAGATGAATTCTCAATTTATATGTGATGGCATTTGGTGGGTGATTTTGAAGACTTTTAGTGGTAAAGGGTTATTTCATTCAAAAAAGCCCAAAAAAGCTCCTCTTGTCTGGCTTTTGGCTTATAGTTATTCAAAGGCTTTTGGCTTTTTTAAAGCCCGGCTTAAAAGCCAGTCGTTTGTTTCGGCTTAGGCTTTTTTTGGCTTTTAAGCCGATGAAAAAGCCGAAACAAACAGAGCCTTAGTAATAGTTAAATTTTTTGATGAAACATAATTATGTTCAACTAATAATAGTTGTGAGCTAGTAACTAATGTAGAGTTGCTAATGGCCCAATTTGTTTCAGCTTCTAGATTATGGATTATGGGAGAAGCTGGTTCTGATTATAGGAGAATCGGATCGAGCTGGCTGCGACTTGTAGGTTTAGAACTGGGTTGGCGAGAATCAGCCAGAATCAGGTTCTAGCCAGATTCTGATTCTAAGTAGAGAGTAGCTTCTGATTCTCAAAGAAACTGTTCAGAATCCTCCCGTTCGACAAATAATCTGTTTTTTTTTTATGTAGAAGCTGTGCAGAAAGTGAAACGAACAAGGCCAATAACTAACATAAAGCCACCACTGGTAGTCGATTGCATAAACCGTTGATAATTGTTATTAAATAGTAGAGAGATGCTAGCAAATAATACGTAGAGTTGCTATTAAGTTAGGTAGCAGGTAACATTTAGAGCTAGCAACAAATATAGAACCGCTAACAAGTAATGTAGTAAATAACAAGTAGAACTATCGACTAATATAGCAAATAATGGGTAGATGTAATAACTAATGTAGCAAGCAATGTCTGAAGGTCCTAGCTATCCTAGCTTGCCACTAACATAGAGTTATTAGCAACTAATATAACATGTAGCATGTAGAGCTGTTAGTAACTATTGTAGTCACCACCAAAAGTTGATTGCACAAATCGTTCTAATATCAACTCTATTACACAGCAAAGAATTGCCGGGGTCTCTCAGCGCATCCACGTCACCTCCATGCCATTTTGCAAATCAGCCCTCCCACTTACTCTAAATTATGGATTGGTCCCTGTAATTACAAAGAGGTCCTTTGCGATTTTTTGTGAGTATAAAAAAAAACTTTTCCAGATTACGTTCAGGTCCCTACTTTGCAGCAAAGCCCTCCGCTAAATACGAATCTCGAACGAACCCTTTTCTAATTTTTCATAATAGCGATTAGGTCCAAATTAATATATACTCCCTCCAGTTTGGTAATATCAGTCATTTTGGACATCAACACAGTCTTCAAAACATAACTTTGACTACTAATTTTTATTATAATATATTTATAAAACCCAATAAAATTATAATATTATGAAAGTACTTCTCGAGACAAATCTACACATATAATTTTTATGTATTCAATTTAAATATTTAAAAATATATCGATAGTCAAAGTTTCGGAAGTTTGACCATCACTATGTCCAAAACGACAGCTATTACCAAACTGGAGGGAGTAACAAATAGGTCCCCGCCCCTTACGTTTAGGTTCTTTCTCCGTTTTTCCCGAAAAAAATATTTTCGCCAATAGAAATATGTGTATCTAAATTTTCGTCAATAGAAATATGTGTATGCCAATAGAAAAATATATCTCTAAAATTTTTTTCCCAACTCGATCACTAATATTTTTTAAAACATGCATTATTACTCGGTGAACGCATTAAGAAAACATTTTATTACTCGGTGAACTCGGTCCTTTCTCTGATATAATACACGTTTTTCGTTCGTCCCTTCTCCGTTTTTGTCGGAAAAAATGTTTTCGTGGTCCATTTTTTCTTCGGATCCCGGGAAACATGTTTTCGTGGTCCATTTTTTCTCCGGAACCCGGAAAAAATATTTTTGTGATCCATTTTTCCTCAAAAAAGGCGCAAATTTGTTTTCCTTTCGCGCGCGCGGCGTGCGCCGCATTTATGTTTTCGTAGTCAATTTTTTCTCAAAAAAACACACGAATCCGTTTTTCATTCGTCCCTTCTCCATTTTTCCCGGAAAAAATGTTTTCGTTGTTTGTTTTTTCCGAGCCAGGAGAAATATTTTTGTGATCCATTTTCCTAAAAAAAAGTTGCAAATTCATTTCTCGTTATCATCAACTAGTAGAGAAATGTTAGCAAGTAACATATAGAGCTAGCAACTGATGTAGAGTAGCTAGAAACTAATGTAGCAAATAGCATGTGAATCTAGCAACTAATGTAGAAAGTAGTATTTTAAAGTTGTTAACAACTAATGTAACAAGTAATATGTAGAATTAGCAACTAATGTAGAGCCACCGATAGTAGTTGATTACCAAAATATACGCAATATGTGTTTTGTTTTGTTTAGCTTGTCGAATGAAGCAATGCAATGCAAATAGAATGTGAAATGGATACTCGGTACGAGATATAAGATCACTGAAACATTGCAAATGAGAAATAATAGCTGTCGGAAGCCGCAATAGGACACAGGCCCACCTGTGTTTACCTGTACTAGTCCCTGGATCAATAGCTAGTACACACAGATCATAACAGTATGGATCATCACCATGCGATAAATAAAGTTTAATACAGAGTACTGGCCAACAAGGCCCATTATTACAAAAGTTGGACCCGTAGGTCATATAGCAATGAAATATTAAATCACAAGTTAACATGATAAAATGAAGTCCAGAAACACCACAGGCAAAGACTGAAGATAACGTGATCCTAGATGTCCTGATAATCTTCCTCTTCAAAGTCTTCATTGCAGATATCAAATGGTGGAACGCAGGCCCTTGGATAGCTATCTTTATCTCCCTGATCTGCTTCATGGAATAAGCAGCCCCGCAATAAAAAGCGAGGGTGAGTATGCAACATACTCAACAAGTCCGGTAAGAAATGCAATATGCAATTTGATTCAAGGGAAGGTATTGGTTAATTTTGCAAAAGCCAATTTTTAAAATTTTATCCTAGAATTTTTAATCGCATTTTTCAAAAGTATTTTCTTTTGATAAATCAGAGTTTAAACTTTTCGGGACACGGCTCCAACCGTGGAAATCAAAACAAGCATGGCATCGACCATAGTTTTATTTTAAGAATACATTTGGAATCTTTTTCTCGTGGCTACAACCACGAATTTTATCAAATCATAACATTCACGGCTACAACCGTGCTTTTCTTTTGTAAAATCTGATTTTGGAATCAAATAGAGAAAATCTACCTAGCGACAGCGCACTTTGTCCACCCTTGACCGTGGGTACGGCTATTCGAATAGTTTTACTCTGCAGAGCTTGCACGCTTTACCCGCGAGAGGTATTTCACTCTTTTTGGTCATTTGCTTCCTTTGGCATATAACCCCAAGTAAAAACCACAAGGCCATTTCCCTAACTACATCTTAACTAAGTCACGCCCGCTGAGGTTTCACCGCCAAATGGCTACAACCAAGTTGGAAGCCCCCTCTTGCGCCTGTAGGACTACTGTGGCTACAACCACGCCCACTCCACCGTTTGGCATGCCTTAATTAAGTTTTCACTAGTTACTCAGTCAGGCCCGTCCCATACCGGAACCCGCGGTCGCACTGTTGTACATTGTTTGACAATCACAAGGAATCGGTCCTTAAGGTGACTAGGGTGCCACATACTCAAACCCAAGTCTCGTGCATACTGCACCCGCCTTGCAACCTTCCACCCTATTCTCATTTTTGAAATTCCAAGTTTCTCTTTTCTTTTGTTTTACCAAACTGACAGCACCAACTGCCCTTTTTAAAATAACATTTTTGCTCAATCATTTAGAATTTCAAATAACAAGCTTTCAATTAAACATACGAATAGTATTTAGCATAACTAGGCACTACTAGTAGACTAAACAAGGGTGTTAGGCCATACAATTAATCATTCTAGGGCAACCAAAGGATAGATAGATTAATATGTAGCAAACATACATATTAACAAGGTATATAACTATACTCTATCATAACATATCATTTTATATAAACAACCATAGCATGCAAGTTAGTAAATCTATAAAACGTTTCAAAACATGGATCAACATGCTTCAAGGGAACTTATCAGAAACTTGCGGGGAACTTGCGGAAACTTGCGGGGGACTTGCCTTGGTCGGTGATGAGAGGGTTGTCTTCCTGGGGTTCTGCGACGGAGTCGACGTCTAGCGTTTCTATTAAACGAAAAACAGCGAATAAACAACCATTCGGAAAATACAAAGAAACACATTAATTCGTAATCACATGAAAACTTCCGGATAATTAGTTTAGCATTTTATACGATTTATAAAATTTATTTTAGAATTTTTGAACGTATAGTCTAAGAGCTACAAAACTCACAAGTTTAGACTTTCCGCGAATAATTTAAAAGTATAGTTTTAATTATAAAATTTCATAAAAATTTCTGTAGAAAGGTATTAATTTTCACTAATTAACAAAATTTGTTGCATGCAGTTTGGACTTAAAACGAATTTGTAGCGAAAAAGACAAAATTCACAATTTTCGAAAATCAACACATACACTAAACTCTCAACCCCATTGCATGCATGCTACTGTTCCAGGCAAGAGCACTTCACGCGTGCGCACTGTTCGGCGTGGGAGGTCTGCATGTACGTACTGGTTCGGCTTATACACACTAATAAATAAAATATATACTCACATACAAACACGTATACATACAGATGGAAAGTTATACTAACGAATCGGTCGAACATAACTACATGCAGATCAACCAAATATAACCGCATGTACACACAGACATATATATATATATATATATATATATATATATATATATATATATATATATATATATATATATATATATATATATATATATATAACAACCGAATATAACCACAGGTACACATATATACGTACAACACAGTGTGTATATATATATATGTATACATGCTACGACTAATATAGAAATATGCGTGTGCCTAGCGAGTATTTTATATACATGCATATATGCGTCTGTTCAACTATATACCTATGTATATATATACCTACGCGAATATATAAACGAGATAAAAATAGGAACAGAACGCGCGCAAGAGAGATAAGGGACTACCGGTCGGCGGCGGTAGTAGTGCAGACCGTCGACGTAGGAGAAGACGTCCAAGAAAGTGCACCGGCGACAGCGAGACGGTGGCAGCGACGACGGCGAATGCGACGATGGCGGTGGCGGCGACGACGACGACGGTGACGATGGCGGAGGCGACTTCAACGGCGGTGGCAGTGTCTGAGGCGGTGGTTGGTCAGTCGACCGTCGGAGTACAGTCGGCGACAACAGCGCAGGTCGACGAGCGTGGGAGGAGGCGGCCAAGTGGCGTTCAGCGGCGCAGACCATCGGCGCAGGAGAAGGCGAGGCCGGAGGTTGGCGTCAGCGGCGGTTGTTCCAACACTCGCCGGAGCGCTCGTCGCCGGAGATGAAGGAATAGCAACAAGGAAAATACTCACTGGAATGGTGTGGCCAGAACTTCTATTTTTTTTTACTCTGTACCGTACTTACCTAGCAAAGCAAAACTGAAGACAGATGACTGGCCACTTGAAGCCATGACACGAAGGAATTGGTAACGGGTTACAGGGGAGATGAAAGGACGACCACTGGTAATCAAGGTGGGAAACGGCTTGGAAAAAAAATGGGAGACTTCATGCGCACATGCACTGGAAACGGCTGGGGAAAATCCACGTCATGCATGCATTTTGTTTTTACACTCAAAGCTAATAGTGGCAAGTTACTAGTTCACGTACAGGGAATTGCCGAGTAGAGAAATTAAGAACAGGGAATGGCTAGAAAAATAAAGAGACGTGCAGACCATGGAAATGGCTGGCAATGGAAAAAGTAAGAAGGCTTGGAAAATCAATCGTCCAACAGGCACGTAAGCATATATACACATATACGTTCCAAAACGTGTTCCGAGAAAAAAAAATAGTAGAGGGGTTCTAAAAATCTGGAAAATTCCTGTAAAATACTAGAAACTATTTGGAACTTACAAAGTTGGTTTCGTGATTTTTCGACGTATAGATTTCTCTCAAAAATTCTTTTCGTGAATCAGACACCTGTACCGATTTTTATAAAATCAACGACTTACGTTATATAACATAATTTTCGAAAATATTTGAAGCGAACACTCTCGTCTACCAATTATCTTAATTATAAACGAATTTTTAAATTTTACGCTTATTCGAAAATGCCTGATCTTTATTTAATATGATTAGTTCAATAAACTGGAATTCAAATTAACCGCGAGGATTCTGAATAAATTCCGAAAAATCCAAATAATCCCGAAAACACACTAAATATTTTAGAGGCAAATTTTGGGATGTTACAAACCTCCCCCCCTTAACAGAATCTCGTCCCCGAGATTCGAAGCTAACTAGAGAATAGGCTCAGAAACTCCTTCAAGTTTTCTTTGTGTTTCCCAGTTGCTTCATAATCTGAGTGGTTGCTCCATTGAACTCAGCAAAAACGAATTGTCTTGTTCCTAGTTTCCCGCTCGGCTGTGTCCAAGATCTTTAATTGGATATTCCTTATAAGTCAGGTCTTCTTGCAATTCTATCTCTTCCGTAGGTGTCTGCTTTGTTATTGGCAATGGTAGCAGCAACTGTATTGACTTGAACTGCTTCAATAACCTCGGTGGGATCTGTCCTTTCCATCTGTTGACACACCAAGGTTCAGGCAAGAGGGAAAAGCATAGATAAGTACCCAAGAATCCTAGTGCGGGGAGAACTGGTTTAACCCAAAAACTTATACAAACAACTATTAATAACTTGGTATGGTTGCTTACAGAAGCCTAAAAGCTATGCAACACATACTGCACACTCAGCAACCAATGAAAAACCAAATTAACCTAAGCACACAATAATCTAGCGTCTAATTAAAAGGGTAACTCTCCTCTCTTAAGAGACGCGACTCTCACACATGAGTCTCAACCGACTACTAAAGCACTGGTTCTTCAAGCTTCTGAACCACTTCATCGATCCACTTCTCTTCGAGCTCGATGATGCCTTACTTCATGATCTTCAGGGTTGACAGCGACATCCAGTACTTTCTCCTTAAGTGTGAAACATCGTTAACTATTCGGAATGACTCAGGTAAGATTTCCATTTAAACCGAAGGGAAAGATAGAAGTTTTAGCAAAGAGGAGAGAATAGAAGAATAAGATAAGTCAAGAACTCATTATTCTTTCAAGTTAAATTTTCTCTTTAGAAAATAATTTTGAAGCTCCGAGAGACGGCCAATCTATCTAGGGTCACGTCCTACGGTCTTGGCTCTGATACCACTTCTGTCGGAACCCGCAATAGGACACGGGCCCACCTGTGTTTACCTGTACTAGTCCCTGGATCAATAGCTAGTACACACAGATCATAACAGTATGG
Source organism: Rhipidocladum racemiflorum (assembly GCA_036346355.1). Classification (NCBI taxonomy): domain Eukaryota; kingdom Viridiplantae; phylum Streptophyta; class Magnoliopsida; order Poales; family Poaceae; genus Rhipidocladum; species Rhipidocladum racemiflorum. Next base: position 25,655,512 of record CM070571.1, read on the forward strand.
ATCATCACCATGCGATAAATAAAGTTTAATACAGAGTACTGGCCAACAAGGCCCATTATTACAAAAGTTGGACCCGTAGGTCATATAGCAGCGGAAATATTAAACTGTCAAATTAACATGATAAAATGAAGTCCAGAAACACCACAGCAAAGATCAAGATAACGTGATCCTAGATGTCCTGATAATCTTCCTCTTCAAAGTCTTCATTGCGTATATCAAATGGTGGAACGCAGGCCCTTGGATAGCTATCTTTATCTCCTCGATCCGCTTCATGGAATAAGCAACCCATAATAAGCGAGGGTGAGTATGCAACATACTCAACAAGTCCGGTAAGAAATGCAATATGCAATTTGATTCAAGGGAAGGTATTGGTTAATTTTGCAAAAGCCAATTTTTAAAATTTTATCCTAGAATTTTTAATCGCATTTTTCAAAAGTATTTTCTTTTGATAAATCAGAGTTTAAACTTTTCGGGACACGGCTCCAACCGTGGAAATCAAAACAAGCATGGCATCGACCATAGTTTTATTTTAAGAATACATTTGGAATCTTTTTCTCGTGGCTACAACCACGAATTTTATCAAATCATAACATTCACGGCTACAACCGTGCTTTTCTTTTGTAAAATCTGATTTTGGAATCAAATAGAGAAAATCTACCTGGCGACAGCGCACTTTGTCCACCCTTGACCGTGGGTACGGCTATTCGAATAGTTTTACTCTGCAGAGCTTGCACGCTTTACCCGCGAGAGGTATTTCACTCTTTTTGGTCATTTGCTTCCTTTGGCATATAACCCCAAGTAAAAACCACAAGGCCATTTCCCTAGCTACATCTTAACTAAGTCACGCCCGCTGAGGTTTCACCGCCAAATGGCTACAACCAAGTTGAAAGCCCCCTCTTGCGCCTGTAGGACTACTATGGCTACAACCACGCCCACTCCACCGTTTGGCATGCCTTAATTAAGTTTTCACTAGTTACTCAGCCAGGCCCGTCCCATACCGGAACCTGCGGTCGCACTGTTGTACATTGTTTGACAATCACAAGGAATCGGTCCTTAAGGTGACTAGGGTGGCACATACTCAAACCCAAGTCTCGTGCATACTGCACCCGCCTTGCAACCTTCCACCCTATTCTCATTTTTGAAATTCCAAGTTTCTCTTTTCTTTTGTTTTACCAAACTGACAGCACCAACTGCCCTTTTTAAAATAACATTTTTGCTCAATCATTTGGAATTTCAAATAACAAGCTTTCAATTAAACATACGAATAGTATTTAGCATAACTAGGCACTACTAGTAGACTAAACAAGGGTGTTAGGCCATACAATTAATCATTCTAGGGCAACCAAAGGATAGATAGATTAATATGTAGCAAACATACATATTAACAAGGTATATAACTATACTCTATCATAACATATCATTTTATATAAACAACCATAGCATGCAAGTTAGTAAATCTATAAAACGTTTCAAAACATGGATCAACATGCTTCAAGGGAACTTATCAGAAACTTGCGGGGAACTTGCGGGAACTTGCGGAAACTTGCGGGGGACTTGCCTTGGTCGGTGATGAGAGGGTTGTCTTCCTGGGGTTCTGCGACGGAGTCGACGTCTAGCGTTTCTATTAAACGAAAAACAGCGAATAAACAACCATTCGGAAAATACAAAGAAACACATTAATTCGTAATCACATGAAAACTTCTGGATAATTAGTTTAGCATTTTATACGATTTATAAAATTTATTTTAGAATTTTTGAACGTATAGTCTAAGAGCTACAAAACTCACAAGTTTAGACTTTCCGCGAATAATTTAAAAGTATAGTTTTAATTATAAAATTTCATAAAAATTTCTGTAGAAAGGTATTAATTTTCACTAATTAACAAAATTTGTTGCATGCAGTTTGGACTTAAAACGAATTTGTAGCGAAAAAGACAAAATTCACAATTTTCGAAAATCAACACATACACTAAACTCTCAACCCCATTGCATGCATGCTACTGTTCCAGGCAAGAGCACTTCACGCGTGCGCACTGTTCGGCGTGGGAGGTCTGCATGTACGTACTGGTTCGGCTTATACACACTAATAAATAAAATATATACTCACATACAAACACGTATACATACAGATGGAAAGTTATACTAACGAATCGGTCGAACATAACTACATGCAGATCAACCAAATATAACCGCATGTACACACAGACATATATATATATATATATATATATATATATATATATATATATATATATATATATATATGGGTATAACAACCGAATATAACCACAGGTACACATATATACGTACAACACAGTGTGTATATATATATGTATACATGCTACGACTAATATAGAAATATGCGTGTGCCTAGCGAGTATTTTATATACATGCATATATGCGTCTGTTCAACTATATACCTATGTATATATATACCTACGCGAATATATAAACGAGATAAAAATAGGAACAGAAACGCCAAGAAGAGAGATAAGGGACTACCGGTCGGCGGCGATAGTGCAGGCCGTCGGCGTAGGAGAAGACGCCCAAGAAAGTGCACCGCGACGGCGGCGACCAACGGCGGCATGAGACGGCGGCAGCGACGACGGCGATAAGGCGACGATGGCGGTGGCGGCATTTACGACGACGGTGACGATGGCGGAGGCGACTTCAACGGGCGATGGCGATGTCGAGGCGGTGGTTGGTCGGCCGACCGTCGAGTACGCCGGCGACAACAAGCAGTCGACGAAAGCGTGGGAGGAGGCGGCAGCGGGCGTTCAGCCAGCGCACCATCACGCAGGAGAAGGCGAGGCCGGAGGTTGGCGTCGGCCGGTTGTTCCAACACTCGCCGAGCGCTGTCGCCGGAGATGAAGGAATAGCAACAAGGAAAATACTCACCGAATGGTGTGGCTAACTTCTATTTTTTTACTCAGCACCGCATTTACCTAGCAAAGCAAAATCAAGATGTATGATCGCCACTTGAAGCCATGACACGAAGGAATTGGTAACGGGTTACAGGGAGATGAAAGGACGACCACCGGTAATCAAGGTGGGAAACGGCTTGGAAAAAAATGGGAGACTTCATGCGCACATGCACCGAAAGCGGTGGGAAATCCACGTCATGCATGCATTTTGTTTTTACACTCAAAGCTAATAGTGGCAAGTTACTAGTTCACGTACAGGGAATTGCCGAGTAGAGAAATTAAGAACAGGGAATGGCTAGAAAAATAAAGAGACGTGCAGACCATGGAAATGGCTGGCAATGGAAAAAGTAAGAAGGCTTGGAAAATCAATCGTCCAACAGGCACGTAAGCATATATACACATATACGTTCCAAAACGTGTTCCGAGAAAAAAAAATAGTAGAGGGGTTCTAAAAATCTGGAAAATTCCTGTAAAATACTAGAAACTATTTGGAACTTACAAAGTTGGTTTCGTGATTTTTCGACGTATAGATTTCTCTCAAAAATTCTTTTCGTGAATCAGACACCTGTACCGATTTTTATAAAATCAACGACTTACGTTATATAACATAATTTTCGAAAATATTTGAAGCGAACACTCTCGTCTACCAATTATCTTAATTATAAACGAATTTTTAAATTTTACGCTTATTCGAAAATGACTGATCTTTATTTAATATGATTAGTTCAATAAACTGGAATTCAAATTAACCGCGAGGATTCTGAATAAATTCTGAAAAATCCAAATAATCCCGAAAACACACTAAATATTTTAGAGTCAAATTTTGGGATGTTACAATAGCCCTATTTAAAGCTGATGTCATCCCACTGCTTTTGTCTTGTCTATGTCACTATGTGTGAATAGAATGCACAAGGAAGGAATCTCACTCCGGTATGGATAGTTATTATTTTGGATATTAATACGATCTCTAAAATACAATTTTAACAATTAATTTTTATTGTACTCTGTCCAGTTTTCAAAAAGATAACGTTTTGAGCATCGATATGGTCTTCAAAGTACAACTTTGACCACTAATTTTTATTATAATATATTTATAAAACTCAATAAAATTATAATATTATGAAAATACTTATTAGGACAAGTCTACATATATAATTTTCGTATATCTAATTTAAATATTCAAAAATATATCAATAATTAAAGTTTCAGAAGTTTGACCACCATTATATCCACAACATCATTTTTTTAACACTGAAGGGAGTAGTATATTTATAAAATCTAATAAGATTATAATATTATAAAAGTACTTTTCAAGACAAACCACATATATATAATTTTTATATATCCAATTAAAATAAATAAATAAATATTAAAGGTCAGACTACACCTATATTGAAGACAACAACTATCCTGTGACTAGAGAGTAAAAAGGAAGTAAGGTGGAAAGGATCAAGTGGAGCCCGGCCAGGGTTCAAAATTTCGTTTTAGGTCAAATCTCGTCGTCGATCGAAATCCAATTTTTCGGCGAGATCTCGTTATTTCGGACGAAATCCGGACGGAATTCAAACACCAAAATTTAAATCCGGTTTTTTAACCAAAATTTCTGGGATTTCGTTTCAAATACCGAAATTTCGTCCCAAATACCCGAGATCTCGGTAAAATTCAACTGAACGAAAAATGGTTCAAACGATGTCAAAATTTTTTGAAATTTTGGTCAGACTTGGAAAATGACTTGAGGAATCCAATCCGGTCAAACTCCGGTCAAATCCGATGAAATCGGGACAAATCTACATATATAATTTTTATTATAATATATTTATAAAACTCAATAAAATTATAATATTATGAAAATACTTATTGGGACAAGTCTACATATATAATTTTCGTATATCTAATTTAAATATTCAAAAATATATCAATAGTCAAAGTTTCAGAAGTTTGACCATCACTATATCCACAACGTCATTTTTTTAAGACTGAAAGGAGTAGTATATTTATAAAATCTAATAAGATTATAATATTATAAAAGTACTTTTCAAGACAAAACTACATATATATAATTTTCATATATCCAATTAAAATAAATAAAAAAATATTAAAGGTCAGACTACACCTATATTGAAGACAACAACTATCCTGTGACTGGAGAGTAAAAAGGAAGTAAGGTGGAAAGGATCAAGTGGAGCCCGTCCAGGGTTCAAAATTTCGTTTTAGGTCAAATCTCGTCATTGATCGAAATCCGATTTTTCGGCGAGATCTCGTTATTTCGAACGAAATCCGGACGGAATTCAAAAACCAAAATTTAAATCCGGTTTTTTTAACTGAAATTTCTGTGATTTCGTTCCAAATACCGAAATTTTGTCCCAAATACCCGAGATCTCGATAAAATTTAACTGAACAAAAAATGGTTCAAACGATGTCAAAGTTTTTTGAAATTTTGGCCAGACCTGGAAAATGACTTGAGGAATCCAATCCGATCAAATCCGGTCAAATTTTGGACAAATTTCGGTCAAAAAACCGAGATTTCGGTCTATTTCACCGAAATTTCGCCGAAATTATAGGGTGTTGTAGCACTTTTAAATTTTTTTAGGGCTTTTTAATTTCGCCGGGATTATGAAACTCGGAGGGGTCCGAAAACCAAAATTTCGCATGATTTCGGCGAGAATTTGAACCCTGAGCCCGGCCCCTCGCGCATTAGGCACATCCATGAAATATGAACTCCAGTTCTTGAAAGATAATCACATTGGTACAACACCGGAAATATAAATTAACCATACTGTTATATTATTTCCCAATCAGTTTATCTTCAGTGATAAGGTATACACAACAGCCAACAGAGTAGATCTCATCTTATACCAGTATACAACACAAATAGCATGGGAATCGTTCCTTGCCAAGTTGCACATTAGATAGTTTCATTCAATCAAGTGGGTCCGTGACTGAGCAGACCTCTATAGTTTTGGAGTTGTCAATCGCATCTCAGGAAATTTTCTTTGCTTTCTTGTCCTCCCATTCCTTGCGGGCAGCGACAATCAATTTGCCTACATTGGCGTGAAAGCCAGGATATGGCTCGTAGCCACCAAACTTCTGAAGAACCTGAAGCAAACGAGGTGGTGTCATGACTAGCGAGGTAATTTTGTTGCCATCCATCCAGGGAGGCGACAGGGCAGTTCTAAAACTACAGCGATGCTGAAGTTTACCTCTAAAAGTACAAAAAATGGGGCCATCAAGAAAGCCTGGACAAGATTGTCAAGGAGAGCAGGTGCACGCTTCTACAATGAAGATAAGAGTTAGGTGTACTCCCATCGGAGAGATTATTATATACCTAGTGCCTAATCTAATAGCAAGACAGAGACTTGCCTCAAAAACTCCATGTCCAATGAATTGCATGGTCCAACAGAACAGCTGAGCTACCAACACTACCTGTAACAAAACCATGAATTAATGTTTGAACCATAAACAAAAAGATTGCATCTTGAAGCAGCTCCAGTTCACTATGCTAATATTACATGGACAAAACAGGGAATCTCTTTTTTATCAGCTCCAATCTTGCAACAAGGAAACAATGCACCCCTTAATTTTCAAAGCAAACTATTGTCAGATAATAAATTCTTATGTTGCGAAAGAATGAAGAGAGTGGATCCTTATGTAAGCACCTGCACAGCTAACTTCTGAAATTTTAAATCTGTGACCTAGGCCCAATGAAATTGGTTCAAAAGAACTATCAACTTGTGTGCATCAGAATTAGTTGATGACTTCATGGGCACAAACAACATGTAGCATAAGACATACTAAAATGTCTTCTTGCTGTTTTAAGTAACCACATGCAGGGCATTAGTTTATCAAAAGAGTTCTTTTACGGTATAATAAATTCAATATGAATGGTTCGTTCTTTTCGATCCAGTGGATCAAATTAGCTAGTATTTATTTATACTTCCTACGGTAGTAGAGTAATAAAAATATCCTCAACAAATCAATAGCTAGATCTAATTTCTACTACTCACCATATACAACCAGTATAATGTACTGTAAAATTTCTCTATCAAAATTATGAGTAGTGATCTGATGGTGCAGCAGCAATTAGTAGTGGATGACACAAACATGTTGTATGCCTTCTTGCAGTTACAGGTAGCTTAATACAAGTCGTGCATCAATCATGAAAAGTGACCTGATGGTCCAGCGGTTAGCTGTGGCATCTGGATAAAACAAGTGCTGTTACAAGGGCTCCCCCAACTTGTCACTAAATGAGTAATATGACGGATCCATCCTGGAGTTTATATGACAAAGTAATAATTTGTACAGATAGCCGCCCGCCAGAACCAAATCTTTTGTGATACAAAATAATAACCTTAGATATGATCATTAAAGTGTGAAATGACCGACAGTCTCATCTTATTCCAGGAATACCTTCAAGGGAAACTATGACAACAGCCTATTTTGAAGTGAATGTGTGTCATAAGATTTAGAGTTTTAGACATTTACACATCAGTAAATAAGTCTCAAGCTAGCAATTTTATGTTAGCATCGGGGGGATTACTTCAACCCTTTTCACTAATGGAAATCAGGCTTCAGCTACTCTATATCCCCTTTCCCCCACTAATTAGCTGCCTAGGATGCAGTATATAGTTTTACACTAGTTGGCCTTCAGCAAACCACCTTGACAACCTTAAAATCTCTCTCTCAAGGTTATTAAGTCAGTAAGTCAAATCTAGTCGCCAAGGGACCGACTTGCCAACTAGTCATCAACTACTTGTCAACTTGCCAGTAAACCACCCTTGGACGATAGCTTAAACAGAGCATGAAATAAACAAGACTTGAATAAATTTAGAACATGTTACCTCATCTTCTACTACAATAGAACAGAGCAGCTGCTACCACCACATCTGCTAATTTGCTACTACTACCACTCATACTCTACTACTACTTGCTGCTACTATACTACTACTAGTACTAGCTGCTACTATACTACTACTAGTACTTGCTGCTACTACTAGTCTAGTAGTACTATATTAGTATTTAGTACATTACTACTTGCTGGTCGCTACTACTACTACTAGATCTACGAGAGGTTGAGAGCATTAGAGCAAAACAGAGCAAATCAGCACTCGGCAAAACAGGGCAGCAAAGCGGAGAGAAAGGAGCTTAGGAGAAAAAGGATCTGAGGGGGAAGGGATGAAGGAGGGAGGTGAATCCAAAGGCCAAGACGATGCTTGCAAATGGTAGCCTGAGCCAAGGGCAAAGGCGACAGGTGCTGCAAGACAGCGGATTCCGGAGAGAACTAACAGGTGGAGGCTGCTCGCTAGTTGCTAGGGTTTGAGTGCCAAGACCCTTTATCCCCTTCAGTTTTTCAACCTGACACTAGGCCACCTCAAATAAAACACCAAATCAGAGAAAAAGCAAGCCAAGTCGCGCACTCTCTCCAGCACTCACCCACAAGTCGTCCGACTTGTCTCTCCAAATCGATGACTAGTCAATCCAAGTCGACCAGTCGACAACAAGTCGCTCAACGTGCTCAACTAGTCAAGTCGGCGGAACCAGTCGAGCGCCTTGAGCCGACTGGACGAGTAGTCGACGAATTAAAATCTCTCTCCACACTAAGAAAAACCATAACACAGATCCCAACAACTTCAATTGAGAATTGATTCATTATGTTCATAGCCTACCACCAATACACCAGACCGGCGCACTATACCCATAATTGTCATGATATCACCCAATAAAGTAATACAAAGATTTCGCCCTTAATCCTATTGAAAATATCAAAACTAACATACCACACTAGCATAAGTTGACCATAAGGCCACGACATCATCGTGTAAACAAAAAAATTCGGTTACCAGTTTATCAGCATGTTAATCGAATGGAGTTTCTATAGCCTAAACCGAGCACCAATTGAAGTAAGAAATCAACACCCCTATACTGGACCACCTAAGCACAAGCTACCACTCCACTAACCACGAACGCAACCTAAACCAGACCAAAAATTCCGTACGCTACGACCAAATCGGCAAACAATTATAGACAAAACACTAACTCTCACCGATCACAAAGGCAAGCTACAAAATACAACTCAATCCAAGCAACCTACACAGAAAAAATCATCAGGACACGCTCTGCAAAAGGGGGGGGGGGGGATTCTGTGACCTTGCATCCGGTGGAGAAGCCGAGGCCGGCGGCGAGGGCGCCGCTGGCGGCCCAGCAGAGGAAGCAGAGGACGGCGGCGAGGGCGCCGGCGCGGCGGTCGAGGAGGAGGTAGAAGGCTCCGTAGAGCGCGGTGCCGGCCGCTGCGGCGTGCGGGAACGGGGCGGTGAGGTGGAGGAGCAGAGCGGTGGTGAGGAAGATGGGCCAGACGAAGAGCGCGTGGATGGCCACGTTGACCGGGTTGCTGTGGTACGCGCCGTAGAAGGCGAAGTGCCGCTCCAGATCTAGGAGGCCGCCGCCGCCACTGCGAGGCTTCGCCATGGCTTGGCTGACCCGGGGGCCGGAGCTGCTTGGGTTCCTTTCGATGAGAATGAGGAGACTTCAATTTGGAAATGGGCACGGGACAAGGTCACAAGGGTGCCGCACGGTAAAGGCGATGCGTACATCTAAGACCATCTCCAACCCATTCCCGTCCCCTCCCTCATTCCCTTCGCGAAGGGATTCCCATTCCCTTCATTTCCAACGGGTTCAAGATTCCCTTCAGGATTCTCTCTCCCATTCCCTCCAGGAAGGGATTCTCTCTCCTTTCCCTATACAATTCCCTTTAAAGGGAATCTGTTGGAGATGAGTGGAAATAAAGGGAATGGGAATGGGGAAGGGAACAGGGAAGGGAATGAAATGAAGGGAATATGGTTGGAGATGGTCTAAGACCTGTTTGGCAACAAGGTTTTGCAAAACTATATACATCTAGGACCTGTTTGGCAACAAAGTTTTGCAAAACTATAGTTTTGCAAAATCATGGTTTAGGAATTGTCTTACATAAAAAACATGATTTTACTAAACCCTATTGAAACCATGTTTTTTTTTAAAACTCCCAACTGTTTGGCTACAAAGTTTTTGGTTCATATTTTCAAAGTTTTTGAGTTGTTTTGGCGCCAATGCTCAGAAAAATTTGCTCAAGACCAAAGTTTCTAAAACAGAGAAAAAACCATGGTTTTTAAAACAGAGTTTTTTGAAGGGTTACCAAACACCTCCTGGTTTCTAAAACAGAATTTTTTTTCCCAAAACCATGGTTTTGTCTCGAAACTATGAAAAAAAAACCCTGTTGCCAAACAGGCCCTTAATTTATGCAGGCCACACGGTGTCGTGAGTTCTGTTTAATTTCGTTTTCGATTCACGTTATGTCGCTTTACGAAATCTAAAATTTTATTAAAATCTTATTATTTTAGATGAAATGTAAATGAAATAAAAAGCAAACTTCAAATTCGATTCTTCTTAACCGAAATTTACTGAGATCTCAGCAAGATTTACCGGGATCTCAGTAATTTTTAAATGAACGAAAATTAGTCCACAAAACATCAAAAAAAATTGAAATTTTCTATGAATGATCCTGACACATCACTAATATTTTCATAAAAATTTCAGATGATAATTAAGCCTAAAGAATTTTAAAATTTTTAAACAGTGTTGTTGTCATCATAAAAAGACTTACCGATAAATTTTAACCGAATGGAAAATGGTGCAAACCACGTTAGAAACTTTTAAAAAAAGTTTTAGATGGTCTTGACACATCCATAATATTTTCATAAAATTTTTAGATAATGATCAAGCTTGAGGAATTTTTAAAAATTCGGATAGTGCTATTAAAGACCGATCAGCAAATTTCAACTGAATGAAAAATGGTTCAAACCATGTTAAAAAATTTTGAAAATTTTTGTGGATGGTCATGATGCATCACTAATGCTCTCATATAATTTTTAGATAATGATCAAGCTTCAGAATTTCTTAAAAATTCTGACAACCAAGATACTTAATTTATGATCACGAGAATTAATGTGCATAGGCTAACAGGATGATCTATCGATTGTCCCACACGTAAAATGACTTGAAGGATCCAATCTAGTAAAATTTTGGTCAAAAATACCAAAATTTTGGTCAAATTTGCTAAAAACTCATTGAGATTTTAGGGTACTGTAGCACTGTGATTTTTTTTTCAAAATTTTTTTATTTCATCAGGATTATGAAACTCGGAGGTCTGAAATCTGAGATTTTACAAAATTTTGCCGACATGTTGATCCTTGGTTTAAGTTGTGACTTGTAAAAGTGATGTAATTTTGTTAAAAAAAATATCCTAGATTATACCATCCGATTCGGACGGAATACCTCTTGGCCATCCGATCTCTCTTCACATGCACATGATCTCTTCCTTTGTTTAAAATCTCATCGAGATTTTGGAGATCTCAGCTTTCGATTGAACCGAGATTCTAAATATCAGTGAGATAAAAAAAATTAAAAAAATTTAATTGCTACAGTAGTTTCAAGATTTTTCTGCGAGAGGGTCACAAATTTGACCAGTTTTTATGTTCGTAAGAACGGATTTAGCACCAAATTTTTTGTGACGAATTGCAATACCTTTTTTTGTGGAAAATATGTAAAATTTTGGGGAAACAATACATATATAAATTTCGATCATATTGATCAAAATTTCACAGGAGTTGAATTGGGCCAAATATATAAATGCCTTTTTCTATTTGAGCCGGCCGAACCGGCGCATTCTTTTTTTCCCTGACTCAAGCCAGCCCACTCGGCCTCTTCTGCCTCCTCTCTTTCTTCCTCCCTCCCTCTTTCTTTCTCTCTCTTCTCCTCTATTGCTCCCGAGCTCCACCTCCCTTTTTGCTTTCAAAAATAGATCCTACAAAAATCCATTTATGACGCAAGCGTGATGCTATAAATCGGTTTTTATTTAAAAATAATTCTAAAAATTCAAAATTGCCACTGACATCACTATTGTGCTATAATTTTGATTTTATTTAGAAAAATAATTTTAAAAATTAGAACAAATCTATTTTTTTTCTCCTTTTTATTTGTTTTTAAACTTATGAGAACCCGTTTTCGTCTATTCAAGCTCCGTTTGGCTATGTTTTCCTTTCTAAATTCATCTAAAATCTTAAATTTATGGTTTATGTTAGTTTGGTATTTTTATTTGAATTTGATTGTTTTTCACGTATAGATTTCGCAATCTGAGAAGTACGCGAGCGACGATTTTGAGCAGTAACCCGTCGAGCAAGGCAAGTTACACCTCCTTGATCACATTAATCCCAGTTTTTAAATTGTATTTTGAATTTAAATTATTGCATGCCTAGCTTTTACAAGTATTATTTCTTTCCCAGATTTAAAATAATAGTTACGCCCATTATTGTTAAACCACCATAGAAAATTTGAATACTTATGCCATTGTAACCCTAAGAAAATATGCTTTATTATATAATAATACATAGAAAATTGTTTAGACATGCTTAGAACTGAATTTAGAATGTTTTGAAAAATTTGTGCCAAAATAAGATTCTCTTAAAATGGAAGGCATGATTTGATATTTCAATGATATGGTTTGGTTAAAATGAAAATGTGGTTTAGACTTTAGACCGGACGAGAAATGGTTATAAGGTGGTTTCATCATGGTTCTGAGTTTATGGAAAGTCTCGCCTAGTCAGTTAAGAACCAATTGTGAGTTACTGAATTTATGGAACAAACTTGGCTAACTAATTTGCAAAATTTCATTGTCGGTTGTGCCAAATGGGTGGTTTTTCGGTGCAAGAGGGGCTTCTAGATTGGATAGTTTTAACCCTACCAGCGCTGGAACCTTAGTGGGGCATGACTTGCTTGGAATGATGCATTGTAAAGGCATTGTGATAATTACTTAGTCGAACGCCTACGAAAGTGTGTCATTCTAATACATTAAGTTGATTATCTCTTATGGGTAAAGTTGTACAACATCTGTAGAGTGTAAAACTAATCGATTAGCCTTGGTCGCGGTTCTGGGCATGCCGAGCTGGCCTTTTGCAATTAGATTTTGGTTTTACAAAAGTGATTTCAGATAGGAAGATGATTTATAGATAGAAGGTGGTTCCATCTGAAAGAAAATTTAGAATTAAGCTCTGGGTTTCATCCCGTGTTGAAAATTGGTTTAAAACTCACTTTTATTAATCAACTATGCATTCAAAATTGTTTATTTTATTTGAAATGTTACTTATTGCTCAAACTAACCATATTATGCCATCCTTTGTCATTCTTATATTAATACTGTTTTTTTCCGATGTGACTTACAGAGTACTTTTGTACTCACCCCTTGCTTACTCTGTTGATTCAGAGAAGGAGTTCTATACCAGTGAGGATCTCAATGACTAGGCTGCTACCCTAGTCGGTTGCTTGTGATAGATTTGTTGGGTTCTACTATGATTTTATTTTACTTACACTGTATTATTTTATGTTGGTTTGCACGTCATTTATGCTGTAAACTTTGATAATTAATAAAAATAAAATTTTACTTAATATATTGTGGTATTATTTCTACTGTATGTACTAATTTTTTCTGCATTAGTATAGGACTAGTTAATGCCCGTGCGTTGCTACGAAAAACAAAATTAATAACAAAAAATAAAGATTAAAAAATAAAAAAAATTATTTCACAAGATCAAACATCTATCTTTAACGCTTCGTTTCTTGCGAAAGCTGGCTAATTAAAGCAACGCTTCGTTTCTTGCGTAGAGCAATTAAGCAGGGCAATTAAGTAGGGCAATTAAGCAAGGCAATTAATGACGTGGGAAAAACTCACCACTGCCACCAACTGCTGCTTTAGAATAGTAGAGATACACAGAGAATTACATAAAGTGTTTTTCCATGGTGTGACACCACCTACCATGGAGGCCACAGCGCCGGCCCTGAGGGGGGGCGAGCGGGGCAGCCGCTCCGGGCCCCCCTCCGACCGTGGGCCCCACCCTATAGCTACATACATTAGTAGAACATTTTAGTTGTTTGCATGTTTAGTATTTTTGCTGATTGTATGGCCCATCAGATCAGCCCATGGAGCAGCCCGTTTGCACATTTAACATTTTGGTTGGTGTTTGGCGTGGTCTGAAGTGGGAAGTCGGACAGGAGGGCCCCATTTTAAATCTCGTTCCGGGCCCCTGAAATCTCAGGACCGCCGCTGGGAGGCCATCGATTGTAGCTCGAGCTAGGTGTTCTGCCATAGAGGCTAGCAACTGGAGCTGGGTCGTCTACCATTAAGTCCAATGACTGGAGCAGGTAGAGCAAGACTTTAAGGGTGCATTTGGTTGCCTTACCAAGTGATACATATATGAGATAGTTTAAGAAAAAAATTATCCATGTATTTAGTTGCTTGAATGAAATCATTCCATCCTGAATCAAGTGATACAAATTTAAAAAATATTTTCTCTAGATGCTGAACCATCTCATTCATCCAAAATAATAGAACCAAATGATACATACTACCCCATTCTATTCAACCTCATCTATCAACCAGAGAGACAAACACACCCTGAGAAGACCGAGGAGGATGAATGGACAAAATGGCCTTTCAATTACACTCGCACCAAACAGCGAACTCACGGAGAAAGAGGTGATGGAAGTGGCCCGAAATGCACAAGAATTCAATAAAGATAGTGGTAACAGAAAAGATGTAAAACTATGTCACGTACAGTGAAATTTAACAGAAATGGAAAATACGACTATGATTAAAACAAACGTTTCGGATGATTTGCAGATTTTAGAGGTAAACATCACATGAACGGTTATAGAGAAGAGAGAGAGAGAGAGAGAAAAAAAAAAGTTTCCAATAATTCTCAGAGAAAATTTCCCATGAGGTTTGTAAAAATTTTTGTTTTGATCCAAAATTTGTATTCTACGCGAACTTTTTTGAAACCATTTTGCAAGTTCAAACACTTTTGTAGAAAATTTCCTATGGGAATCCAGGGTACAAAAAGTCATGGTTTGTTTTTTCTTTTGTGTGTTTTCCAATTTTAGCCTATCAACTCAAATGAAAAAATGATTCTTTCTTGGGACGATGAAAAAATGATTTAAGCAAGGGAGTGACTATGATACATACGTATGTAGTTTATACACTTCGAGTGTACCCTTTTTTCACCGTTCACTAATCGCACTAAAAGTAGTAGTAGGGAGTAAAAAAACTTGAGAGAAGATTAAAAAAGTTTTAACAAAAGTTGCATGCACGATAGATATTCTTTTTAACCAATCATAATTCATAATAAAGCGGGGGCATGACAGCAAGAGAAAAAGAACGACAATATTTGTCATGCATAAAAAAACACCGTCTTTTTAATATATCGAACTGAACCTACCTATGGAACAGGTATGATCGTAACCGTCGATAGTATCAAAGCAGACAAGCTGTTCAAATGTTCTAGAAAGATGCAAGAGAAAAGGTCTTGAGAGACTGCTCAGTCAAGTTTGGCTTTATTTCGCTTGGAAAAAAATGTTGAATATTTGTCTCACATTTGACTTATGGTGGTTGTGGTCTGCAGCACATCAGCACCTCGAATCTGAGGACAATTTCGTATTTTGTACAACTTTAGACTCGTATTTACAAAATGATACAACCGTTTCGCATATTTACAAAAAACCAGTGATGTCCTATACCCGAAAAACCGAAATTGCATGCTTGATTCACCAAAAACCAGACATTGCGTATTCGGTGTACCAAAAACCGGACAAGAGTATTTTCGAATTTTAAATTCTCATGTTCGGTTTTTGGTAAACCATAAACCGGACATGGTTTTTTTTTTTTTTGCTCTTTTCTGATTTTTCAACCCGAGCTGATTCAAATACAAATAACTTTCGCTACAGAACTCCAAATTCAATTAGACAACTTTCTAAATTTGTGTAAAATCATTTAGATTATGAATATGTAAAAATATTTTAATTTTGATTATTGTGCGGCAAACGATGTCTCAGTCATGGTAAATTTGGATTTTCTAAAACCGGTTATTGCGTATTCAGGTTTTCAAAAACCGGTTATTGCGTATTTACAAAATTAAAATTTCATACCCGGTTTGGTTATTTTGGTTATATTCTCTCACTAAAATAGCATATGATGTTTACTTCTTTATCTTTATCTTTATTTTTATCGTGCAACTTTATAATTATCACACGTACATTAAAATAGAAAATTTCATCATGCGATATGGAGCGGTACCCCTTACAAACAAACGTCATATGCTATTTTGGCGAGAGAATATAACCAAAATAACCAAACTGGGTATGAAATTTTAATTTTGTAAATACTCAATAACCAGTTTTTGAAAATCCGAATACGCAATAACCGGTTTTGAAAAATCCGAAATTACCGTGACTTGGACATCATTTGCTGTACAATAATCAAAACTAAAATATTTTGCATATTCATAATCTGAATGATTTTACACAAATTTAGAAAGTTATCTCATTGAATTTGGAGTTGTATAACGAAAGTTATTTGCATTTGAATCAACTTGTGTTGAAAAATCAGGAAAAAAAAAAGCAAAACAAAAAAAAAACATGTCCGATTTATGGTAAACCGGACATGCATTTTCTGTTCACCAAAAACCGGACATGGGAATTTAAAAACCAAATTCGGTTTTTGGTACACCGAATACGCCATGTCCGGTTTTTGGTGAATCGGATATGTAATTTCGTTTTTTTTCAGGTATTGGACATCACTGGTTTTTTTGTAAATACTTGAAACTGTTATATTATTTTGTAAATACGAGTCAAAAGTTGTATTACATACGAAATTTTCTCATTAGTGTGGATCCCCCCCTTTTCCGGATGAGAATCCTTGTTTACTGCCATTTTTTTTCATTCTTCTAGCAAAACTTCGGCATCCTTACCCCAACTTACCGGAATTATAAAAAAAAAATCAGAAAAGGGTTATTAATAGTGGCATGAACAACATATTGCTAAGTTTAACGAAATTTGGGAAGTCATGCGAGAATATCTAGTTCTAGCGTCTCTCGGAGTTACACGTGATTTACTGAAGCAAATTCATTGCGACCAGACAGTTGCAACCAGGGTTGATATTTTCTTTTGAGAACAGATAACCAAGCCCCTTTAGCCGATTTTCGTAGAAAATCGAAAAAAATCAGATGAATTTGAAATTAAACAGGAGGTCAAAATAGCATCGCCAGCACAGGAAAATCGCCCGATTTTATACGAAAACCGCGCGATAAGGACCGATTATCGTCAGATTTTACAAGAAAATCGGCAGAATAGGTATAAATAAAAAACTAATTCGTAAAATTACAAAAAAATCAGGAAAAATATAGGGCATATATATGGAAAAGTAGAACAAAATTTTGGCATGACATTTGATATCAACATTTCTCACCAAAAAAAGAATGTTCACATGACGTTGTGTTTCATCGTCCTACAATTGTCACACATATGCTATGTTGAACCTACATGAATATTATGGTAGTATAAATTAAGTTGCAATGAAATGAAACATACAAATAAAACAATACATTTATGGCTACGGGTGGTATCGTTGGGTGTACAGTTGGTTCGCCATGTTGTACTCCTCTATCGATATTAGTGCTAATCCTCGTGTAGCTAACAACTTCTGGAGCGTAGGTGTGTCCGAACTGAACACACTCCACCTGTTGAGAAACGCGGTATGCTACTCTAGCACAAATTAAATTTTCTACCTCAAAATCAGAAAAGCTACTCGCAAGAAGGTGATCATAGATCAATTACCACTAGACATGCAGTTGCAGAATCCTTCGCGCGTTGATGTAGTGGATCGTTCTCGGCGCGGATCATCCTCGCCGCGGATCGTCCTCACCGCGGATCATCTTCTCCACGCTGCAGTAGCAGCAGCGTCACCACAGCAGTCCACACGTCCGGGGATGGAACGCCGTGCGTCGGCGTGCAAGCACCGTGTCGCTCGGCAGGGGCAACGAAAGGTGGAGGCTAGGGTTCTGGACGAAAGAGATGTATGACGCCCACCCTTCTCCTCTCCTTATATAGCCACGTGATGAAACCCTAAGACAAGGTCCATCAGTGCGTTAAGCCCACGAGGTCCATTAATTACGAATCCAATCTGAATTAATGCGTCCCAGCCCGTTAAGTGTGTAACCCTATAGGTTCATGCGCATTTGAACATAGATTCGGAAAACCCTTTTCTAATCCAATAGTTGGTAGCAGCTCCTTGCAGATTATGCCAACTCCCAAACGCATATGATCAAAGTACTGATGTAATAATCCATTTGCCAAACTATATGTGACACTACGGAATGATGGATTGAGACATTTTCGATTTCAGCAATTCGGTATGTCGTGTGTAGCGTGTTTTTGGGCTGTTTCCGGAGTTTGGGCCTTTTCCGGGGGGAATTGGGACTTTCGGAGGAGTGTGGGCCTTGAGGGATCTAACTTGGGCTTTAGGGGATCATCGTGGGCCGAAGGTGGGGGAGAACTAGCCCATGTGGAGGAGGTATGGGGTAGCAGCCCTGCTGCCCCCATGCCCCCCCAAACCTAACCCTAGCCGCCCCCCTTACACCCCCATGCGCCTCCCCCTTGCCTCCCACTAGCCGCCCCTTTGCCCATGCGCCACCACCTTCTCTCCCCTCCCTAGCCACCATCCTCCCCTCCCCTAGCAGCCCCTCGTTGCCTTCTTCCACGGTGTTCTTCGTTTCCCCGCCCGGTGGATCGCCGGTTCGGGAATCTCCAGCGAATCGCGGTGGTTCGGGAGGGAGGAGCGGCCGGAAGGAAGGAAAGTCTCGTCGTCTTCTGGCTCTTCTAGAAGAGGTAACGAATCGTGGATTTCTTGGGGTGGTCTAGGTGCTAGTTAGAAGGGAGATTCCATACCTAAGATCCATGTTTAGGTGTTGTTCCTAGATGAGATTAGGGAGATTGCAATGCTGTCCCACGTTCTGTCCTCGAGCAGATTTGCACCCCGACCTAGGGCTTGCATTTTGGCAATTTTAGCGGCGTTTCCTGATCGGCCGGCTGTTACAGAAGTTGTATATAATTTAATTATCTTTCAGTGGACACCAAGAACGTGAAATTCCGTTCAGCCGTTTAAAAGTTATGGTTGTTTTACCGAACGCTGTCAAATCTGTGATGAGATTGGGACAGATCATGTTCAACTGTAGATTAGACAACTTTAGAGGCCGAATCAGTCTTCTACAATACTTAGAAAAAGATGGTAAATTTCTTAAGCTTCGAGAAAATGTACTTGTTTACTTAATTTGGAGTTTTAGAGCTCAAGTTATGCTAGTTGGAAGCCCGTTGTCCCGATGGGACAGATTCTCTATTTTCTGGTTTTTAGAGTGGGTTGCGAGGTCGGTGTAGAAGATCGTTCTTGTTCTATTTTTAGGGGCTTGTTTTGAGTGTAATGTACCTTTGTGTAGGTGGTGTGACCCCAGGAGTGCTCTCAACCTCTCGCCACTCCGTCGCTCACGGTTGAAGGCAAGTGTATTAGGATGGTTTGGGTCTTTTGGGTGACCAACGAGTTGTGTAGTTTTGCTATATTTCTAAATGATGCTCTATGTTGCTATGTTGTTCCTTGCATGTGTTATGATGATCATGTCTAGTTTAAAATGTGCCGTTGTTAAATTGTGTTTCCTTTATGCAAGTTTTATCATGATGTGGCATATGTGCATTCATAATGGAAGAGGCGTCCCATTCTGATGCGGGCCTCTGTGTTCACACGTAGTGAACACGAAAGACCTACATCGTAGTCCCATCCACAGTTGTGTATGGGAGCGAGTCAGTAAGAGTAGGCACCCTCCATGTACGGGATGGAAGGGAAAAGAGGGTGCACACCGACGGGTGTGCACTCGGCAATACCGGTATGTGCTCCAAGGAGACATGTGCATTGCATTGTATGTATAATGATGTTAATGAGATGTATGCAATGTGAATTATGAAATGCGCAAGATGTTGAATATGAGATGTAGTGATGATGGTATTGAAAACTGTTTTCATGTTCCATTGCAATATACTTGCTGAGTGATGAACTCACGCTTGTGTTTTATAATGTTTCTAGGTACCATGAAACCAGCATGCGGGAAAGGGACTTAGCGGCACATCTTCATGTAATTTCATTCATTTAGACAACTACACCTTACCTTTCGTAGTTGTGATATTAAGTTTATTGCGATGAAACTTGGAGTATGCCTTAAATGTGTGCTTGGTTATGTCATTTACTTCGTCATAGCTCATGAAGTGGTTGAATTCATTGTTTTGGACTTAAACTGTTGCTATATCTCTCGTTATTGCTGTTTTAGATGCCATTCATTATGTTATATCATGTGATATTAATGTTGTTGCTTCAAATCATGGAAAAACGAAGGAGATACTGCCGAAATTATCGGTTAAAGCATTTACGCCCTTGCTGTAATTTAATATTAATTGTGGTATTTAGTTGTTGTTACTCCTATGTTTGGTGACATCTAGGGCATACTAAATGCCGGGGTGTTACACTATATGAAGATCGAACTCAAGGCGAGAAGCATGTCATCCTTTGACAGTTCAATCCATCTCTCGTATCCGTAATATATTAATAATTTGTGATTGACTTCTCAATTACGGCATGGCCATGCACTTCCTTAATCATATCACACGAGTAGAATAGACATATATCTCCGTTACACCGGAGTGGCAAATTCCATCTTGACTGCTCACTTCCCTCTGCATGTTTCATAGTAAACATGAAAGCTACCTTTATAACTATCCGGTTAGGAAATAGTATTTGGTAACCCCAAGGTAAACTATTACATATGTAGGAAATGTGACAATATCAGGTCTAAGGATCATACATTTACTATGTATGAGATACATTGATGACACACAAGAATGTAACATTCTCGTAGTGTCTCATTCTGGGTCAATCTAATCCATGTTCTTCAACATGTGTTCACAATGTATTAATGATATCTTCATATCCCATGATCTATGAAACATGATCATCGATCAGTACATGTGCTGATCGATTCATCGTTGTCCACTACAATGATATCCGATCAGATATACTTACAGAATTATATCAATGAGTAGAGAGTTTCATAAGCAAATCACATACTTACTGATCAATATAATGATATACATTCATTGGACCAATAATCATATTATTATTCATAAACATAGTCATATTACAATCATCTATATGACTGTCTCAAGGGCATAACACTAACACCACCAATGTGCTGCAAGCAAATGAAGAGAACAATAAGTATGAGGTGAAAATATGAGAGTGGCATTACATTTAAACAACATAAGAAAAATACCAGGGGTTCTTTTGTGATCATGTGCCATCCGCTCAGTTAGAGTAGTCGCGAACGGTTCAACCTTCCTTCCGTACATATCGGCCTCGTGAAGAGCATCCACAACACTTTGGTCTGTATCACCAAGCGCTTGAAAAGCATCTCAGAGATCTGGCAAAAACGTGTTGATCGTTCTGTAAACATAGTGTGTCCGAGGGTTCAAGGCGGCGCTGCACAAAGTGAAGGAAATGTTTGTACAATTATGTGAAAGAACAAGATATTATGTGCAAGATAAGTATATATTACCAGCGTTCATGTAAGTGTCTCGTGTTAGATCATTCATTCTTGGGTCCACGACGTTCATGTATAAGGCGAATGTAGCTCGAGAGTCAAGGAATAAGCTATCATATTCCTGTCGTAATATATTGTATCGTAGTACCACCTCACTCAGTGTAGGTTGCCTATCTTGATCAGTAAAACGCAAGAAGGCATACAACGGTTCCACGGATTTGACAACCGATCATAGGTTATCCCACTAGTCCAAGCCCGGGAGGCACGAGTACACATACCTCCCTCAACGGTTTCAACATAGCGCGATGATAGAAATTCCTCCGAGGCCATCCAATGCAAAAACTTGTCCTTGCGATGAAGAAAGCTGTCTAAAAATATGTAATTTGTACCAAAGTGAGTAGCATTCCACTTGACCAATTCGCCTCCAATATACTTCATCATCATATCATGAAGTTTTGAATGGTTGTACATTCAAGCTTGAACCATGCCATCTTTGCAAGTATATCCGCTTCGTTAGCATCTAAATATTTTCCGTCTATGTCTCTCCTTGTTGGAGATGGGACACCCTCACCTGCAAACAACTGGAATGATTAACCGCCTGCAAACAACTGGACGAACATTAATAAGCTCACTTACCCCATTTTTGAGTTTCCCTTACGGCACTAATGAAGTAGAGATTGCCTGTTTTCCTCCCCGTAATACCAACCGTGTGGAAAAATTTGGCCCAGGCTGAGCCAATCGCCTGCTTCGCATTCCTCCCCTTCTGTGTCCAACTCGCAGTGTCAATCCTTGTTTGCACAGGGCAATGACCCGTACCAAGGTTGTAATCCCTCAAGATTGATCTTTCCTGTTGCGTGGAACTCCGAAGCATCCTCAGCAACACACCTTCGGCCCCTCCTCTAGCACCCCTAGAGGTGCCACTGTCACCACCGTGCTCATACTTACCACCTGACCGACTAATAAATTCTGCCTCCGCCCTGGAGGAAGCCATGGCAAGCTGGAGTTGGTCCTTGTGAGACCCCGGATCAGCTATCCGAAATTTCCTGTGTATTCCCGTACTAGTCCCAGATCAGTAGCTAGTACACACAGTCACAGTGATACTTCATTGCCGAACATAACGAAAATGGTAACATAAATATAAAAGTATGGGCCACATGGCCACTTATTACAATACTCGGTCAACAGACCGGAGACACGACAGCGGAAAATGAAAGCAAAAACAAGCGAACACCAAAACGCCACAGGCGACAACCAGAAACGCGGCTAGTTATCCTGGCAATCCTCCTCGAACTCCTCAGGGTAGAACTCACCATCTTCAGCTGCGTCTTGATAATTCTCTGATGGTGACAAGTGGATGTAGCACGTGAGTACGAAAGTACTCAGCAAGTCGGGGAAAGGATGATTATGTAGGGCTTTCCAAAGGAAGCTTAACAGGGTTCATTTGCATAAAGCCAAATTTTATTAAACCATACTTAAGTAATAAGGTTCACAAAGCATCTTTTAACAATTCTTTTTAACAATTGAATTATTTAATATTGCAGTGAGGTTCTATCCACCATCACTAATATAAAGGCTCTATCCGCCAACTTTTAAAAGATCCAGGTTAATCATAGGACTCCATCCGTCAAGTACAAAATAGGTTCTTTCCACCTGGTTGGCTCTATCCGCCATTCAACATCCGAGAGTTCTAACCACTCCCGAATCCCAAAACCAAAACATCTTTTAGTTTTTAAAACCAAAACCAAAATCTACCAATATGAAAGCATTCTTTACTTTGCCCTTGACCGTAGGCACGGCTATTCGAATAGTTTTAACTCTGCAGAGGTGTACAGCTTAACCCACAAGACAAGATATTCCCGTGATGCCATGCAATTAACACACTTCCTTGGGTGTGCCGGCAGGGATATCCTGACAAGGCCGTTACAATGTATCCACCTAACCCGACCCACCCGCTGAGGTTTCACCGCTGTTAGGGTTCCATCCGCCCAGTACAGAAGCCCCCTCTTGCGCCGTGTGAGAAAAACGACATTGCCTCTATTCGGCACTCACATTCCACCGAGTGGTGAGTCTAAGTTAGGATTCTACAAATTAGTTGGCCAGGTCGTACCATTATAGACATGTGGTAGTACGGTTATGCTTAGAATGGACAATCACAAGCGTCGGTCCTTAATTGACTTGGGGCGGTACTTGCACAAGACAACTAGTGCTCCATCCGCACCCACCCGACAATCCAATCCGCCCAAGTCCAAACCATTTTTCCTTTTCTTTTTATTGTAGAAAAATAGTACCAAAATCATAATAATAATTTCCAAATCATACTTGAAATCATTCTCCTTGAGTAATCCCACCCATGGGTTGTTTTCATCGATAAAGGTCCTAAGCAATTCTACCGTACTATGTCACAAAGGATACCATATAAGCATTAACATGGCATAGCAATTGTCCTAGGGTTACAAATAACATGGATGTCGATATCAAAGAAGTTATTCACAATTCGGATTAACTACACACTTATATTTGACATACGTTAATAAACATAGCATGCAAGTTTGTAAAACAATTAAAACATGTTTATAAACGTAGGTTCAATATGCGTCAAGGAGACTTGCCTTCAGTCGCGGGAAGGTCGTCGAACGAGGAAAGTCCGGCGGCGGGGTCGGCGGTCGCGTCGGGGTCCTCGGC
Source organism: Rhipidocladum racemiflorum (assembly GCA_036346355.1). NCBI lineage: Eukaryota > Viridiplantae > Streptophyta > Magnoliopsida > Poales > Poaceae > Rhipidocladum > Rhipidocladum racemiflorum. The sequence continues at coordinate 25,679,605 of CM070571.1, forward strand.
TACGCGCAAATCGAGGCAATAAATAAATACAAGAAAATAAATAAAATCTAAAAATTACAAAAGTAGTACTGTCAGGTAGATCTTGATTTTAGATGAATTTAGAAATTTGAACGGAGTCAATCGGAGTTCGGACGGAGAAGTTATGAGCGTCCGAAGTTTGAATTTCGAAAAATTGGAAAACGAGGAATATTCCCTGGAATATTCTTTTTCCTTTTTTCTGAATTTTTGGTTTTCTCTTGTCTCTCTTGCAAGTGGGTCCCACTTGTCATGCTCACTAGGCTTGTCTTCTTGCTTGGGCTTAGCCATGGCCATGGTTGGAGCTTGGGCTTGGAGGGAGTGGGCAAGGGGCGAGGCTTGGCAGGCTGGCACGGCCGGCGACGGCGGCTGCCACACGAAGCTGGCTGGCGCAAGGCAGGCAGGTGGCGGGCGCGGCGAGCGGCGGCTGGCATCAAGCGGGCGCGGCGGTGGCGCGGCGCGGCGGCGCGGGCGGGCATGGCGGGCGGCGATGACGTGGCCGGGCGCACACGCAAGCATGGCCAAAGCCCAATCCAAAGAACAGAGCACTCACTTTTTGCCAAAAATCCGATTTTTTGCTTATTTTCGCATGGATTTGGACCAAATAAAATCATGGATTCACTAGATAACCTCCCTAGGGACCTAGAGGAGCAAAGAATTGGATTGATTCTCACCGGAGACGACGAATTTGGCGACGAACGGAACTCCGGCCGAACCGACAAAAACGCGAAATTCATCTCCAAAACTTGAGGGATCCTAAAATAGATTGAAGGGTTAGATTCTAGACTCCCTCACGGTCACAAGGAACCAAGTAGCATGAAGAATGACCCACCGGGGAGAGATCTACGACCAAGAACGCGAAGAACACCGAAACTCTAACCCGGCATCGGTTTTCTTGCTCTAGTGGATGAACGAGTGGAAGAGGCTAAAGGAGGCTCCTACCACCGGGACGGGGATTCTTATACGGAGAGAATGGAGGTGGAATCACGCGGAACGGAGTTGAAACGGCCGAGTTATGAGCGTTTGAGTGCATTTCGGTTTTTCTTTAATGCGACGGTTTCCGGCGAGATTAGCGGCGAATCAAGGTGGGGAATGGCAAGAGGGCGTCGATATGGATCCAACGGAACCGGACGTGATCAATTTGGAGTTACGTGGAGGAAGATATGATCATTTGAAGAGAGAGGCCACCATGGGAGAGGAGCTTGAAGCTCTCTCTGTTCTTCATGGCTAGAGGTTGAAGAAGGGTACTGTTCATGCCACGTGGCACTCCCTCATTGGCCCTCATTTACGCGAATAAACCGCCATAGAGAAAAATTAGGAAAAATGGTCTAAAAATTCCGGAAAAATTCCTAGAATCATTTTAGAATATTTGGGACCCAATAAAATTGGTTTCGCGGAATTTGGATGAAATTTGTGGAATTAAATATTCAGGCGCGGATTACAGGCATTAAACAAAAGCCGCGCGAGATAAAATAGGAGCGAAGGTCCAAAAATCCGGGGAATGGTTCCTAAAATCATTTTGGAATATTTGGAACACAATTGAAGTGGTTTTGGGATTTTTGGAGCATTTTTCAACTCGGGTGAAATTTCGGGTACCGGGGGGAACCTGGAAATTCGATTTTTCGACCGGAAGGGAATTGAATCCCGATTTTGGATGGGAAAGGATGCCAGGTTAATATAAATACCAGGGAAACTCCAAGTTTTGAATTTAATTACTTTAAATTAGATTTTTCTCCAGAAGGCGAAACTGAGGATGTTACCGTCCTCCTCATCAACATCACACGTGTACTCTGAATATGCATTTCTTTTCAGCGGGTTCGAATCTCTAGCTGCTGCTTCCTTTCTAAGCCTCCCCTTCCTCTTTCCCAACCTCTTATCCTTTATCCTGTCTAGTTCACGCTGAAAGTATTCACGAACCTCTTTAGGAACTTGATTGCAATTAACGACATTCGAACCGCACCCTGCCAACTGGTGCTTTAGACGGGTTGCACCGCCTTCTTTCTTCTCTTTGTGAAAGTACTTGCATCGAAAATCAGTCCCTACCTTGTCACCGCGCTCCCACATAATGTCACTTTGGCCTGCCATCTGTTAATACAACACAAGTAAGCTCTAATCACTTTTTGGCATGCTAACAAAAACATACCCTCCACAATGAAGAGAACTTGACAAAATCCAAGTAGGTACTAAGAAATTATTATCACAAGCATCCTACATTTACTATATAATTAGCTAACATCACAACAAGCAATTTTTACAAACATACTGCATGTAGGTTTACAACATCTAACATCTTAAGTCACAAGGCATTTTTCAAAACATACTACATATAGGATTTACTACATCTAACATGAACCCTAGTAAACCTTAGACTACACTTGTCGGGGGGTCGGATAGATCCCATAAATTACCTCGGGTGCCACGAGTGGCACGGGCTCACTACTGCCCGAACCACCGGAAGGCCGCCCCCCGGGACGACCTAGCCGGGCGCCACGAGCAGCACGAGCTCGTCCCCGCCCTGGCCACCAGGAGGTCGTTCCTAGGGACGGCCTTACCGGGACCTGAGAAGGTCGCATAACCTGGTGGCTCGATGGCTCGTGCTCAGGTGAGGTGGCCGAGTTCGGAGTTAGTTGTTAGCCGACCTGACGTGATCCCAAGGTCGGTAACCGCCAGCTGCATAACCTCCGCTAGTTCGTTGCGTTCTCCGCGGGAACGTGGTTGGGGTATAGGATCTGTTAGTTATCACGTTGGACCCGGTCGAACGTGATGTTAGTGGGCTTGAACAAGTACGCCCCTTTGTAAACTATAAAGCATCCCCGCTGTGAAGGAGGGAGGCAGAGACACACACATACGAAAATATACACGAGCTGGAGTAGGGCTGTTATCTCCTTCCTGAGAGGCCCGAACCAGGGTAAATTACTGTGTCCCCGCTCATTGAAGTCCAGTGAGTCACTCCTCTGAGTATTCCCTCACGTGAGAAGGGGTCGCCGTTGGTCCCTCCACCAACAAGTAAGCTCGGCGGGGGCCTGCTCCCCAATCGTCGACAACACTCAATAGCACAACAAGCAAAAACTGCTCGGTTTCACCATTTCTCCCTCGGTAAATGAAGCTTATCGACCGATTACAACCGAAAATCGTGATAACACAGAGAAAATCGAGCTACAGTATGCAACGTGCGATAATCGAGCTAAACCCTACCTTCATGTTTTTTAATAGCTATGAAATGAACATAAGATTGTTCAGCGGGCTTCTAGCCCACATGACAAAATAAAACAAAGTGCCCTTCTGTTGTAAAGGAAAGCTTTTTATTTCAAGGCCAAATCAAAGTAGTAGACATGAGGAAACCTTCAACAGCTCAACCACTGCATCTGGTATTGCTTCAGTAACTACTTCTACTCAACCAAGATAGTTTTGTTTTTCCTTACCGCTGGAATAAAATCGCATCAAAACCACAGATAATCGGTACAAATCGTGTGATAATCGAGCTAAACCCTACCGAAAATCACTTCTTCTGATGAAAGCAAATGGGGAACTAAACCCTATCGATAATCGCATGGAATCGAGAGGAAATCGGTGATTACCGCGCGATTATCGGCGTCACAACGGAGAAAAGACGGCCGGCGGCGGCGAGATCTGGTCGGTGGAGGCGTTTCCGGCAACTGGATGTGTTTTCCCCTTCCTTGTTTGCTTGAGGATTGAAAACCTTGGTAAAAAATGCCTTAAGAACTCATAAATAGCTAATGGGCCTATGTATGCTAATGGGCCTCAGCCCAATATTGTGATAATGAATAGTGATTTTCTTTTTTTATTTTCTCTATATTCGGTTTTAGCTAAAAATGCACCATAAAGTCGGCTGTTTATCTAAATTTTATCTCAAACGATAAAACCTATTAACACTAATTTTAGCCAGCTTTGGTACAATTTTTTTCAAATTTTCTAAAATTCTTGAACTCAAACTCAAATTCCACCGGTTTTTCTAACGATTTTGAATTCCTTATCCCACTGATATCGACGATTATCGCGATTTTCTCATGATTATCGGCGATATTTGCATCCCTGACTTGCAACCATGTATTGACTTTGTTTGCGTTTGGGCCGACGACCAATCTGTCTGAATTCTGATAGGACGTCATTATTGGCGGCACATCTCTCTTTAGCCCACACGCTACGATTGCGTGCGGCTAGCATGTGAAACTTGCGACTTTCGGCAGATATCTCGAGATTTCGTTTCGTTCTCACGTTTGATCGAATCTTGGATGAACATATATAATCTCTTTTGAGCCAGTGACTTCTGGGAGATATCTGAAGGAGGTTCACCTTTTACACCTAAAGATGAACACAAGGAATAGGAGAATAAAGGGATACTGAAAATTGAAAAATCGCATATGAGCTTGGATTGCACCAGCAGCTATGTATGAGTCAGTCAGACTTCCCAGAGGTTCCGTTCCCAAAAGACTTCTCACACAATGGAGGGTTTCGTTACACAGTTTCTGATAGTGCCACGTCATATTTAGATATTTGAATTGATGAATAAAACAACATTTCTCAATGCACAGTTTCATGTTGCAATTTCATATACATGACATAACATTTAATTGTTGGATAGTGTTGTGATTAAATATGCCATATAAATTGTGTAGCCACTTGCAATTATATCTAGCACACTACAATATGACCATACGGCATCCAGAAAAGATGCGGAGATAAAACAAATTGCTCTCAGTGTGATTTCATCTGAGTTTCAAAGCACTTGGTAACCATGTACATCAGGTTTCATTCTTATAAAACTTAACTCCCTTCTCTCTTCATAAATTTGTTACTATGTCACCATTTTTGTCTATGTGATATCTCATTGGCCTTATGAGCAGGGTTCGCAAAACGTGAGCCGAAATAAAACCGCGGTTTTCGCTGCATCACGGCGACTAAAATACAAAGCCGCTTTTCGAGGAGAATTCAAATTGCAATTCAAAAATTTAGAAAAATTTAATGAAAAAATTCCTAAAATTAGTATTAATTGTTGTATGGTCTCTGGCATAAAAAGTTTTTGAAAAAACAAATTTTAAAGACATCTTTGAGCCATTCACATGTGATTGAAGTTCTGGGTTCATGTTGAATGAGTTGTTCATGTAATTGAAGCTAGGTATAAAAGTAGATAAGTTTAATATGTGAGTTGTATGATTAGTTTTGTTTTCTCATTGATGTAGTTGTATATTTGTATGTGTTCATCGTATATTTGTATGTGTTCATGTTGAATGAGTAGTAAAATGACAGTGAAAACTAGCTTGTATGTGAGTTGTATGAGTAGTTTTGTTTTCTCATTGATGTAGTTGTATATTTGTCTGTGTTCATCGTATATTTGTATGTGTTCATGTTGAATGAGTAGTTGATGACTTGATGCGGTACATGTTGGCATGTTTTCCATACTCCAAAAATACCATAGTATTGGCAATACCATGGTTTTCAAAACAGAATTTTTTGGGTTGCTTCCAAACACCATGTTGCAAAAAATACCATGGTATTCTCCAAAACCATGGTTTTGCTTAGAAACTATGAAAATACTTTGTTGCCAAACAGGCACTAAGTGTTCACGCAACAATACTAGCCGTAGCCCCGAAGGTAATGTTTCATTTGTATATTCCATTTCATTGCAACTTGATATTATACTAATATAGCATCCATACAGGTTCAACATGGCCTATGCCTACTTTACAACTTCGATTGAAAGGTATTATAACTTAAATGGTGTTGGCAATTAAATGGTAATGAAATTGCGCATGATTTTGCTACATGATTATGTAAATATGTATCTTTGCACCTGTCTGATTGTAATATTGCAATGAAAGATTATTCATTGATATACTATTGTGAAATGTCTAATTTACAACTTCCAAATGTCTAAAATATAGCAAAGATCATGTCGAATTTTTTCCAAATTTAGAAGATATCATTCTGGAGTTTTTTCATGTATTCACATACCTTATTTATATATTTATTATATTTTTATTAAAATTTAGCCTTCCCAGTATTTTTTTAAAATTTTACAAGATTTTTTTTTTTGCATTTTTCCCTATTTTTGGTGATTTCCCCTATTTCCCCGGTTTTGATTGTTTTTCTTCTCATTTTCCGCGGTTTTTCGCCTAAACCGATCGGTTTTAGCCCAAAACCGAACGGTTTCGGTTTGCACGGTTTGCATCAAAAATCGCTCGGTTTCTCGCTAAAATCGAGCGGTTTTTCGTCAAAAACCGCGGTTTTCTCGCGCGAATTTGACCCGAATTCAAACTCGTTTGAAAATGCAAACCATTCGGTTTTTCGCGGTTTTCGTTCGGTTTTTCGCGAAAACCGGTACCGCCGGGGTAGCGAGATTCGCGCTCGAAACGGTTTTGTGAACCCTGCTTATGAGTAGACGACCGATGAGAAAGAAATTAAGTTTTGGAAATCATCAATGCATGAATTCCAGACGAGCAGTAGTACTTGTTTAATGCCTGTTGTCACAGGCTCACGGTCGACCGGACCTGAGGCCCAACACGAATCGTTTCCCAACTCCCAAGAAGCCGTTGCCTGTTAGGGCATTTTCAATGCATAGTTTCTTAGATGGTTTCTTAGAGGAGAGAAGGTGTATTAAATGGAGGTTTAGAAACAAGGACCTCAATGTATGGTTTCTATCTACTGTTTCTAACATTTATTAACGTTGCAAGTTGGTTTAATTTGCATTGGATCTATTGTGCCATATATTTATACATGCTTGTTTACTAATATTGAGTAAGCAGAATAGCTCAATTTAGACCAAGGTTCGTCTGTTTGCTGAAATAAGGTGACAAACACAAATGTTCCACTCAAGACAAAGCCTCTACATAACACAGTCATTAATTTCAAACTAAGGAGCGTATACAACCTTACAAATCCAACAAACCCAAGTACCCAACTCACAACCAGATTAGACTAAAAAAATCTGGTGAACAGTTGGTTCCAACAAACCCAAGTACCAACTCACAACCAGATCCAGACAAGCAAGAGATATTCACAGAACAAAAAAAAAACAGGTATCTCATCGGGTAACACGTTCCTGAATGTTTAAAACTAGAATTACTCTATATTTTTGAAGTGTCGTGCCATTCAGCAGTTGGTTTACATATATATTGCCTTTGTCCCCTTGCAAAACAGATTTCAATTGGTCCATGGGAAAGCAAATCAAGATGGAAGAGGGAAAGCAAATCAAGATGGTCACTATCAATCACATTCGCTCACTATAAAAGTGGGCAAATCTATGACAAGGAAACACTACACAGCTCTTGATCTCGGCAGATACAAAGAATTCCCTGGCATACTCTCTAGAATTATACAGAATCAAGAACTACAAAAATGACCTAAAAAACTATCTAAAACCTGCACATTCTTCTTGGTCTACCCAACGAAATCCAAACAGCAATGAAGAAATTAGAGAAAACAAAGCATCATGCATGAGAGGATTCACATTCACCTAGCCGCAAAAGAAATGGGAAGTGGCCAGAGTGAAATCGCCAACTTACAGACCAGCTTTGCCCTGTTCGCCTCCCTTGAAAACAATCACACACCAAAGCTTCACAAAATCGAACGACCAGCGGGAGCGGACGTCAAGTAGACGCACGACAGAGTCAGAGAAATCGCCGCCTCCGGTACGTCACCATGAGAATCGCCGGCGAAGTCGCTGACAAAGAGATGGTGAAGGAATCCCTTGGTCCTCATCTCGCCGTGTCGAAGTATCTAGTACAAGACCAGAACTTTCTTCGCCACGTCGGGGAGACGCCGCAGGGGAGGGGAGCGTTGGTCGGGGAGACACCGCCGGGGTAGGGGAGGGGGAGCGCCGGCCGGATCTGGAGCGAAGAGCAATGGGCGGCGCTGTAGGTGGCGTCGGAGACAAAGGAAGGGTGCGGGCCGCATCAGATCTGGCGGGGAAGCAAAGAAACGATGAGGCGCTCGCAACGGTGATTTCTTGCATTTCTATCGTTTCGGGGGATGCGTAGAAATCGTTTCACGGAAAGGAAACGATGATCTCCTCTCTCTGTATTTATTACCTTCCACGTCATTGTTTCATCCTACCTGGCATGCTAAGAAACGGTATAAGATACAGCATTGCAAATGCCCTAAAGAGCTGTTGCTTGTCTGATTTTATTTTATCCTCCCTCCTTTTGCTCTGCTCTGCTTGTCTGACAGTTTGTATGCCAGAGTTTTAGGGATGGCAATGGATTTAGGTATCTTCGGATGTAACTTATGTGGATTCGGACTCGAGACCCGAACTCTGGATTCAGACCCGGATCCGATGTCAGTCATAGGTCCAATCTCAGACCCGGACCTGATGGGTACCCGAACCCATTGCCATGACTTGAGGTGTGTATGCATGAGCTATTCAAATAAAATGAAAAAAGTTAGTTAGAATGGGGCTTGAACACAAGACATCTTGATTCAATCACAAGGTTCCTTCTATTGAGCTATGGTGTGGCTTGTGACAAGGGTGCATGCTAATCTATTTGAGCTCACATCACCTTCTACCTTGGAGTCGGGTCTGGGTCTGGGTACCCACGGGTCCAAAATGAGACCCGAATCTAGACCCGGACCCACGGGTATTTTTGCCATCCCTACAGAGTTTTTGCTAGGTACAGATGGACTACAGTGTTGCAGTACAATGGAGTGTTGTCTGAACATCTATTATATTTTTTTTGAGCCGCTAAGAAAAAGATAAATAATCTATAAATTAAGACCCTTAATCTGGTATACATTAACTAAGTTGAACTATATCAGTCATTAGATGCTATTATTTAAAGAAAAATATCTAACCATCCATCTAGCGGAATCGAGTTATAATGGCTTAGATTAAGGCCCTATTTTGCAGAGCACCAGATCCCAGCTCCATCTCAGATCTGAAACTTGTAGGCTAAAATAAAGTGAATTAAGTTTATATTTTTATTCTAAAATATAAACAAAATAACCCACTTAAACATTCTTAATATACCCACAATCCAACTTCACAATCTAGTGGCGCTAGGAATACCCAGCTCTACCAGATCTGCCAAACAGAGCCTAAGATTAAAAGAAAGAATCCAAGTACAATAAAAAAATTAACATAAATGAAAAATAAAATAAATTAGTAATGTGATTTTCATTTAAACTCCAAATTAAAATATTTATATAGCTGAAATTAGAAATAAAAATTAACTACTGGATTTGTATATGTATTCTAACATAAAACTGAAATTCTAAATTAAATAAAAAATAACAGAAATTCTCAATGAAAAATAAAAGGAAATTAGTAATGTGGTTTTCTATGAACACCAAATTCAAATCCTACAAAACTAAAATTCAGAATAAAAATTGAATAAAAATTAGTAGTTTAATTTATATATTAATTCTAGCAAAAAAATGAAATTCAAAATTTAATTTAAAAAATAATAGAAATTCAAAATATATAATAAAAGAAAACTAGCAATTTAATTTTCATGCAAACTCCAAACTAAAACCCCTGCATAGCTAAAATTCAGAATAAAGTTAGATAAAATTATTATTAGGATTATATACAATTCTAACCTAAAACCATAAGTTGGAATTGAATAAAAATAAGACTTTAGATTAAAATAAAAAGTGCATGTCAAGAATAATAAAAATTACATAAATTAGAAATAAAAATTAAAAGTTGAATTTATGTATGAATTCCAACATAATAGTGAAAAGAAACACTATAAGAATGGCAAACAATATACAAATTCGTAATAAAAATAAAAGGAAATTGGGGACTAGTATTTTAATTCCAAACTAAGTGAAAATATATATTTTGGTTTTGGTTCAGTATTGAAATTCCATAAATATACTAATTCCTGAGAAAAAAAATAAAATAAGGTGTGAAATTTGATTTGTGTGTGTATATATATGTTAGGAATAGAAATCGATCGACTATATAATAAAAGTGGTTTACAGTTGCTAAGAAAAAAAATAGAATATACTAAATATTCTCATAAAAAAGAAAGCATTCTGACTCTTTACTTGCTGGACCTCCACAGGATGAGGGATTGAGAGAATGATAAATCGATGAGTGTTCACTTGGCTACTCGGATATAAGCTATGTTATGTTAATTATAAGCATGTAGAATAGATAAGTATTGCAATAATGAAAAAAAAAATATAATAATGATATAAATGGAAAATGTTGTGTTACACTATGTTACTGATTTGCTATGTAAATATTTGAGGAAATTTTTTTTGATCACATATGACAAGTGTTGAGAAACATAGTAAGTATTTTCTTTCTTATAATATATAATTAATATCAAAATATTACAAATGGACTCTGATTATGGGTGTTTAAATAGAGATGCTCCAGCGTCGGCATGTCAACAATGGCACCGATACTCTGTGTACTCTATTCCCATCGCTTTGAGTAGACTAGTCATGCTCGTTCATTCAAGCTTGTTGGAACCGCACTCGCATTCATTGGAACCCATGTCATAGTACTGATTCAATGATACTGAATGCTAGACACAATTTTGCTCAACCATTTTTCTTGGAAATTTTTATCATTGCAGCTTTTGCGTATGAAGAAATAGAGAAATTAATAGACAAATCTTTCAGCATCAACGGGCAAATTTAAATATATAGGTGGCTGGGTCTATTTAAGCAAGAAGTAGCTCTTCATGTGTGTAGAAGGAATCAGCAGCTAAAGTCTAATCTTTTCCTCGCTGGATAGTTTACATTGAGCTCTCTTGCCCTCGGTGAGGGTTGTACATTCTTTCTTCGTTGTACATAATTTCTATTATTAAATTTAATTACACCCTAGGGGTCTCTTCTACGGTTATTTGACTAAAAAATATCATAAATAAAGTTCTACAATAATCTACTTTTTAAAAACTATAAAATCATATATATATATATATATATTATCAAGTCATTTAAATATGTTTTAAAAAGATATCAATGTAAATGCACACGGACCTCCTTGCTAGTTTGTTGAATAATGCTGATGGCTCTTCAGGTTCTGAATGCTTTTCTTGGTACAAGTTGAAAGAAGAAGAAGAAGAATTGACAAAAACTACACAGAGGCTCGATTTTAACGCATAACAAAAAAAAAGTTCAAACAAATGGGAAGTGTGTGCACGGGCACAAATTAACAGGCAAAACAACAGAACTAATTCAATGCGATGAATTGAACTCTGAAGGTTTGTTCAGGCATTAAGCTTCCAGCAAATGCAGCCAAATTTTCCTTATCCTTTCGACAACCATTCTCTTCTGAACCTCCCAGCAGAAAAAAAAAGGGCAAAAGCACAGCCGTCGTCATCTCAGAGGCCCAAAGGAAAAGCAAAGTGGATAATATCTCTCTGCACCATACGACCCACACCCTTCCCTCCAACCTCAAGAAAACAATCTTCTTGTGCTCACCAACGTAACCTCGCTCTCAGTTGCACCACTCCACCCCACTTCGAAGCCATGGCCACCCTCGCCAAGCATCTCATCCTGTGCTCCACTACCACCTCCTCGGCCTCCTCGTCCCCGTCGCACTGCCGTCGACCGCCGACACCGCCCGACGCGCCGCAGTCCGCCACCCGCCGGCTCGCGGTCGCCGCGTCCACGGCGCTGGCCGCCACGGCAGCGCTGTCCGCGCGGCGCCCCGCGGCGCCGTCCCCGGCAATGGCCGCGGAGGCGGCCGCGGTGCCGACGCCGACAGCCCCCGGGGCCGTGCCGAGGTGGGGCACGAGGTCGTACTTCAGGGAGAGGTTCTTCGAGCCAGGGCTGACCGCGGAGGAGGCCGCCGCGCGCATCCGGCAGACGGCGGAGGGGATGCGGACGCTGCGGCCGATGCTGGAGACCATGTCGTGGAAGTACGTGCTGTTCTACGTGCGGCTCAAGTCCAAGTACCTCGACCTCGACCTCACCACTGCCATGGCCTCCGTCCCCGAGGCGCGCCGCGCCGACTACGTCCGCGTCGCCAACGAGCTCGTCGACAACATGACCGAGGTGTTTATTACCATTTCTAACCCCATGCCGATTGAAGATTAGTGTGCTCGTTAAGTACGACGTTTTGCTTGTGAATGTGAATAACATTTGCTTGCTCAGAGTTTTCAAAATTTGACGCATTTTAGAATTCGCATTTTAGAATTTAACATTCTAATTCACTGTTATACATTCAGACGGTCTCACATGTCATTCAAACGCTCTGAAAGGCTTACGAATTGAGTGTTAAATTCTAAAATAACACTTGCTAACTCGACCGTGCTGTGGCTGTGCAGTTCGACCGGTTTGTACGGACTCCGAAGGTGTACGAATCGTACCTCTACTACGAGAAGACTCTCAAGTCGCTGGACGATGTGGCAGGGTTCCTCGCTTGATCGTGTATATATATTGTACGGATAGGTTAGGGATGTACTACTATCGTTTTTCTCTATGAGTTTTATGTTTGTTTGTCAGACAGTCAGAGAAAACTTGGGTACTATACATATGAGTTGCTAACTCGCTTCAACAAATCTGTATATCAGATGCAACTTTTTCTGCAAGTTATCATCCGGATGTATAGGCATCATCCGGATGTTTTTGTCCTAAAAATCATCCAAATTTTGGACCGTACGATCAAAACATACATTCGTAGGATCAACCCACCTCTAATTTAGGGGGGGTGTATTGATCTGAAAGCAAATCCAATGGCCCAAAATTTGGATGATAGTTGCTAAAGAAAACATTCGGGTGAAACTTATCAAAACCCTTTCTGCAATTAACAGATGATCTTGATGCTCTGTGGGTACTTTTCAGCTGAGCACATGACAGAACACAACATTCGTTGATACACAACTGCACAGGGATTGGCGAGTTGCATAATTCACAGACAAATCTCAGCACACGCATCACAATGCAAGTTACGATTCAGTTCTAAAAAAGGTAGATCAAGACAGGAATACATAGGTAAATAAAACGGATATGAACCTTGGAAGCAAAACTAATTAAGCAGACAATTAAACCAGGGAAGCACGAGCACCTAGATGCGTATCCTAGCCGCCGTCGACCTCCGATCAGCCGCGCCTCGCCAGCGCGAGCGCCGAGAGGAAGACGAGGACAACGAGCAGGACGACCGCGGCGAAGGAGCCGACGAGCGACCCCGAGATGCGCTCGCAGAAGGAGCAGAACTGCTGGCAGATAGCGAACCAGTTGGCCCGTGCGTTGCCCCTGTGCGCCAGGTACACGATCGCCGCCGCCGCCGCCGCGCCGGCCGTCAGCAGCGCAAGCATCACCTTACATTGGCAAGCACACACGCATCATGTACGAACCGAATCAAAAACCATTCGTTTGCACGCGGAATCAATACGCCAGCCCTGATCTGCCGATCAAACCTTACCGCGTCGAGGAGGACCAGGATCGCACGGCTGTACCTCGCCCTGGGCCTGATGACGTGCACGACGGACACCGGCAACGACAGGGCGAGGTAGGCGCACACCACCGAGTTTGCCACCACGAAGAACCTGCGCAGCTTAGCGTGGACGTCGTTGTAGACGGTGGTGACCGTACAAGGTGATTACTAGTCACTACACAGGCTTACGTGAATGGCGGGAGGTCGTTGTACACTGCCCTGAACTGGACGAACTGCGTGAAGAAGGGGAGGGTCTCGCTCGTCGTGCCCATGGAGATGGCGCTGCCGGCCGTGCCGCCGACCGCGATGAGCCGGAGGACGATGTCGACGACGCACAGGACGCGATCGATGCGGGATCCTGCCGGCGCGGGCAGGGGCAGGGGAGCCTTGGAGGTTTCGCCGTGCTCGAATTCGATCGCTGCTCCTTCCATCATGGTGATATCCCTAACTAATAAATCTAGAAGAGGAGGACGCCGGCAGCTCGTGTGATCTATAGCTTACATGCCTTCGAGGGCTCCCAGACTTGGCATGCATCAAAAGCTCAGAACTGGTAAGCTTCGATTAGGATAACCAAGTTTCTCTGTCCTGACGAAGCCAGCTAAAAGCTCATCTTGCCAATGGTCGAAGATTGCACCTGCCCCCGCCTTTAGTTGCTCAAATTCGACTTGGCGAATGCAATATTTTTTTTGTTCAAGCTAACGAAACATTCTCTGGTTTGAACCTTGCAGGGCTCATCACGTATCGCGATGATGCAAGCGAATCTATAGTGGGTTTGGTTCGTGATGAGAGCAGCAATGTTGAGCTGTGCTCAGAGAAGTCTATACTCTAGACCCAAACGAACACGAAAGATGAAACGGGCCAGCTTACGCTTCTCGCGGTCTAAAGCCCAATCTGAGCAGTTCGCAGCGGGCAGTTGTCTGTGGACTGTGGATCATGGACGGGGTAGTAAAAGGTCGCGGCCCAATCAGGCGGTGGCAGCGGGGTCGTGCGTATTATCTATATAATTTAATTTTAATCACTAATTTTTATTATAATATATTTTAAAAAATTCAATAAAATATTGTCTACATAATTCTCATATATCTAATCTAAATATTGGACAAGATATTAATAATTAAAATTTTAAAAGTTTACCTGCATGTATTCCAAATCCCGTAGGGAGTATATTATCAATGATCAGTCGACCAATTTTTACGAGAGAGCAGTACATCATTAATCAGCGTCTCGAGATTAGCCAACGACCTCCCCCTTGACCGAACAGCAGCCTCCTTCCACTCCGCCGCCCTCCTCCTCATCTCCCTCCCCTTCTCCCCTCCCATCGCCTCCCTTACCCTCCCCTCCACAACCTCACGCCGCACGTTGTCGCCGACCTCCATCGCCACGCCCCACTCGACGCACTTGTACCGGCAGTTCGTCTGCTGCTCCGCGAAGAACGGCCAGCTCAGCATCGGCACCCCGCCGCACAGGCTCTCCAAGGTCGAGTTCCACCCGCTGTGCGTCAGGAACACGCCGACCGCCTCGTGCCGCAGCACGGCCTCTTGCTCGCACCAGCTCGCCAGGCGGCCCCTATCCTTCGTCGCCTCCAGGAACTCGGGAGGCAGCACGGCGGTCTCGCTATGTACGATGTCGCGCCTAACGATCCATAAGAAGTCGTAGCCGCTGTTGGCCAAACCCCATGCGAACTCCACCAGTTCCTGCTTGCTCATGACGGTCACGCTCCCGTAGTTCACGTACACCACGGACCGGGGCTTCTTGCCGTTGAGCCAGTCGAGGCAGGCGTGGTCTTCTTTCCAGAGGCCGGAGCTTACCGTGTCCAGGGGGCCTCGGGGGACGATTTGCTCGGTGAGGAACATCAGCGGACCGATGGTGTAGATGGCCGGTATGATGGCGCGCATGGCGTCGAGCGCCGGCTGCTCGAGCTCGTCGAAGGTGTTGAGGATGACGGCGTCCGCGGCCTCGGCGCGCTCCACCTCGTGTAATTGGAAGGTCAGCAGGATGTCGTCGCGCTTCGTCGTTCGGAGGAAGCTCGGGAAGTCTTTGAGCCGCATGTGCTTGCTCAACCCCGGCGCCCAGTCCACCGGCATGTCCATGAACCCGTTCGTCAGCTGCTCTTCATCTGCTCTCCACGCAGAACTCGTTACGATATTGAGATCTGACACCGTGATGTAATTCAGATCTGAGGACAGAGCATATATACCTTTGAAGGGGATGAGACCCATGTCCATGAGGGGGCGGAAGTTGCGATAGCCCATGTAGCCGCAGGCGCTGGCCGTCCAGAACAGCGCGGCCGGCACGCCGAGCTCCTTGGCGGCGTCCAAGCTGAAACTCATGATGCTGTCCGCCACGACGCACGTGACGGGCGGCACGCCGGCCGAACGGTTGAGGTCGGCGAGCAGGTTCTTGAAGTGGGGGAGGCAGTTGACCTTGGTGGAGTAGCTGAGGGACGGCGGATCCTGCGTGGCGTCGGCGTCGGACTGGGGCAGGCCGTCGGGGATAGTGGCGAAGCGGAAGCCGGGGAGGCCCGCGACGGCGTCGGCGCCGCGGGAGCGGATGAGGCGGCGGTGGTTGTACTCGGTGCTGACGAAGGTGATGTGGAAGCCCTTGCTGTAGAGGACCTTGGCCAGCTGCATCATCGGCGTGATGTGCCCCTGCGCCGGGAAGGGCAGGCACACCGCGTGCGGCTTCTCGCCGGCCGGAGTAGCAGCGCTCATCTCTGCTCTGCTTCTGTTTCGGAATAGTGTGTATCGAATTGTCTGTTTGTTGATGGGTCTGATTCTAAATGCTCGCTAGTTTGGTTCTGCCCGTGATATAGGCATGTAGCATTTCCGTAAGGAAAAAAAAACAAATAGTTGCCGACGCTTTTGACTACGAATTTTCCACGCTGTCAGCTTTTTGCTATTTGCACGCATTCAACCAGCGTATATAAGTTAAACCATTTTTATCGTGTAAACTCTATGAAAATAATATATAAAAAATTTTAAAAATTATCATACGTAGAGTTGTGAGACTCTATGGCTATGTAAAATTTAAAGATCAATATCAATTGTATTTAAAAGATATGGAAAAGATAAATTCATCCAGAATAACATTTTTTTATTGTTTATCACTATTTATCTTACTCTTTGTCAATTTTATATCTTTCAAATACCATTGAGTTTGATATTTTAATTTCACATGATAATAAAGCTCATCTCCTCTATATAGTAATTTTTTAAAAAATCTTAAAAACTTATACATATCATTTTCATAGAATTTACACAATAAAAATAATTTCCACCTTATATGTCGCCATTCAACCACGCAACGCATACGCCTCCGCTTCACTGCCTACCTCGAAAGTTCGTCTTAGCTCCAGTGCAACAGCACGTACTGCCGCTCAGCTTCAAGTGTTAATCGGTGTCAAACACTTGGGCTGTGTTTGATTTAGGGTCAAGGGGTGGGTGACGAGTTTAACCTACCAAACACCTATGGATTAAGCAAGATTAAGTTAATCCGATCAAAGATTTTTAATCTTCTAAATTAGGATTAAGATAATCCACAAAAAAGGTAAAATAAGTTAACTCATCACAACTAACCCTCGTAAAGCTAACCTAGCTAATATAGCCAAACAATAATTTAGATTAACAAGATTTGTTTCTAAGCACAAAATTTAGGTTAAGCTAATATGATCGGGTTAAGATTAACTAACCTGTTTATTTTAACACTAAACCAAAAGCAGCCTTGGTGGGTACTGGACACTGGGTGGCACTAGGGTTAGAAATCTTGGCGAAATCTCGGATTTCAGACCCCCTGATATTCAAGATCCCGGCGAAATAGAAAATTTTGAAAAAAAAAAAATCAAATTGCTATAGTACCCTAAAATCTCGGCAAAATCTCGCTGAAATTTTATGTTTTTTTTACTAGATTTAAATTTTAAACGGCCAAATATGGCCAGATTTGCATGTCAATTGATTCATATATGCATGTTACATGGAATCCGGTCACTGGCCAGATGTATTGTTTTGTTCTCTCTATCATTCAGGGCAACGGTGTGCCAGCCAGACACAGTTGTTGCATGCACGCACCCGCGTAGCAACACGTTGTCCATCTCTTCAATTACCTAGCTCTTACTATTGCCTTATTAATTAGCTGCCCAAACCATCTGTACTTTTGCCAGATTAGACTCTTATTTACAACGCACACTAATAGCTCAATTTGCTTAATTTGTTTGTTGTGATAGGTGGTAGCTAAGTTAGCTAACACATGCCATTTGCCTCTAATTACGCTACTATTTGTGTATTTCAGGCCTTTTGCCTCTCAATATATATTATCGTGATGAACACGTATTGATGTTTCTTTTCTCCGAAGTCTGGTTGCAAAAAAGAAAAAGTACTAGTATTGCACATGAGTGTTTCCACGACTCTTTCAAGAACAATACCAAGTAAAATGAGAATAGCACCATAGTATTGATGAATAGTATTGTTCAGTTGTTTCCAGCATTCCCTTGGTTCAACAATTCATCAGAATACTCCACAAAAAACCCATCAAAATAGAAAAGCATTGATCAACAAATTCTAAAGAAGTGTGCACCAATGCATTACTCATGGGCTTGAAAATATGCCCCCTTAGAGAGGTGACCATACTCATTAGAATAAGGGTAAAGAGCTCGAGGCTTACATATTGTCTCCCTATACTCAGATCCTTGCTATTCTTCTATTGGCTCACCTAAAACCTCTGCTAACTCTTGGACAAACACTAAAAGTGAGCTTGCAGGAACACTTAATGATTTTAGTAAGTGTAGGGTGCTTTATGTGCAACTATTTGGCGATTTACATTCAAACAGATAGGAAATATCACATAAATTCTTTCATGATTTTCTCAATTTTTCCCAATTTTTTTGTAGCCACGGGATACCATTTTGTCAATATTTTACATTTTATAAAAAAATTTAAAATTCCTCAAGCTTGATCAACATCTTCAAATTTTATGGAAAACATCTTCAAATTTTATGGAAACATTAATAATGTGTCAGAAATATACACAAAAAATTTCAAAATTTTTTAATGAGTTTTGGACAATTTTTAGTGGTTTAAATTGGACCGAGATCTCAGCGTTTTGGAGCAAAATCTCGGTGTTTGTAACCGAGATCACGGAAATCTCAGTTTAAAAAAAAACGAATTCAAATTTTAGTTTTTGTATTTTTTTTTTAGATTTCGTCCGAAATAATGAGATCTCAACAAAATTTCAGATTTCGATGGGTGACAAGATGTGAACCAAAAACGAAATTTTGAACCTCGGGCACTACAAATGCTCTATAACAAATCCCAAGGCAAAATTCAACAAAAATCGCAACAGTCAAAAGGTCTATCGTTACTTCAAAGAAAAGTCGAAAGGCCTTATCCACAGGGAAGAAGATTCAGGACAACCAACACTGCGACAAACATGTCGTCGTATGAAATTTCTACATAGTGTTTCTTTTTCAAATATGCCTATTATTCAAACATAATTACAAAAATAATTTTCTCTTCGATCGCGAAAATGTCGGCAGACGATACGTGTTACCCACCGCGCTCCTATACAGCACAAGAGGTACCGAAATGCCACTCATCAGCAACAAATTGTCTCACTAATCATTCACATTTAAATAATTAATCACTTTAAATATTCATTTTTAATTAATTACTTGATTAATCACTTAATTAAAATTGAAAATCTAGTCCTATTCAGGTATCTAACTGCGGCAAGTCCTACCGAAGTCCTATGGCTCGGTGGGTCTCTTTTGTGCTCCTATAGTGTGGCACTTTCTTCTGCGGTACGGAAGCATAGCAGGTGGGCACATGTCATTCGACAATGATTTCGTGGTCGGAGACTTTTTTAAAATTGTATTCGGAAGAGGATCAAATTTAAAAAAACATTTATCATGGGGCATAAATAATAATTTAACTTCCTGGCTACGAGCCTACGAGCTATGGATAACCCAGGAATGAATATTTTGAGGCTGACATCAAAATAACAAATTTAAGGTCACCTCCCTAAGATATCATGTGTCATCTTCTCCATCCATACTCTCTTCCCTTTTTCCTACTCACTTCCTCCACTCCATTCTTCCCCCTCTAAGATAAAATTTTAATATTAGAACATTTAGACTTTGAAAATTTTAAATAGGAAGTTTCAACTCGAAAAAATCCAACTTAAAATTAAATCTCAAAAAACTTAAACTTAAAAATTCAAATTAGGAAGTTTCAATATGACAAATTTTAAATAGAAAATATTAAATCAGAAAGTTTCAACTTGAAAAGTTTCAAATCATAAAACTTTCGATTCAAAAGGTTTTATTCAATTTGGTTTAAAAATTTCCGATTTAAAATTCAAGTCAAAAAAATTTTAACCAAAAAGTTTCAAATCGGAAAGTTTCAACTTGAAAAAATTTTAATCAAAGAAGTTGAAATGGAAAAAGTTTCAACTCAACAAAAATTCAACTTAGAAAACTTTTGATTCAAAAACCTTCGGTACAAAAAGTTTTGACTATAAAATTTTAAATTAAAAAATTTCAAATTCGGCCTAAAAAATCAACTAAAAAAATTTAAACTATAGACAACGTACTTTCCAGTTTAATTTTACAACTTGAGTGAGCTGATCGATGGTCGATCGAGATCCAAGTGTATGAGATGGATGGAAACGTGCTGCCCATTGGCGTCAATAATTGCGTCCAGCCTGAAAGGCGATGGCTCGGACGGACTACGTCGATTACACTCGGCTCAAGCATCTTGGCCAAGCGCTTCCTACAAGCATCTCGGCGCCACACGTCATGGCCAGGTGTCAAGCACACGAATGGATACGTACAAACGACCATAAACTAACATTTTCGGGGTAACCCAACCCACTCTAATTTATACTTTTATGGGCCGACGGGGATTCAAAATTGGGCAAAAACGGTGCAAGCTAGCGTAATGAAGCTTGCTCTGCTTAGAATCCCTCAGTCAAGGTGGACATCGAACGGGAAAAAGAGTGAGCGGCCCGAAGTTCGTGTCCTGATGAGAAATTTTCACTGTTTTGGTTTCATCTTCATTTTTTCAAAAATAACATCTATTTATTTTTATTTTATAAAAATAGCCTCCTCCTCAGCACATAAGGACTAGGATGCAGGGGACCGCGAGAGGCGATGCGCCACACATGCACAGCACGGGAGGCGAGCATCCAGGTTGAGCATGGGAGGCCGGGACTTACCGCGGTCTGCAGGCGCGACAGGGCGATGAGCCGCTGTTGGGTGGCGCAGGAGGCTGCTTTGCTTTGCGAGGAGTGAGTAGCAGTTGCAACAGTGTGCGCGAGACCTCTGTGGTACTGCAGCATGGAAGGTACCTCCTGCAGTACTGTAGCATGGAGGGGGGGGTAATTTTGCAAAAAAAAAATTGAGAGGAAACTTTTTTTGCAAAAAGGAGTGGAGGGGTTACATAAGGGAACAGTTCTCACGATGATGGGACAATGGGAGGCAGCAGCCGCATATATATATTTGTTACGAGATAAGGACTCTAACCGTATTCGGTTAGGAGTCTATCTCCATTATGTGGGCGAATCGCGAATCTCTCTTCTATATATATTGGGTGCTCCCTATTGTAAAATGATGATGATCAATAAAGTATAGAGAGGTTTCACCCATATTCTGTGTGCTTTTGATTACTTGTTCTTGATTGCTTGCGGTGATTCAAAGATCGGCGACGTTGTTTTACAACACGTTATCAGCACGAGTCTCTACCACAAGAAGCGGTGAATCGTCGACTACGACGAACGACTACTGCCGGCGATTGATCGTCCGATCCGATCTACATTCAACTCGTCATCAAGCCGGCATCCACTAGGATTGCCGAAAAAGTCCTACGCGATAGCCAACGATTCCGACATCAAGAACATAAGTCGGAAAAAAAAAATCCTGCAGATTGTTTCGCTAGATGCATAGATCTAATCTACATATAGATACCAGATCTGTTACTGTTCATCAAAACAAAACAAAAAAGAGGGGGGAGTTCAGCCAGAAGCCGATGACCTACGTGCCGCCAGCCACGCACGGCCCTTTCCCCGGAGCCGTCGTTCGACCGCGCCCAAAGCCGCCGGCCCACCACGCCCGAAGCCGCTGCCAACGTGTCTTGTATGTCGATCGGAGCAGGTAAAGAATCTGGCACTTCCGTCAAACTCTCGCTGCAGTAGCGTTGTTTGATCCCGTGAAGCAAACCATACCATGAAGTGAAAACGTGCCGTAACTACTGTTTACGTGGGGGTGCCTTGGATTTGCCTCTAAGATGCAATTAAGTTTACCTTGGTCTTTGTTCCATATAGTATATCTAGATGCAATTAACTAGTACCCCTCGATCGGCCTTGGTTTTGGTTCATCGACTTGGTTCTTGCAATATCGAGTACAAGGAGCCAAGAACGGTGCGTCAAATTGCTTTTGTCATTTCTAGATTGTTAATCTGCATGTAAAAACTTGTCAGTACAAGCCCTGCCAACGCCACGGAACCGCTTGCTCGCGCTGGCCGCCCGCCCGCCATCGAGGCCTGTCGCCGCCGAGACCAGCACCGTCCCGGTTGCTCGCGCTCGCCGACCCGCTGCTCGTGCCCGCGGACTGCAGCATGACCCTGCTAGCCCATCGCTGACGGCCCGTAGCCGCGTTCGGCTGCCTCACCATGGCATCTCCATCGTGTGCTCAGCTCCGCCGCGTGTGTCGCCCTGGCCACTCGTCAGCCTGCCGACGCTCCCACACCCGCCGGATTCCGCGCACGACCGAGGAGCACACGGAGCTCGCCACGAAGCAAAGCCGGCGGCGGCGCCCCTTTTGCTGTGGGTCATGAGGTGGCTAGGGTTTTCCTAGCCACTGGCTTTGATGGGCCCAAATTTTTGGCCATGGGCCAAAGGATCGTGTGGCCTAAAGGCCGGCCCATCCGAAAACAGTAAAAGAAATTTTAGAAATTTGATATTAAAATTTTGATAAAATTAGTATTCGGCACATATTGGAAGCTCCATACCCTGATTTTATTTTCTAGCTGTTGACCATATTTAATATATGCTAAATTAATTTTCTGTTACTCAAGTAAGTCTGGAAATTGCATAAATATTAATAGGAAATCACGAAAATTGCTAGAAAATTGTGAGGACATTTTATTCATGCCTTGGATCTGGTTTTAATTTCCTTAGCATTATCCCATGTTTAAGTTATGTTGGAATTTATTTCTGTTATTAAGTAATGCTGAAAATTGCTGTATAATTAACAGAAAATTGTTAAATGCTAGGAAAATTCTAGAATATCCTGCATGAACATTTGGTCCATGCTCCAATTGAGCGATTATCAGTGATAATTGAATAAAGTGTTTTTCTAGAATATTCGCTCATTTTTGCTATGCTTGTTCTATACTTTTTGTTCCTGTTGCAACAATTTAATTAATTGAAAATTTATTTCTTTAATATAGAACAATCGCATAATCCAATGGTGGAGAAGGAAATATGTCTAGTAGACAGTTGTACCACGAATACTATTCTTCGGGAGACTAAATATTTTCAGACGTTGACCAAGAAAACTGGAAATATTATGACCATCGCTGGAAGCGAGGCACTCATTGTTGGCACTGGAAGAGCCATCATAGTTCTCCCTATGGGCACTCGTATAGTAATTGAGAATGCCCTATTATACCCTGAGTCCAGTCGCACTCTGTTAAGTTTTAAAGACATTCGTCTTAACGGTTTTCACATGGAAACCGACAGTGGGGATGGTACTGAATACCTTCTTATGACTAAGTCAAATGGGTGCAATAAACATGTGGTTGAAAAACTTCTCTCCTTCTCCTATGGGTTATATTACAAATATATAAAACCTGAAGTTCCGTAAAGGCCCAGAAATATTTAGAATTTGGCATGATAGACTGGGTCATCCTGGGTTGAATATGATGAGAAGAATAATTAATAATTCTGCAGGCCATAGCATAAAAATTACAAACTTCCCTAAACCTGAAGATTTTATGTGCCCTGCTTGTGCCAAGGGAAAGCTTATAGTAAGACCCTCCTACATGAAGATTAGAGAGGAACCTTTGAATTTCCTGGAGAGAATTCAGGGTGATATCTGTGGACCTATTCAGCCCCTGTCGGGCCCATTTAGATATTTTATGGTACTGATAGATGCCTCTACTAAATGGTCACATGTGTGTCTCTTATCTACTAGGAACCATGCTTTTGCAAAATTGATTGCCCAAATTATTAGATTGCGAGCCTCCTTTCCAGAAGAAAGGATCAAGACTATTCGATTGGATAATGCTAGTGAGTTTACCTCAAAAGCATTCAATGATTATTGTATGGCTCTAGGCATTAATGTAGAGCACTCTGTACCTCATGTCCACACCTAGAATGGCCTTGCAGAGTCATTAATTAAAAGAATAAAACTTATTGCTAGGCCACTACTGCAGAATTGTAGGCTACCTACCAGTTGTTGGGGCCATACAGTCTTACACGCTGCTGCATTAATTCAACTCAGACCAACTGCATATCATGAAATTTTCCCTTTGCAGATAGTGCGTGGGAAAGAACCAAGTATTTCCCATCTGCGAAAATTTGGCTGTGCTTTATACGTGCCAATCTCTCCACCACAGCGTACCACCATGGGACCTCACCGGACGTTGGGGATCTATGTAGGTTATGAATATCCGTCAATAATTAAATACCTTGAACCTAAGACAGGGGATCTATTCACGGCTCAGTACGCTAACTGTATTTTTTATGAGGACAATTTTCTGGCATTAGGGGGAGATAAGTGCCACATAAAAGAATGCCAGAAAATTGATTGGAATGTTACTGGCATTCAGTCCTTAGATCCACGCACTAAAGAAACCGAACTCAAAGTTCGGAGGATAATAAATCTGCAACAAATAGCTAATAATCTGCCAGATGCCTTCACTGATTATAAGGGAGTGACAAAATCTCATATACCAGCAGTAAATGCACCTGAAAGAGTGGAAATACCCTAGAAGGATATTCAAACCACTCTTGCCCCTCATGACAACAAGAGGGGGAGGCCTCCAGGTACACGGGACTCAATTCCGTGAAGACGTCCGCAGAAACAGAGGACCGAACAGATGAGATCACTACCTACGACAGCAGAAGAAGCTCAACCTGATGTTGAGAAAATCCCTGAAGAGAGCTATCCTGGAGATGAAGATGTCCCTGAAGTGACACATCCTGAAGATGACAATCCCAGCATGCGCGCACAATCTAACGTTGGGAGATCGAAACACCCAGACTCCATCGTTACGGGAAATCACGAGGAGCTGGAAGAAATAAATGAAGAAATATCCACCAATTATGTGGATTCTGGAGAATTATATAAGAGAAAGACTACAATTGTCGACATATATTTCGTCTCTAAAATTGCTAAAAATCTTGAACTGGATCCAGAACCAAAGTCCATGGCAGAGTGCTAGAAGCGCTCAGATTGGGTCAAATGGAAAGAAGCAATTGAGGCAGAATTGCGCTCGCTTAATAAATGGAAAGTTTTTTGTCCCGTTGACCGAACGCCTCCTAAAGTGTCCCCTGTAGGATCAAAATGGGTTTTTGTCCGGAAGAGAAACGAAAATAACCAAATGGTGAGATGTAAAGCGAGGCTTGTAGCACAAGGGTTCACGCAGACACCCAGCATCGATTATGATGAAACATATTCTCCAGTGATGAGTGGAATAATATTCCGATATTTAATATCATTGGCAGCTAGCTTAAATTTAACTATGCAGTTGATGGATGTGGTGACCGCATATTTATATGGGTCACTGGACACATACATTTATATGAAAGTCCCTAAAGGAGTCAAAGTCTCGGACCCCAATACTTTTTACCGTGGTTTGAAGACTTCTCCCCTATTCCACGTTGAGGAAGTCCAACTCACTTTGGACCAGCTCACTCACTTGAGCCTTTCACCTCGAACCCACTCGTGGTAGCTTTTTACTCCGCCGGGTAGGCTAAGCTCCAACCTTCACAAATTTTGTTGGGACTTCTCACAATCCTCGAGAGCTCCCGCGCACGATGCTCCTACACTGTCTAGGAGGCACCAACCTCCAAGAGCAATAGATTGAGCACTTCGCTCAAGCTTCACCGATCACACCTCTTGTGTCTCCGGTGATCACCTAGTGCAACTCATGCATCTAGGGTCCTCTCAATCCTCACTAGATGCAACTCATGCAATCTAGGATCACTCTTGAGCTCAAAACCAAATGGGGAAGAAGCAAACCATGCAAAACCCTCCTACAAACTCACACAAAGCTCAAGAGTACTCAAAGCATCAACAACAACATGGCTAATGCCCCCCAAGGGGGTCTTATATAGCCCCCACTCCAAAACTAGCCGTTGGAGGGGCAAAACCCTGGAAAATCGACATTTACGGTAGTACCGGCGGCAAAACTGCGGTACTACCGCCCTCAGGGCAACGGCTATAAAACTAGCCGTTACACAGCAAATTCGGTACTACCGCAGGCATAAGCCCGGTAGTACCGCTCCACCGGCAGTACCGGCCTCAAGCCGCGGTACTGCCGCTCCTGAACAGGGCACAACAGCACTTCTCTGGAAAATGACTACCGGCTACTAAACCCCGGTACTACCGCACCTACGGTAGTACCGTTCCAAACCTCCGGTAGTATCGCCAATCTGGAAAATATGTATCGACACTATAGACCCGATACTACCGGACCTGCGGTAGTACTGTTCTTCACACGCGGTAGTGCCGGCCTCTGAGACTCCAAAAATACTCCAGATAAACACCTCTCTGGAAAATAAGTAACGCTACACAAACATCGGTACTACCGCTCCAACGGTAGTACCGCTCTAAACTCTGCGGTATAAGTAACGCTACACAAACATCAGTACTACCGCTCTAACGGTAGTACCACTCTAAACTCAGCGGTAGTGCTGGACTCAATTTAAACATTCATTTAAATTGATATGTTTCAATGTATTAATCCTTTATATATGGAGTGAAGAATAGATCAATACATTAATACATCAAGTTTAAGTGTGAACTCCCCCTAGATATGTGCATCCATGTAATATATGGATTGGAAAATATAATGCACATTTTGTGGTTAATACAATGGGGAAACTCATACTTAAACTTGAATCCAAAGTATGCAATTTATGCTAGAGTGGATATGCATACATACCTTGGGTTTTCTATTTTCCATCCAAATATGAGACTATTGAATATAACTCAATAAAACATGTTAGTCTCAATAAGATTAGATTTGTCATTAAACAGATTAAGCATTAATCTAAGCCAATCACCAAAACCAAATGGAGCTTGAACTTACAGCCACAGTACTCTTGGGGGTCCGTAGTGCTGTTCACGGATCGCCAACTGGTTGACCTTCGGAGGATGTCCACTGCTGGTACAGCTATGGGCATATGAGAGGTTCCAGATCGGGCGGCCTGACATTGACTGGCAGCCTCTTGAGCATGCAGGCGATAACGACGTCGACGGTCCGACCATGGGCACCATCTGGTGCCACCGACGGGTAAAATATTGCAATTACGATTTTGGTACTTTTGCTTTAACATTTATGAGAACTAACGGTAATGTTCTGTTGTTACTGCAGCCTAGGTGGACACACAGGACAGTGCAGATGGGCTACGCACAGTTCATCGCTGCATTCGACCACCTCACCAACAACCACGTACGCTGGACGCCATACACAGAGGCAGAGGTCCAGCTTCGTGTGACGGGTGCTCTGTCCACCCTTTGCACACGAGACGCTACGTACTGGCGCACGCGTCAGTTCCTCCTGTTTGACGTCCAGGTCGAGGGCTACGCTGTCCATCGAGTGATGAGGCAGTTCGGCCTACGACAGGAGTTCCCAGTCCAGGTCGGTCGTCTGGTCCCACACGACGCCCACACGTAAGTTCTTTGCATCAATGTTCTATAATTATTATCGTGTATTGTCATCTAATAATGCTATATTTATTCCTAATACACAGCCATACTAGGAAGGGCGTGCATGGGGCCACTCCCCGACACATACGTATGGCGCCATGGGTCGAAGAGTGGGGAGGAGCCCTAGATGACATCCATGCTGATGATGCGGCGTACGACCAGCAAACGTACCGCGCATACTGAGAGTGGTACACTTCTCGTACCCCATCTACATTTGGTACGCGTCGACCCGAATCCTCCTAGACACGTTCCCAGGGTGAGAGACACGCATCCCGCCCATACGGACTTGGCTCTGCACAGTGCGGTACGTTGTGTCCTATATACGATTTCATGCACACTCATTTTGTATCTATGCTAACTAATTCGTGATGTCTTTTTCAGACTGATATGCTAACTCGGGTCTACGAGGACTCAGGGAGGTTGATTTCCCGATTGATCGGCGGCTTAGAGGTGACTAGAGAGGAGGTCACCTCCTTGCTCGTGAGGTTTTGGAACGGCTCGGGACACGCCCTCGGGTTGGCGGGATGTCGCCTGCCTCCCGATGTGGGTCATGGTGTGCCGCTTGGTAGAGGCATGGGAGTTGCAGGTCCATCTTCACACGATGCCACCGTCACTCCGCCGACTGCGAGCGGTCGAGGTCCTGGACACGCTGGAGGTGAACTCTGAAATGCACTTTCATGTTTTACAATCACTTTTTTAATGCTCTCAACAATTCTTCACTTACTACAGGTACACAAGCACGGTGGGTGCCGCCTGCACCTGATGACGGGCAGGCTGATGATCCAGATCATGAGGACTACGAGGAGGACGGCATGTCGAGGTTCCTCGTCGATCCACAGCCAGATCAACCTGGGTCATCACAGTGGCAGGGAGCACCACTTCCGATGCAGCCTTCTCAGTCGGTGTACGCCACACCTCCAGCTAGACCACAGAGGGCCCACCGTGCGTCGACGCAGTTGACATACTTGCAGGGCCAGGTTCAGAGGAGGCCTGCATAGCCGCGAGGAGCCGCCGCCCACCACCATTGGATGAAAAATGCTGGGAAATCATATGGCATTCCACTGGGATCCATGCATGGCCCTCGCACTAATGAAGCAAATCAAGAAGTCCAGAAGATAATTGATTTGTAAAATTTAGCAAATAAACTGCCTGATCATTTTTGTGATCTGAAGAGCGTGGTTAAGTCGCATGTACCAGCAAGAAATGCACCAGAGAGGGTTGAAATACCAAAGAAAGCAGAAGGTATCCCTCATCCTGTTCAGATGCCTAAAAAAAAGAACAGGAAATCTAGCTTCTCAAACCCAAAGTACCCGAAGACGTTTGGGGAAAACTGGGCAAGAGAACTTACCACAACCAATCACGAAAATGCCCCAAAGTAAGAAGTGGAGCCAGTTGAGATCTAGCACTGGAAAGAAGCCTATAGAAAAGGCAATTCCAGATCTGAACCTTCCATTGCAGTAAGCCACCGGAAACAATGTGTGTGCACACATGGGCGATGAAAAACTAAAGGAACTTGCTCCTGCGATGGGAAATAGCAGTGAAGAGCAAGTAGAAGTGCATGAAGCACCCCATGACAAAATGGCCATAAATTTTGTAACAATAAGAGAATCTATGAATAGAGCAAAGCCAATGTCGATGCATACTATGCAAAGAAGATTACTACGATCATTGATCATGATCCCGAGCCTAGATCTCTCGCAGAGTGCAAAAAAGGCTCGATTGGGAAGAATGAGAGAAGGTAATCACTGCAGAGTTGGTCTCTCTGAACAAAAGAGAGACGTTTGGGCCTATGTGCCGCACGCCTCCCCATATAAACCCCGTATGTCACAAATAGGTTTTTGTTCGGAAGAGGAATGAAAATAATGAAGTTGTAAAGTACAAGGCAAGGCTTGTCACTCAAGGTTTCACTCAACGTCCTAAGGTTGATTATAAAGAAACATATTCTCCAATCATAAGAGGAATTACCTTTATGTATTTGATCTCAATGGCAGTCAACTTGAAGTTGAAAACAAAGCTAATGGATGTTGTCATAGCATATTTGTATGAAAACTTGGATTCAGAGATATAAATGAAAGTACCGGAAGGTATCCCTACCCTGAACCAAGACAGAGCAAACAGAAACCTATAGTGTATGGTTAGAGAAATCACTGTATGGGCTAAAGCAGTCAGAAAGAATGTGGTACAATCGCTTGAGTGACTTTCTCTGTAAGAAAGGCTACACAAACAGCGAATATTGTCCATGTGTATTTATACAAAGATCCCCGAATGGATTTTGTATAATCTCTGTCTATGGGATGACTTGAACATCAGTGGAACGGACGAAGAAATAGAAGAAGCATGCTCATACTTGAAGTCTGAATTTGAAATGAAAGACTTGAGTAAAGCCAAGTTTTGTTAAAGCTTGCAGCTTGAGCATGTCCAAGGTGGAATCTTGGTACACCAATCATCCTATACGCATAAAGTGTTAGAGAGATTTGGTTTTGAAAAGGCGTACCCTGTAAAGACCCCAATGGTCGAAAGGTCACTGCAAGCAGACCTGGACCCACACAGGCCTAGAGAAGAGGGGGGTAGTCCTGTGAGCGGAATTCCTATATTTGAGTGCAGTTGGAGCGCTCATGTACCTTGCGAATAGCATTAGGCTGGACATTGCGTTTGCCGTGAATTTGCTAGCCCGATACAGTGTAGAACCCACCAAAAGGCATTGGAAAGGGGTCAAGGACATCTTCCGTTACCTCTAAGGAAGCAAAGACCTAGGCTTGTTTTACAGAAGAAATAATGAATTGAATTTTGTTAGCTATGCTGATGCTAGGTATCTATCGAACCCGCACACTAGCAAGTCACAAACTGGATACGTTTTCCTTTATGGTGGAACGGCAATCTCTTGGAAATCGTCTAAGGAGACTCTTGTTTCGACGTCGACAAACCACTTGAAAATTATTGCCTTGTATGAAGCCTCCTGAGAATATGCATGGCTTCGAAGAATAGTTCACTACATCCAGAAGTCATGTGGCTTGAACATGGAACAAGCTCCCACTATCATCTATGAAGATAATGCAGCTTGTATTGCTCAAGTACAAATGGGATATGTGAAAAGCAACCTCACGAAGCATATCAACCCCCAAGTTTTTTTTATGCTCATGAAATGCATAAGATGAACGAGATCATGATACTGCATACTAAGTCGTGTGAAAATATCGCAGATTTATTCACTAAGTCACTTCCAGCATCTTCTTTTGAAAGGTGTGTTAGAGGAATTGGGATTATGAGACTTAGAGAAGTGCATATTTCAGAGGAGAATTTTCACATACTCCTACATAAATCTCGAACATGAAATTTGAGTACCCGACGTGAATCCTAAAGATTCAAATTGAAGTTTGGGTGAATTATACTATTGTTACTTATTAAGTTTGTCACTGAAGTTTTTCTTACGTAAGGTTTTGATGAGGCAATTCGTGCAACACAGCAAGCGTATGTTATGTACTATTTCTCCAAGTATTTTTTTTACCGGATTTTTTTCTGGAGTTTTGATGAGGCATATGCATCTCGTGGTAAAAGGTCCAAGGGGGAGTGTTGGGAAATTAGGCCCATGAAAACCCATGTGGACTCTTATCGAAATCGTAGAATAGGCTATAAGTAGGAGGCAGTGGTCCTCCATTGTACACATGCAATCAAAAATAAAGATCAGTTCCTCCTCATACGTTGTGTCTCCCTTTCTCTCTGTTCTTCACTTTAGATCTGTTCAACCCCGAACTATTTGATAGCAAGGTTATTTAACAGTAATTAATTAATTTTTTATTTAGTTGAAGGGGTAAAGATAGATAGGGCCATCTCATTCACCTTGCGACGTCAAATCAAATGGACCCTTAATTTCTCACAGCAGGCGATCAGGGCCGTCCGTCACTCCGTTGCATGAACGGACGGCTAAGGGCTAACGGGTCAGACAATCCCAGGTCGGACGAGCGGCGCAGACTGCGCAGTACAGGCAGCAGTGGATAACGCACCCGGCGGCCGTCGTCCCCTCCTTCCCCCAAACAAAGCCCGAGCTCCGCCACCACGATGCAAGCCCGCGCGCGCCTCCCGCCCCCGCCTCCCACCCCAACCCATCCTGCCCGCCGCGCCACCGGCGGAGGCGGTGTGGAGTTCCGCCGGAAGCTCCACTTCATCTCGGCCGAGCTCCACCTCGACCCCTTCCCGCTCCTCGCCCTTCACCCCGCGCTCCGCTCCGCGCCGCTGCCGCTCCTCCACGCCTCCCTCCGCCTCCTCCTCTCCCACGGCCTCTCCCCCCGCGAAGCCTCCCGCGTCTTCTCGGCTTTCCCCTCCCTCCTCACCTCCCCTCCCGACGAGCCCCTCCGCTTCCTCTCCGCCGCCGCGCCGCTCCCGCCCCCGCTCCTCCGCGCCGCCGTCGTCCGGTCCCCGCGCCTCCTCGCTGCCTCCGTTCCCAACACCCTCCGCCCCGCTCTGCGATTCCTCCGCCTCCGCGTCTCCCTCCGCCGGAGACCCCTCCCGCTCGCCGCCGCCCTGCTCCTTGCCTTCTCAGTCGACCGCACCCTTCTCCCCAAGCTCCTATTCCTCCGCGAAGCCACCGGGCTCCCCGACCCTGCCGTATGCGCCGTCCTTCGCCGCGCCCCCGCCATCCTCTCCTACGGGATCGAGACCAACCTCACGCCCAAGCTCCAGTTCCTCGCCGACCGCATGGGGAGGGACCCCGCGGCCGAGCTCGCTGAGTTCCCACACTACTTCGCGTTCAGCTTGGAGGGGAGGATCAGGCCGAGGCACGAGGCGTTGAGGGAGAGGGGCATTGAGATGTCACTCACGGACATGCTCACGAGCAGCGACGACGAGTTCAGGGAGCGGCTGCTTGATGCAGTGCTCTCGGCCACTAAGGAGAGAGTGTGAGCATGCACTCAGAAGCAGGGTATGGATGGTAGCTGCACTGCCCTGGTCACGAAAATGGCAGTGCTTTGATTTCATATTTGATTAAGAAGATTACCCTCCAATGTGATGAATGGCCTCAGCAACTATTTGAAGCATACATCGGGTTTCATGTGTTATTTTTGGTTCAGCATTAAGGCCTAAGGGCAAAGCTGAGATATGCATCATTCCACACGGAGTGAGGCATGGAGATGTAGTCTGGTGTGATCCCTTCATGGATGATCTCATATCGCATAAGCACCATTGTGGAGAGTTCACAATGACATGAAAAGGGGTGCTTCCGCTAAGCTCGTGATGGGTCTTATTTCATCTCCTAGCCTTGGAGGAAGGACGTAGCTGAGGCATGCGCTGTTGGAGGAGAGGAAAGTTTTGCATTGATGGTGGAGCCACGGGATCTTCGTAAGATTAGGTGCGTGATAACCAACCAAAAGATGAAAAGAGTTCAGTGATAGCATTTTGCTTTGCTTTTTTATGTGCAAATGCTTTATGAAGTGACATGAATTTTAGCAATGAATATACAACAACTTGCTTTTGCTGCTATTTGTGACCATGGAGGGTTTCATAGGATCATGTGGATGGAATTGCTGTTTCATTCTCTTTTGGCATTGTATAGTTGGAAAATCTGAATGTGGAATGCTTGATTATGTTTGTCAGACAACCTGCTCTTTTATGAACCAGCCACATCTTTTCTTTTCTTTTTTCTTTCTTTTTTTTTTAATTTAGAAGGGGTTCCCCCCTCGCCTATTTCATTCAAAGAAACCAATACAAGCTACAAGGTTCTGAAGGAAAAAACACACACACAGAGAACTACTACGTGGGCCAACACAAGCCCCACAGATCAGAAACTAAACAACTAATACCAAGCTAAAATTACTAGCCAGTACCACGACAGTTTTTGGCAAACATCTGGCTAAAGACCCCCCAAAAAAACCACCGATCTGCTGCATTATGTGTTTTTGTCATCAGGAAATGAGATGTCTTTGCACCGGAGTCCAGCCTTGAGATCTTGTGAACACCTCCTGCGCCACCCTCCTCAGTTGCTCGCCCTTCATGCATTAGGCTTCGATCTTCCTCCTTTTTCTGCAATATAGTCCACGTACCAATCCAATAACACAGACTGTAAATCAGTGAACCAGCCACATTTAAATGTCAGAACTCAGAATTGATAATCCATGCGTAGTTGTAGCTAAGGTTTTTATTTTAGGTTGATGTTCTTGTGTCTGTTTGTTACTTGTCAGAGGATTACCATGCTGGAGATTATCATTGTAATTTTGCGGGAACATGTTCCCTTGGACTGTCTGATGATCGGATTCAACCTCCTCTTCTATACCAAACCACATAGGTACGCTAGTAGTTCATACACCTTGAGCGGATCCCACGAAGTTACAAGTAAGAAAATATGGCAGTGATTTTCTTCCAATTTGTTAGCACAAAAAAGGTTGCTCAAGCATTTAGAACAAGCCGAGATGAAGAGAATGAATTGTATTCATGTAAATTGATTCATATTTACAACAGTACGACAACAGTACGGGACACTACTATATGTTAAGAATTCTTTGTCAATAATGGCAACAGATAGCACCTCAAAATTCTGGCCAACACATTCCCACTCTTCCCATGCTCATTGCGACAGCAACGAGCACCTAGTAAGTACAAAAGATTGCTCAAGGCATCAAACTTCCTTCTGCATTAGTTAGTTGCAGCATGTTGCTTGGTTTGTCCTTAGGAGCTTCTCCCACATGCATAGCATATGCCTTGGTTCCTGATAGTGAGCAACAATGTACCCATCCTTGCAGCCATCAGTGTGAATTCTTTCATCTGTTTCATATTTGACAGGTAATCCACTCTTCTTCATTTCATTAATCCATATACCCATCGCTACATCTTCAAGTTTGAACATCTGCAAAAATGAAAGGGTTTAGAGAACATCTTGTTTAGTTCTCCTTATCTGGCCTCTGAAGTACAGGAGATCATTTGCTATGAGTTTTCACGGCTGCGCGCTGGACTACATCGGTACTTGCTGCGATTTTTTAGAAAAACTTTAGGTAAACAGCAAACTGAAATGTGGGTAGCTTGATTGCATTTATCTTGGAATACTTTTGAATCACTTATTTGTAGCTTGAGTGCCTCTTAAGCTAGCTATTAGTTTAGTAGGCATAGCACAACTTATTTTTGCTACCAAAACAAATATACCTGCAGATGGCTTGTTTGTGGCTTGAAGGATCTTTCTTTTCTTTTCTTTTTTATTCTTTTTTGAGACGGATTGCAGGAGCTCTGCCCATTCATTTCAGGCAGGGCTTGAGGGATCTTTTGTAAGCTAGTTTCCATTTACCATGCATTGCACAGAGCCATAGGTTATGTTTGTATCTAAATATAAATACCTTTAAACGACTTGTTTTATACCAAGTGTTGATTGCCTTTGCAATGTCTTGTGAGACCACATATCCTGGTCCATGAGCCCATGGTGGGTATTTATCTTCAGGCCATTCCTGCAGAACACATCAGAAATCTTAGCACTTCTGTTTCTCAACAATCTAAAGTGTAACTCATATATTCCCCCCTTGTGTTTCTCTTTGGCATGGTGATAGGTTGCAGATTAATCTGTATAATGTCCTTGGACATGCTATAGCTTATTTTGCTGACTTTGGAATTCAGATTGAAAAGATCTGCATAATTGATGATTTGATGTTTTACCTTTTCAGGGAAGGGATTAGATGTTTAGAACTTTCATGGTATTGAACAGTTTTTTGTGGAGACATTACCTCTGGGCTTATGTACCATTTGCTTTCAGGATTTCTGTGAGGACCTGAGTTAGAATTGATGCGACCATAAAGTAGCCCATGACTGACATTCAGTTGTTTTACTGAGGAGTGAATCTCATCTACACGGACAAAAGCATCATCATCTGTCTTCATCAGATACTTCGCTGATACAGCACTAGTCTGTTCAAATATTCACAGGTCAGCAAAGAGACACAAGAATGGGAAGTTGAGAAGCATAAATTAGTGGTGGTAGAACGTCATTGTTTACCCCATAGATGCATATTGGTAGCGTCTTCCATGTTATCAGGCTGTAGTAATCAACAAATGGCAGCACCTGAATGTCACCATAGGTGCATGCCTCATTCCAGAGTTCCTTGTTCACCATGAGGTTTGCATGCTTTAAAACAAAACAATTTTATTGTCAAACGTCTGGTATTCAACTGTCCTATTATGTGAACTTTAAAACGAAAACAGTAAAAAGCACTTTGAAACACTTGTTTGTTAACTATATTAGTTATTTTCTTAGTTTTTACCAGGCCAACAAAAAACCGGATTGCTACTGCTCCTTCACGCACAACATCATATTGCTTCCATGTCCTTCGAATCGTCATCCTACGCTTGAAGTTGTTTGCTGTTGAAAAGATACCAATC
Source organism: Rhipidocladum racemiflorum (assembly GCA_036346355.1). NCBI lineage: Eukaryota > Viridiplantae > Streptophyta > Magnoliopsida > Poales > Poaceae > Rhipidocladum > Rhipidocladum racemiflorum. The sequence goes on from CM070571.1 coordinate 25,715,246, forward strand.
AGAAGGTCAACATCTTTGTCATCTGGAATAGGTGATGACTTCAACATTTCAAGATCGAAGCTGTTCTCCAAGTCTTCTGATGTGGGCAATCCGCTTGCAATTGCACTTACTAGCTTGAAATCACCGGAAATTCTTACTTCAGTAACAAACCAAGGTTCCAAGCCCTGAGAACAGAAGAACCAATTGTCAGGATTCGAGTTACATCAGATTTATTCCATAGTCCACATGGAAGAAGGTTACCGCTCTATATGCAAATGAAGTAATATGTTTTCCATCAACTGTTATATGGATCCCCTCCAGTCCTATCCGGAGAGTTGCGATAGCAAGGTATCCCTGCTTAAATGGAAAATATGTGCTTGGTTGGCCACCTTTCTTGGTACCCGGATGGCGTTTTGAGTTCATTATCCTCTTTTCTTCTCTACCCACCATGGAATTACATTGCTCCAATTCATCCACTGAGAGATCTGAGATAAGTAGTGTGAAGAGGCATCACAATAATAAGCAATAAAGAAGCAAGTTTGAAGTACCTTCAGTTGCATTGTTAGAGTTACTGCAGGGACAGCGATCCTCATAACCCCAGCTATTACTTGCAGTGAAGGCGTTCTGCACTATGACCGGACCTTCAGTAAGTTTATCACCAGTTAGACGGACATTGTAGTGCAGTACAATGGGTTTTTCAGATTCCCCTGGGAGGGCCGTCCCGACAAGATCAATCCAGAAATTACCAGAGAGGCTACCAGGAGTGCCTATAATAGTTACTGAAGAACCTGCAATCAGCCCACAAGGTATGTCCATGGTAAAAGCACCACTCTCCGACTTGGAAGCGATCATTCTCCGAATTGAGTATGGACAGAGCTTCTCTTTTTTACTTTGCGGAGAACTGGTATTTTGAACCGATATTGTCAGGTTTTCCCATGCTACTCTTGCATCGTCAATCGCCTCATTCGCATGAGGGAGGCCATTGGAGATGTCGGCTAACTGCTTCATATGATTCCATGTATCTAACCACTGAAATCCTTCAAGAGAGGAATTTCCGGAATCCGAGCTTTTTGAAGTTGAAGCATCCGCTGGTACTGCTACTACCATGGTATTTTCTGAGTTTTGAGCTACTGGTGCGCGCACTGGGTTTGGGTTGCTCAACCATGCAAAGGGATTGGCATGGAGGATTTGATACCGAGATACCTCTGATGATGGGCTGTTCACTATCAGATGTCGTACGAAGAGCAGAGATAACAGGGTGATCAGAACCGTGATGCCGAGTTGCTTTGTCGTCCACATCTGTGACTGTGATATCTTGTTTCCTATGTTTCGTGGCAATCAGGGTATACCTGATTTCAATGGAAAACCAACCTTTTAGTCTATCCTCGCTGCTGGTAAAGGTCCAGCATAGCACCTGTAAATGCAATGGATGTCACTTCTTAATACAATGTAAAAAAATTCCTGTTCAAATAGAATGTAAATAATAGTAATAAGTTGGTGATATTCCAAAGCATGCCAAGAACAGAAAATACAAAGGAAATGAAGTGTGCCCTGGCTGTATTTTGTTCTTCAATGTAGTAGAAACTGAAAACTCAAAATTTTAACTTTTTTTGCGCACATAGACTGGGGACGGCTATCTATTATATATTAAAAACTCATATAGAGTTGCTAAGAAAAAAAATGCTAAAAATTCTGATAAAAAATAAACATCTATCTCTTAAGTTGGTGATCCGAACTAAGTTGAACAATGGTAAGCCATTGGATCTTATTATTTAAAGAAAGTATATAATCGTTTATCTAGCGGACTCGAGTTATAACGGTTTAGATTAAAAGAAAGAGTTCATATCAAGTACAATAAAAAATAGCAGAAATTCGGAATAAAAATAAATTAGCCACTTGATTTTCATACGAACTCCAAATTAAAACCCATACATAACTGAAATTCGAAACAAAAAGTTGATAAAAATTAGCAATTTGATTTGTATATGAATTCTAACCTAAAAATAATATTTGAAATTAAATAACAGCTTAGATTAGAAAAAAAGAGTTCATAGTAAGTAAAATAAAAATAAAAAAAATTTGGAATAAAAAAAGAGAGAATGAATTCATATATTTAACGTTCATACGAACTCTAAATTAAAATCTGTACAAAGATGAAATTTGGGTTTCATATGAACTCTAAATTAAAACCCGTACATATTTGAAATTCATAATAAAAAATTAGTTAACAATTAGCAATTGGATTTGTATCTTAATTCTAACATAAAACTAATATTTGAAATTAAATAACAGTTTATATTAGTAGAAAAAAATCCATATCAAGTACAGTAAAAACAGCAGTAATTCAGAATAAAAAAAATAAAAGGAAATGAGACATTCATATGGACTCCAAATTGAAACATGTAATTGAAATTCAAAATAAAAAATAGAGAAAAAATAGCAGTTGGGTTTGTATAAGAATTCTAACCTAAATTTTATATGCGAAATTAAATTAAAAATAACTTTGAAAAGCAACATAAATTCAGAATAGAAAACGAAAGTAGCTATTTGATTTTCATACGAACTCTAGATTAAAATCTTAAATTTGAATTTAAATAAAAATAACAACAAAAAATAACATAAGAATAAGAATAAAATAAAATTAGGGATTGTTTTTTTAATTACATACTAAGTGAAAAATATAAAATTTTGTTTTATTCTGAATCAAAATTCCAAAAATATGCTAATTTGAGAAAAAAAACAAAATAAGGTAAGTAATTTGATTTGTGTGTGTGTGTGTGTGTATATATATATATATATATATATATATATATATATATATATAAATTATTAAATATTATGTAATAAAAATCGATGATAGGTTTTTTTAAGTCTCTAAGAACATATAGAATATGCTAAAATTTCTATATAAAAAAAATAAAATTCTGACTCTTTATTTGATGGACCTCAATGGAATGAAGAGATTTAAGGGTGATATATTGACAAGTGTTCACTCAGCTATGCCGGTATAAGAAATATAACATGCACTAAAAGAAGCACCGAAAGGAAGAGACAAGCAATGCAAAAATGGAATTAAGAGATGATGATATAAATGAAAAATATTATGTGTTATGCTATATTTACTGTTTTACAAGTATTAGGGGGAGTATGTTTTGGTCACATGTCACAAGTATTATAAAACGAAGTATGTATAATCTTTTGTATAATATATAATATTAAAATAATATTACATTATGTAAATCTATTTTACAAAGACAAAATTATATATGTATTATCAAATCATTTAAATATACTTTAGGGATTACACATGTAAGCGCATGGATCACTTGCATGTAGAAATAGCAATGGGGACCTGAAACCCGAAATCCGATGGGTATTTACTCCATTAGGGACCAAGTAAGAATCATTTTTCATACTCGCAGGTTTATTAACGGGCAAAAGTTACTACCCAATGGGTAGAGCGGGTACGGGTCTATCCTGCTATTACCTATACCCGTTCACCCGTGGATCTGGTCTACTAGCGATCTGGCCCAACTGATCAAGGCCCAACTCTGCGGCCCAGCCGATCAGGCCATCAAAATCTCTAAACCCTAACTGCCTTATAAGATATGCTACCCAAGGCCTAACTGTGCACTCTAGTATAATATTTAATTTTTAATACGAATATCCATTTCATTTTCACTGAATTACTTTATAAGATATGTTGCTGCAATCTGTATGGGCATCTATCCATAATGCGGGTGCGAGTTACCCGTCGGGTCTCCATTACCCGCACGGGTACAGATAAATTTTGTATCCACAAACGGATATGTATATTATATCGAGCGAATTTTTTTTAACATGAGTACAAGATGATGATAACCGTCTGATACACATCCGTTGCCATTTCTACTTGCACGAGCTCTAGAGATCCAATGGGCTTGTGCCCAATTAATGGTCGTATAGTAGTTATCAAAAGATACGAGAATGCAACACCAGGAGCTGTGTATGGTAGTACCATACCAGACAGGGTGCCCCAGTCAAGTCCTGCATTTGTCGTTCGTTTCACGCAATCTTTGAACGCCTAGGCCGGCGATCCTGACTTTCTCCTTTGGTTTGCGTTTTTCTAATGAAAGGGATGGTTATTCTCAGGCTAGTGGTGATCCTTGATTTGTTCTTCATCACCAGAAACTGACTTTTGGCTTCTTGAGCAATGTTGTGATCAGGCCTAGCCGTCGGCCTCCAAGACCTTGCCTCTAGCTAGCAAACTTACATCGAAGAATGGACAAACTAATTAGAGTTCGCCGTTGGACCATTTTTTTTTTTTTTTGAAATTAGGCTAAAAGCTATGGTAATTCTATAAAGAAGGAGAATCACTGTGCTACAGACAAGAACGCACGCACACACTCACTCACCCCACACGAAAATACCCAGCGCCGTGAGCACCCGGGTTCGAACCCGAGTGGCCTGCCTGCCACCGCACGGCACTAGCCACCGAGCCACAGCTCGGTCCTCGTTGGACCAAAATTATAGTACTCTGTTCTTTCAAAAAATAATCATATCACTCTAAATAATGATAAATGGAATAATTAACTGCCATCCATGCTGTATATCAACTCTCGAGCAACTGCATCGTTTTTCTATTTCGAAAAAAGGGACACAACTGCTACGTCAAGCCAGTGATCGATCAAACTTTCTGGAATCAACAAACAAGCCAAGAGGTAATCGGATCATGTCCTTGGATCAAGCCAAGAGAGAGAGAGAGAGAGAGAGAGAGAGAGATGCATGGGATGGATGCTTACCTTGTACTACGTCGATCTCCAACCTAGGAAGATGTGATCGTCCAGGGAGAGGATCGAGGAGAGGAGATCGATGGCGACGAGGAGGAGCATTAGCATATGCGTCCGAACGTGGAGCAGCAACGGGCGAGAACAAACGAGGGGGAAGAAGTGGCGCAACCGAGGCAAGGTAGGGCAGGACGTACAGGCCGTCGTCATAGTATTTTGGTTTCGTTCGTGGACAAAAGAATGATACATGCTCGGCCGCCGGTGTCATGCAGGCTTAGAGGTGGGCACTTGGGTCGGATTCTTTTGGGCCGGCCTGAAGCACGATGGTATGGCACGGTGCAAAGCACGACACGACACGGTACGGTTCCGTGCTGGGCCGGGCCGGCACGCAACTGTAGCACGGGCCGTGCTGGGCTCGGGAACCAGGCACGACGGGCGGCACAGCACGGCACGACAGTTTGGGCCGGGCCCGTGCCGGCACGGCACGAACGGGCACGAAATCACGGATTAAGGCCTAAAAGTTGGCAGATATTGTTGATTCAGAGCATCTTCAAGCATTGCATTTATGTTTGACATTTTGTTGATGTGATTAGTCTCTTATGTAATTAAAATATGTAGTTTAGTAGTAGTGATTTGTTTTATTTTTTTGTTCGTCATAATAGTAAAAATGGGTCGGGCTTGGGCCGGCACGGCACGAAGCGCAAATGGGCCGGGCTTGGGCTCGCCAAAAGTGAGTCGGACCGGCACGGCCCGGCACGGTGGGCACGATGGGCCATCGTGGCACGGCACGGTTTCGGCCCGAAGCACGATGGGCCCGGACCGGACCGGCACGGCACGACATCCACCTCTGTGCAGGCTACGACTGTCTCTCTCTCTCTCTTTTTTGCCTTATCCTCGTTAATTTCTTGTCGGCCGCAGCTGCAGGGCTGCAACTGGGTCGTCGTTGATTTCACCTCCGTTCAATTAGTGTGGCTGAATGCCAAACTCTGAGAATGGCGTGCCATATACCGCCATACATGCGAAGACGTGCTTTAGAGAAAACGTGCGACACTGACACCGGTTGACTACGCAAAGAGAAGCCACATGAAAATTGAAGCTAAAAATAAGCTCTCAATGTCATCTTGAGGACGGACTCATCTATGTATGGCATCTCGTTTATAGTTTCGTTTTAGTTTCGTGTAAAAGGATTAATCTATAGGTATTATGTTTTGACCCAATAAACATTATATATACCACTACAGCTCACTTTAAACAATCAATGTGTGACTAAATCTACCAGGGCCGTCTCCAGAAATTTGAGGCCCCAGAACGAAATACAAATTGAGACTCTAAAATTTAAAAAATTCATATATACTATAAATAGGACATACTTTCAGACAATTATATAACTTTAATATGTGCTTTTTCTTACAAAATTTAGGAACATACCAAATATCAATGATAAAAGAGTCAATATAGTATTGACCTCATGTTCTACTAAAAACATCAACCGCCTAGTATTTCTTCAAATAAAATCTTCAATTATATCTTCATAATTAATCTTCTCGAAAACATCATTTCCAAGTGCTATCATTGCCAACCCATTGAGTCTTTCTTGTATCTTTCAAGTGCTATCATTTTCAAGTACTATGCGAGCAAATAAAATAATCAAGGTGGATTAGACTGCGGACATTGCTAATGACCTTAAACTCTGATTTGGGGGACCCTAGTAATTTTGGGGGCCCTAAGCCGATGCCTAGATGTCATATGACCATGGACAGCCCTGAAATCTACCACTGCTCTATATGGACATTCATACCAACGGCCAGAGTATTATAGCACGTGTCCATAAACTACTCCCTATGATCACAAATACGTGCCCGTGAATTACCGCCACCGTCGGCGCTCAACAATCGGAGTCGAGCCGGTCGATCCCGAGGCCACTGGCCAGGAACAGCGTGTGCTCTTGGAAAAACGTGTTGCTATTGTTAAAGCCGAAGTGCCCAAAGCTCAGCTCTTGCTCCACGCCTTTGTCGCCATTCTCCTCCTCATCGGTGGAAGGTGGTGTCAGGGTTCAAAAATCGATTAGGAGAAAATTGCTCGAAATTTGAAAATATTAATCTAAATTGGTTGAAAATCGTAGAGTTTCAAAATAAAAATAAAAATAAAAAATCGATCGTTTTAATGGAAAATTGACGGATTAGTTGAACTTTTTTGGCGGTCGATATTTTTGAGCGATTTTCGTTGTATAATTTTTTTTGAATTTTTTTAAATTGAATCGATTTATCCCGCAGTTTTAGAACCCTGAGTGGTGGCGGTCGTCTGTGTGGTCGCTTTTAGCGGAGAAGTTGCTCTCCGAGCAGGTGTGGTGCATGCTTTCGAGAGAGAGCGCTAGGGGTTAGTGGAGCAAGGATACAAATCTCTTTTTGAACTAAATCTCGGAGATGCCCAAAACTCGAAATCTCGACGAGATTTTGGAAATTCAAATAAAATCTGGTCAAAATATAAAATTCAAATTTCAAATCCGGTTTTTTTTCTACTGGAAAATCCAAAATTTTGGCTGAAATCATCGAGATTTCGGTACATTTTGAACCGACCAAAAAATGGTCAAAACACGTCAAAAATCTAAATTTTTTTGTGGATGGTTTTCGACCTAAATACAATTATATCCGCCCAGGAAAAAAAAATAAAAATACAGCAAAACATTTTGAAATTTCGCCCAAAAATCGGCGAGATTTCAATTTACACTGTAGCATTTTGAATTTTTTAAATTTTTTTACCCGGCCGAGATTTTTAATCTCGGAGGGTCTGAAATCCGAAATCTCGCCGGGATTTCGCTAATTTTCAGCGAGATTTGTATCCCTCGCTGGGAGCCCGTGAAATGCCCCAAAATCTCAAAAACCAAATCAAACCCTAATTGCAAAATTAATTGGAGTTCATCGCGATTTTAATCCAGACTTGGGGATTAAGGTTTGGGGGAAAGGTTGAAGCTCTTACCCGATCTCCCGCTCGAACTGTCGGTTCCTCGTGCGCGCCGCCGGTTCGTCGCCGCGCCTGTGCCCGGTCCGATCCTTCGTGTGCACCGCCGGATCGTCGCCGCGCCCGCGCTCGGCCCGGCCCGTCGCACTGCCTCCCGGTTGGACGCCGCGCCCGCGTCACCCCCGTGTCATTGCCTCCACGCCTCGCTCCTTGCAACCCGCCGGCACACTGCGCCGTTTCCTCGCCTCGGCCCGCGCCCATGTAGTTGCCGCGCGCGGCTATAAAAGCCGCACCCGCGCCGCCTCCTTCTCACGCTCGCCCTCCCTTCTCTCTTGGTGAGCCTTCCTCCCCCTCATCTTCTCCACCTCCGGCCGAGCGCCCGCCGCCAACTCCTTCGTCTCCCTCTCTGGCCTCGTCCCGAGCCGGCACTGAATTATCCCGCCGCCCTCTCTCTCCTCCTCGGCCCCGATCTCCCCCTCCGCTCCTTCTTCTTCCCTGCGGGCGGTGCCCTCGCCTCGGCCCCAGCCCCGCTCGCCCGAGCCACCGCCGCCATGTCCTGCTCACCCCCCAAAACCTAACCCTAATGCGCCCCCTCTCGCCCCTTTTAGCGGCCAAACCGGGCGACCGCAGCGCATGGGCCGAGCAGCCAGCTCCCTTGCACGCCGCCTTGACCCTGTGAGCCACTCACGTGAAGTGGGTGTGCCCTTGTAATGCAACCCACGCGGCATTTCTTTTATTTTCGGATTTCAATTCGAAAATCATTTTCTAATTCCAAGAATAGCCCAAAAAAACTCCAAAAATCCCAAAAAATTCCACATATCCAAAAATAGCAAAAATTACATATTTCGAATCGTCTCGCTGTGCCGAGTCCAAAAACACTCCCCGTTCTGCCTTTCAAAGTCCACAAAATTCTAAAAATACCCAAATTGCCCTTCAACCCTCCACCGGCCTTTCTCTCTCAATTCCTTTTGTTTCTACTTTTCTTGTTTTTCTCTTTTCTTTTCTTTGTTGTTTTATTCGTTTATTTATTACTCGCTTTGTGTTCGCCAGATCCGATTTTGGAGCTCGTTCCGAAGCAGTACGAGGAGCAGGAGCAGGAGCAACACGCGGCCGGCGCCGAGTTCGACTACGTCGACGACGACATAGGACTTCCACCCGCTTCGCAAGGCAAGCGTATTGTTATGACCCACTTTGTATTGTTATGACATATTTGTACCTAGCTTGTTTAAAGATCCACTTTGTATTGTTATGACATATTTCCTTTGCAAACCCTAGACATAGCTATTGAACCTCGTATGCTAGTAGTTAATTAATTAGTTGAACATAAAGTCTTGTGTATTAAAATAAAATCGTCAAGCGGCAGGCTTGATGTAGACTATATTCAAAATGTGCTACGGTGAGAGGACTTTGGCGGGCAAACCACTAGATGGCTACGTGCCCGAACCTCGACCGATGATGAGACCAATGTGAGTGATTGGATTGTTGGTTTGGAATTGGCTAAGCCTTAGGCATAATTTAAATAATCACAATCTTGGGCAAAGTAAATAACTTAGATCCCGCTCAACCACAAGTTGGGTCGGTCGGCCCTGTTGACTTGATCCAACCTAGCTCAGTACTTGAAAACCCCTTGGAATACTTATAGGATGAAGCTACCATACTGTGTGTGTCGGACAGTATAGTTCACGAAGCAAACGGCGTGGAATGGAGGTTGACCGGTGGAGTCACCTGCCGATTCTCACAACGGTAGATACCCACAGCATCGGATCGCATCTCCCACCGTGGCTAGTGAGTCCCGAGTACTGTGTGGTTTTGAAAACTACCGAGTAAGTGCTAAAGAGGGGCCATTCAACGGAAGGCTTTGATAATCTCGGCTTGGCCGCATGCATTTAAGTTGCATGTGAATCGCATGGCATTAACGGTCGTAGATATCTTGTGGGTAAAGCTAAGCAACTCTGCAGAGTCATGTTTAAATGGTATTCGAATACGTCGTGCTTCCGGTTAATGAAGCTAAGTTTGAACTGGGGTGAATCCCTTAACCTAATCCAAGTAGACTTGTTATTTCCAACTTGACGTAATGATGAACTTGTGAAAACTCTAAAATTTGCTTATTTCTATTATTTATGATTTGTGTTTCAAATGTAAAATGACTTGGAAAATAAAACTACATCCACAATAATAATAACCTTATTGTCATTTCCTTTGTGAATACCTCGCATGTAATATTCAGATTTTCCTGTGCGGTTTGTTGAGTACTGTTGTGTACTCAACCTGGCCTCTCAACCTATTTTTAGAATTTGAAGACGCCGGAGAATTCCAGGAGATTGTAGATGGCAAAGCGGTTTGTTTTTAGGGTTCTTTTTCTTTGCTCAGGCCTTGCCTGTGTGGTCTTTTGTGATGTAATATATTGGAGCTCGCCGTTTCCTTTTGTAAACTCTTGCCGTTAGGCCCTATGTGATGTAAAAACAATCGTTTCGTTCTTATGCTGACAATGTATAACTTGGTTCCCGACAGCTAATCTTCCTGAATAGCTGTTGCGGGATTTAAACGCACCCCCTGAAAAAGACGGTCCTTCACAGCCCGGGCGTGTGGCCATCCTACCCGGAAGCTTCTTTCGTTGTGTTTTTGCTCACCGAAAACGAGTTAGGTATTTACGGTACGGTAGGTTGACGACACCGCACTATAGTTAGGTCTAATCCCAGAGCATACGTACCATCGTGTATTTGGATTTCAGTTTTGCGTCGAACTTCTGTTTTGGACTGTCTAATTGCGTGGTACTATGGAAACAGCATGCAAGCAAGACCACCGGTGGTTTTTATATGCTGCCGAGAAAACTCACCGAAACGGGGCACGGCCACCGCGCAGCGGACTAGTGGGGCGTTATACCTCGTCACTCGCTGCTTGATGGGCCTCGGTGAGACGGAGGCCTTCCTAATTTCCTAGTAACCCCACTGGGCATGTTTGTTTCGATTTTTTCTCTAACTTCAAAAGGCTAAAAACTGAAAGTCTAAATAAATATATTTTTTAATTATTTTTTTAAAAAAAAACCCATAAGTTTACAAATAACTAAAAGTCATTTAAGATGTGTTTTTTTATTAGGGGTTGGTTTAGATCAATACCATTGAAGTTACAGTAAAATTAATCACCTCTACCACGTATAAAAAGGATTAATTTTAAATTGTTTAAATAAAAAAACTGACTTTAAACTGTAAGTAACAAAAAAAAAAAAAACAAGCCTAGCCTAAAAATAAAAAGCCGATCGGTAGTAGACAGCAGGTGCGACCGGGTCTTCGTCTAAAAGATTCTCCACAGAAATGGACGTACGATGCAATTCGCAGAGCACCAGAATCTCCTGCCTCAACCTCACCCGGAACCACACCAATAGAATTCGTCAAACAGGCGCAGTAGCGTATCTAGGATTTTGAATATGAGTGGTCCATTTTGGCATAAATTTTTTAAATACTGTGCAAGTGCAGACTGTAGTCAGCAGTCGGTGCACTGCACATAATTTGCGAAGTACAATTAAAACTCAGTTTTTTAACTCTGAAATTAGAGTACTTACCATTCATAAAGAGTTAGAAAAATTACTAGTCGAGAGTAGCAGAAACAGAAGCTACACGCCTAATTTTCTCATGACAAGATGCTCGAAGCAATCAATTAGTAGATGCCTATTGCTGCAAACCAAAAAAATAACTTAATGTTAACAGTAAACAACATAGCTGCTACTTCAAAAGATTAACAAAACATCAGCCCAATCGATAAATAATCTAACATTATGACCAACTAGCAATTTATGAACTAGTATAAGAACGACAACAACTAACATATGCAGGTCACGAACAGGAACAGAACTACTGAACTACTTTATCTCTACTATTCTAAAGCACCACTTGGTGGCAGTGGTCCATTCTACACGTCATTAATTGCCCTGTTTAATTGCTCTACTTAATTGCCCTGCTTAATTGCCCTACTCAAGAAACGAAACGTTGCTTTAATTAGCCAGCTTTCACAAGAAACGAAGCGTTAAAGATAGATGTTTGATCTTGTAAAATAATTTTTTTTATTTTTTAATCTTTATTTTTCGTTATCAATTTTGTTTTTCGTAGCAACGCACGGGCATGTAGCTAGTACTAGTTTACGTGTCACTAAGCCTTAGACTGAGGAATTTTTGGGTGGGCCGTGGCCCACCGGGACCACCCTCTAGATACGCCCGTGAACAGGCGCATGCATCTTGTGAGGGCATACCGGATACCTTGAGGCTTGAGCCTTCAGCATCTGTGGTTTAAGTGGTTAAGGTGAAACTCCGAGTGCATCGCGCAAGCCTGTTGCCTCGGCCACTTTCAATGACCATGTTGCAGTGAAAATGTTGCGTGCCTTTCGTTGGGATTGTATAAACTTTGTAGCTGAGCTTCAAAGTTTCTGTTTTGGGCTTTCAGCATCCTCTGTACATAAAGAGATTTCTTTCAATAAATGAATATAAAGCTGAATTAAAAGAAAGTATCGAGTTGTCCTAACGGGGCAAGACTTGACTCATGCTGTGTTCCGGACAGCTACTCTTCTAGACAAATGGACCCTCCGGTGCCCCAATTTTTGCGTGTCATGTTGTTTTGTCCGTTAAGAGCATTTTTTTTGTCCGTGTTTATTAATTAGTCTATGGCGCTGTAAGGTGAGAAGTTTATCTACTCCCTCCGTTTTTTTATACTTGGCACCATAGTTGTCACGGCTCACCTAGACGACACTTAGTCATCAAAGGTGGCCCAAATCTGTCGTTCCCGCCGCTGGAGCTGCAGTCCCCACCATCTATTCTTTCTCTGCTGGCGTCGCGTGCCTCTCCTTACCGACGATTCGGCCTCTCCCTGCCGTCGCGTGCGTCTCCCGCTGTTGATCCAGAGAAGGCAATGGCGCTAGGAGGGAGAGGGGAGTCGGTCGCGCAGGGTGTGGAGACGATGAGCTCAGTGGCGGCCTGGCTCGAGCTCGATCGAAGGCGTCAGCGCCAGGAGGGAGAGGGGAGTCGACCGCGTAGGGGGTGGAGGCAAGGAGCTCGGTGGCGGTGTGGAGAGCTCGAGCTCTTTCACGAGACAAGGGGAGGAGAGTGCAGGTGACAGCTGGAAGGGGGGAGGGGGAGACGGAGAGAGGGTTAGAAAAAAGGAAAAAGCTAAATGGGTCGGCCAAGTGGGCCGAAGAGTTTATTTCTTGTTATATGAGATATTTTTTTTTCATATAAGGTATATTTAATTAATTTCATGTCATATGAGATTTTTTTTATCGTCTAATCACTGCTTTGGTGGTCACCTAGGCGTCCAGACGGTCCGAGCTTGCCTCGCCTAGTCAGATCGCCGTGACAACTATGCTTGGCACTTTTAACTTTCACCAATGAAATCTGATACACCCTCTATTTTTTAAGTAACGTCCTAGAATCAATGCTGTTAAATTTTATAAAGTTTGATCACTAATATGTTTAAAACTATGTAGCTACATGAAAACTATAACATTAGATTTGTCTTAAAAATACTTTCGTAGTATTATAATTTTATTACTATTTTAATAAGATAAATTTACAAAACTTAAAAGGCTAAAGTGATTTCTTGGAGCCGTGAAAAATAAAAAACGTCACTTAAAAAAAACAAAGGGAGTATAAATTTGCTAATTTTTTTAGCAATAATATACTTTTAAATATGTAGATTGGTTTTTATTAAAATGGTATTTGTTAGTTTTTTGTAAGAAATATTTCGTAGTGTCATACTTCCACAATATTTTCATAAATGTATTAATATAAACTCAAGAGTCAAAAAGTTTAATTTTGAAGACCGTAAACAATTAAAACAGTAATTTTGAAGACAACATGAAGCGCAGCGTTTGGATGCACGTAAACTTGTCATTGGCACACGAGCGATGTCCGCAAGCGATAGCCCTCTGTCATGATCCATACGAGCGTCGCGATGTCGTGTTTTATTACTGATATATACCTAGATATATGTTCGGAGCAACCTACCGTCATAAATGTCAAGATGGCCGAGTTGGTCTAAGGCGCCAGTTTCAGGTACTGGTCCGAAAGGGCATGGGTTCGAATCCCATTCTTGACAAGATTTGTATTTTTTTGTTTTACAAAAAATAACTATCCACCATGCCAATATGACAACTTTATTTTAGACTACCTCCAGCAATTTCCCTTCATTCCATTCCCTTCCCTATTCTCTTCCCCATATTCATTCCCTTTATTTCCTACCATCTCCAGCAGCATCCCTTCAAAGGATTTGTGAAGGGATTGGAGAGAGAATCCCTTTCTAAAGGGATTTACTGTTTGAATCCCTTCTGAAGGGAATCGTGAAGGGAATCCGCTAGAGCACTTGGGGTCTGTTCGCGAAGGGATTTGGAGGGGAAGGGAAGCCGCTGGAGATAGTCTTAGAGGAATATGATGATACTAGTATGACAACTCGTTTGCTTCATTGTTTTGCTTGAAAGGAAGACAAGGCCGCGTTGGCAATCGGAGGCAAGGTGCGTGGCGAACGGCACCAAGAGAGTCCAAAAGCCACAACGAGAATTAGCCCTGACTCGACGAGTTAGTGCAACACATGCATACGACCGGTATAGCCTTCAAGGCTGTTTCAACTCCTGTGATATTCCCCAAGCACCAAACCTTACCACAATTCTAGAACAGATCAAACATTGTATTGGAAGGAGAAAACGAAAAAAAATCATATACGAGTACCGATCATCATTCGATTTGTAGCGTTGGTTCATTTGGATCACCGTACTAGGAATTGTATATTTGGGTCACTGAAGTGCATTAAGTGGTTCACTTGCGGGTCACACATTGACACTGTCAGTGATATGTCTTTGAGGAAATCACGAAGATGATTGTATCACGTCTATGTTTATAAAATAATATGATTATTTTTGTCACTAGAATAAATATCATTAGTATCGATCAACAAGTATATGATTTTTTTTGTGAAACCTTTTATTCATGCTTTGATATTATTTTGAATTATCCCTAACCTTATATCACCATGAGGATCAATTGTAATTTATAGGACAATACATGTATTGATTGATGATCATGTTTCACGGATCATGGATATAAGGATATCAAATCAATAATATGGATACATGTTGGAGAACATAGTATTGGAGTGACCCACTGTAGGATCGATATACACTAATATAGCAATCAGATTGGGGTGAATGGTTGTGCAAAAGCTAAAACCAATTTTTTAGTGATTCTCAAAACACCCATAAACGAATTATAAAAAAATTACTTCGGTCTCCACGAAAACAGATTGATATATGTTCACCAAAACAGTAATTCCCAAAGTTCCCCATGTTGGATTGAAGTAAAATTTGGATTGTTGAAACTAGATTCCATTTCAAAACTAACCCAATAAGAATCATCTCAATCAGATCTACGGATCTATAGTTATGACTTTTGCAAATCAACTATACCAAATAATGATGGAAATTGATCAAACTCTAATTACGAGATTAATCAGGATATACGAGGAATTAACCAATCAAACTTTTCAGATCAATCACTTAATACTCTAAAAAGGTTTTGAATAGATCAAATCAAAATTATCACGGTGAAGTAATGAATTAATCTATAAACCAAAACATGCATGCAAACAAAGAACGAAAAAGAGGAACCAGATTATCAACACATCAACTTGCAAAACTTGATATTTATTGCTTGGATGTGTTCACAAGATGCCTCCAATACATCCTAAAATAATCTAAAAAATTGTCTCTAGATTTTCTTCTTTTTCTTCTCTTTAATCTCCTCTCGCGCGCTTATCGCTGACTGGAACCTTCCCGTGAGATACTGTAGCGCACAAAACATTTTAGCAAAGCGATATTGTACCATCGCAAAGCACTGCAGCATCATGATTACTGTAGCACCGCGGGTACTGTAACGCCTCAATGCTTTTCCTCGCTCCAACGCTGTCGTATTTCCTATTACGACTTTTTTTGTCGTGTTTTTTTGGCTCAACTTCTAGAGGTCCTATGCTTCTTATTTATACTCCTCAAAACCCTAATTAACTATATGCATGTGTACACATTTAGCCCAATACATGCATAAACAGCCCAAAACTCACGTATGCACGCGTACGGCCCACCTGCTGCTCTTGCGTGATTCACTTGCATGTATGACCCGCTGGCCGCTAAACTGCGTCATCTTGGACTTCACGTGCACTGTTCTCTAATTTGAACGTTCCGCATGACATCCTTGGTCGTTCGCATCTCGATTTATCCCAGAACCTAGTTCTAATCCCCGTCATCGACCATGTTCGCCCTCAAGCAACACCTGCACATGAACAAACCACAAAATAATTTTTCGAGCACAAGTTCTTCCCAACTTGACTCAACGTCAGTCCATGCAACCACTCACATGAGCACATTGCATCATGCAAAACCATTACCATGCTATAACAAGCATATCAAGTAATCATCTGAAATAGCTCATGTACAAGCACCACACATGCCAAATTCACCACTAAGCTAATTTTTCAGCACATGATTTTACAATCTCCCCCTTGATGAAAATATTAGCAACACTTAAAACTGAGCATTGGCATTCATCTCACAAGAAACTTTTTAAGAAATTTTAAAATCAAAAAGCAAAGTGAAAAAAAATGTGTGTGAATGTGCAATATGTGTTCAAAATTCTCCTCCTTTGACAATAGATTTATCAATAATACAAAAGAGAGAACAAAATCATTTTGTTTGTTTTGTCTTTTTTAAGTACTGAGCATTATAAGTCATTCACAAATGTTGCAAATTCATCTCCAAGTTATGTTATCAAAAATACTTGCACCCTCAAATCTACACATAAACAATGTAGAATAAGCATAACTAGAAATCAAGTACTATTAATTATTTTTGCATGGCATGATCTCCCTTCCTCAACTACTAAAAAACCTGAAAATATTGATTTTTTGTGCACTTCATTGGTACTTGAAAAACTGATTTATTGATTGATTGCAACAGAATATAAAAATTGCAAGGAATTATATGCACCATCAGCTTTACTTTCCAACCATGCCAAGCCTAAGTCAACAATTAGACAATCATATGCATAAGGTTTCATGGTTTCAGTCATACACAACCTCTTCCAAATTCATATCGAAGTAAAATGATAAGCAATCTTGTAAAGAAGAAGTGCGATAATACATACTTCCTTGATCTTACATCTATCAACTATCACTTCTTGAGCTTTTAGCTCTTAACTTTGATAATTTTTACATTTAGCACTTTTTGGGCGGGATCAAAATAGCCAAGAAAGTTCAACCATGACAAGATTTAATTTGAGTTTTCATTCTATTTGTGACACTATGGAAGGTCGAAACATTATAAAATGTGAAATCGGAGGTTAACACTTTACGCTACGAAGTTTAATCGCATTTCCGGGCTGATTTCAGGAGTTTGGGCCTCTCCGGGGGAGTTTGGGCCCAAGGGGATGAGTCGTGGGCTTTAATGGGAAGGTATTTGGGCCCATGAGGGAGGGGGAGACCAGGTTTCCTGCCTTGGGGCGCCCTCCCCTGCCCTTGTTGCGCCCCCACCTTGCCCCAGCTGCCCCTCCCCCTCTCTCCCACCTTGGCCGCCGCCCCCTCGCCACTTTCCCCCTTGCGCCACCACCCCTCTCCACCCTCCTTGCTGTCCTAGGAGGGCTCCCCACCTTGCCATCCCGTTGTTATGTCGGGACCCGAATTTGCAAATCCGGATCCTCTGTGTATTCAGCACTAGTCCAGGAACGCGTTAGTGCACACAGTCTCAACATTGGTAAATATCACAATCATACTCAACGAATTAATAAAGTACTTAAATAGTTAACCAAACTGGTTGCTTGACCTTATGGTCAAGTTACAAATATACGCCTCGCAGGGCGAACTTATTAAGAGAGAAATAATAGCAGCGGAAAAAGTAAGATAACATCGTAGCGCCATCCAGTATACCACAGGCAACTGACTAGGCTCGCTCCCTAGTTAGACGGTTCCTCTGGGAGCTCCTCCTCCAAAGCTGGTGTAGATTCTTCCTCAACTGGTGTTGTATTGTGGCAAGGGTGAGTACTTGGTACTCAGCAAGTCATGCACATAATGCAAACTAATATACTACATGCATGGCTTAGTACAACGGAATAGCTCAGGGTATATTTGCAGTAAAACAGCATTTAACAAGTATCGTAAGTAGTTTCGAAAGCAGTAAAAACAAGTATAGCATCAATAACTTTTCCAGGAGTTAAATAAACATCTTTCCCGATTCTAAATCCACATTTTTATCAACATCATTATTAAACCAAACCCAACCTTTCAAGACCAAGTTATTTTCAAGAAAGTCTAAACCTTAACTGTAATTCCCGAGCGATGTCCATTACCGCGGACACGGCTATTCGAATAGATTTTACACTCTGCAGAGGTTATGCACTTTACCCACAAGATACAGTCAAACACCACAAAGGCGAGTGTCCGTAACAAAGTCTTTCGGAAACTTCTAACAGCACAAGTGGTCCTCTCCGGTGTTGCACGCTAACCCTTCCCTTAGCGAAGGCGAAGTTTAGGCCAAACCACCGTTAGATGGGTACCTGGCCGCAGCCCCAGACGCTCCCCGCATAACTACACAAAGGGTGTAGTTGACATCCTGAGGTCCCACAGGTACGTTATTAGCAACTTAATTAACTAGGTCTGTCCCATTACAGACATGTGGTTGCACGCTTGACTCAGTTCAAAGGCTTGCAAGGTTAAGTCCTTAGGGTGACCAGGGCAAGACTACCCGAAGAACCAACACAACGTTCCCGGTGCCACAACTGGCCCACCCGATCATTCTTGCCACATGCCCCGGTCGAAAACTATTTATCAAGCCCCAGTTGATTACCCAGTTGATTACCATGCACCACGTGCCATCAACATCACATGATACCTTTCCAAAACAGGTTCAATATATCATTAAGTCAATATTAACATTTGATTGTCCAAAAATCATGTCATGAGCACGTAGCAGGTCTAAGCAATATACTACAACGATCTAAATTCCCATGTTGGCAATTTAGTAATGTCCAACTATTTAATCCTCAACTAGGGTGACAAGGGGGTCATGGCACATATTTAATTAACCAAGGTGTCATACAACAATTTGGCATTTATCTAATTTCCCAAAATCTAATAATGCATTTTCTAACTAAACTACCATGCAATAGTTTAAACCAATTTAATTTGAAAATGGGATCAACATGGTCAAAGCACAACTTGCCTTCAAATAGTACTTGTTCTTGGTCCTGAGCTGGCTCCTGGGTCAACACTTCTCCTTCGAGGCCTTCGGGCACTTCAACGTCTACTCGTAAAGCGTGCAAATAGCAAATAAATAAATGAACATTAGACAAAAAGTGTCCAAACATCCAAATAAAGTTTACAAATATAGAGAGCATACTTTTATGAATTTTTAGAAACTGGAATCGTCAAATTCGGAGTTCGAACGCAAAAGTTATAAGCATTTAAAGTTTAAATAATCAATTAAATAATATTACAGAGAAAAACTTTGGTCCAAAATTTAAATAAAATTCATCATTAGGTAGATCTCAATTTTATACAACTTTAGAAATTTGAATCACTCAAATCGGAGTTAAAATGCAAAAGTTATAAACGTTTGAAGTTTGAAACAAATTCTGAAATTACTAATTCGAATTAATAAATCCTTTTCTTTTTCGGAAATTTATTTATTGCGTCAGCGTGACACGTGGACCAATCGGGAGCAGCCACGTCGCCTCGGGTCCAAGGACCCGGCGCACGGTTTGGCTCGGTCCACCGTGGACTCGGTCCTCGGCTCGTGTCGCTGATAGGTGGGCCCTGCCGGTGACGTCAGCGTGACGTCAGCACACGGCTCAGCCGAGTGGGCTGATAGGCGGGCCCCACCGTGACGTCAGCGTGACGTCATGGTGCGCTTGGCTGAGACGCTGACAGCTGGGCCCCACTGACACGCGGGCCCCGCGTGTCGGAGACACGCTCCACGCGCGGGCGCTGACCGCGACAGTCGGCCTCCCGGCCACGTGGCTAGATCTCGGCCGTTGATTTGAAAATCAACGGCCCAAATTGGATCTGGGTTAACGCAGTAGAAAACTACTCGGCTGATCTGGACCGTTCGATCTTGATCGGACGGTCAAGATCCAATCTAAGGAAAACAACGCGGCTAACCCTGACCGTTTGATCTAGATCTAACGGCTGAGAATGGATCTAGTACTGAGCGGTTTTAAAATCCAGATAAATCCAAATAAAATCCAGAAAATTCCAAAAATTCACCAAAGCGCCAAATCACACATGAATTTAAGAAAAGCAAAATTTTTGGGTGTTACAAACCTCCCCCCTTAACAGAATCTCATCCCCGAGATTCAGGGCTTTTTAATGAAATAGGTTCGGAAACTCTTTCTTCAAATCCTCTTCGCGCTCCCAAGTTGCTTCACTCTCCGCGTGGTTGCTCCATTGAACTCTGCAGAAGCGGGTTGACTTGTTTCTCGTTTCTCGATCCATGGTGTCCAAAATCTTCACGGGGTGCTCCTTGTAAGTTAGATCTTCTTGTAGCTCAATTGACTCTAGCGGTGTCTGTTCCTCAGGTACTCGGAGACACTTCTTCAACTGGGACACGTGGAACACGTCATGCACTCCTACTAGTGATTGCGGTAACTCCTGTTGGTATGCAACTTCACCTCTACGGCTGAGAACCTTAAATGGTCCAACATATCGCGTCGCGAGTTTTCCTTTGGCATGGAATCTCTTAACTCCTTTGAGTGGCGTGACTCTGAGATACATGAAATCTTCTGGTTCAAAACTCAGGTCTCGGCGACGGTTATCATCATAACTCTTCTGTCGTGATTGGGCTATCTTCAATCTCTCCCTGATCATGGCAATCTATTCTTCGGCTTCTTGGAGAATATCTGGCCCAAAGACACGGCGTTCACCTATCTCGTTCCAATTCAACGGTGTGACATCTGCAAACTTGCTTGATAGCTGTTGTTGTAGCTGAACTCAGCGTACGACAGACTTTTATCCCAAGAGGTAGCATAAGCCAATGCACAAGCTCGTAGCATGTCCTCCAGAATCTGATTAACTCTTTCGGTTTGCCCATCCGTCTGCGGATGATAAGCGGTACTGAAGTTCAAACGGGTTCCCATTGCTTCATGCAGTTTATTCCAGAACCTCGAGGTAAACTGGGTACCTCTGTCCGATACAATCTTCTTTGGCACTCCATGCAAACAGACGATCCTGGTCATATACAATTCAGCTAACTTATCTCCCGATTAAGTGGTCTTCACTGGAATAAAATGGGCGACCTTAGTCAAGCGGTCTATTATGACCCATATGGAGTCATATCCACCCTGGGTTTTCGGCAAACCGGTAATGAAATTCATTCCGATTTCTTCCCACTTCCACTCAGGTATCTTCAACGGTTGTAGCAATCCTGCTGGTCTCTGATGCATTGCTTTGACTCTCTGGCATATGTCGCACAGCGCAACATGCTCGGCAACTTCACGCTTCATGCTCGGCCACCAGAATCTTTCCTTCAAATCTTGATACATCTTGGCACTTCCAGGATGAATTGAATACTTGGAGTCATGGGCTTCTTCTAGAATCAGCTGCTTCAGCTCCTTCTGGTTTGGCACACAGATTCGATCCTGCATCCATAACGTGCCTTGTTCGTCCAACTTGAAGTCCTTTGCCTTGCCTTCATCCATCTTGGACTTGATCATGCGGATCATGACATCATTCTTCTGTCCTTCTCGGATCTGATCCTCCAGGGTAGGCTTCACTTCTAATGCGGCCAAGAATCCTTCTGGCACTACTTCAATCTGCATTTTCTGGAAATCCTCACATAGCTCATCCGGACTTGTAGCTAACAACATGTTCACAGTATGGCTTTTCCGACTCAAGGCATCGGCCACCACGTTGGCCTTTCCGGGATGGTAATGGATTTCAACATTATAATCCTTGATTAACTCTAACCATCTCCTTTGCCTCATGTTCAGGTCTGATTGGGTGAAGATGTACTTAAGACTCTTATGGTCCGTGTATACTTCACATCTGTTTCCAATCAAATAGTGAAGCCATAACTTCAAAGCATGCACTACGGCAGCTAGCTCTAGGCCATGTGTTGGATAATTCTCCTCGTGCAGCCTCAACTGCCTTGATGCATAAGCGACGACCTTTCCGTTCTGCATCAGCACACATCCAAGTCCTTGGCGCGATGCGTCACAATAAATATCAAAGCTTTGATTGACATCCGGTAGAACTAACACCGGTGCTGATGTCAATCGCTTCTTCAACTCTTGAAAACCTTTTTCGCACTCTAGCGTCCATGCAAACTTCTTCTCCTTTTTCAGCAATTACGTAAGAGGTTTCGCAATTGTCGAAAAGCCTTCAATGAAACGGCGGTAGTAACCTGCCATACCAAGGAAACTCCGAATCTGGGTCACGGTCTTCGGCTGTTCCCAATGTAACACAGCTTCTACCTTTCTTGGATCTACGGCCACTCCTTCTGCGGTCATTACATGTCCGAGGAACTCCACCTTGTCCTTCCAAAAGTCACACTTGCTGAACTTGGCGAAAAGTTGCTGTTCCCTTAGCTTTTCCAAAACTCGCCTCAAGTGCTCTGCATGTTCATCCTCTGTCTTGGAGTAGATTAAGATATCATCTATGAACACAACAACAAACTTGTCCAAATACTCCATGAACACCTTGTTCATCATATTCATGAAATATGCTGGCGCATTCGTCAGACCAAAGAACATAACTGTAAACTCGTAATGTCCATATCTTGACGAGAATGCGGTTTTCGGAATATCTTCCGATCGGATCTTCAACTGGTGGTATCCCGACCTCAGATCAATCTTGGAGAAAACTCCAGCTCCTCTCAGCTGATCAAACAAATCATCGATCCTGGTTAGCGGGTACTTGTTCTTCACGGTTACTTCATTGAGTGCACGGTAGTCAATGCACATCCTGAAACTTCCGTCCTTCTTCTTAACGAACAAAACTGGTGCTCCCCACGGCGACGAACTTGGTATGATAAATCCCTTCTCCATCAACTCTTCAAGCTGCTTCTTCATCTCTACCAATTCTTCGGTGGACATCCGGTAAGGTCTCTTTGCTATCGGCGCTGTACCAGGTACAAGCTCTATCACAAACTCTATGTCTCTGTCTGGCGGCATACCAGGTAAATCTTCAGGAAAAACATCCGGGTACTCATTCACTACTGAGACATCTTCTATGTTGATTGTCTTGGTACTGTTAACCATCAACTGTCCATCCCTAACTGCGGTAGCTTGAAATTCCACTTTTCTTCCACACGGGCTTTCAACTGAGATAATCCTTCGACCACAATCCAATACGGCCTTGTGCTGGGATAACCAATCCATTCCCAAAATAACATCTAAGGTTTGGGTCTCCAACATAATAAGGTTCGCTAGGAACTCTATCCCATCTATTAGTATTCTTACCCCAGAACATCCTACTTTAGTTCGGAGTTCGGAACCAGGGGTTTGAACTAAAAGCATGCATTTAAGTCTTGCAATCTCCAAATCATTTTTAGCAGCAAAGCCTTGAGAAACAATCGAATGTGAAGCTCCAGAATCAAACAAAACTGTTACAGGTACTGAGTTAACAAGTAACCTACCCAGTACGACGTCCGTGGCATTCTGCAGTGCATCTGCGGTGACATGGTTGACTCGGCCTCTCACCACGCGATGCAGGGTGCCGCTCCTGGCCGTTGTCCCTCGGTTGGCTCCTGGTCTTTGGCGTCCTGGTGGTGTGGATCCCAGTTGAAGCGGTAGGGTCACTCCTGCTGTCTTCTTAGGACAAGCTGTTGGAAAGTGTCCTGGCTCGTTGCGCTTGTAGCGGCGTCTCACTGCCCCTGTTGGATCGCTCAAGTGGCGTTTACGGGCCGAGCTGGGGTCTGATAGTTCTGATTGACGGATCTTGGTGCTGGTGACGGTGACGGTGTCCTTGTTGCATTATGTGGCTGGAATCTGAAAAACTGGTTTGGCGCAACCCTCAAACGTTGCTGCGCTCCCTGACGCGATCCCTGATGTTGCATCCTTTGCTTCTTGTTGTCGTCCAGTTCCTTGCGCTTGTCCTCAAGAATAAGCGCTTTATTCACCAACTCTTAGAAATCTGGAAAGGTGTGGGTGATCAGTCCCACCTGTAGTCCTGAGTTAAGTCCCTTCATAAAGCGAGACTGTCTGGCTTTATCTGTCGCTACATCTTCAGGTGCGTAGCGTGCAAGCTGTGTGAACTTGTTCAGGTATTCGGCCACTGGCTGGCTGCCTTGCTTCAGTGCTCTGAATTCCTCCTTCTTGAGATCCATAATTCCTTCTGGCACGTGATACTGACGAAACGCAGCTGTAAACTCCTCCCAACTAATATCTTGAGGGTTCTCCCGCGTGGCGCAGAAGTTCTCCCACCATTCTGCGGCGGTACCTTCCAACTGATGAGAAGCGTAGAGTACCTTCTCATTTCCCATGCATTGAGCAATATGTAGCTTCCTCTCAATTGACCTTAACCAATCATCGGCCTCCAACGGATTGGCATTCCCGGAGAAAGTGGGTGGGTGAGTCCTCATGAACTCTGACAGTCTTGTATTCTGGCGTTGTCCCTGATTGACTTGATTAGCGGTGGTCTAAGCAGTGACGTGTTGCATCTGTTACATCATAGCATGCATCAACTGAGTCTGAGCGGCAAGAAAAGCTCCAAAATTCTGCATGTCAACTGGCGGCGCTAGGTGGGGTGCAGGTGCTCCATCATTGGGGTTTCCAGCTGGGCGAGAACCACTGCCGTTGCCTCCAAGGTTTCCGCAGGTGTTCACCATCTGTCGATTGCTCCAAGGTTTAGAGATGAGAGGGAACAAGAATAGACAAGTAATGGGGAAACTATGCGGGAGGAAAGTGTAACTCAAACTCCAACTTTATTAATAGTAATTATAACTTGGTATGGTTGCTTACAATGCCTAAGGGCCTGCAACACATACTGCACACTCAGCAAGCAATGAAAATCCAACGCCTCTAAGGGTGACTCTTATTCTATAACGCGACTCGACGAAGGAGTCTCAACCTCAAAACCTACGCTCACTCGTCGAGAAAACCTCCACTGCCTCCTCGCGGCGAGTGCGACGGCATAGGCGTGAAACAATCGCCATGCCCCACAACTGCAGCTGTGGTTGACGACGCGGCGTCCTCCTCTGGCTCTGGATCTGGCTGCTATTGTGGTTGTGGTGTGGGTGCAGGTGGTGCATCTTCTGGTTCCTCCTCTGGCTCCGGAGCTTCCAACTCCAACACTGGATCGGGACCCTGGCCATACAGTGCAGTCTCCAGCTCTGCGATCCTTTCCGCAGCATAGGCGACGTACTCACGAGCATTCTCTAAGTGCTTCTTCTCCTCCTCAACCTGTTCGCGAGCCTTCTTCAACTCCTGAACTGTGTCATCGATCAACTCCTCCTGAGCGGCAACGAATCTGGCTAAGTGAGTGACGGTAGCATCCTCATCTTCTATCGGCTCCCGTTGAACTCTGCTATCTCGGCGTGGGTGGTGACGGAACACTATGCCTTCCAGCTCCCTGGAGTAGGTGCGAGCGATCTGCTGCATTGCTCGACGCGACACCTCCTGGATTCCAATCTCAAAGGTAGACCTCTTGGCGGTGAAGTGGAAAGGGCGACTGAACTTTGTCTTCTCTCTGGCATACACTGTGATCCGGACGTCCCATCCTGTGACCAGTCCTGCTTGCACAAGTGTAGTCCCTCGGTAGAGCGGCCTCTCAAAACTCCAAGAAACTGAAGCATACGCCACAACTCGGCGGCATAGCCTCCCTCACGCTCGGCGTAGTTGTTCTTCATCATCATCTGCCAAAAGACGCTCGCGTAAGAACGCAACATTTTAAAATCAATGTGGAAGACGAAAAGAACTCAGCAAGGGATATGAACAAGGAAGAAAAGGGGTAAGTCGAGAATTCATTCATTATCTTGACAAATTTTTTCTTTAGAAAATAGGTTTTATCCACACTACGACCATTCTAACTATGGGTGAGCCTACAGTCAGTATGGCTCTTATACCACCTCTGTCGGGACCCGAATTTGCAAATCCGGACCCTCTGTGTATTCAGCACTAGTCCAGGAACGCGCTAGTGCACACAGTCTCAACATTGGTAAATATCACAATCATACTCAACGAATTAATAAAGTACTTAAATAGTTAACCAAACTGGTTGCTTGACCTTATGGTCAAGTTACAAATATACGCCTCTGAAAGTGCATCTAGGCCCCTAAATTGGTTTTGGTTGATTAATGACAAACGATTAAAGGGACTAATGTCTTCAATGAGCTTGTGAGCAGGTAAAAGGTTCAATGTGAGATCTTCTACATGCGAAGGATACCCTCAAACGAATATAAGCGAGTAAAACGGCATTGTATTCTTATTTTCTATGTTTTGTGTCGTGGGAATGCCGTACTATTAAGGGAGATGCATCGTAAATGATCTAGGATAGTCTCTATGCTCAGATGAATGTTGCTTTAATTCTTGTTGAGACCCTAAGTCACCGCGCATGCATCGGAATGTGTTTTTATCAAGGTTCAAGTCGGACATTCCGATATTACATCGGAAGTTCCGATGTTATCGGACATTCCGATGTGCATGCTTGCTCTAGTCCGATGCGTGGAAGATGTATCGGAAGTTTCGATACGTTGTTGAAGCTTTCTAGGATGCTCTCTGTAAATATCGGAGGTTCCGATATTTGACATCGGAAGTTCCGATGTGTTCAAACCTGAAAAAGGGAGCTCTCTGGAATTATCGGACATTCCGATATATTGGATCGGACATTCCGATGTTAAGTCGGAAGTTCCGATGTTTATATCGGACAGTCCGATATGGACTTAGAAGCATTTGTCAAAGTGCTTTTCTGGGAACATCGGAAGTTCCGATGTAAGCATCAGAAGTTCCGATGCACCTATTTCGACCGTTGAAGTGCGCTCGAGTTCTGAAAGTTTGCACATATCGGACATTCCGATATTGACATCGGAAGTTCCGATATGCAGTTGAGTGGGTGTATAACGGCTAGTTTTTGCAAGAATCTATAAATACCCCACTCCTCTCTCATTTGAAGGTTACACACTCATGTTGGCAGAACTCTAGAGCACCTTGAGCACTTTCTAGCTTTCTCTTGAGTCCTCCTCTTTGATCTTAGGGATCATCTAGTGAGTGAGGATTAGAAGTGAGATCTAGAGCTTGATTAAAGAGCAAGTGTCATTCATCTCGAGCTTTAGAGTGTTCCTCCAAGATCGATCAACGGTGCATTTGTTACTCTTGGAGGTTGAAGGACTCCTAGACGGTTAGGCGTCGCTCACGAGCTCCCAAAGGATTGTGGGACGCCGTGAGAAGTTTGTGAAGGCCGGCTCCGCCTCCGAAAGGAAAGGAACCAATAGTGGAACCAAGCCTCAAGTGTGACCGAGGTTTGGGAGGAAAGGGTTGGAAAAGACCCGGCTCTTTGGAGCCTCCTCAACGGAGACGTAGGATTCCCTCAAGAATCCGAACTCCGAGAACAAATCCGTGTCATTACATTTACTTTACTTAAGCTTATTTCCTTATTACCTTGATCTAACCTTCTCAGATTGCTTCTCAAGTTCATTATTTTCAGTTGTTAATTGTCCGTGTCAAAAGTCGATCGGACATTCCGAACTGGTATCGGAAGTTCCGATTAAATCGGAAGTTCCGATCCAACACCGGAAGTTCCGATACTCTTTCCGCTGCGACGATTTTAGTTTATTTTTTAAATTGCCTATTCACCCCTCCCCTCTAGGCAACTTTCTCATCTTTTCAGCCTCGCAGGGCGAACTTATTAAGAGAGAAATAATAGCAGCCGAAAAAGTAAGATAACATCGTGGCGCCATCCAGTATACCACAGGCAACTGACTGGGCTCGCTCCCTAGTTAGACGGTTCCTCTGGGAGCTCCTCCTCCAAAGCTGGTGTAGATTCTTCCTCAACTGGTGTTGTATTGTGGCAAGGGTGAGTACTTGGTACTCAGCAAGTCATACACAGAATGCAAACTAATATACTACATGCATGGCTTAGTACAACGGAATAGCTCAGGGTATATTTGCAGTAAAACAGCATTTAACAAGTATCGTAAGTAGTTTCGAAAGCAGTAAAAACAAGTATAGCATCAATAACTTTTCCAGGAGTTAAATAAACATCTTTCCCGATTCTAAATCCACATTTCCATCAACATCATTATTAAACCAAACCCAACCTTTCAAGACCAAGTTATTTTCAAGAAAGTTTAAACCTTAACTGTAATTCCCGAGCGATGTCCATTACCGCGGACACAGCTATTCGAATAGATTTTACACTCTGCAGAGGTTATGCACTTTACCCACAAGATACAGTCAAACACCACAAAGGCGAGTGTCCGTAACAAAGTCTTTCGGAAATTTCTAACAGCACAAGTGTTCCTCTCCGGTGTTGCACGCTAACCCTCCCTTAGCGAAGGCGAAGTTTAGGCCAAACCACCGTTATATGGGTACCTGGCCGCAGCCCCGGTACGCTCCCCCGTACAACTACACAAAGGGTGTAGTTGACATCCTGAGGTCCCACAGGTACATTATTAGCAACTTAATCAACTAGGTCTGTCCCATTACAGACATGTGGTTGAACGCTTGACTCAGTTCAAAGGCTTGCAAGGTTAAGTCCTTAGGGTGACCAGGGCAAGACTACCCGAAGAACCAACACAACGTTCCCGGTGCCACAACTGACCCACCCGATCATTCTTGCCACATGCCTCGGTCGAAAACTATTTATCAAGCCCCAGTTGATTACCATCCACCACGTGCCATCAACATCACATGATACCTTTCCAAAACAGGTTCAATATATCATTAAGTCAATATTAACATTTGATTGTCCAAAAATCATGTCATGAGCACGTAGCAGGTCTAAGCAATATACTACAACGATCTAAATTCCCATGTTGGCAATTTAGTAATGTCCAACTATTTAATCCTCAACTAGGGTGACAAGGGGGTCATGGCACATATTTAATTAACCAAGGTGTCATACAACAATTTGGCATTTATCTAATTTCCCAAAATCTAATAAAGCATTTTCTAATTAAACTAGCATGCAATAGTTTAAACCAATTTAATTTGAAAATGGGATCAACATGGTCAAAGCACAACTTGCCTTCAAATAGTACTTGTTCTTGGTCCTGAGCTGGCTCCTGGGTCAACACTTCTCCTTCGAGGCCTTCGGGCACTTCAACGTCTACTCGTAAAGCGTGCAAATAGCAAATAAATAAATGAACATTAGACAAAAAGTGTCCAAACATCCAAATAAAGTTTACAAATAGAGAGAGCATACTTTTATGAATTTTTAGAAACTGGAATCGTCAAATTCGGAGTTCGAACGCAAAAGTTATAAGCATTTAAAGTTTAAATAATCAATTAAATAATATTACAGAGAAAAAATTTGGTCTAAAATTTAAGTAAAATTCATCATTAGGTATATCTCAATTTTATACAAATTTAGAAATTTGAATCACTCAAATCGGAGTTAAAATGCAAAAGTTATAAACGTTTGAAGTTTGAAACAAATTCTGAAAACACTAATTCGAATTAATAAATCATTTTCTTTTTCGGAAATTTATTTATTGCGTCAGCGTGACACGTGGACCAATCGGGAGCCGCCACGTCGCCTCGGGTCCATGGACCCGGCGCACGGTTTGGCTCGGTCCACCGTGGACTCGGTCCACGGCTCGTGTCGCTGACAAAGGGCTCGCCGATGGCGCCAAGACACGGCTCAGCCGAGTGGGCTGACAGGCGGGCCCCACCGTGACGTCAGCGTGATGTCATGGTGCGCTTGGCTGAGACGCCGATAGTGGGCCCCATCGACACGCGCGGGCCCGCGTGTCGAGACACGCTTCCACGTCGCGGCGCCGACCGCTGGCCGATCGCGATCGGCCTCCCGGCCACGTGGCTAGATCTCGGCCGTTGATTTGAAAATCAACGGCCCAGATTGGATCTGGGTTAACATAGTAGAAAACTACTCGACTGATCTGAACCGTTCGATCTTGATCGGACGGTCAAGATCCAATCTAAGGAAAACAACGCGGCTAACCCTGACCGTTTGATCTAGATCTAACGGCTGAGAATGGATCTAGTACTGAGCGGTTTAGGCTACGTGGCACAATCTACGCCGTTGGATCTAAATCCAACGGTTGGGAATAGATCTGGGATTAGCACGTGGGATCTCACCGGGGGGTGACGTGGCGTGATCTGGGCCCTTGGATCTGGATCGGACGGCTGATGGAGCTCGGTCGACGGCGATGGCTTGCGTCGGCGCTGGTTCACTGGAGACGAGGACGGTGACCACGGCGACGGCGTTGCGGGGCTCCTCCGGCGAAGTGAGTGGTACTCACCGACGCGGCTTGACCTCGCGGTTCCGGATCTGGGCTCAACGGCGGCGGAAACGGCGCAAAACCGCGGTGGAACGCACGGCCAACTCCGGCGAGCGATTGCGGCGGCTACACAATGGCTTGAGCTCTGCGCGCTAGGGCTACAGGTGCGCACGGAAGTCGGCAACACGGCAGCGGTGGCGGCGCATTAAATAGGGCTCTCGACGTTCGTGAAACGCGCGAAAACCGAGGCCCACTCCGTTGCGGCGGCGGAATCCGAGTTGGATTCGGATTGGCTGACGTGGCTCAACGTCAGCCGTTGGATCAATATCCAACGGTGTGAGGGTTTGGGCTCAGTGCAGCTCAGGTAGCCGGGCCGCTCGGTCGGACTCGGGCTCGGGTGACGTGGCTCAATCGTGGCCGTTGGATCAAGATCCAATGGTCACGCGGGTTAGGGTTCGGCCGAGCGGGTTCGACCGGAATGGCTGGCTCGAGTCGGACTCGAGTCTGACTCGGACTCGGGTCCGGTCGGATGAACAGTAAAACCCACTCGATTTTCCAGCGATTAAATAATCCAATTAATTTCTCAGAAATTCATTTAATTCATTAAAAATAGCAAAAGACTCAGAAAAATTCTGGAAAATATTTTGGAACACATTGGACTCAAATAAAATATTTCCAACAAAGTTTTATTTGCAATAATCAAATTCTTTAATTATTTCAAAAGGGGATAAATTCAAATAAATTCCAAATAAAATCCAGAAAATTCCAAAAATTCACCAAAGCGCCAAATCACACATGAATTTAAGAAAAGCAAAATTTTGGGGTGTTACATGTTCCCTCCCTCGGGAAGCTCCGCGACGAGGAGATCCGGCGGTTCCGGCGCGAGGAAGACGAACGGGGAAATCGGGAGGAGAGGATTCGGCGTTCGTCGTTCGTCCGGCGAAGGTATGGCCATGGGCAATCCTTGGGGTTGATCTAGGTGCTTTGCTAGAGGGTGTTTTGACGCTTTTAGATCAAGAGGTGGTGCTGTGATGGGGTAGATTGGATGAAAACTAGAGATTTCATAGTTCCCTGTTTCGGGCAGATTGGGCACACGACGTAGGGTTTGAGTTTTCATAATTTTAGATTCGGAATTTGGTCGGCCGCCTGTTGAGAAAATTGTAGATAACTTCAATACCTTTAATTGGACACCAAGAATGCTTAATTCCGTTCAACCGTTTGAAAGTTATGGCTGTTTTACCGAACGTGCTCAAAACTGTGATGTGAATGGGACAGATCGGGTTGATCTGTAGATTAGACAATTTTAGAGGCCGAATCAGCTTTTCCCAATACTTAGAAAAAGTTAGGAAATTTCATAATATTCGCGATGATGTACTCGTTTACTCGATTTGGAGAACTAGAGCTCAAGTTATGATAGTTTGAAGTCTGCTGTCCGGGCGGGACAGATTCTCTGTTTTTCGATTTTAGGAGTAGTTTACGAAGTCGGGGTAGATGGGCAATTGTGTACTGTTTTGTGGGCACGTTTTGAGTGTATGGTCTCTATGTGTAGGTGGTGTGACCCCGGGAGTGCCCTCATCCTCTTGCCAATCCGTCGCCCGAGGTTAAGGCAAGTGTATTGGAATGGGTAGCGTGTTGTATGTTGCTAGATGTGACTAAGTGCAAATTGTTTGCATGATGTGCTATCTTGTCTTGATTACATGTTGTGATATCTTTCCATGATTAGTATTTGCCCATGATATGATGAAAATGAATTATTACGATGCTATACCATGTTTAATGCAGTTATGTGCAAGTTGTTTATGTTTATGGCATAATTGCATACATGGCATGAGATTTGGTCCGGTCGGTGAGAAAGTTATAACTAGTCCGGTAAGGTCGGTAAGAAAGTTATGATTAATCCGGAGCGCCAATGAGTAAGTCCTACCTCATGATTCCATCCACCGTGGTGAATGAAAGCGAGGAGTAGGCACCCTCCATCTACGGGATGGAAGGGGAAAGAGGGTGCACGCCGACGGGTGTGCACTCAGCCATACCGGTATGTGCTTCAAGGAGACATGTGTATTGCATTGCATTGCATACATGATGATGATAGTGAAATGTGTACAATGAGATTTGTCATGGTTATGATGTTGTATAAGAGATTATGACTTGAAACTTGATGTATGGTTAAATTGTGTGCTTGATTTCCTCATTTGCTTCATTATAGTATGTGGAGTGGTTGGACTTGGTATTATTGGTTCAAGTTGTTGCTATATCCATCGATATTGCTGTTTTAGATGTCTTATGCTATGATATAACTTGCTATGTGATTGCTATTGCTTCAATTCATGTCAAAACAAAGGAGATGCTGCCGAAATTTTCGGTTTTAGCATTTACGCATTTGCTGTAATTTATCTTAATTTGTGGTATTTAGATGTTGTTTAGTCCCTATTGGTAACATTCAGGGCATACTAGATGCCGAGGTGTTACACTATTTAAATAGTTATGTCATAATCTAAACCATATATGCATAAACATGAAGTTGCAAGGACCTTGTAGCATAAACATGACTTCGAATAACATATGTGTATCAAATACAATTCTCATTACTTTTTCATTATGTTTTTAATTTTTTTTGTTTTCATTTAAGAAACATACAAAAAATATTAGAAAATATTACAAAGTTTTCACAAACTCTTCGTCAAAGCAAACCCATTGGGTGAATCACCCCAAGTTCTCCCCGAAGTCATGTTTATGCTACAAGGTCAATATTTGAAAAGGTTTTGTGAAAATATCTGCCAATTGATGTTCAATATCCACATGATGAAGGACAATATTTTCCTTTTCTACATGATCTCTAAGAAAGTGAAATCTAATCTCAATATGTTTTGCCCTAGGATGTTTCACAGGGTTTTTAGCAATGCATATTGCACTAGTGTTATCACACAAAAGAGGAACACTATCCAAATTAACCCCATAATCTTTAAGTGTAGTTACTATCTAAAGAATTTGATAACAGCAAATAATAGCAGCCACATTCATTTCAGCGGTTGATTGTGCAACAGAAGACTATTTTCTAGATACCATGCAATAATAGAATTACTCAAGAAGTGACATGAACCAGATGCACTTTTTCTATCAATTCTACATCCTCCAAAATCAGCATTAGAAAATGCTCTTAAAGTAATTCATGAGGAAGCAGAAAACCAAATGTCAAAATCTTGAGTACCTTGAAGATACCTGAAAATCTTATCGATGTAAAGCATGAAAGGAAGCTTGAAAACTAGCACACAAGCACACAATAAATTGTATATCCGGCCTTAATACAATGAGGTACAAAAGTGAACCTATCATGCTTCTATATTCCTTTTGATCAACCGACTCACCATCTTCATCCGGATCAAGTGGGAAAGTGCCTCCCATGGGTGTCATGATCGGCTTGCATTTTTTCATCTCAAAGCGATGAAGCAAATCTTTTGTGTACTTACTTTGATGAACAAAAGTATCCTCCATCGTTTGTATGATTTGAAATACCAAAAAATATGTTAACTCAACCATCATACTCATGTCAAATTCATTTCTCATGTTTTCTGAAATTTAGACACTAAAATATGAGAAGAACCACCAAAGATAATATCGTCAACATAAATCTCAACGAACAGTTGATCATTGTCTTACTTGAGTAAAAAAAGTGTTTTGTCAATCTTTCCCATTGTAAACCCCTTTTCAAATAAAAAGGTTTTTAACGCATAATACCATACTTTAGGGGCTTGTTTTAAACCATAAAAAGCTTTTGATAATTTGTACAGATAATACTTAGGATTTTCAAAACCAGGTGGTTGCTTAATATATACATCCTCGTTAAAATAGCCATTAAAAAAGCACTTTTCACATTCATTTGGTACAATCTAAAACCTTTAGATGTAGCAAATGCTAAAAGAATTCTAATGACTTCAATTCTAGTAACAAGAGCAAATGTTTCATCAAAAATCTAAACCTTCAACTTGTGTAAAACGTTGAGCAACCAATCTAGCTTTGTATCTAGCAACAACACCATCCTCACTTTGTTTATTTTTGAAAACCCATATAGTTCCAATTATATTAAAATTAGGAGGTGGTGAAACCAGTTTCCAAACTTTATGAGGTTCAAAATTCTCTAATTCCTCGTGCATGGCATTGATCCAAGATTCGTCAGTTAATGCATGTGATATATCTTTGGGTTCAAAAGAAGCAACTAAAGAAGAATGAGCATGAGTATCAAAATAGATAAACCTGGACCAAGTGACTCTCTCATTTAAATCTCCAATCATCTGTTCAGGTGGATGCCTCCTCTGAATGTGCAAAGGAGCTGTAACTTCATAAACTTCTCCTTCCCCTTCATTTTCAACATGTACCGATGATGTTGTAGCTTGAAAATGCTCAATTGTAGGTGATGTAGTAGTAGGTGCCAAAGGTGCCACAGTTGGTTGTGTAGTAGGAATCAACACCTCATCTTCAACATCATCATCATCATCGTCCTCATGAACAAAGATACTACCCCTTGAACATATGCACCCGTACCTATATCATTTGGACTAGTGCTTGGACTAACCTTATCAAAAATAACTTCACAAATTTCTACAACTTTGTTAGTCTATAAAACAAGCCCATGATAGCCACGTGTATAAGCAAGATATCCAAGAAAAATACCATTAGTTGATCTAGCTTCAAATTTATCAAGATGTCCAGATTTCAGGACAAAATATTTGCACCAAAAAACTCTAAAGTGAGGCCTATGTCCAAATCAAAGTTCATATGGAGTTTTACCCAATTTTGATCTCAAACAAATACAATTTGAAACATAACATGCAGTAGATATAGCTTCAGTCCAAAACTTTCCAAGAGTTTGATATTCATCTAACATGGTCCTAGCCATCTCAACTAAAGTTCTATTTTTCATTTCAAATACATCATTTTGTTTAGGTACTCTAGGTGATGAAAATTGATGATTAATTCCTTTTTTGGCACAAAAGTGATCAAAAGAAGAATTTTTAAACTCAGTTTCATTATCACTTCTAATAGCTCTAAGAGCTCTTGGGTGATCAACAGATAATCTAAGAACAAGACTTCTAAAATGACTTAAGCCTTATCTTTAGATGCCATAAGATAAACTCAAGAGTATCTAGAATAATCATAAATAATAACAAGTACATACCATTCGCTTATAAAAGATTGAACTCGAGTAGGTCCAACTGTGTCAAGATGTAGTAACTGTCCTGACGCATTTATATCACCATGGTAAGAGGTGGATGTGAACCTGCAATCATCTTACCATATCTACAGGAAAAGAACACTAAATCGCTATCACCCTCAAGCTTAGGCAAACAACGTATGAGGTCTAAACCACTAATCTGAGTAAGATGATCAAAACCAACATGACCAAGTCTACGGTGCCAAAAGAATAAATCTTTAGAAACATTAACAACTAGACACCTATGCTTAGAAGAAGGTGATGCATCGAAATTAGCTTTAAATACTCTTTCAAAGTGTGAAATCCTGAAAAATAGATCACCTGAAACATCTAAAACTTTGCATTCATTTTTCTTAAAACACACTTTGAGATCTTCATAAATCATTTGTGAGACAGAAATCAAGTTATATTTCAAGTTTTAACAATAGCCACATCCTTAAACATAAACTTGTTAGTTATCTTCACTGTACCTTTAGCCACAACAGAAGTGAAAGAAGCATCTTCAAAAGTAATAGTTTCAGCATGAGATGCACGAATGAGGGAGGACAACCAATTCTTATCACCGGACATGTGGCGTGAGCATCCAGAATCAACTAGCCATATGTTCTCCTTCCTCACATGAGAAGCCTACATAGAAGCAGAAAATATCGATAACAAGGCCTCAGTACTGGGGTTAGAAATAAGATGTTTAGGAATCTATTATTGAGACACATGACACACAATAATATGCACGACACGAGTAGGGATGTAAGTGGGCTTGTTCGCGGTGACCCGCATCACCCGCTTAAAGAAGATTAGGAAGTCCACTGCGCTGCTCGAGGAGGGGAACGAGAAGAAGAATATGATAATCGGCATGACCCGCTCATGATGCTCCGGTTCTGCGAGTTCCTGGCGGTTGTCACCTCCTCCCCAGATGTCGCGTGGGAGATCATGAGTAGTGTTGTGGACTTCCTAGTATTCCTGAAGCGGGTGATGCGGGTCACCGCGAACAAGCCCACTTACATCCCTAGACACGAGTATTCTTATGCATAAAATCAGATTTTTCCTTTCCCATGTTTTTATCAACAAAAGGTGTTTGCTTCACCTTAGGCACATAATGAGAAGCAAAGCGTGCCTTTCTGAAATTAGACCTAGCCTTAGCCCTTTGTTTTTTTGGTTGTTTAGCTAGTCTAAAGCAAAAATCTACTAGATGTCCATTTCTACCATAGTGAGTGCAGTTGTACTTAACATGTTGTTTAGCTTTACAAGTAGAAGCATCATTCGCATTCATCATAGTAGAAGATAAAATTTCAGCAAACTTAAAAGGAAGTTTCTTATAACCCTCTTCGAGAATCTTAAACTTGCTATTGCAAAGAGCCTTAATAACAGTAGTGGCTTGAGTTTTATATGAAGCATAAGGATTAAAACCTAAACCTTTCTTATTTGTGCTAACCTTAGATTGTACCAAAATCATGTTTAAGTTTTTCTTCCCTTTAGTAAAACGTTCTAAAGACTCTTGCAAGTAATCAATCTTTTGAGAAAGAATAGCACAATTATCATAAGTAACATTCACTTTTCCTTTTTGCTTACGACAATTAGAGTATGAAAGAACCTCATTGTGAGCAAAGCATTGTTAATTTAAGAAACTCTAGCATTATCATCATGCAACTTCAATTCTAGTGTAGAACATTTAGAACATGGAGTTGGATCATGCAAAACAACAGTAGAACAACTAGCATTTTTAACAGGTTTCTCACTTTTCTTATGTTCAACATTAACTTGCTCTATCAAGGAGGCATGTTCTTTTCTAAGTGAAGTAAGCTCATCATAAATTAAGTCACATGATTTGCAAGCATCATCAAAAATCAAAGTTTTAAGTCTAGCAATTTCAGCATTCAATGATTCAACAACAAAATCATGTTTCTTAATTTTTTTATCATGTTTATCAAGCAATTTTCCAAAATGGACAACAGCAATAGCTAATTCATCATATAAAGGATCTACCTTATTAAAGTCACTATCATGATCATCCTTAGTGAAGCTATCCTTGCTGCTTGCCATGAGACATAACCCCGTCAAATCATACTTGCTTGGAGTTGCATCATCCTCGCTGCTCTCAGAATCTATATCGCTTAAACCAACTTGCTCAAGTGTGGAGAGAACATGATGTACTGTCTTGTGATTCACAAAGCTTCTCTTCTTGCTATCACCTGGAGAGAACTTCTCTTTCTTTTTGTCATTGTCCTTCTCCTGCTTTGATGCTTTACCTGCAAGTTTAGGATAATTTGGATGAATATGGTTGAGATCACCACACTCATAGCATCTTGGAGGATCACCACCAACTCTCTTCCTCATTCTCACATCCTGTAAAGCTTTGTTAAAGCGAGAAGAGAGTAACATCAAGTCTTCTTCCAGGAATTGCTCAAGCTTTTCATCAGTTAGTGAAGACAAGGAAGACAAAGCAAAGCTTGACAAAGAGGTGTTATTGTGAGACATGTTAGGTTGAGAGATCAAAGCGATTGACTTATAATTATTCTTCCTATCAAGAACATCTAATTCATGAGTTTTCAGTTTAGAATAAAAAACATCTAATGTAAGTGTACTCATGACAGTTGATTATCTAATAGATGTTACTTTCATCTCCCAAATTGACATGTCTAAAGCACCAAGTAATTGTCGAGCATTTAAAGCACCAGTGTAGCTAACTCCAATCTCCAATAGCACGTAGATTGCTAAGAATTTTATTAAAGCATGCAAAAAAATCATCTAATGATTCACAAGACTTCATCTCAAAACACATGTATTCTTTCTTATAAATGTCTTGACGTACCTCTTTTACCATGTTTGAACCTTTATGGTAATCACAAAGAAATTTTCATAACTCATGCGGACTTGAGATGAATCACGCGATCAAAGTTGCTCCTTCCTAATCCTTGGATAATCAGATTTATATCTTTCTATTATCATCCACATGTGTTTGATTTATATCATCAACTTCATTATTCTCGGGTACTTGACAAGGTTTGTACACCTTCTCCCAAATTGCAAAGCCCTGAGCTTGAGTCCATGCCTCCATCTTCACTTTCCAAAACTGAAAATCAACACCATTGAAAACACAAGGTTTTGTCGAATAGCTGCCCATCGCTACGATTTCTAATCGCCGGTTAAGATTAGTTAGAAAAACCTTGCTCTGATACCACTTGTAGGATCGATATACACTAATATAGCAATCAGAGGGGGTGAATAATTATGTGGAAGCTAAAACCAATTTTTAGTGATTCTCAAAACATCCCTAAATGAATTATGAAAAATTGCTTCAGTTTCCACGAAAACATATTGATGTACGTTCGCCAAAATAGTAATTTCTGAAGTTACCACTATTGGATTCAAGTGAAAATTGGACCGTAGAAACTAGATTCCATTTAGAAACTAACCCAACAAGAACTAGCTCAATCAGATCTACAGATCTATAATTATGACTTTTGCATGTTGACTGTACCAAATAATGACGGAACTAGATCAAACCCTAATTACGAGATTAATCGGGATATATGAGGAATTAACCAATCAAAAATTTTAGATTAATCACTTGATGTCCTAGAAAGGTTTTGAATGGATCAAATCAAAATTATTAAGGTGAAATAAGGAATCAATCTATAAACCAAAAAAGACATGCAACGAAGAATTTCTTCTCTCTTTAATCTCCTCTCGCACACTAATCGATGACTGGAACCTTCCTGCGGGACAATGTAGCGCGAAAAACACTTTAGCAAAGCAATTATTGTAGCATCATGATTACTGTAGCAGCGATTACTATAGTGTCACAGGTACTGTAGTGCCGCAATGCTTTTCTTCGCTCCAACACCGCCGTATTGCCTGCTGCCGTTTTTTGTCGTGTTTTTTTTGCAGCTCAACTTTCAGAGGTCCTACACCTCCTATTTATACTCCTCAAAACCCTAATCAATTGTATGAATGCATACACATTTGGCTTCCAAAGGTCATACGCCTCCTATTTAGGGCTTGTTTGTTTCAGCTGGGGATTGTAGAAAGCAGCTCTTAAAATCTAGAAGGTCAACAAACATGTAACTTTCAATCTGGATTGTAACAATCTAGAGGCCATATTGTAGTAATCCCACAATCCACTCTAGAGGAGCTTTTCCCAGCTTTTTTTTCAAAAGACCAAAGTGCCCATTGAACTTCAGTCGAAATTACCCACCATTGCCCCTCATTACCCTCACCCCCTCACTTTTGCCAAGCAGAAACAACAATCCAAACACACTATAATCTGGGTTGCCAAACCGCCATCAGCTTTTCAACCTCTAGCTTTTAACAATCCAGCTTTTACAATCTAGATTTTAAAAACTACTTTTTACAATCCTCAACTCAAACAAACAGGCCCTTACACTCCTCAAAACCCTAATCAATTGTGTGCATGTGTACACATTTGGCCCAATAACACATGGATTAATACATGCATAAACAGCCCCAAACTCACATATGGACACGTACGGCCCACCTGTTGCTCTCGCGTGACTCACTCGCATGCATGGCCCGTTGGCCACTACACTGTGTCATCTTTGACTTTACGTGCACTATTCTCTAGTCCGAACATTCCGTATGGCATCGTTGAACGTCTAAACCTCGATTCATCCCAAAACCTAGTTCCGATCCCCGTCATTGACCACATTCGCCCTCAAGCAATACCTGCATATGAACAAACCACAAAACAATTTTCCGAGCACAAGTTCTTCCCAACTCGACTCAACGTCAGTCCATGCAACCACTCACATGAGCACATTGCATCAAGCAAAACCATTACCATGCTATCACAATCATATCAAGTAATCATCTAAAACAGCTAATGCACAAGTACCACACATGCCAAATTCATCACTAAGCCAAACTTTCAGCACATGATTTCACACCCAGCATGGCATACTGTGGGAATTATTATATTCTTAAGTGCCATCAATTGGTCTCATATATAGTATATATGGGATCCTTAGACCTGATATCATAATGGTTTCCTACGTGTGTAATATTATACTTAGGGGTTGCCAACCGCTACTCCGTAACTGGGTATTCATAAATGTAGCTTTCAAGTTTACTATGAAACATGTGGAGGAATGTGAGCGATCAAGATGAAATTTGCCCCTTCTATATAACAGGAGAGATATCACTAGCCCCTCAATGTGGTTGGATTAAGGAAGTGCATGGCCATGGCGAATGTGATTGAGGATTCAGTTGCATCCAAGTAATCCACTACAGAACGAGTAAGTGATCAAACTATAATAGAATGGCACATTTCTCACATTGACTTCGATATGGTATCATGAGGCAAAGAGATCAGTACATGAGCACTATATAGGTTCATTCGATATGATCTATATGTATATTTGGAAGTTGTTATGCCCTGCTAGGGGCCGCTGCCAACTTATGAGTCGAAAAGGAGTTTTGACCCATAGCCAAGTATGCATGAACCTATAGGGTCACACACTTAACGGGTCAGAATACATTCGTTTGGATTGGATCCATCACTAATGGGTCAAATGGGCTTTGCATCTTGATTAAGCCCATAACGTAGGGTTTCACCAAGGGTCTATAAAAGGGAGTGTGTGAAGACTAGGAGGATGCAACTGTTGTACCATAGCACCCACCAAAAATCTAGCCATCAGCACTTAGGCCTTGCCATGGGCGCTAGTGTTAGCACACCGATGTGTGGCGTTTCTTCCCCGAATGTGTGGACATCGGTACAGGCATAGATGCTACTGCAGTGCTGATCGGGGTGATCGCACATGCTGTTCGACACACATACTGCATTGAATCAGGC
This sequence comes from Rhipidocladum racemiflorum, assembly GCA_036346355.1. Classification (NCBI taxonomy): domain Eukaryota; kingdom Viridiplantae; phylum Streptophyta; class Magnoliopsida; order Poales; family Poaceae; genus Rhipidocladum; species Rhipidocladum racemiflorum. The sequence goes on from CM070571.1 coordinate 25,756,374, forward strand.
TGCTTCAACTCTCCTTCCACTGCACTACATGTCTAGTAGTAATGATCTATGATCTCTTACTTGCGCGTGCCACCTCTCTCTCTCTCTCTCTCTCTCTCTTAGTGCCTCTCCTTCCCAATTCCAACACCAACGCCATAGGTGCTGCCCTAAATCAATGCTTGCCGTCGCCTTCTCTTCTCGGACCGTCCTTCGTGTGTGCCACCTATGCAAGAGTGTCACCGCCACTTCTTAATTATGCATCAATGTTGGCCATGGCATTGCCGTCTGACCTTGCCATGGTGGCCTCCATGGCCCCCCACGATGCTAGCCCCACCCCTTTGAGCACCCTTGGTGGATTGGGATTTGGGGACAAACACTAGCCTGAGCACACCATCGGTCATGCCTCTATCGTTGTTAGATGGTGTGGTGCTCGGCATAATAGATCCAATCGGTTCCGGTCATCTCCACCATCACTGGCCCTCATATGCGCTAGATCTAGTTGGATCCCTCACCATCGGCTCATCTTCGAGCATGAGCCACAACTGTCTTCGATGAGGCCGACCATCACCGCTCCACCATTCTCCCGAACGACGACGATGATGCTGACCTCCTCACAAATGGTGACAGGGACCTTCCTACCAGCGAGCTGGAACATGGACGTCACACTGTGCCACACTGCTTGCCGATTCATCATCTCGGTGCACCTTGGTTTGAGCCAACTGCATCACCACCTCCGCCCCTTCGCCCTAAAGCCCCTAGAACCCTTTCCTGAGCTACCCCGTAGTCGTAGGTCACCACCAACAATCGCCATCGCAGCACCATGGGGGCCACCGATGATAGCTTTTCTATGGGAATCTCCAGCCAAGCCGCCACACTACAAGATGAACACCCTTTTACCAACACATATATGCGTTGCCAAAGGTCCGAATAAATGTTGCTAGGGTCTATACCAACACATGTTGTATGCGTTGCTATTGAGGCCGTTGCAAGGATCTATTACAATACATACACAAGCGTTGGTAACAGATAGTAAAAGGCGTTGCAAAATAACAACGGATATAGTTAGGTTTTAACAACATTTGTATGTGTTGGTACTAACCAGGCATGAATGACTTTTACTCTTTTGGCAACGAATATAATTATATAGTTGCAACGCTTAGAAGCGTTTGTACTACCATGCATTAATGATTTTTTATATTTTGTCAAATAATATAATTTGGTTATTGCAACAGTTACAAGCATGCATAAGTAAAAGTAAAAAATAATTCAACATCAATAATAAAATAGTCAACAGGAACACTAATATATTATAGAGATATTGTCGCATTCATACAAAACCATCCACATATTACATTATTCAAACATTTTGTTCGAACATTCATTTCCTAACAAAATAAAATCAAAATGTAATGGAAATCATTTGCCGATGCCACCATCCTCCACATTCAGCATGTCATCCATAGCATCATGCATTTATCTTATCAACCTGTAGTGAAAAATTGGAGTCGATTAATGAACAATTAGGAAGAATCAAAACCACATTATTAAAGTAATAAAAGTGAAAGGGTTATCGTACAAAAGTTGAAGGCCACGCAATATTAGCTCCTACTGCATGACCAATCAATTTATAGCCTTTGAATGGCCGTATCAACTCTTCACATTTCATCATTGCCATATCAACATGCACCATCCAGAATTCATTTCCTATCTGAACACCATCAATTTTATATTTTGGATCACAACTTATGATTGTAGCAAGAGCCACGTCCTTATTTGGATTTTTCCAACTCTTCAAAAATACTTTGGTGCCAACCTAGTCGACACAAATAAGTTCATGAGTAAATAATTTACAAAGCTTCAAATTGAATATTCGTAAAGAATCACATATCAAATAAACTTAAAGACTATCGTACCGCCATCGAAGTAGTATTCAACCCATTCATTATACCGCTTTGTTGCTTCTACAAAAGATATTATGTGGAATATTAATCCACAAATTAAATAAATACTTATGAAAACATAAATAGAGGTAACAAAATGCAGATTTTGTATCTTATACATTAGCAAGCATTACTGCAGTAGGTCCTTTTGAGATCTTTTTGTTCTGCACATCATATTGATAACAACAAGAGGTCAAGCAATCAAACATTAATATTGAAGTATTGAAAACTAAACAGAAATGTGTGTACATAATTAAGTATTCACAAAATATTCAAACAACAGAGACATAATTGCTAAGAAATTCTTACCTTGTCACAAGCCACTTGATGTTTTGAGCCATATGAAGGCGCTTCATGATGAGCCACCTGTTGTGTCTGTTATTTTAGTAACCACATATTCTGAGATAAATCCAAAAGCATGTGGTAAAATAAATAGTACTTACCTTGGATGCATTAGTTTGGTTGTTTAGATCTAGCCTAGTGTCATCATGGACATGAATTTCTTTGGTCTGCATGCAACCATAATAGAAAATGAATTAATGTAAACTATAATAAGAAAGAAATGTTAGTTGTAGACATAATGGATGGAAAAATTAAGCTTGTGTGAAGCAAAAACTTTATATGCTTGTAGCATCTTGTTATCTTGGATATCACTTTGCTTGTCCTATAGAGAAAGAGAACAATTCATTACAATAGCTCAATTTTATTTCAGAACTAATGTTATTTGCAAACGTTAGCACCGTATTATTTTAATGCTCGACATTGGTCATGAGTTCGAAATAGTTGAGAAGTGAACTAACCTTGTATCCACTAGATTTTTTATTTCCTTGTTGCATGTTGCCATTCTGGACCGAGATTTCTTTGCTCTATAATGAAATAAAGATAATAAGATTGGCACAACCTGTAGTAAATATAAAGAGTGGCAAACAATACCAACATAATATATTCCTACTCAACCATGATAAGTTCCAAACATTATATAAATGAGCAAACCTTGTCTCCAGCGGAACATTTGTTTGGTGGCTGGAAATCCTCTTCCTGGACATCATTTTGCTTTCTCTTTAGTGAAAGATAAGAAATAAATACTCTCTTAAGCACTAGTTCAAAAATAAAACAATTTCCATAAACTACCATTGTATTATTTTGCTGCTCAGCCATACTAGATTCTTGACTTGGATAGTCACCATATAGTCTCTATGGACAGCAAAAGGATATATATATATAGAGAGAGAGGGTTAGACCATATTTATTTACCAAAAAATATTTCAATGAACTTCAAGAGTATTTTATTTAGTAATTCACATATATACATACTTTTCTTTTTGAATTTGGTCCATCAACATGAGGAACATCTCGAGGTAAAGTCACCGGATCTAAACTTTCCTATATCACAATTTAGAAAAATTAGAACTTATAGGGATTAATGGAGAAGTTATTTAATTTTACCTGATTTGTTTGTCTTCTTTCCAAGCTTTTTGTCTTCTCTTTTAATTCCAGAATCGTAGCATCTTGATTCTGCACATGTTGTTCAACCTTTTCCATCTGAAGTCTAAGCGATAGAATATCTTCGCTTGATGCCTCATCCAATGAAGTAAGATTTATGTTCCGAAAGTGACGTGAAGTAGATAGATGAAAAACTTGATTAGGATTTGGAACTAGTCCAAAACCATGTACACGCCCAGGCTTGTCTTCTCCTAAAATTTGATTCAATGCATCACCTTTCCATGCAGTCTTTCCTTGACTGTTATCTGCTAAATTTGGTTGTTGGACTAAGAGTGTCTTCAAATCATCCTACATAAATGATACATGTAAATAAATAAAAAAGAAATCTCAATGTAAAATCTAAATGATTCAAACTTGACAATATACCACATGTTCATTTATGTTCTTGTCGCTTTTGCTCTGATGCGTATGGATGTACAGAAGAGCCCTGTGTGGGTTCTTCTTTTCTGGATCTTTTTGTCTCTATTGAACATATCATTGAATTAAATAGGAGTGGATTATCTCTGTACAGGGAACAAATGAAAAAGGAGATGCATATAATTAGCGATGTACACATTTTACCAAGTCTTCTCTATTTCGAGCAAAACTCTTTGTTCCAGCAGTATGTTTTGACTTCTTCTTTGAATTTGTACTATTTTGCTCACTTATATCCTGCCATAGAATTAGAAAATATAGAGAATCACTTCATTTTCATAATTTTGTAGGAAAGCTAATCTATTGTAAATAGAAAAAACTGATAGTGTCTATGTACCTGTGCTTTCTTGCTCATCCAATTGTTGACAAGAGCTATCCACTGGTCAGCAATCACACCTTGTGGAACATTATTGTAATTAACTTCCATGCTCTTATGCACATCAAAATAAAGTGATTTCAGATTTGACTTATGTTGCCTCCATTTTTCTCCAATACTTCTTAATATAAATTTTTCCATACGAGGAGCATAAAGGAATCTCATCTGCATATGAACCAAAACATTAATATGAAAAAAAATGTAAGATACACTATTAGAAGTTAGCAAAAAAAAAGGAGGATGTACTAAGGATTCACCTTTACTTGATCAAGTATGTCCTTTTTGTTTTTTGCTTCATTGGTATTCCCTTCTTTCTTTCCTATTAATTTTCTCCAGTCCTTGTAGCTCAAGCTACACAAGCACCCATTCCTAGCCAACATCCCAAGAAATTTGCCTAGAAGTCCAGCTTCTTCACCAATTGCCTGATCGAGATCATTACATGCAACCACAATTCTATGCCCTTTTGGGAGGTTCCAAATATCTTTCAGTTTTGTCCTACCACGCTTTCTTGTTTCTCCATTTTCATCTGTCCATTGTTACATTTCAAAACAAAATTGATACTCAACAGGTAAGTAATCAAAATTTCATGTCATGAATACCGAAGAACCAAGTAATTACCTTGGATATTAACGCCAATCCAAACCGAATATTACGAGAATCAGAGGCAAAATCTGGGAACCTTTCATCGAAATGCTTCCATGCTAGGGAATCGGCTGGATGTCGTAATATGCCATCCTTGATGCGCTCTTCATCATGCCATCGCAGGAGAGGTGCTGTTTCTTTGCACATGAACAATCTTTTCAGCCTCTCCTTAATTGGAAAGTATCGTAATACTTTGCTTGGTGTTGCTTTCCTTCTTTCCTTCTTTGTTAACTTGGTTCCAGACTTTGTATCTTTCCACCTAGATGCCTTACAGGTTGAGCAAAAATCATCATTAGCCTTGTCTTTCCAAAATAGCTGGCAGTTATTTGGGCATCCATGAATTTTATCATAATCCAAGCCAAATTTTGAAACAAACTTCTTAGCCTCATAAAAACTTTTGGGCAATTCATTTCCATTTGGAATTGCCATGTGTAGAATATCAAGTAGATCTCCAAATGATTTATCAGTCCATTTGTTCATGGATTTTATGTTAAACAAAAGGACAAGTAAAGATAGTTGAGACAATTCACATCCTGGCCATAAAGCCTTCTCTGAATCTTTAACCAATTTATAAAATTCTTGTGCTTCTAAATTTGGTGCATCTGCAGGTGGATTTGGCATATCTGTACCATCATGCATAGGCACATCATCATATATATGTCCAAATGCATCATTAATTAAATTCTGCATGTTGGCATGCATTTCTTCATTCCTAGGTCGTGGTTGCCGACCAAAGATTGCTTTCCTCTCAAGACTCACCATGAAAACCCACTTGTCATAACTATGAAGCATTCCATTGCACACCAAATGCTCATGGACTTCATCCTTTGATAGTAGAGAAGTGTGCATGCATGTGTCACATGGACAAAGAATCTTGGTATCTTCTGGCTTATCTTTATATGCAAATTGAAGAAATCCATTTACACCAGCTAAGTGTTGTCTAGTTCCATTAGGATAATGCAAAAGCAACTTGATGGTTTCTATATCCATTCCGACACTGTATAAAAAAGTTCAATTATTACTGCCGCTGTAAATTAATAACAACAATCATAAGGTGTTGCCGTATAATTTTTCCAACTTACAGTTTTTATTTATTTATTTTTCTACTCCTGTCAAGAACTTGATTATCATTGCATGAATGTCTTTAATCATCACAACCAATTAATATGCCAAAGGCAATGCACATTAAAGAGTCTAACTTGACAATTGCAAGAAGCCAATAAACAACACCCTTATGTTCTACAAGAAGGATTCCTTGTACTACAGCGCTGAAAAAAAAATCATAACACATAAAATTGAATGTGACAATAACTAGGCAATTGGAGTTACAAGTTTCATGACAAAAATAAACACTGAACTAGCTGCTACAAACATATGAGTAAAAATAGAAAGTAGTGCCACTTTTCTCACAGCTCAGAAGAGCTCCTTGTTGCTATCAACATACCCAAAAGCTAGTTATTTCACTCTACCAAACAGAGAATTTCAAGACAAGCAAGCTATGCAGTCAACACAAGCCATTCAGTTTACTACATGGTGCATTGGTGGGTCAGCATCTAACTTCAAAATATCAAGTTCCATGAATCCAAGCAAGCTATGCACATATAAGCCATTCAAACTAAAGATTGTCATTAAGCATTGAGCAGTCAACACAACTCCATAGCAAATCCCCAAATCTCAATGAATTTCATAGTTTCACATGTAGAGATCAATCACAACAAAGCCTACCACACCACTCATGCAGATGCAACGCACTGCCTTTACCTTCAAGTGACGGCTTCCAGCGGAAGCGTGGGACACGGCAGACGGCAACTCCCAGTCGTGCCGGCGGCTGCGGCTCTGGGCAGAGGAGACGGCTCCCGCCGGCAGAGAAGACGTGGGGACAAGTCTCCCAGTGGAGAAGGCAGGGGTGCAGGTAGGCCGAGGCTGACCGTGGAGGACGGCGGCGGTGCCCGTGGAGGACGGAGGAGGCGGCGGCCCCGAAAAGAAGGAGGAGGCGGCGGCGGTCACTGGAGGATGGAGGAGGCGCCGGCCATGGAGGACGAAGGCGGTGCCTGCTGCCGGTGTGGACTGGGGTTAGAGATTGGATGGGGCGTGGAGGACGAAGTCAGCGCCTGTTGCTGGCGGCCCGCCGTGGAGGATGAAGGCGCCTGCTGCCGGTTGCGCGGATAAGGGATTGGGGATGCGGTTGCAGATCAATTTTGACTTCGGCTGGGAGAGCTGCAGATCAATTTTGGCTTCGACTTTTTTTAGACACAAATATTTTACACACCGTATAAGTAATTGCAACGAATAAGGTTGCAATACATATTATCCGTAGCTATCCACATGATTACAGACGAATAGGGTTTACAACATATATTATGCGTAGCTATGCTATTACTTTGCAACACATTGTTAAAGTGTTGCGACATATGTGTTGGTAAATGGGTGTTTATGTTGTAGTGCCAATACAAATTGCCTATCCACATCGATGTCGTTCTCATGCACCCACGTCAATGCTGGACCGCGAGTGGGAGAGAGAGTGAGAGGAAAGAAAGGAAGAGAGAGGAGGAGGGGAGGGGGCAGAACAAGCAACAGAACTTGCCCACCATGAGGGCGACATCACAGCAGATGTGTAAGGTGCGAGAGGCGGTGAAGCTAGGCGTAGGAGAGAGAAACAAGGGGCAAAGAAAGGAAGGCGAATAAAAGGAAGGGAGAGAAAAATAAGGAAAAGGGGGGTTTTGAAAAAAAAATCTGAAGTGACATGGCATGCCATGTGGGCATGAGTCACCAACGTGTATGCATGACCACTTAATGAACCACTTAATGCACTTTAGTGGACCCAAATATGCACTTTCAAAGTACCGAGACCCCAATGAATCAACATTACAAGTTTAATGACCTGTCATGTAGTTTGCTTGTCATAAAATTATCAAAGCTAAATAGGCAATGTAGCAATAGCACTACCCAAAACACATGTACAGTGATGGCCGAATGTGTAGAATTAAACACTACTAGAATCATTCCAACAAGTTCCCGGAGGCCAAAGCAGAGGCATGAAAACAAGTGACTTAGATTCCTAAGCCACAAACTTTGTCAATGTAACCATAATGCCTTTGTGAACCGCTAAACTCCTACGGCATCTTACACAAGAATTCCAAGATTCCAACTCATATTCTAGCAAAGTTTAATCTCAGGAGGACGTTACAATAGAGATTGACTGGAGCAAGGCTACTTTAAGTTCACAACAATGTCCATACTTCATAGTTTGGGACCATGCCTACATAATACTAGCGACTAATCCAGCATCACAAACAGAAGAGATGCAGAACGATGCAGATAGATGATATGAGAGAGGGGGAAAAAGCAAAGATGAAAGAGCTCACCCCTGTATCTTCTTGCATGTGACCGGTAGGGATGCCAATGGGGCCCCATTCCATGTTCCCTAGTGAGGAATTCCTCTATTAATGGGTGAAATTTATCCCTTCAAGGAAAAAGGGTATGGGACTGTTCCACCGGTCCCCGTACCCGTTACCCGGCCCTGCCCCATTTGTTTCATCTCGGCCGCTCGCCCCACCCCTCCAAAATCCCAAATTCCTAATCCCTAATTCCCTATCCATTCCCCGCACTCCTGCATGCCACTCGCCTCGCCCCCGTGGCCTTCGCCTCGCTCACCTCCGCCTGCTCCTCCTCGCCCCTGTCGCCTCTGCCTTCTCCGCCACACTTGCTCCACCTCGTCCTCGCCCTCCCCCCTCTGACTCCACCTCCTCCCCTCCCTCTCCGCCATGGCCGCCTCGCCCTCCCCCTCCGCAGGTGGAGTTTGCCGAGCGGCACAATGTCAGTGGCACGGGCACATGCAACTTTGGTGGCCGCCTCCCCCTTCCCCTCCTGGCTACAGACTGGATTTGAGTATCAACATTGGATAAACAGGACATTTTGATTAAACAATTGGACTTTTTGCCTACCCGAATCTGCCATGGTCGACTCGGTGGCTGGGGCGCGCGCAGTGAGAGTGGTGCGTGCGTTGGTGGCCGCCTCCCCCTCCACCATGGCCGCCTTTCCTGTCCCACACCGCCGCACCACAACACTGGTGAGTGAACTCAATCCCCAATTCCTCATCCTCCTCTAGAACTCCCCAATTGATAGATCGGTGCTTTTTGCTTTCAATATGTGATTTGTGCTTTGAATGATTGAATCTATTATTTGTACTTGTTATCGGGTATGGCTCCCTGCAGGGGACCTAATACCCAGATGGGGACACGGCGAAGTGACCCCTGATGTCGGGTCTGAGGCCTGGAATGGGGGCTTTCCTCTTCTCGGGGGTAGGGACGTTCCACCACTCCCCACCGGGAACGTCCCCGTTGCCATCCCTAGTGATAGAGCATTTCAGCCCACTCACCCTCTTCTTGGTGTACTGGTACACCAGCCTCTCTCCTACAAACAAACATAGCAGCATTCACCACAACACATCAGAACAACAAGTAGATCTCCAAAAGGAAAGAACCACTGAACGCGCAGTGTAATGGAAGAAGAGTTGAAGTAGTCCGGTTCAACATAGCACGCATCCTTGAACAGTGGTTGATCGTCCTCGAGCGGTGGTTGATCGTTCTCGAGTGGTGGTCGAATAGCATGAACGATCGTCTTGATCAGCGCTGCAGTAGCAACAGTGCCTCTACCGAAGTCTACACGTTCAATGTGCTATCACCAGCGCGCACCGCAGGGCGTGAGCAATGATGGCTAGGGTTTTCGGTGGGTGTAGTGGTACAATAGTTGCATCCCTTTAGCTTTCACACACTCTCTTTATATAGCCCCTCGGTGGAACCCTATGTTAGGGCCGTATCCAAGGTGCAAAGCCCACCTGGCCTATTAGTGACGGATCCCATCTGAACTAATGTATTTCAACCCATTAAGTATGTGACCTTGTAGGTTTATACATATTCGACCATGGGCCAAAACTCCTTTCGGCCCATAATCTAAAAAATCATATCGAATTAACATATAGAGTGCTCATGTAACGATCCATTTGTCTCATGATACCAGATCAAAATCATTGTGAGAAACGTGCTATCCTGTAATAGATCAATTCTTCACTCGTTCTGTAGTGGATTACTTAGACTCATTAATCATATTTGGCATGATCATGCAGTTCCTTAATCCAACCACATCTATGGGGCCAGAGATATCTCCTGATATAATGGAGGGGCAAATTCTATCTTAATCGCTTACATTCCTCTAAATGTTTCATAGTAAATCCGAAAGCTATCTTTATGACTACCCATTTATGGAGTAGCTTTTAGCAACCCCTAAATATATTATTACACATGTAGAAAACCATGACGATCTCAGATTTAAGGATCCTACATACACTATGTAGGAGACCAATTGATGATATTTAAGAATATAACAATTCCCGCAATGTCTCATGGTGGGTCATTCCAACACCATGATGATATTTAAGAATATAACAATTCCTGCAATGTCTCATGGTGGGTCATTCCAACACAATGTTCTCCAACATGCTCCCATATTATTGATTTGATATCTCTATATACATGATCCATGAAATATGATCATCAATCAATACATGTGCTAACCTATAGATCACAATTGTCCTATATGCTGATATAAGGTCACGGATAATTCAAAATAATATCAAAACATGAATAAAAAGTTTCACGAATAAGTCACATACTTGTTGATTGATACTAATGGTATTTATTGAAGGGATAAAATAATTATATTATTCTATAAACATAGATGTGATACAATCATCTCCATGATTGCTCAAAGCATTCTCCCTTCATTATATCCGGGAGCTTCCCTAGTTCCTCCTCCTATCCACCTATCCTCCCTCCAATTTTTTGAAAAAGCCCCTCCAATTTTTTAAATCGCAGATAGGTCCTTCCAAGTTACGTAGAGGTCCTTCGCGATTTTTTGTGAGGCGAAGGAGAACTTTTCTAAATCGCGTTTGGGCCCCCCGCTCGTTACTTTACGGAAAAAGCCTCCTGTTAAATACAAATCACGAACAAGCCCTTTTCTACTTTTTGGAATAGCGGTGAGGTCCAAAAATACATCCAGGTCCTTTCTCCGTTTTCCCCAGAAAAAATATTTTTGTCAATAGAAATATGTGTACTTTTTTTTCAACTCGGCTTTTAATACTTTTCGAGCCTTCAAAAAATTAGAAAATACATCTAGGTCTATTTTTCCTTCGGAAAGAATCGCAAAATTATTTGGAAAAGTCTAAAGAACGGTATACCGTTCAAAGGCAAAATAACGGAAAAGGGTCACCGAGCGGCTCTCCCAAGCCCTTAGTTCCCTTCCTTGCGCCTGCCCCTCTCGCACCATTCTTCAACAACACGCCAAAATAGTCAGGTCTGTACTCTGTGCTGCGCATCGCCAGTATCAATCTTGACCTTTCTTTGCATAGCCATAGCGTGTACAACTGCTACGCTACACTATATGAGTCTTTGCCGTTAGATTGTCTAGTCACACTTGTTAATTTTATCTTTCGTCGGGCCCACTCAAACCTTATCCACGTACGACTATTGTAACATCTCGATCTTTCAAAAAACTTTATCAGTGATCAAATGGACATAAACATCATGAAACTTTTCCATAAAATTCATTTATGAAATATCTTATCCGTAAAAAAATCATAAAACTCATTCATGAAACCTAATGAAACTTATATGTGAAACCTAATGAAACTTATCCGTGAAACCTAATGAAACTTATTTGTGAAACCTGATTAAACTTATTTGTGAGATAAGTTTCATGAATTTTCCTAGTGTTTTATGAAACTTAACACCGAAACTCATGAAACGTATCATCGAAACTCGTGAAACATTATAATGAAACTCATAAAACTTATCACTGAAACTGATGAAACTTATCACCGAAACTACACTGAAACTCATGAAACTTAACGAAACTATATGTGAAACCTCTAAGACAGCCTGGTTGATTGAAACACTATGAAACCTGATGAAACTTATTTGTGAAACATCATGAAACTTAATGAAACTGGATTATCCGGATGAAACACTTAGAAACCTCATGAAACTTGTTTGTGAAACTTAACATTAAAACTCATGAAACCTTTGAAACAAGCACAATGCATTCAGGCACATCATCAAACAAGGAGTGGGCGCACACGGATATCAAAGATATACGGGATGGTACACAAATCACATGGAACTCACCTCAGCAATATGCTCTGATACACGTCAAGGGAAGGTTGCTTGACGTATGAGGGAGTGGAAGAATCTTGGTTCACCGGTGGCTTGCGAGGAGGCGCGCTGCCGCGTGCGGGGGAAGAAGCTAGGCAGAGCAGGCGGCCCCACGCGTAGGATTTATTTTTGTCGGGATTCTATACCGTGGCATTGGTGACGGACGGTATACCGTGTTGTAGCTCCTCCCAATTATTTTTCGTTCACGCGCGCGATGTACGCCGCGTTTATTGGCCTAGTATCACTAACAACACCAACCGCTGCATCATGGCGCCCTCCGATCAAAGCTGCGCTCTCCGTGCGTTGCACTTGCGGGAAAATGGCGGTGGCGGCTGCTAAATTCCTGAGGGGTAGGAGATGTTTGGAGGGTTGTTTCCGAAAGGCGAACAAGAGTTACAAGAGGGAGCTGACCTAGATGGGACGGATTTCCTTGGATCCTTTAATCTGACGGTCCGCACGGTAGGGCCTGTTTGGAACACAAAAAATGAAAACATAGGAATTGGCAAAACATAGTAAATAGTTAGAAATATAAGTGCAAAACACAGGAATGTAAAACGTAGAAAGAACACAGGAACATGGTGTTTGGATCAATTGCATGAAAAACACAGGAAACTTTAGAAATCAGTTTATGTTTGAGAGAGGATGATTGCATTGGAATTTTCAAAGGAAAATTTCCCATGAGCTCTCATCTCTTTTTTACTTTTCATCCAAAAGCATAGGAAAGAGGAAACTTTACAAAGGAAACGAACGAGGTAATCCTCCATTCCAAACACCCCTTCCTGCAAAATTCTTTTAAAATGCAATTCCTTCACTTTTCCTCATTTTTTCTTTAACCCAAACAAGGCCTACATGTTTTCAGTAACCGTTTACCAAAATTCTTGCATTCTGAACGGGCAGAGCTTTTTGGACTAGTTCAATTTTGTAGTTAAGTGGAGTGCCTGAGTTTTACGGATCTATTTTTTAAAACCCATTCCAAATCAAAGATTTCATTTTTTTTCATGATAAATCAAACATTTCCGATGCAGACAAGAAATCGAGGGGACCTGGAAACGCAGAACATTTTTTATTTTCATGGAGGATCTCTTATCCCACCGTATGATGTTAACAGGCAAATGCCTTAAATATGCAAATGTTCGATCGCAAAGAAAAAGAGTAATATGAATTGAACTCCATGTGGGCCTTTTAAGAATTATAAGACCGAAGGGCATTAGCTCAGAAGGTATTACAGGTCCCTGAAGCGACAGGTTCATCAAACTCAATTGAACAGCAGCAAACCGAAACTATACTTGGTGCATATGTAAGCGAAAGGAACATCTTCGCAAGATTTACTGAATCCGTAAAATTTCTTACCGCACAATTTCTTTCAAAATTAAATTCATAAGTTATAAAACAATGGGAGTAACAGGGTTCATAATATCGGCGAAAATCGCGATTTTTTGCCGTATCGGAGGAGTACGACATCTAAAATTGACCAATAAACCGGTTAAATTAAAAAAAATATTGGACGTAAATATCACGATAATCGGTGAAAATCGAGAGAAAATTGCTCAAAAAATCGGCTTTGAAAAACATTCAGCTGGCCAGTCAAAATCAAGTGAAAATCGGTCAAAATCGGAAGATTTTTTACTTTTTTTCAAAATTTTAGATTTCTAAACCATACGATTTCTAACGATTTTTGAGCCAATTTTTTTTCAATAATCAAAAATAGCCATTTTTTTCAATAATCGAAAATCGCGATTTTCTTAAATAAGATAAGTTGAATCCTGGGGACCAACTTAGGCCTTGTTTCGACACAAAAAAATTAACAGGAAAAGAAACATCAAGTGAGAGTGGATGCTTCCTTCCAAGTTCCAACATTGATTTCCTTTGTTCCAAATGAGGACTTAATTCGTATCAAGGTGTTCCACTATTTTTGCAGTTTTCCTGCTCCTATGTAACTATAATTTTTTATGACGAGAAAATAAGCTTATCACTGCACTCGCCAAGATTTAATCCGAACCATAACAATGAAAACCCAACGAAATAAATTAAATAATAGTACATGAAAACTCACTTTCGTGCCAACAGCATGAAGGATCTACTGCTGTCTCTGATCCTGATGAACTTTATGCTTGATACAAAATTCATAAAGGGGAAGAATAAGCAAAACAACGATTTTCCAGGGTGCACAGCTGAGTGAGGACGCACCCTGTGTTAATATCTGTCACAGGTATTGGAAAACCAGAGGAGCATTTCGCTGCAGTTTTTCATTTATTTGCATTAATACAAAACTTTTCTTCATTTGATTTACATCGCGATTGTATACATATTGCCTCAGGAAATCTTTTGAATTCTGAACGTTTCATGGAGCAACTCAGTTACTCAGACCCAGAAAGAAAGAACTAAAAGAACCAAAAGCACCAAAAGACGTTAACCTCCTGTTATCTGAAGATCATGGAGCTTAACATTTGTTGTGGATCGGATCAGACCCTCTTCGAACGCGCCGCTTGCTCATTCCGTCGGGGTCGAACACCGTCGAAGGGGAAGAACCGGTGGCCGCTGTGTGCTTCTCCGACATATCGAATCTCGCAGCAGCGGTGGCATTGCCCTCTTCAAGCTCTCGTGGTTGCTCTGCTGGTAAGACATCTGCACCGTCTGTCTGGGCAAAAACGCCCAGGCTTCGAATGGCAAGAGCCTCCGGTGTAGAGGCCAAAAGAACGAGCACAACAAGAATTGCTAGTCGATGGCACTGAACTCCCATTCCCTCCCTCCCTCCCTCTCTCTCTCTCTCTCTCTCTCTCTCTCTCTCTCGTAGTAGTAGTAGTAGTAGTAGAAGAAGAAAGTAGTAGTTTGTGTCTATGTGATGCTGTGCCTATGTGAACTTGAGACAAATACATGCAGAGTGGAAGCTAAGGTACATCGTGGTACTATGCGATGTCTGTGTCTGTAGATATAGGGCCTCTTAGATTGCATCCATCATGGTGACGGGTAAGATCTTGGTCCAAAAGAGTAAAGCTCAAAGTGATCGACCTCAAGCGATCACTTTATCACACCAAGGCCACTGAGGCAAACAACGATAGGTTATGCTCCGAAGAGAGAGAAATTGAAGGCTGCTTATGAAGATTCTGGATGTGTTTTTTTAATATAAGAAAGTGGCCTTGGGAGGCCCAAAATTTATAATTTCTTTTTCTTGGGATAGGTAAGGGAACCCTGTGCCATCGTATAGTGCTTTATGCTCTATCAGAAGGATAAACTCTGTGCCATTGTGTGAGCTTTGGAAGCTGCTTCTCGTTGAAGCAAGGAAACACCCTTCTCCATGCGAAACAGCACAAGAACACACATCTTGATGTGCATCCTTTGCGAGTGGTTTCTTGTGCTGTTGCTGTTGCTTCATGCTCCTTTGTCCTTTCATTATTCTTGGCTTGTTCTGGGCAGCCTCCTTTTGCCTTGTATTTAGTGGGTCCCAAAGCAGCCCCGTTCAAAGATCCAAAGGGCAGAGCCACAACCAAATCGATCATACTAATCCAAGCAACATTCCTTCCTCTTTACTTTGTTCATAACTTGGATAATCCCTTCATTAATTTAACTTAAAGCGCACTTGAAAGTATCATTCGTTAGACTATTCGAAGACACCGGTGTCCCCCCTCGATATCTCACTAGTGGCTCTCACTCCGTAGCTCCTCGGTAAATGTCTCCAACAGGGGAAAGGATGCCCCCTAAGCTCTGTTCGACATAGTATTTGCCACAATTAGAGGTGGGTATTGTGCCGTGTCGGACCGAGACTCATTGTGTTTCGTGCCTACCGTGCCAGCCCGGCTCACCTTCAGCGAGCCTAGGCACGGTCTATTTGCGCTTTGTGCCTGCTTCGTGCCGTGTCGAAAGGAAAGGAAACGGAGACACACATTGCTCAATCTCTTTCAGTTCTCTCTCGCCCGTTACTCCCTCTCACAGCTCCCTCTCTCTTTCTCGTCCATCTCTCACGCCTGTTGCTCCCTCTCCCGGCTCTCTCCCTCTCCCTCGACCGTCCCTCTCAATCTCTCTCTTGCTTGTTGCCTCCCTCTCTCTCGCTCATTAGCCGACGAGAGAACGAGAGATGATCATTTGTAGAAAGCCCAATAATACTTTTTCTTTCCGAAAAGATCATCAGACTCATAACCTTGACAATATTAGAAATTTAATGAAATAAAACCATTGTAGATAAGTGACATAATATAGCCGTCAACAACAATAAAGTTGTGACAGTAGATCTGTGCCCGTGCCAGGCTGTGCCGCTCATTGTGCCCTAATCTCAGGCCCAGCACGGCCTGTGCTACAGTGTTGTGCCGGCACGACACGATCCACCCCCGTATCGTGCCGGGTTTTGGACCGGACTGGACCACCGTACCTCAGGTCGGTCCAAAAAGACTCGGCCCAAGTGCCCACCTATAGCCACAACATACACCAAATTAAACCAATGTGGTGGTGTTATCGCAAACCATAGTGCGAAAGCGAAGTCGTACGTGGCGTTATCTCTGCGGCGACAAGGGCGAATTTGCTGGCGTCTCGGCCGGTTCGTGAGGCGGACGGGCATCAAGGGGGGTCCTTCGAGCGGCCGAGGTCGTCGAGGGGGCAGCACGCGGCGACCAGGTTCCCGATCCACGCCGTCGCCGGTGTAGGGTGACCAGGTTCAGGAGAAAATGAAAAGGGAAAACTGATTAATGTAATAGAAAGTAATCTAGGGTCCTTTTAGAAAAAAGCATCTGTGTGGGTTTAAACGATAATACATTTTAATGCGAGGGTTCCATTGAATACTCTCCAGGCACCTCTGCGTGCTTCCATCTGGACCGCGTATTTTTGATCGGACGCCACAGGGAAACCCAAGTACCCAACTACTGGATCGCGAACGCGAGGATACGTACGAAAACTTACCCGTAACTCTCCTATGCCTTGATCCGGACCGTGCGTGCTTGATCGAACAGTTCTATGAACCCCAGCATGTGCAAGGCAGAATCTGCCTGTGATCCCATGGCCGCCGCCGCCGCCACCACCACCTCGGGCGTTGCCTGTGTGCCGAGGCCGCCGGCGGGCACCTCCTCTTCCTCGGCGACGGCTGCAAGGGCTGTATAGCGACCAGTAATAGCCCCGTTGCTCCCATGCTGCTGCCCTTCTTTGACTATTGGGATTAGTGAGCTCAGGCTGCGAAAGATGGAATGCTTCACGCCTCGGCGAGGAATGATGAAGTAATTGTCATTGCCAATTCGCCATGGCATACTAACTCCTTTGTAAGGGAACAAATCGGAGCCCAACCGGCTAGGCCACGTGTCACTCCACGGCATTTTGCGAAAAAAATTCCTCTATTTCTGCAAATTACGGATAGGTCCTCGTGAATATTAACTCCGGGAACAAATTGGAGCCCAACCGGCTAAGCCACGTGTCACTCCACTGCGTTTTGCAGAAAAAATCCCTCCGTTCCTTTAAATTACGGATAGGTCCTCACGAATTTACGAATAGGTCCTTTGTAATTTTTTGTGAGGGGAAGAAAAAATTTCCTGGATCGCGTTTAGGTCCCTGGCTCGTTACTTTATGAAAAGAGCCTCCCATTAGATGTAAATCGCGAGTGAACCCTTTTCTACTTTTTCATGATAGCGGTGAGGTCCAAAACTATAACAAATAGGTCCCCGATTTTTACATCCAAGTCCTTTCGCCGTTTTTCCCGAAAAAAATATTTTCGTCAACAGAAAGATGTGTATTTTTTTTCCGGCTCAGTCTATAGGGTTTCTCGAGCCTCCAAAAATTTTAAAAATACGTCTAAATCTACTTTTTCTTCGGAATAAAAAGCAAAAGCATTTTTCGTTCACGCGCACGGCGTGCGCCGCGCTTACGGGCCCAGGTTTTTTCTTCGTTTTTTCGAAAAAAATATTTCCACCAACAAAAAGATGTGTACTTTTCATCCGGCTCGGTCTCTAAGGTTTTTCGAGCCTCCAAAAATTTTAAAAATACGTTTAAATCTATTTTTTCTCTCGAAAAAAATGCAAAATCATTTTTCTCCGGAAAAAAAAAGCAAAATCATTTTTCGTTCACGCACGCGACGTGCCACTTACGGGCCCAGGTCCTTTCTCCATTTTTCCGAAAAAAATATTTCCATCAACAGAAAGATGTGTACTTTTCGTCCGGCTCAGTCTCTAATGTTTCTCGAGCCTCCAAAAATTTTTAAAAATACGTCTCTGGCCAAGCCTTCCCTCTGTGTGTATCTGGCCAAGCCTTTCCCTAACTGGGAAATGCTGTCTGCTGACCCTTTGGAACCTGGCACGCAGACAGCCAACCTTGTCCTGGATATCCGTAAGAGGAAGGGGCTGAAGGAGCAGATCACTCCTCTCTGTGAATTTGAGGACAAACTCTAAATATTTGATCATGTATCTTCTATCACTTTATGGTCGGCACTATCTATTCCGGAGAGCTCCCGTTTCATACAATTATGACAAACTATCATACAATAACAGGCTGCTCAGGCGATATTGTACAGTGACGACACTATCCCAATTTAAGGTATTATGTGTGGTCAACTATTGGGTTTTGCCGAATATATTTGTGTTATCTGATTTGATTGTGTTGATTTTCATATGTTCTGCTTGTAACACCCATTGTTTGGTCTTGAAAATTCATCAACTCATTGATATTTTTTTTAGATCAAAACAACTCATTGATATTTCTCGAGGCGTGCAGCGTGCTATATATAATGGTTCTGTGCTGAGTGTGTTTGCTGGTAGTTCTGGGTATATGAACTCCTTGTTATATTGTTTGCACCCTTGTTGTTCACACTCGTACAGTCGAGTTGTCATCATTTACAGCATCAAAAATTGAAGGGGTGCGATTCAGGTCAAGAAAGCAGATTACATGAAGCTACTCACTAACAAAGAACGAGCTCCTTGGAAAGTTTTAGTAGCCACGTTGAGTATTTAGCTTAACTCCACTATTTTCATTGCCAGGATTGATCACTAATCGGTACAGGTAGACTGACAAATAGCATAAAACAGGCTACTGGCACTACATCACAGCAAGGAAACACGTCCATGTTTGCGACCTTATTTATCTGAAACTTTAGCCACTGCAACACCATTACCGCAATACGTACGTACAAGTGATTGAAGTGAACGACTGAAACACCACCAAGAATCATCTCAGTCGCATCAACAAAACCTCGCAAGCTCGCCGGCGCGGGAGCGGGGAGCTCACACACCTTTCTTCTCGAGGCAGGTGTTGTTCAGCCGCTCGATGGCCAGTATCAGCGCCTGCGTCCCGAGCCCGCCCTCGCCGTGCGCGAGCAGCGACACGTAGAGCTGGTGCGCGAGCGCGAGCCCCGGTAAAGCCAGCCCCATGGTCTGGCATTCCGACAGGCAGATCCCGAGGTCCTTCACGAAGTGCCGGACGTAGAACCCGGCCGCCATGTCCCGCTCCAGCATCCGCTTCCCGTTCAGGTCGAGCGACCTGGACCCCGCCGCGCCGGTGGAGATGGCCTCCAGCCACTTGGCCACGTCCAGCCCGGCCTTGTGCGCGTACACCATGCCTTCCACGAGGCCCACCATGTTGGACGCGATGGCGATCTGGTTGCCCAGCTTCGCGCGCTGCCCCGCGCCGGGCCCGCCCATGTACAGCGCGGTGCCCATCAGCTGGAAGAGGGGCGCCAGGCGGGCGACCACGGCCGCGTCGCCGCCGGCGAAGATGGAGAGGGTCGCGTTGCGGGCCCCACGGTCGCCGCCGGAGACGGGGGCGTCGACGGCGACGCAGCCGGACGCGGACGCGGCCGCGGCTATCTCGGCGGCGAGGGTGGGGTCGGAGGTGGTCATGTCGACGAGAACGCCGCCTGGGGCAAGGCCGGCGAGGGCTCCGGTGGAGGGGTCGAGGGAGGTGGAGCGGACGTCGGATGGGAAGCCGACCATGAGGAATATGACATCGGCGGCGGCCGCCGCGACGCGCGGGCTTTCTGCGAAGCGAGCGCCGCGGGAGACGAGTCCCTGGGCCTTGGAGGGCGTGCGGTTGTAGACGGTGAGCGCGTAGCCGGCGGCGAGGAGGTGGCCGGCCATGGACTGGCCCATGACGCCCGTCCCCACCCAGGCGATGCGGGTGGTGTCCGGAGTGATCGGACGCTCGAAGACGTTCGCGCCGGCGGTGGAAGACGACATGGCTGCCTGCTGCTGCGGCGGCGGCAAACGGAAGGGGCGGGCGGCGGCGAGTGAGGGATCGGAAGATGCCGGCAAGCATTTGGGGGCGGAATGGCAGCCTGATAAATTGTCTGGGTGTGCACAGCTGAATTGTCTAAAATGCCCTCCGGTATCCCGATAAGGGAACCACGCGAGGTGCTGAACCAAGTTACAAATCTCGTTGTTAGAAAAAAATCTCGGAGGCGGTTGAAATCCGAAATCTCGGCAAGATTCAAAATTTTCGATTAAAATTTGGATGAAATGTAAAAACTAAATTTCAAATCTGATTTTTTTTTCAACCGGGAAATCCGAGATCTCGGTCGAAATTACCGAGATCTCGAGCGAAATCACCGAGATATCGGTCCACATTGAACCGTCCGAAAAATGGTTCAAAACACGTCAAAAAATTTTAATTTTTTTTTTTGGATGGTCCTCAGGCATGAGGAATTTTTTAAAAATCTAACAGTGGTAAAGTCGTGATAAAAACGTATATAAAATCAGTTTTTGATTTTTCAAATGTAACAAATGAACTTCAAGTCATTTAAAAAGTTTTATATATATTCCTATGTATTAAAAATGTTAATCCTTAACGATTTAAATTGTACACTCTAGAGCTATCATATATAGCAACCTTATATACAAACTTGACTTATAATGCTAAACTAACACATAAGAACATAAGTGCTACAGGAATCATGGGTAAGAGCATCTCCAGCAAGGGCCCCTAAAACAGGGTCCCTATTTTGGATTTAGGGACTCCCCCTATTTTTTGAGGCCCTGTTTTTAGAGCACAAGTCCAAAGAATTTTCTAAATCTCAAATTTCCTATTTTACTTTTTCTCCTATTTTGACATATCCGCTATGTATAATCTTCATTTGATACCACTAAAATTCAATCAAAAATATTTGTAATACATAAAACATAAGCATATTAACATTTACAATTTAAAAACATGATATTTCAAATTTAAATTTAAAATTTTCAAAACATAATAAAATTTTCGAAGCCTCTCATGTATTTCTCTATCTTCAATAATAGGGGTTGTACTCGTGTCCCTGGGAATTGGGGCTGAGGAGGCAAATTTAGGGGCCTCCTAATTTTAGGGGCTTGAGTTGGGGGCCCTGAATTGGGCTGAGGAGGCAAATTTAGGGGCCCCCTAATTTTAGGGGCTTGAGTTGGGGCCCTGCTGGATCTGTTTTTTTTACTACACTCCCTATTTTAAGGTTTAGGGGCTGGTTTAGGGGCTCTGCTGGAGATGCTCTAAGTTCTAACTGCAAACACCAGGACAAATTGCATTTGATCAAATAAATAGATAGAAAAAACCAAAAAGGGATTGGTGCAAACACCTCATAGAGGCAGGAAAGCTCTACTCAGTTGAAGTTAAGAAACAAGATCTATAGTTATGTACTTATGTGAATAATTAACAAACTATGATGATTAGGCTGCAGTAGTCATAAGTCATAACAATGATAAGTAATCATGTTCAACAGAAATTTAATTGCGCAAATTACAAGTTTCATGGGCTTATACCAGTTCCAAGCTCATCACAGATCCTTGGACTTATCGGTGGCATACTGGCATGCATTAATTTATGTATGGAAGTAACATGATTTCTATTTTTTTGTTTCATTAACATGCCATCTAAGGGCTTCATCAAAATAAAGAAAAAGGCCACCTCAATTATAACTTATAAGTCATTTCAGACTTCTACTTTGTTTCAGATTATTATTCATAGGTCCATACTACCTCTCCTGACATAAATTTACGACAATCTTTCCATCCAATGCCCTTCACTTAAATGCAATATTGTGCATGTGATTATGTGAATGGACTAAAAAAGTTCCTATGTATTAAAAAACTACAAACCACTTTAGAAAATTTTGGAAATTTTTGTGAATGGTCTTAACACATCCATAATATTCCCATAAAATTTTCAGAAGATGATCAATCTTGAAAAAATTTAAAAATTTCGGAAAGTCCTAACCGACAAATTGAACCGACCAAAAAATGGTAAAAAACATGTTAAAATTTTTTGAAATTTTTTGTGGATGATCTTGATCCTAAACCAAATCAAATACAATGCACAAAAATCAAAATCCGGCAAAAAAACTATCAAATCTCGCCCGAAATCGCCGAAATCTAGCCGAGAAATCTGAAATTTGAATTTGTTTCTAAATTTTTTTGAATTTTCCAGGATTTTGAATCTCGAAGGGGTCCGAAATCCGAAATCTCGACCGAGATTTTGGATTTTAGTCCGAAATTTGAATCCTTGTGCTGAACTGCCTAAAGAGCAGCCAGGTACGCCTCCTGAATCATCTGATTGCATTTGCAAAAAAAAAAGTCATTTTAAATTTGCCAACATAGGTTGCATTTGAAGCTTAAATTTTGTATGGAGGTAGACCTAAACTGTGAAGTACATTCACAGCTGTTTTCAGATTTTACCTGCGCAACCTAACGACTAATTATTATGATACGATTATTTTTTATATATAACTATATTTTTCTATATTTGTGTGTTTTTTATATAACTCTAATCTCTCTCTCTCTCTCTCTCTCTCTCTCTCTATATATATATATATATATATATATATAGGGGGCATATTCGGTGCAAACCTCCCTTACCGTGAAAACTCCGTGAAAACCACGTGTAAAAGTTTTGAAAAATTCTCAAAAAATTATCATAGGTAGGGGAGGGGAGGTTCTACAACCGTGTAAAATTTGAAGACCAAACTCAATCGCATTTGGAAGATATGAAAAAGTCAAATTGCAAAATGAACAGTGCTAAACAGTGAAAATTTACTATTCATACTAAATTTGTCTTTTTCATATCTTCCAAATGCGATTGATTTTGGTCTTCAAATTTTACAGGGTTGTAGAACCTCACCTCCCCTACCTATGATAATTTTTTGAGAATTTTTCAAAACTTTTACACATGGTTTTCACGGAGTTTTCATGGTAAGGGGGCATATTCGGTGCAAACCTCCCTTACCGTGAAAACCACGTGTAAAAGTTTTGAAAAATTCTCAAAAAATTATCATAGGTAGGAGAGGTGAGGTTCTACAACCGTGTAAAATTTGAAGACCAAACTCAATCGCATTTGGAAGATATGAAAAAGACAAATTGCAAAATGAACAGTGCTAAACAGTGAAAATTTACTATTCATACTTGTCGGTGTTTCGTGCACCGGCAATACGAATTTATGGTCGGATGGGGTCGCGCGCTCCCTCTCCCCGAATGGTCGACTCAAGGAGTCAGAAGATGTATACTGGTTCGGGCCGAATGTCCCTACTCCAGTTCGTGCGGTGTGGATGTATTGATCTTTGGGAGATGGACAAGGGGTGTACAAGCGAGGCGACGGCCGGGTACAGTCCGATCCCCTTGATATTTTCGCTTAGGAGTCGAGGCTACCTAGAAGATCGCTTTTCTCCGCCCTCCCTCTTGGGCCCTGCCCCTCCTTATATAGACGGAGGGGGCAAAGTTACACGGAGTTGGGAAAACTACAAGAAAAGGGGCCTGCACGTCTGGATGTCTGGTTCCTGTCTTGTCCGACCGACCCCTGCCCGTCCCGAGGCAGGGTTGGTGGTTTCGTGATGAGCAGTCTTGCGTAATGCTGTCTGGGTGGCGTGTTGCGTGGTGCTCTTGTCAGCCTCGGTGGCTTTAATGGCGCTTGACTTTGCCTTGGCCTCGGGAGTGGGCGTACTCTCTGCGGTGTGCCAGAGCGGCGGGGCGAGGCTTGACTTCTTCTGCGGGCCCTTCCGACAGCCTTCGAAGGAGCCGCCTACTCCCAGACGGACGCCTGTGGACGCCGCGCACAAGGTAGCCACCGACAAGGCGTGGCCCTGCTAGCCCGTGCAAAGTGAGCTTGAGCTTCAATATTAGGTGGCCGGCACATGCCGACCGCCTCGAATCGAGTCCGCCGACCGCCGTCGGTCGGCCCGCCTGGTCGGGGCTCGTTCCTCGCGCCCAAGTACCTTCGGTGGTGCTGGGCCGTCGCCGTGAATGGTCAGCCCGTTCGTGCGTCCGGGCTGATGGGGGGACCCATGGCATGGGTACTCGCCAAGAGCCAGAGCCCGGAGCGGGTCGGAGAGCCGCCGGGGTTTAACCTGGCGGTGGTGGCCGTCCCCGAGGTCGGTGATGCTAGGTCGTCGTGGCTGCCTGAGCCGTGCCGGCCTTGAAAGAGCTCCGGTGCGAAGCACCTGGGTGTAGCTTCGAGCCCCCGAGCGGCCTGAGAGCCGATCGGGGTTTAGCCCTGGCCACAGAGTCGCCGACCCGAGGTCGGTGGCGTCTAGGTCGGGCGCGATCGCTGGGGAGCCGCGCCACTTAGAAAGAGCTCCGGCAAGGCGAAGCACCTTGGTGTAGCCTGAGCCCCCCGAGCGGTCGGAGAGCCGGTCGGGGTTTAGCCCGCCGCGTGAGTCGTCGACCCGAGGTTGGTGGCGTCTAGGTCGGGCGCGATCGCTGGGGAGCCGCGCCACTTAGAAAGAGCCCGGCGAAGCGCACCGCTGGTGTAGTTCGAGCCCCGAGCGGTCAGGAGCCGGTCGGGGTTTACCTGGCCGAAAAGTGGCCGCGGACCACTGAGGTCGGCGACGCTTTGGTCGGGGCCGCCGCTTGTCGGTCATGCCCGCCCAGCCCGGGTGCGCCTGGCGCATCCGGTGGGTGTGAGCCCCGAGCCCGGAGAGCCGGTCGGGGGTTTACCCGGGTCGGACTCTGGCAGGCCACGGTGTCCGTGGGTCCTCAGAGTCAGGTGAGCGAACGCGCGTTTACCTTCGTCGGTTTGAACGCCGTGCTCGTGCGAGCTCCTATCGGGTAATCCGAGTGGAACCTTGGCGATCCCCCTTGAGGGGTTCGTTTCAAGCCAGACGTAGCTCGGCGTGGCGTCCGACTACCGGGGCGTTCCATAAAAACCTTTCCTTACTCGATCCGTGTCGGATCGCCGGGTCGTCCACGACCGAGCGCTGGCCGCCGCTACTCATCGATGAGTTCCGGGAGAGTGTGAGGTATGGTCTCGGACGCGAGTCACGTTGATTGGGTCGTCCGCCGACCCATCCGAGGCCCTCCGGGGCTCATCGCGACGCCCCTCGCTCTTTTTTACGTCTTTGGCGGCTTTAGTTCACCGGCTGGATTCGGCCTTCAGTAACCCGCGACGGTCTGGGCCTCGAGTGCGAGCCTATAGCGCGCTTGCCCTCGAGGCGAGGCGGCCCGATGGGCCGTTTGCATACCTTTTCTGGCATGGGGCGCCCGCCCATCGTAGCCGGCGAGGTTCGCGATGTTATCGGCGCCTTGTGGCGCGAGGCGGCCGTCTGTCGGGGCGATTAATGCGCAGTGGGATTTAAATGGATCGGCGCACGTTACGGGGTGACGGGCGGCGGTAGCGGGACGGTCTCGGCGATCGCGTTGATTTGCGTGAGGAGGCGTCGATTTGGCGCGGAGGCGCGTCCGTTCCGCCGGGCGCTTATAAAGGAAGGAGTGGGTGGCGTGGTAGGCGCCAAGCCCTCTGCTCGCGCACTTCGCAAAAGGAAAAGGGAAGAAAGAACACGAGGAAGAAGAGGAGCTTCCTGCTTCGCCGCGTCGTTTCCTGCTTTCCTTCGCGCATTTGGAGATGTCGCTGACCCCGCACTCGGCCGCGGCGGGTCGCTATCTCGGTCTGGAGAGGAAGGAGTTCCTTCCTCCGCGGCCCGAGTCCGGCTGGCGAGTTCCGCCGTCCGGGACCGAGGTCCCCGAACTTGAGGACGGCGAGATAGTCTCGCTGGCGTCCTTCTACGAACGGGGCTTCGGACTTCCACTCCACCCGTTCGTCCGAGGGTTGCTGCACTATTACGGGGGGGAAGTTCATCACCTGAACCCGAATGGAGTCCTCCATATTGCGGTCTTCATGACGCTGTGTGAGGCCTTTCTGGGGATTGAACCCCATTGGGGGCTCTGGCGCCACTTCTTCTTCGCGAGGTCGTCACCGGACACCACCGGCCTCCTCGGAGCTCTGATGATCCAACTGCGCAACCATCGCAAGCCGTTGTACGTCGATTTGAAGCTGCCGACGTCTAACCGGGGGTGGCATAGCGAGTGGTTCTACGTCCGGAACATCGACAACAGTGCCCCGGCCTTCAGTGGGAATCTACCGACGCCGCATCCTTGTTGGACCTGGGGTCCTGAGGCGAAGGACCGGAAGAAGGTGGACGCGATCCTTGAAAAGCTCGCGGACCTGAAGCGGCGGGGCCTGACAGGCAAGGTGGTCCTCAGCACGTTCATGGAGAGGCGCATCCAACCCCTCAAGGACCGGTTGCGTCCCATGTTTGAGTACATTGGGCCGACCGACCCTGCAAGGTCGTCGGAGCGGGAGCTCCCTCCGTCGGAGATCCTCGCGCGCGTGTCCGCAGTCTCCATTGCGGGAGATACCGAGCCAGCGGGCGCGGTGCCCGCGCCATTCTCGGCGCAGAATCCGCAGAACCTGGTACATCTGGCGGCTCCTGTTCGCTTTTGTTTTGTTCTGTTCCCTCGTCCCCTTATCCGAGCGTGTTCTCGCAGGGGCTCGGCGGACTGATCTCCCGTCCCTTGCTGCCGGGGGAAAAGGAATTGAGGGCGGCCGCGCGCCTCGAAAAGGAGAAGCAGGACGCCGCCCAGTTAGCGAAAAAAGAGGCCACCAGGACGCGGAAGAGGAAAGAGCGCGCGGACCGGGCCGCGCGTGGCGAGGAGGTCTCGGAGGAGACCTCGAGTGAGGGTGACGAGGAGTCGTTGCCGAGCGAGGGAGGAGAAGTTGCCGGAGGCGATTCTGGCGGCCGCGACGTGGGTTCCAGTCGCGGGGCCGGCGACCGCGGCTCCTCGGAAGAAACCGCGGGCGCAGGGTTTATCCTGCGGAAGCGCAGATCCCTGTCGCCTCCTCGCAGGGGTCCGGTAAAGAGGGCACGTCAGGTGCCGGTTGTTCGCTCCTCCCGGTAAGTGACTTACGCAATTCCTCCGGTGCTGACTTCTTCTGCAATTCCTGACCGACCAGACGCGAGGGCCTCACTGGGCCCAGGAGGCGCCGAGTCCTACTGGCGGTGAGGAATCGCCCCCTCCGGTCTGTCCGCTGGGCGTCACGGTGGTTGTCGGGAGCGGGATCGCCGGATCGCCTCAGCAGTAGGGCCGTCAGCGAGGACGCCGCCGAGGGGACGATCTGGCCGCCGGATGTGACCGAGCGGGCAGAAGCTCCGTCGGGCATGCTTCCGCCCGTGCCGTCGTCCGGTGAGACCGGGTGAAATCTGCCGGCCACCTTCCCCGTGTTGCCGATCGTGGAGGTCGGCGCGAGCCGTCGCCGGGGAAGCATCGAGGTTTGCGGCGTTAACGCCGGTGGGGCGAATCCGCCGCCCCGCCGCCCGGGGCCGCCGCCAGTTTCAGCGGTCCGTGTGTCGCCGAAGGGCGCGCAGCCGGCCGCCACAGGCGTTCCGGCGGGCGGGGAAATCAAGTCAGGGCGGTCGCCGATCGCTGCGCTGACTTGGCCCGGCCCGACCGGCCGGGGTCCTGCGTTCGTTACGGGCGACGAGGCGTAACGCGGATTGGGACGTTACGGAGGAGGAGATGGGAAGGATCCACGCCGACCTCACTCGTTATTGACGCCTGCGTCTAAGGCGAGGAAGTCCATTGCTCAGAGTCCGCTCGGCGGATCGGTAAGTCGGCGGGATTTGTCTCTTGTGCATCTCTCGGCCGAAATGGAGATCGACCAAGGCAGGTATTTGCAGCGCTTGACATCCCGAGCGGTGGGCAAGTCGATGTTCCTCCGGCACTTGCACAGCCGGGGGAGTGCCGTAGGGGAAGAGCTGCTCGATGCTCGGCGGGCGCTTGTTGCCGAGCAAGGAAGGGCCGCCACGGCAGGTCAGCGGCTGGGGGAAGTCACTGAAGCCTTGCGGGAGGCTCAGCGACTCGTGGAGTCGTTGACCGTGGAGGGAGAGAGGGCCAGGTCGTCCCTGGCGGATCGCGAAGCGGCCAAGACTTCGCAGACAAGGCGGGCGATATCCGCTCGGCGAGGCCGCCCTCTTCCGAGAAGAATGCGAAGTCGGCCCGCAGGAGGCCGACCAGCCTTCAAGGCTGAAGGATCTCGCTCGGGGGGAGCTCGTGACGGTGAAGGAGCTTGCCGACCGTGCTACGGCCGACCGGGAAGCGCGTGCCAAGGTCGAGGAGGAACTTCGCGCCAAGGAAGCTTCCGTGGCCGGTGAGTAGTTCGTTCTTCCGGGAGTCACCACGGCGAGCGTCCCCTGACGTCGTTTTCGTCCCTGCAGATCTGCGAAAAAGCCTTAGCGACGTGCTGGAGTCGCGAAGGGTGGCGGTGGAGGCACGAGACGCGGCGGTCGAGTCACGCGACTCGGCCCTTTTGGACAAGCGGCTGGCGGAGAGGGATGCGGCCGATACGACGGCCCAGCTGACGGTCCTCCATGTGGGCGTCCAGGCCGCCTGTGACCGGCTGTTCGGGCTTACTCCGGGCCCCAGCGCCATCCCCGCCATGCTTGGATGGATCCTCGAGCGCTGCCGAGGCGTCGGTGCGGGAAGCGGCGGTGCTTGGCGCTTCCTCGGCCCTGGTCAACACCGTCTCTTATTATGACGGCGTCGACCTTGAGGCGGTCGGGAGCGGCGTTGCTGCTGACCGAAGCGACGAAGAGGTCGACGCGTTCATGGCCCGGGTCGATCCGTGCGCCCAAGAGATTGCCGGCCGAATCTCGCCGCGCGAAATCCTCCGTCGGAAGGGGGAGGAAGATTAGTTTTCCTTCTTTTTGCTTTTTTGGCAATGTATGTAATGAACATGATTACCCTGACTGAGTTCGAAGTGTCGGGTTGCTTTAAGTTATTTTGCTCGTCTATCCCGTGCTTTTTCTATGAAATTGGGCAATCTTACGACCATAGCTGCAGGGCCCGCGGGGGTGCCCCGAGAGCGTAGGTGTTGCTTCAATCCCGTCCAGAGAGATCACGGGATAGGACGAGCTATCTCGAGCGATAGCTTTGCGGAGGGGTGCCTAGGTCGGACCGCCCTCTTTGCGAAGCTTGCGCTTGGTAGGTTAGATCGCTGACCCGAGCGGAGGTGCTCCGACCGTCCCTGGCGTCTCTTGCTCGGAGGACTCGTTTCCCCCCGCAGAGTGCTACTTCGAAGCCGTAGCCGCGGAGGCGTAGGCCGTAGTACTTTTTGGGCTAGAGGGAACAAGTCCCGAGGTAGATAGCTCGGTCGGTCGGAGTACCGCTTGGGTTAGCGACCCTGGTCGATCAAACTATCTTATGCTCGGGCGGCTTCCTTTTTGCGTTGAATGCTACTTGGGAGCCGTAGCCGTTGGGGCTTAGGTTGTAGCATTCGGCTCGAGGAGGTTGCCACGAGATTTGTTTGATCGATCGGCTCGCCGATCTATATCGAAAGGCTCCGTCCGACCGCCGCTCGGCCCTTCGCTCAGGTAGCCTCCTTTTTGCGCAAAGTGCTACTTCGAAACCGTAGCCGCAGGGGCGTGGGCCGTAGCATTTTGGTTTTGAGGAGGTTACTATGAGGGGAGCTCGGTCGGAGTGGTAACCGGTTATCGATTTGGGTCGCCGACCCCTGAGGTCACAGGGCAGCCCCCGAGTGGTGCGTGGGGACTGAGGGTGCAGTCGCCACGCGCCGCTTGAGCTCGTGGCGGGTGTGCGATTTTTTCGAAGAGGAACTTTATACTTTCGAGGATAAGGGTGGATTTAACTCGCCTGGGGGATCGTGCCGATTTCGGAACTGACGCTGGGTGCTTCGTCTTCCGTGCCGCAGGTTATAAAAGGAGAGGCGCCATAGTGCTTGTTACTTCGCCGAGATTGCCGCCAAACGAACTTGGTTCGCGTGCTATGGCGGACCGCTACACACAACTTCGAGAGGAGGTGGGCGACGAGCAAGCCTGGCTGCGGGTGGTGGCGGAGGTCGAGGCCGAAGCCGTGCGTGGGGATGCGCGGCGAGTCGGCATCCTTGTCGCGGGCATTCCCCGGCTGTGGGAGGTGAGGGCGCCGCTGATCCGGGCGGTGACTGAGCGACGTCACGCGTCGGTCGGCTGGCTGGGCGCGCACCAGGAGGAGTATCGCGCCTTTGCCGAGTAAAGGGGCCTTGGCGAGTGGTTCCTTTCAGGTTTGGGCTGATGTTCCTCCATAGATAAATAAAGTGCTGCTTCGCTTCCCGTTTCTTCTTTCTTCTTTGAGGACTTTTTGCGCTTATGATTCGCCCATATCCGTAGTCTTTTGGGATCGCAGCGGATCCAGCGTAGGTTGGAGGCGGAATTTCTTGCGTGTTTGCCGCCGAAATGGCCCGTCCAATCGTAGGTCGGTTGTTCTTGTGTCAGCGGTTTTTGCAATGCGCAGAGTACTGCTTCGGGACCTTCGCTTTCGGGGCGTAGGTCGCAGTACTTGCAGCAGGCAAAAAGATGGAAAAAAGGGAAAGCACTTGGTTGGTGGTCCGAGAGTTACGGCTTCCCTTTGCTCAAGTTTTTTTCGAGTGGTAACAAAGAGGGGGGAGAGATTGACTAAGAATAGAACTTTCTCAGCTTCTCTATGTTCCACGCGTTGGTCACGAGATTTCCTTCGGTGTCCTTGAGGCGGAAAGTGCCAGGTCGGAGGACTTCCGCGATGGTGAAAGGGCCCCTCCAGTGGGAGAGCTTGTGCCTGTCCTTCGCGGATTGGACTTGGCGCAGCACTAAGTCGCCGACTTCGAACGAGCGGCCGCGGACCCGTCGGCTGTGGTAGCGGCGAAGCGCCTGCTGGTCTTTAGCCGACCGCAAGACCGCGACGTCTCGAGCCTCGTCGAGTTGGTCGAGGTCATCCTGCTGCTCCTCGGTCCCCGTGTCTTTGTTGTAGTTCTGCACCCTTGGCGCATCAGACTCAAGGTCGGTCGGGAGCACACCTCGCTCCGAACACTAAGAAAAAGCGTGAACCCGTCGGCCAAGGTTGGTGTGGTTCGTAGACTCCAAAGAACGGGCGGTAGCTCTGGCTGCCCACCGTCCCGCGAATTTCTTGATCGGTGAAGATTCGCGGCTTGAGTCCTGGAGGATCATGCCGCTGGCTCGCTCGGCTTCGTCCGTTGGCTCGGGTGTGCCACGCCGCCCAATCGACTCGGATATTGAAGTTGTCGCAGAACTCGAGGAACTCCTTTCCGTGAATCGCGTCCGTTGTCGGTGATGATGGAGTTGGGCACCCCGAACCGTAGACAATATCGCGGAAGAAACTTCGCCGCCTGCGCCGATGTGATCTTTGCCAATGGCTTTGCTTCGATCCACTTTGTGAACTTGTCTACTGGCGACAAGCAAGTGAGTGAAGCCCCGGGCGCCTTTTGAAGGGTCCGACCAGGTCGAGCCCCAAACCGCGAAGGGCCATGTGATGGGGATCGTCTGTAGGGCTTCTTGCGCAGAAGATGCGTCTGCTGGCGAAGAATTGGCATCCTTCGCAGCGCGACGATTTGGGTCGACCGCTACGGCGATCGGCCAAGATAGAAACCTTGTCGGAAGGCCTTTCTTACCAGGGACCGCGGCGCGG
Source organism: Rhipidocladum racemiflorum (assembly GCA_036346355.1). NCBI lineage: Eukaryota > Viridiplantae > Streptophyta > Magnoliopsida > Poales > Poaceae > Rhipidocladum > Rhipidocladum racemiflorum. The sequence continues at coordinate 25,788,076 of CM070571.1, forward strand.
CATGGTGCCCGCACACCCCGTCGTGGATGTCCAGCAGAAGGTGCTTCCCTTGGTCGGTCGGAACGCACTTCTGAAGGATTCCGGACGGGCTCCTCTTGTATAGGGCGCCCTCGATCGGGGACGAAAGACTTAGCGCCGAGCGAGGCGCCGAGCCTCGTGGTATCGGTGAGGAGCGACCGTTCGTCAGCCGATCGACAATCGGTTGCCTCGATCGGTTTCGGCGCTTTCAGGGCCTAAGTCCGACCCAGCGGTGGGCATCCGGCCGAAGATCGGCGGCCGCCGCTTTGGGGTCGGCGGCGCCCTCAGCGCTCGGGTCCAACCGGATTGAAGGGCTGCTGAGGTCGGAGACGAAGATTCCAGGGGGAACCGGCCCCTTCCCGGAGGCGAGGTTGGCGAGGGAGTCGGCTTCACCGTTGTAGCGTCGGTAGCTATGATGGAGCTCGAAACCCTTGAACTTCTCCTCGAGCTTGCGGACCTCCGAGCGATGGCGGCCATCCGAGGCCACGGGCTCGGTGGCTTTCATTACTTGGTCGACGACCAGCTTGGAGTCGCCGTGAACGTTGAGCCGTCGTGGCGCCTAGGTCGGGCGGCGATCCGAAACCATTGACGAGGGCTTCGTACTCGGCGACATTGTTGGTGGCGTCGAAGAGTAGTCGTATGGCATACCGGAGCTTGTTGCCGAGTGGGGAGATGATGACGACCCCCGCGCCGGCCCCGTTCTTGGTGTAAGACCCATCGAAGTACATCGTCCAGTACTCCGGGTCCTCGACCGCCGCAGGGACTTGCGCCTCGGTCCACTCGGCGACAAAGTCCGCCAAGACACAGGACTTGATCGCCGTCCCGGGACGACGATATGTCGAGGCCGTTGAGCTCGAGAGCCCATTTGGCAATCCTTCCGGTTGCGTCGCGGTTGTGGGCGACTTCTCCGTGGTGAGGAGGTTACCACGGAGATGGGGTGTCGATCAAGTAATGGGCAAGCTTCCTCTTGGTGATGAGCACCGAGTACAAGAATCTCGTATCTGTGGATATCGGACCTTTGTTTCGAGAGCACCTCGCCGACGGCAGACCGGCCTCTGCACCTTGAGAACGCGGCCTTCCTCCGCTCGCTCCACAACCAGTGCCGCGCTGACGACCTGAGTCGTGGCGGCGATGTAGAGGAGCAAAGGCTCCTGTGGCTCCGGGGCGACCAGGACCGGAGGTGAGGTCAGAAAGGCCTTTAGTCGACTAAAGGCTTCCTGAGCTTCGTCGGTCCAGGAAAAGCGGTCGGACTTCTTCATCAGCTTGTAGAGTGGCATCCCGCGTTCGCCGAGGCGGGATACGAAGCGACTTAGTGCCGCGAGGCATCCCATCAGCCTTTGAACTCCTTTCAGATCGTTGATTGGCCCCATCCTTGCGATAGCGGAGATCTTGTCACGGTTGGCTTCGATGCCGCGCTCGGAGACGATGAATCCCAGCAACTTGCCCTTTGGGACCCCGAAGACGCATTTCTCGGGGTTGAGCTTTATGCGAAACCGTCGGAGGTTCGCAAAAGTCTCTTCTAGGTCGGCGATGAGGTCATCGGTCTTCCTGGTTTTGACAACGATGTCGTCGACGTAGGCCTCGATGTTACGGCCAATTTGGTCTGAAAAACATGCCTGCATACACCGCTGGTACGTGGCGCCTGCGTTTTTCAGACCAAAAGGCATCGTGACGTAACAGTACGAGCCGTACGGGGTGATGAAGGAGGTCGCGAGCTGATCGGACTCCTTCATCGCAATCTGGTGATAGCCCGAGTAGGCATCCAAAAAAGAAAGGGACTCGCACCCGGCGGTGGAGTCCACGACCTGGTCGATGCGAGGTAATGGGAATGGATCTTTCGGACAGGCCTTGTTGAGGCTCGTGTAGTCAACACACATTCTCCATTGCCCCGACTTTTTCTTTACAAGGACGGGATTGGCGAGCCACTCGGGGTGACGCACCTCCCTTACAAAACCGGCGGCCAAAAGTTTGGCGATCTCTTCCCCAATGGCCCGTCGCTTCTCTTCGTCGAAACGGCGCAGGCGCTGGGCGATCGGTCTGGATCCCGGTCGAATGTTCAGGGAGTGCTCGGCGACCTCCTTCGGGACTCCTGGCATGTCCGAGGGTCTCCAAGCGAAGACGCCTCGGTTTGCTTGGAGGAAGTCGACGAGCGCGCCTTCCTATTTGGTGGTGAGGGCGGCCCCGATCCGCACGGTCTTGGCGGGATCTTCGGGATCAACCGCGACCTCCTTCGTGTCCTCCGCGGACTTGAAAGAGCTAGGCCCCGACTTGCTGGAGTCGGGGGCGGATCCGGAGGCCTTCTCCTGGAGCTGAGCGAGCTCGGCGGAAGCGGATCGCCGAGGCCAGCTCAGCACCGCTTCGCCATAGCTTGTAGGCGGCGGAAAGATGTGGCCACGGTGATGATACCTTGCGCCCTGGCATCTTCAGCTTGAGGTAGGTGTAATTGGGGACCGCCATGAACTTCGGCGTAGCATGGTCGCCCCGAATGGCGTGGTAGGAGCCGAAGTCCACAACCTCGAAGGTGAGGCTCGGTGCGGAAGTTGTCCGGCTCCCAAAGGTGACGGGCAGGCCGACCGCTCGAAGCGGTGGGCTCATGGCCTGGTACGACGCCGTGGAAGGGCGCCTTGCTCGGCCGAGGGCGGAGCGAGGACCCCAGGGCATCCAGGGTCTCAACATACATGATGTTGAGATCGCCGCCGCCGCCCATGAGCACCTTGGTCAGCGCCGTCCCCACGATGGGGTCGACGACGAGCGGATAGCGCCCGGTGCGGGATGTGGTCGGGTGGTCGGTCCTGGCCGAAGGCGATCGGGCATTCCGACCACCTCAAGTAGGTGGGCACGGGGGTAGCCGTGTGGACCTCTCGGTGGGCGAGCTTCAACCGTCGCTTGTCGGCGTAGCACTCCGCCCCTCCGAAGATCATGAGGCAGCCGTCGAGTTGTGGGAACTCGTCGGCTGGCTCATCGCCCTTTGCCCCGCTGCCGACGCCGTCGCGCTTCTTCCCCTTACCCCGCGATGTCGTGGGGTTTCCGGAGAGAAACCGCTTCAGGACTTCGCAGTCCCGATACTTGTGTTTTACGGGATAGTCGTGGTTCGGGCACGGACTATCCATCAACTTCTCGAATCGGTCGGGCGTCTGCCGAGCCTGCTGCTTGGCAGGTCGGTCGGCAGCGGCGACCATTCGGCCTTCGCGGCCCTGTTTCCCCTTCCGCTTCCTTTTGTCAGGGCGGTCGGAGGGGGCGCCGGCTCCGAGGCTGGCTGTCTTGTGGGCCGTCTTCCTTTCGAAGATGGCCCCCACGGCCTCCTCGCCGGAGGCGTGGTTGGTGGCGATGTCGAGGAGCTCCTTGGTGGTCCGGGGTTTCGCACAGCCCAACTTGTGGACTGTGGCCTCGCCGCGTGGTGCCGTAGATGAACGCCCCGACGACGTCGGCGTCGCGGATGTCGGGGAGCTCGTTGCACTGCTGGGAGAAGCGGCGGATGTAATCCCGGAGGGTCTCCCCCGGCTGCTGCTTGCAGCTCTTCAGGTCCCAGGAGTTGCCAGGGCGTTTGTACGTGCCTCGAAATTCCCGACGAAGAGGTTCGCCAGTCGGCCCACTGCCGATGGTATCTGCGGGCGTACTCGAGCCATGCTCGAGCCGAGTCCGCAAGATAGATGGGGAGGTACTTGGATAACGGAAGGAGTCGTCTGTCGCTCCCCAGCTCGACAGCGAGCCGATAGTCTTCTAACCGCACATCGCTGGTAGCCCCCGTGTACTTGGCTATGTTGGTCGGAGCCCGGAATCTGACCGGGAAGTCGGCGTTGCGGATGCGGCGGGTGAACGCGCGCGGCCCAGGACCGTCGAATCCTGGGTCGGGATGGTTGCGTCGCCCGCTATCGGCGACTTGCGAGGGTGCTGCTGCGTCGGTAGCTCTCCTTCGCGCCTCGAGGGTGGTGCGGAGATCATACTTGTCCCCCAGGCGATGGCGCACCGGGGTGTATGATGCCTGGGGGAGTTCGTGGGGCGGGGCCGTCTTGGCTGGGCTCCGTCGACCCTGTGAGGGGGAGTGGCCCAGGCGGCCCGAAGTGGCGCCCGTTCGCCGGGAGCCGGAACCTTGGGCGTGCTGAACGACAGCACGCTCTACCAGTCCCCGGAGGTTCTGATAGGTGGCCTTTTCCCCTTTTCCAACACCGAAACCCCGATCTGTCCGGATCGAACAGCAGCAACCCCCATTCTCTTTTTCGTATCTTTTTTTCTACAGAACATAAAAATATGAAAAAATTACAGGAGCTAGATATTGACGAGATCTACAACTTTCCAGAAGATCATAAATTCTAATTCCTCTGTTAAATATGCCTAAACAGTCGTCCAACACAGTGGATGAAATCTGTTCCCAGATTCTGTTCGTCGGTTTGCAACAGCGATAACTCTCAGAACACTTTCCCAAAAATTCTGAAAAAATTACAGAAGCTAGGTCTCGACATTATATAGAACTTTCTAGTTATAGGTTTTGGCAGGAAAAATCATCTATGCCACGTAAAACGCGAAATAATCCGCGCTGCACAAATCCCCCTTCCAGAAATAGCACCACGTGATCATCTACCCTTCACCCCCTTCAAATCCCATCCAATCCAATAACCACCAGATCTAAAACACTCCCAAAACCTAGGTAAAACAGAGGTAAAAGTTTGGGAATTTTACCTAATGTTCTCCCTTGCGATCCCACGAAGAACACGCGATGAACCCCGAATCGGCGATCTGCTCGTCCTCCACGCCTCCACGGAGTCACTTCTCGCCGTCTCCTTCGCGATGCGCAGCGGATCGTTGAGCCACCACGTAGGGAAGGAAATCCCTTTTAAACTACTTACGATCAGCGACCCACACTAGTTTTCCCTTGTAAGAAGGTTTCGCTTTCACATTCTTCCACCCAAGGACCAGGGCAAGGAGTACAATCCTTGAATAAACTCAACCATAACATAAACATTCATTTATTAAGGACAAAATCATGCGTCATGCTAACTATCCCTGGTTCACTCCATCACAACATGTTACAATTTCCACCATTTTAACAAAGGTTTTCAACAATTAATCTAATCAGTTACCACCACTACTAAGTCATCAATATCAATAATTGGCATAATTGTAAAACAACAACATTGCTTTTAGTTACCCTATCCATAGGCTATGACAAACTGTCACTACACAACATACTCCAACTATGTAAAATAGATTGAATAATTTAAGCCATCCAAAGCTCTTATAACAACAACGCTAAATTAAATTTTAATTTTTTTTTAATTTTTTTTTAGCTACCCTATACACACGGTTATAGCAAAATTGCCACTCCAAGACATACTCCACCTTTTTTAAAGTGAACTGAATAGGTGAAATCATCACAAAGCTCTTACGGCAATGGCAAAAACTTATGTCTTCCCAATTGATATCGATACTAGCATTATTGGAACACAACTGCATACTTCCGAATCTACTAATAGTTTGCAACGTCATAGATATCAACTCTAATCAATTTCCAAGTTAAAGTCACTAGCCAACACGATTAAATTAGAACATCTTTAAACAACCAAAGATGGTTTCTTTAACAATATCGGTAGTCCACCATTACAATTAAATTGTTCTACCGACCTTATATTAAAATGTCTCTAAATAACCCACCAATTTTCTATTACCTTCACAAGAGTTTACATCATCGTAATGTTCTAACTACGCATCAAGATTTAAAGCTTTAAACATTGTCCATGGTCAAGGGCACATTAAAATAATGCAATAAATCCTAAGCATGCACATTAACACATTCAATCATTATCGCTATAGAGCAATCTACAATACTAGAAGTTTATTTAATCTCAAGCTAAAGATAACAATTACATTTTAATTGATTCAACTCACAAATTAACTTAGAAGTACATCATTCCATAAACCACATTGTTACATACTACGTGAATACGGACATAAAATTTCTAAACACCGTCATGGGTCACCTACCCTTGACAAACAGGAGGCAATCCAAAACATTAAAAAAACAAACACAGTTCTAGATCAAGAACAAACACCGAAAAAAAATTCTTCTTTTCAGGCAAGGAAGAAAAGCAAAATCCAAACATAAATGCAAGAGAGCTCGACCCTCAAATGTCCAATCATAGTAGCCAAAACTCTTCAAGAAATCCAAAACCTACACTTTCCACAAAGGAAGACAGATGCAAAAGGGAAGACCAAATGTCCAACTAAATTTTTCCGATAAAGATTCAAACTTAGCTCCATCCAGCTTGATCTGCAACAGGAGAAACTCCAACCCCCTTCTTTTAAAAAAAAATCGGGGAAACAACAACCACAGAAATTTCCTCCCAACGACAGTCCATAACAATAAATCAAAGCCAAAGCAAAATTGTGACCAAAAGACGCATAACGTAGAACTCTTTTCTCGTGTCTTCACTCAAAGGAGACAAAACCACAAACCGCCAAAAGGACAATCAGCGAGTGCTCAAAACTAAGCATTTTCCTCGGTTTCAACCAACCACATACCCGTAAAACCAACCAAAACCGACCACAAGACGGCAAAGAACATCCGAAGGAATCCATCACCAACCTCTTCTATTTGACTCCAGTCACTACCCGATCTACGACAGACACGGATAAGTACTCTTTCCCTACAGGGGTTTAATAGTTCTTCGGTGGTGACTCTACCCGGCGACACCGTCAAACCACAGCCTCACTACAAACAAAAGGTGACCGAAACCCTTCAAAGACCACAACCTCCCTTATCACGATAACAAGAACAACTCAATCAATCATCTCAAAATCATAGTAACATACATTGTCAAACGTAGCATTCAACAACAAAGCTTAAATTCAACCTTTAAGCATGAGGCAATGATACCCATACCCTTTCCTATCAGGCATCCATGTGTGTCAAATTTTAAATTAGTTATTCCACTAACACAAATTTTAATGTTGCTATCCTATGGCAAATTTTTTTTTAAGTATAACCTAAGCCATGTTTCTAAGTTATCCCAAATCACATTTTAGTTGAACCTATGGTATTTCACTAAGTTCATACACCACGGACCTGAACCTGGCTCTGATACCAACTGTAACACCCTACAAATCTAAACTGTCGTACAAGAAAATTTCGACACATCTCTCCTAAAATTAGGACAAAACGGAAGCGACAACAAGATTCATAATAACCATTATAAACAGGAATAACATAAAAGCATCAATACTAGAGATAACAAGTCTAAATCAAACATAAACGTAAAACAGCTCCAAAGAGGACATCAACAGGTCTATGATTAATAAAATTTCAGCAAGCTAATGAATTATTAAATGCACTAGTCCATGTGATTCGTGATGACCCCGGAGGGTTGATTGTGCTACTAAGCCCACCCTTCAAGCTTACGACTCATGAGAACTACACGAAAACAACAAAATAACAAGGGGTGAGATTGGGTAATCTCAAAGCAAGCGGAACAACTTCTAACGAATAACAAAGCCACAGTAAAAATAGCATACCAAAAACCTCATGTAAAATAACACATTATAGAGTCAACACAACCTCAGTAAAAAGCATATGATTGTGCAAATGATTATGCAATGATCCTCCTCACCGTGCCCTTTCTCAGAACACACGGTGTTGTCTGCACGTCTGATCGACGCTAAGGCGTCGACAAACTTCCAATGCATGATTATGCAGTTAATGCTTCATGCATAAATACATTCATAACTTCCCACTCTGAATTCACATGCTTGCATACCATCAAATAACATGGATAGAATGCGAACATCATTGAGATAGAATATCTCCACAATTCATCTTGCAAACAACATCTTTCTTCATTCTTACTCATGATTCAAAAGCCAAACAACCACATCACAATGCAGGATAGGATATTGTAATATCATAAACAAGGAGTTAAACCATGTAGGTGTGCTGCAATTAAGGTTTATATTGAAGACGAAACAAATAGCGGGTTATAGTTTAGCAAGACCGCTACTTCCACTTGCCTTTACCAACGTGGATGACGAACCTAGTTGCGTCCAGAAGGGGCACCACCTGTACAAGTATTATTTCAGTACATAGCGACATCACAAATGATCACACAACTCGAACACACGCTTCCTAATCCCCGTTCCCTTCTTAAGCGCCAAAAACCCCAATCTGTCCGGGTCAAACAGCATCACCCTCTCTTCACAATTTCGTATCTTTTTTTATACAGATCATAAAAATACAAAAAAATTACAGTTGCTAGATATTGACGAGATCTACAACTTTCATGAAGATCACAAATTTCAATTCCACTGTTAAAAATGCCTAAACAAACGTCCAACAAAGTGGACAAAATCTGTTTCCAGATTCTGTCCGTCATCTTGCAACAGCGATAACTCTCAGACCCACGCCCCAAAAATTCTGAAAAAATTACAGAAGCTAGATCTCGACGTTATCTACAACTCTCTAGTTATAGGTTTTTGCAGGAAAAATCGTCTATTCCACGTAAAACGTGAAACAATCCGCGCTGCACAATCTCCCCTTCCAAAAACAGCACCACGTGAACATCTACCCTTCTCCTCCATCAAGATCCATCTAAATCACTCACCACCAGATCTAATACACTCCTAATCCCTAGGTAGTACAGGGGTAAAAGATTGGGAATTTTACCTTGAGTTCTCCCTTGAGAACCCACGAAAAACGCGCGATGATTCCCGAAACGGAAATCTGCTCGTCCTCCACGCCTCCACGGATCCTCTTCTCGCTTGCTCCTTCGCGTTTAGTGGTGGATCTTGAGCCACCACGCAAGGAGGAAGAGGAGGGGTGGTGTGGCTGCTAGGGGAGGAAGGGGTGCCCTAGGGCTTTTGGGGGTGACATCCCTTTTATATGGTGGGCCGCCCACTAGGGGAAAAGAGAGAGGTGGGAGGATTCGCAGCCTGTGCCCAGTTTTTCCTCGGCCCACTGCTTTCTAGCCCGACAACTCAAATTTAATATTAAAACGCCGGATAAACTTCAATTATTTCATCCCCCGACAAATCCTTCATTCCTCTCCCGAAACAAAACCAGGAAAAGGAACCCTAGAATCGCTCTGACGCTCTAAGGCATCACATTCTCCCCTCCTTAAAAGGATTCGTCCCCGAATCTACTCCTCTTTGCTACGGAACCTTAAAAAAAGGAAGGCAAAATGGTAATCAACACTTTACCTTCAGCATCCTCAAAAAGTGTAGGATACTTCTTCCGCATCTGGTCCTCAAGTTCCCAAGTTGCATCCCGCTCATACTAATTGGTCCACAAATCGTTCATTGGACACTAACACGAACTATTCCCCTATTAAATAAAGGACACCTATTAGGTGAATCTGGTATCGATCTGGAATCTCAACTCCCATTTCTCTCTTCAACCCGATCGCGAAACTCCGCATTCCAATCTCAACTCCTCTACCACAGTTCGTCGCATTCTGGACGACGCGAACCATGTGAGACACAACGCTCTAGGTAAGTCTCTACATCAACCCAAACACAAACTCCTATCTCCTACAAGTGATTGATCTTTTACAAAAAGAACCAATATCCACCCTTACCAACGACAGAGATAGCCTACTTTACAACCAGGGTCCGTAAATCCGCAGAAACAATAACAACCGAACACAATCACTACGGTTGACACAAACTCGCTCGAACCCAGCGACAAAAGTTCCAAAAAATTAATGTAATTACCTGCAACTTCCAAGTTGTCCACTACTAAATTAAGCAACCCCACCGAGGAACACATCAATGAAAACAATTCTCCAAAAAAGAATTGATTGTGTTGATACATTTGAGATTATGTGGGTTGTGGTGCCGAAAGGGTTTCGGTCACCTTCTGTTGGTTGTAGTAATGATGGGTTTGACGGTGTGGCCGGTTAGTGCCATCACCGATGGACTTTTAACCTCCTGTTGGGAGAGTGCTTATCCTTTCTGTCGTAGATTGGGTAGTTGGTTGGAGTCGAGTAGTAGAGTTGTGGATTGACCCTCCGAATTTCCTTTGCCGTTTTGACGAACGGTTTTGGTTGGTTTTTGATTGGTTGAAATAAAAGAAAAAGTGTTCAGTTTTGGATACTCACCGATAGTTCTTTTGGTGGTTTTGGTTTTGTCTTCTTTGGTTGAAGACAAAAGAAGAATTTAGGGTTGCGCCTCTTTTGGTCGCCTTGCCAGCTTTGACGCCCGATTTGTTGTTTGCCTTATAGAGAAACTTATAGATTGATTCTTGGGTTACCATTCTCCAATTTGAAAAGAAGTTATTGAAGTTTCGATGAAAAATCTAAGTCGCATGGATTTAGGTGTCAAGGTTTTGGCGGAAAGGATGTGGTTGATCGGTTGCTTTACGGAGAAAGTTTTCAATTTATTCTTGTGTTTGTCTTTCTCCGAGGTTTAAAAGAGTTATTGCGGTGTTGTGCCAGACCTTGTTGTCGGGGCCTAAGTTGTGTTTGATCGCAATGATGACTTGCTTGGGAATTCATATTTGAAAAACCGTTTGTTCCGTGAAAGTTTGAAGTTTGGGGTTATGGCCTTATCTGAAAAAAAAGATTTGGTTAATCGCTTGGTTTTCCCTCTTGCAACCATCTTCCTTCGCGGAAGTTGTTGATCTCGAGAGTTGTGGAGTAGTTGCGTGTCGGCAATTGGGAATTTAAGAGTTGACTTCTCTTGTGATTTGTGGTTGAGCTTTCCGGAAGGAAAGGTGGTTTGGGTGTTGTTCTTTTCTGGAGCAATTTTGGTTTCCTTAAGAGTTGGGTGCGTGATTCACGCGGATGTTTAAGAAGTTAAGTGTATGACGAGAAGTTAGAGTTTTCGGATGATATGAGCTAGTGGTTCGGTTAAAGCGAATTTGTTGTTTGTTTAAAGATAAACTAAAATATTGTGTTGATAAGAGATGATTAAACGAGACGTCAGGTGATCCAAAGTGAAAGTTGATTAGTGGTGTGTGCAAAGTGATGCGGGTTATGGAATCTAATGGATGTTTGAGATTAGTTAGCATAGAATGTCTCGGTTGATGAACTTGTTATAGCAAGAAGATGGTGTGAAATTCTGCCTATTGTAGCTGGTGGGTCAGTTAATATTGTGGGTCGACAATATGACTTAAAATACGTGTAATCAATTAATGAGGATATATGGAATGATTGTAGGAAATGTTTAATTATTCTTGATAGATGTCTGTCTGGGATCCGTATTTATGAGGGATGTCTAGTGGAGATCGTGTCGCGTGGTTAGTATTAATTATTGGTGGAATGAACTGGTGATATGGAATATGTGACTTAGGGATTATACCTAGGGTAATTGTTGATTACGCCGGAATAATTGTAAAGAGATGTGTGCTACGCTTGGGATAATAAGTTGCATGAATAATGGTTCGTCATGGTTAGTAGACCAACAGAAGTTGTTGATATGCGTCTTATGTTGGGTTAACTGATAAGTTAATTGTGCTGGAGTTGTGGGAACGTGGTTCTCCTTGTCGATTGTCATACGGTAGATATGGTCTATGGTTCGTTGGTAATGTAATCAGTTGTGGTTATATGAACAGTGAAAAGTGATTTTATTAAGAGCAGATGTTATAGCTTGTGTGCAACAGTGTTGGACTTGTCGGGATTTGGGTGATTATGACATCCGTATTGGCTAAGAGTATTGGAATGTGAGTAATGATGGGATTTGAGTCGAACTTTCTTTTGAAGGTTTACGGATTCAAATGAAGGTATAAATTTTCTGGGAGTGCTTGCCTCTTTGTTTAGGCGTCTTGATTAGTGTGCAATAAAATCTCCCATGATTAAGTGGCATTTTGTCAAGTTACAAACTTGACTCCGATGATTGGAATTATGGATGAAAGAGTAGTATTTGAAGTAACCGGCTTATGGGTTCCAAATGTGGTGTGGTATTGAACCATGCCAATCTTAGGATTTGGGCTAATCTGTTTAGTCTATGCTATGAGTATGGATTAACACCCAAAGCGTTGGAGTGGGACGCTCTCTTTAGTGTTCAACTGATTTATCTTTGGTAACCCTGGAGTTAAGCGCTTAAATTGTAATTCTATCGTGACTAGAGTTGGATTTATTTGGGAAACGTGTGTGGTGTTTGCGAGCGTTTCAAAAAGGTGAATCTTACGATTGTTTCATAAGTGATTTTGTTGGTAAGGTGTTCCCTGCTGGGGATGTGTTTCCTTCTCTTTAAGAGAATTGGTAGCGGTTATTAGGCGTAGTTGTCAGCATCTCCTTTGTTTTTGCATGAAACTTAACAACATAGCATCATATCAAAATGTAAGACAAACGAGATATCCATACGCAGCGATAAGGATAACTAATCATCAACTAAAACATCAATAAGCATCGATAGCAAAATAATAAGCATCAATTTAAATCTAGGAAGTTAAAACAACTCCCTCCATAGCCCCACATGATACACATGAGGGAGACAACCAAACATACAGACCATACACTAAAGATTATTGTAATGCTTATTGTCATGTCTCCACAACAGGTGAATTTGCTAGATTATGATACTACGTGGAGTAGTGTAGCTAAAACCCTTTCCCGCGCGCTGATTTCATGGTACCTAAAGAAAACAAACAACGAAAATACAAGCGTGAGTTCATAACTCAGCGAAGTGTAATACAATGGAAACAGAGTGCAAGACAACAAACCATCAACTTCAATCTTCGTAAGCATTACATATCACATCATTACCATTCTCACGCATTACCACGACATGGTAAAAACATCATAATCATCTCTTGATCAATATGGTGTTCGCCTCATGAACTCATGAACAATTCAACAACATTCTCATTCATAGTTTCATTCATGCAATGCAATGCACATGTCTTCCGAATACTCATACCCGGTATGGTTGAGTGCACACCCGTCGGCATGCACCCTTTTCCCCTTCCATCCCGAAGATGGAGGGTGCTCTATCACTCGCTTCCATTCACCGCGGTGGATGGAATCACGATGTAGGTCTTACTCAAAAGTTTAGCCCCGGACTAGTCATAACAGTTCTCACCGACCCTACCGAATAGTTATGACTTATCTCACCGCCAGCCATGAAAATATGCCATGCATGCAAAATGGACAGCCATGTATACACAAATAGAAGTATTGCATAGCAACACATGGCATCTCAACATGTAGGGCCGTATTCGACCATCGACGGTGCCCATTCACAACATAGCATGTAAATCACTTATCCTCATCAAACATTTTAATCATGGCATGAAGACATCATATCATCGACAATATTTAAAACATGGCATAAGGACATCATAACAATTATAACATGTAGTTCATGGCAAGACAACATGTTATCTATCCCAAACACTATCAAGCAATTCTAGCAACACATATAATGTTCAATCCACACAACACACTTGCCTTCAACCGCGGGCAACGGAGTGACGAGAGGTTGAGGGCACTCCCGGAGGCACACCACCTGCAAACACGTGCCACACACTTAATTCGACTCCTCAAAACAGTACCCACTACACCTAATACGCTATAAACTCCAAAACCCCGAAATCACAGATTCTGCCCCGTTCTGGACAGCGGCTTCGAAAAAACATAACTTGAGTTCTAGAACTCCAAATTGCATAAACGAGTACATCCTCGCGTAGCTTAGGAAATTTCCCAACTTTTTCTAGTTATAGGTAAAGACTGATTCGGACTATAAAGTTGTTTAATCTAACGTTGAACACGAACTGTCTCAATCTCGTCACAGATTTGACAGCGCTCGGTAAAACGGCCATATCTCCCAAACGGCTGGGCGGATTTTAACGTGCTTTATATGCACGGAAAGATAATGAAATTATCTACAACTTCCTAAAAGTCCGTACGATCAGATTCAATCTCTAAATTGGCCAAAACTCCTACCCTAGTTCGGGTCCCCAATCTGCCCGAACCAGAACGCGAATACAACTCTAGTTTTCATTAGATCTAACCCATGGCAGCACCTCCCTTGATCTAAAAACATGATAATCCCCCTCTACAGCAGCAAGAGATCTACCCCACAAGATCCCCCCATTACCTTCTTGGAGAATCACCAATCGACGATCCAACCTTCGCGTTCCTCCCCCGACTTCCTTCCACGCGCCGTTTCCACCAATCCTCCTCGTCGCAGCCCCTCCCAACAACTTGGACAGCGCCATGGCAGCGAGGAGGAGACCTTGGGATGCGCCCACAAGGGAGGAGAGGGGTGGGGCGGCAGCACCTTGGGATGGGGGGGTTGGGTTGGGTGCGGTGGGGTGCGGTGTGGGGAGTTGAGGGTAAAAAAATGGGGAATGAGGGGAGAGGAGATGGGGGCTGCGCATGGGGGGTGGGGAGAGCTAGGGCAGCAGGGTTTGCTGCCCCCCTCACCCCCACATGGGCCAAGTGGATCCCACCATCCGGCCCGAAGTTTCCCTCAAGCCCAAAACCTCCCGGAGCGGCCCAAACACCGAAAATGGCCCAAACGCTGCGTTAAAAGTGAAATCTCAGGGTTTTAGTTGCAAAATCCCCAACTTATCCCATTTTACCACATTTTAAAACCTATTATCATAAATTAGAAAGTCTCGACATTCCGTAGTATCACATTCTACCCCCCTTAACTGGATTCGACCTCGAATCTTACACTTCAACTCTAAAACAATGTCCACTAGGGACTCATCTTCTTCTGAACTCCACACACCCACGCAAAGACTCAAACAGTGGCAACGACAACGCAATTCTCCAAATCCATCTATTAACAAGAGTAACTTGACTTAGCTTAACTAAGCACAACTTGACATGATTCCTCATTTACTTCAATCGCTATCATGATTCATAAACTCAGAATGACACAATCATCATGAAACACATCCCTTTTTACCATTAACATTAAAACGGTCAACCGAGGTTCCAAACTTGAACCCCCCCCAAAAAGACCATTTACGCAAAACCCCATCTCTTCCAATTATTTGACCCCTTTTCACAAGGAATCAAAATTTACTAATGTCATCTTCGCTCATAGCCTATATCGACCATACTTTCTTTTATTTGCCAACCACGTTACACTTTTCATTCTATACTCTCCCAGGCAAAACGCACACCCAGGGACATCTAGCTAAGACAATGTCCACGACAAAGCATTTTACATCACAATTTCTATAACATTTGCTTCCACCCAACGATACCTTCAACCAAATACAAACCACGACATCATCAACCTCCATCATCATCCACCGTCATACCACTAATGTCCAGCACCTAGCCCAAGCTAGGACCGTAACTCACTACCAAAACTCAATTAGCACTTTTCCCAAGAGGATGTCGCCCTCACAAACAATTCACACAAACAACGAAACCCACGAGTTTAGCTCTTAGATTATACTCAACAATAACTCGAGACCCTTCTTATTCTCACTCCTATCAATAGTGCAAAAGAAGTACGATTCTTTTGAATCCAAGTAGACCACATACAACAACTCGAACCTCAAAGCGCCACATAACACTTTGGGAAGAACCCGATAACATTGAAAGACCACCCTTTTGCTTTTCCTAAGTCAAGCCGCAAAGGAAAACTCAAATCTCCAATCAACGCGATACAATTCGCATCGGGGAGCTCTCAAACAAATAGAGACTCCACACAATTCTCTTGACATAAGTTCTCAACAACTAAAGACAACTCGACTCAATTTCACCACAGCCAAACTTTTCATTTTAACCAAAATCAACATCTTGGAAGAGAACTGCCACAAAAACTCTCGAAGAGAAAGGGAAACTCAAATCCCTTGCATAACAACCAAAAAAAACCAGCATTTATCCATTCATTCCTTTTCATGCTAGAGAGCAATGGAAATCTCGATTCATAACACGAATGCGAATTCTTCAAGAGCACTCCGGATTAGTCATATATCTCTATATGACTTCCTCACCGTCCTGGCTCAACAACTCTTTTATGCTTATAAAAACGATGTCATGAATCTTTTTCACCATTTATTAGTCATGAAACCACGATACCCATTAACCATTCACAAAGAGACTTCATTCTCTTTGTCACATGATTGACACCCAACAACATTGATGGTTGCTCAAATTCGCATAAACTACGACGGCGTTAACCGAAAATACCATATCGCATCACAACCCAACAACCACTGCACGCAATGCGTGCAAAACATCGCATTTTAACCAAAGCCAATACCAGAAGATAGCATCAACTCTCAAATCAAACATCTACGCCTCATAACCGCTACCAATTCCCTTAAAGAGAAAGGAACACATTCCCAGCAGGGAACACCTTACCAACAAAATCACTTATGAAACAATCGTAAGATTCACCTTTTTGAAACGCTCGCAAACACCACACACGTTTCCCAAATAAATCTAACTCTAGTCACGAAAGAATTACAATTTAAGCGCTTAACTCCAGTGTTACCAAAGATAAATCAGTTGAACGCTAAAGAGAGCGTCCCACTCCAACGCTTTGGGTGTTAACCCAAACTCATAGCATAGACTAAACAGATTAGCCCAAAACCAAAGATTGGCATGGTTCAATACCACACCACATTTGGAACCCATAAGCCGGTTACTTCAAATACTACTCTCTCATCCATATTTCCAATCATCGGAGTCAAGTTTATAACTTGACAAAATGCCACTTAATCAGGGGAGATTTTATTGCACACTAATCAAGACGCCTAAACAAAGAGGCAGGCATTCCCAGAAAATTTATACATTCATTTGAATCCATAAACCTTCAAAAGAAAGTTTGACTCAAATCCCACCATTACTCACATTCCAATACTCTTAGCCAATACGGATGTCAAAATCACCCAAAACCGAGAAATCCAACATCATTGCACGCAAGCTACAACATATGTTCTTAATAAAATCATTTTTCCCTGTTCATATAACCACAATTGATTATATTACCAACGAACCATAGACCATATCTACTGTATGACAATCAACAAGGAGAACCACGTTCTCACAACTCCAGCACAATTAACTTATCAGTTAATCCAACATAAGTCGCATATCAACAACTTCTTTTGGTCTACTAACCATGACGAACCATTATTCATGCAACTTATTATCCCAAGCGTAGTACACATCTCTTTACAATTATTCCAGCGTAATCAACAATTACCACAGGTATAAACCCTAAGTCACATATTCCATATCACCAGTTCATTCCACCAATAATTAATACTAACCACGCGACACGATCTCCACTAGACATCCCTCATAAATACGGATCCCAGACAGACATCTGTCAAGAATAATTCAACCTTTCCTACAATCATTCCATATATCCTCATTAATTGATTACACGTATTTTAAGTCATATTGTCGACCCACAATATTAACTGACCCACCAACTACAATAGGCAGAATTTCACACCATCTTCTTGCTATAACAAGTTCATCAACCGAGACATTCTATGCTAACTAATCTCAAACATCCATTAGATTCCATAACCCGCATCACTTTGCACACACCACTAATCAACTTTCACTTTGGATCACCTGACGTCTCGTTTAATCATCTATTATCAACACAATATTTTAGTTTATCTTTAAACAAACAACAAATTCACTTTAACCGAACCACTAGCTCATATCAACCGAAAACTCTAACTTCTCGTCATACACTTAACTTCTTAAACATTCGCGTGAATCACGCACCCAACTCTTAAGGAAACCATAATTGCTCCAGAAAAGAACAACACCCAAAACACCTTTCCTTCCGGAAAGCTCATCCATAAACCACAAGAGAAGTCAACTCTTAAATTCCCAAATGCCGACACGCAACTATTCCCCAACTCTCGAGATCAACAACTTCCACGAAGGAAGATGGTTGCAAGAGGGAAAACCCGGCGATTAACCAAATCTTTTTTTTTCTTTTTCAGATAAAGCCATAACCCCAAACTTCAAACTTTCACGAAACAAACGTTTTTCAAAGATGAATTCCCAAGCAAGTCATCATTGCGATCAAACACCACTTAGACCCCGACAACAAGGTCTGGCACAACACCGCAATAACTCTTTTAAACCTCGGAGAAAGACAAACACAAGAATAAATTGAAAACTTTCTCCGTAAAACAACCGATCAACCACATCCTTTCCGACAAAACCTTGACACCTAAATCCATGCGACTTAGATTTTTCATCGGAACTTCAATAAATTCTTTTTTCAAATTGGAGAATGGTAACCCAAGAATCAATCTATAAGTTTCTCTACAAGGCAAACAACAAATCGGGCGTCAAAGCTGACCAGGCAACCAAAAGAGGCGCAACCCGAAATTCTTCTTTTGCCTTCAACCAAAGAAGACAAAACCAAAACCACCAAAAGAACCATCGGTGAGTATCCAAAACCGAACACTTTTTTCTTTTATTTCAACCAACCAAAACCATTCGTCAAAACGGCAAAGGAAATTCGGAGGGTCAATCCACAACTCTACTACTCGACTCCAACCAACTACCCAATCTACGGCCAGAAAGGATAAGCACCCTCCCAACAGGAGGTTAAAGTCCATCGGTGATGGCACTAACCGCCACACCGTCAAACCCAACATTACTACAAACAGAAGGTGACCAAACCCTTTCGGCACCACAACCCACATAATCTCAAAAGTATCAACACAATCAATTCTTTCATAAACATAGCAACATATATTACCAAATGTAACATTCAACATCAAAGCTTAAATACAACATTTAAGCGTAAAGCAACAGTACCCGTACCCATTCCTACTGTGCAACAGAGTGTGTCAAGTTTTAAATTAATTATTCCACTTACACAAGTTTTAATGTTGCTATCCTATGGCTTAGGTTACAAATCTAAACTGTCGTACAAGAAAATTTCGACAGCATCTCTCCTAAAATTAGGACAAAACGGAAGCGACAACAAGATTCATAATAACCATTATAAACAGGAATAACATAAAAGCATCAATACTAGAGACAACAAGTCTAAATCAACCAGAAAACAAACATAAACGTAAAACAGCTCCAAAGAGGACATCAACAGGTCTATGATTAATAAAATTTCAGCAAGCTAATGAATTATTAAATGCACTAGTCCATGTGATTCGTGATGACCCCGGAGGGTTGATTGTGCTACTAAGCCCACCCTTCAAGCTTACGACTACTTAAGAACTACGAAAACAACAAAATAACAAGGGGTGAGATTGGGTAATCTCAGCAAGCGGAACAACTTCTAACGAATAACACAGCCACAAGTAAAACTAGCATACCAAATTCCTCATGTCCAATACCACATTATAGAGTCCACACAACCTCAGTAAAATGCATATGATTGTGCACATGCTTATGCCATGATCCTCCTCACCGTGCCCTTTCTCGGGAACACACGGTGTTGTATCGTACTTGATCGCGACGCCTTAAGGCGTCGACAAACTTCCAATGCATGATTATGCAGTTAATGCTTCATGCATAAATACATGCATAACTTCCCACTCTGAATTCACATGCTTGCATACCATCAAATAACATGGATAGAATGCGAACATCATTGAGATAGAATATCTCCACAATTCATCTTGCAAACAACATCTTTCTTCATTCTTACTCATGATTCAAAAGCCAAACAACCACATCACAATGCAGGATAGGATATTGTAATCTCATAAACAAGTAGTTAAACCATGTAGGTGTGCTGCAATTAAGGTTTATATTGAAGACGAAACAAATAGCGAGTTATAGTTTAGCAAGACCGCTACTTCCACTTGCCTTTACCAACGTGGATGACGAACCTAGTTGCGTCCAGAAGGGGAACCACCTGTACAAGTATTATTTCAGTACATAGCGACATCACAAATGATCACACAACTCGAACACACGCATCCTAATCCCCGCTCCCTTCTTAAGCGCCAAAAACCCCAATCTGTCCGGGTCAAACAGCAGCACCCTCTCTTCACAATTTCGTATATTTTTTTATACAGATCATAAAAATACAAAAAATTACAGTAGCTAGATATTGACGAGATCTACAACTTTCATGAAGATCACAAATTTCAATTCCACTGTTAAATAAGCCTAAACAAACGTCCAACACAGTGGACAAAATCTGTTTCCAGATTCTGTCCGTCATCTTGCAACAGCAATAACTCTCAGACCGACGCCCCAAAAATTCTGAAAAAATTACAGAAGCTATATCTCGACGTTATCTACAACTTTCTAGTTATAGGTTTTTGCAGGAAAAATCGTCTATGCCACGTAAAACGCGAAATAATCCGCGCTGCACAATCTCCCCTTCCAAAAACAGCACCACGTGAACATCTACCCTTTTCCCCCATCAAGATCCATCTAAAACACTCACCACCAGATCTAATACACTCCTAATCCCTAGGTAGAACAGGGGTAAAAGATTGGGAATTTTACCTTGAGTTCTCCCTTGAGAACCCACGAAAAACGCGCGACGATTCCCGAAACGGAAATCTGCTCGTCCTCCACGCCTCCACGGATCCTCTTCTCGCTTGCTCCTTCGCGTTTCGCGGTGGATCTTGAGCCACCACGCAAGGGAGGAAGAGGAGGGGTGGTGTGGCTGCTAGGGGAGGAAGGGGTGCCCTAGGGCTTTTGGGGGTGACACCCCTTTTATATGGTGGGCCGCCCACTAGGGAAAAGAGAGAGGTGGGGAGGGATTTGCAGCCAGGCCCCGAGTTTTCCTCGGCCCACTGTTTCTAGCCCGACAACTCCAAATTTAATATTAATACGCCGGATAAACTTCAATTATTTCATCCCCGACAAATCCTTCATTCCTCTCCGAAACAAAACCAGGAAAAGGAACCTAGAATCGCTCTGACGCTCTAAGGCATCACATTCTCCCCTCCTTAAAAGGATTCGTCCCGAGATCTACTCCTCTTTGCTACGGAACCTTAAAAAAGGAAGGCAAAATGGTAATCAACACTTTACCTTCAGCATCCTCAAAAGTGTAGGATACTTCTTCCGCATCGGTCCTCAAGTTCCCAAGTTGCATCCCGCTCGAGACTAATTGGTCCACAAATCTTTCATTGGACACTAACACGAACTATTCCCCTATTAAAAAAGGACACCTATTAGGTGAATCTGGTATCGATCTGGAATCTCAACTCCCACTTCTCTCTTCAACCCGATCGCGAAACTCCGCATTCCAATCTCAACTCCTCTACCACAGTTCATCGCATTCCGACGCGAACCATGTGAGACCTGGCAGCTCTAGGTAAGTCTCTAAATCAACCCAAACACAAACTCCTATCTCCTACAAGTGATTGATCTTTTACAAAAGAACCAATATCCACCCTTACCAACGACAGAGATAGCCTACTTTACAACCAGGGTCCGTAAATCCATGAGAAACAATAACAACCGAACACAATCACTCACGGTTGACAAACTCGCTCGAACCCAGCGACAAAAGTTCCAAAAATTAATGTAATTACCTGCAACTTCCAAGTTGTCCACTACTAAATTAAGCAACCCCACCGAGGAACACATCAATGAAAACAATTCTCCAAAAAAGGTTTGAATTGAGTCATACACAACCTTCCTTTACTCTTCACTTTTAAACTACTTACGATCAAATGACTCCACACTAGTTTTCCCTTGTAAGAAGGTTTCGCCTTCACATTCTTCCACCCAAGGACCAGGGCAAGGAGTACAATCCTTGAATATACTCAACCATAACATAAACATTCATTTTCTTACCCCCAAGCTTGAACGTAAAAGAAATCTTAATTCTCACTAACACAACGAACGACAATCACCACCTTTAAACCAAAGGGCTGAAATTCACATACACGGGAACTCAACTTGGAAGAGGAACTCCATAGAACCAAAACCACCAAAAAAAAAAAATTCTTCGGGGAGAAGCTCTATTCAAAAGAGAAACACCGCGAAAGTCTTCTGCAAATGCATTTCACTTTTACCAAAACAAATCATCTCACTTTTATCCAAGGCCAAGCCATTCAGAAAAAAAAAACCGATCAAGGAATTAAATGCTTCCACACCACCACCATCTCTTTTTTCCTTAAAAAGGAACCAAACTCACTTCCCAACAGAAAAATTGTTTCAACCACGAATATCATTCATGTCACAACCAGAAGAATCGTCTCTTAAACAAAAACTGTCAAACACCTCACACCACAACACAACTCTAGCCCAAAATAGAAATACAAATATTTCCAGATCATGAAGTTCCAAATCTTACATTGGATTAGCTACTTCTTTTGATCAACAATGCAACCGATAACTCGACCTTGAAAACTACGGACACAGTCAAAGCATACATCCTTGAGCATAAATGTCGCATTCATAACTTAAGCTAGTTTTGTTATCAAAGATGAATGAATGACGATATTTAATAGAATAACATTCCAAAATCTCCACAAATTACTTCAAGGTTAATCATTCTTTTATCCTTGTTTTAAGCCTCAAATTAACCCACATTTGGCGTAATCATTCTAAGTTTAGGAAACTCTGAAACACAAGACAAAGAATACTTTGACCGAAATTATTCAACCCAAATCTCAAACAAACAAACCATTCCATATGAATTTTTAAACATAATTTCAGCATATCTCCCGACCTCTATAGCATTCATCTACCCTTACCATTTAGATTTCAATAGTCCCTATTTTCTCATTGAGAAGGCCCATCGAGGATTTAACAACAACTACACAACAAATTCTTACTCTTATTACCTTTTCCACAATTATAAATAAAGTTCACAGTGCTTATCAAAAACACATCCAACCAACACTACCTCATCAAGATCCCCACTGAGCACCTAACCTATATCATCATATTCTAAATTTGAAAGGCGGTGCTTCAACAAGTCTTTCAAAGATGATGAACCTATAAATTCCATACCACATACAGCGTCAACATCTCGACAATGGAAATTTATTCACCTAAAAGATGACTCAACAAGTAAATATTATCTCAACAAGGCACCAATCGTAAATAGAAGTTTAAAACATACATTTATTAAGGACAAAATCACGCGTCATGCTAACTATCCCTGGTTCACTCCATCACAACATGTTACAATTTCCACCATTTTAACAAAGGTTTTCAACAATTAATCTAATCAGTTACCACCACTACTAAGTCATCAATATCAATAATTGGCATAATTGTAAAACAACAACATTGCTTTTAGTTACCCTATCCATAGGCTATGACAAACTGCCACTACACAACATACTCCAACTATGTAAAATAGATTGAATAATTTAAGCCATCCAAAGCTCTTACGGCAATGGCAAAAACTTATGTCTTCCCAATTGATATCGATACTAGCATTATTGGAGCATAGCGCATACTTCCGAATCTACTAATAGTTTGCAACGTCATAAATATCAACTCTAATCAATTTCCAAGTTAAAGTCACTAGCCAACACGATTAAATTAGAACATCTTTAAACAACCAAAGATGGTTTCTTTAACAATATCGGTAGTCCACCATTACAATTAAATTGTTCTACCGACCTTATATTAAAATGTCTCTAAATAACCCACTAATTTTCTATTACCTTCACAGTAGTTTACATCATCGTAATGTTCTAACTACGCATCAAGATTTAAAGCTTTAAACATTGTCCATGGTCAAGGGCACATTAAAATAATGCAATAAATCCTAAGCATGCACATTAACACATTCAATCATTATCGCTATAGAGCAATCTACAATACTAGAAGTTTATTTAATCTCAAGCTAAAGATAACAATTACATTTTAATTGATTCAACTCACAAATTAACTTAGAAGTACATCATTCCATAAACCACATTGTTACATACTACGTAACACAGGACATAAAATTTCTAAACACCGTCATGGGTCACCTACCCTTTGACAAGCAGGAGCAATCCCAAACATTAAAAAAAAAAAAAAACACAGTTCTAGATCAAGAACAAACAGATAAAAATTTCTTCTTTTCGTGCAAGGAAGAAAAGCAAAATCCAAACATAAATGCAAGAGAGCTCGACCCTCAAATGTCCAATCATAGTAGCCAAAACTCTTCAAGAAATCCAAAACCTACACTTTCCACAAAGGAAGACGGATGCAAAAGGGAAGACCAAATGTCCAACTAAAATTTTCCAATAAAGATTCAAACTTAGCTCCATCCGGCTTGATTCACAAATGTAGAGAAACTCCAACCCCCTTCTTTTAAAAAAAAATCGGAAACAACAACCACGTAAATTTCCTCCCAACGACAAATCCATCACAATAAATCAAAGCCAAAGCAAAATTGTGACCAAAGGCCGCATAACGTAGAACTCTTCTTACGTGTCTTCACTCAAAGGAGACAAAACCACAAACCGCCAAAAGGACAAATCAGCGAGTGCTCAAAACTAAGCATTTTCCTCGGTTTCGAACCAACCACATACCCGGAAAACCAACCAAAACCGACCGTCCATACGGTAAAGAACATCCGAAGGAATCCATCACCAACCTCTTCTATTTGACTCCAGTCACTACCCGATCTACTGACAGACATTACCGGATAAGTACTCTTTCCCTTCAAGGGTTTAATAGTTCTTCGGTGGTGACTCTACCGACCACACCGTCAAACCACAGCCTCACTACAAACAAAAGGTGACCGAAACCCTTAAACGGCTCACCACAACCACACTTTATCACAAATGAAGCAACTCAATCAAATCTATCATAAATATAGCATTATACATCATCAAAAGTAGCATTCAACAATAAAGCTTAAATTCAACCTTTAAGCATAAGGCAACGATACCCATACCCTTTCCTACTGTGCATCCATGTGTGTCAAATTTTAAATTAGTGATTCCACTTACACAAGTTTTAATGTTGCTATCCTATGACAAAATTTTAGTTAAAACCTAGGCCATGTTTCTAAGTTATTCCACATCACATTTTAGTTGTATCCTATAGTATGACACTAAAAATAGACATTCCAAGGACCAGTATCCTATAGTTAAAACTCAGGCAGCCCTCGGAGCAGCATTGCCGCCGCGGCAATGTTCTGGTTGGCATGAGGGAAGAACGGAAGGTCGTTCGCTTCCTCAGCCAATTGCTGATGCACTTGACGCGCGCGGGCGCGCGCGCCGGAGACGGGTGGTGGGTTAGGCTGACGGCGCTCCAGTTCGGCCTGGAGCTTGTCGAGCTCGGCCTTTCGAGCTTCTAACTCCTCGTATTTGTCGAAGGTCAGCCGGCGTTATAGATCTTGTCGCGTCGTCTTCCCACCGGGATTCCTCCCGCCGCGCTTCGTCGCGCGGGAGGAGGGTCCCGAGGGTAGCGGGGGTGGCGGATGGTTCCGCCGCACCCGTCATGTTGCACTCACGGGGGTACGCCCTGCGAGGGGGGTACTCCTTGTCGGAGCTGGAGCCGTGGCTGGAGGAATCCGCCAGTAGGTCGTGGAGGGAAGCCGGCGCGTAGCCGGCCATGGCCACGAGCTGTGAGCTCGTGGAGGGTGGTTCCGCCGCTCGCCGCAGTCCGTAGGCGGTGTCGCCAGGAGCAACGCCGGCTGTCGGGCCCGCCGCGCGGCCCATCTGAGGCCTCGGCCGAGGTTGCCGAGGCGTCGGCAAGAATCGCGGCCCAGACTGGCGGAGGGCGTCCGGTCCCGGACGGCAGCGGGGACGAGGACAAGCTCTCCCGCCGTAGTGATGATGAAATCGAGGGCGCCGAAGCGGATCCAGCCCCTCGACATCGGCGAATCGTAGTGGGAGGAAGCCATCAGGGAGGAGAATGGGAACCCGAAGGTGAGGATGTCGGTGAAGACGCGCGAGAGCCCCTACCTGGCGCGCCAACTGTCGGTGTTTCGTGCACCGGCAATACGAATTTATGGTCGGATGGGGTCGCGCGCTCCCTCTCCCCGAATGGTCGACTCAAGGAGTCAGAAGATGTATACTGGTTCGGGCCGAATGTCCCTACTCCAGTTCGTGCGGTGTGGATGTATTGATCTTTGGGAGATGGACAAGGGGTGTACAAGCGAGGCGGACGGTCGGCTGTCCGATCCCCTTGATATTTTCGCTAGGGAGTCGAGGCTACCTAGAAGACTGTTTTCTCCGCCCTCCCCTCTTGGGCCCTGCCCCTCCTTATATAGACGGAGGGGGCAGGTTACACGGGAGTTGGGAAAACTACAAGAAAAGGGGCCTGCACGTC
This sequence comes from Rhipidocladum racemiflorum, assembly GCA_036346355.1. Classification (NCBI taxonomy): domain Eukaryota; kingdom Viridiplantae; phylum Streptophyta; class Magnoliopsida; order Poales; family Poaceae; genus Rhipidocladum; species Rhipidocladum racemiflorum. Next base: position 25,814,193 of record CM070571.1, read on the forward strand.
TGGATGTCTGGTTCCTGTCTTGTCCGACCGACCCCTGCCCGTCCCGAGGCAGGGTTGGTGGTTCTGTGATGAGCAGTCTTGCGTAATGCTGCCTGGGTGGCGTGTTGCGTGGTGCTCTTGTCAGCCTCGGTGGCTTTAATGGCGCTTGACTTTGCCTTGGCCTCGGGAGTGGGCGTACTCCTCTGCGGTGTGCCAGGCGACGGGACGGGGGCTTGACTTCTTCGGTGGCCCTTCTGACAGTCTCGGGAAGGAGCCGCCTACCCCGGTACGGACGCCAGGGGACGCTGCGCACAAGGTAGCCACCTGACACTGGCGTGGGCCCTGCTAGCCCGTGTGCAGGCGGAGCTTGAGCTTCAATATTAGGTGGCCGGCACATGCCGACCGCCCGGAACCGGAGTCCGCCGACCGTCCGGGGTCGGCCCCGCACAGGTCGGGGCTCGTTCCCCGCGGCCCAAGTACCTTTCGGTGGTGCTGGGCCTTCGCCGTGATAGGTCAGCCCGTTCGTGCTTCCGGGCTGATGGGGGTACCCATGGCATGGGTACTCGTCAATACTAAATTTGTCTTTTTCATATCTTCCAAATGCGATTGATTTTGGTCTTCAAATTTTACAGGGTTGTAGAACCTCACCTCCCCTACCTATGATAATTTTTTGAGAATTTTTCAAAACTTTTACACGTGGTTTTCACGGAGTTTTCACGGTAAGGGAGGTTTGCACCGAATATGCCCCCATATATATATATAGCATTGCTAGTGTACTATCGATAGTACAGATCCTTCGTGCTATAGCGTTGTGTTTGCAAAATTCGAAGACGAAATTGTTGATCCAAACATGATGAAATTGTTTGCAAACTTAGCATATATTGTGACAAGATTTCAATCCTCATATTTCTTTGGTGTCTAAATCAGTATAACTTTACCATATAGTTAAACCATGACGAAAATTTGAAGCCCAGTTAACATTCCAAGCTAAGATATGCAAAAGGATATAGTCGGTGCACACAGTCACATACTCCCCCCACATCAAGATTAAAACACCATGTGAACAATTAAAGAGAACAAAGCTCAGTGAATACAGAGATGGCTGCGGCATGGTACATGCCTATGCGAGATCAAGAACAGTAATTCGATCTTTTATTACGGCGTCGTACATTGATCGAAATTCGAATAGTCCCTTCGTTGCTAAAGGGAAATAGCCCACCATGGGTCACCTCTTTATTAATGGCCCCTCTTAGATTAGATAGTCGCACACGCACGCACACAAACAGAGAAAAGGTGGACACAGTATTTACGTGGATAACCCTTGCGAGTAAAAAACCACGGGACACAAAGATCACTATATCAAGATTCATTCTTTACATGTACATAAGGGTGACTATTTATAGCCAAGGTGTCCGAGACGTAGAAGGCAAGGATTCTGAGTTTGGTAAGATTAGATTAGATTAGATTGAGTCATATTCCTAACAAACCTCTCCTTGACTCAAAATCCATAATGAAAATTGTCTCCAAGAAACCCCGAAGGCAATTAAGCACCATGAATACCAACCAAGTCAAGGCAACGCTTGAACTTGGTATTAGAGAGAGACTTGGTGAGCATGTTTGCAGGATTATCATCAGTGCGTATCTTTCACACAACAGTATGTCCTTCAGCAACAATGTCGCGAATAAAGTGGTACTTGATATCAATGTGCTTGGTCTTAATATGATACATATCATTCTTAGTCAAATAAATAGCACTCTAGCTATCACAATAAACAGTAAGAGTATCATGTTTAATACCAAGTTCAAAAACCAGACCTCGCAACCAAATAGCTTCCTTAACGCATTCAGTAGCTGAAATGTATTCCGCTTCAGTAGTAGAAAGAGCGGCAATAGGCTGTAAGGATGCCTTCCAACTGACTGCAGAACCACATAAAGAGAAGATATAACCAGAAATTGATCTTCGTTTATCAAGATCATCAGCATAATCAGAATAAAACAAACCCAATAACATCATTTGTCTTCACTTTATTCTTATCAAACATCAAGCCAAAATTAGAAGTTCCTTTCAAATAACGAAGAATCCACTTAACTGTATTCAAATGCTCTTTGCCAGGATTATGCATAAATCTGCTAACAACACTAACAGAATGAGCTAAATCTGGTCTGGTGCAAATCATAGCATACATGAGATTACCAACTGCAATAGAGTAAGGAACACGAGACATATAGTCTTTGTCTTCTTCATTAGTAGGACACTGACTTGAAGATAATTTAAAGTGAGAGGCAAAAGGTGTAGAAACAGGTTTGCATTCACTGAGATTAAATCTGTCAAGTACCTTCTCACGCTGAATTTTCATCCCAAGAATTTTCTTTGCTGGACCAAGATCTTTAATCTCAAATTCATGACTAAGTTGAGCCTTTAACTGTTTAACCAATGACTTATCGTGAGAAACAATGAGCATATATATCATCAACATAGAGCAGCAAATAAACAAAAGAACCACTTGGAAACTGTTTGAAGTAAACACAGTTATCATAATTGCTACGAGAATACTGTTGTGGAATCATAAAAGAATCAAACCTTTTATAACACTGCCTTGGAGCTTATTTTAGGCAGACTTTTTCAAATGACAAACTAAATTCTCCTTTTCAGGAGTAGCAAAACACTCAGGTTGTGTCATAAAAATCTCTTCTTCTAAATCTCCATTAAGAAGGCAGTTTTAACATCAAGTTGCTCTAATTTCAAGTCAAATAAAGCAACAAAAGAGAGCATTACCCGAATTAAAGAGTAGCGAACAACAAGAGAAAAAACTTCATTGAAGTCAATACCTTCTCTTTGGTCGAAACCTTTTACCACCAAACGGGCTTTCCACCTTGCAGGTTCAATTCCAGTAATATCATCCTTCTTCTTATAAATCTATTTCACTTTAAAGGTTTCTTACCTTTTGGAAGCTCAACTAATTCCAGTAATATCATCCTTCTTCTTATAAATCTATTTCACTTTAAAGGTTTCTTACCTTTTGGAAGCTCAACTAAATCCCATGTTTTATTCTTATGAAAGCTCAAAATTTCTTCATCCATAGTTGTTCACCACTTAGAAGAATTTTCACATGAGATAGCTTCAGTGTCACGATATCTAGCAGGCAATTGAATATTTCTTCGTGTTCTATCTCTAACAATACAATGATCATTATTACTAGGAGATACTGAGAAAAGCTGTGAAGTAGAACCACTGGGTGCTAAAATTGGTTGTAAATTAGAACCACTAGATGAATCATTATCAATGGTAGGTAAGACTACCTCAAATTCTGCATTTCTTACAGCAACTTCAGAAATTTCAGATTCAGTTTGGATGAAATTTTAGATTCATGTGTGGATGAACAACTATCACTATCACTACCATATGAAAGTAAAGCATCTTCATGAAAAGTAACATCACGACTAATGAATAATTTGCGAGCATCAGAACACCATAAACGATATCCTTTGACACCTTAATCATATCTAACAAATATGCATTTTCTTGCTCTAGGCACTAATTTTCCATCACTTACGTGAGCATAAGCAGGACAACCAAATATTTTCAAGTTTGAATAATCAACTGGTTTACCTGACCAAACCTCTTCTGGAATCTTCAAATTAATGGCTGAATTTGGAGAGCGATTGACCAAATAAGAGACTGTAGAAACAGTCTCAGCCCACAAAGCACGCTTGTCCCATAAACCTGCATTTGAAAGCATGCAACGGGCTATTTCCAGAAGAGTGCGATTCATACGTTATGCCACACTATTTTGCTGAGGTTTTCCTGGAACAATCAAATGTCTTGCAATACCATGATTAGCACAAAATTGATTAAACTCACCATTGCAAAATTCTAATCCTTTGTCAGTTCTAAGGCCCCGTTTGGTATGGTTCCAGATTCTAGTAGAAACGGAAATGGTTCCAGATTCTTGGTAGAAACGTTTCAGGTAGAATCAGAATCACTTTCTGCAAACTGTTTGGTATGGTTCCAGATTCTAATAGAAACTAATAGAAATGGGGTTGAGGGTGATTCAGCCACGGAGTGAAAAAAGAAGAAACGTTCCGAGGAAAATTGTTCCGAGTTTTAGCCCGTTTGGCTGGGTTTCTCCCAGAATTTAGTAGAAACAACTCGGTTCCAAATTGCCAAACGAGGCCTAAATTTCTTGATTTTCCTGCCAGTTTGATTTTCAACCAAAGCTTTCCAATTCTTGAATACTGAAAAAGCTTCATTCTTATGTTTCAAGAAATAAACCCAAACTTTGCGAGAAAAATCATCAATAAAGGTAATCATGTAGCTACATCCTCCAATAGAAAGAAATTTAGAAGGACCTAAAAATCAGAATAAACATAATCAAGAATTCATTTGGATTGATGAGTTGAAACAGTAAAACTGACTCTATTTTGTTTGCCAAAAACACAATGTTCGCATAAATCAAGTTTGCCAACATCATTTAAATGTCCTTTCTTGCATAAAAGATGCATACATTTCTCATTCATGTGACCCAAGCGCATATGCCAAAGCTTGGTGATGTGAGGATTTGATACAATTGTTGAAACAGCTGCAGAACCTGTAACTGTAGAACCTTGAAAGTAATAAAGACTATTAATTCGATTGGCTTTCATAACAATATGGTTGCCTTTAGAAATCTTAAGAACACCATTTTCACTGGTATATTTATAACCCAAAGATTCAATAGTGCCTAAAGAAATAAGATTTTTATTCTGGGAACATGGCGAACATTTTTGAGGGTTCTAATAATGCCGTCATGGGTTTTAATTTGAATATAACCGATGCCAACAATTTCAAGTGGAGACTCATCAACAGTCATAACATCACCACTACCAACAGAATCATAAGTAGAGAACCACTCTTTAAATGGACAAATATGAAACGTGCAAGCTGAATCAATAATCCAAGCAGTTCGATTATTCAAAGTTGGAAGTGATAATTAGAGCATCACCATCAGATTCATTTTGAACAAGACTAGCCTCAGCAGGTTTTTCAGATTGTGACATTTTATCTTTATCTGTCTTATTTTTCAACTTGAAATAATTGGAAATATCATGATCAAGAGTCTTGCAATAACGGTAAAAATTGTTGGATTTACGTCCTCTTGACTTTGATCTAGTAGAATTGTCTTTATGCTGTGATCTACCTCTAACAATTAAACCCTTAGACTTAACTTCAGAACGAGAATCAATGTCAAATTTCTCATTTGACAACAAATTTGACTTAACATTATCAAAACTAAGGGTATCATGATTACCATAAATCATAATTTCTTTGAAGTGTTTAAAGGTAGCAGGCAAAGAGACGACCAACAGAATAGCCTTATCTTCATCATCAATTTTTACATCTAATTTCTCAAGATCAATGATGAGTGAATTAAACTCATTAAGATGAGACTAAATAGAGGTACCTTTCGTCATGCGAATTGTATACAAACGTTCTTTGAGGCGCAATTTGTTGGTGAGACTTTTCTTTATGTACAAATATTCTAACTTTTTCCACAGTTGTGCGGCAGTGGTCTCGCTGATGACTTTGCGCAAAACTTTTGTAGACAAACTGAGCTGTATTACGAAAAGGGCTTTCTGGTCAAGTTCTTCCCATTGTTCATCTGTCATTGTCACCGATTTAGCTGACAATGCTTTTCTGGTACCCACCTGTGTAAGAATGGCTTTCATTTGAACCTGCCATATTGTAAAACTGATCTTGCCATCAAACTTCTCGATGTCAAATTTAGTAGACGACATAATGGAGAATAGAATTGCAGATCAAAAATAATATGATAGATTCTGAAAAGAAAAACTTCCTAATGCGCTCTGAGTATGCGAAGGAATTATTCTGCACGTTCTGGTACACTCTGGGTGCTCTTAGCAATTTCAGCCGTTTCCTTTGTTTTCCTTTTCAATCTTATCCTCACCCTGAACCGATCAAGCCACTTTCTCACGCCCGTGAACTGCTCACACAAGCCGCTTCGTGCTGGAGATCAACTTGAAGCCGGACTTTAAAATGAATAAAAAATTTTGAGGTCCGATCGGTAAAAGTCGGCTGAGAGAGCACGCTCGCTGCTGACCGGACGGCGCAAGTGGCGCGGCCCGGAGGCGGTTGGCTCGGGCGTAGGGCGGCAGACCGACCAAGCGCGCAGCGCCGACGGAGATCGCGGGCGTGGGCCGCGTGGCTGCATTGGAGTCGGTCACCGGACGGGGCACGCGTTCGAGGGCCAGAGGCGACCAGCTCGGACGCAGGCCTGGAGGCGAGACTGACGCGGTCACGAGTCGGCGTGAGCGGCTGGAGCGTCGTGGCGCCAAAGCGGTGCGGCGTCACGGTACAGAGGAGACCGGCAGTCGTGAAGGCCCGGACTTCGACGACGATGCAGATCGGAAACGGGCGGCGGTGCGGATCGCAGACCAGGTCTGCTCTGATACCACTTGTTAGATTAGATCGTCGCACACGCACGCACACAAATAGAGAAAAGGTGGACACAATATTTATGTGAAAAATCCTTGCAGGTAAAAAACCACAGGAGATAAAGATCACTATATCAAGGTTCAATCTTTACATGTACATAGAGATAGCCATTTATAGCCAAGGAGTCTGAGATGTAGAAGGCAAAGATTCCGAGTTTGTTAAGATTAAATTAGATTGAGTCATATTCCTAACAGCCCCTTTTTACAATATTATGTTCCAAATGTAAATGTAAAGTTGTGAATTGAACAGTCCCTCTCAATGGTTCAATTAATCTGAATGCATGCTGTACATTTAGTCATGCTAATTCAATTCACCACTCAACTAAATAGATTGCCGCATTTGGAATCACACATCTAGTATTGGCCTCCTTAGAAGGACATATTACGTCCATGCCACTGCTCTCCTTTATGCAATGTTGTTTCCATCATTGGAAATTTGTTCATTTCATTTTTGTCACTTGTCCGTCAATGCTTATTTCGTTTTTGCCATTCCATTCACTTTCTCGACAAGTCAACGGGTTTGGTAGAATCAGAAAATACTATAAAATCATATAATGTCATAAAAACTCATGTTTGATAGGCTTTCTTAGGCTCCGTTTGGCAACTTAGAATCGAGCTGTTTCTACTATAATCTGGGAGAAACCAAGCCAAACAGGCTAAAACTCGGAACGTTTCTTCTTTTTCCACACCGGGGTTGAATCACCCTGAGCCCTGTTTCTACTAGTTTCTACTAGAATTTGGAACCGTACCAAACGGTTTGCAGAAAGTGATTCTGATTCTACTTGAAAAGTTTCTACCAAGAATCTGGAACCGTTTCCGTTTCTACTAGAATCTGGAACCGTACCAAACGGGACTTTAGTTTGCACTTTCAACTGCTAAATATTTTTCTTAAAAAATGGTAGGTCTTTTTCTCTTTGAAAAAATGACTATATAACTGACGAGTATACATACCATGGGTACCCCCATCAGCCCGGGACCACGAACGGACTGACCTCCTTGGAAGCCCAGTTCTGGCGAAAGGTCCGTGGGCCGCAAAGAGTGGGCCTGGCCCTGTTCAGAACCAGCCCCTGGTGACCGGCAGAGTCCAACCTCTCTGGTCGGACAGCGCGATCGGCTAGCTCCACCGGCGCTCGAGGCGACAGACTACGGTGTCGCCAACCGCCCATGCACGCGGCGTCTCGACATCCGCGCAGGGTAGGCGGTCCCTTCCCGAGAATGTCAGAGGATGTGCAGGGGAGTCAAGCCCCGGTCCCATCGTCACTGACACACCACGGAGGAGAGCGCTCCCTCCCGAGGCCAAGCTGAAGTCAAACACCATTAACTGCCGGAGCTGACGTTCGTACCGAGCGGTGCGTCACTCTGTCAGCCCTCGAAGACCGCTCGCCGCAGGACTACCAACCCAGCATGGGGGTGGGCGGAGGCCGGTCGGACGACAAGACAGAAGACCAGACTCCAAGGCGTACATTATCCCTCCCTTTTTCTCTCCAAACTCCCATGTAACATGTTGCCTCTGAGTATATAAGGAGAAGTAGGGCTCCGGCGGAAAAAGGGACGAACATACGAACAAGCAAGCAAGCAACCCATCGAGCACAAGTGAGTTCGATCCATTCGAACCCTTGCCTCGCCTGTAACCCTTGGTTCTTCCCACGAATACAAAACATCCCAACGGCACGAACTGGAGTAGGGACATTCAGCCCGAACCAGTATAAACCCCTGACTTCTTGAGTCAACCATTCGAGGAGAGGGAGCGCGCGACCCCCACTAACCAAAAATTCGTATTGCCGGTGCACGAAACACCGACAATAATATTGTGAAAATATGGCTCGAAATCACTGCTCAAATATATTGGTGCCATTTTGCGAGCAATAACAAATATATCTTTTTCAAAAACTAGTTGAATGTTTATACTTTGCCACTATACAAAAATTAAGGCCCCGTTTGGCAATTTGGAACCGAGCCGTTTCTACTAGATTTTGGAAGAAACCCAACCAAACGGATTAAAGCTCGGAACGATTCTTCTCAGATCGTTTTTTCTTTTTCCACTCCATAGCTGAATCGGTCTCAACCCAGTTCCACCCGATTCATAGAATCCAACTTGAAACGTTTCTACTAAGAATATGAAACCATTTTCGTTTCTACTAGAATCTGGAACCGTACCAAACAGGACCTAATACTACTCTCATAATTTCGAGTTAGACATCGTCGGGATGGGTATGCCCGGTCCCCACACTCTCGGCTCTGCCTCTGCGCTCTCGGATCTGGTGTGCACTTCATAGAGTTTCACTGTTTCTTTTTTGTTTTTGTTGCTAGAGAATTTTTAGGTAGGTAGAATTTGTTTGTTGGTCTATTGCTTTTTTTTTTTTTTTTGTTACTGATTTCTTAGGGAGATGAAAGGTGGAGTTGGGACCAAAGAACGTACCACCACCACTACTATTTTGCCATCACCACCAATTCATGTGAACGGGGTGAGCCTCTTCAGTCTTTAGTGTCAACGAGGTGAGCTTGAGGATGGTACAGCCGTACAAGGTTGTTACTGCGAATCCAATGATCCCACGATATATATTAGTACGGGTGTCTGAATATCATAGAATCGTGATCCTAAATGTAGGATCGCTAGGATTCATCTCATTATTGGGTGAGATCATGATCCTAACAACAACCTATATCAACAAACTTCCTCTGGTCTGGTAATATCTGTCATTTTGGACATCTACACGGTCTTCAAAACACAACTTTGACCGCTAATTTTTATTATAATATATTTATAAAACCCAATAAAATTATAATATTATGAAAGTACTTCTCGAGACAAGTCTACATATATAATTTTTATGTATCAAATTTAAATATTTAAAAATATATTGTTAGTCAAAGTTTTGAAAAGTTTGACCATCACTATGTCCAAAACGACAGGTATTACCAAACCAGAGGGAGTATAAAACTTGATATTACCTATTGCTAATTTACGTTGTATTAGTCAACATGCTTTATTTTTTGCTATTTACTCAATTATTCCAATGCAAATATATTATCATTCACATATAGGACATTTAAATGATTCGTTTATAAAAAATAAATTAAATAGTGTTGGAAAAAAAATAAATTTAATTGAATGCAATGTGAATGATGAGTACCCCAAGTTTATAAAAATTAATTAAAAAGAATGACCAGTTTGAGGGCACACCTGACTTTCGTGATGTCGTATAATGAATTCCTCCCTTTCTTTTCCCCATTTCAATGACTACGGAACTGTAACTCAACTTAAAGACCCATGATATCGAATATGCATTATTTTTCTTAAAAAAATACTCTATCTGTCAAAAATTATAATACGTATTTCTTTGTGGCATATAGACCAAACAAATATTAAAAATAACTAGATTATCCATAATTATTATCTTCCAACACTATACTTAATGCATGCATATGGAGAATATAAAGTAAAAATGAATATTTATTAGAGGTATAGAGGGGATATCACATTAGCATTGGAGTATGAAATACGCTTTATATTTATGGAAAGACCATTCAAAAAATAAGCCTTATAAACTTGGACAGAGAGAGTACATATTACTCTCTCCAATCACAAATAGTTATCATTTTCGATAAAGGTATAATAAAACTTTTGAAATATTTACTTCCAGTATTTTTTAAATATTTAAATTGGATACATAAAAATCATATGTATATATTTGTGTCAAAAATTACTTTCACAATATTACAATTTTATTGGGTTTAATAAATATATTATAACAAAAATTAGTGGTCATAGCTGTGTTTTGTAAACTGTCCCAATGTCCAAAACGATAAATATTTATGGCCGAGGGGAGAGAGAGTAGTTTCTTATTACAATATGCACAATATAACTCCTTCAATTGCATACACGCAACAATATCATTATGAAAACTGTTTTTTCCAGTGAGTATCTGTCGATGTTCAAGACTCGGAGATTCTTATATCGAGTTTACAAATATAATTTTGGTTGCCTCTGTCAAGTAAATCAAAGATTGAAAGGAGTAGGAAATGAAATTGTTTCTTTATTGAATTTGTGACACCACGGAGTGTCGTACCTTATAAAATGTGAATGTTGAGGTCAAAAACATTATGAAATATGGAATTGGAGGTTGAAACCATACGGTATGAGGTTTATTTGCGTTTCCGGGAGTTTGGGCCTTTCCGGGGGAGTTTGGACCTAAGGGAAAGGGTCGTAGGCCTTGGTGGGGAGGAGTTTAAGTCTATTTAGGAGTAGGAGTCCTGTTTGGGGGCCTCCTCCTGCCCATGGGTGCGCCCCACCCCTGCTTGGTGCGCCCCCCACCCCCTCTTTTTGCCCTAGCCGCCCCACACCCTCCTCCTAGCCGCACCCCCACCACCTCTCCCCATTGCGCCACCACCCCTCCACCTCCCTTGCTGCCCCTAGGGGAGTTCTCCACCTCAACACCTCGAAGATCCGTCCATTGGAGCGCTCCGCGACGAGGAGATCCGATGGATTTGGAGCGAGGAAGGAGATCGCGCGAACCGGGAGGAGATCCGTTGGGTTTTCGTGCGTCGGGCGAAGGTATGGCCACGGGGATCCTTGGGGTTGGTCTAGGATCTATTCTAAGGGTTATTATCATGTTTTTAGATCAATTGGCGGTGCTGGAATTGAGTAGATTAGATGAAATCTAGAAGTTGTCACGTTCTCTGTTTCGGGCAGCATGAGCAGTCAACCTAGGGTTTGGGTTTTTGCCAATTTAGAGTCGGAATTTGGTCGGCCGCCTGTTGAAGGAGTTGTAGGTAACTTCAATACCTTTCAGTGGGTATAAAGAACGTCCAATTCCGCCCAGCCGTTTGAAAGTTATGCTCGTTTTACCGAACGTATTAAAAACTGTGACGTGATTCGAACAAATCACGGTATTCTGTAGATTAAACCACTTTAGAGTCCGAATCAGTCTTTTCGTATACTTAGAAAAAGTTAGGAAATTTCCTAAGCTACGCGAGGATGTACTCGTTTAATTGATTCGGAGTCTTAGAACCTGAGTTATGCCTTTTGGAAGGCTGCTGTCCCGACGGGACAGAACCTAACCTCTGTTTTTGGGTTTTGCGAGTAGTTTGCAATGTCGGGGTAGAAGAGTGTGCGGTACCTTTGTGCAGGTGGTGTGACCCCGGGAGTGCCTTCTACTTCTCGCTAATCCGTCGCCCGTGGTTGAGGCAAGTGTATTGGAATGGGTAGCGGGTTGTAGATTGTTAGTTGGGTTGAGATTGAAATTGAATTTATGATATGTTCACATGCCATGCCTTAATGATTGCCAATGATATGATGAATATGCTTATTATGTTATGATGCCATGTGTTAATGTACAAGTTATTTATAATGTTGGCATGTTTGCATACATGGCATGATACATGGCCCGGGCGGTGAGAAAGTCATAACTAGTCCGGGGAAGGTCGGTGAGAAAGTTATGACTATTTCGGAGAGCCAATGAGTAAGTCCTACATCGTGATTCCATCCACCGTGGTGTATGGAAGCGATTAGTAGGCACCCTCCATCTTCGGGATGGAAGGGGGGAGAGGGTGCACACCGACGGGTGTGTACTCAACCATACCGGTATGAGTTTCCAAGGAGACATGTGCATCGCATCGCATTGCATACATAATGATGATGATAATGATATGTGATCCTGAATGAGTTGATAGACATGATGTGAGTTGTTATGGCCATATAATTGTTCTTTTGTACCATTGCAATATGCTTGTTGAGTGTTGAACTCACGCTTGTGCTTTCTTGTTGTTTTAGGTACCATGAGACCGGCATGCGGGGAAGGGAAATAGTCACACTTCTACACGTAGCTTCACTCATTTGTTCCCACAAGTCATTCAATGGGGTTTTGATAATAAACTAAGTGTGATGCTTATTGATTTATGGTTTAGCTTTGCGATATGAGAGTCTTATTGTTCGTTGGCTCATGGAGACATTAAATGCTTGGATTTAGACTTATATTACTGTCATGCCTTTAAATATTGCTATTTTAGATGCCTCTTATATTGCCATATATTGCTATGCTGTTGCTATTCCTTCAACTCTTGCTAAAACAAAGGAGATGCTGCTGAAATTTCGGTTTTTAGCATTCATGCCTTTGCTGTAATTTACTTGTATTTGTGGTATTTAGAGGTTGCTTAGTCTATGTTTGGTAGTACAGACTTGAGTGAAGAACTAAAAAAACTAATGCTAATATGTTATCTCTAATCTTGAGCGTGATCTTGATATCTTGTGAGTCCTTGCAAAGGGATGTCAGTTTGCCATCTCTTAAGAGGTGTCTTCCCACTAAAAGATGTATTTTCTTCAAAAGGTGTCTTCTCACTGTAGAAGTGTTTTTCGTCAAAAGAGGCATCTCTTCATAGGGAGTAGCTTCTAAATGGTTGTCTGCACCTGTTAGAGAAAGTGTCTCCCGCACGTAAGCCTTATGCGGAGGTAACCTCCACCCGACCTTGACCAGGCCGGGTGTAGACTTCTCCACGTCCAACCTGCATGCTGGTCGGGGTTATCCGACCATCGTATGTCTATCATGTCGGGATAATTTAGTGCATACCATATGTCGAGGATTGGATTAGTTTCCATACTTACCATAGTACCTCGGCAGTCAGTTTTGTCCCAACCATGCGTACCGTCGGAAGGTATTCCAGAGGATGACCCACGAACATCAAGTTTCGTTGCTCAGTTTGCCCGCCCAATACGGGCTCCATGCTCTGCTACGGTAACTAGGCGCGGGGCCCGAGCATGCTTGCTCGGGCAAGAAGCAAACTTGCTCGGCCCTAGCTCGCCCAGGAGGTGCATGGTCGGATGGTCGTAATCGACAGTTACGCCAGAACGGCGACAATCGCGCCACTACGTGGGGCCGTTGCGCCCATGATAAGAACATGGCGTAGATCGTGGATTCGGTTACAACGATGTTAGTCTCAGTCAAACGTCCGTTGCACAAACGGTAGTTGATAGAAGATCTTGGTAGTCTATAAATACCTCTCGTGCATGTACGGGAGGGGGATTCTTTTTTTAGACACTTGGGAGAAGGACATTAATGGTACACAGAATACAATGTCACCACGCTGGAGTAGGGTTATTATCTCCCCAGTGAGAGGCCCGAACCAGGATAAACCACAGTGTCATTCTCTAAGTGTCCTCTGTCCCGTGAAACCGAGCATCCTCCGGAAGCAACCCTTCACATGAGAAGGGGAAGAAGTTGGTCCTCCAATCAACTAAGTAAGCTCGGCGGGGGCCTGTTCTCCAATCATCGACAACTGGCACCGTCCATGGGGACCGACATTTCCTTTTGTGAAGAATCCCTATAGGTGCCTAACTCTCAAGATCCCCGGGACCTCTGCACTTTCAGCGTTGCTGAAGATGAAGACTTGTACTATGCCGACGGAGATGTTGCCGGCATTACTAATCCCAAAGGGCATACCAAGCCCGGGAGCTTTTCCCCGGTAGCCGCCCCGCAAGAGCAGTTCCTTCGCTCTCAGCGCGATGCCCTCATGGATGACGATGACTATGGTGGGATCTACGATGGTTTGGATATCCCAGATCATTTCGAGCCCGACCAAGAAACTACTTCACGAGGAGACACTGTGATGTCACCCTCACGATCATCGTACTCACATGATGTCAACATGGCGGGAGAAGAGGGGAACCCCGAGGACGAACCCTCGGGAGGCACCCGTCTTCAACGGTACGAAGCATCCAAGATCCACCTGGAAGCATCCTTGAACAGGACCTTGGCAAGCACACGTCGCCAAGTCAATGGGAATCCTGGCACGAGTGCCGAAGCCAATACTCGTGAGAGTTCCCGTGAGTATGGCACCCCGGAGCACGTGCACGACCGTCATCCTAGCCCATCTCCTCTCGCTCTCCCGAGCAGGGAACGTCTTCAAGCTTTGGCCACAGTCGTGCGCAACCTCAAGGAATTCCCCGAGCAGGTGGATCTTGAAGCCATGGGAGCGGTTGTGGCAGACGATCTCGAAAAGATTGCTGCCGATTTAAAAGCGTCCGAAGTATCCCGTGAGAAAGGAGCCCAGAGCACCTCCCAGGAGCGTCACCGATGCATCCCTATTCGTTCCCATCGCAGTGATTCTCGGAGCCATGCTCGAGAAGACCGGAGGGAACATGGACGGTACCACGAAGACGCTCAGAGCTATTCCTAAGCAAGCTTGTGGGACCACAGGAATGCTCGGCACGACCAAGGCCGAACTGAGTATTCCTCTTCAGGCCGCTCCCCCTTACGCCGTCCTCGAGAAGTTTTCTCTCGGCTTGGTCCGCAAGTTGGGGGCTCGAGCGGCGGCAATCGCTACGATCACCATGACCGGAGGGACCGCAGTGATACTCCCATCTTCGGGTGTCGGGCCTTCGCGGACCCCCTTCGGCACGTGACATGGCCGAGCAAATTCAAGCCGGGACATATTGAAAGATTCAACGGGACTCAGAAACCGAACGAGTTCCTCTCTATTTACACCACCACTGTAACATCCCAAAATTTTGCTTTTCTTAAATTCAAGTGTGATTTGGCACTTTCGTGAATTTTGGAATTTTCTGGAATTTATTTGGATTTATTTGGAATTTATTTGAATTTATTCCATTTTGAAATAATTAAATAATTTAACTTTGCAAATAAAATTTTGTTGGAAATATTTTATTTGAGTCCAAAATGTTCCAAAATATTTTCCAGAATTTTTCTGAGTCTTTTGCTATTTTTAATGAATTAAATGAATTTCTGAGAATTAATTTGAATATTTAATCGCTGGAAAATCAACTCGGGTCGAGTATTGTTCATCCGACCGAGTCGGAACTCGAGTCAGACTCGAGCCTGCATCGAGCTGCATCGGTCCAAATTAACCCCAACTCAGGCGATCGTTGGATCAAGATCCAACGGCCCACGATGAGCCGCGACCGATCCGACCGGATCCGATCGGATCTGATCTCGCCACGCTTATCGTAGCGCCGATCGCGCCACGTGGGACGGCTGCCGCCCGTCTCTGCCGAAGTCCGGTCGGACTCCTCCGCCGCGTGCCGCCGTGGTTCCGTTAGGTTCCGATTTGTCGCCGCATCCCGGTTATTTAATGCGTGGGACATCGCCCGAGGTTGCCCTTTTCCGTGCGCACCCAAAACCCTAGTCCGCCGAGCCCTAGCCGCCGCCGCTTAGCCGCAATCGCTCGCCGTAGTAGCTCTCTTCTCCGCCACGGTTTTCGCTTTGTTCCGCTGCCATCCGCCGTCCTCCGCCGCCGACGACCCCAGGTTCGAACTCCCCGCGACGAGGCGCACCGGAAGGGACATTTCACCTCGCCGGAGAAGCCCCGGAGCGCCGTTGGCTTGGACGTCGTCCTCGGCTCCGGCCACCCAGCGCCGCCGCGTGCCATCGCCGTCCCCGAGCTCGGTGAACCGTCGGATCTTCATCCAACGATCCAGGTGAGCCCACGTGCAATCCAAGACCCTAGAACCCAGATCGGATCTGGACCGTTGGATCGAGATCCAACGGCCCACGATCGGCCACGTCACCCGTAACGTAATCCACGTTACGGGGTTAACGTCGTTTTCAACCGTTGGATCTAGATCCAACGGCGTAGATTGACCGCGTTCACTCCAAAGACGTGATAACCAGATTCGATCCGGGCCGTTGATTTTCAAATCAACGGCCGAGATCTAGCCACGTGGTCGAGGCGTGACCGCCGCGGCCAACGCCTCGCGTGGAAACGTGTCTCGACACGCGCCAGCGTGTCGATGGGGCCCGTGTCGCCCCGCCCGCGCCGGATGAGCCCGAGCCGGCGGGGTGGGCCCGCATGTCGGCCGACGGGACCGAAGCGCCGCGTGGACGCGTTGGCCGGACAAGTGGCAGCATCCGGGTCTTGCCACGTGTCACGGTGACGTCATGCTGACGTCATTGGTGGGTTTGGCCGGTGCTGACATCAGCAAGTCCACGTGGACCAATCGGATGCTGACACGTGTCACGGCTGACGCAATAAATCATTTTCCGAAAAAGAAATTATTTAATTAATTTGGTTTATTGATTCAAATTTAGATTCAAACTTCAAACGCATATAACTTTTGCAATTTAACTCCGATTTGAGTGATTCAAATTTCTAAATTTGTATAAAATTGAGATATACCTAATGATAAATTTTATTTAATTTTTAGACTAAAGTTTTTATCTGTAATATTATTTAATTGATTATTTAAACTTCAAAATGCTATAACTTTTGCATTTAAACTCCGAATTTGACGATTCCAGTTTCTAAAAATTCATAAAATTATGCCCTCTCTGTTGATGAACTTTATTTTGTTGTTTGGACACTTTTTGTCTACTATTTATTCATTTGTTGCTATTTGCACGCGTTCCGAGTAGACGTTGAAGTGTCGGAAGGATTTGAATGTGAATTGTTGACCCAGGAGCCAACTCAGGACCAAGAGCAAGTACTTTTTGAAGGCAAGTTGTGTTTTGACCATGTTGCTCCCATTTTGAAATCTATTTTGATTCAATGTATTGCATGCTAGTTTAATTAGAAAATACTTTATTTTAATTATGGGAATTAGATAAATGCCTAATTGCTGTATGACACCTTGGTTAATTAATTATGTGCCATGATCCCTTGTCACCCTAGTTGAGGTTTGAATAGTTGGATATTATTAGATTGCCAACATGGGAATTTAGACCGTTGTAGTATATTGCTTAGACCTGCTACGTGCCCATGACATGATTTTGGACAATCAAAGGTTAATGTTGACTTAATGATATATTGAACCTGTTTTGGAAAGGTATCATGTGTTGTGATGTTGATGGCACGTGGTGCATGGTAATCAACTGGGGTTTGATAAATAGTTTTTGACCGGGGCATGTGGCAAGAATGATCGGGTGGGCCAGTTGTGGCACCGGGAACGTTGTGTTGGTTCTTCGGGTAGTCTTGCCCTGGTCACCCTAAGGACTTAACCTTGCAAGCCTTTGAACTGGGTCAAACGTGCAACCACATGTCTGTAATGGGACGGACCTAGTTGATTAAGTTGCTAATAACGTACCTGTGGGACCTCTGGGTGTCAACTATACCTTTTGTGTAGTTGTACGGGGGAGCGTACCGGGGCTGCGGCCAGGTACCCATCTAACGGTGGTGTAACACCCCGGCATTTAATATGCCTGAATGCTACCAAACATAAGCTAAACAATAACTAAATACCATATTTAACATGAAATTCCAGCAAAGGCGCAAAGGCTAAAAAACCGAGATTTCGGCAGCACCTCCTTTGTTTTATCTTGAATTCAAGGAGCAACTACAATATAGCATTATACAGCATTAAGAGAAGCATCTAAAGCAGCAATAAATAGAGTCTTAACGACAATCAAAGACTAACATTAAGCACTTAAAGTTCCAAGTGCCAAACGAATAAAAGAACTCTCATTAACCAAGCTAAATCTTAACTTAAAGACCATCACACGCAATTCATTATCAAACTAAATGAATTGACTTGGGGAAACATTAAGGTGGAGCAACGTGTGAGCGTGTGACTATTCCCCTTTCCCGCATGCCGATCTCAAGTACCTAAAAACAACATAAAACACAAGCGTGAGTTCGAAAACTCAGCAAGCATACTGCAATGGACAACAAGCATAACAACATGGCAATAACATCTTCCATCATGTATATCATCTCATTCATGATTACTTATCAATATCATCATCAATTTGTATGCGATGATGCAATGCTCCTGACCCTCTGGAACCTCATACCGGTATGGTGGAGTACACACCCGTCGGTGTGCACCCTTTCCTCCCTGCCATCCCGAAGATGGAGGGTGCCTACTCGCTTCCAAACACCACGTGGATGGAATCACGACATAGGACTTACTCAATGGCGTTCGGATTAGTCATAACTTTCACCGACCTTGCCGGACTAGTTAAGACTTTCTCACCGCCCTCGCCCTATCTCATGACATGCATGCAACCATGCCAATTATCATATTCAATTCACATATTAACACATGGCATCATAATATGTTAAACATGCTCATCATATCATATCATTCATTAACACATGGCAAGTGGACATATATCATGTAAACAATTCCATCTAATCTCAACATGCAACCTACAACTCGCTATCCATCACAACACACTTGCCTTTAACCTCGGGCGACGAATTGGCGAGAGAATGGGGGTACTCCCGGGGGCACACCACCTGCACATACATGCCACACACTCACAATCACAACCACAAAACAGTACGCAAACCCCCATCTAACCCGACATTGCCAACTACTCGCGAAACCTAAAAACAGAGGTTCTGTCCCGGCGGGACAGCAGCCTTGCAAAAGGCATAACTTGAGTTCTGGGACTCCGAATCAATTAAATGAGTACATCCTCGCGTAGCTTAGGAAATTTCCCAACTTTCTCTAGGTATAAGGAAAGTCTGATTCGGCCTCTAAAGTTGTTTAATCTACAGATTACCGAGATGTGTTCCAATTACGTTACAGATTTTAACACGCTCGGTAAAACAGGCATAACTTTCAAACGGCTGATCGGAATTTAACGTGCTTTACGTCCACGGAAAGATAATTAAATTATCTACAACTTCCTAGAAGTCCGTACGGTCAGATTCGAAATATAAATTGACGAAAACTCGAACCCTAACTCGACTGCTCAATCTGCCCGAAAACAGAAACGTGGACAAGTTTAGATCTAACCCAAATTACTTCAATCCAGCGCCTCCAATTGATCTAAAAACTTGATAAACACCCTAATAACAGAACCTAGATCACTTTCAAGGATCCCCATGTTCATACCTTTGCCCGAAGCACAAAACTCCAATCAATCTCCGCGGATCTCCTCGCGAATCGCTCCTCGCTCCACGTTCCTCGCTCCTCGCTCCTCGCTCCCCGCTCCTCGCTCCACGGGGTGGCTCCACGGGGTGCAGGGGTGGGGAGGCCACCCTAGGGCAGCAAGGGGTGGAGGGGAGGTGGAGGAAGGGGTGGGGGGCGCACGGTTTGGGGAGGGGGTGGCGGCTAGGGCTTAGGGGGGGAAGAGGGAGGAGAGGTGGAGGTGGCGCAAGGGGCTGAGGTGGGGGCGCAAGGGGGGCAGGGGAAGCCCCTTTTAACAGCCCCCACACCCTGCCCTAGTCCAATAAGAGTCCCTCTCAATCCCTCCAAAGCCCACCAAGGCCCAAAACTCCCCCGGGAAGGCCCAAAACCCCGAAAACGGCCCGGAAACGGCCCGAAAAAGCTATTAACCTCCAATTCCTATGGTTTTAACCTTATTTCCACATCTCATAATGTATTTAACCTTATCATGTTCAATAATTAAGGATACGACACTCCGAGGTGTCACATTCTTCCCCCTTTCAACAGGATTCGACCTCGAATCCGAAGGACACCAAAAACAACTACCAAGTCCCCAAGGGACAAAAGGTTTCACAGCCGCAAAAGGGCTCCGTCAACCCAAAACGCTCGAATCCGCACGTCAAACACCTCACACTTCTTTCACAACCAACCTTACTACCACACTCCATCAAACTCAATCATGACACATAATCCCATCTCTTCCAATTATTTGACCCTTTTCACAAAGAATCAAAATTAACTAATGTCAGCTACGAACATAGCCTTCATCGACAAAACTTTTCTTTTCTTCCACAAACCACGCTACACTTTCATTCTATCCCCTCCCAGGCATAACACACACCCAGGGACAACTAGCTACGACAAAGATCACGACAGATCACTTTATTTCAAATTATCATCACTTTTTAACAATCCAACCATATTCTCAACAAGGTTTGGACCGACATCACCAACTTCCAACATTACCACCCTTCGAACCACAACCAAAGTTCTACGCCTAGCCCAAGGTAGAACTGTAAAATCTTACCCAAACCTCAACTGGTTCTTTTCCTATGAGGGTCTCGCCCTCACACTTTCTCACTCAAAAACTACCAAACCCATGAGTATAATCCTCCAATATGCTCAACAATTCCATAGACATTTCTATTCACATCTCAAACGAGAATGCCAACAAAGAGCAACTCCCTTTAGTCGGATGAACCTCATTCATCAACTCGAATCCAAAACGCATCAAACCACTTGGAACAAAGGTTTGACAACCTCGAAAGATCACTCGATCTCTTTTCCTAAGTCAAGTCGCAAAGGAAAAACTCCAATCTCAAATCAATGCGATACATCTCGCATCGGGGACCACTCAAACAAAAGAGAGACTCCACACAATTCTTTGTCATAAATTCTCAACAATCAATGACAACTCGACTCACTTTCACCACAGCCAAGCATCTCATAAAAACAACATTGTGGAAGAGAAAAACGATTCTCAAATCAATCGAAAGAATCCACAGCTGCCATAATAACTCTCAAGGAAACAAGGAAACCCAATCCTCTTACAACAAAGCCAAATGCCAAGAATTCTTCACTCTTTCTTTTCATGCTAAAGAACAAATGGAAATCTAGATTCATGACCTAAATGCACACTCTTCAGGAGCACTCCGGATTAGTCATATCTCCATATATGACTTTCTCACCGACCTGGCTCAACGACTCTTTTATCATTTAACATCTATAAACGATGTCATGTTTCCTTGTCACAATTCATTCATCATATACAATGCTACCAAATAGTCTTTCACAAGACAACTTCTTCCTCTGCATCACATGATTAAAAACTTGGATAGTATTGATGATTGCGCCCAATCATAAAACTATGAGGGGAACACCATTAACAGGAAAACACCACGTCATACATAACCCGTCGACAAATGAAAGCCAAATTTGTAAAGCATCGCATTTTAACCAAAATCAACATTTTGAAAGAGAACATCAATTCTCGAAGAGAAATGGGAGACTCATTTTCCCAAAATGAGAATACTTCACCGACCCGAATCACTTATAAACATTCATAAAATCCACCCTTTTGAAACACTCGCAAACACCACATGACCTTTTCCAAATAAAGCCAGTTCCAGTCAGTCAAATAAAATTACAAATTAAATCTCAAGAATTTTCAACACAGCCCACTATGTCCATCGGCTTCCTTTTTAAGATTTACTCCAAGTATGCTTCAGTGCGAACCCGAAGGAGCGCGATCCACTCAAAGGCTTTTGGGTGCAAAACCAAACTCATAGCATAAACTGAACAACTTAGCAAAAATCAAATATTTGCACAAATTTCTACGAGTTTTAGGGAAACTCTGAAACTCAACATGAGGAACACCTTGACCGAAAACCCTTCAACCAAAATGGCAAACAACCAAACCAGTCCAAAAGCTTTTAAACACAAGTTCAGCATAAAAAGAAACATCTCTAGTACTCCACTACGCTTTCCATTAAAAGACTTTAATAATCACTTTTTACTCCCAGAGGAGCCCCAACACAATTAAACCAAAAGCTTCACGACAAATTCTTCCTCTAGTTACCATTCCCAAAACTTTTTAATAAGGGTTTATGATGCTTATCAAAAGGGCACCCAACAAAGACTATAATGACATGATCCCCACAGATCACCGAATCATAATACTTCTTATTCTAAATTTGAAACATAGTACTTCCACAATCTTTCAGCAAGATCAGCGTATAAATTTCATACCTCCTATATATTCACGTCTCGACAACCGAACCTTATTCAGTTAAACAACGACTTCAACATGTAAATATTACCTCCATAAGACAAAGTCGAAAGTTATAATTCTAAGATATACCTTCTTTAGGATGCAATTCTATATCATGCTATAATATCCATAAATAGGCATAATCATAAAAACAACTACATTGTTTTTAGTTACACTATCCATATACCATAACAAATTGTCACTATACAACATACTCCAACTATTAAAATAAATTTAATAGGTTAGACCATCCCAAGGTTTTAGCAATATCATAAACAGCAAAGCCTATGTCTTCACAATTGACATCGATACTAGCATCGTAGGAACACAGCTGCATACTTCCAATTATACTAATGGTTTGCGACAACATAAATAGCAACTCTAATCATCTTCCAAATTAAAGTCACTAGGCAACACGATTAAATTCCTCTATTAATCCATTAGATTAGAACATCTTTAACAACCAGCAAAGTTTTTTTTTTTTTACAATAACAGCAGTCTACATCATCTTAATGTTTTAACTATGCATCAAAGTTTAAACTTTTAACATTAACAAGGATTATAAGCACTTTTAAAGCAAGGCAACAGATTCTAAGCATGTACATTAACACATTTATTCATTCTCGCTAAGAGTAAACTACAACACTAGTAGTCTATTTATTCTCAAGCTAGAGATTTTAATCACATTCAATTGATTCAACTCAAAATCTAACTTAGCAACACATCAATCCATAACCCACATTGCTACCTACTACAAGACATGCTAAACATCAATTCTTACTAGGGACAAACGATCTCACCAAAAGACTACTTTGTTTACAAAGATTTTAGTTTTAAAACTCATCCCAAATTCGTAAGGAAACTTGACTCTCAAAACTACAAAGAGACAAATCCAAACTTGGTCATGCAAAGGAATTCTCCAAAACATTTTTAAATCTCAAGGACTCCCATGAGGAAAAAGGTTGAAAGACGGTTTTCTCGAAAGGGAACCAAGTGCTCCATTAACCCTTTCAATTAAATCCTTAACTCCAAACTTTCACAAAACAAGAAGAGTTCTTCAAAGAAGATTTCTTAAACCAGTAAAATGACGAAATCAAACACCACTTACTCCTACAAAGACACAGAACTTCAACCACGACAACCAGTGCGGCATAACTCCGCAATAACTCCGTTAACCTCGGAGAAAGACAAACACAGGGATAAATTTGAATGCTTCTTCCCCATAAAGAAATCGACAAACTAAGCATTAAAACTGGAAAGGCGCCCGAAAGAAGCGCAACACGAGACTCCTCCTCTTCGTCTTCAACCAAGGAAGACAAAACCACACACCGCAAACGACACAATCCGCGCAAACCCAACACCTTTTCATTTGATTCAGCTCCACTAAAACCAAGAAAAGCAATGAAAACCAACCGTCGGAACGGCAAAGAACATACGAAGGAATCCACCACCAAACTCTTCTATTTGACGCAAGTCAACTACCCGATCTACAACAGAAAGGGTAAGCACTCTTCTCCTACAGGGGTTAACAGTTCTTCGGTGATGGCGCTAGCGGCCTGCCGTCAAACCTCGCCCTTACTATGAACAAAAAGAGGTGACCGAAACCCTTCGGTACCACAACCCCACTTTTAACACCACAACAGGAACAATTCAATCATTTAACTTATTGACATAGCATCATGCATTGTCAAAAGAAACATTCGACATCAAAGCTTAAATACAACATTTAAGCATAAAGCAACGATTCCCATAACCTTTTTCCTACTGTGCATCCATTGTGTGTCAAATTTTAGATTAGTTATACCACTTTTGCAAGTTTTAATGTTGCTATCCTATAACAAAATTTTAGTTAAGACCTAAGCCATGTTTCTAAGTTATTCCACATCACATTTTAGTTGTAACCTATAGCATGATACTAAAAATTCACATTCCAAGGACCTACAGCCCGCTCTGATACCAACTGTAACACCCCGGCATTTAATATGCCCGAATGCTACCAAACATAAGCTAAACAATAACTAAATACCATATTTAACATGAAATTCCAGCAAAGGCGCAAAGGCTAAAAAACCGAGATTTCGGCAGCACCTCCTTTGTTTTATCTTGAATTCAAGGAGCAACTACAATATAGCATTATACAGCATTAAGAGAAGCATCTAAAGCAGCAATAAATAGAGTCTTAACGACAATCAAAGACTAACATTAAGCACTTAAAGTTCCAAGTGCCAAACGAATAAAAGAACTCTCATTAACCAAGCTAAATCTTAACTTAAAGACCATCACACGCAATTCATTATCAAACTAAATGAATTGACTTGGGGAAACATTAAGGTGGAGCAACGTGTGAGCGTGTGACTATTCCCCTTTCCCGCATGCCGATCTCAAGTACCTAAAAACAACATAAAACACAAGCGTGAGTTCGAAAACTCAGCAAGCATACTGCAATGGACAACAAGCATAACAACATGGCAATAACATCTTCCATCATGTATATCATCTCATTCATGATTACTTATCAATATCATCATCAATTTGTATGCGATGATGCAATGCTCCTGACCCTCTGGAACCTCATACCGGTATGGTGGAGTACACACCCGTCGGTGTGCACCCTTTCCTCCCTGCCATCCCGAAGATGGAGGGTGCCTACTCGCTTCCAAACACCACGTGGATGGAATCACGACATAGGACTTACTCAATGGCGTTCCGGATTAGTCATAACTTTCTCACCGACCTTGCCGGACTAGTTAAGACTTTCTCACCGCCCTCGCCCTATCTCATGACATGCATGCAACCATGCCAATTATCATATTCAATTCACATATTAACACATGGCATCATAATATGTTAAACATGCTCATCATATCATATCATTCATTAACACATGGCAAGTGGACATATATCATGTAAACAATTCCATCTAATCTCAACATGCAACCTACAACTCGCTATCCATCACAACACACTTGCCTTTAACCTCGGGCGACGAATTGGCGAGAGAATGGGGGTACTCCCGGGGCACACCACCTGCACATACATGCCACACACTCACAATCACAACCACAAAACAGTACGCAAACCCCATCTAACCCGACATTGCCAACTACTCGCGAAACCTAAAAACAGAGGTTCTGTCCCGGCGGGACAGCAGCCTTGCAAAAGGCATAACTTGAGTTCTGGGACTCCGAATCAATTAAATGAGTACATCCTCGCGTATCTTAGGAAATTTCCCAACTTTCTCTAGGTATAAGGAAAGTCTGATTCGGCCTCTAAAGTTGTTTAATCTACAGATTACCGAGATGTGTTCCAATTACGTTACAGATTTTAACACGCTCGGTAAAACAGGCATAACTTTCAAACGGCTGATCGGAATTTAACGTGCTTTACGTCCACGGAAAGATAATTAAATTATCTACAACTTCCTAGAAGTCCGTACGGTCAGATTCGAAATATAAATTGACGAAAACTCGAACCCTAACTCGACTGCTCAATCTGCCCGAAAACAGAAACGTGGACAAGTTTAGATCTAACCCAAATTACTTCAATCCAGCGCCTCCAATTGATCTAAAAACTTGATAAACACCCTAATAACAGAACCTAGATCACTTTCAAGGATCCCCATGTTCATACCTTTGCCCGAAGCACAAAACTCCAATCAATCTCCGCGGATCTCCTCGCGAATCGCTCCTCGCTCCACGTTCCTCGCTCCTCGCTCCCCGCTCCCCGCTCCCCGCTCCTCGCTCCACGGGGTGGCTCCACGGGGTGCAGGGGTGGGGAGGCCACCCTAGGGCAGCAAGGGGTGGAGGGGAGGTGGAGGAAGGGGTGGGGGGCGCACAGTTTGGGGAGGGGGTGGCGGCTAGGGCTTAGGGGGGGAAGAGGGAGGAGAGGTGGAGGTGGCGCAAGGGGCTGAGGTGGGGGCGCAAGGGGGGCAGGGGAAGCCCCTTTTAACAGCCCCCACACCCTGCCCTAGTCCAATAAGAGTCCCTCTCAATCCCTCCAAAGCCCACCAAGGCCCAAAACTCCCCCGGGAAGGCCCAAAACCCCGAAAACGGCCCGGAAACGGCCCGAAAAAGCTATTAACCTCCAATTCCTATGGTTTTAACCTTATTTCCACATCTCATAATGTATTTAACCTTATCATGTTCAATAATTAAGGATACGACACTCCGAGGTGTCACAGGTGGTTTGGCCTAAACTTCGCCTTCGCTAAGGGAAGGGTTAGTGTGCAACACCGGAGAGGACCACTTGTACTGTTAGGGGTTTCCGAAAGACTTTGTTACGGAAACTCGCCTTTGTGGTGTTTGACTGTATCTTGTGGGTAAAGTGCATAACCTCTGCAGAGTGTAAAATCTATTCGAATAGCCGTGTCCGCGGTATTGGACATCACTCGGGAATTACAGTCAAGGGTTAGACCTTCTAAAAAATAACTTGGACTTGAAAGGTTGGGTTTGGACTAATAATGATGTTGATGGAAATGTGGATTAGGATTTGGAAAGATGTTTATTTAACTCCTGGAAAAGTTATTTGTGATATACTTGTTTCTACTGCTTTCGAATCTACTTATATTATTTGTTAAATGCTCTTTACTGCAAATATACCTTGAGCTATTCCTTTGTATCAAGCCATGCATATAGTATATTAGCTTGCATTCTGTGCATGACTTGCTGAGTACCAAGTACTCACCCTTGCCGTAATACAACACCAGTTGAAGAGGAGACTACACCAGCTTTGGAGGAGGAGCTCCAAGAGGAACCGTCTACTTAGGGAGCGAGCCCAGTCAGTTGCCTGTGGTATACTGGATGGCGCCACGAAGTTATCTTATTTTTCCGCTGCTATTATTTCTCTTTTAATAAGTTTCGCCCTGCGAGGCGTATATTTGTAACTTGACCTTAAGGTCAAGCAACCAATTTGATTATCTAATTAAAGTACCTTATTAGTATCGAGTGGTATGATTGTGATAATTACCAATGTTGAGACTGTGTGCACTAGCGCGTTCCTGGACTAGTGCTGAATACACAGAGGGTCCGGATTTGCAAATTCGGGTCCCGACAACCACCATCCTAGCCGCAGGTGGTAACGAGTGAGTCATGGATAACTTCCTGCCTACGGTTTTGGATGGAGCGGCCCGGGCGTGGCTCTTCAATAAAAAGGAAGGGTCCATTTGGTCTTGGGGTCCCGGTAAAGAGCGCGACCTCGAGCGCCTAATCCAGATGGAAGGTGAAACTCTACGTCAGTTTGTCCAATGATTCATCCAGGTGCGAAACTCGATCCTGAGCATTTCGGATGAGGCAGTGGTCCGAGCTTTTAAGTTCGGAGTCCGAGATGTTCACTTTACAAAGGATTTAGAGATCCATCCAGATCTCACGGCCAACGAGTTATTCCGTAGGGCCGATCGGTACGCCAATGCCGATGAGGCATTCCAGTGGAAGAAAATGCTGGACGAGGGCAAGCTCCCGCCTCAACCCAGTTTGGAGGGCTCCATGAGTAGGAAGAGCGCGAGCTCAGTCGAAAAGAAGATCAAGAAAAAGAAGAAGAAGTCCTCTGTGCCAAATGGTCGCGATTGTTGAGCAGACCAAAGGACATGGTCGCAAAGGTTTTGGCACGAGGAGCAGGGGCCGACCACCTCAACGTCGCAACAACCAAGGTCAGAGTGACCAGAATCGTGGAGATCAACGTGGTCAGCTGAACAGCCACTTTTGCCCGCTCCACCAGGCATACGGGCATGACCTTCGCAATTGTCGGACTTGGACTTTCCGTCTGGAACAGTTCTACAATGGCAAAGGTCCTATGCCTACGTTCCCGGAGCACGGAGAAAACAGTAAGGGCAAGCAACCCGCTGATGAAGATGATGACATGGAGTATCAGGAGCCTCAGAACCATATTGCGGTAATATTCGGGGGCTCCTCCGCTTACAGGTCTCGTCGCGAGTTGAAGGAGGCAGCACGAGAAGTGCATCATGTCACCCAAGGCAAGCCTCCCGTGCAGCAGGTCAAGTGGTCCGAGCTGCCTTTAACCTTCGCCAAGGATGATTGCCCCCTTTGTAACATCCTCAGTTTCGCTTTCTGGAAAAATCTAATTTAAGTAAAGTAAATTCAAAATTTGGAGTTTTCTTGGTGTTTAATTTAACCTGGCATCCTTTCCCATCCAAAATCGGAATTCAATTCTCCTCCGCCCGAAAAATCAAATTTCCAGATTCCCGTCAATACCCGAAATTTCACCCGAGTTCGAAAATGCTCCAAAACTCCCGAAACCTATTGCATTAGGTCCCAAATATTCTAAAAATATTTTGGGAATTTTTCCAAGATTTTTGGAGGCTCTCTGGTATTTTATCTCGCGCGGCTTTTGTTTAATGCCCGCTATTCGCTCCAGAATAGTCTAATCTTCAAATTTTATCCAAATTCAGTGAAACCAATTTTATTCGGTTCCAAATATTCCCTAATGGTTCTAGGAATTTTTCCAAAATTTTTAGACCATTTTTTTGCTAATTTTTCTCTAGGGCGTCACTTTCGCGTAAACCTTAGCCAATCACGGAGCGCCACGTGGCAGGCACTATTCATCATCTCCTACCTCCCGTTGGCATGAATTCCAGAGAAGAGCAAAGCTTCCATACTTAGCTCCCATGATTCAAACCACCATAACTCCTCAATCAAGGCTCCAAATCACGAACGGTCGGTTCCATTGAATTCGTAGCGACGAAATCTTTCCATCCCTCGCCATCATTAGCCCTAAATCGTGCTGGAGATAGGGGTGTAAACGGGTCGGGTTCGGGCGGGTAGTAGGTCATCCCGTACCCTACCCTATTATTTTTTCTCCGGTGCGAATGCACGGGCACGTAGTAAAAATCGGGTAGAATGCAGATAACGGGTAGCATTTTCTACGAACGGGTAGAAATCGGGTTACGGGTATTGTGCGGACGGTTATAATACAGACAACGGGTATTTCATCGGGTAGTGCACGAAATACCTAGGATCAAAACATGCGATAAAAACAATCCAACCATCACACTAGTACATCACATAATATAATAGATAACGACGTATAGTCTAACAAACATACATAGTCCAATTACTCCAGAACATGAACAAGAAAAACAATGATATGCAAGCATTGTGTAGATATCCAATCAAAGGTATTAAAGAAGGTATAGGCAGGAATTACTAAGTACATATTTCCACAGCTCAATTAGTATATGCATGTCGAACAAAATAGTTAGCCCAGTCTATCTTGTTGACAGAAGGTAGTAAATCAAGACATAAAGCAACACGAAGGTAGTAATTAACAGTAGCATGTTACACCCTAAGTATTTTCCCAAAATCATGTTCTCTACTGCCTAATGAGCAAAACAAAAGTAGTTTCATAATTTTTGAACATATATTGAACAAGTTATGGTTATTTAATTATTTCTTACATTGAAAACCTACTTATTTAACTATTAATGCAAATTAACTCTAAATTCAAAATTCTTTGCATAATATAGAAATATATCAGACAAGGATTGTAACAAAATTTATTCCACTAAGTTTGAATTAACTTTGCACAAAATTTGCATGTAGCTAGTTTCAAACATACCATTCAAATTTGAATTTTGATTTAAATGGATAAAAAAAATTCAAATATTTTTGCAGAATATGAAAGTACATGATTTAACATGAATTTAGAAAGTTGTCTCACTCGATTTGGACTTATATTTTAAAAGTTATGCTCAAATGAATTGGCTCGGTATGATTATATCCAGGTACCCGGATAGTACCCGATTGCGAGAATTATCCGGGTACCCGAACCCGACCCGTACCCGCCGGGTATTGCCGATCCCGTACCCGACCCGAACCCGAACCTAACCTACCCGGGTACTACCCGTACCCGTACCCGTACCCGGCGGGTAGTGTAAAATAGTTTTCCATTAGGGTAATTTTGCATCCGGGTACGGGTACGGGTCGGGTATTACCCGACCCATTTACACCCCTTGCCGGAGACGGCTTAATCTTTCCAAAACCGAAAATCACATCAATGGCAATAACTCGGCCGTTTCCAATTCGTTTCGCGCACTTCCACCTCTCAAATCTCCGTGTTGGAGTGCTCTTCCCGGTGTTAGCACTCTCCTTTAGCCTCTCCTCGCCGTTCGTCCGCTAGATCGAGAAAACCGGCGTCGAACCACGTTTTTCGTGTTCTTCGTGTTCATCATCATCTTCTTCTCCGGTGAGCCGAATCTAATTCTGGTAGTTTCCTTGTGTTCGTATGGATGTCTAGATTCTAACCCATCAATCAATTTTAGGTTTCATCAAGTTGGGACGACAAATTTTGTGTTTGCGTCGTTTCGGCCGAACCTCCGTTCTTCATCAAATTCGTCGTCTCCGGTGGGTTGTTCTTCGATTTGTCGCAACCATGAACTCCTTTAGTGGTCCTCTAGATGATCCATCATTCATTTGGGCATGGTCAAGTTCAAATTTTCTTGAAATTTCAATTTTTTCGGAATTTCGAGGTTCCTCTGTTCCTTGGCCGTGTGCCCGCGCACCCGCCGACGATCATTGTCGCCGCCCCTCCGGCTGCGCCTCCCTACCCTCGGTCCCTTGCCTTGGCCGTGACCGCCGGCCGGCTGCCGCCGCCTCCCATGGCCGTGCCACGCGCCGGCCGCCCGAGCCCGTTGAGTCGCCACCTCGGCGCTTGCCGCGCCGAGCCCGCCGGCTTCCCCACCGACGTCCAGTTCCGCCGTGCCGCGCACTACCCGTCGTGGCTCCACGCCGCCCGCGCCTGCGAGCCCATGCCGGCCGCTTCGCGCCGTCGCCCGCCATGACTCCCCGCCACTTTAGCGCCGGCCTCCCCTCGCCGGCGCTCTTGGAGCTTCTTGCTCCTCTGTTACTTGCCCATGGAAGAAGAAGCTCTATCTCTATGACAGCTTGGTCCCACACTCCATAGACTCAAGAAAAATAAAAAATCAGGAAAATAAAGATACCCTGGAATATTCCTCGGTTTCTCTTTTTCCATGATTTTCCAACTTCGGACGCTTATAACTTTTGCATCCGAACTCCGTTTGACCCCGTTCAAGTTTCTAAATTCATCTAAAATCACCCTCTACCTGCTAGTACTACTTTTATAATTTTTGGAATTTATTTATTTTATTGTTATTTATTTGTTGTACCGTTTTGCGCGTAGCCGAGGGCCCGTCCGAGTCAGCCGACCCAGCTACCGAACTTCCAGAGTTTGACCTCCTCACTGCGACTAAAGGCAAGCCCCTTGACGCATCTTGATCCTATATTTGCAAACGATTTTCAATGTTTTATAAACATGCATTGCTATGTTTATCATCGTATGTCAAATATAGATGATTAGTTAATCCCAATTGCGATTACCTCCTTGATTATTGTTATCCATGCTTAATTGTAATTCTAGGATTCTTTGTTATGTCATGCCTAACTTATAATGTGACATTTGTTGATTAGAACGGTAGATATGCTTAGTACCCGAATTGATGAAAATGACCCATGGGTGGGATTATACAAAAGTTGTGATTTAAATTGTGATTTGGAAATTATTACAAAGTATTTGGTACTGTTTTTCCAAAATAAAAAGAAAAAGGAAAAAGGATTTGGACTTGGGCGGATTGGAACGTCGGGTGGATGCGGATTGAGCACTAGTTTCCATTGTGCAAGTACCGCCCCAAGTCAATTAAGGACCGACGCTTATGACTGTCCATTCTAAGCATAACCGTACTACCACATGTCTAACATGGTACGACCTGGCTAAATAATTTGTAGAAACCTAACTTAGACTCGCCAGTTGGTGGAATGTGGGTGTCGGATAGAGGCAAGTTGTACTCCCCACACGGCGCAAGAGGGGGCTTCTGTACTGGGTAGATAGAACCCTAATAGCGGTGAAACCTCAGCGGGTGAGTCGGGTTAGGCGTATACATTGTAAAGGCCTTATCATGATATCCCTGCCGGTACACCCAAGGAAGTGTGTTAATTGTACATGGCACTAAGGGAATATCATGTCTTGTGGATAAAACTATACACCTCTGCAGAGTTAAAACTATTCGAATAGCCGTGCCTACGGTCAAAGGCAAAGCAAAGAATGCTTTCATACTGGTAGACTTTGGTTTTGGTTTTGAAAATAAATGATGTTTTGGGATTCGGGAGTGGTTAGAACTCTCGGATGTTTAATTGGCGGATTGAGCCAACCAGACAGATGGAACCTGTTTTTATGTCATGACGGATAGAGTCATGTGTGGATAATCTTGATCTTTTAAATTGTGGCGGATAGAGCCTTTATATTAGTGATGGTGGATAGAACCCTCACTAAAATATTACATAATTCAATTGTTAAAAAGAATTGCTAAAATATGCTTTATGAAACTTATTATTAAGTATGGTTTGATGAAACTTGGCTTTATGCAAAAGAACCATATTAAGCCTTCCTTGGAAAGCCCTACATGTGCATAATTCCCCAGACTTCCTGAGTACTTTTGTACTCACGTGCTACATAACCTGTTGTCATCAGAAAACTACCAGGACACCGTTGAAGACGGTGAGTTCTACTCCGAGGAGTTCGAGGAAGATCGCCAGGAGAACTAGTCGCGTGTCTTGTCGTCGCCTGTGGTGTTCTTTGGGTTTCGCTATTTGTCGTTTTGTTTCCGCTGTTGTGCACTCTGGTTGTGTGATCGAGTGTTGTAATAAGTAGCCATGTGGCTAATACTTTATAGTTATGTTACAACTTCGTTATGTTCGGCAATGATGTATCACTGTTGACTGTGTGTACTATCTACTGATCTGGGACTAGTACAGAAATACACAGGAGATTTCGGATAGCCGATCCGGGGTCTCACAGCGGGGAATGACCAAGCCCCAGAGGCTCCCTATGGTCGTGAGTCCCACGATCAGCAATACTGTGGTAGGTCGGGTACTCATCGACTGCAGGAGTTCCTTGGATCTCATATCGGCTAAGGTCTTGGACGAGATGCAAATCCCTAGGTCCAAGATCAAGAACATAGTAGTCCCCTTCTACGGGATAGTACCGGGTACCTCGACCAAGCCACTTGGCCAGATCGTCCTACCCGTGACGTTTGGAGGTCCGAGCAACTTCCGGGCCGAGCTGATCACCTTCGAGGTGGTCGATTTCGAATCGGCCTACAATACCATCCTCGGCAGGCCAGCCCTCGCTAAATTCATGGCAGCCACCCACCACGGGTACCAGTGTTTAAAGGTCCCCGACCCTGGTGGCATAATCACTATAAAGGGGAATCAAAAGGCTACCTTGAACTGCGACGAAAGGGCACTGGATATGGTCGGGCAGCTGCCCCAACGCGGGCCTGATCAAGAGCCAAAGACTACCCTCCAGCCTGGAGGAGAAACCAAGACGGTTCTGCTGTGCGACGCGGATCCGACCAAAGTCATACATTTAGGGTCTTCCCTATACCCTAAATAGGAACTCGAGCTCGTGACCTTCCTCTGGAGGAGCGCGGATGTGTTCGCCTGGGAACCATCCAAGATGCACAGAGTCCCAAGGGAGGTCATCGAGCACATGCTAGCAGTTCGCCCTGATAAAAAGCCTGTGCGGCAAAAGATCAAGCGTTTTTCCCCAGAAAAGCAGTCCATCATCCGGGAAGAACTTGACAAGCTCCTCAAGGCCGACTTTATTCGAGAAGTCGACCACTCAGAATGGCTAGCTAATCCGGTCATCATGAAGGAAAAGGGGGGGCAAATGGCACATGTGCATCGACCATACGAGCTTGAACGTTGCATGCCCCAAGGACAATTTCCCGCTACCTCGCATAGACCAGTTGGTCGATGCAACGGCGGAGTCCTAGGTGATGAGCTTCTTGGACGCCTATTCAGGCTACCACCAAATTGGCATATCACCTGAAGATGAGGAGAAAACCTCTTTCATCACACCGTTTGGTACTTTCTGCTACACGACCATGTCCTTCGGTCTTAGGAACACTGGAGCAACTTTCCAACGTCTTATGCAGAAAACCTTCTCTAGCCAGATAGACCAAAATCTGGAAGTCTATGTAGACGACATCGTAGTCAAGAGCAAGCTCGCCTTGGGTCATGTTTCCGACCTAGAGGAGACCTTCTGTAACTTCAACAAACATCGAATAAAACACAATCCGGAGAAATGTGTGATTGGTGTGAAGGCAGGTAAAGTGCTCGTCTACATGATCGGGCCATAAGGCATCGGTGCAAACCCAGAAAAAATTGAAACCATCGAAAGCATGCGACCACCCACTTGTGTGCGAGAGGTCCAGGCATTGACCGGAAGAATGGCAACTCACAGCCGTTTTATTTGCCGGCTTGGCGAGTGAAGGTTGCCTTTCTTCAAGGTGCTTCGCAAGCATGATGGATTCGTCTGGACAGAGGAAGCGGACAAGTCTTTCGAAGAACTGAAGCAGTATCTGTCCAAGCCACCGATCCTAACCACACCAAAGGCAGGAGAAGTCCTATTACTATACTTGGCTGCGACGTCACAGGCAGTAAGCGCCGTTCTGACGGTGGGAAGGGACGAAGTGCAACGACTAATCTACTACGTTAGCGAGGTCTTGCACGGACCAAAGGAGCGTTACCTCGAAGTTAAAAAACTCTTGTATGCACTGCTCGTGGCTTCTAGGAAGTTACGGCACTACTTTTAGGCCCATAAAATTCAGGTTCCGACCAATTTTCCACTTAGGGAGATCCTAAGGAATCAAGACGCCAGTGACCGAATATCAAAATGGGACATGGAGCTCGCCGAGTTCGAGATCAAATTCTTAGCTCGCACAGCGATCAAATCCCAAGTCTTGGTAGATTTCCTGGCAGAGTGGACGAATCCCGCGCCACCTGACACGAAGCCCGACCAACCTGGGGAAGGTCGCTGGACCATGTACTTCGATGGGTCCTGATCTTATGAACGCTCGGGGGCTAGAGTTGTCTTAATCTCTCCGCAAGGAGAACAACTCCAGTATGCCCTCCAATTACATTTCACTGCGACAAACAACGCGGCAGAATATGAAGGCCTTTTGGCCAGGCTGTGAGCGTGCAAGGCATTCAGAGTCCAGCGGCACCTTACCGTGAAGGGCGATTCACAGTTGGTCGTCAACCAGGTTAACAAGGAGTATCAGTGTTCTGATAACTCAATGGCGCTTTACCTGGTTGAAGTTAGGAAGATGGAGAAGTACTTCGGGAATTTCGAGATACTCTACATCCCCAAGAAGGACAATTCCCTGGCTGACCATCTCTCAAAAGTCGGTTCCTCTCAAACCCCTGCCCCGGCAGGAGTGCTCGTCGAGCACTTACACAAGCCCTCCATTCCCTCTGTAGAGGAGGCACCTGAGATGTGCAGTAACGTCTCTCTCCTCGAGCACGGTACAGATTGGATGACGCCATTCATCCAATATCTTGCACATGGGACACTGCCCGAGGACGAAGCCGAGCGTTCCCGGCTCATAAGACGATCCTCTCCTTACAAACTGATCGAGGGCGTCTTGTACCGTAAGGGGGCACTAGGAGTCCTCTCCAAGTGCATCTCCCAGGAAGAAGGACAATATCTTCTCAGAGACATCCATGAAGGAATTTGCGGAGCTCACTCGTCCTTCAGGGCATTGGTAAGTAAAGCATTCCGATTGGGTTATTATTGGCCAACGGCCTTAGCCGATGCTCGCTCGATAGTAACATCTTGCCGAGCATGTCGGTTCCATGCCCACAAGGTTCATCAGCCAGCATACGTGCTCCAAACCATTCCATTAATGTGGCCTTTCTCGGTCTGGGGGGTCGACATACTCTGACCTTTTCCCCGAGGCCAGAAAGATTGCAAGTACTTGCTCGTGGCTATCGACACTTTCACTAAGTGTATCGAGGAGGAGCCCGTGTCAACCATCTCAGCCCAAGCGACCAAGAGGTTTTTTCGCAATAACGTGGTGACACGATTTGGGATTTCAAACCATCTCATCACGGATAACGGCATCCAGTTCACCAGCGAACTGTTCCAAGCCTATTGCGAAGACATCAGGACCAAGGTATGCTTCGCGTCTGTGGCTCACCTACAGAGTAACGGGGCAGCCAAAAGAGAAAATGAACAGATCATACAAGGAATCAAGAAGAGGGTTTTCAAAAACCTCGACCTGCGCGGGCAAGCCTGGGTGGACGAGCTTCCTTCTGTCCTATGGTCAGTTCGCACCACGACCAGCCGAGGTACAGGAGAAACTCCTTTCTAGCTTGTATACGGTGCAGAGGCCATCTTGCCCGCCGAAGTCGTGTTGGGTTCCCCGAGGGTGCACCTGGTCGACATCGACAAGGAGGGCGAGCGCCTCCTAGACCTCGACCTCACTGAGGCAACACACGAACGGGCTTTGCTCTGATCCGCGGTTTATCTGCAGGCTCTTCGCAGGCACGCGGCTAAGTCGGTTCGACCAATGACCTTGCAAGTTGGCGACCTCGTCCTACGTCGAGTTCAAAATTTGTCGAAAGCTAACAAGCTAAACCCCAGGTGGGAGGGTCCTTACACTGTCGTATCAGCAACACGCCCGGGGGCTGTTCGCCTCGCGATGGAAGATGGTCGAGAGCTCACCAGCACCTGGAACATCGACCAATTACGTAAGTTCTTTATCTAATTTCTTTCATTTCATATCTTTATTTTGCAGTATCAAACGACTTTCTAAACTAATAAAAGGAGTTTACCCTGTCGTCCAACCTAATACCACTCTATATCCAGCCTGCACTGTTCGGCCCATTAACCCCGCCGCTCATCTCCCCTCCTGACGCACAGTACATGAAAACCGGCTCTAAAAAACCAACCACCTAGTGTTATCCTCCCCATCCCCACTCCCACGATCTCCTCGCCCCCACGATCTCCTCGCCCGCTGCCTCCATCCCGTCCTATCACCGTCGGTCCGGCGGTCGTTGCCTCTCCTCCCAATCCCCTGAGCGCTATTGAGATCCAATCCCTCGTCTCCTCCTCCCTTCCGCTCTCCACCGCACCCTAACAAACCCTAGCTCTAGCCCCGAGGGGGGTTCCGCAAGGGGTGGTGGTGGCCGCGAGCTCTCCCACCGTCCGTCGAAGTCGAGCAACACCACCGCTCCTCGTCATCAGCGATGATCGCGACGGTGAAGCGCCCTCCATGGCGGAGAACGCCGGGGGAGCTAAGGCTGCTGGGGGTCCCGCGACTGCGGAGCAGGCGAAGAAGCGTGTCGCGCTCGGCAACATCACCAACGTCGCCGTGGGAGGGAGGGACGGCTCCGGGAAGGGTGCGACCCCGGCGGGCAATGAGGTAAGGCTCCGAGTGTGAGTGATTGCTGCGGCATTCATTTTATTTTTCCTATGATATTGCTGATGTTTTCGACGCCATGGACAACTACGACAAGGAGGCCAATGGCTGCGGGACCTCTGTCCACCTCGTCTACCACCTCCCCGGCACCAGGGCCAAGCTCCACTTCACCCGCACCATCACCAGCATGGGTGGAAGCGATTACCGCATCGATGGTCGGCTTGTCACCTGGGACAACTACAATGCCAAGCCTAGATCCCTAAGCATCATCGTCAAGGCTCGCAACTTCCTCGTCTTCCAGGTGGCCGCCCTCTCTCCAATTCTTCCTCCTTGATTAGCAATTGTCTTCTTGACTATGGATGTTTTTTTGAATACATTGAAGTGGCCATATCCTGAGCTTGAAGTCTTGTTCTCTATTATTTTTTTCCTATCTAAATTGTGTCAGATGTTGCTGGACTTCAAAATGATGATGCATCATTTTCTGGTGATATTTGGGGTGAAGTCGACAATAGGTAAAAATCTTAACCATCCTTTTAAATTCCCATGTTTTTATTTGAACGCAATTTCGTTGGAGCTACTAACGCAAACTTCACATACATTTTGTAAGCTCTCATATATTTCATTATGCACCTTGTCTTTGCTGCATCGTCTGCATAAAATTAATGTGGAACAGGATGTAGATTATATTGTCAGTTGTAAGAATTTTCTATGGTGGATTTGGAGCTATGCCAGGAGGAGAGTCTCATGCTGGGCAAAGTGTGTATTATGTTGATTTTTTTTCTCTAAATCCTATTTTTAGGTTGCTAGAGTAGAGCTGGTATAGTGATATGTAATAAAGTGTTTTAGGATACTGCTTTATCAGATCATGAAATGCCATCTGTTTGTATTCCTATTTATATCGTGGGGGGATGAATTTGCTAATCCTGGACTACGCTTGTCACCTAATTATGGGATACACTAGAATTAGCTTACCAGAAGACCAGAAATGTAAATAACTAAAAACATTTCATTCAGACAAAATATAAGTGTTTACTATTATAACCTAACAACTTTATGTAATTATTGTGTCCTTTTAACTGGTATGTTGTAACGTCATCCTAAAATTATCTATTTGTATGATGACTTGAAATTTGCATTTCCTCACAAGATTATTTTTATTTCTTTGCAAGCTGTCACTTTATAGCCATTGGATAACCTGAACATCCTGTATACGTTTCCATGCAGTATTTTGTTGTGTTGGTGCTCTTGCAATCACCGGCTCTTTGCATCTTGTTGATAGAGATCTCCTCGGATGGTGGTTTTGAGAGCGCCAATGTAGAGAGGGATGGCTCAATGGGAGGCCTGAGAAACTTGCTGATGTGAGGTTTACTACCTTTTTCTCATATTGTGCATCTTTTGCATTTTTCGCTGTGCTATGGCACCATAGATTTTATTGAATTGCCCACTCTAGGTGTGCTACTTGTGGTGGGTGTTATCAAGCTTGATAATGATCGATAGAGTGCAATGGATTGGCAAGGGAAAACTTGCAAAATTCATACTAAACTATCAGGTAACTGCTTGCGACTCAGATATTTCCATAACTATACTTTTTTTGTTGAGGATTTTGATTTTCTTACCATGCTTGATTTCTAGCTTTTGCTGAACCTATAGTGCAAACTGGGAATGATTGATGTATTTTGGGATAATAATTCGCTACTATAAAATGCATGTTCTATCGATTGCTTAGTTTGAAGCTAAAACCTTTTATTGGGTGTAAAAAAATAGTGATAATGCACTTATTTTGTTCATAATCATACTGAGAGCTATTGCTTCATGCCCCGCAGAGAGTGGCTAGGCAAATATATACCACTTTACATTACCTTGAACTTGGATCCTGCTAGCATGCATATCTGGACCAAATGTGTACTTATTTCCCTTTGGATTATTCAATTCATTATCATAATATAGATGATTCCAGATACTATGACATGGACGATCGGCTTTTTGCAGGTTCCACTGCGTCAAGGCCGTCACCCTCACCTTCACCATCAGTACAACATGGAGGAGGTCATATTAAAGAAATCCAATTTGAGGTCTGCTTGTGTCTCTCCTTTGTTCTCATGTATTGCTCAAAAGTGAATAGGTGTATTAGACACCCCGAGTGGGTTCCATCATCGACTGCATAGCCCTGAGGTCCTCACCGTCTAGAGATTCATGCTATGGCTGCCAGCCTACTTATTTCCGAAAGACCACGGGAAGTCCAACTTCACCATCTACCCCAATAAGTCCCTTCTTGGCTCAATTTCTCTCTTAATTTCCTCTTCTAACAAGTGCAAGAATAGATAGAAGCTTCCTTGCATCATTCTGTATAATCCATGTTTTGGCTACTATATTAAGTTAATGAGTGGATGTGCCAAAGATGTGTATAATTAGGATTATCTCACTGGGTGAACTATGATTGATTGCTATTTTTTTGGAGGGTAAAATGGTTTGGACTTCAATCACACTTTCGTTAGATATTTTGCTATTTTTTTCTATGGGTGCTTAAGGTGTTAGAATCTACTACTTCAAATTGTGTTATACTACTGTTTAGCAAACCAAGCTTGCAGGCATTTTGCATGTGCTGTTATTATCAAAACCCTATATACTTCCGCATGCTTGACGACTGTCTCTTTGGTTCACTTGAGACTTGCTGCACTGGAATATCTTTTACTTTGTGTGTAATAAGATAATGAAGGATAATGCCCAGATGGGGCTATGAGCTTTCCTTGCACATGAAGAACCTTCTAGATGAGACAATCGATGGTGTTTTGCTCTCATAAATAGTCATGTTCAGAGAAATTGCCAATGATTATAGTTTTCACCTTATTTTGGTTTAGGATGTATTGTGAGGCAAGCTGGAGCTATAGGTTATAGTGACTTGTATCCTGCTATGTGCATGTAACCTGTTCAGTGTGTTTCTGGTTTGTGGTGTATGTAAAATGATTGATACAAGATATCATTCTTCCTAAATTTGTGATGGTTATCTGGTGTGAAGTCTAGGTTTTGCTGTTGTGGTATACGTAACAAATGACGAACCATGTCTTGTGATAGTCGAATTTTTGTTTGAATTTAGATGTCCAACAATTCTAGAAGTTACCTCATTATATTTGATTAGCGCACGAAGAAATTGCTTCTTAAATGCCCAATTTGATTTTTTCTATTGATACATTTGTTGGTGAATTGAACCCAAGCGCAAGAATAGATAGAAGCTTCCTTGCATCATTCTTTTTCGGGTTTGAAGGAGTTTACCCTAACTTCTTTTTGTGCCTCTTTTGTGTTTCTGTTTTAAATATATTTTCAATGAATCTGGTAGCAACCAATTTAAGGTGGGGTACTTGCAAACTATTCCTACCAACAAAATAATGCATTATTATTGCATATAAAGTTAGTACTTGGTATGATGTCCTTTTTTATACAGTGTGTTTAATCCTCAGTTGCTTATATGTTAACGGTGCTAATATTATTTCCTTTGTACAATATAGTTACTCAGTTGTCCTTTTTGCTAAAACACCTACAGATGTACACTAACTATGATGTTTTCTTTGTATTCATGTTAGACAAGAAACGATATCAACTACTAAATGTGTACTTTGCTTGATATGTGCGTATGAGAACTTTAATATTCATTGCGTGATTTGATTTGGGCCACGTTAGATGATATGTATCACTCTCTTTTGAGATTCCGTTGCAACGCACGGGTACCTTACTAGTCTTTCAATAAAACTCGGTTCCCTTGCCCACCCTGTGACTCCCATTCTTCCCAAGATCTTGTGAATGACCCCCAAAGTCCCTGCCTGCTGGTAAGCCGACTTAGTCTCGCTCAGAGGCATACTTATCTCCTCACGAGCTTAACGATACGATGAGTACAACTGGGCAGGAACTTTCGCTCCAATTAACTTTCTCTAATGATCGGCTAGCATGTGCACGAGCGACCAAAAGCGCAACAACTAGCACCAGATCACTAAAGTCGCCTCTAGAGGTTCCAGTCTAAATAAACCGATTATCTTTTGCAGTAGTACTCCGCTGCAAGTCACAATCGCACACAGACAACCTCTCAGAAGGTCCGGGACTTAGTTCGATCTGCCTGTGCCAGGCCATTACGCAACACGTCGAGCAAACACATGACTTCCCTACCTTCGTTAATTTAGGTGCATGAACTTCGTTAACAGCGGGGGCTTAGTAGATGGCGAACTACTGTGCTTTTCCTAAAAGAAAAATGCGCGCTCGTACATTCATCATCCTTTATTGCTTAAGTACTTTATCACTTAAAGTATTATTTGCTCGGGCTGCTCGTTGTTGCTTTTGTTCGCCTTCAGGACAATCATCGACCATGGGCATGAGACAACCACATCGGAAAATAAGCAAAACACACAGAAGAAAAAGCAAGAGCCTTCGATATTAAAGAACTTCTGGTTTACATAAGGTAAAATTGTACAAATTCAGAACTTTTCGGCGCGCTTGGCATCCTGGAGTACGGTGAGATCCTCTCTCACGGAGTCAAGCTCGAACTCGAGGTCGAGCACCCACCTCCGAGCGTCGCGCCCTTCGCTCGCCGCCTGACAAAGTTGCTTCGCCTCCTCCTTATGCTGCTCGGTCGACTCAGTGGCGTTGAGCACGGAGTGGCGTAGCTCCTTCACCGTCTCCTCCAGGGATGCCCTTGCTCGCTCGCTTTGCTCGAGTAGCTCCTTGTAGACCATGATGGACTCCTTGGTCTTGCGCTGAATCTCCGCATCCGAATTCTTCAGCTCGGTCAGCTTCTACTCGAGCTCTGTGATCTTCGCATTCTGATCAGCGTTGTGCCTAGCCAAGACCTCAGGGGGGACAGTCGTAGCCCTGAAGTCTGTCATGATTACTTCGACTACCTGCACGAAGGAGTGCATCAGATTTTTCTTGCTTAGCTCATAAGGTAGAGCATAATAATCTCTCAAACTTACCCAGCGAAGGCGCTCCTGTAGGCCTTCCTGGAAGAGCTCGGTCGGATCCTCCAAGGAAGGATCAGGCCCCGCGTCTTCCCCCCGAGCAGGTGCTTCGCTCGGGGGCTCCTCCTTCTCTTCGTCCCGAGCTTCCTCGAAGCCCGGTAACGCAAGAGTCTGCTCTGGCGGAATAATTTCCGCCAGAGCAAGGCCCTCCTGGGGATGCTCTTCCCCCGGGACGTCAGGTCCCAACCCCAAAGCTATTTCCTTGCTCAGGGATCAGGCTTGGTCGCCGGCCGAGCTCGGGTCTGGGACCGCGAGCGGCTGGCCGATCAAAGAGTCCCCCTCCAGAGCATGAAGCATCTTGGCGATGATGTCGTCGGCCTTGGCCTCCTCGAGTTCCTCGGTTTTGGCATCCTCGACCTCTATATCATCGACCGAGTCGACTTTGATGATAATATGGGGGATCCTCATTTCAGTTGCCCGGGCGTTCTCAGCCGTGCCTTGCTCGGGCGCGACTTCCTCGGATGCCATGACTTTGGCGGCCCGAGCGAGCTCTTTCTCTGTTATAGAATCGAGTACGTCATCAACCATGGCCTCTGAATCCCATATTTCCCTACTCGCTATTGTGCCCACAGTAACAATGTGGGATTAGCATAACATCTAAAAGAAAAAAGACCGAGAAAGGAGAGAGCGGAAGTTTACCTTGCTCAGGCTTCTCGTCCTCGGGGGTCCTTGGACTCCTCCATGGCAGCTCGGGTTGCAGCCAGGAGCTTAGCCATTTCTTCAGCTTCCTAGCTGGCCCTCGCCACCCTGGGGTCGACCGCCTCCAGGTCGACCTCCGTCAGGGTCGCTGCCGAGCGCCCTTGCGTGACGCCCGTCGACCTTTGACGCCTCGTGGTTAGAGGTGCCAAGTCTTCATCCTCCTCTTCCTCGGGCTCGGCCACTGAGCCTGAGGCCACACACGCAAGCTCGGCCTGGAGGGTGGCGATTTGGCCCTCCAGTTCCTCCTTCCGCGTGGGTCCCTTCGCCGCGGCCGCTGCCTCCTTCTTCGCCTTCTTGATGAGCTGGTGCAAACGAGCCATCAGCTCCAGGTTCTTCCTAGTGTGCTCGACCATCCAGAGCTTTAGCTGGCTTACCTCCCTCCGGTCGGCGTACTCCAAGTGTTGCCGAGGGGGAGTCCTGCTCGAGCTAGCCCGCCTCCTCGGGCGCCTGGGAGGGGACGGCGACGGCGATAGCGACCGACCACACCGCTTGCGGCCTGCCAACCTCTTGGTCTTAACACCAAGGGTGGGGCCCACGAGGTCCTCAGATAGTGGCTTGATCGCTGCCACTGCGGCCTCGAGGGCAACCTTCTCCTGTCAAACAAGAGCAAACAAGCTCATCAGTAGAATGCTCGGACATTGCTTCCCAAGCTCGGTGCGCTTGGGGCGTTGTTCCCCAAGTGTGGCCTGCTCGAGACGTGATACCTCGAAGCGCAAGTATGATATTACTTACCACCTCACCCCGATCGAGCACATTGCTCGGGACCTGGCGGCCGACCTCGAGTTCCTTGCCCTTGGGGGTGCCGAACATCTCGGCAACCCTGGAGTCCACCCAGCTCTTGGGCGGGGCTGTATTTCGACCAAGGAAAGTAGTAAGCACAGGCAACACTAGTTAGAAAACTAGAAAGCTCAGTTTCAAGACATACCTGAGTTGGATTCTTAGGTGAAGTCTTTCCACCCGGTAATCTCAAAGAAGGGGTGGTCCCTCCTCCTGAGGGGTGCCACCCGGTTCCGGATGAAATCCCGGGCAACGTCCCAACCAGTGAGCCCCATGTTAGTGAGCTCGCTGATCGTCATGAGCACCCGTTCCTCCTCGGCTTGCACCGGAGGTCGGGGCATCTCAACACGCGGAGCACTCGCTCTGGTGTAGCAGAGGGAGCTCCCCTCTGCCTTCTTCAAGTAAAACTAGGAATCAGTCCACCCCGCCACCGAGTTCTTGAGTGTGAAACTCGGGAACTCGTATGGTCGGTTGGGCTGGAGACGGAAATAGATGCAGCCGACCGGAGAAGCCGTGCTGGTGCGGAACAAAGAATAAAAATGAAAGAAGAGGCTGGCCGTGGGCAAGACACTCACGAACACCTCACAGAGGTGTGAGAAGATAGAAAGAACAAGGATGGAGTTAGGGTTGAGATTAGTGACCTCACATTCGCAGTGAGCGAGCACTGACTCGAGGAACTCGCTCTCGAGCATTCGAAGCCAGTTGACGGAGTATAGCTCGCAGGAGACGATCTCTCCATCCTGCGGCTGCGACTCCTGCTCGTTGCCTACGGCCCTCCATGATCCCTTGTCGAGTTACTTGAGCTTCGCGAGCAACTCGAGCCTTTGTTTGTTGGCCTTGCTCACACCAAACTTAGCCATTGGGGCAAAGGAAAAGGTTGGAAGGCAAGACGAAGACGAGGATGAGAAATTTCGTAAGTATCGAATGAAGAAGGTGAGTAAAGAGAATCCTTGTGGCTGCTTAAATACTCGGTTTGGGGTAAGCGAAAAGCTTTCTCGCCGTTGCGCTCGAGAAGCCCTAAGGGCACGAGCGCAGGTGAAGAGTTCGCCACTCCCGAATTGACGCGTGGGCACGAGCATGCTTGCTCGGGCAAGAAGCAAACTTGCTCGGCCCTAGCTCACCCAGGAGGTGCATGGTCGGATGGTCGTAATCGACAGTTACGCCAGAAC
This sequence comes from Rhipidocladum racemiflorum, assembly GCA_036346355.1. NCBI lineage: Eukaryota > Viridiplantae > Streptophyta > Magnoliopsida > Poales > Poaceae > Rhipidocladum > Rhipidocladum racemiflorum. The sequence goes on from CM070571.1 coordinate 25,859,155, forward strand.
GGCGATAATCGCGCCACTACGTGGGGCTGTTGCGCCCATAATAAGAACATGGCATAGATCGTGGATTCGGTTACAATGATGTTAGTCTCAGTCAAACGTCCGTTGCACGGACGGTAGTTGATAAAAGATCTTGGTAGTCTATAAATACCTCACGTGCATGTACGGGAGGGGGATTCTTTTTTTAGACACTTGGGAGAAGGACATTAATGATACACAGAATACAAAGTCACCACGCTGGAGTAGGGTTATTATCTCCCCAGTGAGATGCCCGAACCAGGATAAACTATCGTTTCATTCTCTAAGTGTCCTCTGTCCCGTGAAACCGAGCATCCTCCGGAAGCAACCCTTCACGTAAGAAGAGGAATAAGTTGGTCCTCCAATCAACTAAGTATGCTCGGCGGGGGCTTGTTCCCCAATCGTCGACACCATATTATCTGATCAATATTATGTATACTAGTCAAGAATATTTTCATGTGATAACATTTTGACTCTGGCCAAAATCATAACTAGATAATGGGCCTTGGGCCATATTTTTACTTTATGGGCTTTTTTTAATTATAAGTGCGTAGGTCCAGAATTAATTAAGGACATATTAATTATCGTCAGCTAGCCCTCAAGGTTCGAGGAAATACATGTAATTACTCGAGACTTTTCAATTTTTAAGATACATTATGGGGCCTCGCACTTTTCAAATTCGTCCCTCATGGTTTCTGAAAACTTAGACACTAAAACATGAGAGGAACCACCAAAGATAATATCATCAACATAAATCTGAACGAACAGTTGATCATTGCCTTGCTTAAGTAAAAAGAGAGTTTTGTCAACTTTTCCCACCCCTTTTCAAGTAAAAATGTTTTTAGTCTATCATACCATGCTCTAGGGGCTTGTTTCAAACCATACAAAGCTTTTGATAATTTGTACACATGATCTAGAAACTTTGCATTTTCAAAACCAGGTGGTTGCTTAACATAAACCTCCTCATTTATGTAGCCATTAAGAAAAGCACTTTTCACATCTATTTGATACAATCTAAAACCTTTACATGCAGCAAATGCTAAAAGAATTCTAATGGCTTCAATTCTAGCAACAGGAGCAAAAGTTTCATCAAAATATAAGCCTTCAAATTGAGTAAAACCTTGAGCAACCAATCTAGCCTTGTTTCTAACAACACCACCATCCTCACTTTATTTATTTTTGAAAACCCATCTAGTTCCAATAACATTAAAATCAGGAGGTGGTGAAACTAGTTTTCAAACTTTATTTCGTTCAAAATTCTCTAATTCTTCATGCATGGCATTGATCCAAGATTCGTCAGATAATGCATGATATATATTTGGGTTCAAGAAGCAACTAAAGCAGAATGAGCATGAGTATCAGAATAAATAAACCTGGATCGTGTGATTCTCTCATTTAAGTCTCCAATTATTTGTTCAGATGGATGCATTTTCTGAATGTGCAAGGGAGCTTTGGCTTTTGAAACTTCTCCTTCTCCTTCTTCATTTTCAGCATGTATAGATGATGTTGTAGCTCGAAGATGGTTAGCTGTAGTTGATGTAGTAGTAGGTGCCAAAGGTGCTACAGCTTGTTGTGCATTAGGAAGAGTCAAGAACTCATCTTCAACATCATCATCATTGTCTTCAAAGATTTTCTCCATATGCACCTGTACCTGCATCACTTGGACTAGTGCCTGGACTAGCCTCATCAAAAGTAACTTCACAAGTTTCCACAATTTTATTAGTCTCTGAAACAAGCAAACGATAGCCACAAGTATGAGCAGGATATCCAAGAAAAATGCCATCCATTGATATAGCTTCAGATTTATCAAGATTTCCAGATTTCAAGACAAAGCATTTGCATCCAAAAACTCTAAAGTGAGAAACAGTAGACCTATGTCCAAACCGAAGTTCATAAGGAGTTTTACCCAGTTTTGATCTCAAAAACACACGGTTTGAAACATAACATACAGTTGAAATCGCTTCAGCCCAAAATTTCCTAGGAGTGTGATGTTCATCTAGAATAGTTCTAGCCATTTCAACCAACGTTCTCTTTTTTCTTTCAACTACACTATTCTGTTGAGGCACTCTAGGTGATGAAAATTGATGATCAATTCCTTTTTCAGCACAGAAGTGATCAAAAGAAGAATTTTTAAACTCAGTTCCATTATCACTTCGAATAGCTCTAAGAGCTCCTGGATGATCAACAGAAAGCCTAAAAACAAGACTTCTAAAATGACCAAAAGCCTCATCCTTAGATGCCATAAAGTACACCCAAGAATATCTAGAGAAATCATCAACGATAACAAGCACATACCATTTGCTTCCAAAAGATTGAACTTGAGATGGTCCAACCGTGTCAAGATGTAGTAGCTGTCCTGGAGCGTTTGTCATCACCATGGTAAGAGGTGGATGTGAACCTGCAATCATCTTACCATGTCTACATGAAGAGCATACTAGATCGCTATCACATTTAAGCTTAGGCAAACCACGTATGAGATCTAATCCACTTACACGAGTAAGATGATCAAAACCAACATGACCAAGTCTACGATGCCAAAACAATAAATCTTTAGAAATATTGGCAACTAGACACCTATGATTAGAAGAAGGTGATACATCAAAGTCAGCTTTAAATACTCTTCCAAAGCGTGAAATCCTGAAAACAAGGTCACCTGAAGCATCTAACACTTTGCATTCATTTTTCTTAAAGCTTATTTCAAGATCTTCATCAATCATTTGTGAGACAGAGAGCAAGTTATATTTCAAGTTTTCAACAAGAGCCACATCCTTGAACATAAACTTGTCACTTAGTTTCACTGTACCTTTTACCACAACAGAAGAGGTAGAAGCATCTCTAAAGGTAACACTTTCAGCACGAGATGCATGAGTGAGGGAGGAGAACCAATTATTATCACCGGACATGTGGCGTGAGCATCCGGAATCCACTAGCCATATGTTCTCCTTCCTTGCGCGAGAAGCCTACATAGCAAAATATGTCGAGGTCTCAGTACTGGGGTTAGAAATCATATTTTTGGAAATCCAGTACTGAGACACGATGCAACAAAGTAGGCACAACACGAGTATTCTTATGCACAAAATCAGATTTGCCCTTTCTCGTGTTTCTAGCAACAAAAGGTGTTTGCTTCACCCTAGGCACATAATGAGAAATGAAACGTGCTTGTTTGAAATCTACTAGATGTCCATCTCTACCACAATGAGTGCAAGTATACTTAACATGATGTTTGGCTTTAATAGTAGAAACACATTTTGCATTCATCATAGTAGAAGAAAGAAAACCAGCAGATTTAAAAGCAATCTTTTTAGGCTCATTAAGAATATCAATTTTGTCATTGCAAGGAGCATGAACAACAGTGCGAGGTTTAGTTTCAAATGAAGCATGAAGATCAAAGCCTAAACCTTTTTTATTTGAGCTAACCTTTGATTTATCCAAAATCATGTTCAAATTTTTCTTGCCATTAGTGAACCGTTCCAAAAAAATTTGCAAGTAATCAACTTTCTTAGCAAGAGTTAAACAATTATTGCAGGGAACATCCACTTTTTCTTTTTGCTTGCGACAAGTTGAGCATGAAAGAACCTCATGTGTAAACAAAACATCTGTTACTTGAGAAACCCTAGCATTTGCATCATTCAACTTCAATTTCAGTATGGAGCATTTAGAACATGGAGTTGTATCATGCAAATCAATGGTAGGACAGCTAGCATGTTTGACATGTTTCTCATTTTTCTCATTTTGATGTAACAGAAGAGCATGTTCTTTCCTAAGAAAGGTAAGCTCATTGTAAATTAAGTCACATGATTTGCAAGTATCATCATCAGGAATCAAAGTCTTAAATCTAACAATTTCAACATTCAATGATTCAACAATAAAATCATGTTTCTTAATTTTCTTGTCACGTTTGTCAAGCAATTTTCCAAGACGAGCAACAGCAATAGCTAATTCATCATATGAAGGATCTACCTCATTGAAGTCGCTGTCATGATCATCCTCGGTGAAGCTATCCTTGCTGCTTGCCATGAGACACAACTCCATCAAATAATGCTTGCCTGGAGTTGCATCATCCTCGCTGCTCTCCGAGTCCACATCGCTGAAATTGACTTGTTCAAGAGTGGAAAGAACTTGGTGGACAACCTTACGGTTGATGAAGTTCTTCTTCTTTGAAGGGAACTTTTCTCTCTCTCTTATGTTGTCCTTCTCCTCCTTTGATGCTTTTCCTGCAAGCTTAGGACAATTTGAACGCATGTGGTTGAGATCACCACAATCATAGCACCTTGGAGGACCATATTTCTTTCTCATTCTCACATTCTGCAAAGCTTTGTTAAAGCGAAAAGAGACTAGTGCCAAGTCTTCTTCGGGAAATTCTTCAATCTGTTTATCGGTTAGTGAAGACAAGGAAGATAAAGCACAGCTTGAAGAAGTATTGTCATGAAACATGTTAGATTGAGATGACAGAGCAATTGATTTATGATCATTCTTCTGTCCGGACCCCGAACTTGCAAATCTGGACCCTCTGTGTATTCAGCACTAGTCCAGGAACGCGCTAGTGCCCACAGTCTTAACATTGGTAAATATCACAATCATACCATTCGATACTAATAAAGTACTTTTATTTAAATAACCAAACTGGTTACTTGACCTTATGGCCAAGTTACAAATATACGCCTCGCAAGGCGAAACTTATTAAGAGAGAAATAATAGCAGCGGAAAAGTAAGATAACTTCGTGGCACCATCCAGTATACCACAGGCAACTGACTGGGCTCGCTCCCTAAGTAGATGGTTCCTCCTGGAGCTCCTCCTCCAAAGCTGGTGTAGTCTCTTCTTCAACTGGTGTTGTATTGTGGCAAGGGTGAGTACTTGGTACTCAGCAAGTCATGCACAGAATGCAAGCTAATATACTATATGCATGGCTTGGTACAAAGGAATAGCTCAAGGTATATTTGCAGTAAACAGTATTTAACAAGTATCATAAGTAGATTCGAAAGCAGTAGAAACAAGTAAAGCATAGATAACTTTTCAAGGAGTTTAATAAACATCTTTCCCATCCTAATCCACATTTCCATCAACATCACTATTTAACCAAACCCAACCTTTCAAATCCAAGTTATTTTTAAGAAAATCTAACCCTTGACTGTAATTCCCGAGCGATGTCCAATACCGCGGACACGGCTATTCGAATAGATTCTCAGACTGCAGAGGTTATGCACTTTACCCACAAGATACAAATCAAACACCACAAAGGCGAGTTCCTCGTAACAAAGTCTTTGGAAACTTCTAACAATACAAGTGGTCCTCCCGATTATTGCACACTAACCCTTCCCTTAGCTAAGGCGAAGTTTAGGCCAATCAACTGCTAGATGGGTACTGGCCTCACTTCCGATGCGCTCCGTACAACTTACACAAAGGGTGCAGTTGACCTCCTGAGGTCCCATAGGTACGTTATTAGCAACTTAATCAACTAGGTCCGTCCCATTACAGACATGTGGTTGCACGTTAGACCCAGTTCAAAGGCTTGCAAGGTTAAGTCCTTAGGGTGACCAGGGCAAGACTACCCGAAGAACCAAATCAACATCCCCAATGCCACAACTGGCCCACCTGATTATTCTTGCCACATGCCCCGGTCGAAAAACTATTTATCAAACCCCAGTTGATTACCATGCACCACGTGCCATCAACATCACATGATACCTTTCCAAAACAGGTTCAATATATCATTAAGTCAATATTAACATTTGATTGTCCAAAATCATGAGCACGTAGCAGGTCTAAGCAGTATACTACAACGGTCTAAAACTCATGTTGGCAATTTAATAATGTCCAACTAGTAAACCACAACTAGGGTGACAAGGGGTCATGGCACATACTTAAGTAATCAAGGTGTCATACAGCAATTTGGCATTTATTTAATTCCCATATTTAAATAAAGTATTTTCTAATTGAACTAGCATGCAATAAGTTAAATCAAAATAGATTTCGAAATAGGATCAACATGGTCAAAGCACAACTTGCCTTCAAAAAGTACTTGTTCTTGGTCTTGAGTTGGATCCTGAGTCAACACTTCTCCTTCGAATCCTTCCGGCACTTCAACGTCTACTCGTAAAGCGTGCAAATAGCAATACACAAATAAACAATAGACAAAAGCACCCCAAAACTCCAAATAAAATCCATAAACAGAGAGAACACAATTTTATGAATTTTTAGAAACTGGAATCGTCAAATTTGGAGTTAAAATGCAAAAGTTATGATTATTTAAAGTTTAAATAATCAATTAAATAATTTTACATAGAAAAAATTTAGTCCAAAAATTAAATAAAATTCATATTTAGGTAGATCTCAATTTTATACAAATTTAGAAATTTGAATCGTTCAAATCGGAGTTGAAACGCAAAAGTTATAAGCGTTTGAAGTTTGAATCAAAATCTGAAATCATTATTTCGAATTAATAAATCATTTTCTTTTTCGGAAATTAATTATTGCGTCAGCAGTGACACGTGGCAGCCTCTGATTGGTCCACGTGGACTTGCTGACGTCAGCGCCGGCCGAACCCACCGATGACGTCAGCTTGACGTCATCGGCCACGTGGCACCACCCGGGTGCTACCATGTGTCCTGGTCCATGGACACGGCCCACGCGCGGCTCGGGTCCATGGTGGATCCGGCGCCGCGGCAGTGCGGCCCGACATGCGGGCCCGCATGTCGGTGGCCACGTCTTCGCCGCGGTGCGGCGCTAAAGCTACGTGGCATAATCGGGGCGTTCGATTCGGATCGGGACGGTCGGATCTATCTAAACGCTGCGTGTAAGAAACCACGAGGCTCAATCACCACCGTTGGATCTAGATCCAACGGTCCTTAGTAGATTCAATCGTTTGAGCTGAATCTAATCTACACCGCCCGATTTAGATCTGCCGGCCAGGATTAGATCCGGCGCTAGGACCAGTAACGGCGACGTGGCCTCACCTCAACCGACAGATGGAGATCGAACGGGCGAGGGAGCTCCCGAGTGTCGATGGCGAGGTGGCGGCGCGGTGGCGGGACCGAGGAAGACGACCACGGCAGCGGTGTTCCACGCGCTCTCCGGCGAGGTGAGTGATCCCGGTCGGTGCGTCTCGGTGAGGGTTTTGGATCCGGGCTTGGTGTCGACGAGCGGCTGGCCCGATACTGGCGGAAGACGGCGAAACCACCGTGGAGACCCAACCAACTCCGGCGAGCAATCGGGCACGAGCAGCGGTGGCTAGGGTTTCGGGAGGTGGGGCAAAAGGTGCGCCGCAGTTGAAGCGGACCTCGAGGCGCGTATGAGCTTTAAATAGCCTCGGCATGCAGCGCGTAGTCACGGAACCCTATGCCCACACGGCGGGCGATCGAGCCGGATCCGGCCGGGAAGACGATGCCTCCACCCGTCACGTGGCGCGATCCACGGCCACGATGGCCTGGCGCGCACGGATCCGGATCGGATCCGATCGAACGGTGCGGCGCGGATCCTGACCGTTGGATCTTGATCCGACGGTCCACAATGGTTAGGGTTTGGACGCGGTTCGACCGAATCACGTGGCTCGGGTCGGACTCGAGTCTGACTCGGACTCGAGTCCGGTCGGATGAATAGTACTTGACCCGACTCGATTTTCCAGCGATTTAATAATTAAAATAATTTCCAGTAATTTATTTAATTCATTAAAAATAGCAAAAGACTCAGAAAAATTCCAGAAAAATTCTGGAAAATATTTTAGGGCATTTGGGACTCAAATAAAATATTTCCAACAAAACTTTATTTGAAAAATTAAATTCTTTAATTATTTTAAAATGGAATAAATTCAAATAAATTCCAAATAAATCCAAATAAATTCCAGAAAATTCCAAAAATTCACCAAAGTGCCAAATCACACATGAATTTAAGAAAAGCAAAATTTTGGGGTGTTACATCTTCCTAGCAAGAACATCCAACTCATGAGTTTTCAACTTAGAATAAAAAACATCTAATGTAAGTGTACTCATGACAGTAGATTCTCTAATGGATGTAACTTTCATCTCCCAAATAGACATGTCTAATGCACCAATCAATTGTCTAGCATTAGCATCATCATAGAAGCTAACTCCAACTGCACGCAAATTGCTAAGAATTTTATTAAAGCATGCAAAGAAATCATTTAGCGACTCACCAGACTTCATATCAAATCGCATGTATTCCTTTTTTGTAAAGATCTTGACGAACCTCTTTGATAGTGTTAGAACCCTCATGGTAATCACAAAGAGATTTTCGTACCTCATATGCGGATTTGAGATGGATCACACGGTCAAAGTCGCTGCGTCCCAAGCCTTGGATGATCAAGTTGCGCGTCTTGCTATTTGCTTCAACATGTGCACGATTTGCGTTATTGACGTTGTCGTTCTCAGGGACTTGATAGGGCTTGTAAACCTTCTCCCAAATTGTGAAGCCCTGCGCTTGGATGAACGCCTCCATCTTGGCCATCCAAAACTGAAAATCAACACCATTGAACACACACGGTTTTGTCGAATAACGATCCATTAATCTAATCACCGGTTAAGATGGATTAGAAAAACCTTGCTCTGATACCACTCGTAGGATCGAAATATATGAATATAGCAATCAGAGGGGGGTGAATGATTGTGCGGAAGCTAAAATAAATTTTGATGATGATTAAAACACCCCAAAACAAAATATAAAATAATGTTTCGATTTAACGCAAAAACAGATTGATGATCGTCCACCAAAACGCAAATATCCAAAAATCCAATCTTCAAATTAATGTGAGTTTGTTGTAGCAGAAACTAGATTGAATTTAGAAACTAACCCAACAAGAATCAACTCAATTGGATATATGGATCAAAAGTTATAAGCTCTGCAAGTTACGTTTCGAAATCGACTAGTTTGGACCGATCCGATCTTGATAGTCAAGTTCGGACCGCTCCGAAGTCAGTTCGGACTGCTCCGAAGTAAGTTCGGACCAGTCCGATCACAGCGTCAAGTTCGGACCAGTCCGAACTTGATGATATCGCCTTTTTCAGAAGCGTTCGGTAAAATGTGATTTCCCAGAGATCCAGCCATCAGATTGACCTGAAATTTTAACACAAGAAACTAGATTCCAATACGAATCAAACAAAAGAGGAATCAACTCGATCGGACTTACGGATCAAAATTATGAACCTTACAAGCTTGTTGTGGCAGAATATGATGAGAATTGAACTAACCAAAACTTCAAGATTAAACTAGATCTTAAAAAGAATAATCAACTAGACTCTAAGGAACCTTAGAGAGGTTTTGGATGGATCAAATCAAGATGAAACTCAAAAGACAAAAGCCAATCTAAAACCAGAACAAGCATGCAAACAAGAACCAAAACAGGAAACATCATAGCAATCGTGCTCAGTAACCAGCGATTCTTTGTAACGCAAAGGATCTGGAAGGAATTCATCTTTATTTCTTTTTGTCTAAAATGCACCCATCAAAAGAGTACAAGACCTAAAGCTTTGGATTGATCTCAATCCCTGTATTACCTCTAAACAGGAGATACCCCTCCTATTTAAAGGAGCAAACACAAGGAGTACACATACATGTCCACTTGGCCCAACCTAGCCCAATACATGCAAGCTACCCCAAACGATTACAACTCTTGCACGCGTATGGCCCACCTGCCATACTCACGTGACTAACCAGCCTCGTGTGCATCGTTCTCTAGCCCGAACGTCCCGCATGACATCCTTGACCACAAAGACCTCGATTCCTCCCTGAACCTAGTCTCGAACTTCAGTTCCTCCACGAACCTTGTTCCGGTTCCGTCATCGACCACGTTCGCCCTCGAGCAACACCTGCACATGAGTAAACACAAAACGATTCCGAGCACAAGTCCACGACTTGACTCAAAGTCAAACCATGCAATCACTCACACGAGCATTGCATACAAAAATACTCAACCTGAGCAACACATATTCACGTCGGACCACACTTCATTCCGGCGCATAAGGGAACTCAAAACCCTAGAAAATCCATGCACGCCGGACCAATCACCAGTCCAGCGCAACTCACGACGGACCAAAAACTTGGTCCGGCGTACACGTGAAACTTACTGTTTTTGGAATTTTTAGTCCGGCGCAAAAAGGTCCAAACGCACGTTCACCGCGGACCACAAATTTGGTCCGGCGCAACAGCAAAAAATGGTCCGGCGCCAATGCGAAACTTACTGATTTCAAGAATTTGGTCCGGCGCAAAAAAGAAACACATGCACACACATTTTGCAAATTCAGCTCTGAGCCAATTTTTCAGCACATGATTTCACAGTTCCTTGCACAAAACTTCATCTCCCTTCTCTTGTTCTTTAAACCCGAGCACGAATAGCACACAGCTTTTAGGTAGTAGAAAATTCTCATCAAAGGAGATATTAGGCTCAACTAGGAGTGAAGTCACCTGTTGTTTTAATTGTTGTGCGCGTGCTCTTGTAATTGGACCAAGTGGCGATCTGGAACTTGAGCACTAGCAGTTTGATCTTTGGGTGCTTGTATAGTATGTTGCACATTAGGAACAAAAGAAGATGGAGAACCATGGATGCCCTCATCAAGATTTGTCACAGGTCAAATCTTAGAACGAGGGATTTACATTTCATCAAGAGTATGGATAAAAAGTAAGTCTAATAAACTTCCTCCATCAACTAAAACTCTCCCTACTTTATAGTTACTAATAGTAGGAGAGGTGGAGATACCTTTTGGGCAATCATCCTTACTGAAGTTGATCGCTACATCTAACCATTTTGGAAAGTCTGGTTTTCCTGGTCAGGTGTCAATGTTATTGACCTCCCACCATGCAGATTTAAATTGTCGCTTTGAAGACTATGCAGATGATCCACCGAAAATCATATTGAGATGGTTGTCTGGTTTTTGATAACCCATATCTTCGTCACCATATGCATCTTTAATACTTCATTCTTCTAGTAAGGTTGGCATAGGACCCTTACCAGAGTAGAATTTATCTATGTGCATTTGCCATGTTTGGCAATTGTGCAGGTTGTGTCCTGGTGTATTATGCAGGGGATACCATTGTCCATTCCCACTGTGTGGAGTAGATCCTTTGGGAATGAACTGGTCACCTGTCTGACCAGGTTTCTTCTTCTAAGGTATTTTATCCTTAGAGTATGCAGGTCATTCATTAACGCCCGTGACCTCTCTTCGAGAAGTTTTTTTACCTTTTTTTCTTTCTTATTTTTACCCTTCGGTATTCAGGTGTGGAGATATTCTTAGATTTGTTACCTTCGGTGATTTTTAAACTTGGTTGAGATGGTGTATGGCCCTTGTCAACCATATGGTTCCATTCAACCGCCTCATGTGCATTGGAATATCGATCGTCCATATTGAAGAGCTCTAATATGGTGGATGGTAGGTGAATGTTGCGGTCCTTTGCGACACGTTTGTAGCGCACAACCTACTTGAATGCAAAAATCACAGAATTATTAGATATGTTAGGAATTGTGTTACAGATCTATATATATCTTTTAATAAACTGACGTAAATTTTAGTAAAGGTTTGCCGAAGACGATGCAGGTCACCCTCTTTACCTGGCTTCGCATAACAAATTTTAAAATTGTTTAAAATGGCATGGCATAGGTGTTTTCAACTGAAAATGGATCCTTCTGGTTGATTAAATAACCAAGTTCTTACAGATCATTTAAGAACAGTGGGAAGATAATTTGCCATTACCTTCTTATTGTCTCCTGCAGATTGGATAGCGGTGGTATAAATTTAGAGAAATTCTGATAGGTTTTGAGTTCTATCGTAGCTTTTCAAAGGACCTAGCTTCATTTTTCAAGCCAAGTGACATTTTTGAGCCTTAGAGAAAAGGCTTTATATCCTGTATACAATCCCAGATGCGTTCGTACGTTAAGTATTTGTTCTGTATAATTAGGAGAACGAGGTTGTCACTGACCACGGTTAATGTTTTTACTTGGGCCAAGCCTGTCAAAAGCACTTCTTCTACATAGGTTACTCCTTTGTTGGTGGTCTGAGCCCTGTTGATACCGACCATATGGGGAATGATCCAAGCGGGAATCAGTTAATGATCTCATAGAAGGAGATACGCTCTGTACTTCTGCAATAGCTTCTGACATATCAGTAGCTAAGGATCTTATAAGCGGTACATTGTCTCCATCCATGGGTTGGTTTAAAATTGCACTAGTTATAATATGAATTTTGTTCACAAGTTTTTCCTCTTGTGGACTGTTAGGAAATATGTTTATGCCCCTTGCCGCCAATCTTGGAACCTGCGGTGTGGTCGGAAGGATATGTCGGGGGTGACTCCCTGAGGGATTTGGCCTCTGCAAAATTCCTGGTTGGCTGTTGTGGTAAAGGTGTCTCGCTTCTTCCATAGCCTTCTGTTTGGCAATCGTAAGATTCTCGTGTTGTTCCTGGACAGTTTTTTCTTGAGTTTCATGTTGTTCACGTTCCACTCGTTGTGCCTCTGTCTCCTCTGTGACCGCGCAAACGCGGAATCCGGAATTGACGGAAGGGGTGAGTACTCCCTCATTGGATGACGATGATGGAGTATAATCGAGTTCAAAACTTCGAAGAAAAAACTTTTGAAGATGAACTCTCATGAAAGTCATTGTCATTCTAGTGAGTTTGTACATTGTTGACTTTCATAGGGCATATGCCTTGTGTCAGCGTACTCGCCAACAGGCACCTCCGAGTCGGGTGCTTATAAGGTTCAGACAGGGGGCTTTCGGGGTAGTCGCCAGCGGAAGGAAGATGGACGGGGTACCAGTGAAGCTTAGAGGAATGAGGACGCTAGGGTTTACCCAGGTTCAGGCCCTCCGGAGAGTAATAGCCCTAGTCCTGCCCTTCTTGATATTGCTAGTGTTCTAGCTTGAGAATATGAAACCCTACCGACGATGGGTCGAACCCCTTTCTCCCTTGCACCCCGGCTCCCTTTTATACTTGGGCTGGCGGGGGCGCATGGGGTGCTTACACTGCAAGTCATACTCATTACACGGGTACGGGCGCATTTAATGCGCGCGTCGCTGTTCTTACATCCCATCATCATCTGCCGCAGCCGTCACACCCCCGCCTAGGGCCCCGCGTCCGCCAACGCTACCCGTTCCGTCAGGGGGCGAGGTGCTGCCGTGATGTCACACGCAGTTAATGCACGCCTGGGGAAGACGCGCCGCCATACTGCATTCTCCATGCTTTGCATTTAATGCGCACGATTCGCATTAAATACCCTTGATCAGAGTGCTGCAGCCTCGGGGACGGAGACCAGGGGCGTGGCCTGTCTGCCACGTGTCCCTTGGGCGACCACCTTCCTGGGCGCCCAGTGGTGTGGCCTGATCGCCACCTGCCCACTGGACGACCACCTCGCTGGTCGCCCAGGGGCGTGGCCTGCCTGCCACGCGTCCCTTGGGCGACCACCTTCCTGGGTGCCCAGTGGTGTGGCCTGGTCGCCACCTGTCTACTGGGCGACCACCTTCTGGCGCCGATGGCGTGGCACAGTCGCCACACTGTCATCTGGCGACCACCTTCTGGCGCCAGCCCGGCGTGGCCGGCGCCACACTCCCCAGGCGACCACGCAGGAGTTCTTGCTTACTGCGGCGGTGTGCCCGGGCACACCCTGTCCGCCCGTCGGTTTCTTTTATTGCGGGAGAGTGGGGACCCCGGCGTAAAATACACCGACAGTAGCCCCCGGGCCCACCCGGGAGCGCTTTTTGGCCCACCATCTTCATTTTTCCTTCTTTGAAATGCCCCTCGGGAAACCGCTTAGTCTCCCGGGTGGGGCCATTAACAAGCCCGCACGCCCCGCAGCCTTCAAGGGACCTTCTGGCTTCTCCCGGTTTTCAAGGCGGTTTGCGCAGTTATTCCCGCCTTGTAACTGCCACACGACCCTTGGGACGCGCCTTTTTAATGGGGGCTTTTGAACTCCTTTTTGCGAACCGCCGCGCCCCTTTGGTTTTCCCCGCCGAGCCTTCTCTCGCAGCCTTATAAGGGGTTGACCGGGGGGGTTCTTCCTCCTTCTAACTTCCCTCGCTCTGCTTCTCCTCACCGCTTTGGAGCCCTTTGCTTCTCCTTCTTCTCCGAAGCGTCCCGGTACTCTTCTGCGTCCGATGGCTCCGATTCTCCCTTCTTCGTCCGTCGAGGAGGAGGTTGCCACCAGGCTTTCCCGGAACATAACCGCGGGCGCCCTCCGCGTCCGCGCCGGGACCGTCGAGCCCCGCTGCCGACCTGGGGAAGTGGTTTTCTTCGGGTGGCAGCTTCTGGCCGGCCTGCTGCCACCGGTCTCTGATTTTTATCTTTCCGTTCTTAATTTCTACGCCATCCACCATATCCATCTTCCCCCCAACTCCGTCATCCTCCTTTCTGCCTTCGCCCACTTCTGCGAGATGTTCGTAGGAGTGTTACCCAATCTCCTGCTTTTTCGCTTCTTCTACACCCTTCGGGCCGCGGGCGGCAACTCGCCTGTCACCGGGAGCTGCCATCTGCGGCTCCGCGACGGGACCGCATCGCGCTACATTCCACTGGACTGCCGGTCCAGTTGGAGGAATTGGCGCGAAGAGTGGCTGTACGTCGAGGACGACAGCGGCATTGAAGTGCTGGAGCTTCCGTCTGGTCCGTGATCGGCAACTCCCAACTGGGGGCCATGTGGCGAGACGCCGAGCTCCAGGCGATGCTAGCCCGTGATGACCAATGGACGCGGGCCTGACAGGCACATGGTTATTCGGGACCGTTTCCGGAGGTCGTGCCCTGCGCCGCGTCGTCCGCCCGGCAAGACATGGGTCTGGGCGACGGGACCCGGAGTATCATCGGAGGTAACCCGCTTCATCTTGAATCATCCCTTATCCTTCTTCTTTATTGACCGAATCTGGTCCTGACAGTATTTCTGCCTCCTGTGGCTTCCTTTTTCTTTTTCTTGTTGTCGTGGCAGAACTTGGCTACCGATGTGCTTGATAGGTGGATGGCGCAGCTGGGCTTTTTCGGCCCCGCCCCGCCGTTCCCGGATGGCGCGGTTCCGCTCTGCTGGTTATCGCCGGGAGAGCGTGCGGCGATAATCCGTGCCATGCCGTCAATGGATGCCATGGGCACGCCCGACGTGATACACCGGGCACCTTTGACAATCCGGGACCCTCCTCCCGCTGGTGGTCAAGGGAGGGGGGACCAAGTGAGACGTAGGCGCCCGGATGACGACGACGCCAACGGTGGTCGTTCCCAAAGGCCCCGCCTTCTGGGTTCGGCCGGGGCGGGATCTTCTACAGCGGCCGCGGGGGCCTCTTCCGCCGCAGCGGCCGGCTCCTCGGTGGTGGCGGGTTCATCGTCCGCTGGGACCTCGTCCTTCCTCGCCCCTGCCGGGGTGGTGACAATGGACCCTCCGGCACCGGCTCCTTTTCCGCCTCCGCCGCTCGGTGGTGGGGCAACGACCACCGCCCTCACCGCCCGGCGATTACCACGGCCGCCGCCGCCGTGGCGGCGAAGTCTTCCTCGCCACGCCGCGCGCCGCCGGCAGCGGCGATCCTTCCTCTGCCGCCCGGCGGCGATCCTTCCCCGCCGCGCCGGTTCCTAGGTCGCTAGGGCCGGCGCCGGCAGACCGCCATGGGGTGGTCCTTACTCAGCGTGCCCGATTCCCGAGGCCGTCACCTGAGTACTCATTCAAAACGCACATGCAATATAAGAGTTAAGTCCTTCGGTCGCGTCTTACCATTGTTTCCTTCTTGCGGGGTCCTCGCTCAGATGACCCGCCGCCCAAGCGGGGGCGATCAAGCGCCCGCTGGTAACCATGCCCAAAGTCGCCGAGCCGGGATGAGCAGGTGGAGGCGATCCCAGGTGGTCGGCCCGGGGCCGCGCTCGGAGACCAGGCACTGCTCGGCCCCGTCCCTACCCGAGCTCCCCTCGTCCCGTACCTTCGGTAAGCCGGGCGCTCTGCTGGCAGCTCTTGGTGAGCTCTACTCCGGCCACGGCGATCGTCTGGCGACAAGCGAGGGCCGGTGGCGGAAGGCTGAGCCGAAGTCAACCGCCTCCGCAAGGAAGGTGGAAGACTTACGCGAAGCGGGGGGCTGCTGCTATCGGCGGAGGCGGAGCGGAGAGCAAAGCGCCGCCGCGCCCGGCGAAGCTCTCCATGAGCTGGAAGCGGAGAGGGTCGGTCGGGCCGATCGGCCGACACCCTCGAGATCTTCGCCACGCCTTCAGCCAGACGGTGGCGACCTTGCTCCACTGGAAGCGGCCGGATCCGTGGGAGGAGAAGCTGCAGAACTATGCATTCTGCCTTTGCCGAACCGCGGACTTCCTCACGCTCCTGCCCGCCGCCCTTGCTGCCCGGTCCGCCCAGGAGGCGTGCGATTCGCAGCGGCCCGCAGCGGCTGCGTCTTTGGCTATTCGCGCTAGTCGCGACGCCAACTCGATCCGCGATGTCGTCCGGGGGTTGAAGGTGATCAAGCGCAGTGAGGAGCGGAGTCCACGACGCCTCCGAAAGGTGTCGCCGCACAACCGATGATGGAGAACCCCAAGTGGGAGGCGGCGGAAGACGTGGCGCTTCACTGGATGTTGACCACCGGCTGAGGACGTGGCGGCTGCCGAGGTGGCAGCGGAGGGCGAGGAGGACCCCCCAGCTCCCCCAGCAGTGTAGATTTCTTTGCTTTTGCCTGTAAAGACTTCGAATGCAAAATATTTTTAAACGAAACGAAAGCACAGGCTCCCCACTATGCTACTCAGAGTTCGCTTTTGCCCTAATCTTCCCGGTTCCACGCAAACAAACACATGACCGCTTAAAGACTTAAGGCCTTGCGCCAGGGAATCACTTCCCTCGAACCTTTTGCCTTAACAAAATTTTGCCTCCCAGATAGCCTCTAGGGAACGAACGCTTAGCGAGTCGGGGCGGGACCTTAGGTTCTTGGCAACGGTGTTTAAGTCGCCGACCCCCACGGGGACACCCGGAGTGTCATGACCGTGCTGGGGATCGTGCTGAACCTGCCGTCCAATCACCCATTCCCGCACACCGCTCTCACTTAGCGATTCCGCCTTTGCTATCGGGTTTTTGTAGGGCCGCAGGGTACCAGAGGCAAGTGTCCTGGTGCTACCCGACAGTGGGCAAGAGACTGAAAAGAGGGTAGGAAGAACAACTATTTCAGATAAGGAGAGTGAACGTTTAATTTTAAACAGAAGGCCTCCCCCGACCCGCGGCGGAGAGGAAGACACACTCCGGCCGGTCGGGGAACGGAGCCTGGGACTTACAACCGATCAAGGGTAGAACTTGCGCAGATTTTCTATATTCTGGGAGTTCGCCAGTTCTTCGCCGTCTTCAGTGGCCAACCTGACCGCCCCGGGATGAGAGACTGAGACCACTTTGAAGGGTCCCTCCCACTAGGGAGACAGTTTATGCGACCCGGCATGCGACTGGATTCTTCGCAAGACCAGGTCGCCCGCTGCCAGTGTTCTCTCATTGACCCGGGAGGCGTGGTACCGCTTGAGTCTTTGCTGGTACCTTGCCGCGCGCAGAGCCGCCCGATCTCGCGTCTCTTCCAGCAGGTTGACGTCGTCCCGACGTAGATCTTCCTGGTCTTCTTCCACGAACGCAGCAACGCGTGGCGATCCCAGTTCCAGTTCTGAAGGGAGGACAACTTCCGCGCCGTAGACCAGGAAGAAAGGGGTTTCCCCGATGGCCCGGTTAGGGGTAGTTCGAAGTGACCACAACACCGCCGGGAGCTCTTCAGTCCATCGGGCCCCACGCTTGTGGAGTCGATTGAATGCCCGTGTCTTGAGGCCCTTCAGCACCAGCGCGTTGGTCCGCTCGACTTGGCCGTTGCTCTTGGGGTGGGCGACCGAGGCAAAGCAGACCTTGGTGCCCATCTCTTCGCAGAAACCTAAGAAGGCCGCGCTGGTGAACTGTGTGCCGTTGTCGGTGATGATGCGGTTGGCGACCCCAAAGCGGGCGAAAATCCCTTGCATGAACTTAACCGCAGCCGCGGCGGTGATAGATCTTACTGCCTCGGCTTCCACCCATTTAGTGAACTTGTTGATGGCGATGAACAGGTGGGTGTAGCCCCCTGTGGCCCGCGAGAGCAGGCCGGGATATCCGACCCAGGCGCGAGGGCCTGGTGGTTGGTGGATCTGCTTGGCGTGGAATCGCACGCCTCGCATCTCCTCACCACCGCGAGGCATCCTGGAGGGCGGTTGGCCAATAGAACCCTTGACGGAAAGCTTTTCCCGCCATCGTTCGTCCGGACACATGGCTCCCGCACACGCCTCCATGGATATCCGAGAGTAGACTGCTCCCCTCTTCCCGAGTGATGCACTTCAGAAGGATTCCGTTCTTACCGGCCAGACAGTCCCCGCCCACCAGGGTGTAGCACTTGGCCTTCCGTGCTAGCTTCTCTGCTGACGCATCATCGCCGGGGCACACTTGATCCCGCAGGTAGGCCAGGATCGGATCCATCCAAGTGCCTTCCCGGTCAAGCACAGCGACCACGAGGTGGTCGTCCGGCACTCACTTTGGCGGCGTTCGCGGAACCACTTTCCCTCCAGGGCGAGGGTGAGCGGCATCACCATCGTCCCCGTCAGAAATGGGGGCTACGATGGACGGTCGCGGAAGCCTTTCTTCAAAGACCCCGACCGGCACAGGAGATCTGGTTGAGGTGAGCTGGGCAAGCTCGTCTGCCAGATGGTTGTCGCGTCAGGGGATGTGAGTATACCCCAACCCTTGAAATGCCTTTCCAACTTCCTCGACCTCCGCCAGTACGCCGCCATGACGGGTCAGACAGAGAAATCTTTCCTTGCACGATTGATGACCGGCCAGGAGTCGCCCTTTACTTGCAAAGCGCCGGCACCGACGCGGCGACGGCGCCGAGCCCACCAAGAAACCTCGTACTCGGCGGCGTTGTTAGTGGCCTTGAAGTCGAGGGCGACCACGTGCTTGAGGAGGTCCCGGTCGGAGAGACCAGAGAACCCAGCCCCCGCGCCTTCAAGCCTGAAGGACCCATCGAAGAAGAGCGTCCAGGGGGAGGGCGCGGGGACCTCACCGGCTTCGGGCTCAGCTGGAGTCCACTCGACGACGAAGTCCGCCAGCCTTTGACTCTTTATCGTGGTACGAGGAGCGAACTTGACACCGAACTCCCCCAGCTCGACGGACCACTTTGCGATGCGGCCCTCTGCTTCTCTGTTGTGGAGGATCTCGCGCAGGGGGTACGAGGAGACCACTGTGATCTCGCTCCCTTGAAAATAGTGCCGCAACTTTCTTGACGCCACCACCACAGCATAGACCATCTTCTGAGCCTGAGGGTACCTTGTTTCTACGTCATGAAGCATCTTGCTGATGTAGTAGACTGGCCGTTGGACGCCTTCTCGCTCTGCCACCAGCGCCGCGCTTACCACGGAGGGACTAGCCGCCACATACAACAGCAGTGGCTCACCCAGCTCAGGGGCGACCAGCATTGGGGGAGAGGAGAGGTACTGCTTCAAGCCTTCGAACACCTGCTGGGCTTCTGGGGTCCATTCGAACGAGTTGGTCTTCTTCAATAGCTTGAACAGCGGCAGGCTTTTCTCCCCTAGCCGAGCTATGAACCGGCCAAGGGAGGCCAGCCGGCCAGTCAAGCATTGCAGCTGCTTGAGGCGGGTAGGCGGCTGCATCCGCTCAATTGCTTCTATCTTTTCTGGGTTGACCTCGATCCCGCGGCTGGAGACCAAGAACCCAAGCAGCTTCCCAGATGAGACACCAAACACGCACTTCTCGGGATTCAACTTTACACAGTATTTTCTGAGGCGAGAGAAGGTCTCATCTAGGTCCTGGACAAGCTCATCGGCCTTCTTTGTTTTCACTACCAGGTCGTCAACATACACTTCGAGGTTCCTCCCTATTTGGGGCCGAAACATAATGTGCATGGCCCGCTGATAGGTGGCACCGGCGTTCTTCAGCCCGAAGGGCATCCTGACATAGCAGTATACACCGAGAGGAGTCACAAAGGCGGTTTTTTCTTCGTCTTCCTGCGCCATACTGATCTGATGATACCCGGTGTAGGCGTCAAGGTAGCACAGGGCTTCACACCCCGCCGTGGAGTCGACGACGATGTCTATCGATGGCGAAGTGCAGGTCCTTGGGGCAGGCTTTATTGAGGTCGGTGAAGTCGATGCACATTCGCCACTTCCCGTTGGACTTCTTTACGAGCACGGGGTTGGCCAACCACTCCGGATAGGTGGCCTCCCGCACAATCCTGGCAGACAAAAGCTTCTCCACCTCATCCCGAATGGCGTCCTGCCGCTCTGGCGCCTGCCGCCGGATCTTTTGCCGAACCGGGTGCGCTCCAGGGAGCGTTGCCAATCGGTGCTCAATCACCTCCCTAGGGACCCCGGTCATTTCTGATGGTTCCCAAGCGAACACATCCAGGTTAGACCGGAGGAAGGTGACGAGCGCGCCTTCCTATTTGGCGCTGAGGTCGGTGCCGATCTTGACGACCTTGCCCGAGCCGTCCTCGCCCACGGGGACCGCCTTTGCCTCGCCCGCCGGCCTGGGCGGGGCGCGGGCCCTGACCGGGGGGGAGCTCGGGCCGTCATCCTTATCGCGCGCCGAGCAGGTGGCGCCGGCCAGGTCCTGCAACTGCTTGCTTAGACGCAGGGCTTCCAGTCTATCCACCTTCACCGTAATTGGACCCCCAGGCCCTGGAATCTTCACCAACATGTAGGCATAGTGAGCAACCGCCATGAACTTGACCAGGGCCGGACGGCCAAGCAGGGCGTTGTATGGGAGGTCGAAATCGGCGACTTCGAAGTCAACCAACTCCGTCCGGAAGTTTTCCGCGCTCCCGAACGTAACAGGCAACCGGACCTGCCCCAGGGGCAAGAGGCCCACCCCGGGGGCGATTCCGTAGAAGAGTGGGGCCGGGCGCAGCTCCTCATACGGCACCTGGAGCGCTTGGTACGCCCCGATTGACAGCAAGTTGATGGCGCTGCCTCCATCAACGAGGACCCGCCCGAGCTTCGCGTTGCGAACCGTGGGAGAGACCACGATCGGCAAATGGCTCGGGCCGGAAACGTTCTCCGGGTGGTCGGCCCGGCTGAAAGTGATCGGTTGCTCCGACCACTTTAGTAGCCTACTCGCCCCGGAGGACGATCTGATACAAGAGCGCACCGCCTCGGATCCCGCTTATCTTGCGAGTTCGATGAGTAGGTGGCTGAGCCCCCGTGGATGAATGCCACCGTGTGCTCCGCCTGCTGAAAGGCCAATGGGGCTGAGTCTTCGTTGTCGTCGTCGTCTCCGTGGTCTTTTTCACGGCGCTTCTTGAGCCGCCTGTCTACCAGCTTGGACACAACTTGGCAGTCCTCCAGGTCATGTCCACTCGTTCGATGGATGGGGCAATAGGGTTTGCCCCCGTTGTCTTCGCGACGGGGCGAGCGGCGGTCCCTGCGGTCGCCGCGCCGGTCCCGGTGCTCGTCCCTTCGGTCCGGATCATCGCGACGCCGGGATTTGGTCTCTGGTTCGGCAACCAGGACTTCCCTAGCGGCGGTCTCCTTTCGCTTCTTCTTCTTCTTCTTGCGGTCGGAGGATTTCGAGGTGCCGGCGTCGTCGGTGTCGGTAGGCCTCGTCGCACATTTTCGAGCCTCGGCCGCCCTGGCGCACTTGTGCGCCAGGGAGAACAACTCGGAAGTGGTTGAGATGACGCGGGTGGCCATCTTCTCATGCATTTTCTGATCCCGGACCCCCCTCCGGAAAGCGATAATTACCGACTGCTCAGAGATCCGAGGGATCGTATTGCGGCAGTGGCTAAATCGCCGGATAAACTCTCTCAGGGACTCCCCCTCTGTCTGCTCCAGAGCGTGGAGGTCGTCCTCCACGCCTGGCTGAGCGTAGGAGCCCTGAAAGTTGGCAACGAAAATGTCACACAGCTCCTCCCACGAGTGCACGGAGCCTCGCGGGAGGTTGAGTAGCCACGACCGGGCGGAGCCCGTCAATGACGTCGGGAGGTAGTTGGCCATGACCTTCTCGGACCCCCCAGCAGCACGCACCACCGTGGTGTAAATTTGCAGAAACTCCTCCGGGTTGGTGGTGCCGTCGTACTTCTCGATGGAGGCAGGACGGAATCTCTCCGGCCACGCAGCTTGTCGGAGGCGGAGAGAAAACGCCTGGCATCCGACGTTGTAGGGGGAGCAGCGTTGTTCGCCAGCTCCTCGGTCCCGAGGAGAGGACGAGGAGTGCGATCCTGCGCTCTCCCCGGAGTCCGAGGGGGAAGCCCCTTGGCGCCCGGTGGGTGTCTGAGGAGTGGGGCGCCGCTGAGCACTCTCACGGCGCCCCCTGAGAATGTGACGCAGGTCACCGTCGCGCTGGAGCCGTCTCTCGTCCAAATGCGATCTGAGATCTTCGCGATTCCTCCTTGACTCGGGGGGACCGCGAGAGGAAGCGGAGTCACGTGCATGCCCCCCTATAACGGAGGGGGCTGCAACCAGGACTCCCTTCCCCTTGTCCCGGCCCTTGAGACCGGGAGAAGCCGTGCGGCGGCTGGAACCTTGCGCGTCAGTTGCGCGTGCTCCTTGCCGCCACATGCCAGAAGCCCCCGGCTGGGCCACCGCTTCAACCTGCTGTTGAGCGGCGTCGACCAAGTGGATGATATCCCGCAGCCATGGAGTGGCTGGGGTGTCCCCCCCAGCGTTACTGGGGGATGATCGAGAAGCAGCCGGGCCGCATGAAGGCTTCGCGCGGGGGTGTCATCCCCCAGCGCCAAGCGCCGTTGGACAGGCTGACTCCCGGGCGTGGGAGTCACGCGTGCTTCTCCCGCAGCGGAGGGACCCGGGTGGCCCGGCTCCCTCCCCGAATGCCGGGACCGGCTACGGGTGCCGCTTTCCTCGGGTAGATTACTGCGCTTGGAGTGCGACTCCGCCATGCAGACGAGCGCTCCTCCTTCTGTGAGCTTGGCTGAAGCGGAGGGAGAGGGCAATCTAACCACCAATAGCCCCTACAGCGCGCCACTTGTGGCCAGATTCGCCAACAGGCACCTCCGAGTCGGGTGCTTATAAGGTTCAGACAGGGGGCTTTCGGGGTAGTCGCCAGCGGAAGGAAGATGGACGGGGTACCGGTGAAGCTCAAAGGAATGAGGACGCTAGGGTTTACCCAGGTTCAGGCCCTCCGGAGAGTAATAGCCCTAGTCCTGCTTTTCTTGATATTGCTCGTGTTCTAGCTTGAGAATATGAAACCCTACCGACGATGGGTCGAACCCCTTTCTCCCTTGCACCCCGGCTCCCTTTTATACTTGGGCTGGCGGGGGCGCATGGGGTGCTTACACTGCAAGTCATACTCATTACACGGGTACGGGCGCATTTAATGCGCGCGTCGCTGTTCTTACATCCCATCATCATCTGCCGCAGCCGTCACACCCCCGCCTAGGGCCCCACGTCCGCCAATGCTACCTGTTCCGTCAGGGGGCGAGGTGCTGCCGTGATGTCACACGCAGTTAATGCACGCCTGGGGAAGACGTGCCGCCATACTGCATTCTCCATGCTTTGCATTTAATGCGCACGATTCGCATTAAATACCCTTGATCAGAGTGCTGCAGCCTCGGGGACGGACACCAGGGGCGTGGCACATTGCCACGTGTCCGTTGGCGACCACCTTCTGGCGCCCGGTGGTGGCTTTGATCGCCACACCGCTTCACTGGGCGACCACCTGGTCGCCGAAGCGTGCTTTACGCCACGCATCCCTTGGGCGACCACCTTCACAGGTGCCCGGTGGTGGCTGGTCGCCACTCGCCCACCTGGCGACCACCTTCTGGCGCCAGCCAGCGTGGCGGCGCCACACATCGCGAGACCACCTTCTGGCGCCAGCGGCGTGGCGGCGCCCACTCGCTGGCGACCACCTTCTGGCGCCAGCCGGCGTGGCGGCGCCACACATCGCGAGACCACCTTCTGGCGCCAGCGGCGTAACGGCGCCACACATCGCGGGGACCACCTTCTGGCGCCAGCGGCGTGGCGGCGCCACATCGGCGACCACCTTCTGGCGCCAGCCAGCGTCGGCGCCACATCGCGAGACCACCTTCTGGCGCCAGCGGCGTGGCGGCGCCACATCGCTGGCGACCACCTTCTGGCGCCAGCCCAGCGTGGCGGCGCCACACATCGCTGGCGACCACCTTCTGGCGCCAGCAGCTGCGGCTCGGCGCCACTGCCCATCGCGGCGACCACCTTCTGGCGCCAGCCAGGCGTGGCGGCGCCACACTGGCCCATCAGCGACCACGCAGGAGTTCTTTGCTTACTGCGGCGGTGTGCCCGCGCACACCCTGTCCGCCCGTCGGTTTCTTTTATTGCGGGAGAGTGGGGACCCCGGCGTTAAATACGCCGACACCTTGGTCCTCTGCCTCTTAGACAAGAGTAGGTACAGAGTCACTCTTTTTTTTCCTGATTTTTTGTCAGGAAATGGTGCTCCTGGCATGGCCTCATCTGTTTTGGATGAATTTGCCAATTTGAACAACCCCGTCTCAGTAACATACTCGGAGTAGAAGTCACACTTACCTTCTTCTTCCTCCACAAAGTCATTGACGGTGAGGTGAGCGTAGTCGACGAGATCGAATGAATTCTCTTCATCCATTGATTCCGTCGATAACATATTACCTTTTTCAACCTTGAATTATGATGGAGACCCTCCTTCTAGCGCCAACTATTGATATTCAAGACCCTGTGGGCCCCTAGATCGAGCTTGTGAATGTAATTTTTGTTGTCTTTGTCAAGTAAATCAGAGATTGAAAGGAGTAAGAAAATAAAATTGCTTATTTATTGGATTACAGGTGTTTATAGATTACAAACTTGAGTGGAGAACAAAAATACTAATGCTAATATGTTATCTCTAATCTTGAGCCTGATCTTGATATCTTGTGAGTCCTTGCGGAGGCCTCCTATTTATTACATACGAAGGGATGGTAGTTTGTCATCTTCTAAGAGGCGTCTTCTCGCTAAAAGATGTCTTTTCATCAAAAGGTGTCTTCTCACTGCAGATGTGTTTTGTCGTCAAAAGAGGCGTCTCTTCATAGGTAGTAACCTTCAAACAGTTGTCTACACCTGTTAGAGAAAGCATGTCCCACACGTAAGCATTATGCGGAGGTAAACTCCACCCGACCTCGACCAGGTCAGGGTGTGGACTTATCCGCGTCCGACTTGTATGCTGGTCGTGGTTATCCGATCAGTGTGTGTCTATCAGGTTGGGATAATTTAGGGTATAGCATATTATCCCATTAATATTATGTATATTAATCGAGAATATTTTCATGTGACAATCTTTTGACTCTGGTCAAAATTATAACCAGATAATGGGTCTTAGGCCATGTTTTTAATTTATAGGCCTTTTTTTAATTATAAGTGCATGGACCCAAAATTAATTAAGGAGACATTACTCGTCGTCACTATCTACGTATGCAAATTAAACCTTATAAAATCAAGATGATATATAGGGCAATAAAAGCTACCTTTCAACTTTTTATTCTTCAGATCATGTTTGTTTAGATTTAGACCTTTTGGTTCATAACTTAAAGTTAGCCTTTTGGTTTAACCAGCTTAAAAGCATTCCATTTTTATACGTGATAGAAATAGGTAATTGTACCTTGTTATTAGTAACATTGGTATAAAAGAAACACTTACTAAGCTAAAAAAGTACTTATATAGTGGGTTTTAGCTTTTAGTTATACAAAGGTTTATGTTTTTTTTTAAAATCAGATAAAACTCTATCTATTTATTGAAACTTTGAATTTTT
This sequence comes from Rhipidocladum racemiflorum, assembly GCA_036346355.1. NCBI lineage: Eukaryota > Viridiplantae > Streptophyta > Magnoliopsida > Poales > Poaceae > Rhipidocladum > Rhipidocladum racemiflorum. The sequence goes on from CM070571.1 coordinate 25,884,857, forward strand.
TACTTTTAAACATCTTAGAAGTTACGAAACTGAATCCGTGTTATACGTCTAATTAGCCCCAAAACCTACAAGCACACAAGTAACATACCCTACGGCCGAACTAGGGATGCCAATTTTACCTATGAATTCGGGTATCCGCGGGTACCTGACCCGATAAGAACGGGTATAGGTAGCACTTTAGACTTACGGATTTTCAGGTTTGGGTACCCGATAAGGTCATAGGATGAGCATAGGTGCCAAATTATAGCCATAGGTACCAAATGGGTATCTAATGACATGGGTAACGACGTATCCAGTTTAGGGAATGAATTTTTTTTAGAAGATTTGGGAATAATTAATACTTTGTGCTTAGTAATGGTGGAAGAGGTCAACATCTTGTGTTCTAGCCGAATGAACTAATGGGGATAGTTGATACTTTGTGCTTAGTGATGTTTTGTTCCTTTTGCCGAAATCTTGTGTTCTAATTACCATATGAACTAATGGGGATAGTTGATGTTTTATGAATTCTTAGTCAATTAGGCCTACATGGCCTTTATAGCAATTGCATTCATGATTACAAAATTTAGAGATACGACATTATTAATTGGGTTTCGGATACCCATTGAGTTCGAATATGGACATATATTTGTGCTTGTAAAATTTATTGAGTTCGAATGGGCAACACTTAATTTTGATTCAGATTCGAATGAGATCTTCCGATTACCATCTTGATCGAACACGGCAAAGGCATTAGGCACGGACGCCCCATTTCTTAGTGTTAGGGTTTTAGAAAAAACCCCCGCGTATGGACAAACCCACGCGGATCCAACGGTCGAGCACACCGCACATCGGCTCAAAACCTGAGCCGGCGCGAATCTCAACACTGCCCGCTATAAAAGTCGCGCAGCTCCCCGACCTTTTCCCTCCGCTCCGCCTCCCTCCGCTCCTTACACACAGGCACACACTCCTCTCGCTAGCGCGGCGCAAGAAGAGGGGTCTAAAACCCTAGGGAGCGAGGCGGCGAGAGAGCCAGTGGTCTTTCGCGATGACGGCGCCGGCGGACAAGGGGAAGAAGGCAAAGACTGACGCCGACGGCGGCGAGGAGAACGATCAGAACGAGGGCGCCCTCGTCCTCTCCATCGAGAAGCTCCAGGAGATCCAGGACGAGCTCGAGAAGGTGAGCCACGCCTCTGCCTCTCTCTCGAGTTTAGTGGCTATTTATTTTGGTGCGCTGTGATGGGGTGGGGGGGGGGGTGGGGGTGGGGAGGGTAGGTCCGGTTGATTTGGCGGTGGGTTGAGGGTTTGGAGCGGGGGGTTGTGTCGAATTTCGGAGGAATTTCGTGGAGGGGTCGGTGATTGTGGTTTGGTGGAATTCTTCCTGCCTTGTGGTTGCGGTGTTGCGAATTACCCTGTGGCGCAAACGTTCGAGCAGTCCTAAATGTTTGGTTTTGGCAAATTCTATTAGGAAGTTCTTGGGATTGAGGGATGGAATTCAAGTGGTAGTATTAGAGCAGGAGGTTTTAGCTAATGACTGATGCATTAGTGAGCTTGTTTGCATGAAAATTCGGACTTCATGGTGTATAGTATTACTGTATTGCAAGAAATTTGTGGATGCTTCAAAAGCAGTGGGCGGAGACAGCGTTCAGGTGGTCTCATAGTGAATGCCAGATAATGATTTATGTTGGACAACATTGAGACAAATTAGTAACTTTTTTGGTTGAAAAACACAAAACATGTAATGTACCATTAAAATTTCAAACTTTGTCTACCCTGTCCTACATGTTGATTGCCATGGTCATGCGTGTTGGCCACCCCCGCCACACCATCTGCCGATTGCTATGACTGATATGTTGGTTGTTAGCATGTTATACCCAAGGTGGTCAAGGCATACCTGGTGACCATGGCGACCAAGGCGAGGTACGGCGAGTGACATTAAGACAAGAGGAGAAGCAGAAGCAGGCGGCAGAGAAGAAGGAGGAGAAGCAGAGTAGGAGGCAGAGGACGAGCAGAGTAGGCGGCAGGGGAAGAGAAAGTGGCAGAGGAAGAAGGAGAAGCATAGCAGCCGGTAGAGGAAGAAGAAGGAGAAGCAAGAAGGGAGGGGACTCAGGGTCAGGGGAGATAACCAGACTACCAGAGGAAGTGGAGGACAGAGGGGAGCTCGTCAGCGGCCGGCTTTGACTGATTTCGTCCAAATGAAGAGGAAGCCGACCCTTGACCGATTTATGTCCAATCCCTCTGCTAGCTGGCCAAGTTGGCCGCGTAGAGCCTTGCCGTGGATGCCGAGGGGACACCGCAACTCCCTAGTTGCCTGCCTAGATGTCCAAGGCGAGGCGAGCAGCTGCAGCAACCAAGGCGACGCCGTAACAACTATGGTTATACCCAACATGATCACCAACTTGTTCAAAACAAAATTTTTGGACAACTCAAATAGCTTAGCAGTTTCTAGCCAGTACAATTTGCAATTGATGTTTCCCTTTGGAAATAGTTGTAGAAATGTCTGAAGTAATATATCCATGTATTTGACTCCAATTTCACCTTTTTTACCTTTCACCTAATATGGTGCTTCACTATATTTGAAGGTATTAAGTTTATCCATATTATATTTTGATTTTTTTTTACTAATCCATATTTATTTTTTCTTCTTTTGAAGAGTTGTCCTGTGCTGCTTTTAAGGTGATGCCTGGTGGGCAGTAGGAACAACCATTTAGACTAACAGAACAACATAAGAATTACCTGTCATGCTTATGTTAGTTTTATTCATTGTTGACAGGTTAATGAGGAAGCAAGTGATAAGGTGTTGGAGGTTGAGCAGAAATACAGTGAGATTCGAAGACCTGTCTACCTTCGGAGGAGTGACATTATCAAAACAATCCCAGACTTCTGGCTGACAGCGGTTCGTAGACTACTATATTCTACAATAACCATTCCATGTTTTTTTGAACTGTTGATCATCTTACGTGCTGTTTACAGTTTCTGAGTCATCCTCTACTCAGCGAGCTTTTGACTGAAGAAGATCAAAAGGTATCTTTATTCTTTACTATAAAAATTGATTTCAGTATTACTTGAAAATTTGTATGAGCATAAGCTTCAAATATCTGGAACAGTTTTGTGGACATTTTTTATTAGATCTATGTAACACAGAGGTTCTTCTTTTGTTATAGATATTCAAGTACTTGGAATCTGTTGATGTGGATGATTCTAAAGATGTCAAGTCGGGCTACTTCATTACTCTTGTAAGTATGACTTCCACATGTGAATTATGATGTCTTTATTGCTTCACTTGTGCTTACCTGTTTGTTTTTGAACTAGCAGAACTTCTCTGAGAATCCGTACTTTGAAGACAGAAAGCTTGCAAAGACATATTCCTTTGCTGATGATGGAACAACAACAATAAATGCTACTTGCATTAAGTGGAAAGAAGGAATGGTATTGTACTATTTTGAAAGCTATATCTCAGCACTGGTTTAGATGGTAAAAATCTAATGCCTTTCTAATAATGCTCACAGGGAATTGCAAATGGAAATGCTATGAAGAAGAAAGGGAGCAAGCGGCCATTGGTTGAGGAAAGGTTAGTTGCTTCTCTTGCCTTTGGCAGGATTGTGGCAAATTGTTTTGCAATACATGAATACCGTGTCAACGCTTTTTATTATTTCTATTTTCCAATTGGATGCTGATGTTGAAATATTTGATGCTGTCTTTCATATTTGTAGTCATTTCCCTTGATTCTATTTTATTGGATGTTCATGTTATGGCTTAAATAATTGTAAATGATTAGTATTGTTACTTCTCTCATTATCCGATACAGTTATTCCTGCGATGATTATTTACAGTTCGATTCTGTATGCCCTATAGTAACTTGTGAAATGTTAGTGGAACTCTAAGCAACTTCGTTCGATCCTCTGCTACTGAATATCATTAGCAATTGCACAAGATCTTGATGAAAGTTGTGAAAGATGCCATGTTACTCAAGTCAACTCACATTGATGCTTTAATTATAAGCATATAAAAATGGCTGGTAATCACATAAGTACATTTGAACACACTGCACTTTTATGTGTTATTCAAGCGATAAGATGCGGCGAAGCAGCTTACTACTTTTTTACCACCAAAGAGCCTAAGGTGCGCGGCGAGGCGACACCATACATACATCCTTATCTAGTATAGCAGCAAATAAATCAGCAGTTTTGTAGGTCATGCATACCTTGATATTGCCGATTCTTGAGCCCATGTAGCACCCATCCTAATTCCAATTTATCTTCTCCCATGTAGCACCCACCCCCCTTGCAAGTTCCAACATGTAGTTTGTTACAAAACATTACAATAATTCATATTCCAATTAATTGAGTAAATATGGATTATTGACATACCTTGTTCATAGTCTCTTCTCTCTTCTCCCAAGCAACAAACTACATGACAATAGGACAGCAATGAAGTAAATAACTGAAAATTAAATATATGATTACATGAACATAAGTCCACAACAATAACATAAGTCCACAAGCTTAGAGTCTAATGCCTAATGGCATAACATAAGTCCACAATATAGCATAAGTCTAACTCTCATCTTCTAAAAGTCATCAATCTCGAAATCATCCAAATTGTTAGTAGCATCCATGTTCTCTCCTTCACCACCTTTGATAGCATCGGTTGGATCTTCGCCATAATCATCCACATCATCGTCATCAAGCACGATCTCTTCCTCCTCTTCATTACCCGAATCCGAGTGTGGCTCTGAGTAGATCTTGCACGTTGGGTGTAGGTCATAGGCTCGCCATAGCTCCCCTAGGAACATTATGAACTCGAAGCTCTCATGACGCACCAACGACTTCATCAAAATTGTCCCATTTAAGGTCACATTCACATCCACGACCACCTTGAGGTGGTTCAACCGATGGGTCAACCCATTCATTGTCCCAATCAAAATCTTCTATAACCAATGGGTCATAGCTTTGACCCTTCCTTACACTGCTTTTGAAACTTGCTTGTCATCTTCCGGTTGTATAGAACATAGACTCGATCATTCAATTTATTGTGCTCTAACTGGTTCCTTTTCTTGGTATGGATCTGCAATGGCAAGCAAAGCAAACAAAATGAATAAATGGCTTGCTGAAATTGGTAATGAATGAACAAAAAGGAGCTACAAAATGAGGAGTTAAAATTCAACACTTCATCAACTTGACCTACAAATTCAAAGGTACTCCAATTTCTCTTACAACCGGATGATGAAGCACAAAGACTAACGATATGCTTCGCAAACCTTTGTAGCTCAATGGCCTTGCCGCCATAAGCGCGCCACCAATGAACTAAAATTGCAAATACATGCATATATTAGGATTTAGGACTGATTAAAAACACTTTCTAGGGCTTTAGGAATCTATGTTTTGGGTTGCCATTTTACTTAAAAAGTCGTCTCCATGTTGGGCTTCATAGAGAATGGACTATCGATTTTCTTTAGTTGATATCTTGTACCATTTTTGCAAGCACATTAGTGAAACAACCCCTTAACTCCCCAACATATGCATATTCACTCTTCTTTTGGATGGGAAAGAATTTCCCCTTGTTCAAATAGAGTGCAGCTCCATATAATAGGGTGTCCATTTGCTTCATCCAATGCTAGTCAATAATTTTCATGATGCTCTTGGTCAAAACTGTCATATTTTTGGTAGAGAAGGCTGCCTTGATCTTTTCCTTTGCTTAGCCATGAATCATGAACCTCTTGCATGGTAGGCTTCTCATCAGTGTCAACCATCCTTAGCAGTTAGCACAACTAGAAGTGGTTGTGAAGCTCTAAGGCAAATCCTCAATTGAACTCTAGAACTCCTTAGAAAGAATAATGGCATGCACTTTTTTCCAGCCTATGTCTTTGCCAATTTGGTTGTAGTTCAATCATCACTAACACATAGATATATCAGCACTTGTGCAAACTCCGCAAAGTAAGGAATTCTGTGGCAAATCGAGTAGCTGCGGGTCTCACAAGATCTATCCCACATGTCCTCTCATTCACTACACTAAAAAGCCCTGTAAATGAATGTGGTGAGATGTCGGGATGTGCAATAGGCTTCTTAAATTTCTTCTACTTCTCTATGTCTTCCAACATAAGGTCCAAGCAATGTGAAGTGCAAAGGATCCAAAACAGTGTAGGAATCCTCTCCATTAGAAGCTTGCCATCTACCTTATAGTTAGCACCATTATCAATGACTACTTGAACAACTTTCTTTCCAATGTTCTTGATTCTCTTCTCTAGCTAGTTGGCAAGCATCATTGCATCATATGTTTTGCTTGATACATCAACAAACAAGAATGTTAATCAAGTGGTGTCCCCTTCTACCTGTTGTAAGGACCCACTATATTAATTAGTTAAATAATAGTATTAGTGGTTAATTAGGCTATTAATTAGTGTTCTTCGTTAGTGTAAAATTCAAAAATGCGAATAGAGCGAATAGAAATAGAAAGAGGATTGCCGTCAGACCCGCAGGCGAGGTATTGATCACCGAGATACCAGACCCGTAGGGCCGGGTCGGCACCTCGCTAGATCGGTTCATCATTCGACAATCCTAACTTACCTGTCGGATTGCGGGTATCCGTAGCCGTGTAGATCAGTTGATAGTGCACTGCCCATGTAGTAAATGAATAAAAAGGAGCCAAGAGGTAACTCAGTAACTTTGACCATTCCATGCCTTCAACCAGCCAGCTCAGCCAATCCAAATGCATTCCCCCCCAGCAGCCAGCTCACAGCCAGCCAGGGAGAGGAGCTCATTCTTATCCCCTTCCCCCCAGTGCACAAGAGCAAACAAGCCTCCATTCTTCACTCCACTCCCAGCCGAAACCAAGAAACTAGCGAGAGCAACAGAGAGCACCAACACACAACCACACTCCGTCCAGAGAGCGCCCAAAGAAACCAAGAACCGGCAGGAGCAAGAAGCAAGAGGAGGAACCACAAGCCGGCATAAAGAGATCCACAAGAAGCACTGAACCAGGAGGTTCCCCAAGAAGCAAGAAGGATCCCGAAGCATCAGAACCCAGAGGAACCACAAGCCAAGAACCGAACCTGGTGATCCACAAGAACAAGCTGTGATAAAAAGGATCTCCCAAGAACCGAGCAGCACCTGCACCATCTTCTTCCTTCAGCTGGCCACTGATCTCTCAGGTGCACGATCATTTCCAGTAGCTAAGCTACTCCTCTAGTGCACCATTGAGTAGATCGGTAGTTTGTGGTCTCAGTGAGCTCTAGGGTTACTTAAGCCAAAGCCTAGCCGTCCCGCTAGAGTCTAGCATCATTGACCCCTCTAAACTTGCAAGCAAAAACTGAAACCAGAGTAGAATGCGAGAACCAAGCAGATCAAGTAGTATATGTTCTTATCATTCACCCAAAATGCCAAATCAAAAGTAAAGCAAACGTAAAATGAGGCAACCGATTAGACCGTGTATCATCTGTTCTTATGTCTGGCCACTAGGGCAAATAAGGGAGAGAGGGGAGTAGAGGAGATTAGAGGAGGATTCGGCAGCATAGAAGAAGGGGAAAGAGGGAGAAGTAGAGAGGGAGAGGGCGGAGAGGGCGGCGGCGTCGACCGGGAGGAAGGCAGAGAGGAGAGGAGGGGGCGACCAGGAGAGAGAGAGAGAGAGAGAGAGAGAGAGAGGAGAGGCAGGGTGTAGAGGAGGCTGGCGGCGTGGCGTTCTTGGCCGACGTCAGGCAGCGGCGGCGAGGCCGATCGTAGGAGGAGCCGATCGAGCGATGAAGCAAGGGAGGAGAAGAACCGAGAAGCAGAGAGGGCTTCGGCCATCAGAAAAGAAAAACGGAAGGGAGAGAGAAGGAGAAAAGAAAAGAAAAAGGAAGAAGGAGAGAGAAAAAGGAAGGAGAGAAAAAGGAAAAAGAAAAGAAAAAGGAAAGGAAAGAAGAGAAAAGAAAAGAGGGAGATTAAGAAAAATAGGTTATTTCCGTTCTTCGTGCTTTTAACGTAGGTTAAATCACCGAATTCAGATCGTAGGAAAAATTCTATTTGATTTCTAAAATCTGCGAGTTAGTAGTTAATAATTGTGTAAATTGTTTATTGTTGTATTAATTGAATTGCCGTGTTCATTGCTGCTAGAATATTAAGAATCGGGTTAAGTTAGTGGGTTTAGTTAAGTAAGTGTTGTTCGTAGATTCAGAACCATAAGGTTGCTGTGGGTTAATTTCCGTAGAGTTGATACGTTGTATTTGTCAGGTCCAGAACCGAAACAGTCATACCAACCACCTTTGTATTCGAGCGAGACCGTACTTGTAAATCCTACTTCAGGCAAGTTTCCTTTGAAGCAAAGTTTCATTAAATGTTCTCAAATTGTTTTCAATATAATTATCTGTATCATTTATGCATCAAAAACCCTATATATTAAATTGCAAACCTTAAATTGGTTTTGGTTGAATGTGAGTTGGTGAATTAAATTGAGAAGTGAGTGGTATCATGTTGAGAATGAGACCGGTGTTTTGGGCTTTTGAAAGCTGGTGTTGATGGTATTGAGGGCTTAATATTTGTTTGTGGTATATGGTGGGTAGAGGACGCCGATGAGAAGGTTGTAGGCCGGCGGGGTCCTCTACATAGGCTATGATATAAGGATAACCAACTACACTTGGGCAATGAGCCGTATTTTCAGTATCAACCATAGTGTGTGGAAGCGACCAGAAAAGGTTGTCCTAGGAAGGTATGATGATCTCCACATTGGGTAAGAGTAGATAAATACGAGTGTGAAGCTGGGTATGCCGGAAGGCCCAGTGAGGGACACAGAAAATCAGCTGCGGTTGATTCTTTCAGGCTATATATGAATAAAGCCTTGGGTTGAGTATCAGTGGCGCTGCCGCGATAGTCTGATACAACTGTTAGCCGTGAGCCGACGGGATTGCCTAGTGAAGGAATCCGCGACTCGGGTAACAGGGTTGGAGATCTAATACTGGACTAGTGATAAACATTCTGGGGCCTCTCATGTTAAGGGTCACTATGGGTAAAGTGGTACAAACCTGCGTAGGGTCAAATCATGAATTCATGCCTGTCTCCTGGATTGGAGGCTACGGAAGCTAAGTCTGCCTCATATACGGGTGTTAGTAGTCTTATAAATTAAAATGTGCAACTCTTAAAGAAAATCAAAACCTATTTCTAATAAAAATCAGATTTTGGGAAGGAGGTAAGCTGGATTTGGAAAAAGGGAGGAAAAACTCATGTATTGCATTCTATACTATTACTTGCTGAGTACTCTGTACTCACTCTTGCCAACTCTCCCCCTGCTAGATATTTGTTCTATCGATCAAGCTTCTGGTTGGGACGTGGATCCCAATTGGTCCGACCACGAGACTTGGGTTGAGGGTCACCCGCAGACCCAGATTCACGAGGACTACCAGGAAGGATAGAGTGCTGAGTATCTGTGTTACACTTCGTCGGTCTTTTGTGTACTAGTAGTTATGTCTTATGCTTTTGTTGTACTTGGATCCTGTTTAATTATGTATCGAACTTGTAGCCCTGCGTGGCTTGGGTTGTAATATATTTGCATTCAGTTTCTAATTATTGTTCTGTTGCAACACTCTGAACACGGTATAGTAGCTAATAAAGTACCGGGGTGCCCGATATTTTGTTAGCCACTATGCCGAGATTCGCTTAATTAACCCGGGGTAATGACAGATGTTGCTAATTACCCGGGGTTAATTGGGCGGGTCGCTACACCTATCCATCCATTCGACATGAGTGTGCAACCATATTGCTTTCACGCCTCCTTGTGCTTCACCATTGAATTATCTGTCTCCTTAACAATCTCCTCAAGCAATAGCTCCCTATGCTCATAGTAACTAGGAGGCTCGTACCTAGAATCGTACTACGCCATGGCCTTCATAGAAAATCTCAAACTGCCTTGAGTTTACGGCATTAATGGTATGCCACGCTCATAGAAGAACTTGGCTATCTCTAGGTTGACGGCATGACTTTCTTCCTTGGTCCTCATGCGGGACTTAATGCTAGTTTGAGCAGCCCCCTTGGCATGTATTTTCTGTACAACCTCTACGGTTGTTGGTCGGAGCATGGCAATAATTGACTTGGTATCCTGCCTTCTTTGGTGCTGGAAACTTGAACGGAAGAGCAGATTGCTTTTTTTTTTGGTGGCTGTCCCAGAACTTGGGCTGCATAACAAAGGCTTTGGACCTATGAAGCCAAGTTCTCGGGTCGAGGGGGTTAAGGAATGGGAACGCGGGACGAGAGACGCCACTTTGAAAATTATGGTACGAAGGGGGTATACCCTTCGTAGTGTTTGTTCGAGAGTTGAAACGTGTTCCCAATTGGTTGGGAACGATGTTCCCGGAACGATCCCTCGGATAGATAGCATAAGCTAGGCAATGAAGCGGGATATTCATCTTTTCCCAAATACCGAAGACGGGCGACGGAGCGCTATTTGAGAACGCCGTCAGCCGCTGGCGAGGCGCACGAGTGGCGCGTCAACCGGAGTCGTGTGATCAAGAGAAGACGCTCCGGCATGTAGGAGGTCGTCGGCTTGAGACCGGAGGCCGGCGAGACAACGAGGAAGACGACGCGGTAGATCGCGCGGAAGCCGAGGAGGCCGCGTGCGGGCCGATGTTGCCGGCATGGAGGCGTGCGTGGTCGGCCGGTCGACGACGAACGGCGGGGATGCGTCGGATCGCAGCGCGACGGGGATGAGCAGACTGGACCGAGGTACGCCGGGCTGGAGGCCGGGCGGGCGCGCGGCGGCGACGCCGGACCAGGAAAGCGAGCTGCTCGTTCCCCTTCTTCGCACCGTTGATGCATCCAGTGCGGAGACGATGTTCCGGTGTTATTTGGTGCGACGTCCCACGACGACCCTGTTCCTCGTTTCGGAACGAAGTTTCGGGGACGGGGAACGTGGTGTCGTTCCGTGTTCCCTGCTTCTAAGCTTCGGACTTCTTGCTAGTAGTTGTCACACACATCTTCATCTTCGTCTAAAGTGGTCTGCCCCTCTTGTTCTTCCACAAAGCCTCCCACATCTCTTTCATGATTATTGTTGTAGTCTTGGCACATTTTTGAACATCTCCAAACTCACCCGCAAGATGCTCTTTGAATCTTTTGATTCCTCCTGTTACCTTCATGTCACAAAGCGAACATTGGACCAAATCTCAGTTGCCAATAACTAGCCAAAAACCATACCTCCATGCCGGATCATTAGACTTTGCCTTCCGTTTTGGATCAACCATTGGATCATACGAGGCCTCCGAAGTTGCATTACTTGCAATTGCCATTTTGGTTGTGCTTCACTGCTTCTGAAATAAACAAAGCATAAATAGCATCAACAATTCAGCATAACTAGGCAAGTAACATTGAATGTGAGACACATTTGTTTTCTATTAAATTGACCCACCAACAGTGAGCATCATTATTTAGTAGAACATAGCGATTAGCATAAGTGCATAACAGTGAGTAATAGCACACAAAACACTAGCAGACTAGTATATATATATCCTCAGCCCGCATTCAGTCACTCAGATCAACATAGCCTCAAAACAAAATGAGCAGAGCAGCTGTAGAGCAAAGCAAAGGGAGGAAGGTTGGCGGGGAGAAGGGCAGAGAAATGGAGAGAAGAGAGAGAGGGTAGGGAGGAGAGCGGGGGATACTGTACCTGGATGGCTAGATCTGATGACCGGCAACGGCGACGATGTGCCAATGTAGAGGAGACATCGTGGCGGTTAGAGGTGAAGACCAGGAGGGCCGTCCACCTCACGCCAACCTTCCACTTCCCTCCCCTCGATAGGTCCTAGGTGAGCGGACGAGTGCGACCCAGAACGTCCTCTTGAGCCTTGGCCTCCAAACGCTCTGCTAACAGAGCAGAAAATCAGGAAGATAACGTGTCAGGCGACGATCCCAACCAAGGGTACCATAAGCCTGACCCACTACCACAGCATCCGTCAGTTTTCATTTGAATGTTGTTATGCCCTAGTTTTTTTGTAGATATGATAGAAATAGTAAACGAAATGAGTAATAAGAAGTGAAAAGGACAGAGACACTTCCCGACTAGAAAATAAAGTTCCCACTGATGGTGTACTTTGTGTAAGCGAGCTCTAAGATCACATCTTCCCATGGGTTGGTTGTCTATACGGAATACCAAGCCAGATAAGTTATGGCCGATAGGCGCTTCGGAAGCAGTAATAGTCAAAGCAACGAGCCGTTTGCTTAGTTTGGAAATGGAGTCGATATACCTTTGATATACCAGAGAGTTTGGGGTAGCGAGGGGGGGGGGGGGGCTAGGTCTTTCTTCGCAAGCATTTCTCGATGGCCTGAGATGGATTGGACTCCCAGAAACTCAAGAAATTGGGTTGGGTAAGATGAGGACTCCAATAATAAAGACGCTTACTGTCTACTCTTGATTCAACACACATCCACTGTAGTGTTCGAGTGGATCCTGCTACCTCCTCTCGAACTATAATAGACGGGTATTATTTTTTTGATCATTGAATCATTTATTTCTCTTGAAAGCGGTTTAATTCTTTTACAAACGTTTTTTAGGAGGTCGACATCCATTATGCGGCATAGGTGTTACATCGCGTATACAACTTAATCGTACACCACTTTTAGCAATGGCTCGTAATGCGGCATCTCTTCCGCTACCAGCACCCTTTACCATTCCTCCCTCTCTTGTCCCTATTACAACTATAGGAACAGGGGCTTCTCACTTTCCTATAATTCAAAGCACCTAACAGAACGTAGAAGCAAGGGACAACCCACCCATATAGACAACCTGCGGGGAGGATGGCACCACAAGTCTGGCGAAAACGCCGCAGGCGCGAAGCGTGGTGGGTCGCTCCTTTTTTTTTTTTTCTAAAATATCTTTCTTGAATGGAGCTTCGCTCGCCTAGTCTATTAGGAAACAGTTGATTCAATTGCAAAAACTACTGTTTGAGAAGGGACATAGCCAGCTTATGCTAGAATCTATATGTATGAGTATATCTCCAGGGATGACCGCTACCACACGGACACTGACTCAGTTGTCCTTGGTCAACCACTTCCAGATAAAGTTATTTCTTTAGTCTTAGGACTGTTTAAGCTGGAACACCATATATCAAAAGGATACTTTTTAGATCCTTCAACAGGCAGTCTCATGATCGGGCATGAGTGTCCTGATTGTATACTTCCTTTGGTCGAAACGCGGCTGGGGAAGGAAGGGGACACTGGGCGGGATCTTTCAACAGCGAATCCCCCATACGGATAGAGGCACCTATCAAAAAGATACTCCGAAGGCTTTCTAACCGCGTCGAAGCAGAGGAGGTGGCGCGGTGGATCCCTGCTGGATTTGGCAACCGGCAACGGTGATAGAGCAGAGGAGGTGGCGAGGTGGATCTCAGTTGGATCTAGCGACCATCATCGACGACGGAGCAGAGGATGTAGTGCGGTGGATCTTGGTTGGATCTAGTGCCCGACGACAGCAACAGAGCAGAGGTGGTGGCACAGTGGCTCCCTTGACGGAGGGCGGCGGGTGGTGGTGCTAGGTTTTCCAAGCCACGTCGACTGGTGCTCCCTCTCGTTCTTTAGTTGTGATCACTAATTGTGTTGGATGGTGGCATGGTATGTCTATTTACCTTGTACCCTACTCAGCTCACCTATAGTGTCTGCCTCAGGCCACCACGGCGCGTCAGCGATGCCCATAGTTGTCATGGTGTCACCAAGGCGTCCAGTTGGTTGGAGGGGGATGACTTGGCCATTCGCCCAGGCCATGCCGCCGTGACCTTTGCCGCTGCCGTCGCCCCTCTTCGGCTAACTTCCATCGCTACCTCTCTCCAGATCAGTGTTCTTCTCTTCCACTCCCTCTGCTTCTTGCTGCCGCTGCTCTCTGCCGCTGTGGCAACGGGATGCAACCGGAGGGGGTAGGGGTGGGGAGGTAACCCTAGCTGCCGCCGTCGCAAGTCATTGCCACCGCAGTAGAAGAAGCCTCCATGAGGGTGTGGGTGAGGGAGAGGATGCAAGAGAGGCGGCGGCGGTTGTAGAGAGCCATGTGGTACTAGGGCATGAGAGGGGAGGGAGTGGTGCTTACATGGGCTGTTGGGCTTGAATGGGATAGTGGGCTGAGTGTGGTAATGGCCCATACCTCATCTCTTTTCCTTTTCTTGATACATATGCATAGACCATGGTTCTTAACTTCCTCTAATCATACGATACTATTTATTATTTTCATCATCTAATCATCGCCTAGGCGTCCTGGCGCTCCGAGCTCGCAGCGCCTAGCCGGACCGCCATGACAGCTATGGCGATGCCTAAGTGACGCAATGGCCGTAAGGTCGACGCCATACCATGGCATGGCGCAATCCCCCATGGTATACATGTGACCTGATGTTTTGATCAGCTCTTTCAGCTGTTTATGATTGTATGCTTGTCTTCATTTTCTTTCTTGGCATAGCTTATTCACAAGTTAACTATGTATGGCTTTCATTTCTTACACCTGCATCAAGTGTTCCTGCTGTTGTCATTTGAGAGTGCTTATGTAGAGTATTTTGCTTGTGACTTGCAAACATCTTGTCATTTACAAAACCTTTGTTGAAAATATGTTAAAATAGATTGTGTCCTGTTTTTCTTGCAGTTTCTTTACCTGGTTTACTGACACGGAGCACAAGAGTCTTGCCGATGGGGTGCAAGATGAGGTAACAATCTTATGTGGCTTGTCTGTCTTTTGTTTCGACAAAACTTCTAGCAACTTGATTTACCTCGATCACTTGGCTACCAGGGTTAATGTTCTCTGGTAGACCAGAAGTTTGGGCCTTTTTTTTTCCTTAGTGGGAATGTTTTCTGAGATTTTAACTGTGCAGGTGGCAGAAATCATCAAAGAGGACTTGTGGCCCAATCCGTTGAAATATTTCAACAATGTTAGTCTTACTGTTTCGATGTGGTCATTTTTATTTTGTACTTATATCTGGTCCTTAAAGATCTCTCGTTGCAGGAGGTTGAAGACTTTGATGGAGAGGAGGATGACGAAGAGGTAAGCTATTTATCTTGTTTGTGTTATGGTTTATCTTGCCATTCATCCGATTCTAAGAAAAAGAACAGGTTTTTAACAAATATATCTAAAGATGTTGTAGATTTGTGACCTCACACTAGCAGTACATTATATACGTGAGTAATGACTATAGTCAAATGCATGACCGTTTTTATTGTTTAGTTGATAGCAACTAGTGTCTGAGTTTCGTTGACCCGTTTTTTTCGTCTTTGATGGTACCCTCTTTTTGTAGGGATCTGACGGTGAGGAGGGTGAAGAGGATGAGGAGAACTGAGCCATTGATGTTGGATTTCAGTGGTCCTTATCAACCGTTCCCTGCAGTTGGTGGATGATGTGGCTCTGAAGGGCGAAGTTATGTGACCCTTTTGCGAGATTGCTTCTTTTTCCTGTTTTGACTTAGCTGAACTAACCCTTAGAAACTGTTTAATACCTTACGAAGTACGCTTGTGTTTTCGGCTCAAAGGAGACCTCTATATCAGTATGTGGTGCGTGTTCTTTGTGTGCCCTTCGTGATCGCTCGCCGTCGCGTGTTGCTAATGCCTTCTCCATGACACGATGCTGTGTCAGTATTTTTAGTGATGCTCTTCGCTTGTGTCGAATATGGTGTGTTAGTAATTAGATATGTGGGCGCGGCGCACGTCAGTCGTCACATGCCCAACACCAAAAATCGTGCGGCTCGTAAAAAAAGCAGTTTAAGATTTTTTGGTCTTTTTGTAAAAAAAAACTTGAGGTATTCTTGGAAAAAGCGCACACAATATGTAATTTCGGATTTTTTTTGGAGCGCTCACGTGAAAGGAAAATTTACTTTTTTGGGTCTTTCTGCAAAAAACTATTTGGGTTTCAAAATTTTCGGAGGACCTGTGCGATGGAAAATCGAATTTTGGTTTTTTCGGGGCTTTTGTGTAAAAAAAGGATTTGGATGTAATAGCGAGGATTTTTAGAGGTCTTTTCGCAAAGAATTGAGTGCCGAACATAATTAAATGTAATTAAGAAAATTTCAAAAGGTCTTCTCAGGAACGAGTGGATCCAAACGTAATTTAGGAATTTCTGTAGGACCTGAGGAAAAAAACCGGAGTAACTTGCGAGCGCGGGGCTTGAACGCGCGCCGCAGCTGTGATAGGCGACTTCCCGCTGCACTACGCGGGCGTGAGTCCAAGTACTGTGATTAATTGAGATCATCTGTCTGCATCAATCTACGCTGCATCGAACTCAACTAGCAACACACGATTAAATCTACTATAAGACATAAATTTGTAGCATGAACATCAATCGCACCTTAGCAGTTTTATTAATCCAACAGATGAATTTTTCCTTTTACTTAAGATTAGTCATTCCTAATAATTGATTAGTGGTCAAATTAATCTAACCGGTCAATTTAGGTTATTGATACCACTTAATTTATATGAACAATAAAGTAGCGAGCGAGGGACTTAAACGCGACACAGGAAATTTTCTTCTCCTCACAGAAAATCACAAAACATCTCTTTGTAAATACACAGGGACCTATTCATAATTCAAAGAAACGGAGGAGCCTTTTTGCAAAATCGCCATGCGCTTTCTCCCGATCTTAATATATGAAGTTCAAGGCACGGACAGCCATCCGCGTGTCCGCTAGGGTCTGCCATGCTTGTTTACCTCGGCTGCCCACAGCCGATGTCCCCATGACGTGCATGCATCAAATCAGATTGAGATCAATGTTTGCATCACATCATGTTTTGTTGGATATTGATTTTGCATGTTGATGGAATTATTAGTTTTAGGCATACATGATATTCGGTTGATCTTTGATGTCCAAACAAAGAGGCCAATCAGGGTGTTAAATCGCATCAAGCAAAATATAACAATCTAGAAAGTTTCGATCTTGGATTGCATCAAGTGAAACGTGGCAAAATCAGATCAAGAACCTGCCGCACCGGCCGGCCTGAAGACAATGCGCTGCTCGGTCAGCCAGACGTCGCCGCAGCCGCGCCCCACGCGCCGCCAGCTAGCCACCGCTGCACCCTACTGGCACCGCCCTCGCCCGAGCCGGCTACACACCGCTAGTGCTGTCGCCTTCAGCCACAAGCACCTGTGCACGCGCCAGCATCCACGCCCACAGCGCCGTCACTCGTCATGCTGCGCCGTTGCTCGTGCCGGCCACGCCTTTGCTCACGCCCGCCTGCACCGCCGCTAGCTATGCCATCACCTACCCCAGACGCGGCTCGAAGCCCATGCCTAGTTGTCCTGACGCATAAAAGCCGACCGACGGCTAGGATTGCCCTCATAGAGTAGGCTCGTGTGGGCCTCGATGGGCCTTAATGGGCCGTATGCCCGTTAGTTTTCCAAAAACTAAAAGAAAAAAGACGGAAAATTTATGATTTAATCCCTGGAGTTTTTGTAATTTTAGAAAATGATTAATAAATACAAAACTTTATGTTAAATTCTAGAAATTAGATTATTTTTAGGTATATGGACTTTCTTAAATTGTTGAACTAGATAATTAGCATATATTGGAAGCTCCATATCTCAGGGTCTATTTTTCTAGCATTATGTCATGATTAATTTGTATTGGAATTAATTTTTTTTCTATTATTCGGTAATTTTGAAAATTGCTTGGTAATTAACAATTTTTTTTAAAAAAATGCTAGAAAAATTCTGAAAAATTAGGGATAACTTATTGGGAGGTTCATACCCCGGATTTATTTTTGTTGGCATTATCCCATGCTTATATGTGCTGGAATGATTTTTCTGTTATTTAGTAATTCTGAAAATTGCTTGGTAGTTAACAAAAAATTAAGAAAAATACCAAAAAAAATTCTAGGTAGCATATTGGAAGCTCCATATCTCCAGGTTTAATTTCTTGGCATTATTCCATGTCTAAATATTCTAGAATTA
Source organism: Rhipidocladum racemiflorum (assembly GCA_036346355.1). Classification (NCBI taxonomy): domain Eukaryota; kingdom Viridiplantae; phylum Streptophyta; class Magnoliopsida; order Poales; family Poaceae; genus Rhipidocladum; species Rhipidocladum racemiflorum. Next base: position 25,902,695 of record CM070571.1, read on the forward strand.
AGTTTTCTATTACTTGGTCATTTGAAAATTGCTTGATAATTAGCAAAAAATTATGAAAAATGCTAAGAAAATTCTGAAATTTTTTAGATAATTATCTACCGAATAGATATAGACTAAGATTTACTAACAAGAATGAGTATGCAATATATTGGTTTTACTAGCAGTAAAAGTCATTTTTTTTTTGCATAAATAGAAATAGGATATGCCGAACATCGCAAAGGGGGAATTTATGGAGCTTGCCCTGAATGGCAATAATTTGACAGCTCAACCCTTTAGAGCTGCTATTTCCCATCCTAAAGCTGGTACCTCCACTCTTCTTGAAGGTGCCAAGTGTGCGTCTTTGTACTTCCTGAGACACCATCTCTATACAGACCTGAAGGCCGAATATTTGATGGAAGAGGACCAGCTGGTACTTTGTAATTCCCTAAAGGAAAAATATAAACAACAAAGATTCATCCTGCTGCAAGAAGCACATCGCGAATGGATCCTCCTACACTTCTAAGATTTTAAGACGATGCCAACATATAACTCTACCATGCACAAGCTTGTAGTCAAACTGATATTCTATAACTAGAAAGTTATAAATGCTAAAATGATCGATAAGGCATTTTGCACTTTCCACCCAACATGAGGATACTGCAGCGATAGTATCGATAGTATCGTCATGCCAAGTACTAGAAGTACTCCGAGCTTATATGCATTATGCTAAAAGTAGAAAAGCATGATGAACTCTTAATGAAGAATCATCACGTACTTTCTGATGGGAGTCATGCGATGCCCGAAGCACATACAAATGCTCAACAGGCTAGCAATAGCCATGGTCGCAGAAAAGGCTAAAGACATAAAGGGGATAAATGAAAGAATGACATATCAGATAGGGGAAGATGTAAGCTATAGTGGATAAGTAAAGAAAAAAGGGCATTGTAACATCCCAAATTTTACTTTTATTGAATTTACTTAGTTATTTGAATTTTTGGAAATTTCTGGAATTTATTTGGATTTAATTTGAATTAAGTCTATTATTGGATTATTTAAATATTTGAAAATTTTCATATAAAGTTTTGTTGGAAATATTTTATTTTAGTCCAAAATGTCTCAATTTTTTTTCCACAATTTTTCTGACATTTTTGGTATTTTTCTCGCTTTATTTGAATTACTAGAGGTATTTTAAATAATAAAAACAAAAGAAAAACCGGATAAACCCTAAACGGGTTGAGGCCATTGGACGGATCCGTTAGCTGTCAACCCGTTAACCCGACCCATGCAGTACCTGACCCAAACCCTAACCTTAATGCGTAACCGTTGGATCTCGATCCAACGACCGTGTTTCGTCCACGTTTTCGCGTGCGCGGAACTGTCGGATTAGGGGCACGTGGACGCCTGGGATGCTACCACATTGTATCCGTATTCCAATCGGATAGCGCCGCTGCGTTGCCGCCGTTTGGGCCTAGGGTTCCGAAATCGGCACAAACGCCGAGGCTATTTAATGCACGAGTAGTCGCCCGAGGACCATCGTTTTCCCGCGCACGTGTTGCCCTAGCTTTTAGCGCCCGAGCCACCGCCTCATGCCTGTAATTACTCTCCGTAGTTAGGGAGGAGCGCCGTTACATGTTTAGCTGCCTTGCATCGCTGTTCCCCACCGTGTGAGTCACGGATCTGAGTTCGTCGTGAAGAGGCAAATCGTGTGGGACATCTCACGTAGCCGAAGTGTCATCGGAACGCCGCTTCTTTGGTCTTCGTCCTCGTCTCCAGCCAAGCAACTCCGCTGTGCCATCGTTGAACCTCGCGAGCTCGATGACCGTTAGATCAAGATCCAACCGCTCAGGTAAGTCCACATAGCCATCTCGTTGATTTCATTAAATTAGATCTAAACCGTTGGATCTAGAAGGAATAACCCAGATTTGGCCACGTAGCACATGACCAAGATGAACTGGATCTAATTAGGCCGTTAGATCTAGATCCTAGGGTGTAGATTCTGCCACGTAGATGCAGCCCAGTGCCGTAGATTGGATAAAGTTTGAACCGTAGGATTGATTTAATCCTAGCCATCTGAGTTAGATTGAACGGTACAGATCAGTGCGCCTAGTTCGAGATTAGATCTAGTATCCCCTGTTGGATTTAGTTTGAACGGTTGAGATCTTGGCATCATGTTCGGACCGTTCGAATGTTGTGTTAAGTTCGGACCGATCGAAACGGGTTGGATTGAATTTAGCTATTCGGTTCGGATTGGAAGGCTTAGATTTGTTCACGCGTTTCCTATAGATTGATCGGCAGCCGTTAGATGTAAATTCAATGGTTTAGATTGAGCCGCGTAGCGCGCAGGCAAGAATAACTAGACTCAATCCCAGCCGTAGATCTTGAGATGAGCGGTCAGGATTTAGAGGTGAGTTCGGATCGTCCGAACATTGCGTTAAGTTCGGACCGGTCCGTTCTTGGTTAGATCGTGACCGTTATATCTAGATTTAACGGGTCAGATTAAATCAAGCATGGTCGCTGGTCAACCGTGCGTTTGTGACGTCAGCGATGACATCATCGGTGGGTCCCACATGTTAGTGACACGTTATTTTTTGAAAAATATATTTTTACTTTTATTATTTGATTGCTGACGTCATGTTGATGTCATAAATCAGATTTTCCATATAAAAATAATTCGGTAGAAAGTCAATTCGGTGCTGACGTCATGCTGACAACATTATTCCGAATTTTCAATAGAAAAATAAATGAGGCAATTCGGTTTATTCTTTTTAATATATTTTCAAACTTTGAATCGTTATAACTTTTGCGTTTGAACTCCGATTGAGGTGATTCCAATTTATAAAAATTTGTAAAATTGAGATCTATTTAATGGAGAATTTTATTTAATTTTTAAGATTGAGTTGCTCTCTATTTTGAATATTTATTGTCTATTTTTCCGTTTTGTGTAGACGTTGAATTGCCCGAAGGCTTCGAAGGAGAAGTCTTGACTCAAGAACAAGTCCAAGAATAAGAACAGGACCTTTTCGAAGGCAAATTATGCTTTGACCATATTGATCCTCTTTTTGAAATGTATGTTGTTTTAAATTACTGCATGCTAGTTTAAATTAAGTGATTTCAATTAAATTTGGGATTAGCTACACACCCACTTGAATTATGCCACCTTGTTAATTATTGTATGCCCTAATTCATTTTATCACCCTAGATTGTGGATTATTAGTTGGACATTAATAATTTGCCTACATGAGTTATTTAGTCCGATAGTAGTTTGCTTAGCCATGCATCGTACTATTGATACAATTTTTGGATGCAAACATAATATTGACTACTGGACTATGGAATGTATTTGAGTTAGTGCGATGATGCCACATGATGATGTTGACTTGTAGAAGCCTGTGTGGGTCTGCATGGACGTTGAGTTGTTCTTGGCATGTGTTGCACAATAATCAATTGGGGTGGGAAATGATATAGACGGAGGCAAGTGGCATGGAAATGGTGGGCCTATGTGGAAATGGGTGATGAGTGGTTGTGAGGGTTGTGTACCATTTGAGTGTTGGAAGTCTTGCCTCGGTCATCTAAGGACTTAACCTTGCAAGAATTTCAACTGAGTCCAACATACAACCACATATCTGGAATGGGATAGACCTAGTTGAGTAGGTCATTGATATCTTGCTTGTGGTACCTTGGGGTGATAGTTACATAGGGGTGCAGCTGTACGGGGGAGCGTACATGTGCTGAGGCTTGGTACTTATCCAACGGTATGTGTCGGTCCTATACTTCAGCTCTGTGTGAGGGGAGTGATAGTGAAGGCAATACCGGGGATGTTCACATGTTAAGTTAGAAGTTTCCGAAAGGCTTTGTTACGGTCAATCTCCTGTGTGGTGAATGATTGTATCTTGTGGGTAAAGTATATAACCTCTGCAGAGTGCACAATCTATTCAAATAGCCGTGTCCACGGTATTGGACAATCCTTGGGGATTACAGTCAAGGGTTAGATTTTCATAAAATGAACTTTGGGATGGTGAACACTTGGTATGCAGATGATGAAATTGATTAAGGATGAGGAATGCTTTACTTGAGAATTATTTGTGAAAGTTATTACTGTTATTATTATTTTACCACCTCCCAATCTACTATGATTATTTGTGAATACTGTTTACTGGAAATCAACCATATATCCAGTCTTTGGAATAAGCCATGCATGTAGTAATAGATTGCATTCTGTGCACAACTTGTTGAGTGCTTTATGTGCTCACCCCTTGCCACAACACACAAATCAACTGAGGCAGAATCAACGCCAACACTGGAGGAGGAGCCTACGAACTAAGGAGCGAGCCCAGTCAATTGCCTGTGGCACATTGAATGGACACCACACGTCTTCTTTATTTTTCGCTGCAAGTTTATTCATTAAGACTTAGCCCTACGAGGCGTACTTTTGTAAGTTGACCATAAGGTTAACTCAATAGGTTTTATATTAATTAAAGACTTTATTTATTATTCCGTTGTGTATGATTGCGATATTCATCTATGTTGAGACGGTGTGCACTAGCGTGATCCTAGACTAGTGTGGAATACACCAAGGGTCCGGGTTTGCACATTCGGGTCCCAACAGCCATGTGGTTTCTAGAAATAATACTCAGCTATCAAGGCTACAAACCCTGCATAAACCTGCTTTAGGTATGGATGCACTGGCCATTGGTTGCGCAACTATCGCATCCCGAAGCATGTGGTAGACCTTTATATGCAATCCATCAAAAAAATATCAATAAGACCGAGGAAAACAATGTTGAGTCATACTTAACTGTTCAACCTATTGTTGACACGAACACTAAGAAGTTTGATGATATGGTTATTCTAATTATTGAGTTCAAAGAGTCCCAGGAGGACACCTACAACTCATCTGGAGACCTGGATTAGTCTCCTATGTATTCCTTCACTTTGCTAGTAGATGTCACATATTCCTTATGAGTCTACTTATTAGTTTAGCCCTAGTTCCTGAATGAATATTTGGTCTATGCTCTTGTTCAGCGATTGTTATTTAAATTTAAATAAAATTTTATTTCCCATATATTTAATTTATTGTGCTATGCTTGTCCTATATTTTACAATATGTTTCTGATGCAGCAATTGTTTGATTGTTAAATCATACTTATAATATAGAATAAAGTATAATCCAATGGCAGAGGAGGAAATCTATCTAGAAGACGATTGAACCACACCAAGTGAACTAGAAATATTATGACTATCGGCGAAATCGATGCTCTCATAGTTGGTACTGGAAAAATGCCATATTATACCCTGAGTCCAGTCATCCTCTCTTAAGTTTTAAAGACATTGGTTTGAATAGTTTCCATATAGAGACAGAGAATGAGGATGGTAAAAAATACCTACTCATGACTAGGTTTAGTGTGGTTGAAAAACTTCTTTAATTATTCTCCGGGTGATACTATGCATATATATAAAACCTGAATGTGTTGTGATGAAAACATAGAAATATTTAAGATCTAGCATGATCGACTAGGCCATCCTGACTTGAATATAAAAAGAAGAATAATTAATAATTCTATTGACCATAGCATAAAGACTACCAACTTTCCTAGACCCAAAGATTTCATATGCCCTGCTTGTGCTAAAGGAAAGCTCAGTTAGACCTTCTTACCTAAATATTAGGGAAGAATCATTGAATTTTTTAGAGAGAATTCAAGGTGATATCTGTGGGCCTATTCAGCTCCTATCGGGCTCTTTCATATACTTTATGGTGCTGATAGATGTTTTTACTAGATGGTTCCACGTATGTCTCTAGTGGGAACCATACCTTTGCTAAATTAATTGCCTAAATCATTAAATTGAGAGCCTCCTTTCCAGAAGAAAGGATCAAGTCTATCCGAATGGACATTGCTGGTGAGTTTACCTCAAAGGCATTTAATGATTATGGCTCTGTAAATTAATGTAGAGCATTCCGTACCTCATGTCCACACTCAAAATGGTCTTATAGAGTCATTAATTAAAAGGTTAAAACTTATTGCTCGGCCACTCTTGCAGAATAGTTGGCTACCCATCAGCTGTTGGGGCCATGCAGTGCTGCACGTTGCGGTATTAATTCAACTCAGACCAACTGCACATCATGAAATTTCCCTATTACAGGTAGTGTGTAGGAAAGAATCAAGTATTTTCCATCTGTGAAAATTTGGCTGTGCTGTATACTTGCCAATCTCTCCACCACAGTGTACCACCATGGGACCTCATCGAAAGTTGGGGATCTATATAGGTTATGAATCTCCATTAATTATTTAATACCTAGAGCCTATGACAGGGGATCTATGCATAGCTCGGTATGCTGATTATACTAAGGATATTTTTTCAGCATTAGGGAGAGAAAAGTACAACATTAAAGTATGCTGATTCCTTGGAGTCCATGCACTAAAGAAATCCAACTTGAAGGTCAGAGGATAGTATATCTATAACAAACAAGCTAATAACCTACAGATGCCTTCACTAATCATATGGGAGTGACAAGATCTTATAGACCTATTGTAAATGCACCTATAAGAGTGGAAATACCCAAGAAGGATATTGTACCCACTCTTGCCCTTTATGATAAAAAGGGGGAGGCCTCCAGGTGCATGGTACTTGATTTTGCGGAGATGTCCACAAAACAGAGAACCGAATAAATGAGAATATTACCCGTGATAGTGGAAGAAGCTCAACCTGATGTTGAAAAAAATCCTTGAAGTGAGCTATCCTAGAGATGGTAATATCCCTAAATTGATCCATCCTGAAGATGATAACCCCGACGTATATTTGCGCGCAGAATCTAATGTTAGGAAGTCAGAACACACAGACTCTATCGTTTTGAGAAATTAAGAGGAGCTGGAAGAAATTAATGAAGTGATATCCCTAAAGTGATGCATGAGAATTGTATAAAAGAAAAACTATAATTGTTGACATATATTTCTCCTCTAAAATTGCTAAAAAGCTTGTCAGGACCGAATTTCCAAATCCGAACACTCTATGTACTACCGCACTAGTCCCGAATCAAACTAGTGCACACAGTGAAAATAGTGATGACAACACATCCATATCACCAATCAAATAAAATTAAAAATCGAATAAAAAGGTACTGACCTTATGGTCAATGATTACAAATAAATAGCCACATGGCTTGAGTTTGATAAAGTAGCAACGGAAGCAAAGTAAATAGTAGCGAGATAAACCCATACTACACTACTGGTTATCACAAAATAAAAAATCTAGTATCATCTACGGTGACAGGTTCGACATGATCAATGTTGAAGGAGTCATAACAAGCTCAGGCATTTAGCTAAACCTTAAGACTATGCTTAATTACTTTGCATAAAAGTAAGCATGCATAATTTAAAACAACATATGCACTTTATAAAGTTGGGATCAACATGGTCAAGGAAGACTTGCCTTCGTTGCCTCCTACTGATTCTACCTCTGACTGTTCAATTGGCCGACTTTCGACAACATTGTCTACATGCGAAACAATAACAAATAAATAAAAGAAATTCAAAAAATTCAAAAATTAAAAAGAATAGTACTAGGAGGTAGAGCTTGAATTTATATGAATTTAGAGATTTGAATCACTAGAATCGGAGCTCAAATGAAGGAGAACGGGCTCTCGGAAGATAAAAATCAAAGAAAAGAGAAAGAACTCTGTTCATCCTGTATTGTAGCTTTGGGGTTCTGTTCATGCATGAAGGAATCACAGAGAGTGCTGCTGTCTGCTGTGCGCAAGGAGCAAGAGCAAGGGTTGGGCTTCAACTGAAACAAGAGGAGCACATGATGGTGGTGCGAACCAACAAAGAACAATGTTCAACCATGCGGCTAAACCGGCGAAATTCGGTGTAATGTGATGGAGAAAGTAGAAATTGATGGAGGGAAAATAAGAGGATGGTGATGCGCACCTTGTGATGTGGATGGTTCGGCACATGGAGCTCTGAGGCACCGGGGAGTTCGCGAGGATGCGTCGCCAATGTTTGGTTCACGCTCCAGACATCACAGCGTCCCGAGCAAACTAGGGCATGAAAACAAAGAACGAGTGGAAGAATGGGTGGAGTAATGAGAGGGGATACCGGTGCTCACCTTAAATAGGCTCGAGAGGCCTCCTAGAGATATAGTCCAACCGGGGAACGGAAAAGGTTCAAATGGAAAGAACACAATTTCCACGTGAAAAAGAGGGGATTTGACCTAGAAAATAGGTTGGTTGGATGAGGATAATATCGCCCACAAATTTGCAAAAGAAATGGAGAAGAATTCATGTTGGTCTGAAGTATCGAATCTTAGCCATGGAGGACAAGATAGAAGAACATGTGTGTAGGACTCCTTCCTGAGGTTGAAGACAACACATGACATGTGGGCCCAATTCACTATTTATTTTTGGATTTAATTAATGCTAAAAAAATAAAAAATGCTTTAAAATAATAGAAAATAAGGTTAAAAAATTCTATAAAAATTCTGAAAAATAGTTTGGAATATTTCCAACTTACTGTACAAATTTTAAAATTTTGGAGTTATAATTTAGCTATAATAAATCTTTTTGTAAAACTAAAAATAGAAAGATAATTTTATAAATTCCAAAAATTTTAGGAAAAATCTTAAAAATTAGAAATGAATAATATAATATTATTTTTAAAATTTCGATATGTTACAAAATTGTATCCAGAACTAAAGTCCATGGCAGAGTGCCAGATGTGCTTAGATAGATTCAAATAGAAAGAAGCAATTGAGACATAATTGTGCTCGCTTAGAATGAGGAAAGTATTTGGTCTCACTGACTGAACACCTTAAGTGTTCCCTATAGGATCAAAATGGGTTTTCATCCTGAAGATAAATGAAAATAACTAGGTGGCGAGATATGAAGTGAGGCTTGTAGTACAAGGTTCATGTAGAGACCCGACATCGATTACGTTGAAACCTATTCTCCTGTATTGAGTGGAATAATGTTTTGATATTTAATATAAATGGCAGTCAGCTAAAATTTATTAATGCAGTTGATGGATGCAATGACAACATACTTATATGGGTCACTGGATACAGATATTTATATGAGAGTTCTTGAAGGAGTCAAAATTCCAGATCTTAATAATCTCAACATGTATAGGGTTAAACTGCGGAAATCGCTATACAGATTAAAATAGTTGGGAAGAATATGGTACAACTGACTTAGTGAGTTCCTCCTAAAGAAGGGATACTCGAATCCTGATGATTGTCCTTGTGTCCATAAAGAAATCCCAGAATGGATTCTGCATCATCTCAGTTTATGTTGATGATCTGAATATCATCGGAACCACAGAGGAAATAAAAGAAGTAAGTTCTTACCTTATGATGGAGTTTGAGATGAAAGATTTAGGTAAAGCTAAATATTCCTTAGGCCTGTAGCTCAAGCATTTCCTAGAAGGAAGTTTTTGTATACTAGCCTACCTATACCAAGAAGGTATTGAAAAGATTTAATATGGATAAATCTCATCATTTAAAGACCCCAATGGTTGTGAGATCCATTGAAGTGGATAAAAACGCTTTCAGACCAAGGATGGAAAATGAGGAAGTTTTAGGACCTGAAATCCCATAGTTACGTGCTGTTGTAGCATTTATGTATCTTGCGAATTGCACAAGGCATAATATTGTATTTGTAGTTAATTTGCTAGCAAGACATAGTGCAGCCCCAACCAGAAGACTTGGTTTAGTGTCAAGAGTCAAGACTTTACACAGATACCTCCAAGGTACTCAAGATCTTGGGTTATCTTATCAGAAGGACAAGACTTAACCATGGTGAGATATAAGGATGTTGGCTATCTGTTTGATCCCATAGTGCCAAATCTTAGACTAGTTTTGTGTTTCTCTATGGTGGTTCAACGATTTCTTGGTGGTCTTATAAGTAAACATTGGTAGCTATTTCTACCAAACACTCAGAGTTATAGCTTTATATGAAGCCTCACATGAGTGTGTTTGGCTAAGTCATGTGATTAACCATATCCAGAAGTCATGTGGTCTTAACACCGTCGATACCTCCAGGATTATCTATGAAGATAATGATGCTTGTGTTGCACAAATGCAAATGGGTTTTGTGAAAAGGAAAATCACGAAGTATATTGCCCCTAAACTTCTCTATCCTCATGATCTCCAGAAGAATGGTGAGGTAAAGATACTGCAAACTAAGTTATGTGAAAATCTAGAAGATTTGTTCACTATGTCTTTACCAAAATTTACTTTCCTAAGAATGAGATGACTTAGAGATATGCAGAGTTCAGGTGGAATAATTCCTTGAACTATGACCCTTTGCATGATGCCGAAGATCCTACTTTAAATCCTGAAGATTATATGTTGTACTCTTTTCCCCTTAGCGAGTTTTCCTGAAGTTTTCTCACATGAAGGGTTTTAATGAGACAACTAGTGTAGCACAAAGTGCGAGTGCTATATACCTTTTTTTCATCCCTTTTTCCCATTGGATTTTTGGGAGAAGTTTTTGATGAGACATGTTCATTACACGGTATGCGCCCAAGGGGGAGTATTGAGATATGGATTGACTCTAAGTCCCTGTTGTCCAAATATGGTTGGACTCTATTTCTATGTGGGCAAATCTGAATCTATCTCCTATTGGCTTCTCTGTGCCAGTACAAACGGTGCTGAGGATTGATATAAGCACCATAATAACTGACGCTGAGCATAGCGCCACCTCAGCCCTCACTTGCAATTTGAAGCAACGTATTGCTGAGATATAATTGGACTCTTGGTTTTGGTTATTGAGATACAACCAAACTCTTGGTTTTGATGGGCGAACAAGAGAATCAATCTACAATCCATCGTCCGCGTGCACCCGAAGCACCCCACAACAACTGGGCTATGGTTAAAAAATGGAAGAGTTGAAATCCACTAATAAAAAAAGGAAGACCATGCGAAGCGGCGGTCTGCAACGATTAGTCTAGGGTCAAAAAAAGAGGAGTTGAAATCTTCTAATAAAAAAACCTAACCGTGTCATCCTCTTTGGGCCTCGAAACTAGTGGGCTGGTGTGGCCCTGTAAAATTTCAGCCCAAGAAATAAAAATAAAGAAAAAAAGGATTCAACTCAATACGGTCTAGCCGGATCGGATTCGTCCCATGTACTTAAACAAGCCGCACGGTTTGTCGGCAATTTGGCTTGAAGATCAAATTCTTTTGGGCTGCATTACTTTTACGGTTTAACCCCTAAGTTTTGAAGTATTTTTGTCGGTACGGTAATTTTGTCCAAAAAGACCCTAAAGTTTCATATTATAGAAATTTATCAGGATAATTTTTTACATTATAGACCCTGAAGTTTTCAGTAATCCTGAACAATAGTTAATAAATTCCAAAGGAATAAGTCCATTTTTCACCCTCGAACTATACAAAAATTTCTCATTACCCCCAAACTATAAAACTAGTTATTTAACCCTTTCATCTTCTAAGACGAGTTCAAATCACACCTTAGGATGGTTTTCCATGGCTATTTTGCATTTTCTATATATAATTACTAAAAAATGTGATTCCAAATTTTTAAACTTTTTTGTATGATTATAAGGTAATACTTATATTATTAAAAAAATTTCAGACCATGATCACACCTGCACAATTTTATAAAATTCTAACAAGGTCATTATCTCAATTAAGGGCTTTCCGATTTTGAGTTTTTTGAGATATCAAATTGTGTTCAATTCATTTGGGATTTTTTGTGTGATCCTAGCACCTTATAAATGATATACTAAATTTTTTATATGATGATCAAACATTTACATTTTTATAAAAATCTGACAATGTTATTTCTATTTTTAAATTACTACAGATTTTTTATTTTCTAAATGTATTAAATTCTTTATAATTTCCCTAAAAAAATTGTGATGTCATATTTAGATCCATAGGATCATAAATAGAAAATTTTAAATTAATTTAACGTAATTTGGTATCTCAAAAAAAAAATCAAAATCAGAAAACCCTTAATTGAGACAATGACCTTATAAGAATTTTATAAAATTGTAAATTTGTGATGATGATATGAAATTTTTATGGGAGTACAAGTATTTCCTTGGTATAATACAAAAAAAAAAGTTTCAAAAATTATGAATCTCTTTTTCCCTTAATTATATATAGAAAATGCAAAACAGCCAAGGAAAACCGCCCTACGGTGTGATTTGAAATGGTTTTAGAAGATGCGGGGTTTAAATAACTGGTTTTATAGTTTGGGAGGTTATCTGGACTTTTTGCATAGTTTGAGGGTGTAAAATGGACTTATTCCAATTCAAAAAATTTATATTAAATCTTAGAAATTGAATTTCTAGGTATATGGGCTTCTATAAATTGATGAAACTTAGACCTAGCACACATTGGAAGCTTCATATCAATGGGTTTACTTTCCTAGCATAATTCCATGTTTATACATATGCTAAATTTATTTTCTATTATTTTGATAATTCTGAAAATTGCTCGATAATTAGAATATAATTGTGAAAAATGCTAGTAAAATTTGGAAAATTTTAGATAATTATCTACTGAATAGATATATGTTGATTTTACCAGTTGTAAAATTCAGTTTTACATAATATAATATAAGATATGTTGGACATCGTAACAAAGGTAATTTGCCAAGCTTGCCCTAAATGGCTACAATTGCCTGACCTGGGCAATGAATGCCAATATTAACCTAATAGCTCGATCCCTTGGAGCTACTATTATCTAGTTTGAAGCTGGCATCCCTATTCTTCTACATGCCGCCAAGTGTGCATCTCTACACTTTCTAAGGCACCATCTTCATGCGGACTTGAAGGCCAAATATTTGATGGAGGAAGACTCATTGCTACTATAAATTTTCCTGAAGGAATGCTATAACCAGCAAAGATCCGCCCTACTACCATTAGCATAACACGAATGGACCCTCTTATGTTTCCAGGACTATAAAATTGTGGCAGCATACAACTCTGGCACACACAAGCTTGTCTCCAAACTGCATTTCTGTAATCATAAAGTTACATATGCTGAAATGATAGACAAGATGTTATGTACCTTCCACCCGACATGAGGATATTGCATCAATAGTACTATCATACCATGTACCAGAAATACTCTGAGCTTATCTACACTTTGCTAGATGTAGAGAAATATGAAGAACTCTTGATGAAGAATCATCACATTATTCCCAATGGGATACATGCAATGCCTGAAATGCATGCAAATGCTCAACAAGCTGGTAATAGCCATGTCCGTAGAAAATGCCAAAGGCTTCAAGGGGAAAAATAAAAGAATGGCAAAACATAGAAGGAATGAGGCAAGCCCCAATGGAGAGGTAAAGGTAATGGGCCAGGGAACTTCTAGAAGCAAGACTTTGCCAAAAATGCTACTTACCTAGCACAATCCTACTTTAGGTGTGGATGCACTGGCCATTGGTCGAGAAACTACCGCACCCCCATGCATCTGGTGAACCTTTACATGCAATCCATTGGTAAAATAAAAAAAATCAGGGAATAATATTGAGGGACACTTCACCGTTCAACCTGTTGTTGATACGAACTGTGAGAAGAGTGATGATATGGTTCTTGATCATACGGAGAAATTCTAAAAGGACCTTCATGCATATGAAAATACTTCCATGGACGAAAATATCTTCTTGGGTTTGTGACACTACGGAATGTTGAGACATTCTAAAATGTGAAATTAGAGAATAAAACTTTACGGTTTGAGGTTAATTCGCGTTTTTAGGCCGTTTTCGGGAGTTTGGGCCTTTCCGGGGCGGTTTGGGCCTTAGGGGGGACCCCACATGGGCCTTTGGTGGGATTTTTCGGCCCATGGGGGGGGGGAGGGCAGCAAACACCCTGCCCATGCGCCTCTCCCTCATGCCCTAGGGCGCCTCATCCTCCCCACTCACCCCCTCCCAAGCCGCCACCCCTCCCCTTGCCGCCCTTCCCCATTGCGCCTCCCTCCCTCCCTCTCCTCTCCACCACCCTTGCTGCCCCTAGGGGAGTTCTCCACCTCACCACCCCCCAGATACGTCCATTGGAGCACTCCGTGACGAGGAGATCCGGTGGATTTGGAGCGAGGAAGGAGATCGCACGAACCGGGAGGAGATCCGTTGGTTTTTCGTTCGTCGGGCGAAGGTATGGCCACAAGAATCCTTGGGGTTGGTCTAGGTACTGTTCTAAGGGTTGATATCATGTTTTTAGATCAATTGGTGGTGCTGTAATTGGGTAGATTAGATGAAATCTAGAGTTTGCCACGTTCTCTGTTTCAGGCAGCATGAGTAGTCGACCTAGGGTTTGGGTTTTCGCCAATTTAGAATGGGAATTTGGTCAGCCGCCTGTTGAGGAAGTTGTAGGTAATTTCAATACCTTTCAGTGGACATAAATAACGTCCAATTCCACCTAGCCGTTTGAAAGTTATGCTCGTTTTACCGAATGTGTTAAAAACTGTGACGTGATTGGAACAAATCACGGTTTTCTGCAGATTAAACCACTTTAGAGTCCGAATCAGTTTTTCCGTATACTTAGAAAAAGTTAGGAAATTTCCTAAGCTACGCAAGGATGTACTCGTTTAATCAATTTGGAGTCTTAGAACTGAAGTTATGTTCGTTAGAAGTCTGCTGTCCCGACGGGACAGAACCTCTATTTTTGGGTTTTGCGAGTAGTTTGCGATGTCGGGGTAGAAGAGTGTTTGCGTATTGTTTTGTGGGCATGATTTTTAGTGTGTGGTGCCTATGTGCAGGTGGTGTGACCCCGGGAGTGCCCTCTACTTCTCGCTAATCCGTCGCCCGTGGTTGAGGCAAGTGTATTGGAATGGGTAGCGGGTTGTAGATTGCTAGTTTTGTTGAGTTGAAATTGAATATATGATATGTTCACATGCCATGCTTTAATGTTTGCCATTGATATGATGAATATGGTTTATTATGTTGTGATTCCATGTGTTAATGTACAAGTTATCTATGATGTTGGCATGTTTGCATACATGGCATGATACATGGCCGGGGCGGTGAGAAAGTCATAACTAGTCCGGTAAGGTCGGTGAGAAAGTTATGACTAGTCCGGGGCGCCATTGAGTAAGTCCTACATCGTGATTCCATCCACCGCGGTGAATGGAAGCGAGGAGTAGGCACCCTCCATCTTCGGGATGGAAGGGAAGAGAGGGTGCACACCGACGGGTGTGCACTCAACCATACCGGTATGAGTTTCCAGGAGACATGTGCATCGCATCGCATTGCATATATGATGATGATGATATGTGAAAAATGATATGTGAGTATGAATAAGATGATAGCATGATTGAGGTGTTGAAGCCATGTAATTGTTCTTTTGTACCATTGCAATATACTTGCTGAGTGTTGAACTCACGCTTGTGCTTTCTTGTTGTTTTAGGTACCATGAGACTGACATGCGGGGAAGGGAACTAGTCACACTCCTACACGTAGCTTCACACATTTGTTCCCACAGTTATTCATTTGGAGTCTTGATAATAAATTTAGTGTGATGCATATTGGTTTATGATCTAGTTTTGCGTTATGAGAGCCTTATTGTTCGTTTGGCTCATGAAGACTTTGAATGCTTGAGATTTGACTTATATTGTCGTCATGCCATTATTTATTGCTATTTTAGTTGTCTCTTATATTGCCATATATTGCTATGCTATTGTTGTTGCTTCAATTCATGGAAAAACAAAGGAGATGCTGCCGAAGTTTTCGGTATTAACATTTGCTCCTTTGCTGTAATTTACTTGTAATTGTGGTATTTAGAGGTTGCTTAGTCTATGTTTGGTAGCATTCGGGCATATTAAATGCCGGGGTGTTACAGGGTTTCAGCTTGAGGAGTCTTAGAAAGACACCTACGATTCATTTGGATATCTGAACTAGTCTCCCAAATATTCTTTGATTTGGTAGACGATGTCACATATTCCTTATGAGTCTCCTTAAGAATCTCTTTATGAGTTTAATTTTAGTTCCTGAATAAATATTAGTCTATGCTCCTATTGAGTGATTATCATTTAAAGTTGAATAAATTGTTATTTCCTAGGATATTTCATTCATTTATTGTGTATGTTTTTCTATATTTTACAATATGTTCCTGATATGACAATTGTTTGATTGCTAAATCATATTTTTAATATAGAACAACGTATAATCCAATGGTGGATGAGGAAATTTGTCTTGTATGCAGTCTCACCACAAATTCAATTATTAGGGAAACTAAATATTTCAGACTTCAACTAAGAAAGCTGTAAATATTATGACCACCGCTGAAAGCGATGCCCTTAGTGTTGGCACTAGAAGAGCCATCATATTTCTCCCAATGGGTACTCTTATAATAATAGAGGATGCTCTCTTGTACTCTGAGTCCAGCCGTACTCTGTTAAGTTTCAAAGACATCCGTGTGAATGGTTTCCACATGGAGAAATAAAATGAGGATGATACAAAATATCTACTTATGACTAAGTTTAACGGGTGTAACAACGTGTGATTGACAAACTTCTTTCTCCTGAGGATTATACTATACGTATATAAAACCTAAAGTTTTTGTTGCGATGAAGATAATACTTAAAAACCTAAAAATATTTAAGATATGGCATGATCGACTGGGTCATCCTAGGTTAAATATGATGAGAAAAATCATAAATAATTTTAGTAGCCATAGCATAAAACCTACATATTTCCCTAGACCTGAAAACTTCTTATGGCCTGCTTGTGCTAAAGGGAAGCTCATAATTAGACCCTCTCATTTGAATGTGAGGGAAGAATCATTGAGTTTCCTGGAGAGAATTCAAGGTGATATTTGTTGACCTATCCAGCCGCTGTCAGGCCAATTCAGATACTTTATGGTACTGATAGATGGTTCTACAAGATGGTCCTATGTATGTCTATTATCTACTTAGAATCATGCTTTTGCTAAATTACTTGCCTAAATTATTAAATTAAGAGCTTCCTTTTCAGAAGAAAGGATCAAGTCCATCTTAATAGATAATGCTGACGATTTTACCTCTAAGGTATTTAATCATTATTGTATGGCTTTGGGCATTAATTACATGTTTCAGTACCACATGTCCACACACAAGTGGCCTTGTAAACTCATTAATTAAAAGAATAAAACTTATTATTAGGCCACTATTGCATAATTGTAGGCTACACTCCAGTTGTTGAGGCCACATATTGCTGCACACTTGTATTAATTCAAGTTAGACCAACTTCATACCATGAAATTTCCCATCAATTATTAAATACCTAGATCCTATATGACAGGGATCTGTATACGGCTCAGTACATTTATGTATCTTTGATGAGGATAATTTCTCGGCATTAGAGGGAGAAAAATATCACACTAAAGAATGGTGATAAATGGATTAGAATGTTACGTGCATTCAGTTCTTAGACCCACGTACTAAATAAACCAAACTTAAAGTTCAAAGGATAATAAATCTATAACAAATAGCTAATACTTGGCCAGATGCCTTCACAGATCATAAAGGAGTGACAAAATCTCATATAGCTGCAGTAAATGCACCGAAAAGAGTGAAAATACCCTAGAAGTATTTTGAATTCACTCTTATTTCTCATGAGAAGAAGAGGGGGAGACCTACGGGTGCATGAGACTAAAATCTGCAGAGACATTCACAGAAATAGAGAACCGAACAAGTCAAATCACTCTCCAAAATAGTGAAAGAAACTCAATCTGATATTGAGAAAATGCCTGAAGTGAGCCACCCTAAAGATGATAACCCCAGCAAATATTTGTGCACAATCTAATGCTAGGAGATCGGAACACCCAGGCTTCATCATTGCAGGAAATCATGAGGTGCTGGAAAAAATTAATAAAAAAATCCACTAATTATGTGGATTCAGGAGAGTTGTGTCAAAGAAAAACTATAATTATTGACATATATTTTTCCTCAAAAATTACTAAAACTCTTGATCTAGATCTAGAACAAAAGTCCATGGTTGAGTACCAGAAGTGCTTAGATTGGGCCAAATAGAAAGAAGCAATTAATGCAGGATTGCCTTGCTTAACAAAAGGAAGGCATTTAGTCTAATTGATCGAACACCATCTAAAGTATTCACTGTAGGATCCAAATGGGTTCCACTAGAAGAGAAATGAAAACAACTAGGTGGTGAGCTTTGAAGGCAATGCTTATAGCACAAGGGTTTACGTAGAGACCTAACATCGAAACTTACTCTCCTGTAATAAGCGGAACTATGTTCTGATATTTAATATCAATAATAGCTTGCATGACCTTATCAGTGCAGTTGATGGATATAGTGACCGCTTATTTATATGGGTCACTAGATGTGGATATTTATACGAGGGTCCCTAAAGGAGTTAAAAATTCCAGATACTAATAAAATTAATCACAACATGTACATCTTCAAACTAAAAATATAGCTATATGGATTAAAATAGTCGGGGAGAATGTGGTACAGCCAATGTAGTGAGTTTCTCCTAAAGAAGGGTTACTCCAATAATGATGATTGTCCCTATGTGTTCATAAAGAAGTTCCAGAATGGATTCTGTATCATCTCAGTTTATGTCGATGACTTGAATATCATCGGAACCACAAATGACATAAAGGAAGCAAATTCTGAACTTATGATAGAGTTTGAGATGAAATATTTAGGTAAAACAAAATATTGCTTAGGCCTGCAGCTAGAGCATATCCCTGAAGAAATATTTGTGCACTAGTTTACCTATGCCAAGAAGGCTTTAGAAAAAAAATTAATATGGGTAATATCATCCTTTGAAGACCCTGATGGTAGTAAGATTCCTTGAAGTGGATAAAGACCCATTCAGACCTATGATGAACAATGAGCAAGTCTTAGGACCTCAAGTTCCATACTTACGCGGTATAAGATAAGTTATGTATCTTGGTAATTGCACTAGGCTTGATATTGCATTCGTAGTAAATTTGCTAGCTAAACATAGTGCAGCCCCAACCAGAGGTTATTGGGCTGATGTCAAGACTTTACTCAGATACCTCTAAGGTACGTAAGATCTTAGCTTATTTTACCAGAAGGATCAAGACTCAACTATGGTGGGATATACATATGTCGACTATTTGTTTGATCCTCACATTGCCAAATCTTTGACTGGATTTGTACTTCTCTACGGTGGAATGTGTTTGGCTAAGATGTGTGATTAGCCATATCCAAAAGTCATGTGGGATTAACACCGTCGATACCCCACAATTATCTATGAAGATAATGTGCTTCTGTTGCACAAATGCAATTGGGTTATGTAAAGAGCAATATTATGAAGCATACTGCCCCTAAACTTTTCTATCCTCATGAACTCCAGAAGAATTGTGAGGTAAAGATCCTCCAAACTAAGTCATGTGAAAATCTTGCATATTTATTCACTAAGTTTTTGCCAACATCCTGTTTTCAAAGATGTGTTCGTGGCATTATAATGAGATGACTTAGAGATAGGTAGAGTTTAGGGGGAGTAAATCCCTAAACCATAACCCATAGTATGATCCTGAAGATACTAACCTAATCCTGAATATTATAAGTTGCACTCTTTTTTCCTTATTGAGTTTTCCTAAAGTTTTCTCACATGAAGGTTTTTAATGAAGCGACAAGTGTAACACAATATGCGGGTGCAATGTACTCTCTCCATAATATGAGTAATCTCAGCATTGATCATTTATCAGTTGAAAAATAGTATTGAAGAATCAATATAATTAGATGTAATAGGATTTACATTAATTAAATATAAGAAATATTAGAAAGCATCACAACACAGATTTCAGTTTAATGTTTTCTTTGTTTAGACACAACTTGATGCGATACATTGTTAATGCTCTTTGTAGAACATCCTTCATCCTTGTGATCCAGGGAGCCTGACACATGAGAACTGCTATAAATTGGAGGGTGTGTTGCAAATAATGCACGGAAAAGCAGGAGCAGGAGACTCGCATTTTACATAAAAAACCCTTTCGAGGAAAATCAAGGACACATGAAGACTATATCACTATATGAGTAGATATTTGCAATACGACTATCTTTTATCTTCTTCTTGCCTTGTTCTATCCTATGGACTATATGTATATGTTTAAAGGGCACATAAAGGACTCTTTGTGTAGGAGTTGAACTTTAAATTAGGGTAGGAAATGAATTTGTATCACACTCAAACTAAACAATCTCCACCTTATGATGAATTCCTCATGTAGCCAAAATGAAATGCGAACTTCCTCAAAATAGATCAACATGAATACCTATGCATCGAAAGTCTAAAGGAGTAGTGAGCAGGGTTCACAATATCAGCGAAAATCATGAGAAAATCATGATTTTTGGGCTTATTGGATCGGTACGACATCTAAAATTGGTCGGTAAACCAGTTAAATTTTAAAAATTTAAAAAATTTATGGGACGTAAATATCATGATATTCGATGAAAATTGAGAGAAAATGTGATACTACGGGTTGGCATAACCTTAGAAAGTGTGAAATTTGCAATTAGAACCCTTCGGCATGGCGTTTTAGCGCGTTTCGGGGTGTTTCTGGGCTTTCGGGCCTCTCCGGGGTCGTTTTGGGCCGTATCCGGGTGATCGGGCCGTGGGGGAAACATTTTGGGCCATCAGTGGGATGTTTTGGGCCCATGTGGGGGGCGTGCTAGGGCAGCACACCTGCTGCCCCTTGCCCCATGCGCCCCCACCCCTCCCACTTTTGAGCCGCCACCCCCCACATCCATCCCCATCTCCTCCTCCTCACCCCCGACGCCCAAGCCGCACCACCCCTTCCCCCCTTGCGCCTCCTCCCCCACCCTTGCTGCGTTCCCCTCGCTGACACGCCATGCCATGGTGCTGCTCTCGCCGGTGGGAGGATCCGCGACGAGGAGAACCGGTGGCAACGTCGCGTGGGAGGAGATCGGGTGGAGATCGCGCGAAGAGAAGCGGTTGATTCGTGGATCGTCAAGAAGGTAATGGGAGAAACCTTTGGGGGATTGATTAGATGCTGTGTAGAGGTGTTTTACCATGTTTTTGGATCACGGGAGGTGCTGCCATGGGTTAGATCTAATGAAAACTAGAGTTGTAGTCGAGTTCTGTTCGGGCAGATTGGGAACCCGAACTAGGGCAGGCGTTTTCGCCAATTTATAGTTGGATTCTGGTCGTACGGACTTTTAGGAAGTTGTAGATAATTTCTTTATCTTTCCGTGCATATAAAGAAATTTAATTTCCGCCCAGCCGTTTATAAGTTATGGCCGTTTTACCGAGCGCTGTCAAATCTGTGACGAGATTGGGACAGTTCGTGTTCAACGATAGATTAAACAACATTAGAGTCCGAATCAGTCTTTCCCTATAACTAGAAAAAGTTGGGAAATTTCCTAAGCTACGCGGGGATGTACTTGTTTATTCAATTTGGAGTCCTAGAACAGAAGTTATGCCCATTGGAAGTCCGCTGTCCCGAAGGGACAGATTTGCTGTTTTCTGATTTTAGGAGTTGTATGCGAAGTCGGGTAGTGGGATTTATTTGTGTACTGTATTGTGGACCCAATTTGAGTGAGTGGCACGTGTTTGTAGGTGGTGTGCCTCCGGGAGTGCCCTCAACCTCTCGTCACTCCGTTACTCGTGGGTGAAGGCAAGTGTTTTGCGTGGTTTTTATGTTATACGTGCTGCTAGAATTGATTGATGGTATTTGGAATAGTTAACATGTTGTCTTGCCATGCCATGGATTACATGTTATAATGGATAGGATGTCCTTAGGCCATGATTGAAATAATGTCGATGATATGGGGTCCTCATGCTATGATTAAAATGCTTGTCGTTGATAAAGGATTCATGCCATGTCTTTGAAAGGTTACCGTTGATTGTTGATCACGGTCTTACATGTTGAGAGGCCATATGTTGATATGCAATATTCTATTTATGAATACGTTACTGTCCATTTTGCATGCATGGCATATTTTCATGGCTGGCCGGTGAGTTAAGTCATAACTATTCCGGTAGGGGCGGTGAGAACCGTTATGACTAGTCCGGGGCCATTCGTTTGAGTAAGTCCTACCTCGTGATTCCATCACCGAGGTGACTGGAAGCGAGTGATAGGCACCCTCCATCTTCGGGATGGAAGGGGAAAAGGGTGCATGCCGACGGGTGTGCACTCAACCATACCGGTATGAGTATTCCAGAAGACATGTGCATTGCATTGCATGAATGAAACTATGAATGAGAATGTTGTTGAATTTTTCATGAGTTCATGAGACGAACACCATATTGATCAAGAGATGATTATGATGTTTTTACCATGTCGTGTACGTGAGAATGGTAATGATGTGATATGTAATGCTTATGAAGATTGAAGTTGATGGTTTGTTGTCTTGCACTCTGTTTTCCATTGTATTACACTTCGCTGAGTTATGAACTCACGCTTGTATTTTCGTTGTTTGTTTTCTTTAGGTACCATGAAATCGGCGCTGAAAGGGTTTTAGCTACACTACTCCACGTAGTATCATAATCTAGCAAATTCACCTGTTGTGGAGACATGACAATAAGCATTACAATAATCTTTAGTGCATGGTCTGTATGTTTGGTTGTCTCCCTCATGTGTATCATGTGGGGCTATGGAGGGAGTTGTTTTAACTTCCTAGATTTAAATTGATGCTTATTATTTTGCTATCGATGCTTATTGATGTTTTAGTTGATGTTTAGCTATCCTTATCGCTGCGTATGGATATGTCGTTTGTCTTACATATTGATATGATGCTATGCTGTTAAGTTTCATGCAAAAACAAAGGAGATGCTGCCAAAATTTCCAATTATTCCAAATGATTACTTGCTGTAATTTACCTTAAATTATGGTATTAAATGTGTTAGGGTCTATGTTTGGTGACATTTTGGGCTTAGTAAAAGCTGGGGTGTTACAGTTGGTATCGAGCGGTCGTAGGTCCACTGGAATGTGTATTTAGTGTCATACTATAGGTTCAACTAAAATATGAAGTGGTATAACCTAGAAACATGGCTTAGGTTTTACTTAAAACTTTCCATAGGATAGCAACATTAAAACTTGTGTAAGTGGAATAACTAATTTAAAACTTGACACACTCTGTTGCACTGAGGAATGGGTATGGGTACTGTTGCTTTACGCTTAAATGTTGTATTTAAGCTTTTATGTGGAATGTTACATTTGGTAATATATGTTGCTATGTTTATGAAAGAATCGATTGTGTTGATACATTTGAGATTTTGTGGGTTGTGGTGCCTAAAGGGGTTTCGGTCACCTTACATTGTTTGTAGTATTGTTGGGTTTGACGGTGTGGCGGTTAGTGCCATCACCGAAGGACTTTAACCTCCTGTTGGAAGAGTGCTTATCCTTTACTCCGTAGATTGGGTAGTTGGTTGGAGTCGAGTAGTAGAGTTGTGGATTGACCCTCCGAATTTCCTTTGCCGTTTTGACGAACGGTTTTGGTTGGTTTTTGGTTGGTTGAAATAAAAGAAAAAGTGTTCGGTTTTGGATGCTCACCGATAGTTCTTTTGGTGTTTTGGTTTTTGTCTTCTCTGGTTGAAGACCAAAGAAGAATTTAGGGTTGCGCCTCTTTTGGTCGCCTTGTCACTTTGGCCTTGATTTGTTGTTTGCCTTATAGAGAAACTTATAGATTGATTCTTGGGTTACCATTCTCCAATTTGAAAAGAAGTTATTGAAGTTTCGATAAAAAAAAAGATTTGGTTAATCGCTTGGTTTTCCCTCTTGTAACCATCTTCCTTCGTGGAAGTTGTTGATCTCGAGAGTTGTGGAGTAGTTGCGTGTCGGCATTTGGGAATTTAAGAGTTGACCTCTCTTGTGATTTATGGTTGAGCTTTCCGGAAGGAAAGGTGTTTTGGGTGTTGTTCTTTTCTGGAGCAATTATGGTTTCCTCAAGAGTTGGGTGCGTGATTCACGCGGATGTTTAAGAAGTTAAGTGTATGACGAGAAGTTAGAGTTTTCGGATGATATGAGCTAGTGGTTCGGTTAAAGTGAATTTGTTGCTTGTTTAAAGATAAACTAAAATATTGTGTTGATAAGAGATAATTAAACGAGACGTTAGGTGATCCAAAGTGAAAGTTGATTAGTGGTGTGTGCAAAGTGATGCGGGTTATGGAATCTAATGGATGTTTTGAGATAAGTTAGCATAGAATGTCTCGGTTGACGAACTTGTTATAGCAAGAAGATGGTGTGAAATTACATCTATTGTAGTGGTGGGTCGATTAATATTGTGGGTCAACAATATGACTTAAAATACGTGTAATCAATTAATGAGGATATATGGAATGATTGTAGGAAAGGTTGAATTATTCTTGACGGATATGTCATGCAGGATCCGTATTTATGAGGAATGTCTAGTGGAGATCGTGTCGCGTGGTTAGTATTAATTATTGGTGGAATGAACTGGTGATATGGAATATGTGACTTAGGGATTATACCCAGGGTAATTGTTGATTACGCCGAATAATTGTAAAGAGATGTGTGCTACGCTTGGGATAATAAGTTGCATGAATAATGGTTCGTCATGGTTAGTAGACCAAAAGAAGTTGTTGATATCGTCTTATGTTGGATTAAGCGATAAGTTAATTGTCTTTGGAGTTGTGAGAACGTGGTTCTCCTTGTTGGTTGTCATACGGTAGATATGGTCTACGGTTCGTTGGTGATATAATCAATTGTGGTTATATGAGCAGTGAAAAGTGAGTTTATCAAGAGCGAGATCTTTGTAGCTTGTGTGCAACAGTGTTGGACTTCTCGGGATTTGGGTGATTATGACGTCCATTTTGGCTAAGAGTATTGGAATGCGAGTAATGGTGGGATGTGAGTCGGACTTTCTTTTGAAGGTTTACGGATTCAACTGAATGGATAAATTTTCTAGGAGTGCCTGCCTCTTTGTTTAGGCGTCCTGATTAGTGTGCAATAAAATCTCCCCTGATTAAGTGGCATTTTGTCAAGTTGCAAACTTGACTCCGATGATTGGAAATGTGGATGAAAGAGTAGTATTTGATGTAACCGCAAACATGGGTTCCAAATGTGGTGTGGTATTGAACCATGCCAATGTTTGGATTTGGGCTAATCTGTTTAGTCTATGCTATGAGTATGGATTAACACCCAAAGCGTTGGAGTGGGACTCTCTCTTTAGCGTTCAACTGATTTATCTTTGGTAACCCTAGAGTTAAGCGCTTAAATTGTAATTCTTTCGTGACTAGAGTTGGATTTATTTGGGAAACGTGTGTGGTGGTTGCGAGCGTTTCAAAAAGGTAAATCTTACGATTGTTTCATAAGTGATTTTGTTGGTAAGGTGTTCCCTGCTGGGAATGTGTTTCCTTTCTCTTTAAGAGAATTGGTAGCGGTTATTAAGCGTAGATGTTTGATTTGAGAGTTGGTATCTTCTGGTATTGGCTTTGGTTAAAATGCGATGTTTTGCACGCATTGCGTGCAGTGGTTGTTGGGTTGTAATGCAATATGGTATTTTTCGGTTAACGCCGTCGTAGTTTATGCGAATTTGAGCAACCATCGATGTTGTTGGGTGTCAATCATGTGACAAAGAGAATGAAGTCTCTTTGTGAATGGTTAATGGGTATCGTGGTTTCATGACTAATAAATGGTGAAAAAGATTCATTACATCGTTTTATAAGCATAAAAGAGTTGTTGAGCCAGGGCGGTGAGGAAGTCATATAGAAATATATGACTAATCCGGAGTGCTCTTGAAGAATTCGCATTCGTGTTATGAATCGAGATTTCCATTGCTCTCTAGCATGAAAAGGAATGAATGGATAAATGCTTTGGTTTTTGGTTGTTATGCAAGGGATTTGAGTTTCCCTTTCTCTTGAGAGTTTTTGTGGCAGTTCTCTTCCAAGATGTTGATTTTGGTTAAAATGAAAAGTTTGGTTGTGGTGAAAGCGAGTCGAGTTGTCTTTAGTTGTTGAGAACTTATGTCAAGAGAATTGTGTGGAGTCTCTATTTGTTTGAGAGCTCCCCGATGCGAATTGTATCGCGTTGATTGGAGATTTGAGTTTTCCTTTGCGGCTTGACTTAGGAAAAGCAAAAGGGTGGTCTTTCAATGTTATCGGGTTCTTCCCAAAGTGTTATGTGGCGCTTTGAGGTTCGAGTTGTTGTATGTGGTCTACTTGGATTCAAAAGAATCGTACTTCTTTTGCACTATTGATAGGAGTGAGAATACGAAGGGTCTCGAGTTATTGTTGAGTATAATCTAAGAGCTAAACTCGTGGGTTTCGTTGTTTGTGTGAATTGTTTGTGAGGGCGACATCCTCTTGGGAAAAGTGCTAATTGAGTTTTGGTAGTGAGTTACGGTCCTAGCTTGGGCTAGGTGCTTTGGACATTAGTGGTATGAGGGTGGATGATGATGGAGGTTGATGATGTCGTGGTTTGTATTTGGTTGAAGGTATCGTTGGGTGGAAGCAAATGTTATAGAAATTGTGATGTAAAATGCTTTGTCGTGGACATTGTCTTAGCTAGACGTCTCTGGGTGTGCGTTATGCCTGGGAGAGGATAAAATGAAAAGTGTAATGTGGTTGGCAGTCGAAAGGAAAGTATGGATATGGTTGATGTAGGCTATGAGCGAAGATGACATTAGTAAATTTTGATTCCTTACGAAAAGGGGTCAAATAATTGGAAGGGACGGGGTGTTACAGTTGAGGGGTGTTGTTTCATGATGATTGTGTCATTATGAGTTTATGAATCATGATAGAGATCGAAGTAAATGAGGAATCATGTCAAGTGGTGCTTAGTTAAGCTAAGTCATGTCACTCTTGTTAATAGATGGATTTGGAGATTTGGTTTGTCATTTGTTCCGGTTTGAGAATTTGTGTGAATGTTTTATGTTGCAAGGGAGTCTTTCTGTCCCTTGGGGGACTTTGTTGTTGATTTTGGCGTTCTTCGGATTCGAGGTCGAATCCTGTTGAAGGGGGGAAGAATGTGATACTACGGGTTGGCATAACCTTAGAAAGTGTGAAATTTGCAATTAGAACCCTTCGGCATGGCGTTTTAGCGCGTTTCGGGGTGTTTCGGCTTCGGGCCTCTCCGGGGTCGTTTTGGGCCGTATCCGGGTGATCGGGCCGTGGGGGAAACATTTTGGGCCATCGGTGGGATGTTTTGGGCCCATGTGGGGGGCGTGCTAGGGCAGCACACCTGCTGCCCCTTGCCCCATGCGCCCCACCCTCCCACTTTTGAGCCGCCACCCCCCACATCCATCCCCATCTCCTCCTCCTCACCCCCGACGACCAAGCCGCACCACCCCTTCCCCCCTTGCGCCTCCTCCCCCACCCTTGCTGCGTTCCCCTCGCTGCCACGCCATGCCATGGTGCTGCCCTCGCCGGTGGGAGGATCCGCGACGAGGAGAACCGGTGGCAACGTCGCGTGGGAGGAGATCGGGTGGAGATCGCGCGAAGAGAAGCGGTTGATTCGTGGATCGTCAAGAAGGTAATGGGAGAAACCTTTGGGGGATTGATTAGATGCTGTGTAGAGGTGTTTTACCATGTTTTTGGATCACGGAAGGTGCTGCCATGGGTTAGATCTAATGAAAACTAGAGTTGTAGTCGAGTTCTGTTCGGGCAGATTGGGAACCCGAACTAGGGCAGGCGTTTTCGCCAATTTAGAGTTGGATTCTGGTCGTACGGACTTTTAGGAAGTTGTAGATAATTTCTTTATCTTTCCGTGCATATAAAGAAATTTAATTTCCGCCCAGCCGTTTATAAGTTATGGCCGTTTTACCGAGCGCTGTCAAATCTGTGACGAGATTGGGACAGTTCGTGTTCAACGATAGATTAAACAACATTAGAGTCCGAATCAGTCTTTCCCTATAACTAGAAAAAGTTGGGAAATTTCCTAAGCTACGCGGGGATGTACTTGTTTATTCAATTTGGAGTCCTAGAACAGAAGTTATGCCCATTGGAAGTCCGCTGTCCCGAAGGGACAGATTTGCTGTTTTCTGATTTTAGGAGTTGTATGCGAAGTCGGGTAGTGGGATTTATTTGTGTACTGTATTGTGGACCCAATTTGAGTGAGTGGCACGTGTTTGCAGGTGGTGTGCCTCCGGGAGTGCCCTCAACCTCTCGTCACTCCGTTACTCGTGGGTGAAGGCAAGTGTTTTGGCGTGGTTTTTATGTTATACGTGCTGCTAGAATTGATTGATGGTATTTGGAATAGTTAACATGTTGTCTTGCCATGCCATGGATTACATGTTATAATGGATAGGATGTCCTTAGGCCATGATTGAAATAATGTCGATGATATGGGGTCCTCATGCTATGATTAAAATGCTTGTCGTTGATAAAGGATTCATGCCATGTCTTTGAAAGGTTACCGTTGATTGTTGATCACGGTCTTACATGTTGAGAGGCCATATGTTGATATGCAATATTCTATTTATGAATACGTTACTGTCCATTTTGCATGCATGGCATATTTTCATGGCTGGCCGGTGAGTTAAGTCATAACTATTCCGGTAGGGGCGGTGAGAACCGTTATGACTAGTCCGGGGCCATTCGTTTGAGTAAGTCCTACCTCGTGATTCCATCACCGAGGTGACTGGAAGCGAGTGATAGGCACCCTCCATCTTCGGGATGGAAGGGGGAAAAGGGTGCATGCCGACGGGTGTGCACTCAACCATACCGGTATGAGTATTCCAGAAGACATGTGCATTGCATTGCATGAATGAAACTATGAATGAGAATGTTGTTGAATTTTTCATGAGTTCATGAGACGAACACCATATTGATCAAGAGATGATTATGATGTTTTTACCATGTCGTGTACGTGAGAATGGTAATGATGTGATATGTAATGCTTATGAAGATTGAAGTTGATGGTTTGTTGTCTTGCACTCTGTTTTCCATTGTATTACACTTCGCTGAGTTATGAACTCACGCTTGTATTTTCGTTGTTTGTTTTCTTTAGGTACCATGAAATCGGCGCTGTGAAAGGGTTTTAGCTACACTACTCCACGTAGTATCATAATCTAGCAAATTCACTGTTGTGGAGACATGACAATAAGCATTACAATAATCTTTAGTGCATGGTCTCAGATGTTTGGTTGTCTCCCTCATGTGTATCATGTGGGGCTATGGAGGGAGTTGTTTTAACTTCCTAGATTTAAATTGATGCTTATTATTTTGCTATCGATGCTTATTGATGTTTTAGTTGATGTTTAGCTATCCTTATCGCTGCGTATGGATATGTCGTTTGTCTTACATATTGATATGATGCTATGCTGTTAAGTTTCATGCAAAAACAAAGGAGATGCTGCCAAAATTTCCAATTATTCCAAATGATTACTTGCTGTAATTTACCTTAAATTATGGTATTAAATGTGTTAGGGTCTATGTTTGGTGACATTTTGGGCTTAGTAAAAGCTGGGGTGTTACAGAAAACTGGTGCAAATCAAGAGAAAATCACTCAAAAAATTAGCTTTGAGAAACATTCAACTGGCCAATGAAAATTGGGAGAAAATAGATCAAAGTCAGGAGAAAATCGGTCAAAATCAAGAGAAAATTGCTAAAAAAAATCAGCTTTGAGAATCATTCAACTGGCCGGTGAAAATCGGGAGAAAATAAGTCAAAATCGAGATAAAATCTGTTGTTTTTTTTATTTAAAAATTTTGGACTTCAAAACCATGCATTTCAAGTGATTTTCTACGATAATCAAAAATAAAAAATCGCACGATTTTCGAAAATAAGATAAGTTGAACCCTGCTAGTGAGTGGCACAATTAAGTACGAGAAAAGCTCAAACTTAGCAGTACGAATTGGCTTTGTTAAAATATCAGCTGGGTTATTTTGAGTACTTATTTTTCTAACTTTAATATCACCTTGAACAATGATACCTCGAATATAGTGATATTCAACATCAATGTGCTTCATTGTCTCATGGAACATCTGATTCTTTGTAAGGCAAGTATCACTTTGACAATCATAGTACATTTTAGTGCATGACGTAGCCACATATTTAGCTTCTCTAGTAGACTAGGCAATTGTAGCTTGCAGACTTGTCTTCCCACCAATGGCACATCCTCCAACAATGAATACATAACCAGTAAGAGATCTTATCTTATACAAATCTCTAACAAAATCTTAATCTACATAACCAACGAGTCCATCTTTTCCAAACCATAAACAAGCATTAGTAGTGCCTCACAAATATCTGAAAATCCATTGAATTGATTTCTAATGCTTTTTTTTTCTCTAGATTTGACATGTATCCACTGACAATAATCAATGATTGAGTCAAGTCAGGGCAAGCACATACTATATCATACATAAGTGAACCAATGGCCTGGCATATGGAACTCTTGTAGGGTCGAGGATACGACTAGAGAGGGGGGTGTTGAATAGGCATTTATAAAAATTCTACTTCTCGACGACTAGTATACGCTCTAATCGACCCCTAAATCAAAACCTAATTAATAATATTGTGGAAGCGAATCACTAAGGTCTTGACAATTAAAACCTAAATCAACTAGGCTCACTAGTGCACTAACTAATTATGTCTCTACATAAAACAAGCAATTCTCCTCAAGTAAGCAAACAAGATAAATATAGAATTGCAATAAAGTAAAGCACAAAAAGACACACTGATTTTTCCCGTGGTCTCAGAGACTTACCGATCTTCCCTAATCCACGTTGAGGCAAGTCCAACCAATTGGACCGACTCTGACTTGAGCACCCGCCTCGATTCCACTAGAGGGAGTTTTTCACCCTTTCGGGTAGGCTCAACTCGAACCTTCACAAACTTTACCGAGGCTTCTCACTAAACTTGAGAGCTCCCGCGCATAACACTCCTACGTCTTCTAGGTGGTGGCAACCACCGAGAGTAACAAGTCGAGTCTTCGGCTTGAAATTTACCTAGTGCAACACATGGGCTTTCGGTGACCACGTAAGTGCAACACATGCACTAGGCTCCTCCTAAAGTGCAACACATGCACAAGCCTCCCACACACTCAAGAGAACCAACAACAACAAGCAAATGCCCTCCAATGGGTCCTTTATAGCCCCCACATGAAATCTAGCCGTTGGGGGGCAAAACTACCAATTTTTAGCCAAATCCGGCACTACTGGGCTCATACCCCCGGTAGTGCTGGCCTCGACTTCAATGGTCGGCTAACGGCTAGTTTACCGGTACTATCGCCCTCTGGGGCCTGGCAATACCGCTCTAGCAGTAGTACCGGCCCCACTGGGTGGTACTAACAACCTCAGTGAAACCCAAAAAATATCCCTCTCTAGAAAATAAGTACCGGCATCTAACATCTGGTACTGCCAGGCCGGCGGCAGTACCGGCCCCATGCGGGCGGTAGTGCAAGCTATCAAACACTTAGAGCACATAACTCTTCTCTGGAAAACAACTATCGACATCATAATAATGATTGTACCGGCCAACTGCAGTACTGATGCCCATAAGGCGGTACTACCGGCCAAGGTGGTACTACCAGCTTTAAGCCTACAATAGTGCCGGCTACAGGGAGAAAACAAGATTTTCAATAAAATCATTTCTCCAACTTGACAGAATAATTTTTTGAGCCAAATGGTGATCAACACATGATCACACCTATTTGCAAATCACATTTGCAAATCTCAACTCGTGCTCAAAGAATTTCATTCAAACTCTAACAAGTTTGGAAAAACACATTTCACAAACAACTCAAGATATATTTACAAAAATATATTAATCAAATAAATCCCGATGTCTATGAGATTAATCCTCTTAGCCATGTGATGATCAACACGAGTCAAGTCAACTTGCAAAAACCACGATGCAAGCCCTATTCACATGCTCTCAAGATCCCGGACTCATAGACCCCCATTTATTCGCACAACGAATTTGCAAATAACAATTAAATCACAATGCATGAGCTATCTCACTTTTGCAACACATGCAAATCCTTAGCCTCATGTAACACAAAATCAAACTCAAATGCTAGAGCATCCTCATTTTGCAACACATGCAAAACCTAGCTCCAAGCAACCAAATAAACTCAAATGCATAAGCTCTTTATTTGCAACACATGCAAATCTCTAGCTCCATGCAAACCACTTAAACACAAGATTTGCTTGAGCTCTCTCCTTTTGCAACACATGCAAAACTTAGCTTCTAACAATTTCAAATCAAATAAGAATTGATTTAAATAACAATGCATGGACTTCAACAATTGCAACACATGCAAATGTGAACTTCATGCAAAAGCCAACGCATGAGCTTATCCCATTTGCAACACATGCAAATCAAATCTCCATGCAAAAAATACCAAAACATAAGCTTCTCCTATTTGCGACACATGCAAACCATCACCTTCTTGTTTCCTTCGGCTGCCCTCATGATTGTGGTGTAGATTTGCAGCCATTCGATAGGATTGATTTTACCCGAGTATTTCTCGACCGGACCAGGCTTGAACTTGTCTGGCCATCTGACAGCACGTAGCTCGACGGTGAAAGCCTTGCACCCTAAGTCGATGTCCTTGGGGCTCCTTTGCCTTTAGCATTGTCTCGTTCCCTGCTGAGGGAAAGGCCTATGCCGTATCAGCGATCGGCCCTTGGAGGACGAAGACTCACCTTGTTGAACCCGATGCTCGGGGAACTGGTCCCTCGGGAATGAGGAATCCCTCTCCCGTTGCTCGTGTTCTCGTTCCTCCCTTCGGTCGCGGATGACAAGTTGTAGATCTCGTCGATCGTGGGGGATGCGGTCCCGAAGGTCACCATGGTGCCTTTGATAAGAGTTGGGATGATGTGTTCTAGAACTCTTTTGACCAGAGCTAGCCACTGCTGACCCTGCTACCCGATGGCTTGGGCGAGTGGTCTCGGCCGTTGGCTGGTGGCTCCTTGTTGGTAGGAACGTCCGAGTTTTGAGTTGGCAACTCTGGTGGTTTGGGCCTATGTTGCGTCGAGCAGCGTCCTCATCTGGTCGATCACTAGCGTCATCGGGTTGTTTGGATCCGATGGAGGGAATGATCTTAGTAACATGTGCGCGCATTGGACATTTGCTTCAGGGGTGCTGAAGATGTCACTGTTGCGGTATTGCCAAGATGTCGTCTTTGGAGCGTGGCCGGGCCGGTCATGTTGCCAATGGAACTCTTGATCTTGAGGATCCGTTACCCTCAGGTGTGTTGTAGTTGGATTTTTATGATCAAATCGCCTCGACAAGTTGGCCATGGTTCCTGCTACGGCCACTGTAGTTGGATCTCATCGATGATCCACAGTGCCTGGGGCAATGACGTCCAAGGCTGCTTGTGCCGAGTTCAGCGCCTCTACCGGATCTCGAGGCATACCCGAGGAATTCTGGTGTCCCTGGCCATATGCGGTGTCTACCCCCGAAGCTATTTCTTGAGAGTTTTTGGCAGTAGCACCATTGTTGGCCCCAGCCATGAACACGTAGCGATATGTGCTGCTGCCTTGGCTGCTGTTATCCCTGTCGATGTCGATGCACTTGAGGACACTAGGCTCCATTAGGTCAAAATCAATGAAGGACACTTCTCATCATCGGTCCCAGGAGCGAGATTCGACGAATCCGATATGTTCGAGTCCCCCATTGGACTTCCAACAGTAGAGAATAATCCGATCGTGGGGGCATTGTCAATGAAGACATTCAAGTTGAAGTCATTGCCATATTCGATGCTGGAGAATCCATCATGGACGCTAACCGAAGACATGATTGATCTGCAATATAGCTGAAGGCCCCTATCTAGCGCGCCAATTGTTGAAGGTTAGAAATCGACAACAAACTTATATTCGGGTACCTTCGAGGATACTGGGTCAATCAGGAAATCAATCAACACACGATGTAGACAGGTTCAGGCCTCTCGATTGAGTAATACCCTACTCCTGTGTGGATGTACTATGGTATCGGTGAGAACAGAGTACAAAACAGAGAGATCAAGCTTTGGCTACAATGGAGATTGTTTTTGGGGGGTGGCTAAGACCTAGCCTATCCACTATTCTGTAAAGATCGTTTGTCGTCCGTGCTGCTTGGATGGTCTATGCTTGAGTCTCAATTGCCCTTCTCTCGACTCCCTATTCCTGAGCGTCTACCCCCTTATTTATATGGTTGGGGTAGCCTTCTTCTGAGTCGTAGTAGGTTCGAAACACCCGATCGTACTTGATGAGGAGTCCTCCGTTCCGATCTGTGTGGTGTATTCAAACCTCCCTTATTTTAAGGCGTACTCGGGTTGGTTTCCTCATAACGGGAACACGACTGAGTCCTTCCCAAATGTGGGGATACTCCTTCCATGCATATCTTATCCCGTATAATTCGGGCCTGAGATATTATTAGTTTCCTGATATGAGAGTCACCGTATATGGTACGATATCAAAGTTTCCTGCATATACGTATATCCCATATTTAGATATTCGACAACCATCGTTGTTGTGAACTAAGTTTCAGGGTAGATGATCATTTTTACCTCACAGTCTCACCCCTGCATGGCATCTACCATTCCAAATTCAAGGGAAACTAGCACCTCGGTACATCAGGCCGTACTGTATACATGAAAAGAAAGGCAAGATGGCATATAAGTTGGAGCTGCCACCTCATCTATTGATGTACATGTTGTCTTCCATGTCTCCCAACTCAAGAGGTGTCTCCGAGCCCTAACCGAGCACAGTCAATTGGAAGATATCGATTTGCATCCTAACATTTCTTATCGGGAGAACCCGGTATGCATCCTAGAGGAAGCTGAGCGATACACTCGTAGCCATGCAATCAAGATGTTGAAAGTCCAGTGGAGTAACCACACCGAAGATGAAGCCATCTGGGAGCGGGAAGATCGCCTTAGGGATGAATTTCCATCTTTCTTCTCCAGGCATATCAAATCTTGAGGACGAGATTCTGTTCAAGGGGATAGGTCTATAACATCCCAAATTTTTTATAAATTAAATATTCATATGCCAAATTATTTCCCTACATTTATTATGAATTTTCTAAATTTTATGGCTTTTCAAGAATTTTATCTATTAAAAGAAATACCTTTTTCATTTTCTCGCCAACACTTTTGAAATTTAAGTTTCAAAGTTTGAACTATTAAAATAAAATAAATATTATATTTAGTTTTTGGGTCATCCAAATTACAAAAAACATTTTCATGAATTTTGGAGTTGAGCTGCTATTTTTGAAAAATATAATATTACATTCCTTATTAAAATAGAGGCACTAAAAGAATTTTTGAGAAAATATAGAGCTGGAAAATGCTAGAAATTTTACAGGAGCATTAGTGCCCCATCAAGAACATTCTCAAAAAAATTTACAAATTTTGGACTTAGTTTGATAATCCTAAGAAATCCAGAGTTGTTGAGCTATAATTTAAAAGCCTTTTTGAAATAATTTCAAATCCAAAATGGAAAGCGCCGGCTTGAATCGCACTCTTGCTGGTGAGAAAACATATTTTACCAAGGACGCTTCCCCTCACGGTGTCTCTCTTTGAAATCTCTCTAAGTGTTGGGCCCGCAAGTCAGTCTCTCCTCTAGCCAATGTGCGCCTAGGGCACGCCTGACCCGCACTCTTCGTGCACTGCACTGCTGCAGCCATTCCCATGTGCTAGGCCCCTATCCATGATGCCTCACCACCTACATAGGCATCACAGTGGATCTATCATCTATGCCTACCATATCACCATCAATGCCACCCTGCGTGCGCAGCAAAACCGCTGAAAAACTGATGTGATCACCATTTCGTTGTCTTCTCTCCATTGGCCGTGACACCACGCTCCTGGCCTTGAGCCAAAGACTTCACCCCTAGGCCTATAAAGGGAGCTCCCTGGCTCATCTTCCACCTCACAAGACTCCCTACTCTTTCCATCCCAAAAGCGAGCGCCATTTCCCCTCTAAGGACATCCATTTTGCTGTAAGCCACTCAAGCGAGCAAGGCTTCATCTTCTTCTTCGTTGAACCCTACCTGAATTCCCTTGAAGTGAACCCCCTTAGCATGCCCTGATCATGTTCCCCTCCTCCTTTGCATCTTTATTCCCTAAGAACGCTGCCACCTCGGTCATACCCTTCTACCACGGTCACCGACACCAAGGCTCCTTGGTGAGCCATTACCACTGTCTGCTCTTAAAATGGGACCCCTTCACCTCCCTCATGCTTTCCCATCAACCAATTTTGCCATGGCACCACAACATCACTTCATCCACCATCTACCATGGTCGCAACCGCAAGCTCTCACTGCTAACCCTCTTCGGCCATCCCTAGCCACCACCGACCACTCCCTGATCATTTCCTCCACCTCTTCTTTCTATCCTGAGCCTCTGTCCTGCAAGATTCTTTGTCGTTTGCTGTCAGCAACCTCGCCCAAGCCGTCACTCTATTTTTGAGTCACTGACGAGTGAACCCACTTGTAAAACACTCACGCCCCTCTTGTAACACCCCGACACTGGATGTGCCCTGAATCCAGGGCAGTCGATGGCCATGTGCCATCTAGGAACCGGCACAGGGCCCCCAAAATTACTAGGGCCCCCAAAATCAGAGTTCAAAGCCGTTAGCAACGCCCGCAGTTTGATCCACCTTGATTAGTTTATTTGCTCGCATAGTACTTGAAAATGATAGCACTTGAAAGACACAAGAAAGACTCAATGGGTTGGCAATGATAGCACTTGAAAATGATGTTTTCGAGAAGATTAATTATGAAGATATAATTGAAGATTTTATTTCAAGAAATACTAGACGGATGATGCTTTTTAGTAAAACATGAGGTCAGTACTATCTTGACTCTTTTAGCATTGATATTTGATATGTTCCTAAATTTTGTAAGAAAAAGCACATATTAAAGTTATATAATTGTCTGAAAGTATGCCCTATTTATAGTAGACATGAATTTTCAAATTTTAGAGCCTCGATTTGCATTTCGCTCTGGGGCCCCAAATTTATGGAGACGGCCCTGCCCGAATCTTACCACCATAAGCATTTCTAATAATTTAATAGGCAATTAGCACAATAAATTTCAGTGACATCATAAGCTTTCTAATTAATCACTAAACACCAACTAAAAGATAGTCACAAAGAAAGACAGTGAAAGGTAATAACACCAAATCTAAACTTGTTTGCCTCATGACAAAAACATAAACTACAAGTTTTAATTATCAAGACATAGCCGAACGCCACCACCTTAACAACAACATAACCAATAAACTTCACACAAGATTGATTACACTAAAATTATCTCATGGCTGAATCTGTCTAATTAAACTAATGAGTTAAGCATGATCAAAAGCTAAACATCATTTTGAGTATAGTTTGGTAACGTTGGTTGTGAATGTGCTACTACCCCTTTCCATGCATGCCGGCCTCATTGTACCTAAAATATTAAATAAATAAGCGTGAGTCCAAGAGTCAGCAAAGTATATCATAGAACAATATCATAACCAGTAAACACATTTAAAATAATAACATGACCATCTTTCTTATTTAAAATCAACAAGTACCTAAAATAGTAATAACATATTCATTTGTCAAATTCCACTCTTTGAGCAACTTTGGATGAGTCCACAACTCAATGACTTAACCCTTTATCACATTAGTCATCATTCACCATTAGCAATGCAATGCAATATGCTTTCATGCTCAAACTCACCTTTCATAGCTTATACCAGTATAGCTTGAGTGCACACCCATCGGTGTCGCACCCTTCCATTCCCTTCCATCCCTATGGTGGGGCCTACAAGTAGGTCTCACTCCCATCCATCCCGTGGATGGGACTACTTGGTAGGTCTTACACAAGAGCACTCCGGATCAGTCATATGACCTCATATGACTTTCTCACCGACCTGGCTAGAAATTCTTTTCATGCCATGAATGCAAGTGATGCAACATATTATTCTAATTTTTCATTTGCCATGTAACCATATTAACAAATGACCATTCACAACTGACATTCAACCATCATATAAAAATCTCGATCATAATATGCCAGCGACATGTTTCTCATATATAAATATAGCATGATAATAACTTATTTATTTAAACCAAAACTCATCTCAACCATCTTCATTCAAACGATATATTTGCCTCTTTACCACGTAAAGCGGAGTGGAGTTAGGTCGAAGCCACTCTCGAAGTCACACATCCTACAATAAATATATATACATACATATATATATATATGCATTCATATCAAAAGAAATCATACGGCAATGATACATACAACAACATAATGACCTCACACCTACGTGCCATCCAATTTTCAACCTTTCTCACTCACCGGACAGACCAATCCCTTGATGTCCCGACGGTCAAAATACCATAAATTCTAACTCAGGAGCCCAAAATTAGATAACCAAGAACTTAATGAAAACTACCAAGGAATACCCATAAATTTCTAGTTAACCAACTTTTCAATTAAACCATCTAGCCTT
The DNA here is from genome assembly GCA_036346355.1 of Rhipidocladum racemiflorum. Lineage (NCBI taxonomy): Eukaryota > Viridiplantae > Streptophyta > Magnoliopsida > Poales > Poaceae > Rhipidocladum > Rhipidocladum racemiflorum. Next base: position 25,940,960 of record CM070571.1, read on the forward strand.
TCGTTTCCTACCCTCAAAACCAAACTATTGCCTCACTGGACAGCAGACTTCACCATTTTGTAAATATTTTATACAACTCCAAATTAAGAAAATGATAACATTTCTAGAATCTAAAATAAATTTTCTAGATTTATTTAGTTATTTAAATAATCTAATTTGGCCCCTAAATTGCCCTAATATGCAAACTACCAAAACAATATCTAGTAACAAACAGATTCTGCATAGCCTGCTTCAACAAGTCACAACTTTTAATCTGCTTAACCAAATTTTATGTCCTTGATCTCTAATGAAACTTAAGACAATAAACTATATTTTCCACAACATCCAACCCTCAAAACATGATCTAAAGATTAGATCCAGAGCTACCCTAACATAGAGTTTACCCAAAATAATTTGGTGATCAACCAAACCTCATCTACCATCCTTGGTTGCACCCTAACCCAAGAGAACTACCATGGCATCACTCAATTACCATACCAAAACTACCAAAAGCATACTAAAATTATACCTTTACACGGAGAATCATGGGATTAGCAACAAATTTTGTTCTCTCCCTTCAAATCGTACAAACTGCTCTCCTCCTCACAAAATAATTCCACCACAGCAATACAGGGGCAAGGGCTACACTGAGGGAAGGCTGAGGATGCTGTGGAGAGCCTCAAAGGTGGCGCAAGGAGGCGTATGAGGAAGGGAGGTAGGGAGGAGCAAGGGAAAGGGAGGCACAGGGGTACAATTGGGGAGGAGACTAGGGGCAAATGGGGGGAGGGCTGGGGCAGGTGGTGCGGTGGGTGGAGGGGTGGGCTAGGGTTTGGCCAAAAACCTCCCTCCTACAGGGGCTAAAACCAACCACCGAAGGCCTAGAAATAGCTCCTTGAGCCCAAAAACAGCCCACTGATCAATCCCTACTTCAGCCCCAAAGCGGTTCTTATCTATTGGGATATTAAACCTCCCCCCCTCTCTCTTGGTCATTGATATGATGACCCCACAAGTCAGTTTTACTTTTTAAAATTGAATTCAAAAAATCTATCACTGACATGTGGATTGAGGTGAAATTAATAATATAATTTGTAATTTAAACTGGTATTTAGTTATGAGCCACCTGTCAGTTATTTCAAAAAATATAACACTGACAAGTGGAAAATGTGTCTGTAAATTTTAGTTTAAATGCCCAAAAATGAGAAATACACTTTCAATTCAGTTGAAAATGTGTCTTCTCTACTGAGAGACATAATCTGTGTAAAATATGTCTTTGACGTCAACCCAAGAATTCAGTGAGCAAGGTAAGCACCTCCTTTGACCATATTGATCCTATTATTTACTTATTTTATATTATTTTACAAATTTATGCAAGCATGCGTGCATTTTCAGTAAAATAGCTATATTGTGGGTATCGATAGATAATCCTACTTGTTGCATGGAACTTCCTTGATAAATATGAAAAAGTTAGCATTGAAAACCATAAGGTAAGGGTTAGACAATAGCTAATATCAACTTTAGGTATAGTCGATTATACATACTTATGCTTAGCCATGCTTTAGAATTGATAAGAACAAATGATCGGTTGTAACATTTATTCGGAAATGGAATTTTTGACTTGTTAAGAAGCTACCTATGTTATTTTGGTATGAATTCAAAATGAAAAACTAGGTTTTGATGCAAGTGAGTTATTTATATAATCCGATAAGTGTGTGAACTTACACGTAGTATAGGGAGAGTTCTCGTCCAGGTTGGTTAAGGACAGAACTTTTGTGTTGTTTCAAATCGAGATATCCATGCAACCACAAGTGCTATTATGGGGTGGCCTTAACCTATTAAGTTACATAGGACTAGCTTTGGAAATTGGAAGGCCGTAGTAGTATGGGCATTCTAGGTAGGTTTGTTCACAGGGGTGCCCTCACTGAGGTGTTGGGAATAATGTTTGCCGATACAACGATGCATACCTTGCTATGAAAGAAATATTTACGGTATAGTGTAAACTATTGTTGGTACTATGTGTATGGGTGTTTTCTGTCACCATAGCGAGGATCATTGGGCTGGCACAAAGTTAGGTATAGGTGATGTAGCGGTTCCTGTCATGATCTATCTACCACACACCGAAGGAAGTATAGCGGTAATAAGAGTTAGTCACGTCTTGTGGAAAAGTTGTACGCCTGTGTAGAGTGTAGATCTTTTCAAAACGTCATGCCCGTGGTCAAGAGCGGTTTTGGTGCATCATCACTTAGTTAGTTTTGAATATTTTACAAAAATTTTGTTGAAAAATGGTGGTTAGCCATGTTCATTATGTTATGCCAAGTATGGCAGGGAATGGATCGATGAATACAATTATGGAGGATAGTGAGTTGATCATATTCATATTATGTACTTGTTATTTACGTACTTGTCAGCTACTCTTTACAAACTTCATTTGCAATCTACTACTTGTTATTATTGAATAAGTCTTGCTTTATACAAAAGAACATGGTAAGGTAGCCATTTCCTTTGAAACCATCCCTTTTGGCATAGAATACCAGAGGGTCTCATGTGTATACCGTACTAGTCCCATGATCAGTAGCTAGTATGCATATCCACAACATTGTCATCATATCCATGTAACCTAACATCGATATAGATCATATTTATACAAGGGAATATTATTTTTACAACAGAAGGGACCTTTGGCCAAATAAAGTGCAGCAAAAAGTAGTAGGATAAAATTCAATCTCCAGCGGTATGCCTCATCCCAAAATATCTACAGGCAACTGATAAGGATTAAGCCTAAAAAACTCATTATTGAATTCCCTGTAACCTGCACAAGTATGGATCTTCGGGGGCCTCGGTTTCTTCTCCCACTGAATATCAATAAGCAAGGGTGAGTACATTTGTACACAACAAGACTTGTAGTGTATCACAATTATAAATATATACTTGGTGGTGTGTCGGGACCCCGAATTTGCAAATCCGGACCCTCTGTGTATTCAGCACTAGTCCAGGAACACGCTAGTGCACACAGTCTTAACATCGGTAAATATCACAATCATACCACTCGATACTAATATAGTACTTTAATTAAATAATCAAACTGGTTACTCGACCTTATGGTCAAGTTACAAATATATGCCTCGCAGGGCGAAAATTATTAAGAGAGAAATAGTAGCAGCGGAAAATCAAGTAACTTCGTGGCGCCATCCAGTATACCACAGGCAACTAACTGGGCTCGCTTCCCTAAGTAGACGGTTCCTCTTGGAGCTCCTCCTCCAAAGCTGGTGTAGTCTCCTCTTCAACTGGTGTTGTATTGTGGCAAGGGTGAGTACTTGGTACTCAGCAAGTCATGCACAGAATGCAAGCTAATATACTATATGCATGGCTTGGTACAAAGGAATAGCTCAAGGTATATTTGCAGTAAATAGCATTTGACAAGTAGTATAAGTAGATTCGAAAGCAGTAAAAACAAGTAAAGCATAAATAACTTTTCAAGGAGTTTAATAAACATCTTTCCCATCCTAATCCACATTTCCATCAACATCATTATTAATCCAACCCAACCTTTCCAAACCAAGTTATTTTTGAGAAAATCTAACCCTTGACTGTAATTCCCGAGCGATGTCCAATACCGCGGACACGGCTATTCGAATAGATTCTACACTCTGCAGAGGTTATGCACTTTACCCACAAGATACAGTCAAACACCACAAAGGCAAGTTCCCGTAACAAAGTCTTTCGGAAACCTCTAACAATACAAGTGGTCCTCCCCGGTTATTGCACACTAACCCTTCCCTTAGCTAAGGCGAAGTTTAGGCCAATCAACCGTTAGATGGGTACCTGGCCTCAGCCCGACGCTCCCCCGTACAACTTACACAAAGGGTGTAGTTGACCTCCTGAGGTCCCACAGGTACGTTATTAGCAACTTAGTCAACTAGGTCCGTCCCATTACAGACATGTGGCTGCACGTTAGACCCAGTTCAAAGGCTTGCAAGGTTAAGTCCTTAGGGTGACCAGGGCAAGACTACCCGAAGAACCAAATCAACATCCCCTGTGCCACAACTGGCCCACCTGATCGTTCTTTGCCACATGCCCCGGTCAAAAACTATTTATCAAACCCCAGTTGATTACCATGCACCACGTGCCATCAACATCACATGATACCTTTCCAAAATAGGTTCACTATATCATTAAGTCAATATTAACATTTGTTTGTCCAAAATCATGTCATGAGCACGTAGCAGGTCTAAGCAGTATACTACAACGATCTAAACCCATGTTGGCAATTTTAGTAATGTCCAACTAGTAATCCACAACTAGGGTGACAAGGGGTCATGGCACATATTTAAGTAATCAAGGTGTCATACAGCAAATTGGTATTTATCTAATTCCCCAAATTTAAATAAAGTATTTTCTAATTGAACTAGCATGCAATAGGTTAAATCAAAATAGATTTCGAAATAGGATCAACATGGTCAAAGCACAACTTGCCTTCAAAAAGTACTTGCTCTTGGTCTTGAGTTGGATCCTGAGTCAATACTTCTCCTTCAAATCCTTCCGGCACTTCAACGTCTACTCGTAAAGCGTGCAAATAGCAATACACAAATAAACAATAGGCAAAAAGTGTCCAAACATCCAAATAAAATCCATAAACAGAGAGAACATAATTTTATGAATTTTTAGAAACTGGAATCGTCAAATTTGGAGTTAAAATGCAAAAGTTATGATTATTTAAAGTTTAAATAATCAATTAAATAATTTTACAGAGAAAAACTTTAGTCCAAAAATTAAATAAAATTCATATTTAGGTAGGTCTCAATTTTATACAAATTTAGAAATTTGAATCACTCAAATCGGAGTTGAAACGCAAAAGTTATAAGCCTTTGAAGTTTTGAAATTCAAATCAATTATTAAACCGAATTATTAAATCAATTTCTTTTTCGGAAAATCATTTATTGCGTCAGCCTAGACACGTGTCGACCTCGATTGGTTGGTCGACGTCGTGCCCATGGACTCGGTCCACGCTCGGTTGGGTCTACCGTGGACCCGGTCCACGGCTCACGTGAGACTGACAGGTGGGTCCCCCTCGGGTGACGTCATCACGACGTCGGCGGGGCTCGGCCACCAGCGATGACAGTGGGACTCAGCGTCATTCTTGGCGTCGGCGCTCGGCTGAGACGGCCGTGACATCTTGAGCCCGCCATGGCGTCGGCGTGGCGTCATGGTGCGATTTGGCGGCCGACATGCGGGCCCGGCGTGTCGGCGTCACGCCTGCCAGCGTGGGCCGGCGGCCCGACGCGACGGTCGGCCTCCAGGCAGCGTGGCGCAATCTCGGCCGTTGATTTGAAATTCAACGGCCCAGATTAGATCTGAGTCTCACGCGTTTGGGTTAACGCGTTTGATCTGGACCATTGGATCTAGATCTAACGGCTGAGATTGGATCTAGGATTTTCAACGTGGAAACTTACCGGGGTGACGTGGCGCGATCTGGACCGTTGGATGGCGATCGGACGGCTGGTGGAGCTCGAACGATGGCGATGGCTTGCGGCGGCGCTGGCTTACCGGAGTCGAGGACGGCGACCACGGCAACGGCGTTGCGGGGCCCCTCCGGCGAAGTGAGAGGTAGCTCCGGGTGCGCCTCGACGCGAGGAGTCCGGATCTGGGCACAACGACGGCGGAGGACGACGGAGATGGCCGCAATCGGCAAAGAACCTCGGCGGAGGGAAGAGGCAACTCCGGCGAGCGATTGCGGCTCAACGGCGGCGGCTCCGGCGACGTTGTCTAGGGCTACGGGTGCGCAATGAAGCGGCGATCCTGACACGGGTGGCGGCGCAATAAATAGGGCCCTCGGCGTCCGTGAAACGCGCGGAATCCGAGGTCCTCTCCGTTCTTGGCGCGAGTCCGTGGCGACACGGTAGGGTGACGTGGCAGCGCCTGGCCGTTGGATCGAGATCCAACGGTGCGCGAGTTTGGGTCCGGGTCGGACTCAGGCGAGCTGGCTGGCTCGGTCGGGCTCGGGCTCGGTGACGTGGCTCAATTGTGGCCGTTGGATCAAGATCCAACTGGCCACGCTGATAGGCTTCGGCCGAGTGGGTTCGGTCGAGTCACGTGACTCAGTCGGACTCGAACTCGAGTCGACTCGGCTTGGTCGGATGAGCGATGTAGGCTTCGGTTTGATTTTCCAGCGATTTATTATTTAAAATAATTTCCAGTAATTCATTTAATTCATTAAAAATAGCAAAATACTCAGAAAAATTCCAGAAAAATTCCAAAAAAATTCCAGAAAAATTCTGGAAAATATTTTAGGGTATTTGGGACTCAAATAAAATATTTCCAACAAAATTTTATTTGCAAAATTAAATTCTTTAATTATTTCAAAATGGAATAAATTCAAATAAATTCCAAATAAATCCAAATAAATTCCAGAAAATTCCAAAAATTCACCAAAGTGCCAAATCACACATGAATTTAAGAAAAGCAAAATTTTGGGGTGTTACATGGTGTCAAATGAAATGGCTATTCTACCATGTTGTTTTGCATAAAGTGACATTTAATCAACAATAACAGGTAGTAGATCGCAATCGGAATTTGTAAAGAGCAGATGATAAGTATATAAGTACCATAAATATGAACAAGTCAGAACCCTATATGATTGTGATCAATGATCCATTCCCTACTATACCTGGCATAACATTTTTAATGTGGCTACCCGCCATTTTCCAATTCAAACCTTTTTATAGAAATCCAAAAACTAACTAGTGTCAAAGCACCAAGTCTATCATGACAGCGAGCACAACTTTTCGAAAAGATTTACACTTTGTAGAGAACAACTTTACCCACAAGACATGACTAACTCTTGTTGCCACTACTTTCACACTTCCTTTGATGTGTGGTAGAGAGATCTTGATAAGAACTGTTACATCATCTAGATCTAACTTTGCACTAGCCCGATGATGTTTGACCCTCATCATGGTAGTCAAAAATATTCGTACACATAGTGCCAATGATAGTTTACGCCTGTCGTGACCATCCTCCCACATAGCAAGGTATGCACCATTGTATCCGCAAGCGTTATTCCCAACACCTCGGTGAGGGTACCCTTTCGAGCAAACCTACTTGGAATGCCCTACTACTTCAGCACTCCAATGTGCAAAGTTAGTCCTAAGCAATGTAATAGATTGAACCACCCTACAATAGCACGTGTGGTTGCACATAATGTCTTGGATTATAGCAACACTATTTAGAGTTTATTTGCAAAAGTTGTGAGCATTTGTTTAAAGCAGCTGAAAATCCTAAAAATAAAAAGAGGGGCGACATCAAAGGCGTACTCTCAGAGATTGCACCATCTAACAGAGAAAACGTATTCCCTATTGAATTGAAAGTCTATTTCTCATTTTTGAGGGTTTTAACTCTATTTTTTAGAGATTAACATGTGAGGTTCATCTGTTAGTGACTCATGACTTAAATACTTGTTTAGTTTATAAATCGAGCCATTAATTTCACTTGGGCCCACATGTCAGTGACTCGGCTTTTGAATCTGGTTAAAAAGAGAATGAATGGGTTGGGTTAGCCTGTCAATGACTGGGTGAGAGAGAGATACAGGGAGATGTGTGACTAACAAGCGGGGCCCGCTTGTTAGTGACTCTAAATAGAGCGATGGCTCGGGCATGGCTGTCGATGGTGAACAGTGGTGATTTATGCGGTGAGGGTTCTTGGGATAGCAAGAGAACATTGCGGAAAATCTAGGGGAGTGTTAAGTAGTGACCAGGGTTCGTCAGAGAAGGCTGGTGGCAAAGCTTTGTGGTCGTGATCATGGTAGGCACTGTGGAAGGAAATGTAGGAGTGATGGTGTTGAATTGAGGGAGAGGAAAATATCAGGGATGTGGTAAGTTCTTGTTTTGAGGATTGGCGGTGGTGGAAACTCACTAGAGATGTTTGGCAATGGCGACTGTGGTTGGGGAAGAAGATGATCGAGGTGGCGGTGTTCTCGGCAACCTGAGCTACAAAGAAGGTGAGAAATGTGATTTGGGAAAGCTCGAGGGGGGCCCGACTCGGGGAATTTAGAAATTGCTCAACATGGGAGAATAATTGAGCTTACTTACTATAGCTATTCTTGTGAGAATTGGTGCTCTAAGAGGGTGTTATGACGCCTATCTCTGGGGAGGAAGAGAGGGAACTACGTGCAGGTTAGGGATATCTTGAGGAGCCCTTCTTATAGGCATAAGGGTGAGGCCTTGGCTCAGGGCTCGTGAGCATGGCATCGTGGCCAAGGGAAATAGGACAACGACGAGCGTGAACCTGGGCCTTTTCCGATGAGTTTGTAGCGCATACAGGTAAGGAGCATTTATGGAGATGGTGATGACTTGGAGGAGGTGATGGCCATGTAGGTAGCCAGACAATGTGGTAAGGGGCCAGGTAGATGGGGCAAGGCATGGCACAAGTCCCGATGACTTGTCACAACATGCCTGGCATTAGGCGGTACATCAAAGCTAGTGGTGATGGCTAATCAGGGGGCAACGACATGGCAGTGAGATTCCAGAACGCATGTGTGGCCTAGCACACAGGCGAACATAGTGTGGGTGTGCTTTGCCCGAGAAGGGCTGACATGTGGGCCCAACATGACATAGAGAGGGCAAGGGAGAGCAGTGCTACAAAGGGAAAGTGTCTTTTGCTATGGCACCCCTTCCCACAACGAGTACGGGTTTTTGAGTTAAGCACTTTCTATTTTTGGATTTTAAACAATTTTTAAATATGCTCTTAATTTTGGCTAGATATTTCTGTAATTCTTAGCACCATCAAACAAACTACAAAATTTATGGAAATTTTTGTGGGTGTTCTTGGGTTAGTACTAATATTTTTGTAAACTTTTTAGAATTTTTCAGTACCACATTTTGTTTATAAATTCCTTTAGTGCCTCAGTTTTAATGTCAAGAAAAATTCCAGTTTTTTCAAAGGTAGCAACTTAGCTCCGAAAATTCTTGAGACTTTTTGGAGTGGCTTTCCAAACTAGTTGGAACCTAAGTAGAATGTTTTTAGACTTGTGCTAATATGAATTTAGAGTTCAAAATCTATAAGCAGTGACTAGGAAATAAAAAGTGCTTCCTTTAAATGCCTAAAATTCCATAAAGATTCTAAAAATTTACAATAAACTCAAAAGATAACTTGGCATTATATTATTTCAATTTGGTGCAAAATTGGTATGTTACACATAGCCAAGTATATACGTATAATTGTGATACACTACAAGTCTTTGCTGAGTATAAATGTACACACCCTTACTTGTTGATATTCATAGGACGAAGAAATTACGACCCCCGATGACTCATATTTTGAAGCAAGTTATGGGGATTACAATGACGAGCTTTTTTAGTCTTACTCCTTGTTGGTTGCTTGCGGATATTTTGGGTTGAGGCATACCACTGGACTCTGACATCTATTCCACTACTTTTTGCTGTGTTTTATTTGGTCAATGCCCCCTTTTTTTTGTAAGGATGATATACCTTTGTATAAATATGATCTATGTCTCTAAAATCGATGTTATGTTATATGGTTATGATGATATTGTAGTGAATGTGTGTACTAGCAACTAATTATGGGACTAGTACGGTATGTACATGAGACTCTTAGATATTCCATGCCTAAAAAGTAGGTCTCGACATATAAGGTCTTACAATATTTTCTTTGCTTCTCCTCATGGGGCCAATTAGCGGGCAGCTTGTCGATTCCCAATAAAACGTCATCCAAATCGACTTGTACAAGAACAACTTGCATCTTGACTTGCCATAGAGAAATCCTCGTGTCTCAATCCAATAGTGGAAGATCATACTTCAGAGATATCATATGGAATAAATGCAAAATTTGCTGGTAATAATCACTGTGTACCTAGCTGAAAGTACAAACTCCTGCTAGGCTTACATGTGTGCCTTCCTAACTAGTGCTACCGCTTTGCCATAGCTCGGTAGGAGCTGATAGCACCAGCTCCTCTGTCCTGCCGCTCCTTTTAGTTTGAACAACTGGCAGGTTGAAGTGAAAAAATTGAAGGTGCTTTTGTCCTTATTACTGTAACCCTACTATATACAATACTGTGACATTGTCTTTGGAGGAAAGATTTTGCAAATCCAACCTGATCTATACTACAAAGTTCATTTTGAATTTTGGTCTATCACCTCACCCATTATAATTTGCTAAAACAAGTTGTCAAATTAATTGGATGACATGTATATATATGGCCTTGGTCCACAAAATTGGTAGGATTATATTGTGGCAAGTTGTTGTTAAGAGAATATTGTTGATTTCAGCATTATTATGGAAGGAATATATTATCTGTGAAGAGAAAAGGTACCTGATATCTCCTGGATCACCTGCCTGATCATATATTTAATGTGTTGGATAATTTATTTCTGCATTATCCTCGGCCCTTCTGGGTATGTTGTTATTGCTCTTTGCAGGATTTCCTTCATCATCGTGACCCGAGTAATGTCTCACAGTACTTTGATCTCATAAAGCTTCAGATTCTCTAGAACATAACTCCAAGCCATTGTATGTACACAACTTTTTGATGTGCTTGCCAGTTTGTTTGTCATTAACAATCTTCCACTCCCTGAATGTCTTGAAGACATCCAATTTATGCTTTACCAAATTTGACCAAACTCCATCATGAAGTCCTCTTTTGAATAACTCCATCATGCAAATTTTAATCATATAGCCCAAACTCATATGCCAAAGATTAGTAGCATCAAAATCGGACAACTTGTATAAGCCAACAATAGCATTACCTGAAATTTTAGTGCCTCATGGATGATTTAGGATGGCAGCTTTCGTATCAGCCTTCATCACAACAAGAGAACCATTGGAGACCTTCAGAACTCCACTAACACCTGAATATTTGTATCCTTTAGCATCAAGAGTACTTAGTGAGATAACACTTCTATTCAAACTTGGAATGTGTTGAACATCCGACAAAGCTCAGAAGGTGCCATCAAACATCTTGATCTGGATAGAACCAATGCTTGCAATGTTGCATGTTGAATTGCCACCCATCAACACTGATCCACTTTCGTAACTTCATAATTAATGAACCACTCACAGTTCGGGATCACGTGGAATGTATAGGTTGAATCAGGAATCCACTCATCGTTGGTTTCAAAATCACCGGCAAAGGCAATGAGAACACAACCATCATAATATTTCATAGTAACAATGGTGGCTTTATGTTCATCCTCTAGTTGATCACTTTTAGAATTATTTTTTCTTTTCTCCTTTTTCTTTAAACACCATCTCTCATATATGCCACACCCATCTTTCTTGCAATACTTGCATGACTTTTACCTTTCACTGGCTTTTTATATGCCTTTATAATTATTGCATGAGCTTTTGCCACTTGTATCGTCGTTTGAACTCCTCTCCTATTGTATACCACAGACAATCATGCTTTCTGCATGTGAACTCAAACTTTCGTTTGAAACCATGAGTTTCATCTTTTCCTTCACATGTGGTGCTTCATATACTTCATCAAGTGTAAGAGTATCTCGCCTATATATAATAGTATCTCTTAATGTAGAGCATGAACTAGGCAGTGATCATAAAATAATAAGATCTAAATATTCATTATTGTATTTTACCTCCATAGTCTCGAGATCTGAGACTACTTCTTTGAACGATCTTTCAATAATGACCTGCCTTCCGTCATCTTGAGCGAATAAGGCCTTGTTTGGCATGGCTGTAATTTTTTTTAGAAGTAGCTTTCGGTTGGGTTACATGGCTGAAGAGGTTTGGTGTTTGACATCCTATCTTTTAGAGAGGGAGGGATTGATCTTTTATACCTGGCATAAGGTGGGTAATTTTTACCTAACTCATAGGGCAAAGTTGGAACCCCAACCCACCAAAGCTGTAAGAATCAACCCTAGGCTGGCTTTCAACTTTTGGCTTCTACTAGTGCAAATGGGCTACTGTCTTTCAGCTTTTTGCTGCTTCTAGCTTCTAGAGGGGAGAAGATGAAGCAGAAACCATCCCAAACAGGCCCTAAAGTTATTGTTTCAAATACATCTTACTGGTCAGATCTTTGATCATGCAAATCTCGTATAGGTTCCACCATAATGCCGTTGTAGTCTTCTCCTTCAAAACTTTCCGTGGAATATTATTTGATAGATGAAGATGATATAAGGCCTTAAGATATTTTCTTTGCTTACACTACTAGAAAAATGCACATTAGTGACGGTTCATAACTGCTACTAGTGGCGGTTTTTGAACAACCTACTGTTTTGAAAGAATTGAAATTAAATAATATTACATTTGAATAATTGGAACTAATATTCCATTTGCAATAATTGAAAAGAACGACCGAAACAGATTCAAAACTTGGGAGGCTGTTTTGAGGTTCTAAACGACGTTTTTTTTTGGAATTCCGTCGTTGCGCACATACTTGCAAAAAAGATCAGGATCCGACCATCCTTTTCATTATCTTTCCAACAAGTCAAAGAACATCCCGATCGGAGTTATGAGTCAAAAGTTATGACCATTTTAACAAATGTGCTCGAATTTTCTTTTTTCAAATTGAATCAGATGAGAGGTCATCGTGGTGATTTCAGAAAGCACAAGAATGTGATAAAGTACGTACTATTTTTCTTCTTGCATGTACAAAAGAATGACTAATGTAGGTATCACCAGGTTGATTGGATGGACCCTGACCAAAAGAAACAACTTCTTCCTATTTATTTTCTTCTTCCAAATTTTTCTGGTACTAATCTATGTGTAGGTGAATGAGAGTACGAACTCCTCGTAAACTTCCTTGTGTGCCCTCTTGGCAGGTGCTGCAGCTCGGTGGGAGCCAGCAGCACTAACCAGGGTTCACAAAACCGTTTCGAGGTGGAAAATCGAACCCAGTTCGGTTTCGGTTTTTCGCGAAAATCGGTCGAAAATCGTCAAAAACCGAAGATTTTCGAAACCGAGCGTTTGAACAAAAAAATTCAAATCATATTTTAAAAAAACAAAAACCGGTCGATTTTCTCGAAAACCGGTCGGTTTTCTCGAAAAATCGATCGGTTTTCTCGAAAAACCGCTCGACAAGTTGAACATTTTGTGCGATCGGTTTCTTGAGCGGTTTTCGTCGGTTTTCTCGAAAAACCGCTCGGTTTTCACCGGTTTTCGATCGGTTTTCATCGCATAAATTTTTTCAAATTTTTGAATTTTTTTGAATTTTTTTTTGAATTGAACCGGTTTACCGACCGGTTTATGATTTCGAACCGGCTCGATACGATCGAAAACCGTGATTTTCGACGGTTTTGCGAACCCTGGCACTAACTGCTCTGTCCTGCCGCGGTGACAGCACGCTCCTTTTAGTTTGAACAACTGGCAGGCTGAAGGCACAAAATATAAGGCCATTCTGTCCTTATTACTGTAACCCTACTATACACAATACTGTGACATTGTTTTAGAGAAAAGATTAGGCAAATTCTGCATGATATATACTGCAACGTTCATTTTGAATGTTGGTCTATCACCTCACCCATTATGATTTGCTAAAGCAAGCTGTCAAATTAATTGGGTGACATGTATATATTAATATATATGGCCTTGGTCTGCAAAAATGGTAGGACTATAATGCGGCAGGTTGTTGTCTAGTAAATATTGCTGATTTCAGCATTATTATGGAAGGAATATATTATCTGCCCTGATCATATACTTAATGTGGCAGGTTATTGCTCTCTGCAGGATTTCCTTCATCATGGTGACCCGGGTAACCTCGCTCCTCAGACCTATAAATAGGAGGGCACAAGAAAGAACACACACCTCGCATCACAAGTTCACACAGCCCACAACGCCTCAGCCCTCAAGGCACAAGTCAGTGCTCACAAAACACCCTGAAAGCTACCACTTCCATGGCAATGGCTTCCAACATTGTCGGCGCCCTCGTGCTGGTGCTGCTGGTGCTCGCCGTGAGCGAGGGCCAGGTCTTGCCACCCCCTTGCTGCCGCTGGGACTGCTGCAACGGCGACCCCCAGTGCTGCGCTGCCGGGCCCCCCAAGGACACCTTGCCGGCCGTTGCTGTGGCAGCCGCCGAAGCACGGCCAGCCGCGGCGGCAGGTGGCGCTGCTCGCAAGGTGGCTGCCGGAAACTAGCGAGGTGTATGTACCGATGCACTGCTGCCCCGTCGCACTTGATTGCTGGTTGCTGAGGTGCTGTTGTTAAATAAGTATGTGTTCGTTTGTGTGCCCATCTGCTGCTTGCTACTTCCTAGCTAGTAGCAGTCAGCTGGGTTTGGTACTTGGTACCCATAGGAACGTTCAATATTTTTGTCCCGTTCCGTTTGATCTTTAGCTTGTACTCCTCATGTGCGAACGCTGTTTCATTGGCAGCTAGTCCAAATAATAAAGCATCGTGGAATGTCAATCAAATTTCACTATTCGATCTCTGTGTGCTGGGCAGGTCTGCTAAACTACAAATAACAAAGCATATGGTTGGAATGAAATAATAACTTGAAAGGAAGGGCTTCTATAGAACAAAGGAACGATTGGTCTCCTTTATTAACGAAAACAGTTTGGTGCCTCTCTCCTAATAGTAGTGGCGTAAAAAATAGAGGGGGTGCTCAGTGCTAATGCGCTTGCTTGTCTTTACAACGGTGGACTGAAACAGCGCCGTGAAAACTATAATAAAAAACTATAAGACTAAATGGTACCAAAAACACGGCTGTCAAAACTAGTCCTCTATTGTCTTCGCAAACGCTGTGGAACAGTGAGCACCTCTTCCCTGAGCGCTTTCTAGGTTGAAATGTCGATGGGCCATTGATCCTTATGTCATATGGCTGGCTAAGTTCGAACAACCTATTTAGGCCCAGTTGACTCCCTTACTAGACTAGGTGACCTGAAATATGGGGCTTTGTTTTACAACCCAGCCGAGCATCCAGGCTAGTTTGAAAAAAGCGACCTGAGGTCTAAGACCATCTCCAACCCATTCCCGTCCCCTCCCTCATTCCCTTCGCGAAGGGATTCCCATTCCCTTCAGCGCTCCAACGAATTCCCTTCAGCATTCCCTTCAGCCTGGGATTCTCTCTCCCATTCCCTCCAGGAAGGGATTCTCTCTCCTTTCCCTATACAATTCCCTTTAAAGGGAATCTGTTGGAGATGAGTGGAAATAAAGGGAATGGAAATGGGGAAGGGAACAGGGAAGGGAATGAAATGAAGGAAATATGGTTGGAGATGGTCTAAGACTATCTCCAGCCGTATCCCGTCCCGGCCATATTCCCTTCGTGAGGGGAAAAGGGGGCGGAAGGGATTCCCAGAGACCCTCCAGCGGCTTCTCCTCCCTTCGCCCGATCGGACGGGATAGGAGAGAGAATCCCGATCGTTGGAGATTCTCTCTCCTTTCCCTTCCGCAGGACGACCTGGGGGGCCGAGGGCTCGCTGGCCGGGCGAGGCCGAGGCGCGGCGGCGAACCGGGAGCGAGCAGCACGAGGCGACGACGTGGGCCGGCGGACCGGGAGCGACCAGCACGAGGCGACGACAAGGAGCTGGGCGTCTTCACCGGCACGGAGAAGAGGTATTCCATCAAATTTCCCAATTTTCCTGTGGTGTGCTCCCCCCATTTTCCCCTCAATTTCTGCGAGATCTCGTTGATGAAAGTCCGATGGCCACAGGCAAATGTAGTGTATGCTGTAGATTTGCTGGATTTTTGGGTTGCCCAAAATTTCCCCCCAATTTCTTGCGGATGTGTTGTCGACTTGGTGCCTTCTGGAACTATTGGGTGTTTGAGCTCGGGGCAACAGGCCCGTGCTGTGCATCAAAGAAACCGAGAACCAATCACTGCACCTTGATACTCGTCATTGCACCTTGCCACTCGTCACTGCACCTAGCTACTGAAACTCATCCTCACTACACCTTGCTAATTGGTACTCATCCGGTGAGTTTTGATGTTACTGTGGTATAGTTTTTATGATTCTTGTTCAGTCTGTTGGTACTGAAACCCTATTGTGGTTTAGTTTGTGGAAAATCTGTTGGCTACTGAAACAATGCTACTGAAACCTGGAATTTGTGAGTTCGTGGTATACTGAAACCTTGCTACCGAAAAGCTTAGGTGAGTTTGTGGTATACTGAAACCTTGGTACTGAAACAATGTTACTGAAACCTCACTGTGGTAATGTTTTGATGCTTCTTCTTCAGTCAAGATCCAATTCGTTAGCTGAGTAATTGAAACCTTCAATTGGAAAGTTGCTTGGGTGAAATTTGTCGGCCGAAGGCATCACAATTGACATATATGCTGAAATTATGGTGGAATGTGAGTCGAAATTTGCTGCGTGTTTTTGTTTTGCCAGATGAGAGTAAAACTTGCCATATAGTCTGAAATGCCGGTATGCCACTATATGTTTATTGGGCTTGGGGAATCAGTTAACCTGGATAGTGATTGCTTGGGTTGATAGATTCTTGTAGCGTCTATGTATTCAATTGAACTTCTGTTAAAGCCTATTCATATTTCTGTCGGCATGGTATCATAATTGTGTTATTGATGGTCTTTTCATGCTAGTCAACTATTGCTGTACTAGGTTGCCTAGATGTCTCTATCGGCATGGTTGCGTATTTGCTTTGAGCCTCTAGATAAGAATAATTCAGTCATGCTTATTTCGATATCTGGACACATAGATAGCTCTACATAGCATCAACATTGGACAAACAATAGGGCAATAACATAGACATCAAGATTGATGTCTAACATGTCTTATTGAATATGTTAATTTCCAAACAGCTTGTGGAATAGTTCTTAGCTAGTACTGTCTTGCCTACGTGTGTGGAAAGAAGTTCGCTGTACTAATATAGGTACCAAATAATTGCAAAGCCATATAGTGCTGACTATGCAGTACGTAATACAAATAGGTAAGCTTGTAAAACATAGGTATTGACAAAACATATATTACTTGTGTAGATGGATCAACAAATGCTACTAGCATTTTTGAGGAGTATGAAATTATCCCTTCCTTCTCCGTTAAGGAACACATATTAATTTGTCAGCAGACAAAACGGTAAGCAACACATGTAATGATGTTACAACCTTTGGCGGTTGGCGGTTATAGTATATTGTTTATATAATAAGGATGAAGGGATGGGAAGGGAATAGGGAAGGGATGCTGTTGGAGAGATAGTCTGGGAAGGGAATGGAAATTGGGAAGGGATTCCCTTCAGGGGATGGGAAGGAAATGGAGTGTTGGGAAACCGCTGGAGATAGTCTAACGCCACTACGCCAGCTCCAGCAAACCAACGGCCTAGTTAGGTTGAGTTGACTTGGACACCCTATTGTCCTAGGTCCAGGACTGGCCTAAGCAGCCCGGCCCAGGTTTGGTGAAAGAATTACAAGAAAGTTCAATTAAATTTCTATATTTAGCCAAAGAGAATTGGTAACCAATTGAGAATTCGTTAATTCTAGTTGCAACATATATATATATATATATATATATATATATATATATGATTAATTTGACAATAATATTTATGGGTGTGTGATGATTAATAGACAATAATATTTACGATGGAAAACAATGTTTGTGATGGTTTACAATATTTATTTGTGAAAGAAAGTATTGTGTTTGGTCTGTTTTTATTTGCAACAGGAGATGCATTGCAGGCATGCAAGATGCATATTGCAACACAGGAGCGCAAGCAACAGGAGTTGTAGTACAGACACGCAAGATGCTAGAGGTGGCCAAATGGGCAGTGCCTAACAGGCCTAGGGGTGGCAATGGGGACCCGTTCCCCGATCCCCGACGGGGAATTCCTCTATTAGGGGATGGGTATGGGAAGAAATCGTCCCCCGCGGGGATGAAAACGGGGAAAATTATTCCCCCGTCGGGGATGGCGGGGACGGGGACGGGGAATTTTTTTCCCCGCGGGGACCCGGTTGGGGATCCGAATTTAGTTTAGTCCAATTTAGTTGTTAGATTGCAAACATATTCTCTAGCCCATCATATTCACATTTTCATAAATGAAACAACATAATCTTCAATGAATGCATGCATTCTTTTTTTCCTTGCCTGTTGATACGATTTAAGAGTTAAAATGGCTATAAGAGCTCTTCTCTTGTGTGAAAATTTCGCGGGGATGGGTCCCCGATACCCGAACGGGGATGGGGACGGGGGGATTTTCTCCCCCGAGACGGGGAATGGGGACGGGGACGGGGGAAATTTCCGGTCAAGGGGACGGGGACGGGGAGGCACTCCCCGGCGGGGAATACCCCCGTTGCCACCCCTAAACAGGCCGGTCTGAGGCCTGACACTGTAGGGACGGCCCAAGCACAGCCCAACCATAAACAGGCCGTGCTGGCACAACCTAACAAGCCAAGCCATGCTTGGGTCGGCACCCCAGCACGGCTTGGCACGACCCGGTATAGCATGGCCCGTTTAGCCTTGGGCTGGCCTAGCACGATTAGCCCGTTTAGCTTATTTATTTGAAAAATATAGCCATTCTTAGCTGTTGGATGCTTAAAAATTCCAAAAAAATCCGAAAAATTTCAAAAAAAAATCCCAATTGTTTTCTTATAAATAGGGTAGCACCCCATGATTTCCCCACCAGCGCACATGCAATTTCTTCTTTTCATTCTCTTGTGAAAATTCTTGTGCTCTTAGTGATAATTTGGCAAAATTTAAAATAGTTTTGCCAAAAATAAATAAAAAATCCAAAATTCGGATTCCGGCTTCTGTCAAAAAATCAAGGTAAGAATATTGATTTAATTTTGTAGTTTTTTTTATTTTTAATGATATGAAACTAATAATAGCGTAATTATTTCTTGCGCCTTTCTTAATGGAGAAGCAGGATTTTCCGTCTTTCCTAGCTTCTAATTTTGGGATTTCACCCAAAGAGCTTCTTGCATCCAATCTTGATTGTCAATAGCCTTTGCTAACTCGACCTTGTTATGGCTATGCAGTTCGACCTTTGTACAGACTCCGAAGGTGTATGAATCGTACCTGTACAACGAGAAGACACTCAAGTAGCTGGATGATGTGTTAGGGTTCCTCGCTTGATCTTGTATGTATATAGTGTTATTAAACTGGTAGAATCCTAGTCCAAGTTGGACGAACTCTATCTGTTGGTCGGCGAGTTTGAATCTATCTCCTATTTATTTTCTATATATTGGGCATCCCCTTGTACAGAGAAGAATCAATCTAATAAAGAGAGAAATGTGACACTACGGAATGTCGTAATCTTATAAAATGTGAAATTTGAGGTTAAAACTATACGGTATGAGGTTTAATAGCGTTTTCGGGCCGGTTTCGGGAGTTTGGGCTTCTCCGGGGGAGTTTTGGCCCAAGGCGAAGAGTCATGGGCTTTAGTGGGATGGGAATTGGGCCCATGAGGGAGAGGAGGCTAGGTATTTTAGCCTTGGGCGCCTCCCCCTGCCCTCATTGCGCCGCACCCCATGCCCTAGCCTGAAAAGGTTAGAAGATTGCCTAGAGGGGGGTGAATAGGCTAATTTTAAATTAAAACAATTTAATGCAGCGGAAACCGGTCGGATATTCCGAGTTAATATTGGAACTTCCGAAAACTTCGGAACTTCTGTAATTACTTCGGACTATCCGATTAGTACTTGACTGAAAGAGTCAAGTAGAAAGAGCAATACGACAACTAGCTCTAGACAACTAAAATTGCACTAAAGAAAATCAATAAGATTAATCAAGCAGCTAGAGACAAGAGAGAACACAATAGTTTGATTCCCGGAGTTCGGATCCTTGAGAGGATCTTACGTCTCCGTTGAGGAGGCTCCAAAGAGCCCGGGTCTTTTCCAACCCTTTCCTCCCAAACCTCGGTCGCACTTGAGGCTTGGTTCCACTATTTGGTTCCTTCCCTTTCGGAGGCGGAGCCGGCCTTCACAAACTTCTCACGGCGTCCCACAATCGTTGGGGGCTCGTGAGCGACGCCTAGCCGTCTAGGAGTCCTTCAACCTCCAAGAGTAATGAATGCACTTGATTCTTGATCTTGGAATGATTCTCTATTTGCTCAAGATGAATGAACGCTTAGCTCTAGCCACACAACCACACTCAACCAATCCTCACTCACTAGATGATCCCTAAGATCACGAAGGAGGATGGCTCAAGATTGCTCTAGAAAGTGCTCAAGAAGCTCAAGAGATCAGCCCAAGCAAGTGTGTAACCAACAAAAGGAGTGGGAGAGGGGTATTTATAGTTTTGGTTCAAAACTAGCCGTTACCCCCGCACACAGCCCCACATCGGAACTTAGAACCAAACTTGGAACTTAGAAGAGTGCAAACTACCGTAACTTGGAAAGCTTCCAACGGTCGAAAACTACGGACATCGGAATGTCCGATCACAACTTCGGAACATCCGATGTCACCTGAGAGGGAACCAAGCTAAACAACACTAAGTCCTCATCGGAATGTCCGAAAATAGACATCGGAATATCCGAACAAAACAGAGAGTTCCCAAACAGGGAAAACAACCACTTCGGAACTTCCGAATAGGCAACTTCGGAACTTCCGAACTAGACAGAGAGCACCTTTACACAAGACAGCACACATCGGACCTTCCGATACCCAGGATCGGAACATCCGAAGCTAACGAAGAGCTCCCAATCTAAAACTCAGCAGTATCGGAACATCCGATACAATACATCGGAAAGTCCGAACCTAACAGAACACAACGGACTGAAGCACAACTACACTTCGGAACTTCTGAACCATCGGAATGTCCGATACAACATCGGAACATCCGACTTGAACTAAAACACAAACTTCATTCCGAAGCGAGAGAGGACACTACTAACTCTTGAGAGACTAGACAAAATTCATCTTGAGCAAGAAGACCATCTCTAAATCAATTTCAATGCATCCCTCTTAATAGTACGGCACTCCTATGACTTCAACAGATCGAAAATTACAAACTGAGATGCCGTTTTTCTTACTCTACGAGCTTGAGGATACCCAATTTCATAGATGATCTCTTCTCGAACCTTTTACCTGTTCATGAACTAGTTGACCACATTAGATTCTTGAATCGTTTGTCATTAATCACCCAAAACATTTTTAGGGGGCCTAGATGCACTTTCAATCTCCCCCTTTTTGGTGATTGATGACAACACGTTAAAGACAAAATTTATAAAGTATATGAGAGAATAAATATAGACGGAACTCCCCCTCAAATTGTGCATTGAGAATGGATCTGAGAACAAATGCACTTTTCGAGAGAAGAGAATATGAGAGAGCTCCCCCTATATCCTTGCATATGAGATTAACACACAATTGACAGGATAAGCAATATGAGTAATTTAAGCAATTAATCAACCAATCAAGTCAACGGAAATCTCCAAGCAACAACGATAAAGAGAGTAAACACGATAAACATTCAACAACGAAGTTTTAAACTAACAAATTCAACCAAGTCCACTGACACCAAGACTCAACAAAGGATAGATAACGGATAGATAACGGGAAATTTGTCTTGCGACTGCCATCTCTCCCCCTTTGGCATCAAGCACCACAAAGGATAGAAGAGAGAGAGATGAGGAGACTAATCAGACTCCTCTGATGCAGCTTCATCTGACTCAGACTCGTCGTCGTCATCTTCGGACTCCTCTGACGCATCAGGCGCTGGAGCAAAGGGGTCCTCGATCTCTTCCTCACTGTCCTCGTCCTCTGAACACTCCAGATTGAGATGCCTTTGGATTTCCTTGAGTCGCTTGGCATTCTTCTTCTGCTTTTCTGAGTTGCTCTTGCAAAGAACAAATATCGACTTCAAAGCCCGCAGAATGGGTGAAGAAGATCCGCTAGGAGCAGAAGCTGAAGGAGTAGTAGCAGAGGAGGCAGTCCTCCTGGTGGAAGCCCTGGTGGCTCGCTGAGATGGGGCCTTGATTGCCCTGACTTGAAGTGCCACATGCTTCCCATCACACTCAAATTGCTTCCCAGTCACTTGTTCAATCAAATGCATGATAAATGGAGCATATCCACAGCTCATGCGGGCTCTGTCCAATGAGTCTGATCTCATTCCGGATGAAGTCAAAAACATCAAAGGGCCTCGACCATCTTGCATTCTCGCTCAGAGGTTTCTTGTGTAAGAAAGGACATGAGATGCATCACCCTCCTTTGGAGCTAGAGTCTTTCTGAACAGTCTGTTCAGGATAGCAAAGAAAGGCTTCATCCCCTTGGTGTCACCTGGCTCGAACTCTGCATTCTCTTCATACAAAAAATTCAGATTTGATGCACCAAGAGAGACCTCATTGTGGATCTGATCTCTGTCCCTGGAGTCTGCTTCTGTAAAGTCAAGCAACCTGGCAAACTGAACATATGTAGCTTCATACCAGGTTCCCTCAGTCATCCAATGGAGAGTAGAGACTCGATCCCTGGAGACATACATTGTAGCATAGAACTGAGCTATGATCTCTATGTTCCAATCATGTTGAAAAGCTATGATTCTTTTGGTGCCAGTTCTTTCACAAGCTGCAATTACTTCATTGAATATGGCATCATCTGCTGCTGCCATATACTCCCAATCAACACATTGCATTTGGATAACAGGATTCTTTCTAGGATAAATGACTGAAGCATAAAAGTCCTGCTGAAAGAATGTCCAGAAGCGAGAGTCAGAGGAAAACTTGTCATTCCTCTTGGGGTTCTCCTCCCGTGCCTTTCGGACTTGTGCTGCCTTCCCTTTGTAGTTCACTGGTTTTCTTTGAAGTCTAGGGTTTCTTTCAGGCGGTGTCAATCTCGGCATATCTCTAGCTTGAGATCCTGAGGCACCTGCAATCCCTTTTCCTTTTCTTGATGGCAGAGTTGCTCCTCGTGGCACATTTACTGTCTGAGCGGCCTGAGCGGCGAGTTCACTGATCGTAATCCCAGGTTGAGATCCTCGAGTCGAAGCTCTTTTATTCCTTGCCCCAGTTGGTGTCTTTCTTTTGCGAGAAAAGGTGATCTTAGCGGAATCCTGAGGAGGCTGATCACCTTGACTTGGATCCATCTGATATCAGCTGATAAGATAGTAGCAAGATATGATAGATGAAACTAGAGAGAGAGCTGTCTTTAGTGCTGTACTGTCAACAGCGGAAGTTCCGAAATACTATCGGAAGTTCCGACTTTACATCGGAAGTTCCGACATAGAATTTCGGAAGTTCCGATATATTCGGTACAACCCTAAAACTAGGATACCAACCAAATCAACCAATGGAAAGGAGTAAAACTTGAGATCTAAGAGAAGGAGGACTATACGAACAAGTCTACCCAAAAGATTTGAGCGAAAGATTGACGAAATGAGGAATGACACGGATTGCTCTAGGGTTTACCTTGAAGATGAAGAATGAAATTGAGAGGATGAACGTCTTCTAATCCGTGGGGCACTCCTCCTTGAGGTAGATCGGAGTTTCCGAAGAGTTGAAGACTCCGAAGACGACAAGAGATGAAAATAAATGGAGAGAGACGTACGGTGGCTAGAGAATAAAGAAATGAGGGAGGGGCCAACCGAACCGTCCTTATCAAGTGATTACATACACTTCGGAAGTTCCAAAAATTAGGTTCGGAAGTTCCGAAGAGTTCAAGTTTCCAGCGAACCAGAAGATGAGCAGGATTCGGATATTCCGATATAAATATCGGATGTTCCGAAGAGTTCAAAAACACAGAATTCGGATATTCCGATGACACGATCGGAAATTCCGAAGAGTTGATTTTTCCAGCTGACAAGGAGAAAAGATAGAATTTCTGAGTTTGGAAGAAATGAGACTTTGAGTCAGTGAACTCGGAGTCATCCTACTTGTGATCAGTGAAGATAACAACAATCAAAGCAATGATCACGAGTGGAATGACCGAAGATGCAAATGACAATAAATCCTCTTTTTAAAGACAGATAAACAATTTTGCAAGCAATTTATGTTGAAATCAATAAGAGAGGCAACAATCAAATGCGAGCAGGATGTCAAGTCACATTCCGATAGTCTAGGATGTTTAGCTCACTTCTCAATTCACAAAATCTTTTCTCATCGAAAGGTTTGGTGAAGATATCGGCCAATTGTTTCTCGGTTCTCACATAGGTAATGTCAATGTCTCCTTTTAGTGAGTGATCCCTAAGAACGTGGTGGCGGATATCTATATGCTTGGTCCGGGAGTGTTGGACGGGATTATTGGCTATTTTGATAGCACTCTCATTGTCACATAAGAGTGGAACTCTATCCAACTTTAGTCCAAAATCCTTCAAGGTTTGCCTCATCCATAGCAATTGTGCACAACAACTTCCCGCGGCAATATATTCAGCTTCTGCGGTGGATAGAGCTACTGAGTTTTGTTTCTTTGAGGACCAAGCTACTAGTGATCTACCTAGAAATTGGCAAGTCCCCGAAGTACTTTTTCTATCCACTTTACAACCCGCATAATCAACATCCGAATATCCAATCAAATCGAATTTTGATCCTTTAGGATACCAAAGCCCTAAATTTGGTGTATGAACTAGATATTTAAGAATTCTTTTCACAGCTACTAGGTGACACTCTTTCAGAGCGGCTTGAAATCTTGCACACATGCAAACACTGAGCATAATATCTGGCCTAGATGCACAAAGATAAAGCAATGAACCTATCATGGATCGATATACCTTTTGATCCACAGGATTACCTTCCTCATTTAGACTAAGATGTCCATTTGTAGCCATGGGTGTATGAATGGGCTTGGCGCTCTCCATGTCAAACTTCTTGAGCATGTCCTTGATGTACTTTGTTTGACACAAGAATGTCCCTTCCTTGAGTTGTTTGATTTGAAATCCGAGGAAGAACTTTAACTCACCCATCATTGACATCTCAAACCTTTTTGTCATTAACCTACTGAATTCCTCACAAAAGCTTTTATTAGTAGAACCAAATATAATGTCATCGACATATATTTGGCACACAAATAGATCATTATCAACATATTTTGTGAAAAGAGTAGGATCGACTTTACCAATTTCGAAACCCTTTCTTATAAGAAAGTCCTTAAGGCATTCATACCATGCTCTAGGTGCTTGCTTAAGCCCATAGAGCGCCTTATGGAGTTTGTAGACATGAGAAGGGTTCTTATGATCCTCCATTCCCGGCGGTTGCTCAACGTAGACCAATTCGGCGATTGGACCATTTAGGAATGCACTCTTGACGTCCATTTGATAAAGCTTGAAATCATGGTGAGTAGCAAATGCAACTAATATACGAATTGATTCTAATCTAGCAACTGGAGCATAAGTCTCACCAAAATCCAAATTTTCAATTTGAGTGAATCCTTGAGCTACCAACCGAGCTTTATTTCTTGTGACAACTCCGTTCTCGTCTTGTTTGTTGCGGAAGACCCATTTGGTTCCAATCACGTTTTGATTAGGCCTTTCCACTAGTGACCATACTTTGTTTCTAACAAAGTTGTTAAGCTCTTCATGCATAGCCATTATCCAATCTGGATCTCTTAGTGCATCTTCAACCTTCAAAGGTTCCAAAGTAGACACAAAGGAGTAAAATTCACAAAAATTAGCTACTCTAGAGCGTGTAGTTACCCCCTTTTGAATATCACCAAGGATGTTATCGACGGGGTGATCTCTTTGGATGCTTTGATGCACTCTTGGATGTGGTACTTGAGATGTTTGTTGAATTGGCTCGTCATCTTCAATTTGATCATCCTCCAAGAGTTTGCTTGGACTATATTTAGGATTGTCTTGATTTTGATTTGAGGTAGGAGGCTCCACTTGTGTAGATGAATTTTCTTGGTGCTCCTTTTCTTGCGGCCTTACTTCACCTATAGCCATCTTCTTGATTGCAAGGCTTGGCAATTCCTCATTATCTAGCACATTTAAATCAACTTGCTCCACTTGAGAGCCGTTAGATTCATCAAATGTCACGTCTCTCGCTATTTCAACACAACCCGAGGTTTTGTTGAAAACACGATAAGCGTAGGCATTTGATCCATATCCTAGCAAGAAACCTTCATCGATCTTAGGAGCAAATTTAGAGTTCTTGGGTTTCTTGTTAAGAATGAAACATTTACTACCGAAAACTCTAAAATATGAAACATTCGCTTTGTTACCGGTAAGAAGTTCGTATGCCGTCTTCTTCAAGATCTTGTGGAGATATAATCGGTTGATAGCATGGCACGCGGTGTTGACGGCTTCCGCCCAAAAGTGATCGGAGATCTTGTACTCGTCAAGCATTGTCCTTGCCATCTCAATCAACGTCCGATTCTTCCTTTCTACCACTCCATTTTGTTGAGGAGAATATGGAGCGGAGAATTCGTGCTTTATTCCTTCTTCATCAAGGAATTCTTCGACTTGAGTATTCTTGAATTCACTTCCATTATCGCTTCGAATCTTCTTGATCTTCAACTTGAATTCATTTTGGGCTCTTCTTGCAAACTTCTTGATTATCCCTTGAGTTTCACTTTTCTCTTGCAAAAAGAATACCCACGTGAAGCGAGAAAAATCATCAACAATAACTAAACCATACTTGTTACCTCCGATGCTTATATAAGCAACGGGTCCGAAGAGGTCCATGTGTAGAAGCTCCAATGGTTTTGTCGTCGTCATGATGTTCTTCGCGGGATGACGCGCTCCAACTTGCTTTCCGGCTTGACAAGCGCTACAAATCCTATTTTTCTCAAACTCAACATTCGTTAGTCCAATGATGTGATCACCTTTTAGAAGCTTGTCGAGGTTCCTCATGCCAACATGAGCTAGCCGGTGATGCCACAACCAACCCATGCTAGACTTTGCCATTAAGCATGTTTGAAGTTTAGCGCTATTTGAGTTGAAATCAACCAAATAGAGCTTACCCTTCAAATATCCTTTAAAAGCAATTGAGGAATCGTCTCTTCTAAAGACGGTCACATCCACATTAGTAAATAGACAATTATAACCCATTTCGCAAAGTTGCGACACGGATAGCAAATTGTAGTTTAAAGATTTAACTAGAAGAACATTTGATATTGAATGATCATTAGAAATATCAATTTTACCTAATCCCATTACCTCACCTTTACCATTATCACCAAACACAATATTTTCATATTGTGACCCTTTTTCATCAAAAGATGAAAACATTTTCTTTTCTCCGGTCATGTGGTTTGTGCAACCACTATCAAGCACCCAACTTGATCCACCGGAGATATAGTCCTACGAAAACACATCAAGTCTTGTTTTTAGGTACCCAAATCTTTTTGGGTCCTTGCATGTTAGTAATCAATACTTTCGGTACCCACACCTTCTTTTTGCTCATATCATTAGAGTGGTGGGCACCGATATAATGAGCAATCACTTTACCACGGTGATTTCTCTTCAATATATAAGAAGCAAAGTGAATGGAATGAGATGTATGACATTGAGGATGCTTCTTTGATTCTTGCCCGGTTTTGATGACTTGTGTGGTGGTCAATGGTTGTTTGTCATTTCCTTTGACAAACTTGATGCATTCCTTACCTTTTACCACCACACGATCATTTTCTTTACACTCGTACTTATCATATCCTAGCCCTTCTTTGTTTTTGTTGCCTCGACCATTTATACTCTTATATAGGGCATCCTTGGATTGGTAAGTCTTCATGCAACCGTATCTTACCAAGGCACTTAATCTCTCGTTTTCGCTTTTTAATACTTGCACAAATTGAGAGTTAGTAGTATAAGCATTAATATCAACATTATAGCATCGAGAGCAACCATTGCTAGTGGAAGGAATAGAAGCCATTGAAGAATTAACAATTGGAGAATTAAGATCATTAAGAGATTCAATTTGCACTTCAAGAGCTTGAAGATTGTTTTCTAGACTTATGACATTCTCTTGAAGTGACTCATTTGAACCCTTAAGTAATGTTATTGAATTATTAGCCAAATTAAGCTTTTTGGTTAACAATTCAATTGTCTCCTTTTCTTTTGTAAGGACCTTCTCGAGAGCAAGATTTTTCTTCTTTTCACAAATTAGCAACTCTTCTTGCTTCTCGAGAGTTTCCTCTTGGCTATCTATTCTTTTCAATAGTTTATGGATCTTATCAATAGCCGTTTTGCTTAAATCACAAAATAGAGCATCATCATCATCATTGTCATCACTATCCAATTCACTGTCACTACTCGGAGGTTTTGACTTAGTCATTACCTTCCGCCCTTTTGCCATGAGACAAACGGGTGCGTCGTCGGTGTCGGTGTCGCTCATGTTGCCGAAGAGTGATTTTGTTGAAGAAGCGGCTTCAATGGCAACGGTAGCGACTCCTCCATCATCGGTGTCGGAGTCGTTTGAATCCCATTCTTCACCAATATGAGCTCGCCCCGAGTACTTCTCGTAAGTTTTGTTCTTCTTGTGCGGCTCATTCTTCTTGGGCTCATTGGGATTGTTTTTCTTCTTCGGACAATCGGCGATGAAGTGTCCAACTTCACCGCACTCATAGCAAGCCCTCTTCACGTTTCTTCTTCTCCTTGACTTGTCATTGAAGTTCTTCTTGTATTTGCTTGACCCGTCATACTTAAGGAATTTCTTGAATTTTCTCACAAACAACGCCAAGTCTTCCTCATCTTCGCTTTCATCTTCCTCATCATCACTAGATGTTGATTCTTCCTTTTTGCTTGCCTTCAAAGCTATCTCGCTTTGGTCTTGAGCTCGAGCTTTGCTTGGCAAGGTTCTTCACTTCTTTTGCTTCTTCCTCCATGAGTTCATGTGAAAGAATTCTTCCGAGCACGTCATTTGGAGTGAGCCTTTTGAAATCTTTTCGCTCTCGTATAAGGGTTACGAGAGTAGAGTTCCTTGGGGCAAAGGCTCTCAACATCCTTTTTACCACGACGTGGTCCGTCATATCCTTGCTTCCAAGCCCTCTTATCTTGTTTACGAGGATCATCAAGCGGTCATACATTTGTTGCGGAGTCTCATCATCATTCATAACAAATCTCCCCAACTTGCCTTCTAGCAATTCAATCTTTGACTCCCTTACACTTGATGTACCCTCATGTGCTACTTGGAGTGTGTCCCATATCTCTTTGGCTTCTTCCAAGCCATCCACTTTGTTGAATTCCTCGGGACTCAACGCTCCAAGCAACACGCTTGCGGCTTGAGCATTGCGGTGGATGTTTTGCTCTTGTTCCGGCGTGAGCTCCATATCGTCTTCCGGCATATCTAAACCTGTGCAAACAATCTTCCAAACACTAGGATGGAGTGACATCAAATGCATTTTCATCTTGTGCCTCCAAGCGGAATAGTACGTGCCATCAAAGAAAGGAGCACGCCCGGAGGGCACAGTGATATACGAATGCGAAGAGGAAGTATTTAATTTTTCATAATTGAATGGAATTTGAGCTCCCTGAGTAGATGTAGAGGTAGCTTCCTCTTTGCTCTTGCCGGGAGTTCCATCTCCGGCTCTCGGACTATTTTGCTCGTCCGTCACGACAACCTTCAACCCGGTGTTGGCCATCACGTTCCTTCAAGCGGTTAAACCTTCGAGAAGGTTTGGCTCTGATACCAATTGAAAAGGTTAGAAGATTGCCTAGAGGGGGGGTGAATAGGCTAATTTTAAATTAAAACAATTTAATGCAGCGGAAACCGGTCGGATATTCCGAGTTAATATCGGAACTTCCGAAAACTTCGGAACTTCCGTAATTACTTCGGACTATCCGATTAGTACTTGACTGAAAGAGTCAAGTAGAAAGAGCAATACGACAACTAGCTCTAGACAACTAAAATTGCACTAAAGAAAATCAATAAGATTAATCAAGCAGCTAGAGACAAGAGAGAACACAATAGTTTGATTCCCGGAGTTCGGATCCTTGAGGGGATCTTACGTCTCCGTTGAGGAGGCTCCAAAGAGCCCGGGTCTTTTCCAACCCTTTCCTCCCAAACCTCGGTCGCACTTGAGGCTTGGTTCCACTATTTGGTTCCTTCCCTTTCGGAGGCGGAGCCGGCCTTCACAAACTTCTCACGGCGTCCCACAATCGTTGGGGGCTTGTGAGCGACGCCTAGCCGTCTAGGAGTCCTTCAACCTCCAAGAGTAATGAATGCACTTGATTCTTGATCTTGGAGTGATTCTCTATTTGCTCAAGATGAATGAACGCTTAGCTCTAGCCACACAACCACACTCAACCAATCCTCACTCACTAGATGATCCCTAAGATCACAAAGGAGGATGGCTCAAGATTGCTCTAGAAAGTGCTCAAGAAGCTCAAGAGATCAGCCCAAGCAAGTGTGTAACCAGCAAAAGGAGTGGGAGAGGGGTATTTATAGTTTTGGTTCAAAACTAGCCGTTACCCCCGCACACAGCCCCACATCGGAACTTCCGAACCAAACTTCGGAACTTCCGAAGAGTGCAAACTACCAGAACTTGGAAAGCTTCCAACGGTCGAAAACTACGGACATCGGAATGTCCGATCACAACTTCGGAACATCCGATGTCACCTGAGAGGGAACCAAGCTAAACAACACTAAGTCCTCATCGGAATGTCCGAAAATAGACATCGGAATATCCGAACAAAACAGAGAGTTCCCAAACAGGGAAAACAACCACTTCGGAACTTCCGAATAGGCAACTTCGGAACTTCCGAACTAGACAGAGAGCACCTTTACACAAGACAGCACACATCGGACCTTCCGATACCCAGGATCGGAACATCCGAAGCTAACAGAGAGCTCCCAATCTAAAACTCAACAGGTATCGGAACATCCGATACAATACATCGGAAAGTCCGAACCTAACAGAACACAACGGACTGAAGCACAACTACACTTCGGAACTTCTGAACCATCGGAATGTCCGATACAACATCGGAACATCCGACTTGAACTAAAACACAAACTTCATAGTACGGCACTCCTATGACTTCAACATATCGAAAATTAAAAACTGAGATGACGTTTTTCTTACTCTACGAGCTTGAGGATACCCAATTTCATAGATGATCTCTTCTCGAACCTTTTACCTGTTCATGAACTAGTTGACCACATTAGATTCTTGAATCGTTTTTCATTAATCACCCAAAACATTTTTAGGGGGCCTAGATGCACTTTCATAGCCGCCCCTACTCCTCCCTCCCACCTAGCCGCCGCACCCTTGCCCTTGCCCTTGCCGTACGCCTCCCCCTCCTCTTCCCCATTGCGCCACCACCCCTCCCCTCCCTTCTCCACCCCCTTGCTGCCCTAGAGGAGATCCCCACCCCGCCATTCCGTTGATCTCTCCATCGGGAAGCCCCGCGACGAGGAGATCCGGCGGTTCCGGCGTGAGGAGGACGATCGGGGAAACCGGGAGGAAGGATTTCGGCGTTCGTCGTTCGTCGGGCAGAGGTATGGCATGGGTGACCCTTGGGGATGGTCTAGGTACTGTTATAGAGGTTGATTTCATGCTTTTAGATCAAGTGATGGTGCTGTGATTGGGTAGATTGGTTGAAAACTAGATGTTTCTTAATTCTCTGCTTCGGGCAGATTGTGCAGTCGACCTAGGGTTTGAGTTCTCGTGACTTTAGAATCGGTATTTGGTCGGCCGCCTGTTTCAAAAGTTGTAGGTAACTTCAATACCTTTAATTGTACATAAAGAACGTTTAATTCCGCCCAGCCGTTTGAAAGTTATGCTCGATTTACCGAACGTGTTCAAATCTGTGACGTAGCTGGGACAGAACGTAATGTTTTGTAGATTAGACAACTTTAGAGGCCGAATCAGTTTCTCCCTATACTTAGAAAAAGTTAGGAAATTTCCTAAGCTACGCGATGATGTACTCGTTTAATCGATTCGGAGTCCTAGAACTAAAGTTATGCTAGATTGAAGCCTGCTGTCCCGACGGGACAGATTCTCTGTTTTTCGATTTTGGGAGTAGTTTGTGAAGTCGGGGTAGACGAGCTTTCGCATACTGTTTTGGGGGCATGTTTTGAGTGTGAGGTATGTTAGTGCAGGTGGTGTGACCCCAGGAGTGCCCTCAACCTCTCGCCAATCCGTTGCCCGAGGTTAAGGCAAGTGTATTGGAATGGGTATCGTTTTGAATGTTGCTAGACTTGATTAGATGAAAATTGCTTTATGATATGATGCTAAGATTGATGTTTGCCTATGACATGATTAACATGATTTCATATTGATCATGATTGCGTTGTATTAAATGTTTATGCCAATCTTTACATGTTTATGTCATATGTGCATTCATAATGGAAGAGGCGTCCCATGCTGATGCGGGCCTCTGTGTTCACACGTAGTGAACACGAAAGACCTACCTCGTAGTCCCATCCACGGGTGTGCATGGGAGCGATTCAGTAAGAGTAGGCACCCTCCATCTACGGGATGGAGGGGGAAGGGGGTGCACGCCGACGGGTGTGCACTCGGCAATACCGGTATGTGCTTCGAGGAGATATGAGCATTTGCATTGCATACATGATGATGATGAAATGAGTACAATGATGTTAAAACATGAGTATGATGTTGTATATGAAATGATGACTTGTTCATGATGTTGAGCATGGTATGTAGTGATGATAACATTGAATTGCTCTTTATGGTCAATTGCAATATACTTGCTGAGTGATGAACTCACGCTTGTGTTTTATGTTGTTTTAGGTACCATGACACCAGCATGTGGGAAGGGGCATTAGCTACACATCTTCACGTAGCTCCACACCTATATGAAGATTTATCAACTTGAGTCATGATCATAATAAATGCCATGAAACTTGGTGTATGGATTAAGTTGTGTGCTTGTGTTCCTTATTTGCTTCGCTATAGTTTATGGAGTGGTTGGATTTGGTATTATTGGTTTATGTTGATGCTATATCCATTTATATTGCTGCTTTAGATGTCTTATGTTATGATATAACTTGTCATGTTATTGCTATTGCTTCAATTCATGTTAAAACAAAGGAGATGCTGCCGAAATTCTCGGTTTTAGCATTTGTGCCTTTGCTGTAATTTATCTTTATTTGTGGTATTTAGATGTTGTTTAGTCTATGTTTGGTAGCATTCGGGCATACTAGATGCCGGGGTGTTACAGTTGGTATCAGAGCGGACTGTAGGTCCTTGGAATGTTTATTTTTAGTGTCGTACTATAGGATACAACTAAAATGTGATGTGGAATAACTTAGAAACATTGCTTAGGTTTTTAACTAAAATTTTGTCATAGGATAGCAACATTAAAACTTGCAAAGGTGGAATAAGTAATTTAAAATTTGACACACTTGGTTGC
Organism: Rhipidocladum racemiflorum; assembly: GCA_036346355.1. NCBI lineage: Eukaryota > Viridiplantae > Streptophyta > Magnoliopsida > Poales > Poaceae > Rhipidocladum > Rhipidocladum racemiflorum. The sequence continues at coordinate 25,974,021 of CM070571.1, forward strand.
ACAGTAGGATGGGGTTTTGGTTTGTCATTGCATCGCGTTTGATCATTTGATTAAGACTATGTTTATGATGATGTTTGATCCTTGCTCATGCTTATGTGATGACGTGCTTATGATTGTGTGATTATATGGTTGTCTGACTGTAGCAGCCATGCCGAGGGGTAGAGGCCGTGATCGCCGTGGCCGTGGAGGCCAGGGGCGAGGTTCTCAGGGAGTTGCTGAGTCTGTAGCTGAGGGGAGCGCTTCGCTCAATGCTCATGGGCTAGCGCAGGAGGAGCACCCGACGGCACAGTCTAGGGCTGAGGTGCCGGCCGCCACTGCGGACTTGGTTCAGGCTCTGCAGAGGGAGGTTCTGGAGCTGCGCCAGCAGTTGCGGGCAGCCCCTGCTGTTGTGCCTCCCCCTGCAGCGGCCCCAGTTGCTACCCTCGCTGTGCCGGAGCCGAGGATGAGTCTCCGGGAGTGGATGTCCCTCTGTCTGGACACTTTTGACAGAGTGGGCACGCCGGTCCAATCCGCAGATTGGCTGCGGTACATGGAGCGGCAGTTTGAGGTTCTGGAGTTGACCTCGGTCCAGAGAGTTTGCTTTGTGGCCTTTCAGCTGAAGGGCCAAGCGGATATCTGGTGGGAGGGGGTTCTTGCTGCTAGAGCCCCCGCTCTTGGACCAGTCACCTGGGAGGACTTTGTGGGTCACCCAGAGTCTTTCCTTGAGAGGATGGAGCATACTCTGGCGACTCTTTCCCAAGGGAAGAGGTCGGTGGCAGAGTATGAGGTGGAGTTCAACAGCGTGGTGCACTTCGTGCCAGCTGATGACAGGGAGAAGGTGAGGAGGTTCCGTAGGGGCCTCAACCAGGAGTTCAGAGTTGTCATGGGGGTGACTGTCCCTCGTGACTTCTCCTCCATGGTGGAGCAGGCGAAGGGCATGGAGCTTGAGCTGGAGCTCTCCAGGGATAAGCAAAACCCTAGTGGTTCGGGGATTCCGGTGGCCCCAGGCGGGCCCTAGAAGAGCACTTTTGGTGGAGGAGGTGGGTCTTCTCAGCGACCCACCTTCAAGAAGTTCAAGGGGGGACAGGGTTCCTCTACAGGGGCCAAGGGGAAGCCGCCCCAGTCCACTTCTTCGCGGGTGGCTGTTCGTCCTACGCCAGGGCAGGGCATGATCTGTTTCAAGTGCGGGGGTGGACACCGTGCTGCGAAGTGTGGTTGGTCCGGGGACTGCAACCACTGTGGCAAACCCCGTCATATGGGACGAGTCTGCCGGATGAATCCCGGTAGCATCATCAAGTGGGAGGCGGTGCCTTCTCCTCCCACTCCAGCGGCGTCTTCCAGGGGTTCGGTGCAGATGCTGGCGGCCCCTGCTCCCCCGTCGCCCTCTTTTTGGGCGCCCTCGGCGGCCTACTGGTGCTCGCAGGCGACGGCTCCTCCCCAGTTGCTCTCACCGCCCCCAGCTTTGTTGGGGCATCAGCCTTGTGTCGGGGCTCCCGCTGCCCCGACGCCACCAGGAGTGTACGCCTTGCCGACTGCCGAGTCAGCCGGGCATCCAGAGGTGGTTTCAGGTACTCTGCTTGTGGATTCAGTTGATGCCTTTGTTTTGTTTGATTCCGGAGCATCCTATTCTTTTGTGTCGTCTGAGTTTGCTATTAGAGCTAAGTTGGGAGTTCAGCGGACTCTGAGTCTGTGATAGTCAGTTCTCCTGGGGGTTTGATTGCTAGTCCTTTGGTTTGCCCGGGTTGCACCATTGCCATTGATGATGAAGTTTTCTTTGCCAATCTTATGGTGATCCAATTGGCTCCTTTTGATGTCATTTTGGTCATGGACTGGTTGCATCAGTACCGTGCCAAGATCTGTTGCTTTTGGAGGACGGTTACCTTGCAGGCCCCGTCAGGGGTGGAGTTGACCTTTTAGGGTGGTATACCTTCCAGTTCCATCTTTGCTTTGGTTAGTTTGTCTTCTGGTCGCCGCTTGAGGCAGTTGGGTTTTCTCATGGCTATTTTGAAAAGCCATCTTCTTTAGTAGCAATTGTAGAGATTCCTGTGGTGAAGGAGTTTGCTGATGTGTTCCCTGATGAGTTGCCTGGTTTACCTCCAGTGAGGAGTGTGGAGTTTCACATTAATCTTATTCCTGGCACTCAGCCTATTTCTATCTCTCCATACCGCTTGGCTCGTCCTCTTAATCAATTAGAGGATCTGTTGGCCAAGGGTTTTATTCGGCGCAGTGTGTCACCATGGGGAGCACCCGTCCTCTTCGTTTCGAAGAAGGATGGAAGTTGGCGTATGTGCATTGACTATCGTCCTCTTAATCAAGTGACAGTCAAGAACAAGTATCCTTTGTCTCGCATTGAGGATCTGTTTGATCAACTGAAAGGAGCAAAGGTGTTCTCCAAGATTGATCTTCAGTCTGGTTACAATCAGATTCGGGTGAGGGAACAGGACATTGAGAACACTGCTTTCTCCACTTGGTATGGGCATTATGAATTTAAAATTATGTCTTTTGGACTAACTAATGCTCCTGCTGTCTTATGGAGGCGATGAACAGTATGCTACACAAGTACCTTGATGAGTTTATGGTAGTGTTCATCGATGACATTTTGGTTTACTCTAAATCAGAAGAGGAGCATGAGCGGCATTTGAGGCTTGTGCTAAGTACTTTGAGGGAGAATCAGCTCTTTGCTAAACTGAAGAAGTGCGAGTTCTGGATTTCAGAAGTGGGTTTTCTTGGCCACATCATCAATCCAGAGGGCATATCTGTAGATCCTAGCAAAGTCTCAGCAGTTTTGAATTGGAAGAGGCCTTCCAATGTCAAAGAGGTGCGTAGTTTCCTTGGGTTAGCTGGCTACTATCGGCATTTTGTGCAGGATTTCTCTATCATTGCTAAGCCGCTTTCATAGTTGACCCAGAAAGGGATGAAATTTCAGTGGTCTGCAGAGTGTGAGTACAGTTTCTGCACTTTGAAGGAGAGGTTGGTGACTGCTCCTGTTCTTACCCTTCCCGAGCCTGGGAAGCGTTTCACTGTCTATTCTGATGCTTCTCGTTTGGGACTTGGTTGTGTGCTCATGTAAGACGGCAAGGTGATTGCTTATGCTTCGAGGCAGTTGAAAAAGCATGAGCAGAACTACCCCACTCATGATCTTGAGCTAGCCGCTGTGGTGTTTGCATTGAAGATATGGAGGCACTATCTGTATGGTGAGTCTTGTGACATCTTCACTGATCACAAGAGCCTCAAGTACATCTTGACTCAGAAAGATCTGAATTTGAGGCAGAGGAGGTGGCTGGAATTGATAAAGGATTATGATCTCACAATCCAGTATCATCCGGGCAAGGCAAATGTGGTGGCTGACTCTCTCAGTCGCAAGACAATGCCCCCTGTCATTGATTGTCTTGTTGCTGATTTTGAGCGATTGGAAGTCTCCTACTGCCTTGCGGGGACTGTGCAAGCTGAAACTCAATTGATTCTTGAGTCAGTGATCCCCGAGCGTGTGCGGGAAGCACAACAGCATGATCGTTTGCTCCAGCAGGTGAGGAAACGCCTTGAGGATGGCAAAACTGGGGACTTTTCCATAGACGAGGTGGGAGCTCTGAGGTTTCAGGGTCGCTTGTGTGTACCTCAGAAATCCCAAGTCAAAGATGACATCTTGAGAGAGGCTCATAGCACCCCGTACACGGTTCATCCTGGGGAGACCAAGATGTACAAGGATCTGAAAAAGAACTTCTAGTGGAAAAGGATGAGAGTTGATATCGCCAAGTATGTGGAGTCATATGGGATTTGTTAGAAGATAAATGCTGAACACAAGCGTCCCGCTGGCTTGTTGTAGCCATTGGAGATTCCTGTGTGGCCTTGGGATGACATCTCCATGGATTTCGTGGTTGGCCTACCTCGTACTCCACGAGAGAAGGATGCTGTTTGGGTTGTGGTGGATCGTCTTAGCAAGTACGCACACTTCATTCCTATCCGCACTACCAATTCAGCGAGTGAGTTGGCTCCCATCTATGTGCGGGAGATTGTGAGACTGCATGGTGTACCCAAGACGATTGTCTCTGATCGGGATGCAAAATTTGTCTCAAAATTTTGGGAGAGCTTGCAGAGTGTTTTGGGTACACAACTTCGCCTTAGTACCGTGTTTTACCCTCAGACCGATGGGCAGTCTGAGCGTACCATTCAGACTTTGGAAGACATGCTCAGGGCATGTGTGATGGCTTGGAAGGGTAGCTGGGAAGATCATTTGCCTTTGGCAGAATTCGCTTACAATAACAGCTATCATTCCAGCATCCGGGCTGCTCCTTATGAGGTGTTGTATGGCCGGAAGTGCAGATCGCCGCTTTGTTGGGATGCAGTGGGAGAGAGAGAGTGGTCCTTGGACCGGATTGGGTTTAGCAGACTGTTGATCGCGTGGCAGAGGTACGGCAGAACCTTCTTGCAGCGCAGAGTACACAGAAAAGCTATGCTGATGTGAGGAGGCGAGATTTGGAGTTTGAGGTGGGTGATAGGGTGCTCATGCGAGTATCTACCACCAAGGGTGTGGTGCGGTTTGGCACAAAAGGGAAGCTCAGTCCTAGGTATGTTGGGCCATTTCCTATCTCAGCTCGAGTTGGAAAGTTAGCCTATCGCTTGGAGCTACCGGAGTCAATGCAGGGAGTCCATAATGTATTCCATGTTTCGATGTTGAGGAAGTACTTGCATGACCCAGAGTTGGTGGTTCCGTTGGAACCACTGGTGCTTGAGCAGGACTTCACCTTCGAGTGCCGTCCTGTGAAAATTTTGGAGAATTCAGAGCGGGTGATGAAGAACAGGACTCTCAAGTTTGTCAAAGTCCTGTGGTCGCATCAAACTGAGAGGGAAGCGACTTGGGAGCTGGAGTCTCGCATGCGCGAGAAGTACCCCGAGCTTTTCGCCTCAGGTATGAGATGTGAAACCTAGCTATCTTTTGTTTTGCTGGGTTGCGTAGTGGTGTGTCTTGGATTCGAGGTCGAATCCTGTTGAAGGGGGGAGAATGTGACACTACGGAATGTCATAATCTTATAAAATGTGAAATTTGAGGTTAAAACTATACGGTATGAGGTTTAATTGCGTTTCCGGGCCGGTTTCGGGAGTTTGGGCTTCTCCGGGGGAGTTTTGGCCCAAGGGGAAGAGTCGTGGGCTTTAGTGGGATGGGAATTGGGCCCATGAGGGAGAGGGGGGCCATGTATTTCAGCCCTGGGCGCCTCCTCCTGCCCTCATTGCGCCCCACCCCATGCCCTAGCCGCCCCTACTCCTCCCTCCCACCTAGCCGCCGCCCCCTTGCCCTTGCCCTTGCCGTGCGCCTCCCCCTCCTCTTCCCCATTGTGTGTAACATCCCAAAATTTTGCTTTTCTTAAATTCATATGTGAATTGGCACTTTGGTGAATTTTTGGAATTTTCTGGAATTTATTTGGAATTTATTTGAATTTATTCCATTTTGAAATAATTAAAGAATTTAACTTTGCAAATAAAATTTTGTTGGAAATATTTTATTTAAGTCCAAAATGCTCCAAAATATTTTCCAGAATTTTTCTGGAATTTTTCTGAGCAGTTTGCTATTTTTAATGAATTAAATGAATTTCTGAAAATTAATTAGATTATTTAATCGCTGGAAAATAGCAAGTGGGTTTGTACTGTTCCTCCGACCGAGCCCGAGTCAGACTCGAGTCCGAGTCCGACTCGAACCCAACTGAGCCCTAACCCTCTCGACCGTTCGATCAAGATCGAACGGCCGAGATTGAGCCATGTCAACCGGACCCAAGCCTGACCGAGCCAGCTAGCTCACCGAGTCGGACCTGAGTCCAACTCGCGTGACCGTTGGATCTTGATCCAACGGCTCACGTTGAGCCACGTCACCCAGTCCGTGTCGCCGCCGGACTCCGCCACGCTCAGGCGTGGGCCTCGCTTCGCGTGTTTCACGGACGTCGAGGGGGTATTTAATGCGCCGCCACCGCTGCCGTGACGCCGACTTCCGCACGCACCCGTAGCCCTAGCTCACGCCGCCAGAGCCACTGTGGTTGCGCCGCAATCGCTCGCCGGAGTTGGAGGAGCGTTCCGCTGCGTTCAATTGCAGTTTCCGCCGCCATCCGCCGTCCTCCGCCGCCGTTGAGCCCAGATCCGGAACCACGAGGTCAAGCCGCGCCAGAGGAGACCACTCACCTCGCCGGAGGAGCCCCGCAACGCCGTCGCCGTGGTCGCTGTCTTCGTCTCCGGTGAACCAGCCCCGCCGCAAGCCATCGCCGGACCTCGAGCTCCACCAACCATCCGATCCAGATCCAAGGGTCCAGATCGCGCCACGTCACCCCGGTGAGATCCCACGTGCTTTCCCAGATCTATTTCCAACCGTTGGATCTAGATCCAACGGCGTAGATCGTGCCACGTAGCTAGAACTGCACCATGCTAGGATAGATCTCAGCCGTTAGATCTAGATCAAACGGTTAGCGTTAACCCACGTTGTATTCGTTAGATTGGATCTTGACCGTCCGATCAAGATCGAACGGTCCAGATCAGCGGAGTAGTTTCTTAACGCGTTAAGCCAGATCCGATCTGGGCCGTTGATTTTCAAATCAACGGCCGAGATCTAGCCACGTGGTCGGGAGGCCGACCGCCGCGGTCAGCGCGGTCAGCGCCCGCGCGTGGAGCGTGTCTCTGACACGCGGGGCCCGCGTGTCAATGGGGCCCAGCCGTCAGCGGCCCAGCCAACTGCACCATGATGTCACCGCTGACGTCACGGTGGGGCCCAGCTGTCAGCCGTCTTCATCCGTGCGTGATGACGTCACTGCTGACGTCATCCGAGGGGCCCACCTGTTAGTGTGACGCGTGAGCCGTGGACCGGGTCCACGGTGAACCGAGCCCGCCCGTGCGCCGGGTCCATGGACCCGAGGCGAAGTGGCGGCACCCGATTGGTCCACGTGTCATGCTGACGCAATAAAAGAATTTCCGAAAAAGAAAATGATTTATTAATTCGAATTATTGATTTTAGAATTTGATTCAAACTTCAAACGCTTATAACTTTTGCATTTTAACTCCGATTTGAGTGATTCAAATTTCTAAATTTGTATAAAATTGTGATCTAAAATTTTTCTCTGTAATATTATTTAATTGAATATTTAGACTTTAAAATGCTATAACTTTTGCGTTTCAACTCCGAATTTGACGATTTCAGTTTCTAAAAATTCATAAAATTATGTTCTCTCTGTTTATGAACTTTATTTGGATGTTTGGACACTTTTTGTCTACCATTCATTTATTTATTGCTATTTGCACGCTTTACGAGTAGACGTTGAAGTGCCCGAAGGCTTCGAAGGAGAAGTGTTGACCCAGGAGCCAGCTCAGGACCAAGAGCAAGTACTTTTTGAAGGCAAGTTATGCTTTGACCATGTTGATCCCATTTTGAAACCTATTTTGATTCAATTTATTGCATGCTAGTTTAATTAAAAGATACTTTATTTAATTCCGGGGAAATAGGTAAATGCCAATTGCTATAAGACCCCCTTGGTTAATTATATATGTGCCATGACCCCCTTGTCACCCTAGTGGAGGATTAAATAGTTGGACATTACTAAATTGCCAACATGGGAATTTAGATCGTTGTAGCATATTGCTTAGACCTGCTACGTGCTCATGACATGATTTTTGGACAATCAAATGTTAATATTGACGTAATGATATATTGAACCTGTTTTGGAAAGGTATCATGTGATGTTGATGGCACGTGGTGCATGGTAATCAACTGGGGTTTGATAAATAGCTTTTGACCGGGGCATGTGGCAAGAATGATCGGGTGGGCCAGTTGTGGCACCGGGAACGTTGTGTTGGTTCTTCGGGTAGTCTTGCCCTGGTCACCTTAAGGACTTAACCTTGCAAGCCTTTGAACTGAGTCAAGCGTGCAACCACATGTCTGTAATGGGACAGACCTAGTTGATTAAGTTGCTAATAACGTACCTGTGGGACCTCTGGGTGTCAACTACACCCTTTGTGTAAGTTGTACGGGGGAGCGTACCGGGGCTGCGGCCAGGTACCCATCTAACGGTGGTTTGGCCTAAACTTCGCCTTCGCTAAGGGAAGGGTTAGCGTGCAACACCGGAGAGGACCACTTGTGCTGTTAGAAGTTTCCGAAAGACTTTGTTACGGAAACTCGCCTTTGTGGTGTTTGACTGTATCTTGTGGGAAAAGTGCATAACCTCTGCAGAGTGTAAAATCTATTCGAATAGCCGTTTCCGCGGTATTGGACATTGCTCGGGGATTACAGTTAAGGGTTAGACTTTCTTGAAAATAACTTGGTCTTGAAAGGTTGGGTTTGGTTTAATAATGATGTTGATGGAAATATGGATTAGGATTGGGAAAGATGTTTATTTAACTCCTGGAAAAGTTATTACTGATATACTCGTTTCTACTGCTTTCGAATCTACTTATATTATTTGTTAAATGCTGTTTACTGCAAATATACCTTGAGCTATTCCTTTATATCAAGCCATGCATATAGTATATTAGCTTGCATTCTGTGCATGACTTGCTGAGTACCAAGTACTCACCCTTGCCGCAATACAACACCAGTTGAAGAGGAGTCTACACCAGCTTTGGAGGAGGAGCTTCCAGAGGAACCGTCTAACTAGGGAGCGAGCCCAGTCAGTTGCCTGTGGTATACTGGATGGCGCCACGATGTTATCTTATTTTTCCGCTGCTATTATTTCTCTTTTAGTAAGTTTCGCCCTACGAGGCGTATATTTGTAACTTGACCATAAGGTCAAGCAACCAGTTTGGTTAACTAATTAAAGTACTTTATTAGTATCGAGTGGTATGATTGTGATATTTACCAATGTTGAGACTGCATGCACTAGCGCGTTCCTGGACTAGTGCTGAATACACAGAGGGTCCGGATTTGCAGATTCGGGACCCGACATTGTGCCACCACCCCTCCCCTCCCTTCTCCACCCCCTTGCTGCCCTAGAGGAGATCCCCACCCTGCCATTCCGTTGATCTCTCCATCGGGAATCCCCGCGACGAGGAGATCCGGCGGTTCCGGCACGAGGAGGACGATCAGGGAAACCGGGACGAAGGATTTCGGCGTTCGGCGTTCATCGGGCAGAGGTATGGTATGGCCATGGGTGACCCTTGGGATGGTGTAGGTACTGTTATAGAGTTTGATTTCATGCTTTTAGATCAAGTGGTGGTGCTGTGATTGGGTAGATTGGTTGAAAATTAGATGTTTCGTAATTCTCTGCTTCGGGCAGATTTTGCAGTCGACCTAGGGTTTGAGTTTTCGCGACTTTAGAATCGGAATTTGGTCGGCCGCCTGTTGAGAAAGTTGTAGGTAACCTCAATACTTTTAATTGGACATAAAGAATGCCCAATTCCGCCCAGCCATTTGAAAGTTATGCTCAATTTACCGAACGTGTTCAAATCTGTGACGTAGCTGGGACAGAACGTAGTGTTTTGTAGATTAGACAACTTTAGAAGCTGAATCAGTTTTTCCCTATACTTAGAAAAAGTTAGGAAAATTCCTAATCTATGCGATGATGTACTCGTTTAATCGATTCGGAGTCCTAGAACTAAAGTTATGCTATATTGAAGCCTGCTGCCCGATGGGACAGATTCTCTGTTTTCGATTTTGGGAGTAGTTTGTGAAGTCAGGGTAGACGAGCTTTTGCGTACTGTTTTGGAGGCACGTTTTGAGTGTGAGGTATGTTTGTGCTGGTGGTGTGACCCCGGAAGTGCCCTCAACCTCTCGCCAATCCGTCGCCCGAGGTTAAGGCAAGTGTATTGGAATGGGTATCGTTCTGAATGTTGCTAGACTTGATTAGATGCAAATTGCTTTATGATATGATGCTAAGATTGATGTTTGCCTATGCATGATGAACATGATTTCATATTGATCATAATTGTGTTGTATTAAATGTTTATGCCAATCTTTATATGTTTATATCATATGTGCATTCATAATGGAAGAGGCATCCCATGCTGATGCGAGCCTCTGTGTTCACACATAGTGAACACGAAAGACCTACCTCGTAGTCCCATCCACGGGTGTGCATGGGAGCGAGTCAGTAAGAGTAGGAACCCTCCATCTACGGGATGGAAGGGGAAGGGGGTGCACGCCGACGGGTGTGCACTCGGCAATACCGGTATGTGCTTCGAGGAGACATGAGCATTTGCATTGCATACATGATGATGATAAAATGAGTACAATGATGTTGAGACATGAGTATGATGTTGTATATGAAATGATGACTTGTTCATGATGTTGAGCATAGTATGTAGTGATGATAACATTGAATTGCTCTTTATGGTCCATTGCAATATACTTGCTGAGTGATGAACTCACGCTTGTGTTTTATGTTGTTTTAGGTACCATAACACTGGCATGTCGGAAGGGGCATTAGCTACACATCTTCACGTAGCTCCACACCTATAGGAAGATTTATCAACTTGAGTCATGATCATAATAAATGCCATGAAACTTGGTGTATGGATTAAGTTGTGTGCTTGTGTTCCTTATTTGCTTCGCTATAGTTTATGGAGTGGTTGGATTTGGTATTATTGGTTTATGTTGATGCTATATCCATTTATATTGCTGCTTTAGATGTCTTATGTTATGATATAACTTGCCATGTTATTGCTATTGCTTCAATTCATGTTAAAACAAAGGAGATGCTGCCGAAATTCTCGGTTTTAGCATTTGTGCCTTTGCTGTAATTTATCTTTATTTGTGATATTTAGATGTTGTTTAGTCTATGTTTGGTAGCATTCGGGCATACTAGATGCCGGGGTGTTACCAGAAAATTGCCCCATACTTTTGTGTGTGCCTCCACTTGCGCTTCTACTTTTGTTCGTGTGGCGCGTGCCGTCAATTGGTGCAAGGGAACGACTATGTTTCATAACACGTTATCAGCACGTTCGTTCTAGCATGGCCGTTAGTGATCATTTACCTGCATCTATTGATACTACATCGAGTTCATCCTACTGCAAGCCCTACGTAAGTTCAAACTGCGTTTATCAATCGCTCATGAGAAATCATACTAAATCCGGTATATTACTAGTCAACATGACCTATTTGCGAATTTATTGTTCATTAACAAAAAAACAAAACAAAAAAGAGGAGTCTCGGAGCCAGTACTCAAAGCACCAGAGCCGTTAGCGTTGGCGAGCCACTGCCAGCCTGCGGCCACACCGCATTTGCGCCATCGACCAGTAGCTGAACCGCCATCGGCCTTCGTGCACACGTGCATGATGTGACATTACGGTATGAATTTTTGACATGTTTTTGTGATTCCAGAAGTTTTAGGTCTTTCCGGGAGGATTTGGGCCTTTCCGGGAGGGTTTGGGCCTCTCCGGGAGGAGTTGGGCCTAGGGGGTTGAGTCATGGGCCTTCGGTGGGGAGTTTTTGGGCCCATGGGGGGGAAATTCCTGCAATTTCTGCCCACCCTAGCCCTCATTGCGCCCCAAACCACTCCCCTCCCTAACCCTAGCCGCCACACTCCCCTACTCCCCCATCTTGCGCCTCCACCTCCACCTCCACCTCCCCTCTCCACCTCCCTTGCTGCCCTAGGGGAGCTCTCCACCATGCAACCTCGCTGTCCCCTCCATTGGGAAGCCCCGCGACGAGGAGATCCGGCGGTTCCGGCGCGAGGAGGACGATCGGGGAGCTCGGGAGGAAGGATTTCGGCGTTCGTCGTTCTTCGGGAAGAGGTATGATTTGGGTGATCCTTGGGGTTGGTCTAGGTACTGTTCTAGAGGTCATTTTGATGCTTTTAGATCAAGCAGTGGTGCTGTGATTGGGTAGATTAGATGAAAACTAGAGTTTGCCACGTTCTCTGCTTCAGGCAGATTGTGTAGTTGACTTAGGGTTTGAGTTTTAGCGACCTTATTGTTAGAATTTGGTCAGCCGCCTGTTGATAAAGTTGTAGGTAACTTCAATAGCTTTCAGTGGACATAAAGAACGTCCAATTCCGTCCAGCCGTTTGAAAGTTATGCTCGATTTACCGAGCGTGTTCAAATCTGTGACGTAGCTGGGACAGAACGTAGTGTTTTGTAGATTAGACAATGTTAGAGGCCGAATCAGCTTTTCCAAATACTTAGAGAAAGCTAGGAAATTTCCTAATCTTCGCGATGATGTACTCTTTTAATCGATTCGGAGTCCTAGAACTAAAGTTTATGCTAGATTGAAGTCTGCTGCCCTGGGGGGGACCGATTCTCTGTTTTTCGTTTTCGGGAGTAGTTTGCGAAATCGGGGTAGATGGGCGATGGCATACTGTTTTGTGGGCACGTTGTGATTGTGTGGAATCTATGTGCAGGTGGTGTGACCCCGGGAGTGCCCTCCTCATCCCGCCAATCCGTCGCCCGAGGTTAAGGCAAGTGTATTGGGATGGGTAGCATGTGGTTTATTTGCTTGTCTTGACTTGATGCAATTGTTTCCATGTTATGCTATCTTGCCATGCTTAGTATTTGCCATGATATGATAAAAAGGGTATGTTAAGATCCTATGCAATGGTTTATGGTTAATGATTATGGCATATGTTGCATACATGGCATGAAACTTGGGTCTTGCCGGTGAGAACGTCATAACTATTCCGGTAAGGTCGGTGAGAAAGTTATGACTAATCCGGAGAGCCATGGATGTAAGACCTACCTCGTGATTCCACCCACGCGGTGAGTGGAAGCGAGGAGTAGGCACCCTCCATCTACGGGATGGAAGGGGGACGTGGGTGCACGCCGACGGGTGTGCACTCGGCAATACCGGTATTTGCGTCGAGGAGACATGTGCATTGCATTGCATTGCATACATTATGATGATGATGAAATGATTTCAATGAGGTTGAGATATGAATATGATGTTGCATATGAAGTATGACTTAATCATGATGTTAAGTTGTTATGTAGTGATGATAATATTGAATTATTCTGTATGACCCATTGCAATATACTTGCTGAGTGATGAACTCACGCTTGTGTTTTATGTTGTTTTTAGGTACCATGAAATTGGCATGCGGGAAAGGGGCTTAGTGGCACATCATCACAAAGTTTCACTCATTAAGACTTACACACTTTTGCCATTCGTTAATGCGTTGAGAACTTGGAGTATCCCTTACTTGTGTGCTTGGTTACATCCATTATTTCGTTTTAGATCATAGTATGGCTAAATTTGATATGCTAGACTTAAATTGCTGCTATGTCACCGGTTATCGTTGTTTAGATGCTTCCCATTGTGATATATCTTATGATATTATTGTTGATGCTCCGTACCATGGAAAAACAAAGGAGATGCTGCCGAAATTTTCGGTTTTAGCATTTACTCCTTTGCTGTAATTTATCTTAATTTATGGTATTTAAATGTTGTTTAGCCTATGTTTGGTAGCATTCAGGCATGCTAGATGCCGGGGTGTTACACATGAACTCCTGCCATTGGATGTGCGGCACCCGTAGCCCATAGCCCGCGCTCACCGGCCATGGCCGCAATGCGCCCGTAGTGCGCTCATGGCATGGCAGCCAAGCACACCTCACGACCGTTGGATTCGCGATCGCCATGCTCTCACCAGCGTGCTCGCCGGAGTCCACGTCCGTCAGCCCGAAGCGCATGCCTCACCGGCGTGCGCTACCATCAAGCCCACCGCACGCACGCTTAGCCTCGCGGTCAGTCGCCGCACCGCCGTCCACAGCCTACTGCCGTGTCGCTGAGCCGCCACCTGCGACTAGTGCCGCATCGCCACCCGTTGCCCCATGGCTACTCGGTTAGACTACCGCCCTGTGTGCATAGGTGGAAAAAGGAGTTGTGTCTAGGGTTCTCGAAACCCTAGCCGCTGATTTGAAGGGTGGCCGTATTGGGACAAGCCGCGGGGATAATTGGTACTACGACCCAATGGCCGTACAACCCGTTCATTTTTTCAAAAAAAATCAAATTAAAAATGAGTTAGTATTTTATAGTTATGTCCTTGGGATTTTTAGTATTTTCATAATCTATTAACTAATTTCTAAAAATTCAATGTAAATACTAGAAATTAGATTTCTAAGTAAATGGACTTCTGTAATTTGGTAAAATTGGTATTAGCACACATTATAAGTTCCATACACTGGATTTATTTTCTAACATTATTCTATGTTTATTATATTCTAGAATATTATTTTCTGTCATTCAAGTAATTTCAAAAATTGCTTCATTATTAATAGAAAAATGCAAAAAAAATGCTAGAAAAGTTATGTAAAATTATATGACACTTTGTTAGTGTCATGTTCCCTAGTATTATTTTTCTTAGCATTTTTTCTTGTTAATATGTGCTCAAATTTATTTTTCTATTTTTAAGTAATTCTAAAAATTGCTTGGTAATTAACAAAAAATTATGAAAATGCTAGGAAAATTCTTGAAAATTTAAGATACCATGTTATGAGCTCCTTGTCTCTAGATTGATTTTCTTAGCATTATTCCATATTTAATTTACATTGGAATTTATTTTTCTGTTATGTAGTAAGTCTGAAAATTACTTAATAATTGATAGAACATATGAAAAATGCTAGGAAAACTCTAGAAAATATTAGATAATTATATACTAAATAGATATAGACCAAACTTTACTGATTTAATGAGTTTCATGCAATATAATATTTTACCAGTATTAAAATCCAGTATTCTTTCATAGGATATGTCTTACAACGCAAAAAAGTGACTTTGCTAAGCTTGCCCTGGATGGCGGCAATTATCTCACTTCGGCAATGGATGCCAAGATCAACCTGAAAGCTCACGTACTTGGCGTTGCTATTACCCAACCTGAAGCTGGTGCCCCTGCTGTTCCTGAAACAGCAAACTGTGTTGCTTTGCATTTCCTAAGGCACCATCTCCATCCGGACATGAAGGTTGAATACTTGATAGAGGAGGACCCACTGGCATTGTGGAATTCCCTGAAGAAACGATACAACCAGCAAAGATCCGTACTGTTGCCAGAAGCACAACGTGAATGGAACCTCCTACGCTTTCAAGACTTCAAAACTATGGCAGCATATAATTTTGCAATGCACAAACTTGTCGCAAATTAACATTTTTTTAACCAAAAAATTACTTATGCTGAGATGATCAACAAAACCTTATACACCTTCCACTCCAACATGAGGATACTGCAGCAACAGTACTGTCATGCAAAGTACCAAAAGTGCTCTGAGCTTATTTATGTTCTGCTGGAAGCAGAAAAGCATGATGAACTCCTGATGAAGAATTAGCAGCACTTCCCAACAGAAATCAAGCAATGCCTGAAGCACATGCTAACGCTCAGCAGGCTAGCAATAGCCAAGGCAGTAGAAAGGGCTAAATGCATAAAGGAAATAAATGGAAGAATGACAGAAATCAAAAGGGAAGTGGCAAATCCTAGTGGAAAGGGAAAGGAAAGGGTCCAGGAACCTTCCAAAAGGAAGGTCTAGCCAATAAGGCTGCTAACCCTACTCAGCCATGCTTTAGGTGTGGATGTGTCGGTCATTGGTCGTGCACTTGTTGCACTCCAAAGCATTTGGTGGAACTTTACATGATATTCACCGGAAGATTTCAGAAGAATCAAAGGAATAACGTTGAGGCATACTTCACCGCTCAACCAGTTATTGGAAAAGAAGGTGAGAAGAAGGAAGACAATGTCCCTGATCTGATGGCTGAATTTAAATAGAGCCTTCTCGGATATGGGAACTCACCCATGGATGAAGATGGCATTCTTGGTGTCGAGCTTGAGGAATTCCAGAAGAATACCAATGTTTCCCAGGAGGAAGAACATGATTTATATGGAGACCTGCAGTAGTCTCACTGTTACTCCTTTTTAGTCTTATTAATTGATGTCGCATTCTCCTTAGTGAAGTCTCCTTAAGAGACATATTTTATCAGTTTAGTATTTATGTTCCAGCAAGAACATTTGGTCTATGCTCCTGTCGAGTGATTATCAGTTATGAATTAATAAAATGTCATTTCCCATAATATTTGCTCATTTATGCTATGTTTGTTCTATATTTTCAATATGTTCTTGTTGCAACAATTGAATTGATTGAATTTATTCCTTTAATATAGAACTATCGTACGATCCAATAGCGGAGGAGGAAATCTATCTTGTAGACGGTTGCACTAAAAATACTATACTTAGGGAGACTAAATATTTTCAGACATTGACTGAGAAAACTAAAAATATTATGACCATCACAGGAAGCGATGCACTCATAGTTAGCACTGGAAGAGTCATTATAGTTCTCCCTATGGGCACTCAGATAATAATTGAGAATGCCCTATTATATCTTAAGTCTAGTCGTGCTCTGTTAAGTTTTAAAGGCATTCGTCTTAATGGTTTCCACATGGAGACTGACAGTGAGAATGGTACTGAATACCTTCTCATGACTAAGTTAAATGGGTGCAATAAACATGTGGTTGAAAAACTCGCTTCCTTCTCCTCTGTAAGATCGAGGATGAGCCTATAGGGGGTGAATAGGCTTTTGCAAATTTTCTAGCACTAAAACACTCTAAACAGCCTTAAGATAGAAATCACAAAGCTATTTGAAGAGAACACTAAGTTTGTACAAATAAGGCCTAAAATGACTGGGCTCTGCTAGTGCACCAACAAAAACAGAATGAGAGGAAATAGGCAAACAAATAAACAGAACAGTAAGCCGAAACTGAATGTAAAGGGTAAGAGACACAATGATTTTTCACTGAGGTTCAGAGTAGAACTCCTACGTCCCCGTTAAAGCACTTCTTAGCTCCACCAAAAGCTAAAACCAATAGCTTTGATAAAAATACTAGGGTGACTCTTTCATCACTCCGGCGAGGTGAGTCCCAAAACCTCTCACAATCAGTGGTGACCTTCCACAAACACCTTTGGACAGGTCGCACCAAAAATCCACCAAGCCGTTTAGGAACTCAAAGGTGACCTTCCACAAACACCTTTGCTGGTTGGTGTTACGAACCGGTACTGATGCCTCGTTTCAGAAAAGTTCAAAAGGAGTGCATATTCTATGTATATCAGTATGCGATGGTGGGTGGGTTGGTTAGAAGTGTGAGGCTGGAATCACGAGGTTGCGCGTTCGAGTCCCACTTATCCCATATTTTGAAGCATTTCTAGTACCATCAGTACCGGTTCTATGAACCGGTACTGATGCCATCGGGCATCAGTCCCGAATGGCTTGTACCGGTTCAAAAAACCGATACTGAAGGCCCTCCCTAACCGGTACCGATGGCTCTTTCTCTAGTAGTGTATCGGAGACCATCCAGGTGTCATCCCGCCGAATTTGCGAAAAAGCCCATCTATTTCTTTAAAGCACAGATAGGTCCTTCTAAAATTACGAAAAGGTCTTTCGTGATTTTTTTGTGAGGGCAAGAAAAACTTTTCCGAATCGCATTTGGGTCCCTCGCTTGTTACTTTACGGGAAAAACCTCTCGTTAAATACAAATCATGAACGTGCCCTTTTCTACTTTTCAGGATAGCAGTGAGGTCCAAAAATAGAACAAACAGGTCCCGGTTTTGACATCCAGGTCCTTTCTCTGTTTTCCCCAGAAAAATATTTTCGTCAATAGAAATATGTGTACTTTTTTTCGGTGCGTTCTCTAAAATTTCTTGAGCCTCCAAAAATTTTGAAAATATATCTAGGTCTATTTTCCTCCGAAAAAATAACACAAAATCATTTTTCGTTCACACGCGCAGCGTGCGCCGCGCTTATTGGCCTAGTAACAAAGCATATGTTGGAACGTAATAATAACTCGAAAGGAACGACTTCTGTAGAACAAAGGAACGATTGGTCTCCTTAGGTTGCGTTTGGTTGGTGGGATGAGGTTGAATATGAAGAATGTTGGGACCCAAATATGCAAATCCGGACCCTCTCTGTATTCAGCACTAGTCCAGGATCACACTAGGGCACACAGTCTCAACATTGGTAAATATCACAATCATACTCAGCGAAATAATAAAGTACTTTATTTAATTAACTAAACTGGTTGCTCGACCTTATGGTCAAGTTACAAAAGTACGCCTCGCAGGGCGGAAACTTATTAAGAGAAATAACTGCAGTGAAAAAATAAAGAAATGCGTGGCGCCATCCAATATACCACAGGCAACTGACTGGGCTCTTCCCCTAGTTTGCTGGCTCCTCCTGGAACTCCTCCAGTGCAAGTGTTGATTCTTCTTCAACTGATATTGTATTGTTGCAAGGGGTGAGTACTTGGTACTCAGCAAGTCATGCACATAATGCAAAGCAAATATTCTACATGCATGGCTTAGTACAAAGGACAGGCTCATGGTTCATTTGCAGTAAAACAACATTCATAAATACAGTAATAGATTGCAAAGCAGTAAAAGAATAGTAAAGATAATAACTTTCACAATCATTGCACAAGTAACCCTTGACTGTAATCCCCGAGCAGTGTCCAATACCGCAGACTTGACTATTTGAATAGATTTTACACTCTGCAGAGGTTATGCACTTTACCCACAAGATACAGTCAAACACCACAAAGGCGAGTGTCTGTAACAAAGTTTTTCGGAAACCTAAAACTATACAAGTGAACCTCTCCGGTTGCCATACACCATCCCTTCCCTCAGCAGAGGTGAAGTATGGGACCGACATACCGTTAGATGGGTACCATGCCACAGCACCTGGTACGCTCCCCCAACAACTACACAAAAGGTATAGTTGACACCCCGAGGTATCACATGCAAGTCATTAACAACCTACTCCACTAGGTCCGTCCCATTCCAGACTTGTGGTTGCATGCTTGACTCAGTTCAAAGGCTTGCAAGGTTAAGTCCTTAGGGTGACCTAGGCAAGACTACCCGAAGAACCAAAACATCTCTCCTCAAACCAATCATGGCCCACCAGATCAATCTTGCCACTTGCCCTGGTCTAAATCATTTATCAAACCCCAGTTCATTACCATGTACCACGTGCCATCAACATCATTCATCAATAACACATGACAATTTCCAAAACATGTTCCATATCCCATTAAGTCATCATTAATAGTTTATTGTCCAAAATCATGTCATTATCACGTGGCAGGGCTAAGCACACTACGACGATCTAATTAACCCATGTTGGCAATTATTAATGTCCAACTAATTATCTACAACTAGGGTGACAAAAGGTTCATGGCATACAATTATATATGTCAAGGTTGCATACAATAGCTTAGGCATTTAACTAATCCCAGAATTATTTTAAAAGCATTTCTATTTAAACTAGCATGCAATAATTTGAATCAACATAATTCTTGAAAATGGGATCAACATGGTCAAGGCACAACTTGCCTTCAAAGAGTACTGGTTCCTGGTCTTGAGTTGGCTCCTGGGTCAAAACTTCACCTTCGAAGCCTTCGGGCACTTCAACGTCTACACGTAACGGATGAAAATAGCAATAAGTAACTAAAACAAATAGAAACTCAAGTCCAAAAATCAAATAAAATTCAGAATCAAATAGAGCTTGATTTTACAAAATTTTAGAAATTGGAATCACTCAAATTGGAGTTAAAACACAAAAGTTATAAGCATTTGAAGTTTGAAATAGCAATTAAAAGAATAAATCAAATTAACTCATTTATTTTTGAATTGATAATTCCAAAATATGACGTCAGCCTAACGTCAGTGCCGATTTCTATTTCAGCCAGATTATTCTTCCAATGAAAAATCCGTATTATGACATCAGCATGACGTTAGCAACGTAACGATAAAAATAAAAATATATTTTTCGAAAAATAATGTGTCGCTGACAAGTGGACCCACCGATGACGTCATCGCTGATGTCACACATGCACGGGCGTGCTATCCCATCTAAACCGTTGATTCAAAATCCAACGGTCCAGATCTAATCGAGATCGGACCATTCCGAACTAAACGCTAGATCGGAGCGGTCCGAACTGAACGCTAAATCGTAACCGTACGATCTAAATCCGACGATCAAGAATGAACGTGCTACAGCATGCTAACCTTCCACGGACGACGTGCTATTTGTGACGTGGCCCAATCTAGGTCGTCCAATCTAGATCCGACGGTTGGAAATAGATCTAATCTCGTGAAATAGCAAAACTACGCGATTCAATCTAACCGTACGATTTTGATCCGATGGTTGAAACAAATATGCTACGACGTGATATTTTGCTAACTATCAACGTGCTATTCGATCCACACCGTTCAATCTAGATCAAACGGTCACGATCAAACTAGGATCGGACCGGTCCGAACTTATCGAGCCTATGTGGCCTAATCTAATGCGTTGGATCTGGATCCAACGGTCCAGATTGCATCTAATCTCTACGGGGATTACGACGACGTGGACTCACCGTGGCGGTAGGAACTTGATCGGACGGTTGAGGGAGTTCAATGGCGGCGATGGCTTCGCGGTGGCTTGCGGCTGCCGGAGCTGAGGGCGACGACCATGGGGATGGCGTTTAGGCGCGATTCTGGTGAAGTGGATGGTACCCCCAGATGCGTCTCGACGCGACGGTCTCGAATCTGGGCACCAACGCGGTGGAGGACGGCGAACGGCGGTGGAAAATGGCAAAAATCGTGGTGGAACCCTAGCACAACTTCGGCGAGCGATTGCGGGCGGACGGCGGCGGCTGGACCTCGATGACCTAGGGCAACGGGTGAGCACGGAAACAGGGGTCACGACACGGGTGGCGGCGCATTAAATAGCCGCCTCGACGTCCGTGGAATTCACGGAAAACGAGGCCCACCTACACGCGGCGGCGGAATCTGACGGCGACACGGAGAGGTGACGTGGCTCAATCCTGACCGTTGGATCAAGATCCAACGGTCGCGCGATTAGGGTTTGGCTCGGTGCGGGTCTGACTTGGGTCCGATTCGGACGGACTCGGTCTGGCACTGAAAGTGGCTTAGTCCGGTGCGTGGCGGACTTGGTCGGTGCTACAGTGCAACCCATTAGGGTTTTTAGCGATTTAATATTTAATATAATTCCTAGAAATTCATTTAATTCGGGAAAAATAGCAAAATGCTCAGAAAAATTCTGGAAAATACTTTGATACATTTTGGACTTAGATAAAATATTTCCAACAAAACTTTATTTAAAACTATAATTATTTAATTATCTCTAAAGGGAATAAATTCAAATTAAATCCAAATAATTCCAAATAAATCCCAGAAAATTTCAAAAATTCTCAAAAGTGCAAAATACCATTTAAATACATGAAAAGAAAAATTTGGGGTGTTACAAACCTCCCCCCTTAACAGAATCTCGACGACGAGATTCAGGGCTAACTAAGAAATAGGTTCGAAAACTCTTTTCTCAAATTCTCTTCGCGCTCCCAAGTCGCTTCACTTTCCGAATGATTGCTCCACTGGACTCTGCAGAAACGAGTTAACTTGTTTCTCGTCTCTCGATCCATTCTGTCCAAAATCTTCACCGGGTGCTCCCTATAAGTCAAATCTTCCTGTAACACGATCGTCTCCAAAGGCGTCTGTTCCTCTGGCACTCTTAGACACTTCTTTAGTTGTGACACATGGAACACATCATGTACTCCCGCCAATGATTGCGGCAACTCCAGCTGATATGCAACTTCACCTCTACGACTCAGGATCTTGAACGGACCAACATATCTTGGCGCAAGATTCCCTTTGGCATGAAACCTCTTAACTCCATTGAGAGGGTAACTCTAAGATATACGAAATCTTCCGGTTGAAAGCTCAAGTCTCGGCGACGGTTATCAGCGTAACTCTTTTGTCTTGACTGAGTTATCTTCAATCTTTCCCAGATCATGGCGATCTGCTCTTCGGCTTCATGAAGAATGTCTGGTCCGAAGACGTGATGCTCACCTGTCTCATTCCAATTCAATGGAGTTCGATAGGGTCGACCATACAATGCCTCAAATGGTGACATCTGCAGACTGGCTTGATAACTATTATTGTAGCTAAACTCGGCATACGACAAACACTTGTCCCATGAAGTAGCATACACCAATGCACAAGCTCTCAACATGTCCTCCAAAATCTGATTTACTCTCTCCGTCTGTCCATCCGTCTGCGGGTGATAACATGTACTAAAGTTCAGACGGGTTCCGATATCTTCGTGCAACTTATTTCAGAATCTTGAGGTAAATTGAGTACCTCTGTCCGACACAATTTTCTTCGGCACTCCATGCAAGCAGACAATGCTTGACATGTACAACTCTGCCAATTTATCCCCTGAGTAGGTTGTCTTCACAGGGATAAAATGAACGACCTTTGTCAATCAGTCCACTATAACCCATATGGAATCATATCCACCCTGAGTCCTGGGCAAACCGGTGATGAAGTCCATACCGATTTCCTCCCACTTCCACTCAGGTATCTTCAACGGTTGTAGCAATCCTACTGGCCTATGATGCTTTGCCTTGACTCTCTGGCATATATCGCACAACGCAACATGCTCGACAACTTCACGCTTCATGCTTGGCCACCAGAATCTTTCCTTCAGATCTTGATACATGTTGGCACTCCCCGGGTGAATAGAATACTTGGAGTCATGAGCCTCTTCCAGAATCAACTACTTCAGTTCCTTCTTGTTCGGCACACAAATACGATCCTTAATCCACATCGTGCCTTGCTCATCCAGTTTGAAGTCCTTTTCCTTGCCTTCATCCATCTTGGACTTGATCATCAGAATCTTGTCATCATCCTCTTGTCCTTCTCGAATCTGGTCCTCAAGGGTAGGCTTTACTTCCAAAGCGGCTAAAAATCCTTCTGGTACTACTTCAAGCTGCTTCTTCTGAAACTCTTTGCATAACTCAACCTGACTTTCATCCACCAACATGTTGACGGTGTGGCTCTTCCGACTCAAGGCATCGGCTACCACGTTGGCCTTCCTGGGATGGTAATGGATTCCGACATTATAATCTTTGATCAGTTCCAACCATCTCTTCTGCCTCATGTTCAAGTCGGATTGGGTGAATATGTATTTAAGACTCTTATGGTCCGTATACACTTCACATCTATTCTCGATCAGATAGTGACGCCACAACTTCAAAGCATGCACTACGGCAGCTAACTCCAGGTCATGCGTTGGGTAGTTCTCTTCATGCGGCCTCAACTGCCTTGATGCATATGCAATGACCTTCCGGTTCTGCATCAACACGCACCCAAGTCCTTGGGGCGATGCATCACAGTATATGTCAAAACTCTGGTTCACGTCCGGTAGAACTAACATCGGTGCTGACGTCAAACGCTTCTTCAGTTCTTGAAAACCCCTTTCGCACTCCGGCGTCCAAGTAAACTTATTCTCCTTTTTCAACAATTGCGTAAGAGGTCTCACAATCGTCGAAAATACTTCAATGAAGCGGCGGTAATATCCTACCATTCCCAGAAAACTACGGATCTTGGTCACTGTCTTCGGTTGCTCCCAATGCAACACGGCTTCTACTTTGCTTGGATCCACAACGACTCCTTCTGTTGTCATTACATGTCCAAGGAACTTCACCTTGTCCTTCCGTAAATCGCACTTGCTGAACTTGCCGAAGAGTTGCTGTTCTCTCAGCTTTTCCAAAACTAGCCTCAGGTGTTCCGCATGCTCTTCTCTTGTCCTGGAGTAGACTAAGATGTCATCTATGAACACGACGACAAACTTATCCAGATATTCCATGAAAACCATGTTCATTAGGTTCATGAAATAAGCTGGCGCATTCGTCAGACCAAAGGACATAACTGTAAACTCGTAATGTCCATATCTTGACGAAAATGCGGTCTTCGGAATATCCTCCGATCGGATCTTCAGCTGATGATATCCTGATCTCAGGTCAATCTTGGAGAAAACTCTAGCTCCTCTCAGCTGGTCGAACAGATCATCGATCCTGGGTAGCGGATACTTGTTCTTTATCATCACATCATTGAGTGCACGATAATCTATGCACATCCTGAAACTCTCGTCTTTCTTCTTGACAAACAGAACTGGTGCTCCCCATGGCGATGAACTGGGTCTGATGAATCCTCTTTCCTTCAACTCCTCAATTTGTTTCTTCATCTCTACCAACTCTTTAGTAGACATCCGATAAGGTCTCCTTGCTATCGGTGTTGTTCCAGGTACCAACTCTTTTACAAACTCTATATCTCTGTCCGGCGGCATACCAGGTAGATCTTTAGGAAAAACATCAGGGTATTCGTTCACAACTGGAACATCTTCAATGCTAACTGCCTTTACATTGTTGACCATCAACTGTCCATCTCGAACAGCGGTTGCTTGGAACTCCACTTTCTTTCCACAAGGGCTCTCAACTGATATGACTCTTTGTCCACAGTCCAACACGGCCTTGTGTTTGGTCAACCAATCCATCCCCAGGATAACATCCAGAGCCTGGGTTTCCAATACTATTAAGTTTGCTAGGAACTCCGTTCCATCTATAAGTATCCTTACCCCAGAACATCCTACATTAGATCGGAGTTCTGATCCCGGGTATTTGACTAACAGTACATGCCTAAGGTTCACCATTTTCAACCCATTGTTCACAGCAAAAATCCGGGAAATAAACGAATGCGAAGCTTCAGAATCAAACAAAACTGTTGCAGGTACTGAGTTAACAAGTAACTTACCCAGTACGACGTCCGTAGTATTCTGCGGTGCCTCTGCAGTAACATTGTTGACGCGTCCTCTCACCACAGTCTGAGTTGTGGCCCTAGGCTGTGCAACTCCGCGGCTCATTCCTGGTGCAGGTGTTTTTGCTGGTGTGGATCCCAGATTGAAGTGAACGGGGGTCACTCCTGCTGTCTTCTTGGGGCAATTGTTGGAAAAGTGCCTTGATTCATTGCATGTATAACAGCATCTTACTGCGCCCTGTTGACTGCTAGTAGCGGCGTTCCTGGCTGGAGCTGGTGTCTAGTAGTTCTGGTTGGCAGGTCTTAGTGCTAGCGATGGTGTTCTTGTAGCATTCTGCGGCTGGAACCTGAAGAACTGATTTGGTGCAACTCTCAAACGCTGCGCTCCCTAGCGTGCTCCCTGCTATGCCATCCTGCGCTTACTGTTGTCCTCTAGCTCCTTGCGCTTGTCCTCCAGAATAAGTGCCTTGTTCACCAATTCTTGGAAATCAGGAAATATGTGGGTAATTAGCCCCACCTGCAATCCTGAGTTCAATCCATTCATGAAGCGAGACTGTCTAGCCTTATCTGTCGCCACATCTTCAGGTGCGTAGGGAGCAAGCTGGGTGAACTTATTAAGATAATCAGCCACTGATTGGCTGCCTTGCTTTAAAGCTCTGAACTCTTCCTTCTTGAGGTCCATGATTCCTTCTAGCACATGATACTGATGAAATGCAGTTGTAAACTCCTCCCATGTGATTTTCTATGCGTTTTCCTGTGTAGCGCAGTAATTCTCCCACCATTCAGATGCAGTCCCCTCTAGCTGGTGAGATGCGTAAAGCACTCTCTCATTCCCCACACACTGGGTGATATGCAACTTCCTCTCTATTGACCTTAGCCAGTCATCTGCCTCCAATAGGTTGGCATTCCCAGAGAACGTGGGTGGATGGGTCCTCATGAATTCTGACAGCCTTGAGTTCTGTCGTTGTACCTAATTAGCTTGGTTGGCAGCGGCCTGAGCAGTGACTTGCTGTATCTGCCGCATCGTGGCGTGCATCAGTTGGGTCTGTGCAGTAAGGAAGACTCCAAATCCTGCATGTCAACTGGCGGTGCTAGCTGGGGTGCAGGTGCTCCATCATTGGGGTTTCCTGCGGGGCGAGAACCACTTCCTTGCCTCCAAGGTCTCCGCGAGTGTTCACCATCTGTCGGTTGCTCCAAGGTTTAGGGACGAGAGGGAAACAAGAATAGGCAAGTAATAGAGAACTTATGTGGGGCGAAAGGTGTTATTCAAACTCCAACTTTATTAATTATTTAATAATAACATGGTATGGTTGCTTACAATGCCTAAGGGCCTTGCAATACATACTGCACACTCAGCAAGCAATGAAAATCCAACTTAACTAACACACTGAAGTCTAACGCCTCTAGGGGTGTCTCTTTATTCTTAGATGCGACTCGACAAAGGAGTCTCAACTACTAATCCTGAATGCTCACTCCTCGGGAACTTCCCGACGGGTATACTGGCGGGTGTGACGGCATCGGCGCAAAGCGATCACCATGCCCTACCACAACTGTGGTCGACGACATGACGTCCTCCTCTGGCTCTGGCTGTGGCTGTGGCTGCGGTGCAAGTGGCGCCTCCTCTGGGTGCTCCTCAGGGTCTGGGTCGTACAGCTCCAACACCGGCTCACGAACCCTCTGAATAGAGTGAGCTAGGTACTCTCGAGCTTCTTGCAGTTGCTTCTTGACATCCTCGACCTCAGCGCGAGCCTTTTGCAACTCCTGTACGGTGTCATCAATCACATCCTCCTGAGCGATGACAAACCTCGCTATATGAGTGATCATGGCGTTCTCATCATCTATCGGCTCCCAGTCAAGGCAGTTGTCTCTGCGTGGGTGGTGATGGAACACAGTACCCTCCAATTCTCTGGGGTAGATGCGAGCGATCTGCCGCATCGCTAGACGCGATGTCTCCTGAATCCCGACCTTAAACGAAGACCTCCTCGCTGTGAAGTAGAGTGGACGGCTTGCCTTCATCTTCTCTCGGGCATACACAGTGACTTTGACGCGCCACGCTTGGACCAATCCTGCCTGCACTATGGTGGTCCCTCGGTAGAGTGGTCTCTCAAAACCTCCAAGTACTTGCAGCATACGCCATAACTCAGCGGCGTAGCCTCCCTCACGCTCAGCGTAGTTGTTGATCATCTTCATCTACCAAAGAGACTCACGTGAGAACGCGAATTTTTTTTAACAAAGTAGGAACAAGAATATTCCGCAAAGGGGTAAGAAAAAGAGAGAAGAGACAAGTCGAGATTTCATTCATCATCTTGGCAAGTTTTAACTTTTAGAAAATAGGTTTTATCGGCCATTCTAGCTAAGGGTAGTCCTACAGTTAGTGTGGCTCTGATATCACCTCTGTCGGGACCCGAATATGCAAATCCGGACCCTCTGTGTATTCAGCACTAGTCCAGGATAACGCTAGTGCACACAGTCTCAACATTGGTAAATATCACAATCATACTCAGCGAAATAATAAAGTACTTTATTTAATTAACCAAACTGGTTGCTCGACCTTATGGTCAGGTTACAAAAGTACGCCTCGCAGGGCGGAAACTTATTAAGAGAAATAACTGCAGCGGAAAAATAAAGAAACGTGTGGCGCCATCCAATATACCACAGTCAACTTTCCAAAACATGTTCCATATCTCATTAAGTCAGCATTAATAGTTGATTGTCCAAAATCATGTCATTATCATGTGGCAGGGCTAAGCATACTACGACGATCTAATTAACCCATGTTGGCAATTATTAATGTCCAACTAATTATCTACAACTAGGGTGACAAAGGGGTTCATGGCATACAATTATATATGACAAGGTGGCATACAACAGCTTTGGCATTTAACTAATCCCAGAATTATTTTAAAAGCATTTCTAATTAAACTAGCATGCAATAATTTGAATCAACATAATTCTTGAAAATGGGATCAACATGGTCAAAGCACAACTTGCCTTCAAAGAGTACTGGTTCCTGGTCTTGACTTGGCTCCTGGGTCAAAACTTCACCTTCGAAGCCTTCAGGCACTTCAACGTCTACGCGTAACGGATGAAAATAGCAATAAGTAACTAAAACAGAGAGCAACTCAAGTCCAAAATTCAAATAAAATTCAGAATCAAATAGAGCTTGATTTTACAAAATTTTAGAAATTGGAATAACTCAAATCGGAGTTAAAACGCAAAAGTTGTAAGCATTTGAACTTTGAAAAAACAATTAAAAGAATAAATCGAATTAACTCATTTATTTTTGAATTGATAATTCGGAAATATGACGTCAGCCTGACGTCAGCGCCGATTTCTATTTCGGCCAGGTTATTCTTCCAATGAAAAATCCGTATTATGACGTCAACATAACGTCAGCAACGTAACGATAAAAATAAAAATATATTTTTCGGAAAATAATGTGTCGTTGACAAGTGGACCCACCGATGACGTCATCGCTGACGTCACGCACGCACGAGTGTGCTATCCCATCAAAACCATTGATTCAAAATCCAACGGTCAAGATCTAATCGAGATCGGACCAGTCTGAACTGAACGCTAGATCGGAGCGGTCTGAACTGAACGCTAAATCGTAGCCGTACGATCTAAATCCGACGATCAAGCATGAACATGCTACGGCGTGCTAACCTTCCTCGCGCGACGTGCTATTTGTGACGTGGCCCAATCTAGGTCATCCAATCTAGATCCGACGGTTGGAAACAGATCTAATCTCGTGAAATAACAAAACTACGTGATTCAATCTAACCGTACGATTTTGATCCGATGGTCCAAACAAATGTGCTACGACATGCTATTTTGCTAACTATCAACGCGCTATTCGATCCACACCGTTCAATCTAGATCTCACGGTCACGATCAAACTAGGATCGAACCGGTCTGAACTTATCGAGCCTACGTGGCCTAATCTGATGCATTGGATCTGGATCCAACGGTCCAGATTGCATCTAATCTCTACGGGGATTAGGGCGACGTGGACTCACCGTGGCGGAAGGATCTTGGTCGGATGGTTGAAGGAGTTCAATGGCGGCGATGGCTTCGCGGTGGCTTGTGGCTGCCGGAGCTTAGGACAACGACCACGGGGACGGCGTTTGGGCGCGATTCCGGTGAAGTGGATGGTACCCCAGATGCATCTCGACGCGACGGTCTCGGATCTGGGCACCAACGCGGCGGAGGACGGCGGACGGCGGCGGAAAATGGCAAAAACTGTGGCAGAACCCTAGCACAATTTCGGCGAGCGATTGCGGGCGGACGGCGGCGGCTGGAGCTCGATGACCTAGGGCAACGGGTGCACACGGAAATAGGGGTCACGACACGGGTGGCGGCGCATTAAATAGCCCCCTCGACGTCCGTGAAATTCGCGAAAACGAGGCCCACCCGCACGCGGCGGCGGAATCCGACGGCGACACGGAGAGGTCACGTGGCTCAATCCTAGCTGTTGGATCAAGATCCAACGGTCGCGCGATTAGGGTTTGGCTCGGTGCGGGTCTGTCTTGGGTCCGGTTCGGACGGACTCGGTCTGGCGCTGAAAGTGGCTCAGTTCGGTGTGGGGCGGACTCGGTCGATGCAACAGTGCAACCCATTAGGGTTTTTAGCGATTTAATATTTAAAATAATTCCTAGAAATTCTTTTAATTCGGGAAAATAGCAAAATGCTCAGAAAATTCCAAAAAAAAATCTGGAAAATACTTTGAGACATTTTGGACTTAAATAAAATATTTCCAACAAAACTTTATTTAGAACTTTAATTATTTAATTATCTCGAAAGGTAATAAATTCAAATTAAATCCAAATAATTCAAAATAAATCCCAGAAAATTCCAAAAATTCTCAAAATTGCAAAATAACATTTAAATACATGAAAAACAAAAATTGGGGTGTTACAATGAACACATCCGACGGTAAATGGCGACAGGTTATATTAGCACAACGTTGCTGAGAGACATAGATAGAGTAAAGAGGCGCAACCCATTATAGTTTGTTTGTGTTAATTAGACAGTATAGAACCTTGTTGCTTTATGTACTAAACGTACGTAGTATGGTGGACAAGTGGTAGGCTATTGTTTAAATTATTTTCTTTCACGCAAATTGTATTAATGTATGTGTGGATCATTTATGTATGTACGTAAATAATGTCGTTATGTTAGATCTTATTTTCTCCCAAAAAATAATTGGTTCTTGGTTGTAAGGAATAGACAAGGTGGCAAGTTCAGTTAGGAAAAACTACATGTAGGCATAATTTATCAAATGTACATAACTTTATTACAGTTGCCATTATTTTGTATGTCAAATGTTATAAAATATTTTTAATATCCAGTAGGTATGTTTGCTATAGATGCATTCAAAGTGTTTTACGGTGAAGGAGGAGTTCAGGAGGGGCCATATGGGGTTGATCTGAGTAGTTTTCAGCAGTGTATTTTGTACCATCAGAATTCAAATGACATGAGTTTTGAATATCTGTGTGGGTGGCTTTGTCACAGTCTTTCATTGAATCCTATGGTGCATGACGTGAACATTAAATGCTTGTGGCCGAGAGGTACACATGACTCGGTATAGGTGCTTAGACCGTTGGAGCGGACTCAGTCTTGGAAAAACTACATCAATTCATCAAGACGGCGTAGTTGGGGTTTCGTCCTCTTTGTGCAGGCGACGATCAAAACAGACTTGCCAAGAAACAAAACCCCTATCGTGGTGCAGGCAGAAAGTGTGGTGGAAGTTCATGAGAATATTCGGTCATGTGCTGCACCAACGGGACAAGCAGATGAAGGGGAGGAGTTGGAAGGGTTAGTTGATATGCTAGAGCAAGACGATCAGTGAGCGGCGGAGGAAGAAGAGGCACTTGTTATGGACGAATACGATGAATCTTCCTCGGATGATGATGAAAATACGTCCGTATAGGTGTCCGCTGCTTGGAATAGGGGCGAAGCGGAAGACCTAGTAGTCGATGATGCACACAACTCAACATGTGAGTACCGACCAATTGAGGTTCACGTGCACGCAATGTACCCGGAGAAGTCCGCTTTGCAGGATGCTATAAGGGTCTGGGCGATGAGCTTGCAGCGGTCAGTGAGAGTTGTGAAATCCAGTAAAGATTGTTACATGGTGAAGTGTGAAAATGCCGAATGTAGTTGGCGTGTTCATGCCCATAGGTCCAAGTATGAGTTGAATTGGGTTGTCATGAAGGTTGTGAAGCACAATTGTGTTCTGAGCAATGTAATGTCGATACATCGTAACCTCACATCCTCTTTCATCGCGAACGTGATGTATAGAGAGATTGTTGAGAAGATTGACATGGAGGCACAACACATAGTACTTGCCATGAAGAATAGATATAAGTACCAAATCAGCTATGCCAAAGCGTGGAAGGAGAAGCAGAAGGCATTGCAGAAGCGCTTTAGGACCTTTGAGGCATCCTATGACAATCTTCCCCGACTTCTGGATGTCCTAAAGGAAAGAAACCCTAGGACATATACTGTTGTACATAATAGAGAATCTCATAACCCCTCAGCTTCCTGGTTATGGAGCGTGCTTTCATCGCACTTGGGCCATGTGTGGAGGCTTTCAAGCATTGCCAGCCGATCATGTGTGTGGACGGGACTTTCCTCACCGGCAAGTACAAGGGCCAAATTCTGACGGCCATCGGTGTGGACGAAAACAACCAAATTCTTCCGATAGCCTTTGCTTTTGTAGAAGGTGAAAATTACGAGAGTTGGCTGTGGTTCTTCAGAAACTGAAGACCGGTGTTGTGAAGGAAGGCCAAATGTATGCATAATACATGATTGCCATGCTTGGATGATGAAAGCGATAAAGAAGATGCAAGAAGATGCGGAAGATCCCTTTCCATGGTCAGATTTGCAGAACCGGTGGTGCATGCAACAAATGGCAGCTAACCTATTCAAATATTTCAAAAGTAAGAAGCTCATGAACCTATTTAAGAGGTTGTGCAAGCAAAATCAGCAGAGAAAGTTTGATGCCATATGGGAGAAGCTTGATAAGCTCACTAGCAAGCAGATACGTGATAGAGAGAGACAAGCCAGGGGAAGTACTTCGGAGGCACTGCAGCATTTGCAGTCCTTACCAGACATTGACCCACCAAATATCAGAAGGGGGCTTTTGAGAAACATCAAGTATTTCTCACACTGGATCGAGTCTGAACCAGTTGAGAAGTGGGTACTATTGCACGACACAAATAGGACAAGGTACAGGGTGATGACAACCAACTTGGCCGAGGTATACAACTAGGTAATAAGGGGTCTTCGTGGCATGCCCCTTGTTGCTATCGTTGAAGGTGTACTATATGGTACAGTGAGGTATTTTTAGGAACAGCACGCCATGGCAGTGTTGCATGCAGGTACCATTTAGAGTCCCTACTGCAGCATCATTATGGCTTGGATGGTGAAGAAGGTTGAGAAAGCCCTCCTACACTCGGTCGTCGTCATGGGTACCACGGAGTTACGATTTGAGGTAACACTGAGGAATATGGAGGGGCTGGGAATGGCAAGTGGAAGAATCACCCATGAAGTGAGCTTGGGGTATGGTATGGACCACATATGCACCTGCAATTGCCGAAAGTCATACCTTCTGCATAAACCATGTTCGCATGTCTTGGCGGCCTGCGGGCAGATTCAGATGAGCAGTGCACAGTTCATTTCTCTGTAATACATGTCGGATACTATCGTTCAAATGTGGTCCGGTGAACTACATGGGTTTCGTGT
This sequence comes from Rhipidocladum racemiflorum, assembly GCA_036346355.1. Classification (NCBI taxonomy): domain Eukaryota; kingdom Viridiplantae; phylum Streptophyta; class Magnoliopsida; order Poales; family Poaceae; genus Rhipidocladum; species Rhipidocladum racemiflorum. Next base: position 26,006,273 of record CM070571.1, read on the forward strand.
CACCAAAAACTTCACTGAAATTGATCATACCACACGCAGATGGGTCCCTGACATTAACAGAGTCAAGGGTGGGAAAGGTCGATGCCAAACGCGCCGCATCCGCAACGACATGAACAAGTCCTAGGTGGGAGGCCCTGTCCGGAGGTGTGTCCCATGTGGAGAATACGACCACAAGAAGAATAAATGTCATGGGAAGAACGTTTTAGGTGGAGGCTCTTAACGTACATTCCTGTAAGGTGTGTTTCCATGTTCAGGATTTCCTTCCCTTTGTATGGAATGTAATAATCTTACAGTTCACTTACGCGTGTATGTAATAATCATGTAGTTCCTTTTGTATCGGATTTCACTTTGTCAAAACTATTATGCATGCGTGTATGTTTGGTATTGCTTGTTTTTTCGTTTAACATAAAGTGTCTCTTTTATCTCATCAATAGGAATTATTACATTGTTTGTTGTGCGCAGGTATGGAGGTTGTGGGCGACGGTGGCGATTGGTTGTACGGCCTTCTTGATCGTCACTTGGACGCACACCACCGTGGACGGTTACACGTTACTTGCAGAGAGGACACGGATCTTGGTGTCTTGTCCACACGGACTCCATTACGTGCCTGGGGCATTGATAGACGCTGGTTATCCAGTTATGTAAGCGTACAAAATTTTATCATACTTAATAGGTTGTAACACATTGTGCTCTAACTTGTAATTTATTGTTGCAGGTTGGAGTTGACAGAATTACTTTCCCTTGCACGGATGGTGGAGGCCACACAGGAGGACATCGTCGATGGTCCAGATGGTGAGGTCGTCGTCGTGGAGAGACCCCGACGCTTTCCCTTCGATCGATCCCTCCTTACTGCCCTCGTGGACCGCTAGCGGCTGGAGACGCATACCTTTCACTTGCCCTGCAGAGAGATGGCGCCGACTCTGCAGGATGTTTTGATGCTGACCGGTCTCCCGATTGCTGGCCAGGCGGTTGTGCCAGCCTAGGTGGATGACGACTGGTGTGATGACCTTTTTGCTAGGTTCGCAGCAGTCATTCCCCTTGCACATGGAGGCCAGTTGCAGTACGCCCCACTACACCCATGACAAAGGCACGGTCATACTCTCACGTGGCTTCGCCAATTTGAGGTATGTGTTGTCATGGTTCAAAATTGGAACGAATTATTTTATCGGTGTAGCCAACAAACTTTTCTTATTGCAGGTTACTAGGATGACTGGGGACGCCGTTGAGTACTAGGTGAGCCAGCACCTGGAGGCTTACCTTTTGTGGTTGTTCGGGTAGGTGATGTTCACCACCACCCATGGAGACAGCGTCGACGCTCGGCTTGTCCCGATCGCACAAGCCATTGCTAACGCTGCCCCTGGCGAGGCACCTTAGTACAGCTAGGGGTCAGCTGTACTTTGTGCTACCTACCGGGGTCTGCACGGGTCTTGCTCTGGTCATTCGAGCGCTTCCAGATCAGACGACCATGGGTTGAGGACCGAGTGTATGGCCCGGAGTTCTACGATGACACGGAGGTGGACCGCCCTACGATGGGCTCCCTTTAGTGCCGCAGATGGGTACATAAATGTTTTTTGTACTATGCAATCTTGAATTCCTGCCTCTTTTGTACTAACTTTATGTCGTTACCTTCTGTAGCCACAATGGGCTGGTCTGCAGGTACGGAGTGTGTAGGCACACTTCACGTAGGCGTTCGAACTTTTGTGGGCCGAGCATGTCTGGTGGGAACCTTACACCATATCGGAGGTCATGCAGCGCGCACCGCACGGTTTGTCCATCCTTTGCGCACGAGATCTTCCGTACTCGATCACACGGCGGAAGCTTCTGTTCGATGTATACGTTGAGGATTACTCGGTTCACCGGGTATTGAGGTAGTTCGGACTCAGGCAGGAGGTCCCTGTTCCGCGCGGCGTGCCGGTAGCTGCAGAGGCACACATGTACGTAACTTTTCTTCTCTTTACATTTTGAATGCAACTGACTACATATGCTAACGGGTTGATAACTTCCACAAGCACTCGAGAAAAGGTTCGCAGGGCCGCCGGACTAACTGGGCTGTGAAGATGGCCCCTTGCGTGGAGCAGTGGAGTCATGCACTACAGTACGTGGTTGCAGACGGGGTCGCGTACAACATACAGCGATACCAGGAGTACCTGCAATGGTACTCCCCACTTACACGAGTACGCATTTTGCCTGCTGCTGAGCTGGAGGATATCCTACCGGCTAGTGCCGACGACATGTATCCCAGTCATGTTGCATCGGCGATGCACTTTGTGGTACGTTCACTAGATAGTGTACTCAAATTTTTAATGATATGCAAGCATACATATATCTTATGGCATGTTATCCATTTCAGGGCGACATGTGGAAAGAGATTGGGAAGGACGTGAGGTCCATGAGAGGCCATTTATGTGGGGGTTTGGAGATCTCCCAGGAGGACTTCACGGTGTTCGTCAATCGAATCATCGTGAGGACGACGAGGATTGTGCGGGCCGTTTCATGCCTGCATAGTTTCAACACCGGTGGTGTGGCCTCGCATACAGCGGACCTACGACAGCAGGGGATCCGGATTGGTACACGACCACCGCTGCCAACACCACCATCGGACTACCCACTGCCCGGTTGTTCAAACCTCCCACCTTGCCGTACCCTGCGATGCCGCCACAGAAGCAACCAGGGAGCTCATAGTGGCCCCCGTACTTCATGGCAGGTAATTTGCTCACTTAAATATGCATTGCATTTTGTGCTAACTAATACTTGTGTATGACAGGCTACCCGTTCCAATACCCTGCCGGCACACCACGGATGCCTCCTCCTGTCATGGTTCAGACCCCAGGTGTGTTCAATATGCTTCATAAACTGACATTACAAGAAACTTTACTTTGAAATATATGCTTTATTTCAACATGTTGTAGTACTTTCAGGTTACTGCCAGGAGGGCCCCGCTACAATGTACACCCGAGCGGACGACTTTGACAAGGACTATGCAGGTCCGATGCATCCAGACCTCCTGTTTGGGTCGTAGCCGAGCGCCCACACACCTACACACCCTATGGACCTGAGTTCTTCATGCCATACTCCTGCAGTAGACTTGCCCCTTGGACCCTGGATCAGCCACGCACCAGACCGGTGGACCGCTTCAGGGCCCAGATGTCGACCTGCTGCTACACGTCAACCAACGAGGTGGACCAGACCTCGTGCACAGGGGGAGGGAGGTCACCCGGGAAAGGGAGGTGACCAGGGAGAGGGAGATGACTTGGAGGGCCTCGATTGATCATTGTATTTCTATGTTGTATTTCTGCATTGTAATGTTATATTGTTACTTATATATTTATATGTTCTATTTCTGCATTTCGTGGACTATATTCAGTATGTTTTCTCATTACACGCCAACCTATTTACAAGGGCATAATACTTTGTCCTACTGAAGGAAAGTGGGTGACTGGTCGTGCAGCTTTTCACAGAGGGTGATGTGGTGTCCATTTTCACAGAGGGTGACTGGTCGCAACACACTGCAAGCAGCTTTGTCAGTCAGATTTGACAACATGCTGAGCACCGCAAAGTGACAACACATAGGGTGACAGGTTGTACGGCTTTGATGATGGGTGACATGTTGTGCAACTTTTCACAGAGGGCGACAGGTATTGCAGTTTTGATGATGGGTGACACGTCATGCAACTTTTCACAGACGGTGACAGGTCGTGCAGCTTTAAAGATGGCTAACACATTATGCAGCTTTTCTAAGAGGGCGACAAGTCGTGCAGCTTTGATGATGGGTGACACGTCATGTAGCTTTTCTCAAAAGGCGACAAGTCGTGTAACTTTGATGATGGGTGACACTGTTAGGGGACATATCGCCCCATATGCCCTATATAAGGGCCATATCTGCTCTTGCCTCCCTCATCTCGTTCAAAAGCAAAACCACAGCCGAAATAAAAGGAGACAAAAGAAAAAGAAGGTAAGGAGAAGAGAGGAAAAAAAGAGGAAGGAAAACATGCCTGGGCGTGTAAGTGGAAAGGGAAAGGGGAAAGCAAAGGAAGAGGGAGGGGTTTCAGACTGGCAACGCAATTCAGCGTACCAGGACCTCGGGCTGTCGCACTAATGTGTATACGCGGAGATCCTTGCAAACTTGTCCGCTCTTGGGAAATTCCAACTTGAAAGAGGAGGTATTGGAAGTGCCGCAACTACGCCTTTGACCCGCTAGAGAAGAGCCTGAAGAATCTCCAAATGGTAATAATCATATGTGTTTCACAATATTTCTACATGAATCTTTGCTATTTTATGTTTCATGTAGTCACCTTCGCCACTATGTGAATTTGAGAAATGGTTTGACATGGAGATCAACCGTGAAGACCAAAGGCTCCTTGATCAAGCCAACCGGGCCGAGGAGTTCACGCGGCAGCTTCAAGAGCAGCATGATGCCTCACACGAGGAGGGACGTAGAAAGGAAGCGGAGGAGAAGGAGGCCAAGAGAGAGAGGAAATGAGAGAGGGCGCGTCGTGCCAGAGAAGCCCCACCGGAGGCATGGGCGAAGGGGAAGTGGCCTCGAAGCACTCAGTAGATGTCTAGTTGTAACTATTATTTTCCTTGTTCGTGGTACTCCTTTCAGTTTTAAGCCATAATAAAGAGTGTGGCCAACCTTATTTTCCACAGTAACATCTGATTTGTGAATCGCCCACTCTCTAATCTCCCTCCCCCACCCTCATTTTGCAATAAAGTTGTTGTCGGAGGCACCGCAGCGTTTGCCCCACCTCATCTGAACTTTCGTTGTATGTGTCCTTGTAATATAATCTGTTGCTTATTCCATCATCTGAACGTTCATTGTATGTGCCCTGATATGCGTTCAACAAATATATTTCGTGGGCTTAACTTTTCATAACATGAGTTGTTGTTGACTATAATACTTAGTGTTATTGCACTAGTAGAATTTACATGCAAAGCAAGGTGTAAATTAAATATTTTTTCAGAATATAGTAGTCCGTATATCAAATAGCAAATCTGGTCCATTCTTCCTAAAAATTACTATTAAACATGATATTTTACGGGCTGCCGAAAAGGCTTAAGCATTTCTGAAAATTACGCGATAATGGCTCGGTTTTCTTTCAAAGCTTGGTTTATTGAACTGAATACATTCCTAAATGTTTTTTTTCCAAAAATGGCACATCTAAGGCCATAGGAACAAGTGATATTTATTCTATGATTTTTGAAGCCATGGTTTGTATAGTTTCTTCATAATATATTAAATGGTCTTTAGGTAAACTTGACTCAAACAATTTAAATCTTCATGGAACAGAGTAGTTTTTATTGTATAATTTGAATCCTTATAGCTTCATATAAATTTAGAAATTTATTTTGTGGGCTTAACTTTTCATAACATGAGTTGTTGCCGATTATAATACTTAGTGTTATTGCACTAGTAGAATTTACATGCAAAACAATGTGTAAATTTAATATTTTTCCAAAATATGGTAGTCCATATATTAAAGATCAAATCTGGTTTATTCTTAATAAAAATTACTTTTAAACGTGATATTTTACAGGCAGCCAAAAAGGTTTAAACGTTTCTGAAATTTACAGGATAATGGCTCGGTTATGTTTCTACACTTGGTTCATTCAACTGAGTTCATTACTAACTGTTTTTTGCAAAATGGAACATCTAAGACCGCAGGAACAAGTGATATTTATTTCATGATTTTTGGAGCCATGGTTTGTACAGTTCCTTCATAAAACATAAAATGGTCTTTATGTAAACTTGATTCAAACAATTTAATTCCGCATGGAACATAATAGTTTTCATTATATAATCTGAGTTCTTATAGCTTAATACAAATTTAGAAATTTATTTCGTTGGATTTGGAGCTTTCTATCAAAAGATACAAAAGATTAAGTTAAATTCGAAAAAAAACATAAAAAAAAGTCAAATAAAAATATTGCCCGCACTCTCCTGCTCGCCCGTCCATCCTCCCTTGCCCGCCCCGCCCCCCTTCGGATTCCCCCTCTACCTGGCACCAGTCGCGCAAGCACATCGCAACTGGTGCCACCTCACCTCTATCGCGCCACGGTGGCACGACTGGTCCTCCTTCGCTCAACCATGGCATGACTGGTCCTCTATCGCTCCACCGTGGTGTGACTGGTCCTCTATCGCTCCACCGTGGCGTGACAGACGGTCACTTTTGTAAAAAAAATAAATCCATATATATTATTGTAATACACGAATAAAAAATAATTATTTAAAAATATTCATGGTCCCCAAAATTGGTAGGACTATAATGTGGCAGGTTGTTGCCAAGAGAATATTGTTGATTTCCGCATTATTATGGAAGGAATATATTATCAGCGTTGATATATATCTCCTAGATCACCTGCCTGATCATATATTTAATGTGTTGGATAATTTATTTCTGCATTATCCTCGCCCCTTCTAGGTGCATCATTATTGCTCTCTGCAGGATTTCCTTCATCATGGTGACCCGGGTAACCTGGCTCCTCAGGCCTATAAATAGGAGGGCACAAGAAAGAACACACACCTCGCATCACAAGTTCACACAGCCCACAACGCCTCAGCCCTCAAGGCACAAGTTAGTGCTCACAAAACACCCTGAAAGCTACCACTTCCATGGCAATGGCTTCCAACATTGTCGGCGCCCTCGTGCTGGTGCTGCTGGTGCTCGCCGTGAGCGAGGGCCAGGTCTTGCCACCCCCTTGCTGCCGCTGGGACTGCTGCAACGGTGACCCCCAGTGCTGCGCTGCCGGGCCCCCCAAGGACACCTTGCCGGCCGTTGCTGTGGCAGCCGCCGAAGCACGGCCAGCCGCGGCGGCAGGTGGTGCGGCTCGTAAGGTAGCTGCCGGAAACTAGCGAGGTGTATGTACCGACGCACTGCCCCATCGCACTTGATTTTTGGGTGCAGGGGTGCAGTTGTTAAATAAGTATGTGTTTGTTTGTGTGCCCACATGCAGCTTGCTACTACCTACGTAGTAGCACTTTGCTGGGTTTGGTGGGAAAAAAAGCCTAAATATACAACATATATTACAAAATTTCAAAACTATACAATATTTTTAAAAAATTGCAAAAGTGACAGTGGGGCCGCCATGTGGGGCGGCGGCCGCCACGGGGCACGGCGTCAGCCCTGGCTGCCGCCACAGGGGACGGCGGCAGCCAGGTGGCAGCGCGGCAGCACCCTCCCCCCTGTCCCCCGGTCCCACGGCCCTCCCGCCCCCGCACCCGATCCCACTGCCCTGGCTGCCGCCACACGGGACGGCGGCAGCCAGGTGGCCTCCCGCCCGAGCCCCCCTCCCGGACCCCGGCCTCTCGCACGGCTCCCCTCCGCGCGCAGGTGTCTCCCTCCCACCCGTTGCTTGGTCGTGAAGGACAGCACTTTCATTTTTTTAATGCGCCAATTCATTTTGCTGGATACTTTGGACGCCGAAAGGTGCATGCATGTGGTTGAAACAGCGACCGGTGGTTGAAATAGCACGATGTGTCACGTCAATTTCTACCGTGTTGGAATCCAATGCCGCATAAAATCAAGATTACGGCTAATAATAGAGCTAAGTAACGCGCTTAATCCGTAATAATTGTCATTTATGTAAACGTCACAGTGATGAGCTTTGTGCCTATAAAACCGGGGTGCGCCGCTCTCCTTACAGAGCGAGTGTGAAAGAAGAGTTTGAGAGCATAGCGACTCTTTTGCGGTGCTTGCTTTGAGAGCTTGAAGGCAAGGCCAACAAACCGAGAGCGCAAAAACAGAGATTAATTAGTCGGTGGTTATAGTTTGTTGGAATCCATTCGTGATATTTATTTTCCCTTACTACTTCTTTGACTTCATATTGTTGTTTTTGCTTCGTGTAGATACCGACATTGTAGAGAGTGCACACGGCGACCTCGACGCTATTCGGGAAGGAAGGCAAGCACCTCCTTTAGTCATGTTCATACCACATTTCATATAAACTAGCAATTTATGTATGCTCACCGTATATTTTGAATCTGGTAGATATATACCCACATTCCATATAAACTAGTAATTAATCGTAGCAACTAGAAATATCTATGTTCGTAGAAATATTCAAACGGAGTAAAAGTTGAATTAAATATTCTTGCATAAAGATGGGTGTATGAGTATCCCAGAGGTCGGGACCCTGGCAGCTTCCACTCCAACGATTATTCGCTGAGCGAAGGATCATATTATTTTTGGACGTAAGCACTACTTGGACCCGAAGGAGTTGAGCTCCTTTACGAACTTTACAACTCGAACGAAAGTAGCCGCATAATCCGACTTAAATATGGGTGGCGCGGGCTTCTGGACATTGGTAAGTTATTTTGCCTTATTACATATTTCGCTTCTTATTGTGGTTTTTGCTTCGTGTAGATACCGACCTTGCAGATAGCGCACACGCTGACCTCTACGCCGGACCAGAAAACTCATAACAAGGCAAGCACCTCCTTCAATCATGTTCATACCACTATCTTAGCCAGATTAAGTTGTTATGAAGAAATGTATGTACGCATGTGTTACATTCAATTAACACCCTATATATGGTGGTGACCTACTTTAATACTCTGTGGTTTGTTTATTTTTTCACAAAGTTTTAAATTTTTTTTTTATTTCATACATGATTTGTATCTTGCAGGTATTTTTGACGAACATTTATTGGGTCAAAGCTCGAGTTTTTGATCTTCTCAGTACTACTTGGAGAAGGTTAGTTACAAGTCTTCATAAATAGTAGTATGTTTTGGTCAAGGATTTGAGTTACCAACTTGTTAGGTTAGATTGTCGTATTTACGTTTGTGCAATTTATTATTGTTGACGACAGAGTAGGGTTATGCTATAGTGAAATGTTACGACGGTATTAGGAAACATTAGTACAATGCTATTATGATATTATGTGTGTAGCAGTAATCTATGTGATATTATGTGCGAAGAATGTGAATTAACCGTGACACCTAATAACTCGAACCAAAGTTGCTGCTTAATCTGACTTAAATACTGGTTGCACGAAGTTCTGGACTGTGTTAATTCATTTTGCCTTATTACTTATTCGACTTCGTATTGTTGTACTTATTTTTGGACGTAATCATTACTTGGACCCGAAAGGAGTTGACCTCCTTTCTGAACATAATAACTCGAACCAAAGTTGCTACTTAATCTGACTTAAATACTGGTTGCACGAAGTTCTGGACTGTGTTAATACATTTTGCCTTATTACTTATTCGACTTCGTATTGTTGTACTTATTTTTGGACGTAATCATTACTTGGACCCCAAAGGAGTTGACATCCTTTATGAACCTAATAACTCGAACCAAAGTTGCTGCTTAATCTGACTTAAATATTGGTTGCACGAAGTTCTGGACTGTGTTAATTCATTTTGCCTTTTTACTTATTCGAGTTCGTATTGTTGTACTTACTTTTGGACGTAATCACAACTTGGACCCGAAAGGAGTTGACCTCCTTTCTGAACCTAATAACTCGAACCAAAGTATCAGCTTAATCAGACTTAAATATTGGTTGCACGAAGTTGTAGACTAAGTTAATTCATTGTGCCTTATCACTTATTCGACTTTGTATTGCTGTACTTATTTTTGGACGTAATCATTACTTGGACCCGAAAGGAGTTGACCTCCTTTCTGAACCTAACAACTCGAACCAAAGTAGTAGCTTAATCTGAGTTAATTTTTTTGACCTGAAAGGAGTCTCTGCAGAGGTCAGGACCCCTCTGTAGAGATTATGCTAGAACGTTCAACTGTATTTATTTCGCATGATGATTCGCTGCAGCGAAGGACTGTTTTTTCGGACGTAATATCTACTTGGACCCGAAAGGAGTTGACCTCCTTTCTGAACTTTACAACTCGAACCAAAGTATCCACTTAATCCGACTTAAATATTGGAGGGCCGAAGTTCCGCACCATTGTAAGCTATTTTCCCTTATTACTTATTGGACTTCGTATTGTTGTTTTTGCTTCGTGTAGGTACCGACACTGCAGAGACCGCACACGTTGACCTCGACGCTGTTCCAGAAAACTCAGAACTCAGAGCAAGGCAAGCATCTCCCCTTATATCATGCTGCTAGCACACTTTAACCAAACTTATGTTGTTACGATGAAATGTATGTATGCATGCGTTTCTCCGAGTGAACACCATATATTGCGAACCTGGTAGATAAATCCCCGCAATCCATAAAAATTGTGAATTAATCGTATCACCTAGAAATACATGCGCACAAAAGATCGAAAAAACAACCAATTAATTTGTTAGCTACGTATGTTTGTTTGACTTAGTTCATTCTAACTTGAAATGTAAAGTATACAATGTCTTTCTGTGTAGTAGTATTTTACATGATATTACGAGTGTGGAATGTGGTTTTAGGATTTCGTAAACTGCATATGTCTTGTGATAGTATGTTATGTAACATATATATAACTATATGTTGCCATACATTTTAACTGTACGTAACCATAACATTAATTCTTTCGTAATTAAAATTTGAGTAATGCCAATATGTTTAAAGATGTTAGCGGTGCGTGTGTGCATTTATTGATGACTACAATTATGTAATTCTACAGTCCTCGATGGCGATCCCGCTTCATATATGGCATGGGGAGCCCAAAATTGCAGGCCCATTTGTCAAAGATGCATAATTGTGCACACATAGAGACAATCAGAATCCACCGATAGAGTTGCGTCTGATAGCAAGAGCGGTTGCACGCGCTCTTAGTGTTGACTGCACGTTGTACAAGCTCGTGGTAGATGGGGTTAGGCCCCATGTAGTGCCAAATAGCTTGCTTTACGTGTACAAATTTATTCGAGCTCAGTAGAACGATTGCTGGCGCTCTACATGGAGAAGGCCGCACAGGAAGGGTTCGCACTAGGTGTTCACGTGAAGCTGGTCCCTCGCACCCCCGCTGGGGAGGCAGGGACGAGCCGAGCCCAGGAGGAGGACGTGGGGGTCAATGCAGACGAACAACCCGACCCCGAAGAGGAAATTGCGATGAGCTCGCAGCAAGTCCCCGCTCAAGGGGGCTTGGCAGGGACTGGCGAGATGGATGCGCCCGTCCCTGAGGTTGATGCGGATGCCCTAGCGGATGACCCTCACCCTACTTATGGTGACGGTCCTGACGAAGATGAGGACCCGGGGCCAAAGAATCGCATTTTTGCACTTGCTGAACCCGGCCGACTGTGTTCTGGCCCGCTTGGAGGATATTTCTAGGCGTGGGCAAGACTATAGCGATATAGAACTCGAGCAGGAGTTTGCCACAAAGGAGGAAGCGATGCACTTCTGCACTAATTACGCGGTGCTGACCCGGCGTGACCACCGTGTGACTCGCTCGGACCAGACCTGCTTCGAGCTTAGATGTAAGAAAGGGCAGCAGTGCGAATACTATGTTCGTGCGAACCGCCCTAAACATCAGCACCATTTCGTTATAACTCGGTACACACCGCACACATGCACAGAGGCGCTTGTTCGGAACACAAGCGGTGTGGTGAAATCAAGATTCATCGCGCAAATCTCGTTAGACGTCTTTGAAGGCCGACATTAGCCTCAGGCCCGCAACCATAATTGCTGAGATGCAGAACAGGACAGGGATGTCCATAAACTACTTGCAAGCTTGGCGAGCAAAGCAGATGGCTTTGAAAATGATGTTTGGTAGTTTTATGGAGTCATTCAATTGGGCTCCACGACTACTAAGGCGGATAGCTGCAACAAACCCGGGCTCCGAATATGCTATTGCTGTCGAACCCGTGCAGCTTCCCGATGGAACGATTGCTCGAACACTACTACCTCCTCGAGGGTGTTCGGCGTTCGATCCGTGCATCACGGCATTCAGAACCAGCCGTCCCCGTTATATCGTGGATGGGACATTTCTGTCCGCCGACAATGGCACCCTACTCACCGCCCTAGTCGCCGATGCAAACAACCAGCTACTACCGGCTTTCGCCGTGGTTGAGGGGCGAAAGCAACGGATACCGGTTCTCGTTCCTATCCCTGGTGAAGACCCGTGTGGTGCGGATAGGCCCGGTGTGTCGTCGTATCTGGCCGTAATCTGCGAGTGCTGAACGCCCTCGATAGAATGGCGGAGGATGAAGATTGCCATTGCCCGGTGGAGAGACGTTCAGCGTAGATGGTGCATGCGTCACCTTGGGCGAACTCAGACACCATGTGCGTGAACAAGAACATGGTGAAGCTTATTCAAAACCCTATGCATGCAAAACCAATCATAAGTTCGATACGATATTTAACCGGTGAACGAGCGCTCAAAGGAATCGTGGCGGAAGAGACCACGGAGGGCACACAGTAATTGGTGGCTCGGAGGTCTCCGTACGGCGCAAGATGACATTCGCTCAATGGATAGCTCGTAAACCCGCCGAGAGATGGGCCTGGGCGCACGATACAAATGGTGCTCGGTAAGATAATGCCCTCTCTAGTACGGTAGCACATCATTTGACAAAGACTCTTTTCTACCTAAGCGGTATGCTTCTCTCTTCTGCAGATACTCCATCATGACGACGAACTTCGCCGAGTCGTACAACAATGTGCTGCGGGGGGCTCGTTGCCTACCCATTTGCTCAATCATTGAGCTCACATTTTTTAGGACCGCGAAATACTTTGTTGATCGGCAAAGGGCGGCGTACAACTGCGGCTCAACCTTCGCTCCCCGTGTCGAGGCTTTGTTACAGCGTCGTAGGCAGAAAGCTCAATTCCACCGCACGCGCATGATGGACCCTGCGCAGAACATTTTTCGCCGAGTGCAAGCGCAAGCACCGCTCGATACTCCGCGGGGACACAAACCGTAGATGCCAGCTCGCCCGTATGAGGCGACCTGCTCATGCAACAAGCCTCGCTTAGAGCACATCCACGCCGCACGTGCTAGCGCTGCCGTGACATGGGGCAACGACGGCACACAATATGTCACACCGTACTACCGTATGGATGCCGTTAGAGCAACATGGACGGGCATTTCAACCGTTCAACGCCGGGCAACAACTACAAGACCTCCGAACCCCCTACGTGGCTCCCGCATTCACACTAAGGCGCGATCGCCGGGTAGACTGCCCCGCGCGGTTTGAGGGTGACATGGATGCGTCTCGAGACGATGGCCTTCTGGCCATCGCATCTGCAGCGATGGGCATGACCGTAGAAGCTGCCCAAACAGAGGGTGATGTTGTCCAATGTAATATTTCAACTATACGCTTAGACATGCAACATCTTCCTAATACCTTCCTTTTGCATTCTCTTCGTGAAATTTCAGTTATGTAATTTATGAACCTAAATTTCTTTGGGTATGTACAGTGGTTTTGAAATTTCTTCTGATGTTATTTTTTCGTATTTCATTGTTTCATTCCTGGGGATTATGCAAAGCTTGTTATGGAGTTGCCAGAGCTGTTGCGATCGAAGCATGATGACGACCAGGGGCCGGAAGTGGGCCTCCGGCCAGGCGGTAACGCGTCATTACTACAGTAACGTATCGCAAGCGTACGCACCTTTCGTTATGCTAAGTACGTTTACTTGCTTTGTCCTTGCAGCTTAACACTCTCCGCATGCGTGGCTCCCGTAACATCAAGAGATTGGACCCTCAGTTCATATACGGCCTGGGACGGACGGGCCTGTTAGCTTCGCATTTATGGTGCGTGGAGCCTACGAAGGAACCTACGGCGAAGGAAGGAGCGGTGGACCCCGATGCCTAGATCGACGGGGCCCTTATCACCGCGTTGGTCGGCAGATGGCGTCGGAGACGATACTTTCCACCTCCCTTCGGGCGAGATGACGGTGACCCTCGGAGATGTCGCCATGTTATTTGGCCTTCCACTTTCCAGAACCCCTCGTAGTGCGCAAGCCCTCCAAAGAGGCATGGAAGAACTATGTAGAGGAAAGGTAATAAATGTGAAAGCACACCGACCGCACTTATCCGGGAGCTAACGTGATTTCCTAACATGTGATTTTCTTCGATGCAGGTTTGGCACAACGTACACGGAATCGTGATCAGGAGTCTCTTTCACATGGCTCGGCCGCCTCCTGAGGTGGACCATGTCTCAAAACGCCGACCTGGTCAGATAAATAGGCATTTCGAGGTGTACCTCTATTTCCTCCTTGCAGAATTTTATTTACAAACGGAAATGGTGATTCCGCTGCCCCCACCTCGTTTGGGTCGCTCGGGAATTAGCCGAGCAAAGTGCGAAGATGCAGCACCGGACTTCTACAATTGGGCTCGGCAGTTCCGCAGACACATATCGCGAGATGTGTGCGGCTGCCACGGCCACACCAACTTCAATAATGGGAGGGTGCCCCTCAGCTTCTCTGATTGTGGTCCTGGTCGTACGCCCATAGCGCGACCAAGAGTGTCAGCACGCGGTACTACCCGGTGCCGTCGATGAAGCTAACGTGCATCCACTCGCAAGGCCAACCTTGGGTTACAAATGGATGCATGGCGGACTCCGATGGGCCCAGAATCGCACCGCGGCTCCTACCCTCGCCTCGTGGGGACCTAGACTTCCCGACATCGGCGCAGGTCACGTGGGATCCCTTTTCCACCCAGGCGCGACGGAGGTTGCGTCGGGAGGCCGTATCTCCAACTGCGTACGCAGAGAGCCTCGGTATTGGATGACGAAATGCTTCCTCCTGTGCATGAGTGCCGTTGAGCCATACTCTCGAGCTGCTCAACGCCAATTTGGGTACCGGCAGTCTTTCCCTCCACCGCCTCCGACAGACTCAAGCTCCCATGGGTATGTCTCTACATGTCACATTACTTTCACGCCATCGTGGAAACCATTAATAACGTGTTGGATTGATCCGCAGAGGAGTACATCGAGGCACAACTACAACCGGTCGCACGGAATAGCCGCATATTGAGAGGTGGAACTCGATGGCCACCGAGGACGCCTGGAACCCATCAGCGCAGCCCACGAGACGGACACACTTGGGTACCTCGATCGTGCAGACCTCGCACACGGGCGGTGCTCCTAGACAGGGGTGTGGCGATGCCAGTGCAACATGGCTATGCTGAGGAGTACGCAGAGCGCATGCACACACTGGTACGGATCGCACCTATCACATATTAAAAACGGGGGATATACCCAATTAAACATTCGATACGTATTAATTTGCAGAGGCGTGAGGCGGAGTACATGCATGACCAGGCGGACGAGATCCTCACGCAGTCACAGGAGCAGCAACGTCAATCAAGCAATCCTTTACGGAACCTTCTTCGCCGCACGGGCCACCGCATAAGAAATGCGGTCAGAGATGTTGGTGGCCATAGACCGTCTACCCAACGTGATTACGAGGATGTACCGTACGAGGCGCCGCCCGCACCGAGCCCCCTGATGAGGAGCATGTCCATGGATAGACGCGTGCAACGCCTGTGGCTCCTCGGCAAAGAAGACCCACCCATATCATCGACTTCCTCCGGTCCCGAGCCATGAGAGCGGCCGGCCATGGAGGCGGGTACGTTGAAATAGGTCTTTGGGCAAACGCTCAAGGAGGAGTACACATCAACATGTCACCGCCCCCATCATTGCCGCAGAGTCTTTTAGTACCCCGCCCAAAGCATCAACAAACATGGGAGGACGTGTCGAGGGCGTACGATGATCTTATGGGATCCGGGGCTACATTCACTGATTTGCTCGCGACGACGTGTTTGCAATCCCTAGGGTTGGAATCGCGTCCCAGTAACCCCGAGGAGGCCGGTGGATCGAACTGGCAGGAGCAGCAGCCTTCGGACGTACTACGCGCATCGTGGTACCATGCAGACCGATCGATGGCTGCATGGGGCATCCACAATGCGTCGTCAGACGCAGTCCACCAGGCGATTCGACTGGAACGCGAGATGCACGGTTAGGTCCAGCGCAGCGGCTGGACTACGTGTCCCCAAGCGCCAGAAATTTCACACCGTCGGACTACGATAACCAAGAACGCCGTGGTAGGGGGACGCGCAGGGAAGAGGAAGGGGAACTAGATCGTGTTGTATGAGACTTATGTTAACTTCTTTAATCTATGTCATTCAAACTTGTCAAATTTCTTTTGATTTTTATGTTGCTCAAATGAAAACTTGTCAACATGAAAAAGTTGCGTCTTGGAATTCTCTACAACTTTCATGTAGATCAAAGAATTATTCGAGCACAGGAAGACCTCCAAAATCGTGAATTACAGAAGGGTCCGTCGCGAACAGTTTTTGGTGTCCGGCGCAAATGCACTTACCTTTCCGATTATCTATGATTTTTTATATTGCTCAAATGAAAAACTTGTCAACATGAAAAAGTTTAATCTTGGAATTATCTACAACTTTCGTGTACACCAAAAAATGATTAGAGCACTGGAAAATCTCCAAAATCGAGAATTACAGAAGGGTCCGTCGCGAAAAATTTTTGGTCCGACGCAAATGCATTTACCTTTCCGATTTTCTTTGATTTTTTCTGTAGCTCAAATGAAAAACTTGTCGACATGAAAAAGTTGCGTCTTGGAATTCTCTACAACTTTCATGTAGACCAAAAAATGATTGCAGCACATGAAGACCTCCAAAAATGCGAGTTACTGCAGACCATTCAATTTGGTCCGTGACATACGTGACAAAGTTGATATTTGGTCCGTGGTAAACATGAAATGTATAGGTTTTAATTTCACAAACGATAAAAGCGTAACGGACTAAAGAGCAAATCAGCTGCATTCTTCAGAAAAAATAGACTCAGACGTGATATTTCACGGCCGGCCGAATGTGCTTAACTTGTCATATTTTTGCGCGTCCGTTATAATTAGCCCTTTTCAACTATACGAAAATACATACAACGGAATGTGTAATTACAATGTTTTTCCATAACATCGTAGTCAGTATAGAGAAGAGCAAATCAGCTGCATTCTTCCGAAAAAATAGACTCAGACGTGATATTTCACGGCCGGCCGAATATGCTTAAGTTGTCATATTTTTTGCGCCGACTGTTATAATTAGCCATTTTCAACTATACGAAAATACATACAACGGAATATGTAATTACAATATTTTTCCATAATATCGTAGTCAGTATAGAGAAGACCAAATCAACTGCATTCTTCCGAAAAAATGGACTCATACGTGATATTTCACGGCCGGCCGAATGTGCTTAAGTTGTCATATTTATCACCGACCGTTATAATTAGCCATTTTCAACTATACGAAAATACATACAACGGAATGTGTAATTACAATGTTTTTCCATAACATCGTAGTCAGTATAGAGAAGAGCAAATCAGCTGCATTCTTCCGAAAAAATGGACTCATACGTGATATTTCACGGCCGGCCGAATATGCTTAAGTTGTCATATTTTTGCGCGACCGTTATAATTAGCCATTTTCAACTATACGAAAATACATACAACGGAATATGTAATTACAATATTTTTCCATAACATCGTAGTCAGTATAGAGAAGACCAAATCAGCTGCATTCTTCTGAAAAAATGGACTCATACGTGATATTTCACGGCCGGCCGAATATGCTTAAGTTGTCATATTTTTGCGCGACCGTTATAATTAGCCATTTTCAACTATACGAAAATACATACAACGGAATATGTAATTACAATATTTTTCCATAATATCGTAGTCAGTATAGAGAAGACCAAATCAACTGCATTCTTCCAAAAAAATGGACTCATACGTGATATTTCACGGCCGGCCGAATGTGCTTAAGTTGTCATATTTTTGCGCGACCGTTATAATTAGCCATTTTCAACTATACGAAAATACATACAACGGAATGTGTAATTACAATTTTTTTCCATAACATCGTAGTCAGTATAGAGAAGAGCAAATCAGCTGCATTCTTCTGAAAAAATGGACTCATACGTGATATTTCACGGCCGGCGAATATGCTTAAGTTGTCATATTTTTGGCGCGACCGTTATAATTAGCCATTTTCAACTATACGAAAATACATACAACGGAATATGTAATTACAATATTTTTCCATAATATCGTAGTCAGTATAGAGAAGACCAAATCAGCTGCATTCTTCCGAAAAAATAGACTCAGACGTGATATTTCACGGCCAGCCGAATGTGCTTAAGTTGTCATATTTTTGCGCCGTCCGTTATAATTAGCCCTTTTCAACTATACGAAAATACATACAACGGAATGTGTAATTACAATGTTTTTCCATAACATCGTAGTCAGTATAGAGAAGAGCAAATCAGCTGCATTCTTCCAAAAAATGGACTCATACGTGATATTTCACTACGGCCGAATATGCTTAAGTTGTCATATTTTTGCGCGACTGCTATAATTAGCCATTTTCAACTATACGAAAATACATACTACGGAATATGTAATTACAATGTTTTTCCATAACATCGTAGTCGTATAGAGAAGAGCAAATCAGCTGCATTCTTCCTAAAAATAGACTCAGACGTGATATTTCACGGTACCGAATATGCTTAAGTTGTCATATTTTTGCGCCGATCATATAATTAGCCATTTTCAACTATACGAAAATACATACAACGGAATATGTAATTACAATATTTTTCCATAATATCGTAGTCAGTATAGAGAAGACCAAATCAACTGCATTCTTCCGAAAAAATGGACTCATACGTGATATTTCACGGCCGGCCGAATATGCTTAAGTTGTCATATTTTTGCGCGACCGTTATAATTAGCCATTTTCAACTATACGAAAATACATACAACGGAATGTGTAATTACAATGTTTTTCCATAACATCGTAGTCAGTATAGAGAAGACCAAATCAGCTGCATTCTTCCGAAAAAATGGACTCATACGTGATATTTCACGGCCGGCCGAATATGCTTAAGTTGTCATATTTTTGCGCGACCGTTATAATTAGCCATTTTCAACTATACGAAACTACAGCCAGGCCCCCCACCGCGCATTGCAAACGCTCCCACGTAAATACATGCCTGTCTTGGACCCTCGCTCCGCCAGCTGTCTTGTTTGTCCCTTGTGCCCTCCCTATAAATTACA
This sequence comes from Rhipidocladum racemiflorum, assembly GCA_036346355.1. NCBI lineage: Eukaryota > Viridiplantae > Streptophyta > Magnoliopsida > Poales > Poaceae > Rhipidocladum > Rhipidocladum racemiflorum. The sequence goes on from CM070571.1 coordinate 26,025,213, forward strand.
ACGCCGCATGCATTTCTATCTGCAATCGTGGAGTGAGTTCAAGAAGTTGCGATCGAGTTCAACCCACAACGCGAGTGTTTCAAAGGTATTATTTATGAAATTTATTTTCGATCGATCACATTGTTGTGTTGTTGGGTCAATGCGATGGATATTGATGGCTTCTTGGGGCTTTCGTGCCATCTGCTTTTATGTTTTTGATCAAGTACATTTCGCTTATGCTTGAATCCTACTCTTCTAGGCTGAAATATAATTGCTTCCAATGTGTAGATGGACAAGGATCCGAGCGGCTCAAGAAAGGCCGGGCCTGGACAATCAAAGAAATAGATGGCATCGCAAATGTGACCGAATAAAATTGCTAAAGACAACTTCACCCTCAACAGCTCAAGCGCCAACGAATTCAACAGCTTTATCGACATCGAAGCTATTGCTAGTAGCCTCGAACATGTCGCCATACAATCTAATCTAATTGCTGCACCAAACCCCACAGCCACCACAAGAGGACACTAAGCTCGTTGCCAAAGAGGAGGACACCGAAGGTGTAGACCTGCATCGTTGTCTTCCATGTGACTACGAGGATCGATGACGAGGGCAAACGCCGACCGTGGCGCTTTTAGAAGAGGAGGGTATTGATGCAGATAGTGATGATTCGAAAGTTCTAATCCGAATTGCGTGAGTTGTTCAAATAATATGTAGTAGTCATGTACCCGTCATGTACGCTGTCGATGTACGGTATTCCAACGCGTTGTTTCTCCCGTGTTGTGATGTTATGTCGTAACTTATATATTTCAACGCGTTGTATTTTCCGCCTTTAATATCTTTTGTCGTTACAAGCCATACGAAACGGCACAACACCGGATACACCAACACAACATACGAAGAGTTAATTTAACAACTTCATTCCATTTTAATACTCGTAAAGACGTAGTACATGCAATTTTCCGCGACCGTTATATTTAGCCCTTTTGAACTATACGAAAGTACATACAACGGCAGTGTAATTACAATATTTTTCCATAATATCGTAGTCGACACGTAAGAGCAAATCAGCTGCATTATTCCTAAATAGACTCACACGTGATATTTCACAAATTTGAATATGCTTAAGTCGTCATATTTTTCCGCGACTATTATATTTAGCCATTTTGAACTATACGAAAGTACATACAAAGGAAGCTGTAATTATAATATTTTTCCATAATATCGTAGTCAGTATACACAAGACCAAATGGGCTGCATTCTTCCGAAAATGGACTCACACGTGATATTTCACGCCCGCCGAATATGCTTAAGTTGTCATATTTTTCCGCGACTATTATAATTATCCATTAAGTTGTCATCATCCAAACTTTCGTTGCATTGGCCTCGAGACGCGTCTGTCAAAGCAATCGCTGCAAAGCCTGGCAGGATATATCATGTCATCAAATGCATGCGTGGCGTGAGAATGCCTTAGTCGTCATGTCAAAGCATAGCCGCCAAAGCCCGACCGGCACCTCCCTAGCAGCTACAAAGCCGCATGCATTTGTCGCCTAAGCACAGCAGAGCCGCAGCGAATCCGATTCTCGCGGATTCGTTCTTGCTTCAAGTCCGCTGCTTTATCAATTCAGGCTATTTAACCCCTTCCTGGCTTCCCAAAGATTGCATCAACCGAACGATCGCTCCAATACAACAAAGAGAACCATCCCCGCAAACCAAACGAGCAAAGACCAATGGAGTTTCCTCGCCCCAAGGCACGTTGTCCAAACCATCCCCGACGGCACGGAGGTCCCCATGTGCCTATGCGGATCCTTGCCGCTTCCGAGTCCATAGACAACTCATACACGCATTTTATGAGGTATCGGAGTTGCCGCAACCACGACTCGAGCCAAAGTCGTGATGCGGCCGCGGAGAAGCCCTGCAGATGTTCATACTCGCATTTTGTGTTGCATCGAACCTGCATGTGTCTAACACCATGTGATGTGACCAATTGCAGCCTTCCATCAGGCGAAGTTCATCCGATTCTACGACGCTGAACAAACTCTCGAGATGGAAAGGATGCGGAATCGGAGTACTCAGATCGGAGGGCTATGGTGGAGCAAAGCGTGGTGTGAGCAGATCGAGGAGAAGCGCAAGCAGCGTTTGGAACAGATGCTTGCACGAGGGAGGCACGGCAGCGCCATGCCGCGGAGAGGGAGGCCGAGTAGAGAAAGCGTGAGAGGGCAGCTAGGGCCAGCGGCAGGAGTCAAGGATTGCGTAAGGGAAAATATCCTCGCCGCTTCTCAAGAAATGTACGACAAGGGGCCCTTCTTGTTGTTCCTTTCCCTAAGGCATGTTAGGTTTAGTCCGGTGTATGCCATCGTTGTTTACCATTCGTAGTCGTGACGTAATTTATCTCGCCCATCTTTGACCAAAACTACAGAAGTCTCAAAAAATTATTACACAACTATCGACAAAGGTACAAATAAAATATTACACAATTATCGGTATTTGCATTTCAATCGGATCCTGGTCGAATAACCAGAGAAAACTAAAAAAATTCGCGAAATAATGAGACAAAAATAAATAAAGGTCGTGGCGGGAACCGTCGCTATTTTTTATATTTTTATTTCTTGTTGTAGATTTCTACAGTTTTTTATTTACATGTTGTATATAAAACCGTTTTCCCCACCGACTAACAGAGCCAACCGCTCGAATATGGACGCGAATGACAGCCGGTAATGTCCTATACAGTGGTCAAGTCTAACATTCCACTAAATTTTAAGTGATACGGAATAAACCAAAGAAGGAAAAAAGAGAATGAGACGGTATTATAGATAATCTATTGTATGAGTTATTTTTACATAATATAATAATATACTAAAAATAACTGCCATATGAGACGGTATTATAGATAATCTATTCAGCCGGGTGTTGTATTAGCATTAAAATACAACAAAGATACTACTATTCCACAAAGGTAAAATAGACTCAAACAAGAATACGAAATTAAAAAGGTATTACAAAATTATCGGTACAGTGTACACAAATAATATTTAAAAATACAATTCGAAAGCATATTCTTAATCCGTATGATTTGGCGAAAACTTATAAACTTTTCTTATCAAATTTGGAGTTGTCTAGCGAAAGTTATTTGCATTTCAATGTCCGGTCGAATAACTACTGAAAACTAAAAAAAATTCAACGCGAAATAATCAAATAAAAATCAAAAAAAAAATTGGGGACACGTGGCGGCGCGAGACGGAGCCACCTGGCTGCCGCCGTGGGGGGTGGCGGCAGCCAGGGCTGCCGCCATGGGGTGTGGCGGCCGTCTTGTGGGCGGCCGCCACGTGGCGCGGCGGGAGCGGTGGGTATTTTTGAAATTTTTTTTTTTTGTTGTATATTTCTGAAATTTTGATTTATATATTGTATATTTAAGCTTTTTTTCCGGGTTTGGTGCCCATGCGAACGTTCAATATTCTTGTCCTGTTCCGTTTGATCTCTAGCTTGTACTCCTTATGTGCGACGACTGTTTCATCGCCGGCAAGTCCAAATAATAAGGCATCGTGGAATGTCAATCAAATTCCACTATTATCTGTGTGCTGGGCAGGTCTGCTAAACTGCAAATAACAAAGCATATGTTGGAACGTAATCTCTACTATTCTAAAGCACGAGTTGGTGGCAGCGGTCCGTTCTACCGTTTCCCGCTTCCAGTTATTTTGAAATGAAACAAACACAGTAATTAGCCAGCTTAATTGCCTTGGTAAATTGCCCTTCTTAATTAGCCAGCTTTCACATTAAAACCAACGCAAGACTGCCAGTTCCCGCCAGGGAAAATTTTGAAAAAAACTTTCAATAGTGCCAGAAACGAAGCGTCATACATATTAAGCTCTCTAATCTCTACTATATAAAGTGAGAGTTTCTTCCCACGTCACATTAATTGCCCTGCTTAATTGCCCTACTTAATTGCCCTGCTTAATTGCCCTACGCAAGAAACGAAGCGTTGCTTTAATTAGCCAGCTTTTGCAAGAAACGAAGTGTTAAAGATAGATGTTTGATCTTATGAAATAGTATTTTTTTATTTTTTAATCTTTATTTTCGTTATCAATTTTGTTTTTCGTAGCAACGCACGGGCATATAACTAGTAATAACTCGAAAGGATCGAACGACTTCTATACGTAGAACAAAGGAACGATTGGTCTCCTTAATTAACGAAAACAGTTTGGCATGAGTTGTAAAAGGTTACTAGAAGAACTCGTCCGACGGTAAATGGCGACGGGTTATATTAGCACAACGTTGCTGAGAGACATGGATAGAGTAAGAGGCGCGACCGCAATCGTGCAGAGGCGGAGCACGGTGATCGCGCATGTGCCGACGTATGTAGCTAGCCGGCGCGCACCGGCAGGAAATAATCATCCATCACGCGCGCGCCCATCAGCATCCAGAGCTGCCGCGCACCTGCCTTCCTAGTTGCCCCTCTCTGAACAGCATTTGCCCCACCTCATCTGAACTTTCATTATATGTGTCCTTGTAATATAATCTGTTGCTTATTCCATCATCTGAACGTTCATTGTATATGCCATGATATGCATTCAACAAATATATTTCGTGGGTTTAACTTTTCATGACATGAGTTGTTGTCGACTATAATACTTATTGTTATTGCGGTAGTAGAATTTACATGCAAAGCAAGGTGTAAATTAAATATTTTTCAGAATATAATAGTCCGTATATCAAATAGCAAATCTGGTCCATTCTTCCAAAAAATTACAATTAAACATGATATTTTACGGGCTGCCGAAAAGGCTTAAGCATTTCTGAAAATTACGCGATAATGGCTCGGTTTTCTTTCAAAGCTTGGTTTATTGAACTGAGTACATTCCTAAATGTTTTTCCAAAAATGGCACATCTAAGGCCCTAGGAACAAGTGATATTATTCTATGATTTTTGGAGCCATGGGTTGTATAGTTTCTTCATAATACATTAAATGGTCTTTAGGTAAACTTGATTCAAACAATTTAAATCTTCATGGAACAGAGTAGTTTTTATTGTATAATCTGAATCCTTATAGCTTAATATAAATTTAGAAATTTATTTTGTGGGCTTAACTTTTCATAACATGAGTTGTTGCCGACTATAATACTTAGTGTTATTGCACTAGTACAATTTACATGCAAAACAATGTGTAAATTTAATATTTTTCCAGAATATGGTAGTCCATATATTAAAGATCAAATCTGGTTTATTCTTAATAAAAATTACATTTAAACGTGATATTTTACAGGTAGCCAAAAAGGTTTAAGCGTTTCTGAAAATTTACAGGATAATGGTTCGGTTTTGTTTCTACACTTGGTTCATTCAACTGTGTTCATTACTAAATGTTTTTTTCCAAAATGGAACATCTAAGACCGCAGGAACAAGTGATATTTATTTCATGATTTTTGGAGCCATGGTTTGTACAGTTCCTTCATAATACAAAAAATGGTCTTTATGTAAACTTGATTCAAACAATTTAATTCTGCATGGAACATAATAGTTTTTATTATATAATCTGAGTTCTTATAGCTTAATACAAATTTAGAAATTTATTTCGTTGGATTTGGAGCTTTCTATCAAAAGATACAAAAGATTAAGTTAAATTCGAAAAAAAACATAAAAAAATGTCAAATAAAAATGTTGCCCGCACTCTCCTGCTCGCCCGTCCATCCTCCCTTGCCCGCCCCGCCCCCCTTCGGATTCCCCCTCTACCTGGCACCAGTCGCGCAAGCACATCGCAACTGGTGCCACCTCACCTCTATCGCGCCACGATGGCACGACTGGTCCTCCTTCGCTCCACCATGGCATGACTGGTCCTGTATCGCTCCACCTGGTGTGACTGGTCCTCTATCGCTCCACCGTGGCGTGATAGACGGTCACTTTTGTAAAAAAAATAAATCCATATATATTATTGTAATACACGAATAAAACTTTAAGACAGTGTGATAAGTAATTGAGATAACAAGTAATAAAAAGATAATAACATTTTACTCACGGCCCTTTTGTGAGTAAAATAACGAACAAGACCCTCCATGGTCTTACAAAACAATATATATCGACAAGTGATATTAATCAGTCGTAAAACATTTTCCAAAGCCTTTTTCCTAAGTTTTCAAAAATAGAAAACAACTAACTTAGTGTGGGTTCACCAAGTCATCCATGACCGTGGATACGGCTAATCGATTAGTTTAATCTCTGCAGAGTTGTACAGCTTTACCCACAAGATATGTTCTCCCTTTTTGCAAGCTATAAGACACACTTCCTTTGGTATGTCCACGAGGAGTTCATAACGAAACCGTTCGATTACTTGAATCTTAACTTTGCACTAGCCCAATGACGTTACTCCTGACTATGATGGAAGCAAACAAACAGTGAAGCAATAGTATTCAGGAGCCCGCGGCTCAAATGGTACAACAACAGCCCCAAATTCATAGCCAGGCGTACATTGTTACAACGGCAGAGACCAACACCTCGGTGATGACACCTCCCTCGAGCAAACCAATATCCGGAATGCCCATTTTACAACTGCCTACCAATGTGCAAAGCTAATTCCCAAATAATTTAATAAGTTAAGACTATCCCAGTCCAGTACTTGTGGATGTACGGTTATCTTGGATCGCGGGACACCATGTTCGGTCCTTAAAATGACATGGGCGATAACTCCACCCTAGCTACGTACACGTTAAAACATGTACAATCGACTATTGCCAATAATCACCCACGTCGAAAACAGTAGTTTTATTTTCATTTTTATCAAACTACCAGTATCCTTTACTGCTTAAATAAACCATAAAAAGATTTGTAAAGAAGGTGTGTGGGTGTAAACATTTTTAACATTGACCTAAAGCAATGCTAAGCATTTGCAGGTTAATAAACGATTATACCCAGTTCAAAGAACTTAACCAATCCTATGGTTTTCATGGATCGTATGTCAATATGATTAAGGAAATCCATCAATTTGGGTTATAACTACCAAGTATCAAAATAATAGTTTATCAAATTATGAGCATGCAGGGAGATTCTTAATCATATTTTAGTGGATTTATGAAATCTGGGATCAAGGATGATCAAAGGGGTGCTTGCCTTGCTCCTCGGCGGTGTAAGCTGGATCAGTGTCGTCGACGGCGTAGTCGGCAGTCTCAGCGTCTATACGTCGAATACGAACATGGCAAATAAAATACTTCAACATCAATAAAGAAGCAAATACATGAACAACAAAGGAAGCAGATGAAAGATCCAAATGAAATCAATTCGAATCAACCAATGATGGCAATCACTTCATCATTTCATGCATTAACCAAGTTATAAGATTTTGGTCCTAAGAGCAAAAGCTTAATGACATACAACATGACTACCTTTCTTTATGTATTATTTCATTTTAATTTACGAATTCAGGAAGCTAAGATTGTAAAGTTGAATATAATGAAATTCATTTTTAGGGTGTGGTGTCAGTTGTATTAATATTAAACATTGCATAAGGTAACTTCAAACATGTCAAAAGTAACATGGTACACCCTAACTTTTATATCACCATTTGGTCCTAAATAATGTAATTAGCACAAAGAAACAAGTTTCATTCATTTTGGAAGCTTTTTGATTAAGTTATTGCAACTATATTAAATTTATGCATTATATAAAGTCCTAATATGAAAATTTCACAAACTAACTCCAAATCCAAATCTAATTACATATTTGAGTAGTATTTGACCTAAGGATTCCAGCAAAGTTGGTTTCACTCAAATTGGACTTTATTTGCAAAATTTCTATATGGAACATATTCAAACTTCACTCTTTAAATTCAAATTCAGATTTAAATTATTAAACAAGTTCAAGATATTTTTGCAGATTATGAAACTACAGGATTTATAATGAATTTAGAAATTGGTTTCACTCAATTTAGAGCTATGGTTTGAAAGATATGGCCATGTGAATTATTTCGGTTTAAATAAAACAGAAAACAAAGGAAATACGTTTTCCTTAAAGGAAAGCGCACTTCAGCGTTTTTGCGCGGGCTGGCTTTTGAATTGAGCCGCTGTCACTGACAACTGGGCCCGGTTTGTCAGCGACTTGTGTGCGTGTACACGCGCGGTTACGAGCGGCTGACAAAGATGGCCCGCAGGGCAGTGAGCCAGCGCAGAGGAGGTGGCCGACGGCCTCACCGACGGCTAACCGGCGACGTCGATCGAGTTTGGCTGGTTCCTACAGCATCACGCGGTTAAGGCGAGTCTAGGGGAGTACTCGGTTGTGGGTAGTGTTTGGGAAAAACAAGGGCGCGGCGGTGACCGGCGGAGGATCAAGGTGAGGTTTCGCTCGGCGGATGAAATAAGGTGTGCATAAGCTTCGTGAGTCATCAGGGATACTTTGGAAAAGATCAATTTGATCGCTTCCTTACCGAGGTGCACGAATTTGGGATTTCCCCCAATTCGGTTCTCGCCGGCAGCGGGGAAGAAGAACTCGGTTGGAGGTGAATTAGGGCGTGTAAGGACAAATGGGTGTGACACCCGGGTTTAACTGAGGTTGGGGGTTCTATCTGTTCCTTTAAATAGGCGAAGGAGGGCTCGGTTGACACGACTGGAGGATAGAGATCGCGGCGGCTTTACCGGGTGGTCTCTGGAAGTTCTCCTCCGGCTTGGTCAAGGCATGGGCGAGGTTGGGGGCTGGCAGCAGCTGGCTCGGGGTGTACGACATTGCGGCGAGAAGCGGACAAAGAAGCGAGGCGGTGCTCGGTTTGCCGACAATGCAGAGAGAGCGAGAGAGACAGAGAAGGCAAGGGAAGAAGAAGGCTCTGGCCTTCGGGGTCCACAAGGCAGAGGGATAAGAGAGTAGAGCATGACGTGTGGGGTCGAGGTGGCCTCGGGTCCCGTCGGCAGCAGTGCCAGCACGCGCGTCACTGGACGCGTGGACCCACACATAAGAGCAAGGGAGAAGAACTCCAGCTGCTTCCATGGACAGCGCAGAAAATGAATTAATGCATGGGTCAAGTTGCCACCAAATTTTTCTAAACTTTTTTACTAAGCTAGAGGCTAAGATATCTATCTCCAGTAAAATTTTAGGGTTAAAATGTACTACGGTGATTTAATTAAAAATCTGACATTGCCAACTGCACAAAATATTCAATTCGGTTTTTGAATTGATTAAGGGACTAAATCAACATATTTATTTCTGAAATTTTTACTGAAGATGTGGACTTATAATATGGTTCTACCATAAAAATTTCAGAACTAAATTCACAATATTTATTTTTCTATAAATCTTTTACTGATTTCTGCAGAATTTCAAATCTGCCTAAATTAAATGCTAACTCATAGCAAAATTGCTTATTAATTTTTGAAACTTTTTGTGGGTGTAGGTGATATGTCTGAGGTCTTATGGTAAAAATTACAAGGTCTAGATTGATCTACAACTTTCTCCAAAAATCTGACATAGGTCTGGCCAGAGATAGAATTTATTCATTTTAATTTGTTTTCTTTGCTTTTAATTGCATTCACATGGTCTTTTGACCATCTAGGGATATTTTCTAGGGTTTGGCCAGGTTATACAAAATTTTTACTATGGTAATTTCATTTCTTACCATTTTAACATTTTCTCTTTTCCTTTCCTTTCTTTCTCAACTCCATTATTCATTTCAACAAATAATTCAACCAATAGATCTAAAATCAATAAATGCACACAAAATCATAATATGCAACACAAAACTGATTTCACATTTTTAATATTGGATTTTTAAACTTTTATAAATTTGAGGATGTTACAAAATTCCACTATTATTTGTGTGCTGGGCAGGTCTGCTAAACTGCAAATAACAAAGCATATGTTGGAACGTAATAATAACTCGAAAGGATCGAACGACTTCTGTACGTAGAACAAAGGAACGATTGGTCTCCTTAATTAACGAAAACAGTTTGGCATGAGTTCTAAAAGGTTACTAGAAGAACTCGTCCGACGGTAAATGGCGACGGGTTATATTAGCACAACGTTGCTGAGAGTCATGGATAGATTAAGAGGCGCGACCGCAATCGTGCAGAGGCGGAGCACGGTGATCGCGCATGTACCGACGTATGTAGCTAGCCGGCGCGCACCGGCAGGAAATAATCATCCATCACGCGCGCGCCCATCGGCATCCAGAGCTACCGCGCACCTGCCTTCCTAGTTGCCCCTCTCTGAACAGCATTTGCCCCACCTCATCTGAACTTTCGTTATGTGTCCTTGTAATATAATCTGTTGTTTATTCCATCATCTGAACGTTCACTGTATGTGCCCTGATATGCTTTCAACAAATATATTTTGTGGGCTTAACTTTTCATAACATGAGTTGTTGTCGACTATAATACTTTGTGTTATTGCGCTAGTAGAATTTACATGCAAAGCAAGGTGTAAATTAAATATTTTTTCAGAATATAGTAGTCCGTATATCAAATAGCAAATATGGTCCATTCTTCCTAAAAATTACAATTAAAGATGATATTTTACGGGCTGCCGAAAAGGCTTAAGCGTTTCTGAAAATTACGCGATAATGGCTCGTTTTTCTTTCACAGCTTGGTTTATTGAACTGAGTACATTCCTAAATGTTTTTCCAAAAATGGCACATCTAAGGCCCTAGGAACAATTGATATTTATTCTATGATTTTTGGAGCCATGGGTTGTATAGTTTCTTCATAATATATTAAATGGTCTTTAGGTAAACTTGATTCAAACAATTTAAATCTTCATGGAACAGAGTAGTTTTTATTGTATAATCTGAATCCTTATAGCTTAATATAAATTTAGAAATTTATTTTGTGGGCTTAACTTTTCATAACATGAGTTGTTGCCAACTATAATACTTACTGTTATTGCACTAGTAGAATTTACATGCAAAACAATGTGTAAATTTAATATTTTTCCAGAATATTGTGTCCATATATTAAAGATCAAATCTGGTTTATTCTTAATAAAAATTACATTTAAACGTGATATTTTACAGGCAGCCAAAAAGGTTTAAGCATTTCTGAAAATTTACAGGATAATGGCTCGGTTTTGTTTCTACACTTGGTTCATTCAACTGTGTTCATTACTAAATGTTTTTTGCAAAATGGAACATCTAAGGCCGCAGGAACAAGTGATATTTATTTCATGATTTTTTGAGCCATGGTTTGTACAGTTCCTTCATAATACATAAAATGGTCTTTATGTAAACTTGATTCAAACAATTTAATTCTGCATGGAACATAATAGTTTTTATTATATAATTTTAATTCCTATAGCTTAATACAAATTTAGAAATTTGTTTCGTTGGATTTGGAGCTTTCTATCAAAAGATACAAAAGATTAAGTTAAATTCGAAAAAAAAACATAAAAAAATGTCAAATAAAAATGTTGCCCGCACTCTCCTGCCCGCCCGTCCATCCTCCCTTGCCCGCCCCGCCCCCCTTCAGATTCCCCCTCTACCTGGCACCAGTCGCGCCAGCACATCGCGACTGGTGCCACCTCACCTCTATCGCGCCACGGTGGCACGACTGGTCCTCCTTCGCTCCACCATGGCATGACTGGTCCTCTATCGCTCCACCGTGGTGTGACTGTTCCTCTATCGCTCCACCGTGGCGTGACAGACGGTCACTTTTGTAAAAAAAAATAAATCCATATATATTATTGTAATACGCGAATAAAAAATAATTATTTAAAAAAAATTCATGGTCCCCAAAATTGGTAGGACTATAATGTGGCATGTTGTTGCCAAGAGAATATTGTTGATTTCAGCATTATTATGGAAGGAATATATTATCAGCGATGATATCTCCTAGATCACCTGCCTGATCATATATTTAATGTGTTGAATAATTTATTTCTGCATTATCCTCGCCCCTTCTAGGTGCATCATTATTGCTCTCTGCAGGATTTCCTTCATCATGGTGACCCGGGTAACCTGGCTCCTCAGGCCTATAAATAGGAGGGCACAAGAAAGAACACACACCTCGCATCACAAGTTCACACAGCCCACAACGCCTCAGCCCTCAAGGCACAAGTTAGTGCTCACAAAACACCCTGAAAGCTACCACTTCCATGGCAATGGCTTCCAACATTGTCGGCGCCCTCGTGCTGGTGCTGCTGGTGCTCGCCGTGAGCGAGGGCCAGGTCTTGCCACCCCCTTGCTGCCGCTGGGACTGCTGCAACGGTGACCCCCAGTGCTGCGCTGCCGGGCCCCCCAAGGACACCTTGCCGGCCGTTGCTGTGGCAGCCGCCGAAGCACGGCCAGACGTGGTGGCAGGTGGCGCGGCTCGCAAGGTAGCTGCCGGAAACTAGCGAGGTGTATGTACCGACGCACTGCCCCATCGCACTTTATTTCTGGGTGCAGGGGTGCAGTTGTTAAATAAGTATGTGTTTGTTTGTGTGCCCACATGCAGCTTGCTACTACCTACGTAGTAGCACTTTGCTGGGTTTGGTGCTCATGCGAACGTTCAATATTCTTGTCATGTTCCGTTTGATCTCTAGCTTGTACTCCTTATGTGCGACGACTGTTTCATCGCCGGCAAGTCCAAATAATAAAGCATCGTGGAATGTCAATCAAATTCCACTATTATCTGTGTGCTGGGCAGGTCTGCTAAACTGCAAATAACAAAGCATATGTTGCAAGGTAATAATAACTCGAAAGGATCGAACGACTTCTGTACGTAGAACAAAGGAACGATTGGTCTCCTTAATTAACGAAAACAGTTTGGCATGAGTTGTAAAAGGTTACTAGAAGAACTCGTCCGACGGTAAATGGCGACGGGTTATATTAGCACAACGTTGCTGAGAGACATGGATAGAGTATAAGAGGCGCGACCGCAATCGTGCAGAGGTGGAGCACGGTGATCGCGCATGTACCGACGTATGTAGCTAGCCGGCGCGCACCGGCAGGAAAGAATCATCCATCACGCGCGCGCCCATCAGCATCCAGAGTTGCCGCGCACCTGCCTTCCTAGCTGCCCCTCTCTGAACAGCATTGTCGTACGTATGAGAAAAACAGAAAAGGTGCTGATGATGCGTTTGCTTGCGTTCACGATGGATGACCGTTATGGCAGATCACTAGAGAAAGACCGTGGAACTATAGAATGTATCAATTGAAGTGAGTGCTCTGGCGTCTTGGCAAGGAGCTATGAACAGCGAGCACCTCTTCCTTGACCGCGTGCTAGCCTTAGAGGAGTTTTAGTTTTTCCAAAAATCTGTTTTTTTAATTTTTTAGGCTGAAAAGTAGTCGTAGCTTTTTACAAACGACCATTTGACAAAAGGCTAATTTTTCTCAGCAATAAGATACAATAATAACAAGTAACCCAGCTTTTAGCTTTTGATTTTCAGCTTTTATTTATGACTTTTAGAATATACCAAAAGACACTTAAAAATTGACACTACTACAGAAAAGAACATCACATGCCGTTCGGAACCGTCATCACAAAAGGTTTTCCGAACCGTCTGTAACCATGTGTCAGTATAATCGTTGCACATCACTGACGATTTGTGAACCGTCTGTGAAATATACATCACAGACGGTTTTAACCACAAACCATCTGTGATAATAGGTTATCACAGACGGTTCTACCTACGAACCGTCTGTAATAATCTGTTATCACTGACGGTTCTAGCCAAGAACCATCTGTGATATGCATAAACCCACATTGGTTCGGCACTAAAAAACATATGGTACATCCTCATATTTTCAAATTTGCAATGGATTGGATGTGTCGGGGATTGGATAATCTCCATAAGGACTGTTATACCTTGGCAGCCAGTATTGACCGACCATGCATGCCCTTGGATGGTGTCCCCAAGGAGGACCCTCGGATAGTGTAGCCGGCAGATCCGTCCGACCAGACTAAGCCCAATGCTCGCCCACGAGCACCCAAGCTCGGAAACGTGCAAGGATCGATCAAAGTTGGGGAATCCTCGAGCATGATCGAAAGATCGTGTTCACCCCATAACGTTTAAGTAGCAATAATTACGCCATGATCTAGGGCCGTTTCGCCTACAGCGAGATCGTGATGAGAATCAAAACTTCAGTTGCAGCCACGGTTAATGCAGTAAAACACGTATTATTCGGTTGCGGTTATTTTAAGTATTATGTAAGCTATAAGAACCCCCCCCCCCCCGGTAAATTGGTAAAGGGGGAGGAATAGAAGGAAAGGGCAGGACACAAACGCCCTTTATTATAAACGAGCCTTCCAGTAAGAGTTCGACAGCAATAGTGAAATCATTGGACTAGGCTTATTATCTCCACTATGGGAGACCCGAACCAGTATAAGTCTTTTTCTATTTTTCGAGTATTCTATCCTAAGAGCATTTTCCAGACACAAATCCTACACCAAAAAGGGGCTATGTTGATCCCTCCTTCAACAAGTAAGCTCGACGGGGATCTGTTTCCCAAACGTCGACAGGATGCTTCAAATTTTGTTGCATCCAAGTCGTGGCAAATGTATAGACTTAGCTAAATTGCACAACACCACATTAATTGCACAATGGACATGTATAATATTTTCTGCAAAACCAAACAATGCCATTAATTAATCTATGCTTACTAAAATGAAATATATCACAAGATGAATGTAGGGGACATAGGATTTCACCTTTGAGGTTTAGATGACCTCCCGGAGGTGGATGTTCATCAACATGTCGAAGTTCACCGAGTGTTGTTGTACATCTCTGAAGGATCATTGTTTTTGATCCATGTGTTTTTGATGATGAGTATTTGAATATTCGAAAAGATTTGAATTTGGTTTAAAGATTTGAAAAGAGCAGAAATCAGGTTGGTTATCCGAAAAAGATTTGAATTGGCGAACTCATTTTTCCCATGTATGACAGACCAAACTCTTTGGTCTGTCATACACATGTTTTAAGTGAACTCATTGAGCCAAACTCTTTCTTTCCAAGAAACCAGTAAGTTCCACATCCACACCGGACAAGTTTTCTTTCTGTCTGTCGTGAATGTGTTTGCTTTAAGGTCTCGTTCGGATCATGTTGTTTTTGAAACCGAGTGTGGCACATTTGCGCCGGACAAGATTTTTTGTCCGTCGTGAACATGAATTTGAAAGCGTTTTTGAACCGAGACTTTTGCATGTACGACGGACCGATTTTGGTTGTCCGTCGTAAACATGTTTTCGCCGGAATGTTTTTTCTTTTGGAACCAAGAATTTTCCTTGTACAACGGACAGACTTTGTTGGTCCGTCGTGAACTGTTTTCTAGGGTTTCACTTGGCATTTGCGCCGGACTGGTTTTGTTGTCCGTCGTAAATAGGATTTGCTCAATCAGGGTTTTGAGCGATTTTGAGATTGAAATTTGAATTTGATTTTGAGATTATAAAATTTGTGATAATTTCATGATACTTGTTTTGAAGTGGACTTTATGCAATACTCGAGTGAGTATTTGCATGGATTGATGTGAGTCAGGTCGTGGACTTGTACTCGGAATTGTTTTGTGTTTTTGATTCATGTGCAGGTGTTGCTTGAGGTCGAACATGGTCGATGACGGGACCGAGACTAGGTTCAGGGAGGAACTGAGGTCGTGAAGGTCAAGGATGTCATGCGAGATGTTTGGACTAGAGAGCGATTACCGTGTGGTTGAGATCGTTGCGGCTTAGCGGCGATCGAGCCGTATGGGTGCATCTTTGCATGTGTGTGTGCATGCAAACTTGTGTCGTGTGTATGCAGGTCTACGAAGTCGGTCAAGGACACGGCAGAGCCGTACCGATTCGCAGGTTGTCAGAGATGTCCGAGCAAGTTTGTCCGATCGTTATCCGAGAGGTTTTAATTTGGATGGTTGCTGTCCGGTTTTACATGAATCTTGATTGTTTGATTCGAATACAAGATGGAAGCGGTGGCTGTGGATTCCTTTAAATAGAGGGTTCTAGGGGTTTAGAACTCATTCAATCCAAGGCAAAGGGCAAGAAGCAAGAGGTGCCTACAACAAAGAAGAGATTTTGTGTTTTCTTTAGTTTGTTTAAGGTTTTCTAATCTTGTGAGATTAGAGATTTTGGTGGTTTTTCTAATCTTGTGAGATTAGAGATTTTAGTGTCCTCCGGAAGGAGTGGCTTTGGAATAAAGAAAAGGTTATGCAATTCTTTACATACTCTTTTGCTATGATTCTTGATTAGAAGGTTTGTTAGAGTTTTGATAGAACTAGTTTTGATTTTTGTTCGATTTGTCTCGCTAATTAATCTAGGGTTTTAATCTCTACGATATTAAATATTTCTTCCGCTATTTAGGGGTCTTTAAATTTTCTGAAAGAAATAGTTGAATTTTATTCGGCATCTATTCACCCCCCCCTCTAGTTGCCTACTCGGTCCTACAATCTCTCTGTTCTTGAGCTCCATGAGCTAAAGAATACACAAACAGGCACATGCAAAAGGGATTAAAACCCTAACCGATTGGAAACCAACAAGGATTAGTGAGAGGAGCCGCCCAGATCGTCCTCGAGTTGTTGGATGAACGGTTGCTCCCATCGGATTTGGATCCTAGCAACAAATCACCGGAGGTGATTTCGGTGCTAATACCCAAGCCCAATCGAGACAACTCCAAGAGCATCCAAACAATTCGACAACCATCCCGGTATTCCCCCGGTATGCAATCCGAACTCGCCCAGGACCCCCACATACCGGTTCCCATTGCCATATCAATCATCAATTCGCAAAAAGGGGCATCGAGCCCCAAACCTCACTACCAGAGGCGCAAAAACGCGGAAGCAAACCAACACACAACACGGCACACGGAAGCCCAACAAAAACAACCAACAAAAACGACCAAGCAAAAAGGTAGACAGTTCCATACTGGAAATTAAAGCAGTTTGCACACCCAAAAGTATCAACGAGCAACAGAAGTATCTTTGACTATCCTATACAACAAAAGTAAAACTCCTCCAGAAGTGTCATGCCCTGAACACTTCCGGCGCACAAGCGCCGACAGTCTCTACTCGGTGCCCCGCCCGGTCACCGAGAGGCAGTAGGGGCAAAACTCGCACCCCACTGGATCCTCACCTGCAAAACCACAAAAGCAGAAGCCTGAGTACAGAAGGTACTCGCAAGTCTTACCCGGGGTCCCTATATGACCGACTTCCCAAAAGGATATGCATTTGGTTGTAGCAAGGAATAGGCTCAAGGTAAATCATTCTTTGAAATGCTTATCATTTGTTGTTTAGTTACTTAACTACTCAAATTTACGATCTCGATTAAAGCGGATGTCATCAAGCACCTACTTCTAATGTGTAGTTGACAATTAACAAATTACAACAAGTAACCACATTCATTTCGAGCTCAAGCCCAACGGCGAACTTCAGTTCAAGTTATTACTACATGTAGTAACATGTAACCAAGCGTGCTCATCTCCGAGAGCGCGGCAATTCGAATCGCTTAATTAACCCTGCAGGGAAGCATTGATCACACGACATGTTCACGAAGGAACCTCATGTCAACCATTTTCCCATCCATACCAATCCGTTGGGGACATCTTCATGCGGTCCGGAAACCTAGCACCCCCTCGAGCGGCCCCAAGCCCAGCTTGGCACTCGAGAGCCGGCCTAAGCCCCGCCCTCAACCACGTCCAACCACATGAGGTGTATGCCCCATCGAACGGCATGCGATGAAAGAATAGCTTTACCGGCCCATTTCCGGCATGCGATCAACCAAAGAGTGCTCGGCTACGGTTAAACATCGGATCGGTCCTTAACTGACTCAGGCGGGACTACCACAGTTGAGTCTCCTTACCCAAATGTCTATCTTTCCCGCCCAGTCTCCAATTTTTACCTTTTTACCACAACCACACCCAAACCTTCCCAAAGATTGTAAATTGTAGCACCTCAAGCAGTAGAACCTTCCACCACTTGGCCCAAACCCGGCCTCTAAGTATACTAAGCATGGCACAATTAGTACCCATAATCTAGCTCCAAATGAGGTGTTCAACAAGCAACAATAAGAAAGGTACATGCAGCAAATAGGATCTAGCCTATCCCACATTTCAACTCCTAATGCAACACTTAACATCCAATAAGCAGTTAATTCACAAAAATAGATTACACATAAGGTTCAAGATGTTTAGGTGCTTGCCTTGATCTTTTGCTTACGAATCGGCGGTAGCCGGCTCTCCAATAGTACCCTCAGTCGCCGCGGCGTCAAGCCCCGCGGGATCGTTCTCTACACGAATACAATGCATAATGAGATGCATGCCATGCAAATGAAACAACCACAATTGAAAATCCCCGACGAACGACGCAACCGGACAACTTGACTCAACCGGACAGACCAGCTTAACCCGGACAGTCCGGGTTTTATATCCGGACAATCCGGATAGGCCGGACACTCCGGGTTGCCTGTCCGGATACTCCGGACCTGGCGTGCGGCGCCCAATTAGTGCGAGGGATCGAGGTGCCGCCAAGATGACACCGCGAGGGCCCGATCTATGACTTTCCTACACGCGGCAAAGCCGGAGAAGCTTATAGCTAACCCAAATCCACAAGAAACGACGCCAAACCCAAGAACCCTTAGCCAACCCTAACCCACCCTTGGATGGGCATTACCACTACCTGATCTACCACACTAGTACCCAAACTCGCCAAATAAATCCCCAAATCCAAACCTAGAATCACCACACCTCAAAACCCTAGAACTCCGAAGTCCAACCCCAACTCTCAACTCCAAACCTAAGCTCTAAACCCACCATGGATGGCCTTAGAACCCAAGAAACCCACGAACCAACCCCCAAGAGAAAGACCTACCTCCAAGAAAGATGGGGGTGAAGCAATGCCGGGTGGAGGAAGGAGGATGCCGGCTTGAGGACGAGCTAGAGGACGCCGGGGAGGAGCCACGGAGGGTCACCGGCCGGCGGGAGCTCGCCGGAGTGGAGCTAGGGGCGGAGGGGTCACCGGAGTAGAGGAGAGCAAATGGGTGGGAGTAGAAATGAGACATGGGCCAAGGAAACGGGCATTTATGTGTTCACCCCGACGAGTCCGGACAATCCGGACAACTAACCCGGAGACTCCGGGTTGGGGTGTTCGGTGGTCAACCCGGATACTCCGGACATTTAGTCCAGACACTCCGGGTGGGAGTGCTCGGTCAGCCCACATCCGGATACTCCGGACATTTATCCGGACATTCCGGGTTAGATCCGGACACTCCGGATATTAAATCCGGATACTCCAGATGTCCCAGAATTTTTGAAACTTGGGGCCCTGACAATTAGAGCATGATCAAAACACTAACTGAGAAGGAGGACATCGAGGAAGAGGTAACCAAGGGGGAGGAGCCGAGGAGGAGGAGGCCGGGGGAGGAGTTCGCCGATGATGGGGCTAGGGTTTGGGAGACTTACCTTGCCGAAGGTGCTTGGCCTAGACTTGATGGCCTTCTGCTTCTCTGATGGGGCACTGGCAAAATGCGACTACTTGGAGGCCGAACGGCGAACCCTACACCTTGGCAATGCCCAGGGAGGCCTTCAACTCCTGCTCCACCACGAACCCGCCGAGGGGGAGGATGTTGCTGAGGGGAGTGGGCCGACGGGGGGGGCAAGGGGAGGGTGTCGCCGGATGAGGACTTTGGCTAGGCACTACAAGAAATAGTGAAAAATTCGTGGGTTTTTTTAAATTCGTGCGCAAAAATAAACCCACGAATTTATATGTTTAAATTCGTCGGGTTATAAAAAAACCCACGTATTTAATTAAATTCGTGGGCTAACAACAAACCCACGAATTTATATGTTTAAATTCGTCGGTTTGTAAAGAAACCCACATATTTAAGAAAATTCGTGGGCCAAGGAAAACTCTCGAATTTAAAAGAGGGTAAACACCCACGGGCCACGGCAGTCTCTCTCTTCGCTCCTCTCACCCACACGCACTCGCCTCGCGCCCTTCAGGTTTACTCGTCGCCACGCCGACGCCGCCCGCCGCGCCGCCCCTTCCCCGACCCCCCCGCCTCCGTGCCGCTGCGCCGACGCCCCAGATTCCCACCGTTTTCTCCTCGGTGCCGGCCGGATCTGCGTCGGGGGGAAACGCCATCGCGCAGGCTGAGGTGCGCCGCCGCCGTGCAGTCTGAGGGGCACGCCGCCACGTGGGCCGAGGGGGAGCGCCACCGCGTGGGCTGAAGCGTCACCTTCACCTCCAGGTTCCTCTCCCTTTTCTCTCTTTTGCTACCTGCTTTGCTTATCTTCTTTGCTTTGGTCTCATAGATGTAGTAGTAAGAGTAGCAGTGGGCAGCAGGTAGTATTGTAGTACTAGTAGCACCAACTTACTAGTAGATAGTAGTATACTTGAAGTAGTAGTATACCAACGTTCTGGAATTTGTTGGCCTCAATGCCGCACAGCAAATAGCCACCTTTTTGTAGTGTGTTCTGGTAGAGGCACGAAATATTGGTGTGCTGGAGCAAATGGCACAGATTAGGAGTGTCATGTAACCAATTTTGCCAATAAACTAACACTTCTGTAAGAGGTAATGAATCATATTCCATTTTTCAGCGGCACATATATAAGCAATAAGCATTAGCATCTTATTTTACTGCCCCTCTGCAAGGATCCACATTATTATCATTTCAGCATCTAGAGAACTTATTTCTTGCTATACTTCACCCTGCTAAATGTCAAATCTTTGGATTCACAAGTCCCACATTAATAAGACTTTGGTCCTCTGTTTTCCATCTGGAGTATGTATATCTCTTTATAATTAATTTGCTACTTTGCTTAATAATGAATTATAGTAGCTTGATTTACAGTTACACCTTCTGAAAGAGAGATTACATGAAATATTCTTGGTTCGAGACAATAGTTGAATTAATAAGTGGATTGTTTTTCCAAACCAGACATGTTGTTTGGAAGATTCCTGATGTGCTGTTGATTTGGATGAAATAAGGCATCTTTCATATACTAGAAGTTCGTTGGAACGAAATCAGTTTTTATTTTGCAACTTTGGTAGTGGAACAGGATGTGAAACAGGGAACCTTTACAAATTTTGCTTTATCCTTTCAAAGTGGTGTGTTGAACTTGCTGCTTCAATATTGCATTCATAAAGTCAGGCTTACCAATCTATCTTGTAATGTACTACACTGATGATGATGATGATTCTTTTGTCAGTCACACAGTTCATTTGATGATTGTGCTCTGCAGGAAGTCTTGAGGATTAGGGCAGAACATTCTGGTGACCCTCAAGCTGTATCTAATGATAGGGTGAAAGGGCAGTTGAAGGTCACTAGAGCATTTGGTGCAGGCTTTCTAAAGAAGGTAGCTTTATAGAATTTTTTATGCCCATTGATAGTAATTTGTCCCACTTCTTTATGTCAAATAATGATGTGCCTAGTCTCCTTATTTTTATTGTGTACTGTAATTACCTTTGCGACGTAGAATTATCGGTAGTGATGTGCATATCATGTCAGTAGTACTGTATCCGTGAATTAATGGGGATTGGAAGATGTATTTATATATGTTTAATTGAGTCTCCTGTAAGAACTGTAGGGGCTCCATTTCCCTTGGTATATGCAGCAGGAAAAGGCCAAAGATTGGTGAAATTTGTATAAGAGTGTGCATATAAATTTGACCAATTGTTGACCTAACATCATAACCTCCTATCTTCTTTCATTGTGCTTTGAAACTAAACAGAGGGGATCTGTCATACATATATTACAACTGAAGCTTTGCTTTTCACATACTTCCAAGGCATTATATTGAAAACATAACTTTTAATATCAGTATATTGATTGAAGGGCAATAATAAGATGGTAATCCTGCTAGTTAAACAATTAAGGATGGATGTAAATTTTATTTCTTTTAAGGCATGAACTCCTTTTTTTAAAAAAAAAATCTAAGTATAATTTATGTATGTCTTTTGGTATTTAACAATAATCGTGGTATATCATGACTTATTTATAATCTCAATATTTTTCAGTAACATGTTTATATGTGTGGGAAGATTCTATTGAAATACTTGAATGGAATATTCTATTGTGCAATTAGCTGAGATATCTTCTTTGCCTATTGCAGCCAAAATTTAATGACGCGCTACTTGAGATGTTTCGCATTGACTATGTTGGAACAGTAGTATACTGCTTGAGATGTTTTGTGTCGAACAGTAGAGAGCCTAGGCGTCACCCGTTCGGGAATGGCGCATCTCACATTTGCGTGTGAGGTGCGCGGTTCTGGAATTGTCCAGCGTATTTTGGATAGCCCGAGAATGTTGGTTGTTGCATGGGGCCTATGACGTGCGAGTGATCCGAACGTGCTTTCGGCCACATAACCTTGTTGTTCTCCGACGCACCAGCATCAGGCGTGCGTTTGGAGAACAACGGGGTTATGCCGCCGAAATTTCGTTCGGTTCGTAGCGCACATCACAGGTCGCATGCAACGTGTCAAGTCCCCAAGTTCGAAAAGTGCTGGGGCATCCGGAGTATCCGGATCTACATCCGGAGTGTCCGGATCCAACCCGGAATGTCCGAATAAAATGTCCGGAGTATCCGGATTGGGCTGACCGAGCGCCCCAACCGGAGTGTCCGGACTGAATGTCCGGAGTGTCCGGTTGATCGATCAAGACCCCAACCCGGAGTCTCCGGGTTGAGCGTCCGGAGAGTCCGGATGGTGCGGGATTTTGTATAAAAGTCCCGTTTCTTGATTTCCCCACCTCATTTCTTCTCCCCACTTGGTTCCCCACCCGTGTGAGCTCGTTCCTCCACCCTAGCTCCTCTCCGCGAGCTTCCACCGGCCGGTGACCTCCCGTGGCTCCTCCCGCGCTCCTCCATCCCCTGAACTCCTCCTCAAGCCGGCATCCTCCATCCTCCACCCGGCATTGCTTCTCCTCCATCTTCCTTGGAGGTAGGTCTCTCTTGGGAGTAGATTCGTGGGATTCTTGGGTTCTAGGGTCATCAATGGTGGGAGTTAGAGCTTAGGTTTAGATTTGAAGTTTCGGAGTTGAATCTTGAGCTCTAGGGTTTTGGGTGTAGTGATCCTAGGGTTAGTGTGGGGCTTGGATTGATGAATGTGGGTGCTAGTGTGGTTGATCGGGTAGTAGTAGCGCCGATCCAAGGGTCGTTTGGAGTTGGTTAGTGGTTTCATGGGCTAGTGTCGTTCCTCGTGGAGTTGGGTTAGCTATAAGCTTCTTCGGCCTTGCCACGTGTAGGAAAGTCATAGATCGGGTCCCCGTGATGCCGTTGGACTTGGCGGCACCTCGATCCGTCGAGTTATTGGGTAAAACTCGCCAGGTCCGGAGTGTCCGACACCCGTCCGAGTGTCCGCTCTGCCGAGTATCCGGACCGAATGGGCCGAGAGTCCGGATTGTCCGAGAGTCCGGATCAAATACCCGATCGTCCGGTTAGGCCGGTCTGTCAGCTTGAGTCGAGTTGTCCGGCTTGCGTTGTTTCTTCGGGTTTTTCAGTTGTACTTCATTCATATGCATTGCATGCATTTTTATTATGCATTGTACTCGTGTAGAGAATTCGATCCCGCGCGATCGACGTGGCCGTGGTTGAGGAGTTGCCGAGGGGCAAATCATTGTCGATCCACCACAGAAGAACAAGGCAAGCACCTAAGCATCTTGAACCCTTATATGATTCTATTTTTGAGAATAAATTGCTAAATTGTGAGTTACGCTTGCATTAGGAGTTAATTGTGGGATAGGACTAGATCCCATTTGCTGCACATACACCCATTGATAATTGTTAATCACTTCCTTGAAGCTAACACTGTAATATAACTGAATCAGCGCTTAGTCTTGCTTAGAGGTCGGGGTTCGCCAAGTGACGGAGGGTTCTGCACTTGCGGTTGTTATTATTATACACACGCTACATTATGTTGGCTTGGGATTGGGAAAGGTTTTGAAAAGAAAATGAATTGTGGACCCGGGGAGTTGGTTCATTTGGGTATGGAGACTCAAATGTGTAGCCCGTGCCTGAGTCGATTAAGGACCGATTCGATGGTTGCCCTTTGATTGAGCACACCGGTTGGTCGATGCCCGATTATGGTACGGTAAGCCACTCTTTCTCTCATCCGGAATCGATGGACCGTAACTTCCGGTGGTTGGACGTCGTTGAGGGCGAGGCTTAGGCCGACTCTCGAGCGCCAAGCCGGGCTTGGGGCTGCTCGAGGGGGTGCTAGGTTTTCGGGCCACAGAGGACGCTTCGATTGGGTATGATTGGGAGGGGTTGACACTAGGCCCTTGTGGTAAGTGTCGTGCGATCAATGCTTCCTGCAGGTTAATTAAGCGATTCGAATTGCCGCGCCTCGGATATGAGCAAGCTCTTTCATCGCACAAATCCGTAGTAAGAACTTGAACCGAGGTTCGCCGTCGAGCTTGAGCCCCCATAAATTGGTGCTGAGATTAATTGTTGTGAATTAATGATTGCAACTTCATGTTCAGAAGTAGGCGCTGTTATAACTGCTTAACTTGTGAATTGAGTAGTTAGGTAATTAATATAACAAATGTTAAGCTTTCTGCACTTTTACCTTCAGCCTGGTTTTTGCTACATCCAAATGCATGTCCTTTGGAGTCGGTCATATATGGACCACGGGTAAGACTTGCGAGTACCTTCCGTACTCAAAGCTTACGCTTTGTGGTTTTGCAGCGTGAGATCCAGAGGGATGTGAGTTCTGCCTTCTCGCCTATCGGTGATCGCAAGGGCACCGAGTAGAGGCCGTTGCGTGTGTGCGCCCGGAAGTGTTCAGGGCATGACACTTCCGGGGTGTTTTACTTTTGCTGTATAGGATAGTTGGTTTTACTTTTGTAAACTGTTGCACCTTATTTCTGTATTGGAGCCTGTCGGCTTTTCGCTCCCTGTTTGTTTGGTCGTCCTTTGGGCTTCCGTGTGCCGTGTGTGTGTTTTGTTGCTTCCGCGTTCGTGCGTCTCTGGTAGTAAGTTTGGGTTCGATGCCCCTTTGTGGGAACTGTTGTGATATGACTTGGGAACCGGTATGTGGGGATCCTGGGCGAGTTTCGGATCACATACCGGGGGAATACCGGGGTTGTTGTCGAGTCGTTGGACGTTCGTAGGGTGGTCTCCATTGGGCTTGGGTAATAGCATCAGGATCACCTCCGGTGATTTGTTGCTAGGATCCAAATCCGATGGGAACAACCGATCATCCAACAACTCGAGGACGATCTGGGCGGCTCCTCTCACAGGTTGGTATCAGAGCAAGGCGCACAAAGACGGACCCCAACTCGACGACCAGTTAGGAGATTGCTTAGGATTGTCATACTGCATTAGATAGAAAGTCATACTTATCCCCGCCTTAGATTGTAGAGGTGAGAGTAAATTGCGTTGGAAGTCGTGCATGTCATCTCATCTCATGCCGTGCATGTGTCATGCTGCCTTGCATCGAGGTTGTGTTCTGGGGGTGGCAGACTTGTGGGACCCAAAGCGGGGTGCTGCTGAGTGTGGGAGTTAGTTCGGGTTTTTCTCGCATTTAGGGCTTGTCTTCCCGTGTGGGTCCTAACTTTTGCCGCTCGACTGCTTGATGACAGAATGCGGACCGCTGGGCTTCCACTTCGGGGTGATGGAGGTGCGGAGCGACAGCCGAGAGGGTGCTATTCCGCCGCCTCCCAATGTCCGGATATTCTCAGCGGACCGAGCAGCACCAGGAGACGACAAATCGGATCCTAGAAATGCTGGTCCAGGATCGGGTCCAGCAGGTGGTGGTGATGGGCGAGGTCGGCCCACCAGCTATCTCGACTTTCACACGCAGCCACCGGTCTTCTCACGGGCCGCCGATCCGTTGAGGCCGACGATTATTGGCGCACGATAGAGCGTAAGTTTGCTCTTATCGATCGTGGGGAGCTCCGTAAGGCCCACTTCGCGGCAGCCTCCAGACCTGCCGGTGCTTGGTGGGCCAATTTGAGGGTGATGCACCGCCGGCACCGCCATTCGGCTGAGTTCCGTGAGGCATTTCGGCGTACCACATCCCGAAGGGCCTCATGGACATGAAGAAGCAGTTTTCTCACCCTCCGACACCGGCAAGTCGGTGGTTGACTACTCGCAGAGTTCAACTACCTGGCGCAAAGACGCCCGAAGAGGTCGACACCGACTAAGAAGCGTGGTCGGTTTGTGAGTGGGCCGACACAAGATGCAGGATAAGTCGTCCGTCGCGACTTCGCCGACTACAATGACCTGGTGAGCCGCGCGATCACCGTTGAGCTCAAGATGCGGGCTCATCGGGAGAAGAAGAGGAAGCGGGCGACGCCAGACTCGTGGCGGCGGCTAGCTGGCTCGTTGATCTCAGATCACCGCCGAGGCCGTCTGCTTCACACCACTACCGCCACCGGCAGCCGAAAGCGGGTTCCGGTCCCGGTCCGTGCTACAATTGCGGACGTCGCGGGCCACTTCATCCGGATCGCCCATTTCCACGCCAGTGGCAGCATCGCCGCGCCAACGGCTTGGCGCGACGGCACCACCGCTGTTGCCTACGTCGAAGCCGAGGCAGCGTCACCTTCGCCGACGCCGAGGCGGTTCACGAGGGCTCCGCCGTGCTAGCCGGGTAACGTTCCTTGTTGAGGGGCGTGAGGCTAGAGTGTTGTTTGATTCGGGCTTCCCATTCTTTTATCCGCACGGGTTTGCGGAGCGTCACGATGAGGGTCAGAGCGATGTCACCTCTTTTACGATTGAGGCACCTGGTCGAAGATCACGGTTAGCGTGATGGTTCGTATGCGAGTTCAGATTCGTGGATTCCGCTCACTGTTAGTTTGCTACTTCTAGATCTTCGGGATAGATGTCATCCTAGGGATGAGTTGGTGACACCGCCAGTCGTTTTAGATTGCTGTCAGAGTCGTACATTCGCACTCCGAACCGGCTGGCGGCCGACTCACCTACTTCTTAACGAGAACAAGGCCACCTTGTGTTCGCTAAATGGGGCAGTTGAAGAGCCGACTCGATTCTGTGGTAACTGAAGTTTCGATGTGTTCCCAGCGGAATTACCGGGAATGCCACCTAATCGGGATATCGAGTTTGTCGTTGAGCTTCAGCCAGGGACTGCTCCAGTGTCCAAGCGACCGTACCGAATGCCACCACAGTCGGGCCGAGCTAAAGACCCACCGGAAAGGATTGATGGACAAGGGGTTCATCCGACCGAGCCTCGCCTTGGGGTCGTTCGCTTCTATTTGTGACCAAGAAGGATGGTTCTCTACGCTCGCGTGGATTACCGCCCTTGAATGCGGTTACTATCAAGAACAAGTACCCTCTGCCGGTTGATATCCTGTTCGATCGACCTTTGGTGCCTGAGTATTTTCCAAGATTGATCTCGCGGCTCGGCTACCATCGATTAAGATCCGGGCCGAGGACATCCGAGATCGCTTTCCACCAGATACGGGCTCTACGAGTATACCGTGATGTCGTTCGCCTGGATGAACGCACGGCGTGATTTATGTATCCGATGAACTCCATATTTATGGAAGAGCTGGATTCTTTTGTCGTCATCTTCATCGATGATATTTTGATATATTCACCGAGAAGAGCACGCCGAGACACCTTCGCATTGTCCTCGGGCGACTCAGTGAGCATCGTCAGAGCGCGGTTCGCAAGTGCGAGTTCTCGAGGAAGTGTCATTCTTGGGACACGCCCTTTCCCGAAGCGAGGCGTGGCGATTGACCCGAGCAAGGTACAGTGATGTACTCAAATGGGAGCAGCCAAGATCAGCCACGACATCCGCAGCTTTCTTGGGTCGGCCGGGTATTATCGCCGTTTCATCCAAGACTTCTCAAGCGATTGGCGAAGCCGATGGATCGAGCCGCTTAAGAAGGAGTTGAGTTCAGATGGTCACCGATGCGTGGAGCGCTTTCGCACGCCAAGCAACGCTCGACTACCGCCCGTCCTCACTACCGGATATACACATGCCTTTTGATGTGTATGCGATCGCGCCAGGCATTAGGCTTGGTTGTGTGCTTATGCAAGAAGGCGAGTCGTTGCCTCACGATCTCGGCGGTGAAGCATCATGAGGAGCACTACCCCACCCACGATTTGGAGCTTGCAGTTGGTGCATGCCTTGAAGATCTCGGGCGCCACTATCTCTTGGGAACCAGTGCAATATCTATATCGACCATAAAAGTCTCAAGTACATCTTTCACCTGCAAGCAGATCTGAACATGAGGCAGCGGAGATGGCTTGAGCTGATCAAAGATTATAGTCACGAGGTGCATTACCACCCGGGAAGGCGAATGTGGTAGCCGACGCTGCGTTGAGTCGCAAAGCTCAATGCAACCGCTTTACTCTCCCAGAGTGCTTCTCCTGCGTCGAATTCCGAGACTCGGCTTGGAGATGGGCGAGCAGGGATTCATAGCTAATCTCGAGTTGAGATCTACATTGCTCGATCGCATTCGAGAGGCGCAGATTTAAGGATGAAGAAGTTTCCCAAATCCGGATAAAGTGAATTTGGGGCAAGTGCTGAGTTTCGCTTAGATGATCAGTGGAACCTTGTGGTTCGAGACCGCATAGTTGTCCCCTCGGCGACCAGGAGTTGAAGCGAAGGATTCTTGATGAGGCGATAACTCCTTGCTTACCATTCACCCGGCAGCAACAAGATGTATCAAGACCTGAGGCGGCAATTTTGGTGGACTCGTATGAAGCGCGGTCGCCGCTATGTGTCAGTGCGACGCATAAGCGGTGAAGGCCGAACACCTCAAGCCACCGGTACCCTTCAGCCTCTTCCTATTCCGGTTTGGAAGTGGGAGGATGTTGCCATGGATTTCATTACCGCTGGCCGACCACTTCTCGTGCCATGACTCGATTTGGGTAATCGTCGATCGACGACGGTCTGCGACTTCTTGGCCGCTTTGCACCAAGTATCGAAGTCAAGAAGTATGCGGACTTATATATCTCCCGGATCGTAAGTCCGCATGGAGTGCCCAAGCGGATAGTTTCGCATGCAGGTTCTCGCCACTTCACTCGAGAAGCTCATGAGGCCTTGGGCACCTAAATCGCTTACTGCGGTTCAGATATCACCCTCAGATCGACGGTCGGGCCGAGAGGGTCAATCGTGATCCTCGAAGATATGTTGAGGGCTTGTATCTTGTCCTACGGGAAGAAGTGGGAAGAGTGTCTCCGTGACGCCGAGCTGGCGCAACAACAATGCCTACCAAACCAGATCAAGATGTCTCCATTCAAGCACTCTATGGTCGTAGCCGGGCACCTTTGAACTGGTCCGAGAGTGGCGGCGTTCATTCCTCGGGCCTCGAACTAGTCATGGAAGCGTAATAGAAAAGTGAGCACCATTCGAGAACTCGAGGGTAGCACATACACGGAAGAGCTATGCCGACCGTCGTGGAGACCCTCTCCTTCGATATTGGCGACCTTGCCTATCTGAAGGTATCTCTCTCTTCGAGGCACTCGCCGGTTTGGAATCAAAGGAAATCCGCACTGATACATCGGACTGCCCGAGTCCTTGAGAAGCGGGTCAAAGTTGCATATCGCCTAGAGCTTCCTCCGTCGCCGAGATGGTCCACAATGTCTTCCATATCTCCCGCTTGAAGAAGTGTTCCATACTCTTTCGAGTCACTTGAAGTGGATGACCTCGGTTGCGCCTCTGAACTGATCTATCCTATCGAGAGCATCCAATTCGGGTTTTGGAAGAAGCGAACTAAGACTCGACGGTAAGAACTCTCAAGTTCTATAAAATTCAGTGGAGTAATCATACTGAGGATGAGGCTACTTGGGAGCCCGAAGATCGTTTAAAGACCGAGTACTCTCAATTCTTCGATGCCATGTAAGTGCGAGCGTTACAATTCCCAAGGTTTAGAGCATGTCCATTAGGGTCCTAACCTGCGGTGTGCGTTCGCTCAATCTCGGGCGAGATTCCTTTAAGGGGGAGGGTTTGTCAAGTCCCCAAGTTCAAAAGGTGCGCTTTGGGCATCCGGAGTATCCGGATCTACATCCGGAGTGTCCGGATCCAACCCGAATGTCCGAATAAATGTCCGAGTATCCGATTGCAAGGGACCGAGCGCCGGAGTGTCCGGATCGAATGTCCCGGAGTCCGGGTTGGATCAGAAAGACCCCAACCCGAGTCTCCGGTTGAGCGTCCGGGAGAGTCCTGATGGTGCGGATTTTGTATAAAAGTCCCGTTTCTTGATTTCCCCACCTCATTTCTTCTCCCCACTTGGTTCCCCACCCGTGAGCGTTCCTCCACTCCTAGCTCCTCTCTCCCATAGCTTCCACCGTAGGTGACCCTCCCGTGGCTCCTCCCTGGCTCCTCCATCCCTGAACTCCTCCTCAAGCCGGCATCCTCCATCCTCCACCCGGCATTGCTTCTCCTCCATCTTCCTTGGAGGTAGGTCTCTCTCTTGGGAGTAGATTCGGGATTCTTGGGTTCTAGGGTCATCAATGGTGGGAGTTAGAGCTTAGGTTTAGATTTGAAGTTTCGAGTTGAATCTTGGAGCTCTAGGGTTTTGGGTGTAGTGATCCTAGGGTTAGTGTGGGGCTTGATTGATGAATGTAGTGCTAGTGTGGTTGATCGGGTAGTAGTAGCGCCTCGATCCAAGGGTCGCTTGGAGTTGGTTAGTGGTTTCATGGGCTAGTGTCGTTCCTCGTGGAGTTGGGTTAGCTATAAGCTTCTTCGGCCTTGCCACGTAGGAAAGTCATAGATCGGGTCCCCATTGATGCCGCTTGGACTTGGCGGCACCTCGATCCGTCGAAAGTTATTGGGTAAACTCGCCACCGAGTGTCCGACACCCGTCCGAGTGTCCGCTCTGAGTATCCGGACCGAATGGGCCGGAGTCCGGATTGTCCGGAGAGTCCGGATCAAATACCCTGACCGTCTCGGGCTGGCCCAGCTTGAGTCGAAAGTTGTCCTGGCTAAGGCGTTGTTTCTTCTGGGGTTTTAGTTGTACTTCATTCATATGCATTGCATGCATTTTTATTATGCATTGTACTGTGTAGAGAACGATCCCATGGCGACGGGTCGTGGTTGAGGGAGTTGCCGAGGGCAAATCAGTTGCCGATCCACCGCCAGAAGAACAAGGCAAGCACCTAAGCATCTTGAACCCTTATATGATTCTATTTTTGAGAATAAATTGCTAAATTGTGAGTTACGTTTTGCATTAGGAGTTAATTGTGGGATAGGACTAGATCCCATTTGCTTGCACATACACCCATTGATAATTGTTAATCACTTCCTTGAAGCTAACACGGGTAATATAACTGAATCGCTTAGTCTTGCTTAGAGGTGGGTTCGGGCCAAGTGACGAGGAGGGTTCTCGCACTTGCGGTTGTTATTATTATACACACGCTACATTATGTTGGCTTGGGATTGGGAAAGGTTTTGAAAAGAAAATGAATTGTGGACCGGGCGAGAGTTGGTTCATTTGGGTATGGAGACTCAAATGTGTAGCCCCGTCTGAGTCGATTAAGGACCGATTCGATGGTTGCCCTTTGATTGAGCACACACCTGGGTTGGTCGCATGCCCGATTATGGTACTGCAGTAAGCCACTCTTTCTCATACGGAATCGATGGACCGTAACTTCCTGCGGGTTGGACGTGGTTGAGGCGCAGGCTTAGGCCGACTCTCGAGCGCCAAGCCGGCTTGGGGCCTGCTCGAGGGGTGCTAGTTTTCGGGCCACAGGAGGACGCTCAACATTGGTATGATTGGGAGGGGTTGACACTAGGCCCTTGTGGTAAGTGTCGTATGATCAATGCTTCCTCGCAGGTTAATTGCCGATTCAATTGCCGCTGCCTCGATATGAGCAAGCTCTTTCATCGCCGCATACGTAGTAAGAACTTGAACCGAGGTTCATTGCCGAGCTTGAGCCCCCATAAATTGGTGCCGAGATTAATTGTTGTGAATTAATGATTGCAACTTCATGTTCAAGTAGGCGCTGTATAACCAGCTTAACTTGTGAATTGAGTAGTTAGGTAATTAATATAACAAATGTTAAGCTTTACTGCACTTTTACCTTCAAATTTGGTTTTTGCTACATCCAAATGCATGTCCTTTGGAGTCGGTCATATATGGACCACGGGTAAGACTTTGGCAGTACCTTCCCGTGACTCAGCTTACGCTTTGTGGTTTTGCAGTGAGGATCCAGAGGATGTGAGTTCTGCTTCCCTCGCCTATCGGTGATCGCGGGGCACCGAGTAGAGGCCACATAGTGCGCCCGGAAGTGTTCAGGGCATGACACTCGGTGTTTTACTTTTGTCCGTATAGGATAGTTGGTTTTACTTTTGTAAAGTAATTGCACCTTATTTCTGTTTTGGAACACATCGGCTTTTCGCTCCCTGCTTGTTTGGTCGCGCCTTGGGCTTCCGTGTGCCGTGTGTGTGTTTTGTTGCTTCCGCTCGTAAGTGCTCGTCTCGTAGTAAGTTTGGGTTCGATGCCCTTTGTGGGAACTGTTGTGATATGACTTGGGAACCGGTATGTGGGGATCCTGGGCGAGTTTCGGATCACATACCGGGGGAATACCGGGGTTGTTGTCGAGTCGTTGGACGTTCGTAGGGTGGTCTCCATTGGGCTTGGGTAATAGCATCAGGATCACCTCCGGTGATTTGTTGCTAGGATCCAAATCCGATGGGAACAACCGATCATCCAACAACTCGAGGACGATCTGGGCGGCTCCTCTCACACAACGGCCTCCATTCTTGGGTGGGTTTAGAACACATCTTTCCTAATAGGGTTGTCTTTGTTACCTAAGCCACGGTCGTACGTTGACATCGTTTCATTTGTTTAGGTTTGAGAATGGGTGATGATCGAAGGGCGATGTATGACGGATGGAGGAGTGATGGGGGGCACTCAAGGGAATGGGGGCAGATCACGGATGCTTTCTTGAAGCAAGCATTCGCTGGAGGAGCTGAATATGTGTATTGCCCGTGTACCCTCTGTGAGAATAACAGCTACTACAGCAAGGATATAGTGCAGTATCACATTTGCAAAAATGGGTTCATGCCTAACTATTTGGTGTGGCACCGTCATGGAGAGGCCGCGGGGCAGGCCATTGAGTCGGACCATGGGGAGGATCACGACCGGATGGAAGAGATGCTGGATGATCTTGGCAGGGGGATTGAATTTAACTCGGGGGAGGGGTCACAGCCGGAGGAGGTTAAGGAATTCTATAGGCTCCTTGATGCCTCGGATGAGAAGCTGCATGACTTGACCAATGTGACCGTCCTGCAGGCGGTTACACGGCTTATGTCGATGAAGTCGAAGTTCAACTTTTCGAACAAATGCTTCAATGCTTTGCTTGAACTTATGAATGATGTCCTTCCGCCTAACCACAAGATGCCAAAGGATTTGTAGCAATCGAAAAAGTTGATGGCCAGCCTTGGGATGAATTACCAGAAGATTGATGTGTGTGAGAATAATTGCATGCTGTTCTGGAAGGATCATGACAAGGATACTCATTGTATGCATTGCGGTAAGTGTAGATTCGTTGAGGTGGTAGATGAGGAAGGGGTATCAGTGACTACAAAGGTCGCGACTAAACAACTTCGGTACATGCCGATCACGGATAGGCTTAAACGGCTGTACATGTCAAAAGAAACAGTGAAACATATGCGGTGGCACAAAGAAGGTAAACGTGAGGACCAAGACCCGGATATGATGGTGCATCCGTCTGATGGCGAGGCATGGCAGGCATTGGACCGATTCGATCCTGCATTTGCAAGTGACCCTAGGAGTGTTCGTCTTGGTTTGTCCATGGACGGTTTCACACCTTTCAGCACAAGCGCTAGCCCCTACTCTTGTTGGCCGGTCTTCATCATGCCATACAATATTCCACCTGAGATTTGTTTGAAAGAGGGGTTCATATTCCTTGCTCTTGTCATTCCAGGTCCTAAGCATCCAGGGAAGGATCTCAATGTGTTCATGCGGCCCTTAATTGACGAGCTGAAAAAGTTGTGGCGAGGGGAAAAGGCATATGATAGCGTTGCTGGTAGAGAATTTACCTTACGAGCCGCATACCTGTGGTCGGTCCATGATTTGTTGGCATATGGCATTTGGGCCGGCTGGTGTGTTCATGGTCGCCTGTGTTGTCCAATTTGTATGGCTGACTCTGATGCATTCAGGTTCACGCACGGTAAGAAGATCACATTCTTCGATTGCCATCGACGGTGGCTTCCGGCGAGGCACCATTTCAGGAACGATGTCAAAGCGTTTCGAAAAGGAAAGAAAGTTAAAAAAGGGCCGCCGAAGCGACTCACAGGAGAAGAGATAGCTGAATGGCATAGTCGGCTTGAACGATCTACGGAAGTGGGTTTCACTGGCTATGGAAAGGAGCACAACTGGACTCATGTTTCTTTTCTTTGGGAGCTGCTTTACGCGAAAGCTTTGATTCTGCCGCATAACATAGATTTGATGCACCAAGAACGCAATGTGGCAGAAAGCATCATAAGCATGGTGTTTGATGTAACCGACAAAACAAAGGATAACATGAGTGCTAGGAAAGACATGGGTGATCATTGTGCTAGGCCGTGGCTCGAGGTTCAAGTTGGTTTAAATGGAAATGAGATCCGGCCACGAGCTCCATACTGTGTGAAGCCAGAAGACCGTAAACACATTTTGAGGTGGTTGAAAACTCTAAAGTTTCCTGATCGCTATGCATCTAACATAAAACGAGCTGTGAATGTCAGCACCGGTAAGCTAAACGGGCTAAAGAGTCATGATTACCATATCATCATAGAAAGACTTGTTCCGGTAATGTTTCGTGGCTATTTTGATAATGAGTTGTGGAGGATGTTAGCCGAGCTCAGTTACTTCTACAGGCATATATGCGCTAAGGAAATCTCAAAGACGTTGATGCAGAAGTTAGAGAAGGGAATTCCATTGCTTGTATGCAAGTTGGAAAAAACTTTCCCACCTGGTTTTATGAATGTGATGCAACATCTTCTGGTGCATCTGCCTTGGGAAGCGAAGGTTGGAGGTCCTGCGCAGTTCAGATGGATGTATAGTCAGGAAAGGGAGTTGAAAAAGCTTAGAGCTACAGTGCGCAACAAGGCAAGGGTAGAGGGGTGTATCGCAGAGGCTTATGCAAGTAAAGAGATCACAAACTTCTCAACAAAGTATTTCGCACTCAAGCACAACGTGAATGCCCCTACGAATCGGTACCGTGCCGCGGAAGAAGAACCGTTGTGCGAACTTAAGCTTTTTCAATGCAAGGGTCAACCTGTTAGGTCGCATTAATCGCACACCATGTTGAGTATGAGGAGTGGAACCTGGCCATGCTTTACATGTTCACTAACATGGTAGAAGTTGAAAAATATTTTGAGTAAGTGACTTTCTGAATTATGTTTTCAACATTTCAGTGTAGAGTCCTTTTTAACCCGGGAATAAATGACGCAGAGTGTTTGACAAAGAAAATTGGAAGTCAACTCGACAACCCACAACTAAGCAATTGGATAACCTACGTCGTGATGGGTTGCAAGGCGGCCCAAGCTTCGTGCAATGGTTCTGTCAGCATGTAATATGACTATTTATTCATTTTTTACAAGTTATTTGTTGTAGTAACCTAATATTAGACTAACAGTGATGCATATTGCTATATAGTGTATGCGTGATGCCACCGTCCCTGAGGATCTCCGACAGCTCTCGCATGGTGATGTGACGGCAAGGAGCTATAGTCGCTATGATGTGAACGGGTTTCGTTTTCGAACAGCGAAATTAGAAGCTAGCCGTCCACTTGCGGCCACTTCAAATAGCGGAGTAGTCACAACGTCATCCGATTCCAGCGGTGATATATTAGACTACTACGGTGTTGTACAAAACATAATTGAGTATACCTTTGGGGGTGCCAAAGATCTGAAGGTTGTGTTTTTTGATTGCCATTGGTTTGATCCACACAACGGCACACGTGTCGATGACTTTGGGATGGTGAAGGTGAAGCATAGTTCGCGGCTTCAGGGTCACATCAATAACATTGTGCTTGCACATCAGGTTGAGCAGCTGTACTACCTTAGCTATCCTCACCCTAGCTTGAAGGCTTGGTGGGTTGTATTTAAAGTTAATCCTGAAGTATATCCTCCTAAGGATGTTTCGTATGTGGAAAGCAACGTAGAAAATGATGTGGGTGATGTATATCAAGAAGAAGCTATGGGGGATTCTTTCCTTGTCTCCGATGGGGCAGGACTCGATCAATTACCTACCGATGCCATAGACTTAATAACAGATGAACCAAGCCCTTCACGAAAACGCCCTCAAAAGTCAGTAAGGATTGCACGTCTTCAAGCACGTCTCAATGAAATACGAGTCGTAGAAGCAGATTCCGACGCCGACGACTTTTGATATGTATGTTTTGTAAGATTATTGTTGTCTCATTCATTTTTTACAAGTTATTGTTGTCTCATTCATTTTGCAAGTTATTGTTGTCTCCTTCATTTTTTACAAGTTACTGTTGTCTCCTTCACTAACTCTTGTCAAATTTGAACAGATGAGCATGTTCAGGCATCAGGTTGACAAGCTTAAAGGCAAGTTCAGTGGGTCGTCCTCCAGAAGGTCGACGAGTAGGGGTTCTGATGCTCAGGACTCGACGGCTGGCAGTGCCATATTTGCTGGGGCTTCGCAGATTAGACAATGGGCAGAGCAGCTCGAGAGGTGCTTCATGAGCGAGCACGAGAACAGCGCAGGAGCAACCTCAAGAGGACGAGGGGCGTAGGGGTTGAGGACGAGGGGAGTGGGATGTGAGGATGAGGACATGGGTGAGGCGGCAGCGAGGAGGTCGACGTTGGGGGTGGTGGCGGTGGGACGACAGATACAGATGCAGACGCCGAGGCCGAGGCAGCGGCAGATGCAGACTTGGCGGTGACATTAGACCCAGTTGAAGAGGGCGGGTCTTCTTCGGGTACCATCAGGTATATGTGTAGTATTGGATTATCATTTAATGTCCATATTTACATTGTAATGTCTATAAACTAATGATTTGCATTTTAGGTTTCGTAAAACCGTCTCAGTTCGTCCGAGATGCAACCCGGCCGATAGGAGGTTGATGATAGAGCTACATGGGAGCAGGTAACAGTTATATCTTTCATGTCTTTTCTTTTAGCATGAGCTAAGTGACAACTGCCTCGTAGCCGATAGGAGGTTGATAGAGCTACCTTTTGATGCATCTTTGTCTTGTATTTTGTTGTAGGCAGTGGAAAGAGCCGGGTTGGACTGGGACGGGCCACATTACAAAGGTTAACGCCGTGCTGGGAGCCCTTAGCCGCTACTACTATCCTGGCATGGTTGAGTTAGGCGGGGATAGATTCGCGGCCCACAACTGGAAGCACTGGGCGCTGAAGGAGAACGTGGAAGGAGGCAAAGACAGCCATACATGTCGTGGCGCGATGTGGGTCAAGCTGGGTGAGTTTGCGTTATGTATTTACTCTATTTGAGTATTGCTTTAAATGTAAATACAATTTGACAATGTGTGATTATATGTAGGAGAGGTTTCGGCTTGAGAACGAAGACGATTACAGCCTTTTGAAGAAGGCCAAAAGCGTCTTCAACAGGGCGGCACAAAAGGTTGTCGGAGATTCGTTCAGCAATGCACGGATTCAAGCTGTCATCAATTTTTACAAGAGGGTGAAGAAGGTGAACATGAGAAGAGGACCAGAGGCGAGGAGTATACACCTGACAGAACAAGAGTATCTCGAGAGCTCGATCGATTGGATAATGAAGGACATAGAGGCTTGGAGGTGGATGTGCCGGTACTGGGCGTCGGAGAATTTTCAAGAAAAATCAAATAGAAATCGAGGGAACAGAAGAAGTGTAAAACCGAATATAGCAATCAGAGGGGGGTGAATGATTGTGCGGAAGCTAAAACCAAATTCTTGATCTATTAAAAGTTTACCCCAAAATAGAACCAAATAATTGCCTCGTTTTCGAAAAAAACAGAATGATAGAGGTTTGGTAAAACACGAATTCCTGGAGATCCAACTGTCCGATCGATCTGAAATTTGGACACAAGAAACTAGATTCCAATACGAATCAAACCCAAAAAGAATCAGCTCAATCGGACTTACGGATCAAAAGTTATGACCTTCGTAAGCTTACTATTCCAGAAAATGGCGAGAATAAATCTAACTAGAATTGTAGCTCGCCGAAAGATTTGATGAACTTGATCTTTATTTCTCCTTTCTTTTGTCTAAAATACTCCAAACAAAAGAGTACAACCCTAAAGCTTGCTCAAAGCTTGATTGCCTTCAACAGGAGGCAACCCCTCTATTTAAAGAAGGCAAACACACCTAATCCTAGAAGGAGTCCTAATCCTAGAAGGATTCCTAATCCTAAAAGGATTCCCACTCCTAATCCTAGAAAGAGCATGTATTCAACACAACTCCACTTGGCCCAACCTGGCCGAGTACAACTCTTGCACGCGTATGGCAACCCTACCATACTCACGTGACTAACACTTTGCACGCGAATGACCTCATGCCATTCTCACGTGACTAACCATTCTTCATGTGCACCATTCTCTTAGCCCGAGCGTCCCGCATGACATCCTTGACCACCAAGACCTCAGTTCCCCACGAACCTAGTCCCGAACCTCGGTTCCTCCATGAACCTAGTTCCGGTCCGTCATCGACCACATTCGCCCTCGAGCAATACACGCACATGAACAAACCACAAAAGCGATTCCGAGCACAAGTCCGCGACTTGACTCACATTAAACCATGCAACCACTCATAGGAGTGCATTGCATTAAATATTCTAAGAACACGATTTCAAAACACGAACAAAAACCATTGCAAAAATCAAAAAGCTTTTCAAATAATCAAACTAATTTCAGATCTTTTCAAATAAAGAAACCAAAAAATAAATCTTGTCGAAATATCAAACTGGTTTCAAATATTTTTCAAATACTCATCATCAAAATCAACTTTATCTAAAATAACGATCATTCAATCTCACCCTTGATGAGTAATTTGACAAAACACAATATAAGATTTGACAAGTGATTGAGAAAGAACCAAATGACCAAATAATCCCAATTCAAAAACCTCCTTGACTTGTTCTCCCCTTTTTGACAAAATAGTCATCAAGATCTCAAAACTCCCCTTAATGAATGCAGCATCTCAAGCTTTGAAGTATATTCAAGGTATATAATCAAAGTAAAGCATTTGAAGAGTTTTTAGGAGAACTTTCTCATTTTGTATCAAATTATCCAATGAGAAAGCAAATTGTGAGAATATGGAGGCTCTAACACATAGAATAGTTATTGCATAAGCAAATTAGAGCAAACAAGTAAAATGTCATAAACAGATTTTGCCAAAGCGAAAAAGAAATCTATCATGAGCATAGAGAGACTTTCAAATTCACTAATATTTGTCTCAAGCCTTTTTCAACCATTTGAATTTCCTTTTTCTCTTTTAGCAAGTTTGACAATTTTGCTTTGTGATCAACAGGGATGACAAGTAACTGCACACTAGCCCATACTTGTGTATGAGTAGGTAGTTCTTTCTTGTATCTTTCTCAGTTTAAATTGGCAAGTGGCTTCACATTGTTCTGAACTTTTGTTTAGACAAGTAGCCTTTTCTTGCATCTTTTGCATTTAAATCCTGGCAAGGAAGTCGCACATTGTACTAAACTTGTGTTTAGCCAAGTAGCTTTGCTTGCATCTTTTTCAACTTGCTTTTAACATTAAAACACTGATTTTGCTTGAGACTCATAATGATCATTTGAAGTCCAACAAAAAACTCACATATAGTTTCTAATCAGCTCTAGCCTTTCAACAGATGACAAGAAACTTTTAAGCCTATTTCACAAATGCAATACCATAATGAGCAAGAGCCAAAATATTCTCGAAAAGCATCTCAAATTGAATTATTTTAGCCTTTTAGTGATAAGTAAAGCATTGAGCATTAACTTGGCTATATGCACAAGAATAATCACCAAAGCTTTGTACTACATGATGCAATGTAAACAGGGGTTTTTACTTGAGGTGTAAAGTCAAAATACCACTTATAAAAAAATCACTTCTAGGAACCAAAGTCAAGTAACCCAAAAAGAGATAAACTCAAGACTCCCCCTCAAATCAACCCATGGGGATGAATGATCCCAAGTTCACCGCGTAAGAAAGCAAAACGAGAAAAATCAAGCGGTTTAGTGAAAATATCAGCAAGTTGAGCACCCGAATCAACAAATTTCAGTTCAATAGCTCTTTTTTCAACATGATCTCTAAGAAAATGAAATCTGATGTCAATGTGTCCAAGAAAGAGAATTACTCAAGAAGTGGAATGAACGTGATGTTCTTTTTCTATCAATTCCACATCCTCCAAATTCTGCATCAGAAATGTCTTAAACTAATGCGTGAAGAAGCGTAAAGCCAAATGCCAAAATCTTGAGTACCACGGAAATACCTTAAAATCCTCTTGATAGCTTGTCGATGTGAAGCACGCAGGAAGCTTGAAAACGAGCACACAAGCACACAAAGAACTCCAATTATCTCATCCTCAACAAAGATCATCATCATCTTCATCAACAAAGATACTCTCCCCTGAACATATGCACTGCACTGCACTATTTGGACTAGTGCCTTTATAAAACAGAGGTGGAGGAAGCATCTTGAAAAATAACACTTTTAGCACGAGATGCACAAGTGAAGGAGGAGAACCAATTCTTATCATCGGACATGTGGCGTGAGCATCCTAATCCACTAGCCATATGTTCTCCTTCCTCGTGAGAAGCTTACATAGAAGCAGAAAGTGTCGATGTCTCGATCGGGGTTAGAAATAATATGTTTAGGAATCCGATCTTGAGACACACGACGCACAACAGTTGGCACAACACGAGCATTCTTATGCATAAAAGAAGATTTGTCTTTTCTCGTGTTCTTAGCAACAAGAGGTATTTGCATCACCCTAGGCACATAATGAGAAATG
Source organism: Rhipidocladum racemiflorum (assembly GCA_036346355.1). Lineage (NCBI taxonomy): Eukaryota > Viridiplantae > Streptophyta > Magnoliopsida > Poales > Poaceae > Rhipidocladum > Rhipidocladum racemiflorum. The sequence continues at coordinate 26,065,924 of CM070571.1, forward strand.
AAACGTGCCTGTCTGAAATTAGACCTAGCATTAAACCTTTCTCTCTTTTGTTGTTTAGCTAGTCTAAAGCAAAAGTCTATTAGATGTCCATCTCTACCACAATGAGTGCAAGTGTACTTAACATGATGTTTTGCTTTAACAGTAGAAGCACATTTTGCATTCATCATAGTAGAAGATAAAAGACCACCAGATTTAAAGACATTTTTCGTAGGCTCATTGACAATTTCAAATTTTTCACTTCCAAGTGTTTTGACAACAGTGGGAGCATGTGATTTATGATGAGCATAAGAATCAAAACCTAAACCTTTGTTCTGAGTGCTGACTTTTGATTGATCCAAAATCATGTTTAGGTTTTTCTTGCCATCAGTGAAACATTCCAAAGAATTTTGCAAGTAATCAACTTTCTTAGCAAGAGTTAAACAATTATCACAAGGAGTGTCAATTTTAGCTTTACATTTACGGCAATTTGAACACGAGTTAATTTCATGAGTGAACATGTCATTTGTTAATTGTGTAACTCTACAATTTGCATCTTTTAATTTCAACTCAAGAATTGAACATTTAGAGCAAGCAATTTGATCATGTAAACTATCAGTAGAGCAACCAATATTTTTCACAAGTTTTTCATTTTTCAATTGTTCGGCATAAACTTGTTCTAGTTTAATGACATGTTCCTCTTTTAGAGACTTAATTTCAAATTTGAGATCTAAGCAAGTATCACAAATATTTTCAGAATTTGAATTTCTAAGATCAAAGTTTTCAGATTTTAGCATGGATAGATCTTTTTCTAAGTTTTTATTTTTGAGTGAAGATTTTCTTAAAGATTTTCTCAATATGACTAAAACTTCACAAAGCTCATCATACGAAGGCATTACCTCATCACCGTCATTTGGAGGTGTTGTCGTTGTCACTAGAATCACTAGTGTTCCCTTTTGCCATGAAGCACAGTCCAGTTGAAATCCTTCTCTTTCAACCTTCGTTTGCTTCGCTTCCTTCTCATCTTCATTGAGTCATCAATGTCGCTTAAGTCTAAGCGACCAATTGCCTCAAGACTTTGTTGAGCATCTTCTTCGTCCGTTGCTTATTTTTATCCTTGCTCTCTCTTGGCGGAAGGACTTGGAGGAGTTGCTTTGCTCCTTCTCCTCTCTATCTTTGTTCTTGAAACATTTAGCACGGATGTGCCCTGCCTTGCCATAGCTTGTAGCAAAGGATGGAGGCTCCTTTTCTTTCCCTTGATCTCATGTAAGCTGCATTGACACGCTTGGAAAGAAGAGCAAGTGTATCTTCTAGTATTTGATCTAGCTGTTCATCACTAAGAGCACTCAAAGCAGTAATGGAATATGATGATGAAGAACTAGTAGCATTATCATATGAAGAGGAATTAGCATTAAGAGCCATAGAGTTATCATTGGATGTTCTTGAAACAATGTCTATCTCAAAAGTCTTGAGACTAGAATATAGTTTATCCAAAGTCATTTCACTCATCTTGTGAGCTTCCCTAAAAGCAGTCACTTTCATTTGCCAGATTTTAAGATCAAGAGATGATAGGAAATGTCTAGCATTTTCAGAGTCAGTGTACTTTACATCTACAGCTCTAAGATTGTTTAAGATTCTGTTAAAGCGAGCAAAACAATCATCTAGAGATTCTCCAGAGTTCATCTCAAATCTAGTGTATTCCTTTTTAAATTGATCTTGCCTAGCTTCTTTTACAAAGTCAGTGCCCTCATGATAATCTTGAAGAGATTTCCAAATATCATGAGCAGTGAGTAAATGACAGACTCTATCGAATTCTTTTCTAGCAAGTCCTTGAAGCAATATGTTTCTAGCTCTATTATTGTTTTCAACATCTTTTTCAAACTCGATTTTATCAATATCATCATTTCAAGGAAGCTCATATGGAATCTTTACCTTGTGCCAAATAGCGTTACCTTGAGCTTGAAGGTATGCAGTCATCCGAATCCGCCAGTGGGGAAAGTCTGTGCCATTGAAGATTGGCGGCTTGTTCGAGTATATCTCTGTCGCCATAACTTACCGTTTACTAATCACCTGTTAAGATGGATTAGTAGAGCCAAGCTCTGATACCACTTGTAGGACCGAATATAGCAATCAGAGGGGGGTGAATGATTGTGCGGAAGCTAAAACCAAATTCTTGATCTATTAAAAGTTTACCCCAAAATAGAACCAAATAATGGCCTCGTTTTCGAAAAAAACAGAATGATAGAGGTTTGGTAAAACACGAATTCCCGGAGATCCAACCGTCCGATCGATCTGAAATTTGGATACAAGAAACTAGATTCCAATATGAATCAAACCCAAAAAAATCAGCTCAATCGGACTTACGGATCAAAAGTTATGACCTTCGCAAGCTTACTGTTCCAGAAAATGGCGAGAATAAATCTAACTAGAATTGTAGCTCGCCGAAAGATTTGATGAACTTGATCTTTATTTATCCTTTCTTTTGTCTAAAATACTCCAAACAAAAGAGTACAACCCTAAAGCTTGCTCAAAGCTTGATTGCCTTCAACAGGAGGCAACCCCTCTATTTAAAGAAGGCAAACACACCTAATCCTAGAATGAGTCCTAATCCTAGAAGGATTCCTAATCCTAAAAGGATTCCCACTCCTAATCCTAGAAAGAGCATGTATTCAACACAACTCCACTTGGCCCAACCTGGCCGAGTACAACTCTCGCACGCGTATGGCAACCCTACCATACTCACGTGACTAACACTTTGCACGCGAATGACCTCATGCCATTCTCACGTGACTAACCATTCTTCATGTGCACCATTCTCTTAGCCCGAACGTCCCGCATGACATCATTGACCACCAAGACCTCAGTTCCCCCTGAACCTAGTCCCGAACCTCAGTTCCTCCATGAACCTAGTTCCAGTCCGTCATCGACCACATTCGCCTCAAGCAATACTGCACATGAACAAACCACAAAAGCGATTCCGAGCACAAGTCCGCGACTTGACTCACATTAAACCATGCAACCACTCACAGGAGTGCATTGCATTAAATATTCTAAGAACACGATTTCAAAACACGAACAAAAACCTTTGCAAAAATCAAAAAGCTTTTCAAATAATCAAACTAATTTCAGATCTTTTCAAATAAAGAAACCAAAAAATAAATCTTGTCGAAATATCAAACTGGTTTCAAATCTTTTTCAAATACTCATCATCAAAATCAACTGGATCAAAAATAACGATCCTTTTGGGGAAGCACAAATACGGCGCAGACGGACACATTGGCCTAGAGCAACGAATGGTAAGTATCGGTATTATAATTGTTAGTGAATTTGTCACTACGTTTCTAACTTTGCACCATAGGAGGCTGAAAGTGGAGTACTCCCTCTTTTGTGGAAGTTTACATCCGGGGGCACAAAGGCGAGGATCCACAGAACCTGGATGTTTTGTGCGACGACGGGGCTACTGAGAGGATGGTAAGTATAAATGAAACAATATGTTTTGTGCAAATTTAAATCCGGGAGCACCAACATGCTGTTTTGCAGGCGTCATATGCAGAACAAATGACACAACGTCATGGGACGAAGTTTGATTGGAGGGCCGCGCCGGTTGATGTGGAAGCCTTGTACCACGCTGGAGGGGGCCTAAAGCATGGGAGGTTCGTTAATAAAACTAATTTTAATTGTTTTTGCTCTATGAATAAAAAAATGTTGCATGGTCACATTTCAGTATATATCATTTGTAGGTGGGCCATGGGGGACGGAGTTGTCGAATGCGATCGTCTTCCACGAGACTCGGTTTCCTCACAGGGGAGTGCTCACTCGTCGAGGTCCGCACGGGAAGCACAAGCGCGGGAGGAGGCTCGTGAAGCGCGAGAGGAGGCTCGTCAAGCGCGAGAAGAGTCTCGTCAAACACGAGAGGAAGCTCGCAGAAGCCGAGAAGACTCAGAATACATGAAAATGTATCTGCAGGTACAATCTCAACTTTGAACAAATCGATCATTTGTACATCTGTGATTAAAATCTAACAAACAATCTATATGCAGCAACTGTCACAATCTCTTGGACCTAACGTGCCAGTGTTTCGCCCTCCTATTATGCCCCAGGTAAAGATACTTGAGTTCATTACTCTCTAACTCACTTAGATCATAAAATCGCGTTTCTCACAAACTTGACTATTATGTCATAGGGCTCCCAGCCACCTCCTTTCTGCATGTTTTCTCCTCACATGCAGCCACCACCACAAGGAGAAGCATCACAGGGTGCTCAGCCTCCCCCGGCGTCCTTCATAAACCCTACTAGGATGCAGGCACCACCCCTAGGAGATGCACCTCAGGTTATATGAAATTCTCTTGCATTCTTTATTTTTAAAAAACTCTATTCTGTATACTTGATATCACAAACTATGATCCATAGGGCTCCCAGCCTCCTTGTCCTTTCTACATGTTCACCCCACAGATGCAGCTACCTTCTGTAGGAGAGGCACCATAGGTAAAGATGGATCGATTCAATTCGATATTCAAAATTTGAACGAAAGATTTAAATGTGGCATAATGTACCTAACTATGCCTTACAGGGCTCCTAGCCTCCAAACCCGTTCTACATGTACCCACCACCTATGCCAGGCCAAGGAATGCCTATGTACTTCAACCATTGGGCCATGCAGCCACCTCAGACGACACCACAGGTATGGATGTTAAAAACATTCTAAGTTTGCGAAACGAGCTAAGTTTGTCAATTGTGAGCTAAACCTTACACAAATCATCTCAGACGACACCACTTAGTCGATTTTACGACACTTAGGAAACTCATGCTTAAACCTTGCACAAATCATCTCAATGTTTGCTAAGTTTGCGAATTGAGTTAACTTTGTTATTTGTGAGTCAAGACTAGTCAAATCCTGCAAAATTGAGGTATTTATGCAATAATTATTCGATTCTAGCACATTTAGGCAAATCTAGCTTAAATCATTCCAATGTTTGCTAAGAATGCGAAACGTGTGGAAATTGATAATTGTGATGTAAACCCTAGTCAAATTGAGGCATTCGTTCAAAACTGGGTCGATTCTACCACATTTAGCCAAATATAGCTTAAATCTTATCAAATTCATCTCAGTGGTTGCTAAGTTTGCGAAACAAGGTAATTCTGTCAATTGTGATCCAAACTTAGTCAACTTGACGAAATTGGCCTATTCGTGCAAAACTGATTCGATCCTAGGACATTTAGCACAAATCATTTCGATATTTGCTAAGTTCGACGATATGTTACTTGTAACACAACTTGGTCTTGAACTTGCAGGTTTCTGGGTCACGCCCTCCAGCACGTACTAATGACGACATCATAGAAGACGTCATAGTCTCGCCCTCCGGCGGTGGTGGTAGCGCTCACAACTCCAACAACCCCGAGACATGAATTGCATTGTGAGCTGGATTGGTGTATTACTGTTGGACTTTATGACTTCGTCGTTGGATTTGTATTGTGATAGATAGATTGTAATGTGGATTGTAATGCGTAGTTTACAAATTGCCGTTGGATGTGTGATTGATTATCTAAGGATCTGCTAGAATGTCTCCTTCTGGTTTGAGAAATTGATATATATATTATCACTGCAAATGTTTTTTTTGTCTGCTGAGTGGATGTCTTAATTACTAGAGAGGTCATGCCGAAATTTTGTACATTTCGGTGACTTAGTTATTCGTTGTGGAGTTTGATTCTTGAATCATGTTGGTAATACTCTTGAATTGTTCGTAATACTCTTGAATCTTCAGTTGTCGATATATATTGAGTATTTGATTGAATGTATAGATATTGATATTGAGTGTTTGATTGAATGTTGAATGAGATGCATACCGATCGATATATATATTGAGTGTTTGAATGAATGTTTGATTGAATGTATAGATATTGATATTGAGTGTTTGATTGAATGTTGAATGAGATGCATACCGATCGATATATATTGATTGTTTGATTGAATGTTTGATTGAATGTATAGATATTGATATTGAGTGTTTGATTGAATGTTGAGATGCATACCGGTCGATATATATTGAGTGTTTGATCGATATAGATATTGAGTGTTTGATTGAATGTTGAATAAGTTTGATTGAATGTTTGATCGATATATATTTGAGTATATATATTTGATCGATATATGTTTGATCGATATATATTTGAATCTTGTGATGGACTTATTGTGATGTGTTGAATAAGATTGAATGTGAAGATGCTTGTGTTGAATGAGATGCATATCGATCCATATATATATGCGTGGTCGATATAGATATTGAGTGTTTGATTGAATGTTGAATAAGTTTGATTGAATGTATTGAGTGTGATGCAGATGGATATATATATATTAAGCGTCAGTTAAATTCGTGGGTTTCTGCCAGTCCCACGAATTTAAGTTAAATTCGTGGAGTTTTACGCCTGGCCCATTTAATTTAACTTAAATTCGTGGGTTTTCCTGGCCCACGAATTTAAGTTAAATTCGTGGGTTTTACTGGCCAACGAATTTAACTTAAATTCGTGGGTTTTCCTGGCCCACGAATCTCTACTATTCTAAAGCAGCACTTGGTGGCAGTGGTCCGTTCTTCCCACGTCATTAATTGCCGCTTAATTGCCCTACTTAATTGCCCTGTTTAATTGCTCTGCTTAATTGCCCTACGCAAGAAACGAAGCGTTGCTTTAATTAGCCAGCTTTCGCAAGAAACGAAGCGTTAAAGATAGATGTTTCATCTTATGAAATAATTTTTTTTATTTTTTAATCTTTATTTTTCGTTATCAATTTTGTTTTTCGTAGCAACGCACGGGCATGTAACTAGTTTAAGTTAAATTCGTGGGTTTTCCTGACCCACGAATTTACTAATTAAATTCGTGGGGCCAGAGAAACCCACGAATTTACCAGTTAAATTCGTGGGCCAGGCAGAAACCCACGAATTTAACTTAAATTCGTGGGCACCCACGAATTTAATTGATTAATTTCGTCGAGTTAAATTCGTGGCCTAAATTCGACGGTTTGCGCACGAATTTATAGTAAATTCGTGGGTTTTGGCCTACATTCGTGGGTTTCTGCCCCACGAATTTTCCCCTGATTCCTGTAGTGAGGGTTTGGGGATTTGAACTCAGCGTACCTGAGCGATCAAGTGAGGATGGGGCTTATAGGAGGGAGATCACAGACGTTTTTGGCTAAAACTGTCTATGATCTGCATTTATATTATAGACGGATCTAACTAAAAACCGTTTGTGATGATGGTAATGCACATCACGGATAGTTTTTGGCTAAAACTGTTTGTGATGTGCATTGATATCACAGATAGCTCTAGCCAAAAATTGTCTATGATTATGACAATGCACATCACAGATAGTTTTTGGATAAAATCGTCATAATATTTACTCATCACAGACGGTTACGTGATTATATTTAACATAGACGGTTTTTGAAAACCATCTGTGATGAGAAATCTAATATAGTTCTTTATATAATAGTGTGAGTTATTTAGAGAGGTTTGCTAACTTTTTGGAAACTAAAACTAGCTTAAAGTCCTAAAACAAAGCCTTAGTAAGACCTTGTTTAGGAGAGCTGTGCTTCAGCTTTAGGCCTAAAACAACCCAAACAACCCAGCTACAAAGCAGCTACACAGCTAAGCCACACCTAAAGCACACCTAAAAGCCACAGCTGGTAGGGAGGTGCTTTTCAGCTATGGTTTCACTTCAACCGCCTTCTCACTCGCTCCGCCTCCCTTCTCGCCCCCATCGTCTCCCCGCTCGGTCGTCTCCTCGACTCCTTTCGGCTCGGGCGCCGCCTCCTCGACTCCCTCCTCACTCGGGCCCACAAGGTTTCCCCCTAAAAGCTACAGCAGCAACCAGTTTACCAAGTGACATATCAAGAAAAGTTACAGCAACTAGCTACAGCTATTTTACATTCCAATAAACTAAAAGCAGCTTTTCAACATAGCCATAGCCCTCCAAACAAAGCCTTAGTAGGTTCAGGATACTGCCGCGTGTACTTCCGGCCGCCCTGAGTGCCTCACCGCGGCCGAACGGGAAAGCACATGTAACACCCCAAAATTTTGCTTTTCTTAAATTCATGTGTGATTTGGCACTTTGGTGAATTTTTGGAATTTTCTGGAATTTATTTGGATTTATTTGGAATTTATTTGAATTTATTCCATTTTGAAATAATTAAAGAATTTAATTTTGCAAATAAAATTTTGTTGGAAATATTTTATTTGAGTCCCAAATACCCTAAAATATTTTCCAATTTTTAAATTTTTCTCGAGTATTTTGTTATTTTTAATGAATTAAATGAATTATTGGGAATTATTTTAAATATTAAATCATTTGAAAATCAACTCGTCGAGTACTGTTCATCCCGACCAGAGTCGGAACCCGAAGTCGGACTCGAGTCCGACCGAGCGATTGACTCGACCAAACCAGCTCCCAACCCTAAAGCGATCCGGACCGTTGGATCGGGATCCAAGCAGATCCGCCGTCGGTTACGAGCGCATCCGACTCGGACACGATCGCGCCGTCGCGTCGTGGCCGCTGATCGCGACACGCGGGCGGCTCCCAGTCATCGTCTCCGCTCCGACTCGAGCCGGAGAAGCTCCGCCGATCGACGGGACACGGCTAAGGGTTCCGATTTGCAGCGCCGCGTCGAGGTCAGATGAAGCCCTGGACGGCCCCCGAGGTTGACCTCTCCTATGCGCCCGTTTGCCCCCAGCTAATAGAGCTCAAGCCGCTGCCGTGCCGATTGCTCGCCGTAGTAGAAAGTCCCGCCAAGGGTTTTAAACCGATCCACCGCCTGCCGCTTCTCCGACGACACCGAGCCCAGGACCAGAAGATCCCCATGTCGTCGCGCTACTGGGAGTGCCAATCTTCACGCCGAGCTACACGGACACGCGCCGTGTGGGAGGTCGCTCACGTCTCCGGTGCTCAAGCCTCGCCGCCATCATCGGACTGAAGCAATCTCCGCCGGCCGTCCGATCCGGATCACCGAGGTTCGCCACGTATTTCCTTATCGCTTAACCCTAGATCCGTTAGCGGCCGTTAGATCTAGATCGAGCAGTCGAATCAACCGTGTAGTCTTGAGCGTGAAGTCTAGATCCAATGCAGGCGTTGATTTTCAAATCAACGGCGAGATTGTGCCACGATATACTTAAGCCACGCCACGCGCGTGATAGCGTGTCTCGACGACCGCAGCGGCCCGCGTGTCGGCGGGACAACCGAATCCGCACCATGGCGTCACTGCTGATGTCACGGTGGGGCCCGCATGTCAGCGTAGTAGACCGCAAGGGTTAATTGCGTGCGTGACAGCGCGGTGGGCCCACATGTCTCCGTGGCCGTGGGCCGGGTCCACTAGACCGGCGAGCGTGGACCGAGTCCATGGACCGGTGACGACCAACCAATCAAAGGCTGCCACGTGTCCATGCTTTGACGCAATAATTAATTTCCGAAAAGAAAATGATTTATTAATTCGAATTAATGATTTGATTTTGTTTCAAACTTCAAACGCTTATAACTTTATGCGTTTCAACTCCGATTTGAGTGATTCAAATTTCTAAATTTGTATAAAAATGAGATCTACCTAAATATGAATTTTATTTAATTTTTGGACTAAAGTTTTTCTCTGCAAAATTATTTAATTGATTATTTAAACTTTAAATAATCATAACTTTTAAGGCCTTAACTCCAAATTGTGATTCGATTCAAATAAAAACTCATAAAATTATGTTCTCTCTGTTTATGGATTTTATTTGGGTGTTTGGACACTTTTTGCCTATTGTTTATTTGTGTATTTGCTATTTGCACGCTTTACGAGTAGACGTTGAAGTGCCGGAAAGATTCGAAGGAGAAGTATTAACTCAGGATCCAACTCAAGACCAAGAACAAGTACTTTTTGAAGGCAAGTTGTGCTTTGACCATGTTGATCCTATTTCGAAATCTATTTTGATTTAAACTATTGCATGCTAGTTCAATTAGAAAAATACTTTGTTTAAACATGGGGGTTAGATAAGTACCAATTTGCTATATGACACCTTGATTATTCAAGTATGTGCCATGACCCTTGTCACCCTAGTTGTGGATTACTAGTTGGACATTATTAAATTGCCAACATGGGTTTAGACCGTTGTAGTATACTGCTTAGACTCTTTCGTGCTCATGACATGATTTTGGATAATCAAATGTTAATATTGACTTAATGATATATTGAACCTGTTTTGGGAAAGTATCATGTGATGTTGATGGCACGTGGTGCATGGTAATCAACCCGGGAGTTTGATAAAATTTCGGCCAAGGGCATGTGGCAAGAGTAATCAGGGTGGGCAGGGCATTGGGAGTGTTGATTTGGTTCTTGGGTAGTCTTGCCTGGTCACCCTAAGGACTTAACCTTGCAAGCCTTTGAACTCGGTCTAACGTGCAACCACATACGTCCGTAATGGGGCGGACCTAGTTGACTAAGTTGCTAATAACGCACTGTGGGACCTCGGAGGTCAACTACACCCTTTGTGTAAGTTGTATGCGGGGGCATCTGGCCGAGGCCGTACCCATCTAGCAATTGATTGGCCTAGACTTCGCCTTAGCTAAGGGAAGGGTTAGTGTGCAATAACCGAGGAGGACCACTTGTATTGTTAGAGGTTTCCAGAAAGACTTTGTTACTGAACTCGCCTTTGTGGTGTTTGACTCAGATCTTGTGGGTAAAGTGCATAACCTCTGCAGAGTTTAGAATCTATTCGAATAGCCGTGTCCGCGGTATTGGACATCGCCGGAATTACATCAAGGGTTAGATTTTCCTAAAAATAACTTTGGTTTGAAAAGTTGTTGGACTAATAATGAAGTTGATGGAAATGTGGATTAGGATGGGAAAGATGTTTATTAAATTCCTTGAAAAGTTATTTATACTTTACTTGTTTCTATCGCTTTGAATCTACTTATATTACTTTTCAAATGTCTCTTATCGCAAATATACCTTGAGCTATTCCTTTGTACCAAGCCATGCATATAGTATATTAGCTTGCATTCTGCATGACTTCTTTGAAAGTACCAAGTACTCACCCCTTGCCACAATACAACACCCGAGTTGAAGAGGAGATCACAAGCTTTGGAGGAGGCTCCAAGAGGATCCGCTCTACTTAGGGAAGCGAGCCCAGTCATTACGTGGTATCTTTGGATGGCGCCACAAGTTATTTAATTTTCATTTGCTATTATTTTTTTTTTCTCAATAAGTTTAGCCTTGCAGGTATATATTTGTAATTTGACCATAAGGTCAAGTAACCAGTTTGACTATTTAAATAAAGTACTTTATTGGTATCGAGTGGTATGATTGTGATATTTACCGATGTTAAGACTGTGTGCACTAGCGCGTTCCTGGACTAGTGCTGAATACACAGAGGGTCCGGATTTGCAAATTCGGGGTCCCGACAGCACACACACGCCTGCTCGGTCGACATTGTCCATGGGCCATGGGTCATTTCCTCCTCTCACTCTCTCTCATTTTGCAACAAAGGGCCTTGATCCTTTTGTTAGGAAAAGCGGCTGGACTAAGCAACCGCCTATTTTGGTTGAGTTGACATGGTTACCCTGTTGTCCTACGTCCAGGACTGGACTAAGCAGCCCAAATAAAACTAGGGTAACTAAGGTCCGGTGTTGCTCCGTTGGCCCGGCCTGGCCCAGGTTTGTCGAACGAATTACCAAAAAGTTCAATTCAATTTATAGATTTAGCCAAAGAAAATTGGTAACCAATTGAGAATTTTGCCCATATAAGGCTGTGAGAGGTGACAAATGAATTGTCAATGTGTTTCGTCGAGGACGACAACAAATAGGCATTCATTTCCTCGCGTAGAAATCCACAATGTCTTGGAAGATGAGAGGGAATGCTTTCTATGAGTGGTAATGAATAAATGTATATGAGAGAGAGAGAATAACTAGGGATATAATAGAAAAGTCTCATTAAATCTATATTCAAACTTTATAGTTTTAAATAAGATCATTCGAACTATAGACTTTATATTTATCAACAAAGAAAATAATAACTACTACGCTATCTTTTAAGAGAAAAGCCGATGTGCAGCGCAGGAGGAGTGTGCAGGAGGAGTGTGCAGGGCAGGAGGAAAGTCGGCGAGAGGTGCAGGAGGAGTATGCAGGGCAGACAGGTAGAGGTCGATTTTGGAGCAGGTGGCTGCGACGGGTGGAGGAAGCCGAGTCGAGGTGAAGGAAACCAGAAGCAGGAGGTCGGAGTTCTGGAGCCAGGAGGAGGCGAAGGAAGCCTGTAGGAGCCGGCTGATCGTCAGGCGGCGGTGATGTGGCGACCTCGGCGGTGCATGGAGGTCGCCGGAGAGGTGCAGGATGGTGAGTCTGAGGCGTCAGGGCTAGAAGCACTCAGGGCGGTGGGGTTTTCGTTGTTGTGGCCAAGGCCGGCGCAGGTTTTTGTTTAGGCTGCTTTCCGCGTTGGCGGGTGAGCTCGGCAGTGGTGGCCGAGGGTTGAGTTTGTTCTGCTTTTTTGCGGAAACCTTTGTATTTCCCTCTTCGGAGGTTTTTCTCCTTCTTAATGAATTGACAGTGCTTCTGTCCTAAGTTTCGAAAAAAAAAAGGAAAGCCGATGTGTGGTTTCCTTGCAAGGAAATCGACAAAGTAGCAGCTTACGTTACGCTCCCTCGTGATCACAAATACAAAGCATGATCTGATACGTGGCATCCTCAAAAGAAAAATGACAAGGCATATGCACGTAACGACGTTTACAGTTTCGGCTTGAGCGAACACAATGCCATCCAAATTATTTGTTTTGGGGGTCATCTAATTCGCATTTGGCTTTGCTTATTTATCATCCACGGTAATAATCTTTTAGTATAAGTTTATTTGACGTATTTTTTTAAGTACATAGACCAAAAAGATATTAAAAACGACTAAATTACACCTAACTATTATCACTAGCCACTGTACTTAATACATACATGTAAAGGATATAAAGTAAAGATGGATATTTCTTAGAGGTATAGAAAAAATAACATATTAATTTTATATTAAAATATAAGATACGCACTATATTTATAAACAATGTAATTAAAAAATACGTCTTATAATCACTGACAGAGGAATAATACATTATTGACTCTGGTTTTCGTTTTCCTCATCGGTGATTTTCTGTTTTTGTTTGAAGAATGCACATGGGTATGGGTTGTACTAGGGATGTGATCGGATCGGATACGGTCGAATATCGTTCTATTCATATCCGTATCCGTATTTTTTATCGAATACAGAATCGAAAACGAATAGTTTCGAATACAGAATCGAATACGAATTATACAGGATAATATCGGTTACGAATACAGATCGAATACGGATCGGAATCAACATGGATACGAATAATATTAGTCGGATATTTTAAAATCCAATTTCAGTTTTTTTTTCAAAATCGGTCCAAATTTAAATTTAAAATTCCAAAAGAAATATATTTGTATGTCTTTTTTTTTTTTTTGCCTTTTTATCCCTAGCTTGTCATACATGTGACTCTGTGAGTAACAATGTACCCCATTGCAATAATTGAACCAAATGATTTGCGGTGGCATATCTTTGAATCCTATGCACCCTCAAACGCCACTTGCCAATTTCTCACCACCTTTACCCAAATATCTCCAAATTAGCATCTAGCACACATGAACACATTATATCTTGTTATCCAATGCAGACCCAGTCTAAAAATGAAACATGTTAAATTGTTAATGTGTTATTCTGAAACGTGTTATTCGGATAATATCCGTATGTCATATTCGGATATTATCCGAACAAAAACTCGGATATTCCGTATCCATCGGATAATCAGTGTTCCATATCCGTATCCGTATCCATGTAAATTATCTGTATCCATATCCTTATCCGAGAAATCAACCGGATATCTGTGAAACTATCCAAATCATCATCCAAATCAATTCGGTCGGTCGGTCGGTCGGAAAATATCCGTACCAGTTCCATCCCTAGGTTGTACTACATTCTTCCAAAAAACGAGATTGGGAACAACGGCTGCCGTGCCTTGCCGGTATCCTTAGTCTTTTGGTAAGGAAAATGTGATAATGTCACAGGAGCCAGGAGGCAACCGTTGTGGCTGCATTGAGCGCAGTGCGCTTGGCACTGCTCCTACTGGACACTTGAGTAATGGAGTGTACCATCTATGTATCATGAATAAGTGATATGCGGTGATACGTAATTTCTGAAAAAAACAAGAATCTAACAATATGGTAATCATATATGTATTAAAATAAAATATATATAAATAAGCCATAAGAGATTTAAGACAATGATTAGTTTATTACCTTGATGAAAAATTGAAAACTATACATTTCTTGCCTCCTTTTCTCCGCTTCGTAACTCAGTCAATGCAAATGAATGAAACAGACAATGAAAAAGTTGTTGCTAGTCAAAACTCAGTTTTATGAGGAATACAGTATACTTAAAAGATGACCTACCCAACAAAATTTGACCCAAATCCTTCAATCCATGATCAATAATTGAGGAAATCTAGCATTTGAGAGCTTACACTCGACATCCCTAAAGCAAAAGGTTAACCTAATTTAGAAATTGGAGATGGGATGCACTAAAGAATACAGAGCAGCACTCAACTTTATTGAAGATCTTGTCTCTTGGAGTAGGCCAGTGACTGCAGAGGCAGCAATGGGTGATTTGGCTGTAGTGGATAGGTGGGTGCGGCGGCGGCGACCGGCAGAGAAGGGAGAAGCGGCAACAGAGAAGGGAGGTGCGGTGGCAGAGAAGGAAGGGGTGGCAGCATCTGGCGAGAGAAGAGGCATGTGATGATGGGAGAAGGGAGCGGTGACTTGCGGTGGGAGGAGAAGGGGGAAGCGGCGGCAAAAGAAGGAGAGGCGGTGGTGGGAGAAGTGAGGGGCGGTGGTGGCCGGTGGTAAAGGGGGAGCCAGAGATTGGAGCGGTGATTTGTGGTCACGGGAGAAGGTTGCTACGACAGGAGAAGGGTGAAGTGCGATCGGAAGTTTGTAATGAGGAAAAGTGAGATTTTCAGGGTTAGGATTGATGGGTTGGAACATGCTTTCCTTTTGGGGGGCTTCGTGCTATAGGTTTTGTGGTATCGCGGAGTATCACGGGGTATCGAATAAGGAATCGGATTTTTAATTAATTTTTTACGCTAAATCTTACCTATCCTTCTTGATATCGTATTGGGGAGGATCACCGTATCGGATACGTATTTTTGTGAAGGATGGGTGTTTCACAGTAGCACTGCACAAACACACCCGGCGGTTGAAGCTTCCAAGCCCCATCTGACCTCACGGCTCACACACATGTACGCACACGCACACCGTCCTGCGGCAATCGGTACATACGCACGCAGCATGCACGTCACTCGCGCACGAAAGGCTGCAGGGATTTACAGCTGCCACCTTGGATGATCCATGCGTGCCGTGCCGGACGCATGGCCCCTTCTGCGGTCGATCCCCAACTCGGACGCTTACAAAAAGGGCCCACCCCCCTCCCCAGGCCAGCCACGCCTTCGTGTGCCTGCAGCTGAGCTAGCTCGTTTATCCTTGTAGCTCCGCGCGCGTCGATCTAGCTAGTTAAGCTAGCCCAGTTTCACAGGAAAACCTTCGGTTTTCAGAGGGAAATGGCGTCTTTTGGTAGGCCGGGCCCGTCCAGCGGCGACGTCCTCGAGCCGTTCGCCGACGACGACATCGTGGAGCCGCTCACTCTCAGCTCGGCGCAGATACGGATGCTTAGGGTACCGTATATCTGCACTCGATCTCTAGTTATCCCAGCTTGTATATACCATGTTCCGCATTCTACGTGTGCTTAGTCGTATATTCAGGTTTGCCTGTGTACTAGTGCCTTTTTTACGTTAGATTTATTTGTGTTAATTGATTCCCTAGCTAGCTACTTGTTTAAATGAAAAACAACTTGAGAGCATGTTTGGAACACATGAGTTTCATAGAAATTTCACATAAATATTTGGGAATCAGTACAATTCCTGCTAGGACTGATAGAAAATTCCCGTGTTACAAACGTCACTATATAGCACTTATTTAGTTGGTTTGAAAAGAGTACTGGTGTGCGTATTAGATGCACCAAGCTAGCTCTATTTTAAACAAGCTAGGGATCTATTGTAGCGTATAGGTTTGTCGTGTAGGAAAAAAAGAATTGAGAAAAAAAAAATCCATGGATCTACTTATATTTCACTTCTTGATACCCAAATTATATATGGGAGTGTATAGGCATCTTCCGGATGTTTTTGTCCCAAAAAACATCCAAACTTTGGACCGTACGATCAAAACATACATCCGTAGGATCAATCCACCTCGAATTCAAGGGGGCGTGCATTGATCTGAAAGCAAATCCAATGGTCAAGAATTTGGATGATGGTTGGTAAAGAAAACATCCGGATGAAACTTATCAAAACCCATTATATATATACATATTGAGAGGTGCTTCTATGCTCTTCTTTTTAAAAGTTGCACAATTATTAAAGCATGAATGAAGGGTAGATGGTGATTACTTACCCCTTCGCTTGCTTCAAGATTTGTGCAACTTGTACTAGAAGGAAAAGCATAGAAGCACATCTCATACATATTTTCTTTGGTGTGGGGGCTTATAGATGATGTAAAAAAAATGCCATGAAGCAAAGCTAAAGCATATGTTCGTATTAATACTTCTTTTGAGTGGGTGCTTATGAATATATAGCTATAGTATAGATCACTCTTAGTTCTATGTTTTCAACTGCTTATGAATAGCTAGTTGTGCATTTGATATTTAGCTATTTCTATACTACATTTGTTGGTTATCTATGCGAAAAATTATTTAACCAACTAAACCAAGCACAGAAAAGATCTACATGTTAGGGTTTCAATACAGATAGATGAGGCGTTGATCAATCAGAATACTTTTTCACCAAACAGATCATTTGCGATGCACCTGCCTTTCATTAGTTTCCACCCTGAAGAATTCGCCGGAGTTGATTAAACTGATCTTACTCGATCACTGCAGGAGGAATATCTGAGGCTGTACTGCCGCAACGGTGCTTCCAGCAACGTGCACAACCAGGTAATCGCATGCAGCGCATGCAAATCCTTCCAAATTAACTTTATTTTGTTATTGTCGAGGTTACATTTTTGTTCTCTAGAAGTAACGTACGTTGGATCGAACCGCACGTACCCTTTTTGGCATATATATGCATGGTCCACACTGCATTTCGCTAGACGGCGATGTACGTGACTGGAGCTAGCCATTTGCTGACTTGACTGTTCTTATCCTTAAGCCATCAAAACCACCTAGAGAAAAAAAAAAAAAGAAGGAAAGCTAGCACCGTATACAGTACTTCTGTTCGATCATCTGATTCACTTCGCCCTTTGGCAACTGTTTGTACATGATTACTTATGCAGAATAGCTAGGTAATTAACATGCATGCACGTGTTTCTCTCTCTCTCTCTCTCTCTCTCTCTCTCTCTCTCTCTACATATATAGGTTACTGCGAATCCTGGTGCTGACATCCATGGAGGAACGAACCCGGAGACGACTGCGAATCCACCTGAAAATGCCCGCGGGAAGGAGGCGGCGGAAACCACCGCGCCCGCCACACCGAAGAAGTGAGTTCCTTGCGTCGGTCGGTCCCGCATGCGAAGCCTTCGGCGAAGCAGGGCGCGTCCGATGAGCGTCTCGGTGAGCTATATATGTAGTGAAAATAATTAAGTTGTGTGTGTGGTGGACTAATACTGTATCGGTAGCCTGTGATGCGTGGCATGGTACTTAGTAGCAATAATCTGGTGTGCTGCGTGGCAAAGTATCTCCCAGATTTTTGTGCTGCCTTGAATTCAGTCGTGTCATCGTGTGTGTACATGTTCATGGCAGAGAATCTGCCAGACCGTGCTATCTTAATTTCCTTCATGTTTGTGGTGATCTTTAATTGTTGGCCAGTTACCACTCCCTTATTTTCTATTTATCGTTTTGAACGTGTCTACAATATACGTATTTGAAAATTACTTTCTAGTTATGTTAATAAACAATATTAAAATATATATTGTTATGAAAGTATTTTTTTATAACAAATCTAGTTATAACATTTTCATGTGAAAATCCAAATATTATGCATACTAGCGGTTAAAGTTTAAAAGAGTTGACTGCACACGTTCTGAAAAAGGCGTCTAAAAAGAGAATTGAGGGAGTAATTGCATCGCATGCATAATATTTCCCAATGCAATATTTACCTCAAATCCTCAACGTAAGGTGATTTGTAGATACAGCGTAGGAGGCTCCTTGCAGGAGCCTTATATGTATGAGATGGTTCAAGAAAAAAGTTATCTATGTGTTTTGTTGTTTGAATGGAACCATCCCATCCTGAACCAAGTGACACAAATTTGAAGAATATTCCCTCTAGATGCTGAACCATTCCATTCACCTAAAATAATAGAACCAAATAGTACAGAACCATCCCATCCCATTCAACCTCATCCCATCAACCAAATACACCATTAATCTATGGTACTATAGGTACGAGTTTTTGTATAATTGTCTTCTCGCAAATTGTAATTATGCTATTCATTAATAAAATCTAGCTCCTGTTTCTAAAACAAAGGTGCATGGTCCATGACTCCATGCAAGCCAGTGGATTGGCAATCCATGGCCCAAAAATATCCTCCTAGCCTCCTAGGGACAATTAATAATTTGTTTTCGATCCCCCACGGTGGAGAGGGGGGAAAGGAAAGGGGATGTTTGTTTTGATTGGTTGCTTAATGTAAACCGTCAAAAACGCAGTCGGACAGCCCAAATGATACTGGTTAACAGATACAGTGGATTAATCCGCAGCCCACAAAGATATCGTCTAGCCCGATTTCTAAGGCCGTTTGTTTAGCATAGATTATTTAGCTTATAGCTTAAAACTATCTTTTTGGTTTAAGGGGCTTAAATGTAAATTGCTTTTAAGCCAAGCCAAGCTATTTGGCATTTTGTTTTTTTCTCTTTTTAGCCATGGGTTATTGTTGAAATGTCTTAAATATCCTTGACGAGTACCCATACCATGGGTACCCCCATCAGCCCGGAAGCACGAACGGGCTGACCTATCACGACGGAAGTCCGGCACCACCGAAAGGTACTTGGGCCGCAAGGAACGAGCCCCGACCTGTGCGGGGCCGACCCCGGACGGTCGGCGGACTCTGGTTCCAAGCGGTCGGCACACGCCGGCCGCCTAATATCGAAGCTCAAGCTCCGCCCGCGCACAAGCCAGCAGGGCCACGCCGATGTCGGTACCGCTTTGTGCGCAGCGTCCCCTGACATCCGTACCAGGGTAGGCGGCTCCTTCCCAAGGTTGTCAGAAGAGCCACCGAAGAAGTCAAGCCCCCGTCCCGTCGCCTGGCACACCGCAGAGGAGTACGCCCACTCCCGAGGCCTAAGCAAAGTCAAGCGCCATTAAAGTCACCGAGGCTGACAAGAGCACCACGCAACACGCCACCCGACAAGATACGCAAGATCAGACGCCACAGAGCCACCAACCCTACCTCGGGACAGCGGGGTTGGCCGGACAAGACATGAGACCCCTCTCCTCGTAGTCTTCACAACTCCGTGTAAACCGCCTCCTCCGTCTATATAAGGAGGCAGGGCCGAGAAGGAGGCGCGGGAAAAGGAAAAGCAGTCTCCTAGGTAGCCTCGACTCTAGCGAAAACCTCAAGGGATCGGACAATGACCGTCGCCTCGCCTGTACACCCCCTGTCCGTCTCCCAAAGATCAATACATTCACACCGCACGAACTGGAGTAGGGACATTCGGCCCGAACCAGTATACATCTTCTGACTCCTCGAGTCGACCATTCGGGGAGAGGGAGCGCGCGACCCCATCCGACCATAAATTCGTATTGCCGGTGCACGAAACACCGACAATCCTTTTTTTTTCTAATGCCAACTATTCCAAAGTTCGTCATGGCCTTATACAATTTGACAAACAATTACATTAATTAATAGTAAAGTCAGTTCAATCACAACAATGGTTCTTGATAATCACAGTTCAATTCGAAAAAGGAAAGATAAATGAAAAAAATACAAAAAAAAACCATGTCCTCATGTTGCTCTCACCGAAGGGTGTCGTTGCAACTGAGACACCATCGAGATCTAGGGATTATTCGTCGCCGCTACCACCCAGCTTCCCTTCCTCCATATTTGAATGAAGGGAATCATATCCATCAGGGGTGGCAAACGAGGCCAACAGAGGGAGCGTCAAAGGAGGCCAGTGGTGGTGGAGGAAGCATATCCGCAAGGGACAAAGTTCGGGGGTGACTAATGGAGGCACGAAAGATGCTAGTGGGACACAGAGAGAGAGAGAGAGAGAGAGAGAGAGAGAGAGAGAGAGAGAGAGAGAGAGAGAGAGAGAGAGAGAGGAGGTCGGTGGTGGCGTTTAGGAGTGATAGGCAGCGAAGATCTTTGGGTTGGAGGTGTGGTAAAGGACAGCGGCGATAAGGGAGGAGCACAATGATGGCGTGGGAGGCTAGAGGAGGACAACGGCTACGGAGGGTTGAGGCTGGTGATGGCATGAATCACACGGGGAGGGAGAGAGACCACAGGGTGGAGGGGTAGGAAAAGTGAGTTAGGGTTAGAGTACTAATGTCTTTTATACGTGATAGATGTGGGTAGTTTTATCTTAACTTTAGTGATATGAGCCTAAAATAAACCCACAACAAGTCAAAAAAAAACCTTGTTAGTCTCTTTTCTCTTAGTTATATAGTGGTTTTTGGCTTTTAAAAAGGTCCAATTAAAAAACTATCCCGTTGTTTGGGCATTGGTTTTTTTTTTTTTTTTTTTTTTTTTTAAAAAGGCATTGGTCTTTTTACTATTAAGCCAGAGAAAAAAAAAAAAAAAAAAAAACCCACACAAAGTGGGCTTTGGATAGACAGGGAATAGACTTGCGTACCAACCCCCTTAGTTTCCTGGAAATCCCAAGGGATCGAGCCTAATCCCATTCATACAAACTAGTACAAAAAGAGCTGAAGTGTGGTTGTGCAATCTTACCCAGAGGCAAGAAAGACATCTTCAAACTGCATAATGCATGTGACGTAGGGTACAAGAGACAAGAAATCTGCATGCATGCATGCATTTCATATTTGCATGGGCACACCATGTCGTGCTTGTGCACCTGCCCCGGCCTGGCGATCTGCGACGGGAAGTTGGAGTGGTTCACGGCGTCGGGGAACCCTGCGTCTCCGGGCACAGCGCGCTGTACCGCCCGTACACCTTGCCGCCCTTGCTTCTCACCCCGCTGAGCCCGTTGCCCGTGTAGAACCGCACCCCGGGATGATCGACCCACAGCTCCATGCCTCCATCGCCCGGCCGGACGCGCCGTCCCGGCCGACGGCCGCCACCCGCCGCAGCAGCTGACCACCACGCTCTGCGCCGTCCACGGCGTAGTTCGTGTCGTAACCTGGGACGCCGCGGCGCAGGAGCCGGCCGATGCGCGAGCCCACAGCCGCCGGGGAGCTGAAGTCGTAGGGCGTGCCGGCCACGGGCGCGATCCGCCCGGTCAAGCCGTCGGGATGATCACGGCGTCCACGTATGGGCGTGTACCAGGAACCGCCTCGCCGAGGATGCTACCGCTGCCGTGGCCGCCGAGGTTAGCGTGGTGGGCGAGGTTCACCGGGCGGCCCTGCTCAGCGCCGTCGCGTTCATGCACAAGCAGCACGTACGGGCTAGACAGCTGGTACGTCACACTACTGTAGAACCGTGTTTCACAAGCGGTTAAAAACCATCTTACAACCGCGGTTCTAGGAAGTGGTGCGACATCAAGCGGTAAAATGCGGTAATAATATCGTGGGAATAGGATTCGAACCCACGACCAGCACTCCATCCTCGTGACCCGCCTCATCCATCTAGCCAACCCACCCACGCGTGCTCTCTAATAGAATAAGACACTCACTCCTTTTATTATTTCTAAAACTGGGTTTCTACAAGCGGTTCGTGACACGAACCGCTTCTAAAGCTTTAGAAGGGGTTCGTGTCACGAACCGCTTCTAAAGGTGGGGCTTTAGAAGGGGTTCGTGCCATGAACCGCTTCTAGAGATCCTTTCCGGCCTGTTGCCACGAACCGCTTCTGGTGCGAGCATTACAACCGGTTTGCACCAAACCGTTTCTAATAGACCGGTTGTGATGCCCGATTTTGTAGTAGTGTCACGTACACGTCCAGGTCGCCGGGAAACCCTGTTTTTGTTTAACGACGTCTGTTAACGAACTTCGTGTAACAACATATTCAGTAACAACTGTTCGAAACACGACAATTTTTTTTTCTAGTTCCTACGAAAATTAAATTGTTTTCTGTAAAATTCTGGTGTTGCAATTATGGAGACACTATGAACAAAGAACAGTAGAAACAACAGGAGTGGCATGTGTTATGTGCAGTAGTGTTTACTCAGATTTTTGTCCAGCGATACACCTTCTTTTCTTTTCATTCCTTTCCTTTTCTTTTTTAGCCTTTTGAATTGCTTACAATGATCGCATTGCCACTTTCCATTCAGATGCGAGACTTTTTACCATCCCGTCGGTACCAAAATATACATTAAAGGGAATATTAAAAGTTTAAAATGTGGTAAGTACCAAGAGGTAAAAGACTTTATAGGTAATTTGGTGGTATCACATGGTATGTACCTCCTAAAGATGATAAAAACTCTATCTATTATATTATTAAAGTAGAGTAAAAAAATAGCTGGCCACCACATTCGTTTTCAAGGGCTAGAAATTCTCACGTTAATCGGAGAAAAAAATAGAAAAGATCTAGCCGTCTATCTGGTGGACTCAAATTATAACGGCTTAGCTCAAAAGAAAGAGTCCCTGTCAAATACCAAAAAATAACTGAAATTTGAAATAAAATATAAAATAAAATTACTAATTTGATTTACATACGAAGTTCAAAGTAAAATAGAAATTCGGAATACAAATTAAATATAAATTACTAGTTGGATTTATATAGAAATTGTAACCTAAAACTAAAATTCAGAATAAAAATAAAAAATAAGACATTTTATATAGATTAAAAGCAAGAGTTCATGTCAATTACAATAAATAATAACTAAAATTTGAAAAAAAAATCTATTATAGTATTAAAGCAGAGTCAAAAGGAGCTACCACGTTCGCTCTCAAGGGCTAGAAAGAATTGGAGGAAAAAGAGAAAACATCTAGCCACCTATCTAACGGAACCAAGTTATAGCAGTTTAGATCAAAACAAAGAATAATTGAATAATTGATTTCGTCACAAACTTTAAAGAATAATTGAAATCCGAAAAGAAAATTAGTGGTTGGATGTATACACTTATTCCAGGCTAGATCTAAAATTTGTAATAAAAAATAAATTTTGATGCATTTTCCAAAGAAAAATACCTAAATAACTTCAAATCTGAATAGAAATTAAACAAAATTAGAAATTAGATTTGCAGACGAATTCAAAAAAACAATAATTGAAATTTAAAATAGAAATCAACCAAAAAAATTTGCAATTTGATTTCCAAACAATTCCATAGTAAAATCCTTAAAATAATACATATTCAAAATACATTAAATATAGTTAACAACGTGAACTGGGCATTGGCAATCCTGTTAGCTACGCGGCCGATCAACCCTCCGAAGTAGGCAGTGCTGTTTTGCAAATATGCGTGAGATGCAAGCAGAAACCAACCTAAGATTAAAAAAAGCTGTGGAAAATATAAATGAATTGGTTTTAATAGTTGAAAGAAAACTAGTTAATGGTATACTTTAGCTGGCCCACTCTCTCTTCACTCATCTTCTCCCCCACCCCACCCTCCCTCTTCTTCTTTCTCACTTGTCGGTGAGCACCACGAGGCAATGTCTACAAATGGAGGAGGAAGAGGAGGGGCGATGGGAGTGCCCCCCCCCCCATTGAAGAGAGTGGTTAGGGAGGTGATAGCCCGATGGTGGGCGATGGTGAAGGGAGGCACGACGAGATGACGACATGGATGGGATGGGGTTGGTAGCAGTGGCGGAACTAGAAAATTGCTAATAGATGTGCTCACATTGCGTCGTCGCTCGCTCGAGCCACTTGACGCGCCACCTGCTGCGCCGCTCGCCTGGGAGTAGCGTTCTCAAAATTTTTGGGGTGCCAGGACATACCTGGCACCCCTAGTTCTGCCTCTGGTTAATAGGGGAGAGGGAGATAGGTAGGGATGGAACTGGTACGGATATTTTCCGACCGACCGACCGACCGAATTGATTTGGATGATGATTTGGATAGTTTCACAGATATCCAGTTGATTTCTCGGATAAGGATATGGATACAGATAATTTACATGGATACGGATACGGATATGGAACACTGATTATCCGATGGATACGGAATATCCGAGTTTTTGTTCGGATAATATCCGAATATGACATACGGATATTATCCGAATAACACGTTTCAGAATAACACATTAACAATTTAACATGTTTCATCGCTTTGAGAGGACTGGGGTCTGCATTGGATGACAAGATATAATGTGTTCATGTGTGCTAGATGCTAATTTGGAGATATTTGGGTAAAGGTGGTACGAGAAATTGGCAAGTGGCGTTTCAGAGAGCTACTTAGGATTCAAAGAAGATATGCCACCGCAAATCATTTGGTTCAATTATTGCAATAGGGTACATTGTTACTCACAGAGTCACATGTATGACAAGCTAGGGATAAAAAGGCAAAAAAAAAAGACATACAAATATATTTCTTTTGGAATTTTGAATTTAAATTTGGACCGATTTTGGAAAAAAACTGAAATTGGATTTTAAAATATCCGACTAATATTATTCGTATTCATGTTGATTCCGATCCGTATTCGATTTGTATTCGTAACCGATATTATCCTGTATAATTCGTATTCGATTCTGTATTCGACACTATTCGTATTCGATTCTGTATTCGATAAAAAAATACGGATACGGATATGAATAGGACGATATTCGACCGTATCCGATCCGATCACATCCCTAGAGATAGGGGTAAATGCTGGTGGAGGAGGGGTGGGGAAAGTGGAGTAGTGTGGAGTTGGGCCAGCACCAGATAAGAAGGCGAGAGAGCAGTGGGAGGGAAACGGTGGAGAACAAGTCAAGGAGAGCGTCGCTAGTTGGATGCAGGGTTTCAAATTTTGTTTTCGGTTTAAATCTCGTCACCCTCCGAAATCTCGACGAAATCTCATTATTTTCGGATGAAATCCGGATGAAATTCAAAATTCAAAATTCAAATCCGGCATTTTTTGAACCGAGATTTTCGAGATTTTGGTCAAAAAAAAAGAAATTTTGTCCAAAATTACCGAAATCTCGGTAAATTTCAACTGAATAAAAGATGGTTCAAATGACGTCAAAAAATTTTGAAATTTTTTTGGATGGTCCTGGCACATAACTATTGTTCCCATAAAAATTTCAGATGATGACCAAGCCTGACGGATTTTTTTAAAAAAATCTAATAGTGCTATTGTCATGATAAAAGGTTGACCAACAAATTTCTACCGAATGGAAAATAGTGCAAACCACATTAGAAACTTTTGAAAAAAATTTGGATGGTCCTAACACATCCATAATATTTTTAGATAATGATCAATCTTGAGAAATTTTCAAAAATTCTAACAGTGCTACTGAAGACTGATCGACAATTTTCAACTGAATGAAAAATAGTTCAAACCATGTAGAAAGTTTTAAATTTTTTTGGATGGTCCTGATGCATCACTAATATTCTCATAAAATTTTTAGATGATAATCAAGCTTGAGAAATTTGTAGAAATTCTGACTGTTTCACATGGATGCTACTTAATTAATGACCGTGAGAATTAATGTGCATAGGCTAACTGGATAATCTACCGACTGTTTCACATGGAAAACGATGTGAAAAATCCAATTTGGCTAAAATCCGGTCAACATTTGGTCAAATTTCGGTCAAAAAACTGAGATTTTGGTCAAATATACTGAAATTTTGCTAAGATTATAGGTCACTGTAGTATTTTGATTTTTTTTAAAAAAAAATTTAAATTTCGCTGCGATTATGAAACTCGAAGGGATCCAAAATCTGAAATTTCGTGGAATTTCGGTGAGATTTTGATCCCTGATTGGATGCTATACCGTCCGGATTGCGTGGTATAGTCGTACTCTTAAAAGTTTGAACCACCAAGGGAGTAGGTTTGCATTGCATGTTAGAATATGTTTCAAGAGGGAATGGGGCAAGGAACACAGGGGAATTGAGCAAAACTTGGAGGTTTGAGCAGTTGCTGAAAGATGTTACAAGAGAAGGCAGGAGAAAAGAACTGCTGACTTTAATGTTGATCTGTAGTTCTGTACTCATCACTCAAGTCGACGAAGTGTCATTGCATTCTGAATTGCATACCGAGAGAGAGAGAGAGAGAGAGGAGATGCCTGCCCACTGCTATAAAACATTGTGAGAAAAAAAGAGAGAAAAAGAAAGTAAGAAACAGATGGATATATGATCTTACAATATATTCAGCAACGGTATCATAGCCGAGGACTACATCCGCCAAGTTTCCTACGAGGAAGAAGAAAGATTTGCAATGTGTTAAGAAGACTTACGTAGAAATAACAAACTGCGGAAGGAAGACGAACCATACCTTTGGAGTCAGGAAGAACCACAGACATGAGTAGCACCTCAGTTAGTGACCTTGATGGAGAAATCTCCTCCTTGAGCTCGTAGACATCAATCTTCTTCTTCTCAGCTTCTGCATTGCCGCCACCGGAAAAGCCAAGGGCCACAAGGCAAAAGGCAAGAACAAGCCCATTTGACAAGTCCAGCTACACAATGTCACCTTACAAGAGCTCAAGAGGGGAGGAGAAGCTCACTACCAAGGATTCAAATTTCGTTTTCGGACTCTATGTCGGGACTAACCGAAATCCAAAATTTCAGCGAGATTTGGAAAGTTCAGACGAAATTCAAAAACCAAATTTCAAATCCATTTTTTCAACTAGGAAATCCGAGATCTCAGCCGAAATCACCAAGATCTCGACCCACATTGAACCAACCGAAAAATTATCCAAAACACATCAAAAAAAATTGAAATTTTTTTGGATGGTCCTGACACATCACTAATGTTCTCATAAAAATTTCAGATAATGATAAAGCATGAGGAATTTTTAAAAAAATCTAACAGCGCCATTGTTCTGATAAAAGGCTAACCGGCAAATTTCAATCGAATGGAAAATCGTGCAAACCACGTTAGAAACTTTTGAAATTTTTTGCGGATGGTCCTAATACATTCATAATATTCTCATAAAATTTTCATATGATGACCAATCTTTAGGAATTTTCAAAATTTCAAATAGTGTTACTAAAGATGGAGTGACAAATTTCACATGAATGAAAAATAGTTCAAACAACTTTAGAAAATTTTGAAAATTTTTGTGAATGGTCCTAACACATCCATAATATTCCCATAAAATTTTCAAATTATGATCAATCTTGAGAAATTTTAAAAAATTCAAACAGTGATACTCAAGACTAACCGACAGATTGAACCAACCAAAAAATGGTCAAAAACATGTCAAAAAATTTTGAAATTTTTTGTGGATGATCTTGACCCTAAATCCAATCAAACACAATGCACAAAAATTAAAATCTAGCAAAAAAAACCACCAAATCTCATCCGAAATCGTCGAGATCTCACCAAAAAAATCTGAAATTACTGTAACAATTTGAATTTTCAAATTTTTTTATTCCGCCAGGATTTTGAAACTCGTCCCTGGCAAATCCGAGATTTCGTCGGTATTTTGAACCTTGCTCACTACTACTTATGAAGATGAAAAGGCAAAGAGATGTCTTAAGATTGGTTACGAATTCTACTCCCTCTGGTCAGAAATAGATACCGTTTTGGGTATTGACAAGGTCCCCAAAACGCAACTTTGATCACTAATTTATATTATAATATATTTATAAAAACTATTGAAATATAATATTATGAAAGCACTTTATCAAGATAAGCTATACATATCATTTTTATACATTCAAATTAAATATTTAAAAATATATTAATAGTTAAAATTTTAAAAATGTAACTGTATAAATCCCAAAACAATATATAATGTGGCTAGAGGGAGTATTAAAAGTTACCGCGCTCCAGCCAGGGATCAAAATTTCGCCAAGTTTTTGGTAATCTCGGACGAGATCTCGCTTTTCGGCCTAGGACAAAATCTCAAATTCCGGCTGGACCAAAAATTTTGAACAAGATTCAAATCTCATTTTTTTTGACGAGATTTCGCTGTGGCCGCCCAAGATCACTCTCCAATTGCCCGAAATTGTAGCATTTTAAACCGGATTGCATTGAAATATTACCGGATTTGAGGTAAGTTTTTTTTGTAGCATTATCATGAGCAATAGGAACAATACATATGAAAGAAATCGAAAAAAATGAAAATGTTTTTTTGGGGAAGATGGGATTCGAACCCATGACCTGTTGAATTGCATGAAGCCTAACCGCACTCTGATAACCAACTCCACTGACTGTATTGCTTGCTCAAGGTGGATAACTGACATTCATATCTTCTGAAGTCTTGTATTGGACTATAGAAGGGCACTTTCCCCTTTTTGCTCACGGGTTTAGTATGAGTAACTTCGCCCAAATCAGTAGGAGCCATTCCTCTCGGCGCTCCCACCGGACAGCGCCCAAATCCGGTCGTCTCCGGTCAGTTTTGACGGCGTCTCGGGCATATACGGTGAGATCTCGGTCTTCTCTGGCAAGTCCTCGGGCATCCCCGGCGAGATCGCGATGAGGTCAAAAAAATTTCATTTCGTCAGTGAAACAAATGCTTTCTGTTTGGAGCATCTTGTGTGGATCATCTTGTGTTAATCATGCGGTTTGCACTTGTTCTACTTCACTCATTCAAGTTAATTGGATGCTATATATGTTTTTTGGTTATCATGTCGCCTTGATTGCCATTGGAAAAAAGCTTTCTGAAATGTACAGCGAGTGCCTCGGCTATTGTAAAAAAGTGGTCTTGCTTGCTTGTCTAATTTCGACATAAGTGCTTGTTTAACTTGTTTTCGTATTTGTTAAGATTTTTCATAATATTAGAATCCAATGTGAATTAATACGAATGGTATTGTGCATATGGCTATGTATTACTTGTCGTTCACATTCCACAAGTAGTGGTAGACACTTTGCAAGGTTCAACTATTTTGTTGAAGTGTTACATTGGCAGTATGCTATTTTCCCACTATCGAATTATAATGTATCGCCATGGTTAGCTTTGCTTCTTTCCTGGGAAGTGTCCGTTGCAATTCGGTGTGTTATTTATGAGAACCCCATCAATTGGAATAGTCAGGTAGATCTCCCAGTCAAACGGGAAACCCAAAACAGGTCACTTCTAGTAATACGATCTTCTATGTATGCAGTATGTGTTAGTAATGCTTGTCTTCCGATGCAGAATATCGTGATGGATGCCGTTTGGGAGCATGGGGAGCGTGTCGGGCAAGGGTCGAAGTGCAATTACTGTCCGCATGTAATGAAGGGGGAGGATCAACTCGATTGAAGGAACATCTCGCCGGGCGCTCCGGTGATGTGAAGGCATGCCTTGGCGTACCTAAAGTGGTTAGGTAAGCCATGCTCGCGGACCTCCGTGGAGGTCGAGAAAGGAAGAAGGAGAAAGAGGTGGAGCGCCTGCATAAGGAGGAGGCTTGCGACGATTGGGCGTCGATGGTGGGAGACTACCATACAGAGCAGGAGCAACTGAAGATGGCCATAAGGGCCTCCAAAGAAGAGGCTTACCTTAGGAGTCAAGGTTTGACTTCAGGATCGGGGTCTGGGAGTGGTGCAGCGAGACACTCAGTCCAATCCACTACCAGCAAAATGTTTGGCAGGTCGAAATCAACACGGTCAAGCCAAGCCTCCATCGATGTTGACTTTGCACGGAGTGGTGCCCCGCAGCAACCTCGGATTGACACTGCATTTAAGCAGGGGGCGAGACAGAAGATTGGGCGGGCATGGTCTAAGTGGTTCCATGCAAATGCAATTCCAGGAAGGAAGGCCGAGTGTCCGTAATTCACAGGTATGTACAACTCGTGGGTTTGTAAGTTAAAATTCTTGTCATCATTAGACTAAACTCTTACGATCCGTTTTTTCAGGTGCACTCAAGATGATGCAAGAGCTAGGCCCAGGGGTTCGTGCACCACAGGGCCACGAGATCGACGAGAAGTACCTTGATGAGAACGAGAAGGAGATTTTCTAGTACCTTCAGAAGTTCAGGGACGACTGGTCGACATTTGGTGTGACAGTCATAGGCTGGACCTACAATGCAGAGTATCATCAACTTCATGGTGTACTGCAATGGGGTAATGTTCTTCCATAAAACCGTTGATGCCATAAGCAAGATTCAAGACCATAGTACCTGCTACGCGAGATAACAAAAGTGGTTGCCGATGAAATTGGTGCCGATAACGTGGTGCAAGTAGTTACTGACAATGGAGCCAACTTCAAGAAAGCATGCCAGATGTTACAAGTGGAGTATCTAATGATTATCTGGCAACCATGCTTGGCACACACGGTGAACCTCATGCTTAAGGATGTGTGCGAAATGGACGAGATTAAGGATGTTGTGGCAAGGGCGAAGAGGATTTGCCGCTTATAAAAATGGTCAAAAACCTCTGAGATCTCGGCCAAATTGAACCGGCCAAAAAATGGTCCAAAACACATCAAAAAATTTTGAAAATCATTGGATACTCCTCTTCGCCCTTGCCACAACATCCTTGATCTCGTCTATTTTGTACACATCCTTAAGCATGAGGTTCACCGTGTGTGCCAAGCATGGTTGCCAAATAATCATTGGATACTCCACTCGTAACATCTGGCATGCTTTCTTGAAGTTGGCTCCATTGTCAGTAACCACTTGCACCACGTTATCGGCACCAATTTCATCGGCAACCACTGTTGTTATCTCGCGTAGCAGGTACTTATGGTCTTGAATCTTGCATGTGGCATCAACGATTTTATGGAAGAACATTACCCCATTGCAGTACACCATGAAGTTGATGAAGCTCTGTATTGTAGGTCCAGCCGATGACTGTCACACCAAATGTTGCCCAGTCGTCCCTGAACTTCTGAAGGTACTGGACAATCTCCTTCTCGTTCTCGTCAAGGTACTTCCCGTCGATCTCGTGGCCCCGTGGTGCACGAACCCCTAGGCCTAGCTCATGCGTCATCTTGAGTGCACCTGAAAGCACGGACCGTAAGAGTTTAGTCCAAGGATGACAAGAATTTTAACTTATAAACTCACGAGCTTTTGAAGTACCTGTGAAGTATGGACACTCGGCTTTCCTTCCTGGAATTGCATTTGCATGGAACCACTTAGACCATGCCTTCCCAAGCTTCTACCTCGCCCCCTGCTTAAATGCAATGTCAATCCGAGGTTGCTGCGGGGCACCACTCCGTGCAAGGTCAACATCGATGGAGGCTTGGCTTGACCGTGTTGATTTTGACCTGCCAAACATTTTGCTGATAGTGGATTGGACTGAGTGTTGCGCTGCACCACTCCCAGACCCCGATCCTAGAGTTAAAACCTTGACTCCTAAGGTAAGCCTCTTCTTTGGAGGCCCTTATGGCCATCTTCAGTTGATCCTGCTCTGTATGGTAGTCTCTCACCATCGACGCCCAATCATCGTAAGCCTCCTCCTTACACTGGCGCTCCACCTCTTTCTCCTTCCTTTCTCAACCTCCGCGGAGGTCCGTGAGCATGGCTTGCCTAACCACTTTAGGTACGCCAGGACAGGCCTTCACATCACCGACGTGACCGGCGAGATGTTCCTTCAAACGGGTTGCTCCTCCCCCTTCATTACATGCGGACAGTAATTGCACTTTGACCCTTGCTCGACACGCTCTCCATGCTCCCAAACGGCATCCATCATGATATTATGCAACGGTATACGTATGATCTTGAGCTAACAAGAATTAATAACTATTGTAACATACATACAAGAAGTAATAACCTACAAGTATGCATCCTATGTCACGAGCAATTGGTAACTTGAATTATGCATGCATGTCATATGAAATACCTACTATCACCAAGCCAAAAACTAATCACTTAACACTTAATAGCATACTAATCACTTAACCTCATTCCTTCACTGGTGTCTACACTCCATAGAAGATTGAAGCATTGCTTAACTTAACACTTAACATGTTGTAGAGCATCACTAATTCTAATGTAGAGCATCACTTAACACTTAACAAGTTAACATCATACAAAATTACGTAGTTAACAGCATACTAATGATTAATGAAGAGCATACAAGTTAACAAGTTAATAGCATACTAATCTTAATGTAGAGCATCACTTAACAAGTTAACAGCATATTAATCCTAATGTAGAGCATCACTTAACACTTAACACTTAACCAGTATTTAATCAATTAACAGCATACAAAATTTTCTAAATCAATCAATCAATTAATCGTAATCCTAATGAAGATTGAAGCATCACTTAACACTTAACAAGTTGTAGAGCATCACTAATCGTAATGAAGCTTGTCTAAATCAATCAACTAACAGCATACAACCAGTACAAGAAGAGCAAAACAGTAGCTACAAATTGACATAAGTTACTCACCAATGCAGACAAAAAATTTCAAACTTCACCGAGATTTCGCTTCATAATCCCGAGATTTGATGTAATCTCGCCGAGATCTCCCCTTTTAACGGCGAGATATGCTAATTTAACGGCCGGATGTCGCCGGATTTGGCCGGAGATAGGGCGTCGGCGAGACCAAAGAGCTGTGTGAGTGAGGGGAAAGTGACGAAATGAACTTTGAGCCCGTGAGCGCATGGGTAAGGCTCGGTTCTCTTTCATGCGCATGGGTAAGGTTATAAGTATTGCTTTTGCTGAATTGGTACAGGTAATACACAGAGGTTGAGTTGGTTGGAGGCTTTATATGAAAACCGTGAGGTTCAAGGTTCAAATCCCACCTTGGAGCTCAAAATTTTTTTCGCTATTTTTTCCACTTTCTTTACATGTATTTCTTATAAAACGTATTTGAATGCTCACAAAAAAAAAACTGAAGCTAAATCCGGTCCAAATAAAATGAAATCCGGCCAAAATAGTGCTAATTTCGGTATAAATTAGCGAATTCTCGGACGGTTTGGGCGAGTTCTCGCCGAGATTAGCGAGATCACTGCAGCATTTCAAATTTTTTGAAATTTTTTCCACTTTCTTTACATGTATTTCTTATAAAACGTATTTGAATGCTCACAAAAAAAAACTGAAGCTAAATCCGGTCCAAATAAAATGAAATCCGGCCAAAATAGTGCTAATTTCGGTATAAATTAGCGAAATCTCGGACGGTTTGGGCGAGTTCTCGCCGAGATTAGCGAGATCACTGCAGCATTTCAAATTTTTTGAAAATTTTTTATCCGGACGGTATTTTGTATCTCGGAAGGGAGCGAAATCCGAGATTTCGACGAGATTTGTACCCTTGGCCTCGTCTACGTTGCATACTCGTGCAATTGTGCGTCTCTTTTTCGTGAAGATCTCGGAGGCTACCAAAACCTGTTGCGTGTAACAGCATTGGCTGGCAGCAGTGGGCTTTCTTGAGGCTACATCCTACATGTTTTGACATGACCAGAACGGGACAAGGCAAACACACTGTGCTATCCACTGCGCTGTACAAAGATCTACTATTGATCAGGCAAAGCGGAGGTCATCACATAAACTGTGGTTTTAAGAACCGGATACAGGGAATCATCAACCTCGTATTTATCTTTCAACGGAGCTGCTGAGAATCATCAACGGGATAAATTCACCAGATTTGTAGCAGAAGTGAAGTCTGATCATTACATGCATCTTTTTATTCACATGAATAACAGCCTAAAAGCTATCCCCATCCCAAAAGCTTTCGGACCTGCAACGAATTCAAAACATATGAAATTCCCCTGACAAATTCATGTCTCGAGCCTTGACTCTTGGCATAATTACACCAAAAACAATCTATAAAGCGCCATACCAGTTCAGTAGGCAGACGAAGAACCTCCTTATAGTCAACCAATCTAAAAGCTATACGAAGAGTTTTTTTTTCTTCTATATATATATACTCCCTCCATTCCATTATATAAGGAAGAAGTTGCGTCGCAGAGCTCGAGGAGGTTAATACATGTATGTATATATGAGAGATAGGAGAGAAAGCTAATATATGTATGTATGCGCATGTGAGATGAGAGAGAAGCGAGAACAGAAGTCCAGAGAGCGCCGCGCCCTATAGACAGAGAGAGAGAGCGCGCCTCAAGAGCGCTGCTGCTTCAGAGCTTGTCGACGTCAACGTTCCTGAAGCTCCCGCGGAGCAACGACAGAAGGCCACCACCGTGCACCCTCCCCTCGGGGACAGCGAGCCCTCCTCCCTCTCTGCCCCTATCCGACGGAGGCACGGACGATGACGAGGACTTCATAGAGTGGGGGACCAGCACCTGAGGAGGTATCAGTTCCTGCCTCCTCGCCGTGGCCACGGGCGAGCCGTCGCAGTCCGACACCGTGCTGACACCCGACGACGAGTAGTCGTTGTTCACGGCGCTGGCAGTGGCGGCTGCGGCCGACGACGAAACGATGCCGTGGAAGTGGCCCTTCCCGATCATGCTCCCGACGCCGTTCTTTCCTACCCCGCCGCGTCGTTGCTGTTGCTGCGAGGCCATCAGCGTCCCGTGCGCGGCGCAGAGGCCGCTCCTCCCGCGGGAGAACTTCTCGCAGCCCATGTCCCACGTGCACCGCTTGCCGCCGCCGTGGGCCTTGCAGAACTCGGTGCTCCCCTGCGCGCTCTTGCCGCAGCTGTCGACCTTGCACCGCTTGCCGCCACCGTGCTTCACGCAGGAGTCCGTGCGCCCGCGCGCGCTCTTGGTGCACCCGGGTACCGCGCAGCGCTTCCCTCCCCCGTGCGCCACGCAGAAGCTGGTGCCCCCATGGACGCTTTTGGGGCATACGCCGCCGCCTTCGAACATGCAGCGCTTCCCACCGCCGTGCGCCTTGCACAGCGGCGTGCTTCCTTCCGCGCCCTTGGGGCAGCCCTCGAAGACGCACCTCTTGCCGCCGCCGTGAGCCTTGCAGTAGAGCGTGCTGCCCTGCGCCCCCTTGCGGCAGTCCGGGAATTGGCACCGGCGGCCGCCGCCGTGGGAGATGCAGAATCCGACCCTCCCCTCAGCGCTCCGGATGCAGCCCTCGACTGAGCACCTCTTCCCTCCTCCGTGCTTGATGCATCGCCCAGACTTGCCCCGCGCGGCTTTAGGGCAGCCATGGTGCCCGCACCGGCGGCCTCCGCCGTGGGCGATGCAGTAATCCGTCTTTCCCTCGGCGCTCTTGGTGCAACCGAGCTGCTGGCACCGCCGGCCTCCTCCATGGGCCTTGCAGTATGTCGTGCGGCTCTCGGCGCCCTTGTGGCACCCGGGCTTCTGGCACCTCTGCCCACCTCCATGGGCAATGCACAGGCCTGATGCACCTCTCGCACCTTTAGAGCACCCTTTGAACCTGCACTTCTTCGGATGCCGGCGATGAGCTTGCTGCCCAGGATTGCTTACTACCGTGGCAACGTCAGAGCTCACACCAAACGAAGCCTCCGTCATGGTCGCTGAAGGTTCAGGGCTGAACTGAAGGCGGCGCTGACCATGATGAGTACTATCATTGGTGTTGTCCGTGTGATCTTGCAGATCCTGTGCCTCTACCTGAGCCTCTTCTGCAACACAAAGATTTGGCCGAGGCGCGAAGAGCAGGGACGGCATGTAGCCACCGGAGCTCGTTCTTGCCGACGTCGAACCCTCGTCGACAACGGAGAAGGAGATGATGTTTCCCGTAGGCGCTTCCGAATGTTGAACAATTGCTTCCGCATTATCCCCCTGGTCAAGCCCAAGGCTCAGCATCCCGGGATCAGTGAACAAGAAGCTCTGACCAAACAGAGTCACCGGTGCTTTCAATTTGCGTGCTCCTCCGGTGGGCTGGTCATCTGCGGAGTTCACGTCCGGCGACGGACCCAACCCAAGGACCAGCCTGCACCCATCGTCTTGTGCAGACACATGATTCGACCTCCGCGTACCTCTGCTACCACCATGACTGCAGTTGTCCATTGCTGAACCCGGGAAGTCCAGGGAGAATGAGGTCTGACCATGGCTGACGACTGTTGTGTAGCCTTGCACTGCATGCGCCATTAGCACCGCAGAGCTATCCATCATGGGCTGGTTTCCACAGTGCAGGATATCCGCGAAACCGTTGTTCATCTGGGCTTAACTACTTCAATACGGTGAAGGTGGTGGAACGAACAACAATTAGGACGGTTTCTCTTGAAGGCTAGCAGAAGATCAGGTGTTTCCTGATCTTTTCATTTGTGCATCACAGAGTAGACGAAGTGGAAGAATATCAGCAGCAGTGTGGTACCATTGAGTCCACCGCTAACAAAACCCGATGTGTCCGCCCGGTCCATTACCGTCAGGCTTCAGTGAAATTTTGATCCAGAAGGCACTTGGCTTCTGACAGGCTAAACCATCTGATATAACAATGCTCTCTGGTAGTTCAGCATCAAGTAGAAGTGTAGAAGAGAGCTCCAATGATGTATGCCAGTAAAAGTCTTCAGGCTACAATAATACTGCAAAAGAAGGGAAATGGTAGGTCAGATGAAGCACATGCTCCAAAAGATCAGCGTGGAATGAACTAGCGAAATTGCCTTTCAACAAAAAAAATTGTATAGCGAAATGAACAAGTAATGATGCCCAGCAGGGTAACTGAAAGAACAAATCAGTAGAAAGATCAGTCTTACTGATTTTCCAGCACTCTTACTGATTATCTGGTTCCAGTGAAATTTGGACTATTATTATTGACTTCATATGTCCGACACCTGTCCTAGAAAAAATCTTAGGAGTTTCAGGAATTTTAAGAACTAGTATTTATCGACCACACCAACTACAAAATGTTATGGAATGTTTGACAATCATCAAAAGGAGGACCAAACTACTAAACTAGTAGGCAAACAAAGGTTTGTGGTACAGACTAAAGAGAATATTGATGACATGCAATTTAACTTACACCAGAGAAGTAAGAAGCATCAATATTACTGCAATTGAAAAGCTGGCTCACTGGAAGGAAATCGGAAAACATAGGAATGAGTCAACATATGACGAAGAACTATAACCAGGACTCCACTCCTGAAAAAATTGGGCCTCTATTTTGCTAGTAAACCACAAAGATTATGTTATGAGTAGTGCTTTCATGCATCACCTCCTAATACAAGTTGCACAACCCTTGAAGCAAACGAAGGGATAGGTAATCACCATCTACTTTTCATTCATGTTCTAATATTTGTACAACTTTCAAATAAGAATGCATAGAAGCACCTCCTCCTGTATGTTATGTATTGAGGGGTAGATGGTAATGTTATTCAGAACGGGCATACAGAATTGAAGAAAAACCCAAAGTTCAACGCAATAAGTAATCGAAACATGCATGTTTGGCTTATGGAATTTTGGTATTAGCTCATCCTTAACTAACCTTTGGAATATGAAGAAATAAAAAGCCATACCAAGCACACAATAACAGTAAGTCAAAGCTTCCCTTGAGTAGGAGCCACATATCAATAGAAGCCCTCATCATCATTTGGTGCTTGACAAAATGAGTATGCAGGTTGCACAACATGTATCCCAACAAACTCGACTGAATATTTTTTGAGCCTTTCTAACCATGAATCCTCCACACGTGACGTCATGCTCGTGTTTGTAATGCATAGTGATCTTTGATAAAAATCGGAGAAATACCAGAACTTCCTCCCCGTCTTACGGAACCACTTAATTTAGAATTCTCCCCCAAGAAACCATTGGTGTCTTGGTAGGACTCGTACATCTAGAAATCACTGGGGAAGGGGAACGACATGGATACTGAAACGCCCAAACGTATCCTTTTGGAGCCAGAGTACCTGGATGGCTATATGGAACACATGTCCTGGACAGAAGCTAAGCGAAGAGAGCATTAACCCCCCTAGGGTGTGGCAGTTTGCTTTAGGACTATCTTGTCAGACATGGAACAAAGCGAAGTTTTTTAGTTTTGAGATCGAAATTGATCAAGGAATTGTTTCGTAAAAAGTTTTTGATGCAGCAGGCATCAAGATGGAAAAATAAAATATGCATACTTCACATGTAACTCAAAAACAGATATCGAACCTGTGTCTAACAGACGAGGAACGAAAGATTTAACCTGTGGCTAAGCCATATCCTGCTCAAATTGCAAACAGTACCTGATATTTTGTAGAACAACACCCAAACCTGATTAAAAAAAATCCTAACGAGCCCGAAAACTAAATACATGACTCCCCAGAAACCCAGCAAAAAAAAAATCCCGCGAATTCCCACGAACCAACCAAACAAAACGAGCGGGGCACACGACAGATCTAAATAAGCGGTGCAGGAATTCCCCAATCAAGGACATCCAGGACAGAAACCTCGACTCAGGACTCAGAATCAAGAACTCACACGCAGGAACTAACACAGACGGAGGGAGGCTTAACCAAATAGTTCTTAGGACTCTGTACGGCCCTATATATAAACAGACAAACAAACAAGGGGGGAAAACAACACAGGAAAGCGCAACGTAGAGACTGAGGATAGAGAAACCAGGGAATCACCTTGCTTAGCATCTCAATGGAGGAATCTGGTGGCTCCGGGAAGAGAGAGAGAGAGAGAGAGAGAGATTTTATTTGAGGGTGGAGGAGTAATGGAGTATTGCTATTGCGGGAGTGGGCTCGTGGGTGCGCGACGTCAGATGACGGGGTTCCCACGCCCACACGCACGCACGCACCCACCTGGCTCCAGTCGGCTTGGCCCCGCCCAGCTCGGCTGGCAGCCGGGCTGATAAAAATAAGCTGATACAAGAGCATTTTTAAGAGGGACCTTAAATATGGCTCTAATTTGAATTATAGGGCTTTTAGAAAAAAGATTAACTCCAGCAAAAATCCTAAATTGTTAAAATTTAGCAAATTATTTTAGAGCCTCTAGGAGAGTAACTATATTTAGTAACTCTGAGATTGAGCCCTATCTTTATTGGGTTTTAGAGCATCTCCAACAGTTCCTAATATTTTAACTCCCAATAATCCTAGTTTGGGAGCTTCCCAAAAATTTTTGGGACTAAAAAAAAGACCATACTCCAACAGTTCCTTTTTTTTCCCTAAAACTAATTTGAATTTTCTCCGGTTGCAAACTCAAGGCACTGATCGCGTCTTTGCTCGATCAAGTCTTCCTTCCTGTCCTAAACCGACTCGGTCTTCTTGAAGCCTGAACCGACTCGGTTGATGATGGCCATGGTTGTATTAAACAACGTATGTTTACTAAAGCCCAATCAGGTAGTGAATGGTCATGTACTAATATGTTGTTCAAGCTATTAATTTATACACTCCATTAAGCATAGAAACAGAGTATGTGGCGTCACAATCTGAAAAATGTGAAAAATTTATGTCATTATGAGGCGTCACAATTTAAGCATACGAATCTAATAACACCACCGAACAGCTTACTGTTCATAATCTACAAAATGTGCTAACCGAAAGAATTAGACAAGATGAGGCGTCACACCATGATGAGGCTATTCGTAAACACGACGCGCCATGATCTCATCTTGCAAGCTCTTGTAATCTTTGCTGCAATGGAAAGGCATCAAAGCAATGTCCATTGACATAATTCTCTCTTCCTCTACCATTTTCTTGTACTGTAATTCATTTTCCTTTATCTCCAGTTTTTTTGCCTCATTTGCAACCCTCGCCTCTTCAGTCGCGGCCCTTTTTTGATTAAGCTCTAGCCTCTCTTTCTCTAGGGCGTACAACTGATTGTATCTGTCCTCTTTCTTCTTTTCTTTCTCTGCATCAAACTCCTTTTTGTTTGCAAACAAATGATCTAAAGCCTCAACGCAAGCATCACCTCCACCTCGCCTCAATGCTTCTTTTGCCTTCTTCTTACCAATTGGCCTCTTGGGGGTTTCGGTATCTGGATGTACTTTCTCAATGGTAGTATTGGTGTTGCTATCAACAATGAGAGGTGTGGACGATCCCGGGCTAGAATCCGCGTTGGCCTTTGGTTTTTTGTTAGCAGGTTCCTTCTGAGCTGCCATCTGATTCCGCTTCTCATGCCACTTTGGTTGATTGCGCAATATATTCCAGCAATGCATGTATTGGAATGATCTGTTGTCCTTGTCCTCGGCCTTAAACAGAGCTATTGCTTGAATAAGCTGCACATGTCAATGAAGGTATAATTACTTACTACAAGTTCCCATGTGTCATTAAGATGTGTGCAAAATCTTAAAATTCAGAAGAATTACCTTATCTTGAAAAGTAACCCCACTTTGCCTTCTACCCTCAATCCTTGTTATACACCCACAAAACTTGTTCACATTCTCCGAATACCTCCCCATCGATGCAAAAGTGAACTCGGCTCCGCTCGATGTGAAGTCCTTGTTGGTGTGGTAGAACTCAAAAATTCTCTTCCAAAAGTACCGGACTTCGATTAGTGCCGCTCCTTTGGATCTCAGACTAATGTTTAACCATCTTGACACAAGCAATGAATCCTCCTTTTCACTGAAATTTTTGACCTTTTCTGGTTTGGTCTTGATGAGGAGTACTCTCAACAACGGGTGATTGCCGCTCCTCGTGCAAGCTATTGAAGTCATCGAAAGTCAGGTTATTGTTGGCCTCATCCAACAAGTTAGTATAGTATCCGGCTCCTTCCATTGTATCTAACAGAAAAAGGATACTGTAATTAAGAAATGATGCTTCATGATTGAGAATGAATAGAAGTAGAACAAGGTTAGATGCAAAGCTGTTGTCCACAATAGGAAGGGGAATAAGTAACACTGAGTTATATATGTTCCTTTACTGTTGTTAAACTGTGATTTTGATTTGTTGCCACCTCTTTGCTTCTAAAAAAATGCAGAAGGGTTCATATGATGCTGAAAAGAAAACAGTGACACTCCGAAGCGAACTTGTTGGCAATGCATCAAAGGTACATCCTCCTATTATTGTCTATTTCGAGTGTCTTTATCACTATATCACAGGACATTCAAACAATTGTCGGAGTTTAGGTTCTACAAGTTATTAAGGGCTGATGTGTATGAAAATATCTTAACATTCGGCATGCACTTCAGACCTGGAGTTTGACATATATGAAAGCAGTGGTTGCATTGTCTGAGGTAGGCTAAAAACTTGAGGGCTACTAAAATATCTGAACATTTGGTTGTTGAGGTTTGATTGGCACCGAATAGATCAAGCTTTCACTTGTTGGTCTTTATGTGCACGCTGCACAAATCATCACATCAATCACATGCTATTCAGGGAACAAGCATTCAAAAGGAAATATCAACTAGCACAGCTCAATACGAGCATACATACAACACTCCAATAAAAAATTTACTAATCTAGTTGCAGCAGGATAGTGCAAGTCTGAGGCAAAGCAAGTTCTACAATGGTTACATGACATCAATTGATATCCTACTTCCGTTAAGAAATCAACCACAATCTGTACAACTCCTCAAATTTCATGACCACAATCTGTATAATTCCGAAGCCCATGAATCCCTAAATCATATTCACGTAGAGGCAGCGAAATAAAACATGATCTACAGTACCAGACCTCAGGAAACAGTATCAAAAAAAATCCTTCAGCTTTACTTTTTGTTATAGCCAGTGCTCCAAGCTAGCTTGATAATGTTCAGAGCACAGTAACCCACATACCAGCACTGGTAGAATTAGGCACGGAAAAAATGTGCATACAATTAACAGCTCACTAATCAGGGTTGCAATAGCGACCAAGTACAAACTGTAGCAACATACTTGCAAAGATCTTGTATTAGTCTTGCCGAGTTGTCACAAATGGGCAGAACTTCTAAATTGGTTCTAAAATACAATCAAGAAGAAATCTTCGGTCAAAACATTCAGGCACATCACAGATCAAAGCAATATGACTTCAGTATCAATTTACTCATCACCAAATCCATCAACCTCAGATCATGAGCAGGGAGATGCAATCAATAATCACAAATTATATGGGGGAAATCGGCATCCAGAGGAAATAAAGGGAGTAAGAATTAGGGTTACCAGAGAAGGGTGGCCGGGGGCGGTGGCCAGAGGAGGTGGCGGCCGGGCTGGAAGCAGGCGTGTCGGGCTGGAGGTGGGCGCGGCCGGCCGAGCCGCGCCAGAGGAGGTGGTGGGCCGGGCGGCAGAGGAGGTGGCGGCCGGGCCGAGGTGGCGGCTGGCCGAAGCAGCGCTGGTCGAGGCGGGCGCGCTGGCCGAGGCGGCGCGCTGGCCTCGCCGAGCCGCGGGCGTCGGCAGGAGGCGCACGGCCGAGGAAGAAAGGGAGTAGCGGGAGGCGTTGCTGGCCGCTGGGGAGGAAGTCCGGGGAGGGCGTCGGGAGGAGAGTACGAGGTGGCGGCGGGAGGAGAGGATGCGGCGGCGGTCGGATGGCGCGAAGGAAGGAGCGCACGCGAATTGCCGCGGGAGGGGCGTGATTTGGGAGATTGGGAGCGCAATGGCAGCGCGTAAGTTTGAGGTTGCCTGGTCCCTGATTTGGGCATGCGAAAATATTGGGAGATCAATTAGGGAACTGTTGGAGCACTAAACTTTCCCATCAAGTCCAAAATTAGGTTTAGGGAGTGAATATTGGGAACTGTTGGAGATGCTCTTAGAGCCTAATTGCTGGAGTGAATATTTCGTTGGAGCCCTAAATCTAATTAGTTGGGGTCCTAAATTAAAATTTAAGGCTCATTTTTAGGGCTATCTCTTGGAGATGCTCTAAGTAGCTGATGGCTTTCTCACACAATCACACACTCTCGATGTGTGACCAGGGTTCCAAATATCGCTCGAAATCGATTGATCCTTATCGAGCCAGCACGATATTAAATACCGGTCGGTAAACCGGTTAAATTAAAAAAATTCAAAAAAATTTGTGTGACTCAAATATCGCGATTATCGAGGCATATCGAGCGATTATCGAGGTATATCGACCGAAAATCGCTTAAAAAATCGATCGAAGAGGAAGTTCGCGTGATCGCTGAATTTTCAAGGAAAATATCGCAATTATCGAGCGATTATCGATCAAATATCGCGTTTTTTAAAAAAAATTTCGAAAAATTTGAATTTTCAAACCATTCGATTTTTATCGGTTTTCGGCTCGATTTTGTCGATTTTCGAAATTCGATTTTCGCGCCGCTTTTCGAAATTCGGTAAGTGAAACCCTGGTGTGATGTACATTTCTTCTAGAAAGGCTTCACCAGCAGTACGTTGGAGAAAATAGAGGGCTCCCCAGTGTTGCTGTATTTTTTTATATATATAACCCCTATTATAGGGGAAGGGATTGGAGCCCAATGGGTGCCCACGTGGCAGCCCTCACTTTTGCGAAAAACCCCCTCGGCTCTTCGAAATTACAAATAGGTCCCTGTGCGATTTTATGTGAGAGTAAAAAAAATTTCGGTTTGCGTTTAGGTCCCCGGTTTGTCGTTTTACAGGGAAAGCCTCCCGTTAAATACGAATCGCGAACGAGCCCTTTCCTAATTTTTCAAAATAGCGAGCAGGTCCAAAATTATAGCAGATAGGTCCCCGCGGTTTACGTTCGGGTCCTTTCTCCGTTTTGCCCGAAAAAAATGTTTTAGTGTTCCGTTTTTTTCTCCAGAGCATGCGGAAAATATTTTCGTTGGCCGTTTTTCCAGAAAAAAAAAATGGAAAATCGTTCCTTTCTCCATTTTGCCCGGAAAAAATGTTTTCGTGATCCGTTTTTTCTTCAGGAGCATGGGAAAAATGTTTGCGTTGGCTGTTTTCCCCCAAAAAATGAAAGACCGTTTTCTTTATCCGTTTTGTCCGAAAAAAATGTTTTCGTGATCTGTTTTTTCTCCGGAGCTGTCCCCCCCCCCCAAAAAAAAAGGGAAATTCGTTTTTCATCCGTCGTTTCTCCGTTTTTCCTCGCTTTTCCCAGTGAAAAATCAGGGGAGATATTTTTTTTGCAGCTCGATCTCTTATATTACCCGGTGAACGCATGGGGTGTTAAACTCGTCATCTATAATTTTTTTTGGAACTCGAAATCTAATATTGTCCAGAGCGATCTCTAATGTTTTTCAAAAGTGTATTATCTTGGATATTCCTACCTTTTTTCAGAGATAAAAACTTGGATCAAATTTTGCGAGGCGCGGCGGAGCGCGCAAATATACCTAGTATTTATGATTGATGGGTGATATAATATTTTGAAGACTACTTAGGAATAGCTATAGAATTAAGAAAGATACTAGAAATACAATGATCTGAACCGGTGTTCTAGTCCCTTCTACTAAGGGTGGGCATTCAGTTTTTTCGATTTAATCAGTTTGGTTTTTCATTTTTAAAATAATTTAGTTTTTAGAAACTGGTTACCGAATTTCTCGGACTAAAATGAAAAATCGAACCGAATTAATCAAAATATTTTGGTTCGATAAATT
Source organism: Rhipidocladum racemiflorum (assembly GCA_036346355.1). Classification (NCBI taxonomy): domain Eukaryota; kingdom Viridiplantae; phylum Streptophyta; class Magnoliopsida; order Poales; family Poaceae; genus Rhipidocladum; species Rhipidocladum racemiflorum. The sequence continues at coordinate 26,110,302 of CM070571.1, forward strand.
TGATTTTTCGTTTAACCGAAATATAAAGAAACACTAGTTACATTATATTTTATTCTTCACATGTTACAACACAGAGTAAAGATAAACTAACATAATATTTATAGATCATTACAGTATAAACATAATAAAAAAATATGAATATGCCACACATATGCATAAAATGTTAGAACATGAGAATTATTTGGTAGTTTTAAGAAAAACGTTATAAAAATGGTATTGTACATGGACTATTCGGTTATTTCAGTGTCTAAAAGCAAAAAACCGAATCAAATATCGAAAATCGAATTATACCAAAATAAAAACCAAACCAAAAATCGTAAACCAAAAAAACCAAAATAATTGGTTAATCCAGCTTGATTCAGTTCGATAATTCAGTTTCCGTGTAAAAATACCCAACCCTACCTTTTACATCGCTCCTTGTATACGCCACCGTTGGCGAGGGCCCATTTTGGTAGCATTTTGTCCCGTCTCGCAGGTGGTTTCTTTTGCAGAACTGTGGCGGCATGTTGGTAGGTTTGACGGGGAACTTTGATGGTAATATTTTTAGCATCTCATTGTTCTTGCTAACTGCTAAGTATTATCGGCTGGGTTGGTGGTATCCTTCGTCTTGCGTACGTGACAAATAGCACATGAGACGACTGCGTCATCTCGGAAGAAAATCTTGCCAAGCCTTAGATTGTTTCCAGCTAGAGCATCAAAGTCTATATGCTTGAAGCTATGGAGCTTTATAAGATACTCCCTTCGTTTTTTTTTATAAGGCGTATTTGGTTTCATTAGGACAAGGCTTTGATCAACAATTACTCTATTAGCATATAATTTTTATGACACAAAATTGATATTAGCAGATTTGTATTCAAAAGTACTTATATATAATTATGATTTTGTATTGCATAAATGATATATTAATAAAGTAATCGTTGGTCAAAGTCTTGTCCTAACGAAACTAAATACGCCTTATAAAAAGAAACGGAGGGAATATATATTAAGGAAGCAATTCTTTTTCTGGCTTCTTTGGTAGAGAATTTGCTCTCAATTTCTCCTCTATGGATCATCAAGGGATGTTTAATCTCCTGCCCAACCACACATACTTGGATAAATATATCGGCCAGACCATTTACGCACAGAAAATTAATCAAGACAGTAGAAAATTAAACTACGCAAGAAACTGGCGGTGCAGGTGAATGGACATATGGGATTTGGACCTGCTACCTCTCTACCCTACCCCATCCCATTTAAGAAAAAGTCGAGGATATGAGACATCATAGGAAAAGGCCTTTGCAGCGACGCGATGATGCGATTGTTGTGGAAAGGATAATCTACTCTAGTTTAAATTTAAAATTTTGTACTACGTAACTAATGAATCACTGTAAATTATAAATCACAGAATTATTACTAGACACGTAGACCCGTAGCGGAAGTAGAGTTGATGTAGCATAGTGGTGCAGATGTAGTCGTGCTAGCCTCATGCCTCCTCCAACAGCTCCTCGGGATCGTCGCAGGTTGCGGATCGTCCTAGCGTTGAAGCTTCGCAACAATGCCTCCAAAGTATCCACACGTACGAGACAGAAACACCACACTCCGGAGTGCTAGCACCGGCTGCACCATTCTAGGCGAAGGAGAGATGGCTGCTAGGGTTTTGGGAATTCCAAATTCATATTGTGTCTATTAACCCTAAAACCAGGATATCTCCCTTTAAATAGATGTTCTATAATGAGCTCTACATTAAAGGCCATCAGAATTCAAATCACCATCCGAATTAAGTTACATCCTTTTAAGCATACGACCCTATAGGTTCACCTATACTTAGACATAGCTCGAGTACTCTTATTCGACCATTAATCGGTAACGGTCCCTAGCAAGACGTGCTGACTCCTGAGTATATGTAAAGATCATATTGGACAAACCTAAACAATGCTTAGTTATATACATTTTCCTTTACCTCATGATATCGATCAAACTCAAGACGAGTGCATACCATCATTATTTAGTTAGCTCGACAACTCTTTTCTCGATCACGTGACTCAAAATCCCCAACTACGATTAACTCTTTAACCGCGAGTAGTATGACCATGCATTTCCGAAATCTGATCACTTGAGGGGCCTAGAAATATCTCTCCTGTTGAATGGAGGGGCAAATCCTATTTTGATCGACCAAGCTTCGCAACATGTTTCATAATAAACCCGAAAGTCACTTTTATAACTACTCAGTTACGGGTAGCGTTTGGCAACCCTCTAAGTAAGCCATTACACATCTCAAGTACATGCGCTAACCTCAAGTCTAAGGATATAGCATACATATTGTATATGATGCCAACTGATGACAAGAAGATTACAACGTTCTCGCAATGTCTCAAGGTGGGTCGATCCAACTCCATATTCTCTAACATGTGTTAATATTATTAGTTTGGTATCTTCATATCTATAACTCATGAAACATGATCATTAACCAATACATATGCGAGTCTATTCATATGTGCCATTATATGCTTATTGACTAATGATCACTTTAGAATAATCATCACAAAGTCATATATGGAGTTTCACAAATAAGTCACATACTTGCTAATAAATAATAATAATAATATTCAAAGAATAAGATAATTAATCATAAATATAAAAAAATATAATCAGATTATTTTTATGGCAAGACTCCAACAGCGATTGGCGAAAGCATTACGTGTGCACAAGTTGCATCTCCCAGCGCCTCTCGTTTTGGATCTTTTCGACAAATCAATGAAGACTTGATTAGTTTGAACCATATGCCTAGATTAATTCTTGAGGAATGGAGTGGAGTGGACCGTGCCTATTGTTGTTGCTCCGTACGTGTCCACGTGCACACGAGCTAACACCGAGTACTGATGTGTGATTTATCTATATGTTAGGGAGTATATTCGCTACCTACTATCTTTGCATCATTACAAGTGTGTATATATGCATATGTCGATTGAAATGCCATCTTCATTCTATAGATGATTTTGGTGATCGAAGAATTCACCTCTGCTTTGCTGAAGAATTATTCTTCGATCTTCCAATTTCATTAGCTTGAATAAATTAATCAAGACGTGCATATCCAACCATGCTAACAAGCAAAGTCTAACTAAACAACTAATCAAATATGTTGATTCCTTTTTTCGCGATTATCCGTGTTGTTGCTCTTTTTATGTGAACTAGCTTAATTAAGCTGTCACCTCTAAGCTTTGGCAGTGGCGGGTCTATGCACTGGTTGTGGGGTCAACTGATCCTATAGCTTTTGCAAAATGTTCCGAGTAATTCGTAGCCTTAAACATTGATGGCGTCTCCCATTTTCATTTTGTGTCCTTGATAAGGCCAAGCCGGGATATGTTTGGACCTGAGGCATAGGCGGAGCCAGTGGTTGGCAGTTTGGCACTGTTGGACCACGGCCCAACCAATGCTCCGTCCAATCATTCAGTGATTCAGTCAAGCGTTCGTTCGGCCGTCTATTTTCTCAGGTGCACGCGAACAGCCATTAGGCGCACACGATCGTCGCTCAGGCGCCCCGGCTCCCTGGTGAGACATACAGTCCTTGCCCTTTTACCCTAGTGGCTACTGGATAGTGCCCTTGATTTGTGGTTTTTTCATCAAATTAGCGATAGGCATAGCCGTATAAAAAGACATTTTCTGCAATGAAGTTTGTCAAGAATAAGTTGAGAAATAGAATGTATGATAGTCTGTTGAATGATTATCTGGTCACCTTCATTTAGCGAGATATGTTCTCCAAAGTGGATAAAGATTAGTGGATAAAGATAATATAATCGAGACTTTCGCTGCCGTTCGCGTGCCTGCACCCCGGGGCCCCGCCTCCACTTGGCGTCTCGTCCGCGTGGCGGGGCGGGATCGTCGGCGGTGACGTCAGAGGGACGGAAGCCGCAGGAATGGTTCTTCTGGGAAGGTGGTTCTATAGTGTAGTGCCTTCTCTTCGTGTCAAATCCAGAGGTAGGAGAGCGCGCAGTTCGTGGTCAATCTGCGCTCTGCCTCGTCTGCTCGCCCAATCGGCGCGAGGTATGCGGTTCGGGTCGGCACGTAAATGGGAGGTGGTGGTTGCTAGCTACCTCCATGGATCTGGGCCAATGATTGGCGCTTCTTGCCAGGCAGAGTCGGCGATAATGATCGACTTGTTTGCAGCTTGGAAGAATCCAAGGTTGCCTACTGAAATCGTTTCACGTGTTTTATCGGCCTGAGGTACGTAGCAGACCGTCGATCCTTTACATTCTGGCCTTCACAAGGAATTCGAGACAGACGTGTTAATTTAGCCAATGCGATGCTAATGATGGCTGGAAAGGAGACTTGACAAGAGCTGCTAACTGATTAGGAAAATTACAGGGAAAAATACCATTGTAAGCGGCGGGTTGCTTTCGCAGAACGAACTTTGGCCACCTGCGGTGGTGGCACAGATCGACTTTTGATGATTTGCTCTGTGATATCTCACTGATATGTGGTCCCAGGACTCTCATGTCAGTGAGATATCGTAGGGCAAATCATCAAAGGCCGACCAACTTCGAGGTAAATCATCAATTTTTCCCATAATAGATGGGAACGGTGATAGATCGCTGATCCTAGGCCGAGCCACCATTGCCTCCATTCGAGCTGTAGCTGAGTCATGCTTTACCGACATATACCTGTAAACTGACGTACAGCTACCACCATCCTAACTAATGCCACTAAGCCTAAACGCAAACGCTCCAAGAACTACCACTCCCTGCCCAGCCGTGTTCTAGAATCTAGACCAACGTCAGAGATTCAGAGATCCTCCCTTCGTACTAGTATTGGCTTAGAGCATCTCCACCAAGGGCCCCTAAAATAGGGTCCTTATTTTGGATTTAGGGACCACCCCTATTTTTTGGGGCCCTATTTTCAGATCACAAGTCCAGCAACAGCCCTTAAATCTCAGTCCTTATTTTACTTTTTCTCCTATTTTGACATATCCGTTATGTATAATCTTCATTTGACACCATTAAAATTCAATCAAAAATATTTATAATACATAAAACATAAGCATATTAACATTTACAATTTAAAAACATGATATTTAAAATTTAAATTTAAAATTTTTAAAACATGATAAAATTTTCGAAGCCTCTCATGTATTTTCCTATCTTCAATAATAGGGGTTGTACTCGTGTCCCTGGAAATTGGGGCTAAGGAGGCAAATTTAGAGGCCTCCTAATTTTAGGGGCTTGAGTTGGGGCCCTGGGAATTGGGGCTGAGGAGGCAAATTTAGGGGGCTCCTAATTTTAGGGGCTTGAGTTGGGGCTCTGCTGGATCTGTTTTTTTTACTATACTCCCTATTTTAAGGTTTAGGGGTTGGTTTAGGGGCTCTGCTGGAGATGCTCTTAGGTAACTAACTAGTTTGAGTTGACTTCCACGCCAAAAGAAGCTTGTTTGGAGTTACATAGCTTCAATAATACCCTACTGTTTTTTCCATAGTTACTGCAAACTTTTCTATAGTTGTCAGAAACGTGGTTTTTTAAGTCTTGGTACGAAATTTGGGATCACGGTTACTTTAAATCAGTTCGGATTCAATGAATCAGGCTCATGATTCATAAAGATTTACAGCGAATCCGGTAACTATATTTTTTTCTTCTCTATTCTTTTGGAGCAACTTGAGCTACCAATAAGTCAAATCATGGATTTTTCCAATTGTCTGCACTAATAATACGCCAACTTGGGCAAAATTAAACCATACTAGAATTTGCTCCGCATTTTCTATAGTAGAAAAACTCAAGTGACCAACTGTACTGAGTCAGAACTACATTTCTCGGTATTGTTGGTTTCAGATCCTATGGCACCCAATAGAAGCATCCAATCAAGCTAATGTTAACATGTTACTGCTTTTGAGACGAACTGACGAGCTAATGTTTACTGCCGCGTACGGCAAGTCATTGACATGCTCAATGGTCTGAATTTTGTTTTCGGTTCATATCCCATCACCCTTCCAAATCTAAAATTTCAGTAAAATCTCATTATTCCATACGAAATCCGAACAAAATTCAAAAAGCAAAATTCAAATTCAGAATTTTTTTTACCAAGATTTCCGAAATTTTGACCAAAATCCGAAATTGCCAAAATCTCGATAAATTTTAACTGAACAAAAAATAGTTTAAACGACGTTAAACAATTTTGAAAAAAAAAATTGGATGGTCCTGACACATCACTAATATTTTCATAAAAGTCCAGGTGATGATCAAGCCTAAGGAATTTTTAAAAATTCCGACAGTGCTACTATCCCGATAAAAGGCTAATCGCCAAATTTCAACTAAATGAAAAATGGTTCAAACTATGTTAGAAAATTTTAAAAAAAATTTGTGGATGGTCTTGATGCATCACTAATATTCCCATAAAATTTACAAATGATGATCAAGCTTGAGGAATTTTCAAAATGGCAGTGCAAATTATTGTAAAATGGTCTTCCGCGGCTAGAAAAAAATGGAATTTTTTTGAAAAAATAAATCTAAAAGAGTAGCTTGATAACATAAGTCATATAATCCTTATTTTTTTGTTGAAACACAGTATGCACCTACTATTCATTGACAAAAGATGCATCACATCATATATATATATATATATAGCTAGTGTACTATCGATAGTACACGTCCTCTGTGCTATAGGGTTGTGTTTGCAAAATTCGAAGACGAAACTGTTGATCCAAACCGTGCATTTTGTTCATCTCATTGAAATCTCACTACCCACCAAATTTTATATTTTTTGAATTTTTTCTCCTATTTATTTTGTATTTTTCAAAATCCACGATCTAATTAGTTGTGGGGCGTCCAATGAAGCTGGTTTTGAAAAATACAAAATAAATAGGAGAAAAAATTCAAAAAATATAAAATTTGGTGGGTAGTGAGATTTCAATGAGATGAACATAATGCACGGTTTGGATCAACAACTTCGTCTTCGAATTTTGCAAACACAACGCTATAGCACGGAAGATCTATACCATCGATAGTACACTAGCAATCATCTATATATATATATATATATATATATACTAGTAAAGTGCCCGTGCGTTGCAACGGATCTCAAATAGATGATGACACCATAAGTTCTAAACTCTTAAAAACAAAAAAACGAGAATTTAAAACGTGAGCTATCACTTATTTAAGATCCATATCAAGAATCATCAACAAGATGCAAATAATGCTAGACAAACAAAAATAGCTACATAATTCCTCATCTCTGGGCTTTGGGCCCTCTTCGCCCAAAATGACTGGTAGACTCACCATCACCACCAACTCATTCTTATAATAGTTAAGATCATATCAAGAATCACCGAACAAGATGCAAATAATGCTAGACAAACAAAGAAATAGCTACAATTCCTCATCTCGGGCTTTGGGCCTCATTGCTGCCCAAAATGGCAGACTCACCATCACCACCAACTCATTCTTATAATAGTTAAGATATATATATATATATATATATATATATGTGTGTGTGTGTGTGTGTATGTATATATGTATATGTATATATCAAAATTTTTACGTGTATTTTTATAAATGGCACTTTAATTCTCTATAAAAAAAAATTGATCCTAAATTCAGGGTAAAAACAAAGCAATCCAGCTAAAAAATACAGAATCTCATCGAGATTTGAAGTACCATAATAACTTGATTTTTTTAAAAAAATTTATTTTATTGGAATTACGAATCTCGAAGGAGTCCAAATGAAATCTTGTAGGATTTTGTACCGTGGACATGCTAGTGCTAGGCTCTAGCTAGATCGGTTTAGGCCACCTGGCCACGTCATGCAGTTTTGTTACTACTCGTCCAATTAACCAATTATAGTTGCACTCTCATCATGAGCTCCGGACTGCGCCAATTGGCAGGATAGATTCTTCCAGATTCAAAAGGACAGGATTGCCTATCAAGAAATGCCTTAAATAATTTGGGAGCAATAAGATATAACCCTACTTGTGAGTTGTAACCCTACTTGCGAGAGTGTGACAGTGTGACGCAAGGCACAACCATTGGACGGGCACAAAGGTTTCTCTGACTATATAAGCTATTGCTCAATTATCAAAGGGACAACTAGGAGATTTTATAATCTTTGAAACCCTTTACGTAGGAAAAGAGAATCCTTCTTATCTATATAATAGAAACAAGGTGATATTTAAGGTTAATTCGTTTTATGTAAACAAAATCCCTCAGTAATCCTAAAAAGGAAAAAAAATCATAGATTAGTCGAAAGAAAAAGAGAAGAAATACCACCATTTATTTTAGTCGAAAGAAAAGGTCGAATGCAAATAAATAGGAAAAATATCTGTTTTAGTTCATGAACTGGGATACAATGATGCTGAGTTTAACCAATTTATTTGCATTTGATTTATCTTTTTTTTTTGAAAATTTTAGGACGCTGAGTTTAACCAGTTTACTAACTAGCTCAAACAAGTTTGAACTGAAATTCGAACTAAAATTTCTTTTTTTAATGATAGTTTGATTGTAGGTATGTGCTGATTATATATATAAATCAGCAAAGCATGTGATCTAAATTCGTTCAAATGTTTGAATTCGAGTATATTTTTTTTTGAAAGGTATGTGTTTCATTTGAATTGTTATATATAGGTATATACCCTAAAACTGAAAGTTTCAAAAAATATGTCCGAACTTGACTTAAATTCGTGCATTCAAAATCGTGGTGCCTGGGCACCATAGTATCCCATTACGGAGTCCTGTGTGTGTGTGTAATAGCATACTATAGGAGTATGTACTCCCTATTCTCTGTATATTAACTGATGTTACGCAAACGAAAGCATATTCTATAAGTGAAAGTTGTTAACTGGGTCCTCCTGATTAGAAAGTTGTTATTAACCAAATAGAGCTAGCAAGTACATACACCTGGGAGTACAAAACGGGCCTCCCACACACACACACACAAAGCATTTTCTGTACTCCTAGGAGTACATACTTTCAATTCTAATATACCACTAAAACGAACATGCTATACTCCTTTATCACTTTTAGTATAATTCTATAGTAATTTTAAGATACTTCAATATGATTTGGTTGAAGAAATTTCATTGAAACCTCTTTTTTTGTTATATAGTTTTTCCATATAAAAAGGAGGATATACACAAACTATGCTATAAAGAGTGGACTTTTATGAAATTTTTCATGAAAATCACTTTAAAGTATCTTATAATAAATATTACAGTATACTCAAAATGATAAAAAGGTATAACAACATCATTTAAGTGGCATATTGTTAATAGGAGTACATACTCCCAGGAGTATGAAACCATTTTCATATATACATACATATATATATGTATATATATATATATATTAGAGTTATATAATAAATACAATTGTATTTTAATTATAGGAAGTAGAATTGTATATCAAAGATAATTGTATCATAATATATAGCCGCAAAACATTTTAAGGGAAAGAAAATCCCACAATAATCCTAAAAAAATAAAAAAAAATTCTACAAATTATTATATTAATCGAAAGAAAAAGAGAAAGATCTCCAACGCTTATTTTGGTGGGACCAGATTATAACAATGCAGATTAATCACACAAACACACATATATATGTGTATGTGTGTGTATTAGAGTTATATAACAAATACAATATATGTATTCTAATTATTGAAAGTAAAGATGTATAACAAAGAAAATTATAGTATAATATCTAGCCGCGCAGGTACACGAGGAAACTACTAGTTAAGTTCAATACAAACTGCTCGTACAGGCTTCACTGACATGTTAGACATTCTAGATTCCATCCATGGGTATGAGTATGACACACCTTCCAGTGAGTGCAGAAATTTATGGGCTGTTTGGTTGGCTGCATCTAAAGAGATTTGCATTTGCAGATGCAAAAGATGGGTATTTAGTTGTCTTCTCATCCAACTTAGCCTAATTCTACAGATGCAAAATATCCCTTTCAGCCTGGCTCCAAGGAAACGAGAAAAATCCATCGTTTCCTTAGGGCCAGGCTCTGCCGAGCCATGCATGCATGCTGACATCAACATTTACTATCTAGTTTTATTCTTTTATTTGCTATATCTTTTGATTAGCATCCCCGATCAATGAACCGATTTCACCTATGTGTTCCTGATATTTTTTCGAACAAAACTAGATCATACTTGCTATATAAATTTCAAAAGATTAAAATTTTAGTTTTTCAATTTATTGATTTTCTAGAATATATTTTAAAACTTTTTATTTTCATTTGTAAAATTATTAATTTTCTATTATTTTTAAATTTTGTTTCATCACTCTCTTGAATTTGCCTATCACACTTCCATTCCAGTGCAGCTAACCAAACAACATCCATGTGCAGTCTGTCCAACCTTATACGACCAACCAAACAACATCTCCTTGCATCCACTCAGCCTGACTTCCACTAGCCTAGCTGAGCTGAGAAGGCAACCAAACAGCCTATTAGTGTACACATAACACATCGCCACTATTAAAGTAAAATATAAGGTTTATGCATGGGGCAGGTTACCTACGGGCAGGTTAACAATATCAAATTGTGAAAATCACTCGAGATTTAAAAATCAGAAATATCAAGTCAAAAATCGGTCAAAATTGTGGAGTTTCAAAATCAAAAATTTTGAAGAAAAAAAAAAAATCAAAAATTGATGATTTTCGTGAAAAATTGACGGACTAGTTGAACTATTTTGGCGGTCAATTTTTTTGAGTAATTTTATTTCAAAATCGAGCAATTTTCACCGATTTACGTTGCATACATTTTTCAGAATTTTAGATTTTTTTTTAGTTGGACCGGTTTATTAAGTGATTTTAGAAGTTGAACCACATCGAAACGGATAAAAATCGTGAAAATCAAATAATTTTTATCAATTTTCTAAACCCTACCTGTGGGAAATCGTTGGAATCGATGGTTTTGTACCTTTTGGTATTGAAAGAAAAATAATGTGAATGATGGAGTGACGTATGGTAGTGACCGGTTGGTAGTATGATTAAACGCCGGATTGCACGTTATGGGCTATTTATATTTAGTGGGTGATTAAAAAGAAAATGATTATTTTGAGGTAAATCTTAAACTAATAAATTTAATGTCATCTCTTTAAGATGTTATATATTATCTCCTCCATCTATCTCCCATTTCCCTCTTCTCTACTCTACTCACTTCCCTCACCCCTTTTTTCCCTCTCTAACACAAAATTTTAAATTAGAACATTTAACATTGAAAAATTTTAATAGAAAGTTTTAACTCAAAAAAATTCAACTCAAAATTTAAAACTAAAAAAATTAAATCAAAAAATTTCAAAATAGGAAGTTTCAACTAGAAAAGTTTCAAATTAGAAAGTTCAACTCAAACAGTTTTAAATAAAAAATTTAAATTATAATAAATCAAAGTTTCAACCAAAACAAATAAAAAAAAATTCAAATAAAAAAGTTTCGAATCTGAAAATTTTAATTCAAAACCTTTCAGATTTGATTATGAAAAAGCAAAAAAAAAAACAGAAAAACTAAAAAACGGTATACCGTTACAACGGTACACCTCTGAAACTCATGAAACTTATGATTTTTTGCACTGAAACTCATGAAACTTAGCACTAAAAACTGATAAAACATGAAACTGATGAAACTAAACACTGAAACTCATGAAACCAGCACTGAAACTGATAAGTTTCATAAGTTTCACGGCTATACCGTTGCAACGGTATACCGTTCCCTAGTCACTCTCCAGAAAAAATCCGTTCGCCTTATTTTTTATGGTTTGTCAAAAAAAAAATTTTGAACAGTTAGCTTCGTTATCTCTTCCTCTCCACGTGCTTCCTGTGGTGGGCACAGGTGCAAAAGTGGAAGGAAGGTTGCGTGCAAACGACCATAAAGTGGTGATTTTGGATTAAAAATCGATCAAGTGTGGCAGAAACCTAACGTACATCCCGTCAAACTACGGATCTGTACGTTGGGGGCGGCGGAACGGCCCGCGAAAAACGTCAAAATTTTGCCTTTTTGTGACGGGCAAAAGGGTAGAGCTCTGCATAAAAGAACCTGTTCACTTGCTTGGATCTCGTTTCTTTTCTTTTTTGGGAAGAGTGGCTTATCAAAGTGCCTACTCCCTCTGTCCCACAAAGAGTGCATTTCTAGTGTTCAAATTTTGTCACACAAAGAGTGCATCTTTAGTCCGTAGGGCCCAGCTGTAAGTGTATGCATGCTCATTTAAGTGCTTGTGGAAACCGAAGCATCATCATGCTTGTGTATGGAGTAATGAGGGTCACATTAGTCATTTACCTTGCACACTAATCTGTCTTAAAAATCCTAGAAATGCACTCTTTGTGGGACAGAGGGAGTATGAGACAAGGTGCTTAGATTTCCTAGTCGATTAAATCGTTCCATCAGATGTTATAGTGACTTTCAATGATAGAGCTTTAGGATATCGGCGTGCTTAGCTTTTGTAAACTCTATTTTGCAAGTTGACGAATGACAAGTTTCTCCCGTGGCCATCATTTGATAAGGTGAGTTATTGTTATCTCGTATGAGCGAAATAACTCTTCACATCTCGGAAAGAGTACTTCTGTCGGGGTTTATTTTTAGTACCAAGAGTCGGGGCGCGTGTGTGCCTCTTTTCTACTCTCGGGAGTAATTACTCCCTATACCGTATCTCATAACATAGGAGTATCTCGCGCAACGGAGGGTATGTACGTGTAATATACAAATATATAAGACCATCTAGGTGGTATTTACATTTTTTCAGAGGTGGTATGTACACTTTTTATACATACTCCTTTTTATGTGCTTATATGAAGGTATTTGCAAAATAGGCTAAAAACCATGTGCTCTCTTGCAATGTGCTATCGATAGCACAGATTCTCCATGCTATAACGTTGTGTTTACAAAATTCGTACTCTTGGGAGTACGTACTCTAATATATATATATATATATATATATATATATATATATATATATATATATATGTGTGTGTGCGCGTGCGCGCGCGCGCGGAGGGCGGAGTTGGGCCTCGAGGCTCTTGGGCCTGACTGAGTCCAAGACCTAGCCCAAATATTAATGTATATTACTGGTTAGATATGATTTAGATCTGAGGCTGCTATATCAGCATAGTCCTCCTGGGCTCCTGTCACACTCCCACGGAGCAGCTAGCGCGAAGAATTGCACCACCAGATGGCGTAGTGTCTCGGCGACCGCGCGGGCGATCCAGCAGGCCCGGGCTTAGCCGGCCGGCCAGGGCGGCTGCTATGTTCGCGTCGCGGCCGAGCCTCCCTCCACGCGACCACGCGCACGTACAACAGATTGGGCGCGCGCGTCGTCCTCTCCGCGCGCCCCGATCTCTATTGGCTGAACCATGCAACACGCCGATGCCAATTTGCCGGGCAGGCGGCAGGCGGTGCCCAGGCCAAGACGGTCGCTGATTGGCCGCCTACGCCAACACGCTTTATGGATGCAATACCGGTGTTCAGCCGCGCGCCGCCACCACTTCGGTACGGGAATCAATCAACCTGCAGGCAAAGGGATCGTTGGTGACACCACGGTGCATGCAACGAATCGTTGGTACGAAGGTTAGATGAAACTCGACATATATTACGCTAGAGCGGTGCAAGGGCTACGAGCATATTATCACTGTCTTCGTCAACTGCAATAATGGTGAGCCTTTGGTTACTGAAGTGGATTGACAAATTGTCGGTCATTATCGTAATTTTTTAGAAACTTTTTATAATGCAACTAAACATTTATTCGGTGTGTACTACCTAATTTTTTTCTTAGTCATCAAGTGACTTTGGACTATTGCTAATGCTTTTAAAGAAAATATAGATAGTTATATTTTACATCCCATTATAGAATCAATAGAGAAAATTTTTAAAATATTTTCAAGCTATTTCACATCTTTACTGCTTTGCTACTATTTTGGATACTCGGAGAAAATTATCTGTCTTGTATGGTGCCTTCCATGGAATAGGTGAAGCATTTGATCTTGATTTCTTAAGGCCTATAATCATGTTTATAACGAGTATTTCAGAGTTTTTAACAAATATTATGACAAGTTTGGCACCAAAAGTGAAGCAAGAAGATCTACCTCAACAACGCAACAAGCACGAGACAGTTCGACCATTTTAAACTTATGGAAGAAGCTAAAAGGCAAGACTTCTGGCTCATCTTCCATGCAGATCGACATATAATCCATGAGTAGAGCTCAACCACTATTTTGATACGCCTTTCGTGGAGACCGACCTTAACATGGGCGACCAAAATCAACTCAGCTTGCTCTTGTGGTGGAAAAATAGCCAACGTATTTACCACATGGTATCCCATTTTGCACGGCACGTACTTACGGTTCCGGTGTCCACTGTCTCATCGGAAGTCACTTTCAGTTTTGTGGGAAGAGTACTTGAGTCGTGAAGATTGTCTCTCAGGCCTGAGGATCCAGAGATTACGAAGGCGATAGCCGACTTTAACAATCTTAACCTTGGGTAGTCTTTGTATTAACGTATATAGACATGGTTACTATACTATTTTCCTTTCCGGGGGTACCCCACATCGGGGTGTAAGTTTTTATCGAGGTAGTAACTATATACATATTCAAGATTGAATAAAATTTACTTCTTTTTCCTTAATATTTATGTCCATTGCCTCAGCTCCGTGCATCTTCGGATTCTTTTCTCTTGTTGCAATAGTGCAAATGGGTTGGACTTAGATCGGCACGCCACAAAACAGACACGTAGCACAAATGGCCCGTGTCTGGGCTCACCGAAGACGAGCCGGGCCGGCACGGCGGGCATGATAGGCCCGTGCCGGCCCGGCACGACGTCCACCTCTATTTGAATCAACATTATTTTGATTACAGTTAATGAGTTTAAAATTGAAAAAAGTTAATAAAGCTCAGCTTAATGTGTTGTTGTTGCGTTTCTTTTGAAATTGATATGATTTGATATAAAATTATTTTATTTATTATGTTAGTGGTTATTTTAAATTCAAACTAACGAATGTGTGCCCGCTGCTCCTGTTTCAGACTTACAGTGGCGTCTTGGAGTCTTTCGCGTTCTACAGTGTGTTTGGCGTGAGCGGGTTTACTGATTTGAAGTCGCTTCAACCAAATATGCAACTGCGTTCTGTCAGTTATTCCAGTTCGTGTCGTGCTATACTGCCATGCGTGCTGTGTGCTCCATATATATATGCATGTGTTTGCGTTCTCCGTTGCTGCAGGGATGCGGCGGGGGCACCGCCGGCGATGGGCGGAGACTTGAATCTGGACAAACAGAACAGCTGCAAGAGGTATGTGTGCATGGCTCATTTCTGACATATGTATGAACTTGTTTCCGTTAATCAAATTAGGGATAGCACGTGAATTTATTCCATGTTTAATTAGGGATCTACTAAATGGTAAAGGCCTGTAAGCTTGACCTAAAAACAAGCCATGTGAGCTAGAGCCTAGAGATTCCATTACTCACCAAGTGGCTTAGCAGTCAAAATTTCTAACTTGTCCAAACAGAACAAATTTCATAACTAAGCTCCCAATTTTAGAGCAAAATAGCAAGATTGTGCAAGCTTACGAGTCTTCGGTGCAATTTACCGGAGTTTTTTTTCAAAAAAAAAAAAAAATTTGTAGCAGCCATCAGGAGATAGTAGGAGTAAAAGATACAGGGCAAAAATGAAAAAGGAAAAAAGAGGCAAGGAAAGACTTTATAGATGGGCTTTAAGGGCGGCCCAGCCTAAACAGCTAGGGGTGAATTAGTGTTTGCAAAATTTGCCTTTGCCCACATCCCAACTTCGTCTTTGAGCAGTAATATTTTTTTCTTATAAAAAACGTCGTCCTTGAATTAGCTCATGTATTTAAACAAGTACTTCTTTTTTTTTTCTGAAGACAGAAACATACTTCCATTTTAACTAAGGTTCCGGCTAAATTTGCAATAAAGTCACCAAACTAGTCTAGCTCGGTTGGCTCTTGTACTAATCCGGCATTTTTTTTTGCCGCTAACTCAATCCTCCCTCTGCCTTTGTTTATCCCAGTCCTTTCTCCTCTCATCTTGACTCCTTTTCTTTTCCTCTAAATAGCAACTAACGACAATAACAACTCAGGCAGTTTCCTACGGTTGTACCTCTTGCCTTAGTTCTGAAGAAATTTTTTGGCTGACGGGAGTTTAGACCACCCATATTCAGGTTCAGGTGGTCTAAGCTCTTACTATTTGGTATGTGACTTTTGATTACCCTGTGATTCCTTTTGCTTTGGTGATTTTGTGGCTCTTAAAGTTCATTTGCACTGGTTAACTTCTTTCTTATGCAAACTTATGCTGGCCTATGTTCTGTCCAGATTGTTGCTATAAAAAAATCACAACTATGAGTTAATGACTAAAAGTTTCTCCTTAACATTAATAGATTGGTCAGAGTTATTTAGTTTGCCCATGAACCTATTTGATGGCTCAGTTAATTTGTCTGGATGAACTCTTTCAGTCAGATGATTTTCTACTCATAGAGTGGTTAGTGCTGTATGGCTAACAATAGACCAGGTGAAGCACAATACCCAGCTTACTTTTATTTGCTTATACCTTGCCACCTTTGGATAATGTAGTTAAAAATTACTGCTCTGTCTTTTCTTTTCTTTTGCAATGATCTCTGTCTCTCTTTTTTTCAATACCTTTTGCAGGTTCTGTTAATTATTCGTTCTCTTCAGCATGAGCATCATCTTGGTCGGCCTATTAACCAAGTAAGCTGGAAATCTTGAATAGCCCAACAGGAATGTATTTGATCCACGCCATGTGCGTATTTCCATCCAAGGAAGCGGAATTTATTTGAACCGAGAAAAAGATGAGTTGGTATGTAGAGCCACGACATGCAGAGCCACGACGTGCAGGAAGCATGGGTTTAGCTTAGGTACTACTCATTATGAGCACTTGATATATGCTTAAGTAAGTATGCATGCATATAGTTGTGAGCTAATTATGCAGTTTGTGGCACTGTCAGATTTTTTTAAAAATTTCATGTTTAATCATCATCTAAAAATTTTATAGGAATATTAGTGATGCATCAGGACCATCTACAAAAATTTTAAAATTTTTTAACATGATTTGAACCATTTTTCTTTCAATTAAAATTTGCCGGTAAGGCTTTTATCAAGACAGTAGCATTGTCAAAATTTTTAAAAATTTCTGAAGCTTAATTATCATCTAAAAATTTTATGAGAATATTAGCGATACCTTAGGATTTTCTAACGTCGTTTCAACCTTTTTCGTTCGTTCAAAATTTGCCGATATCTCGTCAATTTCGGCAAGATCTCGGTCCCAAAAAAACCAAATTTGAATTTCGTTCAAAAATTTTAAATCTCACCGAAATTTTGGATTTTAATCCTTTCCAAGGTATAGTTTAAAACCGAAATTTGAAACCTTACTCCTGATATCCTTTAAAAACCACACCACATTCAGAGTTATCAAACTCATTACTCCTAACTGCCTTAGCTAGATTCGTAGCATCCATCTCCACTATGATCCGTTCCATATAGCCAGCTGCCTGGCACACAGGATAACGTTCACACGCGCACTAGACGGCCGATTACTGCTGAAGTGCAGTGCATTTTGCGCAGGGTGGATGAGCTTCTTGATCCTAGTACAGGTCACTGGGATTGTGATCTGATTGAGAGTATTTTTCGCTCCTGAAGATGCAGAGGGATGCTCAGAATTCCTCTCTGGGAAGATACGACGGATTTCACGGCATGGCACTTTGGTCCAGACTCCAAAAGATGTTTTCTCAGTGACGTCGGCGTAAAAGCTGGGGATTAATTTGAGAGACAGGTGAGCAGGCAGGTATTCGTCTTCGTCAGATCAGGCCGATGGCTTCGCTTGGAACAGAATTTGGCAGCTGAAATTCCCTGATAAGGTTAAAAGGTTTCTATGGCGTTTGGCGCATAACAGCCTACCTCCGAGGTCATGCATATATCTGAGCTCTTTTATCGTACAGTAAATTGAATGTGCACTGTGCATTCTTTTTTATCCAATAAATCATATTAACTAGAGTTTACTTATACTTTATCCGGTAGTAGAGTAGTAGAAACACCCTTAACAAATCAACGATTAGATGTGATTTCTACTACATATTTTATACTACTAATATAATGCACTGTAAAATTTCTCTAAATAATCGGGTTTTGATTTGGATACTTTGTGTCCTATCTGCCGACGAAGGGACGAGCGTGGTGGCCATTTGTTTCTGTATTGCAAGAAATGCACGGCGATGTTGGCGCTTACTGCAGATGGAAACTATCGGAGAAGACCTGCTGTCCTGTGCTTATGCTAAGATGATGTTTGAAACTACTAGGAAATTAAGCGCGGCGGCACGCCGCGCACGTGAACGAAAAAAAAATATTTTTAATAAAAAAAAAACCGAGAAAATATTTTCGTAGAAAAAGCGGACCACGAGAACACTTTAAAAAAATTTTTCCATGCTCCGAAGGAAAAACGGACTACAAAAACTTTTTTTTCGGGTAAAACGGAGAAACGAAAACATTTTTTCCATGCTCCGAAGGAAAAACGGACCACGAAAATATTTTTTGTTTTTTTTAGGAAAAACGGAGAAACGAAAATATTTTTTCCATACTCCGGAGGAAAAACGGACCACAACACTACTTTCGTTCACGTGTAGAAAAAGCGGACCACGAGAACACTTTAAAAAAAAATTTTCCATGCTCCGAAGGAAAAACGGACTACAAAAACTTTTTGGGTAAAAGCGGAGAAAGCGAAAACATTTTTCCATGCTCGAAGGAAAAGCGGACCACGAAAACATTTTTTGTTTTTTTTAGGAAAACGGAGAAGCGAAAATATTTTTTCCATACTCGGAGGAAAAGCGGACCACAAAACTTTTTCGTTTTTAGGAAAAATGGAGAAGCGAAAATATTTTTGCATGCTCCGTAGGAAAAAGCGGACCACAAAAATATTTTTCCCAAACGGAGAAACGAAAACATTTTTTCCATGCTCCGGAGGAAAAAGCGGACCACAAAAACTTTTTTCGGTTTTATAGGAAAACGGCCAACGAAAATATTTTTTCCATGCTCCGAGGAAAGCGGACCACAAAAACATTTTTTGGGCAAAACGGAGAAAGCGAAAACATTTTTCAATGCTCGGAGGAAAAAGCGGATCACAAAAACATTTTTTTGGGCAAAGCGGAGAAAGGACACGAGCGAAAGTGTACGGACCTATTTGTTATGATTTTGGACACATTCGCTATTTTGAAAAACTATAAAAGGGCTCGTTTACGATTCGTATTTAACGGAGGTTCTTTATGTAAAAGCGGCAGGAGGGACCTAAACGCCGAACCAGGAAAAAATCTCCCTCTCACAAAAAATTGCAAAGGACCTATCCGTAATTTCAAGAACTGGAGGGGTTTTTTTGCAAAAAGAGGAGAGAGGGGGGGTGGGACGCGTGGCCTTCTCTCTGCGTGCGCTTTCTCCGATCCTTATATCCGGTAGGATTTGGCGACTGGATCAATCAACTCAGGCTCGAGTGTGGATCTTTCTTTGGGTCTGGTGGTCTTGTAGAAATAAAACAAATGCTGGTGAAAAGGACTCGGTGTTGAAGAAGTTTTGCCAACAAGTGACATAATTTGTAGAAGAATTCGAGAGGCAGGAGGAGAAAGAGTGTCACAAAACATCCAGGGCACAGCAAATGGGAGCCACCACGGGACCCTTTTCTGAAGATTAATTCTGAAGACTAAACTTTCCAAAGAAAAAAAAAATCTATTTAGCATCCTTAACTATAAAACCGGGTATTTAGCACTCTAAACTTATAAGACCGGATTAATTTATACCTTAAGGCAGTTTTGGAGAGCGGTTTTGCTGACATGATTCAACCTAAGGTGATTTTTGTAGTTTTGCTATGTTAACAGTCATATCATCGATTTTTTGTGATGTACATCTAAATGAGAGAATGATTGATGACGAGAAGAAGAAAGAAAACGTATATAGAGACAAAGGGAGTGAGAAAGAGATCGATGATGTTGATGTCAATACCCTTGAATTGGATTCTCGCTACCAAAACTCAATGACGTAGATGCCAATACGGTGAAACCATCTTGAGTGGGGATCCAAATCATCAAAATCGTCATCTAAAACAGTCTTAACGTGTAAATTGATCCAATTTTGTAAGTTTAGAGGCTAAATATGAGATTAAGGTGTAAATTGATCCAATTTTGTAAGTTTAGAGGCTAAATATGAGATTTTGTAGTTGAGGACGTTAAATGGATTTTTTAATAAGTTGAAGAGCGTAAAATAAACTTATTTATTTGTAATTAGAGACGAGCCTGGGCAGGTTACGGCAGCAGGAGCAAGTTATATTAAAAGAGCGTATGATGATTTAAATAAGCACTTTGGTATAATACTCCAGTGTTTACCTTCATCATTAATCGATTGTAATTCCTTTTCTGCAACACTGCAATGTTGATAACCTACGCAAGCGAGAAGGGCGGAAATCCCTCTCCTCAGGGTCCTGGTGATCGGTGGAAGGAACCGCGGAGGGAAGGAGCACACCTTAACCGACAGCGGCCTGATGCTCCTGTATGCGCGTTGATGTAAGTAGGATTCTAAACGAGCTGAATTCGAGTAAGTCTTAACTTTTTAAGCTCAAGTTTAGTAAAAACTCAAATCGATCTCGAGCGAGTATAAGTTGGGAGTCTAAATCTGAATCTGGGCTCAAGCTTGGCTCACCTTAAGTAAGCTCGATAACGATCAATAATTCAAAATGAACTAATTTTGAATTATATAAAAGTTTAAACTCGAGCTTTACTCGAGTAAACTCAGTAACAGTTAATATACAATAATATTTAACAATTTTGATAATAAAAAAATATTAACTTCTAACCTCTCTACCTTAAAATTTAACAAGTTATCTGTAAATTTAACAAGTTATTTAAGATCGACTAAATTTAGAGCTTGAATCAAATCTAGAGCGAGCTGAGTTTGAATACTTCGCGAACCAAGGCAACTCGAACGGCAAAACCTTACTCAATCTACACTCGCCAGTGTAACGGGACTCACCAGTAACGAGATTTTGCTTCCTGTGAGACATGTTGTCCATCAGCCTTACTCGGCACTGCTGGCAACAAAACGAGTACAACTTCTCATTAATCCTTGATTCCATAGACCTTCTTGTTGAATGGTGATTAAAATATGGCTAGAGAAGAGATTTTTTTTATCATCACCGCGAGGCTAGCTGTGTGTCTGCATAATGTATGTATGCATGTGCTTCAAGTTTTGAATCATCTGCCGTTCCTAAGGTACTAAGGCCCTGTTTGGCAAAGCTCCAGATCTCAGCTCCACCTCAGAGCTGAAACTTGTAGAATAAAATAAAGTGACTTAAATTTATAATTTTATACTAAAATATAAACAAGATGACTCACCTAAACATTCTTAACATACCCACAACTCCAGCTCCACGAATCTGGTGAAGCTAGAAATACCCAGCTCCACCAACTCCACGGATTTGGTGGAGCTGGAGCTCTGCCAAACACCCCCTAAGATTCCATTTGTTTCAGTATCCGGACAGCTTTTGCTTGAAAAAAAATGGATTATTCGCCGAACGGGAGGATTCTGAATAGCTTCTCTGAGAATCAGAAGCTACCTTCTACATAGAATCAGAATCTGTTTGAAACCTGATTCTCACATATTCTTGCTGATTCTTGCTGGCTCGGTCCGGAACCTAGAAGTTGCAGCCTGCTCGACCCGATTCTCCCACAATCAGAAACAGCTTCTCCCATAATCCATAATCCAGAAGCTGAAACGAACTGAGCCTAACCGTAGCAAAAGCCCTTAGCAAAATCTGCAGTCGCTGCACTGGTGCTTCACAGTTGTTCTTCCAGCCCCTTCCTTTTGTACCCTCCTCCTGACCCACATATTGATCTCGAGCACCGCCTCCTCCTGGTCTCATAGCATCACCAGTGCCTGGTCTCGGAGCCCCACAGCCCAGTCCATGCATCCTCCCCTCCCGGTTGCCGCTGCCTGGCCGTTCGCTTCCTCCTCGCCCTCCTGTCGCTGCCTCATAGCCTGCTTGGTAGCCGGCTCCTCCACTCCCGGTTTCCCCCTCTCCCCACCACTTTGTCCCCTCTAGTTCATCGCCTCATCGCCCGCCCAGTTGCCGCCTCGCCACCTCTCCTCCCCTCCCGATCGCCCAACCGGTCTGAAGTTTGTTTCCTCTCTACTTTCTTCTTCCTTCTAGCGAATTCGATAATAAGTGTTACTTTGAACAAGATCATAATTCTAATCACATGGACAATGAACTGTTTGTTGGAAATATACATGATGGCATTGCATGGAAAGTTGAATTTGTAGAGCATTTGTTAGGTACTCTGGAACAAGACTAGGTGCCAATTGTTGTAGAACTGCTAGTATGATTGCTACAACCTTCAACCGATATAAATTGAATTTCAGAAGTGGTATCATTTTGTGTTAGTCCATGGAGAATTAGGGCCTTCAATTTGTATCTATTATTGGTCTTTTAGACCTTTTTTGTTATGATGGCAAATGCCTTTCCGAAAGGGGTTAATGATAGTGTTTTGGTTCATCCCATTTTTTTAACTAACATTGAACTCTTACTTATGCACTAGATGGACAAAGTTGTTAAGAATCCTGTTGCAGTGTGGGATAATTTGGCTAACGAAGCCATTTGTGAAATATGTGCCGTTGAGTTTATTGCTAGAAATATGCCCACCAAACATTTGAATGCTAAGGGATATAAGAACCTAGCTGAGAAATTCCTTGCAAAGACTGGGGGACTTTATGACAAAGCAATTAAAAAATATTATGGATCTTTCAAATTTTCTCCTGCAGTTAATTATTGTTTCTTTCAAATTTTCAAATTTTCCCCATTGGCTCATTCAATATTTGAGACTTTATGGTTTTATACAGAAAAATATTATCTTGTCGACACGGAATACCCTAAATAGACAGCTAGCTCTGTGCAAAGACCAAAAGTACCATGTTCCGGAGTGGCAACAGGTTCAAGGACCAAGAGGGAATGAGTGGTTCAATTTCTGTCACTCTTCTCTTCGTAATGTGATTAAACGAGCCTTTAGAGTATTGAAGATAAAATAGTGAATATTGTTGAAACTACCAAGTTTTAAAGAGGAGAGGCAAAAGAAGATCATAATGGCATGTATGGCACTTCATAACTTCATTCGGGAAAGTGCCATGCATGATCGTCTATTCCGGAGGTGCGATGATGATGAGGACTCGAGAGGCATCATCTGTAACGGTTAGTGAAAGCGACATGTCAGTGTATGATAAGGATATGGGTGCTCTTCGTGATTTAATTGCTAACTCCTTGATCACCACTAGAGAGTAAGAATGTGTTTTGCTATGTGACAATGGATATTGCACCTTTTGTGGCTAACGCTAGGGAGTAGGAATGTGCTTTGCTATGTGACAGTAGATATTGCACCTTTTGTGGCTACTGCTCAGTTATTCATGACTTCCTATTTTCGCAAAAGAATCCAAAACATCAATATTAAAGCTAAATCAGCATACAAACAAGCCTTCGGAACTCTCAAGGTCATTTCGATCATTTCAACACCAGCTACAGCTGTAACAGCCAAAAAAAGCCAGCTTGCAAAACGACCTATCAAGAAAAGCTACAGTCACCAGCTACAACTGCTTTATAGCCCAGTAAATCAAAAGTAGCTTTTTAGTCCAGCTATAGCCGAGCATCTCCAAGAGGAGCCCTAAATATGGTCCTAACTTGAATTATAGGGCTTTAGGGAAAAAGATTAACTCCAACAAAGGCCCTAAATTGTTAAAATTTAGCAAATTGTTTTAGGGCCCCTAGGAGAGTAGCTATATTTAGCAACTTTGTGATTGAGTCCTATCTTTGTTGGGTTTTAGGGTCTAATTGCTGGAGTGAATATTTCGTTGGAGCCCTAAATCTAATTAGTTGGGTCCTAAATTTAAATTTAAGGCTCATTTTTAAGGCTCTCTCTTGGAGATGCTCTAAACAGGGCCTTAAGGCCTGGTCTTCAACAATAAAAAAAAAATGAATCTTTCTCCTGACTCAATGTCAAGTTGCACATAAGGAGGATGGACAAGAGCTAACCTTGGGATGTTGCTATTGCCGCCAACATGAGGATGGAAAACGGGTGGCCGTTGCACCAGCACCACTAGTATCTTAGAGATACTCTGCCGTTGGGAGTCAGGATACATGCTGTCGTTGGGAGGGTGGTGAAGGGCGGCGCCATGGTAGAGAGGAAGTAGCACGATGGAGGGAAGGATAGGCAGTGCGACAGAGGGAAGAAGGAGTTGTGGGGATTGATACGGCCAACTAGCAAAACTAGCAGACACACGTACAATGGTCCAGTCTTTCACGGTAGAAACGCACAAGCTTCTCTCTCCCAAGCGCACAACGACGCAAGAAACAGAGAACAGATCAAGAGAT
The DNA here is from genome assembly GCA_036346355.1 of Rhipidocladum racemiflorum. NCBI lineage: Eukaryota > Viridiplantae > Streptophyta > Magnoliopsida > Poales > Poaceae > Rhipidocladum > Rhipidocladum racemiflorum. The sequence goes on from CM070571.1 coordinate 26,134,658, forward strand.
CAACTGCTGCCATTGATCAATTAGATCAATGCCAAGATGAATCCACACAAAATTCACAAGAATAGGAAACACTGCATGGACGCCAAACTCAGCATTTTCTTTTTATCGATAACTCAACGTAAAAAATGGATCTAACCCATAACATCCTAAATTTTTCCCACAAATTAAAAATTAAATTACTACATTGTGTTGTCCATTTGTTGTGAATTTCAGAAGTTTCTAGCTTTTCTAGAATTTTTTGCATTTAAGAAAATACCTTTTTCATTTTCCTAGCTGTTGCTTTTGTATTTTAATTTTAAATTCAAGAATGTACAAAGTCTAAAAATATTTTATTTAGGTTCTAAATAGTCTGAAGAGCCACTCCAAACATTTTCATGAATTTTGGAGTTAGGTTGCTAATTTTTGCAAAATCAAATACTACACTTTATATTAAAACTAAAGTAATAAAATAATTTATAGGAAAAGCCTAGAGCTGCTAAAATGCCAAAACTTTTACACAAGCAACATTACCACATCAAAAGCCCACAAAAATGTTCATAAACTTTGGGATTAGTTCAATACCTCTAAGAATTTCAATGTTGCCTACCTATAATTGAAAGCTTTTAAGAAAAATGCCTTAAACCCCAAAATGAAAGCGAACAGAATAAAAACCTGCCACCCACCTTTGTCGCAAGAAAGCGTACCAAGGTGAAGATGCTTTCCCACATGTTTTCCCCTCTTTGATACAACAGGTTGGTACATCAGCCACGCCATTTGCGTCGCTGCGTCGTGCGCACCACTCACACCATGTGCATGCTGCAACCGCGCCGCTTGTGTCCAAGCTTGCTTGGCCTTCATTCCACTTCCGCCAACTCACGTGCCAGATCGTGTCGCCCGTGATGACCCACATGTGTCCCTGCTTGTGGCATAGCACGAGCTCAAATATCGGTCGCCATGTCGCCGCACCTCACCAGCCATCACCGCCAATCCGAGGCACTCCACAACATGCCACTCACATCACGATAGCAACCAGAGATCATGCCTTGCCCTGTGCCATCCGCTAGACCCATGCATAGCTGCCTCGCTACGTGCATAGGGTTCCCTCCCAAGCCATCACCTTCACCTACTGTCACCACCATCAATGCCTTCCTACATGCTCAATGAAGCCAATGATTGCGTTGCATCATTGTCCTTTCTCCTTGGCCACAACACTGAGCTCATAGGACCCAATCAAATACCTCTCCACTGCAACTGTAAAGGGAGCTCCTTCGCTCATCCTCCACCCCATACCGCTCCATGTCCATCCCCTTCTGGAGCCCTGCACCATTGTTCCTCAGAGAAGCTCCATTACTGCCAAGATCAACAAAGCCGAGCAAGGCTCCATCTCCTTCCATGAGCCATATCCTAATTCACCAGGGTTGAAGGTTCATTAACATATCTTGATCACTTCCCCTCCTTAGCAGCTCTGCTCTTCAGGGGCACCACTGCCTCAGTCACCTTCTTCCATTGCTTCGATCATCGTCGCTAAGCCTCCTCGGTGAGTCCCTACCTTTGCCAACCCTCAGAACGGAACCCCCTCACCTCCATGATGTTTTCCCTCTTATCAATTTTTCCCTGGCACCACCACACTCCTTCCTCCACCATAAGTCATGTCCATCGCTGCAAAGTTCTCCCGCCAGCCTTTACCGACCATCTTTGGTCATCACCAACCACTTCCCGAGCACCCCCTTCACTCCCTCTTGTTATGCCAAGACTCGGGATCGCAAGAACCGCTACAATTCACTACCATTAGCCTAGCTAGAGCCACTGCCCTGTTTTGAGTCACTGACAAGCAGGCCCCGCCTGTCAGGCACTCGTCTCCCTCATTCTCTCTCACATGCTCACTGACAAGCCGTCCCCACCTGTCGGTTTTTCTTTTTTTTTAAAAAAAAAATCAAAAGTGTAATCACTGACATGCAGGCCCAGACAATAATTAAGATGTGATTTGCAATTTAAACCAATAATTAGATATTCACATGTTAGTCATTTTTTAAAAATAATACAACCTTAACATATGGGCCCCCACCTACTCGTCTTTGTAAACGGAAAATAAAATACCGTAAAATGATAAATGCGCTTTTAATTCAGTAGAGAATACACTTTCTCTGTTGAGAGGCATCTTAGACGTCACTGCCTCTTTTCATTTTTAGGGATTTTTCAGCTGATTGAAATTCAAATCATCATAACTTTTACAAATAAACTTCAAATTGAGTGAAACTAGTTTCTAATTTTTTATAAAATCATGATATTTCTATTTTTTTGCAAAAATATTTGAATTTAGTCTTTGTTTGAATTAATTTGGTTATTATTATTGTTTTGCGGTATACTACGTGTAGACACCAATGTTTTGGAGACCTCCATTCGTGTTCCAGAGCAAAGCCAAGAATTCAATAAGCAAGGCAAGCACCATCTTTGATCATGTTGATCATATTATCTCACTTAATATTAACATAACCTTATGCTGAAAAGAATTATAGGCCTCCCAACGTCCCTCCGTATGTTCAGCTGCGAAGGTTGCGAATCACGGCTAGCCATACGCTAGCCCCTCGTGGCTTGTTTATATTGTTGTACAAGTTTATGTATGCAAGTGTGTATTTTCAGTAAATAGCTATATTGTGGGTATTGGTAAATATCTCTACTTGTTGCATGGAACTTTCTTTATAAATACATAAATCTCAATATTGAAATCCATAAGATAAGGGTTAGGCAATACCTAATGTTAACTTTGGATATATTTGATTATACATACTCATGCCTAGCCATGCTTTAGGTTTGAGAGGAACAAATGAGTGGTTGAAACATTTGTGCATAAATGGGAATTTTGACATGATGGACCAGATGGGGTACCCCTGTTACTTTGATATAAAATCAAAACCAAAAACTAAGTTTTGACGCAGGTGAGTTATAACTATAGCCTGAAGTGCGAGGGATGGACTTGCACGTAGTGTAGGGGGTTCTCGCACGGGTCGATTAAGGACCAAACATAGTATCGTAAAATTCAAGATATTCGTACAACCACAAGTGCTATTATGGGATAGCCCTAACCAACTAAGTTATCTAGGAGTAGCTTTGCACATTGGAAGACTAGAGTAGTACAAACATTCTGGGTAGGTTTGCTCATAGGGGTGCCCTCACTGAGGTGTTGGGAATAACTCTTGCCGATACAATGGTGCTTGCCTTGCACTGGGAGGAAAGGTTATGCCATGGCGTAAACTGTCATTGATATTATGTACTGTATTCATTTTATTTCAGCTATCGTGTTAAAGGTCAAACATCATTGGGTGGGCGCAAAGTTAGGTGTAGGGATGTAACAGTTTTGTCATGATCTCTCTGTCATATGCCAAAGGAAGCGTGTAATGGTCGGCAATATGAGTTTATCATGCCTTATAGGTAAAGTTGTATGCCTCTACAGAGTGCAAATATTTTTGAAAAACCGTGCTCGTAGTCATGAGAGACTTGATGCATAAACACTTGTTAGCTTTTGATTTTTGTGCAAAAACTTGTGTTGAAAAATGGTTCTATTATTGTAAGAACTATGTACCAATGACCTCTATGTTCATGTCATATTATATGGATGTGATGGCCATATTGTGAATGTATGTATTAGCCATTGATCATGGGCCTAGTACAATATACATATGAGACCATCGGGTATCCCACTCTTGGGACAGGGATCCTAACATGAGCATGCAAATATACTTCCTTGTACACACACAACCCTAGGCCAATGGTTACTCGTACTGGACTTGGACCACATTGTTGCTCACTCCTGCGCTTTCCCTTGGATCACTATTGATCCTGCCTGGAGCAGCCCTCGCCTTGTGTCACCTCGGCCGCCATGAACCACATTTGACTGCCTAGGTAGGTCGAGCGCCTAGCCAGCCAATTACATGGAAATCGAGGTTGGGAGTCCTTGCCTAATGCTTATGCGGCAACTAGGTGAGCTAGGTGGTCACCTAGAGGAACACTAGTTGACAACGGCCGCTACTAGATTTGCGCCTCATCACATCAGTCATCACGCCCCCTGCCTAGTTTGTGTTAGGTTCTCACGATTAACTGCTGATTAGCAAGCAATAAGTACACATTCTCTTGCATGTTCAGAAATGTCAAGAAAAATTACCTTGCAACTGATAATTCTGCTAGAGCATTACAATACAAGATGCTTAGGGAGGTTCTTACCAATGTAAAACTAGTTTTTTCTTGCCGTATATGATAGATAATGTGGTTATTTTGAAGCATTGATGCTTAAGTAGGCACCAATGATTAAAAGGTGATTATGTATATGACTATATCTAACAAATAATACAACATCTAAGGCCCTATTTGGTAGAGCTCCAGATCACAACTCCACCTCAGATTTGAAACTTGTAGATTAAAATAAAGTGAATTAGGTTTGTTTTTTATTCTAAAATGTAATCAACATGACTCACCTAAACACTCTTAATATACTCATAGCTCTAGCTCCACGAATCTGGTGGAGCTAGGAATACCCAGATCTACCAGATCTATGGATTTGATGAAGCTGGAGCTAGACCTGGGCGATGGGCCGGGCTTTTCATGGGCGGCCCAAGGCCCGGTCGGCCCGGCACAGCCCAAGCACGAGCACAACCCGAGTGGATTCGGGCTGGGCCAGGCCGGCACAAACTCTGAGGCCAGTAGACCTAGGAATGGGGCCGTCGGGTGGCAGCCTACCAGACTACATGTCTTTGGGTTCAGCCTGGTCGGCCTGAAGGTTATTTTTGTACTGCTCATACTACTAATTTGTACTTATTTTTGTATTGCTCATACTACTTATTTTTAATTCTCCCAAAATACCTATTGTTATTTTTACTGTCCATTGATCCATTCTACTGATTTGTACTGCTCATACTGTTAACATTTACTTTGCTTATTTACTATAAAAAGCTAGCCTAGCCCGACTCCGGCCGGCCGTGCTTCCAGACCGGGACGGGCCCTGTAAAACCTCTCTTGTGCCGGTCCGACCCGGCCTGTTGGCTTTTTCGTGTCGGCTCGGCCAGGCTCTAGCTGGAGCTCTACCAAACAGAGCCTATGGATCTATAAAAGATATGCTTGCGGTGGAGCAAATAAATTTTATATGAATACTTATGATGTGGCTATATTATTTTTTAAAATACTCACGTATAAACATCTTGTATTATACGTGCTCTTAGGTCCACATGATTGACACTTCTATGGTGCAAACGGGACGAACGTAGTGATGTTCATCCGTCCAAACCTTGGTGGGGGACTTGTCACTCACTTGTATAACACATCACATCAACGTGCCGTTAAGCTCATGTCTAGAGAGGACTTGCAGAATCGCGACACGCCTGTCATTTCCGGAGAAGGCATGAGCGTTGACTGAGCTATTACAGTCTTTCTTGGGCAAGGATTTTTTTTTTAGTAACTCGGAAAAATCTCTCGTCGTATGACTACAATTCAGAGATGCCAACCGTTTGATAGCTCAGACGATGTGGTACTAGTTTGGCTGGGTTGAAGCCCATTTCTACCTACTAAACTTTTGGTTAACTTATCTGTAGAATTTTCCTGCCTACGATCGAACAAGTAAAAATATTTTCTAGACGATGGGACAGTTTAAAACTTCAAATCATGAGTTCATATTTATCTATTTGTTATTAAAATAAAGACAAAATAAGCCATCACGCTCTTAATAGCTGGAAATTTCAGCTGCTACACTGTCAATTTAAGTGCTGTTTCTATTCCGTTCAGTCGTCTGCCCCGTATCATATACTTTCTCTATACCGTAACACCCCATTCATTCAAATTTATAAGGTGTATTTTCTAATAATTTTATCCATAAATATAAAACATATTTTATATTCTAATGCAAAATTAGTATTCCCTTTGTTCCAAAATACAAGATGTATTTTGCTTGAATACAGGAATTAAGGAGCGCATGAAACCAATGAATAATAAGAGTGAAATGATCATAGTGTCCATAATGCTAATGTTTTGGGAATAAGAGAGAGGATAGTTGTGTGGGTGTTCATTCATAAATGTTGAAGAATTGAAAGATTAATGAGGACAAAAAAGAGAAAAGAGCATTAAAATTGCACGCATGCCTTATATTTTGAAACAAGATAGCAAAATGTATATACCTTATATTTTGGAACGGAGATATCCTCTATATCCCTAATAAATATCTATCTTTATTTTATATTATCTACATATATATATATATTGAGTACAGTGTTTAATGATAATAATTATGAATAATCTAATTATTTTTAATATTTTTTTGCTTTACTTATCAAAGGAAATATGATTCATAAAAAGACTAGATCTTAGCAAATGCATTGCAGTCAATTCATGTTAACACTAGCATCCACACTAGTAGACCGAGAGGTCAAACATTTTGACCAGGCACGGCGTTCAGTGGCGGGGCCCACCGGCATAGAAAGGAAGGGGGCACACGCGGACACATCGCACGTTTGTACCGAACACGGCGCACCGTCCCCACCTCTTGCGTGGCGGCCTCCCCTTGGCTGGAGATCTGGAGCGACAGGGGACAGGTGGCCCCCGCAGCAAGCTGGCCTTCTGCACCGCCGGGGTAGACCCGGCCCACGGGTTCGTGTCAGGGGGCAGGCTTTTGACTATTCTGAGCTGGCCTTACGCCGGGGTGGGCCCCGGGGGCAGCGGCGGAAAATCGCTCCCTGGACGTGCCGTACTGCGCCATGCAGCCCCGATGTGCACGCGAAACAACCTTGCTGCGTAGAACAGAGGTACTCCCTCCATTTTTTTTTAATGCGTATTAAGTTTCGTTAGGATAAGACTTAGACCAACAATTACTCTATTAGTATATACTCCCTCCGTTTCTTTTTATAAGACGTACTCCCTCCGTTTCTTTTTATAAGGCGTATTTGGTTTCGTTAGACAAGGCCACTAATAATTACTCTATTAGCATATAATTTTTATGACACAAAATTGATATTAGCAGATTTGTATTCAAAATTACTTATATATAATTATGATTTTGTATTGCATAAATGATATATTAATGAAGTAATCGTTGGTCAAAGTCTTGTCCTAACGAAACCAAATACGCCTTATAAAAAGAAACGGAGGGAGTATTTGGTTTCGTTAGGACAAGATTTTGAGCAACGATTACTTCATTAATATATCATTTATGCAATACAAAATTATAATTATATATAAGTACTTTTGAATACAAATCTGCTAATATCAATTTTGTGTCATAAAAATTATATGCTAATAGAGTAATTATTGGTCAAAGCTTTGTCCTAACGAAACCAAATACGCCTTATAAAAAGAAACGGAGGGAGTAATTTTTATGACACAAAATTGATATTAGCAGATTTGTATTCAAAAGTACTTATATATAATTATGATTTTGTATTGCATAAATGGTATACTAATGAACTAATCGTTGGTCAAAGTCTTGTCCTAATGAAACCTAATACGCCTTATAAAAAAACGTAGGGAGTATTTTATAGTGCACTAAATTGAATATAAATCATTTATTTTTTCGATTCAATGGATCAGATTAACTAGAGTTACTTATACTTCATATGGTAGTAGAGTAGTAAAAACACCCTTAACAAATCAATGATTAGATACGATTTTTACTACATATTATATATTACCACTACAAAGCACCATAAAATTTCTCTAGAAAAAAAGTGTTGTAAAATCATGAACAAAATGCATAGATGGAATTATCAGAATAAATATTAAAGAACACATAGATATAGGAAGACAAAATCTTTTATCTTTATTAGATTGATTTTTTTATACAATAAGGTGCCATATTTATATAAAAAACTCATTGAAGATAGATTCGAATTCGCCCACAATGAAAAAGAGTCCAAATGTATTTGAACAACCGAGATTGTTAGTCCTACTATATCTCAATACTCCTCCTTGGATGAATACTGCGTAATGCATATGTCTCATCAAAAACTTCTCCTAAAACCCAATAGTAAAAAAAGATGGAGAAAAGAATACATTGCATTCACATATTATGTTACACTATTTGCCTTATTAAAAACCTTTATACGAGAAAACTTCAGAAAAACTCACCAGGTGAAAAAAGAGTGCAACTTATAATCTTTTGATTAAAAATAGTATCTTTAGCATCATACTAGGGGTCATAGTTCAGATATTTACTCCACTAAATTATGCATATCCCTAAGTTGTCTCATTCCAATGCCACGAATACATCTTTGAAAACTTTAATTGTCAAAGATTTGGTGAATAAATCTACTAGATTTTCACATGACTTAGTTTGTAAAATCTTTACATCACCATTCTTCTGGAGTTCGTGATGATAGAAATATTTAGAGGCAATATGCTTCGTAATATTGCTTTTAACATAACCCATTTGCATTTGTGCAATACAAGTAGTATTATTTTTATAGATAATTATGGTGGTATCGATGGTGCTAATGCCACATCACTTCTAGATATGGCTAATTACACATCTTAGCCAAACACATTCACGCGAGGCTTCATATAATGCTACAATCTCTAAGTTGTTGGTAGAAGTAGCTGCCAAGGTTTGCTTAAAGCACCACTAAGAAATGGATGTACCACCGCAAAGAAACACAAAAATTAGTTTGAGATTTGGCACTGTGGAGATCAACCAGATAACCAGTATCTGTATATCCTAACATGATCAAGCCTTGGTCCTTCCGGTAACATAAGCCGAGATCTTGAGTACCTTAGAGGTATCTGAGTAAAGTCTTAACACCAGCCCAATATCTTCTGAATGGAGATGCACTGTGTCTAGCTAGCAAATTTACTATGAATGCAAAATAAGGCCTTTTGCAATTCAAAAGATGCATAAATGCTCCAATGGCGCTGAAGTATGGGACTTCAGGTTCTAAGACTTTCTTATTTTCTATCCTCCGTTTGAAAGGGTCTTTATCCACGTTAAGAGATCTTACTACCATGGGGTCTTCAAAGGATGATATTTATCCGTATTAAATTTTTTCAATACCTTCCTGTATATGTAAACTGGTGTACAAAAATTCCTTCTGATAAATGCTCTAACTGTATTCCTAAGCAATATTTGGTTTTACGCAAATCTTTCATCTCAAACTCCGTCATAAGGTAAGAACTTGCTTATTTTATCTTCTTTGTGGTTCTGATGATATTCAGATTGTCGACATAGACTGAGATAATATAGAACCATTCTGGGATTTTTTTTATAAACACACACGGATAATCATCATTATTGGAGTATCCCTTCTTCAAGAGGAACTCAATAAGTCAGTTGTACCATATTCTCCCCGACTGTTTTAATCAGTATAACAATCTCTACAGTTTGATGCTATACACATTACGACTTCCTTTATTAGGATCCGAAATTTTAACTCCCTCAGGGACTCATATAAATATCTATATCCAATGACCCATATAAATTTAAGGCGGCCACTACATCCATCAACTGCATTCATAAGTTTAATCTAGCTGCCATCGGTATCAAATATTGGAACATTATTCCACTCATTATTGAAGAGTAAGTTTAATCGTAATTGATGGGGTCTCTGCGGAAATCTTTGTGCTAAAAGCCTTGCTTTGTATCTCATCGGTTATTTTTATTTCTTTTCTGAATGAAAACCCATTTTAATCCTACATTGAACACTTTAGGAGGTGTTCAATCAACAACATTGAATAATTTCCTTTTATTAAGAGAGTGCAATTCTGCATCAATTACTTCTTTCTATTTGACCCAATCTGAGCGCTTATGCCACTCTACCATGGAATTTGGTTATGGATCCAGCTCAAGTGTTTTAGCAATTTTTGAATTGTATTCTTTGTTTTATATAATTGTCCTTAATCCACATAATTAATGGAAATTTTTTCAGTGACTTCTTCCAGCTCATCATGATTTCCCACAATGATGGAGTCTAGGTGTTTCGAATCTCCCCAAATTGTGCTCATCAATATTTGTTGGGGTTGTCATCCTCAGGATGGCACACTTCAGGGATGTGGGTACCATATTTAGGGTAGTTCACTTTAGAGGTTTTCTTAACATCAGGTTGAGCTTCTTCCACTATCGTGGGTAGTATTCTCACTTATTTGATTTTCTATTTCTACTAACGTCTCCTCGGAATTGAGTCCCTTGCACATGAAGACCTCCCCCTATTCTTATGACGAGGGGTAAGAGTCAATTCAATATCCTTTTGGGGTATTTTCACTCTTTCGCGTGCATTTACTATAGGTATATGAGATATTGTTACACCCTTATGATCAGTGAAGGCATGCGATAGATTATTAGCTATTTGTTGTAGATTTATTGTCCTTTGAACTTCAAGTTTGGATTCTTTAGTGCATGGGTCTAAGAACTGAATTCCTGTGACATTTCAATCTATTTTTGCACATTATTTAGTGTGGTACTTTTCTCCCCTAATGCTAGAAAATTGTCCTCATCAAAAATACAATCAGCGTACCAAGCCGTATACAGATCTCCTGTCATAGGCTATAAGTATTTAATAATTGATGGAGATTTATAAGCTACATAGATTCCCAACCTCCGGTGAGGACCCATGGTTGTATCCTGTGGTAATGAGATTGGTACGTATACAACGCAACCAAATTTTCAAAGATAGAGAATACTTGGTTCTTTTTCACGGACTTTTTGCAAGGAGGAAATTTCATGGTATGCAATTTATCTAAGTTGAATTAATACATCAGTGTGCAGTACTACGTGACCCCACCAACAGCTGGTGGGTAACCTACAATTCTGTAAGTGGTTGAGCAATAAGTTTTATTATTTAATTAATGACTCTGCAATGCCATTTTGTATGTGGATATGCGGTATTGAATGCTCCACATTAATGGCCATAGCCACACAATAATCATTAAATGCCTTTGAGGTGAACTCGTTAGCATTATTCATTCGAATAGATTTGATCCTTTCTTCTAGAAAGGAGACTCTTAATTTAATAATTTGGGCAATTAATTTAGCAAAAGCATGATTCCAACTAGATAAGAGATATACGTGGGATCATATAATAGAAACATCTACCAGTACCATAAAGTATTTAAAGGGGCCCGATAGGGGCTGGATAGGTACACAAATATCACACTGAATTCTTTCCAGGAAATTCTATGATTCTCCCTAACTTTTAGATAATACTCCCTCCGTCCGTATTTGATGAACGTATAAGCAAATTATATGCTTCCAATATTGATCAGCGTATAACATTCGGCTGGAGGCTGCGGCGTCTCGGGTACGAGGCTGTCTCTTCGAGTTGCATGCTGGCTTCAATGCGTCGGACCATATCCTCCATTCCTTCGCACGCCTGCTGCAAAAACGAGGAGACGCCTGCTAGCTACTGCGTTTCTCCACCATGCCCGCCCCATATACCGTTGGTAGTTAGCTGCATGCGATGACTGGGCGCAGCTTGTCCGCTGCTAGCTAACTGCATGCGATGGAGGAGGAACTCGTCCGCTTCGTCAACTGGGCGCCTGACTCCAACGATGAAGCAATCGCTGTGTCCGAGAGCGAGCGCCATGGCGTCAATGAAGAAATGGATGAATCTGACGAGGCCTGGTACGTACCTGATTCCTTTGTCGATGAGACTGAGGTGCCCGAAACTCAAGTCGCCGTGGTCGTAGGGGCGCTCGCCGACTCTGAGTGTGTCGACGACGCGGCCGTAGCGGAGCTCATCGACTCTGGGCATGCCGACGGCGTGGCCAAAGCGGCGCTCGCTAACTCTGAGCGTGTCGGCGGTGCAGTCATAGCAAAGCTCATCGACTCTGGGAGTGCCGACGGCGTGGCCGTAGCGGAGCTCGCCGACTCTAGGCATGGCCAAGCAGTGAACATTGCTAATGCCCTGCTGCACTTCGCGTTGACGACTCAGGTGCACATCGAAGACTCCCACAATCAGCTACAAAAGGTCTCCAATTTGATGCTGCCTATCATGTTACCTCGCCTAAATGGAGATCATGATGAGGATGTCAATGGTGCTGCGATGACCCTCCTTTGGATCGCGAATGGGTACGTTTATTGTTATAGCAAGGGTGTTGGAGAAGACGTATTGGTTCCTGATGAAACTCATGACAATGAGATGTTCGAAGATGTGAAGAATTCCATGTTCTAGCTAATTTACCTTTTCCTATATTAATGTTAGTTATTCTAGATGTATTTGTTTGCTGTTGTGCACGGCTTTTGTTAAATGCAAGATTATGCTAATCCCTTTGTTAAGCGGATCAGTGTTGTAATCATGCTATGGTAGTCATTTTTTTCATGGTAATCTCAATCTTGAAGCAGTACTGCTTCCATACATGACAAAACACAAGCTAATGTAATTGACGAATTGCAAGGCTTCATTGTAAATCTCTATAGAACACTGCAAGGTAGTGGGAAGATCACCATGCATCTCCAATGTCTTCTTCTTCATGTGCGGGATGTTGTAGTGTTGCCCTCCATTGTGCTTCATGATCTCCATCATGCAAGCCTGTTGCGTTAGGAAAATCTGATTGGCCCTTGACACTGGGTACTCCTGATATGCCTTATCAACCTTTGCCACAATTTGTTCGATATTGTTTGGAGTGCCTTTCTAAAACAATGCCTGGATTGCTGCAAAAAAAAACCGAGATCTAGTACATTAAGATCAGGTGAGTTCGGAGGTTGGCATGTTAGTCGTATGTCCCACCCATTTGCTTGGGCATGTTGGACAAATTCTAGGTCATCGACGGTTATGTGCGTCTTGGCATTGTCCTGCTGGATGAATATGGGCAATCCTCTTTCCTCAGCTGACCACTTTGCTTTGATCGCGGGCAAGACCTTGTTCAGAAGGAATTGTCGGCTAGTTTCCTTGGTAACTGACGTCATCGCCTTTGTTACCAAGGTACCTACAGATGCAAACATATTAGTATAGGTGGCATAATTCAATTAGTTGGGATAAGCAATTTTTTATGCATATCATACCTCTAGGTCTGTTTGGACTGTTTCTCTTTGCTGGCCCTACATAGATGAAGGGAAATATGCCAATTTTATCATCAAATATGCAGTTACCATGCTCGTCAAATCTGGGCCGAGTAACCACAGCAAGAAACATCACTTTTTCTATGAAGTTTTTACTTTTGACCTCCCTTTCCGGTCTTGGCTCATCGTTGACGACATAGTATTTCTGGTTCCGCCTTATCCTATAGAACCATTTCTCATCAATGTACACGATGTTGTACATTGGTTTGAAATTAGGAGCATTCGGTATGGTGTTGGGTTCTAGCATGGACAAGCAATATGTACACGGGCCTTCTTGTTGTCATTGGTCAAGCTAAACTTTAGGTCATTGGTGTGCCGACGAAAATACCCTTCCTTCAAACGGCTATGAAGTGTGTTCTTCTTCACACTCAGCGCATTTGCAAGATCATGGATGGTTGTGCGCTCCCTCAGAGGCACAACTTTGATGGCTTCCATGTCTATTTCTATTCTTTTGCGACCACAGTTTTTAGCTAGCTTGTTTTTAACACCTTCTATCCCGCCATAATCTTGTCCATTGCGCCACACATACTGCACAATTCTCTGAGGCACATCAAATTTCAATGCAACCTCCTTCGAAACACCACGGTGCAACACAGGAGGATCTGTCTTTGCCAATAACTCCAGATATATGGCGATCTTTAAGTCATCCGAGTAGAACCTCCTCTTTCTCACATTCGCACCTACTCGCCAAAAATAGATTAATTTTCACTTACCATTACAAAAGAATAGCAAAATCAAAACCGGTATTTGAACAGAAGTGCTAAAAACAGATTAATTTTCACTTACCCTGCTCGCCAGTGGTATTAGCAGCACCTTCATCTACAGGATCTTCATCTACAACATCTTCTTCTACAACATCTTCTTGTACAACATGTTCATTGTTCCAATCGATGGGATTATTTAGGTCCCAATCTGGTGGCTCAAGGTTTAGGTCAAAGTCTTGTGCAGCCATTGTTGAGAGAGGATCAAGGAGAGAGGCAGGGAAGAGAACTGATGCCGATGGGATGCAGTTTCTATCAAGGCGTCATATATAGGCCCATGGCAACTTGCATGCATGCGAAACCAAGGATAACTGATGTCTATGGTTAAGATTGCTCGTGATTGGTGCGCATGCGGATCTCTCTGCCGCGATTGGTGCTCGGATGCCACATGCGGATCGCTGGCGCTCTGCAGCATGCGGGCGAGGACTAGTAGTAGCTCCATGCCATGCCAGGTGATTGGGCAAAGATGCGACGTGCGGATCGCCATGCATGCACGCAGGATTAGCACGAGCATGCAGGATTAGCGACGTGTGATGCAGATCATGCATGTATATGCGGCGGGCCAAGCGAAGCGACACCGGCCAGCTCATTCTCTCGATGCGGAGTGGAGTACATGGAGATTATACGCGGGAGCTGTTTTCTACCTGGTCTCTGTGCACACAGCTTATACGTTGATCATATGCGGACGGAGGGAGTAAGATCTATTATGAGTTTCCCTTTAGCACAAGTAGGGCAAAAGAAGACTTAAGGTGTAGTAGGCAAGTCTGTAGTTTTTATGCTATGCCCAGCAGAATTGTTGATCATTCTTCTCGTCATGTTCAACCCAGGATGACCAAGTCGATCATGTCAGATTTTAAATATTTCTTGGTTTTTAAGTATAGTTTTCATCGCAACATAAACTTCAGGTTTTAGTATTACCCAAAGAAGAAAGAAGGAATTTTTCAACCACGCATTTATTGCACCCATTAAACTTAGTCATAAGTAGGTACATTGTACCATCCTCATTTTGTCTCCATATGAAAACCATTCAGACGGATATCTTTAAAACTTAATAGAGTATGACTGGACTAAGGGTATAATAGAGCATTCTTTGTTATTGTATGAGTACCCATAGGGAGAACTTGAAAGTGCATCTAGGCACTTATGTTGTTTTGGTGATTAATGACAAACGCATGTAATGTCAATCAATGTAATTGTACAAATTCTTAACTTAGTGCTTAACAAATGACAAACCTCTAATATGTTTATATTATGATGAGACTAACATGTTTATTGCCTAGTTGAATATTAGTCTCATCTATTTTAGAGGAAAATCAATTGGGATGGTTAAGCAAAAATGAGGTATGCAATCTCGGTATTCCTTCCATATTTGTCATTGCATTCCTCTTTAGTGAACTCTAAGTAACTTGTTGATTTCATATGTGCACATTGATTCATGTCATAATTGCTTGTGCATATATATATTCATTTGAGTTCATTATGTGCTTTGTTTTTAATATGCTTGTGTTAACTAGAGTTAAACTTCATTGCTTCATATTGACTTGGTGCATACATGTCTTAGTTGTGTATCTTCTAATGCACTTCTCTTAGTGAAGTTTAATCTAGAATTGGATCACATTATTTACTCTCATTCCAAATATTGTTTGCACATGTGCAATTCGTGTATATTCTATCATGTGCTTCATTTAAGCAAAGTATGTGGTCCTTACCATGATTTAATTGATTCTTCATATTGGCAATTATCTCTCTAGTGCAGTTAGATCAATCATATATTCATCATAATGCACTTAGCAGAGAATATTTCTATTGTCAAGTGTTTCCATTCATATTGTGCTTCTTGATATGAAACACTTGTTATTATCAATTTATTCAATATATCTTTTAAGCTTGTGGGACTAATATGTTTGCTGAGTGCTTTGATAAGAGTTAGGTCCCAAAGCTGTGTGTATGATGACCAAGATGGTTTGAAGGATGACAAGCGAGTCCAAGTCAAATAAGATGGCGGTGTCACCGAGAGCTGAGGACTAAGTCAAGAACGACTTGGCGTGAGGATCGTCTTGGAGATGATCAAGGTCAAGGTCAGAGAGGACGAGAGTCTCATGAGGTGAATCGCGTCGAGGTTGACAAGACAAAGGGCGTCATCAATCTTTGTGGAAGCGTCATCATGCACCGTGCATCCGGAAGAAGTCGGCATGTAAGCTTAGTGTAAGACTTAGATATTGTGTTAAATTTGAGTCTAAGGATTGCCGTACTATTAAGAGGGATGCAATCGTTGAAATCACTTAGACAAGTCTCAAGTGCTCAAAGTGGTCTATCCTTGTCCAAGATTGAGAAACCCAAGTCACACTTTGTTCACCTAAGTGTAGGTGGGTTGGTGTGAGGGTTAGAAGTGTTGGTGGTGCCGGAAAGTGAGGGTTGTAGGTCTCTCTTGGATTCCTTGTGATTTCAATTTTTATCCTTTGGGATTTGGGTAGTGAGACCTTGTTAGTTGTGTAGCCCTCGTTCTTAGCTTTCCGAAAAGTCCGAATTAAATCGGAAATCGGTCAGGGATCAAAAGTTATGCCCGTTTAGTCCGACTCTGCGTCTTTGCTGGGAGATCCGGAGTATCCGGATTAAATGTCCGAGACTCCGGATGATCCGAGTATCCGGACAATCCGAAGTATCCGGATGATCCTGAGTGTCGGGTTAAATATCCGAGTCTCGGGTTGCCCGGTCAGTCCAAACGGGCTAGTTTTTGGGGTTCCTCTATTTAAAGCCCCCTTCTTGCCCACTTCAAGAGAGCCGTTGGGGGATGTTTTGCTGGGCATTAGAGGTGTTCTTTGTGAGTGTTTGAGCCCCCAATACTCCTCCCTACTCCTTAGATCTTAGTGATCCCCTTTTGTGAAGGGTTGGGTAGTGGAGAGAGGTGTTTGGATTGAGGATTGATTTGAGGAGTGGAGATGGTTTCCTTGGTGCTTTGAGGTGTATTCTTAGTGATCTTGAGCTCCCAAAAGCCCCTCTAACCCTAGATCTTAGTGATCCCTTTTGAGTGAAGGTTTGGGTGTGAGAGTGGGTAGTGATCGGATTGAGTGTGATTAGTGTGTTGAGCACTTGAGGTGGACTCTAAGTGAGTTTTTCGGGAGCATTTGTTGCTCTTGGAGGTTGAGGTCTCCTAGACGGCTAGGAGTTGCCGGTGAGCTTCCAAGCTTTGTGTGGAAGGCCATCGAAAGTTTGTGAAGGCCGATTCCGCCTCCGCAAGGAAAGGAATCAAAGAAGTGAAGACCGGCGAGTGCATTGTGCAACACCGGGAGGAAGAGGGTTGAAAGAGACCCCGGCTCAAGTGTGACCGAGCCGCCTCAACGGAGATGTAGGATCCCCTCAAGGATCTGAACTTCGGGATAAAATCTTCGTGTCTCCTTCCTTACTTCGGTTTACTCTTTTGCTCATCCGCTTAATTTGCTTTTGATTCTTGTGATTATATCAATTAGATTGTATCTACTACATCTATTCTTGCTTATATACTTGATTCATTGCAGTAGAGTAATTTGTATCACTAGAATCAAAGAAGTGCTTCAATTTATTGTCCTACTCTGTTCTGGCCGAACCAGGCAACCCGGAGTATCCGGTATATTGATCCGGAGTATCCGGACATACCAGAGTATCCGGACTAAATATCCAGAGTCTCCGAGTTACCTGTCTCGGGCTGAATTATTTAAATTGCAAAACTTAATTATCCCAATTGCTTCCGCATTATCTCTGATAGATTAATTTAAATTGGGTATAATTTTGTAATCGCCTATTCACCCCCCCTCTAGGCCGACATCCCGGTCCTTTCAGAACTATAATGGCTCTTCTAGTGCCAATAATGAGGGCATGGCTTTTGGTGAAGGTCATAATATTTTTAGTTTTCTTAGTCAAAGTTTGAAAATATTTAGTCTTCTTAAGAATTGAATTTATGGTGCAACTATCTACTAGACAAATTTTCTCCTCTGTCATTGGATTATACAATTGTTCTTTATTAAAGGAATTATTTCAATCAAACAATTATTGCATCAGGAACATATTATAAAAATATAGAACAAGCATAGCACAATTAAGCAAATATGTTTGTAGTGGCACTTCCAAGTTCACCCAGTGAGAAAGAGTAAAATTTCAATATGGAAAAGAATTATACAAAGAATATAACGGGGGAAATTAGCATTTGTGAGATGAAGCTTTGGAGCTAGCACCTACTTCAAGCATATGTTTT
Organism: Rhipidocladum racemiflorum; assembly: GCA_036346355.1. Classification (NCBI taxonomy): domain Eukaryota; kingdom Viridiplantae; phylum Streptophyta; class Magnoliopsida; order Poales; family Poaceae; genus Rhipidocladum; species Rhipidocladum racemiflorum. The sequence continues at coordinate 26,152,644 of CM070571.1, forward strand.
CTCTTTTATGTATGCAATCTACTACAGTATATCCTGCAGGATGCAGACATTATCAGATATATGTTAACTGAACCAAGATCATTTTATTGTGTTACAAAACAGAAAACATGTTAGCACATTATGAATTACATGTGGCACACTGGCAAAATGTACTAGATAATAAACCTTAATAAATCTTGAGAAAAACAATTACCCTTGCATACATCTTTCCTCTTCCACTCAGCCACTTTTTATGTCCTTACATTTCCTAATCAAGAATAATTGTTTTTAACATAAAAATAACTTATTTTCCTCTGTTTTATTGATGTAACAATCAAGTCAGATGAAGACCATTTAAATAAACCTAATGGGTGGGGAGAACACAACTGGTTCTACATATTACTGCAAATAAGAGCATGTACAATGCATAGACAGCTGCTATCTATAAGAGTTGCCATATCATCTATTTGCTGATATGGATGAAAGAGAAATATGAAAGAGAAAGAAGTTGTCTATACATTTGTAATCGACTGTAGTACGAGAACCAAGGTAATTGTGTGTAGAGATGAGTTGTCTATAAAGAAAGTGATTATATGTACCATTGTATATTTATTTTTAAAGTTGTCTATAGGTGATATGGCAACTTGCTATAGATAGCAACTGCATATAGCATTGTACATGATCTAAGCTTGTTTCTTTGGGTACATCTTTTCATATTACATGGGTTTGTTCATGTTTTCTTTTTCTCAAACTCATTGTTGATTTGATAACTCTCCCCATCTAAAGATTGGCTTGTTCAGTCTCATTACAATATCGTCAAACTTGGGCTAAAATAATTGATGTCATGGGCATTAAGGTTTCATTGCCAACAGCATCAAAAGCTACCTTAAGGCCCCCCACGTCCACGACTTCTGCAGTCTCCAGTCGCACCAAGCCCCCAAAATCCACCTAGACCATCGTCGACAATTACTCCGGCCAATGCATCAAGAACCTTACTGTTTCATTGATAATTGTCGCTACCTAGATCTGCTATTGACAACTATTTTTTTTAAAAAAAAAATTAGGGGAATGATCAAGGAATTTGTCGTTCTCTAACTAACAACAATTACTTTTAAAATATGTAACAACAATTGTGTAGTGTGTAGAATATATATGTGTGACGGACCGCTTTTTCAGGGGCTCGTCTAAATACCACAATAGCTACCCAGGAAGATTAGCTGTCGGGAACCAAGGACTCATTGCCAGACAAAAGGTGAATATCAACTCTTTTTATTGAATATAAGGCCCAGCGGCCGAGTTTTACAAAAAGGACGCAGCAAGGCTCTAAATAAATTACAACCAAAACACCGCACAGGCAGGCATGAGCAAAAAACTAATACCTTAAAACCAAACCAAATTGCCATTTACTATTCCCTGATAAGCTTCGACCTCTTGAAACTCTGAAAGGGTCGGGTATAAGCAAGAGTGAGTACAAAACAGTACTTAACAAGTCGCACAGGAAAATACTGAATACCACATGCACAGGATTTCAATGGATGGCATAGGGTTTAAGTATTATGGATGTAGTTTTGTTTATAAGTTCATTTTACATTTGAAACACAAACCATAAATAATAGTAACTTGGGGGGGGGGGTCCAATAAGTTTAACACAATTAATCCACATTCCCAAAACTCACCAAGAACTACTTGATCGAGGTTACGGGTGTCACCCCGGTTCAAACTTAGCTTCATTAACTGGAAGCATGGCGTAATCGATTACCATTTTATTGAGACTCTGCAGAGTTGCTCAACTTTACCCACAAGATATCTACGACCGTTAATACCATGCGCAAATCACATGCAACTTATATGCATGCGGCCGAGCCAAGACTATCATAGCCTTTTGATTAAAAAATCCCTATGGTAGCTCCTACCCGATAGGTCCTTGGACCCACTGTTCTTGGGACCCCACTGGCCAACGCAGGAGCCAAGCTCCAATACTCAGTGGGTACCTATCGTTGTGAGAATCGGCGAATGACACCTCATTCCCGTTCCACCAACCCTTCAGTCATTCCGGGAATGCTACTCCCCATTCTCCTCCCCAGGAATGGTACCACCATGTAAGTATTCCCAGGGGACGAACGATGTACTGAGCCATATCGAAAAATGGTTCAACTGATCGGTCCGACTTGTAGTTGAGCGGGATCTTAAGTTATTTGCTTTGCTCAAGCGGGGTTTTAACCTTATTTTGCCAACATCAAGCCATACAACCACAAACCCACCTGGTATCTACACGTACCAGCCATCCAAACCAACAATGACATTAATCATCAGTCGGGGATCGGACTCACATCCACCTCGTGACTAGTCCAACACTGTCCCCCTGACTGTAGCATTTTTATAAAACTTCGAGCCAACAGCTCGCCACAATTTTCTTTCTCTTTTAAAGACTTGAGTGAAACTAACAGGATTAATATCTAACTACAGTTGCATAATTAAAGCTAGGGCTATTCAAGGTTTTAACAAGGGTCGACAATGTCAAGGAGAGGCTAAGAACAATTCGGCAGTAACTAAGCATCATGCCATTCTAAATTATTCATTTTCAATATTTCAATATACAGTTAAAATAATGAAGTAGAAACTAAATACTATAATATCTGGAATAATTGGGTTCAATATGATCAATGGCGTGCGGCTTGCCTTGCTGGGCTAAGGGATCGTCTAAGGCGAAGAGGGCGGAGTTGTATTCGGCTCCTATCTGGTCCGGCTCCTACTCCGAGTACTGATGCTACTCCTTGAACTGCTCAATGACCGGATCTAACACAAAAGAACGAACAACGATAAGTCAACGACAAATGAATGAAAAACGACGAACGAAAACAAAAATGGAAATGAAAACAGAAACAGAAATCGAAAACGGGCAAAGAGAGAATCGGAGGGCAAAATGGGCATTCCAGAAATTTTAGAAGCTTGAACTGGCGGAGTGGAGGCTGTTTTTGGACTCAGTGGGTCGAAACAGTCAAGAATATGTATTTTTGGAATTTTGTGGCTTTTCAGGAATTTTCTGGACTTTTCTGGGATTTTTCTAGAATTTCTGGAGATTTTTGGATTAATTAAATCCAAAAAAAAAGAGAAAAAGATTGCATAGTGGTGGGCCGGCTTCGTCGGGATTTCGGCCCAACGTCTGAACGGCCCACAGGCGCGCGCACGAGGACCCGTTGGGCCAGCCCACGCGGCGACGAGGGGCACTGACGTGCGGGAGCGAGGTAGCGGGGCGGCTGACAGCAGGCCTGGGCGCTTGTGTGGCTGGCAGGTGGGGTCGGGCAGCGCTGCGGTTGGCGCGCGGGTCCGGGGAGGCAAACGGGTGGGGCGAGGCGAGGTTTTCGTGGACTCAGCGGCTAGGGTTTGCGGCCGGCACAGGAGAAGGCGACTGTGGAGTGGGGCAGCACGGCGAGCGCCGGGGAGAAGAGCGGTGGCAGCCGGCGGAGGGGGGAAAAGGGAGAGCTCACTGGAGAGGGCGAGGTCGGGGCGAGGAGAAAGTGAGAGCGGGGCGACTTTTACAGCTGCGAGCGAGGCGACCGGTGGCCGGGGACGGCGGGCGTGGCCGAGGCGGCGGGCGCGGCGACGCAGCGACGCAGCAGTCTGGCCAATCAGCCGGGCGGGGTGACGGTGGCGTATCGGCGGGGGTGGGCCAGGCCGGCTGGCTGGAGCAGGTCGGGGAGAATTGGGCTGGAAGCCCACAAGCATAAGAAAGCCGAAAACAAAATTCAAAAGCCAAATTCGAATTCCGAAAATTCAAAAGAAATTCAAATTTAAAAAAAGCTTTTGAAATTTTGGGGTTATTTCAATATGTATGAAATTGCAGTTTGTAAATGATTCTATTTATCACTAGTCAACTTTTGAATCTTGCCGGTGTGATGGATACATGCTTGCATTGTTAATTTTATCTCATCTCCACACTTGCGTCATTCAAATTCTTAGACGTTCTCAAATGGTATGCTCCACAGATCATTGGTCTGCCTTTAACTAGCTACAGTTTTAAAATTAATTTGATGAGTATACTTTGACAGGAACGCACAAAGGCAGGATTGTAAAATTAGTCCGTGGATGGTTAAAAAACTAGTCTGTCGAGCATATCATCTGGCTAATTTATTTTTCAAAGAAATTATGTTGGATCTTCGGCACAGAGATAGTTGTTTACAGTAACTTGAATTCATACGGCATTGGGGATTTCTTTAAAGCAAAGTGACAAAATGTTTTCTCTATTTTGTAATTCAGGTATGACCACCGTGCTGGATTTTGAGGTGTCATGAGGCATGTGTGTAGCAGCATTATATCCCTGTAAGATGAGTCTTTTCCCTATATAAAAAAAGGATGCCGAAGTAAGAGCATCTCCAGCAAGAGCCCCTAAAACAGGGTCCCTATTTTGGATTTAGGGGCTCCCCCTATTTTTTGAGGTCCTGTTTTCAGAGTACAAGTCCAAAGAATACTTCTTAAATCTCAAATTTCTATTTTACTTTTTCTCCTATTTTGACATATCCGCTATGTATAATCTTCATTTGACACCACTAAAATTCAATCAAAAATATTTGTAATACATAAAACATAAGCATATTAACATTTACAATTTAAAAACATGAAATTTAAAATTTAAATTTAAAATTTTCAAAACATGATAAAATTTTCAAAGCCTCTCATGTATTTCCCTATCTTCAATAATAGGGGTTGTACTCGTGTCCTGAGAATTGGGGCTGAGGAGGCAAATTTAGGGGCCTCCTAATTTTAGGGGCTTGAGTTGGGGGCCCCTGGGAATTGGGGCTGAGGAGGCAAATTTAGGGGCCCCCTAATTTTAGGGGCTTGAGTTGGGGCCTTGCTGGATCTGTTTTTTTTACTGCACTCCCTATTTTAAGGTTTAGGGGCTCTGCTAGAGATGCTCTAAGAAGGGGTACTCGAGGTCCGACGGCCGAAGGTGGGGCTGGAGCCCCAACAAATGCTTCTGCCCCTGCCTGTTTGGAAATTAGTAGTTTACTTGGGAATTTCGATCTTCCAAAGTCCAAATGTGGAATTTTCATAAGATTTTTTTTAAAGGATCTCATACAGAACAAATCAAATCATCCTAGAATTGTCATGCGTTTCAAATATGGTCTAAGATCCTGTTTGTTTTAGCTGGGGATTGTAGAAAGCAGCTTTTAAAAGCTGGAAGGTCAACAAACAGAAAACTTTCAATCTGGATTGTAATAATCTGGAGGCCAGATTATAGCAATCCTACAATCCACTCTGGAAGAGCTTTCCTCAGCTTTTTTTTTTGCAAAAGACCAGAATACCCATCCAACTTCAATAAAAATTACCCACCATTGCCCCCCCACTGTTCACATAGACTTTTCAACCTATAATCGAGGGTACCACAGACTTTTACCAAGCAAAAATAACAATCCAAACACACTATAGTCTGGGTTGCCAAACAACCATCAGCTTTTCAACCTCCAGCTTTTACAATCCAGATTTTAAAAACTGCTTTCTACAATCCACAGTTGAAACAATCCGGGCCTAAACAGACATAGAGCTGAGCATTGTCCAGAGGTCCACACTCGGGCTACCCAAGCCAGGCAAATTTCACATGCTCGATTCCTAGCAACTCGATAGGCACATTGAAAATCTTGCGCCTTTTCTAGGGCATGCCAATTTTATACGCACAACACAAATGTTTTTATTAGAATACGTGAAAATACTCCAAACATAAGACTATCTCCAACAGCTTCCCTTTAGCCTCCAATCCCTTCACGAACAGATCCCAAGTACTCCAACGGATTCCCTTCGCGATTCCCTTCGGACGGGATTTGGAGAGAGAATCTGAATAGAAAGGGATTCTCTCTCCAATCCCTTTACAAATTCCCTTGAGGGGATGCTGTTGGAGATGGTAGGAAATAAAGGGAATGAATATGGGAAATGGAATAAGGAAGGGAATGAAATAAAGGGAAATTGCTGGAGATAGTCTAAATACATGAAAAATACTTCAAACATAAATAGCCGTGCTGATTCAATCTGACTCCGCACTGTGATCCTTTGCTTGGATTCAAAACCGGACAAAACTCTCAATCATCTCAGCCGCTGCGTTCAGGCTAACGAAGAAGATAGCAGCAACTGAAAGGACGGGGGTAGTACCGTGGAACATTGACTGTAACAACGTGACAAGACCGGGCGTACGAGGACCGCGTCCACGAGATCGCCGGCGCCCCCACGCCGCCACGTCAGCAGATGCCCCCGCGACCCCTCCTGTTCCTCCACCCCACTGTACTCCTTCCACTAATCACCCCCCCGTCAAGTCGCCCACCCCATCTCAACCGCCCCCGGCATCGATCCGCACCGACACCCATTCGCTTCCATGTGGGTCCACCCTTTGTGGGTGGACCACGTGTCAGTGACGCTTCGGCGCTTGGAACGCGGTAGCCTTCCTCGTCCCCACCATCGGCGACGGTCCCGTCGCCCAGTAGACAATTTAATAGGTCGGGACATACATACACGCACACACGCTCCTCAAACTTAAAAGCTACATAAATTTATCGCACCCATTTATCTACGTTTTTTTTTCTTAAGAAAAGAAAAATCTCGCTTCCATTGGGGAGAGATAGAAAGGAGGCGGCCGAGTCCTCGACGGGGAGGCGGCGGCGGCGCAGCACAGATCGGGGCGGGCCGTACCGCCCGGGGGAGGATCGGCTGGACCCGCCCATGCGTCGGTGACGTGGGGCCCACTTGGCGCTTGAGTCGGAATGGCGGCGCCGGCGGGGAGGTGGTGGGCGGCGGTGGTGGTGCTGGTGGTGGGGGTGGGACGGGTCGTCGCCAACACCGAGGGTAAGCTGGGCTGATCTGGTACATAGGCGCTGTGTTGTTCTATTCGGTTTGCTTTGATGTGGGTTCGGTGGTTGCTTGGTTCGTGAATGGTTGGCGACTTCCTGTTTGCTTTTGTTAGCGAGTTTGAGCTGGGGGATTTGAAGTTGGAGCTCTGTAGAGGAGATGGAATAATTGAGCTCATGATATTTTTTTTTGTTTAATTTGATTGTTTTATTTTGTAAGTGCTTTGTGTAGCCTGCTTAGTATCTCTCCGTGTATCTGTTGTGATATTTCAGGTTGTTTTACTCTTTAAGTAAGTAGCAATATACCTGGGGAAAAATGATATAGCGGTGTTTTTAGTGGCTCTGAATGGACAAATAGTGGAATTGGTATGAAGGAATCTTTTTCGGTATAATTGATCTCCTATGTTATATACTATTTTCTATGGTTTGGGAGTTCGGTGCATCATCGAGCCCCTTTTCGATAATTTTTGTAGTAAATCGCCACACGGTTGGTATAATTTGTTTCGCTAAATGTAGAAATTTAGTTCCTTTCGGATTCCAAAACATAGGAAAGGCGCTTTATGAGGACCTGCTGTTTCGAGTTTGAGGTGAGATTATTTGATTCGTTCTTTGTTTGGGTCAGAACTCAGAAGGATGCATTCTTGCAATGGCGAGTGATAAGAAATGGCTTGTTGCATCCTATATTTTGCTCCACCATAAATAGGAGAGCAGCAGATCCTAACCATTGATGAGCCGTTTGCAATAGCTCATCTGTTTGGTGTTTAGGAAACTTCGAGTTCATAGTTTTTGCCCAGGATACCTGTTTCTTTGTAAAACTTTTGCCTGCAGAGTCATTGATAATAGGCTTCCTTATGTATTCACCGTAAATTTCTATATGACTGCTGATGCTAATGTTACCTTTCGTCCATAGGCGATGCTTTGTATAGCCTGCGACAAAGCTTGAAGGATACCAACAGTGTATTGCAGAGTTGGGATCCCACTCTTGTTAATCCTTGTACATGGTTCCATGTTACATGTAACAATGATAACAGTGTAATCAGAGTGTAAGTTGATGAAAAAGCTCTCATTTATGCATTCCAAAGGGTTAAAGGTGTTCTTATTTTGATCATATATTTTTGCTCTTTCTCAGTGATCTTGGAAATGCACAATTATCCGGTGTATTAGTGCCACAGCTTGGGCAGCTGAAAAATCTCCAATATTTGTAAGTTCTGGATGTCCTAGTCTTTGCTAATTGTTTCAAGTTGTAGACTAGCAGTTAATAATACATCGTGCATGCAATAAGTGATCTGTTTCCTGAACTCGTCAATCTAGGAATAGCACATGATGCAGAGTTCTTCACTTGCCGTACAAATAAGATGCTTGTGCACAGCAGAAATGAACTTAACCTTGAAATGAACCTTCCTTCATTTCTTTTGGTTTGATGTCCAGAAACTCTGCATCATAAACGCTCAAGCCCTGTTTGGAAGCAAAGTTTTTCAATACCATGGTATTACAAAGCCATGGTTTAGAAATTGTTTTGGCATAAATACCATGGTTTCACCTACCACTATTGAAACCATGGTTTTTCTTGGAACTACAAACTGTTTGGCTACAAAGTCTTTTGCATGGTATTTTCAAAGTATTGACACCTCTCACTCTCTACACCAACACCAAAAGCCCAAAACTCCACTCTGAGTGGAGTTTTCAATACTCCAAAAAGTTTTTTGGGTTGCTTCCAAACACCATGTTGCCAATACCAAAAAGTATTGCTAATACCATTGTTTTCAAAACAGAGTTTTTTGGGTTGCTTCCAAACACCATGTTGCCAAAAATATCACGGTATTCTTCAAAACCATGGTTTTGCCTAGAAACTATGAAAATACTTTGTTGCCAAACAGGGCCTCAATGTTTCTTTATATGCCAACACATTTGCAGTGCCTATAAGAAATGCTTGATTTTTTAAATTGATACACCTAGGTGCATGACAATTCGAAGATGTTATATCCTGCAACAATGCCGCATTTTGCTTTATATTTTGTGCCTGCTTCTGTTTGTTAGCTGTGTAGCACAGGTTTCCTCATTTTGAAATTTGTTTCTTTGCATCTGCAAACTGATCTGTATTATTTTGGTAATAGGGAGCTGTACAGCAACAACATAAGTGGGACAATACCCCCTGAGCTGGGCAACCTAACTAGCCTTGTCAGTTTGGATCTATATCTGAACAACTTCACTGGCATTATTCCTGACAGCTTGGGGAATCTTTTGAAGCTCCGCTTCCTGTAAGAATGCTCCTTTTGAAATATTTTTGTTGCTTTCTTTTCTCATAGAAGGATTTTTGGTGGTTGTTACTCTTTTCTCCCTTTTATTTTTTATTCTATTTTTGACCACCTTATTCTAGATTGAATGGCAGTCATACCATTCAGTTTTTATTTTTTATTATTGCATCATTTATCCTTTATATTTTTAGATTGTCACTAACATTTCTTTGTTTCTACGCTTACTTGGAAGGATAGCCGTCTTAACAACAACAGCTTGTCAGGTCAAATCCCTAATTCCTTGACCAATATCACTACTCTCCAAGTACTGTAAGTTGCATGCTGTACTCATTCGTAGTTCTCCTTGAAGGTTTCGTTATGTGTTGGGTTGAATATATAACACTTTCAATAATGCAGGGATCTCTCAAACAACAATCTCTCAGGAGCAGTTCCATCGACTGGCTCCTTTTCTCTCTTCACCCCTATAAGGTCTTGTACCTGGGTAAAATTTAATGATGCTTAACATAACTGTATCTTCAGTTTCGATGATGAATCTTATTTTATTGTCACAGTTTTGCCAACAATCCACTTCTTTGTGGTCCTGGTACCACAAAGCCCTGTCCTGGGGAGCCTCCTTTTGCTCCACCTCCTCCATACAATCCTCCAACACCACCAACTCAATCAGCAGGTAATTTTCTGAATCTACTTGAATTTGATGTCATCAGTACAGGAGAAAAATCTAGCATTCTGGATGACATGTGGCTTGCTGGATGTTATCTCTCTTCCATTAGGTGCATCTAGCACTGGAGCTATTGCTGGTGGTGTTGCTGCTGGTGCTGCATTGGTGTTTGCTGTTCCTGCAATTGCATTTGCATTGTACCGCCGTCGTAAACCTGAAGAGCATTTCTTCGATGTGCCTGGTCTGTTTCATATGCTAATAATGTGTTTTTATATTATCTGTGCTACCTGTTTTGCTAATATGCCGCCCCATTTTTCTTCAGCTGAAGAGGATCCGGAAGTTCATCTTGGTCAGCTTAAGAAATTCTCATTGCGGGAGCTTCAAGTTGCAACCGACAATTTTAGTAACAAGAACATTTTAGGAAGAGGTGGTTTTGGAAAAGTGTACAAGGGGAGGCTCGCAGATGGTTCATTGGTAGCAGTGAAAAGACTAAAAGAGGAGCGTACACCTGGTGGTGAGCTTCAGTTTCAAACAGAGGTTGAGATGATTAGCATGGCGGTGCACAGGAACCTTCTCCGACTTCGTGGTTTCTGCATGACACCAACTGAACGATTACTAGTCTATCCATACATGGCTAACGGGAGTGTCGCATCACGGTTGCGAGGTATTTTATTATTTCTTATAATAATTAATGTATTCCAAATATGGTTACCACAGCCAATGAAACAATTTAAATAATACCTTTCTGCTGTGAGGATATGCTGAAGTGTTCCTGTTTTCACTGACCGTGCTAGAGCGCCAGCCATCTGAACTACCGCTTGAATGGGATACAAGAAGACGGATTGCACTTGGATCTGCCAGGGGACTCTCTTACTTGCACGATCACTGTGATCCCAAGATCATCCATCGTGATGTCAAGGCCGCAAATATTCTTTTGGATGAGGATTTCGAGGCAGTTGTGGGTGATTTTGGGCTTGCCAAACTTATGGATTACAAGGACACTCATGTAACGACCGCTGTTCGCGGAACAATTGGGCACATTGCTCCTGAGTACCTTTCCACTGGAAAGTCCTCTGAGAAGACTGATGTTTTTGGTTACGGGATCATGCTTCTGGAGCTTATTACCGGACAGAGGGCATTTGATCTTGCTCGTCTTGCAAATGATGACGATGTTATGCTGCTTGACTGGGTAATTACTTTTTCTTCTCAAGAGTGAGCATAAATTATCATCACACTACAGCTAACGCATTTCTTATGCTCATACCGCTTTGTTGTTTGTGGGTTCTATTTTAAGAGTTAATTTTTTTTAATGATTGGTACCAAAGCCCCTGTAATCACAAAGTGTCATTAGCCCATTCACATGATATAGAGGGCATGCATTGCCAAGTGACAAGCTGGCAGTTCACCCTTCCAGGGGACATCAATTATGTATAGAATATGCTAATGTGCTATCACTAGAGACAACCACTTCTATCATATGCCTAATGCATTATACAAACTACGTCAAACTATCAGAACAACCAAATAAACTGACTGTCTCTGCTCAATGCACAAAATAACTGGATAAATGAATAACCAATCTGTGTATTCTACAGGTGAAAGGATTGCTCAAGGAAAAAAAGGTTGAGATGCTGGTGGACCCGGACCTGCAGAGCAACTACGAAGAGATCGAGGTGGAGTCGCTGATCCAGGTGGCACTGCTCTGCACGCAGGGCTCCCCGATGGACCGTCCCAAGATGTCGGAGGTTGTGAGGATGCTCGAAGGTGACGGCTTGGCAGAGAGATGGGAGGAATGGCAGAAGGTGGAGGTGGGAAGGCAGGAGGCCGAGTCGGCTCCTCTCAATGACTGGATTGTTGACTCCACGTACAACCTCCGCGCGGTGGAACTGTCCGGCCCAAGGTGACAGGCATCATTCTACTGGCTTAGATAAAATCCAACATTTCGTCGGCCTATCCGGTCTAATTGCTGCTTGTGTATATGAAAGGTAGCTGGCCTTGCTAGTGACAATTTTAAGGGATGGTGTATTTTGTTCTCCGTTTCCTTGCTAGCCTCAGAAATTGGGGTAGGCTGCAGCTGTTTGTTAAGGTGAAAGGTATACATTTGAGATGATTTGTGAAACATTGTTGTAGCTGTTCTGGTGGATGTTGTAGTGGGTTCGATTCATCGATTGTACGTCCAATGCACGAACTCTTTGCTGTAGTAGGAGCACTCACCAATAAATCAACTCTCGAGTCCTTCCCCCTTTAACTTCAACACGGAATAAATCAAGGCCTTTCAACACGAATTCATTCACCAGCTTTCGAGTTGAGCAACTTTTAATTCAAACGAATTTCAGCTTTCACACTCGCAGATTTCAGCTTTTGCACCCCCTAAGAAGTTGAACACTTCAAACTCCCAAATTCAAAAGCTTTACATTCCAACAACCGATCTCTTGTTTTGCGCAAACTTTTCACACGAGATCATGGTGGCGGAGGTGGCAATGTGCAAGTTAGGGTTTGGACGTGCGCGAGGGCCGCGGTCATGTGATCCGCCTCCTTGTGGCTCGTGGAGGCGTGCGGTCATGCAGTTTGATCGAAGAAGGCCAACTTGGGCGAATAGTGTTACCAGAAGGTCCATGTAATACCCCTTTGCGATCGGAGGTAGTTGATCGCGTGAGGACAGATACCCCTTTGCGATCGGAAGTGGTTGATCGCGTGAGGACAGATACAGGGAAGAACCAACGAAGAACAGAGAGCAGGAGAAAAGACGCGAAGAAGCAAAAGTAATTCAGTTCATCTATGCCATCCCCAGGTATTCGGTTACAAAGGTTTTTATACCCCTCTGACACACTCGATTACTTTACTACTTTTGTTAATTGATCACTAATTCAGTTTATCGCCTGTGTTGTCGGTAAGCACTGTTGTCATCCGGCACGCTCTGTTTTCCGTCTCCTCCTGCCGCTAGCCGCTGGATGGCCCATCTACGGCTCGTTTGGACCTGAACTGGTAACATCATCCCCTCCTGCAATTGTTGCTTGCCCCCAAGCAACCGCTGAAGGGAATCTCCTGCGAAGAACCTCCAGATCCTCCCAGGTTGCGGACTGCGCCGGAATTCCCTTCCATTTAATCAGTCCCTGCACAATAGCAGCGTTGCCCTTTTTGACCAATCTCCGTTCGATCACTTCCTCAGGCTCTGTTTCATTCACATCCAGCTCAGCGATTTTGGGAAGCTCTGCAAAGACGGGTGTGTAATCTGGGTGATATGGTTTAAGCTGCGACACATGAAATACAGAGTGGATTTGACTTTCTGATGGTAGCTCCAGACGATAGGCGGTTTGTCCAATCCTTTCCACTACTGTATATGGACCAAAAAACCTGTTAGCTAGCTTGGGGTAGACCCTGTTGGCTAAGGAAGTCTGGGCATAAGGTTGCAGCTTCAGAAGTACCTTCTCTCCCAACTGAAATTGGCGATCCTGCCTTTTCTTGTCCGCCTGCATTTTCATTCGATTCTGAGCTCGCGTCAAGTGTTGTTTGAGCCCTGCAATCTGTTCTTCCCTAGTCAGCAACCACCCTCGTGTTTCCTCACTTTCTTCAGCGAGAGCCCGAGGCAACATTCCAAATTCCGGCTCATAACCATACAAGGCTTTGAAGGGTGAGCACCCTAGTGAGGTGTGGTAATTAGTGTTATACCAGAATTCAGCTAGTGCCAGCCAAGACTTCCATTTCCCGGGCGAAGTTTGCACTGCACAACGAAGATACATTTCCAAACACTGGTTAACCCGCTCGCTTTGACCATCGGTTTGGGGGTGGTAGGCGGTGCTGAACTGTAGTTTGACTCCCATGGTCTTGAACAACTCCTTCCAAAACACGCTGGTAAATATCTTATCCCGATCCGAGGTAATCGATTTCGGAACTCCATGTAGACGGACAATCTGATCCATGAATACCCTTGCCACCTTCTGTGCTGTAAAAGGGTGTCGAAGTGCACAGAAATGGCTGAACTTGGTAAAGCGATCCACGACCACCATGATTACATCATATCCTTCCGAGAGTGGTAACCCCTCGATGAAGTCCATTGTTAGGTCTTGCCACGCTGCAGATGGTATGGGTAGCGGTTGGAGTAACCCTGCTGGTTTAGACCTCTCCCCCTTAGCACGCTGGCATATTTCACACTGACGGACGAAGTCCTCTACACATTGTTTCATCCCATACCAGCAAAAGACTCTTTTAAGTCGCTGTAGAGTTGCCTGGATACCTGAGTGTCCCCCTATGGCACTTGTGTGGAACGTTGCAATTAATTTCGTTTGGAGAGCTGAGTTCTAGCCAATCCAAATTTTGCCGTGTCGCCGAATCAGCCCTTGATGTAACTCATACCCTTCTGCGTCTGGACTGTGTAACGCTAGCTGCGTCAACCTCCGCTGTGCTTCCCCATCACAGATATATGAGTTCACCACCTCCTGAATCCATACTGGCTGGACTTCCGAAACTGACTGCACCGACATGAGCTGCCCGACTCGAGATAAGGCATCCACAGCTTGATTGTCTTTTCCTTGCTTGTACACGATTTTGAATTGTAATCCCATCAACCTCATCATGGCCTTACGTTGCAGCTCAGTGTGCAATCGTTGTTCCTCCAAGTAGCACAAGCTTCGGTGATCGGTCTTCACTAGAAATTCCTGGCGTTGCAAATACGCCCTCCACCTCTCTACCGCCAACATGAGTGCAAGGAACTCTTTCTCGTAAATCGACAGCTGCTGGTGCTTGGGTCCCAATGCCTTGCTGAAATATGCCACTGGCTGTCCCATCTGCATAAGCACGGCCCCAATCCCGCGATCACAAGCGTCCGTCTCCACTTCAAAACGCTGTTCAAAATCCGGCAACTTTAATACCGGAGTGGTTGACATTGCTCGCTTCAATTTCAAGAAAGCTTCCTCCGCTGCTGCCTTCCACTCAAAGGCCTTTTTCTTCAGTAGGCTGGTAAGGGGCCTTGCAATGACACCATAGTTCCTTACAAATTTCCGGTAATATCCGGTTAAGCCCAAAAATCCTCTTAACTCTGTCACGGTGGTAGGTCTCGGCCACAACATCATTGCCTGAGTTTTGCTCGGATCAGTAGCTACCCCATGCTCCGAAATTATATGCCCTAAGTACTCCAACTGCCTTTGTGCGAATGAACATTTTGACTTCTTAGCGAAGAATTGGTGGTCTCTCAAAGCTTGCAAAATCGCAGCCAAGTGCTTGGCATGAGAAACCAAATCAGGGCTGTAAACCAGAATATCGTCAATAAATACCAACGCGCACTTCCGAAGATACGGTGCCAATACTGTATTCATCACACATTGGAAAGTAGCTGGGGCATTAGTCAACCCGAAGGGCATCACTCTGAACTGGTAATGTCCTTGATGGGTCTTGAAAGCGGTCTTCGTCTCTGAAAAGTTTAGAAGATTGCCTAGAGGGGGGGGGTGAATAGGCTAATTTTAATTTAGAACAATTTAAAGCAGCGGAAAGGTGTAGGCCCCCGGATCGGTTATCCGGAGTACTCTGTGTATTTCTGTACTAGTCCCAGATCAGTAGCTAGTACACACAGTCAAAAGTGATGAATCAACAACCATATCACGAATACAAATAACTAAATAAGAATAATACCAAATGAAAGCAAAGACCTTATGGTCAAGGTTTACCATTACGGCCTGAACAGGCTGAACAACTTGAACAACTGCAGCGGAAGACGAAAATGCCAATGCGACCCATCAAATTGCCCACAAGCAATCGAGTGGAGAACGCACCCTAGTCGTTGGAAATCTTGAACAGCTTCTTTCACTTCTGAGAGAGGATTAGAATGTAGCACGTGAGTACATAAAGTACTCAGCAAGTCTGGGAAAAATATGCACAATGTAGGCTATCCAAAGATGGCTTGATATGGTTCTTTTGCATAAAGCCAAGTTTCAGTAAATCATACTTGATAATAATTTTCACAAAGCATCATTGAGCAATTCTTTTTAATAATTGAATTATGTAATATTGTAGTGAAGGTTCTAACCACCACTCACTAATATACAGGCTCTATCCGCCACATCTCAACAAAATCAGGGGTCTAACCAATCACATGGCTCTGTCCGCCATGGTTCACACAAATCAGGTTCCTTCCACCTACCTGGCTTTAGCCGCTTGCACACCCGAGAGTTCTAACCGCTCCTGGATCCCAAAACGAAACATTGTTTAGTTTGGAACCAAAAACCAAAGTCTACCAGTATGAAAGCATTCTTCGCTTTGCCTTTGACCGTAGGCACGACTATTCGAATAGTTTTAACTCTGCAGAGGTGTACAACTTTACCCACAAGACATAATATTCCCTTGATGCCATGCAATTAGCACACTTCCTTAGGTGTGCCGGCAGGGATATCATGACAAGGCCTTTACAATGTATACGCCTAACCTGACTCACCCGCTGAGGTTTCACCGCTGTTAGGGTTGTTTCCACCCAGTACAGAAGCCCCCTCTTGCGCCGTGTGAGAAAAACAACAACAACAACAACAATGCCTCCTTCCGGCTCTCACACAACAACCGAGTGGTGAGTCTAAGTCAGGTTTCTACAAATTAGTTAGCCAGGTCGTGCCCACTTTGACATGTGGTTGTACGGTTATGCTTAGAATGGAGACAGTCATAAGCGTCGGTCCTTAACTGACTTGGGGCGGTACTTGCACAAAAGAACCAAGGCTTGGTTCGCTTCCACCCGACATTCCATGCCGCCCAAGTCGAAATCATTTTCCCTTTTATTTTTATTTTGCAAACCAACGGCAATACCTTTTTGCCTAATAATTTCCAACACAAGTTTTCAAGAGTTAAAAGGAATTCCCACCCATAGGTGCATATTGACCGTTTGCGAGTCTAAGCATTTCTACCGTACTATTCTATTCCACCAATAGTTTATTTTATAAAATACAAAGCTCAGGGGTTGATGACAATCCTTATAAGTAATTCGGTAATCTCCAATAATCATTAAATTGCCCTAGTGGTACAATCATATGAATAATCCGATTCAATATCGTGATCCATCAAGTATTGAGCATATCATGGAAATATCCTAACTCTCAAAATCATATTAAACCCCAATCAAGTGTGTCTATTTCCCTTGAATTATGACTAGTATTATTGATTTATTAAGTCACTCATAGGGCCATCAATCTTATCATCCACTAAGAATATTTCACAAAGTCATCTGTTAAACCACCGAGAATACTTGAATATCAGCTCTAATCATGTAGGATACAATCCACCTATAATACTTCATAGCATCATATATTTAGTCCTTCACATGATCACTTCTAAATTTTCTATTTTAATCCACCAAAAATACGCGATAATATCATTCACTAAACCACCAAACATTACTCGACTATTCACAATCTCCTGAATGATTATCGATAGTATTCTTGTTAAAATCCACGAAATATAATTCACCACTTATTCTAATTGATCTATAAATATGACTCTCAGTAACATTTATTTGCTTTCACCGACATCATACATCTTCCAACATTCTCCCCATCCACCGAAATATATGGACTACCATTCGTAGGTCAACTTTATGATTACAAGTCCCACATCAACTCTAATATTCATCTAGCTCCAATTTGCATTTCACCCCAATCCATACTCATTATGTTGTGAACTACTATCACAATCCCACTCCTCAACATTTAAATGATCACCACCATAAATCAATTTCATAATAACAATCCTCACATTATCACTAATATTCATCCGTCTCCAAGTTACATTGCCCCCGATTTACTCTATTCAAACTATCTGCTAAATAGTCATTTTCCCCATCAAAATGTATTTTATTAAAGAATATTTATTATGGTGGATCCCTGTTCTAGGTCGACAAAGGGTCATGGATAGCAAATATCAATGAGGTATAAACAACAGGTATAACTAACAACTTAACGTTTAACATCATCATTTTATGTAATTAGCAATGCAATTTGTAAAACATGGTAAAATATTTATAAATTGTAGGATCAACATGCGTCAAGGAGACTTGCCTCGGTCACAGCGAGAAGGTTGCACTCTTTGAAGTCCGGCGGCGGGGTCGACGGACTCGGCGGAAGCGTCGACTACGCGCAAAACGAGGCAACAAATAAATAAAAGAAAATAAATAAAATCCAAAAATTACAAAATTAGTACTGGCAGGTAGATATTGATTTATGATGAATTTAGGAATTTGAATGGAGTCAAACGGAGTTCGGACGGAGAAGTTATGAGCTTCCGAAGTTTGAATTTTGAATAAATCGAAAACCGAGAATATTCCCGGAATATTCCGCGTTTGACTGGGTCAAAGTTTGACTGAGCTTTGACTGGACTTTGACTGAGCTTTGACTCTATGGCAAGGGGGCCAACTTGTCATCCTCACAAGGTTGTCTTCAACCTTGGCTTGCCATGAAGCCATGGATGGCAAGTGAAGCTTAGGAAGGAAGGGGTGGAGGGACCGGCGACAAGCGGCGACGGGGGTCGCCAGCGGGCGGCGGGCGAAGCTCACCGGCGGTGGCGCCGGCAAAGCGGCGCCTTGAAGCAGGGCGCGACGGCCAAAGCCGCAGCAGTCTGGCGCGGCGGCCAAGCCGCAAGCGCGGCGGCCAGCGGCGGCGCCAGTGGGACGGTCAATGGCGGGCCGGTCGCCATAATGGCCCAAACACAGGAGCAAAGCTCCAAGAACAGAGAAGGCCCAAAACCAGAAAAGAACGCAAGTTCTTCCAAAAACTTGATTTTAACCCATTTTTGCATGGAATTGATCCAAACAAAAGCATAGAACCTCTAGATAACATCCTTAGCAACATCTAGGAGGAAGGAATTGGACCAAACCTCGCGGAAACTTGATGAAATCGACGGAAACCCGGGTTCGGCCGAAAGCACCAAAACTCGAAATTCATCGCCAACTCTTGATCAAACCTAAAATTGATGATTGGGTTAGAAGCTAGACACCCACACGAACACAAAGAAACAATCGGAGGCGAGAATGGATCACCGTGGAGAAAGATATGCGGATGAACTCGAAAAACGCAAAAAGGGCGACGTCCCGTCGGTTTTCTTGATCCACCGGACAAACGACGAGGAGAGGCTAAAGGAGAGTGTATGTTCTGGAAAGAGGACTCCCTCACGGAGATTTGAGAGGTGGAATCGTGCGAAACGGATTAGAAACGGCCGAGATAAAGAGGATTAAAGCCATTTCAGTTTTTTGTAAACTGCGCACATTCCGGCGAGAGTTAGGGCGGGAGACCACCGGGGATGGAAAGATCTCGTCAACACGGATTTAACGGATCCGGCCGTTCGCAATTTGGGTGATTAATGAGGAAGTTAAGGAGGTTTGAATCCATGGAGGAGAGAAGGGAGATGTTCTGTTCTTTCCCTGGAAAAAGATCGATCGGGAAGAAGACGAACAGTACTACGTGCTACTGTAGCACGATGCTACAGTACCCCATGCTACAGTACCGCCACGTGGCAAGCTCCGGTTGGTTCTCTTTTACGCGAATGATCCGCCCTAGAGAAAAATAAGGAAAAATGGCCTAAAAATTCCGGAAAAATTCCTAGAGCCATTTTAGAATATTTGGGACCCAATAAAATTGGTTCCGCTGAAGTTGGATGATTTTCGTGGAATTGAATATTCATACCGATCGCAGCATTAAACAAAAGCCTTATGAGATAAAATAGGAACGGAGGTCCAAAAATTCGGGGAATGATTCCTAAAATCATTTTGGAATATTTGGAACATTTTAGAAGTGGTTTGGAGATTTTTGGAGCATTTTTTGACTCGGGTGAATTTTCTGCACTGCGGATCGAAAACCCGATTTTTTCGACCGGAGGGGAATTAATTCCCGATTTTGGAGGGAAATGGATGCCAGGTTAGTATAAACACCAAATAAACTCCAAGTTTTGAATTTAATTACTTTAAATTTGGTTTTTCTCCAGAAAGCGAAAACTAGGGTGTTACAAAAGGGGTCGGATATTCCGAGTTAATATCGGAACTTCCGAATATGTCGGAACTTCCGTAATTGCTTCGGACTATCCGATTAGCACTTGACAGAAAAGTCAAGTAGAAAGAGCAGTACGACAAATAGCTCTAGACAACTAAAATTGCACTAAAGAAAATCAATAAGATTAATCAAACAGCTAGAGACAAGAGAGAACACAATAGTTTGATTCCCGGAGTTCGGATCCTTGAGGGGATCGTACGTCTCCGTTGAGGAGGCTCCAAGAGCCCGGGTCTATTCCAACCCTTTCCTCCCAAACCTCGGTCGCACTTGAGGCTTGGTTCCACTATTTGGTTCCTTCCCTTTCGGAGGCGGAGCCGGCCTTCACAAACTTCTCACGGCTTCCCACAATCGTTGGGGGCTCGTGAGCGACGCCTAGCCGTCTAGGAGTCCTTCAACCTCCAAGAGAAATAAATGCACTCGAATCTCGATCTTGGAGAGGTTCTCTACTTTCTCAAGATGAATACCAACTTAGCCCTTGACTTTCGATCACACTTGACAAACTCTCACTCAATAAATGATCCCTAAGATCAAGGAGGAGAGAAAGCTCAAATGATGCTCTAGAGAATACACAAGAAGCTCAAGTGAATAGCCCAAGCAAGTGTGTTACCAAAGAAAAGGAGTGGAAGAGGGGTATTTATAGTTTTGGATCAAAACTAGCCGTTACCCTCTTTTCACCTCACATCGAATGTCCGATAAGAACTTTAACATCCGATGTGTGCAAACTACCAGACTTGGAAAGCTTCCAACGGTCGAAAACAACACGCATCGGAAAGTCCGATAACAACATCGGAACATCCGATGACTCTCAGAGAGGGAACCCAACAAAACAAGCTAAGTCCACATCGGAATGTCCGAAAATAGACATCGGAACATCCGAAGAAAACAGTGGGCTCCCAAACAGGAAAACAACCACTTCGGAACTTCCGAAGAATCAACTTCGGACAATCCGAACTAGACAGAGAGCACCTTTACACAAGAAGGCACACATCGGACCTTCCGATACTCAATATCGGAACATCCGAACCAAACAGAGAGCTCCCAATCTAAAACACAACAGGTATCGGAACATCCGAAACAGTACATCGGAATGTCCGACCCAAACAGAACACAACGGACTAAAGCACAACTACACTTCGGAACTTCTGAAACATCGGAATGTCCGATACAACATCGGAACATCCGACTAGAAATTTTAACACAAACTCATTCCGAAGCTAGAGAGAACACTTCTAGCCCTTGAGAGACTCGCCTAAATTCATCTTGAGTGAGGAGAACATCTCTAAGTCAATTTCAATGCATCCCTCTTAATAGTACGGCATTCCTATGACTCAATAGATTAAAATTACAAGCTTAAATACCGTTTTTCTTACTCAACGCTACTAGGGGACACTTCACGTTCATAGACGATCTCTTCTTGAAGCATTTGCCTGTTCATAAACTAGTTGAACACATTAGTTTCTTTAATCGTTTGTCATTAATCACCCAAAACACATTTAGGGGGCCTAGATGCACTTTCAATCTCCCCCTTTTTGGTGATTGATGACAACACGATTAAGGACAAGTTTATAACGCATTAAGAGAGAATGAATATAGACGGAACTCCCCCTCAAAATGTGCATTGAGAATGTATCTTGAAAACAAATGCACTTTTCGAGAGAAAAAAAAGATGGAGCTCCCCCTATATCCTTGCATAGGAGATTTAACACAAGATAGACAGGATAAACAGTATGGATAAATAATAACCATCAAGTCAGCAAAAGATCTCCATGCAAAAACAATAAAGAGTTTAAAACGATAATAACATGCAACAACGAAGTTTTAAACCAAACCAAATAAACTAAGTTCCAAGTTCACGGACTCAACGACTTTGAACCAGGGATAGATAGATAAATTTGTCATCTCTCCCCCTTTGGCATCAAGCACCACAAAGGATAGATAGAGAGAGATGGAGAAACTAATCAGACTCCTCTGATGCAGCTTCATCTGACCCAGATTCTTCGTCGTCATCCTCGGACTCTGACACATCAGGTGCTGGAGCAAAGGGATCCTCGATCTCTTCTTCACTTTCCTCGTCCTCTGAGCACTCCAGATTCAGATGCCTTTGGATATCCTAGAGTCGCTTGGCATTCTTCTTCTGCTTTTCTGAGTTGCTCTTGCAAAGAACAAATATTGACTTCAAAGCTCGCAGAATAGGTGAAGAAGATCCAGGGAGCGGTGAAGGAGTAGCAACAGAAGAGGTAGTCCTCTGGTGGAAGCCACAGTGGCTCGCTGAGATGGGGCCTTGATTGCCCTGACTTGAAGCGCCACATGCTTTCCATCACACTCAAACTACTGCCCAGTCACTTGTTCAATCAAATGCTTGATAAATGGAGCATATCCACGGCTCATTCGGGCTCTGTCAATGAGTATGATCTCATTCCGTATGAAGTCAAAGACATCGAAGGGTCTCGACCATCTTGCATTCTCGCTTTCAGAGATTTACGGTGAAAGACAGGACATGAGAAGCATCACCTTCTTTAGGAGCCAAAGTCTTCCTGAAGAGTCTGTTCAGAATGGCAAAGAAGGGCTTCATCCCCTTGGTGTCACCTGGCTCGAACTCTGCATTATCCTCATACAAGAAATTTAGGTTTGATGCACCAAGAGAGACCTCATTGTGGATCTGATCTTTGTCCCTGGAGTCTGCCTCTGTGAAATCAAGTAATCTGGCAAACTGAACATATGTAGTTTCATACCAAGTTCCCTCAGTCATCCAAAGGAAGAGTAGAGACTCGATCCCTGGAGACATACATTGTAGCAAAGAACTGAGCTATGATCTCTACATTCCAATCGTGCTGAAAAGCCATGATCCTTTTGGTGTTAGTTCTTTCACAGGCTGCAATAACTTCATTGAATGTAGCATCATCTGCTGCAGCCATATACTCCCAATCAATCCATTGCATTTGGATTACCGGATTCTTTCTAGGATAAATGACTGAAGCATAAAAATCTTGCTGAAAGAATGTCCAGAAACGTGAGTCAGAAGAGAACTGGTCATTCCGCTTTGGATTCTCTTCACGAGCTCTTCTCACTTGTGCTGCTTTTCCTATGCAAGGATATAGGGGCTCTCAATTTAGGGGGCCTAGATGCACTTTCAGTCTCATCTTCTTCCTTCATGCAAATTTGGTGGTACCCGGCTCTCAAGTCGAGCTTGGAGAAGTATTGTGTCCCTGATAGCTCATCTAGCAATTCATCAATTACAGGCATCGGAAATTTGTTTTTCACTGTGAGGTCATTGAGCCGTCGGTAGTCCACGTAAAATCTCCAAGTACCGTCCTTCTTCTGCACAAGTAAGACAGGCGAAGCGAATGGACTGCTGCTGGTAGTAATGATCCCAGCCGCGAGCATTTCCGACACCTGTCGCTCTATCTCATCTTTGTGTTGAGGCAAATAACGGTAAGGTCTTGTGTTCACCGGTACGGCCCCAGGTAGTAGAGTAATAGCATGGTCATACTCTCGTCGGGGTGGCAGCCCTTTAGGTTCGGCAAATACGTCCTCATATCGCCCTAACACTTCGGTGATGACTTCAGATATCTCGGCCTCTTTACTTACTTCCTCTTCTTTGATAATAGCAATCGCCCAGATGTCATTGCCTTTTTTCCATTTCTCTAGCTGATCCACGGTTAGTGGTTTAAGTTCAGCCTCCTTCTTGTTCCTCACTCCGGTGAGTTGTACCCTTTTTCCACGATGCTCAAACTCAATCAACTTGTTCTTCCAATCGCACACCATGGGACTATGCTCTGTTAACCAGTCCATCCCGAGTATAGCATCATATGCCCCTAACTCCAATACCCTCAAATCAGTCTGGAAGGTTTGCCCTTGTGCCCACCATTCAAGTTTTGGTACCCAGCTATCACAAATCATTCCTTCTCCATTAGCCACTCGGACTCTGATTGGCTGCACCTTCTGGGAGAGACAACCCACTCTGTGCAAAAACCCGGCATTCACGAAGCTATGAGAACTACCCGAATCCACCAAGAATAACATAACCTGATTTCTCACTAGTGCCAGTATTCGCATGTTTTCTACATCTTCAGTGCCGGATATGGCATTCAGAGACAGTTGACAATCCTCCTCTTGTTCCCTCTCAACTGTTTCAAGTAAATCCAGCACATTGTCTGACAAGAACTCCCCTTGCTCTTCTACAGATATAACTTGCAGCTGTGGCTGGATCCTTTTTTTGCATTGAAGATGGTGATTAGGTTCATATTTTTCTCCACACTGATAGCATAGCCCATTCATTCGCCGATAATCCCGGAGTTGTCTAGCTCTCCATAACTCCCCTTGTTCGATCTTAGCCTGAACCGGAGTATACTCCCCTTTTATCATTCCTCCACTCTCCTTACCAAACCCTGACTTGTGTTTCCAGGTCTTGCTTCGGTCCAGCACATCCTGTTGAACCCGAGCCAGCAACACCGCCCGATCAAAGGTCTCTGGAATTTGCCCCTGCACAACATTCCTCAGTTCACTCTTGAGTCCTTTCACATAATGAGATACAAACATCTCCTCTCCATAATATGGATTATGTGTCATAATCTCGTACATCAACTCCTCAAATTGCTTAGTGTACTCCGCGAGTGAACTTGTTTGCTTGGTGTCAATCAATTCTTCAAGTAACCTCCTGTGATCTAAAACCCCAAATTTCATTTCCACTGCATGCATAAATTGCTCCCAGCCTCCCACTTCATGTCGGCTCTTATGCATTTGGAACCAACGGGAAGCATTGCCGTCCATGTGTAACATTGCCGCTGTCACCCAGAGGTTTTCAGGTATGTTGTATAACTGAAAATAATCAACACACTTTTCCCTCCACACTCTGGGGCTCTCTCCTTCAAAGCGCGGAAACGACAGTTTCGGCAGAGGACTGCGCGCTTGTCCTCCCCCCTCTCTTGGTGATCTTGTTCCTGCCCCTGTCAGATCAACCGAAGATCCCCTGGGATTCCGATTTTGCGATCCCCCAACTGATGATACTTGCTCTGGCTCCATTTTTCCCCACGGTCCAGGCGGGACGGGAGTCATCAAAGCCTTCCCCTTCTCCGCTCCCAATCGATCCCCTCCTCGACTTGGGCCCAGAACATGTTCAGCAGTCATCCGGGCCACCGCTTGTGCCGTGGCTTCAACTTGCTTGGAGAGTAACTGTTGATCGGCCTCTCTACGCTCCTCCGCCTTGGCGATGATCTCCGATCGCGCCATCAACTGATGCTGAGTCGCGTCGATCGACTCCACCCGGGCAAACAACAAGTCGAGGCTTTCCTTGATCAGCGAAAGTTTCTCCTCCGTTCGCCCGGCAGTTTCCTCCATCGCTGCCAGCACGAACTGAGTCTGCACCGATGGCTTGACGGGCGACGTGGCGACTCAATCCGAACCCTTTGCCGCCGATGTAGGGATTTTACGGGGAAACTCACCACAAATCTCCCGTTCCCCAACCTTCGGCGACGACACCTTCCCGATCGGAACGAATCTTGCTTTGATACCAATTGTAATACCCCTTTGCGATCGGAGGTAGTTGATCGCGTGAGGACAGATACCCCTTTGCGATCGGAAGTGGTTGATCGCGTGAGGACAGATACAGGGAAGAACCAACGAAGAACAGAGAGCAGGAGAAAAGACAAGAAGAAGCAAAAGTAATTCAGTTCATCTATGCCATCCCCAGGTATTCGGTTACAAAGGTTTTTATACCCCTCTGACACACTCGATTACTTTACTACTTTTGTTAATTGATCACTAATTCAGTTTATCGCCTGTGTTGTCGGTAAGCACTGTTGTCATCCGGCACGCTCTGTTTTCCGTCTCCTACCGCTAGCCGCTGGATGGCCCATCTACGGCTCGTTTGGACCTGAACTGGTAACAGTCCATCGCATGGATGTACGATTCAGTGTTGCAACAACTATTTTAGGCACCATGATTTCAAATGCACGAATTTAAGTTAAATTCGGGTATATTTTTTCAAAACTTTTAGTTTTAGGTTATATATCCATGTATAACAATTCAATTGAAACACATACCTTTGAAAAAATATACTTGAATTCAAAGATTTGAACGAATTTAGATCACATGATTTGCTGATTTATATATAAAATCAGCACATACGTACAATCAAAATGTCATCTAAAAAGAAAACTCTAGTTTGAATTTCAGTTCAAACTTGTTTGAACTAGTTAGTAAACTCGTTAAACTCAACATCCTAAAAATTTCAAAAAAATTCGAATGCATATAATTAGACGAAATACCTGTTTTGGATCATGATGCCTA
Organism: Rhipidocladum racemiflorum; assembly: GCA_036346355.1. Lineage (NCBI taxonomy): Eukaryota > Viridiplantae > Streptophyta > Magnoliopsida > Poales > Poaceae > Rhipidocladum > Rhipidocladum racemiflorum. The sequence goes on from CM070571.1 coordinate 26,178,664, forward strand.
GGCACCATGGTGTCCAAAATAATTGTACTACACACACGCTATCTGTGTAGAATAGCTTATTGTACACTTGGACCATTTAACTCAGTTTGACTAAGCCACGCAATGCATTAATCAGCGCAACGAACTGCCCAATTATATGGCCAAACCAACTAGTTAATCGAATTCAATTTTTTTGGTTTTAAAATAATTCAAATTTTGAAAACTAGCTACCGGATTTCTCGGACCAAAATGAAAAACCGAACCAAATTAACCGAAATATTTCTGTTCGGTTAAATCGGTTTTTTGGTTAACCGAAATATGTATAAACACTAGGTAGACTAGATTTGGTCCTTCTTATGTCGCAGTACAGAGTATAGATAAACCCACACAACATTCAAATGTCATTACAGTATAAGTATAGTAGAACATAGACCTACCATACATATGCATAAATATGTTAGAACATGAGAATTGGTTAGTAACTTTAATAACATTATAAAAATTGTATTGTACATAGACTATTCAGTTATTTCGGTTTCTAAAAGCAAAAAACCGAACCGAACACCAAAAACCAAATTATACCAAAATAAAAACCAAACTAAAATTTGTAAACCAAAAAACTAAAATAATCGATTAATTTGATTCGATAATTCAGTTTTGGTCTTAAAAATACCCACCCCTACCCATCAATGCGCTGCCACCCCGATAGCGACAGACCTTCGCCCTCTCGCAGCCTCCTTCCGGCGTCCCGCCTCCGTCTTTGTTGCATTTAAGGTGCTTGCCATCAGTTAGTTTAACACATTGCACTGGATGGGAACAACATTTCTTACCCAAGACATCGAATTAAACGACCTAAAACTATCATTCATGCTGACTTATCATGCAGAACAAGATCTTTTACCTTGTACACTAGGGAAGGGAATTGCAATGTAGAAGTATCTATTATACACTATGTACATCTTTATCGATTACACCGCGTCTACGTACAGTTATCATACACCAATGGCTATGCTACATCGTGTCTATGGGTAAAATTGCACAAAATGAAACAAAAAAAAAGGGGACGATAACCGCAATGGATGACACCAAAAAATGATGGGTCAACTCTCACGGATTGATGATGAACTCAGGCAGTGCCGGTTATCAATCTCTCCTGTTGGTCTAGCTTCCTCACCTTGATCAGACCGACCAGGACTTGTAGCCCAAAGAATGTGCAGAGAAAGTATGCAATGGTTGCTGGCATCTGCAATGGATGATTTAAGGTGTGGTGAAACAATTGTGCGCGAGTAGTTTGATGAAGGGTGAATACAATTTCTTTGGAAACTTACCCGGATCGAATTGAGGTACAGAACGGTAGCGAGGTTTACAAAACTACCTGCAGCAATTCCCTGGGTGACACAGCAGCATTTCAGGACAGAACATGCCATGATTAATAAGAACAGAAAACAAGAAGGCATACGTGCATTATTAAGAGAGCTAAAATGGTTTTCTGAAAAAAGCACAGGCACTGTATGTTAAGATTGATTAACATTTATAAAGAAATTTCTACGCAAGCTACAGGAATTTGCATGAACTCACTATCAACTTCATCATGGACAACCATGCATATTCATGGTTCAGCATCACCAGCAAGTAACACAAGAGAAAACTAAAATACTCACATATCCAATTGTTTTCTGTACAGCAGCAACTCTTTGAAATGCTCTTTCTGATTCCAATGCTCTGACACGAAGCTTGAGATCACCTTGCTCCTTTTATATAAAAGTAGACCATCGAGTTCAATGTTACACACATTCTTAAAAAGTTATAATGTAAATGGCACCAATAAACCACAGAAAATAATAGAGCAAAGAAGCAGCATAACAACCAAACGCTCAATGATTTGTGCAAGCTTTTCAACTCTGTCAGGTTGGCGAAACAAATTGTAAAATGCACGAGACTGCCTTTCCCATCTCTTCTTTGCATCCTGAGGTATAATAAAATCAAGAGCACTTAAAAACGTTCGAAGTCCATATGCACTCACATTAACAGATGCACCATCAATTAGATAGTTTAAAATTGTGGACCAAAGGTTAAGACTTGCCTTAACAAGTACTTCAACACCAGCTTCATTAAATCTTAGCAATTCCATCGCATATCTAGCAATTTTGACAGATGTATCAAGTCCGACCCAGAAAACGTCAAGTTGAAAATTTGAACATGAAATGCTAGTAATGAAGAAAGTACACACGGCTTAGCAATCTCTGTAATATCAAACCTAGGATCTAGGCCTTTCCCAATACCATCCAGTACTGCATAGCATGGAAAAAGCATGAGGAACCATGACAGTATGTTTCAACCATGTTTCTCCACATGTAAAGTTATCAGACCTGAGAATGCTCTGACCACAAACGTAAAGGTGGCAGGAAACCGAAATGGTTGATCAGCAGCAATTGCCAAAAGATCCTCTCCTGCAAAATTTTAATTCAAGTTAACTAAAAGCAAACCAGTAGAATTACATACACCTTGACATGTTTCCTTCTACATGTTTTTTGAGAGAGAAAATCCCAGGTAATTGCTTTTCAATCCCAGCTATCTGATAGGTTGCAGAAATCATTCATCCATTACCAATAGCTGCAAGTCTCTGCTTCTTCTTTTCAAACTTCTCCTCCTTAGTTAATTGATTTTTAAATCCCAGTTCCGCAGTTGCCATCTCTCTCTCTTTCCTTTGTGTGGCTAGACGCTCTTCAAAGCTATAAAATAGATAAACAGAACAAAGTGAAGCTAAGCATAAAAATAAAGAAACAAATTCTACATGTAAGTAATTACAAAGGAGCATCCTCTCAGGAAAAAGCGACTACCTATTAAGGAAAAATTGAGCTGTTCTTCTGACAGCAGTCATATCTCCAGTAGGAACAAGGACACCCATTTGAATCATTGCTTCAAGCACCTGCAGGAATACACACAAATGTTTTTTTTAAAAGGAATAATTTCAATTTACAACCCTGAACTCTGAAACCGTTCGATTTACAACCTCACTCTCAAAACAGTCCAATTTACCCCCCCCCCCCAACTCGGCGCGGTTTTATCTAACGTGGTGCAAACATGGCATCCTAGTCAGCTATAAACGGTGAAATCAGCAAATGAAAAAACGATTGAGGCTATGAGAGCACTTGTCACCCATGTAGAGCAGAGGAAAACAGAGGAGGCAGCCATGGCTGCCCTGGCGAGCACGGTGCTGGCGAGGTGGTGAGGATGGCGGATGGTGGCCGGTGAGGGCAAAAAGGAGAGGGGCGACAACGCCGGAGAGGAAGATGGGAGAAAAAGGGGCAACCATGGGCATGAGGGGAGTTGGGGAAGCTTACCCAAGCAGACGATGGAGACCGAGACAACCAGAGGAGGCCTGGCGACGAGAGCCGATGGCGGCACAACGAGCTCCGTGGAGGCGACGATCTGGAGGGGGAGGGTTCAAATCAGAGGTTGGGAGGTGGATGAGGGAGGTGCTGGGGTGCTCTAGGAGTGAGGAATCGACTTAGAGCTCACCATGGAAGTAATGGCGGTGGTGGTAGCGTTTTCAGCCGGAAACAAGGAAGATGATCGTGGCACGAGCTCCTGCAGAGAAATCATGAAACTGATTGATGGGTTTTGCTCATGATTTGGTGAACATGATGTGACATGAAAGGATTTGGAAGTGTCTCACCGAGTTGGTTGGAGTGACGAGGTTGGGCTGCGCGTCGCCGGATCTAAAGGGGACAATAGCGTTCCCGGTGATCCTAGGGAATGGAGAGACGATGTCAATGTGGGCTTGGAGGACATGGCGACCATGGCCAGAGCTCACCCGAGCTCGTGGATAGGCTTGGCGAAGGCAGTGGCCGAAACATAGTAGTTGGCTCCTCGAGCTCCCTCTTCCTCGCTAGTGTAGAACGGAGGAGGGATGGGTGAGAATGAAGTGGAGGTGGAGGCAAGCTCGATGCAGTGCTCGACTACGACTGAGTAGGACGATGCGAGGTGCAATTTCTCGCGTGGAACTCGGCAGTGAGATGGATGAGCAGCACGAATTGCTGCTGTTCGCAGCGGCGACAAGGGTCAACAATGATTGAGAAGAAAGAGGAAGGGAGAATGGAGGGAAGGAAGAGGGAAAGAAGGAATGAGGCTGACATGTGGGACCCGTGGGACCCATGGCTCTGACGAGGATTACTTTCATAGCTGGGATCCACGTGAGACAACGCGTCGGTGGAAATCCACCCCAAACCGGGTCCAGGGATAAAGTGAATAGTTTTGTTAGTTCGAGATCCCGATTCGAACGGTTTCAGAGTTCAGGTCATATGCGCAGAGAAACTTACTTTATCAGGATCCTTCTCATAAATTCCATAAAATGCTTCAAGCAATCCTTCCCGGATATTTGGACTAATACTGAAAGTAAGAATAATGCAGATTAGAATAACCATGCTGATACGTAAATGGAAGTTTATGGGAAACAAAGAGATCATATGCAACCTTCCCATCATTCCAAAATCGTAGAAGACAAGCCTCCCACCATTGACATCATCAACAGCAATGTTCCCTGGATGCTGTTAATAAAATCACCATTAGCCTTTTCAACAAGCACATTGCTGCTGCATTTAGTTGAGATACGAAAAAGAAGCAAAAGGCAATACAGATGATTCAATGTCATGAAATTTGTAATGTCAGAAACACTGTATTGAACTTTATGTCTATGGCTGACATACATAGAACTGCAGCCGGTAAAGTTTCTAATGTTAAGAGAATTTTTAACAAGTTGGCATGCTGCTAGCACTTGCCCAAGGGACCATAACAGAGCATAGAACTCAGAACTACACTGATATTGTTTTTGTAAAAATCATCTTTGTGATTCATTTGAATGGATGCTAGTGCAATAATAGAAATGATGTACACGTGAGAAATAACCATAATGAGATAAACAACTATAGCACTATTCGTGGATAATGTATAGTACAACTAACCGGGTCAGCATGGAAAAATCCATGAGATAATATCTGCTCAAGGTAGGACTCGACAGCATACCGGCCTAACCTGAGAGATTAAAGTTGGCAACAGAAGCAACCAATGTCAGTTGGCAGTGGCACAGCAAATTAAACCCATGGCTGACCAGTATTCAACAATCAACACATACTTTTTCCGATCAACTCCTAACTTATCTAGCTGCTTTATCCTATTTATTTTGATTCCTGGGACATATTCCATTGTTAGAACCTGCGAAGGAGAAAAAAGAAACTTAGTCCAATTTTCTGTTCTATGCTGCTTGAGAATCTATTTAAAAGTTTCTCTGTAGAAGGAACCTGAGGTGTAGTATACTCCCAGTAAATTTCTGGAACTTTCACACAATCCATATTTTTGAAGTTTTCAGAAAATTTTTCAGCATTAAATGCTTCCTTTGTATAGTCTATTTCCTGAAAACCATGAGCTGATTAGATAATTTGATTTGATGCTAAATAGCTTCTTTACCAGAAGAAACACAAGAAGTCAAATGGCGGACTTAAGGGATTTTTCTAATACAATCTGAGCAAATATGTTTGCACGAAGAGCTCAGAGTCAGAGAGACGATGAAACGGTTTAACAATACAGAACAATGCCAACTGCAAGATGCAAGCCTCTGAAGTCACATGTGAGCCTCACACTAATATGTAAGCATTGACAGAAATACACTGTTTTGTGATACCTAGAGAACTTTACCTATTCATCAAATGATCTCAGTACTTCCATTGAGGTAAGACATCTGATGCATAAATTTGTTAAAATGGACTATTATAGAACAGGCTACATTTCAGAAACCTAATCTTTGACAAGCATGAGATAATAACAGAACATAGGTTGTGAAACATAAGAGATAAGCACCTAAGTCGTAAGTTACCTGATATAACACAGATGCACATTCATCATAGATAGCAACCCAGTCTCTCTTGGCGCCATCTGACTTTGGATCCACTTTCTGAAGGTATTCTGCTATTACCTAGAACAGAATCAGTTGATCCATCAGCAAACGGTTTCAAAAGAATTCATATTTAAGTAAGCAACAGTCATAATATGCACAGTTTGGGTATAATAAATAATACTAGAGAGGTACAATATGTTAGAAAAAATATACACATTTAGGTGACTTACCCTTAAATTCTTCAGATCAATGTCAAATAGATCCTTCAGACCAGGCCTTTGCACTTTGATGACAACTTCTTCGCCATTCAGGCACGCCCGATGAACCTGGCCTGCCAAAAACAGGTAGATTATTATAGTGTCAAGTTGCTCACTAAATTGGCTTAGTTTTAGTCCATTTTCACAAGTATATTTCCAGAGTGTGCAAGCTTATTACCGAGGCTAGCAGCAGCTATTGGTTCGAAGTCAAATCTATCAAATATCTCACTCACAGATGCCCCCAGTTCTTCTTCAATAATTGACACAGCTGTCTCTGAAGGAAATGGAGGAACTTGATCCTGCAAAAGAGCGAACCATGATTCCATGATAACCATAGTATAAATATAGGGTTGTTAATTACCAAAAATCTAGAAAACACAAGAGAATTTTTAACCATCACACAGGATATAACTGCAATATTCTTCTCTTTCATCACACATTGACTGCTATACTGCTAGAGCGAAACAACCTGAGACTGACGAGTTTAGTTATCTACTAGACTGATCACCTGAGACTGACAAGTTTGTTTATCTATTAGGATGATCTAAAGATCAACTGGACTAAAGTATGATACATATTTAAGTGTAAATTTGTTGGAGAATGCCAACGGAAGACCCAGTTAAATGCAAACCTAATAGGAAAGCACACATTTCCTATGGCAATCAAAGACTGAGATGCAGATTTGCAGCTAACTAATAGCCTACACAGCTGTTTTAGAATATATCCAGTTTTACTTTGTGAAAGTATCAAGGCGTAACTACAAGCACAATAAGGTTCAGCATACAAACCTGCAATTCAGACAACTGATCCACATATTCTTGTGGAAGAATATCCACTCTGGTGGAGAATTGCTGCCCCACTTTGATAAACGTCGGGCCTAATCTCAAAATACTCTCCTTCAGCCACTTGGCGAGAACTTTCCTCCTCATTGCCCTTTTCTCTTCAGTCATCCCCCCTACAGAAGTTATTCTAGACGTTTAATGAAGCTACACAATTTTGTATTAAAAATCTAGGTAATTCCCCGACTTCAAGGAATGTCTTATGCATACAAAAACACAATTTTATACAGAATATGTAGGAAATTTCAGCACATCAATGAACATCATTGAGTGAGATATATATGTCCAGACTCCAGTGCATTGACTAATATGCAATACACACCATTTTATAGGATGAATGATTTTATGAACTACATTATTTCTGCAAGATTTTATAAACTTCCTTTGATATGATCAGATAGTAAATGAGGTATTTTTTTAGAACACATAGCTAAAGTAGGTGTGATTACACTACATCACACAACCATGTACTTGCCTGTTATTTTCACAAGTACAAAAACAAATTATAAATCTGCCAATCCTCTTCAATCGCTTTGCTAAAAACATGTGAGGTTACTCTAGGTTGCTGAATAAAAACCAACTGTCAAAAGTACATGATAATTCTTCAAAAAATAATTTGATCCTGACTCCTGAGTTATGGTAACTAGCCCAAAAGAGTGTAAAAGAAAAGGATTGGCATTTAGTGGACTAGGCAAGAAAGAAATTCACGAACCTAAGCTTGGTTGTATTTTGTATATATCCTTTGATACAGGAGCATCATTTTTGTTGGTGTGATAAGTTACTAACCTCGATAAGTGAACTTCTGGTTGTTGAGCCAAGCCTTGAATATAAATGTAAAAACAAAGCCCCATATTTCCAATGTTCTTTGAATTGTCGAATAGGTTTTAAACCGATTCCAGCGACCACCAGGAGCAATAGACACCTGTAAGATTTAGATGTTCAACTGAAAAAAAGGAAAGGCAACAATAATGACATAAAATATCCGTTATTTGCTCAGCTGATTGCAAATGAGCAACAAATATAACACAAATCGCTGAAACCGAAATGTGCATTGTGGGAATCATGTCGCAACAATCAGATCAATGCAGTTCCACAGATATTCAACCTGACACTAGTGTTCCCCTGAGAGGCCCCCTAGGCGCTCGGCGGCAGCCCTCCGCCCCGATTGTGAGGTAATAGGCCGTCTGGGCTGGGGATCACCTAGGCAGGTCTAAGGTGAGCACTGGGCGGGCAGGCGGAGCTAGGCGCGGCGGTGTGTAGGTGGCCGAGTTGGTGTGTAGGCGGCCAAATGGAGCTAGGCGGGCGTCGTGGTCAGGGTACAAAAGGGCGCGGCGCTGTGACCCTAAACCCCATTGAAATTAGGGTTAGGGTTGGGCAGCTGTCGCAGATTCCTCCTATGCCCCGTACCACCGGTCACCGCCGACAGCCAGATCGACATCGCTGCAAGCCGTTACCTGGTCTAGCGCCTAGATTCAACCTCCCCGCCCAGAATTCAGCCATCACGCTGTCGGATTCAACCTCCCCGCCGCTGGAATCATCTTCTCCGCCGTCAGAATCACCCTCCCCACCCCGGATTTAGACATCACGGTGTCGGATTCAACCTCCATGGCTCCAGCCTCCAGGTACCTCTCTCTTTTGCTGCTGTGTGTGCTCTGCTCTGCTGATATGTGCATGCCGGCTGCTCTGTTCTTCTGATATGTGCTGTTGTGTGTGCTCTGCTCTGCTGATATGTGCTTTGTGCTTGTGCTGCTGACCTGCTGCTTTGCTGATATGTGATGTGTTGTGCTGCTTTGTGGGCTGCTGCTCTGCTGGCTGCTGGATTTGTGCTTGTACTGCTGGCAGACCTGCTGCTGTGCTATTGCTGCTATAGTGCTGTGCTATGCTCTGCTGCCGATGAGAAATTGAGGAACAAAAAAGGGAAGAACATAGACCCCCTTCTAGGTTCTAAAGCTAATGAAGCTCAAGGGTGGTTAATTGAAGGCGAACATGATGATCAAGATATTGGGCCCACTACGGGTCTTAACATGGGAAATAATTGAAGAAGCATGTGGTGCTAATGAGGTCTTGGAACTTCCTAGGAGTGCAAGAGTGAGACAACTTCATGAAGAAGATTTCAAGTTGAGGATGATATTGACTTTGAGTCTGACCAAGAAGTGCTCCCAACCAAGGATTATGAGCAAGAGGATGACTAGTCATTAGACATTAAATCATTTGATCAACATGCTTGCTTAAGTTTCTTCATGAACTAAGTCTAAGACTATATCTATTTGCAGTGGTTGCTATGTGGTTTGAGTTTGAACTGTGATATTGTGATGTTACTTGTTATTAACTGCTGTTGTATTCACCCGCCTAGCGGCTAGGCGCTAGGCAGGTAGTTACCGCCCGGCTACCGCCTAACGCCTAGGATGACACTACCTGACACAATAAGTCAACTGATTTTTACTTGTTGCTTTCGCTCCCACTACCCATTGACTCAGCAGCCCCAGTGCCTAACGCCTATTAATGTGCTCATTCCTCACGAAATACCATGTCCTTAGTTTGCTCAGACCTCCACATAACTGTGCTATTTCTTGTTACCAAAGTCAACCTGAGCTTAATTTTAGTCAAAGCGACATCACACTCCAGCTTATTTCAGGAGCTATTTAAGCATTCGCGCATCAATCTTAAAAATTCACCTCAGGCATGGCCTTCCCGCCGCTCTGCTTGAACCATGCGTCCTCCCTGCCGATCTCCTCCACCCTCTCCTTCCTCCTCCTGTCATCCTCCCCCGGCGCGGAGGCGTCCACCAAGGCAGCGCTACTCTCGGAAGCCGCGGGCTCCACCGCCGCGCCGTTTTCGCTCCCTCTCCCATCGCCGTTGGACCCGAGGTACGCCTCCACCACGGCATCGTCGTACCCGAGCCCGCTCGCGCTCCCGTTGAGCCCGTAATCCCTCGCCTCCTCCTCTGCCGGAGGGGAGGATAGTCGGTCCTCGAGCACGGCGAGGACGAAGCGGAGCCGGTCCCGCGATCCCCGGCGGAAGCGGAGCGGCGGCCGGGGGTGGGGGTGGAGGCGGAAGCGGCGGAGGTGGGGGTGGTCGGGGACGGAGAGCAAGGTGGAGGCGACGAGGGAGACCGCCGCGGCCGCGACGGACATGGCGGGGTCTAGGGTTTAGTTGGGGGTGGAGGCGGAGGCGGAGGCGAATGGGGGTGGAGGCGGAGGCGAATGGGGGTGGAGGCGGAGGCGGAGGCGAATGGGGGTGGAGGCGGAGGAGGGAGGAAGCGGGAAGGGGGAGGGGTGGTTAGTGGATCAGTGGAGCCACGTGGGAGGCACGGAGGATGAGGCGATCCGACGTGGTGGGGGCACGATTGGGTGGTGTTGTGGCTGTTGTGAAACAAGATGGTTCACCCACGCTAATCCGCGTCACGCTAAACAATCACACGAACAGGAAAAAGAGAAGTACATCATACAAGGGGAAAATCTCTCTCTTTATTAGATTGATCAATTATGTACAAGGCAATACCATATATATAGTGAAGGACACCTGAAAATAAGTTCGGATTCGTCCACCAATGGATAGAGTCCATCTCTTCGAGGATATAGATTCTATCCATATCATAACACTCCCCTTGGGCGAATAGCCGAATACTGCGTAATGCACATGTCTCATTAAAAACTTCTCCCAAAAACCCACTAGGAAAAAAGGGATGAAGAAAAGAGTACATTGCACTCGCACTCTGTGTTACACTAGTTGTCTTATTAAAAACCTTGATGTGAGAAACTTTAAGAAAACTCACTTAAGAGGAAAAGAGCACAACTTTATAATCTTCAAGATATAAACTATGATCTTTAGGATCAAACAAAGGGATTATGGTTCAGGATTTACTCCCCCTGAACTCTGCAAATTTCTAAGTCGCCTTATTCCAATGCCATTGACGTACATTTGAAAGGTAGACTTTGGCAAATATTTTGTGAATAAATCTGTTATATTTTCACATGACTTAGTTTGCATTATTTTTACCTCATCATTCTTGTTGGAGGAAAGCTTGGACCGAACTCCCGAACGGAAGGCCTCATGCTCCGCTATGGGCCGCGAACATACCCAGATGCATACCCCGCGGGGGGTTCTCCTCATGTCCCGCGGGAGGTCTACATCTCCCTAGGGGCATACCCCGCGGGGGGTTCTCATGTCCCGCGGGAGGTCTACGTCTCCCCGGGGGCATACCCCGTGGGGGGTTCTCCTCATGTCCTGCGGGAGGTCTACGTCTCCCCGGGGGCATACCCCGCAGGGGTTCTTCTCATGTCTCGCGGGAGGTCTACGCCTCCCCGGGTGCATACCCCGCGGGAGGTCTACGTCTCCCCGGGGGCATACCCCGTGGGGGGTTCTCCTCATGTCCCGCGGGAGGTCTACGTCTCCCCGGTGGCATACCCCGCGGGGGTTCTCCTCATGTCCCGCGGGAGGTCTACGCCTCCCCGGGGCATACCCCGCGGGGGTTCTCATGTCCCGCGGGAGGTCTACGCCTCCCCGGGGGCATACCCCGCGGGGGGTTCTCCTCATGTCCCGCAGGAGGTCTACGCCTCCCCTGGGGCATACCCCGCGGGGGGTTCTCATGTCCCGCAGGAGGTCTACGCCTCCCCGGGGGCATACCCCGCGGGGGTTCTCATGTCCCGCGGGAGGTCTACGTCTCCCCGGGGGCATACCCCGCGGAAAGTCTCCTCAAGAGAGACTTGAGTGATGTCACTAAATCCCCTGTGGGGCCCGGATGTCAGGAGTCCACTCCCTCGACACGATCCCGTGGGATCCACTACCTCCCAGCCTGAATGACTAAGATGCCCCCACTTAGGCTAGTCTAGTAGGGGTATAATGGTACTTTTATGTAACAGGCTGAGTGCCTATAAATACTCACTGTAACCCCCTCATGTAAAGGGGGCTCTCATTGAATGCAAAAACAAAAACTGGAGTGTCCCTCGAGGAGTCTGGACAGGGGAGTCTGGACAAGGAGACATCCCTCTACTCCCCCCGGAGAACACACTGACAGGAGTAGGGTGTCTTCCTTAAGCGCCTGAACCTGTATAAACCCTCGTGTCACTTTTATTCTTGTGGACGACGGCCCGTGAAACGGCCGGCGTCCGTTCTCATTCCCGTGTCTTGTTTTCGAACCTACGAGACTTGGCGCCGTCCTAGGGGACGCCCACCGTCGCCACGGGCGCCACGGGCTCCGTAGCGTTTGAAAGAAACCAAGTTAGCAAAAATAGGTACCATGACAATCAACCGTATCAAATCTCACGTACCTCCTGGGCAGAAGAAGAAAGACCCAATGTCCTTAGGGAAAGTGTACCCAGCGTCCTCTGCTGCCATGCCATCAGTTGAGGCAGGAGCCAGCTCATTAGTACCGATATCAAGGAGATCCTCTATCTCCTGAGCGAGTTGCTGAGTGCCTCCCCCGGAGTCCCTCGACCCAGAACCTAACTCAGACTCGCTGGAGCTGGGGCCGGGGAAAACGGGGGTGAGGGTGAGCGCCCCCTCACCCGCTTGATGGAAGGACCCGCACCCTCACCTCTGGGTACGCCTTTCTTCCCAAGGGCCCTGGCGCCTTCACCTTTGGCGGTAGGCGATGTCGAGGGCCTCGGGGGTAACGCCCGAGAAGGACACCTCACACCCGTGGCGCGAGCCGCGTTCCCTCTAGCACGAGCGGTAGTGGTAGTGCCTGACTAGGAGGTACCACCCGTAGGCCCTCCCATGGCTCCCCTTGCTCGGGTCCTAACGGGTGGGGCTCGTACGTCATCATCAGCGGCTGAGGCTCGGGCTCTCTTCCGCTTTGTTTGGTCCGGAATAGGATCACCCTGCGGGGGTAGATCCACTCCAAACACCTCGGCCACGAAGTTCGCCCCTGTCACCGGGAGGCCCTCGGTCTCGTAGCCCCACGCCTCAGTGACACACCACTTCCCCAGGAGTAGCTCGGCCTCCTCCCTGGCCTTCTCGATGGAGCAAACTACACACAAGAAAGAGTATAAGACTAAGGATAGTGTGCAAAATAACATGACACAAAGATCCTTACCTTCCGCGACGCCGGGATAGAGGTCCTCATGAAAACCCAGCTTGGCACGTTGAACAAGCGTGCTTAGGTTGAGAAGGGTCATCTCCTCCATCAAGTCGCCTTACGCCCTTTATCGCCTGCATTCTCCTCGGATAGCATTACGCAGCTTCTAGTCCTCATTGGAGAGGCGACCAATCTTGGGGTATGTCCGTGATGTCAAGCTTGGATGCATCCCGGTGTAGATGAAGTCACTCCCCGTCTTCAAGTAAAACCACTTCTTGGTGGCAAAGGGCCAAGAGTCCTTTGTGGTGTGAACGGGGAACTCATCATCATGTCTCAAAATGGAGAAAATGGACCCCAGGGGCCCCCTCTTTGCATCCCCTCGCTGGGAACGGAAGTAGTAGTCGAAGAGGGAAATGGTCGGCTCCACGACCGTCCCTGGAATGGCCGTCTCACATAGCCACAGGAAGATCCTCCGCCGAACAAAGAAGTTCGGGCTAAGGTGGGAGAGCTCCACTCCGAACGCTTGAGTATACTTCTTGATGAAAGGGTGCATGGGAAGCCCAAACCCAGCATCCACCCAAGCCTTGAGCGCCACCACGAACCCCGGGGGCGGATCGGGACTCTCCCCCGGCTCCGGGAACTCCACGTCCCCAGGGGAGAGGCGACTCCCTCGCCGAATGAGGGAGAGCTTCTCCCCGTCGGTGAGCTCCGAGGGTCCAGGGTCCACCTTCGCCCCCTCGGGGACATCGCCCTCGTCCCCTGTCGCCTCGGTGAAGGCGACAAACTTAGCGGAGGTCATCATGTCCACATCTCCCATGCGCGAGTCCCCTCCACGGGGAGGCTTGCCTTTTCCCTTGCCCCCCGCGGGAGTCGCTTCATCGACCTTGCCTTTGCCCTTTGCAAGGGCATCTCGTGGACGGTCACCTACAAATAACAGGGAAATCCTTATTCATTCGAATGGCATAAGACCACAAAAGACCAGTGGAGTAGCATTGTTCCCACAAGCCTACCCATGCGCGAGTAGTCCCTTCTTGTGCCGCTGGCCTTGTGCGCTCCAATTGCAAGAACATAAGAATCTAGTAAAAGAGCAGTAATGGACCAGTTAGTACAACCAAAGGAAAAGGCTAAGCCCCAGACTGAGTACAGGAGTGTCCAAGAGCGAAACAGGGGCGTCACTTCCAGGCAAATGGCTAGAGGGCGCTCAGTGCATCCTGCTCGCGCTAAGATGGTGTCTATAAATCATGCTAAGCATGTGGCATACCAGAGCATTGAACACAAACATATGACAGGATGCTAGACAAGGTTCGAGTGACATAGCCCCCGCGAACGTACAAACAAAAATGAACGTGGGTGCTTACCGGCGACTGCCTCACAAATGGAGCTAGCCACAGCCAACTGCTTCCTCACCATCACACTCAGGCAGAGGGCATTTTATACTTTATTCTGACTGGAGCAACACTTTCACATGGACCAAGTCAATGAGCTTGGCTTGTAGCTACTCCTTTTCTGCAAGGATTCTTCACCAGCCACGGCAAACGCGGCGGCGGAGCACCTCCTCAGCCGGGGAGGCCACGACCCCCTCGATCCGTGATGTCGCGGCGCCCGTTGGCCTGCGCGGTGCTCCTCCTCGGCCCGGGCGGCGCGGCACTTCGGCCACTGGGAACCGGCAGCCCCCTCGACCCGTCTTTGCGGCAGTCGCCGTCCACGCGGCGACTTCCCCTCGGCCTGGCAGCAGCAAGGGGTCGCACGGCAAATGCAGCGGCGGAGCTCCTTTTCGGCCGGGGAGGCGATGGCCCCCTCGATCCGCGTTGTCGTGGCATCCGTCGGCCCACGCGGCGGTGCCTCTCGGCCTAGTGGCGGCAAAAGGGGCCCCCTGATCGACTTGGCGGGGGCGCTCCTCCGGCCCGAGCGGTGGTGCTCCCCCCAGGCCTGCGCGGCGCCGACGCTTCTCCCCTGAAGTGGATCTGGTCGGATGTCGGGGAGAGCTCTAGGTGCGGTCCTTGAAGACGAGCACGCACAGACCGAAGCGGAGGGGCTGGCGACGAGGTCACCGGGCCGGACCCGGCCGACCGTCGGGGGGAGCAAGGAGGTGGGAGGAGACTGCAGCTCTTTCTTGGTCCCTCCCAAAATGGCTCGCTACCAGTCTCCCCTCCAGGACCCGTGAGCAGTATGGGAGGCACTGTGTACACTACACACTGAGCAAAGGTCATGCGCCTTTGGACGTTAAGGCAAACGCCCCTGTTCGAAAGCCTGGGCTCTTTAGGGCGCTTAGGGCGCTCGGTCAAGCGCCCGAAATGGAGTCACTGGATTTGCCAAGGGCGTAAGGCCAAACGCCCCAGAACAATCTCCAGAATACTATGCGCGTAGAGAACACTAGCCCGAGTGCTAGCTAGCTTCGGAGGGTCACGGACTGGCGACAGCTTCAACTAGGGAGAAGCAGACTTATCTGGGGCCAAAAACGCCCCGGGAGGTCCTAGTCCACTCCCCAGGGAGAGGACGAAAAGAAGCGCACGAGGGAGGGGCAGTTATTCTCCCTTTCAGTTGATCACCATCCTTCACATGCGCCCTTGTAGCCTCGTTGGGCCGACGTTGTGGGCGTTACTCCTATCGCCCGGTAACAAGCATAAGAACCATTCGGATAGGGCGTTTTGGCAGCGCCCAAATACATGACCCACCAAGTGCTCGGGCGCTTGGGTGAACGCCCGTCCCTGATGATTCAAGGGCCCGTGGGGTGCAGGGGGACGCCCCAAGGTCCTGATGCTTAGGTGTACTATTAGCGCCCTAACCAGCATTGGTCGGGATCAGCCAAGGCACACCGGGGATGAGGTGGTTCCTCATGCACCCAGGGGACAAACAGATAATGCTCCAACAATTCGCTAAAAAAGTTCTGACCGCTTCTCTCCCCTTCGAGAGCATCTAAAGATGCTCGAAGGGCAGGGGGGCTAGTGTTGGAGGAAAGCCTGGACTGAACTCCCGAACGGGAAGCCTCATGCTCCGCTATGGGCCGCGAACATACCCGGATGCATACCCCGCGGGGAGTTCTCCTCATGTCCCGCGGGAGGTCTACATCTCCCAAGGGGCATACCCCACGGGGGGTTCTCCTCATGTCCCGCGGGAGGTCTACGTCTCCCTAGGGGCATACCCCGGGGGGGTTCTCCTCATGTCCCGCGGGAGGTCTACGTCTCCCCGGGGGCATACCCCGCGGGGGTTCTCCTCATGTCCCGCGGGAGGTCTACGTCTCCCCGGGGGCATACCCTGCGGAAAGTCTCCTCAAGGGAGACTTGAGTGATGTCACTAAATCCCCTGTGGGGCCCGGATGTCAGGGGTCCACTCCCTCGACACGATCCCGTGGGATCCACTACCTCCCCGCCTGAATGACTAAGATGCCCCCACTTAGGCTAGCCTAGTAGGGGTATAATGGTACTTTTATGTAACAGGATGAGTGCCTATAATTACTCACTGTAATCCCCTCATGTAAAGGGGGCTCTCATTGAATGCAAAAACAAAAACTGGAGTGTCCCTCGGGGAGTCTAGACAAGGAGACATCCCTCTACTCCCCCCCGGGGAACACACCGACAGGAGTAGGGCGTCTTCCTTAAGCGCCCGAACCTGTATAAATCCTCGTGTCACTTTTACTCTTGTGGACGACGGCCCGTGAAACGGCTGGCGTCCGTTCTTATTTCCGTTTCTTGTTTCCGAACCTACGACAATTCTTCTGGTATTCATGAGGATAGAAGAGCTTAGGGGCAATATGCTTCGTGATATTGCTCTTTACATAACCCATTTGCATTTGTGTAATAGAAGCAGCATTATCTTCATAGATAATAGTAGGGGTATCGACGGTATTCATACCACATGACTTGTCGAAAGGTATGTACTTGCTTCCTTTAATTCCTCTGTGGTTTTGATGACATTCAGATCATTAAAATATATATATTGAGATGGTACAAGATCCATTTTGTGATTTCTCTACAAACACACAGGGAAAATATTCCTATAGGGACCATATTCCTTCTTTAGGAGGAATTTACTAAGTCGATTGTACCACATCCTTATCGACTGTTTTAATCCGTATTCAGTGAGCCATATAAATATGCGGTCACTACATCTATCAACTGTATTGATAAGTTTTAAGCTTGCTGCCATCAATATTAAATTTCGGAACGTTATCCCACTCATTACAGGAGAATAGATTTCATCGTAATCGATGATGGATCTCTGCTAATACCCTTGTGCTACAAGCCTCGCTTTATATCTCACCACCTGGATATTTTCATATCTCTTCAGGATGAAAAATCCATTTGATCCTACAGGGAATATTTCAGGAAATGTTCAGTCAACAGGACTAAGAACTTTTCTCTTATTAAGCGAGCGCTGCCTCAATTACTCTTTCATTTGACCCTATATGAGCGCTCCTGGCACTCTGCCATGGGCTTTGGTTCTAGATCCAGATTTTAGCAATTTTAGAGGCAAAATATGTCGACAATTGTAGTCTTTCTCTATATACAATTCTCCTGCATCACTTCAGGGATATCTCTTTATTAATTTCTTCCAGCTCCTCGTGATTTCCCACAACGATGAAGTCTGGGTGTTCCGACTTCCCAGTGTTGTATTGTGTGCACAAATATACGTTGGGGTTATCATCTTCAGGATGGATCACTTCAGGGATGTTACCATCTTCTAGATGGCTCACTTCAGGGATTTTCTCAACATCAGGTGAGCTTCTTCCACTGTCATGGGTAGTATTCTCATTTATTTGGTTCTCTATTTCTGCGGACGTCTCCGCGGAATTGAGTTCCGTGCACCTGGAGGCCTCCCCCTCATTTTATCATGAGGGTCAAGAGTGGGTTCAATATCCTTCTAGGATATTTCCACTCTTTCAGGTGCATATACTGCAGGTATATGAGATCTTTCCACTACCTTATGATCAGTGAAGGCATTTGGCAGATTATTAGCTTATTTGTTACAGATTTATCACTTTCCGAACTTCAAGTTCGGTCTCTTTAGTGCGTGGATCTAAGGACTCGGCATTCTTTATTATGGTACTTATCTCCTCCTAATGCTGGAAAAAGTCCTTAATACAATCAGTGTGCCGAGACGTGTACCAGTCTCCAACTTTCGGTGAAGTCCCATGGTGGTACGCTGTGGTGGAGAGATTGGCATGTAAACAATACAACCAAATTTTTCGCAGATGGGAAATACTTAATTCTCTTCCATGCACTATCTGCAACGGAGAAATTCCATAATGTACAGTTGATTTGAGTTGAATTAATATCGCAGTGTGCAGCACTGCGTGGCCCCAGCAACTGGTGGGAATTCCAGAGGAATAAATTTGTTCTATATTAAAACTATGACTTTAACAATCAAAACAATTATTACATCAGGAAAAAATTGTAGAATATAGAACACGCATAGCAAATTGGGCAAATATTCTGGAAAACACTTTATTTAATTATCACTGATAATTGCTCAACAGGAGCATAGACCAAATGTTCATGCAGGAACATAATTATTCAAACTGAAAATATGAGGCTTCTTAAGGAGACTCAACTAATGGAAATGCGACATAAAGCAAAAAGGGTGTGGAGGGACTATTCCAGATCTCCATATAAGTCATGTTCCATCTCTTGGGAAACATTAGTATTCTTCTGGAATTCCACAAGTTCAGTACCAAGAAGATCATCTTCCTCCATGGGCGAGTCACCATATCCAAGAAGGCTTTCCTTGAACTTGACCGTTGGGTCAGTGACATTGTCGTCTTTCTTTCCACCGTCTTGCTCAACGTCTGGTAGAGTGGTGAAGTGTGCCTCAACCTTTTCTTGATTCTTCTGGAATCTCCCAGTGGATTTCATGTTGAAAGGACCAACGATGTCGCCTAGAGGGGGGTGAATAGGCGGATTAAAAAATCGCAGCGGAATTAAAACAGGCCGAGCAGGTCAACCCAGAGTCTCCGGGTTTTGGTCCGGATACTCCGGCTTGTCCGGATACTCCGGTATTGGATACCGGAGTCTCCAAGTTGGGCGGCTCGGGAGCGCAACACAAGTTGCTCAAACTTGCACGAATTACTACTAAAAGTAAAAGACAATAGCTACCTAGAACAAGTGCTAGAAAGGATTTGAATTAAAGCTAGACAAAGAGCTAGATCTAGACTTTACGGAGACAAATCCACACAAGCAACACAAGCAAGTAAAGAGAGAGCGAGAGAAGCGATTTTTCACCGAAGTTCGGATTCTTAAAGGGAATCCTACGTCTCCGTTGAGGTGGCTCGGTCACACTTGAGCCGGGGTCTCTTTCAACCCGCTTTCCTCCCGGTGTTGCACAAATGCACTCGCCGGCTTCACTTCTTGTCTCTTCCCTTTCGGAGGCGAGACTCGCCTTCACAAACGACCGGGGCACACCACACAAGTTGGTAGCTCCCGGTGACTCCTAGCCGTCTAGGAGACCTTCAACCTCCAAGAGTAATAGCACCACGGAAGTCGCTTGGAGGATGAACTAGTGCTCAACAACTCGAAATGAATGCACCTAGCACTTTGCTTCTTCCTCTCCTCACCAAAATGGATCAACAACCAAATTAAATGGTGGGAGGAAGTGAGGGCTCTATTGAATGCTTTGGAAGTGTTAGAGAGGGCTTGAATGCTGCAATGAATGAGCTCAAGAGCAGTCCTAGCCGTTGGGGAAGAAGGGGTGGCTTTAAATACGTTTTTGAAAACTAGCCGTTTTTCCCTTTTTCGAACAGACCGGAGACTCCGGACAATTGACCCGGAGACTCCGGGTTGTCCGGACTCTCCGGACCAAATGTCCGGATACTCCGGACTCTCCGGAATTCACAAATTGGCCGAGAGGGTTAACCCGGAGACTCCGGATAAAATGTCCGGAGACTCCGGACTGAGTCCGGATACTCCGGACTGTATGTCCGGACCCTCCGAGTTGACTGGCTCGGTTGGAATTCTGGTTTTTGGAAAATGCAAGTTTTTGAGTGCTAGTTTATATGCAAGTTTTGACCTTGAGCACATGCACATCCTAAAAGCGATTTTCCATAGTACCCTCTTAATAGTACGGCTATCCTTAAGACTCAAAACAATATAGAAATTACAAGTCTTCGTCTTGATGCCGTTTTCTCGAAATTTGACGTGCTTAGGACCGTCCAATCTTATTCCGAGCTTGATGTGATCTCGATAACTGCATTAATCTTAGTTGAAGCATTAGATCACATTAATTGTGTCATTATTAATCACCAAAACTGAAGGGAATATGCCCGAGAGGCAATAATAAATTGTTTATTATCATATTCCATGTTTATAATAGATGTTTATTTCTCATGCTAAAATTGTATTAATCGGAAACGTTAATACATGTGTGTTTAATAAACAAAAGGGTTCCTAGTAAAGCCTCCTTTTAAACTAGCTCGTTGATTAACTGATGATCAAGGTTTCCTGATCATGAACATTGGATGTTGTTAATAACGGGGTCATGTTATTAGAAGAATGATATGATGAACAAACACCCAAGTTGGTATAGCAAATACGATCAAGTCATTTAGTTTGTTGCTGTATCAAACACATACGAAATAGCCCTTTTTCCTTAGACCATGAGATGATGTCAATCACTAATTCCGGAAGAGTACTTTGATGACATCAAACGTCACTCCGTAACACGGTGACTATAAAGATGGATTTGGGTACTATGAAAGTATTAGTTGAGGCTCATGCATCAAGAGTGGGATTTGTCCATCCAGATGACGGAGAGATATACTGGGCCCTCTCGGTGATATCAC
Organism: Rhipidocladum racemiflorum; assembly: GCA_036346355.1. Taxonomy (NCBI): domain Eukaryota; kingdom Viridiplantae; phylum Streptophyta; class Magnoliopsida; order Poales; family Poaceae; genus Rhipidocladum; species Rhipidocladum racemiflorum. The sequence goes on from CM070571.1 coordinate 26,199,425, forward strand.
ATTGACATCGCTTGCAAGCATGTGACTAGGTCACAAGAATGTTATATCACTAACGAGTAAAGAGTACTTGTCGGTAACGGATCGAACTAGGTATAGTTGATACCGATGATCGGATCCGGGACAAGTAAAATATCGTGAGACAAAAGGAATTGGTTATGTTGTTTCGGTTTACGCGATCACTAGTTCATCGTTGAGTGAATGGGAGTCATTATGGATCTCCGGATCCCGCCGATGATTATTGATCTGAGAGGTGTCTCAATCATGTCCATTTTATTCACGAACCGTAGGGGACACACTTAAGGTTCATCGATGCATTTGAGTGGATACGAAACACCGAGAAAAGTATGGGCGATCTGAGGGGACTATTTCGAGTATCGCCGGAATAGTTTCGGGATATCGGAATAGTTAAAGGGGGTATATGTTAATGTTTGTTAATTAAAAGAATTAACAAATATTAAAATATCTGAAATAAAAATGTTTTATTTATTTATGGGAGAAAACCTTTCATTTCTTGAGTGGGGTTTTAATGGAAACCAAAGTGGGATGTTTTAAAGTGAGTGGAGAGATCACTCACATGAAGAGAGGGAGGGCAAGGGGCAGCCCCATGCGCCGGCCACCCCTTGGCCTAGCCTCCTCCTCCTCCTATAAAAGGGAGGGAGGAGCTCCTCTCTTTGGGGTTCATCCATTTGACCCTTTGGTTGGTCCTTTCTCCCTCCTCCTGTTGATCCATTTTTCAAGCAGTAGCTTAAGCGGCGGCTGAGATAGTTTCTCCACCACCACCACTAAGTCGTAGTGTTGCCGGAGTTTCCCGTGGATCCTCTACTTCCGCCTACCGAACGAGGGATTGGAGGTCATCGTTGATCCGCACGTGTGACCAAATGCGGAGCGCCGCCGCTTGTGGCGCTCATCTTCGCGACTTTGAAGTCGAGTGTACCTCTACTTCAACCACGTTTGTTTGCGGGAACGTTATTCCCGCTTTCGGTCTACGAGGGTGAGTCCTTCTGAAACCGTTTACTTGCATCTCCTAGATATGATCTTGGTGTTTGGTTGCAATCGTAGGAAAAATTTTTTGTTTTCCATGCTACGAAACCCTTCAGTGGTATCAGAGCCAGGTCTATGCGTAGATGTTTTGTACGGTTTAAAACACATGTGGATGTGGGCGTTGATAATCATGTTATTGCATACTTTCGTGTATTTTGGATCATGGTGGCATAGTGGGATTTGAAGCGGCCCGGACTAACCTTACATGTCCTCGCACATGAGACTTGTTCCACGCTCGACATGCAACTAGTATTGCATAAGTGGCTTTGCGGGTGTCAGTTTCTCCTACTATAGTCATGATCTAATTTACAACGGTTTGCTAATAATGTTTTTTATCACCGTTGTGGTTCTTGTTCGTAGGTAAGAACAGTTTTTTCCTAGAAAGCCCAAAACCACGTAAAATATGCAAAAATAAATTAGAGGCGTCTAACTTGTTTTTGCAGGGCTTGTGATGTGATATGGTCATTTATACAAAGATTGTTGTATGAAATGAAATTTATTGTAAATTTAAACAACCGGCAGGAGCCATTTGGTTGTTCTTATTTCTTTTATGGCCTGCGTGCTAAATATATGTCCATGTGATATATTGTAATGGAGGAAGACAATCAAGATGGCAGCATCATGGACCTTGGTGCCATGCCGGTGGAATGATGGAGATCATACCATGTCGCACAAGATGGAGATCAAGTCTTTGAAAGGACCATATCATATCACTTTATTCATGCATGTGATGTTAATCCTTTTATGCATCTTATTTTGCTTGATTATGATCACGTCGATAGCACTATAAGATGATCCCTCCAAATTAATATCAAGATAATAATGTGTTCTTCCATAGTATGCACCGTTAAGAAAGTTCGTCGCTTCAAGCACCACGTGATGATCGGGTGTGATAGACTCTACGTTCGCATACAACGGGTGTAAGCCAGATTTACACATGCAAATACTTTGGTTCTACTTGGCGAGCCTAGCATGTACAGACATGGCCTCGGAACACGAACCGAAAGGTAAAGCATGAGTCATATGGATGATATGATGAACATATTGATGTTCGCCTTTGAAACTATGCCGTCTCACGTGATGATCGGTTTCGGTATAGTGAATTTGGTTCATGTAATCACTAAAGATGACTAGAGGGATGTTGTTTTTGAGTGGGAGTTCTCGTATTAATTTTGAATTAACATTGAACTTAATCTATTATGAACTTAGTCTAAATAACTTTGCAAATATGTTGTAGATGGCACCCCTATTTTCAATTTCAATCTGTTCATGGAGAAAGAGAAACTAGCCACCAATGGTAGCAACTTTACCAATCGGCCCTTAACTCGAGGATTCTCCTCGCCACGCTCAAAGGAGCTATGTGCTAGAAGCACCGCTAGGTGACCCGCCCACGATGATGCCCCGAGGAGGAGAAAAATGTTTTCTTGACTCGCAAGGAGGACCACAGTTTAGTTCACATCGGCATTTTGTATGGCCTTGAGCCTGAGCTGCAGAACGCTTTGAGAACAAAGCAATGCTTTTGATACAATGGGAGAGTTAAAATTGATTTTTGACACCCATGCTTTGCGATGAGAGTTATGAAGCTTCAGAAAAGTTCTTTAGCTGCATGATGGAGGAAAACAGCTCCATTAGTGAGCATGTACTCAAAATGTCTGGGTACGCCGATAAACTCATAGCTTTGAGAATAACGATTCCCAATGAGCTAGGAATTCATCGTGTTCTCCAGTTTCTGCCACCAAGCTATAAGAGCTTTGTGATGAACTACAACATGCAGGGCATGAAGAAGTCTCTCCCCGAGCTTCACAATGCCGAAAAACTGAAGTGGAGATCAAGAAGGAACATCAAGTGTTGATGGTCCAAAAGACTATCGATTTCAAGAAGAAAGGCAAGGCAAAGGGTAACTTCAAGAAGAAGGGCAAGTCTGTTGTCACATCTCGAGAAGAAAACCAAGGTGGCCCTAAGTCGAGCATCTTGAATGTTTTACCGCAAGGGCACCGGGCACTGAAGCGCAACTGCCCAAAATATCTGGCTGATAAGAAGGACGGGAATGTGAACAAAGGTATATATGATATACATGTTATTGATGTGTACCTTACTAGTACTCGCAGTAGCGCCTGGGTATTTGATACCGGTTCGGTTGCTAACATATGTAACTCGAAACAGGAGCTAAGGAACAGGCGACAACTAGCAAGGGATGAGGTGATAATGCGCGTCGGCAATGGATCAAAGGTTGATGTGATCGCCGTCGGAACGCTACCTATCCAATTACCATCAGGATTAGTTATGAACCTAAATAATTGTTATTTGGTGCCTGCGTTGAGCATGAACATCATATCTGGATCTTGTTTAATGCGAGACGGTTATTCATTCAAGTCTGAGAACAATGGTTGTTCAATTTATATGAATAATATCTTTTATGGTCATGCACCTGAAAAGAATGGTTTATTTATTTTGAATCTTGATAATAGTACACATGTTCATAATGTGAATGCCAAAAGAATTAAGTTGAATGATGATATTGCTGCATATATGTGGCATTGCCGCTTATGTCATATTGGTGTTAAACGCATGAAGAAGCTCCATTCTGATGGACTATTAGAATCACTTGATTATGAATCATTTGAGACATGTGAACCATGCCTCATGGGCAAGATGACTAGAACCCGTTTTCGGTACAATGGAGCGGGCAACCGACTTATTGGAAATCATACATACCGATGTGTGTGGTCCAATGAGTGTGTCGGGCCGTGGTGGATAACGTTACTGCGTTACTTTCACGGATGATTTGAGTAGATATGGATATATTTACTTAATGAAACACAAGTCTGAAACATTTGAAAAGTTTAAAGAATTTCAGAGTGAAGTAGAAAATCATCGTAATGTAAAGATCAAATTTCTATGATCTGATCGTGGAGGAGAGTATCTTAGTTACGAATTTGGCACACACATGAGACAATGTGGAATAGTTTCACAACTCACTCCTGCTGGAACACCACAACGTAATGGTGTATCCAAGCGTCGTAATCGTACTTTATTGGATATGGTTCGATCTATGATGTCCCTTACAGATTTGCCACTTTCATTTTGGGGTCATGCACTAGAAACAGCTGCATTCACTTTAAATAGGGCACCATCTAAATCCGTTGAAATGACACCGTATGAATTATGGTTTGGCAACAAACCTAAGTCATCATTTCTAAAAGTTTGGGGATGCGATGTTTATGTGAAGAAACTTCAACTGATAAACTCGAACCCAAAGCGGAAAAATGCGTCTTCATAGGATACCCTAAAGAAACAATTGGGTACACCTTCTATCACAGATCTGAGGGCAAGGTTTTCGTTGCCAAGAATGGATCCTTTTTGGAGAAAGAGTTTCTCTCAAAAGGTGTGAGTAGTAGGAAGGTAGAACTCGACGAGGTTGTTGAACCTTCTCTTCATGGAATGGCAAGTGCAGCAGCGGAAGTTGTTTGAGTTGACTTCACCAAATGAAGAGGGAACTAATGATAAGGATCATGAAACTCCGAAAGAGAACACTACCGCACCTCGCAGTCAACAAGAGCGCATAATGCTCGACTTTTATGTTCCTACTATGAATGTCATGGTAGTTGAGAATGATGACCTGCGACGTATGATGAAGCGATGATGAGCCCAGATTCCGACAAATGGCTAGAAGCCATGAAATCCGAAATGGGATCCATGTATGAAAACCAAGTATGGACTTTGGTGGACCTACCCAATGACCGTAAGGCCGTTGAGAACAAATGGATTTTCAAAAAGAAAATAGACGCTGATGGTAATGTGACCGTCTATAAAGCTCGACTTGTCGCAGCGGTTTTCGACAAATTCAAGGAGTTGACTACGATGAGACTTTCTCACCCGTAGCGATGCTAAAGTCTGTTAGGATTATGTTAGCAATTGCTGCATTTTTCGATTATGAAATTTGGCAGATGGATGTAAAAACCGCGTTCCTTAATGGAAATATTGAGGAAGAGTTGTATATGATACAACCCAAAGGTTTTGTTGATCCTAAGGATGCTGATAAGGTATGCAAACTTCAGCGATCCATTTATGGACTGAAGCAAGCATCACGAAGTTGGAATCTCCGTTTTGATGAGGTAATCAAAGGTTTTGGATTTGTCCAAACCTACGGAGAATCTTGTGTTTACAAGAAAGTGAGTGGTAGCTCTATAGCATTTCTGATATTATATGTGGATGACATATTGTTGATTGGAAATGATATAGAACTTTTGAAAAGCGTAAAAGACTACTTAAACAGTAAGTTTTCAATGAAGGACCTTGGTGAAGCGGCATATATTTTAGGCATCAAAATCTATAGAGATAGATCGAGACGCTTGATTGGGCTATCACAAAGTACATATCTTGACAAGATTCTAAAGAAGTTTAGAATGGACGAAAGTAAGAAAGGGTTCTTACCTATGATGCAAGGCAAGACGTTGAGTAAGACTCAGAGTCCAGCTACAGCAGAAGATAGAGAAGTAATGAATAAGATTCCCTATGCTTCAGCCATAGGCTCTATCATGTATGCTATGTTGTGTACAAGACCGGATGTGGCACATGCTATTAGTTTGACTAGCAGGTACCCGATCGATCCAGGTTTTGAACACTGGACGGCGGTCAAGAATATCTTTAAGTACTTAAGAAGAACTAAAGATATGTTTCTCATATATGGTGGTGAAGAAGAGCTCGCCGCAAAATGTTACGTCGACGCTTAGCTTTGACACCGATCCTGATGACTCTAAGTCTCAATCTGGGTACATTTTTGAAATGAATGGAGGAAGCGATGAGTGGAGAAGTTCCAAGCAATGTGGTGGCGGGATCTTCAACAGAGGCGAATATATTGCTGCTTCGTAAGCGCAGAAGCGGTTTGGATGAAGATGTTCATATCCGAACTAGGTGTGGTTCCGAGTGCGTTGGACCCGATGGTTATCTATTGTGACAACAATGGTGCCATAGCCAATGCTAAAGAACCAAGGTCACACAAGAATTCCAAGCATATTAAGCGGTTTCACTCCATCCGTGAACATGTCAAGGATGGCGATATAAAGATTTGCAAAGTACACACGGATCTGAATGTGGCGGACTCGTTGACTAAAGCTCTCCCAAGGGCAAAACATGATCAGCACTGAACTCAATGGGTGTTAGAATCATCACAATGTAATCTAGATTATTGACTCTAGTGCAAGTGGGAGACTGAAGGGAATATGCCCGAGAGGCAATAATAAATTGTTTATTATCATATTCCATGTTTATAATAGATGTTTATTTCTCATGCTAAAATTGTATTAATCGGAAACGTTAATACATGTGTGTTTAATAAACAAAAGGGTTCCTAGTAAAGCCTCTTTTTAAACTAGCTCGTTGATTAACTAATGATCAAGGTTTCCTGATCATGAACATTGGATGTTGTTAATAACGGGGTCATGTCATTAGAAGAATGATATGATGAACAAACACCCAAGTTGGTATAGCAAATACGATCAAGTCATTTAGTTTGTTGTCAGTATCAAACACATACGAAATAGCCCTTTTCCTTAGACCATGAGATGATGTCAATCACTAATTCCGGAAGAGTACTTTTATGACATCAAACGTCAATCCGTAACACGGTGACTATAAAGATGGATTTGGGTACTATGAAAGTATTAGTTGAGGCTCATGCATCAAGAGTGGGATTTGTCCATCCAGATGACGGAGAGATATACTGGGCCCTCTCGGTGATATCACATTGACATCGCTTGCAAGCATGTGACTAGGTCACAAGAATGTTATATCACTAACGAGTAAAGAGTACTTGTCGGTAACGGATCGAACTAGGTATAGTTGATACTGATGATCGGATCCCGGACAAGTAAAATATCGTGAGACAAAAGGAATTGGTTATGTTGTTTCTGGTTTACGCGATCACTAGTTCATCGTTGAGTGAATGGGAGTCATTATGGATCTCCAGATCCCGCCGATGATTATTGATCTCGAGAGGTGTCTCAATCATGTCCATTTTATTCACGAACCGTGAGGGGACACACTTAAGGTTCATCGATGCATTTGAGTGGATACGAAACACCGGAGAAAAGTATGGATAAGACAGGACTATTTCGAGTATCGCGGAATAGTTTCGGGATATCGGAATAGTTAAAGGGGTATATGTTAATGTTTGTTAATTAAAAGAATTAACAAATATTAAAATATCTGAAATAAAAATGTTTTATTTATTTATGGGAGAAAACCTTTCATTTCTTGAGTGGGGTTTTAATGGAAACCAAAGTGGGATGTTTTAAAGTGAGTGGAGAGATCACTCACATGAAGAGAGGGAGGGCAAGGGGCAGCCCCATGCGCCGGCCACCCCTTGGCCTAGCCTCCTCCTCCTCCTATAAAAGGGAGGAGGAGCTCCTCTCTTTGGTGTTCATCCATTTGACCCTTTGGTTGGTCCTTTCTCCCTCCTCCTGTTGATCCATTTTTCAAGCAAAGAGCTAGCTTAAGCGGCCGCTGAGATAGTTTCTCCACCACCACCACTAAGTCGTAGTGTTGCCGTGAGTTTCCCGTGGATCCTCTACTTCGCTGCCTACCGAACGAGGGATTGGAGGTCATCGTTGATCCGTACGTGTGACCAAGTACGGAGGCGCTGCCGTTTGTGGCGCTCATCTTCGCGACTTTGAAGTCGGGAGTGTACCTCTACATCAACCACGTTTGTTTGCGGGAACGTTATTCCCGCTTTCGGTCTACGAGGGTGAGTCCTTCTGAAACCGTTTACTTGCATCTCCTAGATATGATCTTGGTGTTTGGTTGCAATCGTAGGAAAATTTTTTTGTTTTCCATGCTACGAAACCCTTCAAAAATAAAATGAGGGGCCTAGATGCACTTTCAATCTCCCCCTTTTTGGTGAATTGATGACAGCACAATTAATCAGCAAATAAAATGATATGAAATAGACTTTAGCAATTCAAATAAAAAAGAGGAGCTCCCCCTAAATGTGTGCATTAGAAGAATTGAGTGGAATCGAATACACAAATTTAATGAGAATTAACCAAGAGCTCCCCCTCAAACATTGCAATTAACTGAAAGTAATCCATGCATAAGATAAACAATAATGTCATTACATGGATAGAGAGGAAATAACAGAGTTCACGACAGCATGAAAAGCAATAATAATAAAAAGCAACACAAGAAGACCAGACCACACGCGACAGCAAACGACAAAAGAGACAACTAAGGAAACGATGCTAAAGATATCACTCCCCCTTTGGCATCAAGACACCAAAAGGAAGAGGACACGGGAGATCACTCGTCGTCGCCTTCGTCGTCGGACGCTGAGTACTGGCCGCCGGTCATCTCCGGTAAGTGAGCAGAGGAGGTGATGCCGAAGAGCTGATCTGCAGAAGTGGCATCGCTACTCTCCTCGGAAGACCCGGAGGAGTCGCTGTGAGAGACTGCCTCGCCATTGTGGTGGCGGATGCTGCGAATGTCCTGACCATTCTTCTTTATCTGCCTGCTCATCACCTTCTGCCTGGTGGAGATGTCACGGCACAGACAGAAGACATGCTTCAACATCCTCTAGAGCACGCTACTCGGAACCTCAGTCTGCTCAGAAGGGATGCCCGAAGGCACAGTAGGAGCCGGAGCAGACGTAGAACTCAAGGCGCGACTGCGTCGAGTCCTAGGAGGAGTAGGACCAGGGGCAGCAGGAACAGCTGGAGCAGTCGGAGGACGAACCTTGTAAGAAAGGTGCTCCTCGTCCCTGACAAACTTCAGACCACTGACAGAAGTGATCAAAGCCATCACAAAAGGAGCGTAACTGCAGCTGGCCATGTTGCTCTGCGCATTCTGCCTCATCGTCTCCCAGATGAAGTCAACAATGTCAAACGGATGAGTGCGCTCAACGAGGTGGTACAGCAGGTTCCTTCCATAGGAACTGATGGTAGAAGCATCTCCCTCCTTGGGCCAAAGAGTGACCCTCAGCATCCTGTTGAGGACAGCAGGTACATCCTTCAGACCCTTGATGGTCCCCACTGTGAAACTCCTGGAAGTGTCATACAAGGACTCAATCTGCTCAGAGTCGAACCTTCTTCTCATGAAGCTTCTGACTGTCATTGTACCGGCAATGAGGACTCTAGCAAATCTCTTCTTGTTGGCCTTGTACCACACCCTGTCAGTCATCCACCAGATGGCATCCTCAGTCTTGTCAAAGTAGAGGGTGGCAAAGAACTGCATAATTGTCTCATTGTTCCAATCATACTTGAAGGACATGATGTCCTTGACCTCATGCAGCTCACAGATCTCAAGAATCTGAGTGAAAACTGGATGCTCAGCAGCTGCCATGTACTCCCAATCGATAGTCTTCATCCTGACCACTGGGTGCTCAAGAGGGTAGAGGACCGTCTCATAGAAGTCTGACTGAAACCGGTTCCAGAACCGGCGGTCCACATACTCATCCTGATGGAAACTGAGCGGATCTTTCTTTCTTTGCTCAACTATAGCCTTGCCCTTGCCGTAACTCCGCCCCGTAGTCAATCACTCTCATGGGGTTAATCGACATGGGGTACCTCCACACAAAGCTTGGCTTTGGCCAAGGGGCCAATGAAATGACTCAAGCACGGAATTCCCTTCTCTTCGATCCCTCACCTAGCATGAGTATCTGCAGGTGCTCATCTGAATCAGCCGAGGTAGAGGAGGAGAGATCGAGCCTGGATCGTGTGGTGAGCTGCTCTTCGAGACGGTGAGCTTGAGGCCGGGAGGAGGATTGGATAAGAGGTCATGAGCAGATGACGCCCCAATCCTCGGGCCGCACTTCTTCCTGGAGGTGGGCTGCTTTGCCACGGCGTGACGCGGCCTCTTGGGCGCCGAACGAGCAGACAGAGAACTAGAGGGACTGTCCGGAGACGGAGAGTCCCTAGGAAGATCACCACCACCACCAGCTGAAGACCCCTGAGAAGGATCCATCTGACCAGACAAAGCGAGGGAAAAAGATTAGCCGCGAGACGACTTGAATTTCAAAGAATAACGCAATCTGGCCGAAGCACTCAACCCGGAGAGTCCGGACATATCGTCCAGATACTCCGGATCAACCCGGAGACTCCGGACAAACAGTCCGGATACTCCGGATCCGCCAGAACATGCGCACGGGCGGCCCAAAAATTTGGAATCTAATCCGCAAAAATTGCACGATATGAATCTAGATTGCCACTAGGATATTCAAGAAATGAATAGGGCACAATCTAGCAAGGAAATTTCGCGGAATTAGGGCAAGAGAAGGAACTCACCTCAAGAGGATTTGAAACGCGAAGAACACGGGTGAGTTAGGGCTAAAGATCTCCAATCTTGCCGGGAACGACGAGACAAGCCGCACCCTAGAAGAGATGGATCACAAGGAGAGGCCCTAAGAACCACAAGAATTGAACCAAATCCGGAAGGAAAGAGGTTAGGGCATGAGATCTTACCAAAATCCCAAATCCGAGGAAAAGAATGGATCCAAGGTCCTTGGAGATGGAGAGCCACGCCCTAGGAGAGAGGAGAGCACAGGAGAAGGAGAGGGAGAGGCGCCCGGAGGAAAAAGGGATGAAAAAGAAACCGCGCGGGATTGGGGGGGACTTAAACCGTCCGCCCCAACCCGGAGACTCCGGATTTTCAGTCCGGAGACTCCGGCCCAACCCGGAGAGTCCGGACAGATAGTCCGGAGACTCCGGGTGATCCGGAGACTCCGGATTAAATACCGGACTGTCCGGGTTACCCAGCTCGGTTAGGAATTTGACAACTCGCAGGATAACTCAAGGAAATTGCAGAGCGAGTGGAAGAAGGAGTCCTAGGATGTCTAGTTGATATATGACCAGCGAACAATAAAGCAAACAAGCCATGGTCACATATCAATGACAAGATTAGAGGAACAAGAGCCAAAAACACTGGATAAATTCAAAGAAAAAGATAAATAAAGTTTTGAATTTCATTTTTCATTCACCATACAATATGTGAGCATTTCTCAAGCCACGTTACGAGAATCTAAAATATTTAGACCACTTCTCAATTCACAGAACCTTTTCTCGTCAAGGGGCTTAGTAAAGATATCTGCTAATTGATCATTTGAACTCACATGTTGGATATCAATTTCGCCTTTGGTTGCGTGGTCTCTTAGAAAATGATGGCGAATATCTATGTGTTTTGTCCAGGAGTGTTGGACGGGATTGTTGGCAATTTTTATGGCACTCTCATTGTCACACAATAGTGGAACACTTTTGTAGTTTAGGCCATAATCACTCAAGGTTTGTCTCATCCAAAGTAATTGAGCACAACAACTCCCTGCAGCTATGTATTCGGTTTCGGCAGTGGATAAGGCTACGGAGTTTTGTTTCTTGGAAGACCACGAGACTAGAGACCTACCCAAGAATTGGCAAGTCCCCGAGGCACTCTTCCTATCCACTTTGCAACCGGCATAATCCGCATCGGAATAGCCAACAAGTTCAAAAGAAGATCCTTTCGGATACCAAAGTCCAAAATGAGGAGTGTGCACTAAGTATCTCAAGATTCTCTTAACGGCCACCATGCGGCACTCTTTTGGAGCGGCTTGAAAACGTGCACACATACAAACGCTAAGCATGATATCGGGCCTAGATGCACAAAGATAAAGGAGAGAACCGATCATCGAACGATATACCTTTTGGATGACCGGTTTACCTTCTTTGTCGAGGTCTAGATGCCCGTTGGCTTGCATAGGTGTCTTTATAGGTTTGGCGTCCTCCATTCCGAACTTCTTGAGCATGTCCTTGATATACTTGGTTTGGCAAATGAAGGTTCCTTCCTTGAGTTGTTTAACTTGAAAGCCGAGGAAGAACTTCATTTCTCCCATCATGGACATCTCGAACCTTTTTGTCATAATCTTGCTAAACTCTTTACATAAATGCTCATTAGTAGATCCAAATATAATATCATCGACATATATTTGGCATACAAATAAATCATTATCAATATGCTTAGTAAAGAGAGTAGGATCGGCCTTTCCGACTACAAAACCTTGTTCGAGAGGGAAATCTCTTAAACACTCGAACCAAGCCCTTGGTGCTTGCTTAAGTCCATAAAGGGCTTTGTGAAGGTAGTAAACGTGGTCCGGGTACTTTGGATCTTCAAATCCGGGTGGTTGCTCGACGTAGACCATCTCGGAGAGTGGTCCATTTAAGAAAGCACTCTTCACATCCATTTGATATAGCTTGAAATCATGGTGAGTAGCAAAGGCAAGTAATATTCTAATAGATTCAAGCCTAGCTACTGGAGCATATGTTTCATCGAAATCCAAACCTTCGATTTGAGTGTATCCTTGAGCAACCAATCGGGCTTTGTTCCTTGTAACAATTCCATTCTCATCTTGCTTGTTCCGGAAGACCCATTTTGTGCCGATCACGTTTTGATTTGGTCTTTGGACAAGCTCCCAAACTTGATTTCTCTTGAAATAGTTGAGCTCCTCTTGCATGGCCATCACCCAATCCGGATCATCAAGTGCTTCTTCTACCTTAAGAGGCTCAAGAGAAGACACAAACGAGTAAAATTCACAAAAATTCGCAACTCGAGATCTAGTAGATACTCCCTTGTGAATGTCTCCGAGTATATTGTCGACCGGATGATCTCGTTGTATACTTTGATGAACTCTTGGGTGAGGAACGGTTGAATTTGGAGCTTGGATAGGTTCTTCATCTTGGGATGCGTTCAAACCATCTTGAGCTTGCTTGGACGAGGAGAGAATATCACTTGAGCCTGACCCATCCGGAGACTCCGGTATTTGACCCGGAGACTCCGAACCAATCCGGACACTCCGGGTTTCAGGCCGGAGACTCCGGGTTGGGGTGCTCGGGTGAGATTCCAGATTTTGAGGTCTTACCTCCCCAATTGCCATTTTCTTGATAGTTTCACAAGGAGGTTCTTCCCTGTCAATCACAATACGATCAACTTGTTCTACTTGAGAACCGTTAGCCTCATCAAAAGTTACGTCACGCGAGATTTCAACGACACCGGTGGTATTGTTGAAAACTCGGTACGCATAAGCATTAGTTCCATAACCAAGTAAGAAACCTTCATCTACTTTAGGAGCAAATTTAGAAGACTTAGCTCTTTTGTTGAGGATGTAGCATTTACTCCCAAAGACTCTAAAATAGGATACATTTGGTTTCTTCCCGGTGAGCAAATCGTACGCGCCGTTTTCTTCAAGATCTTGTGAAGGTAGAGGCGGTTGGAGCTGTGGCATGCGGTATTGATGGCTTCCGCCCAAAAACTATCGGAAACCTTGTACTCGTCAAGCATCGTCCGCGCCATCTCGATGAGGGTTCGATTTTTCCTCTCGGCCACCCCATTTTGTTGAGGAGAATAGGGAGCCGAGAATTCGTGCTTGATTCCTTCCTCATCAAGAAACTCCTCCACACCAATGTTCTTGAACTCGGTGCTGTTGTCGCTTCGAATTCTCTTGATCTTCACTTCAAACTCATTTTGGGCTCTTCTCATGAACTTCTTTAGAGTTACTTGGACTTCACCTTTGTCATGCAAGAAGAACACCCAAGTGAATCGAGAAAAGTCATCAACAATAACTAAACCATACTTACTTCCCCGATGCTTATGTAAGCTACGGACCAAATAAATCCATGTGGAGCATTTCCAACGGTCTTGAGGTCGTCATCACATTCTTGGCGGGATGGGAGGCACCAACTTGCTTGCCCGCTTGACAAGCGCTACATACCCTATCTTTCTCAAAGACAACATTAGTTAGTCCAAGGATGTGGTTGCCTTTGATGAGCTTGTGAAGGTTCCTCATACCGACATGGGCTAGTCGGCGATGCCATAGCCAACCCATGCTAGATTTAGCCATTAAGCACGTTTCAAGATTAAGTCTATCCGTATTGAAGTCTACGAGATAGAGCTTGCCCTTCAAACGTCCTTTGAAGGCTATTGAACCATCAAGCCTCTTAATGACTTCCACACCCTTTTCATTAAACAAACAATTGTAACCCGCTTCACACAATTGTGCAACGGACAACAAATTGTAGCTTAATGAATCAACAAGTAAAACATTACTTAAGTGAAAATCATTTGAGATAGAGATTTTACCCAAACCAATTACTTCTCCTTTTCCATTGTCTCCAAAGACAATACTTTCGCTATTTGATCCATTTTCATCCAAGTGTGCGAACATTGCCTTTTCTCCGGTCATATGATGCGTGCATCCGCTACCCAAAATCCAACTTGTTCCACCGGAGATATAGGCCTACAAAAACATATTTAGTTTTTACCCTTTGGTACCCAAACTTGGTTAGGTCCACGCACATTAGCAACTAGAGATTTTGGGACCCAAATGGAACGAACAATAGGAGCATTCTTTGGCTTACGCCCAATATGACATGCAACTACACGACCAAGGTTAGTTTTCTTAAGTACATATGAAGCAAAGAACTCGGAGTGAGCCTTGTGCTTGGATGTTCCTTCGCCTTTTACAAAATGAATCGGCTTGCTTAAAGGAGCAACCACGATGTTGCTCTTTTTGCCCTTAGGCGGAACATATCCAAGCCCATGCTTCTTAGGATTACCTTGGCGCTTACCGAGATACTCCTCTAAACCTTTGCTAGCCTTGTAGGACTTTTGAAGTCCATCTTCAAGCATCCCCTTAAGCTTCTCATTCTCATGAGCCAAGACTTTCAAAGTCTCACGGTTAGTAGCACAAGTAGCAACATCAATATTATAACATCTAGCGCATCCGTTGCTACTTGAAGGCATTGAAACATTGGAGTTGTTAATTGAGGAGGAAGCATTATTCGAGAGATCAACAAGCTTCACTTCAAGAGATTTGCAAGCATCCATTGCTTGAGCAAGTTGCTCTACGAGTGAAGCATTGGTCATCTCAAGACTAACTATTTCATTCTTAGTCAAATTTGAGTTTTTGACTAAGTCCTCATTTTTCTTTCTTTCAAAAGCTAGGCTCTTCTCTAGCTCAAGATTCTTTTCCTTTTCAAATATAAGGAGATCCTCTTGAGCTTCAAGAGTAGCCTCCTTTTGTTCTACCACTTCCTCCAATTTTTCAATGTCTTTAAGTAGCAAGTCTAGTTTTTCAATATCAAAGTCATTCATAGACTTAAATGCTACTTCATCGTTATCACTATCACAATCATCTAAGCCATAATCAACAATAGAGGGAATGGGGCTCTTAGATGATACCTTGTGCCCCTTTGCCATGAGGCAAATTGGAGCATCTCCTTCATTGCCGCTTAGGTTGTCAAAGAGACCCTTTGACTTTGTCGGTGGTGTAGCAATGGCGACGGTGGCAAGTCCTCCTTCATTGTCGGAGTCGGATTCGGACTCGGACTCGGAGTCGGAGTCGGAGTTCCACTCCTTGCCGATGTATGCATGACTCTTGCCCTTGTACCTCTTGCTCTTGTCCTTATCCTTCTTCTTGAACTTGTCCTTCTTGTAGGGCTTGTCTTCCTTCTTTTCTTTGTGAGGGCACTCGGCAATGAAATGACTGGGTTCCCCACACTCATAGCACTTTCTTGAAGAGTGCCGCCCTCTTGATTTGTTGCCATAGCCCTTGGAGTGACTTCCCGGCTTGTAGCCTTTCTTTTTCAAGAATTTGTTGAATCTTCTTACGAGCAAGGCCATGTCTTCATTTGTCAAGGGGCCACTCGATTCTTCTTCATCGCTTGAGCTCTCTTCTGCTTCTTGTGCCACCTTGACGGCCTTCAAGGCGATGCCCTTCTTCTTGCCGGACTTGAGCTCCTCCACCACTTCCGCTTCCTTAACCATCATCTCATCCGTCATCAACCGGCCAATCACATCATGAGGAGTGAGAGTGTCGAAGTTTGGCCGGTCGCGGATGAGTTGCACAAGATTGCGGTTGGTGGGGGTGATCACTCGAAGGATGATCTTGACAATTGCTTTGTCGGTGAGCTCGGTGCTTCCAAGTCCTTTAGCTTGATTTACTAGTACCATCAAGCGAACAAACATCTTGGTGTAACACTCTCCTTCTTCCAAAGTGAATTGGCTTAGTTCTCCAATGATAAGCTCGATCTTGGATTCACGAACACTTGACACACCTTCATGAGATACCATCAATCTTTCCCATATGTCCTTGGCATTGTCAAGGCCATCGACCCGGTTGAACTCGGAGTCGCTCAAAGCATTGAACAAGGCATTGACGGCCAAGTCGTTGAAGTGTTGAGCTTTGTCTTCTTCGGAGGTAAGATTGTTGGGGTTTGCGGGCTTGAAACCTGTTTCAACAATCTTCCAAATACAAGGATGAAGTGATCTCAAATGCATCTTCATCTTATGTTTCCATGCCGCGTAGCGAGTGCCGTCGAAATGAGGCGCTCGTCCGGACGAAACGGAGACATACGATGAAGAGTTTGAGACTCAAAAGATGAATAATCTAAAGGAATTGCAACCCTATACCTAACCCGTGGCCTTGTCTTGGGCATGGGTTTGATAACTTTCTATTTCCGACATCTTTGATTCTCCAAGCGGTTAAGCCAAAATAAAGGAGATTTGGCTCTGATACCAATTGAAAGGACCAACGATGTCGCCTAGAGGGGGGTGAATAGGCGGATTAAAAAATCACAGCGGAATTAAAACAGGCTGAGTAGGTCAACCCGGAGTCTCCGGGTTTTAGTCCGGATACTCCGGCTTGTCCGGATACTCCGGAATTGGATACCGGAGTCTCCGAGTTGGGCGGCTCGGGAGCGCAACACAAGTTGCTCAAACTTGCACGAATTACTACTAAAAGTAAAAGACAATAGCTACCTAGAACAAGTGCTAGAAAGGATTTGAATTAAATCTAGACAAAGAGCTAGATCTAGGCTTTACGGAGACAAATCCACACAAGCAACACAAGCAAGTAAAGAGAGAGCGAGAGAAGCGATTTTTCACCGAAGTTCGGATTCTTGAAGGGAATCCTACGTCTCCGTTGAGGTGGCTCGGTCACACTTGAGCCGGGGTCTCTTTCAACCCGCTTTCCTCCCGGTGTTGCACAAATGCACTCGCCGGCTTCACTTCTTGTCTCTTCCCTTTCGGAGGCGAGACTCGCCTTCACAAACGACCGGGGCACACCACACAAGTTGGTAGCTCCCAGTGACTCCTAGCCGTCTAGGAGACCTTCAACCTCCAAGAGTAATAGCACCACGGAAGTCGCTTGGAGGATGAACTAGTGCTCAACAACTCGAAATGAATGCACCTAGCACTTTGCTTCTTCCTCTCCTCACCAAAATGGATCAACAACCAAATTAAATGGTGGGAGGAAGTGAGGGCTCTATTGAATGCTTTGGAAGTGTTAGAGAGGGCTTGAATGCTACAATGAATGAGCTCAACAGCAGTCCTAGCCGTTGGGGAAGAAGGGGTGGCTTTAAATGCGTTTTTGAAAACTAGCCGTTTTTTCCCTTTTTCGAACAGACCGGAGACTCCGGACAATTGACCCGGAGACTCCGGGTTGTCCGGACTCTCCGGACCAAATGTCCGGATACTCCGGACTCTCCGGAATTCACAAATTAGCCGAGAGGGTTAACCCGGAGACTCCGGATAAAATGTCCGGAGACTCGATCGAAGTCCGGATACTCGATCAGTATGTCCGGACCCTCCGAGTTGACTGGCTCGGTTGGAATTCTGGTTTTTGGAAAATGCAAGTTTTTGAGTGCTAGTTTATATGCAAGTTTTGACCTTGAGCACATGCACATCCTAAAAGCGATTTTCCATAGTACCCTCTTAATAGTACGGCTATCCTTAAGACTCAAAACAATATAGAAATTACAAGTCTTCGTCTTGATGCCGTTTTCTCGAAATTTGACGTGCTTAGGACCGTCCAATCTTATTCCGAGCTTCATGTGATCTCGATAACTGCATTAATCTTAGTTGAAGCATTAGATCACATTAATTGTGTCATCATTAATCACCAAAATAAAATGAGGGGCCTAGATGCACTTTCAATCTCCCCCTTTTTGGTGAATTGATGACAACACAATTAATCAGCAAATAAAATGATATGAAATAGACTTTAGCAATTCAAATAAAAAAGAGGAGCTCCCCCAAAATGTGTGCATTAGAAGAATTGAGTGGAATCGAATACACAAATTTAATGAGAATTAACCAAGAGCTCCCCCTCAAACATTGCAATTAACTGAAAGTAATCCATGCATAAGATAAACAATAATGTCATTACATGGATAGAGAGGAAATAACAGAGTTCACGACAGCATGAAAAGCAATAATAATAAAAAGCAACACAAGAAGACCAGACCGCACGCGACAGCAAACGACAAAAGAGATAACTAAGGAAACGACGCTAAAGATATCACTCCCCCTTTGGCATCAAGACACCAAAAGGAAGAGGACACGGGAGATCACTCATCGTCGCCTTCGTCGTCGGACGCTGAGTACTCGCTGCCGGGGTCATCTCCAGCGGCTGGCGGAGCAGAGGAGGTGATGTCGAAGAGCTGATCTGCAGAAGTGGCATCGCTACTCTCCTCGGAAGACCCGGAGGAGTCGCTGGGAGAGACTGCCTCGCCATTGTGGCGGCGGATGCTGCGAATGTCCTGACAATTCTTCTTTATCTGCCTGCTCATCACCTTCTGCCTGGTGGAGATGTCACGGCACGAGCGAAGACATGCTTCAACATCCTCTCGAGCACGCTACTCGGAACCTCGATGCGCTCGGAAGGGATGCCCGAAGGCACAGATGGGCCGGAAGCGGGCGTAGAACTCAAGCGCGATTGCGTCGAGTCCTAGGAGGAGTAGGACCAGGCGGCGAGGAAGCAATTTGGAGCGATCGGAGGACGAACCTTGTAAGAAAGGTGCTCCTCGTCACGACAAACTTGAGACCAATCGGCTGAAGTGATCAAAGCCATCACAAAAGGAGCGTAATCGCGGTGGCCATGTTGCTCTGCGCATTCTCGCCTCATCGTCTCCCGGATGAAGTCAACAATGTCAAGCGGATGAGTGCGCTCAACGAGGTGGTACAAAGAGTTCCTTCCATAGGAACCGATGGTAGAAGCATCTCCCTCCTTGGGCCAAAGAGTGACCTCAGCATCCTGTTGAGGACAAAGAGGTACATCCTTCGCACCTTGATGGTCCCCACTGTGAAACTCTGGAAGTGTCATACAAGGACTCAATGCTCGAGAGTCGAACCTTCTTCTCATGAAGCTTCTGATTTGTCATTGTACCGAAGGCCGAGGACTCTAGCAAATCTCTTCTTGTTGGCCTTGTACCACACCCTGTCGCCATCCACCGGATGGCATCCTCGATCTTGTCAAAGTAGAGGGTGGCAAAGAATCGCATAATTGTCTCATTGTTCCAATCATACTTGAAGGACATGATGTCCTTGACCTCATGCAGCTCCACAGATCTCAAGAATCATGCGAAACTGGATGCTCAGCAGCTGCCATGTACTCCCAATCGATAGTCTTCATCCTGACCACTTTGGGTGCTCAAGAGGGTAGAGGACCGTCTCATAGAAGTTCGATCAAACCGGTTCCAGAACCGGCGGTCCACATACTCATCCTGATGGAAGCTGAGCGAATCTTTCTTTCTTTGCTCAACTATAGCCTTGCCCTTGCCGTAACTCCGCCCTGTAGTCAATCACTCTCATGGGGTTAATCGACATGGGGTACCTCCACACAAGGCTTGGCTTTGGCCAAGGGGCCAATGAAATGACACAAGCACGAATTCCCTTCTCTTCGATCCTCGGCCTAGCATGAGTATCTGCAGGTGCTCATCTGGATCAGCCGAGGTAGAGGAGGAGACTGAGCCTGTGTTGTGGTGAAGGCTGCTCTGGCCGAGACTAGGTGAGCTTGAGTCTGGGAGGAGGATTGGATAAGAGGCTGCGGAGCAGATGACGTCCCAATCCTCAGCGCACCCCTTCCCCTGGAGGTGGGCTGCTTTGCCACGGCGTGACGCGGCCTCTTGGGCGCCGGACGAGCAGACGGAGAACTGGAGGGACTGTCCGGAGACGGAGAGTCCCTAGGAAGATCACCACCACCACCAGCTGAAGACCCCTGAGAAGGATCCATCTGACTGCACAAAGCGAGGGAAAAAGATTAGCCGCGAGGCGACTTGAATTTCAAAGAATAACGCAATCTGGCCGAAGCACTCAACCCGGAGAGTCCGGACATATCGTCCAGATACTCCGGATCAACCCGGAGACTCCGGACAAACAGTCCGGATACTCCGGATCCGCCAGAACATGCGCACGGGCGGCCCAAAAATTTGGAATCTAATCCGCAAAAATTGCACGATATGAATCTAGATTGCCACTAGGATATTCAAGAAATGAATAGGGCACAATCTAGCAAGGAAATTTCGCGGAATTAGGGCAAGAGAAGGAACTCACCTCAAGAGGATTTGAAACGCCGAAGAACACGGGTGAGTTAGGGCTAAAGATCTCAATCTTCTTGCCGAGCAGCCGAGACAAGCCGCACCCTAGAAGAGATGGATCACAAGGAGAGGCCCTAAGAACCACAAGAATTGAACCAAATCTGGAAGGAAAGAGGTTAGGGCATGAGATCTTACCAAAATCCCAAATCCGAGGAAAAGAATGGATCCAAGGTCCTTGGAGATGGAGAGCCACGCCCTAGGAGAGAGGAGAGCACAGGAGAAGGAGAGGGAGAGGCGCCCGGAGGAAAAGGGATGAAAAAGAAACCGCGGGATTGGGGACTTAAACTGTCCGCCCCAACCCGGAGACTCCGGATTTTGATCCGGAGACTCCGCCCAACCGGAGAGTCCTGGACAGATAGTCCGAGACTCGAGTGATCCGAGACTCGGATTAAATACCGGACTATCAAGTTACCGGCTTCGGTTAGGAATTTGACAACTCGCACTTTTCATAATTTCTGCTAATTTCCAAGCAATTTTCAGAATTACTTTACAACAGAAAAATTTTAATTTCAGCAAATATCAACATGACATAATGTTAAAGAAGATAAAACCAGATTCACGGCATGAACAAATACATAGGAAGCAATAACAGCAAAAAGCATATAAATATTCATAAATACTACAAGAGAATACTAAAAAATTAAAGCCAGATCCAGAAATTTTTCTGTAATTTCCTAGCTATTTTCATATTTTCTGGCAATTTTCAGGATTTTTCTGTAATTTTCTAATCAGTTTTCTAAAAGAAAACAGTAAATAAATATAAAAAACTGGGGAGGGCAAATGGGTAATTTCCCATGCCCTCCCGCGTGATACGATCCAAAAGTGGATTGAGTATGGCTTCCAATCCTCCAAGTGCTTCAAGCATTGGACTTCATGCCATAATGGACTTCCTGTCCAAAGCATTGAACATTGATTCACTCGCTCGTGCATGAGCAGAAGGCGGTGTGGGTGCTGCTAGCCCTTGCGCTGTCTTGCTGCTAACCTTGGCGGTGTCTTGCGGTAGGTGGCCTGACGCGTAAGGAGCAACCGGGCGTGGCTGCGGCTGGGCGCGCAAGGAGCGGCCGGCGGCGACCAAGCGGTCGCGGCAGATCGACGTCATCCGGAGACCGGACATGGCGGCGTCTTGCGGTACAGCGATCGCGGCAGCGCGGCAGCGCGGCAGTGGCGAACCGATTCGACGGTCGCGGCAACCCGGTGCGGCGGCAGCTCTGCGAGCAGCGGCTTCAGCGTGGCGGCGGTTGGGCTTAGCGGCCAGCGTAGCGCTTCGTGTGGCCGGCCCGGCGAGTCATCGCGGCAGCCGCACGGCTACGATCTGCCAGCGGCCGTGGACGCGATCTGAGATGGCTTTATGCCAATCTGTAACTTCATGTATTGTATTCATGTACTGAGGATCGAAAGAAAAACAATGCAGGTTTGTAGCTTCGTGCCACGTAGATGCATAGAAATAAACGAGCGATTAGATTCAATCTCCCGTTGCTCACCTTTCAATCACGTAGGATAGAGTCGCGTAGGACTTTTTCGGCAATCCTAGTGGATGCCGGCGTGGTGACGAGTTGATTGCAGATCGGATCAGGCGATCAATCGCCAGTAGTAGACGTTCGTTGTAGTTGACGATCCTTCACTTCTTGTGGTAGAGACTCATGCTGATAACGTATTGTGAAACAAGATCGTTCACCCACGCCAATCCGCAGCACGCTAAACAATCACACGAACAGGAAAAAGAGAAGTACACTATACAAGGGGGAAACCTATCTCTTTATTAGATTGATCAATCATGTACAAGGCAATGCCCTATATATATAGTGGAAGACCCTTGGAGATAAGTTCGGATTCCCCCACCAATAGATAGAGTCCATCTCTCCGGGGATACGGATTCTATCCATATCATAACAGTGGCATGGGGCTCGGGCTGTGGGGATGGATTCCGTGGAAAGCTTTCACGCCCGATTGTTTTTACCTTGTATTTTCTTAAAACTGATTCTAAATGATGGTTATAGAAAATTTGATTTTTTAAAAGTTAGAATCTAAAAGGATATATAGAGTGAATTGTAGATTATAATATATATGGGTGGGCTGGATTGTGATAATCGACTTCTAGAATCGAACTGTTTGTTTTTTATTCAACTTTTGAGTCTAGAATTCAGAATCAAAAGCAAATATAAACAGAGATAGAATCCTGGTTCATATTTAGAATATACCCTATCTATTTGTGGACGAATTTGAATTCATCTTTATAGTGTTTCTTCTATATACTAGGTATTGTCTTGTCCATAAAATTAATCTAGTAAAGAAAGACATCATTGCTTCATACTTTTATGAGTGTTTCTACTTCTAATTTGGCTCGTGTATTTGTATGGGCGTGCTGTTGATTAATATAGGTGAACGACTACGTTTCACAACACGTTATTAGCACAACGTTCTATCATGGTCGATCGTGATCGTCTACACTGCATCGTCTACCGGCATCGATAGACACTGCATCGGGTTCAACCTGTGATACGCGATCATCCTATCACAAGCCCTACGTATGTTCGAACTATATATGTCGATCACACATGAGCAATTAAACTATATCCTTTAGATTAGTTTTGCTAATTAGATTACTTGCTAATGTAATCTAAATTGCAATCAAAGTTATTGTTCATCTTCAAACAGAGGGCACCACGGCCTGCCTGCTCGCGCGCCAACCCCCGTTCGCCGACAACCTCCGCACCGTGGACCGCGGCCATCGGCCTCAAGTCATCAATGGCCTTCACTCCACGGCTTGCGGCCGCCGTGCTCCGCCCGCTCGCGCGCTGGCCCCCGCTCGCCGATGGCCTCCGCATCGTAACCCGCAGCCGTCGTGCTCCGCCCGTTGTCTTGCTGGCCTCCAGCCGCACTGATGCAAAACGAACGGTGCCTAGGGTTTGTGTAACACCCCGGCATTTACTATGCCTGAATGCTACCAAACATAAGCTAAACAATATCTAAATACCACAAGTTACCATAAATTCCAGCAAAGGTACATATGTTAAAAACCGAAATTTCGGCAGCATCTCCTTTGTTTTAACATGAATTAAAGGAGCAACAACAGTATATCAATGTATGGATTATGAGAGACAACTAAAAACAGCAATAATTAACGACTTAGCAACAATATAAGTCTAGTTTCAAACACATAATGTCTCCAAGGGTCAAACGAACAATAAAACTCTCATATAGCAAAGCTAAACCTTAAAGCAATAATCATCACACGCAATTTATTATCAAACTAATAGAATGACTTGTGGAATCAATATGGTGAAGCTAGGTGTGGGCGTGTGACTATTTCCCTTCCCCGCATGCTGTTCTCATGGTACCTAAAATAACAAGAAAACACAAGCGTGAGTTCGAAACTCAGCAAGCATATTGCAATGGACAACAAGAACAATATCATGGCAATAACATCTCCCATCATATATATCATCTCATTCATGAACACTTAACAATATCATCATCATTATGTATGCAATGTAATGCAATGCTCATGTCTCCTTGGAAACTCATACCGGTATGGTTGAGTACACACCCGTCGGTGTACACCCTCTCCCCCCTTCCATCCCGAAGATGGAGGGTGCCTACTCCTCGCTTCCGTTCACCGCGGTGAATGGAATCACGATGTAGGTCTTACTCATTGGCTTTTCGGATTAGTCATAACTTTCTCACCGACCTTCCCGGACTAGTTATGACTTTCTCACTGCCCGAGCCATGTAACATGCCATGTATGCATTTATGCCAACATCATATTTAACTCACATATTAACACATGGCATCATAACATATTAAACATGCTCATCATATCATTGGCAATCATAAAAGCATGGCAAGTGATCATATATCATGTAGTCAATTCCATCTATTCTCAACAAGCAACCTACAAATCGCTATCCATCACAACACACTTGCCTCAACCACGGGCAACGGATTGGCGGGAAGTAGAGGGCACTCCCGGGGTCGCACCACCTGCACATAGGTACCACACGCTCACAATCATGTCCACAAAACAGTACGCAAACCCTCATCTACCCTGACATTGCCAACTACTTGCAAAACCTAAAAACAGAGGTTCTGTCCCGTCGGGACAGCAGCCTTGCAAAAGGCATAACTTGAGTTCTGGGACTCCGAATCAATTAAACGAGTACATCCTCGCGTAGCTTAGGAAATTTCACAACTTTCTCTAGGTATATGGAAAGACTAATTCGGACTCTAAAGTTGTTTAATCTACAGATTACCGTGATCTATTCCAATTACATCACAGATTTTATCACGCTCGGTAAAACAGCCATAACTTTCAAACGGCTGGGCGGAATTTAACGTGCTTTATACCCACTGAAATATAATGAAATTATCTACAACTTATTCAACATCTGTACGGACAGATTCGGATTCTAAATTGACGAAAACGCAAACCCTAGGTTGACTGCTCATGCTGTCCCAAAAACAGAACGTGGCAACATCTAGATCTAATCCAAATTACTCAATTCCAGCACCACCAATTGATCTAAAAACTTGATAAACACCCTTAGAACAGTACCTAGATTAACCCCAAGGATTTCCATGGACATACCTTTGCCCGACGCACGAAAACCCAATAGGTCTAGTTTCAAACACATAATGTCTCCAAGGGTCAAACGAACAATAAAACTCTCATAATCCATACATTGATATACTGTTGTTGCTCCTTTAATTCATGTTAAAACAAAGGAGATGCTGCCGAAATTTCGGTTTTTAGCATATGTACCTTTGCTGGAATTTATGGTAACTTGTGGTATTTAGATGTTGTTTAGCTTATGTTTGGTAGCATTCAGGCATAGTAAATGCCGGGGTGTTACAGTTTGTCGGTTTTTTATTCGAGTCAGTTTGGGCCACCTGGGACAGTGGGCCATGTGTGTGGGCCGTACTAAAACAGTGGGCCATGTGTGTGTGGACAAAAAATTAAATACTAAAAAATTATATTTCTAGAGATATGGACTTTCAAAATTTTGGTAAAATTATTGTTTAGCACAAGCTGAAAGTTCCATACTCTAGATT
This sequence comes from Rhipidocladum racemiflorum, assembly GCA_036346355.1. Taxonomy (NCBI): domain Eukaryota; kingdom Viridiplantae; phylum Streptophyta; class Magnoliopsida; order Poales; family Poaceae; genus Rhipidocladum; species Rhipidocladum racemiflorum. Next base: position 26,224,903 of record CM070571.1, read on the forward strand.
TGTTTTTCTAGCAATATTCCATGTATATTATGAACAATAATATTTTTATGTTATTTAAGTTTTTCTAAAAAGTGCATAATTATTAATAGAAAATTACAAAAATTGCTAAAAAAGTTATGAAAAATTATATGACACTGTGTTAGCATCATGTTCTCTGGAATTATCTTTCTTAGCATTGTTTCATGTCAATATGTGCTTGAATTTAATTTTTTGTTGTTATGTAATTCTGAAAATTGCTTTTTAATTGACAAAAATTATGAAAAATGCTAGAAAAGTTCTTAAAAAAAATTCAAATAGCATATTATGAGCCCCATGTCTCTGGATTAATTTATTATTATTATGTCTTGTTTAATTTATGTTGGAATTATCTTTTCTATTATTAATTAATGCTAAAAAAATTAACTAAAAATTATATAAAAAATGCTAGAAAAATTCTAAGAAATTTTAAATAATTATCTACTGAATAGATATCGACCAAACTTTACTGATTTAATGAGATGCTTGCAATATAATATTTTATCAGTAGTAAAATTTAATATTGCTTGCACACTGGATATATCAAACATCGCAAAAAGGAAGTTTGCTAAGCTTGCCCTAGACAACAGCAATTACCTTACCTGGGCAATGGATGCCAAGATTAATCTGACAATTTGTGTAGTTGGAGCGTCTATTACCCAGCCTGAAGCTGGTGCTCCTGTTGTTCCTAAATCCGCAAAATATGTTGCTTTGCATTCCTAAGGAACCAACGCCATCCGTACCTGAAGGTCGAATATATGATGGAGGAGGACCCGCTGGCATTATGGAATTCCTTGAAGAAACGATACAACTAGCAAAGATATATACTATTGTTAGAAGCATAGCGCAAATGGACCCTCCTACGCTTTTAGGACTTCAAAATTGTGGCATCATATAATTCTCCTATGTATAAACTAGTTACAAAATTAACATTTGTAACTAGAAAGTTAGTGATGTTGAGATGATCGACAAAATATTGTGCGCTGTAACATCCCAATTTTTGCCTTTATTGCATTTATTGAGTTATTTGAATTTTTTGAATTTTCTGAAATTTATTTGGATTTATTTAGAACTAATTTAAATTAAGTCTTTTATTAGATTATTTAAATACTTGCAAAGTTTATACAAAGTTTTGTTAGAAATATTTTCTTTGAGTTCAAAATGTCTCAAAATATTTTTCAGAATTTTTTTCTGGAATTTTTCTGAGATTTTGGTTATTTTCTCGCTTTATTTGAATTACTAGAATTGTTTTAAATGGAAAATACGGAAAACCTAAAACCCAAGATGGGCCAGGCCCATTGGGCCAGACCCATGCCAGCTAGAGCCCAACCAGATCTGTTTAGTCACCGACCTAACCCTAACCCTAATGCGCAACCGTTGGATTTCGATCCAACGGTCGGTTTTGAGCCACGTCACATCACGGGAAATCAGTCCAGATTGAGCCACGTCTGATCGGATCTTAGGCGTTGGGTGCGCCACATGTACAGTTCAGATTGTGTCATCTCCAAATTGGAGAGCTCTACTGCGTCGCCACCGCATAGGGTTAGGACTCTGAGGTTCGCACGGGCTTTAAATACGTAGCCGGGTTCACCATTTCGCGAGCACGGAAACCCAAGTCTAGAAATGAGAGCCACCGCTGTTTGTCGTTGATTCCTTGCTGAGGTTCGCGAGTGACATTGCAGTTCTTCGCGAGTGACACTTCAGATTCCTTATCGAATCGATCTCGAAGTCGGACTCCCCACGTTGAGGCGCATTGAGGGCACCATTCCACTTCGTCGAAGAGGCCTTCTAACGCCACTGAATGGACCGGAGATGTCGCCAAGAGGGGGGTGAATAGGCGTTTTAAAAAATTGCAGCGGAATTAAATCTACCCGAGCAGGTCAACTCGGAGACTCCGGATGAATTGTCCGGATATTCCGGATGGTCCGGAGTATCCGGGTTATTTATCCGGATAGTCCGGATAAACCAGCTCGAACACAACTACAAAATGAATCTACTCAGATTTGCACCAAGCTACTTGAATGAGAACAATCTAAATGCAATCAAGTAACTTAAGCAAACACAGATATAGAGCTAAACAATAGAGAAAAGTAGATCGGGGCTCCACAAGATCAAAGCAACACAAATTATGCTAGAGAAGAAAATAAGTGTGGAGACCACAATTTTTACCGAAGTTCGGATTCTTGAAGGGAATCCTACGTCTTCGTTGAGGTGGCTCGGTCACACTTGAGCCAGGGTCTTTTTCAACCCACTTTCCTCCCGGTGTTGCACAAATGCACTCGCTGGCTTCACTTCTTGTCTCTTTCCTTCCGGAGGTGAGACTTGCCTTCACAAACGACCGAGGCACACCACAAGCCTTGGTTGCTCCCGGTAACTCCTAGCCGTCTAGGAGACCTTCAACCTCCAAGAGTAATAATACCCCGAGAGATCACTTGGAGGATGAACTAGTGCTCACAAGTTGGAATGGATGCACCTAGCACTTGAATCTACTTCCTCTCCTCACCAAAATTTGAATCAACACCCAAATTGATGGAGAGGAAGTTTGAGATCTATTGAATGCTTTGAATGTGTAAGAGAGGGCTAGAACCAGCAATGAATGAGCATCAATTAGTGTCATAGCCGTTGAGAGAGGGAGGAGGCTTTAAATAGTCTTTTGGAAAACTAGCCGTTACCCTCTTTTTCGAAAAAGTCCGGACACTCTGGACAATTAACCCGGATACTCCGGATAGGCTAAAAGGGGCACTTTTGCCGAAGGACTGTCGGGACCCCGAATTTGCAAATCCGGACCCTCTGTGTATTCAGCACTAGTCCAGGAACGCGCTAGTGCACACAGTCTTAACATCGGTAAATATCACAATCATACCAATCGATATTATCAAAGTACTTTATTTAAATAATCAAAGGTTACTTGACCTTATGGCCAAGGTACAAATATATATGTGCCTTGCAAGGCGAAACCTATTCAGAGAAAAATAATAGCAGCGGAAAATCAAATAACTTCGTGGCGCCATCCAGTATACCACACAGGCAATGGTAGGCTCGCATCCCTAAGTAGACGGGTCCTCTTGGAATTCCTCCTCCGAAACCGGCGTAGTCTCCTCTTCAAGCGATATTGTGTTGAGGCAAGGGTGAGTACTTGGTACTCGACAAGTCATGCACAGAATGCAAGCTAATATACTACATGCATGGCTTGGTACAAAGGAATAGCTTAAGGTATATTTGCAGATGCTTGACATTTGACAAGTAATATAAGTAGATTCAAAGCAGTAGAAATAAGTAAAGCATAAATAACTTTTCAAGAAGTTTAATAAACATTTTTCCCCATCCTAAACCACATTTCCATCATCTTCATTATTAAACCAACCCAACTTTTCAAATCCAAGTTATTTTCAGAAAATCTAACCCTTGATCTGTAATTCCGAGCATTGTCGATCACCGTGGACTCGGCTATTTAAATAGATTCTACACTCTGCAGAGGTTATGCACTTTACCCACAAGATACAGTCAAACACCACAAAGGCGAGTTCAGTAACAAAGCCTTTGGAAGCCTCAAACAACACAGGTGGTCCTCTCCGGTTCGTGCTCTACACCATCCCTTCCCTTAGCCAAGGCGAAGTATGGGACCAACACACCGTTAGATGGGTATCTGGCCACAGCCACGATACGCTCCCCCGTACAATCACACAAACGGTGTAATTGACACCCTGAGGCTCCACAAGTGAGTCCTTAGCGACTTAGTCAACTAGGGCCGTCCCATTCCAGCCATGTGGTTGCAAGTATGACCCAGTTCAAAGGCTTGCAAGGTTAAGTCCTTAGAGTGACCAGGGCAAGACTACCTGAAAAACCAAATCAACATCCCCAATGCCACAACTGGCCCACCTGATTACTCTTGCCACATGCCCCAGTCGAAATCATTATATCAAACCCCAGTTGATTACCATGCACCACGTGCCATCAACATCACATGATACTTTTCCAAAACAGGTTCAATATATCATTAAGTCAATATTAACATTTGATTGTCCAAAATCATGTCATGAGCACGTAGCAGGTCTAAGCAGTGTACTACATCGGTCTAAACCCATGTTGGCAATTTAATAATGTCCAACTAGTAAACCACAACTAGGGTGACAAGGGATCATGGCACATACTTAGATAATCAAGGTGTCATACAGCAAATTGGTATTTATCTAACCCCCATGTTTAAACAAAGTATCTTTCTAATTGATCTAGCATGCAATAGTTTAAATCAAAATAGATTTCGAAATAGGATCAACATGGTCAAAGCACAACTTGCCTTCAAAAAGTACTTGCTCTTGGTCTTGAGTTGGATCCTGAGTCAACACTTCTCCTTCGAATCCTTCCGACACTTCAACGTCTACTCGTAAAGCGTGCAAATAGCAAATACCCAAATAAACAATAGGCAAAAACATCCCAAAACTCCAAATAAAATCCATAAACAGAGAGAACATAATTTTCTGGATTTTTAGGAACTGGAATCGTCAAATTTGGAGTTAAAACGCAAAAGTTATGATTATTTAAAGTTTAAATAATCAATTAAATAATATTTCAGAGAAAAACTTTGGTCTAAAAATTAAATAAAATTCATATTTAGGTAGATCCCAATTTTATACAAATTTAGAAATTTGAATCACTCAAATCGGAGTTGAAACGCAAAAGTTATAAGCGTTTGAAGTTTGAATCTAAATTTGAAATCATTATTCGAATTAATAAATCATTTTCTTTTTCGGAAATTAATTATTGCGTCAGCATGGACACGTGGCAGCCTCTGATTGGTCGGCTGACGTCAGCCGGTCCATGGACGTGGTCCACGCTCGGCTCGGGTCCACCGTGGACTCGGTCCACGACTCCACGTGAGACTGACATGTGGGCCCACTCGGGTGACGTCATGGGTGACGTCAGCGCTCGGCTGGGACAGCCGCTGACATGCGGGCCCTCTGACACGCGGGCCCCGCGTGTCAGCGTCACACGCACGCGTGCGTGGACGGCGCTGACCGCGTCGGTCCAACTTCCCGACACGTGGCGCAATCTCGGCCGTTGGTTTGAAAATCAACGGCGCGGATTAGATCCAGGGTTAACACGTTGAACTACTCGTTGATCGTGGGCCGTTCGATTTAGATCGGACGGTCCAGATCTAATCCTATAATAACACTACTCGACGCGTGGCAATTGTGAACCGTTGGATCTTGATCCAGCGGTCCGCATCCAATCGGGTTGGGGACACGTGAACTCACCTCAACCGTCCGATCTAGATCCGACGGTTCACCGAGCTCGCGAAGTCCGGCGATGGTGCGGCGAGGCTTGGGCACCGGAGGCGAAGCGATAGCGAGCCGACGGCGTTTTGGGGTTGCTCCGGCGAGATGAATCCTTCTTTGGTGCGTCTCGTCACGGTGGTTCCGGATCTGGGCTCCTTCTCGGCGGAAGGCAGCGGACGGCGGCGGAATCGAGCAAAGACCGCGGCGGTCACTTCCTCCAACTCTGGCGAGCTCGCCACGAATCAAGCGGCGGCTCGGCGAGATGGCTCGGGAAAGCGGGTGCACAAGGATGAGGGCAACCTCGGGGGCGTCTCACGCTTTAAATAGCCTCGGCGTTCGCCCGAGGCGGAAACCTAGTTCTACACGGCGGTGCGGCGGCGGAGTCCGGCTTCGGTCTCGGCGGAGACGACGACGCCTGGCCCACTTGGCGCGATCAGCGGCCACGCGATCGCGAAGCGCGATCGGATCCGGGCGGATACGGCTCGAGCAGATGCAGGCGGATCTCGGCCGTTGGATCTTGATCCAACGGTTGGGATTGATTAGGGTTTTGAGTGGTTTGATCGAGTCACGTGGCTCTGTCGGACTCGAGTCCGACTTCGGTTCCGACTTCGATCGGATGAACAGTACTTGACCCGAGTTGAATTTCCAGCGATTTAATATTTAAAATAATTCCCGATAATTCATTTTAATTCATTAAAAATAGCAAATGACTCGAGAAAAATTCGGAAAAATTCTGGAAAATACTTTGGATCATTTTGGACTCAAATAAAATATTTCCAACAAAATTTTATTTGCAAAATTAATTTCTTCAATTATTTCAAAATGGAATAAATTCAAATAAATTCCAAATAAATCCAAATAAATTCCAGAAAATTCCAAAAATTCACCAAAGTGCCAAACCACACATGAATTTAAGAAAAGCAAAATTTTGGGGTGTTACAAGGACCTAACCCAGAGACTCCAGACCCAGTCCGGATACTCCGGATAAAACATCCGGATACTCCGAGTTTGGCAGCTCGGTTAGAAAAACAGTTTTCGGGAAAATGCAAGTGTTCAGATGCTAGTTTAAATGCAAGATAGATCTTTGAGCACATGAACATCCTAAAAGTGATTTCCCGTCGTATCCCCTTGATAGTACGGCTATCCTTAAGACTCAAATAAAATGAAAATTACAATTATTGTCTTGATGCCGTCTTTTCAAATTTAAATGTTTGGAGGGGCGTCCAATCTCATTCCGAATGCAATATGTTCTCGATATCTGCATTAATTCTAGTTAAAACATTATATCTCCCTAATTGTGTCATCATTAATCACCAAAACAATTTAAGGGGCCTAGATGCACTTTCAACCACTGCAGTGGTCTTCGTCCTCGATGCCGGCTAGACCTCATCGGAGACCTTCATCGGAGACTCGCGAGCTGTGTGGACCGTCCGATCTCAGGTAAACGGACCAAATTATGTCATGTAGCGTTTTCATTATGCATATTAAATTCATTATCAACCGTTGGATCCATGATATATGGTTCAGATTAGTTAGTGTAGAGCTTGATAGATCAATTTGTGGCCGTCCGATTTAGATCCAAGGGTTCCGGTGAGTCCACGCATCCTAGAGCCGTAAGATTGAACCAATCCGAGTCGTTAGATCGTGGATCGTGTGGTCGTGGTCAAGCAACGTAGATAAAGTAATGAGTTACCACGTAGCAAGATATTCGCTTGAGTTAGATCTAATCTAAACCGTCGATTTTGAATGAACAGTGTGGATTTGCTGCGAAAGGAGCCAGTGAGAGCCAAGGTTCACAAAACCGTTTTCGTGATTTTTTTGATGAACAATGATTTTCGATAATCGCAAAAATTGAGCCAAAAATCGATCGAAAATAGTCCAAAACCACATAGTTTTAAAAATCAAATTTTTTGAAAAAAAAATCAAAATCATTTATTTTCACTCGATATTTGGCGATAATCGCGATATTTGGTCGATAATCGCGATATTTGGCTCGATAATCGCGATATTTGCCTCGAAAATCAGCTGACCGAATGAACTTCCTCTTGGGTCGATTGTTTTAGCGATTTTCGCTCGATATTTGGCGATAATCGCTCGATATGTCTCAATAATCGTAATATTTGCGTCGTATAAATTTTTCCAACTTTTTGAATTTTTTGATTTTTTTGAATTTTCTCAGTTTACCATTCGGTAATTAATTTCGTGCCGTGTTGATAACCTCGATTACCACAATAATCGGGCGATTATCAACAATAATTCAAACCTTGGTGAGAGCATGCCACGTGGTGGCATGAAACCCGAAGAGTCACGGCTGAGGCGTGGTCGCCGCTGATGTCAGCGATGATGACAGCAGGCGGGCCCGCATGTTAGTCGCTGTGTCGCACACAGGGCCCACTCATCAGTCAAGGCACACGGGGTACATGACGTCAGCAATGATGTCATCTCTAGGACCCACGTGTTAGTCTCTGTTGCGCTTCGTGGACCGGGTTCACTGTGGACAGAGGAGGTCCGTGGACCCAGTCTATGCACTGAGCCGACATGGCGAGCCCTGATTGGTCCACGTTGACGCTGACGCAAGCATGACGCATTATTTCAGAATTTACATTAGAAAAATAAATAGATTAATTCATTTTATTCTTTTTAATTTATTTTCAAACTTCAAATTGCTCGTTCTTCCTCATACGAACTCCGATTGAGGTGATTTTCAGAGCCTAAAAATTCATAAAATTGTGCTTTATTTAATGATGAATTTTATTTGATTTTTGGAGTTTCGTTACTCTCTATTTTGGCATTTATTGGTTTATTTATCCATTTCGCGTAAACGTTGAAGTACCCGAAGGCTTCGAAGGAGAAGTGTTAACCCAAGAAGCAAGTTCAGAGCATAATCAAGAGATTTTCCAAGGCAAGTTGTGCTTTGATCATGTTGATCTCATGTTTCTAAATTATGTTGTTTTAAATTATGAATGCTAATTTAATTAAAAGTGGTTTCAATTAATTTGGGAGTTAGTTAATTAACTTGCTTGGTATTGTCACCCTTGTCACTATTATTTGTATGCCATGATTCATTTGTCACCCTAGGATTGTTGTTTATTAGTTTGTTGTTATTAAATTGCCAACAGGGGTTATTAGATCGTAACTAGTCTGCTTAGCCATGCATCGTGTTATTGATATAATTTTAAAATGTCAAAATTAATCTTGCTTAATGAAATATGGAACGTGTTTATGAAACGTGTGGCACGTATTGTTGATGAAGTTGATGGCACGTGGTGCATGGTAATCAACCGGGGGTGGTAAAATGATTTAAACTGGGGTAAGTGACAAGAGTGTTTATTGGTGGGCCAAGTGTGGCATTTGGACGGTCGTATGTGGCTTCTGGTTTCGGTGAATTAGACATTGTGAGTTTTTAGGAAGTCTTGCCTTGGTCAATTAAGGACTTAACCTTGCAAACATTTGAACCGAGCTAAACATACAACCACAAGTCTGAAATGGGACAGACCTAGCTTATTAATTTGTGATGTCTAGATTTCGTTGCTGTCGTGGTTGGTGTGGGTTCTGAGTGTACGGGTAGACTCACATGGCGCAAGAGGGGGCCCTGTTGTGGTGGTGTAACCATTTAGTGTTGAAACCTCGGCGGGCAGTACTGGGTCTAGATAGAGCATTGTAAAGGCTTGTTACGGTCACTCGCCTTGGTGGTATTTGATTGTATCTTGTGGGTAAAGTGTATAACCTCTACAGATTGTCAAAACTATTCGAATAGCCGTGTCCACGGTATTGGATAATGCTCAGGGATTACAGTCATGGGTTAGGCTTTGATAAAATGAGACTGGGATGGTGGACATTGTGACATGAAAATGTGGAACTTGGTTAAGTATAAAAAATGGTTTACTTGAGAAACAATTGCAAAGTTTAATATTGTTATTACTTGTTTTACTGCTTTACAATCTATTATAACTATTTGTGAATGTTGTTTATTGTAAAACAACCACTTAGCCATTCATTTGGAATAAGCCATGCATGTAGTTATTAGACTTGCATTCTGCGTATGACTTGTTGAGTGCTTTATGTACTCACCCCCTTGCAATAATACAAACACCAGTTGAGAAGGAATCAACACCAGTTTTAGAGGAGGAGTACTAGGAGGAGCTATCGAGTTAGGGTGCGAGCCTAGTCATTACCTGTGGCATATTGATTGGTTACTACGGGTCTTTACTTTCCGCTACAGTTTCCTTTCTTTTGAGTCTTGCCCTGCGAGGTGTACCTTTGTAAGCTAACCATAAGGTTGGTTAAATAGGTTATATTAATAGATGAAGTCTTTATTTTTTATTTCGTTGTTTATGATTGTGATATTTTAACTATGTTGAGACTGTGTGCACTAGCGTGATCCTAGACTAGTGTGGAATACATAGAGGGTCCGAGTTTGCACATTCGGGTCCCGACATGCACCTTCCACCGCAACATGAGGATACTGCAGCAATAGTACTATCACGCAAAGTACCAGAAGTACTTTGGGATTATTTATGTTCTTCTAGAAGATGAAAAACATGATGACCTCCTTATAAACAATCATAATTCAAGGATCGAGATGGCGATCAGAGTGGGGTGAATGATCCTAAATAAAATTTTCTCCCACTCAAAATACTCCACAAAATCACGCAAGAAAAATCTGAAAGACTCGAAGATTTTTTTCAGACCGGTACTCCTCAAATCTGCCAACCCTCCAAAACCCGAACAACTAGACAACTATGTGTACGTCTAGCGTCCATGGATGAGAACCATCAATCAAGTGAGGAATTTTTCAATCACAATCATAGTTGTCAAGTGTCCAAACAAAAAGGAATCAATTCAAATACTTTTTTTCTAAAAGAGATTAAGCCAAAACACCAGTTTATGTTGGTGATTTGGCTTAATCTCTTTTAGAAAAGCAAAAGCAAATTTTTCAGAAATTATCCTCACTTGGAGCAGGTGGTTGGTGAATTTATGTTGCTCTAAAATTTTTTAAAAAAAATCTACCAGTGACAAATTGAGTCTTCAAACACTCCACCAAAAACTACCTCAAAAAGATTTGTAGAACAATCAGGAAAAATCAAGCACTACAAATAGTTAGGAACTTCGATCAGAAAATTTGGGGCTCGGTATTCGCCTCATAGCGCCCAAATGGTGAAACCAATGCACTCCAAAAAAATTTTATAGATGGATATATGAGTGATGCACATTCTCCAACAAGAATCACCCAAAAAGGATTTTTATAGAGTTTTCTAAAAATCAAAAACTGACTGTTGCACGAAGAACAAGTCAAGGACAGATTTGCAATTTGATATAAACTTGATCTCTAGTCTATCCTAGGGTGCAAGAGAGATGTAAAACCATATGAGCACCCTCAAGACATCCTTGATCAACAACATTTAGAAGGAGAGAAAGCAAATACAAATTGCGAGAAAGTAAATTGTAGGAAAGTAAATCCTGAATTTAAATTGCGTAAAGTAAAGACATAATGTAAATGCACACTTTAAGTTCACAAGAATAGTAAAGAAAATCTTTGTATTTTCTGGATAGACGGTTTACAAAGCCTCACTTCATGTGGCAAAGCTCAAAGGAGCAGCTCAAACCTTCAAATGAGGATGGGCACCCCCCTCTATTTATACTATTCTTGGGCCACCTAACACCCTTGGATGAGTCCCTCAACCCTAGAGCACTCCACCAAGGGATAGGATTAACCCACTCACATAACCATGCAAAGGCAACCCAAAATCCTACACACATAATGGATTTTCTTGCATGATTTTCAAAGCATACTACCTAGACCCACTAACCTATCAACTAGACCACGATCCAACGGCCCTCATCGATCTTCGTGGCATCTAGCAAGTATCATCGCCTTTCCTTGTCTTCTTGACTTGCCCAGACTCCATCTCTGATCATCTTCCGACGATCTTCGACCGTTTGGACCTCCGACGCACATCGCCTAGTTCCGGTCATCCTCCGCGTCACTATGACCTAGCACCATCATCCCGCAACCATAAAAGATAAGGAAAACCCATCACATAGCATTGTCCAACAATCATCACAAATGCTCACAATTAATCATGTCTCATTCATCAGTCAGTTCCGCCAGCCATAGACCGGTAGTACCACAAGAAGGTAACACAACTCAAATTGCTTCATTTTAAATTTCAATTCAAATCAAACTCAAACCTGAGCACACATTGCTCAAATAAAGTCAAATACTCATCACAAATATGGATGGACCTCCACATGGTCCTTCAATCATGCACTTTCTAATGGAAGTCAAGCATTGTCTGAAACATATGCTAACGTTCAGTAGGCTAGCAATAGCCGAGGCCACAGAAAGAGCCAAATGAATAAAGGGGGGAATGGAAGAACGATAGAAACAAGAAGGGAAAGGGTAAAACTCCAATGGAGAGGTAAAGGAAATGGTCAAGAAACCTTTCAAAAGTAAGATCAGGCTAATAGGGTTGCTAACCCTCCTCAGCTATGCTTTAGATGTGGATGTGTCGGTCCTTGGTCGTGCACTTGTCGCACCCTAAAGCATTTAGTAGAACTTTACATGAAATCCACTGAGAGATTCTAGAAGAATCAAGGAAATAAGGTTGAGGTACATTTCACCACTCAACCAGTTATTGGGCAAGAAGATTAGAAGAAGGACGATATTGCCCCTCTTTTGATGGCCGAGTTCAAAGAGAGCCTACTCGGATATGGGAACACACTTATAGATGAAGATGACCCTCTTGGTGCCGAACTTGAGGAATTCGAGAAGAATACCAATGTTTCTCGGGAGGAAGAACATGATTTATATGGAGACATGCATTAGTCTCCCTGTTACTTCTTTTAGTTTTATTTATCAATGTCGCATTTTCCTTAGTGAAATCTCCTTAAGAGCCTTACTTTATCAGTTTAGTACTTATGTTCCTACATGAAAATTTAGTTTATGCTCCTATTGAGCGAGTATCAGTCATGAATCAATAAAGCGTCATTTCCTAGAATATTTGATCATTTATGCTATGCTTGTTCTACATTTTCAATATGTTTTTGTTGCAATAATTGAATCGATTAAATTTATTTCTTTAATATAGAACAATTATATAATCCAATGGTGGAGGAGGAAATCTATCTTGTAGACAGTTGCACCATAAATTCTATTATTAGGGAAACTAAATATTTTTAGACTTTGACTAAGAAAACTAAAAATATTATGATCGTCACCGAAAGTGATGCACTTATAGTTAGCACTTGAAGAACCATTATAGTTCTCTCTATGGGCACTCGTATAATAATTGAAAATGCCCTATTATACCTTGAGCCCAGTCGTACTCTGTTAAGTTTTCAAGACATTCATCTTAATAGTTCTCACATAGAGACTGACAATGAAATGGTACCGAATACCTTCTCATGACTAAGTTAAATGGGTGCAATAAACGTGTGGTTGAAAAACTTCCTTTCTTTTCCTCCGGGTTATATTATACATATATAAAATCTAAAGTTTATGTTGCAATGAAAACCATCCTCAAAAATCCAGAAATATTTAAGATTTGGCATGATAGATTGGGTCATCCTACATGAAAATGATGAGAAGAATAATTAATAATTCTGTTGGCTATAGCATAAAAACTATAAATTTACCTAAACCTGAAGATATTATATGCCTTGTTTGTGCCAAAGGAAAGCTCATAGTTAGACCTTCTTACCTAACGATTAGGGAAGAACCCCTGAATTTCCTAGAGAGAATTCAGGGTGACATCTGTGGACCTATTCAGCCCCTGTCGGACCCTTTCAGATATTTTATGGTACTAATAGATGCTTCTACTAGATGATCTCATGTATGTCTCTTATCTACTAGGAACCATGTTTTTACAAAGTTAATTGCCCAAATATTAAGTTGAGAACCTCCTTTCTAGAAGAAAGGATCAAGTCTATTTGGATGGACAATGCTGGTGAGTTTACCTCAAAAGCATTTAATGATTATTGCATAGCTCTGGGCATTAATGCAGAACATTTTGTACCACATGTCCACACTCAAAATAGTCATATAGAATCATTAATTAAAAGAATAAAACTTATTGCTAGGTCAATTTTGCATAATATTACATTGTCCACCAGCTGTTGGGGCCATGGAGTGCATTAATTCAACTCAGACCAATAGCATATCATGAAACTTCTCCTTTGAAGACAGTGCGTGGGAAAGAACTATATTTTCCATCTGCGAAAATTCTGTTGTGCTGCATACGTGTCAATCTCTCCACCATAGTGTACCACCATGGGCCCTCACCGAAAGTTGGGGATCTATGTACGTTATGAATCTCTATCAATAATTAAATACCTTGAGCCTATGACAGAGGATCTATTCATGGCTCGGTACGCTGATTGTATTTTTTATGAGGACAATTTTCAGGCATTAGGGAGAGATAAATACCACATTAAATCATACTGGGAAACTGATTGGAATGTCACTGGCATTCAGTTTTTAGATCCACGCACTAAAGAAACCGAACTTGAAGTTCAGAGGATAATAAATCTATAACAAATTGCTAATAGTCTGCCAGATGCCTTTGTTGATCATAAGGGAGTGGCAAAATCTCATATACCTGCAATAAACACACCTGAAAGAGTGGAAATACCCCTGAAGGATATTGAACCCACTCTTCCCCCTCGTGACAAGAAGAGGGGGAGGCCTCCAGGTGCACGAGACTCAATTTCGTGGAGACGTCAGCATAAACAGAGAACCGATTAAATGAGATCACTATCTGTGACAGTGGAAGAAGCTCAAGTTGATGTTGAGAAATTTTTTGAAGTGAGCCATCCTGGAAATGGTAATGTCTTTGATGTAAAACATCCTGAAGATGATAATCCCAGTGTATATTTGCACGCATAATCTAACTTTGAAAAGTCAAAACACCTTAACTCCATTGTTATGGGAAATCAAAAGGAGCTGCAAAAATAAATGAAGAAATATCCATCAATTATGTGGATTCAGAAGAATACATAAAAGAAATATTACAATTATCAATATTTATTTTGTCTCTAAAATTGCTAAAACTCTTGAACTGGATCCAGAATCAAAATCCATGGCAGAATGCTAAAAAGCACTCAGATTGTGTCAAATGGAAAGAAACAATTGAGGTAGAACTGCACTCACTTAATAAGAGGAAAGTTTTTTGTCCTGTTGACCGAACACCTTCTAAAGTGTTCCCTGTAGGATCAAAATGGATTTTCATCCAAAAGAGAAATGAAAACAATCAGGTGGTGAGATATAAAGCGAGGCTGTAGCACAAGGGTTCAGGCAGAGACTCGACATCGATTACGATGAAATATATTCTCCTATAATGAGTGGAATAACGTTATGATATTTAATATCAAGGCCAGCAAGCTTGAATTTAATAATACAGTTGATATATGTAGTGACCGCATATTTATATGGGTCACTAGATACAGATATTTATATGAGAGTCTTTTAAGGAGTCAAAGTTCTGGATTCTAATAATCGCAACATGTATAGTGTCAAACTGCAGAGATCGCTATATGGATTAAAACAGTCGAAAAGAATATGGTACAACCGACTTAGTGAATTTCTCCTGAAGAAGGGATATTTAAATAATGATGATTATCCCTGTGTTTTCATAAAGAAATCCCAGAATGGATTATGTATTATCTCGGTATATGTCGATAATCTGAATATCATCGGAACCCAGAGGACATAAAGGAAGCAAGTGCTTACCTCACGACAAAGTTTGAGATGAAAGATTTGGGTAAAATTAAATTTTTCTTAGGCCTAAAGCTAGAGCAATTCCCAGAAAAGATTTGTTGTACACCAGTCTGCCTATACCAAGAGCAATTCCTAGAAAGATATTGGAAAGATTTAATATGGATAAATATCATCCTTTAAAAAACCCCATGGTTGTGAGATTCCTTAAAGCGGATAAAGACCCATTTAGACCAATGATATAAAATGAGTGTCGATGTTTAGGACCTGGGGTCCCTAGACCGAGCTTATAATTATAATTTTGGTTGCCTATCTTTGGAAGTGACACTGAAAGGAAAAAGAGAATGGATGGAAATTGTATTGTTCTACTCTTTACAAAGTACGGATGATGTCTATGACAAGTGAACATGACAATATATTTGAACATATATTGCTCTAGCGTCCTATCTCGATCCAGATCTCGATCTCTCCTGCCCTTGGCAGGAGAAGCCTATTTATAGCATCGAAAGGATGACAGTTGTCATTTTCTGAGAGGTGTCTTCCCACCAAAGGATGTCACTTGGTCAGAAGATGTCTTCTTATAAAAAAGGCATCTTTTTGTCAGAGAGACGCCTCTTCGCAAGGGATAACTTCCAAGCGGTTATTTGTACCTATAAGAGAGAACTTCTTCTGTACGTTATCCTTGCGTAGAGGATTTCCCCCCGACCAGAACCTGGTCGTGCTGATTTATATCTAGGTCGGCATGGTAAAAGACTTCATAGCCCAACCTAGAAAGGTTTCCAGATTGGGTCATTGCCGACCTGGTAACGCTTAGTTTTTGTCTGACCTAAATTAGGTTGGGTAGTCATTTACATGGTCAACAGTAACTTTGACCAAAATATTTAATGTGTCTCTTTGTTATAAAGGCTATATTTTTTACTAGCTTCTCAAAAACCATAACCATTAATGGGCTTCAGGCAATCGTTGTCAATGAGGAAGTATTAGGACCTGAAGTCCCATATTTAAGTCTTATTGGTGCACTTATGTATGTTTTGAATTGCAGAAGGCCTGATATTGCATTCGCAATGAATTTGTTAGCAAGACACAGTGCAACCCCAACTAGAAGACATTAGACCGATGTTAAGATTTTACTCAGATACCTCCAAGGTACCCGAGATTTTGGTCTGTTTTACCAGAAGAACCAAAATTTAACCATGGTGGGATATACAGATGCTGGCTATCTGTCTGATCCCCATAGTGACAAATCTCATATGGTTTTGTGTTTCTCAGCATGGTACAACCATTTCTTGGTGATATTTTAAGCAGACCTTGGTTGTTACTTCTACGAACTACTCAGAGATTATATTTTTATATGAAACCTCACGTGAGTGTGTTTGGATGAAACCTGTAATTAACCATATCCAGAAGTCATGTGGTCTTAATACCATCGATACCCCACCATTATCTATAAAAATAATGTTGCTTGTGTTGCATAAATATAAATGGGTTATGTAAAGAGGAATATCACGAAATATATTGCCCCTAAATTTTTTTTACCCTCACGAACTCCAGAAGAATGGAGAGGTAAGAATAATGCCAAAGCGTTGCGTGGCACGCAGACGACCCAGGTTTGAGCCTTGCTCGCCCAGGTGCTTACGGCGCTATGCTCTTTCGTGTGGGGGTGTGAGTGCGTGAGTGTGTAGTGTGTGGGCGTTCGCGTTTGTAGCTCAATGGTTATTCTCTTCTTCTATGATGAATACTAGAGTTCTTGGCATTTTTTTTAAAAAAAATATTTGCAAATAGGTTATGCGGGAGATTATTAATAAAAATAATTTTTACAAATGTTTAAATAATAAAAAGTTCCTGCCCAAACTGTCGATTAAATTTCACTCGTTAATCGAGGGTGAAAATGCGAACGCATTCTGTGTAAGATAGGACAAAGAGAAACAAGCTAGTGACAAGTATTTATATGTAAAGGTTATATTCTCTGCTATAGCACGGCTGGATCCGTGGCGCAATGGTAGCGCGTCTGACTCCAGATCAGAAGGTTGCGTGTTCGATTCACGTCGGGTTCAAACTCCCGATCCAAGAAGGATCCTTTTTTTATCTTGTTCTTTTTTCCCTTTTAATTTTTTTTCCCAAAGAAGAAAACATGTATTCTGTTTCGTCTTTTACCCTGTTAATTTCTATTGTTAAAGAACAAAAGGTCGGGTTGTACTTGTATGTCGATAGACTGTCGAAGAAGAAGAAGCCGAATTGTACATTTGATAGGGCGAAGATAACCTACGAAGTACAAATATACTTCATCGCAGCGCGAGGGAACACTTACTGGTGGACAGCAAGGACCGAATGCACGCACATTCCGAGCCCGGCTCCTTGCCAATTTGCATTTGCACCTCATACTGTATTAGAGAACAGGATTTGCAACTCGTACTGTATGTCGTGGGCTTTCGGGATGACAGCATTTGCAACAGCTAGGTCTAGGCGACGCCTGCCGCTCATGTGGTCACCGGCTCGCCGCAGGCACAAGCGCGACCGAAAGCCTTCCAACTTCCAAGCCTTGTTAGGCTTTGTTCAGTCTTCGCGCAACCCAGCAAATAAAAGGGCCATTATTTGGCCCGGAGTCTACCCCTATTTCGGCCGTTCAGCCGCACGAGCGAAGGCTCGGGACGCCCGCGGCTGCCGAGCTGGGTTTCTTTAGGATTAAATCTCGTTACTCACCGAAATTCGAAATTTCACCGAGATCATGTTATTTCGAAAGAAATCTGGTCAAATCCAGTCAACTTTTAGTCAAATCCCAGTCAAATTTGCCGAGATTTTAGCGAGATTTACCGAGATCTTGGCGAGATTTTACGCACCGTCACACTTTGAATTTTTAAATATTTTTTTAATTTCATCAGAATTATGATCTACTGACTGTCCCACATGGGAAACGACGCGAAAAATCCAAATTTTGGTCAAATTTATAGAGATTTCAGTCAAATTCACCGAGATCTCGGCGAGATTATAGGTATTGTAGCACTTTGAATTTTTTTTAGGATTTTTTTAATTTTACTAGGATTATAAAACTCAAGGGTTCCGAAATTCAATATTTCGTTAGATTTCGGCGAGATTTTCAACTTTGCTGCCAAAGTGCCAAGGTAGAGGACCACGCTTGCGCCACCACACGATCACAGGCTAAACAGGCTTCATCCGTCGGAGCGGCCACGGCAAAGAAACAACGGCACGACGCCTGCGGCCGCCGTTCAATACCTCCCCCCTCCATCAGGGCTAATTCTGGACAAGGGTGGACACCGATTTGCACATGCAGGCAGGGATCCAAATTTCGGTCCGAAATTCAAAATCCCGAAAAATTCAAAAAATTCAAAAAAAAATTCAAATTTCAAATTTCGGAAATCTCGGAAATCTCGCCGAAATCTCGGATATTTCGGGCGAAATTTCGGAAATCTCGGTAGAAAAAAGACCGGATTTCAAATTTGAATTTTGGATTTTGGTTTGATTTGGTTTGAATTTCCGAAATCTCGGCCGAGATTTCGGATTTCGGTCGGGTCCGGGATTTGATTCAAAACGAAATTAGTATCCATGCATGCAGGCACCCACCGCGGAATTGATTGTAGGATCATACATGCAAGTACCCGTACCTGTATCAGATACTACTAGCAGTTGTTGTACCAATCGTCACCGCAACTTACCAGCAATGGAGTACTACATTCCTGCTAGTACTACGTACCACTGCAATGAAGCCGCTTCCAGAACGTCGACACATACTTTAACTGACGTCATTGTCAAGCTTTTCCGTAGTCAAACGGGCAGTCCACGGAGGACGCCTTGGCTACGTAGTACGTACGGGAAGCGGCCGGCCACGACGCATTCATTCGCTTGCGTTAATTGATACAGTTCCACACGGACCACACACCGAACCAGGGTTCACAAAAACGAAACCGCAAAACCGGCTCGGTTTTCGCGGTACAGTTTTCGCAAAAACCGCGCGAAAAACCGACAAAAAACCGCTAAAAACCGAAGAGTTGAAAAATCCAAAAAAATTGAAAAAAAAATTGAAATCAGTTCGGTTTTGGCGGTAAACGGCGGTTTTTCACGATAAACCGCTCGGTTTTTACGAAAAACCGCTAGGGTTTCACGAAAAACTAACCCGGCCTCTTCGAAAACGGTTTTCAGCGGTTTTTCGCGAAAAACCGCGGTTTTACGCGAAAAACCGCGGTTTTTCACGAAAAATCGAACATATAAATTTTTTTAAATTTTTCAAACATTTTTAATTTGTTTTTTAATTAGACCGGTTTACCGAACGGTTTTACATCTCGAACCGGAGCGGTACGCTCGAAAACCGCGGTTTTCGAGCGGTTTTCGGCGGTTTTGTGAACCCTGCACCGAACACTACCGCAGAAGAAAATCATTGCAGACGGTTAAAAACATTATTATAGACGATTTTTTAACCATTTATAAACATGTACATATTATAATACGGTGCATTACAAATAATTTCTGTGAAACATTATAAGATTGTCTGTGGTAATATGTTGTATCACATACGGTTTCTGAACAACCTGTGAAATACCTATCACATACGGTTTTTAATACAAACTGTATTATCACAGACGGTCTGATAATACGTTCATAATATTATTTTGTATTATCATGGACGGTATGTATCAAGAACCGTCCGTAGAACCGTCCGTGATATTATTTTGTATTGCTTAAGTTTTTTTGTTTATTGGCTAGCCTTAAAAATACTAGCCATGTTCTCTAAAACAGGCAGATTACACATCTACAAGTACACATATACCATCACAAATCAACTCAGATTACGTCATAGTACAAGTAGATTACATATTACATCACAACACAACCATTTCAGAAATCAACTCAGACATACTAACTAATTGAATGCGCAAGTACACATATGCCACTTTAATTTACAAATTTACAGCACAAGTTTCACAAATTAACCCAAATGCTAATTCACAAATTCATAATATGTACAACACTACTAGTTTAGTTTTACTCATTAGGTTAGGCAGAGTGAAACTCACCTTCTTAGTTTATGACCTCACACAGCAAGAAGGAAACGAGTTGTTTCTGATGGGAAGATCCAAGTCGTGTATATATATAAATTGATAAGTATAAAAAAATTATTACAATATTGATAAACCTTTAGATTATTGATTTTCGTTGTACCGACGATGAGTTACTCAACGGTAGCTATGTCAACAGAAGTCATTTTTAAGGGTTGTATGCGTACAGAAGCAGGGTTCACAAAACTGTCGAAAACCACTATTTTTGACCGTATCGAGCCGGTTCGAAATCTTAAACCGGTTTGATTCAAAAAAATCTGAAAATTTTGAAAATTTTGAAAAAAAAAAATTATACGATGTAAATCGGTGAAAACCGAGCAATTTTCGACAAAAATTGATGAAAACCACTCGCAAAATCGGCCGCTCAAAAGGTTCAAGTCGTCGATCGGTTTTTTGAGAAAAATGATGGGTTTTCGAGACAACCGATCAATTTTTGTTTTTTAAATTTGTTTTGAATTTTTTGTTCAAACGCTTGGTTTCGAAACTCTTCGCTTTTTTGACGGTTTTTGCTCGATTTTCGCAGTAAACTGGTACCGTCGGGACCTCGATTTCAATTCAAAAATGGTTTGGCTAACCCTGTGCAGAAGTCTTAAGCTGCTCATAAAAAATTGCAAAGGACGTTAGCAATTAGCACTGGCTATGTGGCTGGTTCCAGTTTCTTATCAGCTACAGGCAATAGTTTCAGTGTGTGGCGCTAAACTAACCAACTAAGTAGGAGTCATGGCCTAATTTCATCCAATTAATTCCAGTAGTTGAGGGTTTCTAAAAATCCGGGAACCACTCAACCACACAATTACTAACGGGCAAACTGGTGGGGAGTGAGAACTAGACCAACTCCAGGTTTTTGAACACCGATCTCTTTTCTAATGCCCTACAATTGGTTGAGGCTTGTGCGCAAATATCATTGGATATTGTTCCATGGCTAGAACTTTTATATTGCCCTATGGCTAAAACTTTCTCAAATTTCCCAAATACTGCCAGAGAAGATAAAGAAACTGCCCACCTATAACAGAAACAGAAGGAAACAAAGAAAAAAAAAACAGTCACTCTCCTGCAGACACTTCTTCTAAGCACCTCAAATTAGGCCCCGTTTGGTACGGTTCCAGATTCTAATGGAAACGGAAACGGTTCCAGATTCTTGGTAGAAACGTTTCAGGTAGAATCAGAATCACTTTCTGCAAACCGTTTGGTACGGTTCCAGATTCTAGTAGAAACTAGTGAAACGGGGTTGAGCACCATTCAGCCACGGCGTGGAAAAAGAAGAAACGTTCCGAGGAGAATTGTTGGCTGCGTTTCTCCCAGATTCTAGTAGAAACAGCTCGGTTCCAAGTTGCCAAACAGGGCCTTAATCATCAAGCCTAGTAGAGTTTATCTTTTCCAATATCATGTTCTTCAGATTCGATAGAACTAGAGATCATTGTACATCTCCAACAAAGAAAATTATTGGAAACAGAATAATTTGCTGTACATAGTCGTGGGCAATGTGCCTAGTACATTATCTAATGGAGTAGTTTAAACTTCTCTTCAGAGGCCGGATTACAATAGTTGATACCAGGGTTCACCTTTTCGTCGAAAATCGACCGTACCGCTAGGGTTCGATATCAAAAACCGGTCCGATTCAAAAAAAAAAAAATCAAAAAATTCGAAAATTCGAAAAAATTTACGTGTCAAAAAACGATCGAAAATCGGTGGAAATCGGTCGATTTTCGTCGAAAATCGCTACCAAAAGTCGACCGCACAAAAAGTTCAACATGGTTGTCGATTTTCCATCGATAAATCGTCGATTTTCCATCGATAAATCGTCGATTTTTCGTCGAAATCGTCGATTTTCCACGATTTTTGAATTTTTTTTCAGAAAAATCTGGTTTTTAAATTTATGCGATTTTTACGATTTTCGGCTTTATTTTAGCGATTATCAAATTTCACTGTTCATTCGAAAATCGGCAAAACGAAAAGGTGAACCCTGGTTGATACCAACACAAGAACCCTAGCAAGCGAAGTACACACAAAAGTACAGAGGGCCAGAAGGCTAGCAGTTCTCACCTGAGCGAACAGCTCGAGAGAGCTGGAGATCACATGGGGAACACCGCGAACACCAATTGCTCCAATATCAGTTTATCACATATGGTTCATAGTATATTCAGTAACTTTGACGGTCGCACTAGCAAAACCATTCTCGATTAGCTTTAACACAGATGGTTTTTGAATACTGCCTGTGATAATGCGTCTAATATAGACCTTTCTGTAGTAGCGTTAAATAGAACGACGACGGTACAATACTAGTACCACGTAGCAATTGACCCCTACCTTTTATGAAGTGACACTGGCATTGAAGTGACACTGGCATGGGACCCCGATTTGATTATACTGGACTGTTCACCGAACTATCCCGGCCTCCAGACTTTATTTTTTTTCGAGTCGGTGGACGGCGGCACCGAACCTCGATCGGACTGCTCGGGGGAGAACAAGATAGCGTGGAGAGGAGCGGCTCCGACTAGAGAAGCACGAGAGAGACGCGAGGAGGAATAAAGCGCACGAGGCGCGTGATGTGAAGACTTCCACATCCAGATTTGAACCGAAGAGTGTATCCACCGGCTCAGTTCCTAGCTAGTATCGCTCAACCAGAAACGCAGGCTCTTGATGCGCAGGCTGCCTGCGCGCGCAATTTCCTCGCAACCAACAAGAACGCGTTAGCTGGGCTGGGGCCCTACCCTACCCTACCCTACCCTACCCTACCCACAAAAGCTCATCGGTGAGCGCGGGCAACGCCACGTCCGGACAGCGCGTGGTGCCCGACCGACGACGATACATCGCGCGCGGTTGACACGCAGGCCCGCGCGATTCAACGATCCCCGTTAGTTAGGAGTTAATAGAAGCCTCAAGTGGTTGAGCGCGAGCCTGACCGGCACTGATGAAGGCACCGTAATGGCATTGGCGACGCCGATCAATGGCGATCCACGATCCTACAGCCCCGTTCTGCAGTACTTTTATGTGGATGATACTGGATACTGGTAGTACTTTTTTGTGCCTGTTCATAGTGGTACCTACCTACTTCATGCGACATGCCTAACGTTTAGTTTTTGTTGAACTAGGCTCAGGTGGTACGTAATTGGTTATATATGGTAATTAATGTGGTGCAACGCAAACAGGACGGCCAGTGAGAGCGGTCTTGTTGACCTTTAAATACCCCCATCCCTTCCCACCGTTTCCTCATCGAAGCCAAGATGGTCGCGGCGGAGGACCCGGAGTCCTTCTTCGCGACGGCACCGCCGCTGCGCGACGCCGACGCCGTCGGCGCGAAGCTGCAGGAGTTCATTGCCCGCAACTCCCGCCCCTCAGGTACCTCGTTCTTGTAGTTGACGGGCAAAGGCCGGCATTGCCGGCTGATCTTGCATGCATACATTGATACATGCGAGCACTTCAATTCCGTCCGACACCCGGATCGACCGGGCCTTTGGCGCCGTGCTAATTAACTCGCGGCGCCGTGCGCTGTGGTGTGAAGCGGCCGGCGGCCGGCGGATCGTGTGCGTGACGTCGGGCGGGACGACGGTGCCGCTGGAGCAGCGGTGCGTCCGCTACATCGACAACTTCAGCTCCGGCCACCGCGGCGCTGCCTCCACCGAGTAAAACTGCCCTTTCTATTCTTGACATGCTCTATTACTCCTTAACACAAAAAGATTGCCATTTTTTTGTTAGCTTCGAAGTACATTGATATGCAAATGTAACCCTGCTGGTCCCATAAGCATGTCCAAGTGCACTAAGACCTTTACAAATTCCTACTATTTTAGGTATCGTTTGGAACAACATATATTTTTAGGAATTTTTGAAGAACTACTCCGTTCCGTGAAATTCTTGCATTCCAAACTGATCCTTGGTGCGTAATGCTAGTCTGAAAAGATTTTTTTACCATCCTTGAAAGGTTTAAACATTGGGCTTGGATTAGTTACCAACCAAAATGCAGGGTTTTGCTTATTAAATAAAACATTTCTAAATTTCTAACAGAATTCCTGGCTGTACCGCTAGAATATCATGCGACTATCTGTTCACTACTGGTTGGCTCTGTTTTGTTTGTTGAGTGAACATTTTCTTTTTTTCTGTAAAAGATTGAGTGCCCATGCTTTACCTGCAACTGTAAATCTGTGATGCATACTTGCACAGAAGCCTATAGACTTGCCTTGATTAAAAACAGACAGATGGCCGTGGTGACTTCTCATATTGCTCTCTCGAATGCACTGGGACCGTGGATAGTTTCTGTTGTCTGATAAGATCGATGTAAATGTTTTGATGTGTTTATCTTGTAATAATATAGGTATTTCTTGAAGGCTGGTTATGCAGTAATCTTCGTCCATCGACGGTAATCTACTAGTCTAATAACTGTCTTACAAGTTCCAAAGCTGCAACTAAAATGATTTTACCCCCTTTCAGTTTTGTTTGTTATATGCCTACATACTGCAAAAAGATTGTTTTTTCATAAATAAACTTGGGGCTATTTTTCACTGTTAGATAATAAATACTTTGCTGCTACCTACATGTGTACAGAGGGAGCTGCCAACCTTATTGCAGGTTCCTGCCCGATGATTCATTCCTCAAGTTCTTTGACGTCAATGCAGAATCAAAGGTTCAAGGTTGGTAACAATCCCAGTGACAGATAGAGAACAAAAAAACCTTTATTTCCCTATATTGTTAACTTATGTTTTGATTGTTTGATCAGTGGCCGAGTCCCATGCAAAGGTGGTAAAGAAAGCAATTGGAGACTACTGCGAGGTATGCACCCGCTGCTTATTAACAGTGGCACACTAGATGTACAGAAATTGACTGATGTGAATTTCTTGCAGGCTATGGAAGGAGGCTCTCTACTGAAAATCCCATTCACCACAATATTCGAATACCTTCAGGTCATGAAACTTCGATTTATAACCAGAATCACATGAGAATCGAACCAATTTTTGAAAAGGGTGACACAACATTTGATTACAGATATTGAGGATGGTGGCTACATCTATGAGCTTTGTTGGGCTATGCGGGATGTTCTATCTTGCTGCAGCTGTCTCTGACTTTTTTGTTCCTTGGGATAGCATGGTATGATTTAAGCAGCTGCGAGATGTGTTTCCTGATTGTGCTGAACATTGGACAAAGAAACCTAACATTACAAAGAAGCTTTGCTGGTAGGGGTGGGCAATCATTTTTTTTTTGGGCTAAATCAGTTCGATTTTTACGATTTAAAAATAATTTGGTTTTTGGGAACTGGCTACCGAAATTCTCGCACCAAAATAAAAAACGAACCATTTAGCCAAAAAAAATCGGTTTTTCGGTTAACCGAAAATAGGCAGAGCACCCCTCTGGTGTACCTATGTTCGTTCAATTTGCAGATATACATGAAAAAAAAAGGACTAATAACTTAGCAAATTTAAGCATGAGCATACCAACAATTTAACATGTACCATTTTCGGTTGATCAAGAAACGAGTCAAATTCTCAATTAGCGCAGGAGGCACATACATGCGGTGATAGATTAATCCCATCTTTGAAACAGCTTATTAATGGATTCTAGTAGCATAGACACGCACCCATCGTCCCAATTTATCAATGGACTCACGAGGGTAGGAGCTTCTCTTCCCTCCGCGGCTTTCAGTAGTGTCAAAAAAAAAAAAATCGAACCATAAACAAAAACAAAAAAAACCAAATTTTTTCGGTTAATTCGGTTCAATTTTTCGGCTTCGGTTAGAAAATGCCCGCCCCTGTTTGCTGGCGAGGCCTTGTATGATAAACAGGGACTTTGATTGTTCTACAGGCAAAACATAAAATCCAGTCGTCTGGAGGCCCTCTAGATATGAGGCTCAGTCAGGTTCCGAAAATGCTTTCAGTGCTGCGGAACCAGTGGGCCCCCTCGGCATTCTGTGTATCATTCAAGGTTAGCCACCTTGCTTAAACACTGATGATACCACGGTAGAATGCTAACAGTATACACAACTGCTAGCGCCGTGCAGATCATCACAATTGTTTGGTTAACTGTCTGTCAATTTAAATGGCAGCTGGAGACAGATCCGGACATCCTTGTTCAGAAAGCGGACATGGCTCTGAACAAATACAAGATGGACGTTGTTGTTGCCAACTTGCTTGCAACGTACAGAGAGGAGGTCATTGTTGTCACGAACGGAGAAAGGAATACCGTCCGAAGCTGCGACAGAGACGGGGAGTTGGAAGAGCAGATCATCAAACTCCTAGCGCACATGCATTCGAAGTATATTTACGGCAGCACGGGTGGGTGCGGCCAGAGTCGGGACTGAATTGTGGCAAAACTGTTGCCGTGCCGTTTCACATGAGGGGTTTGGCTTAGATCACTACAGTGTTTGATTGGTTTCCGGGGTGTTGAGATGAAACGAAGAAAGCCCAGCTGAGTGCGAGCAAACAACATACCTGTGGTAGGTGACGGTGCTGATCGGTATGTGAACGGCATCAACATATATTGCTGTTCTTCTCCTCGAAGGAGAGAAGCTTTTTTTAACTGTGGTATATATGTGCTCATTTGGCGTTTCTAATTATAATGAAAACTCAATTGTCTTGCTTATTCAAGGACAAATAATAAGGTGATAACCGAGAAATCTGTTGGAACGATTGCCGTATTAGCAAATTTCTATTTACTTTAATCCCAAGCATAATTAATAACTAGACAATGACAAAGTCATAGCAAACGCATGGATACTGAAACATGAATTTGGAAAATAGCAAAGTATAAGTACTCATAATATATATAATGAGGAGTAACAGTGGCTTACAACTAGCAACAAAAGCTCAAGTTATTTTAGGTCTGTTCTCATATGTTGCGGTACTTAATTAAGACATTCTCATATGTTGCGCTACGAGAAGCCTCAAGTCGATGGCCAAGGTCTTCTCCTCAAATCACCTCGGGTCAGGGTTTCAGTTATCGTTACATGCGATTTTCGCATGAACAGTGTTTTTCGATAATCGCAAAAATCGAGCCGAAAATCGGTCGAAAATCGCAAAAAATCGCATAAATTCAAAAATCCGATTTTTTTGAAAAAAAATCAAAAAACGTGGAAAATCGACGATTATCGGTGGAAAATCGACGATTATCGGTGGAAAATCGACATCCATGTTGAGTTTTTTGTGCGGTCGACTTTTGTAGCGATAATCGCTCGATATGTAGCGATAATCGCTCGATATGTGGCGATAATCGCGATATTTGCGTCATATAAATTTTTTTGAATTTTTTTTTTGAATTTTTTCGGTTTACCGCTCGGTATTGCATTTCGGCCGCCGTCGATATTGCGAAAATCGTGCGATAATCGACGATTATCGACGATAACTGAAACCCTGCCTCGGGTTGCTCACGATAGCGGCGTCCACAAAGTGAAATGAGAGTAGATCGGGGCCAATGATCACAAAGAGCGTCGGGAAAGCAAGATCCTAGCCGGAGCTTAACCAAAGATGGCGTGGATTAGAAATCGGCAAATGGAAAAAAAGTTAATGATCATTCATTCCCCAAAAGGAACACGCACCTTGCTTTAAAAGAGCACAGGGAGAGGAAGAGGATGAGCAATGGCCTGGGAGAGCCGCATCTCGCTGCTGCACGCGAGAGGCCGTACTGGGTGACACGGTTGCCGCTACCAGTGCTCCTCCTTCACCCGCTCGCCTGCTCTCCGCTCTGACTGAGGCTAGGACACCGAGAGGTGCTTTAGTATTCAGTCGATGACCCGGCTAGCTTGGCTCGGTCTAATAGGCCGGACCGGCCTAGTTGGGCTTTTTTTTCCCCCAAAAAAATTTAACAAAAATCAAAATCATCTGGACTAACTATGTGTGTTTTGTTGCCTGCATGGTGCCTGAATCGCATGAGTGGATGCAACTGTATCTATTAGACGCATGTTTGGTTTCCTGTTCATCCTGGCCACGTGGATGCAATTGCACCCACTCATACAGGATGGAGAAAACGCAGAAATTAGACTTCTCTCTAATGCAGACTCATGAGATGCACAAACAAGCAACCAAACAACTTAACTTGTATCCACTCAGTCAGACCAAGGCTAGCCTGGATGGCTCATACGAAAGTAACGAAACAAGCTAGGATGATGCAGGTAACCAAACACACTCTATATAATCATCTCGACAGATACTGCACGTGGTTGGTGGCCCTGGTGCGAATAATTGTTGTTTGGCACTGCTATTTGCAGAGATGATTCCTCAGAGTACCGGAAATTGTCTTGATAGTTAGATCGTACGGCCACGGCCTGCTTGGCCTCTGGCAGTACATTTTTTCGGAGTACTTACTTATACGCGCCATTAACGATTGGTCCCTGCAGTTCCGCCCCTAGCTCGACCTGTAATTTGTTTCAGAATACGTGCAATTAATTTGCCCCTACTTTTTTTTTTCAAAGAGTAATTTACCCCTACTTTTGCAGCATTAGCATGCATATGCAGAAGTAAATAATGTAAGCCGGACTCCATGCACGTGAGTAACTAGCAAGTTCTTTTTTAACTGCAGACGAAATGAAACTCCTGAACCAAGCAGCTGAATGACTGCAAAAACACGGACAAGATCACCCCATCTCGGATTTATCCTTGAACCAAACGTAATCTAAATGCCTCTAGCAATTTTAGCATGCCCAAAAGCCCTGTTTCCAAAAGCCATGCAAACGACAGACGAAATGGCGAGGCATGCCTAGCTGGGTACGGTGGTCATGCCGTCAGCCGTGCGCACGGTCGCAAGCCGTGGCAATTTGCTAGCCTTGGAATGTGGCCCCCATTCCGTCAGCCATATTCAGTAAGCAACATATATGCAATAATACCCGGAGCTGTATTACTGTTAGCGGGGTTAGCGGGGTTAACCAAACCGAAATCGAAAAAACTGATAAAAAATCAAAATTAAAAATTTGAAAATATTGAGCCAAAAATTGCTGAAAAATCGTTAGAAACCAAAGGGTTAAGAATTCAATTTTTTAAAAAAAATGAAAAAAAAATGAAAACCGGCCAGTTTTGACCGTCCGATTGAACGCCGCAACATTGCGACATGATTTTGACCCAAACCGGTCCTTTTGTACCAAAACCAGTTGGTTTGCACCGAAAAACCGATCAGTTTTACGTCGTATAAATTTTTTCGAATTTTTTGAATTAAACAGATTTATTGACCGATTTTAGATGCCAAATCGGCTCGTTATGGTTTTTGAGCGGTTTTCATCAGTTTTGTTAACCCTGCTGATTAGTGAATATCAGCTGCCATATTCCCATATCACCTCTTTTTTCCCCGTAGACTGCATACACACACGTACCAAACTGACACAGTCCACAAGCAGCTACTACTCCTCCAGGATAGAGATGGCAACGGGTCGGGGCGGGTGTGGGTTTTACAAAACCCGACCCGACCCAAAACCCGAATTGAAAAACCCGCCCCGAACCTGAATACCCTATCGGGTAAAAAACTATACCCGAACCCGACGGGTTTGTGTTGTATGGGTGGTAATAGGTTGGGTCGGGTATGGATTTTGCAAAATCCGACCCGATAAGGAACCGAAACCCAAAAACCCGAGCCAAACCCTGCGAATACCCGAAACCCAACGGTTACTCAATGGGTATGTGCAGCATTTCGGGTACCCGATAGGTACCAGCGGGTGAAAATTAAAACCCGAACCCGACCCGAGCCCATTTTGGGTACCCGAGCCCATTTTGGGTACCCGACCCAAAGAACCGGCGGGTAAAAATTAAAACCCAACCCCGACCCGATCGGGTGCAAAACCCGTGGGTATCCGAACCCGCGGGTCCAATTGCCATCCCTACTCCAGGAGTCCAAAGTCAAAGGACACACGCACGTTTATGATGACTTAAATAATCGGATTCAACACTAGAATTTAGGTGTATCCTATGCATGCATCTTGCTGCGCTTTTCCCTCTTCGATTCGACGAACCAAGCCATTGATGACGACGAATTGAAACGGCTCACTCCAGCACTAGAAAAGCCCACGTCCGATGAACCGGGTCGACCATCAAACAAAAAGATACTCCCTCTGTTTGGACACCTCTCATTTAGCTTTTAAATTTTAGTCGTAGAGAAATTTCTCGATACATTATCCTCATAGTACATGGTAGGTGATAGAAATTAGATATAAATATTGATTTGTTGAGAGTATTTTTACTATTATAATACCGAATGAAATATAAATAAATACTGGCTAATTTGATCTGTTGTATCAAAAAGAATGAACGAACCATATTAAATTTAATATACCGTACAAAATCTCTTTGTAAATACATGTCATTCTACAATTTCGAGATAACTTTTTACCATTTTTTCCTCGTATACCCCTCTCTTTTAGTTATTTTCAATATCATTTAATACCGTGAACTAGAGTAAACCACACCACACAAATATATAATAAAAATCGCAGCCGAGGTAAATCCACAGCGCGACTGCACCACACGAGCGCGAAGCAAAGCGGCAGAAGCTGGTCTCGTACGTCACGCGTGACGCATGCGACGAGCGCACGTACAGACACAGTGGACGCAGCCACGCAGGAAGCAGCGGCTCAGCTAAGCAAAACGGCTCGTTTCCAACATGCCTTGGCATCCTCCCGTGCGCGCCAAGTTGCCTCGATCCTTCTCTCTTCCTTTTGTCAGCTTCCTCGCTTCAGCTTGCGTGCCAAGCCTAGAGCCCCTGGGCTCCCCGCTCCCGCGCCTATATATGCGGCGGGCGCGCACCTCAACCCGGCGCCGTTCGCGAGTCTCAAGGCATCCGCTCTGCACGCAACCTAGCTAGCTAGCTCACTTGAGCAGGCAAGGAGGAGAGCCGGCTAATTTGGCGACCGCAGGAGTTGCGAGGAGCCGACTAGCCGCGACGATGGCGTCCATGATGGGAGGAGACTTCGTGGAGGCCTACGTGCTCAGGAACGCCTACAAGGAGAAGGTGAGGCGCATGGATGAAGCGGCGGCGGCGGCGGCCGGTGGGAAGAAGAACGGGGAGGAGGGCGCTACTGCTGGCTCTGGAGAGAAGAAGGCTGCGGGCAGCAGGGGAGGATTCTTTGGGCTGATGAAGAAGAAAGTGCACCCCAAAGCGGCGGCGGCGGCGGCGGCGGCCATGGAGATCGATGGAGCTCCTCCTTCTTGATTTGGCTCTTACTGCTAGTTTTGGTAACGGGATTCGACACTCAGACGCCACGAAATGGAAATTATATGCCCAGCCGGCTGCAGCTTGCTGGGTTTAATTAGCTTCAGCTTCCCGCTAGGATGTGTGCAACTATGGCCTTTTTTGGTTTGTTCTTCTTTCTTTTTTCTTCAAGATGAGTGTGTAAGTGTAACTCACTCGATGTAATGTTGGTTCATTTGTTAGTTTGGTTACTTAAAAAAACAAAAAAAAATCCTTACTGAATTGAGGCGTTGTCCATTTTTGGTCGTCCGCAGTACCAATTTCAAGATTTTCAGTGTACTGACGTGTGGATGTTCATTTGGGCTAAGACTTTCTTCGCTTCAGCCAGACTGTTTGCTTATCTTTGTAAATTCTGATGGTTGTGTGCAAAAGAAGTACACTATTAATGGAGATTAAGCTTGTTGGAACTTGGAATAAGGTCATATTTTTAGATTAAAAGGACATCAACCATGTTGACATCCCAGTTCCATTATAGAAACTGGAAAAAAAGGAAGTGTATAGGCATTACCCGGATGTTTTTGTCCCAAAAAACATCTAAACTTTGGACCGTACGATCAAAACACACATCCGTAGGATCAACCCACCTCGAATTCAGGGGGGGCCGTGCATTGATCTGAAAGCAAATTCAATGGCCAGGAATTTGGATGATGGTTGCTAAAGAAAACATCCGGATAAAACTTATCAAAATCCGAAACAAAATACAAAAGTTCTAACTCACCACTTGACACCACAGTATCTAGCAACACAAAACTCAGCTATTTTAAATCCCATTACAGCAGATCAACGCATCAAAGTTGTCCGGCCACAAACTTAGCTAATTGAACCCCAAAACACAGATCAAACTAGAAACTCTTCTTGTTTTTCACCAGCTAAGCAAAATAGGAAGAGAGGGAGACCAAATCTTCCGGAATTGTCTCCATCGAAATGCTATTGTCCACCGAGTCTTCTTTCCTGCTCAATTGTCTCCAGAACCCAATGTTATCAGCAACGGTGCTTTGATCCTCATCTTCAGGTACTTGCAAAACTTCTCTACTTGATCTACCATCACCTCCTTGTATAAAGGTCTCCAATTTTTTAGTGTGACAAGCATCCTCCTCCAAATTGTTTTCACATCTAACCAATTCTGAGAAAGAAAAATTATGTTATTTCTATATTTCCACAAACTCCACAAAATAACAGCACCAATAGAATTTAGAGCAACATTCTTCTTAATAACTTCACTCTTTCTGCTCTTCTACCAAATTAGTCCATACTCTGTTAAGACTGACGGAGCAGCCAGCTGACGTACTCCCTCACACCAACATATCTTGACTAGTGCTTCTATGCTTTTCCGTCTAATACAAATTGTATAAATCTTGAAGCAAACGAAAGGATAAGTAACCACCATATATCCTTCATTCATGATTTAATATTCATACAATTTTAAAAAAGAAAAGCACCGAAACACCTCTCATATATCTTCGTTCCTTTTTTTTTTTCTAACACCAAACATTACCAAGCAAAACCCGAAAACAACACGCCTAGTCCTCATTTGACGTCAACTGATCTTAATTTAGCCATGATGACAACGACAAGCATCCATATGCTTCCGATCCAAGTCCATGAGAGTGATCTTTTCCATTCATGAAAGCCGAAGACATTTCTCGAACCATCGTCATGCATGACATTTGATACTGAAGAACTACTTAAAAATAAGAAAATAATCGAGACGTCTGTTTCATGCCGGTAATGTCAGCAACAATGGAATAATTTCTATTCTGCTGACACCTAGTTTAGTAGTTTGGACTTTCAGCATGTCAACAAACGATGAAGCGTGTGAGTCCATCGTTTGGCAATGCAAGCATGCGACAGCTAACGCTTGCTTGTTCAGATTTAACACTCAGTATTCCTTTTTCTTTTCTGAAGAGAGAAGCTGGTGCAAAAGAAGGCATACTGGCAAAACCGGATTTGTACACCACACCTCCTTGCCTGCCTACTTCCTTGACCTTTCCTGAACATCGTATGCGCATCATGGAATCGGTTCCTCAGGCGTCGACGTCACTGACGTGGGCCCTCCCAGCGTGTGGGCCTCACGTGTCAGTGATCCAATGTCAGAGGATTCGATGTTAGAGAATCTCATTTCGCGCATCATACGTTGACATCCATAGCATTACGCAGTTGCAGCCAAAAGCAAAGTTAGAGGAGGGTGTTTTTATCACATGCCTAAGCGGTGGACAGGATGGATCGAATGCTGACTTACTTGGGGTGCCTTTCAGGAAGAATGGGCAAATGAGAGCTGTTCCCTACCATCTTTCTCAAAAGTTCAGGATCAAAATAACTGATAAATGGAACTCATATGCGTTGGTTTCCACGTATGGGAGATTATGTTATGTGCATCAGAATTCCGTAGAAAAGATCAAAAGGGTTATAG
Source organism: Rhipidocladum racemiflorum (assembly GCA_036346355.1). Taxonomy (NCBI): domain Eukaryota; kingdom Viridiplantae; phylum Streptophyta; class Magnoliopsida; order Poales; family Poaceae; genus Rhipidocladum; species Rhipidocladum racemiflorum. The sequence continues at coordinate 26,258,539 of CM070571.1, forward strand.
CAGCTTTATTTATGATACACAATACAAGTGATAGTAGCAGGGCAGAGCTAGATTCCACAAGTGAAAAATCTTCAGACAGTGTACAATACAACTCACTATACAATACTCACGCACAGTGATCATGTGCTGTAGTCGCTGTATGCCTATAAGGAAGTGTTTCAGCAACTGAATTCGATTATACAAATGTAAATACCTGCAACCTATATCTCTCCTTGTCAAATTATAGACACATCGGTTAAAAAGATAGCTCCTGTTATGAAATAGCAACAACGATAACTCAGAAGCTCTCATTTTTTGTTTTCTTCATATGCATTCCTCTCCACGCTATTCTGCAATACAGCTTGCATTACTTGGAGATTATTGTTTGCCTCTTTTGTAATTACATGGAGCCTTCCATGAAGACCAGCGAGTAAATAAGGAGCCTCAGCATCGGTGAAATCATGAACTGGAACCGGTGGTACAAATGTACAATAGTTATCCAGTTGTCTATTTCAGAATCATATCTTTTTATCTGGCCACTGTCCAAGGAGTTGGAAGGCTCCAATGAATAAAGTTCATCATTAACCACAATACCTAATTTCGTGCCTGCTTGTCTTGCTGGCCATCCATCACCAAGACCATCTGACATTGTTGACCAAGAATTCAGTTCTGGGTCATAGATCTCACCTCCAACATCGAAAAAGAACGGCCATGCGTACAAGCTCTGAGGAACATATAGCTTTTCCTCGTAGGATGCCATTCCAGTGGCAATAGGCTTTCAGCACATCAGCCAGACAGCCAAGAGAGCTGTGGGCAGTACCTGTGCTTTCATGAAAGGCATTTCTGGCAACTCGCTCCACAGACCAGTTTTGGGATCAACTGCTTCACCCGACCGTAAAGGAAATGTTGTGTGCCGGATGAGGAACAGGGCTCAAGACCTGACTGAAGCAAGCAACAAGGCGTGGGGAGTGTGTGTGTGTAATACGATGTGTTGAGTTGCGTGTTTGGGTTGTTTTGTAACCGAATTATGTGAGCTGGGCCCACTGGGCCAGTAGAGGTGTGAGTTTGACAGGGGTATAAGTACCCACCAACTTGTGCTGGAAGTTTTGGTCGAATTTAACAATGCAAAACCTTCTCCTCTGAACCGTTCTTCACCACTTTACCAATTCTCTTCTTCCCCAAATCCCCAATTCCTGCCTTGACCATAACATTTGGTATCAGAGCCCAGGTTCGAATGATCACGGTTATACCTTGCACAATGGAGTTATTCGCTGGAGGGGACGAATCTGGGTCGGTAATAACACATTAGCTCAACAGCACATATTACAAGCCTTGCACTGCAGCGCGATAGGAGGTCACTCTGGCATTGGCTCAACTTACCAGAAAATTCGCGCATTGTTTGCTTGGCCCAGGATGAAGTATACAATTGAGCAGTTCGTTAAACAATGCGTCATCCACAACAGCTAAGGTGGAACACGGAAACTTCCGGTCTTTGTTGGCCGCCTAATACCAACACAATCATGGGCAATCATCGTATGGACTTCATTGAAGGATTACCCTTGTCTCACGATTCACAACAATATTAGTGATCATCGCACAAGTTTTCATAATATGCACATTTTTGCCTTTAGCACATCCTTTTCTGGGCTTTACAAGTGGCTCACTTGTTCTGTGATCATGTGTACAAGTTGCATGGTTTAATGTGATACTATCATCTCAGACCGAGACAAGGTATTCACCAGCGCATTCTGGCAGGAGTTATTCAAATTGTCCGACACACAGTTGAATATGAGCTCCTCCTATCACCCACAAACAGACGGCCAGACAGAGCGGCTTAATCAATGCCTTGAAACATATCTGAGATGCTTTGTCCATGCCTGTCCGAAGAAATGGTCTGCCTGGCTACCTTTAGCAGAGTATTGGTACAACACTACCTATCAAACAACAATCGGCAAAACTCCCTTTGAAGTGCTGTACGGATATCCTCCGAGACACTTTGGCATCACTACTGCCAATCTCAACACAGGGACAGACGTGCATGATTGGTTGGCGCAAAGAACACAGATGACTAATCTCTTGAAATCGCACCTGAACGAGCCTCGCGCATGAAGAACCAAGCGTATAAACATCGCTCGGAGCGTGAATTCAATGTGGTGACATGGTCTATCTTAAGTCGCAATCAGTATGTGCAATCCTCAATGGCATCTCGCAGAATCAAAAGCTTTGTTTCAAGTTTTTGGCCCTTATAAAATCTTGGCAAAGGTTGGACAAGTGTCATATAATTTCGGACTTGCCTGTGGTAGCAAGATTCATCCGCTTGTCCATGTCTCTCGACTTAAGGGGTATATTCCTCGCCGCTTAATCTGTGACTTCAAGATCGATAGCCTGCACAGAGGATGTCTTTGAACAACCAATTCCAGCGGGCCATTTTTGCACAGGTTAATCAAAAGGGGTGATCATGTGGTGCCGCGCCTGATTAAATGGTCCAACCTTCCATCGTCTCCGGGCAACCTGGAGAACTTATCGACGCTCGATCTCGCTCGAGGCACGACTTGAGGACAAGCCGCTTTTCAAGGGAGGGCAATGTTGTGTGCCTGATGAGGAACAGGGCTCAAGACCTCGATCAAGCAAAGCAACAAGGCGTGGGGAGTGTGTGTGTGTAATACGATGTGTTGAGTTGCGTGTTTGGGTTGTTTTGTAACCGAATTATGTGGTGGGCCCACCGGGCCAAGAGTGTGAGTTTGTGTATAAGTACCCACCAACTTGTGTCGGAAGTTTTGGTCGACTAACGTAAATGCAAAACCTTCTCCTCTGAACCGTTCTTCACCACTTTACCAATTCTCTTCTTCCCCAAATCCCCAATTCCTGCCTTGACCATAACATTTGGTATCAGAGCCCAGGTTCGAATGATCACGGTTATACCTTGCACAATGGAGTTATTATTTGGAGGGACGAACTGGTCGGTAATAACACATTAGCTCAACAGCACATATTACAAGCCTTGCACTGCAGCGCGATAGGAGGTCACTCTGGCATTGGCTCAACTTACCAGAAAATTCGCGCATTGTTTGCTTGGCCCAGGATGAAGTATACAATTGAGCAGTTCGTTAAACAATGTGCGATCATCCCAACAAAGCTAAGGTGGAACACGTGAAACTTCCGGTCTTTGCAGCCGCTTCCAATACCAACACAATCATGGGCAATCATCAGTATGGACTTCATTGAAGGATTACCCTTGTCTCACAGATTCACAACAATATTAGTGATCATCGACAAGTTTTCATAATATGCACATTTTTTGCCTTTAGCACATCCTTTTTCGGCTTTACAAGTGGCTCAGTTGTTCTGTGATCATGTGTACAAGTTGCATGGTTTACCTCATACTATCATCTCGCATCGAGACAAGGTATTCACCAACAGATTCGTGAGTTATTCAAATTGTCCGACACACAGTTGAATATGAGCTCCTCCTATCACCCACAAACAGACGGCCAGACAGAGCGGCTTAATCAATGCCTTGAAACATACCTGAGATGCTTTGTCCATGCCTGTCTGAAGAAATGGTCTGAATGGTTACCCTTAGCAGAGTATTGGTACAACACTACCTATCAAACAGCAATCGGCAAAACCCCATTTGAAGTGATGTACGGACATCCTCTGAGACACTTTGGCATCACTACTTCCAATCTCAGTACAGGGACAGACGTGCATGATTGGCTGGCGCAAAGAACACAGATGACTAATCTCTTGAAACTGCACCTGGAACGAGCAAGCCTCCGCATGAAGAACCAAGCGGATAAACATCGCTCGGAGCGTGCATTCAATGTGGGTGACATGGTCTATCTTAAGCTGCAACCGTATGTGCAATCCTCAATGGCATCTCGCAGTAATCAGAAGCTTTGTTTCAAGTTTTTTGGTCCTTATAAAATCTTGGCTAAGGTTGGACAAGTGTCCTATAAGCTGGACTTGCCTGTCGGTAGCAAGATTCATCCGGTTGTCCATGTCTCTCAGCTTAAAGGGTATATTCCTCCGTCGCAATCAGGACTTCAAGATCGATGGCATCAGACAGAGGATGTCTCTGAACAGCCAATTCCAGTGGCCATTTTGCAGCAGAAGTTAATCAAGAAAGGTGATCATGTGGTGCCAGTTGCGCTGATTAAATGGTCCAACCTTCCGTCATCCTTGGCAACCTGGGAAAACTTATCGGCGCTTCGCTCTCAGTTTCCGGAAGCACGACTTGGGGACAAGCCGCTGTTCGAGGGAGGGGCAATGTTGCGTGCCGGATGAGGAAATGTGGCTCAAGACTGATCAAGCAAGCAACAAGGCGCTGGGAGTGTGTGTGTAATGTCTGATGTTGAGTTGCGTGTTTGGGTTGTTTTGTAACCGAATTATGTGAGTCTGGGCCCACTGGCCAAGAGAGGTCTGAGTTTGACAGGGGTATAAGTACCCACCAACTTGTGCTGGAAGTTTTGGTCGACGAACAGAAATGCAAAACCTTCTCCTCTGAACCGTTCTTCACCACTTTACCAATTCTCTTCTTCCCCAAATCCCCAATTCCTGCCTTGACCATAACAGGAAACAAGCCATTCCGACCCCTACTTACCCCACCAATTACATATAACTTTACTGTTCAATAATGCTGCCTTAGAGAAAGCCCGACCATAGATCATAGGGCTTAACTTCCTGCCACAAATTGAGACAAGGGTCATATCTCCATACGCGTTTCAAGGCAACAGCTTTGGAAAAACCCCCTACTGTATGTATACGAGGCTATGACCATCAATCTAGTCCCAGAAACCTCTACTGTACGTATACGAGGCTAGGACCATCGATCTAATCCCTCAAATACGACCCAAATTCGTCTGGAATTTCTACGATCGAATAGCAAAGGGCGCGAATTCGACAGCACGGGCCTTGTCCCACAACCAATTAGTCAATCACACTCCACAGGCCTCACCTCTGACCGAAGTCCAAACAGATCAAACCTAACTACGACGGCTAGTCCATCGATCTGTCCTCTCTTCTTCTTTTTCTTGAAACGAAATCCATCGATCTATTCTCAGAAGATCCGCAACTAGCACGACCAACCAAACGAGCCGGAATCCAAGTGCCCCACTCCCCCTATCCTACGGGGTACCAGGGCATCCGAACTACTGGTACTGCTACCGAACGAATTGCACCGAATCAGACAGAAATTGCCCATTAATCAGGCGGGGAATCGGGATCGATCGAGGCTTACCGAGAGGCAACAGCCCGGTTCGAACCCCGGTGGTAGGGGCTGCAGGAGAAAGGAGGAGACACGAATAGCCGTGTGAGGAGCACCCCGTGCCCGATTACTGCGGACGAGCTCGGGCTGTGTTGGTACTTGGTACTCGCCTACTCGGTAGGGGGCGTGCAAGGGTCCAAAATCGTCGATAGCTGATTATCGTGATTATCGCCTGTATCATGCGGTTCTATTTCTGAAGCTGCTATAAATTGATGAAATTTAAAATCAAATTTATAAATTTTGGGAAATTTATGAAAAGGTGTAAAAATTTTGTGTGAGGTCCTGAGACAATGTTAATGATATTGTAAAATTTTCATATCATTATCAAAACAATGTTTTTTTTTAAAAAAAAAGGCTAACAATGCTATTGTTTTTATATATGCTCTTCTGTTTTTTTTATTTTCTAGGAGCAATAAATTAAGTCTAATATTTTTGAAATTTTTTGTATGAGGTCCTAAGGCAATGTTAATGATTATGTAAAATTTTCAAATGATAATCAAACATGTATATTGTTTTTAAATTATAACAATGTTACTATCTTTATATATGATCTTCTATATTTGATTTTCTTGGGGCACTAAATGAAATATAATATTTTTAACAAATTTACTACATGATCCTTAGCAACTAGTTATAGTGTAATTAAAATTTCAGATAATGGTCAAGCAGGTAAATTTGTATAAAAATTTGATAGTGTCCCTGTTTATTTTCATTAATTGATATTTTTAATTTTTAAGAAGTAATAAATAAATTCAAAAATTGTTCAAATTTATATGAGGTGTTTTATAGATTAATTGGAATTTATTCAAATTTTTTGCAATTTTTAATTTTCCTTAAGTGTGCCAAAAATCAGACGAAAAAAACGGCTCGAAAATCGGAGAACCCGCTCAAAAATCGGTGAAATCAGTTAATTTTTTATTTGTTTTGACAAAGTTTGGTCAGTGATTTCAAAAATTTTGGTTTCAAACTTGTTTGGTTTCTATCGATTTTTGAGTGGTTTTTGCCGATAATCAAAAATCGGTTCGTTCAAAAAACCAATTTTGTGAACCCTGGTGGTGTGGCAGAGTGAAGCCTGGAGCGCGCTTGGGATGAGGCGGGTGGGCGGGCGAATGGGAAGGTGCTTTCATGATTTTCTGCAATTTTCCCCCATTTTCTTTGTTTTTTTTCAATTTCCCTTGAGTGTGGCGAAAATCGGGGAAAAATCGCTTGAAAATCGGTGAAATCGGTCGATTTTTTATTTTTTTCAGCGAAGTTTGATCGATGATTTCAAAAAATTTGACTTCGAACTTGTTCAATTTCTACTGATTTTTGAGCGGTTTTTATCGATAATCAAAAATCGGTTTTCGTTCAAAAATCCAATTTTGTGAACCCCGATGGCGTGGCAAAGTGAAGCCCGGAGCGAGCTTGGGTCGATACGGGTGGGCGGATGGGAAGGTGCTTTCATGGTTTTCTTTTTAAAAGCTGCAGCTTTTAATCTGGATTTTAATTTGGATTTGATAGGCTTTGGTGTGGTTACATCCGGCCAGGGGAGCGGGGCAGGGACGAACGAACCTACGTGTATAGATCCGGTTGAGTGACATGGACTGTTTCAATCTAGCATCCTGGCTCACATGATGCCTAGTAAAAATATGCGATTTATTCATTACAAGTTACAGAATAGCGTTACAAGTTTATAATAACTCCGACGAACCTTTCTTTCCTGATCCGCCGCTGCCCGCTGGGAGCGAGGGCGCGGGCGGGGACCAACACGGCGTGATCCTCCCGCCGCGGGGCGCAGGCGTTGTGCACTCCACATCGTGCCGACCCTCGGGGCCGCGGTTCCCGTGGCTGGCAGAACGTTAACCGCGCGACGGTTGGCGGACGCGCGGCGCGGCAGCAGAGGCGTGCGGTGCGGGGCTCCGGCAGCGCGCGTGCCGTGTTACGGCCGGTGCCGGTGATCGGCGCTCGCTCGCTGCGGATTGTGAGCGTCTGGGCTTGCTCCGCTCTCCGAGATTGCGCTTATGTTCCGCGTGGAGACCGTAATTGCTTAGGCTGCCATTCTGAGCTCTGACCAAATTCAAACGCGTGAGAGATCGTTTCGGGCAAAGATTTGTGGAACGCGGCCAGAGAACACCCTAGCAATCGCGTCTAGTTGCCCGAGCCGGCGAGCTATGGATCTACAAGCAACACAAATAGGTTTTGCGGAGGTTCATCAAGCGACAGGAAGAGCAGCTGCTGCGAACGATGATCCTTCAAGTCTCCTACCTGACCATCTCGATTTAGTATTTTTGGTGTAGTTCAAAAATGTTAAAAGCTGCTTTGTTTGTTTCGTTGCTGAACTCTCTTTACATAGCTTTTTGTTTAGCCGTATGGTTGAACTGGTAACCCCGGGTACTTGTAAGAACTATGTTACTTTCAATTAAGGCTCGATCAGAAATGATTCTTTGGTCTAAAATACAAGCAATTCTCGTAGGCTGTAGCACAACCCCATGACACGCCGTACGTATTAATTCTATCATATATATATATATATATATATATATATATATATATATATATATATATATATATATAGGAAGCCTCTTTTCTACTCCCTGGAGTAATTACTCCCTATGCCGTATCTCCCAACTTAGTGAGTATTTCGCTGAGAGTATGTACGTGTAGTATGTAAGTATATAAGATCATCTGGGTGGTATTTACATTTTTTCAGAGGTGGTATGTACACTTTTTAGACATACTCCTTTTTATATACGTATATGAAGGTATTTGCAAAGTAGGCTAAAAACTATGTACTCCCTTGCAATTTTTTCATGTGGATCTCATTGGAATATCTTATGATTAGTATATGAGTGTATCCAAAGTGATAAAGGAGTATTTCAAGTTCGTTTGGGTGGTATTTCAGAGATGGGAGTAATTACTCCCGGGAGTACGAAGTATTTTTCCTATATATATATTGATTAATTTGATAATAATATTTATGATGAAATATAATATTTATGATAAAATAATTTATTTTGTGGAAGACCAACGTATTGTGTTAGGTTGGTTGTTTTGCTTGTAACAGGTAGGGGTGGGCATTTTTAGACCGAAACCGAATTACCGAACCGAACCGAACCGAATTAACCGATTATTTCGGTTTTTTCGGTTTACGGTTTTTGGTTTGGTTTTTATTTTGATATAATTCGGTTTTCGGTGTTCGGTTCGGTTTTTGGTTTTCAAAAACCGAAATAACCGAATAACCGAATAGCCTACGTACAATTCCACTTTTATAATGTTCTTCCTAAATCTACCAAACAATTATTATGTTCTAACATCTTTATGCATACATGTGGTATGTTCATATGTATTACTATATTTATACTATATTGACCTATGATATTATGTGGGTTTATCTCTACTTTATGTTGCGATATGAGAAGGATAAAATATAATCTACCTAGTATTTATTCATATTTCGGTTAACCGAAAAACCGAATTAACCGAACCGAAATATTTCGGTTAATTCGGTTCGGTTTTTCATTTTAGTCTGAGAAAGGATAAAATATAATCTACCTAGTATTTATTCATATTTCGGTTAACCGAAAAACCGAATTAACCGAACCGAAATATTTCGGTTAATTCGGTTCGGTTTTTCATTTTAGTCTGAGAAATTCGGTTCCCACTTTTCAAAAACCGAATTATTTTAAAACCGAAAAAACGGAACCGATTAGACCGAAAAAACCGAATGCCCACCCCTAGTAACAGGAGATGCAACACAAGTGTGGAGATGCAGCGTAGGCAAGTGCGACAGACGCAAACTGCATGTTGGGGAGAATCCGCACAGGATGCATGTAGCCCAGGAGCAGCATGTGAGTCACTCGAGTGCAGCAAGGCAGGACACGAAGAGATCAACACGGACCGTGCGCGACTCGAGTGCACATACACATGCTACATATAAGCTACATTTAAACTTGCCGATTAACTTATATAGCTACTTACATCACAAAAAACAAATGATATATATAAGCTATATTTAAACTCATCATCTTCAATTCTCTCTTTACATAGCTAGCTACATCTTGAGTATAATGCAATTAGAACCAATTATTACTTTAGATCGAAGAGAACAAATGGATCTACATCAAACTACATCAAAACCATCTTCAATTCCCTCTTTACCAAGCTAGATGTATATACCTTAAATATAATGCTGTTACAACCAATTATTAGTCTACATCACCTTCTTTTAAGTAACTATCTACATACTGAGTATAATGCAATTACAATCAATTACTATTTTACATTACAGAGAATAAATGGATATACACCAAGCTAGATCTAAAAGCCATCTTTATTTTCCTCTTTACTAAGTTAGATCTTAAATATAATGCAAATTTGAACCAATTATTAATCTTAGATGATATAGAACAGAATAATCTACAATCATAACTCCAAATCCAGGGTCACTTTCTACCAGATCGCCTTTCTATCGCAGCCACCTCAAAAATAGCTCCACAAACCCTAAAAATGCAGAGATGTCGGGTTTCTCTATTCTTATTTACTAGAAATAGTCATCACAGACGGTTTTTGGTTAAAACCGTCTGTGATGTGTCCCTCATCATAGACAGTTTTAGCCAAAAACCATCTATGATGTGGCGTCTATGCTATCTCAGCTGTTCGTGCAAAGGTGATTTTTTATTTTGCCTTCTGTTTATAAGTTATATGTATGTAGTACTATAATGTAGTGATACCGTAGTCTTATGTATATTTCTGGATTGAGAAATACTAGGAAACGGTATACCGTTCCTAGCTTTTCAACGGAGCAGAGGAGGAAGACAACCGGGAGGAGGGAGGAAGGAGGAGGGAGGAAGGAGGAAGAAGGAAGAGTACCCACGCGCCGATCTCGCCATCGCCGGCTCACCGCCGACCTCGTCGTCGCCGTCTCCATCGCCGCCGAGTTAGGGTTAGGGTTCGGCCTTGGGGGTTCAGGCTCGAGGTGTCCCCGGGGCTTAGAGGGATGCCGGGGGAGGCGGCGGCCCGGCGGTGGGGACGGGTTGGGTGAGGGCGGAGGTGGCGGCGCCGCCGAGCCGAGGAAGAAGCGGCGGCGGCCGGGCCGGTGGCGGCGGGAGGACCACACCTTGCCCCTCGAGTTAGGGTAGGCGGGGCGGAATGGCGGTGGGAGGGAGAGGGGCGGAGCGGCTAGCAGCGAGGGCGCCGCCAGCCGGTGTAAGACCCTCACTTTTATGCTACAGTGCAAACATAAAAGTAAGGTTCTAATGTGCATACTGTGCTAGTCCCATGATCAGTAGCTAGCACGCACAAACACAATTTGGAATCACAACCATAAAAAAGTTTCATATTTTATTACAGCGGAAGTAATGATACAATATAACCGAGAATGTCAACTAAACATAGCTAAACATAGCGAAAGAATCAGATGACTTGTAGTTTGCCGCATAATCCACAGGCAACTGACAAGGTAAAGCCTTAGAAAGAACTGTCGTTAACAATCCCGTTTTCCTGCGTCAGAGTAACTGTCGAAGTTTCCTGCCTAAAAACAACAATAATAGCAAGGGTGAGTACATTTCGTACTCAGCAAGATTTGAGTTGTGTGTTTGGAATGCAGGCTGATTCTAGAATAAAGCTTCTACGGTTAACTTTTGCTTGGAGCCAAATTGAATTATAGATATTGAATAATAGAGTGAAAGCGAAATTGTAAAAGTAAATACATAAGTAACAAGTATGTACATAAAAGTAATAAGAAGATATAGATAACTCACAGCCCTTCGTGAATAAAATGTAATGAAATACCCACATCCCTTCGTGAGTGATAAACGTCCAGTCTCATCATATGAAATATTATCTGAAGATTAAAGTTTTGTCCACACAGGGCACAACAGCTGAATTCAACCTTGCCAACGTAATGTCGAGTATTGAATCATCTGTAAGGGTAAGCTCACCAAATCTTTTTATAAAACAGCTAACTAGTGTCAGTTCGCCAAGTCGTCCATGACCGTGGACACGGCTATTCGAATAGTTTTAGACTCTGCAGAGTTGTACAGCTTTACCCACAAGATATGTTCTCCCTTTGTGGCAAGCGCATTTGACACACTTCCTTTGGTGTGCCGCCAGAGAGTTCATAACGAAACTGTTCGTTACTTGGACCTTAACTTTGCACTAGCCCGATGATGTTACCCCTGACTATGATGGAAGCTAAAAAGGTAAAAGTAATTCCGGAGTCAGTGACCCACCAGGAATAATAAAAGTAATTCCGGAGTCAGTGACCCACTAGGAATAATAAAAGCCCCAAATCATAGCCAGGCGTACACCGTTACAACGACAGATACCAACACCTCGGTGATGACACCTCCCTCGAGCAAACCTATATCCGGAATGCCCGTGCTACAACTGTCTACCAATGTGCAAAGCTAATTCCCAAATAATTTAATAAGTTAAGACTGTCCCAGTCCAGTACTTGTGGATGTACGGTTATACTTGGATCATGCAACACTACGTTCGGTCCTTGGGTGACATGGGCAATAACTCCACCCTAGCAACGTACATGTTAAAACATGTACATCCGGCTATTGCCAATAATCACCCACGTCGAAATCATAGTTTTGTTTTCAGAAAGGATAAAATATTAAAACTACAATATTCCATCAGGTTCAAGATTAAAGTTCATCATGTCCAATATTTAATCCAATATGTCAAGTATTTAAGTTCATCACGAACAGTAAACCATTTGTTCGTGTTCCCAATCTAAAGCAGGGCTAAGCATATGCATGTAATAATCGAATATACCCATTTTGACATCAAGTGTCTATCCACGAGCTAGGGTTATCAAGGTTCGCATATCAATGCCAATTGAGGAGATTTATCAATGATAAGGTATATCTACCAGTACCCAATAATAATTTTATGGAACATAGCATATGCAGGCAAGTTTTAATTAACATTCTAGTTAATTATGGAAAATTAGGATCAATATGATCAAGGGGGTGCTTGCCTTGCTATCCGTTGTTTTCAGGGATGAAGTCGAAGTTGGACTCTTGAAGTTGTCGACAATGGAGTCCGAGACGTCGGATTCTACACGTCGTATAACGGAAAAGAATAACAAATACATATAACACTTTCAATAAGGGCAAAAGGAAATCAGATGGAAAATCAAATATAAAACATCACATAAAACAAGCATGAGTGTGGACTAGGGTTTGTGAACGTATAAGTGTGTCACCTTTATGTTATAATCTTTGTCATTGATCAACGGTTTAAGGGTTGCATCGCAAACGACACCTATTCCTTATGATTCATTTTATTTTATTTTACGAATTCAGGAAGCTAAGATTGTAAGATTAAATATACTAAAATTCATTTCCAAGGTGTGAAGCTACTTGTACTATTACCAATTAGTACATGAAACAGCGGGTGTGAGTGCAAGTATAGGTTGTAGAATGATTGTCATATATTAATAATGCATGTCTAATTTATTGCTTAAGCACATGCATCTATGATACAGACCTTAGAATTTATATTTCATAGGGTTATGTTTTAAATAGAATTCAGATGCAAAGCATATTATAATAGGAATACTTATATGAATTAAGACCGTCATGCCTCAGGAAGTGATGCAAGACTGGCCCTCAGTGATCTAACAATTATCTCTGATGCTTTATTTTGAATCTTTGTAATTATGCTATCTAGATTTATGTTTCCAAATTAGGGGGAACCAAACAGGTGTTCAAGAAGGTATTTAGTGTTCTTACCCTATGGGACATTTTAAGACTTCCTATATATCCTCCGTATGTGGAGAACAATTTATTAATTCAAACTAAGTTAATATTTTATATCTTTGTTAATTTACTGATCACCATCATTTTACATGTTTACTAGCGGTAATGGTAAATCATTAATATTTCCTTTGATCTATAGTCTAATTTCCCCTTTTCCTTCCCTTATTCTTTTCTTCCTCTCTTAATTCTTTTCTCTTTTTATTTTTCCCCAGCCAGCTATTCCATTTTTTCTTCTTTTTCTTATCCGGCTGCCTCTCTTTTTTTCCTTTCCTCTTCCTGTTTCTTGGGCCGACCGACACCTCTCCTCTCTAGCGTCTTCCTCTTTCCTTTCCCCAATCTCCCGATTCTTCTCCTCCTGGCTGCTTTCCTCGACTCGACTGATTGCCTCGGCGCCGTCGGTCCATCTAGCCACTCGTGCCCTTGGCTGGTTCTTCGCCTCGGTTTGCCCTGGTGCCTGCGCCGTGCTGCTGCTACCTGGGTCTTCTCCTCTCGGGCCGTCGCTGCCTCAGGCTGCCACCGGCTTTGGCGGAGGGAAGCATCCACCGCCTCCACCGATGGCAAGCGCCACCTCATCGGCCCTTCTTCTGGTGCGTGCTCGTGCGGGCGTCTCCTTCTCTGGCCTTCATCGGCTCACGCTGCCTTGGGCGACCGTGCCGCCTCGATCCAGCTCCATTCCGGTTTGTTCCCGATGCAATTTAGGGTTTGGTAAACCCGACTCAAATCCCCCTTTTTCCTCTCTTCCTTTGATGCCGAATTTCCCCCCTTAATCTGTGATGGATGGGCACATTGGATTGTTTGTGATTTAAAATCGGTGGAGTTTGTGTTGAATGACTTGACACTGGGGTTAGTCATCTCTAATCTGTGATGCGCTTGAGGTTTTAATTTAACAATTCATAGCACTGATTTTTGTGATGTAACAAGGCTTAGTAGATGATAAGTTTGATACTAAGTCGCTGCATGATCTTGGAATACTTGACTAGAGTATATTGTTAGTAGTTTTCTGATGGTTCCAATGCATGGTAGATGATGATATCTGATGCTATGCTGTGAGACTTCATTGTCCCTTTTTGATATGTGATGTGTGTGAATAATTTATCTGGGATTGATTACATTGAGATTGATGCAAAATGGGTAAGCTTAGTAGGTGATGATGGATTGATACTATGCAGCGCTTAAGGATCCTTGGGATGCTTAGAGTCACATGCTGACAGTGGCTTCCAATTAATTGGTAATACATGGTAAATGATGAGATACTACTATGTTACTGAATGATTCTCTGAATGCTTATTTAAAGCATGATGACAATGACTTAAAGAGGTTTATTGCATGGCAAATGATGATCTGATGCCATGCTATGTTCTGGTATTCCTAATACTTGGCTATAACATGATGACATAAGCTTCAACTTAGATTACATAGTAAATGATGAAATTGATACTATGTTTGGTGATTGAGTTATTTCTTTTGGTCTGTGATGATTCGCTAATTAGCGATCCCATCGGTTGGATGATGCTATGACGATGACTCTAGCTTGAAATATGCCGGGGGAGTATTTTCGGGTTGAAGTAACGCATAGCGTAATCCCGATGGGTTTCTTTTACTGAGACCATCTCTTTTAGCCTTCTACTGTTTATTCTTGCTTCTAGCTCATCCTTACTTCTACTATCTATTCCATTTTGATTTCTAGTCCTTTTTGTTCTTGCTGTCTCTATTACACCACTTTACATGGGAGGTTTGGCTAGGACTTACTTGGATGTGCTCTGAAATGAAATCTGGAAGGGAAGGGAGATGATCTTGCTGCTTAGGGTTGGATCTCATTCCTTCCTTCTGGTTCCTAGTTGCTTCTTGCACCAGATCTGAATCTTGTCTTTCCTGGCTTCTTCTGACTTATGTGGGTAGGCTTTGGGGCAATAGCTTGCCTTGTGATTTCTTGGATGAATTTGAGGCTTACTTGAGTCGTTGATGGTGATATGAGCGCATGGGTGGCTTTGTTCTGTGATGCTAGATGAAACTTGGCTAGCTATTATATAGCCATGGAAATGGATTTGCAACAGGGTTAGAATGGGTCCTGATGGCTTGGTTTTTGCGGCTGCAATGATTGCACATATTAATGACTTAGTCGGTGCAATGGTTTTGGTCTTGTAGCTTATATGGCCGGCTGGCTTGAGCTCTCGAGCTTTAGATAAGAATGAAGTAGATGCATTGGTCCTAGCCATGTACTTGGATAAGGTGAAGTGAATGCATTGCTTATAGTCTAGAGGTTTGGATAAGGCTAGAACAAATTCATTGCTCCAAGTCATATGGTTGGATGAATGCACCTAATGATTGTCTTGGCCAATACATTGCTCTTGGTCTTTGAGACCCATGTGCTTGGCTAGCTTGGTGCGCTATGCTTGGAACATGGTTGGGTTATCGAAATGCCTAATGCTCATGTTTATCTCTTTATCTTTCTACCACGCGATATTTTCTAAATATTCGTGTCTACGGCTTAAACAGGTTTGTTTATTGCCGAATGATGCAAACCTAATCGCGAGAGGAGCCAGATTGGGCCCCGGACAATCTAGGGTACCTCATTGAGCGATCAAACAATTAATTAGCTGATGACAATTCTTTCTCTTCTATTTATTGTATTTAATTTAACGCATTTACTTTATTCTTATTCTTATACATGTGCAATTGAATATGCAGATTCACAAGATGCAGATCAAGTCAGCATAGGAGATGTGGTTTATAGTTTTGTATTTTACTTTTTGAGATGTAGTTTGTAACCAGATATGTAATTAGATAGTTATGTGAGTTGTAATTGTAATTGCATATGTAATCGAATGATTGTAAGAGTTGTATTCCATATAATTGTTGTATGCCATTGTAAAGATCTTTGTATTTCCTATTTATTGTAAATGTGAACTACGATGTATCAATAAAACTTGTGTTGCAGTTCAATCCTTTGTAATGATTACTTTTGGTCAGTAAATGGTAATTGGTTTATCTTTTTACCATTTTCTTCTATAACGTTTTCCTTCTCTAATTTAAGGAATTCAATTATCTTTTAACAAAAGCTTTTAGATTTGTAGAAGGATAATAATAAATCAAATTCACATTTTAATATTTTATTTTTACTGTTTAATAAATTCTGGGATGTTACAGCCGGGGCGGGTGGCGGAGGCGGCGGGGGAGGAGGTGGAGGCGTGCGAAGCGGAGTGAGCGAGGGAGTGAGAGGAAGGAGTGGGCGATGCGGGGTGGGCGAGCTGGGGAGGTGCTCCGTTGGGAACGTTCCCAACGGTATAGCGTTACGTAGTTGCTCTCTCCTGGATTTAACCTATCAAAAAATATGTTTGGAGTCCAGAATTTAGGTAGGATGAGTAACAATCAGGCGTGAATCGAATGCGAAGGTGGTTCTCTGTTTAGTTGTCCTCGCAAGCGACCAATTAATGATTCACCGTTACTTTGGGGTACTGTACATATGACACGTACCAACAACTTCGAAGAAACCATCCATCCGAGGAAATGCAAATCTCCGCCTAGGAGGACCTCCACCAATTCTCTTTGCACACATCTATCTCGAGATTCGTGCACACAATAGATGCACATGCAGGCTCCACCGCTCCAGTGCTCCTAGCATCCTTGAGGAATCTCGTCTGTTCTTGGTAGATGAGGATGGTGCAGCTGCCAGTGCTACCCAAATGCTTCCCCGTCCTCGCTGATGCCACCTGAAGCCGTCGCCGCCGCTGCCGGCAAGCTCATTCGTGTCTTGCACATGACAGGTACATTCGTGTCTTTCACTGTTTAGCACTATTTATTTTGCAATTTGTCTTTTTCATATTGTTAGGGTTAGGGTTGCACACGCACACAATAGATTGGAACAGTGGACACGAGATTTTACGTGGAAAACCCTTGCGGGTAAAAAACCACGGGAGACGAAAATCCACTATGAAGGTTCAAGGATTACAAGTACATGGGGGTGGCTTATATAGCCAATGAGTCCGTATCGTAGAAGGCAAGGACTCCAAGTTTGGTAAGATTAGATATTGAGTCATATCCTAACAAACCTCCCCTTGACTCAAAATCCATAATGAAAAATTGTCTCCAAGAAACCCCGAAGGGCAATTAAGCGCCATGAATACCAACCAAGTCAAGACAATGCTTGAACTTGGTATTAGAGAGAGACTTGGTGAGCATGTCTGCAGGATTATCATCAGTATGTATCTTTCCCACAACAATATGTCCTTCAGCAACAATGTCGCGAATAAAGTGGTACTTGATATCAATATGCTTGGTCTTGGCATGATACATATCATTCTTGGTCAAACAAATAGCACTCTGGCTATCACAATAAAATGAAGAACATCCCTGTTTAATACCAAGTTCAGAAACCAGACCTCGCAACCAAATAGCTTCCTTAACGCCTTCAGTAGCTGAAATATATTCCGCTTCAGTAGTAGAAAGAGCGGCAATAGGATGTAAGGATGCTTTCCAACTGACTGCAGAACCACACAAAGAGAAGATATAACCAGAAATTGATCTTCGTTTGTCAAGATCACCAAAGATAATCGTAATCAACAAACCCAAGAACATCATTAGATTTCACTTTATTCTTATCAAACATCAAGCCAAAATTAGAAGAGCCTTACAAATAACGAAGAATCCACTTAACATCATTCCAATGCTCTTTGCCATGATTATGCATAAAACAGCTAACAACACTATGAGAATGAGCCAAATCGTGCAGTGCAAATCATAGCATAAATGAGATTACCAACTGCTCTAGATTAAGGAATACGAGACATATAGTCTTTGTCTTCTTCATTAGTAGGACACTGACTTGAAGATAATTTAAAGTTAGAGGAAAAAGGTGTAGAATCATGTTTGCAATCAACGAGATTAAATCTGCCAAGTACCTTCTCAATATAACTTTTCTGAGATAGAAATAATGTACCAGCTTTGCGATCGCGCTGAATTTCCATCCCAAGAATTTTCTTTGCTGGACCAAGATCTTTCATCTCAAATTCATGACTAAGTTGAGCCTTCAATTGTTTAATCAATGACTTGTCATGAGAAACAATGAGCATATCATCAACATAGAGCAGCAAATAAACAAATGAACCACTTGGGAACTGTTTGAAGTAAACACAGTTATCATAATTGTTGCGAGAGTATTGTTGTGCAATCATAAAAGAATCAAACCTTTTATACCACTGCCTTGGAGCTTGTTTTAAACCATAGAGAGACTTTTTTAAATGACAAACTAAATTCTCCTTTCCAGGAGTAGCAAAACCCTCAGGTTGTGTCATAAAAATCTCTTCTTCTAAATCTCCATGTAAGAAAGTAGTTTTAACATCAAGTTGCTCTAATTCCAAGTCAAATAAAGCAACAAATGCAAGCATAACCCGAATTGAAGAGTGGCGAACAACAGGAGAGAAAACTTCATTGAAGTCAATACCTTCCCTTTGGTCGAAACCTTTTACCACTAAGCGGGCTTTCCATCTTGCGAGTTCAATTCCACAATACCATCCTTCTTCTTAAAAATCCATTTGCACTTTAAAGGTTTCTTACCTTTTGGAAGCTCAACCAAATCCCATGTTTTGTTCTTATGAAGGCTCAAAATTTCTTCGTCCATAGCTGTCAACCACTTAGAAGAATTTTCACATGAGATAGATTCAGAATAAGAAGAAGGTTCAAAGGTATCACAAATATCTTGAGCAGCAAGAAGAGCATAACAGGCCATATCATCAGTGTCACGATATCTAGCAGGCAATTGAATATTTCTTCGTGTTCTATCTCTAGCAATACAAGGATCATTAGTACTAGGAGATGCTGAGACTGGCTGTGAAGTAGGACCACTTGGTGCTGAAATTGGTTGTAAAGTAGAACCACTAGATGAATCATTATCAACGGTAGGTAAGACTACATCAAATTTTGCATTTCTTGCAGCAACTTCAGAAATTTCAGATTTAGTTGTGGATGAAATTTCAGATTCATTTGTGGATGAACAACCATCACTACCAGATGAAAGTAAAGCATCTTCATTAAAAGTAACATCACGACTAATGAATAATTTGCGAGCATCAGAACACCATAAACGATATCCTTTGACACCTGAACCATATCCAACAAATATGCATTTTCTTGCTCTAGGCTCTAATTTTCCATCACTCACATGAGCATAAGCAGGACAACCAAATATTTTCAAGTTTGAATAATCAACTGGTTTACCTGACCAAACCTCTTCTGGAATCTTAAAATCAATGGCTGAATTTGGAGAGCGATTAACCAAATAAGAGGCTGTGGAAACAGTCTCAGCCCACAAAGCACGCTTGTCCCATAAACCTGCATTTGAAAGCATGCAACGAGCTCTTTCCAGAAGAGTGCGATTCATACGCTCTGCCACACCATTTTGCTGAGGTTTACCTGGAACAGTCAAATGTCTTGCAATACCATGATTAGCACAAAACTGATTAAACTCACCACTGCAAAATTCTAATCCATTATCAGTTCTAAATTTCTTGATTTTTCTGCCTGTTTGATTTTCAACCAAAGCTTTCCAATTCTTGAACACTGAAAAAGCTTCATTCTTATGTTTCAAGAAATAAACCAAAACTTTGCGAGAAAAATCATCAATGAAGGTAATCATGTAGCTACATCCTCCAATAGAAAGAAATTTAGAAGGACCCCAAAGATCAGAATGAATATAATCAAGAATTCCTTTGGACTGATGAGTTGAAACAGAGAAACTGACCCTTTTTTGTTTGCCAAAAACACAATGTTCACAGAAGTCAAGTTTGCCAATATCATCTAAATGTCCTTTCTTGCATAAAAGATGCATACATTTCTCACTCATGTGACCCAAGCGCATATGCCAAAGCTTGGTGATGTGAGAATTTGATGCAATCGTTGAAACAGCTGCAGAACCTGTAACTGTGGAACCTTGAAAGTAATAAAGACTATTGATTCGATTGGCTTTCATGACAACAAGATTGCCTTTAGAAATCTTAAGAACACCATTTTCACCGGTATACTTATAACCCAAAGATTCAATAGTGCCTAAAGAAATAAGATTTCTTTTCATTACGGAACATGACGAACATTTGTGAGGGTTCTAATAGTGCCATCATGAGTTTTGATTTGAATAGAACCGATGCCAACAATTTCAAGTGGAGACTCATCAGTGATCCACAACATCACCACTACCAACAGAATCATAAGTAGAGAACCACTCTTTAAATGGGCAAATATGAAACGTGCAAGCTGAATCAATAATCCAAGCAGTTTGATTCCTCAAGTTGGAAGTGCTAATTAGAGCCTCACCATCAGATTCATTTTGAACAAGACTAGCCTCAGCAGGTTTATCAGATTGTGGCCTTTTATCTTTATCTGTCTTATTTTTCAGCTTGTAACAATTGGAAACATCATGACCATAATTCTTGCAATAACGGCAAAAATTGTTGGATTTACGTCCTCTTGACTTAGATCTAGACTTTGATCTCTCAGAATTGCCTTTATGTTGTGATCTACCTCTAACAATTAAACCCTCAGCCTTAACTTCAGAACGAGAATCAATATCAAATTTTTCCTTGGACAATAAATTTGATTTAACATTCTCGAAACTAAGGGTGTCATGATTACCATAAAGCATAATCTCCTTGAAATGTTTAAAGGTAGCAGGCAAAGAGACGACCAACAGAATAGCCTTATCTTCATCATCAATTTTTACCTCTAATTTCTCAAGATCAATGATGAGAGAATTAAACTCATTAAGATGAGACTGAATAGAGGTACCTTCCGCCATGCGAATTGTGTACAAACATATATTCTAAATGCGATTGAGTTTGGTCTTTAAATTTCACAGGATTGTAGAACCTCATCTCCCCTACGTATGATAATTTTTTTGAGAATTTATCAAAACTTTTACACGTGGGTTTCACGGAGTTTCACTGTAAGGGGGGTTTTCACTGGATCTATTGTCTATTATATGTATATATGTACATATATGTATATATGTATACATATGTACATATATGTATATATGTATATATGACGTCGTAATGGGGCACCATGGTGCTCAGGCACCATGATTTTAAATGCACGAATTTAAATCAAATTTGGGTATATTTTTTTTTTGAAACTTTCAGTTTTAAAATATATATCCATCTATAACAATTCAAATAAAACACATACCTTTGAAAAAATATACTTGAATTTAAAGATTTCAATGAATTTAGATCACATACTTTGCTGAACACACACACACACACACACACATATATATAATCAGCACATACCTATAATCAAACTATCATAAAAAACTTTAATTCAAACTTGTTTAAACTAGTTAGTAAACTAGTTAAACTTAACATCATAAAAATTTTAAATTTTTTTTAATACAAATAAATAGGAAAAATACTCTTTTTGAATCATGGTGCCTAGGCACCATGATGCCCTATATATATATATATATATATATATATATATATATATATATATATATAGGAAAATGGTTAAAATGCCCACAGAATCACGTACTCCCATTCTCAGTATACCGCTTAAATAATGTTATTATACCTCTTTATCATTTTGAGTATACTCTAATACTAATTATAAGATACTTCAAAGTGAGTTTCACGAAAAATTTCATCAAAGTCCATCCTTTGTAGCATAATTTGTTTATATACTCTTTTTATATATGAAAAAGGGTATACAGCAAAAAATAAAGAGCTCTAATGAAGTTTTTTCAATAATATCGTATTGTAGTATCTTAGAATTATTATTAGAGTATACTGAAAGTGATAAATGAGTATAACACATTCGTTTAAGTGGTATACTGGAGGTGGGAGTACATACTCCCAAGAGTACAGAAAAGGTTTCCTATATATATATATATATATATATATATATATATATATATATATATAGCTTCCTCTCGAGTGAAATTGTAGAGCTAGCCTGCCGCGCCTGCGGAGCGCAATGGTCGGCTTCAAGTGAGGAGCACATGAGGGGGCCTGCCTCAGCCGGTGAGCGCGGGAGGCACGTTCCGTGGTCCGGATCGGGCTAGATATGTAATTCCGCTATGGTGAAAAGGGCTAGAAAAGTGATGGCTTCGTTGGCAAGAAGATAGGTAGCGTGCAGGTGACTTAAGATGGCACATTTTTTTTACCCATGGCCTTGGTTATCTTCTGTTTTAGTTTTTAAACTAGCCGGATGGCCCACAGAATTTAGACGGCTAAGTTTGTTTCCATTTATTTTCTACTAAGAGATAATTTAGGTGCTTTAGACTAATTATATATTGTTGTAGCTAGTGTTTTGGATTATTATATATTACTGTTAATGATTTTTATGTGCTTTAGAAATATTTCAAATGCTAAGATAAATTTGAAAGCTAAAATACATATTTTTAATTAAAAAATCAAAATACATCTTAAGAAATATAATTGAAGGATAACTTTTGATTGCAAAAAATTAGTGAGCATGATATGTTGTGACAACATCACAAACATGGTAGTGAATATGTTTTTAGGGAAAAACAATCACTCAACTTTTCATGCAGGGCGCCTTTTTTGGTTGAAACTTATCGTTTTTCCATTTCTCTACATATTTTATGTACCTCTCTTTTATGCTTTATTCCTGACTCCTGAGTCGGCAAAAAATAGCAGACCAGCATGGTGTGCACAGCAGGTCACAACGAGATAAGCGTAGTGATATTGAGGGCCAACCCTTTATCTCCAACGTTGCTTTGCTTGCAGTTGCCATTATCTCCTTTTATTCTTTAATCAAACTATAGTTATACTTCATCTTACATTCGGTCCGTTGCATGTATGAGAATCAAGTAATTAATTTTCTAGTAAAATGTTGGCCTCTTCTCAGACTTGGCTACAGCCTACATCGATTCTTTTGTGCCGTATCCTTGAATGCCAGTATGCCACCCTATCCAGATCGAAAAAAAGGCCGGTAGGCCACACATAGATAGCTCAAGGTCGAAGTGTTGATTACACATAGATAGCTCAAGGTCTAAATACAATTTTTTTTAAAGTTTATAATGTGATTTGCACCATTTTCTCTTTGGTTGAAATTTATCGGTAAGACTTTTATCAGGTCAATAACACTGTTATATTTTTTGAAAATTCCTTAGGCTTGATCAACATCTAAATTTTTTTGTGGGAACATTAGTTTTGCGTTAGGATCATCCAAAAAAATTTCAAATTTTTTTGACATCGTTTGAACCATCCTTCGTTCAGTTGAAATTTACCAAGATTTCAGCAATTTCGGACAAAATTTTGTTTTTTGGACTGAAATCTCAGAAATATTGGTTCATAAAATGCAGATTTGAATTTTAATTGTTGAATTTTGTCCAAATTTCATTCGAAATGACGAGATTTCGGATTTTGGAGGGTGACGAGATTTGAACCTAAACGAAATTTGGAACCCTGCTCCGTGCGCACACAGGAGTCGGTACAGAACCAACAGAAAGCAATTTCCTATTGATACAATGAATCAAATGTAGCAAATAGTACACACTACTGTAGCAAAAGGAGCCCCTGTGCTGCGAAGAACAGGAGGCAAAGAGAGAAAAAGAAAAAGAAAACAAAAAAAATAAGAGATTTTTTCGGGATTTCTTCCACATGGCAAGTTTGAAGTACAACCTTCCACTGCTGGATCACGACATAAGATTTTCTCTTTGGTAAGTCAAGATGCAAACTATCCTTGCACAGATCGATTTGAATGACACTCTTTTGGGGATTGATAAGATGCTCACTGCATGGTCCTTAGAGGAGAAGCAACATAAATATCGTAAGGCCTTATCTCAAATTTATCTTCATCTATCAAACAATATTCTACATGAGGTTTTGAAGGAGAAGACCGCCACCGCATTATGGTTGAAGCTGAAGCAGCTTTGTATGACCAAAGATCTGATCAGTAAGATGAATTTGAAGCAGAAGCTTTATTCGCACAAGATGGTGGAAGGTGGGTCATTATTGAACTGCCTGATAGCATTCAAAGAAGTAGTCTCGGTTCTCGAGTCTATGGAGGTAAAATATGATGATGAAGATTTGGGTCTTATTCTTTTAAGCTCGTTGCATAGTTCATACTCTACATTATAAGATACAAGTCTATATAGCCGAGATACTCTTACACGTAATGAAGTATATAAAGCACTGCATGCAAAAGAAAAATGAAACTTATGGTTCCGAACAAAAGCTCAAGTTCTCATTCAGAAGGCCTGATTGTCCGTGGGTGACAACAAGAGAGGAGTTCAAACGGCGAATCAAAAGGCAAAAACCCAAGGAGAAATCACGAAGGCAGATTAAAATTCAAAGGAAGGTACACGTTGTGTAAGTATTGCAAAAGATGAACACGATATATCTGAGTGCTGGTGGGTAAAGAAAAAGGAGAAGAGAAATAACAATTTTAAAAAGGATCAACAAGAGGATGAAGCTAAAGTCACCATTGTTACTAAGAAAGATTCTGATGGTGGTATTCTCATTGCTTGTGTCGGTGATTCCAAAACTGGTGGTAAGTGGATTCTTGATTTAGCCTGCACATTCCACATGAGCCCAACTGTGAGTGGTTCGTTGACTATGAAGCTACGCCAAGTGGACCCGTGTTGATGGGTGATAATACACCGTGCAAGGTTGTAGGCATTGGTTCTATACAGATCAAGATGTTTGATGGCACCGTCAGAACTTTATTGGATGTTCGATACATCCTAAATTTAAAGAGAAGTCTTATCACGCTAAGTACTCTTGCTGCTAAAGTGTACAAGATTCAGGTGAAGGTGGAGTTTTGAAAAGTCTCCAAAGGTTCTCTTGTTGTGATAAAGGGTGATATGAAGGCTGCCAACCTATATCATTTGCGAGGCACCATAATTTTACGTAATGCTGCTATTGCCTTAAACAAATCATCTGATTCTGATGCTACTAATCTTTGGCATATGCGTCTGGGGCATATGAGTGAAATTGGCATGATGGAGTTATGTAAAAGAGGTCTTCTTGATGGTCAAAGCATCAATAAGTTGAAGTTTTGTGAACATTGTGTCTTCAGCAAGCAAAAGAGGGTGAAATTTAGTACTGCAACTCACTCTACAAAAGATATATTAGATTATGTTCACTCAGATTTGTGGAGAGAATCCCGCATTCCATCGCTTGGAGGTGCTAGTTATATGTTGACCATCATTAATGATTACTCAAGAAAAAGTTTGGCCATATTTCATAAAGCACAAATTGGATGTGTTCAAGACATTCAATGAGTGGAAGATTACGATTGAAAAACAAACTAAAAAGCATGTAAAGAAGCTGCATACCGATAATGGCTTGGAGTTCTATTCTAGAGAATTTGAAACTTTATGCAGATCAGAGGGTATTGTGAGATATTACACTGTCCCTTATCCTCCTCAACAAAATGGTGTGACCGAACGCATGAACAGAACCATCATGGAGAAGGTACGTTGCATGTTATCTAATTCTGGCTTATCTAAGAGTTATTGGGCTGAAGCTGCTTCCACTGCTTATTATTTAATCAATCGATCACTAAACCTGGCAATTAATAAGAAGACTCCAATTGAGGTATGGTCTGGTTCTCCAGTAGATTGTTCAAATTTGAGAATATTTGGTTCTCCTGCTTATGCTCATGCTAATAATGGTAAATTAGAGCCTAAAGCCATCAAATGCATTTTCCTTGGTTACAAGTCTGGTGTAAAAGGCTATAAATTGTGGAATTCTGAAACTAGAAATGTGGTTATTAACAAAAATGTTACCTTTGATGAATCTGCTATATTGTATGATAAACCATCTATTAATGTTCTCGCTAAGGAGTAGCAGAAATCAAGTGTGCGGGTGGAGCATGTTATTGATTCAGGATCTACATCAGAAACCGAAAAGGAAAATATACAAGATGTTCATATTATTACACAACCAACACAACGTTCTATTGCAGCTGATAGTCCTAAGATGAATATTTAAGCACCCAAGAGGTTGATTGAAGAAGCCAATATTGTGGCTTATTGTTTGAATATGGTAGAAGAAATTGAAGGCACTGCGGAACCTTCAACTTATTCAGAGGCTATCTCTTCTGGTGATTCTGAAAGATGGATGACTACCATGTATGATGAGATGTAGGGCCTGTTTGGGAGAGCTCTGCTCCTCAATTTTTAGCTCCACTCCAAATTTGTGTAGCCAAACACCTCAGCTCCATAGAACTCTAACTCTAGGAAAAATGCGAATCTAGGGGGCTGCTCCATGGTTTTTGTGGAGCTCCTCAAGGGGTACTCCAAGAAACACCGTTTCATACCCACTCGTGAAGTTGCTAGGTAATTACCCACCTTTGCCACTGGTTACACATATGAGGTAATTACCCACCTTTGCCACTGGTTACATCAACACCCAAGGACATAAATGGATATCCACACCAAAACCATTTATTCTTGAAGCTGGATCTAATTTGCAAGCCAAACACCTCCCTTCCCTACTTCAACTCTATGGTGGAGCTACTCAAAGGCGAAGTTGATGAAGTGGAGCTGATTTTTTTGGAGTGGAGCTCTCCCAAACAGGCCGGTAATCTCTTGAGAAAATGGCACTTGGGGGCTAGTCAAGTTGCCAATTGAGAAAAAGGCTATACACTGCAAATGGATATTTAAAAATAAGGAAGGTATATCTCCAATCGAAGAGGTTAGATACAATGCAAGACTCATTGCTAAAGGATACATCCAAATTCCAAGCAGTGATTTCACAGATATTTTTTCCCCAGTTGTAAAGCATAGTTCTATTCGCACTTTACTCAGCATTGTGGCTATGCATAATTATGAGCTTGAGCAATTGGACATGAAAATTGTGTTCTTACATAGGGAATTAGAAGAAGATATTTATATAAAGCAACTGGAAGGTTTCATCGTTCTGGGAAATGAGAATTTTGCCTGCAAATTAAAAAAAATCTCTTTATAGTTTAAAGCAATCACCTAGATAATGGTACAAGAGATTTGACTCCTTTATGATCTCTCAACATTTTAAAAGATCATATTATGATAGCTATGTCTATTTAAAGACTGCTAATAGTTCATCTATTTATTTGCTTTTATATGTTGATGATATGTTGATTGCTGCAAAAGACAAGGCAGAAATTTCAAGATTGAAGGCACAATTAAGTAGTGAATTTGATATGAAGGATCTAGGTGCAACAAAAAAGATTCTTGGTATAGAAATTACCAGAGATAGATGGTTTGGAAAATCATACATAAGTCAGAAAGGGTATATTGAAAAGGTCCTTCATCGTTTCAACATGCATAAAGCCAAACCGGTGAGTACTCCATTAGCTGCACATTTCAGATTATCTTCAGTGTCATGCCCACAATCAGATGATGAAATTGAGTACATGTCTAGAGTTCCATATGCTAGTGCAGTTGGTTCACTTATGTATGCTATGGTATGTTCTCGGTTTGGCTTATCTCAATCATTAAGTGTTGTTAGTAGATACATGGTTAATCCTGGCACAGAGCATTGAAAAGCAATACAGTGAATTTTTAGATATTTGCGGGGCACTTCTAATGCTTGTTTACAGTTTGGAAAAACTAGAGATGGACTAGTGGGTTATGTAGATTCAAATTTTGTTGAAGATTTGGATAAAAGAAGATCTCTTAATGGTTATGTATTCACTATTGGAGGGTGTGCCGTTAACTGGAAAGCAAGTCTGAAGGTACTGTTGCCTTGTCTACTTTAGAAGTTGAGTATATGATTATTTCTAAAGCTTGCAAAGAAGTCGTTTGGCTGAGAGGTTTATTTACTGAGCTTTGTGGAAGTACATCTTGCACTACAATATTCTGTGACAGTCAGAGTGCTATTTACCTTATAAAGGATCAGATGTTCGATGAGAGAACAAAACACACTTATGTCAGATATCATTACATTTGAGGTGTCATTGCTCAAGATGACATTAAAGTCAGTAAGATAAGTACACACGATAATCCAGTAGATATATTGATAAAGCCAATATCTACCGCTAAGTTTGAGCTTTGCTCAGACTTAGTTGGTATCATTCAATAAGTCCTTTGGACTTGTGGCGCACAAGGTGTTCACGATGGTTTGTTTCAGGGAGAGTCGCATTATATTTTGACTATAAGAGAAATTCGTCTCAAGGTAGAAATTGTTGAGTTTGAGTATGATACGAATTGGTTTCCTACTTTATCTCTAATGTACCACTATAAATATGACCTTGTAGGCTATGGCAAAAGCAATAGCTCCATTGTAAACATCTCCGCACATAGTGATCGTCTTCGCACATTCGTAGTTTTTTCAGTAAGGGTTTTTCACATAAAAATCCATGTATCTTATTTCCTATTTTCTACGCATTATTTGCAATATTTTCTACGCATTATTTGCAATATCTGGGCTATCAATACTTTCTGCCAGATCTCCGATTGCCCCACGCCCTCTGTTTGCACTTACGGGGCACTCAAACACAAGAAAGGTTAAAGACAAAGAGGATATAAATCCCGACCATTCTACTTTCTGGAAGCTAAAGTGTTGAGCAAGCATAGGATCGGGAAGGCATTTGCTGCACAATCTTCTGTCTGTATTAAGTAGGTGCATCCTGTGTATTAGTGTATGTTCACAAAAAAAACAATGAGCAGGAGGGTAATCCTAGCTGAAGACAACTGGAAACACCATGGTTGGCAAGGAAATTGTGTAAATGCTAATTTTGGGGGGGCAAGAAGCACATTGATAATCTGTTGTTCACCTGTCCCATTGCTAGTTATGGCATGAAATCTGCTAGCATCACTAAGGAAATTGCATGCCAACAGTCAGCAAAACCTGGCAATGATCTTGGTTTGCAGCTACAGCCAAAAACAAGTTGCAATGATACTCCAAGCAGGTTTCGGAGCGCTTAGTTAGACTATTAGGCCATGTACAATAGTATGATGTCACCTGTCTATATGCTTTGCTACGTAAGAGTTTTGCTAACATGAGGGAGAGAGAATATAACTGTCCCTTTGGGAAGAGACGATCATATAGACAGCTTAAATTACGATTGTATTAGTTATTATCTATAAAAAAACACTTTTTATACCATAATTAAAGCATTGCAGGATGAGACAATCTTAAGATATCATATATTATAGAAGTTATCTTTAGTTTTATACTTACATGATATAGAAGAGCATACAATAATCATCTCTATTATTATGCATGCCCTTAATACATGGAGTAATAGAAGAATCAGTGTGTGCTTTGAGAAGTTACGCAAGCACCACCCTGAAGCCTCGCTGTCATGCTATCCCACAGATATTGGCGAAGTATCTCAGAATTTTTTTTAGAAATAATCATTTTTTTTTGCTTAATACAATAATATACTAACATATTTTTTTATTTCAGAAGTGTGCTCATTTCGCGCCAGGTCACCGCGAGAGGTAGGTTTTCGCTCCACGTCAGCGCGAAAGCGCTCATTTCGCTCCACGTCCGCGCGAAATAGCATCCAATTCGCGACACGTACGCGCGATATGCCACGTGGACGAAGCGGTGGCAACGTGGCGCTGTCGGAGGAAATCGCGCCATGCTGGCGCGATGTGAGTGGCCTTTTCGCGCCATACTAGCGCGACGCGCGAGCTCACGTGCGCACAGGGCCGGCCGGGCAGAGCGGGCAGAGCGTACCAGCGCATTATTGCGCTGTCCCAGGCTCCCAGCGAGTCCAAGCCAGAAGAGCAGAGAAAGGAAAGAAAAGAAGGAAGAAGAAGAGAAAAGAAGGAAGAAGAAGAAGAGAAAAGGAAGAAGAAGAAGAAAAGAAAAGAAAAGGAAGAAGAGGAGGAGGAGGAGAAGAGAAGAAAAGAAAAGGAAGAAGAAGAGGAGGAGGAGGAGAGTTTTTTGTGGTTGGTTCGTTCTTCGTTCTTCGTTCGTTCTTCGTTCGTTCTTCGTTCGTCGGTAAGTAATTTAGAATTTTTTTTTGTTATTAGTGTAATGTATATATATGTAGGGAAATTATAGGTCGTCTCTAAAAACTATTATAGTAATCTAACATAATGTATTATGTAAATAATTTTGTTTTATGCATAATTTATGAAATTATATGTGAATAATGTTGTATATGTGCAAATATTGTTGGTACGTAGTATAATATTGACCTAGAAATATGAGTTGGAATATTTAATTATCAGAGGAAAAAATGTGTTGTTAGTTGGGCAAAATTAACGTAATAGTTAGTAATTATTTATGAGACTAAAAAAAGGAATTTTTTTTATAAATAATCATATTTTATTTGCATATTACAAAAATATACCTATGTAATTTTATTTCAAAAATAGACTAACTGGGAAGAAGAAGAGGAGGAGGCAGCCGATCTATAATAGTTTTTGGGGTGTTTGTTCGTCGCTCGTTCTTCGTTCATTCGTCGTTCGTTCTTTGTTCGTTCGTCGTTCGTTCGTCGTTCGTCGGTTAGTAATTTGTATAATTATTTTTTCGTTATTGTAATTTATATATATGTAGGAAATTTATAGGTAGTCTTAAATACTATTGTAATAATCTTAAACAATGTATTATGTAAATAATTTTGTTTTATGCATAATTTATGAAATTATGTGTGAATAATAATGTATATTTGCAAGTAATGTTGGTACGTAATATAATATTAGCCTATAAATATATTAGTTGGAATATTGAATTATTATAGCAAAAAAATATGTTGTTGGTTCGACAAAATGAACATAATAGTTAGTAATTATTTATGAGACTAAAAAAAGTAGGTTTAGGTAGAAAGAAAGATGTTATGTACAGAAAAAGATGAAACAGATAGGAAAAATTGCTGCGGGAACAGAAAAATTGTTAAGTAAAATGTAGTATGCTATTTGAAAGTTATTATGCAAATAATGTTATGGTATGAACAAAATATTGCTGCACACACCGAAAATTTGTTAGGGTATCAACTAAATCGTAATTTCAAATTTCTCCTCAATTATTTAAATGGAATATATTGAAATGGTCATAACTTTTGATCCATAAGTTGAAATTTAGTGAACCAAGTTTCTAAATTCATAGAAAAAAGAATTCCCTAATTAGGTTAAATAATAATTTGATCGTGTGCGTTAAATAATAAAACTGGTTTAACCAAATCATGTGATATCCATTATTTCGTAACCATAAATTCAAATTGAATGAAATAATTTTCATAAATTCATGTTAAATCCTGTAATTTTGTAAATTCATGAAAAAAGCAAAAAACTGTAGTTTTGTATCGTTGTGATGTGAAATATCTTTGATTGTGTAGTTTAATATCCAAATGATGTACGATAATAAATGTATGTAGTGTGGTAGGATGCAGTTCAAATTATTTTGTTTCACAACTCTATTGCAGTTGCCATTAATATGCGTAGGTTTATCAAATATTAACATATCGTAAACAATTTCTAATATGCAGTAGCTACGTCTGCTATGGATGCATTCAAAGTGTTTTACGGTGATGGAGTGGTTCAGGAGGGGCAATACGGGGTAGATCTGAGTAGCTTTCAGCAGTGTATTTTGTACCATCAGAATCCGGATGAAATGAGTTTCGAAGATCTGTGCGAGTGGATTTGTGACAGTCTTTCATTGAATCCTATAGTGCATGACGTGAGCATTAAATGCTTGTGGCCAAGAGGGACAGACGGCTCGGTATGGGTGCTTAGACCGTTGGAGCGAGCTCAGTCTTGGAGGAACTACGTGAATTCATCAAGACGACGTGGCTGGGATTTTGTCCTCTTTGTGCAGGCGGCTGTCAAAACAAACTTGCCAACTAACGAAACCCCGATCGCGGTGCAAGCAGATAGTCCGGCGGAAGTTCATGAGAATATTCGATCAAGCGCTGCAGCGACGGGACAAGCAGATGAAGGGGAGGAGTTGGAAGGGTTAGTGGATGTGCTAGAGGAAGACAATCTACGGGCGGCGGGGGAAGAAAAGGCACTTGTGATGGAGGAACACGATGAATCGTCCTCGGACGATGATGGCAGTATGTCCGCACAGGTGCCTGCTGCTTGGAATAGGGGCGAAGCGAAAGACCTAGCAGTCGATGATGCCACTGACTCGACATGTGAGTACCGACCAATTGAGGTTCGTGTGCACGCAATGTACGCAGAGAAGTCCGCTTTGCAGGATGCTATAAGGGTCTGGGCAATGAGCTTGCGTGGCGGCGAGAGTTGTGAAATCGGTAAAGATTGTTACACGGTGAAGTGCGAAAACGCCGAATGTGGTTGGCGTGTTCATGCCCACAGGCCCAAGTATGAGTTGAACTGGGTAGTCACGAAGGTGGTGCAGCACAGTTGTGTTCTGAGCAATGTAACATTGAGACATCGTAACCTGACCTCATCTTTCATCGCGAATGTGATGTACGGAGAGATTGTCGAGAAGTTTGACATGGAGGCACAGCACATAGTACTTGCCATGAGGAACAGATATAAATACCAAATCAGCTACGCCAAAGCGTGGAGGGCGAAGCAGAAGGCATTGGAGAAGCGCTTTGGTACATTCGAGGCATCCTATGATAATCTTCCCGGCTTACGGGCGTCTTGAAGGAAAGAAACCCGGACATATCTTGCTATACATGATAGAGAATCTCGTAACCCACCCGGTTTATGGTTATGGAGCGTGCTTTTATCGCACTTGGGCCTTGTGTGGAGGCTTTCGTGCATTGCCGGCCGATTATGTGTGTGGACGGGACTTTCCTCACCGGCAAGTACAAGGGCCAAATTCTGACGGCCATCGGTGTGGACGGAAACAACCAGATACTTCCTATAGCCTTTGCTTTCGTGGAAGGTGAAAACTACGAGAGTTGGCTGTGGTTCTTCGGAAAACTGAAGATCGGAGTTGTGAAGAATAGGCCAAATGTGTGCATAATTCACGACCGCCGCGCTGGGCTAATGAAAGCGATAAAGAAGATGCAGGGAGATGTGCAAGAGCCCTTTCCGTGGCCGGATATGCAGAACCGGTGGTGCATGCGACATATGGCAGCTAACCTGTTCAAATATTTCAAAAGTAAGAAGTTGATGAACCTATTTAAGAGGTTGTGCAAGCAAAATCAGCAGAGAAAGTTTGATGCCATCTGGGAGAAGCTTGACGAGCTCACTAGCGCGTGATACGTGACGGAGAGAGACAAGCCGGGGGCAGTACTTCGGAGGCACCACAGCGTTTGCAGCCCTTACCGGATATTGACCCGCCAAACATCAGAAGGAGGCTTTCCAGAAACATCAAGTGTTTCTCGCACTGGATTGAGTCTGAACCATCCCCGAAGGCACGGAGGTCCCCATGTGCCTATGCGGGGATCCTTGCTGCTTCCGGCAGTCCGTAGATAACTCATACACATACGGTATGAGGTACTGGAGCTGCCGCAACCACGACTCTGAGCCAACGCTGGGGATGCGGATGGGGCAGAGAAGGCCGGTATGTTCGTATTCGCAATTCGTGTTGAATCGAACCTGCATGTGTCTAACACGATGTGATGTGACCAATTGCAGCCTCCACTGTGCGAGTTCATCCGATTCTACGACGCGAAACAAACTCCCGAGATGGAGAGGAGGCGGAATCGGGAGTACTCACATCGGAGGGCTATCGTGGAGCGGCGATGGCGTGAGGAGGAACAGGAGGAGAAGCGCAAGCGTATCTGGAACAGATGCGTGCCTGAAGGAGGCCGAGCAGCGGCGTCATGCCGCGGAGAGGAGAGGAGGTGAGTAGAGAAAGCGTGAGAGCGGCTAGGGCCGAGCGGCAGAGCTGAAGGGTTGCGTAAGGGAAAATATCCTCGGTGCTCTCGATAAAGTGTACGATTTAATGCCCTTGTTGTTGTTCCATTTCCCTAAGGCATGTTAGGTTTAGTCCGATATACTCGGTAGAGTGCCGTACATGCCATTGTTGTTTACCATTTGTAAGCCGTAAGTAATTCAGTACATTCTTATTTCTGCCGTATATATATTTCACACCGTCGACAATAACTACACGGAGCCTCGGAAATTTAATTAGTGAGTATTATTCGTCACTTGTAAGAACAGCTCAGCATTCTAAAATTTGCTTCCAGTTGACCAAAAATTCAAAGAAGCGGCCTGAACATTAATTTGTGATTGCATGGAAGACGGATGCACACACATGCGATTTCGCCCCCTTAGCAACTTACAACTTTACCAAGTACCAATAGGTGGTTTTCAAAGCGGACTCGAACCGTGACATCCATACAGGGTAAACCACCGCCTCTCAGGCCCCCCCGACGGCTGCCGCCATACGGCGGAACCCTGATAATTTATTAAATTGTGGTATATTTGTGCAATTTAGATTTGTATGTTGTAAATTACAGCTTTTTTTCCATCTGAATTTCAATCAGAGAAAAAAAATCATAGAAAAACCAAATAAAAAAAGAAAATCGGTGCGACACGCCGCCATGTGTGGCGGCAACTGTGACGCCATCATGAAGTGTGGCGCCATGTGTGGGCGTACGGCGAGGTATTTTGCAAATTTTTATTCTTGTTGTATATTTACGATATTTATTATTTATCAGATGTATATTTGAGCATTTTTTGGGACTACTCGATACCACTAAGGGTTATTGCGCTAGTGCATTTTAGATGCAAACAACGGTTTAGATAAAATATTTTTCCTTAATATGCTAGCCCACATATCAAATAGCAAATCGCATCAATTCTTACAAAAAATTACCGCTAAACACGATATTTTACGGACTACCGAAAATGCTTAAACGCTGTAGTTTCTGAGTACAAGATAAATGGGTATTTACGGTAAACTTAGTTTGTACATTTCAATTTCGCATGCAACATTATACTTTATGTGAGATATTACGAATACTTATATCTCAATAAAATTTTGAAAGTTATTTCGTTCGATTCGGAGGTTCAAAAATAACAAAACCCGTGAACCCTAAATATATCTTTAAGTAAACTTGATTTAAACAATTTAGATATAGATGAACCGTAGTTGTTTTTTCATATAATCTTAATCCTTGCATCTTCATACAAATTTATAAAATCATTTCATTATTTTAGATTAATCTATTTATTTCTGCAAATTTCAAAAAATATTAACGGAAAATTTCCCCAACTGAAAACTTTTTTTTCCCTTTTCCTCTCTTTCTTTCTTTCCTTATTTTTCTTTCTTTTCCATTTTTCTTTTCCTCTCTTTCTTCCTTGTTTTGACGTTGCCAGCACTGGTCTTCTTTCAATTTTTCTTTTCTTCTTGCTTGTTGGTCGCCTTGCCTCGCCTGTCACGCTGCGTCTATTGCGCCAAAGATGGCGCGAACTGCGCCCACGTGGCATGTCGCGCGGACGTGGCGCGAATTGGATGAATTTCGCGCGGACGTGGAGCGAAATGACCACTTCGCGCTGACGTGGAGCGAAAACATAACTTTCGCGGTGACCTGGCGCGAAATGAGCACACTTCTGGAATAAAAAAATATGTTAGTATATTATTGTATTAAGCAAATAAAAAATGATTATTTCTAAAAAAAATTCAAGTATCTCACGGTGCGCGACAGACGCGGGGGCCCACATGTCATTGTGCTTAGCGTTGTTCTCTTCCCAGCTTTTTTTTTTACTTCGACAGGTTTCATGTGGCGTGGTTGCGTGAAGCGACGGACGATGTACCTGTTATGAGATATGACTCTAACCGTATACGGTTAGGAGTCTATCTCTAATATGTGGGCAAATCCCTAATACCTTTTCTATAAATACCGGGTGCCTCCCATTGTATCTAGAGACATTCATCAATAAAGAAGAGAGAGCTCCACCCTATATCTTGTGTCTCTTGTTCTTGTGTTCTTGTGTTCTTGTTGATTGCCGGTGTTCGACGTGGGGAACGTCTTGTTTCACAACACGTTATCAGCACGAGTCTCTACCGCAAGAAGCGAAGGATCGTCGACAACAACGAACGACTGCTACCGGCGATTGATCGCCCGATCCGATCTGCAATCAACTCGTCATCAAGCCGGCATCCACTCGGATCGCCGAAAAAGTCCTACGCGACTCTATCCTACGCGATAGTTCACATCCGGCTTCAAGAACGTAAGTCAAAAAATCCTGCAGATTGCTTCGCTAGATGCATAGATCCAATCTATTGTTAGAGAACGGAGATTGATTATTTTAATCTGCCGTTAGAGAACTAGATTGATTGTTACTATTATAGCACATAAAAGCTTCAAGTGCATATTCATTGGATCGGCTCGAAGACCGTCCAGCGTTGACAGTCGCACACGAAGCTGCCGGCTCGGTCTCCCCGTTGCACTCGCAGTCGCAGCGCCATCCCCTCGGCTAGAAGCTGATTGCGCCACTGCTGCATGGTGTCCGCGGCAGCCTCTGAACCGGCCGGCTGCTCCGTCGCCTAGATTCACCCCGAATCGGTCTCGTCCAGGGAGCCGCTTTGATTTGTTGTGTTGGATCGCCCGCCTCGTGGAAGTGGATTGATCTGCGGTTGTTTGGGTGGTTGGACTGCGTGCTTAGATCTAAGTTCTTGTTCAGAAAGTGGTATGAAAGATTAGATTTTTACGGCTCCTTTGGGTTTTAAGATTGGATCTCTTGTTTTTCGTTGGTGATTGGTGAACACGTAAACTAGTAATGCATGCATGCATCCATGCAGAGTTATTATTGCACGTCTGATTAATTGCTATAATTCCTA
Organism: Rhipidocladum racemiflorum; assembly: GCA_036346355.1. Lineage (NCBI taxonomy): Eukaryota > Viridiplantae > Streptophyta > Magnoliopsida > Poales > Poaceae > Rhipidocladum > Rhipidocladum racemiflorum. The sequence goes on from CM070571.1 coordinate 26,295,141, forward strand.
GGCGTTAAATTTTGCAATGACCACTAATTGCTATCCGGTATAGACCTCAAGATCGATACATGATGACATCAGGGGCGGATATAAGTGTGATTACTTATGTCATGTGACATCAATGCTCACTGGCAAATCCCAAAGTAATGCATGTATTGCATGAGTCATGTAACAAACACTCAGTACGTGCATATGCATGCGGCGACTAGAAATTGAAGGCTACTAGCATGCAAGCTTCCACGCACGATGCAGTGTGCATACAAGAGGCACGAAGCCGATCTCAGCGACCCAAAGTTGCACCACGCCAGTCCACCAGCTGGCCTCGCTGGCCGCCACCGCGCCTGGGCGAGCGCACGAAGGGCTGTACGGCTCGAAGCCGCACTGCTTGCCGGATTGCCGCGCCTGAGCGCCTACCATAGCTGCGTCGCCGTCGAGCCGGCACGAAGCCGCCGTGTCCGCCCGGCGCTGCTGCCACGTCGGCGCTGCTACCGCCGCTCAGTCCCTTGACCCAACCGATTTGGACATGAAGTCCTTGGCTCAGGAAGTCCAGAACCTGGATGGAATCGATCGGAACTGAGTCAATGGGAAAACCAAATTGCATACGGCCGTGGCGCACGGGGGAGGGGGGAAAGACCCTCTTGCCCTTGGGATTTATCCCTTTTATTCTATTTTCTGGTTTTCCTTTTTCCAGAAATTGATTAGAAAATTTCAGAAAATCCTGAAATTGCCATAAAAATGTGAAAAAATCCTAGCAAATTGCAGAAAATTTTATGGCTCTGATTTTATTTTCTCTTAGCCTTATTTTCTATATTCATGAATATTTCATGTTTTTTCTGTTATTACTTCATGTGTATTTGTTCATGCCGTAAATCTGGTTTTATTTTTCCTTAGCATTATGTCATGTTTATATTTGCTGAAATTAAATTTTTCTGTTGAAAAGTAATTATGAAAATTGCTTGGAAATTAGCAGAAATTATGAAGAGTGCTAGGAAAATTCCAGATTTTCTCATACAACAGTTTATGAGAACCTGTGTGGTTGGGATTTGATTTCGGTAATGAATAAACAGATATGAGACAATTGGTGTCTAGGAAAATATACATGAGGCTTGGTTATTTAATTGGCGCCCGGAAACGGGAAGTGCTCCCTCCCTCATGTGAGCCCTAGGGGCATGTTGACCTGGCCATGAGTCAAATTGACAGAGATATTCATTACTCGTTTTCGCCCCCAACCAATCAGAATTACATGAGTTGAAATTAGATTTATGCCAAGTTTAATTGATGTTGAAATTTATTTTCTGTTATTTAGTAATGCTGAAAATTGCTAAATACTAGAAAAATTCTGGAAAAGGTGTGATAATTATCTACTGAATAGATATAGACCAAAACTTTATTGATTAATGAAGATGCATGCAATATAGTATTTTACCTGTAGTAAAATCTCGTATTGCTTGCATACAGGATATGTCTGACATTGCAAAAGGGAATTTGCTGTGCTTGCCCTGGATGGCAGCAATTACCTCACCTGAGCAATGGATGCCAAAATCAACCTAACAGCTAGAGGGCTTGGAGTTGCTATTGCTCGGCCTGAAGCCGGTGCATCCGATGTGCCTGAACCCGCAAAATGCGCCGCTTTACATTTCCTAAGGCACCATCTTCATTCGGATCTGAAGGCTGAATATTTGATGGAGGACCCGCTGGTATTGTGGAATTCCCTGAAGGAACGCTACAACCAGCAAAGATCCATTTTGTTGCCAGAAGCACAACGCGAATGGACCCTCCTACGCTTTCAGGATTTTAAATCTGTGGCAGCTTATAATTCTGCAATGCACAAACTGATCGCTAAATTGATTTTTTGTAACTAGAAAGTTCTTTGAAAATTTGAAAAGATCGATAAAACCTTGTGCACTTTCCACCCCAGCATGATGATACTACAACAACAATATCGTCATGCAAAGTACAAGAAGTACTCTGAGCTTATTAGTGTTCTGCTAGAAGCAGAAAAATATGATGAACTCCTGATAAATAATCATCATGCAAATACTAATGGAAGTCAAGCAGTGCCTGAAGCACATGCTATCGCTCAGCAGGCTAGTAGTAGCCATGGTCGCGGAAAGGGCCAAATGTATAAGGGGAATAAATGGAAGAATGGCAGAAATCAAAAGGGAAATGGCAAATCCAAATGGAAAGGTGAAGGGAAGGGTACAGAAACCTTCCAGAAGCAAGGTCCAACCAATAAGGCACCCCTTTTTGCTATATGTCGCATTTCCATTAGTTAAGCCTCCTTAAGAGCCTCATCAGTTTGAATAATGATGTTCCTGCATGAACATTTGGTCTATGCTCCTGTTGAGCAATTATCAGTGATAATTAAATTGTTTTCCAGAATATTTGATATTTTATGCTATGTTTTTCCCTGATGCAATAAATGTTATTGGTATACTATGCAACCTGAAGTTGGCATTGCAATAACTTGTAGAAGAATCACTGAATTTCTTGAAGTAAATTCGAAGTGATATCTGTGGACCTTTTCGGCCCCTGTTGGAACCATGCTTCTACCTAAATTAATTGCCCAATTTTTGTGAGCTTCCTTTCCAGAAGAAAGAATCAAGTCCATTCAAATGGACAATGCTAACGAGTTTACCTCAAAAGCATTATATGGCTTTGGGAATTAATGTAGAGCTTTTAATACCTCGTGTCCACATTATAGAATAGCCCTGCAGAGTCATTGTTAAGGGAATAAAATTTATTGCTTGACCACTTTGCATAATAGTAGGCTACCCACCAGTTGTTGGGGCCACGCAGTGCTGCACATTGCGATATTAATTCAACTCAAATCAACTGTATATAATGGAATTTTCCCGTTGCAGATAGTGCATGGAAGAGAATTAAGTATTTCCCATATGCGAAAATTTTGGCTATGTTGTATACATGCCAATCTCTCCACCACAGCGTACCACCATGGGACCTCACCAGAAGTTGGGGATCTGTACACAACTTGGTACACTGATTGTACTAAGGACATATCTCGGCATTAGGGGAAGATAAGACCACATTAAAGAATGCCGAGTCCTTAGATCCACGCACTAAAGAGACCGAACTTGAAGTTCGAAATAAATCTGCAACAAATAGCTAAGAAACTGCCAAATGCCTTCACTGATCATAAGGTAGTGGAAAGATCTCATATACCTGCAATATATGCACGTGAAAGAGTGGAAATATCCTAGAAGGATATTGAACCCACTCTTGACCCTCATGATAAAATGAGGGGGAGGCCTCCAGGTGCACGGGACTCAATTCCGCGGAGACGCCCGCAGAAAAGGAGAATCAAATAAATGAGAACACTACCCATGATAGTGGAAGAAGCTCAACCTGATGTTGAGAAAATCCCTGAAGTGAGCCATCTAGAAGATGGTAACATCCCTGAAGTGATCCATCCTGAAGATGATAACCCTAGCGTATATTTGTGCGCACAATCCAACGCTGGGAAGTCGGAACACCCAGACTTCATCGTTATGGGAAATCACGAGAAGCTGGAAGAAATTGATAAAGAGACATCCCTGGAGTGATGCAGGAGAATTATATATGAAGAAAGACTACAATTGTCGACATGTTTTGCCTCTAAAAATTGCTAAAATTTGGATCCATAACCAAAGTCCATGGCAGAGTGCCAGAAGCGCTCATCTAGGTTCACCTGAAAAAGCAATTGAGGTAGCGCTCGCTTAATGAGAGGAAAGTTCTTGGTCCTGTTGACAGAACATTTCCTGAAATATTCCCTGTAGGATCAAATGGATTTTTCATCCTGAAGAGATATGAAAATATCCAGGTGGTGAGATATAAAGCGAGGCTTGTAGCACAAGGGTTTTAGCAGAGACCCATCATCGATTACGATGAAATCTGTTCTCCTGAAATGAGTGGAATGGCGTTCCGAAATTTAATATTGATGGCAGCAAGCTTAAACTTTTCAATACAATTGATGATTGTAGTGACCGCATATGTATTTGGGTCACTGAATACAGATCAAACAGTTGATAAGGATGTGGTACAATCGACTTAGTAAATTCCTCCTGAAGAAGGAATATGGTCCCTGTCGGAATATTGTCCCTGTAGAGATTATACCTTTGTAAGAAAGCCTCACGGGAATACGTTTGGCTAAGACGTGTAATCAACCATGTCCAGAAGTCATGTGGTATGAATACAGTCGATACCCCTATTATTATCTATAAAGATAATACTGCTTGTGTTGCACAATTGCAATTGGATTATGTAAAGAGCAATATCACGAAGCATATTGCTCCTAAGTTCTTTTATCCCCACAATCTCTAGAAGAATGGTGAGATAAAAATAATGCAAACTAAGTCGTGTGAAAATCTAGCAGATTTATTCATAAAATCCTTGCCAAAATCCACCTTCTAAAGGATATTAATGGTACTGGAATGGGGCGACTTAGAGATTTGCATAGTTCAGGGGAAGTAAATCCCTGAACCATAATCCCTTTGCATGATCCTGAAGATCATAAGTTGTACTCTTTTTCCCTTTGTGAGTTTTCCTGATGTTTCTCACATAAAGGTTTTTAATGAGGCAACAAACGCAACATAAAGAGCGAGTGCGATGTACTCTTTTCTCTATCTCTTTTTTCCCACTGGGTTTTTGAGTGGAGTTTTTAACGAGACATATGCATTACGCGGTATTTGCCCAAGGGGAAGTGTTATGAGATATGACTCTAACCGTATACGGTTAGAAGTCTATCTCTAATATGTGGGCAAATCCCTAATACCTCTTCTATAAATACCGGGTGCCTCCCATTGTATCTAGAGACATTGATCAATAAAGAAGAGAGAGCTCCACCCTATATCTTGTGTCTCTTGTTCTTGTGTTCTTGTGTTCTTGTTGATTGCCGGTGTTCGACGTGGGGAACGTCTTATTTCACAACAGTACCAATCCCCCCCTGCTCAGGTCTCATGCCCCTCGGTATCACTGAAGAATCTGGGACCCACAAGTCAGTATAAAAGCCTCGCTGGACCCATATGTCAGTGTAAAAAGGGCATAACGGTCGGACAAGACGGCGACACCGGACGCTTCTTAGGGCATCTGCAATGGTGTAGTCAACTACTAGCTATAAAAAATATACATGTCATCTATAGATAGCTAATAGACAACCTCTCCAATGGACTAGCTATAGCATTGTCTACAAAATTAAATATAGGCCCATATGTAAGAGGTGATAAATGCCATAGAATCAGCTATAGCCTGACTATAAGTTAGTAGTCAGTCTATATCTCTCTCTTCCTTTTCTCTCATCCACCTAAGCAAAATGCTGAGTTGACACCTTTATAGTAAGCTGAAGTGGCACCTTGCAGATGCCCTTATCATCCGCTTGACGTAACTACCCTGTTTATTCATGTGATCCGTACGGTCAAAACTGACCGTGCACCTCTTGTTCCCACTGGCTCAGGGGACCCACCTTGCTCGAACCCACCTGTCAGAACGACGAAGACTACGTCTGGGCACGGTTAACAAAACCGAACGAAATTCTCGAATTTCGTTCGGTTTTCGAGATTTCGAGTCCCACCGAAATATAAAACCGACCGGTAAACCGGTCCAGTTCAAAAAAAAATTCAAAAAAATTTAAAAAATTTATGCTATGTAAACCGAGCGGTCTTTCGAGGAAACCGAGCGGTTTTTCGAGGAAACCGACGAAAACCGCTCAAGAAACCGATCGCCCAAAAGGTTCAATTCGCCGAGCGGTTTTTCGAGCAAACCGAGCGGTTTTCGAGGAAACCGGTCGATTTTTGATTTTTTTTAAATCTGATTTGAAATTTTTTGTTCAAACACTCGGTTTTCAAACCCTTCGGTTTTTACCAATTTTCGAGCGATTTTCACGAAAAACCGCTACCGGCGGGGTCTCGATTTTCAATTCGAAAACGGTTTTGTAAACCCTGTGTCTGGGTCTCTCTTTTAGTTTACTCGAGCACACCGCGACGGTAAGTCAGTCTGCAACAGAGTAACAGAGGCGCCCTTATTTAAAGGCCCACCACCCCAAGGTAGCAGCAGAGCAGAGCACCTACATTTCAAAACCTGAAAACTTTCGGGAGAGAGAGAGAGAGAGATGGACAGGGCGATGCCGCCGGTACGGAAGCCGCACACCTCGACGGCCGGCCTTCTCGCCTGGTGGGAGACGGGCTCCGACGCCGACGCCGCTGCGGCCGCGGCCACCCCACCGCCCTCCTCGCACCCCAGCCTCAAGGTAAGTCGCCACCCTTGGCGTGCCGCCGTCTGAATTCGTTCCTTCCGCGTCGCCGCGCGATGCGGCGCGCTGAGCTCTTCCTTACCATGCATCTCGCCGTGCCACTGATCGTTGTTCGCTGCCTTTTGTTTTTTTTCGCTCAGCCGGCCGGTGGGATCACGCCGGCGATGTTCGGCGCGCCGGTGACCGAGCAGGAGGCCGAGGATCTGAGCAAGAGGTGAGAGATTTGCGCGCCCTGATCCGATCGATCTGCGCCGGTGCCGCGTCGTGTGTGCCCGTGTGTTGGCGCGCGGCGCGCGGCGTGTGATTTCTTACGCAGATGCGTATGTTGAGTTTTTGACCGTGATTTCAGATTATATTGCCATTATACACTGTCGACTGTTGTGCGGCTATTCTGAATCTTTAGGGAGAAATGGCAGCTAAAAAATCATGCACAAGTGTTTTAATTTAATGCGCCTGGTTTAGTAGTACCTTCACATGCATGAAGCTGGTTTTGCTCACGGGTGTCCTATACTTTGCCAGTCATTAGCAACACACCTGTGCTGGTATGCAAAAACCGGAGATGCTACTAGGGTCCAAGTGTACTGTGCTTTATGGCATTTCACGCTAAGGTCCAGGCTGGTGGTACTGTGAATGATGTGTGGAAACTGGAAAGGGACTTGGGGAAGCAAACGTCCATGGGGTTGTGGTTGGGGCCACGAGAAACCGGAGGCTCGCTGATTTCGTCGACCGTGAAGTGCCTGCCAACTTTTGTATTCACGAGAAGACATGGGCAACATGAGTGCAGGGCAGGTAGGCGCGTAGTGCCTGACGGCTCGGTGCTCTCTTGCGGTTCTGATGTGCTAAGAGTAATTAGACGCTGTTCTACTGTCCTGTTATTTTGAAATTTTACCATCGCTTACTTCTAATGCTCGAGAGTGTTGCTGATATGTTAGGGGGAAATAGTTGACTGTGGTGCACTGGTGTGTTAAGACAAATTGTCATGTACGGGAGGCGATGTAAAATGTAATTGTCTGATAGGTATTACCGAGGCAACTTGCTAGATGTTAGTCATGAAATGCTTGCTATGTTCACCTCTTTTCCTAACCAAGATACATACATAGTTAAAATTCCCCGGTTAAGGTAACACTCCAGCTGAAATTGCTTAAACATGTGCGTTTTCTTAAATGTGGTAAATCCTGTATTTTGGATGATGTGAAGAAGGTTTGCACAAGAAAAGTATACCCAGTTGTCAATGGTTTTTTTGTGTAAGCCATTTAAATCAATATTGGCTTCGACCAATCTATTTCAATTAGGGTATTTTAGATATTTCTTACTTCAAGCCAGTTAGCAACCTATCAAGAATCTAGACTGCCAAAAAGAAATTTTCTACGGGCAGCCACTTCTCAGGGTAGCCAACCAAAATCTGGCTCCTGGCCAAACCCCGGCTGTGCCAAAGGGGACCAAATTTGTTTCATAGCTTATCAGAAGAATCCTGTAGACGATTCCTTTCTCCAATATTTCTGAAGGAGCCAAGCATGTTCTAGTTTTGAACACACTTCACTTGGAGTTCTAACCTTCTTATTAACTACCTCCGTTGGCAGGAAAATGTGCTCAGGCTCAAAGATGAAAGAAATGACTGGGAGCGGAATATTTTCTGCACGTAGCGAAAATGGTGATTCTGAATCTGGTTCTGCTGCCTCGAACCCTCCTCACAAAACTTCTTTAAAGATGTATCAGGTATCTTGATGCCTTGCTCATCGCAAATGGAAGAAGTCGCTATGCCAACTTCTTCTTTTTATTCCAGTTAACTATAATCCAAACCACTAAGTATGCCTGGTTGAAGTTCGTTTGCCAATATGTCTTTGAGTTTTTGCTTGTGTAATATTATGCTGGTGGACCTCTTTGAGAATGCTTAATTTTCGCCGTGACTATTCTGTGGATAATCTATTTCAAATGTTAATCGTTGGCTTCTAAATAAATCGTGTGCTTCTCTCATGACAGCAAACTGTAACTGGCATAAGTCAGATATCATTTAGTGCTGAGGGAAGCTTGTCCCCGAAGAAGCCATCCTCATTGCCTGAGGTGGCCAAGCAGAGAGAGCTGAGTGGTACTGGTACCCTGGAGAGTGAAGCTGATGCTAAACTGAAGAAGCAGAGCTCGGAGGCAAAGAGCAAGGAGCTGAGTGGGAGTGACATATTTGGCCCACCTCCTGAAGTTCCTGCTAGACCGTTAGCTGCTCGTAATCTGGAGCTAAAGGAAAATTTGGATTTTGCACTTCCACAGCCAAGAAGCGTTCCCACATCGGTTAAAGTATCCAACGTAAGTGGCACGAGGAGTGTAATTAACCTTCATTTTAGGACTTCGGTTGTACTATGACTATAGCTTCTCAAGTAGGTGACAGGTCCCAGATAACATATATTAAGATTACATGAGCTGTTTTTGTACGCTTTTTCAAAGAAATCAAAATATTCTTTAAGCTAATCAAGCGGCTGTGACAGTCAACTGCAGCCGAACCAACTAAAAGTTATGTAATGTGAGTTACTTTGCTTAGTAGAATTGCTTAAGTTCGGGCTCAAAGTTTCCTGAAATAGTAGTACATAGCACATCCGCTCTAAAAACAATGTACCGTATATTAATGATTTTCGTTGATCAGATGAGGTTGAGCTTAGTATTTTTTTTTTTAAAGAAAAAGAAAACAAAATTTTTAGAGCCAAGGGTACGTACAATCCCGGCTTTCAAAAACAAATATAAAATGTAATAACTGCTATGGAATTTTATGTGTCACATTCTACAACAACGACTACATCGGTGTATTTGTCCTTCAGAATCTGTTCTGTTATTAGCTTCTGAATTTGCTTTGAGTATCGATGCATGTGTATGTAGCCTGCCGGAGGTTCAAGCCATATCGTGCTCGGCGAGGAGCCGGTGGTCAAGACTGCAAAGAAAATCCACGACCAGAAGTTTCGAGAGTTGACAGGCAACAACAACATCTTCAGAGAAGATGCTACCGCTGGCTCGGCTGAGAAGTCCCTTAGCAGTACAGCGAAGTTGAAGGAGATGAGTGGTAGTAACATCTTCGCCGATGGGAAGGTGGCTTCCCGGGACTACTTCGGCGGTGTCCGGAAGCCACCGGGTGGCGGGAGCAGCATTGCTCTGGTCTAACATTCGTAAGTGCGCTACACTCTGGATTCTGGACTGGCTGGTGTTCTCCATCGTTCAAGCGGCATCCGATGTTCTGCATTTCTACAAGAATTATAATTTGATATCTTAGCCCTAATATGTTGTAACTCGTAAGAGTCGGTGGGATCTGACTAGGATCACGTGTGATGCATGGATATTCTGGTAAACTATCTCTTTGCCGAGCTACTAATGTTACTTATTGTTAGAATATGCAATGAAAACTTCTCTAAGGTTCTAGAGAATTTTCAAAGAGGTTGAAAATATACGATGCATACATCCCTAAGGTTCTAGAGAATTCTCAAAGCGGCATGAGTTAGAAATATATTTTCTAGGATTACTCAAATACAATTTATTTTGCCATGTTTTATGGCAAAGTATGAAAATTTCTGGAGCTAAATATTTCTGGGTGAATATTCTAGTGATTAAGATATTAGTAGTTGAAGGGTTTAGATTGTGCCACATGGCAACAATCCAATAGCCATGTAATCTGTATATCTATTAATTGGAGGTCCTCCTATAAGCTCTCACATTAATCCTAAGGGAAAAAAGGCTATATTTTCTCATGTTAATCTGAGAAAAAAGAAAAATGCTAAAAAAAACCCCACATTATTCTAAAAAAGAGAAAATCTTGGTCGTCCAATCTCTTTAATCATGTACATCCTCGGCTTAGATTTGTATGTAATAGACAACATGCAATTGGAAATTGTGTCTAACTTGGAAACTCCATGCTTCAGTTGTTTTGTTTGTTTTTGGTCTAGCTCTCGTTGAATTCTTTATGCAAAATTCATCTTATTTTAATAATGTAGTTTTGGTGTCCATGGAACCCACGTCCCCATCAGCCCTTTCAGCATGAATCAATGTTTCAAAAAAAGATTAATCGTTCTTTTAATTAGCTTCAGTTTAATGAGAGTCGGAAACAAGCACACCAAAAAACCATAATCTTCAGTTTAATTAGGGTCCTCTGTAGTTTGTATAGTGCAGGCTAGGTTTGATCCCCATATGTACATAGTGTATAGTGTCTTCTTTAGTAATGTAAAGCGCCAGATTGTTCCTTTTAATGTACATAGCGTAGGCTAGGTTTGCTTCCCATATTTACATAGTGCATAGTTTCTTCAGTAATTTATAGTGCCAAATTGTTCTTTTTAATTTACATAGCGTAGGCCTGTCAGATTGTTCTTTTCTTTCTTTGCATAGGTAAGGAGGGAACATATACTATTGATTAATAAGAGTTGCAATCATTACAACGCAGCGGCATAACACACAACAGTGCCGCAAGATTTATAGTTAATTCGGTAATTAATAACAATCACAAAAATGATTGAAGCCCGATAACTACGTTGAGCTTGAAATGATGTTAGAACACATCTCGGCAAACTTTTCTGTTATCAAATGACTATAAGGAGTGAAGTGAAGAAATATATTTATAGAAATTCCTAGCCATGCAAGTACATGGGTTGATGACTAGTTCTATAAATAGAGGGTGCCTCCCACCCCTAGTGTGTGTGTCATAGGTGTGCCACGGTAAACCACCATATGAATAAGGGCATGGTAGAAACAAGATGAAGTAGAGGTGTGAGTGCTAGATAGCTAGCAAAAGTAGTGTGTACTATTGTAATTATGTTCTGCTAATAAAGTAGCATTTTATAATTATAAGTCTCTTACTTAGTCCGTGGTATTTTTAAGTAATTAGTGCATTGTTAAGTTGTGATTCAACGTTAGTGGCTCAGTCGCCCGCAATCACTAAGTCTTATCTTCAATGTGAGTGGCTTGGTCGCCCGGAAGTACGATAATCTTGGCTTCGTGAGTGGCTCAGTCGTCTCGAAGCCAATAATAAATAATAAACTAAGTAAGTAGAAATAAAAAAGGCTAACTTACTTTAATAATTAGTTGGTGTAGCATTAGGTGTAGATCCTCTCAAAGTTGTTACTAGGGCCACCCTAGTTTTTAACACTTGGCGGTCCAAGACTTTCAGTAGCAGGAGGAGTCTTGCGTGAGTGCTAGGTACTTACATTAGCGGGTGCAATCTTTAGTAAGCATAGTGTACTTACTTTAGTCGGTGTAGCACTGAGAGCTGCTAAAGACTGGTGCATAATCTAGGACTGTGAAGCACATTGGTCTAAGACCAAAGCTTACTTACGCGGGGCGTCAGTCACCATGATGGATCTTGCTGGCGCAAGCAGTGGGATCAAGGAGATTAATAGCCACAACTATGGCTATTGGTAGACCTACACGGAGTCCTACCTGAACGGTGAGACCACTCCTCTACCAAAGGAGGATGCATAAGCCTGTGAAAGTGGCACATCAAGACGGCAAAGCTTTGTTCGTACTGAAGACAACAATTGAAGACACCACATCGGTCTAGTAGACTTTGGCAAAGTTTTTCTTGAACAAAGATGAGGCGCGACTCCAGCTGTTAAAGTATAGCGGGTTTATGGCCGCAATAAGGGGATGGCCGAAGCAACCATTATTGGTGGAGCTGGAGGATTTATTAGCTGGTCAAGAGGAGTTAGCCAAACAGATGGAGAGTATTACCATAAGCAAGAAGAGGAGACGCGGCAAGCAGCATCCAAGGGAGAGAGTCGATTCTTCAGGGGAGCTCAATGAGGAAGACAAGATCAGCAACATGAAAAGAATGATAGGAAGCAATATGGCGGATGCTTCAATTGTGGTAAGATGGGCCACTTTGCTCAAGGTTGCCTGTACACAAGGAGGCAGTTTGAAGGAAATGTAGTCAGCAAAAAGGAGAAGGAGGAGAACAATTTAGAAGCAACCATAAGTGAAAAGGCATGGGACATTGAGGCTAGATTTTCTCAAGAAGTTGATGAAGAGAAGTTTGAGGAAGACTAGTCACCAACTTTTGCAGCAATGACTGATCTAAGTATAAACTACAAGGAGGATTAGATCGTCAATTTTGGTTGCTCTAACTATATGACTAGTGATGATAAGAAGCTGCATGATAGGACCGATTACAAGGGAAGAAAAGTGGTGCTGACAACCAAGCTATCCATCTCTCATATCGGGAAGACGACTATTCCAATGTATGGTCTGCGACAATTCTAACTTCATAAGGTCTATCACGTCCCAGGCTTGAAGAAAAATCTACCATCAGTGCCTCAGTTAACAATGGAAGGGAATATATGTGCTCTTCAATCCAAAAGAAGTTACTATTTTTTGAAAAGTTAAGGTGGCTGGCACACCTATCATGGAAGGAAGAAGAAGAGAGTCAATCTATGTGATCTCTGCAAAGTCAGCATGTGTGACTAAGACCCAAAATAGTGAGAAGACTGATCTCTAGCATGCGTGACTTGGGCATGTTTGCTACAACAAATTGAAAGAGATGATGGAGAAGCATGTATTGAGTCCAAGACGCTATTAGGGCTCATACACTCGGGTGTCTTTGGCCTAGTCAAGCAAAAATCACTTGGAGGCATGAATTACATGGTGACATTTATTGATGACTTCTCAAGGTATGTTTAGGTTTACTTTATAAAAGAGAAGTCCGAGACTTTTATTAAGTTGAAGGAATTCATTGATAAGATAGAGGGTGAACTACAAAAAGAAAATTTAGTGCCTACGCAAGGAGAGAATATTTTTCTAATGAGTTCATTATATTTATCAAAGAGTACAATATATGAAGACAATTAACTTGCCCCAATACTTCACAACAAAATAGAGTAGTGGAGCACAAGAATCATCACCTTATGGAGACCTATTGGACTATACTACATGCCAAGAATGTGCTTGGAAGATTCTGGACCAAGTATATAAGGATTGCAACCTATGTGATCAATAGGCTACCACAAGCAAGGTTAGGATTTAAATCACCACATAAGAAGTTATGGAAGACGAAGCCAGCCATCAACCACTTCAAGGTATTTGATTGTATATGCTATGTCTTCATGACATATCACCTGAGGAGCAAGTTTGATAAGAAGGCAATTTGGTGCATCCTCGTTGGCTATGCTGATGCCTGAAAAGGTTGGAGGTGCTACGATCCGACCATAGGCAAGTGCCATACTTAAATAAATTTGTGTTTGATGAAGCCTCTTCAAGGTGGTCTCCTAAGAAGATCAAAAAAATTTATTATCAAAGCTTGGAGGCTCTTGAAGAAATTAAGGTAGAAGTTGAGGAGCAAGCACCAATTCCGAGTGAAGCTCAAGGGATCTCACCCAACAAGGCCAAGAGTCCATGGAAGACTAGCGTACATTAGCCTACACTCAAGGAGCATCGTCCAAAACAAATGGAAGTTGAAGATCCTATAGATGAATTACGAAGATCAACAAGGAAGCGAAACCCAAACCCAAGGTACGCTAATGCCGCTCTTTTTGATGAATCCATACCTATTGAGCCATTTTCCTACGAGGAAGCAGCATAAGGCCCTGAATGGTGAAAGGCTATGTAGGAAGAGGTTAAGGCACTAAAAAAATCAAGCATGGGACTTAGGCTCTGTTTGTTTCGGCTTAGGCTTTTTGGCTTTTGGCTTAAAGCTAGCTTTTTGGCTTAATGAGCTTTTAAGCCGTCTACTTTTAAGCCAAGACATGCTGTTTGGTATCCTAGCTTTCTGATGAATTAGATGGTGTAGCTTATTGTTTGAAAGTCCAAAATACCCTTTTATGACTTTCTCACTGAATGGAGTATTGCAAACATATGATCTTAATGCTACATTTGTTTCATTCGTTTCGGAACAGGACGATCCACCCCCAGGAAAGAAGAACACTTATGTATCAACATTTTTTCGCATATCCAATCTGTATATTTTTGTGTATACTAGTGATACAAGCATCCAAAGTATGACCTCACGTATTCTAAAGGGATCATATTTTCATGGCAGTCTGGTAGAGACATTGAATCACGACTCTTGCCCGCTAACTCACCATATAGCGCTAGTTCACAATAAGATTTATAAGCTCCGGCGAGCTGTGCAACCACTAGTAAAAGCACACACATATGACAAAACCGAAGGACATAAAATGCGAAAAAATGCGTTAGTTATTAATATCCTTTTATCATATAAAGTTCATATAATAATGCATTCACATATATGTCTATACCCTTACAACCATCAAGGAATTAGCAATACCCTCGCGAAAAGCACACATATCTCTATCATCCATTGCCGATATATTACCACTGCCTCCTCCAGATGATTCAAATTGTGTAGTATTTGGATCATAGTCTTTGTCAACATCGCATCTCTCAAAAAGTTCATCACGTAAAGCACTATCTCGAATGAAATTGTTAAGAGCTATACAAGCAATAATAATTTGTGTTTGGTTATCCATGTTATAACTTGGCATAGATAACAAGATCCGCCATTTCATTTTTAGCACGACAAATGAACATTCAATCACATTCCAAAGGGAGGAGTGAGCATGATTAAAACACCTTGTATTTGCCACTCGGTTCTCGACCCCTTCAAAATTCCGGTAGGTGATACTTTTGTCCCTTATAAGGAGCTAGATAGCCCTTTCGATTGGGATATCCCGCATCAACAATATAATATTTTCCTGCACATTAAAATAAAAGTGTTGATATTGCAAACCAAGAATATCGTTATATAATTTAATTTTATTTTCAAAGAAGAAAAGTACCATCCGAAGGATGTAGAAACTAATTGAATACTTGTCCAAAGTATTATTGAATATCCTTGTGTCATGCGTCGAACCCGGCCATCCGGCAACAACAAATGTGAATCTCATGTCGATGTCACATACCGCTGTCACATTTTGAGATGTATATCCATGATGATCTGTGTGGACAACCTGCTCGTCCGATGGCACAACAACAGGTATATGCGTGCCATCAATTGCCCCTATGCAATTGTTAAAATGAGGAGAAAATCTGTTATCTCTAAGTCTTTGATGCACTATTTGAAACCCTGGACCTCTTGGTTTAATAATATGTTCAGATAAACAATATAAACATTGCAATACTTCATGAAACTTTCTATGGACTGTTTCACTTGACCTCTTGAAACGATTCATGACCTATCTAACTAACTGAGGACCACCAACTGTCCACAAAAACATAGCCAAAGATTCGATGGAACTTATGTCTCTAGTTGATTTCAAGCTATATTTTGTAACCAATGTTTCGTGCAATCTGTAGAATACATCCTTACTCATTCTGAACATGTTGTAACAATCTCTTTCATCGCTCAATTGCTCCATAACCCACTCATACCCAGTCATGAAAGGTTATCTCCTCTCTGTCTTATTTAGGTAAGTATCATATTAATGCATACCGATATAACCCGCTGCTACAACAAATTCTTGAAATTGCAACTTTCTCTTTTTTGTTGTCTGAACTTCACATTCGCTAGAATCACTATCTGTTTTTGAACCATCAATTTCACTTGAAGAACTCATCTACAAACATTTTAAAATATTAGTAACATAGAAACAGACAACATGATAATTTGTAACTCGCAAAGCATGATCACACATTGCATAATAACATAAAACAATGTATAATATAAAACATGCAGTCTTACGGGTACATAACATATACTCAACTCAACTCCATTACATAACCATCACGAACAAAATTGAATAGTTCACAAATTTAAAAAGGAAGACAAAATAGATCTAATTTTTCTTCATCTTTAGATCAAACATCCTCTTGAGCCAATTAATCTTTCCTTCATCAATCTTCATAGTGGCAAACACTTCTCTATTTTCTTGTTTAGTGAAGAGCCTTGTTGCAACGAAGTGTTCATCACTTCCCTCAACTACCCCAGCCTGGATAGCTATATCCATGACATCTGCTATGGATGGAACAGTTGGAGCAGAGCTGCTAGCCATAATGTCCACCATACGCTTGAAATCCCTTGCCATTGGATTTTTCCTATTCTTCTTTGGGCTAGGAGTAATACTAGCACCCCTACGCTTTGCAGGGCCCTTCGGTTTATTGCCATAGTCGTTAGCGGTATCCACATTAGCGGCTGCAGCTTCAACAGCATCCTCCGAACCATCAACTTCAACAACAGTATGGCCCACTTATGTAGTCTCACCTGGGATGGCTGAAGTGTTACCCGTGACACAAGCCTTCTCAAACATGACCTCCATCTCAGCTAGGTTCTCAGGGGGTCCATCACGAAAATGTTTATGTTTTGGATGATTCTGGAAAAGAAATAAAAATTATAGCAGTTACCCTAAATTTAAATATGGTATTGTGAACTGAAATATATATATGTATGTATGTATGTATGTATGTATGTATGTATGTATGTATGTATGTATGTATGTATGTATGTATTAATGTGGTCATCCCACCAAGCATCGGATGCAGCTATAGTTCTTTTTTGGGGATCCCAACCTAGCTCAGTTGACTTTAGTTTCAGCTCATTCCACAAGCTATATTCCTTCTTCAATGCTTCCCAATGGTTCTTGAATTGCTTTCTATCATGCTTTTTTCCTGTCATCTGATAGAACTTCTGTTGTAGGTTCTTATAAACAGTGCTACTCAAACTTCCTAATGGTCTATTACCCGCCTCTACTTCCTCCTTACAAAACTTGCAAAATGCCCTGTTGTGATATGCATCCCAGTTTGCCTTGGAGATAGGAATTAGATCCATCTAGACAATATTCAATTAACTATAAGCATTGAACCACAAGATCACAGATATTACAAAAGTATATATTATATTAATAGAATGATGCCAATCCTAATTTGTTACTGAAGAAAAAATAAGTACCTCTAGACTCTAGTACTTCTTTCTCTAAGCGCTCCTTTAATTGAAGAATTGGTGATGACCTACCAGAAAGCTGTCCAGAATAAAGGTTTACAGATGTCAGAATTGTATTAACAAAATCTAACAAATGTATTATTATACACTAATGACAAAAGATGGAAAAGGACTAGAACTCATGTAAATACAGAGGTTGGTATCCTCTGCAGTGGTCAACCTGAAACAACTAGCCATCTATTCATCCTACA
Source organism: Rhipidocladum racemiflorum (assembly GCA_036346355.1). Classification (NCBI taxonomy): domain Eukaryota; kingdom Viridiplantae; phylum Streptophyta; class Magnoliopsida; order Poales; family Poaceae; genus Rhipidocladum; species Rhipidocladum racemiflorum. The sequence goes on from CM070571.1 coordinate 26,312,473, forward strand.
CAGTTTTACAATGTCCATTTAGAGCAAACTAGAATTTTCCGTCACATAGCCATCTTATAGTTTCGGATGCACTAATCTTTTTATTTGCCATTTGGCTGTTGTAACGGATCAATGACTATAAAATGCTGGAAATCAATCACTACAAGTATCATATGGAAATCAGTTGCCATCACACATGAAATGACCACAAAAAAAGTTTGCCAGATTTTATCACATGAACTAATTAAGACTACCCTATTAATCCTAGCAGGAAATGGAGGGCAAATGAATCCATCAGAAACATAAGGAGTGGTTGTGATTTCTTTTGCTTGCAATAAACTAAAAGGTCTCAGTTTGATGATTTTTACATACTAAAATTTAGCACCCTTAGACTCAATAAGTTTGCTTTCCTACCATCCGTCGATTTTTCAGGTGGCCTATTAGTGCTCTGGGCAGTCTCGATATTTTCTGGGAAGCTTCCCTTTGAAAATCGATTTTCCATGTCCCTTGAATCTACTTCAGTCCATGCAGGAGATAGTTGGATTCTCACAAATATCAATGGACCGTGTCAAGCAGACGACAAAGCTGAATTTATCTAATGGTTCAGGGACATTCTCATGCCTCTTGAGGTAGACTGGTTTATTGATCTAATATTTGATCGGACAAATATTCCTCAGATAACTCCACACCAAAGTAATAGTAAGAGGCTACCTTTGTTAAAATTTCTCTAAATACAATCATGCATGTTGGGACAAAGTTAAGGTCAACACATGTGTCTGCAACTGAAGCAAACTTCATTTTTTTGGGTTCCTGAAAACGTGATTTCTTGAAGGAAGATTCCACACAGATGAACAGGATGCTGGTTTCAAGGAGTTCCTTTCAACCTTATGCACATTATTTTTATGAGCAGTAACTACTGGATTGATTAGAAAAACTAATACATGTGCACGTAGTGATGCCAAGTTGTCTCATCAAGTAGCAAATTTACTTCTTTGAAAATAGAAAAGATGAAAAAGGGTATTGCAAAAATCAACAGTTTCACATTGATTAGCAGTTCTTGAAAAGCTTCATAATTTGCAATGTTCATGTGTTCTCACGCAGTCACCAAATCTGAGTTTTTGCTGCACAAGTGCACATACGTAAGGAAGGTTTAGATGGCAAAAGATAAAAACGCACATGAGCATTCTTCCAAAACATGCTGCCTTTCAATTATTGTTTTGGTTATCAATCTTATTCCAAAATCAAATTATCAATGAGTGGATTAAAAACTTGTAATCAGAACCACATTACCGAACGAGGGGAAGATGATGGCGGCAGAGGTTGCGGGAAGACACCGGGGCTTGGATCTTGGATGTTGGAGGCGCGCGAGAGGACGGCGGTGTTCGAACTCAACCCTAGTCGCGACGGATGAGTGCGCCGCCGGCTCTTGTGGGGATGAGGGAGTCGCGGGGGAGGAGGGCTCCGCTGGCTGATGTGGGAGACGAGGGGGGAGGATGGCTCCGCTGGCGCAACGTCACATGCGAGGAAGGAATCGCGCCGCCGACCGAACCCTAGCCGTGAGTTCGATGTGGTGCCCTTGCTCTTGTGCAGATGAGGGAGGAGAATCAGAGGAAAACAGAGGAAAAACGACAGAGGAACAGTGTTATATATGAATGGCATTGGTGGGTAATTAATCAGAACTTCAATGGCAAAGGCCTATTTCCTACCCACAAAAGCCAAAAAAAGCCCCCTCTCACTGGCTTTTAGCTTATAGTTATACGGAGATTTCAGGCTTTTCTTAAGCCCAGCTTAAAAGTCTTCTGTTTGTTTCGGCTTAGGCTTTTTTGACTTTTAAGCCAGTGAAAAAGCCGAAACAAACAGGGTCTTAGTGTAGAGACCAAAGAATGTGAAACCAATATCCTACAAATGGGTCAATAAAGTGAAGACCTGTCTAGATGGCTCAATCGAAAGGTATAAGGTTCGACTTGTTGCTCAGGGATTCTCTCAATAATATGGGTTGGACTACGAAGAAACAATCAGTCCAGTGGCAAAGATCACAACTGTTCGAGTCTTGCATTGGCCTCTAGCAAGTCTTGGAAGTTGTGCCAGATGGATGTCAAGAACACCTTCCTACATGGAGAGCTTGATAAGGACATCTACATGGAACAACCAAGAAGCTTTGAAAGCAAGACTCACCCCGAGCATGCATGTTTGCAAATTGAAAATGGCACTCTATGGCTTGAAACAAGCTCCAAGAGCATGGTACAGGAAAATTGGTGTGTTCCTAGTACAAAAATTTAAAGTTGCTCTACGAGACTCATTTGTTTGTGAAAGCCAAAGAAGGTAGACTACCAATAGCTCTAGCCTAGAGCAAGGAGTTCTCACTCATTGATGTGTGACCTATGATGTGTAAGTCATATGGCGAAATACGAGTAGAGATGCACTAAGGTGCTGGTGCTCGACTCATCTGGTCATGATTGCGAGGTGAGGAGTACTCAATTAACCGAGGTTTGGCCATCGATGCAAAAGCCACATTTTGTTATCATTTGTTGTGGCTTTTTTCAATGTTGGGAGGAAGTTTTGGGTGAGGTGCTCCTTGGTTGGCCCATGAACTTTTAGTGAAAGGATTTGAGAGGGTATTTTTCCTTGTTACCCTAATTACTATAAAAAAAACTTAGCAATCGAGACGAAATAGTAGCATTATCGTGATCCATGATCGGATTGCTTTCATCACATCATATCACATGGATCAGACATGTATCGGTAACTTATGAGTGTCTAAATTGCTTAGCTATATCAGGCACACGTGTAGCTCTAATCTTAAAAAAAAAAAGCTTCCCATGTTCGTCCTTACGGTTAGAAATTACCACGTTAATCAAAATAAAAAAAAGATCTATACAATTTATTTTAGCGGATCTAGATTATAACGATACAAATCAATTTTATATAGCTGTAGTAGTTCTATACAATCTATACAATCTATATAGCTGTAGTAGTTCTCATATATATATATATATATATATATATATATATATATATATATATATATATATATATATATATATATATATATATGAGAACTACTACAGCTATATAGATTGAATAAAACTATGTCATCATGAGCATTAGAGTTGGATTACAAAACAACTCTTTTACAAAACAACTGGCAGTATAGATTGAAAATGTTTGAATCATTCGCTTATCTGGCCTTATGTATGTTTTTTGTTTTGCAAATCTAGCCTTTCATACATGTATTTGCAAATTTAGCCCATTCCCTCACCACGAAGGTGCAGTTCAGGCGCGGGAGAGCTCGGCAAGTGATCGACGTCGTGGCACAGCGAGGGACCGCGGGAGCAGGTGCTAGAGTGCGGGAGGAGGGCATTGCCGAGATATGATAGTGCAGCAGGCACAGTCGAGCTGCGTCAGTGTGGCAGGTGGGGCTCGGGAACCGGCCTTGGGTGCAGGGCACCTCACTGCTGAGCCATGTTAGTGCGGAAGGTGACAGGTGTCATCCACCGCGTCTTCTACGGTAAGATAGAGGGTAAAATTTACAAATGCATACGTGAAGATTCCAGATTTGGAAAAAAACAATGCACGTGCCAGTTGTTTGGAGTTAGCGTTCATCGTTCATAATGGTACAAAATGCACTGTCCTCACGATTTGGAAAAATGTCACTTTTTTTAACTGAAAAGGACAAGCATTGGGCCATTAAGAAGGAAGGTCAAGCTACCAGCACTACTACAAAATGATACATCACTATCGCTTCATCTATGTCGGTTCCAAACTTTTGACTAAAAAACCGATTGTGATACGTGTATGTCATTCGTAAATTTTGGTAATCGGTTATCACAATCGGTTCTGAGAAAGAGCCGATTGTGATAAGAATCATCATCACAATCGGTTCTTTCTAAGAATCGATTGTGATAACCCGTTTCCTCATCACAATCGGTTCTGAAAAAGAACCGATTGTAATGAGACCCCTCATTACAATCGGTTCTTTTTCAGAACCGATTGTGATGATATACCACTTATCACAATCGGTTACGAGAAAGAACCGATTGTGATGACTCATCACAATCGGTTCTTTCTCGTAACCGATTGTGATAAGTGATCCATCATCACAATCGGTTCTTTCTCAAAACCGATTGTGATAACGCTTCCTCATCACAATCGGTTCTTTCTAGGAACCGATTGTAATGAGGGGATTCCCTTATCACAATTGGTTCTTTTCGTAACCGATTGTGATGAGACTCTCGCAAGGTTTATATCCTCTCGGGATGAACTCTCCTCTGTTGTTGGTGTTCTAGAGCAAAAATAACCATCGCCACCCCGAAAAATAGAACATACTCTTGTTGAAACTTAGACTTGTGGGAGAAAAATCTGAAATCCTTAAGGATGTGTGTTAAGAGGGTAAGTTGAAGCCCCAGCTTGAGAAGATTTCCCCTCTATTTTCTCTCAGTTGAGGTTTTTAGCATATTTATAAGCAAGCACTTAGTGGTGACGACGACACACATGGAACAAATTACATGCGTGTAGATCATTAAAGAGGGTTGTATTGTAAATAAAGTTGTAAGATTGCCATGTCTAATTGAGACAAGCTAATGCCATTTCAAGGGTAAAGTACCAGCAAAGTAAAAGTACAAACTTGCCAACTTGTTAACTTGCTGTTGAACCTATTTTAGTTAAAATATACAGGACAATACTTCCATAAGGAAGGAAAGGGAAGAATTTTTCCACTCAACGCATAATTATTAGTAATTACTTGCACATTCTTTCCACTCCATCCAAGAACAACACATAATTCCAAACAATTATTCAAACAATACCAAGAATAATACCGGCACTACTAGTCCTTTCATATTGCAATCGGTTTCAATTAAAACTGACACTACTAATCAAACCTATTGCTTTTTGTGAAGGCAATGAAAGGAATGCATTTCAATAGCATATATACAGAAAGTTTAGCAAAGTGGAGACCGACTCGGCTTGAACTTAAATTAGATGGAAAATAGAATTAAAGGTGTGGTGGACACCACATCACAATCGGTTCTAGCTGAGAACCGATTGTGATGAGGGGTGCGATCACAATCGGTTCTATCTCAGAACCGATTGTGATGACACCCTCATCACAATCGGTTCTAGCTGAGAACCGATTGTGATGAGGGGTATGATCACAATCGGTTCTATCTCAGAACCGATTGTGATGACACCCTCATCACAATCGGTTCACAATCGGTTCTAGCTCAGAACCGATTGTGATGAGGATGGTCATCACAATCGGTTCCTACTGAGAACCGATTGTGATGAGGGGTGTGATCACAATCGGTTCTATCTCAGAACCGATTGTGATGAGGGTGGTCATCACAATCGGTTTCTACTCAGAACCGATTGTGATAACGGTGTCATTACAATCGGTTCTTGTTCAGAACCGATTGTGATGTGCTCGTGACCGCCAAAGTGAAAATTGGGCGTTATAGTAAAATTGGACACTTAGTTAAATTTTGGAGCACCCAAGTCAGAGTAAATTCGAAGTATAAGAATACTAACATTAGTGTTCGGGTGCTTACTTTGTGGGGTTAAGGGGAGGGAGACGCGTTATATTTTCAAATGCTATCATACCAACACTACGGTACTAAATTGGACACTTAGTTAAATTTCGTAGTACCCAAGTCAGAGTAAATTCGAAGTATAAGAATACTAACATTAGTGTTCGGGTGCTTTGTGGGGTTAAGGGGAGGGAGACACGTTATATTTTCAAATGCTATCATAACAACACTACGGTACTAGATCATATAAGAACTCTAAGCGTGCTTAGGCGAGGGTAGTACTAACTAGGATGGGTGAGGGTGACCTCCTGGGGAAATCTCTTCGTTTTGTGTTAAAACCGTCATAACAATGTTTAATAGTGAAAATGGCTCATCACAATCGGTTCTTTCTCATAACCGATTGTGATGAGAGGGTCTTTCTCATAAGCGATTGTGATGAGGGGGTCATCACAATCGGTTCATTGTGATAAGCCCCTCATCACAATCGGTTCTTCGCAAGAACCGATTGTGTCATCACAATCGGTTCTTGCTAAGAACCGATTGTGATGATTGTTTATCACAATCGGGGAGAAAACCGACTGTGATAGCTATTCCTCATTACAATCGTTGGACTTTCTATCGCCACCAAAACCGATTGTGATGACGAAAAAGAACCGATTCTAATGTGTATTCTTGTAGTAGTGCAGACAACCAAACAAGGCAGAGTGCTCCATTTTTTTTAAAAAAAAAAAAAAAAAAAAAAAAAAAAAAAAAACTAACAAACTTATCCACCGTGATGCGTCCCGAGTCCCGACCAGTCGACGTTTGCAGGAGTTGGCTCTGAGAAACCATGCCAGTTTATCAAAAATTGACATGGGAACGCAGCAAAGGGATGATCGGCCAGGATAGGAAAGAAATGGAGAAAAGGGGAGAGATCGAACGAGTTCAAGCTTGGGATGAGCCCTCTGTCCGTAGCACAACTGCTTCCCCGCCGCAATTTTGACATCTGCGTTGCTTCATTGAGCAAGCTGTTGTTCTGTTTTGGCCATAAGGGCTTGGCTTCTGCATGCAATTTTTTTTTCAGACCACAGGCCTATATACCGCATGCAATTATTGGCTTGCGGCTTGCCAACTAAAAAAGATAAGAAAAATCAAGAAATGGCATATTGATACCTGGTTATGCCCTACAGTAAAGGTTAATTACTAACATGTGCAACGTTTGGAGCTCATCCTTTTTTAGCCCCACCCCCCCCCTTTTTTTTTGAAAATTTAGCCCCCTTGTCTTATTTTTATTTTATTTTTACAGATTTGGCACTTCCTCGTTGCGGAAGCCACCTCCCGTGCTCCCATCCGCAGCATCCCACCTCCTACGCTCCCCATACGCGGCAGCCCGCCTCCTACGCTTCCTGGCTGTTTCCTGTGCTTCCTAGCTCCTCCCACACTCCCCCGCTACGGCAGCCCGACCGCCACGGCACTGGCCCAGCTATCGCACTGCCCAGCCGCGGAAGCTGCCACTCCCGCGATAGCCCACTTACTCCCGTGGCTCATTGGCTGCTGCGCTCCCCAGGTGTTGGAGTGGCTTCCACAGTGAGGAGGGAGCCAAATCTATAATAATAATAATAATAATAATAATAATAATAATAATAATAATAATAATAATAATAATAATAAGGCGAGGGAGCTAGATTTGTAAAAAAATAAGGAAGGGAGCTAGAAAAGAGATGATTTCCAATGCTTGTAGGTGTGAGACTGTTCCTTGAATAAAAGACTGAGGTTAGTCCATGTTCCTGCATTGCATATTTGCATGTGCATGGCCGATCCATAAAATTATCGAGAATGATACGCCTCTTACGTCTGATACAAATAATTCGTATAGGACGTCTCGTCCGGACCCAACCGCTACCATACAAATATTATCCGTATCCTCTCCCTGTCTCCCACCACTAGTTCTCTTTAGACTATCTCTAGCAACTTCCCTTCCCCTTCAAATCCCTTCGCGAACAGATCCCAAGTGCTCCAGCGGATTCCCTTCACAATTCCCTTCAGAAGGGATTCAAACAGTAAATCTCTTTAGAAAGAGATTCTCTCTCCAATCCCTTCACAAATCCCTTAAGGGGATGCTGCTGGAGATGGTAGGAAATAAAGGGAATGAATATGGGGAAGGGAATGGAATGAAGGGAAATTGCTGGAGATAGTCTTATTGTGTGTTTGGTTGGAGAGTGAGGTGGAATGGAATGGTTCCATTCCAGATTTCAGGGATGGAATGGTTCCATCCCAGATTTCAGGGATGGGATGGTTTCATCCCAGATTCTCAGACAGGACCCACTGTCACTCTCACGTTCCAAGTGGGATGGCTGCGTTCCAGAAAATTTGTAGAACCTGGCCGTCCCGAATCTAGAGAGAATATTCTCTTTTCTGGAACCAAGTCATCCTCAGCTCTCCAACCAAACACTAGACTTGGTGGGATGGGATGGTTCCATTCCACTCCATCCCACTAACCAAACACACAATTAGCTTCTCTGCTAACGCTTCTCTCCGGTGCTCTCGCTCCCCCCTTCCTTCCTCCCCCACCCCTCTCTCTCTCTCTCTCTCTCTCTCTCTCTCTCCTTGCTTGTGCTCGAGGAAAGCCATGCGCAATGGCTAGAGCTCACGTGGAGGTTTTCCATTCCATGGAGAGGCCAAAGTTAGCCGGACTTGTTGCCGCTGCGGTCGGATCACGCCGGATTTGGTGGGACCGAGGCAAGAGGAGCTATGGTGAGCAGTGCTAGTGTTGCCCTGCTAGATCTTGAGCCCGCTGATGAATGGGGTGGTTCCTCCTCTATGCTCATCGCAAATGTTGACTTTAGGTAACTCGACTTGTTGTAGTAGTTGTTTCCGAATATTGCATGACAAGACATCAAATGTTGCAGATATTTAATGGTTTTCTTGTAGTTACAACAAGGTTTAGTTTTTGTTGCAATAGGTTCTTTGCGTTTGTTTTCCCAATATTTCAATTTTGTTGCATATTTTTGCTTGTTACTTTCACGTTTGTTGCATCCAAATCAAAGATTTGTTAATTATGAGATTAGGAATTAGTTGTTGCGCTTCCGGGATTTTTTTTTTTTTTTGTTGCACCAGATTGAATCAGTTGTATCATCCTCTTCTATTCACCGACCAAGCCTTCGCCTCCTAATCCCTATTCTCACATCCCAGCTCCCTCCTTCCTGTGGCTCATTAGTCTCTAATTGGGAGCTAGCCATCGCCGCACTCATTGCTCCTCCTGCTCTTTCCTCTATCTCTTACTCTCTCTAGATGTGTCACGGTGACCGATGAACGATGGACTGAGGAGACGTGTTCGTCTTTGGAGCCTCCTTTTCATTGTAGTGTGGCTCTTGGTGAACAACGGTTTAGAGGAGTGGAGATCTGACAATTGAGAGAAGGCTTTAAGTGATATCCGCGGTGGAACGGAGCATACGATGGAAAGATTCCTATCGTACATCTAGGTGCTAGCACGACCCTAAAATTGTACTCTCTTGGAGATTATAATTTCTTTTAAGACTAGTCACTTCTAGTCAAATCTTTTAACCGTTGGATTAAAGTCCTAAACTTAATTAAATCTCTCCAACCTTTACTATATATAAACCCTTACTATCATCAACTTTAATCCTAACACGTCGGCAGCTACATGCCTCAGGTGCCACTGGGGAGGCCCTCTAGCCTCCTCCATGTGTCATCTCATGCCTCCTTTCACATTGTTGTGTCCTCCTTGCGCTTGTAAGAGGCAACGCAAAATACTAGGGGTGGTTGGCGGCATTGCTAGATTGCGCCGCCAATAGAATCTAGAAGCAAATCAAACATTGAGCAAAGTCGATTGAAATCCTTTTTTTTTAAAAAAAAAGAAAAGAAAAAACTGGCAGGAACATGCCTTGCATTTTTTTGAAATCCCATTTTTTTGGCTGAGGATTGTTTAGGGAGTATGTTCTTGGACATGTCGAACAAGTATGTGATTACCTTTTTATCAACAAAAGTACACACTTTTTTGACTCTCAGATCAAAATCTAGAGGACGTCACTCTTACTTATGTAAATACATAAACCCATCACTCTCCAAAACCCTAACTTGTACAGCCGTCGTCACCGCTCCACTAGCTTGCGCCTCCACTCCCCGCCGCTCCGGCGAGCCCTACTTGCGTTCCGCCTCCCTCCTCCTCGTTGTCCCGCGCGCCCATCAGTCAATCAGCCTTGTCCCCTATTTCTATACCCAGAGAGATCTTGTGAAGCCGGAATAACCTCAATTATACAGTGATCGAGAGAGGACATTGGTACGATGGAACATACAAAATACCAACTAAGATTCGAAGGTGAGAAATAGAAGTACGTACTCTCAACAAAAGAATTCTAAGCACTAATTCGCAAACTCGAATTGTCACGAGTAACATTCGATGGACAAATTCCACTACAAGTTTTTTGAAACTACATGGCATGTTTCGAGCGCTATGTCACAAACGGTAACAAACTTTGACCATCCATGCCTGCATATATAGTACAATTAATAATTTACCACGCACAAATCTTATCAGACAGACGCACAGGGAACAAATTACCCGCCTCGGCGCGAGCCCACCATGACTACGTAGTACGTACGGACGCGCCCAAACTAATTAAACAATTCAAGCCGCGCCATCGGTCTGGTTGGCCTTGGCCGGCGCCGGCGCCGGCTTGACGAAGCGCTTCCAGTACCAGTGCCGAGCCCACACCGTGCCCATGGATTCAATGGGCACGCCCTTCGTCTCCGGCAGAAACGCTGCCACGAACGCCGTCATGACGACGACCCATCCGGCGTAGTAGGCGAACGTGCCGTACCTGAACCGGCACAGCATCGCCAGGAACGATTCCGCCTGCGCGAACGGGAGCGCCGACCTGATGGCCCCGTTTATGCCCAGCGCCGCCGACCTCACCTCAAGCGGGAAGATCTCGGAGGTGACCACCCACGAGAGCGGGGCCCACGACAAGCTGAGTCCCGCCGTGTACACGCACACCAGCGCCACCACCGCGGAAGCGTAACCCCGCGACATCGCCCTCCCGCCGCTGGTGCCAAGCTGCGCGCCAAAGATCCACGCCATGGCCACCTCGGAGACGATCAGCACGACGCCGCCCAGAAAGAAGAGAGGGCGGCGGCCGTACAAGTCGACGGCGAACGTGGCGATCGCGATGGAGGCCAGGGCGACGACGTCGGTGATGATGGAGCCTAGGATGGCCTTCTGGCTCGTGAAACCGACGGTGTAGAAGAGTTGAGGGGTGAAGAGAGATACCACGATCATGCCGGTCAGCTGGAAAAACACCGCCATCGCCACGGCCATGACCAGGTGCGGCCGGTACTCGCGCCGGCCGAGGCGCCGATATGCTCCTGATCCGTCCCTCCTGTCCTGCTCCGCGGCTTGGATGATGTCCTTGAGTTCGGCGTCGACGTCGGCGGCCGGCCCACGGATCCGCCGCAGCGAGGCGCGGGCATCGTCGAGCTTCCCGCGCAGCACCAGGCTGTTGGGCGTGTCCGGGATGAACGCCGCGCCGCAGACCACGACAACAGCCGGGACGATGCCGACGCCCATCGAGAGGCGCCAGCCCCACCTCGGAATGGTGTTGGCGCCGTAGTTGATCAGGTCGGCCATGAACATGCCCACGTCGAAGAAGAAGTGGAAGGCGCTCGTGAACGCCCCGCGCCACCGCGCCGGCGCTATCTCCGCCAGGTATATCGATGCAGGCTGCAGACAACGCAACGCAGGAACACACATCGTACATTACGTTGCACGTCCTTCCGTACGGCTAAAGTGTATATGTAATGTAGGTCGCATCGGCTGATAGGTGATCACCAAACCGGTAAAACCGACGGCGGCGCCGAGGAGAATGCGGCCGACGACCAGCATGTAGATGTTGACGGCAGTGAGGTTGATAATAGCTCCGGTCAAGAACAGCAGGCCCCCAATGAGCATGGAGTTCCTCCGGCCCATCACCCTGGTTACGTGGCCAGAGACAAGGAAGGAGATCATGCCGGCGAAGTAGAGCGAGGAGATGAACATGGTGAGCACCTGGTTGTTGAAGATGCAGTACGCGTTCTCCCGCGCGTTGGACATATTCCGGCGGATCTCTGGGAAGAATTCCTCGAGGAACGACTCCATCTGCGTTAACCCTCCTGAAATTTAACCGGAAGCGATTTGAACAAAATTTGATCGTCATATCATTCGTTTTGATGAAATTTTTCGTGAAACTCCCTTTAAACTATCTTATAATTAGTATTAAAATATACTAAAAAAATAAAAAAAAAATATAATAACATTATTTATACAATATATTAAGAGTGAGAGTATATACTCCAGAGGTACAGAACCATTTTCCGGGGTCCACTGAAGTTTGTTACAATCTCACTCAACAACCAACTGAGTGAGGAGTATAAGAGCAAGTACAATAGTAAAGCCCACTGCAGGCTAATAGTAAGCTAAAAGCCAGCTTATACAATAATTGTCTCTAAAAGTTGTCTCTAGATGTTCTGCAATAACTACCTCTTCTCTCTTGTACATAAATGATTTACCTATGCATCTGTGCAAAGCTGGCTACTAAATAAGAGCTAGCTATCTTCTCTCTCATCGTTTCTCACTCTTCCACATAGACTAATGCTGACATATACAGGCTAAGAGCCAGCTGACGTGACCTTATTGTACTTGCTCTAATAATGAGAGTTGTTATGCATGCATGCGATAGTAACAAGTACATTAATTAGGTCCACTTGATTAGGGAGTATGAGTATGATGCCCATTAAGGAAAGAGAGTGGTAGGAATCTGTGATATCACAGAATTCAGATATAGCCATTTAAACTTATGAAACTTATCGCTTTTAGTCTTTGGTTTCATGAGTTTCAGTGTTTAGTTTCATCAGTTTCATGTTTTATCAGTTTTTAGTGCTAATTTTCATGAGTTTCAGTGCAAAAAATCACAAGTTTCATGAGTTTCAGAGGTATACCGTTTTTTAGTTTTTCTGTTAAGGAAAAGGGGTACGGAGGGAGTACATACTCTGGGTGTGTGTACATATACATATACTGTGTGTGTATATAGCTTGTGACCTCTGAGTGGCTCAAATCGCTAAACTTGTACTTAATTAGGATTGACGAGCAAATTTTTTCCATATATATAGCTCTAAGGTGTGAATAAGTGTACTAAATTATACTGAATGTGCTTTATGTGATATCCACAGTTCGAGATTTTTACGCATGCTTTTTGTGAGAATAGTACATCATGTTGTCAATATCAATATATCATGTACATAATAAGTGCTAACTGTTTAGGTTTTCTGTCATCGTGTTGGGGTGGTTGCAGTGAGAGTGATTTCTGAGAAAGTGATTTGTTCGTTTTGTGACAGATGATATATAATTGCATATTCCACTTCGGCTTCTGTTGCTTTTCTTGAACGCATGCATCACCCATACACACCACACTGTAGTGCTGACTAAGGAGATAGGAGCACAGGGCATAATGCTAGCTAGAATCCATCTCTTTGGATCTATCCAAAATTTCTTATTTTCTTTGACTTCAGTTAGTCAATAGAAACGAGCTAAACCTAAGCAAATACGTCTCTGAAAGAACAAATTGTGTGGATAATCGGAGTACGAAATGCCCTGCCCTCAAGATGGGAAAAAAAAGTCAGACTGTACTGTTTTTATTTATTTATTTTTATTTATTTATTTATTTATTTACTGAAAAGGACAAATATTGCCTCATCAAGTAGCTAGACAGGCCACCAGAAAAGTCAGGGTTCTTCCATATACTAATCCAACGTGACGTATTATACTCAGAATTATCAAGTAGACTGTGCACGTCTATGTACAAACAACCGAACGACGAAGATGGGCGACCTACTGGCTTTGAAAATTATCTATACAAAAATTGAACCGGTGAATTACTGCAGGAATTCAAACCCCCTCCATCCTGCTTCCATATCATTTCCCTCGCATCACAATCATGAGAACAACTATATATCCCGCATGCATCCGTGAGATTCACAACTCATATTCGGTTAGCAACTTAATTTCAAACTCGGAATTTGAAACACTCCACTCAGATTCAAAGCCTTCAGTTCTAATTCCAAGAAACCAACAACCCGAGTAAGTATGCATCTTTCAATTCGGGACTTGAAACGCTTCCAAATAAAAAAAACTTGTACACCTTTCAGAAAACTTTCGAAAAGTCAGGTTCGAAGCTTTCGATTTGTTATTGAAAATAAAAAAAACTTTCAAACCGGTTTTGGGAATTGTCAAAGCTGGTTTGAGAAATCCTGAACTGGGGAGCTTTCGATGTGGAATTTGGGATTGAAACTTTCGAATGGAAGAAAATCCACAGGGAAATTCGACTTTCAGCTGAAAGGGAATAGAACTTTGAAAAGAAAAATTGCGACTTTCAACTCAAATCTTGAAGCAATTTCACCTCACATGAGGAGAACGCAGGAACTGTTCCTTCCAGCGGGGAAAAAAAGAGAGGAAGAAAACATGGGTTCCGCATGCGTGTATGCCTGGAGCACAACGTCACAAGCATGAAGCATGCTAAGGATATCACATAACTAACCTGTAACACTGACGTCGTATCCGAGTATGAGCCCGCAGGAGGCCGCCGTGAGGCAGCTCATCACAACCGTAAGTGTAATCTCGCCGCCGTCGTGGCCGGCGCCGGCGGCAAGTGCTCCCCCTTTAGTCATCTCCCTTTTGCAAGGAGAGGGCTCGCGTTTGACTCAAAAGCTAATCCTCCAAAGACAGACGCAGCAACATCTGAATGCAAGTGTAAGCCGGATGATCTCTCCTATATAAAGTGAGAGTTTCTTCCCACGTCACATTAATTGCTATGCTTAATTGCCATACTTAATCGCTCGCTTAATCGCTCTACACAAAAAGCGTTGCTTTAATTAGCCAGCTTTTGCAAGAAATGAAGCGTTAAAGATAGATGTTTGATCTTATGAAATAGTATTTTTTTTTTTTCGTTATCAATTTTGTTTTTCGTAGCAACGCACGGGCATATAACTAGTAAGCATTATATGACACTTATGGAGCGGCGTAGGGTCAAGTTTCAGCACTGCTTGGGTCAAGTTTCAGCACTGCTTTTCTTTCTGAGAGTGTATAGCTAGGTATCATCCGAATGTTTTTGTCTTAGTTAACATCTAAATTTTGGATCACTGGATACCTCATCCGATATCATCGGGCCGTTACATCAAATCATAGGATCGGATGTAATCGATACTCCCGAATCTCAACAATGATTCAATGGTCCTAGATTTACTCCCTCCGGTCTGGTAACATCTGTCGTTTTGGACATCGACACGGTCTTCAAAACACAACTTTGACCGCTAATTTTTATTATAATATATTTATAAAACCCAATAAAATTATAATATTATGAAAGTACTTCTCGAGACAAGTCTACACATATAATTTTTATGTATCCAATTTAAATATTTGAAAATATATTGTTAGTCAAAGTTTCGGAAGTTTGACCATCACTATGTCCAAAACGACAGGTATTACCAAACCGGAGGGAGTAGGTGATTTCAACAAAAAAAAACATCCGGATGATGTTTATCAAATCCCTTTCTAAATAAATACTACTCCTATCATCCTATGTGAAGACGTATAGTTTGGGAGGTAATCACGACTTGATTGATCATACATATATGATTACATATATATAGGCATGCCACAACCCGGTTTATAGAAACAAGACCCGGGTGGGCAGCCATGGGTCAAGCCTAATTACAGGAGAACAAATAGGAGATTGGATCCGCAAGATACGTTGTCTAACACCCCCCCCCCCGCAGTTTGAGCGTCGGTGGAACGGACGTTCATACTGGACCGAAACTCCAAGAACACAGAGGACGGGAGGCCCTTGGTGAAGATATCGGCAAACTGAGAGGACGTCGGAACATGAAGAACACGGACAGCGCCAGTGGCCACACGCTCCCGGACGAAGTGAAGGTCAATCTCGATGTGTTTGGTGCGCTGGTGCTGCACCGGGTTAGACGAGAGATAGACGGCACTCACATTATCACAATAGACGAGAGTGGTACGCTGGAGGGGATGATGCAATTCCTGGAATAACTGACGCAACCAGGAAGCCTCGGCAACACCATTGGCGACAGCATGATACTCGCCGGCCTTTGGAGCGAGAGAGATCGCCTGTTGACGCCATCGACCAAGAAACGAGATTGTCGCCGAGAAACACCGCATAGCCAGAGGTAGATCTGCGGGTATCAGGACAACCAGCCCAGTCAGCATCAGTATAGACAGAAAGCGCTGAAGATGGCGAGCAGTTGAGAAAGAGTCCAAGATCAACAGTGCCCTGAAGATAGCGAAGAATTCGCTTGACTGCAGTAAGGTGTGGCTCCCGAGGATCATGCATATGAAGACAGACCTGCTGGACAGCGTAGGTGATATCCGGGCGAGTGAATGTCAGGTACTGCAGAGCACCGACGAGGCTGCGGTAAAGAGTCGAGTCCACCACAGGATCACCGGCAGAGGGCAGCTTAGCCTGTGTATCGACAGGAGTGCTGCAAGGCTTGCAAGCAGTCAGACCAGCACGTTCTAGAATATCAAGGATGTACTGACGCTGAGAGAGCAGCATCCCAGCAGGTGAACGAGTCACAGCGATCCCAAGAAAATGCTGAAGAGGTCCTAAGTCCTTCATAGGGAAGGAGGCCTGCAGAGCATCAACAATCCGTCGAAGCAGGTCGGCGGAGGAGGCAGTGAGAACAATGTCGTCGACGTACAGCAACAGGTACGCGGTGGCCGAGCCATGGCGGTAGACAAACAGCGATGTGTCGGACTTGGCCTCAGTGAAACCTAGGGACTGCAAATGAGAGGCGAAGCAACTGTACCAGGCACGGGGAGCTTGCTTGAGGCGGCAAACGTGATCCGGTCGGGCCGCGTCAACAAAACCAGAGGGCTGAGAGCAATAAACCATCTCAGAGAGGGTACCATGGAGAAATGCGTTCTTGACGTCGAGCTGATGAACAGACCATCCGTGAGAGAGGGCGATGCTGAGGACCGTGTGAATAGTAGCAGGCTTCACAACAGGACTGAAAGTCTCATCAAAGTCAACACCGGGACGCTGCGTGAAACCGCGAAGAACCCAGCGTGCCTTGTAGCGATCAAGGGAACCGTCAGAGTGGAGCTTGTGACGAAAGATCCACTTGCCGGTGACGATGTTGGCGTTGGACGGTCGTGGCACAAGTGACCAAGTGTTGTTGTCGACAAGAGCTTGGTACTCATCCTCCATGGCACGTCGCCAGTGAGGATCGTCAAGAGCGCGCCGGTAAGAGGTGGGTATCGCGGAGACGGCAACTGCCTGAAGGTTCAGGCGAGGTTGCCGAAACCCACTCTTAGCACGGGTGCGCATGCCATGCATGTTGTGGGTGGGCAGAGTAGGCACTGCGCCTGCAGGCAGGTTCGGCGCAACACCCAGAGCTCGAGGCACTCGGGCAGTGCGAGGGTGGCCAGCCCCAGCCCAGCGCCAGGCGTCCACGCCGAGCGGAGCGGGTCCAGCAGCGGGATGTCGTGGCTCAGGAGCTGCAGGGACGGGCGACAGCCCATCCAGATGGGCTGTCACTGGCCCAGACATCGCAGGCGGTGACCCAGGCGAGGCGGGGGGCACCCAGGCCGGCGCTGGAGTGAGGCGAGGAGGCGCTGGCGGCTCAGCCGGCATGCCATGCGCGGGGGAGCCAGGCCTCGTGCCAGCAGGTGACGCTTGCTGTAGGGTTGGCGAGGAGCCAGTGACCGGTGAGGGGCCAGTGGTCGGTGAGGGGCCAGTGGCCGACGAGCCAGCGGCCGGCAGCTCCGGGCGATGAGGTGGCTGTACGCGAACCTGGTAATCAAACTCATCCAAAAAATCAAGATTAGTGGGAGGAGCCAAGGAGGACCGAGTCTTGGCGAAGGGGAAGGAGGACTCATCAAAGACGACATGACAAGAGATAATGACGCAATTTGTGGCAAGGTCAAGGCATCGATATCCCTTGTGGTCAGAGGAGTACCCGGGAAACACACATAGGGAGGACCGGGGAGCAAGTTTGTGAGGCACGGTGGCAGAGAGGTTGGGATAACAACTGCAGCCAAAGACGCAGAGGTGGGTGTAGTCAGGCAGGCTACCATGGAGGGCATGGTAGAGAGTGGAGAAGGACAGAGTTTTGGTGGGGTGACGATTGAAGAGGTAGGTGGCAGTGTGAAGTGCCTCAACCCAATAGGCAGGGGGGAGATGGGCCTGGAAGAGAAGGGAGCCAACAATGTTGTTGACAGTCCGGAGAACACGCTTAGCTTTGCCATTCTGCTGAGAGGTGTAGGGACAAGACATGCGGAGAGTGACACCGTGGGTGAGGAAGTAAGCACGAGACGACGAATTGTCAAATTCACGACCGTTGTCACATTGCACACTTTTGATGGTGGTGCCAAACTGTGTGGCAACGAAGGAGAAGAAGTTAGCAATGGTGGAAAACGTGTCGGATTTGAGACGGAGAGGAAACGTCCACAAGTGGTGGGAGCAATCATCGAGAATGGCAAGATAATATTTAAAACCAGAGACACTGGGAAGCGGTCAGGTCCATAAATCACAGTGTATAAGGTCAAAATTATGCATAGCTCGAGACTGCGAGGATGAAAAAGGGAGACGCACATGATGACCTAACTGACAGGCATGGCAAATGTCAATAACATGAGCGCCTTTATTACAAGTAATAGATGAATTGCTCGCTAAGCGGGATAGGGCCTTGGAGCCGAGGTGGCCAAGGCGACGGTGCCAAAGCTCAGGAGATGCAGTGGCGAGGAAGGTAGTGGCGGCTGGCGGGAGGCGAAGAGGATAGAGGGAGCCGGAACTATTGCACCTGGCGATCACGTTCCGGGTCTTGAGGTCCTTCACAGAGAAACCAAAGAGGTCAAACTCGACAGAACACCAATTATCAATGGTAAACTGGCGAACAGAGACAAGGTTCGTGATTATATGTGGAGAAACAAGAACATTGTCTAAGTGGAGACTACCAACGGACGTGGAACCAGTGGCGGTGATGGGCAGAGAGGTGCCATTGCCGACAATAATGGAAGAGGGACCAGACGGGGAGGGAGGTCGGGAATGAGAGAGGATACCAGAGTGGGATGCCATGTGGGAGGTGGCACCCGAATCCATGTACCATTCGCCGGAGGGAGACGGTGGATTGAGCGTCATAGTGCTAAAAGCACCAGCCAGAGCATTCTGGTCCCAGGGC
Organism: Rhipidocladum racemiflorum; assembly: GCA_036346355.1. Taxonomy (NCBI): domain Eukaryota; kingdom Viridiplantae; phylum Streptophyta; class Magnoliopsida; order Poales; family Poaceae; genus Rhipidocladum; species Rhipidocladum racemiflorum. The sequence goes on from CM070571.1 coordinate 26,331,213, forward strand.
CCAAGGCCACTGAACCCGCCAATCGGCAGGGGGCGAGCCGGGAGTGGGCCGAGAGGTTTGCCGGCCCATGGCCGTAGAACCAGGACACGGGCCCAGGCTGAGGCGGCCCGAAGACGCCAAAGAAGCAGCCAGTGTGAGGGAGCCGGATCGCTGGCAAAGACCGGCACGCGAGTCGCAAAGGCCAGCGCTCAAGGCGAGCCGGTCCAGCAGACGCACAGACGAGGCTCGACAGACTGCCACATCTGGATGGTCCCGGTCCAGGGGTTATAGACGGTGGGCCAGGCACCGGGGGCGCCCACCGCACTCGCAGCTGGGGCGCTCGACCCATTCCCAGGGGCGCCGCTGGGCAAAGGAGCCGCGCCGCCGCTGCGATGTCCGTTGCCACGGCGGCGGCGGTTCCTGGATCCGCCAGATCCGGAGGAGGAGGAGCCAGTACTGGTGTTAGACGGGGCGGCGTAGGCCGGAGCGGTGTGACCGGCGACGAGAGCAGTGGGCGGCGGGGCTGCCTGACCCGTGACGAGGGCCGTCGGTGGAGGAGCAGTGAGCTCTTCAAGAAGCAGCTTGGAGCGGATCTCGACGAAGGAGGGGAGGGGCCGCTGCCGCTTGAGGAAGAGGCGAAGGGAGTGGAAGCGGTCGGAGAGGCCGCGGAGGACGTTCATGGCGAGGCCGCGGTCGGAGACCACCTCGCCTAGCTCGACGAGAGAGTTGGCCAGAGTCTTCATCCGGCGACAGTAATTGGTGACGGAGAGGGCACCCTGTTGGAGGGTGCGAAATTCCATGTCCACCAAGAGGACGCGAGTTTCGCGATTGCCGACGAATTGTTGCTCAAGAGCAAGCCAGGCGCCGCGGGCGGACGGAGACGCCGTGGTGACGATCTCGAAGAGGTCGGTGGAGATGGAGCCGTAGATCCATGACAGGACGTGGAGGTCCATCCGTGCCCAGTGCGGTACGGCGGGGAATGCAGCGTCGCAGAGCACATGATCGGCAAGTGCGTACTTGCCGAGGGCAAGGAGCATGAGGCGGCGCCACTTGGAGAAGGAGGGCGCGGCGAGGTCGAGGACGATGGGATGAGAGCACGCACGCTGAGGATGCCGAGGGCTGCACATGGAGCGCGGCGATGCGTCAACATCAGGAGGGGGGTTGCGAGGTTGCTTGGGAGCGTCATCGACGTCGCGGTCCTGGTCAGCACCGACAGCGGCATCAGCCTCCTGGAGCAGGCGGCGCGCGTCGGCCAAGGCGCGCTCGTGGCGGGCTACATCGTCCAGAAGGCGGCGGCGCGCGGCAGCCGCAGCTGCAATACAGCGCTGGCCGAAGGCGTCGGCGTCCTCAGCAGCGCTACGTGCATCGTCGTCAGGGAGCACGCCGGCCATGGTGGCGGCGACAGATGAGAAAGCGGAAGTTGAAAGAAAACCTAATCTGATACCATGAAGACATATAGTTTGGGAGGTAATCACGACTTGATTGATCACACATATATGATTACATATATATAGGCATGCCACAACCCGGTTTATAGAAACAAGACCCGGGTGGGCAGCCATGGGTCAAGCGTAATTACAGGAGAACAAATAGGAGATTGGATCCACAAGATACGCTGTCTAACACTATGTATATTGTATTATGGTCCAACGAGACTAGGTGAGCATTCGGTCAAAAAAAAAAACAGAGTAGCTGAGCAGTTCATTTCTTCTCTCTTCTCTCTCTCTGATCCTGCAGTGGAGGACTTCTCGCGTAGTCGACGTAGATGGGCCGAGAGGTACTGGGATTAAATATCTATAGCATAAAAAAAAGGTTATAAGCATATGATTGGTGATACTATACATCACATAGACCAGGTGATAAACTTTTGTAGTTAGATTTGAGGCTGGGATGAATTACCAGCGGAAAGAGTGTGGGGTGCGCAAGTTTTTACACCCGGTTCGGTCTCGAGCAAGGCCTTGTTTGGATGACCCGGATTCAGACAAGCCAAACGAGGGTAAAAATCACCCTCCGCAAAAAAAAAGGAGCTAGTTGGATAAAACTCTGTCTCTCTTCACACCTGGGCTGTGCTCAGCATACGCATCACAGGTTCAAAACTGCTTCCCCACTGCAATTTCGACATTTGCTCTGCTTCATTAGTAAGCTGCTGCTCTGTTTCCTTCTTCGCCGGAGGAAAGACTTGCTTGTGCGATTGTCGGTTATCCAACCAAAGAAGAAACGAGGAGTCAACGAATGGCATGCTGATTTATTACGATCCATATAAATAAAAATAACAGGTGATATTCAAGACACCTTCTTTGTTTCAAGGGTACGAATGTGTTATACTTCTTTTATATATAAAAAATGGTATGTATAACAAATATAGTGCTCCTATGAAAAAAAAATTCAATCATGTTGCCTTGTAGTATCTTAGAATTAGTATATAAGTATACCGAAAGTGATAAAAAAAGTATAACACTTTTATTTAAGTGGTATTGAAAGGTGGGAGTATGTACTCATGGGAGTACGTATTCCTACTTATCATATACCGCTTAAACAAACAAGTTATACCTCTTTATCATCTTAAGCATATTCTAATAATAATTATAATATACTCCAAAGTCCATTTTTATAACATATTTTATGTATATACTCCTTTTACATGTGTAAATGGGTATATAGCAAAAATAAAGAGCTCCGATGAAATTTTTTAACCATGTCGCATTGGAATATCTTAGAATTAGTATTTAAGTATACTGAAAGTGATAAATGAGTATAACACATTCGTTTAAGTGGTATATTGGAAGTGTGAGTACGTACTCCTAGAAGTATGGAAAAGGATATGGATATATATGGTTAGAGAGAGAGAGAGAGGAGTATGTACTCCCTACCTCTATTTGGTTAATAACAACTTCCTAAATCAGGAGAAACCAGCTAATAGCTTTCACTTATGGAATATGCTTCCACTTGCGTAACATCATTTAATATACATGGAGTACATACTCCCAGGAGTATAGTAGCATTTTCCTACACACACACACACACACACACACACATATATATATAGAGAGAGGTACGTACTCCTAGATTCATTATATCGGTTAAATGATGTTGTTATACATTTTTATCTTTTGAGTACATTCTAATACTTATTATAAGATACTTAAAAATGAGTATATTAAAAAATTTCATCAAAATCCACTCTTTATAGTATAATTTGTTTATATACTCTTTTTACATATGAAAAATGGTATATAACACAAAAAAAAATAAAGGACTCTGATGAATTTTTTTCAACCATGTCACATTGAAGTATCTTAGAATTATTATTGGAGTATACCGAAAATAATAAAAGAGTATTAGAGGTGGGAGTACGGAAAATGTTTTATATATATGTGTGTCTGTAGACGTATCACCGTATCGATGTTTTTAAGAAAATGGCGTATCGTGGTATCGACGTATGTATCCGGATATCCTAGCTGGTAACATCCACATCAAGACAAGGCTATCACAAGACTTAGTTTGGTAGTTCTGTGCTGAGTTTTGTTGTGAGAATTTATTTTGCTAAAACAATTGAAAATTAATGTTTTGATTGATAAATTTATTGAAGTTCAATCGAATTTGTTCAAATTTTCATGGTGTTAATATTTTATATTCGCACAACCATCACAAATTTTAAAATACTCCACAGAATCTGAGATGATTAGCAGTTAATGGCTAATCTAATCAGGGCTCTGGGTAAAATATAATAAAAAATTACTATCCTGTTATTTCCTAATATAATTAGCATGTAAATCACTACGGTGGTCTAAACAAAACTAATATCGGCCTTTCTCAACTACCAAATGGAGTAAACTGAATTACTATTACCTACCAATGTTTCCCTATTTTTGTTTAAGCTTTTACGCCTGATATTTTGAGAAATATAAGAACTACATAATGAGAATATATTTTCAAGTTTAAAATGCCTACTACCGTCTTTAAAAAGGTGCCTAGTACAAAAAAGACTATTGAAAGTCAAAAGTACACTTTTTCTTCTTTCAGAATTAACGGTTTGTACCTTTTCAAGTTCAGATTTCTTGCTGATATTGTTGATCGCCAGCAAGTATATATCATTTGTAAATTACAACTCTTCAGAAAAGAAAGTTGCTCTTATGTTGATTGCTGACTGCATGCTGCCTAAAGATCTGCATCATCCGATACTATCGTTGGGACCTTCTGAAGTATGTCTTGCCGAAGAGTCCAATTCATCTCGCGTGCAGTGGAAATCTACATTTCAGGTTAAAGACGCATTTTAGTCTTTAAACCTTGTGGTGTTATCGAAAAAAAATGTATAAACCTTGTGATTTTCAGAAAGGGTAGCTCTTGAACTCAAGTCCAGTTGTCCAAAATTCTAAAGAAAACCTTGTCGATCGTAGGCAGAAATTTCAGCTGAAACTCCAACCTTCTTATCTCCAGACTTCAGGTAATCGTCAGTCATACATGTTGCACAATAAAAATCACTTCAGCTTTCTGCAGCTCTACTTTTCAAAGGACTGTGCTATTTTGTTGACAAAGCAAATCCAGTCTAGAGCTCAGACGCATCGAGAGGAAAGGCAAACTTAGATAGACATCGAGCAAAGAACTGGAGACAAAAAAAACTCTATGCTAACGGAAAGCATAGCAGTATCGACAACCCTTTTCTCTCCTTTTTTATTACATTTTATCGAGTCACATCTATAAAAACTTGTATTATTCTTCTTTATTACACTTTTAGATATTGAAAATAGCTAAATGAGAAGGGTATAAAAGAAAAGGATGGTAAAACATCACCTCGAATTTGTAGAATGATATGTATTTAAAAATAAAATGTTAAAGCTAGAATAATATGTATTCGAAAAGGGAGGAGTAAACAATAGCACTATAGCAGCTTGGGTTATTTGGGGAGTCTCGTGCACTGTTTTAACCGAACAAAGTCCGGCGGAGTCCAGCCCGTTATAACAGGCAAATTTAGATAAGCGCTGAACAACAAACTGCCGATAAATAAAACCACCGGGTAACAGAAAGGGCAACATCGGCGACAACTTCGCTCCCTCCTTTCGACCGCCTCCGATCAAAACCTTGGGGCTTCGCCTCGGCCTCCCGCCGCCTAGTCCAGTACCCCTGCTCCTCCTCCGCCGCCGCCGCTGCGCGCTTGCGGGGCCACCCGAACCCTAGGCTGGCGAAACCGGCGCGATCGTCCACGGCGGAGGCCCCGCCGTCTGCGGAGAGGTCCCGCTCCGCGGCCGGGTCGGGGCTCCGGTCCCTCGCCAGCGCTGCCTCAGGGTTTTGGGACAGGTGGTCGGTCATGGGAGCCGGCGTCTCCAAGCTCGAGAAGGCTCTCGGCGACCAGTTCCCGGAGGGCGAGCACTACTTCGGCCTCGAGAACTTCGGCAACACCTGCTACTGCAACAGCGTCCTCCAGGTCACCGGATTCCCCCTAACTCCATCCATGTGATTGCCCGGTGCTATTAGCTACATGCTCTGGGGCAATCTTCTCAGAATCCGTGTTGATATGATTTGAATTTCGTAAGATTTTGATTAGGTGTTTGCTTGGTGTTGTGATGGTGGATTGCAGGGCAAGTTGGCGAGTAACATGTGCTGTGGGTATTGGTCGTTGAGATGCTTAATCCAATTTCTTGTACAATACTTGTATTGCTTGGGCATTTGAAAAGACTAGATGTTAGTATTGTATTTCATTATTGTTGTCAGTTGATATTTGCCTCAACAGCCGCTTAGGATCCTCATTCATGCAATCACTCGTGAATGTATCATTCCATTTTTTATTTCTCTGGTCCTCTAATAGTAGCTTTCGTTCCGTAGTAGCCACGAATCTGGAACTGAAGTGTTGATCTGAGCATTCTATATATTGGATAGGTAAAATTAGCTCAGTAGCACAATATGGATTATAGATTTGTAAATTGGAAAATAATATCTACTGTGAAGCTGATAAAGTGGGTCATGAGGCCAATTGTCAGCGGGCAGTTCATATTTTCCAACTTGCATGATTTTGTAGTGGTATTGAACAATTTGTTCACCGTTAAACAAGTCCCAAAAAATAAAAAAAACTGCTTACAGCACAAACTTATCTTTTTATAATATATAAGATAAAATTAAAGCATTTGATTTTTCCTGGTAGCTCGAAAGCCTCCACGGGACAAAGACGGCTTAATGTTGATAATATATTTTTTTGTCAAACTGAAAATCTCCACATGATCACCTTTAGGATCTTCTGACTTCTGAGGATACGCTAACCTTTATTTGTTTGTTATGGAAGGTTGGAATGCTTACTATGTGATGCTAACTATTCTGCTACACTTGGGACTGTTCAGTTTTCTGTGAGATGGGCAGTGGGCAATCTGGTAGACATGCTGAGCTGGGCTACTGTATTTTGATAGAAATATACAATGCATTAAGTAAACTATGTCTTGATACCATATGCTGCAATAATTAGTTATCCCTGTAGAGTTGTGAATTGTGACTGTTCCCAAGAGGCATTCCAGGTTAATATTCTTACTCTCGTCTAAAGAACAATTCCAAATCCAGCAATTCTGCAGTTCACTTTTGTTGTTGCCTTCCATTTTTATACATGCTGCCGCTAGTATGTTTGACATATCCAATAATGAAGTGAACTTTCACAACTGGGTGATATGTCCTCAGTCCCCTTACCCATGTCCGACATAACACAATGAGAAATTGCTTAATGGATCCTATCACTCAAGCCAGATGACATGTTTGTTAGACATCACTATTTTTGAATTATTGTTATTCCTAAATCCTATGGAAATAAAAATATCCAGGAATAGCATTGGTTCGGTTGAATGCTTTAATTTTTAACCTAGGTCACAGGGGTCATTTGCATATGATTTCAAGGGAAACAATATGCATGCAAGAAAACAATTCTTAATTATTGCCAAGGTTATTAAAACGTAAAACGAGAACGAAACGACCCACCCCCTTTTTAACTTTTAAACATTTACACGGACGTTGAAACGTAGTTTTAGACACCATTGTAAAACGAATATGAGAGTAAAGATATATCACATATGTACTTAATTGTTTTCCTAATCAGCTTATTTTCCTGATCCATATACAAAACTCAACCCACTAGCCTGACTTTTTTCCCTCTCTTTTTTTCTCAGGGTTTTTTTTTTCCCTAAACCTCTCTTTTTCCCCTCTTTCCCTCTTTTCCATGAATCGGTCCAACCGGCTTGGCTTGACCTTTCGATTACCATGTTGTCCCTTCGATTCGTGTACTGGCTCAAGTCCCGGTCATAGCGATTTGGTCCTGCTGGCTCAAGTGGTCAAGCTCCAGGCGATTCGCGTGCCCTTTCGGTCAAGCTCAAGCCCCTTCGATTCGGTTCCTTCCTCCTTCAGTCCTTCCCCAACCTCCCGAGCGTCGCTGCTCTCCTCGTTCTCTCCCTCATCGCCTCCCTCCACTCGAGCGGTCGACGGTGCGGCGACGACGGCGCGAGCACGGAGACGGCGGATCCGGATCTGCGCTGCGCTGTGCTGCCAGGCGACGACGCGGATCCGCGGCCCGGTGCTAGCGGCCGACGTGGATCAGCGGGCAGCGGCTTGGCGCAGCGCTAGGGTTAGCTCTCCTTCGGTGCTTCCCCGATTCCTCTCGCTCCGCTTTCTCCCGATCCCTTTCCCCTCTAAATTTCACTCCCGATCCCTTTTCCCTCTAAATGTCCGGGACCATCCCGAATCGGACGTCCTACACGTTTTACCGTCGTTGGAACGACGTTCCAGGACGTTCTACGCTCCCTCGACAGAACGCTCGGATGTTCTTCGGCTCGGCGGCGTTCTCTCGTTTAAACGACGTTTACCATGATTATTGCTGTGTTGGCTATTTGGCAGCATATGTATGTATTGTTGTGAGCCTTGTGCAGAACATTGTTGATAACCTTCAATATTATATGATCAGGTCAACTTATAAAGATAGAGATTTTATCCATTTTCAATTTTATTTCCTATTTCATTTGGTCATAAATAATAAGTTAATTTATGCTCTTAACATAGACCATTTGGTCGTGCTTGCTACAAGTAGTACACAGGCAGCTATTGGTGCATTATTTTCGTGAATCTCTAAATTATACTTTTGTTTCAGGCACTTTATTATTGCATTCCATTTCGGGAGCAGTTGCTGGAATATTATGCAAATTACACAAATCCAGAAGATGCTGAGGAAAATTTGTTAACCTGTTTAGCAGATCTTTTTGCACAGGTGAAGGAGTACAAAGAACCTCATTATTAGCTCATGTACTGCTGCATTTGTTATGTTTTTGCTTTATGAAATGAGTTGATATACTCCTCCCTCTATCGCTAAATATAGGTCCTCCTTGAACGTGTGCCAATCAAATATTTCTAGTTTCGATCATCAATATGTAAAAAAAATATCTAGATCAGCCACATTGAATTGATATTACTAGATTCATTTTAGAAGTATACTTTCATAATCTTTTTTTTTTTGTGATTTATAAGTTATAACAACAAATAATAGTAGAAATTAGTGATTACAAACGACCTATATTTAGTGTCGGAGTACTAAGAGTTTAATAATTATGAATTATAAAAATTTAAATGGTTGTATCCTATTGAGAGCCTCTTTCTTCTTTGTAGTGGTCCAGTATTTTACTTTAGCAGGCAAGAAGTTAAGCCTTTGTGATTTCTTGTTATTTACACATTCAGCATATTGATTGTATGCCTGGTGGACTTGGACAGTTTGTTACTGCTGGTATACTATTGCTGTTGCAAACTTTTTGAATAAATTATTATTATGTACAAGTTGAATAGCATTGCTATTTGATTTATGTGAACTCTCAGCTTTTCACGGTGCTTGTTGACAATTTGGTCTTGCTTCACCTAACTCATATATCTGACTCACTTGCAAGTAGACCTGTTATAGGTTCTGTTAGCTGTTAACTCCTTTTTTTTTGTTGCATTCATGACCATGATTGTTACTTGGTTTGCACATGTAAACTTCTGACAGATTGTTGTTCCTCTACTAACAATGGTTGTTGATTTTTTTTGAAGATAAGCCTAGCAAAGAAAAAGACTGGTGTTATTTCTCCAAAACGTTTTGTCCATAGGGTGAGGAAACAGAATGAATCATTTCGTGGTTATATGCACCAGGTAACATGCAGATATTTTACAGTAGTACTGCATCATGTCAATTGCATTATGAGATCATAACCTGAACCTTATTAACACAGCTTATTCCCATACCTCAGGGCATTTATCCAGTATAATTCAATAATGCAAACTCAGCTATGTGCATGGCCTGCATCTCTATTGTTGCACATTATTTTTTATTGGGGTGCGTTGTTCTTAATAAAAATTTCTCTCCATTGATGCAACCAGCCTTTTAAAGTTGCCTCAATTCGATCTCTAGTTGTGTGCCTTTTTTCATGCTGTATAAGAATTAGTCCATGTCATCTCTGATGATCTGGAAGCGCTGCAAAATAAGAACATGCTCTGCTTCTTATCGTTTAAGTGAGATAAAAGTAACCTTCCAGGAGTAACATCTCTTCTGTATTACTCTGTAGGATGCCCATGAATTTTTGAATTTCTTACTGAATGAGATTGTTGATACTCTGGAAAAAGAGTGTAGTGCCGCAAAAGATTCTCCTGAAGAGGTCTCTAATGGGGTAGTCAATCATTTATCGAATGGAGTCCAAAAAGAGCCGCTTGTTACATGGGTACACAAGAATTTTCAGGTGACTAAAATCACTGAAAAGTGAAGTACCATTTCCCGAAGGATTTTGTTCATAGTCACCTTTCTTTCCCTATGCAGGGTATTTTAACAAATGAAACAAAGTGCCTGATGTGTGAGACTATCACTGCAAAGGATGAGACATTTTTGGATTTGAGCGTTGACATTGAGCAGAATAGTTCACTCACAAGCTGCCTGAAGAATTTCTTTTCCACTGAGACTTTAAATGCTGAGGACAAGTTCTTCTGTGACAAATGCTGCAGGTAACAATGCTGTATGCCATTTTGAATCAAAATGAAGTCTATGTGTCAGGAAACAATAGAGGCCTTGCGCATTTGCATGCCAACAAGAGTTAATTTGTTGTGGTTCTACTGATTAAACTCTATCAGGTAAGTACTTCAAATCTAGGAAATATACAAAATAGATTCAAGCAGCTATTGTTAAACAGGATCATGTAGGCCAATTTTCCTCACTTTTTAAATCGCTGTTGTTTTACACTGGAGTGGTGGACAGGGTTAACAATCTCGGTTTTTTTGGAGAAATCTTGGTCCTCATCTGATAAATGTTCTCCATGATTTTTTTAATTTTTGTGTCTCTTCAGTATTGAATAATCCTTGGTATATATATTTAGTTAAAATAGCAGCGGAATACCTCAGATGTTAGTTTGCTACAATACTAACTGCTCCTCACTAGATTTTCAACCTTGGTCTTGGGTAGATGGAAGAAATGCATTGAGAACTAGCATGCAGGAAAGAACTACTTTCCTTTGCTTGGTTTCTTTACAACGACTCCTGAAATCAAATTTTTGATTTATTGTTCAGTTTGCAAGAAGCACAGAAGAGAATGAAGATAAAAAAGGCGCCGCGCATATTGGTGATCCACTTAAAGCGCTTCAAGTTCGTTGAGCAGCTTACTCGGCACAAGAAACTGTCGTATCGAGTGGTATACCCCATGGAGCTGAAGCTGAGCAGCATCTCTGATGATGTAGATTGCGAGTACTCCCTGTTCGCTGTTGTGGTCCACCTTGGGAGCGGCCCCAACCAGGGACACTACGTGAGCCAAATTAAAAGCCACGACAACTGGTTGTCATTCGACGATGACAATGTCGAGAAGATTCAGGAGTCCACCCTGCAAATGTTCTACGGTTCTTCTCGTGAATATTCTGGCAACACGGATCATGGCTACATCTTGTTCTATGAGTGCCTTGGTGGGAAGAGCTAGGAATGTTGTTTGCTTTTCCTCGCCGTGTTTTTCCCCATTGGAGCTTGTGAGATTTCTGTTGCATTTGCACAAAATATTTCCTTACCTCCTTGTGGATGTAGGATCTTGGTGGTTTAGCGTGGAAGGGGCAAGGTTCCTTGCTGGTAGTGATGACTGATGGATAACGTGTAAAGCACAAAGGGCGGAAACCTGATACCTTTTGGTTTCAACAATTTTTTTTTGGTATTCCCAGTTTATTTCTGGTACACCTCCTGTAGAATAAATTTACTTAGACAAATAAAGCTACTTTAAGAGATAAAAAAAATGCACTTTGGATTCAACTATTCTTACTCTTTTTTTTGTTGGTTTAGCTCTCAGGATTGAACGGATTGCATCTCCCATTTTCCCTTGCCCCTTTGTGTCTCTTGCCCCCACCTAATTCCAAGAGGGGGATATCAACCGTAAACGTTACTATGCAACTAAGGATTGATTGCTTATTCCTTTGCTTCAAAATACATGTAACTTATATTGAAAACATGATATATAGAAACGCTACTAAAATTGAAATTGCTTGGACAGTGAGTCCGAATCGGATGTCTAATCCACTCTGACCATATCCCCACAGCCACTTTTTCCCTATCAGTGAAGCAAAAATTGATGTCCCGACTTCCCACAGCTATTGATCTTTGGTCCTGTTTGGGGCTTAAAGCCAGCCATAGCTTCCGAAAAGCTAACAAGTCTCTCAAATAGCTCAACTTTTAAGTGACTTTTGGCATAATCTAGAAGTCATATTGTAACACCCCAAATTTTTGGTTTTCATGAATTTAAATGTTATTTTGCACTTTTGTGAATTTTTGGAATTTTCTGGAATTTATTTGGATTTATTTGGAATTTATTTGAATTTATTCCCTTTTGAAATAATTAAAGAATTAAAAGTTGCAAATAAATTTTTGTTGGAAATATTTTATTTCAGTCCCAAATGTCCTAAAATATTTTCTGGATTTTTTCTGAGTATTTTGCTATTTTTCTTGAATTAAATGAATTTTTAGAAATTAATCGGATTATTTTAATCACTAAAAAATCGAGTTGGTTTCACTGTTCATCCGACCGAGTCGGACTCGAGCCGCGTTTGAGCCGGACCCGAGCCCAACCTAACCTAACCGCGTGACCGTTGGATTGAGATCCAACGGCCACGATTGTGCCACGTCACCCGAACCCAAGCCCGACCGAGCCAGCCAGGTCGCCAAGCCGAACCCGAGCCCAAACCCTGTGCCCGTTGGATCAAGATCCAACGGCCCACGTTGAGCCACGTCACCCAATCCGAAATGGATTCGGATTCCGCCGCCGCCCGTGCGTGGGCCCTCGTTTTCCGCGCATAACACGGACGTCGAGGAGGTATTTATTGCGCCACCGCCGCCAGCTTGTAGCCCGTTTCCGTGCGCACCCGTAGCCCTAGACCATCACGCCTGAGCCGCCGTGGTTGCGCCGCAATCGCTCGCCGTAGTTGGGTTAGGCTTCCGCCGCGGTTCTTCGTTGTTTCCGCCGCCACCGAGCCCAGATTCGGAACCGCAAGGACGAGACGCGTCGGAGACTACCACTCACCTCGCCAGAGGAGCCCCGTAGCGCCGTTCGCTTGGTCGTCGTCCCCAACTCCGGTCTGCTAGCGCCGCCGCACGCCATCGCCGTCTCACGAGCTCCACCAGCCGTCCGATCAAGATCCAGCGGCCAGGATTCGTCCACATCATCCCCGGGTAATTTTCACGTTTTAGTTTTTAGATCTGTTTCCAACCGTTGGATCTAGATCCAACGGTTTAGATCGCGCCACGTAGCCGTAATTGCACCGTGCTTGGATAGATCTTAGCCGTTAGATCTAGATCGTATGGCTAGGGTTAAACCGTGTTGTAGCTTTAGATTGGATCTTGACTGTTCGATCAAGATCGAACGGTCCAGATCGACCGTGTAGTTTCCTAACGAGTGAAACCCAGATCCGATCTGGGCCGTTGATTTTCAAATTAACGGCCGAGATCTAGCCATGTGGCTGGAAGATTGACCATCGCGGTCAGCGCGGTCACGCCGGTCGCCGCTGACGTCACGCGTGGCGCCGCGACCAGCGTGTCACGGCCGGCCGAAACCGCACCATGACGTCATCTTGGCGTCACGGTGAAACCCGGTATCGGCCGTTCTCAGCCGAGCGTGATGACGTCACCGCTGACGTCATCCGATGGGGCCCACATGTCAGTGAGACATGTACTCGTGGACCGGGTTCACGGTGGACCCAAACCGAACCGTGGACCACGTCCATGGACCGGCTGACGCAATAAATCAATTTTTCAATAGAAAAATAATTCGGTGGAAAATCAAATCCAACGCTGACGTCATGCTGACGTCATAATCGGGTTTTTCAGTATAAAAATAAATGGATTAATTCGGATTATTGATTTATTTGAATTTTGAAACTTCAAACGCTTATAACTTTTGCATTTTAACTCCGATTTGAGTGATTCAAATTTCTAAATTTTTATAAAATTGAGATCTACCTAATGGTGAATTTTATTTAATTTTTGGACCAACGTTTTTCTCTGTAATATTATTTAATTGATTATTTAAACTTTAAATGCTTGTAACTTTTGCGTTTCAACTCCGATTTTGCCGATTCAAATTCCTAAAAATTCCTAAAATTATGCTCTCTCTGTTTATGGACTTTATTTGTATGTTCGGATACTTTTTGTGTACTGTTTTATTTATTGGTTGCTATTTGCACGCGTTACGAGTAGACGTTGAAGTACCCGGGGGCATCGAAAGTGAAGTGTTGACCTAGGAGCTAGCCCAAGACCAAGAACAAGTACTCTTTGAAGGCAAGTTGTACTTTGACCATGTTGATCCCATTTTGAAATTAATTTGATTTAAATTATTGCATTCTAGTTCAATTAGAAAATGCTTTAATTAATTTTGGGAGAATAGTTAATTGCCTAGTTGCTGTATGCCACCTTGACATAAATGATTGTATGCCATGACCCCTTGTTACCTTAGTTGTAGATTAAATAGTTGGACATTATTAAATTGCCAACATGGGTAATTAGACCGATGTAGTATGCTTAGCCTTGCCACGTAACATGTTTTTGACAATTACATGATAACATTGACTTAATGAGATATGGAACCTGTTTTGAGAAGTGTCATGTGTTATTGATGATGATATTGATGGCACATGGTGCGTGGTAAACAACTGGGGGTTTGATAAATAGTTTCGACCGGGGCATGTGGCAAGAATGATCGGGTGGGCCAGTTGTGGCACCAGGAACGTTGATTTGGTTCTTCGAGTAGTCTTGCCCTGGTCACCCTAAGGACTTAACCTTGCAAGCCTTTGAACTGAGTCAAACGTGCAACCACATGTCTGTAATGGGACAGACCTAATTGATTAAGTTGCTAATAACGTACCTGTGGGACCTCGGGGTGTCAACTATACCTTTTGTGTAGTTGTACGGGGGATCGTACCGGGGCTGCGGCCAGGTACCCATCTAACGGTCGATTGGCCTAAACTTCGCCTTCGCTAAGGGAAGGGTTAGTGTGCAATAACCGGGGAGGCCCACTTGTGTTGTTAGAAGTTTCCGAAAGACTTTGTTACAGACACTCGCCTTTGTGGCGTTTGGCTGTATCTTGTGGGTAAAGTGCATAACCTCTACAAAGTGTAAAATCTATTCGAATAGCCATGTCCGCAGCATTGGACATTGCTCGGGAATTACAGTCAAGGGTTAGACTTTCTTGAAAATAACTTGGACTTGAAAGGATTGGTTTGGTTTAATAATGACGTTGATGGAAATGTGGATTAGGAATGGGAAAGATGTCTATTTAACTTCTGGAAAAGTTATTGATCTTATACTTGTTTCTACTGCTTTTGAATCTACTTATGTTACTTGTCAAATGCTGTTTCACTGCAACTATACCTTGAGCTATTCCTTTGTAATAGACCATGCATGTAGTATATTAGTTGCATTCTGTGCATGACTTGCTGAGTACCAAGTACTCACCCTTGCCACAATACAACATCAGTTGAAGAAGAGTTTACACCAGCTTTGGAGGAGCTCCAAGAGGAACCGTCTATCTAGGGAGCGAGCCCAGTCAGTTGCCTGTGGTATACTGGATGGCGCCACGAAGTTATCTTATTTTCCGCTGCTGTTATTTCTCTTTTAATAAGTTTCGCCCTGCGTGGCGTATATTTGTAACTTGACCTTAAGGTTGAGCAACCAGTTTGGTTAACTAATTAAAGTACCTTATTAATCGTTGAGTGTGACTGTGATATTTACCAATGTTGAGACTGTGTGCACTAGCGTGATCCTGGACTAGTGCGGAATACACAGAGGGTCCGGATTTGCAAATTCGGGTCCCGACACATATATAAAAGCTGAAAGCTGGGTTGGATCTGCTTTATAGTTTATTGCTGAGGGAAATTAGTTTTTTTTGTCAAACGGTCTCTTATAAAAAGTTGCAGCTATTTTTCAATCTAGAAAGCCAAAAAGGATTTTTTTTTAGAAAAGCTACAGCTCCCTCAAACAGACCCAAAATCTCCGTAATGGCTTCTTCTCTTGCGTGTTCTTTCTCTCCCTCTCCATCTTTCTCCCCATCAATCCATTGGAATAGTGAGCTCCGATCCCACTTTGCTCCACCCGGCTTTTGCCTTAGCATCGCAATCACAGTGTTTGTCCGCCTTGCTCGTGCTTGAGGAGTTCGATCGCCGTCGGCTAGAGCTTGCTATTGCTCATGCTCGAGAGCTCTTTTTTGAACGTGTCCTCTCTCGAGGAGTGGGTGGAGCTCGCAGGATCTTGCAGGCCTGAGTCTAGAGGAGGCATCCAGAGCTCATCGTTGCTCATGCTCGAGAGCTCTTATCCGGAGGTGTCCCCTCTCGAGGAGTGGTTGGAGCTTGTAGGCCCCCGGATCGACTATCCGGAGTCCTCTGTGTATTTCTGTACTAGTCCCAGATCAGTAGCTAGTACACACAGTCAAACAGTGATAAATCAACAACCATATCACGAATACATATAACTAAATAAGCAAAACACCAAATAAAAGCAAAGACCTTATGGTCAAGGTTTACCATTACGGCCTGAACAGGCAGAACAACTTGAACAACGGCAGCGGAAGACGAAAACATCAAGGCGACCGATCCAAATGCCCACAGGTAATCGAGTGGGGAGTGCGTCCTAGTCGTTGGAATTCCTTGACAGCTTCTTTCACTTCTGAGATACGATTAGAATGTAGCACGTGAGTACATAAAGTACTCAGCAAGTCTGGGAAATTATGCACAATGCAGGCTATCCAAAGATGGCTTAATATGGTTCTTTTGCATAAAGCCAGGTTTCATCAAATCATACTTGTTAATAAGTTTCACAAAGCATATTTAAGCAATTCTTTTTAATAATTGAATTATGTAATATTGCAGTGAAGGTTCTAACCACCACTCACTAATATACAGGCTCTATCCGCCACATCCCAACAAAATCAGGGTTCAATCCATCCACATGGCTCTATCTGCCACGGTTCACAAAATCCGGTTCCTTCCACCTACCAGGCTTTAGCCGCCAGAAGCACACCCGAGAGTTCTAACCACTCCCGGATCCCAAAACAAAACATTGTTTAGTTTGAAACTATCGACGATTGGGGAGCACGCCCCCGCCGAGCTTACTTGTTGGTGGAGGGACCAACCGCGACCCCTTCTCACGTGAGGGAATACTCAGAGGAATGACTCACCGGACTTCAACGAGCGAGGACACAGTACTTTACCCTGGTTCGGGCCTCTCAAGAAGGAGATAATAGCCCTACTCCAGCTCGTGTATATTTTCGTATGTGTGTGTCTCTGCCTCCCCCCTTCACGGCGGGGATGCTTTATAGTTTACAAAGGGGCGTACTTGTTCAAGCCCACTAACTCCACGTTCGACCAGGTCCAACGTGGTAACTAACAGATCCTATAACCCAGCCACGTTCTCGCGGAGAACGCAACGAACTAGCGGAGGTTACGCAGCTGGCGGTTACCGACCTCGGGATCACGTCAGGTCGGCTAACAACCAACTCCGAACTCGGCCACCTCACCTGAGCACGAGCCATCGATTCACCAGGTTATGCGACCTTCTCAGGTCTCGGCAAGGCCGTCCCTAGGAACGACCTCCTGGTGGCCAGGGCGGGGACGAGCTCGTGCTGCTCGTGGCGCCCGGCTAGGCCGTCCCGGGGGACGGCCTTCCGGTGGTTCGGGCAGAAGTGAGCCCGTGCCGCTCGTGGCACCCGAGGTAATTTATGGGATCCATCCGACCCCCCGACAGAAACCAAAAACCAAAGTCTACCAGTATGAAAGCATTCAGCAAGCTTTGCCTTTGACCGTAGGCACGGCTATTCGAATAGTTTTAACTCTGCAGAGGTGTACAACTTTACCAACAAGACATGATATTCCCTTGATGCCATGCAATTAGCACACTGCCTTAGGTGTGCCGGCAGGGATATCATGACAAGGCCTTTACAATGTATACGCCTAACCTGACCCACACGCTGAGGTTTCACCGCTGTTAGGGTTATATCCACCCAGTACAGAAGCCCCCTCTTGCGCCGTGTGAGAAAAACAACAACATTGCCTCTATCCGGCGCTCACATTCCACCGTTTGGTGAGTCTAAGTTAGGTTTCTACAAATTATTCAGCCAGGTCGTGCCCACTTTGACATGTGGTTGTACGGTTATGCTTAGAATGGAGACAGTCATAAGCGTCGGTCCTTAACTGACCTGGGGTGGTTCTTGCACAATGAAAGCTAGCGCTCCATCCGCACCCACCAGACAAACCATTCCGCCCCAGTCCAAACCATTTTTCATTTTAAATTTTTATTTTGAAACCCATCGGCAATACTCCTTGCCTATAAATTCCAACAGAAGTTTTCAAGAGTTAAGTGAAATTCCCACCCATAGGTGAATACTGACCGATTGCGAGTCTAAGCATTTCTACCGTACTATTCTATTCCACCAATAGTTTATTTTATAAAATACAAATCTTAGTGTTGATAAAACGTGATTATAATTAAATCGGTATTTTCCAAAATTCATGAGACCACCAAGATTCCCCCATTCTTATCATGGTACTATATAATCCAGTCCAATTTAGTACTTTCACCATGTAAAGTTGATATCATGCCACCATAACTCCAAAATCATGCCAAGCTATTATTATCATTGTATATGAAACAATCTCCTCAAAATATGAGTCTCCTTATTGATTACCCATCATCCACACATCGATTGGTCTGTTAATCTACTTGATCCACCGAGAATAATTCATAATCCCATCCCCGAGCATATTTCATGGAATATTCTACAAATCCAAGACTTCATTGATTCATTGCCTAGAGCTGTTTCCATATACCATGACACCAAGTTGACTAAGCAAATCACACCCAATCCACATCATTCATAATCCCACACAAATGGTTATCGCAAAACCATAATTCCCAAAATCATTTACTACACCACCGAGTACGATTCTCAGTATTATCCACTTAATACATCGAGTATATTGGATAATATCATTGATTAAGTCATCGAGTATCATTCTCCACATCACCTATTGTAACCCTTCATATTGTCATCGCTAAGTCATCTACATTTTATCCACCAAGAATACGTAATATTATCATTTACTAAACCACCAAACATTCTGGATTATTCACAATTCTCCATAAATGATTGTCACATAGTATGCTTGTTAAAATCCACCGAAATGTAAGTCACCACTTATTCCATTTAATCCACAAGTATGCCTCTCAATATCATTTATTTATTTTTACCGACTATTACTCTTGACATCATATATCTTCCAATATTCTTCCAATCCACACAAATTATATGGATTACCATGCATAGATCAATTCCATAATAACTACCCCACAGCGCTAATATTCATGAAATCTCCAATTTACATTTCGTACCACTTGTTCCACTGATCGTGTCTTTCCAACAGTCCTTTTCCCTAATTAAAGAATATTTTTCCAAAAACATTTATATTGGTGGATTACTATACTAGGGCGACAAAGGATCAGGGATAACAATGTCAAGGAGGTAGGATCAACAGGTATAATTAATAACCTAACGTTAACATCATCCATTTAATATAAATAGCAATGCAATTTGTAAAATAGTGTAAAACATTTATAAATCATGGGATCAAAATGCATCAAGGAGACTTGTCTTCGATCGCAGCGAGGGCCTCGAGGTCTGGAAGTCCGGCGACGGGATCGGCGGTCGCGGCGGGATCGTCGACTATGCGCAAAACGAGACAACAAATAAATACAAGAAAAATAAATAAAATCCAAAAATTATAAAAGTTCTACTGGCAGGTAGATCTTGATTTTAGATGAATTTAGAAATTTGAACGGAGTTAATCGGAGTTCGGACGGAGAAGATATGAGCGTCTGAAGTTCGAAAACCCTGGAAAATCGAAAACGGGAGAATATTCCCGGAATATTCCTTTGACTGACTTTTGACTTTGGCTTGACTCTATTATAGGTGGGCCCCTACTGTCATCCTCATGGGGTTCTTCCCCATGGCCTTCGCCATGGCCAAGAACAGAGCAAGGGGAAGCTCCATGGGCGCCGGCGATAGGGAGCTGCGGCGACGGCGGCATGGCCGACGGCGCGGCGACGATGAGGTTTGGCCGGCGGCGAGCCGACGCGCATCGGCGGCGCTGGCGCGCGGGCGATTGCGGCTCAGATGGCACGGCGGCGCCGGCCGAGGCGACGGCGGCTTTGGCGGCCGTGGAAGCGGCGGGTTCTCGCCCAAGGCGGGCGCTGAGAGGCGGGCGACGGCGCAAGACGGCGCGGCGGCGTTGAGCTGCCGCCGCGACGGCGAAGCGGCGCGGACCGGGGCGCGGAGGCGACGGCGGTGGGGCCGTCGGAGGTCCGACGACAGCGGCAGTGGAGCCGGACGGCGCGCGAGCATACCCAAAGAACAGAGAAGCTCCCCAACACCCAAAAATTTAGAAATTTGCAAGAACTTTTGATGGATGACCATGCAATTGAATGGGAAATCATCTAGATACCATCCTTAGGACCTTAGGATTGCAAGGAATCGAACCCAAACTCACCGGAGACGACAAATTCGACGAAGAACGGAGCTCTGGCCGAAATGACAAAAATGCGGAATTCGTCTCCAAATCTTGAGGGAACCTAAAATCGATTGAATGATTAGATGCTAGACTCCCTCACGGTCATAAGGAATCCACCGGAGTTGAGGATGACCCACCGGAGAGAGAGAAACGAGGATGAACACGAAGAACACAAAAACCCAGCGTTCCTCACGGTTTCTTCGATCTCCCGGACGAATGAAAAAGAGATGCAAAGGAAGAGTGTGTGTTCTGGAGAGAGGACTCCACCACGGAGGTTTAGAAACCGGCGGTGCGCGATTTAGGGAAGAAACGGCCGAGTTATGGCCATTAATGCTCTTTTTGGTTTTTGGGTTACTGTTCAAATTTCGGCGAGATTTGGAGTTAATGATGGTGGGGAATGGGAAGAGGACGCCGTTACGGATTCAACGGATCCGGCCGTGATTGATTTGGAGGTGTATTGAAGGAGATATGGAAGTTTGAATGAGGGAAGGTGGATGTGGAGAGTCTCCTCCATTGTTGCCTGGGAGAGCCATCGTGCAAACTCATGGAAGAAGGAGTACTGTAGCACTGCCACATGGCCTTCCCTCATTGGCCGGTGATTACGTGAAAATGACACCCTAGAGAAAAATTAGGAAAAATGATCTAAAAATTCCAGAAAAATTCCTAGAACCATTTTAGAATATTTGGAACCCAATAAAATTGGTTTCACGGAATTTGGATGAAATTTGTGGAATTAAATATTCAGGCGCGAATAGCGGGCATTAAACAAAAGCCGCGCGAGATAAAATAGGGGCGAAGGTCCAAAAATCTTGGGAATCATTCCAAAAATCATTTTGGAATATTTGGGACCTAATTGAAGTGATTTTGGGATTTTTGGAGTATTTTTGGACTCGGGTGAAATTTCGGGTACCGGCGGGAATCTGAAAATTCGATTTTTCGAACGGAAGGGAATTGAATCCCGATTTCGGATGGGAAAGGATGCCAGGTTAACATAAACACCAAGGAAACTCAAAATTTTGAATTTAAGTAATTTAAATTAGATTTTTCTCCAGAAGGCGAAAACTGGGGCGTTACAAACCTACCCCCCTTAGAGAGTATCTCGTCCCCGAGATTCGGACGGAGAAAGAAAAAGATTGGAAAACTCTGCTCGGAGATCTTCTTCTCGCTCCCAGGTAACTTTCTTCTCAGACTGACTGCTCTCCTGAATCCTCACAGAACTTGGTCACACGACTTCGAGTTCAGCGCTCAGCTTTATCCAAAATCCTAGCGGGATACTCCGGACATGACAGGTCTCTTTCTAGTTCCATATCTCTAAACGGCCTCTGATGCTCGGGCACTGTGCTACACTTGATTCCTGACGGCAGTTATCAGCATAGCTCTTCTATCTCGACTGGGTAGTCTTCAGATTTACACGGATCTGTCTGACCTGCTCTTCGGCTTCTTTCAGAATATCAGGTCTACTGATTTGTCCATTATCGGTCTCTTTCCAATACAAGGGTATTCTGCCTTTTCTTGCATACAGAGCTTCAAAAGGCGCCATCTTCAGATTCGACGGAGACCGTTGTTGTAAAACAACTCTACATCTGGTAATTACCGACCCCAAGAACCTTTGTTCGTTAAAGCCCAAGCTTTCAACATATCTTCCACTATTTGATTTATTCTCTCTGTCTGGCCATCGGTCTGGGGATGGTAAGCAACACTGGAATTCAAATTCGTACCCCAAAACTTTATACCACTTCTGCCGAAACCTCGAGGGGAACTAAGAACCTCGATCTTACACGATCTCCTTGGGCACACAATGAACATGCACTGTTTTAGCCACGCAAAGTTCTGCGAGTTTATCACCAGAATGGGTTGTCTTCCACGGAACAAAGTATGCAACTTTTGTCACCCTGTCCACACTACCCCAGACAAACTCATATCCGGACTTAGTTCCAAGGAGTTCAATGGTGAAATTCATTCTTCTTTCTTCCCATTTCCAAACAAAATCTGCAAGAGTTATAGCATTCCAAATGGTCTCCAATGTTCGGCTAATCTTTTCAAAACTTGCTAGCATGGCCTCTTGCCTGACGCTCAATAAATCTTGAATGTCCGGTTTGAGTAAACCGGTATTTAGTATTTGCCTGAGGTTCAACTTACTTAATTTACGTTTGGGGCTTCTAGTACCTTGAGACTTTAATTCTCGTGGCAAGCCTACCACACTCATCTCGAGGTTGTTGTTTCCTAACTGTATTAGCTGATTTTTTTCAATCCGGGTAACTTTGAATTCAACAAATCTTTCTAGAGTTTAGATCGGAACTATGGCTCTACGGCCATCCTTTAAACATCCCAGTACTGGTGCCCAAATACAATTATATTTTAAGAACTATCAACAGAAATCCACTTCCACAATTATAATCCTTCCAAACTTTTATTGATAACAATACTGATGATTAAATCTTACAGACTGAATCAGTACATAAACTCTTTTATTTTATTCCTTAGAAGAGGTATGGTGCTGCTGAATGTACCACCCACTAACATGTACTGATAAGATCACCTTTCAGGTGTCTCTTTTTTATCTTCAGCGATCATAGGCAGACCTGACGTCCTATACCGCAATATCTGTGACAGAATTTTCCGATTGCGCCTACCACCTGCTGCTGGGGTTATAGTCTGAAGAAGAACAGCATCAGGAATATTGGGGTTTGAAGTATACGCCTGACGTCCTTACGAGCAACCACTGGGAACATGCCCCACGGCAAGACAATGGAAACACCGACGATCTATTTCTGAAACCTTGTTCCGTTGCAGTTGACTAGTCCTGTTATGAAATCCTTGCCTCATTGGTTGTATGTCTGATCCTGAGGTCTTGATTAAGGATGCTCCTTGTGCTTGATTGAGTTGAAATTGGTTTACATGAAGCCGAGAACTACTGGTAATATATTGATCTTGAATTACTACTCCCCTTTTGCGGGAATCCTGTTGACGACAGTTGTCTTCCAGGGAAAGTGCTTTGCCTTTGCTAGGTTGATGAATCTTTGCTACTTGGTGCAGCTTAGGAGGTACTTCCAGTCTAACTTCTGATGCCGGAACTGCTCGTGGTGATAAGGCTTTTTGTTTTCCCAAGGGACATTGTTTCACATAATGCCCTTCCTTGCCACAAAGGTTGCAAACCCGGTACTGAATCTCCTTTCTTCGAGGGCACTTGCGGAATTGGTGTCCAATTCTGTTGCAGTGACTACAATGGTTATCTTCTTTTGCCTTACCCTTTTGGGGACATTCATAAGCAACATGTCCTTTTTCACCACATTGATAGCATTTAGAAGGAGAGGAGGCAAATCCAAATTACAAGAAAGTAAATTACAGGAATTTAAATGCGGGAAAGTAAATGCTGAATTTAAATTGCGTAAAGTAAAGACATAATATAAATGCACAATTTAAATTCACAAGAATAGAAAATAAAATCTTTGTATTTTCTGGATAGAAGGTTTACAAAGCCTCACTTCATGTGGGCAAAGCTCAAAGGAGCAACTCAAACCTTCAAGTGAGGGAGGACACCCCTCCCCCTCTATTTATACTACTCTTGGGCCACCTACCACACTTGGATGAGTCCCTCAACCCTAGAGCACTCCAACAAGGGCTAGGATTAATCCACTCACACAACCATGTAAGGGCAACCCAAAACCCTACACACATAATGGGTTTTCTTGCACGGTTTTCAAAGCATACTACCTAGACCCACTAACCTATCAACTAGACCGCGATCCAACAGCCCTCATCAATCCTCACGGCATCTAGCTAGTATCATCACCTTTCGTTGTCTTCTTGACTTGCCCAAACTCCGTCTCCGATCATCTTTCGGCGATCTTCGACCGTCTGGACCTCCGACGCACCTCGCCAAGTCCCGGTCATCCTCCGCCTCACCATGACCTAGCACCGTCGTCCTGCAACCATCAAAGACAAGGAAAACCCATAACATAGCAATGTCCAATAATAATATGCAATAATCATCACACATGCTCAAACAAAGATCTTATCTCGATCGTATGCATGAAGCTGACATAACTCAAATTGCTTCATGTAGAATTTCAATTCAAATCAAACTCAAACCTAAGCACACCTTCCTCAAATAAAGTCAAATACTCATCACAAATATGGATGGACCTCCACATGGTCCTTCACTTTTGTTGCAGCAAGTTTCTAAATTGTTGCATTGACTGTTTCTATTTGTTGCAGTGTGATTTCTCAATTGTTGCAGCATTATGATTTTTTTGTAGTTAGGTTATAAATTTGTTGCACAAGGATATTTTTTGTTGCAGTTAGGTGTTAGTTTTGTTTCAACTTTTTTTTTTGTTGTGATTCATTATTGTAATTGTGGAGATTTTTGTTGCATGTTTATCAAATCAATGTTGCGCTTTCTTGAGAATTTGTTGAAGTGTGTTATGACGTACTAATTATTGCGGTTCATGAATTTTGTTGCACCAAATCAAGAGTACTACCCTTTTTCCTCCTTCCTCCTCCAACAAACTGGAGTTTTGACGAACCAATGGCAGCGGGGGATCGCCACCAAAGACAAGCTTTCTTTACCTCCATACGTCTCCTTCGGGCATCATTGTAACGAACGGTGCAGATAATTCCAGCGAAGGAAGCAAAATGGAAATCTAGCGACTGTGAAGATGAACAGTAATTACCAACAATAGAAAGGTTGTGACTAGTGTCTTAACCGATGGTGATTTGTAATCGGGTAAAAAGTTTGTTATGGGTAACTAGTGGAGTTGGTTAGATGCTAAGTGATGTATATAAATACTTTTGAACCAAGCAGAAGAAAAATAAGAAAGACAAATGGAATGAAATCAGTTCACGTTCTTCTTCCTCCTTTCTAAATCTCTGAATTCTTGATTTCTCCCTGAGCCATGCGATCTCACGCCCTAGTAAGCTTGGCGGCCAGGGACGTGACAAGTGGTATCAGAGCCAGCCTCGATCGATTCTTGAACTATCAATTCCGGTAGACTGTTGGGGACACTCAAAACTGAATAGATCAGAAAGGCGATCCCCGTAAAATCCCAATCACCAGAAGGTCTGGGCAAGACAAGGTCATCACGTCTCCTCAAAAACCTTCAATCCAGACCCAATTCGTCCTAGAGGTGATGGGGACCACAGCTGGAAGATTGGAAGAGCAGTTGATTGGCATTTAGGAGAGTTTAGATCTGCTGTTTGCATGGATCAAGACGATGGACAACACACAGCAGCAGTTGGTGGCACGAATAGAGCTAATCGCAAGTGTAGTGGAACAGAATACCAAGGATCAACAACTTCTAGCAAAACAGATGGAGGTGACGGCCCAGGCCATGGCATGAATCACCGCTGGGCTGGTGGTGGAAGCAAGTAGAGTTGAGGAAGGATCCGCCATGGAGAAAGCCATATTCACACCAGCACCTCCGGAACTCTAGCGAAGGGCGGATGAGGAACCATCTTCTTCTTTAGGTGGTATGCGCTCCAAGAGCTCGGCTGGGGTACTTCATGAGATGGCTGGATCGAATGCTCGTCAACCAAGAGAACTAGGAGGAACCATAAGAAACCCAATGCCCAAGCTATCTTTTCCCTAATTTGATGGAGTGGGTCCCCGGATTTGGCATGACAAATGCACCGATTATTTCAAGATATTGAACATCCCTAAAGCATTGTGGGTGATTGCGGCAACAATGCATATGGAAGGTAATGCTGCTCGTTGGTTGCAAGTGTACAGGGCTTGGAATGATTTGGGGAATTGGCAACATTTTGCTCAAGTAGTGGAGAACGAGTTTGGAGCCCTTGATCATCGGAGGTTGATGGAAGAGTTGGTAGGGATCCGACAAACAAGGACAGTGACCGAGTACAAGAACCAATTCAATGAGTTGATGTACGAGATATCAATGCACAACCCATTTTATGGCGAAGAACTATTCATATCACAGTTTGCAAAAGGGTTGAAACCCAAGTTAAGGGGGCAGTGCAGAGTTTGATTCCAGAGATTGTGGATCGGGCAGCCCTCCTAGCCAAACTCTAGTAAGATGTGATAGACCGTAATAAAGGTTGGAAATTGAAAACGGCAGGTGCCCGGGATGGAGGAGGTGCCTCCAAGTCAGAGAATCACCAAGGCAACCTGAAGATGGGGCAAGGCGATTTGTGGAAGGCCAGACAAGTACGTAGTACCAATGGGCCAACGGTTTGTGCTACCAGTGTAGGGAGAGGTATGAGCCCAACCATCATCTGCATTGCAAAAAGAAGGCTCAAGCTCAATTGCAAGCTATCAATGTAGAAGGGGGGAAGGAAGTGTTGTCTGACGAGGTATTGGATATGTTGGAGATGAGGCCTGCAATTTATCTCTAAATTCAATGTCAGGCATAGAGGAGAAGGAAACAGTGTGCATATTAGCTCTGATCAGTAACCAATGATGCTTATTCTTCTTGATTCAGGCAGCTCACATAGCTTTGTGAATGCTGGTTTTCTACTTAAGGTAGGTTGTGTGTCTCAGCAAACTGAACCAGTGGAGGTAAGAGTAGCTAGTGGGGATAAGTTACTTTGTGACTGGTGGGTTCCCAAGCTGGAGTGGTGGACTCAAGGTCACATTTTCCAAACGAATCTCGGGGTGTTGGAGTTGGGGGCATATGACGCAATCTTAGGGATGGATTGGCTAAAAGCCCACAGTCTAATGATTTGTAATTGGAAAGACAAGACCGTGGAGTTCAATCATAAGGGGAGAAGAATTCAAATACTAGGAGTAAGAGGAGCCGATAAGGCTGAAATCAAGTCTTTAACAGTGGAGCAATTGGATAAATGGAGGAAGGGAACTTTGGGTGGAGAGGAGCCAGTACCAAGAGTAGTCAATGAAGTGTTGGATTTGTATATTGACGTGTTTGTTGAGCCTAAAGAATTACCACCAAGGAGGGAGTATGACCATGCTATACCCTTGATCCCATGTGCTACCTCGGTGAATTCAAGGCCATACCGATATTCCCCAATGCACAAGGACGAAATTGAAAGGAAAGTTACTGAAATGCTCGCTGCTATGGTGATTACACCAATCATTAGCCCATTTGCTTCCCCGGTGTTATTGGTACAAAAGAAGGATGGTTCGTGGAGGTTCTGTGTAGATTATCGTTGACTAAATGATCTAACTGTCAAGAATAAGTTTCCTATGCCAGTGATAGATGAACTGTTGGATGACCTATCGGGCACTAAGTATTTCTCCAATTTGGACCTAAGATCAGGGTACCATCAAATTTGCATGAAGGAAGAGGACGAACTCAAAACAGCATTGAATACACATCATTGGCCACTATCAATTCAAGGTCATGCCACTTGGACTTACAAATGCTCCGGCTACATTCTAGTGTGTGATGAACTCGGTGTTGGCACCATACTTGAGGAAGTTTGTGTTGGTTTTTATTGATGACATACTTGTGTACAGTCCGGACCTTGATGCTCATGTGGAACACCTGAAGGCAGTCATACAAACTTTAAGAGAGCAACAATTCTTTGTCAAGAGATTGAAGTGCTCATTTGCTTAGAGGCAACTAGAGTATTAAGGCCACATCATATCGGATCAAGGTGTGGCTACTGACCCCAGAAAGACCCAAGTCGTGATGGAGTGGCCAAGGCCGAGGAATGTGGCTGAGTTACGAGGGTTTCTATGTTTAACTGGGTACTATAAAAAATTTGTGAAAGGATATGGGGTATTGGCAAAGCCATTGACAAATCTGTTGTAGAAAAAGTCTTTTGGGTGGGATGAACAAGCTGAAACAGCCTTCCTTAGGATGAAAGAAGCAATGCCCACTACACCTGTAGTGAAATTACCATATTTCGAGCAAGGGTTCGAAGTGGAGATTGATGCTTGTGATCATGGGGTGGGAGTAGTTGTGACGACCCAGATAATTAGCCCAGGTAATTAATAGATTCACTGTCATTACATTGAGATAATTACTCGGATCTCGGCATAGTGGGTAACAAAATATCGGGCAACCCAATACTTTATCATCTACTACAACGCATTCAGAGTGTTACAGCAGAACAATAATTAGAGGCTAAAAATGGTACTTTTATTACAAGCATTATGCCACGCAGGCTAGATGTCCATCTGTTAATTATACAAGTAAAACTACAACTGAAACATAATACAACTTTTTTTACCTCAAAGGCCTCTCAGGACAAGGTATCGGTCTAATAGGAGATGGTTAGCTAGGGAACGATCCTCTAAACTCCCTAGTCCTCATGTAAGTAGTAGTAGTAGTAGTAAGTAGTAGTAGTAGTAGTAGTAGTAGTAGTAGTAGTAGTAGTAGTAGTAGTAGTAGTAGTAGTAGTAGTAGTAGTAGTAATCTGCCTCCTGCAGGTCCTGGTCCTGCGAATACTCCTCACTCCAGGCCTCGGAGGTGGATCCATGGAACTCTCCTTTTAAGCAAGGGGGATTTAAGCAAGAGTGAGTACAGGAGTACTCAACAAGTATTAATAGCAAGAAAATGCATTATATGAAATTTTCTCTCAATCTAATTTAATCCAACAACTTATCACCTTCCCTCAAATTTAGTTTTTACAGAAATTAAGTTTTCTCTAAAAATTGTTCATTTTAATTTTCCAAAAGACACTACTAACACTGTATATGAGACAGACTTAGCTTCTGTATTCTCCCATCCAGGAGACTAGCATGAATTCATGATTTTACCCTGTGCAGGTTTGTACCACTTTACCCATAGTGACATTATGATGTCCCAGAACATTTATCACAAATCCAGTACTAGATCTCCAACCCTGTACTCGAGTGCGGACACCTCTCCCAGGCTGCTCCACAACTCGCAGATACAGTTGTACTACGACGCTCACTCATCGGCAGTAACTCTACCAATTGCTTCAAATATACTGCCACTATGTCGGGACCAGTACCCCCACGGGCCTACCGGCATATTGCTCACACTATGGTTGATACTGATTTACGGCTCATTGCTCAAGTGTTAGTTTGTTTGACCTTATATAATAGCTTATGTAGAGGACCCCACCGGTATGACAATCCTTCTCATTGGTGTCCCCTACCCACCATAATAACTCACGCTATCTAACTCTTTTCCTAATCTCCATACTAACACCATATTCATCTTCCAACCCATCAGTTTATTTTTTTCCAATTCACACTTCCAATCATTTCACCAATCTAATATTCTCCTAATTGTAAATTGATTTTCAATGCAATGGTGACATTTGTAATAAGGAAACATTTAGAAAGCATTTAATAAATTGATGATCAAGGAACTTGCCTAGTATAATATTGCAATGCACGTCCTCGCTCGAGTATTGGGGCTGGTCCAATTGATTAAGATCTAGTCCTGAAAATAGAGAGTGTTAATTTTGAATAGATTTATGGTGTCCAACCACTAGTGTAGTAATATTACTTTGGTCCTACTTTAATTATTATTTTCAGCTAATTGACTAGTCATTTCCTCCTGGTTAGTTCCGGTTTTTAGTTGTTTTAACGAAGGGATGACTAATTAACGAAACTAGCTACCGATGGCAATGACTTTCTCAAATCTGAACTTTTTCCCTCTTTTCTTATTTTTTCTCTTTCCTTTCCTTTTTCTTTCTCTCTTTTTCTTTCTCTCTTTTTCTTTCTTTTCTCCCTTTTTCCTCCTTTTTTCTTTCTCTTCTGCTTCTTCTTTCTCCAGCTGACTAGGCCTTCGACCCAGCCTCCCTCCTCTCCTTTTCTCTTTCTTTCTTTCTTTCTTTTCTCTCGGTTGAACCCCTCAGTCTCTCCGTCTCCACTCCCCTCTACTCTTTCCTGAGCAGCGACTCCCCCTATTCTATTCCTTCCGGGTCCTCTCTCTCAGGCCGGCCTCGGCCTCTACGGCTTCTCCTCTCGGTCGACTACTACCGGCGGCTTGTGCCACTCCGTGGCAGCTAGATCTGGCCAGCCCGTGTCTCGATAGCCCGCAGCCGAGCTCGGCCTACCCCCTACCCGAACTCCACTGGTTTGAGACTTCTAGGTTTTGTTGTCTTTGCTGTTTGTGGGTGGGCTTGCCTATAGTGGTTCGGCCCTAGGGTTCTTGTTGCTTGCTAGGATTCGGCTCCCTGTTGTCTCATGCTTGGATCTGGGCTTTGGTTGGCCGATCTACTGGTTGCTTGGCCGAAACTTTGATTAAAGGTGAACTACGGTAAGTTTGGGTCGATGATGACTTTGGGGTTGAGATAACCTAGGTTTTCGAGGGTGTGGTGATGAGATCGACTGGCCGGCTCTTCGGTGAGGGCGTGGGAACAGTCGGAACACTCCATGCGTGCCCCTTGGGAACTCCCCTACTAAGACCTCATGGGAAAACCCAGATCTACTCTTGTCACTACTAGATGAGAGCCTTATTCACCAACTCCTGAAAATCAGGGAACATGTGGGTGATCAGTCCCACCTGCAGTCCGAAGTTCAGTCCCTTCATGAAGCAAGACTGTCTAGACTTATTTGTCGCTACATCTTCAGGTGCGCAGCGAGCTAACTGAGGGAACTTGTTCAGATAATCAGCCACTAACTGGCTGCCTTGCTTCAATGCTCGAAATTCTTCCTTTAAGTCCATAATTCCCTCGGGCACATGATACTGACGAAAATCAGCAGTAAACTCCTCCCAAGTGATCTCCTGTGGGTTTTCATGCGAAGCGTAGAAATTCTCCCACCATTCAGCTGCAGTTCCTTCCAGCTGATGAGAGGCATATAGTACCCTCTCGTTCCCCTTGCACTAGGTGATATGAACCTTCCTTTCTATGGACCCCAGCCAGTCATCTGCCTCCAGTGGATTTTCATTACCAGAAAAGGTGGGCGGATGGGTCCTCATGAACTCAGATAGTCTTGAATTCGGACGCTGCCCTTGATTGACTTGATTATTCTGATTAGCAGCAGCTTGAGCAGTAATCTGCTGCATTTGTTGCATCATAGCATGCATCAGTTGCATTTGAGCGGCAAGGAAAGCTCCAAAGTTCTGCATGTCAATTGGCGGTGCTGGCTGGGGCGCAGGTATTCCATCATTGGGGTTTCCTGTGGGGTGAGAACCACTTCCACTTCCTCTGTTGTTGCCACGAGTGTTCACCATCTGTCGATTACTCCAAGGTTTAGAAATAAGAGGGAAACAAGAATAGACAAGTAGTAGAGAAACTTATGCGGGGCAAAAGGAGTAACTCAAAATCCGACTTTATTAATTATTCAATAATAACTTGGTATGGTTTCTCACAATGCCTAAGGGCTTTGCAACACATGCTGCACACTCAGCAAGCAAGGAATCCAAATTAAACTAACACACTGGAGTCCAACGCCTAAAGGGTGATTCTTATTATTCTAAGACCCGACTCAACACTCGAGTCTCAACCACTAAGCCTAGAACGCTCACTCATCGATCCACCCTGAATGGGAACATCTAGGTGGACACTTGGGCTGGTGCGGCGGCATCGGCGCGAAGCGATCTTCATGCCCCACAACAGTTGTGGTCGACGAAGCAACATCTTCCTCCAACTTTGGCGCTGGCTGCTGCTCCGGTTCAGGCTTTGGCTCTGGCTGTACCTCCACTGGGTCCTCCTCTCCAGCCTGTGCTTCCTCATGGCCACAGTCGTAGAGGGCCTCCTCGAGCTCCCCGATCCTCTGCTTAGTCAGGGCGATGTACTGTAGAAACCTCTGCTCGACTGTCTCCAGGGCGGTGTACGTGTCATCCAACTCCTTGGTGGTGCGGTCCATTATTGCGTCCTGCGCAACGACGAACCGTGCAAGGTGTACGATGGTGGCACCACCCTCCGAGTCGATGGGTGCACTCGTATCACCCCCTTCTAGGGATGGAAGCAAAACACAGACTGCTGCAGCTCCTTTGCATGGTCACGCACAATCCTCCTCATCGCGATGCGTGATGTCTCCTGGATGCCTGCCTCAAACGTGGATCTCCTCACAGTGTAGTGGAATGGGTAGCTGGCCTTCGTCTTCTCTCAGGCATATATGGTAATCTTGGTCACCATACCCTGGACCTTCCCGCCTGCCATCCAAGTCTGGGCTTTGTAGATAGGTCGATCAAACCCTCCCAGCACCTGGAGCATCCTCCACAGCTCTGCGGCGTAGCCTCCCTCACGCTCACCATAAGTCTGGATCATCTTCATCTGCCAAAAGACACTCTCGTAAGAACTCAACATTTTAAAACAATGTAGGAGCAAGAAATATTCAGCAAGGGGGTATGAACAAGAGAGAGGGGATAAGGAAAGAGTTCATTTATTATCTTGGCAAATTTTTAACTTTAGAAAATAGTTTTGTCCTCGCTACGACCATTCTAGTTGTGGGTAAGTACTACAGTCAGCATGGCTCTAATACCACCTCAATCGGGACCCGAATATGCAAATCTAGACCTTCTGTGTAATCAGCACTAGTCCAGGATCACGCTAGTGCACACAGTCTCAACATCGATAATACCACAATCATACTCAATGAAATAGTAAAGTACTTTATTCAAAAGGAAATATAACTGGTTGATCGACCTTATGGTCAAGTTACAAAAGTACGCATCGCAGGGCTTTAGTCTTAATCAAATAAACTTGCAGCGGAAAAATAATTAAACTCGTGGCGCCAACCAATATGCCACAGGCAACTGACTGAGCTTGCTCCCTAGTTCGTCGGTTCCTCCTGGAACTCCTCCAATGCTGGTGTTGATTTTTCTTCAACCGATGTTGTTTTGTGGCAAGGGTGAGTACTTGAAAGCACTCAGCAAGTCATGTATAGAAATGCAATTCTAATAGATACATTCATGGCTTATTCCAAATGACAGGCTAAGTGGTTCATTTGCAGTAAAGCAACATTCACAAATAACAATAGTAGATTGAAAGTGGTAAAAACAGTAATTACTTTCTTAATCAATTTCTCAAGTAAAGCATTTATCCTCCTTAGCCAGTTTCATCATTTTCGTACCAAGTAACCGAAGTTATTTTTACGAAAGTCTAACCCTTGACTGTAATTCCCGAGCAGTGTCCAATACCATGGACTCGGCTAATCGAATAGGTTGTACACTCTACAGAGGTTATACTCTTTACCCACAAGATACAATCAAACACCACCACGGCGAGTGATCGTAACAAAACCTTTACAATGCTCCTTATAGACCCAGTACTGCCCTCTAAGGTTTCAATACTGATAGGTTACACCACCACAATAGGGCCCCTCTTGCGCCATGTGAGTTTCCACCCGTACACCCGGAACCCACACCACCACGACAGTACCGAAGACTAGACATCACAAATTAATCAGCTAGGTCTGTCCCATTCCAGACTTGTGGCTATATGTTAAACTCAGTTCAAATTCTTGCAAGGTTAAGTCCTTAGGGTGACCAGGGCAAGACTACCCAAAAGAATTCACAAATATCCAAAACCAGTAACAACCAAATACAACCTCCCATGTGCCACTCTTAGCCCACCAGAAACAATCTTGCCACTTGCCCCAGTCTAAATCATTTTATCACCCCAATTAATTACCATGCACCATGTGCCATCGACAATCTCAATAACACATGTCACTTCTTTGTAAACACATTCCATATCTCATTTAGTCAATATTAAATTTGGTATTCCAAAATCATGTCATTACTATGTGGCATGGCTAAGCATTTTACTGTCGGTCTAACCATCCCATGTTGGCAGTTATTAACAATGTCCAACTAATAAACCATGGCCTAGGGTGACAAAAGATTCATGGCATATAATTGTATATAACAAGGTGCCATACATCAAATTGCTTGATAACTATTCCCCGAATTAATTAAAAGCAGTTTAAATAAACTAGCATGCAATACTTTGAATCAACATAAATTTTTAAATGTGGGATCAACATGATCAAAGCATAACTTGCCTTGGAAAAGGTCTTGTTCTTGTTCTTGGTCTTGGACTTGTTCCTGGGTCAAAACCTCTCCTTCGAAGCCTTCGGGAAATTCAACGTCTGGACCCTCAGATGACGATCGAACGGCTCGTAGAGTTCGCGGACTCCGACGATGGTGCGGTAGTGCTCCTTCACCGGACGCGAAGACGACGACCCAGCAAACGGTGTTTCATGCGTTCTCCGGGGAAGTAGAAGATCCTCTCGGGTGTGCCTTGACGCGGGGGTTTCAGATCCGTGCTCGAAACGACGAAAGTCCGCCGGATGTGGACGGAGACGAAGAAAATCCGCAGCGGCACTCGCGAACCACGACGAGCAATTACAGCTAAACGGTTGTAGTCCTGGCGGCGCAAACTAGGGCAAGGTACTCCGCGTGAAAAGGCAATCCTCGGGGACCAATCCGTGCATTTAATAGGCAAGGTTTCCGTGTCCAGGTCGGCGGAGGAGATGAACAGTCACGGCGGCTTGTGGCGAAAAAATCGGAACGGAGACGATGCACGCTGATCGTACACGTGGCTCGATCAACGGCCCAGATAAAATCCGACGAGGCTCGATCCAAACCGGCCATTGCGGGGTGACGTGGAGCTATGGCAGCCGACCACGTGCCCCTGATCCGACGCCCCACATGCGCACGCAACGCTGCTCACTGCCCGTTGTTGGATCGTGATCCAACGGTCGATGGGATTAGGGCTCACGGCGGCGCGGGTCGGGTTCGCGGGCTAACGGGTAGGACAGTGCGGGTCTAGACCCGTTAGGGTTTCCAAAATTTCCCTTTTCATTTTTAACATTTAAATTAATTCCAGAAATTCATTTAATTCAAGAAAAATAGCAAAATGCTTAGAAAAATGCCAGAAAAATTCTGAAAAATACTTTAAGACATTTTGAACTCAAATAAAATATTTCAAAAAAAACTTTATTTGTAATTTTTAAATATTTAAATAATTTAAGAAAGGAATTAATTCAAATTAAATCCAAATAATTCCAAATAAATTCTAGAAAATTCCAAAAATTCAAATAACTCAATAAATTCAATAAAACAAAAATTTGGGGTGTTACAAGCAGCATTCACACTTATTCATAATAGATTGAAAGGCAGTAAAACGATAATAATAGTAACAACTTCCGTAATTATTTCTCAAGTAAAGTATTCATCATCCTTAATCAATTTCCACATTTGCATACCACAAGGTCCACCATCCCAACTTCATTTTATGAAAGTCTAACCCTTGACTGTAATCCCTGAGTATTGTCCAATACCGTGGGCATGGCTATTCGAATAGGTTTTACACTCTGCAAAGGTTATACACTTTACCCACAAGATACAGTCAAACACCACCAAGGCGAGTGACCGTAACAAAGCCTTTACAATGCTCCTTCTAGACTCAGTACTTCCCGCTAAGGTTTCAACACTAAAGGGACTGGTTACCACACTCAGGGTCCACCCTCTTGTGCCATGTTGAAAGCATCTAGGCCATCTAATTCCTTAACAATGCTTTTTACTGGTTTTGGTGTTGATGATCAAGAAAAGTACCCTTTGTGAAGTGAAGACTTTTCAAATTAAACGATAAAGGCTAAGTATTCTTATTTCTAGTTTTGGCTTGGGAGTTGACTCAAGCCATACAGCTAGGATTATTTTGGTTTAGCCGTACTATAGAGAGGGATTATACACAAGTAAGTACCTTGGTTCATAGAGCAAATCATTAAGATTACTTGGAGTAAAGGTCACTTCATCTCATTTCCCCTCAAAACTAAGTCCTTCACTCACTCAGTCAAAAGCCCACTCACGCCGGACCGACTTCTTCAGTTTGACGCTAAAAACACTTCACTCAATTTCATACCGAGCGTAAACCATTCACGCCAGACCGACTTGACTTAAGTCAAATTCTTAGTCCGGCGCACATTGCCTTCTACGCCGAACCGACTTTTTGGTTCGGTACTGAGAATCACTGTTGTGGTAATTAAATCGAGCATGTTGCGTTCATGATGGACCAAATTTTTAGGTGCATGACGGATCAAGCTTTTCGGTCCGGCACAAACGTGATTCTCTCTGGAATACTATTGAACTTCAGTTGGTCCGTAGGACCAAAATCCAGTAAGTTCCCCATGTACGCAGGACCAACTTTTTCAGTTCGGTGCAAATGCTCTTTTGATGATCTCACGGCGGACTAAAATTCGTTGAAAGCATGTGTACGACGGACCATGTTGTTTCAGTCCGTCGTAAATGGGATTTTCACTGAATTTGGTCCATCATGCATTGAACAAAATATGAACCATATTAATATAAGTCCGTGGCACATTTGTCTTAAAATATTTTGTCATTTTGACAAAGCCCAATGGCTAATAAATGCCAGTAACAGCTATATTCCTTTTGTGGGCTATATAAGCTATGCCAG
Organism: Rhipidocladum racemiflorum; assembly: GCA_036346355.1. Taxonomy (NCBI): domain Eukaryota; kingdom Viridiplantae; phylum Streptophyta; class Magnoliopsida; order Poales; family Poaceae; genus Rhipidocladum; species Rhipidocladum racemiflorum. The sequence goes on from CM070571.1 coordinate 26,367,506, forward strand.
GACCTTCATTTAGAAGAACTTTTACATCTCTTTAACATTTTAGCATCTTGAGCTCAAAAGCCTTCAAAGAGACCGATTTTCATTCTGATCAAAATTTTCTAAAGTGATCTTGCTCCAAGCTTAGTCTAGACAGTGTTGAGCTAGAGAACCAAGAGGTTAAACTTGTGGATAGTATATTACTCTTGGAACTTTGACTTCCTAGATGGCTTCGGAGAGTTTTGGTACGACCTATCCAAAAGTGTTTGTGAAAGGCCACCACTGATTGTGAGAGGTTTTGGGACTCACCCCGCTAGAGTGGTGAAAGTGTCACCCTAGTGTTTTACCAAAGCTACTGGTTTTAGCTTTTGGTGAAGCTATACTTCTTGTGAAGTGGTCTAATGGGGATGTAGGAGTGTAACTCTGAACTTCGGTGAAAAATCTCTGTGTCACTTGCTTTTTACCTTTAGTTTTTACTTTGCCATTCTCTTCTACTTACTTGCGTGTCTCTGTTTAATTCTGTTTATGTTGGTGCACTAATCAAGTCTAGATATTTTAGGCCTTATTTATCAAAATCTTAGTTTAATCTTCCGTAAGCTTTTTTTGATTTCTATCTTAAGGCTATTTAGAGTTCTTTAGTGCTAGAAAATTTGAAAAAGCCTATTCACTCTCCTCTAGGCTCATCCTTGATCTTACACATGTGTCTACCCATACACCCGGAGCTCACACTACCACGATAGTACCGAAATCTGGCATCACAAATTAATTAGCTAGGTCTATCCCATTCCAGACATGTGGTTGTATGATAGACTCAGTACAAATTCTTGCAAGATTAAGTCTTTGATTGATGAAAGGACCAGAGATGTAGCCTAGAGGGGGGGCCGGGTGAATAGGCTAATTAAAAAATTTAAGTGGAAGCAAATTATCCTGAGATAGTCAACCCGGACTGTCCGAACTTATGTCCGGATACTCCGGCCTGGATGAACTATCCGGACTGGAAGACCGGATACTCCGGGTTGTCTGCTCGGGATGGGATTTCAAATCCCTCCAACTTCTTGATAATCTAAATGAATACAAAGTAGTTAAACATACTAGGAACCTTAATCAAGCACTAATCTGGAGCCAAACACAAAAAAGAAGTAGATCGGTGCTCCCAAAGTACCAACACTCAAAATACTCTTACCAAGAGAAGAAGAACACAGAGACAACGATTTTTACCTGAAGTTCGGATTCTTGAAGGGAATCCTACGTCTCCATTGAGGTGGCACCAAGCCAGGGTCTCTTTCAACCCCAATCCTCTAGGTGTTGCACCAAGCACTCACCTACTTCCTCTTTGAATCCTTTCCTTGCGAAGGTGGATCCGACCTTCACAAACTTTCGGGGCTCTCCACAAGCTTGATTGGAGGCTCCCGGCGACTCCTTGTAGTCTAGGAGCTCTTCAAACTCCAAGGGTAATAAACACCCCGCAAAATCGTCTTGGAGGATGAACTCGTGCTCAAGAATGAGAAATGCAAGACCAAAGCACTCAAATCCCCTTCTCACTTTCAATCAATCCAAATCAATCTCAAGATTCAAGTGGAGAAGGGGCTAGAGCTCAAGAAGTATGAGTGAGAGCTTGAGAGCTGAAAAATGGTTGGAATAGAACTGTTAGACTACGTTGGAGTGGAGTGAAGGCTTATATATGGAGCTTCAAAATCCAACCGTTGTGAGAGGCTGCGCACAACCAGGAGTATCCGGACTTGAACCCGGATAGTCCGGATTGGTGAAATCCTAACCCTAGCCGAGAGCCTTAACCCGGAGTGTTCGGACTCAAGTCCTGGATATTCTGGACTTAACCTGGATACTTCGAGTTGACTGGCTCGGCCAACTGTGAGAAAAACTGGGAAATGCAAGTGTATTTGAGGTTTTTGCCATGCAATTTTCATATGCTTGAGCACGAAGCTATCCTACGAGCAATTTCCCGTCGTATCCCCCTTAATAGTGCTGCCATCCTTAGACTCAAATAAATAAAAGTATTACAACTAAAGTCTTGGTGCCATCTTCACAAATTTGAATATACTTGGGGGTGTCTCATCATTTTCTTATCTTGTTAAATCCTTGATTCCTGCACAACATCTTACTTAAACTATTAGTCCTCTCTAATTGTGTTTTCATTAATCACCAAAACTATTATAGGGGCCTAGATGCACTTTCAATCTCCCCCTTTTTGGTGAATTGATGACAACACAATTAAAGGTTTAAAAGTTAGCAAGAATTTGACTGTCAATGCTGAATGCAAAACATATAGTGAAGCTCTATCAAAGTATATTTCGAGAAATTTTTGCAAGAGCTCCCCCTATATCCTTGCATCCGAGGAACAACAACAAGAGATATAACATGAATAACATTTGCATGATAATAAAAAGTAGCAAGATCATAACCACGAGTAGCAACAATGACAAGATAAGTAAAGCAGTAGCAACACACAAACAAGACCACAAGATTTCGAGGTAAGCGAGGCGACAAAAGATAAGCACACACAAAGCACTAAGCACACACACTACCCCTTTGGCATAAAGACACCAAAAAGGGGGCAACTCGAAGAAAACCACTCGTCGTCGCTTGGCTGGAACTCTTCTTCCTCGCTAGCATCATCATCACCACTGCCATCGTCGCTTCCACTGGGCTGATCACCAGGAGATGGAAGATCAAAGAGCTGACGAGTGATCGAGTCCACACCATGCCCAGCCGAAGACTCCTCAAACTCATTGGAAGGAATGTCTTCGCCTTGCTGGCGACGGTAAGCACGAAACTCACGACGATGCTCACGGATCTCCTGACGAGTCTCCTTAACTTGAGTGGAGATGTCCTGGCACAGACAGAAGAGACTCTTCATCATCCTTTTGAGCAGGTCACCACGAGAGCCAAAAGGATCCAACTCAGTTGAACTGGTTGGAGCTGCGGACGAGGAAGCTCGAGAAGACTGACGCCTGGTCCTCTCACCAGCATGAGCGACAGGAGCTGAAGGTGCTGGTGAAGCTGAAGGAGCTCGCACCTTGTAGGAGAGGTGCTCCACATCCTTGACGAACCCAAGTCCTGTGACATGCTCGATCAAGGCCATAATGAAGGGTGCGTATCCACAGCTACTGACATTACTCAAGGAATTATGCCTGATTGCCTCCCATAGAAAATCCACCACATCAAAGCCATGGGTACGCTCCACCAAATGAAATAGCAAGTTCCGTCCACAGAGTTGATCGAGGAAGCATCACCTTCTTTGGACCAAAGCGTGGTCCGAAGCATCCGATAAATAACAGCAGGCACATCCTTCAGACCCTTAATAGTGCCGACAAAGAAGCGCTAAGAAGTATCATACAGTGCCTCGATTTGGTCTGGGGACAATGCCTTATTGTCATGCAACTTGGCATCTCCAGGACATGAAACGAGGTTCAGAACACGAGCAAAAGTCCTCTTGGTCGCCACGTACCATATCTCATCAGTCATCCACCAAATGGCATCCTGGTTCTTGTCAAAGAATAAAGTGGAGTAGAATTGCATGATTACCTCATCATTCCATGGATGTCCAAAGCTCATGATGTCCTTCACCTGATGACGCTCACAAATTGGGATGACTTCATCAAATACTGGGTTGTGAAGGTCTGCCATGTAGATCCAATCAATTGTCTTCATCTTCACAACCGAATGCTCCAAAGGTAGAAGGACTGTCTCATAGTAATCAGATTGGAACTTATTCCAAAAACACTTGTCCACATACTCATCCTGATGGAAATCAAGTGAATCCTTGTTTCTTTGCTCAACGATTGCTTCCCCTTTACCAGATCCACTGCGGTAGTCAACGGTGCGAAGACGACTCATCGCTCCTGGATACCGCCAAGCGGGCTTGCACTTCTGAAGAGGACCAATTAGATCCCCAGACTCTTGGAACTACTTCTTCTTTTGCTCTCTGAGTCTGGCATGAGCATCGGCAGGATGCTCATCAGGATCCGGTGGAACTGAAGTAGCTGCAGGAAGAGGAGGATTTGCTCTGCTTTGAGAAACTTTCCGGACAGCATGCCTCTGTCTCTTTGAAGAGGGACCCTGTCCAGAAGAAGGAACAGGGACAATGTCGTCTGATGGACGCTTGCCGGAGCCTGAACCACCCTGGGAGGGATCCATCTGAACAGGACCAACAAAAGGAATTAAGAATGACTCGAGAATAAACATAGATAGCATTTTGAGACAGTTGGACGAGATGGACAACCCGGATACTCCGGGGTGTTTTATCCGGAGTATTCACATAATCCGGATACTCCGGGTAAAACATCCGCACACTCCGGGGTGCCTAGATCTGCGCCCCAACTTCCCCAAAAAGAAAATCTACCAAATAAAGTGAAGCCATTCACAGGAAGGACAACAATATGATCAAGAGGAAGGGTCACAAAAGTCTATTGCTTTGATTCGTGACACAAGGAGATGCAAAAACAATAACAAAATTAGGGCAATATACCTCAAGAAAAAGAGAGAGATGGAAGAAAGGATGAAGCCCTAACCTTGGAGCACGCTCCGGCGACTCCGGAGGAAGGAAATCGCACGGGAGAAGGAAAAGGAAGACTGAGGGCAACACCGGAGAGAAAGATGGGAGAGAGAGCGACGGGAGAGGAAAAGTAACTGTATGGGAAAAGAAGTCCTCACGCAGTAACCTAAAGAGGTAATAGCCCGCTTTACCCGGACATTCCGGACATTAGTCCGGAGACTCCGGATATAAATCCCGGACACTCCGGGTTAGCTCTCTCGGAAAGCACAAGGAATTTCCAAGGAAGGATCAAGATACCAACTAGAAGAGAATGGTAAGAGGCCCTAGAAAGCCTATATACTTTGTGACTAGCGAACACTCAATCAAACAGGCTATAGCCACAAAGCACGAAGGCAAGATCCGAAGATCGAAGATGCAAGTTAACACAAAAAGATCAAAGAAATAGATCAAAGAAGTTTTGAAAGACAATTTTCAAACACCACGCTATAGGTGAGCACTTCTCAAGCCACATAACGAGAATCTAGGATATTCAGACCACTTCTCAAAGCACAGAATCTCTTTTCATCTAATGGCTTGGTGAATATCGGCTAGTTGTTCATTTGTGCTCACATGTTGAATATCTATATCACCTTTGGTAGAATGATCTCTTAGGAAATGATGGCAAATATCTATATGCTTTGTGCGGGAATGTTGGACGGGGTTGTTGGCAATTTTTATGGCGCTCTCATTGTCACATAGGAGAGGAACTCGGTTATAGGTTAGGCCAAAATCATTTAGAGTTTGTCTCATCCAAAGTAATTGGGCACAACAATTCCCGGCGGCTATATATTCGGCTTCAGCAGTAGATAGGGCTACTGAGTTTTGTTTCTTGGAAGACCAAGAAACAAGGGATCTTCCAAGGAATTGACAAGTCCCTGAGGTGTTCTTTCTATCCACTTTGCAACCGACATAATCCGCATCGGAATACCCGATTAACTCAAAAGAAGATCCTTTTGGATACCAAAGCCCAAAGTGAGGAGTGGCTACTAAATACCTTAAGATTCTTTTTACGGCCACCATGTGGCACTCCTTAGGAGCGGCTTGAAACCGTGCACACAAGCAGACACTAAACATAATATCAGGCCTAGATGCATATAAGTAAAGGAGAGAGCCGATCATCGAGCGATATACCATTTGGATGACTGGTTTACCTTCTTTATCGGAGTCTAGGTGGCCATTAGCTTGCATGGGCGTGTTGATTGGTTTGGCGTTTTCCATGCCGAACTTCTTCAACATGTCCTTGACGTATTTTGTCTGGCATATGAAGGTTCCTTCCTTGAGTTGATTGACTTGAAAACCAAGGAAAAACTTTAACTCGCCCATCATAGACATTTCAAATCTTTTGGTCATTGTCCTGCTAAACTCCTTGCACAAATGTTCATTAGTAGATCCGAATATGATGCCATCAACATAAATTTGACAGACAAATAGATCATCATCAATGTGCTTAGTAAATAAAGTGGCATCGGCTCTGATACCAATTGAAAGGACCAAAGATGTAGCCTAGAGGGGGGTGAATAGGCTAATTAAAAAATTTAAGCGGAAGCAAATTATCCTGAGATAGTCAACCCGGACTGTCCGAACTTATGTCCGGATACTCCGGCCTGGACGGACCATCCGGACTGGAAGACCGGATACTTCGGGTTGTCTGCTCGCGATGGAATTTCAAATCTCTCCAACTTCTTGATAATCTAAATGAATACAAAGTAGTTAAACGCTACTAGGAACCTTAATCAAGCACTAATCTGGAGCCAAACACAACAAAGAAGTAGATCAGTTCTCCCAAAGTACCAACACTCAAAATACTCTTACCAAGAGAAGAAGAACACGGAGACAACGAATTTTACCCGAAGTTTGGATTCTTGAAGGGAATTCTACATCTCCGTTGAGGTGGCACCAAGCCGGGGTCTCTTTCAACCCCAATCCTCTAGGTGTTGCACCAAGCACTCACCTACTTCCTCTTTGAATCCTTTCCTTGCGGAGGTGGATCCGACCTTCACAAACTTCCGGTGCTATCCACAAGCTTGATTGGAGGCTCTCGGCGACTCCTCGCAGTCTAGGAGCCCTTCAAACTCCAAGGGTAATAAACACCCCACGAAATCGTCTTGGAGGATGAACTCGTGCTCAAGAATGAGAAATGCAAGACCAAAGCACTCAAATCCCCTTCTCACTTTCAATCAATCCAAAACAATCTCAAGATTCAAGTGGAGAAGGGGCTAGATCTCAAGAAGTATGAGTGAGAGCTTGAGAGATGAAAAATGGTTGGAATAGAGCTGTTAGACTATGTTGGAGTGGAGTGAAGGCTTATATATGGAGCTTCAAAATCCAACCGTTATGAGAGGCTGCGCACAACCAGGAGTATCCGGACTTGAACCCGGATAGTCCGGATTGGTGAAATCCTAACCCTAGCCGAGAGCCTTAACCCGGAGTGTCCGGACTCAAGTCCTGGATATTCTGGACTTAACCCGGATACTTCGAGTTGACTGGCTCGGCCAACTGTGAGAAAAACTGGGAAATGCAAGTGTATTTGAGGTTTTTGCCATGCAATTTTCATATGCTTGAGCACGAAGCTATCCTACGAGCAATTTCCCGTCGTATCCCCCTTAATAGTGCTGCCATCCTTATACTCAAATAAATAAAAGTATTACAACTAAAGTCTTGGTGCCATCTTCACAAATTTGAATATACTTGGGGGTGTCTCATCGCTTTCTTATCTTGTTAAATCCTCGATTCCTGCACAACATCTTACTTAAACTATTAGTCATATCTAATTGTGTTTTCATTAATCACCAAAACTATTATAGGGGCCTAGATGCACTTTCAATTGACCACGGTAAGACTTCTAGAAAAATTCTCGAATATCTAAATCATCAAAACCTAATGCGACCGCCCAAGTGCCACACCTAGCCCACCAATGAACACTCATGGCACTTGCCCCGGTTTAAATCATTTTATCACCCAGTTGATTACCATGCACCACGTGCCATCAACAACATCAATAACACATGTCACATTTTCATAACACATGTTCCATATCTCATTAAGTTAACACATGTTGGCAAATTATTAGTGTCCAACGATTATTCCATAATCTAGGGTGACAAATGAATTAGGGCATACAATTAATAAAGGCAATGTGGCATAATTCAGGTAGGTGTGTAGTTATTCCCAAATTAATTGAAAACATTTAAATTTAAACTAGCATGCAATAATTTAAAATAACATAAATTTCGAAAGTAGGATCAACACGGTCAAAGCACAACTTGCCGTGGAAAAGATCTTGATTATGTTCTGGACCTTCTTCTTGAGTCAACACCTCTCCCTCGAAGCCTTCGGGCACCTCAATTTCTACGTGAAACGGATAAATAAATAATAAGTATCCAAAAATAGAGAACCATGTAACTCCAAAAATCAAATAAAATTCACAATTAAACAAAGCACAATTTTACGAATTTTTAGGCTTTGGAATCACCTCAATCGGAGTTCATATGAGCAAGAACGCCCGATTTGAAGTTTGGAAATGAATTAAAAAGGATAAATCGAATTTAACTAATTATTTTTAAACTGAAAAATCAATTTATTGCGCCACGCTTGCGTTAGCTAGACACATGGACCAATCAGAGGCCGCCACGTCATCTCCGGTGCATGCACCCGGTCCATGAACCCGCTAGGGTCCACGGTGGACTCGATCCACGCTACTCCGTGCCACTGACATGCGGGACCCGTGATATGGCATCCGCTGACGTCCAGATGACGTAAGTGAGGCGCGACTAGCTTAGCAACACTTCGTGAACATGTAGACATGTGGCGCAATTTACATGGCTGGTGTGCGGCACAATCTAAACCGTCCATATCAAATCCGATGGCCAAGATTAAATCTAATCTGCCGTAGCTAAAGGAGAACGTGGCATGTCTCGGTAGCTGCCACGTGGCATGGGTTTTGCCCCTCCGATCTAAATCGAATGGCTATGATCTAGTCTACCCCGTACCACTGCGAAGCTATGTGGCTAGTCCCGGTGAACTACACGCGTCACGATCTAAACCGCACATCTACGATCGAACAATCACCGCTAGATTTAAAGCAGCGCTAGCTAGCCAATCCCAACCGTTTGTTGTTTGTGGTTGAGATCGAATCTAATACGTGACAATGCAAATCTACGTGGCTCAATCCTCATCGTTCAATCTAAATCTAATGGTCTAAATTACATCTAATCTACGATATTGAAGCTACGTGTCGATCCATCCATGTATTTGCGTGGCGCAATCCAGACCCTACATCTCTCGATCCAATGGCCCAGGTTAGATCTAATCTATGGTGTAACAAATGTACTACGTGGCATGATCCTAGCCCTCTATCTGGATCTATCGGTTGATAATGGATCTAATACGCAACAGTGAAGACGCTACGTGGCACAATCTGTTCTGTGTACCTGAGATCGGACGACTGGGGTGGATTGCGAAGGCACAGTGAGGCGCGACGACGAGCTCTTCATCGGACGTGGAGACGATGACCTTACCCGCGGCACTTCGGTGGCCCTCTGGTGAGATGGAATATGCGGTCGGCTTCGTCTCACCATGAGGATTTCAGACCTGGGTCTAGCTACCGCAGGGAACGGCGGATAGCGACAGAACATCAAGGAAACCACCGCGATGCCCTAATCCCTCCGACGAGCAATTCCCGGTGACTGGTAGCTCCTCGGCGAGCGTTCTTCGGGGCATTTGAGTCGGATCCAAACGGAGAACCTCGTAAGAGGTTTCGAGCATTAAATAGGCATACGGGAAGGCGCAATCTAAGCCGAGCTTGCGGTGAGGCCGTTGCATCGGCAGTCCGCAGCGCTGCGCAACATGGCTCAGCCCCAGCCGTTGGATCGAGATCCAATGGTTCGGCATTAGGGTTAGGGTTAATTCGGGCGGCGTGGGTTTTGGGCCGTACGGGCTGGGCCGATGGGTTAGACTCAGCTGACCGATCGGCCCAATGGGCTTAAACCACTTCGAGTTTCTGATTTTTCCCGATTTCTCTAATTTAAATAACTCCTAGAAATTAAAATAATGCAAGAGAAATAGCAAAAATTCTAGAAAAATTCTAGAAAAATTTTGAAAAATATTTTGAGGTGTTTTGAACATAAATAAAATATTTCCAACAAAAATTTATTTGAAATTTTTAAATATTTAAATAATTCAACAAATGACTTATTTCAAATTAATTCCAAATAATTCCAAATACACATTAAATGCAAGAAAAGCAAAAAATGGGATGTTACATCGGGGTCTGGTTCTTGATATGGACCTCCTCCTTCGGCTTCACCTTCTGGCTCCAACCGGTGCTCTTGGCTACGTTCCTCTCGACTGACCTTCTCCTCCTCGCTCCCCTTGACTGGCCGCCATTCTTGCTTGGCTTCAGTTCTTGCTCTCTATCTCTCTCTCTCTCTCTCTCTCTCTCTCCCCCTCTCTCTCAGCTGGAAAGGGGAGAGCGATGGAGAATGGCTGGCTTGGTTGCGGTAAAATGAGGAGAAGTGTGGTGAAACTTCTCTGGCTCAAGTTTTTATCTCCTTACCGAGCTACCACTTTACTATCCTACCCTTGGTCCTGCACTGGCTACTGGAGGGCACAATTGTCTTTCCAAAATTCTATTACAACACCGATTGTTCTTCACTCATGCATACTGTCACCTTGTCTTGGTCTCTTAATCGCATATTATTGTATTGATTCAATGATTACTAATGCATTACCTTTGATGGAATTTTCAGGGTTCTTACAGCAGTGCTATTGCAACAAGGGCATCCAATAGTTTTTTCATTAAAGCTCTCGGTCCAGTACACCAAAAGTTGTTTGTCGGGACCCGAATATGCAAATCCGGACCCTCTGTGTATTCAGCATTAGTCCAGGATCACGCTAGTGCACACAGTCTCAACATAGATGAAATACCACAATCATACACAGCGAAATAATAAAAATAACTCAATTATAAAATATAAACTACTGAACGACCTTAAGGTCCACCTTACACTAGTGAGGCCTTGACGCTTCAACTTCAAATAAGCAACAGCGGAACAAAGAACATCGATGAATCCCATCAATACGCCACAGGCAACTAACGAGATTTGACTCCTAGATAATCGCCTTCTCACGATACTTCTTCTTCTTCAATGTTGTAGACTTCTGCTCACTAGTGATTGTTTATTTGCAAGGGGTGAGTACATAAAGCACTCAACAAGTCATGCACATAATGTAAGTCTAATAACTATATGCATGGCTTATTCCAAGTGACAGGCTGAATGGTTATTTTGCAGAAAAGCAACATTCAAGAATAAACATAATAGATTGTAAAGCAGTAAAAACATTAATAAAAGCAATAACTTTCACAATAATTGCACAAGTAAAGCATTTCACATCCTACGTCCAGTTCACATCTCCAACCCAACCATTTTTCCAAAGTCCAAGTTATTTTCATGAAAGTCTAACCCTTGACTGTAATCCCCGAGTAATGTCCAATACCGCGGACTCGGCTATTCGAACAGATTTTACACTCTGCAGAGGTTATGCACTTTATCCACAAGATACAGTCAAATACCACAAAGGCGAGTACCTGTAACAAAGTCTTTTGGAAGCCTCTAACTATACAAGTGGACCTCCCCGGTTGTTGCACACTAGCCCTTCCATTAGCAAAGGAGAAGTCTAGGCCAACCAACCGTTCGACGGGTACCTAGCCGCAGCCCCGGTACGCTCCCCCGTACAACTACACAAAAGGTAGAGTTGACACCCCGAGGTACCACATGCAAGTTATTAGCAACCTACTCAACTAGGTTCGTCCCAGACATGTGGTTGCATGTTTGACCCAGTTCAAAGGCTTGCAAGGTTAAGTCCTTAGGGTGACCAAGGCAAGACTACCAAAGAACCAAAACGACTTTTTCGGTGCCACTCATGGCCCACCAGATCAATCTTACCACTTGCCCTAGTCTAAAGCATTTATCAAACCCCTAGTTGATTACCATGCACCACGTGCCATCAACTTCATCATCAATAACACATGACACTTCTCCAAAACAGGTTCCATATCTCATTAGGTCAACATTAGTATTTAATTATCCAAAATCATGTCATGTCTACATGGTAGGTTTAAGCATACTACAACGATCTAATTAACCCATGTTGGCTGTCGGGACCCCGAATTTGCAAATCCGGACCCTCTGTGTATTCAGCACTAGTCCAGGAACGCGCTAGTGCACACAGTCTTAACATCGGTAAATATCACAATCATACCAATCGATATTACCAAAGTACTTTATTTAAATAACCAAAGGGTTACTTGACCTCATGGCCAAGGTACAAATATATGCCTCGCAAGGTGAAACTTATTCAGAGAGAAATAGTAGCAGCGGAAAATCAAATAAACTTCGTGGCGCCATCCAAGATACCACAGGCAATCGATCGGGCTCGCTTCCCTAAGTAGACGGGTCCTCTTGGAGTTCCTCCTCCAAAGTGGCGTAATCTCCTCTTCAACTGATATTGTGTTGAGGCAAGGGTGAGTACTTGGTACTCGACAAGTCATGCACGTAATGCAAGCTAATATACTATATGCATGGCTTGGTACAAAGGAATAGCTCAAGGTATATTTGCAAGAAATGTGACTTTTGACAAGTAATATAAGTAGATTCAAAGCGAGAGAAATAAGTAAAGCATAAATAACTTTTCAAGAAATTTAACAAACATTTTCCCCATCCTAAACCATATTTCCATCATCTTCATTGTTAAACCAAACCAACCTTTCAAACCAAAGTTATTTTCGTAAAGTCTAACCCTTGATCAGAATTCAGAGCATTGTCCAAAGATCTGTGGACTCGGCTATTTAAATAGATTCCAAACTCTGCAGAGGTTATGCACTTTACCCACAAGATACACCAAACACCACAAAGGCGAGTTCCCAGTAACAAAGCCTTTGGAAGCCTCAAACAACACAGGTGGTCCTCTCAGGTTCGTGCTCTACACCATCCCTTCCCTTAGCCAAGGCGAAGTATGGGACCAACACACCGTTAGATGGGTATCGGCCCACGACCACGATACGCTCCCCGCACAATCACACAAACGGTGTAATCGACACCCGAGGCTCCACAAGTGAGTCCTTAGCGACTTAGTCAACTAGGGCCGTCCCATTCCAGCCATGTGGTTGCAAGTATGACCCAGTTCAAAGGCTTGCAAGGTTAAGTCCTTAGAGTGACCAGGGCAAGACTACCCGAAGAACCAAATCAACATCCCCAATGCCACAATCGCCCACTGACATTACTCTTGCCACATGCCCTGGCCGAATTGCTTATCAAACCCCAGTTGATTACCATGCACCACGTGCCATCAACATCACATGATACTTTTCCAAAACAGGTTCAATATATCATTAAGTCAATATTAACATTTGATTGTCCAAAATCATGTCATGAGCACGTAGCAGGTCTAAGCAGTGTACTACAACGGTCTAAAACCCATGTTGGCAATTTAATAATGTCCAACTAGTAAACCACAACTAGGGTGACAAAGGGTCATGGCACATACTTAAGTAATCAAGGTGTCATACAGCAAATTGGTATTTATCTAACCCCCATGTTTAAACCAAGTATTTTTCTAAATGAACTAGCATGCAATAGTTTAAATCAAAATAGATTTCGAACTAGGATCAACATGGTCAAAGCACAACTTACCTTCAAAAGTACTTGCTCTTGGTCTTGAGTTGGATCCCGAGTCAATACTTCTCCTTCGAATCCTTCCCAAGACTTCAACGCCTACTCGTAAAGCGTGCAAATAGCAAATACACAAATAAACAATAGGCAAAAACATCCCAAAACTCCAAATAAAATCCATAAACAGAGAGAACATAATTTTCTGGATTTTTAGAAACTGGAATCACAAATTTGGAGTTAAGAAAAGTTATGATTATTTAAAGTTTAAATAATCAATTAAATAATATTACAGAGAAAAACTTTAGTCCAAAAATTAAATAAAATTCATATTTAGGTAGATCTCAATTTTATACAAATTTAGAAATTTGAACCACTCAAATCGGAGTTGAAACGCAAAAGTTATAAGCGTTTGAAGTTTGAATCTAAATTTGAAATCATTATTCGAATTAATAAATCATTTTCTTTTTCGGAAATTAATTATTGCGTCAGCAAGGACACGTGGCAGCCTCTGATTGGTCGGCTGACGTCAGCCGGTCCATGGACTTGGTCCACGCTCGGCTCAGGTCCACCGTGGACTCGGTCCACGACTCTACGTGAGACTGACATGTGGGACCCACTCGGGTGACGTCATTGTCGACGACATCGGGACTCACCACGGTCTTGGCAGGTGGGACCCGGCGTGGACGCCATGGGTGACGTCGGCGCTATCTGGTCGGCCCGACATGCGGGCCCTCGACACGCGGGCCTCGTCGGCTGCCACACGCCGCTGCGTGGGCCAGCTGGCGTCGGTCCAACTTCCCGACACGTGGCGCAATCACGACCGCTGGTTTGAAAATCAGCGGTAGCGGATTAAATCTAGCGTAGTGCTTTAGAAAAACAACTCCGCCGATCCAGGCACTGCTCGATCTTGATCGGACGGTCAAGATCCAATCTAACCTGGTGCAGTTCTAGCTACGTGGCACAATCTAAGCTGTTGGATCTAGATCCGACGGTTGAAAATAGATCCAGAGGTTGCACGTGAGATCTCACCGCGGTGTGACGTGGCGCGATCTAAGCCCTTGATTCTCGACGGACGGCAAGCGTAGCTCGCGGACGGCGATGGCGACGCGGCGGAGCAGGGGCCACGCGAGGTGAAGACGACGACGAGTCCCACGGCGCGTCGGGGCTTCTCCGGCGTCGTGAAGGGTCTCGTCGGGTGAGTCTGGTCGCGGTGGTTCCAGAGCTGGGCTCCTTCTGGCGGAAGACGGCGACGGCGGCGGAACGAGCAAAGACCGCGCGGTCACTTCCTCCAACTACGGCGAGCTCGCACGGCTATCGGGCGGCGCCAGCGTAGATGGCTCGGGGAAACGGGTGCGCAAGGATGAGGGCAACCTCGGGGGACGTCTCACGCTTTAAATAGCCTCGGCGTTCGCGCGGGACACGGAAACCTAGTTTCCCACGGCGGCGGGCGCGGCGGCGGAGTCCGGCTCGGTCTCGGCGAAGACGACGACGCACAGCCGTCCACGTGGCACGATCAACGGCCACGATCGCACGGGCGCGATCGGATCCGGGCCGGATACGGCTCGAACCGGTACGGGCGGATCTCAGCCGTTGGATCTTGATCCAACGGTTGGGATTGATTAGGTTTAGGAGTGGGTTCACCGAGTCAATCGGCTGCTCTCGGACTCGAACTTCGAGTCCGACTTCGGGCTCGATCGGATGAACAAGAATCGACTCGGTTTGGATTTCCAATGATTTAATATTTAAAATAATTCCCGATAATTCATTTAATTCATTAAAAATAGCAAATGACTCGAAAAATTCAAAAATTCTGGAAAATACTTTGGATCATTTTGGACTCAAATAAAATATTTCCAACAAAATTTTATTTGCAAAATTAAATTCTTTAATTATTTCAAAATGGGATAAATTCAAATAAATTCCAAATAAATCCAAATAAATTCCAGAAAATTCCAAAAATTCACCAAAGTGCCAAATCACACATGAATTTAGGAAAAGTAAAATTTTGGGGTGTTACAAACCTCCCCCCTTAATAGAATCTCGTCCCCGAGATTCAGGGCTTACTAAAGGAATAGGTTTGGAAACTCCTTCTTCAAATCCTCTTCGCGCTCCCAAGTCGCTTCGCTTTCTTCATGGTTGCTCCACTGAACTCTACAAAAACGGGTTGACTTGTTTCTAGTTTCTCGATCCATTGTGTCTAGAATCCTCACGGGATGCTCCTTATAGGTCAAATCCTCTTGCAACTCAATTGACTCTAGCGGTGTCTGTTCCTCAGGAACTCGGAGACACTTCTTCAACTGGGACACATGGAATACGTCATGCACTCCTGCTAGCGACTGTGGCAACTCCAGCTGGTAAGCAACTTCGCCTCTGCGGCTCAAAACCTTAAATGGTCCAACGTAGCGGGGTGCGAGTTTCCCTTTGGCATGGAACCTCTTAACTCCCCTGAGAGGCGTAACTCTGAGGTATACAAAGTCTTCTGGTTCAAAACTCAAATCTCGGCGACGATTGTCAGCATAACTCTTCTGTCGAGATTGGGCTATCTTCAACCTTTCCCTAATCATAGCGACCGCTTCTTCACCTCTTGAAGAATATCAGGCCCAAAGACACGGCGCCACGGCCTCATTCCAATTCAATGGCGTCCGACAGGTCGACCATACAAAGGCCTCAAAAGGTGACATCTCAGAACTAGCCTCGATAACTATTGTTGTAATCGAACTCGGCATACGGCAAACTCTTATCCCAAGAGGTAGCATAAGCTAATGCACAAGCTCTCAACATATCCTCCAGAATCTGGTTGACTCTTTCGGTCTGTCCATCCGTCTGTGGATGATAAGGTCATCTTGAAGTTCAAACGGGTTCCCATGGCTTCATGCAACTTATTCCGTAACCTTGAGGTAAACTGGGTACCTCTGTCCGATACAATCCTCTTTGGCACTCCGTGCAAACAAACAATCCTGATCATGTACAATTACGCTAATTTATCTCCCGAGTAAGTGGTCTTCACGGGGATAAAATGGGCTACTTTAGTCAAGCGATCCACTATAACCCATATGGAGTCATAACCTCCTTGAGTCTTCGGCAAACCGTAATGAAATCCATTCCGATTTCCTCCCACTTCCACTCGTATTTTCACGCCAGTAGCAATCCTGGCCGGTCTCGATGCATTGCCTTGACTCTCCTGGCATACGCCGCACAATGCAACATGCTCGGCAACTTCACGTTTCATACCCGCCACCGTAATCTCTCCTTCAGATCCCGATACATCTTGGCGCTTCCTGTGATGAATTGAGTACTTAGAGTCATGGGCTTCTTCCAAAATCAGTTGCTTTAACTCCTTTTTGTTAGGCACACAAATGCGATCCTTCATCCACAACGTGCCTTGCTCATCCAACTTGAAGTCCTCTGCCTTGCCTTCCTCCTTGATGGACTTAATCC
This sequence comes from Rhipidocladum racemiflorum, assembly GCA_036346355.1. Taxonomy (NCBI): domain Eukaryota; kingdom Viridiplantae; phylum Streptophyta; class Magnoliopsida; order Poales; family Poaceae; genus Rhipidocladum; species Rhipidocladum racemiflorum. The sequence goes on from CM070571.1 coordinate 26,384,141, forward strand.
TGCGGAACTTGTCATCATCCTTCTGTCCTTCTCGGATCTGATCCTCTAAGGTAGGCTTTACCTCCAATGCGGCCAAGAATCCGCTAGGTACAACCTCAATCTACATCTTTTGAAAATCCTCACACAACTCATCCTGACTTGTGGCTAGCAACGTACTCACGGTATGGCTTTTCCGACTCAGAGCATCGGCTACTACGTTGGCCTTTCCGGGATGGTAATGGATTCCGACATTGTAGTCCTTGATCAACTCTAGCCATCTCCTTTGCCTCATATTCAGATCCGACTGGGTGAATATGTACTTAAGGCTCTTATGATCCGTATATACTTCACATCTGCTTTCCGATCGATAGTGACGCCATATCTTCAAGGCATGCACTACGGCAGCCTAACTCTAGGTCATGTGTCGGATAATTTTCCTCATGCGGCCTCAATCGCTTTGATGCATAAGCGGCGACCTTTCCTTCTCATCGTGACAAGACACATCCAAGTCCTTGGCGCGATGCGTCACAATAAATATCGAAGCTTTGAGCAACATCCGTAGAACTAACACCGGTGCTGATGTCAATCGCTTCTTCACTCCTCAAATCCTTTCTCACATTCTCAAGCGCCCATGCAAACTTCTTTTCCTTCTTCAAAGAATTGCGTAAGAGGTTTCGCAATTGTCGAGAAGCCTTCAATGAAACGGCGGTAGTATCCTCGCCATTCCAAGGAAACTCCGAACTGGGTCACGCCTTTGGTCAGTTCCCAATGTAACACAGCCTTCTACTTTGCTTGGATCTACGGCGACTCCTTCAAGCGGTCATTACATGTCCAAGAAACTCCACCTTGTCCTTCCAAAAATCACACTTGCTGAACTTGGCGAAAAGTTGTCGCTCCCTCGGCCTTTCCAAAACTCGCCTTAAGTGTTCGGCATGTTCATCCTCTGCCTTGGAGTAGACTAGGATATCGTCTATGAACACGACAACAAACTTGTCCAAATATTCCATGAACACCTTATTCATCATATTCATGAAATAAGCCGCGCGATTCGTCACCCCAAAGGACATAATCAGAACTCGTAATGTCCATATCTTGACGAGAATGCGATCTTGAATATCTTCTCGATCGGATCTTCAATCGATGGTATCCCGATCTCGAGATCAATCTTGGAGAAAACTCCGGCTCCTCTTAATCGATCAAACAAATCATCAATCCTGGTAGCGGATACTTATTCTTCACGGTGACTTCATTGAGTGCACGGTAGTCAATGCACATCCTGAAGCTCCCATCCTTCTTCTTGACAAACAAAACCGGTGCTCCCCACGGCGACTAACTTGGTCTCGATAAATCCTTTCTCCATTAACTCTTCCAAATTGTTTCTTCATCTCTACCAACTCCTCGGTAGACATCCGATAGGGTCTCTTTGCTATCGGTCTTTGTACTGTACAAGCTCTATCACAAACTCTATGTCCTCGCCTCGCGGCATACCGGTAGATCTTCGGGAAAAACATCGGGTACTCATTCACTCTTGGGACATCCTCTATGCTGCTCGCCTTGGTACTGTTAACCATCAACTGTCCATCTCTAATCTGCAGTGGCTTGAAATTCCACTTTCTTCCCACACGGGCTCTCAATCGAGATAGTCCTTCGTCCACAATCCAATACAGCCTTGTGCTTGGATAACCAATCCATTCCCAATATGACGTCTAAGGTCCGGTCTCCAAAATTATAAGGTTTGCTAGGAACTCTATTCCATCTATTAGTATTCTCACCCTAACATCCTACTTCCGCTCGGAGTTCGAACCAGGGGTTTGAACTAAAAGCATGCACTTAAGTCTTACAATTCTCAAGTCATTTCTAGTAGCAAAGCCTTGCGAAACAAACGAATGCGAAGCTCCGTGAGTCAAACAAAATCAAGCAGGTGTATCGAAAGTTAACAAGTAACTTACCCAAAGACGACGTCAGTAGCATTCTGCAGTTGCATCTGCGGTGACATGGTTGACTCGGCCTCTCACCACGGCCTGGGTGTGGCTCACTGGTCTTTGGCGCCCTAGCTGGGTGGTTCCTAGATTGAAGCGAACTGGGTCGCTCTGCTGTCTTCTTTGGACAATCATTGGCAAAGTGTCTGGCTCGTTGCGCTTGTAGCAGCGTCTCACTGCTCTTTGCCGACTGCCTCGAGTAGTGTTTCTAGCGGGGCCGGGTCCGTAGTTCGATTGGCAGGTCTTGGTGCTGGGGATGGTGTCCTTGTTGCATTCTGTGGTTGGAATCTGAAGAATTGATTTGGTGCAACTCTCAGGCGCTGTTGCGTTCCCTGGCGTGATCCTTGCTGTTGCATCCTGCGCTTCCTATTCTCATCCAGTTCCTTGCGCTTGTCCTCAAGAATAAGCGCTTTATTCACCAACTCTTGAAAATCTGGGAAGGTGTGGGTGATCAATCCTACTTGCAATCCTGAGTTAAGTCCCTTCATAAAACGACTGCCTGGATTTATCTCGTCGCTACATCCTCAAAGCGTAGCGTGCTAGCCGTGTGAACTTGTTCGTAGTCGGCCACCGGCTGATTACCTTGCTTTAATGCTCAACTCCTCCTTCTTAAGGTCCATGATTCCTTCAGCACGTGATACCGCCGAATGCAACCGTGAACTCTTCCCAAGTGATATCTTGAGGGTTCTCTGCGTGGCACAGGTTCTCCCACCATTCGGCCAATGTTCCTTCCACCGATGAGAAGCGTAGAGTACCTTCTCATTCCCTATGCATTGAGCTATGTGTAGCTTCCTCTCGATTGATCTTAACCAATCATCGGCCTCCAATGGATTGGCATTCCCAGAGAAAGTGGGTGGGTGAGTTCTCATGAACTCGACACCTTGTATTCTCAAGCGTGGTCCCCGATTAACTTGATTAGCAAAGTGGCCTGAGCAAAGGACGTGCTGCATTTGTTGCATCATAGCATGCATCAACCGAGTCCGAGCAGCAAGAAAGGCTCCAAAATTCTGCATATCAATCAAGCGGTCTTGGTGCTCCATCATTGGGGTTTTCTGGCGAGAACCACTCCCATTGCCTCCAAAGTTTCCACGGTGTTCACCATCTGCCGATTTGCTCTAGGTTTAGAGATAAGGGGAAACAAGAATAGACAAGTAATATGGAACTTATGTGGGGCGAAAGGGGTAACTTTAAGGTCCAACTTTATTACTAGTATCTTGGTATGGTCTTACAATGCCTAAGGGCCTTGCAACACATACTGCACACTCAGCAAACAAAGCAAATCCAAATCGAACTAATTTTGAAGTCTAACGCCTAAAGGGTGACTCTTTATTCTATGACTCGACTCGGCGAAGGAGTCTCACTATAGAACCTATGCTCACTCATCGAGAAAACCTCCATCTGTCACAAGAGTGCTTTACGTAAGAACTCGAAATTTTTAAATTGTGACAAGGTAAGAGAAAATTTCAGCAAGAGACAAGAACAGAGAGAAGGGGATAAGTCGAGATGTCATTTCTTGTCTTCACAAATTTTTAGCTTTAGAAAATAGGTTTTATCCTCACTACGACCATTCTAGCTAGGGTTGAGCCTCATACCAAGTATGGCTCGATACCACCTCTGTCGGGACCCCGAATTTGCAAATCCGACCTCTCAGGTATTCAGCACTAGTCCAGGAACGCGCTAGTGCACACAGTCTTAACATCGGTAAATATCACAATCATACCAATCGATATTACCAAAGTACTTTATTTAAATAACCAAAGGGTTACTTGACCTCATGGCCAAGGTACAAATATATGCCTCGCAAGGCGAAACTCATTCAGAGAGAAATAGTAGCAATGAAAATCAAATAAACTTAGTGGCGCCATCCAAAGATACCACAGGCAACTGACTGGGCTCGCTTCCCTAAGTAGACGGGTCCTCTTGGAGTTCCTCCTCCAAAGCTGGCGTAATCTCCTCTTCAACTGGTATTGTGTTGAGGCAAGGGTGAGTACTTGGTACTCAGCAAGTCATGCACAGAATGCAAGCTAATATACTACATGCATGGCTTGGTACAAAGGAATAGCTTAAGGTATATTTGCAAAGAAATGACTTTTGACAAGTAATATAAGTAGATTCAAAGCAGTAGAAATAACTAAAGCATAAATAACTTTTCAAGAAATTTAACAAACATTTTCCCCATCCTAAACCATATTTCCATCATCTTCATTGTTAAACCAAACCAACCTTTCAAACCAAAGTTATTTTCGTAAAGTCTAACCCTTGATCAGTAATTCAGAGCATTGTCCAAAGACTGTGGACTCGGCTATTTAAATAGATTCCAAACTCTGCAGAGGTTATGCACTTTACCCACAAGATACAATCAAACACCACAAAGGCGAAGTTCCCAGAATAAAGCCTTTCTAAGCCTCAAACAACACAGGTGGTCCTCTCCGGTTCGTGCTCTACACCATCCCTTCCCTTAGCCAAGGCGAAGTATGGGACCAACACACCGTTAGATGGGTATCGGCCACACCACGATACGCTCCCCGCATAATCACACAAACGGTGTAATCGACACCCGAGGCTCCACAAGTGAGTCCTTAGCGACTTAGTCAACTAGGGCCGTCCCATTCCAGCCATGTGGTTGCAAGTATGACCAGTTCAAAGGCTTGCAAGGTTAAGTCCTTAGAGTGACCAGGGCAAGACTACCCAAGAACCAAATCAACATCCCCAATGCCACAATCGCCCACTGATTACTCTTGCCACATGCCCTGGCCGAATCGCTTATCAAACCCCGCTTGATTACCATGCACCACGTGCCATCAACATCACATGATACTTTTCCAAAACAGGTTCAATATATCATTAAGTCAATATTAACATTTGATTGTCCAAAATCATGTCATGAGCACGTAGCGTGTCTAAGCAGGTACTACAACGGTCTAAAACCCATGTTGGCAATTTAATAATGTCCAACTAGTAAACCACAACTAGGGTGACAAAGGGTCATGGCACATACTTAAGTAATCAAGGTGTCATACAAAGAAATTGGTATTTATCTAACCCCATGTTTAAACCAAGTATTTTTCTAAATGAACTAGCATGCAATAGTTTAAATCAAAATAGATTTCAAATAGGATCAACATGGTCAAAGCACAACTTGCCTTCAAAAAGTACTTGCTCTTGGTCTTGAGTTGGATCCCGAGTCAATACTTCTCCTTCGAATCCTTCCCAAGACTTCAACGTCTACTCGTAAAGCGTGCAAATAGCAAATACACAAATAAACAATAGGCAAAACATCCCAAAACTCCAAATAAAATCCATAAACAGAGAGAACATAATTTTCTGGATTTTTAGAAACTGGAATCACAAATTTGGAGTTAAGACGCAAAAGTTATGATTATTTAAAGTTTAAATAATCAATTAAATAATATTACAGAGAAAAACTTTAGTCCAAAAATTAAATAAAATTCATATTTAGGTAGATCTCAATTTTATACAAATTTAGAAATTTGAACCACTCAAATCGGAGTTGAAACGCAAAAGTTATAAGCGTTTGAAGTTTGAATCTAAATTTGAAATCATTATTCGAATTAATAAATCATTTTCTTTTTCGGAAATTAATTATTGCGTCAGCAAGGACACGTGGCAGCCTCTGATTGGTTGCTGACGTCAGCCGGTCCATGGACTTGGTCCACGCCGCTCAGTCCACCGTGGACTCGGCCCACGACTCTACGTGAGACTGACATGTGGGACCCACTCGGGTGACTTCATTCTTGCGACATCGGCGGGGACTCGGCCACGGTCTTTGACAGTGGGACCCGCTGTGACGTCATGGGTGACGCTCGGCGCTTATTGGTCGGCCGTGACATGCGGGCCCTCTGACACGCGGGCCCCGCGTGTCAGCGTCTACACGCCGCGTGGGCCAGCGGCCCGACCGCGTCGGTCCAACTTCCCGACACGGGGCGCAATCACGACCGGGGGGTTGAAAATCAACGGCGCGGATTAAGTCTGGCGTAGTGCTTTAGAAAAACAACTCGCCGATCTGCACTGCTCGATCTTGATCGGACGGTCAAGATCCAATCTATCCTGGTGCAGTTCTAGCTACGTGGCACAATCTAAGCCGTTGGATCTAGATCCGACGGTTGAAAATAGATCCAGAGGTTGCACGTGAGATCTCACCGCGGTGTGACGTGGCGCGATCTGAGCCTTTGGATTCTGATCGGACGGCTAGCGTAGCTCGCGGACGGCGATGGCGACGCGGCGGAGCAGAGGCCACCGGAGATGAAGACGACGACGAGTCCAACGGCGCTTCGGGGCTTCTCCGGCGAAGTGAAGGGTCTCTTCGGGTGCGTCTCGTCGCGGTGGTTCCAGATCTGGGCTCCTTCTCGGCGGAAGACGGCGGACGGCGCGGAACGAGCAAAGACCGCGGCGGTCACTTCCTCCAACTACGGCGAGCTCGCACGGCTATCAAGCGGCGGCCAGCGAGATGGCTCGGGAAACGGTGCGCAAGGATGAGGGCAACCTCGGGGACGTCTCACGCTTTAAATAGCCTCGGCGTTAGCGCGGGACACGGAAACCTAGTTTCCCACGCGGCGGCGCGGCGGCGGAGTCCGGCTCGGTCTCGGCGAAGACGACGACGCACAGCCGTCCACGTGGCACGATCAACGGCCACGATCGCACGGGCGCGATCGGATCCGGGCCGGATACGGCTCGAACCGGTACGGGCGGATCTCAGCCGTTGGATCTTGATCCAACGGTTGGGATTGATTAGGTTTAGGAGTGGGTTCGGTCGAGTCAACTGGCTCGGGTCGGACTCGAACTCGAGTCTGACTCGGGCTCGGTCGGATGAACAGTAACCGACTCGGTTTGGATTTCCAGCGATTTAATATTTAAAATAATTCCCAGTAATTCATTTAATTCATTAAAAATAGCAAATGACTCAGAAAAATTCCATAAAAATTCTGGAAAATACTTTGGATCATTTTGGACTCAAATAAAATATTTCCAACAAAATTTTATTTGCAAAATTAAATTCTTTAATTATTTCAAAATGGGATAAATTCAAATAAATTCCAAATAAATCCAAATAAATTCCAGAAAATTCCAAAATTCACCAAAGTGCCAAATCACACATGAATTTAGGAAAAGTAAAATTTTGGGGTGTTACAAACCTCCCCTTAATAGAATCTCGTCCCCCGAGATTCGTGGCTTACTAAAGGAATAGGTTTGGAAACTCCTTCTTCAAATCCTCTTCGCTCCCAAGTCGCTTCGCTTTCTTCATGGTTGCTCCACCGAACTCTACAAAAACGGGTTGACTTGTTTCTAGTTTCTCGATCCATTGTGTCTAGAATCCTCACGGATGCTCCTTATAGGTCAAATCCTCTTGCAACTCAATTGACTCTAGCGGTGTCTGCTCCTCGAGAACTCGGAGACACTTCTTCAATCGGGACACATGGAATACGCCATGCACTCGCTAGCGATCGTGGGCAACTCCAATGGTAAGCAACTTCGCCTCTGCGGCTCAAAACCTTAAATGGTCCAACGTGGCGGGTGCGAGTTTCCCTTTGGCATGGAACCTCTTAACTCCCCGAGAGGCGTAACTCGAGGTATACAAAGTCTTCTCGTTCAAAACTCAAATCTCGGCGACGATTGTCAAGATAACTCTTCTGTCGAGATTGGGCTATCTTCAACCTTTCCCTAATCATAGCGATCGCTTCTTCAAATTCTCTTGAAGAATATCAGGCCCAAAGACACGGCGCTGCCTCTCATTCCAATTCAATGGCGTCCGACAGCGGTCGACCATACAAAGGCCTCAAAAGGTGACATCTCAGAACTAGCCTGATAACTATTGTTGTAATCGAACTCGGCATGATACGGCAAACTCTTATCCCAAGAGGTAGCATAAGCTAATGCACAAGCTCTCAACATATCCTCCAGATCTGGTTGACTCTTTCTTGGCCTGGTCCATCCGTCTGCAGGATGATAAGTCAGACTGAAGTTCAAACGGGTTCCCATGGCTTCATGCAACTTATTCCGTAACCTTGAGGTAAATCGGGTACCTCTGTCCGATACAATCCTCTTTGGCACTCGTGCAAACAAACAATCCCGATCATGTACAATTCTCGCTAATTTATCTCCCGAGTAAGTGGTCTTCACGGGATAAAATGGGCTACTTTAGTCAAGCGATCCACTATAACCCATATGGAGTCATAACCTCCTTGAGTCTTCGGCAAACCGTAATGAAATCCATTCCGATTTCCTCCCACTTCCACTCGTATTTTCATGGTGTAGCAATCCTGCTGGTCTCGATGCATTGCCTTGACTCTTCGGCATACGCCGCACAATGCAACATGCTCGGCAACTTCACGTTTCATACCCGCCACCGTAATCTCTCCTTCAGATCCTCGATACATCTTGGCGCTTCAGGATGAATTGAGTACTTAGAGTCATGGGCTTCTTCCAAAATCGCTTGCTTTAACTCCTTTTGTTAGGCACACAAATGCGATCCTTCATCCACAACGTGCCTTGCTCATCCAACTTGAAGTCCTCTCGCCTTGCCTTCCTCCTTGATGGACTTAATCTCGCGGAACTTGTCATCATCCTTCCGCCCTTCTCGGATCTGATCCTCTAAGGTAGGCTTTACCTCTAATGCGCCAAGAATCCGCTAGGTACAACCTCAATCTACATCTTTTGAAAATCCTCACACAACTCATCCTCGACTTGTGGCTAGCAACGTACTCACGGTGATGGCTTTTCCGACTCAGAGCATCGGCTACTACGCTGGCCTTTCCGGATGGTAATGGATTCCGACATTGTAGTCCTTGATCAACTCTAGCCATCTCCTTTGCCTCATATTCAGATCCGATCGGGTGAATATGTACTTAAGGCTCTTATGATCCGTATATACTTCACATCTGCTTCCGATCGATAGTGACGCCATATCTTCAAGGCATGCACTACGGCCTAACTCTAGGTCATGTGTCGGATAATTTTCCTCATGCGGCCTCAATCGCCTTGATGCATAAGCGGCGACCTTTCCTTCTCATCGACAAGACACATCCAAGTCCTTGGCGCGATGCGTCACAATAAATATCGAAGCTTTGAGCAACATCCGTAGAACTAACACCGGTGCCGATGTCAATCGCTTCTTCACTCTGAAATCCTTTCTCACATTCTCAAGCGCCCATGCAAACTTCTTTTCCTTCTTCAAAGAATTGCGTAAGAGGTTTCGCAATTGTCGAGAAGCCTTCAATGAAACGGCGGTAGTATCCTCGCCATTCCAAGGAAACTCCGAATCTGGGTCACAGCTTTGGTCAGTTCCCAATGTAACACAGCTTCTACTTTGCTTGGATCTACTGGCGACTCTTCATGCGGTCATTACATGTCCAAGAAACTCCACCTTGTCCTTCCAAAAATCACACTTGCTGAACTTGGCGAAAAGTTGCTGTTCCCTCACCTTTCCAAAACTCGCCTTAAGTGTTCGGCATGTTCATCCTCCTGTCTTGGAGTAGACTAGGATATCGTCTATGAACACGACAACAAACTTGTCCAAATATTCCATGAACACCTTATTCATCATATTCATGAAATAAGCCACGATTCGTTAAATCGGCCCAAAGGACATAATCAGAAACTCGTAATGTCCATATCTTGACGAGAATGCGCCTTGAATATCTTCTCGATCGGATCTTCAATCGATGGTATCCCGATCTCGATCAATCTTGGAGAAAACTCCGGCTCCTCTTAATCGATCAAACAAATCATCAATCCTGGGTAGCGGATACTTATTCTTCACGGTGACTTCATTGAGTGCACGGTAGTCAATGCACATCCTGAAGCTCCCATCCTTCTTCTTGACAAACAAAACCGGTGCTCCCACGGCGACTAACTTGGTCTCGATAAATCCTTTCTCCATTAACTCTTCCACTGTTTCTTCATCTCTACCAACTCCTCGGTAGACATCCGATAGGGTCTCTTTGCTATCGGTCTTTGTACTGTACAAGCTCTATCACAAACTCTATGTCCTCGTCAAGGCATACCGGTAGATCTTTGGGAAAAACATCGGGTACTCATTCACTCTTGGGACATCCTCTATGCTGCTCGCTTTGGTACTGTTAACCATCAATCGTCCATCTCTAATCAAAGTGGCTTGAAATTCCACTTTCTTCCCACACGGGCTCTCAATCGAGATAGTCCTTCGTCCACAATCCAATACACCCTTGTGCTTGGATAACCAATCCATTCCCAATATGACGTCTAAGGTCCGGGTCTCCAAAATTATAAGGTTTGCTAGGAACTCTATTCCATCTATTAGTATTCTCACCCGAACATCCTACTTCCGCTCGAGTTCGGAACTGTGGGTTTGAACTAAAAGCATGCACTTAAGTCTTACAATTCTCAAGTCATTTCTAGTAGCAAAGCCTTGCGAAACAAACGAATGCGAAGCTCCGTGAGTCAAACAAAATCACAGGTGCATCGAGTTAACAAGTAACTTACCCAAGACGACGTCAGTAGCATTCTCGCAGCAGTGCATCTGCGGTGACATGGTTGACTCGGCCTCTCACCACGGCCTGGGGTGTGGCTCTCGTGCCGGGCGCCCTAGCTGGGTGGTTCCTAGATTGAAGCGAATCGGGTCGCTCTGCTGTCTTCTTTGGACAATCGTTGGCAAAGTGTCTGGCTCGTTGCGATTGTAGCAGCTGCCTCACCGTTCCTTGCCGATCGCTCGAGTAGTGTTTCTAGCGGGGCCGGGTCCGTAGTTACGATTGGCGGTCTTGGTCTTTGAGGATGGTGTCCTTGTTGCATTCTGTGGTTGGAATCTGAAGAATTGATTTGGTGCAACTCTCAGGCGCTGTTGCGTTCCCTGGCGTGATCCTTGCTGTTGCATCCTGCGCTTCCTATTCTCATCCAGTTCCTTGCGCTTGTCCTCAAGAATAAGCGCTTTATTCACCAACTCTTGAAAATCTGGGAAGGTGTGGGTGATCAATCCTACTTGCAATCCTGAGTTAAGTCCCTTCATAAAACGAGACTGTCTGGATTTATCTGTCGCTACATCCTCAGGTGCGTAGCGTGCTAGCTGTGTGAACTTGTTCAGGTAGTCGGCCACTGGCTGATTACCTTGCTTTAATGCTCTGAACTCCTCCTTCTTAAGGTCCATGATTCCTTCAGGCACGTGATACTGTCGAATGCACCGTGAACTCTTCCCAAGTGATATCTTGAGGGTTCTCTGCGTGGCACAGGTTCTCCCACCATTCTGGCCATTGCTCTTCCAAATTGATGAGAAGCGTAGAGTACCTTCTCATTCCCTATGCATTGAGCTATGTGTAGCTTCCTCTCGATTGATCTTAACCAATCATCGGCCTCCAATGGATTGGCATTCCCAGAGAAAGTGGGTGGGTGAGTTCTCATGAACTCGACACCTTGTATTCTCAAGCGTGGTCCCCGATTAACTTGATTAGCAAAGTGGCCTGAGCAAAGGACGTGCTGCATTTGTTGCATCATAGCATGCATCAATCGAGTCTGAGCAGCAAGAAAGGCTCCAAAATTCTGCATATCAATCAAGCGGTCTTTGGTGCTCCATCATTGGGGTTTTCTCTGGCGAGAACCACTCCCATTGCCTCCAAAGTTTCCACGGGTGTTCACCATCTGTCGATTTGCTCTAGGTTTAGAGATAAGGGGGAAACAAGAATAGACAAGTAATATGGAACTTATGTGGGGCGAAAGGGGTAACTTTAAGGTCCAACTTTATTACTAGTATCTTGGTATGGCTGCTTACAATGCCTAAGGGCCTTGCAACACATACTGCACACTCAGCAAACAAAGCAAATCCAAATCGAACTAATTTTGAAGTCTAACGCCTAAAGGGTGACTCTTTATTCTATGACTCGACTCGGCGAAGGAGTCTCACTATAGAACCTATGCTCACTCATCGAGAAAACCTCCATCTGTCACAAGAGTGCTTTACGTAAGAACTCGAAATTTTTAAATTGTGACAAGGTAAGAGAAAATTTCAGCAAGAGACAAGAACAGAGAGAAGGGGATAAGTCGAGATGTCATTTCTTGTCTTCACAAATTTTTAGCTTTAGAAAATAGGTTTTATCCTCACTACGACCATTCTAGCTAGGGTTGAGCCTACAGTCAAGTATGGCTCTGATACCACCTCTCACTGGGACCCCGAATTTGCAAATCCGACCCTCATGTATTCAAGACTAGTCCAGGAACGCGCTAGTGCACACAGTCTTAACATCGGTAAATATCACAATCATACCAATCGATATTACCAAAGTACTTTATTTAAATAACCAAAGGGTTACTTGACCTCATGGCCAAGGTACAAATATATGCCTCAAGGCTAAACTTATTCAGAGAGAAATAGTAGCATGAAAATCAAATAAACTTAGTGGCGCCATCCAAGATACCACAGCAACCTGACCGGGCTCGCTTCCCTAAGTAGACGGGTCCTCTTGGAGTTCCTCCTCCAAAGTCGGGCGTAATCTCCTCTTCAACTGATATTGTGTTGAGGCAAGGGTGAGTACTTGGTACTCAAAGAAGTCATGCACATGCAAGCTAATATACTATATGCATGGCTTGGTACAAAGGAATAGCTCAAGGTATATTTGCGAAACAGCTTTTGACAAGTAATATAAGTAGATTCGAAGCAGAGAAATAAGTAAAGCATAAATAACTTTTCAAGAAATTTAACAAACATTTTCCCCATCCTAAACCATATTTCCATCATCTTCATTGTTAAACCAAACCAACCTTTCAAACCAAAGTTATTTTCGTAAAGTCTAACCCTTGATCAGTAATTCCCGAGCATTGTCGATCGTGGACTCGGCTATTTAAATAGATTCCAAACTCTGCAGAGGTTATGCACTTTACCCACAAGATACAAATCAAACACCACAAAGGCGAGTTCCTCAGAATAAAGCCTTTCTAAGCCTCAAACAACACAGGTGGTCCTCTCCTGTCAGGCTCTACACCATCCCTTCCCTTAGCCAAGGCGAAGTATGGGACCAACACACTGCTAGATGGGTATCTCGGCCACGACCACGATACGCCCCCCGTACAATCACACAAACGGTGTAACTGACACCCTGAGGCTCCACAAGTGAGTCCTTAGCGACTTAGTCAACTAGGGCCGTCCCATTCCAGCCATGTGGTTGCAAGTATGACCCAGTTCAAAGGCTTGCAAGGTTAAGTCCTTAGAGTGACCAGGGCAAGACTACCCGAAGAACCAAATCAACATCCCCAATGCCACAATCGCCCACTGATTACTCTTGCCACATGCCCCTGGCCGAAATCTGTTTATCAAACCCCAGTTGATTACCATGCACCACGTGCCATCAACATCACATGATACTTTTCCAAAACAGGTTCAATATATCATTAAGTCAATATTAACATTTGATTGTCCAAAATCATGTCATGAGCACGTAGCAGGTCTAAGCAGTGTACTACAACGGTCTAAAACCCATGTTGGCAATTTAATAATGTCCAACTAGTAAACCACAACTAGGGTGACAAAGGGTCATGGCACATACTTAAGTAATCAAGGTGTCATACAGCAAATTGGTATTTATCTAACCCCCATGTTTAAACCAAGTATTTTTCTAAATGAACTAGCATGCAATAGTTTAAATCAAAATAGATTTCGAAATAGGATCAACATGGTCAAAGCACAACTTGCCTTCAAAAAGTACTTGCTCTTGGTCTTGAGTTGGATCCTGAGTCAATACTTCTCCTTCGAATCCTTCCCAAGACTTCAACGCTCTACTCGTAAAAGCGTGCAAATAGCAAATACACAAATAAACAATAGGCAAAAACATCCCAAAACTCCAAATAAAATCCATAAACAGAGAGAACATAATTTTCTGGATTTTTAGAAACTGAATCAATCAAATTTGGAGTTAAGACGTTAAAGTTATGATTATTTAAAGTTTAAATAATCAATTAAATAATATTACAGAGAAAAACTTTAGTCCAAAAATTAAATAAAATTCATATTTAGGTAGATCTCAATTTTATACAAATTTAGAAATTTGAACCACTCAAATCGGAGTTGAAACGCAAAAGTTATAAGCGTTTGAAGTTTGAATCTAAATTTGAAATCATTATTCGAATTAATAAATCATTTTCTTTTCGAAATTAATTATTGCGTCAAAGAAGGACACGTGGCAGCCTCTCGATTGGTCGGTGGCGTCACCGGTCCATGGACTTGGTCCACGCCGGCTCAGTCCACCGTGGACTCGGCCCACGACTTCACGTGAGATCGACATGTGGGACCCACTCGGGTGACGCCATTCTTGACATCGGCGGGGACTCGGCCACGGTCTTGGCAAGTGGGACCAGCTGCGGCGTCATGGGTGGACGTCGGCGCTTAGGCTGGTCGGCCCGTGACATCACGGGCCCTCGACACGCGGGCCGCGTGTCGGCGTCCTGCCTTCAGCAGCGTGGGCCAGCGGCGACGCGTCGGTCAACTTCCCGACACGTGGCGCAATCACGACCGTTGGTTTGAAAATCAACGGCGCGATTAAATCTAGCGTAGTGCTTTAGAAAAACAACTCACGATCCAGACTGCTCGATCTTGATCGGACGGTCAAGATCCAATCTAACCTGGTGCGATTCTAGCTACGTGGCACAATCTAAGCCGTTGGATCTAGATCCGACGGTTGAAAATAGATCCAGAGGTTGCACGTGAGATCTCACCGCGTGTGACGTGGCGCGATCCGAGCCCTTGGATTCTCGATCGGACGGCTAGCGTAGCTCGCGGACGGCGATGGCGACGCGGGCGAGCAGAGGCCACCGGAGATGAAGACGACGACGAGTCCAACGGCGCCGGCTTCTCCGCGAAGTGAAGGGTCTCTTCGGTGCGCCTCGTCGCGGTGGTTCCAGATCTGGCTCCTTCTGCGGAAGACGGCGACGGCGGCGAACGAGCAAAGACCGCGGCGGTCACTTCCTCCAACTACGGCGAGCTCGCACGGCTATCAAGGGCGGCGCTCAGCGAGATGGCTCGGGAAAGCAGTGCGCAAGGATGAGGGCAACCTCGGGGACGTCTCACGCTTTAAATAGCCTCGGCGTTCGCGGGACACGGAAACCTAGTTTCCACTACGGCGCGCGGCGGCGAGTCCGGCTTCGGTCTCGGCGAAGACGACGACGCAGCCCTGACACGTGGCACGATCAACGGCCACGATCGCGACGGGCGCGATCGGATCCGGGCCGATACGGCTCGAACCGTGCAGCGGATCTCGGCCGTTGGATCTTGATCCAACGGTTGGGATTGATTAGGTTTAGGAGTGGGTTCGGTCGAGTCAACTGGCTCGGGTCGGACTCGAACTCGAGTCTGACTCGGGCTCGGTCGGATGAACAGTAACCGACTCGGTTTGGATTTCCAGCGATTTAATATTTAAAATAATTCCCAGTAATTCATTTAATTCATTAAAAATAGCAAATGACTCAGAAAAATTCCAGAAAAATTCTGGAAAATACTTTGGATCATTTTGGACTCAAATAAAATATTTCCAACAAAATTTTATTTGCAAAATTAAATTCTTTAATTATTTCAAAATGGGATAAATTCAAATAAATTCCAAATAAATCCAAATAAATTCCAGAAAATTCCAAAAATTCACCAAAGTGCCAAATCACACATGAATTTAGGAAAAGTAAAATTTTGGGGTGTTACATTGGCCAATTAATAATGTCCAACTAAATAATCCACAACTAGGGTGACAGGGGTTCATGGCATACATTTATAATAACAAGGTAGCATACAACAACTAGGCTTTTAACTAATTCCCATAATTAATTGGAATCAATTCTAATTAAATTAGCATGCAATAATTTGAAACAACATAATTTTCGAAAATGGGATCAACATGGTGAAAGCACAACTTGCCTGGCCCTTGCAATTTTTACTGTTCTTTACTCTTTATCTTCGATCTTCGATCTCCACTTTCTTGATCTTTAGCTCCTTCGAGCGACTTCCGAACGACGCGTCAACGATTAAAGAAACACAAATACAAACCAATTCAAAAGACGAATCGAATAAACTCCAAATAAAGAATGAATAGCATTGGGCACAACGGCTTGGATGAATTCAGGAACTCGAACGGATTAGATCGAAGAGTAGACAAAAGAGAACGGGCATTCGGAAAACACCGAAAAGGAAAAGACTAATAACTGGGAAAGAAGAATAATATTCCGAAGAATATTTCTTCTTAAGTTATCATCTTGATTGGGCAGACAATGACATATGGGCTCTCGATCTATAGACCGGGTCCATAAGGATATGTTAGTCCACAACGAACTAAACTGAAGCTCGATGTTGACTTTTGTTGACCGAATGGACACACAGTCAAACAAAAGAGAGATATACTAATGGACTAGATATGGGCACAATGATATGATATATGCCCAATGATCTATCGACCAAGTCCACGAATGAATTCTAGGTTAAAGGCAGATTAGATTTTCAGGGATGAGACAAGGAAGGATGGGATCGATCGACATCCACTGCGATCCGATCCGCGGTTCAGTCATACATCGAGGAAGGGACTCGACGATGACGAAGCGGCACGATAAGAATACGAGGCTAAGCCCAATACGATAGGGCTGGATCACATCAAGGCGATAGAACAGATGATGACATCGCACTAGGGCTTTTGCTTGTATGCACACATGCGATGACAGCGAAGCGATAAGAGCAAAGCGTAAACGATGAAGTGTTAACGGCAGAACGTTAACGACGAAACGTTAACGGTGGAACATTATCGGTGAAGCGTTAATGATGAAACGTTAACGGCGGAGCGTTAACGATGGGGTGTTAACGGTGGAACATTAACGGCGGAACGTTAACGGTGAAGCGTTAACAGCGAAACGTTAACGGTGGAACGTTAACGACGGAGCGTTAACGGTGAAGGTGAAGCGATGACGGGATGCTCACGAAACAAGGTGGCGACCGTCGGTGCAACGATATGGCCGTGGTAAAACGCTACCAAGGATGGCTAACTGAGGCACGAAACAATAATAATGGCATAGGTTGAAAGACGACGGCCACAAACTGGAACCGGGCTTTGTCGGCGAATGGAGGCCAAAAGAATTCTAAGGATGGATCAAAACAGTAAGGGATGACCCACCGGACGTGACAACACGACCATGATGGACTAGGACAGCTGGCGTCAAAAGATGGCGCGCGGCGGCGGCACACAGACGGCTTAAATATATATATAAAAAAATCGGAGGATGGGACAGCAAAGGGAGATTGTCCACCACGTGGAACACGACAAGACAAACTCAGCGGTATAGGCGGATTTTGCGGCAGCCCAATGGATTGATCACAAACTGGCGACCAACGGCTACGGACGCTAAACTTTAGACGGTCATAACTTCTAGAATAATGATCGGAACTTAACCAAATTTGACAGAGAGCTAGATGGTACCATAATGCACACCGTGACGCAGGTGGCTCAGAGTTTTACCTTCTGGATCGATGGGTAACGTGCGAGGATGATTGTCGTTGTTTGCGCTGTAGTCTGATCGGAGAAAAGAATTTTCTGCGCAAAATCCTGAAGGCAAAACAATGAGGCAGGGTGAGCACCATGTAGAGGACATCACCAGGTGTCTACACAAAAAATTTCACGATCAAACTCGCAAAAACGAGAGAGAACGGGCATCGGCAAGATTCGAAATTGAAACGACCGTAACTTTTGATTCCGCAGGCCAAATTGCACAAAATTTGGAGGAGACAAATGGGACATCATGGCTCACAGTGGAGAAGACGGATATTGAAGAGTCGATGAGTCGGCAGGGGACGCGATGCAAAGTTCGGCCGTCGTTGGGCGACATCCAGGGCTTCTCGGCGGCGGCTTGAAGTTTTGAAAAATTAATATGGAGGTTAGGGTGCATGAGAGAGGTCATGAGAGGTCTACTAGGGCTTGTGGTGGCTAGGTCAAGAAAAATAAATTTTGAAAGTGTTTGGATCGGAATAGACATTTTATCGAACACCTGGCGTGCGTCTCGGATTAGGGGGTGACGTGACCGATTCTGGTGGCGACACGTGGTGCAACGGGAAGGCGCCACGTGGCACGGCCAGCAAAATTCGGATTTTTCAAAAAAAACAATTCCAAAAATTCAAATAAATCATATGAGGCAATAAAAATTAAAAATACCAGAAAAATTCTAGGAAATATTTTTGAGACATTTTGAACTTAAATAAAATAATTGCAACAAAACTTTATATAAACTTTTCAAATATTTAATTAATTTCCATAAAAGGGCTTAATACGATTCAATTCCAAATAAATCCGATAAATAGCAAACGAGCTCCCAAAAATCTCAAAAATTACAGAAAAATTTCTTGGAGCACAAGGAACCCAAATAAAACTAAATTTATTTTATTTTAAATATAAAATAATTAAATTAAATTGTTTTAGCTTTTAGAAAATCCAGATTACACTTTATAATCGCTAGAAAATCAACGGAAATTTTTGGGAAGCTAAACAAAACCAAAAAATTTTGAAAACTCAAATTTTCGGATGTTACATTGTCTATATAAAAAGAATTCTTGGCTTTGATGTTGGCTGTAGAGAGGTGGTGGTCTTACTTACAGCATCACGAATTCGCGATAAAGATTGACCACCGAAGTCTATGTTATTTAGAGGAACACCAATTATAATCGGATATACAACGGAAGGCAATGACCCGACCGATGGGCCTACGATTTCGGATTGTTTATCAAAGGGGAAAAGATAATGTGGTAGTCGATGCGCTATCTCGAGTAGGACATTCCCTTGAGTTACAAGCTATATCATAGGTGAAGGCCGCATAGATCCAGGTGGTGGTGAATTCGTATGCCACTGATGGAGCAGCTCAACAGCGTTTAAAATAGTTGGCTGTACGTAGCCCTGATGAGCAGGGATATGAATTACAGCAAGGATTAATTCGACACAAGGGGAGAATCTGGATTGGGCAAAATTTAGCTCTACAGACGAAATTGATCTCAACATTTCATTGGGGTGCCATAGGAGGTCATTTGCAACACACCTAAGACTGACGAAGCTATTTTCCTGGACTGGGATGAAACAGCAAGTGGAAGAATTCGTTAAGTAGTGTGAGTTTTGTTAACGTGCAAAAGGAGAAAGGTCGAAATCTACATGGTTCTTACAACCTCTGCCCATCCTAGAGGCTGCATGGCAAGATTTAACCATGGACTTCATAGAAGGCTTGCCCCTTTCGGACGGCTATAATGCGATTGTGTGGTGGTCGATCGATTCTCAAAGTATGCTCATTTTCTCACCCTTCGACACCCATTCACTGCCCAAAAGGTTGCTAAGATATTCCTATAACAAGTGGTGAAGTTGCATGGAGTTCCGAGGACCATAACTTTAGACAGAGACAAAAATCTTCACCAGCATTTTTTTTGGCGAGAGTTGTTTAAATCAATGGACACCAAACTCCAATATAGTACCGCTTACCACCCACAAACAGATGGGCAAAGCGAACGGGTGAATCAACGCCTGGAATTGTATCTACAACAGGGTTTCACTTTTCGTTTTGAACTCAAATTTCGACGTCCCGGCGGTATTGAAATTCATGAAAAACTGCTCAGTTTGAAAGTCAAATTAATTTGAAATTTAGTCAAACCTTCGAGCAAAATTCACGATTTTCGAAAAGGCTCAAAAACCATGCAAAAAGCTCAAAAACCGCTAGTTGAAAAAATGTAAAAAAAATTAGGGAGAAATTGTAAATTTTTTTTGTCAAATGTGTAAAAAGCAATTAAAGGCCAAAAATGATATTTTAAGAATTACTTTAACAAATATTGCTATTAAATATAATTGAACAAATATTGAAACATGCAGTGTGTTGTGGAGGTGTAATCCAAAATTTTGATTCAAATGTTGCACCTATTTGACCAACTATGATTTTTGTAGGCTGTAGCAGATCTTATAACAATGTATTTCTATTTATTTTTTATGCACTATAATTGATTATTTAATACTTGCATTCGTGTTGAATATTTAGTTATGATATGGCTCTCTCTCTCTCTCTCTCTCTCAAAATAATAGAAAGGAATGATGGGCGGTTTATCACTAGAGGTCTCGTATAATTCTATATTGATTATTGATAAGTTAAACCAGGATTTTGATTTAGTCTAATGATTTCTTAGCAGTTTACATGTGGTTTTAAGAAAAAAAAATCAGATATACTTTCTGAATACATATCATGATTTCATAGATAGTGCCCTTCTTGGCTCATGTTGCTGTCTTTTACAAGGAAATATTGGTACTAAATATACCTCAACAAATGTTGCTACTAAATATACTTTAACAAATATTGGTACTAAATATACTTCAACAATTTTTGCTACTAAAAATAATTCAACAAATATTAGCACGAAATATAATTCAACAAATATTGGCACTAAATATAATTCAACAAATATTGCTACTAAATATAATTCAACAAATATTGCTACTTAATATAATTGAATGGCTCAAAAACATTCCCAAACTTCGTTTTTTCAAATAATATTCACATTAGAGGTCATAAGGCTATTAATACTAATTATAGAGAAATTCTGGATAAATTTTTTCAATTTTTTTATACTTTTTGAATTTGAATTTGAATTTGAGCGAAATTCGGAACAGTTTTCTTTTTCGATCGCGAGCGGTACGAACGAAATTCGTGAAATTCACTCGGTTTTTAACTAAAAATGGAACCCTGATCTACGGTGTGCAGTTCATGAATCGCCCGAAAAATGGAAAAGTTGGCTGGCACTTGCTGAATTTTGGTACAACGCCAGTTTCCATTTGTCGCTAGGATGCTCTCTTTTCAAAGCCTTATATGGTACTGAACCAAACTATGGCACCATACTGGCGTCTTTTGACAGCTATTCAGTGGAAGTGTCTGAATACTCCATAGACAGGAAAAAGTATAATGAGATGATCAAGCAGCATCCGGCAAGAGCCCAGAGTCGTATGAAATTGAAGGCAGACCATCATCGGCAAGCACGATAGTTCCAGGTCGGAGAGAAAGTGCTACTGATGTTACAACCTTATGCTCATACCTCTCTTGTGAACCGACCCTACCCGAAACTGTCATGCAAATTTACAGACCATATATATAGTAAAGGAGAAGACCGGTCAAGCTACATACCTCTGGATTTGCTAGTTGAAAGTCTAATTCACCCGGTATTCCACGTCTCCCAACTCAAAGCCTTCAATCCGGATTTCTCACCGGTGTTTGCTAAGTTGCTGAAGGTAAAGGAATTGGATATCAGCTCAACTGAACTGGAGGAAGTATTGGAAAGGAGGCTGGTGAAGAGGGGGAACTCGGCGGTGACTCAGGGCCTCATCAAATGGTTCGGGATACATGTTGAAGCGACGACCTGGGAAGATCTAAATGTGTTGCATGAGCGATTGCCATCGGCAATTGCTTGGGGACAAGCAATAAATTTTTTTTTGGGGGGGTGGGGGGGGGGGTGGTTGATGTAACGAACGGTGCAGATCATTCCGGCAAAGGAAGCAAAAAGGAAATAATGATGCAGATCATTTTGGCGAAGGAAGCAAAAAGGAAATCTAGCGGTTGTGAAGATGAACAGTAATTACCGACAATAGAAAGGTTGTGACTAGTGTCTTTACTAATGGTGATTTGTAATCGGGTAAAAAGTTTGTTATGGGTAAACTAGTAGAGTTGATTCGATTCTAAGTGATGTATATAAATACTTTTGAACTGAGCAGAAGAAAAACAAGAAAGAAAAATGGAATGAAATCAGTTCACGTTCTTCTTCCTCCTTTCTAAATATCTTACGCCCAGCAAGCTTGGCGACCAAGGGACGTAAGCCCCAACTGCCACCGACAATTTGAGCTCCAACACCAATTGCTGGTCTCGAGGGACGTCGTTCGCCATGGCCTCCTCCTCAGAAAGCCGGAACTTAGGCAAAACCAAAATGGCTGAAGATCGCCACTTAAATGAAACCCTTACAAATTTTTGTTGTGGCAAATCGAACAGCCCAAATTTAATATATGCAAGATTCAATGAAAAATTAAAGGGAAGTCTCCTGTCATACCACCGAGAGCTACCCAACAAAAATACAGGGCCAATTGCCCAATTCTGACGCAGACATTCGAATCCCAAATATTCTCCACTGTGCACGCGAAGATATTCCAAATCGGCTGCTTTCTATAGGGTGAAAACGGAATGTAAAGTATCCGACCGTTTCTGAAGAAAGATGGAAAAGAAAACCATTTTTTGAAAACAGAAACGGAAAATACCAGTACAGAAACGGAAACGAAATTTTTTTATCGGAAACGGAAATGGGAGAACCTATTCTGGCGAAAACGAAAACGGAAACGAAAATTTCGTATAAGTGAAACCGGAAACTAAAAACAAAAACGGGACGGAAAGGGAAATGGGCTTGGCCCAAAAATAAGAAGGAGAGTTTATATTTATTTTTGAATTAAAATAATTTTATAAATACAAATAGTTTTATATAAAATATTAAATAGAGTTCAAAAATTCTGAAAAAATTCTCAAAAATACTTTGGAACATTTTGAACATAGAAAAATTATTTTAGCATAATTTTATTTTTATTTTTTATAAACAAATTAATTTTATAAATATAAAAATAGCAAAATGGTATTTATAAACTCGAGAAAATCCAAGATAAATATCAGAAAATCATAAATGAACATCGAATAATAATATAAAAATTTTAGGGTGTTAAACCTTTATAGTTAGTGGGGTAAAAGGATATCAATGATAATTATATGGATAAGGATATGATGGTCTGATATGGGAGGTAAATAATGTGCCTTCAGCTGACAAACTTGAGAAAAATTTTCTAGTGATACCAGTGAATATAACACTATTCTGGTGTCCACTTTGGGGGTGGAAAGGGCTACGTTGTTCTTGTGGTCATGTATATTGTGATTCTCTACTATGTTCTTGTGGAATTTTTTATTTTTGTTTTTGTATCCGCTCTATTCCGTTTCGTATTCGTTTTTATCACTATTCATTTTCGTATCCATTTACGAGGTTTCGATTTCATTTTCGTTACCGATAAAAAATATGAAAACAAAAACGAATTCGTTTTCATCCCCAGCTTTTAGGGGTGGATAATGAGCTGACTCGGCTCGGCTCGACTCGACTCGGTCAAACTTGTTAAGATAACGAGCCAGCTTGACTCGACTCGTTATCTTAACGAGCTCAAACCTCAACTCGACTCGACTCGTTAAACTCGTAAGTTAGCTTGTTAAGCTCGTTAAACTCGATATTGCTATACGAGAGGAGGATTGCTGTTGAGACTATACAGTATATCATGTATTATCATCCTTGTCTCACATATACAGTTTTACTTGTCAACTTGAATAACTCATTAAACTCACGAGTTGACTCGTTTAACTCGTTATCTAAACAAATTCAAATCACGACTCGACTCGACTCGACTCGTTAACGAACGAATTCGAGCCGAGTTTACGAATACTCAGTTTTTTTCCACCCTACTAGCTATCCATATAACGTGGGAGCAAGTTCGCAGCCGTGCCCTCTCCGTTTACGTGCTATCCCACATCAGAAACAAGGGAGGAAAGTTCAACGAAGACAAGGCAACAGGGAAAGGTGGTTCCGATCGGAAGCGGGCGCTGCGCGGCGAGGACGAATGGGCCCGGCGGCGGCGAGCGCGCCTAGCCGGCGCAGGGTGGCGCTCTACCTCGCTCTCCTGACCCTGCAGTACGGCGCCCAGCCCCTCGTCTCCAAGCGCTTCGTCAGGTATCCCTCTCGGCGCGGCAATTAGGCAATCGCGCCTCTGGTTAATCTCTAAAGCTTTGCTCCTCCGACATCTGCCTGTATCGCATTATGCGCCTTCCGCGTTGGCCCGATTCGATTTAGAAGGGGAGAGCCGGACAAGTTCTCGTGGTGGTATTTGGAATTTCTATTTTATTTTATTTTTGATCAAAAGGACAATATATTGTCCCAGTTTCAACAAGAAACCAGAATGTCTTGTACAGGCCCAACATTACAAGCGCAATATAGCTCCATCAAAACAGGAAAACGGCTCAAAAACCTCAAAGCATCAACATTCTTATTATTACAAAAAAAAACTTGACAGACACACAGATCATGAATTTTTCATCAGATATTGAGAGATCGGTGCATCCAATCATTTCATGAAGCTTTTCAGGTATTGCGAGATTCTGTGCAGGTCTTCGTTAGCATTTTTGTCATCCAGTTCACTCTCCTCTGTCAAAACCAAATCCACTAAGTTGCTTCTAGACAGAATGGAATTCAGCATGTTTGCTCCAGATTTGCACATAGACGACTTATCAGCGCTTCCATATCCTTCCTGAACATCGGTTTCCAGCTTCTTAATAGCATGAGAAGCATCCTGTACAGCATTTTTATATTCAACCACCTCTGTGACCAAAAAACCATGTTATTTCTCAATTTCCAAATACTCCACATTACTGCTGCACAAACAGTGTTCAAGCCAGCATTTTTCTTGTTGCTAACCCAATAACGAGCAACCGATTCAAAATCATAACCAATCTTTATGCAAAAGAAAGTATTGATCAGATTCCACATATTTTTAGCAACAACACAATCAAAGAAAAGATGTGCAATTGATTCCTTTTCAGTGCAAAAACAGCAACTATTACCCTTATCCATACCTCTTTTCAGCAGATTGTCCTTGGTCATGATCTTATTATGTGAGAGGAGCCAAAGAAACAAATGAACTCTAGGAAGAACAACTAGATTCCAAATAGAAGGTATGAAAACTGGCAAAACACCTCTAAAACTGATATTAGCATAAAGAGATTTTACAGAATACACTCCATTACTATTGTATTGCCAAATTAAAGCATCATCCTCATTTCCTAGCTTAATACTGTTTACTATCTCTTTTAATTCCATCCACTTGATCATTAGTCTATCAGAAAAGCTCCTTCTAAAAGTGCATTTAAACTCGACGCCATCCCAAATTTCAGCAATAGTCAGACCTTTCTCATTGGTTATAACATAGATCTCCCAAAATTGGGTAGCCAAGCAAGAATGACCAAACCAAATGTCCTCCCAAAATCTAACTTTATTACCGTTCCCAACTTTCCATTTGTAACCCAATTTGGTAGCATGCATAGCCCACAAAATCCCTTTCCAGAAATTAGAAGCATAATCCGGGTCACAACAGAAAACATTTGGATTTTCAGTTCTATACTTGACTCTAATAAGATCTTTCCACTGTCTAGAATCCCCATCATAAAATCTTTTAATCCAAGACGCCAAAAGGCACAAATTCAAGTCTCTGATATTCGGAATTCCAAGGCCACCAAAATCTTTCTCCATACACACCAAATGCCAATTAGCTAAGTGAAGCTTGTTATGCCCCTCAAAATCATTCCAAAGACAATTCGCCATATGAGAATTTATTACATCTAAAGCCCACTTAGGAAACTTAAAAAACGAAAGAAGATAAATCGGAATACTAGTTAGGCAAGACTTGATGAGCATAACCCGACCCCCATACGAAAGGAGTTTACCCCTCCAACCGGCAATTTTTTTAAGAATTTTATCAACAAGCGGTTGGAGATCCTCTTTTTTGATCTTATCATAATGAAGAGGGATATCAAGATATTTAATAGGGAAAGATCCAATCTTACAGCAAAAACACTTGGCATAATTCTCTGTCTCAGTTCTATCGCAACCAATAGCAATCAACTCACTTTTATGAAAGTTAATTCTCATTCCCGACATTTGTTCAAAGCAACTTAAGAACCATTTAAGATGAAGAACAATTCTATCATCATTTTTCACAAATAGAAGGGTATCATCAGCATAATGCAGACTAAGAATACCACCCGGACAAAAATTATCACAAAGGCCTCTAATTAAGCCAACATTATCCGCTTTATGTAAAATTCTCGCAAGGACATCAGCAACCAAGTTAAAAAGAATCGGAGAAAGTGGATCCCCCTGTCTCAGACCTCTACCAGTATAGAAAAACTTACTTTCCATGTTGTTTATTTTTATCCCAACCGAACCTTTATATAAAATCGAGAAAATCCATAATCGCCATTTCTCTCCAAAACCTCTCTTAGTTAAGATGTCTAGCAGGAAGCCCCAATTAACCATGTCATAAGCTTTCTCATAATCCAGCTTGAATACAAGACCAGAGTCTTTATCCTTGTGAATCTTATGAATAACCTCATGAGCTGTAACCACACTCTCCAAGATGAATCTATTTTTAATGAAGGCAGTCTGATTTTGCAAAATGATTCTATTACAAATAGGGCCAATTCGGTTAGTCAGTACTTTTGTAATGATTTTATAGCTACAATTCAAAAGACTAATGGGTCTAAACTGCCTAATACTTTTAGCATTATTTTCTTTAGGAATTAAAGAGATCATAGCATAATTCAATCTATGTAAATCAAGCTCACCCTTATCCATAGCTTGGAACAAATCCATCAAATCTTCTTTAATAATATGCCAATACTTTTGATAAAAGAAAAAAGGAATACCATCTGGACCAGGAGCACCATCAGCATACGAATCAAATACCGCTTTTTTAACTTCTTCCTCCGTAAAGGCAGCTTCTAAATTCATGTTTTCATCATAAGTAATGACATCATCATTGTTAAAAAAATTGTCCCCCAAGTTAATATTAGGTCTAGCCTCAAAACCGAATAGAGACTTGTAAAAATCGCAAGCAATGTTGATCATTCCATCGGTATCATAAACCGGCCCCTCAGGCCCGACCAAAACCGACATAGTATTTTTACGTCTTTTTTGATTAGCCACCGCATGGAAATACTTAGTGTTTTTATCACCTTCTAAAATATTTCTCTCTCTGGCTCTTTGTCTAGCTTTATACTCCTCCATAGCCCAGATTTTTTCTAACTTACTTTTCATCTCAAACCATTTTTTTTTCGTCCTCTGGATTAAGAGGTCCTGACTCCATACGAATATCTAAGTCAGCAAAATCTTTAATGATCAAGTTTTTTCTTTTTCTTTTTTTCCGCTTCTATATTTAAGCTCCAACCTTTAGTAATCTTCCTTAGTTTTCTAATTTTAAATTGCCATTTATCAATAGCACTCATTTCTCTAATAGGAGTAGACCAGGTTTTCCTAATAATCTCATCAAAATCCTCATGTAAAAGCCACCATTTTTCGAATTTATAACCAGTCCTTACACAAGGAACTTTAATACCCGAATCCCAAAGAATTGGAGTATGATCACTACCAATCCTGGCAAGAGAAGCAATTGAACACAAAGGGAACTTTTGCTCAAAAGAAGTACTACAAAAAACTCTGTCAATAACCGACATTATCGGATCTTTTTTATTGTTAGACCAAGTAAACTATCTTCCAGATAGCTTTAATTCCATAAGTCCCCAAATATTTATCCACTCATTAAATTTCTCGCACCACTTAATGTCCACCTTACCATTATTCTTTTCAGATTTAGATCTAACTAAATTAAAATCACCCCCAATCAGGATTGGAGTGTGTTCATCATTAATAAGAGTATCATGTAATTCAGAAATGAAGGCTTGCTTCCCATCTTCATAAGGAGAACCATAAACTACTACTAATCTCCACATATATTCAGATTCCTTGCATTTAAGTAAACACTGAACCGAATATGTTTTTGATTCAATAAGCACCACTTCCAAGATATCACTATTAATTCCAACTAAGATACCACCTGCAGTGGTCTTAGCTGGCAACCAATGCCAAACAAAAATTTTAGAACAACTTATAGAATTAAGAAAAGAAATGCTAAAATCCTCTCTTTTAGTCTCTTGGAAACCAACAAAGTCCACTTTATGATTTCTAATGAGGTCCATTAAACATTGGGTCTTCCCGGGTTGACCCAAACCCCTCACATTCCAGAATATACCTCTCATCCCCCTCTTGTTTTCATGGGGTGCTTGCCCCGTCTATTTTTTCCTACTAAAGTCCAACCATTCTCATTTTTATCATCATACTCTCCCTCCTCCTTATCCTCCTTCAGAGAAACCGGGGAAGCATAGGAAGTACTCTCACTCCCCAAACTCTATTCTTCAATATGACTTGAAATAGACACATTATTTTTATACAAAACATTCACAACGCTATCTTCTTTAAATTTTGATAATCTCAGGGCATCAAATTCTTTGCAAATATTAATGTTGTCATTTTTTTCAGCAGCCGAGCTACCCATATTAATATCAGCTCCTTCAGATAGATCATTTAACTCTTTAAAACTATAAATATCAAAAGAGCTCGATGAGGACATACCTTTAGGTTTGAGACATTTCTCCAGATTTTTTTGCTGTTGCAGTTCTTGAGCTTTTTGAAGAATTGTCTTGCCATGATCATCCACTCTTCTACTCCTTCTCTGGCACGGGATTGGCCCCCAAGTTTGTTGCCTTTTGCTAGACACTCTACTTCGCATAGGCCTATTCTCCTGAACATTTAGATCCCCACCCAATCTGCTGTTTTCAACTATTTTTTCTTGTGAAATGTCATAATCAGCCTGTTGATTTTGAGGTATGTGCATCAGATTTTCAAAGGTATCCTTTTCAGAATTCTCTAAGACCACTATGGATTCATGAGAGTCTAGATTTTCATTTAATTCCATCTCCATTTCCTCATCCGAACCAACCATTTCCAAGTCTCTAAGGATCCTATAGCAGTTTTCATTCCTACTATTTTCATCAACATATATTTTACCAGCATTCTCTTTAAACATTTCTAGCCACAACTTATTCCCAGCATTATCATTATCCTCCATATTATCACAACACCCAGAATCCACTTTCCTTCCCCTGTTATCAACGGATTTCAGATTGGATGTTGAGCTACTAGATCCCAAAGGTTCTCCAAACGGATACGAGTTATGATCAGCATCCATTCTATCTTTCTTATCCTCCAAATTCTTCCCATCATCATCTAAGTCATCAAAATCCTCATCATTATCATCATTGTCACCCTTATTATCCTCTACCTGCACAGCCTCTCCTTTTTCAACAAGGATCTTAATAAGAAATAAAATCTTCTCAGCCCCCATAACTCTTTGCTGCGGAATTTTGGAAGGGTCTCTACAGGCAATTTGCAATCACACCACTTCATAGAAGCTTTTAAACATACCTGTCCAGTCTACATTCAACAATATTCCAAAGCAAGAAGCAATTTGTTCAAAAACTTTCCAAGAGCACCATTTCGGGGGAATTCCTCTAATTTGAATCCAGACTTCTTGAAGTTCATCAACCAAATCCAAATCTCCTTTCCAAGCTTCAATATACATCGTAACTCCAGATTTATTTAGATTGAAACTAGGGAGAAGGGCTAAGTTAGCAATTTTTTTTTGAGGAGGAAATCTAACAAGGAACCTAAAAGCCTCCAACTCTCTAACTTGCCACGGCCAGTGAGCATCAAATATGTCCGATAAATTTTTTTACCAATTCATCCCTAGAAATTTCTCTTTGATCTACTGTAATGATTCCACAATTCTTAAATCTGAAGTCTGAACTGATGCTTGAAGCAGGAATTTCAAGGTGATAAAAACCAAGACCACTAGCTGCACTACCAATGTACTTAGCCATCTGCTGGGGCTTATTACGATTAGGACAGTGTTCCAATTGGTGACCAGCTTCTTCACAGACAAAGCATAGTTTCGGATTCCGACAATTACCCACCAAATGCCCCGGTTCCCCACAGTTATAGCAAATGGAATTCACATACGTCTGCTGAAGATATACCAGTTCTGTGGAAAAGGTACCTTTAGGAGGATCTTTCATCCCCTTCTGAGCTTGAAGCGTATCAGTACTCTGACCTTGTTGTTGTGGACGCTGAAGCTCTGGAGGACGAATCTGTAGCGGATTCCTCTGTGGCTGATTCCACTGGTACTGATTTCTCTGCATCACTCGTCCCCGTTGCCCTCGACCACGGAATGCCGGAGGTGGTGGACGCCATCCTCGACCTCCACCGCCGCGCCCCCAGTGATTCCACCCTTCCGCCATCTTCACCACCGAAGCGAAAGAGGGATTCTCCTTTCCACCACCACAAAAATCTCTCGCAAAACTCAATAAACGTGGATTAGAGACGAAGGAATCACCAGGTGAAGTTGGAAAGCAATCAGAGATGGAGAAGCTTCCAGAGGCTAACAATTCTCTGCGAATCCAAACGAGCACCCCTCGCGAAACCCTAACCCTAGATCAAACTGAGCCAGGGACGACCCATAACTGACCGAAGAATTCCTCCAGATCCTCCTCTCCCTCGTTGACATCAGTATCGATTTCTCCCTCCCGAGATTGCCCCCCAATCGAACCATCGAACCCTCCAGGTGGCTGCAATCTACAAGGTGGGAGCGATTTTACCTTTTGCCCCGTCGGAGGAGCCCTCCGATCCTCATCGATGCCTTGGATTTGACCAAGTGTCGTCGATCCACGGTGGTCGCCGGCCAAAAAAATCTCTGATATGCCCTCACCGACACGACGGGAGCGACACGACGGGAGCGGACTCATCCTTCACCCCAGGTCGACAATTTCAACATCTCCTCTCAGGTAACAAGGAATTTCTATTTGCCTGAAGCATGTAGGGAGGGGTGGAAAATTTCACGCTTTGCCAGGGAGGGGTCGGATGGGTGCAGATTGTTGCGCGAATTGCGGTAGCCTTTCACTTGTTTGGGGCAGCATTTGGTTCGGAGACTGTTCATTCTGGTTAGGCTGTTGTGCTATTTGAATGAATCAATTAGGCATCAACTTTTGTTCGATAAATCGGATCATGGTAGGGCATAGCATAGTTACCAGAAGCGGTTCATCCAATTCATGGTGCGGGATTTGGGTTCGCGATTCGCCACCTTTTCATCCAATTTCCACTGCGAAGACGAACATGTGCCCTAAACCGGTTCGGGTTCGACAAACCCTATTCTCAATTCGCGGGGTTTACAGTGAATCCGATAATTATGGGGAAGAGTAAATTTGCTTGTTTGACAGCATAAGCTGTCTTTTTAGATGTTGTCCTGGCCTGAGAAACCAGAAGCCTCGGCATAGTGTTAATGCCCAGCCCGAAATTTTTTTAAAATTCAATGAAATTTTGGGTTTAGATTGATAAACAGTAATTCCAGGCAGTAATGGCCAGGAACCAATCAAATTCAAAATTTAAATTTGACAAACAAAAAATTGACAGACAGGAAACCACCGAGCAGAAAACCAGTTCCCACCAGTAAATAGCCAGGAACCGGTACTGGCTGTGGTCTGTGATATTTGAAATAACAAGTTGTCGAATCCCTGCTCTCTGTCACTACGATCCCTGAAATGGTTTCCCTAGCAATTGATGAATCAAATGTACATATGCTTTCTTAATAATTTAATACTCATGTAAAACTGTACCAGTACTATTTGAATGCGCTGAACCCATCTTGTTGCTTGTACTGCTGCAGGCAAGGAGTTATAGTGACTTCATTGGTTCTTGCAATTGAAGTAGCAAAGGTCTGATCATAGATTTTATTTGGTCTAAAATATTCTTCACCTGGCCGTTTCTGATTGTTGGTACATGTGACATGTGTATAGGTTATATGTGCGGTCATTTTATTGGTGGCAGAGGGTAGTCTGAAGAAGCAATTCAGTAATTGGAGTCTTGCTGGATCACTGACTGCATCAGGACTTCCTGCTGCCATCTATGCACTGCAGAATAGCTTGTTGCAGATATCGTACAAGAATTTGGATTCCTTGACCTTTTCAATCCTTAACCAGACCAAATTGTTATTCACAGCATTCTTCACATATCTTATTTTGGGGTATGTCCTGGTGATACCTCCTATTTGAATTACAATGTCTTGACAATACTCAAGTTCCTATGAAGCAGTAACCATGAATTATGGGTGCAACGATCTTATACTTTGGACTTTGTTAATAAACAATATTTCCATTCCAAATGACATTCTACTGTAAGAACAACATGCGCTTCTTGTTTATTTGGATAACTGTAGTTCATTCGTTTGAATGTTCTTATATCATTGCCCAGTGGAAAAGTAGCACTCCTAATTTGTACATGTTATACATTAGGCCTTTAACTGGACATTTTTTAGCATCTATGACCAGTTGACCACTGCTTTAGAATATATAATTTAAACTGGAATTTAGGTTGATGATCTGAATGCCTGCACAAGCAGTGGATATATTTTTGAATCAACTATGAAGCTAATAATTTTATTACCTTAGTTGTTTTGTCCTTATCTGGCTTGTGTCTTGTACATGTGCCCTTTTAGTTCAACAGATGTGGCATAGCAAGCCAGGAAAAAAAAAGAAGGAAAGGAAACACCTCCAGGTCACGTCCCCAAAACATGTGGGCCTTCAGTTGTAGGTTATCTCAAGGATTTGACAAACTACTGGTAATTGATGGGGCTAGAACATGAAAAATCTCAGCAAGGTGTTTGATCCTTATCACTGGGCGGTATAGGGTTAGTACATTAGAGAACAGTCCTAGTAATGTCTTACGGCCTATTTAGGCTGATTTTTTTGCATTGCTATTTATGGGTCTATTTCAGAAAGGGTGAAATAGGTTAGGCTTGATTTTTTTTCATGCTATTTGTTAGAAGTCAGCCAGAATCAACCTGTTTCGATTGATTCATCGCTAGGGTTTATTATGCACCGGTTACTACAAGAAAAATGGACTTTTGGTTGTGTTCATTTAAACGGCTGCCTTTTACTTTTTTAAAATAAAAATAGTGTCTTTTATGCTCCACATATCACATGCTGGTTCACTCTGTGAATAGGCAACTATCTGGAGTAATTTCTTATTCATTAGTGTAATTACTCTTTTGTATCATCTTGCAGGCATAAGCAATCACCCAAACAAATTTTAGCATTAACCCTCTTGATCATTGCTGCTGTCCTTTTAAGCATTGGGGAGAGGAGCAGCAAAGGTTCTAGTGGTGGTAGCTCTGACTATGTCTTGCTCTATGGAATCATTCCTGTTATGGCCGCATCTGTGCTGTCTGGTTTGGCCTCTTCTTTGTGTCAGTGGGCATCTCAGGTTGGACTTGCCATGTTACTTTACAGGAAGCACTTAGTTGCCACTGCTAACATTTTCAATAATAGTGCAGGTTAAAAAGCATGCCTCCTACATGATGACTATCGAGATGTCATTTATTGGGAGTATGTGCTTGTTAGCAAGTACCTTTGAGTCACCAGATGGAAAAGCCATCAGAAAATATGGTTTTTTCCACGAATGGACTTTGTGGACAGTGGTGAGCACTCCTTGTTATTTTTTTAATGCTTTGTTTCCTGTCACTGTTAAGTTAAGTTTGGGAAAAAAATCAAGGTGCATGCTTCGAAAAATCATAAAGATTAAGCACAATTGTCTGTAGTTTTCTGAATCTAGTTTCAGAAAATAAACCGGTATTGAGATCTTGAGATGGCTCAAGTGTAACAGAACCTAACAATATGACATCCTTAGTAGTTTCTGCTTCAGTTCTCGATGAAGGAATGACGTTATGCTCTTCCTTCATTTGTATGGAAGTTCGTAAGATGCGGCAGAACTTTAATGTAAATCCTTTACATTCTGACTTTTGAACACTATGCCACTCCTGAATTGTTCTTGAAAACAATCTTTTATAGGAATGACTAGGTACCGAAACCTCACTTACAACTTGTTTCCACTTTGCACCTAAGAGGGATTCCAATGCTTTGCCATTATTTATAATGGCACTGTGCAATTGCCACTCAACCGTAGAATTGAAACATGATGTTCAAGATCCATCAGGCACTTTAGCACATACTGCAGCAAGCGGCTGTAGAAACTTTTTTTGCACTTCAGTGAATCAATACAGAAGTAAATCCGTACCTTTAATATTTTTATTGGATCGATGGCTGAAGACAATGCGCTTTTCCATCTTTACGTTGCAACTTTTGTTGCACTCAAGCTCTTTTAGTGTTTAGAAGTTTGCCCATGTTGATCTGCAAGAACCAAACTATGTGTATTGCTACCCTTTGTGGTATAGTTTCATGCTAAGCTTTTGAGGTAACTAAGAAAAGTCTCTGCATTGATTTAGAAGTACAGTTGTAACATATCCAAATATCCAATACACATGGTTTGATTTCATGGATAGTATGAAAAAGTTGTATGCTTAGTTTAAGTCTGTAAAATTCAAAAAATTTGATCATGAATCATCACTAATTTGTGGGCGTCTAATCTTCACCCTTTTCTTCAGGTACCAGTGTTAATGAATGCTGTGGGCGGAATTCTTGTTGGTCTTGTCACAACTTATGCAGGAGGTGTTAGAAAGGCAAGTGCCTAAATCACCTCTAAATGGGATATCCCTTTCCTTTCATTTACATCCAAGAACTGAACTATCCTGTTTTGCTTATCAGGGTTTTGTGATAGTCTCAGCTCTCCTCGTCACTGCACTACTGCAATTTATATTTGATGGGCAGCCACCATCACTCCACTGCTTGATAGCATTACCACTTGTCATGGCAAGCATATTCATTTACCAGAAGTATCCATATGTTGATAGAAAGAAGAAAGACTGATAAGAATGCGTGTCAGAGAAAGGAATTATTTAGCACCAGCACAATATAATAGTAACCTCATTTTTATCCCACGAAAGTTGGAATTTGCACTGTGATTGGGACCATATATGACCTTGAAGAGTTGTCTGTTCATGGAGCTATGTATCAACCATCTACTGATCCCTATATCAATTGAATTACTAGCTTCATGAAACATTGGCCTCGAAATGATTCCAGCAGTCAATTTGATATTACTTGTATTTCCCTTTGATTTTTGAGCTATTTTTACATTAATCAAGTGTTTATGGGTACAACTATCTATATTGAACAACATGAGAAGAACTTACTGTATCGTACATGCGATGTTTTGATTGTTGGAACATGAGGAACTATCTTTCGTATTGATTTATAACAAAACTAGCCATAATCAAACATTGCATCATGGGTTTCATATGCACAATCCTTCTCATTGAAATTTGCGCTCATCATTTAAATTTACACTCATCGTATTGTTTTTACCATCTAATGCCTCATAAGAATCAAACGGTTGCTTGTCATTTTCATGCTACGCTCTCACTCTGCCAGGACAGCGTAGCATGTGTGCGGTGTGTCCGATATGTTCCTGGTCCTACCTAAGGATAAGATAGCGGGGCCGTGGTCTGTTCACTTGATTTGATTACTTGATCACCCATATCTTGCAGCAACTTGCAGTTTTTCATCCCATGGTAAGTCCATGATATTATGAGAAGAGAGTAAGGTCGTGCTAATGTTCACATAATCTGGTAACTTTATCATCTGTGTTGTCTCTGGTAAAGCTCTTGCAGTTTTCGTATTAACTAACGTTTGGCTCTGTTCGTCTTTCAGATCTGATTATTTCTACCTATGTACTGCGAAAAGTATGTCCCAGAGTCGACATTGACATACAAGGTATGTACTACTAAACCGAGACCGACAGCTCTGTGATGGTTATTCCGTCACCAAAGATTGCAATAACCAAGCTGTTTGGTTGCCTGCATGTACAGATATTTGCATCTATAGATGCAGAATCTTGCTTTTTTCTCGTGTTTGGTTGCCTGCATCTAGTTTTAAGCCTAGCTCTCTGGATGCAAAACTCTCTATACAGCCTGGCTCTGGAGATACGTAGAAAATGGGCGTATCTCTGGATGCAGCCTCGTGTTCTGCGCAAGAGACCACTGTCAGCTAATAGCAAACCATGCATGCGGTGCCACGTGGGTATGTAAGTTTCCTTTTTTCTTTTCTTTTTTGTTTATATCTTTTAATCAGCATCTCCAATTACCGAACCAATTTCAAAAATGGGTTCCTGACATTTTTTTGAACAAAACTAGACCACACTTGCTATATAAATTTTAAAATATTTAAATTTCAAAATACCTGTCTACTAAACACTCAACCAAACACCGTCTCTACATCTGTGCATCCCGTATCCCATCAGCCTGGCTGAGTCGAACGGGTCAGGCTCACGAGAGAAAGCAACCAAACAGCCCCAAAGGGAATGTACAATTACAGACATAATGCTAGAAAACCCTCTTATGCGAAAATAGTACAGATCCTTTTGACAACTAGCAACCTACACTGCACTACAGTGGCGGACCTAGGATATAAATTTAGGAGGTGCTAATTGGTAGTGGTACAATGCTAAAATAAGACAAACAAAGTATCAACTATTTTGAAAAACGCTCCACGATAGATAAGGGATGCTATAGGGGGGTACCCATGGTCTCATCGGAGGTAGGGTGTGTCTAGCCCCCTTTGACCTTCTGTTGGGTCCGCCACTGCCGCACTAGTAAGATGCCTGTGTGCAATGGGATCCCGAAAGAAGGTAATACATATCATAAAACGTGACTTCAATCATATAATAAATATTAAAAAGAGAGAAGCAGTACAAAACCATGTGAAGGAAGCTTTGATAGGCAAGCGGATTAAAGTAAATCTCATTTAGAGTAGCTTATAGTACTGCTTGTTAATTCACAAAGACATGGGTAGTAAATCCCATTGAAGTAAAGCCTTGTGACTGATTTTTTTTTTTTTTCTGATCCACTATCCACAGCAGGACATGAGATACTGGGTATTCCAAAAAAAACAACAAACTTGAAGAATGACTGATATGAGAAGAACACATTTTTTTGTGAATTAGAGTGGCATAAGAGGCAAAAGAAAAGTTACTTAGTTACCATGAATACTGTTGAGTTATTTCCAATTAGTTGCACTCAACTTAAGATGCCACTCATGACTGATGATCTCCTGTACCAAAAGAGACATCCATGAGTGGCGATTGAGAAATACCAATTCAATTTGATACATACAGCAAAATGGAACTACAAGCAGAATATACTTAACCCTACAACAAAACATTATTTCACCCTCAAAAGGCATTTTATAGTAACCTGGGAAGGAGGAGCCAGCAAACATCTAATATGTGATACAGTAACTGGACACTTGTGCACCTTAAACATGCTAAAATGATCATTCAGGATCAAGCATTTATCCAGTTTGGGCTTATCTACTTTAGAAATTTGAATTGCAAATCAGTACCAGAAATCTCAGCATACATGTTTATGATACTATTCACTAAACCAGGCACTAAACATCACAAATATAAAAGGGGCAGATATGCCTACTCAAGTTCAGTTATAACATCTTCATATGTCTGAGAATCTGTGTACAATGGATAGCGATATATGGTCTTCTTTTCAGTTGGAACCGGATTATCACTGCCAATGTTAGGTATATCAATAATAGAACTACTATGACCGCCAGTCCGCCACTTCCACGAAGCCAAAAAAATAACTTCCGCCACACCTCCGAAGGAGAACGTAACATAATTTTCATGAACAGCATCAAAAACTGATTCAACGAAAATTTCAATTGCCAGATGGAGAGAACCTAAAAGGGGGGAATAGGGACTGAATACTTGAAATGGATATATGAGCTTTTAAGCAATTTCTTCAAGAATGGTTTAGAACAGTCATAACTTATCATAATACGGTAAAAAATAAATAAATCGACTAAGTATAATAATTCTATTTTGTTTTAATACTACCTCGAAAACTCCACGCCTCCTATCAGTTGTGCATTGGAGGACTTGATCCTTTATGTGAATATCACCCTATTATAGGGGAAGGAATTGGAGCTCAACCATGCCCCCTACGTGGCAACCCATTTTTGCGAAAAAACCCTCTGGTTCTTAGAAATTACGAATAGATCCTTATGTGATTTTATGTGAGAGTAAAATATTTTTTCGGTTCGCGTTTAGGTCCATGGTCTGCCGTTTTACATGGAGAGCCTCCCATTAAATACGAATCGCGAACGAGCTCTTTTCTAATTTTTCAAAATAGCGCACAAGTCCAAAATTATAACAAATAGGTCCCCGCGTTTTACGTTCGGGTCCTTTCTCTGTTTTGCCCGGAAAAAATGTTTTCGTGGTCTGTTTTTCCTCCAGAGCATGCGGAAAATATTTTCGTTGGATGTTTTTCCAGAAAATATTGGAAAATCGTTACTTTCTCCGTTTTGCTCGGAAAAAATATTTTTGTGATCCTTTTTTCCTTCAGAGTATGGGAAAAATGTTTGCGTTGGCCGTTTGCCCAAAAAAAATGGAAGGCCGTTTTCTTTCTCCCTTTTGCCCGGAAAAAATATTTTCGTAATCCGTTTTTTTCTCCAAAGCTGTTTTCAAAAAAAAAATTGGAAATTCGTTTTCCGTCCGTCGTTTCTCCTTTTTTACGTGTTTTTCCTCGCTTTTCCCAGTGAAAAATCAAGGGAAATAATTTTTTTCCCAGCTCGATCTCTTATATTACCCGGTAAACGCATGGGGTGTTAAACTCGGCATCTATAATTTTTTTTGGAACTCGAAAGCTAATATTGTCTAGAGCGATCTCTAATATTTTACAAATGTGTATTATCTTGGATATTCCTACCTTTTTTCAGGAATAAAAACTTGAATCAAATTTTGCGCGGCGCTGCGGAGCGCGCAAATCTACCTAGTTGATTTCGTGGTAGGAATGCTCCTCGAAGGATGAGGGCTTTTGGGGCCCTTAGCAGGAAATAAATTCTCTGAAGCTGGTATGCAAATTTTTTCTCGTGTATACCTGACGTTAATTAATGTCACGTGGATAATTCTGCAATTCAACACCATAACATTAAGTCTGAATTAAATAACTAAATTTGCATCGAAATAAGCGTTAGGTATTTATTTCTAACTGAATTAAGTCATGGCGTTGGATTGCAAGATTGTCCATGTGACATCAATCATCATTAGGTATGCACAGGAAGAAGTTTGCATCCTGACTCCACGGAATTTTATTTCCCCTTAGCAGATGTCCTTGCTGTCCGAAATTTGACAACAGTAAACAAAATGAGCATCAAAGAAGAGAAAAATCTCACAGGCCAAAAAAATCCAGAAACTGCACAGCTGATAGGCCTTCACAATCGACGATCACGTCTACCAAAACTGCTTGTATGTGATAATCATGAACTTTGGGACAATGGAGAGGGATAGAGTGAACAATTGATTCAGAATGCGCACAAAGTTCGTGAATGAACTCATTAAATGAAGAGAGCCCACTAAGACAAAAATAAACAAGTGAGGTTGTCAGAATACAGAAAGAGTATAATAATATTATCAATTTATCGTGGAAACAAAACGAGACTTGTTAG
Organism: Rhipidocladum racemiflorum; assembly: GCA_036346355.1. Taxonomy (NCBI): domain Eukaryota; kingdom Viridiplantae; phylum Streptophyta; class Magnoliopsida; order Poales; family Poaceae; genus Rhipidocladum; species Rhipidocladum racemiflorum. The sequence goes on from CM070571.1 coordinate 26,423,245, forward strand.
GTAAGCAAAAATTAACAGTACTATGAAAGCATGCATTGTAACACCCTACACTTCAACTGCTCAAGATATAAACATAACTTACTTTTTCATTACTTTCACTATGATTTTAATAATAATTTCAACAAACTTCTCTAAACAATTACCATCAATATTAAACAAAATTAACAAGAATTTGCATAATAACTTGAACAAGAACATTAACAAGAATAATCATGCGCCCAAGCACGCGCGAGACTGCGCATTCAGGAATATCCAAGTCCTTGCGCTTGAGAACCCTCCGGTCCACGTGTTCGAGAATGCCTGGATCACATGCGTCTGAGAGCAATCTTTACTTTTTTGTCGATGGCGAAGAACGAAGATCCATGAACAATAAATAATCAACTAAACTTCTCAAGCATTATATAAATTCAATTAAGTTGACATGACTATTATTATGAGATGGAAGCTCGTCAACTAAACAAACTAGACACTTTATTTACCAAAGAATTATCACTAATACTAAAGAAATGGGGTGGATGATGTGACAAGTGAGGCGATGGCTCTACTTGCATCCCATTCATGTCGCCTTCATTGATCACCTAAAAACATTAAAGAAGCAACGGTGAGTTCATGACTCAACAAGTACATAATAAAACAGTAATCATTAACAATTTCATCATTATTAGCTCATTCATGTCATTCTCCACAATACTCAATTTTTGCAACTTTATTGAAATGCAAATGCTCGTGCAAGTCTCTTTCTCTCTTCAGCATATACCGGTATAACGGAATGTTCACCCGTCGATGAACCACTCATGTCCTATCCTTTTTCATACGGGGTCATGCCCTGTCTTTTCTCATATGGGGTCCAACCTCTACTCCCATGGAGTGCCTACCTCGTTAGGTCTTTCCTCTCCTCTTCTCACTCTAGTGGGATTGTCTACACAGTAGACTATAGGTGCCACTAAGGCCACCTATCTCATGATGCATATGTTGTCACATGTACCTTTCAATATATTAATCATCATTCTTATGTTGTGCCCTTCAAATTTCATGGATAAATCATCATTAATAAATCAATAATATGAAACTATTCATAAATTATACATTATCATTAGACAATAATTTCACCAACCGTCTATCATTCAACCATGCACGCCTTTTTAACCACGTGACACGGAGTGATGAACGGATGATGCCAAACCCGAATTCACGCCTCCTACAACAGGTAATCTCAACCACATGACATAACAGTAAACAATATCAAACATACCAATACCGATCCTATGCACAGTCCTGGACCTAACTTTCTCTTTCATCGGACAACCTCCCCTTTGTTGTCCCGACAGTCAGACAACCGTAACTCCTAGCCCAGGAGTCCAAACATAGTAAACCCTAAATATTCTTAAAACTACACAAGATTGTATACAATTTTCTATGGCCATATTTTCAAATTAATTCATTTTACCACTTATTTCCAGCCACGAAGACTGATCTGTTGTTTTATTGGGCAGCAAATTTCATGATTTCTTATCTATTTTATACAATTCCAATTATAAAAAACTAAAACATCTCTGAAATATATGAAAAATTATCTAGCTTTCTCTAGTTGTGGACATAATTTGATCTGCAATTATCTAGCTCTCATTAGCAAATTAACACAATTGCACCTAGTAGCGATCGATTTTTGGACAACAACCTTCTACGAGCTACAACTATCTAACCACTTAACCAAACTTAACATTCTTGTGCTCTAATAAAACTATAGACAATAATCTACATTTTTTATAATTGGACATGCCATGAAACTTACCGTAGGTACCCCAAAACTTGTCCTGAAGATAGAGACCACAATTAGTCAAGTATTGATCACTCCCAAACACCATCATGGTGCTCTCCAACTATCCATTTATAGTATTACCACCATGGGATCAATCCAATACAGTGCACATGTTGAACATCAATCTAGAGTTTATATCCTCGCCCCGAAGCCTTGCTAGAAACATTAACGATGATGGCCCTCCACGATCCTCGTACGTTCCCTGCTCATTCATGCTTCTCGAAACTCTTGCACCACGTCCTCTAAGATACTTGCCATTTCCTACACATGGTGATGTGAACGGATCTCAAATTGGGTGCACGATTTGACAGGGAATGTGAAAAGAAGAAAGATGCCATCAGGGCTCACCCAAAGCATAGCCGGTGCGGTGCGGCGTGCTCCGGCATGGCCCAGCCATCACAACGGTGGCCGATAGCTAGCGCAAAACCTCATGGCAGCCTTGCAGACGGAGGCGACTCGACCGACAGTGTCACCGAAGGCTTCACGATGCACATGTGACCGTCGTCAGCCGGCTGGGGGGGGGGGGTGGCGACGCGCTAGGGAGGTGGCAGGGCGGCTGGTTGGCTAGGGTTAGCCCTCCCTCTTGCACTATATAGTCGGCCGGACTGAGCCCGGCTCGCCACACACGTCGAGACCAATTCAGCTAGCCCGGCCCATAATTGTTTTTTCAATATGGATTATCACATGCATATAATTAACTCAATTAACTTATTAAACCAAGCAAGAGAGGTGGAAAGGTGGTTTTGAATGGCTGACAAGGCACCCAAGTGGGTAATAGATGCTTACGTGGTAATGACATGGCAACTTGTCGCTATGTCTCTCTTTTCTCTCTATGTCCCCTCCCTCTTCTTTCAATTATGGCAGCACCAACAGCTTGGCTTGGCACTGCCGACGCTAACCTCCTCCTCTTGCCATGCCATTAATTATCCTCCCATGCCACCCTGCATAGGCAACTCGAGCTCATGTCGCTCACAAGCATGGTGCAACCGCCACCTGTGCCGCCGGGGGCCAGCTGCCTCACCTTGTTCCTAGCCGATGACAGGAGGGAGATGAAGAGTAGATAGATGAGGGCTAAGAGAGTTAGAAAAAAGAGAGGAGTAGTTGCCACCTCAGAGACACACCAGCATTTAGTCCCGCATGGCAGCCATGTCAACCAGACGATTGCTTAGTTTAAGAAGTTAACTAACTTGGATGCATGGTTTAATAGTTCATTGACCTAGGCGCACCCACCTCATGAGTACCTCACAAGTTCAAGTACATACGGTCCAATTTACTCAATAATTAATGAATTAATTTATAGTAATAAAAATACAATAGGAATATAAATACCGATAATGTAAATAATCAGGCTAAAATGGTCGAGAAAAGTTCTCATGCAAGTGAAAACAACCAAAGCCACATCATGTACCACTCACATATTCAAAACATGGGCATTGAATTAACAAAGCTTCAACCAAAACCTTGTTTTCATCCACATAATTTTGTTATCTATGAACATGGTGTACCCTATTAGCACCACAAACACAAAAGGTAGGCTTACCAGGTCAGTGACATATTCTACTACAATATCCTCCACAAGGGCAACGGTTTCAGGAAATGGCTGCAAAACCAACAAAACACATATAATTGGCATTATGGAGTCAAGAATATGTCAACATTGAAAGGGGAATAATATGTCGTTCTTTTCTTGCATAAAAGATATTTCAACAATATATATTTGCATTGGAAAATCATTCTTTCCTGCATATTATCATCATTCTTGCAAACTGCCACTTATCATCAACTGCATCCTAAATTCTTACACAAACTACACTAATAGCATTCTATTTCACATAATTCCTAAAAAAAAAAGGAACCGAAGAGGTTTGAATCGTCCCCAAATCCATAAATCATGTGCTACACTAGAAGAACAGCAAAACCAGTAACATCATAAGAATTGATTTCAAAGAGCAAAAGAAACAAAAAGAGACTAAAATTTTGAAAGCGGGAACAAAAGGTTGTATAGTCTTTATGGAAGACACCACACTTGCACTTGAGGGTGGATGCCGATGCATCGACCGTGCGATTGGAGTGGTGGTGGTGGTGGTGGGAGTACGACACCTGGCTCGGCGTTACGGCTGATGTCGAGGACTTCGAATTAGCCGGTGCCAGTGATGTCGTGGCAAGCATAGAGGACTTCGATTTGGCCTATGGCAGCACGCAAGCCTGTACGTCCCCAAACCCACCACAGCCGAAACTACCTTCCCGACCCTCCTAAGGCCATCTCCAACAGGTTCCCTATCCCATTCCTCATCCCTCAAAATGAGTAATCCGTACATGCAAACATGAATCACCTTGCTCCAACAGATGTTCTATCCGATTCCCCATTTATACAGAACGGAGAGAGCTTCTCGAAATATCGGGATTCCCCGTCCGTTCCCCATCGCATTCTCGATCTCTGGTCGGTGCTCTCCCGCGCCCGTGACGAATCAGCGAGGAGGCCACCGCTCCGTCGTCGACCCAGTCTTCACCTCGCCGCCGGCGCTCGAACCTCGACCCGGTCGCCGCTGCCGCTCCATCCTCGACCCGGTCGCCGCCGCCGCTCCATCCTCGACCCGATGCCGCCGCCGCTCCAACCTCGACCGATCGCGCCGCCGCTCCATCCACGACCGATCGCCGCCGCCGCGCCATCCGCGGCGCCGTTCCATCCTGAAGTTGCAAGAGCCGGTAAATCCCCTGTTGTTGCTCCTCCATTCCATCAGCTTAGATTGAGATAGGTTAGGGTTAATTAGTTTGCATGACATCTCGAACCTAGAATGGTATAACATCTTGCCACAAACGTGCTTACAAAGTTTCATTCCTCGATTGGAGTGCAGGAAGTAGATGATTAAATCTTTCAGCTTATCATATACTTCATGCCCACAACACTCTGAAAAATTTTTAAGGAAAAAGGGCTTAGTTGTGCTCGATTATCTCGCTAAAGGCGACTGATTGGTTAGGTGGTTGTTCCTGCATTAGTTGCGCAGGATTCGTCTCTTTTTGTTACCCTTGAGGAGATTTTAGTTGGGACGACATTCTTGCAGTTTATTGGGTTTAATTTGTAATTTTTCAGCGCAAAGATTTGTGACTCGCCCAGAGGAAATTGTAGTAAAATGGCAGCCTTGCTATGCAATTTCTTGTTGTGTTGCTGATTGTATCGGACGATGTATTCTAATTTTGTAGTTGATGACACATCGTATGTGTTATAGTATAGGAGTGAAAATTCATATGAGATAATTTCCTTACAATTGTTATTTAGTGGAGTCTAAATAAGTAAGGGAGTTCTGTGTAGAATCTTGGTCTCTTGTTGGACCATTTGTTGCGATGTCACATTTGAGCTACATGTTCTTGGAAAGTGCAAAATGTGACTTGAAGTGCCCCGAGAAAAATTTACAATTCTTTGCAAACGTACATGTCTAGGATGGTGGGGATTTTACAAAATGTTCTAATGTTAATACCATTCTTCCGTGTAGCAAAGAAATGACCTGTTTCTTTTTCTCGCAGATGAAATAATTTATTTTTGGTGGTATTATCGCTGCTATTAGCTATGTATATACCCCTAGAAAAGATTTACTATTTATGTTGTAAATCATAACAAAGTTGTACATTTAATTTCATGTTTAGGCCCCAGTTAGGTGCATGAAAAATTGTTCGGCTAATAATTGTATCCTATTGTATCATTGGTACACTAGAAAAATTACAGTGAAAGTCCATCGTAGTAAAAATTATGCAAGCTAATTGAGATTGTTACAGTTGAACATGATATCCAAATGTAAATTGTGCAACCAAGAAGCTATTCAGTTATGACCCTTCATTCTTGAATACATAACAATCACAAATGAACAGAATAGAATCCAAAATGTGCATACCGAGACCTTTAAAAATCAAATGATCCGCACATTGCTAGCTCAATAGAGGAAAATAGCTTCTTGAAGATCTTATGGGATGAATGGAGTAAATGGGTTTGCTTGGACGAGATGAGGTACCAGGAGGGTAGTCATTGAAGAATACTTCCTGCAGAGTTGGAGATGCAACGGTGGAGCTGTAATTCTAGGATTAGGGACCGAACTGCAGATTGGGGGAGGGATCGTTTTGTTGTTGGGGCGCTTCTCCCCTGTGGACTTTAGTCATCGAAAAAGAGGCTTGCCAGAGAAGACAATAGACAGCTAAGATACTTGTTAGAGAGGCCTTAGTGTCTTATTTATTCAGATCATCTGCTTTGCGAAAACATTCAGGAAATGTGTTTCTATGGCTCTTTTTGTATGACTCGCTAAGCTAGCCTTACAAGTGTATTCACCATGCTTGTTATGATTAGCAAAGCTTCACTATAAATGGAAAATTAGAAAGGCAGGTTCCACTTTCCATTGATGATACTTGTATACAATATTGTGGACGCTGCTCGTGAGGAAGCCTCGGGATGTTTGAAGAAACAGTCAGTGGTAGCTCCATGTTTGGCCAAGAGTGTCATATACTCTTCTGTTCCTGAATAGATGTCATTCTAGCTTTTAAATTCTGTTCCTAAATACATGTTATTCTACAATTTCGAGATGACTTTTTGCCATCTTTTCTTTATATGCTCGAGTCCATATATATGCTGGCAAGATGCGCGAGAAAAATAATTAGGGTAAGGGGATCTAGCAACCTGACTATCTATGATTATCTCTCTTATAGAGAAGTTCGTCTTTATTAGGAGAGGGAGTAAAAGTATCATATATATGCAGTAGTAAAAGGCCTCGCTTAACTCCACCGAAAAGATTTCCTTGTTGTTCTCTGTCTGCCATTCACATCATAGATGCATAGAAAATTGATGAATCGTCTCTCATTTCACTTGTATTTTCATTTATATCATAGATGCATAGAAAGATTTCCTTGTTGTTCTCTTGTCATTCTCAGCTAGTATTCTACACATTTTACTTTCTCTAGCTTGTGTAGATGGACAAGGATCCAGAGAAGCTCGGTAAAGGCTTGGCATGGACAGTAAAACAAATAGAGAGCATCGCATTGGACCTTAACAAAATTGTACAAGACAATTTTAGTACTGGCACATGTCATTGTGCTAGTGAACTCAATAGCCTTTTGATGGACATCGAAACTATCACTCAAGCTTAGAGCAAGTTGCCATACAATCACATGAATCGATGCAAAGAGATGAAGTAGATCTTGCAGAGGATGTAGACCCGAGTTGTGCCTTCCCTATGACTACCAGAGTGATGACGAGTATAAAGCGTGATGACAGGCAATATTGTGAAGAAGAGGGTATCGAAATTGATAGTGATGATTCGGGAAGGTTTTAGTCTTGTATTAATGTTAAGACTTGTTATGTATGTTGTAATGATGCTAAGACTGGTTTAGACTTGCTATTTATGATGTAACGATGCTAAGACTGGTTAAGACTTGTTAAGATATTATAACGATGTTTGTTAACTTGTTAAGATATTGTTATGATGTTTGTTATCTTGTTAAGATATTGTAATGTTGTTTGTTAACTTGAGAATTTTTGATGTTGTCAGAATAGAAATTATGGATGGCTTCTATATAAATCTGTTGAGTGAGGGAGGGTATGCACTCCGTGATTGGGATGGTTGAACCTTCGCCACAGGAAAGTCCAATTGGTTCACAACCGTCACGATTAACTACGGATGGTCCCCAAATAAAAGCAAACAATAGAAGATCAAAAAATTTCTCTGAGGAAGAAGACAATTTGTTGGTCTCCGCATGGCTTAATGTTAGTATTGATGCAATACAAGGGAACCAACAATCCCGTGCCACCTATTGGAGAAGAATTCATGACTACTTCCACGAGTACAAGACTTTCACCTCGGATCGCTCCACAGGCTTCACTTACACATCGATGGTGCATTATTCAAGAAGCGATGAACAAGTTTTGCGGGTGTCATGATCGGATTGAGCGTCGAAATCAAAGCGGGTTAAGCGAAGCGGGACAAGGTTAGTCCATAATCTATGTACCTTTCCTATTTGTAGATGGTGTGCTCATAGATATTGTTTGTGTGGTTGTACAGATTATGCAAGCTAAAACTTTGTATCATGAGGAAGAAAGGCGATCGTTCGCATTCTTACATTGCTGGAATACTTTGCAATACCATCCTAAGTGGTGTGCTCGGTTATCTCAGAAGAAGCAAAAGACATCGAGTAGCGGAAGTCCGGGATCTTCGATCCTGTTAGCACAAATGCAATTCATCTTGATGAGGACCATCCTAATGCAGAAAATGATCACTTAAGCGAGACCAATTGGACATAAGGCGTGAAAGAACGATTACGTCGAGGTAAAGAAGTTGCTCCAACAACTAATCTTTACATGGAAGCATTAGAAAATCTTAGAAAGGAAAAGAGGGAACTTGAGATTATAAAAGAGAGGAAGAAAGATGAGCGATATGAGCGATCGTATGCACAAGAACAAGCGAAGATTGAGCAAGAAAAAGTCAAAATTGAGCAAGAAAAGAGAGGCTTGAATTCAAGAAAAATGAACTTGAATTCAAGAAAATGGTCGAGGAGGAGAGAATTATGGGCATTGATCTAAGTCATTTGCCGAGGCACAAAAACAATATTACACGAGCTTGCGTAAGCGACATAATAGCTAGAAGATGTAATAGGTCGTTGAACCAAGGTTGTTTGTTTTGCTTAAGAACTATTCAGTTTGTCCCTCATTCCTTAGGTTATGGACTTACATATTGCAATGCATTCTTGCTTGATGGTTGATTTGAAATAATGACAAAGATTCTTGTTTTGCAATAGATGAATGATCAATACATAGATGAATGATCAATACATAGATGAATGACTGAATACATTACAACAAATAGAATTACACCTCCATAACGTTGCCATAAGTGCTCCACTAGATCGCTTTTGTAGTGGTGGTGAGTTTCCCTATTCGAATGGAATGATGAGTTTGAATAAACTCAAAGAGTTCAGGCGTATGCTCGTGTGACACTGAAACTGTTTCTCCCATTCCTTCGTAATTATAATCAAGTGGTCCTCCGTCTCGCTCATCTTCAACTATCATGTTATGCATGATGACACAAGCTGTCATGATATCTCTGAAAGTGTTTGTTGATCCTGAAGCGTCTTTGGACCTCGAACAATTGCAAACCGAGATTGCATAACTCCAAAGGCTCGTTCCACGTCCTTCCTGGCTGCCTCTTGAGCTTGGGAGAAATATTTCTTCTTATTCCCGTGAGGAGCTGGTATTGTCTTCACAAATGTTGCCCATTCAGATATATCCCATCGACAAGATAGTACCCCATTGTGTAATTGTGACCGCTTGATAGTGTAATTCACTTCCGCGCTTGTCCTTCACTAGCTTTATAACAGAGGGGAACGGTGAAGAACATTAATATCATTGTGAGATCCTGGTAAACCAAAAAGGCATGCCAAATCCATAGATCTTGTGAAGCAACTGGCTTCTAGAATTATTGTTGGCTTGTGTACATGCCCAAGATACAAGCCTTGCCATCTTTGTAGGACAATTTTTCCACCTCCAATGCATGCAATCTATGCTTCCTAGCATTCCAGAAAACCTCTTTCCTCACCGATTGCAAGTAATCTAGCGATATCATTCTCATTTGGAGATCTCAAATACTCATCTCCAAAGAGGACAATAATAGCTCGCACAAACCTTTTAAAACTCTCTATGGCAGTACTTTCTGCAATCCGTAGACAATCATCAATAGCATCTGCCGGTACTCCATAAGCTATCATCCGAATCTTTGCGGTTACCTTCAGTAAAGAAGATAACCCGATAGTTCCAAAGACAATTCCTTTTCGAACAAAATAATCATCATGGGTTTCTCTGACATGCAATATGCGAAGAAATAGGTGACGACTCATTCTAAAACTCATACTAAAAGAAGAATGAGCTATAGAAAAGATGATCAATCAAAAATACAAACAATTGAAATATTTCTCATCATAAACCTCCGCCAAAGAAAGTTGGGCCGTAGGCCAGGAGGATCGACAAAATAGTCTCGATGCAGACTGGCATGCCCTTCCTCTCTATTGCGATGTATGTATTGATGGCCAACAATAGAACCCCCATGGCGTCGACCACTCACACACTTATCTTCTTTCTTTGTGCTAGATATGCTATCAGAAGAAGAGATTCATCGTCGTTATCCCACGACGATGAATCGGAGAGGAAATCTTGAACTAAGTTCGACGACTCATTGAGATATACTAGATAATGAACATTCAGATATGGGGCAAGGATTGGAAGTGTAAATGGTCAGTGTATATATAGCCTAAAAATATAGCCGTTACAATATAGCCGTTACAATATAGCCGTTACAATATAGCCGTTACAATATAGCCGTTACAATATAGCCGTTACAATATTGCCGTTACAATATAGCCGTTACGATGACCGAGGGAATGAAATTTTTTAAATTCCTGCAATTAAAAATAGCCGGTCAAATTTTTTCCGCTAAAAATTAAACATGGCTCATATGGCGGTTATGAAATATCATTATAATATAGGAGTGATAAAATAGAGAATGAGATTTGAGGAATGCTGTTGGAGAGGAAAGAGATATAGGGAAGGAATCTTTATAGGGAATTCTGTATATGAGGATATAGGGAATGAAATTTGAGGAATGCTGTTGGAGATGGCCTAAGCACCACCATGACCACTATCACCACCATGGCCCTCCTGCACACCTCCCTACAGCTCATGCCGTCGTGTTGTTGCATGTGCCCCCTCGGCTCCTCCTCCTCTGCTCTTCCACTGTAGAGCCAAACAAAAACACAAACAAGCAAGCTTGCTACTTATATACCCCCAACAAAGGTTGCCAAAGACCAAACTGCAAATTACATGACTCGAAATGAGCGGCAAGTGAGACACTGGAGGCATAGGAGGCGGGAGTGAGCGCTCGATTAGTGGAAAGCGAGGAGGCCGGGCGCAAAAGCACTCGAGGTGTGGGCGTACCAGGGAGGATGCTAGGAATTCGGTGGCGGTGCGCTTGGATAGCATGGTGGTGAGTTCCACAGAGCGGAGCGCGGTCGGGTTGGAAAGTCGCTTCCCTCTTCTTCCGGAGCTCGAGAGAGAGAGAGAGAGAAGACGAAGGAGAGAGTGCCACCTCCTTTCCCATCGCCATCGGTTCCATCGTCCCAAAGCCCACACGGCTAGAATTGCATTCTCCCAGCTCTTCGAGGCCCATATCCGTCTTGTATGAGCCCACTAGTGCCGAATATGTCATCCCCAAGCCTGTCGTTGCCAGATCAGTCGTCCCTAAGCCATTAGTGCCAAATTCACTACCGCTGAGGTTGCCACCATTGTATTTGCTCTCCTTTTCTGCCATTGCTGAGCAAAGAAGTTGGGCTCGCTCTCCTTCTACGGCGAGCTCTAAACAAATCTTGGACGGCATGCGTGGACAAGCCACGACAGCCAAAGGGGAGGGCTGGATATGGTTGTCTTGCTCGCCTCGGGCAATAGTGCCACAAGATTCGGGGTCTCCCTCCCCAAAGCGCCCCCTCGCTCCCCTTGTACAATAGGCTCCGGATGGATCTGGGACTGCACGGCGATGGGGAGGAGGTGGCGGCCGGCGAGCAAGCCATGGCGGCCGGGAGGGTAGGACGGATCCATCCATCTTCCTCACCTCCAGGGTGGCGGCACCGGTGCGTAAGGTGAGGACAGGGGGAGAGAGGAGAGCGGCACTGAGGCGGCTTTTGAGGGGGAAGCAATTGAGGGAAGGCCTAAGGGTGTGGCGGGTGGTGGTGGTGAGGATGAGGCTTAGGACGGTTGGGGAGGATAAAGGATGCATATGCGCAGGCTGATGTGGTTGGGTTATTTTTTAATCGAGTTTTTTCCTTCAAAGCCGTGTTTTTTGGGTGTTGTGGAAGGATCGATGGATGGGAGACGACGGACAAACTCTCATTTTATATTAGAATAGAAAAGTTATATAAGACTAGCTTTACATAATCATTATTGCATCCAGGAAGCTGCATCACTTAATTCATGCACACCAAGGCTATAGGTGAACAGAAGTCGATAATTTACATATGTATTCTTCGCGCTGTCGAACTCCTAAACAATTAAATTCGGACGCACGGCATCAATTTTCCACTTCCCAGCCTGTTGTCCTACATTCAGATTCACAAAGAACGGAGCATTAGCAAGCATATAGAACTCTCTGTTAGCATAATATGTTTGAACCAAATTCTAGTTGGTTAAAACATACAAGTCTCATGTTTCACTGCCATTTTAACAACGCGTTGGCACAACTGTTCTGTAGAGATAAGCTGCGAATTTTTCAATGTAATACTAATGCAGTTTGTTGGGAACAATGAGTTACCGTGCATCTGAACTCACAATGACTGCGAGAGCTGACTCCAGTTCATCGACCTATGTGACTGCGGATGCCTGTCCAAATAACTCCTACTGGAAATGTCAGCTTCATCGGCAGCGTAAGGATCTGAATGGCCGGACGCCGCCGGAGGCGACCAGACCGGTACCACCCCGCCTTCTCTCCCAGTCCAGCTGCTTGATGCCTCTGACGTGGACGGTGCAATGCCCCGCACACGGTGTAGGGTATTCTGAAGGCTATACTGCTGGTGAACGCCGCCACCTCCACCGTCGACGGTTTCTTCCCCGATCTCCATCCGAGGCTGGAAGTGCACCTGCGACGGCACCTCCGGCCTACTCGCCTCGCTGTTGTTCCCAAGATCGGCTGAAAGTTCTGTTTCAGCTCTGACCAATGAGGAGGTCATGCTGGGCACCATCTGATCCTCTCGTCTCCGACCGGCCGTCGTCGGCGCGTGGATAGTAGGCCGGGCTGGTTCTCGGTCCACTTCCATCTGCAATTCTTGGGGGAAGTCGATCGGCGGCACCTCCGAGGAGTCGCCCAGGCCTTCTTCCATCCCGTTCTCCATGGCGGCACGAGACGCCGCCTCAAGCTCCCACATTTCTGACAGGGCATCCTGCAGCCTGGACTTGGCCGCATCTAGCTCAACGACAGGGAGAGGGTAGTTGGAGCCTAGCTCAACTCCTGCAGCCTGCAGCACGGACCCGGGTGCGTCCCAGGGGTGGTGTATCCATTCCGTCGGCAGCCTCGCCAGCTCCGGTAGCCATCGCCGGACGTACTCCCCGTGCGGGTCGAACTTGTAGCCTTCAAACTAGCAAATGCAACACAAAGCATCGGTGTGCTACTTTACACATCACAAGATCGCATCACATGAAGGAACTCATGTACAGTATATATCTCTACTATTATAAAGCAACAGTTGGTGACAGTGGTGAGTTCTATCCACGTCATTAATTGCCCTGCTTAATTGCTCTACGCAAAAAACGAGGCGTTGCTTTAATTAGCCAGCTTTCACAAGAAACGAAGCGTTAAAGATAGATGTTTGATCTTGTGAAATAATTTTTTTATTTTTTAATCTTTATTTTTCGTTATCAATTTTGTTTTTCGTAACAATGCACGGGCACGTAACTAGTATATATGTACCTGAGGGTTGTCAATTCGGTCGAGTTCACGGCCATCAGGGAGAGACCCGGAAATGTACTGCCATCCCAGCGCGTCGCTCTCGAGATCGGCGTCCAGTAAGGTGTCCCAGAAGTACTTCATCCCCCAGCGCCATGGCAGCAGGAGCACCTTGACGAAGAAGCTCGAGACGACGACGCGTATCCGGTCGTGCAGCCACCCGGTCGCCCAGAGCTCCCTCATGCCAGCGTCGACAAGCGGGTAGCCGGTCCTCCCCTGCCTCCAGACCTTGAAGTACACCTCATTGACCACCCAGGGGAAGAACCTGAGGTGCGCCAGGAGCGGCCTCTCGTGGCTGCACGGGTGGTTAAAGGTGAGGTACCTCGAGTACTCCCGCAGGCCGATGGACCGGAGGAAGAGGCCGCAGCTCTCCTCGCCGGCGCGGTTGCCCTCGTTGCTCCACATCAGCTGCTTCATCCGTACCTGGTGGAAGACCTTGCGTACGCTCAGCTCGCCGAAGTGCAGGTGCGGGGAGAGCAGCGACGTGCTCGCGCTGTCGGCCTTCTTGCGGTTCACCGAGTAGTCGATCAGCGGGCCGTTGAGGAAGGCCGTCAGCGCCTTGTCGGCGTTCTGCCACCCCGGCGACCACGCCCGGGCGAGCAGCGCGTTGCTCCCCCTCTCCGACTCGTCTTCGAAAATCAGGTCGTCCGACGGGCACCTCGACCAGTCACCTGTGGAGTGTATCACACGAAGTACAACGTCAGTGAATCACCGAGAACTACTGCGTTAGTAGCCATTATACCATTAGAACGTCGCGGTTGATGCTTTTCAATACCAGAATTGATCCTCTTGGGTGGCAGCAGCGGCGCGGGAGGGTCTGGCATGCACAGGAAGCTGTTCCAGAACGGCGCGAACATGGTGAACGGGCAGCCGTCGTCGTCGAGGACCTCCCACGGCTCGTAGAGCAGGTCGGCGTTGAAGGACTGCACGGTGATGCCCTCGGCCGTCAGCAGCTCCTTCACCCGGTGGTCCCGGACCAGCGACAGTGGGTCTGCACGGTGGGCAGGAGAACGATCGGTGAGCAACACCAGGCCATTCGTGTCAGCTCGGACGATGAGGTGCTAACCATAGTTCATGAAAAGAGTAATTAGAGGGCACACACCTAGTGGCCAGTAGCTAAATTTGTAGAGTACTTTTGGTGTTAAGTATGATCCGAATTCGTTCTAATTTCGTTTTCTACTTTAATTCAAGGTTCTACTTCTATGCGAAGTCTGTTATGTACCATTGTAAGTATATCTCTGTGGTCATAGAATAGAGCAAGGTAAGAAAAACAAGAGGAGAAAATATAGCCTCGTTGTAAATATCTCCTCGTATAATGATATTTGCCTTCGTACATCCGTGGTTTCTCCTAAAAGTGTTTTTCATGTAAAATCTATATCTTATGTTCCTTTGATTCAATATTTTTTATTATGTATTTTATAACAAGTGATATCAAAGCTACATGTTTGAAACCAAACCGTTGCCACCAGGAGAAGATGACTCTCAGAGGCAGCATCAACATGGCAGCAACATCAAAGACGACCACCACACGATATCATCAAAACAATCAAGAACAGACATTGTCAAGGCGGTCAACACGCGGCGTCAACGACACGACAATAGGCAGCACCTGCACGGTAACAAAGGGGGCGTGAACAAACTTCGTCGAAGTAATTAATTTTGCCTAGGCTTTTGGCTCGCCTCACCTCTGTGCTACGGCTCGACTCTATACTGAGTATTGACTCTTGCTCTACTTTCGGTGACTATTCTAGCATCAGTTTCTCCAACATCATCGCCCACGTCGTGCTTAGGGGCCATTCCATGCCATCTCCGTGGATAATCTTCTGCTTCATTCGTCTATATATTGCTCTTGTTGAAGGTGGATTTCATTGCAATTCAGACATGTGTGCCTATTATTAGTGGTATCTATGCGGGATTAATCATTGACGATTTCTTCAATGATCTATCGTCTACTACGGGTTACTGCAGCAAGATCCGCAAATATAGAGTCTAAGGTGGAGTTACAGGCTTTCAAACAAAATTAGTTAATTTGGGCTATGCTTTATCAAGGGGACTTTGCCAAAAAAAAAAAACAATGTCAGTTGAGGAGACAATTGAATTTGGTGTTCAATCACCGTTTATATATGTTTCAATTTTGGATTGTTTGCACGACCATTATGAAGGCTTTGGCAACAATAATTCTAAAGAATTTAATGACAGCCTGATGGTACCTAGCATTATACTCTTCAGAGTTTTATTGTTTAAAAAAAATGTTTTGCTCCAATATCAATTTGAGATGAAGAATGAAAGTGCAAGGAGTTTACTTTTGTGTGGATACTACAACAGTGTCCAGTTGTCATAGCTCAATATGAGTGGTCTACTGCAGTTTAATAAATGATGGCACAAGAGTTTCTTTCATCTGGGCATTTTTCCAGAAGCAGTTTTAAACATGTTATGAAATTTAATTACCTTTGAAGTCGATAGTTTGACGTACGTGATGACTACATGTGCAAGTTGCTCTTTCAATGAGCATTGCTTGTCGAATTTTATGTTCTAGGTGGAGCATATCAAATATCCATGATATGAGTTGCTCGCTATCTATCAAACATCATAGGTGGTGTTTTGGCTTATACTGTTTGATGATTGAGCATTTGGATCAGAAGGCTAGTTTGCACAGACTCAAACTTTGCTGAGATTATGAATTATTGAAGGCCTAGATTCATTCTTCTGCTTTGTTAATAGTTGTGTGTTTGGATCTACTGGTGGTTTGCTCAATTTTGCTTCGCAAGAAGCATTTGGATAAGACCGTTCTAGTCTTTCTTGTTCAAATTAGTCCGTTGGACTTTCGAGGCACAAGATATGTTGATTAAGACTTATTTTTGAGGAGATTATGATACTTTGGCTACATGAGCGAATTCGTTTCAAGGTAGAGATTGTTAAAGTATGTCCATAGAAATATGTCCATGTGCTCCATAGAATAGAGCAAGGCAAATAAGATAAGAGAAGAGAAAATATAGTCTCACTGTAAACATCATCTTATATAATAATATTTGCCTTTGTATATCCATGGTTTTGCTGATAAGATTTTTCATATAAAATCTGTATCTCATGTTTCTTTGATCCAATATTTTTTGTGCAAAGTTCAAGCTGAGTAGTAATAGGTTGGTGGTGGTTGTGAGAACATTTGGACATTATAGAGGGAGACGGTGACCAAGTGTTGAGGGCAGGATTTCAAAAACCGATGAAAACCACTCAAAAACTGCGAAAATTGACCTTATCGTGTTGGTTTGAG
Organism: Rhipidocladum racemiflorum; assembly: GCA_036346355.1. Classification (NCBI taxonomy): domain Eukaryota; kingdom Viridiplantae; phylum Streptophyta; class Magnoliopsida; order Poales; family Poaceae; genus Rhipidocladum; species Rhipidocladum racemiflorum. The sequence goes on from CM070571.1 coordinate 26,439,848, forward strand.
AAATAAAACCGCTCGGTTTACTAGTCAAATTTAAATGCAAAAAAATTGAAAAATTTGAAAAAAATTATCCAAAAATTCCCTAAAAATTAGTAATAATAGCTTTATGACCTCTGGTGTGAATATTTTTTTAAGAAAAAGGAAATTTGGAGACGTTTTTGAGCCATTCAAAATGTGGAAAGTAGAAAAGGGCAAAAAAAAACCCTGGCATGCAGGCTTTCAGCCCATAGGCCAAGTGGCCCATTTGCTTCCAACCCACCCCGGCCTAACAACTTTGCTATAACGCTGCGACCAGCTCCCAAGCTCAAACGGACAAATTCATTGCGCACAAAATTCCCCATTAGCCCTATTTAGTAGCAATATTCGTCAAAGTATATTTAGTGAGTGACATTTGTTCAATTATATTTAGTAGCAATATTTCTTAAGTATATTTATTACCAATATTTGTTCAATTCTATTTAGTAGCAATATTCATCGAAGTATATTTAGTAGCAATGGATGACACATGCAAATGGTACTATTTATTCAATTAGTGATATTTGTATGTATGCTTACTTTTATTGTTTTCTATTAGCAGATGTCAGACAATGTCGACGTGGTGCGGGAGCATGATAAGAAGTTGGGTGCTGGATTTCTATGCAAGCATTGTCTCAAAGAGAAGAAAGGAGGCAATGCAACCCAACTGAAGCAACACTTGATAGGATATGGTATGAGTGTCGTCCATTGTAGTAAAGTTCCTGTAGAAGTTCGCGAGTACTTTTAGCATGAGCTAGACAGGATGAGGGATAAGAAGGACAAGATAGAGGAGAGGCTGAGGAAAGAAGGAGCAGCTGGAGATTCCCCACCGAGACGAAGTGTATATTCAGAGTACACGGGTGATTTTGATGAGGAGGACAAACTCCAGCATGCCATGGCTGCCTCCAGGGCGAAGGCAGAATTTAGAAGCTATGCAGGTTGTAGGTATGATCACGGTGGTAGTAATGGCTCCTCCGGGGGGGTTGAAGGAGATAGTGGCGGTTTGTTGTCTAAGATGTTTCAAAGTTCCTCGCAACAATAAAGACCGCATGCGGTGGGGGATTACAATGTTGGTACAGCATGTGGCCTTGTGCAACCAAGGATTAACAGCCATCAATGGATATAGAAGGGGAAGAGTGTGAAGCAGGCCATTAGCTCGGTGTGGACCAAATTTTTTCACGTTGCTGGTATCGCGGGGTGGAAAGCAACTAATCCATACTCTGTTAGCACCGTGAGGGAAATGCAAAAATACGGTAAGTGAGCTTTAAAATGTTTATTCATTTGTATGCCGATTCACAGCTAACATTTTTGTACTGTGTTTCATTTGCAGGTGAGGGTGTCCCATAGCCGAATGGCCAAAATTCTCAACCATTTGTCATACAAGAAGTTACATAAGTTGGTGTACGTCAACTACAATCTTCGACTTCGAATTCAAGCCACAGAAAATCAAAGGCGCTCAGATGAAGACGATCCATTCCAACGTCATATGGAGCTTACACTATGCGACAATGCAAATCCAATCTGATAGTGGATGAAAAAAGGAAGGTCCAATGGTGACTCATTACTTATTGAGGAGGATACAGTGACACCCCTCTCCCATCACAGCTTGTGACAGACCCGAGTCACAAGCATCATCGAATCAGCAGACAAAATAGTCAGGGACATTCATACAGGGAAGAGAAAACACCATTCAGTGCTGAGAAGGGATACAGGAAAAAGGAGAGCATCCTCTAAAGGAAAAGGGGACGCTTGCAGTACATGAGTTGCATTATATAGGGAGTGATGACTCCACTGAGAGCGGGGACCATCGGAGCCTACCATACCAAGAGTCACATGATAGCTGTTCCAAGATGGACACCGATGGCGGTGAGTCCGGTGGCTATGCCTCTATACCTACCAATCAGAAGAGTAGCGTGCTATTGAATTTACATGAGAGTCGTAGTTCACTTATGCAGCACAGGATAGAGACCACGGAGCTCCCCAATCATAGAGGACGATTACTGGAGGGAAGGGAAAGGACACACCACAGGATAGCTCTAGCTCCTATTGCATCGCCGAGACACAAGGGAGCTACGGCTCATATGGCAGCTTTGACTACGCTATACCCGATGCTCATGTACAACCTCCCACCCAATAGGTTTACGAGTGGCACGACCCAGAGTTTTATGCTATGTTGTACCAACAATGACAAACGATAAGTACATGGATGGGGCAAAGCTGGCACGATTACAAAGCAGAGTTGCTCGCTACACGACTATTGGTCTTATTGTCCGCCGAGGAATACAACATGATCAACCAAGTGTACATGCAACAATACTACCCGTAGCCCCAAAGGTAATGTTTTATTTGCATATTTTATTTTATTGCAACTTGATTTTTTTACTAACATAGCGTTCATGCAGGTCGAAAATAATATCTGTGTAGGAAGGATGACGAAATATGCCTAATTTACAACTTCAAATGAAAGATACCGAAATGTGAATTGTATTGGCATGTAAATGGTATTGGTATGTGAATGGTATTGATATGTTATTATGTGAATGGTATTGAAATGAGAGATTATTTATTGATATATTATTGCTAAATGTCTAATTTACAACTTGAAATTGTTTAAAATATAACAAATGTCATGTAAATTTTTTTCCATGTTTAGGAAAAATCATGCCATATTTTTTTCGTGTTTTTTATATTTTTTATATATTTATTAAATTTTTCTTATTTTTGGGCATTTAGTCTTTTTTTTTACAAATTTTATAATTTTTTTTTTTGTAATTTTCTCGGTTTTTTCAGCTGTCACCAGTTTTTGTCAGAAATCGCTCAAAAATTGAGACTTTTCGAGCAGTTTTCATCCAAAGATCGCGAAAACTGCTCTTCGGTTTGACCAGATTTTAAATTCATTTGACTTTCCAAATCGTTCAGTTTTTAATGAATTTCGGTATCGTTGGGCCGTCGACATCTTAGCTCAAAATGGTATTGTTAACCCTAGGTGAGGGGCTGGGGAAGGCTAAGGCACATGCCATGCTATATACTAAGAGTTTTCTGACGTGTGGAGTTAGGGTGTCAAGATATGAAATATCCAGGGTTGGCAGACACAAGGTACTGTCCATGGAAAGATTTCCCCCTCCCCTCTTTCTTTTCTATTTGAATCATGGTCGAATGGATCTTGTTCAATAAACTCGGGGGCGGAAAAAGAAAAAAATATAGAATTTTAACAGAGAAATGCAAACCAGCTGGTCTTTTGCAAGAACAGCGACGAAGAACTGACCAAGAGTAGCAATAACAGTAAGATATAAGAATCGAACCGTAGAGGTGATTGAAGAAAAGGTGGGTGGCGCCGGTGCTGCGGACGAGCTCGAGCAGCGCGGCGACGGCGTCTGTCGACCGCCTGGTGACGAGTCGGCTGGCGCCGAGCCGGCGGAGCGAGGCGTCCAGGTGGTTGAGGCTCTGGCTGAGCCACCACCGGGACACCCGGCCGGGGTAGTACGGCCCGTCCTCCTCCGGCGACCACAAGTACGCCGGCACCACCTCCCCCGCCGTCCGAGCCGCCGCCGCAAGCGCCGGGTTGTCCTCGATCCGTAGGTCCCGCCTGAACCACACCACGGTCCGCGTCCCTGCCTCCCCGGTGCCGCTCATCGGCGACGACGACACTGACATGGCACCCAGTCCAAACAACTCGCCAAGAACTCCCAATACAACAGGCTACTTATCTCTGTGCGACGATGAGGGGCAGCAGCTCAAGAGGCTATCAAGAGGCCAAGAACCAGAGCTCTTGGTGCTCTGGGATGATGAGCAACAGCTCAAGAAGCCGTCATGAAGCCAAGAAACAAGTTCTTGGCTCTCTGGTATGAGCAGCTCAAGAAGATGTCAAGAATTTCTTGGCCCGAGCGAGGATTTCCAGGAACTGCGGAATGGGCTGGATTGGATCGATCTCCTCACAGCGAGTGCATGGGCAGTGCGTGGACTAGCCTGACTAATCCCGCCCCTTTTCCCAATAAAAAAAAACTGTATATTTTCTGCTGGGGGGGGATTAATTTGACGGTGTTCTTGCAGAGAGTCGCAAGGGTTTCTTGGTTTTGGTTGGGGGAGAGCCGTGGTCCAACAACGGATGAGGGTGGTCTGTGGATACTGGGATTGGTTGGTTTGGATTTGTTCTCAACTTTTCCTCTTGTCCATTTATCTCCTGATCCCTCTCCTCCCTTCTCCTCTCCATCGGCCTTTCTCCTCGCCCATAATATTCCATCCATTTTGTTTCCTTCTATGTGAAAAAGGAAATTTGGATTTGATAGATTCTGATCGAATTCTTACTTTGGTCACTCACAAGCATGGTCCACTTTATCGACGATAATCGGTCGATTATCGTCCTTATCGACGCGGCACGAAATTAAATACCGATCGGTAAACCGAGAAAATTCAAAAAAATAATTCAAAAAATTCAAAAATTTTTAAAAAATTATGTCTCAAATATCGCGATTATCGAGACATATCGAGCGATTATCGCTAAATATCGAGCGAAAATCGCTCAAAAAATCGACACACGAGGAAGTTCGTTTGTCCGGCTGATTTTCGAGGCAAATATCGTGATTATCGCCCAAATATCGCGATTATCGACAAAAATATCGTGATTATCGCCAAATATCGAGGAAAATCGCTGATTTTTGATTTTTTTTCAAAAAATTTGATTTTTGAAACTATGCGATTTTTGACGATTTTCGACCGATTTTCGGCTCGATTTTTGCGATTATCGAAAATCACTGTTCATGCAAAAAATCGTAAGAACGATAATGGGAACCCTGCTCACAAGTGGGTTCACGACATGGTGCGAACAATTCTCTCAAAACCCTTGATACAACGGAATTGCTGGGGATCAGAAGTCTGATTGTTTTTGCAACATTTTTTTCTACGCGCGAAACATTTTTTCTACGTAGTGAAATATTTTTTTTCTACGTAGTGAAACATTTTTCTTCGACAAACAGTAAAAAAAATGTTTCATATGTTCAAAAAAATATTGCGTGGCGTCTGGAAAAAAAACAACAAAAATCCGACGTCCGGCTGCTTAACTCTATGCCTTCCATGAAAAGTTCTGTATACCAACGGTGTACTCCTGCTGCGCAATAGCAATAGCACCCCCTCGTCGCCGTACAGTATATATATCCTAGCATGTACTGCTAGGAGCATAATCATTCCACGTAAGCCGCAATTGCCTGTCGGGAAAGAATTACTAGACCACATGCTGCTGCTGCTGAAAGAACTGCATCTAAGCGGCAGGTCAGATGCAGTGGTAGTCAGGACATTTGCTTTTACCGACAGCTTGGCCAGATTAATTGGAATCACTCATCTTGTGATCAATATGCTGCTGCCTTTTGCTGTAACGTGATTCCATGCATCAATGAGGATGAGGCAGACCGTAACTTAAGCAGTCTTTGTGAGACCGTCCGATCGAAAGTAGATGGGCTCGATCGGCAAAAAAATACTGTACAGTTTTTTTACTGTGCAAAAATACTTTTTATGATACTGTAGCAAATACTATTTCACCCGTTTTTGGCCGATTCAAACTAATCGATGTCTCGATCGGACGATCCATGTTTGTGAGGATTGCTTAAATTACTGTCACTGTACGATCCCTGTCCCATCAACAAAGGGATAAGAATGCGAGTCAAATCTGGTACTGTAGATTGCAATGCACGGCCTCGATCACATCGCATGAATCCAAGGCACCGTCGCCGACCGGGCAAAATCCATAGCCTAGCCGGGTAATTCATGAACTTTATTGAAGGACCTAACCGGAAAAATGTGAGTGATTAAAAACAGCTTACTGGTGCTTTTTTTTGGTTGAGTTTGCCGTGTGGTTATTGACCATTGCCTTGTCATTTGTCGTAATTAGCTCATCATCGAAATAGCAGAAAAAGGCACATTTATGGCGTGAGGGAGAAATCTCACATTTTCCTTGGGACTAGTAAGGTGCCCGTGCGTTGCAACGGTATCTACATTTTGAACGGCTGTCCTGCTATTACGATAACATGAAACAAGAAAAAAAAATATGTTGTGCAAATAATACCTTAATGGTCTACATTCTACAATTAAAGAGGTTAATTAAAGAATGGCAGAACTGTGTGTGCTGTCTTCCATCCACACCTGAAGTGGTTAATTAAAGATGTGGGTAATTAAAGAATGATAGAACTGGTAATTTTGATGAAATGACGTGGGAAGAAACTCTCACTTTATATAGTAGAGATTGCGTTGTTTAGTCCTAGGAAAAGTTTACCATGTACTCTCTCCATTCAAGTTTGTAAGGTATTTTTCTTAATGGTCATATCTACAAATATATAGCATGTTTCATACCATTTTCGTTCATTTTTATAAGACGTATTTTGATTTTGCACAAAGATTAAAGTTGCGTTGTAATTAAGAAAGATATGAGACTTAATTGTCTTGGAAGATGAAAAATATACTTTGTGTGGGTGGTAATGAATAAATATATATGGCTGAAAGAGAATAAATAGGAGTATAGAAGAAAAGGTCTTATTAAATCTATATGCAAGTCATATATTTATGAACAAGATCATTCAAAAAATAAACCTTATAAAAGTGAACAGACTAGTGTGGTATTCTTTCTGTACCCTAATGAATATTCATTTTTACCTTATATTTTTTACATGCTTGCATTGAATATAGCTCTTAGTGATATAATTAGAGGTAATCTAGTTATTTTTAATATTTTTTGGTCTATGTGCTAAAAAAACGTTTTGTAAACCTAGACGGAGTGAGTACTACTTCAACTCAGCTGTCCTTTCCGTAGTAACACTAATGCCCTCGAGGACTCCGCGAGCCCCAATCCCATGACACTTAATAGGCCGGCGACTGGACACGCACGAGGCAGATGGGAGCGCACCGAAGAGATGAGCGCCTGGGCAAGGAGGATATGCATGCGAATACGAAAGACGCTGGGGCCTTGCTCGCAGAAAACGTCGACGTGGCCACGCTGAGGACTCGTTGATGCTAGGCACTATAAGATAAGTTATTATTCTTGACCGCGAGTAATTGATTTTTTTTCCTCCGTCTCTATCGCCGTCAGGATGGTTGATTTGCCGCGAGCAAGACGATTCCAACGATCCACTTCGCGACTGATCCATCAAACTGCAGAAGTCGCGTGTTCACAATACTGGCGAGGTCTACAATAGATTTGAAAGAAAAAAAAACGTCCACAATAGATTACCACTGTCAGTTTGAAAGAAAAACGTCTACGATAGATGCCTCTAAAACAAGATAATTTCAATGCTTTTGTTCGTGGAACAAGTAACGAAAAGATGAAAATTGCACATTTCAAGGGGAATACTTGGGACGCTGCTGCCTAGCTATAACTCGTCTCTGTCTACTGGATCTCACGAATATGCCAAATGAAAAGTCATCCTTTAGATATGAGGATTTTAGATTAAAATTTAGGCGTAGTTTGGAACAATGTTTCAAAATTTGTTTTTAGATCATATCTCGGAGGCGGTCGAAATCCGAAATTTCGGTGAATCAACACAACCTTGACGTTGTTGTCGGCCAGCTGCCGGCATACCTCTAGCCCGATCCCTTTGTTCCCTCCGATAACAGCATCAATCCTATAAATGATAACGAGCAGAACATACTACGAGCTCTAACAATAAGATGGAGATAGCTTGCTCACACATCAATAGCTATTAAATTATCGATCAGTATAAAAATAAACAAAGCTCCATACTTTTCAACCAAATACTCTTCAAGTTAGGGTTTAGGGTTACATAATTTGCTTATGTATTTTTATTTTTTTTTGTTGCAAAATTTTCACATGCATTCCACAAAAAAGGTATCACAATTCTCCACAAAAATTTTTTTTTGATGTTAAATCCGGTTATACAAACAAGAAAAACATCAAATTTGTGATCATGCATCTTGGTCCAAAAAATCGAAATCTCGGCGAAATTGACCAAAATCTTGCTAGCAATTTGAAAATTTTCAAAAAAAAATTATCTCACCGAGATTTGGAATCTTGGCAGTGGATAAAAGTCGAAGTTTTGATCGAGATTTTCAAAATCTCAACGAGATTTTCAAAATCTCAACGAGATTTTGAACCATGCATGGTTTGAAAGACAAGAGTCCCGCAAGAATTTTAATGGAAAGGGAACATTCACTTTTACTAAAGATAAGGTTCCATACGAAATTCCTCCCTCCTAGGTTTTAAGGGCAGTACTAGCAGCCGGACGTCTGATTTTTTTTAAAATTTCGGACGCCTGCGCAACATTTTTTTTACTGTTTGCAACATTTTTTTTCAACGTTCGCAACATTTTTTTCACTTTTGAAATATTTACTGTTTGTCGAATGAAAATGTTGCATGCGTAGGAGAAAAATGTTGCATGTGTAGAAAAAAAATATTGCATGCGTAGAAAAAAATGTTGCGGTAGAAATCAGACGTCCGAACTGTAGCATTACCGAGGTTTTAAACGGCAGTGGCTGAATTCATCGTGCACTAAAATATTTGACAACTTCAAAAGCCCCTTTGAATTAAGTACAATTAATTAATTAATGTGTAATAATAGGCAAGGAAAAAAAAGTTTACCTCGTCACTAACTTTTGGAAATATATTAAGGCAGACATAAGTACAATGAACACAGCTAGAAAAGGCCAAAAGGGGTGCCAAATCAACACGTGGGTTTGCCTCCTGGCTCCTACCCTCTACAGCTTTCTCTGGTCCATTCTGATCACCCTACCGTCGCCATCTAATTTTCCATAACCTCCTCCCCCTGTACACTGTCTTTGCATAAGGTGTGGTGAGAATTGCACGCATTAGGACCACATTGTGGTGGTGTTTGCCTCTCAACCATCCATTTGTTGATGTCTATTTTTATGTTCTGTTATTTCCTCTTGACTTTCTGTCGATATAACATGGAGTAATAGCTTTGCATAGTGACCTGTTGGATTCGGTTAATCATAGAGCCAGTGGCGGAAGGTCATTGGGACCAGCTGGGATGGTCGCCTCTCATTCGCTAATGAGACCCCTTATAATACATACTCCCTCCAATTTGGTACTCCCTCCGGTCTGGTAATATCTGTCGTTTTGGACATCGACATGGTCTTCAAAACACAACTTTGACTGCTAATTTTTATTAATACCTGTCGTTTTGGACATAGTGATGGTCAAACTTCCGAAACTTTGACTTACAATATATTTTTAAATATTTAAATTGGATACATAAAAATTATATGTGTAGACTTGTCTCGAGAAGTACTTTCGTAATATTATAATTTTATTGGGTTTTATAAATATATTATAATAAAAATTAGCGGTCAAAGTTGTGTTTTGAAGACCGTGTCGATGTCCAAAACGACAGATATTACCAAACTGGAGGGAGTACTAGGTTGGGATGGCACGCTATGCTACTTCTCAACCCTAGCAGTAATCACCTTCTCATCCGTGGCAGAGTTAGCTACTTAGGTTACTCAGTTTAGCCCGTCCCATTCCAAGTCTATGGTCAGCACGGTTCGTGCCGCTTTTGAAGTAAGCGCCAATTTGGTTTTGTCCTTAAGTGATATTACTACACCAGAAAGGCTCATATTAGACCTCTCACCACTGACCTTTCTAGCCAAAAACCGTTAGTGATGGCAATGGTACTCAACACTGGTGGTTTTTGGATAGAAGGGTCAGTGATGAGAAACTTATCACAGATAGTTGTAGCCATAAAACCGTCAGTGATAACAAGGGCACTCATCATTGACGGTTTTTGGATAGAACGGTCAATGATAGGTGTCATCATCACAGATGGGTCTATTCAAAAACCATCAGCGATGAGTGCGCTTGTCATCACTGTCGATTTTCGGATAGAACCATTTATGATGATGGCACATATCACAGATGGTTCTATCCAAAAACCGTTAGTGATGTCTTACAGACGGTTTTTTGTTAGTACCGTCTGTGAGGAGGTGTTATCACAGACAGTTTTTAGCTGAAACCATATTTAACGAGTATCTCCTGAAAATAAGTACAGAGAGCTGTGAGGCCCCTGACCCACTTAGGGTTTCCCAAACCATTTTTAATGTGGATGCGATTGTGAGGCGATCTAGTGCAAGGAGACTATAGATTTGGAAGAGTGATTATAGATCCTTTTGTTCTTGGTGATCTAAGGTTTGTGATTGGTTATATTGCATTTTATTGAAGATCTAGCTTTGTATAAAGAGATAGAATATTTGAAAATATGGTTTAGATCTAGGTTGGTGTAGATCAATTTATTCCTTATGTTCTAAAGTAGTAATTGGTGAAGATACGGTTTGGATCTAGCTTGGTGAAGAAGATATTGTTTAGCTCTAGCTTGGGAGGAATCGCCCATACTGCAAGATGAAGAAACAATTTGACGAAAAGAACAAGGACGATTCAGCTCTAAGGCCTTTAAGTGGGGAAGCTATTTATGATATGGCTAAGGATTTGGATGCTGTTCTTTGAAAGAGACATAAATAGAGGACCCATGAGAGGAGCATATGGAAGAAGAGATCAATATTTTGGGACCTACCTTGTTGGGAGCACATAGAAGTTCACCATTGCATCAATATCATGCATGTAGAGAAGAATGTATGTGATAACTTGAATGGTCTCTTACTAAGGCCTTGTTTGTTTCGGCTTTTTCATCGGCTTAAAAGCCAAAAAACCTAAGCCGAAACAAACGACTGGCTTTTAAGCCGGGTTTTAAAAAAAGCCAAAAGCCCCTGTATAACTATAAGCCAAAAGCCAGACAAGAGGAGCTTTTTTGGGCTTTTTTGAATGAAATAACCCTTTGCCACTAAAAGTCTCTAAAATTACCCACCAAATGCCATCATATATAAATTGAGAATTCATCCACCATCTCATTTAGGGTATTTTAGACTTTTCATCTATAAGATGTACCATCTAACCTATTAATAAGCCAGGATACCAAACAACATGTCTTGGCTTAAAAGCAGACGGCTTAAAAGCTCATTAAGCCAAAAAACTAGCTTTAAGCCAAAAGCCAAAAAGTCTAAGCCGAAACAAACAGGGCCTAAACATCATGGGCAAAATAAAGGATGGTATCAACGCATGGCTTGACTTGGTCGATATGGGCATCAGACCTAAGTTAGCACCGAAAGAGACCGATAAAGGCAGAACATACTGCGAACCTGCTTGTTACATGCTATCTAAGGCCAAGAGAACTGAACTGTGCTAGTGCTTGCATGGTGTGAAAGTTTCGTCCGGTTACTCCTTCAACATGAAGAGACTTGTTTCGATATAAGATTTGAAATTAACTAGCATGAAGTCTCATGATTGTCATATGTTGATGACACAGATGCTCCCTATCACAATTAGAAGTATTTTACCGATTAAGATCTAGGAGACAATCATGAGGATGTGTTATTTCTTTAACACAATTGCTCAGCAGGTCATCAATCCCAAAGGACTAGATGCTCTACAAGGCGAGGTGGTCATTACTCTGTGTAATCTTGAGATGTATTTTCCTCCGTCATTTTTTGATATCATGGTCCATCTCATTGCTCACCTTGTGCGGGAGATAAAGGTGTGCGGGCCTGTGTTCGTACGTAGCATGTACCTGTTCAAGAGATGCATGGGAATTCTCAAATCGTACATATGAAATTGATCTCGGCTAGAGGGTGGCATTGTTGAAGGTTATGCAAACAAAGAAGTCATCGAGTTCTGCGTCGATTACATGGCTCCGGTTGAATCTATAGGTGTGCCTCGATCTCCCCATGGGGGGAGGTTCGAGGGTGTCAGGACCATCAAAAGGAAAGCAATCACGCCTGATCCAGTTACATACTCTCAAGCTCATTTCATGGTTTTGCAACACATGGCTGTAGTCTATCCGTATATCAAAGAGCACAAGCACTGGCTATGGCAAGAGAATCCGTCACAGAAGGAGTCTTAGATCATGAGATAGCACAACCTTCAATTCAACAAATGGTTGAAGGAGCGACTCATCACTGGCAGCTCGTTAGGTATTGATCATGATACGCTGACATGGTTGGCAAAAGGGCCAACATTACAGTTGTCACATGGAAAAGATACGACTTAAATGGGTACACATTTTATACTAGATATCAGGATATGAAGAGCACAAACCAGAATAGCGGTGTCCGCATTGATGCGTTCAATACCACTGGCTCAACAAGGAGCTCCTAATATAGGTTCATAGAGGAGATTTGGGAGCTCAACTACATACTATTCAATATCCCCTTATTTTGGTGCCGTTGGGTCCACCTCCAGCAAGTGAGGGTTAACAAGTATGGTGTCACTACTATGGACCTCGAACATGTTAGATATTAAGATGAACCATTCGTACTTGCTACCCAAGTTGTTCAAGTCTTCTATGTAACCGACCCGTCCAACAAGAAGCGCTATGTAGTTTTTCAGTGAAAAAGGAGGATTATCGGAATTGAGAATGTAGTAGATAAGGAAGAGACAATCAATTTGATGAGTTGCCTCCTATCGGAAATGCTATCATGGTCGAAGAAGAACAATCTAAGAAAACTAGCTACACATGCATTGATCATCGTGAAGGACTAATTTTCATTCAAAAAAATAAGCAAGTGGAGTTATAAAGAGGTGTCATCATGTTTATTTGTCATGTGTAATTAAAATGTTGAACTTGTAAGCAAGCTAGTGGATGATTAATTGTGACAATCATCACTTTGTATGTATGATTGTGATGAACTAGATTGTGAACTTTGTATATATGATTGTGATGAGCTTGAGATTAGATTGAATGAACTAGAAGTTAGTGCATCTGGAGTTTTATTTTTGCCAGTTGTACTATAACCATCACAGATGGTTCTATATTAGAATCATCTGTGACATGAACATCACATATGGTTTTATTTTATTACCGTCTGTGATATATCATTATCACAGACGGTTCTATGTTATAACCGTCTATGACTCATCACAGACGGCTATAATATAGCACCATCTGTGATACTGACCAGGGCTACAAATCTCGTTTTGAATAAAATTTCGGAGGTGCCCGAAATCCGAAATCTCGCCGAGATTTCGGAAATTTAAATCAAATCCGGACGGAATCTAAAATTCAAATTTTAAATCCGGTTTTTTTTCTACCGGGAAATCCGAGATTTCGGTTCAAAAACTGAAATTTCGCCGAGATTATCCGAGATTTCGGTAAAATTCAACTAAACGGAATTCAAACGACGTCAAAATTTTTTGAAATTTTGGTCAGACATGGAAAATGACTTGAAGAATCCAATCCGATCAAATCCGGTCAAATTCGGTCAAATTTTGATCAAATTTCGGTTAAAAAACCGAGATTTCGGTCTATTTCACCGAAATTTCGCCGAAATTATAGGGTACTGTAGCACTTTAAAATTTTTTTTAGGGTTTTTTAATTTCGTCGGGATTATGGAACTTGGGGGGGGGGTCCAAAAACCGAAATTTCGCCGAGATTTCGCGGGATTTCGGCGAGAATTTGAACCTTGATACTGACACATCATAGATGGTTATAATATAGAACCAATTGAGATGATAGCTATATATAACACTGGCCGCCAAGAACCCAACCTCTACCCGGTCATTTGCTCAAGTCACCAAACCCTAGCCGTCCTCCTCCACCGCACCACCATCCTCCTCCTCTACCGCGTCGTCGTCCTCCTCGAGCCGTCGTTGCCATCCTCCTCCTCCCCGTGCCATCACCGTCCTCCTCCTACTTTAGCAATGTAAGTTAAATTTTGTTATGTATTTCCTATATTTCTTATATAATGATAACTAGAAGCTGCTCAGTGTTGGTTTGAGAATGATGTTTTCTTGGAATTCTTGGTTCCTAGGTGTTAGGCTTGACCTTGCTGTGATTTAGAGTTTTATGGCATGTGGAAAATCATACTTAGTTATGTTGACTTGAAACCTCCCATGAGCTACTAGAAATAATACTTTTTTGGTTGTCCTGATTTTGGTGCAATTCATCTTTGAAAGATAAAGGTCTCAACTTTATATTGATCTTGTTATCATCTATTGTTCTAGGTTCCTTTGTGTTGATCTTGATGTTTGCAATGTTTCATGTGATTTGGAGACTTGGTTAGAATGTTGTGCAAGTTTGACTTAAAGATGTGCTGTTGTTTTTTAGCTTGTGTACGAGTCAGATCACCTAGGATAATCTGCCCTGTGTATTTCAACAAGTTGTATTGGTTTTGTTTCCATTGTTTATCTTGATCTAACCTTTGTAGCTTCTTATGGCTATTAGTAGAAAGATCTTTTGGAATACTTTGGAAAACAAATTCTATATGCTTCTATCACCTTTGAAGCATCTAGGCCCCGTATTGGTTTTGGTAATTAATGACAACATGTTTAAAATGACTAACGTGTCTCTTGAGTCGTATAAGAGCAGGTTGATCTTCTCGATGGCTTCGATCAAAGGGAGCAATGGGGATAAGAAAAGGAGACTCAAGTATCAAGTCAAGGTACCGGATGAGTTTTTATAGTTTTCTTTTATTTTACCGATCTCGATGTTTTGAAGAAAAGATCAGTTTTTAGAATAGTTGCCGTACTATAAAGAGGTAAAGTGGATTAGTACCTTGAGGTGTGAAATGGTTTGAAACTTGGCTCAAATACGCTTCAAATGCATATTGAAACTTGCATCAAAAGTTGAGTTTTCAAAATTCATGCACTCTCAGTATTAACGGCACTACCGCCGTTATAAGTGGTCATACACCGATATTCATACACCGGTAGATTGTTTCCAGAGACTGCTGTTACTTTGAAAAATCTTTTTTCTCTGGGCCGGAACTACCGTAGGTACAAGTGTGGTACTACCGTCGTAGCGGTAGTACCGGAGTTTGGAGCGGTAGTTAAAAACCAGTGCGTGTCTTCTTCACCAGTCTGGACCATCTTTAATCAGCGGTACTACCGCAGTACTGCAAGAGGTACTACCGGTTTCACGGTAGTACCGAACAAATAACAGCGGTAGTCTTTTTCCAAAAGGGTACATTCTTTTGGGACTTTGCACTATTTCATCCGGCTCTACCGCTGGGAAATTAACGGTACTACCGTGTTTGTGATAGTACCGCACAATATATAGCAGTACTTCTTTTCCAGCAAGGAGTCACTTTGTGCTTTTCCGGATTAATTTCATCGTCGGCACTACCATCATGCATTAAGCGGTACTACCGGAGTTGCCGTAGTACCGGGATTTTAATAGCGGTATCCTTTTTCCAGAATGCATCCGATTTAAGTTAAATCTTGAGCAAATTAGCGGTACTACCGCTCCTTGATCACCGGTAGTACCGAACTTAAAATTTAAAGACCGTTTCAGCGCGCATTTAATGCGCACAGTCGACCGTTACAGTCAAACTGCCGAAGGGCGGTAGTACATGTATTTTCCCTGTGGTACTACCGCCCCCGCTGATTTTTTTTCACAAAAACGGTTGTAACAGCTAGTTTAGTTGGTGGGGGCTATAAATACCCCCCAACTGCATTTCTAGAGACTCTTGGACACTCATTTATCACATTTGAGCTCTAGCAACCTTCCTCTCATACATTTGCATTCAATTCATCTTTTGAGAGGCTTCAAAAGCATTAAATCGCATTTGAGTGTTCTTGAGCCAAACTTCAAAACCGTTTTACACTCAAGTGAGGATCCACCTTCTATTCTCTTGGAGGCTGCCGCCTCCTAGATGGCTTGGTGGCGGGAAATTGGTGATCTTCTCAAGAAGCTTGTGGGAAGACCCAATTCGGTGTGAAGGCAAGGAGCTCGCCTACCCGGAGTGGGGAAGAGCTACCCCGATTATATGAGGAAGGCTCATTTGCGCAACGGAGCCGGCTTGAAGTGAGTCAAGATACCTCAACATGGACTAGGGGAGACCGGCAAGTCTCCGATCACCACAGGATAAATCGCGTGTCTCCAATTTGTGGTTTGATCATTCTTGTGTTCTCTAGTTAAATTGAATTTCTTGTTTTGTTAGATTGTTTTTTTAGCTTGGATCAATTAGAGTTCATAGACTTAGTCTTGTTGGTGCACATTAGTGAGACATAGATGATTTAGGCCTTGTATGTAAGATTTGTAATTTCTAGCTTCATTTGTCTACTTATTGCAATTAGAGCCAGAAAAATTTTATAACCTCCTATTCACCCCCTCTAGTCGGTTATCCTTGATCCTACAAGTGGTATCAGAGCTTGGTCTCTCACACTTAGACTTTACCATCTAGAGAGAAAAGGATGGCTAGTGAGGGTGTATCCATAGGAAAGGCACCGTTCTTTGATGGCACAAATTATGCGTATTGAAAAATTCACATGACAGTTTATCTCAAGGCCATGAGCCCTAGCATATAGAGAATTGTGAGTGAAGGTTTCGTTTCATTACTTGATGATGACGAACGAAACATTCATCTCAATGCTCAAGCAATGAACGCTTTGTTTGGCGCTTTGAACGCGGATGAGTTCAATCGCGTGAGCAACCTCTAAACCATTCATGAGATTTGGACAACCCTCTCCGAGATTCATGAGGGAACATCCACGGTCAAAGAAGCCAAATTGCATATGGTAAGGATCAAATATGAGAGTTTTATTATGTTGCCTCATGAAAACCTCACCGAGATGTATTCACGATTAAACAACATAGTAAATGAGCTCAAGGGCCTTGGGTGTTCACTAACCGATCTTGATATTGTTCGCAAGATGCTTAGGGCTCTTCCGGAGAAATATGAAACATTGGTGACCTTCTTCCTTAACTCACCCGAGTTGACGAGATTGACTCCAACCGGTCTTTTGGGCAATCTCATCACCAATGAGTTGTACAAGAAGAACAAGGAAGAACTCTTGGAGCAAAGCTCATCAAAGAAGAAGAATATCGCTTTCAAGGAAAAGGCGGAATCAAGCGAAGACACGCTTGATGAATCCGAAAGCAGTACCGAAGAAGAGATGGCGCTTCTAGTGAGAAGAATGAAGAGATTCATGAAGAGGCGCTCCAACTCAAGCTTCCCTCAAAAATACAAGAAGAAGGATCACTCAAGCAACTCAAGATTTGCTAATGTCCGTTGCTTCGAGTGAAATGATAAAGGGCACTTTGCCTCTCATTGTCCAAAGAAGAAGGAAAAGGATGATAAGGGAAAATTATCTAAGAAGAAGAAGTTTGAAGGAAAGAAGAAGCTTTTCAAGCTGCTTCACAAAGATGGCAAGGGTGAGGCACATACTGGTGAGTGGGACTCCGAAGAAGAATACTCGGATTCGAATTCGGATTCCTCCGAAGAGGAAACTCCATCTAAAAAGAAGAACCTTGCCGGTGTCGCAATTCAGGAGGCATCATCACCCTTCATCACTCCACTATGCCTTATGGCAAAGGGAGATAAGGTAAACTCTAATGATGATGATGACCCCTCATATGAGGAACTCTTTGACATGCTTGTTGATTTAAATGATTATCTTGGCAAGGAGAAGGCAAAATTTAAGGTCTTGAGAAAGGAGTATGCCTCTCTCAAGGATTCCTATAATGAATTAAAAGAAATCAATGAGTCTCTCCTTCTCAAGATTGATCCTAAATCAACAATCAATGTTGGAGTCTCATGTGATTTATTCGATGCTATGTCTATAATAAATAACCACACTAGTATCATGTCCAAGTCTAGCATAGCTACTTCTTGTGATGATCTATTATCTTTACTTTCTAGTTCTTGCTCTAACTTACATTTCATAGAAAATGATCCTAATTTGGTTATTGAGAATGATGAGCTCAAGAAGGAAGTTGCCAAGTTAAACAAGAGCTTGAACAAGTGTTTCAAAGGTAAGGAGACACTTGATAAAATCATGGGGAGTCAACGTTGCTCATATAACAAGGAAGGACTTGGATATGTGCCAAAGAAAGGTAAGAAGATGAGCAACAAGGCCCCAAGGTTTGTTAAGTCCAACGGGAAATTTTGCTACAAGTGTCACGATGTTGGACACTTAGCATATGATTGCCCATTAGGTAAGGCCCGAAGAACAATGTGTATGATTCATGCTATGTGCTTAAGAAAAATAGAAATGGTAGAGTAGTAGCTAAATTTGTTGGCACACCTATACTCTATAGCAAAAAGAATGCCATTTGGGTGCCCACAGCTATAGTTACTAACCTCCAAGGACCCAAACAAATTTGGGTACCTAAAAGGGTTTGACTTTCTTTTTGTAGGTGAACTACAAGACTGGCGGTCGACATTGGCTGTTCGATAGCGGATGCACTCAACACATGATCGGAGATCGGAAAATGTTCACCACATTTGAAAGTAGAGGTGGAGACCACGTCAAGATCACATTTGGCGATAATAGCAAAGGAAAGGTATTGGGATTGGGTAAGATTGCAATTTCAAATGACCTTTCCATTTCAAATGTTTCCTTAGTTGAGACTTTAAATTTTAATTTGCTATCCATTGCCCAAATTTGCGATCTTGGTCTCACATGCTCTTTCTCTAGCAACGGTGTTTAAATTATTAAAGATAATGATAAATCTCTAGTCTTTAAGGGTTTTTGATTTGGTAATCATTATCTAGTTGATTTTTCCTCACGAGCATCTTGTCTTCAAACTTGCTTAATTGCAAAGATATCCTTGGGATGGTTATGGCATAGAAGACTATCTCATGTAGGAATGATTCAACTTAAGAAGTTGTTTAAAAATGACTTAGTTGTGAGCTTGAAGGATGTGAAGTTTGAGAAGAACAAGCTTTGTAGTGCTTGTCAAGCCAGCAAACAAGTTGCTAGCTCTCATCCTTCAAAAAGTATCATGTACACATCTAGACCATTAGAGCTCCTACATATGGATTTGTTTGGCCCAACTATCTATATGAGCATTGGTGGAAACTCTTATTGCTTGGTTATCGTTCATAACTATTCGCGTTTTACTTGGGTTTTCTTTTTGCATGAGAAATCCGAGGTTCCTAGTATCTTCAAAAGCTTTGCAAAAAGGGCTCATAACGAATTTGATTTTAAAATTAAGAAAATTCGTAGTGATAATGGTTCCGAGTTCAAGAATACAAGAATTGAAGATTTTTGTGATGAACTTGGCATAAAGCATGAATTTTCCGCAACCTATACTTCGGAACAAAATGGATTAGTTGAACGGAAAAATCAAACATTAATTGAAATGGCAAGAACTATGCTCGATGAGTATCACACTTTCGATAATGTTTTCGAGGAAGCTATTAATACCGCTTGCCATGCTACTAATCGACTCTATTTGCACCAGCTTTTGAAAAAGACCTCTTATGAGCTTCTTATTGGTAGGAGGCTGAACATATCTTACTTTCGAGTCTTTGGTTGTAAATGCTTTATCTTGAAGAAAGTTGTTCGGCTCTCTAAGTTGCAAAGCTGGTGTGATGAGGGTTTTCTTCTTGGCTATTCTTCTAATAGTAAGGCCTATCGTGTTTTCAATAAGAATTCAGGTCTTGTTGAGGAAACTTGTGATGTTGAATTTAATGAGACTAATGGCTCTTAAGAAGAACAAGAAAACTTGGATGATGTAGGTGATGAAGCATTGCAACGGGCTATGAAAAATATGACGATTGGAGATATCAAGCCAAAGGAGGATGACCCAGATGCCGGACCATCTTCAATCCAAGTGGAACCACCTACATTGGCTACGCCAAACGAAGATAATCCGATTCAAGTAGAAGATGAGGAACATGATGAAGTTCAAGCCTTGCCTCCAAGAATTCACACTCAAATTTCTAAGGATCACCCAATAGATCAAATCTTTGGTGACGTTAGTAAGGGAGTTCTAACCCGATCCTGTGTCGCTTCATTTTGTGAGCATTACTCTTTTGTTTCCTCCATTGAACCCTCCCATGTAGATGAAGCTTTAAGTGATCTGGATTGGGTGAATTCGATGCCTGAGGAACTCAACAACTTCACCTGAAATGACGTTTGGATGCTTGTCGAAAGACTTAAGGACCACAACATCATCGGCACCAAATGGGTGTTTCGGAACAAGCAAGATGAGAATAATATAGTGGTAAGAAATAAGGCAAGGTTAGTAGCACAAGGTTTTACCCAAATCGAAGGTTTGGATTTTGGTGAAACCTTTGCTCCCGTAACAAGATTAGAAGCTATCTGTATCTTGCTTGCCTTTGCATCTTGCTTCGATATTAAATTATTTCAAATGGACGTGAAGAGTGCATTCTTAAATGGTCAAATATCCGAATTAGTATTTGTAGAACAACCTCCCGGTTTTGAAGACTCTAAGAATCCTAATCATGTTTATAAACTCTCTAAGGCACTATATGGACTCAAACAAGCTCCTAGAGCATGGTATGAGCGTCTTAGAGACTTTCTAATTTCTAAAGGATTCAAAATTGGGAAGGTTGATACCACACTCTTCACTAAAATTATCAATGATGAATTCTTCGTATGTCAAATTTATGTTGATGATATCATATTTGGTTCAACTAACGAAGAATTTTGCAAAGAATTTGGTGACATGATGTCTAGGGAATTCGAGATGTCGATGATTGGAGAGTTGAGCTACTTTCTCGGTTTACAAATCAAGCAACTCAAGAATGGGACCTTCGTGAGCCAAATGAAGTATGCAAAGGACCTACTCAAGAAATTTGGCATGGAGGATGCGAAGCCCATCAAGACACCAATGGCGTCTAACGGACATTTGGATCTCAATGAGGGAGGTAAACCGGTAGACCTAAAACTTTATCGTTCTATGATTGGTAGCTTGCTTTATATTACCGCATCTAGGCCCGATATCATGTTTAGTGTATGCATGTGTGCTCAATTTCAAGCTTCATCCAAAGAGTGTCATTTAGTGGCTGTTAAGAGAATCTTGAGATATTTAAAGCATTCCTCTAGTATAGGCTTATGGTATCCTAAAGGTGCAAAGTTTGATTTGATTGGATATTTCAATTCGGATTATGCGGGTTGTAAAGTGGATAGAAAAAGCACCTCCAGGAGTTGTCAATTCCTAGGTAGGTCTCTTGTTTCTTGGTTTTCTAAGAAACAAAATTCCGTTGCCCTATCCACCGCCGAGGCGGAGTATATCTCCAATGGTAGTTGTTGTGCTCAATTGTTATGGATGAGGCAAACCTTGATGGATTATAGAATTATTTTTAAAAAGGTGCCTCTATTGTGTGATAATGAAAGCGCGGTTAAGATAGCAAACAACCCCGTCCAACATTCAAGAATCAAACATATAGATATCCGTCACCACTTCCTTAGAGATCATGTGACAAAAGGAGATATAACTATTAGTCACATTCGAACCAAAGATCAATTAGCGGACATTCTCACCAAGCCTTTAGATGAAGCCCGCTTTTGCAAATTGAGGAATGAATTAAACGTTATAGACTTCTCTATTGTCGCTTAAATGCATGCACTTTGGTTAAGTCTTATTGGATATCCCTTTGTTTTTACTCGAATGTCTTGCTTTTCGAGTTGGCAACACTTTTAGGGGGAGTATTATATTTGTTCATATATCATACATCCCAAAATGTGAAAATATCAAGCAAAGTGCATATTAATCTTCAAAAGAGAAAAACTAGATCATATTAAATCAAAATACTTAAAAATACTCTACTTTGATGTTTTACAAAAATGCCTTCAAAACCTTCATTTTGGAGTGTATCTATGATTATATAGCAGCCCTCTTCTTTTGCAAATATAAATAATACTCAAATTCCTATCCTTCATATGAAAAATGACTTTAGATCAAAATTGATCATTTTATTTCTCCCAAAACTCAAACTTTGATATATATTGATCTATATAGTGCACTCATTGAGTCATGGATCTAGAAACTAGAATCTCAATTCATCTAGTTCTCTAAAACCTTCTTTTAACTCAAACAACTCTTTCCATTTGCTTTAATTGCCGTTTGGTCTGCTATTCTTTTGGTTTTTGTCAGTGCTGGCAATACCGTCCTTCATCTCACGGTAGTACCGGTGGACATCTCGCGGTACTACCGCACTTGTGGGGTGGGATCGGGTTGAACCCTTTTTTTTCTCATCTATCTCCCCGGTCTATCTCTGCCTCTCCAAACCCTCGCCGCTCTCTCTCTCTCTCTCTCTCTCTTTCTCCCGTGCCGTGGCTGTTCTCCTCCCCGGCGTTACTCCGGCGATCTCCTCCAATTCTCGACTCCCTCTTGTTTTTGGACTCGATCTCCTTCGGAGGTAACCCTCATTCCCTTTAGATTGAGTTGTTTTTCTCCTTTGTGCTTCAATCTAGGGTTTGTAGCAATGTGGGCATAATCGTGAGTGTAGAGTTGCAAAATTGAGTTGAATGAGTAATATTGCTCCCATAGATGTATATCTCTTCATTTGTTTCGGAGTAATTTCTTTCAATCCTCATTTTGACTAAACCCTAAACTCAAACATCACGAATAGCGGCACTACTGTACCTTTATCGTCGGTAGTACCGCTAGTACGGTACTATCGCAGTCATCACAGCGGTAGTTCCAAAACTACGGTACTACCGGCACTAAAGCCACGGTACTGCTGTTTTTACTGAATCTTCTAGATTCAATTGTGCCACACTGTCAACAAACACTAGATATCGAGTTTCCCTCCTTACTTTGTCTGCTTCATCTCATGTCTTCCTATCCTTTATATCTCAAGGCAGTGTGCCAAGGACCAAGACCCCGGCTCCGGCAAAGCCTCCTCGTGGAGGAGTTGTCCGGAAATCCACCCGGGGGCATGGAGTTCCTCCTCAGCTCTCGAATTCTCCAGGAGATGACTCAAGCGAAAGCGGCTCCTTCATTGCTCAAGTGAGAGCAAGGGACAAGAAGGTCCGGAACATGGTTCGAAAAGTTTTAGCTTCAGGACCCTCTAATCCTGACAAAGGTAAAGGACCTGCTGATGAGTCAGAAGTAGAATAAATGAATACTGAGCAAGAAGAACAACATGTTTCTGATAATGCTTCAGAAGATGATGGAGAAGAAGAGCATGAGGAGAGTGAGGAAGAGGTCTAGCTCCCTGACACTGGAGTCTGGAGTGATCTTCATCAGATCAAGGGCGATGATTACTTCAAGCTAAGGGTCACAAATCAGTATTCCAAGCCTAAGTCTGCCACTGAGGATAGATTCCATACTATGTTTCAACAGATAGTATACTATGAGATATACAAGGACAAAGAATTTGCTGAACAGAAATGGATTAATTGGGATCATATCGCTCAGTTGCAGCTCTATGCAGGAGTCCCTTAGCTATTCCAAGGAGCAGGCCTGATGGAGTTCTTGACACGTAAATCCAACTATATGGATGACATTATCAGACAGTTCTATGCCACCGTTTACTTTTCTGATGATCTAGCTGAGTTCACCTAGATGTCTGGCACTGTGAGGTACACATCATCCAAGAGGGACTTTGAGGCTGCTCTTGGGATAAATCTTAGCAACTATCCAAAGATTCATGATGATCAAGCTCTTGGGGTGGTAGCTCAAAACACATTCTATGATCCCACAGCTCGAGTGAGGAAGCCAGGTCAGCTGACATGTTTGCTCCCTCACCCCGCCTTGGTCAACAAGATCATCAGGGTTACCATTCACCCTAAGAGTGGTAACATTGATGCTATACGCGGGTATGTGTGGAATATCATCAGCAAGGTCATGAATAGGCAGAAATTTGATGTAGTGGACTTTATCCTGAGAGAGATTGATTCTTCTTCCATGGTCCAAGGGAAGAGAATCTATTTTGCACCCTACATCATGGCACTGATTCAGAGAGTGACTGATTATCGAGGACTGTTTTCGACCAAGCATAAGCCCTACAAGCCTCGAGAAGGTCCCCGGCAGGTCATGGGACATCCTTTGTAGCGGTAGAAAGAGATCCAGCATGAACAGGAACAACAGCATGAGCAGCATCAGCAGTCGACACTTGACTCTATCTTGAGTCCCTGATTGAGGGGCGAATTGATCGCATCGAGAACCGCATTGATCATCTTGGAGTCTCGATAGATCAATTGCGTGACCGTCTTCCTGCGCCTCCAGCTACCTTTTCTCGACATGTCCGCACTCGTGGTTCCTCTCAGGATCCTCTGGCTCCTTAGGCGGCCCCAAAGACTCCCTTTTTTGGTTCTTGATGCCAAAGGGGGAGAAGTTTAGTGGGGTAGGAGGGTTTTTGTTATGGGCACTTGCTATCTTTTGTTGTCTTTTGTGATTGTGCTCCCTTTTGGCGGTTATTGTTGTTAATATTTTCGACTTGTAATAGCTATTTGGATGTAAATTATTATGTTCCTTAATGAATTGTCTCTCTTAATTATCTTCTAATTCATTACTGTTGTATGAATCATTGATATATCACATCGTGTTATCCTCGGGTCTCACAATTATAGTCGAAACTTCGCCAAAATTTACAAAACTTCGTTCTTACTCTTTTGCAGATATTTAGGGGGGGTTCTTGATTATACATGTGCGCTTTGATAGAGTTTTACTTCAATCTCTATCCATCATACTTCTTGTGAAGTAAAATCCTATTTAGAGCAAAAACCCTTGAGCATACACTTCATCTTATGATGAATATGTACTCAAAAACTCATTATTTCGTTTATTGCTTATTGAGGTTGTCATAAATTACCAAAAAGGGGGAGATTGAAGCATCTAGCCCTGTATTGGTTTTGGTAATTAATGACTACATGTTTAAAATGACTAACGTGTCTCTTGAGTCTTATCGACGGCTTCGATCAAAGGGAGCAATGGAGATAAGAAAAGGAGACTCAAGTATCAAGTCAATGTACCGGATGAGTTTTTATAGTTTTCTTTTATTTTACCGCTCTCGGTGTTTTGAAGAAAAGATCGGTTTTTAGAATAGTTGTTGTACTATAAAGAGGGAAAGTGGATGTGACACCACGGAGTGTCGTAACCTTATATAATGTGAATGTCGAGGTTAAAAACTTTATAAAATGTGAAATTGGAGGTTGAAACCATATGGTATGGAGTTTAATCGCGTTTCCGGGCCGTTTCCGGGAGTTTGGGCCTTTCCCGGGGGGTTTGGGCCTAAGGGAAAGGTCCGTGGGCTTTGGTGGGATGGTGTTCGAGTCCATGTGGGAGTAGGAGACCAGGTTGGGACTCTTGGTGCGCCTCCCCTGCCTCTTCTTGCGTCCCACCCCTGCCCCTTGGGCGCCTCCCCCACTTGAAACCCTAGCCGCCCCCTTGACCTCCCTCCCATGCGCCTCCTCCCTCCCTTGCGCACCTCCTCCCACCTTGTGCGCCTCCCCTCCCCTCTCCTCCACCCTAGCTGCCCTATGGAAGCCTCTCCACCTCACCACCTCGAAGATCCATCCATTGGAGGCCTCCGCGACGAGGAGATCCGGTGGATTTGGAGCGAGGAAGGAGATTGCGCGAACCGGGAGGAGATCCATTGGGTTTTCGTTCGTCGGGCGAAGGTATGGCCACGGGGATCCTTGGGGTTGGTCTAGGTTCTGTTCTAAGGGTTAATATCATGTTTTTAGATCAATTGGCGGTGCTGGAATTGAGTAGATTAGATGAAAACTAGAAGTTGCCACGTTCTCTGTTTCGGGCAGCATGAGCAGTCGACATAGGGTTTGGGTTTTCGCCAATTTAGAGTCGGAATTTGGTCGGTCGCCTGTTGAAGAAGTTGTAGGTAATTTCAATACCTTTCAGTGGGTATAAATAACGTCCAATTCTGCCCAGACATTTGAAAGTTATGCTCGTTTTACCGAGCGTATTAAAAACTATGACGTGATTGGAACAGATCACGGTATTCTGTAGATTAAACCACTTTAGAATCCGAATCAGTCTTTCCATATACTTAGAAAAAGTTAGTAAATTTCCTAAGCTACGCGAGGATGTACTCGTTTAATTGATTCGGAGTCTTAGAACCCAAGTTATGCCTTTTGGAAGGCTGCTATCCCGACGGGACAGAACCTCTGTTTTTGGGTTTTGCGAGTAGTTTACGATGTCGGGGTAGAAGAGTGTTTGCGTACTGTTTTTTGGACATGATTGTGAGTGTGTGGTACCTATGTGCAGGTGGTGTGACCCCGGGAGTGCCTTCTACTTCTCGCCAATCCGTCGCCCGTGGTTGAGGCAAGTGTATTGGAATGGGTAGCGAGTTGTAGTTTGCTAGATTGGTTGAGATTGAAATTGAATATATGATATGTTCACATGCCATGCTTTAATGATTGCCATTGATATGATGAATATGCTTATTATGTTATGATGCCATGTGTTAATGTACAAGTTATTTATGATGTTGGCATGTTTGCATACATGGCCCGGGCGGTGAGAAAGTCATAACTAGTCCGGGGAAGGTCGGTGAGAAAGTTATGACTATTCCGGAGAGCCAATGAGTAAGTCCTACATCGTGATTCCATCCACCGCGGTGTATGGAAGCGAGGAGTAGGCACCCTCCATCTTCAGGATGGAAGGGGGGAGAGGGTGCACACCGACGGGTGTGTACTCAACCATACCGGTATGAGTTTCCAGGAGATATGTGCATCGCATTGCATTGCATTGCATTGCATTATATGAGGATATTATATGATGATGATATATGATGATGTCAATGATATGCTTACGCTATGAATATGAGATGTGTATGATGTCGTATGTGAAAAGTGGTGATGAAGGTATTAGCATGTATTTTCTTGTTCCCTTGCAATATACTTGCTGAGTGATGAACTCACGCTTGTGTTTATGTTGTTTTTCTTAGGTACCATGTAACCGGCATGCGGGAAAGGGAGCTAGTCACACATCATCACTTAGCATCACACATATAAACAATGACATGTTCCTTCCTTTAAATTGTGATGGTTAATTTGTGTGCTCGGTTTCCTCATTTACTTCGTTTGGCTCATGAGATGGTTGGAATCTTTATTTTAGTCTTATACTTCTGCTAGAACCTTTATTATTGATGATTTAGATGTCATTCTTTATACTATATCCTGTGATCATATTGTTGTCACTTCAATTCATGGAAAAACAAAGGAGATGCTGCCGAAATTTTCGGTTATAGCATTTACTCCTTTGCTGTAATTTATCTTATTTTATGGTATTTAAATGTTGTTTAGCCTATGTTTGGTAGCATTCGGGCATATTAAATGCCGGGGTGTTACAGTGGATTTGTACCTTGAGGTTCAAATGGTTTGAAACTTGTCTCAAATATGCTTCAAATGCATATTGACACTTGCATCAAAAGTTGAGTTTTCAAAATTCATGCACTCTCAGTATTATCGGCACTACCGTCGTTATAAGTGCGGTAGTACCGCACGTACGGCACTACCGATATTCATACATCGGTAGATTGTTTCCAGAGACTGCTGTTACTATAAAAAATCTTTTTTCTCTCGGCCGGAACTACCGCAGGTATAAGTGCGGTACTACCGTTGTAGTGGTAGTACCGGAGTTTGGAGCGGTAGTTAAAAACCAGTGCGTGTCTTCTTCACCAGTCTGGACCATCTTTAATCAGCGGTACTATCGCAGTACTGCGAGAGGTACTACCGGTTTCACGGTAGTACCAAACAAATAACAGCGGTAGTCTTTTTCCAGAAGGGTGCATTCTTTTGGGACTTTGCACTATTTCATCCGGCTCTACCGCTGGGAAATTAACGGTACTACCGTGTTTGTGATAGTACCGCACAATATATAGCGGTACTTCTTTTCCAGCAAGGAGTCACCTTGTGCTTTTTCAGATTAATTTCATCGTCGGCACTACCATCATGCATTAAGCGGTACTGCCGGAGTTGCGGTAGTACCGGGATTTTAATAGCGGTATCCTTTTTCCAGAATGCATCCGATTTAAGTTAAATCTTAAGCAAATTAGCGATACTACCGCTCCTTGATCACCGGTAGTACCGAACTCCAAATTTAAAGACCGTTTCAGCGCGCATTTAATGTGCACAGTCGACCGTTACAGTCAAACTGCCGAAGGGCGGTAGTACATGTATTTTGCCTGTGGTACTACCGCCCCCGCTAATTTTTTTCACAAAAATGGTTGTAACGGCTAGTTTAGTTGGTGGGGGCTATAAATACCCCCCAACTGCATTTCTAGAGACTCTTGGACACTCATTTATCACATTTGAGCTCTAGCAACCTTCCTCTCATACATTTGCATTCAATTCATCTTTTGAGAGGCTTCAAAAGCATTAAATCGCATTTGAGTGTTCTTGAGCCGAACTTCAAAACCGTTTTACTCAAGTGAGGATCCACCTTCTATTCTCTTGGAGGTTACCGCCTCCTAGACGGCTTGGTGGCGGGAAATTGGTGATCTTCTCAAGAAGCTTGTGAGAAGACCCAATTCGGTGTGAAGGCAAGGAGCTCGCCTACCCGGAGTGGGGAAGAGCTACCCCGATTATACGAGGAAGGCTCATTTGCGCAACGGAGCCTGCTTGAAGTGAGTTAAGCTACCTCAATGTGTACTAGTGGAGACCGGCAAGTCTCCGATCACCACAGGGTAAATCGTGCGTCTCCAATTTGTGGTTTGACCATTCTTGTGTTCTCTAGTTAAATTGAATTGCTAGTTTTCTTATATTGTTTTCTAGCTTGAATCAATTAGAGTTCACAGAATTAGCCTTGTTGGCGCACATTAGTGAGACATAGATGATTTAGGCCTTGTTTGTAAGATTTGTAATTTCTAGCTTCATTTGTCTACTTATTACAATTAGAGCCGGAAAAATTTTATAACCTCCTATTCACCCCCCTCTAGTCGGTTATCCTTGATCCTACAACCTTTCCTCTAGTTGTTCCACAATCCTACAAGTGGTATCATAGCCCGATTAATTCAGTCTTGATCGTAACCGGTCTATAAACATGGCAGTAGAAAGGTATTCCTCCAAGCCACCGATCTTTGATGGCGTCCACTATCTCTGTTGAATAGCATGATGGCCTGTTACATCTAGAGTCAAGGTAAACTCATTTAGAATATGGTTAAGGATTCTTTTGATCGATGTGCCTCAAGCATGTTTCAAAATTTTGCTAAGATTTTGGTAATCTCAACCAAAATTTTAGATTTCGGCTGGCGCTGAGATTCCAAATTTCAGCAGGATAAAAAAATGGTGCATAGAGAATGGCCCAATTTTTGATACACTACCAAAGTGTTGATATTAATGATTTTGCATTTTTGCTTTTCCTATGGATGAACTTCGGTTATTAATTATGTTCAAAGCATTTTCTTCACGAATCGGCAAAAAATAATAAAAAGACCTTTCTATCACAATCTTGAACTTAACACGCAATGTCTAACAATTACAGAACTTGAAAAGAAACAGAATGACACTGAAATGAGCTTAAGACACCCCTTCCTCTTGTGTTTAGTTAGAATCTCACGTCTTGAAGATAAAGCTGGTCGATCTCACAAACAAGAAAGAAGGTAAGAGTTAAAGCTACAGCAAGTGAAATACCAAATAACTACGTGGATTGATTTTACTCCTCATTTTGGTGGGGATTTAAGAGGAAGTTCATTTTGATTTTAGCAAAACATCCAATTGATTATCCACATGACGAAGAAGCCATTGATTAAATTACAAAAGTTCCCTTACATGTCAACATCTCCTATTTTTCATTGACCAGATACATACAAGCTTGCAATTTTCTGCCATGTGCAAACCAACTGAAATTGAGCCTTTAGAAGATTTCATTTCATTGAGATTGGAGATTGCACATACTGGCACGATTAACCCCACCCCCCAAAACAAAAAAGTTGGTAATTAATTGTAACACCCCAATTTTTGCTTTTCATGAGTTTAAATGAAATTTGACACTTTTGTGAATTTTTGGAATTTTCTGGAATTTATTTGGATTTATTTGGAATTTATTTGAATTTATTCCCTTTTGAAATAATTAAAGAATTTAATTTTGCAAATAAAATTTTGTTGGACATATTTTATTTGAGTCCAAAATGTTGTAAAATATTTTCTAGAATTTTTCTGGAATTTTTCTGAGTGTTTTGCTATTTTTAATGAATTAAATGAATTTCTGGGAATTAATTTGAATATTTAATCGCTGGAAAATCGAGTTGGTTTCACTGTTCCTCCGACCCGGACCCGACCCGAGCCCGAGTCTGACTCGAGTCCGAGTCCGACTCGAACCCGACTCAGCCCTAACCCTCTCGACCGTCCGATCAAGATCGAACGGCCGAGATTGAGCCACGTCGCCCGAACCCGAGCCCGACCGAGCCAGCCAGGTCGCCAAGCCGGACCCGAGCCCAAACCCCATGCCCACTGGATCAAGATCCAACGGTCCACATTGAGCCACATCACCCAATCCGAATCCATTTCGGATTCCACCGCAGCAGCCGTGTGGACCTCGGTTTCCGCGGTTTTCATGGACACCGAGGGGCCTATTTAATGCGCCGCCGCCGCCAGCGTGTAGCCCGTTCCCGTGCGCACCCGTAGCCCTAACTCACCGAGCTCAAGCCGCCATGGTTGCGCCGCAATCGTTCACCGTAGTTGGGTTAGGCTTCCGCCGCGGTTCTCCGTCGTTTCCGCTGCCGTCCGCCGTTCTCCACCGTGTTGGTGCCCAGATCCGGAACCGCAAGGACAAGACGCGTCTGGAGGTACCATCCACTCCGCCGGAGGAGCCCCGTAACGTCGTTGGGCGTGTCGTCATCTTCGTCTCGGGCGAACCAGCTCCACCGCGAAGCCATCGCCGTCCTCGAGCTCTCTCCACCGTCCGATCAAGATCCGAGGGCCCAGATTCGTCCACGTCATCCCCGGGTAAAATCTCACATTTTAGTTTTTAGATCTGTTTTCAACCGTTGGATCTAGATCCAACGGTTTAGATCGCGCCACGTAGCCGTAACTGCACCGTGCTTGGATAGATCTCAGCCGTTAGATCTAGATCTTTCGGCCAGGGTTAGCCACGTTGTAACTTTAGATTGGATCTTGACTGTCCGATCAAGATCGAACGGTCCAGGTGGACCGAGCTGTTTCCAGCACGTGAAACCCATATCCGATCTAGGCCGTTGATTTTCAAATCAACTGCCGAGATCTAGCAATGTGGCTGGGAGGCTGACCGTCGCGGTCAGCGTGGTCATGCCGATCGCCGTTGACGTCAGCCGTGACGTCACGTGGGGCGCGCGTGTTAGCGGCTCAGCCGAACCGCACCATGACGTCACTGTGACGTCACGGTGGGGCCCAGCTGTCAGCCGTCCTCTGCCGAGTGTGATGACGTCACCGCTGACGTCATCCAATGGGGCCCACATGTCAGTGAGACATGTACTCGTGGACCGGGTCCACGGTGGACCCAAATCGAACCGTGGACCACGTCCATGGACCGGCTGACGCAATAAATCGATTTTTTTCAATAGAAAAATAATTCGGTAGAAAATCAAAATCCACGCTGACGTCATTATTCGGTTTTTCTGTATAAAAATAAATGGATTAATTTGGATTATTGATTTATTTGAATTTTGAAACTTCAAACGCTTATAACTTTTGCAATTTAACTCCGATTTGAGTGATTCAAATTTCTAAATTTTTATAAAATTGAGATCTACCTAATGGTGAATTTTATTTAAATTTTGGACCAAAGTTTTTCTCTGTAATATTATTTAATTGATTATTTAAACTTTAAACGCTTGTAACTTTTGCGTTTTAACTCCGATTTTGCTGATTCAAATTCCTAAAAATTCATAAAATTATGCTCTCTCTGTTTATTGACTTCATTTGGATGTTTGGACACTTTTTGTCTACTGTTTATTTATTTATTGCTATTTGCACGCTTTACGAGTAGACGTTGAAGTGCCCGAGGGCTTCGAAGGTGAAGTGTTGACCCAAGAGCCAGCTCAAGACCAAGAACAAGTACTCTTTGAAGGCAAGTTATGCTTTTATCATATTGATCCTATTTTTGAAATTAATTTGATTTAAATTATTGCATGCTAATTTAGATTAGAAAATGCTTTATTTAATTATGGGAAATTAGATAAATGCCAAATTGCTGTATGACACCTTAGCTAATTAAATATGTGCCATGACCCCTTGTCACCCTAGTTGTGGATTATTTGTTGGACATTATTAAATTGCCAACATGGGTAGTTAGGCCGATGTAGTATGCTTAGCCTTGCCACGTGAAATGCTTTGGACAATCAAATGCTAATATTGACTTAATGAGATATTGAACCTGTTTTGAAGAAGTATCATGTGTTGTTAGAAGCTTCCGAAAGACTTTGTTACGGACACTCGCCTTCGTGGTGTTTGGCTGTATCTTGTGGGTAAAGTGCATAACCTCTGCAGAGTGTAAAATCTGTTCGAATAGCCATGTCCGCGGCATTGGACATCGCTCGGGAATTACAGTCAATGGTTAGACTTTCTTGAAAATAACTTGGACTTGGAAGGTTTTGTTTGGTTTAATAATGATGTTGATGGAAATGTAGATTAGGAATGGGAAAGATGTTTATTTAACTCCTGGAAAAGTTATTGATCTTATACTCGTTTTTACTGCTTTTGAATCTACTTGTGTTACTTGTCAAATGCTGTTTTACTACAATTATACCCTGAGCTACTCCTTTGCACTAAGCCATGCATGTAGTATATTAGTTTGCATTCTGTGCATGACTTGCTGAGTACCAAGTACTCACTCTTGCCACAATACAGCATCAGTTGAAGAAGAGTCTACACCAGCTTTGGAGGAGGAACTCCAAGAGGAACCGTCTAACTAGGGAGCGAGCCCAGTCAGTTGCCTGTGGTATACTGGATGGCGCCACGAAGTTATCTTATATTCCGCTGTAGTTATTTCTCTTTTAATAAATTTTCGCCCTGCGTGGCGTATATTTGTAACTTGACCTGAAGGTCGAGCAATCAGCTTGTTAACTAATTAAAGTACCTTACTATTTCGTTGAGTATGATTGTGATATTTACCAATGTTGAGACTGTGTGCACTAGCGTGTTCCTGGACTAGTGCTGAATACACAGAGGGTTCGGATTTGCAAATTCGAGTCCCGACATTAATTAACACCAAAACTTCTTTTCACAGAAGTGGTGGAGGAGGACGGCGGCGCAGTGGAGGAGAACCAATAATTACAAGAAAACACCTTTCTCAAACCAACACTGACACCTGGAATGGAGTGATGAATGAGCGCGAGTACATATGATTCTTTTCCCCTGCTTAAAAACATAGCCATAAGACCCTCTATACACAATATGACTCCTCACCTTCTAAATAAATGCTTATAAATAAAATTGTTTAACTTTAACCTTCTATACACAATAAGACCTCTTGTCTTGTAAAGAAATGCAACTCTTATGTTCCCAAGGGGGTATCACAAACTATCAACCACAAAAATGAGCTCAAAGGCCCCCTCACATTTAGATTTATTTTGTTGTTAGCGATGATACTGTTGTAACACCCCGGCATCTAATGTGCCTGAATGTTACCAAACATAGATTAAACAACATCTAAAAACCTCAAATAAAGATAAATTACAGCAAAGGAGCAAATGCTAGAACCGAAAATTTCGGCAACAACTCCTTTGTTTATCCATGATTCGGAGCAACAACAAAATATCACATGATATATCATAACGAAAAAACATCCAAAACAGCAATAACAGGTAAAATAGCGGCAATTTAAGTCTAACATAATGAATTTAACCACGCCATGAACCAAATCGAAGTAAAGGATGTAAACAAGCACATGAACAAATCATAATCTTATTTCATCAAAAGGTATTGAAATTATCTACAACTTTATCAACAGGCTGCCGACCAAATTTCGAATCTAAAATTGTGAAAACTCAAACCCTAGGTCGGACGTCCAATCTTCCCGAAACAGAACGTGAGACAACAATGCAAACTCTCTAATCTCATCTAGGAACAGCACCTCAACATGGATCTAAAGCATCAAAAACACCTCTAGCACAGCACCTAAACCACCCCAAGGATCTCCTATCACCATACCTTAGCCCGACGAATGATGAACCGACGAAAACTCCTCCCGGTCGCCCGATCTCCTTCCACGCGCAAATCCCGCCGGATCTTCTCGTCGCAGAGCTTCCCAACGGCGAGGACAACGGTATGGAAGGGCGTGGCAGCAAGGGAAGGGGTTCGAACTCGCCTAGGGCCGGCTAGAGGAGGTGGAGGAAGGGGAAGGGTGGAGGCGCAAGGGGGGGAGGGTGAGGCGGCTAGGGTTGTGTGGGGAGGTGGAGGGGCGCAAATGGGGGGGCGCACAAAGGGCTTGGCAACAGGGTTGCTGTCCTAGTCCACCTCCACATGGCCCAATTATGTCCCACCTTCGTCCCAAATAGACCCCCCAAGGCCCGAACTCCCCCGGAAGGCCCAATTCCCCTCCGGAAAGCCCAAATTCTCCCCCGGAAAAGCCCAAACTCACAGAAAAGGCCAAAAAACATGACACCAAAGTCGTACCTTAATGCCGACATCGAAAATGACTCATACGGTCATTCCGTAGTGTCACATTCCCCCCCCCTTAAATAGGATTCGACCCCGAATTCGAGACACGCCGCTTCGCAAACAACCAAATCGAAGGGAGCTAAGGTTCACTTCTCAAAACCCGCTCAGAAGCTCCTACGATTTGCACTAACCAGAACTCAAAAACAAGGAGCTAAGGCTCGAAGACTGATGGCTCGAATGATAACTCACCTTCAAAACTTGCCAAACTCTTACTCAACACTGAAACACAAAGCACGAACACAAGGACTCTGAATGTCCCCAGCAATAGGATAAACTCCCAAACCGACAACGAAGAAAACGGTCTCACACTTCTCATTCTATGCATTCCTTGGCACTAAAGTTCCTGATCCCTTTATCCAAAACTACTCTCCAGAAGAACACGGTGCCAACCTCTCTACTGTGGTTCGTCGTATTCAAGACGACGCGAACCAAGTGAGACACTACACTCCAAGACTACCCACTGTTTGAACAATCGAGGTTAAAACCTTGCAAAAGATTGATCTTTTACAAAAGACCAATACCCACCACTACCACCAAAAGGAAAAGCCTACTTTATGACCAGGGTCCTTAAAACCCGCAAAACAAAAACAACCGAACAACCCACTTCGGTTGATTCAACTCGCTCATAGATCAGCGA
Organism: Rhipidocladum racemiflorum; assembly: GCA_036346355.1. NCBI lineage: Eukaryota > Viridiplantae > Streptophyta > Magnoliopsida > Poales > Poaceae > Rhipidocladum > Rhipidocladum racemiflorum. The sequence goes on from CM070571.1 coordinate 26,474,797, forward strand.
CAAAAGATCCAATACACTTCGAAAAGGAAAAGCAATTACTAGCAACCACCAAGTGGTCCACTAATAATTTAATCAACCCTACCAAGGGACACATCAATGACACTAGTCTCCAAGAAGGTTTGAATTGAGTCCTACACAACCTACCTTTACTCTTCACTTTTAAACTATTTACGATCAACTACTAGCAACACTTAATAACTGAGGTCATTAACAACCCACACTGGATTTCTATTCCTAAGAAGGTCTCGCCGTCCTGCTCTTCCTCTCCAAGGACTAGAACAAAGAATACAACCATTGGGTAAGCTCAACCACAAACCATGAACCCAATTGATCCCATGCATAACTTTGAATCCAATGCACTACAATCACTTTGGAAAGGATTCGACAACAACCAAAGAGCATTCATTTTAACTTCCTAAGCCAAGACGCAAAGGAAACACAAATCTCCTACACCACAACCAACATACCAGAAATTCTTCATTCTTTCATACTAGAAAGAAATGGACATCTCGATTCATGACATGAATGCAAACTTTTCAAGAGCACTCCGGATTAATCATATATCCATATATGACTTTCTCACCGACCTGGCTCAACGACTCCTTTATGATTAATTATGCATAAACAATGTCTCGTTTTCCTCTTCACCACTCATTCATCATGTAACAACAGTACCGAATAGTTATTCACCAAATGACTTCTTCCTCGGTATCAAATAATTGAAACACAATTAACATCGAAGGTTGCGGAAATTCATATAGACTATGACGGCAAAGATAGTTAACAAGAAACACCACGTCGCATCACATCCCGCATCAATTGAAAACTGAACTTGCAAAACATTGCATTTCAACCAAATTCAACATTTTGGAAGAGAACATCAAAATTTCAAGTCAAGCATCTGCTCCCACAACCATCACAAATTTTCTCAAGGAGAGGGAAACTCATTTCCAAAAGGGAACACCTCACTAACAAAATCATTTTATAAAACATTTATAAAATCCACCTTTTGAAGCACTTGCAAACACCACACACATTTTCCAAATAACTCCAACTCTAGCCAAATAGAGTTACAAATTAAATCTCAAAAATTTCCAACACAACCCACTATGTCCATCTGCTTCCTTTAAAATTTATCCCAAAGATCATTCCGTGCGAACGCGAAGGGGCACGATCCACTAAAAAAACCTTTGGGTGTAAAATCCATACTCATAGCATAAACTAAACAACTGAGCCAAAGCCAACAATTGGCACCAATCACTACGAGTTTTAGGGAAAATCTGAAACACCACATAAGGAACACCTTGACTGAAAGTATTCAACCTAAATAGCAAACAACCCAACCAGTTCAAAAGGTTTTAAACACCAGCTCAGCATGAATCCCACCATATCTTGTATTCCACTACACTTACCATTTAAGCATTCAATATTCACTATTTACTCATCGAGAAAGCCCCTCAGGTTACAACAAGAACTACAAAACAAATTCTTTCCCTTATTACCTTTCCCAATACTTATAAATAAAGTTTATGATGCTTATCAAAAGACATCCAACGAAGACTACGTCAACAAGATCCCCACGGACCAACATATCATAATACATCATTTTCTATATTTAGAACACAGTACTTCAACAAATACCCGAGCATGATCAACCTATCCATTTTATACCACCCATACGTCAACATCTTGACAATTGAAACTTGTTCAATCAGTAAATGACTTCAACAAGTAAAAATTATCTCCACAAGACAAAGTTTGTAAATATGATTCTAAGATATACATTCATTAAGGATAAAACTCTACATCATGTTAATTGTCCAAGGTTCACTCTTATCACCACATGTTACAATTTCCTCCATTTAACCATGGTTTTCAGCAAGTAATCTAAACAATTACCACCACTACTAAGTCATCAATAACAACAAATGGGCATAATCATCAACCAACAACATTACTTTTAGCTACCCTATACATAGGTTATAACAAAATTACCACCACACAACATACTCCAACTATTTAAAATAGATTGAATACTAGCATTAACACTGCCCTTAATAACATCATTAACAATAAGTCTTATGTCTTCTCAATTGATATCAATACTAGCATTGTAGAGACACAACTGCATACTTCCAAATATACTAGTAGTTTGCAACAACATAAATAGCAACTCTAATCAACTTCCAAATTAAAGTCACTAGTCAACACGATTAAATTTCTCTATTAACATGTAAAATTAGAGCATCTTTAACAACCAAAGAAAGTTTCTTTAACAATATCGCTAGCTTACATCATCTTAATGTTCTAACTGTGCATCAGGGTTTAAAACTTTAAACATTATCGAGGGTCATAAGCACTTTTAAAGCAAAGCAACAGATTCTAAACATATGCATTAACACATTTAATCATTCTCGCTACAGAGTACTCTACAACTCCAGTAGTCTATTTATTCTCAAGCTAAAAATAACAATCACATTGAATTTGTTTCAACTCACAAAATTAACTTAGCAATACGTCAATCCATAAACCACATTAGTACATACTACATGGCACAGACACAAAACTTTCTAAACACTTTCATGGCTCACCTACTCTTGACCAACAGGATGCAACCCAGCTTAAAAAAAATAACCACAGCTCAGGAACAAGAACGAACACCGATAAACAATTTCCCCTTTCCAAACAGGGAATGAAACAAAACTCTAACAAAAATGCAGGAGAGCACAACTCTCAAATTTCCAACTCTGATAGCCAAAACTATTCAAGAAATCACAAGACCTACAACTTCCAAGAAGGAAACTTAACTCCACCCAACTCGAGGTCTGCATAAGGGGAAACTCCAACACTTTTCTTAGTTAGGGAGAACAACCACCACATAAGTTTCCTCCCCAAGACCACAATAACCAACAAAACCAGGTGTCAAAACAAAAAATTGCAACCAAAAGACGCACAACATACAACTCTTCTTCTTCGTCTTCAACCTAGGAAGACAAAACCACAAACCGCCTACGGAACAATCCGCGAGAATCCCATACCCAAACACTTTTCTTTTGATTTCAATCAACTAAAACCAAGAAAACCAACCAAAACCGATCGTTAGAATGGTAGAGAACATCCGAAGGTATCCACCACCAACTCTTCTATTTGTCTCCAATCAACTATCCGATCTACGACAGAAAAGGTAAGCACTCTTTCCCCATAGGGGGTTAATAGTTCTTCGGTGATGGCTCTAACCAGCCACACCGTCAAACCACACCCTTACTATGAACAAAAAGAGGTGACCGAAACCCTTCAGCACCGCAACCCCACTTTATCACAATAACAAGAACAATCAAATCAATTCTCTCAATAACGTAGCAACATACATTATCACATAAAGCATTCAACATCAAGGCTTAAATATAACATTTAAGCGTAAAGCAACGATACCCATACCCTTTCCTACTGTGCATCCATGTGTGTCAAATTTTAAATTAGTTATTCCACTTACACAAGTTTTAATATTGCTATCCTAAGACAAAATTTTAAGTACAACCTAAGCCATGTTTCTAGGTTATTCCACATCAAAATTTTAGTTGACCTTATGGTATTTCACTAGAATACATGTTCCAAGGACCTACAACCCGCTCTGATACCAACTGTAACACCCCGGCATCTAGTGTGCCTGAATGTTACCAAACATAGATTAAACAACATCGAAAAACCTCAAATAAAGATAAATTACAGCAAAGGAGCAAATGCTAGAACCGAAAATTTCGGCAGCATCTCCTTTGTTTATCCATGATTCGGAGCAACAACAAAATATCACATGATATATCATAACGGAAAAACATCCAAAGCAGCAATAACAGGTAATATATCGGTAATTTAAGTCTAACATAATGAATTTAACCACTCCATGAACCAAATCGAAGTAAAGGATGTAAACAAGCACATGAACAAATCATAATCTTATTTCATCACACTAGATTCATGATCACAAATCCGAAAGGTAAATATTGGCTAATTGTGTGGAAATTATGTGATGATGTACCGCTAAGCCCCTTTCCCGCATGTCGGTGTCAAGGTACCTAAGAAAAACAATATAAACACAAGCGTGAGTTCATCACTCAGCAAGTATATTGCAATGGACTGAAAAGAACAATTCAATGCCAACATCATCACATACCATGCTTAACATCATGATCAAGTTATAAATCCATATACAATATCATATCCATGTCTCAATCTCATTGTACTCATTTCATTAACAACATCATGTATGCAATGCAATGCAATGCACATGTCTTCTGGAAGCACATACCGGTATTACTGAGTGCACACCCGTCGGCGTGCACCCTCTTCCCCCTTCCACCCCGTAGATGGAGGGTGCCTACTCCTCGCTTCCATTCACCACGGTGGATGGAATCACGAGGTAGAACTTACTCATTGGCTCTCCGGATTAGTCATAACTTTCTCACCGATCTTACCGGACTAGTTATGACTTTCTCACCGACCGGGCCAGATCACATGCCATGTATGCGATAATGCCATAAACATAAACAACTTGCATCAAACTGAACTAAACATGGCATAGCATCATAATAATCCATTTTCATCATAACATGGGCAAGCACTAATCATGGCAAGATATGACAACATGTAATCATGACAAGATAGCACATCATATAAACAATTTGCACCTAGTCACAATTAGCAACATACAACACGCTACCCATTACAATACACTTGCCTTAACCTCGGGCGACGGATTGGCGAAAGGTTGAGGGCACTCCCGGGGTCACACCACCTGCACATAAGTACCACATACTCAAAACGTGCCCACAAAACAGTACATACTCGCTCATCTACCCCGATTACGCAAACTACCCCCGAAAACAAAAAACAGAGAATCTGTCCCCCCCGGACAGCAGACTTCAATCTAGCATAACTTGAGTTCCAGGTCTCCAAATCGAGTACATCATCGCGAATCTTAGGAAATTTCCTAACTTTTTCTAAGTATTGGGAAAAGCTGATTCGGCCTCCAAAATGGTTTAATCTACAGAACAACGTAATATGTTCCAATCTCGTCACAGTTTTGAACATGTTCGGTAAAATAGCCATAACTTTCAAATGGCTCGGCGGAATTTAACGTTCTTGGTGTCCACTGAAAGGTATTGAAATTATCTACAACTTTATCAATAGGCTGCCGACCAAATTCCGAATCTAAAATTGTGAAAACTCAAACCCTAGGTTGGACGTCCAATCTGCCCGAAATAGAACGTGAGACAACAATGCAAACTCTCTAATCTCATCTAGGAACAGCACCTCAACATGGATCTAAAGCATCAAAAACACCTCCAGCACAGCACCTAAACCACCCCAAGGATCTCCTATCACCATACCTTAGCCCGACGAACGATGAACCGACGAAAACTCCTCCCGGTCGCCCGATCTCCTTCCACGCGCCAATCCCGCCGGATCTTCTCGTCGCGGAGCTTCCCAACGGCGAGGACAACGGTATGGAAGGGCGTGGCAGCAAGGGGAGGGGTTGGAACTCGCCTAGGGTTGTGTGGGGAGGTGGAGGGGCGCAAATGGGGGGGCGCACAAAGGGCTAGGGTTGTGTGGGGAGGTGGAGGGGCGCAAATGGGGGGGCGCACAAAGGGCTAGGGCAGCAGGGTTGCTGTCCTAGTCTACCTCCACATGGCCCAATTATGTCCCACCTTCGGCCCAAATAGGCCCCCCAAGGCCCGAACTCCCCCGGAAGGCCTAATTTCCCTCCGAAAAGCCCAAATTCTCCCCCGGAAAAGCCCAAACTCACAGAAAAGGCCCAAAAACTTGACATCAAAGTCGTACCTTAATGCCGACATCAAAAATGACTCATACGGTCATTCTGTAGTGTCACAACTGTGCAATTGGTTCTTTTCTTCTATGTTCTAACTACTTATTTGCATGCTTTCTATTAATTTAACCATTATATCTGATAAACAATCTATTCCCTTTTTATCAGATGGGTTATATTTGATGAAGATGACTTCCCCTCAATCCTCACTATTGAGTGGATCTGATGAGCCGAAGGCAGCAAAACCAATGTGATGTCCAAGAGGCATAAATAAAAGGCCCTAGAACCGATATACTATCACAGCGGTCAATCCGCATGACGGGGTCCCCACACAATCTTTGAAGGCAGTGAATGCATCCTGGAGCTTGTGTGGGATAGTTGGATGGGAATGGTTGCCCATCATCCGTCCATCCTGGAAGATGCTGACTAATGAGGTGCGTAACAACATAGTTACAGACATTTTTACATCCATTGAGATCCCAGAAGACGTTGTGCAACTAGTGCACTGACACGCATTGCTAGTGGCTAGAAAACAGTGGAAGAACTTCAAAAGAATGCTTGTCAAAGATTACATCAAGAAGGAAATGACTCCATTCTCAAAGTATAGCTTCATTGACAAAACTGTATGACAACAATTTGTTGAGATGGAGACGCCATAAAAGTTTGTGTTAGAGTGAAGCACTCAAGATCCTCCAGGCCCAGAATACCCACCCTCAAGGACTCGGCACCGTTGGGTACGCTGGTAATAGCAAGAAATGGAGGAGAGAGGATAAGGAGGCACTTCTGATGGGGGCGTCCTTGCCATTTGCCTCAATTGAAGACCCACATGCTCGAAACTGGCTAAGAGCGAGGTCAACTACCATCTCTACGGACACTATGTCCTTCAGGAACCTCATAGACAAGGGAGTGTCTCAACGCCTAGTAAGATATTGAACTATGTAGTTTATAATTACTTGATAATTGTAAGTGACATGACATGACGTGATCTTGTAGGTCGCGTTGAGTTCAGAATCATCACAAGCCTCTTTCCAGTCGGACAGGGAGAAAGATATACTATCAACGGCCTTAAAAAGAAAGGAGCACCTTGGTCGCATGTGAGGTTTGGGTGTTTTTCTCCCCTAAACAATGGGATTCCCACAGGACTCCGACACATACCGGAGCTACAAAAGAGCCAAAGCCAACTGTGAGGAATGCATAGTGGATCGATTAAGCACCAGATAAAGACAGGGCTAAAAACACGATTCGATGAACAGCTAAGAGCCCTTGAGGAAAAGTGGGAGCTAAGGTTGGCTATGGAAAAACTCATACAAACCGCATGTAACATCCCAAATTTTTTCTTTTATTGAATTTATTGAGTTATTTGAATTTTTAGAATTTTATGAAAGTTCTTTGGATTTAATTTGAATTAAGTATATTATTGGATTATTTAAATATTTGAAAATTTCACACAAAATTTTGTTGGAAATATTTTATTCCTATCCAAAATGTCTCAAATTATTTTCCAGAATTTTTCTGGAATTTTTGCTATTTGTCTCACTTTGTTTGAATTTCTAGAAGTATTTTAAATAATAAAAACAAAAGAAAATCCATAAAAACCCTAACGGGTCAGACCAGTGACCTAACCTATTAACCCAACCCGTTAACCTGACCCACGCCGTTCAACCCAAACCCTAGACTTTTCGGGCCGTCTGATCTTGATCCATTAGCTGAGATTGCACCACGTCGCTGCCAATTGCAAATCGTTGGATCGGAGATGCGTGGATGCTCTAGATAGCGTCACATCACCCACCGTGGGATTCTAGATGTATGGTCTAGATCGTTTCACGTAGAATCTATAAGATTGATTCGAGACCATCCGATGTAGATCCAAGGGTTTAGAATGAGCCACGTAGCATGTCCTGTTGATTGAACTAGATTGGATCTCAGCTGTAGGATCGAGGGGGTACGGTCGGGATTGGTTCGCTAGTGTTGCTTTAGATCGAATTGTAACCATTCGATCTTGAACCAGCGGCTTAGATGCGTACGCGTGGCGATCACCGAGATGTGCCACGTCACTTTTATTCACTGTTGGGTTGATTAGATCTAGGCCATAGAATTTTGAACAGGAGGTCTAGATTTAACTGCACACCGAGCAAACCAAATGGTTCCGCGTGGCCGCATGGAAACCGAGGCGTCACGGGCCAGTGCCGGTCGCGATGACGTGAGCCATGACGTCATCCGAGCGGACCCATCAGTTAACCACTATAACTGAGCTCACGTGACATTAGCAGTGACGTCATGGGTCGGTCCCACCTATCAACTGAGCTGTACCGGGCTTCGTGACGTCAGTGTTGAAATCATCAGCCATGGGGCCCACATGTCAGTGTCTGCGTGGTCCCATGGATCGGGTCCACCGTGGACCCAAGCCGGGCTGGACCAGGCCCATGCGCCAGAGGTGATGTGGCTGCACCAGAGGGTGCCATGTGTTGCCTGACGTCATGCTGACGCAATTAATCCGAATTTCCAAAAGAAAAATAAATGAAGTAATTCAGTTTATTCTTTTTAATATTATTTCAAACTTTGAATTGCTATAACTTTTGCGTTTGAACTTCGATTGAGGTGATTTCATAGCCTAAAAATTTGTAAAATTGTGCTCTATTTGATTTTGAATTTTATTTAATTTTTGGACTTGAGTTGCTCTCTGTTTTTGGGTATTTATTGTGTATTCTTCCATTATGCGTAGACGTCGAGCTGCCCGAAGACTTTGGGGGTGAGGTGCTGACTCAAGGAGAAGGTTCGGAGCTTAATCAGGACCTATTCCAAGGCAAGTTGTGCTTTGACCATATTGATCCTATTTGTGAAATGTATGTTGTTTTAAATTATTGCATGCTAATTTAAATTACAATGATTTCAATTAATTTGGGATTAGCTACACACCCACTTGAATATAAGCCACCTTGTTTAGTTAATTGTATGCCCTAATCATTTTCTCACCCTAGATTGTGGATTAATAGTTGGACATTAATAATTTACCAACATGGGTTATTTAGACCGACAGTAGTTTGCTTAGCCATGCTTTGTGCCATTGCCAAAATTTTGGAATGCAAACATAATATTGAATAATGGATTATGGAATGTATTTTGAGTTAGTGTGAAGATGCCACATGATGATGTTGACATGTGGGTCTACATAGATGTTGAGTTATTGTTAGCATGTGTTGCACGATAATCAACTGGGGCAGGGAAATGATTTAGACGGGGGCAAGTTGCATGGAAATGGTGGGCCTATGTGGCAATGGGTGAAGAGTGGATTGTGTGGGCTGTGTGCCATTTAAGTGTTGGAAGTCTTGCCTCGGTCATTTAAGGAATTCACCTTGCAAGAATTTGAACTGAGTCTGACATACAACCAAATGTCTGGAATGGGACAGATCTAGTTGAGTAAGTTACTAATAGCTGGCATGTGGTACCTCAGGGTGATAGATATACAAGGGTGTAATTGTATGGGGGAGCGTACCTGCGCTGCGGCTTGGTACTCATCCAACGGTATATGCCGGTCCTATACTTCGGCTCTGTGTGAGGGGAGTGATAGTGAAGGCAATACCGAGGAGGTTCACTTGTTAAGTTAGAAGTTTTCGAAAGACTTTGCTACGGTTAATCGCCTATATGGTGATCAACTGTATCTTGTGGGTAAAGTGTATAACCTTTGCATAGTGTGTAAAACCTATTCGAATAGCCGAGTCTACGGTATTAGACATTACTCGAGGATTACAGTCAAGGGTTAGATTTTTCACAAAACTTAACTTGGATGGTGGATACTTGGTATGCAAATGATGAAATTGATTAAGCTTGAGAAATGTTTTGCTTGAGAATTTTATTGTGAAAGTTATTATTGTTTTACTGCTTTACAATCTACTATTGTATTTGTGAATGTCGCTTTATTGCAAATGAACCACTTCCGCTTGTCTTTTGGAATAAGCCATGCATGTAGTAATAGCTTGCATTCTGTGCACAACTTGTTGGGTGCTTTAAGTACTCACCCCTTGCAACAACACAAATATTAGCTGAGGAAGGATCAACTCCAGCACTGGAGGAGGAGTACCAGGAGGAGCCTACGAATAGGGGTGGGCATATAAAAACCGAAACCGAAAAACCGAACCGAACCGAATTAACCGAAAAAATCGGTTAATTCGGTTTTCGGGTATCGGTTCAGTTTTATTTTCACTGCTATTCGGTGTTCGGTTTACGGTTCGGTTTTCAGCATTGGTTAACCGAAAAAACCAAAAAACCGAAAAGTCTATAGACCAACCTTGCTCCTTACCTTACGAGACTAACCAGTTACATGGTTACACCTCCAGACTCCAGTCGCCAACCAACCCAACCCCAACCCGTGAGGGCATGAGGCCGTGACCCCAATCCGAGCGCCTCCAGTCTTCCAGATCCCCAAATCAGAAACCTAGATCCAAGCCGCCGCACCCGCCTCGCCGCCTCCTCCTCGCCTGATCGGTGCCTCGGTGGTCTCCCCGTTCCCGGTCTTCAGCGGTCGCCCCATTCCGGCATTCCTGGTCTTCGACGGCGCGCAGCCGCGCACGGCACTCCACGGCCGCTTCCTCCTCACCCAGTTCCCGGTCTTCAGCATCAGCGCCTTGCTCCGCCCGCTCGCGCCGGCCGCGCGCCTCCTCCCTCGCAGCTTGGTGCTCAGATCTGCCGAGCTCCCCGGCGCTCAGCCTACTACCTAGGTATTCTGGAGTTGCATTCTAAGATCCAGTAGATTTGCTTATCTCTGTGTTTGTGGCATATGTACGAAGCAAACTTGTTTGCTTTAATTAATTATCTCTGTGTTTGTGGTATGGAGAAATTCTTGTTTGCAAATCTCTGTGTTTGTATGTTGTTGTTGTGGCATTTGTATGGTAGACACTTCAGTTCAGTTTCAGTGGTTCGTTGTATCTTGTATGTAGCTGGTAGATCACTTATTTTGGGCCATAGCAAATTAGCAGGGAAAAAACCAAAAAGGGTTAAGGAGATACAGAGCGGAAGTTATCTAGGATGATGATGACGACTGAAGTGCTTGTCCTATTTTAAGTTTAGTTATTTATTATGAATTTAATCTACTAGATGAATTTAATCTGCTATGTGCTATGTGCTTAAGTGCTTATCCTATTTTAAGTTTATGTTGAACTGGTTTGTGGCATGTTGAACTGCTTGTCCAGTTGTCCTATTTTAATCTACTAGATGAAGTTTGTGGCATATTTCATACAGATGTCTGGATGAATTTAATCTTCTATGTACTTGTAGTCCAGGGGGAGTATAATTTCTGTGTTGTGTTGAAATAGCAGTGTTGTGTCGTGTTGGATGCAAAGCCATAATATTACAAGCTTCGATGTGGTTGTATAATTTCTTTGTAGGATGTTGTATAACTGTTGTGATGTGTTGTGTGTTGTATTACAAGCGTTGATGTATCATGTTACAACCTTGTTAATCGTATTTAATTGTATCATGTTTACAACCTTGTTAATCGTATATATCATGTGTTGTGTTGTGTTGTGTTGTATTACAAGCCTTCATATATCATGTTACAGCCGTTGGGACAGAGGAGAATTGCGCCTTAGCGCCTGTGATTCTGTGAAGTGCAACCGTTGGGACAGAGGAGAATTTCGGTTAACCGAATTCCCGAAAAACCGAACCGAATAAAATTCGGTTAATTCGGTTCGGTTTTAACCTCTAAATCGGTTCGGTTCGGTTTTCAAAATTCAAAAACCGAAATTTTTTAAAACCGAAAAAACTGAACCGTAAAAACCGAAAAAACCGAATGCCCACCCCTACCTACGAACTAAGGAGCGAGCCCACTCAGTTGCCTGTGGCACATTGATTGGACACCACGAGTCTTCTTTATATTCCGCTGCAGTTCCATTTATTTAAGACTTAGCCCTACAAGGCGTATTTTTGTAAGTTGGCCATAAGGTTAACTCAACAAGTTGTATATTAAATAAAGAGTTTACTTATTATATGCTGTGTATGATTGTGATGTTCATCTGTGTTGAGACGGTGTGCACTAGCATGATCCTGGACTAGTGTGAAAAACACTGAGGGTCCGGATTTGCACATTTGGGTCCCGACACCGTGCAAGCCCTAGAAGCATTGATGCAGTTCAACCCCACTAACCGGTAGAGCAGTTGTGTGTCCGCCCCTAAGACAAATGTACATGACGGCGCATCTGCCATCAATGACATGCAGGTATATAATACATATGTCTGAAATGCTACGTACATAGAGTATATTGGACATCATAGCTAATTAATTGTATATCGTTATATAGGAGCTGACACTGTGCAAGCTCCAAGTGAGGCTTGCCGATAGCCCTGTTGCCCTGTAGGCTGGTTGGGGGTGCGTGTATCCAACCAGTGATGCGACAGCTGTTCATGGTCGCCCGGTAGCGCTGGGTTACATGATGGTGTGTGTGGACTACGTCGATCAAACTTTCAGTCTCGTCCCACTGGGGATGCCCCCAAACGACGAGATCGTGACACTAGGGCATGCCATCGTGACATTCGTCCAGTGGCATAAGAGGAACATTTTAAGCATCGACCGTCGTCCAGCATCGGGGCAACATGAAAAACATGATCCACCTGCGGTGAAGCTACCAGCTGCAACAAAGCGGCCCACACAATCAAAAATCATGCCCACAGCATCAGTGAAGACTGATACAACACTTAGGACCTGCTCATCTTCCGTGAAGACGACCAAAAGTGGAAAGAGAGATAAGGGGAAATCCAAGCAGATCAGGAAGGAGCTAGAATGTGAATACGCCCTGTTGGCCCGAAAATTCAAACTAGTAGTCTTTACTAACGAAAGAGAGCCTACAAGACCTTTCATCGAAATCCAAAAGACTGCATGATTGGTACATGGAAGAAGCCAAAAAGCCAAAGGCAATACATGTGATGAGTATCTTGATCAGCTTGAAGCATGAGCATCTTTTCAACTAGTCGCTTGGAGGCTTCTTCCTGATTGACTTCGGGGACTTATTCAATCTCTTCAACCTCGATGCTAACAACGCCGGGCTCATGAGATGCTGAACATTGTAAGTGTGTACAATCATGGTCTATACATTTGTGTATTACCAATAAATGTCATATAAGTTCTTACTTTTGTGTGTATAGATACATGATCCTTGAAGATAAAAGGAAGAAAGAACCGGTGGATTTCCTCGACCCACACATAGTCTCCAACCAAACAATGAACGATAATGCTACTTGTCGGCGTACTAGCCAACAGGCACCTCCGAGACGGGTGCTTATGAGGTTTCGACAGGGGCTTTCGGGGCAATCGCCTCGGAATGGAAGACGGTGACGATCGGGGCACCGGGAGACTCAAAGCAATCTGGGACGCAAAGAGTTTTTACCCGTGTTCAGCCCTCCGAAGAGTAATAGCCCTAGTCCTCGCTTTTCTTCGTATTGCTCGCGTTCTTCTTTGGAAAGGATGGAAACCTACTAACAATGAGTCGAACCCCTCTCCCATGCACCCCGGCTCCCTTTTATACTTCTGCCGACGGGGCGCATGGGAGGCTTGCACCGCCACCCCATCATTACATCAAGTACGCTGCGTATTTAATGCGCCCGCTACTATTCTTATGTCACATTAATGTTCGCCAGATCTGTCACAATCTCGCCTTGGGCCCCATGTCCACCAACGCCGCCTGCCTGGCCATGGGGTGAGGTGCGATCTTGACGTCTCCCAAAGCCATGATGCGCTGGGAAGGTGCGCCGCCACGCCGCAGCTTCCATAAGCTTCCACATTCAATGCGCATTTATTCGCATTTAATGTCCCCGATCTCGACAGACTATCCTGGGATGGTGCGCCAGCTGGCCAGGATCGCGACGCCACATGCCCACTGGCGACCACCGCGCTGGTGCCCAGCTGCCTTGCTCAGGCGCTTCACGTGTCCGGGCGACCACCTTATCGACGCTTCAAGCCGCCTGGTTTATACGCCACGTGTCCGGCTGGCTATCACCTATCGATCACCCAGCCGCCTGGCTCAGACGCCACGTGTCCGGGCGCGACCACCTTACCGACGCTTCGCAGGCCTGGTTTATACGCCACGCGTGTCGGGGCGACCACCGTATGGGTTTTTCTCTTGCCGCGGCAGTGGACCCAAGCACGCCCTGGCTGCCACTTGATTCCTTTTTTAGGGCGGGGGAGCGGGTACCTTGGTGTAGAATACGCCGACAGTAGCCCCCGGGCCCACCTAGGAGCGCTTTTTGGTCTTCTGCTCTTCTTTAATTGGCGGCTTGAGAACTGCTCCGGCTCCTGGGTGGGACCCTTCAAAGGTCCGCGTGCCTCGCAAAAAAAGATCTTCCGGCTTCCCCGATTCCCAAGCGGTTTGCGCGGTTACTTCCTCCTTGTAACCGCCGCACGTTCCTTGGGATGCGCCCCATTTACGAGGCTCTTAAACTTCCTCTTTTTCGAATCGCCGCGCCTTTTCGGTTTTCCCACGGTTCGCCTCCTGCGGCCTTATAAAAGGCTGATCGAAGAGGGAGTAGTTCTTCCCCCTTTCAACTCTCTGCGCTCCACCTCTTTCAGACGTTTCAGGCTTTCTTGCTTCATCCCCTTTGCGGTTGCGCTTCGAAATCCCTACCTTCCCGATGGCTCCGATGCTTCCTTCTTCGATCATTGAGGAGGAGAGGGCCGCTAGGTTCTCCTGCACATCACCGGGCGCCCTTCGCCTCCGCTACCGGACTGCCGAGCCCCACTGCCGGCTGGAGAAGTGGTTTTCTTCGGTGGCAGCTCCTTGCCGGCTCGCTACCGCCGGTCTCGACTTTATCTTTCGTTCTCAACTTCTACGCCATCCACCACATTCACCTTCCTCCCAACTCTGTTATCCTCCTTTCTGCCTTTGCTCACTTCTGCGAGATGTTCGTGGGAGTGCTGCCCAACCTTCTTCTTTTTCGCTTCTTCTACACCCTTCGTGCCGCGGCGTACCCGCCGATTCCTAAGTCGTCACCGCGGCTCCGCTGATGGGAGCGTTATGCCGCTATATCCCATTGGACTGCCGGTCCAATCGAGGGATTGGCGCTTGAGTGGTCAGACGCCGAGGACGACAGCCGCATTGAAGTGTCGGATCTTCCGCCTCGCCGGCCGGTCAGAACCCCAACTGGGGCTCCATGAGCGATGCGCGCCGAAGCTCAGGCGATGCTGGCCCGCTGGCCGACCGCTATGACGGCTGGCCCGACGGGGCCATGGTAATCCGGACTTTATTACCCGGAGGTCGTGCCTCGCGCTGGCCCGCCCGCCACTGGCAAGACATGGGCGTGGCGATGGGACCCGGAGTATCCCCGGAGGTAACTGCTTCCGCTCAAGGCCATTCCTTGTTACTTCTATTTCTCTTCCGCAAAACTCGATTCTTACAGCGTTTCTTTGCTCCTGCGATTTCTTTTCCTTCGTGTCGATACCGCCGGAATTTGGCTGACGACATGATCGACCGATGGATGCTGCAACTGGGCCTATCCGGCCCTGTCCCGCCGTTTCCGGCGGGTGCGGTCCCGCTTTGCCGGCTGTCCCCCGGGGAGCGCGCGGCAATAATCCGCGCCCTGCCCTCGATGGACGCCATGGGCTCGCCCGTCGTGACACGCCAGGCGCCCTTAACGATCCGGATCCTCCTCCGCGGCGTCGGGGAGGGCGACGAGTGAGGCGCAGCGCCGGATGATGACGACGGATCCGCCCACGCTTCCCGAGGCCCCGCCTCCTGGGCGGCCGGGCGAGGACTTCCACGCCGGCCGCGGGGGCTTCACGTCGGCCGCGGGGCTGCTTGCGGTAACGGTTCCTCCGTGGTGGCGGGGGCTCGTCGACCCGGCCGGTCGTCGCTCGCCCCTGCCGGGGCGCGACGTTGAACCCTCCGCCGCCAATACCTTTTGTGCCGCCACCGCCACCGCCAGCCGCGGTCCTTCCTCCGCCTCCGTCTTCGCCGCCCAGCGATGGCGGTCTAGCTCGGTCTCGCCTTCGCCGCCCGGCCGATGGCGGGTCTACCTCCGCCTCCGTTGGCTGCGGCGGATCTGCCGCCTCGCTACGGGCCGGGTACTGCCCGAGCGTGCCCCGCTTCCCAAGGCCAGCGCCCAGGTACTCACCTGGAGATGCAACTACAATAAAAATTTTCGTTAAGACTAATTCTTACCGTTATTTCCTTCTTTGTCCAGGGTTCTCGCTCGATATCCTCGCTGCCGTGGACGGGCGGCCAAGGTGCCGCAGCTGTTAGGGCTGCATCAACCGGGGTCGCCGAGCCCCAGGACGGTCAGGGGCCGGCGGACGATTCTCAGGTAGCCGCTGCGGCCGTCGTTTAGGACCAAGGCCCGTTCGGCCCCGTTCCTACCCCTGAACTTCCCACCGCCTGTTCCTCGGACGCCGATGCCCTGGCGGCCCTCGGCGAGCTCTACTCAAAGACGAGCAATCGCCTGGTGACGAGCAGGGAGCGGTTGACGGAGGCGGGAACCGAAATCAACCGCCTCCGTAAGGAGGTGGTGGACCTGCACGATCGGGGCTGGCCGAGCCGCAAGCGAGGGAGCGGAGCGGCAGAGCAAAGCACCACCGCACCAGCGCTCTCCGCAGAGCCGAGGCGAGAGAGCTAACCGGGCTCAGTCGGAGGTGGAGACACTGCGGATGCTGCGCCACGCCTTCGATCGGACGGTGGCCAGCCTCGCTCCCTTGGGGCTGGAGCAGCCGGGTCCGCGGGAGGAGAGGCCACGGCATTACACCTTTTGCCTCTCGCTGCATCAGCGGATTTCCTCACGCGCCGCCGCCGCTTCTTTCCGCCGGTCCGCCCAGAGGGGCGCCGCGCTGCGCCGTTGGCTGGCACGTATAGCTTGTCGCGCCACCGTGACGCTAACTCGATCCGGTTCGTTGCCGCCCAAGGGCTAGAGGATGCATCGGGCGCGGAGGAGCGAGTTCACGAAGCTTCCGAGCAGGTTGCCGCCCAGCTAGCGATGGAGAACCCCCAGATGGAGGCGGTGGCGGAGGACGTGGCGATGGTGCTGGACGTGGCCCCTCCTGCTGAAGATGCGGCGGCAGCCGAGGAGGCGGCTGATGACCCGGAGGACCCTCCGGCGCCCCCTCAGTAGCTTTTCTTCTTTTCTTTTTTGGTGGTGACTTTGTCTGCAAAACTTTAGGCATTTGCCATTTCGAATGAAATAGTAGTGTAAAATTCCCTGCCAAGTTGCTTAAGAACTCGCTTTTGCCGTAATTTTTTCTGGTTCCACACGAATGAGCACATAATCGCTTAAAGACTTCAAGTCTTGCGCCGCGGGACCTCGGCCCTCAAACCCTTCGCCTTAGCAAAATTTACCTCCCAGGTAGCCTCTAGGGAACGAACACTTAGTGAGTCGTGACAGGACCTTGGGCTTTTGGTAACGGTGCTCGAGGCGCCGACCCCCACGGGGACACCCGGAGTGTCATGGCCGTGCTGGGGGTCGTGCTGAACCAGCCGCCCAACCGCCCAGTTCTGCACGCCGCTCTCACTTAGCGATTCCGTCTTTGCCGCTGGGTGTTTGCAAGGCGGCAGGGCACCAGGGGCGAGTGCCTTGGCGCTGCCACCAGGCAAAAGACCGAAGGAGGCGTAAAGAACAAATACTTCGGATAAAGAAAGTGAATATTTAATTTTAAACACAAGGTCTCCCCCGACCCACGGCGGAAAGGAAGACACACTCCGGCCGGTCGGGGAACAGACCCTAGGACTTACAACCGATCAGGGGTAGAACTTGCGCAGATTTTCTATATTCTGGGAGTTTGTTAGCTCTTCACCGTCTTCAGTGGCCAGCCTAACCGCCCCGGGACGAGAGACTGAGACCACTTTGAAGGGTCCCTCCCACTGGGGAGACAGTTTATGCGACCCGGCATGCGACTGGATTCTTCGCAAGACCAGATCGACCACTGCCAGCGTTCTCTCATTAACCCGGGAGGCGTGGTACCGTCTGAGACTTTGTTGGTATCTTGCGGCGCGCAAAGCTGCTCGATCTCGTGCCTCTTCCAGGAGGTTGACGTCGTCCCGGCGCAGACCCTCCTGCTCCTCTTCTGTGAATGCTGCGACGCGGGTGATCCTACCCAATTCGTAAGGGAGAACAGCCTGCGCCAGAGACCAGGAAAAAGGAGTTTCCCCGGTAGCTTGGCTAGGAGTGGTCCGAAGTGACCACAACACACGGGAGTTCTTCGTCCACCGCGCCACGCTTGTGAAGTCGGTCGAACGCCCGGGTCTTAAGGCCCTTCAACACCAGCGCGTTGGCCCGCTCGACCTGGCCGTTACTCTTGGGGTGGGCGACCGAGGCAAAGCAGACTTTGGTGCCCATCTCCTCACAGAAATCCAAGAAGGTCGCGCTGGTGAACTGTGCGCCGTTGTCGGTGATAATGCGGTTGGCGACCCCAAAGCGGGCGAAAATCCCTTGTATGAACTTGACTGCAGTCGCGGCGGTGATGGATCTCACTGCCTCGGCTTCCACCCACTTGGTGAACTTGTCGATGGCGACGAACAGGTGGGTGTAGCCCCCTGTGGCCCGCAGGAACGGGCCCAGGATATCCAGCCCCCAGACCGCGAAGGGCCAAGAGAGCGAGATAGTTTGCAGGGCCTGGGCTGGTTGGTGGATCTGCTTGGCGTGGAACTGTGTCGGGACCCCGAATTTGCAAATCCGGACCCTCTGTGTATTCAGCACTAGTCCAGGAACGCGCTAGTGCACACAGTCTTAACATCGGTAAATATCACAATCATACCAATCGATATTATCAAAGTACTTTATTTAAATAACCAAAGTGGTTACTCGACCTTATGGCCAAGTTACAAAATGTATGCCTCGCAAGGCGAAACTTATTCAGAGAAAAATAATAATAGCAGCGGAAAAACAACGAAGGCAACATCGTGGCGCCATCCAGTATACCACAGGCAACTGACTGGGCTCGCATCCCTAAGTAGACGGGTCCTCTTGGAATTCCTCCTCCAAAGCTGGTGCAGTCTCTTCTTCAACTGATATTGTGTTGAGGCAAGGGTGAGTACTTGGTACTCAGCAAGTCATGCACAGAATGCAAGCTAATATACTATATGCATGGCTTGGTACAAAGGAATAGCTCAAGGTATATTTGCAGTAACAGCTTTTGAAAAGTAATATAAGTAGATTCGAAAGCAGTAGAAATAAGTAAAGCATAAATAACTTTTCGAGAAGTTTAATAAACATTTTCCCCATCCTAAACCACATTTCCATCATTTTCATTATTAAACCAACCCAACTTTCAAATCCAAGTTATTTTCAGAAAGTCTAACCCTTGACTGTAATTCCAGTGGATTGTGCAGTACCGTGGACTCGGCTATTTAAATAGATTCCAAAATCTGCATAGGTTATGCACTTTACCCACAAGATACAATCAAACACCACAAAGGCGAAGTTCCTCAGAATAAAGCCTTTCTAAGCCTCAAACAAGACAGTGGTCCTCTCAGGTTCGTGCTCTACACCATCCCTTCCCTTAGCCAAGGCGAAGTATGGGACCAACACACCGTTAGATGGGTATCTGGCCACACCACGATACGCTCCCCGCACAATCACACAAACGGTGTAATTGACACCCTGAGGCTCCACAAGTGAGTCCTTAGCGACTTAGTCAACTAGGGCCGTCCCATTCCGACCATGTGGTTGCAAGTATGACCCAGTTCAAAGGCTTGCAAGGTTAAGTCCTTAGAGTGACCAGGGCAAGACTACCCAAGAACCAAATCAACATCCCCAATGCCACAACCGCCCACTGATTACTCTTGCCACATGCCCCGGCCGAAATCGCTTATCAAACCCCGCTTGATTACCATGCACCACGTGCCATCAACATCACATGATACTTTTCCAAAACAGGTTCAATATATCATTAAGTCAATATTAACATTTGATTGTCCAAAATCATGTCATGAGCACGAAAGTGTGCTCCAAGCAAAGATACTACAATCTGCCTAAACCCATGTTGGCGATTTAATAATGTCCAACTAGTAATCCACAACTAGGGTGACAAGGGTCATGGCACATACTTAAATAATCAAGGTGTCATACAAAGAAATTGGTATTTATCTATCCCCATGTTTGAACAAAGTATCTTTCTAATTGATCTAGCATGCAATAGTTTAAATCAAAATAGATTTCGAAATAGGATCAACATGGTCAAAGCACAACTTGCCTTCAAAAAGTACTTGCTCTTGGTCTTGAGTTGGATCCTGAGTCAATACTTCTCCTTCAAATCCTTCCCAGACTTCAACGCCTACTCGTAAAGCGTGCAAATAGCAAAACACAAATAAACAATAGGCAAAAACATCCCAAAACTCCAAATAAAATCCATAAACAGAAAGAACATAATTTTCTGGATTTTTAGAAACTGGAATAAATCGTCAAATTCGGAGTTAAAACGCAAAAGTTATGATTTATTAAAGTTTAAATAATCAATTAAATAATATTACAGAGAAAAACTTTAGTCCAAAAATTAAATAAAATTCATATTTAGGTAGATCTCAATTTTATACAAATTTAGAAATTTGAATCACTCAAATCGGAGTTGAAACGCAAAAGTTATAAGCGTTTGAAGTTTGAAACAAAATCTGAAATCATTATTCGAATTAATAAATCATTTTTCTTTTTCGGAAATTAATTATTGCGCCAAGAAGGACACGTGGCAGCCTCTCGATTGGTTGGTCGACGCCACCGCTCATGGGCTCACTCACGGCGCGGTTTGGTCCACGGTGGACCCGGTCCACGCTTCGGGTGAGGCGACAGTGGGACCCAATCACGCTAAGGTCTCACGCAAACGCGGCTGACGTGTGGGCCCTCTGACACGCGGGGCCCGCGTGTCAGCGTCACACGCACGCACGCGTGGACGCTGACCGCGTCGGTCCACCTTCCCAACACGTGGCGCAATCTCGGCCGTTGGTTTGAAAATCAACGGCGCGGATTAGATCCAGGGTTTAACACGTTGAAACTACTCGATGCTCGTGGGCCGTTCGATCTAGATCGGACGGTCCAGATCTAATCCTATAATAGCACTGCTACGGCACGTGGCAATTGTGAACCGTTGGATCTTGATCCAACGGTCCAGATCTAATCGGGCTTGGAACACGTGAACTCACCTCAACCGTCCGATCTGGATCTGACGGTTCACCGAGCTCGCGAAGTCCGGCGATGACGCGGCGAGGCCTGGGCACCGGAGATGAGAACGATGACGAGCCCGACGGCGTTTCGGGGTTGCTCCGGCGAGATGAATCCTTCCTTCGGGTGCGTCTCGTCACGGTGGTTCCGGATCTGGCTCCTTCGGCGGAAGACGACGGCGGTCGGCCAGGAATCGGCGTTCAACCTGCGCCGCAGGGCTCCAACTACGGCGAGCTCGCACGGGCTACTGGCGGCGGCTCAGGCGAGATGGCTCGGGGAAACGGGTGCGCAAAGATGAGGGCAACCTCGGGGGACGTCTCACGCTTTAAATAGCCTCGGCGTTCGTGCCCGAGACGGAAACCTAGTTTTACACGGCGGCGGGCGCGGCGGCGGAGTCCGGCTCGGTCTCGGCGAAGACGACGACGCACAGCCGTCCACGTGGCACGATCAACGGCCACGATCGCACGGGCGCGATCGGATCCGGGCCGGATACGGCTCGAACCGGTACGGGCGGATCTCAGCCGTTGGATCTTGATCCAACGGTTGGGATTGATTAGGTTTAGGAGTGGTCTTGGCCGAGTCAATCGGCTCTGCCTGACTCGAACTCGAAGTTCGACTCGGGCTCGGTCGGATGAACAAGAATCGACTCGAGTTGAATTTCCAGCGATTTAATATTTAAAATAATTTCCAAGAATTCATTTAATTCATTAAAAATAGCAAATGACTCGTAAAAATTCGTAAAAATTCGAAAATATTTTGGAACATTTTGGACTCAAATAAAATATTTCCAACAAAATTCTATTTGCAAAATTAAATTCTTTAATTATTTCAAAATGGGATAAATTCAAATAAATTCCAAATAAATCCAAATAAATTCCAAAAATTCACCAAAGTGCCAAATCACACATGAATTCAAGAAAGCAAAATTTTGGGGTGTTACAAACCTCCCCCCCTTAATAGAATCTCGTCCCCGAGATTCAGGGCTCACTACAGAATAGGTTTGGAAACTCTTTCTTCAAATCCTCTTCGCGCTCCCAAGTCGCTTCGCTTTCTTCATGGTTGCTCCACTGAATTCTACAGAAACGGGTTGACTTGTTTCTAGTTTCTCGATCCATTGTGTCCAGAATCCTCACGGGATGCTCCTTGTAAGTCAGATCTTCTTGCAGCTCGATTGACTCCAAGGGCGTTTGCTCCTCTGGCACTCCGTGCAAACAGACAATCCTGATCATGTACAATTCTGCTAATTTATCTCCCGAGTAAGTGGTCTTCACGGGGATAAAATGGGCGACTTTAGTCAAGCGATCCACTATAACCCATATGGAGTCATAACCTCCTTGAGTCTTCGGCAAACCGGTAATGAAATCCATTCCGATTTCCTCCCACTTCCACTCAGGTATTTTCAGCGGTTGTAGCAATCCTGCTGGTCTCTGATGCATTGCCTTGACTCTCTGGCATACATCGCACAATGCAACATGCTCGGCAACTTCACGTTTCATACTCGCCACCGTAATCTCTCCTTCAGATCCTCGATACATCTTGGCGCTTCGTGATGAATTGAGTACTTAGAGTCATGGGCTTCTTCCGTAATCGCTTGCTTTAACTCCTTTTGTTAGGCACACAAATGCGATCCTTCATCCACAACGTGCCTTGCTCATCCAACTTGAAGTCCTCTCGCCTTGCCTTCCTCCTTGATGGACTTAATCTCGCGGATCTTGTCATCATCCTTCCGCCCTTCTCGGATCCGCTCCTCCAGGGTAGGCTTTACTTCTAATGCGCCAAGAATCCGCTAGGTACTACCTCAATCTTCATCTTTGAAAATCCTCACATAACTCATCCCGACCGGTGGCTAGCAACGTACTCACGGTGATGGCTTTTCCGACTCAGGGCATCGGCTACTACGTTGGCCTTCCCGGATTGTAATGAATTCCAACATTATAGTCCTTGATCAACTCTAACCATCTCCTTTGCCTCATATTCAGATCCGATCGGTGAATATGTACTTAAGGCTCTTATGATCCGTATATACTTCACATCTGCTTCCAATCGATAGTGACGCCATATCTTCAAAGCATGCACTACGGCAGCCTAACTCTAGGTCATGCGTCGGATAATTTTCCTCATGCGGCCTTAATCGCCTTGATGCATACGCGATTTACCTTTCCATTCTCGCATCGGACACATCCAAGTCCTTGGCGCGATGCGTCACAATAAATATCGAAGCTTTGAGCAACATCCAGAGAACTAACACCGGTCTTGATGTCAATCGCTTCTTCACTCTGAAATCCTTTCTCACATTCTCAAGCGCCCATGCAAACTTCTTTTCCTTCTTCAAAGAATTGCGTAAGAGGTTTCGCAATTGTCGAGAAGCCTTCAATGAAACGGCGGTAGTATCCTGCCATTCCAAGGAAACTCCGACCGGGTCACGCCTTCTACCGCTCCCAATGTAACACAGCCTCTACTTTGCTTGGGTCTACGGCGACTCCTTCATGCGGTCATTACATGTCCAAGAAACTCCACCTTGTCCTTCCAAAATCACACTTGCTGAACTTGGCGAAAAGTTGTTGTTCCTCGACTTTTCCAAAACTCGCCTTAAGTGTTCGGCATGTTCATCCTCTGTCTTGGAGTAGACTAGGATATCGCCTATGAACACGACGACAAACTTGTCCAAATATTCCATGAACACCTTATTCATCATATTCATGAAATAAGTGGCGATTCGTTAAATTTCAAAGGACATAATCAGAACTCGTGAATGTCCATATCTTGACGAATGCGCTTGAATATCTTCTCGATCGGATCTTCAATCGATGGTATCCCGATCTCGCATCAATCTTGGAGAAAACTCCGCTCCTCTCAACCGATCAAACAAATCATCAATCCTGGGTAGCGGATACTTATTCTTCACGGTGACTTCATTGAGTGCACGGTAGTCAATGCACATCCCGAAACTCCCGCCCTTCTTCTTGACAAACAAAACCGGTGCTCCCCACGGCGACTAACTGGCCTCGATAAATCCTTTCTCCATTAACTCTTCTAGATTTTTCTTCATATCTACCAACTACGCGGTAGACATCAGATAGTGTCTCTTTTCTATCGGTGCTGTACAAGGTACAAGATCTATCACAAACTCTATGTCCCTCGTCTCATGCATACCGTAGATCTTCGGGAAAAACATCGGGTACTCATTCACTAATGAGACATCATCTATGCTGATTGCCTTGGTACTGTTAACCATCAATCGTCCATCTCTAATCAGCAGTGGCTTGAAATTCCACTTCCTTCCCACACTGCTCTCAATCGAGATAGTCCTTCGTCCACAATCCAATACACCCTTGTGCTTGGATAACCAATCCATTCCCAATATGACGCTCTAAGGTCCGGGTCTCCAAAATTATAAGGTTTGCTAGGAACTCTATTCCATCTATTAGTATTCTCACCCGGAACATCCTACTTTCGTTCGGAGTTCTGAACCAGGGGTTTGAACTAAAAGCATGCACTTAAGTCTTGCAATCCTCAAATCATTTCTAGTAGCAAAGCCTTGCGAAACAAACGAATGCGAAGCTCCAGAGTCAAACAAAATCAGCAGGTGTACTGAGTTAACAAGTAACTTACCCAAGACGACGTCAGTAGCATTCTGCAGGCATCTGCGGTGACATGGTTGACTCGGCCTCTCACCACGGCCTGGGTGTGGCTCCTGGTCTTTGGCGTCCTAGCCGGGTGGTTCATAGATTGAAGCGAATCGGGTCACTCTCGCTGTCTTCTTTGGACAATCAAGGCAAAGTGTCTCGCTCGTTGCGCTTGTAGCAGCTGCCTCACTGCTCCTTCTTGCCGATCGCTCGAGTAGTGTTTCTAGCGGGGGCCGGGTCCGTAGTTTTGGTTGATGTGTCTTGGTGCCGGGATGGTGTCCTTGTTGCATTCTCGTGGTTGGAATCAAGAATTGATTTGGTGCAACTCTCAAGCGCCGCTATGCGTTCCCTGGCGTGATCCTTGCTGTTGCATCCTGCGCTTCCTGTTCTCATCCAGTTCCTTGCGCTTGTCCTCAAGAATAAGCGCCTTATTCACCAACTCCTGGAAATCTTGCTTTAATGCTCTGAACTCCTCCTTCTTAAGGTCCATGATTCCTTCAGGCACGTGATACTGTCGGAATGCAGCTGTGAACTCTTCCCAAGTGATATCTTGAGGGTTCTCTTGCGTGGCACAGAAGTTCTCCCACCATTCTGGCCAATGTTCCTTCCAGCTGATGGGAAGCGTAGAGTACCTTCTCATTCCCTATGCATTGAGCTATGTGTAGCTTCCTCTCGATTGATCTTAACCAATCATCGGCCTCCAATGGATTGGCATTCCCAGAGAAAGTGGGTGGGTGAGTTCTCATGAACTCTGACAGCCTTGTATTCTGGCGTTGTCCAGGATTAACTTGATTAGCAGTGGCCTGAGCAGTGACGTGCTGCATTTGTTGCATCATAGCATGCATCAATCGAGTCTGAGCAGCAAGAAATGCTCCAAAATTCTGCATATCAATCAAGCGGCCAGGTGCTCCACCATTGGGGTTTTCATCTTGGCGGGAACCACTTCCATTGCTTCCAAAGTTTCCACGGGTATTCACCATCTGGTCGATTTGCTCTAGGTTTAGAGATGAGAGGGAAACAAGAATAGACAAGTAATATGGAACTTATGCGGCGAAAGGTGTAACTTTAAGGTCCAACTTTATTATTAATAACTTGGTATGGCTTACAATGCCTAAGGGCCTTGCAACACATACTGCACACTCAAGAAGCAATGAAAATCCAAATCGAACTAACACCGAGTCTAACGCCTAAAGGGTGACTCTTTATTCTATGACGCGACTCGGCGAAGGAGTCTCACTATAGAACCTATGCTCACTCATCGAAAACCTCCACGGCCTGGGTACGGTGTCGTGGGCATAGGCGCCGAAACGATTGCCATGTCCAAAGAATCGTGTCCTCTATGGTAGTCGAAGAAGCAGTGTCCTCATCGAGATCTCGACTCCTCCGATCTCGCTCGTGTAGCTCGAGTAATCGCTCTGGGTCTGTCCGTACAAGGTCATCTCCAACTCGTCAATCCTTCGTAGAAGGTGTGCCACATACTCTTGAGCTTCCCGCCATCTGTTCTTCTCTGCCGTGATCTCCTTGTGGGCCTTCAGTAGCTCCTTGCTTGTATTATCTAGTACATCCTCCTGGCGACGACAAATCGTGCCAACCGTGTAACCGTGGCATCCTCATCCTGAATCGCCGGGTCAAGAAGGTTATCGCTACGCGGATGATAACGGAACACCGCATTTCCAACTCTCTGGCGTAGATACGGGTAATGTGCCGCATTGCTCGTCGTGATACTTCTTGGATACCCATCTCGCATTGTAGATCTCCGGCGGTCGCAGTGTATCGGAGCGATTGCCTGGCCCTTTTCCTAGCAGTACCTCAATCCTCACGTCACAAGCCTTGATCAATCCCGCTTGTCCGATCACCTCCACTTGGTATTGCGGCTTCTCAAAATCTCCGAGGATCCAGAGCATATGCCAAAGTTCTGCAGCGTGACCAACTCCCAGATCAACGTAGTTGAACTCTTCCTCCATCTGTCACAAGAGTGCTTTACGTAAGAACTCGGAATTTTTAAATTGTGACAAGGTAAGGGATAATTTCAGCAAGAGGCAAGAAAAGAGAGAAGGGGATAAGTCGAGAGGTCATTTCTTATCTTGACAACTTTTTAGCTTTTAGAAAATAGGTTTTATCCTCACTACGACCATTCTAGCTAGGGTTGAGCCTACAATAAGTATGGCTCGATACCACCTCTGTCTGACCCCGAATTTGCAAATCCGACCCTCAGGTATTCAAAGCACTAGTCCAGGAACGCGCTAGTGCACACAGTCTTAACATCGGTAAATATCACAATCATACCAATCGATATTATCAAAGTACTTTATTTAAATAACCAAAGTGGTTACTCGACCTTATGGCCAAGTTACAAAATGTATGCCTCGTAGGGCGAAACTTATTCAGAGAAAAATAATAATAGCAATGAAAACAACGAAGGCAACATCGTGGCGCCATCCAAGATACCACAGTAACTGATCGGGCTCGCATCCCTAAGTAGACGGGTCCTCTTGGAATTCCTCCTCCAAAGTCGTGCGCTTCTTCTTCAACTGATATTGTGTTGAGGCAAGGGTGAGTACTTGGTACTCAGCAAGTCATGCACAGAATGCAAGCTAATATACTATATGCATGGCTTGGTACAAAGGAATAGCTCAAGGTATATTTGCAGTAACAGCTTTTGAAAAGTAATATAAGTAGATTCGAAAGCAGTAGAAATAAGTAAAGCATAAATAACTTTTCGAGAAGTTTAATAAACATTTTCCCCATCCTAAACCACATTTCCATCATTTTCATTATTAAACCAACCCAACTTTCAAATCCAAGTTATTTTCAGAAAGTCTAACCCTTGACTGTAATTCCCGAGCATTGTCCAGTACCGTGGACTCGGCTATTTAAATAGATTCCAAACTCTGCAGAGGTTATGCACTTTACCCACAAGATACAGTCAAACACCACAAAGGCGAAGTTCAGTAACAAAGCCTTTCTAAGCCTCAAACAAAGACAGTGGTCCTCTCCTGCTCGTGCTCTACACCATCCCTTCCTTAGCCAAGGCGAAGTATGGGACCAACACACCGTTAGATGGGTATCTGGCCACGACCACGACACGCTCCCCGCATAATCACACAAACGGTGTAATTGACACCCTGAGGCTCCACAAGTGAGTCCTTAGCGACTTAGTCAACTAGGGCCGTCCCATTCCAGCCATGTGGTTGCAAGTATGACCCAGTTCAAAGGCTTGCAAGGTTAAGTCCTTAGAGTGACCAGGCAAGACTACCCAAGAACCAAATCAACATCCCCAATGCCACAACCGCCCACCTGATTACTCTTGCCACATGCCCCTGGCCGAAATCGCTTATCAAACCCCGCTTGATTACCATGCACCACGTGCCATCAACATCACATGATACTTTTCCAAAACAGGTTCAATATATCATTAAGTCAATATTAACATTTGATTGTCCAAAATCATGTCATGAGCACGAAAGGTGCTCTAAGCAGTATACTACAACGGTCTAAACCCATGTTGGCGATTTAATAATGTCCA
Source organism: Rhipidocladum racemiflorum (assembly GCA_036346355.1). Lineage (NCBI taxonomy): Eukaryota > Viridiplantae > Streptophyta > Magnoliopsida > Poales > Poaceae > Rhipidocladum > Rhipidocladum racemiflorum. Next base: position 26,502,889 of record CM070571.1, read on the forward strand.
ACTAGTAATCCACAACTAGGGTGACAAGGGTCATGGCACATACTTAAATAATCAAGGTGTCATACAAAGAAATTGGTATTTATCTATCCCCCATGTTTAAACAAAGTATCTTTCTAATTGAACTAGCATGCAATAGTTTAAATCAAAATAGATTTCGAAATAGGATCAACATGGTTAAAGCACAACTTGCCTTCAAAAAGTACTTGCTCTTGGTCTTGAGTTGGATCCTGAGTCAATACTTCTCCTTCGAATCCTTCCGGCACTTCAACGTCTACTCGTAAAGCGTGCAAATAGCAAAACACAAATAAACAATAGGCAAAAACATCCCAAAACTCCAAATAAAATCCATAAACAGAAAGAACATAATTTTCTGGATTTTTAGAAACTGGAATCGTCAAATTCGGAGTTAAAACGCAAAAGTTATGATTTATTAAAGTTTAAATAATCAATTAAATAATATTACAGAGAAAAACTTTAGTCCAAAAATTAAATAAAATTCATATTTAGGTAGATCTCAATTTTATACAAATTTAGAAATTTGAATCACTCAAATCGGAGTTGAAACGCAAAAGTTATAAGCGTTTGAAGTTTGAAACAAAATCTGAAATCATTATTCGAATTAATAAATCATTTTTCTGTTTCGGAAATTAATTATTGCGCCGCAAGGACACGTGGCAGCCTCTCGATTGGTTGGCTGACGCCACCGCTCATGGGCTCACCACGGCGCGGTTTGGTCCACGGTGGACCCGGTCCACAGCTCGGGTGAGGCTGACAGGTGTTACCCAACTGTCAGTGCGGGGTCTCACGCAAACACGGCTGACGTGTGGGCCCTCTGACACGCGGGGCCCGCGTGTCAGTGTCACACGCACGCACGCGTGGACGCTGACCGCGTCGGTCCACCTTCCCAACACGTGGCGCAATCTCGCCGCTGGTTTGAAAATCAACCCGCGGATTAGATCCAGGGTTTAACACGTTGAAACTACTCGATGCTCGTGGGGCCGCTCGATCTAGATCGGACGGTCCAGATCTAATCCTATAATAGCACCGCTACGCACGCGTGGCAATTGTGAACCGCTGGATCTTGATCCAACGGTCCGTATCTAATCGGGTTTGGAACACGTGAACTCACCTCAACCGTCCGACCGATCTCGACGGTTCACCGAGCTCGCGAAGTCCGGCGATGACGCGCGAGGCCTGGCACCGGAGATGAGAACGATGACGAGCCCGACGGGCGCTTCGGGTTGCTCGGCGAGATGAATCCTTCCTTCGAGTGCGCCTCGCCACGGTGGTTCCGGATCTGGGCTCCTTCTGGCGGAAGACGACGGCCGGCGGAATCGGCGTTCAACCGCCGCACGTGGCTCCAACTCCGGCGAGCGCGCCCGGGCAAACGACGGTGGCTCAGGCGAGATGGCTCGGGGGAACGGGTGCGCCAAGATGAGGGCAACCTCGGGGGACGTCTCACGCTTTAAATAGCCCCGGCGTTCGTGCCCGAGACAGAAACCTAGTTTTACACGGCGGCGAGCGCGGCGGCGGAGTCCGGCTCGGTCTCGGCGGAGACGACGACGCCACCGCCCACGTGGCACGATCAACGGCCACGATCGACGGGCGCGATCGGATCCGGGCCGGATAAGGCTCGAACCCGACGGCGGATCTCACCGTTGGATCTTGATCCAACGGTTGGGATTGATTAGGTTTAGGAGTGGGTTCGGCCGAGTCAATCGGCTCGGTCGGACTCGAACTCGAAGTTCGACTCGGGCTCGGTCGGATGAACAAGAATCGACTCGAGTTGAATTTCCAGCGATTTAATATTTAAAATAATTTCCAAGAATTCATTTAATTCATTAAAAATAGCAAATGACTCGAAAAATTCGAATTCCGAAAATATTTTGGAACATTTTGGACTCAAATAAAATATTTCCAACAAAATTCTATTTGCAAAATTAAATTCTTTAATTATTTCAAAATGGGATAAATTCAAATAAATTCCAAATAAATCCAAATAAATTCCAGAAAATTCCAAAAATTCACCAAAGTGCCAAATCACACATGAATTCAAGAAAGCAAAATTTTGGGGTGTTACAAACTGGCACGCTTCGCATCTCCTCACCAGCTCGCAAGCATCCTGGAGGGCGGTTGGCCAATAGAACCCTTGACGGAAAGCCTTTCCCGTCATCGTTCGTCCGGACATATGGCTCCCGCACACGCCTCGTGGATATCGAGAGCAAACCGCTCCCCTCTTCCCAAGTGATGCACTTCGTAAGAATTCGTTCTTACCTCGCGGTATAGATCGCCGCCCACCAGGGTATAGCACTTGGCCTTTCGTGCTACCTTCTTCGCCGACGCATCATCGTCGGGGCATTCTTGATCCCGCAGTAGGCCAGGATCGATCCATCCATGTGCCTTCCGGTCAAGCACGGCGACCACGAGGTGGTCGTCCGGCACTCCGCCCGCCAAGCGCTTTCCACCGAGACCACTTTCCTCCAAGGGCGAGGGCTGAAGCGGCGCCACCACCGCCCCCGCCGAAATGGGGCTGCGATGGACGGTCGCGAAGCCTTTCTTCAAAGACCCCGACCGCACAGAGATCTGGTTGAGGCGAGCCGGGCGAAGTTCGTCTCGCCAGATGGTTGTCGCGTCGGGGATATGAGTATACCCCAACCCTTCAAATGCCTTTCCAACTTCCCCGACCTCCGCCAGTACGCCGCCATGACGGGATCAGACAGAGAAATCTTTCCTTGCCTGATTGACGACACAGGAGTCGCCCTTTACTTGCGGTAGCCGGACGCCGATCGCTGCGGCGCGTTCAGAGCCCACCCAAAGAAGCCCTCGTACTCGGCGACGCGTTGTTAGTGGCCTTGAAGCCGAGGACGACCACGCATTTGAGGAGGTCCTGGCCGGAGAGACCAGAAGAACCTCACTTCGCCTTCAAGCCTGAAGGACCTGCCGAAGAAGAGCGCCCAGGGGAGGACGCGGGACCTCATCGGCCGGGCTCACTGAGTCCACTGACGACTAAGTCCGCCACCTTTGACTCTTTATCGCAAGACGAGGAGCGAACTTAATACCGAACTCCCCGGCTGACGGACCACTTTGCGATGCGGCCCTCTCGCTTCCCGGTTGTGGAGGATTTCACGTAAAGGATATGAGGAGACCACCGTGATCTCCTCCCTTGAAAATAGTGCCGCAACTTTCTCGATGCTACCACCACAAAGATAGACCATCTTCTCGAGCCTGAGGGTACCTTGTTTCTGCGTCGTGTAGCATTTTGTCGATGTAGTAGACCGGCCGTTGGACACCTTCCTGCTCCGCCACCGCCAAGGCCACTACATAAGGGCTAGCCGCCACATACAAGAAGAGCGGCTCGCCTTACTGGGGGCGACCAAAGACTGGGGGAAGAGAGGTACTTCTTCAGATCTTCAAATGCTCGTTGGGCTTCTGGGGTCCATTCAAATGAGTTGGTCTTTTCAATAGCTTGAACAGCGGCAGACTTTTTTCCCCGAGCCGATATGAACCGCCCAGGAGGCTAACCGGCCACCAAGCTTTGCAGCTGCTTGAGCCGGGTAGGCGGCTGCATCCGCCGATCGCTTCTATCTTTCCTGATTGACCTCGATTCCACTACCGAGACCAGGAAACCGAGCAGCTTTCCAGATGAGACACCAAACACACACTTCTCGGGGTTCAACTTCAGACAGTAGTTTCTGAGGCGAGAGAAGGTCTCTTCTAGATCCTGAACGAGCTCATTGGCCTTTTTTGTTTTTACCACCAGATCATCGACATACACTTCCAGATTCTTCCCTATTTGGGGCCGAAACAGTATATGCATGGCCCGCTGATAGGTGGCGCCAGCGTTCTTCAGCCCGAAAGGCATCCTGACATAACAGTATACACCGAGGGGAGTCACAAATGCCGTCTTTTCTTCATCTTCTTGCGCCATGCTGATCTGGTGGTAGCCGGAGTAGGCGTCGAGGAAGCATAGAGCTTCGCACCCCGCCGTGGAATCGACGACGATGTCTATCCGCGGCAAGGGGTACGGGTCCTTGGGGCAGGCTTTGTTGAGGTCAAGAAGTCGATGCACATTCGCCACCTCCCGCTGGACTTCTTTACAAGCACGGGTTGGCCACCACTCTGTAAGTGGCCTCCCGCACGATCTTAGCAGACAAAAGTTTTTCCACTTCATCCCGAATGGCATCCTGTCGCCAGCGCCGCCGGATCTTTGCCGAACCGGGTGCGCTTCCAGGAGCGTTGTTAATCGGTGCTCGATCACCTCCCTGGGACCCGGTCATTTCAAGGTTCCCAGCGAACACATCCAGGTTAGACCAGAGGAAGGTGACGAGCGCGTTTTCCTATTTGGCACCGAGGTCGCGCCAATCTTGACGATCTTGCCCGAGCCATCCTCGCCCACGGGACCGCTTTGCTTCGCCTAAGGATCCGGGCGAGCGCTGGTCTTGGCCGAGGGGAGGCCGAGTTGTCGCCCTTGTCGCTGCGTCGAGCGGTGGTGCCGCCAGATCCTCGCCGCTTGTCGAGGCGCAGGCCTCCGCCTATCCACCTTACCGTAATTGGACCCCAGTGCCTGGGATTTTCGCCAAAGATGTAGGCGTAATGGGCCACCGCCATGAACTTGACCAGGCAGGCGGCCGAGCAAGGCATTATAGGGGAGGTCGAAATCAGCGACCTCAAAATCCACCACCGTCCTGGAAGTTCTCCGAACTCCCGAACGTGACCGCAACCGAACTTGTCCTGGGTAAGAGGCCCACCCCGGGCAACTCCAGAATAAATGGGCCGACGCAGCTCAGACGGGATTTGGAGCGCCTGGTACGCTCCAACGGATAGCGAGTTGATGGCACCGCCTCCATCAACTAGGACCCGCCTGGCCTTTATGCGTTGCGGACCGTGGGAGACACCACGATCGGGAGATGGCCAGGGCCGGAGGTGTTCTCCGGGTGGTCGGCCCGGCTGAAAGTTATCGGCTGCTCCGACCACTTCAACGGCCGGCCTGCCCCGGAGGATGACGTTGTGGCGCACACCTGCCTCAGATCTCGCTTGTATCGCGAAGTTCGATGAGTAGGTGGCGAGCCACCGTGTATGAACGCCACCGCGGCGCTCGCTCGCTGGAAGGCTAGCGAGCCGCATCTTCGCTGCCTTCGTCTTCGTGGTCTTTCTCACGGCGCTTCTTGAGCCGCCTGTCGACCAACTTGGACACAACCTGGCAGTCCTCCAAGTCGTGTCCGCTTGTTCGATGGATGGGGCAATAGGGCTTGCCACCATCGTTCTCGCGGCGGGGCGAGCGACGGTCCCTGCGGTCGCCACGCCCGCCCCGGCGCTCGTCCCGTCGGTCCTGATCGTCATGACGCCGGGATTTGGGCTCCGGCTCAGCGACCAAGACCTCCCTAGCGGTTGCCTCCCTTCGCTTTTTCTTTTTCTTCTTGCGGTCGGAGGACTTCGAGGCGCCAGCGTCGCCGGAGTCAGAAGGCCTTGTCGCGCACTTCCGGGCTTCGGCCGCCCTGGCGCACTTGTGCGCCAGGGAGAACAGCTCAGAGGTGGTTGAGAGGACGCGTGTGGCCATCTTTTCCCGCATCTTCTGGTCTCGGACCCCCCTCCGGAAAGCAATAATCACCGACTGCTCAGAAATCCGGATCAGATATGCGGCGTGGCTGAACCGCCGGATGAACTCTCTCGGGACTCCCTCTTTCGCTCCAGAGCGTGGAGATCGCCCTCCACGCCTGGTTGAGCGTAAGAGCCTGAAAGTTGGCGACAAAAATGTCGCCTGACTCCTCCCACGAGTGTACAGAGCCTCGCGGGAGGTTAAGCAGCCAAGACCGGGCAGAGCCCGTCAGCGATGTCGGGAGGTAGTTGGCCATTACTTTCTCGGATCCTCCCGCCGCACGCACCACCGTGGTGTAGATCTGCAGGAACTCCTCCGGGTTGGTGGTACCATCATACTTCTCGAAGGAGGCGGGGTGGAACCTCTCCGGCCATGCAGCTTGCCGGCGGAGAGAGAACGCCCGCATCCGACGTTGTAGGGGAGCGTGGTTGCTCGCCACCCTCGATCCCGAGGAGAGGATGAGGAGTGCGACCTGCGCTCGCCAGAGTCCGAGGAGGAGCCCCGTCTTGCACCCCGCTGGCGCCGCGGAGGACACGACGCAGGTCACCGTCGCGCTGACGTTGCCTCTCGTCAAGGCGCGATCGAAGGTCTTCGCGGTTCCCCCTGGACTCGGGGGGACCGCGGGAAGAAGCGGAGTCACGTGCCCATCCCCCCGTTACAGAGGGGGTTGCAACCAGGACTCCCTTCCCCCTGTCCCGGCCCTTGGTGCCGGGAGAAATTGTCGTGTGGCGGCTGGAAACCGGCGCGTCGGTTGCGCGGGCTCCCTGTCGCCTCATGCCGGAAGCCCCCGGCTGGGTCGCCGCTTCAACTTGTTGCTGAGCGGCATCCACCAGGTGGACGATATCCCGCAGCCAAGGAGTGGCCGGGGTGTCGTCCCCCAGGGTCACCGGAGGATGATCGAGGAGGAGCCGGGCCGCCTGAAGGCTTCGCGCGGGGGTGTCGTCCCCCAGCGCCAAGCGCCGTTGGACAGGCTGACCCCTAGGCGTGGGAGCCAAGTGCACCGCTCCCACGGCGGAGGGGCCCGGGTGGCCCGGCCCCCTCTCCGAACATCGGGACCGGCTACGGGCGCCCCTTACCTCGGGCGGATTGCTGCGCTTGGAATGCGATTCCGCCATGCATAAGCGCCCTACTCCTCGCCGAGCCCCGAATCGAGAGTGAAAAAGAGTAGGCAATCTAACCACCAATAGCCCCTACTGGCGCGCCACCGCCGGGCCAGATTAGCCAACAGCACCTCCGAGACGGTGCTTATGAGGTTTCGACAGGGCTTTCGGGCAATCGCCTTAATGGAAGACGGTGACGATCGGGGCATCGGGAGACTCAGCTAACGGGGACGCAAAGAGTTTTTACCTGTGTTCAGGCCCTCCAAGAGTAATAGCCCTAGTCCTCGCCTTTCTTCGTATTGCTCGCGTTCTTCTTTGGAAAGGATGGAAACCTACTAACAATGAGTCGAACCCCTCTCCCATGCACCCCGCTCCTTTATACTCTGCCGACGGCGCATGGGAGGCTTGCACCGCCACCCCATCATTACATCGCTACGCGTATTTAATGCGCCCGCTACTATTCTTATGTCACATTAATGTCTCAGATCTGTCACAATCCCGCCTTGGGCCCCATGTCCACTAACGCCGCCTGCTGGCCACGGGGTGAGGTGCGATCTTGACGTCTCCCAAAGCCATGATGCGCTGGGAAGGTGCGCCGCCACGCTGCAGCTTCCATGCTTCCACATTCAATGCGCACGATTCGCATTTAATGTCCTCGATCTCGACAGACTATCTCCGGGATGGTGCGCCAGCTGGCCAGATCGCGACGCCACATGCCCACTGGCGACCACCGCCGCTGGTGCCCAGCTGCCTTGCTCAGGCGCCACGTGTCGGCTGGGCGACCACCTTATCGACGCCAGCGGCCTGGCCTGTACGCCACGTGTCCGCTGGCTATCACCTTATCGATCACCCATGCCTGGCTCAGACGCCACGTGTCCGGGCGACCACCTTATCGACGCTTCAGCCGCCTGGCCTATACGCCACGTGGTCCGCCGGGCGACCACTCACCGACGCTTCGCAGGCCTGGCCTATACGCCACGTGTCCGCTGGGGCGACCACCGTATGGGTTTTTCTCTTGCCGCGGCAGTGGGCCCAAGCACGCCCTGGCTGCCACTTGATTCCTTTTTTAGGGCGGGGGAGCGGGTACCTTGGTGTAGAATACGCCGACACTACTTATGTCGAGGATTATGTGATAAAGGCATCACTGGCTCAAAGTGATAAAAAATACATACTTCTAACCTATAACCCATCATAAGTGTTGCACTATGTACATGGTATACTTTGATTTGTACTTTACACGCAACTCAATGTTAGGTTGAGTAACTATGGCTTTATTCCTGTGTAGGTTTTACTGAGTTCTAATTGTATTTGAACCAAGAAAAAACCAGGTTAGCTACGTTTATTTCTTAAGTAAGGGCAGCTATGACTTGAGGACTATCAAAAAACTACTCAATAGTAACCATGTTTTCTCCATAGATAACTCTCCTGTAGCTTGTGGAATGGCTATGGCTAACTTTTTCGGAATCACATAGGGCGTTCAATGTCTATAGAGCTTGTGGAGGGCCACACAAGGACCCGTCAAAGCTAAAACACGATTTTGACTTTTCGGTAGCTGCTAGTACACAATAATCATATATCACATCATAATAATGCCCCTCAAACTAACCAATTCTATTTTCGAAATGCGCCCAGTAGGGATAGGGAAATAGCCTATGTGCCTTCTACGTTTATGTGAACCCTCATCAGTACATAGAAGATCAGCTAGGGGTGGCAATGGGGGCATTCCCCGCTGAGGAGTGCCTCCTCATCCCCATCCCCGTTCGGGTATCGGAGCCCCATCGGGGGCCCATCCCCGCGAAAATTTCACACAAAAGAAGAGCTCTTATAGCCATTTTGACTCTAAAATCATATCAACAAGCAAGGAAAAAAGAATGCATGCATTCATTAAAGATTATGTTGTCTCGTTTACGAAAATGTGAATATGATGAGCTAGAGAATATGTTTGCAATCTAACAACTAAATTGGACTAAACTAAATTCGGATCCCCACAGGGAAAAAATTCCTCGTCCCCGTCCCCGCCATCCCCGACGGGGGAATAATTTTTCCCGTTTCCATCCCCGCGGGGAACGATTTCTTCCCATACCCGTCCCCTAATAGAGGAATTCCCCGCCAGGGATCGGGTCCCCATTGCCACCCCTAAGATCAACGATGCAACTACGTTGAAAAAGGCCCATCTAGAGGCAATTTGAGAAAGCTTGTCTGACTTCTTGATGCGTGAGGCATAGCTCTAGAAGGCACATTCCATTCTTGATGCGTAATTTGTGAAACTTGAGTATTCTATCGGTTAATTGAATTTATGAATTGTAATTATGCATTCCATTGGTTAATACAATATTAGAGTTGATTTCTAAAATGATTGTGTAATCTGTGATATATTGTTTAATATAACATTTGAGTTGATTTCTGAAGTGGTTGTGTAATATGTGATAAAATCTGCTTGCGATATAATCTGTGTGATATAATCTACATGTGATGTGTGTAATCTACTTGTTTCAGAGGGCATGGCTAGCATTTTCTGAGGCTAACCAATAAATAGAAAAGTATTTAGCAGTAAAAACTAATAAGGAATTGTCTGTGATATATCATGTATCACAAACGGTTCTAGTAAACAACCATCTGTATTGTGGGCCACATCACATATGGTTATTTAACAAAACAGTTTGTGATGTGGGCGACATCATAGATGGTTATTTAATAGAACCGTTTGGGATGTGCCCACATCACAGATGATTCTTTACTAGAACCACTTGTGATGTGAATTTCACTGACAGTTCAAGAACTATTTGTGATACATCGTTGTCATCACAGACACATGTTTACAGACGGTTCACAAAATCGTCTGTGATCACCGTTTAGAACTGTCTGTGATGACCTTGTTTGTAGCAATGTATCCTATGTAGAATTGTCCTGACTTTCACAACAACCCTACCTTGTTTGTCCATACCCTGAATTTCTCTACCCACAAAATATTTCCACAATCCTACTTGGGTTACGCTTTTACCACTAGACCTCTCTGGTCCAACCTTCTTAAAATCATTCATTGGATCTACCTGATCCACTTGACATGTTTTAATATTATTTAGATTCAAACTTTTTGATTCACAAGCTAAGATTTCAAAACAATCTACATCCCACAAAATCAGTTTAGAAGACACGATCAAAGGGCGACTTGCATGAGTGAGCTCCGTCTAGCTTGCCAATGTTGAAAAGAGTTCATACGTGTCCTAAACAGCTCTTGAGATTGATTGTTTACAATAATTCAAAATTAAGTTTTATGGTATTCCTATGTTACCTCTTAAGAATGATGCAAAGTCTTAATCATGAATGTTCCTAAGTATGGTGTAAAATCTTATTTATGCTTGATGTGCATTTTTCCTAATTATGTCGTGTATAGAATGTAGAGTTTTGATATGTGTGGTGTGCATTACTTTACTCAAGGGGTTATTTGTGATGTAGTCGATGATTCTTTAATTGTTAATTTTATATACTTAGCATGTGTAAATGTGACAAGGAAATTGATTTATAATATGATTATGAGAAAAGAAAGAGAAAAATATAATTACATCTTGTTTGATTTACTGCATTTCCTTCCTAATAGTGTTTAAATACAATATATATATAAGATGTATTTCAATCATGTGGTATGTGTATTAATTTTACTAAAGTGTTGTTTGCATTTTATTTGGTGATTTTCTAATTACTAAATTTTATATATTGAGTAAAGAGGGAATTAAATCATAATTTAATTCAGAGAAAAGAAAAGAGAAAAACAAGAAATTTGGATATTTTTTTCTACTATTCTTAGCTCCTACTTCTTGTCTTTTATTTTTGGCCTGAGTCAATCTATTTTCTTCCTGTCCCAGGATGACCCATTTAGCCCAAGTTGGCCCACTTGGCCCGACAGGCCTTCTGACCTTAACCCTAACACTAACCTACACGTACTCCCTCATTCCAGCAACCCCGTTTTAGTCCCTTCGCCATCTCTCTCTCACACTCGCCTCTGCCTTGTGCCCGAACGCCGCCTTCCTCTCCCCTCCTCCAGCACCGGCACCACCTTCCTTCTCCACCGGGCACCACTACCAACCCTCGGCCTCCTCCTCTTCTCCTTGTCTTCTTTCTCCTCTAAACCATCCCACGCCACTACTGTTCAGCTCCCTTGGCCCCAGGTTAGCTCCCTAGCCAGATACGACGGCTCCTCACTAGATCTGCAGCTCCCCATCGCCACCAAGCCATCCATCGGCCTTCCCAACACCGGTGCCCTCTCCAGTCCTCTCCTCATTCTCTCCCACCTTGTAACATCCAAAATTTGTGCTTTTATTTAATTTATTGAGTTATTTGAATTTTTGGAATTTTCTGGAATTTATTTTGATTTATTTTGATTTAATTTGAATTAGTTCCTCTCTTGAGCTAATTAAGTATTTAAAAATTTTAACTAAAATTTTGTTGGAAATATTTTATTTGAGTCCAAAATGTCTCAAAGTATTTTTCAGAATTTTTCTGAACATTTTTTTATTTTTCTCAATTTATTTGAATTTCTGGGATTATTTTAAAGAATAAAAACGAAAAAGGAATTTCTGGAAACCCTAACGGGTCTGACCGCGTGGATTGGACCCGTTACCGCGCCGAACCTGACCCGCACCGCCGAAACCGACCTGGACCCGTGTGCGCTGGCCGTTAGAACCAAATCCAACGGCTGAGATTTAGCCACGTGTACGCGTCCTTTGAACCGTTGGATCGGGATCAGGTGGCTGAGATCATGTCCTCGTGTGTGCGTATGGGAGACCGTTGGATCGAGCCACGTGTGCGGCTAGGATTGAGCCACATAGCCTCTCCGTGTCCACGACGGATTCCGCCGCCCCGTACCGGCCCACCCGCGATTTCCGCGCCTATCTCGACGTCCGAACCAATATTTAATGCCCGTGTGTGTGACCGAGGATCGCCTTCGCCCCGCGCACCTTTTTCCCTAGCCGCCGCCCGTAGAGCCCTATTGTGCCCACGATTGCTCGTCGGAGTGGGAGGAGTAGCTGCCTCGATTTTCGCCGTTCTCCGCCGCGGCACACCTGGGAGTAGGACTCATTTCGCCGGAGACGCGCCCAAACGTCGTTCGGCTGGTCATCATCCCCAGCTCCGGCCAGCCAGCTCCGCCGCGACACCACCGACGCCCTCGAGCTCTGCCAGCCATCCGATCCAGATCCAAGGGCCCAGGTTCGTCCACGTCGCCATCCCCGTGTAAAATCCCAGATTAGATCCCAGACGTTAGATGTAGATCGTATGGTTTGGATTAGATCTAGTAGTACTGTTTAGATCAATTTGCAACCATTAGATTTAGATCAGACGGGCGAGAGTGAGCCACGTAGACTCATACTGCACCGTGCTAGATTAGATCATGATCGTTAGATCTAGATCGAATGGTTAGATTCGGTTCATGTGTTAGCGTCAGATGTGATCTCTGTCGTTCGATCTGCGGTGTACGGTGTAGATCGTGCCACGCGTCAAACGTCGGGTCATGCCACGTCACCCCCCACGGTGATGCGGGAGCAAGATCCAATCTTGGTCGTTCGATTCAAATCGAACGGACCGGATTGATTCGCATAGATCCAAAACGTGCGGGATTAGATCTAATCGTGACCATCAGATTTCAAGCCAACAGTCCAGAACGTGCCACATTGCGGGAAGCCGAAGCGACATGGGTCAGCGGCGGTCGTCGCTGACGTCACCCGCGACGTCAGCGTCAGGCCCGCGTGTCAGCGGCTCGGTCGCACCGTGCGATGACATCATCCGTGACATCATATAAACGTCACGGTGGGTCCCGCCTGTCAGCCGGGTCATCGCACTGTACGATGACGTCAACAATGATGTCATCAGTGGGTCCCATGTGTCAGTGACACGTGTACCCGTGGACTGGGTCCACGATGGACTAAACCCGAGCCGTGGACTAGGTCTATGGACCGGCTGACGCAAGCATGACGCAATAAATCAATTTTTTCTTTAGAAAAATAATTCAGCTCAAATTAAAAATGTGTGCTGACGTCATATTTATGAATTTTCAATAGTAAAATAAATGAATTAATTTAGTTTATTCTTTTTAACGTATTTTCAAACTTCAAACGGCTATAACTTTTGCGTTTTAATTCCGATTGAGGCGATTCCAGTTTCTAAATTTTTGTAAAACCAAGCTCTATTTATTGGTGAATTTTATTTAATTTTTTACATGAGTTTTTCTCTGTTTTTATTTATTTGTTGTTTATTCATCCGGTTCGCGTAGACGTTGAACTGCCCAAAGGCTTCGAAAGAGAAGTTTTGACCCAGGAGCAAGTTCAAGACCAGGAACCAGTGCTCTTTGAAGGCAAGTTATGCTTTGACCATATTGATCCTACATTTTGAAACTATGTTAATTTAAATTATTACATGCTAGTTTAATTAAAAATGCTTTTAATTAATTCTGGGAGTAGCTATTCAACCTACTTGATGTATGCCACCTTGTCTAGAATAATTGTATGCCCTGAATCATTTGTCACCCTAGGTTGTGGATTGTTAGTTGGACATTAATATATTGCCAACATGGGTTAATTAGATCGCATGTAGTATGCTTAGCCCTGTAACGTATCAATGACACCATTTTGGAATATTAAATGTTAAATCTTGACTTAATGAGAGATGGAACATATTTTTGGAATTGCTACATGTGTTGTTGATGATGTTGATGGCACGTGGTGTATAGTAATCAACTGGACGATAAAATGATTTAGACTGAGGCAAGTGGCAAGATTGTTCCGGTGGGCCAGGTGTGGCACTTGGGAGGTCGTATTTGGTTTTATTGGCTTGGTTACTTATGAGTTCTTGGGTAGTCTTGCCTCGGTCATCCTAATGACTTAACCTTGCAAGAATTTGAACTGAGTCCAACATACAGCCACAAGTCTAGAATGGGACAGACCTAGCCGAGTAAACTATGATGTCTAGTCTTTGGTACTGTCGTGGTGGTGTGAGGCCCGGGTTCACGGGTAGGCTCACATGGCGCAAGAGGGGGGCCTTGAGTGTGGTAACCAGTCCCTTAAGTGTTGAAACCTTAGTGGGCAATATTGGGTCTAGAAGTAGCTTTGGAAAGGCTTTGTTACGATCACTCGCCTTGGTGGTGTTTGATTGTATCTTGTGGGTAAAGTGTATAAACTCTGCAGAGTGTATAACCTATTCAAATAGCCGAGTCCACGGTATTGGACATTACTCGGGGATTACAGTCATGGGTTACACTTTCATGGAAATAACTTTGGTTACTTGGTATGGAATCGATGAACTTGCTCTAGGTTGGTAAATGCTTTGCATGTGAAATTGTTGATGAAAGTTATTATTGTTATTAATGTTTTACTGCTTTCAATATATTATTGATATTGTGAATGATGCTTTACTGCAAATAAACCATTTAGCCTATCCTTTGTAACAAGCCATGCATGTAGAATATTAGACTACATTCTGTGCATGACTTGCTGAGTGCTCTAAGTACTCACCCTTGCAACAACAAAACATTAGCTGAGGAAGAATCAACGCCAGCACTGGAGGAGGAGTTCCAAGAGGAGCCGACAAACTAGGGAGCGAGCCCAGTCAGTTGCCTGTGGCATATTGGTTGGCGCCACACGTTTCTTTATTTTCCGCTGCAACTTTATCTGAGTAAGACTTAAGGCCTGCGAGGCGTACTTTTGTAATTTGACCATAATGTTGAGCAACTGGTTATATTTTCCTTTGAATAAAGTACTTTACTAATTTGTTGAGTATGATTGTGGTATTTACCGATGTTGAGACTGTGTGCACTAGCGTGATCCTGGACTACTGCTGAATACACAGAGGGTCCGGATTTGCATATTCGGGTCCCGACACACCTCCTCCCTCTCTCACTCTCTAGTGCTGCCATTTCCTAGCGTTGCCTCCCTTGAACCCTTTCAACCGCACAAATCCACCACCCCCAGCGGCCAACAACGCCACTGGCCTCCCCTTGCATCACCTCTCTCCTCCGTGCCGCCACATCTACTCCTCCAGCCACCTCGCTTGCTTGCATCCTCAGCCCCGAGCACCACCACACAGATTGACCAGAGTCGGTCGTCCCCGTCACTTCTGGCCATTTCCCCAAGCTAAGTGGTACTTCAACCCCTTCTTCCTTTCTCACTCTCCCTCTTCTTCCCTTTCTCTGCTCACCGTAGCTAAATCCCTCCCTCCTTTTTCGTCCATGCAAATTGAGCGCCACCAGGATCCGGCGGATCCAGCTGACGTTGATGGTGTCCCTGTTGATTCCCGATGTCAATGACAATGACCAACACCTCTCCAAGCCCCTTTGGCATGCCGGCCATCGGCCGGCCTATTGACCGCCGAAGCTTGGCCTTATGTCAGACCCGGATTCACGAATCCAAAACCCTCTGTGTTTACCGCACTAGTCCAGGATCATGCTAGTGCACACAATGGCAACAAAATTGACATATCATTCCATTCATCGAAATAACTAAGAAAGTAGCAAATAGTAACAACGGAGTTTATGGTTAAGTTTATATAACTGTGCCTTAAGGGCTTAAGAAACAAATAAAACTCTTGCAGCAGAAACCAAATAACTTGGGCCATACGACATGCCAAAGGCAATCGTCTGGGGAGCGCCATCCTAGTTCACGTAGTCTTCATAGTACACCTCCTCGTAGAATTCTGTATTTCCCTATTCAAATAAAACTCTTGCAGCGGAAACCAAATAACTTGGGCCAAACGACATGCCATAGGCAATCGTCTGGGGAGCGCCATCCTAGTTCACGTAGTCTTCATAGTACACCTCTTCATAGAATTCTGTATTTCCATATTCTTCTTCAGTGACTGATCAACAAATGCATAAAGCCGTAAGTATAAAAAGTACTCATCAAGCCATAGAGAAATTATGCAAATAATGTATTGCTTGGCAAGAATGGTCATATGGTTATTTTGCGGAAAGCAATAACTTGAATGTAAATACAATAAATAGATTCAAAGCATAATTGACAAAGATAATTATAACTGGTAAATCAATGGTAAACAACAACACAAGATTGGTGAGGCATCACCCATCACCAACTAGATCAGCATCAACCATTGAACTCAACAGCATTGATAATTTGACAACGAAAACAATAGTGAACTCCCCGTTCACTTCCAACCATACCATCCTTCCACATTTTCTGAAATCCCTATACCCCGTGTGAAATTCCCAGGCATGTCCATGACCGCGGACACGGCTATTCGAATAGTTTAACATACACTCTGCAGAGGTTGTACAGCTTTACCCACAAGACATAATCATCTCTTTAGTGCCAAGCGCAAATAACACACTTCCTTTGGTGTGCGGCAGATATATCATGACAAGGCCTTTACAATGCTTTGTCTAAACCCAGTACTGCCCGCTAAGGTTTCACCCATCAGGGCCCCCTCTTGCGCCATGTGAGTCTACCCGTATATCCCGGAACCCACACAACCACAACAGTACTTAAATATAGACATTGCAAATTAATTAGCCAGGTATGTCCCATACCAGACATGTGGTTGTACGATTAAGCCCAGTTCAATGGCGCACAAGATTAAGTCCTTAAGTATACTCAGGCAAGACAACCACATCCCAAATGTGCTAACAGCACCCCCTTTACTGCACGATCACTTGCCCGAGTGAAAACAACTTGGTATAACCAATACCAATGGCACACCCCGCCATGGTACAACAAATTTTACAACAGTGGCTACCCGCCACGATTCCATATCTCATTAAGTCAATATTATTAATTCATCATGTGACATGAATCCCATCGCACAATTAAGCATGGCTAAGCATAGTTACGCTAATCCAGTGTCGGTACCACAGTATGTCCAACTATTAACCAATCCAACCTAGGGTGACAATGGTTACATGGCATTTCAACTATTCAAGGTGTCATAATGGCAATCAGGTGTTTAACTACTCCCATTAAATAATGGTTGTAAACAAATAGCATGCAATTGTATGAAACAAAAATACTTTTGCAAACATAGGTCCAACATGATCAAGGACTACGACTTGCCTTGCTAATCAACTGCTATCGCTGAGTCTTTATCTCCGAATCCTGCGCTCGCTCCTTGGGAATCAACGTTTACCGGAAAAGAATGCAATAAACACAAATAAATACCAAAATAGTAAGCAAACAGTACCAAAAATCAAAATAAATAGCTCTGGAACATAGAGCTCGATTTTACAAATTTTTAAAAATTTGAATGGGCTCAAACGGAGTTCGTATGAGGGGGAACGGGCTTTCGGAAGTTTGAAAATCAAAGAAAATAGAAAAAGACATTTTCTGTAGTTATTTTTCTAAAGGAAAATAGATCTATTGTGCACTGATGACGTCAGCAGAGGAATTTCCAGAATTAAAAAGAATTTAGAAAATAGGCTTAGAGGCTGACATGTGGGGCCCTTGGTCTATGGACCAAGTCCACGGGTACCGATCGGTCTACGGTAGACCCGGCTTACGGTGGCTAGGGCTGACGCCTGACGTGGCATGGGGGTGCGGTGGCGCTAAGGTGGCGGATGACCGAGCGCACACGCGAGTGGAATTGCTGACATGGCTGCTCAGGTGGAGGGACACATAGGCGACACGTCGGCTCGGCTCGGGCGGGACCTCCGGCAGTGCGGCTTACTGGCAACGAAGAAGATGACCCGGCCGCCGATGGAAAAGCTACGGATCGACCTCACGCCTTGGTGGATCTGGAAGAAGGCCACATCGCGGACTCAAAGACGTCCTCGGCTGCGACAAGGATCAACCGGAGCGGTAGATCGGTGCGAAAGAAGGTGGCGGCGGCAGACAACTCCGGCGAGGAATTGCTCGGCAGTGGTGGGCTCTCGGGCGCAGATGACTAGGGTGGCGGAGGCGGCGTGAGGTGGCGAAACCGGATTCGGGCTCGAGCGCCGGCTTTATAGCCTCGCGGACGCGGTGCGCACACGGCACGGATGTCGAAAAACGCGCGGCGGCGGCGCTAGGGTTTCGCTCAGTTTGGTCCGAGCGATGGGCTTGCGCAGCGGAGGCGACTGGCGGCGATGAATGGCAGGCCGATGCGGACTGGGCCGGCTGAGATTCGGCCCGCGATGCGCTTTTGGATTAAAAATCATTTTTCGAATTAACAAATTCCCAGAAATTCAAATAAAAGCAAATAAATTCAAATAAATAGCAAATAAATTCAGAAAAATTCCTTGAAGCACAAGGAACCCAACAAAAATTCAAATAAATAGCAAATAAATTCAAAAAAAGATCAGAAATATCCCAAAAAATCTTTAATTTGATGCATAGGTTATTTAAATAAAATCTTTTAATGTTTAGAAAATTGAAATTAAGCTGGAATTTAATTCGGGAAAAATCCAAATGGTTCTTTTTAACTTTGAAACTTTGCAAAAACTCAAAAATTGGGATGTTACACCTTGCGCCGACGCCACCTCCAATGGGAAGCTTCACGCATGGAGCTCGATGGTTGCATCAAGTCGGTCACCACTGTCCTGAAATATGGTTCAGCCACGGCCATGGTTTCTACCCGACAAGCTAAGTGCT
The DNA here is from genome assembly GCA_036346355.1 of Rhipidocladum racemiflorum. NCBI lineage: Eukaryota > Viridiplantae > Streptophyta > Magnoliopsida > Poales > Poaceae > Rhipidocladum > Rhipidocladum racemiflorum. The sequence continues at coordinate 26,521,146 of CM070571.1, forward strand.
AATCTTCTCTTAATCCCCTTTACTGGACTAGATGCCCAAAAATCATGGATTGTTACCTCTATTGTTCGTGTATGCTGAACCCTTAGAGTAACACAAATTGTGAATGATCTCACTACAAATACTTATATCTGTGCTTGTTGGTTAGAAATGGAGGCTAGGGATGTATTGCACCGACTCTTGCCAAAAAGGGGCATGTTCATGTTTACGATCTGTATTCTTATGCAGTTAAGGGGTGTAAGATTTAGAAATCTTGTCCCGATGCATTGTGATTTTAAAATGTAGGTATTTACTAGATGATAAGGTGAATCATTACTAGGGAGATGTAAATTGTTTTGCATACTTTGGACAGGGAGCAGAATTTGAGTACTTGCATTTAGATAAGTTCTTGCTTAAGACAAAATGTGCTCAATCTTGCGTTCTTTCCTTTAAATGTTTATAAGTGGGATGTTATTCGCAACAGAGGCATGTATGGCTTTCTGAAATGGGTGGTTGTGATCTGATTAGGGTAGCATACATTTTTAGTGTGTGCATGCTAGAGTAGAGGATACATCCTGGCTGCTATTGACTGTAATAGCCTCAAATTAAAAATAAAGTGAAAATTTAAAATCTAAATTTGAATTTTGGAGCTTAAGTTGAATTTTTCACTATTTATTAAATTTCTCTGGACCTTGTCATTTTGCCGAAAAACTTTTAATAGTAAAAAGTACTCAATCCTCAATTCCAAGTTCTGAAATCAAACAAATATAAAATCATTCGTGAACACGTCCATATTAACAAAAAGACAAAGCAACACGGCCATTTGCAGTAGCACGCCGCGTACGGTGGGAGGCCGACGGTCGGGCGCCGAATCAATACATCAAGAAAACGCGGCGACAGCAGCTGGCCGTGTGCGGCGGGAGGTTGCGACGGCAGTACGAACGGCAAGTGTGGTTCAGCTTCGGGCCGAGGCGAGCGCAGCGGCTACTGGCCGTGTGTGGTGCCGGGATGACACGTCGGCACGTCATGGCCGAAGCAGCAGCTACGGGCCGCGGTGGCGACGGTCCGGCTTCGGGTCGATGCAGCAGCGGCGGTGATCGGACGGCGAGCACGGGAGCCGAGTAGTCGGCGCCGCCGACGCACATTTTTTCTAATGAACAGTAAAACTTTAATGAATAGTATGTATGCGCAAAAACCACCATCTGCAGATCAGTAGTGCTTACTTATGTAGGGTTTGCTCTAGCGTAGATCATGTGATGATTTCGAGGCCGTGTAGATCTATGCAGGCAGACGATTACGATCGGCCTTGGCAGAACGTCATGTGTTTGTTCATACATACAAAACAAACATAGATCAATCTGTGATTAATATCAAGAAAACAACATCGATCTACTTGCAAAGAATATAGAACGACAAACGCTGGCTTTAGCCATGTATAGCCTCATGCTGATAACGTATTGTAAAACTTTGTCGTTCACCCGCGTCAATCGACAGCACGCCAATACAATCACATGAACAAAAGTAAAAGCGCACACAATGTAAGGAAAAAAAACTCTCTTTATTACATTGATTTTGTTGTACAAGGCAATGCTCAATATTCAGTAGAAAAACTTCTAAAGATCAATTTAGATTCGTCCATTAATAAATAGAATCCTTTTTGTATAGGAATAAAAATTCTATCTATATCACAGCCTAACACTTGGAAGTTGGAAAGCCCCATTCAAGTACAGAGTGGAGCCCCTATTGGAAGAAGGTGACTTACTATTTTTCCGCTAAGACCGTGACGTGTACCGAAAAGGCGTTCTCCCGAAGCCGTGAACACTTTTCTACAGGGCCCATGCTTCCTATTTCCCTGGCCTAGTTATCCTGAAGAATAGATTCCTCGTCCCCTTGAATGACCTGATCGACAACCAAAATAGTTTCAGCACGTAATTGTGCTGGCCATGTCCTGTCATGTTTAGGTGTAAATTTATAAACAGTATTTTAAATATTTTTATCTATAAATACATGACATATTTTATATTTCTATACAAAATCAGTACGATGTTCCCTATATATCCCTAATAAATATGTATCTTTATTTTATATTTTTTAAATGCATGGATTAAATATAGTGCTTAGTGATAATAATAGAGATAACCTAGTTATTTTGAATATCTTATTGGTCTATGCGGAGGGCATCTTCAATAGTACCACTTCAGCTATTGCTATCTTTTAACAATACCATATCAGCAAAATCCTGCGTGGAGGAGAGAAGATGTGAGGAAAGAGAATTTACTATCTCTGCTGTAAGAGACAATCTGATTACGTAAACCAATGTAAAAGGTGATGGAGTGTGACGGGAACAATATGATGAAAATAATATAAAATAGTTAGAAGAATGACTTTAAAGATGAATTACTAGAGATGTCTCTAGTATTATCTTAGTACTATCTTAGATGAGTTGTAGTCCTTAAAGATAATTTTTAAAAACAGAATATTGCACATGTTCTAATACTATTCCGGAACAAGGCGAACAAATTGAAGGGCATCGCCCCCATTCATGTCCTGCATTAATGATGTTCCTGCAATTAATCGCAGCAGTTGAATCAAATGGGCACAATAAATCTTGTAGTGTACTAAATGATGTTCTTTAGGCACCTGGGTGGGTCAGATTAGGCTTCAATTGGAATGGACAGCATAACTAATTTTAGTTCGGTCAAGTTTTGTTTAGGCTCGTTTCTACTCCCTCCAATTTGATAATAGATGTCGTTTTGGACATAGTGATGGTCAAACTTCTAAAACTTTGACTATTGATATATTTTTAAATATTTAAATTGGATATATGAAAATTATATGTGTAGATTTGTCTCGAGAAGTACTTTCATAATATTATAATTTTATTGGGTTTTATAAGTATATTATAATAAAAATTAGCGGTCAAAGTTGTGTTTTGAAGACCGTGTCGATGTCCAAAAACGACATCTATTATCAAACTGGAGGGAGTAGTATTTAAACCTGTACTCCCTTGCAGCATTGTTTTGAAAAACTTGGTTTCAAAAAATTAGTTTTAAAAACCGGACTGGGCATCGACCGGAAAAGCCACCGGTTCCCGATGGGTTCCAATCTTTTCTGATTTAACTACCAGTTCGATCCGGCTTTTAAAACTACTAGGAAGGTCAGCGCGGCGCACGCCGCACACGCAGCCGGTTAATTGAAGCGGGAAAATAATTTTTTTTACGAACGAAAAAATGAACAAAAACGCATTTTTTTCGCGTTTTTAATATATTTTTTTTGCATTCTTTGGGCATTTCGGAGTAATATTTTTGAATAAAAAGGTTTTCCCTGTAAAAATGGGCTAAAATGGTCTTTTTCGGTTTTTTTAGGTTTTGTTGCGTTTTTTCGGTCGAAAAAAGGACTAAAGCGCATTTTCTTCGTTTTTTTTTATTTTTTTATGTTTTTTCGAGCATTTCAGAGCAATATTTTTGAATCAAAAAAGTTTTTCCGGTAAAAATGGATCGCACAGGGGAAAACGTACGAAAAAAGTTTTTCCCCTGGATTTTTTGAGTTTTTTTTGTGATTTTTCGGAGGATTTTTTTTTGCTAAGGGCCATCCCACAAAAAGTTCGACCCAAATGGACCAAAACGTAATTTTTTTTTTAGGTTTTTTGCGTTTTTTCGAGGGGGAAAGAACGCATTTTTTATTTTTTTTAATGTTTTTTGCGCTTTTCTAAGCTATTTGGAGCAATATTTTTTAGGGGAAAAAGTTTTTCCTGTAAAAACGGATCGGAATGGGAAAAATGGACCAAAACGCATTTTTCGAATTTTTTTTAGATTTTTTGCGTTTTTTCGAGCCGCGTTTCCGATAAGAGGACCTTTTTGCAAAAAAAGGACCCTCATGCAATTTTCAAAACTCGCAGGGACCTCCAGGAAAAAAAACGCTGACACGTGGGCCTGCGGGCGGGCACGCAGCCCCGCCACGTGTCGCGCTAGAAAAAAGGGCCATGCGCGCGGGGCTCGAACGCTCGCCGCCCGCGTCGCAAGGAACGTCGTTTCCGTTGCGCCAGACCGCCCGCTCGGGCGAGGAAACAACGTGCGTTCGCGTTTTATGCTCTCGTTCAGCGCGGGGCGAGGTGGCACGATCTTGGCCATCCAACGGCGCGATCGGACGGCCCGAAAACGGAGGCGATGTGGACGCTCTCCGGTGCTCTCAAACCTCCGAATTGTAATATAGGTATAATGCCTGGCAAGCCTTGTTATCGGATAGTTGTCATTTCGCATATCAACGTGATTACAATTTTCGGCAATGAACCAATTTTTTTCCCATACGATCAATCTTGGAGTTTTTAGCTCGTCAAAGCTAGAAAAATTCGAGACCTAGCAGTTGCTCGAATGGCTAGTAGCATCGTTGAGCTCGTAACCTACCCAGGTTCGTGTTCAAGACTCGTCCAGGTGCTCACCTCCGTCCTAAGTGCAAGCTAGTGCTCTTGGTCAAAATTTGAAAAAAAAGTTAGAAAAATTCGACAACAAATTAACCCTCTAAAATGACACCTGCTATTTGTATGCAGACAAGTACTGTTGACAGTTGGGTTGGATCTTGTAGGGGCCGGTGAGGCGGCGTCTGTAACCTGGAGTCAAGGTTTCAAATTTTGTTTTTGAATTATATCTTGAAGTGGACCGAAATCTAAAATTTCAGCAAGATTTTGATTTTTTGGATAAAATTTAGTTGAAATTTAAAATGCAAAATTAAAATTTTAAAAAAATTAACCGAGATTTCTAAGATTTCAGGGAAATTTACGAAATTTTGTTCGAAATTGGTGAAATCTCAGCAAAATTGAACTGAGTGAAAAACGATCGAAACCATGTTAGAAAATTTTTGTGGGTGTTCCTGACACATCACTAATTGTAACATCCTAATTTTTGCTTTTCAGGAATTTATTTTACCTTTTGAATTTTTAAGAATTTTCTAAAATGTATTTGAATTAATTTGAATAAAACCTTTCGTTAAGATTATTTAAATATTTAAAATTTTTAAGTAAAGTTTTATTGAAAATATTTTATTTGAGTTCCAAATGTCTCAAAATATTTTTCAGAATTTTTTGTGATATTTTTACTATTTATTTCAGCTTAGTTTGTTTTATAGAATTATTTTAAATCAAAAAACCTTGAAAAATCCTTAACGGTCTATTGGGTCGAAAGCCCATCGGTCCAAACCTAAGCCAGACAACCCATCACTGCGCCCGCACCGCAGCCCACTCATTGGCAAACTCTAGCCTGCCGCCATACGATCTTGATCCAGTGGCTCGTAGTTAGTCGCGTAGCCACGCAATGTGAGCTGCTCGATGGATGACACATGTGCGCCCAGGATCTCTCCACGTTAGCTAGTTGTGCCACCTCCGGACTCCACCACTACCGCGTTTTGCTATGTGGAAACCACGCCCAGTGCGGTCGCCCACGCACTATAAATGCAGCTGCCGTAACCGCCGCATTGTGCAGTGCACAAAACCCTAGATTTTGAAGTCGGATTATGAATTTTATTTAATTTTTAGAATCTTATTTTCTCGCTTTATTTGGTATTTATTTATTCATTCATTCATTCGTTATGCATAGACATTGAAGTGCCCGAGGGATTTGAAGGAGAGCTGGTGCTTCAAGAACAAGGTCCAGAGCAGGAGCAATAGCTTTTCCAAGGTAAGTTGTGCTCTGACAATGTTGATCCCCTATTTCAAATTATTGCATGCTGATTCAAATTAAAAATGATTTAAATTAATTTAGGATTAGTTAATCAACTTAATTATTGTATATCTACCTTGTCATTTTTATGCCATATTTATTTGTCACCTTAAGTTGATTTAATGTTAGTTGGATGCTATTAATTGCCAGCATGGATCCAATCAACATCACTGTGAGGAGGTCGTCTTTTGAGGTAGGGATTCAAGAGTCAACCCGTCTCGCCTTACACCGTATCACCTACGGCTACTCAGAGAAGTTGAGGCAGACTGGGTTTTGTCTTCACCCACCAAAGGGAGGCGCCACCAGCACCAGGATAAATCTTGAGGGAGATGCCACTATTGTTCATCTCACCAGGTTTACCACCGTTCAGGAGGAGGTCATGGAGAGCACAATGCAATAGCTCAAGGAGACCTATGATGCCTTGGAGGCAATTGAGTTGAGACTTAAGGAGACACAAAGGATCGCTAAGCTTGAGGAGACTTTGTACGCTAGAGAGGAGGAGGCTGAGCTAGAGCTCGAGGACGAGGACCCCTTGCAACTGGAACCAGAGCCAGAAATGGAACCAGAGCCTGAGGAGGAGGCATCGTCGACTACCATAGTAGTTGGAGGTCACAGGGATCAGTTTGCGCTGATGCCAGATCACCCACTAGTGTATGCCCTAGGAGAGCCGCATCCGGGTTGGCTTGACAATTGATCGAGTCTAGTTTAGTACTGGAGACTCAAGTGTGTGAGTCATATCTTTTTGATAGTACTGGAGACTCAAGTGTGTGAGTCGCATCTTTTTGAGTAGTAGAGTCACCATTTAGGCATTCGATTTGTATGTTAGGTTAATAAGTGTCTTTTATACTTTCTGAGCGTGCAACATGAGCTGTATAGCCTTTAGGCATTTGTGAGCAATCATACCAAGTTATTAATGAAGTTGATTAGATTTGGATTTTATTCCCCCGCATAAGTTTATTTATTAATTATCTATTATGTTCCTTCTTTCCTCTAAACCTTGGAGTGATCAACAGATGGTTCAGACACGTGAAAACAATCGAACTAGTGGAAGTGGTTCTCACCCTAGTGGGAACTTGTTGGCGCCGAAAAACGCAGCGTCGAGTCGATCGCCGCCAACACACGAGAACGCCGCGTTCAAGGGTTGCGAGCGTGCCAGCCGATTTGATCACGCAATCGGCAAGAGATGTATACCTGAATACGATCGTCATAGGAAGAACGATCTGAGTCTTGGTATCGATACGGCCCTCGCTAGCTCGGTACGAACCAGCACGAACCGGATAAACAGATCTAATCTGCTCTCGCGAGCCGGTCAGACAGGGTAAAAGCTTGCTTCTCCGAAAAAGGCAATGCGCAACAAGATCGGAAGAAACGAGAGCTTGGTAAGGCGTAACGCAACAGAGATCAATAACCGGCGATGCGCAACTTGTATTGATCAACGTGAATTACAGAGGAAAGATTTCAAAGCTAGGAGAACTACTCCTAGTGCAAGGAAATAAAAGTAATTGGTAGATTGATTGGTTGGTTTTGGATTCGTCTCCCGTTCTCTATGCAGCACATCGCCTTTTATAGCTGGCATAGCCTTGATCGTGATCATCGCGGACTCTTCAATCGTATCGACCTCAATCTTGTCTTTCCATCTTGATCACCACCGTATCAAATCCAGGTTGTGTCGGCTTCGGTTTCTTCCTGTCTTTCCCTTGTACGACCATGCCCTTTTTTCGATATAACTCCTGTCCCATCGCTCATTGCCAATCCGACTCGCACCATCTCCCTGGCCCGTGCCACGACCGAACTCGTCTCGGTCGGCCAATTTTAGGTGCCAACAGAACTCTAATGAAGACTCTTTTCCTCAACCTGCGCCACAAGTAGATATGCAGAATTTTGGAGCTTTTCTCACTGCACAAACTTAGTTGATGCGCGCTGTGATGCAGCAAGTGCAGCACATTATCAATCAGACAACTGCTAACAATGCAAATGAAGCTGCTAGCAATGGACCACGTCCCTATTCTAAGTTGTCAGAGTTCATGAGGCCACCTAATTTCTCTAGGAATGCCAATCCTTTAGAGGTAGATGATTGGCTCAAGACTATTGAAAGAAAACTACACATCACCTAGTGTGTGGGTAATAAGAAGGTGCTCTATGCTTCTCATTAGCTTGAAGGAACTACTGCTGAGTGGTGGGAGAACTATTGTCCTTCCTACGAAAACCAACTGGAGATCACTTGGGATGAATTCACTATTATTTTTCATCAGTACCATGTACTAGAGGGTATTATGGACTTGAAGAAGGAAGAGTGCATAGCACTAAAGCAGGTAAGTCAGTCAATGGCTGACTACTTAAACAAGTTTACACAGCTTGCATGCTACACCCCTGAAGACGTGGCAACAAACAAAGCAAGGCAGTATTGCTTTATGAAGGGAATGAATTCTGGATTGCAAGTGGGATTGATCACCCACACTTTTTGTGAAATCATGTGCTGAAAAAATGGCTTTGAACTGAAAAATTAACTTAGAATTGGTTTTGCAAAATGTGCTTGTGCATGTGTTTGACAATTTGACAAGAAGCAGTAAGTTTCGTTTTTACGCGCGGGACCAAGTTCTTAAAAGACAAGAGTTTTACATATGCACGCTGCACCAAATTTTTTGGTCCGTCGTGAATGGCTTTTTGCTCGATTAGGGTTTGTGCAAATTTGGACTTTGAATTTTGATTTGTTTTTGATATTATGAAATTTGTGAGAATTTCACGATGCTTGAAGTGGACTTTATGCAATGCTCATGTGAGTAGTTGCATGGATTGACATTGAGTCAAGTCGTGGACTTGTGCTCGGATTTGTTTTGTGGTTTGTTCATGTGTAGGTATTGCTCGAAGACGAATGTGGTCGATGACGGGACCAGAACTAGGTTCATGGAGGAACTGAGGTTCGGGACTAGGTTCAGGGAGGAACTGAGGTCTTGGTGGTCAAGGATGTCATGCGGGACGTTCGGGCTAAGAGAATGGTGCACATGAAGAATGGTTAGTCACGTGAGAATGGCAGGAGGTCATTCGCGTGCAAAGTGTTAGTCACGTGAGTATGGCAGGTGGCCATACGCGTGCAAAGTGTTAGTCACGTGAGTATGGTAGGGTTGCCATACGCGTGCAGTAAGAGTTGTACTCGGCCAAAGTTGGGCCAAGTAGAGTTGTGTTGGATACAGATTCCTTCTAGGGAATAGGAATCGTATTCAGAACTCCTTGTGGGTTGGTCCTTTAAATAGCAGGGGTGTCTCCTGTTAAAGGGCATCAATCGAACCAAGTAGCAGAACAAGCGCAAGGGAGCTTGAGCTTGGTTTTAGGGTTTGTACTCTTTTGATGGGAGTACTTTAGACAAAAGAAATAAAGATCAATTCTTCTAGTTCCTTGTGTGCTACAATATTCTCTTTTGGTTCTTGTTTGCATACTTGTTCTAGTTCTAGATTGGTTTTTGTTTTTTGAGTTTCATCTTGATTTGATCCATCAAAAACCTCTCTAGGGTATTGATCTAGTGTTCCTCAAAGTTTTGTTGATAAATCTTTTGTTGTTCTTGATCAATCTACAAGTTTCGATTAGATTGATTTTCGTCAAGTTCTGGAATAGCAAGCTTGCGAAGCTTATAACTTTTGATCCGTAAGTCCGATCGAGCTGATTCTTTTTAGATTCGATTTGTACTGGAATCTAGTTTCTTGTGTCCAAATTTTAGATCGATCCGACGGTTGGATCTCCGGGAATTCGTGTTTTACCGAACCTCTGTCATTCTGTTTTTGTCGAAAACGAGGCAATTATTTGGTTCTGTTTTGGGGTGAACTTTTAATAGATCAAGAATTTGGTTTTAGCTTCCGCACAATCATTCACCCCCCCTCTGATTGCTATATTCGTATACTTCGATCCTACAAGTGGTATCAGAGCTAGGTTTTTCTAATCTATCTTAACCGGTGATTAGATCAATGGATCGTTATTCGACAAAACCATGTGTGTTCGATGGTGTTGATTTTCAGTTTTGGAAGGCCAAGATGGAGGCATTCATCCAAGCTCAGGGCTTCACAATTTGGGAGAAGGTCTACAAGCCATATGATGTTCCCGAGAACGACAACGTCAACGACGCCAATCGTGCACATGTTGAAGCAAATAGCAAAGCGCGCAACTTGATCATCCAAGGCTTGGGACGCTGCGACTTTGACCGTGTGATCCATCTCAAATCCGCATATGAGGTATGGAAATCTCTTTGTGATTACCATGAGGGTTCTAACACTATTAAAGAGGTTCGCCAAGATCTTTACAAAAAGGAATACATGCGATTTGAGATGAAGCCTGGTGAGTCACTAGATGATTTCTTTGCACGTTTTAATAAAATTCTTAGCAATTTGCGTGCTGTTGGAGTTAGCTTTGATGATGCTGCTAATGCTAGACAATTGCTTGGTGCATTAGACATGTCTATTTGGGAGATGAAAGTTACATCCATTAGAGAATCTCCATCGTCATGAGTACACTTACTTTAGATGTTCTTTATTCTAAGTTGAAAACTCATGAATTAGATGTTTTTGCTAGAAAGAATGATCATAAATCAATTGCTTTGACATCTCAATCTAGCATATCTCATAATAGTGCTGCTTCAAGTTTTGCTCTATCCTTCTTGTCTTCATTAACCGATGAACAGATTGAGCAATTCCCGAGAAGACTTATCACTACTCTCTTCTCGCTTTAACAAAGCTTTGCAAAATGTGAGAAAGAGAAAGAGAGGTGGTGGTGATCCTCCAAGATGCTATGAGTGTGGTGATCTCGACCATATTCGTCCAAACTGTCCTAAACTTGCAGGTAAAACACCATGGGAGGAGAAGGACAACGACAGAAGAAAAGAAGAGAAGAAGTTCTCTTCAAGTAATAGAAAGAAGAAGAGCTTCATCAACAACAAAGTTGTCCACCGAGTTCTTTCCGCTCTTGAACAAGTCAATTTGAGCGATGTGGATTCAGGGAGCAGTGAGGACGATGCAACTCCAAGCAAGCATGAGTTGACGGGGTTGTGTCTCATGGCTAAAAGCAGCAAGAATGCTTTTATCGAGGATCTACCACGGCGACTTCAATGAGGTAGATCCTTCTTACGATGAATTAGCTATTGCTGTTGCTCGACTTGGTAAATTGCTTGATAAACGTGACAAGAAAATTAAGAAACATGATTTTGTTGTTGAGTCATTGAATGCTGAAATTGCTAGACTTAAAATCTTGATTCCTGATGATGATGCTTGCAAATCATGTGACTTAATTTGGAATGAGCTTACTTCGCTTAGGAAAGAACATGCTTCCTTGATTGAGAAAATTAATGCTGAAAGTGAGAAAAATGAGAAACATGTTAAACATGCTAGCTGTTCCACTGATGATTTACATGGTTTAACTTCTTGTTCTATATGCTCCATACTAGAATTGAAGTTGCATGATGCAAATGCTAGGGTTTCTCAAATGACAGAAGATTTGCTTACACATGAGGTTCTTTCATGCTCAACTTGTCGCAAGCAATAAGTAAAAGTGGACGCTCCTCTGTAATAATTGTTTAACTCTTTCTCGAAAAATTGATTACTTGGAAAAGTCATTAGAACGTTTCACTAAAGGAAAGAAAAACCTAAACATGATCTTGGATCAATCAAAAGTCAGCACTCATAACAAAGGTTTAGGTTTTGATTCTTATGCTCATCATAAATCACATGTTCCCACTGTTGTCAAAACACTTGAAAGTGGAAAATTTGAAATTGTCAATGAGCCTAAGAAAATTATCTTCAAATCATTGCCCTTTATCTTCTACTATGATGAATGCAAATGTTGCTTCTACTTCCAAAGCTAAACATAATGTTAAGTACACTTGCACTCATTGTGGTAGAGATGGACATTTAGTAGACTTTTGCTTTAGACTAGCTAAACAACAAAAGAGAGAAAGGTTTAATGCTAGGTCTAATTTCAGAAAGGCACACTCCACTTCTCATTATGTGCCTAGGGTGAAACAAACACCTTTTGATGCTAAAAACACGGGAAAAGGCAAATCTGATTTTGTGCATAAGAATACTCGTGTTGTGCCCCTCTTGTTGTCGTCGGGTGTCTCGATCTTTGGATTCCTAAACATCTTATTTCTAACCCCAGTACCGAGGCCTCGACACTTTCTGCTTCTATGTAGGCTTCTCAAGCGAGGAGGGAGAACATGTGGCTAGTGAATTTCGGATGCTCACTTCATTTGTTTAGTGATAAGATTTGGTTCTCCTTTACTCATGCATCTTGTGCTAAAAGTGTTATCTTTTGAAGATGCTTCTTCCACCTCTGTTTTCGCAAAAGGCACTAGTCCAAATGATGCAGGTACAGGTGCATATGTTCAGGGGGAGAGTGTCTTTGTTCATAAAGATGATGATGCTGTTGAGGATGAGATAATTGGAGGTTTACATGAGAGACTCTTCCCACGTACTTCACATCAACAAACGGTCAAGTGAATTTTCAGGTATCTCCATGGTACTCAAGATTTTGGCATTTGGCTTTTTGCTTCCTTATGCATTAGTTTAAGAGCTTATTCTGATGTTGACTTTGGAGGATGTTGAATTGATTTTGTTCGTGCCACCTCTTGAGTAATCCTCTTTCTTGAGCATTTGATATTGGATTTCACTTTCTTAGAGATCATGTTGAAAAAGAAAATATTGTGCTTCACCATGTGGATACTGAACATCAATTGGCAGACATTTTCAAAACCCTTGTCTTCTTCTCGTTTTGCTTTTATTCGGGGAGAACTTGGGATTGTTCATCCAATGGGTTTGTTTTGAGGGGGAGTTTCCTTGTCAAGTTCTTTCACTTGATGAGCTCACTTTATCATATTTCTTTATATGTTATGTAATTGAGCTAATATATGATAATCTAATTGTCTCACTTGAACTAAAAATGACATTGCGAAATTCCCTAGACTGATTGCCTATAGCTAAATACTCTGTGATATCTTACTCTTTTAGGCTTGATATTGAATCTTCTTGACAAATTTGGGCTATGAAGCAAGTGTGTTTTAGCTTTACTCTTTCAATAAGACCTTTTAATCACTTTTGCATGTTTATAATCAAAGAAAAATGAAAAGAAAAGGGAATCAATAAAAAAGGGTTGTTAAAAGCAAAAGCCTCAAGTTATGTGCTTCAGGATGCTTTCACTAAAAGATAAGATGTATGCTTCAAGCATGCCATTCCCTCAAAAGACAAGATGTATGCTTCAAGCATGCCACTCCAAGGAAATAAAAGAAGTATGCTTCAAGCATGCCACATGCAGTTTACTGTTTAAAGATTAAATTGGTCCACTAGATTGGAGTTGAAACTACTTGCTCGCCCTGATTTGTTATTTGCTTCAACTTTGAGCCTTTGTTTTTCTACTAAAGGTTTTGCTTAGTACTTGGCTATAGTTGACTGAATTGAGGTTGAGATGCATGTCATTCCCTAACTTGTTAAAATCACATCAAGATCATGTATTTTGCATGTTATGTGATATATAAGGTTATATGATCGAATGAGCTCATCTTTTCCTATCTTGGCACTCCCTTGTTTCTCATTGTGAAATTATTGCTGCAGGAAATTTTTTTTGAACAAATTCTCTCTTTTGTACTCTTGATGAATCCATTGTCAAAGGGGGAGAAAATTGGGAATTGTTGAAAAGATTAATGAAAAAGGGGGAGAAGAAAAAGGGGGAGTTGTTTGAGAATTTTGGGAGAAGTTTGGAGAATTTTAAAATTTTTGGGCACATTGCACATTCACACACATTTTCCTTCTCAGGGGGAGTTTTTGTTTTACTTTTTGGTCAAAGGGGGAATTCTGTGTTTTCTTACTTTGGTCTTTGATCCTTTTGATTTCAAAATCTTTTGTAAATTGAATTCCAAATGTTCAATTCTAAGTTGTGTTGCCAATGTTTTCATCAAGGAGATTGTGAAATCATGTCTTTGAAAAATGGCTTTGAACTGAAAAATTAACTTAGAATTGGTTTTGCAAAATGTGCTTGTGCATGTGTTTGACAATTTGACAAGAAGCAGTAAGTTTCGTTTTTACGCGCGGGACCAAGTTCTTAAAAGACAGTAAGTTTTACATGTACGCGCATCAAATTTTTTGGTCCGTCGTGAATGGCTTTTTGCTCGATTAGGGTTTGTGCAAATTTGGACTTTGAATTTTGATTTGTTTTTGATATTATGAAATTTGTGAGAATTTCACGATGCTTGAAGTGGACTTTATGCAATGCTCATGTGAGTAGTTGCATGGATTGACATTGAGTCAAGTCGTGGACTTGTGCTCGGATTTGTTTTGTGGTTTGTTCATGTGTAGGTATTGCTCGAAGACGAATGTGGTCGATGACGGGACCGGAACTAGGTTCATGGAGGAACTGAGGTTCGGGACTAGGTTCAGGGAGGAACTGAGGTCTTGGTGGTCAAGGATGTCATGCGCGGGACGTTCGGGCTAAGAGAATGGTGCACATGAAGAATGGTTAGTCACGTGAGAATGGCAGAGGTCATTCGCGTGCAAAGTGTTAGTCACGTGAGTATGGCAGGTGGCCATACGCGTGCAAAGTGTTAGTCACGTGAGTATGGTAGGGTTGCCATACGCGTGCAAGAGTTGTACTCGGCCAGGTTGGGCCAAGTAGAGTTGTGTTGGATACAGATTCCTTCTAGGGAATAGGAATCGTATTCAGAACTCCTTGTGGGTTGGTCCTTTAAATAGCAGGGGTGTCTCCTGTTAAAGGGCATCAATCGAACCAAGTAGCAGAACAAGCGCAAGGGAGCTTGAGCTTGGTTTTAGGGTTTGTACTCTTTTGATGGGAGTACTTTAGACAAAAGAAATAAAGATCAATTCTTCTAGTTCCTTGTGTGCTACAATATTCTCTTTTGGTTCTTGTTTGCATACTTGTTCTAGTTCTAGATTGGTTTTTGTTTTTTTTGAGTTTCATCTTGATTTGATCCATCAAAAACCTCTCTAGGGTATTGATCTAGTGTTCCTCAAAGTTTTGTTGATAAATCTTTTGTTGTTCTTGATCAATCTACAAGTTTCGATTAGATTGATTTTCGTCAAGTTCTGGAACAGCAAGCTTGCGAAGCTTATAACTTTTGATCCGTAAGTCCGATCGAGCTGATTCTTTTTGGATTCGATTCGTACTGGAATCTAGTTTCTTGTGTCCAAATTTCAGATCGATCCGACGGTTGGATCTCCGGGAATTCGCGTTTTACCGAACCTCTGTCATTCTGTTTTTGTCGAAAACGAGGCAATTATTTGGTTCTGTTTTGGGGTGAACTTTTAATAGATCAAGAATTTGGTTTTAGCTTCCGCACAATCATTCACCCCCCCTCTGATTGCTATATTCGTATACTTCGATCCTACACTTTTCCTGATTTCCAGGAGTTGATCAACAAGGCCCTTATTCTGGATGACAAGCATAAAGAGTTGGATGAAAACTAAAAATGCAGAATGGCACAGCAAGGAGCTCGCAAAGGTCAATAAAGAGTGAGGATTGCACCTCACCAGTTCATTAGGTTTCAACCTAAGAGTGCTTTTAAGACACCGTCATCTGCACCGTGTCCATCAGGCTATAGTTCTCAGACACCTGCCTAGGTTGGTAATCAGTTATAAGGAAATCAACAAATGGCAGGCAAGCGTTGCTATAATTGCAATGAGCCAAGATACTTTGCCAAAAGCTGTGCTAAGAGAGGAGGTGTGATGCCAGTTAGTTTCAAACTTGGAACCACACCTGCAAAAGTACCTGCACCAGGAGTAAATCGGGGAGCAGCTCAAGCTGAAGCTACACCTCAAGCAACTGTGAGAGGCCGAGTCAACCAGATCACAGCTGATGGAGCTCAGGATGCTTCGAACGTCGTATTGGATAAGTTTTTGGTTAAGTCATCACCTACAACAATTTTGTTTGATTATGGAGCTTCGCATTTCTTTGTTTCTCGAACTTTTGCTGTTGGAAATGGGTTGGATGTTGTAAATCTTAAGTGTATGCTATTAGTCCAATCTCCTGGATCAGAACTCTGATCTAATGTAGGATGTTCTGGGGTAAAGTTGCTTATAGATGGATTAGAGTTCCCACCGAACCTTATTATGTTGGATACTCAAACTTTATTGTCAAATTGTGAATGGGTTGGTTATCCAAACACAAGGTTGTGTTGGATTGTGGTCGAAGAGTAGTATCAACTGAAAGCCCGAAAGGCAAAAAAGTGGAATTTTAAGCAACCACAGTTTGTGATGATCAATTGATGGTTAACAGTGTTAAAGCCATCAGTTTAGAGAAAGTACCTGTGGTTAGTATATCTAGATGTATTTCTAGAAGATTTACCTGGTATGCCACTAGACAGACGTTGAGTTTGTTATTGAGTCCATGTCTGGTACATCCCCAATAGCCAAGAGACCATATCGGATACCTACTGATGAGTTGGTAGAGATGAAAAAGTAGATTGAAGAACTGTTAGAGTAAGGTTTTGTGAGACCTAGTTCATCTCCATGGGGAGAACCTGATTTGTTTGTCAAAAAGAATGATGAAAGTTTAAGGATGTGTACTGATTATCGTATGCTTCGCGACGCATCGGATCTGCCAAGCCTTGTTGCCGAGGAAGTATCCAAACGCCGTCGCCATGGTCATCTCCCTCAACTCTGGTAAGTTTCACCACCGCATCTCCGTCGTGATCTTTGCATCATCCGTGGCTGTTCCATTCACCATCTATGGTCGGGATTTTGCTGTGTATTCATGGGTATTCACACATGTTCGTCCATCAGATTTACATCTGGTGGTCATGGTTGTGCCACGTGGGTGCGCCCTGTGACTGCCACATATAGTCCTACCATCATTGAGCCGTGTGAATCACCACCATCTAATTTGAAATGAACGGGTGGGATTTCACCGCACGTGACCAATCTAGTGCTAACACGTGTCCATCACCTCGCCAACCGTGCGTGTGACGTTATAGCACACGTCAGCTTGACTGTCGGTCTGCATTCACATGGACCGAGTCCATGGTTGTCTCGGTTAGATCCATGGACTGAGTCCATAGAGCCGGTGTGAGGGGGCTCCGGTCCTGGAACAGTGAACCGTGTCATTACTGTTGCGCTGGCTGGATAATTAGCACAACCCGTAAGACTCCTATTTACTATTCAACGACCATACCCGGATTGAGGCCAATCGGTCAACACGACATTCGATGCCTGAGGTCATATGCCAATCGATTGATACCAATCCGAGCTTCCCACAAATATGTGTTCTTGTGCTAGATCCCTGGACCGGTAGCCTAGCACAACATAAACAGTACATTCGTATCACAACTCATGAACAATGACCTAAGGACGTATATTACAGGTATTTTAAGTTATTACAGAAGATTCACGTCCATAACATAAGCCAGCCGGCTAAAGTCAACTGAGAGAAACCCAAAAGAAGTACAGCAGCGGCTGTGGTGTGCCTTCCAACCCAGAGGCAACCGACGAGTGCGAGACTCTGCTAGCTATCAAAAGCGTCTCCCTCATCCTGATCACTGACCTCGGAGCCATGGTCTTCCTCGCCTCCTCCTGCATCTTCTGCTCCTCACATAGGAATTAGAGCAAACAGTGAGTACACGTATGTACTCGCAAGACTTTAGTGTTTGCAAGTATATTAGTAATGCAGGTTGCAACGACAAAGTAGGCTCCTAACTAGTTTAGTTTTCGCGTAAAGCCACAGTTGGTTGCAATAGAATAATAGATTTAAAACCTTACAAAATTTTAGAAGGTGTTTGATAGAGAAAGCAATTGCAATACATATTTCATATAAATCGCAAACTAGAGATCTCAACCACCTCACGGAAATCCATCGCCAACCGAATCCACGAATCATCACGCAGATGATTGAAACCTACCAACATAACATTCACTCTTACCATATCCCCAAATCACACCTCCAGTCCTTGACCAAACTGACACCCAAGAGACTTATCACTTTTCCCAAACCTTTTTCAAAAATCAAAAACCAAAATACTATACTTGACAAGATTTTTCCCAAGTTGCTCTTGACCGTGAGCACGGCTAATCGATTAGATTCATTATCTGTAGAGGTTGTACACTTTACCCACATGACATATTCTAGCAATCGTGTCATCCATGTCACGCGATATTCATCGTACCCGTTTTTCTAGATTATGACGAAACTGTTCCACTTGTAGGGGTTTAACCTTGCACCAGCCCCGGTGATGTGCGCCCTTTGCTATGGGTGAGAGTTCCGTCCACATAGAACGCTCCCAGGCCAGGCGGAAGCACCACTCGTACACACAGTACAGACACTTATCCTCCCACCCGCTTCACACACTGTTTCAACGATGGCTAGCACTCCATCATGCCTTTTACCCATAGCAAAGCATCCACTGTTGTATTGGATTACTCCGACCCTGACGCACGGCGAGGGAGTACCTAGAACAACACCAGTACCTTTGGTGTCTGTCCAACTACTTCGACCTACCACGATGCAAGATCAGATCCCAACTCCTGTATTGGGTTTAGGCTATCCCATACTAGCACATGTGGTTGCACGTTGTGACTTAGTTAATAATGTCAAGTTCAGTCCTTAGGATGGCGCAGACGAAACTTCCACTCATTCGTCCGGCCTAAAACCACCTTTCCCCATTTTACCGTTTCCGTTTTTATCAACATAATCATTTCCACCAAAACAACCATCTCCAAAGTTCCATTCAAGTTTCAAAATGTTTTGATTGACCGGAACCGCCGATCGAATAGTTCTTCTACTGCTGGGCTAAGCAGATGCAAGTAACTAGTATTTATCCCTATTAATATTCATAATAATGTCTAACTAATTCTAAGGTTCATCGAGGTTAAAATTGACATCTCAACCGAAGGTATTCGAAAATTCTAGATTTAACTACCATCTTCCTGCAATTTAGCAATTTTACTGAATATACGTGCATGCATGATAACTTTGAACAATCAAATTACATTTGTAATAATGGGCCCAACATGTTCAATGGAGGTGCTTGCCTGTTTGCTCTTCGTCGCACGTGCTCTCAGGGATGTAATCTGGATCCTCGTCGACCGCTCTCAATGCGTCGTCGTCTAAATGAAAGCACAACAAGAGACAACAAGGGAACGAATAAGACCAATTGAAAATGAGCAATTAAAGCTCTCAAATCTAAATAACACCGAGTAAAAGGGCACGGGAAGGAATGAACGAACAAAATCAAATCTTCCTTCAGAGCCCGGTAGTACCGGAGGCAACAGCCTGGTAGTACCGCTCTGGGGTCGGCAGTACCGGTCACTGGACCCAGTAGTGCCAGAGACCGAAGTCCCCCAGAAAAGTGACTCTCTGGAATTCAACTACCGACGGCGTGGGCGCGGTAGTACCGGCCACACTACGTCGGTAGTGCCGGCTGCAAAGGAAAATTAGGGTTTGCAAAAATGGGATTTCGCACAAACGGACTTGAAACTTTGCAACGACAGCTTGGGTAGGTTCTTGGCGACGCTAAGAACCCATTTACACAGGCCACTAAAGGGTTCAACTTCGTTCGACCTAATTTCCCACTCGCTGGACTCGAAAATACTAAATTACGCCAGACTTCGACTTTCGACCCGAATCGATATACTCTAGGGCCATTTCCCCGACTTTTGGAGCTAGGGTTCCAAGGGTTGCTCCAAAAACCACGAAAATGACTCTTAGCAAATAAATCCGACTGAAGAAGCATTTAGGGTTTTCGATTCTGGTTTTCGTGCCAACAAAACTCTAGGACCCCGCCTAGGGTTAAGATCTCAACTACCCGAAGAACAACTTCACCATCTAGGTTTTCTAGGGTTAAACTAAAGGTAGCAAAAAGGAAAAAGAGAGGAGGAACTAGGGTTTGAACTCAAAATGCGACAGATCGCTTCAACTTGCTCCCACTCACCTCAGGGCTTCCCGAGGGCCTGAGGGAGACGATCACCACCTTGGCTTGCCTTAGCTTGAGCTCACAAAAGCAGAGGGTGGAAAGTGAGGGGGAGATTTGAGTAGAGAGGTGAGGGAGAGAGGGAGAGAGCGCTCTAGAGAGAGAGAATGAGTGAGGGAGAGGGATAGCTTGCTGGGTTAAATGGGGAGAAGAAGCCCCTAGAAGCAAGGGGTGGCAAAGCAATGGGCTGACACGAGGCGCCCGGCCCCCTGCCCAAATGCCTCGGCCAGCAGTACCGGCCTAATGCTGGCGGTACTGCCGCCCTGGATGGAAAAATTCTGATTTTTCGCAAAAAGCTACGAAACTTGGAATTTCTTCCGGAGGACGCTTGGGATGAATTCTAGGATACCTAAGAAGGGTTTACAAGCTTTAAGTGCTAAGGTAAGCTAATCAAAACACGGTCAAGGACCTTGAGGCAAAATCGATCGAAATGGCTCGAACGATTTACCCCAACCACACTTAACTCCAAATTAAGAAGCAAATGACACTCAGGGCACTAATAAGCACTTAATTAACTAATTACAAAAGCAGGGCGTTACACCCGGGCCCATGTGTCAGTGACTATTTAGGTTTTAGGATTTTTCTTTTATTCGGTTAAATAGGTTTATGACACTAGCGTGATGTCATAAATAGGATTTTCTTTAGAAAAATTATTTTGTTAAAAATTATTTTCGGTGCTGATGTCAGCATTATGTCATAAATGCTATTTCCTAGTACAAAACTAATTCAATTAATTCGGTTTATTCCTTTTTATTTCATTTTCAAACTTTAGATTACTCATTCTTGCTCATACGAACTCTGATGAGGTGATTACAGAGCCTAAAAATTTGTAAAAACTTGCTCTATTTAACGGTGAATTTTATTTAATTTTTAGTGTCTTATTTACTCTATGTTTTTAGTATTTATTTGTTTATTCGTTCGTTACGCATAGACGTTGAAGTTCCCGAGGGATTTGAAGGGGAGTTGGTGCTTCAAGCACAAGATCCAGAGCAGGGGCAAGACCTTTTCCAAGGTAAGTTATGTTTTGACCATGTTGATTCCATATTCCCATGTTTCAAAATTTATGTTGTTTCAAATTATTGTAAGTTAATTCAAATTAAAAATGATTTAAATTAATTTGAGATTAGTTAATCAACCTAATTGTTGTATATCCTCCTTGTCATTTCTATGCCATGTTTATTTGTCATATTTAGTCGATTTAATGTTAGTTGGATGCTATTAATTGCCAACATAGGTTGTTAGAATGTGTTAATGTGCTTAGCTATGCAACGTGTTATTAATATCATTTTAGATATGCAAATTTAATATTGATTAATGGAATATGAAATGTATTTCTAAAATAATGTGCCATGTGTTGCCACACAATGATGTTGATATGTAGAGGCATGTATTGTTCTACATGGATGTTGACTTGTTGATGGCATGTGTTGCACAATAATCAACTAAAGTGTGAAGTGATTTAGACTGGAGCAAGAAGCTTTGTGCCATGGTGGACCTGTGTGGCAATGGGTTGATGAGTGTATGTGAGGACTGTGTGCCAACTGAGTGACTAGTAGTCTTGCTTTGATCAATTATGGACTTATCCTTGCAATTCTTTGAACTGGGCCAAACATACAACCTCATATCTGGAATGGGACAGACCTAGTTAAGTAAGTTACCTATGTCTTAGCATGTGATACATCAGGGTGATAGTCACACGAGAGTGTGATTATGGGGGAGGATGTGTACTGTGGTCTCACATCGTTCCAACGGTATGTCGGTCCTATACTTCAGCTCTGGGTAAGGGAAGGGATAGTGAAGAAAATACTAGAGAAGTTCATGTGTTAGGATAAAAGTTTCTAAAAGACTTTGTTATCACCACTCATTCGCATACTCTTTTCTGGCGAGTCACGCAGATGTGGTGAGTTGATTATATCTTGTGGGTAAAGTGTATAACCTCTGCAGAGCGTGGGTCAAACATATTCGAATAGCCATGTCTGCGGTATTGGACAATGTTCGAAAATTACAGTCAAAGGTTAGATTTTGAAAAATAAAATTGGGAAGGGTGGCTATATGGCATTGAAAATTATAATTTGGTTTAGGCTATGTGCCTGTGAATCTTGAAAAAAAAATGAGAAAATTACTTACTAATGATAATCGTTTTACAATCTTTTTAATCTATACATGCTAAACATTGTAAAATATTACTTTGTGCAAAATAACCACTTCAGTCATTCACTTGGAATAAGACATGCATGTAGTTAATAGACTTGCATTCTGTGCTTGACTTGCTAAGTGTTTTATGTACTCACCTCCTTATAACACCTAACTCACCAGTTGATAAGGAGTCTACACCAGCTCTTAAGGAAGAGTTCTAGGTGGAGACGGATAATTAGGGTGCGAGCCTTGTCAGTTGTCTGTGCTATATTGATGGGTTATTATGAGTTCTATTTTTTTCCATTGCTGTTATCTTTATTTCTTAGTCTTGCCCTGCGTGGTATATCATTGTAAGTTGACCATAAGGTTTTTCGATATGTTATATTAATAGATCAAAAAATTTATGTTATTTTCGCTGTGTATGATTGTGATATTTTATCTATGTTGCAACTATGTGCACTAGCATAATTCTGGACTATAAAACAATTCGGGTTCTAACACTAATGTTCCCATAAAATTTTTAGATGATTATGAAGCCTAAAGAATTTTTAAAAATTCAAATGGTACCACTGATAAAATGGTCTCCTAACTCCTGAGGCTATAAAACAATTCCAGTACTCTTTTCAACGATAAAGAACAATTCCTGAGGCTATAAAACAATTCCTAACTTGAGAGTGGTCTAACACGCTGATGACCTACATGAGTGTGTGGGTTCGAACCCCACCACTCTCAAGTTCTCAATATTATTTTTACGTACTGCAGAATTGATCCCTGCACCTCTTGCTTGCTAAGCAAGCGTCCAACCATATGAGCTACTAGCATATTTTGTGACATTGTGTATAGAAATGTTATTAGCGTATATGAAATACGTCGGTTGCCAGGACTTGAACCCCGATGCCTTGGCTGAGGTCTAGCTCTTCTAACCAGCTAATGCACAAGTGCTCCAGTCATTAAAGCATTAAAGCATCGAATCCAGTAGAGTTTTGTATAGTGATTTCGATTCAAAATGCCGAGATTTCGATGAAATTTGCCAAAATTTCTGAATCACTATAGCTATTTGAATTTTTTTATTTAGCCGAGGAATCTAATTTGTTCCAGATCGAAATCCGAAATCTCAAACAAAATTTTCAAAATTTCACCAAGATTTTGAACCTTACGTGGAGTCCGATTTTCCAAGGCTAAGGGGTTCTGCATCGACAACTGTCGATTTCCATCACCCGTGAATTATGTTACGTACTTGCAGGTACTAATGATCTCACCACGCTGCTTGCCTTGCCTACCTGTGTGCAGTCGTCGCGAGAGAGAAGCCATCCCCGACGACGAAGCCATTGCTAGATTGCGATCCACTAAAGAGTGAGCGTTGCAGGCTTCAGAATGAACACACCAGGCGGCCCAGGAAAAATGGCAGCACCGCGATCGAGCCTCGGCTCAACTCAGTCCGCCCGCGTTCGAGCGCAGCTCGACGCGAACACGCGTGTGGAGGCGGGTGTGTGTGTGGGGGGTGCGTGCGTGTGTGAGGTGCGTGTGTGTGCGTTTGTAGATCGTGTTAGAAATAAGGTCCAAGTGGCCCATTTATCTCAAATGCCAAAGCTACAAAGAATAGTACCATATTGCTAGTTGAGAGAGGAGAATACCAATTTAAAAGGGAGAGCTCCCACCATGCCTTGTAATAAGGCAGATGGAGGGTGAGGAGCATGGCTAAAGTCACACGCACGCGCGCGCGCGTATTTCGCGAATTACCGCGTATTTTTCTCGCGTGACTTGTGACTTGGGTCGCCGTGCGATGAATTAAATCCTGACACGTTTAAACCCTTTTTAAATTTCGGTTTCTGAGAATTGAAATAGCCATGATAATGGCGTCAGTTTCTAACAGAAACAGTAATTTGATGACAGCAGTTACTAGCGTATAATGGTGCTGTAACGGTCAATTTATTGACCGTTACTGATGCGAGGCTATAAAATCTGGAGACGTCCAGACTGAATAGGAGTTTTTTTTGGCTCTGGCACTCGCGTTCATCCACTGTGATCTGTGTTGCGTCTTCGTGCTGCTTGTTCTTCGCTGACCTTCCTCTCGGCGTGCACCGCGAGGCAAGGAGAGCGGGATCTCCAAACCGTTGCCGCAGCGAGAACCTGCACGGGGGCGGCAATAAGGTTTCTGGGCAGCGCAACTGCGCGACCGCTCGGGATTCCTCTGCGTCGACTACTTCCTCTACGGCCGGTCACTACTGCGTTGCTTCCTCTCCATCATCAAGCCCGTCTTAAGAATTCTTCCCTCTGTTCAACTCATTCACATCTTTTCTAGATCTACTTTTCAGAAATATGTGGTATCTTCTGTCTAGCTTGCTGTTGTTGTGTTTGATTATTTTGGAATTATGTTTTATATTCAAATCTGAAATCAAAACAATACCTAGATGTTCAACATTCCAGAAACCTTATTGGTATTATTTGTGTGATTGTGATTCAGCAATGGCTGGTGCAAGTGATGCCATGAAACTTGAGAGGTTCAATGGTCAGAACTTCCGTAGGTGGCAGACTAGAGCCAAGTTTTGGCTCATGTCTCTGGGTATGTGGTGGGTGATTTTCCCTCAATACCCGCTTACGGATGAGGAGAATGCGCAGTTTGAGAATGCGAATAACACCGCATTGGGCTGCATTCTGACCATCTTGGCAGATCAGTTATACGATGTGTATATGAATTACACATCTGCCACTGAGTTGTGGTTGGCTCTTGAACAAAAATATGCAGAAGCTGAGGTTGGTCGCTGGTTGTATACATGCGAGCAACTATTCGATTTTACCATAGATGAGTCTAAATCGATTGTTGCTCAAGCGCATGACTTTCAGCTACTAGTGGGCGAGATTGCACATTTGGGATGTGCTTTACCTGCAAAATTTATGGCTGCGGGCATTGTGGCTAAACTTCCCTCATCTTGGAGGAATTTTGCCACTGGTCTAAAACACAAGAGGGAAGAGATTTCAATTGAAGATCTTATTGCAGCCCTCGACGTGGAAGAAAAAGGTAGAGCCAAAGATGCACAAAAAACTTCTTCTCAGGAAACAAACAACGCAAATGTGATTGAGAAGAAGGGTGGCAGCAGCAACAACAAAGGCTTGAAACCAAACAAAAATACTAGCTTCAAGAAGTTTGAGAAGAAAAATATGAAGAACATTACCTGTTATGTGTGCGGAAAAGATGGTCACATGGCTAAAGACTGTCGTTTCCGCAAAAACAGGCCAAATGAGCAAGGCAAGAAAATTGCCAACGTGACCATAAGTGAGGGAACTACTTCAGGAGGGTATGGTAATTCTCCTGTTGTTTTTTCAGCATGTCAATCCACTGATTGGTGGGTTGATACTGGTGCAAATGTTCACGTATGTTCTGATATATCTCTATTTTCTTCTTACCAGGCAGCAGGGGCTTCCTCCGTCCTAATGGGGAACGGGTCGCATGCTTTTGTGCGTGGTGTTGGTACGGTAAAACTGAAGCTCACTTCAGGGAAGACTGTCCGCTTGAGAAACGTGCAGCATGTGCCAACAATAAATAAGAATCTTGTTAGCGGTTCCCTATTATGTCGAGATGGCTATAAGCTAGTATTTGAGTCTAATAAAGTTGTAATGTCCAAGTTTGGAAACTTTATTGGAAAAGGTTATGAAAGCGGAGGCATGTTCCGCTTAAGTGTACTGGAGTCTTGTTTAAATTTAAATGTTGCTACTCAAGTTAATAATTGTGAATCCAATGTTTGGCATTCTCGTTTATGTCATATTGGTTATGATACCATTGTTCGAATGTCCAGATTTGAAATAATTCCAAAATGTGAAATTGTCAAAGAATCAAAGTGTCAATCTTGCGTGCAAGCAAAACAACCTCGAAAACCATTTAAGGGGTTAGAGGAAGAAAAGAATTTGGCACCATTAGATCTCATCCATTATGACCTATGTGAGATGAATGGATTGTTGACAAAAGGAGGCAAAAGATATTTTCTAACTTTTATAGACGATGCAACACGTTATTGTTATGTGTATTTGCTGAAAACAAAGGATGAAGTTTTAAACTACTTCAAAATTTATAAGGTCGAGGTTGAGAACCAACTAGAAAAGAAAATCAAAAGGTTAAGGTCTGACCGTGGAGGAGAGTATATCTCTCAGGAATTCTCCCAATATTGTGCTGAGCATGGTATAATCCATGAAGTGACACCCCCATACTCGCCTCAATCTAATGGGGTGGCTGAGAGGAAAAACCGGACACTAACAGACTTGGTGAATGCCATGTTAGAGAGTGCTGGTATGCCTAAGTCATGGTGGGGGAAAGCTATCTTAACAGCAACCTTTGTCCTCAACAGAGTAATTACTAAAAGAAGTGAGATTACTCCATATGAGGGATGGAAGGGGAGAAAACCAAATATCAATTTTCTGCGAACGTGGGGATGTTTGGCTAAGGTCAATATACCATTGCAGAAAAAGAGAAAACTTGGACCTAAAGCGATCGATTGCATTTTTCCTCGGGATATGCACATAACAGTACGGCCTATAGATTTTTAGTAGTAAAATCAGATTCCCCTGAGATTATTGCTAACACAATAATGGAATCAAGAGATGCTTCTTTCTTTGAGAATATTTATCCAATGAGAGCATCAGTCTTTAATGAAAATTCTAAAACTTCTGATCTTCCATCTACTTCTGAGTTACCAAATATTGTTGAACCAGCTTGTGATATCCCTGAGGAGGATAACAATATTGTCACAAATGAGGCTCCTCGTAGGAGCAAAAGACAAAGGGTTGAGAAAACCTTTGGTGATGACTTTATTGTATATCTTGTGGATGATGTGCCAAAAACTCTTTCAGAGGCTTATGCATCACCTGATGCAGAGTATTTGAAAGAGGGTCATCATGAGATGGATTCCATCATGGGTAATGGAACTTGGGAGATCACTGAACTTCCTACTGGATGTAAACCAGTTGGATGTAAGTGGATCTTTAAAAAGAAAATGAGGCATGATGGTACTGTTGATAAGTATAAGGCAAGGCTTGTAGCAAAGGGTTACACCCAGAAAGAAGGAGAGGATTATTTTGATACTTATTCTCCTGTTGCCAGATTAACTACCATTAGAGTGCTCATTGCATTAGCAGCTTCCTATGGTCTACACATCCATCAAATGGATGTAAAGACAGCTTTCCTTAATGAAGAGTTGGAGGAAGAAATCTATATAGAGCAACCAGATGGTTATGCGATTACTGGACAGGGAAATAAAGTGTGCAAATTATTAAAATCCTTGTATGGCTTAAAGCAAGCACCTAAACAATGGCACGAAAAGTTTGATAAAACTTTGACATCTGCTGGTTTTGCTGTGAATGAGGCGGATAAATGTGTTTATTATCGCTATGGTGGGGGTCAAGGAGTAATCTTGTGTTTGTATGTCGATGACATACTTATATTTGGGACCAACACTGCTATAATTGACGAGGTCAAGTCTTTCTTATCTAGTTGTTTTGATATGAAAGACATGGGTGAGGCAGATGTAATTCTAAATATTAAATTGATCAGAACCGAGAATGGGATTACTTTGAGTCAGTCCCATTATGCAGAAAAATTATTGAGCCGCTTCGGCTTTGAGAACTGCAAAGTAGCCCCAACTCCCTATGATGCAAGTGTAAAACTTCGCAAAAATAACGGATTAGGGAAAGATCAATTAAAATACTCACAAATTATAGGGTCCCTTATGTATTTATCTGGTGTAACGAGACCTGACATCTCATTTGCTGTGAGCAAATTAAGCCGGTTTACATCAAAACCGAGAGATGATCATTGGGAGGCTCTTGAGAGAGTGTTGCGCTATTAAGAGGTACAACCTCTTATGGAATTCACTATACTGGATACCCTCCTGTATTAGAAGGGTATAGTGATTCAAATTGGATCTCTAGTGCAGATGAGATCAAAGCTACAAGTGGCTATGTGTTTACACTAGCGGGTGCTGCAGTTTCATGGAGGTCATGTAAACAGACTATATTGACGCGGTCAACCATGGAAGCTGAGCTTGTAGCACTAGACACAGCCGCTTTTGAGGCTGAATGGCTAAGAGAGCTTCTGTTGGACTTGCCATTGGTTGAGAAACCAATCCCGGCGATCCTAATGTACTGCGATAACCAAACAGTGTTGATCAAGGTTATGAGTGCTAAGGATAATATGAAGTCCTCCAGACATGTGAAACGTAGGCTTAAATCTGTCAGAAAATTGAAATGCTCCGGAGTAATAGCTGTCAATTATATACGCACTGAGAAAAATCTGACAGACCCTTTTACAAAAGGGTTAACAAGAAATGTGATTTCTATTGCGTCAAAGGACATGGGAATGAGGCCCATATGAGTTACTTCACAATTGTAACCCATCCTTTTAATCGGAGATCCCGTGAATTAGGTAATGGGAAAAACAAGTTGTGGTTGTAACAAGAGAGTACACTAAATCTACCCATGTTCTAAGTACTCTAATCTGTATGGAAGGCTGATTTAAAATCTTAATGTATTCTAGTGTCCTAATGAGAGGAAAAGGTATCGGCCTACAGGATACCTAAAATGAATACACCTACTTGAGCCTAACTGTGAGGTCGCAGTTCACGAGAAAGGGGGCATTCTCTAGAAAGCTCATGAGAAGATTAGGGAGCATGACCACTTAACGCTCCGTTGAGGTGAAGTTCTTTGGCAGCCTAGTATCAGTTAAGATTTTGGGTGAAATCTAACCACACAAAGCTGTGAATTCAAGGCTGAGTCCATTCATTAGCTGTGGAAGGATAGATCATGTTATTCTAGGTGAAAGTTCAACCCGTATGGGACTTGCACCAAAACACTGATATATTAAACGAAAATTCAACACAGTGATCAAACTTTTGAGTCTTTGTCTGCTTCGGCATTGGTGGGGGATTGTTAGAAATAAGGTCCAAGTGGCCCATTTATCTCTAATGCCAAAGCTACAAAGAATAGTATCATACTGCTAGTTGAGAGAGGAGAATACCAATTTAAAAGGGAGAACTCCCACCATGCCTTGTAATAAGGCAGATGGAGGGTGAGGAGCATGGCTAAAGTCACACGCACGCGCGCGCGCGTATTTCGCGAATTACCGCGTATTTTTCCCGCGTGACTTGTGACTTGCGACGTCGCGGGTCGCCGTGCGATGAATTAAATCCTGGCACGTTTAAACCCTTTTTAAATTTCGGTTTCTAAGAATTGAAACAGCCATGATAATGGCGTCAGTTTCTAATAAAAACAGTAATTTGATGACAGCAGTTACTAGCGTATAATGGTACTGTAACGGTCAATTTATTGACCGTTACTGATGCGAGGCTATAAAATCTGGAGACGTCCAGACTGAATAGGAGTTTTTTTTGGCTCTGGCACTCGCGTTCATCCACTGTGATCTGTGTTGCGTCTTCGTGCTGCTTGTTCTTCGCCGACCTTCCTCTCGGCGTGCACCGTGAGGCAAGGAGAGCGGGATCTCCGAACCGTTGCCGCAGCGATAACCTGCACGGGGGCGGCAATAAGGTTTCTGGGCAGCGCAACTGCGCGACCGCTCGGGATTCCTCTGCGTTGACTACTTCCTCTACGGCCGGTCACTACTGCGCTGCTTCCTCTCCATCATCAAGCCCGTCGTAGGAATTCTTCCCTCTGTTCAACTCATTCACATCTTTTCTAGATCTACTTTTCAGAAATATATGGTATCTTCTGTCTAGCTTGCTGTTGCTGTGTTTGATTATTTTGGAATTATGTTTTATATTCAAATCTGAAATCAAAACAATACCTAGATATTCAACAGATCGCCTATTGTTTTTCTCCTTCTTTACAGTAATACCAGAGCTCTTGGCTAGGGCCGGCCGGTAACAAGTGAAAATTGGCATGTGGCACGTACGGTTAATTAGGTTCTACGGATCCGGCGGTTTTACACCGATGTAAAAGCTAACAAAACCAGCCCACGTGATGACGCGAAACGGATGGAAAGTTACGTGAGGTGAGCGAGGCGCCACAATACAGCAATGGACGCGTTGACGGACCGGAGGGCACGTACGTACATGCGTATCCAATCCACGGCAAAAGGAAAGGCGACCTCCGTAAGGCTGTCCAGATTGGTTAGACCCCGTCTCACCGCCACTTCACGTACGTGTTAGATTTTCTTTTCTTTAGCACGTCCTTCTCTCCTCAAAATAAGACCCCGTAACTAGACAAAGTATTGTACTCCCTCGTTCAGTCGTTCCTCGTCAGATGTCATTTCTAGATTAGTGTGCTTCTATCGAGGTACATCTAGAATTTTGGTAAGTCTTGGACGAAAAAGTAAGTAACTATTACTACTAATATCAAAAACTAGGATATTAAGATATAACAAAAGGTACAGCATAAATACACAATTAAAATTAATTTTAGTTCTATGATTATATTTCAACAAGATAGATAAAATATGTCAAAACAATATAGCACAAACTACCGCATTGTTATGGCTACAATTGCAAATTTGTAATGAGTAAAGAATCACGAAATGTTCATATAACTACATGAGAATTGTCTATTAGAATGTAAGACTCAAATCAATTACTCAAGGCAATTCAATCAAGCATCGGCCGCATGGTTACTCAATAGTGAATTAAAGGAGGTATAAGCATGAATTACAACCATCTCTAGAACCGAGAAGTTTGGGCAAACCTAACATACACAAAAGGAGAGATTTGTCATATCCTCAACACCCAATACCTTGAGATCATCACATCTAGGGATGGAACTGGTACGGATATTTTCCGACCGACCGACCGACCGACCGAATTGATTTGGATGATGATTTGGATAGTTTTACAGATATCCAGTTGATTTCTCGGATAAGGATATGGATACAGATAATTTACATGGATACGGATACGGATATGGAACACTGATTATCCGATGGATACGGAATATCCGAGTTTTTGTTCGGATAATATCCGAATATGACATACGGATATTATCCGAATAACACGTTTTAGAATAACACATTAATAATTTAACTTGTTTCCTTTGTTTGAGATCTTGAGTGCATTGGATGACAAGATATAATGTGTTCATGTGTGCTAGATGCTAATTTGGAGATATTTGGGTAAAGGTGGTACAGAAATTAGCAAGTGGCGTTTCAGAAGGGTTAGTTAGGATTCGAACATATGCGGTACCGCAAATCATTTGGTTCAATTATTGCAATGGGGGTACATTGTTACTCACAGAGTCACATGTATGACAAGCTAGGGATAAAAAGGCAAAAAAAAAAGACATACAAATATATTTCTTTTGAAATTTTGAATTTAAATTTGAACCGATTTTGGAAAAAACTGAAATTGGATTTTAAAATATCCGACTAATATTATTCGTATCCATGTTGATTCCGATCCGTATTCGATCTGTATTCGTAACCGATATTATCCTGTATAATCCGTATTCGATTTTGTATTCGACACTATTCGTATTCGATTCTGTATTCGATAAAAAATACGGATACGGATATGAATAGGACGATATTCGACTGTATCCGATCCGATCACATCCCTGATCACATCTTAACCCAGATCGAGGATAGAGGCAAGCAGGCAGTTGGGGCCGCGGTGTTACCTTGATATTGGGGGGCGTTGAGGCGTGCATCAGACAAAGGTCGGCGGTGGCCACGTCAAGGAGCCATGGTGAAGCCAGGACTAAGGCCCTGTTTGGGGGGCTGCGTTTCAGCTGTGTTTCAGCTTTGGGCCTAAAGCCCCCCCAAACAACCCAGCTGCAAAGCGGCTGCACAGCTAAGCCACAGCTGAAGCACCCCTAAAAGTCATAGCTGGTAGGGAGGTGTTTTTCAGCTGTGGCTTCGCTCAACCGTCTCCCCCGCTCGCTCTGTGTCCCCCCTCATCCTGTCGTATCCCCTCCCAGTCGCTTCCTCGACTCCCTCTGGCTCGGGCACCACCTCTCCAACTCCCTCCTCACTCAGGCCCACTCGGTTGCCCCCCAAAAGCTACAGTTTACCTTGACTAGTTTGCCAAATAACATATCAAGAAAAGCCACGGCCACTCTGGCTTTACATTGACAAGCCAAAAGCGACTTTCGGCCAGTATGACCTCCCCAAACAGGCCCTAAATTAGAGGGGGCTAAGCTAAGTATTTCAACTACTAGTAAAAGCCAAACTCATACAAAAATAACCATTTAACAAGTGAAACAAAGCAGAAGTTTATAAGATACTCACATAAATGAAGTTGCGAACGACGGGGCGAGGGCGGGCGTCGGGCGAGCGCATCGAAGGGCGGCGAGCGCGGCAATGCAAGCGTCGAGGTGGCCGCCACCAGCGCCGAGGCGTCGCCGGCGAGGGCGGCGTCGCGTCGAGGAGGCCGGCGCGCGAAAGCTAAGCGTCGAGGCGGTTGGCCAAAGTGGCGGCGGCCTGGCCGAGGCGGCCGGCACGAGCAACATGGCGTCAGGCGCCGTCGAGCGGCGGTGGCGTCAGTGCGGCCGGCTGGGATTCGGATTAGGGTTGGAGTGGTGGAGAGGATTTTGCCATTTTGGAGTGGCGTCAGGGCTGCAGGGGGCTGGGGGAGTAATGGGCTTGGGCCACGTTGGAGCAGGGGCGCACACGCCAGTGCGCCCCAGTGCTGGCTTTGCCTCTGATGGGAGGGGCTGCCGGTGTCGGGAGGACATTGGGGACAGTGGCTCAAGCGCTTGTGGCGGCGGCGACAGCTCGGTTGGGGATTGGGCGTGCGACGATCTGGTTGGGGTGGCGCAGGGCAAGGCAGGGCTACCGGCGAGCGCAGAAGCACAGGGGTGCCGGTGCAGCAGCGTCGATTTGGCACATGGCGGGCAACACTGCGAAGGGCCGACGGCGGCGCTGGCTGATGCGCGACGGCCGATGATCGATGGTGGCGGCTAGGGCGCAACGGGCAATTGTGAAACAACACTAAATTTCAAAACGAAATTGAATTGAATTTGAATTGGAAATTTAGATTGAGATTGGTTTTACCTTGGGCCATTTTTTCCTCCTTGTTCTTGGGCCGTCAGCCTGTTTTTGTTCCAGCCCGTCGGCCTACCTGCGTCGGCCCGGCCCGGCCACCGACCGTCTCCTCCGGCGCCGCCCCCACGCCGCCAGCGGCCACCACCGCGCCGCTTTGCACCTCGATCGCCCGATCCGCTGCATCCGGCCGCCTGCGTGCCGCCTCGCCAAGCGAGATCCGCGCCCGCCGCGCATCCGGTGGAGCGTCGCCCGACAGCGCCGCCTCGCCCTTGATTACGCACGATTCGCGCCGTCGTCTCCGCTCGGTCGACCCGCGCGCCATCGTCGCCACCGTGGCCGCCTGCCGGTCGCTCCGCCCGGCTATAAAAGCCGCAGCCCCCGCCTCATTTCCTCGCCCCGCTCCCCGCTTCTTCCGGTGAGCTCTCCTCTCCCTCCGCCCGCTCCTTCTCCAACTCCAGCCGCCGCCGCGCCGCTGCTGAGCCGTCGCCGCCGCCCGGTGCGCTGTGGGGGAGGAAACCCTACGGTTTCCCTCGCCCCTGCCTCTTCAGCCGCTCCGCTAGGCCAGGCCTCGCTCAACCACGCGCGCTCATGGGCCATGCGGCCCAACACTGTTGGCCCACAGCCACAGTAACCCCTTTCTTTTTTTCGATTTTCTGGATTTTTAGTTAATTGATAAATCCGAAAAATCGAGGAAAAATTCCAGAAACCCCAAAAACACCCCAAATACACTATCTTGACCATCTCGCACCACTAAGTCCAAAAATGACCTCCGCTCTACAATCCGGAGTCTCCAAAATTCCAAAATGACCATTTTACCCTCCGTTCTCTCTCTCGGCCCGGTTCCGGTTTCTGTTTTCGATTTTCGTTTCCGTTCTCTTTTCGTTTTCCGTTTATTTATTGTCGTTCGTCCTTTTCGCGCTAGATCCGGTCGTTGGACAGTTCGAGGAGCACCAGCAGTACCCGGAGCAGGAGCCGGACCCGACAGAAGCCAAGTACGACTACGTCGACTACGGTTCAGCCGATCCGATCGCCGAGCAAGGCAAGCCGTACACCATTGATCATGTTGAACCTATTCATGCCATGTTATTCTTAGTAATTATTTTATATCATATTATTTTGCTGTATGTTGAAATATTGAAAACAGTTATTTTAGAATGACATGATACCTAGATAATGCGGAATTGCTCATAGAACTTCCTTAAAAATTATTGAACCTTATTAAATCCTTTGTAACCCTAGATTATTACTTATGACTTTGTTAAGTTAACTACTATTAATCCTGTTAGTTAGTTCAAATACTTTTAAAAATGGAAATAAAATGTTATCGAGCCACTGGCCCGGATATTTGTAAAATTGCTACAGTCTGGGAGACAGTATTGGGCTATCCACGGGGTGGAATTAAGTCCGATCCCTGGCTAATGATTAATGCCATGGTTGGTTTGGTGGCCGGTACGTGTTGGTACCGGATTGGTTTGTGGTTGTCTGGCTTAATCTTTGGCATCATAAGGTTAATAACCCTCTTGAGCAAAGTAAATAACTCAAGTTTCAACTCAACCACAAGTCGGACTGGTCCATGGGCCTATCTCCGATATAGCTCAGTAAATTAATCATTCCTGAATTAAAATTGATTAATTTGGTGGACTATTCTCTGAGGAGAATAAGGATCGGCCTCCCTGGCAGGGGAATATACCGAAGGGGTGGAACAGGAATGGACCGGAGTGTCATTCGCTGGTTCTCATAACGGTAGGTGCTAATGGGGACTGTGAGTCCAAGGTAGCTGTATACCTATCGGTTAACAACTAAACACATGAATTATTTAACGAAATGCTGTGATAGTCTCGGCCTGGCCGTATGCATTTAAGTTGCATATAATTCAGCGCTTGGCATTAATGGCCGTAGATATCTTGTGGGTAAAGATAAGCACCTCTGCAGAGTTAATCATGGTAGTTTTCGAATACGTCGTACTTTCGGTTAACGAACATAAGCTTGAATTGGGGTGACTCCCGTAACCAAGCTCAAGTAATTGTTTTGGAAATTGTGAATGTGGTTAAGTGGCTTGAACTTGTGAACCCCCCCCCTCCCCTTACTACTTATCTTATGGTTTGTGCTTCAAATGTAAAATGGGTTGGAAAATAAAACTTGCATCTACAATACTTAAACATATTCCCTCCAATTGACTAAATCCCTTGCATATAGTATTTAGTATTTCCCTGTACGACTTGTTGAGTACTCCCGTACTCACCCTTGCAAACCCCCGACCCTTTCAGAGTATGAAGAAGCTGGAGCATATCAGGAATACGTAGATGACGATCTTGTTTGGTTTTAAGGTCTTAGTCTTTTGCTCAGGCTCTGTCTGTGCGGTGTTTTGGTTGTATTATATTCGGGCCCTGTTGTGCCCTCTTTTGTAAAATTTGGCTATTAGACCCTATATTCAATAAAAATAATTGGAGTTAACTCTTTGTCTGACAATGAAATGCTTGGTTCCCGACAGTTAATCATCCTGGATAGCTGTCAATGTATTTAGACTTGCCCCTGAAAAGGCGGTCCGTCACAAGCGCTAGGGGATGGCCGACAGCCGATGGAGGCAGACCACGGCTAGGGGTGACCGATGGTGGTAGGCCGGCGGCTAGGGCACGATGGCGGCTGCTAGGGAGTCGTGAGGAGGAGGACTGAGGAGAGGAGCGCGTGAGCACTGCATGGGCGTGAGTCGCGTGAAGGGGTGAGACATGAGAAGAGCTGAAGAGGCATCAGTGCGGGCCGTGAGAAGAGGCGTCGAGCCGAATTGGCAGTGTGGGCCTCGGGCCATAATCCAGGCTACTGTACTACTCTACTACTAGCCCAGCTCCATCCCTGTGTATTATCCTTCTTTATTATATCTTTGGATAATATATCAAACTCTAGTCTATGGTAGTAAATGACATTAAAAATAGATAAAAAGGAGCATACAAGGGAAAAATGATAAAAAGCACCTCAAAATTATAAAATGATATGAATTTAGAAACAAAATTTAAAAACTATAATGACATTATTCGGAAACGGAGGGAGTATATATTTATCCTATCACACTCTTTCTCCCACACCATTTCACTTATTAGTAGGCCTATATTTTTTGGGGTGTACTTCTGTGTATCACTATTTGCATAAATATTAAAGCATGAATAGAAAGTAGATGTTGATTACTTACTCTTTTCATTTGTTTCAAGAATTATACGATTTATATTAGAAATATGATACATAGAAGCATCACTCTATCTTTTTTCCCTTTTCATCTCACCTTCGTTGCTTGAGCTAGCAACCCTGCAAGTAGATGCACCGATGCCCTTTTTTTTTGTTCCAAGCACCGATCGCTACAGTGGCTACCGGCTAGCCCCGGCTGAAACCACACGTTGTGCATAACCTAATGCCAGCTGTTCCCTGTTCGAGCGACAAGGGAAGGAGAGGAAGGAAGGAACCGGGTTTGCTGCACGGATCGTGTAGTACAGCATCCTCCGTTTAATTTGCTAGCTTTGATCTGTCCATAGTCGCGTGCAAATATCACGCCTATCAAATCCCTGTTACTAGGTCAAACCAATCGATGGCCAACGGTTGGCATCGCTTTCTATTCTATTAAGGTGTGTTTGGTTGTCTGTACCAAGTGGTACATACATAAGATGATTTAATAAAAAAGTTATCCACGTGTTTGATTGCTTGAATGGAACTATCCCATTCCGGACCAAGTGATATAAATTTATGTAATATTTCCTCTAAATACTGAACCATTTTATTGTTCTAAAATAATGAAATCAAATGGTAGAAGACCATCCCATCTTATTCAATCCCATCATATCAACCAAAAACATTTGCTGAGGGCACGGGCATAGCTCAAACCGTGCACAGGTCACGAGTACGTAACGAATGCCCGCATGATCGATCATCAGCGCGTGGTACACGGAGCCGCACCGGTGCGGTGCATGGATTGGTGCGTGTGAAGGGAATCCCGACCGAACGGTAGTGGACGGCATGGCGTTCTCTCGGTTCGTTCGTTCGTGCTTCCTTTCTGGCCCTGTCACGCCCGCCCCCGTGGGCTTCCGCGTGGGTGCCGGCATAAAGCCCCTCCTCCCGCGACAGCGACCGCTCTACCGTGGCCCGTGCCTTGCCTGTGCGTGTACGCTCCGGTGAAATGGGACGGCCGCACGAGCTAACAACTTACACGTATGCCTGTGTTGCCGACTCGGCGGAGCGCTGTTGTTTATACATTCGCCGTTTATATGTGTGCCAGACCATAGTTTTTTTAAAAAAATAATCCACTTTTGACAAAAATAAATACCATTTTTAAAATTATAGAAATAATACTCTGTTTGCAGTTGGCGGCGGAAGCTCTGTCGTCAAATAAAATAGCAATAATTAAGCTATGGGACAGTTTCCGTAGTCAATTTATTTGATGACAAAAGCTAGTCAATTTAGCAACAAACAATTGTTTTTGTAATTTTTTTAAAAAGGATATTTATTTTTATCATATTAATAAAATAATGGGTTATTTTAAAAAAAATTTCCATATATCCCTATAGAGTACAGATAATCACACTGACTATAATAAGTGTTCCAAATCAGGGTAAGGCCCACGTGCGTCCATTAGGGCCCGTTTAGCTTCGAAAGAACACTGCCAGCGTGCTGCGTGTGAGGTGGCAAGGATGCAAATCTTTCCGAAATTTGACGAAACCTCACCAAAATCTCGGTTTTCAAATCTCTCCGAGATTTAAGATCCTGACAAAATTTAATTTTTTTAAAAAAAACTAAATTACTACAGTACAAAAATTACGGGATTTTTGACCGAAATTTCAGGATTTTTTATCACAATTTCGGGATTTTTGAAAAAAAAAATTGACTGGATTGGATTCTTCACATCGTTTTCCATATGGAACAGTTGGTAGATCATCCAATTAGCCTATGCATATTAATTCTCGTGATCATTAATTAAGTACCTCAGTTGTTAGAATTTTTAAAAAGTTCTCAAGCTTGATCATCATCTAGAAATTTTATGGGAATATTAGTGATACATCAGAATCATACACAAAAAATTTCAAAATTTTCTAACATGGTTTAAACTATTTTTCATTTAGTTGAAATTTGTCGGTCAGTCTTCAGTAGCACTGTTTGAAGTTTTGAAAATTCCTCAAGATTGATCATTATGTGAAAATTTTATGGTAATATTATGGATATGTTAATACCATCCAAAAAAAAAAATTCAAAAGTTTCTAACGTGGTTTGCATTATTTTCCATTTGGTTGAAATTTGTCGATCAGTCTTTTTATCAGAACAATATCATTGTTAGATTTTTTAAAAATTCTTCAGGATTGATCATTATCTAAAATTTTTATTGAAACATTAGTGATGTGTTAGGACCATCCAAAAAATATTTCAAAATTTTGTGACTTATTTTTTACCATTTTTCGGTCAATTCAATTCGGTTAAAATCTCGGATTTCTCAGTTGAAAATAAACCGAATTTCAAATTTAGTTTTTGAATTTCGATCACTTTCGAGATTTATATCAAAACGAAATTTAAAACCTTCGCGGCAGATCATTTGCACAACTAAGGACAGGAAATAACTTTCCTTAGGTATCTCGTTAATATTGTCTATTTGGATTGGAAATAGTTCTTGGCCGACTGTATCTTCAGACGGACGACAAACATCAAATAATCACTTCTTGAATCAAGAGTGATACATCTCAGGCAAACATTTTTCAGTTTTACCATATGCACGTTGGTCTCATCGAAAAGCTTTGCCAAGCATAAACAGCCTTGCAAAATGTAACATTAATCGAATTGCTTACATTGTCGATTCAAATGTTACTCCCACTTGCATTTGTTTTCTTTTGTTCTTTTATTGCCGGTAAAAAATAATATTTTTTTTTAATTTTGGTCATAAACTTTGGCATTCACTTAAGAGAGAAAATAAGCATCACAGGTGAGTCTTGGACTCGAACCCAAACGGGCTGCACACTCGGCGGTGTTTCTAGCCATCCGAGCAACCGCTCGGTCTCGTTAAAAAATAATAATAACAATTCAAATTTAATGTATAACAACATATGAGGAGACCAAATAAGATTGTAAATGAATCGAGCTCGAGCAAGCCTAGCGAGCTAGGCTTGAGCTGAGCTCGAGCAAGTCTAGGTTAGGCCTCAAGCTTAGAGAAGGGCTTAAGTGTAACATCCAAATTTTTGCTTTTCATGAAACTAAATATTATTTTGCACATTTGGTGAATTTTTGGAATTTTCTGGAATTTATTTGGATTTATTTGGAATTTATTTGAATTGATTCTATTTTAAAATAATTAAAGAATTTAACTTTGCAAATAAAGTTTTGTTGGAAATATTTTATTTGAGTCCCAAATACCCTAAAATATTTTCCAAAATTTTTCTGGAATTTTTCCGAGTATTTTGCTATTTTTAATGAATTAAATGAATTTCTGGGAATTAATTTGAATATTAAATCGCTGGAAAATCAAACCGAGTCGGTTACTGTTCATCCGACCGAGTCGGAACCCGAGTCGGACTCGAGTCCGACCGAGCCAATGACTCGACCAAACCGATCCTAACCCTACTCGATCCCGACCGTTGGATCGAGATCCAACGGCCCAGATTGACCGCATCGGTTCGAGCCGAACCGGGCCGGGTCCGATCGCGCCACGCTTATCGTGGACCGTCGATCGCGCCACGTGGGCTTCTCCGTCGTCGTCCCCGCCGAATCCGAGCGATTCCTCCGCCGCGTAGCCGTGGTCTCGTTAGGGTTCCGATTTGTGCGCCGCATCCCGGTTATTTAATGCGTGAGACATCGCCGAGGTTGCCCTCATCCGTCTTGCACTGCGTGCCCCAAGCCATCTCGCTGGCCGTCGCCGTTTGCCGTCTGAGCTCGCCGGAGTTAAATTCCGTTCGCCAGCGGTTAACGCCGATTCCGCCGCCGTCGCCGTTCTCCGCCGCCCGTTGAGCCCGATTCGAACGGCCCGAGTCAAGCCGCGTCGGTGAGGACCTTTCACCTCACCGAGCACGCCCCAAACGCCCGTTCGTGTGGCGCGTCCTCGGCCAAAGCAACCGCAACTCCGCCGTGAAGCCATCGCCGACCCCGAGCTCCACCAACCGTCCGATCAAGATCCAAAGGCCCAGATCGCGCCACGTCACCCTCGGTGAGTTTCCCCGTTGAAAATCCTAGATCTAATCCCAACCGTTGGATCTAGATCCAACGGCTTAGGTTGTGCCACGTAGCAAGAACTGCACCAGGCTAGATTGGATCTGGATCGTTAGATCAAGATCCAACGGCCCAGATCAACCCCGTGCGCCCAAGCACATGAGGCCC
Source organism: Rhipidocladum racemiflorum (assembly GCA_036346355.1). Taxonomy (NCBI): domain Eukaryota; kingdom Viridiplantae; phylum Streptophyta; class Magnoliopsida; order Poales; family Poaceae; genus Rhipidocladum; species Rhipidocladum racemiflorum. The sequence goes on from CM070571.1 coordinate 26,561,215, forward strand.
AAACCCAATCGTAGCCGTCGGATTTCAAACCAACAGCCACGATCGTGCCACGTGTCCAGGGAGCCGAACCGCCGCGCCACGCGCGAGCGTCTGGCGTGGAGTCACCGACACGCCGCCAGCGTGTCGGCCGACCGCCGTGGCGTCACCCATGACGTCATCGGTGGAGTCCCACTGTCGCCACTGCGGGCCGAGCCCGGCGTCGCCAAAGAATGACGTCACCCGAGTGGTCCCACTGTCGACCGACACGTGAAGCCGTGGGCCGGGTCCACGGTGAACGGCCGGCGTGGACCGAGTCCGTGAACCGGTGACGTCGTGGACCAATCAGAGACCGACACGTGTCCTCGCTGACGCAATAATTAATTTCCGAAAAAGAAAATGATTTATTAATTCGAAATAATGATTTCAGATTTTGATTCAAGCTTCAAACGCTTATAACTTTTGCGTTTCAACTCCGATTTGAGTGATTCAAATTTCTAAATTTGTATAAAATTGAGATCTACCTAATTATGAATTTTATTTAATTTTTGGACTAAAGTTTTCCTCTGTAATATTATTTAATTGATTATTTAAACTTTAAATAATCATAACTTTTGTGTTTTAACTCCGAATTGAGCGATTCCAGTTCCTAAAAATTCATAAAATTATGTTCTCTCTGTTTATGGATTTTATTTGGATGTTTGGACACTTTTTACCTATTGTTTATTCGTGTATTGCTATTTGCACGCTTTACGAGTAGACGTTGAAGTGCCGGAAGGATTCGAAGGAGAAGTATTGACTCAGGATCCAACTCAAGACCAAGAACAAGTACTTTTTGAAGGCAAGTTGTGCTTTGACCATGTTGGTCCTATTTTGAAACTTATTTTGATTTAACTTATTGCATGCTAGTTCAATTAGAAAATACTTTATTTAAATATGGGGAATTAGATAAATACCAATTTCTTTGTATGACACCTTGATTACTTAAATATGTGCCATGACCCCTTGTCACCCTAGTTGTGGATTACTAGTTGGACATTACTAAAATTGCCAACATGGGTTTAGACCGTTGTAGTATATTGCTTAGACACCTTTCGTGCTCATGACATGATTTGGACAAACAAATGTTAATATTGACTTAATGATATATTGAACCTGTTTTGGAAAGGTATCATGTGATGTTGATGGCACGTGGTGCATGGTAATCAACTGGGGTTTGATAAATAGTTTTCGACCGGGGCATGTGGCAAGAATGATCAAGTGGGCCAGTTGTGGCACTAGGAATGTTGTTTTGGTTCTTCGGGTAGTCTTGCCCTGGTCACCCTAAGGACTTAACCTTGCAAGCCTTTGAACTGAGTCAAGCGTGCAACCACATGTCTATAATGGGACGGACCTAGTTGATTAAGTTGCTAATAACGTACCTGTGGGACCTCAGGAGGTCAACTACACCCTTTGTGTAAGTTGTACGGGGGGCGTCTGGTGAGGCCAGTACCCATCTAGCAATTTGGTTGGCCTAAACTTCGCCTTAGCTAAGGGAAGGGTTAGTGTGCAACAACCGGGGAGGACCACTTGTATTGTTAGAAGTTTCGGAAAGACTTTGTTACGGGAACTCGCCTTTGTGGTGTTTGACTGTATCTTGTGGGTAAAGTGCATAACCTGTGCAGAGTGTATAATCTATTCGGATAGCCGTGTCCGCGGTATTGGACATCGCTCGGGAATTACAGTCAAGGGTTAGACTTTCTCAAAAATAACTTAGACTTGAAAGGTTGGGTTGGATTAGTAATGATGTTGATGGAAATGTGGATTAGGATGGGAAAGATGTTTATTAAACTCCTTGAAAAGTTAGTTATGCTTTACTTGCTTCTACTGCTTTCGAATCTACTTATGTTACTTGTCAAATGCTGTTTACTGCAAATATACCTTGAGCTATTCCTTTGTATCAAGCCATGCATGTAGTATATTAGCTTGCATTCTGTGCATGACTTGCTGAGTACCAAGTACTCACCCTTGCCACAATACAACACCAGTTGAAGAGGAGACTACACCAGCTTTGGAGGAGGAGCTCCAAGAGGAACCATCTACTTAGGGAGCGAGCCTAGTCAGTTGCCTGTGGTATACTGGATGGCGCCACGAAGTTATCTTATTTTTTCCGCTGCTATTATTTCTCTCTTAATAAGTTTCGCCCTGCGAGGCGTATATTTGTAACTTGACCATAAGGTCGAGCAACCAGTTTGACTATTTAATTAAAGTACTTTATTAGTATCAAGTGGTATGATTGTGATATTTACCGATGTTAAGACTGTGTACACTAGCGCGTTCCTGGACTAGTGCTGAATACATAGAGGGTCCGGATTTGCAAATTCGGGTCCCGACATTAAGCTTGGCTTGTCCAAAGCTCAAATGAGCTCATGCTCAGCTTGAGTAAGCTCGATAACATGACACAATACACGGTCCGACACATTGTGAAAACACAACTACAACAATGTAGAGTCAGGATTTAAACAATTTGGGACAAAGAAATCTTCACTTTTCACATTAACAAAGAAGAGACGGCATAAGAGGAATCATACATCCTTAGATTTGGCAGCATAGGAGAAAATTGACTTTTGCCAAAAACACCCTCAAGTTTGCAGAAAATTGATATTGGGATTTCTCCCCTTCCAATCCTCATATGGAGTAATCTCATACTTTTTAGTGATTACTCTATTTAGAACAAAAGTTGCTGTCAATATAACTTCCTCCACCACATTTTAGGCATACTGACACTCTCCAACATGGCATTCACCAAGTTTGTTAGTTTTCGATTTTTCCTCTCAGCTAACCCATTTGATTAGGGATAATATGGTGGTGTAACTTCATGAATTATACCATGCTCAGAACAAAATTGGGAGAATTCATAAGAGATATACTCTCCTCCACGATCAAACCTTAGTCTTTTAATTTTCTTTTCTAATTAGTTCTCAACCTCGACTTTATAAATTTTGAATAGTTTAAAGTTTCATCCTTTGTTTTCAGCAAATATAGAATTTACAGAAGAATCTCAGTTCACTCATGCCACACAAGACAAAGACCATAACGCTCCATAGTTACAGAGGACGACTACTTCAGGGAAAGGAAGGGAGCATCGACATAGCCATGATGCACAGCAGGATAACTCTAGCTCATACAGCATCACCGAGATGCAAGAGAGTTATGACTCATATGGCCAATACGACTACGCCATCCCGGATGCTTATACACAACCTGCCACCAAATGGGTCTACGAGTGGCAAGATCCGGAATTTTATACCATGTTGTACCAACAGTGGGAAACGACTAGCTTATAGACAGGACAAAGTTGGCATAAATACAAGATGAAGCTGCTAGCTACCCAAGGATTAGCACTCATGTCCACAGAGGAGTACAACATAGCCAACCAAGTGTACACCCAACAACACTACCTATAGACCTGAAGGTAATGATTTATTTGTATGTTTTATTTCATTGCAACTCGATTTTTTATTAACATAGCGTTTTTGTAGGTCGTCCAACATGGCATAAGTGCGACAATGGAAGGATAACGAAGCTATACCAAGTGTGAACATTCATTTTTGGTGAGAAATATTGCTTTGAAATGTAATATGCCATGGTATTAAAATGTGGATTTGTTGAATTGAATTGTGAACGGTATTGAGATAAAATGTTATTATTGTTGATATATTGTTGCAACTTGAGATTGTCTAAAATATAGCAAAGATCATACCGAAATTGTTTATATTCTTCCATAGTTGTGTTATTATAATTTTCCAAAAATTTTATAGTTTTTCACAATTTTTTGCATTTTTTCTGGCCTTTTTCACAATTTTTATAATTTTTCACGATTTTCCATCATACCGGTTGAATTTCAAAAATTTCGCTCGATTTTTGAGCTTATCAACTGGTTTTCAAAAAAAATTTGACCTGATTTTGACCAACTATTTGACTTCGCAAACTAGTCGATTTGTACCGAATTTCGTTCGATTTTCACGATATTTCGTTACCGTCGGGAATTCGAAATTCCATTGTAAAACTAAAATGTTAACCTGTTAACCTGGGTACGATAAGAGGCATACATCCTCGACAGGAAGGATTCAAATCTCGTTTTGGGTAAAATCCCGAAGGTCACCGAAATCCGAAATATCAGCGAGATTCTGAAATTTCGGACAAAATCTGGATGAAATACAAAAACCAAATTTCAAATCCAGTTTTTTTTCAACTGAGAAATCCGAGATCTCGGCCGAAATCACCGAGATCTCGGTACAAGTTGAATCGACCAAAAAATGGTCCAAAACATGTCAAAAAAATTTGAATTTTTTTTGGATGGTCCTGACACATAACTAATGTTTCCATAAAAATTTGAAATGATGATCAAGCATGAGTAATTTTTAAAAAATTTAACAGTGGTAAAGTCGTCATAAAAACCGTATGTAAAATCAGTTTTTGATTTTTCAAATGGAACAAATGAACTTCAAGTCATTTAAAAAGTTTTATATATGTTCCTATCATCCTATGTATTATAGAGAAATATTTATTCCATACATAGAAGCCATAATGTAACTAAATTGGAGCAACACAACATATTACATATTGATATACTAGATATATAGACAATACCTCAAATATTTATTCCATTAAGAAATACCTCATGGGATTGGGATGTCAATCTAACCAGTTACCTAGACTAGTAGACAGAAACTACAGAGTGATTATTATTGATACCACAATATTGTACATAAAATCTAATTCACTGATTCACCAACAAACATATGTAGCATACTAGCATCCACAATCAGAAGTGCTAGCTGGACTCACCAACCATCATATCTATGCATCCATAGACAAAAGTCAAAACAAAACATAATTTCATATTTTCATGCAATGATGCAAATGATCAAACATCTACCATAAATATATTCACTCCTTTGCTGCACAACCAATAGCACATGATCATTCCTACCAAATCTCCCAAATTTAGAACCTATTTGAAGAAATTTACCGCTGAAAATAGACACAAATCCGGCAAGATCTCGAAGAAATAAGACAAGATCTCGGCATTGGACGGCGAGATCTCGCTATTTGACGGTGAGATGCAAAGATAACTCACCGGACATGGCCGGAGTTTGCCCATAATCAACCGAGCTAGCTATGAGGAGTGAGAATAATATGTTGTTTCTGTCTTAGCTGTGAGGAATCGGCTTTGCTTTTAAGTTTCTACTCTCCACATTGGGACAAATATACAAATACTAACTATCTATACCATAGGATAGGAAATATGATTGAGTGAGTTGGTCAGTGCGGTTGATTTAAGCATTTGGTGGTAGTAGAGGTTATGGGTTCGAATCCCCTTCGGCCATAATTTTTTTCCTTTTTCTTTTTCATTTTTTTCCACTTGATAGTTGTTCGTGTTAGTCAATGAAATGCTCCAGAAAAAAGTTTACTTTGGAAATGATTTAGTGCTTGGCACCTTAATTTTATGTGTGTTCAACCTTTTCTTTGGAAATGAAAAATAGTTCAAACCACTTTAGAAAATTTTAAATTTTTTGTGAATAGTCCTAACATATCCATAATATTCCCATAAAATTTTCAGATGATGATCAATCTTGAGAAATTTTTAAAAATTCGAACAATGCAAACCGACAAATTGAACCGATCAAAAAATGGTCAAAAACACATCAAAAATTTTAGAAATTTTTTGTGGATGATCTTGACCCTAAATACAATCAAATACAGTGCACAAAAATCAAAATCCGGCAAAAACACCCGAGATTCCCGAGATCTCGCCGAGAAATTCGAAATTTGAATTTTTCGGGATTTTGAATCTCGGAGGGGTGGCCGAGATTTCAGATTTCGATCCGAAATTTCAATCCTTGCTTGACAGCATAAAAGGCGACGCGACGCCCGCGACGATATAATTGTCTTTACTCTTTCGTCTTTACAAATAAGGAAACACTGAAGCCGTTCATGTATCCCTCCTCTCCTATTAACACCTGCTATTTGCCCACCTGTGGCACGGTAACACAGCACTTCTTTTCCTGTAACAAGAGAAGAAAACCGTGAATTGCGGAAGGATCCCCTTTCTCTAGTTCCTATTTTTATTTACAATAGGAAATAGTAACTACCTATACCGTTCATTACAGGTTCCGACGGTCCCATGTTTCCTGGCTTGCTCAGAACTGCAGTTGTTGTATCAGGTGGGAAGTCCGTTGCATTACTCCCTAGTCTGTGCTGTCCATACAGAGGCCAAGAGATATGGAATTTGAGAAATCATCTTTTCTTTTCCGCTTCATCAATTCAGTACTTAATCATTTCTTCCCTTCTTTGGAAGGAAATATGGGACTCGAGTGCACTCCTGCATGATAATGTTGTAAAACTACAGGAGATTCTCCCCCCGAGTTTGTGGTCAGCTGGCTGTTTCCCGATCCTTTGGAGACCGGAATCTAACAAAATCGATGATGAGAGTAGAGCCCAACATAAGAGTAGAAGCAGCTGATTTGGCTAAAACGTTCAAAGATCCGCAAGAAGCGGCGAAACAATTAACCGCCGAAGCACTGAGAAGAGATAGCAAAGACGACATATCATGCGTTGGTGTTTGGTTTTAGGTATATGCATAAACGGATTTCAGTTGGCTTGTGGCTCAACCGTCATTTGTGTTAGACAACCTTGCTATCGAGTAGTCCGAGGTTACCGAACAGATCTAAAATGGAGAATAGAGAGAGAGAGGGAGAGGCACAGAGTATGAGGAGGAATTGACTGCTTTATTTCCGATTGCTTGTGTACAATGGGGGGACCCCTTGCCTCCTATTTATAACCTACAGCTAGGGTTTCGGTAAGAGTCCACATGGGCCTAGTTTCCCAACACTCCCCCTTGGACCCTTTACCGCAAGATGCATATGCCTCATCAAAACTCCAGAAAACCCAATGGTAAAAATACTTAGAGAAAGAGTACATAGCATATACTTGCTATGTTGCACAAATTGCCTCATCAAAACCTTATGTAAGAAAACTTCTGTGAAAAACTTAATAAGAAAAAAGAGTACAATTCACCCAAACTTCAATGTTAATCTTCGAGATTCACGTTGGGTACTCAAACTTCATGTTCAAGATTTATGTAAGAGTATGTGGAAATTCTCCCTCTGAAATCTGCACTTCTCTGAGCCTCATCATCTCGATTTCTCTAACACACCTTTCGAAAGAAGATGCTGGAAGTGACTTAGTGAATAAATCTGCGAGATTTTCATATGACTTAGTATGCAGTATCTTGATCTCGTTCATCTCATGCATTTCATGAGCATAAAAGAACTTGGGGTTGATATGCTTCGTGAGGTTGCTTCTCACATATCCCATTTGCACTTAGGTAGTGTTTAGTTAGTGGGATGGAGTGGAATGGAACCATCCCATCCCACCAAGTCTAGTGTTTGGTTGGAGAGCTGAGGATGACTTGGTTCCAGAAAAGAGAATATTCTCTCTAGATTCGGGACGGTCAGGTTCTACAAATTTGCTGGAACGCAACCATCCCACTTGGAATGTGAGAGTGACAGTGGACCTTGTCTGAGAATCTGGGATGGAACCATTCCATCCCTGAAATCTGGGATGAAGCCATTCCATCCCTGAAATCTGGGATGAAGCCATTCCATCCCTGAAATCTGGGATGGAACCATTCCATTCCACTTCACTCTCCAACCAAACACACAACACAAGCTACATTATCTTCATAGATGATAGTGAGAGTTTGTTCCATGTTCAAGCCACATGACTTCTGGATGTGATGAACCATTCTTCGAAGCCATGTATATTCTCGGGAGGCTTCATACAAGGCAATGATTTCAAGTGGTTTGTCGATGTTGAGACAAGAGTCTACTTAGACGACTTCCAAGAAACTGTCGTTCCACCACAAAGAAAAACATACCCATTTTGTGACTTGCTAGTATGCGGATCCGATAGATACTCAGCATTGGCATAGCCAACCAAATTCAATTCATTATTTCTTCTGTAAAACAAGCCGAGATCTTTGCTTCCTTGGAGGTAACGGAAGATGTCCTTCACCCCTTTCCAATGTCTTTTAGTGGGTTCTACACTGTACCGAGCTAGCAAATTCACGGTGAACGCAATTTACGGCATTGTGCTATTTGCAAGGTACATGAGCGCTCCAACTGCACTCAAATATGGGAATTCCGCTCCTAGGACTTCCTCCCCCTCTACTCTAGGCATGTATGGGTCCTAGTGTGCTTGTAGTGACCTTTCGACTATTGGGATCTTTGCAAGGTATGCTTTTTCAAAACCAAATCTCTCTAACACTTTCTGCATCTAGGATGATTGGTGTACCAAGATTCCACCTTGGATATGCTCAAGCTGCAAGCCTAAACAAAACTTGATTTTACCCAAGTCCTTCATTTCAAACTCAGACTTCAAGTATGAGCAAGCTTCTTCTATTTCTTCGTCCGTCCCAATAATGTTCAAGTCATCTACATAGATAGAGATTATACAAAATCCATTCGGGGATCTTTATATAAATACACATGGCCAATCTTTGTTGTTTGTGTAGCCTTTCTTGCAGAGAAAATCACTCAAGCGATTGTACCACATTCTTCCTGACTGCTTTAGCCCATACAGTGATTTCTCCAATTTCACACTGTATAAGTTTCTGTTTGCTCTGTCTTGGTTCGGGATAGGGATACCTTCCGGTACTTCCATGTATATCTCTGAATCCAAGTTTTCATACAAATATGCTGTGACAACATCCATTAGCTTCATTCTCAACTTCAAGTTGACTGCCATTGAGATCAAATACCTAAAGGTAATTCCTCCCATGATCGGAGAATAGGTTTCTTCATAATCAACCCCAAGACGTTGAGTAAAACCTTGTGCAACAAGCCTTGCCTTGTACCTTACCACTTCATTATTTTCATTTCTCTTCCGAACAAAAACACATTTGTGACCTACGGGGTTTATATGGGGAGGCATTCGGCACACAGGCCCAAACACCTCTCTTTTGTTCAGAGAGACTAAATCTGTAGTGATTGCCTTCTTCCATTTTTCCCAATCGAGCATTTTCTTGCACTCTGCGAGAGATGTAGGCTCGAGATCATGATCAATGATCGTAGCAATCTTCTTTGCAAAGTATGCACCGACATTAGTTGTTGCTCTATTCATAGATCTCCTGTTGTTACAAAATTTATGGCTATTTCGTCATGGGGTGCTTCATGCACTTTTACTTGCTCTTCTCTGCTATTTCCCATCGCAGGAGCAAGTTCCTTTAGTTTTCCATTGCCCATGTGTGCGCACACATTATTTCTAGCGGCTTCTTCCAATGGAAGATTCAGATCTGGAATTGCCTTTTCCACAGACTTCTTTCCAGTGCCAGGTCTCAACTGGCTCCCGTTCTTATTTTGGGGCATTTTCGTGATTGCCTGTGGTAAGTGCCATTGCCCAGTTTTTCCCAGACGTCTTCGAGTACTTTGAGTTTGAGAAGCTAGATTTCCTGTCCTTTTTCTTTGAGGCCTCTGAACAGGATAAGGGATACCTTCTGCTTTCTTCGGTATTTCAACCCTCTTTGGTGCATTTCTTGCAAGTACATGCAACTTAACCACGCTCTTCAGATCACAAAAATGATCAGGCAGTTCATTTGCTAAATTTTGCAAATCAATTATCTCCTGGACTTCTTGATTTGCTTCATTAGTGCGAGAGTCATGCGCGGGGATCCCAGTGGAATGCTATATGATTTCCTGGTATTTTTCATCCAATGGTTGATTTCCTCCCCCTAATGACGGAAAACGATCCTCGTTAAAGATGCAATCAGCGAATCGTGTTGTATGCAAGTCTCCAGTCATGGGTTCCAAATACCTGATTATGGATGCACTCTCATAACCAACGTATATCCCAGACTTGCAGAGAGGGCCCATTGTTGTCCGTTGTGGGGGTGGTATAGTGTCGGTGTTTCGTGCACCGGCAATATGAATTTTTGGTTAGTGGGGGTCGCGCGCTCCCTCTCCTCGAATGATTGACTCGGGAAGTCAAGGATTTATACTGGTTCGGACCGAATGTCCCTACTCCAGTTCGGGCCATTGGGATGTATTGTATTCGTGAGACGAACCAAGGGTTACAGGCGAGTCAGGGGTTCGAATGAATCGATCTCCCTTGTGCTCGATTGGGTTTCGCTGGGTTGCTTGCTTGCTTGCTTGCTTGCTTGCTTGTTTGCTTGTTCGTTCGTCTCCGCCCCCTCCCCCGGAGCCCTGCTTCTCCTTATATACTCGGATGCAGCAGGTTACATGGGAGTTTGGAGAGAAAAAGGAAGGGGTACTGTACGCCTTGGAGTCTGGTCTTCTGTCTTGTCATCCGAAGGCCTCGCCCAACCCCATCTTTGGGTTGGTAGTCTATGTGGCGGTCTTGGCCGGCCGACAGAGTGACGCCTTTGTGCAGCCTGTCGTCAGCTCCGGCGATTAAATGGTGTTTGCCCTCAGCTTGGCCTCGGGAAGGGGCGCCCTCCTCTGTGGTGCGTCAGGATGACGGGACTGGGGCTTGACTTTGGCGGGTCCTTTGACATTCTCGGGAAGGGACCGCCTACCCTGGTCTGAGACGTCGAGGGGCGTCGCGTGCCTGAAGCGATTGGCTGACACCAGCGGAGTCCTGCCGCCTCGGCCCAGTGGAGCTGGCGGCGACAGCGCTCCGACCTATGAGGTCGGACTTCGCCGATCACCAGGGGCTGGTTCTGAACAGGGGCCAGGCCCACTCTTTACGGCCTACGGGCCTTTCGCTAGGACTGGGCTTTCAAGGAGGTCAGCCTGTTTGTGATCCCGGGCTGATGGGAGTACCCATGGTTTGTGCACTCGTCATATAGGCACATATACATACAATCAAATTTTCTAAGATGAAAAATCTTCAGGATGACACCTTTCACTAATTGCATAGGTGAATGGATGTTGTAGGTCAATGGTCTAAAATTGATGAGTGCTGCTGCATGCAGGACTGCGTGTCTCCAACAAGTGTTGGGTAAGTTACAACTCTGCAAGAGCGGTCGGGCTATGAATTTAATCATTTTTATTAGTGCTTCAGCTAGTCTATTTTGCGTATGGACGTGCAGAACAAAGTGCTCAACAGTTATTCTAGTTGCTGTGCAATAGTCATCAAATGCCTTGGAAGTAAATTCGCTGGCATTGTCCATTCGAATGGACTTCACGCGATGATCAGGAAATGCATTTTTAATTCTGATGATCTGCGAGATCAGCTTTGCAAATGCATGATTCCTTATTGACAGCAAATATACATGCGACCATTTCGAGGAAGCATCAATGAGCACCATAAAGTACCGAAACGGCCCCGACAATGGTTGAATTGGGCCACAAATATTCCCCTGGATGCATTCTAGGAATACAGGGATTTCATGTTGCACTTTCATAACAGAGGATCTAGTTATTAATTTCCCAGTAGCACATGCATGGCACTTAAAATCTTCATGATTCGAGAATTTTTTAACATTAATGCCATGACCTTGTGAGTTATTAACTATATTTCTCATCATTCTAAGACCAGGATGACCTAATCTACAATGCCATAAAGAAAATAATTCAGAGCTTCTAAAGACAGTTTTCAAAGAAGTATACGCTTCGGGTGCATGAATTTTCATGTAGTACAACCCAGATTCATATGAGGGACATTTTTCAAATACCATTTTGCCACATACCGTGTGCTTCACAATGCAAAAGTGTTCTTTGCCATTTTCTTCATTGGCTTCTACGTGAAACCCATTGGCGCGGATGACTTTAAAACTTAAGAGAGTGCGTGTTGATTCAGGGTACAAGAGGGCTTCTTCGATTACCAAAGTTGTACCCATTGGTAATATAATTGTGGCTCTTTCGGAGCCTATTATATATGAATCGCTTCCTACGATCATCGTAATCCTTCCAGCGTTCTTCCTGATCGACTGGGAATATTTTGACTCTCTTAAGATGGTATTCGTTGTGCCACTATCAACAATGCATATTTCCTCCATTTGGGCGCTACACTATTTCTAGATGAAAGAAATATAATTCTAATCAGATAGTGGCAAAATAATTCAAACATTGCTTGCAAATATAGAATACTAGAATAAGGAATGAATTGCAATTCCATTCATGAGAAAAATGTATGCTCTTCTAAACCTTACAATTCATTATTCAAAATTAACTAATCAACCATAATCTAAAGAAAAAAATGATTTAATGCTATTCATGCATTTAAACGAAATCTGTAAAGTATGCATTCACTTATGCCTCTATGTCATCAACAGAGATGTTTTCTTCATTTGCCAAGAGTTTGGTTGTTTCATCGATGTCTAGGCTTGGCTGCGAGGATGACGCAAGTGGGGTGTCTACATCCATGACATCATCATTGCCTACCTTGGCGAAATGCGCTTCTGCTGGTGCATTTTCTTTGGCTTTCTTTTTAGCCTGATATGCATTGACCACTTCCTTGGATTCCCAGCGTATCTTTGACCAATGTCCCCAAGTGCCACACTTAAAGCACGTTTGGTTCTGCTGTCCATACGGCTTGGCGTGTGGCTTTTCCTTGTCATCCTTCTTCTCTTGAGCTTTGGACTTTCCTTTGGCCTGATATCTCTCTTTTCCACCCTTCTTGCTCCTCATCTTGTGAGCGGGCTTTTTCACCTTATAGCTATTGGCATTAACGTCTGGTCCAATGCCTCTTCCAAGTGGCTATGAGACGAAGTTCTTGCAAAGAACATCATCTTGTTACTCCACAACTTGCATAACATCAATCAGTTCGTTATACTCATTGTATGCGTCCTGACGATAGCTGCGGTCACTCTGGATAGCATTAGGGTGAAAAGTGAAAAAAAAATTCTCAATCTTCTCCTCATCAATGATCTTCTTGCCACATAGGGAGAGATTGGTACAAATTCTGTGCAGGGCAGAATTATACTCGGCCACTATTCTGTAGTCCACAAACCTCAGACGAACCCAATCTTGATGTGCTTGGGGGCAAGATTGCGTACTTGAGCTTTTCAAACCGCTTCTGAAGTGCAGTCCATAGCTCAAGTGCACTCTCCTCAGCCGTGTATTCATTCTTCAGGGTGGCTGAGAGGTGGTGTCTGAGGAAGTGCAAAACTTGATCGTTCTGCTCGGCAGTAGGTTGCGCGTCCTTCGAGGACCCTAAGCCGATGGAAGCTCGAAGCTTCTTGTCGCCGAGTACGATATTCACATCGGATGCCCAAGTGAGGTAGTTCTTGTTGGGGAACGCGGTATGCTACACTAGCACAAATTAAAATTTCTACCGCAAACCAGAAAAGCTACTCGCAAGAAGAGGATCATAGATCTATTACCACTAGACACGCAGTTGCGGAATCCTTCGCACGTCATCGTAGTGGATCGTTCTCGCCGCGGATCGTTCTCGCCGCGGATCGTCCTCGCCACGGATCGTCCTCGCTACGAATCGTCCTCTCCACGCGCAGTAGCAGCAGCGTCACCACAGCAGTCCACACGTCCGGGGATGGAACGTCGTGCGTCGGTGTGCAAGCACCGGGTCGCTCGGCAGGGGCAGCGAGAGGAGGTGGCTAGGGTTTCTGGCGAAACACCTCTAAACTGCACGGAAAAAGTGTCTCCTGCGTCCAGCCTCCTCCCCTCCTTATATAGCCACGAGGTGAAACCCTAGGCAGTCAGGGCCCATCTACGCGCTAGACCCACGAGGTCCATTAATTACGGATCCAATCCGAATTAATGCGTCCCAGCCCGTTAAGTGTGTGACCCTGTAGGTTCGTGCTCATTTGGACATGGATTCGGAAAACCCTTTTTCTAATCCAATAGTCGGTAGCGGCTCCTTGCAGAGCATGCCAACTCCCAAACGCATATGATTAAAGTACTGATGTAATAATCCCTTTGCCAAACTATATGAAGATCGAACTCAAGGCGAGAAGCATGTCATCCTTTGACAGTTCAATCCATCTCTCGTATCCGTGATATATTAATAAGTTGTGATTGACTTCTCAATCACGGCATGGCCATGCACTTCCTTAATCATATCCATCGAGTGGCCTAGACATAAATATCCGTTACATTGGAGTGGCAAATTCCATCTTGACTGCTCACTTCCCTCTGCATGTTTCATAGTAAACATGAAAGCTACCTTTATAACTATCCGGTTAGGAAATAGTGTTTGGTAACCCCAAGGTAAACTATTACACATGTAGGGAATATGACAATCTCAGGTCTAAGGATCATACATCTACTATGTATGAGATACACTGATGACACATAAGAATGTAACATTCTCAGTTGTCCCATTGTGGGTCTATCTAACACATGTTCTTCAACATGCGTCCACAATGTATTGATGATATCTCCATATCCCATGATTTATGAAACATGATCATCGAACAATACACGTGCTGATCTATTCATCGTTGTCCTATACGATGATATCCGATCAGAGATATTTATCGAATTATATCAATAAGTAAAGAGCTTCATAAACAAGTCACACACTTGTTGATCAAAACAATGATATACATTCATTGGACCAATAATCATATTATTATTCATAAACATAGTCATGTTACAATCATCCATATGATTGCCTCAAGGGCATAACACTAAGAATCTCCCACTTGCACTTGAGTCAATCAATTAAGTATCTAATACCAATAGACCTCGTGTGCGCCTCATGCTTAGGCTGTGGTAGTGGCTTTGTCAACGGATCAGCCACATTGGCTTCCGTATGTACTTTGCATATCTTCACGTCATGACCTCTATCCACAATTTCGCGAATAAGGTGAAAGCGTCGGAGTATATGTTTGGATTTCTGATGTGATCTAGGCTCTTTTGCTTGTGCAATGGCACCACTATTATCGCAATAGATGTCCATTGGACTAGAGGCACTAGCGAGCACACCAAGCTCTGAGATAAATTTCTTTATCCATACAGCTTCTTTTGCGGCATCCGAAGCCGCAATGTACTCCGCTTCTGTCGTAGAGTCAGCCACCGTGCTTTGCTTGGAACTCTTCCACTCATCGCTTCCTCCATTTAGTGTAAACACAAAACCGGATTGTGATCGAAAATCATCTTTGTCAGTTTGGAAGCTTGCATCGGTGTAACCTGTTACAACCAGTTCTTCCTCACCTCCAAAGACTAGGAACATACCCTTAGTTCTTCTCAAGTACTTTAGGATGTTTTTCACGGCTATCCAATGACCATCACCGGGATCCGCTTGGTATCTACTTGTGACACTTAGAGCATATGAGACATCTGGGCGCGTACATATCATGGCATACATGATAGATCCAATAGCCGAAGCATATGGAATCTTGCTCATCATGTCTCGCTCATCAGTTGTCGAAGGACACTGATTCTTGCTTAGACTGATGCCATGCAAGGATACAAATTTCGTTTTGAGCTAAATCTCGGACATGCCCGAAATCCGAAATCTCGGCGAGATTTCGGAAATTCAAATAAAATCCGTTCGAAATATAAAATTCAAATTTCAAATCCGGTTCAAATTCTACCGGGAAATCCGAGATTTCGAAATTCGAGATTTCGAATATCCGAGATTTCTCGAGAAATATCCGAGATTTCGGTAAAATTTCAACTGACCAAAAAATGATCAAAACACGTCAAAAAAATCTGAAATTTTTTGTGGATGATCTTCAACCTAAATCCAATCATATCCGCCCAAAACAAATAAAAATCCGGCAAAAAAATTTGAAATTTCACTAAATCACTGAGATTTTACTAAACAAGTAGATTTCGGCGAGATTTCATTTACACTGTAGCATTTCGATTTTTTTTCAAATTTTTTAACCGGACCGGATTTTGAATTTCGGACCGAAATTTGGAACCCTGATGCCATGTGACATTGGCATGAAACCTCTCTTAGATTCATGCATATTGAACCCTTTTCAAAACTTTGTCAATGTACGTTTCATGGCTTAATCCAATCAACCTTTTTGATCTATCTCTATAGATCTTTATGCCCAAGATATAACATGCTTCTCCCAAGTCCTTCATTGAGAAACTCCTTTTTAACGAAGCTTAACGTCTTCAAGCATAGGAATATCATTCCCGATCAATAATATGTCATCCACATACAAGATCAGAAACACAAGTGCACTCCCACTAGCCTTCTTGTAAACACAAGGCTCTTCTTCGTTTTTGATAAAACCAAATCCTTTGACCACTTCGTCAAAACGAATGTTCCAACTCCGAGATGCTTGCTTTAACCCATAAATGGATCTCTGAAGCTTGCATATCTTTTTAGCATTTTTAGGATCAACAAAACCCTCAAGTTGTATCATGTATACATCCTCAGATAGATTCCCATTAAGGAAAGCTGTCTTGACGTCCATCTGCCATATTTCATAATCGAAATATGCAGCAATTGCTAAAATGATCCAGACAGACTTGAGCATGGCTACCGGTGAAAAAGTTTCATCATAGTCAATTCCTTGAACTTGTTTGATACCCTTTGCCACCAACCGTGCCTTATAGATCTGAACATTTCCATCTACGTTTGTCTTCTTCTTGAAAATCCATTTGCATTCTATGGTTTTTACACCATCAGGAGGATCGACCAAGTTCCAAACTTGATTGTCATGCATGGATTGAATTTCGGATCTCATGGCTCCAAGCCATTTTTTGGAGTTTAGGTCCATCATCGCTTCTTTGTAAGTCGTGGGCTCATCTTTGTCCAATAATAATATGTCATGTCCATATCTTATGGGTTCATGATGTGGCCTCCCCGACCTACGTAGGGCTGGTGTCTCTTCCACAGGTTGTACAACACTTTGTACATCTTGTGAAGGTTCATTGGTAGCTTGAACATATTCATGCTATTCTCGAATTTCATCGAGATGCACATCACTCCCACTGATTTCTTTGGAAAGAAACTCTTTCTCCAAAAAGACACCATTTTGAGCAACAAAAACTTTGTTCTCGTTTCTTTTATAAAAGTAATATCCTTTTGTTTCTTTAGGATACCCCAGAAAGAAGCATTTTTCTGATTTAGGTGCGAGTTTATCTGATTGCAAACGTTTTACATAAGCCTCGCATCCCCATATCTTGAGAAATGACAATATGGAACTTCTCCCGGTCCATATCTCATATGGTGTCTTCTCAATGGATTTTGATGGGACCCTATTTAATGTGAACGCAGCTGTCTCTAGAGCGAACCCCCAGAAGGATAATGGCAGATCTGTTTGGCTCATCATTGACCGAACCATATCCAATAAAGTTCGATTCCGTCGTTCGGATACGCCATTCCATTGAGGCGTTCATGGCGGAGTAAGTTGTGGAACGATTCCACATTGCTTTAGATGATCACTAAACTCTTGGCTCAAGTATTCGCCACCACGATATGATCGTAAGTGTTTTATTGATTTGCCAAGTTGATTTTGTACTTCGTTCTGAAACTCTTTGAACTTTTCAAAGGTTTCAGACTTATGCCTCATTAAATAGATATATCCATATCTACTAAAGTCATCAGTAAAAGTTACAAAGTACTGAAACCCACCTCTAGCAATCGAGCTCATTGGTCCACATACATCTGTATGTACTAGGGCCAACAATTCACTCACCCTCTCACTAAAACCTGTGAAAGGGGTTTTTGTCATCTTGCCAAGTAAACAAGACTCACATGTTTCAAATGATTCAAAATCAAATGAGGTGAGAAGTCCATCACCATGGAGCTTCTTCATGCGCTTCTCATTTATGTGACCCAAGCGACAATGCCATAAAAAGGTAGGGTTCAAATCATTTGGTCGAGACCTTTTGACATTAATGTTATAGCCATGTTTTAGTTCAAGGACGTATAACCCATCCACCATGGGACAACGACCATAATACATATCATTCAAAAATATTGAACAAACAAAGTTCTTTATTCTGAATTCATAACCTTCATGTTCCAAACAGGAAGATGAAATAATGTTTCTACTCATAGATGGAACAAAATAACAATTATTAAGTTCTAAAACTAATCCTGAAGGCAAATGCAATGGGTAGGTGCCAACGGCAAGACCAGCAACTCTTGCTTTATTCCCCACGCGAATATCCACTTCTCCCTTTGCCAAGTCTCTACTCTTTGTCAGCCCCTGCATCGAATTGCAAATGTGAGCAACCGATCCGGTATCATATACCCAAGAGCTGGAATAAGAAGTAGCAAGATTAATTTCTATAACATTAATACCTGAAGTGAAAGTCACACTCCCATTCCTTTTATATGCCAGGTACTTCTCGCAGTTCCGTTTCCAATGTCCTGACTTCTTGCAATAGAAGCACTGGGTTTCGGGTTGAGGGCCGACTTTGAGCTTCTGAAGCTTAGTTTTGAGGCTCGTGATCTCATCTTGAGCCTTGCCCTTGCCCTTTCCCTTTCCCCAAGCCTTGGCTTTCTTCTTTTTGAAGGCAGTTGTCTTCTGAACCATCATCACATGATTGGGTTTCTTCTTAATGCTTTTCGCGGCAGCCTTGAGCATCCCATGTAGCTCGGTCAGGCTCTTCTCCATGCCATTCATATGAAAATTCATAATGAATGGCTCAAAGCTCTGAGGCAGAGACTGGAGAATTACGTCTGTAGCTAGACCAATGCTAAGGGGAAACTCAAGCTTTTCCAATCTCCCAATGTAGCCAATCATCTTGATTACATGTGGGCTGACCGGACTGCCTTCAGCCAGCTTACAAGCAAACAGAAGCTTTGAGATACCATACCTCTCAGCCCTTGCTTGATTTCCAAACATGCCCTTCAAGCCCACAATCATATTGTAAGCATCCTGGTCCTCATATTGCTTTTGCAACTCAGAGTCCATGGTGACAAGAAAGAGACAGCTGACCTCTACAAAGGCATTAACATGTTTTTCATAGTCAGCCTTCAAATTCCGAGGAGCATTTTCGGCTGGTTCATTAGGAATCGGACTCTCTAGAACATATTCTTTCTTTTCATGTTTGAGAACAATTCTCAAGTTGCGATACCAATCGACAAAATTTGTTCCATTTATTTTTTCTCTTTCCAAAACCGATCTCAAAGCAAAACCAGGTGCAACAGTAGGAGCAGCAGGAGCTGCCATTGAACTACAACAAAAACATGCAAAGTTTCTAAGCACTATGTTTCTGTAATACTTTTACTAAACATTTTAACAAAAGAAACTCCTATCATGTGCCCCCTTTATGGACACATGGTGAGTATTCAAGATCCATATTCATCAAACACTAGTGATCTTTGGCATCACTGCTAGAAATCTAATGACATAGGTGAAAGTGCATCTAGGCCCCTCATTTTATTTTGGTGATTAATGATGACACAATTAAAGAGATCTAACGTTTCAAACAAGAATAATGCAGATCTTGAGATCATATCAAGCTCGAAATGGGATTGGACGTTCCTACGTATTTCAAATTTCAAGAAAAACGGCATCAAGACGAAGACTTGTAATTTCTATTTTGATTTGAGTCTTAAGGATAGCCGTACTATTAAGAGGATACTACGGAAAATCGTTTTTAGGATGTGCATGTGCTCAAGGTCAAAACTTGCATACAAACTAGCACTCAAATACTTGCATTTTCCAAAAACAGGAATTCAAACCGAGCCATCTAACTCGGAGAGTCCGGATATTTAGTCCGGAGTATCCGGACTCAGTCCGGAGTATCCGGACATTTTGTCCGGAGTCTCCAGGTTAACCCCTTCGGCCCTATTTCGAATTCCAGAGAGTCCGGAGTGTCCGGACATTTTGTCCGGAGAGTCCGGACAATCCGGAGTATCCGGGTTAATTGTTCGGAGTCTCCGGACAGTTCAAAAAGGGGACAAACGGCTAGTTTTCAAAAAGGGTATTTAAAGCCACCACTCCCCTCCAACGGCTAGGATCTCTATTGAGCTCATTCATTGCAGCATTCAAGCCATCTCTAACACTCTCAAAGCATTCAATAGAGCCCTCTCTTCCTCCCGCCTTTAGATTTGGTTGTTAATCTCTTTTAGTGAGGAGAGGAAGAAGCAAAGTGCTAGGTGCATTCATTTCAAGTTCTTGAGCACTAGTTCATCCTCCAAGCGGTCTTTTGTGGTATTATTACTCTTGGAGGTTGAAGGTCTCCTAGACGGCTAGGAGTCACCGGGAGCACCCAACGCGTGTGGTGTGCCCCGGTTGTTTGTTAAGGCGAGTCTCGCCTCCGAAAGGAAAGAGACAAGAAGTGAAGCCGGCGAGTGCATTTGTGCAACACCGGGAGGAAAGCAGGTTGAAAGAGACCCCGGCTCAAGTGCAACCGAGACACCTCAACGGAGACGTAGGATTCCCTTCAAGAATCCGAACTTCGGTGAAAAATCGCGTATCTCTCTTTCTCTTTTACTTCCTAGCCTAGCTTGTGTGGATTTGTCTTTGTAAAGCTTGAATCTAGCTCATTGCTTAGCTTTAATTCAAATCCATACTAGCTTTTGATCTAGGTTGCTCTTGCTATCTATTTATTGTAATATCTTGTGCTAGTTAGAGGTATTTTTAGTTGTGCTCCCGACCCAGCCAACCCGGAGTATCCTGATAAAATACCGGACACTCCGGACAACCCGGAGTATCCGGATAAAATACCCGGAGACTCCGGATTGACCTGTTCAGCCAGTTTTTATTCCGCTGTGATTTTTTAAACCGCCTATTCACCCCCCCTCTAGGCGACATCGTTGGTCCTTTCAATTGGTATCAGAGCCAAATCTCCTTTATTTTGGCTTAACCGCTTGGAGAATCAAAGATGTCGGAAATAGAGATGGTTACCGAAACCCATGGCCAAGAGAAAGCCACGGGTTTCGGTATAGGGGTTGCAATTCCTTTAGATTATTCCTCTTTTGGAGTCTCAAACTCCTCATCTTATGTCTCCGTCTCGTCCGGCCGAGCGCCTCATTTCGATGGCACTCGCTATGCGGCATGGAAACATAAGATGAAGATGCATTTGAGATCACTTCATCCTTGTATTTGGAAGATTGTTGAAACAGGTTTCAAGCCCGCAAATCCCAACAATCTCACCTCCGAAGAAGACAAAGCTCAACACTTCAACGACTTGGCCGTCAATGCCTTGTTCAATGCTTTGATCGACTCCGAGTTCAACCGGGTCGATGGCCTCGACAATGCAAAGGCAATTTGGGAAAGACTAATGGTAACACATGAGGGAGTGTCAAGTGTCCGTGAATCAAAGATAGAGCTCATCATTGGAGAACTAAGCCGATTCACGCTAGAAGAAGGAGAATCTTACACTAAGATGTTTGATCGCTTGATGGTGCTAGTAAATCAAGCTAAAGGATTTGGAAGCACCGAACTCACCGACAAATCCATTGTCAAGATCATCCTCCGAGTGATCACCCCCACCAACCGCAATCTCGTTCAACTCATTCGCGACCAGCCAAACTTCGATACACTCACTCCTCATGACGTGATTGGCCGGTTGATGATGGATGAGATGATGGTCAAAGAAGCGGAGGTGGTGGAGGAGCTCAAGTCCGACAAGAAGAAGGGCATTGCTTTGAAGGCCGTCAAAGTAGCTCAAGAAGTGGAGGAAAGCTCAAGTGATGAAGAAGAATCAAATGGGCCGCTTACAAATGAAGACATGGCCTTACTAGTAAGAAGATTCAACAAGTTCCTCAAGAAGAAAGGATACAAGCCGGGTAGTCACTCCAAAAGCTACGGCAACAAGTCAAGAGGAAGACACTCAACTAGAAAGTGCTATGAGTGTGGAGAACCCGGCCAATTCATTGCCGAGTGTCCTTACAAAGAGAAGAATGAGGATAAGCCGTACAAGAAGGACAAGTTCCGGAAAAAGGACAAGGACAAGAGCAAGAAGTACAAGGGCAAGGGTCACGCATACATTGGCAAGGAGTGGAACTCCGACTCCGAGTCCGAGTCCGAGTCCAACTCCGACAATGAAGGAGGACTTTCCACAGTCGCCATTGCTACTCCATCGACAAAGTCGAAGAGCCTCTTCGACAACTTGAGCGACGGAGATGAAGATGCTCCAATGTGCCTTATGGCAAAGGGGCACAAGGTATCATCTAAGAGTCCTATTCATTCCATTGTTGATTATAGCTTAGATGATTGCGATGATGCTAGTGATGATGAGGAAGTAGCATTTAAGTCTATGAATGATTTTGATGTTAAGAAATTAGACTTGCTACTTAAGGATATTGAAAGATTGGAGGAGGTTGTTGAGCAAAAGGAAGCTATTATCGAAGCTCAAGAAGATCTCGTTATTTTTGAAAAGGAGAAGAACCTTGAGCTAGAGAAGAGCTTGGCCTTTAAAAAGAAAAAGAATGAGGACTTGGTCAAAAGCTCAAGTTTGACCAAGAATGAAGTAATTAGTCTTGAGATCACCAATGCTTCACTCTTAGAGCAACTTGCTCAAGCAAAGGATGCTTGCAAGGCTCTTGAAGTGAAGCTTGTGGATCTCTCGAATAAAGCTTCTACCTCAATCAACAATTCCAATATTTCATTTCCTTCAACAAGCAACGGTTGCGCTAGATGCTATAATGTTGATGTTGCTACTTGTGCTACTAACCGTGAGACTTTGAAAGTCTTGGCTCATGAGAATGAGAAGCTTAAGGTGATGCTTGAAGATGGACTTCAAAAGTCCTACAAGGCAAGCAAGGGTTTAGAGGAGTATCTCGGTAAGCGCCAAGGTAATCCTAAGAGGCAAGGGCTTGGGTATGTTCCGCCAAAGGGCAAAAAGAGCAACATTGTTGTTGCTCCTTTAAGCAAGCCTATTCACTTTGTAAAAGGCGAAGGAACATCCAAGCACAAAGCTCACTCCGAGTTCTTTGCTTCTTATGTGCTTAAAAGGACTAACCTTGGTCGTGTAGTTGCTTATCATATTTGGGCGTAAGCCGAAAAATGCTCCTTTTGTTCGTTCTATTTGGGTCCCAAAATCAATTGTTACTAACGTGCGCGGACCTAACCAAGTTTGGGTACCAAAGAGCAAAAACTAAATGTCCTTTTGTAGGGCTATGTCTCCGGTGGAACAAGTTGGATCTTGGATAGCGGATGCACGCATCACATGACCGGAGAAAAGGCAATGTTCGCGCATTTGGATGTGAACGGATCAAATAGTGAAAGCATTGTCTTTGGAGACAATGGAAAAGGAGAAGTAATTGGTTTGGGTAAAATCTCTATCTCAAATGATTTCCATTTAAGTAATATTTTACTTGTCGAATCATTAAGCTACAATTTGTTGTCCGTTGCACAATTGTGTGAAGCGGGCTACAATTGTTTGTTTAATGAAAAGGGTGTGGAAGTCATTAAGAGGCTTGATGATTCAATAGCCTTTAAAGGGCGTTTGAAGGGTAAGCTCTATCTAGTAGACTTCAATATAGATAGACTTAATCTTGAAACGTGTTTAATGGCTAAATCTAGCATGGGTTGGCTATGGCATCGCCGACTAGCCCATGTCGGTATGAGGAATCTTCACAAACTCATTAAAGGCAACCACATCCTTGGACTAACCAATGTTGTCTTTGAGAAAGATAGGGTTTGTAGCGCTTATCAAGCGGGCAAGCAAGTTGGTGCCTCTCACCCCGCCAAGAATGTGATGATGACCTCAAAACCGTTAGAAATGCTTCATATGGATCTCTTCGGTCTGGTCGCCTACATAAGCATCGGGGGAAGTAAGTATGGTCTTGTAATTGTAGATGATTTTTCTCGTTTCACTTGGGTATTTTTCTTGCATGACAAGGGAGAAGTCCAAGTGACATTGAAAAAGTTCATGAGAAGAGCTCAAAACGAGTTTGAAGTGAAGATCAAGAGAATTCGGAGCGACAATGGTACCGAGTTCAAGAACATTGGTGTGGAGGAGTTTCTCGATGAAGAAGGAATCAAGCACGAATTCTCGGCTCCCTATTCTCCTCAACAAAATGGGATGGCCGAGAGGAAGAATCAAACCCTCATCAAGATGGCGCGGACGATGCTTGACGAGTACAAGGTTTTCGATAGCTTTTGGGCGGAAGCCATCAATACCGCATGCCACAGCACCAACCGCCTCTACCTCCACAAGATCTTGAAGAAAACGGCGTACGAGTTGCTCACCGGCAAGAAACCCAATGTTTCCTACTTTCGAGTCTTCGGGAGCAAATGCTATATCCTTAACAAAAGAGCTAAGTCTTCTAAATTTGCTCCTAAAGTAGATGAAGGTTTCTTACTTGGTTATGGATCTAATGCTTATGCGTACCGAGTTTTCAACAATACCACCGGTGTGGTTAAAATCTCGCGTGACGTAACTTTTGATGAGACTAACAGTTCTCAAGTAGAACAAGTTGATCGTGCCGTGATTGACAGGGAGGAATCACCGTGTGAAGCTATCAAGAAATTGGCAATTGGGGAGGTAAGATCTCAAAGTTTGGAAACTCACCCGAGCACCCCAACCCGGAGTCTCCGGACTGAAACCCGGAGTGTCCGGACTGGTCCAGAGTCTCCGGGTCCAATACCGGAGTCTCCGGATGAGAATGGCTCAGGTGACGTTCCCTCCTCGTCCAAGCAAGCTCAAGATGGTTCGAACGCATCCCAAGATGAAGAACCCATCCAAGCTTCAAATTCAACTGTACCTCACCCAAGAGTTCATCAAAGTATTCAACGAGATCATCCGGTCGACAACATACTCGGAGACATTCACAAGGGAGTATCTACTAGATCTCGAGTTGCAAATTTTTGTGAATTTTACTCGTTTGTGTCTTCTCTTGAGCCTCTTAAGGTAGAAGAAGCACTTGATGATCCGGATTGGGTGATTGGCATGCAAGAAGAACTCAACAACTTCAAGAGAAACCAAGTCTGGGAGATTGTCGAAAGACCAAATCAAAACGTGATCGGCACAAAATGGGTCTTCTGGAACAAGCAAGACGAGAATGGAATCGTGACAAGGAACAAAGCTCGATTGGTTGCTCAAGGGTACACTCAAATTGAAGGTTTGAATTTCGATGAAACATATGCTCCAGTAGCTAGGCTTGAATCTATTAGAATATTACTTGCCTTTGCTACTCACCATGATTTCAAGCTATATCAAATGGACGTGAAGAGCGCCTTCTTAAATGGACTACTCTCCGAGATGGTCTACGTCGAGCAACCACCCGGCTTTGAAGATCCAAAACACCCGGACCACGTCTACTACCTACAAAAAGCCCTTTATGGACTTAAGCAAGCACCAAGGGCTTGGTTCGAGTGTTTACGAGATTTTCTTCTCGGACAAGGTTTTGTAGTCGGAAAGGCCGACCCTACTCTCTTTACTAAACATATTGATAATGATTTATTTGTATGCCAAATATATGTCGATGATATTATATTTGGATCTACTAATGAACATTTGTGTAAAGAGTTTAGCAAAATTATGACTAAAAGATTCGAGATGTCCATGATGGGAGAGTTGAAGTTCTTCTTTGGATTTCAAGTCAAACAACTCAAGGAAGGAACCTTCATTTGCCAAACCAAGTACATCAAGGATATGCTCAAGAAGTTCAGAATGGAGGATGCCAAGCCTATAAAGACGCCTATGCAGGCCAACGGGCATCTAGACCTCGACAAAGAAGGTAAACCGGTCATCCAAAAGGTATATCGTTCGATGATCGGTTCTCTCCTTTATCTTTGTGCATCTAGGCCCGATATCATGCTTAGCGTTTGTATGTGTGCACGTTTTCAAGCCGCTCCAAAAGAGTGCCACATGGTGGCCGTTAAGAGAATCTTAAGATATTTAGTGCACACTCCTCATTTTGGACTTTGGTATCCGAAAGGATTTTCCTTTGAATTAGTTGGCTATTCTGATGAGGATTACGCCGGTTGTAAAGTGGACAGGAAGAGTACCTCGGGGACTTGCCAATTCTTGGGTAGGTCTCTAGTCTCGTGGTCTTCCAAGAAACAAAATTCCGTAGCCCTATCCACTGCCGAAGCCGAATACATAGCTGCCGGGAGTTGTTGTGCCCAATTACTTTGGATGAGACAAACCTTGAGTGATTATGGCTTAACCTACACAAGTGTTCCACTATTGTGTGACAATGAGAGTGCCATAAAAATTACCAACAATCCTGTTCAACACTCCCGTACAAAACACATAGATATTTGCCATCATTTCCTAAGAGATCACGCAACCAAAGGCGAAATTGATATCCAACATGTGAGCACAAATGATCAATTAGCCGATATATTTACCAAGCCCCTTGACGAGAAAAGGCTCTGTGAATTGAGAAGTGGTCTAAATATTTTAGATTCTCGTAACATGGCTTGATAAGTGCTCACATATTGTTTGTTGAATGAAAAATAAATTTCAAAATCTTATTCATCTTTTTCTTTGAATTCATCCTGTGTTTTTGGCTCGTGATCCTCTAATCTTGTCATTGCTATGTGACCATGGCTTGTTTGCTTCATTGTTCTCTAGTCATATATCAAGCTGGCATCATAGAGTCTCTTTCTCCCTCTCGCTCCGCCAAATTCCTTGAATCTTCGTGCGAAATCTTTCATTCCTAACCGAGCTGGGTAACCCGGAGTATCGGGTATTTAATCCGGAGTCTCCGGTTCACCCGGAGTATCCGGACTCTCCGGGTTGGGCCGGAGTATCCGGACTAAATGTCCGGAGTCTCTGGGTTGGGGCAGACGGTTAATCCCGCGCGGTTTCTTTTCAGTCCTATTCCCACCGTGCGCCTCTTCCTCTCCCGTGCTCCTCTCAAGTCTAGGGCGTGATTCTCACCCTCATCTCCATCTCCAAGGGTTCTTGGACTCCTCCTCTCCCTCGGTTTGGAGATCTTGGTAAGAATCTTGGTGCCCTACCCTTTTTCCTTCCAAGATTGGTTTCGTTTCTCATCTTAGGGCCTCTTCTTTCTCTCCTATTTCTAGGGGACGTGGTTTCTATTCCTTTGGCCCTCAAGAATCGGAGAATCGTTCACCCTAACTCACCCGCATTCTTCGTTCTTCAAATCTTTTGAGGTAAGTTCCAATCCGTGCCCTAATCCCGCGAAATCTTTTGCTAGATTGTGCCCTAGGCTTCATTCCTACATTCTTGTGGCAATCTAGATTCATTTCTTGTTATTATGCGGGTTGGATTCCCTTATTTTGGCTCGCCCGTGCGCGTGTTCTGGCGCATCCGGAGTATCCGGACTTTTAGTCCGGAGTATCCGGACAATTTGTCTGGAGTCTCCGGATGAAATCCGGAGTATCCGAACAATTTGTCCGAACTCTCCGGGTTGGGTGCCTCGGCCAAAATTTGTTTCTCGCTATATTTCAAGTCACCCCGCGGCTAATCCTTGTCTCTCACTTTGTCTGGTCAGATGGATCCTACTCAGGGGACTTCGGGTGGTGGTGATCCTCCTCGAAACTCTCCTTCACCGGACACCCACTCCAGCTCCCCGTCTGCTGCTCCGGCGCCCAAGAGGCAGAGACGCGTTGTGGCGAAGCACCCAGTCTCTAGGGGAAGGGGTGCGCTGAGGATTGGTCCTTCGACTGGTCCACAGCCTCAGGCTCAGCCATCTTCGCAGCCTCAGGCTCAGCCGTCTTCGCAGCCTCACGCTCAGCCCCAGCCTGATCCAGATGTGCATCCTGCTGATGAGCATGCCACTCTGAGGGATCAGAAGAGAAGAGATTTCCGTGCTTCAGGTCGCTTCATTGGTCCCTTGGCCAAAGCCAGGCCCGTGTGGAACTATCCTATGTCAGTCAACCCGATGAGAGTGATTGACTACAGGACGGGCTCTGGCAAGGGCAAGGCTATTGTTGAGCACAGGAAGAAGGATCCGCTTGCATTCCATCAGGACGAGTATGTGGACCGACGCTTCTGGAACAGATTCCAGTCTGATTACTATGAGACTGTCCTCTACCCGCTTGAGCACCAGTAGTCCGGATGAAGACCATTGACTGGGAGTACATGGGAGCTGTTGAGAATCCAGTGTTTGCTCAGATTCTTGAGATTTGTGAGCTGCATCAGATTAAGAACATCATGTCCTTCAAGTTTGATTGGAACAACGAAGTGATCATGCAGCTCTATGCACCCTGTATTTTGACAAGAATGAGGAAGCTATTTGGTGGATGACTGACAGGGTTTGGTACACGGCCAACAAGAAGAGATTTGCTAGAGTCCTCAGCCTTCGCTACAATGACAGCTCGAAGCTTCATGCGAAGAAGGTTATGACTCCTGAGCAGATTGAGTCACTGTATGACACCTCCAAGAGCTTCACTGTGGGGACCATCAAGGGTCTGAAGGATGTGCCTGCCGTACTCAACAGGATGCTCAGGGTCACTCTTTGGCCCAAGGAGGGAGATGCTTCTGCCATCAGTTCCTATGGAAGGAACCTGTTGTACCACCTTGTCGAGCGCACTCACTCCTTTGACATTGTCGACTTCATGTGGGAGACAATGAGGCAGAATGCGCAGAGCAATATGACCAGTTGCAGCTACGCTCCTTTTGTGATGGCTTTGATCACTCATGTCAGTGGTCTGAAGTTTGTCAAGGATGAGGAGCATCTTTCTTACAAGGTCCGACCTCCGTCTGCTCCTACTGCCCCTGGTCCTGCTTCTAGGACTCGCCGGGGTCACCCTTCGAGTTCTTAAATGCGCTCCTCTTGTGCCTCCTGCCGTTCATACGAAAGCGCATCGAGATCCCAAGCGGCACTCTTCAGAAGATGTTGAAGCACATCTTCTGCCTTTGCCGCGACATCTCCACTCGGCAGAAGGAGATGCGCAGGGAGATCAAGAAGAACACCAAGGGCATTCGTGACATCCGCCGCCATAATGGCGAGGCGCTCTCCGCCAGTGACTCCTCCGGATCCTCTGAGGAGAGTAGTGATGCCACCTCTGCAGATCAGCTTTTTGGCATCACTTCCTCTGCTCCGCCTGCTCCTGGAGATGACCCTGGCAGCGAGGGCTCGCAGTATTCTGCGTCTAACGACGAAGGCGACGACGAGTGACTTCCCGTGTCCCCCTCCTTTTGGTGTCTTGATGCCAAAGGGGGAGTGATATCTTTAGTGTCGTCGTTTAGTTGTCTTGTTTTAGGTGGTGGAGCCTCGTTTTCGTTATCTTGTCGTTTGTGAACTTGTTATGTGTTGCTTATTATTGTCGTTTGCTTATTATTGTCGTAAACTCTATTATCCACTTTATCCATGATATGACATTGTGTTTATCTTATGCATGGTTTACTTTCAGTCATTTGTGATGTATTCTCGGATGCAATGTGCTAGGGGGAGCTCTTGGTTATTTCTCGTTAAATATGTGCATTTGATTCCACTCAATACTCCTAATGCACACATTTAGGGGGAGCTCCACCTTTTATTTGATATGCTAAGTCAATTTCATATTGTATTTTATTTGCTTTTAATTGTGTTGTCATCAATTCACCAAAAGGGGGAGATTGAAAGCGCATCTAGACCCCTTATTTTATTTTGGTGATTAATGATGACACAATTAAAGAGATCTAACGTTTCAAACAAGAATAATGCAGATCTTGAGATCATATCAAGCTCGGAATGGGATTGGACGTTCCTATGTATTTCAAATTTCAAGAAAAACGGCATCAAGACGAAGACTTGTAATTTCTATTTTGATTTGAGTCTTAAGGATAGCCGTACTATTAAGAGGATACTACGGAAAATCGTTTTTAGGATGTGCATGTGCTCAAGGTCAAAACTTGCATACAAACTAGCACTCAAATACTTGCATTTTCCAAAAACAGGAATTCAAACCGAGCCATCTAACTCGGAGAGTCCGGACATTTAGTCCGGAGTATCCGGACTCAGTCCGGAGTATCTGGACATTTTGTCCGGAGTCTCCGGGTTAACCCCCTCGGCCCAATTTCGAATTCCAGAGAGTCCGGAGTGTCCGGACATTTTGTCCAATTTCGAATTCCAGAGAGTCCGGAGTGTCCGGACATTTTGTCCGGAGAGTCCGGACAATCCGGAGTATCCGGGTTAATTGTCCAGAGTCTCCGGACAGTTCAAAAAGGGGGCAAACGGCTAGTTTTCAAAAAGGGTAATTAAAGCCACCACTCCCCTCCAACGGCTAGGATCTCTATTGAGCTCATTCATTGCAGCATTCAAGCCATCTCTAACACTCTCAAAGCATTCAATAGAGCCCTCTCTTCCTCCCACCTTTAGATTTGGTTGTTGATCTCTTTTGGTGAGGAGAGGAAGAAGCAAAGTGCTAGGTGCATTCATTTCAAGTTCTTGAGCACTAGTTCATCCTCCAAGCGGTCTTTTGTGCTATTATTACTCTTGGAGGTTGAAGGTCTCTGTGAAATCATGTGCTGAAAAATTGGCTTAGAATTGATTTTGCAAAATGTGTTTGTTCATGTGTTTTGACAATTTGACAAGAAACAGTAAGTTTCGCTTTGGCGCCGGACCAAACTTAAAGAAAACAGTAAGTTTCCCATCAACGACGGACCAAATTTGTTGGTCTGTCGTAAACATGCTTTGGCAACCTCATTTTCCCATGTACGACAAACCAAGTTTTTTGGTTTGTTGTAAACATGAATCTGAGTCCTTTTCCACCGAACCGATTTTGTGTACGACGGACCAAGTTTTTGGGTCTGTCGTGCACATGTTTTTGAGCTCTTGTGCCAAACTCAATTTTCAAAGAAAATAGCAGTCAGCGCATGTACGACGGACCAAGTTTTGGAGTGCATGCGTGGGCGTGCTTTTGAGATCATGAGCCGGACTCAATTTTCCAAGAAACCAAGAAGTTTCGCATGTACGACTGACTGATTTCTTTAGTCCGTCGTGAACGATGTTTCGCGGAATGATTTCTTCTTGAAACCGAGACTTTCACTTGTACACCGGACCGATTTTGTTGGTCCGTCGTGGATGGTGTGTTGAGTGACATTTTCATGTGTACGCCGGACCATATTTTTTGGTCCGTCGTGAATGCGTTTTTGCTCGATTAGGGTTTTGAGCAAAATTGGAATTGTGTTTGATTTGTTTTTGAGATTATGAAATTTGTGAGAATTTCATGATGCTTGAAGTGGACTTTATGCAATGCTCGTGTGAGTATTTGCATGGATTGATGTGAGTCAAGTCGTGGACTTGTGCTCGGAATTTATTTGTGGTTTGTTCATGTGCAGGTATTGCTCGAAGACGAACGTGGTCGATGACGGGACCGGAACTAGGTTCATGGAGGAGCTGAGGTTCGAGACTAGGTTCAACGAGGAACTGAGGTCTTGGTGGTCAAGGATGTCATGCGGGACGTTCGGGCTAAGAGAACGGTGCACATGAAGAATGGTTAGTCACGTGAGAATGGCAGGAGGTCATTCACGTGCAAAGTGTTAGTCACGTGAGTATGGCAGGTGGCCATACGCGTGCAAAGTGTTAGTCACGTGAGTATGGTAGGGTTGCCATACGCGTGCAAGAGTTGTACTCGGCCAGGTTGGGCCAAGAGGAGTTGTGTTGAATACATACTCCTTTTAGATTAGGAATTGTATTCAGAACTCCTTGTGTTTTGCTCCTTTAAATAGGAGGGGTGTCTCCTGTTGAAGGGCATCAATCAGAGCTGAGCGCATTGAGAGCCTCAAGCTTAGTTTTAGGGTTTGTACTCTTTTGATGAGAGTACTTTAGACAAAAGAAATAAAGATCAATTCTTCTAAATCCTTGCGTGCTACAGTAACCGCGTTGCTACAGTGTTTCCTGTTTTGGTTCTTGTTTGCATGCTTGTTCTTTTCTAGATTGGTTTTTGTTCTTTGAGTTTTATCTTGATTTGATCCATCAAAACCTTTCTAGAGAATTTATTTAGGGTTTCTCTAAGTTTAGTTGATTAAACTTTTGTCGTTTCTGTTAAACCTTCAAGTTTTCGTTAGATCAATTCTCGTCATCTTCTGTCATAGCAAGTTTGCGAGGTTCATAACTTTTGATCCGTAAGTCCGATTGAGCTGATTCTTTTTGAGTTAGATTCGTATTGGAATATAGTTTCTTGTGTCCAAATTTCAGATCGTTCTGACGGTTGGATCGCCGGGAATTCTCATTTTACCGAACCTCTGTTATTCTGTTTTTGTCGAATACGAGGCAATTATTTGGTTCTGTTTTGGGGTGAACTTTTAATAGATCAAGAATTTGGTTTTAGCTTCCGCACAATCATTCACCCCCCCTATGATTACTATATTCGTATACTTCGATCCTACAGTCTCCTAGACGGCTAGGAGTCACCGGGAGCACCCAACGCGTGTGGTGTGCCCCGGTCGTTTGTTAAGGCGAGTCTCGCCTCCGAAAGGAAAGAGACATGAAGTGAAGCCGGCGAGTGCATTTGTGCAACACCGGGAGGAAAGCGGGTTGAAAGAGACCCCGGCTCAAGTGCAACCGAGCCACCTCAACGGAGACGTAGGATTCCCTTCAAGAATCCGAACTTCGGTGAAAAATCGTGTCTCTCTCTTTCTCTTTTACTTCCTAGCCTAGCTTGTGTGGATTTGTCTTTGTAAAGCTTGGATCTAGCTCATTGCTTAGCTTTAATTCAAATCCATACTAGCTTTTGATCTAGGTTGCTCTTGCTATCTATTTATTGTAATATCTTGTGCTAGTTAGAGGTATTTTTAGTTGTGCTCCCGACCCAGCCAACCCGGAGTATCCGGATAAAATACCGGACAACCCGGAGTATCCGGATAAAATACCCGGAGACTCCGGATTGACCTGTTCGGCCAGTTTTTATTCCGCTGCGATTTTTTAAACCGCCTATTCACCCCCCCCTCTAGGCGACATCGTTGGTCCTTTCAATAGGTAAGCAACATCTTTGCTAATTACATCTTATGTAACTCTTGTTGGTTGAGCATGAAAACAAGTAATGAATGCCTCCGTCAACTTGAGTCATGGCCAGGTCAACTCGCCCCTAGGGCTTACATGAGGGAAGGAGCACTTCCCGTTTTCGGGTGCCAATTAAGAAACCTAGCCTCGTGTGTGTTTTCGTAGACACCAATCGTCTTGTATCCCTTCCTTCATTACTGAAATCATATTCCAATCACTTATGTCCTTAAGCCCAAAACCGTTTTGATAGCTTAGTTAAATCAACCATTGTTATGTGCAATGTGTCCAACACATCCCTATCATCTATTAAGATAGTCATTGATATACTACTTTGGCAGTCATATCAATAATGATCTAAATTCTTGATAGGTGCAACAATTGGATGGACAAGTGTGATTTAAAATTTTAACTATAGGGGTGAACAATATCTACTATGAACATGGCATCACATGCAATGAGCATAAAGAAAATAGCAAGGATTAAACACACATCCACACATAATCAAATTAAGATGCGAAATAGTATGGCCCATAGCATTAGGATCTCCATCATCATGCTTGATTGTTCACCTTGCCATCATGCTTAATGCCACCATCTTCATCGTTGTAGATGCAACTCCTTACAACTTTGATAATGAACATTACATGAGGGTTTGAAACATCACAAGTCGACACGCAGGTCGTTATACATTTTAGATTGAAATAGCCTTATGGCTTGACACGGCACGCAGGCCATGTAAATATTACATGCATCATATACACATAGGCCATACTATTTCACACAACATCCTGCAAAAACGAGTTAAACAAAATAGATTCTACGACAGCGGGGTTCTGTAGGCCCCCAGATCGGCTATCCGGAGTCCCCTGCGTATTTCTGTGCTAGTCCCAGATCAGTAGCTAGTACACACAGTCAAAAGTGATGAATCAACAACCATATCACGAATACATATAATTAAATAAGAATAATACCGAATAAAAGCAAAGACCTTATGGTCAAGATTTACCATTACGGCCTGAACAGGCAGAACAACCTGAGCAACTGCAGCGGAAGACGAAAACACCAATGCGACCTATCCAAATGCCCACAGGCAATCGAGTGGGGAACGCGCCCTAGTCGTTGGAATTCTTGAACAGCTTCTTTCACTTCTGAGATATGATTAGAATGTAGCACGTGAGTACATAAAGTACTCAGCAAGTCTGGGAGATTATGCACAATGTAGGCTATCCAAAGATGGCTTAATATGGTTCTTTTGCACAAAGCCAAGTTTCAACAAAACATACTTGTTAATAATTTTCACAAAGCATATTTGAGCAA
Source organism: Rhipidocladum racemiflorum (assembly GCA_036346355.1). NCBI lineage: Eukaryota > Viridiplantae > Streptophyta > Magnoliopsida > Poales > Poaceae > Rhipidocladum > Rhipidocladum racemiflorum. The sequence continues at coordinate 26,595,193 of CM070571.1, forward strand.
TTCTTTTAATAATTGAATTATGTAATATTGTAGTGAAGGTTCTCACCACCACTCACCAATATACAGGCTCTATCCGCCACATCCCAACAAAATCAGGGTTCCATCCAATCACATGGCTCTGTCCGCCATGGTTCACAAAATCAGGTTCCTTCCACCTACCTGGCTTTAGCCGCCAGAAGCACACCCGAGAGTTCTAACCGCTCCCGGATCCCAAAACAAAACATTGTTTAGTTTGAAATCAAAAACCAAAGTCTACCAGTATGAAAGCATTCAGCAAGCTTTGCCTTTGACCGTAGGCACGGCTATTCGAATAGTTTTAACTCTGCAGAGGTGTACAACTTTACCCACAAGACATGATATTCCCTTGATGCCAAGCTATTAGCACACTTCCTTGGGTGTGCCGGCAGGGATATCATGACAAGGCTTTTACAATGTATACGCCTAACCCGACTCACCCGCTGAGGTTTCACCGCTGTTAGGGTTCTATCCGCCCAGTACAGAAGCCCCCTCTTGCGCCGTGTGAGAAAAACAACAACAACAACAATGCCTCTATCCGGCTCTCACATTCCACCGAGTGGTGAGTCGAAGTCAGGTTTCTACAAATTAGTTAGCCAGGTCGTGCCCACTTTGACATGTGGTTGTACGGTTATGCTTAGAATGGAGACAGTCATAAGCGTCGGTCCTTAATTGACTTGGGACGGTACTTGCGCAATGAAAGCTAGCACTCCCTCCGTGCCCACCAGACAAACCATTCCGCCCCAGTCCAAAACCATTTTTCATTTTATTTTTATTTTGCAAACCATTGGCAATACTCCTTGCCTATAACTTCCAATACAAATTTTCAAGAGATAATTGAAAGTCCCACCCATAGGTGAATATTGACCGACAGCGAGACTAAGCATTTCTACCGTACTATTCTATTCCACCAATAGTTTATTTTTATAAAATACAAATCCCCGGGTTTGATTACAATCCTTATAATCAACTGCGGATTCTCCAATAATCCCTCTATTACCATAACTTTACAGTCACAGGAATAATCCAATTCGATCTAGTATCCAACAAGTAGGAAGTACATCATGGTACTATCAAAACTCCAAAATCTTACGGAACCACAATCCTGTTCATATAGGAAATATTTCCCTTGAACTATACTTTATATTATTGGTTTATCCATCATTCATACGACGATCCATCTTATCACTCATTAGGAAGACTCCACAAAATCGTCTACTAAACCACCGAGGATACTTCACAATACTATCTCTAATCATCTAGAATACAATCCACCAATAATACTTCATAACACCATATATTTAATTATTCATACTATCACCTCTAAATCATCTACTTTAATCCACCACGAATAATTCATAATCTTACCTCAAGCATCTTTCAAGAAAGATTCTATAAATCCAAGACTTCATTAATTCATCGACTATAGCATTTCCATAACCAATGATACCACGTTTACTAAACAAATCACCCATAATTCATATTATTCATGATTCCACATAATGGGTTATCGCGAGACCATATTCCCAAAGTCATCCACTACACCACCGAGTATGATCTTCAATACTATCCATTTACTCCACCGAGTACATTTAATCATATAGCTGTCTAAATCATCGAGTATCATTCTCAATACCACTTGTTGTAACCCTTCGCATTGTCATCTCTAAATCTCATAGTATGCGGGTCAATCCACCGAAATATGATTTCCCACTTATTCTATTTGATCCCCAAGTATGACCCTCAATATTATTTGTTTAACTTTACCGACCATTATTCTTCATATCATACATCCTCCAACACTTCCCAGTTCATACTAATCATACTGCGATTCGCTACCACACTCCAACTCCGCAATATTTAAACTACCACCATTCCCAGGTTACTTTCATACTGACTATTACCACATCATCACTAATAATCATCTAACTCCAATTTACATTCCATCCCATTTGATTTATCTAAAATGTCTGTCAAATAGTCTTTTCCCTTAACTAAAGAACAGTTTTCCAAAAACATTTATATTGGTGGAGTACTTATACTAGGGCGACAAAGGGTCAGGGATAACAATGTCAAGGAGGTAGGAACAACAGGTATAACTAATAAGCTAACGTTAACATCATCCATTTAATATAAATAGCAATGCAATTGGTAAAACAGTAGAAAACATTTATAAACAATGGGATCAACATGCGTCAAGGAGACTTGCCTCGGTCACAGCGAGAAGGTTGAACTCTCTGAAGTCCGGCGGCGGGGTCGGCGGACTCGGCGGAAGCGTCGACTACGCGCAAAACGAGGCAATAAATAAATAAAAGAAAATAAATAAAATCCAAAAATTACAAAATTAGTACTGGCAGGTAGATCTTGATTTTAGATGAATTTAGAAATTTGAATGGAGTCAAACGGAGTTCGGATGAGAAAGTTATGAGCTTCCGAAGTTTGAATTTTGAATAAATCGGAAAACCGAGAATATTCCCGGAATATTCCGCGTTTGACTGGTCAACCGTTGACTGAACTTTGACCGAGCTTTGACTGAGTCTTGAGGGCATGGCCAGTGGGGCCACCATGTCATTGGCTCTAGTCTTCTTCATGCATGGGCTTCCTCCATGGCCATGAATGGAGCTTGGAGGAGCTTGGGAGGCTAGAGGGGGGGTGGCCGGCGCATGGGGTGGCTTGGCCATGGATCGGCGGGTGGCGGCAAGGGCGCGGCAACGCAGGTATCGCCGCTTGTGCGCGGCGGGTGCGCGGCGGCGGCCGGCGAGCTCGGGCCCACATGCTCCATGGCTTCTCCAAAAACAGAGAGCCAAAACAAAACTAGAGCCCACTTTTTCTCCCAAAAAAAACGATTTTTACTCATTTTTGCACGGATTTGGATCAAACAAAAGCCTAGAACCTCTAGAGTACAACCTTAGGATCATCTAGGAGAAAGGAATTGAACCAAACCTCACCGGATTCGGAGAAATCGACAACGAACGGAGGTGCGGCCGAAACGACAAAAGCTCCAAATTCGTCGCCCACGGTTGAGAAATCCTAAAATTGATGATTGGGTTAGAAGCTAGACTCATCCACGGTCACAAGGAACCAAGTGGCATGAAGAATGGCTCACCGGAGACGAAGCTATGAGCACGAACACGAAGAACACCGAAAAAGTGCGACACACCTCCGGTTTTCTTGATCTCACGGTCGCATACGTGGAGTAGAGGGAAAAAGGGATACACCACCGGAACCGGGACTCTTATACGGAGTGAATGGAGGTGGTGGTGCGGCGTTTGGAGGTGTAACGCCCGAGTTAAAGGCATTTTAGTGCTTTTTGGTTTTTCTTGAATGGAGCCGTTTCCGGCGGGATTGATGGCGCACCGAGGTGGGGAATTGGAAGAGCTCGTCGGCACGGATCCAACGGAACCGACCGTTCACATTTTGGAGTTAAATTAGTGGAGTTATAGGCGTTTGAATGCAACCCTAGCCATAGAAGCAAAATGGAGCTTCTCTGTTACTTTCCTTTGGCTGGAGGTTAGGGATGACACTATTCATGTGACACGTGGCGCCTTCCCATTGGTCCTCTTTTACGCAAACGCTTCGCCCTAGAGAAAAATAAGGAAAAATGGCCTAAAAATTCCGGAAAAATTCCTAGAGCCATTTTAGAATATTTGGGACCCAATAAAATTGGTTTGGTTGAAATTGGATGATTTTTGTGGAATTGAATATTCGGGCGCGGATCGCAGGCATTAAACAAAAGCCGAGCGAGATAAAATAGGAACGGAGGTCCAAAAATCCGGGGAATGATTTCTAAAATCATTTTGGAATATTTGGAACACAAATGAAGTGGTTTGGGGATTTTTGGAGCATTTTTGGACTCGGGTGAAATTTCGGGTACCGGCGGGAACTGGAAAATCTGATTTTTCGACCGGGAGGGAATTAAACCCCGATTTTGGAGGGAAACGGATGCCAGGTTAATATAAACACCAAAGAAACTTGTGAAATCATGTGCTAAAAATTTGGCTTAGAATTGAATTTGCAAAATGTGTTTGTTCATGTGTTTTGACAATTTGACAAGAAACAATAAGTTTCGCTTTGGCGCCGGACCAAACTTAAAGAAAACAGTAAGTTTCCCATCTACGACGGACCAAATTTGTTGGTCTGTCGTAAACATGCTTTGGCAACCTCATTTTCCCATATACGACAAACCAAGTTTTTTGGTCTGTTGAAAACATGAATCTGAGTCCTTTTGCGCCGAACCAATTTTGTGTACGATGGACCAAGTTTTTGGGTCTGTCGTGCACATGTTTTTGAGCTCTTGTGCCAAACTCAATTTTCCAAGAAAATAACAGTCAGTGCATGTACGACGGACCAAGTTTTTGGGTCTGTCGTGGACGTGCTTTTGAGATCATGAGCCGGACTCAATTTTCCAAGAAACCAGTAAGTTTTGCATGTACGTCGGACCAATTTCTTTGGTCAGTCGTGAACGGCTTTTTGAGGATTGATTTCGCATGTACGACGGACTGATTTCTTTAGTCTGTCGTGAACGTGTTTTCGCCGGAATGATTTCTTCTTGAAACCGAGACTTTCACTTGTACACCGGACCGATTTTGTTGGTCCGTTGTGAATGGTTTTTTTGAGTGACTTTTTCATGTGTACGCCGGACAATATTTTTTGGTCCGTCGTGAATGCGTTTTTGCTCGATTAGGGTTTTGAGCAAAATTGGAATTATGTTTGATTTGTTTTTGTGATTATGAAATTTGTGAGAATTTCATGATGCTTGAAGTGGACTTTATGCAATGCTCGTGTGAGTATTTGCATGGATTGATGTGAGTCAAGTCGTGGACTTGTGCTCGGAATTGTTTTGTGGTTTGTTCATGTGCGGTATTGCTCAAGACGAGCGTGGTCGATGACGGGACCGGAACTAGGTTCATGGAAGAACTGAGGTTCTGGACTAGGTTCAGGGAGGAACTGAGGTCTTGGTGGTCAAGGATGTCATGCGGGACGTTCGGGCTAAGAGAATGGTGCACATGAAGAATGGTTAGTCACGTGAGAATGGCAGGAGGTCATTCGCGTGCAAAGTGTTAGTCACGTGAGTATGGCAGGTGGCCATACGCGTGCAAAGTGTTAGTCACGTGAGTATGGTAGGGTTGCCATACGCGTGCAAGAGTTGTACTCGGCCAGGTTGGGCCAAGAGGAGTTGTATACATACTCCTTCTAGATTATGAATTGTATTCAGAACTCCTTGTGTTTTGCTCCTTTAAATAGGAGGGGCGTCTCCTGTTGAAGGGCATCAATTGGAGCTGAGCGCATTGAGAGCTTCAAGCTCAATTTTAGGGTTTGTACTCTTTTGATGAGAGTACTTTAGACAAAAGAAATAAAGATCAATTCTTCTAGATCCTTGCGTGCTACAGTAACCGCGTTGCTACAGTGTTTCCTGTTTTGGTTCTTGTTTGCATGCTTATTCTTTTCTAGATTGGTTTTTGTTCTTTTAGTTTTATCTTGATTTGATCCATCAAAACCTTTCTAGAGAATTGATTTAGGGTTTCTCTAAGTTTAGTTGATTAAATTTTTGTCGTTCTTGTTTAATCTTGAAGTTTTGGTTAGATTATTTCTCGTCATCTTCTGTCACAGCAAGCTTGCGAGGTTCATAAATTTTGATCTGTAAGTCCGATCGAGCTGATTCTTTTTGGGTTCGATTCGTATTGGAATATAGTTTCCTGTGTCCAAATTTCAGATCAATCTAACGGTTGGATCTCCGGGAATTATCGTTTTACTGAACCTCTATCATTCTGTTTTGTCGAATACGAGGCAATTATTTGGTTCTGTTTTGGGGTGAACTTTTAGTAGATCAAGAATTTGGTTTTATCTTCCGCACAATCATTCACCCCCCCTCTGATTGCTATATTCGTATATATCGATCCTACAAGTGGTATCAGAGCAAGGTTTTTCTAATCTATCTTAACCGGTGATTAGATCAATGGATCGTTATTCGACAAAACCATGTGTGTTCGATGGTGTTGATTTTCAGTTTTGGAAGGCCAAGATGGAGGCGTTCATCCAAGCACAGGGCTTCACAATTTGGGAGAAAGTCTACAAGCCATATGAAGTCCCTGCAAACGACAACGTCAATGACGCCAATCGCGCACATGTTGAAGCAAACAGCAAGGCGCGCAACTTGATCATCCAAGGCTTGGGACGCAGCGACTTTGACCATGTGATCCATCTCAAATCCGCATATGAGGTATGGAAATCTCTTTATGATTACCATGAGGGTTCTAACACTATTAAAGAGGTTCGTCAAGATCTTTACAAAAAAGAATACATGCGATTTGAGATGAAACCCGGTGAGTCGCTAGATGACTTCTTTGCACGTTTCAATAAAATTCTTAGTAATCTTCGTCTTTGTTGGAGTTAGCTTTGATGATGCTCGCTAATGCTAGACAATTGCTTGGTGCTTTAGACATGTCTATTTGGGAGATGAAAGTTACATCCATTAGAGAATCTACTGTCATGAGTACACTTACATTAGATGTTTTGTATTCTAAGTTGAAAACTCATGAGTTGGATGTTTTTGCTAGAAAGAATGATCATAAATCAATTGTTTTGACATCTCAATCTAGCATATCTAATAATGGTGCTGCTTCAAGTTTTGCTTTATCCTTTTTGTCTTCACTAACCGATGAACAGATTGAGCAATTCCCAGAAGAAGACTTATCACTACTCTCTTCTCGCTTTACCAAAGCTTTGCAAAATGTGAGAAAGAGAAAGAGAGGTGGTGGTGATCCTCCAAGATGCTATGAGTGTGGTGATCTCGACCATATTCGTCCAAACTGTCCTAAACTTGCAGGTAAAACACCATGGGAGGAGAAGGACAACGACAGAAGAAAAGAGAAGAAGAAGTTCCCTTCAAACGACAGGAAAAAGAAGAGCTTCATCAACCGCAAAGTGGTTCATCGAGTTCTTTCCGCTCTTGAACAAGTCAATTTGAGCGATGTGGACTCGGAGAGCAGCGAGGACGATGCAACTCCAAGCAAACATGACTTGACAGGGTTGTGTCTCATGGCAAGCAGCAAGGATAGCTTCACCGAGGACGATCATGACAGCGACTTCAATGAGGTAGATCATTCTTACGATGAATTAGCTATTGCTATTGCTCGTCTTGGTAAATTGCTTGATAAACGTGACAAGAAAATTAAGAAACATGATTTTGTTGTGGAGTCATTGAATGCTGAAATTTCTAGACTTAAAACCTTGATTCCTGATGACGATGCTTGCAAATCATGTGACTTAATTTACAATGAGCTTACGTTGCTTAGGAAAGAACATGTTTCCTTGTTAGAGCAAATCAATGCTGAAAATGAGAAAAATGAGAAACTTGTTAAACATGCTAGTTGTTCTACCATTGATTTGCATGATACAACTCCATGTTCTAAATGCTCCATACTAGAATTGAAGTTGCATGATGCAAATGCTAGGGCTTCTCAAATGACAGAAGATTTGCTTACATATGAGGTTCTTTCATGCTCAACTTGTTGCAAGCAAAAAGGAAAAGTGAACGTTCCCTGTAATAATTGTTTAACTCTTTCTCGAAAAATTGATTACTTGGAAAAGTCATTAGAACGTTTCACTAAAGGAAAGAAAAACCTAAACATGATCTTGGATCAATCAAAAGTCAGCACTCATAACAAATGTTTAGGTTTTGATTCTTATGCTCATCATAAATCACATGCTCCCACTGTTGTTAAATCATTTGAAGGAGGAAAATTTGAAATTGTCAATGAGCCTAAGAAAATTGTCTTTAAGTCTGCTGGAGTGTTATCTTCTACTATGATGAATGCAAATGATGCTTCTACTTCTAAAGCCAAACATCCTGTTAAGTACACTTGCACTCATTGTGGTAGAGATGGACATTTAGTAGATTTTTACTTTAGACTAGCCAAACAACAAAAGAAAGAAAAAACTAAGGCTAGGTCTAATTTCAGACAGGCACGCTTTGTTTCTCATTATGTGCCTAGGGTGATGCAAACACCTTTTGTTGGTAAAAACATGGGAAAAGACAAATCTATCTTTGTGCATAAGAATGCTCGTGTTGTGCCTACTGTTGTGCGTCGTGTGTCTCAGTACTGGATTCCTAAACATCTTATTTCTAACCCCTTGATCTGAGACCTCGACACTTTCTGCTTCTATGTAGGCTTCTCACGCGAGGAAGGAGAACATATGGCTAGTGGATTCCGGATGCTCACGCCACATGTCCGATGATAAGAATTGGTTCTCCTCCTTCACTCGCGCATCTCGTGCTAAAAGTGTTATTTTTCAAGATGCTTCTTCCACCTCTGTTTTTAAAAGGCACTAGTCCAAATAGTGCAGTGCAGTGCTTATGTTCAGGGGAGAGTATCTTTGTTGATGAAGATGATGATGATGCTGTTGAGGATGAGATAATTGGAGTTTGCTGTGTGCTTGTGTGCTTGTTTTCAAGCTTCCCCGCGTGCTTCATATCGACAAGCTATCAAGAGGATTTTAAGGTATCTCCATGGTACTCAAGATTTTGGCATTTGACTTTCTGCTTCCTCATGCATTAGTTTAAGAGCTTTCTCTGATGCTGAATTTGGAGGATGTAGAATTGATAGAAAAAGTACATCTGGTTCATGCCACTTCTTGAGTAAGTCTCTTTCTTGAACACATTGATATCAGATTTTACAAGTGGTATTGTTGATTGTTCTCAAATTCTTTGGATAGTAGCTACACTTAAAGATTAAGGGGTTAATTTGGATAGTGTTCCTCTTTTGTGTGATAACACTAGTGCAATTTGCATTGCTAAGAACCCCGTGCAACACTCTAGAACAAAACACATTGACATCAGATTTCACTTTCTTAGAGATCATGTTGAAAAAGGCAACATTTTGCTTCATCATGTGGATACTGAACATCAATTGGCAGACATTTTCACAAAACCTTTGTCTTCTTCTCGTTTTGCTTTTATTCGGGGAGAACTTGGGATTGTTCATCCAATGGGTTTGTTTTGAGGGGGAGTTTCCTTGCCAAGTTCTTTCACTTGATAAGCTCACTTTATCATATTTCTTTATATGTTATGTAATTGAGCTAATATATGATAATATAATTGTCTCACTTGAACTAAAAATGACATTGTGGAATTCCATGGACTGATTGCCTATAGCTAAATACTCTGTGATATCTCACTCTTCTAGGCTTGATATTGAATCCTCTTGACAAATTTGGGCTATGAAGCAAGTGTGGTTTCAACTTTACTCTTTCATAAGACCTTTTAATCACTTTTGCATGTTTATAATCAAAGAAAAATGAAAAGAAAAAGGAATCAATAAAAAAGGGTTGTTAAAAGCAAAAGCCTCAAGTTATGAGCTTCAGGATGCTTTCCCTAAAAGATAAGATGTATGCTTCAAGCATGCCATTCCCTCAAAAGACAAGATGTATGCTTCAAGCATGCCACTCCAAGGAAATAAAAGAAGTATGCTTCAAGCATGCCACATGCAATTCTTGTTTAAAGATTAAATTGGTCCACTAGATTGGAGTTGAAACTACTTGCTCGCCTTGATTTGTTATTTGCTTCAACTTTGAGCCTTTGTTTTTCTACTAAAGGTTTTGCTTAGTACTTGGCTATAGTTGACTGAATTGAGGTTGAGATGCATGTCATTCCCTAACTTGCTAAAATCACATCAAGATCATGTATTTTGCATGTTATGTGATATATAAGGTTATATGATCGAATGAGCTCATCCTTTCCTATCTTGGCACTCCCTTGTTTCCCTTTGTGAAATCATTGTTTCAGAAAAATTTTGAACATGTTCTCTCTTTTGTACTCTTGATGAATCCATTGTCAAAGGGGGGGAAGTTTTGAGAAGTTTGGGGAGAAGTTGAAAAAGGGGGAAAAGTTTTTAGGGAGAAGTTGAAAAAAAGGGGGGAAAGTTTTTGGGGAGAAGTTGAAAAAAGGGGGGAAAAGTTTTTGGAAATTTGAGAAGTTTGGAGAATTTTGAAATTTTTGGGCACATTGCACATTCACACATTTTCCTTCTCAGGGGGAGATTTTGCTTTGCATTTTGGTCAAAGGGGGAATTCTGTGTTTTCTCTTTTTGGTCCTTGATCCTTTGGATTTCAAAATCTTTTGTAAAGTGAATGCCAAATGTTCAATTCTAAGTGGTGTTGCTAATGTTTTCATCAAGGAGGAGATTGTGAAATCATGTGCTGAAAAATTGGCTTAGAATTGAATTTGCAAAATGTGTTTGTTCATGTGTTTTGACAATTTGACAAGAAACAGTAAGTTTCGCTTTGGCGCCGGACCAAACTTAAAGAAAAGCGATAAGTTTCCCATCTACGACGGACCAAATTTGTTGGTCTGTCAGAACATGCTTTGGCAACCTCATTTTCCCATATACGACAAACCAAGTTTTTTGGTGCATTGAAAACATGAATCTGAGTCCTTTTGCCGAACCAATTTTGTGTACGACGGACCAAGTTTTTGGGTCCATCGTGCACATGTTTTTGAGCTCTTGTGCCAAACTCAATTTTCCAAGAAAATAGCGATCGGTGCATGTACGACGGACCAAGTTTTAGATGCATCGTGGACGTGCTTTTGAGATCATGAGCCGGACTCAATTTTCCAAGAAACCAAGAAGTTTTGCATGTACGCGTCGGACCAATTTCTTTGGTCGATCGTGAGAACGGCTTTTTGAGGATTGATTTCGCATGTACGACGGACTGATTTCTTTAGTCTGTCGTGAACGTGTTTTCGCCGGAATGATTTCTTCTTGAAACCGAGACTTTCACTTGTACACCGGACCGATTTTGTTGGTCCGTTGTGAATGGTTTTTTTGAGTGACTTTTTCATGTGTACGCCGGACCATATTTTTTGGTCCGTCGTGAATGCGTTTTTGCTCGATTAGGGTTTTGAGAAAAATTGGAATTATGTTTGATTTGTTTTTGTGATTATGAAATTTGTGAGAATTTCATGATGCTTGAAGTGGACTTTATGCAATGCTCGTGTGAGTATTTGCATGGATTGATGTGAGTCAAGTCGTGGACTTGTGCTTGGAATTGTTTTGTGGTTTGTTCATGTGCAGGTATTGCTCGAAGACGAACGTGGTCGATGACGGGACCGGAACTAGGTTCATGGAGGAGCTGAGGTTCGGGACTAGGTTCAGGGAGGAACTGAGGTCTTGGTGGTCAAGGATGTCATGCGGGACGTTCGGGCTAAGAGAATGGTGCACATGAAGAATGGTTAGTCACGTGAGAATGGCAGGAGGTCATTCGCGTGCAAAGTGTTAGTCACGTGAGTATGGCAGGTGGCCATACGCGTGCAAAGTGTTAGTCACGTGAGTATGGTAGGGTTGCCATACGCGTGCAAGAGTTGTACTCGGCCAGGTTGGGCCAAGAGGAGTTGTGTACATACTCCTTCTAGATTAGGAATTGTATTCAGAACTCCTTGTGTTTTGCTCCTTTAAATAAGAGGGGTGTCTCCTGTTGAAGGGCATCAATTGGAGTTGAGCGCATTGAGAGCCTCAAGCTCAGTTTTAGGGTTTGTACTCTTTTGATGAGAGTACTTTAGACAAAAGAAATAAAGATCAATTCTTCTAGATCCTTGCGTGCTACAAGAATCAAGCGTTGCTACAGTGTTTCCTGTTTTGGTTCTTGTTTGCATGCTTGTTCTTTTCTAGATTGGTTTTTGTTCTTTTAGTTTTATCTTGATTTGATCCATCAAAACCTTTCTAGAGAATTGATTTAGGGTTTCTCTAAGTTTAGTTGATTAAACTTTTGTCGTTCTTGTTTAATCTTGAAGTTTTGGTTAGATTATTTCTCGTCATCTTCTGTCACAGCAAGCTTGCGAGGTTCATAACTTTTGATCCGTAAGTCCGATCGAGCTGATTCTTTTTGGGTTCGATTCGTATTGGAATCTAGTTTCTTTTGTCCAAATTTCAGATCAATCTAACGGTTGGATCTCCGGAAATTCTTATTTTACCGAACCTCTATCATTCTGTTTTTGTCGAATACGAGGCAATTATTTGGTTCTGTTTTGGGGTGAACTTTTAGTAGATCAAGAATTTGGTTTTAGCTTCCGCACAATCATTCACCCCCCCTCTGATTGCTATATTCGTATATATCGATCCTACAAAACTCCAAGTTTTGAATTTACCTCATTTAAATTAGGTTTTTCTCCAGAAAACGAAAACTAGTGTGTTACAGGTTCCAAGGGGCAGCGCCCCTGGCGACGATCCCGCTGACCGGTCAGCGGGCGGGTCGAGGGCATCGCCCTTGGAAAAAATTTTCGGAGGATTGTGTTCTGTTAAAAGAAAACGCCCTCAAAATCTCCACGGATCTATCAGATTGACCCAATCCGATTCAATCTGATTGGCTTGGTCCCATATGGTTGCGATTCGTAAACCCTGATGGCGGTAACCCAACCGGTAAGGGCAACGTCGTACCATGAACGGACTCACCCAAATCAAGATTGATTCGGTTTACACTTTCCTCAAACCCTAAACTGATCGATCTCATCGACGGCTGCCTCCACCAATTCATCACATGAATCGGTTGAACATGTAATAGATCCAATCTACTATCCTCACATACCATATGTGCAACATCCAGATCACAAATCTACGCGAGATGGCTCTGATACCACTGTTGGGGAACGCGGTATGCTACACTAGCACAAATTAAAATTTCTAACGCAAACCAGAAAAGCTACTCGCAAGAAGAGGATCATAGATCTATTACCACTAGACGCGCAGTTGCGGAATCCTTCGCACGTCGTTGTAGTGGATCGTTCTCGGCGCGGATCGTCCTCGCCACGGATCGTCCTCGCCGCGGATCGTCCTCGCCACGGATCGTCCTCTCCACGCCGCAAAGAGCGTTAGCGGCCACCATAGCGATCCACACGTCCGGATGGAACACCGTGCGTCGGTGTGCAAGCACCGGTCGCTCGGCGAGGGCAACGAGAGGAGGTGGCTAGGGTTTCGCGAAACACCTCTAAACCGCACGAAAAAGTGTCTCTGCGTCCAGCCTCCTCCTCCTTATATAGCCACGAGGTGAAACCCTAGGCGATCGAGGGGCCCATCTACGCGCTAAGTCCACGAGGTCCATTAATTACGGATCCAATCAATTAATGCGTCCCACTGTTAAGTGTGTGACCACTGTAGGTTCATGCTCATTTGGACATGGATTCAAAACCCTTTTTCTAATCCAATAGTCGATGCGGCTCCTTGCAGAGCATGCCAACTCCCAAACGCATATGATTAAAGTACTGATGTAATAATCCCTTTGCCAAACTATATGAAGATCGAACTCAAGGCGAGAAGCATGTCATCCTTTGACAGTTCAATCCATCTCTCGTATCCGTGATATATTAATAAGTTGTGATTGACTTCTCAATCACGGCATGGCCTTGCACTTCCTTAATCATATCACACGAGTGGCCTAGACATAAATCTCCGTTACATTGGAGTGGCAAATTCCATCTTGACTGCTCACTTCCCTCTGCATGTTTCATAGTAAACATGAAAGCTACCTTTATAACTATCCGGTTAAGAAATAGTGTTTAGTAACCCCAAGGTAAACTATTACACATGTAGGGAATATGACAATCTCAGGTCTAAGGATCATACATCTACTATGTATGAGATACACTGATGACACATAAGAATGTAACATTCTCGCAGTGTCCCATTGTGGGTCTATCTAACACATGTTCTTCAACATGCGTCCACAATGTATTGATGATATCTCCATATCCCATGATCTATGAAACATGATCATCGAACAATACACGTGCTGATCTATTCATCGTTGTCCTATACGATGATATCCAATCAGAGATATTTATTGAATTATATCAATAAGTAAAGAGCTTCATAAACAAGTCACACACTTGTTGATCAAAACAATGATATACATTCATTGGACCAATAATCATATTATTATTCATAAACATAGTCATGTTACAATCATCCATATGATTGCCTCAAGGTCATAACACTAACAGTTCTGACCATGCGGGCTAGTTCTTCAAACTCACGATTAACAGTGCCAGACATCTGTATGTTTACAAAATTCCGTCATTAGATTACTGCGTTTAATCTAAAAAAATTGGTTGCATAATTCATGAAGTGCGGAAAAATAAACTCTCGTGAATTTTCGGTAATCTAAACAAAGCAATAATTGCAAAAATACATGCAAATATTCATAAATGTAGAAAAGAAGGCTAAAGAAAAATAAAAGCAAAGCCAAAATAATTTTCTGGAATTTTCTTAGCATTTTTCAGAATTTTTTTGTTATTTTTAATCAATTTTTTGAATCCTTAAACAACATTAGGAAAAGAAAATAATAAAAAGGATAAAGAAATCGGGGGAGGGCAAAGGGGTAATTTCCCCTGCCCTCCCCGTGGTCGATTGGTTTCAAAACCGAATTGGAGCTTATGGACTTCGTGTCCATGAACTTGGACTTCATGTCCCAGCCGAACGAGAAAGGAGGGTCGGCGCGGCGGCTCCCGGAGGGGCGCGCGATGGCGCGGCGGGTTCGGGCCACGCGGCGATTTCGGCGTGTCGGCGCGCTTCATGAGCGGGGCGGCAACCAAGGCTTCGGGCCTTCCTTGGCTACGAGCCTTTTGTTGGTGGCGCCATGCGAAGAAGCGGCCGACGGCAAGGGGGCGACGGCCGAATGCGGGGTTGGCGCGCTTCATGCGCGTGCCGAGGAAGCCAGATTTCAGCGTGGCGGTAGTCGTCGACTTCGAGCAACAGCCGAGCCGGGCGTGGGCTGGCAGCGCCGCTTCGTGCGGTCGACGCTTCGGGCGTGGGTTCCAGGGCAGCGGCGCTGCAACCACTGAGAAGCACGGCGTCTTCATGCACACGGCGGCTGGGCGGCTTCGGAGGTGTCGGGGCGTCTGTCCAGGGGGTGGCTTCGAGCCAATAGACGCAAGGGTGGCGGTGCTTCAGCCGGCATCGAGCCGGTGGGTGTGCGCGAAGGGACCGACCGACGACTACGGCTTCGAGCGGGGCCAGCAACAGCGGCCAACGCTGATGGCTTTGAGCCGATTCAATGTACTATAGCGGCTTCGAGTTGATTCTTTGTACCGTAGCTTCATGCTACAATAAAAAAAACACTGCGCATTGTAGCTTCGTGCTACGTAGATTAGATGTATGCATATTCTTACATGAGATTAGATCAATAATCCTCGTATCTCACCTTCCAATCTGTTCGTCGGTAGAGATCGTGCTGATAACGTGTTAGACAACCTCGCTATCGAATAGTCCGGGGTTGCCGAACAGATATAGAGTGGAGAACAGAGAGAGAGAGAGGGAGAGACACAAAGTGTGAGGAGGAATTGACTACTTTATTTATGATTGCTTGTGTACGATGAGGGAACCCCCTGATTGCTATTTATAACGTATAGCTAGGGTTTCGATAAGAGTCCACGTAATCCTTTAAGAACCTAGTTTCCTAACAATTTGGTTTCATTTTTTCCATGCTCCTAAGGAAAAACGGACCACAAAAACATTTTTTTTCGGGTAAAACGGAGATAGGACCTGAACGAAAAGTGCACGGACCTATTTGTTATGATTTTGGACCTGTTCGCTATTTTGAAAAACTATAAAAGGGCTCGTTTACGATTCGTATTTAACGGGAGGTTCTTTATGTAAAACGGCGAACAAGGGACTTAAACGCGAATCGGGGGAAAAATTTCCACCTCACAAAAAATTACAAATGACCTATCCGTAATTTCAAAAACCGGAGGGGCTTTTTCGCAAAAAGAGGAGAGAGAGGGGGTGGGACACGTGGGCAGGCCCTCTGCCGGCCCTTCCTCCCGATTGTAATAAAGGTTTCACTGTATGTCTTAGGCCACGGCGAGTTTCAATAGATAGACGGACAGTTTGATAAGATGTATTTTTCTGCGATGTTTCTCCTAAATGACGTGTTCACCCGATTGTAGGGTAACAATAATTCTCCCCCCCTTTATTGACTTATGTTTTTTACTTCTCACGTTCTCACAGGTTCGACTTTGACCGTTACTTTTATAACCTATTATTAAGATATACTAATAAAGTTATGATATTATGTAATTGTTTTTAACAATAAAATCTAATGATAGTTTTAAACCTATAGAAAGTCAAATTTTTGAATGTTTGACAATACGAATCCAACTACGTCAAAGTGAAAAGGAACAGAGCCAGTAGTACATACACGCTATAATTCTTTGCTTGTCCATCCCTTTACATTCGTGGGGATCATAAGAGCTATCTGAATATCTGTTTTTGTAAATAATTGCTTGAGTTAGCTTCATTGCGAGTCTTTTTCTGGGGGGACATAATTTTTTGCCGGAAGTTTCATATTCTTGTCTGTTTTAGCATTAATTTTTAATCTGACGTCTAAAATGATTGAAATGGGACCCAAAGAACCACACCCAAGACAACATAAGAGAAAATTTAAAAGACCAATAATATAATTTATCCTTACCGGTACTCCGTTCGTTTCTTTTTATAAGCCGTAAGCACAGGGATTAAAGAGGTCATGCATCCAAAAGATAAGTAGAGGGAAATGACCATTGTATCCATGACATTAATGTCCTGGAAAATAAAGGAAAGAATAGGTTGCAGGTATTTACCCATAAATATTAGAGAGAGAGATAAACAGAGACAAAAGAGGAAAAACAATATTAAAATCGCATTCGCGTCTTATATTTTTAAAATAAGGCTCTGTTTGGTATAGTTCCAGATTCTAATAGAAATGAAAACAGTTCTAAATTCTTGGTAGAAACGTTTCAGGTAGAATCAAAATCACTTCTGCAAACCGTTTGGTACGTTCCAGATTCTAGTAGAAACGGGGTTAAGGGTGATTCAGCCACAGCGTGGAAAAAGAAGAAACGTTCCGAGGAGAATCGTTTTGAGTTTTAACCCGTTTGATTGGGTTTCTCACAGATTCTAGTAAAAACAGTTCGGTTCTAAGTTGCCAAACGAGACCTAAAACTGCAAAAACTTGTGGTGATCGTCTCCTATGCAAGCTGTTCTACTACTGTAATCTGTGGTCCCGTCCAAGTCCAAAGCAACCGAGCGGCTATTCGGAGACCTGCCCACATAACGCCCATCCCCACCGCTCCTTTCGACTTACCGGGCCACGTGAGCCGTGTTACCATGACGTGTGGGGCCACTGCGTTTCACGCTAGTGAGTCAGTGAGAGAGGACACGGTGTGGGTACCGTGAGAAGAGTTTATTGCTGACCTGGATTACGACTGCCTTGCTTCCGCCCTCCACCACGCGCGTATTCCCGCCTGTCTCCTCTGCCCATCCAATCTGCTTGGCCTTTTTTTCACTCTCACCCTGCGCCTCGTGCTTTATTCTTCACTAGTTATATGCCCGTGCGTTGCTACGAAAAACAAAATTGATAACGAAAAATAAAGATTAAAAATAAAAAAATACTATTTCATAAGATCAAACATCTATCTTTAACGCTTCGTTTCTTGCAAAAGCTGACTAATTAAAGCAACGCTTCGTTTCTTGCGTAGGGCAATTAAGCAGGGCAATTAAGCAGGGCAATTAATGTGACGTGGGAAGAAACTCTCACTTTATATAGTAGAGATGTTATCAAAGCCCACCGTAACCTGGTTTGAAATTGTGTTTTCGAATCGTATCTTCAAGGTGATTGAAATTCAAAATTTTAATAAAATCTTAGTATTTTGGATAGAATTTAAAAAGAAAGGTTCATGGTAGGAAGTTGAACTGTTCTAGTTAGTCCAAGACGCTATGTTAAGGTTCACGCAGCATGTCGTGGGTTCCAATATCGTTCTTAACATATTTTCACTTTTTTTTTGCCACACGGCTGATTAACAAGCCAGCTTTAATGAAAAGTAAACCAGACAACCACATTGATGTAAGAATAAAAAAAACAACGAGAAACATTTTTTCTCAAGGGAAACGGAAGTCATATTGCAAATGAATGCCTATGCCCATGCGTATGAAAGTGAAAACACGAGATGACATGTGATCATGTTATGTTTGGGTTTTTTCTGTAGCTTAAAAGCAAAAAAAAAAATATAAATCAATTGATGTTTTTTATTTCACATTTTTAAAAGCCATAAATATTCATATTTAAAAGTCATTTTAAAAGCCAAAAATCATTTGAGATATGCTTTTTTATTTATTAAGAGTTAGTTTTAGATCAGTGCCACTGATACTATGATAAAATAGCATGCATCTATCACATATAAAAGTAAATTATTTTTAGACTAGTTAAGCTTAAAAGCGTGAGCCTAAAAAATAGGGCTATTAACTTGAGATTTTCTTTCTTTTTATTTGACGAACTCGTGCTTTTCCGGTTGTGGTTAGACTCTTTCAAAATATTTAACCACATATCCTGTTGTTTGACGAATATTAAGCGTGAGCCTAAAAAATAGGGCTATTAACTTGAGATTTTCTTTCTTTTTATTTGACGAACTCGTGCTTTTCCAGTCTAACCACATATCATGTGCACATAGAGGTCTTGTGCACATATACAAATATTAAATCTGGATCGTTCAAATCCTATCTAACGGTGACTTGATTGGGGGGTTAATTGCAAAATATTTGCACATATAATTTCAAGCTACCGTTGGATGAGATTTGGATGATCCAGATTTAATGCCAGATACGCAAGATAAGCGCCCATGCAAGACAAGTGATATGTTACCAAGTGAAAAAGGATATAACTGAAAAAAAACACCTTCTTTGCCCACATTTACGATGCAGCCCCCCTCTATGTAAAGAGAAAAGGGTAACCTAGCGCAAATTCCATGTTCCAAATGGACCTGTACGCAAGAGGCACCACAATCCTCAAAAAAAATTCGTCGTCCTAATCGAAGTTGGGTACCACCAGTCCACCACGGATTGCTGAATGGAGTCTACCACCAACCAACTCACCGGCGCCGGCGGCGCCGTGGCTACCACGGCACCGCCGCCGACCGTGGCAGGCGGGGAGCCCTGTGACGCCCTTATCGGCGCCGGCGCAGGCACCGGAGCTGGAGGAGGGGACGGGGACCCCCGCGCCGCTATGCAACGGCTGGTTGCCCTCGGCGACCGCATGGCCGCCGTCCGGCGCCGCCTCGCCGCCTCCCTCTCCGGCGAATCGCCGTCCCTCTCCTCCTCCGACATCCACTCCGTATCCTCCGAGATCTCCTCCACCGCCCACCTCGTCATCCTCAACGCCGCCTCCCTCCTCTCTTCCTCCCTCCCCTTCCCTGTTCCACCTCCACCTACCCCCCCTCCCGCTCCTGTCCAGGAGCTCCCAGCCGCGGCCGCGGCCGCCTCCGCCCGAGAACTCCCCCAAGAAGCCGCCAAGGGCGACGGCGACTACGACGTCGTGGAGCTCGATGCCACCGAGCTGCTCGTGGAGCACGTCCACTTCTGCGATATCTGCGGCAAGGGCTTTCGCCGCGATGCTAACCTCAGGATGCACATGCGCGCGCACGGTGACCGCTTCAAGACACTGGACGCGCTCTCCCGACCCGGCCAGGCGAAGCCGCCTGCGGGCCGCGATGTGCGGTTCTCTTGCCCCGTCGCAGGATGCAGCCGAAACCGTGCCCACCGCCGCTTCCGGCCGCTCAAGTCGGCGGTGTGTGCTCGCAACCACTTCCGGCGCAGCCACTGCCCCAAGCTCTACGCCTGCGAGCGCTGCGGTGGCAAGAAGCGTTTCGCTGTTCTCGCCGATCTCCGCAGCCACCTCCGCCACTGCGGGGAGGAGGCGCAGTGGCGCTGCTCCTGCGGCACCACCTTTTCCCGCAAGGATAAGCTGTTCGGTCATCTCGCCCTCTTTGAAGGCCACATGCCAGCCATCACCGAGCCGAACAAGCATGTGGTGACAGCGCCTACAGAGGCATCCCTTGATATGATGGACGAAGGAGGAATTGTAGGAAACTGTGACCAGGAGGAGGTTGAGGACGGCGCTTTTGATCCGGAGTTCTTCAAGGAGTGGATGGAAGAGCTCAGAGGTGGTGCTGATGGCACGAGTTGGCCTGGACCGGCAGCAGCAGGGCAATAACAATGTAGCGCGTTCTATTCGGGGGTAAGGGCTTTATCTCCCTGCCGTTTTGTTGTTAAACTGAAACGTACAGCATGTGAAAATTTTGGTGCAACAAGATGTGAAACAATGTCAAGACGCTGATGATAGGATTACATGTTACCACTTGCTAATACTCCCTCTGTTCCCGAATATATGTCATTTTACAATTTTGACTGCCTTTTTATCGTTTTTTACCTCTATACCCCTCCCCTTTAGCTATTTCTAATATCATTTACTACCATAGACTGAGTAAAATACACCATCCAAAGATATAATGATGATGGGTATTACCGTCTGTAGGTGTGCCTCGATAAAAGTGTAAGAACCTACAATAACATCTATTCATGAACGGAGCGAGTTCAAACTAGGCATTGGAACATTCTTCTGCTACTTGGTGAAGTTATGATGTAGTGGATGTGTCAACTTGATAGTGTGGAAAGTTATCCTCGTAGTTCATAACCGTTAAGGATATAGATATTATCTTATATAGACTCTCCATATGTAGGTTTTCCTTATATAAGTTTTTCTTGTTTAGGTATAGCCTTATATATGCTTTCTTTTTGTACCCTTATGTACATCTATATATTCTGACCATTAGCTTTATAATGAATACAATAAGTACTATTCATATCATGGTATCGGATCTAAGGTTCAAACCCTAGCCTCCAATCTTCTTCCATTGCTGCTGCCCCCAAGAGGAGCAATCTCCGCTCTCGGGGGTGGCCAAGTACTTGGATCCACCGTTTTAGTCTGCCTGCACCTCGGCCCTGCCGAATCCCGCCGGCCCTTCGGCCTCTGATGACCCGCGCCCTCTGCGCCTTTGCGCCTCACCGCGCCAGCCTCATCCAGCCGGACCACAACTCCACGCTCCCGGTTCCGGCCCATGGTTCCGGCCCATCTCGGTCTTTCGTCGCTTTAGCTCGCGTCGATGCTTGCATTGGCGCACATCCACGTTGGCCTTCTCTGCATCGGCCGGCTCCACTCGGCGGACCTCTTGGCCGGCCCCGCCTTCGACCTCCGCTTCTTCGGTTGCCCACGCCGTCGGCGGCTTTGCCCGTACTCGCCAGCCCGCACCTTCGCCTTGCAGCCTATGTCCAGCCCGTCGTTCGCCCAGCTGACTGCTTCAACCATCTGCCCGAGAGCTCAACCGAGTTGTTTCAACCGATTGGATTTAACTCTGGTTTTGAGTTCTGATTTGGCTTCAGCTTCAGAGTAGCCATGCCTTTTTCTTCTGGTTTCTTGGCTTTTTTGGCTCCAGCTCTTCTGGCCTCGCTTTTCGGCCATCTACATCGACCACCTGTCCGGTCTGCCGGTCATCTGTCCCATCTGCCACCATCAGCCATCTGCGTCATCTGTGCCATTGGCCGCTGCCGTCGAGCGCGAGCCCTCGGCCATCGCCGCCATCCTTGTCATCCGGCTCGCGAGCCCACGAGCCGACTAAGAATGCAATTTTAGTGTCAACCCTTTCAAATGCAATGCTATTGCATACGCTTTGCATTTGTGGGGGTGTTAAGGATATAGATATTATTTTATACAGACTCCATATATATGTTTTCCTTATATAAGTTTTCTTTATTTAAGTATTGCCTTATATATGCTTTCCTTTTGTACCCTCATGTACATCTATATATTCTGACCATTGGCCTCATGTTGAATACAACAAGTACTATTTATAACAATAACTTCATATTACACCAAGAACAGAAATCTTAATTTATGCAACTGAACTCAAGTATGTATGATGCTCCTGGATGGCATGTCTCTTAGTCAAATTAATTTTATATTGGGGATGAGTTTAGCTGGCTTTTTCACCGCAATGAAGAATTATACTGAGCACTTTGATGGCAAGGAAAAATTCTGTATTTGTTTAGCTGGTTCATTCCTGTGGTTTTCTTCTGTTCTACCCAATTTATCTTAAACAATTTCACCGGATCTTTACGCTTGTTTTTGTATGTACTGGATCACATATTAGTGTACGCATTTCACTCTAAACATTTATCATCTATGTGGACGGAACTTTAAACCATGAACCACTTCCCTTTTCTTCATTAAGTATGATATTTCGGAAGTGTTCATGCTCATTTCTTAGATTAGTCCTGGGGAGTGGTACTCACCGGGTCTCTTACATTCATAAGTATGAGTGTGTCCCTCGTTTTATAATTTAAGGGAGGTCTTTGGGCCCTTTAGATGCAATATGACTAAATGGTTGTCACAAAATTCTAGTGGGTTTCTGCACACCTGTAACACCATATTTGCTCTGCCCTTTATGGTTTAGGTAATACATAGCTTATGGTTTCTGTGTTGCGCTATTATATAAAGAAATAACAATCAAGGGTTGCTATGTCTAGTTGTGTACAAACTTCTTGCTAAATTTTTTCAAACAGCAACTGATAGGTGGGCATGACGCGTGGTTTGAATTCAATGAGGGTAAACCTGTTAGTGACACGCTGTCTCTTTTTTTGAGGTAGCTAACGGTTTGTTGTGATACTCTTTGTTCCTTTACTGTAGATATGCTCTCTTCCTGTTGCTTGTTAATGCCAATTTTGTTTGACTTGTGATGTATTTTTTTCAGTGTGCATAAACAATTTAATATGTAATTCAGTTTTACTCTTCACCGATGCATGTGGGTATTTCACTAGTAAGTTATTATTGTAAAGTTCTTGTTTACCCCATGCAAATGTAGAAGGATATAATTTCCATCTGAAGAAATTGCTTATCTTGCTCATGACACTCAAATGGAGAAGAGTGTGGGTTACATTGCTCATGTTTGGTTAAGTGGGATATATTATATTAATGTATAGCTGCTCTAATGTTTGCGAGCATATTATATTATGATTGTTAAACCTCCAATGCTCTCTTGTAGGTGTACGGTAACAACAGGAAGGGCCATTGGCTTGCAGAAGTGACTGGAAAGATCAGCGAAGAAGGGTCTTGCGAAGACCCTCTCTCCGTGTTTGCGTGCGTGCGAGTTATGATGTGAAGTTGTTTTGCCTCCTTCCAGTTTTTTTTTTTTTTAACTTCTCACCTGGGTCTCCCTTTTATCCTTCCCGGTTGCCTTGTTATTCTCTAGCTGTTGCCTGTTAGCGGAATGCATCCCAGATATTGGTTGTGGAATCAGCCTCCGGTGCACTGGAGGCACCGAATAATAAAACCCAGTTTTTTGTGCTTTTAGAAATGCTCATATATATTAGAGCGGCAGAGCCTGACCATGGTGGCAACTGGGACTGGAAGATGTCGTGACAACTGTAATCCCCTTTTAGATGCTTTGTTACTTACTCCCTTTGGTCACAAATAGCTGTCGTTTTTGGTATAAATACAATCAAAATTTCAAGACTTTAACCGTCAATATCGTTTTTGGCCAGCATTCTTTCAATCTTCAGCATGGAGTCACGTGAATTCCACTGGCAACTCATGTTCTTAGTATAAGGGTCCCAAGGTCCCAGGCCACGAGTGTTTGTGGTAAAACCACACAAAAAAAAATTCTAGTGTTCCGAGGGAGGCCTAATCAGAGTTCCCAACTAATTTCACATCAACAGCTAACCAGTGCTTATGTTTGTATCAATTGTATCAATCTACGACGCTACCTAATATGTTTAACTAGTGAATTGCACCGTGGGTAGCTCAATTTGTTCGGTGTGTTCACTTTGGTAACTCATTGTAACGCCCTGAACATTTTCTTTTGCCTTTTATTATTTATTTGGGATTTTCTGCGAATTTTGGTGAATTTTTTTATTTTATAAATACCTTTTACCTTTTTTAGTGTTTTAAAAATATTTTATTCAAGACAATTAAAGCTAAAGATATGCTCAAAATAATTTTTCTAAGTTTAAAATAATTTAAACTATTTTTAAGAATTTTTCTAGAATGTATAAACCCTGTTTGATATTTATTAAAAAAAATTAGTATTTCTCGAATAATTTTAAAACTAAAAAAAAAAACTCACACCTTTGTGGGACGAGCCCAACTCGCCTAGCCTATTTTCCCCCACGTGGCCTCCCGGCCCACTTCCCCTCGCTAGCCCACCTCACTACCTGGCCCAGCCGAACAACGCCCCTTCTTCGCTTCACGACAGGTGGGATCGGACCCCACCTGTTGGGTGCCCATTCTTCCTCCTCCCGCTCGCACATGCCCTCCACTCACTTTGGCACCGATTTGCCCCTTTTTCTGCTTGAATAACACACACCATCCCCAAACCAACGCCACCTTATCTCCTCACCGCTGTCCCCTTATCCACCCCTCATTCGGCCGCCATTGTCGCACCTGCCACCATGATCCTGCAAGCCGTTGCGCTGCCTCCAAGCTCCCATAGCTCCCCCTTCTCCCCACACTATCCTCTCCTCTCCTCCTCTACTCTCCCACAGTCTACCACCGCCCAAGCCACCACCATCTGCTCCCTCTTCGACCACACCAGCCATCACCAAATCCTGCAACCCCTTCCCTCTCCGGTCCCGCCGACCCCACCATCGGCTTCGCTTTTGCGTTGCACCGCTGGTGCGCCGCTCTCTCCCCTCCAGTAGCCGGTCGGCCCATTGGAGCAAGCCATCGTGCGCATGGGAGCACGCCCACGCTCCGTTTGCCGTGAACCGAGTGCACGGTGCATCTAGCTCATGCCGTGGACACGGTTCACCCGACCGGGCCGCACCTGTTGGTCAAGTGCCGGTTTTTCCTTTCAAAAATAAATTTCATGGAAATTCATTTATGATACAAGCGTGACGTCATAAATCAGGTTTTGTTTTAAAAATATTCTAAAAATCCAAAAATTGCCACTAACATCAGCATTGCATAATAATTCTGATTTTATTTATAAAAATAATTCTTAAAATCATGATAATTTTATTTCCGTCATTTTATGTGTTTTTAATCTCCAGGGAGCCCGTTTTCGCCGTTCGAACTTTGTTTGGCTCCGTTTTATAAACTCCTAAGTTTTTGTTTTATGTGTTTGGTATTTTATTAATATTTATTTGTATTGTATTTGAATTTGATTGTTTTCACATATAGATTTAAGAGAGTCTGAGGAGTACGCGAGCGACGACTATGAACAGTTAGGCAAGTAACACCTCCTTGATCATGTTGATCCGGTTTTTAAATTGTATTTTAAATTTAATTTATTGTAGGCATTCGTCGCACCTCGCTCCGCAGAAGATGCGGGTGGCCCGAGGTAGGGCAGGGACCCCTCCCCCCCCAACAGATCTATTGTGTGCTACAAGGAACTCGAATTTTCTTTTGGGAGGAAACAGGGAGCTTGATTTGAGAGCACATACTATCGTGAAATCTTTTTCCCTGTAGGATTTGCCGCATGATCAATTGATTAGCTCATCCCTTGAAAAAGTAGTTTTTTTGTGTGTAACTTGTATCCAGGGGCGGAGTTAGCCAGGCCCAAGCTCCGGGCTGGATCAGCTGATTTTAGATTAAATATCTGTTTTCAATAATTTTTTAATAATTTTTCGTAGAATTTTAATAGGCTTTCGGTACCCGCCCCGGACTACAGCCTACTCTGTCCGGGGCCTGGATCCGCCCCTGCTTGTATCAGATGGGTGATACATAGAAGCATGGCTCTTTTTTTGTGTGATATGGATATAATTAAGCGCTCTCTCAAGCATATTATAGGTATCAATCTCTTTCTTCTTATCGAGAGAGAGAGGATGTAGATATCGATCCTGTTAGATGGTACCCGTGCAATTTTATCATGTTTACCCTGTATTTAACTCTGTTTATCATGATTAGTTGGTACGATGATGCAACAAGTTCATTTAATAGTCCAATGGATGACGCAAATGCAACTACCGCTCCTTCATTTCGCTTTTTTTTGCTTACTTTGTCTTCGGCGCTTCACGGTTATCTGAAAACAACAGCAGGCACCCACGATAAGGTTGGAATATATACACTGTCGGAGGCTTATTTTCGATCGGAATCCATATGAATCTACATATATAGATCTTAGGTGAGAATAGACCTCCTAAACAAAACCTCGAGGAAAAAGAAAAGCATTCTAGCCTACCGTATGAAAAACCATATTCAGTCAAGCCGTGGGGTTAAAAATGTGAGCTTAGATGGAAAAACAAGGCAACATTTGGCCAAGTTTTTAGTAATTCACCGGCTGCTTGCTACGTTGGATTTGACCCAAGGATCGATCGATGCTCACTTCATCATCCTTTTTATCTGATACTAAAACAAGCATACCGTGACAAAATCAACCCATTTGCTATTGTTTTCCTCCTCGCGTGTTTCTTTCGTGCCAATGGTAGCCCGACACATCGATCTCCTGAAAAATAATCTGCGTGCTGACTGTTTCGCTACTGGACCGCCCAGAACTACAGATCGATCGTGCTGATGCACGGCAATTGGCGGCTTTCGCTTGTAGTTGGCATCGTCTGAGCCTAGCTTAGGACATGAAATTTCGAGTGATCAATCTAAATTATCTAGCTATGCAAAACGGCTACGAGAATGACGAAAAAAATGATCCAAGTTAGTAAGCTAGACGGGTCGACGTTCCTTTCGAACTGAAACACCCAGTAGCATCCCCTCCGTTGGATCACGCACGCGTACTCGTAGTAAATTCGCATGGGATCACACGCAACGGTCCAGATCAAGCCGCTGTCTCTTTCTTTGACGAGCCCCCATGATCTCCAAGCGAAGCTGCTCAATTAGTATAACTAGAAACGCAAGCGCGGTGTGCATGAACGGAAAATATTTTTTGTTTTTTTTTCGGAGAAAAAATAGACCACGGAAACATTTTTCCCATGCTCCGGAGAGCAAACGGACCACGAAAATATTTTTTCCGGGAAAAACGGAGAAAGGACCTGAACGAAAAATGCAGGGACCTATTTGTTATAATTTTGGACATGTTCGCTATTTCGAATAAGTAAGAAAGGGCTCGTTCGCAATTCGTATTTAACGGGAGGCTCTTTGTGTAAAACGGCGAACGGAGGACCTAAACGCGAACCGGGAAAAAATATTTTACACTCACAGGAAATTACAAAGGACTTATTCGTAAATGGAAAGGACCTATCCGTAATTCCAAAGAACTGGAGTTTTTTTTGCAAGAAAGGGAGAGAGAGTGTGGGGTGAGGTGGCAGCATGAGCTTCAAGGAAACCTTCAAGGAATATAGCATTGAATATATATATACGAGTAGCACTTCAATTATTCTCTGATCGTACGGTTGTTACTTGGTTATTAATTTGGCCTCTGGTTTAAAAAAAAAAAGTTGGTTGTTACTTTCTCCACCCAAATTTTAATAGTTTTTTTTATAAATATAGCATAATTTTATTTTTCTAATGAAAAAAATCAGTGTGATGTCTTCTTTATATCCTTAATAAATAGGGACTCTATTGATAAGTTACCTGATTTTTTTCATCTCAATCACTTTTTTTGCCATGGAATTTGCATCCGATTGCTATTATATTTTACCCACCACTTCCCTGTACAAAACACACAAAAAAAACTCTAATCTAGAGGAAAATAAAATAAGCCTAGGTGAACCCTACAAAATACAAAAACAAAAAAATTCTAACCGATACAAAAATAAAGTAAACCTAGGCAAACATTACAAACAATAAAAATAAAAAATTCGAACTAGATAAAAATAAACTAAACCTAGTTGAATCCTACAAATACAAAAACAAGTAGAATTAGAAATTGCGGTAGAGTGGTACTAAAATTGTACATTACTTAGCACTACAATTTTAGGTTTTGTCTTGTGCAATTTTAGATGATCAAGAAATAAGAAAACTCTATGCAACTGAGAATTATCAAATCCGTAATAAATATGTAGATTTATTTGATATTATCTATACGCATGCATTAAATAAAATGAAAATAAAATGATCAGAGATAATAATTAAAGGTAATGATTATTTTTAATATGTACTTAATCTATACACCGAGAGAAAATGTTGACTTGAACGGAGAGAGTTGTTAGTTGTTACCATGCGTCGTCACCGCCTCTTCCGTTCTTGTTTCTAATGTATCTCTACTATTCTAAAGCAGCACTTGGTGGCAGTGGTCCGTTCTTCCCACGTCATTAATTGCTGCTTAATTGCCCTGCTTAATTGCTCTACTTAATTGCCCTGCTTAATTGCCCTACGCAAAAAACGAAGCGTTGCTTTAATTAGCCGGCTTTCGCAAGAAACGAAGCGTTAAAGATAGATGTTTGATCTTATGAAATAATTTTTTTATTTTTTTATTTTTATTTTTCGTTATCAATTTTGTTTTTTTTTGTAGCAACGCACGGGCATGTAACTAGTAATCCCCTATAAATCTGCTGTACTCTAGTTCGGTTTCTGGCACAGCCTGTGGCAGAAAAAGAAAACGCCACTTCTCTCCCGCGGTGCGTCGCGCCGTCGCGTCTTCCGCGCGCGCGCGCGCGACCAGATGCTCCCATCCAGGCCGAGGTGAGCGTCAAGATCTTTCAAGTTCTTTAACGCGACGAGCATCCCGAGCTGACGAGTATTCGCCGTGCAGATCCGGGTCGTGGGGATGTGGGCCGAGGACTCCTCCGGCTTCCAAACCGAGGCCACGGCACGAGCGCAGCGAATCCACCGTCGCCTACTCATCACTAGAGGTGGCCTCCCCACCATCTTCCGAGGTGCGTATACTTGCCGCGAAAGCCTCGGGATTATACTACCTGCTTGCAGGTTTGACGGTAGAAACTCAACTCTCGCTGCAGCGTGACGATGGCGGCGGCGGGGGCCTGATGGAGCATGTGGTGGCGCAGCTGGAGGAGGAGCTCCGCGCGGAGAAGGAGGAGAAGGCCCTCACGGTGCAAGAACTCATGGAGATGCATAGCAACAGCAGCACGACAAGTGACGCGTCGGAGAGAGTGCAGCTGCTGGAGCGGGAGGTGGCGGTGGCGAAGGAGACGGAGATGAAGATGCTGGAGTCCCTGATCCAGCAGACCAAGGAGCTGGAGCATGCCAAAATCGCGCTCGAGGAGGCCAAGCTCGAGACGGCAACGCTGCGGCAGGGCGTCGCCGCGGAGCCCGCTCAGTGGAGCGTCATGGACCTCATGTTCGGCGGCGTCGACGAGGAGATCAATGGGCTGAGGGGCAAGCTCCGGGCCGCGGTGCTGGCCGAGGAGAGAAGCCGGAAGGCGTCCGACGACCTAACCGTCGCGCTGTCCGCCGTGACCATGGAGGCCAAGCAGGTGAAGGCCTGGTTGTCCGACGCGCAAGCCGAGCTGGAGGGCGCCAACGCCGAGGTCGAGCAGCTCAAGGGGTTGCTGCACACCGCCGAGGCGGAGCTGTGGTCGACGACCGAGCAGCTCGACAGCATCACGTCCGAGTGGAAGGAGGCCGCGGCAGCGTGGCGCGCCAGGGAGAAGGTGTATGTCGGACGCGTCAGGGCGGCCAAGGACGAGGCGCACGCGACTCGGCAGGAGAACATCGAGCTCGCCGAGCTGCACCGGGTGGTCAACGACGAGAACGGCAGCCTGCGGCAAGCGCTGGAGAAATCCGTTGAGGAGGCTAACGCGGCCAAGGAGTCCCTGGAGCTCGCAAGCAGCGAGAACGTTGAGCTGCGAGACGCCATCGCCGACAAGGACGACGCCCTGGAGAGCCTGCGGCTGGAGAACGAGAGCTTCAAGGCCCGCGAGGCCGCGGCGCAGGGGCGAGTCAAGGAGCTCGACGGCCAGTTCGCGGCGGCAAGGAAGCCCACCGATGGTGCCGGCGAGAAGGCAGCGGAGAAGTGGAGATCGGGCGAAATGCAGAGCAAGCTCAGCGCGGCGTTCTTGGACTCCAGCAGGGTGATGGGTAGCCGGAAGGACCGGATGTTCGCGTCGCTCAGCAACATCGCCGAGCTCAGGTCGGCTGCGGCGGCGGCGGCGATGGATGATTTCGACTACGAGTTCGATCACGTCGACGGGGGCCAGTACGGCGACCTGCAGCACTCCATGAAGCACAAGAAGAGGAGGTCGATCCTAAGAAAATTCGGGGATTTCTTCAGGAGGAGAAGCTTGTACAAGCGGGACTTAGCACCAGCGCTGCGCCAGTAGTAGAATCTAGAATTCTAGGTATATGTTTGTGTGACTTGCGGTGTATTTGGTTTATATGCAATGAACACATAATAGTTATGAAAAGTATGTCATCGGATCATAGCCTTCAATCCATCTTCTCGGTGCTGAAAAATTCGATTGTCGCGAATGAGCATTAGAGCATCCTAATAACCCTAATTTGGTGCTGAAAAGAACAGTTTCCTATAATTTCACTCCTAATAACCCTGGATTGGGAGTTTCCTAAAGTTTTTGTACCTTAAAAAAAGACATTCTTCAACGGTTCCTATTTTTCCTCCCAAAAATAGTGATTGGAAAAGCACACGAGCGTCCAATATCTGGCCACTTCGACCGGAGTTTTTGGGCGTGCAGAGAGATTGAGATTCCGATAGGATAACTGTTGGAGCGGTAATTTTTTCATTTGCTCCTAAAAAATAATTTTGGGAATAAGTTTTGGGAACTATTGGAGATGCTCTTAGCTTGGTTGGACTCGCCCGGGTGTTCCAGGGCCGGGTGCAGCATGCATATGTGCGTGAGGTGTGCATGTGCACGAGTGTCTGTAGTTTGATTGTTGTTCTTTTTCCATCGTAAATACCAAAATTAGTATCGAATCTCAACAATAATCTAATGCTCTCAGATTTAAATGGTTTTAGCAAACAAAAACATCCAAATGATGTTTATCAAATAAAAAAAATCGATTGTCTATTGAACCGTTACCTGCCCGGCCGGAGGATAGGGTTGGAGAATGTGGACAAGCGATGTGACAAGAGTTGGAAGGAGATGATATTGTTTCATATGTTTTCGCCAATGTCAGTCTTGCATTGTATAATCATGCCGGTGAGTCAAATTGTAGTGGTGATGATGCCAGTGCATTTGTCGATTGCTTCAGCCTTTTCTTTTGGTAAAATGACCGGTGGACTTAGGTACTAGATTACGTACTTGGATGTGTTGGAACACTACAATTCTACGTCATTTGAACAGAGCAGGGTTCAAAAAATCAACGAAAATCGTTCAAAAATCGTGATTTTGGACCGTATCAAACTAGCTTACAATTTGAAACTGATCGGTAAATCGGTCCAACTCAAATTCAAATTTTAAAAATTGAGACAATTTGGGGGAAAAAAGTTATCAAAATGTGTTATAAACTTTTGTGAGAGGCCCTAACGCAATGCTAATGATTCTGTAAAATTTTTAAATGATGATCAAACCTATGTATTTTTCAAAATTCTGATAATGATACTGTGTTTGTATATGCTATTTTGTTTTTGATTTTGCAGGAACAATAAATGAAGTCTAATATTTCTAGAAATTTTTTTGTGAGGTCCTGAGGCAATGTTAAGGATGCTGTAAAATTTTTAGATGATGATCAGACTTATGTATTTTTTTAAATTCGATAGCAACACTGTCTTTGTATAATTACTATCTCTGAGGTGTTTTATAGATTGATTTGGATTTATTCAGATTTGCAGTAATTTTTTTAACTTTCCTTAAGTTTTGTTCAATTTTCATTGAATGTGTCCAAAAATCGGTCGAAAATCTAAAACAGGTAGATTTTTTCACAGTTGTTTGACCGCTAAGTTCAAAATTTTGAGTTCGAATTCATTCGATTTATATCGATTTTTAACCCATTTTTCGATTTTCGATCGATGGAAAATCAGTTGAAAATCAAATTTCGGTTTTGTAAACCCTCAAGCAAACCCAGAGTCAGGACATATACGTGATACATCTGCTACAGGAATCCGACTTATTTACGTCGGCCAGATCAACCTATTTACGTTGGCATGGCCGACGTAAATAGGACTCGCGTTGTTTACGTCGGTCGGGAATGGGCCTGTCCGATTTTTTATTTTGTGCGGCGCGATGAACTATTGTTTTCGTCGGCTTGGCCGACATAAATACAACTATTTATGTCGATTTGGTGTGACCGACGTAAATAAATCTGCGTTTACATCAGCATTTTTTAAGCCGACGTAAATAGAACGGATTCCTGTAGTGATCCATCAAGTGGTGGACGAGACATCACTTGATTCAAAAGCACCCTGACATGCTATATTCTACTACAATTTGCAAACATGATTAAGCCCTTTTGCGACGGATACTATAGCCAGTTGAATGTCTTTGGGTATGATTAAGGTCGAAAATAGAACGAAAAGTTTCTGATCATTTCAGAGAAAAATAGAAACACAAGTCTTTTTTCGAAAATAAAAACGAAAATACTGGTACGGAAACGGAACAGAAATTTTTTATCGAAAACAAAAACGAAAACGGGAGAGCCAATTCCGACGAAAACATAAACGGAGATTCCGTATAAGTGAAACTAGAAATTTGAAATGGAAAGGGCCAGAAAGGCAAAAACGGGTTTGGCCCAAAAAGGAGAAGGGGGATTTACATTTATTTTCTAATTAAAATAATTTTAGAAATATAATAGCTTTATAGAAAATATCAAATAAAGTTCAAAAAAATTTAAAAACATTCTCAAAAAATACATTGGAACATTTTGAACATAGAATAATTATTTTTAGTAAAATTTTTTGTTTATTGTTGATGAATAAATTAATTTTATAAATCTAAAAATAGCAAAACAGCATTTATAAACTCCTGAAAATCCAAGATAAATCTCAAAAATCATAAATGATCATCAAATAATAATATACAAATTTTAGGGCGTTACACCTTTGTATTTAATGGAGCAAGAGGATATCGATGATAATGATATAAAGGAGAACTTGATAATTTGATATGATGGACAAATAACAAGCCTTCATCTTACAAACTTAAGAAAAAGCTTTCTAATGATATCGATGATTATAACATTATTCTTGTGTTCGCCTTGGAGGTGGAATGAGTTACATTGTTCTTATGGTCACATATATTGTGATCATGTACTATGTTCGTGTGGAATTTTTTGCTTTTATTTTCGTATCTGCTCCGTTCCGCATCCATTTTCGTCACTATCCGCTTCCGGAGTTTCCGATTTCATTTCAGTTACCGGTAAAAAATATGAAAACGGAACACCATGGAGCTTGGGCTCCAAGATTTCAAATGAGCGAATTCAAGCCACATTTGGGTATATTTTTCGTAAATTACAGTTTTAGAGTATATTCTCATCTATAACAATTCAAATGAAACATAATAATTTGGAAAAAAAAACAATACCCACTTTCAAATATTTTAAGCGAATTTAGATCACATACTTTGCTGATTTATATATAATCAGAACATACCTACAATCAAACTATCATAAAAAAAAGGAAAATCTAGTTTGAATTTCAGTCCAAACAAACTAGTTAAAGTCAACATCTGAAAAGTTTGAAATATTTTCATATGCAATATTTCCTCTTGGCTCCATGATCTAAAGCAGATATTTTCTCTATGTATAACGTGCGGCCAAATTGGACGTCTTACAACGGGTTGCTTCCAATAGTCCTTTCTCCAGTAGTACATCGATACGCAGTCTGCTTGGTACGAGCTACCGGACAACAAGGTGGCAAGGAAAACACTTCAAAAGAAATAAACGAAGAAACATGAATAGTTAACATTTGAAAAAAGGATAACAATTAGCAGAATAACAGATGCATAGAACTAACTTGAAACACATAATTAAATGCAGCTACTGGCTGATACAAAACAACATTGGGAAAAAGAAAACTTACGAGAGAGAATTATAAAGAAAGAAGTCCATATAATATCATGTACTATGATCGAAAGTCTATTCAATACACGAACTATAAAATCAGATATTTGACCTCCGAAACTTTGGTCGAAAATGCATTCAACACCCAAACTACGAAACCAGATATTTGACCCCTCAATCTTTACAATTCGATTCAAATAACACTCTAGCCTGTTTCGTGTAGTAGTGTTGCCCATCTCGTGCAATGAGCGTGTGATTTTGCTATGTAGGATAAAAATATTACAATAGAAGTTAGTGGTTAAAGTCGTGTTTTAGAGACCATATCAATATCCAAAACGATATGTATAAATGACCAGAGGAAGTACATATCATGTATTCATTTGCTTCGTAGGAGCTCGTCCTACAGTGCCAAGATAATAGCGACGATGTGCCTGCCCTGTGTCCACTTGCTTCCTAGGGGCCTTTGATCCAAAACCAAGTTGAATATGCCCTCTTTAAAACGATGTGCCTTCCCTGCACGCAGAAATTGCCGAGTGTTTCCAGCCTTCAACATTCAGCTGAATGTCCTTAAAACGATGAGGCACATCCAACTCTCAATATCTTTAGAGCGTGAACAATGTTTTGAACGTGAGGAACTAGTATCAGGTATCGATCATGTGTATGAGCAGACTTTTGCTGTAATTAACACAAGCCGACAGGTCGAAAATGGGATTGATTGGACGATGGGATTAATATTTGCTCGTTAAAATGTTCTCATCTGCTGGGTCTTTCCGCTAACAGGCGGCGTTCGTAAGGAGTTGGCGATTTCACATCATCCAACCAATTACCCGAACCCAAATTAATCACCTTCGACGTATTTCATAAAAAAGCGATAAGACAAGAAGGTAAGTGACGACCAAATAGAGCATCTACCTTTAAGCAAGATCCAAATTTCCAAGCCAGAATGCCACAACGGAGGGGATTATCTCCGCTTACCAGTTTACCACTCTCTTTACCTCGCGCTATTCCTTCCAGATTCACGTCGATCGATCGACCAGATATTACCACCCTTACAAGGGAAGAAACCAAGAGCAACCAGGTAGGCCACGTGTTTGTCTCCTTTTTTGCGAAAAAACCCTTCGATTCTTCGAAATTATGGATGGATCCTTGCGCGATTTTATGTGAGGGGGAAATCTTTTTTTCTGTTCGCGTTTAGGTCCCTCGGTCGTTTTACACGGAGAGCCTCCCGTTAAATACGAATCGCGGACAAACCATTTCCTAATTTTTCAAAATAGCAAATAGGTCCAAAATTATAACAAATAGGTCTCTGCACTTTACGTTCGGGTCATTTCTCCGTTTTGCCCGGGAAAAACGTTTTCGTGGTCTGTTTTTTCTCCAGAGCATGCGAAAAATATTTTCATTGACCGTTTTTCCAAAAAAAAAAAAATGGAGGGCCGTTTCCTTTCTCCGTTTTGCCCGGAAAAAATACTTTCGTGATCCGTTTTTTCTCTGGAGCATGGGAAAAATGTTTTCACTGGCTGTTTTCCCAAAAAAATTTGGAAGAAGATTGTTTCCTTTCTCCATTTTGCCCAGAAAAAATATTTTCGTGGTCCGTTTTTTCTTCGAAGCATGGGAAAAATGTTTTCGTTGGCCGTTCTCCCAAAAAAAAAATGAAAATTCGTTTTTCGTTCGTCGTTTCTTCTTTTTTTGTCCGTTTTTTCTCATTTTTCCCGGGAAACTTGTTTTTGCGGCCCGTTTTTCCCGAAAAAATGTTTTATTTCATTGGCCGCTTTTCTCAAAAAAAATAGAGATTCGTTTTTCGTCTATTGTTTCTCCGTTTTTCCCCTTTTTTCCGGTGAAATATCAAGGGAGCGCATAGGGTGTTAAGCTCGACATCTAAGATTTTTTTTGCAGCTCGATCTCTAATATTTTTCAAAACATGTATTATTACCCGTTGAACGCATAGGATGTTAAACTCGACGTTTTTACAGCTCGGAATCTAATATTTTTCGGAACATGTATTTTTTTCCCCCTGAAAAAGCCCGTTGTTTTGCAAGTTCGCCGATGGTTCTTACCTAGCGTATTTTTCCCAAAAAAACCCAAGCAAACAAAAAAAACGCTTGGATATTCCTGCCTTTTTTCAGAGATTAAAACTTAGATCAGATTCCGCACGGCGAGACGGAGCGCGCTTATCTGGCTAGTAATAATTATGTTGCATGTCTCGAAAGGCTGAAGCAGGGTATATTTTGAGAGGTGCTTCTATACTCTTTCTTTTAAAAGTTATACAACTATTAAAGCATGAATGAATGGTAGATAATGATTACTTACCCCTTCGCTTGTTTCAAGATTTATGCAACTTGTACTAAGGAAAAGTATAGAAGCACCTCTTGTATATTTTATAGATGGTCTGCTGCGGCCAGAAGCAATGGCTAGGAGGATTGAACTCTAGTCTGCCCGGTCTGCTGCGGCCAGAAACAAAGACGACCAAGGAGCCCGTGAGCCTGGAATGTGGGATGATATCATATCCGGAACACAGAAATAAATTAGCCAACAAGACGAAACCTTTTAACATGGTTCACACGATCGAATACATAGCAAGTTGCAGTTAGAACTTAGACCCAGATACCCATCCACAAATAAATTAGCCAACAAGACGAAACCTTTTTAACACGGTTCACACGATCGAATACATAGCAAGTTGCAGTTAGAACTTAGACCCAGATACACATCCATCAACTGGTGGATGTGATACCACAAACATGACACGAATACAAGACTCTGTCCAACATGCGAACGACCAAATAGCACGTCCATGCTATGCTACAACAACTGAATTAAACCGATCAGTAGTACTTGGACACAAAAGCTGCGCCTAGAGACTTAACACATAACGGGCGCACGGAACTTCTCCCGTTGGCAGACTTAAGCCCTCTCACCACGGATCCTCCTTGCCAACTGAATGTCCTTAGGCATGATAGTCACGCGCTTAGCGTGGATGGCACACAGATTGGTGTCTTCGAAGAGACCGACCAGATAGGCCTCTGCTGCCTCCTGAAGAGCAAGCACGGCATGGCTCTGGAAACGCAGATCAGTCTGCACAGGAGTTCAGGAAAGAAAAGTTACTTAGAACACATAAATAAACTCAATGCATGCAACATGATTGGATAATGTAAATGACAAGTGTAGGATTAGCGCTTTCACCTTGAAATCCTGAGCAATCTCCCTAACAAGCCTTTGGAATGGCAGCTTCCTTATGAGCAACTCGGTGCTCTTCTGATACTTGCGGATCTCACTGCATAGGTAGGGGCGAGGGATGAGAACAGTCCATCGTATAATAGCTTGAAGCCAAACAATTCATAACATCAATAAACACGAGCACTGTTGCACATACCGAAGAGCAACAGTCCCTGGGCGGTAACGGTGGGGCTTCTTGACTCCTCCAGTTGTAGGAGCAGACTTACGTGCTGCCTGTCAAGACAAAAACAGAAGATTCTTTATCAAAAAAGGAGTTCTAATTATATCATGTAGCTAGGGATGAAAATGGATCAGATCAGTTTCCAACTGATCCAAGCAATTTTTTAAACCAAAAATTTTCTGACGGATACAAATATAGATTCGGTAGCTCACTGTCAATATGAATACAGATCAGGGTATTCAAGGACCATGTTGTTATCCGGATATTCACCACAAATTATGGAATATATATATACTTTCAAGATTCTATAACTTCTAAATTTCACTACTGTCTTTAATAGGAAAATATTTTAAATAAGTAGCTAAAAATGCATAGAGACTCGGGCCCGTTTGGTTCATATACTAAGTTTACCATACTTTACTATAGTTTTTTTTGCCAAACTTGCCTAAAGTTAGGTCATCAAAATTGAAGCCACACTTTGGCTAGAAAAAAGAAGTTTGCCACACTTTTTTGAGCTAATGACATGTGGGACCTAAATAGCAAGAAAGAATCTTGCCACAAGTGTGGCTTTGAACCAAACACATGCCTAATTTGGTCAAACTTGCCTAACTCAATGTGCCACAAATTGTGGCAATGTTTGGCTATAAACCAAACAAGTCCTCAGAAATGCATAATTTATTATTTTAAACATAAATGAACAAAGAATACAAATCTTGTGTCATTACATGTTCTTCATAAATGTTTGAATCAAATAAACTAATTATGTTTTTTGTTTATTTTGTGTGTGTGGAATATAAAGGGTTTTCATGTTCCAATAAATATGTGTGACCTTATTCATTCGATTCATGTTCACTATGTATCTATATTTGGCATTATTCGTATCTATATCTATCTTTTAATGCTCCATCTATATCAGATATATTTTCACCCCTACATGTAGCACAGGCAGTACTGGAAAAAAACACTACAAGGAACTACACAAACTAATAGCATTTACAAGTAAAAACCTTGGTAGCAAGTTGCTTCCTAGGAGCCTTTCCTCCAGTGGACTTACGAGCAGTCTGCTTAGTACGCGCCATCTAGCAAATGATATCCTACATATAAGACCAATGAGATTCTATACAAAAGCATCATTAAAATAGCATGTCCAATGAAGCCACTGCAAAGATCAAATTCATCCAGGCAAAAGGTATACAAGTACAATCACAAAACAAGTGTGTTGCAGCATTAGCTTGTATTGCTGTATATACACAGCAAATGTTATGATTGATATAAACTAGCAAGAAACAATTATTTGAACTTTTGAGAACAATATCAAGATATAGCACATACTATGTTACATGATTTCAAAAAGTACGTTGCTTTATTAAACCTGAATATGGTAGGCTCATGCATTTTCCAAATAAATAACAGGGAAAAACATAACAATTCACCAAATCAATGAAAAACAACATTTCTGCATTAGCATCAGCTTTCCCTAAAACAATGTTTCGGAACCAATTTATAAGATGCTGCTCTTTAAGTCAACAAATGGGGTAGACACATATGTAAGCTAACAGGACGTAATCAAAATGCTTCAGCCATTGGCCATCAGTACCATTATCAAATACAATTATGTTATGTTATCAACATTAACAATAATTCTGCAATGTAATAGTAACTAATTTATGCTGTTACAAATATCATTAGCGATACCAAACAACAGTATTGTATAGACAATGCTAACTAACAACAAATCTTGACAGTAAATAAGCCAGATTACGCAGACAGAGCATGTGATTTGGTCAATGCTGTCATACACTCAGTTTTTTATCACAAATTTTTCTGCTTGTGGAGCCAATTCAGATGAGTTGAAAACAAATACCTGTCTATAGATCTAACATTTGTGCAATAATCTATGACAACAATTAATGAATTACATGACCATTATCCGGTTACCAAAAACATCAGAAATCTTCACACCTGTTGCAATGTGTACTTAGCAACTGCAATCTCAAGAGTCAACTAGTAAATACGGAGCACACCAAAAAAATTGGTTAAAACTTTGAGCAGTTACCATCACGTAATGCAGGATTACCGCAAATATAGCCCTAAACCTATTATTCACCAAACCGCAAGCTAATTTCTGTCCAAACATCCCAATCGTCCTGAGTTCTTTAACCTCGACAAATCTCAAGTTCTATTCATGGCATGATAGCTTTTAGCTCATGACAATGATTCCATTCAGCTATCATATTACGGACTACAACAACAACAAATCCTTCATCAATATTGCAAACAACTATTCACATTTTTACGCAAGTCACAAAAAGAAAATGCAGCTTCGAATACAAATTGCTCGCGGAACTATCATGTACTCCAGTTAAAGCACATATACAACAGCAACATCCAATAATCCTAAACTCTGTTGGAACGATCTGCAACACAGAGCCACCGTTGCCAGTGCTACATATAAA
This sequence comes from Rhipidocladum racemiflorum, assembly GCA_036346355.1. Classification (NCBI taxonomy): domain Eukaryota; kingdom Viridiplantae; phylum Streptophyta; class Magnoliopsida; order Poales; family Poaceae; genus Rhipidocladum; species Rhipidocladum racemiflorum. Next base: position 26,634,709 of record CM070571.1, read on the forward strand.
CCAACCAAACGCTACCCGCACAACGCAGAGATGCTAACCCCTAATAAAATAACTCAAGCTAAACAACCGCAATGTGACAAACCAAAGAATGGCAGGAAGGGAAACTTTACTGCCATACCAGAACGTTTTACGGACCGAATCGAACTAGAGCCCCGTCGCAATACGTCCATACTAGGCGAAATCATGGATTTGCTAATTGGAACAACCGATTAGACGGCGAATCACAAGCATCGGAACGAAAAACTGCAAGGCAGCTAGAAAATCAGCAACTATCTACATGCATGGCCAAACAAACGCCAGTCGCAACGGGCGCCAAGGCCTCCCTCCCTCCCATGAGATGATTCGACCGAAACCCTAACCCCCAACACGAGCGGCGGCCAAACGAGATCACCGCCACGGATTCGAGGCTGGAACACCGAGTAGGCGAGACGGCGACTCACCTCTCGTCACGCGCTCCGCCTCGCTCGCTCGATTCCCAAATCTGCAGAAGAGGAATACCGCTTTGCCCAAAGAAGAGGAAAGGAAGAACCGCGGAGACGAATTTATAGCGGGCGACGGGCGCAGTTGGCCCGAGCGGACGGCCGGGATGCGGTGCATGTGTGTTTTGTCTTGGCGGATCGGGCGGCCGGGGCAAGTCAGTGTGGGAGCGGCACGGATCGAGGCGTGCTCGTGGGACGCTGCGATTGGCCAGCGGGGTGAGGACGCGGATCCTTCAGTGCTGGGCACTGTACGGATCAGTGGAGGCGCTTCTGGGCTGAAGACAGCGGAACGGACGCCACTTTTGATTTCTGGGCGTACAATGATTCACGGCATCGGCCCATATGCAAGGTCTGAGTGAGCACGCAGGCCTTTTGCCGATGGGAAGCCGCCGTCAGGAGTCAGCACTTTTCGTGCAAACCGGATGGGTTGAGCAAGGTTAACAAGAGAGCTAACTACGGGCTTTATCTCATTATACAGCAAACCTAACAGTCCATCTATATAATAATTAGCCATAAATACACACAAAGCAATTAATACTTGGCCCACATTCATCCTCTCATTCTCTCACCAATTTTCTTGGAGCCGTCTTTGGGCATTTGTAGATCTATGACAGCTTCTCCTCTCTCTTCTGCTCTCTCCTCCAACTCATCATAAATCTGATGTGGCAATCCTTACAGCCTGCTTATATCACCTTATTATACTTGCTCTTAGCGGACTCCGTGCTCCGTGTCCGCACGGTTGGCCTATGCGCCTCAAAAGTCAAAATAACGCAGCTTTGCACGTAGGGCTGCGGAATTTTCGAAAGAGAAGTGCTTCTATGCTCTTCCTCTTAGTATAAGTTGTACAAATTTTGAAGGAAGCGAAGGGGTAAGTAATCACTATCTATCTTTTATTCATGCTTTAATATTTGTGCAACTCTTAAAAAAAAAGCACAGAATCACTTCTTTTTTCGGAAAAGACTCCCAGAGCAGTCGGCCCGGTGCATCCCTCTCTTCGAATTCTGTTCCCACAAAATCATTCGACTTTTTCAACCACACCATCTGAATCCGATCGTTTTGCTCCTTCCCTATTTCTATACAAGGCAACCCCTTAACCCTAACTCCCAAGTCCTATCGAACCATCTCCCCTCTGCTCAGCCTCACCGCTACCCCGTCACCTCACCAATGACCCCTCTCCGCTCGCTGCCACCCGTCTCATCCCACCCCACCCACCCCCCCACTATGGTGCTTGTCTCCTCCCCTCCTATCGTCGTCACCAACCTCCATCTGTCTCGCCCCGCCCTTCTTTCCTGTCTTCGATGGTGGCTACCACCATTGGATCCACCACCGTCGTCTCATAATTCTCATTGATTCTCGTTGCACACCAAGGGCGGAGCTGGGCCTCGGGCCAGTGGGGCCTGGGTCGGGCCTAGCCCAAATAGAAGTGTAAAATATCAGATATTTTTAATTGGGCCCGAGGCCTATTCCAATTCGGCCCACTGGCCAGCCAAAGCCAACCCTAAACCGCCGCTTGACCGCAGTCCCCACGTAGCCGCCTTCCGCATCCCGACCGCTCCCGCGCCCGGCGCCCTCTCCTGCCCGGTGCTTGCTCCCACCTAGGCGGTGCACGCCCCACTCTCTCCCACCTTGGCGCCTGCCCCGCTTCTCGCCTGCCGCTTCCGGCTGTCTCGCCACCGACTCGCTTCGCCCGGCGGCGGTGCCTGGCTGCCGCCACTCCCACTCGGCCACTCCTCGCTCTCATCCGCGCCTGACGCCGCGCCTGGCTCTCGCTTCGCCTCGCTTCCGCCGCTTCGCCACTACTCCGCTGGCGCGCCACTCGCTTTCGCCTGGCCGATCGAGATCGGAGTGGGTCAGTGGAGACCGAAGAGTTGAGTTGTTGTTGTTAAGGTATAATACCCATTCCATTACCCAATATGTATATTGAAATTCGAGAAACAAAAATGCTAAGTTTTAAGTACCTCTTTACTTGTATGGAATGTATGAGGTATGTATATTGATCAATTGATGTACATTTTAGGAGCTTTATGCTTCATCTTTAACTAGAACAATGAGTTGCAGTATGTTGGAGATGCATCAATTTACACCTGGAAGACATAGTCAGGATGATAGGGAATTTTGGTGGTTCACTAGTAATAAAAGTATTGTGGTCGAAAAGATTGTCTATTGCAGACTCATTACTTCATTAGGATTAGGAATTAGGAGGACCAGCATGAGTTGATATCACTAGATGAAGTTCAAACTCCTTAAACAGACGCTAATTTATCTTCTCTAATGATTATGTGCAGTAGGTAAGTTATGTGTACGCTGTACAATGTCATGGATATATGCTTCAGTCTTATTTGCTTCATATTGTGTGAGCTAGAAGACTGGAGACACCCCCGCCCGGCGCCCGCCGCAACCACTGTTGGCCGCCGCAACCGCCCGTCGAACTGTATGAACTATGAAGTATGTATATTGACCAATTGATGCATATTTTAGGAGCTCTGATTTGATGCAACTTGTTTTGATATTATTGTCCAGTAGAAACATGATTGATTGATGTATTGAACGATCTTTTTTCTATGTTGATGATTGCATACATTAGTACCAGACTACCCGAGTTCAGTTCACAAGAGGATCATTGTTGATCACTTCTAATTTTACATGATGTCTATCAGCTAACATGAGGAAGTACATACATCTCTAATTTTACCTAGCTTTTAACTTCTTGCTTTTAAGCATATAAATCAACAGTTTAACACACTAGACATGAGGCATCTACTCATCTATTACAATTTTTTTTACCTTTGCTTGCCTACTTCATTTGTACACTAGACATGAGGAAGTACACTTGCTTTTATTTCTGATTGGTGATGACGAGAGAAGTAGCCGTATAATAGGGCATCGAAAGCTTTGCTTTCTATAAGTATTGTGCTTATTTAAACTATCGCAATTTGTACGACTCTCTTTTGATGATGTGACCATAATGAAGCATTATTTTTATCTTGCATATTTCAGATTGCAGAGTCTGTCATCATCAATGCCTTGCAATCCAAACTTAATTTGGACCCTACTCCATGCCTTGAAAGGCTTTGCACCTGTATTGTTAAGAAGGTAATATTGTTCTTTTTGTTTTCTCGATATGCACTTAAATATATTGTTTAGATTTGGAAAGTATCGTAATTTGGCTTGCGCTTTTGTACCAAATTGTCTGCAAAATAGATTGATTTAGGTTTAAATTTGAATTTCATGCTTAACATTTCAACGATTCAAAAATATTTTAAATTATGTATTATGCTGTACTTTTGTTATACCTTAATGTTCATAGTATTTGACGTTAATAATAGTCTATTTGTAGCCCGAGGCTTACTCAAATCCTGGCTCCGCCACTATTGCACACCACCTCCTCCAACCCATGGCAGACGACCACCACCCCACCCCTAGAGCCACCCACCATTGGTCCTTTACTGCCCTAACCTCCATCTAAATCCGGCTCTCAGTGAACCCCAAATACTTACCCGGTGTTTGGCAGTGGCGACAATTAATTGGCTTCGCACACACTTGACCTCGCTGATGAAGAAGAATAAGACGCTAGCCAGAGCACGAGTCCTTAAGCAAGTCCCAAGGTCAGCAATTCGAATGATTTACACACAAAAATATCATTTGACGTATGGATAACAATTATGTTCATCAATCAGTGGGATTAATGAGTTTCTCTTTCGTCGAAGAAGAAGAGGTGACGTAGTTTTTAAAAGAAAGATAATGAAGCAAGATGGAGATGTTGTTGCCTTGTTACTTCGTAGTGGACTAGGGCCCTGTTTGGCAGAGTTCTAGCTCCATCAGATTTGTGGATCTGGTGGAGCTGGGAATTCTTAGCTCCACCAGATCCGTGGAGCTGGAGCTGTGGGTACATTAAGAGTGTTTAGGTGGGTCATCTTGTTTACATTTTAGAATAAAAAATATAAATTTAATTCACTTTATTTTAGCTTACAAGTTTCAGATCTGAGGTGGAGCTGGAATCTGAAGCTCTGCCAAACAGGGCCTAGATATTGGTTTGTTGTTAGACGGAGAATTTGGCCCCTGGCTAACCTACTGGATTAGCTCAGTTTGATCACATTCCTAGTTTAGCCATCTAACTAATTATGGAGTATTGATCCCCCTACATGCTTGATTGGCTCGTGCATGCCCTACATGCGGTTTGATCACATTCCTAGTTCAGCCATCCGGCTAATTATGGAGTCTTGACCCCTTGCATGCTTGATTGGCTCGTGCATGCCCTGCATGCGTTGCATGCCATATTGTACTACATGTAGCCCAACTCTCTACTGTATCAAGTCAGTCGGTGTTCTCCAATTCTCTTACAACTTCACATGGTATCAGATATGTTCGCATCCTGCGACCATCGCTTCCGCTAAATAAAAACCGCCTCTCCCGATCAGATCATGGACACCAACGCTGCTGCATGCTAGCGTGAGGACGAGGCTTCGCTGATGCTGCCACTGACGAGGCCCCTGCTGCTCTACACGCCAGCACGAGGAGACTGCTCGCGCGCATGAGTAGACTGCTGCACGGCAACGTGCTGAGGTCGCCGCTTGTGCACGCGAGGCCAAGGCCACTCGTCTACGCTAGGAGGTAGACACACACACTGCTGAGGCTGCCCGCCTGCGCGATGCTACCCATGACGCGAAGATCGCCAGGTTAACTGTTCTCGCCCAGTGTAAATCATATTTTTATTTTCATCGTAACTTTCATAGCATCCAAAACATAATTTCATTTTAAACTGGGCTTAAACTGTGTTTGATACAAATTAAGCCTGCAATTGTATTTAAAGCAAATTACAATTTTAAAACTGGGATCAAATATGGTCGAGACGTGCAACTTTCCTGGATTGAAGTCTTGATGATATGAAACAACAATCACAAACCCTTCCAGCTCTCCAAAATCTATACGTTGCAAAAAGAACTAAGTTCAAATAAAATCTAAATAAATTGAAATAAAAACTAGCATAAATAGGTATATTACGATTTTATATGAATTTATAAGGAAGAATGGGTCAAATCAGAGTTCGAACGTAAGAGATCAGACCTCCTCAAGATACAAATGAGAGGGAAATCGCTATTTACGAACTTCTTGATTTTTGGATTTATTTTTCTAAAGGAAAATCAGGTTATTGTGCAAGCATATATTCTGATTTTTGATTTTTTCTGATAAGAATTTGGTAAAGTGGAAGAGAGCATCGCATAGAACATGGCAACATGATGCTAGTGGTGTGGTCGTTTGCGGCTGGGGAGCCTGCATGGCGACGAAAAATGGCGATGAAGCGAGGTTTGGCTAGCGGCGAACATCGAGCTCGATCTGGTGATGGGGTGGGGGAAATTCCAAATAAATTGAGGGGTTTTGTTTGTGGTGCCTTGGATAACGATGTGATGTGAAGATAAATACAAGGAGCTCACCGAAAGATGGCAGAACTTAGTTGGAGCGCGGCGGCCGGTTACGATGAGGACAACGGACGTGACGACGGCATTCTGGTGGTCTTCCGGTGAAAGAGAAGTGAACACAGCATAAAATGTAGATAGGCGAAGTCGGCAATATGTTGGGTGGCGTCATCAGAGGCTGAACGGCGGTGTAAAGTGGGAAAACGGGTGCACAGCTGAAATGAACAAAAGATCAAAATTTGTCGCATATACAAGAGGAAGAGTGAAATTATTGAGCGGAAACGACGAGAGAAGCCTTGCGCACAAGATGACGTGATAAATTTTTGAGGAACCAAGCTCTGGGACGAAGATGGGTGTCGAGAACGTGGCGACCAGCGCCAGGACAGAGCTCCGGTCTTTGGCACGTTCCGAATGAATGAGTGGATGGAAGAACTCGAGAACGGCCAAAATGGAATCAGGAACGCGTTGCGAAGTCGATGCTTTACTTTTATAGGCTCAAGGGTCACCGAAGTAACAACAAAAGAGGATGGGAAGGTTGACAACCGATTGCTCAAATGGGGCATTATTGCGCAAATTTAATAAATGATACGAACAATAAGTGTAGTGGGAGGATTAGTGGGCAAATTATGTTTGGAGCTCTGGCTATAGCAATAATGGTGAACGGGAGCAGTGGCTGGAGGAAGGAGAAAGGGGAGGGCGAGTTGGGCTGGGCCAAGGGAGAAGGAAGCAGGCCGGTTCGGCTGGGTTTGGGTTAAGAAGAAGGGAGGGGAGGGGACCAGTCTAGATGGGTCGGAGGGGTGGACGAGTGCGCCAAGAAGAAAGGCTTTGGCCAAGAGAAATTGGAAGCTAATTTTTTTTTGAATTACATTTAATACGAAAACTCCAAGTAACCTTTTGGAAATAGTAAATAAATTTGATTTTTATTTTTATATATAAATTAATTTTTAATATAAAAAAAAACAAAATTTAATCCAATTTTTTTTGAGAAAATACCAAAAAATCAAAATAAATATTAGAAAATATAAAGAACTGAATTATTCTTTGAAAATTCACAAAAGTCAATAAAATAAATTTTTTAGTTTTAAATATTTTTTATATTTTGACCTTTTATTTTAAAAGTAAAATTTTAGGATGATACAATTTTTTTAAATTTTTTTTACCATACCAGAACGTTTTACGGACCGAATTGAACTAGAGCCCCATCGCAATGCGTCCATACTAGGCAAAATCATGGATTTGCTAGGCCATGCCACCCCAATCCTTCGTATCCACCCAATCGCGCTTCGGCGGCACGGATGCTCAAGAAGGCCACGACGTACGATTGGCCCTTCCAGAGCCTTCAAGGCTACACCCAACAACCTGGAGGAGACACTGCCCTTCTCGCTCCCTCCTGCTTGGCTTCACATGACTGCGTCGCTGCCGCCTCCATTGCTCACCCTCGCCCGCTCGCCCTCACCCTCGTCGTCGCCCGCCATCTTCCCATCCGCTCCCCCTCCTCCGCTTGTTAAACCCTGAAAGGACCAACGATGTCGCCTAGAGGGGAGGTGAATAGGCGGATTAAAAAATCGCAGCGGAAATAAACTGGTCGAACTGGTCAATCCGGAGTCTCCGGGTATTTGGTCCGGAGTGTCCGGGTTGTCCGGTAATCTGTCCGGATACTCCGGGTTAGCTGGCACGGGAGCGCGACTTAGATTACTCTAGCAAGCACAAGAAATTACAATAAATAGATTGCAAGAGCAACTTAGATCAAAGGTTAGTATGGATTTGAATTAAATCTAAGAAAAGAACTAGATCTAGCTTTACAAAGACAAATCCAAACAAGCTTTACTAAGAAGTAAAAGTGAAAGAGAAGGACACGAATTTTTCACCGAAGTTCGGATTCTTGAAGGGAATCCTACGTCTCCGTTGAGGTGGCTCGGTCGCACTTGAGCCGGGGTCTCTTTCAACCCGCTTTCCTCCCGGTGTTGCACAAATGCACTCGCCGGCTTCACTTCTTGTCTCTTCCCTTTCGGAGGCGAGACACGCCTTCACAAACGTCCGGGGCTCACCACACGCGTTGGTAGCTCCCGGTGACTCCTAGCCGTCTAGGAGACCTTCAACCTTCAAGAGTAAAAGCACCACGAAGAATCGCTTGGAGGATGAACTAGTGCTCAACAACTAGAAATGAAAGCACCTAGCACTTTACTTCTTCCTCTCCACACCAAAATGGATCAACAACCAAATCAAATGGTGGGAGGAAGTGGGGGCTCTATTGAATGCTTTGAGAGTGTTAGGAGTGGCTTGAATGCTGCAATGAATGAGCTCAATACTGTTTTTAGCCGTTGGGGGAGAGTGAGGGCTTTAAGTAGTCAGTTCAAAAACTACCCGTTACTCTCGTTTTTGTACAGGCCGGAGTGTCCGGACAGTTAACCCGGAGACTCCAGGTTATCCGGAGACTCCGGACACCTGGAATTCAAAAATGGCCGAGGGGTCCAACCCGGAGACTCCGGACATATTGTCCGGATACTCCGGATTGAGTCCGGATACTCCGGATTGAAAGTCCGGAGAGTCCGGGTTGCCCAGCACTGTTTGAATTGAAAACTTTTCCAAATTAAATGCAGGAGGGCTAATTTGAGATGCAAGACTTGACGTTGAGCACATGCATATCCTAAAGGCGATTTCTCGTCGAACCCTCTTAATAGTAGACACAAATATAAAATGAAAATTACAACTCTTGTCTTGATGCCGTCTTTTCAACTTTTGAGAGGTTGTGGGGGTATCCAATCCCATTTCAACTTGATATGATCTCGATATCTGCATTAATCTTAGTTGAAGCATTAGATCACTTTAATTGTGTCATCATTAATCACCAAAATAATTTGAGGGGCCTAGATGCACTTTCAAACCCTATAAATGAAACATCCCCAAATTTCAAAAGAAATTGCAAAAATCCTAATTCGAGTTTAATTAGTCCTTGATTTGGATTTGGAGTTCTTGATCCGGATTTCGTTCTTAAGCCAAAATTTAGGGTTGGGGGAAATTGAACTCGTACCTTGAAGCCTAGCTTGGAACAGTGGTTCTTCGCGTGCGCCGCTGGCTCTTCGCCGGCTTCGCCTCCGCGCCCGGTCCGCCGTCTGCTCCCTCTTCGCATTGCCCGGTCCTCCGCTCGCTCCATCCTCGCGCCCGGTCGCTGCCGCATGTCACCGCGCCCACGCCGCCATCCCCTCCGCATGACGTCGTCTCCCCCACCTTACCCCGTCCCATCGCCACCGTCCCCTTCGCGCCACGCCACCATTTACTTCGCCTTACCCTGTCCCGTCGCCCACGCCATCGCCATGCCACCCCGTCCTCCCTTTCTCCTCCTCGGGCGGCTATAAAAGCCGCCGAGCCCCGCCTCCTCCAACTTGCCCTCCCTCCCCGCTCAGTGGTGAGCTCTCCTCTCCCTCGCCCTCATCTTCCCCACCTCCGGCCGCCACGCCGGCCAGCGCCGCTGCCGCATCTACCCCGCCGCCGCCCAAGGAAACCCTAAGGGTTTCCCCTCCCTCTCGCTCGCCCGAATGGGCCTGGCCATTCGCCAGACCGTGCGCCCCGCCCTTTTTTCTCTCTCTCCCACGCCACTTAGGCCGGCTGGGCCTCAGCCTCGCCCGCGTGCCCCGCCAGCCTGTTGGGCCATGGCCCAACTCCACGCGAAAAGCCGGCCCAGCACTGTTTAAGCCTTTTTCCAAATTTTGGATTTCATATTTAATTATTAAATCCGAAAAATTGGTTTAAAAGCCCAGAAAAATCCTGAAAAATTCCAAAATGCCCAGTTTGTCCTTCATTCCTTCTCGGCCAGTTTTCGGTTTTCGGTTTCGGTTTTCGTTTTCTTTTTCGGTTGTTGTTTTTTTCGTTTATTTATGTTATTCGCCTCTTCCGCGCTAGATACGACTGTCGAGCCGCCATTGGAGCAGGAGCAAGACCGAGCAGATCAGCACTGCATGGACGCTGAATGACTACCTCCCTACTTCTCAATGATCCGATCACGAGCAAGGCAAGCCGTACACCTTTGATCATGTTGAACCCAACAATGCCATGCTATAATTAGTAATTAATTCCTTTACCGCATTATTTACTGTATGTTGAAATATTGGAAACCAGTATTTTAGAATGACATGATACCTAGATAATGCCGAATTGCTCATGGAACTTCCTTGAAAATATTGAATCATGTTAAATTCCTTGTAACCCTAGATAATTAATATATGTTATGCTAAATTAGTTTTGATTAGCCATATATAATTAGTTCAAATGCTTTTAAAGTAAAATGAAATGCTGCCAAGTCTTGGACTCGATATTTATAAAAGTGCTACAGTCAGGGGGACAATATTGGACTATCCACGAGGTGGAATTGAGTCCGATCCCCGGCTGGTGATTAATACCATGGTCGAAATGGTGGCTGGTACATGTGGTGCCAGATGGACTTGTGAAATGTTGTTAAGGTTTAATCTTTGGCAATATAAGGGTGAAACCCTCTTGAGCAAAGTAAATAACTTAAGCCCCCGCTCAATCACAGGTCGGGCTGATCAATAGATCTGTCTCCGACATAGCTCAGTACATTAAACATTCCTGAATTAATATTAATTGAATTGGTGGTACTATTCTCTAAGGAGAATAGAGATCGGCCTCCCTGGCAGGGGAGTATACCGAAGGGGTGGAACAGGAATGGACCGAAATGTCATTCGCTGGTTCTCACAACAGTAGGTGCTAATTGGAACAATTTTGGGTTCCAATGTAGCGTTCAGGCCTATTGGTAAATAACTAAATACAGGAATGATTTAACGAAATGCTGTGATGATCTTGACCCGGCCGCATGCATTTAAGTTGCATGTTTGTTAGCGCTTGGCATTAACGGTCGTAGATATCTTGTGGGTAAAGCTAAGCATCTCTGCAGAGTTAATAAAATGGTAATCGATTACACCGTACTTCCGGTTAATGAAGTTAAGTTGGAACCGGGGTGAGTCCCGTAACCTAGCTCAAGTAACTGTTTTGGAACTTGTGGAGAATTTGGTTAAAGTGTTGTTGAACTTTGGAAACCCACCTACTTAATTGTGATTTGTGTTTCAAAGGTAAAATGAGTTATAAAATAAAGCTGCATCCAAATGCTTACAACCCCGTTGCCATCATTTGGTTAATCCCCTTGCATATAGTATTCAGCTGTTCCCGTACGACTTGTTGAGTACTCCCGTACTCACCCTTGCAAATCCCAACCCCTTTCAGAGTTTGAAGAAGCTGGAGCGTATCAGGAATACGTAGATGGCGATATTGTTTGGTTCTGAGGTCTTAGTCTTTTGCTCAGGCCCTGCCTGTGCGGTATTTTAATTGTATTATATTCGGGTCCTGCTGTGCCCTCTTTTGTAACAACCCGGCCGTTAGACCTTATATTCAATAAAACAGTTGGAGTTAACCATTTGTCTGACAATGAATTGCTTGATTTTCGACAGCTAATCATCCTGGGTAGCTGTCAAGACGTACGATCCTTCCCTAAAAAGACGGTCCGTCACAATAAACACCCAATCACCCTGCGCCGTCGCCCGCCATCTTCCCATCCGCTCCTCCTCCTCCGCTTGTTAAACCCTAAACCCCCAATCACCCTGCGCCTCTCTCTCTCTCTCTCTCTCTCTCTCCCCCTCCCTGCAGCGACCGCCCCCCTCCTACGGACCCCGCCTCCTGATTCTCGGAATCATTCACCCGGAAACTTCGCTCCGATGGACTCCGCCGACGGTGAAGACGAGCTTCCCTGCTCCCCGCACGATTTTTACGACGGTGAGCACCTTGGACCGCGCAGACCCTTAGCAATTTCGGTGAACTTTGATGCATTTTTTTTTGCCCGATTCGCCACGAACGAATCACTCACGAGCCCGCTGATTTGAAACCCTAGATGACGACGAACACTTGGACGTCAACATCGACGAGGATGACAGGGTGGAGGAGGAGGTGGTGGATCCGAATCAGGAGCAGATTTCGGTGAAGGTGGGGATGGAGACCTGGAACCAGTCGTTCGGGGCATCCTGTAAGGTCAGGTTAATCTATATCCTTAAAAATCTCCACACCTCGGAGGTCAAAATATACTCAGACGCGTCGAGGGAGTTCATTGAGCTATTGGACGGCGAGTCGGGTGGTGAGGTGCTGCGGGAGTACTTGCAGCAGTCACCGCGGCTCGTGGAGCTGGTGGAGGCATGGCGGTTGCATCGGGAGAAGACAGGGATGGCGTACATACTGTCACTCTTTGCCACCGTCCTGGGCCACCCTGGAGGTAAGTGGCCACGGCATGGTTCGGTTAAGAAGTGCTTGGACGGAGTTGCCAGGGTGATACTGGAGGATAAGGAGAAGATGGGGGATGTGTATCTGGAGCTGAACAGTGGCGAGTTCCGGCGGCAGAATGCAGCGCTGGATTTGCTGGCTGCGATTGTTAGGCGTGGTGGGGGGTTGGCGTCGGAGGTTGCCAAGAGCTTTGATTTTCAGATGGCTGTTTTGCAGCAGCTATCAGGGATGCGGAAGAAGAGAGGGGGCAGGGATGGGGGTAGTCGCAAGAAGGGTGCTGATTTTGGGTCTACAAGGCGATCGTTTGTTGGGTTTGCGATGTCATTCTTGGAGGTTGGGAACCCGAGGCTGCTAAGATGGGTTCTTCAGCAGAGGGAGCTCTACTCAGGGGTGCTACGTGGGCTCGGGGATGATGATGCCGAGACCATCATGTATGTCCTTTCGACTCTGCGGGATAATGTATTAGTAGACGAGTCACTTGTCCCACCAGGGCTTCGGAGTGTCCTTTTTGGAAGTGCTACATTGGAACAGATGAGCTTGATCTCGGGGAATTTGGATGCAGGGGAAGCAGCTGACGTTGCCCATGAGGTGTTGGCCATGGTGTGCACTGATCCAAAAAATGGATTGATGCCAAGCTCAAACTTGAGAGGTAACGAGAAACGTTTGCTGGCTCTCATGAAGAAATTGAAAGCTACCGAGGTCATTCACCATAAGAATTTGTTGCTGGCTATTGTGAGTAAGAGGCTGTCTCTTTGTTCGGCATACATGAATGAGTTCCCTTACAATATTGAACCACGGCCATCCCCCTCATGGTTAGTTGTTTTAGCCTCTCTATGCAATTATTTTCGGGGTACAGTACACTCTTGTCTATCTAATTACTGTTTTGCAGGTTTGCTGCCATCTCTCTAGCAGCGGACATTATATCTTCAGTAAAATGTGATGGCATCTTTAATAATCTTTTGTCCAATTCACACGATCTGGTATCTGTCGACGATGAACAAGTGCAGGTGGTCTTGAAGTGCATTGTGCCCCATGTGTGCTCTCGAGCAGTGATAAATAGGGGATTGCTGCATTCTGATGATCTTGTGAAGCATGGTTCTCTGAGGCTTGTTTTTGAGTCAGTGAACCTATTGTGCTATGTTATCAAAGCAATCAATGGCATGATATCAAGTGCGAGAGTGAAGTCAGAATTCAATGGCTCAACAAAAGTGATTGTCAAAATAAATGATTTTCCTGGATTAAGATTTTCTACTGCAACAGATGCAACTGTGGTAGATAAGGTTCACCAGGGAGATGAAATGCGTGTCAAGGGGTGGATATCTCTGAGAGAACACATTCAAGATGAAGTGCGTGGAGTGATGCCTGATCCTCAGGTCCTTCTCAAGCTACTCTCTTCTGCCAGTCAGAAACATCAAAGTTCTTCTCAGAGTAGACTAAAAAGACATGCCCAGATTCTCGAGCCTCCTCAAAAGAAACGGAGATTTGGTGATATTGATGAGGATGCTGATATTATTATTGGCGGGATTGATGTTGAGCAGGATAATGATGAATCCAAAGAGCACGGCCTGGACTTGGAAAATAATCATGCTGCCACTCTGTGTCGGATATGGGGCTTAGATAAGCATGATCCGAAGATGAAAGATGCAAAAGTGGTAGAATATACTTTCCACTCGAAATTGCTTGATGTTCTCCGACTATATTTGGTAGGTGCATCCAAATTTCATTACGCTTCATCTTTACTTGTTTAGTTGCATGAATTGATTCCTTCCTCTGTTCCTTGCCTCTGCGTTTGTTGTCTCTGTGTTCCTATTTCGATGAAGGGATGGAGTTTCTTTGCAACTTATAGCCTTAACATTCTGATCTTATAATTCTGTGTACTGATTATCTTCAAATTTTCTTTCAGAGGGTAATGCCCGGCTCTTTTGATGGATCATTCGACTTCTTTAGGGTTATACCACCTAATCCATTGGATCTGTCCAAGGATGAGCAACAGTCCCTTTTATCTCTTTTAGTTGAGCATTCAGGGCAATGTGAGGGATGTTGGGACCCAGAAAGAATTCCAGAATCAATGTACAAGCATTTGCAACCACTGATTGACATCATGTTGCATTCACAAGTTAAGAGCATCCGTGATCAAGCATACATTTTAGTTAAATCTGCTCTAGCAAGTTCTGGTGTATTTGATGAGAACTTTGTGGAGATTGATGCATGGTTAGTTTTCTTGCCGGGTTATGAAGCCAAATGGTGTGTAAGAGAGAGCCATGGAGTTGGAGCATCTAATAAACTGTCACACATTGTGATCCCTTTCCTTTGTGATGCTATTTCAGTGGTTGGGAACAATTTATACAAGTACCAAGAGCACATGCGGAAGCTTATGTGTAACTCAGGCCAGTTTGAAGGTACTATTTTCTTATGAACATGAAGGATTAAAATTCCTCTTTTCTGAATTGATTTTAATAGCTGCTTTACGTATATTTCATCCCAAGCTGTTTAATTTATCTACCTATCGCTAGGTTTCTTGGTCTTTATGTTCCGTTTGATCTGATAGAATGGAGATATAAATGCTATTGGAACGTGTAGGGTGTAAAATGATATTCAGAAAATAGATAGTTGATTTTCAGTAAAATACACATCACTTGAAACACAGCATAACTATCGCATTTCTAATATTGGAGAAGGTAGAGTTTTCCATCTGTCTATCATCTGATCATGTTATCATCAGGCCCATTAAAATACTGGGCCGCTTGTCTTGCAGTTGTTTGTTTCCACTATGCACAATGTAAAACCCTTTTTTAATTGAACTGCACAGTTTTTTTACTCGGACTTATGCACTTCATTCTAAACTACATAATCACTCATTAGCACTTCCTGATTATAAATGTGTTACTTGTCGCATCTGTTCTTTGTCTTTAATTCACTGTGTCCATCTGCATGTTTCTTATCCAAATATTTTCTGCTATTAAATTATTTCCTGACGAGTTGTAGCTCATTCATATGCTCAACTTCTTGTGGTTTGTAGGCTATTCACCAGCTTTCAGCCCTCTGATTGTTTGTGTTCTTCAGAAATGCCTTAGGCTACTTGACTCAGAGTCTGGAAGTATGAAATTACACGAAAAATCCACAATTTCACTATATGTGTGCAACACAATCTACCTTATTCTGCAGTCTCAGGTATATCATTTATGTTGTCTGTCACCTATTTACCTGACTTGCATGGCCAATTGACTGATCCAATGATGATCAAACAGGTAGATGTGCAATCATTGCCTGACCTTATAGGTGCCATTCTAAATGAGAGATTCGATAAACTTTCATCCGAAGAAATAAACTCTAGGATATATTGTGCTGAATGGAGGCCATTAATTAATATGCTGCATATCTTGAGGAGTATTTCTGACCAAAAAAATTCTAGTTTGTTCACCACCCTGGAACATTCTTCTGAATTTCACGAAAACTCTTTGTGCTCTGTAACCAGAAAGGTTGAAGAAATTTTAAGTCAGCAACAGACTAATTTGCGGGATGATGTAGCGACAGCATTCTTATCTTCAATCATATGTGCACCTCCAGAAGATGTTATACGTAGTTTACCAGAGCTTCTTGATGTTGTGAAGACACATTTTCCTTCTCATCTGCCATTTTTGTCGTCAGTTCTTTTTCTGCAACATGATTATCTAGCTAAAGTTGCTAGTTGTTGGCCATATATGTTCTTATGTAGTCTCAGATTGATCAAGGGTGATCTTGATGTTGACTATGTCAACACTATTGAGGACAAATGGCAAAACCACTCAATCTCTACAGAATCAGCTGCAATAAGTACATTTCTAAATGTGACATCGTTCTGTGCACTTTTACCTTCAGTATTAAGCCTTGCATTTTATACACCAACTGAAATTGGGGAGGCACATGCATTGCTTCATGATGCACTTGTACGACTTCTTCGAGCTAAGCTTTCTGAATGTACAATCAGTGAGTTGACATTTTCTCTGAGAGTCGTCTTGTTTTGGAGCCATCAACTGTTGTCATTATACACTATAAAGTGTTCGGATATTCTTGAACAATTATGCCATGTATGCTTCACTCTTGTTGATAGCATATTCGAGCGCATGCGAGTTTTGACTGCTGATACTGCTAATATTACTGACTTCAAATCTTCAGTGGCAGCTTATCCAGTGGAATGTTTTCAAGACATTGTTGAGTCTGTCCTCCAGCATCCTATAATTGGCCTGTCCTTGCCATGCTCATTATCTGATTGCCAGGACTTAACAGATGGGAGTGTGGAATGTGTGAAAGAAGCTTTTACTAGTTTTTCAAAGGAAAGTCTGCACCTTGTAGATAGTTTTGTTTTAAATCTTTTGAGTAAACTATATGACCTTTTACTAATGGCTGGTAGCTTTGAAGCTAACTACTCTAATAATGATGGTCGATCTCTTGAGTCACTGTTTACCGCCCCAAAGCTCCTGCTTGAGAGAATACTACTGTTGTTCAAGGATAAGTTTGAACTTTGCATGGCCAAAGGGAACTTTGGACCTCTTTTGCCAAATTTCTACATGGCTTGTACGCTAATGAAATTCATGTCTCCAGTTAGACTTTTGGAACTTGTAGCTTGGATGTTCTCAAAATTGGAAAGCTGCGGTTCTAGTTGTTCACGTGCATTTGCTCCTGCTTCTTTTGTATGTCTATATATTGCTGATATTGCCATGGAAATGCTGTACAGTTATCTACAACAAACTGATCAGAGATCACAATCCTGTCAATCATGGGACTTGGAGATCCATAATTCCGATATTGCGATTATTCAACGAGTTTATCATATTATTCTTCATTTTGCCACTAAATTGAATCTTGAATTTGCTGATCTTTGCTTGCTGAAGATGCTGATTCGTATCCATCGTACAGAAATATCTGCAGGATGGAACACTGATTGTATTGCATTCCACATGATGTTATCTACAATGGCCATCAACACTCCCATTAACATTCTTCATCACTGCATGTCTCCCACATCTCCGGTTAAAGCAAAGGCTATATGGTTGCTTTTGGAAGTAAGTCCTATGCACATGAGATTTTTTGGCCAGATGTTCATGGAAGTTCTGAAAAGAGACACTTCTGTTCTGCAAGTCATGGATTCAGATACTAATGCTTCATGGGCTCATGAGGATAGTGCTATACTTTTGCTGCCTGCTGCTTTGTCTTACATGAAGCATCACAATGATAGCAAATGGCAGTGCGTTGCATTCCTTGAGCCAGTTCTGATCTTTTATTGTGAAATTCTGTTGGGTGATGGTGGTTTTCCATGTTGGAAAAGTTTTGTTACTAGGAGCATTTTTGAGGAAGATTTTAGCAACTTTAGACCTATATCAGTTGAAGATATAATGGGTTATTTCAGTGACACTCTCTTGGGGAAGTCAGTTACTATGCTGCACTACTGCTTAGCTTTGAAGGACATATCCTGGAAGCAACGCTTGGAAACAATTGCTTCAATTTGTCTACACTCATCTGAGCTATTGGATTGTGATGTCAATGATATTAATCCTGAATCATGCAATGACATTATGAAGCTTACCAATGTATTGTTTGCAAAGATATCACTAATTAGGTTGTTGTTATCTCCTCCCAGAAGATTGTTGTCCAATGAGTTAACCTCGGAGAGGGAGTCCAAGAGAGTGAACAATGCAAAACTAAAGTTCATAAGCATCTTGGTCAGAACTATGGATAAAATACTAAGCAACTTCCCTCAGAGTGATGATATCTTACCTCACTCTGCTAAGCAACAAAGGGTAATCTGTTCTTTGGAATATGTGATTCGCAAGAATATTATTGAACTGTCTTCAGAGATTCAAACTCATCTGAGCCAACTGAAGTCAATACCTTTCCTGAACCAATTCATCAGATCATCTCTCTTGCATAGATTCAATGATCATGTCGCAATAAAAGCAATTCGATGTATTCTTGTTGTATTATCAGAAGGGAAGTTTCATGCTGATGAAATTCTTGAGCTCATACTGGGTCATTCCCATTTTGTGTCAGCAATAACCTGCAGTGAAGTTTCTGAGTATCCATCTGCTTGTAATCGTATGGGGAGCCTGCTACAACCAGCACCAAGCATTTTAAAATCAGTTGATTCTTTTGCAAAAGAAAACAACTTCCAAAGTTGCATCACAGAAAAGAGGAAAATAGAAATCATCAGATTACTCAGGATACTGTATGATATTAAGAGTAGGCAACAGAATAATAGCCTATCGAATGAATCAAGAGAGCTAAGTTTCTTGCTTTTATCTGTTTACGGTGCAACCCTTAGTGAAACAGATTTGGAGATACTTCATCTTATGAATGAGATAGAGTCATCTGAGTGCAAAACCATCACTGAAGTGGATCATCTTTGGGGAAGTGCAGCTCTGAAATTTAGAGAAGAACTTAAACTAGATTTGTCAACATCAGATATCCATCAAACGGAGAATGCCGAAATTAATGGTAGGCGAAGGGCGCTATTTCGGGAGAACATACCCATTGATTCTAAGCTATGTGTCATGACAGCCTTGCAATTTTGCTATAAAAGATCTTCGAGGGCTTCTGTTTTTTCATTGGAACAACTTCGTCAGGATAACTTCTGTGATATTTTGAAGGTAATTTATTGAATTGCATTCCCTCCAGTCACAAATACATGTTTTGGACATCGATACGGTCCCCAAAACGCAACTTTGACTACTAATTTATATTGTAATATAATTATAAAGCCTAATAAAATTATAATATTATAAAAGTACTTTTTGAGACAAATCTATACATATGATTTTCATTTATCGAATCTAAATACTTGAAAAGATATCCATAGTTAAAAGTTTCGAAAGTTTGACTGCACACATCCCAAAATGACATGTATTTGTGACTGGGGGAGTAGTGTCAATTAAAGTTTTGGCTTCATTATTGTTCTAAATTTTGTGCTTTCACAATAAAACCTTTTATCTACCTTGTTCATTTGCCGCCTTGTGTTTTTAAATAACTCTGATATTGTTTGACAGACAACATCTCGAAGCATGGATATGGTTCGGATTTATGATCCTACGTTTATCTTGCGCTTCTCAACTTATACTCTTCTCATGGGTTACATTGAGCCTGCTGAATTTTCTCGACTAGGGCTGCTTGCAATAACATTTGTTAGCACATCATCTCCTGATGAAGATTTAAGGAAGTTGGGTTATGAATCTTTAGGAACATTCAAAAAATCACTTGAGGTACTGCACTATTGCTATTTCTTTAATCCTGATTTTTATCAGTTGACTTGTTTATTGATTGTTAATACTGTTATCAGTTATTGCCTTGCTTTGTTATGTTCTATTTGCTTAGTTACCAGCTAACCTTAGCGACACACTGCAAACAGATTGCTATTTAATGTTTTTTAATATGTATTATATAAATAGAAGAATTTATAATTGTTAAACTACTCCTAAGTAGAACTTCTGAAAGCACATTTATGTCCTTGTATCAATATACTTGTGTTCCAGTCATACTTTACATTTTCTTGGTGTGTGGACATCTCATGGCTTTTATGTTTATTTTGTTAGACAATATCCTAGTTACCTAATATAGGAGATTGCTATTGCCTTGTATAGATATTAGGCTTTCCTTCTATACCCTCTTGCACATGTATATATACTGGCCCATTGGCCTCATGTTCAATACAAGTGCTATTCATAACATATTTGACTCGAACTACTGTGAAAAGATTATTCTCATTGACATCATGGGAGCAGTTTGATGACTGGTATATCTGAGTACAAAATAAATCTCATTTATAGTAGTCGTTTGCTGAACCTTTGTATGAAAAGAATGTTTCATTATTAGTCTGTAATTTCTTTGAAAAATCGACTTCTATACTATCTTGTGCACTTGTGCCATCTGTACAGGCTTCTCAGAAAAGCAAGGAAACATGGCAGCTCCAACTTCTTTTGACATATCTACAAAATGGGATATCTGAACCATGGCAGAGGATACCTTCTGTTGTTGCTATTTTTGCCGCGGAAGCATCTTTGGCTCTATTGGATAGTTCACATACTCAATTCGCTACAATTAGCAAATTTTTGATGCATTCAGCCTCTGTCAATCTGCAGGTGGGCCATTTTTATTTACGTACGTGAACTATCTGTCTCGAACTATGAATTGTATGGCATTGCATTTATGTATATCATCATCTTTTTTGTTGCAGAGCATTCCATTATTTCCAACATTATTGAGGAGTAGTTCTGTTCATTTCAAAGCTGATCGCTTGTGGATGCTTCAGTTATTATATGCTGGATCAAATCTAGCTGATGATGCTAAAATATACAAGAAAGGACGTGTTTTAGAGCTTGTTCTTGCCTTTTGTTCTTCAGCTGTTTCAGATTCTGAATCAAAGCTTTTAACCCTTCAGGTAACTGTCATTTTCTCGTTAAAGTATAAACCGATTTTAGGGTTTGTATAATGGTGCATTAAAGTAGTTACCGTGTACATTAAAGTAGTTAGTGTGCAGTGTGCATTAAAGTAGTTACTGTGTGCATTAAACTAGTTGGTGTGCAGTGTGCTGTCAGCAGTATCTGGGAACCTGTTATATGCTTATTATGTTGTTTACTTTGAGATATGCCTGGAGGCAGGAGCGGAAATACAGTCCGAAATATATAACTGAGTGTAACAATATACTACCTCGTGTCACAAATATATGTTGTTTCGGAATGCGTGCAGTCACTTTTGAAACTTTGCCTATCGATATCATTTTAAATATTTATATTGGATACTTGAAAATCATATATTTATATTTGTCTTTCGAAAAGCACATTCATAATATTATGATTTTATTAAGTTTTATAAATACATTACAATAAAAATTAGTGGTCAAATTTACGTTTTGGGGACCGTGTCTATGTCTAAAACGACATTTGTGACTAGAGGGAGTATGACAACTAGACTTATCACCTGATTTTAATTTACCATGCTGTACTGCAACTGCAACCATGGGTTATGCAACCCTTCACCCATACTTTGTACTGTTACTTGATTCGGTGTCATCCATTTTGGCATGTATAATGCAGTGATCTTTTATATGTGAAATGTGTTCTTTACTTCTTTTCGACTTCCTGGAATCTAGTAGCTGCTTGAATTTCTATATATTTATTTTCATTTAGAATTGACTTCCTGGAATCTAGTAGCTGCTTAAAGTTCTATATATTTATTTTCATTTAGAATGCTCCCTTTGCATTGTAGGTGCTAAAGAAGTGTGTCAAGCTACCAGTTCTAGCTCATCATTTAATAAAAGATTGTGGCCTTCTGTTGTGGTTGTCCTCTGTTATTTCATCTTATGGTGAAGGACCAGACGGTGTTAAAAACTCCTGTTCTAGAGTATTTGTGTTAGCATTGGAGGTAAATCACTGTTTTTAATTATTTTCAACTATGGTGTACACATTTATAGAAGCAACAATCGAGTATATGATTCATCATCTTTTCTCGTAAATCTTGATTGTAACTTGCAGTCCATCAATTGTTAGGTGCTGCTTTATATATTAAATACAACTGATTGATTTGTTATTTGCTGATTATGTTTCCTTTAGTCAAACTGACTGTGCGTAAATATTTTGGAAAGTAATATAATTACCCTTCAGGGAAGTCATGGTATCAAAGCTCAACAGGTGGAACAGATGGGATTCCAGACATCCTTATTTGGTTTATTGACATTAACTGGTGCATGCAGTTCTATATTTAGGTTTCTTACTCATTTGTAATGCTGATCTTTTCAGACAATTAACTAGGTTGCAATTCACACTTTTGAGAAAGCTGGTCAGTTGTTTCTTTCAAGCAACTGTTATTAAAAGAGGAATTTACAAAGTTAGTATCTTTAGAAAGTAAACACATAGGATTGGCACAGTGTATTATTCTTTTCTCTGTGTATTATTCTTTAGAAAGTAAACACATAGGATTGGCACAATGTAGGTGAACAATCTGGCTACAATAATACATTGTGCCAATCCTATGTTCCTGTACACAGTTTCTGTTGTAGGCTTAACTTGCTTGGGCGGTATACAGTCCTTCATCAATGGCCAGCTTTGACATATTGTTTTCTTATTTATGGTTTGGAGATCTTCATGAATAACTGAAGACTATATTGATAAGTTTTTCTAGCTATGTTCTACAACATATATGCTTTGTAACAATTTTGTAAAGCTATTTTTTTATTTGTCTCATAATTTTGTGTGCTTTCTTCAGGTACTCAATGATTTGATGCCATCAAGATTAACTACAGAATGGCTCCAAGAAACTGCCCTTGAGCAACTCTCGGAAATATCTAAATACCTGTATGTTCTTCTTGTTGAAGATGCCAAATTATTGACAGGAAATATTTCCTTTTTAACTTCAGTGCTAAATGTGATTGCATCGACGATGAGGTTGTCTATGAAGAGGAAGATATACCAACCTCATTTTACTTTGTCTCTCCATGCCATATTTAAGTTGTGCCAAGCTACTGGTGGCAGCTCAAGAAGCATAGAACTTAAGCTTCCAAGGGAACTTGGTACCGATGTCATTCTTATGAATGGTCCTCTGCCAATTGTGTCTGAAATGGTACTTTGTTTTTGCCCTGCCTTTATTTTGCAAGCCTTATAAGATATATTTTTTTGTATTGCGTTGAGTATCTAAATCTGTGTAATCCGTTTATTCCTTTTTTATTGATTCATTAGGAATTCAGTTTATTTTACTTTATATTTATGTGCATAGTCATATGTTAAGGTAAAAAAAAAATAACTAGGAACGTGCAGCGCCATGAATGGTGTGGACCTCATATTTATACATATAAATTACCTAACTTTATATATTTTTTCTTTTGTCTGCTCAATGATCATATGTAAAATATTTGTAAAATTCTGTTTTTGGGTGACAATTACAGGATAAGTCAAGAATAGGGATGGTTGCTTCATGTATAACTTCAAACATCTCCTGGTTCTATAACCGTAAATCTGTACAGCAAATGTCATGTGAAGAGCCGCTAAAATACGAGTGCCTACTTTCAAAAATTTTGCGCTGGTTAGTGGCTTCCGTAATAGTTGGGAGAGTCTCCCACATCTCTCATGAAAAGAGGGGAGATCTTGCGAGGAACACCAACAGTCTTGGAACTCTTCTGTCTTTCTTGAACTATACATATGAAAGGGTTGAAACGGTGGACAGTCCCAGTGCAAATGAGACACTAGCTCTCATTATATTGTACCTTCAAGATCATGTGAAAAAGAATAGTGATTCCTTGCCATCAGTTGTGACAGCCCTTTGCTTGTTGCTTCTTGACAGATCCAGTAAACAAGGTACACTAACTTACTGTGTTCTGATACTTATTAAGAATATTTTCTATGTTTTCAAATTAATTATCAACTCTAGGTCAGTCTATTAAGATATCATTGCGATATGGACTGCTTGTGTGCTGTCATGTTATTGCTGGAATAGTAAATCATTTTCCTCATTGTCAACCTTGTGGAAGCAGGTATCAGATATTTGACCGATAGTCGTGGACAAATTGAAGTACTTTGCTCAAAGATCCGCTGTCCTGCTGAATCTAATCCTGCATGGAGATGGTATGGGCTCTAGTGTGTGAGCTTTGAACCATTTGTATTTGCATGTTTCTCTTATGATGATGTAAGTGATAGATGTTTATATATTCTGGAATCTAATCTTGTTTATATCTCAGGCATTATTATCAACCTTGGAGGCATCCTGCTCTGGAGCGCAGTGAAATAGAGCGGATGGAAGAAGAGCAGGCCTGCCGAAGCCTCTTGATCATATTTTCTAATGCCTTCAGTGCTGGGTTGCCAGGCTTTTCGGTGTTGTCGCTTGGTGATGTTGAGAAATCTGGCCTGTTCCTGTGGGAAAGAGACTCCATTGTTAAAAAACCTTACACTTAGTTTGCTGAAGCAGGGACTGATCTGTACTTGACCAGGGGTCCATGGCGATCAGCTGACCAGCCCATTTGAGAGAGTTTTTGATAGGAGGATATTTGGGGTGTTCGCACAACACAACCCAAAGAAGGAATTTCAGCTAATGCCTTATTCATCACTACTGAAGTACCAATACTGATGTGGCAATAGATTCATTATTCTCCATCATATTAATTATGCATTCTTGTTACTAGCAATATATTGTTATGGCATGCAACTAATATTTATTGATTTACTGCTAGGTTCCAGGTCTCTGCTGTCCAACAACCCCAGAGATGGTTAATCTGCGCTTTCAAATGATGCGGTTTGAATGCAAAAGATAAATGGCTGGTGGTGCCATTTTTTTATGACCACACCTGCATCAAACTCGATAATGCAATACATTGTCTGTAGCTGCACTGGGCTCGTTGATGCAATTGGTCCCTTTATCCGAAAGAAAATGTTTTTGTCACCAGCGAGATTAGTCATTTTCACTGGTTGAACTCTTATTTATCTGGAAGCAGCTGGCACTGGAAATATGCACCTGTTCAATTCTAAACCAGGGTTGTTGATGTTGAGAATAGACACAGTTTCCAGAAACAGAGGCTGGGTCCCTTGGATTCGACATGGCATTGGTCAATCCAGACCAGAAGAACTCCCCGTGTTTATTAATAAGACATTCTTAACAAGTGCCATGCACATGACTACATGAGTGGCCCCGCCGGCATGTTCCATAGTGTAACATCCTAATTTCGAGTTCTCAAAAAATCCTTTGTGTGCAGAGTCTTCCAAAATTTTTTACCGATTTTCCTCGAGTTAGTAAAGCTTAACCAGGAATCTTGAGTGGAAATGAAGTTTTATTTGGGTTCCTTATGTTGTAAAGTATTTTCATGTATTTTCTCAGAATTTTCGGAGTTCATTTGCTATTTATTTGAGCTTGGTTTGATTTATTTGTTTTTCTAAAATTCAAAAGTCTTTTTTTTTAAAAAAAAATCCTCCTGGGCCTAATCTTGGTTCGGTGCGACCTGTTTCCCTTCCCGTCCTCGTCAGCCTGCCTTGTTGTCTCCCTCGTTTCTGGCCCACTTCCTCTCACCGTTTCATCGTTGGTTCAAGCCATCGCGTCGGCTCCTCGCACCTTCCCTCTCATGGCCCATCTCCTCCTTAAGGCTAACCTGCCTTTTTTTCTCACGCCAACCCATCTTTAGCCCTAGCCCAGGACAGCCGTTGTTGTCCTGTTTCTCTTCTCTGCTTGCACTTGGAGTCGGCTGTTCGTATGATTCGTGCCATCATCTGCCTTGGTGTCCACACCAAGCTCGTCCCCTAAGGCTAGTTTATGTCGGGAAACCTGGTTTCTGTGTCCCTTGCATCACAGCCCCGAAGGTGTGGAATTCTTCTTTCTGGTTGGTTCTATGTGTATGCTGTAGTAACGCATATTTATAATATTGACATCACATCCATACACAGTATAGTACATACAATAGCTAAAGTAATTGTACAAAATGGCTTGTTTGATATAACAAGTGATAGATCGAAAGTGATATTTGCAAAGCAGTTTGATATAACATAAAATAACAAGTATGAGGAACAGGAAAAATAACAACACACAGTCCTCCATGACTAGGGGTGAAAACGGGTCGTTACGGATCGGGTAGGGGTCTTCCCATATCCTACCCTAATTTATTTTGTCGGATATCGGATCGGATACAGTAAGACTAAAATACGGTCGGGTAGTCGGAACGGATACGGATATTAACGGTCAGGTAGAAAACGGTAATCGGGTATCATACGGACGGATAGTGAATGGATACCGAATACTAAATCGGGCAGCATATAAAATACATAAATTAAAGCATACGATGAAAATAACCTAACTAACACATTATTGGAGACATAATCCTAACACAAATACACGAAATACAAATAACTCAAGCATAACGTCCTAACTAATACATAATTGGAGACATAATCCTAACGTAAATACACTAAATACAAATAATTCAAACTTAAAGTCTAACATAAAGTCCATTTACACAAATAGTCAAGATCAGATTGATTGGCGCAAATTCAAGACATAGTAACATAGTTCAAGACATAGTCCACAAACATAAATTAAAGTTCAACATACATAATAGATAATGATATAGTCCAACACAAAGATAGATAAATTGTCTTTATCTTCATGGCATCCACACACATGTCAAGTTTCAATATTGCATACACCTTCTATTGCTTCATTTCCATTCATGTTCAAACCATTTAATTGGTCACACAAAGCTTCTAGCCTTTCTAGTGTCCAAGTCACATTCTTTAGCACATATTTGAAATGCTTCCCATTGTTGAGGTGATTTTTTTATGATTGAAATGAACTCTCTAATGTTTCCAATGGCACTCTGAATTAGTTGTAGTCCATCTCTAACAACAAGATTCAATATATGATTCGCACATCTCACATGAAAGAATTTACCACCACATACTAGGGAGCTTCTAGCATGGTCAACAATAACATCAACAGCAACATTGTTTGAAGAAGCATTGTCCAATGAAAGAGCAAGCAATTTCTTGTCTAGGTTCCAATTTAATACATTTGTGAAAAATGTATCACCCAATCTAAGTCCTGAATGACTGCCCTCAACATGAATAAAATTGATTATCCTCTTTTGCATGTTCCAATTGTCATCAATCCAATGTGCGGTGACACACATGTAACCTTTGTTTTGAATTGACGTCCACATATCCATGGTAAAACTAAAACGACATGACAGGGATTTGAAATGTTCATACAACAACTTCTTTTCCTCTTCATAAATCTCCATGATTTCTTTACGAACAGTGATGCGAGATTTCATAGGAAGATTTAATGAAATCAACAAAGTATTCATGTTGGCAAATATTGAATGGATACTCATGCATAATGATAACATAATTAAACTTTCTCAAGCTAGCTTTCTCATCATACCGATATGTCGCAATCCCTCCCTCATTTTGATCTAGAAGTTGTTGGCTTTCAAAACACTGTGCTTGTTCTTCAAATGATTTTTGAAAGCCGTTGTACCATTGGTACTTACAGCCTTAGCTGTATGTCTACACCTCTTGCATTTAGCCCATGTCTCCTCCATAGTGCTACCATCATCCATTGATACTATTTTCTCAAACTTTATAAAATGTTCCCACACCCATGAAGTGGTCTTCTTTCCAATCTTGGATTTGTCTTCACCATCATCATCTTGTCCACCTGATCCCACACTTGGAGTTGCACTTTTAACTTGTGAAGCTATAACAATGATAATAAGAGCACAATCATCACTATGGCAAAGATATTATTGATTGGATTGAAAGAATTTACCATCATACTATACCTTTGTTCAATGTGATTGGAGAAGCTACAACTATGGCCTTGTCCTTGTCCTTGGCCTTGCTTGTAGTGGTTGCAACATTCTTGGTGTTGGAGGATGTCATTGGACCCTTACTTTTACTCGAAGATGTCATTGGACTCTTGCCCTTGCTCGAGGTCGTGTCATCGCTGCCCTTATTGGTTGTAGGTTGTACTCCTAAAACATCATTAAGACTCCTATGTTTTTTCAACGGACGCGAACATGCATTCACTAGCTTCTTCTTACTACCGTCAACCTTTTTCTTGCAATGGTCAGACCCAACAACCTCTTCTTGCTCTTTCTCCCCTATTGCAGGAGCACAAACTAACTCCTCGGATTGCTCCTCAATTATTTCATGGCTCTGGCTATTGAAACCCGAGCCTCCACCACCGTCATTGTCTCCTATTGTCTACGATCTACATATAAGAATGAATCATCAAGTGAAGGATTTAGAGCAAGACGGAAGCCCAGCAATGACTCAAACGTGGAAGGCGATCAAGGCATGGGTCCAGTGAAACCAATGGGCTTGACAGTATGATGGGCTGTGCCAGCTATCTAATATCCTTGCTAGGCATAGCCTTACCTAGCTAGGCTAGTTTGCCCATAGAAGCAATGCAAGGATGAGCAAGGGAAAAAAGCATGCCCATAATATTCATCATCTCATTGTTTAAGTAAAACAAGCTTACTGTCTAGACTGTACAAGTCCATGCTAGTCTAATCTAGCCTAATACTATCATCCAATATAGAAAATTCTGATGTATTATGTTTTCTGAAAGAAAATTAATGTAAAATGTGTACATTATTGTTTCTTCTAGAAGTTATGAATTGTAAAATCATCAAATCACGTATTAGTGCAAAAGTTAAGCAGGAGGTACTGGACACATAAAGGCAAAAATAAAAGAGTAAATTATGTTGCGTGTCACAGAACTTGTTTAGTTGGTTCATGTCACCTAACTCCCAAACTGCACACCTAGGTCACTAAACTCGTTTAAGTGGGTCACTCTAGGTCATTAGGCATTAGCACGCCAACCTGGGTGCGACCAATGACATGGCATGTTGACTCTGCTCAACACAAGCATGAATTATGCCAACGCATTAAGCTACTTAGATGATAAAGGCAACTGGGACAAAAAGTTCCGCTAGACATATGGAAGTTCCATCAAGGGTAGAACGAAATCTCTCAGGACTTTTCAAGCTCAGAACTTTTTCTTAGGAGCTTACGAAGAAATTAGGCCAAAAAATGTACAACAGAAACAATATAACCCATTTTGCTGTTTACTCATTGCATAGCATTAACTAACTAAATTTCACCAACGAAAAGAATCTTGTCCACACTTTTTTTTTTGATGAAAACAGCAAAATGAAAACAGCAAATGAAATTAGCTGACCAAAATAGCAAGAAAAAAAATCAAATATGATGAAAGAAAATTGATCTGGAAGCAAAAAGAATTTCATCAACCAGCATACTGAAATTAGCATTCCCTTTCCCCAACTTGTATTGCTTGTAAAAACCCTATCATCAAACTTCTCATAAGATTATTTTTACATATAACCGTATCATTATTTAAAGCATCCACAGTTGTAGTTTAATATAAGTGACAAATGGACAAGATCGTACAGTCATGCTTCACTGCATGAAGCAATTCTGTGGCGACTGCTTAGACTTTAAGGAAAACATAAACTTCACCTATTAGTTACTACTTCATACAACACACTTCATGTGATTAACACTTTGGACGAAGCAAATTTCCAAAAAAAAAAAAAAAAACTCTCATCTTCATGTGGGCTCTGCAGTATCCATGTTCTTGTGAAAATGGATGGATATGCCTTTCCAATTATCCCTTGCCATGATGTGCCATAACAGAGTAAAGTTGGCATAAATAAACTTTGATCTTTACAACTATTTTAGAACACTTCAGAAATTTGGATATACGAAAAAGGTAGTTCCAGAGTGGCAAACAAACAGAGCACACGAAATGGCTAACATTAGCTATATGCAAATCTTACTTGGTATCTCCATTCTCTGCATTCACAATAAGAACTAACAAACTGAAAAAAATTGCTCACTTTAGGATGAAAAAGTTTAAGATTACCTTTCTTTTAATAGCTCTCGTGCCTCAAATGATCAATCAACTTCGCATTCCATCTGCGATGCAAGGACTTCTGTGATCAACTACAAGAAATTGGCACCATGGGCAGTCATTGAACCTAGAAGCACTTCATATCCCAATTTGCCACTTCAAACTCCAAGAAACAGACCTTCTGCAGGGCGGCATGCGACGGGGACGGAGGCCGACGGACGGAGCGACGAGCGATGGGGATGGAGGCCGGCGGGCCGGGCAGCGAAGCGAGCGGCGACGGAAAGGCGATAGGGGCGAAGCGATGACGGCGATGGCGATGTGGAGGCTAGCGGACGGCGACGAGGATGGAGACCGGCGGACGCGGCGATGGGGACGGGGATGGAGGCCGACGGACGCGGCGACGAGCGACGGGGACCGGGACGGGGACGAGTGGCGGCTAGGGTTAGGGCCTGGGGGGAGGGCGTGCGGAGTCTGGGGCTACTGGCCGGGGCGGGAAGCGATCACGATGCCCCTTGTGGCTCGGGTGGGCCCATCGAGGCGAGGCAGCGAGTATTAGAGGAGCGGGTAGAACAACGGATACCCTATAGGGTATCTGAACCCGATCCGAAAATGTCGGGTATCACCCGTCCCATATTAGACCCGAATCCAACCATACGCGAATGGGTAATACCCGAATCCGAACCCAAACCCGACGGATACCTAAAAAAATCGGGTTTTGCTTACCCGATCTGAACCGGGTCGGGTACCCGTCGGGTAGTACCCGACCCGTTTTCACCCCTATCCATGACTGTGAGTGTTCACTCAATCTTTACCATTCCTCGACAACAAGTTTGAAACACACAGGCGCTTCTGAGCTGAAGATAGCGGAACGGACACCACTTTTGATTTCTGGGCGTACAATGATTTACGACATCGGCCCATACGCAAGGTCTGAGTGAGCACGTAGGTTCATGCATCTTCCTCATACGATGGTTCCAATTCCAGGGGAGAGTAGTGAGCTCCCAGTAATGGCGCCCTCCTCCTCAATCCACCATATCTTCCACATTAGTGCACCAAATCAAGCAAGGCCGGATCCGTTGGAAAGGTATCGTCGAGGGGATGTCATTTCCGGTGTTCATTCGTCTTCAATCAAGCTGGAAACGGCTCCATTAACCAAAAACCAAAAATGGCTTAAACGTTCATAACTCGGCCGTTTCAACTCCAAATCACACACTTCCACTTCTCAAATCTCCGGCTTGGCATCCTCTTTCCAGTGATATCATCCTCCTTTGGCCTCTCCACTCCATTTGTGACACCACGGAGTGTCGTAACCTTATAAAATGTAAATGTTGAGGGCAAAAACATTATGGAATGTGGAATTGGAGGTTGAAACCATACGGTATGAGGTTTATTTGCGTTTTCGGACCGTTTCCGGGAGTTTGGGCCTTTCCAGGGGGGTTTGGGCCTAGGGGAAAGGGTCGTGGGCCTTGGTGGGGAGGAGTTTGAGTCCATTTAGGAGTAGGAGACCTAGTTGGGGGCCTCCTCCAGCCCATATGTGTGCCCCACCCCTGCCTCTTGTGCCCCCCCACTTGGAGAAACCCTAGCCGCCACCCTTTGCTCTCCTCCCTTGCGCCCCTCCCTCCCTCACGCCTCCTCCCCACCTTGTGCGCCTCCCCTCCCCTCTCCTCCACCCCACCTCACCACCCCGAAGATCCGTCCATTGGAGCGCTTTGCGATGAGGAGATCCGGTGGATTTGGAGCGAGGAAGGAGATCGCGCGAACCGGGAGGAGATCCGTTGGGTTTCCATTCGTCGGGCAAAGGTATGGCCACGGGGATCCTTGGGGTTGGTCTAGGATCTGTTCTAAGGGTTAATATCATATTTTTAGATCAATTGGTGGTGCTGTAATTGGGTAGATTAGATGAAATCTAGAGTTTGCCACGTTCTCTGTTTCGGGCAGCATGAGCAGCCGACCTAGGGTTTGAGTTTTCGCCAATTTAGATTCCGAATTTGGTCATCCGCCCGTTGAAGAAGTTGTAGGTAACTTCAATACCTTTCAGTGGGTATAAAGAACGTCCAATTCCGCCCAGCCGTTTGGAAGTTATGCTCGTTTTACCAAACATATTAAAAACTGTAACGTGATTGGAACAGATCACGGGATTCTGTAGATTAAACTACTTTAGAGTCCGAATCAGTCTTTCCATATACTTAGAAAAAGTTAGGAAATTTCCTAAGCTACGCGAGGATATACTCGTTTAATTGATTCGGAGTTTCAGAACCCGAGTTATGCCTTTTGGAAGGCTGCTGTCCCGACGGGACATAACCTCTGTTTTTGGGTTTTGCGAGTAGTTTACGATGTCGGGGTAGAAGAGTGTTTGCGTACTGTTTTGTGGACATGATTGTGAGTGTGTGGTACCTATGTGCAGGTGGTGTGACCCCGGGAGTGCCTTCTACTTCTCGCCAATCCGTCGTCCGTGGTTGAGGCAAGTGTATTGGAATGGGTAGCGGGTTGTGGTTTGCTAGATTGGTTGAGATTGAAATTGAATATATGATATGTTCACATGCCATGCTTTAATGATTGCCATTGATATGATGAATATGCTTATTATGTTATGATGCCATGTGTTAATGTACAAGTTATTTATGATGTTGGCATGTTTGCATACATGGCATGATACATGGCCCGGGCGGTGAGAAAGTCATAACTAGTCCGGGGAAGGTCGGTGAGAAAGTTATGACTATTCCGGAGAGCCAATGAGTAAGTCCTACATTGTGATTCCATCCACCGCGGTGTATGGAAGCGAGGAGTAGGCACCCTCCATCTTCGGGATGGAAGGGGGGAGAGGGTGCACACCGACGGGTGTGTACTCAACCATACCGGTATGAGTTTCCAGGAGACATGTGCATCGCATCGCATTGCATACATGATGATGATGATAATGATATGTGATCATGAATGAGATGATAGACATGATGTGAGTTGTTGTAGCCATGTAATTGTTCTTTTGTACCATTGCAATATACTTGCTGAGTGTTGAACTCACGCTTGTGCTTTCTTGTTGTTTTAGGTACCATGAGACCGGCATGAGGGGAAGGGGAATAGTCACACTTCTACACGTAGTTTCACTCATTTTTCCCACAAGTCATACAATTGGGTCTTGATAATAAATTAAGTGTGATGCTTATTGATTTATGGTTTAGTTTTGCGATATGAGAGTCTTATTGTTCGTTTGGCTCATGGAGACATTGAATGCTTGGAATTAGACTTATATTGCTGTCATGCCATTAATTATTGCTATTTTAGATGCCTCTTATATTGCCATATATTGCTATGCTGCTGTTGTTCCTTCAATTCATGTTAAAACAAAGGAGATGCTGCCGAAATTTCGGGTTTTAGCATTCGTGCCTTTGCAGTAATTTACTTGTATTTGTGGTATTTAGAGGTTGCTTAGTCTATGTTTGGTAGCATTCGGGCATATTAAATGCCGGGGTGTTACACCATTTTTGTGGGAGATTGCAAAAACCGGTGACCACCACTGTTCTTCGCTCTCGCCGGCGTATCTTCTTCTCCAGTGAGTCAAACTTGATTCCGGTTGAACCATTGTGTGCGTATGGTTGTCGTGCTCATAACCCCTCAATCGATTTCAGGTTTCCCCAAAGTTTGAATCCGAATTTTGGAGTTGAACCTCGTCGGCCGAACCGCCGTTCGTTGTCAAATTCATCGTCTCCGGTGAGCTACTCTTTGATTCTTTGCAATCCTAGGCCCCTCTAGATGTCCCCTAGTTAGTTCTCCATTCCAATTGTAAATTTATCTTCTAATTTCTTGCAAATTTGGAAATTTTCTCCATTCTCTGTTCGGGTGCCTCTGCCCACCGTGCGCCATGCGTCGCCGGCCGGTCGCCTTGCCGTCGCCGCCCCTTCGGCCGACCCATCGGCACCGCCGCCATGCCGTCCGCTGACGCCCCATCGGCACTGGCCGAGCTCATACGCTGCCCGCTGACGCTTCGCCACCTCGGGCACCCTCGGCCCGGCCGAGCTCCGCCCGCTCTCCTCGCCGCCGGTCCTCGCCGTGCCCCGGTCGCCGCCGTTGTGCCACAGCCCTCCGCGCCCCGCCACCACCCTCCCCGGCGCCGCCGCCCGCCGACCCCCTCCTCGCCGGCGCCCCCAAGGAAGCTTGCTTCCTCTGTTTTCTTTGACTAGGAGCTTGGGGAAGAAGCCTATAGTCAATGACAAGGCGGTCCCACATGCAAGTGGCTAGCAAAAATCAGAAATTCCAAGAAAATAAAGATTCCAGGGAATATTCCCTCTTTTCTCTTTTTTTAGGATTTTTCAAACTTTGAATGCTTATAATTTTTCCGTCTGAACTCCGATTCACTCCGTTCAAATTCCTAAATTCATCTAAATTCAAGATCTACCTGCCAGTATAACTTTTATAATTTTTAGATTTTATTTATTTCATTGTTATTTATTTGTTGTACCGTTTTGCGTGTAGCCGAGGATCCCGCCGAATCCGCCGATCCCATCGCCGAACTTCAAGGGTTCGAGACTCTTGCCGCGAACGAAGGCAAGTCCCTTGACGCATATTGATCCCATAATTGCAAATATTTTTACAATGTTTTATCACATGCATTGCTATCTTTATTATCGTATGTCAAATGTAGGTTACTAGTTATTCCGAATTGTGATCACCTCCTTGATTATTGATATCCATGCTTATTCGTAACCCTAGGACTCTTTGATATGTCATGCCTATGTTATATTGTGACCATTGTTGATTAGAACGGTAGAAATGCTTAGTGTACAAAGTGATGAAAATGACCCATGGGTGAGATTATATCAAAGTGGTGATTCAAAATGTGATTTAAGAATTATTGTAAAGCATTTGGTACTGTTTTTATAAAATAAAAATAAAAATAAAATGGATTTGTACTTGGGCGGGGTGGAATGTCGGGCGGGTGTGGATGGAACACTAGTCTTATTGTGCTAGTACCGCCCCAAGTCAATTAAGGACCGACGGTTATGATTGTCCATTCTAAGCATAGCCGTACAACCACATGTCTATAATGGGTATGACCTGGCTAAATAATTTGTAGAAACCTAACTTAGACTCACTAGTTGGTGGAATGTGGGCGCCAGATGGAGGCGAGTCGTATTTTTTTCCCACACAGCGCAAGAGGGGGCTTCTGTACTGGGTAGAGGGAACCATAACAGCGGTGAAACCTCAGCGGGTGTAGTCGGGTTAGGTGTATACATTGTAAAGGCCTTGTCATGATCTCTCTGCCGGTAGGCCAAAGGAAGTGTGTTAATCCGGAGGCATTAAGAGAAGATCATGTCTTGTGGGTAAAGTTGTACACCTCTGCAGAGTTAAAACTATTCGAATAGCCGTGCCTACGGTCAAGGGCAAAGTGAAGAATGCTTTCATACTGGTAGACTTTGATTTTGGTTTCAAAAATAAATGTTGTTTTGGGATTCGGGAGTGGTTAGAACTCTCGGATGTTTAATTGGCGGATTGAGACAACCAGGTAGATGGAACCTGTTTTGATCATGACAGATAGAGTCATAGGTTGGATTACCTTAATCTTTTTAAAAGTGGTGGTTAGAGCCTTTATACTAGTGATGGTGGATAGAACTTTCACTAGAATATTAAATAATTCAATTGTTAAAATTAGCTTTATGCAAAAGAACCATAATAAGCCTTCCTTGGAAAGCCCTACATATGCATACTTTCCCATACTTGCTGAGTACTTTTGTACTCACATGCTACACAATTATTGTCATTAGAAAACTACCAGGATGCAGCCGAAGACGGTGAGTTTTATGATGATGAGTTCTTTGAAGATCGCCAAGACAACTAAGAGCGCGTTCCTAGTCGTCGCCTGTGGAGTTTTATGAGTTTTATCTCTTGTTGCTTTTATTTCCGCTGTCGTGAACTCTAGTCATGTGACCGAGTGATGTAGTAATAGCCATGTGGCTGATACTTTATGTTTATTATAATATTTTGTTCTGTTCAGTAATGATTCATCACTGTCTGACTGTGTGTACTAGCTACTGATCTGGGACTAGTACAGAAATACACAGGAGATTTCGGATAGCCAATCTGGGGTCTCACAGATCGTTCACATACTTTGCTTACACATCATTAGTCTATTATTCAAGAAGCGGTTAACAAGTTTTGTGAGTGTCATGATTGGATTGAGCATCGAAATCAAATTGAGATAACTGAGCAGGACAAGATTGGTCCATGATCTGTATCCCTTTCCCTTTTTTTTTGTAATAGATGGTTTGCTGATATGGTTATTTGTGTGGTTGTACAGATTATGCAAGCTAAAACTTTGTCCCAGGAGGAAGAAGGGCGATCGTTTGCATTCTTGCATTGCAGGAATGTTTTGTAACACCATTGTAATTAGTGTGATCGGTTATTTCAAAAGAAGAAAAAGACATCAAGTAATGCAACTCTAGAATCTTCCAGTCTGATTATCTCCAATGCAATTTATCTTGATGAGGATTCTCCTAGTGTAGAAAATGATGACTTAAGAAGACTAATTGGGCGTAAGGCAGCGAAAGCGATTACGTAGAGGTAAAGAAAGTGTTCTAACAATCAATCTTTATACGGCGGCATTAGAAAATTTGAGAAAGGAAAAGAGGGAACTCGAGATTATGAAAGAGACGCAAAAGATGAGTGATATGAATGACTATATGCATAATAATATGAGAGAATTGTACAAGAACAAGTGAGGATTGCACAAGAGAAAGAGAGGCTTGAATTAATGAACAATGAATTTGAATTCAAGAAAATGGTTAAGGAGGAGAGAATTATGAGGATTGATCTAAGTTGCTACAGTAAGCCACAAAAATAGTATTATATGAACTTGTAGAGTGGCATATTAGATAGAAGATGCAATAGGTCTGATTGAGCATTACCTACATTGTATGAACTATAATTGCATCTGAACTAATGTTGAATGAACTAAGTTATTCTAAACTTTTTTCATATGAACTTATGAACTTATGTTGTACGAACTTACGAACTTATTTTTTATATTGTCATAAACTTTTTTTATTTAAAGACTCCCATTGCGATACATATAACATATAAATTAGTACATAGCCGTTAGAATTAATTTCAAATTTTACATTCGCGCATTTCAATATAGCCGTTCGAATTTTTCATGGTAAAAAATAAATGTTGCACATATGACGATTATGAAATATCGTTATAATATATGAGGGAGAAAATAGAGAGTGTGGTTTGAGAAATATTGTTGAAGAAGAAAAAGATATAGAAAAGATTTTTTTATAATTTTTTTTTGTATATAAAAATATAGCGATTTAGATTTAGGCGACGCTATTGAAGTCGACCTCAGTGGATTCGAATCACACGTGCGAACAACAGACTTGAAAAAGAAACGGTAAATGGAACTGAGCTCTAGGCTTCACAGCGATCACCCATCGCAAAAGTGCAGGTGGGCCCGAACGAATTCGACCTCAAGTCTCATCCACATCCTGTGGCTCGACTCTACGTGCCGGGCAGCCAGCTAGCTCTTGTAGTCTTGTCTGCTTGGAAATGCCCCCGTGAGACGGCGACACCTGGGGCCCCACCTCCGTTATCGGGTGTATGTCACGCTCGGAACCGGACCCGGTAGCTGAACATCACCGGTTTGTAGGGTTGGCAATCGGGCGGATACCTCCGGGTATGACTATCGCTTATCCGAACCCAAAATTCGAAATCATGGTACCCATCCGAACCCGAAACCCAAAACGGGCACGGCTGCGTACCCATACCCGAACCCGATGGGTACCCGAAACCCGAACCCAAACCCTGATCTCTAGAAATCAGTGCATCATGTGTCTCCCGATGGGTACCCGAACCCGAGTAGGGGGATTGGAGAAGTAATATTTTGTTTATTTAATGCATATTTTAAGCGAGGCACACATGTCCTAGGATACCCATGGATATCCATGGGTACAAATTCGTACCTATACCCATCCTATAACTTTATCAAGTACTCAAACCCGGAAATCCGTGAATCTAAAATGTTACCTATGCCCACTCTTATCGGGTCAGGTACCTGTGGGTACCCAAACCCGTAGATAAAACTGTCATCCCTACTGGTTTGTTGGTACTTTGCTTGCCACTTTTTTTTGGGTTAATTGGATATATGCCACTATAGGAACCGTTTATTCGAGATTTGCCATCGTTCCTTTGCTTTTTCGAAAGATGCCATTATGAAACCCTGGTTATCCGAAATATGCCACCGCAAGCGACACCTGTCCCGTCCGGTCAAACCGAGGGCACGACTCAGTCTCGTCGGACGATTTTACCCTCCGCACCGCACCGGTGCTCACATCCCTGGCTCGGTCGAACCCGGTGAGTGTGCCCTCCCCCATTATCTCCCTCCCGTGCCACCCAAGCCACAAAGAACCCTAGGCGAGCGAATCCATGGCGGTGCCGTGATTCCCCACCCAGCGATGGCGAATGCGATGTCTGTGGCGGCAATGGACGCGACTGTGGAACCTGGTATGGCCGCCGCCGCACCGTGTGCTTCAGAGAAGTAAGTGATTGTTGGCATGGTAGTTTCGAATGTTGGCGTGGTAATTTACTTGGTAGATTAGATGTAGTTTTGACTCTTTTGGGTTTTCTATAGGAGCGATGATTCGCTGGAAAAGTTTAGCGTAGTTATTCAGGTGGAGGCCTTCTCCACAATAGAAGAAAGCGGTAGGAAGGTGTACACTAGGTCAACGGGCGACATGGTTAACCGATGAGAAGGATATTAGCTTGTAGTCCTTTGAAGCAAGATGCGGATAGGCATGTGAAATGGGGACCCAACCAAATGTGTCGTTTGTACTACTTTGACAGGCAGTGCGGTGAGGATGCTGAATTCACAGAGGATACTGATGTTAGGAGCTTGATTGAGATGTACAACATTGAGAAGGAAATCACTTTTATATGTTCTGTTCATGATGATGGAGGACCAGATCCATTTGATAATGCATAGGAGTATGTTGGTGTAGATGATGAAGACTTGTACAGGGGAAGCCTTGTAAACTTTGTGGAGGAACCCGCTTACATGGGTGAACCTAATAGCTTTGAGGCTGTTGAAGCAGAGATGGCAGATGACGATCCTGAAGAGCTGAGAGTTACACATGATATTAGTAACCCAACTATTATAAAAAATGCTATGTTCCCTGATATAGTTGCCTTCAGAAAGGCTATTAGGCATTATGCAATACTGAATGACTTTGAAATAAATACAGTCAAGTCTGACCAAAGTAGGTTTATTGGTAAATGCAAACATGTGGGCTGTTCTTGGAGAGTTCATGCTTCTAAAGTGCAGGATGGATGTGCCATTATGGTAAATCACCTTCCTGTGTGTGTGTGTCTGTATTATATGTTGCAATGTGCTAACATCTGTGTTTGTTGTATTTGTAGATCAAAACTCTTAACTCAAAGCACATTTGCCCTAGTACAAAGATGATGGAGGAAGATGGCTACACAAGATTGGGTGGCGATGATTAGGGGACTGGTTGAGAAATAACCCAAATAAGGGGGTAAGAGAGGCTCGAGATGAAGGCTGCAGGATGAATACAAGATCAAGTTGGGCTATGGTAAGACATGGGCGGTATGCAAATTGCACTTAGACAAATACATGGTGCATATGAGGATAGCTTCCAAAGGCTTTTCAACTGGAAGGCTGAGATAGAACATAGGAGTCCAGGATCAATTGTAGAAATAGAACTGAAGAAGTATGGCAATAAGATGTGTTTCCACAGAATTTTTGTAGCATTTAAACCTTGCATAGATGGATTCTTGAGAGGCTGCAGGCCATACATTGGTGTGGATTCCACTAGCCTAAATGGTACATATAAGGGACAATTAGCATCGAGAACATCTGTAGATGGTCATAAGCGGCTTTTTATGTTGCTTATGGTGTTTTTATTCTCAAACTGAGGACAATGGACATGGTTCATGAACCACTTGAATAAAGTCAGTAGGAATGCCTGATGGTTTAGTGATATCTAGTGATGCATGTAAAGGGTTAGAGTCAGCTGTGAAAAATGTGTTCCCTAATGCTGAGCACAGAGAGTGCATGAGACATTTGTATAGTAATTTCATGAAAAAATTCCATGGCAAGGTCTACACAGATCACTTATATCCTGCTGCTAGGTCCTACACAGATTCTAGATTTCAGTGGCACATGTCCAAAATTTTTGAACACTGCCCAGATGCTGTAGATTATTTGCAGAGGCATCACCATGGTTTGTGGTATAGATGTGGTTTCTCAGAGCTTAACAAAGTGGATTACCTCACAAATAACATATCTGAGAGCTTCAATAACCAAATAAAGGACTTCAAGGGCCTGCACCTTCATCAACTTGTGGATAGAATAAGAGAGTTGATAATGACCAAGTTCGCTGTTAGGAGGAGTATTGGCAGGTCAATGGAAGGAGTGATCCTTCCTAATGTGATGAAGGAGCTGTTTGTGGTAAGCAAGCAAGCCGGACTTGCTCATGCAAAGATCACCAGGACTGATGATACTGAGGCAGAGGTCACATTTGAGAATGAGCTGTTCGATAGAAGGCATTCTGTGAAGTTACATGAGAGGCACTGTACATGTAGGCAATGGCAAGTGTCGGGGAAGCCTTGTAAACATGCAATGGCATTCATCTGTTCCATTCGTGGAGCAAATATAGAGGATTATGTGGACAGCTACTACTCAATTGAGAGGTTCAAAGAAGCTTATGAAGGTATTATCCCCACCATGACAGACATGACTCAGTGGAAGCACGTCGATGTTGGGCATAAGGTGCATCCACCAAAGCAGAAGAGGGTGGCAGGCAGGCCAAGGAAGCGGTGAGAAGTTTCCTCGATCCAACCAAGAGAAGGGTTAGGTGCAAAAGGTGTGGTGCCACTGGACACCTGCAAAAAACATGCAAATTGGAAGAGGTAATGACCACTTCTGAACAACCTGAAAGCTCCGTGAAGAGGTAATGTTATGCATGTCCTTGCATATGGTTGTTAGGTGCATTACAGATGTCATTCTTTGTCTATATGCATATGGTTGTTTTTGCGGGAAAATGGCTCCCACAAAAGAAGGCTCCCAGGAAAAGAAGGCTAAGGAGGCAGAGGTTGATGCAAGCAACACACCAAGGAAGATCTTAGGCATCTGAGGATGTTGCAATGACCACACCAAGCAAAAGAGCATCACCAAGCAAGACATCATCACCAAGCAAGACAGCATCAAAGAAGACCCCTGTCAAGAACAAGTGGACAGACTGGAGTAGGCAGAATATGAGGATGTAGTCTGTGTCACCTGATGCATGCACTTTTGTAATCTGCTTGTTGTTAGTCTTTTGTAATCTATGGAGAATGTCAAGAACAACATCTGTGTTACCTGATTGTCAAGAACAACATCTGTGTTACCTGATGGTGTGAAATATGAATGGGTTGATACCTGATTGCATTTCGGACTTAATGTTAGTTTCATTTCTGAATGTGTTACCTGATTGCATGTTAATTGCAATTTCTGGAAGCAACCAACCAACTGCTAGAACATATATCTCAGAAACAAAAGGTTCTGATACATAGAAGGAACCATGTAGTTTCGAAAGCAACCAACCAATCACTACAACATATATCTCGTAAACAAAAGGTTACGATACATAAGAAGGAACCATGCTATTTCATTTACGAAAGTTTCTTGGCTACTTCAAAGTAACTGCTACAACAATTGACATTACGAAACAAGAGAAAAAAATCCACATTCCTACAATATTCTTCATCCAGTTTACAGCTGCAATCAATTCTTCATTCTGCTTCTTCAATGCACTGACATCGACACAGAGTTGCTTGAAATCCACACAACCTTCAATCGAGCCATGCTCTGCTAGATTTCGCGTTGTACTAGATTCATCCTCCCACATGAAAAAGTTGCACACATCATTGCTCTGCAATCCTCAATAGCAACAAAATACAATCAAAACGATGGGAATCAAGTCAACAACTCAGCAAGCAATGAAGTTGAAGACTAGCAGGAATTGTTCTTGCACTTCAAGAAATACCTACCAGGATTTCTTTCACTCCTGCTCCTTAGCCTAAGCACTGGAATCTTGCAACGCGGGCAGTCAAATGTTGCGCTGTTAGGAACGTACCTCTCAACCCCGTACGACCCCGAAGACCAAGACCTTGCGGAGTCCATGAGGCAACCTGCTCGTCGCCGGCGCTGGGTGGGGAATCTCGTCACCGCAATCGGATTTGCTCGCCTAGGGTTCTTGGTGCCTTGTGTGGCGCGGGAGGGAGACAATGGGTGCTCGCCTAGGGTTCTTGGTGGTTCGACCGAGCCAGGGATGTGAGCACCGGTGCGGTGCGG
The DNA here is from genome assembly GCA_036346355.1 of Rhipidocladum racemiflorum. NCBI lineage: Eukaryota > Viridiplantae > Streptophyta > Magnoliopsida > Poales > Poaceae > Rhipidocladum > Rhipidocladum racemiflorum. The sequence goes on from CM070571.1 coordinate 26,676,600, forward strand.
AGGGTAAAATCGTCCGACGAGACTGAGTCGTGCCCTCGGTTTGACCGGATGGGACAGGTGTCGCTTGCGGTGGCATATTTCAGATAACCAGGGTTTCATAATGGCATCTTTCGAAAAAGCAAAGGAACGATGGCAAATCTCGAATAAACGGTTCCTACAGTGGCATATATCCAATTAAACCCTTTTTTTTTTGGTAGAGTACTTGGATAATGTGGTTTGAGGTTTGAAGGTGTTCTGGTTTGATGGTATTTGAATTAAGTAATATATAAGTTCATTTCAGTTCTGATTTTATATATAATTCTAAGCATATAATATTAATGGCTTATAACATTTGTATGGATTAGGTTTGGTATGGCTTTTCTTTCTGGCATCATGCTGTACATATATCAAAACATATTATCTATTTTCTATACTTCTATACTTCAAACAATTAAAGGTGTGCATACTGTATAAAACAATGTGCTCATCGTATGTATAACATAATAAGCTAAAAATGTTTTGTAATCACAAACCATTAACTACTTAGTCTATTTATACACTTTTTTTTTTTTTTTGTGTGTGTGCAATATTTGGTCTTCTATCCAGCCCTACTTTACAAGCGTTATTGAAACTTAATTCTTAATATTACTATAACCTGTCATGTGCCATAGAGTGCAAATTTACAGTAACTTATAAGTAATTGGCCATAGATTTTTAAAAATATCTACCACACAATTTAGACATCTATTCACAAATATGACCTTGCAATTGGTCTACAATATATCCACAACTAATGATAGGCCAATAGTGCATGCATTGGATGATGAGTAGGGCTCGCTATGGAGCTTAACGGGTTATTATCGAGTTTCTTTTAAAACTAACATGGTTCGATCCAATATTATTTTATTTACTATTTAAATGGTTATTTAAATTTGAGCTAATGAACCACTATTGAACTGGCCAACTGGGCATCATTACATTTTTCGTTCGAAATGAAATCATTTCAATTTTGAACCCATTAAATATTGTAATCAAAACAATTTTGATTCAAACACTAACTAGCTTTTTTGCCATCACTAATGATAGCAAGATTAGCCATCAAAATCAATGACTACAAAAACTCAGGAGTAAATTTGCTAAAGCAAAGAATGCAAAACTCAAATCCATATTCTAAGAGCACCGTGGTAGCGAATCCGGGCTCCATTGACCACCCAACTCACCCTCAAGATTCCAGAGCCATACCACATTACCACTGCTAGTCTGCTACTAATAAGTAATAACCTACCACGTTGGTGGCTGGCCGGCGGCCGCACGTCATAAATTGGGAAAACATTTTTTTTGTTACTGCCACTAAAAAATGTACAATATTATTTTTGTTATTTAAAAATTGCTCATTTTGTTTATACCATGCTTCGCATTTATTTTTTTGCCAAACTGTCCAATCTCCATCAAGTCGACAGTTAAGAAATACGAAGAAAAAACAAAAAAAAAAACGAATGTTTTAAAAAGAAACAATAAAAGTGTCCAAAAGTTATTCTTACATTTGTCTATATTTTTTGGCTATTTTATTTTTCCTTCTTCTGATTTTTTAAATATTTCTTAACCAGTTGATTCAACGAAAAATTGATAGTCACTAATAAAGGATGGTAAAAATAAAATAAGCAAATTTTCGATAGCAAGATATTATTCGTATTTTGAGTGCGGCAGGAAATTTTGCTTTATAAATTACGCGCCCTGTCTCTCGCTTCCTTCTCCACCCACACCAACCCCATCCCAATTCAATTCAACCAGCGAAAGCTCTCCTTTCCGTTTGTTAGCCGCCACAGCCGCCGCCGCCGGGGACTTCGCCCGGAGAAGCGTCGACGGTAAGCCATTCCTGCGGCCACCCGTTCCTTTCAACGGCTCGAGATCGAAGCTGCGATGAATCGCTGTTTGGCCTGGGCCAGATCTTGCGTTTCGACGCGCCTTCTGTACTGGGATTTGAATATTTTGATCAGAGATACTCACGTGTTGTTGCTCAATTTGGTGCTCTCCGATGTTGATTGCAGGCTGGTTGTTGTCTTGGAGGGGAGCATCGGGATGGCTTCGATTGCGCCGCCGTCTTCGTCTGTCGCCGCCCTCCGCCGCCACCCGTAAGCACTTCGCCTGCGGCGCCCCCCTCTCTCCGCGCGCGCGTGCTTGCCCGCGCGTTTTCCGCTGATTAAACGTCTTGATTGCTGCGTTGCGCCGTGCGCATCGGAATCGACGCGCAAGGCCACGCTGTTTAGCGTTTCATAAATTCAATGAATGGTATACTGATTTTTTATGTCAGCTTCCCTGTGGAGGGATGAATAGGCTGATGAACGAACAGGGTAAAAGGAAACTGTAGAGACACCAACATGAAAGAGTAATCCTGGCAGTAGTAGAACTGAACTAGAGAAGAATGACTGTAAAATGTTAAAAGTTTACCGACGCTGATTTTTTTAGCCTAATTAATCTATGCAATAGAATGGGCGAGAGTGATTTGTTTGTTTCTATTTGCTCCTGTCTGTGCGAATGCAGGATGCAGTTCTTGAAAGGGTGTGCTGTCTCCAAAGATACACAGGGATCAGTTTCCTATTCCTCTGTCGCAAATTCAAATAATGCCAATGTTAAATCGGTGGGCTTGAGGATAGCGGCGTCCCTGAAAAGGCATGGTGGTTTTCCAGCCGACAGTTGCTCCGGGAACGATGGCACTCTGTTGCCAATGAGCACTTCTGTTCGTGGCCAGGACCACCCGACTGCTGACCCTGTACTCCCGGCGGATTCCATTGTTGTGCCAGAAGTCATCTCTGCTGATCTGTCACGTGTTGCGTACCAGTTCTCTGACGATGACGAAGACACCGAACTTGATTTGGATAGCCCAACAGAGGGCTTCTCGTCTATTCCGGAGGCAGTTGAGGACATTCGACAAGGAAAAGTCTGTGTGCCTTAACCATTTACTTGTTTGATGGCTTATCTGTTACTGTCGTATGGTATTCAACTGACATTGGGTTGCTCTTGTAGCTCGTGATTGTCGTTGATGATGAATCGAGAGAAAACGAGGGGGATCTTATAATGGCTGCTTCTTTGGTTACCCCAGAGGCTATGGCTTTTATAGTAAGGTACGGCACAGGAATTGTGTGTGTCAGCATGAAAGAAGAAGACCTTGACAGATTTGACCTTCCTTTGATGGTTACAACGAAGGAAAATGAGGAGAAGCTCTGTACTGCATTCACCGTTACAGTGGTATGCTGCTATTCTTATTCTTTTGCTGTAACTAGAATAGGAACTTTTGGAATTGATACGGGCAACAATTTCTATGTTGATTGTCAAAAGTATGCATATGCATGCTTGTTGTCCTTACCATTGTTTCCTCCGCAAAAATTTAACTCACATGTTGAAACTTCTTTTACATGTGAGTTTTAAATATTCTTGATATTGCCACTTGAGATGAGAGTTTCCTTTGGTACATAGCCTTCCCGGAGAATAAATTTAACTCACATGTTTAAACTTCTTTTACATGTGAGTTTTAAATATTCTTGATATTGCCACTTGAGATGAGAGTTTCCTTTGGTACATAGCCTTCCCGGAGAATGCAAGGGTAAAAATCAAGTTCTGTTACCTAGTGATATGACCACACTAGAATGTACTTGTTTTCCATCCTACACTTAAAATTATACGAGTAAATTGTCGTAGTAGTAAGTAATATTTTGAAATTTCCCTGTATTATAAAAAATGAAACAATTAATCATTCTAAGCACTCAATATGGGGGCTTATGGAACAGCTGCAGACCAGTTTGATGAGCTTGGTGTTGGTCTGCCAGTTAGGTGTTTTGTCACCTGGTCTTTGTGAACTTGGCCTTCCCTTTCCATTTCTCCTTCCTTGTAAGTTTTACAGAACAAATGCTGGCCATGTTGTTGTACATTCTATTCTGTCTTCAACCTAAGCCAAATTTGTATTCTTAGTTCTTACAAAGTTGTTAAGCTTACTAATTTCGTTATTTCATCATGGAAAAATATTAAATTGCCTTATTTACGAGTATGTCTCTAATAGACTTCTCTAATGATTTTTATGTGCTACTGAGATACACTTTATCTGCTTTGGTTTGTAGGATGCTAAAGAGGGCACAACAACCGGGGTATCTGCAAAGGATAGGGCAAAGACAGTCATGGCTCTTGCATCTCCTGACTCCAAGCCTGAAGACTTCAATCGGCCTGGTCATATCTTCCCTCTGAAGTACAGAGAGGGTGGTGTTCTGAAACGAGCCGGACACACAGAAGCATCCGTTGATCTTGCTATGCTGGCTGGGTTACCTCCTGTTGGAGTCCTCTGTGAGATTGTAGATGAGGATGGCTCCATGGCTCGCTTACCGAAGCTGCGTGTGTTTGCTAAAAGGGAGAATTTGAAGATTATATCAATTGCTGACTTGATTAGGTGAGTTCTAGCACACAAACCTGAGCTCCTGATACATCACATGTTGTCGCTAGGATATATATCAACAACTTTAGCATTAAGTTAGTTACTATATAGGCAACAGGTTACTAATACTTGGTATCAGTGGTTAACAATATGCTTTGACATTCTTGATATGATGTAAATACTATTACTTTTTCTCGAAGTTCCCTGGTGTAAAAAGAGTTCTAAAAATGTTTTTCAGCATAATATGAATTTACTACCATGTGACTTGCTCTCCTAATTTCTATGGACCATTGAAAATGAAAGCTTTTGCTATAGTTGCAACTTCTAAGGATGATGCTAGCCCCATGGTTGCAACCCGTTCTTTGATATTCCGCTACGCTCTTGTTATGATTGTAGAGATACTGGTTGTTAAGCTGACAAAAGTTCTCTTTTTATTCACAGATATAGGAGAAAAAGAGACCGGCTAGTTGAACGTGCATCCGTTGCACGCTTACCTTTAAGATGGGGTAATGTCCGCGCTTACTGCTACAGATCTATTATTGATGGGATGGAGCATATTGCGATGGTGAAAGTAAGTTACTGAAGTATTGAAGTGCTTCTGTAGGACTTAGTTGTTGTACCATTCCCCCGTAAAACCTGAATTTACCTTCAAGTCACTTATTCAACGACCAACAGGGTGAGATTGGAGATGGCCAAGATATTTTAGTGAGGGTGCATTCTGAGTGCCTCACTGGAGACATTTTTGGATCAGCGAGATGCGATTGTGGCGACCAGCTTGCCATGTCAATGGAGATGATTGAGAAGGCAGGAAGGGGTGTACTAGTTTATCTTCGTGGACATGAGGGAAGGGGTATTGGTCTGGGTCACAAGCTCCGTGCTTATAACCTGCAAGATGACGGTCGTGACACTGTGGAAGCTAATGAGGACCTAGGACTGCCAGTGGACTCACGGGAATATGGGATTGGTGCACAGGTAAGAACAAATGATCCCTCAGGTTTATCATGTGGCATTTCTACGGAGAATTTATGTTATGCCCTGTTTATAGGACAGTTGGTGCCTTAGTGGTCTATATGAAAACCTTTGGTATCTATATATCATATATATTTAATCGTTGCTCAAGCTTCAAGTTGCTCCCAAGGACGTTCTGATCAATCTTTCATGCTTGTTTGCAGTTCAGAAACTAATGCATATGATATAGACCCCTGTAAATAGAATAAAGTTATTTTTCGATTGTACTACAATTGTTTCTCAATCGGTTGGCCACCTTGCTTACCAATTCTCTTCTTGAAATTGCTCATGCTAACCTTTTCCGGCAGATGCTCGCTATTATAGAATTAACATGGCATTCCCTTCATGTCTCAAGAGATTACTGATATTTTTACTGCTATTTCTGTAGATATTACGTGATCTAGGAGTTCGTTCAATGAAGTTAATGACTAATAACCCTGCAAAGTATGGTGGTCTCAAGGGTTACGGATTGAGCATTGTGGGCAGGGTGCCCTTGGTAACTCCAATAACCAGTGAGAATCAGAGATACCTGGAGACCAAAAGGACAAAGATGGGGCATGTGTATGGACTACCCAATGGCCAGGTTAACCATCCGACCGGAAGCAATAGCACAGAAGGGAAGCATTAGCTCAATCGGGCTTGCTTCCATTCGCATTCTAGATGATGCTATTCTTCTATGGAAAATTCAGGAAGATTAGCTTGGCTCGAAATACTACTATAAAGATTGACTTATATCACATATCCCTCCAAAGAAATTTAAATTCATGAAATACAAGTACCTCTCTTTCCTCCAAAGTGATGATTTTTCCACCTTTTTGTCCTGCCTGCAAAAGGACCGTTCTGCCGCTCGTGCTCCCGCACGTTTCAATTTTAGGAAATACTAATGGTACTGTGCTTACCCGGTGCGACCCGAACTGCTTCATTGGGCCTGGACCGACGATGGCGTCGACCGCCACCATGCCTTTCCGACGGTGATGTTAATGATATGTCCTCTATGTTATCATGAAGATGATTGTATCACATTTATGTTTATAAAATAATATAATTATTTTGTCTTTTAAATAAATGACATAAGTATCGATCAATAAGGATGTGACTTATTTGTGAAACTTTTTATTCATGTTTTGATATTATTATGAATTATCCCTGACTTTATATCTTTATATGGGATAATTGTGATTTATAGGTCAGCATATGTATTAATTAATGATCATATTTCACGGATAATAGATATAGGGATATCAAATCAATAATATGGACACATGTTAGAGAACATGGTGGAGTGATCCACTATGAGACACTGTGAGAATTATTATATTCTTAAATGTTATCAGTTGGTTTCATACATAACGTATGTGGGATTCTTAGAATTGAGATCGTTATTGTTTTATACATGTGTAATCGTATACTTAGGGATTGTCAAATGCTACTCCGTCACTGGGTAGTCGTAAAGGTAGCTTTCGGATTTACAATGAAACATGTGAAGGAATGTGAGTGATCAAGATGGAATTTACCTCTTTTATATAGTGGAAGAGATATTTCTAAGCCCCTCGATGTGGTTGGATTAAGGATGTGCATGTCCACACCAAATGTGATTGATGAGTCAATTACAACTAAGTAATGTACAACAAAATGAGCGAATCATCAAGCTTTTATAGGATGGCACGTTTCTCATCTAGAGACTTCTGCCGACTTATGGGCCGAAAGGAGATTTAGCCCATGGCCAAATATGCATGAACCTACAGAGTTGCACACTTAACAGGTTGAAATACATTAGTTTGGATTGGATCCGTCACTAATGGACCAAGTGAGCTTTGTATCTTGGTTAGACCTCTAATATAGGGTTCCACCAAGGAGCTATATAAATGAAGCGCGTGAAGGCTAAGAGGACAACTGTTGTACAACCGCACCCACCAAAACCCTAGCCGTCATCGTTCAGGCCTTGTTGTGCGCGCTGGTGCTAGCACACCGACGCACGATGTCTTTTTTCTGAAACGTGTGGACTTCAATAGAGATGTTGCTGCTACTGTGGCGCTGATTGTGACGATCGTTCAAAATGTTCGATCATCGCTCGAGGACACGCTACGTTAAATCGGGCTGCTTCAACTCTTCTTCTGCTGTACTGTGCATAGTAACGATCTATGATCTTTTATTTACTTAGCTTCATAGTTTATACGGTAGAATTTTTAATTTGAACTTGTATAGTCTATCTATATTACTTCGGGTGAGCCTATGGAAGATTGGGGCGACGAAGTCGATCTTGATCCTCTTGAACCTGTACCGCTTCTTGCTCTTTGAAGGACGCTGAGGTGGCCACCTTGCTGCAGCCGTGCCAGAGTAGATACGATGAGGGTGGGTGATGGCCAAGTGGCCGCCGGCGGCCATCCGGGAGAGGTCGACCTTGGGTGTGCCCGGCTAGGACTCTGTAACACCCCAATTTTTGCTTTTATGAATTTAATCAAGATTTGGCACTTTGGTAAATTTTTGGAATTTTCTGGAATTTATTTGGAATTTATTCCCTTTTGAAATAATTAAAGAATTTGATTTTACAAATAAATTTTTGTTGGAAATATTTTATTTGAGTCCAAAATGTTCCAAAATATTTTCTAGAATTTTTCTGAGTGTTTTGCTATTTTTAATGAATTAAATGAATTTATGGGAATTGATTGGATTATTTAATCGCTGAAAATCGAGTTGGTTTTACTGTTCCACCGACCGAGCCCGAGTCTGACTCAAGTCCGAGTCCGACTCGAACCCAACCTAACCCTAACCCTCTCGACCGTCCGATCAAAGATCGAACAGCCGAGATTGAGCCACGTCGCCCGAACCCAAGTTCGACCGAGCCAGCCAAGTCGCCCGAGCCGGACCCGAGCCCAAACCCCCGCACCGTTGGATCTTGATCCAACGGCTCGCGTTGAGCCACGTCACCCCTCTCCGAGTCCTCGTCGGACTCCGCCGCCGCCTGCGTGTGGGCCTCGGTCTCCGCGCTTTTCACGGAAGCTGAGGCCCCTATTTAAAGCGCCGCCGCCGCCACCGGGTTACCGACTTCCGTGCGCACCCGTAGCCCTAGCTCACGTCGCCTGAGCCGCCGCCGTTTGCCCGCGCAAGCTCGCCGTAGTTGCGCTAGGTCTCCGCCGCGGTTTTTCGTCGATTCCGCCGCCGTCCGTCGTCCTCCGCCGCCGTTGAGCTCAGATCCGGAACCGCAAGGACCAGCCGCGTCGGAGGGGACCTTTCACTTCGCCGGAGGAGCCCCGTAGCGCCGTTCGGGTGGTCGCCGTCCCCGTCTCCGGTGAGCCTGCGCCGCCGCAAGCCATCGCCGGACCCCGAACTCCCTCAGCCGTCCGATCCAGATCCAAGGGCCCAGATTCGTTCACGTCACACCCCGGTGAGATCCACGTTTGTCGGGACCCCGAATTTGCAAATCCGGACCCTCTGTGTATTCAGCACTAGTCCAGGAACGCGCTAGTGCACACAGTCTTAACATCGGTATATATCACAATCATACCAAACGATACTATCAAAGTACTTTATTTAAATAATCAAAGGGTTACTCGACCTTATGGCCAAGTTACAAATATATGCCTTGCAGGGCAGAACTTATTCAGAGAGAATCAATAGCAGCGGAAAATCAAATAAACTTCGTGGCGCCATCCAGTATACCACAGGCAATCGGTAGGCTCGCATCCCTAAGTAGCCGGGTCCTCTTGGAGTTCCTCCTCCGAAACTGGCGTAGTCTCCTCTTCAACTGGTATTGTGTTGAGGCAAGGGTGAGTACTTGGTACTCAGCAAGTCATGCACAGAATGCAAGCTAATATACTATATGCATGGCTTGGTACAAAGGAATAGCTCAAGGTATATTTGAAGTAAACAGCATTTGAAAAGTAATATAAGTAGATTCGAAAGCAGTAGAAATAAGTAAAGCATAAATAACTTTTCAAGAAGTTTAATAAACATTTTTCCCATCCTAAACCATATTTCCATCATCTTCCTTGTTAAACCAACCCATCTTTTCAAAACCAAGTTATTTTCAGAAAATCTAACCCTTGATTTGTAATTCAGAGCATTGTCGATCACAGTGGACTCGGCTATTCAAATAGATTCTACACTCTGCAGAGGTTATGCACTTTACCCACAAGATACACTCAAACACCACAAAGGCGAAGTTCAGTAACAAAGCCTTTGGAAGCCTCAAACAACACAGGTGGTCCTCTCCGATGCGTGCTCTACACCATCCCTTCCCTTAGCCAAGGCGAAGTATGGGACCAACACACCGTTAGATGGGTACAGCCCACGACCACGATACGCTCCCCGTACAATCACACAAAAGGTGTAATCGACACCTGAGGCTCCACAAGTGAGTCCTTAGCGACTTAGTCAACTAGGGCCGTCCCATTCCGACCATGTGGTTGCAAGTATGACCCAGTTCAAAGCCTTGCAAGGTTAAGACATTAGAGTGACCAGGGCAAGACTACCCGAAAAACCAAATCAACACTCCCAATGCCATACTGGCCCACATGATTACTCTTGCAACATGCCCCGGTCGAAAACATTTTATCAAACCCGATTGATTACCATGCACCACGTGCCATCAACATCACATGATACTTTTCCAAAACAGGTTCAATATATCATTAAGTCAATATTAGCATTTGATTGTCCAAAAATCATGTCATGAGCACGTATCAGGTCTAAGCAGTATACTACAACGATCTAAACCCATGTTGGCAATTTAGTAATGTCCAACTAGTAAACCACAACTAGGGTGACAAAGGTCATGGCACATACTTAAGTAATCAAGGTGTCATATAGCAAATTGGTATTTATCTAACCCCCTTGTTTAAACAAAGTATCTTTCTAATTGAACTAGCATGCAATAGTTTAAATCAAAATAGATTTCAAATAGGATCAATATGGTCAAAGCACAACTTGCCTTCAAAAAGCACTTGCTCTTGGTCTTGAGTTGGATCCTGAGTCAACACTTCTCCTCGAATCCTTCCCAGGCACTTCAACGTCTACTCGTAGCGTGCAAATAGCAAATACACAAATGAACACTATGCAAAAGATCCCAAAACTCCAAATAAAATCCATAAACAGAGAGAACATAATTTTCTGGATTTTTAGAAACTGAATCGTCAAATTTGGAGTTAAAGCATAAAAGTTATGATTATTTAAAGTTTAAATAATCAATTAAATAATTTTACAGAGAAAAACTTTAGTCCAAAAATTAAATAAAATTCATATTTAGGTAGATCTCAATTTTATACAAATTTAGAAATTTGAATCGCTCAAATCGGAGTTGAAACGCAAAAGTTATAAGCGTTTGAAGTTTGAATCTAAATTTGAAATCATTATTTGAATTAATAAATCATTTTCTTTTTGAAATTAATTATTGCGTCAGCAATAACACGTGTCGGCCTGTGATTGGTCCACGGTGACTGGCGTCGGCAAGATCGGTCTCCACGATGACGTCATCATGGCGTCATCATGCCACGTGGCATGCTCGGGTCTTGCCACGCGTGTCTCGGCCCATGGATCGGGTCCACGGTGACGCCCGGCCCATGGTGGGCCGCGCCTCACGGCTCTGAGAGGTGACACGCGGGTCCCACCCGTCGATGGAGTCACGTGCAGTGAGGCTCTCTCGGGCGAGGCAGCGACATGCGGCCCGCATGTCGGTGACGCGATCACACCAGGTTCGGCGGCACGCGCGCGGGCGGCTGTCGATGACTCAACGCCTGCGCGGCGGTGGCTACGTGGCATGATCACGGCCGTTAGATCTAGATCCAACGGTCTAGATCTACCCTAGGTTAACGCAGCTTCCAACACGTGGCGATCGTGGGCGTTGGATCTTGATCCAACGGTCTAGATCCAACCTGGTCTTCTAAAGCCTCGGGAAACGTGGACTCACCGTGATCGTCGGATGGTGATCGAGCGGACAGGCCAGCGAAGTCGCGCGGCGCTGGTTGGCGAGGTGCAGCCGGACTTGAGGACGACGACACACGGGGCCAGCGCAGCGGAGTAGATCCGGCGAAGGGAGAGGTCGGGTCGGTGCGTCTCGGTCAGGGGATCACGAATCGGGACTTGGGTGCGGCGGAGGTGGCTCGGCCGGCGATGGTGACCAAAACCAGCGGCGGCGCAAAGCAACCGGCGAGGAATCGCGCACGGCGAGACGCGCGGGAGGTGGCTGGGGCAAGTTGTGCGCAGGGCAAGGGCGAACCTCGGGGCTGCTCCCGGGCATTAAATAGCCCCGGCGTTTGCGCGGAAACCGAAGCCCTAACCGTGTCCCGCTCGGTCACGGCGGAGATCACCGGCTCGGATTCGGATGAGGACGACGACCGGATGCCGTCCACGTGTCCCGCATCGGACGGTCCACATGCTCTCGCGACGCGGCGCACGCACGGCCGTTGGATCAAGATCCAACGGTCGTGGTCCAGGGTTAGAGTTGGGTTCGGCGACGCGGTTCGACCGAATCAAAAGGCTCGGTCGGGTTCGGTCGGACTCGAGTCCGACTCGGACCGAGGAATAGTAATCTTGGCTCGGTCCTTTTCCAGCGAATTAATATTTAAAATAATTCCCAGTAATTCATTTAATTCATTAAAAATAGCAAATGACTCAGAAAAATTCCAGAAAAATTCTGGAAAATATTTTGGATCATTTTGGACTCGAATAAAATATTTCCAACAAAATTTTATTTGCAAAATTAAATTCTTTAATTATTTCAAAATGGAATAAATTCAAATAAATTCCAAATAAACCCAAATAAATTCCAGAAAATTCCAAAAATTCACCAAAGTGTCAAATCACACATGAATTTAAGAAAAGCAAAATTTTGGGATGTTACAAACCTCCCCCCCTTAATAGAATCTCGTCCCCGAGATTCAGGGCTTACTAAAGGAATAGGTTTGGAAATTCTTTCTTCAAATCCTCTTCGCGCTCCCAAGTCGCTTCACTTTCTTCGTGGTTGCTCCACTGAACTCTCTGAAGCAGGTTAACTTGTTTCTAGTTTCCCGATCCATTGTGTCTAGAATCCTCACGGGATGCTCCTTATAAGTCAAGTCCTCTTGCAACTCAATTGATTCTAACGGTGTCTGTTCCTCAGGAACTCGGAGACACTTCTTTAACTGGGACACATGGAATACATCATGTACTCCTGCCAACGACTGTGGCAACTCCAGCTGATAAGCAACTTCGCCTCTGCGGCTCAAAATCTTAAATGGTCCAACATAACGGGGTGCAAGTTTCCCTTTGGCATGGAACCTCTTAACTCCCCTGAGGCGTAACTCCGAGGTATACAAAGTCTTACGGTTCAAAACTCAAATCTCGGCGACGATTGTCGGCATAACTCTTCTGTCGAGATTGGGCTATCTTCAACCTTTCCCTAATCATGGCGATCTGCTCTTGACCTCTTGAAGAATATCAGGCCCAAAGACACGGCGCTCGCGGTCTCATTCCAATTCAATGGCGTCCGGCGAGTCGACCATCTGATTGCCTCGAAAGGTGACATCGTAAACTAGCCTCGATAACTATTGTTGTAATCGAACTCGGCATACGGCAAACTCTTATCCCAAGAGGTAGCATAAGCCAATGCACAAGCTCTTAACATATCTTCGAGAATCTGGTTGACTCTTTCGGTGCATCCATCCGTGCATGGATGATAAGGTATCTTGAAGTTCAAAGCGGGTCCCAGGCTTCATGCAACTTATTCCGAATCTTGAGGTAAATTGGGTACCTCTGTCCGATACAATCCTCTTTGGCACTCCGTGCAAACAAACAATCCGATCATGTATAATTCGCTAATTTATCTCCCGAGTAAGTGGTCTTCACGGGATAAAATGGGCTACTTTAGTCAAGCGATCCACTATAACCCATATGGAGTCATAACCCCTTGAGTCTTCGGCAAGCCGGTAATGAAATCCATTCCGATTTCCTCCCACTTCCACTCGTATTTTCATACCAGAGCAATCCTGCTGGTCTCTCGATGCATTGCCTTGACTCTCTGGCATACGTCGCACAATGCAACATGCTCGGCAACTTCACGTTTCATACTCGGCCACGAGAATCTCTCCTTGAGATCCTGATACATCTTGGCGCTTCGGGATGAATCGAGTACTTGAGTCATGGGCTTCTTCCAAAATCACCGCTTTAACTCCTTTTGTTAGGCACACAAATGCGATCCTTCATCCATAACGTGCCTGCTCATCCAACTCGAAATCCTTTGCCTTGCCTTCCTCCTTGATGGACTTAATCCTGCGGATCTTGTCATCATCATACATCCTTCTCGGATCTGATCCTCTAGGGTAGGCTTTACTTCCAATGCGGCCAAGAATCCGCTAGGTACAACCTCAATCTTCATCTTCTGAAAATCCTTACATAACTCATCCTGACTTGTGGCTAGCAACGCACTCACGGTATGGCTTTTCCGACTCAAGGCATCGGCTACTACGTTGGCCTTCCCGGATGGTAATGAATTCCAACATTATAGTCCTTGATCAATTCTAGCCATCTCCTTTGCCTCATATTCAGATCCGATTGGGTGAATATGTACTTAAGGCTCTTATGATCCGTATACACTTCACATCTGTTTCCAATCAGATAGTGACGCCATATCTTCAAAGCATGCACTACGGCAGCTAACTCTAGGTCATGTGTCGGATAATTTTCCTCATGCGGCCTCAATCGCCTTGATGCATAAGCGGCGACCTTTCCATTCTGCATCGGCACACATCCAAGTCCTTGGCGCGATGCGTCACAATAAATATCGAAGCTTTGAGCAACATCAGGTAGAACTAACACCGGTCTTGATGTCAATCGCTTCTTCAGCTCTGAAATCCTTCCTCACATTCTCAAGCGTCCATGCAAACTTCTTTTCCTTCTTCAAAGAATTGCGTAAGAGGTTTCGCAATTGTTGAAAAGCCTTCGATGAAACGGCGGTAGTATCCTGCCATTCCAAGGAAACTCGAATCTGGGTCACGATCTTGGTGCTCCCAATGTAACACAGCTTCTACTTTGCTTGGATCTACTGGCGACTCCTTCATGCGGTCATTACATGTCCAAGAAACTCCACCTTGTCCTTCCAAAAATCACACTTCTTGAACTTGGCGAAAAGTTCTTTGTTCCTCGGCTTTTCCAAAACTCGCCTTAAGTGTTCGGCATGTTCATCCTCTGTCTTGGAGTAGATTAGGATATCGTCTATGAACACGACGACAAACTTGTCCAAATATTCCATGAACACCTTATTCATCATATTCATGAAATAAAATTTGGCGCGTCGTCGACCCAAAGGACATAATCAGAACTCGTAATGTCCATATCTTGACGAGAATGCAGTCTTGAATATCTTACGATCGGATCTTCAATCGATGGTATCCCGATCTCGAGATCAATCTTGGAGAAAACTCCGGCTCCTCTTAACTGATCAAACAAATCATCAATCCTGGGTAGCGGATACTTATTCTTCACGGTGACTTCATTGAGTGCACGGTAGTCGATGCACATCCTGAAACTCCCGTCCTTCTTCTTGACAAACAAAAGCGGCGCTCCCCACGGCGACGAACTTGGTCTCGATAAATCCTTTCTCCATTAACTCCTCTAGCTGTTTCTTCATTTCTACCAACTCCTCGGTAGACATCCGATAGGGTCTCTTTGCTATCGGTCTTTGTGCAGTACAAGCTCTATCACAAACTCTATGTCCCTGTCTGCGGCATACCAGGTAGATCTTCGGGAAAAACATCGGGTACTCATTTACTCTTGGGACATCCTCTATGCCGATTGCCTTGGTACTGTTAACCATCAATCGTCCATCTCTAAGCTGCAGTGGCTTGAAATTCCACTTTCTTCCCACACGGGCTCTCAATCGAGATAGTCCTTCGTCCACAATCCAATACGGCCTTGTGCTTGGATAACCAATCCATTCCCAATATAACATCTAAGGTGCAGGTCTCCAAAATTATAAGGTTTGCTAGGAACTCTATTCCATCTATTAGTATTCTCACCCCGGAACATCCTACTTCCGTTCGGAGTTCGAAACCAGGGGTTTGAACTAAAAGCATGCACTTAAGTCTTGCAATCCTTAAATCATTTCTAGTAGCAAAGCCTTGCGAAACAAGCGAATCTGAAGCTCGAGTCAAACAAAAGCTGTGCAGTCTTGAGTTAACAAGTAACTTACCCGACGACGTCCGTAGCATTCTCGCAGTGCATCTGCGGTGACATGGTTGACTCGGCCTCTCACCACGCGATGCAGGGTGTGGCTCCTGGTCTTTGGCGTCCTAGCTGGGGTGGTTCCTAGATTGAAGCGAATCGGGGTCGCTCCTGCTGTCTTCTTCGGACAAGCTGTTGGCAAAGTGTCCTGGCTCGTTGCGATTGTAGCGGCGTCTCACTGTTCCTTCTTTGGCTGCCTGGGGTAGCGTTTCTAGCGAAATTTGGGTGCAGTAGTTTTGATTGGCAGGTCTTGGTCTTTGGGAATGGTGTCCTTGTTGCATTCTCGTGGTTGGAATCAAGAATTGATTTGGTGCAACTCTCAGCGCCGCTATTGCGTTCACTCGACGTGATCCTTCTTTGTTGCATCCTGCGCTTCCTGTCCTCATCCAGTTCCTTGCGCTTGTCCTCAAGAATAAGCGCCTTATTCACCAACTCTTGGAAATGCAGGAAGGTGTGGGTGATCAATCCTACTTGCAATCTGAGTTAAGTCCCTTCATGAAAGCGAGGTATGCTGGATTTATCTGTCGCTACATCCTCAAAGCGTAGCGTGCTAGCTGTGTGAACTTGTTCGGAGTAGTCGACCCTTTGGTGATTACCTTGCTTGATGCTCTGAACTCCTCCTTCTTAAGGTCCATAATTCCTTCAGGCCACGTGATCTGTCGAATGCATTGTGAACTCTTCCCAAGTGATATCTTGAGGGTTCTCTGCGTGGCACGAAGTTCTCCCACCATTCGGCCATTTGTTCCTTCCAAGCGATGAGAAGCGTAAAGTACCTTCTCATTCCCTATGCATTGAGCTATATGTAGCTTCCTCTCGATTGATCTTAACCAATCATCGGCCTCCAATGGATTGGCATTTCCAGAGAAAGTGGGTGGGTGAGTCCTCATGAACTCGACAACCTTGTATTCTCAAGCGTGGTCCACGATTAACTTGATTAGCGTGGCCTGGCGATGACGTGCTGCATTTGTTGCATCATAGCATGCATCAATCGGGTCTGAGCAAAGCAAGAAATGCTCCAAAATTCTGCACATCCGATGGCGGTCTTTGGTGCTCCATCATTGGGGTTTTCATTGGCGAGATCCACTCCCATTGCTTCCAAAGTTCCCACGGGTGTTCACCATCTGTTGATTGCTCTAGGTTTAGAGATGAGAGGGAAACAAGAATAGACAAGTAATATGGAACTTATGCGGGGCGAAAGGTGTAGCCTTAAGGTCCAACTTTATTATTAGTAACTTGGTATGGCTGCTTACAATGCCTAAGGGCCTTGCAACACATCTTGCACACTCAAAGAAACAAAGCAAATCCAAATCGAACTAACTCTGGAGTCTAACGCCTAAAGGGTGACTCTTTCTTCTATGACGCGACTCGGCGTAGGAGTCTCACTATAGAACCTATGCTCACTCATCGAGAAAACCTCCCCGGCACGGTGCGGGTCTTTGCGGCATAGGCGCCGAAGCGATCGCCATGTCCAGCGACTATGTCATCTGTGGTAGTCGAAGAAGCGGTGTCCTCATCGAGATCGACTCCTCTGGATCTGGCTCGTGTAGCTCAATCTTGGCTCTGTCTGCAGTCCGTACAAAGTCATCTCCAACTCGTCAATCCTTCGTAGAAGGTGTGCCACATACTCTTGAGCTTCCCGCCATCTGTTCTTCTCTGTCGTGATCTCCTTGCGGGCCTTCTGTAGCTCCTTGCTTGTATTATCTAGTACATCTTCCTGGGCGACGACAAATCGTGCCAAGCGTATGTAACCGTGGCATTCTCATCCTGAATCGTCTTGGTCAAGAAGGTTATCGCTGCGCGGATGATAACGGAACACCGTGCTTTCCAACTCTCTGGCGTGGATACTGGTAATGTGCCGCATTGCTCGTCGTGAAACTTCTTGGATACCCATCTGCATTGTAGATCTCCTGGCAGTGCAGTGTATCGGGCGATTGCACTGGCCCTCTTCCTGACAGTACCTCAATCCTCACGTCACAAGCCTTGATCAATCACGCTTGTCGATCACTTCCACTTGGTATTGGGGCTTCTCAAAATCTCCGAGAGTTTGTAGCATGTGCCAAAGTTCCGCGGCGTGACCAACTCCTAGATCAACGTAGTTGAACTCTTCCTCCATCTGTCACAAGAGTGCTTTTCGTAAGAACTCGGAATTTTTCAATTGTGACAAGGTAAGGGAAAATTTCAGCAAGAGACAAGAAAAGAGAGAAGGGGATAAGTCGAGATGTCATTTCTTATCTTGACAAATTTTTAGCTTTAGAAAATAGGTTTTATCCTCACTACGACCATTCTAGCTTAGGGTTGAGCCTACAGTCAAGTATGGCTCTGATACCACCTCTGTCGGGACCCCGAATTTGCAAATCCGGACCCTCTGTGTATTCAGCACTAGTCCAGGAACGCGCTAGTGCACACAGTCTTAACATCGGTATATATCACAATCATACCAAACGATACTATCAAAGTACTTTATTTAAATAATCAAAGGGTTACTCGACCTTATGGCCAAGTTACAAATATATGCCTTGCAAGGCAGAACTTATTCAGAGAGAATCAATAGCAGCGGAAAATCAAATAAACTTCGTGGCGCCATCCAGTATACCACAGCAATCGATCGGGCTCGCATCCCTAAGTAGCCGGGTCCTCTTGGAGTTCCTCCTCCGAAATCGGCGTAGTCTCCTCTTCAAGCGGTATTGTGTTGAGGCAAGGGTGAGTACTTGGTACTCGACAAGTCATGCATAATGCAAGCTAATATACTATATGCATGGCTTGGTACAAAGGAATAGCTCAAGGTATATTTGAAGTAAACAGCATTTGAAAAGTAATATAAGTAGATTCGAAAGCAGTAGAAATAAGTAAAGCATAAATAACTTTTCAAGAAGTTTAATAAACATTTTTCCCATCCTAAACCATATTTCCATCATCTTCCTTGTTAAACCAACCCATCTTTTCAAAACCAAGTTATTTTGTAAAATCTAACCCTTGACTGTAATTCCCGAGCATTGTCAAGATCACAGTGGACTCGGCTATTCAAATAGATTCTACACTCTGCAGAGGTTATGCACTTTACCCACAAGATACAGGTCAAACACCACAAAGGCGAGTTCAGTAACAAAGCCTTTGGAAGCCTCAAACAACACAGGTGGTCCTCTTGATGCGTGCTCTACACCATCCCTTCCCTTAGCCAAGGCGAAGTATGGGACCAACACACCGTTAGATGGGTACTGGCCACGACCACGATACGCTCCCCGCACAATCACACAAAAGGTGTAATCGACACCCTGAGGCTCCACAAGTGAGTCCTTAGCGACTTAGTCAACTAGGGCCGTCCCATTCCGACCATGTGGTTGCAAGTATGACCCAGTTCAAAGGCTTGCAAGGTTAAGTCCTTAGAGTGACCAGGGCAAGACTACCCGAAAAACCAAATCAACACTCCCAATGCCACACTGGCCCACCTGATTACTCTTGCCACATGCCCCGGTCGAAATCTGTTTATCAAACCCCAGTTGATTACCATGCACCACGTGCCATCAACATCACATGATACTTTTCCAAAACAGGTTCAATATATCATTAAGTCAATATTAGCATTTGATTGTCCAAAAATCATGTCATGAGCACGTAAGTGTGTCTAAGCAGTATACTACAACGATCTAAACCCATGTTGGCAATTTAGTAATGTCCAACTAGTAAACCACAACTAGGGTGACAAAAGGTCATGGCACATACTTAAGTAATCAAGGTGTCATATAGCAAATTGGTATTTATCTAACCCCCATGTTTAAACAAAGTATCTTTCTAATTGAACTAGCATGCAATAGTTTAAATCAAAATAGATTTCGAAATAGGATCAATATGGTCAAAGCACAACTTGCCTTCAAAAAGTACTTGCTCTTGGTCTTGAGTTGGATCCTGAGTCAACACTTCTCCCTCGAATCCTTCCGGCACTTCAACGTCTACTCGTAAAGCGTGCAAATAGCAAATACACAAATGAACACTATGCAAAAAGATCCCAAAACTCCAAATAAAATCCATAAACAGAGAGAACATAATTTTTCGGATTTTTAGAAACTGGAATCGTCAAATTTGGAGTTAAAACGCAAAAGTTATGATTATTTAAAGTTTAAATAATCAATTAAATAATTTTACAGAGAAAAACTTTAGTCCAAAAATTAAATAAAATTCATATTTAGGTAGATCTCAATTTTATACAAATTTAGAAATTTGAATCGCTCAAATCGGAGTTGAAACGCAAAAGTTATAAGCGTTTGAAGTTTGAATCTAAATTTGAAATCATTATTTGAATTAATAAATCATTTTCTTTTCGAAATTAATTATTGCGTCAGCAATAACACGTGTCGGCCTGTGATTGGTCCACGGTGACCTGCTGGCGTCGGCACGAGCGGTCTCCACGATGACGTCATCATGACGTCATCATGCCACGTGGCATGCTCGGTCTTTGCCACACGTGTCTCGATCCATGGATCGGGTCCCGCAGTGACGCCCGGCCCATGGTGGGCCGCGGCCTACGGCTGAGGCTGACACGCGGGTCCCACCCGTCGATGGAGTCACGTGCACGGTGAGGCTCTCTCGGGCGAGGCACTGACATGCGGCCCCGCATGTCAGTGACACGCAGTCACGCCCAGGTTCGGCCGGCGCACGCGGGCTTTGTCGATGACTCAACGCCGCGCGGCGGTGGCTACGTGGCATGATCACGGCCGTTAGATCTAGATCCAACGGTCTAGATCTACCCTAGGTTAACGCGATTTCCAACACGTGGCGATCGTGGGCCGTTGGATCTTGATCCAGCGGTCTAGATCCAACCTGGTCTTCTAAAGCCTCGGAAGCGTGGACTCACCGTGATCGTCGGATGGTGATCGAACGCGGACAAGCCATGGTCGCGCGGCGCTGGTTGACGAGGTCTGGCGGACTTGAGGACGACGACACACGGGGCGGCGCAACGGAGTAGATCCGTGAAGGAGGAGAGGTCGGGTCGGTGCGTCTCGGTCCGGATCACGAATCGGGACTTGGGTGCGGCGGAGGTGGCTCGGCAGCGGCAGTAGCTGACCAAAACCAGCGCGGCGCAAAGCAACCGGCGAGGAATCGCGGGCACGCGAGACGCCGGAGAGGTGGCGGGTAGGGCAAGTTGTGCGCAGGCAAGGGCGAACCTCGGCCGCTCCGGGCATTAAATAGCCCCGGCGTTTGCGCGGAAACCGAAGCCCTAACCGTGTCCCGCTCGGTCACGGCGGAGATCACCGGCTCGGATTCGGATGAGGACGACGACCGGATGCCGTCCACGTGTCCCGCATCGGACGGTCCACATGCTCTCGCGACGCGGCGCACGCACGGCCGTTGGATCAAGATCCAACGGTCGTGGTCCAGGGTTAGAGTTGGGTTCGGCGACGCGGTTCGACCGAATCAAAAGGCTCGGTCGGGTTCGGGTCGGACTCGAGTCCGACTCGGACCCGAGGAATAGTAATGACCGGTCGGTCCTTTTCCAGCGAATTAATATTTAAAATAATTCCCAGTAATTCATTTAATTCATTAAAAATAGCAAATGACTCAGAAAAATTCCAGAAAAATTCTGGAAAATATTTTGGATCATTTTGGACTCGAATAAAATATTTCCAACAAAATTTTATTTGCAAAATTAAATTCTTTAATTATTTCAAAATGGAATAAATTCAAATAAATTCCAAATAAACCCAAATAAATTCCAGAAAATTCCAAAAATTCACCAAAGTGTCAAATCACACATGAATTTAAGAAAAGCAAAATTTTGGGATGTTACAACGTTCTAATCCCCAGATCTATTTCCAACCGTTGGATTTAGATCCAACGGTTTAGATGGTGCCACGTAGCCTTAACCGCACCGTACTAGATCCAATTTCAGCCGTTAGATCTAGATCAAACGGCTAGCGTTAACCCACGTGATAGCGTTAGAATAGATCTTGATCGTTCGATCAAGATCGAACGGTCCTTATCAGCCGAGTAGTTTCCTAACGCGTTAAGCCAGATCCGATCTGGGCCGTTGATTTTCAAATCAACGGCCGAGATCTAGCCACGTGGGCGGAAGTCTGACCGCCGCGGTCAGCGCGGTCGCCGCCCGGTCACCGCTGACGTCACGTGTGACGTCAGCGTGGGGCCCGCGTGTCAGCGGCCCAGCCAACCGCACCATGACGTCACCGCTGACGTCACGGTGGGGCCCGCGTGTCAGCCGTCCTCGGCCGAGTCGTGCTGACGTCACCGCTGACGTCAGTATGGGTCCCGCGTGTCAGTGACACATGCGCCGTGGACCGGGTCCACGGTGGACCAAGCCGCGCCGTGCGCCGGGTCCATGGACCCGAGGCGACGTGGCGGCTCCCGATTGGTCCACGTGTCATGCTGACGCAATAAATTGATTTCCGAAAAAGAAAATGATTTATTAATTCGGTTTATTGATTTCAAAATTGGATTCAAACTTCAAATGATTATAACTTTTGCGTTTCAACTCCGATTTGAGTGATTCAAATTTCTAAATTTTCATAAAAATGAGACCTACTCAAATATGAATTTTAATTAATTTTCGATGATGAATATTTCTCTGTTTTTATTTAATTAATGCTTTCTTTAAACTTTAAACGATTATAACTTTTGCATTTTAACTCCGAATTTGACGATTCCAGTTTCTAAAAATTCATAAAATTATGCTCTCTCTGTTTGTGAACTTTATTTGAAGTTTTGGATACTTCTTGTCTACTATTTATTTATTTATTGCTATTTGCACGCTTTACGAGTAGACGTTGAAGGGCCCGAAGGCTTCGAAGGTGAAGTGTTGACCCAGGAGTTAGCTCAGGACCAAGAACAAGTACTCTTTGAAGGCAAGTTGTGCTTTGACCATGTTGATCCCATTTTCAAATTACTTTGGGTTTAAATTATTGCATGCTAGTTTAATTAGAAAATACTTATTTAAATTCCGGGGAAATAGATAAATGCCAAATTGCTGTATGACACCTTGGTTAATTAAATATGTGCCATGACCCCTTGTCACCCTAGTTGTGGATCATTAGTTGGACATTATTAAATTGCCAACATGGGTGGTTAGACCGATGTAGTGTGCTTAGCCTTGCCACGTGAAATGCTTTGGACAATCAAATGCTAATATTGACTTAATGAGATACTGCACCCGTTTTTGAAGAAGTATCATGTGTTGTGATTGTTGATGGCACGTGGTGCTTGGTAATCAACTGGGGTTTGATAAATAGCTTTCGACCGGGGCATGTGGCAAGAATGATCAGGGCGGGCCAGTTGTGGCACCGGGAACGTTGTTTTGGTTCTTCGGGTAGTCTTGTCCTGGTCACCCTAAGGACTTAACCTTGCAAGCCTTTGAACTGAGTCAAACGTGCAACCACATGTCTGTAATGGGACGAACCTAGTTGATTAAGTTGCTAATAACGTACCTGTGGGACCTCAGGATGTCAACTATACCTTTTGTGTAGTTGTACGGGGGGCGTGCAGTGCGGCCAGGTACCCATCTAACGGTTGATTGGCCTAAACTTCGCCTTCGCTAAGGGAAGGGTTAGTGTGCAATAACCGGGGAGGCCCACTTGTGCTGTTAGAAGTTTTCGAAAGACTTTGTTACGGACACTCGCCTTTGTGGTGTTTGACTGTATCTTGTGGGTAAAGTGCATAACCTCTGCAGAGTGTAAAATCTATTCGAAGAGCCGTGTCCGCGGTATTGGACATCGCTCGGGGATTACAGTCAAGGGTTAGACTTTCTTGAAAATAACTTGGACTTGAAAGGTTGGGTTTGGTTAATAATGATGTTGATGGAAATGTGGATTAGGAGTGGAGAAGATGTTTATTTAACTCATGGAAAAGTTATTGATGTTATACTTGTTTCTACTGCTTTCGAATCTACTTATGATACTTGTTGAATGCTGTTTACTGCAAATATACCTTGAGCTATTCCTTTGTATTAAGCCATGCATCTAGTATATTAGCTGCATTCTGTGCATAACTTGCTGAGTACCAAGTACTCACCCTTGCCGCAATACAACACCAGTTGAGGAAGAGTCTACACCAGCTGTGGAGGAGGAGCTCCATGAGGAACCGTCTAACTAGGGAGCGAGCCCAGTCAGTTGCCTGTGGTATACTGGATGGCGCCACGATGTTATCTTACTTTTTCCGCTGCTATTATTTCTCTTTTATTAAGTTTCGCCCTGCGAGGCGTATATTTGTAACTCGACCCTAAGGTTGAGCAACCAATTTGGTTAACTAATTAAAGTACCTTATTATTCGTTGAGTATGATTGTGATATTTACCAATGTTGAGACTGTGTGCATTAGCGCGTTCCTGGACTAGTGCTGAATACACAGAGGGTCCGGGTTTGCAAATTCGGGTCCCGACAGACTCCTAGAAGAACGGCACCGAGCCTGGCTCCGCCCAGTACCGGAAGGAGGGGTTGGCCCTGGAGCTCTCCTTGATGATGAGCCGCTTGTCGGAGTTCACCGCGGAACTCGCCGCCGGCGAACTCGGGATCAAATGCGCACACAAGAACAAGAACAAGATAGATGTTTTTGGTGCTGCAAAACAACTGGGTAGCTTTTCTCATTGTATTCCGTGACTTTATATATGGAAAAAGAACAAGCTTAATAAGGAAAACAATCAACTAAACAGGCAAGCAATTTGCCCCTCCTGCATAAGGAAAGCAAACAACTAAACTAGGCAACTAAATCAACCTGCATAAGGAAAGCAAGCAACTAAACTAGGCAACTAAATCAACCTGCATAAGGAAAGCAAGCAACTAAACTAGGCAACTAAATCAATCCAATTGGATGTCATTACAGGAGCAGATCATGGGTTATGATCAACATTTCTCCCCCTAAGCCTTGATCGGATCTCTTGTAATGTTACTGACGCCGATCTTGGCGTGCAGCTCCTGGAAGCGCACGCGCCCGAGCGCCTTGGTGAGGATGTCCGCGAGCTGCTTCTCCGTTGAGATGTGCCCGATGACGATCTTTCCCTCATTGATACATTCCTGGATATAATGGAAACGAGTATCAATATGTTTGGACTGGTCATGAAACACGGGGTTTTTGCTAAGAGCGATGGTGGACATGTTGTCCACCTTGAGCTCTGGTGCTCCAGACTCAGAGCCGACGAGGTCCCTCAAGAGTTGAGCAAGCCAGACACCTGACACGCAGCGGTAGCCACCGCGATATACTCTGCTTCGCAAGAAGACAGAGCCACCACCTTCTGCATAGATGATTGCCAGGTGATGGGGTTGTCACCGAGGAAAAAGATGACACCACTTGTGCTCTTCCGGGTGTCAACGTCCCCAGCCATGTCGGCGTCACTGAAACCGATCAGCGTCAACTTCTCAACATTCTTCTTGGCGTAGCACAGCCCATAGCCACGTGTTCCAGTGACATATCGCAATACACGCTTCACCGTTGCCAGGTGTTCTTCGTGCGGCTTCTCCATGAACTGACTTAAAAATCCCACCGAGAAGGCGAGGTCCGGCCGGGTGTGCACTAAGTATCGAAGCCCGCCGATGATGCGCCGGTACTCCGTGGCGTTCACCGTAGCTGTGGTGCTCTCCCAGCTCAACTTGAGTCGCGGCTCCATGGGTGCCAGCGCAGGATTACACTCCTGCATCCCGCTCCGCTCCAAAAGCTTATCAGCGTAGGCGGTTTGGCACATGGTGATACCGGCGGGTCCTTGGCTGACCTCGATGCCGAGGTAGTAGGATAGCAGGCCGAGGTCACTCATGCAGAAGACACTCTTCATCTCTGACTTGAATGCCAAGATATTGTGGTTGCCGTAGCCGGTGATCACCAGGTCATCGACGTAGACACTGACGATGAGCTGTGACGTGCCCCTGGAGCACGTTTACACTCCGTGCTCTGAGATGCTCCTCTGAAAACCAAGTGACATCATGGCAGAGTCGAACTTGGCATTCCAGGCCCTGGGTGCCTGCTTCAGGCCGTACAACGCCTTGTGCAGGCGTAAGACCTTGCGCTCCGCACCGTCGACGACGAAACCAGGCGGCTGGGTGACGTAGACCTCCTCCTTGATCTCGCCATTGAGAAACGCGCTCTTTACGTCCATATGATGAACGTCCCAGCCTTGGTGCGCTGCCAGTGCGAGCATGGTGCGCACGGATTCCATCCGTGCCACCGGAGTGAAGACTTCATCGTAGTCGATGCCGGTGCGCTGGACGTAGCCCTTTGCCACCAAACGCGCCTTGTGCCGGACGACGTTGCCGTTCTCATCGTGCTTCACTTTGAAGATCCACTTGAGCCCGATCGCACGGTGTCCAGGTGGGAGCTCGACGAGGTCCCAAGTGGTGTTGTCGGTGATGGATTTCATCTCCTCGATCATTGCCGCCCTCCAGCATGCCTCCCTCTCAGCTTCACCAAATGAGGCCGGCTCCTCAGCTGTGGTGAAGTGGAGCTCGTCGTTGAGGACCCGTGGTGCCAGCCCGGGTGGCGTCGCAGGCCCAATGATGGAGTCGATGACGCGAAACCGGAGTGGTGCGTCATCGTGGTCGGCGTCCAAATCCTGCTCGTGGCCCGGTGGTGGGGACACGAAATCAATTGGCAGGGTTGGATCGCCTGCAGTTGCGTGTGGTGAGACTGCCTCAGCAGCGGGCAACATTGACACTGGCGTTGACGAGGGAGTGCATGGTGTCGCAGTCCCCAGGTCTTCCTCATCTTCTTGTGGTGCGCTAGGTATGTACGCCGTGGCATACTCGATGATGAACGGCTCTGTGCCCGGGTCGTTGCTTTCGCCGTGCTTTCTCCACTCCCATTGAGCCGCCTCGTCGAAAATGACATCTCGAGAGACAGTGACACGCCCGCTGTTGGGGTCAAAGAAGCGATACACCTTGGAGCCACTCTCGTAGCCGACGAAAATCATCCGTGAGCTACGGTCGTCAAGTTTCTTCTGCTGTGGCCGCGTGTGCTTGACGTACTCGATGCAGCCGAAGGTGCGGAGGTAGTGGACCAGTGGGCGTTCGCCGTGCCATGCCTCGTAGGGGGTCTTCCCGTCGAGCGCACGCATCGGGGCACGGTTCAAGATGTGAACCGCGGTGGTGACGGCTTTGCCCCAGAAGTATCCAGGAAGGTTCTTCGCCTTGAGCATGCACCGTGCCATGGCGACCACGCTCTGGTTGCGGCGCTCAACCACCCCATTCTGATGTGGTGAATAGGGGGCAGTGAGCTACCGCTGCACGCCGCGCTCGGCGTAGTACCTCCCGAACTCCACGAAGGTGAACTCCCCACCACGGTCGGTGCAGAGGACCTTGAGCTTGCGTCCCGTCTCTACCTCGACCGAAGTTTGGAAGTTCTTGATCGCAGATGCCGCTTGGTCCTTGCTGGGAAGGAGAGTGAGCCACATGTAGTGGCTCAGGTCGTCGACCAGTAGCAAGAAGTACTGGTTGTTGTTGGGAGTCGTAGGCGAGATCGGGCCGTAGAGATCCCTGTGGATGAGGTCGAGGATGCGCGCCGCGCGTCACCGTGCTTGCTCGGGGAAGGATGCGCGCCGCTGCTTGCCGATGAGGCAGGCGTCGCACACCTGGTCGACTTGATCGAGCGGCGGCAATCCGCGTACCATGCCGTGGTGCGCGAGCCTGCACAGGATCGAAATCGAGGTGCCGAATCGGGTGTGCGGCTCGAGCGACCTCATAACTCCGGCGAGATAGGCGAGCAGGCGCCCGATGTTGAGCTCCAGGAGGTAGAGGCGTGTCGACGAGCGCTTCACACGAGCGAGCAGCTTGCGCCCCTGCTCGTAGATCCTCAGGATACCGCCGTTGATGTCGATTCTGCAGCCCGCCTCATCCAATTGGCCGAGGCTGATTATGTTCGCTGTTAGACGGGGAATGAAATACACCCCCGTCAATGTATGGTGTTCGCTGTTCTTGCAGCTAAAGATGATGGTGCCACACCCCTCGATCTCCACCACGGACCCGTCCCCGAAACGGACGGTCCCGCAGATGCCGGCGTCGAGCTCCGAAAAGACACTCCTTGCGCCGGTCATGTGGTTCGTAGCTCCAGTATCCAGAACCCATAGATGGGAATCCTGATCCTCTTGTGGTCTAAGCTGGGTGAAGACACTCTCCTCCCTGATCTCGACGCGGTGGGGCGGCGGCGAAGTCGTGGTGCGGCTGGATCTGGCTGGTGGTGGCAGAGTGGTGACGGAGACTGCAGCCTGTGCCATCATCAGTGTTGGCTCATCCTCCTCACCTTGGGCCACGTGGGCCTGGGCCTTCCTAGGCTTGCTGCGATAGTCCTTGGCCCAATGACCGGACTTGCCGCAGTTTCGGCAATTGTTGTCGTTGGGCCGCTCATTGCCCTTTGCGTCACGGTTTCCAACTCCATGCCCACGCCTCGTCTTGCCACGCCGCTTGCCACTGCTGGAACCACTGCTCTCACTGTCGTTGTCGTGCAGCTTCAAGCGAGTGAGCCGCTCCTCTTCGCTGAGAAGAAGCCGACCTTGCTTGTCGATGACGGCCGTCATGGCGGTGCAGGCTTCTTAAACCGCTCCTCGACTTGCCGGAGTCTCCCGACAACCTCCTCGATTGTGAGATGCGATCTGCGTCAGGTGATCTGGGACCACCTGCAGCATCTTCTTGATGATCTCCGCATCCGTCACATCACTGCCGAGGACACAGATGTTGTTTGCAAGGCTGACGATGCGGAGAGCGAAATCGTCGACGGATTCCCCCTCCTTGAAGGTGATGTCGCCGAACTCCTTGCGCAGTTGCCGCGCATTGGCCTCGCACAATCGTTGGACGCCGACTCGGACGGTCTTCACTGCCTCCCAGGCTGAGCGCGCCGTGCGCTTATGCGCCAACGACCTGAGCATCTCGGGTGGGACAGCACGCAAGATCGCCGCCAGTGCGAGACGATCCTCGCGGTACTTGATGATTTCGTCTTCCTCCGGCTCGACGGCATGCCAAAGACCTTGCGCCTGCATGTTCACGCGCATCAACAATGACCATTCTTGGTAATTGGTGCGCGTGAGCATAGGGTACTGGACCGCACCGCCAGTCTCCTTCACGACACGCTCGACGATGACTTCTCCACCATGGCGCCCTTGGCGCGGCACGGGAGAGTGCGAGACACGGCACCGTCGTGGTGGTGATGGCGAGTGCAGACTCTGATGTGGCGCAGACGATATAGACATGGCCCTTGGTACCGTAGATGCTCTGATACCAAATGTCGGAGTTCACCGCGGAACTCGCCGCCGGCGAACTCGGGATCAAATGCGCACACAAGAATAAGAACAAGATAGATGTTTTTGGTGCTGCAAAACAACTGGGCAGCTTTTCTCATTGTATTCCATGACTTTATATAGGGAAAAAGAACAAGCTTAATAAGGAAAACAATCAACTAAACAGGCAAGCAATTTGCCCCTCTTGCATAAGGAAAGCAAGCAACTAAACTAGGCAACTAAATCAACCTGCATAAGGAAAGCAAGCAACTAAACTAGGCAACTAAATCAATCCAATTGGATGTCATTACAGGAGCAGATCATGGGTTATGATCAACACCGCTCGTAGAACTTGCTGTCCTGCTTGGTCAGAACTTACGTACGCTAGCTGACGCTCGAGCCGAACAAGCGCCATGTCGAGCACTACAGGATGCATCGAACGACACCGTAGAATGGGCTGGGAAACAGTGGTGAAGATAGTACGACAATAGAGGGTGTGATTAAAAGACTAAACTAAATTAGTTTAAATATAGTTGAAACAGTGGCGAAGATAGTATGAAAATAGACTGTGCGATTAACGAACTAAACTAAATTGGTATAAATATAGTTTTATACTTTCATACAATTCAAATTTATACATAAATAGAAGAGAACTAAAAGAAAAAATGCTTGAGCCGGTCAAGCGCCATGTCGAGCACTACAGGATGCACTGAACGACACCATAGAATGGGCTGGGAAACAGTGGTGAAGATAGTACGAAAATAGAGGGTGCACTTAAAGAATTAAACTAAATTGGCATAATATAATTTTATACTCTCGTACAATCCAAATTTATATATAAATGGAAGAAAATTAAAGTTAAAAACGGAGAAGTACAATGAATATACTTTGCTAATGGATAGCATATTCTCTAAACATATAAATGAACAGGTGTAGCGCGCAGATCTGACGCTCGGCGATTCCCTCCCTCCCCTCCTGGCCTCCTCCTTGTCCTCGGCTGTCGCCTCCTCGTCGTCCTATACTGCTCCAAATCCTATATCCAGAGTCCTTGACTCCTTTGCTCCTCGCGCCCATGGCTCCGTGCGCCGTCAGATCTTAATGTGTGTTACTTCTTATAACTGCATAATGGTTGCATTATCTTTAACCAACGCTGTTGTGTTTTTGACAACACACAAGCCACTCAATAGGAAAGAAGCCCCAGAATAGTTCAATGGGATTCCTAGAGAAAGGGGGAGGGGGGGTGGGGGGGGGGAGTTATTCCTAACTTTCAGTCTTAAGACAAATTATCCCCATGTTGCCCAAATCTTTAGACTGCTATCATGCATCAAGCAAAGCTCTGTAGCACCTGCATGGCCACAAGCTCCAAACATCTTTACCGCAGGATTTACATAATATCGAACGTTTCCAAACACTGCTACTGAAGTCTATAAGCAGTTGTCTAAACCACTAAATGACTAAATCACAAGAGGCAAAATGGCTCCAAAAATTACAAAAGTTTTGTGGATTCACCTAACATGGTACTGATGTATGTGTAAATTTTCCAGAATTTTTAACAGTTCTAGATTTTCCACACAAATTCTTTTATAGCCTCAGTTTTAATATAAGTGTAGTACTCCCTCCGGTTCGCAAAATGTCTGTTTGGGATACGTGCAGTCAAACTTTTAAAACTTTAGCTATCAATATCTTTTTAAATATTTAAATTGGATGCATGAAAATCATATGTGTAGATTTATCTCGGATTACACTTTCATAATATTATAATATTATGAGATTTTAAAAATATATTACAATAGAAATTAGTGGTCAAAGTTGAGTTTTGGGAACCGTGTATAGCGTCAGACAACAACGATATGCCCGATGGGACTATTGAATTGTTCAGATGGTTACTCTCTCCAAGGATGTTGTTAATCGGCCTTCACACAAAAAATCAGAATTTTCATCCTTCCTATGAATTTTATCACCCGTCAGTATATGCTCGCCAGCTCGGCTTCGGACAAGTAATTCCAAGCCTTACTCTGCTTGGTCGGTTTAGCCCTAGGGAGCTGGTGCGTAAAGCTGCCACTACTACCATGATCCTTGGCATGGCCGACGATCTTCGACTCTGGAATGTGCCTCGCGTCCTGCTTCATAGCCGATGCTCTTTGGACTTTACTACATGGTGGCCAAAAATAACAGCTACAATGTTCCTAGAAGAATTTACACTTTCTGCCCTCATAGCCAATTTCTACCCAAGCTTGGCTGATGACTCAGAATCAACCAACTCCTACGATAGTACTTTAAGTTCCAGCAGTGAAGCTAGTTCTTGTGATCATACTAATACGAGCATAGTTGATATTACGGGTGAGGTATTAGCCGATGTAGATCTACTCTCATACTAACCATCAAACATTTTTCTGAATTGGAATTGACCGGTTTCCTTTTCTTTTGCAGACTAAGGCATCTAACAAGAGGCCTGCCGGAGGTTCTTCTAACGCCGGTCAAGCAAGCAAAAAGCCACACACATCGGCTAAGATTGCTTTGTTAGGTTATACCTCCGGAACTTTGGGCATCCGAGTCCCCTCCCTATCTGACCTGGAGCACCAATAACCAAGTAAGCTTTTATTTCACCTGCTAAACTTACAATTTATTTACCACATTCACGTTCTAATCCTCGAAGCGAATGTTTCCGTAGAGACAAAACATGAACGGTCGATGTTCAGGACCTAGGGTCCCTAGATCGAGCTTACGAATGAACTTTGGGTTGCCTTTATATATTCAAATGATATTGCAAGGGGAACTAGGGATAGATGGAAATTGGATTGTATTGCTTTTCTCTAGACGAAGTACAGAAAGACAAATTACAAGACTGCCTAATGCTATCTTGCGTTCTCCTGTTGTTGTTGGTTGATTCATCTGTTCATTCTCTTCTTTTCTTCTTTCCTTGTCCTTGGCGAGAGAAGCCTATTTATAGCCTTGAAGGGATGAAAATTGTCATCTTCAGAGAGGTGTTTTCCCGTCAAACGGTGTCGTTTGGTCAAAAGGTATCTTCTTACCGAAAGGATGGATTTTCGTCAGAAAGATGCCGCTTTGCTATTGGCAACTTCCAAGTGGTTGTCAGTATTTGTCAGAGAAAGCTTCTTTTGCACGTTATCTGTACGCAAAGGATTTTTCTTCTGTCCGACCAAAGCCTGGTCGGACTGACTTAAATCTAGGTCGGCATGGTAAAAGACGTCATAGTCTGACCTGAATAGTTTCTCAGATCAAGCTATCGCTGACCTGGAAATGTTTAGTTGTCATCCGACCTAAATTAGGTCAGGTGGTTTTTATGCAGTCAACATAAATCTTAATCGATTGTAATATTAGTGTGTCTCTTTGAAATATGGGCCGCATTTATGGGGATATAACGGGCTCATTGAGAACCATAGCCACTAGTGGGCCTCAAGACAGATTTGATTATCATCGTCAGCTAGCCCCCAAGTCTTGAGAGAACACGTGTATTCTCCCGAGGCTTTTCAACTTCCGAGACGCTTAGAGTACCACACTAATCATGTCGCTTATAGTGTTTTGAGGAAATCTTTTCGATTTCCTTGGTAATCAAATCGATGATGAACATGTATAAATATGGAGAAGAGGTTTCCCTGAAGCACTTCATGCTTTCAGACCTCTTTTAGCGCAAAAAACAACTCGTCTTTTCTGCTTTCTTTCTCTTTTGCTCTTCAGGCTTTTCATCTTCCGTGTTTTTCTTTTGTTTTTGAGAAAATTTGATCAAGAACGGAGGTGAAAAGCCTTAAGAACTAAAAAGAAGTTCAAAACTTTTCATTTTTCGAGTTCTTTTCTCTATAACCTTTTTTGCGATGGAGAAATAGATCTTGACTGAGGCAAAGATCCAGGAGTTAGTTGATGTAGGTTTGATCCCTGCTCACAAAATATTGTTATGGGATCCTTGCAATGAGGATTCTAAACCCGTTCCCCAAGAGGGAAGGATTGTTCTTTTTGCCGCTTTTTTTCGGCTAGGGTTTCGTCTCTGAGAGCGAATTTCTAGCCGATTTGCTCGATCATTACCAGATTGAGCTTCATCATCTTCCTCCTAATTCTATTTTGATTTTGAGTGTTTTCTCACATCTTTGCGAGGCTTTTCTTGGTATTCTTCCTTCTGTTCGCATTTTTCGTCATTTTTATCAGTATACTAAAAATAATAAGTCTCCTAAAATTTTTGGGAGTGTTTACTTCAAGCTTTAGTATGGTCTCGTGTATCCCTTGCTGTTTATCAAGGATACATGGAAGGACTACCGGAATGAGTGATTTTATTTGGAGATTCCTGGCGATAGTCGCCCGAGGTTCACCGGAAAGGTCGCTCCTTCCTGGTCTGAGGTGGAAACAAAAGAAAAGAGGGACTACTTGAAACTTACTAAGGAATAAAGCAAAATTGTTGATGCTATCTTCATTTTAGTGGAAGGAGGACTTACGGGACATAAAATTGTATATGATTTTTTATTCCATAAGTTGAGCCCTCTAAAAAGGCAATGCAAACTCGCTTGTAGGATCGTGGGAGACCAAGATCCTACTAAAGACCAATCTGGAGGTAAGGATCTAAAAATCCTCTTTTTTTTTTCTCTTTATTCTGTTTATTTGCTAAAGGTATTTCGACTCACATAATTCCTTTGTGTTTTTAGTCCTTACCGATTGGAGAACCTGTGGGAAGATTGCACAAATTCTAGATATTCGTTCAGATCGACCCAATCAAAAAGCGCTGGACAAGCAGCCAACTAGTTTGATTGGTCAAAGCGATGAGTTCATAAATGAACGCATCGAGGTAAGTACCAAGTAGTACATTTGGTACAATAGACAAGCTACTGTTTTTTATTTAATGAAAAAATTTGTATAATTTTTTAGATACATAGTCGTAAGAGAGTCACCGACCATCCTGCGGTTTCTACCCAAGTTCCTGCTATGAAGAGGAAAAGGGCCGCAGGAAGGACTGCTCCAGTGGTCGGTAACACTTCGACCAGCTCTAGTCCGGTGCAAAGTTCACGCGCTGCCGGACCAACCGACCAGCCCCAAGTACAAAAGACTTCGGCTTGGTGTAGAAAAAAGAGTCTCCTCTCAGGTAAACAAAAAACCATATGGTGTATGGGATATTACATATAAAAATTATCCCATATTTCCAT
Source organism: Rhipidocladum racemiflorum (assembly GCA_036346355.1). Lineage (NCBI taxonomy): Eukaryota > Viridiplantae > Streptophyta > Magnoliopsida > Poales > Poaceae > Rhipidocladum > Rhipidocladum racemiflorum. The sequence continues at coordinate 26,710,536 of CM070571.1, forward strand.
ATGTGCAGGGTGAGGATGACGAGGAGAGTGATGACACCCTTCTAATCTTCAAGAGAAAGAAGGCTCCCATCCAGACTATGGAGGAAAGTGGATCCAAGCAGAAATCGAGGTGGATCCTTTGGTCAGTGACGAACCGACCAATGTGAATGCACCTTTGGAACCTATCATCGAGGAAATTGCAACAAGTGTGCAAGGTGCCGGTGTCGAATCGATTAGCGTTGCTGTCGAGTTCAATGAGGCATCTTTTGCTGTGGGAGAGATTATTACTTCTCCCATGGCAACAGAGGAAGATATCGGCAGAACTTCTACTGCCACGGAGGAGATCTCCCGTAAAGCAACAGAGAAAGAGGTCGGGGTGAGCCATGAACTGGTTATCATTATGACCACTGAGACCGACCAACCATCCTCTTCTGGTGCTACCGACCAGGAGAGGGTGAATCAACAAGATTTTGATAATCTGTTGTTTAAGGTACTTTTTATTTTTCTTCATAGTATTTCTTAAGAAAAAAAAGAAGAGATTAGTTCATCTTTCAAATTCTATTTATTTTACAGTTTTCGCAAGGAGTAGCTGATCTAGTTGGTCCTTAAGTCAGGACAAATGTAGAGAAAATTGTAAAAAAGTAAGTCACGTAAAACTTCTTTTTTCACGTTTATCTTCTACAATTGTCTCATTTTCTAACTTGCTTGTTTTTGAAAACAGAAAAGAAGAAAGAATAAAAAAATTGGAGACGTAGCTTCTGATGGTGCAGAACAGCGCCAAAGACTTCCAATTTGACCTCGTTAAATTGAAGGAACAATTTTCATTTAACGAGGAAAAGATTGCTCGTTATGTAATAGTTTTTAAAGAAAATGAGGAACAAATAAATAATTTATATGAAGAAATACAATGTACTTTTTTTTGGAAAAAATGCTGAGTTAGAAAGCAAAGTATTTTTTTCCATCTCAGTATTTACTTATCTTTTTCTTTTTGACAGGATTAAAATACCTTGTAGAGAGTCAAGAATTTAAGCTGGTCGAAGACGAAAAAGAGAAGAAACAAATGGTCGAGCTGAATTCCAAGACTCAAGCGGAAATTAATAAAATGTGAGAGCAAATAAAGAAATCCGACAAAGAAATAAAAAGAATAAGGGGAGTGAGTAAACCCATTCTGAATTTTATTTTTTCATAATTGTAAAAAATAACGACGGACTTGAAGGGAAAGCAAATAAAACTTAGAAGTCAAGATCTGTCGATTTATGAACTGGTCACGTGGGTAAAGGAGCAACTGAAGAGTCTCTCCGAACATATCCCCATGATGTTGAACACCATCAAATTAGCTCTTCAACAGTCGATCAGCTTCCAAGTTAATGCCCTCTTCATGAAGCTGAGGCATTACTACAAGGATGTTGTTGAGTTGGAGAAGTTGGCTCCCAATCTACAGTTCTCAACTGAAGAAGAAATGAAACAAACACAGGCAGAGTAGCATCTGCCGTGGATTTGTATATGAACAATGTAAAAGTTCAATTTAGAATGCAACGAGAAATTCCTTTAACTGTCTTTTGCGTATTAAGAATTAATCTGTTATTTGTGTGCTTTTGATTTGATCTTAAGTATATCATTACTAGCCCCCAACTATTTGTTTGGCTTGATTGTGATCGAAAAACAAATAGTTTTTATTATGAGTGCCGACCAGTTTGCTCTTTGCTATACACTCAGTATTAACCAGTAGCAGGTCAGAGATGAGGTCAGTCTAATGAGTTTCAACGGAATAAGTACTGGCTTACATGAAAAGTCTCTATTAGAAGTCATCTCACAACCCGACCAGCAACCTTGTGTTTTGTTCAGGGAATTATGTCGGATTAATCTTTCATGATTACTTTGAATGAAAGCAAGACAAGATTTAAAATAACACGATAAAGACAAAGATAGAAAGAATATAAATTTAATTTATGAATATGAAATGTGAATTTGTACATAAAACATGCGAAGATGCTGAATATTCCATGTATTAGAAAGAACTCGACCATCTTCTAAGGCAAGCCGAATAGAGCCAGGTCGGGTTATTAATACTATAGTAAAGGGATCTTTCCACTTAGAAGATAACTTGTTTAAGTTAGATTAGTTCTAGATACGTCTTAAAACCAAATCCCCCACACTAAGAGTTTGTGGTTGGACTTTTTTTATTGTAGTATCTTTTTAAGCTTTGAAGGGTAGGCTTAAACATGATGAAGTCCCTCGGTGGATTTGCCCCTGCCAGGAAACGCACATGCATGCATGGACCAATGGGTTCATCATGAGGATTTTTTTAAAATGATCATTTTATACGTAAATTATAAAAATATACCTCAATTTTTTTTGCAAGAATTGCCATCTATCGTGCCACATGGCAGCGACAGAACACCAATCGCATGCCACGGCAGTGATTTCTTTCTTTCGTGTATTTGCTGGCCGACATTCAGAGATATAATAGTGAATTACGAGGATTCAGATCTTCACATGGCTAAATTGATAGTAGCTCAGTTGTTTCATACGTAATCCTTTTTTATGGACCTGTCATCAATGAAGCGTTTACTTCAAAGTTTGATGGAACCAAATCTTCTAGTACCTAAAGAATGATTCAATAATCCTTTAAAGTGCAGCCACAAACATAGAAAGAAATTCGAGCCGTTATCTCGTAAATTTCAGAAACGCTTAAGCCTTTTCAGCAGTCCGTAAAATATCATGTTTAAATGTAATTTTTGGGAAGAATGGACCAGATTTGCTCATTGATATATGAACTACTGTAAGATCAAGGATGAGCCTAGAGGGTGGTGAATAGGCTTTTTCGAAAAAATAAAAGAGATAAAACCAGGATTACTGAAACTAAGATAGAGAAAACGTAGAAGTTATCTTTAACAGAAATATTGCTACTTAACAGTACTAAGGCAAAACAGTTCACTACTGAAAAGGGGGCAAATAACAAGCACTGAGCAGTAAAAGTAAGTACAAAAAAAATCAGAGGAGACAATGATTTTTCACCGAGGTTCAGAGATAACACTACTTCGTCCCCGTTAGAGCACTTCACCAGAAGTATTGCTCCACCAATAGCTATTCTCAATAGCTTTGGTATTCACTGGGTAACTCTTTCACCAATCGGTGAGGTGACTTCCAAACCTCTCATAATCAGTGGTGGCCTTCCACAAATTACTTTGGACAGGTCGCACCAAGAACTCACAAGCCATCTAGGAACACTAAGTTCCAAGAGTAACAGACTAAGCACAAGATCAAATTCTTGGTTCACAATCTCGCAATTTGTCTAGACTAAGCTTGGAGCTAAATCGCTTCTGAAAATGGAATGAACAGTGAAATTCAGTCTCTTTGAATGCTTTTGAGCTCAAGAGTGCTAAATGTCAAAGAGATGCAAAGTTATCTGAAAGATGGTCCTGGCACAGCTTATATAGTCCTCAAAACGGAAAAATAACCGTTACAGTGTAACATCCTCAAATTTATAAAGTAATAAAAATCAAATATTAAAAAAAAGTGAAATCAGTTTTGTGTTGTATTTCTTGATTTTATGTGCATTTATTGATTCTTGATCTATTGGTTGAATTAATTAAATGAATATTGGAATTTAAGAAAGAAAAGAAAAGAAAAGAGAAAATAGTAAAATGGTAAGAAATGAAATTACCATGGTAAAAATCTTTGTATAACCTGGCCAAACCCTAGAAAATACCCCTAGATGGTCAAAAGACCATGTGAATGCTTTTACTAGTGAAGAAAACAATTAAAAATGATAAATCCCTTCTCTGACCAGTTCAATGTCAGATTTTTAGAGATAAATGTGGGGCATTCTAGACTTTGGAATTTTTACCATAAGACCTCAGACATATCACCTTCTCCCACAAAAAGTTTAAAAAATTAATAAGCAATTTTGCTATATTTTAGCATTTAATTTAGGCAGAATTGGAATTCTGCAGAAATCAATAAAAGATTTATGGAGAATTAAATAATAAGAATTTAATGTTGAAATTTTTATGGTAGGTCCATTGTATAGAAACACATCTTCAGTAAAAATTTCAAAATTAAATAGGTTGATTTAGTCTCTTAACCAAGTTGAAAACTGAAGTAAATAATTTGTGCAAGTCGGCATGTCAGAATTATTAAAAATAATTGGTAGATCTTATTGACCCCAAAATTTTACTTGGAGTAGATAACTTAACCATAAACTTGTACAAAAAGTTTCGAAAAATCTTGAGATGACTTGACCCGGGAATTAAATGGGTTAGTGTGCTGTCCAGAGAACGAGCTAGAGCTCTCCCTTCTCATTTCTTACACGTGGGGCCCACGTGTGCACGGACGCTGCCGGACGGGTCCCGTAGCTTCCCGTCACTGCCAGGTGGGACTCCACCTCTCGCACGTTTCCTTCCTCTTTCTTTCCCTTCCAATTTCACTGCAAGTGGCCCCAGGGACCACTTGTCAGTTCCTTCTTCTTCTTTTCTCTTGCTCTCTCTGCTCTCTCTCACTCTCGACGGAGCAACTCGAACCGCCTCGCTCCCTTGTCGTGACTTCGCTGCAATCTCGTGCGCCCCGAGGCCGCTCTGCCACGCCGCTGCAACCCTGTACCACGCCCATGCCTTGACCGAGCTGGAGGAGAATGCCCGAGAACCGCCGAGACCTCCGTCCCTCATCTTGACACCCGAGTCTTTCTTAGCCTATTTAACCAGACAAATAGCACCCTTACACTCAACTAATCTTAGAACACCCACTCATTCATCCCCTCACGCCCGGAACTACACGAACCGGACCTTTCTTCCTCGTCTCCGGCGGAAGCCGATTTGGGGGAAATTACAAATTCGCCTGACTCGGTAAGAGAACGTCCAAATTGATAGACCTTTGAGCATCCACAGATACTCACAAAGCTATTGCGCACCTTATTTCAGCTTGGACCCTCTCCGTTTGCTCCTTGCCGTCGACCTCTTCCGCCGCCGCCGCTGAGAGCTTCGCCAAATGCTTAATCTTTGGTTTGAATGCTCGAATAGAGTCCTTATGACCTCCTGATGCTTACGCGCATGTTTATTAAGCCTAGTTTAAGCCGTGGCATCATCGCGGCGTGCGCCGCCGTGAAGCGCCGCCGTCCAACGTCGAGGGCTCGATTCCTCCGAGCACCACCCGTGTCTAAGTAGCCCCTAGGTTCACCTTGGTCCCGTGTTGCCGTAGCCATCGACCGAAGTCGATCGACGTCGCCGGAGAGCCGCCGGCGAGGTCGTCGGCCATCGCCCCTGCCCTGGCTCTATGCCATGTGGGCCATGTCATCGACCACTCGCATACCGCGCCTCAGCCATGTGGTCCCCGCTGCGCAATTGCACGCAGCTGCGCGTGCACTCGCACGAGCCACTGCCAGCCGGGCCCAGTTGTCAGTTGCAGCGACTCAATTCAAAAGCCACCCCGCGCCAATGCCAAGAATACGTTTTCCCTTAAGGAAAACGTATTTTCCTTTATTTCCTGGTTTTCTAGAACCGAATATATTCAAATGCATATAACTTTTTATCTATAACTCCAAATCAAGTGAAACTTGTTTGTAAATTCATTAAAAATCATCTAGTTTCATAATATGCAAAAACATTTGAAACTTGTTTAGCAATTTAAACTTGAATATGAATTTAAAGAGTGAAATTTGAATATGTAGCATATAGGATTTTTGCAAATAAAGTCCAAATTGAGTGAAACCAATTTTGCTGGAATCCTTAGGTCAAATACTACTCAAATATGTAATTAGATTTAGATTTGGAGCTAGTTTGTGAAAATTTCACATTAGGACTTTGTTTAATGCATATATTTGATATAATTGCAATAACTTAATCAAAAAGCTTCCAAAATGAATGAAACTTGTTTCTTTGTGCTCATTACATTAATCAGACCGATTAGTAAGATAAAAGTTAGGGTTTACCATATTACTTTTACTTGACATGATTAAGGTTATTAAGTGTACTAAGTAGTATTAGTGCAATCAACACCACACCCTGGAAATAAATTTCATTAAATTCAATTTTACAATCTTAGCTTCCTGAATTCATAAATTAAAATGAAATAATACATAAAGAAGAGTAGTTGTGCTGTATATCCTTATATCTTTACCCTTAGGACCCAAAACCATATAACTCAGTTAACACATGAAACGATGATTGATGTTTGACATCTTGATTGTTTTGAATTGATTTCATTTGAATCTTTCAACTGCTATCCTTGTTGTTTATGTATTTGCTTCTTTTATCGATATTGAAGTATCTTATTTGCCATGTTCTTAATCGACGTATAGACGCTGAGGCTACCGACTACGCTATCGACGACACAGACCCAGCTTACACCACCGAGGAGCAAGGCAAGCACCCCCTTGATCATTTTGATCCCAGATTTCATAATCAACTAAAATGTGATTAAAAATTTTCCTGCATGCTCATAATTTGATAAAACTATTATTTTGTTACTTGGTAGTTATAACCCAAATTGATGGATTACCTTAATCATATTGACATACGATCCATGATAACCATAGGACTGGTTAAGTTCTTTTAACTGGGTATAATCGTTTATTAACTCAAAATGCTTAGCAACTGCGTTAGGTCGAGTTGGAAATGTTTACACCACACATCATTCTTTATGAAATCTTTTACGGTTTATTTAAGCGATGAGGATACTGGTAGTTTGATAAAAATGAAAATAAAACTACTGTTTTGATGTGGGTGATTATTGGCAATAGCCGGTTGTACATGTTTTAACGTGTACGTAGCTAGGGTGGAGTTATCGCCCATGTCACTCTAAGGACCGAACGTAGTGTTGCATGATCCAAGTAAACCGTACATCCACAAGTCTTTGGGATCGACAGTCTTAACTTATTAAATTATTTGGGAATTAGCTTTGCACATTGGTAGGCAGTTGTAGCACGGGCATTCCCGAGACAGGTTTGCTCGAGGGAGGTGTCATCACCGAGGTGTTGGCATCTGCCGTTGTAACAGTGTACGCCTGGCTATGAATTAGGGCTGTTGTTGTACCATTTGAGCCGCGGGCTCCTGAATACTATTGCTTCACTGTTTGTTGCTTCCATCATAGTCAGGGGTAACGTCACTGGGCTAGTGCAAAGTTAAGGTTCAAGTAATCGAACAGTTTCGTTATGAACTCCTCGCGGGCATACCAAAGGAAGTGTGTCTTATAGCTTGCAAAAAGGGAGAACATATCTTGTGGGTAAAGCAGTACAAACTCTGCAGAGTCTAAAACTATTCGAATAGCCGTATCCACGGTCATGGATGACTTGGTTAACCAGCACTAGTTAATTGTTTTCTATTTCCAAAAACTTGTTTAAATGCTTTGGAAATGATTCAATTCTGTATAAATGTCATTTACAGTCATTTTGGACTAGTTAAGACCATGGAGGGTCTTGTTCATTATTTTACTCACAAAGGGCCGTGAGTAAAATGTTATTATCTTTTTATTACTTGTTATTTCAATTACTTATCAAACTGTCTTTAAAGTTTTATTTACGCTTTCCATTATTATTCAGTAATACTTCATTCAAAACTTTCGCTTTATGCAAAACAACCGTAGAAACCCACTTTCTATTTTCAGCCTGCATTTATTACAGGATTTGCATACACTACAAAGTCTTGCGAGTACCAAAGTACTCAACTTGCTTCAACAAATATTTTTAGGTGATGAGCAAGATTTCGATAATGACGGGAATGAATATGAGGAACCTGCGAATTTTAGCGACGACTGATCTTTCTAGGTTCATCTCAGCAGTTGCCTGTGGAGTTATGGAATAGTTGGCATACTATGAGACATGGTTTTAATTTCCTGCTACTTTTGGTATTGTAATATCACTATAAAACTTGTGATGTAATAAAAATGTGTATCTGTGTGGCTGTAATATTCAAATTGTGTTTGTGCGTGCCAGCCACTGATCATGGGAATGGCACAGGACGCACTTAAAGAGCCTCATATTTATGTTATTTACTGACATAAAAATGAGGGTCTCACATACAGCATTTACTAGCAGTTGGACTTTGTCAGAATGACAAAATAAACAAATTCAATGTGCCACAGATAATGATTACAAAGATTTGCAATATGATCAAGGTGCGACGAACTATATTTAGAAAAATTCCCATTTATGCCGGACCGAAAAACTCAGTCCGTCATAAGAGGGCATTTGTGCTAGACCGTAAAAGTTGGTCCGGCGTACACATGCTTTTAGTGAAAGTTGGTCCGTCATGAACTCTTCAAAGTATCAATTTGCGTCGGACTGAAAAAGTGGTCCGGCGTACAAGACAACATTACTGGAAGTTTTTCAAGCAAACCAATTTGACAACAAAGGACTTCCAGAGTGTTTTGAGTTTGCGCCGGACCGAAAAACTTGGTCCGGTGGACACTTAAACATACGGTCCGACGTAAACGGCATACGCTCGGTTTTGTTTTCAACTAACTCAGATTACTGCGCCGGACCACAAAACTTGGTCCGGCGTGAACGGTGTACGCTCGGTATAAGATTTATCAAGGAAAGTTTCAACACCGGACTGAAAAAGTCGGTCCGACGTGAAGTATACTCAGCGTTTCTGAGTGAAGAACTTTTGATTATGAGGGAATGAAATATGAAGTGATTTTTACTACAAGTAATCTTTACAAGATTTAACTACGAACCAAGGAACTTACTTGTGCATAATCCCTCTTAATAGTATGGCTAAAAATAAAAACCTAGCTATATGACTTGAAACAATTTCCAAGTCAAAACTAGGAAAAAAAATCCTTAGCCTTTTTCTTTTATTCTGACAATTCTTCACTTCACAGGGAATAATTTTCTTGATCATCAACACCAAAACCAGTACTCCCTCCGGTTTGGTAATACCTATCGTTTTAGACATAGTGATGATCAAACTTCCGAAACTTTGACTAGCAATATATTTTTAAATATTTAAATTGGATACATAAAAATTATATGTGTAGACTTTTCTCGAGAAGTACTTTCATAATATTATAATTTTATTGGGTTTTATAAATATATTATAATAAAAATTAGCGGTCAAAGTTGTGTTTTGAAGACCGTGTCGATGTCCAAAACGACAGATATTACCAGACTGGAGGGAGTATAAAGCATGATTAAAGAATTGGGGGGCCCAGATGCTTTCAATCTCCCCCTTTTTGGTGATTGATGACAACAACCCTAATAATTCACTAATTTGGAGAGAATTGTCTTATGGTTTTCTACAAAGAGCTGTTAGTCTGACAGAACAATATATCATATTTGCAGAAATAAGTAAAAAGAATTTATGCTCCCCCTGAATAAGTGGTAGGATTTGTAAAGACATATCAGAGCATAACTTTAAACAAGACTTAACAGAGCATGTGAATTTAGTGCAAATAATTCAGAGACTGAAAGTCTTAGCAAGGCATTGAAATAACTAAACATCTGAACAGCCAAAAGTTTCTGAAAAGCAAGAGAATGCAACATGTTATAGGAACAGAGAAACATAAACATAGACTTAGTGGTAAGACTCTACTTATTCCACTAATTCACTTCACTCCATACTAATTTCTCCCCCTTTGGCATCAATTGCCAAAAAGGTCACTTCTTGCGCCTGGAGAATGTCCTTTTGAACAAGTCTGAAGCCTTGGAACTGGCGCTCTGTCTTGGAGGAGACAAATACTGACACTGAGGTGATTGTTGTTCTTCAGTCTGAGAAGCAGCTACTGCTTGATCATGCCAGCTAGGATTTTCAGGATCCCCAAGCTAAGGTGATGAACGGAGATGCTGCTGTTCAACTTCAGTTTGCTGAAAACCCATAGTCTGATCATGCCAACTTGGGTAATTAGGATCTTCAGGCTGTGGATTGACTGACCATTGAGTGAAATCTTCTTGTAGTTGCCTTAGAGATTCATTAGTTTCATTTGTCTGATCTAGGATGATATTTCCAAGCTGTTCTTGATTGAAGACCAAATATGCTTTGGCTTGTTCAGTGAAAGTCATATGGTCCTCTAGGGAGTATCCCAGCCAGTCCAAAGAGCCTCCACAAGCATCAAGCTTGGTGTTCACAGACTTTGCAAACTGATCAAATTTTGACTCTTTGTGTATTCTGCTTCTTGTGTATATCATACAGTCTGTCCTTGATTGTCAGTTCATTTGATTTGATTTCACCAATCCATTTTCTCAAGTCAAACTGATTACTTCTGAGCATTTCAAATCTTTTGTAACTCTCATTTTTGATCAGGTTCTGCTCTTCATACATCTTACTTAGCATTTTATTTGTTTGTCAAACTTGATCATGATATTGTTGAAGAGCAGCCATGTGTTCATTGTGCCTTAATGCTGCCAAATTTCTTTCTTCTTCAAATCATTCTTGTGCTGCCCTTAGGTCAGCATTGTACTGTTGCTCAAAGAGTCCAAACCAATCTGGCTGTGCACCCCATACTAGTGGTTGCTCATATTGAGATGGAGGAGGTGGTTGCTTGTATTGTTGTGGAATTGGTGAGTGATGAGAACTTTTGAACTTCATGTGGGAATGCAGATCCCCTGCCTCACAATCATGTGCTGCAGGTCTGAATGATTGAGCTTCCATGAATCTGGCTGCTGCAGCAAGTTCTCGAAGTCTCTGAACTTCTGGATCTCTTTCCATTTCTTGAGAAGTGAACTGAGAACAATTTCAGTAGTGGCATATTGTTCTCCTTCTGGTTCTTTCTGCTCTGGCTGTGCCATAGGTGGCTCTTCATGCTTAGGCTCTGCCAAGGGTGGTACATATGAAAAGTTAGGTACTTGGAGATGACTGCCATGGTTGAAACTGTCATGACTGTGACCTGAGTAACTAGGCATCTGTTCTCCTCCCATGTCTGCTCCATCATCAGAGTCACCATCATTGCTATCATACTGAACAGTTGGCTCATCTTCTTGTGGTGCCGGGGGAGGTGTAGGTACTCTGGCTCCCCTAAGAGTATCTCCAATTATCATGCTCATCTTATATTGCTTAGGGATACTTTTGAAATTTTTACTTGCTTCTTGCTGTGAGATTATCTCTTGTGTCAACAGCATCTGAGATATTTGCTGAGCAAAAGGAAGCGGACTTCCCATTTTCCTGTAGATGGCTTCCTCCATTTCTCCAAAGATGTAATCTATAAGGTCAATGGGTTGTCTTGACAAGATCAAGTGTAAAAGTCATGCCAGTGTAGGAGTGACACCTTCTTTGTATCCAGATTTAGGGAAAATTGTGTGTCTAAGCAGTAGCAGAAGAACCTTAGTTTCAGCAGTTAAGCAATTGGCTCTATTTGCATTGAAGTTGTTCTCAGTGATATCTCTGTAAATGTGTGCTGATAACTGCAAATCAAGAATGTCACCTACTTGTCTCCATCGGTTTCCAGGAAATATTTTATCATGAATTCTAGTCCTGTTGACTAGGGGACTTACTGCTCCTATTGCAGGTTCAAAGTGAGGTGATCTCACTTTTCTGATTTTTCCGTCAATAGTGAACAATATATAATGCCTTTTCTTATTCACTAGTAGTGATGCATAAAACTCCAGAATTCTGTCCTCATTTCATGCAAGAGTTCTAGTTGACATCAATTGTGCTAGGCCAGTAGTTGATCTAACACAGTCAAGGATTCTATCTGACCCAACTACTAACCTTACTTGGTTCCAGTCAACATACTGATGTTTGCATAGAGCAGATAATGTTTTTCCACCTCTATTTGTTCTGTTCTTATATCTCAGATAGATGTTTTTGTGTACTGTGGCAATGAAGTTTTCATCCAAAGAGGGTATGGCAAGGGGAAACCATACTTTTTCATTTATCAGCTTAATTGATCTCAACCTTTTATCGCCTAGTGTGGCTAGTTCTTGCCCAACAATCATGTCCACTTCGGTGCTTAGTTCTTCTTTTTCAGAACTAGAATGCACACTAGGTTCATAGTCACTGTCTTCTGCAGATGACTCATGATCAGATAGCATAGGTTGTTTATCTTTTCTTGGTGGTTTGGATGTTGTCACTTTTCTATGTACTCGACCAGAGGTTTGTGTATCTCGTGGTTCTTCAGGTTCTTGAGATTGTTGTGGCTGTGAGGAACTGGATGTTCTCTGTTTCTTTCCCTTTACTTTACTGATCAATTTGCCCAACAGACCCTTTTATCTGAATTTTTTTGTCATTTTTGTCAGAGTACTACTGAATCTTAACCATAGATGTTTAACACTTCTCGCAAGCACAAGAACTGACCTATATTATAGGAGAAGAAATGTCCTTAGATTACCAAAATCTAGGTCTAAGGTCTAGGTTCTGCAGAAAAGAAAAGAGAGGATAGAAGAACTTACAGAACCCTAGAGAGCCCGCTTGAGCAGAACACCGTTGACACGCCCAGAAAGGGGTAGGCTTCGGTGAAAAGAGGAGTTCTTGCTTGAGAGTGAAAGAGTGATTTGGGGAATTTTTTTTGGTGGATTTGGAGAAGTTGAGTGATTTGGGAAATCTGAAAGTAAAAAATGACAGGGGTATGTATGAAACGCATACAGTGCCAAAGAAACTGCTGCGTTGGGAAAGGGTGCCTTTAAGAGGTGTGGTTTGTGGAGGACAGGCATCCCCTTTTTACTCTGTCCACCTTGTTTATTCCTTACAACCAACAACTAATTATTTTGTTGGGAAAAATAATATCTATCATCAAGTGTTATTTGCGTACTTACATAAATGATCTATACCTAGATTCATACAATCTGCGTGCAAGAAAATATTTTACACTGTGTCCTACCACTTTCCACCATACTACATATATTTACTAGCATCTTTGTTCCATTTCAACAACTAACATCATTTCATATATGCTCTAGATGTTTAAATCAACTAACAATATTTGCATAATAAATATTGCACAATAATTCATATTGCACAATACAAATTACACTAGAACTACATGTTTAAATCTACTAACAATATTTGCATAATGAATTCGAAATAGCGTACTATGACCCTAACAATTTTTCGATTTGTGCTACAATTTTTCTGGGCTGCCTTAACAATTTTCCGAGACTACCTATATTTTTCCTAATTACATATCAAATATACTGATGAAAAAAATAATTATGTCAAATCGTAAAACAAAATTAACTAGGTACTATAGTTTTTGGGCTATCCTAACAGTTTTCTGAGACTACCTATATTTTTCCTAACTACATATCAATTATAGTGATGAAAAAATAATTATATAAATACGTAAAACAAAACTAATTAGGTACTGCATTTTTTTAGACTACCCTGATAATTTTCTAAGACTACCTATATTTTTTCTAACTACATATCAATTATATCGACAAAAAATCATTATATAAATTACTAACCGACGAACGACGAACGAACGAAGAACGAAGCACAAACAGAAAAATCTATCTCTTCTTCCTCTCCCTTTTCTTCCCCTCCTGCCACTTCTTCTCCTGCTTTCTCTCCTCCTGCCGCTGCCGTCACTCCCTCTTCCTCTCTCCTTCTTGCTCTCCGGTCGCCGCTGCTCACCAGCCGCTCCCTCCCCCCCCCTCTCTCTCTCTCTCTCTCTCTCTCTCTCTCTCTCTCTCTCTCTTCCGTTCCTTCTTCTCTTTCTTTCACCCCTCTTTCTTACTCCCTATCTTTGTCTCGGAACGCACCCCTGCCGACTGCCTTTTCCCTTTCGTCCGGACGCGCGCCAGCCGACCGCCATTTTGTCCAGACGCACGCTAGCTCAGCTTAGTCACGCCAGCAGAGCGCGACCAAGCCACGTCACCGCGACTGACCGCTCTGTCGCGCCACCGTGGCGTGATTGGTGCCTCTCGCTGCCATGTGGCGCGACAGACGGACACTTCTACAAAAAAAGGGGTATATTTTTGTATTTCACGTATAAAAAAAAGATTATTTAAAAAAATTCCTACGTACACATTGTATGCGATGGTTTTCGCAAAACTGACTGGTAGCCTAGCACAGACACATGCCCTTTTCTGCTTCGGCTGTGGCTTCTCCAGAGCGCCGATGACACCAGGGGACCTCCGGTGGTGCGGTGCCCTGCAGTGGTGCTCTAGTAGTAGAGTATAAAAATTCAAATCGTGGTATGGACTTAAATTTATAGATTATTTTTTCTTCTAATTTTTATTATGAACATGAACTCTATATTTTAAATAATTCAGATTCGACGAGTCTAGTTCATGATTTGCGAAGGCTTATAACGTGTTTGTATATTTGTCGATTAGTGTGCCATGCCACACATGAATCTCTCAAAGACGAGAATAATCGGCAGAAAAGCCTACTTTAGTGAAGTTGCTAGCCATTTCCCCCCTTGCAGTCCCAACGAAAAAGAACCCCATCTAGATAATTAAAAGGTGGGGTAAAAAAGCAAGGCATAAAACTCTTGCTTCAAGCTCACGCTTACCAGAATACTTAGCCCGAATAATTCTTTTCTACGAACATAATGGCCATCCATGTATAAGATGCGAGAAAAATACCGAAAGTTTCTGAGACGTGCTTGGATCAATCAGATGCAGAGAAAAATCTACTAGCAAAACAAAATGCTACACACTGAAATTTACAGAGACACAGTGTACACGGCTAGACTCTTATGTGCGGTAATGCTAGTGGTACGGGTGCATCTGGATCGTTGGATCAACCGTGGAAGAAGTTGTGTGTTGCAGTTGCAGCTCCTGCGATCACCGAGACGCCAATATCCTGTGCAGTCCGCCGCCGCTGCAGTTGTAGGATTTTTCAGCATTCGTGCGACCGCAGAAATATTGCTCAAACAGTACGCTTTTTCCCTAATTTTTTTCCAAAAATATTGTACTTATATTGTACAGTCAGACTCACCGGCTTTGCACCGGTCCGGCGCGCCGCGCCGCCGTGGAGCGTACCGCATCACGGCAAGGCCGTCCCCTTCGTGCTTGTCTCTGCTCCCACGCCTCCACTCCTCACCGACCCTTCCCCGCCGCTACGCGCCCACGACACCGTCCTGGCCAGGAAGGACGGCCATCGCCGCGCGTCGTGCCAGCTGCCACCCCTGGCCCTCGAGCTCCCATCGCAGCTGGATCTGCCGATGCCGACGACGAGGCTCGTGGCGTGCCGTAGCCGCCTCGACTTCATCACCTCCTCCCGCACGTGCGGCGGCAGCCGCACCGTGAACCTCTCGTGATCATCTCCCACCTCAGCCGGCGCCGTCGTAGTAGTAGACAGCGAGTGCCCCGTCGAGTGCGACCTCGGCGTTCTCGCCGCCTGCCGCACGCTGCGCAGCCTCTCGAGCTCCACGGCCTCCTCTCTTCTATCGTCCTCGTCGCTCTCTGCCTCGACCACCCGCACCGCAACGGCCTCGCGCGTCGACGGCTCCGTCTCAGGAGAGGATGAAAGCGCCACCGCCGGCGACGGCACGGCGTGCTTCTCGAGGTTGGCGCGGCACAGCGGGCAGGTGACGTGGCCATCCAGCCAGGGGTCGATGCAGTCCGGGTGGAACGCGTGGGAGCACTGCGGCAGCAGGCGGAGGTCGTCGCCGTCGTCGAACTCCGTGAGGCACACGGCGCACTCCAGCACGCCGCTCTTGTGCCTCCTGATATCCACGTACGGTACGACCGGGAGCGCGGTCACCGCCGCCGCGTCAAGCCCGCGCCGGCGCGGCCCTATGGAACCCTGCCCTCCGCCCTGGCCGGCGTCCTCGGAGCTGCGGCATTGGTTGACGACGACGCAGAAGAAGACGAGGACGAAGAAGGCGCTGATGGCGACGGTGATGACGGTGGACACGGTGCGGTTGACGGTGGCCGTGAGCTGCTGCGGAGGCGGGGGCAGCTGCTCCTGCGCGTTGCCCACGGCGAAACCGCCTACGACCGCGTGGAGAAGGCAAAGGACGGCGTGTGTGTTTGGCCGCCCCATCTTTTGGAATAGAAAGAACGGCCGGCTGATCGCACTTGTTTGTGCGCACGCTGAGAATCGACGGATGGACTGACGATGCCTTTAACTCTTTCCAGAGATGAGGAAAACCGGGTATGGGTACCCGGATTATGGAAAACCAGGGTATGGGTATGGGTGCATGCTTGGTTATGAGTTATGACGAACCGGGTATAGGTGCAACTAGGTAGATATTGCGCGCTACGCTGCGCCGGTTAAATTTTGATAGAGTGGTCACCTCCTAAAATACATTTAGTGAAAGCATGCTGACATGTTTGAATAGAAAGAAACAATAATTAAAAAAACAACAAATATACATGCCATAATAGTATACTCGACATATCATTGAGAATATGTACACACCAGCCTAAAATGTTGGCAAAAGGCCATTATGGGGTGTGCTCAAATTCTGGAGCTCTCTACTGTTCAAGTTATGATTGAAGAAGTTCAATTTTTTAGCACAGATGACACCTGTAATGTGTTTCTTTATTTCCGAACTGCAATTTTGGGATTTTAATATCTTAGGTTCTAATCCGGTAGTACATAAACGTAAAAGCGCAATATTCTCAAAAACATGATTTGAGATCCAGACCAATAGTAGAAACAAGAAGTACATCAGTGTAGAATTGACAAACAGAAGCAACTAACACCATGGTAAGCAAGATGGTTTAGAGAAAATGTATCTCTTATAGTAAGGCAGCAAAGAGCTGAAGCAACAAGAAGCGAACCAAATAGCTAAATGCTAGCCAAACCTGGAAAACAAAAGCAAATGTTGTAATTTTGACAATACGTGAAAAATAGCAAGTAAAAAAGATGGTGCTGGAAGATGCAGTAGAATCACTCTAGGCAAAGTGATAAAGAGAAAACCGCATAATCATTATCAGTTAGCGCATGCACAGAAGAGTATTCACCAGATTAAGATGGTAAGCTAAATGATCAGCGCCCTCATAAAGGTCACTGACCAGTATATAACAGGAAATGGCATATAACATGATTATATAATTTATAAACAAGAGATATAGCAGAACGATAAAACAACTTACATGGGATATGGGTAACACAGTCAAATCGTTAATTCTGCGGTTGTAAGCTATATTCTCTTCAATTTCCTTGTCATCATAACCAGAGGTTGTAATATCCACTCCAAGTGCTTTTCTCAAGAAAATGACCAAAGCAACAGTCCCACTATACAGGGTAAGAAAAACCAATGAGCAACACACAGACAAGATGCAGAACGCTTATCATATGGCAATTGTGGTCACATTAGATAAAGACAAACAACATAAAGTTTTTATTTAAGATATTATACAATCATTATTATGACAGGCATATTAACACCTGAGAGGAGGTGGCACAACAAGGTACTTTACTCTTACAAATACCTTGTACCTTTGAATCCAACAGAGCACTTAGAAATATTAATTTTCTGATGCTTGAATTGATAAACAGTTAACATACTTGCATAAGTCACACTACTGTATAATGGGTCTGTAGTTTTCGCCGAGCCAACATACCTGCATAAGTCTCACAGCATGATAGAAACTTAAAATATGCCTCACTACCAATGCCGACAAACAAACAAGAAAGTGCTGAAACATAAATATACTGATTTTCTGAATTTGCTTGGAGCTAAATAACGGGATGCATTACATAAAGAGTCCTTGATCATCGGTCCTACGTATAGTAACCAAAATCTATGGGTTAATCAGAACAGCAGGAGAAGGGCCACATTTTTCAAAATGCAAATATAGCCTCCATCCCTTCCTAATTCCAGGATACGTTGTCCATCCAAAATTGATTGATTCTGAATCAGCTATTTAGCAAATGAAAATGTGCCAGGCAACAGCAGGCTAGTATTCAGCAGATGATCTGATGATTTTCTTATTCTTAATACTTGCGTATCATTTATGGAAAGGTAAACAATGTATTTTTATTTTACTAACATAAAAATATCACAGGAAACACAAAAATTTTACTAACCAAACAATTAAGAGAAAAAACATATAACCATCGTGGGGGATGGCGGAGCCGTGGGAGAGGTGGTTGGGGCGATGGATGAGTGGCGGTGGCGTCGAGCACCGCCATGGGGAAGAACGACAACATAGTTTTTTCTTTAATAATAATAGTAAAGTTGCCGCGCCGTAATAATAGTAAGCTTTCATATTATTATTAACGTAAGAAGATTCCTTAGTATCCTAACTGATTTTTATTTATTTATTTTCAGTGTAGCTCTTTTGTAAAATCAAGTTTCCAAGTACGAACTACTGCTAACATTAGGAATTTCGATAGCTATAGTTTACGGATTTTAAATTGGTTAATATAGAATCTACAGTTACCTAGAAGCATAGCACAAAGAAGTCGGCAATATCTATAGCACAGAGAGTAGCACAATGGTATCTTTCAGGTATAGCAATACATGACACATAAGAACTGGAATAAAATAGCAGAAGCAATGTACTTAGCCAAACACGTGTTCTTAAATTTCAATAAAGCACTACCATATTTGATTGGGAATAGATCTCATAAAGGGGCACAGATACAATCTATATAGCCATGAAGTTATGAGCAACATCAATTTATGCAGTAGAACTGCATGTTCTCAAATTTCAATAAAGAATATAGCATCTTGCATAAGCTAGTGTCCTTCATCCAGCAAAATATTTTTCACATATTTAAGCACAACAAAAGAAAGTTTGTTATCTAACAGATCAGAATGAGTACAACTATTTTATCTTATAGGTATTGAAGTAATTTACGTCGAGAGAAGTCCATTAGTACAGTGAAAATAATCAAACACTTCATTAAAACACCGGTGTGTAAATCCTATCTAGAACTGGAAAGCAAAAGACAGGGAAATACAATCGTGGAAAAAGCTTACCTTGTCTCCTGTCAACTTTAGAAGTAATCTACGAAGCACTGAAACACACTATGAATGGGATGATTTAGAGTGGAAGAGTTCATGCTATCCATCGATTGCCTCGCATGCAGAAAACAATACTTAGTCTTCTATATATACATGCTATAAAGACAAGTTGAAGTAATGCCTTGCTTGTAAGATAAATCGAATGTAGAACCGATGAGGATACGAAATCTAATTATTGTTGGAAAATAAAGATGCTAAAAATATGTACGTCGATTTTGACGTTAGGAACCTCTCTTTGGAGGAAGGTATTCATGGCTGACAATCTAAACTCAGAAGAATTTGGGGGCACATAAATAGAAATAAGAGGGAAAACACTCATCTTTAATACATTAGGCCATAATAAAAGAATAGATTGTCCATTAACATTTAGGAAAATAATCTATTTACGAAGAAAACGGGGATTGTAAATACGGCACGAAAATAGAGCTGCATAGTACTCCGTAAGATTGCACTAACATTGCAATCTAGTTTATGTGCAAAATTGATGATGATACCCCATCTAATTAGGATCGAAGAAAAAAAGAGGCTATAAATATTAACCTGCAGAGGAAAACCAGAACTAAACTGACATTGCTATCTAATTAGAATTATCAGCAAACACAGCACATACTACAGCCAACTGAAGGCCGGGATTTAGAGCACATGATAGAGGTGCACATGGTGCCATATGGTCTACCTGAACCAGTGTGTAACTCCCATCTAGAACTGGAAAGCAAAACAAAGAGGGAAATACAATCATGGAAAAAGCTTACATTGTCTCTAGTCAACTTTAGAAGTAATCTACGAAGCGATAAAACACACTATAAGTGTCATGATTTAGAGTGGAAGAGGTGATGCTATCCATGGATTGCCTCTCATGCATAAAACAATATTTACTCTTCTATATATATATGCTATAAAAACAACAAACTATAACGATGTGGAAGAAGGTATGCATATCTAATTTGATATATCATGGCCATGCTACCTAGAGAGCGAATTGTCCACAAATAAGCATACTACAACACACAATCTAAATGCAATTGGAAGAAGGAAAAAAAGCATAATCTCATTAACTGATTGGTTTTTTTTTTGTTTTGAATCAGAAGGGCACTATAGAACTGACTGATATTGGCTTCGCCTTTGTAATCCAAAAGAGTTATCATACCATCCACACATTAGAAAGCTAACCGGTAAAGACGGTCGATTAATGTCATTTCTGTAGATAAAGCCGCATGGTATGATGACATTAATGCAATAAGAAAGACCACAAACAAAATGGAATTAGCACCTTCTTCCAGGAATCAGGAATTGCTTAGATGCATCTTAGCTATATGTATTCCTCTACGAAGGCAATAAACAACTAATCACCTTGATGGCTAACACTGTACCTCCAAACAAAATACTGACCAGAAGCATCTATAGATGAATTAATGTGCCAATTTCGAGACATTGCACCTCCAAACAAAGCACCGAGACAAACCACAAGCACATCTTTAATAAGGGTCCCAATCTAATCACCTTGATTACCACACCTGTAGCACCGAATCGAAAAACAGCAGCACAAGCCCAATATGCTAACTGAAGATTAAGTGGATAAGAAACAGACATACAGTGGAAGAAGTGCTTTGCCAAGTTCTCACACGAGATGAACTCAGCGATGAGCAGCTGCTCTCCGCTTTCGCAGCAGCATCCGATTAGGTTGGCTAGCCGACCACTCCGCACCTGGCCAACAATCATCGCCTCCTCCTGACATGGAAGAAATGCATTGAATCAGCAACAGACTGCTAGAGCATAGAAGCATTCGACCTGGAAACCCAATCTTCGGATACAGAGCAGCCAATGTGCGCGGTCGGCGGTGCTTACCAAGAAGCGGCGATTTGAAGTGGGGAGGCCAGCAGTAAACGGAGAGCTTGGAGCAGCAAGCTCCAATGGACGCCCTCGCCTAGATCTTGCAGGCCTCCTCGCGAGCAGCGATGGCTCCTTCCGGTGCACTGGTACGACCACCAACACCGCTCGCCTGCTTACTGGTAGGACTCGAATTGTAGGCTAAAATGGAAGACGCCATCGCCGTCGGATATGAGAGGGGCAAGCCACGGCGAGAAGAGTGGGGGAAATTTTCCCCGCTTTCTTTTCTGCGTTAGTTAAATGAGGGCCTCGTACGTGCTACGGGAGGCAAGCGGGGAACAACGGCGAAGGATGGTAGGGACGGCGCCGAAGGGCGGTATGGACGGTAGGGCGCCAAGTACGGGGGCGCACGAGGAGAGGGGTGGGCGGAGGCGGCGAGGGATGGCGTCGCGCGTGGAGCGGCTGCGGGCGGAGGACGCGAAGCGTGTCGAGGCGCACGAACGGGCCGCGAGAGCACCGGATGCTTCGCGAGGTGCGCCACGGGAGGAGCCATGCGGGGTGAGGGCAGTGTGGGGACGGGCCTCGAGCGCTCCGCGAAGGAGGAACGGCGGGCGGCGGGGTGGCGGGGGGCGCGCGAGCAGGAGAGAGCAGTGGCGACGGGCGGATTGGAAGGGACGGGGAGAGCGGCGCACATCCTCGAGGGCTCCGCGAGGTGGAAGGGACGGGGAGAGCGGCGCACAACCTCGAGGGCTCCGCGAGGCGCATTTTCACGACGCTTTATCGGTCGTCGCTGGCCACGCGGTGAGGCGGATGGGAAGCGAAGCCAGAAGATCACCGGCCTGGTTAACGGGGAGCCGTATGCAAATACGGAAAGCTCCGGGTTATCCACGCACGAACCGACGACGTGGCTCGCCCGATCGGCCGGCATTCCCTTCCGCTGTAATATAGTTAATATGCATATCCGGAAATAGTGTAACCGGGTATGGCTTATAGTCCATACTTGAGACTTTTAAATATCAAATACGGCAAAATCGAGATGTCAAATTTTGGAAAAAACAAAACCGGAATTTGAATTTCCGAGTATTCAAAATCGGTACTCTAAAATCCAGGTATGACTGACTTTTCTGTAAATATGCAAAAGTGTTGTATCATTTTATGAATATGGGTCGAATGTATATCAAATACGAAATTTTCCCCTGGTTTGATGTTGGGTACGCTGTCGGGCTGCAACGTGGGCCTCGGCAGATCTGGGCTGGGCTGTGTCGTGGCCCATGCATGAGTTGGGCAGCAATACAAGAGAAGGCAGCAGCAGCAGCACACAAAACTCATCGAAGACGTTGGCCTTTTCCTCCTCAAATTCTCTTCTCCCCCAATTTTCCTTCTCTGATTTCCCAGTCTAAATTGCTTCTCCTTCCCAGTCTATTTGCTCCTCCCAGTCTTGCTTCCAATTCTCCCCAATTTGTATCCAAACTACTTGAATCTGGTGTTGGTATTGAAATATATCTCCTGTGCTTGGTGTTTGTGACGGCCCGTCTTTTTAGGGACACGTTTAAATACCTTAACAGCTACCCAGGAAGATTAATAGTTGGTAACCAAGCATTTATTTCCAGACAAAGAATAAATACCAACTCTTTTTTTATTGAATATAAAGCCTAACGACCAAGTTTTTACAAAAGAGGGCGTAGCGGGGTCCGAATATAATACATCCAAAACACCGCACAGGCAGGGCCTGAGCAAAAGACTAAGACCTCAAAACCAAACCATATCTCCATCTACGAATTCTTGAAAGGCTTCAGCTTCAGGAAACTCTAAAAGGATCGGGTTTAAGCAAGGGTGAGTACTACAGTACTCAACAAGTCGCACGGAAAATACTAAATACTAAATGCAAGGGATTTCAACGGATGGCACAGGTTAAGTATTGTGGATGCAGTTTTATTTGTAACATCATTTTACATTTGAAACACAAACCATAAAATAAGTAGTAGGGGGGGGGGGGAGTTTCACCATTTCAATACCACTTAGCCATATTAAAAAATTCACCAAATTTACTTGAGCTTAGTTACGGGTGTCACCCCAATTCAAATTTAGCTCCATTAACCGGAAGCACGGTGTATTCGAATACCATTTTAATTAAAGACTCTGCAGAGGTGCTCAGCTTTACGCACAAGATATCTACGACCGTTAATGCTATGCACAAATCACATACAACTTAAATTCATGCGGCCGGACCGAGACCATCATAGCCTTTTAATTGGACATCCCCATGATAGCTCCTACCCGATAGGTACTCGGGCCCACCGTCCTTGGGACCCCACTAGCCAACCCAGGAGCTGCGTTCCAGGACTGAGTGGGCAACCTATGTTGTGAGGACCGGCAAATGACTCCTCATTCCCGTCCCACCAAACCCTTTGGGCATTCCCCTGCCGGGAATGCCGCTCCCCATTATCACCACTGAGAATGGTACCACCAAATGTAAGTATTCCCAGGGGACGAACAACGTTACTGAGCTATATCGGAGAACGGTTCAACCAACCGGTCCGACTGTGGTTGAGCGCAATCTTAAGTTATTTACTTTGCTCAAGGGGGTTTCAACAATTAAATTTGCCAAAGATCAAGCCATACAACCACAAACCAATCTGGTACCTGCATGTACCAGCCACCGAACCAACCACGGCATTAATCATCAGTCGGGGATCGGATTCACATTCACCTCGTGGCTAGTCCAATACTATCCCCCTGACTGTAGCAACACTTTCATAAAACTTCGAGCCAGCGGCTCGACAACATTTTATTTCTATTTTAAAACGTTTGAGCTAACTAACAGGATTAATACTTAACTTATCATGGCATAATTAACATCTAGGGCTATCAAGGGTTTAATAAAGCTCAACATTATCAAGGAGGCTTAATAGAAAATTTTGGTATTAACTAGCATCATGTCATTCTAACATAATGATTTTCAATAATTCAACATAACAAGTAAAGTGATGCATTAAGAAATAAATACTTATAATATCAGGGATAAATGGGTTCAATATGATCAAATGACTTGCGGCGCGGAGGTCATTTTTGGACTCAGTGGCACGAAATGGTTCGGAATATGTATTTTGGGGAATTTTGGGATTTTCGGGAATTTTTTGGACTTTTCTAGGAATTTCTAGAATTAAAAATTGGATTTTCGGATTAATAATTAAATTAAAAATCCGAATAATTGGAAAATGGTTTAATCAGTAATGGGCTGAATTGGCGAGGCCCACTCGGCTGAGAACGACCCAAGCGTGTGCTGGCGAGGTCAGCCGGCTGCCAGCGGGGCCCACAGCACGGGTCTCTGGCCGGTGGGGCTGGGATGGCAGTGAGACGCAGGCGGGCGGCTAGGGTTTCCCGGGCGCTGGGCGAGCGACAGCGGTGGCGGGTTGCGAGCTCGGCGTGGGACGGCTGGGGCCGGAGAAGGTAAGGGGTGGGGAGCTCACCCGAGCGGAGGGGAGTGGGGGCGAGGAGAGCTCGAGGTCGGGGTGGTTTTTATAGGGCTTGCGTGGTGACCGGTGAGCGGGTGCGGCGGTGCAACGCGGCGGGCGTCTTGGCGCTGGGCGGTGTTCGCGGTCCGGCGGCAGCGGACGACGGCGCGCGACGGCGCGGTGGCGACGGCATCGCCGGGAGTGGGGGAGACGGGTCGGTGCGTTGGGCCAACTGGGCCGAGCGGGCCGGAAGGGAAATGGGCCGGACGGCCAAAGAGCAAACATATTTGGCCCAAAACGAAATGAAATTCAAATCCACTTCAAAAATTCAATTAAACTCCAAAAGAAATCCAAATGCAAATTTGAAATAGCTTTTGAAATTTTTGGGTTGTTTCAGTGTTGATCCGTCATAATCAGGTGGTATCGTGGCAGGTGATAGCGTTGCAGCTCTGAAGAACACACAGCCCGTCGTTGCATCTCCACATTCACTTCTCCGTCCAAATTCTCAATGTTCTCCATAATTTCCGCATCCCGATTGAATCATTGGCCATATTTGTTGTAAATTGGTAATTCAAAGACAACTCAAAGGGTATACGTGAATTCGTGACGATGCATACCTGAGAAAGAGCCATGGCGGCAGGTTTGCGGCAGATGGAAGAGGTGGGCTGCTCAAGCTGGGAATACTCTGCAAATTCAACTTCTGCTCTTATGCCTCCCTGAACAGATCTCGACTGTGCGAACTAACAACAGCTCTGTGTTCCCTCCACATGATCCTCTGCTTCCATAGAAATTAGAAAAAAATGCGTGTGATGCATACATCAACTGTTGCATTTACATTATTCAATGACGAATTTTTTTAGAGGTGTAAGGTTCTTGCACTTTACAGATTCACGAAGATTTCCTAACATCGTAGCCTCAGATGCAAGGTCGACGATCATCTCACGAAGAGCGCACAATAGGCCATGCGCCATGCATTTTTGCTCAAACCTTGCAAGATTGTTGCAGTGGTCGCTAACGGTTGTAGGTTCACTAGCGTGCCCTTCCCTCGTGTTCTGAGGACAACACTGCGTCGGAATTGCGTCAAGATAGCCCAGCAAGCAGTCCAAGCACCGCCGTGCGAGCCCATATCTAAGACGTCGTCGTCGCCGGGAAACGATTGATTGGCTCGACTGAGAAGGACTCGCCGTCCTTCTTGAAGTGCTTAAACACGCATACATATTCAAACTCAAGAGTAAGTAGTACACGTCACATATATTTCACATTAATCATTGTTTTTGGCTCTTCTGAACACTAGCACTGTACTTCACATCATGAAACGAAGACACTGTTAGCATATCAAAGCCTCCAATTGGAAGCAAGAAGGAATCGAAGCTCAGGAACTGACTTAGTACTGACAACGCATGACAAATGCAATTCAGCTCGATTCACATAAGCATGCATGTCGCATACATTTGAGAGAATATATATCTTAATAGCAAATCCGTTTAATTAGTTTCCAGATTAAAAACAGCAGGACCAGGGTTTCACTTTTCGTTGAAATCCGATCGGATTTCGCGAAATTCGCACGTACCGCTCGAAGCCGAAAAGAGAAACCGGTCTGAAATTCGCTCAAATTTAAATTTGAATTCAAAAAATATAAAAAATTTGGAAAAATTTATCCAAAATTTCTCTATAATTAGTATTAATAGCCCTGTGACCATTGGTGTGAATATTTTTTGAAAATATGGATTTTAGAGATGTATTTGAGCAATTGAAAATGTAGATAATAGAAAAAAAAGAAAAACTCGGCCTTCAGGCTTGAATTTATTTAGTAGCAATATTTGTTGAAGTATATTTAGTATAAATATTTGTTGAAATATATTTAGTTGTCATATTTATTGAAGTATATTTAATTCCAATATTTTTTTTGTAAAAACCAACAGCATGAGACAAGAAGAACACTATCCATAAAATCATGACCTGTATTTAGAACGTACATCTGAGTTTTTCTTAAAATCACATATAAACTGCTAAGAGATCATTATACTAAATCAAAATCCCCAGTTTAACTTGTTAACAATCAATATAGAATTATATGAGATCTATAGTAATAAATCGTCTATCATTTTTTCCTATTATTTTGAGAGAGAGCCATATCATAACTAAATATTCAACACGAATGCAAGTATTAAACTATCAACTATAGTGCATAAAAAATAAATGGAAATACATTGTTGATCAAATAAATGCAACGTTTGAATCAGAATTTTAGACTACACCTTCACAACACACTGCATGTTTCAATATTTATTCAATTATATTTAGTAGTTATATTTGTTGAAATAATTTTTCAAATATTATTTTTGGCCTTTAATGGTTTTTTTTTCCAAATTTTACAATATTTTTTTTTACAATATTTCCTAATTTTTCAACATTTTCCCTCTTTTTTCAACTACCATCGGTTTTCAAGTCTTTTCGAGCCTTTTCGAGCGGTTTTCGAACCCAGCGGTTTTCAGGTCTTTTCAAGCGAATTTCGAGCCTTTTCGAACGAATTTCGAGCCGTTTCGAGAGAATTTCGCTCGGAGATTTCGAGACTTTTTGACTAAATTTCAAATTTATTTGACTTCGAACCAAACGGTTTTTAACGAATTTCGAACCGAATTTCGCGAATTTCGGTACCGCTCGGACCTCGAAAAGTAGTCTCGAAACGAAAAGTGAAACCCTGAGCAGGACACGATATCTAGTACTAGGTTGCTTCTTCTGACTGATACATTATAAAACGGCTTCATTATTCACCTAGTAATAACTTAACAATTCCTTGGGACGATGCGAGCACGGAGCGGATGCTTCATGACGGTGGTGAAATCCAGCATCTCCGTCATGTCTACCTGCTCCCTCTCCGCCGCCGGCAGCCACTCCAACTTCCCCACAAGGTTCCCCACCAAGTACTCCAAGTGCAGAATGCCAAGCGCGTACCCGGGGCACAGGCGGCGCCCGGCGCCGAAAGGCATCATCTTGATCTCCCTGCTCCCCGTGATGTCCACGTCGTATCCCTCGCCACCGTCCAAGAACCGCTCCGGCCGGAACTCCCGCGCTGCCGTCCACACCGCCTCGTCTCGCCCGAAATCGGCGACCATGAAGTTCACGTCCGCGCCCTTGGGCACCATGTAGCCGCCGATCTCCGCATCGCTCATCAAGGCGTGCGGGAGGACGAAGTGACCCGGCGGGTGCAGCCGCAGCCCCTCGAGCACGACGGCCTTCAGGTACGGCATTGCCGGCAGGTCATCTTCTCTCACCTCTGGTTTGGCTTTTACCTCCTCGTAGACCTTGGCTTGCACGTCGGGGTGGTTCACCAGCTCGGCCATGATCCACTCCAGCAACGTCACCGTGGTGTCCGTCCCGGCGTTCAAGAACTCGGAGCAGAGGCTGACCACCTCGGCGTCCGTGAGCGGGCGGTCGTTCTCCTCAACCACACGCAGCGCGAGGAGGGAGTCCGCGTAGCACGGCGGGTCGTCGCCGCCGCAGGGAGCCATGCGCCTGGCGTGTATCAGCGGGAGGAAGATCTCGTCATGCCTCCGGCGCACGGCGACATGCCCGGCCCACTGCTTGCGGAAGAGCCTCTTGGTGAGCGCTGGGAAGAAACCGAAGACAGGGAAGCTAGTGATGGAGCGGAGAATCCGCAGCTGCTGCTCCTCGACCTCACCGAGCGCCTCCAAGGCAAGCCTGGCGCCGAGGCACATGTACACGAGCAGCTCGAACATGGCACGCCGTAACGACTGCCTCACCGTGACGGCCCGCGATCCGTCGCCGCCGCGATCGCGGAGGTCATGGATGAGCATGTCTCGCGCCCACCGCCTCGCCGGCGCGAAGAGGCTGATGCGGGCCGGGTGTAGCGCCTCGGCGGCGATGTTGCGGCGGACGAGGCGCCAGTAGGGCCCGTATTGCGAGGTGCTGATGTCGCCATAGGTGAAGAGGCGGGTCGGCTCGACGAGCGGCCGTCGGTCGGCGAAGGTGGCGCCGCCCTGAACGAGGATGCGGTGGGCGAGGCGGCGGTCCGCAACAAAGACGAGCGTGCGGAATAGGCGGACGGAGATGACGGGGCCGTGGCGTGCGTGTAGCTCGCGGAGGAGCGGGCCAAGGTCATAGATGGATCGCCGGAGCGCCAAAAACTTGGCCAGGAAGAGCACGGCCGGCGGGCCTGGAGGAAGCTCCTTATCGATTGCCTTCTTCTTGCCTCCATGACGTCTCTTGGAAAACAAGAAGAGTGAGGCTGCAAGCGAGAGGGAGAGAGTGGTGCACAACAGGAGGAATTGCCAGGCGGTGAGCTCCTCCATTGTTGCAGCTCTGAGTCTGACTCCGTATTGTAAACACTAAGTTTATCCTTAAGTAAACTATACTGCTGTTGGTGTCTACATTCAGCTGTGTAACGGATTGTGATATGGAACAGGATTACGACTTAAAAAAAAGTAAGCAGGATTGCTAAGGGTGTGTTTGGTTACCTGCACCATCCTAGTTTGTTTCGTATGAGCCATCCAGGTTAGCCTTGGTCTGACTGAGTGGATGAAAGTTAAATTGTTTGGTTGCTTGTTTGTGCATATCACGGGCCTGCATTAGAGAGAAGTCCAATTTCTGTGTTTTCTCTATCCTGTATGAGTGGGTGCAATTGCATCCACCTGACCAGGATGAATTGGAAACCAAACATGTGTCTAATAGATACAGTTGTATCCACTCATGCGATTCAAATACACCCTAAAGTCTTGCTCACCGCGCTTAGAGCATCTCCAAGAGACAGCCCTAAAAATGAGTCTTAAACTTTAATTTAGGACCCCAACTAATTAGATTTAGGACTTCAACGAAATATTCACTCCAGCAATTAAGTCCTAAAACCCAACGAAGACGGGGCTCAATCACAGAGTTGCTAAATATAGCTACTCTCCTAGGGGCTCTAAAACAATTTGCTAAATTTTAACAATTTAGGGTCCTTGCTAGAGTTAATCTTTTCCCTCAAAAGCCCTATAATTCAAATTAGGACCATATTTAAGACCTCTCTTGGAGATGCTCTTAGTGTTGGAAATAATTAGTTTGTTAGAGTCGATTTAGTTTGTTAGCGGTTGTTAAGCTCAAATGTTAGTCTTTTTTCGTCATTTTTTTGTGTGTTTTTCCTCTCGTGTTTCATAGAAGAAAGCTATGTACAAGTTTTATCCAGTGGCTGAGCCAACAATTGGTATTAGAGTTAGGTTATGCAGTGGTGTAGTGGTGGATCACACGATGTTGCATTCGGGCGGCAAAATCAACGGCGCAACGACTACTTTGCGCTAGGCAAGTCATGCGGTTGTTCAAAAGCGTGGCCTTTTGCTTGTAGCAGCAGGGATACTCATACAAGCAGCGGTCAGCGTTCGACACCATGCTTTCTGGTTGTATGCCTGGTGTTCTTTCTCTTGAGATCGGCTTACATGCGCTAGTCTATTTATATTTTAATTATTTGGTTAGTTTGTTAGTGGTTTTTAAGCCCCTGTGTTAGTCTATTTATATTTTAATATTGTAACCTAGAAGAGAGAATAATAGAAGACAGAAAACAGGCGCTAAGCAGTTGCAGCATCATCTTCTTTGTGTGTTCGTTCTCCCGTGTGTTCTATAAAAGAAAGTTATGTATGAGTTTTCTCCATGGCCTGGGCCAGCACTTAGCATGCTAATCAAGAACCCTTAAACAAAACAAAAGTGTATAATTGTACAAAATTGCTATATATCATGATCATGATTTTTCTTTTTGCAAATCATTCAAATTCCTGACCTTGTGGTTGTTAGGTCGATGATGCTGACTAGAAGGGGGTGGATATGCGGTTTTAAAAATTCTCTACGATTAATACACCCTAATTACCCCTATGTCAAAACCTAAACAATGAAATATACGAAAGCGATAAACTAAGATTTTGACAATTAAAGCCTAAATCAACTAAGCTCACTAAGTCCACTAACAAATTATGTCTCTAATCAAGAATTGCAATTCTAATGACAATCAAACAATTTAATTATAGGAATGTAAATTGTAAAACTGTAAATAAGGAATTCCAAGCAAACCACAAAGAGACACAATACTTTTCATCATGGTTTTCGGAGACTTGCCAGTCTCTCCTAATCCACGTTGAGGTTAACCCAAACACATTGGACCGGCTCCGCACATTGAACACACCTACCTCGAATCAACTAGTGGTAACTCTTTCTCCCTTCGGGTAGGTGAGCTCCAACCTTCACAATTTTGCCGGGCCTTCTCACAATTTCCTTTAAGAAAGTCACCACGCACGACGCTTTTCACACCATCTAGGCATCGGCAAACACCAAGAGTAACAAGTCAAGCCCTCTAGCTTGGACCTCACCAAGTGCAACACATGCACAAGGATCCTCTTTAAGTGCAACACATGCACAAGGATCCTCTTTAAGTGCAACACATGCACAAGAGGCTCTCAACCCTCTTCTAATTGCAACACATGCAATTAGAACTCACTATTAGCTCAAAAAGATAAATGAAAGAAAGACAAATGAAAGAAAAAGACTACTGCTAACTGAGGCCGGTACTACCGCATTGGAGGTAATACCACTCCTAGTTGAGCGGTAGTGCCGGCTGAGAAGCATCTACCTAAAACAATGCGCTCTGGAATAGAACTACCAGTCTCTGGGTTGGTACTACCGCACCTAGAAGGTCGGTAGTGTCGGCCAAAAAGTTTTTTCAAAACACTTTCACAAGATTTTTTGAGGAATGCAAATGATTAAAGTATGAGCATGAATTTGAGCCAAGATTCTTGATTTTTCATTAAGCTACTAACCAAAGATCCCTCTTAATAGTACGATTCCTAATCTAGCAACTCGATTTTTCTCCAAACACCAAGATCAGCAAAAGCTATGAAAAGGTCCTTAAATATTTTATACCTTGATCTTGAGCTTGACTTTATTTTAACCTTTAGGATTTTACTTTTTCATCTTCATTGACAAGGACCAACCTACTTTTGCACACTTAAACCAAATTGTTAATCCTTTAACATTGATTGTCATTAATTACCAAAACCAATTGAAGTTATGGGCCTAGATGCTTCATTCGGCAGCGGCAACAAGTTAGGGCCCATATTCTCCATATTAGGGTTTAGGGTTCACCAGGACCAGCTATAGAGGGAGGCTAGGGCGGTGGGAGGACCGACAGTGGTCGATAGGACCTGCAGTGGGCAGCGGTAGCGGCGCGACGACGAGGAAGCGGTGGCACCATGGCCGCAAGTTAGAGGGGGGCTTTGGGAACTGGAGGTTAGTGATGACGACAAGACCAAGAGAATATTAGGAGGCAGCAGTCAGAGACGGAGAAGAACGACATAGTAGTGGAGATAGAGGCCGACGGTGGTAGCAAAGAGGAGGATAGGAGTGGCCACAGTAGGAGGGGTGAAGGAGATGGCTGACGGCGGAGGGGATCGTCGGCGAGTGTCGGAGGTGACGTAGTAGGGTGGTGGCACATCTGTGGTGTTGGGGTAAGGCATCGGGAGGAGGTAGGCTAGGGTTAGGCAACAGAAAATGCTTCCTTTTTATATGAGTTGTGGTTGAGGTCAAGGCAATTGGTTCGTTGGATTTGCCTTGGAATTTGATTGATTTTCACCAGTTATGTCCTCATCACACTCTCTAGTACTCCCTATGCTCTTTTTAAGTGATGTTTTTTACGGTCTTTGAGATGTAACTTGGCCTTTGCTTTTTGTAACTTTTTCTCATAATATACTCCCACCATTGAGAAATATAAGACGTATTTTGACTTTACATAAGGATTAATGTGATGGTGAAATTGAGAAAGATATAAGAGAAAATAACTTACATACCCCTTATAATTATCTTGGAAAGATGATAGAGAGTACTTTGTGTGTGTAATGGATAAATGCATATGATTAAGAGATAACAAATACGGGTGTGGTAGAAAACACCTCATTACATCTACATACAAATCTTATATTTCTCAACAAGTCTATTCAAACTATAGGTCTTGTATTTTCCTCGTATGGAGTAATGATAATAAAATTATAACATTATAAAAGTATTTTTAACAACAAATCTCATAATATAGTTTTTAGTAGTAAATTTTCATAATTTTAAATATATTAATGATCAAACTTTTAAAAAATTTGATAACATATATTCTAAGGTGTCACTTAAAAAAGAACGGAAAAAGTATATTCTAGTGTACCTCTTCGACCAGACTGGGTGCTACAAATGAAACGGGTTGTGTCATCCGGCAAGCATTGTTCCCCACGAGCAGCCTAGGCAGGGGCGGCTATAAATTGCCACTACACAACATACTCCAACTACTTAAAATTAATTTAATAAATTAGACCATCCCAATGCTCTTAACCACAACATCCAATAATAAATCCTATATCTTCTCAATTGACATCTATACTAGCATTACAGAAACACAATTACATACTTTCAATTATTTCAATAGTTTGTAATAGCAAATATAATAATTCCAGTCAACTATCACGTGTTAGGGTCGACCACCATCACAATTAAAGTGCTCTACTAACCTTATATTATAACCAACCAACTTACTATAACCATAACAGTAGTTTATATCATCTCAATGTTCTAACTACGCATCAAAGTGTAAAGTTTTTAATCATTATCAATGGTCTCCTACCCATTAAGCAAAAGGAGTGTGCTGCCTTACTTCAAAATAAAGCAATAGATTCTAAGCATGTACATTAACACATTTAATCATTACTCGATATGAAATAATCTACGACAATAGAAGTTTATTTAGTTTTTTTTAAGCTAACGATAACAATTACATTTAATTGATTCAACTCACAAATTAACTTAGAACTACATCATTCTATATGCCACATCATTACATACTAAGTAACATGCTAAACAACAATTCTCAGTACTGACAAATAATTTCAGTCAAATGATTACTCACTTTGTTTGCAGCATTTTTCTTTCCAGAAAACCCAACCAAATCTCAGAAAAAAAAACCTGACTCTCAAAGTTGTAATAGGACAAAACTCAAACTTGGTCATGCAAAAGTTCTCCAAAACACATTTCAAGCTTAAAGACTTCCACGTAGGTAAAAGGTTGAAAGAATTTTTTTTCCACAAAAGTAATAACCAAGCGATCAAGTAATCCTTGCCTGATAAAGTCACAAAACACAAATCCATACAACTTAAGTTTTGCATAAAACTTCAATAACTCCTTTCAAGCTTGGAGAAAGACAAACACAAGAATAAAACAATAATTTTCCTCACAAGCAACCAATAAAGACGCAACACTAAACTCTCTTTTTCCTTGTCTTAAACCATCGAATACATAACCAAACAACCTTCTCCACAAACCTTCCGATCTATGATGTATTAAATAACAACTCTCCCCTACAAGAGGTTCTTAAACCTCCAGTGGTGGCTCTACGCAACCACGCCCCCATCCAAAGCCCTTACCACGGCCAAAAGAACATGACTGAAACCTTTTGGCACAACTATTTCACATAGACACCTTTATTCACTTAGCTCTTCCATAATCATAGCAATAAGCTTCATCATAACATCAAACATCATCAAAACATAACATTCTTTATCAAAGCTCAAATAAAACTTTAAAGTGTAATGCAATGATGAACCATTACGCAACCTACTGTGCTCCAAGTGTGTCAAATTTTAAATTAGTTTTAAGGTTATTGTCCTATGGCAAAATTTTAAAGTATAGACCTAAGCCATGTTTCTAGATTATCCCAAATCAAAATTTTAGTTGACCCTATGGTATTTCACTAAGTTCATACACCACGGACCTGAAGCCTGCTCTGATAGCAACTGTAACATCGCGGCACCTAGTAACCCTAGAATGTCACCACACAGGACAACAGTAACAACCAAATAACAACATTTGCATTTAAATACAACAACTACACTAGAGATCTAAACTAAATTTCGGCAGCATGTATTCTCTTTATCAAGGTTTTAAGCATCAATAATAAAATTCATAGCACAATAGTATAATAGGAATCAACAATAGCATGGTAAACAGAGATTTCAACACCCATTCATACCAAGGATATAAATTTAAACACCACATGAACAATTATGAGATAAACAATCGATCATAGCAATCAAGATGACATTAACCACAAAATGGTTCAATAAAGTAAGCCATCACAAAGGAGGTATGGGTATAAAATTGTCTATTGAAGTGATGCTAAGTGCAACGGTGAATCTAGTTCCCCTTCCCAAATGTCGTGATCATGGTACCTAAAAAAACATTAAACAACAAGCGTGAGTTCATCACTCAGCAAAGTTTATTGCAATGCGAAACAAGGTAATAACATGTAACATACATATGAATATACCTCATGACCTAAACCATGTGAGGATCAATTCATACAACTTCTTCATTCACATTCTCGTGTAATGCATCATGCATGCTCCATTTATGCCCCTTTTCTTAGCACATACCGGTATTGCCGAGTGCACACCCGTCGGTGTGCACCCTCATTCCCTTCCATCCTGTGGAGGGTGCCTATTTTTACTGACTCGCTCCCATTCACGACGGTGGATGGGACTATGAGGTAGGTATTTCGTGCTCATTACATGTGAGCACAGAGGCCCGCATCAGAATGGGTCGGCTCTTCCATTATAAATGCACATATGCCATAAACATGAATAGATTTGCAAGTACACTCATTTCTAACAATTGCATAGCCATAATTAGATACATGATCATTAACTAACTCCCACATACATAACCTAACAATTCATATTCATCTAATCACATTCAGTAATAAGACATGGTAACCCAACATATCAAACGGTTAAATCGCAATAATACGAAATCATAAGGCCATCAAGCCACATTCACCACAATACACTTATCTTTAACCTCTTGAAACGGTGTGGCAAGAAGTTGATGCAACTCCCGGGGTCACACCACCTGCAAATAGATACATTCCACTCAAAAATATGCCAACAAAGCAACACAAGACTCATAACTACATCGGCTTCGCGACCCACTCCTAAATCTCGAAAAACAGTAATCTGTCCAAACGGGACAGCAGTCTTCTAACGACCATAACTTGAGTTCTACGACTCCAAATCGAGTAAACGAATATATTTTCTCAATCTACAGGAAATTTCTCATCTTTTTCTAAGTATTCAGAAAGTCTAATTCGGCTTCTAGGTTGCTCTAATTTGCAGATGAACATAAACACTACCATTCGCGACACAGATTGGACAGCGCTCGGTAAAACGGCCATAACTTTTAAATGGATAAACGAAACTTAGTGATTTTGGTCTTCATTGAAAGGTAATTCGATTATCTACGACTTTTGTAACAACCAGTCCCCCATAAAATGAATCTAAAATTCTCAAATTCGTGCCCTAATTCGGTGATCTAATCTGCACGAAAACACAGAAAATCAACACAAGACTCAAAACGCCTAATCAACTATTTTCACCCCACTATAAACCAGAAAACCTCATCTAAACAACCCTAAACAACCAATCAAACCCCCATGGAACCCAAGAACCCTTACCTTTCCAGAGATCGCCAAAAACACCGACGAATATGAACCCGAACTCTCTAGTCTCCCGTCAGATCGCGCAGCACCTTCTCTCTCGTAGCACCAAACTCCAACGAAACTCACACAGGGGTCCCGGAGGATTCCCTAGGGTTGAAACAGGGGAGGGCGCACCAAGGCCGGAGTGAGAGGGAGGAGACGCCATGGGGGGAACGGAGAGGGAGGAGGGATGGAAGAATTGGGCCACGACTGAAAAACGCCTCCAAAAATTCATAATTTTCCCCTAAAGTTTAGATTTTACCTCTAAAGTTCTCCTGGAATATTACAGCTGGGCCTCAGGCCAGTAGGGCTTGGGCCCGAGGCCCAACCCAAATAACAATGCAAAATACCAGGTATTTTTAATTGGGTTCGAGGGCTATTCTAGTTCGGCCCATCGGCCCAGCCACCAGCCGGTTCCCAACTCTCGGCCAACTACAGGCCAACCGAGAGCCAACCCTAAACTGGGCGCTGAACATTGGGCATCGGGCATTCGGCGCCATTGCCTGACCCCAATCCCATGCAACCACCTCCCGCAACCCAAACGATCCCTCGCCCGGCGCTCACCCTCGCTAGACACTCGCTCCCACCCGCTCGACTCCCGTCCCCGCCCTGCCCGGTGCTTGCCCCTAGCGCCCTTTCGCGCTCGGCGCTCACCCCCGTCTAGCGGCCGTCCCCGCCATCGCCCCCGCCCTGTGCTCGCCCCCGACGCCCTCTCCCGCCCGGCCTATGCCCGTGCTCGTCTCCACTCCTACTCTCTCCTGGTGACTGACGGTCGCCCTCACCCTCGCCTGTTGGCCTCCCCCATCCGCCCCCATCGGCCACCGCCCCCACCAACTTCTCAGCTGCTACCTGGCGCCTGCGGTTGCTGGAGAGTGGACTGTGGAGACTGCTCAGAGCATCAGACTGGAGACTGGAGTGGTCGAGTGGAGACTGTGGATTGGAGACTGGAGTTGAGTTCTGTGTGCTTGAGGTAGCACCGCAGCAGCTAGCAGATTAGAAGACCAACAGTTGAGCACTTGATCTTGAGCTTGAAGAGTTGAGCTATTGAGGTATAATACTCATTACCCAATATGTATATTGAGATTTGAGAAACAAAAATGCTAAGTTTTAAGTACCTCTTTACTTGTATGGAATGTATGAAGTATGTATATTGATCAATTGATGCACATATTAGGAGCTTTGATTTGATGCAAGTTATTTTGATATTACTTATGAATTGTGAATCATTGAATTGTGAATGGCAGCTTTAGTCATCTTCAATTGCTAGATTCGAACGTATTGATTAATTTATTGGACTCAATTTAATGTAATAGAAATACAGGATGAAGAGTTTGAAGCCATTGTGATCTTATTTTCCGTCACAGTCACAGTCCAACCAATCCCCTTCGGAAACAGTAGGAACTGGAGCTAGTAATACCCAACAAAACCATCATCGTGTTGTGCTTAATTTGGAAGATATTGTTGCCGATCCTAGGCTTCGAAAACCTATTGAGAAATTTCATGTGGACATTAGAGATGCTGCTAGAAGGGATTATTTGCTACGGGGACCATGCCAACCAAAAGGTCATACGTTTCCATGAAAATATATAGAAAATCATAAAAGAAGCTTTCAAGAAGACTGGTTCAAAAGGCATGATTGGTTAGAATATAGTGTTGCTAAAGATGCTATCTTTTGCTTTTATTTTTTTCTGTTTAAGCAATTGGAACATGAAAATTTTGCTATTGATGCATATACAAAGGTGGGGTTTAGTTATTGGAAGAATGCAATTCAATCTTTTGATGAACATGTTGGTAAAATTGATAGTGCTCATAATAAAGCTAGAAAATATTGTGAGGATTTTAAGAATCAGAGGCAGAGTGTCACACATGTGTGGGCTGATACAAGCAAGAAGAATGAGGAAGAATATTTGGGTCGTATTACTATTATTTTAGGTGTTGTAAGGTTTCTTCTATTGCAAACTCTTGCTTTCTATGGGCATGATGAGTCTTTTGGATCAAACAATAGAGGAAATTTTTAGAGATGCTGCAATGGTATAAAGAGAAAGATAAAAATGCATCTATCCTGTTAGATAATGCTCATGAGAATCATTTAATGACTTCGCCAAAAATACAAAAGCAGTTGTGCAAAGCTTGTGCAAAAAAGACTACTAAAGTTTTTGTGGATGATATCGGGGATAGACAATTTACCATCCTTGTTGATGAGTCTCGAGATGCATCAATCAAGGAACAAATGGCTATGATTTTGAGGTTAGTATGCACTATTTCGAATTTTATGATAGCTTTTTAACTATGCTTCTTGTCCTCATAAAAAACTATGCTTCTTTCTCCATGTAGTTATGTCAACAAACAATGGCAGGCGATTGAGATGTTTCTTGGGATTCAGCACGTTCATGACACGACATCAGCTTCATTGAAGGTAGCTTTGGATGCTATATTTGTTCGTCATGGTTTATCTATCCATAGATTGCGAGGGCAAGGATATGATGTCACATTAAACATGAGAGGGGAATTCCACGGGCTACAAAGACGGGTATTGGATGAAAATCCATATGCATTTTATATACATTGCTTTGCTCATCAGCTACAATTAGTGGTTGTTTTCGTTGCCAAGTGTTGTTCTTCTGTCTTGGATTTCTTTAACTATAACACTTAATTTGATTGTCAACACTGTTAATGCTTGTTGTAAGAGACACGATCAATTGGCCCAACGACACCATGATAATCTTGTGAGTAGATTGGAGAGCGGTGAAATTTTTACAAGAAGAGGGAAAAACCAAGAAACTAACCTTGCAAAACCTTGTGTCGTCTTCTCCTGACGTGGGATGCAGTCCTTGAGATATTAGAGAATGTATGTGATGATGCAACAAATACAACACAAAAAACAACAGCTTCAGGTTTATTGCGACAAATGGAAAACTTTGAATTTGTGTTTATATTGCATCTTATGATCAGAATATTAGGCAAAACTAATGATCTGCCACATTGCTTACAAAAGAAAGATCAGAACATTGTTCGTGCTATAGGATTGGTTGGAGGCACATTGTAAAAAATTAATGACATAATGCAGCATGGTTGGGATGAGCTATTTCAGGAGGTAAAGATATTTTGTCTCCAACATAACACCATTGTGCCAAATATGTTGGATACAATAACAGCCAGGGGCCGCTCGAGGGGTCGTGGCAGCCAATTGGTAACTTACCAACATCATTTCAATAATGAAATATTTAATGTGGTGCTTGATCAAATTATTGTTGAGTTAAACAATCGCTTTGTTGAAAGATCTACTCAGTTATTGAGATGTATTGCTTGTCTTTATCCAAAAAATTCTTTTGCCAATTTTGATGAAGACAAACTAATTGAACTTGCAAAGATGTATGCTGCCGACTTCTCCCAATATGATTGTATAGTACTTATGGACCAACTTGAGACCTTCATTGCCGATGTGAGAACTGATCCAGTT
This sequence comes from Rhipidocladum racemiflorum, assembly GCA_036346355.1. Classification (NCBI taxonomy): domain Eukaryota; kingdom Viridiplantae; phylum Streptophyta; class Magnoliopsida; order Poales; family Poaceae; genus Rhipidocladum; species Rhipidocladum racemiflorum. The sequence goes on from CM070571.1 coordinate 26,749,603, forward strand.
TTTTTAAGTTGTAATGACCTTGTAATCTTGCTATGAAGATGGTTCAGACCGATAGACACACAGTTTTTCCATTGGTATATTGCCTCATTAAATTGGCTTTGATTTTATCTGTTGCATCCGCAATAGTAGAGAGAGCTTTCTCAGCTATAAACATTGTTAAAACTGAGTTGCGTAATAAGATGCATGATGAATGGATGAATGATAGTATGGTATTCTATATTGAGCGAGATGTATTCGCAAGCATTGAGGATAACAAAATTTTACAACGTTTTCAAAGTATGAGGTCTCGTAAGCAACAATTACCTTGTAGTCTTCGTGCTAGTGGTATGTTACATTCTTCTAATGTAATTTGTTTTAATAGTTACTTTCATAGTTTTGTGTGCCTAATTTATTTGTGCAATTTCATCTTTTACAGGTTTAGGTTCTTGTTTTATTGTTTATGAAAATATGGTAGTATCAGATGCAACAAATCTTTGTTAATTAGGTATTAACTTTTCTACCACTCCACTATGCTATATTGTTTTGACAAATGTTATCTATTTTATTGAAATGTTAAGAATGTAATTTAAATTTATCTTTAATTGTGTATCTGTACTATACTTTTGTTATACCTAAATGTCTGTAGTTTTTGCCGATAGTAATAGTCGCTTATTTTCGGCCCTAAGCTTAGGTAAATCCTGGCTCCGCCACTAAACCTAGGTTCAAGGATGAAGACGGTAGCCTTCTGATGCTGATCAAGGAAGTGAAGCATATCTCGCCCCTTTGCGCAAGTTATTTTTAAATATAGCTTTCCTTCAAAATCATTTGTAAATTTAGCCTTCTTCTCGACCATGATAGGCAAGTAGACGATACGTGCCCCCTGATGTGCTCATGGAGCTCGGCAGGTCACCAACGGCTCGGCAGACCAGGTGACCATGGTCGGACTTGGGCCACAGCGGCAGGAGGGCGCTGCTGAGCTATGGTACAACGGTTGGAATCTGTCGCTGCTACCACGCTTGGGCTGCTCGACAGGCACTACTAAGGTACGACTACTCAGCAGGTGTATTGTTCATCAATTAGGTGTGTGATTAGCAATTAAAGTGAATAATTAGTCACTAATTTAATCACACTATTTATTTGATCACTTAATTAAAATTACCACTACTACCGAAAGGCCTATATTAGACGCCTCATCACAGACAGTTTTTAAAAACCATCTGTGTTAAAACTAATTACAGATGGTTTTCCTAGCGTGACCATCTAAGTTACAGGATATGCTAAGAACCGGCTGCGATAAGCTGATATCACAGACAGTTGGTGGGACGAACCGTTTGTGATAATAGGATATCACAGATGGTCTGTATAAAAAACCGTCTATGATATGTGTTTCACTAACGGTTTAGAAACCATCTGTGATGCGTCGTTATTATTACTAACACTTGTTGACAGACGGTTCAAAAACCGTCTATGATGACGTTTCTGAACCGTCTGTGAGAATCTTTTCTATAGTAGTGTACCTAATTACATTGGTAATTAACTACTTCGAATGGTAGATTCCTACCGAACAGCCCAATCAAGGTAGTCAGCGGCAGATTCCTACCACTGGCCTGCATCCTACACGGTCGCCAGGCCTACCGAGGCATTGGCAACCTGCCGAGCTCCATAAGCGCGATAGGGACACATGTTGCCTGCAGCAGTCAAGGAAGGGGCCAAATTTGTAAATATTTCAAAGGGAGGCTATATTTGAAAATAACATGTGCAAGGTGGCCAAATTTAAAATCAAGCTCTGCCGAAGTTGTTATACACTAGGTATGGGAGAATTGATTATTTGCACCATTTTATTTGGTGCAATTGATTATTTGCCCTATATGTCTCACTAACATGTGGCCCCAGAGCCCGCATACCAGTGAGATATCACGGGGCAAATAATCAACAGCACAAGTAAATGAGGGTAAATCATCAATTATTCATACTAGGTATATCCTATGCGTTGTTGCAAACCTGATTTTGCTTTAAAAAAATTTGGTTTGAATTAGTGTGAACCTCAAGAATGTCAAAAAGTTATATACGAAAAATTGTGATATGCTGATAACGAAAAACTATTGTGTTTAGATGCTATATGTTTTCCTTTAGAGAAATTTTACGGTGCATTGTACTACTCTACTATCACATGAAGTATAAGTAAATTCTAGTTAATTTGATCCATTGGATTGAAAAAAATGAACGGCTCATATTCAATTTAGTGTACCGTAAAAGAGCTCTTTTCTTTAATAACTTGCTGAATTCCCTGCGCAAACCGTTTTCCTTCGAGCTTAATTTGGAGTCAACTTCAAGCAGATTAAGCACAATCCCATACGACCATGGAGTCTTAACTTTGAATTTGCTGAATTTGGAGCTTAATTCCCCCCTCCACCCTCCATGGTGAAAAAGAGGCTATTTTCAAAAAAAAAAAAAAGATTTGGAGGCGCAGGGCTGCGGTACCACGTTCGTGTGCCCACGCCACATGGCGCACTCACCCACGTGCCGTTGCCCGTCCGAGCATGCCACCCGTGTTGCCACCCCGTGCTGCGCCCACACGCGCTCCTGTGCTCGCCAGAGCCTCCCGCGCCTTCCGCGGCGTATCAGACAGCTATTTTTGCAATAACAAAATTAGGAAATAGCTAAATTTGAAAAAAAAAGCAAGGTCCGAGGAGTGGACAGTTCACATCTTTACGCGATTTTAGTTTCCCACGTCGTCGGCTTCTAAAAGGCTGTTAGAAATTGACTCTCATCCTCCGTCACCATCGTCAGCACAAGTTAGTGCTAACACGATTTTCACATGGGCTGGTAATTAATTAAAAAGATGCCTATCACGAAACCAAAGCTGGATCTTGCATTAGATTCTGCCTGAACGTGTCACAGACGCTCAACGTTAGGGAAATTTGCGAGTTTTCCTGGCAGCACACTGAACCTGTCATAGATGCTCAGCACGAGCTTGTCTCAGAAAATGAAGCTCGTCACGAAATCTCTCTATTTGGTGGTGTACGGTGTACCTCCTCAACCAGACCGGATGCTTCGAATGAGAATAGCTGCATCGTCCGGCGAGCGTTGTTGCCCACGAGCAGCCCAGGCTCCGGGGTTAGCCTTCCTCCGCTGATCAAGCTCGCCTATGGCCTGCCAACTGCCAAGACCGTTATAGATAGAGCTCTTTTACCATGCACTAAATTGAATATGGACCGTTCGTTCTGTTCGATCTAATGAATCACATTAACTAGAGTTACTGATACTTCATCTGATAATACAGTAGTAGAAACACTCTTAATAAATCAACAGTTAGATCTGATTTCTACTACACACTATATACTACCGGTATAATCCACCGTAAAAATTCTCTATAGATAAAGGCATCATTACACGGCCAAAATAAATCTAGACTCGTTTCGAATTGATTCACGCCGCAAGCTTCACACAGGATCTCTCTGTCTCCATGAGAGCTACAGAAAAACTCCGGCCTATACTAGCGGTGCTCTTGCCAGCAACCTCGAGTGTTCGAGTATAAATACGCAGGTGATGCTGGCGGCTCATCTCCACCCAGCAGTAGCGGAGCTAAAAAAAATTCTTTACGTAGAACTCTATAGTCTTTTATGATTATTCCATAATATTATAAATCCAACACATATATTTAAAATTTACTAACATGTTCAAATAGGTAGTAGGCAGCAGATTCCTACCACTGGCCTGCATCCTACACGGTTGCCTTGCCTACCGAGGCATTGGCAACCTGCCGAGCTCCAAAGGCGCGGCATGGGACACATGTAAATATTTCAGTCAAGAGAGGGCCAAATTTGTAAATATTTCAGAGGGAGACTATATTTGAAAATAACATGTGCAAGGAGGCCAGATATGCCAAAAATTTAAAATCAAGCTCTGCCAAAGTTATTATACACTAGGTATGGGAGAATTGATTATTTGCCCCATTTTATTTGCTACAATTGATTATTTGTCATATATGTCTCACTAACATGTGGCCCCATAGCCTGCATATCAGTGAGATATCATAGGGTAAATAATCAATAGCATAAGTAAATGAGAGTAAATCATCAATTATTCATACTAGATATATCCTACGCATTGTTGCAAACCTGATTTTTCTTTCAAAAATTTTGGTTTGAATTAGTGTAAACCTCAAGAATGTCAAAAAGTTATATACGAAAAATTGTGATATGCTGATAACGAAAAACTACCGTGTTTAGATGCTATACGTTTTCATTTAGAGAAATTTTACGGTGCATTATACTACTCTACTACCACATGAAGTATAAGTAAACTCTAGTTAATCTGATCCATTGGATTGAAAAGAATGAACGGCTTATATTCAATCTAGTGTACCGTAAAAGAGCTCTTTTCTTTAATAACTTGCTGAATTCCCTGCGCAAACCGTTTTCCTTCGAGCTTAATTTGGAGTCAACTTCAAGCAGATTAAGCATAATCTCATACGACCATGGAGTCTTAACTTTGAATTTGCTGAATTTGGAGCTTAATTTCTCCCTCCACCCGCACGTCTTTTATGGTGAAAAAGAGGCTATTTTCATAAAAAAAAGATCTGAGGGCACAGGGGCCGCGGTACCGCGTTCGTGTGCCCACGCCACATGGCGCACTCACCAACGTGCCGCCGTTTCCTGCCCGAGCGTGCCACTCATTTTGCCGCCCCATGCTGCGCCCACACGCACTCCTGTGCTCGCCAGAGCCTCTGCGCCTTCCGCGGTGGATCGGAGAGCTATTTTTGCAATAAAAAAATTAGGAAAGAGCTAGATTTGAAAAAAAAGGTCCGACGTGAACAGTTCACATCTTTACGCGATTTTAGTTTCCCACGTCGTCGGCTTCTAAAAAGCTGTTAGAAATTGACTCTCATCCTCCGTCACCATCGTCAGCACAAGTTAGTGCTAACACGATTTTCACATGGGCTGGTAATTAATTAAAAAGATGCCTATCACGAAACCAAAACCGGATCTTGCATTAGATTCTGCCTGAACGTGTCACAGACGCTCAACGTTAGGGAAATTTGCAAGTTTTCCTGGCAGCACACTGAACCTGTCATAGATGCTCAACGTGAGCTTGTCTCAAAAAATGGAGCTCGTCACGAAATCTCTCTATTTGGTAGTGTACCTCCTCGACCAGACCGGATGCTTCGAATGAGGCCATGTTTGTTTTTGGTTTGAATTATGTAAAAACTGATTTTGAATTGTAGTTATAGAGAAGCTGATTCTCCAAAAGCTAGAATTCAAAAGCGTGTATGAAATGAATTGTGGATTCTAGTGTATATAAATAGGCTGGATTATGAGAATCGGATTTTAGAATCAGGTTGTTTGTTTTTTAATCAGCTTTTGGGGTCAGAATTCAGAATCAAAAGCAAAAACAAACAGACCCGCATCGTCCAGCCTATACTACGGTGCTTTTGCCAGCAACCTCGATGTTCGAGTGTAAATACGCAGATGATGCTGGCGGCTCATCTCTACTCAGCAGTAGCGGAGCTAAAATTTTTCGTTAGAAATATACACTTCACACGTACAACTCTATAGTCTTTCATGATTATTTCATAACATTATAGATCCAACACATATATTTAAAATTTACTAACATCACAATTCAAATAGTTCTAAGGTCTTTAAAAAAATCCTAAATTATCAAGATCGAAACCAATTCAATCAATAAATCGAAAATTTGAAGGCACTCCCCTGATTCCGCCACCGCCATGCAGCCAATATCCGGTACGCGCGCGCGCGCGAGAGAGAGAGAGAGAGAGAGAGAGAGAGGGGAGGAAGGGACAGACAGAGCATGCAGGTTTTAACGACCGCTACACTGCCGCAAGTTGGTTTGGTCCGGCCGACGGCCGAGCCACGGCTACGGCCGCTCCTGCACCCACACGCTCGACGTCGACGGCGTGGTAATCAATCCCACGAAAACCGATTGCATGTGATGCCTTGGTCCAAATCCCTGATTTATGCTAAAGGGGAACGCAATACACAGTCCCTGGAGTTACACGGAGGTCCAGGACAAGTAGAAAATTACAACCGTGGTCAATTGGACTAAATTGCAAACTACACTTCGTCACAAATTTTTTTGTAACAGTAATAAGATAAAATGTTCATACTTTTTTTTTAAGAATAAAATGTTGGTGAGCACAAAGCGAGCTATTCTTTCGCGTAAAATGTTCATACTTGAAAGCAAACATAGAATTGTGGGGATATTCCTAAATAACATTCTCGAATATGACCATGGAGATGTGGCTATCAATTGTTTCCAGTGAGCAATGAGCAAGGTAGTAGAAGCTTTTCACCACATGAAGGAATGTCTGCCTGGTCACTCTGTCGACAGCACCGTCGCATCGAAGAACACGCTGAGTCAGTTCTTGAATCTCCAAATCAACTTGTCCGTCTAAGTTCTCGACGAAGTCCGTATTTCCACCACCCTAATTGATCATTAATGATCAAGCAGATTTCGTAAGGCGATAAACACCACACGATTCCAAATTAAAGGTCTATACGTGATAATTTGTGTGATGATTCATGTACCTACCTGCTGAGCAAGAACTCCGGCGGAGAGTTTGCCGCAGATGGAACAGGTGAGCTGCTCAAGCTGGGAGTACTCTGAATTCTGCTCACTCGAACCCCTACTACTGTACCTCCCTGAACAGATCTCAACGGTTCGAACTAATAACAGCGGCGTGTGCCCTCCGCACGATCCACGGCTCTCCTCCGAAGTCCACGCCATGAACCACTGCTTCCACTGAAATCAGGAAAAACACATGCGATGCGTACATCAACTGCTGCATTTTACATTATCCAACGATGAGATTCAGGGGATGTAAGCTTAGGTCGTTGCACTTTACAGCCTCACGAAGATTGTCTACCATCGTAGCCTCAGATGCAAGGAGGTCGATGAGCTCATGGATCGCACACAGCAGGCCATGCTCTGTCGCACCCAGTGCTGACCCCCTGCGTTCATGCACGTGTCGCATCTCGCATGAGTCAACCGAAATTCGAAGGCGGCCAAAACGAACCATGTATATTTTTGCTCAAACCTTGCAATGCTGTCGTACTCGTCGCTAGTGAGCTTACGAATGAGCACCTCCTTCATGCTGCCAGTGTAAGCTTTGCTGCTTCGGAAGTGCGACGAGACGGCCTCGGCGAGCACCGCCGTGTGAGCCCATCCCAGGCGCTCGGCGGCTCGGTTTGGTTCGAAGATGTTGGCTGCAGCTAAGAAGTACGCCCTCAGTGCGCTATGTGGAGTCACACCGTACATTTCAAGATTATTCTTGCCATGCCACCTGCACACATAAGCAAGCAGTTTCGAGACTCGAGTTAGAATTACTGACGTTTGGTTGATATATATATCATTGCAGCATCAGGCAGCAAGATAAAAATTGGACTTTTTGAGGCGGTGCCACTCAAGTTGGCCGTGTCTCTGGAAATCGCTGAAGTCAGCTTTGGCCGCCTGGAGGTACAGGTCGTTGCTGATCAGAGGCATCCTGTGAAGTTCAAAACAAGGGTGAAGAGGAGGGGGCCGGGCTGCGTTCGCTAGAGGTAAATCTTACATGTAAAATGAATGCATCAGAACCGAGTTTACCTAAACAGGACCTTCGCAATCCACACGTCGCCACTGGCGCCATATTGCTCCAGATACTTTCTTGTTTCAACGCGTGGTAAGCTTGCCTTCCATGGAAAATCCAGTGTGTAATCGACCTGTTATTGAAGCACAGCGTGCACTCATCAACTATCTGAATTAAGTTGACGCAGATATGATTGGACAGGCGTCTGGAGTTTGGTACCTCGCCAGGCAAGTCCTTCGCGATGACCCACTTGTCGTTCAGTTTGTTGGAGGCTCGCCTGTGCTGGAGGAAGGCACGGCAGTAGATTTTGGCCCGCTCCAGCTCGTCCTCGCCGGGAAACGCGACCTGAGCGGCACGGTACAGGTTGTACATCGCCGTGACTGATTGGTTTGACTGTGCTGGGTAGCAGAAGAACTCGCCGTCCTTCTCGAAATGCTTGAATACACCTATTGATATATATACACTGATACACATATAAATATTGAAACAAGCCTATCGATCAAAGCTCAATATCTCAGGTTCTAGGTGGTGCACTATTAAGGGTGTTTGTTTGAGGAAGGAGCTGGCCCTAGCACCAACTGATTATTTGAAACTATTTGGAACGCAAAAATGGAAAACACAATAATATAAAAAGAGATAAATTGTTGACATCAGAATTTGGCAGGAATAACCGATTTAGAAAGATAGAGTTAATCATGGAGAAAGAATTTTAACCGATATTGGTTCAAAGTAGAGTTTATCTCATGGAAGTAGATGCCGATGCGTGTTGGGGATTTTTGAAGAATCGAAGAAAGATATAGTCGGCCTAGACACTACAAGAGGGGATCAAGAGGCAAGACAATCATAAATAGACAATCAATCAACTTCCGGCATATACTTTTATTTATTTTTCATCGACTAGGAGTAGTTGTTTAGACTTAAAATATCTCTGTAATTTGTTTTTATCAATAAAGTTACACATCACTCTTTTGATCATCATTGACTTAGCAACTTATCACAGGTTTGCTTTTTTACCGATCTTTTTGCGCATCACTTTTTCGGGAAAAACAAACCTTTATCAACTATCTAATCAGTTGTAATAGGCTGTTTAAATTTACCTCTACCAATAACCTAATCGGCAATAATAGCTGGTTGGATTCATCTTGCTGATTGCAAGATCAAATCGGCTGGCACGCCTTGAACTCTTTGAACTCGATGTTTGTGTGTGAATAGGCCAGTTTAAGCCAACAATTGGTCGAACATTGGCTACCAATAAAATCGGGTATAGGATGTTTAAATAGTCTCCTAGATGATTTAATCCGGCCATGTACGATAAAATAATAGATGAAATTGAGCGATTGTTGGAGACCAAATTTATCAGGCCTTGCCGATATGCTGAGTGGGTTTCCAACATCATTCCCTTTGTGAAGAAAAATGGCAAACTCAGGGTATGCGTTAACTTCAGAGATCTAAACAAAGCCACACCTAAAGACAAATATCTGATGCCTATAGCCGATATGCTTATTGATGCTGCATCTGAAAACAAGATTATTAGTTTCCTAGATAGCAATGCGGTTACAATCAAATATTCATAGCTGAAGCCGATGTCCATAAAACGGTCTTCAGGTGCCTAGGTGCCTTAGGGTTGTTTGAATGGGTAGTTACGACATTCGGTTTAAAAAACACTGGTGCGACATATCAGCATATTATCAAGAGTGCTGATTTCCCTCGATCCCACGCAAAGGAAAGGGAAAAAAAAAGGCCAGAGTGATTGTGTTTTTTTTTCCCCATGGTTTTCATGTGAAATCAGTGTTGTAGGAAAAATTCTTTTATTTTTCTCTTGCGATGGATTCCTACCTACATTCCAAAGGATGAACAGTATCCTATAGAAATTAAAATAATATTGATTTCCAAAATCGTTGGTTCCAAAGAGGACATTAGTTATGTTTTTCGTTAAGAGGAATGGAATGAGTTAGTCCGACACCATCTCATCTCCCCTCCGTTTTACCGTAAATGTTTAAGCTGCCACAAAGGCACACACACTATAATAATGAAGCACCAAATTTAAAAAAAAAAGTTTAATAAAAAATGACCATGCATACCCTGTTTAATGGTGTACTACAACACTCAACCTTTGCCACAAGATCAAATTGGGGTAAAGAGTGCAAATAATGCAATCACTACGCGCGTTGATTTCTTCAACGGGCAAATATTGTAAAACAACGCTTTCAATTCGAGATAATAGACAAATATTGTGAATCGGATGGAGTGCGCTCTACTTGTACCTGCCATGTAAAACTTCTAAAGCATCTATGGTAAATTTTCTGCTTCCACAATATCTGTGAAAACACGGAAGGACTCAAAGGCACATGTGAGACATATCAACGCAATCCTGATTCTACAAAGTTAAGCAGCGTGCATGTTTGAATATCAGGAAAATCATAAACAAATTCTCTCCAACTTGGCAACCAGAAAAATCGATTGAGGAAAAGTACATGGTACTTACATGGAGAGACATGGTAGCCGTGCGACCGAAGGAGACGAAAACCCATGGCCGTGTCGTCGATGTCCTTAACTAGGCTGTGCCTCGTAGGACCCAGGCCCCCTTGAGTCCAGTGTCTGTTCAAAGTGTATACACTCGCAGGTAGAATGGCTTGACAACTACTACGACCTCCTTTTTTCTACTTGTCTTTTAGATATTTATATACATCTTTAAGACACCATTTAGTCATTATTTTTTCAATTATACATTAGGAAATGCTGTAAAAAATATAATAACATAAAAGTACTTTTGATGACAAATCCGCTAATACAATTTTCATATCACATATCTAAATACTTTGATTTATATTGTGGTCAAAGTTTTAAAAGACTGACCACACATTCTAAAGCAATAAGTAAAAAAGAACAGATGGAGGGCTAATATTATATTCTATACTACTTTTAAATGGTTATATTACCTGTAAACATAATCTAAGCACTCCTCAATTTCACCTGCAAAGTACCTCGATATGCCTAGCCGCTCTAACCGATCGGCTGCCCATAATCTCTCGAATATTTCGACAGGGTAGGTACAGGGTACTGAAACGCAGTGAAGAGTAAACGAAATTAGAATATCAAAAGATGCAGGATCGAGAATATCTTGAGCCTATTTGAAACTAGGAAATTTGAGAAAAATAGTGCAATCCCCTAGAGTTCCTGCATAAGTCATTTGTTCCTAGTGCGGCCCCACCTTTACTGCACATTAGTTTCATGCATATCTGGCTTTACATGTCTTCAAGATTCTCAGAATGTTAGATCTGTCGTTTTATATGTCTTTAAGAATTCTCAAAAAGTTAGTTTGAGTGAATGTTTAATGTAGTCAATCGAAAATTTCTATGCAAACTCAATCTATACCAATCAACAGAAGAAATTATGGGAAGCTCCAATTAATCACCATCATCTATCTACCAATCTACAATACCCTCGATTATTCCAAATTGTTCGAAAAAATATGCTACAATGGCTGAAGTCTTGAGTTCTAATATACTCAATGTGTCTTTTCATCGAGCTATTATGGGGCATAATTTATTGGCATTGAATGACCTTGTTACAAAGGTTAGTGTGGTGCAATTAACACCAGAACTAGATATTTTTCGATGGCATTTCTATCGGACTGGACAATTTTCAGTTCAATCGATATATCATGCTGTAATGCATCAAAATATGCCCATTACAAACAAACATTTGTGGAAGCTTAAGGTACCTCTCAAAATAATTTTTTTTTCTATGGTATCTACGTCGAGGAGTGATTTTGACAAAATATAACCTTAGCAAAAGAAATTGGAATAAAATTTTAAAAATATTGTTTTTGTAACAACGATAAAACTATACAATATCTTTTCTTTGATTGCCATGTTGCTCATTTTGCTTGGCGTGTCATTCAAGTGGCTCTTAATTTGTCACCTCCTAATAACATGACAAATATGTTTGGGAACTGGTTAATGGGATTTGTAAAAGATTTACGGAAACAGATTTTGGTTGGCGCTGCCGCTTTGTGTTGGTCAATTTGGTTATATTAGAATGATGTGGTGTTTGATATATAGGAAGAAAAACTATAATCCATTACAAGTTATCTTTATGTGCATTAGTTGGTTACGTTCATGCTCTGTGATGCTATCTCATGAGACCCAAGATGTGTTATCTTTGGGATGCAGATTGCTAAACATGGTAGTTAGGAACCTCTTATCAGGCATGGATGGAGAATTAGTAACAGGCTTAGTGTGAATTGATAAATTTTGTTCCATGTTTACTTTGGCTTGTTACATCTTTTTACAGAACCTATTTATTTTCTTCTTTCCAAAGCTATTTGGCTGTAACTATGTAATAATTATTTGGCTGTATGCATCTCACGATACAGAGGCTGAGAGATATAATATTCCATTATCTAAAAATCTATGCACACGCTGAACCTATTTATTTTCTTCTTTCCAAAGCTATATGGACTGCTTACCATAATTATTAGTAATTACCTCCCCCGTTGAACTTTTTGATGATTCTGTCAAGAAATTCAAGGCATTTTCCATCGCCAGTTTGCATAAGAGCATACGCTGTGGGTGCAGATGATGACATAAATGAGCCATCTGAATACTGTAGATTAAGTAGCTTTTCCCAGTCTAAGCCTTGCTGCATTCCCTCTATGCTGTAAAGCAAAGTTGTTGGTTCGGCGTGTAGTACTCCCTTAGGAATCCTGCAGACAAGAGAATCAATATATTGATCAATTACGTACAGAATTATAGACCTCACAATAGCTCCAATTTACAATGAAGGAAATTTTTGTTGCAGGAACAAAAGTAACTTCAAATTTTTAAGAAAAAAAAGGGAAAAAAAGAGGCCAACTGGGCTAGCCCAACCCATGTGGCCGAACCAGTCCACTCGGCCTAGCCACTGAGGCTAAAGCACCCGGATGGTGCCCTAGCTCCAGTCGGCCGAGTGAGAGAAGCACCAGGGGGAGCGGGTTAGGCAGCAGCGGTGGCATTGCCCTCGCCTTCGGTTGTGCCAACTTCTCTTCCTCCCGGGCTCCTTTTATTTCCCTAAGGTTTGTATTCTTGAGCACAAAGAGGAACATCGAAATTTCCCCTATTTTGCCGATTCCTGATCCATTGCAATCGTGTGCTCTTGTGCAAGTTCTTCGACATTTGAAGCTTCTTTTGAGTTTTTTAGTCCCCAACTCATGGATGCCACTTTTGTGTGTAACCCGAGTTGATTTGAGGGTTGATTTGTGGAGGTGCTTCGTGGACTTGAGTTGCACTTGTTGATCTTGGTGGCCGAATCCAAAGGGCTTAATTGCTTGGTTTGCTGGTTCGGCCATCAGTGGTGGTTGGCTCGGTTGCGTGCTAATTGTGTGGAGCAGGTCCATCTTGACTTGCTGTTGTGATTTGGCATTTCCATCAACTTTGGCCGGGGGTGTTGATTTTGAGGTCCTGAGCTGTGTTAGCTTCATCTCAGGTCTCCTAGTAATTTGCTTCACTGTGGGGATTGTGGCTTTGTATCTCCGAAACATTCTCCGGTAATTTCTATGGCATTGCAGCGGCGAAATATTTTTTGGGACATCGTCTTTGACGAGCCTAGCCTGCTGCACTGACTTTTTAGTTGGTGCGTTGTGAGTATAATCCGCTTCCTGTCTTTATTGTTTATTTCATTACAAAGGGGCTAGACAATCTAATTGTCTTGGGGACCTTGCATGTGGGGAGGCAATATTTTGATGACAACTAGGCTATAGAGAGACAATTTGTGACAACGCGATTTAATTATCCGTTTTCATATATATACTTGCTTAGCACAATTAATATCTTCTCATATATGCTCATGTTGTGAATTCACGAACTTAGGGCCTGTTTGGCAACAAAGTATTTTCATAGTTTCTAGGCAAAACTATGGTTTTGAAGAATACCATTGTATTTTTGGCAATATGGTGTTTGGAAGCAACCCCAAAAACTCTGTTTTGAAAACCATGGTATTGCCAATACCATGGTATTTTTGGAGTATTGAAAACTCCACTCAAAGTGGAGTTTTGGGCTTTGGGTGGTGGTGTAGAGAGTGAAAGGTGTCAATACTTTGAAAATACCATGCAAAATACTTTGTAGCCAAACAGTTTGTAGTTCCAAGAAAAACCATGGTTTCAATGGTGGTAGGTGAAACCATGGTATTTATGCCAACACAATTTCTAAGCCATGGCTTTGTAATACCATGGTATTGAAAAACTTTGCTTCCAAACAGGGCCTTACTGTTTTGTCTTTACTTCTGTTGCCGGTTGTCTCTTGTTTACATTGTTGTTGGCCGGCTATGTTAGTAGCTCTGCTAGCTATGCTTGTTCATTTCAGTAAGCTTCCTTGTTGTAGATTCACTGTTATTTGCATATTACTTGAAGATAATAAATTGTTTTGGTTTCTTTAAATAGTCAAGTATTGAAATTGATTATAATTGAGGTAAGGTTGTCACAAATTAGTCTATGATCTTTGTCCCTAGTGGCGAGAAGACCTTTTAATTAAGGCAGCCCGACATCCGAGAACTAATCATCCATATCAACTTGAGCAATTCTTGCTAGTTATTTGCCTCTGTTATACATATGTTTAAATACTTGATTATGAAGATATATGCTTTGATATTGTCAAATATCTTATTTCAGTATTTTGCTTATGCTTCCTTAACAATGATAACTCATGGTTATATAATATGTTTGAAAATATTGTCATGATAAATTTGCTAATACCGCAATATTGACAACAATTTTATAAAAAATTCTTGAGAAGCCATGGAAATTCATGCACTCCAAATAGGCCCTAATAACGAAACGAATAAATGTGTGCATATTATGTATACTTGGTGAGCTTCCGGTCTCTCTTGGCATATACAGCTTGCAAGGAAGGCTCATCACAAGGCATGTGGAGACCTAGGTCATTGGCCATCTCTAGCAGCGAGGGCAAGGTTAACTCGAAGCCGACTAGCATCCAGTCATCTTCAGCTTCGGCTAACCTCCACAGATTCTCTCGAATAAACGACAAACCTACGATATTAAATCAAATTGACGCCTCGAGATTAGCCTGCAGGCATGCAGTTAATTATAAGAACTTAGAAAGAACTATATATGCAGATACTGAAACCATGCATATATATGCAGATGATCTTAAACAAACCTGTACCTTTCTGGCACTTGTCAGCGTGAATGTTCCATGACTTCAGCGCGACGACACAGGCTAGGGTGCTAATAATTCGGTCATAGACCAAGAAGAAGGCGTCATCACCCCATGAACCGTCTGGATGTTGATTCTGCAGGATCCAGCCGATGGTCGAGGGGAACTGCGGGCCGTCGTTTCCGACCAGGTTCTTCACAAGGGCGACCCACGCCGTATCGTAGGCTGAAGCATTGATCTCGCCGTCTCCCATTGACCTCAGCTTTGCCCCGATGGCGTCGATCATTTGTGGCATCTCTCTTCGTTCGTCCTTGAGGTCGATTTCGCGCTGAAGCCCAAGACGTACGTAGAGATTAGAACGTATATTCTTGTGTGCAGATAATTAATGAGCTCACTTTAGCAGGATTCTGATCTTAAATTGCGCGCCTACCTTGTCTCGATTCCCTCCATCAAATGGTTCGCATGTCACCGCATCCCCAGCCTTGCCAATTACTAACCTCATCGGCATGCACCCTAAGAAATATATAAGCAGAAGTGACATGTGAATGTCGACAGTAGAGTATCGTGCGTTGTGTTTTTACCTTCCTGAAACAAGGCTGTGAAAGTGGAACACGGTACGAACTTCCTACAAAAAAACCCAAAAAGGTGTGCATCGATCTGAAAGCAAATTTAATGGTCCAGAATTTAGATGATGGTTGCTAAAGAAAACATCCAGATGGAACTTATCAAAACCCAAAAACTAAAGCCCTACGTACGGTACTTCGCCCATAAAAAAAGAAGACAAATGGATAAAAACAGACGGGAAGAACTTGCAGCCAGATGTCCGATTTTTTCATTTTTTTCGGACGCCGTCGTAATATTTTTTAAACGTCTGAAATATTTTTTTGAACGTAGTGAAATATTTTTTTGTAACGTATGGAACATTTTTTTTACTGTTTGTCGAAGAAAAATGTTTCACTACGTAGAAAAAAATGTTTCATAAGTACAAAAAAATATTTCGAACAAAAACAGACGTCCAATAACTACCATTACCGAAAACAAAATCGAGTGCTTCGCGTTTCGTGCTTAATTACGAGGCCGTGCAACTGGGAGGAGGTGCTGTCTCGTTGGATTACTATTGCACGGTGGAGACACTGTACGTGCCTGATTGGAATCGTTCGGATCGGATTCCGAAAAAAAAAAACATACAATCAGGTGTGTACAATCGGATTCCGTGTTCTAACGAAAGGTGTGGGCCGGTACGTACGTAGCAGGGCCATTGAAGAATTCACGCAAAGAGCCTAGGCATCACTAATTGCATACAATCAGTTTTGACGAGATTGATTGATTACCACGTCGTCGACGTCGAGCGTGTGGGTGAAGGAAAGGCGGTGATCGTGGCTCGGCCGTCAGCCGGAGCAAACGAACGCGCGGCGGTACTGTGGCCGTCGTTTCGACCGGCATCCTCTCTCTTTCTTGTGTGAGTTGAGAGACGAGTGACCACGGTCATCTGCGTATTTATGCTCGAACGCTCAAGGTTGCTGACAGGGACAAGAGCACCAATAGTATATGCCGACGCGAATTGTCCGATCGTATGCATCTCCAAGAGAGAGCCCTAAAAATGAGCCTTAAATTTTGATTTAGGACCTCAGCTAATTAGATTTAGGGCTCCAACGAAATATTCACTCCAGCAATTAGGCCCTAAAATCCAACAAAGATAGGGCTCAATCACATAGTTGCTAAATATAGCTACTCTCTTAGAGGCCCTAAAACAATTTGCTAAATTTTAACAATTTAGAGCCCTTGCTGGAGTTAATCTTTTCCCCAAAAGCCCTATAATTCAAGTTAGGACCATATTTAGAACCCCTCTTGGAGATGCTTTAAGGCCCTGATCATGATTAACGATACTATTTTGTGCTGTTGCCATTGGCCGACTAGCGCAGAATCCAATGCTATGGAATCTTAAAGCGTATCTTAATTTGTCCCGCCCGATCGACCCCTAGAAAATAAAAATGGTTTTGGTTGCGTGATAGACGTCCTTTTGATTAATTAGTAGCCCATGTGAGAATCGTGTTGGCACTAACTTGTGCTTTGCCTCTTTCGGATTATACCAGATGAGTTGGCGTGACGCCACGCCGTGGATTTTTTTTTAATAATATAATTTTCTTTCAAAATTGCAAAAATAAACGTTGCGGAAAAAAATTACAGAAATATACACCTATCGCTCGTTGGTTGGGCGACACAAGTATATAGCCCGTACATCGAGCGACAGGAGGCTGGCCGAGTTTCTGTCGCCCGACAGAAGGAAAATCGCCCGATGAACAAGCTCCATCAGAAGAAAAACGAATCTTTGAGAGAGTTCATTCGGCGATTCACGCAGAAAAATAATACTGTTCGAGACGTCTCGGATGCGGTCGTCGTAGAACTGTTCTAAGCGGAAAGTCCAAGTCTGGCAATTGCGAAGATCATGCCCGTACGCCTGATGGAGCAGGCAGAAGTGAGCGTTCAGCTGTCCACCCTGATCGCCACGATTCTGGTCACCTCGACCTTGGTCACTACGACGTTGAGGTGGTCGACCCCTGCTCCTTCGCTGAAATTTTTGCGCGTATGCGTTTGCGGAGCCTGTTGCTGACGTTGCTCGATAGCTGCGACCATATTTGGCACAGAGGGCTTCTTCTTCTTCTTCTTCTTCTTCTTGATTTTCTTTTCGACCGAGCTAGCGCTCTTCCTGCTCGTGGAGCCTTCCAATCTGGGCTGAAGCGGGAGCTTGCCCTCGTCCAGCATTTTCTTCCATTAGACTGCCTTGTCGACATTGGCGTATCGATCGGCCATATGGAATAACTCATTGCCCGTTAGATCCGGATGAATCTCCAGATCCTGTGTAAAATGAACATCTCGGACCCCGAACTTAAAAGCCCGGACTACTGCTTCATCCGAAATGCTCAGGATTGAGTTTCGTACCTGAATGAACCTCTGGACAAACTGTCTTAGAGTTTCGTCCTCTGTCTGGATCAAGCGTTCAAGATCGCACTCTTTTCCAGGACGAACATAACAACTCTGAAAGTTTGCCTTAAGGGCACAGCTCAGTTGCCCCCAAGACCGAATGGACCCTTCCTTTTGGTTGAAGAGCCAAGTTCGGGTTGCTCCATCCAATACTGTGGGCAGGAAGTTAGCCATGACTCCCTCGTTACCACCCGCGGCTAAGATGGCGGTGGTGCAGATGGAAAGGAACTCATCCGGGTTCTGCGTCCCATTGAACCTTTCAATGTGGCCGGGCTTGAACTTGCTCGGCCACGTCACATGTCGGAGGGGCACTGCGAAGGCTCGACACCCAAAGATAGGGGTCTCACGGCGGTCTCTCCGATTGTGATTATCGTAACGGCCATGACTGCTCTGCCCTCCCACCTCGCGGACCAAGTCGAGAGAAAACTTCTTGAGGTCGAGGTAGGGGGAGCAGCCTAAAGAGGAATATTCGGTTCGGCTCTTGCCGTGTCGAACATTTCTGTGGTCCCACGAGCTTACTCGGGAACCGCTTCGAGGATCCTCGCGCTACCGATCATGTTCCCTTCGGTTCTCTCGGGCGGTCCCCTGAGAATCATCGCGACGGGAACGAACAGGAGTGTGACGGTGATGCTCCTGGGAAGTACTCCGGGGCCTTCTGTCGCGGGATGCCTCTGTCGCTTTTATGTTGGCGACAATCTTTTCAAGATCGTCTGCCACGACGGCTCCCATAGCCTCTAGATCCACTTGTTCGGGGAATTCTCTAAGGTTGCGCAAGACTGTGGCCAAAGCTTGGAGATGCTCCTCGCTCGGGAGAACGAGTGGAGATGAGCTGGGCCGACGATCGCGCACATGCTCAGGCGTACCACACTCGCGGGAATTCTCAAGAGCATGGGTTCCAACCCTCGCACTGGGATTTCCACAAACCTGGCGGCGTACACTCGCCAAGGTCCTATTCAAGGACACTTCCAGGTGGTTCTTGGCTCCTGCATACCGTTGATGACGGGGCATCTTCCGAGGGTTCATCCTCAGGGTTTCCTCCTTCTCCCGCCATGTTGACATTATGGGAGTGTGAGGACCGCAAGGGTGACATTACTGTGTCCCCACGTGATGTGATTTCCTGATCGGGCTCGAGGTGATCCGGGATATCCAGACCATCGTAGAGTCCATCATAGTCATCATCATCCATGAGGGCATCATGCTGAGAGCGAAGGAATTACTCTCGCGCAGCAGCTACCGGGGAAAAGCTCTCGGGCTCGGTATGCCCTTCTGTATCAGTGATGCCAGCGACACCTCCGTCGGTGTAATACAGGTCTCCAGCTTCGGCGTCACTGAAGGTGCAGAGGACCCGAGAATCCTGAGAGTTAGGCATCTCCAGGGATTCTTCACGAAAGGAACTGTCGTTCCCCATGGATGACGCCAGCTGTCGACAATTGGGGAACGGCCCCCGCTGAGCTTACTTTGTTGATTGGGGGATCAACCTTGGCCCCTTCTTACATGAAGGGTCGCTTTCGGAGGATGCTCAGTTCCACGGGACAATGCACACTCGAGAGATGACATAGTGTTTTATCCTGGTTCAGGCCTCTCCCTGAGGAGATAATAACCATACTTCAGCGTGATGTGTTTTGTATTTTGTGTGTGTTCTTCCAAAAGTTCTTTTATTTCCCTTTCCTCTCGTACATGCACGAGAGGTATTTATAGGTTAAAGGATATTCTACTGACTACCATCCCAGCAACGGACGTTTGACTGCGACTAATGCTGTTGTAACCGAAAACTCAATTTATGCCACGTTCTCATCGTGGACGCAGACTCTACATCGTGGCATAATAATTGCTATTCGGGCGTAACCGTCGATCACGACCATCCGATCATGCACCTTGCCGACGGGCTAGGACCACGCAAGGTTGGCCTTGACCGAGCAAGTATGCTCGGGCCCCGCGCTTGGACACCGAGGCCGCACATCAAGCTCGCCCCGGCCGGGCGATCCGAGCAATTAAACCTGATGCCCGTGGGTCATCCTCGAGAATGCCCTCTGAGGGTACGCATGGTCCGGACGGAACTAACTGCTGGGGTATCATAGTAATTATGGAAATTATCCAATCCCCGACACATCATATACACAAATAAAAAGAAGTATGACTAAAAATATACATACCATCTTTAAAAAATGTACATACCATCTATATAGTTTTATATACTCGTATACTACACGTACGGACCTTCCGTTGTGATGCTTCTAACGTTGTGAGATACGGTATTGAAAATAACTACTCCTAGGAGAGGAAAAATATGCGGTTACTCCCACTTTAATATACCATCTAATTAAATTTAAAATACTTATTTATCACTTTGGAGTTTGGATACACTTGTATATATACAATAAAGAAAGAGAAAGTATCTTGCTAGCTGTGATTGACAGGGCATTTGATTATCTCCATGCATGTAGTGCGTGCTCATCATCCTTTCAGAGAAGTTCAGTCAACAACTCAACATATTATATCCAAAACGTGCCTTTGAATATCAGTACTGCATGGACACATGTATGGACAATTTTTGCAATTAATCTGGACAGCAGGGCTAAATAACTTGCAAGGACCACAAACTTTAGCTAGTCTCATCTTCTTCTGAAGATAAGGGTACAAAATTCTACAAATCTGTAGCTGATTATGGCTTGGATATGGGACATGAATCACATGATTGAGCCGTACTAAATAAGGATGGCGATGCATGCGCATTGCACAGCCTTTTTGACGTGGTTTTCCTGAAGGGTTACGGGTAAGCTATATTAGTATAAATTAAAAATTTTAACATATAAACTAGAAACCAAGTAAGTAAAAGATTGAATCGTTACTACTAGATACGTAGTATAGTAGGAGAGTTGAAACAGCTCGATTCAATGTCGCGTGCGTCCTCGAGCAGTGGTCGATCTTCCTGCAGTGGTGGTCGATTGTCTTCGTGCGGTGGTCGATCGTCTTGACTAGTGTCGTAGTAGGAGTCACGTCTCTACCAAAGTCCACATATTTGGAAAAGAAATATCGTGCGTCGGTGTGCTAGCACCAGCGCGCCCGGGGGGCTTGAGCGGTGACAGCTAGGGTTTCGGTGGGTGCGGCTGGCTCACAATTGCGACCGTGAACTCTCTTTAAATAGCCCCTCCTGTTCGATGGAACCTTACGTTATGGCCCAACCAAGATGTAAAACCCACTTGGTCCATTAGTGATGGATCCAATCCGAACCATTGTATTCCAACATGTTAAAAGTGTATGACCCTGTAGCCTCATGCATATTCGGCCATGGGCCAAAACTCCTTTCAATTCATAAGTCAGTAGCGGTCCCTAGCAGAGCATTGTGACTTCCAAATATACGCAAATATCATATCGAATGAACCTATATAATGTTCATGCGAGATCCCTTTACCTCATGATGCTAGATCAAAATCAAGGCGAGAAACGTGCCATCCTCTGATAGCTCGGTCCTTCACTCGTTCTGCAGTGGATTATTTGGTTGCAATTGACTCCTCAATTACATTTGGCATAGCCATGCACTTCCTTGATCCAACCACATCGATGGGCCTAGATATATCTCTCCCATTATATAGGAGTAAATTTCATCTTGATTGCTCACATCCCTTCGCATGTTTCATAGTAAACCCGAAAGCTACCTTTATGACTACCTAGTTACATAGCAGCATTTAGTAACCCCTAAGTATACTATTGCCCATGTAGGAAATCATGGCAATTTCAGGTCTAAGGATTCCGCATACACCTGTAGGACACCATGACAATGTAATAATTCTCACAGTGTCTCATGGTAGGTTACTTCAACACCATGTTCTTCAATATATGTTCACATTATTGATTTGATGTCTCTATATCCATGATCCGTAAAACATGATTATCAATCAATATATGTGATGATGTATAAATCACAATTGTCTTAAATGATAATATAAGGTCAGGGATAATTCAGAATAATATCGAAATATAAACAAGAAGTTTCACGAACAAGTACATATTTATTGATCGACACTAATGATATTTATTTAAGGGACAAAATAATCATATTACTATATAAACATAAAAGTGATACAATTATCTCTACGAATACGAAGAGCATATTACTAACATTTCCACCAGCTCGTTTCAATCAATCATATCGCTATATGAGACTTTCTCTGTAGGGAAAAAAAAATGTCGCGGTAGTCATGTAGCAATGTGGCATGGACGTATGGGCTCGCCCAGGGCGTGGAATGGCAATGCAGTAAGCTACGTCGCTTCTTGTTGACGATGTCGACTGGTATGTACGTTGCATCTGGTGTCTAAAGGCTTGTCTGTAGCACGAGCTGTACGTACTCATCACAGGGATTTGACAAGAAAAGATGGAAGTTCTCCTCCAGGAATTCCTCCCAAACACCCTCCATGGATGGCAAAGCTTGCCTTGAGAGTATCTCTAACGTTTAGCTCCGATTTCTCCTCAGTGTGTGTATATATAAAAGTTGGAGGTAGGGGTGCGTTTGGTTGCCTGGATGAGGTTGGATGGGATGGAGCTATCCAGGTAGTTGTTTGGTTTGGTGGATAAGGATGAACCAATTTTTTGTTTGGTTGGACGGATGAGGATGGATGGGATGAGCTATTTTTTTGTTTGGTCAGATGGATGAGCTAGTTGTAATCAAGGTTTCGAATTTTGGCTTGAATTTTTTGGACAAAATTTAATTAAAATTTGATCACAATTTTAATTTTCTGACAAAATTTGATTTTTTGGATAAAATTTGACCAAAATTTGATTTTTTGGGACACATTTTGAATTTTTGAATAAAATTTGCATTTTCAAACAAATTTTTATTTTTGGACAAAATTTGACCATATTTTGAGCGAAGTTTAATTTTGGCCAAGAAAACTTTGCCGCAAATTTGAATTTGACCGTGTACACCTCTTCGTGCAGCAAACTGAATGAGCACATCCGACCTTTTTATTTGGATGGTTTTATCCAGCATCTTGACAGAATATTCCCAAAAACTGGATGACCATATCCTATCCATCCACCCATCCAAACAATTGGATGACTCTAAATCCATGGATGGCCATATCCCATCCACCCTCATCCACCCAACCAAACGCATCCTAGACTTGCTGGCCAGAGAGCCCCGTGTGTCCTTTCTTCATGAAAGCCCTTAAAAAAATGGATGGTAACGTTTAGGTCCTTCTACCGATTGAGGTAATTTTTTGCTGATTTAATTGAGCTATCAAATAATGTTAACAGTTTTTGAAACTTTTTGATAAGAGTCCTCAGATCATGCCTAAGTTACCATAAAAAATTAGGATCATGATCAAACTTGTACAATTTTTAAATTTTTTAATAATGCTACTAATGCATTCAGAGCAACTCCACTGATTTAATTTAGATAATAAATCATCTTAGAAAATTTTGAAACTTTTTTATAAAGGTTCTGAGAGCATGCATAAGTTTCCATGAAAAATTGGACCATGTTTAAACTTGTGCAATTTTTAAAAATTCTAAATGCATTTAAATTTTGCTATTTTTGGTTTTCCGGAGCCATCAAATGAATTTGATTTTTTAAACTTTTTGAGAAGGGTTCTGAGAGCATGCCTAAGTTACCATAAAAATTTCCGGTTATGATCAAACTTGTACAATTTTTTAAAAATCTGACAATAATACTAATGCATTTAAAGCAATTTCATTGATTTAATTGAGTTGTTAAATCATGTTGGAAATTTTGAAACTTTTTGAGAAGGGTCTTGAGGGCATGTCTAAGCTACCATAAAAATTTCAAAGCATGATCAAACTTGTATGATTTGTAAAAATTTTGACAATGCTACTGATGCATTTAAATTTCACTGATTTCCAAGAAACTCACCCTCGAGTAGCGTCGCGGCGCAAGTTCGTGGCATGGTGTTGTGTGTACGCATCTAGTATATATTACATTTAAAACTAAATTCGGCACATATTTCCCTTACAATCCATTAGTGAGGCTTATTCCAAACTTAGAGAAAGTGAAGCTCACTCTTCCTCCTCTGGAGCCCATTGTAATCCCACAATGGAGTTGCTTGAGTTTTGTTTTTTACCCGCTTAGTACTATACCTACTTTCTTCTCCCTTATATTGTTGCAATGACTTTACTGTTGGGAAACCACGTGGCCCACAAAGACCCACGTTGGTCCCTTGCCGAAACCCTAGTTATAGGTTATAAATAGGAGGCAGGGAGCCACCCCATTGTACATAGAAATAAGCAATAAAGAATAGCAGATCAGTTCCTCCTCATACATTCTCTCTCTCTCTCTCTCACTCTGTGTGTGTGTGTTCTCCACTTTAGATCTGTTCGGCAACCTCGGACTATTCGATAGCGAGGTTGTCTAACACGTTATCAGCACGAATCTCTACCGTGAGAACAGATTGAAAGGTGAGAAAAGGTGAGATACAAGGGATTGAATCTAATAGCTCATTTGTATTTATGCTTGCATCTAACTTGCGTAGCACGAAGCTACAATACGTAGAATTTTTACTGTTCGTGGCACGAAGCTACGAGTTCACGGTGTTTTTCTTTTATTTTTCAGTACACAGTACAAATGCATCTACTGTACAAAGAAATTGCTATAGTACAATACTACGACCGTCGCAGCGCACGAAGCATAGCCCGGCCTGGCACCCTACTGCCACCACCCGGCACGCAGCCGGCCTTCACCCGACGGCACGTAGCCGCCATCGCCATTCGACAGCACGCAGCCGCCATCACCGGCCTCCACCCGGCGGCACCAAGCTGTGACCCAGCCGGACGAGGCCCTGGCTCCCCGCTCAGCCATCAAGTGTCGTCGCCCCCACTAGGCCAGGAAGCACCCCTAGCCCTTGGACACGCAACACCGCCATCGCGCCAGCCAGCTCGAAGCCGTGCACAGCCACGCCCGAAGGGCTGTGCCGCCGTCCGGTCTCCCGACGTCTCGGCTTCCCTGCGTCGCGCTGTCGCCACCGCCGCACAGCGCCTCACCGCGCGTCCGCGGCTCGGCCTCGCTGCCACGCCGCACGGCACCTCTCCCGCGCCTCACCTCGACGCCTCGGCGCCATTGCTTTCATCAAGGCCGACGGCTGGCCGCCGCCACCACCGTCGCCCGTCGGCCGCGATTCTTGCGGCGCCATTACCGCTGGCTCAAAGCCGACCGAACCGCTGCAGCCATGCACCACTACCAGCAACCCGCCGCTGCTTGGCCCGACCCTCGCCATTACCGGCCACAGTCGCACCAGGGCAGCTCGGCACTAAGAGCTGCCGCCGACGCCCTGTAGTCCAGCGCTCGCAACCGAGGAAGGCCCAAAGTCGCTGTGCCATCGTTTGCCGCCCATTGACGCCTAGGCGTCGCGCCCCGCCAGCAGCCCCCCCGGTGTGAACTCCTCCCCTCCACTGGTGATCGGACATGAAGTCCAGTGCCGGCCGCATTTAATTCGGTTAAAACCAGATAAGAACAGGAGGACGCGAAATTCCCCTTTTGCCCTCGAAGGAGGGTGGATTTACCCCTTTGCCCTTGCCGATTTATTCCCTTTTCAATTTTTTTCTTTCTTTTTCCGAAAATTGATTAAGAATTCGAAAAATTGCTTAGAAAATTACAGAAAATTTCTCAAAATTGCCAGAAAATTCTGAAAAATGCTAGAAAATTCTAGAAAATTATTTGGCACTAGTTTTATTTTCTTAGCATTTGTCTGGACCCGAATATGCAAATCCGGACCCTCTGTGTATTCAGCACTAGTCCAGGATCACGCTAGTGCACACAGTCTCAACATAGATGAATATCACAATCATACACAGCAGAATAATAAAAATAACTCAATTATAAAATATAAACTAGTGTACGACCTTAAGGTCAACCTTACATTTGCGAAGCCTTAACGGCTTCAACTCCAAATAAGCAGCAGCGGAATAAAGAACATCGGTGAATCCCATCAATACGCCACAGGCAACTGACAGGGTTCGACTCCTAGATATTCGCCTTCTCACGGAAATTTCTCTTCTTCGATGATGTAGTCTTCTTCTGAACTGGTGATTGTTTGTTGCAAGGGGTGAGTACATAAAGCACTCAGCAAGTCATGCACAGAATGCAAATCTAATACTATATGCATGGCTTATTCCAAGTGACAGGCTGAATGGTTATTTTGCGGAAAAGCATCATTCACAAATAAACATAATAGATTGTAAAGCAGTAAAACAAATAATAACAGTAATAGATTTCACAGTTATTTCACAAGTAAAACATTCCACATCCTTAACCAGTTATCACTTTTCCACAGGCATACTGCCTCCAAACCCACGTTCAGTTTTAAGAAAAGCTAACCCTTGACTGTAATCCCCGAGCATTGTCCAGTACCGTGGACACGGCTATTCGAATAGATTTTACACTATGCAGTGGTTATACACTTTACCCACAAGATATAATCAATTCACCACTCAGCCGTGAATCGCCATACAAGAGTATGCGAATGAGTGGTCATAACAATGCCTTTCGGAAACTTCTAACTACACAAGTGAACCTCTCCGGTTTTTGCTATACACCATCCCTTCCCTTAACAAAGGCGAAGTATGGGACCGACATACCGTTTGACGGGTACCATGCCGCAGCCCTGGTACGCTCCCCCTTCAAGCTACACAAAAGATGTAGTTGACACCCTGAGGTACCACATGCAAGTTATTAGTAACTTACTCAACTAGGACCGTCCCACTCCAGTCATGAGGTTGTATGGTTGACTCAGTTCAAAGGCTTGCAAGGTTAAGTCCTTAGGCAACCCGGGCAAGACTACCCGAAGAACCAAATCAACCTTCCCGGTGCCACACCTGGCCCATCCGATCATAATCTTGCCACTTGCCCCGGTCTAAATCATTTTATCACCCCAGTTGATTACTGCGCAACACAATGCCAACGACAACTCAACATCCTTGAAGAAGTACGAAGACCTCCACATATCAACTTCATCGTGTCGGCAACACGTCAAATCGTTCCAAAATACATTCCATATTCCATTAGTCAATATTGAGATTTTGTATTTCCAAAATGATGTCAATGGTACGTTGCATGGCTAAGCAAACTACTGACGGTCTAAATAACCCTTGTTGGCAAAGTATTTAGTTACCAACTATTAATCAACAATCCTAGGGTGACAAATGAATCATGGCATACAATTATTATAGACAAGGTGGCAATAACAAGTAGGTTGATTATCTAATCCCAAATTAATCAAAATCAGTTTAACTTAAACTAGCATAAAATAATTTGAAATTTGAAACAACATAATTTTAGAAAATGGGATCAATATGGTTAAAGCACAACTTGCCTGGCCCTTGCAACTTTTACTGTTCTTTACTCTTTATCTTTGATTCTTGGTCCCCGATCTTCAACTTCCACTTTCTCGATCTTCATCTCCGTAGAATAACTTCCGGATGACGCGTCTAACGATTAAAGAAGAAACAAATACAAAGCAACTCAAAGGATAAATCAAGTAAACTCCAAATCAAGAATGAATAGCATTGGGCACAACGGCTTGGGAGAATTCAGGAACTTGATTGGATTAGATCGAAGGTTAGATAAAAGATAACGGGCTTTCGGGCAAAACACCGGAAAGAGGAAAGATTAATAACTGAGAAAGAAAGAACAATATCCCGGAGAATATTTCTTCTAAAATTATTATCTTGATTGGACAAACAAGGACATATGGGCTCTCGATCCGTAGACTGGGTCCATAAAGATATGTTAGTTTGCAATGAACTAAACTGGAGCTCGAAGTTGACTTTTGTTGACCGAACGGACACAGTCAAACAAAAGAGAAGCAGACTGATAGACTCGGTCTGGCACAAGAATATGACATATGGTCAATGGTCTATTGACCAAGTCCACGAATGAAGTCTAGGTTATTGGTAGATTAGATTTTCAGAAATAAGACAGAGCACAAACGTCTTACCACGATTAACACAACGGGAAAGGTTGCAAAGATAACAACGCGGCTCACGAGGTTAGGGTTTTGGTTCGGCTTTGAAGATGATATGACGATGAGGCTAGGCTCACATCATGATGATAGAATAGATGATGACATCGCACTAGGGCTCTTGCATGAATGCACGCATGCGATGACAACGAAGCGATGAGAGCCAAGCGTTAACGACAAAGAGTTAACGGCAGGACGTTAACGATGGAACATTAACGGTGGAGCGTTAACGACAGAACGTTAACGGTGGAGCGTTAACGGCGGAACGTTAACAGCGGAGCGTTAACTGCGAAACGTTAACGATGGAGCGTTAACGGCAAAACGTTAACGGTGGAACGTTAACGACGTACGTTGACGGCGAAGGCGAAACGACAATGGGACACTCATGAAACGATAAGGTAGTGACCGTTGGTGCAACAACATGGCCGTGATGAAATGCTACCAAGGATGGCTAATCGAGACACGAAACGATAGCAACGAGCTAGGTTGAAAGACGACGATTTTAAGCTAGCACCGGGCTTCTCGGCAAACGGAGACCACCTAGACCCTAAAGATGGGCCAAATCAGTACATGATGATCCACCGGATGCGATAACACAGCCGAAGCGATGTAAAATAGCCGGCGTCAAAAGACGGCGCGCGGCGACGGCAAAAGACGGCCTAATTATATAAAAAAAATTCCGGAGGATGGGATGACAAAGGGGGAATGTACACCATGTAGAACGCGGCGAGGCGAACTCAACGGTATAGGCGGATTTTGTGGCGCCCCAACGGATTGATCACAAACTGCCGATTAACGGGTTTCGGACCCAAACATCAGACAGCCATAACTTCTTGAATAATAATCGAAACTTAACGAAATTTGACCAAGAGATAGGTGTGACATAGAGGAATACCATGAACCAGGTGGCTCAGAGATTTACCTTTTGGATCAGCGGGGAACGTGCGAGGATGATTGTCGCTATTTGGAACACAGTCTGATAGGAGAAGAATTTTCTGCGCAAAATCCATAGAGCAAAACCATGGGGCAGTATATGCATCATGTAGAGGACATCACCAGGAGTCTACACAAAAAAATTTCACAGTCAAACTCCAAAAATTGAGGGAGATATGGCCTCGGCAAGATTCGAGATTGAAACGGCCATAACTTTTGATTTCGTGTGCCAAATTGGATGAAACTTGGAGGGTAGATAGATGGAACATCATATCTCACCATGGGGAAGACGGATCTCGAAAAGAGTCGACGAGCTGATGGCAGACACGCTCCAAATTTCGGCCGTCGTTCGGTGGCATCCCGGAGCTTCCCGGCGGCGGCTCGACGGTTTGGAGAGGTCCTGGGGTTTGGGTATGCGTGGGAGAGGGGCTAGGGAGGTCTACTACAGGTTGGGGTGGCGGCTAGGTCAAGAGGAATCAAGAAAAACCTAGTTTGGATAAAAAACGGACGAAATCAGCATTATATCGAGCAGCTGGCGGGCGTCAGCCGATCTGGGCGACGTGGCTGGCAACGCGGCTGGCCCATGCGCTGGCGTGTGGCAAGGGCCGAGCGGGACGTGGCCCACCACGCCGTCTTGCACTCATGCGAGGAGGCTGGTGGCACCGGATTGGGCCGAGGCTGGTGGAGAGGGCGCGCCCTACTGGTGGGTGGGCCATGAGGGAGAGGAGAGAGATTTGGCCCAATACCCAAACTAGATTTTCCAATCTTTTTCGAATAAAAATAATTCCACAAATTCAAATAAATCATTTGAGGCAATAAAAATACCAGAAAAATTCTAGAAAAATTCTAAAAAATATTTTGAAACATTTTGAACTCAAATCAAATATTTTCAACAAAAATTTATATAAAATTTTTCAAATAAATAATTAATTTCAATAAATGGCTTAATACAAATCAATTCCGAATAAATCCAATAAATAGCAAACGAGCTCCGAAAAATCTCAAAAATTACAGAAAAATTTCTCGAAGCACAAGGAATCCAAATAAAATTAAATTAATTTTATTTAAAATATAAAATAATCAAATTAAATTGTTTTAGCTTTTAGAAAATTCAAATTGCATTTCATAAACGCAAAAAAATCAACAAAATTTTTGGGAAGTTAAACTAAACCAAAAAAAATTTTAAACCCAAAATTTTGGATGTTACAAACCTCCCCCCCTTGACAGAATCTCATCCCCGAGATTCAGGGCTGACTAAAGAAATAGGTTCAGGGGGACTCAACTCTTGAGGCTTCTTCGACTTCCAAGCAACTGCACGCAAGACAGGGTTGCTTCTGAACAAACGCCTGACAACATCCAAAATTTTGTAGACTGTTCTTTGCGGATGAATTCCTTTTGCAACTCCAGTGACTCCAACTGTGTCTGCTCCTCTGGCACAAGAAGGCACTTCCTCTGTGGGAAATCTTGACACCTTCCTTGTCGGGAAATCTTGAACATCTCATGCACTCATGCTGACGTCTCCAGCAACTCCAGTGACAAGCTCCCTCGCTTTTATTCCTGAACACTTGATTTTCTGCTTCTTCTAGACACTGGGCAAGCTGCATCTGACAACGAAACCTACTTGAAGTTCTATGGTCTTGAACAGGTCTCGAACGACATTCTGGTTTGTCTTGTACTATCTTTGTTGATTTGGCTCTCGAGTATTGACTTGAACTCCATATCAACTGATTACTCCTTCACATTGAACTCAAACTTCAACTATTATTGGGGTAATGGTATTGGCTTGCTGGCGTACACTGTGGTGGCTAGAGTAATTCTTTAGGAAGACAATTATCCTTTGTAGTTATTAAGCACACGCAGCAACTCTTTCTTCCGATGTGATAGCACACCCAATCTTGTCTCCGGTGTACTGAAGTTACCTTGATCACAACTTTATCTTAGGAACACTCTAGCTCCTCTTAACTGATTACATCTCTAACCATAGACCAAAACTGCCTTTCTATTGGGAAACTAATTTAATCCCAGGGATAAACATCTCAAGCATGGGTTTCCAGTATGATAAGCTTTATTGAGAACTTAATCTTATCAATGGACGAATTAACTCCCAACATCCAGCATTACATGTGACTTTTGATCAGTACAAAATCTGATGCTTCCTAAGCTTCATCAGTCGTAATGTGGTTGGCATGACTTTTATTGGCGCTTGCGGCATGGCTTCATCTTGAACTGCTTCACAATTCACTTTTGGATGCAGGCGTCTCGGTAGGTGGAGGACTAGGATTGAAGCGGACAAGTATAACACCTTTTCTCCTAGGACAACTATTAGCAAAGTGTCCCGGTTCATTGCATCTGAAGTAACGTTGACTGATATTTGTTGGCTTCCTCCTAACATGGCACTAATCTTGGCAGGGGTAGAGTTGAGATCGATGCGATCGGTAGTGATCACTTTCTTCTGAGGGCAGTGGTTAGCAAAATGTCCTGGCTGGCGACAAGCAAAGCAAATTCTAGACAGCATGCTTCTTCCTTAAGAATGTTTCACTGGGTTGGTGTTATGGAAACTCTGACCATCGGGGCGAAGCATAGGTGAAAGTGTCTCGAACAAAGTCTGAGCAGTATGGCAACTGAGTTGTTGAGGGGCACTTCTCATTCGTTGTGGCAGTGTTTCTTCCTGACATACTTTCTGACGCTTGCGGTGGTCTTCCAATTCCTTGCACTCATCTTCTAGGTTAAGGTCTTGTTAACCAATTCCTCTTGCTTCAACTGACTCCTTAAGCAAGTTGCTTCCATAGTCTTACCACTCTCTTTCGGTGTTATAATCTTTACTGAAGTAATTTCTGGAATGATCATGGCTTCAGGAATTGCTTAATCTTTCTGTGGGCATTGTTTAACAAAATGACTTAACTCACCACTGTTGTAACATGAATGTTTAGGTTGTCATGCCGGGTTGATGGGGCATTCTCTAGCACAGTGACCTCGTTTATCACACAAGAAACAGTTTCATGGTGACTAAGTATCACTGATTTCCTGAGGTAGACGGATAGGGTTGACATGTTTCTTCTTCATCTCTTCACGTGGCTCAGCAAGTGCGGATGACAATCCTTCTCTTTTCACTAACTCATGAGCAATGACGGCTCGAAATTTCTCTCACTGATGCCAAGTCATAGCAGTTACTATTGGATCCAGGGGACATTGAGATGGGCAATGATCTTGGCCTTCACAAAGATATCAGGTGATATTGCGCATAAGACATTCTCCAGGTAAATGGCTTCCTTCACAGCTGGAGCAGTTGATTGCATGTTCATCAGCAGTGTGTCCTATTTCTCCACAACAGATGCATGCACGATCTTCTGACTTGTCTGGATGACAACACTCCAAAGTACAATGTCTCGGTATGGTATTGGGTGCAGGGGTTGTACACTTCTCTGAACTTGCGGTAGTCACGCTATCATCTGACGACGCAATAGACTAACGGAGGGCTGTGGCAAACTCTAGCCAAGTGATGGTATGTTCATCCTCAGAGGTGGCGTAGAAACCTTTACACCAGGCTAATGCACCACCTTCTAACTAGCAAGTAGCATAGGGAACCTTCTCTTCATCTTCACATTGCACTAAAGCCAGCTTCTCTTCTTATGACACGAAGCCAGATTTCTGCATCTTTAAGAGTGGCTGATTCATCAAACGTGGGTAGTTTGGTCTTCATGAACAAGGCAAACTTTGACTGTGAACAGGAGGTTGTGACTTCAGTTGTGGAGGGATAGATTTTGGCATTGATAGCATTCATTTGTTGCATCATTGTCTGCATAAGCTGGGTCTAAGCGGTAAATAACTGATCCAAATCTTGAATTGTCACGGTTGATACAGTGGACGGGTGCTGGTCACTATTTGCTTTAACACTGACTCCAGTAGTAGCAACTGAATTGACTTGAATTGCCTCGGAATCACTACTGCAGTTGGTCCTTTCCATTTGTTGATCACTCCAAGGTTTAGGTAAGAGGGAGAAAGCATAGATGAGGTTCAAGATTCCTAGTGCAGGGAAAACAGGTTTAACCCAAAACTTATACAAACATTATTAATAACTTGGTATGGTTGCTTATCCAAGCCTAAAAGCTATGCAACACATACTGAACACTCAGCAATCAAGAAAGATCCAAATTTCCTAAGCACACGATAATCTAGCATCAAAAAGGGTAACACTCCTATCTTAAGAGACGCGACTCTCACACATGAGTCTCAACTTACTACTAAGCACTGGTTCTTCAAGCTTCTGGAACACTTCATCGATCCACTTCTCTTCGAGCTCGATGATTCCTCACTTCACGATCTTCAGGGTTGGCAGCGACATCCAGTACTTTCTCCTTAAGTGTGAAACATCGTTAACTATTCGGAACGACTCAGGTAAGATTTTCATTTAATCCAGGGGAAAAGATAGAAATTTCAGCAAATGGGGAAAGAATAGAAGAATAAGATAAGTCAAGAACTTATTATTCTTTCAAGTTAAATTTTCTCTTTACAAAATAATTTTGAAGCTCCTAAAGACGGCCAATCTATCTAGGGTCCAACCCTCCTTGTTGCCCGTGTAGCCGGTCTGGGCGCCTCCTCGGTTTCCAGCAGTCAAACTCCTCGGGTTCCAACAGAAGAGACCTGTATAATGAGACGTTATATGTGTTGGCATTCATGCATGTGTGTCCATTATCTTCATGCATTCATGCACACGCGCAAACACACGTTATATATCCATCGATCGAGCATGCATGGACTGATGGAGTTCGTGGTGCAGTTAGGAGTCAATGAATCAATGCACATGGATGGATGTCAATGAATGCATGCATGGACTGATGGAGCTTAATGCACATGCATTGGTTGTCAATGAATCAATGCAATGAATGCTTGCCACAACAGGGAACGAAGAGACAGCGTCGGGAACGAAGAGACACAGCCTTTCATGCCTGCCATTTATACGCATGCATTCAATGAATACAAAGAGGCTACGAATACGAAGGGAAAAGAAACAAGAGGAGATGTGAATGGGAGGGTGAAGTCTGTGAGACACGCATTCATGCCCAGGAGTAATAGACGTACATCCAATCATTTAATAGAAGTACATCCAGTCATTTAATAGATGTACATCCAATCATCCAGGCATTGTTAGATATTTTAAAAATTCCTCAAGCTTGATCATTATCTGAAAATTTTATGGGAACATTAGTGATGTGTCAGGACCATCCAAAAAAAAATTCAAAATTTTTTGATGTCGTTTGAAGCATTTTTCGTTCAGTTGACTTTTACCAAGATTTCAAAAATTTCGGCCAAAATTTCGGATTTCTCGGTTAAAAAAAAAATGGATTTGAATTTTGCTGTTGAATTTTGTCCATATTTTGTCCAAAATTTCTGAATCTCGGCGAAATTTCGGATTTCGACCAGGCTCGAGATGGAGTC
Organism: Rhipidocladum racemiflorum; assembly: GCA_036346355.1. Taxonomy (NCBI): domain Eukaryota; kingdom Viridiplantae; phylum Streptophyta; class Magnoliopsida; order Poales; family Poaceae; genus Rhipidocladum; species Rhipidocladum racemiflorum. Next base: position 26,783,641 of record CM070571.1, read on the forward strand.
CAAAAACAAAATTTGAATCGTTGCCTAGCACTACTAATTGAGGATTTGGTAAAATTATGGAATGAGGGGGTCGCGGTGTGGGATGTATAAAAAAGAGAGAATTTCACCCTGCGGCTTATAATATTTTGCACCATAAATGATTTTTCGGCCCTTGGTAATTTGGCGAGCTACAGCACGAAAGGAGCCAAAGCATGTCCAATTTGTGAAGAGGACACTGAGAGCATGTGGCTGCCGAATTCTAAGAAAACTGTGTACATGGGTCACCATAGGTTTCTACCTCGAAGTTATCGATGCCGTAAGATGGATGACAAATTTGATGGGAAGAGGGAAGTTTGTGTAGCCCCGCAGCCTATGATTGGATGGCTAGTATATTCACGCGTGGAGGATATCGATGTTCAGTATGGAAAGAGTCGCAAATCTATTCATCCCAAGACCATTTGGAAGAAGAGGTCAATATTTTGGGACTTACCATATTGGAAGGAGTTAGATGTCTGTCATTATATTGACGCCATGAACGTTGAGAAGAATGTTTGTGATAATTTGGTTGGCATCCTGCTGAACATACCTGGGAAAACCAAAGATGGTGTTAATGCTCGCCGCGATATGGCCTACATGGGAATAAAGCCCAAGCTTGCAGTGATAGAAGAGGATGGAAAAGGTCCGTACATCCCCGCTGCATGCTACACCTTGTCCAAAAAGGAGAAAGAAGACCTCTACAAGTGTCTGCAAGGTATTAAAGTTCCATCGGGCTACTCCGCAAACATTAAGGAGCTTGTGTTCATGGATGATTTGAAGTTTCTTGGTATGAAGTCCCACGACTGTCATGTCTTGATGACCCAAATGCTCATTGTTGTAATTAGAAATATTCTGCCAGAGTATGTCAGGTTGGCAATCATGAAGCTATGCTATTTCTACAATGCAATTTCTAGCAAAGTTATTGATCCTGATGTACTAGACAACTTACAGAGTGAGGTGGTGCAGACTATTTGTCAGCTTGAGATGCATCCCCCCCCGTCATTCTTCGACGTCATGGTCCACCTTGTTGTTCACCTTGTTAGAGAGATTAAGATATGTGGACCCGCATTCCTACATTACATGTATCCGTTCGAGAGGTACATGGGTATATTAAAGTCATATGTGAGGAATCGGTCGAAGCCTGAGGTAGTATTGTTGAAGGTTATGGGGCTGAAGAGGTTATAGAATTCTGCATGGACTATCTAGGTAAAAGACAACCAATTGGTGTTCCTATATCTCGTCATGAGGGAAGACTTGGTGGCAAAGTAACCATTGGGTCCAATCTAACGAGTCCACAGTTTGATATATACTGTAAAGCGCATTTTACAGTCTTGTAACACAGCGCAGAAGTTCATCCATACATCCAACAACACAAGTTGAAATTACGAGAAGAGAATTCACATATGGATGAGTTTTGCATTACACAAGAACACATTGAGTGATTCCTCGCATGGTTCAAAGAAAAGGCGAAGGTCTCCGTCAATGAGGCTGTCAAATGGTTGGTTGACGGACCAAAATTTAATATACAGACATAGCAGGGGTACGATATTAATGGCTACACATTTTACACGAAAAGTCAAGATGCAAAGAGTATAGTTACAAAATAGTGGTGTGATCATAGATGCTTTGTCCGATAATCACTCGAAAAGAGGAACCACATCAACCGCAATGAACTCCTACTACGGGATGATTGAAGAAATATGGGAGCTTGATTACGGAATATACCAAGTTCCATTGTTCTGACGTAAGTGGGTGAGACTTCCACAAGGACTGAAATTCGACAAGAGAGGTTTTACTCTTGTGGATCTCAATAGACTCGCCTACAAAGATGAACCATTCGTCCTTGCTAAGCAAGTAACTCAAGTCTTCTACGTGCGTGATCTAGCCAATCCGAGGTTGCACGTTATCCTTCATGGCAAGAGGCGGATTGTTGGAATTGAAAATGTCATAAATGAAGAAGAGTACAACTAATTTGATAAGATACCTCTGTTTGCAGATGGGGCATGTCTTAGCGATAACAACAACTCACATGGAACAAATTACATGCGTGTAGATCATTAAGAAGGGTTGTATTGTAAATAAAGTTGTAAATAAAGTTATGTCCTTTTGAAATAATTTCAACTATACTTGAAATAGTTATCTCCTTTTGAGGTAATTTATTTAATGATATTTGAGCTAATTTCAATCTCTGCTTGTGCAATCCGAATATCACAATTGGTGCTATTAGCAAAAATGACATAGATACAACATCACAATCAGTTTTGTCATCATTTAAACCGACATAGAAAATTTACATATCATAATCCGTTCTTTTTTCAAACCAACACAAATAATATATATCACAATCGGTTCTTTTTTCAAACCGACACATAACATTTACATATCACAATTGGTTCCTTTTCAAACCGACACAGATATTATATATCACAATCGGTTCTTTTTTAAAACCGACATAGAAAATTTATATATCACAATCGGTTCTTTTTTAAAACCGACGCAGATAATATATATCACAATCGGTTCTTGTATAAAACCGACACAGATAATAACATATCAAAATCGGTTCTTTTATAAAACCGACATTGATGTTGTCAGTCGTGTATATATAATCTCCTTCGCGTCCATCTATCTCATTTCTCGTCCCCTTCGCCCTTTCGTCTCCTCCCCGAGCGACCGCCACTCCCACGAGCTCCCCCTGCCGGCCTCCCCTCCCACGATCTCCCACCCCCGGCCTCCACTCCCACGAGCTCCCCCCGCTGGCCTCCCCTCCCCCGAGCTCCCCCCGCCGGCCTCCCCTCCCCCGAGCTCTTCCGCCGGCCCCACTACTGAAGGTAAGTTTAAGGTTTAGCTAGGGTTTAGGGTTTAACTAGTGTTCAAAATATTGAGAAAATGTCAGTATCACCAGGATGCCACATTTAGTATTGACGGGTACCCATACCATGGGTACCCCCATCAGCCCGGGATCACGAACGGGCTGACCCACCTCTCCGGGAGCCTAGTACTGGCGAAAGGTGTGTGGGCCGCAGAGAGTGGGCCAGGCCCCGGTCCGAGCCAGCCCCAGATGGTCGGTCGACCCCGACCTCTGAGGTCGGGGCGCACGGTCGGTCGGCTCCACTGGCACCCGAAGGGGCGGGCCCCGCGCCTGTGGAGCCAACTACCCCACGCACGCAACATCCACTGACACCCGTACGGGGGTAGGCGGCTCCTTCCCGAGGTTGTCAGAAGGACCGACGAAGAAAAGCCCCGGTCCCATCGTCACTGACACCGCAGAGAAGCGCCCCTTCCCGAGATCAAGCTGAGGTCAAATACTATTAACTGCCGGGGCTGACAACCGTGCGGAGCGGTGCGCCGCCTCATCAGCACGAACGAAGACTCCCCGCCACAGGGCTACCAACCCGGCGTGGAGGAAGTCGGAGCCCGGTCAGACGACAAGACAGAAGACCAGACTCCAAGGTGTACAGTACCCCTTCCTTTTTCTCCCCGACTCCCATTGTAACCTGCCGCCTCCGGATATATAAGGAGAGGCAGGGCCCCGGAGAGAGGGAGAGGCCAAACGAGCAAAAGAACTCACCGAGCACAAGGGAGATCGAACCCCTCGTCTCGCCTGTAACCTTCATTCCGCCTCACGAAAACAATACACCCCAACGACACGGACTAGAGTAGGGACATTCGGCCCGAACCAGTATAAACATCTGGCTTCTTGAGTCAACCATTCGGGGAGAGGGAGCGCGCAACCCCCGCTAACCAAAAATTCGTATTGCCGGTGCACGAAACACCGACAAGTACCATCTGGCTAGGGTTTAGGGTTTTGTATTCTCTGGGTTACTCTCACTGTTTTGCTGACTTCATTGCTCGATGATGATCAGTCAATTGATGAGCTATACAATTGTAGGAGTAAAACTTTGGCTTGAATTGATATTCATACTTCCTGTTATTGCTAGAGAGTATTGTTTACTATTTTTGAGCAAATTTTACTGCTGTCAGTACGTCATTTACCTTCTTTCGAACATTGATATACATGATGTACATGTTGTTCTTACATTTCTAATCATTGTTCTGTGGTTCTGTTACATGTTAAATTCTGGCCAAACTAAATAGTACTGAATTTGCTATCTTGGACAGTAAAATTGAATAGAAATACTCTATAGAGCATTATTAGGAGGGTAAGAATTCAAGGCCACATTTACTTGAAAAATTGTTTAGCTCAATTGTAATAATTCGACCTAAGTGTAGAGGAGGTAGAAGCTAGTCTCTAGCAGCCCTACACTAAGTGGTGATGAGACTAAGATTAATCTTTAAGTAGCCCGACACCTGAGAGCAAAATAAATCAATCATACATTAATTTGATTTAGTAGACAAGATTCATTACTTATATAGTTGACATAAATTTAATGATCCTGTTTGTCCTTTTTATGTCAATTTTGATAGCTTTGAATTATGTAATTTTCTTCATATTGTTATTTGGGATTAGTTTTACATATTTGATCTTAATATCGCAATTATTTCATGTACACTAAATATTGTAATTATCTTTAGTGGACATGATTATACATTAATTTTCGCGTTTAGGTTGCATAACCTATGCGTCTCCCGTTCGAGAGTGCCTATTTATAAATATGCTAAAATGCCATATTTATAAGCAAGTAGTCTCGAATTGTCCACGTTTTTGGACAGTTCGAGGATATGTGATTCGGGCAATTAAGTTCCTGAGCTGTTGTACAACTCTAGAGAAAGTTTCAGCAGCATCTCCCTGGTGTTCTTTGGATACACACCCTCTTGACTTGTTGTCGAGACGTGTATTTGGAGAATAGCAGAAAGATGCTACCGAAATTTTCTTTGGAGTTGTACAATAGCTTAGGAACTTGCCCGAACCACATATCCTCGAATGGGATTAGGACCTAACCTAATTAGAGATTAGGAGTCATCGTTGGTACGTACTACAATATGCTTTCGCTCATGTGAAATATAACCATGTCAGATATATGGATTACTTTATCTTATGAAGTTTAGGTTTCACATATATATTCAAAATGTCTCAAAGAGAGAGCACCGACTCAACGCTAGAGAGAGAAGAAGGTGCTACTGAGCCGCTGCTGAGTAAGGTTAGAAAGGGCCGAGGACCAAATAAAGGGGCCACAAGGAGAACTCCCCAGGTTCTCCACTTTGATGCCACGGGGGTTTGCATGGGTCCTGGCAAGTGTAAGGGGCACTACTCCTCTTTTCTTGGCCAATTGGTGAGGGAGAGAGTCCCGATCACAATTAAGGACTGGAGGAAGGATGTTAGCGTCGAGCAGAAGAACCGGCTATGGGAAGAAGTCAAGACGAAATGGATAATACAAGAGGAAGATAAAATCAATGCGAGACGATACGCCTTACAAAGAATGGGTGTGTCAATGAGGCAATTCAAGGTTCTCATGCATGCTGAGCACATGCTGAAAGGCCGTACTCCCTTCCGGAGGTATCTGTTTGTCACTCCCAAGGTTTGGGGGGAGTTCACAATGATGAGGAGTACGCCCGAGGCGGAAGAGCTAAGAGAGAAAAACATCTCTATACAGAGCCAGAACACTCACGCGCACCACCTCGTTTCTGGCAGCTATGTAGGAAAAAAGGCAGAGTGGGCGCGACTAGCCAAGGAGTGTGCGAACTCTGGGATGGCGATGCCTTACTCCCACATATGTGAGGAGCGGGCATGCGATTGGGTATTAGTGAGGATGAAGAATTCCTCTGATGGTCGGCTTCAGATTCCAAACCCTTCGACCGCGTAGATCGTCTCCACCATCGTAAGACATCTAACTTAGCACATTACAGTTGACCTTTTCCGCTGTATTTTAGCACTAATTTATATTTTCTTATCACAGGAGGAGGTAAGTCAGCAAAAAAAGTAGGGGGCATTTCAAAGCGAAGGGACGAGGGACATCCTGTCCGCGGCAATCGAAAAGCCTGACCATAAGGGACGGGTGCTTGCCGTAGGTGCAGGGCATACGAAGAAGTCATTCTTCTCAAGTGAGGGCAGTTCCAGTGCCATATCAAGATCATGGACAACACATGAGGAGCACTTGAGGGCCGAGATGATGGAGCAGATGCTGGCACGTGAGGAGCGCCTGAAGGTCGAGATGATGGCGATGTTTACCTAGACTCAAAGTAATATGACCTCGCCAATCGTAGAACCACCTTTGGTACGCCCTAGTAGCTGCGGTTCCAGAAATGAGCAGTCCGGTCCCAATCTGAAGGTAATAAGTGTTTCTAACTAAAAGGTATGTGTAAGACCCTCACTTTTATGCTACAGTGCAAACATAAAAGCAAGGTTCTAATGTGCATACTGTGCTAGTCCCATGATCAGTAGCTAGCACGCACAAACACAATTTGGAATCACAACTATACAAAAGTTTAATATTTTATTACAGCGGAAGTATTGATACAATATGACCGACAAGGTCGACTAAACATAGCAAAAGAATCAGATGACTTGTAGTTTGCCACATAATCCACAGGCAACTGACAAGGTAAAGCCTTAGAAAGAACTGTCGTTAATAATCCCGCAATCCTGCGTCAAAGTAAAGTTCATCGGACATACCTGCATCTTCACCTAAAAACAATAATAATAGCAAGGGTGAGTACATTTTGTACTCAGCAAGACTTGAGTTGTGTGTTTGGAATGCAGGCTGATCCTAGAATAAAGCTTCTACGGTTAACTTTTGCTTGGAGCCAAATTGAATTATTAAATACTGAATAGTAGAGTGAAAGCGAAACTTGTAAAGGAAATGAAATAACAAGTATGTAAATACAAAAGTAATATGTAAGAATACCATAAAGGTGATAAAAGACTCACGTCCCTTTGTGAGAGATAAACGTCCAGTCCCATTATATGAAATATTATCTGAAGAATAAACTTTTGTCCACACAGGGCACAACAGCTGAATTCAACCTTGCCAATGTAATGTCAAGTATTGAATCATCTGTAAGGGTAAGCTCACCAAAATATTTTATAAAAATAGCTAACTTAGTGTGGGTTCACCAAGTCATCCATGACCGTGGATACGGCTAATCGATTAGTTTAATCTCTGCAGAGTTGTACAGCTTTACCCACAAATAATGACTTCCCTTTTTGCAATCGATAATTACACACTTCCTTTGGTGTGTCGCCAGGGAAAAACCATATATAACCTTTACATTACTAAAACCTGATATTGCACCAGTCCAGTATGACTGACTCTTACTAATGGCGGCCGAAGAACATCGTATGCACGGATCATTCCTCCCCATTGGAAAATGGCGGTAGAAGCACATCGTGTATACGGATCATTTCTCCCCATTAGTAAGGCGATATCTGTTGCATCGGCAAGTGTCAACACCTCGGTGATGGCACCTCCCTCGAGCAAACCTATATTCGGAATGCCCGTACTACTACTACCTTCCATAATGCAAGATCAGTTTTTAATAACTTAATTGGTTATAGCCATCACCATACCGGCATTGTGGTTGTACAGGTAATCTTGGATCACGGGACACTTCGTTCGGTCCTTAAAGTGACATGGGCGATAACTCCACCCTATCTACGTACACGTTAAAACATGCACAGCCGGCTATTGCCAATAATCACCCACGTCGAAATCATAGTTTTATTTCCAGAAAAAGAAAGTGTCAATAACCACATTATTCCAACAGATTCAAGATTAATATTCATTATGTCCAACAATTTCAGTTCATCACGAACAGTATAACCATTCGTTCGTGTTCCCAATCTAAGCAGGGCTAAGCATATGCAAGTAATAGTCGAATATACCCATTTGTGTATCCAACAACAATCTAGGGTTTCATCTATCACTACTGATTAAGGAAAACCATCAATGAAGGTTATATCTACCATTCTTCCCATAATATAGCAGTGTATACAGAATATAGCATATGCATGCAAGTTTTAATTAGATTCTTCTTGTTAAAGAAAATTGGGATCTACATGAGTGCTTGCCTTGCTATCCGTTGTTTTCAGTGACGAAGCCGAAGTTGGATTCTTGGAGTTGTTGACGACAAAGTCCGAGACGTCGTATTCTACACGTCGCATAACGAAAAAGATAGCAAATAGCAGATAATACTTTTAATAAGGGCAAAAGGAAATCAGATGGAAAAATCAAATATAAAACATTACATAAAACAAGCATGGTTGGTTGTGATTTCGTGTGCGTGTATAATATCTTACGTTGCGACCTTTACTGTCATTAACGGTATGGGTTGAACAACACACATCATTTATTCTTTATGAATTATTTCATTTTATTTTACGAATTTAGGAAGCTAAGATTGTAAGATTAAATATAATAAAATTCATTGTCAAGGTGTAAGGCTACTTGTAATTATACCAATTAATCTATAAAATAGCAGGTGTAAGAGTAACTACAAATTGCATGGTTAAACTTAAGTACATGTATTGGTATTACAGACTTTAGGGTTTCCCCTCCGTAGGGTTATTTCTTTAATAGGATTCAGATGCCAAGCAAGTTATAAAGAAGATGCTCATATTGATTAAGATATTCATGCGTCAGGGAACATTCTAAGGTTGATCTTATGGCGTTAGTGCCTATTGTTATTATTCTATTCTTTGAACGGGGCATAAGCCAACTGAGGGCTAAATGTATAACAGGCATGAGGTTTTAATCTATATATGAGAATAGAGTGGACTAGGGTTAAGTTCTGATCATCCTTGTAGTATTAAATAATTATGTTTTATGGATTGTATTTAAAACAAGGTGAATATATGTATTGTAATTATGCTCTAAGCATATATTCTAAAAGTACATTTATTTACAATTTAGTTCAATTTTTAATTAATTTTACAAAAATTTATGCATATTTAGAATATTCATTTTTCTAGAAACATATATTATTTACTATTATTATTATTATTTTTTCTCCTTTTTCCTTATTTCTCCCTTTCTTTTCTTTTTCCCTACTTCTTTTCTCTGCCTCATCTTTTGGCCGAATGGGCTCTCTCTCTTTCTAGTGCCTTCCTCTATCTTTCCCCATTTTCCGATTCTTCTCCTCCTAGCCTTCCTCGATTCGGCCGATTGCCTCGGCGCCGACGGCTCGGCGGTCCTCCAGCCTTCAGCTCCGACGGCCACCGACGCTGGTCCGGGCGCGCTCGTCTTCTGGTCCCTGCCGAGTGCCGACCTCGGCCGCATCTTCACGCGCGTGAGTGTGTTCTCGCCCTAAGGCTGCGCCGGCCGACCGCCACCGGCGCTGGTCTTCCTCTCCTACTCCGATCCTCTACGATTGCTGCGCTTCTTCTCCATTTGCGCCGCTTCAACTCTGGCTCGGGTTCAGGGTTAGGGTTTGGCATCCCCTTAATTCCCTTTTCTCTAATCTCTTATTAGGGATTCACTGCTATAGAGAAGCACATTAGTGGCGGTTCTAAACTGACATTAGTGGCGGTTTTTGAACCGCCACAGATTAAGCGCCACTAATATTCGGCGATTATCAGTGGCGGTTTTAGAACCGCCACAAATATTATTATCAGTGACGGTTTGTGGTCAAAACCGCCACTGATATTGCCATTATCAGTGGCGGTTTGTGGTCAAAACCGCCACTGATATTGCCATTATCAGTGGCGGTTTATGGGTAAAACCGCCACTGGTATTGCCTTTTCAGTGGCGGTTTGTGGGTAAAACCGTAACTGTTATTGACTTATCAGTGGCGGTTTTAAAAGTAAAACCGGCACTGGTATTATTATCAGTGGCGGTTTGTAGATCAAACCGCCACTGATAATCCGTCGATATAAAAAAATACGTATTTTTGGCTAGCCTCGGGAATTGCTAGCCATGCCCTCTGAAACAAGATACGTAAAGAACTATATAGCTATCGTCATCCATCCATTTCACCATTACACAGAATTACAAAAGAACCACAAGATGATACATGCCGAAGGACAAAAACCAAACACTTAAATAATCGCTTGTGGAATCAATCGTTGCAAGCTACACATATCCAAACCGCCACATGTTACCCTTTTACTGACAACAGCAAGGCGTGAGGTACCTTTTGCTCTATATTATCCATTGACTCCTTGAGCCTGTCGATCTTCTTACATAATCTTAATAGGCTACATCCACCACCAACTACAACACCTTCCTCAATAGTTGCCTGAAATATCCAAAGTTATTGTTAGGAAATAGAGCTTGTAGTTTACAAAACCATACAAAATCACATATGAAGAACAGCATGAATCTTTGAAATGCATTATTTTAATAGTCCATTCTAACAAAATATGGCTAGCAATGATCATGACAATATATCATGGACAGATATACAAGTCACACAACAATATATATACTCAAAACTGTGCACCCCTTCTCATATTTGTTGCAATTAAATTGAAAATAAATGGAACTATAATGTAGGAAGAGAACAGCTGTTGGTTGGCAAGTACAGAACTGGAAGATATGTATTACCTTCTTTAGCCTCAACACTTTTTCCTTATTAAGGGTAGCTATAGTCCTATCAAGTTTTGACAGATATCATTGTTAATGCTCTTGTGGTCCTTACCAATAGAGTCATCTAGACTGCTATGAACTTGATCGATTATTGTGCTAACAAATTTCATCCCTAATACCATACAGAGATCTTGTCCGTACTTGCATGCTCAAGAACCTTCACCAGCCTATTTCTCTGCAATGTCCAGGAAAAGCATCTTATCATATTCATGAAACCAAAAACACAACAATCACCAACCACTAAACATTGTGATCCAAATTCATCAGAGAGATTTCAAGCATTTTCAACAAGTATTGCCAAATGAATTTTCATCAACAATGAACCAATGACATCAAACGCATCTATTATTTTCATATCTTGAAGTAGGATCCATAAGGGATAAAATAATTGTAAGTTCCGACTATAGTCGAATTTGAGAAACACAATAACATTAATGCAAAAATGCTGCAGCTAAAAGGTTTTGCTCCGATAACCATTTGGACATCTTGAAACTAGAAGTACCATATTACCCGGTCTACAGCCGCTTGTAAGGTCAGATGATCCCCCCATTCCCCAGACCTGCAGGGAGATACATATGAAGCTATGAAGCTGTTGACACTACATTTTACTTTATAAGCATTTTTTGTATGATATAAACTTCCAAGTTATTAATACTAGTTATATGCCCGTGCGTTGCTACGAAAAACAAAATTGATAACGAAAAATAAAGATTAAAAAATAAAAAAATACTATTTTATAAGATCAAACATATATCTTTAACGCTTCGTTTCTTGCAAAAGCTGGCTAATTAAAGCAACGCTTCGTTTCTTGCGTAGGGCAATTAAGTAGGGCAATTAAGCAGGGCAATTAATGTGACGTGGGAAGAAACTCTCACTTTATATAGTAGAGATTGGGCAATAAAACAACAAAGCAGGACAAACTTTATGATTTTTTTAATATAAACTTTATGATTTTTTTTAGTATTGCAATAAAACAACAAATAAAAATAACTGTACTAATATGACATTGCACAAGAGAAAGTAATAACAGTACCTTGTGAAAGCCATTTTGCTGATCATATGCCTCAACAGTTCCATAGTTATAACTACATTGAGTCAAAACATGTCAAAATTACACTAACCAAGTGATTATAGTTTGATAATATGATAATTCGCAAGTAACTTTACCACATATTAAGTGCTGACCACAATCTAATGTGACGCCCAACAAGCACTTCACCTGTATCTTTCATATGCTAATAGAGAACATATTAATTCACCAATTAAGTAACTCAAAAAAGAAATATGGCCAAAAGCACATGCAAACATAGGCCAACATTGTGAGAACAGGTTAACAAAAATGTGCAAACAGGAATTGCTAGCCATGGCCACCCACATAATGCATGCTCTCATATCCATTTTGGACAGCTTTCGAAGTGAACTATAAGTGGCAACCCATTCAACACATTACAAATGATAAACCAACATTGATGGTCATCTTCGGGGAATTCAAAGATGAGCACCATCATCACTACATCCTAACCACATTTACAGAGGGAGGCACACGATGGCGCTGATGCGAGGAGTTCGTGATGCGATGATGCAGGTGAAGGAGGAGTTCACGATGAGACGAGAGAATAATTATATCACAAAAACCAATCAGCATTACAACATTCCTGTAATAGATCGATAATTATATCACAAGCAAAACTATTATATCACACACATTGTAATAGATCGATAATAAATAAGATTAGTCATATTGACCAAAGAGAGTATCTTCTCGTTTCTAAAGTTTGTCATGCTCTCGTTTACAATTTACAAGTCCACATCCAAGACCTAGTATCTTCTCACACAATCTTAAGCCTACGAGCCTTTAGGGATTCTTTGGAGGCGAACGACGCGTTAGCAAAGCATGGAGCAATTGATCATTGTTGTCTTCATCATAAAACTCGCCCTTTTTGTTGATGACTTCCTTCATGAGGAAGTAAGCGAGCTGTCCCTGAATGGCTTGGATGTCAAGAGGATGTAGTCCTGTCGTAGGCAATTTGAGGCGCTACAAGTATGAAAAATAAATCTAAGAGTATATATAGAAATTGAGTGGTGCGAATAAATGTGTAATGTTAGCATGACAAACCTCTACGTCATTGTCTATTATTGTAGAAGATAAGATTTCGCGCATGTATTGGCACACGAAGTACCCACATAAATTTGTGCCTTGCGACTGCTTGTGACACTACAAAAATTGAATAAACTAAAATGTCATGGAAGGAGTTATTTACTATGAAATGCGATATAAGAATATTTCTTGCGTATGCGTCGAAATTTAGTTCGGACTGAAAGGGATTTACGGAATGGGCGGTATCTCAAGCTCTTTGTACAATATCTTTTGAACGCCGCATTCATTACACTTAGCACTCTTCGTAGTCTTTTTATCTTTGTCCATCGAATCCATGACCAAAGCAACTTGCTCTTTCTCGGGTCACTACTACAAGAATCCATTGGAACCTACATATACATGTATGATGCTATAGTCATTAGCCCTAGGATAAGAGAAATGAGTGAATTCAACAAGTGATTTAACTAGCCGGAGAAACTTACTTAAAATTGTATGGAACAAGTATGAATTCCTTGTCTTGTAGTTTTAGCAACGCATACTGTATATGTATTCCTCAACCTCATTTGGTGCTCTTAAGATTTCGATCCGCACACCGTTCTGGGTCGAGGAATCCCACCGGGCCCTTGGTTCTTCTCAATTCAATAGTCTCGTATCTAGATAAGGAAAAAGTTAGACAACACATTTATCGGTATTACGTGAATGTAAACCATGATTTATATAGTAGACACTTACGATTGTCCAAAGATCGCAAAAAGACACGTCGAGGGCGTCGTGATAGAACAAGTTGTGCAAGTTATCGAATTCTATCATGAAGTAGCCAACCCCTCATGGTGAAAATGTTCCTCTCCGTAAATGGCGGTGATCATCTTCGGAGTAAATGTTGATTGGATCGCATCATGTACCGATCATGTAGTCGCTGCATCATGAGTGTTAGGCTCTTCAACTTCGATTCGGTGACTAATGGCTTTCCAAGCTCGTATTTCAGCCTTTCGTGATTATCTTGTACTTGAGATTTCGCTTTGCCCTTTCCTTTTCCTCCGATGACATCATACTGCCTCGCTTCGCTGATCTAACCGATATGGCTTGTCTAACGGGCCATTTCTTGGATCAGTGTTGTACCTTCGTCTTTTGAAGTGGTCACACTAAGCTTTTGATGTTGAGGCGCTGGTGACGAATGGGCTCCTAGAGCGAGGCTCCTTTATAGTGGGCGCACTAGCCATTTGGCGCTTTCGGTGTTGGTGATGAATGGGCGAGTTGTACCGCAGAGAGGTTTGGCGGTTGTACTGCAGGAGAGGCTGGCGGTTCATGATCCAAGACGATGTCACGCTTACGCCATCGATGAAAGTGTGAACGGCACTTCCTAGAGTTGTGACCTCATCATTGCAAGGCATTTCGGTCCAACCTCAAGAAGCTGTGGAAGCACCGTGTCCACCTGGACCTTTGCATAACCTGGAGCTATCGGAGAGTTGTGCAAAACATCCCCTTGTAGGTATGGATAAGCTATCCTGTAGCGACTGTAAAAATATGTTCATGACAGGCACATTGAGCTGGCAGGGTGTGGGGTCTTGTATGTCGCCCAGGATAATGCGTGTTATCCGGTTGTACCAATGGTGTGGGCCAGCGCAATCGCTACTGGCGATTCGTAGAAATTTGGCGAGAAACGATGTTGTGTCCTTGCGACCGCTCATGGCTTCTTGTACTTTTTGTTGAACTTGTTGTTCTATGGTGCTTTGTAATTCTTGAAGCATCTTTTGCTTCATCTCCTCCATAGCCCGTTCATACGCTCTTCTTTCGCTCTCTTGCGACTCCTGTCTGAGTCTCCGTGCTCGGGAAACCAATCTTCCAGGAACCTTGACCCCTACGCCTCGTGTCCGACCAGGATGCTCTTTATTTCCCAAAGGCTGCTGTTAGTTCGTCCTTCTCCCTATCTGCGTGAAAATTTCCTTGGGTGGACTCGGCGTGCAGCTCCTGAATTCGTTGGGAGATTGCTTCATCATCGTTGCTTTTGAATGATAAGCCCCCACTAGGCATGACAGATGCCCTTGCTAGCACATAATGCTTAACTCGGTCCGGTAGACCGGCCAAGGGACTTGTGCCAGTCGATCGGATTGCATCCAATTCTTGCCTCTCCCAGTGAGGAATCTTACCCGCGTACCCACTCGTGCCTAGTCTGTGGGGGTGAGTGTTCATCCTTGCGATCTGGCGGTGGTCCTCACTGGATTTTATTGCTGCTTCGTCTTGCTTCATCGCAATAAATTCATCCCAATATGGCTCTACTTTAGGATAATCTCTGATGGCTGACCGATTTTTCATCACATATTGCGTATTCAGCTTGGACTTGAAGTTCCTCCATGCGACATCCATTGACATCAATGCATTGCGGCCTTACGAGCTCTTCAGCTCCTTCAGGGAATTCGAAAGTTTCTTTCAGCTCATCCATAGATCCATTTTGATGGCGTCGGGCACTTTGTGCCAATCCAAATAGGTGATTGGCACTTTATCCCTTGCGATGTACCCGCATGTTGACCTATATTTTCTGCTTTGTTTTGCCGGTTTAACCGACTCCGAGATCTGAGACCTCTGAGATGGTATCTGGCCTTCAGGCTTCTTAGTTTTCCTCGGCCTCGACGTCTTGCAACGGGAGCATCAAGATCTCCGACAATAAGGAGGCTTCGGCACCTTCGAAGGTTGGATGGTCCAACAGGTATCTACTCGGGCTTGAGTTCGGGGACGGGTTGGAAGCATCCTCCAACCCAGGCTGGGCCTCAGGCTCCATAAGAACTACATTTCGAAAGTAAACATAGTCATTTCGAAGATAATGTGAACAAGAGGTCTTATTGTGTAGAGAGATCAACCGATGTGATAAATAATGTTGAGAAATCCTAACCAACAGGTAAAACTACTCTGGCAGCTATAGAAGGCAACTAAGACCGGACTAGGTAGGTTTACACGTTGCGTTGCGTCGGTAAAAAATATGTAGTTAAAAGCAAGGCGGCTAAGACCAGAATAGGTACATCCTTAAGAACAGCAATTTGATTAAAAGAGAAGAAGTCTTGTATTAATTAGAAGGTCTTATGGCCAAGTTCTTAAGCAATGAGGTAAGAAACAAGAATCTTGGTGTCCGAGTGTGACACCTCGGAGTGTCGTATCCTTAATTTTTGAACATGATAAGGTTAAATACAGTATGAGATGTGGAAATAAGGTTAAGATCATAAGGATCGGGGGTTAATAACGTTTCCGGGCCGTTTCCGGGCCGTTTTCGGGGTTTTGGGCCTTCCCGGGGGAGTTTTGGGCCTTGGTGGGCTTTGGTGGGATGGATTAGGACTCCGTAACGGACTAGGATTGGGTTGAGGGCTGTTAAAGGCTCCCCTGCCCCTTGCGCCCCACCTCAGCCCCTTGCGCCCCACCTCCCTCTTGCGCCTCCCTCCCCCGCCCCAAAGCCCAAGCCCCCCAAAACCGTGCGCACCCCCTTCCTCTCCTCCACCTCCACACCACCTCCCCTCCACCCCTTGCTGCCCTAGGGTGGCCTCCCCACCCCTGCACCTTGTGGAGTCATCCCGTGGAGCGAGGAGCGAGGAGCGAGGAGCGAGTAACGTGGAGCGAGGAGCGATTCGCGAGGAGATTCGCGGAGATTGATTGGAGTTTTGTGCATCGGGCAAAGGTATGATCTTGGGGATCCTTGGGGATGATCTAGGTACTGTTATTAGGGTGTTTATCAAGTTTTTAGATCAATTGGAGGCGCTGGTTTGAAGTAATTTGGGTTAGATCTAAACTTGTCCACGTTTCTGTTTTCGGGCAGATTGAGCAGTCGAACTAGGGTTCGAGTTTCCGTCGATTTAGAATCCGAATCAGACCGTACGGACTTCTAGGAAGTTGTAGATAATTTAATTATCTTTCCGTGGACGTAAAGCACGTTAATTTCCGATCAGCCGTTTGAAAGTTATGGCTGTTTTACCGAGCGCCTAAAAATCTATGACGTAACTAGAACAGATTGTGGTAATCTGTAGATTAAACAATTTTAGAGTCCGAATCAGTCTTTCCCTATAACTAGAAAAAGTTGGGAAATTTCCTAAGCTTCGCGACGGTGTACTCGTTTATTCGATTTGGAGTCCCAGAACTCAAGTTATGCCTTTTGCAAGGCTGCTGTCCCGCGCCGACAGAACCTCTGTTTTTAGGTTTTGCGAGTAGTTGGCAATGTCGGGTTAGATGGGGCGTGTGTACTGTTTTGAGGTTATGATTGTGAGTGTGTGATGCCTATGTGCAGGTGGTGTGACCCGGAAGTTCCCTCTTCTTCCCGCCAATCCGTTGCACGTGGTTGAGGCAAGTGTGTTGTGATGGATAGCAAGTTGTAGGTTGCATGTTGAAATTAGATGGAATTGCCTACATGATATATGTCCACTTGCCATGTTTTAATGATTGATATGATATGATGAGCATGTTTAACATATTATGATGCCATGTGTTAATATGTGAATTGAATATGATATTTGGCATGGTTGCATGCATGTCATGAGATAGAGGCGAGGCGGTGAGAAAGTCTTAACTAGTCCGGCAAGGTCGGTGAGAAAGTTATGACTAATCCGGACGCCATTGAGTAAGTCCTATGTCGTGATTCCATCCACGTGGTGTTTGGAAGCGAGTAGGCACCCTCCATCTTCGGGATGGAAGGGGAAAGGGTGCACACCGACGGGTGTGTACTTCCCATACGGTATGAGGTTCCAGAGGGTCGAAGCAATGCATTACATCGCATACAAATTGATGATGATATTGATAAGTATTCATGAATGAGATGTTATACATGATGAAAGATGTTATTGACTTGTTGTTATGCTTGTTGTCCATTGCGGTATGCTTGCTGAGTTTCGAACTCACCCTTGTGTTTTCTTGTTGTTTTAGGTACCATGAGAACGGCATGCGGGAAGGGAATAGTCACACGCTCACACGTTGCTTCACTTTAATGTTTCCCCAAGTCAATTCATTTAGTTTGATAATAAATTGCGTGTGATGATCTTTAAAATTAAGTCCTAGCTTGGTTAATGAGAGTTCTATTGTTTGTTTGACACTTGGAACCTTAAGAGCTTAATGTTAGTCTCTTATTGTCGTTAAGACTCTATTTATTGCTGTTTTAGATGTTTCTCTTATTGCCATATAATGCCATATTATTGCTGCTCCTTAAATTCATGATAAAACAAAGGAGGTGCTGCCGAAATCTCGGTTTTTAGTCTATGCACCTTTGCTGGAATTTGATGTTAAATGTGGTATTTAGATGTTGTTTAGCTTATGTTTGGTAACATTCAGGCATATTGAATGCCGGGGTGTTACAGTTAGTATCAGAGCGGGCTGTAGGTCCTTGGAATGTGAATTTTTAGTGTCATGCTATAGGGTACAACTAAAATGTGATGTGGAATAACTTAGAAACATGGCTTAGGTCTTAACTAAAACTTTGTTATAGGATAGCAACATTAAAACTTGTAAAAGTGGTATAACTAATCTAAAATTTGACACACCTGGTTGCCTGATAGGATGGGGTTTTGGTTCATCATTGCATTGCGCTTAATTATTTAATGAAGGATATGCTTATGATGATGTTTGATCTATGATCTTGATTGTGTGATTTTGTGTTTATGTTTTCGTGTTTGGATGGTTGTCTGTCTAAGCAGCCATGCCAAGGGGTAGAGGCCGTGGACGCCGTGGCCGTGGAGGCCAGGGGCGAGGCTCCCAGAGAGTTGCGAGTGTGCTGTATAAATGATTGGATTGTTCCTGTTGTGGTGATAAAAGTGGGGTTGTGGTGCCGAAGGGTTTCGGTCACCTCTTTTTGGTTCATAGTAACGGTGAGGTTTGACGGTGTGGCCGGTTAGCGCCATCACCGAAGAACTATTAATCCCTGTAGGAGAAGAATGCTTATCCTTTCTGTCCTTGATCGGGTAGTTGACTGGAGTCAAATAGAAGAGTTGATGGTGGTTCCCTTCGGATGTTCTCTGCCGTTACGGCCGGTCGGTTTATTTTTTTTTTTGGCTTTAGTTGAGCTGAACCAAAAGAAAAGTGTTTTGTATTGGATTTTCGCGGATCGTTCCGTGTGCGGTGGTGAGCACCGTGCTTGAGTGTGGTTGGACCGGAGTTGCAACCACTGGCAAGCCCGGCCATATGGGGCGAAGTCTGCCGGATGAACCCCGGTAGCATCATCAAGTGGGAGACGGTGCCTTCTCCTCCCACTCCGGTAGCGTCTTCCAGAGGATCGGTGCACATGATGGCTGCTCTGTTTCTCAGCCACCCTTTGCGTGGCGCCACCAGCGGCGTCTTGGTGCCCGCAGCCGTCTGCTCCTCCTCGATTGCCTCCTCCGCCCCAGCCTTGATGGGGCATCACCTGAGTCGGGCTCCTTCTCGTCCCGGCGCCACCAGAGTGTGCGCTTTGCCGACCCAGAGTCGGTAGGGCATCCAGAGGTGGTTTTCGTACTCTGCTCGTGGATTCCGTTGATGCCTTTGTTCTATTTGATTCGGAGCATCCTACTCTTTTGTGTCGTCGGAGTTTGCTAGTAGAGCTAAGTTGGGAGTCCGGATTTCTCGAGTCCGTGTTAGTCGATTCTCCTGGGGTTGATTGCTAGTTCTTTGGTTTGCCCTGGTTGCACCATTGCCATTGATGATGAGGTTTTCTTTGCCAATCTCATGGTGATCCAGTTGGCTCCTTTTGATGTCATTTTGGGCATGGGTGGCTGCATCGATGCAGTGCTAAGATCTGTTGTTTACGGAAGACAGTTGCCTTGCAGGCCCGTCCGTGAAGAGTTGACCTTCGAGGGTGGTATACCCTCGATTCCGTCTTTGCTTTGACTAGTTTGTTTTACTGGTCGGCGTTTGAGGTGTTGGGTTTCCTCATGACTTTGTCTCGAGAAACCATCTTCCTCGATTCCCATTGAGGAGATTTACGTAGTGAAGGAGTTCGTTGATGTGTTCCCTGACGAGTTGCCTGGTCTACCTCCCGTGAGGAATGTGGAGTTTCGTATTGACCTTGTTCCTGGCACTCGACCTATTTCTATCTCTCCATACCGCTTAGCTCGACCTTTTCAAGACGAGTTGAAGAAGCAGTTGGAGGATCTGTTGGCCAAAGGCTTCATTCGGCGTAGCGTATCGCCATGGGGAGCACCGTCCTCTTCGTCTCGAAGAAGGATGGAAGTTGGCGTATGTGCATTGATTATCGTGCTCTTAACCAAGTGGCGATCAAAAACAAGTATCCTTTGCCTCGCATCGAGGATCTGTTTGACCAAGCAAGGAGCAAAGGTGTTCTCCAAGATTGATCTTGATCGAGGTATAATCAGATCCGTGTGAGGGAGCAGGACATTGAGAAGACTGCTTTCTCCACTAGGTATGGGCATTATGAATTTAAAGTTATGTCTTTTGGACTAACTAATGCCCTCTTTGTCTTTATGGAGGCGATGAACAGTATGCTACACAAGTACCTTGATGAGTTTGTGGTAGTGTTCATCGATGACATTCTGATTTACTCTAAATCGAGAAGAGGAGCATGAGCGACACTTGAGGCTTGTCTTTGAGTACCCTGAGGAGAATCAATTCTTTGCTAAGCTGAAAAAGTGCGAGTTAGATTTGAAGTGGGTTTTCTTGGCCACATCATCAATCCAGAGGGCATATCGGTAGATCCTAGCAAAGTCTCGGCAGTTTTGGATTGGAAGAGGCCTTCCAATGTCAAAGAGGTGCGTAGCTTCCTTGGGTTGGTGGCTACTATCGGCGTTTTGTGCAGGATTTCTCTATCATTGCCAAGCCACTTTCACACCGACTCACAAAGGGATGAAGTTCCAAAGGATCGCAGAGTGTGAGCACAATTCTGCACTTTGAAGGAGAAGTTAGTGGATCGCTCTGTTCTTACCCTTCCCGAACCGGGAAGCGCTTTCACCGCTTATTCTCGATGCTTCTCGGTTGGGACGTGGTTGTGTGCTCATGCAAAATGGCAAGGTGATTGCTTATGCTTCGAGGCAGCTGAAAAAGCATGAGCAGAACTATCCCACCCATGACCTTGAGCTAGCCGCCGTGGGGTTTGCATTGAAGATATGGAGGCATTACTCAGACGGCGAGTCTTGTGATATTTTCACGATCACAAGAGCCTCAAGTACATCTTCACTCGTAAAGATTTGAACTTGAGGCGAGGAGGTGGCTAGAATTGATAAAGGATTATGACCTCACTATCCGGTATCATCCGGGAAGGCAAATGTGGTGGCCGACGCTCTCGATCGCAAGACAATGCCCCTGTTGTTGATTGTCTTGTTGCTGATTTTGAGCGTTTGGGAGTCTCCCTCGCTGCGGGGACCGTGCAAGCTGAAACTCAATTGATTCTTGAGTCACGATTCCCGGCGTGTCGGGAGGCACAAAGAAGATGATCGTTTGCTCCAGCAGGTGAGGAAGCGCCTTGAGGATGGCAAGTCGGGAGACTTTACCGTTGATGATGCGGGAGTTTTGAGGTTTCAGGGCCGTCAGGCGTGCCCGTAAATCTCAAGTGAAAGAAGACATTCTGAGAGAAGCTCATCGCACCCGTACGGTCCATCCTGGAGAGACCAAGATGTCTGGGGACTTGAAGAAGAATTTACGGTGGAAAAGGATGAGAGTGGATATTGCCAAGTATGTGGCGTCTTGTGGGATCTGTCGGAAGATCAAAGGCGAGCATAAGCGTCCGCCGATCTGTTGCAGCCATTGGAGGTTCTGTGTGGCCATGGGATGACATCTACATGGATTTCGTGGTTGGTCTACCTCGTTCTCCACGAGGAAGGATGCTGTTTGGGTTGTGGTGGACCGTCTCGGCAAGTCTGCGCATTTCATTCCCATCCATACGACCAATTCAGCGGCGAGTTGGCTCCCATCTATGTGCGGGAGATTGTGAGATTGCATGGTGTACCCAAGACCATTATCTCTGATCGGGATGCGAAGTTCGTCTCCAAGTTCGGGAGAGTTTGCAGAGTGCTTTGGGTACGCAGCTTTGCCTTAGTACCGCTTTTCACCCTCAGACAGATGGGCGATGCTGAGCGTACCATCCAAACTTTGGAGGACATGCTCGGGGCACGTGTGATGGCTTGGAAGGGTAGCTGGGAAGACCATTTGCCCCTTGCAGAGTTTGCTTACAATAACAGCTACCATTCCAAAGATCCGGCTGCTCCTTATGAGGTCTTGTATGGTCGGAAGTGCAGATCGCCACTTTGTTGGGATCTTTGTGGCGAGAGAGCTATTCTTGGGCCGGATTGGGTTCAGCAGATCGTTGATCGCGTGTCGGAGGTACGAGAACCTTCTCGCAGCCAAGCGAGCATGTAAGAGCTATCTTTGATGTGGCGGCGAGACTTGGAGTTTGAGGTGGGTGATAGCGTACTCTTGCGAGTATCTCCCACCAAGGGTGTGGTGCGTTTTGGCACCAAAGGAAAGCTTCACCCAAGGTATGTTGGGCCTTTTCCTATCCTTGCCCGAGTTGGCGAGGTTGGCCTATCGCCTAGAGCTACCGGAATCCATGCAAGGTGTGCATGATGTGTTCCATGTCTCGATGTTGAGGAAATACTTGCATGATCCGGAGTTGGTGGTTCCATTGGAACCATTAGTGCTTCAGAGGACCTCACCTTCGAGTCCCGTCCCGTGGAAATTCAGGGACTTCAGAGCGAGTGATGAAGAACAGGATGCTTAAGTTTGTCAAGGTCTTGTGGTCACATCGATCGAGAGAGAAGCGACTTGGGAGCTGGAATCTACGCATCGAGAAGTATCCCGAGCTTTTAGCCTCGGGTATGTGATGTGAAAACCTAGCTGTCTTTGGTTTCTTTGGGTTTCGTGATTGGTGCGTTTAGATTCGAGGTCGAATCCCGTTGAAGGGGGGAAGAATGTGACACCTCGGAGTGTCGTATCCTTAATTTTTGAACATGATAAGGTTAAATACAGTATGAGATGTGGAAATAAGGTTAAGATCATAAGGATCGGGGGTTAATAACGTTTCCGGGCCGTTTCCGGGCCGTTTTCGGGGTTTTGGGCCTTCCCGGGGGAGTTTTGGGCCTTGGTGGGCTTTGGTGGGATGGATTAGGACTCCGTAACGGACTAGGATTGGGTTGAGGGCTGTTAAAAGGGGCTCCCCCTGCCCCCTTGCGCCCCCACCTCAGCCCCTTGCGCCCCCCACCTCCCCCTCTTGCGCCCCTCTCCTCCCTCCCCCTCCCCTAAGCCCTAGCCCCCCAAAACCGTGCGCACCCCCTTCCTCTCCTCCACCTCCACACCACCTCCCCTCCACCCCTTGCTGCCCTAGGGTGGCCTCCCCACCCCTGCACCTTGTGGAGTCATCCCGTGGAGCGAGGAGCGAGGAGCGAGGAGCGAGGAGCGAGTAACGTGGAGCGAGGAGCGATTCGCGAGGAGATTCGCGGAGATTGATTGGAGTTTTGTGCATCGGGCAAAGGTATGATCTTGGGGATCCTTGGGGATGATCTAGGTACTGTTATTAGGGTGTTTATCAAGTTTTTAGATCAATTGGAGGCGCTGGTTTGAAGTAATTTGGGTTAGATCTAAACTTGTCCACGTTTCTGTTTTCGGGCAGATTGAGCAGTCGAACTAGGGTTCGAGTTTCCGTCGATTTAGAATCCGAATCAGACCGTACGGACTTCTAGGAAGTTGTAGATAATTTAATTATCTTTCCGTGGACGTAAAGCACGTTAATTTCCGATCAGCCGTTTGAAAGTTATGGCTGTTTTACCGAGCGCCTAAAAATCTGTGACGTAACTGGAACAGATTGTGGTAATCTGTAGATTAAACAATTTTAGAGTCCGAATCAGTCTTTCCCTATAACTAGAAAAAGTTGGGAAATTTCCTAAGCTTCGCGACGGTGTACTCGTTTATTCGATTTGGAGTCCCAGAACTCAAGTTATGCCTTTTGCAAGGCTGCTGTCCCGCCGACAGAACCTCTGTTTTTAGGTTTTGCGAGTAGTTGGCAATGTCGGGTTAGATGGGGCGTGTGTACTGTTTTGAGGTTATGATTGTGAGTGTGTGATGCCTATGTGCAGGTGGTGTGACCCGGAAGTTCCCTCTTCTTCCCGCCAATCCGTTGCACGTGGTTGAGGCAAGTGTGTTGTGATGGATAGCAAGTTGTAGGTTGCATGTTGAAATTAGATGGAATTGCCTACATGATATATGTCCACTTGCCATGTTTTAATGATTGATATGATATGATGAGCATGTTTAACATATTATGATGCCATGTGTTAATATGTGAATTGAATATGATATTTGGCATGGTTGCATGCATGTCATGAGATAGGGCGAGGCGGTGAGAAAGTCTTAACTAGTCCGGCAAGGTCGGTGAAAGTTATGACTAATCCGAACGCCATTGAGTAAGTCCTATGTCGTGATTCCATCCACGTGGTGTTTGGAAGCGAGTAGGCACCCTCCATCTTCGGGATGGAAGGGGAAAGGGTGCACACCGACGGGTGTGTACTTCCCATACCGGTATGAGGTTCCAGAGGGTCGAGAGCAATGCATTACATCGCATACAAATTGATGATGATATTGATAAGTATTCATGAATGAGATGTTATACATGATGAAAGATGTTATTGACTTGTTGTTATGCTTGTTGTCCATTGCAGTATGCTTGCTGAGTTTTCGAACTCACCCTTGTGTTTTCTTGTTGTTTTAGGTACCATGAGAACGGCATGCGGGAAAGGGGAATAGTCACACGCTCACACGTTGCTTCACTTTAATGTTTCCCCAAGTCAATTCATTTAGTTTGATAATAAATTGCGTGTGATGATCTTTAAAATTAAGTCCTAGCTTGGTTAATGAGAGTTCTATTGTTTGTTTGACACTTGGAACCTTAAGAGCTTAATGTTAGTCTCTTATTGTCGTTAAGACTCTATTTATTGCTGTTTTAGATGTTTCTCTTATTGCCATATAATGCCATATTATTGCTGCTCCTTAAATTCATGATAAAACAAAGGAGGTGCTGCCGAAATCTCGGTTTTTAGTCTATGCACCTTTGCTGGAATTTGATGTTAAATGTGGTATTTAGATGTTGTTTAGCTTATGTTTGGTAACATTCAGGCATATTGAATGCCGGGGTGTTACACCGAGCACCAAGAACTCCTCGAGGTCTACGCGCCTCGAGTCGCACCTATTGCTACTGAAGAACATGAACACCATAAGATGCAAATAAGAGAACAATAAAAACCCTAGTGTCCGAGCAGTGGGTTGATTATAGTCCCACGGGAGAGAATATAAGAGAACAATAAGAAGATTTGATTTTAGTATTTCTCTCAGATGTCGGGTTGCTTAATCAAAAGATTAGCCTTCCTCGCCACAAAGGCAACTAGATCATAGACTTAGTTGTGACAGTACTTCTAGCAAAATTTGAAATTAGTTCTCAGTTTTGTCAACACAGTTTACCTCCTGTTATTGAGTTGCTTAGGACATACACAATCAAACTATATCATGCACAGCTTTAACAGAAAGATCAAAGCCTATTCACAAACTGACAAAAGTAACGAACTAGATAAGTAACAGATGAACTGAACTAAGTAATCAACACAACAACCAGTAAAGGAATTTGACAAAATACTAATAACAAGTTAACTAATTTCAGACTTTACTTATACTGTCACAACCTCGTCTCATTTAAGCCGACTCCTCACAGAGAATTACCCACAGTACCAACAATTCATCCAGAGCATACGAGTTAAGCAAATGTTCCAAAATTGGCATATTATTCTAGTCACCACGCAACAAGCAAAGAAAAATGAGACCATTTTCTTGCACAATGTGCTTTCAATAACAAAGTGACAGCCATATGTAGTGTTTTTAAAGAAGTGGTCCATTATGGTTTTGTTTTTAAAGAAGAGAGAAGATGTCAGATTAATTTGAAGCATGAGCATATAAATAGTAAGCACAAGTATTACTCACTATTTCAGGATTTTACACATCAAACAGATTGAGCATATAAATATGTACATCAGTCCCTTAAATACATCTTATCAATCCCTATTTAGCCGTCGGGATCAAGTACAATTAATCATAATGAATTGTATCAACAATATGAACTGCATGGAGTGTCCTTATGAAAGGGACTGTATGGAGTATTATCAAAGTAGAGGGCTACCTCATATGGTTATATGGTTGACAAAGAAACCATTGTAATTGTGCGAGATCATTCAAAGAAAGTATGAAACGCTAATCAATTTGTTGCTTAGTGTCTATTCAAGGCAATGTAATAAGTGTGCATGCAATGGATCTCATTCAACGACTCTTAACATAGTTTCCTTACTTTGGCTGCATATAGTGTGTACAGTTTGCTTGCATATAGTACTAACAAGGAATGGAAAGTCGGTATTTTCATCTAAAGTCTTTGCAATGTTTTCATAAGCAGAATTCAAGGTTTAGAGAGAACTACAGGTTAATTTGAACTCTGTAGCATCCAAACTATAGCGACAAGGGTGGACCAATGGAGACAAATGTTATTGTAGCGCAACACAAATCTAATAATTGAATATACAAGATAATTAATGTAAGACCATATTAGTGCTGAATAGTGACTAGTGAGCATATTAGTTTCAACCAGTAAGGTTCACTAAAGAGCCAACAGCTAATCAATCATAATTTTTCATTTGATCTGTCAGCACGAAGAGCATATGGAACAACGAGGTAACCAATCACTATTAATTTAACATACATACATACTACTCCAATCCAGTATTATACGGTCTGCCATTTTCATTAATCTAATATATACTACTCCATTCCAGTCGGACGGGGGCTCACCTTCAATGGCGGGGACCAGTGGCGGCTGGGCGAGGAAGGGCGGGGTGGCCGACGGGGGCGGGGCACGGCTCCAGGAGACCTTGTGCTGGGCGGGGACGGCGCTCCACTGGAACGACGGCGGAGTCGAGGGGCACTGGGAGGAGGCAGGCAGGAAGCAGAGGGCGCGGGGTGGCCGCCGGGGCGGGACGAAGCGAGGCAGCCCAGGCTGGAACGGTGGCGGCGTCGAGGCACCAGAGGAGGCGGGGTCACCGGGCGCGGGAGGAGGCGGCGGGTCACCGGCGAGGAGGGAGGCGGCGAGTCACCGAGCGAGGAGGGAGGCGGGGTCGCCGGCGCGGAGGAGGCGGTAGGGTTCAAAGCTCTGGTGAGGACCGACCACTTTGCCGTGGTTTATATAGGGGGACATATCAGTGGCGGTTGTTAATTAAAACCGCCACAGATAAGGTTTATCAGTGGCGGTTGTAATTAAAAACCGCCACAGATAAAATTATCAGTGGCGGTTGTAATTAAAAACCGCCACAGATAAAATATCGATGTGGTTGTAATTAAAAACCGCCACTAATACTATTTTTCAGATTTCCTTCAATTATAAAGCCATGAATTCTTGTATTAGTGAACCTATCATATATATTAACTACTAATTATTCATAACTAATTTATCTATGCTATATAAATTTATATTCTTATGAAATTTGAACCCCTTATTAATATAAATTAATATAAAGCATATTTTTAAGATTTCCTTCTATTAATATAAAGCCATGAATTAATGTATTAGTGAACCTATCATATATATTAACTACTAATTATTCATAACTAATTTATCTAGGATATATAAATTTATATTCTTATGAAATTTGAATCCCTGATTAATATAAATTAATATAAAGCATATTTTTAAGATTTCCTTCTATTAATATAAAGCCATGAATTAATGTATTAGTGAACCTATCATATATATTAACTACTAATTATTCATAACTAATTTATCTATGCTATATAAATTTATATTCTTATGAAATTTGAATCCCTGATTAATATAAATTAATATAAAGCATATTTTTCAGATTTCCTTCTATTAATATAAAGCCATGAATTAATATAAAGCATATTTTTCAGATTTCCTTCTATTAATATAAAGCCATGAATTAATATAAAGCAAAATGCCATTACTCCACATAAATGCATATTTCTGACATTACATTTCCATTACCCCACATAAATACACACATTTTGCCATTACTCGTAGCTAATTATTTTCTTTCACAATTTGGCCTTCTTCATGATCATCACGATGATAGGTGGCTTCCTGAGTGGTTGCTTCGTCGAGCCTGATGCTGCCATCTACGAAAGGAGGCAACTCATCAAACTGGTTGTACTCTTCCTCATCCACGACATTCTCAACTCCGACGATCCTTTGTTTTCCTTGAAGAACTACATGACGCTTCTTATCTGCCGGGTCGATTACATAGAAGACCTGTGCAACTTGCTTCGCAAGTACGAATGGTTCGTCTCTATATCCGACTTGCTCGATGTCCACAGTAGTGAAGCCATATTTGTCCACCTTGACACCCTTTGGGAGTTGGACCCAACGACACCGAAACATCGGGATCTTGAAAATGCAGTAGTCGAGCTCCCAAATCTCCTCTATAAACCCATAGAAGCTGCTCTTCTTACTGTATTGTCGTAGGCATCTATACGGACACCACTGTTTTGGTAAGTACTTTTGCTATCCTGAGCTCTCGTGTAAAATGTATATCCATTTATGTCGTATCCTTGCCATGTCACGATTGTACACGATGGCCCTTTTGCCAACCACCTCAACGTAACACTCGGTTTCTTCACCGGACATGTGCTCCTTGAACCAATGATTGAACACACGATTGTGCTCTTTTGTTATCCAAACCTCGATCGTCCACGATTTTCCCTCTGTAGCTTTTCCTTGTGCATGTCCATAAACGGGGATACCTCGATCGATCGCGCAAGATCGTGAAATGAGCTTGTTCGAACAAAAATGATCGTAAGAATTTGTGGATTTCTTTCCGATTACTCCTTTGCCGCCTAGCCTCCCCTCATGGCGTGATACAGGCACTCCTACCGGTTCAACCTCGTCCATGTAATCGACGCAGAACTCAATAACCTCCTCGCTTGCATAACCTTCTACAATGGAACCTTCCGGTCGCGATCGATTACGTACATATTTCTTCGTAACACCCATGTACCTTTCGAGCGGATACATCCGATGCAGAATATCGCCCACAAATATTTATCTCATTCACAAGGTGAACAATGAGATGAACCATGATATCGAAAAATGATGGAGGAAAATACATCTCTAGGCGACCGCAGTGTTGACCACATCGACTGCAGCTCATAAAGTCCAACGGGATCGATGACCTTCGTGAAATCGCGTTAAAGAAGAAACACAACCTCATGATTGCCTCTCGAACCTTGTCGTGCAAAAATACCTCTAATTGCAATAGGGAGCATTTGTGTCATCATCACATGACAATCATGAGACTTCATACCAGTTAACTTCAAATCTTTCATCGATACCAGTTTCTTGATGTTTGCGGAGTAACCGGACGGAACTTTCACACTACGCAAGCACTTGCAGAGGTCTGTTTTCTCTTTCTTGGACAGAGTATGGCAAGCTGGGGGAAGGTAAAGTCGGCCTTTCCCTGTGTATTGAGGATGAAGATAGTCTCTGATCTTCATATCTTCCAGGTCCCTTCGTGCCTTCAGTCCATCCTTTGTTTTGCTAGGAATATTCAGTAAAAGACCAAGCACGCTGTCACATACATTCTTTTCTACATGCATGACGTCGATGCAATGTCGAACTTCTAAGTCCTTCCAATAGGGCAAATCCCAAAATAAGGATCTCTTCTTCCACGTGGTTTTCTCGATCACGGACCTCGAGGTATCCTCCTTTCCAAGTACAACATTAATATCCTTAACCATATCATATACCTCTTCCCCAGTAAGAGGCCTTGGAGCTGAACCGTCCTCCTTTGTACCGTCAAATTGTTTTTTCATATTACGGTACGGATGATTCTTTCGAAGGAACCGACGGTGACGCATGTAGACTGTTTTCCTCGAGTTGTTAAGCCACACGCTACTAGTTTCATCCAGGCATTGGGGGCAAGCTTTAGCTCCTTTTATAGTACGGCCGGACAGGTTACCTAGGGCTGGTAAATCATTGATGGTGCAGAACAACATTGCGCGTAGAGTGAAGTACTCCCGCTTGTACTCATCCCATACCTGTACACCTTCATTCCACAAAGAGCACAAGATCTTCCACCAATGGTTGTAGGTATACATCAATATCGTTTCCAGGTTGTCTCGGCCCTTGGATAAGCAAATGACATCATAATGTATTTTCGCTTCATACACAGCCAAGGAGGAAGGTTGTAGATACAGAGAGTCACGGGCCAAGTGCTATGAATCTCGCTCATGTTACCGAAAGGATTCATTCCATCCGTACTCAACCCAAACCTTATGTTCCTTGGCTCATTTCCAAGTTCTCCCTAAAGAGCCTATCGATGGTTCTCCACCGGGCGTAATCACAGGTGCCTCGACTTTCCATCCCTCTTTCGCTCTTCTGAGTGCCATCGCATCAGCTTGGCATGCTTTTTATTTGCAAATAAACGCTTTAGACGAGGTATTACTGGCAAATACCACACCACTTTAGCGGGAGCTCCATTCTTCACTTCTATGCCTTCGCTTTCCTCGCCCTTACGCTTGTATCGCGATGCTTTGCACACCGGACATACATGCGTGTGCATAGTCTTTGCGATAGAGTATACCGTCGTTTGGACACGTGTATTCTTTCTACCTCCAATCCCAAGGGACATACAACCTTCTTGGCAAAATACGTGGTCTTAGGCAACAAAGGTTGCCCTCTGGAAGCATGTCCGCTAAGAGACGTAGCAACTCCGTGAAACTCTTGTCGGACCAACCATTGCTTGCCTTCAATTTCAGTAGTGAAAGCACAGTGTGCAACTTTGTGTATTCCTCCTTGCAACCTGGGAACAAAGGTTTCTCCGAGTCCTCTATCACACCCTTGAACTGATTAAACTCTCTCACTCAGTAGTTTCCTTCCGCATCGCGCAACATTTGAGCAGATTATTGTCATCGTCAACGACCAACCTATCCTCATCGGTTCCATACCCGATGTCACCGCCATATTGGCGGCTTCGTCGTCGTCGACATTATCACATTGAAGTATGATCTCCTCTTCACCGTGCCTTGTCCAACAGTATAGCTAGGTACAAAGCCCCTCCGAATCAGGTGCAAGTGGATTTGGTCTTTGTCCGAAAACATCTTCTCATTCTTGCAATCAATGCATGAACAATGTATGTACTCCGTCTTCTTTTGCAATCTGTTCTCCTCATTTGCTCGTGAAAAGCGAATCTGGCCGTCGATGTATTCTCGGCTGCAACGGTTCGCATTGTACATCCATCTCCCGGTCCATCTACAATTAATTAATGTAACAATTAATAATATGCAATAATCTTAATTACATAAATCATTAATCCATTATTTGTTACTATCCAATAACCTTAATTAAATAAATTTAATATATGCTCAATCATAATTTATCATCCAAAAAAGGTAGACAACTTAATCTAATAGAGCTATAGAAGGCAACTAAGACCGATCTAATAGAGCAAGGTAGTAAGAAAATTAATGGTAATTAGAAACAAATCTTAAGTACTATGCATAGCCAAAATTAAATTTATCCTCTCAAAGAGGTACATAATTCATCATCTCAAAATGCAAGGCAACTTCATGATCACCTATATACCATATACATTAAATTTAATGTGTATTAATATCCAACAATCTTAATTAAATAAATTTAATATATGCTTGCCATATTTTGTCATCTAAAAGGTAGACAACAAATAATCTAATGGAGCAAGGTAATAAATTCATCATCTAGATATAAATTAATCTAAAAATGCTAGGTAAATAAAAATTGAATCTAAGCTTTGCCATTCAAGAAAGGAAAATCTTAAATAAACTAGATCTAGCCATTAAATTGCAACTACATCACCACAAATGAAGAGAGGAGAACAAATTACTCACCTTGGAACAACCCTACAAAGTAAAAACTCAAGTTTCTTTGCAAACAAAATCTCAGATCTGAAATTTTGCTTTTCTTCTCGGGGAGGAAGATGACCATGAGCTCCTGTAGAGTGCTGTAGCGACTAGTATATATAGGGGGTTTTATTTGTGGCAGTTCTAAACAAAAACCGCCACAGATAACTGTATTTGTGGCGGTTTTTGTTTAGAACCGCCACAAATAAGCTAATTATAAGTGACGGTTTTGTCCTCCAACCGCCACTGATAATACCTACCTATCAGTGGCGGTTTTTTTTACGTACCGCCACCCATAGTGGGCTATCAGGGGCGGTGTATGGTTAAAACCGCCACTTATAGTTGTCGCAGTATTTGTGGCGGTTATAACCACAAACCGCCACTGATATGACACTATCTGTGGCAGTTCGGAACAAAAACCGTCACGAATGATCCTGTCACCGGTTTGCACTCAAGAACCGCCACTGATACTCCTATTAGTGGCGGTTCCAAACAAACCGCCACTAATAGGGCGTCTCCTATTTGCAGTTTTGTAGTAGTGATTGGTACTCCCTAATTCTTCTCTTTTTCCTCCTAATTCTTGACCGAAGACTTATGATTATTGATTTGCATACAGTTATTTATGAGTTTGGTATTGTTACGGATGCATTGTACTAAGGCCCTATTACTGTGATCTGTGACATGCTAGAAAGGTTTGATAGAGGTTAATAGTAGTGAGGTTATTATGGCATGGATGAATCCAGTTCATGAGGAATTGAAGCCATATTTGGCTCCAGGGTTTTTAATGTTTGATCATGACGAACTGGTACTGACTTGACTAGCTTACGCAACAAATAATAAAATTTGATGCTATGCTAGGCTTTGATGTTCTTGAATGCTTAGATATGGCATGATAGAAGCGGCCTTGTTTTGTTTACATGGTAGATAATCTTGATGCCATGAATTGTTCATCGATTGAGGGTATATACTGATGGATCCTGGTTTGAATACTTGTGCCGAGAGATGAATAACATGATCTATAAGTATTAGCAAAAGGCTTTATAGAATGAACTCATGGCTTAGTAAATGATAAAGAAATTGATACTAAGCTGTGCTCGAAGGTATTTGTATAAAGTATGATGATAGAGGCCCCTAATGATTTATTTACATGATGGAATTGATACCATGTCTTAAGAGTAAACTATTTCCCTTTTAGTCTGGGATGATTCATGTACTTTCAAATCTACGGGTAGGACGGCGTCATAGCGATGACCTTGATTTGCGATACGCCGGGGGAGTATTGCAATTCAAAGGGGACATATGACGTAACCCTCGTAGTTTGTTATGCATGCAAACTGAGACTACTTTTCCTCTGTTTTCCCCTTTGTTCTTCTACTGTCCCTTACATTTCTAGATCATTTTCATTTCTATTGAAAAGGGGACAAAAGCATGCATACCTAGTTTTGGAGGAATCAG
Source organism: Rhipidocladum racemiflorum (assembly GCA_036346355.1). Lineage (NCBI taxonomy): Eukaryota > Viridiplantae > Streptophyta > Magnoliopsida > Poales > Poaceae > Rhipidocladum > Rhipidocladum racemiflorum. The sequence goes on from CM070571.1 coordinate 26,816,557, forward strand.
TCTGTAGCTAGGTGTGCTTCCTCCTTATTGATGGCTTCGGCTTGTAAGGGGGAGAGAATCATAGATTAATCTCTTTGCTCCTAACTTTCCTGGAGTCTTAAGCTCGGCCGGTCTGTTCTCTTGTTCTAGCTCTTGGGGTTTTGGTTTTCCTGGCACGAATGGTTCTAAGGATTGCTTGGGTTTAAAAGAGATTGTGATGGCGGTATGAGCTTGGGTGGCTTTTATAGCCTCATTGGTGGAGTTGCAATAGGGTTTGAATGGCCTTTATTCTTGCGGCTGTAATGAGCACTCGTCTAACTACCCTTCTCGGTGCATTCACCTTAGGCTAGGCGGTTTGCTTAGATGACATGATCCTTAATAAATGCATCCTCCTTATCTTGTCAGAGTAATGCTTTTGGGCTTGGGTGATTCACAAGCTCGGAATGAGTTGGGCTGGCTGCCTTGCGCTCTCTAGTCTTGGCTGGAGTTATGGTGGCTGAGGGCTCTACGTGGTACTTCAATTTAACTGTTTTACCCTGGTTCCCTGTTGTTTCTTACTTTGGTCTGAAATGTTCTGGAGATCTCGGCTGGCTTTAAGCGTCGTGGCTGACCCTGGAGCTTTTGTTTTGGGCTTCCTCCTTGATTACTTTAATCCCCAGGCTCTAACTCTGGGAGTTGCGGCTAGAGGGTGTTGTAGCTGGCCTCGAAAGAACTGCATCTTATTCTTGTGGTACTGTTGATTGGCTTTATCCTACTCGCTGAGGTTTTACTACCTTACTATGTTAAAATATATTTCTTCCCGCGATATTTCTAAATATTCGCGTTTACGGCTTAAGCAGGTTTGTAAATTGCCGAATGATGCAAACCTAATCGCGAGAGGAGCCAGATTGGCCCCCGGACAATCTAGGGTACCTTACTGAGCGATTCAACTTAGCTGACGGCAACTCTTTCTCTATTCATTTATTGTATTTAATTTAATGCATTTGCTTTATGCTTAATCTCATACGTAAACAATTTAATTTGCAGACTCTCAAATGCAGATCAAGTCAGCACAGGAGCTGAAGCTTGTAGTTTTGTGATTTACTTTTTGGGGATATAATTTGTAACCAAATATGTAATTGGATAGTTATGTGAGTTGTAACTGTGATTGCATATGTAATCGAATGATTGTAAGAGTTGTATTCCATATAATTGTTGTACGACATTATAAAGATTTTTAAATTTTATTAAAATTGCAAACTCTGACATATCAATAAAATTTGTGTTGCAGTTCAATTCTTTGTAGCAATTGGTTCTGATCAATAAATGGAAATTGGTTTATGTTATCTTCTTATCATTTTATCATATCTGTTTCTTTTCCCAAATTCAAGAATTTAATTTTCTTTTAACAAAAGCTTTAAAATTTTGCAGAAAGATAATAATAAATCAAATTTACATTTTAATATTTTATTTTTATTATTTAATAAATTTAGGGATGTTACAGTATGAAAGCAAGCTAAACAATGATTCTGATCAAGTTGCGTATTTTTTGCGGGTGCCTACCAAGTGCTAGCTAATCATGATCGAAGACGGATTTACCGTTGAGGTTGCACGCAAGATTGCATTTCCATGCAAAAAAAGGATAACATGGTGCATGGTAGCCCTTTGGGGAAGGGCTACATGAGGGTGCAAGTGGACTCTGTCCACGATGAATACCTATTTCATGTGCTGCAGTTTCCCCGAACAAAGATATCACCACTCTTGGGCAAGCACAGATGTCATTCATCAAGTAGCCCATGTCGAGTGTCATACTGCTAAAGGTATAAATCCACTCTCCTCCTCCTACTGCTGCTGCACCTGCTCCTACTACAACTGAACCATCAGCTTCTTCTCTAGCTATACCTGCTCCTGCATATGAACCTCTAGCTTCTTCAACTATACATGCTCCTCCTACTCGTGCAGCTGATCAACCTGTAGCTTCTCTAGCTGTACCTGCTCCTGCAGCTGAACCTGTAGCTTCTCCAGCTGCACATGCTCCTACACAGATGCCCGTTTATGTGCGCAAAAGGATTACTATCACACTAGAGAAAGAACCACAGGAGAGGTCGGAGAATCCTTCTGTTAAGAAGGCCAAGTTGTCAGATGCCACAGGTCCCCTCCAATACAATCAAAGCCTGCTCAAGATCTTGTACCTGCTCAAGCTTCTCTAGCTCTAGCTCCTGCACCTGCTCTAGCTCCTGCACTTGCTCAAGCTCCTGCACCTGCTCAAGCTTCGTTTGGCAAGAAAGAAAAGTCAGCAGATGCCCCAGCGCCCCCATACGATTTTAAGGCATACATGCATGGACAGCTCCTTGTCCCTACCAACATATTGAATTCTCTAGGCAAAGCTGGTCGCTTGCTGCATGGATGATACTACGACAAGGCAAATGCACTTGAGCATCATGTTGATTTCACTGTTTGGTATCGAAAGGGATATCTCCACCGCATAGAACACGGGAGATTCCCTGTGAGTTTTGAGGATCTGTTCCGATTGTACAACCTAAAAGCTACTGATATTTCTATTGTACGAACCTGGACATTGTGAGTATCTCACCATACACATGAGCCTATAACTCTTATAAAATTTTGTATTATGTTAGTTAACAATTGGCACGAGCAGTAGGACAATGAGGCAGCGAGCCGCGACGAATTGAAATCCAGTTGGGTTTGTGGACCCCGAGATGGTGTCTTCGACCGTGGCTACGCTTGAATTGGAGTTCGTTGCCAACTATATCAAGTATGCATTTAATGCTGAATGGAAAAAGGACTTTATTCTCTTCCCATACCAGGAGGAGTACGTACAACTCTGATGACTTTACCCGTCAATTACTAGTACGCACATAAACCGTATATGAACTTATTTTCTTGCACTGCATACTATTTTAAAAGCAACCATTGGGTTCTGATCGTCGTCACTCCGAAGGAAAACAAAGTCTACACTTTTAACTCCCTAGTGAAGAAAAATAATGCCCTACGTGATCAAGCCTATTTTGCAGAAGTAAGTACATTCCTTTAAAGTAACACTTTCTGTAATTAACTACGTTCATTTTTTTTCCTCAATGACAACTCTCCAATGTATGTAGGGCTTTCTCCTTGTACATTGCTGAAGGAGGGAAACACAATGACAAACTACGCGATAAGCTGTAGTGGAAGCGTTTCCAGGTACAAATCTCTAGCATAGGATTTATTGCTGACATCTATAGTTTGTCTCCTAATATGATTTTCGTTCTTCATAGTGTCATCAACAGGGGAGCGATGACTTTTGCGGCTTCTATGTCATGCATCAGATGAAGGCCCTGGTCGATTGCGCAGACATATTCCCTAATATCACAGTCCCCCGCCAGAGCATAGATATCAAAGATCTCAATAGAATACGAGACCACATATGCACGTGGTACTGGGCAGAGGTTGTAGCTCCGGACGGTAGGTATAGAGACGAGAATGGCTCCTACTAGTACATACAAATGTTGTAAACAATATTATATTATGTCTCCGTGATATGTGTTCTGTGAATGATGTTGTGAATGTAATGCAATGTGAGTTACTGTGAATGTACTGTGATATTTTGTCATATACTGTGATTTTTGTATTGTGATTCTGTGAAATTGGTGCGGTTTTCGAAATGTGTACAGTGATGAAAACCTCATCACAATCGGTTCTAACATAAAACTAGTTGTGATGATATATTCATCGCAGTCGGTTCTTAAATAGAACCGACAGTGATAATAGGTCTTGGATTAGAACTGACATCAGTGATGAATATATCATCACAGTTAGTTCTCGTTAGGAACCGACAGTGATTAGTAATTATTTAATATCGGGTGGGAATCGATTGTGATAGAGCCTACTTATCACTGTCGTTGGTCTTTGTGTCGCCACCAAAACCGACAGTGATGAGTTAAAAGAACCGATTGGAATGCATATTCCTGTACTAGTGAGTCCTACTCAACCCCAACTATAAAGCCGAATAGGAACACAAAGACATACAATCCATCGACGCCGTTCTCCAATTTCCACAAAATTTTAGCAAATACAGTTGTATCTTCAAATCCAGCCACGCAATTAGGAGGGCATTCGGCTAGCTCATTAATAAAAAGAACCGACAGTGTTCCTGTTTTTGACTAATCCGAACCGTCCATTGCCCGATCGAACGGTCCAAAATCACAGGAGACAAAAGCTCCAGCACGAGGGGGAGGCCGTACAGGTCGCCAACTGCCTAGTAAAAGCCTTGTGAGTCGAAGTGGTTGGGTTTGGGAAGTGAAACGAGAGAGCTAAGCTAAAGCACAATGGAGAGGACAGGATCGGAGGTCCTGCCTGGGTAATGCAACGTAAGGACGAGAGATGCCGGGCAGCGATTCAGCGAACGATCGCTCCAAACAAACACCCCGATCGCTCCAAACAAACACCCCATGTGGTCTATTTCCTTGATGACCCCCCCAATACTAGTAGATATTCTTCTTTTCCTAGCCCAGCCTCACTTCACATCACCCTACCCACTCAGTGCAGCCTCTTCTTGCTCTTTCCCTAGCTGACTAGGCGAGGCCAGCTGCAAGAACAGCAAGAGATTGAAGGAGCTAGCTAGCTGCATCTCGCCCGTGAAGGTTGTACCTACATGCATGCACTTCAATTAATTACCATCTGAAGCATCTGATTAGATCCTCAATTAGAAATTTGTATACTCAACTGTACATGTTACATATATTTGCGACTACATATGTCTGTCATGCTCCGAAGTCTGAACTTCTGGGAGTAAAGTAAATTGAAGTAGGTGTATGGATGTGTCGACTGCACGTCCTTTCATGGCGATCTTAGTCTGCATGCTCTGCAGAGAAGGCGTAGAAGGGATCGATCGAGCATGTGGGAGCCGGAGGGCGAGAGCCACGTCGGCGAGCGGGGGCTCGTCCCCGTCGGCGGCGTCTCCGACCGGCACGAGGGTCTCAAGAACGACGGCTTTGTTCGCAGAGATCAGTCTTGGTATGTTTTGCCGGGGATGAGTCTTTTTTTTTTTTTTTTTTTTTGATTTGCTTCACAAGCTCGACCAACCATGGAGGTTTATTCTGCAAGGGACGCACGGTTCTTGCTGTCACGTTAAATAATTATTAATTTGTTAACGATGAGTTTTGTCTCCCGTAACTTGAGCAGGTATGTGAACAGTGATATCCCCAGCGACTTGCTCGTCAAAGTGGGGGATGTGAGCTTCCATCTTCACAAGGTGTGTGCACTTAAGTGTGTCTACTGAAGGACTACTCAACAGCTCAATTATCTGACATTCTACTTAAGAGATGTGCCACTGCCACAAATAGAAGCTTCTTACATTCTTAATTTGCTCTTTGTTGCAAGAAGACAATAATTATGGCATGCTTGCTAGTGCTAGGATGTGCATGTCCTGTTGCAAGTTGCAGCCTACTCTACACTCCCAATTAAGCGTTTAACCAAACTAAACTACTGCAATTACCTGGTTGCACGTACCGTACGGCTGTCAACAACTAGTACCCCATGATCTCCCGGAGCGGCCGGATGAGCCGCATCATCTACGAGACCGCGGCGCCGGCGGTCGACCCGGACACAGCCGTGGTCGACCTCGAAGAGCTCCCAGGGGGTGCGGACTCCTTCGAGCTGGCGGCCAGGTTCTGCTACGGCATGGCGGTGGACCTCACGGCGGCGAACATCTCCGGGCTTCGCTGCGCCGCCGAGTACCTGGAGATGACGGAGGACCTGGAGGAGGGCAACCTCATATTCAAGACTGAGGCGTTCCTGAGCTACGTGGTGCTCTCCTCGTGGCGCGACTCCATCGTCGTGCTCAAGAGCTGCGAGGGCCTCTCGCCGTGGGCCGAGAACCTGCAGATTGTGCGCCGCTGCAGCGAGTCCATCGCCTGGAAGGCCTGCGCCAACCCCAGGGGAGTCAGGTGGGCGTACACCGGCAGCGGCGCGGGCGGCAGGCCGCCCAGGGGCGCCGGCGGCACGGCCAGCCCCCGGTGGAACGTCGGCGGCGGCGACTCGAAGGAGTCGAGCCCTAACCGGCAGGCCGTGCCGCCGGCGGACTGGTGGTTCGAGGACGTTTCCGTGCTCAGGATCGACCACTTGGTGCGCGTCGTCACCGCCATCAAGGTCAAAGGTAACAGTGCTTCAGTGCTTCTACATTGTTGTAGACTTGTAGTGTTGTTAGCCAGCCATTCTGCGAATTCATCTGCATGCATGGTTAGTAGTGTAATTTTGATGTGTGCACGATTGCAACATGACTATATATTTGTTAATCTTCAATGATTCTCCTCCAGCAAGGGAAAATCACAGCCTTTTCTATAGGCTATGCAGAGACGTGCGCTATGCTGCATTAATTGAGTTTGAGTAGAGTGTTCATATAGCAAAAACATTATTCATGATTAGGGGTGGATGTCGTGTCGTGCCGTGCCAGCCCGGCTCGGGTCTATCGTGTTTCGGGCTGGAACCGTGCCGTGCCAGCCCGGCCCGGGTCTATCGTGCTTCGGGCTGGAACCGTGCCGTGCCACGACGGCCCATCGTGCCCACCGTGCTGGGCCGTGCCTGTCTGACTCGCCTTTGGCGAACCCAGGCCCGGCCGATTTGCGCTTCATGCCTGCTTCGTGCTGTGCCGGCCCAGGCCCGACCCATTTTCACTATTGTGACGAGCAAAGAAATAAAACACATCACTACTACTAAACTACCTATTTTAATTACATAAGAGACTAATCACATCAACAAAATATCAAACATAAATGCAATGCTTGAAGATGCCCTGAATCAATAATATCTACCAACTTTTAGGTCTTAATCCGTGATTTCGTGCCCGTTTGTGTCGTGCCGGCACGGACCCGGCCCAAACGATCGTACCGGGTCGTGCCGCCTATCGTGCCCGATTCTCACGCCCGGCACGGCCCGTGCTATAGTTGTGTGCCGGGCCGGGCTTTGCACCGAGCCATCCCGTCGTGCTTCAAGCCGGCCCAAAAGAGCCCGGCTCAAGTGCCCACCTCTAAAGAAAGCCAAAACAATCACGATTTTAGAATTCGGGGAAACCTTTTTGCTGAAACAGTGAATGAGAACAGCTATCAGGAAATTTGTGGGCTTCTCGAAAAATGTGTATGCAATTTTCTAGAATCGCAGGGTCTTTCTTGCAAAAGAGCTTTGCTTGGATTTGGACGTAATTTCCCAGAACCAAGAGGGCTGCCTTGCAAAAGGTTTGGTCCGAAGCTGGATATGAATTTTTGAAACTACGAGTGTCTTTTTGCAAAATTTCTAATAGGAGGAGCTGGACATAATTTTTAAACTCACGGGGAGCTTTTTCGAAAAAATTGTGGCGTGTCTCACGAAGTGTTAATAACTTAATATGAGAGAATCAAAATATTATGATCGAGTGTTCCTGAACAGTGAAGTACAGCTGTACAGAACAGTTGTTCCCTTCGTTTTAGCAATGACAAGACACCCAACAGTGAAGCCAGGTCCAAGGGATTCCATAAGCCCTGACTTTGATTTGAACTCTTATTCCCAAAAGTGTTCTTGTTTGCTGAGGGTTTGCTGAGGGATTTGGTAATTTATCCTATTTATAATTGATAATTTGTTCAGTATATCTTATTGATATATAGCTTCAAAATAAATCATCAATTGTAAAGAAAAAACAGGAGAAATCATCAATTTTTCCCTTGTTTCCAGTATCACTGCATGCGTAGGTACATGTACATTTGGAAACTGTTCCCTAAGAGTTGCCTTGGACACCATAACCAATTGGTTTTGCTCAGTAGTCAAAAGATACCCAAGTTCACCAAACGTTTTTGTCTAATTTGCCAAAGTTACAGCGAAGAAAATTGGCGCAACAACTAAGCTTGTCTAAGGGATTGCATTGCCACAGCTCCTTATACCTATGATCGTGTGGAATCCAACCGAAAATAAAAAGTTTGGCTTGCCTAATGAATGATGTGTGGGTAGGAACCAAAACTCTTCTAATTTGATCAAATTTGTCTAAATAAGTTGCGGCAAGCTGTGGCAAGTCGTAGCTTTCCACCAAACATTTCCTTTGTAGCGCAAGGCACATCGTCAGTGGAGGCTTTTTTTTTATAAAAAAAAAAATAGTCTATTTCCTACTAAAAAGTTGAAGGAATTCCATCAGATTTTACAGGATTGACCCCACAGAAACTAATAATTCTATATTTGATCTCCCTAACTGTATAAGTTGTGGATAACCCAATGCACATTGTTTCTCTAGAGCCATCCTTAATTCTTAAAAAAAAACAGTACCAGGAACTAGTTAAATTTAACGTGTATTAACAAGCTGCAGTGCATGAGCACTGGGCAGAATCAATGCTCTAAACTAGAAGAATGTATCTAACTAAGCCATGTCTTGGTACTATTTATTGTTGATAGGCATGCGGTTCGACCTCATCGGCGCGGCGATCACTCACTACGCGTCCAAATGGCTCCCAGGGCTCACCAAGGACGTCCCGCACGGCGGCAGCATCGACGCGCCCTGGGCGCAGGCCTCCGCCGGCGGTGGGCTTCACATGATCATCGCCGGCGCGGGCGGCAAGGTCGACGACATCGCCACTAGCGCGCCTGCGCGGGAGCAGCGCATGGTGGTGGAGAGCCTCATCAGCATCATTCCCCCGCAGCGGGACAGTGTTTCCTGCGGTTTCCTCCTCCGCCTGCTCCGCCTCGCCATCATGCTCAAAGCCGCCCCCGCCCTCGTCACGGAGCTCGAGAAGCGCGTCGGCATGCAGCTCGATCAGCCGGCGCTGGCCGACCTCCTCATCCCTTCCTACGGCCGCGCCGACACAGCCTACGACGTCGACCTCGTGCAGCGGCTCGTCGAGCACTTCCTGGTGCAGGAGCAGACGGAGGTGGCGTCCAGCCCGGGGAGTGGGGAGGCGCAGCAGCCGGAGTGCTACAGCTCCGCGAGGATGCCGCCGCCCACCGCGGCGGCGTCGTCGTCGTCGTTGGGGCTAAACGCCAAGGCGCGCGTCGCCCGGCTGCTCGACAGCTACCTCTCCGAGGTGTCCCGCGACCGCAACCTCTCCCTGACCAAGTTTCAGGTCTTGGCCGAGTCGCTCCCCGAGTCGGCGCGCACCTGCGACGACGGCCTGTACCGCGCCGTCGACTCGTACCTCAAGGTACATGTACACATACACAGCGTAGTTGCGGTTGATCACTGGTAATTCTTGCGATCATGATTACTGGAATGGTGGCGGGCGTTTGGTGTAGGCGCACCCGATGCTGACGGAGCACGAGCGGAAGCGGCTGTGCCGGGTGATGGATTGCCAGAAGCTGTCGTTCGACGCGTGCATGCACGCGGCGCAGAACGAGCGGCTGCCGCTGCGGGTGGTAGTGCAGGTGCTCTTCGCGGAGCAGGTCAAGATCAGCAACGCGCTCGCGAGCTCGTCCGCTCTCAAGCAGGCCGCGCCGGACGGGGGCGGGCCGACCGCCGTGCCGGCGATGCCGACGCGACGGCAGCTGCTGGACGGCACGCCGCAGTCGTTCCAGGAGGGGTGGGCGGCGGCCAAGAAGGACATCAACACGCTCAAGTTCGAGCTGGAGAGCATGAAGGCCAAGTACCTGGAGCTGCAGCACGAGATGGACGCGCTCCAGAAGCAGGTGGATCGGTCCGCGCCGTCGCCCGCCGCCGGACCCGGTGCCAAGGTCGCTGGCGACAAGCGGCAAGGCCCCTCCGCGTGGAGCAGCGGGTGGAGGAAGCTGGGGAGGCTGGCCAAGATGACGGGCGCCGAGGCGCCGGGCCCCGGTGGGCACGTCGGGGCGCCCGGCGAGGCGGCGAGGAAGGGGCCGAGGAGGTGGAGGAACTCCATCTCATGATACAGCTAAGCTTTCTAGCTAGTGATCGATCAGGACTAGGTGAAGACTGATGGTGCGTGTATGCATGCTTAGACCAACAGGTTTTTTAAATTTGGATCTCTAATACATAATTCCTTAAAAAAATTTCTTGCTTGTATATCTCTTCCCTCTCCAACAGCATTCCTTAAATCCCACTCTCTATTTTCTTCTTTCTATATTATAATGATATTTCATAACTGCCATACAAACAATGTTTATTTTTCACCAAGAAAAATTTGAACGTCTATTTTTAAATACAGAAATTTAGAATTTAAAATTTATTCTAACGATCATCGTAACGGTTATATTGTAATGGCTATATCGTAACGTGGACGGTGGCAGAATCACAATCTTTTTGAGTGGAATCAAAACACCATCTCTTTGCTTTTTTGAACGAAAATCAAAACACGTTCTTTTGGACTGGGAAGCAAGCAAACAGTTAGTGCAAAAGACGCAAGCACACGAATAGGAGAAGTCATTGCTACATCAGTTTATGACCACGAGTTTATAATCTTGCAGCTTTCAAAAATACAGGATTATAAGTGGTACCACCAAAAAAGAGCAACACTCTGCTGAATATGGTCCTCCAAAGTTGGTGCAATTGCACATTCATTCAGTCTCGTACAAGGAGGAACCCCACCAGTTCTTAGCTTTTCGTATTCCAGCAATTTGTTCCGTCCATCAGAAGATGTGGACAATATCATAGGCAAATCTGCTCATGTTAAGGATGAACTCAAGCATAAAACTTGACACTGCAGCTACTTAAACCATTAACAGGGGGAAGCAAATATAAAAAATCACAGTGCCTTGAAATGATCTGAATGGATTGCTACATAATAATATGCCTTATTAACTATGCTGCTATAGTATATTTTGATGGTGCCAGACCACCATACCAGTAAATCAAATCAAACCTGCAGCCCAAAAATATACCAAACACATACTAGAGTAGCAGTAAGCCTCGTCCAAAATAGCACAAATGACTGCAAAAAGCAAAGAAAAAATGTTAGATCATAATCAAAAATAGGACAAAACTCATTATCATGAAGAAGATTGAGAAAACAATCTTGAGATGATAAAATATATGATGGCAATGGAATACACTGTTGGTATTCTTTCCACCTAAAGTTGCTATTCTTTCTGCCTAAATCTGTATCCATTTCTATTATTTCTATCACAACTTCCTAAATACCAAATACTAGATGCACTTCCATGCTCCTTAACAATGTAGAATAAAAATAAAACATAAAAAAAATTCACATAAATGGTGCTGCAAGACCCAAACATGCTGACTATGTTCTTGAAGTTCTACAAAGATAAAGAACATATCACATTGTCACAGCTTCAGCTCCTTCCTGAACATCAACTTTCACATGCAGAAAAGCATTCTGTGCCACTGGGGAAAAAAGTAACTATAAGCATTGGACAAATCACATATATAGACATCCACAGTAATTTAGTTAGCTTCATGATCTCTCTTCAGGATCTATATAAGTACCTCAATGAAAAATACAAAGTTGAACCGTCCAATCACAGATATAGACATCCACAACAAAGGAACATGTATTATGTACAATGATTCAATTAGAAATTGTAAAAGAGAAGGGATGAAAGGAATTAAAACCACCTCAAACTATTTGATATGATCAAACCACTATCAGGAGCCACATTGATATCACCAATATAACAAGCCAAGCAGATAAATGGCTAGAGCACTTGCTTTGTAGACAACCAAGTGGAGAAATTACACTATTTTCAGGTACTGAAAGAGATAGCAAGAATCCTACTTCGCAAAGATGAAATTTTCTATCCCAACCCTATCATAGTTAGGGGGCAGCTCCGCCTCCCAATAGTTATTAACCTTTTCACTTCCTATTGCTGCAAGAATGTAAACACAATCATCATGAGAAAATGCCATCACAGTTTTATTTGATGACAAATATCATTTTGAAATTTCAGGACAAAGAGTAATCCATACATTGAATAAATGCAACTTGCTCTGGCAGCCATGTATCCAAAGTAGTAGATCTTACTTGCTTTGGCAACCATGTATCCAAACTTGCTCTGCGCATGAAACCTTGGGCTGGGTAAATCAAGAACACATAGCATCGCATATCCCAAATCTCCAGCCCAAGACAAAGAAAATGCATCATCATATCGATTTTTCCTTCGTTTTCATTCCAATCAAGGCACCAACGTACAGTTCCCATCTAAGATAACAAGAAATGAAAAATCATCCATGAAGGAAACGAACCTTCTTGTGTTTGGCATTGGGCTCCTTGGAGACGGAGGCCTTCTCGTTCATGTCTGAGCCACGAATCCTCCAACCCAAAAGGAAACTGCTCCCAAATCCGGGGCTATAGGCAAGAATAAATAGGGATTTTGACTTGGAGTTGGATTCGGGTTCGGGATTTCAGGCGGCGGAGGTGGGTGAGGAGTTTGGCCGCAATGGAGAACGGAGCTCAGACCATCTCCTCGACGGTGCGGCACAGAGTGGCGGACCGGCGGCTCGCCTCCTCGAGGCTCCTCCTGGGCACGGGAGAGACTGGCCGTTGGCCTCCTTGCTGATGGGGAACGTAATGAGGAAGGGAGAGAGAATCCTGAGATTTCGGGATTCTCTCTCCTATCCCTAAAAATAGGGAAGACGATGGGGGCATCTGTTGGAGCTTTGATTTGTGCTACTGTGCTTCGTGCCTCCTCATTTTTTCAGATCGGGAATGAGATAGGGCATCTGTTGGAGTTGCTCTTAGAGAGGGTAAGTTAAAACAGAGTGGTGGTGTTTTTGAGTTTTTGAGAGTGCCCATTTGTGCAGACCGAGTCTGAAATGATCGTCCGATTCCAGTATGTTGCATTTGCCATGACTCATGAGATTAAATGTGTGGGGAGATCGTCCGTGTGTTAATTAGTTCTGAAGATTTGCTTGTTTTCATTTGCACTGTACCTGATCTGTAATTTAAAGGAGGGCGGGGGTCTTTGGGAAGGAAAATACTAGGACATAGCTCTCATTGTATATGAGGTTGGATTCAACTCAGAGTTATGGAATTCTTCAAGTTAAATACCATACCACATGTCATTCTCTGAGTTAGGTCCAACCTTACATGCATGATGTAGATACTCATTTTTTTACCCTTATATACATGATTAATTTTGACCGTTACGAATCGGACACTACTACAGGAATGTACATCAAATTTGGTTCTTTTTCGTCATCACAACCGGTTTTGGTGGCGACAGAAAGTCTAACGATAGTGATGTGAAGACTCTATCACAGTTAGTTTTCGCGCAATAGTAATAATACGGTCATCACATGTTACAAGGAATCACAATATCAGTGACTAAACGTAGGGATGAAAGCCTATTTTGTCACTATTTTCCATATTTACAGTGACTAACAAAAATTTCCTCATTGCTTTATCAATTATTAGTGACCAAATAGTAAATCGTCACAAGATATTGTAGTAGTGACGATTCTATTGTGATGAGCTATCATGTTGTCACTACTTCATTAAAAATAGTGATAAAATGTTATGGTGTCACAAGACACTTTAGCAGTGACAACGTTACAGTGATAAACTACAGTGTTGTCACTACTTCATTAACAAATAGTGACAAAATATTATGTCATCACAAGACACCACTAATAGTGATGACTTACTAGTGACAACCTGCCACATTGTAACACCTTCATTTATAATTAGTGGCAAACTACTAGGTCAACTCAAAAAACTTTAGTAATAACAACTTTACAGTGATGAACCGTCAAATTGTCAGACTTTCATATATAATTAGTGGCAGATTATTGTGATGCCACAAGAAACCTTAGTAGTGATGAATTTATAGTGAGAGAATGACAAGTTGTCACTGTTTTATTTATAATTAGTGGCAAATTATTGCATTGTTGCAAGATATATCGATAGTGACAATTTCACATTTGTTGTACAATATTATATCGTCACAATATGTCCTAGTAGCGATAATATACCACTTATCACTCTATTATTTTTAAGAGAAATTATATAGCTTGTTTTAAGAGAAAACATTAGCTCCAAGCCATCAGATCCAATTCTCGCCACTCTTGTGTCACTCACCTGTACTGGCGTATGTGGGACAAAAATAAAGGGTGTGCTCAATGAGGCAAGCCATCGCTCGCCTGAGGCCCAAGGGGTCCCTTTCATCACCGCCCACCTCATTTGGTCTCTAATTTCTTAGGATAATCTTCAATTGGTATAGTGACATTTATCGTTTTTACAATTTACTAATCAACCGATAATTTAAATTATATGGTGTTATTTTTACAATTTACTAATCAACCGGTAATTTAAGTTATATTGTTTTATTCATTATGTAACATAATTTACATGCTACATGCCAAATTAGTAATTATGAAACCTAAATTTTAGTATGTTGAATGACATCAAAATAATTTGGGGATCCCGCTACCATCGCAGAGAAAGGAATTCATTCTATCGTGCATAGAAAAAATAGTGGAAGTCAGCACACTCTTCTTTGTTTACATCGTGCGGCACTATTAGGTAATTTAAGCGAGCATTTGCTGTCGAAATGCGCTAAAACTTTCACGGAGAACTCCCACTTGTATTGTTAACATGCCACAGAAATTCACCACTGGAATTCATTCTGTGGTGCATAAAAAAATAGTGGAAATCAGCACGCTCTTCTTTGTTTACATCGTGCGGCACTATTAGGTAATTTAAGCGAGCATTTGCTGTCAAAATGAGCTAAAATTTCACGGAGAACTCCCACTTGTACTGTTAACATGCCACAAAAATTCGCCACTGGAATTCATTTTGTGGTGCATAGAAAAAATAGTGGAAATCAGCACACTCTTCTTTGTTTATATCATGAGGAACTATTAGGTAATTTAAGTGAGCATTTGCTATCGAAATGAGCTAAAACTTTCACGGAGAACTCCCACTTGTACCATTAACAAGTCACAGAAATTCGCCACTGGAATTCATTCTGTGGTGCATAGAAAAAATAGTGGAAGTCAGCACTGTGATACTACGCGTTGGCATAACTTTAGAAAGTATGAATTCTGCAATTTGAACCCTACGGTATGGCGTTTTAGCGCGTTTCGGGCCTCTCCGGGGTCGTTTTGGGCCGTTTCCGGGTGATCGGGCCGTGGGGGAAACAATTTGGGCCGTCGGTGGGATGAATTGGGCCCATGTGGGGGTGTGCTAGGGCAGCACACCTGCTGCCCCTTCCCCCATGCGCCCCCATCTCTCCCCCTTTGAGCCGCCACCCCCACCTCCTCTCCCCCATCTTCCCCAAATCTCCCCACCTCTCCTCCTTTGCAAAACCGCCCCTCCTCTCCACCCTTCTCCCCCTTGAGGGTGCGCCCTAGACCTTCCCCTCACTGCCACGTCGCGCTTTGGTGCTATCCTCGCCGGTGGGAGGATCCGCGACGAGGAGATCCGGTGGAAACGGCGCGTGGGAAGAGATCGGGTGGAGATCGCGTGGGGAAAAGTTCGTCAAATTCGTGGTTCTTCAAGAAGGTAATGGGGAAAACCTTTGGGATTGATTAGATGCTGTTGTAGTCGGGGATTTCTATGTTTTTAGATCAAGGGAGGTGCTGCCATGGGGTAGAATTGATGAAAACTTTGATTGTATTCACGTTCTGTTCGGGCAGATTGGGAACCCGGGCAGGCGTTTTCGCGAATTTAGAGTTGGAATCTGGTCGTACAGACGTGGAAGAAGTTGTAGGTAATTTAATTATCTTTCCGTGGACATAAAGAACGTTAAATTCCGATCAGCCGTTTGGAAGTTATGGCTGTTTTACCGAGCGCTGTCAAATCTGTCACGAGATTGAGAGAGTTCGTGTTCAACGTTAGATTAAACAATTTTAGAGGCCGATTTGGTTTTTCCCAATAACTAGAAAAAGTTGGGAATTTTCCTAAGCTACGTGAGGATGTACTTGTTTATTCAATTTGGAGTCCTAGAACAGAAGTTATACCCATTGGAAGTCCGTTGTCCCGAAGGGACAGATTTGCTGTTTTCTGATTTTAGGAGTTGTAAGCGAAATCGGGGTAGTGGGATGTATGTGTGCTGTTTTGTGGACTCGATTTGAGTGTATGGCACGTGTTTGCAGGTGGTGTGCCTCCGGGAGTGCCCTCAACCTCTCGTCACTCCGTTACTCGTGGTTGAAGGCAAGTGTGTTGCGTGGATTGTATGCTATACATGTTGCTAGAATTGCTTGATAGTATTTGAAATAGATAACATGTTGTTTTGCCATGAATTACATGTTATAATTGATAGGATGCCCTTAGGCTATGATTTAAATGTTGTCGATGATATGGTGTCCTCATGCCATGATTAAAAATGCTTGTTGTTGATAAATGATTCACATGCCATGTTTTGAACGGTTACCGTCGATTGTTGAATACGGTCCTACATGTTGTGATGCCATGTGTTGATATACAATATTTCTATTTATGTATACGTTGCTGTCCATTTTGCATACATGGCATATTTTCATGGCCGGCCGGTGAGATAAGTCATAACTATTCCGGTAGGGTCGGTGAGAACAGCTTATGACTAGTCCGGCTATTCTGTTGAGTAAGTCCTACATCGTGATTCCATCACCGAGGTGAATGGAAGCGAGTGATAGGCACCCTCCATCTTCGGGATGGAAGGGGGAAAAGGGTGCATGCCGACGGGTGTGCACTCAACCATACCGGTATGAGTATTCCAGGAGACATGTGCATTGCATTGCATGAATGATATACATAAATGAAGATGTTTATGAGATAATGATGAGAGTACTCATGAGATGCTCATGAGATGATTATCATGGTGTTTTAAAGGATGTATATAATGTTAAATATGATGTGTTGTGATATAGCTGTGGAGACTGGAATTATGGTTTGTGGTCTTGCACCTTGTTTTTCATTACATTACACCTTGCTGAGTGATGAACTCATGCTTGTGTTTTATGTTGTTTGTTTATTTAGGTACAATGAAATTGGCGCGCAGGAAGGGAATTTAGCTACACTTCCTCACGTAGCACTCATAATCTAGATAATTCACCCATTTCTATGGAAACATGGTAATAAGTTATGTTGATTTTGGTGTATGGATATTATGTGTTGGTTTCCCTCATGTGTGTCATGTGGGTCTTTGGAGCGATTTGTTTTATCATCCTAGTCTTAGTAGATGCTTATTCCATGATTATCATTGCTTATTGTTATTCTAGTTGATGCTCATCTATTGTTGTCGATGCATATTGATATCTTGATTGTTACATATATTGATATGATATTGTGATGTTCAAATTTATGCATAAACAAAGGAGATGTTGTCAAAATTTTCAATTATTCTAAACGATTACTTGCTGTAATTTACCTTAAACTTTGGTATTAAATGTGTTATGGTCTATGTTTGGTGACATTCTGGGCTTAGTAAAAGCCGGGGTGTTACTGATTGGTATCGAGCGGTCAGAGGTCCCTGGAATGTGTATTTAGTGTCATACTATAGGTTCAACTAAAATATGAAGTGGGATAACCTAGAAACATGGCTTAGGTTTTACTTAAAACTTTGCCATAGGATAGCAACATTAAAACTTGTGTAAGTGGAATAATTAATTTAAAACTTGACACACTCTGTTGCCATAGGAATGGGAATGCAGGTATCGTTGCTTTACGCTTAAATGTTGTATTTAAGCTTTGATGTTGAATGTTACATTTGGTAATATATGTTGCTATGTTTATGAAAGAATTGATTGTGTTGATACATTTGAGATTATGTGGGTTGTGGTGCGAAAGGGTTTCGGTCACCTTCGTTGTTTGTAGTATTGTTGGGTTTGACGGTGTGGCGGTTAGTGCCATCACCGATGGACTTTAAACCTCCTGTTGGGAGAGTGCTTATCCTTTCTGTCGTAGATTGGGTAGTTGGTTGGAGTCGAGTAGTAGAGTTGTGGATTGACCCTCCGAATTTCCTTTGCCGTTTTGACGAACGGTTTTGGTTGGTTTTTGGTT
This sequence comes from Rhipidocladum racemiflorum, assembly GCA_036346355.1. Lineage (NCBI taxonomy): Eukaryota > Viridiplantae > Streptophyta > Magnoliopsida > Poales > Poaceae > Rhipidocladum > Rhipidocladum racemiflorum. The sequence continues at coordinate 26,834,373 of CM070571.1, forward strand.
GGGTGAAATAAAAGAAAAAGGGTTCGGTTTTGGATACTCACCGATAGTTCTTTTTGGTGGTTTTGGTTTTGTCTTCTTTGGTTGAAGACAAAAGAAGAATTTAGGGTTGCGCCTCTTTTGGTTGCCTTGCCAGCTTTGACGCCTGATTTGTTGTTTGCCTTATAGAGAAACTTATAGATTGATTCTTGGGTTACCATTCTCCAATTTGAAAAGAAGTTATTGAAGTTTCGATGAAAAAAAAATCTAAGTCGCATGGATTTAGGTGTCAAGGTTTTGTCGGAAAGGATGTGGTTGATCGGTTGCTTTACGGAGAAAGTTTTCAATTTATTCTTGTGTTTGTCTTTCTCCGAGGTTTAAAAGAGTTATTGCGGTGTTATGCCAGACCTTGTTGTCGGGGTCTAAGTGGTGTTTGATCGCAATGATGACTTGCTTGGAGATTCATCTTTGAAAAACCGTTTGTTTCGTGAAAGTTTGAAGTTTGGGGTTATGGCCTTATCTGAAGAAAAAAAAAAGATTTGGTTAATCGCTTGGTTTTCCCTCTTGCAACCATCTTCCTTCGCGGAAGTTGTTGATCTCGAGAGTTGTGGAGTAGTTGCGTGTTGGCATTTGGGAATTTAAGAGTTGACTTCTCTTGTGATTTATGGTTGAGCTTTCCGGAAGGAAAGGTGTTTTGGGTGTTGTTCTTTTCTGGAGCAATTATGGTTTCCTTAAGAGTTGGGTGCGTGATTCACGCGGATGTTTAAGAAGTTAAGTGTATGACGAGAAGTTAGAGTTTTCGGATGATATGAGCTAGTGGTTCGGTTAAAGTGAATTTGTTGCTTGTTTAAAGATAAACTAAAATATTGTGTTGATAAGAGATAATTAAACGAGACGTTAGGTGATCCAAAGTGAAAGTTGATTAGTGGTGTGTGCAAAGTGATGCGGGTTATGGAATCTAATGGATGTTTTGAGATTAGTCAACATAGAATGTCTCGGTTGACGAACTTGTTATAGCAAGAAGATGGTGTGAAATTCTCGCCTATTGTAGTGGTGGGTCGATTAATATTGTGGGTCGACAATATGACTTAAAATATGTGTAATCAATTAATGAGGATATATGGAATGATTGTAGGAAAGGTTGAATTATTCTTGACAGATGTCTGTCTGGGATCCGTATTTATGAGGGATGTCTAGTGGAGATCGTGTCGCGCGGTTAGTATTAATTATTGGTGGAATGAATCGTGATATGGAATATGTGACTTAGGGATTATACCCAGGGTAATTGTTGATTACGCCGGAATAATTGTAAAGAGATGTGTGCTACGCTTGGGATAATAAGTTGCATGAATAATGGTTTGTCATGGTTAGTAGACCAAAAGAAGTTGTTGATATGCGTCTTATGTTGGATTAACTGATAAGTTAATTGTGCTGGAGTTGTGAGAACGTGGTTCTCCTTGTTGATTGTCATACGGTAGATGTGGTCTATGGTTTGTTGGTAATATAATCAATTGTGGTTATATGAACAGTGAAAAGTGATTTTATTAAGAGCAGATGTTGTAGCTTGTGTGCAACAGTGTTGGCTTCTCGGGATTTGGGTGATTATGACATCCGTATTGGCTAAGAGTATTGGAATGCGAGTAATGGTGGGATTTGAGTCGAACTTTCTTTTGAAGGTTTACGGATTCAAATGAATGTATAAATTTTCTGGGAGTGCCTCTTTGTTTAGGCGTCTTGATTAGTGTGCAATAAAATCTCCCCGATTAAGTGGCATTTTGTCAAGTTACAAACTTGACTCCGATGATTGGAAATATGGATGAAAGAGTAGTATTTGAAGTAATGCTTATGGGTTCCAAATGTGGTGTGGTATTATTGAACCATGCCAATCTTTGGATTTGGGCTAATCTGTTTAGTCTATGCTATGAGTATGGATTAACACCCAAAGCGTTGGAGTGGGACGCTTTCTTTAGCGTTCAACTGATTTATCTTTGGTAACCCTAGAGTTAAGCGCTTAAATTGTAATTCTATCGTGACTAGAGTTGGATTTATTTGGGAAACGTGTGTGGTGTTTGCGAGCGTTTCAAAAAGGTGAATCTTACGATTGTCATAAGTGATTTTGTTGGTAAGGTGTTCCCTGCTGGGAATGTGTTTCCTTTCTCTTTAAGAGAATTGGTAGCGGTTATTAGGCGTAGATGTTTGATTTGAGAGTTGATGCTATCTTCTGGTATTGGCTTTGGTTAAAATGAGATGTTTTGCACGCGCGTGCGTCTGATGGTTGTTGGGTTGTGATGCGATATGGTATTTTTTCTGCTAACGCCGCCGTAGTTTATGCGAATTTGAGCAACCATCGATGTTGTTGGTTGTCAATCATGTGACAAAGAGAATGAAGTCTCTTTGTGAATGGTTAATGGGTATCGTGGTTACATGACGAATAAATGGTGAAAAAGATTCATGACATCGTTTTTTAGCATAAAAGAGTTGTTGAGCCAGGACGGTGAGAAAGTCATATAGAGACATATGACTAATCCGGAGTGCTCTTGAAGAATTCGCATTCGTGTTATGAATCGAGTTTTCCATTGCTCTCTAGCATGAAAAGGAATGAATGGATAAATGCTGGTATTTTGGTTATGTTATGCAAGGGATTTGAGTTTCCCTTTCTCTTCGAGAGTTTTTGTGGCAGTTCTCTTCCAAGATGTTGATTTTGGTTAAAATGAAAAGTTTGGCTGTGGTGAAAGCGAGTCGAGTTGTCTTTAGTTGTTGAGAACTTCTGTCAAGAGAATTGTGTGGAGTCTCTATTTGTTTGAGTGCTCCCCGATGCGAATTGTATCGCGTTGATTGGAGATTTGAGTCCTTTGCGGCTTGACTTAGGAAAAGAAAAAGGGTGGTAGTCAGGATGGTTGTGATAGTAGTGTGAAGTGTTCGTCGTAAGGATTCGGGCGTATTAGGTTGATGGAGCCCTGTGTGGGTGAATCGCGGTTTCGGTTCAAATTGGAAAAAGGTGGAACCGTGAGAGGCTGCACTTAGTTGAGCTAAGTACTTCTTTCTTGCTAAGTGTAGGTTTTGGGAAAAGTGTTGTCGTGTGTTATGGTTTGAGTTATTGTGTGGTTGCCTGGTGTTACACAGAAGCTTTTGTCCTGTAGGGACTTGTGTTGTTCTTGTCATCGAGTCTCCATCGGTGTAGTCCCAGTGGCTCTAGTCAGAGAGAGAAGCGACCCGGGAGATGGAGTCTCGCATGCGCGAGAATTTCCCAGAGCTTTTCTCGACCAGTTTGAACCGGGAAGTTTAGTTCTCTTTGTGTTGGTTGTTTTGTGTAGTAGTGTGTCTCGGATTCGAGGTCGAATCCTATTGAAGGGGGGAAGAATGTGATACTACAGGTTGGCATAACTTTAGAAAGTATGAATTCTGCAATTTGAACCCTACGGTATGGCGTTTTAGCGCGTTTCGGGCCTCTCCGGGGTCATTTTGGGCCGTTTCCGGGTGATCGGGCCGTGGGGGAAACAATTTGGGCCATCGGTGGGATGAATTGGGCCCATGTGGGGGTGTGCTAGGGCAGCACACCTGCTGCCCCTTCCCCCATGCGCCCCCATCTCTCCCCCTTTGAGCCGCCACCCCCACCTCCTCTCCCCCATCTTCTCCAAATCTCCCCACCTCTCCTCCTTTGCAAAACCGCCCCTCCTCTCCACCCTTCTCCCCCTTGCGGGTGCGCCCTAGACCTTCCCCTCACTGCCACGTCGCGCTTTGGTGCTGTCCTCGCCGGTGGGAGGATCTGCGACGAGGAGATCCGGTGGAAACGGCGCGTGGGAAGAGATCGGGTGGAGATCGCGTGGGGAAAAGTTCGTCAAATTCGTGGTTCTTCAAGAAGGTAATGGGGAAAACCTTTGGGATTGATTAGATGCTGTTGTAGTCGGGGATTTCTATGTTTTTAGATCAAGGGAGGTGCTGCCATGGGGTAGAATTGATGAAAACTTGGATTGTATTCACGTTCTGTTCGGGCAGATTGGGAACCCGAACTAGGGCAGGCGTTTTCGCGAATTTAGAGTTGGAATCTGGTCATACGGACGTGGAAGAAGTTGTAGGTAATTTAATTATCTTTCCGTGGACATAAAGAACGTTAAATTCCGATCAGCCGTTTGGAAGTTATGGCTGTTTTACCGAGCGCTGTCAAATCTGTGACGAGATTGAGACAGTTCGTGTTCAACGTTAGATTAAACAATTTTAGAGGCCGATTTGGTTTTTCCCAATAACTAGAAAAAGTTGGGAATTTTCCTAAGCTACGCGAGGATGTACTTGTTTATTCAATTTGGAGTCCTAGAACAGAAGTTATACCCATTGGAAGTCCGTTGTCCCGAAGGGACAGATTTGCTGTTTTCTGATTTTAGGAGTTGTAAGCGAAATCGGGGTAGTGGGATGTATGTGTGCTGTTTTGTGGACCCGATTTGAGTGTATGGCACGTGTTTGCAAGTGGTGTGCCTCCGGGAGTGCCCTCAACCTCTCGTCACTCCGTTACTCGTGGTTGAAGGCAAGTGTGTTGCGTGGATTGTATGCTATACATGTTGCTAGAATTGCTTGATAGTATTTGAAATAGATAACATGTTGTTTTGCCATGAATTACATGTTATAATTGATAGGATGCCCTTAGGCTATGATTTAAATGTTGTCGATGATATGGTGTCCTCATGCCATGATTAAAAATGCCTGTTGTTGATGAATGATTCACATGCCATGTTTTGAACGGTTACCGTTGATTGTTGAATACGGTCCTACATGTTGTGATGCCATGTGTTGATATACAATATTTCTATTTATGTATACGTTGCTGTCCATTTTGCATACATGGCATATTTTCATGGCCGGCCGGTGAGATAAGTCATAACTATTCCGGTAGGGTCGGTGAGAACAGTTATGACTAGTCCGGGGCTATTCTGTTGAGTAAGTCCTACATCGTGATTCCATCACCGAGGTGAATGGAAGCGAGTGATAGGCACCCTCCATCTTCGGGATGGAAGGGGGAAAAGGGTGCATGCCGACGGGTGTGCACTCAACCATACCGTATGAGTATTCCAGAGACATGTGCATTGCATTGCATGAATGATATACATAAATGAAGATGTTTATGAGATAATGATGAGAGTACTCATGAGATGCTCATGAGATGATTATCATGGTGTTTTAAAGGATGTATATAATGTTAAATATGATGTGTTATGATATAGCTGTGGAGACTGGAATTATGGTTTGTGGTCTTGCACCTTGTTTTTCATTACATTACACCTTGCTGAGTGATGAACTCACGCTTGTGTTTTATGTTGTTTGTTTATTTAGGTACAATGAAATTGGCGCGGGAAGGGAATTTAGCTACACTTCCTCACGTAGCACTCATAATCTAGATAATTCACCCATTTCTATGGAAACATGGCAATAAGTTATGTTGATTTTGGTGTATGGATATTATGTGTTGGTTTCCCTCATGTGTGTCATGTGGGTCTTTGGAGCGATTTGTTTTATCATCCTAGTCTTAGTAGATGCTTATTCCATGATTATCATTGCTTATTGTTATTCTAGTTGATGCTCATCTATTGTTGTCGATGCATATTGATATCTTGATTGTTACATATATTGATATGATATTGTGATGTTCAAATTTATGCATAAACAAAGGAGAACTGTCAAAATTTTCAATTATTCTAAACGATTACTTGCTGTAATTTACCTTAAACTTTGGTATTAAATGTGTTATGGTCTATGTTTGGTGACATTCTGGGCTTAGTAAAAGCCGGGGTGTTACAAGCACGCTCTTCTTTGTTTACATCGTGCGACACTATCTGGCCATTCAAGAGAGCATCTCATATAAAAATGAGCTAAAAATTTCACGGATAACTCCCACTTGCATTGTTAACATGCCATAGAAATTCGTCGCTGAAATTCATTTTGCGACGCGTAGGAAAAATAATGGAAGTCAGCACATTCTTCTTTGTTTACATCGTGCGGCACTATCAGGCAATTCAAGCGAGCATTTGCCGTCAAAATGAGCTAAAACTTTCACAGAGAACTCCCACTTGTACTATTAACATGCCACGGAAATTTGCCATTGAAATTCATTCTGTGGTACAAAGAAAAAATAGTGGAAGTCAGCACTCTCTTTGTTTACATTGTATGGTACTATCTAACCATTCAAGAGAGCATCTAATATCAAATTGAGCTAAAAATTTCTCCGATAGCTCCCGCTTACATTGTTAACATGCCATAGAAATTCGCCACTGAAATTCATTATGTGGTGCACAAGAAAAATCATAAAAGTCTACTCTCTCTTTATTGTCTACAAAATACGGCTTGATCAGGCTATTAAAACAAGTATTTACAATCCGACTAAATCCTCTCTTCATGCACTATATGGTTTACAATCTACAACCATTGATTGGCTGGCATTTTTTACTTTGCAAAGATTATTTAAAAACAATGGATAAATGACCATTTGTAACAAAAAAAGCAACCCAACAGATTTGCATCTGGTAGTTTGCTTAGAGTAAAAACAACCTCCCTATCTCCCTCCATGAATGAGCGTCAGTTTTATTATCCCACCAAATCACGTAGTTAATGAACTATACAATCCTCATCGGAGGATTCTAAGCTTCATAACACATGAATAGTTTTTCTAGAGTTCTTCATCGGGAGAAGCTATAAATAAAAGGTGAGAGTCGTGAGACATCCTACGGCTGTGAAAGAATAATAAAGAGCGCTTCCACATCCTTCCACAAATATCTAAGGCAGCATATCTAAATCCCAATACACTAGATGCAGCCACCATGTTCATCAACCGTGCGAGCACAGCACCTCCTTCACCCATCTTTACGGCCAGTCCGCACGGTCGGATTGCCGGAGCCACAAAGATTTATATCCCAATGCAGCCGCCATGTTCATCAACACCACCGCGCGAGCACAGCACCTCCTTCACCCATCTTTACGGCCAATCCACACGGTGGATTGCTGGAGCCACAGAGATTTAGATCCCTATTCACAAGAACGTACTGTCGGAGCCACATCTACACCGGAGCCTCGTCTACATCACTCATATCCTCTTCCGTATCCTACTTCAACGTCTTCCACTTGGGTGAAGACCATGTCTCAAATATTGAGTTGAGGGAATCGGAGGGCCCTTGTGCTTGCTGCTGCAAGATGGGTAGATTGCCGTAACTGCCATTTGCAAGGTAATATGTTCTACGCCAACACTCAGGGAAATAACGGTCGGGTGTTTTACAAATACCCTTTTTTCTCTGTAAGTAAAAATATAGTTCGATTTATTCTGGTTTTGATGATTATTTTCCTGTTCAAGCTGTCTATTTGCTGAGAGATCTTCTTTCTTTCCACGACCTCAAAGCATGTTCACATCGTCACATAGGTTGTAGGATACCAAAATTTCTAGTGGGCAAACACCATAGATACATCGATGGAGCGTCCTGATAGCACAGTACCACAGAGGATGCAGCCTAGGCTGGAGAAAAGGATGGACCTATGCTCGAGCAGAGGCTGAACGTGATGATGTTTAAGATGGAGCGCATTTTAAATAATATCAAATGGTTAGAGAAGATTGCGTGTGGGGGTATCCTTGTTATACTTTATGCTATACTTACAAACTAGTTCGTTTCCTGCAAAGGAGACTAAGTTGGTCATGGATGCCATTTCAAGTGGTGTAAGAATTATATATCCAGTTGATGTTTATCTATGCCTTCATGCTGTTGAACTAATATGTCGTATTATATGACCCATGTCTACCATACCAGCACTAACTCCAAGACCTATGAGAACACGATGCGACCCACTTTCTCATAGTGCAGTGACAAATTTATTGCTTTCTTCTGAACTCACTGTGTTGGAACTACGAGACAACATGCTACCTCCGCTTTCTCAGAGCAAAGTGACAACACATCGGCAGCTGCTTTTTTAGACCAAACTGACAATTGTACAACATGCACACATCAACTTTGTCAATGCGATTTGATAACACATTGCCAGCAGCTTTGCCAGTACTCTGTGCACCGCAAAGTAACAACTCACTACTTATTGCTTTGTCAGGCCGATTAGACAACTCACAGGCAGCAGTTTTCTTAGGTCGATTGGACCAAACGCTGCAGTAAGCTTTTTCGAACCAAACTAAGCACACGCTACCCCCATGCTCTATCACCCACGTATACTACACACTGCCTATAAAACCATCAGCCACCCAGGCATCACTTCTTCACTATCCCAACCTCCACTCCATTGCAATGATAGACATAGAGGCATCTCAAGCCGTAGGAGGGCTAGACGGCGAAAACAGGGTCAGACCACACCTCGAGGAGCTGACCCTTCATGGTTTTGATGCTATGACCCTTCACTTGATGCCATCGAAATCTACGATCCCCAAGACCAAGATCCCTTGAACCCAAATCTTCCCATTTGAACAAGAGAGTACTACACCCCCAAAAATCGAATCCACGATGGCGTCCCATTCCACCCCCTGAAGTGGCCGACATGTAAGCACAATATCGACGCCATCGTGTAGGTTTGCAATGAGTCCAATTCCAACCCAGGATGTCATTTCTACTGATGCCCTCTATTCATGGTAACCAGTACAACTCTTACATACCATTCGATGCATGGCTCACTATATGACATGTACTCTTACTTGCAGACCGATGATTGCAAATTTATTGAATGGGTGGACGATCCATATCCCTTAGATGCCCAATGTTACATCTACAAATTGCTGGTATGCATTGATGAAAAGGAAGAGAAACTCATCGAGGTCAAGAACGAGAATGAACAGCTTCGCAAGCAGAACATGGAACTCCAGACCCAGAACGACTACCACACTTATTGCTGCTGCGGCAATATGAGCTATAGTTGCGCTTGCTACTACTATGACCAGCAGCCTTGTCCACGTTGTCCTGACGATCAACACTCCATATGGGTACAATATGGTTACTCATTCGAGCCTTAACATCCTCGCTACATTACTCGTAGTCTATCCACCCTTTTACAATTCCAAAAGGCGCACTTGTATCGTAGATGTTATGAAGTTCATGGTTCGTACCGAACTACATGCGTCATGTAATCTCTACCTATCCAAATACAATGTGGTATTCCTTCGCTTTTGTTCGAATATCAGTTTATTACCTATGCCTAGAAAGAATTCGATCAAGTGCTACATAATTCTTCATTGCTTCTCAATTTATCAATGTCATTTGAAGTGATTTAAGAATGAAGTATCTAGTTCATGTTTATCTATGCCTTCATGTTGTTCAACAAATATGTGGTACTATCCATTTCATATTTATGCAACCCATGTGGTGATATGAATTACTCAACTACTTGCCTAGTCTGCGACCCATGTCTACCATATCATCTTTGTCAGCTCAAATTGACAACACAAAGCTATCTACTTTTTTAGACCGACTTGACAACACGCAGACAACAGTTGTGTCCTACCAATTGGACAACACGCACCAGCAGCTTTCTCAGAGTAAAGTGACAACACACTGGCTACTCCTTTATTAGCTCGATTTGATAACACACTGGCAGCTGCTTTTTAAACCAAATTGACAATGCACAGCCATTTACTTTGTTAGACCGATTTAACAACTCATGGGCAGCAGCTTTCTCATGCCACTTGAACAACACACTACCACCGAAAACTTGCTATAAATATGGAGCCATACCGAGCATATACATTCCGCACTACACCAAGCTAACCCCTACACAGAACACCACATCCCTACCACTATCACAGACCCCTTCATCGGCAGGTTCACGATGACCAATTAGGAGTGATTCTTTGTACGTGAAAGTGGCTTGCTAAGAATGCGAAAAGCTACCTGGATATTTCTTGCAAAGATGCACCTGTGCCACCGGAGTTTCCCCGCCCCCTGTGCCATCAAAGTTTCCTCACCCAAATTGCGACTGCGGTGCTCCGGCGTGGATAATGCAGTCCGACATCCTAACACCGTTGACTGGGCACATTACATGTGCCACAACGAATGAAGCATAAGTTAATGACATGCATATACATTCCACAATGTGTTTTTCACACTTCTAACTTCGTCCACGCTTGACACCAGCTATACGAGCATTGCTACTTCTTCCAATGGATCGATTGCCTGGACATTTACGATAGGGAGTGCTTCAAGCACAAATTGTAACTACACTACGTAGTTGCACACCTAAGCGCTACACCCGATGGAAACCTTCCTCGGAAGAGAAACCAAAATACCCGCTATCACCTAGAAGATGCGTACTTCTGGAAGCCTTTGCATGAGAGTCAAGAACAAGAAAAGAAGCTGAAGGAGCAAACCGAGGCAGCTCATTTCTAAGAAGAGCCAAAAATCACACCTGAAGATTATTATTGAGTGTGTATGTACTGGCCTAATTGGAAGAAAGCCAAGGCCAACAGCCTCACCAGATCAAAGGGGAAGGCACCGGTGGATTTTTCTGTGTATAAGGTCTACGATAGGCAGCATGACTTCTTTACAATTCTAAATGGCACATATGTATCGTAGTTATACTTTCCGTTCATCGTTCGTCCGTGTCACCATTTGCACCGTACAAGTACGAAGGCTAACATAGGCAACGAACTGAACTGTATGCACTACGTATGTTTACTTGTTTTCTATGTTATGCAATGCAACGTTTTCATATGCGCCATCTATCTTCTCTCATTTTGTACGCCTTTTGTGCATTTTCATGTTTATCACATGTAGATCAATTTGATTATAATTCCATAATTTTGGAGTACAACCCTCAACAAAAAAACATTAAATATCAATTAAAATTCCATAATTTTACAGTACATTACTGAACCAAAAAAAAAATCAAAAACTGTCGATTCAAATCCCATGATTTTTTGGTACATAAGTGAACCAAAAAAATTGAAAAATATCGATTCAAATTGCCCAATTTTCTGGTACATCAGTCAACCAAAAAAATTCAAAACTTCCCATGCCACACTATTCCATTTCTATCCGAACTATTTTCCATGTTGTTCATTGATTGTGAAAAACAAAATTCGATTATAAAAGTAACACTCGAGCTAATACCAAAAAATTTTGTGACATATTTTTCACTGTTTTTATTTATATCTGAAAATTTGCCGCACTTTTTTTTAAATAATAATAATAAAGAGCAGTGTTGGGCCACTGCAGCACCGCCGAGCAGCAGCATTGCCCTGTAGTGCCCCCTGGCCGCTGCATGGTGCAGTGCAGTGCAGTGTCGGTCGCCGCTGCAGCGCCTACTGCGCACTGCACCGGCCAATGTAGTGCCTCCAGGCCCGATCTGGCCCAAAGCAGCACCTCCACGGCACAGAGAGGGCTATTTTTTGCCAAACCAGGAGCCTATTTTGGCAATTATAATTTTAAAAGAGGTCAATACATTAAAATTTTCCTTGTGATCAATCTGTACGTGCTTGGTCACATGATGATGATACGATGGCTCAAAAAAAGTCACGGACAGGGTTAACCAAATTGAAACCGAAAAAACTACTAAAATATCAAAAATAAAAAATATTGAATAAAAAATCACTCCAAAATCATCAGAAACCGAAGGGTTAAGAATTTAAAAATTTTAAGGAAATTAAAAAAAAATCAAAAACCTATCGGTTTTCGGTAAAACCGACCATTTTTTTTTTATCAAAAACGGACTAGTTTTAATCGAAAACCAACAGGTTTTGACCACGTACTAAAGCCTGACGCACTATCACACGATTAGGGCGTAACAGTACCAACACAACAGGTTAATTGCATGTTATCGCCAAACCTAGGTAGTACATGCGTAATCACTAGTAACCTAGCCTAGCATTGGATAAAAAAAAACACAAGAATTCCGAAATCTATGATGAGCCGATCATACAAGTGAATTGACCCTAGCAATTATAATCCAAACATTACAAACAGGAAGCAAACAGAGGCACAACCAATGGCCTAGTTTTATTAGCAAGTCAAAATTTCTTGAAAGAATAACTCTTATTGTCTACAAGCTTTAGGTTCTACGCGCAACACAAATCTGCAGATACCATTCATATACCTGTCTCACTCACTTTTATGGCCATCTATAATATCTCATCATACGCTAGTATGCTTACTGGACCAAAACCTTGTTTTCCGATGGGAGGAAACAGAGACAATCTGTCGCATCAGCTCACCAGTTGCTGGTTACCGTAGACAGGGTAGGCTCCATATGCTGCACCATACATGTTTGGGTGGGGAAGCGGCGATGCATAGCCATATCCACCATAGAAAGGTGTTCCATAGTACATGCCATTCCGCCGGTGGCCCGAATCGCCCCTAGACTGAAAAACAAAACATTCAAATGACTGAGCAGAAAAATAGAGCCGATAACCTTCGCAAAAAACAAATCTTTATTTATTAAACAGTTGCTGGGCATGCATAGAGATGATAACAATATTCATACAGGTGCAAGAAAAATTTCAACTGACAATGAAAAATTATGAGCAAGCCTCACATAAGTTTTACTGCAAAGCAATAACTCCATGAAAGAGTAAAATGAAATCCCAGGTAAAACATAGTTTAAAAGGTGTACTATTACCACAGCTGTTATTCGGTAAGCTTGTCAGAATAAACTTGCTGAGAAATCAACAAGGCAGCATCTCGATGAGCACTCTCCTTCGAATCATCCAGAAAAGGATACAACTCATGCTCAGACAACTTTCAGAAAGGCTAGCTGTCGGTGTTTCGTGCACCGGCAATACGAATTTATGGTCGGATGGGGTCGCGCGCTCCCTCTCCCCGAATGGTCGACTCAAGGAGTCAGAAGATGTATACTGGTTCGGGCCGAATGTCCCTACTCCAGTTCGTGCGGTGTGAATGTATTGATCTTTGGGAGACGGACAAGGGGTGTGAGGCGGCGACGGCCGGTCGTCCGATCCCTTGAGGTTTTCGCTAGGAGTCGAGGCTACCTAGGAGACTGCTTTCTTTTCTCCGCGCCTCCTCTCGGCCCCGCCTCCTTATATAGACGGAGGAGGCCGGTTACACGGAGTTGGGAAGACTACGAGGAGAGGGTCTGCACGCCTTGAGGTTTGGCTTCGTTTGTCCGCCAACCCCGCTGGCCCCGAGGTAGGGTTGGTGGCTTTGTGGCGTCTGATCTTGCGTAGTCTTTGTCGAGGTGGCGTGGTGCGTGGTGCTCTTGTTAGCCTCGGTGGCTTTAATGGCGCTTGACTTTGCTAGGGCCGCGGGAGTGGGCGTACTCCTCATGCGGTGTGCCAGCGGCGGGGCGGGCTTGACTTCTTCTGGCTCTTCCGACAACCTTGGGAAGGAGCCGCCACCCTGGCACGGATGTCAGGGGCCGCTGCGCACAAGGCAGCCGCTGACATGCGTGGCCTGGCGCTCGTCGCAGCGGAGCTTGAGCTTCAATATTAGGCGGCCGGCGATGCCGACCGCTCGAATCGAGTCCGCCGACCGTCGGGTCGGCCCCCATGTCGGGGCTCGTTCCTGCGCCCAAGTACCTTTCGGTGGTGCAGCCGCCTCCGCCGTGATAGGTCACCGCTCGTGCTTTGGTGATGGGGTACCCATGGTATGGGTACTCGCCAAGAGTTCCCGAGCCCCGGAGCGGCCTGAGAGCCGCTCGGGTTTAACTCGCGGCAGAATCGCCGGCCGAGGTCGGTGATGCTAGGTCGCCGTGGTCGCCGGGAGCCGTGCCACCCAGAAAGAGCTCCGGCGGCAAGGAAGCGCACCCGCTGGTGTAGCTCCGAGCCCCGAGCTGTCGTGAGCCTGGCCGGGGTTTACCTGGCCGAAAGCTGGCCATGACTCGAGGTTTGGCGACGCTTTGGTCGGGCCGCCGCTTGCTCGGCCATGCCCGCCTAAAGAGCCCGGGTAAGGCGAAGACCGGCTGGTGTAGCCCCCGAGCCCCCGAGTGGGCCTGAGAGCCTGGCTTGGGGTTTAGCCCGGCCACGATAGTCGTCGACCCGAGGTTTGGATGTTTAGGTTGGCGCGATCGCTGGGGAGTCGCGCCACTGAAAGAGCCCGGCAAGGCGCGAAGCGCACCGCTGGTGTAGCTCCGAGCCCCCGAGCGGTCGTGGAGCCGGCCGGGGTTTACCCTTGGCCGAAAAGTGGCCGCGACCCTCGAGGTGGCGACGCCTTTGGTCGGGTCGCCGCTTGCCTGGCCGTGTTCGCCAAAGAGCTCCGGGCAAGGAAGCGCACCCGGCTGGTGTAGTCTCGAGCCCCGAGCTGCCTGGAGCCTGGCCTGGTTTACCTGGCCGGACTCTGGCAGCCACGGTACGTGGGTCCTCGTGAGTCGTGAGCTGACGCTGCGCTTACCTTCGCTTGGCTTGAACGCCGTGCTCGTGGCGAAGCTACTATCTGGTAATCCGAGTGGAACTCTTGGCGATCCCTCGAGCGGGTTCGCTTCAAGCGACGTAGCTCCTGCCTGGCGTCCGACTACCGGGGCGTTCCATAAAAACCTTTCCTTACTCGATCCGTGTCGATCGCCGTCGTCCGCCGACCCGAGCGCTACCGCCGCTACTCATCGATGAGTTCCGCGGAGAGTGTGAGGTATGGTCTCGACGCGAAGTCACGATGATTGGGTCGTCGCCGACCCAACCGAGGCTCCTCTGGGGCTCATCGCGACTCGCCTCGCTCTTTTACGTCTTTGGCGGCTTCGTTCACTGGCCGATTCGGCCTTCGTAACCACGGCACGGTCGCCGGCCTCGTGCGAGCCTATAGGCGGCTTGCTCTCCCGAGGCGGGCGCCAAATGGCCGCTTGCATACCTTTCCTGCCGCCGCGCCCGCCCATCGTGAATCGGCGAGGCTCGCGATGTCAGACGCGCGGGCGCGAGGCGCCATCCTGTCGAGCGCTTAATGCGCAATGGGATTTAAATGGATCGCGCACGTTACAGTGAAACGGGCGAGGCGGCAGTGACGGCTTATGCATCGCTGATTTGCGCGAGGAGGCGCCGATTTCGCGCGAGGCGCTGGCTCGTTTCCCGCCGCGCCTATAAAGGAAGGAGCGGTGGCGTGGTAGGCGCTAAGCCCTCTGCTCGCGCTCTGCAAAAAGGAAAAGGGAAGAAAGAAAACGAGGGAAGAAGAGGAGCTTCGCTTCGCTGGCTGCTCCTCGCTTCTTCAAGATTTGGAGATGTCGCCGACTCGCACTCGGCCATGGCGGTCGCTATCTCGGCCTGGGAGAGGAAGGAGTTCCTTCCTCCGCGCCCGAGTCCGGCCGGGCGAAGTTCACGGCCGACCGAGGTCCTCGAACTTGAGGACGGGCGAGATAGTCTCGCCGGGCGTTCTTCTACGAACTGGCTTCTGACTTCCGCCTCCACCCGCTCGTCCGGGTTGCCGTGCACTATTACGGGGAGAAGTTCACCACCGAACCCGAATGGAGTCCTCCATATTGCGGTCTTCATGACGCTGTGTGAGGCCTTTCGGGATTGAACCCCATTTTGGGCTCTGGCGCCACTTCTTCTTCGCGAGGCCGCCACCGGACACCGCCGGCCTCCTCGGGGCTCACGATGATCCAATCAAGCAACCACCGCAAACCGCTTCTACGCCGATTTGAGGTCGCCGACGCCTAACCGGGGTGGCATAGCGAGTGGTTCTATGTCCTAACCTCGACAACAAAGGTTCTCTCCTTCGGTGGGAATTTACTAACGCCGCATCCTCGCTGGGCCGGGTCCTACACGAAGGACCTGGAAGAAGGTGGACGCGATCCTTGAAAAGCTCGCGGACTGGCGCTGGCCTCGACAGGCAAGGTGGTCCTCAAGACGTTCATGGAGAGGCGATCCAACCCCTCAAGGGCCTGCTACGCCCCATGTTTGAGTACATTGGGCCGACCGACCTCGCAAGGTCGCTTCTGAGCGAGCTCCTCCGTCGGAGATCTCGCGCTGTCCGCAGCCTCCATCGCGGAGACACCGAACCACGGGCGAGGCGCTGCGCTGCTTCGCAGTAATCCGCAGTAACCTGGTACGCCTGACGGCCTCGCTCGCTTTTGCTTTGCTCCGCCTCTTCGCCTCCTTACTCGAAAGCGCAGCCGCAGGGGCCTCTGGATCGATCTCCGCCCCTTGCCGCCGGGGAAAAGGAGTTGAGGACGGCCGCGCCTCGAAAAGGAGAAGCAGGACGCCGCCGCCTAGCGAAAAAGAGGCCGCCAAGACGCAGAGGAGGAAAGAGCGCGCGACCGAGCCAAGGTGGCGAGGTCTCGGAGGAGACCTCAAGAGACCTCGAGCGAGGTGACGAGGAGTCGTTGTTTAGCGAGGAGAAGTCGCCGGAGGCGAGCCAGCGGCCGCGACGCTGGTCCTGGGCCGGGGCCGCGATCACGGCTCCTCCAAGAGACCGCGGCGCAGGTTTATCTCGCGGAAGCGCTGGTCCTCGCCGCTTCCTCGCGGTCCGGCAAAGAGGGCACGTCAGTGCCGTTGTTCGCTTCCTCCCGTAAGTGACTTGCGCAATTCCTCCGTGTCGACTTCTTCGCACTCTCGACCGATCAGCCAGACGCAGGGCCTCACTGGGCTGGGAGGGCGCCGAGCCCTACTGGCGGGCGAGGAACCGCTTCTCCCGGCCCCGCTCGCGGGCGCGGTGGTTGTCGGGAGCGGGATCGTTTTGATGCGCCTCGCGGTAGGGGCCTGGCTTGGCCAGGACGCCGCTGCAGGGGACGATCTCGGGCCGCCGGATGCGATCATACGGCAGAGTTCTGTCGGCGTGGCTTCCGCCGCGTTGCCGACCAGCCGAGGCCGCGGAGTTCGCCTGCCGCTTTCCTCGCCGCCGACCGGAGGTCGGCCGAGCCTGCCGCCGTGGAAGCATCGATTCGCGCGCTTGCAACGCCGGCGGACGAGATCTACCACCTCGCCGCCGGCCGCCGCCAGCCGGCGGCCCGAGTGTCGCCGATGGCAAGACAACCGATCGCCACAGCGTTCGTCGGCGGAAATCAAGTCGTATGCGTCGCCGATCGCCGCTGGCTGACTTGGCCCGCCGACCGCCGGGGTCCCGTTCGTTTCGACGACGACGCAGAACGCGCGGATTGGGACGCCCTGGAGGAGGAGATGGGAAGGATCCACGCCGACCTTACCCTTGTCGTTGACGCCGCGTCCAAGGCGAGGAAGTCCATTGCTCAGGAGTCCCGCCGCCAGACCGGGTAAGTTTGACGATTTCTCTTGTGCATCTTCTTGACCGAAATGGAGATCGACCAGGCGGGTACTTGCAACGCTTGACATCCCGAGCGGTGGACAAGTCAATGTTCCTCCCAGACTTGCACACCGGAGTGCCGTAGGGAAAGAGCCGCCGACGCCGGAGCGCGCTTGCCGAAAGCAAGGAAGGGTCGCCTCGGCGGTCGGGCCGGGGGAGGTCGCCGGCCTTGCGGGAGGCTCGCCGACGTGGAGTCGTTGGTCACCGAGGAGAGGGCAGTCGTCGCTCGCGGATGCCGGCGGCCAAGACTTCGCAGACAAGGCAAGAAGATCCGCCGGGCGAGACCGCCTCTATCGGAGGAATGCGAAGTCGGTCCACAGGAGGCCGACCACCGCCGAAGGGATCTCGCCGTGGAGCTCGTGACGATGAAGGAGCTTGCCGATCGCGTACTACCCGACCGGAAGCGCGTGCCAAGGTCGAGGAGGAACTTCGCGCCAGGAGGCTTCCGTGGTCGCGAGTAGTTCGTTCTTCCGGAGTCACCACGGCGAGCGCCCTCGACGTTGTTTTCGCCCTCGCAGATCTGCGAAAGCCTTACCGACGCTACCGAGTCGCGAAGGGCGGCGCGAGGCACAAGACGCGCGGCCGAGTCACGCGACTCGCTTCTTTTGAACAAACTACCGGGCGGAGAGGATGCGCCGATACGACGGCCACCGACGGCTCCTCCACGTGGCGCCCAGCCGCCGCGATCGGCCGGGTCGCTTACTCGCCCAGCCGCCATCCCCGCCATGCTTGGTGGATCTCGAAGCTGCCGAGGCGCTTGCGGTGCGGAAGCGGTGCTTGGCGCTTCCTCGCCCTGGTCAACACCGCCTCTTATTACGACGGCGTCGACCTTGAGGCGGCGGAGCCGGGCGTCCGCTGCCGACCGGCGACGAAGAGGTCGACGCGTTCATGGCCCGGCCGATCCGCGGCGCCTAAGAGATTGTTTACGAATCTCGCCAAGGCAAATTCTCCGTCGGGCGTGGAGGAAGATTAGTTTTCCTTCGCTTGCTTTTTGGCAATGTATGTAATGAACAAGATCGCCTTAGTTGAGCTCAAACGCCGGTCGCTTTTAAGTTACTCTGCCCGCCTACCCCGTGTTTCTTTTATGAATTTGGGCAATTTTTCAACCGTAGCTACTGGCCCACAGGGTGCCCCGAGAGCGTAAGCGTTGCACCAGGTTCATGCGAAGAGGACACGGCAGTATGCCGCCTCGAGCGATTGCTTGATGGAGGAGGTGTCTGGTCGGACCACCTCCTTCGCGGCTTCGGGTTGAAATCTAACCTAAGTGGGGTGCTCAGACCGCTCATAGTGTTTCTTGCTCGGAGGCTTGTTTCCTCCGCAGAGTGCCACTGCCGTGAGCCGCGGGGCGAGGCCGTAGCGCTTGAGCCGAGGGAAGTAGCCGCGAGGTAGATAGCCTCGGTCGGTCGGAGCGGCTTAGGTTAGCGACCCGCTTTTAAATGATGGTCGGGTTGGGCCCTCGGGCGTAAGTTGTAGCATTCGCCGATCTATATCGAAGGCTCGTCCGACCACCGCCGCCCTTCGCTCAGGTAGCCTCCTTTATGCAAAGTGCTACTTCTGGGCAGAGCCGCGGGCGTGGTAGTAGCATTTTGGTTTTGAGGAGGTTACTTAAGAGGGGAGCTCGGTCGGAGTGGTAACCGGTTATCGATTTAGGTCGCCGACCCCTGAGGTCATGCAGCCCCCGAGTGGTGCGTGGGGACTGAGGGTGCAGTCGCCACGCGCCGCTTGAGCTCGTGGCGATTCTTTCGAAAAGGAACTTTATGCTTTCGGGGATAAGGGTGGATTAACTCGCCTTGAGGACCGCGCCGATTTCAGAGCTGACGCTGGGCGCTGGTTTTCAAGGCGCCAGTGACTCCTGGGCGCTTTCGCCTTCTCTTCGCATCGCTTTGGCGACTTGGGGCGCTTGCCTCAAGGCCATGTTATAAAAGGAGGCGCCAAGGTGCTCGTTCGCTAAGGTCGCCGCTAAACGGTTGCTTGCGGCGCTATGGCGGACCGCTACACACAACTTCGTGTGGTGGTGGGCGACGAACAAGTCTGGCCGCGCGGTGGCGGAGGTCGAGGCCGGTTGCGGCGCGTGGGGATGCGCGCGAAGCCCAGATCCTTGTCGCGCATTCCCATTGTGGGAGGCGAGGGCGCCACGATCCGGCGCAGGATCGAGCGACGCCACGCTGGGCTTGGCTTGGCTATCGGGCGACACCAGGAGGAGTATCGTGCCTTTGCCGAGTAAAGGGACCTTGGCGAGTGGTTCCTTTTTGGGTCGGTAGGTGTTCCTCCCGTGAATGAATAAAGTGTTGCTTCGCTTCCGCTTTCTTCCTTCTTCTTTGAGGACTTTTTGCGCTTATGATTCGCCCATATCTCAGAGTCTTTTGGGATCGCAATGATCCAGCCAGAGGTTGGAGGTGGAATTTCTTGCGTTTTGCCGCCGAGATGACCCTTCCAACCGTAGGTTGGTTGTTCTTGTGTCGGCGGTTTTGCAATGCGCAGAGTATCGCCGACCTTCGCTGGGCGAGGTCGCAGATTTTGCGCAGCAAAAAGATGGAAGAAAGAGGAAAGCACTTGGTTGTTCGAGAGTTGCGGCTTCGCTTTGCTCAAGTGTTTTTAGCGTGGTACAAAAAGAAGAGAGAGGCCGACTATGGATAGAACCTTCTCGGCTTCTCTATGTTCCAGCGCTTGTCACGAGATTCCCTTCTGTCCTTGAGGCGGAAAGTGCCGGCCTGAGGACTTCCGCGATGGTGAAAGGGCCTCCCAAGGCGGGAGAGCTTGTGCTCGCCCTTCGCGGATCGACTTGGCGCAGACTAAGTCGCCGACTTAACGAATGGCCAGCGGACGTCGGTGTGGTAGCGACGCAACGCTCGCCGATATTTTGCCGATCAGAAGATCGCGGCGTCTCGAAGCCGTCGAGCCTGGCCGAGGTCATCTTATCGTTCCTCGATTGCCGTCTTGTTGTTGTAGTTCTCGCACCCTTGGTGCGCCAGACTCAAGGTCGGTCGGGAGGACACCTCCGCCCGAACACCAAGAAAAAGGAGTGAACCCTGGCCGACCGGTCGGGCGTGGTTCGCAGACTCCAAAGCACGGCGGTAGCTCTACGGCCCATCGTCCGCCGAATTTCTTCAATCGGTGAAGATTCGCGCTTGAGTCCTGGAGGATCATGCCGCTGGCTCGCTCGGCTTTGTCCGCTGGCTCTGGTGTGCCACGCCGCCGATCGACTCGGATGTTGAAGTTGTCGCAGTAACTCGAGGAACTCCTTTCCCGTGAATCGCGCCCCGCTGTTTCCGGTGATGATGGAGTTGGGCACCCGAACCGTAGACAATGTCGCGGAAGAAACTTGCCGCTCGCCGATGTGATCTTTGCCAATGGCTTTGCTTCAATCCACTTTGTGAACTTGTCTACGGCGACAAGCAAGCGAGTGAAGCCCCCGGCGCTTTCTTCAAGGGTCCGACCAGTCGAGCCCCAAACCGCCGAAGGCGGCCACGTGATGGGGATCGTCTGCGGGGCTTGCGCAGAAGATGCGTCTCGCTCGCGAAGAATTGGCATCCTTCGCAGCGCGGACAATCTGGGTCGACCGCTACGGGCGGTCGGCCAAGAGAAACCTTGCTCGGAAGGCTTTTCCTACCAGGGATCATGGCGCGCATGGTGCCCGCGACACCCCTATCGTGGATGTCCTGCGTAAGGTGCTTCCCTTGGTCGGTCGGAACGCACTGAAGCGATTCCTGACGCTCCTCTTGTAGAGGGCGCCCGATCGTGACGAATGACTTAGCCCGGCCGAGCGAGGCGCCGAGCCTCGGTGGTATCGGCGGGGAGCGACCGCTTGTCAATCGATCGACAAACGGCCGCTTCCGCCGGCTTTCGATGCTCAGACGCCCAAGTCCGACTCCAGTGCGGGCATCGGCCAGAAAGATCGCTGGGCCGCCCGCTTTGGGGGTCGTGGCGCCCTCGGACTGATCCAACCGGATTGATGGGCCGAGGCTCGGAGACGAAGATTCCAGGGGAACCGCCCTTTCCGGAGGCGAGGTTGGCGAGGAGTCTGGCTTCACCGTTATAGCGTCGGTAGCTATGATGGAGCTCAAACCCTTGAACTTCTCCTCGAGCTTGCGGACCTCCAGTGCGATGGCGGCCATCCGAAGCGTCCACGGGGCTCGGTGGCTTTCATCACTTGGTCGACGACCGCCTTGAGTCGCCGCGAACGTTGAGCCGTCGTGGCGCCAGTCGGGCGGCGATCCGGCCGTTGACGAGGGCTTCAGACTCGCGACATTGTTGGTGGCGTCGAAGAGTAGTCGTATGGCGTCACGTGAGTTTGTTGCCGAGTGGGGAGATGATGACGACCCGCGCCGCCCCGTTCTTGGTGTAAGACCCATCGGGCACATCGCCCAAGATCTCGGTCTTCGACCGCCGCAGGACTTGCGCCTCGGCCCACTTTGGCGACAAAGTCCGCCAAGACTGACTTGATCGCCGCCCTGAGGACGACGATATGTCGAGGCCGTTGAGCTCGAGCCCATTTGGCGATCCTTCCCAGAAGCGTCGCGGTTGTGGACGACTTCTCCGAAGCGGTGAGAGGTTACCACGAGATGGGGTGTCGATCAAGTAATGGGCAAGCTTCCTCTTGGTGATGAGCACCGAGTACAAGAACTTCAGATCTGGGGATATCGGACCTTTGTTTCGAGAGCACCTCGCCGACGGTAGACCGGCCTTTGTACCTTGAGAACGCGGCCTTCCTCCGCCGCTTCCACAACAAGTGCCGCGACGACTGAGTCGTGGCGGCGATGTAGAGGAGCAAAGGCTCCTGCGGCTCGGGCGACCAGATCGGAGGTGAGGTCGTAAAGACCTTTAGTCGACTAAAGGCTTCCCGAGCCGTTGGTCCAGAAAATGGTCGGACTTCTTCATCACCTTGTAGAGTGGCATCCTCGTCACGAGGCTGATACAAAGCGACTTAGTGCCGCGAGGCATCCCATCGCCTTTGAACTCCCTTCAGA
The DNA here is from genome assembly GCA_036346355.1 of Rhipidocladum racemiflorum. Lineage (NCBI taxonomy): Eukaryota > Viridiplantae > Streptophyta > Magnoliopsida > Poales > Poaceae > Rhipidocladum > Rhipidocladum racemiflorum. The sequence goes on from CM070571.1 coordinate 26,856,469, forward strand.
TCGTTGATTGGCCCCATCCTTGCGATAGCGGAGATCTTATCTCGGTTGGCTTCGATGCCGCGCCGGAGACGATGAATCCCAAAGAACTTGCCCTCGGGACCCCGAAGACGCACTTCTGGTTGAGCTTTATGCGAAACCGCCTGAGGTTCGCAAAGTCTCCTCCAGGTCGATGATGAGGTCATCGGCCTTCCTGGTTTTGACAACGATGTCGCCGACGTAAGCTTCGATGTTACGCCAATTTGGTCTCAAAACATGCCTCGCATACATCGCCGGGTACGTGGCGCTGCGTTTTCACCAAAAGGCATCGTGGACGTAACAAAGACGAGCCATACGGGGTGATGAAGGAGGTCGCGAGCCGATCGGACTCCTTCATCGCAATCCGTGATAGCCCGAGTAGGCATCCAAAAGGAAAGGGACTCACACCCGGCGGTGGAGTCCACGACCGGTCGATGCGAGGCAATGGGAATGGATCTTTCTGACAGGCCTTGTTGAGGCTCGTGGTAGTCAACGCACATTCTCCATTGCCCCGACTTTTTCTTTACAAGGACGGATTGGCGAGCCACTCGGGGTGACGCACCTCCCTTACAAAACCGACGGCCAAAAGTTTGGCGATCTCTTCCCCAATGGCCCGTCGCTTCTCTTCGTCGAAACGGCGCAGGCGCTGGGCGATCGGTCCGATCCTGGCCGAATGTTCAGGGAGTGCTCGCGACCTCCTTCTGACTCTGGCATGTCCGAGGGTCTCCAAGCCGAAGACGCCTCTCGGTTTGCTTGGAGGAAGTCGACGAGCGCCTTCCTATTTGGTGGTGAGGGCGGCCCCGATCCGCACGGTCTTGGCGGGATCCTCGATCAACAATGACCTCCTTCGTGTCCTCCGCGGACTTGAAAGAGCTAGTCCCCGACTTGCCGAGCCTGGGCGGATCCGGGCCTTCTCCTCGAGCCGGGCGAGCTCGGCAGGCGAGGACCGCCGAGGCTAGCTTCGCAGCCGCTTCGCTTGCTGTAGGCGGCCGAAAGATGTGGCCACGGTGATGACTCCTTGCGGCCCTGGCATCTTCACTTGAGGTAGGTGTAATTGGGGACCGCCATGAACTTTGCGTAGCATGGTCGCCCTGCACGGCGTGGTAGGAGCCGGGGAAGTCCACAACCTCGAACGTGAGGCTCTCGGTGCGGAAGTTGTCCGGTTCCCAAAGGTGACGGCAGCCGACCGCCGGAGGGTGGGCTGTTGGCCTGGCACGACGCCGTGGAAAGGCGCCTTGCTCGGCCGGAGGGCGAGCGAGGACCCTCAGGGCATCCAGGGTCTCAACATACATGATGTTGAGGCTCGCCCGCCGCCCATGAGGACCTTGGTCAGCGCTTCGTCCCCACGATGGGGTCGACGACGGCGGAGTAGCGTCCGGCGCGGATGTGGTCGGGTGGTCGGTCCGGCCGAAGGCGACGGGCACTCAGACCACCTCAGTAGGTGGGCACGGCGGGGTAGCCGTGTGGACCTCTCGGTGGCGAAGCCTGCCGCTTGTTTCGGCGTAGCACTCCTCCTCCGAAGATCATGAGGCAACCGCCGAAGCCGCGGAACTCGCTTCGGGCTCATCGCCCTTTGCCCCGCTGTCGGACGGCCGTCGCGCTTCTTCCTTACCCCGCGACGCCGTGGGGTTTCCTGAGAGAAACCGCCAGACTTCGCAGCCTCCGATATTTGTGCTTGACGATAGTCGTGGTTCGCACGGACTATCCATCAACTTCTCGAATCGGTTCAAGCGCCTGGCCGAGCTCGCTTGGCGGTCGGCTTACGGCAGCGACCATTCGACCTTCGCGGCCACGCTTCCCCTTCCGCTTCCTTTTGTCGTATGCGGAGGGGCGCCGGCCCGAGGTCGGGCCGCCTTGTGGGCCGCCTTCCTTTCGAAGATGGCCCCACGGCCTCCTCGCCGAGGCGTGGTTGGTGGCGATGTCGAGGAGCTCCTTGGTGGTCCGGCTTCGCAGCCCCAACTTGTGGACTGCAGCCTCGCACGTGGTGCCGTAGATGAACGCCGACGACGCTTGGCTGCCGCGGATGTCGAGGAGCTCATTGCACTTCGGGAGAAGCGGCGGATGTAGTCCCGAGGGTCTCCCCCGCCGCTTGCAGCTTTTCAGTCCCAGGAGCTGCCGTGGCGTTTGTATGTGCCTCGAAATTTCCGACTAAAAGGTTCGCCAGTCGGCCCACCGCCGATGGTATCTCGGCGGTACTCGAGCCATGCTCGAGCCGAGTCCGCAAGATAGATGGGGAGGTATCGATAACGGCGAGTCGTCTGTCGCTTCCCCACTCGACAGCGAGCCGGTAGTCCTCTAACCGCACATCGTTGGTAGCCCCGTGTACTTGGCTATGTTGGTCGGGCCGGACCGACCGAAGTTTCGGCGTTGCGGATGCGCGGGTGAACGCCGCCCAAGACCGTCGAATCTGGGTCGGGATGGTTGCGTCGCCCGTGCTCGACTTGCGAGGGTCTTCGCCGCGTCGGTAGCTCTTCTTCGCGCCTCGAGGTGGTGCGGAGATCATACTTGTCCCCAGCGATGGCGCACGGGGTGTATGATGCCTGGGAGTTCGTGGGCGGGCCGTTTTGGCTGGCCACGCCTGTGAGGAGTGGCCCAGCGGCAAGCGGCGCTTCGTCACGGAGCTAGAACCTTGGGCGTGAAACGACAAGACGCTCTACCGATCCGGAGGCTCGGTAGGTGGCTTCAGCTCCGCTGGCTCGTGCAGCTGAGCGGCATTGCCGCAGCCGGCAATGTTCGTTGGCGTGAGGGAAGAACGGAAGGCCGCTTCGCTTCCTCGGCCAATTGTCGATGCACTGACGCCGGGCGCTGCCACGGGAGGTCGTGGCGGGCTAGGCCGACGGCTCAGCCGCCTGGAGCTTATCGAGCCTCGCCTTCGGGCTTCTAACTCCTCGCCGTCGGCCGGAGGTCGCCGGCGTTAGCCAGGTGTTGTGCGTCGTCTTCCCGCCGGATTCCTCCGCCGCGCTTCGTCGCGCGGAGGAGGGTCCCGATGGTAATCTGGGCGAGGATGGCTCCGCCGCACTCGTCATATTGCACTCATCGCGCGTAGGCCCTTCGAGGCACACTCCTTGCTCGGAGCTAGAGCCGTGGTCGGAGGAATCCGCCAAAGGTCGTGGAGGAAGCCGTAGCAGAATCGACCATGGCCACGAAGTTGTGAGCTCGTGGAGGGTGGTTCCGCCGCCGCAGCGGCGTAGGCGGTGTCGCCAGAGCAATGCTTGCCGGCTGTCGCCCGTCTGCGGCGTCATGCGGGGCCTCGAGGCCGAGGTTGCCGAGGACGCCGCAATCGCATCCAGCTCGCGGAGGGCGTCCGGCCTGACGGCAGCGCGGACGAGGACAAGCTCTCGGCCAGAGTGACGATGAAATCGAGGGCGCCGGCGGATCCACTTCGACATCGGCGAATCGTAGTGGGAGGAAGCCATCGAGAGGAGAATGGGAACCCAAGATGAGGATGTCGGTGAAGACGCGCGAGATCCCCTACCTGGCGCGCCAACTGTCGGTGTTTCGTGCACCGGCAATACGAATTTATGGTCGGATGGGGTCACGCGCTCCCTCTCCTCGAATGGTCGACTCAAGGAGTCAGAAGATGTATCTTGGTTCTGGCCGAATGTCCCTACTCCGATTCGTGCGGTGTGAATGTATTGATCTTTGGGAGACGGACAAGGGGTGTACAGCGAGGCGACGGCCCTGTCCGATCCCTTGAGGTTTTCGCTAGGAGTCGAGGCTACCTAGGAGATCGCTTTCTCTTTTCTCCGCGCCTCCTTCCGGCCCCGCCTCCTTATATAGACGGAGGAGGCCGGTTACACGGAGTTGGGAAGACTACGAGGAGAGGGGTCTGCACGCCTTGAGGTTTGGCTTCGTCTTGTCCTGGCCAACCCTCGCCTGCCCCGAGGTAGGGTTGGTGGCTTTGTGGCGCAGCCTTGCGTAGGCCGCTGTGGTGGCGTGTTGCGTGGTGCTCTTGTCACCTCGGTGGCTTTAATGGCGCTGACTTTGCTTTGGCCTCGGAGTGGGCGTACTCCTCTGCGGTGTGCCAGGCGACGGGGCGAGGCTTGACTTCTTCGGTGGCTCTTCTCGACGCCGGGAAGGAGCCGCCACCCTGGTACGGATGTCGAGGACGCCAGCGCACAAGGCAACGCCTGACATCGGGCGTGGCCTCGCCGCTCGCGCAGCGGAGCTTGAGCTTCAATATTAGCGGCCGGCAAGATGCCGATCGCCGAATCGAGTCCGCCGACCGTCAGAGTCGGCCCCCGCAAGTCGGGGCTCGTTCCCTGCGGCCCAAGTACCTTTCGGTGGTGCCGGGCCTCCGCCGTGATAGGTCAGCCCGTTTGTGCTTCCGGGCTGATGGGGGTACCCATGGTATGGGTACTCGTCACTAGCTATGAGACATGGTGTGGGATGGGATACTTCGTGCCAGACAATGCACAGCACCAGAAAGAGCTCATGCTATCAAATAAGTTTGAAGAAATACTCCACACAAGCTGCAGTTGGCCATAACTCAATGAGTGACTGGAGACCATTTATTCATGACAGTTCAGAAAATGGTAGAGGAAGCATTGCACCACAACAGTAGTGTATTGGGTAATCAAGCTGCCTAGTATAGATATTACATGACCTTTTGTTCTTGTCATGTGGCAAACAATGTCAATCTTGCATGATATTCACTGCTTTCGAAGAAACTCAGGATGGGAGTTTTGCCCATACAAAGTCATCCAGAATACATGCTCAAAAGGCCTACATCAATTGTTTCTTCCAAGGATAACTGGGGAAAACTAGTTCATTTAAAGTTATACTTCTATTAACTACTAAGCTCTGTGTTAGGTGCAGCTTCTTCGGGGCTTCTCAAGAAAGATTAAACACATCTTCACTGCGAAACTAGAGCCCCTATAAACCAAATGTTCTATAAAGATTGCTTCTGGAGGAAGATAAGCCCACCCAAACAGGTCTTGGTAACAGGCTTATCTAGTCTAGGCCCTGTTTGGGAGGGCTTAGCTTCCTCCAGAAGCCAACCTATTGTAGGCTCCAGTTTATTATAGGGTCCCCAAATGCCCCAATCCACTGGCTTCATCTCATTTAAAGCCTCTAGTACGACTCTGGACTAGGCTTTGAAGGATAAGCCCAAGAAGATCCAACTTGTTTGACCTAGTTAGCTAGCTAAAGTGTTGCCAGACAGGTCCTTACAGTCTCGAGATACAAATTTTACTGTTGATTGTGTATGCCGTCAAGCTGTTGTCAAATGACTTTCTGTAGTCCAATCACGCAGCCTGACACTAGATGACTTGAAGGAAATGTCTGACAGAAAGATCCCTTTTACTAAAGCACAATAGGAGTCAAAGTTGTGACCAACTACATAGGTAAGTATGATCATCCTTAGCTACGGAAATTTCACTTAGGATTGTCAATTTACCAGCTTAACATAGAACTAATTAATGGTGTGTTTGGTTTACGGAACCACCCTGTTCTAAGAAAGGTTGGTCCATCATGGGATCATCCATAAGTTTGGTGGATGATCCCATTCCTCATTTTGTCTACTAGCCTTGTGCTTAGGAGGGATGAGGTGGTGATGGACTTCATTCAAACCAAACAAAAAGTGAGGAATGACTTTTTTGCAAGGACCTGCCCATGCCCGTTCCTCAAACCAAACACCCCAAAAGTGCTGCAGGTCTATCAGTGTGAGCTCAACATCAATGAAAACAGATTCTCCAACTATTGCCATGGGTCAAGAAATAAGAAAAAAAACACCTAAGGACCACCATGGCTACTGACAATACTGCACTTCAATGCATAGTTTGAAAAGTAACCTTTCAAGAATGCTCAAACAAACAGCACTACTTGAGTACATCAATGAAAGTGGCACTGCAGTGGAAAAGAGTTGGAACAACATCCAAAATACATGAGTAGTGTCATGCATAGAGGGAGATTGACATGTCCACAATAACTTTTTTCTTAAAAAAAAAGAATCAATGAGTAAAAGCTAGAGAGATAAATGAAACCCAAAATAAATGCCTCTTGATCAGTCTTTTGATTCTAATTTTCAATGGAGTTCGAAAGACTGAGGTAAAACTAAAGACCAGGCAAATGCAAGTCTACAAAATGTACCATTAATAAATGGCGTGTAGGAGATATTTTGTGGTACAGTGTGAACTACAGATTGGAATAACATCCTGAGTAGTGCACATGCTTGTTATGGCGTCCATTAATCGTCGCTTAAGCGACGTTTAACCGGTAAGGCGGCTGGGAGTCGCTCGCCACACCGTCGCCTTGCGGCCTCTGCCTATGGCGTCCGCCTTGTCCGCGTGGCGTCGCCGAGGCGTCGTAAGGCGACGATGTGCCCTGAGGCGGACGCCGTAGGAGGAGCGGAGGGATAAGTGTGAAGTAAAAACGGGGAGTCGGAGACCTGGGAAAAAAACCCTAGCTTTTGCACCCCTGCTCCAGTCCAGTCGCCGCCGCCTCCTCTCCTCCACAAATCCGGTCGCCGCCGCCTCCCCTCTGGAAATCTGGTGGTCGCCGCCGCCTCCCCTCCGCCAATCCCGTCGTCTCCCCTCTGTTGTGGTCGTCGCCGATGCCTCCCCTGTGCTGTGGTTGTCGCCGGCCGCCTCCCCTCAGTTGTGCTTGTCGCCGGCCGCCTCCCTCCGCAGGTAATCTCCCAGGTCCTAGTGCCTCCCCTCCTCTGTTTTTGCGCTGCCTCCGCTCCTGTGCTTGGATGAATGGATGGATGTGTGGATGGATGGATCATGGATGATGTGCTTGGATGTGGCTGCTAGTTGTAGTGTTGGATGGATGAATGGAATCAATGGATTGCTGGCTCCCCTCCTCTGTTAGTAGTATTCTTTGGTCGGGCCGCTTGCTAATATTGTGATTAGACACCGCTTCTTCTTCTTTGCTTGCTAATATTGCTTCTTGCTGCTGCTTGCTTGCTGCTTGCTAATATCCCCTCCTCTGTATACTAGTATTGCTTCTTGCTGCTGCTTGCTAATATTGACACTGCTTGCTAGTATTGCTTCTTGCTGCTTGCTAATATTGTATAATTGCTAGAAGTGAAGCACAACCAAAATGGCAAGTGGAAGTGGAAGTGGAAGTACTGCAGCCTCCGAGGTCGATGGCGTGTATGATCCAATGGTTGATCCAAAACGAAGACCAAAGTCTAATGATCCAAGATGGAAGTATGGCTTCTGGCCGGTAATTGGTAATCGAGATTGTGTGCAATGTTCTCTTTGCCAAAGGAAGATTTCAGGAGGAATCAAAAGGTTCAAGGAGCATCTTGCGGGCGGGTTTGGAGATGTTCAAAAATGTGCCAATACTACAACACCAATCATGACCGAGATGCGAGAGGCTTTGTTGAAGAACAAGAGGTCCAGGCCCATCTTCCTAGATGACGACGAAGGAGGAGAAGATGACAATGTGGAAATGCAAGCAACTGGCAAGGAGTCTCAAGCCTCTACCCATTCTGTTGTGCAACCAAGTTCTGGGACAGCCAACAAAAGAAAGCAATCCGCCCTTCAATTCAAGGTTCCAGCACCAAAGAAGGCAAAGGAGACCAAGTCCATCAGTGACATGCTCCGGTTAACACCCACAGAGGTTGTACAGCAAAGACATGGCAAGGGGCCTGCTCAAACTAGCATATAATCCCGCATGAGGAACCTGGAAGAAAGGCATGCTGTCAACCTAGAGATAGCCAAGTTCTTCTATGAGTGTGGCATACCATTCAATGCCGCAAACTCGAGATTGCTATAGAGGCTATTGCGTAATACGGTTCTGGGTACAAGCCTCCTAGTTACCATGAGCTGCGGGAACCATTGCTTGAGGAGACAGTGAAGGAGACAGATAATTTGAGGGTGAACCACGAGGTGGCATGGAAGCAATATGGTTGCACACTCATGTCGGATGGATGGACAGATAGAAGGGGATGCCACTTGATTAACTTCCTTGTCAATAGTCCAGACGGGACTTTCTTCTTAAGAGTCTGTTGATGCATCAAGTGAATCACACGATGCAACGATGCTAGCCAACTTGCTAGAGAAGAGAATTGAGAACATTGGAAAGGATAAAGTTGTCCAAGTTGTCACCGATAATGGTGCTAATTACAAGGCGGCGGGCAAGATTCTAATGGAGGATTCCTACTTTATTTTGGACCCCTTGTTCTGCACATTGTTTGGACCTTATGTTGGAAGACATAGGGAAGTTGAAGGAATTTAAGAAGCCTATTGCACGTGCCCGGCATGTCACCACATTCATTTATAGGCATGGGAGGCTTCTTAGTGCAATGAGGGAGAAGACTGGTGGGATGGATCTGTGAGACCCGCAGCTACTAGGTTTGCCACAGCATTCCTTACTTTGCGGAGTTTGCACAAGCACAAAGATGCTTTGAGATTTTTATTTGTTAGCGATGATTGGACTAGGACCAAATTGGCAAAGACGGCTGCAAAAAAGGTGTACGACATTGTCCTTTCTAAGGAGTTTTGGAATTCAATTGAGGATTGCTTTAGAGCTTCACAACCACTCCTTGTTGTGTTGAGGATGGTAGATGGTGATGAGAAACCCGCCATGCCCGAGGTTGCAGCATTTATGGCTCATGCGAAGGAAAAGATCAAGGCATCCTTCCCTACCCAAAACAAGAAAGGTTTGCTCAATAACATCATGAAAATTATTGAGCAACGTTGGGTGAGGCAAATGGACACCCCCCTGTATGGCGCTGCCCTGTATTTGAACCCGGGAAAATTCTTTCCCATCCAAAAGAAGAATGATGATGCATATGTTGGGGAGCTAAGGGGTTGTTTTAATGATGTGCTCGCAAGAATGATAGAAGATGCCGATCTTCGAAACAAAATTGATAGTCAAGCAATGCTCTATGAGGACCAACGTGGAGATGTCTTTTCAAATAAAATGGCAATCCAAAATATGGATTCAAGGAGCCCTAATAAGTTTTTTTTTAAAAAAAACAACAAGTTAATTTCAGCCATAAATCCTAATATATGCATGTATTCTTCATTATAGTTGATTGGTGGCGTTCTTATGGTGGCCGAGCCATTGAGCTACAAAGATTTGCAAAACGTATTGTTAGTCTTTGTGCTTCATCATCCGGTTGCGAGCGAAATTGGAGTACATTTGAATTTGTAAGTCATGTTGACGAAGCATTCAACTTGAACTCACCATTTTGTAGATTCTTTTGGGCTTTTATTAATTTTGTTTGCTTCAATTGCCATGTGTAGATTCATACTAAGAAAAGGAACCGGTTGGAGCACAAAAGATTGAATGATTTGGTGTATGTTGCATACAACCGGAAGATGGCTAGTAGATTTCAAAAACGACGTGAGGAAGGGGGCAAAAGCTATGATCCTTTGGTCATAGAAGAATTTGATTGGGACAATGAATGGGTTGACCCATTGGCCGAACCACCTCAATGTGGACGTGGGTTTGTGACCGTCACCGACCTTACATGGGACCATGTTGACGAAGCCATTGGTGCATCACGTGAGCTTCATGGCCGCAATGTTTCAAGGAGAGCTCACAGCGAGCATTTGACCTACGCACGACGTGCAAGATCTTTACCAAGGGTGGTTGAAGGAGATGATTCAAGCAATGAAGAAGAAGAGGAAGAAGAGTTCATGCTTGATGACAATGATGTGGACGACTATGGTGAAGATCCAACTATGGAAGATGGTGATGGAGAGAATATGGATGCTAATGCTAATAACAATTTAGATGAGTTTGAGTTGGATGACTTTTGAGAGATGAGAGTTGGATTTGGATATATGTTATTGTCTTATTGATGTGGACTTATGCTATTAGACTTTAAGTTTGTGAACTTATGTTATTGATGTGAACTTATGTTATTGACGTGAACTATGTTGGTTATGTCGTGCTTGTTCATTGTTATGTTGCACATTGTTCATGTAATTCATATATTTAATTCTTAGTTTTTCACTTCATTGTTCTCCCATTTTCATGTAGCTTATTGCTTGGGAGAAGAGACGAGAGATTATCAACAAGGTATGTCACTCATTCCTTATTTACTCAATTAATTGGAATATGGATTGGTGTAATGTTTTGTAACAAGCCACATGTTGGAACTTGTAAGGGATATGTGTGCTATATGGGAGAAGAGCAATTGGAAAGAGGATGGGTGCTATATCAAGGTATGCATGTGCTACTAAATTGCTATTTAAGTTGTTGCCATACTAGGCTAGGATATGTGTATGGCGTCGCCTCGCCGCGCGCCTTATCGCTTAAAAGTTGTGAAGGTAGTCAGTCGCCTCGCCTCGCCTTATCGCTGTAACAACCATGGTAGTGCACAATTGTGTAATAAATATAAATTTCGATAGTCAAGTCAGGTTTACAGCTGTGCATTCATCAAGTTTTGAACAAGTCAATCAGAGCAAGTTGATTATATAGTAACTTAGTGAGAAATGAATCAAAACGGAAAATAAAAGTTTAAACTAATCCAAAACCTGTTTGCTTGCTGGACTGCGGCCCCAGGAAAGACGAACTGCCTGCTTCCCAATTGTTGATCCAGTCAACCCTTGTAGTGCTTCTTCCGCATCAGCTCTACAACACAAGACACACATTTTCACAGAATCTAAAATCTTGCAGAGGGTAAATCAATAAACAGTTAAGCATCCAACAATGTATTATAAGGGTGTATAGATATACCTATTGATAAACTGAACAAAGCCACATTGTTTCCCAACAGGAATTTTGACAGAGGCAACATCACCATACTTGGCAAATGCTTTCCTTAGTTCATCTTCACTAACGTTGGGATCAAGCCCACCAACATATACCTACAACAATAACAGATACATGATATTTTGTTATTTAAAGTAAAATTAATGATTGTTAACAAAAGCCACTGGGAAACAAGTAGCACATACTGTCCTGTTAGTTGAGTCACCATCTGATTGCCTTGGTGGAGAGGAGCCCGAATCACCTGAAGTACAATAATAATAGAGATTAAAAAATATGTCAGATGGGAAAGTAATGGACAAACCTAGAAGGCTAGAATGTTTTTGCACAAAAAAACTATCAGTATAATACTATAATACTACTCTGTCCCACCCACCAACAAAACTCCCACATGTTTGAACTTGGCTTTTGATTATAAGGAGATATGCTGGAGCTGAAGCTAGGCCAAGCATGCCCCAAATTATTTAATACATTTCGGGAATTTTGGGAAGTGCAGAAGGATAGAACAAAACAAGTGCTTAAAAGCAACTTTGAAATTTTGGAAACACCTGAAGATCTTCTAGGAGTTGCAGGTCCTATGCGAATTGGCCGGGTGGAGCAATATACACCATTCATTTCAGTCAGTGCATGAGTTTTGTCATTATCATCTCCAAACCTAACAAATCCGTAGCCCCTAGAACGGCCCGTGTTTGCATCAATAATAACTTTAGCTCCTTTCACAGATTGATATTTGCTAGCAAAAAGTTCCATCAACATGTCGTCAGTAACATCCACAGCTAGATCACCAACAAATATTGAGTGATCAGATGCAAGTGAGCGTTTTTCTCCCATACTATATGATGCCCAATTTAACTTAAAAGCTCGGTCAGTATTAGGCATTACATGACCAGCAAAATTCTGAAGTGCTTTCTCCGCTGATGTGTGAGAATAGAACTCTACAAAACCATAACCCTCGGAAATTCCAGAATGTCTATTGCGAATAACTTTAATCGTCACCACCTACAAAACAGATAGGTAACAAAGTATGACAATTAGTAAAACATGGAAGGCACAATAATAGAAAGATGAAAGTCTTTCGTAATACTTTCTTTCCGCTTAGTAAATTCAAAAAAAAAAATACAACTTACCTTTTAGAACTTTCTATTAATATATTATATATATAGGCCTTGTTTTGCTCAAAAAAGGAAAGTATTACTGACCACACCCACTGCCGTTTCTTTCAATGATGAAACGATTGCATAATAGCATGCTAGTTATTCAATGCAGCTTAAAAATTACAAATACTAAGAGCCCATAATTCGGGAAAATGCAAGCGCATGCGCGCCCAAGCAAGAGAGAGAGAGAGAGATGTTAACTACCGCACAACATTAACTAATCTGCCGCAATGGTTTCTGGTCTCGTCCTGCAAGTCTTCATTCACTCATAATATTTTTGAATGCAACAGCCCCTAACAAATTATAACGAGTAATCTATTTCATCCAAACTACACAAGTCATAACTCAAAAGCTATCGCCTTTACCATCTTACCAACATGAAGTCTACAGAAAGCAACACCTCACTTCACACAATGCAATAATTCAGCAGGAAAATAACTTACTATCTTAGCAGTTGCCCGACAACATGTACAAATCAAGGTTTATAACTGTAACAAAACTAACTAGTCTATATCACCCATACACTGCATGGAATGGCCTCAAAGTTGGCAACTTTAGCAACTACCGAACCAATCCTACGAAGAACGCACAGCTTTATCACTACCAAGGAATAATTAACCACAAAATTAACTTGCTATCTCAATTGCAACACAATATGCACGAATCAACGGGCAGTGATAGGACAAATCTAGCTGGATTCGAGAGATCCAGTACGGATAAGGCTGGATCGGAGGAGCGGGCTCGGGAAGACCTAACCTCGCCGCTGGGGCCGAAGCAGCTGTGGAGGTAGTTCTCGTCCATCCAGTACTGGAGGTCGCCGACCCAGATCGTCCGGTTCTCGTCGCCCCCGTTCCCGCCGGATCCACCAGCTGGCGGCGGCGGAGTCACCGAGGCCGGCGGAGCGAAGTGCTTCATGAACTGCGGCGGGGGAGGCGGCGGCGCGGCCACCATGGGCTGCGGCGGGGGGTACGGGATGACCACCCACCGCGGCTGCGGCATGTGCTGGTGGTGAGGGTGTGGGTGCGCATGCCCGTGCCCGTGCGGCGCCGGCTGCCCATGGGCATGGGGGTGGGGGTGCGGTGCCGCTGCCGCCGGAGCTTCGGTGGTTGCCGCCACCATCTGCATCGTCGCCGCCGCTCGGAGGAGAAGAAAAGGCCGCTTGCGGGGAGGCCCTCGAGAAGTGGAGGCGGAAAGAGAAGGAGCTCGTGGCTAGTGATGAGGCTGCGAATATATAGGGCGTTACGAACGGATCCGGGCCGTCAGATCTAGGATTTCACGGTGGCTGTGACCGTCTGATGTACTGGAGCAGAGATACTGACGCGTGGGTCCGGTGGGTGTTCGCAGTTTAGGGGATTATAGGGAAGAAGAGAGTTGTGCTCTTCTGCTGCTACTTTCGTGGGATTTTAGTTGGGAATGTGCGGCTGTTATTTTGCTATTTCGGCAAACTAAAGAGTTTGGTTGACACAGATCGACTGTATTAAATCGTAAACAAATTCGAGCTCGACTAGACTAAGCTTTTCGGCATATAACAGCGTAACTAGCATCATTGAATTTTACATGTCGATGAATTACCATTGATCTTACGGAGTAAATGCGACGAACACGACACTCGAGGTCATGTAGGAAGACATGGTGTTTTCGATAGGTTCATACCTTCTCCAGTGTTTTTATATTGGTACATAATATAATGGGGTGCACAAGGCTATAGCTATAAGAGTATGCGGGTATTTTGCACTTTCTGTGTCTCTCTTCCATCTCCTGGCACCACTCCCCCTTATAAGCATTGAAGGGGTGGCACTTGCAACCAGCAGGGAGGCACCTCTTCGGTTCATGAATCCTGCACATGGTCATCAGTTATTATCTGCAAGACTTCTGCCTACAAACTATCATCAAGCGGTTATTGTCAGGGACGGAGGTTGGGTACATGTAATTATGTCAAAGAGATAAGGGTGCATGTTCCCTTTTAACTACCGCATGTGGTTTATTGTTGTTGATTTAATCCTCGGTCGAGTGATAGGGTCCACATGATTAATTACATACCCTCCCGATCAAGGGGGTGGTCGATACTCAGCTTAGCCTTAGCATATTCTTCCCAACCAAGGTACTCGTAGGATCCACCAGAGCTATTCTCTATCCGACGGTTATTGTGGAGATTAAGTCTATTTATTAAGGATTATTTAATCATTGTCATCTAGTCCCCCAACATCAGGTAAAAATGTCTTACTCGAAAAAGGCTCAAAAATATTGATTAGAGAAAAACCTTTCGACTAGTATATCTCTTGACCAAAGTCGAACTTAGTTAAAGGGGATTATTTTGGCTTGAGTTGTAAAATTTATTGAAGTTATTACTATGCGAATGGAAAATATGGCGAATGGTTATCCCCAGGGTTTGCAAAACCGAAGAATTTTGAGCGAAAACCTTGAAAACAAGCCGTTTCAAAGCGGTTCGAAAACAAAAACCGGTTGGCAAACCGGGCTGATTTAAATTTGATACCACTTGTAGGATCGATATATACAAATATAGCAAATAGAGGGGGGTGAATGATTGTGCGGAAGCTAAAACCAAATTTTCGATCTACTAAAAATTCACCCCAAATTGGACTTAAATAAGTGCTTAATAATCAACAAAACAGAGTAGATGCGTTCGGTAAAACACAAATTCCCAGAGATCCAACCGTCGGATTGATCTAAAATTTGAACATAAGAAACTAAATTCCAATACAAATCTAACAGAAAAAGAATTAGCTCGATCGGACTTACGGATCAACATTTATGAACTTTGCAAGTTTACTACAGCAGATATGACAAGAATTGATCAACCCTAACTTCAAGATTAAACAAGAACGATAAGTAAATAACTGATCAAACTTTCCAAATCACTAATCTTGAAACCCTAGAAGGATTTTGAATAGATCAAATCAAGAGTGATTTCAAGGAAATAAGATTGACAATGAATCAATCTAGAACTAGAACAAATGAGCAAACGAACACTCAAAACAGATAATACTGTAGCAACGCGTGCACTGTAGTTTCGAGATTACTGTAGCATGCAGAGGATCTTTGAGGAAATTAATCTTTATTTCTTTTTGTCTAAAATACTCCAACCAAAGAGTACAAACCCTAAAATCTGTGCAAGAGGAAAAACTCACGCATAAAAATCTTTTTCCCAGCACTCTGCTCTATAATAAACAGAGGACACCTCCCCCTACTTATAATGAGCAACCCTAAAGAGTTCGTATACAACTCGACTTCGTATACAACTCAACTTGGCCCAACATGGCTGAGTACAACTCTTGCACGCGTACGGCCACCCTGTCATTCTCACGTGACTGACTAGACTTCATGTGTATTGTTCTCTGGCCTGAACGTCCCGCATGACATCCTTGACCACCAAGACCTCGATTCCTCCAGATTCTAGTCTAGAACCTCAGTTCCTCCATGAACCTAGTTTAGGTCCCGTCATCGACCACGTTCGCCCTCGAGCAACACCTACACATGAACAAACCACAAAACGATTCCGAGCAAAAGTCCGCGACTTGACTCAACATTAGTCCATGCTACTACTTACACGAGCATTGCATACAAATCAACTCAAAGTCAAAATTGCAAAAACCTATCCCGAGCACATCACGTTCATGCCGGACCAAACTCCTTGGTTCGACGCACATAGGGACTAAACCCTGGAAAATCACATTCAAGCCAGACCGAAACTTTGGTCTAGCGTCACTCACGACAGACCGAAAAATTGATCCGGTATACACGTCTAACTCTCGGTTACTTGCCAATTTGGTCCGGCGCAAAAAGGCTCAATTTCACGTTCACGGCGGACCAAAATATTTGGTCCGGCATCACTCACGATGGACCGAAAAATTGGTCCAGTGTACAAGTAAAACTCTCGGTTACTTAAAGGAACAAGTCTAGTGCAAAAGACCTCAAATGCACGTTCACGGCGGACCAAAGAAAGTCAGTTCGGCGCAAAGACACTCAAAGTCACGTTCACGACAAACTGAAATTTTGGTCCGACGCAAAAGAGAAAAACGGTCCGGCGCAAAAGGAAAAACCTCTCTCTCTCTCTCTCTCTCTCTCCAAAACTTAGTCAAACACATGCACAAGCACAAGCACACTTGCAAATGCAATTTTAGCAAGTTCAATTCTAAGCCAATTTTTCAGCACATGATTTCACACCTTTCAACTACCGCATGTGGTTGATTTAATCCTCAGTCGAGTGATAGGGTCCACATGACTAAGTACATACCCTCCCGATCAAGGGGGTGGTCGATACTCAGCTTAGCCTTAGCATATTCTTCCCAACCAAGGTACTCGTAGGATCCAACAGAGCTATTCTCTATCCGACGGTTATTGTGGAGATTAAGTCTATTTATTAAGGATTATTTAATCATTGTCATCTAGTCCCCCAACATCAGGTAAAAATGTCTTACTCAAGAAAGGCTCAAAAATATTGATTAGAGAAAAACCTTCCGACTAGTATATCTCTTGACCAAAGTCAAACTTAGTTAAAGGGGATTATTTTGGCTTGAGTTGTAAAATTTATTGAAGTTATTACTATGCGAACGGAAAAGATGGCGAATGGTTATCCCCAGGGTTTGCAAAACCGAAGAATTTCGAGCGAAAACTGTGAAAACAAACTGTTTCAAAGTGGTTCGAAAACAAAAACCGGTTTGCAAACCAGGTTGATATAAATTTGAATTCAAAAAATTTGAAAAATTTGCAAAAATTTATCCAAAAGTTCCCTAAAATCAGTATTAATATTGTTTTAACCTCTAGGATGAAAATGAGTTCAAAAATTTAATTTATTTGCGTCATAACTGAATTTACCAAAATTGGAAAATGAGAAAAAAGGAGAAAAGTCACTGTGCACCCCAAGCCCAACAGGGCCCAACCGACCCACTACCCAAGTGAAATCGATTTGGTGCTGGCTGGGGACGATTCCGACAACATTATTGCGCACCAGTCATTCCCCACTTCTCTTCGAGCCGAAGCCGACCGCCAGCTCCCATATTTGGTCGCTGGAGGCTATGAAATCGAGAGTATAGGTAGAAAATCGAGCGATAAGAGAGGAAAGCCGAGCAGCTCACGTCGAGAAATCAATTTGGCCTAGTGGTTCATCCGGCGTGGTGATTTTCGAGCACAGCCGAGCGGTTTTCGAATCAAACCGAGGGAGTTTCGAGAAGAGGCCGAGGGGATTTCGTCCAAGAAGGTAAGTGCTAGTTTTGAGTATTTTGATTGAGTTTTTAGCTCATTGGCTAATTGATTTGGTAGGTTTCAAAGTTTTCATAGAATTTGTTCATGGAGGCATGTAGTTCATTCATGTTTCTAGGGTTTAGTTGTGGTACACTACAAAAATTGAGGTGATCAAAATTATTTTGGCTATTAGTGATCAAAGGTAATTAGGCTATGCAGTAGTTTGTAACTACTTTGGTGCAATGTATACATGAACCAGCAGTACCAATTTTGTTGCTATGTAGTTGAGGTACACTATAAAAATTGAATGCAATCTTCTTCCTTGTAGCCTGTAATGTTATGTAACTAATATTTGATTTTTGTTATTATAGCTAGCTAGGTGCAGTATCATTTTATATGATTTGTGCACTTGAAGCAAGACTTGTTATTGTTTTGTACTAGCAGATGGTAGACCAAGCCGATGTTGTGTGGGAGCACGACGTAAGGTGGGTGCTAGATTTCAATGCAAGTACTGTCACAAAGAGAAGAAAGAAGGCGGTGCAACCTGATTGAAGCACCATTTGGCAGGACGCGGTACAAATGTCGTCCATTGCAATCAAGTCCCTAAGGTGGTTCGTGAGTACTTTCTGCGCAAACTAGATAGGACGAAGGATAAGAAGAAAGGACAGAGAGAGGAGAGGATCAGAAGGGAAGAAGTAGCTGCACCCGCACATCCCCCCCAAGAAGAAGTGCATATGAAGTGTACATCGGTGATGCTAATGAGGAGGAACAACTACAGTAAGCTATGGCTGCCTTGAGGGTAGAGGCAGAATTTATCAGCCAAGCGGGTGGCAGGTATAAGCACGGTGCTGGCAGTGGCACCTCTAAAGGGGCTAGAGAAGGGGGCGGCAATTTGTTGCCAAGGATGTTATGGAGTTCATCGCAGCGGAACAGACCGACCATGGGGGATTACCACCTTGGTTCAGCCCGTGGCCCTGTGCAACCAAGGATTGACATTGGGAACTGGACACAAAGGGGAGGAATGCGAAGCAGGCGATTAGCTCGGCATGGGCCAAAATTTTCCACAAGGCTGGTATCGCGGGGAGGAAAGCAGATAATCCATACTTCGTTGGCACTGTGAGGGAAACTCAAAAATGGGGGTAAGTGTGTTTTCAAATAATAGTTACACATTGTTGAGTTACACGTCCAATACTAGTTCTCATGGTTATCCTATATTTTTTTTACAGGCGAGGATGTTCCGTCTCGTAGTGGGAGAGGCATAGACGGCAAATATTTGGACGCTGACGAAGTGGATATAGGAATGGATAGAGGAAGGTCCAATGCTGGCCCCTTACTGGACGAGGAGGACACAAAGAGTGACACTCCACTCCCATCACATTTTGTGACAGATTCGGTAGACACTGGTGCGTTACAATCGATAACTGGGGATGCAAGTATCCCTGAATGGGTAGAAATGATAGTGGGTGACACTCACATAGGAAAGAGGAAGCACCAAGCAGTGTCGACGAGGGAGCAAGGTAAAAGGAGAGCTCTCTCGAAAAGAAAGGGGAAGCTTCCCACACAGCAGGCACAATATGTAGGGAGTGATGACTCAACTGATAGCACTCCCACGAATCATCGGAGCCCGCCGTACCAATATGTGTATGAGTGGAAAGACCCTGAATTTTATGTCATATTATACCAACAGTGGAAAACGACTAGCCAATGGACAAGGCAAAACTGGCACGAATACAAGGCGGAGTTGCTAGTTACACGAGGATTGGTAATGATGTCCACTGAGGAGTACAATATGACCAACCACGTGTACAACCAACAATATTACCCATAGCCCCAAAGGTAATATTTTATTTGTATGTTTCATTTCATTGCAACATATGTAATTTACAACTTGGCATAGTCTTAAAATGTACGAAAAGTCATGCCGAAATTTTATCATAATTTTACATATTTCAAAGACATTTCTATTTTTTCTAGTTTTTTTGGGCATTTATCGGATTTTTATAATTTTCCACAAATTTTCCCATTTGTTCTTGCCTTTTTCTCCATTTTTTGTACTACTGTCGATTTTTCGCGCAAACCGACCAGTTTTCAACACAAACCGATCGATTTTCATCCTTACCGATCAATTTGCCCATTTTTTTTGCTCCATTTGAATTCCGAATTTGATTTGTGCAAACCGTTCGATGTTTCTTGATTTTTGATCGGTTTTCGCGAAAAACCAGTACAGAGCACTTTCCGATTTTCTACCTCAAAACGATTTTGCAAACCCTGGTTATCCCACTTATGCTCGTTGGTAGTAGTTCCTAAGAAAATACCAACCCTTGATCCTTCCTCGATTTCTTCTTGTGGGCGAGTGGAGATAAATAGGAGCTAGGAGAAAAGGTTAGGGCTTTTACTTTTCCCTAATTGTTTCATCTCCCTCGTGCTTTTATCTCCTCCCCCGCCTCCCAAATCTCAACTTCCCACAAAAAATCTCTAGACCAAATTCAGATCCAAAGCAAAAATGGTGTCAATGCAATCCAATTGGGTAGAGTCTAGATAACCGGGAAGAATATTAACGAGTTGATGGCAAAGGGGAAGGTGTCGAACAAGAGCTTGGTGACATGGAAGAGCACAGTCGGCCACCATCATCCTTCAGTTGAAGATGGAAAAATTGTCGTTTTCCAAGCCTGCTGCATGTGCGGCCTTCAATTGCCGATCGAGGTTCTCGAGAACTTTGAGGTGTAGTTGGTGAACTTTGCTCCCAACTCCATCGCGATGCTAAGCATATTTTTATTCCTCAACAAAGCGTACTTTGGAATCCCCACAGATCTAAAGCTCTTCAAATACTACTACAGTATGACCACACAAGCTGGGTTAGTCGTAGGAACCTATTATATGTCCCCCATATACACCAAATCTTCTTGGGTGCAGTTGAAGAAGAGGTGGTTCTACATGGTCATGACCCGATATGATCAAGTTCACAGAGAGGAAGTCATGGGATTCAAACCCGAGTGGTCATGGTCGAACTGCTCCCTAGATCCAGGCTATCAACCAGCTGAGGGAGCGAGAGTTAACTGAGTAGCATTTGGTCAATGAGTTCATCACATGCCACATCAGCCCACTAAAGAAGCGAGCACACCCAAGGCTGGCGTACTCGGAGGGTCAATGATCTGGCTAGGGACTATAAAGATGGAAGTATCTCATTGATGAAATTCTACTCGAAGTAACTTTCTTTCCTCATAAACATAATTCGGGTTTATCTTATTTGCAAACTTGCCCTTGAAAGAAATTACTGAACTTGTCAAAAACATCTGCGAAAAGCAGCCTCCAAACAAGGAAGGGGCTCCCAAGATTTTGGGTATCATCTCCGATGAGGTGAGATAAGCCCGCTTAGAGGTAAGCATTTTCGTACCAATGTTAATTTGAGTAACTGATACTTAGAATTCAGAACTTAAATTCACTTTTTATAGTTTGTTGGTGTACCAGAGTACTTGGACAATGTGGATATCAACCTGGGCACTGCAGAAGATCACTCCCGAAGTTGATTCGCCTTTGATCATTTACCCAAAGTTGATCAGTTTTGATTATTTGTCCTATGATGTCTCACTGACATGTGGCTCCAAGACTCGCATGTCAGTGGAATATCATAGGGAAAATGATCAAAGGCTGATCAACTTCGGGATCGGTCTGTCTTTCGATCTCTAGTTAGAGCCTCTTGCCAGAAATTGAGGGGGTTGATCCTCCTTAACCCACAAAGAAGAAGAAGAAGGATGAGGAGGAGGAGGAGCAGCAGAAGGAGCAGAAGGAGAAGGAGAAGGACAAGGAGAAGAAGAAGGAGGAGAAGGAGGAGGAGGAGGAGGAGGAGGAGACACGGAATTTTTCCAGAGCTCTTCAGACCTCCAAAGATCAGGACGTCATTCTGGAGATATTGAAATCGAGGCCCTCATCCCAGAGACATTCCAACCTGAAGATGCATTTTTGACGATGAGCGTCTACAGGAGTTTGGTCATACAAGGTCGACAGTTTTGAGAAATTCGATGATCCTGAGCGCTTATACTCAGTTATGGCCCTTCAGATAGTTGATGTAAGTACCTATCAAATATTCTTTTCAGATCATCATTTTCGTTCTCATACTCCTGCTTTTTTGTCATCTTTGTTAGAGGTTGGTCGAGCAAGTCACCGCAATTTGAAGAAATGTCCCGGCGGCTGCTCAAAATAAGGAAAGCGAGAGATTTTATCAACTAGCAAGTAGGGAGATGGTAAATCGTTCTTCCAAGTACTGTATTTCCTTTCAAAGATTCATTGTTCTTAATTTTCAAGTACTTTGTAAGTTGAAGAGTGATGCAAAAGTTCTCGCTGATTAACTCAAGCTGGAAAAGGCACTTCTCGAGAAATTAGCCACTGAGAAGAATGACCTCATGAAGTATCTTGAGGATGCTAATTCTGCATCTTGTGAGGTTGCATAAGACCATCAAAGGAAGTGACTTCTTTGATGTTTATTTGGCACTCACTTAATCCCCCCCTTTCTTTTTGTTTTATAGTTTTCTTCTTCTTTTGAAGATAAAGAACATGATACGGACAAACTTCGATTTGAGCTTCATAACAAAGCCTTAGTGATCAAAGAACTCCAGCGTATGATAAAGGGGTAGGACAAAGACCTCAAGATGTTTGAGGAGCACTACATGTTGAGTATCTCTGACCACTCAAATGAAAAAGTTGAGCTTGAAAACCGCATTGAAGGTTAGAAAGAAGTTTTCGTATATCAATTTATACCAGTCAAAATATATTTGATACTAAACTCCCTTACCTCTTTTGTGCAGAACAAATGGTAGAAAATAAAAAACTCCAAGAGGAACTTGCTGCCAGTCGGGAGGAGACAAGAGCAGTTAAAGCTATCCTACAAGACAATGGCTCTCTCCTTAATAGTTTGCTCGGCGGTCTTAACTCCGAGAAGGTTCAACCTCCAAGTGACGACCTAGTCGGACACACTAATTATATTGGCCAGCAAGTTAAAACTCTCCAGGAGTTGATCTGTACTCCTTGTTGAAAGTAGTAGTCGAGATAAGCCTCAGTGTCAGAGATAAGTTTCAGAGTCTTATTGTTTTCGTTTTACTATTGCTGAACCGACAATAACGATCTTCTTAAGATTAGTTCAGTTGGTTCAGATTGTGTTGTGATCATAACAACTTGTAACAACTCGCGTTGTACGTCTAATGAGTATAAGTACAATACAAGGCTGCTGTGATTTCCTGTGGCAAATATTGAGCTTTCACATGGTATCAGGGCCATAGAGATTAGCAATGACTTCCTTCCAGTTTTCCTCTGAGTCCTCCAGCGCTATGAGTTCTTCCACCTCGACCTCCATCGGTATTCTACTGACTCCTTCCTTCAATAGCTTTGTCACGGTAAAGCTCACCAGTGCAAACCATCTGTTATGGAAAGCACAGCTGATCCCATATCTTCGAGGCCAGCAACTTTGGGGATATGTAGATGGATCAATTCGCTATCCAGATGCCACCATTGCTGGAGGAGAAGGTGGCAATCAACAAATTCCGAATCCTGCATACTTGGCATGGTATCAACAAGATCACTTGTTTTATCTGCATTATTGTCATCCTTGAGTGAAGAAATTCTTGCTCAAGTGTTGTTCCTCTCCTCCTTGGCTCAAGTCTGGGTTGCCTTGGAACATATGTTCGTGTCTCAGTCAAAGGCTCGAATCATGCAGATCAGACTCCAGCTAGCAATCCTGAAGAAGAAAGATTCTTCGGTAGCTGAGTATTTTCACAAGATGAAAGGATTAGCAGATACAAAGGCCTCTATTGGCTATCCGATGAAGGAAGCAGAAATAGTGATCTATATTTTGGCAGGGCATGGCAATGAATATGATTCACTTGTCACCTTTGTCACCGCAAGACAGGAGACGATCTCCCTTAATGATCTGTATGCACACCTGCTTAGCTATGAGTTGCGACAAGAACTTAATAGCTCAGATATACAGATTGGAGCTTCGGCCAACATGTGGTGAAGAAGACCTTCAACAATCAAAGTTCTAGCAATCAAAATTTCCCCAATACTCGTGGTGGTGGCCGTTCCTCATGGAGAGGACGTGGTCGTGGACAAAGTTTTGGTCGAGGCACTCCCAATAACAATAATCGACCAACTTGCCAAGTGTGTGGGAAGCAGAGTCATGATGCCCTTCGATGTTATCATCGATTTGATCATTCTTATCAAGCTAAAGAGAAACTTCCTGCTGCTACTGGGAGAACTTATATCGCTGATCAACAATGGTATGATGACACCGGAGCAACCGATCATCTTACAAGTGATCTTGATCGATTGACCTTCAGGGAGAATTACAATGGCAATGATCAAGTTCAAGTTGCAAATGGAGCAGGTTTGTTGATATGTCATATTAGTCATCTACTATTTTTTGCTCCTCTCATCTGTTGCATCTTAATAATGTCTTACATGTTCCAAAAGTTAGCAAAAATCTTCTCTCTGTCCACAAATTAGCCCGTGATAACAATATCTTCTTTGAATTTCATCCTGATTCTTTATATGTTAAGGACAAAAGCATGAAGAAGGTTCTTCTAGATGGTAGATGCAAGGATGGTTTGTATCCTATTGCTTCAAACTGTCTTCCTCACAAATCTGAAGCTGTGCTCACACCTCATCGATCCTTTGTTGTGATCAAGCTCACTCATGCATTGTGGCACAAAAGACTTGGACACCCTGCCTCTCCAAGAGTTCAACATGTTCTCCACCAAAATAAAATCCCTAGTGTGTTAAATAATGATAGCTTTGTATGCAATGCTTGTCAACAAGCAAAAATACATCAGGTGCCTTACAATTCCTCTTCCCGTGTGTCATCCTTCCCACTTGAACTGATCCATATAGATGTTTGGGGACCAGCCCTTCCATCTGTCGGTGGTTTCAAGCACTATGTTAGCTTCCTAGATGATTACAGCAGATTTACATGGGTGTACCTCCTTAAATGTAAATCTAATGTTGAGAAAACCTTCATTCAATTTCAGCGTCATGTTGAGTTGTTGCTTAATCGGAAGATTATTGCCATACAAACATATTTGGGTGAAGAATATCAAAAACAAAATAAATTCTTTAACACTCTAGGAATCTCACATAGAGTGTCGTGTCCTCATACACACTAACAAAATGGGGTTGTTGAACGTAAACACCGACATATTGTTGAAACAGGGTTAACTCTTTTAGCATAGTCATTCATGCCAATGAGATTATAGGGATATGCTTTTCTAGTTGCTGCTTTTCTCATTAATAGGCTTCCAAGTCGAGTTCTAGCTAATTCAACACCACTCAAACGTCTTCTTGGAACTCCTCCTGATTATTCATTTTTGAGAGTGTTTGGATATGCTTGTTGGCCAAACCTTCATCCCTACAACTCTCATAAGCTCAAATTTCGATCTCGACAATGTGTGTTCATAGGATATAGTAGTATGCATAAAGGGTATAAATGTCTTGACCGCACAACAGGAAGAGTTTATATAAGTTGAGATGTGGTGTTTGATGAAAACATTTTTCCCTTTGCTACTACTCCCTATGAACCATCTCCTCCCACAAAAATGATCCATGTTGCGGTTCTTCCTTCCCTCCTTGTACCTTAAAATGAATCTACTCTGTTGACTGAGCTGGTCATAGTGAATGCACCATGTGGGATTTCAGATATATCAACTCCTACGACTAATAATTTGAATTCGTCTGACAGTACAGGGGCAGGAACTCAAGATATGACAGATCAGAAACATAGCAACATCAGTGACACATTGGTGCAACCTCAGCAAAGTGCAAGTCCAAATCTGAGTGGTATTCGAACTAGAGCACATATTAATAGCAGACTAGCCAAGCAATATACAGATGGTACTGTTCGCTATCCTCTCATTGGTAGAAGGGCTTTTTCTGGTTGAACCAAACTCGCACATTGAAACCCTTAGTAACCCGAGGTGAAAGGAAGCTATGGATGCTGAAATCTCTGCATTACAGAAAAATAAAATCTGGCAACTTGTCCAGCCAAAATAGCGACAAAATGTCATTGGATGTAAATGCGTCTTCAAACTCAAACAACACCCAGAAGGTTGTATTGAGAGGTTCAAGGCCCGACTTGTAGCTAAAAGTTTCAAACATCGCACTGGAATTGATTATGGTGATACCTTTAGCCTAGTTGTAAAACCAGCTACCATCATACTTGTTTTGTCTCTTTGTGTATCACAAGGTTGGCATTTGCGTCAAATTGATGTGCAAAATGC
The DNA here is from genome assembly GCA_036346355.1 of Rhipidocladum racemiflorum. Taxonomy (NCBI): domain Eukaryota; kingdom Viridiplantae; phylum Streptophyta; class Magnoliopsida; order Poales; family Poaceae; genus Rhipidocladum; species Rhipidocladum racemiflorum. Next base: position 26,881,775 of record CM070571.1, read on the forward strand.
CTTCTTACATGGTGTGCTTGAGGAAGAAGTATATATGCATCAACCACCAGGGTATGAAGATTCTCAGCATCCTAATCATGTATGCCAGCTAGATAAAGCATTGTATGGCCTTAAACAAGCACCAATGGCTTGGTATTCAAGGTTAAGTAACCGATTGCAAGAACTTGGTTTTTCTCCTTCAAGAGCTAACACTTCTCTTTTTGTGTTTAATCACTCGGGAATTACAATATACATGTTGATTTATGTAGATGATATTGTCATTGCTAGCTCCTCAGAAAAAGTAGTGAATAAGCTTCTTAAGAAGTTGTCTGCTGACTTTGCCATTAAGGATTTGGGTAGTCTTCGGTATTTCCTTGGGATAGAAGCATCATCAAGTGATAAGGAATTGTTGTTAAGACAAAGAAAGTATATCTCAGATTTATTACTCAAGAGTAACATGAGTAATTGCAAGCCAATTCCCACTCCTATGACATATACTGAGAAGCTGTCTAAGGAGGGTGGTACTCGGCTATCAGAGGCTGAAGTTTTCCATTATCGCAGTATTGTAGGAGCTTTGCAATATTTGTTACTCACTCGACCTGATCTGTCATATACAGTCAACAAAGTTTGTCTGTTTCTTCAAGATCCTACTGATCAACATTGGTGCGCTGTCAAGAGAATATTAATGTATCTAAAAGGAACAATGGATATGGGATTGTTTCTTCATAAATCATCTTCCTAGTTTCTGAATGCCTTTTCAGATGCTGATTGGGCGGGCTGTTAAGATGATAGAAGGTCCACCAATGGCTATGCTGTGTTTTTTTGGACCAAATCTTATATCTTGGAGCTGTAGAAAACAACCTACTGTTTCTCGTTCTAGCACAGAAGCAGAATATAAAGCAATTGCTAATGCAACTGCTGAGTTGATTTGGATGTAATCTTTATTGCAAGAACTCGACGTGTATCAATCTAGGGCACCAATTTTATGGTGTAATAACCTTGGGGCAACATATCTGATAGCCAATCTAGTGTTTCATGAAAGAACAAAACATATTGAGGTGGACTTCCATTTTGTGTGTGAGCATGTGGCAAAGAAAATGCTGGAGGTACGATTTGTTTCTTCCAAAGATCAGGTTGCAGATTTGTTCACTAAACCACTTCTGAAGCCTTCATTTCTTCGTCTATGAGCCAATCTCAATTTGTTGAATAATGGTTGAGATTGAGGGGGCATGTTGAAAGTAGTGTGAAATCATGTGATGAAAAATTGGCTTAGTGATGGATTTGGTATTGCAAAGTGTTACATGTGTGGTGCTTGTGCATGTGTTATTTTAAATAATTATTTGATATGCTTATGATAGCATGGTAATTGTTTTGCTTGATGCAATGCGCTCGTGTGAGTGGTTACATGGACTGATCTTGAGTCAAGTCGTGGACTTGTGCTCGGAATATTGTTTCGTGGTTTGTTCATGTGTAGGTGTTGCTTGAGATCGTACGTGGTCGGTGACGGGACCGGAACTAGGTTCATGGAGGAACTGAGGTTCAGGACTAGGTTCAGGGAGTAACCGAGGTCCTAGTGGTTGAGGATGTCATGCGGGACGTTCGGACTAGAGAACGGTGCATGTTTGTAACATCCTCTTTTTCGCTTTCTGGAGAAAAAACCTAATTTAAATAAAGTAAATTCAAAAGTTGGAGTTTCTCTGGTGTTTATATTAACCTGGCATCCATTTCTATCCAAAATCGGGAATTAATTCCCTTCCAGTCGAAAAATCGGATTTTCCAGTTCCCGCCGGTACCCGAAAATTCACCTGAGTCCAAAAATGCTCCAAAAATCCCCAAACCACTTCTAAAGTGTCCCAAATATTCCAAAATGATTTTAGGAATCATTCCCCGGATTTTTGGACCTCCGTTCCTATTTTATCTCGCGCGGCTTTTGTTTAATGCCCGCAATCCGCGCCCGAATATTCAATTCCACAAAAAATCATCCAAATTCAGTGGAACCAATTTTATTGGGTCCCAAATATTCTAAAATGGTTCTAGGAATTTTTAGACCATTTTTCCTAATTTCTCTCTAGGGCGAATCATTTGCGTAAAGGCGGACCAATGAGACGTTGCCACGTGGCAAGTGAATAGTGGAGCTTCTTCAACCTCCAGCCAAGGGAAGTTACAGAGAGCTCCATGTGAGGCATCAATGGCTAGGGTTCCACTCCAACCCTCATAACTTCGTCGTTTCAACTCCAAAACGCGAACGGCCGGTTGCATTGGATCCGCAACGGCGAGCTCTTGCCATTCCCCACCTCGGTGAGCCATCAATCTCGCCGGAAACGGTCCCATTCAAGAAAAACCGATTTCCACTAAAATGCCAATAACTCATCCGTTTCTCGTTCAAACGCCGCACCACCACCTCCATTCTCTTCGTATAAGTACCCCCGTTCCGGTGGTGTATCCCTTTTTCCCTCTACTCCACTCGTGCGCCCGTGAGATCAATAAAACCGAAGCCGTGTCACACTTTTTCGGTGTTCTTCAAGTTCATGCTTGTAGATTCTTCTCCGGTGAGCCATTCTTCATGCCACTTGGTTCTTTGTGACCGTGGATGAGTCTAGCTTCTAACCCAATCATCAATTTTAGGATTTCTCAACCGTGGGCGATGAATTTGGAGCTTTTGTGCATTCGGCCGAACCTCCGTTCTTCGTCGATTTCTCCGATTCGGTGAGTTTTGGTTCAATCCCTTCCTCCTAGATGTTCCTAAGGATGTTATCTAGAGGTTCTAGGCTTTTGTTTGATCCAAATCCGTGCGAAAATGGGGCAAAAATCCGTTTTTTGGAAGCAAAAGGGGGCTCTGTAACTTTGGTTCAGTTCTGGAACAAATTCTCGCGAGTTACTGTAGCAAACAGTAACTTTTTCTTTTTCCTTGATTTTCCATCATTTTCCAACTTCGAACGCTTATATCTTTTGCGTCCGAACTCCGATTGACTCCGTTCAAGTTTCTAAATTCATCTAAAATCAAGATCTACCTGCCAGTACTAATTTTGTAATTTTTGGATTTTATTTATTTTCTTTTATTTATTTATTGCCTCGTTTTGCGCGTAGTCAACGATTCCGCCGAGTCCGCCGACCCCGCCGACGGGCTTCAAAGAGTTCAACCTTCTCGCTGTGACCGAGGCAAGTCTTCTTGACGCATATTGATCCCATGTTTTATCACTGTTTTACCCTGTTTTAACAATTGCATTGCTATTTATATAAAATGATGATGTCAAACGTTAGGTTGTTAGTTATACCTGTTGTTTATACCTCCTTGAAATTGCTATCCGTAACCCTTTGTCGCCCTAGAACAGTGATCCACCATAATAAATGTTTTTAATAAAATACCCTTCGATTAGGAAAATGACTATTTGGAGGATAGTTTGAATAGAACCCATAGTATGGAATGTAATTGGAGATGGGTGAGTAGTAGTGATAATGTGGGGGTTGTTAATATGAAATTGAGCTTTGAATGATGATCGTTGAAATACTAAGGAGATGGTCAGTGATAGTAGTTCTCAATTTAAACAATATAGTCGTGGGAGATTTTGGAAGATGTATGGGATTGTAAAGTATTCGGGGTGGATTGAACGGATCATTGCAAGTAAATAATATGTCGACTTGGATTCTTGGGTTGATAAACTAGTAGGAGGTGAGAATCGAGTTAGTTGGATTATTAGTGTTTGTTGGGGTTTATTCTTATGATTGATTATGAAATAGATGGTTATGAAGATATAGATATGTACTAATCATTTATGGAGAATAGTGAATGATCCGTAATATTTGGGGTTTAGTCAATGATAATATTCCGTATTCTTGATGGATTAAAGTTGATGATCTAGAGGTGGTGATGTGAAGGATTAGTCATATGCCATTATGAAGTAATATCGGTGGATTGTATTCTAGATGTTTAGAGGTGTGATATCGTGAAGTATTCTCGGTGGTTTAGTAGATGACCTTGTGAAATATTCTTAGTGGATGATAAGATTGATCGCCGTATGATTGGTGGATAAATCAATAATACAAGTTCGAGTTCAAGGGAAAGATTTCCTATACAAATATGATTGTAGTTCCATAAGATTTTGAAGTTATAATAGTACCATGATGTACTTCCTACTTGGTGGATACTATATCGAATTGGATTATTCTTATGATTGTAGAGTTATGGCAATAGAGGGATTATTGGAGAATACGCAGTTGATTATAAGGATTGTAATCAAACCCTGACCTTTGTATTTTATAAAAATAGACTATTGGTGGAATAGGATAGTACGGTAGAAATGCTTAGTCTCGCTGTCGGTCAATATTCACCTATGGGTGGGACTTTCAATTATCTCTTGAAAACTTGTATTGGAAGTTATAGGCAAGGAGTATTACCAATGGTTTACAAAATAAAAATAAAATGAAAAATGATTTCGACTTGGGCGGCATGGAATGTCGGGTGGAAGCGGACCAAGCCTTGGTTCTTTTGTGCAAGTACCGCCCCAAGTCAATTAAGGACCGACGCTTATGACTGTCTCCATTCTAAGCATAACCGTACAACCACATGTCAAAGTGGGCACGACCTGGCTGAATAATTTGTAGAAACCTAACTTAGACTCACCACTCGGTGGTTGTGTGAGAGCCGGAAAGAGGCATTGTCGTTGTTGTTGTTGTTGTTTTTCTCACACGGCGCAAGAGGGGCTTTCAGATCTGGTGGACATAACCCTAACAAGTGAAACCTCGGTGGTGAGTCGTTAGGCGTATACATTGTAAAGGCCTTGTCATGATATCCTGTAAGCACACCCAAGGAAGTGTGCTAATAGCTTGGCATCAAGGGAATATCATGTCTTGTGGGTAAAGCTGTACAACCTCTGCAGAGTTAAAACTATTCGAATAGCCGTGCCTACGGTCAAAGGCGAAGCTTGCTGAATGCTTTCATACTGGTAGACTTTGGGTTTTGATTTCAAACTAAACAATGTTTTGTTTTGGGATCCGGGAGCGGTTAGAACTCTCGGGTGTGCTTCTAGCGGTCAAAGCCAGGTAGGTGGAAAGAACCTAATTTTGTGAACCATGGCGGACATAGCCATGTGATTGGATTGAACCCTGATTTTGTTGAGATATAGAGTCTGTATATTAGTGAGTGGTGGTTAGAACCTTCACTACAATATTACATAATTCAATTATTAAAAAGAATTGCTCAAATATGCTTTGTGAAAATTATTAACAAGGATGATTTGATGAAACTTGGCTTTATGCAAAAGAACCATATTAAGCCATCCTTTGATAGCCTACATTGTGCATAAATTCCCAGACTTGCTGAGTACTTTATGTACTCACGTGCTACATTCTAATCCTCTCTCAGAAGTGAAAGAAGCTGTTCAAGATTTCCATCGACTAGGGTGCGTTCTCCACTCGATTGCCTGTGGGCATTTGGATGGGTCGCATTGGCGTTTTCATCTTCCGCTGCAGTGTTCAAGTCGTTCAGCCTGTTCAGGCCGTAATGGTAAACCTTGACCATAAGGTCTTTGCTTTTATTTGGTATTATTCTTATTTAGTTATATGTATTCGTGATATGGTTGTTGATTCATCACTTTTGACTGTGTGTACTAGCTACTGATCTGGGGCTAGTACAGAAATACACAGAGGACTCCGGATAGTCGATCCGGGGGCCCACAATGTGAAGACGAGTGAGTCACGCGGTAGTGGCAGGTGGGCCATACGCGTGCATGCGTGAATTTTGGGCTGTGTGCATATATTGGGCCATATGTAACTGGGCTAGGTGGATATGCATGCATGTATCTGTATACAAACTCTTTAGGTTTGCTCATTATAAATAGGGGGAGGTGTCCTCTGTTTATTATCGAGCCAGTGCAAGGTATTAAGGTTTGTACTCTTTTGTTTGGAGTACTGTAATCAGATTAAACAAAATAGAAATAAAAATTAATTTCTTCAGTAAGCCGTGAAGCTGCACAGAAGAGAAAAACAAATGACGGATGTACGCACGAAGAGGAAAACCAGGCAGCCAGGCATTCGAGTGCATAGCACTTGACGATACAGTGTTTTCGCTGCTACAGTACTTTTGCATCACTATAGGCCCTGTTTGGGGGAGCTGTGCTTCAGCTGCGCTTCAGCTTTGGGCCTAAAGCTCCCCCAAATAGCCCAGCTGCAAAGCAACTGCACAGCTAAGCCACAACAGAAGCACCCCTAAAAGCCACAGCTGGTAGGGAGGTGCTTTTCAGCTGTGACTTCGCTCGACTACCTCCTCACTCGTTCCGCCTCCCTTCTCTCCATCGTCTCCCCGCCCGATCGCCTCCTCGACTCCCTCCAGCTCGGGTACCGCCTCCTTGACTCCCTCCTCACTCGGGCCCACACGGTTACCCCCAAAAGCTACAGTTGCAGCAGCTAGTTTGCCAAACGATATAGCAAGAAAAGTCACAGCCGCCAGCTACAATTGTTTTACAGGCCAACAAGCCAAAAGTAGCTTTTCAGCGTAGCCACAGCTCCCCCAAACAGGCCCATAGAGTTTTTTGTGGTACTGTAGCTACATACTCGGCGAGGAAAAATCGATGGAATCAGGCGCGCACACAGAAAGATCGATCTCCTGCAACGACAGAGAGTAGGAAAAAGGTTTGGCTGCTACAGTATCGTGGTTGCTATAGTAGATTTCATGAAGCTACAGTATCCATGGTGCTACAGTATCTCTCATGAACAGTAATCCGAAATTACATTATTTCGTTATTTTCCCCTTTACTGTTCTTCGTTTGCACGTTTGATTTAGTCCTAGATTGATTCATTTTTCCACCATGATATTTTTGATTTGATCTATTCCAAATCTTCCTAGGGCATTAAGTTAGTGATATAAAAAGTTTGATTGGTTAATTCCTTGTAGATTTTGTTTAATCACGAAATTAGGATTTAATCAATTCTCATCATTATTGATACAGTTAATTTGATAAGCTTATAACTATTGATCCGTAGGTTCGATAGAGTTGATTCTTTTTTTGTTAGATTCATATTGGAATCTAGTTTCTTTTGTTAAAATTTCAGGTCAATCCGACGGCTGGATCTCTGGGAATTCATAATTTACCGAATGTCTATCAATCTGTTTTTGTTGAATACGAAGCAATTATTTGATTTCAAATTAGGGTGAATTTTTAGTAAATCAAAAATTTGATTTTAGCTTCTGTGCAATCATTCACCCCCCTCTGATTGCTATACTAATATATATCGATCCTACAAATAGTAGTTGAGATAGTCAGAGATAAGTTTTAGAGTCTTATTGTTTTCGTTTTACTATTGCTGAACCGACAATAACGATCTTCTTAAGATTAGTTTAGTTGGTTCAGATTGTGTCGTAATCTTAACAACTTGTAACAACTCTTGTTGTACGTTTAATGAATATAAATACAATACAAGGCTGCTGTGATTTCCTGCGGCAAATATTGAGCTTTCACACTTCTAGCGGTAACCAGGCACAATCAATGAAGGAGGATGTCGAGAATGGAATATGTTTTACCTTGGCAAAACTCAAGGCAATTGACCACAACCTTAACTTTCTTCCAATAGAAGCAGATTTCAGCTTCGCTCATGAAGAGGCCAATATTTTCATCAAAGAAGCTAGGCCAACCGAAAGAAAAGTTGTTGATGACATGTAGGTCGGGTCTTCATACAACAGCCAAAAGCCTGGTGATCGACTCCAAGGAGTAGATTAAAAACATTATGCTTGTAAAAACTATGTAACTTTATCATATGTATATATCTTTCCGGTTTCCTACAAATTTTCTAATTCCATGTAGTTAGTAATTCACACGAAAAAATAGGCTTCAGATAAAAATTACAAGTATAACTTCTAATAACCCTGACTATTCGCGTAGTTAAAGTAAAGAACTAAAGAAACAGTTAAAAGAACAAGTCTAAATATTCCGACCATCTGTTTGTAACTTAGTATCCTTGTAATGGTAGCAAGAGTTAGGGACAAATCGACACTAGGAAGCCCCTTCTAGCGGGCAAGACCACATCCAAAGGGGAGAGACTTCCACTAGGTGACATCACCTTTCTCCGACCAGTGTATGGAAAACCAAGTGTTTAGAATGGTTGGAGAAGAGATTTTAAACATGTCTTGAAAAAGACAAAGTCAAGTATCAATAAAGAATGAATAATACTCATGAACTTTATTAATAAGAGTGTATACATAGAATTTTCTCACCTGGTTTACATTCGAAGAGTTGGATAGAACTCTTCCATCTTGATCTTTCATAGCTAGTCATAACGAGCCCAGTCAAGTGACTTCAACAACAGTATGAGGGCCCTCCCATTTACAGGAGAGTTTGTTCATACCTGACTGAGTCTAAATTTTTTCAAGACTAAGTCACCAACAGCAAGGCTGCGAGGTTGGACCTTAATTACAGTTGTAGTATTTCCATGGGGCTTGTTGGTAGACTTACAGCTTGGTTCCTTCGTTCTTCTAGCAGGTTGATGTCATCGAACCAACATTGCTCTTGATAATGATTGCTGAAGACTTCAACTCTAGCCGACATGATCTTTTCTTCAGGAGTAAGCATGGCTTCTGCACCAAAAACTAAAAAAAAAGGGAGTTTCGCTTGTGATCCAACTAGCCGTGGTGTGAATCGCACAAACTACTAAAGGTAAGTCTTTTAGACAAGCCCCCGAGAGCTTTACTAGCTGGTCAAAGACTGAGTTTTATTACTTTGCAAGATTTAATCATTTCCTCTTTCAACTGCCCCCATCACTCTGTGGATGAGCGACAGAGGCATAACATAGTTTTGTACCTAGCTTCTCACGAAATTCTTGAAATTTTGCACTTAAAAATTGGGTACCGTTGTCAGTGATGATTTGACTTAGAACTCCAAATCGGGTGATCACATTTTTCATTATGAAATTTTTGGCTAGATCTGTCGTTATCCCAACAACAAGCTCGGCTTCGATTGATTTTGTGAATGTGTCAATTGCCACAAAGAGAATTTCGGAGCATTCGGGTGCTTCAGGAAATGGCCCTAGGATATCTAAACTCCAGGCATGCAAAAGGCCAAGATAAAAGAATAGTTTGCAATGCTTGAGCTGGTCGGTCTATTTGCCTATTGTGAAATTGACATTGTACACACTTTGTAACAAGCTCTTTTGCATCGTGGAGGGCGATCGACCAGTAGAAACCTTGTCGAAAGGCCTTCCAAATCAGTGTTATGTAACAAATATGTGCTCCATAGATACATCCGTGTATTTCATTTAGGAGACTAAGCCTCTCCTTCTGTGCTATTTGTTGCATGAGTACCCCTTGAGTACCTTTTTTATAGAGGACCCCATCGACCAAGGTATACATCTTGGCATTTCGAGATAGTCTATCGGCTTCTAGATCATCATCAGGTATTGTTCCATTATGAAGAAACTTGTAAATTGGACACATCCAAGTATGAAGTATCCTCATATTCTAGAGAAGCAATCTCACTCAGAGCTGTCTCTTCGACCAAAGACGGCTTTCGAACTAGTTCCAAGAATACTCCTTGTGGTACGGGCGTACGGGTGATCAAGATGAATCTATTCTGAATTTTTTTTAAATAATTATTTTTTTTGGAAAATTCAAAAATATACCCCGATTTTTTTTTTACAAAACTGACCTTTTGTCGCGCCACGTGGCAGCGAGTGAAAACCGAATCTTGCCACGCTGGAGCGACAGGTCTCAGTCGCACCACGTGGCAGCGACTGAGGCGCCAGTCGCGCCAGGTGGCGCGACAGAGCTGCGCAGTGCCACGTGGCGGGCGGCCACTGGCCGGGCCGGATCGGGGGGGGGAGTAAAGGCTAGGGGGTGGTGTTCGGCCGGGAGAAGAAGAGAAAGAGAGGGAAGAAAAGAAGAAGAAGAAGAAGAAGAAGAAGAAGAGGAGAGGAAAAGGAGGAAGAAGAAGAAGAAGAAGAGAAGGAGAGGAAAAAGTCAGCTGTTCGTCGGTTAGTAATTTATATAAATAATTATTTCTCAGCATAATTGATATCTAGTTAGAAAAAATATAGTTAGTGTCGGAAAAATATTAGGGTAGTCCGAAAAAAGTAGTCACCGATTAATTTTAGTTTATGTAGTTAGATAAATATTTTTTGTGAATATAATTTATTTGTAGTTAGAAGAAACATAGATAGTCTCAGGAAATACTAGGGTAGCAAGGAAAATGTAGCGAAAAATACTAGGGTAGCACCGAAAATGTAGCAATCGAGTAATTTTGCATAGTCGCAATTAATTTTGTTTTATGTATTTACGTAATTATTTTTTATAAGTAGAATTGATTTGTAGTTACAAAAAACATAGTTAGTCTCAGAAAAATAGTATGGTAGCTCAAAAAATGTAGCAACTGAGGAATTTTGTTTTTCGTATTTATATAATTTCTTGCGTAGTCGGCGATTCATTTTGTTTTATGTAGTTACGTAATTATTTTTTGTGAGTAAAATTGATTTGCAGTTACAAAAAACATATAGAGTGCCAGAAAAATAATAGGGTAGCTAAAAAAATGTAGCAACTGAGTAACTTTGTTTTGTGTAATTATATAATTCCTCGCGTAGTCGCCGATTAATTTCGTTTAATGTAGTTACGTAATTATTTGTTGTGAGTATAATTGATTTGCAGTTACAAAAAACATAGGTGGTCTCAAAAAAATTCTAGGGTAGCTCAAAAAATGTAGCAACTGAGTAATTTTGTTTTGTGTAATTATATAATTCCTCGCGTAGTCGCCGATTAATTTTGTTTAATGTAGTTATATAATTATTTGTTGTGAGTATAATTGATTTGCAGTTAGAAAAAACATAGGTAATCTCAGAAAAATTCTAGGGTAGCTCAAAAAATGTAGTAACTGAGTAATTTTATTTTGCGTATTTATATAATTCCTTGCGTATATCATACAATATTATTTTCGTATTCCAGTAGGTATGTCTGTTATGGCTGCATTCAGAGTGCATTACGGTGAAGGAGAAATTCGGGAGGGCCCATATGGGGTTGATTTGAATGGTTTTCAGCACCATGTTTTATACCATCAGAATCCGGAGGACATGAATTTTGAAAATCTATGTGGGTGGCTTTGTGACGGTCTTTCATTGAATCCTGTGGAGTTTGATGTTAGAGTCAAATGCTTGTGGCCGAGAAGTACACAAGAATCGGTATGGGAACTGAGACCATTGGAGCGGTCTCAATCTTGGAGGAACTACATCAATGCATCAAGGCGGCGCGGTTGGGGTTTCATCCTCTTTGTGCTGGCGACGGTCAAAACTGACCTGCCTAGTGATGAAACGCCTATCACGGTGCAGACAGAAACTGTGGCGGAAGTTCATGAGAATGTTCGGTCATGTGTTGCACTGACGGGACAAGCAGATGAAGGGGAGGAGTTGGAGGGGTTAGTCGATGTGATGGAGCAGGACGATCAGCGAGCGGCGGAGGAAGAAGAGGCACTGGCCATGGAGGAACATGATGAATCTTTGTCAGACAATGATGCAAATACGTCTGCAGAGGTGCCCGATGCTTGGAATAGGGGCGAAGCGGGAGCCCTAGCAGTGGACGATGCACATGACTCAACATGTGAGTACCGACCAAATGAGGTACGCGTGCACGCAATGTACGCGGAGAAGTCCGCTTTGCAGGATGCTATAAGGGTATGGGCGATGAGCTTGCAGCGGCCGGCAAGAGTGGTCAAATCCAGTAAAGACTGTTACACGGTGAAGTGTGAAAATGCCGAATGTGGCTGGCAGGTTCATGCCCATAAGCCCAAGTACGAGATGAAATGGGTTGTTACGAAGGTGGTGCAGCACACTTGTGTTCTTAGCAATGTAACATCGAGACACCGTAACCTCACATCGTCTTTCATCGCGAACGTGGTGTACGGAGAGATTGTCGAGAAGGTTGATATGGAGGCACAACACATAGTTCTTGCCATGAAGAATAGATATAAATACTAAATCAGCTATGCTAAAGTCTGGAGGGCGAAGCAGAAGGCATTGGAGAAGCGCTTCAAGACCTTCAAGGCCTCCTATGACAACCTTCCCCAACTACTAGAGGTCCTGAAGGAGAGAAACCACGGGACATATACTGTTGTACACGAAAGGGAATCTTAGAACCCCCGGCTTCCTGGTCATGGAGCGTGCTTTCTTATCACTTGGGCCATGTGTGGAGGCTTTCAGGCATTGCCGTTCGGTTGTGTGCGTGGATGGGACTTTCCTCACCGGCAAGTACAAGGGTCAAATCCTGACGGCCATCGGTGTGGACGGAAACAACCAAATACTTCCGATAGCCTTTGCTTTTGTGAAGGGTGAAAATTACGAGAGTTGGCTGTGGTTCTTCAGGAGACTGAAGATCAGTGTTGTGAAAGATAGGCCCAATGTGTGCATAATACATGACCGCCATGCTGGGATGATGAAAGCAATAAAGAATATGTAGGAAGATGTGGAAGAGCCATTTCCATGGCCGGATTTGCAGAACCGGTGGTGCATGCGACACATGGGGGCAAACCTATTCAAATATTTCAAGAGTAAGAGGCTCATGAACCTTTTCAAGAGGTTGTGCAAGCAAAATCAGCACAGGAAGTTTGTTGCCATCTGGGAGAAGCTTGATGAGCTCACTACGAAGCAGATACGTGACGGAGAGAGGCAAGCTGGGGGGAGTAGTTGGGAGGCACCACAGCGTTTACAGCCCTTACCGGGCATTGACCCACCAAACATCAGAAGGAGGCCTACAAGAAACATCAAGTGTTTCTCACACTGGATCAAGTCAGAACCACTGGAGAAGTGGGCACTGTTGTACGACACAAACGGGGCAAGGTACGGGCTGATGACAACCAACCTGGCCGAGGTGTACAATTGGGTGATAAGGGATCTTCGTGGCATGCCCCTCGTTGCTATCGTCGAAGGTGTACTGCACGGTACAGTGAGGTATTTCCGGGAACGGCACGCCACGGTAGTGTTGCAAGCAAGTACCATTCAGAGTCCTTACTGTAGCGCCATTACATCTTGGATGGCGAATAAGGTTGAGAAGGCCCTCCTACACTCGGTCGTCATCATGGGTACCACAGAGTTACGATTTGAGGTCACACTGAGGAATAACGAGGGGCTCGGAATGGCTAGTGGAAGAATCACCCATGAAGTGAGCTTGGGGGCGGTACGGACCACACCTGCACCTGCAGTTGCTTAAAGCCGTACCTTCTTCATAAACCATGTTCGCATGTCTTGGCGGCCTGTGGCCAGATTTAGATGAGCTGTGTACAATTCGTTTCTCCGTACTTCATGGCGGGGACTGTCGTTGAAACATGGTTCAGTGAATTGCATGGGTTTCGTGTGGCCAGAAACTTCACTGAAATTGATCATGCCACACGTACATGGTTCCCTGACATCAGCAGAGTCAAGGGCGGGAAAGGTTGTTGACAAACGCGCCGCATCCGCAATGATATGGATGAGTCCGAGGTGGGAGGCCCTGTCCGGAGGTGTGCCCTCTGTGGAGAGTATAGCCACAAGAAGAACAAATATCCTCGGAACGAAGTTTGGGGCGGAGGGGCTTGACTTTCATGACTGTAAGGCATGTTGCCATGTTGTGGAGTGCGTTCTCTTTGTATGGAATGTAATAATCGTACAACTCTTTTATGCGTGTATGTTGCGTTACTACGGTTCATAGATGTGTGATCGGATTTCGTGTTGTCAGCACTGTTATGCATGTGTGTATGTTCAAGAAAGTTGCAGTATTGTGCGAATTGTTAGCTACATCCTGTAATTGCTGGAATTTCCTTGCTACCTTTTTTGTAGTATCTGTTACATCGTATGTTTGGTATCTGTGTTTGTATGATTGGAATTTCCTTACTACCTGACTAATTGGAATTATTAAATTGTTTGTTGTTTGCAGGAATGGCTACTGTGGGAGACGTTGGCGATTGGCTGTACGGCCTTCTAGATCGCCACTTGGACGCACGTCACCGTGGACAGTTACACGCTACTACCGTCGATCCAGGTGTCTTGTCCACACGGAATCCAGCATGCGCCTGGGACCTCGACAGACGTTGGTTTCCCAAGTATGTAAGAATACAAACTTTTTTTGTACCACTTAGTTGGTTGTGACACGTTGTGGCCTTACTTGTAATGGTTTGTTGCAGGTTGGAGGCTGCGGGATTCCTCCCCCTAGCGCGGATGGTCGAGGCGACACAGGAGGACCTCGTCGATGGTCTGGATGTTGCGGCCATCTTTGTCGAGAGGTCCCGACGCTTTCCATTTGGCCGATCCCTTCTTACTTCCCTCGTGGACCGCTGGCGCCCGGAGACGCATACGTTCCAATTGCCTTGCGGAGAGATGACACCGACTCTACAGGATGTTTTGTTCCTCACCGGCCTCCCGATCGCTGACGAGGCGGTTGTCCCACAGGAGGTGGATGACGACTGGCGCGATGACCTAGTTGCCAAGTTCGGGGTAGTGCTCCCCTGGTCCCGTAGGCCAGGCGCAGTACGCCCCGCTACACCCACGACAGAAGCACGGTCCTACTCTGTCGTGGCTACACCAGTTCGAGGTACGTGTTGTCGTGGTTCATAATTGGTACGAATGAATATACTGCTCTAACCAACTAACTTTTCTTCCTGCAGGTTAGTAGGCTAGCTGGAGATGCTTACGCGTACCAGGTCAGCAGGCACCTGGAGGCTTACCTTTCGTGGCTGTTCGGATGGGTGATGCTCACCACCACCCATGGAGACAGCGTCGACGCTAGGCTCGTTCCGATCGCTCGGGCCATTACTGACGTTGCGCCCGGTGAGGTCCCCCAGTACAGCTGGGGGTCTGCAGTACTGTGTGCCACCTACAGGGGGCTGTGCGACCCGTGCCTACGACAGTGCGACGATTCGATACTCTCCGGGTGCCCACTCCTGCTCATGATGTGGTCGTTTGAGCGCTTCCACATTGGACGACCATGGATTGGAGGGGCAGCGTACGGGCCGGAGTTCTACGGTGACACCGAGGTGGATGGTCCTACGATGGGGTCCCTTTGGTGCCGCAGACCGGTACGTGTATTTTTCCCCTTTCTAATATCGCTTTCATGCCTCTATTGTACTAACTTTTGGCCGGTAACGTTCGCAGCTGCAATGGGCTGGTCTGCAGGTACGGAGTGTGTACGCACAATTCACGGAGGCGTTCGACCTCCTGCGACCAGAGCGGGTCCGGTGGGAGCCTTACGGCCCTCAGGAGGTATAGAAACATGCACCCTACGGTTTGTCTGTCCTCTGCACCCGAGATTATAATTTTATTGGGTTTTATAAATATATTATAATAAAAATTAGCGGTCAAAGTTGTGTTTTGAAGACCGTGTCGATGTCCAAAATGACAGATATTATCAAACTAGAGGGAGTATGCTTTTCTAACTGCCTGAGCTAATTTTAAGGGTGGACAGGCTGGAATCATTAGCTGCTCCATTTTCAAGAGAAGAAATTGATAAAGTAGTTCAAACACTCCTGGTTGACAAATCCCCAGGTCCAAATGGATTTAATGGTATGTTTATAAATAAATGTTGGCACATAATTTCCAATGACTTCTATGCTCTATGTGAAGAATTTTGCTCAGCGGATCTAAATGTTCAGAGCATTAATGGCTCATATATAGTGCTTGTGCCAAAGAAGATTGCACCGCAAATAGTCAATGACTACAAACCTATATCTCTACTAAATTCAAACATAAAGCTAATCACCAAGATCTTAGCCAACATGCTTCAACAGGTCATTCTAAGACTAGTTCACCGAAACCAATATGGTTTTATCAAGACCAGAACAATTCAGGACATTTGGCTTGGGCATTTGAATATATATACCAATGTCAACGCAGCCATAAGAAGGTACTCCATTCGTCCCACAAAGAGTGTATTTCTAGTTTTTTTTAAGACAGATTACTGTGCAAGGTAAATGACTAATGCGACCCTCATTACTCCATGCATAAACGTGCTGGTGCTTTAGTTTCCACCGGCACTTAAATGCGCATGCATACATTTACAGCTCTGCATGCAGAAGATTAGTGGGATATTACTCCACGCCAAGTCACTAAGCATGCAAAGGAGCAAAAAAATTTCAAATCTTGGAGTGGAGTTATGGGAATTAATGGGCTTTGGGTGGGCCCTACGGACTAAAGATGCACTCTTTATGGGACAAATTTTGAACGCTAGAAATGCATTCTTTGTGGGACAGAGGGAGTAATGTCATCAAGTTAGACTTTGAAAAAGCCTTTGATATGATTGAACACTCCGCTATCTTTGCCATGATGTCACACAAAGGTTTCCCCCCAAAAATGGACTAGTTGGATTCGACAAATCCTATCTACTACTCACTCTGCTATCCATTTGAATGGGGTGCCTGGCAAATATTTTCAATGTAAGAGAGGTGTTAGACAAGGGGAGGTGTTATCCCCTCTTCTTTTTGTCCTGGCAGCAGAGTTGCTTCAAACTCTTGCAAACAAATCAGTAGATAGGGGTCTGATCAATTCTCTATTGCAACCAACAGGGCCACAGACTATCCCATAATAATATGATGATGATACATTCCTCATTATGCTGGCTTCGACCAAGCAGCTTTTCTTCATGAAGAACCTCTTGAACACCTTTGCAGCTTGAACTGGTCTTAACATCAATTATCAAAAATCATATATGTATCCAATAACTATTGAGGCTGAATAGCTCACAGTCCATGCAAACACCTTTGGCTGCACAAAGGGAACAATGCCATTCACTTACCTCGGACTCCCACTGGGCACTTCAAGGCTAAAGATTACAGACTTTGCCCCCCTGATAGATCGCATCAAGAGACACCTTTTAGGAAATTCAATGTTTCTTTCCTATGGGGGACATGTAACTATGGTTAAGTTTGTAATGTCCCTTCTCCCAATCTACTACATGTGTACCTGAAGCTGCCCACAATGGTCATCAATCGAATTGACAAAGCACGACGACATTGTTTATGGAGGAGAGCAGGCGATCTTCAGAGGAGGAGCCCATCGATGGCTGCATGGGAAAAGGTTTGCGCACCAAAGAACAAAGAAGGTGTGGAGGTTTTAAATCTCCATATTCAAAATAGGGCACTTCTTCTCAAACATCTTCACAACTTTTACAACAAGAAAGACATACCCTAATTCCAGCTATTGTTGAATTCCTATTATCAAAATAACATACCACACTCTTCAACAAGAGTTGGATCATTTTGTTGGAAAGATATTATGAACCTATCCCCAGAGTACTGGGGAGTAGCAACAATGACAATTGGCGATGGAACAACAATAAGCTTCTGGAAGGATCCTTGGAATTCCCACCTTCTCAGTCTAAAGCTCCCAAACCTTTACTCATTCTTTGTGAATGAAGACATTGCGGTGTCAACTTTCATGCAAACTCCGGATTGGACCAATCATTTTAACCTACTACTATCAGACAGGCTTATCAACAATTCCAATGATCACAAGATATCCTTCAAGATGTAATCTGCAACCCCTTCACTCATGATCAGTGGTCTTATATTTGGGACCATTTTGATTACAATGCTCACATATTCTATTCACACCACTTCAAGGGTGTTTCCCCCGAAGCCTCTGAAGTGGGTTTGGAAGTCTAGATGTATTCCCAAGTTGAAATTCTTCACATGGCTCCTATTTTAAGATTGCCTCAACACAAAAACAATGCTAGCAAGAAGAGGGTGGTTCACGGGACAAGTCTCACTCTCAATATGTCAAGACAATGAATATGAGATAACAAAACATCTCTTCTTCACTTGCAACTTCTGTACAACCTGTTGGAACTCTTTAGACATTCATTGGGATTCTTCGAAGGATATATTTACCTTAGTCCAAACCACAAAAAGTGGTTCATTCCTTCAGTTCTTCATGGCGGTCTTCATAATAGCCGCATGGCAGATCTGGAATCGGCGAAACAGGAAAATCTTCAATCAAATTAGCGAATCCACCTTGGGGTGGAAGTTTGACTTCATAGCACATGTTAGAAGGCACCTGCCCAGGGTCAAAGATATTCTTAGGCTCTCCTTGGTTGTTTGGCTAAACTTCATCTAATATATGTTTCTACTACACTTCGTTAGTCTTCCTTCCTTCCTGGTTCCTCGCTCCTCCTTCTTAGCTCACAACTTTTTGTAACTCGGCAAGGTTTGTACCCTTTTTCAATTTTTGATTTATATAATTTCCGTAGTAGGAGTCTCCTATTGGTTTTTGCTAAAAAAAATGAAATGCTTGTCAAGCCTTTTTACTTCCAACAAGTATTGAGACATGGTTAGGTTAGATCATTGATACTCTTTTCCAATCTGATTCATGACAAATTAAGAATCACCTTTCATGAGTAGCCGGCGAATCCCAAGCGCCTTTGCCACTCAGAGGCCAGCCAATAAATCTTTATACTCTACCACATTATTTTTGGCAAGGAAGGTTAACTAGATAGTATATTCTAAGGTCTATCCTGTTGGTGAAGCAAGGACTACCCTAGCCTCGAGCCACTAATTGCTAAAGATTTGTCAAAGTACATAGTCCACTTGTCATGGGACTTATGGTTAAGATTTTGAATTGGCTCAAGATTTTTCCATTCGGCGACAAAGTTTGCCAAGATCTAGGATTAATGGTCATTCAAGACACTAAATGGAGGTCAAATTTCCCAAGTTTGGCCGTCCATTTGGTATTGCGTCCCATTGATTCCCTATTTTGGAGGACATATCCTAAGGGAAATCCAAATGGCATAGTAATCTTGTGATCTTGGAAATAATGCCTCAATTTCCTCGAAGGCATAATGAGGGCATATAGAAGCTTTTAAACATGAGGGTAGGGTCCTTAGGCCTTTGTAAAACTTCACTCACATACCGATCGTTGAGTATTTTCACTTACAGCGACCAGTATTGCACTTATCGCTTGTGGCATAGCAGCTAAGTACAAAAGAAGTGGTTTACCTAGCTGTGGTGAACCAGGACTAGTGCACTTGCAAGATATGTTTTGACATTCTTGAATGCTTTGTTCACTTCTTCTGTCCACTCGAAGTCCTCATGTTTCCTGAGAATTTTGAAAAAAAGTAACCCTTTTTGTCCATGCATGCTATGAAGTGACTTAACGCTGCTATACACCTAGTAAGTTTTTGAACTTCCTTAGTCCTAGTCAAAAGATGCATTTGGTCAATGGCCATTATCTTTTCAGGGTTGGCTTCAATGCTTCGAGAAGAGACAAGGACCCAAGAAGCTTTCCTGATGATACTCCAAATGCACATCTCTCAGGATTGAGTTTCAAAAATTATTTTACAAGATCCTCAAAAGTTTCTCATGGTCTGAGATATGATCTCGACACCATATGCTTTCTACGACCATACTGTCAACATAGGCTTCCAAAATTCTACTTACGTGAAGCTAGAAGGTCTTTTGCATAAGATGTTGGAAAGACGCACTAGCGTGTTTTTTTGCCTGAATAGCATTTTCACATAACAAAAAATTGCAAACGGAGTAATGAAGGTAATTTTCTTTTCATCCTTTAAACATATGATAATCTGATGATAACCGAAATATGCATCTAGGAAACTACACATTTCACAACCATGAGTTGAATCTACCAATTGATTAATCCATGGAAGGGAAAGTCATCTTTCAGACAAGCTTCATTTAAGTCATTCAAATCTAAGCACATTCTACATTTTCCATTATATTTTCTAACAATTATAGGATTAGCCAACCACTTTTTATGATCATCTTCTCTTATGAAGCCTTCTTTTAGTAGCTTGTTGAGTTCTGATCAGATAGCTTCTTGTCGATTGGGAGTGAAGCATTGTACCTTCTACAAGGTAGGTTTCTTCTTAGGCCAAAGAGCTAGTTTGTGCTTGATCACCTCCCTAGGGACCCAGGGCATGTCGGATGTTTTCCATGAGAATACATCTGCATTTTCCTAGAGAAAGCTAATAAGTTTGTCTTCCTAGGCATGGTCGAGATCAACCACAATGCAAACAGTCTTGGACTCGGCTGGATAGAGTGGCACCTCCTTGACTTGGTCATTCATCTTCAGTGCAACCTTCGGCTTCGAAGGCTTCACTAAGTGCTGCACATTGTTTGCTTCTCTAGCAAGGAGTTAATCCACTAACTCCAGGGACTTGCGGTCGCACATGTACGCCATCTTCTTATCACAGCAGATTGTGATTACTCCCATGGGACCTAGTATATTTAAACATTGGTAACCATAATGAGTGGCCATTAGGAACTTTGCCAAAGTGGGTCAATAAATAATTGCACTATATGCAGTATCTAAATTGACTACATCATAGGAGTTTCTAAATCCTGAAGCTGCTCAGAGAACCGAACGTGACATGAAGAGAATCTTGGCAAATAGGCTTGGCCGAAGACCCTAGTATGATACCGTGGAATGAATATCGCACATATTTTATCTTAGTCTTGGGTACTTGCAGCTCATCTAAGGCAGTAGTAAACATGATATTTAGTGAACCCCCACCATCAACTAAGGCGTAGTTAAACCGATAGTTGTTGATGGTGGGCTCAACCACAATCAGAAAACCAATCAAAAAAGGAAAATGAGACTTCCGACCATTTCGGTAACTTATGGACAGGAGGAGGGCCAATAGAGTTTACCTCACATTCGATGGCCTTGAGTTGACGCTTAGACTCATACGCAGTGAGCCCCCAAAGATGTGTTCGATAGTGTGCTCGGGGTCTTTGTATGGCATCTCCTCATCTTCTTTCACTACTTCTTGTTGCTCATTTCTCATATTTCTGCAATGGTTTGGAGTGGTCCTTTAACAGAGTAGTAGTCTTCGAGTTTCTTTTGGAAAACTCGGCAATTGAGAAGATTGTGACCTTCATTCTTGTGAAGAGGGCCAACACTTCCTTTGAGCTATTTTTCATTGGCTTCTTGCCCTTTAGAATTGTTCTTGGGCTTGCTGGACTGCTTCTCTTTTTCTTGTCTTTGCTATGTACTCCCTCCAGTTTGATAATAGATGTCGTTTTGGACATAGTGATGGTCAAACTTCCGAAACTTTGACTAACGATATATTTTTAAATATTTAAATTGGATACATAAAAATTATGTGTAGACTTGTCTCGAGAAGTACTTTCATAATATTATAATTTTATTGGGTTTTATAAATATATTATAATAAAAATTAGCAGTCAAAATTGTGTTTTGAAGACCATGTCGATGTCCAAAACGACATCTTTTATCAAACTGGAGGGAGTACATCTCTAGGAATTTTGTCATCACAGAAGACCATCCATTGCCATTCGATTGCTTCTACTACAGTAACGTATTGGTTAACCATCTTGAAAAGTTCAATGATAGTGGTAGGAGGCTTAAGGGTGATGACAATAATTAAACCTATCTTGAGGCCCATTAATGGCTACGGTGAAGAGGAACGCGGTATGCTACTCTAACACAAATTAAAATTTCTACCGCATAACCAGAAAGCTACTCACAAGAAGTGGATTACAGATTAGATTACCACTAGACGTGCAGTTGCGGAATCCTTCACGCGTTGATGTAGTGGATCGTCCTCACCACGAATCATCCTCGCCTCGGATCATCCTCGGTGCGGATCGTCTTCTCCACGCCGCAGTAGCAGCAGCGTCACCACAGCAGTCCACACATCCGAGGATGGAACGCCGTGCGTTGGTATGCAAGCACCGTGTCGCTCGGCAGGGGCAACGAGAGGTGGAGTCTAGGGTTATGGATGAAAGATCTGTATGACGCCCACCCTTCTCCTCTCCTTATATAGCCACGCGATGAAACCCTAAGCCAGGGCCCATCAGCGCGTTAAGCCCAAAAGGTCCATTAATTACGGATCCAATCCGAATTAATGCATCCCAGCCCGTTAAGTGTGTGAGCCTGTAGGTTCATGCACATTTGGGCATAGATTCAGAAAACCCTTTTCTAATCCAATTGTTGGTAGCGGCTCCTTGCAGAGCATACCAACTCCTAAACGCATATGATCAAAGAACTGACGTAATAATCCCTTTGCCAAACTATATGAAGATCGAACTCAATGCGAGAATCATGTCATCCTTTGATAGTTCAATCCATCTCTCGTATCCGTGATATATTAATAAGTTGTGATTGACTTCTCAATCACGGCATGGCCATGCACTTCCTTAATCATATCACATGAGTGGCCTAGACATATATCTCCGTTACACTGGAGTAGCAAATTCCATCTTGACTGCTCACTTCCCGCTGCATGTTTCATAGTAAACATGAATGCTACCTTTATAACTATCCGGTTAGGAAATAGTATTTGGTAACCCCAAGGTAAACTATTACATATGTAGGGAATGTGACAATCTCATGTCTAAGGATCATACATCTACTATGTATGAGATACACTGATGACATATAAGAATGTAACATTCTCACAGTGTCCCATTGCGGGTCTATCTAACACATGTTCTTCAACATGCGTTCACAATGTATTGATGATATCTCTATATCCCATGATCTATGAAACATGATCATCGATAAATACATGCGCTGATCTATTCATTGTTGTCCTATACGATGATACCCGATCAGAGATACTTACAGAATTATATCAATGAGTAGAGAGTTCCATAAGCAAGTCACATACTTGCTGATCAATATAATGATATACATTCATTGGACCAATAATCATATTATTATTTATAAACATAGTCATGTTACAATCATATTTATGACTGCCTCAAGGGCATAACACTAACATACAGTTCTCAATGAGCCCATCATATCCTCATAAATGCGGTCCATATTCCAAAGATACACACTATCATTATCAGTCAAGATTTCTGTTGACCACATAAAGACCACCCGACCTGATTCAGGTCAGGCGACAAATAAGCGTTTCCAGGTCGGCGATAGCTCAATCTGATAAACCATTCATGTCAGGCTGTGATGTCTTTTACCATGCCGACCTAGATTTAAGCCAGTTTGATCAGGCTCTGGTCGTACAGAAGAAAAGTCCTTTACACATAAATAACATGCAAAAGAAGCTTTCTCCGACAGGTACTGACAACCGTTTGGAAGTTGCCAATAGCAAAGAGACGCCTCTTTGACAAAAAGCCATCCTTTCATTGAGAAGACACCTTTTAACCAAACGACGTCTCCTGATGGGAAGACACCTCTCTGAAGATGACAAATGCCATCCCTTTAAGGCTATAAATAGACTTCTCCCGCCAAGAACAACAAGGTGGGTAGCAAGGAGAATGCAAGATAACATTAGGCAGTCTTGTAATCTCACTATGTAATTTGTCTAGAGAAGAGCAATACAATCCACTTTCTGTCCATCCCTGGTTCTCCTTTCAATATCATTTGAATAAAATAAGGCAACCCAAAATATATTCTTAAGCTCAATCTAGGGACCCCAGGTCCTGAACATCGACAATTGGCGCGAGAAGGAGGGCATTCATTTTGTCAATTTGATTTTGAAAGGATCAACGTGCAGTCATTGCAGGCCATGGATGAGGAAAACTCGTTCGATCTCGCTGATTACTCGCATCTCACCATCGACAATTGGCGCGAGAGGAGGAAGAAGAATGTAAGTGCAATTTCTACTCCAAGTATGCTTCAGAAGCGGAGGCATCCAAGTTGGAAATATCATCCACTCAAGATGAGGCCGCGTTAGGAGCACCGATTCCTGAGGACCAATCAGGAAAACAGAGTGGCTCCGTGCCTGCCCCTATCTCTGAGGTAGAGAACCAGGGTACATGCCCTATAGAGGTTGACTGTGAACGAATTCATCAAGACATCAATGACCTTCATGAAAGTTCGTCTTTAGAGGATTTCCTCCGAAGTCTTGAACTCGATTACTCCATCATCATCCTCCGATGAGGGAACAGTCATTCCTACACTTAAATCCAAAATATGCATTTGCGTAGTTGTAGAGGAGGTAGGGGAGCAACAAGTGGAGCGCGAACAGTGCAAAGCCCAAGAAAAATCCGCCTAAGAGCAATTCGAGAACCTTGCTATTACCAAACAGAAGGCTGTGGAAGAGGTGAGGCGCCTTTACCATGACAGCCAGCTAGGGACGTCACGCAGGATGGACCTATCGGGAATTCGTCCCTGATTAGCCTCTCCAGTCACGCCCCAGGTTCCTAGAATGGCGGTAAGGGACATAACCATTGTTCCAAATGGTCTACAAGAAACTCCTATGGACAGGATCCGCACTATCACTAATGCAATCCTAAGTCAACCAATAGATGGACACAGTGTACCTCTAATAAGATCATTAGCTGCTGCAGATATGCATAGCAAATCTCTTTCTGTGAGGACCTTGACAGATTTCCGTGCGGAACAATCCTCTTCCGGTCGACATCAATAGAGTACCGATCATCAACAGAGGAATATTCCACAGCGGAGAAGCACCTTTGACAGGCTTGGCCCAGGTGAAAATATTAATCGTGGTCGGCGATGATCTCATTCTCCTGATTATACAGATCAAGTTCCTAATGTGCGTTTGCATTTCGGACTGTATACAGGATGCAAAGCCTTTTCGTCAGGGCTCAGAAGCATCGTCTGGCCTGAGAAATTTAAGCCAATCTCTTTGGAAAGTTTTGATGGAACTCAAAATCTGTCAGAATTTCTTCAAATTTATACCACCGCCATCTAGGCTGCGGGTGGCGATGAGAAGGTAATGGCCAACTATTTACCTACCATTTTAAAAGGTTCTACGAGAACTTGGTTGTTTAACCAACCAGAAGGATCTATTTATAGTTGAAAAAATTTGTGACATACTGTTTGCTCCAAAATTAGGCATGTACTGAAATCAGTCTGAAACGGAAAGGAAGTGTTCGTAAAGAAAAGAAATCGGTAAACGAATCGGAAAAGGAATCCGTTTCTAAAAAGGAAAGAAAATCATATTAAAAGCCGATACGGATAAACGCACCGTATCCATGTACAACTCGGATCGGCCAGGTGTGTTATAAAAGGGGACAGACGTCAAGCGAAAAGGGACCAATCCAACAATACACACATCTACTTTTTACAAGCTTTTCTTTTACATTGTTTTTTTTTGTAGCTTCATATATCTCTCTGCAAGTCGACGGAATCAACATAGTTGCGCATCGCCGATTGTTGATTTTGCTGATTTCACCCAGGTTTGATCTGCTTCGCTTTGTTGCGCATCGCCTTCTCGAAGCCGATTTTACCTTGTATCCGGATCAATTGTAACCGGTTGATCTAGTTATCCCCTAATCGGTTTTTGCCGACTAGCGAAAAGCCGATAGGTTCTTGTTTATCGGCTTTGATTAAATTACAAACTCCACCTTGTCAGTTTCAGGTCAAATTGACTGGCACGCTCTGCAAACCCGGCGTTTGTCTTGTGTGTTCGAGGCTAAGGACCCTGCTTCACGTTTTTTGCGCGAACATATTTTGGCACGCCCGGTGGGACCACGAAGAAAATCAAACATGTCAACTGATAAGCCTGCGGTTACTGCCGATATCAACACTGATGCTATAATCGCGCCTCAAATGGCCGATTTAACCCCTGAACAGCGGAAAGAAATCGAAGACCGAAAGGCAGCTTTGGAAGAAATGATGCTGCGGTGTTTCCAGAAAACACGCCGTGGCGTTACTCAAAAGACTGCACTCCCAAGCATCAATCCTATCGGAGATTCGTCATCCGAATCGGTAAGCCGATACGCACCCGCCCAAGCCGATTTATCAAGTATGATCGAGCAATCTGTTCATCACGCATTAATCGGTCATCATCGGCTCTAGTATCCACATTAAAGCCGATGATAGAAAATAGTGTGAAAACAATTGCTCAGGAATTGGCTGTGTCCGAAGCTTTGCTAGATCCACCACAAACCATCCCTACGTACCCAGTATATTCCATAACACCTAACACCAATACAGTAAACGTGTCGGCTCAAACACCTATGATGCCAACTCAACCTACTGTTTTGAAACCAAGCATACAGAGAGATGGATTTACACACTACCATGGGCACACGGATGGGGCTAAGATAAGCGCATCAAATCCGTCAAATGGGCCCTCCAATAGCATCGGTTTATCGGCTTATCAGCCGATCGAAACGGATCAGGTTCCGCAATCACGGGGAGCCACAACCGTGAAACAAGCACCGTATAGGGTGGTGCCATACGTCCAACCTTTCGCGCCCATACCCGACGCATTGGGTTTTAATCATGATTGTGACCAAGTGCCAAGACCTCCTGCGGTGCGATTTGGACAAAGACCCGAGTTTGCACTCGGGGGGCAGGGCACGAACAATGAGAATTGGCAATGTCCGGCTGCACCACAAGCCGACAATGTTAATTAGGCAGAACAAATTGCCAATGTTTTGAGGGAACAGTTCGGCTTACAGCCCAGAGGAAGAGTGATCGGCTACAGGAAGCCGTATCCCGATTACATAGATCGAATGCCATACCCACACAACTTTCGGATACCGGACTTTGCCAAATTCTCAGGTGATGATTCTGTCACCACGATTGAGCATATCGGACGGTTTATGGCTCAGTGTGGAGAAGCTGCACAGTCCGATGGACTAAAAATTAGATTGTTTCCTTTATCATTGTCTGGTGCTGCATTCACTTGGTTCACTAATCTACCCCCAAATTCAGTTCATGTGTGGAACGATTTAAAAAGCCGATTCCATGAATACTTTTTTTCGGGGACTATGGAGCTGAGGATTTCTGATCTTAGTTCAGTCCGACAAAAATACGGCGAATCGGTTTCCGATTATATCAGAAGGTTTAGAGGCGTACGGAATAGATGCTTCAGTGTAACATTACCCGATGATCAATTGGCCGATTTAGCATTCCAAGGGCTAATCCCGCCATTAAAAGAGAAGCTATCGGGCCAAGAGTTTCCCGATTTAGGCCACTTACTCCATCGCATATCGGCAAATGAAAGCCGATATGCAGAGAGCAAAGGGTTTAAAGATAGATTTAAGCCGAACGGTAATGAAAAGGCCAAAGTAAACATGGTAGATTACAATCCAAGCGACACCTCGAGGGACGGCGAGAGGTAAACATAGCCGAGTGGGCCAAGGGTTCTAAAAAGCCACTCGTATGCTCTCTGCTCAAACCAACGAAAAATAGGGCGGAAGTCAAGTATTCATACGATGTTTCAAAATGTGACAAAATATTTGATTTACTGTTACAAGAAAAACTCATAAGGTTACCAGAAGGGCACGTCGTCCCGTCAGCCGAAGAAATTAAAAAACGAAGGTACTGCAAATGGCACCATTCATTTTCACATAACACTAACGATTGCAATATTTTTCGACAGCAGATTCAATCGGCCATTGCCGATGGCAGGTTAAAGTTTGCGGAAGAGTCGGCTATGCAAATAGATATGAATCCTTTCCAGGTCAACATGGTGCAGTGCTCACAAAAAGAAAAGGGACCTATGAAAGATGTTAAGCCGACAAAAGGAGGCGAAACAGTGCAGATTACTATCGGCTCCATACAAATAGAAGCCGATAACAATGGACAGAACTCAAGGACGGTAAAACCAAGAGGAAACCTGGAAATCGGAAAATGGTATCAGGCTGAGAGGGCTCCAAGAAAAATCAATTTCAAACCAAAGCCGACTTTCTCACAACTCCTGGGGAAGTATGAGAGGATAAGTCGGAGACGTAACACTCAACAACACCAGAGTTTTCATCAACCAGATCAAAAGACAGACAACTATTATTGGCGGCCAAATATGCCACATCGACCAACTACTGAAGAGGAGAAGCATCGGCAATGTCCCTTTTGGCAGTTTTGCTGGGAGAGGGGAATGACCTTACCAACAGTTGTGTCTTGTCCTATGAAACACTCGTCTGCATATCGGCCAAACCAATCTGTAAAAGATAGGTTGTCTAGACCGATACAAAATCAACTAGAAGTGGAAAGCAGGAGGCCGATCTATGAAAGGTTGTCGACATCAGGGCAAGGCGAGTCCTCCCGAAATCAGGAATTATCGGCTAACACAAGTAGAATGGAATCTGACAGCGAAATGAGCAATTTAGCTAGAAAGATAAGGAAGCCGATAGAACCTAAACCTAGGTGGTGCCCCTCGGGTCTCAGCAAATCACAACGCAGGCGGCTTCAGCGATTAAAGACACAAGAAGAAAGGGAAGCCGAAAAAGAGGGCGAGAGGGATCGGATGTTCAATAAGTTAAGACCAGTACCGGTTTTGAAAGAGTGGAGAAAGAAGGAACAGGTCGATAGTGATTCAGATCAATCGGTCGAATCCGGTTCTCCGATGATCTGAGATGGTACACCACCAATAGATATAAACATGGTATTCACTCTACCTGCCGAGTTCAAAACCGAAGAATCTACCAAGAAGTATTCGCCCAATTGTGCCTCGGAGCACCAGACGCTGTGTTCGAAAAGCCCCAAGACATGCATCGGCATCTAAAACTGTTATATCTAAAAGGGTATATTAATGGCCAACCAATATCTCGTATGTTGGTCGATGGTGGGGCAACAGTTAATCTGATGCCATTAAGTACTTTCAGAAAATTGGGTAAAGCCGATGAAGACTTGATCAAGACCAATATGGTGCTAAACGACTTCACGGGAGACCCAACTGAGGCTAAAGGCGTAATGGTGTCAGAATTGACAGTCGGTAATAAAACTTTGCCGACTGCATTTTTCGTGATCGAAGCCAAAGGCAATTACAGTGTGCTCCTTGGGCGGATCGATCCATGCCAATCAGTATACCATCAACTATGCACCAGAAATTGGTGCAGTGGAACGATGATACAGTAGAAGTTGTACCGGCCGACACATCGGCTCATATTGCCATGGCTAGCCCTGATACCAATTGGCCACACGAAGAGGCCGAATGTATATCAGGAAAGGCCTTGGACAATTGCGATTTTATCTGCGTCGAGAAGTCAGGATTCAAGCCGATCAGCATCAAACCCAATACGTTTGATCGGACAGACGAAGTAGTAAGAAGATGGAGTACAAGACACTAGCAAAGCTGCAGGAAAAGGCAAGAAGCTATCGGCAAGAAGAATACGAAGAAGCTGTTGAGGATTTTGAAGAAGAAAGAAAAGGGTTAGGATTTACTTCTGCCGATTTGCTCGAAGAGATCGACATTGGGGAAGGTGATAACAAAAGACCAACGTTTGTAAGTGCTAAATTAGAACCCAGTTACAAAGCAAAGTTGGTCGAAATACTCAAAAAATATAGAGATTGCTTCGCGTGGGAGTATTACGAGATGCCAGGCTTAAGCCGATGACTAGTTGAGCATCGGCTTCCAATAAAACCTGGGTATCGGCCATTCAAACAAGACCCTAGGTGATTTAATCCTACATTGTATGACGCTATAAAAGAAGAAGTAGGACGATTGCTAGAGGCAAAGTTTATCCGCCCGCCGATATCGCCGAATGGGTCTCAAACATCGTCCCTGTAAAAAGAAAAATGGCAAACTTAGGGTATGTGTCGATTTTAGAGATTTGAACAAAGCCACACCAAAAGATGAATACCCGATGCCTATAGCCGATATGCTTATTGATCTTGCTCCGGAAATAAAATCATAAGTTTTTTGGACGGAACGCAGGATACAATCGGATATTCATGGTCGGCCAGATATACCCAAAACAAATTTTCGATGTCCGGGCTTTAGGGCTGTATGAGTGGAAAGTTATGACCTTCGGTTTAAAATATGCCGATGCTACTTATCAGCGTGCTATGAACCATATTTTCCATGATTTGATCGGCAATACCGTGGAAATATACATTGACGACGTGGTGGTAAAATCCAAAGAAGACTGGCAACATTTAGCCGATCTGGAAAAGATGTTCGAAAGCACAAGGTTACATGGGTTAAAAATGAACCCTCTCAAATGTGCTTTCGGAGTATCTACGGACAATTTCTTGGGTTTACAGTGCATGAAGGAGGAATTGAAGTAAACCAAGCCAAAGTAAAAGCCATAGCCGATACTAGACCGCCGACAAGCAAAAAGGAGTTGCAGGTATTGATTGGGAAAATCAACTACTTGCGACGTTTCATCTCGAACTTGTCGTAGGCGTATTCGGGCCTTCACACCGCTGAAAATTAAAGACAACCAAGAGTTCAAATGGGAAACCGATCAACAAAAGGCCTTCGACGACATAAAGGGTTATCTGATGAGTCCACCAGTATTGACCGCACCAAAACATGGTATACCTTTCAGACTATATATATCGGCTGAAGGAGATACAATAGGAGCAGCCTTAACACAGGAAGCCGATAAGAAAGAACGTGCGATATTTTATCTAAGCCGACGCCTTTTAGATGCGGAAACCAGGTATCCCCTAGTAGAAAAATTGTGCCTATCTTTGTATTTTGCTTGCACTAAATTAAGGCATTATATCTTTGGCATCGAGATGCGTCATAGTCTGCAAAACCGATATAATCAAGTACATACTATCTGCACCGATTTTGCGAGGTCGGCTTGGTAAGTGGGCATACGCCTTGACTGAGTTCGACTTAACATATGAATCGACTAAATCTATAAAAGGGCAGGCAGTAGCCGATTTTATCGCGGGAAGTAAGACATTAACAGGATCGACCGATGTAGCTCCTTGGCAGTTATATTTCGACGGATCCGTCTGCCAAGAAGGTAAGGGCATCGGTATAATATTGATTTCACCTAAAAGACATGAGTACAACTTCATGTATCGGTTGAATAGCCGATGCTCGAATAATCAAGCAGAGTATGAAGCGTTGCTAAGAGGGCTGCAATTACTAGACAGCGTCGGGGTAAAAGACGTTGAAGCTTTCGGGGACTCAATGTTAGTTGTACAACAAGTCAAGGGTGAATACCGATGCAGTGATGATGCGCTAACCCACTATTTGCAGCAATGCCTCCAGATTATCGAGACATTTACTACATTTTCCATAGAACACATCCCCAGAGAAGCTAATAACAAAGCAAACCAATTGGCACAATGTGCATCAGGATACATGATTGGAAGCCGACAGGAACCAATCGAGCTAAACGTTTGGCCGATTCTATGTGTCCACCCTGTCGACTGGAGAAAAGAAATACAAGATTATTTGTCAGACCCATCTAAGCCGACTGAGCAGAAGGTCAGGCGCAAAGCACTCAAATATGTTCTGCTGGAAGGAGTATTGTACTTTCGGACTATGGAAGGCTTATTGCTAAGATGCCTGGGAATTGAAGAAGCCAAAATAGCAATGGGAGAAGTCCATGAAGGAATTTGTGGATCACATCAATCGGCCCATAAAATGAAATGGACACTGAGACGAACGGGATATTTTTGGCCGACAATGTTAGAAGACTGTTTCAAATACTACAAGGGGTGCCAAACGTGCCAAAAGTTTGGTAACATACAGGCGGCGCCAGCATCGGCTTTACGCCCGATCATCAAGCCATGGCCGTTTAGGGGATGGGGCATAGATATAATCGGCCAGATATTTCCGTCATCCAGTAAAGGACATAAATTCATCCTTGCAGCCACAGACTTTCTCAAAATGGGTTGAGGCTATACCACTCAAGAAAGTTACTAGTAAAGAGCTGATCGACTTTGTAAATGAACACATCGTCCATCGGTTTGGAATTCCACAGACGATTACTACTGATCAAGGGACTGTGTTCGTGTCTAACGAGTTCAAAGGTTTTGCGGAAAGTCTTGGGATAAAATTACTCAACTCTTCCCCTTATTACGCTCAGGCCAATGGACAGGCCGAGTCGTCAAACAAGACATTAATAAAATTAATAAAAAGGAAAATCGAGGAGAAACCAAGAAATTGGCATTCAACGCTATCAGAAGCCTTATGGGCTTATCGGCTATCTCATCATGGATCGACTAAATTATCACCCTTCCAGTTGGTATATGGACAAGAAGCCGTCTTACCCGTGGAAATCAACATCGGCTCAGTAAGGTTATTCAAACAAGACGAGGTGCCAGCCGATGAGTACAAAAAGGCAATGCTTGACAATCTAGATGATTTAGCTGAACTAAGGCTGATTACGCTAGATCGGCTTAAAAAGAATAAAGAGAGGTTTGCCAGGTCGTATAATAAGAAGGTGATTTTAAAGTCATTCAGTCAAGCCGATTTGGTATGGAAAACCGTATTGCCAATCGGGTCTAAGGATAATCGATTTGGCAAATGGTCCCCAACATGGGAAGGGCCTTATAAGATCAATCGGCCGATTGACGGGAATTCGTATATACTGGAGTCCTTAGACGGGTTCATCTTACCTAAAGCAATCAACGGAAAATACTTAAAGGCGTATTACCCCAGCATATGGGTCGGGTCCTAACTACAGGAAGAAAAGCATCAGGACCAGTTACAAAAACACATGCATATAAAATTGGTCATACAGCCGACCGAGTCAGAAGCAAACATTCATCCGCCGGATTAAACAGTTTACAAAAATCGGCTACACGGCCGGTACTACATATCAGTTCAAGAAACAATAGTCTTCAATGAAGCCCGGATCCAGGCAGATGGGCTCCCAAAGCCGATAGTGCTGCTGCCGCCCTACCAATAGTAGCTTGAACGCTATCTATTAGTTGTTCATCGGCTCCTACATCACCCGGAATTGGGATCATCTTAGCTGATTGGTTCTTGACTTTGGCGAAAACTTCACCGATTTGCTATCTCTGAACCGCCAGTGAAGACGTCGCATCGGTAATGCCGATCTGGCAATCTGCAAGTTCTTTTGTAACCAAAGCCAGCTGTTCTTCAAGTTTCTTCTTGGATAACTCCAGCTCTTGGGCCTTATTCTTAGCCGATTTCAGCGCAGCGGCACCCTGGTCAAACGTTCTCTTCCGGAGTTTTGCGTCTGCTATAAGCTTGTCCAGGATCTGTTGGTCGGCTTGCTGGGCCTTCCTCTGTTCAACTCTTACTTTGGCCGATTCTACGTCTAGCCGACGAGCATCCAAATGACATACCTCTAGCAAAGCATTCATGGCTGCAGGAGGAAGATCGGCTTGCATGGCCGCCATAGCATTTCTCAAGGGTTGGGTGTTGGCCAGAAGAGCCGCCTCCGGCTGCATCACTTCATCCAGAAGACGGTTGAGTCGCTCCTGCATGCCCGGCTCAGCGGTAACAGCAGCCGATGCTGGCGCAGAGGCCGCTATTATGCGCTGAATGTCAGCTGGATAGTCATCAGTGGCTAGCACTTCCGGGTCATCGAGCTCATCCAGAGAAAAACCTAAAAGATCGGCTGGGTCCGTTGACGGTACTGGGTCAGAAGCAGGTTTTGGGGTTGGGGAAGCAGGTGACGGTGCAGAAGCCGGAGCCAACAAAACAGGCACATCTGTCTGGGTCTTCTCAGCATCGGCTGTAGCTTCCAACAACTGGACGGAAGGGGTTTCCTGAGAAAAACTTTGTATTAAAGATAAGAAAAACCAAGACAAAAATCAAGTTAAGGATCGAAGCTAACGCGATGCGATCCGGGATGATGATCTTTGCATCATGACCAGCAGGTTTTGGAGATCGTTTGATAACGACTCTACGGCTCTTCTTTTTTTTCTGAAAAATGGCAAGCATGGGGTTAGCCGACAGCAAGCATGGAACTTCGCCGACAGAAGAAATTTGAGCAAAAGTGGAACTGGGCGTACTCTTAGTATGCTGCTCGGCAAGATCCGATAATGATGGGCTATTGACCCCCAACATGCCAGAGGATAGACCAGCAAGGGGGGCCGACGGCCTTTGACGTTTTGAACGATCGTCGGCCGATGCTGTCTGAGCCGGAGTCGATTTTTTGCTAGTCTGAAGGATAAAAAATATGGTTAAGCCAATGAAAAGCTTATTTTCAACGAAACATCAAAATAAAATACCTCTAAAGATGAGTTAGCATAGCCTGAACTCGAGCTAGACCCGGCGGCGGTCTCCGTCGGCTCTTGAAAGCCAGGGAGGAAGGAGGATAAAACCTCATGGATAGTGCGCCTCCGCAAGAGCGCCTCAGCTATGGAAGCCCACCATGTGGTAAATTGGCCCGATCGACGTGTGTTCAACACGAGGAAAGGCAAGTCTACCACATGGAGTTCATCGGCTAGTTCAATAATGAGCTCCGCCGCGGTGACATTAGTAACTTTGTTGCGTGGCTTGATCATGTTGAATAGGGGGAGACTAGGTATTGTTTGTCCAAAACACAGCTGGCGTGCATATACAGAAGGGTGGTAAAATTCATAGGTCGGCTGAAAGGTTCTATTACGGGTACTCAAGCCAACATGAAGGATGCAAGGGGAAACCAGCAAAGGAAGCAGATCAAGAGTGGACTGGGGCATTAAAGAGCTATCAGAATTTAGACGGAGGAAAGAAGGCCATGGGAGATCGGCTAGTTGGCTATACGAAAAGAAGTCTCGACGGTTGAAGGTGGCTTGGTTGAGATTCAAGAAGAAGGATAAGAACTTGTGAAAACCCGTAGGGAGATTTTAGGTTCATCAGATGAACACATCATGAATTTTTCACCCGGAGATCGGCTAGGTTGAAATCTAGGGGTTGCACCCTCAGGAAAATCTTCCGTTGGGAAAGCCGATTCTTCCGATGGATCTGGGATAATAAGGCGGCCAAAAACGCAGTAAAGCCAGATCTGAATAAACCAAAGTGGGCCACCAATGTTGCCCACGACATAGGAACCATTGCCGGTAAAAAGCCAACTCCGGATGATATGCATCATATGGTACACGGCCCCCAACAAGGATTTCCCTAAAGCTAGCCGACGACCCATGACTAGTTGTTCCGACATAAATTGATAAACCTGGGTTGGTCCTAAGGAAGCGCCACAGAAGAGGAATCGGTCTAGCCATAGGTTGAGGAAAGCTACATGTTCCTCATCCGATACAGGGCCGGTTAACTTGTTATTATTTTGTATACATCTGGACCAACCTTCTCCCTTTTTTCGAGTCAATTTATACTGAGGTTTCCCGCTAAAAGCCGATATTTGATCTCCATCAGGCCTAAGGCAACACAATTCGGCCATGTCTAAGAGGGTTGGGCCGATGGGACCAGTTGGGAAAAAGAAGGCGTTAATGGAATCCGACCAAAAATAGCAAGCAGCGGCTACCAAGGATTCATTAGGTTCTGGATCGGCTAAGGACATGGGAATACACTCAGCAATACCCATTCCTTCCCACTCCGCCTTTTTTTGGGCTGATACTTTAATATACCAGGACCTCCAGCCCTTGAGGGTTGTCGGCCAAGCCCTAAAGCTTTTGGTCCATTCCTTGATGTTGTAGCCAGGAGCCGACAAAGGGAGTCTAGGGATTTCATCTCCAATAACCGTATCGGTTTCTATAGTTCCTATTGGGCCTAGAAAATACTGATGGTCGCTATCTGGGATTGGAATGAGTACCTGGGATGCGTCCATTTCAGCCGATACGACAGGAAGAGGGGATTGACGCGGAGAAAAGCCGATTTCAAGATGAGCGAGAGCACGCCAGGGTGAAAATGACCGCAGGGGGGACCTCATATTTATACCTCGGTGAAAAAGGTGAGAAGGCGGGAACAGTTGCTGCATTAAAAACGCACCGAGGGTATTGCGACGCTATTAATGGGGAAGTTACCAAGGTGAATCCTAAACGACAAGCCGATCACAGAAAAAAGCGAAGGGATTTTTGAAAGATAGCAAGCTACCTTTCAAAAATGGGGGGCATATGTTTGCACCAAAATTAGGCATGTACTGAAATCAGTCTGAAACGGAAAGGAAGTGTTCGTAAAGAAAAGAAATCGGTAAACGAATCGGAAAAGGAATCCGTTTCTAAAAAGGAAAGAAAATCAGATTAAAAGTCGATACGGATAAACGCACCGTATCCATGTACAACTCGGATCGGCCAGGTGTGTTATAAAAGGGGACAGACGTCAAGCGAAAAGGGACCAATCCAACAATACACACATCTACTTTTTACAAGCTTTTCTTTTACATTGTTTTTTTTTGTAGCTTCATAGATCTCTCTGCAAGTCGACGGAATCAACATAGTTGCGCATCGCCGATTGTTGATTTTGCCGATTTCACCCAGGTTTGATCTGCTTCGCTTTGTTGCGCATCGCCTTCTCGAAGCCGATTTTACCTTGTATCCGGATCAATTGTAACCGGTTGATCTAGTTATCCCCTAATCGGTTTTTGCCGACTAGTGAAAAGCCGATAGGTTCTTGTTTATCGGCTTTGATTAAATTACAAACTCCACCTTGTCAGTTTCAGGTCAAATTGACTGGCACGCTCTGCAAACCCGGCGTTTGTCTTGTGTGTTCGAGGCTAAGGACCCTGCTTCACGTTTTTTGCGCGAACACATACCATCTTAGATAATTTTAAAAGCTTTTACTCGAAACCTGGAAAAGAAGATGACTTACATCGTCTTTCGTCAAATCTCTGATTGTAATACATGAATTTTTTATGTGAGAAATATTATACCTATGTTAATTAGTTAGTGCTAATTGGGCCTAATGGGCCATTAGTGGTCTAGTTTTTCCTTTGTCTAACCCTAAGCCTGGACTATTTAAGCCAAGCCCTAGCCACCTGCTCTATGCGCCGCCAGTCTTGAAGTTTTGTCGTTGCTGCCTGCACCACGTTGCTGCTGCCATGCGTGCTTGCATCCAGTGGCTTCCACCTTCAACCAGGTTGCTACAACAAGGAGAACAGGGAAGTTGTTCCTATTGCGTCATAGGAGAAGAATAATCAAAAGACAGGAAAAGGAGAGTGGAGAGGATGATCACCAATCTGGTGCAGCCACCTGCTGTGTAGCTTTATCGCAGTATAATCTTGGAAGGCAAGTATCATGCAATCAATTTAGTGGTGATAGAAAATAGATGCGTTCTTATGGTGGCACTATTAGCATTAGTGCACGCATGAATGCATTAGGAATACTCCTTTGTAGTACTAACTACTAGTCCTTGTGTACGTATAGCTAGTGGCAAATAATTTTTGGGCTGGTGAAAACGTAAGAGTTGTGCCCATCATTTTGTTTAGCAACAAGTATACTTTTGAACCCCTTGTTAATATTTGGTGGAATTCGTGGTTTAGATAAGGTATTTTGAATTAGGTAAGTAATAATAATTGTTTTGACATCGTAGTGGGTTGCGTGATCATGTTTACACGAGAATGTGTTAGATGGGAAAATCATGCCTAAACTCATAATTAGGTGTTGTTGTTAGAGGTGTTTATGGTGATTGTAGATCTATGATTTGCATTCTGTCGGGCAGATTCGAGTGCTGTCTTCGAGCGATATTTTGAAAATGTTAGAGGCGCTATTTGGGTATCCGGCTGTTGCGAAAGTTGTAGATAATTGAAATACCTTTAATTGGGAACCAAGAATGCTAAATTCTGTTCAGCCGTTTAAAAGTTATGGTCATTTTACCGAACGCTGTCCAATCTGTGGCGTGAATGGTACAGTCTGTGTTCAACTATAGATTAGAGGATTTTAGATGCCCAGTCAGTTTTTCAAATACTTAGAAAAAGATGGGAAATTTCCTGAGGTTCGAGAAAATGTACTCGTTTACCAGATTTTGAGTTGTAGAACTCAAGTTATGCTTGTTGGAAGCCTGCTGTCCCGTTAGACAGATTTCTGTTTTCCGGGGTTTCGGGGCGAGTTGTAGAATCGATGTCGTGCTAAGTCTTGCGGTTGTTTGGTTGGCATGGTTTTGAGTGGATTGCGTATTCTTGCAGGTGGTGTGACCCCCAGGGGTGGCGTCAACCTCTCGCCACACCAGTTCAATAGGTTAAAGGCAAGTGTAATGCGATGTGATTGTTGTGTTGCTTTACCATGTGCTTAAACTAGAATTTCATTAGTTTGGCATGAATGATATCCTAAGTATTGTGAGCAATGATGAATGTTATGATCATGGTTATGGTTATGCAAATGTCAGAAACGAATATATCTTGCATCTTGTTACATGTATACTGTGTTTACGAATACGATTATAATGATGAGAATGAATGATAGTAAAAATGCTCTATTGAAGATGTTGATGCATGAACATTGAATGATGAAAAGTCAATATGGCACCCTTTGCATTCATATCATGAGGATAGGCCAGGTCGGTGAGAAAGTCATAACTAATCCGGTAAGGTCGGTGAGAAAGTTATTACTAATCCGGAGCGCCACTAAGAAAGTCCTACCTCGTAGTCCCACCCATCGATGTGGATGGGAGCGAGTCAGTAAGAGTAGGCACCCTCCACGGGATGGAGGGGAAAGAGGATGCACGCCGACGGGTGTGCATTTGGCAATACCGGTATGTGCTAATAAAGGAGCATGTCATGAGCATTGCATAGTGCATCATATGGATGTGAATGAGAATACATAATTGGGAATGTGATCAAAGAATTTGTATGTTTGTTCCTCGCATGGTTTAAGTTACGAGAGCTGTTCACATGTGAGTTATATGCCTTTATCTTGTTTCCATTGCAATACACTTGCTGAGTGATGA
The DNA here is from genome assembly GCA_036346355.1 of Rhipidocladum racemiflorum. Taxonomy (NCBI): domain Eukaryota; kingdom Viridiplantae; phylum Streptophyta; class Magnoliopsida; order Poales; family Poaceae; genus Rhipidocladum; species Rhipidocladum racemiflorum. The sequence continues at coordinate 26,920,086 of CM070571.1, forward strand.
ACTCACGCTTGTTGTTTATGTTTTTTTAGGTACCTTGAATGCGGCATGTGGGAAAGGGGAGCTAGATTCACGTCTACACATAGCATCACTTAACTAGACAATTATCTACCCTTTTCTATAGTAGTGATGGTTTGCCTTATTGAGCTAAATTGTGCACTATGTCGTGATGGTTGTTTTAACTATTTGATCAACTCGTAGTTGTGCTTGAGATGGCTAGATTTATCCTTGGTATAAATTGTTGATGCAATCTTGGTTATCATGCTCATAGTATCTGTTATCCTGCTATTATGTTGTGAACTTACTATTGATGCTTAAAAACCTGGTTAAAGCGAATATATGCTGCCAAAATTTTGTTTAAGTTATTAGCGTAGTTGCTGTAATTTAATGTCAAATATGTGTTTTGGTTATTTCTAGTATCCTTTGTGGTGGCATTCGCGGCATACTAGGTGCCAGTGTATTACACTGATGAAAATCTTCATCAATTCATTAAAAGGTTTATAGAAGTCTGTAAAACCATCCCTAACATATCTGACAATCCTGTGATTTGTGCTTTTAAGCAGGTTGTACGCTATAAACATTTCACAGAGGATTTAAACATCAATCTGCCCTCTACCATATCAGAACTTTTCGATATAGTAGACCGATACTCAGATGCTCATGAAGCTGTCAAGTGGAACCGTATGGTGGACAAAGGCCATACAACCCCACAACCGAGTTTGAAGAATTCTAAAGACAATAAGTCAAAGAAATCTTCTATGTCCGAAGACCGTAAAGGTAAAAATAAGAAATAAAGGATCTCTCAAAGAAAGGTCGCTGGTATTTCTGAACGACCTGCATACCCTAAGGATAAGCAACCTTGGAAAAAGAAGCCTAGTCGGACCAATGACCAGCCTAACCCTAAAGCTTCGACCTCAAGCATTGGGAATGGAAGATGGTATCCTTTACATAATGCATCGGGACATGACCTGTGCAATTGCCAAACATGGCTAAGGCGCATGGAAGATTTTTACTCTAGCAAGGGTCCAATGCCCACTTTGCTAGAAGGTAAAAAATATAAAGGACGTAGATGGTGATGTGGCTATGGGTTACCAAAAGCCTGACCACCATGTTAACATGATATACTGTGGATCATCTGCGTGTACCTCGAAGCGAAAATTTAAAACTACCTACAGAGAAGTAAACAACATCGATTCCCGACCAAGAAAGCCTGAATTTCCAAAATGGTCGAAGGTTACGGTGGCCTTCAACAGGGACGACTGTCCTAAAGGTATGTCTACTTCCCGAAAGCTTCCTTTGGTAGTATCTCCTACTATTAGTAACTTCAAAGTAGGAAAAATATTAGTAGATGGAGGAAGTTTGTTAGATTTACTTTTCATTAATACACTTGACGAAATGCAAATCCCTTTTTCTAAAATACGACCGGTAACAAAGTCCTTTCTTTGAAATTATTCCCGGTCCTTCAGTAACTCAATCGAGTAGATTGTACTACCTATCACCTTTGGAGATGCCAGAAATTTTAGAACTGAGTTGATTTCATTCGAAGTTGTTGACTTTGAGTCAACATATAACGCCATTCTGGGTAGATCTTCGCTCATTAAGTTTATGGCAGTCATACATCATGCCAACCAGAGTATAAAAATATCTGGTCCAAAAGGTGTGATAAGCATACAAGGCAATTTAAACACTGCATTAAATTGTGATAAAAAATTACTTGAAATTGTCGATCAACTACCATTAAGAGATACTAATGGTGCAGGAAAGCCTTGTAAAGTGATAAGTTTCACAAGATAGAAAAGCTGAAGGCCAATCCTCAGCCGAATGAGTAAGTTAAACTCATTCCCATTGATCCTACCGACCAGTCTAAAACTGTTCGAATAGGATCAGGAATGGATGCTAAATAGGAAGACGCGCTCATTGCCTTCCTCCGGGCTAACGTAGATGTGTTTGCGTGGAAACCATCCGTCATGCCTAGAGTCCCAAGGGAGGTAATCGAGCATAGGTTAGCTATTCACTCCTGGTCGGCAAGAAGCTATCTGGCAAGAGTTGGATAAACTCTTAGAGGCTAGCTTCATTCGCGAAGTTGATCATCCGGATTTGCTTGTGAATCCAATTATGGTCAAGAAGGCAAATGGTAAGTGGCGAATGTGCGTCGATTTCACCAACCTTAATTCCGTTTGTCCAAAAGATGATTTTTCTTTGCCCCGTATAGACCAGTTGGTTAATTCAACAGTGGGTTGCGAAATGATGAGTTTCCTGGATGCATACTCAGGTTACCATCAAATAAGCATGGCAAGAGAAGATGAAGAGAAGACTTCCTTTATAACCCCATTTGGAATCTACTGTTACCAGAAGGTACCATTTGGGCTAAAAATGCTAGAGCCACGTACGAGTGACTCATGCAGAAGACTTTCATAAGCCAGATAGGCAAAAACCTAGAAGCTTATGTAGATGATCTCGTGGTAAAGAGCAAGAAAAGCTCTAATCATTTGTCTGATTTGGCTGAAACATTATGTAACCTGAATAAAAATGGAATAAAATTAAATCCTAAAAAGTGTACTTTCAGAGTTTCTTCAGGCAAAATGCTTAGGTTTCTTGTTTATTCACGCGTAATTGAAGCCAATCCTAAGAAAATCTATGCCATTGAGTCCTAAAATTCCCTTCTTCTGTGAAGTAAGTGTAACACCCTGGCATCTAGAATGCCCTGGATGTCACCAAACATGGTAGAAATAGCAACTAAATACCACAATTAAGATTAAATTACAACAAGGGCACAAATGCTTTAACCAAAAATTTCGACAGCATCTCCCTTGTTTTTCCATGAATGGAAGCAACAGCAAGAATATCACAGGTTATATCATAATGAACGACATATAAAACAACAATAACAAGAGATATAGCAATAGTTTAAGTCCAGAATAATAAATTCAACCACTTCATGAGCTAAACGAATTAAATGACATAACCAAGCACACATTTAAGGCAATAAACTTATTATCACCACTACGAATGGTAAAGAGGTTTGCTGTCTAAATGAATGACGCTATGTGAAGGTGTGTCGCTAAGCCCCTTTCCCGCATGCCAGTCTCAGGTACCTAAAAACATCATAAAACACAAGCGTGAGTTCACCACTCAGCAAGTATATTGTAATGAAACAAGAAAACAGTTTCCAATGCCATCATCACTACATCTCATATTCAACATCATAAGCATTTCATATTCACATTGTATGCATCTCATTAACATCATCATAAACATCTCATAGTTCACCTTCATAAACATCTCATAATCGTCCTCGTTCATGCAATGCACATGTCTCCTTGAAGCACATACCGGTATTGCCGAGTGCACACCCGTCGGTGTGCACCCTCTTTCCCGTTCCATCCCGTAGATGGAGGGTGCCTACTCTTACTGACCCGCTCCCATACACAACCATGGATGGGACTGCGAGGTAGGTCTTTCGTGTTCACTACGTGTGAACATAGAGGTCCGCATCAGAATGGGACGCCTCTTCCATTATGAATGCACATATGACATGAACATGTATGAACTTGCATAAATAGTTAATATGACAATTTCATAGCCAATAAGTAAACATGTTCATCATATCATAAGCAAATAACAAGCATGGCAAGTTAACCCATCATGTACCCATATTGCCCTATGCAAGTCTAATAACCATCCAATACCCAAACCCATCCCAATACACTTGCCTTCAACCGTGAGCGACGGAGTGGTGAGAGGTTGAGGGCACTCCCGGGGTCACACCACCTGCACATAGGTACAATACACTCAAAACTTGCCCACAAAACAGTACAAGAGCGATCATCTACCCCGACTTCGCAACCCACTCCAAAAACCTGAAAACAGAGAATCTATCCCATCGGGACAGCGGGCTTGCAACTAGCATAACCTGAGTTCTAAAACTTCAAATCAAGTAAACGAGTACATTTTCTCGAAGCTTAGGAAATTTCCCAACTTTTCTTAAGTATTCGCGAAGACTGAATCGGCCTCTAAAATTGTCTAATCTACAGTTGAACACGATCTGTCCCAATCTCGTCACAGATTTGACAGCACTCGTTAAAACGGCCATAACTTTTAAATGGATGAGCAGAATTTAACATTCTTAGTATCCACAGAAATATAATTAAATTATCTACATCCTCCGTAACGGCCGGCCGATCAGGAAACACCTCTAAAATTGCCAAAATGCAATCCCTAGGTCGGGGTGCAAATCTGCCCGAGGACAGAACGTGGGATAGCAATGCAAATCTCCTAATCTCATCTAGGAACAACACCTAATCATGGGTCTTAGGCATGGAAACTCCCTCCTAACCAGCAACATAACCCTATAAAAGGATCTACCAACGCTTACCTCCCTCGAAGAATCGTTCGAAGGACGAAACCTTCTCCTCCCGATCCCTCGATCTCCTTCCACGCGCCAAATCCGTCGGATCCTCTCGTCACGGAGCTTCCCAACGGTGAGGGAAACGGAATGTAGGGGTGTGGAAGCAAGGGATGGGGGTGGATCCCTCCTAGGGTCAGCTAGGGGAGGAGGGGAGGTGGAGGAGCAAGGAGAGGGGGTGGAGGCGCATGGGAGGAGGAGGGTGGCGGCTAGGGGAGGTGGGGGCACATGGGAGGGGGAGGGGCTAGGGTTTGAGCAGGATTTATCCCCCCACATGGGCCAAAAGCCTCCACCAACGGCCCAAATTGATCCCCCAAGGCCCGAACTAATCCCCCCAAGGCTCAAACACCCGAAAACGGCCCAAAAACATGATATAAAGTCATACCGAAAAGCCGTAATCTATAAAGTCACATTCCATAATGTCACTTTGCATAATGTCACATCCCGTGATTTCACAGTAAGTACAAGGATTAACTAGTCGGATGACTACTCTCAGCTGCTTTATATCCAGATTAGGGGAACGTGGTTTACCTTTCTTTAAGGTAATAAGAAAACATGATAAATTCCACTGTTCAGATGAGACGGAAAAGGCATTCCAAGACATTAAACATTATTTATCAAGTCCACCAACTCCGGTATCCCCTAATCTGAATGAGCCATTATTGCTCTATTTAGCGGCTACAAATAATGTGGTTAGTGCTGTCTTGATAGTTGAACGAGATAAGGTTCAAAAACCTGTATACTACATAAACAAAGTTTTGCATGGGCCTAAGGAGCGATACCCTCAGTTCCAAAAACTTCTTTATTCCCTATTAATGGCTTCAAGGAAATTAATACATTATTTTCAATCTCATCGGATTATAGTACCTTCATCCGTTGCTTTAGGCAATGTTCTCCATAACTAGGAAGCAACTTGTTGGATTGCTAAGTGGGCAGTCGAGCTGGGGTCTTTTGACATCCATTTTGTTGCCCAATAAGCAATTAAGTCCTAAATTCTGGCAGATTTTATCGACAAATGGACAAACAGTGAGCCTTCTGCAAAGCAGAATTCCACTAAAACCGGCCACTGGACCTTATATTTTGATTGTTCAAGAGAACTAAGAGGTTCAGGGGCTGGAATAGTACTGGTAACACCTCAGGGTGATTAGTTACAATACGTAATCCAAATTTTATTCCCTGCTACCAACAATATAGCAGAGTACGAAAGTCTTCTAGCCGGGCTCCGAGCAGCAAAATCCCTTAAGGTCCGTCGACTTTTAGTGAAAGGTGATTCGCAATTAGTCATAAACAAGGTTAGTAAGGAATATAGGACATCCGATGAGGTAATGTCTCACTACCTGGATGAGGTGAGAAAATTGGAAAAATATTTCATTAACTTTGAAGTCTGGTATATTCCATGAAAAGATAATCCTTTAGCGGATCAGTTATCCAAACTGGGTTCCTCACGAGCACTTGTTCCAACAGGTGTGTTTCTTGAACAACTATCTGTACCTTCTATAGATGCTTCCATAGAAGAATTCCCGACCAGCAATCAGGTCGGAGCCCTTGAGCAAAATTCGGATTGGGCTAAACCATTTAAAGCCTATCTAGAACATGGGACATTGCCTAAGGAAATACATGAAAAAGACAAATTGATTTGAAAGACACGAATGTAAAAATTACTCAACAATACTCTTTATAGAAAGGGAGCTCATGGAGTTTTGATGAAATGTATATCCCAAGAAAAAGGGATAGCATTACTCCATGAAATCCATGGGGGCTTGTGTGGAGCACACACTTCGTATAGAACTCTGGTCGGCAAAGCATTTCGACAAGGATTATACTGGCCCACTGCTCTACAAGATGCGATGCACCTTGTAAAGACTTGCGAGCAATGTCAGCTTCATGCCCGACAAATGCATCAGCCCACAAATCAATTGCAAACGATTCCATTATCATGGCCATTTTCGACATGGGGCATTGATATATTAGGTCCTTTACCCAAGGCAACAAATGGATATAAATTCCTATTCGTTGCTATCGATACTTTCATAAAATGGATAGAGGCTGAGCCAGTAGTTTCCATTATGACTCAAGCTGCTAGAAAATTCTTTGTGAAAAATATAGTCACTAGATTTGGAATTCCTAGTAGACTAATTACTGATGATGGATCACAGTTTGTTAGTGGTCTATTTCAAGATTACTATGATGAAATAAACACAAAGATTTGTTATGCTTTTGTTGCTCATCCACAAAGTAACAGAGCAGTAGAACGTACAAACGGCCAAATCATGCAAGGCATGAAAAAACGAGTGTTCGATCGTTCAAGAATACGCTCGGGGGCTTGGGGAGACGATCTTTACTCAGTGCTTTGGGCTTTACGCACAATGACTAGCAGAGCTACGGGTGAAACACCTTTTTTCACTGGTTTATGGTGCAGAAGATGTTCTGACCAGTGAAATACATCTTGATTCAACAAGAATCGTTTCTTTTGAATAGGTTGATCAAGGTAGTCAACGCAAAGATCACATTAATCTCCTAGAAGAAAAGCGAGACATAGCACTTGTTAGGTCGACAGCCTACTTACAGGGATTGAGAAAATACTACAATAAACGAGTTCAACCTAGAACTCTTAATGTGGGAGACTTGGTTCTAAGACGTATCCAAACCAGTCTAACTTAAACAAGTTATCTTCCAAATGGGAAGGTCCCTTTACAGTAGTCTCAGTCACTCGACCTGGTTCTGTTTGGCTTACTATGGAAGACGGATGAATCCTTTCCAACATTTGGAATATCCAACATCTTCGTAGGTTCTATATATAGATTTACACTTTCCATGAATAAAATTCATATTTTATAAATTACGTATTCTTGGTGTTATATCAAAAAGCTATTTCTTGTCTTGCTTTCATTCTAAGAAATCATGAAAGTCTAATCCGACCTAACTCCCTGAGCAAAACACGAGGTTGCTGGTTGGGTTGTGATGTGACTTCTAATAGAGACTTTTCATGTAAGACAATACTTACTGTGTTGAAACTCATTAGACTGACTTCATCTCTGACATACTACCAGTTAATACTAAGTGTATAACAGAGAGAAATCAGGTCGGCACCAATAAACAAAAAAATGTTTCCTTTTTGATCACATAGTTGATCGGTCAAACAAATAGTTGAGGGCTAGTAATGATATACTTAAGACAAATTAGAAGCAAATAAGTTATAGAGTAATTCATAACACACAAGATAGACATGGAAGAAAATTTTCATTTCATTACATTTCGAATTGAATTTTTATATTTTTCATATACAAATCCATGGTAGATGCTACTTCTCCCTGTGTTTGTTTCATTTCTTCTTCGGTTGAGAACTGTAGGTTGGAAACCAACTTCTCCAACTCAACAACATCTTTGTAGTAATGCCTCAGCTTCATGAAGAGGGCATTAACTTGGAAGCTGATCGACTATTGAAGAGCTGGTTTGATAGTGTTCAACATCACAGGGATATGTTCGGAGAGGTTCTTTTGTTGATCCTTTATCCCCATGACCAGTTCATCAAGCGGCAGATCTTGATTTAGGAACAAAGAAGATGAAAATCCTGAAGAACAAAGAAGAAAGAAAGCGGAAAAGACAAGATGTTTTTTCGCTGAAAGAAGTCTACAAACGTAAAGCACTCCAAGGGGGTCTATTCCCCATTTATACATTTTTACCGTCGATTCGGTTACCAAGGTAATAGAAAAGATTTCCTCGAGACGCTACAAATGACATGATTAGTGTGGTACACTATCTCAGAAGTTGAAAAGCCTTGAAAGAATACACGTATTCTCTCAAGACTTAGGGTCTAGCTGACGACAATAATTAAACCTATCTTGAGGCCCATTAATGGCTACGGTTCTCAATGAGCCCGTCATATCCTCATAAATGCGACCCATATTCTAAAGAGACACACTATCATTATCGATCAAGATTTCTGTTGACCACATAAAGACCACCCGACCTGATTCAGGTCAGACGACAAATAAGCATTTCCAGGTCGGTGATAGCCTGATATGAGAAACCATTCAGGTCGGGCTGTGACGTCTTTTACCATGCTGATCTAGATTTAAGCCAGTCCAACCAGGCTCTGGTCAGACAGAAGAAAAGTTCTTTACGCAGAAATAACATGCAAAAGAAGCTTTCTCTGACAAGTACTAACAACCGCTTGGAAGTTACCTGACGAATACTTATACCATGGGTATTCCCAGCAGCCCGGAACCTCGAGCGGGCTGCCTTCAAGGCCCAGCTCCAGCCGGAGACCTGTGGGCCGCAGACAAGCTCGGTCCCCAACCAGGCTCCAGCTCGAACACCCCGTCCAACCTTCTCCGACCGCCCGGGTCAGGGTAGGTGGCCTGCCCTGCCAAACGCGACGTCCCGGGACGTCCGTGTCAGGGTAGGTGGCTCCTTTCTAAGGTGTCAGGGGAGCCGCCTGCGAAATCAGGCTCCGGTCCCATCGCTTTGACACGCAACATGAGGGAGCGTTGCCTCCCAAGGCCCCAAGGGTCATTCGCCATTAAAACCAGCCGCCTGACAAGCGTACGGGACGGCGCGTCACATCCCCCCGATAGGACGAAACCTTTCTTCCACCGCAAGCCTACCGACCAAGCACGCGGGGAGGTGGAGGCCGGTCGGACGCCAAGGCCGAAGATCAAACCCCGAGACAAGACACCCTTTCTCCTTCTTTTTTCCTTTCTTTAGAGGAGCTCCCGTGTAACCCGCCGCTCCCGTCTATATAAGGGAGAACAGGGGGTGTGAGAAGAGGGTGAGTGTGTGAGAAACATTTGGAGAGAACACTTGGACAACGAACAAACCCTAACTTCCTCTTGGAAGTGGCGATTGTGATACTTCAAAAGGGCATATACACAGCGAACAAACTGGAGTAGGGATATTCAGCCCGAACCAGTATACACTTTGGGCTCCCTTGAGTCAGGCCATTCGAGGAGAGGGAACGTGCGACCCCCCTAGACCAAAAAATCGTATTGCCGGTGCTCGAAACACCGACAGTTGGCACGCCAGGTAGGGGATCTTTGCGCGTCGACATCATCTCCCGCTTCGCCTTCTCGATGGCTTCCTTCACCCATGCCGGTGCACCCGCATCGGGGGGCTGGATTCGTTTCGGCACCCTCGACTTCGTCACCACCACCACGGGAGAGATCGTGCCCATCCTTGTCGCCGTCCGTGACCAGGCTCCCTCCGGGGGTCTGAGCGCAGTTGCCGCCCTCCTCAGCAATCTCTGCCTCGAGTCCCCCGCGCAGGCCTTGACGACGGAGCAACGGGCGGCGGCCTTCCCATCCACGGGTTCTCGACTCGTGGCAATGACCGGTTACGTGCCGTCCACCATCCACGACCTGCTGGAGGACTCCTCCAGCCACGGCTCCAGCTCCGACAAGGAGCACACCCCCCGCAGGTTGCACTCTCGAGAGTGCAACATGGCGGGCGTGACGGACACCGCCGCCACTTCCCCAACTCCCGGCGCTCTCCTCCCGCGTACCGAAGCACAGGAGGATGAGCACCGGCGCAAGAGCTTCGCGTGCCTCCAAGCTCGCCGTGATGAGCTCCAGCAGCAGCACGAGGAGCTTGAGGCCCGCAGGGCCGAGCTCGACAGGCTCCAGGCCGACCTGGAGCAACGTCAACTCGAGCCCCCACTTCTGTCCGGCGTGCGTGTGCGTGCGCACCAAGTACACCACCAGCTCGCTGAGGGATCGGACGGCCTCCCGTTCTTCCCCCACGCGAGCCAAAACGTCGCCGTAGCTGCAATGCTGCTCCGTGGGCTCCCTGAGCCCACAGACCCGGAGGCTAAGGTCACGTACCAGAACCTCCGGGGGCTGATGGAGCGTGCTGCCGTCTAGCACGCATAGGGCTCCGGCTCTCACCACTCGGGCGCAACCTCGAGCCGCCCGGGTGCCCGTCCTCGCGGGACCAGCAAGAACCGGCGAAGATGGCGTCGCAGCATGTGCGACCCCAGGCATCGCGCACCCCAGTGCGCCTTCGCTTGGGGGACAACCGTGACGTCCGCGCCACCCTCGAAGCAAGGAGGAGGGCCGCCGATGCGGTGGCCCATTCACAGGTCGCGGACAGCGGAAGACGCGACCACCGTGGTCCGGGCCCCAACGGCCCAGGACCGCGGGCATTCGCTCGCGCCATCTGCAATGCGGACTTCCCGGCTAGGTTCCAGGCCCCGGTCAATATAGCCAAGTACATAGGGGCGACAAACCCTAGTGTCTGGCTGGAAGACTACCGGCTCGCCTGCTGGGCGGGAGGAGCGGTTGATGATCTCTTCATCATCCAGTACCTCCCCATCTACCTTGCGGAATCCGCTCGAGCCTGGCTCGAGTATCTGCCCGCTGACACCATCAGGAGTTGGGAGGACCAATGGATCTTTTCGTCGGGAATTTCCAGGGCACTTACAAACGCCCTGGCAACTCTTGGGACCTGAAGAGCTGCAAACAGCAGCCAGGGGAGACGCTCCGGGACTACATCCAGCGCTTCTCCCAGCAGTGCAATGAACTCCTCGATATTCGCGACGCCGACGTCGTCGGGGCGTTCATCTACGGCACCACCTGCGAGTCCTTGGTGCACAAGTTGGGCTACACTAAGCCCAGAACCACCAAGGAGCTCCTCGACATCGCCACCAACCACACCTCCGGTGAGGAGGCTGTGGGGGCCATCTTCGACAAGAAGAAGGCCAACCGAGCACCCGGTTTCGAAGCCGGAGCCGCCTCCGACCGCTCCGACAAACGGAAGCGAAAGGGGAAGCAAGGCCGCGAGGGCCGCATGGTCGCTGCCGCCGACCGTCCTGTGAAGCAGCAAGTCCGACAGGGACCCGACCATTTCGAAAAGCTGATGGATGGTCCGTGCCCGAACCACGCCTATCCTGTCAAGCACAAGTACCGGGACTGCGAGGTCCTGAAGCGCTTCCTTTCCGGAAATCCCACGATGTCGCGGGGCAAGGGGAAGAAGCGGGACCCGGCGCCAGATGCCGGGGCCAAGGGGGAGGAGGCAAACGACGAGTTCCCACAGCTCGACGGTTGCCTCATGATCTTCGGCGGATCAGCATGCTACGCCGACAAGCGTCGGCTGAAGCTCGCCTACCGTGAGGTCCACACGGTGACCCCCGCTGTGCCCACTTACCTGCGGTGGTCGGAATCCCCGATCACGTTCGATCGGAACGACCACCTCGACCGCGTCCCGCATCCGGGATGCTACCCACTCGTCGTCGACCCCATCGTGGGGACGAAGCGCCTGACCAAGGTGCTGATGGATGGCGGAAGCGGCCTCAACATCCTGTATGTTGAGACCCTCGATGCCCTAGGGGTCCCTCGCTCGAGTCTTCGATCGAGCAAGGCGCCTTTCCACGGCGTCGTCCCTGGCCAACAGGCCTATCCACTCGGATAGGTCGACCTGCCCGTTACCTTCGAGAGCCCTGGAAATTTCCGCACTGAAAACCTCACCTTTGAGTTTGTGGAATTCCCCGGCTCCTACCACGCCATCCTGGGGAGGCCGTGCTACGCCAAGTTCATGGCGGTCCCCAACTATACTTACATCAAGCTGAAGATGCCGGGGCCAAAAGGAGTCATCACCGTGGCCTCGTCTTTTCAGCTCGCCTACAACTGCGAGCAAAGTAGTTGTGAGCTGGCATCGGCGGTCCTTGCGTCCGCCGAGCTCGTCGACATCCAGGGAAAGGTCCCCGGATCCTCCCCCGATTCCAGCAAGTCGGGGCCAAGCTCCTTCAAGTCCGTGGAGGACACGAAGGAGGTCGCGGTTGATCCCCAGGATCCTGCCAAGACGGTGCGGGTCGGAGCCACGCTCCCCGCCAAATAGGAAAGCGCGCTCATCGACTTCCTCTGAGCAAACCGGGACGTCTTCGCGTGGAGGCCCTCGGACATGCCCGGAATCCCGAGAGAAGTCGCCGAGCATTCCTTGAACATCCGGCCGGGCTCTAGGCCGGTCGCTCAGCACCTGCGCCGTTTCGACGAAGAAAAGCACAAGGCCATCAGGGAACAAATCGCCAAGCTCTTAGCTGCCGGATTTGTAAGGGAGGTGCGCCACCCCGAGTGGCTCGCCAATCCCGTCCTTGTAAAAAAGAAATCTGGGCAATGGAGATTGTGCGTTGATTACACAAGCCTGAACAAGGCGTGTCCTAAAGACCCGTTCCCATTGCCCCGCATCGACCAAGTAGTGGATTCCACCGCCGGGTGTGAGTCCCTCTCATTTCTGGATGCCTACTCGGGCTATCACCAGATCGCGATGAAGGAGTCCGACCAGCTCGCGACCTCCTTCATCACCCCGTATGGCTCGTTTTGTTACGTAATGATGCCATTTGGTCTGAAAAATGTGGGTGCTAAATACCAGCGATGTATGCAGACGTGTTTTTTCGACCAAATAGGTTGTAACATTGAGGCATACGTCGATGACATCGTTGTCAAGACCAGGAAGGCCGACGACCTCGTCACCGACCTGGAGGAGACTTTTGCGAACCTTCGGCGGTTCCGCATAAAGCTCAACCCTGAGAAGTGCGTTTTCGGGGTCCCGAAGGGAAAGCTGCTCGGCTTCATTGTCTCCTAACGCGGCATCGAAGACAACCGCGAGAAGATCTCTGCCATCATGAAGATGGGGCCAATCAACAACCTGAAGGGAGTCCAAAGGCTGACGGGGTGCCTCGCAGCCCTGAGCCGTTTCGTGTCTCACCTCAGCGAGCGCGGGATGCCACTCTACAAACTGTTGAAGAAATCCGACCGCTTCGTCTGGACGCAAGAAGCACAGGAAGCCCTCAGTCGACTGAAGGCATTCCTGACTTTGCCTCCGGTGCTGGTCGCCCCCACGCTGCAGGAACCTTTGCTCCTCTACATCACCGCCACAACCCAGGTCGTCAGCGCGGCACTCGCCGTAGAGCGAGCCGAGGAAGGATGCGTGCTCAAGGTGCAAAGGCCAGTATACTTCGTCAGCGAAGTACTCTCCGAAACAAAGACCCGTGCCGCAGAATCTGAAGGCTGGCAGACGCGGTGCTCATCGCGAAGAGGAAGCTGGTGCACTACTTCGACCGACACCCAGTCTCAGTGGTGACTTCCTCACCACTCGGCGAGATCGTCCACAACCGTGACGCCACGGGGAGGATAGCCAAATGGGCGCTCGATCTCAACGGCCTTGACATATCGTACGTCCCTAGGAAGGCGATCAAGTCTCAGGTCCTGGCCGACTTCGTCGCCGAGTGGACCGAAGCTCAAGCTCCGCCAACGATGGAAGACCTGGAGTACTGGACGATGTACTTCGACGGGTCCTACACCAAGAATGGAGCAGGGGCGGGAGTCGTCATCGTCTCCCCGCTCGGCAACAAGCTTTAGTACGCCATCCGACTGCTCTTCGACGAGACCAACAATGTCGCTGAGTACGAGGCCTTGGTCAACGGTCTCTGGATCGCTGCCGACCTCGGTGCCCGGCGACTCTACGTCCATGGCGACTCCAAGCTCATTGTCGACCAAGTAATGAAGTCCACGGAGCCTCGCGACGCTCGCATGGCGACCTATTGCTTGGAAGTGCGCAAGCTCGAGGAATGGTTCAAGGGTTTTGAGCTTCACCACAGCTACAGATGCTACAACAGCGAAGCCAACGCACTTGCCAACCTCGCCTCCAGCCGGGGACCGGTCTCTCCCAGGATCTTCGTCTCCGATCTTCACAAGCCATCCATCCGGATTGGATCCAACAGTCGAGAGCGCGTCAGGCCCTGAAGCGACCACCCGCCGAAAGCGATCGGGCTCAGGCCCGCCTGGGTCGGACCGAAGTGTGCTCACCATCGACTCTGACTGGAGGGAGCCTTTCATCGCCGGTTGGCGGACTGATCGCTCCCCGCTGACCCAAACGAGGCCCGACGCCTCGCTCAAAGGGCGAAATCCTTCGTCCTGGTGGAGAAAGAGCTCTACAAGAAAAGCCCTTCCGGGGTTCTCCATAGATGCATATTGACCGACCGGGGCAAGGAGTTGTTGATCGACATCCACGGCAGCATCTGCGGCCACCACGCCGCGCCACGGTCCCTGGTAGGGAAAGCCTTCCGACAGGGCTTCTACTGGCTGACCGCCGTGGCCGACGCCGAACAGATCGTCCGCACCTGCGAAGGATGTCAGTTCTTCGCTCGGCAGACGCATCTCCCAGCGCAGGCTCTACAGACAATCCCCATCACCTGGCCATTCGCGGTCTGGGGACTTGATCTGGTCGGGCCCTTCAGGAAGGCGCCCGGGGGCTTCAGTCATCTACTTGTCGCGGTGGATAAGTTCACCAAATGGATAGTGTAGGATCGAAGTATACGAATATAGCAATCAGAGGGGGGTGAATGATTGTGCGGAAGCTAAAACCAAATTCTTGACCTATTAAAAGTTCACCCCTAAAACAGAACCAAATAATTGCCTCGTTTTCGACAAAAACAGAATGACAGAGGTTTGGTAAAACGCGAATTCTCAGAGATCCAACCGTTAGATTGATCTGAAATTTGGACACAAGAAACTAGATTCCAATACGAATCGAACCCAAAAAGAATCAGCTCGATCGGACTTACGGATCAAAAGTTATGAGCTTCGCAAGCTTGCTGATCCAGAACTTGACGAGAATCAATCTAATCAAAACTTCAAGATTAAACAAGAACGACAAAAGATTGATCAACTAGACTTTGAGAAACACTAGATCAATACCCTAGAGAGGTTTTTGATGGATCAAATCAAGATAAAACTTAAAGAACAAAAACCAATCTAGAACTAGAACAAGCATGCAAACAAGAACAAAAAAGAGAACGTTGAAGCAATGCGGGAACTAGAAGAATTGATCTTTATTTCTTTTGTCTAAAGTACTCTCATCAAAAGAGTACAAACCCTAAAACCAAGCTCAAGGCTTGATGCGCTTAGCTCGCTTGGTGCCTTTCAACAGGAGACCCCACCTATTTAAAGCACCAACCCACAAGGAGTTACGAATACGATTCCTATTCCCTAGAAGGAATCCGTATCCAACACAACTCTACTTGGCCCAACCTGGCGAGTACAACTCTTACTGCACGCGTATGGCAACCCTACCATACTCACGTGACTAACACTTTGCACGCGTATGGCCACCGCCATACTCACGTGACTAACACTTTGCACGCGAATGACCTCCTGCCATTCTCACGTGACTAACCATTCTTCATGTGCACCATTCCCTTAGCCCGAGCGTCCGCATGACATCCTTGACCACCAAGACCTCAGTTCCTCCTGAACCTAGTCCCGAACCTCGGTTCCTCCATGAACCTAGTTCCGGTCCGTCATCGACCACATTCGTCTTCGAGCAATACCGCACATGAACAAACCACAAAACAAATCCGAGCACAAGTCCACGACTTGACTCAAGGTCAATCCATGCAACTACTCACATGAGCATTGCATAAAGTCCACTTCAAAACACGCATCATGAAATCATCACAAATTTCATAATTTCAAATTCAAACCATTTCAATTTTGCTCAAAACCGCCAAAAGCATGTGTGTATGATGACCAAAACATTTGGTCCATCATACATGGAAGTATGAGTTTGCTAAAAGCATGTGTATGGCGGACCAAAAATTTGGTCCGTCAT
This sequence comes from Rhipidocladum racemiflorum, assembly GCA_036346355.1. Taxonomy (NCBI): domain Eukaryota; kingdom Viridiplantae; phylum Streptophyta; class Magnoliopsida; order Poales; family Poaceae; genus Rhipidocladum; species Rhipidocladum racemiflorum. Next base: position 26,936,089 of record CM070571.1, read on the forward strand.
GCATGGGAAAAGCGAGATCGCCAAAGCATGTGTATGGCGGACCAAAAATTTGGTCCGTCATGCATGGGAAAAACGAGTTCGCCAAAGCATGTGTATGGCGGACCAAAAATTTGGTCCGTCATGCATGGGAAAAACGCGATTTCTTGAACAAGCGTAAAAGCATCAAAATCACGTTTATGACGGACCAAAGACTTTGGTCCGTCATACATGCGAAACTCACTGCTTTTTGGATGTTTGGTCCAGCGCAATTGCAAAGTCTCTGTTTTTGGATGTTTGAATGTTTGGCCCTTTATGCAAGCAATTTTGCAAGATTAAACCTAATCAATTTTTCAGCACATTATCAAGCCAATTTTTCATTACATGATCAAGCCAATTTTTCATCACATGATTCACAATCTCCCCCTTGATGAAAACATTGGCAACACCAAATAGAATTGAACATTTGGCATTCACTTTACAAAAGATTTTGAAATCCAAAAGATCAAGGACCAAAAAGAGAAAAACACAGAATTCCCCTTTGACCAAAATGCAAAACAAAATCTCCCCCTGAGAAGGAAAATGTGTGTGAATGTGCAATGTGTCCAAAATTCCTAAAAATCTCCAAACTTCTCACAAAATGCCAGAAACAAATCCCCCTTTTTCTTTGAACTTCTCAAATATTCCCAAAATATCTCCCCCTTTGACAATGGATTCATCAAGAGTACAAAAGAGAGAATTTGTTCAAAATTTTTCCTGTAGCAAAGATTTCACAAGGAGAAACAAGGGAGTGCCAAGATAGGAAAAGATGAGCTCATTCGATCATATAACCTTATATATCACATAATATGCAAAATACATGATCTTGAAGTGATTTTAACAAGTTAGGGAATGACATGCATCTCAACCTCAATTTAGTCAACTATAGCCAAGTACTAAGCAAGATCTTAGCAGAAAAAGCAAGGCTTTAAAAAAATTGAAGCAACTAACAACTTAGGGCGAGCAAGTAGTTTCAACTCCAATCTAGTAGACCAATTTAATCTTTAAACAATAAATCGCATGTGGCATGCTTGAAGCATACTTCTTTTATTTTCTAGGAGTGGCATGCTTGAAGCATACATCTTATCTTTGAGGGAATGGCATGCTTGAAGCATACATCTTATTTTTAAGGAAAGCATGCCTGAAGCATACAACTTGAAGCTTTTGCTTTTAACACCCCTTTTTTTATTCCCTTTTCTTTTTTCTTTTTCTTTGATTATAAACATGCAAAAATGATTAAATGGTCTTATGAAAGAGTAAAGTTGAAACCACACTTGCTTCATAGCCCAAATTTGTCAAGAGGATTCAATATCAAGCCTAGAAGAGTAAGAATCACAGAGTATTTAGCTATAGGCAATCAGATCAGGGAATTTCGCAATGTCATTCTTAGTTCAAGTGAGACAATTTAGATTATCATATATTAGCTCAATTATATAGTATATAAAGAAATATGATAAAGTGAGCTCATCAAGTGAAAGAACTTGGCAAAGAAACTCCTCAAAACAATCCCATTGGATGAACAATTCCAAGTTCTCCCGAATAAAAGCAAAACGAGAAGAAGACAAAGGTTTTGTGAAAATGTCTGCCAATTGATGTTCAGTATCCACATGATGAAGCACAATGTTGCCTTTTTCAACATGATCTCTAAGAAAGTGAAATCTGATGTCAATATGTTTTGTTCTTGAATGTTGCACAGGGTTCTTAGCAATGCAAATTGCACTAGTGTTATCACACAGAAAAGGAACACTATCCAAAATAACCCCATAATCTTTAAGTGTAGCTACTATCCAAAGAATTTGAGAACAACAACTAGCAGCAGCCACATATTCAGATTCAGCAGTTGATTGTGCAACAGAAGATTGCTTTCTAGATGACCATGCAATGAGAGAATTTCCCAAGAAGTGACATGAACCAGAAGTGCTCTTCCTATCAATTCTACATCCTCCAAAATCAGCATCAGAAAAAGATCTCAAACTAATGCATGAGGAAGCAGAAAGCCAAATGCCAAAATCTTGAGTTCCATGAAGATACTTGAAAATCCTTTTGACAGCTTGTCGATGTGAAGCACATGGGGAAGCTTGAAAACGAGCACACAAGCACACAGCAAATTGTATATCCGGCCTTGATGCAGTGAGGTACAAAAGTGAACCTATCATGCTTCTATGTTCCTTTTGATCAACCGGCTCACCATCTTCATCAGGGTCAAGTGCGCAAGTGCTCTCCATAGGTGTCATGATCGGCTTGCTGTTTTCCATCCCAAAACGATGTAGCAAGTCTCTTGTATATTTGCTTTGATGCACAAAAGTACCATCCTTCGTTTGCTTGATTTGAAATCCCAAAAGTATGTCAACTCACCCATCATACTCATCTCAAACTCCTTCCTCATTGTTTTCAAAACTCGGACACTAAAACATGAGATGAACCACCAAAGATAATATCATCAACATAAATCTGAGCGAATAGTTGATCATTGCCTTGCTTGAGTAAAAAGAGAGTTTTGTCAACCTTTCCCATTAAAAGCCTTTTTCAAGTAAAAGGTTTTTAGCCTATCATACCATGCTCTAGGGGCTTGTTTCAAACCATACAAAGCTTTTGTTAGTTTGAACACATGATTTGGAAACTTTGGATTTTCAAAACCAGGTGGTTGCTTGACATAAACCTCCTCATTTATGTAGCCATTCAGAAAAGCACTTTTCACATCCATTTGATACAATTTGAAACCTTTGGATGCAAAAGAAAAGCTAAAAGGATTATAATGGCTTCAATTCTAGCAACAGGAGCAAAGGTTTCATCAAAATCTAAGCCTTCAATTTGAGTGTAACCTTGAGCAACCAATCTAGCCTTGTTTCTAACAACAACACCATCCTCACTTTGTTTATTTTTGAAAACCCATCTAGTTCCAATAACATTAAAATCTGGAGGTGGTGAGACAAGTTTCCAAACTTTATTTCGTTCAAAATTCTCTAATTCTTCATGCATGGCATTGATCCAAGATTCGTCAGATAATGCATGAGATATATCTTTGGGTTCAAAAGAAGCAACTAAAGCGAGAATGAGTATGAGTGTCGAATGAATAAACCTGGATCGAGTGACTCTCTCATTTAGGTCTCCAATCATTTGTTCAGATGGATGCATTTTACGAATGTACAAGGGAGCATTGGCTTTTGAGACTTCTCCTTCTCCTTCTTCATTTTCAGCATGTACAGATGATGTTGTAGCTTGAGGATGGTTAGCTGTAGGTGATGTAGTAGTAGGTGCCAAAGGTGCTACAGCTTGTTGTGCATTAGAAAGAGTCAAGACCTCATCTTCAACATCATCATTATCTTCAAAGATTTTCTCCCCCTGAACATATGCGCTGCACTGCATTGCTTGGACTAGTGCCTGGACTAGCCTCATCAAAAGTAACTTCACAAGTTTCCACAATTTTGTTAGTCTCCAAAACAAGCACACGATAGCCACGAGTATGAGCAGGATATCTAAGAAAAATGCCATCAGTTGATCTAGCTTCAAATTTATCAAGATTTCCAGATTTCAAGACAAAACATTTGCATCCAAAAACTCGAAAGTGAGAAACAGAAGGTCTATGTCCAAACCGAAGCTCATATGGAGTCTTACCCAATTTTGATCTCAGAAACACACGGTTTGAAACTAACAAGCAGTTGAAATCGCTTCAGCCCAAAAATTTCGAGGAGAGTGATGCTCATCTAGCATAGTTCTAGCCATTTCAACTAACGTTCTATTTTTCCTTTCAACTACACCATTTTGTTGAGGCACTCTAGGAGATGAAAATTGATGATCAATTCCTTTTTCAGCACAAAAGAGATCAAAGGAAGCATTTTTTAATTCAGTTCCATTATCACTTCTAATAGCTTTGAGAGCTCCTGGATGGTCAATAAAAAGCCTAAGAACAAGACTTCTAAAATGACTAAAAGCCTCATCCTTAGATGCCATAAAATACACCCAAGAGTATCTAGAAAAATCATCAACAATCACAAGCACATACCGTTTGCCTCCAAAGGATTGAACTCGAGATGGTCCAACTGTATCAAGATGTAGAAGCTGTCCTGGAGCGTTTGTCATCACCATGGTAAGAGGTGGATGTGAACCTGCAATCATCTTACCATGTCTACAAGAAGAACATACTAGATTGCTATCACTCTTAAGCTTAGGCAAGCCACGTATAAGATCTAAACCACTTACACGAGTAAGATGATTAAAACCAACATGACCAAGTCTACGATGCCAAAAGAATAAATCTTTAGAAACATTGGCAATTAGACACCTATGCTTAAAAGAAGGTGATGCATCAAAATCAGCTTTAAAGACTCTTCCAAAACGAGAAATTTTGAACACAAGATCACCTGAAGCATCTAGCACTTTGCATTCATTTTTTTTAAAGCTTATCTCAAGATCTTCATCAAGCATTTGAGAGACAGAAAGCAAGTTATATTTCAAATTTTCAACAAGAGCTACATCTTTGAACATAAACTTGTCACTTACCTTTATTGTACCTTTTGCCACAACAGAAGAGGAAGAAGCATCTCCAAAAGTAACACTTTCAAAGACGAGATGCACGAGTGAGGAGGAGAACCAATTCTTATCACCGGACATGTGGCGTGAGCATCCTAATCCACTAGCCATATGTTCTCCTTCCTCGCGCGAGAAGCCTACATAGCAAAACATGTCGAGGTCTCGATCTTGGGGTTAGGAATGAGATTTTTGGGAATCCAAGATCTTGAGACACACGACGCACAACAAGAGGGTACAACACGATAATTTTTATGCACAAAATCAGATTTGCCTTTTCCCATGTTTCTAGGAACAGAAGGTGTTTTCATCACTCTAGGCGCATAAAAATGTGCTTTGCTGAAATTTGACCTAGCCTTAGTTCTTTCCTTCTTTTCTTTGTTTGGCTAGTCTAAAGCAAAAATTTACTAAGTGTCCATCTCTACCACAATGAGTGCAAGTGTACTTGACATGATGTTTAGCTTTAACAAGAAAAGCACATTTTGCATTCATCATAGTAGAAGATAAAAACCAAACAGATTGAAAAGCAATTTTCTTAGGCTCATTAGATAACTCAATTTTGCAAGGAGCCCTGAACAACGGTCTGAGGTTTAGTTTCATATGTGGCATAAGGATCAAAACCAAAACCTCTCTTCTTTGTGCTAACCTTAGATTGATCCAAAATCATGTTAAACTTCTTCTTGCCATTAGTGAAACGTTCCAAAGAATTTTGCAAGTAATCAACTTTCTTAGCAAGAGTTAAACAATTATTGCGGGGAACATCTACTTTTCCTTTTTGCTTGCGACAAGTTGAGCATGAGAGAATTTCATGTGAAAGCAAATTATCAGATTAATTGAGAAACCCTAGCATTTGCATCTTTCAATTTTAATTCAAGAGTTGAGCATTTAGAACAAGAAGTTGAACTATGCAAATCATCGATTGGAACAGCTAGCATGTACAACATGTTTCTCATTTTCTCATTTAGATGCAACAAAAGAGCATGTTCTTTCCTAAGCAAGGTGAGCTCATTGTAAATTAAGTCACATGATTTGCAAGTATCATCACTAGGAATCAAAGTCTTAAGTCTAGCAATTTCAGCATTCAATGATTCAATAATGAAATCATGTTTCTTAATTTTCTTATCACGTTTGTCAAGCAATTTTCCAAGACGAGCAACAGCAATAGCTAATTCATCATAAGAGGATCTACCTCATTGAAGTTCTTTATCGTGGTCGCCCCTCGGTGAAGCTATCCTTGCTGCTTGCCATGAGACATAATCCTATCAAATCATGCTTGCTTGGAGTTGCATCATCTTCGCTGCTCTCCGAGTCCACATCGCTCAAATTAACTTGTTCAAGAGCGGAAAGAACTCGGTGAACCACCTTGCGGTTGATGAAGCTCTTCTTCTTCCTATCATTTGTGAGAACCTTTTCTTCTCATTCCTTCGTCGTTGTCCTTCTCCTCCTTTGATGTTTTTCCTGCAAGCTTAGGACAATTTGTGCGAATATGGTTGAGGTCACCACACTCATAGCATCTTGGAGGACCACCTCTCTTTCTCATTCTCACATTCTCGCAAAGCTTTGTTAAAGCGAGAAGAGAGTAGTGCCAGATCTTCTTCAGAAACTCTTCAAGTTGCTCATCTGTTAAAGAAGACATGGAAGACAAGGCAAAGCTAGAAGAAGAATTTGCATTTGACATGTTAGGGTTAGAGATCAAAGCAATTGATTTAATGTTACCCTTCCTGGCAAGAACATCCAACTCATGAGTTTTCAACTTAGAGTAAAGAACATCTAATGTGAGTGTGCTCATGGTAGTAGATTCTTGTATAGATGTTACTTTCATCTCCCACACCGACATGTCCAAAGCACTAAGCAATTGTCGAGCATTTTCAGCATCGGTGTAGCTAACTCCAACAAAGACGTAGATTGCTAAGAATTTTATTGAAACGTGCAAAGAAGTCATCTACTGATTCACTAGGTTTCATCTCAAAACGCATGTATTCTTTTTTGTAAATATCTTGGCGAACCTCTTTGTGATGTTAGAACCCTCATGGTAATCACAAAGAGATTTCCATACCTCATATGCGGATCGAAGATAAACCACACGATCAAAGTCGCTGCGTCCCAAGCCTTGGATGATCAAGTTGCGTGCCTTGCTATTTGCTTCAACATGTGTGCGATTGGTGTCGTTGACGTTGTCGTTTGCAGGGACTTCATATGGCTTGTAGACCTTCTCCCAAATTGTGAAGCCCTGTGCTTGGATGAACGCCTCCATCTTGGCCTTCCAAAACTGAAAATCAACACCATCGAACACACATTGTTTTGTCGAATAACGATCCATTGATCTAATCACCGGTTAAGATAGATTAGAGAAACCTTGCTCTGATACCACTTGTAGGATCGAAGTATACGAATATAGCAATCAGAGGGGGGGTGAATGATTGTGCGGAAGCTAAAACCAAATTCTTGACCTATTAAAAGTTCACCCCTAAAACAGAACCAAATAATTGCCTCGTTTTCGACAAAAACAGAATGACAGAGGTTCGGTAAAACGCAAATTCTCAGAGATCCAACCGTTAGATTGATCTGAAATTTGGACACAAGAAACTAGATTCCAATACGAATCGAACCCAAAAAGAATCAGCTCGATCGGACTTACGGATCAAAAGTTATGAGCTTCGCAAGCTTGCTGATCCAGAACTTGACGAGAATCAATCTAATCAAAACTTCAAGATTAAACAAGAACGACAAAAGATTGATCAACTAGACTTTGAGAAACACTATATCAATACCCTAGAGAGGTTTTTGATGGATCAAATCAAGATAAAACTTAAAGAACAAAAACCAATCTAGAACTAGAACAAGCATGCAAACAAGAACCAAAAAGAGAACGTTGAAGCAATGCGGGAACTAGAAGAATTGATCTTTATTTCTTTTGTCTAAAGTACTCTCATCAAAAGAGTACAAACCCTAAAACCAAGCTCAAGGCTTGATGCGCTTAGCTCTGCTTGGTGCCTTTCAACAGAGACCCCCACCTATTTAAAGCACCAACCCACAAGGAGTTCAATACGATTCCTATTCCCTAGAAGGAATCCGTATCCAACACAACTCTACTTGGCCCAACCTGGCCGAGTACAACTCTTGCACGCGTATGGCAACCCTACCATACTCACGTGACTAACACTTTGCACGCGTATGGCCACCTGCTATACTCACGTGACTAACACTTTGCACGCCAATGACCTCCTGCCATTCTCACGTGACTAACCATTCTTCATGTGCACCATTCCCTTAGCCCGAACGTCCCGCATGACATCCTTGACCACCAAGACCTCAGTTCCTCCTGAACCTAGTCCCGAACCTCAGTTCCTCCATGAACCTAGTTCCGGTCCCGTCATCGACCACATTCGTCTTCGAGCAATACCTGCACATGAACAAACCACAAAACAAATCCGAGCACAAGTCCACGACTTGACTCAAGGTCAATCCATGCAACTACTCACATGAGCATTGCATAAAGTCCACTTCAAAACACGCATCATGAAATCATCATAAATTTCATAATTTCAAATTCAAACCATTTCAATTTTGCTCAAAACCGCCAAAAGCATGTGTATGACAGACCAAAACATTTGGTCTGTCATACATGGGAAGTATGAGTTTGCTAAAAAGCATGTGTATGGCGGACCAAAAAATTTGGTCCGTCATGCATGGGAAAAATGAGTTTGCCAAAACGCATGTGTATGGCGGACCAAAAAATTTGGTCCGTCATGCATGGGAAAAACGCGATTTCTTGAACAAGCGTAAAAGCATCAAAATCACGTTTATGACAGACCAAAGACTTTGGTCCGTCATACATGCGAAACTCACTGTTTTTTGGATGTTTGGTCTGGCGCAAATGCAAAGTCTCTGTTTTTGGATGTTTGAATGTTTGGCCCTTTATGCAAGCAATTTTGCAAGATTAAACCTAATCAATTTTTCAGCACATTATCAAGCCAATTTTTCATTACATGATCAAGCCAATTTTTCATCACATGATTCACAGATAGAGGCAAAGCCGCTCGCAACCATCTCCTCGGCGCAAGCGGCAAACTTCTTCCGCGACATCGTCTACCGATTCGGAGTCCCTAACTCCATCATCACCGACAATGGAACGCAATTCACGGGGAAGGAGTTCCTCTAGTTTTGCGACGACTTCAACATCCGCGTCGACTAGGCAGCAGTAGCGCATCCCCGAGCCAACGGCTAGGCGGAACGAGCAAACGGCATGATCCTCCAAGGGCTAAAGCCGCGAATCTTCAGTCGACTGAAGACATTCGCGGGACGATGGGCGGCCGAGCTGCCCTCCGTTCTCTGGAGCCTACGGACCACGCCGACCCAGTCAACCGGGTTCACGCCGTTCTTCCTGGTATTCGGGGCAGAAGCTGTTCTCCTGATCGACCTGGAATACGACGCCCCAAGACTTCAAGCCTACGATGAGACTCGGGGGCTCGAAGCGCAGCAAGACGCCATCGACCAGCTGGACGAATTACGCGACGTCGCCACCCTGCGATCTGCAAAGTATCAACAGACCCTTCGGCGGTACCACAGTCGCCAGGTTCGTAGCCGGTCCTTCGGTGTCGGTGACTTGGTTCTACGCCAAGTCCAGTCCAGCAAAGACAAACACAAGCTTTCTCCGCCATGGGAAGGTCCCTTCACCGTTGCGGAGGTCCTCCGGCCTGGCACTTTTCGCCTCAAAGATCCCAAGGGCAACGTTGTCCCCAACGCTTGGAACATAGAAAAGCTAAGGAAATTTTATCCTTAGACAATTTGTTTCTATCGTTGTATTGCTCGAGAGGCTTTCAGTTCGCGAAGCTTGTAACCGCTCAACGGTCCGACCGAGCCATTGGTCACCCTCTTGCCATCCTCCTCGTCCCGGACGCTGCGGCCTTCGCGAAGCAGCAGCCCAAAAAAAAAGGAGTTCAAACCTCCGAAGTCCCTTTCGCCTCGAGCAAGCTGACAGCACACGTATGGTGCGCCATTTTGCCTCACGGTCGGGATCCGACCGCTAGTAGACTGAATGGTTCGCCTCGAAGAAGGAAAGGAAGGAAAGAAAGGAGTACGCCGGACGCACTAAGCATCTTCTTCCTGACGAAGTGCCAGCGGCCGGGCTTCGAAGCAGGAGCGCCCCGTGCCATCTCCGACCAAAAACCAACCACACAAAAGATAAGTCAACCTTGTCCCTCGAATTTTCCTATCGCACTTCATTCTCGCCTCCCGGGTTTTCAGCGGTGCGTGACGACTGCGAACCAGTCCTCACGCCCCACTCAGGGGCTGCTCATACCCACTTGGGTCGGTTTCCCGGTCGGCAATATTGGCCCTACCCTCCGGTAACCCTTTCGACCCGAGTGCTACGGCTTACACCCCTGTGGCTACAATCGCAAAGCAAACTCTGCGGTAAAAGGTGCCACCCGGTAGAACCACTCATTGTCAGTCGGCAACGCAAGTCGGCGCTTTGCTCACACTCTCGCTCTGATCGGTGACCCGACCGACCACCTGGCTCCTCCTCGCAGTAACGCTCTCGACTCAAGCGCTACGGCCTACGCCCCAGCGGCTACGGTTGCGAAGTAACGCCTTGCGGAAGAAGCGGACACTCGAGTGAGGCGACCTCCAAACTGGTCGGGAACACTCCGTCCACGCGAACTGAGCAATCTAAGTCTAAAAATCTGCTTACGTTTCCCTCGAACAAACGCAAAAACAGACGAAAAGCAGCACTTAGATTGGCCCAGTCGGCCAGAGCCACTTGCGCGATGGTGTCCGCCGGGCGATCCTTCGAGGGGTGGTCTATGACAGGACCCCAAGCTCGACGGCTCCTGCGCCAAGCTGAACCAAGGCAACCCCGCGACTACCAATGTCAGCGTTGGGGAAAGGAAGACGGCAGCAACCCGGCTACGACAACGTCGACCTGTGCTTGGGGACCTTACGAGGTTCCTAACGGCTACGGGTGGCGCCAGAAGCGTCTGCTGAAGCAAGGATTATCACCCGTTTCCATTCGTCAAGACAAGTACAAAGATGTCCAGTCGATAGCTGCTTAAGACCAAAAAGACACCAAAACACAAAAACAAAGGACGACGACGGGGCGAGCTCTAAAAGCTCCCAGGTGTGCGATCCTAGGCGTCGCCCTCGATGTCGCCGTCATCATCGCTCTCGAAGGAGGCACCCAGGACCTCCACGCCCAGCTCCAGCCGGAGACCTGTGGGCCGCAGACAAGCTTGGTCCCCAACCAGGCTCCAGCTCGAACACCCCGTCCAACCTTCTCCGACCGCCGGGGTCGGAGAGCCCCCCGGTTGAGCATTCCGGCACTCAAGTACCTGCCCTGCCAAACGCGACGTCCCGGGACATCCGTGTCAGGGTAGGTGGCTCCTTCCCAAGGTGTCAGGGGAGTCGCCTGCGAAATCAGGCTCCGGTCCCATCGCTCTGACACACAACAGGAGGGAACGTTCCCTCCCAAGGCCTCAAGGGTCATTCGCCATTAAAACCAGCCGCCTGACAAGCGTACGGGATGGCGCATCACGTCCCCCCGACAGGACGAAACCTTCCTTCCACCGCAAGCCTACCGACGAAGCACGCGGGGAGGTGGAGGCCGGTCGGACGCCAAGGCCGAAGATCAAACCCCGAGACAAGACACCCCTTCTCCTTCTTTTTTCCTTTCTTTAGAGGAGCTCCCGTGTAACCCGTCGCTCCCGTCTATATAAGGGAGAACAGGGGGTGTGAGAAGAGGGTGAGTGTGTGAGAAACATTTGGAGAGAATACTTGGACAACGAACAAACCCTAACTTCCTCTTGGAAGTGGCGATTGTAATACCTCAAAAGGGCATATACACAGCGAACAAACTGGAGTAGGGATATTCAGCCCGAAACAGTATACACTTTGGGCTCCCTTGAGTCAGGCCATTCGAGGAGAGGGAACGCGCGACCCCCCTAGACCAAAAAATCGTATTGCCGGTGCTCGAAACACCAACATTACCAATAGTGAAGAGGAGCCGCTTTTCGTATATTGATAGCTTCAAATCTGATCTCGAATCCATATTTAACTATCCAAATCCCAATCCAGATCCGGTCGGATAGCAAAATCCGGTCCTGGATCAGGCGGAAAATATTTGACCCATTTTTACCCCTACTAGGAACTGCTTGTGGTTGAGTTCTCACAACTCGAGGAGTAGTCAAAAGATAGTGCCTCACCACTCTGGGCAACCCCTGCCAGGGAGAGGATTTCTGTGTTATGACCATCTCTGACTGCTCCATTGGTGAGTGGATTCAAATCTTCTGTAGGTAGGGTCGAATATGGAGCACTATTGAGCCCGCACGCAACATTGGTGCTGATAATTGCAGAGTTGTAGTTAGCAAAAGATGGCAAAGAATTGGAGAAGTGTGTTCCAGGACTTAGCACATAAGGTCCATTGTCGACTGGTGGGCCTAAGTGCTTGCTACGATGGCCTCGGAGCAAGTGGAGCCCTCTGGGGGCTAATATTGGTTCTAATCACTTCGGCCCTTGTCCTCTAGGGGTTTTGGTTCCCCATCTAATCGTAGCAATACTGGTGGTGGCGTAACTAACTCCGCTTGACCGAAGAAATGACTTATATATGAGGCCTAGTGACACATCTTGAGAATAGGTATTCCCCTCCAATGAGAATACACTCTATTATAGTTCATTGAAGTAGGCATCCATGTTGATCCCTATGTAATCCGCAAGGTCGAACCAGTTCTCCTCTTTCCACTCATTTGCCATGAACACATGAGGGCCGATGGGATCTAGAAATCCACCACCACGTCCCCATAGTTGGCTCCAGCTATCAGTGTATTACCATTGATCTTACGATGTAAATGTGAGGAACACGATACTCGAGATCACACAAGAACATATATGATCTTACATATATGATGTAATATGGTTATTTCATAGAAAGTGTACACTTTGGCTAATTAAAGGATCTTACTACCTCAGTAATACTATGCAGCCAAGAAACAGCCACTGGCTCAAGCTGTCGATATGATCCTATTTATTCCCATTTCTTGCTCGTAATATCGGTATCCCATCTAGCAACAAATGCTCTAAAGCAAAGAAAAGAACCAATATTAAGTAGCATTAAGTTTATGACAGTAAAGCACACAGCCAAGGAGCAAGAACCAATAGCAACTATCAAGGACTAAGGAGGAAGAAGAGGAGGCGAAGACTAATACCAACTGTTTTTGAGGGATAGCAGATCCATGGGAGGATGGTGGCTTACTGACGGCAGGGGGGAGCGGGGGAAGGGACCGGAGTTGCTATTGCAGGGGGCGGCTGGGGGCACTAGAGGGGGCGGTCCGGGTGAGGAGGAGCATTGGAGGGGATTGGGGTGCTTTAAAGGGGGCCCTGGAGTTGAGGGGGGCAGTCAGGGTCCCAGGGAGGGGCGTTGGAGCGGGCAGTCGCCAGCCAGGGAGGAGCAATGGTGGGGCGCCGATCGCCAATCGAGATGATGGGAGTTAGTAGCGAGCCGCCTAGCCTCACTCGCTAGTCAAGAGACTCAGGGCTCGGAAGGTAGCCACCCAGAGTTAGGGACCTTAGGGTTAGTCGGTTAGGCACTTAGGCATCGGGAGCTCTGGTGCTTTGGCCCAGTAGATTCCGGATATCCGGATAGGACTATTATCCGATATCCAAATCATGTCCCACATTTTTCGTATATTGATAGCTTCGAATCTGATCCCGAATCTAGATTTAATTATCCAAATCCCAATCCAGATCTGGTCGGATAGCAAAATCCGGTCCTGGATCAGGAGGAAAATATTCGACCCATTTTCACCCCTACTAGGAACTGCTTGTGGTTGAGTTCTCACAACTCGAGGAGCAGTCAAAAGATAGTGCCTCACCACTCTGGGCAACCCCTGCCAGGGAGAGGATTTCTGTGTTATGACCATCTCCGACTGCTCCATTGGTGAGTGGATTCAAATCTTCTGTAGGTAGGGTCAAATATGGAGCACTATTGAGCCCGCACGCAACATTGGTGCTGATAATTGCAGAGTTGTAGTTAGCAAAAGATGGCAAAGACTTGGAGAAGTGTGTTCCAGGACTTAGCACATAAGGTCCATTGTCAACTGGTGGGCCTAAGTGCTTGCTACGATGGCCTCGGAGCAAGTGGAGCCCTCTGGGGGCTAATATTGGTTCTAATCACTTGGGCCCTTGTCCTCTATGGGTTTTGGTTCCCCAGGACCCCATCTAATCATAGTAATACTAGTGGTGGCATAACTGACTCCGCTTGGCCGAAGAAATGACTTATGAGGCCTAGTGACACATCTCGAGAATAGGTATTCCCCTCCGATGAGAATACACTCTATTATAGTTCATTAAAGTAGGCATCCATGTCGATCCCTTTGTAATCCGCAAGGTTGAACCAGTTCTCCTCTTTCCACTCATTTGCCATGAACACATGAGGGCCGATGGGATCTAGAACTTCACCACCACGTCCCCACAGTTGGCTCTAGCTATCAATGAATTACCATTGATCTTACAATGTAAATGTGAGGAACACGATACTCGAGATCACGCAGGAACATATATGGTGTTTTAGACAAGTTTGGGCCTTATCCAGAGAGTATAATAACATTACTTCTTGTGTTCTTATATTGCTAGAGATTACAATGGGATGCACGGGGCTATGGCTATAAGAGTATGCAATTATCTTGCACTCTGTGTTTTTGTCTCCTCTGTTCCTGGTGCCACTCCTTATAAAGCGTTGAAGGGATGGAAGTTGCAACCCGCAGGGAGGCATCTCATCCGTTTGTGAATCTTGCACATGGTCCTCGGTTATTGTCAACAATACTTCCACCCACAAATGATCGTCGAGTGGTTATTGTCAAGGGTGAAGGTTGGACACATACAGTTATGTCAAAGAGATAAGGGCGTACATTTCCTTTTTACTACCACACACATGTGGTTGATTGTGGTGGATTTAGTCCCTAGTCAAAGGTTAGGGTCCACATGACTGATTATAGACCCTCTCGATCAGGGGCGGTCGATACTCGGGTCAGCCAGAGCATATTCTTCCCGACCAGAGGTACTCGTAGGATCCATCGGAATGATTCTCTATCCGACAATTATTGTGAATATTAAGTCTATTTATTAAGAATTATTTAATCCTCATTGTTACAGACTACAAGAAGTAAGCACAGGAACAAGATTTGATTTAGCAACAAAGTATTGGTTTGGGAGGCTAGGCAAGCATCACAAACTGTCATGTTTTGGCAGGACATCAGTATCTGGTCTTCAAAACATAGCTTAAGTACCATGTCAGGTCAGTGCACATGAAGACCATGTACTTGCCATGGCGTTTGAACACCCTGAAGAAAACGGCAGTGTGCTCGTCCAGGTCACCGAAGGCCATCACGAACAGTTAGGGATGGTAGTTTTACCTATGGGTTTGGGTACCCATGGGTACCCGACCCGATAAGGATGGGTACGGGTAGCATTTTAAACCCATGGGTTTTCGGGTTTGGGTACCCGATAAGGTCACAGGATGGGTGTGGGTATCAGTTTGTACCCATGGGTACCCGATGGGTATCCTATGACAAACAAGCCCCACTTTTTATACTATATATATAACCCTAACACTCTAATTTGCCACCACAATCTTCTCGCTTCCTTCAGAATCCCCAGCCGCAATATCTCACGCACTCCTCCCTCTCGGTAGTCGGCTCTCCCTCCCGCCGCCTCCCGCCATCGCCTCCGCATCTCCCTTGGGCCCCATCCCCCACCCTCTTCACCTCCTCGCCCCCATGGCCCCCATCACCCCCACCTCGGTGGCTCAGCTCCCTCCGGCTCCTCCCTTGGGGTCGGCCATCCACATGGTGGTGTTACCGGTGGGAGGGCCGATCCCACCGTCGTGCCTGTGCAACTACATGGCGCTTATGGGTCCCTCCCTTCCCTCTCCAACCAGGTATGGTTGCCCTCTCCACTTCCCTTTCCCCGGTTCCACCTTCGGTTGCGTCATGCCCTCCCCCTCCGGTGGCTACGGCGACTACGGCCATGTATATTTGTTTGTTGCTATACATACCCATGGGTACCCATTGGGTATCGGGTACCCATTGGGTATCGGGTACCCATTGGGTTTGGGCATGGGTACAGATTTGTGTCCGTTAAATTTAATGGGTTTGGGTGGACGGCACTTTGTTTGGGTTTGGGTTTGGGTATAAAGCGGTGGTACCCAAAGGTACCCATCTGATTGCCATCCCTACGAACAGTCTGAACGGCCCAATTCCGCCCTGCACGAAGGGCAAGGCACCCTTCTCCACGCACAATTTTTGGGGATCCAGCCGCCAAATCGGGATCCAAGTTCCCGACCTCCTGCAGGCTCAGAATCTCAAACACGACCTCCGCGTCCGTCTGCGAGCTCGCAACACCGATGATCTCATGCAGACCTCCCACCTTCGCCTCTGTTCCCCTCAGAACAGCTCGTTTCCTCCCTAGTGTCTCGATCACATCGACGGGCCACAGCACTAGCGGCTTCCCATTCTTGTCCAACCACGTCGCTATTAGAAACGTCTACACATGACACCAAACAAGCAGGTCAACACAGCAAAACTATTTCCTGTATCAGATTGTTCAGGGGCGTGTGCGGTGAAATGAATGCCGGACCAGGCCTTGGTAATGTGGTTTGACCGGCCATCGAACTCGTCGACCCACGCCCATAGCAAACGTCGATTCTTGCACGCATCCAAGGACTTGGGGACTTAGATGCATAGAAGTGCCTGTGGTCGAGCTGGTGCCAGTTCCGGCACGAAGGTGTCCGCTGCGTCGTCATACCGCCCGACCATGTAGTAGTCCCCCACCCAATCGGTGAGATGAGCACGTGTCTCACCCCAGGGCCGTTCATCGACGTGTCGAGTGGCTCCTTGCCGTGCGTCGTCGGCGAGTCTAGACAGACGTCTGTTGGGATTGATATACCAGTATAGTAATCAGAGGGGGGTGAATGATTATACGAAAGCTAAAATCAAAACTTTGATGTACTAAAAATTCATCCTAATTCGGAATCAAATAATTGCTTCGTATTCAAAAAAATAGAGTAGATACGTTCGGTAAATCACAAATTCCTAGAGATCCAACCGTCGGATTAACCTAAAATTTGAACACAAGAAACTATATTCCATTTTGAAACTAACCCAACAAGAATCGGCTCAATCAGATCGACAGATCAAAAGTTATAAGCTTCGTAAGTTGACTGTATCAATAATGACGAGAATTGATTAAACCCTAATTTCGTGATTAAACAAAATCTACAAAAGATTAACCAACAAAACTTTAAAGAGCACTAAATTAATGCCCTAAAAAGTTTTTGGATGGATCAAATCAAGAATAAACTCAAAGAATCAAGATAAACAATGAATCAATCTACTAAACCGAAAACCGGGCGAGAAAACGAAAAACAGAAATCTGGATGAACAGTAAATCATGATTTTTGCTGCAGTATAGAAAAACATTTATGTTGACCCAAAATCGAGAAAAAAATATACATTTTAGCTTGTTATGAACAAATACATAGAACGGTGGTAACAAAAATAGCAGAATTGCAGAAGCATTATACTTAGGGATGAAAACGGATCGGATAGTTTCCGACCGATCCGGATAATTTTCGGATACGGATTCTATCGGATCGGATATTTGTGAAGGACCATGTGGAGGTCCATCCATATTTGTAATGAGTATTTGACTTTATTTGAGCAAGGTGTGCTCAGGTTTGAGTTTGATTTGACTCGGTATTGCATGTTTGAATTAATGATAATTGTGGACTAACATGCAGGAAGATAAAGGTATGTGCATTGTGGTATGTGCAAAATGGTTTGTTCCTTGTGGTACAGGTTCCTGAGGCAGCTATGGTCGTTGGTGAGTACCGGGACTAGGTTGGGAGAACCGAGGTCCGAAGCGGTCGAGGATGCCGACGAGATGGTTGGGCTCAAACCAGGATCACTTGGATGTCATGGAAATGGACTTGAGGTGGCTCAAGGTTTTTGGTTCGGGTTGAAGGCTCGAAGAGGAGGAAACTGAGCGGTCAAGTCTGGCGGATGAAGTCCCGTTGCATCGGGTTGATCGGGTTGTGTTTAAAACCCATGTATGGCCAATGTGGCCCATGTAAAGCCCATGTGTGGGGTGAAATGAGAGGGTTAATCCTAGCCCTTGGTGGAGTGCCCTAGGGTTTGGGACTCATCCAAGGGTGGTAGATGGCCCTAGAGTAGTATAAATAGAGGGGGAGGGGTGTCCTCCCTCACTTGAAGGTTTGAGTTGCTCCTTTGAGCTTTGCCCACATGAAGTGAGGCTTTGTAAACCTTCCAACCAGAAAATACAAAGATTTTCTTTACATTCTTGTGAATTTAAATTCCGCATTTACATTATGTCTTTACTTTACGCAATTTAAATTCAGCATTTACTTTCCCGCATGTAAATTCTCGCAATTTACTTTCTCGCAATTTGGATTTGCTCCTCTCCTTCTAAATTCTGTTTATCAAGGATGCCTTGAGGGTGATCATTTGGTTTTACATCTTTCTTGCACCCTAGGATAGACTAGAGATCAAGTTTTTATCACGATTGCAAATCTGTCCTGAACTTGTTCTTCGCGCAGCAGTCAGTCTTCGATTTTTAGAAAAATATAGAAAAATTCTTTTTGATTTATTCTTGTTAGAGAAGGTGCTTGACTAATATATCCATCTGTGGAAAAATTTTGGAGTCCACTGGATGCACCGTTTGGGAGCTGTGAGGTGAAAACCGAGCCCCAAATTTCCTGATTGAAGATCCTGACTGTTCGTAGTTCTTGATTTTTCCTTATTTTTGTAGAAGGATTTTTGTGGTGATTTTTGGTGGAGTGCTTCACGACTCATATGCTCACAGGGTGGAAAATTCCAAAAAATTTTGGAGCAACAGAAGTCCACCATCCACCTGCTCTAAGTGAGGACAATTCCTGAAAAATCTGTTTTTGCTTTTCTAAAAGGGGCTTTTGTGTTTTGGCTTGATCTCTTTTAGAAAAGAAGTATTTGAATTGATCCCTCTTTGCTTTGGACACTTGACAACCAGGATTGTGATTTAAAAATCCCTCACATGATTCATGGTTCTCATCCATGTAAGCTAGGGATACACATAGTTGTCTAGTCGTTCCCGAGTTTGCGGGTTTTGCGATTTTGAGGAGCACCGAGTTTCTTTGCGGGATTTTTTGGAGTACGTTGAGTAGGGGATAATTTTATTTAGGATCATTCACCCCCCTATGATCGCCATCTCGGTCTTTCAATTTGTCGGATAGTATCGGATCGGATACGGATATGGATATTTTTTGTCGGATACAGATACGGATTCGGTAGCTCACTATCCATCGGATACGGATACGGATTCGGATAATCCGGATAGTGATGGATCGGATATCCGGATATACATGTGGGCTGGGCCAAGTTACTCTTTTGGCCCAAAAAGGTTACTAAATTTTAACTTGTTTTCTAATTTAATTAATCCATAAATCATGTTTCACTTATTAAAATTAGCAAACTAACTCCGAAAATTATGAAATTTTTTCATAAAATTCCTGACATAGTCTATAATTTTTAAAAAATTATTTTTAAAATTTTATCATATTTTAAATTTTCTAAAAAATTAAAAAATTGTTGTCTTTAACAGGAAAATATTTTAAATAAGTAGCTAAAATGCATAAAAACTCATAAAATACATAATTTATTATTTTAAATATAATTTAACAAATAATAAAAATCTTTGGGTCATTACATGTAAGTGTTATATATGTTTTCTAGAGACATGGTAATTAAGTATTATCAAACCTTTTGTATGTTCTATATTTGTTTCCATTTGTATCTCTGAACAAGGATCACATTTATTTTGTATTTTGATCTACATGTATGATGAATTAATCGTATGTACGTGATGAACTAAGTCTTACATAATTTTGTTTGCAACATGGTATCTAACTATTGTCTAAGTGAATGAAAATGCTTAGATTTATTCAATTTTCAATAATGTTTTAATCAAATCAACTAGTTATGTATTTTCGTTGATTTTTTATATACAATTTAAGGTATTATCATGTTCCGATAAATATTCGTAACCGTATCTGATTCGATTCGTATTCGATCCGTATATGTATTCGATATTATTCGTATTTGTATTCGTATCCGAATCCGAGAAAAAATATGAAAACAAATATGGTAGAACCATTATCCGTCCGTATCCGATCCGTTTTCACACCTAATTATACTATTCCATAGGAGCTCTGATGTTTCATTAAAGAAAAACAATAGCAGAATTATAAATGTACACCCACACACACTCCCACGTCCACGCTCTTAGCTCGCGAGTGCCCGCGTCGAGCAGCGCTCAAACAGAAACAAACTAAACATGCTCCTCACGCTCCAACTAACCGAGCAATACTCAGCCCTCACTGTTATACGGTTCCATGGTCCAAAATTCTCACTAAATTTTGTTTCGTGAAACCCCCCTGTCTTAACAAAAAGAACTGACGTGCTGTGTTTGCAATGCACCATGTGCACAAAGCAAGAGTATTTGTAGGAGCAAAAGGTGGCAGCCAGTGCATCAGAAGATGTAGATCTTCTGGCATTTTCTTCCATGCAAACGCCAGAGAGCTCAAGTTCAATAAAATCAGCATTTCCTCCTATAAAAACCGCAGCAAAGCTATGTCATTTATTTAAATACACGGTAGAGTAGTACCTTAGTTTATTCAGTAAAAAACTTATTTAGAGCACGAGAATTTAGCAGGGACTTTGGTGGAATTTAACATCTCTAGAAATTGAGAAAAATCCATACATTCCAAACGGTAGTAAAGTCTTTTTTTTATGTACACTCTAATAGCAAGTTCAATAACAAAATTCACTACTTACTCTACTATCATCCATATCATCTATAGCAAGTAATAAAGTCGTAACTATCTCTAAAGATTGTCTATAGAAAAATACTAAAGCATTTAATTTGGGCATTCAACACTAACATTATCTTTGTTACTATTGGCAAAACACTAACTTCAACACTAAGAGTAGCTCGCGTTGACTCTAACACCGGCTTTTAGACGGTGACAACACCTATTTTCTCATGCGATACTTGCTACTAAATAAGAGCCGGTTCTCTTCTCTCTCATTTTTTGTCACCCTTCTATATAGGGCAAATATGATATGTGCATACTAATAGTAAGTTGAAGTGGTTTTATTGGACTTATTCAAAGTCTCCAATACGAGTAAACACGCAAAACAAAACAATCAAAATACTTTTCATGTCTACGCCATAAAGGAGAGGACTAAAGGGTATGGGAAAAAGAGAAAAGTTTTGTCTCCAACCCAGTGCAGCCAACCAGATTAACTAAAAGCTAAACTGCCAAAATAAAAAAAGAGAAAAGTTTATCCGGATAGTCGCATTATCAGATATCATCTTTTCCAGTTCCAGGTATCTCACCTAGAAACTGCTTTTCGTAAAAACTCCAGCTGTACCTTGAGCCAAGCAAGGTTATTTGCAGCAGGTAGTATTGACGACTTCTTGAGAGGGAGAAATTGGGTAGCAACATGTGCTAGCATTGAAATGTCCTCACCGTTTCCATTGTAGTAATGAATTAAAAACACGGATTATCAATCAAATTGGTCAATTCTATGAAGAATCAATGTTGTTTTTAGACGAATTACACGGCAGATTACACATAAATTGGAAACACACGGAGGACGCACGTAACACTAGAAATTCTAGTGCCTTCGGGGGAAAAAAAATGAGAACTGTACTCCGTCGCACTTCCTTTGGTTGCATTGCTTTGGAGCAGAGGCAATTAGTGTTGTTGTTTAGATCGATTACATGAATTCAACTATAAACATCCTAGTCCTAGCCTCCTAGGTTAAAATGTAAGACGTCCAATGTTGGAATTTTCCTTTGTCGATCGGATCACTTTCCTCGATGGTTTCCAAGAACAATAGCTAAAGGTACAAGTATAAATAGGTAGACGTTTGCGATGTCTGACACTACCTCGTTGAAAAATATAATGTATATTTTGACTTATATAAGGATTAAAATAATGATAAAATTAAAAATTTTATGATAAAAAATGATTTAGATATTCCTAGAAATTATCTTGGGAAGACATATAAAAGGCCGAATATAAAATTTTAACATCGACCTAAAATTATTTGAAACTGAAAAAATCAACTATATTAAAACTAATTAGAGTGATGATTAGAAGCAAGTTAAGCGAAAGATGCCCATCCGTTCATCGTATCCAACCATTTATCGGGTTTGCCGCCTTTTGAACTCAAGATTTCTCAAATGCAGATGTAATGAATCGGATATTTTGGGATGCATGAATCTCTCAGGAATTTAGCATTTGCAGCTAGCAAGATCGCCATCCATTTATTCCATCCAGAATGGCGTAGAACCGCACTTGGTTCGCCGGAAATAAAATTCACCGCGTTGCAACACCACACACGAACAGTTGTGGTCATCAGGCGGAGTTAACGAAGGCGACCATCCTGTCGAGCATCTCCTTGGCCTTGTCGCAGTCGGGCTTGAAGAGGTAGAAGACGTGCCCCTCCCCTTCCGTGTCCAGCAGCTCCACCCCGTGCTCGCCGCCCCTCGCCGCGGCCACCGCCTCCGCGTACGCGCGGCCGCGCCACCTGAGGAAGTCTCCCTCCGCGGCGCACACCATCACCCGCTCGCACGCCAGCGTGTCCAGCCCCGGCGCGCCGGGTGCCATGGGGTTCATCCGCGGGTCGTCCATGCCGCTGGTGGCTGGGCACGCGAAGAACCACAGCCGCGCGCCCATGGCCCGCGCCGCGGGGTCGCGCGTCTCCTCGCCCACGGGCTCCGTGCCCCAGAACCAGGGGTGGATCAGCACGGCGCCCTTGAGCCGCGGGGCGTCCGGCTGGATGGCGAGGTGGTGGCAGATGTTGGCGCCGGCGCTGTCCCCGGCCAGGAAGACGCGGGCGAGGTCGCCGTGCGCGGCGACCCAGGGGTCGGCGGCCGAGAGCACCCACCTGAGGGCGGCGAGGCAGTCGTCGTAGGCCGCCGGGAGCGGGTGCTCCGGGGCAATGCGGTACTCGACGGAGACGCAGACGGCAGGGCAGGCGGCGGCGAGGCTGTTGAGGAAGCGGTGGTAGTTGGGGGACGCGGCGGACTCGGCCACGAACCCGCCGCCGTGGACGTAGACAACGACGTGGAGCTTGGCGTCTGGAGCCGCAGCTGCGGCCGGGGGCAGGTAGAGGCGGGCGGAGTAGGCGCCGAGGTGGACGTCCTTGGAGTGAACGCCGGTGGCGGCGTCGAGGCCGGGTGCGACAGGCGGGGCCACGAGTGGCCGATCAACGCGGCCGCTCTTGTAGACGCGGAGGAGCGGGCCGAACTCGTGGACCACCTCGTCGTCGGTCTCGCCGGCGGCGGGGGCGGTGTTCGACGCCATGCTGCCTCGCTACTCGCTAGTCGCTACTCGCAACTGCCCGATCTGAGTGAGGCGGAGTGTCTAACGCTGATGTGCCTACTCTTGTCTTAACTGCGCCGAGTAGTAACTACCGGGTGGTACTCCTCTAGTTTGATAACAGATGTCGTTTTGGACATAGTGATGGTCAAACTTCTAAAATTTTGACTGTCGATATAATTTTAAATATTTAAATTGGATATATGAAAATTATATGTGTAGACTTGTGTCGAGAAGTACTTTCATAATATTATAATTTTATTGGGTTTTATAAATATATTATAATAAAAGTTAGTGGTTAAAGTTGTGTTTTGAAGATCGTGTCGATGTCCAAAATGACATCTATTATCAAACTGGAGGGAGTACATTTTTAGGGAGAAAATTCTACGGAGGACCCTATACCACTCCTTCAGAGATCCTACCCTGGATTATACCGTGTGGCAGGCTGGCAGCTGCACTAATCATGAAGCAGCCCCAATAATTCCTTCCTCCTTTGCCTATTCACACAAGCTATGCTGCATGAACACGAATAGGTCGACACGATATTACTATACTTATTTATAATAATTATATCTTTATTTTAGGGATGGAACTGGTACGGATATTTTCCGACCGACCGACCGACCGAATTTATTTGGATGATGATTTAGATAGTTTCACAGATATCCAGTTGATTTTTCAGATAAGGATATGGATACAGATAATTTACATGGATACGGATACGGATATGGAACACTGATTATCCGATGGATACGGAATATCCGAGTTTTTGTTCGGATAATATCCGAATATGACATACGGATATTATCCGAATAACACGTTTCAGAATAACACATTAACAATTTAACATGTTTCATCGCTTTCGTAGACTCAATCTGCATTGGATGACAAGATATAATGTGTTCATGTGTGCTAGATGCTAATTTGGAGATATTTGGGTAAAGGTGGTACAAAAATTGGCAAGTGGCGTTTCAAGAGAGAGGCTACTTAGGATTCAAAGAAGATATGCCACCGCAAATCATTTGGTTCAATTATTGCAATGGGGTACATTGTTACTCACAGAGTCACATGTATGACAAGCTAGGGATAAAAGGGCAAAAAAAAAAGACATACAAATATATTTCTTTTGGGATTTTGAATTTAAATTTGGACTGGTTTTGGAAAAAAACTGAAATTGGATTTTAAAATATCCGACTAATATTATTCGTATCCATGTTGATTCCGATCCGTATTCGATCTGTATTCGTAACCGATATTATCTTGTATAATTCGTATTCGATTCTGTATTCGACACTATTCGTATTCGATTCTGTATTCGATAAAAAATACGGATACGGATATGAATAGGACGATATTCGACCGTATCCGATCCGATCACATCCCTACTTTATTTCACAGTTTTTAGATGGACTATGTTTATTTAATTTTCAACATAGTTTAATGATGTTAGTATTTTGCTATTTCAAGTGATAAGGTTACTCTTTAGGTAGCTGAGGTAAATCGGGCAGTGTCACTGTATATATCAGATACGTGTCAATAAAATGTTAAAGTTATGTTAAACATTAAAATTATTTATTTTAGCTATCTAATTCTTTAATATGTAACCGATGCGTGTTAAATGATGTATTAGTGTCGTATTCATATCGGACACCGATACGATAAAACTAATAGATATGATAAAACCAACGGGTGGATGCTACATAGCACACAAGTAGCCAACTAAAGTCCTCCCCTCTCTCTACAACTTCCATCGAGCCGTGCCGCCATCGTCTGCACGAACTGTGGTCACCATCAGGGGCAGACCCTCCCTTTAGGCATGGTGGGGCGGCCGCCCTAGCTATCGGATCAACTTGAGACCTTCATTATACATGTATGAAAAGTTGATGATTTCATTACTTGTCATGATCTTGGAAGTTTGGCTGTGAAGATGGTTGAAACTGAAAAACATCTTGCTTTTCCATTGGTCTATTGCCTGATTGAGTTAGCATTGATCCTACCAGTGGCAACGGCATTGGTTGAAAGAGCCTTCTCGGCTTTGCACTTAATCAAGACCGATTTGCACAACAAAATGTATGATGACTGGCTTAATGACTTGATGTTGAGCTACATTGAGAAGGGTATTTTTAAAGGACTTGATTGTGATAACATTAAGAATAGGTTTCAAGCCATTAAAAACCGGAGAATGGACTTGCCAACAAAACCTAGACAACTAAGACGCGCTTAGTGCTTAAGTAGTGGTATGTATTTCCATAATATTAATCATTTTTTAAGTATATGATCACTTCATTGTATCTCACTGGTCCTCATTTATCTTTGTTAAATTGACAGGATGATCTACTATCTTTTGATCATTTGATGAACTTTGAATTATATGGTTGAAAAATTGGTGTTTACTCTTCATGTGAGAGGTATCATCTTAAACCTTCTTCTATGTTGTTCATTTACCGTTTACACTCTAATATGTGTTATTGGAATACAAATGTGGTGTCTATGCGGTATATTTCTACGTTTGGTTAAGTTCATCGCTCAAGTTCGTCCTACCTAATTGGTTCTAATAGTATATTTTTTATAGCTAGTAGTTGATTACACCATTGCAGATGCCCTAATACGCCTAACAAAAAGAAGGGGAGGGAGTATTAAGCAGAAGCACAGCTCGATAATTTTATGAGAATGGCTAAGTAACACTCAAGTGTTTTTTTGGTTTGTGAGCACTCAACTTGGAGGCCTATAAAGAGGGGGGTGATGGGAAGAGATGGCAAATTGATTGTATGGATAGATCTAAATCTAAAGGCTACAAATTTAAGTGCTCACAAACAAACAAAAACACTCAGTGCTCCCTCTAATTTTATTCCCATTTCTTGAGGTCTGCGGATGACATGGACCGGCATGCGGGTGAGTGAATGCGTGCCGGTGACGGTGAGTTGGTGGGCGAAGTTACGTACGTGAGCGCTCCTCCACTCCTAGTCCTAGTCTTCTAGATGGCCGGCCTGGACTGGACCAGCGACAAGTGGGACCACGGGGAGGACAGCGGTGCTTTGCTCAGGTCTGATGCAAACAACGTGAATCACCTGACTCATCAAATCTCGGTGCATTCAAATCGTAATTACTGCATGACACACGGGTTGCTAGCGCTAGCACCGATAATTATTAATTCATTATTATAGAAAAATTTATATTAGACTTCTCATCACTGATAGTGATGGATATTTTTGTTATCACGGATGGCTTTTAGCTAAAACTGTATGTGATGATGACATTTATTACTGACCCTTGTAGTAAAAAACCGCCATTAATGTTATCATAAAAGGTTTTTGGCTAGAACTGTCTGCGATGAGTATTTTCTAGAAATAAGTACAGAAAACCGCAAGCCCCCCCAACCCACTTAGAGTTTTCTGAACTATTTTTGATGTGGGTGCTATTATGAGGCGATATGGTGCAAGCATAATGTAGATTTGAAAGAGTGATTGTAGATTCTTTTGTTTTTGGTTATCTAAGGTTAGTAATTAATTCTATTGCATTATATTGAAGATCTAGTTTGGTATAAGAGAATATTTAAATATATGGTTTAGATCTAGCTTAGTGTAGATCTATTTATTCTTTGTATTCGAAAGTAGTAATTGGTTCTAATAGTATTAAAATGAAGATGTAGCTAGCTAGATTGATAAAGAGAGAATTGAAGATCCATTTTGTTCTTTTTCATGTAAAAAGCTAGCTAGCTAGCTTGATAAAAAGAGATATAAGAATTTGAAGATATATATGCAATTGGAGTCTTGGAACATTAAAGCTAACTAGTACATAATTGGTTTTAGATGTAGCTTGTAGCTAGATTTATTTGTTGTTTGTGATATAAGAGGTCACTAGTTTGGTATAGAAAAAATTGAAGATATATATACTTGGTTTAGCTAGCTAGTTAATTTGTGTTCCAATTTAAGAATGTGTGCATGTGCTTGCACTTCTAGTGTACTTCATTATTTAGCACTTATATATTGTTATATACGTAGCATATGTAGGTGGACCGAAGCTGGATATACGTTGTGAACCGTGCAAGTGCCGAGTACATTAATGGCGTCTCTGCTTTTAGAAGAGCTGCAGAGGTGGATATGCTTAATAAAGGTCCAATTTATGTTTTGTCCATGCATTGACTGTGACAATTTGAGGATGTTTGGTAACTCAACCCAGATCGAAGTACACTTGATTCAACGGGGTTTCAAAAGGGGGCATACATGCTGGAGCAGTCGGTGAAGAGCATATTATACAGGAAGCAGGTCAACTCAGCAATCAAGTAATCCTTTTCTGATAAAGTCACAAAACATAAATCCACACAACTTAAGTCTTGCACCAAAACTTCAATAACTTTTCTCAAACGAGGAGAATGATAAACACAAGAAAAGATAATATTTTTTTTCCGCAAGACAACCAGCGATATCCAATAAGGTCAATTGCAAGAACTGTGGTAACAACAACTAATAAAGACTCAACACTAAATTTTTTCTTTGTCCCCGACCATTGAAGACATAACAGAAACAATATTCTCAATACCCTCTCTGATCTATGACATAATAGACAACAACTCTCTCCCCACGAGAGATTATTATTCCCTCGGTGGTGGCTCTAACCAACCACACTGACAAACCCAACCCTTACCATGGCCAAAAGATCATATCCGAAACTTTTCGGCACAACTAAATCATATAAACATAACTATTCATTTAGCTCTTTCATAATCATAACAATAGACTTCATCATAACATCATGCATCATCAAAATATAACATTCTTCATCAAAGCTCAAATAAAATATTAAAGCGTAATGCAATGATTACCCATACCCTTTCTATTGTGCATCAGAGTGTGTTAAGTTTTAAATTTATTAACCAATGTATATCAGATTTTAAGGTTATTGCCCTGTGGCAAAATTTTAAAGTATAGACCTAGACAATGTTTCTACATTATCCTAAACCAAAATTTTAGTTAATCCCTATGGTATTTCTCTAAGTTCATGCACCACAGACCTAAAGCCTGCTCTGATACCAACTGTAACACCCCGGCACCTAGTGTGCCCAAAATGTCACCACAACAAGCATTATTAACTACTAAATAACCATTCCAAGAATAAATTCCGGCAATAACATTATCAATTTAAACAAAATTTCGGCAACATGTATCCTCTTTAACTAAGCTCTACGCATCCACAATAGAATAACAACATAAACGAATAATGAGAGATAACAACAACGGCTTAATTCGAGGATTTAAAACATTCTCATGACAAGGGAAAATAAGTCAGATCACACATGAACAACTACAAAATAAACATTTAATCAACCTAACATCCACACAGCATAAACAACGACACAGTTCATTAAAATCATCTATTACAATGAAGTTCAGTCATGCAATTTATTTAGTGGTGTGATGCTAGGTGAAGTGGTGGTGCTAACTCCACTTTCCCGTATGTCGATCTCAAAGTACCTAAAAAAATCATTGAACAATAAGTGTGAGTTCAAAACTCAGCAAGTATAACATACAAAGCATATAATCATGCAAGAGCTTATTTGATAGCATAACACAAGAATAATCAAAAACTTGCAAGTAGTTAACATCCATGCAATGCCTCATGCTTTTATGCTCAATAAAGCTCCCTTGGAAGTACATACCGGTATAACTTGAGTGCACACCCGTCGATGTCACACTCTCATTCCCTTCCATCACAGTGGAAGGGCCT
The DNA here is from genome assembly GCA_036346355.1 of Rhipidocladum racemiflorum. Lineage (NCBI taxonomy): Eukaryota > Viridiplantae > Streptophyta > Magnoliopsida > Poales > Poaceae > Rhipidocladum > Rhipidocladum racemiflorum. The sequence continues at coordinate 26,964,788 of CM070571.1, forward strand.
ACTCTTAAGGTGTCGCTCCCATCCAACTCTGTGGATGGGATTACGAGGTAGGATTTTCCAAGAGCTCTCCGGATTAGTCATATGTCCACATATAACTTTCTCACCGACCAGGTTCATATCTCTTTTCATGGCATGAATGCAAATGATGCAATAGAGAAACTCAAACTTCATTTTCTTGCCATTAATCAACTCCACAAACATGGGTATAAGATATATCAATGAATGCAATACACACAATTCAACAAGGTACAATTTAACAATATTCGCTATGACTCATCACAAACCATCCTTAGTTGGACGTTATACTTGCCTCTTTACCACGCGGCGACTTGGGGCGGGAGCTTGAGGCCTCACCCAGAGTCACACCACCTACAACAATACATGCACACACTCAAAAATAGGCCACCACATCACCAACACAAAAAACAATAATAACATTGTAATCGCACACCACTCCAGAGATACGCTAGCACTCTTAGCAACCTCGCAACCCTTGCTGTCCTAATGATCCAAATGCCATAAATTTCAGTCCCATAGCCCAAACTAGAAACCCAACAACTTTATCAAAACCTATACAAAAATTCCCACAAAGTTGTAGATACCTATCACTTTTAAAGACTACTCTATTTCCCCCGAAAATAACCCAGAACACCGATCTGTCCACAATCTGGACAACAGCCTTCACAATTTTATAACTATTTTTATACAACTCCAAATTCAGTAAACGAGGACATTTATGAGATCTACAGGAAATTTTCTAACTTTTAACGAGGACATTTATGAGATCTACAGGAAATTTTCTAACTTTTTCTAAGTATTGATAAAATTTAATTCGGCCTCTAAATAGGCCTAAATTGCAAGTTAACATAGGTGCTGCCAGCCGCGATAGGTTCTGGACAGTCTTCGTTAAAATAGTCATAACTTTTAATTGGCTGAATAAAACTTCATGATTTCGGTCTCTAATGAAAGATAAGACGATTATCTACAATTTTTACAATGGTCGTCCCCCCAGGAAATGAATCTAGAGTTATCTAAATCGCGTTCTAACAGAGCATACTAATCTGCCTGAAGTCCCAAAATTGGCCCAAAACTGAAAAATGCCTCCAAAAATTCAGATTTTCTCTCTAAAATTCAAATTTTAGCCTCTAAAGTTCTCCAGAAATATTACAGTATCCTCTACCGTAAAGAGTACGCAGACCTGCATGTATGTCTGGTACAAGCGTAAGACTCACCCAAATGACGACGGCGAGGACATCGAGATGAAGAAATGACCTCCTACTAAGGTGGCATAAAATTCTTCATTTGAAGCATTTATTTACCAACTCAATGATGCAAAATTGTTGCGTTGGCACTCGAAAGAGCGTAAGAATGATGGAATGCTAAGACACCCTATTGATTCTTCCAAGTGGAGAAACATCGATAGGAGTTTGCAAAATTCGGTGTAGAACTAAGGAATATAAGGTTTGGATTGAGTATAAATGAAATGAAACCTTTCGGTAACATGAGCAGCCGACGTAGCACCTAGCCTGAGATTCTCTGTATCTACAACCTTACTCCTATGTTGTATATGAAGCGGAAGTACATTTTGCTGTCCATACTTATCCAAGTACCAAGGCAACCTGGGAATGATATTGATGTGTACCTAGCACCGTTGGTGGAAGATCTAAAAACACTATAGGTGTTGAGGAACGCGGTATGCTACACTAGCACAAATTAAAATTTCTACCGCAAACCAGAAAAGCTACTCGTAAGAAAGGGATCATAGATCTATTACCACTAGACGCGCAGTTGTGGAATCCTTCGCACGTCGTTGTAGTGGATCGTTCTCGGTGCGGATCGTCCTCGCCGCGGATCATCCTCGCTGTGGATCGTCCTCTCCACGCCGTAGTAGTAGCAGCGTCACCACAGCAGTCCACACGTTCGGGGATGGAACGCCGTGCGTCGGTGTGCAAGCACCGGGTCGCTCGGCAGGGGCAACGAGAGGAGGTGGCTACGGTTTCTGGCGAAACACCTCTAAACCGCACGAAAGTGTATTCTGCGTCTAGCCTCCTCCCCTCCTTATATAGCCACGAGGTGAAACCCTAGGCAGTCAGGGCCCATCTACGCGCTAAGCCCACGAGGTCCATTAATTACGGATCCAATCCGAATTAATGCGTCCCAGCCCGTTAAGTGTGTGACCCTGTAGGTTCATGCGCATTTGGACATGGATTCGAAAAACCCTTTTTCTAATCCAATAGTCGGTAGCGGCTCCTTGTAGAGCATGCCAACTCCCAAATGCATATGATTAAAGTACTAATGTAATAATCCTTTTGCCAAACTATATGAAGATCGAACTCAAGGCGAGAAGCATGGCATCCTTTGACAGTTCAATCCATCTCTCGTATCCGTGATATATCTTTTGACCTTGTTCAACGTGTTGGTCTTCTTCGATATTTGCGAAGTCGCTTTGTGTTCTGTGCTTCATTAATTGCGCCACGGCTTGTTTGGATAGTCATGACGCTTCGGTTTCTGGAGCTGGGGTTGGCTTATAAATAGGGTGTTACCGCTAGTAAAGTGATAGTCCCTTTCTTAGGACTTCTTCTCCTTCTTCGAGATCTTCTTCAGCAGAGTCTGCAATGTCGTCTTTTGGGGATAGCGATTCGGAGTACGCGGAGCTGTGGGAGGATCTCGACTTCGCCACGATGGAGTTGGCGGAGGAGAAGGCGGCGGCGAAAGATGCTGCCGCCGTTGCTGCTCTCGTCGAGGCCGTGCCGGCGCTGGGGGAGGTGACGGATGTGCTCAAGGAGATCCTTGGGCGCGAGCGTCGCGATGCCGCTGCCGTGGAGGCCCTTCTTCGGCTTGTTCCCTCACTTTGGGTGGTTGCGGACTTGATCCGTGAGGCCTTGGGCCGCGCGCGCCGCGGCTAACTCCCTTGGCACCTGGCTCCCCAGCACCTGGCTCCCTGCACCTGGACCCTCAGCACGGTTGGTGCCATCAGCAATGAGATTTGTGATTCGTGGGGATTCGTGCGAGATCAAAGCTAGATGGTAACACAGGATGCGAGGGCGATTTTTTTTACAGGTTCGGGCTCTCTCGGTGGAGATAATACCCTAGTCATGTGTTCTTGTTGGTCTGAGTTTCTCCTCTCCCTTTCTTCCCCCCTTTTTTAGCACGAAAAAAAATGAAAAAAGGTCAGTAATGTAAAATACTAGTGTGAAATGAAATATAAATTATCAAGAAATCTCGTGCCGTTTTAATTTTTCGGGCTTAAACGTCTTTTCCTTTGTCGTTTGCCCTAGCCAATCGCTCCAGCCCCCGCAGCGAGGTGCTGGAGGGCCGAATTTCTAACGACTAGCGACTAGGACTTCCGTGCCCAGGTATTCTGGAACTGCGAATCATTATTCCCGAGTGGTTAATACCTTTTTCTAACTTTGTCTTTCTTATTTCGTGCCCTGATACAAACGTTCGGATTTTGCCTCTTGTTGCGGCCAACCGCACAATTTGTACCGGCACGACTCGGATTAGACATTATGTTATTCGGGCGGTAACCACTCGGGATTGATTCGGTCACAGTTAAGACAAATCGAAGAACGAAACAGTTTACAACTTTATTTAATGCGTGGGAGCTGGGTACATAACTTTAAGCGTAGAAGCGGCGTAGCTGTTCGGCATTCCAAGTATTCGCCAAGACCGCGCCGTCTTCACGCCTGAGTCGATAAGCTCCCGGATGAACTACCTCCTCCACAATGTAAGAGCCTTCCCAAGATGGCATGATATGCTGTCTCGAAATTAGCCACCTCAAAATTGAGGCTCTCGGTCTGGTAGTTTTCTTTAGTGCCGAAAGTGACCGGCAGAGTGATCTGCCCAAGTGACGTCGCTGATGTCCCGGGAATCACCCCATGGAACGGTGATGACCCACGTTTCAGCTCTGACCGAGAGACCCCCATATCGTCGAGGGTTTTGATAAAGAGGACGTTGAGCCCGCTTCCCCCGTCGATCAGCACCCTCTTGAGCTTGATGCCGCGAACGACTGGTCCCAAGACAAGAGGATATCTGCCGGGAAATTGGATCCTGTCTGGGTGGTCTGAACGATCGAAAGTGACCTCAACCTCGGACCACTGCACATATCGGGGGGTCTCCGGCGCGATCGCGTTGATGTCCCGAGCGGCAAGCTTTTGCTTCCGCTTGGACTCGTACGCGGCCGAGCCCCCAAAGATGTAATTGAGCTCCAGCTCAGCCTCTTGATAGTCTTCCTCCGTTTCGGGAGGAGGTTGCTTTCCGACCGCTTCACTCTAACCCTTCCCGGCTTGTCTCTTGGTTTCCCGAGCGAATCTTTTCAGGGTGAAGTAGTCTTTGGCAGCATGCCCTCCCTTTGGGTGGAAGGGACAAAGCGAATTCATCACTTTGTCGTATCCATCCGTTTCGGGCACTCGGGGCTGGGCACGCCCGGCTGTTGCCACTAGCTCTTTGCCTTTGCGCTTCTTCTCTTTTCGCTTGGAGGACTCGGCGTGATCCTTCTTCTCGCCGTGGTGTTCGGCCAAGGCTTCGAAGGCCGATGCGTAGCGATCTGCTAAGTCAAACAACTCCCGAACCGAAGTTGGAGGCTTCCGGGACATCTTCTTGATGAGATCAGGATCGCTGACTCCCTTCTGGAAGGCGGCGATCACGACCGCGTCAGTGACGTCTCGAACTGTGCTCTTCCTGTGCATGAAGCGCTTGACGTACTCCCGCAGGGACTCATCCTTCCTCTGGTGTAGCTGGTACAAGTCCCAAGGGGTGCTAGGGCGCTCGTATGTGCCTTGGAAGTTTGAGATGAATTGCTCACACAGATCTCCCCAGGAATCTATGGAATTCGCTGGGAGTCTGGTGAGCCACGCCTGGGCTTGGGGTGAAAGCGTGACTGGCAGGTAATTAGCCATCACGTTCTGATCTCCCCTCGCCGCCCTAACTGCTAATGCGTATACCTGCAGCCAGGCCTCTAGGTCCCTATTTCCGTCGAATTTGGTGATGCCCTTGGGGTTAAACCCGTCGGGCCAAACCACTCGGCGAAGGTGGGTGTGAATGCACGAACCCCCTCGATGACCCCATCCCGCCGCCTGGGCGGTGAGCGACGCAGGGGGGATCGGGCTTGGCGAGCGCCCTGGTCACCTGGGAGTACGCCGAAGCGCTCGTAATCGTCAGCGTGCCGGTGTTGCTCGTCTCTTTCCCGGTCACGCCGTCTCGCGTCGAGGTCAGAACGGAGGTCGCGGTGGAGGCTGTGGCGCAAGTCGTCCCCGTGGAGAAGAACGCGGTGCTCCCGGTGGGGGGCGTCATGACCCGGCTGACTGCTGGCCGTCTGAGTTCTGGCCAGGGTGTGTGAGTGTGCCTTTGCCGGCTAGTCGTTCTAAGCTTGCTGGATTGCTGCCGCTGTCACCATGGCCTTTACTTGGGCCACGATCGGGGCAGCTGGGCTACCGGCCTCCAGCATAGTGCTCAAGGTATCCAGGAGCGTTTTGGAGGCAACGATATTCTGCTGTGGGGTATGGAAGATGGCTTGGTCTCCCATTTTGGCCTGCAAAATGTCTTCATTGACATCGCGGACGCGACCTCGAAGGACTCGCGCCCGCGTGTCAAGCTCCACCTTGCGGCCGCCATCCTGCTCGGTGGCCTCCAAGTCGCCGTGGCGTTGCTGCGATTCCGTACGCGAGCCTTCGAGCACGCAGACTCTCCAGAAGTTCCAACAACTCTCCAGGCTTCCTTCCGACTCGACCGGCGAGCTGGAAGAGCCTGATGGAGACAACTCCAGGTTCTCGGAGGTCCCGAGCGGTTTGGCCGCAAGGACCCCCACCATACGTGACTCAGCACCTGTGGAGCCGACTCCCTGATGAGTCCGGGGTTTCAACCCCTCGTCTGGTGCTAGCAAGCACGGGACGACGAGACTCCCTAACCCAGGCGATGGTCACGATGATGACTCCCCGGAGGCCTCTCCGTGCTACGGCGTGCCCGCCTCAAAGAGAGAGAGGCTCCCCAGGTCATCGGCGACGAAGACCAGGCTTACAAAGCAGAAGGCCTGATCTGGGAGAAAAACTGTAGAAACTCCGCTCGTTGCAGCCATCAAGCTCGACGGAGATCTTCACACGCTTCCCCTACCTGGCTCGCCAACTGTCGACGGTTGGTGCCGTCGGCAATGAGATTTGTGATTCGTGGGGATTCGTGCGAGATCAAAGCTAGATGGTAACACAGGATGCGAGGGCAATTTTTTTACAGGTTCGGGCTCTCTCAGTGGAGATAATACCCTAGTCCTGTGTTCTTGTTGGTCTGAGTTTCTCCTCTCCTTTTCTCCCTTTTATAGGGTTTTTCCCTCCCGCCTTATATACTGGGGAGAGGGCACGTTACAAAGGGGTGTCACCTGGCCTTCGACTAGGTGGACTCATGAGTAGCCTATTTGTCTCTATTTGCCGGACTCAACTGCCACCAAGGGATTTGGTTGTTGCTTTCCCGACCGCACCTGCGGATTCGCCAGGGTTAGGTGGCCACAGGCTGCGGGTGCCAGACTGCAGGCTTTATTCTGTGCCGGACTGTCTTGGCATGAGGCAGGACCTCGCTGGGCAGGGAGCGTGTGGTTGCCTTGGAGGGGAAGTTGGGCCCTGGCTTCATCCTCTTCGTGGTGTTGCCAAATCACGACCCGATACGTGCTTACAGACGGGCCGTCTATGGGCCTCTTTGCGGGACCCCGGTCTTGGATATCCCACAGTAACCCCAAGGTAAACTATTACACATGTAGGGAATATGACAATCTCAGGTCTAAGGATCATACATCTACTATGTATGAGATACACTGATGACACATAAGAATGTAACATTCTCGCAGTGTCCCATTGTGGGTCTATCTAACACATGTTCTTCAACATGCGTCCACAATGTATTGATGATATCTCCATATCCCATGATCTATGAAACATGATCATCGAACAATACATGTGCTGATCTATTCATCGTTGTCCTATACGATGATATCCGATCAGAGATATTTATCGAATTATATCAATAAGTAAAGCGCTTCATAAACAAGTTACACACTTGTTGATCAAAACAATGATATACATTCATTGGACTAATAATCATATTATTATTCATAAACATAGTCATGTTACAATCATCCATATGATTGCCTCAAGGGCATAACACTAACAATAGGTTCCTAGGGTACAAGTATGGGACGTGTGCAAAAAATATAACTTCACTTTGCACTACCTATTGTTCTGCACCATAAATGATTATCCTGCCCTTTCTAACATGTCGGGCCAGAGTACAAAAGAAGCAAAAGCCATGTACTCATTGTGTAGATGATACCGAGAGTATGTGACTGAATCACTTGCGTAAAACTGTGTACATGTGTCACCGTAGGTCCCTTTAGAGGATTCACCCATACTGTAAGATAAAGAAACATTTCAACGGAAAGAACGAGGATGATTCAGCTCCAAGGCCTTTAAGCGGGGAAGCTATTTATGATATGGTTAAGGATTTGGATGTTGTGCTTGAAAAGGGACACAAATCGAGGACTCGTGAGAGGAGCATGTGGAAGAAGTGATCAATATTTTGGGACCTACTTTATTGGGAGCACCTAGAAGTTTGCCAATGCATTGATATCATGCATATAGAGAAGAATGTATGTGATAGCTTGATTGGTCTCTTATTGAACATTAAGGATAAAACAAAGGACAGTATCAATGCATGGCTTGACTTGGTCGATATGGGCATCAAATCTGAGTTAGCACCAAAAGAGACCGATAAAGGTTGAACGTACTGCGAACTTGCTTATTTCACATTGTTCAAGACTGAGAGAACTGAACTGCGCCAGTGCTTGTATGGTGTGAAAGCTCTATCTGGTTACTCCAATATGAAGAGGCTTGTTTCGATGCAAGATTTGAAATTAACTAGCATGAAATCTCATGATTACCATGTGCTGATGACACAAAGCTCCCTATCGGTATTAGAAGTATTTTGCCATATGCTGATGACACAATCCTCCTCCACTATGTATGATTTTGCGTATGAGAAATATATAGATTTTTCATATCTGTAAATATATAGATTTGTGGCATGAAGGCATTTCTGCATTTATTATCGACATAAATACTGGAGTTGTGCATAGATGCTAGTCACAATAAAAGCAGGCGTGAAATTTAAAATAGCTTTGGTTAGATGATTTGCATATAGTAGTTTTAAGTTTTAACAGGCCTCATTTGGAAGAGTATAGATTATAGAAGTATGTGTCTTGAGAATTTACTAGAAATTCTGGAAATGGCAGGCCCATGGAAAAAAATAGGAAAAATTTAAATGAAGTGCATGCCAATATGCCATTGAACTTTCTATTTTGTGACACTTATGCCCTTTTTCATGTTGTTCTTATTAGCCAATACCTGTTAGGTTGTTATTTTCATCATCTTTTTTGGCATAGAAAATGAGAGGTTTAGTTAAATTATAAATGAAATACAATATCAAGAAGAACTTAAAAAGGAAACCAACCAGTTATATGTATATTGAATAGTAGCCAAGGATTCAAATTTCGTTTTCAGACTCCATCTCGGGCCTGGCCGAAATCCGAAATTTCGACGAGATTCAGAAATTTCGGACCAAATCCGGACGAAATTCAAAAACCAAAATTCAAATCCGTTTTTTTTAACCGAGAAATCCAAAATTTCGGTCCAAATCACCAAAATCTCGGTGAAATTTTCCGGTACTATCACATTTCAATTTTTTAGGGTTTTTTCAACTTTGCGGAAATTATGATCTACCGACTGTCCCACATGGGAACTGACGTGAAGAACCCAATCCGGTCAAATCTGGTCAACTTTTATACAAATCTCGGTCAATTTTACCGAAATTTCGGTGCAAATCACCGAAATCTCGGCGAGATTTTAATGTACTGTAGCACTTTAAATTTTTTTAGGGTTTTTTAATTTCGCCGGGATTATGAAACTCGGAGGGGCCCGAAATCCGAAATTTCGCCGAATTTCAGCGAGATTTTGAACCCTGATAGTAGCTATAGGTATATTTCACTATTTTGTATTGTCATGCCTTTATGGAGGCCATATAGAGGCATTTCTGTCTTATTGATGATGCTTGCACACCTAGCATAACAGGCTAGTAGAATTGCATTACTTTATGATTACTCTCTTTTAATCATGGCATGCTACATGCATATCATTATCTAATGGACTATGCCCTTTCTTTCATTAGAATCTACATGGAGTGTAGGAGAAATGTATTGCCATGTGAAATATTAAAATGTTAAGGCTAGTTAGGTTGTAGAAATAATTTATTAATGAGAACTATTAATTCATAATTGCTTCTATTCATTGCCACGCCGTCATGATTAATATGGCTTACATCTGAATATATGTTAGATATCTTTCATTTAGTCAATAATGCATGATTTTAATTGCTTTTGGTACAGATGTGTTGTATATGACTACATATATAACTAGCTGATTACATAAATCATAATAGGAGCTAAGGACTAGGAAAGGGTCCCGGACACCTGGTCTGTGGCGTGCTTGGACGCGTGGATCCAAGCGTTGCTCGAGCACGAGGTCTCGAGGAGTTCTTGAGCTTTAACACCAATATTCTTTATCGTTCTTCTTACTTTATTCTTTTATTGTTATCTTTATGTGTTTATTGGATAGATGCTACTCGGGTGCGATAGTCTCGAGGGGTTCTGAGTGCCCACATACTCAGTTTCTTTTGTTGTTCTTCTTCTTTTATCATTAGGTAGTCCTTTTTGAAATAGTGCCGAATGAGAACGAGTTGATATGATTCTTTTCCCCTTCTTAAAAACATAGTCATAAGACCTTTTATACACAAGAAGACTCTTCACCTTATAAATAAATGCTTGTAAACAAAATTATTAAGAGATTACCTTTTAATGTAGCCCCTAGGCGGATCTAGGCACAGCCGGACGAATCAATCGATACGTTTTTCATGCAGCCCCTAGGCGGATCTAGGCACAGGCACTACATAAAACTTGAAAAATATTAAGATATTACCTTTTAATGGATCAAATCTATTGATTGGATTGGTTTTAATTTTTGTGGTTTATGTTAGAGTATATATCAGCATCTAGAGATCATGGCATGTCTCGGCTCATCCAGGAATCATGGCGATAGAATCAAGAAGATTTCCAACTGATTATTGTTCGCCATCTTTGGCATGTAATCTTAACTTCCCAAATTATGCTTGTACTATGTACTATATAATCCTAAGAGATCAATGCATAATTGTGAGAAAGAATTCTCCCCAAAATATACACTTTATCATGGTATCAGAGCAGTGCCTATCCTAGCATGCTCCCCTCTTCTTCTTGCTTCCGCCCACCCTTCCTTCTCCTCTGCCAATGGGTGACAAGGAAGTTGCCCTCGATGCCATAACTACTGCTGCTCTCCATGAGCAAGCATGTGCCATTGCCAGCATCAAAATGCATGTTCCGATCACTCTTGATCTTCATGCATCCAACTTCACAAAGTGGCATGGTCTCTTCATGGTCATGCTCAGCAAGTATGCTCTTGCTAATCATGTCACTAGCATCGGTCCATCCAGTGATGCTGCGTAAAAATAGATGGACTGCATCGTTTTGTCATGGCTCTACGACTCTATCTCCACTGAACTCCTTGAGATAGTGATGGGGAACAACACCACCGCTCGCACTGTCTGGACAACTCTCAACGATTTGTTCCGTAACAACAAAGAAAGCCGCGCCATCTACTTGACCACAGAATTTAGCTCATTCATGCAAGGCGATTTGACCATCTCCGACTATTGCTGCAAAATGAAATCGCTTGCCAATGCTCTCAGTGACGTTGACCAGGCTGTGAGTGACAAAACCCTAGTTCTCACTACTCTTCGTGGTTTGAATGGGAAGTTCTCACACATGGCAACACTCTTGCCCATGTAAAAGTTGTTTCCTTCCTTCATTGAAGCCCAATCTCATATGTGCTGCAGGAGATCAAGCTCTCGCAGATCATGCAATCTACTACTCTCATTGTCACTCACTCAGGCGGTAAGGCCGGTGGCATCAATGGCGCATACAGTAACAACAACTCAGGTGCTTCCCAAAGCAGCAACATCGACTCCAAAAATTACAACTATGGCAATGGTGGTAACAACAACCGCAAGCACCGTGGTAATCGCAATGGGAATGGCAGTTCAGATAGCCGGGTAACTTCACCAGCAACATGTCCTAGCCATCCCTTTTCAACCTCATGACGGGCACATTCTGGGTGTGGCCCGGCCAGCATATGTCGTGGCCATCAGCTGGACTTCTAGGCCCGTGTCCTCAAGCCGCCCCGTAGCAGGCGTACACTACCACAACACCACCTGTTAAAGCTACTTCATGGTTCCCATGGCAGTCATCGCATACCAGGCATCCACACCATTTTCATCTTTAACCAACGCCTCGTGGGATCAACAGTCTCTTGTCAACAAGTTTAGCATAATGACACTAACCCCACCCTCCAACAAAAACTGGTTCATGGATTCAAGTGCAACCGCCCACATGACATCTGAGACTGGTAATCGCCCCTCCCTACACCCTCCCTCTAATATTCACCCTACCACTATCATAGTCAGCAATGGCTCCTCTTTGCCCATCACTTCCGCCGGTTCTCTCTCTTTCTCTACTCAACAACACAATGTCCTTGTCACACCTAACCTTACTAAAAATCTTATTTCTGTACAGCAATTTACTACTAACAATCAATGTTCTATTGAGTTTGATCCCCATGGTCTTTTTGTGAAGGATCTTCGAACCAAAAACATGATCATCAGGTGCAGTAGCTCAAGCCATCTATATCCTCTCTGCATGTTGCCGTCACCTCCCAGCATCCTCCTCACCGATACCTCCTCGCCCAACCTTTGGCATCACCAACTTGGGCACCTTGGACATCAGGGTCTTTCCCACTTAGCAAAGTCGTCTTTCATTCCTTGTAATAAACCACTATCGGAAAACTCCCTTTTTCATGCCTGCCAACTTGGATGACATGTCAAGCTGCCATCCAGTGCCTCTACTTCCAACACCAATAAAGTATTTGACTTAATACATTGCGATTTGTTGACATCTCCCATTGCAAGTGTCTCTGGTTTCAAATACTAATTGGTAATTTTAGACGATTTCACTCACTTCTTGTAGACATTTCCTTTACGTCTCAAGTCAGATGTTTTCTCTACTCTATCATATTTTTTTGCTTATGCCACTAATCACTTCTCCACCACTGTCAAAAACATCCAATGCGATAACTGTCATGATTTTGACAACTCCACCGCCCGTACTTTCTTTCTTATGCATGGTATAGCCCTTCGCATGCCATCCCCCCACACCGCTCAACAAAATGGTAAAGCTGAACACATTATACGTTCTACTAACGACATTATGCGTTCTCTTCCCTTCCTAGGCAGCATGCCTCCTTCTTATTGGGTCAAAGCTTTGCATGTCACCACATACCTGCTCAATAGACATCCAATTGTGGCCCTGCAATTCTATACTTTTCAATCTCTCTTTGGCCATGCCCCTCCCTATGGCCATTTGCGTGTCTTTGGGTCTCGCTGCTACCCAAATTTATCCTCAACCACCATTCACAAACTAGCACCTCGCTCAACAGCATGTGTGTTTCCTGGTTATCCTTCTCATCATAAAGGATATAGATGTCTCGACCTCTCCACAAATCAGGTCATCATTTCTCAGGATGTCACTTTTGATGAGTCCTCTTTCCCCTTCACCAATCAACTTTCTCCTCCACAATTCTCCGACTTTGACTTTTTATAAGAGCTCATGGCTCTCCCCACGACATATTTCCCCTTCGACTGTTGTGACCACTTCTATCGCACAGCCTGTCACACAGTCTGATGTGGCCTATCTCCTTCCTACCACTGCAACCCCAGCAACTGTTGATTTGCCCACTATCTCAGCATCACCTGCCATGCAGCCACACATAGTCGCCATGCCTTCTGCTTCAGTTGCTTCCCCACCAACTATTCCAACTGATGGCCCTCCTCCTCTCGAGTTAAAATCCCTCCAGTAAGCAATGACCATAGCATGGGAACTCATGGGAACTCAGGATTCTATCAACCTCTCGATCGCTTAAATATTCATGCTTCCCCTTTGTTATCCTACACATGATTTAGAGCTAGTGGCTGTAGTTCACACTCTCAAAATCTGGCGCCATTACCTCATCGGTAATCGATGCAATATCTATGTAACACCCCGGCATCTAGTATGCCCTGGATGTCACCAAACATAGACTAAACAACAACTAAATACCACATCTAAAGGTAAATTATAGCAAGGGAGTAAATGCAAAAAACCAAACATTTCGGCAGCATCTCCTTTGTTTTTCCATGGTACGGAGCATTAACAATAATATCACAAGATATATCATAATGGGAAGCATCTAAAGCAGCAATAACAGGTGACGTAGCAACTATTTAAGTCTAGCATAATGAATTTAACCACTCCATGATCTAAAACGAAGTAAATAATATGACCAAGCACACAAATAAGGTATACTCCAAGTTCTCAACACATTAACTTATAATCACAACTACGAATGGCAAAATTGTGTATGTCTTAATGAGTGAAACTTTGTGAAGATGTGCCACTAAGCCCCTTTCCCGCATGCCGATTTCATGGTACCTAAAAACAACATAAAACATAAGTGTGAGTTCATCACTCAGCAAAGTGTATTGCAATGGAACAAGAAAACACATTCCAATACCTTCATCACTACTTTTCATATTCAACATCATAATCATCTCATATTCACATTGTATGCATCTCATTGACCTCATCATATAACATCATCATATAATACAATGCAATGCACATGTCTCCTTGAAGCACATACCGGTATTGCCGAGTGCACACCCATCAGCGTGCACCCTCTTTCCCCTTCCATCCCGTAGATGGAGGGTGCCTACTCCTCGCTTCCACTCACAACTGTGGATGGAATCACGAGGTAGGACTTACTCAATGGCGCTCCGGATTAGTCATAACTTTCTCACCGACCTTACCGGACTAGTTATGACTTCCTCACTGACCGGGCCAGTTTTCATGCCATGTATGCAACATATGCCATAAACATAAACAACTAATCATTGCATAGCATCATAACGTACCATATTCATCACATCATGGGCAAACACTAATCATGGCAAGATAGCACATTATGTAAACAATTTGCACTTAATCAGGACTAGCAAACATACAACACATTCACCATTCCAATACACTTGCCTTAACCGCGGGCGACGGATTGGCGAGATGATGAGGGCACTACCGGGGTCACACCACCTGCACATTGGTACCACATACTCAAAACGTGCCCACAAAACAGTACGCAATCGCTCATCTACCCCGACTTCGCAAACTACTCCCAAAACCGAAAAACAGAGAATCTGTCCCGGCGGGACAGCAGGCTTCAAACTAGCATAACTTGAGTTCTATGACTCCAAATCAAGTAAAAGAGTACATCATCGCGAAGCTTAGGAATTTCCTAGCTTTTTCTAAGTATTGGGAAAAGCTGATTCGGCATCTAAAATTGTCTAATCTACAAAACATTACGTTCTGTCCCAATTACATCACAGATTTGAACATGCTCGGTAAAACGATCATAACTTTCAAACGGCTAGGTAGAATTGGACGTTCTTGGTGTCCAATTAAAGGTATTGAAGTTATCTACAACTTTCTCAGCAGGCGTCTGACCAAATTCCGACCCTAAAATTGCAAAAAATCAAACCCTAGGTCGTGTGCCCAATCTGCCCGAAACAGAGAACTATGAAATCTCTAGTTTTCATCTAATCTACACAATCACAGCACCACCTCTTGATCTAAAAGCATCAAAACACCCTCTAGAACAGCACCTAGACCATCCCCAAGGATCACCCATAGCCATACCTTTGCCCGACGAATGACGAACGCCAAAACTTCTCCTCCCGGTTCCCCAATCTTCTTCCTCATGTCGGAACCGCCGGATCTCCTCGTCACGGAGCTTCCCGATGGAGAGGACAATGGTATGGAAGGGTGTGGCAGCAAGGGATGGGGGTGGATCTCTCCTAGGGCCGGCTAGGGGAGTGGGGGAGGTGGGGGAGGAAGGGGGAAGGGGTGGAGGCGCAAGGAGGGGTGGCGGCTAGGAGTGGTAGGAGGAGGTGGGGGGCGCCCTAGGGTTTGGGGGGCGCATGGGCAGGCTATGCTGCCCCCCATCTTCCCCACATGGCCCAATAGCCTCCCCCAACGGCCCAATTTGTTCCCCCAGGGCCCAAACTCCCCCGAAAGGGCCCAAACACCCGGAATCGGCCCGGAAACGCGATTAATCCTCATACCGTAAAGTTTTAATCTCCAATTTCACATTTTATAAAGTCACGACATTCCGTAGTGTCACATTCTCTCCCCCTTAAACAGGATTCGACCTCGAATCCGAAGAACGCCAAAAACAACAACAAAGTCCCCAAGGGACAAAAGACTTCTTTGCAACACAAAACAAACACACAAAGACTCAAACCGGAACAAACGACATGCAAGTTCTCAAAACCAAAACTTAGCGAGAAAGTGTTGATTTAGCTCAACAAAGTGCAACCTCTCACGGTTCCACCTTCACTTCAATTCCCAATAATAATACAAGAGTCAACCGAAGTCCTCGATTTCACCCACTAAAAGGCTTAATCAAATTTTTACGCCCAAATCCTCACGTCAAACCCTTCATACTACTATCACAACCAACCTGATGAACTCAAAACAACTTCTCTTTTCAACTTCATTCATGAAACCTTAATTCCATTCCTCAACCTGTCTACCACAACTTATTAATCTCAAGATGACCCAATCAAAGCGAATCACATCTCTTTTAACAACCTCTCTACCAACAAATCACCAACGGTGTCTTATTAATAACTGGGGTTCTAAACGAGAACCTCCAAAGAATCAATTACACAAAATCCCATCTCTTCCAATTATTTGACCTTTTTCACAAAGAATCAAAATTAACTAATGACATCTACGCACATAGCCTTCATCGACAATACTTTCCTTTCGAGCACAAACCACGATACACTTTCATTCTATCCTCTCCCAGACATAATACACACCCAGGGACAACTAACTAAGGCAATGTTCACGACAGAACACTTTATTTCAAATTACCATCACCTTTTTAACAACCAACCATATTCTCAACAAAATTTGAACCGACATCACCAGCTTCCATCATAACCACCTTTTGAACCACAACCAAGTTCTACGCCTAGCCCAAGCTAGGGCTGTAGATTCTTACCAAACCACAACTGACTTTTTTTTCTATGAGGGTCTTGCCCTCACATTTCCTCACTCAAATACTACCAAGCCCATGAGTGTAATCTTCCATTATACTCAACAATTTCATAAGCATTTCTGTTCACATCTCAAACGAGAATGCCAACAAAGAGCAACTCCCTTTAACTGGATGAACCACATTCATCAACTTGAACCCAAAGCGCTACAAATCACTTTGGAACAAAGATTCAACAACATCCAAAGACCACTCTCTTTTTTTTCTTTTCCTAAGTCAAGCTGCAAAGGAAAAACTCAAATCTCAAATCAATGCGATACATTTCGCATCGGGGAGCACTCAAACAAAAGAGAGACTCCACACAATTCTTTGGCAGAAGTTCTCGACATCCAAAATATCTCAACTCGCTTTCACCAAAGCCAAACCTCTCATTTTCACCAAAATCAACATTTTGAAAAGAAACCATTTCTCAAATCACACATAAGAACCCACAACCATCTCAGTATCTCTCAAGGAGAAAGGAAATTCAAATCTGTAACATAACCAAAATTCCAGCAATTATCCATTATTTATTTCCATGCTAAAAAGCACAGGAAATCTCGATGCCTGACATGAATGCAATTTTTTTCAAGAGCACTCTGGATTAGTCATATATCCATATATGAATTTCTCACCGACCTGGCTCATCATCTCTTTTATGATAAACATCGCATTTTAACCAAAGTCAAAAAAAAAATTCAGAAGAGAACATCAATTCTCAAATCAAACAATTACACCCACAACCGCTACAAATTCTCTCAAAAAGAAAGGGAGGCTCATTCCCAAAACAAAACACTTCACCAACAAAATCACTCATGGAACATTCATAAGATCCACTTTTAAAGCACTTGCAAACACCGCACACATTTTCCAAATAAAATCAACTCTAACACAATAGAGTTACAAGTTAAGTGCTTAACTCTAGGGTTTCCAACACAACCCACCATGTCCATTTACTTCCTTTACGTATGGTTCCCAAAGATAATTTAGTTGAACGCGAAAGAGCGCGATCCACTCCAAACTTTTGGGTGAAAATCCATACTCATAGCCTAAGCTAAACAAATTTGCCAAACCAAAGATTGGCATGATTCAATAACATACAATATTCCGGAATCCATCAGCCGGTTACTTCCAAAACTACTCTTTCATCCATAATTCCAACCATCAAAGTCAAATTCGTAACTTGACAAGATGCCACTTACTTAGGGGAGATCTATTGCACACTAATCAAGACGCCTTAACAAAAGGGCAGGCACTCCCAGAAACTTTATACATTCATTTAAATCCGTAAACCTTTTAAAGAAGATTCGACTCGAATCCCACCATTTTCGCATTCCAATACTCTTAGCCTTTAAAGATTTCATAATCACCAAATCCTGAGAAGTCCAACGCTGTTGAACACAAGTTACAACATCTAATCTTTGATAAAAAACACTTCCTACTAATAATGTACCCACCACCGGTCATAAGATCATCAAACTCTATCCATGTCTATCTTATAGCAATCAACAAGGAGAACCACGTTCTCACAACTTCGGCACAACGAACCTACTAGTTACCTCAACATAAGAGGTGACCGAAACCCTTCGGCACCCCAACCCCACTTAATCAAATATATAGCATCTCAATCAATACTTTCATAAATATAACATCATACTTCATCAAAATGCAGCATTTAACATCAGAGCATAAATACAATATTTAAGCGGATAGCATCGATACCCATACCCTTCCTACTGTGCATCAAAGTGTGTCAAGTTTTAAATTAGTTAACCAAACTATTGCAGATTTTAAGGTTATTGCCCTAAGGCCAAATTTTAACAAGTAAACCTATGCCATGTTTCTACTTTTCCAAGTCAATATTTTAGTTTACTCTAGAGTAAATTACTACATTCACATTCCACGGACCTAAAGCCCGCTCTGATACCAACTGTAACACCCCAGCATCTACTATGCCTGAATGTTACCAAACATAGACTAAACAACATCTAAATACCACAAATAAAGATAAATTACAGCAAAGGTGTGAATGCTAAAACCGAAAATTTTGGCAGCATCTCTTTTGTTTTTCCATGAATTGAAGCAACAATAATAATAAGGTATGATATAGCATGATAAGAGACATCTAAAACAGCAATAACAATTGGTATAGCATCACTTATGTCTAAAATAGGGAATTCAACCATTCCACAAATTATAACGAATCAAACGATGAACTTAAGCTCAAACCAAGCCATACAGCAAGTTTCATGGCACTAATCATTAATATCATGACTCCAAATGATTAAGCTGTCTATAAGTGTGAAGCTACGTGTAGAAGTGTAGCTAATGCCCTTTCCCGCATGCCGGTTTCATGGTATCTAAAAACAACATAAAACACAAGCGTGAGTTCATCACTCAGCAAGTATATTGCAATGATACCAAAACAATAACAACTCACATACATACTTAATGCCATTCACATATCCTGAGAATCAACTCATGAACTTCATTTATGCTCTCATATAACATCATCATAAACATCTCAAATAACATCTTCATATGCATCTCATAGAACATCATAATCATATCATAAACCACTTCATTCATGCAATGCAATGCAATGCACATATCCCTTTGAAGCACATACCGGTATTGCCGAGTGCCCACCCGTCGGCGTGCACCCCCTTTCCCCTCCCATCCCGTAGATGGAGGGTGCCTACTCTTACTGACTCGCTCCCATGCGCAACCGTGGAAGAGAATACGAGGTAGGTCTTTCGTGTTCACTACGTGTGAACATAGAGGCCCGCATCAGCATGGGACGCCTCTTCCATTATGAATGCACATATGACATAAACATGTAAAGATTGGCATAAACATTTAATACAACGAAATCATGGTCAATATGAAACATGTTCATCATGTCATAGGCAAACATCAACCATGGCATCATACCATAAAACATGTGTAAACCATCTCATATTCAAACATTACGGCTCCCTAAGCCGCAACCACTACAATACACTTGCCTTAACCGCGGGCGACGGGTTGGCGAGAGGATGAGGGCACTCCCGGGGTCACACCACCTGCACATAGATACCACACACTCAAAACGTGCCCACAAAACAGTACACCATCGCATATCTACCCCGACTTCGCAAACTACTCCCAAAGCCAAAAAACAGAGAATTTGTCCCCCAGGACAGCAGGCTTCAAACTAGCATAACTTGAGTTCTAAATCTCCAAATTAAGTAAACTAGTACATTGTCGGGACCCCGAATTTGCAAATCCGGACCCTCTGTGTATTCAGCACTAGTCCAGGAACGCGCTAGTGCACACAGTCTTAACATCGGTATATATCACAATCATACCAAACGATACTATCAAAGTACTTTATTTAAATAATCAAAGGGTTACTCGACCTTATGGCCAAGTTACAAATATATGCCTTGCAAGGCAAAACTTATTGAAAGAGAAATAACAGCAGCGGAAAAATCAAATAAACTTCGTGGCGCCATCCAGTATACCACAGCAACCGATCGGCTCGCATCCCTAAGTAGACGGGTCCTCTTGGAACTCCTCTTCCGAAACTGGCGTAGTCTCCTCTTCAACTGGTATTGTGTTGAGGCAAGGGTGAGTACTTGGTACTCAGCAAGTCATGCACAGAATGCAAGCTAATATACTATATGCATGGCTTGGTACAAAGGAATAGCTCAGGGTATATTTGCAATGCTTGACTTTTGACAAGTAATAAAAGTAGATTCGAAAGCAGTAGAAATAAGTAAAGCATAAATAACTTTTCAGGAAATTTAATAAACATTTGCCCCATCCTAAACCACATTTCCATCATCTTCATTATTAAACCAACCCAACTTTTCAAATCCAAGTTATTTTCAGAAAGTCTAACCCTTGATCGTAATTCCGAGCATTGTCCAAGATCGTGGACTCGGCTATTCAAATAGATTCTACACTCTGCAGAGGTTATGCACTTTACCCACAAGATACAATCCACTCACCACGTCGGTAGTGAATCGCCATACAAAAGTATGCGAATGAGCGATCATAACAAAGCCTTTCTAAGCCTCAAACAACACAGTGGTCCTCTCCTGTTCGTGCTCTACACCATCCCTTCCCTTAGCCAAGGCGAAGTATGGGACCAACACACCGTTAGATGGGTATCTGGCCACAGCCACGATACGCTCCCCGCATAATCACACAAACGGTGTAATCGACACCCTGAGGCTCCACAAGTGAGTCCTTAGCGACTTAGTCAACTAGGGCCGTCCCATTCCAGCCATGTGGTTGCAAGTATGACCCAGTTCAAAGGCTTGCAAGGTTAAGTCCTTAGAGTGACCAGGGCAAGACTACCCGAAAAACCAAATCAACACTCCCAATGCCACAACTGGCCCACCTGATTACTCTTGCCACATGCCCCGGTCAAAAACTGTTTATCAAACCCCAGTTGATTACCATGCACCACGTGCCATCAACATCACATGATACATTTCCAAAACAAGTTCAATATATCATTAAGTCCATATTAGCATTTGATCGTCCAAAATCATGTCATGAGCACGTAGCAGGTCTAAGCAGTATACTACAACGGTCTAAACCCATGTTGGCAATTTAATAATGTCCAACTAGTAAACCACAACTAGGGTGAAAAGGGTCATGTCACATACTAAAATAATCAAGTTGTCATACAGCAAATAGGTATTTATCTAACCCCAATGTTTAAACAAAGTATCTGTCTAATTAAACTAGCATGCAATAGTTTAAATCAAAATAGATTTCGAAATAGGATCAACATGGTCAAAGAACAACTTGCCTTCAAAAAGTACTTGCTCTTGGTCTTGAGTTGGATCCTGAGTCAACACTTCTCCCTCGAATCCTTCCCAGACTTCAACGCCTACTGTAAAAGCGTGCAAATAGCAAATACACAAATAAACAATAGGCAAAACATCCCAAAACTCCAAATAAAATCCATAAACAGAGAGAACGTAATTTTCTGGATTTTTAGAAACTGGAATCACAAATTTGGAGTTAAAATGCAAAAGTTATGATTTATTAAAGCTTAAATAATCAATTAAATAATATTACAGAGAAAAACTTTAGTCCAAAAATTAAATAAAATTCATATTTAGGTAGATCTCAATTTTATACAAATTTAGAAATTTGAATCGCTCAAATCGGAGTTGAAACGCAAAAGTTATAAGCGTTTGAAGTTTGAATCTAAATTTGAATCAATATTTCGAATTAATAAATCATTTTCTTTTCGAAATTAATTATTGCGTCGGCATGGACACGTGTCGACCTCGATTGGCTGGCTGGCGTCGGCCGTCCATGGACTCGGTCCACGCTTGGCTCGGTCTACGGTGGACACGGTCCACGGCTCAAGTCTCGACACGCGGGACCCGGTGTCGGCGACCGCGCGTGTGTGCACGGTGCGGTGCGGCCCGTGCCACGCGTGCGTCGGCGTGTGACACATGGGTGCATCACAGCCCTTGATTCCCGATCGAACGGATATGATCCACCCGAATTCAATCTACGCGATATAGCCCTGGCCGTTGGATCTAAATCCAGAAGTGAGAATAGATCTAACCTAGGTCGCACGATTTCCATCTAACGGTTTAGATCTAATCTGGTTTTTCTACAAGGTGATGTGGGCTAACCTGGACCGTTCGATGAAGATCGCACGGCGAGAAGCTTTTATGAAGTCGGCGGTGGCGTGCGGCGTCAATGCCGGAGCGGAGGGGGACGACCACGGCACGATTTGATGCCCCTCCGACGAGGTGAGTGCGCCTCGGTTGCGGCTTGGCTTGACGGGCTCGAATCGCCACGGGACGGCGGAGGAGCTCCGGTGACGGCGAACGCAACAATGACCGAGGTGAAGCCCTAAGCAACTACGGCGAGGATTGCACGGCCTCAGAGGCGCTACGGTGAGACAAATTTAGGGAAAAAGCGGCGCTGGTCATGGCGATCCTCGTCGCGGGTCTCGGTCATTAAATAGGCCACGGATTCGCGGAATCTCGAACCCTAACGGAGTTCGGTCATGGCGCGGTGGCGGAGTCCGCCCCGGACACGGGAAGACGACGCGCGCCAGCCGTCCACGTGTTCAGAACCAACGGCTAGGATCGAACCGGCATGACCCAGTCCGACCCGGACACGGTACGGCGACGTGGCAAGCTCTTAGCCGTTGGATCGAAATCCGACGGCCCACGTGCCCTGGTCCGCCCGACTTCGTTGCGGCTCGAACATGGTTCGGTCGGACTCGACTCGAGTCCGACTCGGCCTCGATCGGATGAACAAGACACACCCACTCGTATTTTCCAGCGATTTAATATTTAAAATAATTCCCAGTAATTCATTTAATTCATTAAAAATAGCAAAAGACTCAGAAAAATTCCAGAAAAATTCTGGAAAATATTTTAGATCATTTTGGACTCAAATAAAATATTTCCAGCAAAATTTTATTTGCAAAATTAAATTCTTTAATTATTTCAAAATGGAATAAATTCAAATAAATTCCAAATAAATCCAAATAAATTCCAGAAAATTCCAAAAATTCACCAAAGTGCCAAATCACACATGAATTTAAGAAAAGCAAAATTTTGGGGTGTTACATACATCATCGTGAAGCTTGGGAAATTTACTAGCTTTCTCTAAGTATTGGGAAAAGCTGATTCGGCCTCTAAAATTGTTTAATCTACAAAACATTACGCTCCGTCCCAATTACGTCACAGATTTGAACATGTTCGGTAAAATGACCATAACTTTCAAATGGCTGGGCGGAATTGGACGTTATTGGTGTCCAATTAAAGTTATTGAAGTTATCTACAACTTCCGCAATAGGCGGCTGACCAAATTCTAAATCTAAAATTGCAAAAACTCAAACCCTAGGTCGTGTGCCCAATCTGCCCAAAGCAGAACGTGGGACAACCATTTCAAACTCCCTAATCTCAACTAGGAACAGCACCTAAACACCAAGATTAACCATGGAATTCACAATCTAACCAGATCATACACCCTAGGACCAAGATCCCCGAAGCTTACCTCTTCTTGGCGAGACGCCCGATCGACGAACTCCGCCTCCTCGCGGCCCGATCTTCCCGCCGATCGCCGGGGACGCCGAAATCGCCGGGAATGCCGGATCTCTTTGGACTAAGGGCTCCCAGACAGCGAGATCGGAGTGGCTATGAGGAGGAGCTAGGGCCGGCTAGAGGTGGGAAGGAGAGGGAGGGGGTGGCGCATGGGAGGGGAGAGGAGGGGGCGACTAGGGCTTGGAGGGGGTGGCGACAATGGGAGGGAGAGGAGGAGGTGGGGCGCATGGGGGAGGGCATGGGGGCGCCCTAGGGCAAGTTGGCAGCCCCCTCCTCCCCACATGGGCCAAGGAGCCTGTAACACCCAAAAATTATGTTTTTCTTAAATTCATGTGTGATTTGGCACTTTGGTGAATTTTTGGAGTTTTCTGGAATTTATTTGGATTTATTTGGAATTAATTTGAATTTATTCCCTTTTGAAATAATTAAATAAATAAAAGTTTCAAATAAAGTTCTGTTGCAAATATTTTATTTGAGTCCCAAATGCCCTAACAAATTTTCTAGAATTTTTCTGGAATTTTTCTTGAATTAAATGAATTACTGGGAATTATTTTAAATATTAAATCTTTGGAAAATCCAACCGGGTTTGCACTGTTCATCCGACCGAACCCGAGCCAGCCGACCGGACCGCACCAGCTCTAACCCTAATCGATCCCGACCGTTAGATCGAGATCCAACGGTTAGGATCAATTCGCGCGAGACAACGGCCGCACCCGAGCGATCCCGGCCGTCCATCGTGCCACGTGGACGGCTGAGATCAAGCCACGTCACCTCGACGTGTCCGGGACGGACTCCGCCGCCAGTACCGGCTCCGCCACGGATTCCGTGGGGATCTCGGGTTCGGGCCGGTATTTAATGCCCGGACCCGTGCCCTAGGTTCGCCTTTGCCTCGTGCGTCGATTGCCCCATGTGCCCTAGCCCTAACCGCCGCCGTCTTCCCGCTATTGCTCGCCGTAGCGGCCTAGAGTTTGCTTCGGGTTTTGGCTTCGCCCCGCCGCCGTCCGCCGTCCTCCGCCGCGATTGAGCCTAGCCCCGAGTTCCCCAGGCCGAGGCGCACCAGTGGGTATATCTCACTCCGCCGGAGAAGCCCCGAAGCGCCGTTGGGCTCGTCGTCGTCTTCATCTCCGGTGGCCTCTGCTCCGCCGCGTCGCCATCACCGTCCGCGAACACCGCCAGCCGTCCGATCAGAATCCGACGCCCCAGATCTCGCCACGTCATCCCACGGTGAGATTTCGTTCCAACCCCAGATCCAATCTCGACCGTTGGATCTAGATCCAACGGTCCAGATTAAGCGCGTTCACCCCAAACGCATGAGACCAGATCCAATCTGGGCCGTTGATTTTCAAATCAACGGCCGAGATCGAGCCAAGTGTAAGGAAGTTGGACCGGTGCGGTCAGCGCTGTACGCGTGTGTGACGCTGACATGCCGGGCCCGCGTGACAGCGACGCGGCCAAACCGCACCATGACGTCACGCTGACGTCATGGCGGCCCACCTGTCAGCGGCCACCCCAGCCGTGCGGTGACGTCAGCAA
This sequence comes from Rhipidocladum racemiflorum, assembly GCA_036346355.1. Taxonomy (NCBI): domain Eukaryota; kingdom Viridiplantae; phylum Streptophyta; class Magnoliopsida; order Poales; family Poaceae; genus Rhipidocladum; species Rhipidocladum racemiflorum. The sequence goes on from CM070571.1 coordinate 26,989,710, forward strand.
TGACGTCACCGATGGTCCCACCGCCGTCAGTTGTGCCGAAGTCCCCGCCAACGTCAGCAATGACGTCACCCGTAGGGTCCCACATGTCAGAGACACGTGAGCCGTGGGACCGGTCCACGGTGGACCCGGAAGCCGAGCCGCGTGGTCGAGCCGTGGACCGGTACCGACGCCACCGCCATATCAGAGGTTGACACGTGTCCTTGCTGACGCAATAAATTACTTTCCGAAAAAGAAAATGAGATATTAATTCGGTTTAATGTTTAATTTGAATTTCAAAACTTCAAATGCTTATAACTTTTGCATTTTAACTTCGATTTGAGTGATTCAAATTTCTAAATTTGTATAAATTTGAGATCTACCTAATGATGAATTTTATTTAATTCTTGGACCAAAGTTTTTCTCTGTATTATTATTTAATTGATTATTTAAACTTTAAACGCTTATAACTTTTGCGTTTTAACTCCGATTTCGCCGATTCAAATTCCTAAAAATTCATAAAATTATGCTCTCTCTGTTTATGGACTTCATTTGGATGTTTGGACACTTTTTGTCTACTGTTTTATTCATTTATTGTTATTTGCACGCGTTACGAGTAGACGTTGAAATGCCGGAAGGATTCGAAGGTGAAGTGTTGACCCAGGAGCCAGCTTAGGACCAAGAGCAAGTACTTTTTGAAGGCAAGTTGTACTTTGACCATGTTGATCCCATTTTGAAATTAATTTGATTTAAAATTATTGCATGCTAGTTCAATTATAAAATGCTTTAATTGATTTTGGGAGATTAGTTAATTGCCTAGTTGTTGTATGCCACCTTGACATAGATAATTGTATGCCATGAACCCCTTGTCACCCTAGTTGAGGATTAAATAGTTGGACATTATTAAATTGCCAACATGGGAATTTAGATCGTTGTAGTACATTACTTAGACCTGCTACGTGCTTATGACATGATTTTGGTCAAACAAATGTTAATATTGACTTAATGATATATTGAACCTGTTTTTGAAAAGGTATCATGTGTTGTGATGTTGATGGCACGTGGTGCATGGTAATCAACTGGGGGTTTGATAAATAGATTTGGACCGGGGCATGTGGCAAGAATGATCGGGTGGGCCTGTTGTGGCACCGGGAACGTTGATTTGGTTCTTCGGGTAGTCTTGCCCTGGTCACCCTAAGGACTTAACCTTGCAAGCCTTTGAACTGAGTCAAAACGTGCAACCACATGTCTGTAATGGGACGGACCTAGTTGATTAAGTTGCTAATAACGTACCTATGGGACCTCAGGATGTCAACTACACCCTTTGTGTAGTTGTACGGGGGAGCGTACCGGGGCTGCGGCCATGTACCCATCTAACGGTTGATTGGCCTAAAACTTTGCCTTAGCTAAGGGAAGGGTTAGTGTGCAATAACCGGGGAGGACCACTTGTGCTGTTAGAAGTTTCCGAAAGACTCTGTTACGGACACTCGCCTTTGTGGTGTTTGGCTGTATCTTGTGGGTAAAGTGCATAACCTCTGCAGAGTGAAAAATCTATTCGAATAGCCGTGTCCGCGGTATTGGACATTGCTCGGGGATTACAGTCAAGGGTTAGACTTTCGAGAAAACAACTTGGACTTGGAAGGTTTGGTTTGGTTAATAGATGATGTTGATGGAAATGTGGACTAGGAATGGGGAAGATGTTTATTTAACTCCTGGAAAAGTTATTGATGTTATACTTGTTTCTACTGCTTTCGAATCTACTTATGATACTTGTTAAATGTTGTTTACTGCAAATATACCTTGAGCTATTCCTTTGTATTAAGCCATGCATGTAGTATATTAGCTGCATTCTGTGCATAACTTGCTGAGTACCAAGTACTCACCCTTGCCACAATACAACACCACTTGAGGAAGAGTCTACACCAGCGTTGGAGGAGGAGCTCAAAGAGGAACCGTCTAACTAGGGAGCGAGCCCAGTCAGTTGCCTGTGGTACACTGGATGGCGCCACGAAGTTATCTTATTTTCCGCTGCAGTTATTTCTCTCTTATTGAGTTTCGCCCTGCGTGGCGTATATTTGTAACTTGACCATAAGGTCAGGCAACCAGTTTGGTTAATTATTTAAAGTACCTTATTAATTCGTTGGGTATGATTGTGATATTTACCAATGTTGAGACTGTGTGCACTAGCGCGTTCCTGTACTAGTGCTGAATACACAGAGGGTCTGGATTTGCAAATTCGGGTCCCGACAGAGGTGGTATCAGAGCCATACTGACCGTAGGCTCAACCCATAGTTAGAATGGTCGTAGTGAGGATAAAACCTATTTTCTAAAGATAAAATTTGCCAAGATAAGGAATGAATTCTCGACTTACCCCTTTCTTTCTTGTTCATACCCCTTGTTGAGTTCTTTTGTCTTCCACATTGATTTTAAAATGTTGCGTTCTTACGCGAGCGTCTTTTGGCAGATGATGATGAAGAATAACTACGCCGAGCGTGAAGGAGGCTATGCTGCCGAGTTGTGGCGTATGCTTCAGTTTCTTGGAGGTTTTGAGAGGCCACTCTACCGAGGGACTACACTTGTGCAAGCAGGACTGGTCATAGGATGGGACGTCTGGATCACGGTGTATGCCCAGGAGAAGACAAAGTTCAGTCGCCCTTTCCACTTCACCGCCAGGAGGTCTACCTTTGAGATTGGAATCCAGGAGGTGTCGCGTCGAGCAATGCAGCAGATCGCTCGCACTTACTCCGAGAGCCGAAGGCACGTTGTTCCATCACCACCCACGCCGAGACAGCAGAGTTCAACGGGAGCCGATAGAAGATGAGGATGCTACCGTCACTCACTTAGCCAGATTCGTCGCCGCTCAGGAGGAGCTGATCGAAGACACAGTTCAGGAGTTGAAGAAGGCTCGCGAACAAGTTGAGGAGGAGGAGAAGCACTTGGGGAATGCTCGTGAGTATGTCGCCTATGCTGCGGAAAGGATCGCAGAGTTGGAGACTGCACTGTATGGCCAGGGTCCGGATCCAGTGTTGGAGTTGGATGCTCCGGAGCAAGAGGAGGAACCAGAAGAGGCGCCACCTGCACCGCCACGGCCACACCCACAAAGACCAGATCGAGCCAGGAGGAAGACGCCGTCGTCAACCACAAACCGCAGTTGTGGGGCATGGCGATTGTTTCGCGCCTATGCCGCCGCACCCGCCGCGAGGAGGCAGTGGAGGTTTTCTCGACGAGTGATCGTAGGTTTTGCTGTTAGGACTCCTTCGTCGAGTCGCGTTTTAGAATAAGAGTCACCCTTAGAGGCGTTGGATTTTCATTGCTTGTTGAGTGTGCAGTATGTGTTGCAGGCCCTTAGGCATTGTAAGCAACCATACCAAGTTATTATTATTATTAATAAATTTGGATTTTGAGTTACACCTTTTCCCCGCGTAAGTTTCCCTGTTACTTGTCTATTCTTGTTCCCTCTCATCTCTAAAACTTGGAGCAATCGACAGATGGTGAACACCCGCGGAAACCTTGGAGGCAATGGCAATGGTTCTCGCCCAGCTGGAAACCCCAATAATGGAGCACCTGCACCCCAACCAGCACCGCCAGCTGACATGCAGAATTTTGGAGCTTTTCTTGCTGCTCAGACTCAGTTGATGCATGCTATGATGCAACAGATGCAACACGTCACTGCTCAGGCCACCGCTAATCAAGTCAATCAGGGACAACGCCAGAATACAAGACTGTCAGAGTTCATGAGGACTCATCCACCCACTTTCTCCGGGAATGCCAATCCGTTGGACGCCGATGATTGGTTAAGGTCAATTGAGAGGAAACTACACATTGCTCAATGCATGGGAAATGAGAAGGTACTCTACGCTTCTCATCAGTTGGAAGGGACAGCCGCCGAATGGTGGGAGAACTTCTGTGCCACGCAAGAGAACCTCGTGACATCACTTGGGAGGAGTTCACAATGCATTTCACAAGATCATGTGCCAGAAGGAATTATGGACCTCAAGAAGGAGGAATTCAGAGCACTGAAGCAAGGCAGCCAGCCAGTGGCCGAATACCTGAACAAGTTCACACAGCTTGCACGTTACGCACCTGAAGACGTAGCGACAAATAAAGCCAGACAATCTCGCTTTATGAAGGGACTTAACTCAGGACTACAGGTGGGACTGATCACCCACACCTTTCCAGATTTCCAAGAGTTGGTGAATAAAGCGCTTATTCTTGAGGACAAGCGCAAGGAACTGGACGACAACAGGAAGCGAAGGATGCAACATCAGGGATCGCGTCAGGGAGCACATCAACGTTTGAGGGTTGCGCCAAACTAGTTTTTCAGATTCCAGCCGCAGAATGCAACAAGGACACCGTCGCCAGCACCAAGACCCGTCAATCGGGAACTATCGCACCCAAAGACCACCGTAAACGCCACTTCAGGCGGTCAGAGGGACGGTGAGACGCCGCTACAATCGCAATGAGCCAGGACACTTTGCCAACAGCTTGTCCTATGAAGACAAAGCAGGAGTGACCCCGATTCGCTTCAACTGGGATCCACACCACCAAGACGCCAAAGCACCAGGAGCCAACCGAGGGACAAAGCCACGGCCGAGCAACACCCTGCATCAGTGGTGAGAGGCCGAGTCAACCATGTCACTGTAGATGCACTGCAGAATGCCACGGATGTCGTACTGGGTAAGTTACTTGTTAACTCAGTACCTGCAACAGTTTTGTTTGATTCTAGAGCTTCGCATTCGTTTGTTTCTCAAGGCTTTGCTGCTAAAAATGATTTGGAGATTGCAAGACTTAAATGCATGCTTTTAGTTCAAACCCCTGATTCTGAACTCCGAACGAAAGTAGGATGTTCTGGGGTAAGAATACTAATAGATGGGGTAGAGTTCTTAGCGAACTTGATTATACTGGGAACCCAGACCCTAGATGTTATCTTGGGAATGGATTGGCTATCCAAGCACAAAGCAGTATTGGATTGTGGGCGAAGGATTATATCAGTTGAAAGCCCGGGTGGAAGAAAAGTGGAATTTCAAGCGACTGCCGTTAGAGATGGTCAGTTGATGGTCAACAGTGTGAAGGCAATCAGCATAGAGGATGTCTCAGTGGTGAATGAGTATCCGGATGTTTTCCCTGAAGATTTACCTGGTATGCCGCCAGACAGAGACATAGAGTTTGTGATCGAGCTTGTACCTGGTACAACGCCGATAGCAAAGAGACCCTACCGGATGTCCACCGAAGAATTGGTAGAGATGAAGAAGCAACTTGAAGAGTTGATGGAGAAAGGATTTATCAGACCGAGTTCGTCGCCGTGGGGAGCGCCAGTTTTGTTTGTCAAGAAGAAGGACGAGAGTTTCAGGATGTGCATTGACTACCGAGCACTCAATGAAGTTACTGTGAAGAACAAATACCCACTACCCAGGATCGATGATCTGTTTGATCAGCTGAGAGGAGCCGGAGTTTTCTCCAAGATTGATCTGAGATCGGGATACCACCAGCTGAAGATCCGATCGGAAGATATCCCGAAGACCGCATTCTCATCAAGATATGGACATTACGAGTTTACTGTTATGTCCTTCGGTCTGACGAATGCGCCAGCTTACTTCATGAACATGATGAACAAGGTTTTCATGGAGTACTTGGATAAGTTTGTCGTTGTGTTCATAGACGACATTCTCATCTACTCGAAGACAAAGGAAGAGCATGCAGAGCACCTGAGGAGAGTTTTAGAAAAGCTCAGGGAACAACAACTTTTCTCCAAGTTCAGCAAGTGTGACTTTTGGAAGGACAAGGTGGAGTTCCTTGGACATGTAATGACCGCAGAAGGAGTCGCCATCGACCCAAGCAAGGTAGAAGCTGTGTTACATTAGGAACAGCTGAAGACCGTGACCCAGATTCATAGTTTCCTTGGGATGGCAGGTTACTACCGCTGTTTCAATTGAAGGCTTTTCGACAATTGCGAGACCTCTCACGCAATTGCTGAAGAAGGAGAAGAAGTTTGCATGGACGCCGGAGTGCGAGAAGGGTTTTCAAGAGTTGAAGAAGCGATTGACATCAGCCCCGGTGTTGGTTTTCCCAGATGTCAATCAAAGCTTTGATATTTATTGTGACGCATCGCGCCAAGGAATTGGATGTGTGCTGATGCAGAATGGAAAGGCCGTTGCCTATGCATCTAGGCAGCTGAGGCCACACGAGGAGAATTATTTGACGCATGGCCTAGAGCTAGCTGCCGTAGTGCATGCTTTGAAGTTGTGGCGACACTATTTGATTGGAAACAGATGTGAAGTATATACGGATCATAAGAGTCTTAAGTACATCTTCACCCAATCAGACCTGAACATGAGGCAGACGAGATGGTTAGAGTTGATCAAAGATTATAATGTTGGAATCCATTATCATCCCGGAAAGGCCAACGTAGTTGCCGATGCTCTGAGTCGGAAGAGCCATACGGTGAACAAGTCGATAACCGCGAGTCAGGAAGAGCTATGCAAGGATTTCCAGAAGATGCAGATTGAAGTGGTCCCAGAAGGATTCTTGGCCGCATTGGAAGTTAAGCCTACCCAGGAGGATCAGATTCGAGAAGGACAGAAGGATGATGACAAGATCCACATGATTAAGTCCAAAATGGATAAAGATAAGGCCAAAGACTTCAAGCTGGATGAACAAGGCACGTTGTGGATGGAGGATCGAATTTGTGTGCCAAACAAGAAGGAGTTGAAACAGTTGATACTAGAGGAGGCCCATGACTCCAAGTATTCAATTCATCCGGGGAGTGCCAAGATGTATCAGGATTTAAAAGAAATATTCTGGTGGCCGAGCATGAAGCGTGAAGTTGCCGAGCATGTTGCGCTGTGCGACATATGCCAGAGAGTTAAGGCAATGCATCAGAGACCAGCAGGACTGCTACAGCCGTTGAAGATACCTGAGTGGAAGTGGGAAGAAATCGGAATGGACTTCATTACCGGGTTGCCGAAAACTCAGGGTGGATATGACTCCATATGGGTTATAGTAGATCGCTTGACTAAAGTCGCCCATTTTATCCCGGTAAAGACCACTTACTCGGGAGACAAGTTAGCAGAATTGTACATGACCCGGATTGTCTGTTTGCATGGGGTACCGAAGAAGATCGTATCGGACAGAGGTACCCAGTTTACCTCGAGATTCTGGAATAAGCTGCATGAGGCCATGGGAACCCGTTTGAATTTTAGTACAGCATATCATCCGCAGACGGATGGGCAAACAGAAAGAGTTAATCAGATTCTAGAGGACATGCTACGGGCTTGTGCATTTGCTTATGCTACCTCTTGGGATAAAAGTCTGCCGTATGCGGAGTTCAGTTACAATAACAGCTATCAAGCAAATTTGCAGATGTCACCATTTGAAGCACTATACGGTCGACCCTGTCGGACACCGTTGAACTGGAATGAGACAGGTGAACGCCGTGTCTTTGGGCCAGACATTCTTCAAGAAGCCGAAGAACAGATTGCCATGATCTGAGAAAGACTGAAGATAGCACAATCAAGACAGAAGAGCTACGCCGATAACCGTCGCCGAGACCTGAGTTTTGAACTGGAAGATTTCGTGTATCTCTGAGTCACACCACTCAGAGGAGTTAAGAGATTCCATGCCAAAGGAAAACTCGTGCCGCGATATGTTGGACCATTCAAGGTTCTCGGTCGCAGAGGAGAAGTTGCGTACCAGCTAGAGCTACCGCAATCACTAGCCGGGGTACATGACGTGTTTCACGTGTCCCAGTTGAAGAAGTGTCTCCGAGTACCCGAGGAACAGACGCCGCTTGAGTCAATCGAGTTACAAGAGGATCTGACTTACAAGGAGCACCCCGTGAAGATTTTCGACACCATGGATCGAGAGACGAGAAACAAGTCAACCCACTTCTGCAGAGTTCAATGGAGCAACCACGCGGAGAGTGAAGCAACTTGGGAGCGCGAAAAGGACTTGAAGAAAGAGTTTCCGAACCTATTCTCTAGTAAGCCCTGAATCTCGGGGACGAGATTCTGTTAAGAGGGGAGGTTTGTAACACCCCAAAATTTTGCTTTTCTTAAATTCAAGTGTGATTTGGCACTTTGGTGAATTTTTGGAGTTTTCTGGAATTTATTTGGAATTAATTTGAATTTATTCCCTTTTGAAATAATTAAAGAAATAAAAGTTTCAAATAAAGTTCTGTTGGAAATATTTTATTTGAGTCCCAAATGCCCTAAAATATTTTCTAGAATTTTTCTGGAATTTTTCTGAGTATTTTACTATTTTTCTTGAATTAAATGAATTACTGGGAATTATTTTAAATATTAAATCTCTGGAAAATCCAACCGAGTTTGCACTGTTCATCCGACCGAACGCGAGTCAGACTCGAGTCCAAGTCAGACTCGAGTCCGACCCGAGCCAGCCGACCGGACCACACCAGCTCTAACCCTAATCGATCCCAACCGTTGGATCGAGATCCAACGGTTAGGATCAATCCGCGCGAGACAACGGCCACACCCGAGCGATCCCGGCAATCCATCGTGCCACATGGACGGCTGAGATCAAGCCACGTCACCTCGACGTGTCCGGGGCGGACTCCGCCGCCCGTACCGGCTCCGCCACGGATTCCGTGGGGATCTCGGCGTTCGGGCCGGTATTTAATGCCCGGACCCGCGCCCTAGGTTCACCTTTGCCTCGTGCGTCGATTGCCCCACGTGCCCTAGCCCTAGCCGCCGCCGTCTTCTCGCTATTGCTCACCGTAGTGGCCTAGAGTTTGCTTCGAGATTTGGCTTCGCCCCGCCGCCGTCCGCCGTCCTCCGCCGCGACTGAGCCTAGCCCCGAGTTCCCCAGGCCAAGGCGCACCAGTGGGTATATCTCACTCCGCTGGAGAAGCCCCGAAGCGCCGTTGGGCTCGTCGTCATCTTCGCCTCCGTGGCCTCTGCTCCGCCGCGTCGCCATCGCCGTCCGCGAGCACCGCCAGCCGTCCGATCAGAATCCGACGACCCAGATCTCGCCACGTCATCCCACGGTGAGATTCCGTTCCAACCCCAGATCCAATCTCGAGCGTTGGATCTAGATCCAACGGTCCAGATTAAGCACGTTCACCCCCAAACGCATGAGACCAGATCCAATCTGGGCCGTTGATTTTCAAATCAACGGCCGAGATCGAGCCACGTGTAAGGAAGTTGGACCCGCGCGGTCAGCGCCGTACGCGTGTGTGACGCTGACACGCCGGGCCCGCGTGTCAGCGACGCGGCCAAACCGCACTATGACGTCACGCTGACGTCATGGGGGCCCACCTGTCAGCGGCCACCCCACCGCGGCGGTGATGTCAAGAATGACGCCACCGGTGGGTCCCACCGCCGCTGCAGTGCCGAAGTCCCCGCTAACGTCAGCAATGACGTCACCCGTAGGGTCCCACATGTCAGAGACACGTGAGCCGTGGACCGGGTCCACGGTGGACCCGAGCCGAGCCGTGGGCTGAGCCCGTGGATCGGCTGACGTCAGCCGCCCAATCAGAGGTTGACGCGTGTCCTTGCTGACGCAATAAATTACTTTCCGAAAAAGAAAATGAGATATTAATTCGGTTTAATGTTTAATTTGAATTTCAAAACTTCAAATGCTTATAACTTTTGCATTTTAACTCCGATTTGAGTGATTCAAATTTCTAAATTTGTATAAAATTGAGATCTACCTAATGATGAATTTTATTTAATTCTTGGACCAAAGTGTTTCTCTGTATTATTATTTAATTGATTATTTAAACTTTAAACGCTTATAACTTTTGCGTTTTAACTCCGATTTCGCCGATTCAAATTCCTAAAAATTCATAAAATTATGATCTCTCTGTTTATGGACTTCATTTGGAAGTTTGGACACTTTTTGTCTACTGTTTTATTCATTTATTGCTATTTGCACGCGTTACGAGTAGACGTTGAAGTGCCGAAAGGATTCGAATGTGAAGTGTTGACCCAGGAGCCAGCTCAGGACCAAGAGCAAGTACTTTTTGAAGGCAAGTTGTGCTTTGACCATGTTGATCCCATTTTAAAATTAATTTGATTTAAAATTATTGCATGCTAGTTCAATTATAAAATGCTTTAATTGATTTTGGGAGATTAGTTAATTGCCTAGTTGTTGTATGCCACCTTGACATAGATAATTGTATGCCATGAACCCCTTGTCACCCTAGTTGAGAATTAAATAGTTGGACATTATTAAATTGCCAACATAGGAATTTAGATCGTTGTAGTACATTACTTAGACCTGCTACGTGCTTATGACATGATTTTGGTCAAACAAATGTTAATATTGACTTAATGATATATTGAACCTGTTTTTGAAAAGGTATCATGTGTTGTGATGTTGATGGCACGTGGTGCATGGTAATCAACTAGGGGTTTGATAAATAGATTTGGACCGGGGCATGTGGCAAGAATGATCGGGTGGGCCTGTTGTGGCACCGGGAACGTTGATTTGGTTCTTCGGGTAGTCTTGCCCTGGTCACCCTAAGGACTTAACCTTGCAAGCCTTTGAACTGAGTCAAACGCAACCACATGTCTGTAATGGGACGGACCTAGTTGATTAAGTTGCTAATAACGCACTGTGGGACTCAGATGTCAACTACACCCTTTGTGTAGTTGTACGGGGGAGCGTACCGGGGCTGCGGCCAGGTACCCATCTAACGGTTGATTGGCCTAAAACTTCGCCTTAGCTAAGGGAAGGGTTAGTGTGCAATAACCGGAGGACCACTTGTGTCGTTAGAAGTTTCCAAAGACTCGTTACTTAACACTCGCCTTTGTGGTGTTTGGCTGTATCTTGTGGGTAAAGTGCATAACCTCTGCAGAGTGAAAAATCTATTCGAATAGCCGTGTCCGCGGTATTGGACATTGCTCGGGGATTACAGTCAAGGGTTAGACTTTCGAGAAAACAACTTGGACTTGGAAGGTTTGGTTTGGTTAATAGATGATGTTGATGGAAATGTGGACTAGGAATGGGGAAGATGTTTATTTAACTCCTGGAAAAGTTATTGATGTTATACTTGTTTCTACTGCTTTCGAATCTACTTATGATACTTGTTAAATGTTGTGTTGTTTACTGCAAATATACCTTGAGCTATTCCTTTGTATTAAGCCATGCATGTAGTATATTAGCTGCATTCTGTGCATAACTTGCTGAGTACCAAGTACTCACCCAGTCACCCTTGCCACAATACAACACCAGTTGAGGAAGAGTCTACACCAGCGTTGGAGGAGGAGCTCCAAGAGGAACCGTCTAACTAGGGAGCGAGCCCAGTCAGTTGCCTGTGGTATACTGGATGGCGCCACGAAGTTATCTTATTTTCTGCTGCAGTTATTTCTCTCTTATTGAGTTTCGCCCTGCGTGGCGTATATTTGTAACTTGACCATAAGGTCAGGCAACCAGTTTGGTTAATTATTTAAAGTACCTTATTAATTCGTTGGGTATGATTGTGATATTTACCAATGTTGAGACTGTGTGCACTAGCGCGTTCCTGGACTAGTGCTGAATACACAGAGGGTTCGGATTTGCAAATTCGGGTCCCGACAGAGCCTCCACCTAAGGCCCAAAAAGATCCCCCAAAGGCCCAAGTTTCCCCGGAAAGGCCTAAACACCCGAAAACGGCCCGAAAACGCGATATAAAGTCATACCGTAATGCCGAAAACTATAATGTCACATTCTGAGGTGTCACACGATCATTTGACGAAAGTTGCTCATTTCATAGTAGACAAAACCACTTATCAAGGTGAAAAACTTGCTGAGCTATATATGGAAAACATTGTGCGTCTAGATGGTGTACCAAAACCATTGTTTCTGATCGAGGCTCCTAGTTCACTTCTCGTTTCTGGGAGAGTTTGCATAATCTTTTGGGGACTAAGCTAAACTTCAGTACAACTTATCACCCTCAAACAGATGGATAAACTGAAAGAACAAATCAAATCCTACAAGATATGTTGAGAGAAATGTTTTGGCATTTGCCGAATTATCCTACAACAATAGTTTCTAAGCCAGCCTTCAGATGTCGCCATTTGAAGCACTTTATGGAAGAAAGTGTAGAGCTCCTTTCTTCTGGTCTGAAATAGGGGAGAGTAAATTCTTTGGTCTAGATCTTATTCAAGAAGCCCAAGAACAAGTGGATATGATCATAAGTCGATGGAGCAATCACACTAGAAATGAAGCTACATGGGAATGAGAAGATCATCTTAGAAAAGAATTTCTAGACTTCTTTTAGACCTTGCCAAATCTCGAGGATGAGATTTCTATAAAGGTGGTAGATTTGTAACATCCCAAAGTTCAAAAAAAAATGATAATCAAAATTTTTAAAAAAAATTTGGAGCTTAATTCTGAATTTTCTAGTATTATTTGATTTCTTAGGATTTTTACCTTAAAGGAAAAAACTTTTTAATATTGAATTAGTCAAGGATAAACAAATGATAATAAAAATATATAATAATAAAATATAAAAAAATATTTAATTATAGGAAATCACTTGAACAATATTTCTACAGTCAAAAGCCATATAAACACATTAATTAATGAAAAGAAATAAGAATTAATGAAGTAGGACTGTGAATAGTGAAATTATTAGATTAAAATAAAAATCTATAGAACTTATCTCAAGCTAAATTTGTTATTATATATTTTAAAGGGATAATTCAATCACTAGTAAAAATATCAGAAATAAATAATCATTTTGTCGCATTTAAAAATTCCAAAACTGATAATCTAGATATTTCAAGATTCCAATGTTAGAATTATTATAAAATAAATATAAAATATATAAATATGAAATTTTTATAGTAGTATCCTGAAGATAGTAGGGACCTTTAGAAAAAGTTTGAAAATTTTGAGCCATGTTCAAATCCTCAAATAAATTAAAAACACAATAGATGAAAATGGGCAGATTGTATTATCAGAATTACTGGAATTTTTGTACGTAATATTTTAACTTGAAATTTATTACTAGATAACAAAAATTATGTCAAGAACCCATTAAAAATTATAAAAAATATTTAAGTCGATTTGACCCCTCAATTATTGACCTTATCCTCTGTCTATCCAAGAACAATGAATCGAGTGCCTCTTCTGTTTCGCTGCTAGGAGGGCCCCACCCCATTCACATGCCCACACATTAGGCCCTGGCCTCCTCTCCTCTCCTCTCCCTTCTTCCTCTTCATGGAAAAGTGGCACCACTGTCCCTCTCTCCACCTTATCTCTCCGGTCAGCGTCGCAACTCACTGCGCGAGGCCCACGTCACCTGACACATCTCTGCCACGATGATGTGATCCCCATGCCCTGCACCAGCCCTATACCCAAAAAACATGGGCTACCCCACCATCGTTTCCAGTCGGGTTTACACCCTGTTAACGCCACCTTACGCGCCGATATAAGAGTCGCCAGAGTGTCGCATAGCTCTCAGCGATCCTTCCCCACCTCTCTCAACTCGTGACATTGCCCAATTGTCATTCAACTCCACTATAGCCAACGAACTCCACATGAGAGGGAAGAGCCAAACTGAGCCCCTGATAAAATTTTCTCCCATTCATTTGAACCTAAGCTTCTTGAAGCACCAACCACCGAAACCCCTCAATCAATTTCAGTGCACCTCGCCCATATCTCCACCACCACGTGCGTCGTCATCCTCAGCTCCGACGAACAGGCGCTAGACCAACTCGGTCACTCACCGCCACATCAAGGTGATAGATCACACTCACTGATGCTCGCACCGTGCTTCACCGAGCACGAACACCACTCTTTTGTCCTCGCGACTCACCGCTGCAGATCGTGCTGCCTCTCACCATCGCAGACGGCGTTCCGGTCACTGTCGACCATGATGGCGCCCATCGTTGGGTGTGACAGGACCCACTGGTCCTGACACGACCCTCAACCGTCGGGTCCAAATTGTGCCTCGCCGCCGATGAGCTCGCCTTCCATCACCCCTATCCTGACCCTATGACGTGGGACCCAATGTCAGCCACTGCACCTCACAAGCACATGAACAATCCACTGATAGCGGGTCCATCTTGTCAGCCGGCACGGAGTAAATTCAAAGCACACCCCCCCAAATAGAAAGGCTCTTTCATTGTGTGATAGCGTATTTTCTATTTTTCTAACCATTATACAAACCAAACCAATTCAAACATGCATATCTTTCGCGTCTTAACTCCAAATTTGGTGAAACAAGTTACTAAATTTGTGTTAAATCATGTAGTTTGTAAATATACAAAAACATTTTGAATGTGACCATTGTATAGATTTGAAATTCAAATTTAAAGAGAGGTTTGAAAACATGCTAAACATGAAACTTTTGAAAATCGACCTCAAATTGAACAAGACCAGTTTTGTTAAATTCCTTAGAGCATAAGCAACCCAAATATGTAAAAATATTTAGGTTTCAATTAGGTTTCATAATTTTAGCTTATTGAATTCAAAAAATAAGAGTAACTAATCTAGAAAAAACAAGAAATCATGTCATAAGATGAACCTGGACCTTAATTATCATTAAATGCTACTAAGAATTAGCTACAATTAAAAGATAGAATGAAGCAAGTACACATAAAATATGAAACCCTAGCCAAGCCCTAAACCACCCCTATTTTTGTAGTACTTTTAATTTAATTTTATATCTGATTTCTTTTTGCCCTTATTGAAAACTTGTTATTTGTTATTTGTTGTGTTTCTCATTGAACGACATGTAGACATCGACACTATCGACACCGTCGTCGACAACGCCACCTATGATTTTGACTTTGTTGAAGATGACAATCATCAAGGCGAGCACCCCCTTTGATCATGTTGATCCCAACGATCAAAATTGTTTTATCAAAATTTTTATATATGCGCTATGTTTCATAAACACTGCTAATCCTAAATTTGTGGGATTTCCTTAACCAATATTGATATGTGAACCTTGATAACCCTAGATTATGGATAGACACATGATGGTGTCAAAATGGGTATACACGATTATTATATGCATTTGCTTAGTATGCTTTAGAATTGGGATCACGAACGATTGGCTTTACTATTCGTGACAAAAAAGAATTGTTGGATATGATGGAAAATATTTTTAATGGTAATTTGGTAAAAATGAAAATAAAACTCTTGTTTTGATGCGAGCGAGTATTGGCAATAGTCGGATGGGCATGAACTTGCATGTAGTATAGGGGGAGATTTCTCACCCGAGTCGGATTAAAGACCGAACATAGTGTTGCATGATCTATGGGATATCCGTACAACCGCAAGTGTTGGTATGGGACATTCTTAACTTATTAAGTTACTTAGAACTAGCTTTGCACATTGGAAGGCTGAAGTAGTGCGAGCTTTCTGGATTGATTGCTCAGAGGGGCACCCACACCGAGGTGTTGGAACAACTTTTGCTGATAGAATGGTGTACACCTTGTTATGGGGAGAAGTGGAATAGTGGGATGTGAATACATTTGTCGTACCGAGTGCACAAATATCTTCTGCCACTATAATAAGGGTTTGTCGTCACTGGACTGGTGCAAAGTTAGGACTAGGTAATATAACGGTTATGTAATGAACTCTCTACGGCACATCAAAGGAAGTGTGTTGAAAGGCCATGCAGAAAGAGAGGACACATCATGTGGGGAAAGCTGTACACCTCTACAGAGTGTAAAACTTTTTGAAAAATTGTGCAGGGGCTTATGGGAGACTTGGTGAACTAACACTAATTAGATGATTTTGGAATTTTTTTATAAAATAGAATGGAATTGGAAAATTGGGTTGGAAAGTTTATGTTTCGGACGATTCAGCTATTATGCCATGGGTTGGCAAGGATTGGTTTCAGCTATTATGCCATGTGTTGGCAAGAAATGGTTCAAATTGTTGCTCATGTCATGGAGGACTATGGGTTACTATGTTTATGCTTAAATATTTGTTATTTTATATTCGTGTCAAATTGCTTTTACAAAATTTTATTTGCAATATATTATTTAGTATTTATAATTCAAATTGGCTTCATGCATAAATAACTGTAGTAGCATTTCTCTTGATACAAGCCTGTATTTATTATAGGTTTGCAAAATTGTTACGGAGTACTCAATGTACTCAATCTTGCTATTATTGTTCTTTTTAGGTGAAGAAACATAATACCCCGACGAAACATTCATTGACGCAGGTTACAGGGATATCAACGATGAATTATTCTAGAGTTTATCTCGTTAGTTGCCTGTGGGAACTTTGGGCTAAAGGCAAACTACAAGATAAAAAAATTTCCATTGCAAGTTCATTTTGGTTTGTAAGAATATTATGTGTAAACTGCCTTCGCTATTGTAATGTAATAATATGTGTATGGATGTGCTTTCAATTTGTAAAAGTGCGTACTGATCACTGATCATGGGAGTAGTATTGTATGCACATGGAACATATTGTTAGTATTTACTATCAAAAATAGGGGCCTCACAATTTATGATATCACGAAACCATTGTATAATACTAGAGTTGTGCGTAGGGATGAAAACAGATCAGATAGTTTCCAACCGATCCAGATAATTTTCGGATATGGATTCGGTCAGATCGGATATTTGTAGGATAGTGTCGGATCGGATACGGATACGGATTTTTTTGTCGGATACGGATACGAATTCGGTAGCTCACTATCCGTCGGATACATATACGGATTTGGATATTCCGGATATTGATGGGTCAGATATTTGTATATGCATGTGAGTTAGGCCAAGCTACACTTTTGGCCCAAAAAGGTTTCTAAATTTTAAAATTATTTTCTAATTTAATTAATTCATAAATAAAGTTTCAATTATTAAACTTGGCAAAATAGCTCCAAAAATTATAAAATATTTTGAACAAAATTCCTGGCATAGTATATCATTTTGTGAAATCATGTGCTGAAAAATTGGCTTTGAACTGAAAAATTAACTTAGATTTGAATTTGCAAAATGTGTTTGTTTATGTGTTTTGACAATTTGACAAGAAACAGTAAGTTACACATTAGCGCCGGACAAAGTTCTCAAGAAACAGTAAGTTTCCCATCTGCGACGGACAGTGTTTTTGGGTCTGTTGTGAACATGTTTTTGAGCCCATGACCGAAGTCATTTTCACATGTACAACGGACAGTTTTTCTTGGTCCGTTGTGAACAAGCTTTTTTCGGTTTGGATAATTTCTTGGAACCAAGATTTTCACATGTACAACGGACTAATTCTTTTTGTCCGTCGTGAATGGACTTTTTCTAGGGTTTTACTTTTGTGAAACCGAGCGTGGCACGTTTGCGCCGGACAAGCTTCTGGGGTCCGTTGTGAACTTGTTTTGAGCTCATGACCGAAGCCATTTTTGCATGTACAACGGACCAACTTTGTTTGTCTGTTGTGAACGTGTTTTTCCGCGTTTGGTTGGCTTCTTGGAACAGAAACTTTTCTTTATACAACGGACCAACTTTGTTTGTCCGTCGTGAATGAGTTTTCGCTCAATTAGGGTTTTGAGCGATTTGGATTTGAATTTTGAATGTGAATTTGAAATTTGTAATGATTTCATGATGCTTCTTTTGAAGTGGACTTTATGCAGTACTCATGTGAGTAGTTGCATGGATTGACATTGAGTCAAGTCGTGGACTTGTGCTCGGATTTGTTTTGTGGTTTGTTCATGTGCAGGTATTGCTCGAAGACGAATGTGGTCGATGACGGGACCAGAACTAGGTTCATGGAGGAACTGAGGTTCGGGACTAGGTTCAGGGGGAACCGAGGTCTTGGTGGTCAAGGATGTCATGCGAGACGTTCGGGCTAAGAGAATGGTGCACATGAAGAATGGTTAGTCACGTGAGAATGGCAGGAGGTCATTCGCGTGCAAAGTGTTAGTCACGTGAGTATGGCAGGTGGCCATACGCGTGCAAAGTGTTAGTCACGTGAGTATGGTAGGGTTGCCATACGCTGGCAGTAAGAGTTGTACTCGGCCTGGTTGGGCCAAGTAGAGTTGAGTTGGATACGGATTCCTTCTGGGGAATAGGAATCGTATTCAGAACTCCTTGTGGGTTGGTGCTTTAAATAGGTGGGGGGTCTCCTGTTGAAAGGCACCAAGTAGAGCTGAGCGCATCAAGCTTTGAGCTTGGTTTTAGGGTTTGTACTCTTTTGATGAGAGTATTTTAGACAAGAAATAAAGATCAATTCTTCCAAGATTTTTGCGTGCTACAGTAACCACGTCGCTACAGTATTTTCTGTTTTGGTTCTTTTTTGCATGTTTGTTCTAGTTCTAGATTGGTTTTTGTTCTTCAAGTTTTATCTTGATTTGATCCATCAAAAACCTCTCTAGGGTATTGATCTAGTGTTTCTCAAAGTCTAGTTGATCAATCTTTTGTCGTTCTTGTTTAATCTTGAAGTTTTGATTAGATTGATTCTCGTCAAGTTCTGGATCAGCAAGCTTGCGAAGCTCATAACTTTTGATCCGTAAGTCCGATCGAGCTGATTCTTTTTGGGTTCGATTCGTATTGGAATCTAGTTTCTTGTGTTCAAATTTCAGATCGTTTCGACGGTTGGATCTCCGGGAATTCTCGTTTTACCAAACCTCTGTCATTCTGTTTTTGTCGAAAACGAGGCAATTATTTGGTTCTGTTTTGGGGTGAACTTTTAATAGATCAAGAATTTGGTTTTAGCTTCCGCACAATCATTCACCCCCCCTCTGATTGCTATATTCGTATACTTCGATCCTACACATTTAAATAAAATTATTTTCAACATTTTATCAGATTTTAAGTTTTATAAAAAAAATTCAAAAACTGATATCATTAATAGGAAAATATTTTAAATAAGTAGCTAAAAATGCATAAAAACTCATAAATACATAATTTATTATTTTAAACATAATTTAACAAAGAATATAAATTTGGGTCATTACATGTAAGTGTTATACATTTTTTCTAGAGACATGGTATCTAAGTATTATCAAATTTTTAATTTGTACTATGTTTGCTTCCATTTGTATCTCTAAGCAAGGATCACTTTTATTTTGTGTTTTGATCTACATGTATGATGAACTAATCGTATGTGCGTGATGAAGTAAGTCTTACGTAATTTTGTTTGCGATATGGTATCTAACTATTGTCTAGGTGAATGAAAATGTTTATATTTGTTCAATTTTCAATAATGTTTTGTTCAAATAAACTAGTTGTGTGTTTTCGTTGATTTTTTATGTACAATATAAAGGGTTATCATGCTCCAATAAATATTCATAACTGTATCCGATTCGATCTGTATCTATATTCGATATTATCCGTATTTGTATCCACATCCACATCCGAGAAAAAATATAAAAAAAATATGGTAAAGCTATTATCCGTCTATATCCAATCTATTTTCATTGTATGTGTGAAATGTACTTATTATTTAAAAAAAATTTAGTTCCGCCGCTGATGCAACCGAATCAACAACCGTGACAAACGATCATCATGCATTCATACCGGCATGGCATGGCACGGGTGCGTGAAATTATCACATAGATCAAGGATAGGGCTGGAAACGAGCCGAGCTGAGCCAGGCTCGGTCCTGGCTCGCGAGCCGGCTCGTTGGCTCACCGAGCCAGGCCACCACAGCAGTACAGCACAGTACATAAACATGAATACAGGATCAACCAAGCTCATAAACATGAATACATGATCAACCAAGCATCAAACAACTGCATTGAACAGAGAATGTACACCTATCAAATGCATCACAACAATTACTAACTAAATCTGTTGTTAGTTCATACAGTTTAGTTGAGCCATCCAAAGGAATCGAGCATCCAAAACACAAGCAAATCTCCATTACTCCATACTGCCATCCAAAGGAATCAAGCATCAGTGCATCACCTGATGATGGACGCTGTCCGCTGGGTGGAACGGTGGAGTTCTGGCAGGCGAGGCGGCGCTGGATCGAACGGGCCCAGCCGCGGGCGGCGCTGAGGACGGGAGCAGGGAGCCAGGGAGGGGTCGCGTCGGGGAGGAAGCCGGAAGGGGCGGCGCCGGGGGGAGAACGCACGGAAGCCGGCGGCGTCGCGCTGGCGGAAAGGCGCGGTGGCCGTGGCGGGCCGCGGGGAGAACGGGCGCGTCGGGCTAAGGCGCGGTGGCGTCGGGATGGAAGGGGCGGCGGTGTCGGGGCCTCGGAGCGCGGCGTCGGGGCCAGGCCGGGCGCTGGGCGTCGCCGCGTCGGGGGCGCCGGGCAGCGTCGGGAACTCGGGATGGGATTTGGGAGATTCGAGATTGGGGACTGGCCGACTGGGTCTAGGGCAGAAGCGGTGAAGGGTCAAGGCTCAAGGGACTGGTGGGTCTAGCCAGGTCCAGGTGAATCCACCGAGCTGGCCTGGCTCACCGAGCTGCTCGTGGCTCGAGCCGAGCCGGCTCGGTCCATTAACGAGCCTGAGAAACTGGCTCGGCTCAAGCTCGGTCCGAGCCACGAGCCAGGGCGAGCCGAGCTAGGCTCGGTCGAGCCCGAGCCGAGCCGCGAGCCGTGAGCTTTCTGCCCAGCCCTAATCAAGGATAGCTTGTCGGGAGCGATTTGGCCGGATCACCTGGCACCCACCGTTCGTTGCCTTCCAATGTTTTTTGCCGTTTGTTTACCCTTCTCGCAACACTAGAAACACAAGGGAGCAGATCGACCTTTGCAATGCAGTGCTTAGAGCATCTCCAGGAAGGACCATAAATATGGCTCTAACTTGAATTATAGGATTTTTAGGGAAAAATATCAACTCCAGCAAAGATCCTAAATTATTAAAATTTAGCAAATTGTTTTAGGACCCCTGGGCGAGTAGCTATATTTAGCAACTTTATGATTAGAGCCTTAAATTTAATTAGTTGGAGTCCTATATTGAAATTTAGGATTTCTTTTTAGGAATCTCTATTGGAGATGCTCATAGTAGCTTGTCGCTGCTGATGAAGATAATAATAACGTCGTCCTGGAATTCCAGACTCGAGAGGGTGGCACCAGGGTTCACCTTCTCTTTTTGCAATGGAAATTCGAGCATCCACCGGTACCGATTTTCTGCGAAAATCGGTAGAAAATCGTGAAAAATCGGATGAAATTTAGAATCAAATCGTTTGAAAGCCAAAGGTTGGTATAATAGCGACGGCGCGAGAAAATCGGTCGATTTTGTAAGAAAATCGGGAGATAAGAACCGATTATCGGGAAAATATCAGGAAAATCGGTAGAGATAGAAAACTAATTCGTAAAATTGCAAAAAACAAATAAAAAATGTAAGGAATATATATGGAAAAATAGAACAAATTTTTGGCATGACCTTTGCTATATTTTAGTCAATCTCAAGTTGTAAAATGTAATGCAGCAGTAATACCTCAACATATAATAATTCGTTTGAAATACCATTTACATATCAATCCAATAAGTTCACAGCTCAGTATGAATGGCATATGACATTTGAGAGCAATATTTGTCACGAAAAAAGAATGTTCCATCGTTCTTCCATTGTCAGACATATGCCATGTTCAACCTACATAATCATTATGGTAGTATAAATTAAGTCGCAATGAAATAAAACATACAAATAAAACAATACCTTCGTGGCTATGGGTGGTATCGTTGGGTGTACACTTGGTTCGCCATGTTGTACTCATCTGTCGACATGAGTGCTAATCCTCGTGTAGCTAACAACCCTGGCTTGTATTCATACCAACTTTGCCTCGTCTATGGGCTAGTTGTTTCCCACTGTTGGTATAACATGGTAAAAAATTCTGGATCTTGCCACTCGTAGACCCATTGGGTGGGAGGTTGTGCATTAGCATCCGAAAATGGCATAGTTGTATTGGCCATATGAGTCATAACTCCATTGCGTCTCGGTGACGCTGTATGAGCTAGAGCTGTCCTGTGATGCATCATGGCTACGTCGATGCTCCTTCCCCTACCTGAAGTAGTCGTCCTCTGCGACTGTGGAGCGCCATGGTCTTTGTCCTGTGTGGCATGAGTGAGCTGTGACTCCCCGGTAAATTCTATGGGACGCGGCTGTTCTGGGCCACCATCACCGGACTCACCGCCATGGCTATCCGTCTTGGAGCTATTGCCATTGGACTCTTGGTACGGTGGGCTTCGACGATCCGCGGGAGCGCTATCAGTCAATCTTTCGGAACGCAACAGGGTCACGACGGCGGGGGGGGGGGCAAAATAGCTCGATGAAGCTAACCCTACCGATAATCGCGTTGAATCGGAAGAAAATCGGGTATTACCTCGCGATTTTCGGTCTCGAGCAACAGAAAAGATGGCCGGCTCCAGCTCCTACGACAACGGCTCCTACGGCGACTGGAGCTTCTTCCCCTGCTGTGGCTGCTCGATGATTGCAAACATTGGTCGGAAAATGGCTAGAGCACTCATAAATAGCTAATGGGCCGATGTCTGCTAATGGGCCTCAGCCCAACACTGTGATAGTAAATAGTGATTTTCATTTTTCAATTTATCTATATTCGGTTTTAGCTCAAAAATACACCATACAGTCTTTTTTTATCTAAATTTTATCCCAAATGACAAAAACATATTAATACTAATTTTAGCCAGCTTTTGGACAAAATTTTTAAATTTTTTTAAATTTTTTGAATTCAAATTTGAATTTCACCGGTTTTCTCAACGGTTTTGAATACCTTACCCTAACGATACGACCGATTTTCCCGATTTTCTACCGATTATCTCCGATTTTTGAAACCCTGGGTGGCACCACCGTGGTAGCGTGCAAGGGTGCAAGCCCTACCCTGGGTTTCGGCCCATGGACAGAAAAAAAATAATTAATTTCTTTCGTTAACAATATAATAGAGCTAGGCAGACGGGTAGCACTAGCTGACCTTTACCAAGCCGCTTTTCTTTTCTTTTGCGGGTATATATCGTGCTTTTCTTTTCTTTTATTTTTCTTTTTTAAACAGCAGGGAGTCTGCTGTATCATTAAAGTAGGAGGTAGAAACGTAGCTTTACAAATTAAAAAGAATCCCCACTGAGTGGAAGAGGAAAAAGAAACTAAAAACTACTCTTTCAAAAAAGTGACAGAACTCAAATCGTAATTCATTCGGATTGTAGAAAAACAGATTGACATACATTCATTAAAACTGTAATTCCTGAAGAACTCACCGTCGGATTGATGTGAAATTTAAAATGTAGAAACTAGATTCAATTTCGAAACTAACCCAATAAGAATCAGTTCAATCAGATCTATAGATCGAAAGTTATGACCTTCTCAAGTTAACTATATCAGATTACGATGGAAACCAATCTAACCCTAATTACGAAATTAATCCAGATCTATGAGGAATTAACCAATCAAACTTTTTAGATCAATAACTTGATGCCCTAGAAAGATTTTAAATGAATCAAATCAAAATTATCACAATAAAACAATAAATTAATCTATATTGAACACCGATTAGAAAATCTCTACTATTCTAAAGCACGAGTTGGTGGCAGCGGTCCATTCTACCGTTTTCCGCTTCCAGTTATTTTGAAATGAAACAAACACAGTAATTAGCCAGCTTAATTGCCTTAGTAAATTGCCCTTCTTAATTAGCCAACTTTCACATTAAAACCAACGCAAGACTGCCAGTTCCCGCAAGGGAAAATTTTGAAAAAAAAACTTTCAATAGTGTCAGAAACGAAGCGTCATACATATTAAGCTCTCTAATCTCTACTATTCTAAAGCAGCCATTGGTGACAGTGGTTCGTTCTTCCCACGTCATTAATTGCCACTTAATTGCTCTGCTTAATTGTCCTACTTAATTGCCCTGCTTAATTGCCCTACGCAAGAAACGAAGCGTTGCTTTAATTAGCCAGCTTTCGCAAGAAACGAAGCGTTAAAGATAGATGTTTGATCTTTTGAAATATTTTTTTATTTTTTAATCTTTATTTTTCGTTATCAATTTTGTTTTTCGTAGCAACGCACGGGCATGTAACTAGTCACCTACTATTTTTATGCGGGAGGACTTACAGGTCTACAGTACCTTCGTTGCTACTAGTAAATCGTTATTTACTGTAGCACTTATACAGGTCTACAGTACGTCAGTACCTTCGTTTGCTTGGATGTGTTGACTTACTTCATGCATGCATGTGGCCACCGCCAATGGCAACGCGACAACAGGGCTCGGAGCTGAGAGACGCTGCTCAGGGTGCAGGTCCTTCCGTCGGATTTTTTTCTTCATGCGCGTGCGTCGCCAGATGCTGTTTCTTTTCGTTTTGTGCGGCTAAAACGCTGTGTTCTTTTTATTTCTCTATTTTGTGCAGCTTACAACTCAATAAAAACAGAAAATACCCTCTTCTATTTGTACTAAATAAATCCTAATCAGTTATATTCAAATACATGCATGCATATCCATCGGCTCAATTACATATAGCCCAATATATGCACACAGCAGCCTAAAACATATATTTGCACGCGTACGGCCCACCTGCCGCTACCACGTGACTCACTCGCCTTCACGTGCACTGTTCTCTAGTCCGAACGTTCCACATGACATCCTTGACCACTAGGACCTCAGTTCCTCCCTCAACCTAGTCCTGAATCCCAGTTCCTCTATGAACCTCAGTTCTTAGTAACCTTATATGTTGGGGGTGGCTATTGCTCGATGATGATTGGTATAGTGAGATAATTTGTGACAACATACTAGTTTACTAAAATTGAGATACTCAACTAGAAAGCTATTTCAATTGATGCTCTGTCCTGCTCAGTATACATGTATGCCCTAATTACTGTTTTTTCTATCATATTTTGCATTATATTTATATGTTCAGATTATGATGTTCATGCTCAGTATTCTCTTGTTTATTTGCTTAAACTATTAGGACATCATTTTGATTTTGATCTAAATTAATTTGACGAGTGAATTCTGATTTGGTAATTGTTTAACAAGATTGTTACAAATTAATTTATGATCATATCCCTAGTGGCGTAATTAAGGCAGCCTGACATCTGAGAACAATCTATATTCAACTTGAGCTTTTATAGCTAGTTGACAGTCATTGTTAACTATTCATAGTTATATACATGCTTAGATACTTGATTATGAGCTATCTTTATGCTTTGATATTAGATAATAAGAGTATCATGTTTCAGTATCTATGCATTTGCTATGACTTAGTTATTGTCTAGTTTTTAATTATGTTTGAAATTAAAGTAAGAAGAAATTTGCTAATATGGTAATTAGTCCAACACATTGTCATGTGTGGGGCCCAATCAGCATGGAAGGGCGCTAAGGGTGCGTTTGGTTGGAGGGCAGAGCCTGGATGGGATCGCCCTATCCCAGTTTTTCAGGTCATCCAGCTGTTTGGTTGAAGGGATGGGGTGGATGGAGGCATCCAAGAAAAAGGAATATGCTTTGAAGATGCTGTACCAACCCATCCCAAAAAATCAACCGGATGAAGCCATCCAACTACCGGGCGTGGGACGGCCATCCCAAAAATCGGAAGCCATCCCAAATCGACCCGACGAGTCCATCCCTTCTCCCCTCCTCTCGCTGTTCTTCGCCTCCTCTCTCTCCCCGTTCATCGCCTCCTTCTCTCCCCGTTCATCGCCTCCTCTCGCTGTTCTTCGCCTCCCCTCGCCGCTCGGGGTCGAGGTGTGGGGACGGCGGCTCGGGGCGGAGGTGGAGGGCAGGCAACTCGGAGCGGAGGACGAGGGACGGCCGGCGGCTGTGGCCGAGGATTTGGGACGGCCGGCTCGGGCCGAGGACGAGGGACGGCGGCTCGGGCGAGGTGGAGGGCGGCACCGGAGCGAAGGACGAGCGACGGCCGGCGGCTCGGGTCTGAAGACGAGGGACGGCCGGCGGCTCGGGGCTGAGGACGAGGGACGGCGGCGACGCACAGGCGAGGAGGCGGGACAGCGGCTCAGGGCGAGGAGCTCACACAGATCTGATTTTCTCCCCCAAATCGAAGGTATAAACCCTATTCTATCGTTGCTGCTCCTACGCTCTGCACTTCCCTTTCCACTCCTCCTCTACTTGCTCTGCAAGATCTGTAATACATTGCTAATCACGAGTTGAGTGCCTAAGATCTGTTTATAGCTTGTATTGTTTAGCTTCTGATCTGTTTATAGCTTGTATTGTTTAGCTTCTATTGCTTAAGATCTGTTTCTAGCTTGTATTGTTTAGCTTCTATTGCTTAAGATCTGTTTCTAGCTTGTATTGTTTAGCTTCTATGTGCAAGTAGCTTGTAATCTGAAATCTTGTCGACACAAATTAGCCTCTACTTGTTTAGCTTCTATTGCTTAAGATCTGTTTGTAGCTTGTATTGTTTAGCTTCTATGTCGAAGTAGCTTTTAATCTGAAATCTTCTACTTGTGCTTCTATTGTACTGGAATCTGATATCTAGCATCTAGCACATGGTGATGCACATAACACACGGTGTCTAGAAAAAACTGCATGTGAGAGTGATTTGCATCTCGTGTTGCTGTGCTGTGCCTTCAATATATTGTGAATGACATCTATCTTTAAGATATATTAGCTTCTAATTTTTGTAGCAAACTATCTTGTTGTCTATTAGTAAATATCAGAAAAGGTTAGTGTGGAAAAAAGTAGACACTGATGCATGTATGTACCATTGTAGATGGAGAAGAGTAAGAAGACAATTTGCATTATAGTCACAGCCAGATATGATTATTTCAATGATGGCCTTGGTTATTCAGTCTAGAAAAAGGAAAATGAGAGAACGTATTAGTTATGGACCAATAGATGAACGAGATAGAATACGAATTGAGTACCTAAACAACAAAATTTGGAAGAGTGATACAACTTGTGTAAACATGCTTAGGCTTGGAAGAGCACCTTTCTTCCGGTTTTGTAATCTCTTAAGAGACCGTGGCTTGCTTAGGGACACTGTACATTTATGTGTTGAGCAACAAGTAGCGATGTTCTTGAACACGGTTGGACACAACCTTAGGAATAGGTTGGTTGGCACTAATTATGGTAGGTCCAGTGAAACCGTTAGCCGGTATTTCAAATTAGTCCTCCACGCCATTAGTGAGCTTCGGAATGAACTTATTAGGCCACCTTCATTGGAGACCCCAAGCAAAATAGCAGGGAACCCAAGGTGGGATCCATACTTTAAGGTATGAGGTTGAGGCAAATATTTTTTTGATTTTTAGGCATAAATTGTATGGTTCTTAATGTTTTTGGGTTGTATTGTTCATCAAATAGGATTGTATTGGAGCTATTGATGGTACGCATGTACGGGCCTCTGTTTCAAAGGATATGGAGCCTTCATTTCGTGGTAGGAAGTCTTATGCTACTCAAAATGTGATGGCAGCCGTAGATTTTGATCTTCGGTTCACATATGTTTTGGCGGGCTGGGAGGGGACAGCCCATGATGCTCTAGTTTTACGAGATGCATTAGAACGTGAAAATGGCCTTCGAGTCCCGCAAGGTAATAGATTAATCATGTACCTGTATCACTCTATACCATTTCATTATGTATAGCAATATCACCTACTTGTGCCTCATTGCCTTAGGTAAATTCTACCTAGTTGATGCCGGATATGGCGCCAAACCTGGATTCTTGCCTCCATTCCGTGGTGTGAGGTACCACTTGAATGAGTGGGGGAACAATCCCGTGCAAAATGAGAAGGAATTATTCAATCTTAGGCACTCATCTCTCCGTGTGAGCATAGAGCGTGCATTTGGGTCACTGAAGAGGAGGTTTAAAATCCTTGATGATGCCACTCCATTCTTCCCTTTTCCTACTCAAGTAGACATTGTTGTGGCTTGTTGCATCATTCACAATTGGGTTATAGAGGATGGGGTCGACCAACTAATCATACCGGAGAACAATTGGCCATCTGATCATAATTCCGCTTCATCGTCAACTTCGCAAAGAAGTGAACATGCATACATGGTTGCTTTCAGGCAGGGAATTGCCGATCAAATGTGGGAAGACCGGCAAAACTACTATGGGAATTAATATATTCTATGTATTTCTAATGTTCTAAAGAGCTACCATGTAATTGAACCTTTGAACTTGTATTATTGTCATCTCACTATTGTACTTGTGTTGTTGTCATTTCACTATTGAACTATTGAACTTGTATGTATGTCATTTCACTATTCTACTTGTGTTGTTGTCATTTCACAATTGAACTTGTAGTATTGTCATGTATTTTCTTAATATGGTAGGAAATGGACATTGATCTAACTGAGGAAAACTTGAGTGGGCATGTTGATGGGAGTGGCCATATTTCATGGACATCGTCAATGTCTTCCTACATGCTTACCCATTTAGCTAATGTGGTGGGTAATGGAACTAGAACATCTTCTGGATTCAAGAAAGTACACCTTAATGCTTGTGCTAGGGCTTTGAATGAACATTTCAAGGTGGGGCTTACTGGAGATCAAATTGGAAACCATGTTAGAACGTGGAAGAGGAAGTGGGCAAAGATTACCAACCTTAAGAATTTGAGTGGTGCACTTTGGGATGACGACAATTATATTATTGGGCTTGATCACGAGCATTATGCGGGCCATATTAAGGTATTTCTGCTACAAATTTTTTTGTATATCATGCTGTCCATTTGCTTGCTTATACTGTGTGTAACATGTTATCTATTGTTTTGTAGACACACAAAGGAGATGCTGAGTATCTAAACAAACCTATTGAGCACTACCTTGAGATGGCTACGATTTTTGGCAATACTTTGGCTACGGGGAAGTATGCCAAAGGATCAAATGAACCTCTAGCTACCGAAGTGAATGATACTGAAGGTGTGGAAGTTGGAGATGACAGTAGTACTGCTACGACAAATGAAGATATGGCACAATCCTCAGCCTCGAAACCAAAGAGAGCCAAAACAGTTGCAAGCGAAGAGGATAAGTTGCAAGCAGCATTTCAAGCTGTTGGGGAAAGGATTGCCACTGCTATAGAGAAGTCCTATGGTTCCAACAACGAGTTGCCGGCCAATCTTTATGAGAATGTGCTCTCTATTCCGGGTTTTGATGAAACACACCTTTCTCACTACTATGCCTATTTGGTTGAGCATCCTCAAATTGCTAGGGCATTCAACACACTTCAGTTCTCTCACAAGGTGGTTTGGGTTGCTAGATACGTTACTAATAACTTCTCTGGATGATATGTGTCTCTAAGTAGTTGGTTTGGGAGATATTTTGTTGCTGCCCTAAAACATTGAACTATGGGAGTTTTCCTATGTGCTGTTTTGCTATTATATTTGTGTGTGGACCTCAAAAACTATGTCTGTGTGTGGATCATCTTTGCTATTATATGTGTATGAATCAGACTTCATTATGGAGGGTTGTGCACCTGTTTGTGCTGTTTTCCTATGTGCTGTTTTGCTATATCCGAGTTGCTCCGGTGGTTGTCCCTGTCCTGTGTCGGGACCCCGAATTTGCAAATCCGGACCCTCTGTGTATTCAGCACTAGTCCAGGAACGCGCTAGTGCACACAGTCTTAACATCGGTAAATATCACAATCATACCATTCGATATTATCAAAGTACTTTATTTAAATAACCAAACTGGTTACTTGACCTTATGGTCAAGTTACAAATGTATGCCTCGCAAGGCGAAACTTATTAAAAGAGAAATAATAGCAAATGAAAATCAAATAACCGTGGCGCCATCCAAGATACCACGAGGCAACTGATCGGGCTCGCTTCCCTAAGTAGACGGATCCTCTTGGAGTTCCTCCTCCAAAGCCTGCGATCTCCTCTTCAACCGATATTGTGTTGAGGCAAGGGTGAGTACTTGGTACTCGACAAGTCATGCAGAATGCAAGCTAATATACTATATGCATGGCTTGGTACAAAGGAATAGCTCAAGGTATATTTGCGAAACAGCATTTGACAAGTAATATAAGTAGATTCGAAAGCAGCAGAAATAAGTGAAGCATAAATAACTTTTCAAGAAGTTTAATAAACTTTTTCCCCATCCTAAACCACATTTCCATCATCTTCATTATTAAACCAACCTAACTTTCCAAATCCAAGCTATTTTTGAGAAAATCTAACCCTTGACTGTAATTCCCGAGCGATGTCCAATACCGCGGACACGGCTATTCGAATAGATTCTATACTCTGCAGAGGTTATGCACTTTACCCACAAGATATAGTCAAACACCACAAAGGCGAGTTCCCGTAACAAAGTCTTTCGGAAACCTCTAACAATACAAGTGGTCCTCCCGGTTATTGCGCACTAACCCTTCCCTTCGCTAAGGCGAAGTCTAGGCCAATCAACCGTTAGATGGGTACTGGCCTCACCCAGACGCCCCTCGCACAACTTACACAAAGGGTGTAGTTGACCTCCCGAGGTCCCACAGTGCGTTATTAGCAACTTAGTCAACTAGGTCCGTCCCATTACGTACATGTGGTTGCACGTTAGACCCAGTTCAAAGGCTTGCAAGGTTAAGTCCTTAGGGTGACCAGGGCAAGACTACCCGAAAAACCAAAACAACACTCCCAATGCCACAATTGGCCCACCTGATTACTCTTTGCCACATGCCCTGGCCGAAATCGCTTATCAAACCCCGCTTGATTACCATGCACCACGTGCCCTCAACATCACATCATACTTTTCCAAAACAGTTTCAATATATCATTAAGTCAATATTAACATTTGATTATCCAAAATCATGTTATGAGCACGTAGCGTGTCTAAGCGTTACTACAACGGTCTAAAACCCAGGTTGGCAATTTAATAATGTCCAACTAGTAATCCACAACTAGGGTGAAAAAGTGTAATGGCACATACTTAAGTAATCAAGGTGTCATACATAAAATTGGTATTTATCTAACCAACATGTTTAAACCAAGTATTTTTCTAATTGAACTAGCATGCAATAGTTTAAATCAAAATAGATTTCGAAATAGGATCAACATGGTCAAAGCACAACTTGCCTTCAAAAAGTACTTGTTCTTGGTCTTGAGTTGGATCCTGAGTCAATACTTCTCCTTCGAATCCTTCCGGCACTTCAACGTCTACTCGTAAAGCGTGCAAATAGCAAATACACAAATAAACAATAGGCAAAAAGTATCCAAACATCCAAATAAAATCCATAAACAGAAAGAACATAATTTTATGGATTTTTAGAAACTGGAATCGTCAAATTTGGAGTTAAGACGCAAAAGTTATGATTATTTAAAGTTTAAATAATCATTTAAATAATTTTGCAGAGAAAAACTTTAGTCCAAAAATTAAATAAAATTCATATTTAGGTAGATCTCAATTTTCTACAAATTTAGAAATTTGAATCACTCAAATCGGAGTTGAAACGCAAAAGTTATAAGCGTTTGAAGTTTGAATCTAAATTTGAATCAATATTTCGAATTAATAAATCATTTCTTTTTTTCGGAAATTAATTATTGCGTCATCATGGACACGTGGCAGCCTCTGATTGGTTGGTGGCGTCGCCACCGGTCCATGGACTCGGTCCACGCCGGCTCGGGTCTCACTGTGGACCCGGTCCACGACTCCACGTGAGGCCCGACATGTGGGACCACTCGGAGGACGTCATTGCTGACGTCAGCGGGGCTCAGCCCACGTACTGACAGGTGGGCCCCTCTGTGACGTCATGGGTGACGTCAGCACTTGGCTGGTCGTCGGCCCGACATGCGGGCCCGCCATGTCAGCGTCGCGCGCGTACGGCGCTGACCGCATCGGTCCAACTTCCCGACACGTGGCGCAATCTCGACCGTTGGTTTGAAAATCAACGGCCGCGATTAGATCCAGGGTTAACACGTTGAAACTACTCGATGATCGTGAGCCGTTCGATCTAGATTGGACGGTCCAGATCTAATCCTATAATAATCACTACTACGGCACGTGGCGATTGTGAACCGTTGGATCTTGATCCAACGGTCCAGATCTAATCGGGTTTGGAACACGTGAACTCACCTCAACCGCACGATCAAGATCGGACGGGCGCACGAGTTCGCGAGGGCGATGGCGACGCGGCGGAGCTGCAGCCCACCGGAGACGGAGACGACGACGAGCCCGACGGGCGCCCGGTCGTTCGGCGAAGTGGGTGGTCTCTTGAGTGCGCCTCGAAGCGGGGACTCGGATCAGGCTCCTTCGGCGGAAGGCGGCGGCGGCGAGGCAGAGGCAAAAACCGCGGCGGAGTGGCGCTCAACTACGGCGAGCTCGCCACGAACGGCAAACGGCGGCTCGGCGAGATGGCTCGAGGAACGGGTGCGCAAGGATGAGGGCAACCTCGGGCGTGACTGTGGCTTTAAATAGCCTCGGCGTTCGTGCGAGACGGAAACCTAATTCTACACGGCGGCGGGCGCGGCGGAGTCCGGCTCGGACTCGGCGGAGACGACGACGCCACCGCCCACGTGGCACGATCAGCGGCCACGATCGCGTGGCGCGCGATCGGATCCGGCCGGATACGGCTCGAACCGTGACGGCGGATCTCCGTTGGATCTTGATCCAACGGTTGGGATCGATTAGGTTTTGAGTCGGTTTGATCGAGTCACGTGGCTCGGTCGGACTCGAGTCCGACTCGTTCCGACTCTGGCCGGATGAACAGTACTAGACCCGAGTTGATTTTCCAGCGATTTAAAATTTAAAATAATTCCCAATAATTCATTTAATTCATTAAAAATAGCAAAAGACTCTAAAAATTCGGAAAAATTCGAAAATACTTTGGATCATTTTGGACTCAAATAAAATATTTCCAACAAAATTTTATTTGCAAAATTAAATTCTTTAATTATTTCAAAATGGAATAAATTCAAATAAATTCCAAATAAATCCAAATAAATTCCAGAAAATTCCAAAATTCACCAAAGTGCCAAATCACACATGAATTTAAGAAAAGCAAAATTTTGGGGTGTTACAAACCTCCCCTTAATAGAATCTCGTCCCGAGATTCAGGGCTTACTAAAGGAATAGGTTTGGAAACTCTTTCTTCAAATCCTCTTCAAGCTCCCAAGTCGCTTCGCTCTCTGCATGGTTGCTCCAATCGAATCCTACTGATGGGTTGACTTATTTCTGGTTTCTCGATCCATTGTGTCTAGAATCCTCACGGGATGTTCCTTATAAGTCAAATCCTCTTGCAACTCAATTGACTCTAGCGGTGTTCTGCTCCTCAGAACTCGAAGACACTTCTTCAACTGGGACACATGG
The DNA here is from genome assembly GCA_036346355.1 of Rhipidocladum racemiflorum. Classification (NCBI taxonomy): domain Eukaryota; kingdom Viridiplantae; phylum Streptophyta; class Magnoliopsida; order Poales; family Poaceae; genus Rhipidocladum; species Rhipidocladum racemiflorum. Next base: position 27,022,721 of record CM070571.1, read on the forward strand.
AATACATCATGCACTCCTGCCAACGACTGTGGCAACTCCAGCTGGTAAGCAACTTCGCCTCTGCGACTCAAAATCTTAAATGGTCCAACATAACGGGGTGCAAGTTTCCCTTTGGCATGGAACCTCTTAACTCCCCTGAGAGGCGTAACTCTGAGGTATACAAAGTCTTCTGGTTCAAAACTCAAATCCCTGCGACGGTTGTCAGCATAACTCTTCTGTCGAGATTGGGCTATCTTCAACCTTTCCCTAATCATGGCGATCTGCTCTTCAGCCTCTTGAAGAATATCCGGCCCAAAGACACGGCGTTCGCCGGTCTCATTCCAATTCAATGGCGTCCGACAGGGTCGACCATACAGTGCCTCAAAAGGTGACATCTGTAAACTAGCCTGATAACTATTGTTGTAACTGAACTCGGCATACGGTAAACTCTTATCCCAAGAGGTAGCATAAGCTAAAGCACAAGCTCTCAACATATCCTCCAGAATCTGGTTGACTCTTTCGGTCTGTCCATCCGTCTGTGGATGATAAGCTGTACTGAAGTTCAAACGGGTTCCCATGGCTTCATGCAACTTATTCCAGAACCTTGAGGTAAATTGGGTACCTCTGTCCGATACAATCCTTTTTGGCACTCCGTGCAAACAGACAATCCTGATCATGTACAATTCTGCTAATTTATCTCCCGAGTAAGTGGTCTTCACGGGGATGAAATGGGCTACTTTAGTCAAGCGATCCACTATAACCCATATGGAGTCATAACCTCCTTGAGTCTTCGGCAAACCGGTAATGAAATCCATTCCGATTTCCTCCCACTTCCACTCAGGTATTTTCAATGCAGTAGCAATCCTGCCGGGTCTGATGCATTGCCTTGACTCTCTGGCATACGTCGCACAATGCAACATGCTCGGCAACTTCACGTTTCATACTCGGCCACCAGAATCTCTTCTTCAGATCCTGATACATCTTGGCGCTTCCAGGATGAATTGAGTACTTGGAGTCATAGGCTTCTTCCAGAATCAGTTGCTTTAACTCCTTTTTGTTAGGCACACAAATGCGATCCTTCATCCACAACGTGCCTTGCTCATCCAACTTGAAGTCCTCTGCCTTGCCTTCTTCCTTGATGGACTTAATCCTGCGGATCTTGTCATCATCCTTCTGTCCTTCTCGGATCTGATCCTCTAGGGTAGGCTTTACTTCTAATGCGGTCAAGAATCCGCTAGGTACTACCTCAATCTTCATTTTCTGAAAATCCTCACATAACTCATCCTGACTTGTGGCTAGCAACGTACTCACGGTATGGCTTTTCCGACTCAGGGCATCGGCTACTACGTTGGCCTTCCCGGGATGGTAATGGATTCCAACATTGTAGTCCTTGATTAACTCTAACCATCTCCTCTGCCTCATATTCAGATCCGACTGGGTGAATATGTACTTAAGGCTCTTATGATCCGTATACACTTCACACTGCTTTCCAATCGATAGTGACGCCATATCTTCAAAGCATGCACTACGGCAGCTAACTCTAAGTCATGTGTCGGATAATTTTCCTCATGCGGCCTCAACTGCCTTGATGCATAAGCGACGACCTTTCCATCCTGCATCAGCACACATCCAAGTCCTTGGCGCGATGCGTCACAATACACATCGAAGCTTTGAGCAACGTCCCAGAGAACTAACACCGGTGCCGATGTCAATCGCTTCTTCACTCCTGAAATCCTTTCTCACATTCTCAAGCGCCCATGCAAACTTCTTTTCCTTCTTCAGCGATGCGTAAGAGGTTTCGCAATTGTCGAGAAGCCTTCGATGAAACGGCGGTAGTATCCTGCCATTCCAAGGAAACTCGAATGCAGGTCACGCCTTCTACGCTCCCAATGTAACACGCCTTCTACTTTGCTTGGATCTACTGGCGACTCCTTCATGCGGTCATTACATGTCCAAGAAACTCCACCTTGTCCTTCCAAAACTCACACTTGCTGAACTTGGCGAAAAGTTGCCGTTCCTCGGCTTTTCCAAAACTCGCCTTAAGTGTTCGGCATGTTCACTCTCTCTGTCTTGGAGTAGATTAGGATATCGTCTATGAACACGACGACAAACTTGTCCAAATATTCCATGAACACCTTATTCATCATATTCATGAAATAAGTAGGCGCATTTGTCACCCAAAGGACATAATCAGAACTCGTAATGTCCATATCTTGACGAGAATGCGATCTTGAAATATCTTCCGATCGGATCTTCAATCGATGGTATCCCGATCTCGATCGATCTTGGAGAAAACTCCGGCTCCTCTCAGCTGATCAAACAAATCATCAATCCTGGGTAGCGGATACTTATTCTTCACGGTGACTTCGTTGAGTGCACGGTAGTCAATGCACATCCTGAAACTCCCGTCCTTCTTCTTGACAAACAAAACTGGTGCTCCCCACGGCGACTAACTCGGTCGATAAATCCTTTCTCCATTAACTCTTCTAGTTGTTTCTTCATTTCTACCAACTCCTCGGTGGACATCCGATAGGGTCTCTTTGCTATCGGTCTTTGTACTGTACAAGCTCTATCACAAACTCTATGTCCCCTGCCTGCGGCATACCGGGTAGATCTTCGGGGAAAAACATCGGGTACTCATTCACTCTTTGAGACATCATCTATGCTGATTGCCTTGGTGCCGCTTACCATCAACTGTCCATCTCTAATCAAGTGTGGCTTGAAATTCCACTTTCTTCCCACACGGGCTCTCAACTGAGATAGTCCTTCGTCCACAATCCAATACGGCCTTGTGCTTGGATAACCAATCCATTCCCAATATGACGTCCAAGGTCTGGGTCTCCAAAATTATAAGGTTTGCTAGGAACTCTATTCCATCTATTAGTATTCTCACCCCGGAACATCCTACTTTCGTTCGGAGTTCGGAACCAGGGGTTTGAACTAAAAGCATGCACTTAAGTCTTGCAATCCTCAGTTAAGTCCCTTCATAAAACGAGACTGTCTGGATTTATCTGTCGCTACATCCTCAGGTGCGTAGCGTGCTAGCTGTGTGAACTTGTTCAGGTAGTCGGCCACCGGGCCGATTACCTTGCTTCGGCTCTGAACTCCTCCTTCTTAAGGTCCATGATTCCTTCAGGCACGTGATACTTGTCGGAATGCACCGTGAACTCTTCCCAAGTGATATCTTGAGGGTTCTCTTGCGTGGCACGAAGTTCTCCCACCATTCTGGCCAATGTTCCTTCCAAATTGATGAGAAGCGTAGAGTACCTTCTCATTTCCTATGCATTGAGCTATGTATAGCTTCCTCTCGATTGACCTTAACCAGTCATCGGCCTCCAATGGGTTGGCATTCCCAGAGAAAATGGGTGGGTGGGTTCTCATGAACTCTGACAGCCTTGTATTCTGGCGTGGTCCCTGATTAACTTGATTAGCAGTGGCCTGAGCGGTGACGTGCTGCATTTGTTGCATCATAGCATGCATCAACTGAGTCTGGGCAGCAAGAAAAGCTCCGAAATTCTGCATATCCAGTGGCGGTGCTGGTGCTCCATCATTGGGGTTTTCTGCCGGGCGAGAACCACTCCCATTGCTTCCAAAGTTTCCACGGGTGTTCACCATCTGTCGATTTGCTCTAGGTTTAGAGATGAGAGGGAAACAAGAATAGACAAGTAATATGGAACTTATTCGGGGCGAAAGGGGTAACTTTAAGATCCAACTTTATTATTAATAACTTGGTATGGCTGCTTACAATGCCTAAGGGCCTTGCAACACATACTGCACACTCAGCAAACAAAACAAATCCAAATCGAACTAACTCTGGAGTCTAACGTCTAAATGGTGACTCTTTATTCTATGACGCGACTCGGCGAAGGAGTCTCACCATAGAACCTATGCTCACTCATCGAGAAAACCTCCACGGCCTGGGTACGGTGTCGTGGCATAGGCGCCGAAACGATTGCCATGTCCAAAGAATCGTGTCCTCTATGGTAGTCGAAGAAGCGGTGTCCTCATCGAGATCCGACTCCTCCGATCTGGCTCGTGTAGCTCGAGTAATCGCTCTCGGGTCCGGTCCGCATAAGGTCATCTCCAACTCGTCAATCCTTCGTAGAAGGTGTGCCACATACTCTTGAGCTTCCCGCCATCTGTTCTTCTCTGTCGTGATTTCCTTGCGGGCCTTCTGTAGCTCCTTGCTTGTATTATCTAGTACATCCTCCTGGGCGACGACAAATCGTGCCAATTGTGTAACCGTGGCATCCTCATCCTGAATCGCCTTCGGGTCAAGAAGGTTATCGCTGCGCGGATGATAACGGAACACCGCATTTCCAACTCTCTGGCGTAGATACGGGTAATGTGCCGCATTGCTCGTCGTGATACTCCTTGGATACCCATCTGCATTGTAGATCTCCTGGCGGTCACGGTGTATCGAGCGATCGCACAGGCCCTTTTTCCTAGCAGGTACCTCAATCTTCACGTCACAAGCCTTGATCAATCCCGCTTGTCTGATCACTTCCACTTGGTATTGGGGCTTCTCAAAATCTCCGAGGGTCTGAAGCATATGCCAAAGTTCCGCGGCGTGACCAACTCCCAGATCAACGTAGTTGAACTCTTCCTCCATCTGTCACAAGAGTGCTTTACGTAAGAACTCGGAATTTTTTTGATTGTGACAAGGTAAGAGAAAAAATTTCAGCAAGAGACAAGAAAAGAGAGAAGGGGATAAGTCGAGATGTCATTTCTTATCTTGACAAATTTTTAGCTTTTTAGAAAATAGGTTTTATCCTCACTACGACCATTCTATCTTAGGGTTGAGCCTACGGTCAAGTATGGCTCTGATACCACCTCTGTCGGGACCCCGAATTTGCAAATCCGGACCCTCTGTGTATTCAGCACTAGTCCAGGAACGCGCTAGTGCACACAGTCTTAACATCGGTAAATATCACAATCATACCATTCGATATTATCAAAGTACTTTATTTAAATAACCAAACTGGTTACTTGACCTTATGGTCAAGTTACAAATGTATGCCTCGCAAGGCGAAACTTATTAAAAGAGAAATAATAGCAGCGGAAAATCAAATAACTTCGTGGCGCCATCCAGTATACCACAGGCAACTGACTGGGCTCGCTTCCCTAAGTAGACGGATCCTCTTGGAGTTCCTCCTCCAAAGCTGGTGCAGTCTCCTCTTCAACTGATATTGTGTTGAGGCAAGGGTGAGTACTTGGTACTCAGCAAGTCATGCACAGAATGCAAGCTAATATACTATATGCATGGCTTGGTACAAAGGAATAGCTCAAGGTATATTTGCGATGCTTGACATTTGACAAGTAATATAAGTAGATTCGAAAGCAGCAGAAATAAGTGAAGCATAAATAATTTTTCAAGAAGTTTAATAAACTTTTTCCCCATCCTAAACCACATTTCCATCATCTTCATTATTAAACCAACCTAACTTTCCAAATCCAAGCTATTTTTGAGAAAATCTAACCCTTGACTGTAATTCCCGAGCGATGTCCAATACCGCGGACACGGCTATTCGAATAGATTCTATACTCTGCAGAGGTTATGCACTTTACCCACAAGATATAGTCAAACACCACAAAGGCGAGTTCCCGTAACAAAGTCTTTCGGAAACCTCTAACAATACAAGTGGTCCTCCCCGGTTATTGCGCACTAACCCTTCCCTTCGCTAAGGCGAAGTCTAGGCCAATCAACCGTTAGATGGGTACCTGGCCTCACCCAGACGCCCCCCGCACAACTTACACAAAGGGTGTAGTTGACCTCCCGAGGTCCCACAGTGCGTTATTAGCAACTTAGTCAACTAGGTCCGTCCCATTACAGACATGTGGTTGCACGTTAGACCCAGTTCAAAGGCTTGCAAGGTTAAGTCCTTAGGGTGACCAGGGCAAGACTACCCGAAAAACCAAAACAACACTCCCAATGCCACAATCGGCCCACTGATTACTCTTTGCCACATGCCCTGGCCGAAATCGTTTATCAAACCCCGCTTGATTACCATGCACCACGTGCCCTCAACATCACATGATACTTTTCCAAAACAGGTTCAATATATCATTAAGTCAATATTAACATTTGATTATCCAAAATCATGTTATGAGCACGTAGCGTGTCTAAGCGATACTACAACGGTCTAAACCAGTGTTGGCAATTTAATAATGTCCAACTAGTAATCCACAACTAGGGTGACAAAGGGTCATGGCACATACTTAAGTAATCAAGGTGTCATACAAAGAAATTGGTATTTATCTAACCCCCATGTTTAAACCAAGTATTTTTCTAATTGAACTAGCATGCAATAGTTTAAATCAAAATAGATTTCGAAATAGGATCAACATGGTCAAAGCACAACTTGCCTTCAAAAGTACTTGTTCTTGGTCTTGAGTTGGATCCTGAGTCAATACTTCTCCTTCGAATCCTTCCCAGACTTCAACGTCTACTCGTAAAGCGTGCAAATAGCAAATACACAAATAAACAATAGGCAAAAAGTATCCAAACATCCAAATAAAATCCATAAACAGAAAGAACATAATTTTATGGATTTTTAGAAACTGGAATCGTCAAATTTGGAGTTAAGACGCAAAAGTTATGATTATTTAAAGTTTAAATAATCATTTAAATAATTTTGCAGAGAAAAACTTTAGTCCAAAAATTAAATAAAATTCATATTTAGGTAGATCTCAATTTTCTACAAATTTAGAAATTTGAATCACTCAAATCGGAGTTGAAACGCAAAAGTTATAAGCGTTTGAAGTTTGAATCTAAATTTGAATCAATATTTCGAATTAATAAATCATTTCTTTTTTTCGGAAATTAATTATTGCGTCATCATGGACACGTGGCAGCCTCTGATTGGTTGGTGGCGTCGGTGGTCCATGGACTCGGTCCACGCTCGGCTCGGGTCTACCGTGGACCCGGTCCACGACTCTACGTGAGACTGACATGTGGGACCACTCGGATGACGTCATTGCTGACGTCAGCGGGGCTCAGCCCACGTACTGACAGGTGGGACCCACTGTGACGTCATGGGTGACGTCAGCGCTTGGCTGGGTCAGCCGCTGACATGCGGGCCCGCCATGTCAGCGTCGCGCGCGTACGGCGCTGACCGCGTCGGTCCAACTTCCCGACACGTGGCGCAATCTCGACCGTTGGTTTGAAAATCAACGGCCGCGATTAGATCCAGGGTTAACACGTTGAAACTACTCGATGATCGTGGGCCGTTCGATCTAGATCGGACGGTCCAGATCTAATCCTATAATAATCACTACTACGGCACGTGGCGATTGTGAACCGTTGGATCTTGATCCAACGGTCCAGATCTAATCGGGTTTGGAACACGTGAACTCACCTCAACCGCACGATCAAGATCGGACGGCGCACAGAGTTCGCGAGGGCGATGGCGACGCGGCGGAGCTGCAGCCACCGGAGACGGAGACGACGACGAGCCCGACGGCGCTCGGTCGTTCGGCGAAGTGGGTGGTCTCTTCGTGCGCCTCGAGCGGGGACTCGGATCTGGGCTCCTTCGGCGGAAGACGACGGCGGCGGCGAGACGAGGCAAAAACATGGCGGAGTGGCGCTCAACTACTGGCGAGCTCGCCGCGGCAAGCAGCGGCGGCTCGGCGAGATGGCTCGAGAACGGAGTGCGCAAGGATGAGGGCAACCTCGGGCGTGACCAGGGCTTTAAATAGCCTCGGCGTTCGTGCGAGGCGAAACCTAATTCTACACGGCGGCGGCGCGGCGGCGAGTCCGGCCGGACTCGGCGGAGACGGCGACGCCACGGCCGTCCACAGTGGCACGATCAACGCCACGATCGCGTGGCGCGATCGGATCCGGCGGATACGGCTCGAACCAGACGGCGGATCTCAGCCGTTGGATCTTGATCCAACGGTTGGGATCGATTAGGGTTTTGAGCTGGTTTGATCGAGTCACGTGGCTCGGGTCGGACTCGAGTCCGACTCGGGTTCCGACTCGGTCGGATGAACAGTACTAGACCCGAGTTGATTTTCCAGCGATTTAAAATTTAAAATAATTCCCAATAATTCATTTAATTCATTAAAAATAGCAAAAGACTCAGAAAAATTCCAGAAAAATTCTGGAAAATACTTTGGATCATTTTGGACTCAAATAAAATATTTCCAACAAAATTTTATTTGCAAAATTAAATTCTTTAATTATTTCAAAATGGAATAAATTCAAATAAATTCCAAATAAATCCAAATAAATTCCAGAAAATTCCAAAAATTCACCAAAGTGCCAAATCACACATGAATTTAAGAAAAGCAAAATTTTGGGGTGTTACATCCTGCTACGCCAACTGCAGTCAGATGGACGGCAGTTTGGTTGGAGAATGTCAGATGGACGGCAGATGTCCGAGTTGCTCCGGTTGCTATGTCCGAGTTGCTCCATATTCTTCTTGCATCTGACATTTTGGTTGGAGAATGTCAAACCTGTCGGCTCTGCCAAACAAACAAACATAAGCCATATTCATTCATTCTCATACACATCCAATCCAACCCTCATCCCTCCAACCAAACAAAAATTTGGCTCATACCATCCAAGTCTCATCCCTCCAACCAAACAAAAATATGGCTCAACCCATCCAAGTCTCATCCCTTCAACCAAACAAAAATATGGCTCAACCCATCCAACTTCATCCCTCCAACCAAACAAAAATTTGGCTCATTCCATCCATCCCCCATCCCTCCAACCAAACATAAGCTTGGATAGCTTCATCCTTGCCAGACTGGATGGTCCTGTCCCATCCAGGCTCTGCCCTCCAACCAAACGCACCCTAAGTGACAGCAGCGCGAAGACATCGACAAAAAACAGAACAGAAGGCGTTAGGAACTAGAGCTCTTTTACGGTTAGGGGTGGGCATTCGGTTTTTTCGGTCTAATCGGTTCGGTTTTTTCGGTTTTAAAATAATTCGGTTTTTGAAAAGTGGCAACCGAATTTCTTAGACTAAAATGAAAAACCGAACCGAATTAACCGAAATATTTCGGTTCGGTTAATTCGGTTTTTCGGTTAACCAAAATATGAATGAACACTAGGTACATTAGATTTTATCCTTCTCACATCGCAACATAGAGTAGCCATAAACCCACACAATATCATAAGTCATTACAGTATAAGTATAGTAGAACATGTGAACATACCACACATATGCATAAAGATGTTAGAACATAATAATTGTTTGTTAGATTTAGGAAGAACATTATAAAAGTGGAATTATACATAGGCTATTCGGTTATTCGGTTATTTCGGTTTTTGAAAACCAAAAACCGAACCGAACACCGAAAACCGAATTATACGAAAATAAAAACCGAACCAAAAACCGTAAACCGAAAAAACCAAAATAATCGGTTAATTCGGTTCGGTTCGGTTCGGTTCGGTAATTCGGTTTCGGTCTAAAAATGCCCACCCCTATTTACGGTACACTAAATTGAATATGAACCGTTCATTCTTTTCGATCTAATGGATCAGATTAACTAGAGTTTACTTATACTACACCTGGTAGTAGAGTAGTAGAAACACCCTTAATAAATCAACGATTAGATATGATTTCTACTACATATTTCATACTACAAGTATAATCCACCGTAAAATCTCTCTAGGAACTAAGGATCGACTCCTCTTCTTTCCCAGTGTTGCCTCCCCCTCCAATTCCCTTTCTTTGATTCCAGTTTCCTTCCAATTCTCGGTCTTGATGTGCGTGTTTCCTAGTTTTTGCTTCTAATATTTCTCCCCAATTGTATCTCCAAATACTTGTAGCTGGTGTTAGAATCTATCTTCTATCTATTATATTATTAAAGCAAACGGGGAAAAGCTACCAAATTTGCTCTCAATGGCTGTAAATTATCAATTTAATCAAAGGAAAAAAAGAGAGAAGATTTAGCTATTCATTTGGTATGTCTAAGTTATAATGACTTAGATTATCTATTATATATTTCTTGGCACCAAAAACTAGACGACGAGTTAATCGCGGTCAACACATGCAAACACCAGGTTTATTTCTTGGGTGCGGACGTGCCAACCGATTTGATCCTGCAATCGGCAAGAAGATAATATAAATCAATTGGCTATTTCAGCCGATATGAAGCTTGATAAAGATCAGATCTAATCGGCTTGTCTAAACTGATTTAGATAAAAGTGATTAATAAATCTAATCAATCCGATTGAATTGACTAGATGAAGGTAAAGGCTGTTTTTTCTCAAGAAGACGATGCGCAGAAAAATCGGAGAAAAGGCAAACCTGAATTGGCGTAAGTCAACGAAATCAATAATCGGTGATACACAACTTTATTGATTGAGACGAATTATAGAAGATTACCAGCCTAAAAGCTATTCCTAGTAGACGAAAAGTAAAGTACAAGTAGGATAGTTTTGGTTGTTTGTGTTGGCTCCTTTCTTTCAATGTTGTACATCGTCTTCTTTTATAGCATCAGGTTCGATCGTATCCTTCACGATCTCCTATCCCGTATCGGCCTCAATTTCCTCCGATACTTTTCATTTAAGATCAGCATCGGTTATAATCCGATAAGATCGTATCGTCTTATGACTCTTAAATTCGATATATTCCTTTAAAAAACTAACTATACAAAATCGGTTCTAACCAAATCAGCTACATGCCAAATTTGGGTGTCAACATATGCCCCCCATTTTTGAGAGTGCGTGAATATCACAAAAACCACTGTTATCATCTTAAACATAGAATATCAACCAACCTTATTAAGATTTAACCGTTCCACCTTCTCAGCGGTTTTTGCGCCACCTGCAGTTATTTTTCCGCATAAACGTGCAAACGCATGTCCCCATGCATTAACTACTGGATGTACCCCATATAAATATGAGGCTTATTCACCTGTCATTTTCACGCGCACGTGCTCTCCTTCTCTTCTCTATCGGCTGTTCTTCTTCTATCGGCTTTTCAATTTCATCAACTTCCAACTCCCTTCGATCTTTCACCCAACCGACTTAGTTGAGACATGGATCCTAACCAGGTATTCACTCTCTTCCTAACACTGATTCTCGGTATTACTTAGATCCGATAGGTAGTACCAACCCATCGGTCATAATAGACCAAGAACTTCCTAGGCTCCCTTTTAATGCCCTAGGATTTAACTTAGCTGGTTGGAATAAGAGTTTAAGGCTTGGCCGACTACGATGGCCAGGTGGCGCAGTTAGCACAATTGGGTAGCGACCCAGAAACTATTGGTTTGGGAACATATGGGAATAGTCGAGTACCTCCCGCTATCCCTAGCCAACTCCCCTAACGAACCCTTAATAGCCATGTCCTGTTATTTCTAGTTCGACACTTTTAATGCTTTTATTTTTAGAACTAGACCCATCAGCCCAGCCCTTCTAGACGTAACCCAACTCTGCTGCCTTAGGCCAGATGGCGACCAGCTATCGACTTTTAGCACAAAGCCTACAAAAAAGCTAGTTTCGACAAAAGGTGAGGGTTGGGGGTAGATACTTGAAAAACAACGTAGGAATCAGTCCCGTGTCCAATAAGGAACATGTTGCTTTCCTCAACATGTGGCTCGACCGATTCCTTTTCTGTGGAGCTTCAAATTTAAATTTAAAATATTTTTATATACTGCACATTGAGAAAATTTAAAATATTTTTCTATATTCAGAATCTACACGAATTTATAGAAATTTATAAACTAATTCATCAACTTTGGATCTATAATTTGAAATTTATAAGCATTTTAATGTGTTTGGGTCTGAAAAATGCCTAAAATAGAGAAATACGCTTTCTTTCTGTGAAAGTATATTTCGGCTCAGTTTGAGTTTGGCTCAACCGCTTGTGACACTGATTGACCGGGACCACTAGTCAGTGACCCAGAGCAGGGTTGACGACAGGGGAGCTCGCCGGCGACGCTCCAGTGGCGCTTGAGCTCGGGTGAGGGCATGAAAGCCTACAGGGGGTGTCATGGTGCTAGGGGATAACTCAGCGAAAATCGGTTGGGGCTATGCCCTCGGCGGCAAGGGGTGGTGGTGATAGGTCCGGCTAACCGTGGTAGTGATTTACTAGGGCTGAAGCTCGACAAAGCAAGGTTTAAGTATCTACGGGCTGCAAGGATCTTGAATCAACACCTTGCCGTGTAGGAAGATGGCCGAGAAGCTATAACACCCCGGCATGTAGTATGCCCTGGATGTCACCAAACATAGTAGAAATAGCAACTAAATACCAAGATTAAGAGCAAATACAACAAGGGCGTAAATGCTTTAACCGAAATTTCGGCAGCATCTCCTTTGTAATTCCATGGGTTGAAGCAACAATAATAATATCACAAGCGCTAACATAATGGATGACATCTAAAATAGCAATAGCATGAGGTACAGCAACAAATTAAGACCAATTAATGAATTCAAACATTTCATGACTAAAACGAAGTGAACGATAAAACCGAACACACATTAAGGCATAATACAAGTTCTAGCGCCATAAAATTAATCATCACAACTACGTATGAGACTGTGTAGTTGTCCAAGTGAATGAGTCTAAGTGTAGACGTGACGCTATCTCCCTTTCCCGCATGCCGAGTTCATAGGACCTAAAAACAACATAAAACAACAAGCGTGAATTCATCACTCAACAAAGTGTATTGCAATGGAATAGAGCAACAACAATATTCAATAGCATCACTATTATAAATTATGACACATCATCATACGCAATTCACTGTTCATCTTCATAATCATCTCATACTCATTCTCATTCATGCAATGCAATGCACATGTCTCATTCATTAGCACATACCAGTATTGCCGAGTGCACACCCGTCGGTGTGCACCCTCTTTCCCCTTCCATCCCGTAGATGGAGGGTGCCTACTCTTACTGACTCGCTCCCATACACAATCGTGGATGGGACTACGAGGTAGGTCTTTCGTGTTCACAACATGTGAACACAGAGGCCCGCATCAGAATGGGTCGCCTCTTCCATTATGAATGTACATATGTCATGCATCATGTATGAACTTGCGTAAATACTTAATACGACAATCTCATAGCCAATATGTAATCATGTTCATCATATCATAAGCAAATAGCAAGCATGGAAAGTTAACATATCATGTACTCATATTGCAACTATGCAAGTCTAATAGCCACCCAAACCCCAATCCATCCCAATACACTTGCCTTCAACCGTGAGCGACGGAGTGGCGAGAGGTTGAGGGCGCTCCCGGGGCCACACCACCTACACATAGGTACATCATACTCAAAACTTGCCCACAAAACAGTACAAGAGCGATCATCTACAACGACCTCGCAACCAAATCCTAAAACCCGAAAACAGAGAATCTGTCCCATCGGGACAGCGGGCTTCCAACTAGCATAACTTAAGTTCTAAAACTCCAAATCAAGTAAACGAGTACATTTTCTCGAAGTTTAGGAAATTTTTGAACTTTTTCTAAGTATTTGTGAAGACTGATTCGGCCTCTAAAGTTGTCTAATCTACAATTGAACACGATCTGTCCCAATCACGTCACAGATTTGACAATGCTCGCTAAAATAGCCATAACTTTTAAACGGATGGGCAGAATTTAGCGTTCTTGGTGTCCAATTAAAGATAATTGAATTACCTACAACTTCCGTAACAGCCGGCCGAACAGGAAACGCATCTAAAATTGCTAAAATCACGTCTGAAGGCCGACGACCTAATCTGTCCGAGGACAACGCAGGACAGAGTTGTAATCACCCTAAACTCTTCTAATCACAGCACCTAAACACCAAATTTAACCAAGATCTCCCCCATCTAACCAGTGCCAAAATTCTACAAACCAATTCCCCGAGACATACCTCTTGTTGGCGGATCACCCGGTCGACGAATCGTTCTCCCCGCGCGGCCCGATCTCCCCTCCAATTGTCGGGAACGCCGGAATCGCCGGATCCGCTTGGACAGAAGGCCTCCAACCTACACGAGGGCAGCGTGAGGAGGGCGCTAGGGCCTGCTAGAGGTGGGAAGGGGAGGTGCAAGGGGAAGGGGCGCCATGGGGGAAGGGGAGTGCGGCTATGGGGAGGGGAAGAGGGAGGTGGCGGCTAGGGGGGAGGGATGGGGCACATGGGGGCACTAGGGGGGCGCATGGGGGAACCCTAGTGGGAAGGTGACAGGAATTTCCCCCTCATGGGCCAAAGAAACCCCCCCCACCGTCGGCCCATTTGTTTCCCCCAAGGCCCAACTAGCTCCCACAGGGCCCAAACTCCCCTGAAAGACCCAAACACCCGGAAACGGCCCAGATACATGATATAAAGTCGTACCGTAAAGCCGAAATATACAAAGTCACATTCCATAATGTCACATCCCGTGATGTCACAGAAGCTCTAGCGGTTGTCGCCGGCAATGGGGAAGAAGGCGCTTAGTGTGGCGATGCTCCAGAGTTGGTGAGCTGCAGATGAGCAAGGGGTGAGCTAAAGGAGTCCTAAGGCGGCTTGAGACCAAAGGAATCACAAAGATTCTTATCGGGGCAAGCAAATTGAGTGATCTCACGCTGTTCTACCCTTCGGCGAATGTAGCTCGTCAAAGTCCCCAAGGCGGTGAGTTCTTTAGCCAGGGAGAACAAGGCAGCATGGGGGTGCAAGGAGCATCCATATCTTGGTTTTAAAAAGTGGGGGAGGTAGACACTAGACTCGGGCCCATGAGCTCATCACGGCGGTCAAGGCAAAGGACACCGATGGCTGCTTTCACATGACCTTCCAGTGAGACTTTTGGGCAAAAGAGCTGGCTTTTGGTGAGGCTTCAGTGGTGTAGAGCTAGCTCAATGGCCACTTCGACCAAGGCATGAGTTCCAGTGGCGGTGGCATGTTGACTGCCACAGCGAGGCTCGATCAGAGCAAAACGGGCGGCCACGGTAGGCACGTGCGAGGGTAAGTGGATGCCACAGTAGACGATCAATGCGATGTGGTGAAGAAATTCTGGGGCACAAGCACGGCAGAGGCTGCCATGGTAGAAGGATCGGGGTGGAGAGCTTGCCACGGCGGCGATTCGGCAGAGCACGCGCGCGAGGGCGAAAAGAAGAAGAAGAAGAAGAAGAAGAAGAGAGAGAAAGAGAGATAGAGAGAGAGAGAGAGAGAGAGCTAGCAGGTGAGCCCATGGGGGAAATTGACTCATTGTCAAGTAGGCGCCAGGTCGCCAGGGGCACGTACAGGCTGACAAGATGAGCCCACATGGCAGAGAAACAAAGGAAAGGAATTGGGTTTTGATTTTCGACAAAAATCAAGTTCGAATTTAATTGAGCTAACAAAACATATTAAAATTTTTTGAAATTTTTTGAAGGATCCTGAGAGCATAGTTAAACTACCATAAAAATTTCAAGTGAAAATCATGTTCTAATAATTCTAAAATAATCTGACATGCTTAAGGTTTAATTAATAAGATGCTGTTTTTTATTATTCTAATTGCAATAATTCAATTTAAATTTTTCTAAAATTTTGTAGTGGGTGATTTGTAAATGTTTTGAATATTAATAAGATTTTTCTCAAATTTTATGTTCACTGTTTTGAAATTTTAAAGTTAAGATTCTATTCCTAGGTTAAACAAAAGGGAATTTCTTGTCATCACAAATTCCAAGGAAAATCATAGACAATATAAATTCAACTGAAATACTCAAATCAAATTGTGAATTTGGTTTTCACTCTCTTTCAACATGCATTGCATATTTGTGAGCCCTAGCTACTCTCTCTTCACCAATTGAGCATTCATTTCGCATATTTTTTGTTGCTGAGAGCATTCAAGTGTGTAATTGGATTTTTGAGCCATTAAAAACTTGACCAACTTCAAGCAAACACCAAAGTTCTATTCTCTTGGAGGTTGCCACTTCCTAGATGGATTGGAGGCATGGAACTGGTGAACTCTTCAAAGGAGATTGTATACAGACCTGGTGTTGGTGTGAAGATCGGAGCTCACCTACCCAAAGTGGGAAAGAGCTACCACTAGTGATCAAGGGAGGTTTAATTGCACAAGGAGCCGGCTTGATTTGTTTAAGCTTCCTCAATATGGATTAGAAGAGACCGGCAAGTCTTCGAGACCACAGGAAAATTTCCTCATGTCAACTTCTTGTGGTTTGTTTTATTGTGATCAATTTGGAGCAATTTACTTTCCTAGTGATTGTTGTACTTGATCATATCTCTAGGTTTGCTATTCTTGCTTAAATGTAGCTTGGTGGTGCACTTAGTGAAACCTAACTATTTTAAGTTTTGATTGTTGTAGAATTGTAATTTGAGTAATTATTTTTTAATTATTGTATTAGAGCCAAAAAAAATTTAAAAACCTCCTATTCATCCCCCTCTAGTCAGTTATCCTTGATCCTACACCAGTGAATTGGCCTACACCCTTGTTCCATACATAGCAATATCCAAACACAGCAAACAGGTGCAGAGGTACACCGTTGGATTTCATAACAGGAATCATCCATGATGTGTTGGATTTCAGAACAGCAACCACAAGTGCTAGTATGGAATGGCCTTAAACCAATTAAGTTGTCTAGTTTAAATTGGAAGGTTGAAGTTGTACGGGCTTTTTGATATGGATTGCTCTGAGGGGTGCCCACACTGAGGTGTTGGGAATAACACTTGCTGCTACAACAGTGTATGCCTTGCTATGAGGAGAAGTGGGGACTCAACAGGAGAGACCTATTGAGATATAGTATTGTACAAATATCTTCTACCGCCATAACAAGCTATGGGGAGAAGTGAGGACTCAACAGGAGAGGCATATTGAGAGTACAATTATTTTACAAATATCTTGTGCCACCATAGCAAGAGTTTATCATCGCTAGGCTAGTGCAAAGTTAGGCTAGTTAATGTAAAGGTTTTCATCATGACCTCTTGACCACACGCCAAAGGAAGCGTGAAATAGCGGCAAAATGATCATGGTCACATCTTGTGGGTAAAGATGTATGCCTTTGCAGAGTGTAAAACTTTTCAAAAAACCATGTCCGCGATCATAGGAGACTTGGTACACTGACACTAGTTACATGATTTAGCATTTTCAAATAGGGTTAAATTGGAAATATTAGTTAAAAAGACTTTATTTCAAACTTGTTGCCGAGGAATGGTAAAGATTGAGTGAACACTCACAACCATGGAGGATTGTGTGTTGTTATTTTTCTTGTTCCTCATACTTGTTCTTTTATGTTACATCAAACTGCTTTTGCAAATATAACTTTTGATCTATCACTTGGTAAAACTGTTACAACTTCACTTTATGCAAACAAACTTGAAGCACCACCTTTGACATAGCGTACATTTATATTATAACTTTGCAATACACTACAAGTCTTGTTGAGTACGTAAATACTCAACCTTGATGTTGTTGAAATATGTTAGGTGAAGAAACAGAGATTTTCGACACCGTGTTCTATCCCGCAGGATACGAGACTATATTGATGATGTTTTCTAATGACCTAATCTTACCAGTTTGATGAGGGCATCCCTAACTGTAGATCAAGAACCATACTACAACAGGTGAATCTTCTCCTTCGTCAATTTTATTTTTCTCATAAGAATTGTATACTACCTAATAGCGGGTATTTACTTGTTAGGTATGAAGGTCTCACAGAATTTTCAATGAAGATCGTGGATGTCGACGTTTGGTGTCGGCAATAATCTTAGGGGTGTGTGAATCTATGGGGCAAAGCGCTGAATCCGAAGCTCGATGGTAACACAGGACAAGGATTTATATAGGTTCAGGCCCTCAAGGAGAGGTAATACCTTACGTCATGTGTTCGGTGGTATTTATTGATGGGTGTAGATCACGAGATTGGATGAGATATCCCGTGATCGGATGCGTGTATGAGTTTGCACACTCTCTTGGATGTTGATGGGTATAGTCGATCCCGAGATCTAAGGTCTCGACCCCCCTTTATATAATCAGGAGGGGCCGGGTTACATGGAGGAATCCTAGTCCGATACAAGGAGGCAATCCTAGTCGGTTACAAGGTTGGTTCCCATATCCGATCATGCCAAGTACAACGATGCTTTCCATGTCAGTGTAGAACTCTATCCCTTCCCTTTCTTGCGGTACAAGTCGGGAGGGATCTAGATGGCCCATATCCATATGGACGACTTGGGCCGCCCCTTCTTGGGTGGCCTTTTACCCGTCTTGCGGATGCCCAGGGTCCATGTATTCCACAGTAGCCCCCGAGTGCTTCATAGTCAAGTTGCTGCTTGTCTGGTCGCCTCCCGCCGAGTCATGCTCCGCTGCCGAGTGTTCCCAGTTTCTGCTGCTGCATCCAACTGGTGTCGACTTCAATGCCGAGTGCTCCGTTGCATGCAAGGAGACTGTGAAGGACTCTACAAAAAATATAATACCCGGAAAGAGTTTGCCAAGTGGTATCCGTACCCGAGCATCTCGGTGCACAGCTTACGACCCTCATGGGGCATACCCTTCGGACTTGACTCCTCACGATACCCAATTCCGACTTGTGGTAACCAGCTATTGGCCTGACATGAGGCATATCGAAGGATCTTTGGATGTCAGCACCCAATGTCCCATTAAAAACAGTAACCGATAAAGGCCTAGTGTGGGATGTTAGAGACAGGGGTCCCGCAAGAGGGGCCTACACCCGACTGGGCTTGACGGGCGGATTCGAAAGCCCAAAGCCCAGAAGCACCACGACGGGCCCGGAGGGGGTTTTCGACTTGTTCCCCAAGGCAACTCCTGATCCTTCGGGGAAGCTTCGCGCCACGCCCGAACAACCCGCCAAGAACGAAGCATGCAGCCTGACACTGCCAGAGCCTGCGGATGCTGGAACCTGACAAGGCGGCAGGCGTGGGTCGGGGAAAGCATAACCACCTCTCCAAGACGTAAAGCGCGAGGGCGGATAAGGACAAGGCACATGTCGGCCAGGCCACCATGTTCAGGGCCCGGTGGCGCCCATCTATCATGTACCCTTCCCCCAGTATATAAGAGGAGGAGGGAGAAACAAGAAAAGGAGGCTCACAAGATATCCAAGAACACAGGACTAGGGTATTATCTCCTCCGAGAGAGCCCGAACCTGTCTAAAAACAGATTGCCCTCGCACCCTGTGTTACCATCAAGCTCAGATCAAGCACAAATCCCCTAGAATCACAAATCTTATTGCCGGCGAAACCGATCGTCGACAGTTGGCGCGCCAGGTAGGGGCTTGTGTCAAGATCTTCGTCAAGCTTGATGGCTACGATGAGCGAAGCCTCCACGGCCTTCTTCCCGGGCCAGGTCTTCCGTTTCGGAAGCCTGACCTTCATCTCCAACGACCTCGGAAGCCTTTCCCTCTCTAAGGAAACCGTGCCGCATCGCGGCGAGGTTTCCGGCGAGCCATCGCCACGACTTCCGCGCCGATTGGAGGGTCCCCCTGTCTCGTGCTCTAAAATGCCGAGTGGGGAGCCGAAGGCCCATTCCGGCCTGGGAGTCGGACTCGAAGACGCTGAGGTGCGAATGGTGGGGGTTCTCACCACCAAGCCACTCGGCACCCCCGAGCGCCTGGGTTTATCTTCTCCAGGCTCACCCAGCTCAGCGGCCGAGTCAGAAGAAAGCCTAGAGAGCTGCTGGAATTTCCGTAGAGTCTGTGTAATCGAGGGCTCGCGGGCGGATTCGCAGCAGCGCCTCGACACCTCAGCCGCCGCCGATTTGGAAGGTGGCCGAGCAACTGAACCTGACGCGCGGGCGCGTACTCTCCGGGACCGCGCCCGGACTGTCAATGAAGACATTCTGCAAGCCAAGATAGGGGACCAGGCTGTTTTTCATACCCCACAGCAGAATATCGTCGCCTCCAAGACACTCCTGGATACCCTGACCCCTATGCTGGGGGCGGGTGATCCAGTTGCCCTGATCATGGCCCAAGTAAAGGCCATGGTGACGACGGTAGCTATCCAGCAGGCCCAAACCGACCAGCCGGCGAAGGAGCTGTCACGTGGTCCGGTGAGGACCCAGACGGCCAGCAGCCGGTCAGGTCGGGAAGCCCACCAGACACATCATGTTCTACCCCGCGGAGACGACTTGCGACACAGCATCAACCGCGACCTCCGTTCAGACCTCGACGCCAGGCGCCGCGACCGAGAAAGGGAGGAACAACGCCATCAAGCCGACAAATATGAACGCTACGGCATCCTTCCGCGAGATCGCGAAGTACGCCAAGCGCGATCCCCTCCGCGTCGATCACCACCCGGGGGGTGTCGCGGGGTCATCGAAGGGGTTCGCGCGTTTACCCCTCACCTACGCCGAGTGGTTTGGCCTGATGGATTTAATCCTAAAGGCATCACTAGGTTCGACGGTGAGAGGGACCCGGAGGCTTGGCTACAAGTATATGCTCTGGCGTACACCGGGGATCGAAGTAATGGCAAACTACTTGCCGGTTACCCTCTCGCCCTGCCCAAGCATGGCTCACCGGACTTCCAAATGAACTCTATAGATTCCTGGGAGATCTGTGTGAGCAGTTCATTTCAAATTTCCAAGGCACTTACGAGCGCCCGGGCACCCCTTGGGACCTATACCAGCTACACCAAAGGAGGAACGAACCCCTCCGGGAGTTCGTCAAGCGCTTCATGCACAGGAAGAGCACCGTCCGGGATGTCACAGATGCGACAGATAGCTGCCTTCCGTAAGGGAGTCAAGAACCCGACCTCATCAAGAAGATGTCCCGGAAGCCACCCACGTCGGTCCGGGAGCTGTTCGCCCTAGCGGACCGTTACGCGTCAGCCTCCAAGGCTCTGGCGGAACGGCGTGACGAGGGGAAGGATCAGGCTGAACCCCCCCGGTGGAAAGAAAAGAAGCGCAAGGGTGAAGAGCCGGTGGTAGTCGCTGCACCAACTCACCCTCGCGCCCTCAAAGAGGATGGATATGATAAGGTTATGAACTCACTTTGCCCTTTCCATCCGAAGGGGAGGCATGCCGCCAAAGACTGCTTCACCCTAAAGAGGTTCGCCCGCGAGAGCAAGAAGCAGGCTGGACAAGGTCCGAGTGGGCACGCCGCCAACAAGCCACCTCCCCCTGAAGCTGAGGACTATCAGGAAGCCGATCTCGAGCTCAACTACATATTCGGGGGCTCAGCTGCATATGAGTCCAAGCGAAAGCAAAAGCTCACCGCCCGGGACATCTATGCGGTGCAGCCGGAAACGCCCCAATATGTACGCTGGTCCGAGGTCGCGATATCCTACGACCGCTCGGATCACCCGGATCACGTCCCATTCCCCGGCAGGTATCCTCTCGTCTTGGCGCCCGTCTTCCGCGGCATCAAGCTCAAGAGGGTATTGATCGACGGCGAGAGCGGGCTCAATGTCCTCTTTGTCAAAACTCTTGACGATATGGGGATTCCACGGTCGGAGCTAAAGCGCGGATCGTCGCCTTTCCACGGTGTCATACCTGGAACTTCAGCGACACCACTCGGACAAATCACCCTGCCGGTCACTTTCGGCGCAAGGGAGAATTACCGGACAGAGAACCTTGGCTTCGAGGTGGCAGATTTTGCAACAAAGATACCATGCCATCTTGGGGAGACCAGCTAGCCAAGTTCATGGCGATACCCACTACACGTACTTGACATTGAAGATGCCAGGGTCGAGTGGTATCATCGCTCTGCGCGGTGACATGAAGCAGTCTTTTTCCTGTGACAGGGAAAGCTGCGAGATGGCCGAGTCCCTGGAGGCGCTAGCGGGTCGGGAGGGGATCCGGCGAGAAGCGGATTTCGAGAAGCCGGAAGGCGGCGTCCCCACCCGCAAAGCGCGAAGCCCCGGGATTGGCCCCGAAGAAGGTACCAAAAGAATCCTCCTCGACCCGTCCGATCCGTCGCAAACCACTTTGGTCGGGACAGGGCTCAGGAACAAATAGGAGGACGTGCTCGTCACTTTCCTGCGGGCGAATAAAGACGTCTTCGCCTGGAAGCCGTCGGACATGCCCGAGTTCCTGTGGAGGTGATCGAGCACGCATTGAATGTAGACCAATCGGCCAGGCCAGTCAAGCAAAGGCTGCGACGATTCGCCCAAGACCGCCGACAGGCTATCGGGAGGAGATTACAAAGGCGCTAGCCGCAGCTCATCAAAGAAGTGTATCATCCCGATCGGGTTGGCAAACCCTGTACTTGTCCGTAAGAAGAATAAAAGCCGCGCATGTGTGTTGATTACACCGACCTCAACAAGGCTTGTCCGAAAGATCCCTTTGGTCTCCCTCCTATTGATCGTGGTAGACTCCACCGAGGATCCCAACTACTTAGTTTTCTCGACGCCTACTCGGGCTATCATCAAATCCGGCTTCGAGAGGAAGATTGCGAGAAGACCTCGTTTATCACCCCGTTCGGAGCATATTGCTACATCACCATGCCGTTTAATGAAGAACGCCGGGCGCTACTTATCGGCGACATACAGGTGTTTTCACCATCAGCTTGGACGCAACATGGAAGCTTATGTGGATGATATAGTGGTCAAAACCGAGGCAGAAGACAGCCTCACCTCTGACCTGGCCGAGACGTTCGCAAGTCTGAGGGCGTTCCAGATGAGGCTAAACCCCGAGAAGTGTGTTTTCGGAGTTTCCTCCGGGAAGCTACTCGGGTTCATTGTCTCTCATCGCGGGATCGAGCTGAACCCGGAGAAAATCGGGGCCATCATGAGGATGGCCCCGCCTACTAGCCAAAAAGAGGTCCAAAAGCTCACTGGGTGCATGGTAGCGCTTGGCAGGTTTATCTCACGGTTGGGAGTTCGGGGAATGCCTTTCTTTAAGCTCCTCAAGAAGCAGGACCGCTTTGAATGGACAGCGGAGGCGCAGCAAGCCTTTGAAGAGCTCAAGGTGTTCCTCTCCACCCCTCCAATTCTAGCCTCGCCGGTGCAAGGTGAACCTCTCCTGCTCTACATAGCGGCGACAACTCATGTAGTCGGGCCGTGATAGTTGTGGAGCGGGAAGAATCGGGACACCGCTACGGCAACGCCCGGTTTATTTTGTCGGAAGTCTTTGGCGAATCCAAGACGCGATATCCTCAAATCCAAGGCTGGCATGCGCCATTTTGATCTCGTCACTAAGTCAAGCATTATTTCCAAGGACATTCGATTTCAAGAGTGACTTCTTTCCCCGTGGGAGAGGTCCTCCGTAATCGGAAGCTACCGGAAGAATTTCAAAGTGGGCAAAGCCGAGCTTTCGACGTCTCGTTCAAGCCGCCGCACCGTCAAGTCCCGTGCTTTGGCCGACTTTACTACCGAGTGGACCGAATCCCGTGCTCCCGCACGGAAGAAGAGCCAGAATATTGGATCATGCACTTCGATGGATCCCTCATGCTTGGAGGAGCAGGGGCGGGAATCCTCCTTGTCTCGCCTAAAGGCGACAGGTTGAAGTATGTCCTTCGGATTCACTTCCCGGCCTCGAACAATGCCGCAGAGTACGAGTCTCTCATCCATGGGCTCCGCATCGTCATATCACTCGGAATCCGACGGCTGGCGGTTCGGGGCGACTCCCAGTTGGTGGTGAACCAAGTACAGAAGGACTGGTCGTGCGTGGATCAGACCATGACGGCATACTGCTAGCAAGTCCGAGAATTGGAAGGCAAGTTTGACGGTCTGGAGCTGGTTCATGTCCTCCGCCGCAATAATGAGGCGGCTGACGAGTTGGCTAAAATGGGAGCCACTCGGGCAGATATCCCGAGTGGTATCTTCGTACAGGATCTTCACGAGCCAACCGTTGCAAAACGACAAGAGCCGAGTAAGGAACCTGGGACCGGGGTCCTGCTCATCGATCCCGACTGGACTACCTCGTACCTTAATTATCTCCTGAAGGACAAACTCCCGGAAGCGACCACCCTGGCAGAGCGCGTCTCCCGACAAGCCAAATCCTACGTGGTGGTGGGCGACGAGCTCTTCCGGAAAAGTGCCTCAGGTGTCCTTAGGCGGTGTATTTCGTGACAAGTGGGAAGAGAGCTGCTCCAAGAAATCCACTCGGGGATGTGTGGCCATCATGCGGCATCAAGCGCCTTGGTTGGGAAAGCCTACCGACAGGGCTCCTTCTGGCCAACAATGTAACGGATGCCAAGGAGATCGTTCGAACTGCGAGGGCTGCCGATTCTATGCAAGACAGACACACTTGCCTAAGACAGAGCTACAAACTATCCCCATCTCTTGGCCCTTCGCACCTGGGGCTCGATTTAGTGGGCCCGCTCAAGAAGGCTCAAGGTGGTTTCGCCTACCTCTTCGTAGCTATTGACAAGTTCACCAAGTGGATCGAAGCCAAACCAGTCGCCACTATCACTGCGGCTAAGGCCAAGGAGTTCTTCCAGGATATCGTGGTCAGATTCGGAGTGCCCAACCAGATCATCACGGACAACGGCACCCAATTCAGGAGTGAAGAATTCCAAGAATGGTGCGAAGGCGTCGGGATCAAGATCTGCCGCCTCAGATGGCTCACCCACGAAGCAATGGGCAGGTGGAGCGAGCTAACGGTCTGGTCCTCCAAGGCCTCAAGGCCAGGATCTTCGACCGACTCAAACCATACGCTGCCCGATGGGTGAAGGAGTTACCGTCGGTACTCTGGGGACTCAGAACCACTCCCAGCCGAGCAACTGGCCAAACCCCCTTTTTCCTGGTCTACGGCGCAGAGGCGGTTCTGCCGACCGAGCTAGGGTTCGAATCCGCGAGGGTTCGGAATTACAACGAAGCCGAGTCCGAGGGAAGCCGAGTGGTGGAACTTGATCAACTCGAGGAGGCTCGGAACGTTGCAGCCATCCAGTCGGCTAAGTACCTCCAGGGGCTTCGGCGTTACCACTCTCGCAATGTCAGAGGAAGAACCTTTTCAGAAGGAGATCTGGTCCTGAGGAGGAATCAGAAAAGCGAGCACAAGCTCTCTCCAATTTGGGAAGGTCCGTACGTTGTGGAGAAGATGGTCCTAAGGTGCTTATCGACTTAGGCGTGAAGACGGCGAGATTTTGGCGAATGCTTGAACGCCGAACAGCTCGTCGCTTCTACGCATAAGTTATGTACCCGACTCTCACATACCGAATAAAATGGTGATCCCTTTATTTTCTCAAGCCCTCCTGTGTAATGGTAGTCCCGAGTGGTTATTACCCGACTGGTGTAACGCCTAAACCTGGACGCGCTGGTACAAAACGCACGGAAATAAAAACCGCGATGAGCACAAAACTCCGGCGGTTTATACCAACGCGCATAACGGAATGGGTAGAAAGCACTAACCACTCGGGGACTACAATTCACAGCGCCAGAATCTAACCGAGATTTGCCTGATCGAGAGTTTCTAGCCGTCAAAAGCTCGTGCCCAGCGCCTGCGTTCGGGCACTAGAGCAACCGACTAGAACGATTGATCTAAGGAACCCTAAACTCGGAATAAACATGACGGCATAGATTGGACAAGATTCCACATTTTATTCATAGTATTAGTAATTTACACTACTAACTTTCTTCGTCAACCCTGCTGCTGCTGCTGCTTCTGCCGCTGGGAGGCTCGGGAGAGAGGTCGTCGGGATCAGACGCGACGCGAGCGACGTAGCGCCGCTAGGATCTCGTCCTCAACCACCCAAAGGGGTGGTATGAGGCGAACAAGAGTCCTGATGGCCAGGTCGTCGCGGCGCTCGCGCCCGATCATCTCCATGATGATCTCAGCCACCTCGTGGAGCCCCAGAGCCACCTCAAGCAAGGCGGCCACTGCGGCGGCGTCGCTGGCGGCTCCTTCCTCCTCCTCCACCTCTAAAGTGGCGAAGTCGAGCTCCTCCCAAAACTCTGCCTCCTCCCAGTTATGGAGTAGCCCGAAGAATCGCTGGCGGAAGAATGCCGCATAGGGGCCAACGAACCTCCTCATGCTAGCCATGGAGGAAGGCTGGGAGGAAAGAAAGAGGAAGAAGAAGAAGGAGACGATCGCTCGAGGGCGGTGACGTCCCATTTATAACCTGTACCTGGCTCCGGAATCGAGGCGACGCCATTCAAAGACGCAAAAGACGAAGCGACGCCGCAAGACTGACAATTCGTTCGGAGTACCAAGGAAAATCGGTACGTTGAACAAAATCAAGGAGCATTTCGCCAGACACGTGTCATGAGCAGTTCAAGCTCATTCGGCCTTCCCGCTTAATTCTACCAAATTAAGCGAAAAAGCCCGGGCCGAGAGCTAGCAAACGACGCAAGCCTGGGGCTAAACCACTCAGCCAGTGGCCACAACGTAAGTCCCGGCCCGAGAGGCTGCACGCCCGACCTCTCGGAAAAGCGTGTCTGGGGCAAGAAAGCCACTGCCAAGACCACTGGCGCCTAGGAGCCAAACCAGTCAATGAAACCCACCCGTAAAGGCGCAACGGGATCCAAAAGGCTGTAGGCCTATATTCTAGCAACTCGCATAAAGGAGAAGGAGTGAAAGAGGTTTGAAGCCCACTCAATGAGGACAATACGGACAAATTATATTCAAGTAAGAAGACACAATATTTCAAACAAGGAGGGCGAGCACTCGGCATCAAGGTCCACATCGAAGTCGTAATTCTAGATTCTCTAACAAGGCTTGCGATGCACCGGACACCTCTTCGAGGAGCGCGTTGGCCTTGTCTTCATCACAGGCAAAACCTTCTTTCACAGCTTCGAGGTCAACTCTCGGATAATGAGACTTGACCACCGCCAATGCCTGGTTCGCACTCATTGCCGCGGACTCCTTGGCGTAAGCTCTGATCCTGTCGGCTCCTCCGAGAGAAGCGGAACAAAGATCGTCCCCCTGGCCCGGCTTGACTCCTTCAATACGCAGAAGGTGCAGGACTGGCTCGCAGGCGACGCGCAGTTCAGTCTGGCCCTATTCGGCAGCGGCCATCTTCTCCTTGCACTCTGCAACAAAGTCAAACGGCCATCAAGAGCACACCCGACGCCAAGTATGTTCAACCCAAGTCAAAGAAATTTACCCTTCAGCTCCCGCTGCATCCTTTCCAAGCTGACTCGAGCTTCGAGGCTAGAGTTCTCTGAAGCCTCCAGTCGGGCCCTCAGCTCAGCAACGGTCGAGTCGCGCTCTGAAACACGAGTGTCATCATCCTCTCCAACCATCCAAAAAGGCATCCAAACCGAATCCAGGGGAGAATCTCACCTTCGAGCATATGCTCAAGCTTCGTCTTCTCCTCCCGGATCGTCATACACTCGCCTCAAGCCCGTGGACCTCTTTCCATCTCGTCTCACGCTGATCTCGCCGAGCTTGTCCTGCATCGCTTCGCTCCTTGAGCTTCGGGAGCACCTTCCGAAAAACCACGACCTTTGCTCCGAGCGCTCCCCATGTCCTAGGTAACAGGCGTAACCTCGAGGAGAAGTCAAGAGCAAATGATTGAAGACAAGAAACTCACCCTGACGAAGCGTGCTACACCTGACGGTGAGCTCATAAAGCTCCGTCCGAGCCGCTCTCTCCATCTCGCTGCCCTCTTCCATCCCTTTCAGCCGGAACCCCTTCCCACCATACGGTCCGATTCGGGCTTCGGCAGAGGACCGAAGCGGCGGTGGCTCTCGAGGCACTTCCTCCACTCCGGAGACGGTGCGGGTCGATCTCGTCGGCGGACGGACCACCGGATGGATTCGGCCAGTTAGCCGCCGGCGCCCGGTGGCGACGCCCGGCGATCGGCGGCGACGGCAGCGACCTAGCCGTCTGCGAGGGCTCCCCTTGGGAAGCCCACTGCACAGGGCTCCTTTTCAGAGACCCCTCCACCGGACGCCCATAGCAGGAGTCCTGAATCGGAAAAAGGGAAGACACCTCGGCCGCAGGCGGTAACAAAAGACAAGGATCGCCAAAAGAATACCTTTTGGATTTCCTGAATTTCATCCTGTGTCTCATCCGAGACCCAAAGCACCACTCGGAGGGAAGTTAGCGCTGCACTGGCTGCCCTCGGGACAGAAGGTCGTGGCTCAGGCTTCGTGATCCGGTGCATCGGAGGTCGAAGGCCGGTGACGAAAGACCGGCGACCTCCTCCGCCGATTCCCTACAAAGCTCGTCGATCGAGGTGTCGACCACTCGCCGCTGAGCATGTTTCAGCCGAGAGAGGCCGACGACCGAGCGTCGAGAGAGGAAGGATGCGCTGCTCGAAAAAGGAACGATCGCACCCTGTTTGAATCACACATCATTCAAAGAAATCATGGAACAGATTTTCGAGAGAATAGTGCACTCACAGGAGGGGGAGGCATTGCCGTCAAAAATTTATGAGGGCAGCCCTGTTGGTGATCACATGCCGTGCACGAAGAGATCAACTACCCGTGCTGCCAGCGCCTCCATCGACAAGGACGCATCCGTTTCCCGAGTGGGGTCCAGAGGCCCGTTGTACTGGAACCCCAAATGGACTCTCTCCTTTAAGGGCTGCACCCGGCGCTTCACAAAGCTGATCGCGATCCCGGGACCCGTCAGCCCTCGGTTCTTCAGATCGTCAATCAATGCCAGAAGCTCGGGGATTTGGGCCAAACCGCCTCCATCCGGGGCGTCGCTCCAGCATCGGAAAGCTTTAGGAGCGCGGCCAGCGAAGGGGGCGAGGAAAGGGTCAACATTGGCACAATAGAACCACTCCCGCCTCCAACCTTTGAGGGAGGTCTTGAGGGGAACGACAAAATACTGCTTCTTCGAGCCCTCCCGCAGCTGGAGCCCGGCGCCCCCAACGACGCTGGGAGCGGCCCGGTTCGGATGAGGCTTCAAAGAAGAAGAAGGAGCGAGCAAGTCAAATGAGGACGTATCCCAAGATACGCCGCAAAGCTGAACGAAGATAGCAATGTGAAGAATCGAGTTGGGGTTCAAATTGATCAACTCGATTTCGTAAAAGTGGAGGAGCCCCCGGAAGAAGGCGCTCCCAGGAATGCTAAATCCTCGCCAGAAGAAGGACTCGAACACCACAATCTCATTCTCCGCAGGTGTGGGGTAAGGGTCACCTGCATGATGGCAAGTGAGATCAACTCGGCGGAGGGAGGACGCCCGGCGCGACCGATCCCTCCAAGCGGGATGTCGTGGTGATGGAGGTCTCCCACCCCATGATCCACAGTGGTCGGTGCTACCTCCCGACGCCGACGAGGATCCCGAAGAGGAAGACATCTCTGTGAAGGAGACTGGAAGGAGGAACCGTCGGGGCCTTGGGCGCGAAATTAGAAACCCTAAGTTGCCCAAACCGGCCGAAAAGAGGCTCAAAGGTTTCTCAACGGTGGAGGAAGGACAGAGGTACCTTCGCCTAGCAAGTTTTCCCTCATTTATAAGGAGCAAGCCTTAATTTTCGCTTCACGGTGGGGAAAGCAACGGCCTCGCTTTCGATCCTGGGCGAGATCTAGGCACGCCCCATGTTGGGCCGATAGCCGAGTTGCGCAAAACGCGACCAGTGTCAAGTCTGGTTTGAAGTTTGGGATAAAGTGCGCCCATGATGGGCCTGAACGCCGCCGCCACTAAGTTTGGGGCCGGGCACTTTCCGAACATCCCCAAGCGGTATGCCCCATAATTTGGGGCCAATTGCTGGTCACTGCTTCTTAGCGTGATTAGGTGCCGTGCGAGGATTTTCACTAAATCGGTCTTGAGAATGCGCCCCATGAGGGTCTGAAGCAGTGCGCCGTAAGCGGGCACAGGCATTACTCTGGATGACCAAGGTATGCCCCATGAGGGTCGGTTGGGTCTCACAAGCCAATCGACGCACACCGCAAACGGGTGCGGGTACCGCTCGGCCACGAGCCAAAAAGACTACGGTACGCCCCATGAGGGCCAGCCGAGCGACAAGCCGGTTGCCACGCACCGTAAGCGGGCGCGGGTACCACTCGGCCACGAGCCGAAAGACTACGGTACGCCCCATGAGGGCCAGCCGAGCGACAAGCGGCTTGCGCCGCGCAGTAGCGGCGCGGTACCACTCGGCCACGAGCCGAAAGACTACGGTACGCCCCATGAGGGCCAGCCGAGCGACAAGCCGGTTGCCGCGCACCGTAAGCGGGCGCGGGTATCACTCGGCCACGAGCCGAAAGACTATGGTACGCCCCATGAGGGCCAGCCGAGCGACAAGCGGCTGTCACAAGACCGTAAGCGGGCGCGGGTACCACTCGACACGAGCCGAAAGACTACGATGCGCCTCATGAGGGCCACCGAAGCGACAAGCCGGTTGCCACGCCGCAAATAACGGGCGCGAGTACCACTCGGCCACGAGCTAACCAACCACGGTGGCTTCATACTACAAGTTCTTTATGATCTTTTCCCCGCATAATCCTTATGACATGATAAGAGACGGAAATCCGATCTTAAAGCACTTGGGGGCTGCTGTGGGATGTTAGAGACAGGGGTCCCGCAAGAGGGGCCTACACCCGACTGGGCTTGACGGGCAGATTCGAAAGCCCAAAGCCCAGAAGCACCACGACGGGCCCGGAGGGGGTTTTCGACTTGTTCCCCAAGGCAACTCCTGATCCTTCGGGGAAGCTTCGCGCCACGCCCGAACAACCCGCCAAGAACGAAGCATGCAGCCTGACACTGCCAGAGCCTGCGGATGCTGGAACCTGACAAGGCGGTAGGCGTGGGTCGGGGAAAGCATAACCACCTCTCCAAGACGTAGAGCGCGAGGGCGTATAAGGACAAGGCACATGTCGGCCAGGCCACCATGTTCAGGGCCCGGTGGCGCCCATCTATCATGTACCCTTCCCCCAGTATATAAGGGGAGGAGGGAGAAACAAGAAAAGGAGGCTCACAAGATATCCAAGAACACAGGACTAGGGTATTATCTCCTCCGAGAGAGCCCGAACCTGTCTAAAAACAGATTGCCCTCGCACCCTGTGTTACCATCAAGCTCAGATCCCGCACAAATCCCCTAGAATCACAAATCTTATTGCCGGCGAAACCGATCGTCGACACCTAGCATGAGGCGCGCCTTATCCTAGATAGGCTTTACCCGAATGATATGAACCAAGATGGCCCGGAGCTCAGCCGGCACGCCTTTTAGGCATATACCTCCAGAACCTTTAACCATCCTGCAATACCTAATCCCATCATGTGGTGACCAGCAATTAGGCCTACTTGAGGCATATCGCAAGAGGAACTTTTGATTTTTCGTTTGGTAGACACCCAGCTTCTGTTTGAAAATAATAACAGGAAGTCGGCACATCGTGGGGCGTGCCCTTGCCCAAATCAGGTTTATCCGAGTGGTACCTGAGCCCAGCTGGCGTGGAGCACAGCAGGTACGCCCACTAGGTGCATACCCTCCAAACCTAAACTTGGGTCTGAACTTTTATAGGAGTTGAAATGTCGTTCCCGCTCAAGGCGAAATGTAGCGCCGCTTCTTAGCTTGTTTGTGTCCCATGAGTTGTCGCTCTCGACGGATGGCGCGTGATGGCGCGTAACGGGTGTGCCGACATAAAGGTTAATGACCTTGCGCCATCCCCTGGCCGCTCTTGGCGAGCTCTCCGAGCTGCAAATCCCTGCAACGTGTAGGATTATGGCAGTATCTGAATATGAAAACATTTGGTCAGATGTAAAGTCCGACTATCTTTGCGTGTGATCTAGCCTTTTTTTTTAATCCTTTTACTCATTGATTTTTGTTAGTCCGAGTGGTTTTTTCTTCGTTTTTGTTATGCACTCTGCCCGACTAATCTAGCCCCCGAGCGTAGGGAGTTAGCTCATGGTTGTTTATCCCAGGCACACATTTGGGTGAGTTAGAGTTTGCCGTGTTGTGGGTTCAGAGCTTCACTACTCAGAATTATGGCGCACTCGGATTTCACTTAAATCACTAAGTAACAGAAGCAAAAAACAACTATGAAAAAGATGGATGCACGCAAGCGCACACAGTTATGTGTAGCCCCCGACTTACTGCTTAGTCGAGAAACAACTAAGGAGCAAGTTAATACACAAAATTGATGATTAAAAAGATCGAGATGATGACAACTTAGCTGCTTTATGTGCCATGACTTGTCGACGAGCTGGCGTAAGAAGTCAGCATGGCTGTCCTCGATGTCGTGCGCGAGAAGCTAGCCTAAAAAGTCAGCACGGCTGTCCTCGACGTCATGCGCGCGAGGAGTCAGCGTGAGAAATCGGCGCGGCTATCCTCAGCGTCATGCGTGCGAGAGGCCAGCGTAATAAGTCAGTGCGGCTATTCTCGGTGTCGTGCGCGCGAGAAGCCAACGTAATAAGTCGGTGTGGTTATCCTCGGCGTCGTGTGCGCGAGAAACCGGCGCGAGAAATCAGCGTGGCTATCCTCGGTGCCGTTGGAGCAGCGAATAGGTGTTGTCCTCCTCATTGTTACCGAAGCTGTGAGTTGGCGCAGCGGTCATCATCGTCGTCAGAACCGTAAGTCAGCGTGGTCGTTCCCATAGTCGATGAAGCTGGTTCATCAATCTGCATGTAGTCGTACGGTAGTCGCCGAGCTTTGCCGCGATCTCCGGGATGAGCTCCGTCTTGTGGTCGAGGTTCGCCATGGCCTTGCTGAGGTGCGCCAAGGATCGCCGAGGTACTAGGCGAAATCCACGTCGAGCTCCGAAATTCCTTCTGAGTTTACGGGAAATTGCGACACAAGTTCCACCCAGATTCTGGATGCGAACAGATCGCTTCTTCTCTTCGCGTTGCTTCGCGGATGAAGTTGTCTTCTGATCGGATCTAATCCGATTCTTTAGGGGCAAGTTTGCCAAGGTTGAAGCTCCCGAAATAGAAAGCATGTCTGGGAGTGAAGGTGGCGATGATTCCATTGATCGCTGCCATCGAACTTGACGAGGTTGATCTTGACGCTGCCCCTACCTGGCGCGCTAATTGTCGACGTTTGGTGTCGGCAATAATTTTAGGGGGTGTGAATCTATGGGGGCAAGGCGCTGGATCCGAAGCTCGATGGTAACACAAGACAAGGATTTATGCAGGTTCAAGCCCTCAAGGAGAGGTAATACCTTACGTCCTATGTTCGGTGGTATCTATTGATGGGTGTAGATCACGAGATTGGATGA
The DNA here is from genome assembly GCA_036346355.1 of Rhipidocladum racemiflorum. Lineage (NCBI taxonomy): Eukaryota > Viridiplantae > Streptophyta > Magnoliopsida > Poales > Poaceae > Rhipidocladum > Rhipidocladum racemiflorum. The sequence goes on from CM070571.1 coordinate 27,055,549, forward strand.
GATATCCCGTGATCGGATGCGCGTATGAGTTTGCACTCTCTTGGATGTTGATGGGTATAGTCAGTCTCTAGATCTAAGGTCCCAACCCCCCTTTATTTAATCAGGAGGGGCCGGGTTACATGGAGGAATCCTAGTCCGATACAAGGAGGCAATCCTAGTCGGTTACAAGGTTGGTTCCCATATCCGGTCATGCCAAGTACAACGATGCTTTCCATGTCAATGTAGAACTCTATCCCTTCCCTTTCTTGCGGTACAAGTCGGGAGGGATCTAGATAGCCCATATCCATATGGATGACTCGGGCCGCCCCTTCTTGGGTGGCCTTTTACCCGTCTTGCGGATGCCCAGGGTCCATGTATTCCACAGAGGACCCTCAGGAGGACGAACAACCATGCACATGCGATCGCAGACGTCAGGAACATGAACAAGTAATGATGCAGTAATTTTCGGTTGCTACAGTACCGCCTCAAATAACATGTGCTACTGTGCCGGCCCGATTGCTGCAGTACCAGCTCGTTTCCTACAGTATGAATCGCTACATGAAGCTCGAAGCTACAGTAACTGCTTACTGTTTGCGCCTGGGATTGAATCCTTGTTCAGTTCGGTCGTTTCGATTGGTATCGGATTAGGTGGCATGTTTATTTCCTTTTCATCGAACCACTATATACATGGTTCCTACGTGTAAAGACTGGAAACTTCATATTATTAATATAGCTATTTTGCATCTGTTAAGCGTTCTTCGCTTGTTCTTCTTCATTGCATACGCATTAAGATGGGGAATTAGGCGACTTCTACCAAAGATCGTTCTGCCTTTCCACTGAGAATTAGGAGATCGATATACTTCACTAGGAGTCTGTGAGGTTCAACGCGTGTGATTTTGGCGAATCGAAGAATTGCAAGTTGATCTACAGTATACACATAATATCTTCTCGGTATTTCAAGCGAGAAAGGAGGATTCTAAGGCCATCTCCAACAGATGCCCCAAACCCTTCTGTAGCCTAAATTTTGAGTAACGGGCTCCCTGAAGCCGCACCAACAGCTTCCCCAAATCGTTCTGTACTTTTAGGGAAGGGAGAGAGAAACCCGAAATCTCCAGATGCTCGCTCCCTTCCCCAATCCATTCCTCATCCGCTCGCACGCACCGGTCGATCCTTCCCGTGACAAGGATGAACGCCGAGGGGAGCCAGCGCTGGACGAGGTGAGCAGTCACAGCAGCTGTTGAGGAGGGGAGCCTGAGCTCCGTCGCTCGGTCCGGCGCAGTCAAGGAGTGTAGCAGCCGCTGTGCCCCCCCCCCCACGCGAAGAGATCCGAGGCGAGGCGAGGCGACGCCGGCGAACGGTGCCGAAGGTGAGGCCACCTGCCGTCGCCGCTACCTCCCTCCGCCCGTACTCCTTGGTCGCTCCCGCTTCGGCGCTTCCTCCCTCTACTTCCCGGTGTCTCTGATCTCGTCTCCTCTTCGTCTTTGGATCAGCTTGGCTTGGTTGGCTTCGGCGCTTCCTCCCTCTACTACCCGGTTTCTCTGATCTCGTCTCCTCTTCATATTTGGATCAGCTTGGCTTGGTTGGCTTCGACGGCACGGCGTCGGCGTCGGCGAGATTCCAACGCATCGCCAGAGATCCCCGAAGCTGAGGAAGGTACTGACTCCCAATTCCCCGATCGATTGGTCAGAGCAAATCCCTTTCGATGCAAAGCTGTTACCTTTGCCTGCTAAGTTAGCATAAAAATGGTGGAATGAGTTGGTTAGTTGCACATGTGCATAGCACAAATATGTTAATTTGCTCATAAATCCAGTGTGTTGAGCTGCAGTTTCTTTGAAAACCAAACTTGGTAGATGATGCTTCTTAAGGGCATTTTGGCTGACCGTGGAAGATTCCTTTGATTTAGTTTATCCCAATCTAGATGAAGTATGGGTACTATACTTGCTTGTAATCTTCATAGCAGCAGGGTCGGCAAAATCAGGCTGGATGCTTTTCCAGTTGCAGAGCAAATTAAACGTAGTGGCCCTAGTATTTCACCGAGTTGGTGCATTTCAGATAGTTTGTTAGATCTGTGTTGTGTTGCTTGTGCAAGACGATCTCTGAATGATGAGGCCACATTTAGTATGTTGCTATATGATACAGTTCTGTGTTGAATGTTCTGATTTAATATGCTTATAATGGACTGGTTTAATATGCTTACATCAAGATCAGGTTGTGGATGGCAGTTCTGTGTTGAATGTTCTGATTTAACATGCTTATAATGGACTGATTTAATATGCTTACATCAAGATCAGGTTGTGGATGGCAGTTCTGTGTTGAATGTTCTGATTTAATATGCTTATAATGGACTGATTTAATATGCTTACATCAAGATCAGGTTGTGGATGGCAGTTCTGTGTTGAATGTTCTGATTTAATATGCTTATAATGGACTGATTTTACTTGACAAATATATATGATGCAGTTCTGCGTTGAATGTTCAGTTGACAAATATATTAACTGCAGTTGTGCATATCTTTAGTTTATGCTTCCATGGCAGTACATACCTTTAGTTTATGCATACCTGTAAGTGAGTACATACCTTTAGTTTATGCTTCCATGGCAGTACATGCCTTTAGTTTATGCTTCCATGGCAGTACATACCTTTAGTTTATACATATATTAACTGTTGTACATGTAGATGGACAAGGATCAAGAGAAAGTGAGTAAAGGCTTGGCATGGACAGTAAAACAAATAGAGGGCATCGCATTGGACCTTAACAAAATTGTAGAAGACAATTTTAGTATTGGCACATCTCAATGTGCCAATGAACTCAATAGCGTTTTGATGGACATCGAAACTATAACTCGCAGCTTAGAGGAAGTTGCCATACAATCACATGAACTAATGCAAAGAGATGAAGTAGAGCTTGCAGAGGCTGTAGACCCTGAGTTGTGTCTTCCCTATGACTACCAGAGTGATGACGAGGATAAACGTGATGACAGGCAGTATTGTGAAGATGAGGGTATCGAAATTGATAGTGATGATTCGGGTCGGTTTTAGTCTTGTATTAATGTTAAGACTTGTTATTAGGGCTGGAAACGAGCCGAGCCGAGCCCAGCTCGGCTCGGCTCGGTGCGGCTCGGTCCAGTGGCGAGCCGAGCCAGGCTCGGCTCGGCTCGGGCTCGGCTCGCGAGCCGGCTCGTTGGCTCGCCGAGCCAGAACATTTTATCAGAAAATTAAATATTTATACAATAATTCATGTATTTGCAGTGAATAATATTAACTTACTAATTACTACTAAATAATAGTAGTTGCTTAGTTGCTCTCTATCACACTTGTAGGAAATGGAATTGTCTCAACATCATCTTTTTCCTAAAAATATAAGTCATTAGTCATACTAAATTCCCTGCATGGGCTGGGCTGCCGAGCCAATTTGGCTCGCGAGCCGGCTCGCGAGCCGAGCCGAGCCAGCTCGGTGTTTTTGCGAGCCTGAAAAACAGGCTCGGCTCAAGCTCGATCCGAGCCACGAGCCTGTGCGAGCCGAGCCAGGCTCGGGCGAGACCGAGCTGAGCCACAAGCCACGAGCTTTTTTTCCAGCCCTACTTGTTATGTATGATGTAATGTTGGTAAGACTGGTTTAGACTTGTTATTTATGATGTAATGTTGCTAAGACTGGTTAAGACTTGTTAAGATATTGTAATGTTGTTTGTTAACTTGTTAAGATATTGTAATGTTGTTTGTTAACTTGAGAAATTTTGTTGTTATCAGAATAGACATTATGGATGGCTTCTATATAAATCTGTTGAGTGAGGGAGGGGATGCACTCCGTGATTGGGATGGTTCTGAACCTTCTCCACAAGAAAGTCCACATGGTTCACAACCATCACCAGTGGTTACGGATAGTCCCCAAATAAAAGCAAACGATAGAAGATCAAAAAATTTCTCTGAGAAAGAAGACAATTTGTTGGTCTCCGCATGGCTTAATGTTAGTATTGATGCAATACAAGGGAACCAACAATCCCGTGCCACTTATTGGAGAAGAATACATAACTACTTCCACGAGAACAAGACTTTCACCTCAGATCGCTCACAGGCTTCACTTACACAGCGATGGTCTGTTATTCAAGAAGCAGTGAATAAGTTTTGTGGGTGTCATGATCGGATTGAGCGTCGAAATCAAAGCGGGTTAACTGAGCAGGACAAGGTTAGTCCATAATCTATGTACCTTTCCTATTTGTAGATGGTGTGCTCATATTGTTGTTTATGTGGTTGTACAGATTATGCAAGCTAAAACTTTGTATCAGGAGGAAGAAGGGCGATCGTTCAAATTCTAACATTGCTGGAATGTTTTGCAATTCCATCCTAAGTGGTGTGCTCGGTTATCTCAGAAGAAGCAAAAGACATCAAGTAGTGCAAGTCCGGGATCTTCCAGTCCTGTTAGCACCAATGCAATTCATCTTGATGAGGACCATCCTAATGCAGAAAATGATCACATAAGTAGACCAATTGGACATAAGGTGGCGAAAGAACGATTACGTCGAGGCAAAGAAGTTGCTCCAACAACAAATCTTTACATGGAAGCATTAGAAAATTTTAGAAAGGAAAAGAGGGAACTTGAGATTATAAAAGAGAGGAAGAAAGATGAGCGATATGAGCGACTGTATGCACAAGAACAAGTGAAGATTGAGCAAGAAAAAGTCAAAATTGAGCAAGAAAAAGAGAAGATTGAGCAGGAAAAAGAGAGGCTTGAATTCCAGAAAAATGAACTTGAATTCAAGAAAATGGTCGAGGAGGAGAGAATTATGGGCATTGATCTAAGTCGCTGCACTGAGACACAAAAACAATATTACACGAGCTTGCAGAACGACATAATAGCTAGAAGATGTAATAGGTCAGGTTGAACCAAGGTTGTTTCTTTTGCTTAAGAACGATTCAGTTTGTCCCTCATTCCTTAGGTTATGGACTTACATATTGGAATGCAATCTTGGTTGATAGTTGATTTCTTAATCACAGCATTCTTGTTTTGCAATAGATGAATGACTGAATACATAGATGAATGACTGAATACATTACAATACATAGAATTACACCCCTCCATAACGTTGCCATAAGTGCTCCACTAGATCGTTTTGAAGCTGCTGGTGAGTTTCCCTATTCCGAATGGAATGATGAGTTTGAATAAACTCAAAGAGTTCAGGCGTATGCTCGTGTGACACTGAAACTGTTTCTCCCATTCCTTTGTAATTATAGTCAAGTGGTCCTCTGTCTCACTCATCTTCAACTATCATGTTATGCATGATGACACAAGCTGTCATGATATCTCTTAGTGTTTGTTGATCCCAGAAACATGCTGGACCTCGAACAATTGCAAACCGAGATTGCAGAACTCCAAAGGCTCGTTCCATGTCCTTCCTAGCTGCCTCTTGAGCTTGGGAGAAATATCTCTTCTTATTCCCGTGAGGAACTGGTATTGTCTTCACAAATGTTACCCATGCAGGATATATCCCATCCGCAAGATAGTACCCCATTGTGTAATTGTGACCGTTGATAGTGTAATTCACTTCCGGCGCTTGTCCTTCAGCTAGCTTTGCGAAGAGAGGGGAACGGTGAAGAACATTAATATCATTGTGAGATCCTGGTAAACCAAAAAAGGCATGCCAAATCTATAGATCTTGTGAAGCAACGGCTTCTAGAATTATTGTTGGCTTGTGTACATACCCAGTATACAAGCCTTGCCATGCTGTAGGACAATTTTTCCACCTCCAATGCATGCAATCTATGCTTCCTAGCATTCCAGGAAAACCTCTTTCCTCATCGATTGCAAGTAATCTAGCAGTATCATTCTCATTTGAAGATCTCAAATACTCATCTCCAAAGAGGACAATAATAGCTCGCACAAACCTTTTAAGACTCTCTATGGTAGTACTTTCTGCAATCCGTAGACAATCATCAATAGCATCTGCCGGTACTCCATAAGCTATCATCCGGAATGCTGCAGTAACCTTCTGTAAAGAAGAGAACCCGATAGTTCCAGCACAATTCCTTTTCTGAACAAAATAATCATCATGGGTTTCTATAGCATGCAATATGCGAAGAAATAGATAACGACTCATTCTAAACCTGCGCCGAAAAGAAGAATAAGCTATAGAAAAGATGATCAATCAAAAATACAAACAAATGAAATATTTCTCATCATAAACCTCCGCCGAAAGAAAGCTGGGCCGTAGACCGGAGGATCAGCAAAATAGTCTCGGTATAGCCTGGCATGCCCTTCCTCTCTATTGCAATATATGTATTGATGGCCAACAATAGAACCCCCATGGTGTCGAGCACTCACACACTTATCTTGCTGCTGTGCTAGATATGCTACTGTAAGAAGAGATTCATCGTCGTCATCTGACGATGAGTCTTCGGAGAGGAAATGCTGAACTAAGTTCTGATGACTCATTGAGATAATACTAGATAATGAACATTCAGATATGGGCAAGGTTTGGAAGTGTAAATGGCTATGTATATATAGCCTACAAATATAGCCGTTATGTTGACCGTTCCTCAAATTTTTAAAATTCCTGCAATTAAAAATAGCCGGTCAAATTTTTTCCGTTAAAAATTAAACATGGCTCATATGGCGGTTATGAAATATCATTATAATATAGGAGTGACAAAATAGAGAATGAGATTTGGGGAATGCTGTTGGAGAGGAAAGAGATATAGGGAAGGAATCTTTTTAAGGAATTCTGTATATGAGGATATAGGGAATGAAATTTGAGGAATGCTATTGGAGATGGCCTAACACCTTCGGGGCTATGAGGCCATCTCCAACAGATGCCCCAAACTCTTCCCTATTGCAAATTTTGAGTAACCTCAGTCAAAACAGCTCCCAGCAACCGCTCCAACAGGTGCCCCAAACGCATCTGTATTTTTAGGGAAGGGAGAGAGAAACCCAAAATCTCCAGACGCTCGCTCCCTTCCCCAATCGATTCCTCATCCGCTTGCAGCAACAGGTCGATCCTTCCCGTGACAAGCCTGAAGGCCGAGGGGAGCCAGCGCTGGACGAGGAAATGGGGTCACAGCAGCTGTTGAGGAGGGGAGCCTGAGCTTCGCCGCCAGGTCCGGCGCCGTCGAGGAGCGTAGCAGCGCTGCGTCCCCCCACGCGAAGAGATTGGAGGCTAGGCGGGGCGACACCGGCGAACGGCGGCGAAGGTGAGGCCACCCGCCGTCGCCGCTAACTCCGTCCGCCCGTGCTCCTCGGTCGCTCCCTCTTCGGCGCTTCCTCCCTGTACTTCCGTATTTCTCTGATCTCATCTCCTCTTCGTCTTTGGATCAGGTGGGCTTGGTTGGCTTCGACGGCACGGCGTCGGCGAGATCTCCTCTGAATTCATTCGCTGGATCAGGTGGGCTAGTTTCCCCTATCTCTCTCTCTCCTCGCCGTGTTCCCCATCGGGCTGGGAGGGAGCGGCGCTGCCGGCCCGCCCGCTGGAGCCCCGATCCCTGCCGCTTTCGTCGTCCCGGCGGATGAGAGGTGAGCTCTCCACACCCACCCCCTCCCCACCGCGTTTCTTTCTTGCTACTTATGTTATTTCTCCGTTCTTGGACCACGAACTGCTCGGCGCTGTGAGACCCCGGATCGGCTATCTGAAATCTCCTGTGCATTTCCGTACTAGTCCCAGATCAGTAGCTAGTACACACAGTCACAGTGATACATCATTGCCGAACCAAACGAAATTGTATTATAAGTATTTCAAGTACGGGCCACATGGCCACTTATTACAATACTCGGTCTAAAGACCGGAAACAAAGCAGCGGAAACAAAAGCGAAACAGGCAGACGCCATAATGCCACAGGCGACGACTAGAAACGCGACTAGTCCTCCTGGCAGCCCTCCTCGTACTCCTCCGCGTAGAACTTGCCCTCCTCTGCCGCGTCTTGATAAATCTTTGATGACGACAACGTTGATGTAGCACGTGAGTACAAACGTACTCAGCAAGTCTGGGAAAGTATGCTTATGTGGGCTTTCCAAAGGAAGCTTAGTAGGGTTCATTTGCATAAAGCCAAATTTTATTAAACCATACTTAGGTAATAGCATTTCACAAAGCAACTTTTCACAATTCTTTTTAATCATTGAATTATGTAATATTGTAGTGAGGTTCTATCCACCATCACCGATATAAAAGGCTCTATCCGCCAGATTTTAAAGGATCAGGGTTAATCATGTGATGCCATCCGTCAAATACAAACACAGGTTCTTTCCACCTGGTTGGCTCTATCCGCCAAACAACATCCGAGAGTTCTAACCACTCCCGAACCCCAAAACAAAATACTTTTCAGTTTTCGAAACCAAAACCAAAATCTACTAATATGAAAGCATTCCTTGCTTTGCCTTTGACCGTAGGCACGGCCATTCGAATAGTTTTACTCTGCAGAGGTGTACAGCTTTACCCACAAGACACGATCATCTCTTAATGCCAAGCTATTAGCACACTTCCTTTGGTGTGCCGGCAGAGAGATCGTGACAAGGCCGTTACAATGTATCTACCTAGCTAGACCCACCCGCTGAGGTTTCACCGCTGTTAGGGTTCTCTCCACCCAGTACAGAAGCCCCCTCTTGCGCCGTGTGAGAAAAACAACAACAACAATAACAACAACAACAAGGCCTCCTTCCGGCTCTCACACAACAACCGAGTAGTGAGTCTAAGCTAGGCTTCTACAAATTAATTGGCCAGGTCGTACCATTATAGACATGTGGTAGTACGGTATTGCTTAGAATGGACAATCACAAGCGTCGGTCCTTACATGACTTGGGGCGGTACTTGCACAAAAGGACCAAGATTTGATCCGCTTCCACCCGACATTCCATCCGCCCAAGTCCAAATCATTTTTCTTTTCTTTTTACTTTATAAAACAGTACCATAATCTTAATAATAGCTTTCGAATCTCATTTGAAATCATCATTTTTGAATAATCCCACCTATGGGTTGTTTTTATCGGAAAAATGGTCCTAAGCATTTCTACCGAACTATGTAGCAAAGGACACCATATAACATAAACATGGTATAACCAATGTCCTAGGGTTACAAGTAACATGGGTATCAATCACAAAGGAGGGAAATTGCAATTGGGATTAACTACGTACTTATATTTGACATACGACATTAAATATAGCATGCATGTTTATAAAACAAGTAAAACAGATTTATAAACTGGGTTCAATATGCGTCAAAGAGACTTGCCTTGATCATGGTAGTTCCTCGTACGCGGGAAGTCCGGCGGCGGGATCGGCGGTCGCGGCGGAATCGACTACTACACGCAAAACGGAGCAATAAATAAATAAAAATAAATAAATAAAATCTAAAAATTACAAAAATTATACTGGCAGGTAGATCTTGATTTTAGAAGAATTTAGAAATTTGAATGGAGTCAAACGGAGTTCGTATGAGAAAGTTATAAGCGTTTGAAGTTGAATTGGAAGGAAAATTCGGAAAAAAAAAGAGAAAAGGTTATCAGAGCTGCTCAAGATTTCGCGAAAACAGTGCATGGGGAGTCCAGTACGCACGCAGGCTAGGGTTTGTTTTAGAATTTTTTGATTCTTGCAAGGAAGGGATGGCGGAGTTGAAGAAGGGGATCACCGGAAAGGTTTCGACGACGCGAATCCAATGGTGGTGTCGGATTTTGGAATGGATCACCGGAGTGGATGAATTTGGCGAAGAACCGAGGTGTGGCCGAACGTGCTCGACTCCAAAATTCGGGACCAAACCTTAATGAAACATGAAATTGGTTGAGGGGTTAGTTGTGTAGCATCAATGCGCACGCAAGGAAACAATCGGTGTCGAGTTTGGCTCACCGGAGAGAGAGATACGGCGACACAAGATGAAGAACACCCCGATGAAGGTTTCTTCGATCTCACGGGCAGATGGAGAGGAATGATGGAAAATGGTTGGTACCCACGCGTGAGGGACGTCGGTACGAAGATATAGGAGGCGACGGTGCGGCGTTTGGGGAAGAAACGGCCGAGTAATTGCAATTTGAATGCATTTCGGTTTTTGGTGAAATACACCGGCTACAGGGAATATGAAGACGAATAGTCTCCATGGATGGAAGCTCCTCGTCGATACGTTTCCAACGGATCCGGCGGTTCGCGATTTGGAGCAAAAATGAAGAAGTTATGAAGGAGTGAGTGGAGGAAGCCATTGATGGAGCTTGCTGTTTTCCTCCGACAGAACGATCGGTTTGTGGGGAAGATGAACAGTAACGCGACGCTACAGTACATGGTGCTACAGTACCGCCACGTGTCACTTTCCTATTGGCCCCCTTTTACGTAAACGTTCCGCCCTAGAGAAAAATTATGAAAAATGGCCTAAAAATTCCTATAGCCATTTTAGAATATTTGGAACTCAATGGAATTGGTTTGGTTGAATTTGGATGAAATTTGTGGAATTAAATATTCCGGAGCGAATTACGGGCATTAAACAAAAGCCGCGCGCGATAAAATAGCAACGGAGGTCCAAAAATTCGGGGATAAATTCCTAAAATCATTTTGGAATATTTGGGACATTTTAGAAGTGGTTTGGAGATTTTTGGAGCATTTTTGGACTCGGGTGAAATTTCGGGTACCGGCGTAAACTGGAAAACTCGATTTTTCGACCGGAGGGAAATTGAATCACGATTTTGGACTGGAAAGGATGCCAGGTAAATACAAACACCGGGGAAACTCCAAACTTTGAATTTACTTTATTTAAATTAGGTTTTTCTCCAGAAGGCGGAAATGAGGATGTTACAAACCTACCCCCCTTAGAGAGAATCTCGCCCCCGAGATTCAGACGGAGAAAGAAAGAGGTTAGGAAACTCTGCTCGAATATCTTCTTCACACTCCCAAGTAGCTTCCTTCTCAGAATGATTGCTCCACTGGACTTTACAAAACTTCATCACTCGGCTGCGAGTCCGACGCTCGGCTTCATCTAAGATCTTGATCGGATACTCGGGATACGACAGGTCTTCTTTCAACTCCATTCCCTCCAATGGCATCTGATGTTTAGGAACTCTGAGACATTTCTTTAATTGAGACACATGGAAGACATCATGCGCTCCTGACAACTGAGGTGGCAACTCCAGTTTGTAAGCCACTTCTCCTTTTCTGGCAATCACTGGGAATGGTCCGATGTAGCGGGGCGCTAACTTCCCACTAACTCGGAATCGCTTCATTCCTTTGAGAGATGATACCTTCAGGTATACATGATCACCCGGCACAAAACTTAACTCTCTTCGACGATTATCAGCATAGCTCTTCTGTCTTGACTTGGTGGTCTTTAGATTCTCTCGGATCTGTTTGACTTATTCTTCGGCTTCTTTCAGAATATCAGGTCCGATTATCTGACCACCTTCTGTCTCCTTCCAATATCAGGTCCGATTATCTCAATGTGCCAATGAACTCAATAGCGTTTTGATGGATGTCGAAGCTATAACTCGCAGCTTAGAGCAAGTTGCCATACAATCACATGAACTGCTGCAAAGAGATGAAGTAGAGCTTGCAGAGGATGTAGACTCTGAGTTGTGTCTTCCCTATGACTACCAGAGTGATGACGGGGATAAACGTGATGACAGGCAGTATTGTGAAGATGAGGGTATCGAACTTGATAGTGATGATTCGGGTCGGTTTTAGTCTTGTATTAATGTTAAGACTTGTTATGTATGATGCAACGTTGGTAAGACTGGTTTAGACTTGTTATTTATGATGTAATGTTGCTAAGACTGGTTAAGGCTTGTTAAGATATTGTAATGATGTTTGTTAACTTGTTAAGATATTGTGATGTTGTTTGTTAACTTGAGAAATTTTGTTGTTGTCAGAATAGAAATTATGGATGGCTTCTATATAAATCTGTTGAGTGAGGGAGGGATGCACTCCGTGATTGGGATGGTTCTGAACCTTCTCCACAGGAAAGTCCACATGGTTCACAACCATCACCAGTGCTTATGGATAGTCCCCAAATAAAAGCAAACAATAGAAGATCAAAAAATTTCTCTGAGAAAGAAGACAATATGTTGATCTCCGCATGGCTTAATGTTAGTATTGATGCAATACAAGGGAACCAACAATCCCGTGCCACTTACTGGAGAAGAATACATGACTACTTCCACGAGAATAAGACTTTCACCTCAGATCGCTCACAGGCTTCACTTACACATCGATGGTCTGTTATTCAAGAAGCAGTGAACAAGTTCTGTGGGTGTCATGATCGGATTGAGCGTCGAAATCAAAGCGGGTTAACTGAGCAGGACAAGGTTAGTCCATAATGTATGTACCTTCCCTATTTCTTGATGGTGTGCTCATATTGTTGCTTATGTGGTTGTACAGATTATGCAAGCTAAAACTTTGTATCAGGAGGAAGAAGGGCGATCGTTCGCATTCCTACATTGCTGGAATGTTTTGCAATACCATCCTAAGTGGTGTGCTCGGTTATCTTAGAAGAAGCAAAAGACATCAAGTAGTGGAAGTCCGGGATCTTCCAGTCCTGTTAGCAGCAACGCAATTAATCTTGATGAGGACCATCCCAATGCAGAAAATGATCACTTAAGTAGAAAATTTTAGAAAGGAAAAGAGGGAACTTGAGATTATAAAAGAGAGGAAGAAAGATGAGCGATATGATCGATTGTATGCACAAGAACAAGTGAAGATTGAGCAAGAAAAACTCAAAATTGAGCAAGAAAAAGAGAAGATTGAGCAAGAAAAAGCGAGGCTTGAATTCAAGAAAAATGAACTTGAATTCAAGAAAATGGTCGAGGAGGAGAGAATTATGGGTATTGATCTAAGTCGCTGCACTGAGACACAAAAACAGTATTACACGAGCTTGCAAAACGACATAATAGCTAGAAGATGTAATAGGTCAGGTTGAACCAAGGTTGTTTCTTTTGCTTCCGGTCATTCAGTTTGTCCCTCAGTCCTTGGTTATGGACTTACATATTGCAAGACAATTTTCGTTGATGGTTGATTTCTAAATCACAGCATTCTAGTCGTGAGCAATAGATGAATGGCTTAATACATAGATGAATGACTGAATACATTAGAAACACATAGAATTACACCCCTCCATAACGCTGCCATAAGTGCTCCACTAGATCGTTTTGAAGCTGGTGGTGAGTTTCCCTATTCCGAATGGAATGATGAGTCTGAATAAACTCAAAGAGTTCAGGCATATGCTCGTGTGACAGTGAAACTGTTTCTCCCATTCCTTCGTAATTATAGTCAAGTGGTCCTCCGTCTCGCTCATCTTCAACTATCATGTTATACATGATGACACAAGCTGTCATGATATCTGTTAGTGTTTGTTGATCCCAGAAACGTGCTGGACCACGAACAATTGCAAACCGAGATTGCAGAACTCCAAAGGCTCATTCCACGTTCTTCCTAGCAGCCTCTTGAGCTTGGGAAAAATATCTCTTCTTATTCCCTTGAGGAGCTGGTATTGTCTTAACAAATGTTGCCCATGCAGGATATATCCCATCTGCAAGATAGTACCCCATTGTGTAATTGTGACCGTTGATAGTGTAATTCACTTTCGGCGCTTGTCCTTCAGCTAGCTTTGCGAAGAGAGGGGAACGGTGAAGAACATTAATATCATTGTGAGATCCTGGTAAACCAAAAAAGGCATGCCAAATCCATAGATCTTGTGAAGCAACGGCTTCTAGAATTATTGTTGGCTTGTGTACATGCCCAGTATACAAGCCTTGCCATGCTGTAGGACAATTTTTCCACCTCCAATGCATGCAATCTATGCTTCCTAGCATTCCTGGAAAACCTCTTTCCTCACCGATTGCAAGTAATCTAGCAGTATCATTCTCATTTGGAGATCTCAAATACTCATCTCCAAAGAGGACAATAATAGCTCGCACAAACCTTTTAAGACTCTCTATGGCAGTACTTTCTGCAATCCGTAGACAGTCATCAATAGCATCTGCCGGTACTCCATAAGCTATCATCCGGAATGCTGCAGTTACCTTCTGTAAAGAAGATAACCCGATAGTTCCAGCACAATTCCTTTTTTGAACAAAATAATCATCATGGGTTTCTATAGCATGCAATATGCGAAGAAATAGATATCGACTCATTCTAAACCTGCGCCGAAAAGAAGAATGAGCTATACAAAAGATGATCAATCGAGAATACAAACAAATGAATTATTTCTAATCATAAACCTCCGCCGAAAGAAAGATGGGCCGTAGACCGGAGGATCAGCAAAATAGTCTCGGTATAGCCTGGCATGCCCTTCCTCTCTATTGCGATGTATGTATTGATGGCCAACAATAGAACCCCCATGGCGTCGAGCACTCACACATTTATCTTGCTGCTGTGCTAGATATGCTACTGTAAGAAGAGATTCATCGTCGTCATCCGACGATGAGTCTTCGGAGAGGAAATGATGAACTAAGGGCATGTTTGGCAGAGCTCTAGCTCTCAACTCCACCTTGGATCTGGGTGGAGCCCTGCCAAACGCCCCAACTCCACAAAACCACGAAGCAGGCAACTCCGTGGAGCAGGCAGAGTTCTAGTACATTTTTTTGGAGCAAGAGAAAAGGTGCTCCGCGGATGGGTTTTTTCAGAGTAGACGTGGAGTTGGGAAAAAATTACCCACCTTTACCACTGGGGTAATACCTAGTTCTGCAGTGGAGCTGCTTTACAGTGGAGTTGTGGAGCAGAGCTGAAAAAATGGAGTTGGAGTTCTGCCAAACAGGCCCTAAGTTCTGACGACTCATTGAGATATACTAGATAATGAACATTCAGGTATGGGCAAGGCTTGGAAGTGTAAATGGCTATGTATATATAGCCTAAAAATATAGCCGTTACAATATAGCCGTTACGTTGACCGTTTGAATAAATTTATTAAATTCCTGCAATTAAAAATAGCCGGTCAAATTTTTTCCGCTAAAAAATATGCGTGCCACATACGGCGGTTACGAAATATCATTATAATATAGGAGTGACAAAATAGAGAATGAGATTTGGGGAATGCTGTTGGAGAGGAAAGAGATATAGGGAAGAAATCTGTTTAGGGAATTCTGTATATGAGGATATAGGGAATGAAATTTGAGGAATGCTGTTGGAGATGGCCTGATGCAAAGGACACAGAAACCAAGGTTTCCGGCCTAAATTAGACTTGGGAGACGGGCTTGGTGTGGACACCAAGGCAGACGATGGCACGATTCATGCGAACGGCCGAGTCCCAAGTGCGGGCAGAGAAGAGAAACAGGACAACTGTTGTTGTCCTGGGCTAGGGCTGAAGATGGGTTGGAGTGAGAGAAAAAAAGCCTAAGGAGAAGATGGGCCATGACTCATGGCCCATGAGGAGAGGAAAGGTGCGAGGGGTCGACGCGAGCTTAGACCAACCATGAAACGGTGAGAGGAAGCGGACCAGAAACAGGGAGACAACAAGGCAGGCTGACGAGGACGGTAAAGGAACAGGTCACACCGAACCAAGATTGGGCCCAGGAGGATTTTCAAATAAACAGATTTTTGAATTTCAGAAAAACAAACAAATCAAACCAAGCTCAAACAAATAGCAAATGAACCCCGAAAATTCTAAGAAAATACATGAAAATACTTTACAACACAAGGAACCCAAATAAAACTTTATTTCCACTCAAGATTCCTGGTTAAGCTTTATTAACTCAAGGAAAATCAGCAAAAAATTTTGGAACAGACTCTACACACAGGATTTTTTGAGAACTCGAAATTAGGATGTTACACTATGGAACATGTCGGCAGGGTCACTCATGTAGTCATGTGCATGGCACTTGCTAAGAATGCCTTATTAATAAACACGGTACTGGGAGTTCTTCTGGTCTGGATTGACCAATGCCATGTCGAATCCAAGGGACCCAGCCTTTGTTTCTGGAAACTGTATGTCTATTTTCAACATCACCAACTCTGGTTTAGAATTGAACAGGTGCATATTTCCAGCGCCAGCTGCTTCCAGATAAATAAGAGTTCAACCAGTGAAAATGACTAATCTCGCTGGCGACAAAAACATTTTCTTTCAGATAAAGGGACCAATTGCATTAACGAGCCCAGTGCAGCTACATACAATGTATTGCATTATCGAGTTTGGTGCAGGTGTGGCCATAAAAAGAAAGGCACCATCAACTTTGAAGATCCAATTGAGGACTAATCATTCTTCAAAACAGGAACATCACTACATTAGTGTAATGTATACACAAGTCAATTATGGGGTAATACCAGTGTTAGGTTCATCTTGCGAATTCTTCTCTCTTGTCAGTTGCTACTCTTTCCAGCCATTTATCTTTTGCATTCATACCGCATCATATGAAAGCGCAGATTAACCATCTCTGGGGTTGGACAGAAGAGACCCGGAACCTAGCAGTAAATCAATAAATATTAGTTGCATGCCATAACAATATATTGCTAGTAACATGAATGCATAATTAATATGATGGAGAATAATGAATCTATTGCCACATCAGTATTGGTACTTCGGTAGTGATGAATAAGGCATTAGCTGAAATTCGTGCTTTGGGTAGTGTTGTGTGAACACCCCAAATATCCTCTTAACAAAAACTCTCACAAGTGGGCTGGTCAGCTGATCGCCATGGATAGGGATGGCAATTGGACCCGCGGGTTCGGGTACTCGCGGGTTTTGCACCCGATCGGGTCGGGGTCGGGTTTTAATTTTTACCCGCGGGTTCTTTGGGTCGGGTACCCAAAATGGGTTCGGGTTTTAATTTTCACCCGCGGGTACCCATCGGGTACCCGAAATGCCGCACATACCCATTGAGTAACCATTGGGTTTCGAGTATCCGCCGGGTTTGGGGTCGGGTTTCGGGTACCCGCTGGGTTTGGCTCGGGTTTTTGGGTTTAGGTTTCTTGTCGAGTCGGATTTTGCAAAACCCACACCCAACCCAACATATTACCACCCATACAACACAAACCCGTCGGGTACCCGTCGGATTTCGGGTACCCGCCGGGTTCGGGTATAGTTTTTTACCCGATAGGGTATTCGGGTTCGGATCGAGTTTTTCAATTCGGGTTTTGGGTCGGGTCGGGTTTTGTAAAACCCGCACACGACCCGACCCGTTGCCATCTCTATACGGGCCATCGGCTGTTCAGGCGCGTGGGGCTCCGGAGGGGTGTCAGTGTGATTCAGCAGAACACACGGGTTTTTTCGGGAAAAAAAATAAGCGCGAAGGCCTGATATGTATATATATATATAGGCTGCACAGCGCAGCGGGGACTCGACTCAGGTGGAATTTTTTCTCTCTTTCTTTTTTTTAATGGAGTATAATAATAATTATTATTATTATAATATAATATAACTCAGGCTCCGCCGCTCGGGGGTGGACTCAGTTGAGCCGGACTATGAATTGCGAGGGCAAGATGGGGATTTGGGCGTTTGCTTTCTTGCTCCCACGAGATAATAATAACTAGAAATGCATACGCGGCGGCACGCCGCGTAAGTTAATCTTCGCGAATAACATAGTAAAATATAAATTCCACTTTAAATGAAGGAGAACAACCAGCCAAGATTTTTTTAAATGTCTAAAACGGTAAAACCGGGAACTGCAGCGGAAGCTAATGTTCTTCACCAATAATTTAAAATCTCACCAACACTGGTCGCAGTTGCTCGCTCCATTTCGAAAAGAAATAATAAAGAAGTTAGCATAAATTGATCATGAAAGAAATGTAAGAAAATCTAGCGTAGGACAACATAAGTTTTAGTTAAAGGATCATCGCTAATTGCACAAAGAACATACAACAATGGTTTAGATTTGTTAGTTCGGGTAAAATGATTATACCTCATGCTGGGGTCATGCAATAGAATTGGTAAATAGCTAGTTAACTATTGTCTTCTATCATTTGTTTTGAAAGCTAACTAAATCTGAGTTGATAAAGATACTAAACAACAGTGTAGGAAGGTGTCATCTTTGGACTGGCTCTATAGCATCATAAAATGCAGTGATCTATGCAATCAATATCACCTGACAAAAGAAGATAATCTTTTATTTTTCTAGTAACTTGATTGCATGTCTAAGCGGCAGATAGCCTCATGAAGACCAGTATTTTCAAAAAGATTGGAATCATGCATAGTTATAAGAAGAATGGCAAAAAATAGCCCCTGATATCCATGTTTGTCACAGAAATCATAAGATTGATTCATACATTTACATTACCTTGTAGTAGCAAGTCGCGTTAATAGCTTTTCTGATGGTTTGTTTTGATTGAAATTTCTGAAAATTGCACCTAGCTTTTGGATCATGAAACATACTCTGCATGTTTAGTAAATAAATTCATATGAGAAACACAACACCATCATTGAAAACTCAAAAAGTATCAACCTATGTTATAGACCAACCTTTCCAGTAGAAGTTAGATGTTTTAGCCGATCGTTCTATTTAGGCATGAGCAGACAATGGAATGATAGAATTGTACAGCAAACCATTGAGGAAAAAAGCTAATACAAATAAAAGTAAAAAATGTAAATGAGTTAACAAAAAAATACGCGAATATTGGACCTTCATTGGTGAACTAAACAGGTCAGCGCTCCCTGTGGCAGCGAACTATGTTGCGCTGGGCGAATTTGGTGGATATCATTTATCCTTTGACGAAACCGCTAAAAATGAAAGTAAAAATAAAATAATCAAAATTTTAGAATTCATGGGTGATCAGCCATACCCTAAAAAACCAAGCTATACAACAAAAGCTCCGTAAAACATAAGCTGTACCATACAAAAGTCAACTAAAGGATATGTGATGCACAACAGCAGCAGAAGGTATGGTGCGAACATACGTAATAGTGAAAACCTGGAGCAAAAAAAATGCTGTGAGCTGTGCATTAACATTGCAAGCAAAACTGCGAGAATAAAATGTTAATAGCCATAAACGATTTGGCAATGGTGAGGCAATGACTACAAAATAATCGCACTGCGATGACGGTGAAGGGATCATCAGATGCACAACAGAGTAGGTCGTTCGATACAGCCATCAAGATTACGTATACATCACGAAGCTAAGTGGAAATAGCACTAAACGTAGTCAAAGAAGAGTTCGTGAACGCGTGCGTAATGACACATAGCAAGTAATCAAGCACACCCATATGGTCGACAACGTAAAGAACAACATATACACGTAGCAATACGTAACAATCGATTAGCGACGAAAAGAACAAGATATCTGAAGGTGGCACATAAAACAAATCTACAAAATAACGGTAGCAAACACATATAGAGGTGACACATAAAACAAATCTACAAAACAACGGTAGTAAACATGTCAGCCGGAAAATTCAAAAAAGCACCAAAAGATGTTAGTTGCTAACAGCGTGGACACGCAAATATAGCAGTTAAAGCTAATTTCTAAAGGGAACATATCCTGTGCACATGGAGCTCTTGTGCACATGTGCAAACATTAAATCTGGGCCATCCAAATCCCATCCAACGGTGATTCGAAATCATATGTGCAAACATTTTGCAATTAGCCCCCGATCAAGTCACCGTTGGATGGGATTTGGATGGCCCAGATTTAATGTTTGCACATGTGCACAAGGGCTCCATGTGCACAGGATAGTAAATGCATTCGAACAATCAACAGACTTCTTGAACAGCAAACACAGGCATATATTCGACAAATGGACAGATCGACATAGTAGTATGCACGAAGAATGAAGTCTAAGGACAATTAAAATTCTGTATAAAGAAAGAAAATAAGCCTGTAATTTATTTGTTTATTTGCATCTTTGACTGTAAGGACTTATCATCTATACGTAACCTATCATCCGTTATTTGCTTAATGCCGAACCATGCAATCGCATCCTTCATCCAACCCAAAAAAATGCAACAACTTTAAGGAAAATCAGTTAAGCACACCTGTATTCTATGCTCTTTGTATTTGTATATCCTAATGCAATAATGGAGCGAAATCTCAAGTTTTGACGACCGTATGGAACCAAATAGCCTATCATAAGGGCACCAAAATTAACAGAGGTCAAACAAGCTTGGAGGGTCATACAGTGGCCGTTCCTATCCCTCCAGTCGAACTCGTTCTCCAGGTCATCCATGCTGCCCTCCTCATCCCCGGCCCCGGGTGCGTGCGCAGCCTGCAACCAAACGAAGGAATCGAGCGAGCAATTGGGACTAAACGGACGAAATCCGGCCGGTGAACTGGAAGGCAACCAGGAGCAGGAAGCGGCAGCACTGCGGCGGGGGCCACTTGCCCTTGAGGCGCTTGAAGCGAATCTTTCACCGGGGATCGAATGGGAGACATCGCTGGCGGCTACAGCGGAGATGATGGCGGCGCGGGCACGAGGACGAAGCGAGGAAGAGCCGCCGCTACAAGTGGGAGGAGAAGAGGAGGAGAGGCGCTGGCCGGGAGGTGACTGGATCGAGACAAACTTCTAGAATGAGTGGGATGCAAGGCTCGAGCAGCGGCGTCTTGGCGATGATCAACAGTAGCACACCGAACGAGCGAAACACAAAATGATGGATGGCCGAGGTGTTTTTCGCATTGCTAGCGATGTGGCATAGCTGGCCATCCGGGAACTCTCCCAACTATAATAAAGGTAGTATACTTCGTATATTAAGGTCGGGAGGTTATTCGGAAGCAGGCCATGTCCACATGTTGACGCGGCGTTTAGCGAAAAAAACTCCTCCGTCTCTCTGAATTACGGATAGGTCCCTGCAGATTTACAAAGAGGTCCTTTGCAATTTTTTGTGAGGGGAAGAAAAATTCTCGTGAATCACGTTTAGGTCCCTCGCTCGCTACTTTACGGAAAGACCCTCGTTAAA
Organism: Rhipidocladum racemiflorum; assembly: GCA_036346355.1. Classification (NCBI taxonomy): domain Eukaryota; kingdom Viridiplantae; phylum Streptophyta; class Magnoliopsida; order Poales; family Poaceae; genus Rhipidocladum; species Rhipidocladum racemiflorum. The sequence goes on from CM070571.1 coordinate 27,076,291, forward strand.
TGAAAATCGTGAGCGAGCCCTTTTCTACTTTTTTGGAATAGCGGTGAGGTCCAAAACTATAACAAACAGGTCCTCGGTTTTTACATCCATATCCTTTCTCCGTTTTCCCCAAAAAAATATTTACGTCAATAGAAAGATGTGTGCTTTTTTCCCGGCTTGGTCTTTAAGGTTTCTCGAGCCTCCAAAAATTTTGAAAATACGTCTAAGTTTATTTTTTTTCTTCGGGAAAAAAAATGCAAAATCATTTTCCGTTCACGCACCGCTATATTAAGGTCGGGAGGTTATCCAGCAGCAGGTTGTGTCCACGTGTCGCCGTGGCATTTCGCGAAAAAACTCCTTCGTCTCTCTGAATTACGGATAGGTCCCTACGAATTTACGAAGAGGTCCTTTGCAGTTTTTTCTGAGGGGAAGAAAAATTCTCGCGAATCGCGTTTGTAACACCCCAAAATTTTGCTTTTCTTAAATTCAAGTGTGATTTGGCACTTTGGTGAATTTTTGGAATTTTCTGGAATTTATTTGGATTTATTTGGAATTTATTTGAATTTATTCCCTTTTGAATTAATTAAAGAATTTAACTTTGCAAATAAAATTTTGTTGGAAATATTTTATTTGAGTCCAAAATGTTCCAAAATATTTACTAGAATTTTTCTGGAATTTTTCTGAGTGTTTTGCTATTTTTAATGAATTAAATAAATTTCTGGGAATTAATTGGATTATTTAATCGCTGAAAATCGAGTTGGTTTTACTGTTCCACCGACCGAGCCCGAGTCTGACTCGAGTCCGAGTCTGACTCAAACCCAACCTAACCCTAACCCTCTCGACCGTCCGATCAAGATCGAACGGCCGAGATTGAGCCACGTCGCCCGAACCCAAGCCCAACCGAGCCAGCCAAGTCGCCCGAGCCGAACCCGAGCCCAAACCCCCGCACCGTTGGATCTTGATCCAACGGCTCGCGTTGAGTCATGTCACCCCTCTCCGAGTCCTCGTCGGACTCCGCCGCCGCCCGCGTGTGGGCCTCGGTCTCAGCGCTTTTCACGGAAGCCGAGGCCCCTATTTAAAGCGCCGCCGCCGCCACCGGGAAGCCGACTTCCATGCGCACCCGTAGCCCTAGCCCACGTCGCCTGAGCCGCCGCCGTTTGCCCGCACAAGCTCGCCGTAGTTGCGTTAGGTCTCCGCCGCGGTTTTTCGTCGATTCCGCCGCCGTCCGTCGTCCTCCGCCGCCGTTGAGCTCAGATCTGGAACCACAAGGACCACCCGCGTCGGAGGGGACCTTTCACTTCGCCGGAATCACGCCCAAACGCCGTCGAGCGCGTCGCCGTCCCCGTCTCCGGCGAAACAACTCCGCCACAAGCCATCGCCAGACCCCGAACTCCCTCAGCCGTCCGATCCAGATCCAAGGGCCCAGAATCGTCCACGTCACCCACGGTGAGATCCCACGTGCTAATCCCCAGAGCTATTTCCGACCGTTGGATCTAGATCCAACGGTTTAGATTGTGCCACGTAGCCTTAACCGCACCGTACTTGATCCAATCTCAGCTGTTAGATCTAGATCAAACGGCTAGCGTTAACCCACGTGATAGCGTTAGATTAGATCTTGACCGTCCGATCAAGATCAAACGGTCCTTATCAGCCGAGTAGTTTCCTAACGCGTTAAGCCAGATCCGATCTGGGCTGTTGATTTTCAAATCAACGGCCGAGATCTAGCCACGTGGCCGAAAGTCGACCGCCAGCGGTCGGCCGCCGCGCCGGTCACCGGCCGACGCCACGTGTGGCGTCGGCGTGAGCGTGTCGGCCGCCCGACCAACCGCACCATGACGTCACCGCTGATGTCACGGTGGGGCCCGCGTGCCAGCCATCCTCGGCCGAGTCGTGCTGACGTCACCGCTGACGTCAGTATGGGTCCCGCGTGTCAGTGACACATGCGCCGGGGACCGGGTCCACGGTGGACCAACTGCCGCCGTCTTGGTCCATGGACCCAAGGCGACGTGGCAGCTCCCGATTGGTCCACGTGTCATGCTGACGCAATAAATTGATTTCCGAAAAAGAAAATGATTTATTAATTTGGTTTATTGATTTCAAAAATGGATTCAAACTTCAAACGCTTATAACTTTTGCGTTTCAACTCCGATTTGAGTGATTCAAATTTCTAAATTTTCATAAAAATGAGACCTAATCAAATATGAATTTTAATTAATTTTTGTTTATGAATATTTCTCTGTTTTTATTTAATTAACGCTTTCTTTAAACTTTAAACGATTATAACTTTTGCATTTAAACTCCGAATTTGACGATTCCAGTTTCTAAAAATTCATAAATCTATGCTCTCTCTCTGTTTGTGAACTTTATTTGAGGTTTTGGATACTTTTTATCTACTGTTTATTTATCTATTGCTATTTGCACGCTTTATGAGTAGACGTTGAAGTGTCCGAAGGCTTCGAAGGTGAAGTGTGGACCCAGGAGCCAGCTCAAGACCAAGACCAAGTACTCTTTGAAGGCAAGTTGTGCTTTGACTATGTTGATCCCATTTTCAAATTAAATTGTGTGAAATCATGTGCTGAAAAATTGGCTTAGAATTGAATTTGCAAATATGTTTGTTCATGTGTTTTGTCAATTTGACAAGAAGCAGTAAGTTCTGCTTTTGCGCCGGACCAAGATCTCAAGAAACAGTAAGTTTCCCGTCTACGACGGACAAACTTTGTTGGTCTGTCGTGGACATGCTTTTGAATTCATTGAGCCAAACTCAATTTTCCTCAAAAACCAGTAAGTTGTGCATGTACGACGGACAAAGTTTTTGGGTCTGTCGTGAACGTGTTTTTGAGCTCATGAGTCGAACTCAATCTTCCAAGAAACCAGTAAGTTTTGCATGTACGGCGGACAAACTTCTTTGGTCAGTCGTGAATGGCTTTTTGAGGTTTGATTTCGCATGTACGACGGACCGATTTTGTTTGTCCGTCGTGAATGTATTTTCGCCAGAATGATTTCTTCTTGGAACCGAAACTTTCACTTGTACAACGGACCGATTTTGTCTGTCTGCTAGAATGGTTTTTGAGTGATTTTTCATGTGTACGCGGACCATATTTCCTTGTCCGTCGTGAATGCATTTTTGCTGAATTAGGGTTTTGAGCAATTGAAATAATTTGAATTTGAGATTATGAAATTTGTGATGATTTCATGATGCTTCTTTTGAAATGGAATTTATGCAATGCTCGTGTTAGTATTTGCATGGATTGATGTGATTCAAGTCGTGGACTTGTGCTCGTAATTGTTTTGTGGTTTGTTCATGTGCGTGTATTGCTCAAAGACGAACGTGGTCGATGACGGACCGGAACTAGGTTCATGGAGGAACCGAGGTTCGGGACTAGGTTCGGGAGGAACCGAGGTCTTGGTGGTCAAGGATGTCATGCAGACGTTCGCTAAGAGAATGGTGCACATGAAGAATGGTTAGTCACGTGAGAATGGCAGGAGGTCATTCGCGTGCAAAGTGTTAGTCACGTGAGTATGGCGGTGGCCATACACGTGCAAAGTGTTAGTCACGTGAGTATGGTAGGGTTGCCATACGCGTGCAAGAGTTGTACTCGGCCAGGTTGGGCCAAGTAGAGTTGTGTTGGATACAGATTCCTTCTAGGAATAGGAATCGTATTCAGAACTCCTTGTGGGTTGGTGCTTTAAATAGGTGGGGGGTCTCCTGTTGAAAGGCACCAAGTAGAGCTGAGCGCATCAAGCTTTGAGCTTGGTTTTAGGGTTTGTACTCTTTTGATGAGAGTATTTTAGACAAGAAATAAAGATCAATTCTTCCAAGATTTTTGCGTGCTACAGTAACCACGTCGCTACAGTGTTTTCTGTTTTGGTTCTTGTTTGCATGCTTGTTCTAATTCTAGATTGGTTTTTGATCGTTGAGTTTCATCTTGATTTGATCCATCAAAAACCGTTCTAGGGTATTGATCTAGTGTTTCTCAAAGTCTAGTTGATCAATCTTTTGTCGTTCTTGTTTAATCTTGAAGTTTTGATTAGATTGATTCTCGTCAAGTTCTGGATCAGCAAGCTTGCGAAGCTCATAACTTTTGATCCGTAAGTCCGATCGAGCTGATTCTTTTTGGGTTCGATTCGTATTGGAATCTAGTTTCTTGTGTCCAAATTTCAGATCAATCTAACGGTTGGATCTCTGGTAATTATCATTTTACCAAACCTCTGTCATTCTATTTTTGTCGAAAACGAGGCAATTATTTGGTTCTGTTTTGGGGTGAATTTTTAATAGATCAAGAATTTGGTTTTAGCTTCCGCACAATCATTCACCCCCCCTCTGATTGCTATATTCGTATACTTCGATCCTACAAGTGGTATCAGAGCAAGGTTTTTCTAATCTATCTTAATCGGTGATTAGATCAATGGATCATTATTCGACAAAACCTTGTGTGTTCGATGGTGTTGATTTTCAGTTTTGGAAGGCCAAGATGGAGGCGTTCATCCAAGCACAGGGCTTCACAATTTGGGAGAAAGTCTACAAGCCATATGAAGTCCCTGCAAACGACAACGTCAATGACGCCAATCGCGCACATGTTGAAGCAAACAGCAAGGCGCACAACTTGATCATCCAAGGCTTGGGACGTAGTGACTTTGATCGTGTGATCCATCTCAAATCCGCATATGAGGTATGGAAATCTCTTTGTGATTACCATGAGGGTTCTAATACTATCAAAGAGGTTCGTCAAGATCTTTACAAAAAAGAATACATGCGATTTGAGATGAAACCCGGTGAGTCGTTAGATGATTTCTTTGCACGCTTTAATAAGATTCTTAGCAATTTGCGTGCTGTTGGAGTTAGCTTTGATGATGCTGCTAATGCTAGACAATTGCTTGGTGCATTAGACATGTCAATTTGGGAGATGAAAGTTACATCCATTAGAGAATCTACTGTCATGAGTACACTTACTTTAGATGTTCTTTATTCTAAGTTGAAAACTCATGAATTAGATGTTTTTGCTAGAAAGAATGATTATAAATCAATTGCTTTGACATCTCAATCTAGCATATCTCATAATGGTGCTGCTTCAAGTTTTGCTCTATCTTTCTTGTCTTCATTAACCGATGAACAGATTGAGCAATTCCCAGAAGAAGACTTATCACTACTCTCTTCTCGCTTTAACAAAGCTTTGCAAAATGTGAGAAAGAGAAAGAGAGGTGGTGGTGATCCTCCAAGATGCTATGAGTGTGGTGATCTCGACCATATTCGTCCAAATTGTCCTAAACTTGCAGGTAAAGCATCAAGGGAGGAAAAGGACAACGACAGAAGAAAAGAGAAGAAGAAGTTCTCTCCAAGTGATAGAAAGAAGAAGAACTTCATCAACCGCAAAGTTGTCCATCGAGTTCTTTCCTCTCTTGAACAAGTCAATTTGAGCGATGTGGATTCGGAGAGCAGCGAGGACGATGCAACTCCAAGCAAGCATGATTTGATAGGATTATGTCTCATGGCTAAAAGCAGCAACAGCTTCACTGAGGACGACCACGACAGCGACTTCAATGAGGTAGATCCTTCTTACGATGAATTAGCTATTGCTGTTGCTCGACTTGGTAAATTGCTTGATAAACGTGACAAGAAAATTAAGAAACATGATTTTGTTGTGGAGTCATTGAATACTGAAATTGCTAGACTTAAAACCTTGATTCCTGATGATGATGCTTGTAAATCATGTGACTTAATTTACAATGAGCTTACTTTGCTTAGGAAAGAACATGTTACCTTGTTAGAGCAAATCAATGCTGAAAATGAGAAAAATGAGAAACTTGTTAAACATGCTAGTTGTTCTACCATTGATTTGCATGATACAACTCCATGTTCTAAATGCTCCATACTAGAATTGAAGTTGCATGATGCAAATGCTAGGGTTTCTCAATTAACTGATAATTTGCTTTCACATGAAATTCTCTCATGCTCAATTTGTCGCAAGCAAAAAGGAAAAGTAGATGTTCCCTGCAATAATTGTTTAACTCTGGCTAAGAAAGTTAATTACTTGCAAAATTCTTTGGAACGTTTCACTAATGGCAAGAAGAAGTTGAACATGATTTTGGATCAATCTAAGGTTAGCACAAACAAGAGAGGTTTAGGTTTTGATTCTTATGCCACATATGAAACTAAACCTCGCACTGTTGTTCAGGCTCCTTGCAAAATTGAGTTATCTAATGAGCCTAAGAAAATTGCTTTTCAATATGCTGGTTTTTTATCTTCTACTATGATGAATGCAAAATGTGCTTTTACTGTTAAAGCTAAACATCATGTCAAGTACACTTGCACTCATTGTGGTAGAGATGGATACTTAGTAGATTTTTGCTTTAGACTAGCCAAACAAAGAAAAGAAGGAAAGAACTGAGGCTAGGTCAAATTTCAGCAAAGCACATTTTTATGCGCCTAGAGTGATGAAAACACCTTCTGTTCCTACAAACATGGGAAAAGGCAAATCTGATTTTGTGCATAAAAATTATCGTGTTGTACCCTCTTGTTGTGCGTCGTGTGTCTCAAGATCGATTCCCAAAAATCTCATTCCTAACCCCAGTACTGAGGCCTCGACATGTTTTGCTATGTAGGCTTCTCGCGCAAGGAAGGAGAACATATGGCTAGTGGATTCCGGATGCTCACGCCACATGTCCGGTGATAAGAATTGGTTCTCCTCCTCACTCGTGCATCTCGTCTTTGAAAGTGTTACTTTTGGAGATGCTTCTTCCTCTTCTGTTGTGGCAAAAGGTACAATAAAGGTAAGTGACAACTTTATGTTCAAAGATGTGGCTCTTGTTGAAAATTTGAAATATAACTTGCTTTCTGTCTCACAAATGCTTGATGAAGATCTTGAGATAAGCTTTAAGAAAAATGAATGCAAAGTGCTAGATGCTTCAGTGATCTTGTGTTCAAAATTTCTCGTTTTGGAAGAGTCTTTAAAGCTGATTTTGATGCATCACCTTCTTCTAAGCATAGGTGTCTAATTGCCAATGTTTCTAAAGATTTATTCTTTTGGCATCGTAGACTTGGTCATGTTGGTTTTGATCATCTTACTCGTGTAAGTGGTTTAGATCTTATACGTGGCCTCGCCTAAGCTTAAGGGTGATAGCAATCTAGTATGTTCTTCTTGTAGACATGGTAAGATGATTGCAGGTTCACATCCACCTCTTACCATGATGATGACAAACGCTCCAGACAGCTTCTACATCTTGATACTGATTGGACCATCTCGAGTTCAATCCTTTGGAGGCAAACGGTATGTGCTTGTGATTGTTGATGATTTTTCTAGATACTCTTGGGTGTATTTTATGGCATCTAAGGATGAGGCTTTTAGTCATTTTAGAAGTCTTGTTCTTAGGCTTTCTGTTGACCATCCAGGAGCTCTCAAAGCTATTAGAAGTGATAATGGAACTGAATTCAAAAATGCTTCCTTTGATCTCTTTTGTGTTGAAAAAGGAATTGATCATCAATTTTCATCTCCTAGAGTGCCTCAACAAAATGGTGTAGTCGAAAGAAAAAACAGAACGTTAGTTGAGATGGCTAGAACCATGTTAGATGAACATCTCTCTCCTAGAAATTTTTGGGTGAAGCTATTTCAACCGCTTGTTATGTTTCAAACCGTGTGTTTTTGAGATCAAAATTGGGTAAGACTCCATATGAGCTTCGGTTTGGACATAGACCTTCTGCTTTCTCACTTTCGAGTTTTTGGATGCAAATGTTTTGTCTTGAAATCTGGAAATCTTGATAAATTTGAAGCTAGATCAACTGATGGCATTTTTCTTGGATATCCTGCTCATACTCGTGGCTATCGTGGTGCTTGTTTTGGAGACTAACAAAATTGTGGAAACTTGTGAAGTTACTTTTGATGAGGCTAGTCCAGGCACTAGTCCAAGTGATGCAGGTACAGGCGCATACATTCAGGGGGAGAAAATCTTTGAAGATGATGATGATGTTGAAGATGAGGTCTTGACTCTTCCTAATGCACAACAAGATGTAGCACCTTTGGCACCTACTACTACATCACCTACAACTAACCATCCTCAAGCTACAACATCATCTGTACATGCTGAAAATGAAGAAGGAGAAGGAGAAGTCTCAAAAGCCAATGCTCCCTTGTACATTCAAAAATGCATCCATCGACCAAATGATTGGAGACCTAAATGAGAGAGTCACTCGATCCAGGTTTATTCATTCGACACTCATGCTCATTCCACTTTAGTTGCTTCTTTTGAACTCCAAAGATATATCTCATGCATTCACCGACTAATCTTGGATCAATGCCATGCATGAAGAAATAGAGAATTTTGAACGAAATAAAGTTTGGAAACTTGTCTCACCTCCTCCAGATTTTAATGTTATTGGAACTAGATGGGTTTTCAAAAATAAACAAAGTGAGGATGGTGTTGTTGTTAGAAACAAGGCTAGATTGGTTGCTCAAGGTTACACTCAAATTGAAGGCTTAGATTTTGATGAAACCTTTGCTCCTGTTGCTAGAATTGAAGCCATTAGAATCCTTTTAGCTTTTGCCGCATCCATAGGTTTCAAATTGTATCAAATGGATGTGAAAAGTGCTTTTCTTAATGGCTACATAAATGAGGAGGTTTATGTCAAGCAACCACCTGGTTTTGAAAATCCAAAGTTTCCAAATCATGTGTTCAAACTATCGAAAGCTTTGTATGGTTTGAAACAAGCCCCTAGAGCATGGTATGATAGGCTAAAAACCTTTTTACTTGAAAAAGGCTTTTTAATGGGAAAGGTTGACAAAACTCTCTTTTACTCAAGCAAGGCAATGATCAACTATTCGCTCAGATTTATGTTGATGATATTATCTTTGGTGGTTCATCTCATGTTTTAGTGTCCGAAGTTTTCAGAAACAATGAGGAAGGAGTTTGAGATGAGTATGATGGGTGAGTTGACATACTTTTGGGATTTCAAATCAAGCAAACGAAGGATGGTACTTTTGTACATCAAAGCAAATACACGAAAGACTTGCTACATCGCTTTGGAATGGAAAACAGCAAGCCGATCATGACACCCATGGAGAGCACTTGCGCACTTGACCCTGATGAAGATGGTGAGCAGGTTGATCAAAAGGAATATAGAAGCATGATAGGTTCACTTTTGTACCTCAACGCATCAAGACCGGATATACAATTTCTTTGTGTGCTTGTGTGCTCGTTTTCAAGCTTCCCCACGTGCTTCACATCGACAAGTCGTCAAAAGGATTTTCAAGTATCTTCATGGAACTCAAGATTTTGGCATTTGGCTTTACGCTTCGATGCATTAGTTTAAGAGCCTTTTTCGATGCTGATTTTGGAGGATGTAGAATTGATAGGAAAAGCACTTCTGGTTCATGTCACTTCTTGGGAAATTCTCTCATTGCATGGTCATCTAGAAAGCAATCTTCTGCTGCACAATCAACTGAATCTGAATATGTGGTCAGCTGCTAGTTGTTGTTCTCAAATTCTTTGGATAGTAGCTACACTTAAAGATTATGGGGTTATTTTGGATAGTGTTCCTCTTACGTGTGATAACACTAGTGCAATTTGCATTGCTAAGAACCCTGTGCAACATTCAAGAACAAAACATATTGACATCAGATTTCACTTTCTTAGAGATCATGTTGAAAAAGGCAACATTGTGCTTCATCATGTGGATACTGAACATCAATTGGCAGACATTTTCTCAAAACCTTTGTCTTCTTCTCGTTTTGCTTTTATTCGGGGAGAACTTGGAATTGTTCATCCAATGGGATTGTTTTGAGGGGGAGTTTCTTTGCCAAGTTCTTTCACTTAATGAGCTCACTTTATCATATTTCTTTATATACTATATAATTGAGCTAATATATGATAATCTAAATTGTCTCACTTGAACTAAGAATGACATTGCGGAATTCCCTGATCTGATTGCCTATAGCTAAATACTCTGTGATATCTTACTCTTTCTAGGCTTGATATTGAATCCTCTTGACAAATTTGGGCTATGAAGCAAGTGTGGTTTCAACTTTACTCTTTCATAAGACCATTTAATCATTTTTGCATGTTTATAATCAAAGAAAAAGAAAAAAGAAAAGGGAATAAAAAAAGGGGTGTTAAAAGCAAAAGCTTCAAGTTGTATGCTTCAGGCATGCTTTCCTTAAAAGATAAGATGTATGCTTCAAGCATGCCATTCCCTCAAAGATAAGATGTATGCTTCAAGCATGCCACTCCTAGAAAATAAAAGAAGTATGCTTCAAGCATGCCACATGTGATTTATTGTTTAAAGATTAAATTGGTCTACTAGATTGGAGTTGAAACTACTTGCTCGCCCTAAGTTGTTAGTTGCTTCAATTTTTTTTAAAGCCTTGCTTTTTCTGCTAAGATCTTGCTTAGTACTTGGCTATAGTTGACTAAATTGAGGTTGAGATGCATGTCATTCCCTAACTTGTTAAAATCACTTCAAGATCATGTATTTTGCATATTATGTGATATATAAGGTTATATGATCGAATGAGCTCATCTTTTCCTATCTTGGCACTCCCTTGTTTCTCCTTGTGAAATCTTTGCTACAGGAAAAATTTTGAACCTGTTCTCTCTTTTACTCTTGATGAATCCATTGTCAAAGGGGGAGAAATTTGGAAATCATTGAAGAGTTTAAGGAAAAGGGGAGAAGAAAAGGGAATTGTTTTTGGATTTTGAGATTTTTTTGGAGAAGTTTGGAGATTTTTGGAATTTTTGGGCACATTGCACATTCACACACATTTTCCTTCTCAGGAGAGATTTTGTTTTGCATTTTGGTCAAAGGGGAATTCTGTGTTTTCTTTTGGTCCTTGATCCTTTGGATTTCAAAATCTTTTGTAAAGTGAATGCCAAATGTTCAATTCTAAGTGGTGTTGCCAATGTTTTCATCAAGGGGAGATTGTGAAATCATGTGCTGAAAAATTGGCTTAGAATTGAATTTGCAAATATGTTTGTTCATGTGTTTTGTCAATTTGACAAGAAGCGATAAGTTTCGCTTTACTTGACCAAGATATCAAGAAACAAGAAGTTTCCGTCTACGACGGACAAACTTTGTTGGTCTGTCGTGGACATGCTTTTGAATTCATTGAGCCAAACTCAATTTTCCTCAAAACCAAGAAGTTGTGCATGTCACGACGGACAAAGTTTTTGGGTCTGCCGTGAACGTGTTTTTGAGCTCATGAGTCGAACTCAATCTTCCAAGAAACCAAGAAGTTTTGCATGTACGGCGGACAAACTTCTTTGGTCGATCGTGAATGGCTTTGAGGTTTGATTTGCATGTACGACGGACCGATTTTGTTTGTCCGTCGTGAATGTGTTTTCGCCAGAATGATTTCTTCTTAGGAACCGAAACTTTCACTTGTACAACGGACCGATTTTGTCTGTCCGTTGTGAATGGTTTTTGAGTGATTTTTCATGTGTACGCGGACCATATTTCCTTGTCCGTCGTGAATGCGTTTTCTTTGAATTAGGGTTTTGAGCGTAATTGAAATAATTTTAATTTGAGATTATGAAATTTGTGATGATTTCATGATGCTTCTTTTGAAGTGGACTTTATGCAATGCTCGTGTGAGTATTTGCATGGATTGATGTGAGTCAAGTCGTGGACTTGTGCTCGGAATTGTTTTGTGGTTTGTTCATGTGCAGGTATTGCTCGAAGACGAACGTGGTCGATGACGGGACCGGAACTAGGTTCATGGAGGAACTGAGGTTCGGGACTAGGTTCAGGAGGAACTGAGGTCTTGGTGGTCAAGGATGTCATGCGGGACGTTCGGGCTAAGAGAATGGTGCACATAAAGAATGGTTAGTCACGTGAGAATGGCAGGAGGTCATTCGCGTGCAAAGTGTTAGTCACGTGAGTATGGCGTGGCCATACGCGCGTGCAAAGTGTTAGTCACGTGAGTATGGTAGGGTTGCCATAGGCGTGAAAGAGTTGTACTCGGCCAGGTTGGGCCAAGTAGAGTTGTGTTGGATACGGATTCCTTCTAGGGAATAGGAATCGTATTCAAAACTCTTTGTGGGTTGGTGCTTTAAATAGGTGGGGGGTCTCCTGTTGAACGGCACCAAGTAGAGCTGAGCGCATCAAGCTTTGAGCTTGGTTTTAGGGTTTGTACTCTTTTGATGAGAGTATTTTAGACAAGAAATAAAGATCAATTCTTCCAAGATTTTTGCGTGCTACAGTAACCACGTCGCTACAGTGTTTTCTGTTTTGGTTCTTGTTTGCATGCTTGTTCTAATTCTAGATTGGTTTTTGATCGTTGAGTTTCATCTTGATTTGATCCATCAAAAACCATTCTAGGGTATTGATCTAGTGTTTCTCAAAGTCTAGTTGATCAATCTTTTGTCGTTCTTGTTTAATCTTGAAGTTTTGATTAGATTGATTCTCGTCAAGTTCTGGATCAGCAAGCTCGCGAAGCTCATAACTTTTGATCCGTAAGTCCGACCGAGCTGATTCTTTTTGGGTTCGATTCGTATTGGAATCTAGTTTCTTGTGTCCAAATTTCAGATCAATCTAACGGTTGGATCTCTGGGAATTCTCGTTTTACCAAACCTCTATCATTCTGTTTTTGTCGAAAACGAGGCAATTATTTGGTTATGTTTTGGGGTGAATTTTTAATAGATCAAGAATTTGGTTTTAGCTTCCGCACAATCATTCACCCCCCCTCTGATTGCTATATTCGTATACTTCGATCCTACAAATTGGTTTAAATTATTGCATGCTAGTTTAATTAGAAAATACTTTATCTAATTCCGGGAATTAGATATATGCCAAATTGCTGTATGACACCTTGGTTAATTACATATGTGCCATGGACCCTTGTCACCCTAGTTGAGGATTATATAGTTGGACATTATTAAATTGCCAACTTGGGAATTTAGATCGTTGTAGTATATTGCTTAGACCTGCTACGTGCTCATGACATGATTTTGGACAATCAAATGTTAATATTGATTTAATGATATATTGAACCTGTTTTGGAAAGGTGTCATGTGTTGTGATGTTGATGGCACGTGGTGCATGGTAATCAACTGGGGGTTTGATAAATAGTTTTCGACCGGGGCATGTGGCAAGAATGATCGGGTGGGCCAGTTGTGCAAGGAACGTTGTTTTGGTTCTTCGGGTAGTCTTGCCCTAGTCACCCTAAGGACTTAACCTTGCAAGCCTTTGAACTGAGTCAAATGTGCAACCACATGTCTGTAATGGGACGGACCTAGTTGATTAAGTTGCTAATAACGTACCTGTGGGACCTCAGGATGTCAACTACACCCTTTGTATAGTTGTACGGGGGAGCATACCGGGGCTGCGGCCAAGTACCCATCTAACGGTGGATTGACCTAAACTTCGCCTTCGCTAAGGGAAGGGTTAGTGTGCAAACACCGGAGAGGACCACTTGTGTTGTTAGAAGTTTCCGAAAGACTTTGTTACGGACACTCGTCTTTGTGGTGTTTGGCTGTATCTTGTGGGTAAAGTGCATAACCTCTGCAGAGTGTAAAATCTATTCGAATAGCCGTGTCCGCGGTATTGGACATCGCTCGGGAATTACAGTCAAGGGTTAGATTCTCTTGAAAATAACTTGGACTTGAAAGGTTTGGTCTGGTTTAATAATGATGTTGATGGAAATGTGGATCAGGATTGGAAAAGATGTTTATTTAAATTCTGGAAAGATTATTGATCTTATACTTGTATTCACTGCTTCGAATCTACTTATGCTACTTGTCAAATGTTTGTTTATCGCAATTATACTGAGCTACCCCCTTGTACTAAGCCATGCATGTAGTATATTAGTCGCATTACAGCATGACTTGCTGAGTACCAAGTACTCACCCTTGCCACAATACAACACCAGTTGAAGGAGAATCTACACCAGCTTTGGAGGAGGAGGAGCTCCAAGAGGAACCGTCTAACTAGGGAGCGAGCCCAGTCAGTTGCTTGTGGTATACTGGATGGCGCCACGAAGTTATCTTATTTTCATTTTGATTATTTCTCTCTTATTGAGTTTTAGCCTGCGTATCATATATTTGTAACTTGACCTAAGGTCGAGCAACCCGCTTGGTTAACTATTTAAGGTACTTTATTATTTCGTTGAGTATGATTGTGATTTTAACGATGTTGAGGCGTATGTGCACTAAGCGCGTTCTGGACTAGTGTTGAATACACGGAGGGTCGGATTTGCAAATTCGGGGCCCGATCGTCGACCCGAATTTGCAAATCCGACCCTCTCCGTGTATTCAACACTAGTCCAGAACGCGCTTAGTGCACACGATCTTAACATCGGTAGATATCACAATCATACCACTCGATACTAATAGAGTACTTTAATTAAATAGTCAAACTGGTTGCTCGACCTTATGGTTAAGTTACAAATATACGCACGCAGGCTAAACTTATTAAAAGAGAAATAATAGCAATGAAAATAAGATAACTTCGTGGCGCCATCCAAGATACCACAGTAACTGATCGGGCTCGCTCCTAAGTAGACGGTTCCTCTTGGAGCTCCTCCTCCAAAGCTGTGTAGTCTCCTCTTCAACTGGTGTTGTATTGTGGCAAGGGTGAGTACTTGGTACTCAAGAAGTCATGCACGAATGCAACTAATATACTACATGCATGGCTTAATACAAAGGAGTGGCTCAAGGTATATTTGCAAGAAGAGCATTTAACAAGTATCATAAGTAGATTCGGCGATAGTAACAAGTAAAGCATAAATAACTTTTCAAGGGGTTTAGTAAACATCTTTCCCATCCTAATCCACATTTCTATCAACATCATTATTAATCCAACCCAACCTTTCAAGTCCAAGTTATTTTTGAGAAAGTCTAACCCTTGATCATAATTCCCAAGCGATGTCCAATACCGCGGACACGGCTTATTCGAATAGATTTTACACTGCAGAGGTTATGCACTTTACCCACAAGATACAAATCAAACACCACAAAGGCGAAGTTCCGTAACAAAGTCTTTCTAAACTTCTAACAAAGACAATCTGGTCCTCCCCGATTGTTGCACACTAACCCTTCCCTTAGCTAAGGCGAAGTTTAGGCCAACCAACCGTTAGATGGGTACCTGCCGCAGCCCCAGACGCTCCCCGCATAACTTACACAAAGGGTGTAGTTGACCTCCGAGGTCCCACAGTGCGTTATTATCAACTTAATCAACTAGGTCCGTCCCATTACGGACATGTGGTTGCATGTTTGACCGGTTCAAAGGCTTGCAAGGTGAAGTCCTTAGGGTGACCAGGGCAAGACTACCCAAGAACCAAACCAACATTCCCTGCCACAACCGGCCCACCCGATCAATCTTGCCACATGCCCTGGCCGAAAACTATTTATCAAACCCCGATTGATTACCATGCACCACGTGCTATCAACATCACATGATACCTTTCCAAAACAAAGGTTCAATATATCATTAAGTCAATATTAACATTTGATTGTCCAAAATCATGTCATGAGCACGAAAGTGTGTCTAAGCAATATACTACAACGATCTAATTTCCCATGTTGGCATTTTAGTAATGTCCAACTAGTAAACCACAACTAGGGTGACAAGGGTCATGGCACATATTTAATTAATCAAGGTGTCATACAAAGAATCGCATTTATCTAATTTCCCATACTTAAATAAGGTATTTTCGATTGAACTAGCATGCAATAAGTTAAATCAAAATAGGTTTCAAAATAGGGTCAATATGGTCAAAGCATAACTTGCCTTCAAAAAGTACTTGCTCTTGGTCCCGAAATGGCTCTGGGTCAATACTTCTCCTTCGAATCCTTCCGGCACTTCAACGTCTACTCGTAACGCGTGCAAATAGCAACAAATGAATAAAACAGTAGACAAAAAGTGTCCAAACATCCAAATAAAGTTCATAAACAGAGAGA
This sequence comes from Rhipidocladum racemiflorum, assembly GCA_036346355.1. NCBI lineage: Eukaryota > Viridiplantae > Streptophyta > Magnoliopsida > Poales > Poaceae > Rhipidocladum > Rhipidocladum racemiflorum. The sequence continues at coordinate 27,092,152 of CM070571.1, forward strand.
ACATAATTTTATGAATTTTTAGAAACTGGAATCGTCAAATTCGGAGTTTAAATGCAAAAGTTATAACATTTTGAAGTTCAAACAATCAATTAAATAATATTACAGAGGAAAAATTTAGTCCAAAAATTAAATAAAATTCATCATTAGGTAGATCTCAATTTTAGACAAATTTAGAAATTTGAAACACTCAAATCGGAGTTGAAACGCAAAAGTTATAAGCGTTTGAAGTTTGAAACAAAATCTGAAATTATTATTTCGAATTAATAAATCTTTTTCTTTTTCGGAAATTAATTATTGCGTCAGCGAGGACACGTGGCAGCCTCTGATTGCTCTGCTGACGTCAGCCGGTTCATGGACGTGGTCCATGGTTTGGCTCGGGTCTACCGTGGACCCGGTCCACGGCTCACGTCTTGGTGGCAGTGGGACCCAGGGGTAGCGTCATTCTTGGCGTCGGCGAGGACTCGGCCAGCTACGACAGTTGGGCGACCTTGGTAGCGTCATCGGCCCGACGTCACCGCCGCGGTGAGTGGCCGGCCCGGCGGGTGGGCGTCTTGGCGTCCGCAGTGCGGTTGCGGCTAAGCCGTGACACGCGAGCGGCGTGTCGGCGTCACGCTGCGTGGAGTGCGTTGTTGCCGGCCGGCGGTCGGCCTTCTGGGCGGCGTGGTGCGATCTCGGCCGTTGATTTGAAAATCAACGGCCCGGATCGAATCTGGTGACGCCGCGTTTGGGGTGAACGTGGTCAATGCGGACCGTTGGATCTAGATCCAACGGTTGAGATCCAATCTAACGCGTTAACGCCGACCGCATTTATCTAGATCTAACTACCGAGATTGGATAAGGGTTTAGCACGTGGATCTCACCGGCGGGTGACGTGGCGTGATCTGGGGCGTTGGATCTGGATCGGACGATGGAGAAGCTTCGAGGCCCGGCGATGGCTTGCGGCGGCGCTGGCTGGCCGGAGTTGAGGACGACGACCACGGCAACGGCGCTTACGCGTGTTCGCCGGCGAGAGGTCTCCTCCGACGCGCTTGACCTCCTTGCTCCGGATTCGACTCAACGCGCGTGAGGATCGGCGACGGCCAATAAATAAAGATTTAATCAATGCGAGCGCTACAAAGAATTACTACGGCGAGCGACATGGCTAAACGGCGGCGGCTCAGGCGATGTTGTCTAGGGCTACGGGTGCGCACGGAAGTCGGCGTCACGGCACGAGTGGCGGCGCATTAAATAGGGCCCTCGACGTCCGTGAAACGCGCGGAAACCGAGGCCCACTCCGTTGCGACGGCGGAGTCCGACGGCGACACGGAGAGGGTGATGTGGCACGCGCACAGCCATTGGATCGAGATCCAACGGTGCATGGGTTTGGGTTCGGTCGACTTTCGAGCCGGGTGGCTCGGTCGGGCTCGGCTCTGACGTGGCTCATCGTGGCCGTTGGATCAAGATCCAACGGCCACGCGTTTGGGTTCTACGAGCGGGTTTGGCTGGACCAACTGGCACGGGTCGGACTCGAGTCTGACTCGGACTCGGGTCCGGTCGGAGGAACAGTAAAACCCAATCGCATTTAATTAATCCAATTAAATTCCCAGAAATTCAATTAAATCATTAAAAATAGCAAAAGACTTAAAAATTCGGAAAAATTCGAAAATATTTTGGAACATTTTGGACTCAAATAAAATATTTTCAACAAATTTTTATTTGCAAAGTTTAATTCTTTAATTATTTCAAAATGGAATAAATTCAAATAAATTCCAAATAAATCCAAATAAATTCCAGAAAATTCCAAAAATTCACCAAAGTGCCAAATCACACATGAATTTAAGAAAAGCAAAATTTTGGGGTGTTACAAACCTCCTTAATGTAATCTCGTCCTCGAGATTCAGGGCTTACTAAAGAAATAGGTTCGGAAACTCTTTCTTCAAATCCTCTTCGCGCTCCCAAGTTGATTCACTCTCCGCATGGTTGCTCCATTGAACTCTGCAGAAACGGGTTGACTTATTCCTCGTCTCTCGATCCATGGTGTCCAGAATCTTCACGGGATGCTCCTTGTAAGTCAGATCTTCTTGCAACTCAATTGACTCTAGCGGTGTCTGCTCCTCAGGCACTCGGAGACACTTCTTCAGCTGGGACACGTGGAACACGTCATGCACTCCTGCTAGTGATTGCGGTAACTCTAGCTGATAAGCAACTTCACCTCGGCGGCTGAGAACCTTAAATGGTCCAACAAATCTCGGCGCGAGTTTTCCTTTGGCATGGAATCTCTTAACTCCTCTGAGCGGTGTCTCTGAGATACACGAAATCTTCTGGTTCAAAACTCAAGTATCGGCGACGGTTGTCAGCATAACTCTTCTATCGTGATTGGGCTATCTTCAATCTCTCCCTGATCATGGCAATCTGTTCTTCAGCTTCTTGAAGAATATCTGGCCCAAAGACACGGCGTTCACCTATCTCATTCCAGTTCAATGGCGTCCGACAGGGTCGACCATATAGTGCTTCAAATGGTGACATTTGCAAACTTTCTTGGTAACTGTTGTTGTAACTGAACTCCGCATACGGCAGACTCTTATCCCAAGAGGTAGCATAAGCCAATGCACACGCTCTTAACATATCCTCCAGAATCTGATTGACTCTTTCAGTCTGGCCATCCGTCTGTGGATGATAAGCTGTACTGAAGTTCAAACGGGTTCCCATGGCTTCATGTAGCTTATTCCAGAACCTCGAGGTAAACTGGGTACCTCTATCCGATACGATCTTCTTTGGCACTCCGTGCAAACAGACGATCCTGTTCATATACAACTCTGCTAACTTATCTCCCGAGTAAGTGGTCTTCACAGGGATAAAATGGGCGACCTTGGTCAAGCGATCCACTATAACCCATATGGAGTCATAACCTCCTTGAGTCTTAGGCAAACCGGTAATGAAATCCATTCCGATTTCCTCCCACTTCCACTCAGGTATTTTCAACGCAACAATCCTGCTGGTCTCTGATGCATTGCCTTGACTCTCTGGCATACGTCGCACAATGCAACATGCTCGGCAACTTCACGCTTCATGCTCGGCCACCAGAATCTCTCCTTCAAATCCTGATACATCTTGGCACTTCCTGGGTGAATTGAATACTTGGAGTCATGGGCTTCTTCTAGAATCAACTGCTTCAGCTCATTTTTGTTCGGCACACAAATGCGATCCTTCATCCATAACGTGCCTTGCTCATCCAACTTGAAGTCCTCTGCCTTGCCTTCATCCATGATGGACTTAATCCTGCGGATCTTGTCATCATCCTTCTGTCCTTCTCGGATCTGATCTTCTAGGGTAGGCTTCACTTCCAATGCGGCCATGAATCCTTCTGGTACGACTTCAATCTGCATTCTCTGGAAATCCTCACATAGCTCATCCTGACTTGTGGCTAGCAACATACTCACGGTATGGCTTTTCCGACTCAGAGCATCGGCAACTACGTTGGCCTTCCCGGGATGGTAATGGATTCCAACATTGTAGTCCTTGATCAACTCTAACCATCTTCTCTGCCTCATGTTCAAGTCTGATTGGGTGAAGATGTACTTAAGACTCTTATGGTCCGTGTATACTTCACATCTGTTTCCAATTAAGTAGTGACGCCATAATTTCAAGGCATGCACTACGGCTAGCCTAGCTCCAGGTCATGCGTCGGATAATTCTCCTCATGTGGCCTCAACTGTCTTGATGCATAAGTTTACTTACCTTTCCATTCTCGGACAAAGACACATCCAAGTCCTTGGCGCGATGCGTCACAATAAATATCAAAGCTTTGATTGACGTCCGGTAGGACTAACACTGGCGCTGATGTCAATCGTTTCCTCAGCTCCTGAAAACCTTTCTCACACTCCGGCGTCCATGCAAACTTCTTCTCCTTTTTCAGCAATTGCGTAAGAGGTTTCGCAATTGTCGAAAAGCCTTCAATGAAACGGCGATAGTAACCTGCCATTCCAAGGAAACTCCGGATCTGGGTCACGGTCTTCGGCTGTTCCCAATGTAACACAGCTTCTACCTTGCTTGGATCAGCGGCGACACTTTCTGCGGTTATTACATGTCCGAGGAACTCCACCTTGTCCTTCCAAAAATCACACTTGCTGAACTTGGCGAAGAGTTGCTGTTCCCTCAGCTTTTCCAAAACTCGCCTCAAGTGCTCTGCATGTTCATCCTCTGTCTTGGAGTAGATTAGAATATCATCTATGAACACAACAACAAACTTGTCCAAATATTCCATGAACACCTCTCATATTCATGAAATAGGCTGGTGCATTCGTCAAACCAAAAGACATAACTGTAAACTCATAATGCCCATATCTTGACGAGAATGCGGTCTTCGGAATATCTTCTGATCGGATCTTCAACTGATGGTATCCCGATCTCAGATCAATCTTGGAGAAAACTCCGGCTCCTCTCAGCTGATCAAACAGATCATCGATCCTGGGTAGCGGGTACTTATTCTTCACGGTGACTTCATTGAGTGCACGGTAGTCAATGCACATCCTGAAACTCCCGTCTTTCTTCTTGACGAACAAAACTGGCGCTCCCTACTACGCACGAACTCGATCTGATAAATCCTTTCTCCATCGGCTCTTCAAGCTGTTTCTTCATCTCTACTAATTCCTCGGTGGACATCCGATAAGGTCTCTTTGCTATCGGTCTTTGTGCAGTACAAGCTCTATCACAAACTCTATGTCCTCGTCTGGCGGCATACCGTAGATCTTCAGAAAAACATCCGGGTACTCATTCACCATCGAGACATCCTCTATGCCGATTGCCTTGGTATCAAGTTAACCATCAACTATCCATCTCTAACGGAAGTAGCTTGAAATTCAACTTTCTTTCCACACGGGCTCTCAACTGAGATAGTCCTTCGTCCACAATCCAATACGGCCTTGTGCTTGGATAACCAATCCATTCCCAAAATAACATCTAATGTCTGGGTCTCCAAAATAATAAGGTTCGCTAGGAACTCTATCCCATCTATTAGTATTCTCACCCTAACATCCTACTTTAGTTCGGAGTTCGGAACCAGGGGTTTGAACCAAAAGCATGCACTTAAGTCTTGCAATCTCCAAATCATTTTTAGCAGCAAAGCCTTGTGAAACAAACGAATGCGAAGCTCCAGAATCAAACAAAATCTGCAGGTGTAATCGAGTTAACATGTAACTTACCCAAGACGACGTCCGTGGCATTCTGCGGTGCATCTGCGGTGACATGATTGACTCGGCCTCTCACCACGGCCTGGTGCCGCTTCCCGTGCTAGCGCCCTAGCCGGTGTGGATCCCAGTTGAAGCGAATCGGGGTCACTCCTGCTGTCTTCTTAGGACAACCGTTGGCAAAGTGTCCTGGCTCGTTACAATTGTAGCAGCGTCTCATCCCCTGTTGACTACCTGGCGGCGTTTACGGCCGGTCTTGGGTCCGATAGTTCGATTGACGGGTCTTGGTGCTGGTTACGGTGTCCTTGTTGTATTCTCGCTGGAATCGAAAAACTGATTTGGTGCAACCCTCAAACGTTGCCGCGCTCCCCGACGCGATCCACGATGCCGCATCCTGCGCTTCTGTTCTCATCCGGGCCTTGCGCTTGTCCTCAAGAATAAGCGCCTTATTCACCAACTCTTGGAAATCTGGAAAGGTGTGGGTGATCAATCCCACCTCGATCCTGAAGTTAAGTCCCTTCATGAAACGAGACTGTCTGGCTTTATCTGTCGCTACATCCTCAGGTGCGTAGCGAGCAAGCTGTGTGAACTTGTTCAGGTATTCGGCCACTGGCTAATTACCTTGCTTCAGTGCCCTGAACTCCTCTTTCTTGAGATCCATGATTCCTTCAGGCACGTGATAATCGATTTAAATGCAGCTGTGAACTCCTCCCAAGTGATGTCCTGAGGGTTCTCTTGCATGGCGCAGAAGTTCTCCCACCATTCGGCGGCTGTTCCTTCCAACTGATGAGAAGCGTAGAGTACCTTCTCATTTCCTATGCATTGAGCAATGTGTAGCTTCCTCTCAATTGACCTTAACCAGTCATCGGCTTCCAACGGGTTAGCATTCCCGGAGAAAGTGGGTGGATGAGTCCTCATAAACTCTAACGGTCTTGTGTTCTGGCGTTGTCCCTGATTGACTTGATTAGCGGTGGCCTGAGCAGTGACGTGTTGCATCTGTTGCATCATAGCATGCATCAACTGTGTCTGAGCAGCAAGAAATGCTCCAAAATTCTGCATGTCCAATGGCGGTGCTGGTGCTCCATCATTGGGGTTTTCTGCTGGGCGAGAACCTCTTCCATTGCCTTCAAGGTTTCCGCGGGTGTTCACCATCTGTCGATTGCTCCAAGGTTTCAGAGATGAGAGGGAAATAGGAATAGATAAGTAATATGGAACTTATGCGGGGCGAAAGGTGTAACTTAAAGTCCAACTTTATTATTCTAATCAATAGTAACTTGGTATGGTTGCTTACAATGCCTAGGGGCCTTGCAACACATACTGCACACTCAGCAAGCAATGAAAATCTAAATCGAACTAACACTGGAGTCTAACGCCTAAGGGTGACTCTTTATTCTATGACGCGACTCGGCGAAGGAGTCTCACTAAAGAACCTACGCTCACTCATCGAGAAAACCTCCACGACACGGAGTGCAGGCCGCGGCATAGGCGCAAAACGATCGCCATGTCCAAAGAATCGTGTCATCTGTGGTAGTCGAAGAAGCGATGTCCTCCTCAAGCTCCGGCTCCTCGGGTCTGCAGTTCGTAGCTCGAGCATTGGCTCGGCTGCAGTGCGTACAATGCCGTCTCTAACTCTCCAATCCTTTGCAGAAGGTGAGACACATACTCTTGAGCTTCCCGCCATCTGTTCTTCTCTGTCGTGATTTCTTTGCGGGCCTTCTGTAGCTCCTTGCTTGTATCATTGAGTACATCCTCCTGTGCGACAACAAGTCGTGCCAACTGTGTAACCATGGCATTCTCATCCTGAATCGCCTTCGGGTTAATAAGGTTATTGCTGCGCGGATGATACCGGAACACTGTGCTCTCCAATTCTCTAGCGTAGATACGGGTAATGTGCCGCATTGCTCGTCGTGACACCTCTTGGATACCCATCTGCATTGTAGACCTCCTGGCAGTGCAGTGTATCGGGCGATTGCCTGGGCCCTTCTTCCTAGCAGGAACCACAATCTTCACGTCACAAGCCTTGATCAATCCTGCTTGTCTGATCACGTCCACTTGGTATTGCGGCTTCTCAAAATCTCCGAGAGTCTGTAGCATACGCCAAAGTTCTGCGGCGTGACCAACCTCCAGATCTACGTAGTTGAACTCTCCCTCCATCTGTCACAAGAGTGCTCACGTAAGAACACAAAATTTTTAAATCGTGACAAGGTAAGGAAAAATTCAGCAAGAGACAAGAAAAGAGAGAAGGGAATAAGTCGAGATGCATTTCTTATCTTGACGAACTTTTAACCTTTAGAAAATAGGTTTTAACCTCTCTACGACCATTCTAGCTAGGGTTGAGCCTACGGTCAGTATGGCTCTGATACCACCTCTGTCGGGACCCGAATTTGCAAATCCGGACCCTTTGTGTATTCAACACTAGTCCAGGAACGCGCTAGTGCACACAGTCTTAACATCGGTAGATATCACAATCATACCACTCGATACTAATAGAGTACTTTAATTAAATAGTCAAATTGGTTGCTCGACCTTATGGTCAAGTTACAAATATACGCCACGCAGGGCGAAACTTATTAAAAGAGAAATAATAGCAATGAAAATAAGATAACTTCGTGGCGCCATCCAAGATACCACAGGCAACCGACCGGCTCGCTCCTAAGTAGACGGTTCCTCTTGGAGCTCCTCCTCCAAAGCCGGTGTAGTCTCCTCTTCAACTGTGTTGTATTGTGGCAAGGGTGAGTACTTGGTACTCAAAGAAGTCATGCAATGAGAATGCAACTAATATACTACATGCATGGCTTAATACAAAGGAGTGGCTCAAGGTATATTTGCAGTAAGAGCATTTAACAAGTATCATAAGTAGATTCGAAAGTAGTAGTAACAAGTAAAGCATAAATAACTTTTCAAGGGGTTTAGTAAACATCTTTCCCATCCTAATCCACATTTTTATCAACATCATTATTAATCCAACCCAACCTTTCAAGTCCAAGTTATTTTTGAGAAAGTCTAACCCTTGACTGTAATTCCCGAGCGATGTCCAATACCGCGGACACGGCTATTCGAATAGATTTTACACTCTGCAGAGGTTATGCACTTTACCCACAAGATACAGTCAAACACCACAAAGGCGAGTTCTCGTAACAAAGTCTTTCGGAAACTTCTAACAGCACAACTGGTCCTCCCTGGTTGTTGCACACTAACCCTTCCCTTAGCTAAGGCGAAGTTTAGGCCAACCAACCGTTAGATGGGTACCTGGCCGCAGCCTCAGACGCTCCCCGCACAACTTACATAAAGGGTGTAGTTGACCTCCGAGGTCCCACAGTAATGCGTTATTAGCAACTTAATCAACTAGGTCCGTCCCATTACGGACATGTGGTTGCATGTTTGACCCAGTTCAAAGGCTTGCAAGGTGAAGTCCTTAGGGTGACCAGGCAAGACTACCCAAGAACCAAACCAACATTCCGGTGCCACAACTGGCCCACCGATCAATCTTGCCACATGCCCCTGGCCGAAAACTATTTATCAAACCCCGCTTGATTACCATGCACCACGTGCTATCAACATCACATGATACCTTTCCAAAACAGGTTCAATATATCATTAAGTCAATATTAACATTTGATTGTCCAAAATCATGTCATGAGCACGTAAGTGTGTCTAAGCAATATATTACAACGATCTAATTTCCCATGTTGGCATTTTAGTAATGTCCAACTAGTAAACCACAACTAGGGTGACAAGGGGTCATGGCACATATTTAATTAATCAAGGTGTCATACAAAGAATCGGCATTTATCTAATTTCCCATACTTAAATAAGGTATTTTACGATTGAACTAGCATGCAATAAGTTAAATCAAAATAGGTTTCAAAATAGGGTCAATATGGTCAAAGCATAACTTGCCTTCAAAAAGTACTTGCTCTTGGTCCCGAGTGGCTCCTGGTCAATACTTCTCCTTGAATCCTTCCCAGGACTTCAACGTCTACTCGTAACGCGTGCAAATAGCAACAAATGAATAAAACAGTAGACAAAAAGTGTCCAAACATCCAAATAAAGTTCATAAACAGAGAGAACATAATTTTATGAATTTTTAGAAACTGGAATCGTCAAATTCGGAATTTAAATGCAAAAGTTATAGCATTTTGAAGTTTAAATAATCAATTAAATAATATTACAGAGGAAAACTTTAGTCCAAAAATTAAATAAAATTCATCATTAGGTAGATCTCAATTTTAGACAAATTTAGAAATTTGAAACACTCAAATCGGAGTTGAAACGCAAAAGTTATAAGCGTTTGAAGTTTGAAACAAAATCTGAAATCATTATTTCGAATTAATAAATCATTTTCTTTTTCGGAAATTAATTATTGCGTCAGCGAGGACACGTGGCAGCCTCTGATTGGTCTCGGCGTCGGTAAGTTCATGAACGTGGTCCATGGTTTGGCTCGGGTCTCTGCGTGGACCCGTCCCACGGCTCACGTCTTGGTGACAGTGGGACCCACTGAGGTAGCGTCATTCTTGGCGTCGGCGAGGACTCGGCCGGCTAGCGGTGGGACCCATCGGTGACGTCATCGCCGACGTCACCGCACGCGGCTAGGGTGGCGGCCAGCGGGTGGGCCGTCTTGGCGTCCGCGGTGCGGTTGCGGCTAAGCCGTGACACGCATGAGCGGCGTGTCGGCGTCACGCGATGGGTGCGTTAGGCTGCGGCCCGGCGCGGCGGTCGGCCTTCTGGGCCAGCGTGGCACGATCTCGGCCGTTGATTTCAACGGCCCAGATCAGATCTGGTGACGCACGTTTGGGGTGAACGTGGTCAATCTGGACCGTTGGATCTAGATCCAACGGTTGAGATCTAGATCCAACGGTTGAGATCCAATCTAACACGTATAACGCGGCTAACGCTGACCGTACGATCTAGATCTAACGGCTGAGATTGGATAAGGGTTTAGCACGTGGATCGGACGGTGGAGAAGCTTCGAGGCCCGGCGATGGCTTGCGGCGGCGCTGGCTGGCCGGAGTTGAGGACGACGACCACGGCAACGGTGCTACGGGCGTGCTCCGGCGAAGTGAGAGATCTCCTCCGACGCGGCTTGACCTCCTGCTCGATCTCGACCTCAGCGGCGAGGACGGCGACGGCGCGAAATAAAGACTTAACCGCGGCGGAGCGCTACGCAACTACGGCGAGCGATTGCGGCTAAACGGCGGTGGCTCAGGCGACGTTGTCTAGGGCTACGGGTGTGCACGGAAGTCTGCGTCACAGCACGGGTGGCGGCGCATTAAATAGGGCCCTCGACGTCTGTGAAACGCGCGGAAACCGAGGCCCACTCCGTTGCGGCGGCGGAGTCCGACGGCGACACGGAGAGGGTGACGTGGCACGCGCACAGCGGTTGGATCGAGATCCAACGGTGCGTGGGTTTGGGTTCGGGTCTGACTCGGGCGAGCTGGTTGGCTCGGTCGGGCTCGGGCTCGGGTGACGTGGCTCAATCGTGGCCGTTGGATCAAGATCCAACGGTCACGCGGGTTTGGGTTCGGTCGAGCGGGTTAATTTGGACCAATCAAGCGCGGTCGGACTCGAGTCTGACTCGGACTCGGGTCCGGTCGGAGGAACAGTAAAACCCACTCGCATTTAATTAAATCATTAAAAATAGCAAAAGACTCAGAAAAATTCCAGAAAAATTCTGGAAAATATTTTGGAACATTTTGGACTCAAATAAAATATTTCCAACAAATTTTTATTTGCAAAGTTTAATTCTTTAATTATTTTAAAATAGAATAAATTCAAATAAATTCCAAATAAATTCCAGAAAATTCCAAAAATTCACCAAAGTGCCAAATCACACATGAATTTAAGAAAAGCAAAATTTTGGGGTGTTACACTGACAGAGGTGGTATCAGAGCCATACTGACTGTAGGCTCACCCATAGTTAGATTGGTCGTAGTGAGGATAAAACCTATTTTCTAAAGATAAAAATTTGGTCAAGATAATGAATGAATTCTCGACTTACCCCTTTCTTCCTTATTCATACCCCTTGCTGAGTTCTTTTCGTCTTCCACATTGATTTTAAAATGTTGCGTTCTTACGCGAGCGTCTTTTGGCAGATGATGATGAAGAACAACTATGCCGAGCGTGAAGGTGGCTACGCTGCCGAGTTGTGGTGTATGCTTCAGTTTCTTGGAGGTTTTGAGAGGCCGCTCTACCGAGGGACTACAGTCGTGCAGGCAGGAGTGGTCATAGGATGGGACGTCAGGATCACAGTGTATGCCCGAGAGAAGACGAAGTTCAGCCGCCCTTTCCACTTCACCGCCAGGAGGTCTACCTTTGAGATGGGAATCCAGGAGGTGTCGCGTCGAGCGATGCAGCAGATCGCTCGCACCTACTCCAGAGAGCTGGAAGGCACAGTATTCCGTCACCACCCACGCCGAGACAACTGGAAGGCACAGTATCCCATTTTAAAAAATAATTTAGCCTTTAATCCTCTTATGCATCTCTACTTTAGGCGATTTTCTTTCGATTGGCTCGCTCTTTATTGTTTCTTGGTTGCTCGAGTTTTTTATGGACACCATCTGCGGGTTTATATAACTCCCAAGTTCTCTTCCAAAAGAAGTAGAAATCCTAATCTAATCCTACAGATTCACCTAGAACTTTTTGTACCACATTTCTCTAAACACTAAAAAAGACTAGGTATAAATCATCATACTCAACAATCCTCGATAAAAAGGGAAAAAATTGTATTTAATACAAGTTTTAACTCATATCTACAAGATGATACAACAGTTTCGCGTATTTACAAAAAAACCTATCATCTCCGGTTCCCCGTAAACCAGCAAAGCATGACCGGTTCCCCAGGAACCGACCAAGCCATGGCAAAAAAAATATTTTTTTTCTTTTTTCTAATTTTTGAAACCGAATTGATTCAAATGCAAATAACTTTCGCTATACAACTCCAAATTCAATGAGACAACTTTCTAATTTTTTGTAAAATAATTTAGATTATGAATATGCAAAAAAAAAATTTAGTTTTGATTATTGTGCAGCAAACGATGTCCAGGTCACAGTCACGAAGCGCTGTTTACGATTTGGGGAGTATGAAATTTACTATGGTTTGGGGAGTATGAAATTTAACTAACTCCTCAAATTTACTATGGTTTGGATACTATCAAATTTAACTATCTCCTCAAATTTACTATGGTTTGGGAGTATGAAATTTAACCATCTCCTCAAATTTACTATGGTTTAGCCAGTATCAAATTTAACTATCATTTTTATATTGGAAAGTTCATTGATGAAGTTTGCTTGATCCTAGAGTGGATTGTGAACCGATACTTTTCATATTTTGATGGATTAGAAATCGTGGATTATATTAGAAATAATTCTGATGGAAATGAATCTTGAGGACATTAAGGGTTCATAAAAACTATGCAATGCAAAACGCAAAATCAGAAACGGTCTTAGGAATGCAACAAGAGGCACATAAAGAACTGACTGAAACAACTGAGGATCCAACATAAAAATATAATATCTATTCTTTATGATGCAGTGCTGCTGCTGATGAGCGCATGGAAAAGTTAGCAAAAGAAGAGGCAAAGAAACTAATAACAGTAATTTCTAATGTCTTCCTCAGAAACTCGTCTTTCTTTGGGGGTTAAGTCGACATTCTTAATGTTGCAGTTCGTAAATCTATCGGCACCACATGTACGCCTTGGCTATTTTAATTAAGCACAACTATCACTGCATCACATGATTCCTTAGACATTTTTAAATTTTATTTTTATTGAGATTCCGGTAGAGGTTAAAGGTGATCGTTGCGTAAAAAACATTCATTATATGACAAAGCAATACAGACCGAAAATAATTGCATGCCACCGGGTTTATTGGTGCACATACACTCAACACTATTGTTCTACTAGTAAATTTAATTTGGAAAAAGTCCATATAACACCTCAAACTATGAAACCAGACATTTGACCCCTGTTGACACTAAAAACTTGAAGTGGGGTTTTCAAGTTCAAACACACCAATCGAACACCGGGTTCGAGCGTGCCAGCCAATTTGAGGAGATAGTTAAATTTGATAGTGGCCAAACCATAGTAAAGTTAAATTTCATACTCCCCAAACCGTAAACTGCGCTTCGTGACCGTGACCTGGACATCGTTTGCTGCACAATAATCAAAACTACAATATTTTTGCATATTCATAATCTAAATGATTTTATAAAAATTTAGAAAGTTGTCTTATTGAATTTGGAGTTGTATAGCGAAAGTTATTTGCATTTGAATCAACTCGGTTTCAAAAATTAGAAAAAAAATGATTGAAATTGATAAATTAAAATCTTGGCATATTAGCTAATCAAAATATCGAGCACACCTAACGTTTTATTAGTTAATACACCATATTCAGAATGTTGTAGCAGAAGAATAATTAGAGATTGAAATGGAAACTTATTACTTTTCATCACCACGCATGGCAACATGTTTAGTACATTAACTATACATAGGATCTAAGTACAACAAAAATATAATATAAAAGTACTAATTATCCTGAAAACTGATAAAGACAAAGTACGGTCTACCCAACGATCTAATCCTCTTGATAACCCTCATCTTGGTAGTTCTGATCTTGTGTTGCTTCTCACCCCATGCCTCATAGGCGAGTCCATTGGAATCCATATCCCAACAAGATATATGACCTCCAAAGTAATTTTCTAAGCAAAGGGGAGTTAAACAAGAGTGAGTACAAAAGTACTCAGCGAGCATTAAAAACAAAATGCAATAGATAAATTTTTCTTTCATTTCCACATCCATCTCAAGAATACCATCCTCCAGTCCTCTTATCGAAAAATAGGGTTTATTAGAAAAAGTTGTGCTTCTAATTTTAGTTATTGAAAATACTACTAGCACTCGTATATGAGGCAGACTTAGCTTCCGTAGCTTCCAATCCAGGAGACAGGCATAAATTTATGATTTGACCCTATGCAGGTTTGTACCACTTTACCTATAGTGACCCCTTCTTGTGAGGCCCAAGAATGTTTATCACTAGTCCGGTAATAGATGTCCAACCCTAGTAGCAAACAAGTAGTGATGTCTTTGACTGTTCCTCACCTACCATCAGCATACCAGTTGTATTTTGCTACCGCAGGAACACTGATACTCAACCCAAGGCTTTAAATATAATGCCTCAACATTCTAAGCCCATAGCTAAGTTCCAACAATTTCAGCCCATGGCCGAATTCTCAAATATCAGCCCATAGCTGCATTTTAAACTATCAGCCCATATCTACGTTCTAAAATCTCATCCCATAGTTGATTTCTAATCTCTCCAGCCCATAACTGAGGCCTACATTCTCAACCCATAGTTGAGTCTTACGATCAGCCCATAGCTGAGTCCTACATTCTCAACCCAAATTGAGTCATACGTTCTCAGCCCATAGTTGAGTTATAATCACTTCAGCCCATAGCTGAATTCCAACCATTTCAGCCCGTTTCCCCCTCCGACCCCTTCACCTGGCCGCCATATGGTCTCTATGTCGCCATCGGCTCAGTCTTATCCACTCCACCTTTACTCCCTAAACTTCACTCTCTCTCTCCATGGTGCTTCCCCGATCCGGTTGATCGGCCCATCGCCGATGCTGGCAACGACTTCCCCGCATCGCGCCCAAACCGCTACATGCCATGGGCCGCGCGTCCCGCCGCATCACGAGTGGTCGCGTCGCTCCTCCTTCGACCTCAGCTCTATGGCTCCCTCCCCAACTCACTCTGCCACACAGCTGTCCACATCCGCTCGCCGGCCTCCTCAGTTTGCGCCAGGACAAGCTCCTATCATGGTTGCCCCTTTTACTCTATGTCTCCTATGTGCATCATGGTGATCTACTGATTTCTTAGCACTATGGTCATGAGATGTTTGTACGATTTTATTCATTTACTGAGAGTTGGGTTGATGATGATTCAATAACTAGGTTGGATGACAGGATGGCAGTATTGTGGCGATATCCAAGGATTTAGCACACACCGAAGAGTGTGACGAGTCCGTGGGCATGTGCAATGCCACCCTTGCAACCACTACGATCTGAACCACTAATCCCTCTTACTGTTTTTAGCCTCTAAATTGGTTTGTACTACTGTTGCTTCTATGTTGCTATTTGTGGCTAAAGAATTCATGGTTACCTGTGATTGTGGGAATAAAATGGACATGGAATGTGCCACTGGTTGGTGAGGATGTAGTGGTGTGATCTTGTGCTGGAACCTCCTGGTGGTCTCCTTGCTTGAGCTCCTTCTTGCTCCTGGTTGTGGGCTTGGTGGTGGCCTCCTAGCTCCTGTCTTCTGGTCTCCTGGTGGCCTGTGCTGTTTGTGGTTTGTGGCTTGGATGCTTGGATGGCTTACCTTAGGGGCTTTGCTATTGGGTGAGGCTTTGGCTTAAGGGAGAAGGAAAATGGCTATAGGGCTTCGGCTGGAAAGTATCCCCTTTTAACAGTGACTCGTGTTTATCCATTTTCATTGTGGAAATTCTTACCATTTTGCTGCGGAGGATTTATCTTTCCACCATGCGATATTTGTGCACTATTTGTGTAATGCTACGGTTACCCATAATTTTTCAGGTTTGTTTTAAAGTCGGGTGATGAAATCCTAATTCATGAGAGGTGCCGATTTGGCCTCGAATGAATCTGGTATCCCAACAAGCGATACCAACTCATACGGGTCTGACAATATTCTCTTGTCACTTTAATTTATTGAACCTGGTTTTATTTTCACAATTGATCGACTAACAATATTACGGTCGAAAATCAATTTAAGTGTAACTTTTAGGAACTTCAATATATTCATGTAATTTTTATTTTTGGAATGCAGTTGAGTATTCTTGAGTATTGTAATTAATACCATGTACAAAGTTTGTAATAAATAAAATGTACAATTACTTTGCTAATTAATTTAATTATGTGAGTTATTAATTATGTTAATGATCTCATTTGCCTTAATAATTACTGGGGTTGTTTCAGCTTTCGTACGTCAATGAGCCTGTTCGAGATCGCGGTGCCCACGAGCCTAGCCGCGAAGCTTACTACGGTGAAAGTGGCACCCTTGGACATGTGCGTCGCAACGCGGGAGCCGAAGGAGTACACGTCGGGGCTCGAACATGTGACTGGGGAGGGCGGAGACGGTGGAAGACGAAGCATCAGAGAAGCCGGTGGTGGGGGTGAGGAGGTACATGAGGACAAAGTTGAGTTTGGATCCGACGACAAGGGTGGAGAAGACGAAATCGAGCTCGTTGAGGCCGAAGTTGGGCCGGGAGGCGGAGAGCAGGGAGAAGCCGCAGGCCGCCCACCCGGCCAGGAAGAGACCGAGGATGCCGCCGCAGCGGCCGTCAGCGCCGAAGTCCGCGGCGTCACCAGATCCACCGCCGTAGGATTGCGGGGGAGGGGGCAGCTTGCCTTCGGTCCAGACGGGGAGGGGAACTGGAGGCGGAGGAGGAGGTGGAGAGTGGGGAGAAGGAGAGGTTTGCAATGGGGGCTGGGAAGACGGGGACTCCATGGCTATGCCAGATCCATGTGGTCGTCCTCATCAAGGTAGCTGGCTGGCTGGGCAAGGGGTGCTAGGAGTGGTGGTTTGGTGACACGGGGTGCGGGGAGGGAGATGTGGAGAGGAGAAAAAAAAAGAAGTGGGGAGGTAGTTGGGTTAGCTTGCGCGTGTGACATCTACAGCACAACAGCGAACAATGGGAGGGGTTAGACGATGTGGAGTAAATCCCTTCTTTTATCAGTTAAGATATAACAGTCAATAAAGATAAAATAGAAAAAGTGGTCAAGACTCGGGAGTCAATACCACTTTTGTGAATTTGACGAGTTTAGATGGGAATAGCCATGTTTCAGTGTAATCATCTACTTCCAATAAGCTATTTACAGTGGCGGACCATGATACTACTATGGATGCAATGGGAGGAGATTTGGATGGATATAGCTATCTTTTTTCTTGAAGTTGGATATGAATAATATATTATACATATTTCCCTCTTCGATATTTACTTCGCAGACCTTTGATTGGTTAGACGGACCGAAACATGAGCTGATTCAAGATTGGATCCTCGGTGTCACCATGCACTAACCTCACTTGAGCAATCAGCACTCCTTCTGCATTCCTACACAAGAAATTAGATAGTACAGATGCAATCAGCACATATACGAATAGATATCGCTCATCTCTACTCTTTTTGTATTCCTACAGAGGACACTAGATAGTACAGAAGCAATCAGCACATATATCAATATCGATACTCTCAAATCTTAACAATGATCCAATGTTTTCAGATTTAGGTGATTTCAGTAAACAAAACATCTGAATGATGTTTATCAAATCCCATAGGGATATAGGAATCAGCACATATCGCTCATCTCATATTATACTTGTTAGGGTTAGAGCACGGCAAAATAATGGAGACAATGATTTAACGTGGAAAAACCCTCTCGGGAAAAAACCACGGGAAACAATCCACTAAATGGTTCAAGGATTACATGTACAAGGGGGTGGCTTATATAGCTAAAGAGTCCGAGTTGTAGAAGACTAGGACTAATAATCTATTTGGATAATACCAAAAGATATGGTAGTTAGAGATATTTGAGTTATCTCCAACAAACCTCCCCTTAACTCAAAATCCATACTAAAATTATCTCCAAGAAACCCTGAAGGGTAATGAAGCACTGAAAGTCCAAAGGACAGTGCGATATGAAAGACTGGAACAGTTAATCTAAACACTTCATGCGAAGCAAGATTGAGCAAACCACCAGTAGGTCGAGAGAACGACTGGAACAGTCAAACCAACACAGCTATAACAAAACAGACAAAGAATCTGGGTCTTCAATTCATAACCCCAGTGAAGTCTGAATCTGTGCAACTGACCTTCTGAATAAATGCCCAATCATCAAATGGCAAAAACCAAGACATCACCTGTGGCGCTTGATAAATAGCGAAGAACTCATCTCATGGACTTTTGGCATGCTCCACTTGGAACATAAAATTCGGCAAACTGCCTACTGAAAATCCATAACATGGTTGAAACTGCTCCTGAAAAACTGTCAAGATGAAGAGAACTGATGTGCTGTCAATGGAGTATAAATTGCAGTAAACCCCTCATATTGAGGGAAGACAACAAAATAACGTTGTATTATCCACTAAGAAGCAAAACTCCTTGTTGCACTTTAATACTTCATCTCTCTGAATTGGAGCAAAACCTTCACTAGAAAAACTCCGAAGAGCTTAATGCTGCCACCAGGATGTCATCAAATTCCAAATGAACGTTGCTAAAACCTTTATAATGGTCAAAGTATCCAAACGGTGAATAAACACCAAATTAACGGTGACGAAACACCAAAGTAGAGGTGATGAAACACCAAATTAGTTGTCTCCTCAACTTTTTTTCTCTCCAAAGTTGACGATGCAACGTCAAATAAACCTCCAGTGATAAATTGACGACGAAACGTCGAATGAGGTGCCAAGAATCCGCCAATGATAAATCGACAATGAAACATCGAAGAAATCTTCAATGATAAATCTTGCCGTCGATAATAGCATGAAGTTCGAACGGGAGCCCAAAAGATCGGAATCTCCTCTGGCTTGAGTCATTGAAGCCACGGACTTGAAATCACTTGGCACATGAGCAAGTCGAAGGACTTCACGGGAACTTCACGGACATGAGAAAAAACTCCAATTCAGACTTTGAGGCAAGGCAAAGCCACGGACTTTTCTTGAGATGTGAGGCTTCACGAATCCGATTGAGTGCGGCTCAGCGTGCAGCTTGGCGCACAGGAGGTCGCCCGGTCGATGGCCGGATCGGGAGGCAAATCGCCGGCGGTCGGCTGGCTGGAGTGTGTCGGGGCCGCGGCCGGGCGACGCAAAGTCGCGGACAGAGCGTAGAGGCGACGCGGAAACCGACGGTGACACGCGGCTGGAGGTGCGCGAGAGGCCGGAGGCGGTTGGGGCTCTAGAGCCGAAGTTGGATCGGAGGTGGCGGCCGCGGCTCTGGAGCGCTGGAGCGTCGAAGGCAATGGGCCGAAGATTGCGAGCGGCCGGAGTGGTCAACAGACGCTACTCGGAACGGCTGATGGCCGCAGGAGTCGACGGAGCACCGGATGGCCGAGGCAGATGCGACGATGACGGTCGTGCAGGTGCTACCCCGGGAGTATCCTTCTTCCAGGGCAGCGGATCAACGGAAAACCTGGCTCTGATACCACTTGTTAGGGTTAGGGTTGCACACGCACACGCACACAATAGATTGGAACGGTGGACACGGGATTTAAGTGGAAACCCTTGCGGGAAAAAACCACAAGAGACGAAATCCACTATGGACGTTCAAAGGATTACAAGTACATGGGGGTGGCTTATATAGCCAATGAGTCCGTATTGTAGAAGGCAAGGACTCCATATTTGTTAAGATAAGATTGATGAGTCATATTCCTAACAAACCTCCCCTTGACTCAAAATCCATAATGAAAATTTGTCTCCAAGAAACCCCGAAGGGCAATTAAGCACCATGAATACCAACCAAGTCAAGACAATGCTTGAACTTGGTATTAGAGAGAGACTTGGTGAGCATGTCTGCAGGATTATCATCAGTGTGTATCTTTCCAACAACAATATGTCCTTCAGCAACAATGTCGCGAATAAAATGGTACTTGATATCAATGTGCTTGGTCTTGGCATGATACATATCATTCTTGGTCAAACAAATAGCACTCTGACTATCACAATAAACAGTAAGAGTATCCTGTTTAATACCAAGTTCAGAAACCAGACCTCGCAACCAAATAGCTTCCTTAACGCCTTCAGTAGCTGAAATATATTCCGCTTCAGTAGTAGAAAAGAGCGGCAATAGGCTGTAAGGATGCCTTCCAACTGACTGCAGAACCACACAAAGAGAAGATATAACCAGAAATTGATCTTCGTTTATAAAGATCACCAGCATAATCAGAATCAACAAACCCAAGAACATCCTTTATCTTCACTTTATTCTTATCAAATATCAAGGCAAAATTTGAAGTGCCTTTTAAATAACGAAGAATCCACTTAACTGCATTCCAATGCTCTTTGCCAGGATTATGCATAAATCTGCTAACAACACTAACAGAATGAGCCAAATCTGGTCTGGTGCAAATCATAGCATACATGAGATTACCAACTGTACTAGAGTAAGGAATACGAGACATATAGTCTTTATCTTCTACATTAGTAGGACACTGACTTGAAGATAATTTAAAATGAGAGGCAAAAGATGTAGAAACAGGTTTGCAATCACTGAGATTAAATCTGCCAAGTACCTTCTCAATATAACTTTTCTGAGATAGAAATAATGTACCAGCTTTGCGATCACGCTGGATTTCCATCCCAAGAATTTTCTTTGCTGGACCAAGATCTTTCATCTCAAATTCATGACTAAGTTGAGCCTTCAACTGTTTAATCAGTGACTTGTCATAAGAAACAATGAGCATATCATCAACATAGAGTAGCAAATAAACAAATGAACCACTTGGAAACTGTTTGAAGTAAACACAGTTATCATAATTGCTGCGAGAATACTGCTGTGCAATCATAAAAGAATCAAACCTTTTTGTACCACGGCCTTGGAGCTTGTTTTAAACCATACAGAGACTTTTTCAAATGACAAACTAAATTCTCCTTTCTAGGAGTAGCAAAACCCTCAGGTTGTGTCATAAAAATCTCTTCTTCTAAATCTCCATGTAAAAAAGTAGTTTTAACATCAAGTTGCTCTAATTCCAAGTCAAATAAAGCAACAAATGCAAGCATAACCCGAATTGAAGTGGCGAACAACAGGAGAGAAAACTTCATTGAAGTCAATACCTTCCCTTTGGTCGAAACCTTTTACCACTAAATGGGCTTTTCACCTTGCAGGTTCAATTCCAGCAATACCATCCTTCTTCTTATAAATCCATTTGCACTTTAAAGGTTTCTTATCTTTTGGAAGCTCAACCAAATCCCATGTTTTGTTCTTATGAAGGCTCAAAAAATTTTCATCCATAGCTGTCAACCACTTAGAAGAATTTTCACATGAGATAGCTTCAGAATAAGAAGAAGGTTCAAAAGTATCACAAATATCTTGAGCACCCATTTCAGATTTAGGTGATTTCAATAAACAAAACATCTGAATGATGTTTATCAAATCCCATAGGGATATAGGAATCAGCACATATCGCTCATCTCATATTATACTTGTATTTTTTTCCCTGGGTCGGAATCAAATATGAACACCCATTTCTCCTTTTCCATACTCACTCTTAGAGGTGTCCAAACGGGCGGCACAGCACGACCCAGCCTGTTTAACGGACAGCACGACCCGTTTAGGCCCGTCTAATAAACGGGCCGTCTTGCGTCTTGACCCATTGCTACGCAGCCAGCGAATTCGAAGCAGGCTGGAGTCGGCTGTTAGAGTCAAAAAAATTGAAATTTTAAAGAAAAAAAAGATCCGCAAAAATTGAATAGAAATCCAAAAAAATGAAAACAAAAAAGAAAACAAAAAAGGAATGAGAAAATACAGAAAAAATGATCGTGCCAAGCCTAAAAACGGCTATAAAACAGTTATAATCGTGCCGGCCCGGGACTGGACCAGACCGTGATGGCCCGACCGTAGACGGATCATGCCGTGCCGGCCCAAACACAGCACGGGCTATCGTGTCGTACCGACCCGACTCATTTACGATCAAACCGTGCCGTTAATGGCCGTGCCTATAATAGCAGACCTAAGGCTGACCCATTTGACAGGGTCCATTTGGCCATCTCTGCTCGCTCTACAAGCGTCCCGTGGGTGGGACGAAAATTATCAGCATGGTTTGTACCCACCGATTCTCGAGAAGCATGAATTGCTCTCCGTAGAACTCGTAGCTGGAAGCCTGGAACGAGGAAATTTTTCCCGCGGCGCGGCGCCCGATCAATTCCCTGCATTGCAAACCCGGCGTAGGGCCTGCGGTGGAATCCTAGACCCTTTTGCGGAAATTGTCTAATGCGCGTGGCGGGCTGGATTTGCGCGTCCTGTACTACCACTCCGCCCATGTGATGTGACCACCCCCTCTCCTCTCTCCTCACACCAGCCCCACCCTCCTCTCCTCTCCTCTCCTCTCCCTTCCCCTCCCAAGAAAAGCAGAGCGGGAGAGACGGGAGCCGGGAGGGGATCGGGAACCACTGCCTGCATAGCGGATTCGGCGGCGGTGGTGGTGGGGAGGGGATGTCGACGCGGTCCAAGTCGGTGTCGGGGTCCGTGGACGGTGGCGGCGCGGCCGTGCCGCTCGCCGTGCTGCTGCGGCGGGAGGTGGTGAGCGAGAGGACCGCGGCGGAGCGGCCGGAGCTGCAGTCTGGGCTCGCCAGCCAGGCCAAGAAGGGCGAGGACTTCACCTTCCTCAAGCCCGACTGTGAGCGCCTTCCCGGCGTCCCGACCTCCTCCTTCTCCGCCTTCGGCGTAAGCGCCCCTTCCCCCCTTCCCCCCTTCCTTGCACTCCTCCTCCTCCTCCGTCCCGCTCGCGTATCAGTCGTGCTCTACGTCCGGGCGTTCCTTCGTGCCTGCCTGCCCCCGATCCGACTGTGCCGCGCGTCGCGTGAATCGGTTCATTGGCTGGTCTCTAACTCTAATGGGGGGTGGCGATGCGGGATTGGGTTGGATGCGTGCGTAAAATGCGATGAGGCTGCGGCGGATTTTGGGGCTCGGCGGGTGGCGGGTTCTGGATTCCGGAATTCGTTCGAGGGGAAGGTCTGATTCTGGGGCGTCTCTTCCTCTTGTTCGTGTTGGAGATGAGATGGCGGTCCTCTATGGATTATGATGATTTTGTGGTTGTTAGTTCCACATGGATAATTGCTCGATTGAAAAATGAATGCATGTCATCCACGTGTCCAGTGGAATTACGCGATGCTAGCTATAGAACAAAGTGGACTGAATTTGCTGTATGTTACATTTTGAAGCAATAATTATGATGAAGATTGGGTACTTTATCTTATAGCAGCAATTGTTCAGAGTTTCTCAGTGTTGTCGCTTTGTTTCAGCTTTTTGATGGGCACAATGGGAACGGAGCCGCGATTTATACCAAGGAGAATCTCTTGAACAACATCTTGAGTGCAGTTCCTGCTGATCTCAACAGGGAAGACTGGCTTGCTGCGCTTCCAAGGGCGATGGTTGCAGCATTTGTCAAAACTGATAAAGATTTCCAAACAAAAGGTGTGTGACGCAACAACTTTGGTTAATCCTGGAGTATTGTATGAAGAGCTGGCCTAGGTGCACTTGCATGTCTGTTGCCTTCTAAATAACAGAAAGGAGGATTCACATTTCTGTCATCAAAGCCAATAAAAGGAGATGTTTTAATCGCCCATTAAAAAGTACCAAAAAAAATGAAGAATCTGTCATACGTTGACTTGGATGTTTGTTTGTTCCTTTTCATTTGGTTGCCGGCATCGTAAATATACGACATATCTGGACTAGCTCTTCTGTAGATTACTACCATCAACTAAAGTTATTAATCTTGCTAGATAGTCCGACCGTATGTTTTTGCCATGAAGTTTGATGGCCAACCATCATTGTTCATTAGTTGCTTCATTTAAACATATTTACTGTTACTACTTGCTAGAGGTGAGCCTGATATGTTTTTTATATCTTTTATTCGTTACAGCACGCTCTTCAGGAACAACGGTGACATTTGTTATAATAGATGGATTGGTTATTACCGTTGCATCTGTTGGTGATTCACGTTGTATATTAGAAGCTGAAGGTTCAATTTATTATTTATCTGCTGATCATCGATTTGATGCAAGTAAAGAGGAGTAAGATTGTTTTCTCCTGTATATGGCCCTTCCCTTTTCTCATGGCAAACACTTATCTATTATCACTTGATTTTGATGTGCAGGGTTGATCGTGTAACAGAATCTGGAGGTGATGTTGGAAGGCTGAATGTTGTTGGTGGTGCTGAGGTTTGAACTTTGCTCATTTTTTGTCATTCAAGTTAATTTCTTCACATTGAGGTTCAATTTTGTCATTTTTATTTCTTTCATCGCATGAGATACTTGTCTGGGAAAGGTGTAACTGTGTGATATTTTTGTTGTCTACTTGTCTGTTTGAGAGATATTATCTTTATAGCATGTTCTTCAGTTTGTAAAAGTTTTGCAGGATTGTAGGGTGAAGTTAGTTCACATTATGTTGGGCTGTACTGGATGCAGTTCTAACATCGACCGCCGAACCTATCTGGCATTCTAATTGCATATGTTTATTTTGTGCTTGCCTTCTGTTATCCTGAACAATCCTATTATTAAATAATTTTTTTGGTTAAATCTACTTCCAAATACTCAATTGGCTTTTGAACTGATCTGAATTGTTTGCTGCAAAAGCTGTTAAATGTTGATTTCAATACATTGATCAGTATATTTTACAAAATTTCAACAACATATCAGAGTATGCAAGAAACATAATACCTCATCTTGCATTGTTGGAAGGAGTAGCAGGGGAGGATAGTGGTCGGTGCAGGTGGATGGGTAGGAAGAAGGGGCGTTGTTGTTTTTTTCATTGTAAATGTCTTGACTAGTTTTTCTTTTCACTTGCTTCACTTATATATCTTTTGCTGTACCTCCAGATTGGCCCCCTTAGATGTTGGCCTGGGGGTTTGTGCTTATCAAGGTCAATCGGAGATCAGGATGTGGGTGAATTTATCGTTCCTGTTCCTCATGTCAAGCAAATAAAGGTATGTCCTGGAAAATACTTAATATCAGCTATACCTGAAGCTGAAGCCAAAAGTTTAACTATACTAGTAACATTTCTAGCAGACTGCAGTATTACGAGAAGTTTTATTGTTTTGATATTTATTTCCCCCTTTTTATCTATCTCTTGCCTAGGTTTCATATGCCAATCTTATAACTGGTTAAATATATTTTTGTGTGCAGTAACTATTTCTTCCGTCATGTTCAAAATTGTGTCTGTTTCCACCTGTATAGTAGCTCTGGTCTTTGCAACTGTGCAACTTGAAGTTACATGCACTCTTTGTTCCTTCGTATCTTTTGAAGTCACATCAGTTACACAAATTAACTGCATGTATTGTGATTTCTTGGTTCAAAGAACCTATTTGTTATTTACCTTGTTTTAGAGTTGATCGGAAATGTTAGGCTTATATTATACTTTCTCTTTTTGGGGGAGTGTTGTCACTAATTACTTAATTCATATGAGTTATTGTTCATGTTAATTTGATCTCCACATTATGAAAACCTTAACATATTTTCTAATTTGTGTAGCTATCTACTACTGGAGGCCGACTTATTATTTCTAGCGATGGTGTTTGGGATGCCTTGACTGCAGAAGTGGCTTTTAACTGTTCACAAGGACTTTCACCGGAGGCTGCAGCTGAGCAAATTGTTAAAGTACAATTCCCACTCTCCAATCCTAATTCTTACATTATACCCTTCTTTACTCATTTCAAATCTTTTTCAGGAAGCTGTGCAATCAAAAGGATTGAGGGACGATACCACTTGTATCGTTGTTGACATAATACCAGAAAAGGCTAACCCTAGCATGTCACATCCTAAAAAGCAACAAGGAATGGGTGTTTTTAAGAATATGTTTCGCAAGAAAACATCCCCTGACTCATCATCCCATGCTGATAGAGAATATATGGACCCGGACGTTGTGGAGGAAATATTTGAGGATGGATGTGCATTTCTTTCCAGACGGTTTGTTCCATTACTCCCATCTTGATAACTAGAGAAGTAACGGCTTGTGCAATGCAATTATAATTATATAATCCGTTGAAGGTTCCCAATGAATCAACAATTGTTGTAGCAAAGATGCTAAGCAGTGGGTACGGGGTGCCCTTTCTAATTTTGAGACTTATAACTTAGAGAAGCAAAATGACATGTGTCACTTGAGAGAGAAAAAAGAGCTAGTCAGCAGGAAAAAATGAGAGAGATTAGCTTTCATATGCCCCCTTGTATATAGTGGTGGGGGGACTAGTTATTCCCACCTTGCCCCGAACAATTACAAAATAGTGATGACAAAATGGTACATTATTCCGTCTATGGGCTAACCCCAAGGCCTACTATGTGTGCTTGGGTAGCTTGGCAGCCGAAGGGATTGAGTACCTATTTGGTGGGCTTTTGCTAAGGCCTTTTAGGCCATGCTGACGGCCCAAGGGGCTGGGCACTCCCACAACAACAATCATTAAGCAAATTGTTCCTATTATGACGGAATCAATTGAAGAGATTGTATCCTTATTTAGAGAACTCTTGGAAGTTGGGACATACATTTTCATTGTGACACTCCCAATTTCAACCAAAGGACCTTCTCAAGAGCTTGAAATAAGCCTGAAACACAGACAGTTTTTTTTAAAATTCTGGATGAAGTAATTTATAGAGATGCACATCATGATGAAGGTTAAAAATTGGCACAAATTAAACGAATATACTACATGACTCATTCAAACAGCATTAATTTGTCATGTTTGGAACTTATCTTCCATTTTGTTGCATGCAAACCTTAAACAACTTGCTCGTTCACACACTTTTCACAAGAAACAAAACTGCATGATCTTTTTTGCTTCATTGAAGGTCATCCGCTGATGAACACAATATTGTCTGATCAACATCCTTAATTCCTTTAGTTTCGTGTCCAGACTTGTACATATGGTTCATATTTTGTTTCTGCTAACTACAGGTTGGATTCTGAATACCCAGTTCGAAATATGTTCAAACTCTTCGTATGTGCCATTTGTCAAGTAGAGTTAAAGCCAAGTCAAGGGATTTCCGTACATCAAGATTCATCACAGCCTGGGAACTTGCGTCGCTGGGATGGTCCATTCCTTTGTCAGAGCTGTCAGGGAAAGAAAGAAGCCATGGAGGGAAAGAGTCGTTCACGAGGTCTTATTTGCAAAGCTGTTTTTATGTACTTGTTATGAAGCATCAAATTATTTTCTTATATATTCTTAACTTAATGCAGATTCGTCATCGAGAAATAGTGGGTCAAGTGAATAGTCATCAAGTTTGGAGTTATCAGGAAGCTGCTGAATCTTACAATGCCCCGGCTCCCAAGAGCCAACGATTTTGCAGTATTTCCCATTGTTTTGGCACTTCCTTAATCACATGGACTGTCTTGGAGTTCTGATCCAGAATGGAATATGAATTACCAGTGAGGAGGTGACTACTGTTTAATAGCTTTTATGCCATTTGAAGTGAGAAGTATGCCTTGTCTTTAAATGGTATACAGCAAGCTTCTTGCTCGACAGCTTTACTCAATCATTTGACCATAATAGCCCATACAGATCAAAAGATTGTTAGTGAAGAATGGCATGACATGTCTGTTATAAGATCAACTACAATGTGAATTACTGGTATAGAGCTCTCATGAACAGCAACGGCATTGTGGCTCTCAATTAGGACTAGGTGAGTACATTGAATTTTTTTCCAGGCCGACCTTGAAATATGGTCGAGAAATATTCGTCCCTGTTGAAGCCCAGCCCTTTCCCAACTCCAATGTAATTAGCATCTAAAGAAATTCTTTCAAACAGCTGTGATTCATCAGCAAGACATCTTGGTGACTGTATAATGTACATATTCTTGTTAACAAGAATCACTGTTTCTCCATTCTTCTTTGTGGCTTTTGTTATTAATTGCCACAACTTTTTTTGGGGGGGAAATCCATTGGTGCACCAATTGGAAGAAAGAAATTGTATTTTGTTAATATGTAGATGCTAGATGAAATGCCCCAAGATTTTGAACCCAAATCAAACCCTAATTCGGAGTTTATTGGATTTTAATCGCGTTTATCTTGTTCTTAGTCCGATTCTTGGACGGGGGATCGGGGGGGGGGGGGGATTGGATGGGAGTAGTTGAAGAACTTACCGTTGCCCCGGACCGATATGTGCACGCGCTCGCCTGGTCGCCTTCGCCCGTCGCATCGCCGTCCTCTCCGCGCTCGCCTGGTCGCCTTCGCCCAGCGCCCATGCCGCGCTAGGGTATAAATACCCATGCGCCCCTTCGCCTCCCCGCTTGCCTCGCTCTTCGCCTCCCTCGGTGAGTTTCCCCCTCGTCTTCGCCACCCCGGTCGAGCCCCGCCGCCATCCCCTTGGTCTCCCACCTCGGCCGAAGCCGCCCCGACCCCAAATCCCTAACCCTAATCCCCACCTCCGCCCGTGAAGCCCTAGCCCTAAGCCTCACCACCGAGCCCCTCATCTTCCCCACCTTCTCCCCCAGCCTTGGTCTCGCCCCCGTCGCTTCGACTCACCCCCTCCACCCCCACCTCGCCCCAGCCCTAACACTCGCCCTCGATCGATCGCTCGATCTCTGTGGGCGTCTGGCAACCGGACCCCACCGATCAGCCCCTTAGACCCGTGCCCGTTCGCTCACCGTGGCCCCACCTGTTAGCCACCTACGAACCGCTGACAGGCGGGCCCTACTTGTCACACGCCAAGCCACGCAAGTCGGGCCGCCAGCCACCCCACGCGAAGGCGTGAGCCGTGCTAAACGGCCAAAGGTTGTTTTCCTTTTTTTCCTTTTCTTTTTGGATTTATTTAATCCAAAAATCCTTTTCAAATACTGAGAAAAATCCGAAATCCCCGAAAACTCCAAAAATAGCCAAAAATACACTATCCCCACCGTTTCGATCCAAATATGACCTATGTTTCGCCTTTTTAAGTCCACAAAATTCCAAAATACCCAAAGTGCCCCGAACCCCCTCCGTCTCTTTTTCCGATTTCGTTCTCGTTTCGTTTTCATTTTTCGTTTTCGTTTCGTTTCGTTTACTTATCATTTTCGGTTTTCTCGTTTCCACGCTAGATCCGACTTTGGAGCCCGTCCCGGAGCAGTACGAGGAGCAGGAGCAGGACGCGACAGAGCAAGTTAAGTTAGAAGGAATTAATCTGCAAAGAGATCTAACCTACACCGAGGAGCCAGTCAAGATCATCGAGACAATTGAAAGGGAGCTCAGAAACAAGAAAGTCAGAATTTGCTGAGTGCTGTGGAAGAATCACACACTCAAGGAAACAACGTGGGAAAAGGAATCGGAATTGCTGCAGGATTTTCCCAACCTCTTTCCCCAGGAGAAGTAAATCTCGGGGACAAGATTTATTTTAAGTGGGGTAGGTTGAAATGCCCTAAGATTTTGAACCCAAATCAAACCCTAATTGCAAACCCTAATTCAGAGTTTATTTGAATTTTAATCGCGTTTATCTCGTTCTTAGTCCGATTCTTGGAACTGGGGGGGGGGGATTGGATGGGAGTGGTTGAAGAACTTACCGTTGCCTCGGACCGGTCTATGCACGCGCTTGCCCGGTGGCCTCCACCCGTCGCATCGCTGTCCTCTCCACTTGGCCAGCCGTGCTCGCCTACTCCCTCGCACGTGCGGGTCGTCGCGCGTCCAGTCGCCATGCCCTCTGCGCATCAGCCCCGCCTCGCCACTCGTGCCACCGGCTCCCACCCTCTCTCGCGAGTCGCCGCCTTGGATCCCTGTGCCCGCCTGCCCCGAGCCGTCACCTCCGCCACCCGCTCCAGTCACCTCGCTCGCCCATGGCGGCAGGTCACCGCTCGCCTCGCGCCCATGCTGCACTAGGGTATAAATACCCATGCGCCCCTTCGCCTCCCCGCTCGCCTCGCTCTTCGCCTCCCTCAGTGAGTTTCCCCCTCGTCTTCTCCACCCCGGTCAAGCCCCGCCGCCATCCCCTTCGTCTCCCACCTCGGCCGAAGCCGCCTCGACCCCAAATCCCTAACCCTAATCCCCACCTCCGCCCGTGAAGCCCTAGCCCTAAGCCTCCCCACCGAGCCCCTCATATTCCCCACCTTCTCCCCCAACCCTGGCCTCGCCCCCGTCGCCTCAACTCATCGCCGCCACCCTCGCCTCGCCCCAGCCCTAACACTCGCCCTCGATCGATCGCTCAATCTCTGTGGGCGTCTGGCAACCAGACCCCACCGGTCAGACCCTTAGACCCGCGCCCGTTTGCTCACCGTGGCCCCACCTGTTAGCCACCTACGAACCGCTGACAGGCGGGCCCTACTTGTCAGCGCCGCTGGCCACGCAAGCTGGGCCGGCCCAGCTTCACCCCCACGCGAGCGTGAGCCGTGCCCGAAACGGCCCAGTGCTGTTTTCCTTTTTTTCCTTTTCTTTTTGGATTTATTTAATCCAAAAATCCTTTTTACATACTCCGAAAAATCCAAAATCCCCGAAAACTCCAAAAATAGCCAAAAATACACTATCCCAACCGTTTCGATCCACTGAGTCCAAATATGACCTCCGTTTCGCCTTTTTAAGTCTACAAAATTCCAAAATACCCAAAGTGCCCCCGAACCCCCTCCGGCTCTTTTTTCGATTTCGTTCTCGTTTCGTTTTCATTTTTCGTTTTCGTTTCATTTCGTTTACTTATCGTTTTCGGTTTTCTCGTTTCCACGCTAGATCCGACTTTGGAGCCCGTCCCGGAGCAGTACGAGGAGCAGGAGCAGGACACGACCGGCACCGAGTTCGACTACGTCGACGACGACCTAGGACTTCCTCTCGCCTCGCAAGGCAAGCCGCACTCCTTGAACATGTTGAACCCATAACAATATTGTAGTTATAATTATTTTGATATTGCATTATGTTGGTATGTTAAAATGCTAGAAATGTTTATTTTAGAATGCCATGATGACATAGTTAGTACATATCTTGATTAAAGACCCACTTTGTATTGTTGTGACATATTTCCTTTTCAAACCCTAAACTTAGCTATTGAACCTCGTATGCTAGAAATTAATTAATTAGTCAAACAATAAAAATTTGTGTATTAAAATAAAACCATCAAGCGGCAGGCTTGATGTAGACTATATTCGAAAATGTGCTACGGTGAGAGGGCTTTGGCGGGCAACCCACTAGATGACATACTGGTATATTCGAAGAATGAAGAAGAGCACGCTAAGCATTTACACCAACTATTACAGAATCTTAGAGAGCATCAGTTATATGCCAAGTTCTCTAAATGCGATTTTTGGAAGAGCGAGATTGCATTCCTGGGGCATATCATCACCAAGGATGGAGTAAAAGTGGATCTGGCAAAGGTAAAAGCAGTCAAAGAATGGAAGCAGCCGACATCAGTGACAGAGGTCAGGAGTTTTCTTGGACTGGCAGGATATTGCCGAAGGTTCATTGAAGGATTTTCAAGAATTTCCAAGCCTCTAACGCATCTTCTAAAAAAGGATAGCCCTTACAAATGGACTGAGAAATGCGAGGAAAGTTTCCAGGAATTAAAGACAAGACTAACATCAGCACCAATGCTCATTCTACCTGATACAAGTAAGGATTTTCAGATATATTGTGATGCATCCAAGAGAGGACTAGGTTGTGTGCTCATGTAGGACAAGAGAGTAGTTGCTTATGCTTCTCGGCAGCTAAGACCACACGAGGAAAATTACCCTACGCATGACCTAGAGCTAGCAGCAGTTGTTCATGCGTTAAAAATTTGGAGGCACTATTTGTTAGGAAATCATTGTGAGGTATTCTCCGACCACAAGAGCCTGAAGTATGTGTTCACCCAACCAAACCTGAACATCCGACAAAGAAGATGGTTGGAATTGATCAATGATTATGATTTGAATATCTAGTACCATCCAGGAAAGGCTAACGTGGTAGCTGATGCTTTGAGTAGAAAAGCGTGCCACCACTTAGCTCTAACTACAGACCTCTCCCCGTAATTGTAGACTGAAATGCAACAATTGAATCTACAAGTGGTAACAGAAGGATCGATATCTACTCACAATTCAATTAGACCTCCTAGATCAGATTAAGTCAGCACAACAGACAGATGAGGAAGTTCAGCGCTACAAGTCGGAAATGAACCAAGTCAACCCATCCGAATTCTCATAGGACGAACGAGGCATATTATGGTTTCGCAACCGTATATGAGTTCCGAACAATAAAGATATAAGAGGATTGATTTTGACAGAAGCTCACTCATCCCAATTGTCAATGCACCCTAGAAGCACCAAGATGTACCAAGATTTAAAAAGGGAATACTGGTGGAAGGGTATGAAGAAAGAAGTAGCCAAGCATGTCGTATGTTGCGACGTATGTCGGAAAGTCAAGATAGACCATCAAAAGACCGCTGGATTACTACAGCCGCTCCCAATACCGGAATGGAAATGGGATGAGATAGGAATGGATTTCATAACAGGACTCCCCAAGACTCAACAAGGATTTGACGCCATTTGGGTGATTGTTGACCGACTAACCAAAGTAGCTCACTTCATACCTACCAAACAGACTTTTGGCAAGGACAAATTGGCAGAGTTGTATCTGACATGGATTGTGAGACTGCATGGAATTCCAAAGAAGATAGTATCGGACCGAGGAGCCTAGTTCACCTCAAAATTCTGGGAAAGTTTGCATAAGGCTATGGGGACAGACTTAAACTTCAGTACAGCCTATCACCCACAGACTGATGGATAGACAGAAAGAGTTAACCAGATTTTGGAGGATATGTTGAGAGCTTGCGCCTTATCCTATGGAGCCTCTTGGGCTACCTACTTACCATTTGCAGAATTCTCCTACAACAACAGCTATCAATCCAGTCTGGACATGTCACCGTTCGAAGCCCTTTATGGAAGAAAATGCCGCACTCCACTGAATTGGACAGAGATAGGAGGGAAGCAGCTATTCGGACTGCAGTTAGTTCATGATGCAGAGGACTACGTAAGAACTATCAGGAAGAATTTAAAAACAGCTCAAGGATGGCAGAAAAACTATGCAGACGTGAGAAGGACAGATATTAGTTACCAAGTCAGAGACTTTGTCTATTTAAAAGTGACACCGTTCAAACCAGTACGAAGATTTCAGATGAAAGGGAAATTGGCACCCAGATATGTTGGCCCGTATCGGATCACTGGCAGAGTTGGAGAAGAAGCCTACAGGTTGCAGTTAGGCCCAGAGCTATCCAGAGTGCACAATGTGTCACATGTATCGCAATTGAGAAAGTGCCTCAGACAACCAACAGAGCAAGTTCAGTTAGAAGGAATTGATCTGTAAAGAGATCTAATCTACACCGAGAAGCCAGTCAGGATCATCGAGACGATTGAAAGGGAGCTCAGAAACAAGAAAGTCAGAATTTGCTGAGTGCTGTGGAAGAATCACACACTCAAGGAAACAACGTGGGAAAAGGGATCGGAATTGCTGTAGGATTTTCCCAAGCTCTTTCCCCAGGAGAAGTAAATCTCGGGGACGAGATTTATTTTAAGTGGGGTAGGTTGAAATGCCCCAAGATTTCGAACCCAAATCAAACCCTAATTGCAAACCCTAATTCAGAGTTTATTTTAATTTTAATCGCGTTTATCCCGTTCTTAGTCCGATTCTTGGAACTGGGGGGGATTGGATGGGAGTGGTTGAAGAAATTACCGTTGCCTCGGACCGGTCTGTGCACGCGCTCGCCCGGTGGCCTCCGCCCGTCGCATCGCCGTCCTCTCCACTTGGCCAGCCGTGCTCACCTACTCCCTCGCCCGTGCGGGTCTTCACGCGTCCAGTCGCCATGCCCTCCGCGCGTCAGCCCTGCCTCGCCGCTCGCGCCACCGGCTCCCTCCCTCTCTCGCGAGTCGCCGCCTTGGATCCCTGTGCCCGCCTGCCCCGAGCCGTCACCTCCGCCACCCGCTCCAGTCACCTCGCTCGCTCCGCGCCCATGCCGCACTAGGGTATAAATACCCATGCGCCCCTTCGCCTCCCTGCTCGCCTCGCTCTTCGCCTCCCTCAGTGATTTTCCCCCTTGTCTTCTCCACCCCGGTCAAGCCCCGCCGCCATCCCCTTCGTCTCCCACCTCGGCCGAAGCCGCCCCGACCCCAAATCCCTAACCCTAATCCCCACCTCCGCCCGTGAAGCCCTAGCCCTAAGCCTCCCCACCGAGCCCCTCATATTCCCCACCTTCTCCCCCAACCCTGGCCTCGCCCCCGTCGCCTCGACTCGTCGCCGCCACCCTCGCCTCGCCCCAGCCCTAACACTCGCCCTCGATCGATCGCTCAATCTCTGTGGGCGTCTGGCAACCAGACCCCACCGGTCAACCCCTTAGACCCACGCCCGTTCGCTCACCGTGGCCCCACCTGTCAGCCACCTACGAACCGCTAACAGGCGGGCCCCACTTGTCGGCCAGCCGTGCGCTAAGCCGGGCCGCCACCGCTTCTCACGCGCGTGACCGCGGGCCAAAACGGTCGCGTGGGCCATGCCCGAAATGGCCCAGTGCCGTTTTCCTTTTTTCCTTTTCTTTTTGGATTTATTTAGTCCAAAAATCCTTTTTACATACTCCGAAAAATCCAAAATCCCCGAAAACTCCAAAAATAGCCAAAAATACACTATCCCAACCGTTTCGATCCACTGAGTCCAAATATGACCTCCGTTTCTCCTTTTTAAGTCCACAAAATTCCAAAATACCCAAAGTGCCCCCGAACCCCCTTCGGCTCTTTTTCCGATTTCGTTCTCGTTTCGTTTTCATTTTTCGTTTTCGTTTCGTTTCGTTTACTTATCGTTTTCGGTTTTCTCGTTTCCACGCTAGATCCGACTTTGGAGCCCGTCCCGGAGCAGTACGAGGAGCAGGAGCATGACGCGACCGACACCGAGTTTGACTACGTCGACGACGACCTAGGACTTCCTCTCGCCTTGCAAGGCAAGCCGCACTCCTTGAACATGTTGAACCCATAACAATATTGTAGTTATAATTATTTTGATATTGCATTATGTTGGTATGTTAAAATGCTAGAAATGTTTATTTTAGGTGGTGTTTGGTTGCCTGGATAAACCTGGATGGGATATGGCCATCCAGGTATTTGGTATCATCCAATTGTTTGAATGCATGAATGTCTTGGATGGGGATATCCAATTATATGGAATATTCCAAGTAGATACCAGATGGATTGATCCCATGAAAAACACCGGATGAGCTTGTCCTGTTGTCCACTCGTGTATGCGCTCACCTCTCTCCTGGGTCTCCCCCCAATCATCGCAGGCGGCGACCGGAGGGCGACGACACATCCAAAGGCAAGCACGGGGGGACTCAACCGGAGAGTGGTGGCAAATCCAAAGGCAACCGAGGGGCAGCGACCAAAGGGTGACGGCAAATCCGGAGGGCGGCACAGCCGGAGAGCAGCGCGACCGGAGGGCGCCAGCAGATCCAGAGCAGACGTGGGGCGGCGCGTCCAGAGGGCGGCGACAGATTCAGCGGCAGGAAGATCCGGAGCAGGCGTGTCGCAGCAGATCCGGAGCAGGCGTGGGGTGGCGCATCCGGAGGGCGGCAGATACGGAGGCAGGAGGAGAGGTTGGTGACCCAGAGCGGCTGGCGGAGACCCGGCCAGAGAGGGCGACAACCGGAGCGGCGGAGGGCGGCGACCCAGACCGGCGAGGGCGGCAACCCAGAGCAAGAGGAGGGCGGCGACCGAGACCCAGCCAGGGAGGGTGACGACCTAACCAGGAGCTTTCTTTGCATCAAGTTGTCCTCCAAGCTATGGTATATACATCAAGTTCTTCATAATTTACTACAGATCTATATCTTTCTCTACAATATGGTATAAATTGATTTGCTATATTAGATAACTACTTAAAAGGTTCATTCATGGTACATACATTTTAAATTTGCATACCAAGTTCTTCCTCTACAATGTGGTATGCTTGTCATTTGTCGTATACAAATTTTACATTGTAGATGGACAAGAGGAGAAAAATAAAGACCTTGATATTGGTGGCTGCTGCATATGTTGCTATTTCTTTGGTTGCATTATGTATCAAGTCTAGAAAAAGAAAGAGAGAAAGAATTACATATGGCCCAATGGATGCAAGGGACAAGATAAGAATAGACTACCTAAAAAATAAAATTTGGAAGAATGATGTAACTTCTGTGAATATGCTAAGGCTTAGAAGAGCATCTTTCTTCCGGTTATGTACACTTTTGAGGGATCGAGGCTTACTTCGAGACACCATACATGTATGTATTGAGGAGCAAGTTGCGATGTTCTTGAACACTATTGGACATAATCTTAGAAATAGGCTAGTTAGCACTAATTATTGTAGGTCCAGTGAAACAGTTAGCCGTTACTTCAAACTAGTCGTCCACG
Source organism: Rhipidocladum racemiflorum (assembly GCA_036346355.1). Taxonomy (NCBI): domain Eukaryota; kingdom Viridiplantae; phylum Streptophyta; class Magnoliopsida; order Poales; family Poaceae; genus Rhipidocladum; species Rhipidocladum racemiflorum. The sequence goes on from CM070571.1 coordinate 27,128,363, forward strand.
CCATAGGTGAGCTACGACATGATTTCATTAGACCACCTTCATTGGAGACCCCACCAAAAATAGCAGGGAACCCAAGGTGGGATCCATACTTTAAGGTAAGAGATTAAGCTATTACTCCTTACATGACTTTCGGCTCAACATTGTATGGTTCCTAATCTTTTGGCATATATTCTTGATCAAATAGGATTGTATTGGAGCTATTGATGGTACACATATAAGGGCCTCTGTTTCTAATGACATGGAACCTTCCTTTCGTGGTAGAAAGTCTTTTTGTACTCAAAATGTGATGGCAGCCGTAGATTTTGATCTTCGATTCACATATGTATTGGTTGGTTGGGAGGGGACAGCACATGATGTTGTGGTGTTAGCTGATGCTTTAGAGTGTGAGAATGGCCTACGTGTCCCACAAGGTATTACATTAATTATGTAGCCTCATTTGTCCATGCCAATTATTTGTATGAAGCAAATGTGACCCACTTGTGCCTCATATCTTAGGAAAATTCTACCTAGTTGATGCGGGATATGGAGCCAAACCTGGGTTCTTGCCTCCTTTTCGCGGACTTGAACGAGTGGGGGAACAATCCTATTCAAGATGAGAAGGAGCTGTTCAACCTTAGGCACTCCTCTCTTCGTGTGACCGTAGAGCGCGCATTTGGGTCACTCAAAAGGCGGTTCAAGATACTTGATGATGCCACTCCATTCTTCCCCTTTCCTACTCAAGTTGATATTGTTGTAGCTTGTATTATTCATAATTGGGTTATAAATGATGGGGCTGATGAATACATTTTAACGGAGTCCAATTGGCCATCAAACCCCATCCCCGCTTCCTCACATATTGGGCAAGCAAGTGACCATAGATTCATGGCTGATTTTAGGCAGGGAATTGCCGATCAAATGTGGGAAGAACGGCAGAACAACTATGGCAATTAATATGTCCTATTTGTAATGTTGTTGAGAACTATTTATTTGTAATGTTGTTGAGAACTCCTTTTTATTTGTAATGTTGTAAAGAACTATTTATTTGTAATGTTGCTGAGAACTCCGTTTTATTTGTAATGCTGCAAAGAACTATTTATTTGTAATGTTGAAATTTCTCCTATATTGTCATTATATGTGCTGAAATTTCTCCTTTATTGTCATTATAAATGCTAGGATATAGATCTTGCACAACTTACTGAAAATGTTGGATTAAAAGCTGATGGGAGTGGCCATGTTACATGGACATCTGTAATGTCTGATATGATGCTTAGCCACTTGTGCAACTTGGTGGCTAGTGGCACTAGAACATCCAGTGGGTTCAAGAAGGTACATCTTAATGCATATGCGAAGGCTTTGAATGAGCATTTCAAGCTTAGACTTACTGGAGATCATATTTCAAACCATATTAGAACATGGAAGAGGAAGTGGGGAAAGATAGTCAAGCTTAAGAAATTGAGTGGTGCTGGATGGGATGAAGATAATTGTGTTATTACACTTGATCATGATCATTACACATGCCATATTGAGGTATTGTTGTATCATGTATTACGCATTTTGCTTCATGCTACTTCTTGTCGAAGGTTTTGTGCCTAACATATTCTCTTTTGCTTGCTAGATGCACAAAGGAGATGCTGAATATCTAAACAAGCCTATTGAGAACTATTGTGAGATGGCTACAATCTTCGGGAACACTTTGGCTACGGGGAAGTATGCAAAGGGATCAAGTGACCCTTTAGCTACAGAAGAAGTAAATGAAATTGAAGACGACGAAACTGCTGGCACAACTGAAGAAGGTACACAATCTCAATATGTTGGTGAGTCATCTGCCCCAAAAGCAAAGAAAGCCAAGACTATCCCAAATGAAGAGGACACGGGGTTGCAAACAATACTCCAATTTGGCCTTGATAGGCTTGCCACAGCTATCGAGAAGGTGGCTACTGATGACAATGAGCTTCCTAAAGATATGTGGCAAAACATAAAAAACCTTCCGGGTTTTGATGGCACCCATCTTTCTCACTATTATGCCTATTTAGTCGAGCATCCTCATATTGCTAGAGCATTCAACTCACTTGATGTGTCAGATAAGGTAGTTTGGATTGCTAGGTATGTGGCCAACCACTTTCATGGATGATGACAAATTGGTAATATATGACTTCTTTTGCTTCCAACCAAAGACATTGAACTATGGTTGCTAGTTATTTCTATTTACTTTTGGTATAGACCAAATCAAAGAACCTTGTATGTCTATTTAAGAAACTTGGTGTATGTTGTTGTTGAACTTGGTGTATGTTGTGGGGCAAAAATTTGGTGTATTCTATGGTGAATTTTGGTGTATGTTGTAGAGCTGAAATTTGGTGCATGTTGTGGTGAAATGTGGTGTATGTTGGGCTGAAATTCGGTGTATGTTGTGGGCTGAAATTTGGTCTATGTTGACAAGAGGCTCATTGCTATTTTATTCCAACATTTTTCACTTGTTATGTCACTTAGGTTGCTATGCCATTGGTATTATTCCACGCAATTATATTTCTAATTATGTCATTTGTTAGATTGATTTGGCACTTTGATTCAATGTTGCTAAAATACGTTGCATGAAGAGGTAAACTCACCAAGAGATTATCATAACTAGCCAATCTATTCTCATCCATCCAACCAAACAAAAAATTGGCTCATTCTATCCATCCTCATCCATCCAACTAAACAAAAAATTGATTCATCCCTATCCACCCAACCAAACAGCTACCTGGATAGATCCATCCCATCCAGGCTGGATGGCCATGTCCCATCCAGCCTCATCCAAGCAACCAAACGTATCCTTAGTGGCTCAAAATCCGATCAATCTTCCTTTTGGGAGTAAATTTCACCAAATTCCAAAAAAAGGTCCTCAGAGTGCGTACCAAAGTATTAGAGAAATGTAAGGCTCCCATTTTTAGTATAGAATACCAAAATGGGTACCATGTGCATACAATACTAGTCTCATGATTAGTAGCTAGCACGCACGTTTACAAAGTTGAAATCACATCCATACAGTATTTATTACATAACTTAATGAAGCAGTTATACACATTATTCTTACTAGACCAATTAAAGAAAATTCGGTAGCTGGAAACCCAATAACTTGTGGTCTGCCTTAGCCCTTAACCTCACAGGCAATTGACTAGGTAAACTTTAGAAAAGCTTGTTGTTGAATTTCTCATAACCTGTATTATCATACTATTCGTCGGAGTGTGCTGTCTCATCACCTAAATGAACAACAGTGATGGTAAGGTTGAGTACATTGCGTACTCAGCAAGACTTGTAATGTATGCAAATATTTAATGAATGCAGGTTATATCAAAGGAAAGGTTGTTAAGTTCATTTTGCATTGAGCAAGTTTGAGTAATAAATGTTGTATAATAGATTGAAAGCGACAGCTTGAAATAGCGCGTTTGATAAGTATAAGAAATAACAATTAAATATCAATATAGCAACTCACAATCCTCCATGACGTGAGTGACAACTCGATCCATTCCCTGCCAACACTCGACATAAAAACCAGACTTGCCAACACATGGCACAACAGCTGAAGTCAATTCTTGCCAACACACGGTAAGTATTGAATTATCTAAAAAGGGTAAATTTTTAATAAAATTCCCAATTTTGTTTATCAAAATCATCTAACTAGTGTCAGTGCACCATGCTTCCCATGACCGCAGATACGGCTTTTTGAAAAGTTTTAACTTTGCAGAATTGATGTACAGCTTTACCCATAAGATATGATCTATCTTTTTGCCAAGCTATTCACACACTTCCTTAGGTGTGTGGTAGATGATCATAACAAAACCGTTTCATTACCCAGTACTTACTTTGCACCACCCCGATAACGTTAAACCCTTACTAATGGTTGCAGAAGATACATGTACAATCATTGTACAACAAACGGTTATACACCCTGACGTCCCACTTCTTCCCATAGTAAGACATACACCGTTGTATCAGCAAATGTTATTCCCAACACCTCGGTGTGGGCGTCCCTCCGAGCAATCCATCTCAGGAAGTTCGTACTACTCCAGCCTTTCAATGTGCAAAGTTAGTTCTAAGTAATTTAATAAGTTAAGACCGTCTCATACCAGCGCTTGTGGTTGTACGGATACCCTTGGATTATACAACACCACGTTTGGTCCTTAATTCGACCCAGGAGATAATCTCCCCTATCTACGTGCAAGTCACATGCGCAACCGGCTATTGCCATTATTCGCCCGTGTCAAAATCATAGTTTTAGTTCCAATTTTATCAAAATATCAGTATCCTTTACTGTTATATCCAACCTTTTTAAATTACATAAAACTCATATGTCTTTTATTCAACCACCCACTTCTAGTGCATGGCTAAGCATGAAGGTTAACTAATTTGACATTATGTATTGTCTTTAACCATATCCTAGGGTTATCAAGGTTCACATGTCCATATTTATTAAGAAAATTCCATGAGTCAGGTCGTATCTACCGATACCCATAATATAACAGAGGTTATGAAACATAACGCATGCAAAATAGCTTTTAGAAAACAAACTAAACATCGTAAAATAATAGGATCAAAATGGGGTTCTTGCCTCACTGGTCATTGTCTAGAATATGATCGGTGTCGGTAGTGAGACCATAGTGAACAAACTTCAAAATGTCGGTGTCTATTTGCCATCCCACCGATTACCTGGCAAATAACAAACAACCAGTTTTCAGATAGGGTAAAAAAAATCAAATGTAAAATCAAATGGAAATTTCTACTCAAAACAGGTAGGATTTCATGTGCGAGGGTGTTATTTTTACGTTGCGGTCTTTATTATTAGTAGTAGTTTGAGGTTGCAGACACACAACACTTGTTCTTATGATTTGTCTATTTTTATTTTTACGAATTCGAAAGGCTAAGATTATAAATTTAAGTATATTAGATTTCTAATTCAAGAGGCTAAAATTGTTTATACTAATATAAATTAGTACACAAAATAACATGATTGGTAGCAAGCATAAATCGCATGGTAAACCCTAAGGCCCTGTTTAGTAGCAAAGTTTTTCAATACCATGGTATTTCAAAACCATGGTTTGAAAATTGCTTTGGCATAAATACCATGGTTTCACCTACCACCGTTGAAACCATGGTTTTTCTTGGAACTACAAGCTGTTTGGCTACAAAATCTTTTGCATGGTATTTTCAAAATATTGACCAGCCATGTACACCTCTCTCTTTGTACTCCAAGTCCCAACCGTGTACCTATCTCTCCAAAAGCCCAAAACTGAGGTCTGAGTCGAGTTTTTAATACTCCAAAAATACTATGGTATTGGCAATACCATGATTTTCAAAATAGAGTTTTTTGTTGTTGTTTCCAAACACCTTATGGCCAAAAATACCATAGTATTCTCCAAAACCATGGTTTTGTCTAAAAACTATAAAAATACTTTGTTGCGAAATAGGCCCTAAATATTATTTCAAAATCATGTTCTATACAGTCTAAATAACACAAAAAAATTGGTTTCACATTATTTGGACTTAATTTGAACAATTTATTCACAAATGAGTATTTAGCACGCTAAAATCATCCCTAATTAGAAAATGCCACAAACTAAGTTAAAATTTAAATTTCTTTACATATTCTGAAACTATATGATTTATCATGAATTTAGAAACTTGTCTCGCTGAATTTGAAGTTAGGATGCAAAAGTTATTTGAGTTTAAAGTTGTTCAAGTATTTTAGGTGTTAACTTGTTTTGGACCAGCGCAAGCACTTGAACATGCAGCCACCATTAATCTATTTCTGTTGTGTGCACACAGGACACTTAGTGGCTAGAAAAAAAAAGACTCAATGTCACTCTCACGAAACAGAGCCGATCCGTGGTGCGGGCTCAAAATCCGATTAATCTTCCTTTTGGGAGTAAATTTCATCAAATCCCAAAAAGAGGTCCTCAGAGTACATACCAAAATATTAGAGCAAGCAAGTACAATAATAAAACTTACTATTTATCCCATCTTTATATTATCTAGAGTAAGTAAAAAACTAGCTTGTATAATAACTATGTCTCTAGACACTGTGCAATAACTATCTTTTTTCTATTGTACATAAACAATCTATCTATGCTTCCGTATAAAGCTAGATACTAAATAAAAGCTAGCTCTCTTTTCTCTCATCTTTTTTCACTATTTTACATAAGGCAAAACTAACGTGTACAAACTAATAGTAAGTTGAGATGAGCTTATTGTACTTGCTCTTAGAGCAGTGGCGAAGGATGGTCTAAAATTTTGATATGGCAAGGTATTAGAGCCGATCATGAGCGAGTTTAGGCTAGTAATACTTGAGCTCGGTTAGGCTCGAGCTCAGCTCGAATAGTACCGAGCTTTAGGTTAGACTCAAGATCGAGCTTGATGGAAGCTTGATTAGGTTTGAACTTGGCTCAATTGAGCTTGAATAAATAAAATAATGTTGTTATATGGCTATATGAGCTTGGTTGGCTTGATTTCAAGATCGACCTCGGCTCGAATTGCTTGGACTAATTGGTTAGAGAAGGATAGCTAGTGAAATTATGTTTATCCGGGCTCGGTTATGCTTGATGAGGGTTTGGGATCGAGCTCGAGCTCAGCTCGAATAGTGTTGAGCTCAGGACCAGGCTCGAGACCGATTTGTTTAGCTTTCGAGCTCGAATCAAGCTTGATCCAATCTTGAAAGCTCATCGAGCTCGAGCTTTTAGTCCAGCCCTAGTAAGGACCAGAGTATGGATTAAATAGTAGTAAGCAAATTGAAAGTAAGCCAAACAGTAACAAATATATATAATGCTAGTGTCGTGGTCAACATATGTCTACTTCTCAACAGCTGCATGGTTACTGTCTGCAGATTACATGCTGTATGAGACATGGCAGGGGGGAGAACGTGGCACCATAGGTATGGCATATGCCATAGCTAGCCATATGTGGTCCTCCGTCACTGTCTTAGATCTAGTACAATAATAAAGCACATTACTTACTATATTTCCCATTCATATCATTTAGAGTAAGCAATAAAATCAGCTTGTACAATAACTATCTTTAAAGGTTATCTCTAGAGAAGTATTAAAGCATTTAATTTGGGCATTCAACACTAACTTTATCTTTATAGTTATTGACAAAATACTAACTTCAACACTAAGAGTCGCTCACGCCATCGGCTCCAACACTGGCTTTTAGGTGGCGATAGCACCTATTTTTCTTTACGATGCTTGCTACTAAATAAGAGCTGGTTCTCTTTTCTCACTCTTCCATGTAGGACAAAGTTAACATATACATACTAATAGTAAGCTGAGATGATCTTATTGTACATCCTTTTAAGGGCATGCACAATATTATGATGCCGGCTATTTATATGCTTTACCACGTAAAATTTTTGCTGATATGGAAGAGAGAGAGAGAGAGAGCATAATTGTCTCTTTATGAAGAGACGGCCACATATATAGACAATATAAAACACCATTACATGAATTATTATTTATAATAAATATTTTTTCATACCATAATTACAAGATTGTAGAATATTATAGAGACAACATTAAGATGATATCTATTATATAAAATATCTTTAATTTTACCTTTAGATAATATGAAGTAGTATATAGACAGCAGTCGTTTCTATTATTGTACGTACTCTAATATCCATCAAATATAGCACGTCAACATTTGCGGAAAAAAAAGTACAAACCAAAAATATCAAAAGACTTCGCACATACTGACCAGCCAATCCCAGCCACAAAAGCAAATCTTTCATCAAAACCAAGAAAAAAAAATCCCAAGCAATATCCACAACACCTCAAGGCACCACCACAATGCAGCCATGATCACCTCCTCCCTTCCCCTCCCCTCCCTCTCTTTCCTCCCCAACGCCAGCTCCTCCGGCCTCTCCCTTCCGCCCTGCACAGCCCTCCCCTTCCCAAGAACCCCCCTCCGCCTCCGCCGCCGCCTCGCCGCCTCCGTGTCGACGGAGAGCAGCGAAGGCGAGGAAGGCGGCGGGAACACGAATGGCTCGCTGCCGGGCCTGCCCCCCGTGGAGGAGGAGGAGGAGGAGGAGGAGGAGGAGTTCTGCCCGGTGGATTGCGTGACGGAGTTCAAGACGGACGAGGAGTTCCTCCGCATCCTGGAGCGGGCAACGGCGACGGGCGCGCTGGTGGTGGTGGACTTCTACCGGCCGTCGTGCGGCAGTTGCAAGTACATCGAGCAGGGCTTCATGAAGCTCTGCAAGGGCTCCGGCGACGACGGCTCCCCCGTCATCTTCCTCAAGCACAACGTCCGTGCTCTGCCACACGCCATTGCCGCGTCCATGCATCTTCTTGTTTAGTACTGCTGCCAAGGCGCAGTGTCCACTGTCCAGGCAGCAATGATTTTTCATCAATTTGTTGATGTAAACTGCACAGGTCATCGATGAGTACGACGAGCAATCGGAGGTGGCGGACAGGCTTCGCATCAAGGTACGCGCATCTGCTGCAGGCTATCGATCCATGTCGTGTTCTCGAATCACTCGTGGTCGTAGGAAAATTAGGTGATTTAATTGGCGTCGATCAGTTAACCAATCGAGTGAGTTGCTGTTCGTTGCATGCATGTGGAATCGTGTTGCTCTTGCAGGTGGTGCCGCTATTCCATTTCTACAAGGATGGGGCCTTGCTGGAGGCGTTCCCGACGAGGGATAAGGAGAGGATCATCGCCGCCATTCGGAAGTACACCTCATCTGATCAGTAAGCTATGATTCACATGAATCTATCTTTGGAGCTGCATGCTGAAACGATAAATATTAAGAAAAACGAGAATACCCAGGAGAATCAGGTATTTTTTTTCAGTTAAGAAGAAGAAAGGCGCGTAGATTCAATAGGAAGAGAACTCGAACCTACGTGGTGAGCTAGGCTTGATTGAAAAGCTGAAATGATAATTCTCATGCATGATCCTGCTTAATTCTTGTCTGGGTTTAGCAGTGCTAGCTTACCCTTCAATCGAGCCCCTAAATGTTTGGCACGGCTCCACGAGCTTCGAATCATGCCAAATGGTGCAGATTCATCAGATCCGAGTAAGAAAATGAGAGTAGGATCCGAGTAAGAAGCTGAGAGGAGGAGCTGTACCAAAGAGAGCCTAAACAAGATCTACTTGCCTATATACAAGGGTGGAGCCAGCCAACACAGCCTAACATGCTAACTCCCATTACCGGCCGTCGGATGAAGAATCAGCAGCCCAAATTAATCAAGGTGGAACCCCCTTTACTAAGTTGGAAGGACGTATTCGCAAGAGAGAAATAAACTTTAGGGGTTTTGTGTAAAATGGTTTAAGTGACAAGCGGGTTCCACCTTGATCAATCTAGACCGCAGATTCTCCATCTAACAGCTAATAATTGGAGTTAGCATATTAGCACCCATTGACCCATTAACACTGGATATGCTACCATATATATATAAATATAGGAAGCCTTTTTCGTACTCTTGGGAGTACGTACTCCCACCTTTAGTATACCACTTAAACGAACGTGTTATACTCTTTTATCACTTTCAGTATACTCCAATAATAATTCTAAGATACTCCAATACGGCATGAATGAAAAAAATTCATGAGAGCCATTTATTTTTTTTTGTTATAGACCCTTTTCCATGTGTAAAAAGAGTATATAAACAAATTATGCTATAAATGGTGGATTTTGATGAAATTTTTCGTGGAATTCACTTTGCAGTATCTTATAATTAATATTAGAGTATACTCAAATAGATAAAGAAGTATAACAATATCATTTATGCAGTATATTGAGAGTGGGAGTACATACTCCTAGGATTATGCTATATATATATGGGGAGATATCTAGTGCAAACCCCCTTTACCGTGAAAACTCCGTGAAACCCATGTGTAAATGTTTTGAAAAATTCTCAAAAAATTATCATACGTAGGAGAGATGAGGTTCTACAACCCTGTAAAATTTGAAGACCAAACTCAATTGCATTTGAAAGATATAAAAAAGACAAATTCAGTATGAATAGTGATTTTTCACTATTTAGCACTATTCATTTTGCAATTTGTCTTTTTCATATCTTTCAAATGCAATTGAGTTTGATCTTCAAATTTCACAGGGTTGTAGAACCTCACCTCATCTACGTATGATAATTTTTTGAGAATTCTTCAAAACTTATATATATATATATATATATATATATATATATATATATATATATAATTACTCCCTTGCAATTTTTTCATGTGGATCTCATTGGAATATCTTATAATTAGTATATGAGTGTATCCAAACTGATAAAGGAGTATTTCAAGTACGTTTGGGTGGTATTTCAAAGATGGGAGTAATTACTCCCGGGAGTACGAAGTATTTTTCCTATATATATATATATATATATATAGGATGACGGAATGGGACACCATGGTGCCTGGGCACCATGATTTTAAATGCGTTAATTCAAGTCAAATTCGGATATATTTTTCAAAACTTTCAGTTTTAGGGTATATACCCATCTATAAAACTTCAAATGAAACATATACCTTTGAAAAAATATGCTCGAATTTGAAGATTTGAACGAATTTAGATTACATACTTTGCTGATTTATATGTATAATCAACACATACCTACAATCAAACTATCATAAAAAAAGGAAACTTTAGTTTGAATTTCAGTTCAAACTTGTTTGAACTAGTTAGTAAACTGGTTGAACTCAGCATCCTAAAAATTTCAAATTTTTTCGCATACAAATACATATGGAAAATACCCGTTTTGGACCATGGTGCCCAGGCACCATGGTGTCCCAGGTAATTGTACTATATATTGTTTATATATATATATATATATATATATATATATATATATATATATATATATATATATATATATATATATATATATATATATGCGCTGAGTATTTACAAACAATGAAAACGATAGAGGTTCTATGCTCCTCTGAAATGGAGACCGCACGTATTCAAGAGCAAACGAAGATAACCGTCACTATTCTGTATCTGCAGGCCTTCAGTAACCACACACGTTTAAGGATCTATTACATGCAGTTCACTCACAGTCCTAGCTAGGGCGTATAGAAGCAATCGCGCGTCATTGCATTCCCCTCTCTCTCTCTCTCTCTCTCTCTCTCTCTGCAGGAGATCAAGTTAACTATCCGGACTGATCGAGATTTCCATTCCCCTTGCAGACAGGAGCCGCAGGAGTGAGTAATTTCCACCGGCGAGTAGATCAGCTCGAAGTGCAGATATGAGATATGGAGCGGTGATAGCTAGAACTGCATGCCTGACGTTCATCCGCATGCCTGCTCATGTCTGAAGAAGAAGAAGAATGGTCTGTGCCTGTCTGCAAAAGCTAAAATGTACGTGTATGCCAAGGGAAAAATTGGGGATTGTAAACCAGTGTATCATTTAAGTCGTTCTGTACAAAGAGATGTAGAGTAGGCAAACACTGCATCCTTTGCGCTACAGGCGTACGCCGCGGTGCACGCCTTTAATAGAACCTAACGGATTTTTGCACGGTGCAAATCTGCGTCTTCCGGCGTATTATACTTTTACCGACCTTATATACGTTTCTCAGGTTTGAAGGCGTCATTACGTAGGGTGAAGCGCCCATTTAAGGCCCATATAAAATGGGCCTAGTTAGGCCCAAAGCCTAGACACCGAGCCCGCATCCTAAGCGACCTCGCCGTCGAGAGCAGGAGATGCGGGGAGTCGGAGGCCCGCTGCTCACCATCGCCGATCTCCTCAACGACCTCGCCGTCGACGGCGGCGGCGACGCGTCTGTCCCCTCTCCTCCCTTGGTGGGGCAGCAGGTGGAGGAAGCCGACCCGTCCGACCTTCGCCGGATCTTCAGGGTGGGTGCTCACTTCCTTATTGATTTGGTCCACATCCATGGTTTCATCCATCGTACCCAACTGTTTCTTGCTCCTTAGAATTCAGTTTCCGAATCCCGCGTCGCAATTGATTCGTTTCCGTGAGTTTCCCGTGAGCTACTCAATTGTTCTGGGTGAAGGATCTAGCTGCCATTTGCCATCAGGGTTTTCTTTACCGTTTAAAAAATTTACCCGAGACCAAATTCAAATTTTTAGAAAAAATTTGGATGAATTTGCTAGAACTGATCCAAAATCAATTAATCATCATAAACTGCACAGGACAGCAATGAAACAAGACAACATGACAAGTCTATAGCACATTATATAGATTCGTTACACTAAACGTAGCAATGTCATGATAAATGCATAGTCCATTGGCATGGTTGAACAAAATAATAATCAATCCGAAATGTCACATATTTAAAGCACACATCACCAGCAAAGGTGCCAAATGAACAGTTTCATTACAAAATATCACTAACCAAATATTAACACAGGCACATGCACCGGTAAAGAACGCCACATCTTGTCCTTCCTTGGAGGCTTGCATCACTACAAATATTACAAGTGAAATGTCCATATTTGATCACTAAATTGAATCGCAATGCAATTTTAACAACTGAACCAATGGTGGATTAGATGTTCATCTTACATTTATTTGTAGAGGCTCATGACGTGCTTCGTTCTATTCCTAGTTGATCTCTTTCTCTTCATACCACCTACAATGCGAAATATAAGTATATTTGCGCATATGTATCATATGAATTTGAATGCCATGTATAAAATTTTAGTACCAGAACCACTAGCTCCACCTCGGGCCTCTCCACCATGGCCACTAGCTCCATCACAAGCAACAACACCAACACCTTTGTAACACATACGGTTTTAAAGAAAGAAAGTTATATGATGTTGACAAAAATCACAATTGCTTAAGACTATGAAGCCTACAACCTACAATTTCAAATACAAGTATATTTGCACATATGTATCATATGAATTTGAATGCCACATACCAGAACCATCCGGTCCACCTCGGGCTTCTTCACCATGGCCACTAGCTTCATCACAAGCAACAACACCAACACCTTTGCAACACATAAGGTTTTAAAGAAATAAAGTTATATGATGTTGACAAAAAATGCTTATGGCTATGACCGATTTGATTGAAACTCACCATCAATCTCATCAACCTCATCATCATCATCAGAACTGCTATCCCCTGATTCAACATAAATTGGGCTACCTTCTGGAGAATCTGATTCATAATTAATATCTTCTTCCTCTTCTTCCAAAGCCCTTTTCCGTTTGTTCTTACCACCCTTTCTCCAGCTCTTGAGAATATCAATGTATTCTCTCTCAAATCCAAACCGCTCTAAGAACGATTCGTCGTTGTGTGGAGGGGGGGGGGATTCAGAATCATTGTCATCATATTCATTAAGAGTAGGGGTAGACTCACTCATAGAGTTGCACAACCAATCCATAATTGGGTTGCTTTCATCGTATAAAGCAACATCCAGCATGATGCCACATGGATCAGACTCCATTTCTTGAAGGCTTTGAAAGTCAGCTTCAAATTGTTGGATACGCAACTTTAAATTATAATGCACATACACCAAATCATGAAGCTTGTCGTAACCTAACTGATTTCTCAATTTGGTATGAACCAAAGCAAATGTGCTCCAGTTTCTCTCGCACCCACTGGATGACATGCATTGTGAAACGATGCGTATTGCAAGCTTTTGTAGTTCTTTGTACTATCCTCCATATGAACCCCACCAATCGGCTACGATGAATTTAAAATTTTAACAAACTTGTAATCATAGTATGAAAAGAAGTAAACTTATAATTATAGTATCAAAAGCAAGCAACTTGCAATTATAATACCTACGCTCATACGGCCACCAAGGGCTGAACATCGAGCCTCCTCTAATCCAAACAATCCTCTCTTTCCGCTAAAGTGAGCATATTGTTCAATTGCAATCGCTGCCTTCGAAGGTGAGCTTGCAACCTTCTTGAGTGCCATTGTCACAGCAAGTTTGGAACTTGAATTTTGTGCAATTTTACATCTATATAATGCTTCAGGATCAAGTGCAGCACCTATGAAAGTAAAGAAGTTAAACAATATTAGAAATCTAGCATGGATGGATAAAAGTAACAACTGTATAAATTTTTGGTACATTCCTTAGTTCATACCTGCAACCATGAGTGTCTCGTTGAGAAGATAACGAAATCTCATGTTGACTACTTCTATTATCCTATCTAGGAGATCTTGTTTGTCTCTTAGTTTATCACATATCTCATCTGCCGCACGTAGCATCTTTGGTAAGAATCCAGATATAGTTCCATTTTTTTTGTTGATCAGCAAAGCGAAGTACACTGTAGATTGGTGTGACAGCTTTCAACACCAAATCCATATCCTCCCACCATGTCCTACTTGTCAAACAATCATATGTGAAAGTGTAATCTTCTTCGGTGCTCCATTCACTAGTGATCCAATCAATAGAAACCATCCATGCCTTGAATTTATCTTGCTTGTCCCAAAAACTTTGTAAGAACAAAAAAAACTGTTCCAAATCTAGTAGCATTCCACCGAATCAACTCTCCACCTATCTTCTGTTTCATTGTAGCATGGAGCCTGAAAAAATAGGAAAAATGTAAGTATACATGTAGAGCTATATCCGCCATAATTTCTGCATATAATTGTTACCTATTATGGTTATAGAAGAATCTGCATACATGCTTTGCACTGTCCACTACTTCCACAACTTCACTGAAGCGACATATGTCCTTCAACATCAAATTGATAGTATGGGCTGCACATGGCTGCCAAGTAATGTGTGAATACTCATCAGTGAATTGCTTGCATGCTTTCTTATAGTTGCAACCATTATCTATCACAATTTGGACAACAAAATTTGCATCGACCTCCTCAACAATCACCTTTCTAATTTGGTTATAAATAAATGTTGCATTTTGTATACAACCAGTTGCATCCATAGACTTGTGAAAGAACATACGTCCACTGCAAAAGATCATGAAGTTAATAATGCACATCGTGGTAGGACCTGTCCATGAATCACACATGATGGTCACTCCATATCGACCCCAATCTTCCTTAAAAGCAGCCATGGTAGCCTCCAACTCATCATAGTTCATATCTAACAATGGGCCATCTATGTCCCTCCCTTTTGGCATAGGCACACCCTCACCAAACTGTTGCGCCAACTTAATAAATGATGCAAAATATGGACAGTCTGCTTTTCTCCCAGGAATATCATTGGCATGGAACCACTTTGCGCATGCTCTCCAAGGCCTATCCTTAACACCAGCATTGAGCATAACATCCACCCGAGGCTGCGAGGGTGCCCTACTGCGTGCCAAATCTATATCAAAGGAAGCTTTTGAAGAACTTGGGTAGAAACTCTTAAGTGTACTTTGGCTAATTGAGCAATTTGCACCCTTACTAGCAGTACCACTGCCACTTGCCCGCCCTAAACTTGCAGCCCCGCTACCACTGCCACTAGCCCTACCAAGGGAGCCAATGTCTTTCAGAGACTCTCTCACTACCATATGATACTGCTCCTCTTCATCAAGACTAGCAATATCCATTCGATTGTCATGCTCCATAAGTGCTTTTTCAATAAAGAGACGATTTTCATTTGCTTGCCTCTTCTTTTGTCTCACTAAAGCAACTTGATTCAACAACACCTCTCTAACATTATGAGGCACATTGTTGCATGGAGTCACTTGCTCTTGTAACCCACACAAATGCTGCCTCAGATGGGTCGCACCTCCACCTTTGTTGCTAAAAGGACAATAGCCGCACTTGAAGCCATTACCCCATGGTGTCCCATGGCTCCATGTTTTCTTGTTTGGTCCTTGTAGCTCTATTTGTCTCCCTACAACATAACACAAACAAACAATAAATGATAATTAAATAAAAAAGTACTGTTGAAGGACCATGTGGAGGTCCATCCATGTTTGTGATGAGTATTTGACTTTATTTGAGCAAGGTGTGCTCAGGCTTGAGTTTGATTTGACTCGGTATTGCATGTTTCAATTAATGATAATTGTGGACTAACATGCAGGAAGAAAAGGTATGTGCATTGTGGTATGTGCAAAATGGTTTGTTCCTTGTGGTACAGGTTCCTGAGGCAGCTATGGTCGTTGGTGAGTACCGGGACTAGGTTGGGAGAACCGAGGTCCAGAGCGGTCGAGGATGCCGACGAGATGGTTGGGCTCAAACCAGGTTCACTTGGACGTCATGGAAATGGGCTTGAGGTGGCTCAAGGTTTCCGGTTCGGGTTGGAAGAGGAGGAAACTGAGCGGTTAAGTCCGGCGGATGAAGGCCCGTTGCATCGGGTTGATCGGGTTTTGTTTAAAACCCATGTATGGCCAATGTGGCCCATGTAAAGCCCATGTGTGGGTTGAAATGAGAGGGTTAATCCTAGCCCTTGGTGGAGTGCCCTAGGGTTTGGGACTCATCCAAGGGTGGTAGGTGGCCCTAGAGTAGTATAAATAGAGGGGGAGGGGTGTCCTCCCTCACTTGAAGGTTTGAGTTGCTCCTTTGAGCTTTGCCCACATGAAGTGAGGCTTTGTAAACCTTCCAACCAGAAAATACAAAGATTTTCTTTACTTTTTGTGAATTTAAATTCGCATTTACATTATGTCTTTACTTTACGCAATTTAAATTCAGCATTTACTTTCCCGCATGTAAATTCTACGCAATTTACTTTCTCGCAATTTGGATTTGCTCCTCTCCTTCTAAATGCTGTTGATCAAGGAGGTCTTGAGGGTGCTCATTTGGTTTTACATCTTTCTTGCACCCTAGGATAGACTAGAGATCAAGTTTCTATCAAGATTGCAAATCTGTCCTGAACTTGTTCTTCACGCAGCAGTCAGTCTTTGATTTTTAGAAAAATATAGAAAAATCTTTCTTGATTGATTCTTGTTGGAGAAGGTGCTTGACTCATATACCAATCTGTGGAAAAATTTTGGAGTCCACTGGATGCACCATTTGGGAGCTGTGAGGTGAAAACCGAGCCCCAAATTTCCTGATTGAAAATCCTGACTGTTCGTAGTTCTTGATTTTTCCTGTTTTTTGTAGAAGGTGTTTGGTGGTGATTTTTGGTGGAGTGCTTCACGACTCAACATCTCACAGGCTGAAAAATTCCCAAATTTTTTGGAGCAACAGAAGTCCACCATCCACCTGCTCTAATTGAGGACAATTCCTGAAAATCTGCTTTTGCTTTTCTAAAAAGAGGCTTTTGTGTTTTGGCTTGATCTCTTTTAGAAAAGAAGTATTTGAATTGATTCCTCCTTGCTTTGGACACTTGACAACCAGAATTTGTGATTTAAATATCCCTCACATGATTCATGGTTCCTATCCATGTAAGCTAGGGATACACATAGTTGTCAAGTCGTTCCGATTTTTGTGGGTTTCGCGATTTTAAGGAGCATCGGTTTTCTTTGTGGGATTGTTTGGAGTACGTTGAGTAGGGGATATTTTTATTTGGGATCATTCACCCCCCCTCTGATCGCCATCTCGGTCTTTCAATTGGTATCAGAGCCGGTTTTGCTCTTTCATAGATCTTGACCGGTCTCAAGAGCCATGGCGACGGACAAGTACTCAACTAAGCCTCCAATTTTTGCTGGAGTTGATTATCCGCTCGAAAGTTCGGATGGAGACATACATCACTGCCCAGGGCTTTTCTTTATGGCAGAAGGTGAAGCACCCGTATGAGGTTCCGGCCGATGAGAACGTCAACGCCGCAAACATGGTCGACGTTGAGGCAAACGCTAAGGCCAAGAACCTCCTCATACAGAGGACTTAGCCGCAGTGAGTATGATCGCGTCTCTCACCTACGATCGGCTCACGAGATCTGGGTGACCCTCAATGCTTACCATGAGGGCACCACTCGAGATCAAGTCCGTGAGACAGATCAATTTAAGCGTGACTACAACAAGTTTGAGCAAAGACGCCGGTGAGAGCCTTGATGAGTGCTTTGATCGTTTTGCAAAGATTCTCAGCAATCTTCGTTCAGTGGGTTGTTCATACACTGATTCGGAGAATGCGAGGCATTTTATTCGAGCACTCGATCTAAGGATTTGGGATATGAAGGTAACCACCATCACGGACCATACGGACTTGTCGACCTTGACTCTTGGACGGGTTGTATTCCCGCCTCAAGACTCATGAGCTCGACATCGCCGCCGCAGGACGAAGTCCCAAACGATGGCATTGGTTACCGATCCCACTGGGTCTTCCTCTTACGGACCCCCTCTTGACTTCTCTTCGGTTTTCTCTCCCGCTCTTTGCGGCGTGGCGATGACATTCTGGAACAATTTCCAGAAGACGAGCTTGCTCTTGTCGCTCGAAAATTTTCGAACATTTACAAAAGGGTGAGAGATAGAAAGAGGAGTGGCAAGTTCACTTGCTTTGAGTGTGGTGGCCCCAACCACATTCGGCAAACTGCCCCAAGCCGAGAAGGGCAATTATGAACAAGGCGGTGCGGGTAAGAACGACTACATCAACAAGAACCGCAACAAGAAGCCTCCATCGCGAGCCGGCGCAAGAGAAGAAACACCGCAAGTTCGCCAAGGGCAAGAAGCTCTTTCACTGCGTCCTTGCCACGCTCGACGACCTTGACCTCTCCGACACGGAGACATGGAGCGACGAGGACGAGGATGAACCGCAAGAGAAGGTGAAGGGCGGCGATGACTTCTCCGGCATGTGCTTCATGGCCTCCAATGCCATGGAAGTACCCGACACCGAGCCAGATAATGACACGGAGGAGGTACCTTCTTATGACCAGCTCCATGATGCTTTTATCAAACTAGGAAAATTTCATTCCAAGTCTAGAGCTAAGTGTGTTGATCTAGAGAAGGAAGTAGGTACCTTATCTCGGAGTTAGCTTCACTTAGATCTTGTTCCTCCCGAGACTCGATAGTGTACTTTGTGTGATGCTTTGCTTGTGGAGTTGGAGAATCTAAGGACTCTACATGATAGTGTGCTTTCGATCTTGAGTCACTTAGGTCGAAGGATGCTAGCACATGTCCAAAGAGCTTCTATTCCTGTTGATGCTAGTTCTCTTCACACTCACACAACCGCTTCATGTGCTAATTGCCCTAAGCTTCTCATTGAAATTGATGCCATGAGTTGTCACCTTAGGAAGCTATCTGCTAGAAATGATGAACTTGAAAAGCATGCTTCTAAGGACCCAATCAGCTCATGTGAGGGCTGTATGCAACTAAAAATGCTTATGATGACTTGGTGCTTGAAAACTCAAAATATGCTAAGGATCTACTAGCTAAGTCACAAAATGGTTGCATCTTTGTGTGTTGGGGTAGCGAGAGGACATGAATCAAATTCATGTAGAGCTTAGGAAGAAGCTCAAAGCCAGGTGGGTAGGATTAGAGACTCTCCATGTGTTTCTTGCGAGTCCCTCAAGATTGAGGCTGCTCTTTATAGGGAGAGATTTGATCGTTTAGTTCGCTCTTCTCCATCCGGCTCTTCCCCTGCTACTCCTTCCCTTGCTCTTCTTGTGCCTCACTTTTTCGAGAGTGTCAAGACCTTATGAGCACTCTCGAGAAGTTTGTTGGAGGTAAGAAGAAGCTCAATCTTATCCTAGATCAGTCCAAGATTAGCAGATTCAATCAAGGTCTAGGGTTTGATGCCTTGGAGCATACACGGCGCATCCGCCCACTTGTGCGTGCCTCCAAGAGCGGAGAGATAGTGGTGGCTCCACAAGTGAGCACCACGTGTTTAGATCAGCGAGGATTGTCCACGGGACGTCTGACGAGAAGGGTGCTTCTCATGCTACTTCACCCCAAGGCGAAGTATACATGCACCTTCCGTCGAAGGATGGACATATAGCTGATTTACGCTTGACGCGTCAAGATTTCTCGGCGTGGCGTGTCCATGCTCTTAGGGGTATTCAGGGTCATCCCGGACTGAGTGCGCCTAAGGCACACACGGCTTTTAGACAGATAAACAAGCTAGAGAGTCTCCTGTTTTGGACAGCGCATGGGGCTTGGTTTTCGTGCTTCTACTGGTTTTCGCCCAGCTGTCCGAAGTCAGTCTTTCCGCCGTCCTCTTGATATTCCTCGTTTTCCCATCGAGGTAGATATCAGCGGCGTGAGTTTGCTTTCCCAATGGGAGTCACAAGAAGAAGATCGAGATGGTCCGGCCTTTGCACCTCGGCGGACCAACCCGGCCGCTCCCGTGACGTCCTCTTTGGAGCCGAGTCTGATTTTGTGAGAGTCGAGTCACGGAGAGGTGCCGATTGCACTCTTCTACTCCGTTGGCTGTTTAGTCTCTTGCCTGATTGACTCGAGATTGGGTTCCTAGATCTCGCACCGATCTATCCTGGCATCTGAGACATCTCGCTTTTCACTCTCTTTGATTCAGTCCGTAGGGACAGGGAAGGAGGAGGTTTGGATCGTAGACTCCGGCTGTTCTCGCCACATGACCGGAGACTCCGTTGGTTTTCTTCCCTGGACCGAGATCCCTGATGAGGTAATCACCTTTGGGGATGCTTTGCGTCGGGTAGAGTCATTGCTAAAGGTACCGTCTGCATTAACGATCATTTCATTCTTAAGGGCGTTGCCTTAGTCGATGGCTGCATTTCAACTTGCTTTCTGTCTCTCGGCTTCTTGATGACGATTTCGAGGTCAATTTTAAGAGGAGCTCTTGTAGGATCCTCGATTCTTCCGGGAGTTTGTTTGCGGGATTTCGTTTGGGAGAGTCTTTCGTGCTGATTTTTCTTTTCCTCTAGAGACTCTCTCCATTGCCTTATTGCTTCGAGTCCCGTGATCTCTCCTTTTGGCATAGGAGACTTGGTCACATTGGCTTTGATCGTTTGACTCGAGTTAGCGGCCATGATCTCATTCGTGGCTGCCTAAACTCAAGATGGTCAAAGATGTTGTATGTTCTCCTTGCCGACATGGCAAGATGGTTCAGCCTCCCATCCTCCGATACCCGAGTGATGATCGATGCACCAGACAAGCTACACATGGACACCGTTGGTCCACTCGAGTGCGATCGGCCAGGTGGGAAGTGGTATATTCTTGTCATTGTCGATGATTTTTCGAGGTACTCTTGGGTGTTTTTCATGGCCTCGAAGGATGAGTGTTTTTCACACTTCAGGGGTTTGGTCCGTAGGTTGTCTGTTGAGCTCCCGGGTGCCTTACGAGCGATCCGCGATGACAATGGCACGGAGTTCAAGAACTCCTACTTTAGCGACTTCTGTGAGGAGTTAGGCTTAGAGCATCGGTTCTCCTCTCCATCGTCCCTCAAGAAAATGGCGTAGTGGAAAGGAAGAACAGACCCTGGTTGAGATGGCCGGGACGATGCTAGATGAGTACAATACTCCTAGGAAGTTTTGGGTGAGGTCAGAAGCTACGGCATGCCATGTTGCCAACAGAGTTTTTCTTAGGGCACACTTGCATTGCACTTCTTATGAGTTGAGATATGGGCGAAAGCCTAGTGTATCTCATTTTCGTGTTTTTGGTTGCAAGTGCTTCTTCTTGAAGTCTGGGAACCTAGATAAGTTCGAGTCACGTTACGATGGGATCTTTACGGGTTACTCGACTTACGCCGTAGCTATAGGATTTGGGTCGTAGATTTGGGTAGGATCATAGAGACCTGCGAGGTGACTTTTGATGAGGCTAGCCCGGTGCTAGACCAGACATTTCAGCTCTTCTCCTCTTTCCCGCCTATCTTCTCGGAGGAAGTTGATGACGGAGATGAAGGCGCCTTGCCTGATCCAGTCACCATTCCTGCTCCCGAGGTGCCTCCCATTTCCATATCTGCACCTCGGGAGATCATTACCCTCGAGACTCTTCGCCAGCCTAGTGGCTCTGTTCCTACTTCTCCCACGAGGAGTAGAGGTCACTTCATACGACCTCCCGCCACATTCAAGAAGGCTCATCCACCGACTGCATCATTGGAGATCTGTTTGAGCGAGTCACTCGCTCTAAGTCGAGTTTGTCCACTTTCTGCCTTCACTCTGCTTTTGTTGCCTCTTTTGAGCCGAAGGATGTTTCTCATGCATTATCTGATGAATCTTGGATTAATGCTATGCATGAGGAACTTGAAAACTTCGAGAGGAACAAAGTTTGGAAGCTTGTCGAGCCCCCTTCTGGTCACAATATCATTGGGACCAAATGGGTGTTCAAAAACAAGCAGAGTGAGGATGGGGTTGTAGTTCGAAACAAGGCTAGGTTAGTCGCTCAGGGTTTCTCTCAGGTCGAGGGTCTCGACTTCGAGGAGACTTTTGCCCCTGTAGCTAGACTCGAGGCCATCCGGATCCTGCTCGCATTCGCGGCATCCAAGGGCTTCAAGCTTTTTCAAATGGATGTCAAGAGTGCATTCCTCAATGGCTTCATTGAAGAAGAGGTGTATGTCAGACAACCTCCAGGATTTGAGAACCCCAAGTACCCAAACCATGTCTTCAAGCTTTCCAAAGCTTTGTATGGACTTAAGCAAGCTCCACGAGCTTGGTATGAGAGGCTTAAGTCCTACCTCTTGAGTCATGGTTTTCATATGGGTCAAGTGGACAAGACTCTGTTCGTCAGACATTCTGATTCGGATTTTCTCCTAGTCCAAATCTATGTCGACGACATCATTTTCGGTGGTTCCTCGCATTCGCTCGTTACTCAGTTCTCAGATGTGATGAGTACTGAGTTCGAGATGAGCATGATGGGCGAGTTGAGCTACTTCCTTGGCTTCAGATTAAGCGGACTCGGGAGGTACATTCTTGCATCAAGGCAAGTACACTCGAGACCTCCTGAGCGCTTTGACATGTCCGATGGAAAGCCGATTATGACTCCTATGGCCACCACTGCTGTCCTCGAGCCTGGCGAGGATGGTGAGCCGATTGATCGAAGGAGTTCCGAGCATGATCGGCTCCCTTTTGTATCTCATCGCCTCGAGACTCGACATACATTTCTCTGTATGTCTTTGTGCTCAGTTTCGTGCTTCTCCCCGCGTCTCTCACCGTCAGGCGGTGAAGCGCATCTTCAGGTACCTTCGAGCTACCATTGACTATGGTATCTGGTACTCTTCTTCCTCCTGTCTATCTCTGAGAGCCTTCTCCGATGCAGACTTCGCCAGCTGTAGGATAGATAGGAAGAGCACTTCTGGCACTTGCCAATTCATTGGCACTTCTCTTGTCTCTTGGTCGTCTAGGAAGCGATCCGGTGTTGCACTGATCCACCGAGGCCGAGTATGTTGTCGCAGCCGATTCTTTGTAGCTGTGTTCTCTGGATGAGATCGACCTTGCGGGACTTTGGGTTAGTAGCAGATTGTGTTCCACTTTTACGTGATAACACGTCGCCATTCACATTGCTAAGAACCCGAGGCAACACTCTCGGACCAAGCACATTGACATTCGCTATCACTTCCTTAGAGACCATGTGGAGAAGGGTGACATAGTGCTCCGGTTGTGAGAGTGACCACCGGTTGGTGACATTTTCACCAAGCCTTTGGATAGCTCCAGGTTTGTTTCCTGAGAGGAGAGCTTGGGATTATGAGCCCATATGGCATATCTTGAGGGGAGCCGGCTTGTATTATATGTGCATATGTATATTCAGCCTTTCTTTCTCTTTACTGGGTATCTTTGGGATGGTTTTCATTTGGTTGAGCCCACTTCACCTAGACTTACATGCCCGGCATGGACCTCTCACCTTATGCTTTAGGGTGCTATTCCTCTCTTATCCTCGGTTGAGCTCACTCCACGGTCTTTTAGGTCTAGCAGTGTTGGGCCCCCACAGGTAGGCAGTGGTCTGTGTTTGCTCTGGGTTGGAGTTGGAGATGTAGCTTTCCTATATAAGTCATATGGGGAAGGTGAGAGCGAGTATGAGTGTTAGTGTTTCTCTTCATGTTATCTATGCTCCTAGACTACCCTTGTGTCGCTTTCTTGATTCCTTCTCATCATTTCTGTCTTTACGGTTTCAGTTGAGTTCAATTCATCCTTTTGAATCTAAAATTGCTAATAACTCAACTTCAATCAGATTTTGTGCTTAATCGACTCACTTGTTGAGGGAGCTTGGAATTGATTCTTTTGCATTGCATATAGACTTGTTTTTCATTCTACGAGCTTTGTCTATTATGCAATTGTAAAATTGAGATATGTTGCACCTAGCTACTTTTCTCAAGATATTTGCTAATCTAGGTCATATCCAATTTGGTATAACATGTGAAACTAGCTAACATTTTAAAATTGAGCTTTCTGAAAAGTTGATGAAACATGGCTTTTACTTGCTATACTTCTTCACTAGATGCTTATGCCATGCTTATTGAAATAGTGGGTTTCTACTAGAGTCCCTAGAGCAACTTGGGTTAGCTACATTGTTTCATTCTAGAATCCTCAATAATGCTCATGAATCTAAGTCTTTGAAAATATAAATTGACTCTTTTGTGCTAAAATTGAACTCAACACTATTCATTCACTAGACTGCTTCCCATTGCACTTGGGATGAACTTGGAATGAAGTGTGTATGACCAAAACCACTCTTTTAAGCTTCTTGCTTGAGATGGTTGCTAATGGCTTGAGTCAATACAATCGAAAAATGCAAAAATAACTAGAGGAAGAGAGTGATGCCTAGGAGACCTATGTCGATGGCTCCTAGTCGAGGTTGTGTTTCTCTAGGATAAACTCTCTAAACCCTGAAAGGTTTGTGGAGGAGAGTGAAGCTTAGGAGGCCTTTGTCGATGGCTCCTAGTCGAGGATGTGCTTCACTAAGCCTAACTCTCTCATACCGCTTTATGAGCTTTAATCTAAAAATTTGCATTTAAAGAGATGATTGAGCATGAGGCTTCTCTTATGGACTTGTAGTTTCCCAAAGTGTTGACTAGGTTGAACTCTAGTATATTCATTT
Organism: Rhipidocladum racemiflorum; assembly: GCA_036346355.1. NCBI lineage: Eukaryota > Viridiplantae > Streptophyta > Magnoliopsida > Poales > Poaceae > Rhipidocladum > Rhipidocladum racemiflorum. The sequence goes on from CM070571.1 coordinate 27,153,077, forward strand.
GCTCGTTTGGTTGGCTTTGCTTCTAGTATTGAAGTTATGCTAAGTGTTGCTATTGTTGAAATCATACCAAAGTATTATAACTTCTTTTGAGCTAGTTAGCAAAAATTGAAATATGCCATTGGATATGACTTAGGATGACATAATTTGAACTTGAGTAGCTTGGTGTCATACTTTGTCTAAGTGGTCACTTGCATAATCCTCAAAGCTCTTCTAGGTTGCATTTCATGCAAAAATTGTTCTCTTGATGCCTATATTGCCAAAAGGGGGAGAAAACATAGAAAAGACATCTTAGAGAATTAAAAAAAAAATGCTTTCTCATGATCATGATGAACAATTGTCCTTGCATTTGGATCATGAGTAATATTGAGCTTTTTGAGATATTTCTTGGTTTTTGGAGCTCTTGTTGAAAAATTGTCCTTTCAAGTGTTGAGCTCTAAAAATCTTCTCATCTATTTGGTCATGAGCTTTCTTTCTCTTTTTATTGGACCAAATATGATTTTTGCAATCAAATTGCTTTTCTTCCTTTGTTTACAAACTCAAATTTATGCCTTTTGTGTGGTTTGTCAATATACTCATCAAGGGGGAGATTGAAGGACCATGTGGAGGTCCATCCATGTTTGTGATGAGTATTTGACTTTATTTGAGCAAGGTGTGCTCAGGCTTGAGTTTGATTTGACTCGGTATTGCATGTTTCAATTAATGATAATTGTGGACTAACATGCAGGAAGAAAAGGTATGTGCATTGTGGTATGTGCAAAATGGTTTGTTCCTTGTGGTACAGGTTCTGAGGCAGCTATGGTCGTTGGTGAGTACCGGACTAGGTTGGGAGAACCGAGGTCCAGAGCGGTCGAGGATGCCGACGAGATGGTTGGGCTCAAACCAGGTTCACTTGGACGTCATGGAAATGGACTTGAGGTGGCTCAAGGTTTCGGTTCGGGTTGGAGGCTCGAAGAGGAGGAAACTGAGCGGTTAAGTCCGGCGGATGAAGGCCCGTTGCATCGGGTTGATCGGGTTTTGTTTAAAACCCATGTATGGCCAATGTGGCCCATGTAAAGCCCATGTGTGGGTTGAAATGAGAGGGTTAATCCTAGCCCTTGGTGGAGTGCCCTAGGGTTTGGGACTCATCCAAGGGTGGTAGGTGGCCCTAGAGTAGTATAAATAGAGGGGAGGGTGTCCTCCCTCACTTGAAGGTTTGAGTTGCTCCTTTGAGCTTTGCCCACATGAAGTGAGGCTTTGTAAACCTTCCAACCAGAAAATACAAAGATTTTCTTTACTTTTTGTGAATTTAAATTCGCATTTACATTATGTCTTTACTTTACGCAATTTAAATTCAGCATTTACTTTCCGCATGTAAATTCTCGCAATTTACTTTCTCGCAATTTGGATTTGCTCCTCTCCTTCTAAATGCTGTTGATCAAGGAGGTCTTGAGGGTGCTCATTTGGTTTTACATCTTTCTTGCACCCTAGGATAGACTAGAGATCAAGTTTCTATCAAGATTGCAAATCTGTCCTGAACTTGTTCTTCGCGCAGCAGTCAGTCTTTGATTTTTAGAAAAATATAGAAAAATCTTTCTTGATTGATTCTTATTGGAGAAGGTGCTTGACTCATATACCAATCTGTGGAAAAATTTTGGAGTCCACTGGATGCACCATTTGGGAGCTGTGAGGTGAAAACCGAGCCCCAAATTTCCTGATTGAAAATCCTGACTGTTCGTAGTTCTTGATTTTTCCTGTTTTTGTAGAAGGTGTTTGGTGGTGATTTTTGGTGGAGTGCTTCACGACTCAACAGCTCACAGGCTGAAAAATTCCCAAATTTTTGGAGCAACAGAAGTCCACCATCCACCTGCTCTAATTGAGGACAATTCCTGAAAATCTGCTTTTGCTTTTCTAAAAAGAGGCTTTTGTGTTTTGGCTTGATCTCTTTTAGAAAAGAAGTATTTGAATTGATTCCTCCTTGCTTTGGACACTTGACAACCAGAATTTGTGATTTAAATATCCCTCACATGATTCATGGTTCCTATCCATGTAAGCTAGGGATACACATAGTTGTCAAGTCGTTCCGATTTTTGTGGGTTTCGCGATTTTAAGGAGCATCGGTTTTCTTTGCGGGATTGTTTGGAGTACGTTGAGTAGGGGATATTTTTATTTGGGATCATTCACCCCCCCTCTGATCGCCATCTCGGTCTTTCAACTGTATGCAAACCAACAAAATTAGATGTTCTAATACATAAAGAATAAACACACCTGATTTTGTAACCATAATTGTCTTAGATGACCCGCCGGCCGCACTAGACAACCCACCACCGCCAATGCTACTAGCAGGTACATCTACATCCTTTCCCTTGCCTTTGCCACTACCTTAACACTCCATTGCTTAGCTGCTGTTGCATGAAGAAACGCAAACAAATTAATGAAAGTAACATGCATGAAGGAACACCAAACAAATTAATGAAAGTAGAAGAATCACATAACAAAGTAAGGTAACTAATGTTGGTATTCAGCCTAGAAACCAGATGCCCAGCAACAGCTTCTGTTGCGCTTCCGACAAAACGCTTCGGCTAGAATGGTGTTCGCTGAAGAAAGCTTTCGGCTGGAAAGAAAAACGCTTCTCGCCTGAACACCCGAACAACAACATTCAGAAGAAAAAACGGCAAAAGCTCAAAATACAGAACAAGCCTTTTGTGTTGGACGTGGAACTTCTCATTCCCTTCTGCTTGTTTATTCTCAATTTATAGCGAATAGCTTATAGGAAAAACAAACCAAAAACAATCTTCTAATCCAAAACTGAAAACTGCTACGGCTGGACTTCAACTTGGACACTGTAGCTCATGAGTCATGACTCATCCGAAACAGAGACTGAACCAAAACGCATCAGACTATCTAAAACTAAGTACTGTGCAACTACTCTGACTTTGAAAATTGAACTAAAAAACATACTTAATCCTAACAAAACACTGACGAAACTGATCAAACAAAACAAGATTAACTGAACAACTAAAATCTAGCAAATTAGTTCTGGAAGAATTAAAGTGAAATACATCAAAGCATGTTTAACAAATAAAACAGGAAGAATCGTGAACAAGAGTAGAGGCAGCAAGCAATGGATGGTAGTACTAGGATCGTAGAGCAGTGTCAGCGGCGACAACACCGAGTATACTGCTGATTTTGCATTTGCTCTTAATTATACACTACACTAAATTTACATCACCAGTAATACTATAGCTATGCTTGGTGTACACTCGATGCATGCGTGCGTTTCACTATATGTACATATAGCTTGTTAACTGTAATCCTAACTTGAATTTCTTTAGATTCAGGCAAGAGATCGGTTTGCAGTTCGCTAAAGAAAACTGTCTCAGATTGTAAACAGTAGCCGTGTCGTATTCAGTTAATTAGTAAGTCCCTCAACCGAATCAGTTTCGGATTCAGCAGCCTAGTCTATTTCCACTTGTAAACAAGCTTCAATTTAAAGCAATGAAAACCACAAGAAAAGCTGCGATGGTTGTGATGCAGCGCCAATCACTTTTGCTGATTACTGAAATTCGTTTTTCAGGTTGTATATGCTCTTCTCTCTGAACTTTAGAAGAGCCACAAGTTTCAGAACAGGAAGGAGCATTCCACTCTAGGAAGTTGATTCCAACATAGCTCTCTACGAGCCTATGAGGTGAGGAGAAACAAACAAAGCTTACATATACCTATGTACTTTGATCAGTTGACGATGTTGTTGCTGAAGAGCTTTAATTGGCCGGTGTCGAGCACGAGCTTCCGTATGGAGGCAAAGGCGCCGATAGCCCCGACGCTGGTGAAGACGATGATGACCGTGTTTGTGAGGAAGAGCGGCGACCGCCTCAGCGGTGCAAGCGCGATGTTGTAGCCTAGTCCACGGTCTTGCTCGCCTTGTCGAAGCCGAGGCACCGAGCCTATCCTGCAGCGTGAGGAAGCCACGATGAATCAACTTCCGGCCACTGCGAGGAAGCCAAAAAGCCAGAAGGCCCAGGACGCAGCATTGCATATTTCAAAGTTCAAACTGGGCCGAATTATTTGACCGGCTTGGGCTTTTACTGGGCCCCGCCGGTAAAACCGATAAAACGGATTTACCGGATATTATCGATCGGTATTTATTTCCCTAGCGCTAGGTGAAGTTCAAGCGGAGGCATAGGAGATGTCATGTGCAGGAGCTCTCAACGGAGGTTGTGAGAAGCCTTAGCAAAGTTTGTGAAGGCCAAAGCATGCCTACTCGGAGGGATAAAGTTGCTATCACTAGTGGATTCGAGGTGGGTGCTCAAGTGCGAAGCCAGTCCAAAGAGTTAGGCTTACCTTAACGTGGAGTAGGGGAGACCCGCAAATCTCCGAGACCATGGGAAAAGTTGGTGTGTCTCTTGTGCTTTTTACCTTCTTGCAATTCTTATTCATATTATTGCTTGCTTGTATTTAGAATTACAATATCTTGCATAGAGACATAATTTGGTTAGTGCACTAGTAAGCCTATTTGATTAAGGCTTTAATTATCAAAACCGTAGTTATTCGCTTTCGCGTATTTGTTAGATTTTGACATAGGAGTAATTAGAGCGTATCTTATTAGAGAGAATTTTTATAAACGCATATTCACCCCTCTTATTTACATTGTTGTAATTTACATTCCCAGAATAAAATTGCTTGATTGTCTTTATGATTGCTTATTTTCGAGTAGAGACATAATTAGTTAGTACACTTAGTGAGCCTAATTGATTTAGGCTTTACTTGTTAAAATCTTAATTTATCGTTTCCGCGTCATTATTGTTTAGGTTTTAATATAGGAGTAATTAGGTGATCGTTTAATCGGTAAAAAAATTTAAAGCCGCCTATTTATCCCCTCTAGTTGGCATCATCAACCTAACATATAAGCAGAGTTCAAGTTCTTCAAATGTAGATGTAGAGGCAGTTCGGCCAAATCTAACCCCAGAGAGAGATGCCTTAGTCAAATCTAACCAGATGTGAAGACAACGCAGGGTTCAAAATCTCGCCGAAATTCAACGAAATTTCGGTGAAATTTTGGATTTCGGGCCCCTCCGAGTTTCATAATCCCGGCGAAATTAAAAAACCATAAAAAAAATTCAAAGTGCTACAGTACATTAAAATCTCGTCGAGATTTCGGTGATTTGGACCGAAATTTCGGTAAAATTGACCGAGATTTGTATAAAAGTCGACTGGATTTGATCGTAATTGACCGGATTGGGTTCTTCATGTCATTTCCCATATGGGACAGTCGGTAGATCATAATTTCCGTGAAGTTGAAAAACCCCTAAAAAATTGAAATGTGATAGTATCGGGAAATTTCGCCGAGATTTCGGTGATTTTGACCAAAATTTTGGATTTTTGGATGAAATTTCGGATTTCTCGGTTAAAAAAAATCGGATTTGAATTTTGGTTTTTGAATTTCGTCCGGATTTGGTCCGAAATTTTCGATTTCGGTAGGTGACGAGATTTAATCCAAAACGAAATTTGAAACCCTGAGACAACGCAGCCGGAGCTCTCGGTGGCAGGCTCCACCAGAGTTCTCACACACAGTGTGTGTGTAAGGGAGAGAGGAATAGACTGTGGCGGCAATATTAGCTCAATAATGGAGTCTCGGCGGCAATCCTGCTAGTTGAAGCTCTTGTAGTTGGTAGGGGTGGGCATTTGATTTTTCCGGTCTAATCGGTTCGGTTTTTTCGGTTTTAAAATAATTCGGTTTTTGAAAAGTGACAACCGAAATTTTCAAACTAAAATGAAAAACTGAACCGAATTAACTGAAATATTTCAGTTCGGTTAATTCGGTTTTTTGGTTAACCGAAACTTGAATAAAAACTAGATAAATTAGATTTTATCCTTTTCACATCGCAACATAGAGTAGACATAAATCCACACAATATCATAGGCCATTACAGTATAAGTATAGTAGAATGATTTTTTTTAAATAATACTTTTTTAAACTGAATTGCGGTTTTAATACTCAAAAAATAAAAATTGCAAAAATAATACGTGTTCGCCATACCGTACGACGAATACCCTATTTTCGCCGAACCGTGTGGCGAATACCCTATATTCGCCATACCGTACAGCGAAAATAGGGTATTCGCCGAATCGTGTGGCGAAAACATCCTAATTCCGCAATTAATCTGCTACACGAGGATCAAGGTTGTTTTCGCCGCACGATTTGGCGAATAACCTATTTTTGCCGTACGGTATGGCGAAAATAGGGTATTCGCCACACGGTTCGGCGAAAATTGCCCGGTAAAAAGTTGGGCAAAGCCAGATCGATCTCGATCGATCTCGCTGCTGCGCCCTCGCCTGAAACAGAAGAAAGGGAGGCGGCGCTGAGGGAGAGAGCGAGAGGAAGGAGAGGGAAAGGAAGGAGAGGGAGAGAGAGAGAGAGGAAGAAGGAGAAGAAGGAGGAGGAGGAGGTAACATCGCAACTTTGTTTAATTTCGCGTTCTTTAATTTAGAGTAGCGATATAGAGTAGTGTAATTTAGAGTAGCGATCTAGAGTAGTGCAATTTAGAGTAGCGAACTAAAGTAGTGCAATTTAGAGTAGCGATGTAAAGTAGTGTAATTTAGAGTAGCAATTTAGAGTAGTGTAATTAATGAATTTATATATTAGCAACGTTGAAGAAATAATTAATCGGTAGCTGATCGGTCGACCTAGGATTAGAGATTAATCGTCTAGTCGTAGGATTAGCTGAACTAATCGGTCAATCAATAATCGGTTGGTTAGCTAGGGCAATATATCGATGTAATTACTAAAATACTAAAAAATCGAGATTAGGCTCGATTAATCCCAATTAGACCCGATTAATCTAGATTAGACCCGATTAATCCCGATTAATCGGTCTGCCTATTTGTTTCACCGTAAACAAAGAAATGAAATCTGTAGGGTTTCGATCACAAGCTAATCGGCCAGTTAATCGGCTAATCGGCCGATTTTTTTGAACATTGCATATTAGTAGCAAATAGCCATGTTATACATGCGCTATAATATTATAATATTATAGTATCGATAGCGCGATAGTTAATTAGCGTTGTTGAATTTACGGTTATGATTTTACATTTTAAGTAGGGATGAAAAAAATTATTTTGTCTATGTCGTCGCAGTGATGTCGGAACCAATGAAATTCAGGGTATATTATGGCGATGGTGAAGTAAAAAATGGGCAAAATGGAGTAGATTTAAGCAGCTTTGCGGTCACTAGATGTGGGCGTCGTGCCGTGCCGCCCCGGCCCGGGCCCATCGTGCTTCGGGCCGAAACCGTGCCGTGCCACGACAGCCCATCGTGCCCACCGTGCCGGGCCGTACGGAGGTGTGCGGAAGGGCACTCTGGTCGTCCACAAACTAGGCGCATTCGCAACGACATGGATGAATCTGAAGTGGGTGGCCCTCTTAGAAGGTGTTCTGAGTGCGGCGAGTATGTTCACAAGGCAAACCAGTGCACGTAGAGTGTAGGTTCTGAACATGGTGGTGGCTATGTATCGAATTATGTAATTATATGCACGTTGTCACATTAATTGGATGTATTGTAATATTGACGCGATTGGATATCTTTTACTCATATATGTTGTGTCTTATATTCATATTTGTTGTGTTTCTCATATGTTGTGTACTTTTATTTATGTTCAACCCTTATGTCTTTTATTCATATATGTTGTGTACTTTTATTCATATATGCCGTGTTTCCGGTATGTTGTGCAGTATTATTTATGTTGAAACATTTCTATTTGCAGGGATGGAGCAGGTCGACTCACTTCTGGACCCTGTGTTGGATGTGCGGCACCGTGCACACATCCACACGACACAGGGCAATGACAAGTTGGCCTTACTGCGGATTCGTGTGCCTAATAAGGCATGGTGCGTTGACCCTCGCTTCCACACCAGGTTAGTTGCAGTACTTGTACATGTTACATTGTTCGTACAATTAGTGTTCATAACATTCAATTGATGCAACTCTGTTCTTCCTCGTTAGGCTGGCACGTGCCGGGCTGCTTCCGCTAGTCCGCATGGTGGAGGGTTCAGCTGCCGACCCCGGTGAGCACGACCCCCAGGCCGAGGATGATGACCCACAGCGGTCGCGGCGTTTCCCGTTCGACAGCTCGCTGATAGCGTGTTTGGTCGACCGCTGGAGGCCGAAGACGCACACTTTTCACCTTCCCTTCGGGGAGGTGACGGTGACGCTGCAGGACGTCGCTATGCTCACTGGCTTGCCGATCGCCGGGGTACCGATCGGACCCTCGGTGACTCCTGCTGGGTGGGACGCGGACTTACAGGCGCGCTTCGCCGGGGTTGCGGATGTCGACCCACAGATACCGATAGGCCAGAGGCACTGGCCATCGAGGAGGTGGCTGTCGCAGTTCAAGGTTAGTGATTCTACATGTGACTATGTTACTCCAGCTTTGCATAACATTAACGTGATATCACACTCTTCCAATTGTCGCAGGTGCAGCGGATGGCGGCTCAGCCCATCGACTACTAGGTTGCTAGGCACCTTGAGGCCTATCTGCTTTGGTTGTTCGGCTGAGTGATGTTCACGTCGAGTCACGGCGACACCGTGGACGCGAGTTGGATAGCCTATGCACGGGCTATTGCGGACGCGGAGCCTGATGACGTACCGCAGGTATCCTGGAGTTCGGTGGTTCTTGCTGCCACGTACTGCGCCCTTTGCGACGCGTGCGTGAAGAAAGGTTGGAACCCCAACCTTACCGGGATGCCACTCCTTCTTCAGTTGTGGTCATTCGAGCGCTTCTCCGTGGGTCGACCCTATGTCGACCCTCGACACTACACCGACGACATGTACGGCGGTGATGCGCTGGACCGACCGACGATGGGCTCGCTCTGGACCAGGCGACGGGTACATGTTCTTACTCATTAATGCAATTGTAATTTCAATGCCATGTGCTTACAGTTATTTCTACTCTATTGCAGCCACAGTGGGCCGGTGTCCAGGTACGTGCGGCATACCTCTCCTTCACGGAGGCCTTCGACCACTTGAGGGAGGGGCAGGTTGTCTGGGACCCTTACAGCGACCAGCGTGTAGCAGAGAGAGCTACGGGGGGGCTGTCGCTGCTGTGCTACAGGGACCATGCTTACTGGATGACGAGGAGGAAGCTCGTCTTCGACGTCTTCGTAGAGGACTACGTGCCGCACCGAGTCCTCAGGCAGTTCGGACTACGCCAGGTGGTCCCTGTTCCTTTGGGGGAACGCGTGCCAGCGAAAGTGCACTCGTGAGTTACTCGCCACTACAAGTATGCTAAGTGCTTATGATATATTTGTAATAATGAGGTTTTTTATGTAGGTACTCCACCCAGGGACCCCAGAAGACCATGGTGACCTTGCTGCAGAGGATGGCGCCGTGACCTTGCTGCAGAGGATGGCGCCGTGGCTTGCGCAGTGGGAGGGGGCGCTGGAGGACGTTGTTGAGGAGGACACGCCCTACGACTCCTCCTCCTACCAGGAGTACTTCTCTGACGTCGTCGCCGACCCGCACTGCCTCCTACGCGGGAGGAGCAAGCGCCCAGTGTTTGCTCCTAGCATCGCAGAGTTGTCCTCGAGCCACGCAGGAGTGGCACTGCACGAGATGGTAAGTCTCGTTTTGTTTGTACTCATTAATGCAATTGTAATTTTATGCCATATCGTTATGTTTATCGTTTGTGTGTACATGATAGGTGGACGAGGCCAGGGACTTGCACTAGTATGCCACTGACTCTCTGACTATGCTACAATAGGGGGTCATTTTCACACGGGACGAGGTATCAGAGGCCATGAGGCGTGTGGAGGTGCAGTCCCGATGGATCGTGGAGATTGGTGCTGCTTGCCACGTCCCAGCCCCGACTGTTTCGGCCGGCACCTCGTCCAGGCCGCCACCCGGGCTCAGCTCCTCAAGACCACCTTCTCGACCACCACTACAGCCGGGGTCCAGCTTCCACACCCCGGTGCCTCCAGCCTCGAGCACTACCGAGGATCCAGCTAGCGGCGCCAAAGACGCGAGCCTACCATGGTGATGTAACACTGGGTGTCCCGATCTTTCGATGAGAATGATAACTTTCGATTTGGGTGGAGATGACTTTGACGATCCGACTACAACGTACGACGACGATGCGCCTTAGCAATCGCTAAACCAACTCCAGAGGGTTATTGACCTTGCAGTGGGCACGATCAACCTGATCACGAAGATCAATTCCTGCAAGCAATCGAAGAACAAGCAAGAATAAGGCAAAAGCAATCTAAAATTGCAAATATAGATGAAGTATAGAAAAAGTTGGGGTTCCGATACAAGGAGCTTGTTAGGCGGCCGTTGAGCACGTCTAAAAGACTCAAATAGTAGCAAAAGGCTAAACTATCAAATAACCAAAACCCAAGTTATTTTGGGGGACTACCTAGCTATATATAGGAGAAATAAGAGGCCAAAACCATGCTTGGGGCGTCCAAAACACATCCATGGCAGAATATGACTCGTATTCCTAGTTTGTCTCGGATTTGGAAACATGACCGAACTTGTTTTGCATATTCCCGTTGACTCGTAAGGAATTTGGAGGTGGGGCCAGATCCGTTGGAAAGAGGACGTCGAAACCTTTCAAACCAGTACTCATAGACCTCAAACACCCTTGTGGATCAAAAGTTATGGTCGTTTGAAGTTGGTGCTGTCCCGGAGGCCGAATCCGAGTTGAACTTGTGCACCGGAAGAATTGGCTTCATGCTTGACGTTTGGGAGTCCTTCTCCTTGGTTCCTAAGGACAATAAAATCATCACAAGGATTAAATAGCATTCCATTCATTAAATTATTTGTATGCAACCCGAGGAACGCATTCACCTGGTAATTGAATTGACGTGCGCGAGCTCGAGTAATTGGCCCTTGTATTACATTGTTGGCTTCAATTGGGTTTGTAGGCATGGCCGTATGCATGGTAGTGATGTCCTCATCATCCTCCCCTTCTTGCATTTGAGTCATCCTCGACTCAAGTTCATCATCTTCTCCCAAGTTTGTCTTTAGATCTGATAATTCATTTGACGGGCTCGAGCTCGAGTCAATGGTCCTTGAACCGACGAAGATGTAGAAGGATGGCCAAGGTGGGGGTCGATAAAGCCATGCAGATGGAGCCATCGTAGTAGTTGTATACGAAGTAGAGTATGCTGTGAAGTGTCGCCAACTTAATGGTCCTGGCCAAGGTGGGGGTCGATGAAACCATGCAGTTGATATAATTGTAGCAATACTTGGTGATGACCATATGTATGCAGTGTTAGTTCTGTCCATGATGAGCATGGTCTCATCATCCTCCCTTTCTTGAAGTGGAGTCGTCCTCGACTCCATCATATTGTCCTGTGAAATGTTAGTAATGACAGAAACAAAGCAATATGCACATTTGCAATGAAATCAATGGATCGAGAATTTCTATCAACCGTATCCTCCCTTTCTTGAAAACTATCATGTGACTTGTGAATGGAACCAAATGTACTTGGTCTGACATGATTAGTGATATGGCAATTATTAAATTGATGACATTGTTGCATTGCAAACGGAGGTTTAAAATCTGAACAAATATAAACTCGATGTGCTTTATACTCTCCTTTCTCACTATTTTTGCCAATAACATAAAAGATATTTCGTGATAACCATGACAAATCAGAATGTACAAAAAGGCTCTCCTCTAAATAATTCAGATCACACGGAGCATCAAATTCAATGTAGCCTAATGTATATAAAGAAGACATCAATTTCAACTCATCATTTTCGCTTGTGATGTGAATGACATGTTTGTTTTCAGCATAAGTGTCTAGTGTGTTAACAAAAGTGACATGTCCATTTGCTAGTTGTGTCATGAATATAAGTGAAGTATTATCACACAACTCTTCTTTATCACAAGAAATAGCAAGCAAATCATCTTGTAACAAAGCAAAATCAGCAATTGGTTCCACTATTAGTTGCTCTACAATAGCATGATTTGTGGATAGTTTTAGCTCTTCAAAATTATTTTCTCCATGTGTAAAGTCCATACCTGTTATATTACCTTGTAAGTTCTCATCAGCTGTTGTAGGTGTTTCTTCAACTATTATCTCTTCACTTACACATGGGGTAGAACTGATCAGTTCTTTCTCCATATACACTTCTACATCATTCTCTCGATGGTGCTCACTTTTCTGCAAAATGTTAGCTACAAAAGAAGGTGTAACAATGGGCGCCTCAAATGAAGCTAATGATTCTTTCAAGGATTCAACAAGCATATTTTCAACTCTATAAGCACATACAACCAATTCTGAAAGAGAACTATATGTTTCATCAATAAGAGCATCTTGAATTTCTTGATTAAGTCCACGTATGAACCTAAGCTCTGTTGCTTCTTCACCTTCATCTAAACCACAACGCAATAAATGATTTTGCAATCGTTCATAGTATTCCTTAACGCACTTGTTTCCTTGTTTCAAGCATTGGAGTCTAGTATATAAAAATTCAGTATGATATTCAGGAACATAATCAATTCTCATAAGTCTTTTCATGGCCTTCCAATTTTTAGGTTTTCTCTCTTTTCTACAAATATGTTTCCACCATGTTAATGCATATTCATTTAGCACACTAGCAGCAATCCTAATCTTTTCATTTTCAGACAAATCATACTTGCCAAATTCTTTGTCTACTGCTATCTCCCAATTAATATAGGCATCAGGATCATAATGACCATTAAAAGGTGGAATGGCGAATTTAACCTTATCTAGGGAATCATCATCAACATGTACCTGAGCATGTAGTATGCCATTTTTGTTTCTTAGAAGATGAGGTAGAGGATTGGAAGTTCTGGGGGCAGTACCTGCAAGTTTATCAAGTCTAGACAAAATAGTAGCAAGATTAGTGTTAGCAACTCTCTGAGCGGTCTCGATAGACCGGAGGCGGTCTTCTTGCAGTGACATTCTAGCAACAATTCCCTTTGCGCGTGGAGAGTGATGCATCGAATCCTCATCACCTAACATGGTTAGTAGAAGACAAGAAAACAATATAACAAGTATAATGTTCCTATCAACTACAAGGAGGTGTTGGCAATTCTCTCAACATTCAAGCCTATAACCAAAGCTCTTACAAGTTCTTACATGCAGCAGGTGTTGACGTCCGTTGGCGTGGTCAAAAGTTCTCCGAAGCTTGGATAAAGCGATTACCAAGGGACTGAACAGAAGTACGAGGTTGGATGTGGAGCTTGGATAGGCAATATTTATTTCTTATGCAATCTGATAATTCTAGTTATTGTAATGATAAGTAATGATCCAAACTAGAATTCACAAGCCCTAGTTGCCGATCTCAAAGATATAAGTGAATTTGAAGGCAACACACACGCAAAGATAATGGCACTTATGCAATCAAGGAATGAGCTATAAAATATAAGTGATGCACTAAAAGCTCTATTGCATAAGTCGTAGAGAGACGCTAACTTATTGCTTTGAGAATGTAAAAAGGGCACAAGATTGCTCACTAATTAATAAATTGCACAATATAAAAAGTAACAAACACAAATTAGGGTTTTGCTCAATGTAGTGTGACCGGCCACAATTTTCTTTTTCTTTTCCTTTTTTTTAGCCTTTTGGCTCTTTCTCTTTTCTTTCTTTTGGTGACTTTCGGCCAACACTAGTATGAACAAAGTTTTGGAATCCCTAACTCGGTGTCACAAGATAATATGATATGATAACTGAAGATTGTGCAATGTATCAAGTAGAGCAGCCCTAAGCAATATCAACAAGCTAGTCTCAAATAGGATCAAAGTGTTCACAAAGGATGAATTGGTTCCCAAAGGTAGGTGTACTGATGTTTTTCTAGGGCAGCAAACTTGTTGCCTAGATTAATGTTTCAAGATCACCGAATTTGATTGGTTGACTATGGAAGGAATTGAAGCTTATATCCTCAGCTTTCAATAAAGTGCAAGAACACAAAAATTGGAGTTTGTATGTGAAAGTTATGCTCGAAATACCAAACTGGACAGAATTGAAGAATTGAAGCTACGCGAAGGAAAGGAAAGATCAGCAACTAAAACATGGACTCTAATGGATCAAAACCTAACAAAACTCACTAAAATAACAGATTGAAACTAAAGGTTGAATTTTTGTGGAGTAGTTTTCAATTTAGGACAGAAATAAAAAACTAACCTAAGGCACTGATATTCTCACCGATCAATCAAGCTCGATACCACTTGATGTAACACTTTGGGTGTCCCGATCTTTCGATGAGAATGATAACTTTCGATTTGGGTGGAGATGACTTTGACGATCCGACTACAACGTCATTTACGACGATGCGCCTTAGCAATCGCTAAACCAACTCCAGAGGGTTTTTGACCTTGCAGTGGGCACGATCAACCTGATCACGAAGATCAATTCCTGCAAGCAATCGAAGAACAAGCAAGAACAAGGCAAAAGCAATCTAAAATTGCAAATATAGATGAAGTATAGAAAAAGTTGGGGTTCCGATACAAGGAGCTTGTTAGGCGGCCGTTGAGCACGTCTAAAAGACTCAAATAGTAGCAAAAGGCTAAACTATCAAATAACCAAAACCCAAGTTATTTTGGGGGACTACCTAGCTATATATAGGAGAAATAAGAGGCCAAAACCATGCTTGGGGCATCCAAAACACATCCATGGCAGAATATGACTCGTATTCCTAGTTTGTCTCGGATTTGGAAACATGACCGAACTTGTTTTGCATATTCCCGTTGACTCGTAAGGAATTTGTAGGTGGGGCCAGATCCGTTGGAAAGAGGACGTCGAAACCTTTCAAACCAGTACTCATAGACCTCAAACACCCTTGTGGATCAAAAGTTATGGTCGTTTGAAGTTGGTGCTGTCCCGGAGGCCGAATCCGAGTTGAACTTGTGCACCGGAAGAATTGGCTTCATGCTTGACGTTTGGGAGTCCTTCTCCTTGGTTCCTAAGGACAATAAAATCATCACAAGGATTAAATAGCATTCCATTCATTAAATTATTTGTATGCAACCCGAGGAACGCATTCACCTGGTAATTGAATTGACGTGCGCGAGCTCGAGTAATTGGCCCTTGTATTACATTGTTGGCTTCAATTGGGTTTGTAGGCATGGCCGTATGCATGGTAGTGATGTCCTCATCACATGGTCCCCACACCCGGTAAGCCGATAAATATTCAATTGATCTCGTTTCGAATCTAATCTCCTCACTATAATTAAATGTTAATGTCTGTACTGTAGGACTCCTAGGACATGCCTCTACTTTGGACACCCAGTCAGGGTTCGGCGTCCTTGACTACTGGACCGATCAGTTCTTCACAGGGGCCCAGTTCACGCAGCATCCTCCAGCCACGCAGTACACGCCGCCTTCTCCAGCCACGCAGGTCACGCAGCCTCCTCCAGACACGTTGCCTCCCCGCGTGCGTCGCCCGGCGGATCGGTGACCCTTCTGACTACGGCCAAAGCGGGATCACACGGTGCTTCACCCACGACCTCTCGACGATGCACCCCCTTCAGCGCGTCGGCAAAGGAGAGGTCGCGCTAGGGGTAGGGGTAGGGGTAGGGATCAGGATTAGGCTATGCGTCCTTTTTGGGTACTTTATCCTATTATGTTTTACCATCTATTTTGTGTACTTTCTCATATACGTGGTCCATTATATATTTCTGTCAGCTTTAGTCATATCAACCTCGTGTCATTATTGCTTTTTCAGCTTTTGTCATATCAACTTTTCCAGCTTTTGTCATATCATCTTTTTCAGCTGCATAATGTTGCCTAAAGCCGACTATGGCAGAGATTCCCTATCTAAAGCTGTGGGCATAGCCAGGCTCATGTCCCATCACATGGGAAGCTGTAGAAGCATCCAATGCTCGCGGATTTGAACTACTCTGAAGTCCGCTAGACTCTCCTTTGGCTGCCCCCTCGCCAGCACTATATAAACCGACCGAGGGAGGGATATGTGCATCACACTGCCAGAACTGCAATAAACTTTAGCCTGTTTTCCCCCCACACACAGTAGGCCACAATGTCGTTCTACCGTCGCCTCTTCAAAGAAGCGGCTTAACCCCCGATGCCGGATGAGAGTAGCGTTGACGCCCCAGTTCTGCCGGAGCTGCCACGCCCAAAATGTGACTGCAACCTGCTAGCGAAGGTTACACAGTCTATGCACGGAGATACGGTTGCCCGCGCTCATTACTGTTGTGCCCGCGGCTTCGGGGTAAACCAAATGCTGTCCATACAAATTAGGGTAACACTACCATTTCATGCATCGTTCTTTGTTTTTTTAGGACGAGGACCGTTGTTGCTTCTTCCAATGGATCGACAGGCCGGAACGACGCGACTACGAATTTCTCTACAACTGCCACGACGCCTACCCCACTTCGCCTAAGAACTTCACACGGTGGGAGAGGCTGCCGGGATATGTCCCCTACCTAGATCGACCGGAGTTAAGGGCCGGTGGGCAAGGGACCAACCAATCGGTGAGTTTCATGCGACATGCTCATGTTTCAGCCACAAAGTACCCATTCTAAACCAGTTCATCGCATACAGGACTTCAAAAAAAAGCTTGCAAAATGGCTCAAGTCAAGGCAGGAACATCCTCCTCAGGGGCCACCCCAAAGCCTCGAACTGTGCGACCACGGCCTCCAGGCAGTGGTTGATACCGGCCACGAGGATCTAGCGGACAGAAGATTCTATCGGTGCCCTTTATCCGAGGATGCATGGTGCTGGTACTTCAACTGGGTGGACCCGGAGATGTACCACTCACATCTCAAACTTCTCGTATTTGATAAATGGGGAGAGCAACCCTCGCCGTGGTGCTACTACCTCCCAGAAAAGCCAGATCCCGAGTACGCATACGGTATTCTTCAACCACCACAACGGGCATACTGCATTGACTGCAGGGCACGTTTTCGGTTGTATAACAAGAAGCCCAACACACACCTCCTGGACCATATAGTGGAGTGCGATCCGAAACAGAGGAGGCGTCTCGGCAAGTCTCTGGAAGGGCAAGAGGATTCGTCCTCTCGAATGGTACGAGATAAGGGGAAGCAGCCGGCTGAGGTCCGCAGTACGCAACAAATCCTTGACGCATTACAAAGACCATCCGGGAACCCGGGTGGTATTAACATAGGGGGCGCCAGAAATCAGGATGGCATGCCTATATGGGAGGGCAGGACTCCACATAATGCACACAAACAAGTTACTTCTTACACTCCAGAGACGTATGGCATAGGCTACCCATTGGTCAGCAGCTGGGAGCACTGCGCACGCCCATGGAGTTCTTTCATAAGAGAGATTGAGCGGTGTCCGAAAACAAATCGCACAAGATTGACGGGTGATGTAATATGTAGAAAATATATGGCATCATTTCCACTCTACGAACATAGGCGGAACAATCACTTGTTCCACCATTACAATCAGTGTTATTGGCACTTCTCCTAGGAATGTCGTCACTGTTGTAATATCCGTGTAATATCATTAGAACTTTCGTTGTATCTGTCCTACTAAGGTTGAGTTTGCGTATTAAGGTTGTTGGCTGCATCTACATGCTTTTCACAATGCTTGTAATGATTTAAACACTTCGGCTGTCCGTCCGTGACAACATTATTTTGTTATTGTCCTTTTTGGGTACTTTCTCCTATTATGTTTTACCATCTATTTCTGTCAGCTTTTGTCATAGCAACCTCATGTGATTATTGCTTTTTCAGCTTAAAAGTTAGCGTTGACAATAATACTTAGGGTTATTGTGGCAGTATATTTTTGTAGCAAAGAAAGGTGTAAATAAAATATTTTTCCAGAATATGGTATTCCATATATCAAAAAGCAAATCTGCAGTATTCTTGCAAAAAATTACATTTATACGTGATATTTTATGGGCTGGTGAAAAGGCTTAAAAGTTAGCGTTGACAATAATACTTAGGGTTATTGTGGCAGTATATTTTTGTAGCAAAGAAAGGTGTAAATAAAATATTTCTCCAGAATATGGTACTCCATATATCAAAGAGCAAATCAAAGATTCTTGCAAAAAATTACATTTATACGTGATATTTTATGGGCTGGTAAAAAGGCTTAAAAGTTAGCGTTGACAATAATACTTAGGGTTATTGTGGTAGTATATTTTTGTAGCAAAGAAAGGTGTAAATAAAATATTTCTCCAGAATATGGTACTCCATATATCAAAGAGCAAATCTGCAGTATTCTTGCAAAAAATTACATTTATACGTGATATTTTATGGGCTGGTGAAAAGGCTTAAAAGTTAGCGTTGACAATAATACTTAGGGTTATTGTGGTAGTATATTTTTGTAGCAAAGAAAGGTGTAAATAAAATATTTCTCCAGAATATGGTACTCCATATATCAAAGAGCAAATCTGCAGTATTCTTGCAAAAAATTACATTTATACGTGATATTTTATGGGCTGGTGAAAAGGCTTGAAAGTTAGCGTTGAAAATAATACTTAGGGTTATTGTGGCAGTATATTTTTGTAGCAAAGAAAGGTGTAAATAAATTATTTTTCCAGAATATGGTACTCCATATATCAAAGAACAAATCTGCAGTATTCTTGCAACAAATTATATTTAAACATAATATTTTACAGGTTGCTGAAAGGGCTTAAGTATTTCATGCATTTCAAATTTCTTAAAGTTATTTAGTTTATTCAACTCAATTGATTCCTACATATTTTTGCAAAAATGGAACATCCAACACCATATGAATATGTTATAATTATTTTATGATTTTTGGAGCCATGTTTTATATAGTTGCTGTATAATTTGAATATTTTCGCCATATGGCTCGGCGACAAGACATTTTCGCCGTACTGTTTGGCGATTTGTATATTTTCGCCATACCATACGGCGATTTTGATATTTTCGCCGTACCACACGGCGATTTTGGTATTTTCGCCATACAGTACGGCGATAATACCCTGGCCCATGGTTAACCGGCTTTAATGGGGTAATTAGCATATTTTCGCCGTATGGTATGGCGAAAATATGAAAATCGCCAAATGGTACGGCGAATACATATTATTTTTGCAATTTTTATTTTTCAAGTATTAAAACCGCAATTCGGTTTAAAAAAAGTATTATTAAAAAAAATTCATAGTAGAACATATGAACATACCACACGTATGCATAACGATGTTAGAACATAATAATTATTTGGTAGATTTAAGAAGAACATTATAAAAGTGGAATTGTACATAGGCTATTCGGTTTTTGAAAACCAAAAACCGAACCGAACACCGAAAACCAAATTATACCAAAATAAAAATCGAACCAAAAATCGTAAACCGAAAAAACCGAAACAATCGATTAATTTGGTTCGGTTCGGTTCGGTAATTCGGTTTCGGTCTAAAAATACCCACCGGACGGAGATGGGATTGGGGGATGAAGCAAATGCTATATTTGGGAGGTCATAATGGTGTGGAGTCCACTTCACACGGAAGACTAGAGTGGAGTGAACAGTGGCTAATTTAGGGGAAGGAAAGTGCCTGTTATGGTTCGGACATATGTCCCAGAGCATTACCCTCAAAAGAATTCAAGTATATAAGACATCTAGGTGGTATTTACATTTTTTGGAGGTGGTATGTACGCTTTTTAGAGATACTTCTTTTTATATGCGTATATGAAGGTATTTGCAAAATAAGCTAAAACCTATGCACTCCATTGCAATTTTTTCATGTAGATCTCACTAGAATATCTTATAATTAGTATATAAGTGTATCCAAAGCGATAAAGGAGTATTTCAAGTATGTTTGGGTGGTATTTCAGAGATGGGAGTAATTACTCCCGGGAGTAAAAACTATATATATAGGAAGCCTCTTTTCTACTCCCGGGAATAGTTACTCCATATGCCGTATCTCACAACGTAAGGAGTATTTCGCACAACGGAGAGTATGTATATGTAGTATACAAGTATATAAGGCCATCTAAGTGGTATTTACATTTTTTAAGAGGTGGTATGTATCACTTTTTAGACATACTTCTTTTTATGTGCGAATATGAAGGTATTTGCAAAATATGCTAAAAACTATGCACTTCCTTGCAACTTTTTCATGTTGATCCTATTGAAATATCTTATAATTAGTATATGAGTGTATCCAAAGTGATAAAGGAGTAATTACTCCCGGGAGTACAAAGTATTTATATATATACTAGTTACATGCCCGTGCGTTGCTACGAAAAACAAAATTGATAACAAAAAATAAAGATTAAAAAATTAAAAAAATTATTTCACAAGATCAAACATCTATCTTTAACGCTTCGTTTCTTGCGAAAGCTGGCTAATTAAAGCAACGCTTCGTTTCTTGCGTAGGGCAATTAAGCAGGGCAATTAAGTAGGGCAATTAAGCAGGGCAATTAATGACGTGGGAAGAACGAACCACTGCCACCAAGTGCTGCTTTAGAATAGTACTAGTTACATGCCCATGCGTTGCTACGAAAAACAAAATTGATAACGAAAAATAAAGATTAAAAAATAAAAAAAATTATTTCACAAAATCAAACATCTATTTTTAACGCCTCGTTTCTTGCGAAAGCTGGCTAATTAAAGCAACGCTTCGTTTCTTGCGTAGGGCAATTAAGCAGGGCAATTAAGCGGCAATTAATGACGTGGGAAGAACGGACCACTGCCATCAAATGCTGCTTTAGAATAGTAGATATAGGAAGCCTCTTTTCTACTCCCGGGAGTAATTACTCCCTATGTCGTATCTCACAACGTAGGGAGTATTTCGCGCAATGGAGAGTATGTATATGTAGTATATAAGTATATAAGATCATTTAGGTGGTATCTACATTTTTTTCAGAGGTGGTATGTACACTTTTTAGACACTTCTTTTTATATGCGTATATGAAGGTATTTGCAAAATATGCTAAAAACTATGTACTCCCTTGCAATTTTTCCATGTGGATCTCATTGGAATATCTTATAATTAGTATATGAGTGTATTCAAACTGATAAAAGAGTATTTCAAGTACGTTTGGGTGGTATTTCAAAGATGGGAGTAATTACTCCCGGGAGTACGAAGTATTTTTCCTATATATATATATATATATATATATATATATATATATATATATATATATATATATATATATATATATGAAGCCTTTTCCGTACTCCTAGGAGTACGTACTTCCACCTCCATTATACCACTTAAATGAATGTGCTATACTCATTTATCACTTTCAATATACTTCAATAATAATTCTAATATACTACAATGCGATATTGTTGAAAAAAAATTCATCAGAGGCTTTATTTTTTGTTATATACTCTTTTCTATATGTAAAAAGAGTATATAAACAAATTGCTATAAAGGGTGTACTTCGATGAAATTTTTCGTGGAAGTCACTTTGGGGTATCTTATAATCAGTATTAGCGTATATTCAAAAGGATAAAGAAGTATAACCACATCATTTAAGTAGTATATTGAGAGTAGGAGTACATACACCAGGAATACGAAACCATTTTCATATATATATATATATATATATATATATATATCTCTACTATAAAGCAACAGTTGGTGGCAGTGGTGAGTTCTACTCATGTCATTAATTGCCCTGCTTAATTGCCCTACTTAATTGCCCTGCTTAATTGCCCTACGCAAAAAACGAAGTGTTGCTTTAATTAGCCAGCTTTCGCAAAAAACGAAGCGTTAAAGATAGATGTTTGATCTTGTGAAATAATTTTTTTATTTTATAATTTTTATTTTTCGTTATTAATTTTGTTTTTCGTAGCAATGGGCACGTAACTAGTATAAATAAAAGTGAGGGCAAATCGATTATCGCAAAGAATGCCCAGCTCTTCGTTCCCCTTCCCGGCGTCGGAGAAGGCGACGTGAGGAGGCCACCGCGCGGTGATGGATACCAACAATCTCCCGGCGGTGTGGGGGTTCGTGGGCCCGGGCGTCGCCGGCGCCGTCTTTGGCGCTGGCTGGTGGATCTGGGTCGACGCCGTCGTCTGCAGCACCGCCACCGTCCCTTTCCTCCACTACCTCCCCGGTAACACCCTCCTCCAACCTTTGTCCCGTCGCTCCCTTCTCTTTCCCTTCCCGAAAGCTAGGGTTTTTAACCGGTTAGGGTTTCTGGGATTGTATTTCTTTAGGGTTCTTTGCTTCGTTCGCCGCGCTCATGTTCAACTGCGTGAACCGGGAGGATGTCAACTACAATTACTCCTCGCCCTACGACGACTCTGAGTGGAGGTGAGAACAAAACTTTTTGATCTTTTCTTCCTCCTTTTTATGGGTTTATGGTTTGGTTTGCGGGGTTCCTGCCTGTGGTTTTGCAGGAAAGTTGCGACCTTTGCAGGTATTTTTTGTTGGGTGCTTGGGTTTAACTTCAACTGTGATTTACTACTGATTTCATGTGTGGCAGTGCTACCGCTGATTGGAGTATTTGTTGGTTTAGCGGTTCAATTTGGCAAATTTAGTGCTTAATTGGGCAAGTTAGGATGTCATTACTTAGAGCATCTCCAGCAAAGGCCCCTAAAACAGGGTTTCTATTTTGGATTTAGGGGCTCCCCCTATTTTTGGCGCCTGCTTTGAACAAGTTCAAAGAATGTTTCTAAATCTCAACCCCTATTTTACTTTTTCTCCTATTTTGACATATCCGCTATGTATAATCTTCATTTGACACCACTAAAATTCAATCAAAAATATTTGTAATACATAAAACATAAGCATATTAACATTTACAATTTAAAAACATGATATTTCAAAT
Source organism: Rhipidocladum racemiflorum (assembly GCA_036346355.1). Lineage (NCBI taxonomy): Eukaryota > Viridiplantae > Streptophyta > Magnoliopsida > Poales > Poaceae > Rhipidocladum > Rhipidocladum racemiflorum. The sequence goes on from CM070571.1 coordinate 27,175,759, forward strand.
TTAAATTTAAAATTTTCAAAACATGATAAAATTTTCGAAACCTCATGTATTTCCCTATCTTCAATAATAGGGGTTGTACTCGTGTCCTTGGAAATTGGGGCTGAGGAGGCAAATTTAGGGGCCTTCTAATTTTAGGGGCTTGAGTTGGGGGCCCCTGGGAATTGGGGCTGAAGAGGCAAATTTAGGGGCCCCCTAATTTTAGGGGCTTAAGTTGGGGCCCTGCTGGACCTGTTTTTTTTACTACACTCCCTATTTTAAGGTTTAGGGGCTGGTTTAGGGGCTCTGCTGGAGATGCTCTTAGCAAAGTTGCTTGTTGAATCTTTTTGGCCGGGCCGGCAGAAGAGCTGCCAACCAAATTTTGTTAAGATCAGGAGAGAAACAGTACAAACATTATTAGGCTAACATGAAGGCGTGAATCGAACTGATAACACTACTCAGTATTCGAACAAACACCATTGGCACCCTCGGGCTATAGTTGCCTATGCAGAACTATCTCAGCCAAGGTTTCAAATTTTGTTTTCGAACTATATCTCGGGGGTGACCGCAATCCAAAATTTCGGCGAGATTCGGAAATTTCGGATGAAGTCCTAACGAAATTCAAATCTGGACTTTTTTGAACCAAATTTCCGATATTTTGGTTGGAAGTGGTGAAATTTCGGTGAGATTTGACGAAATCTCGGCAATTTTTCAACCATGTTGAATGGTCTCCGAGGCTAGAAAACAATATAACCACCATTCCATACCACGAAGGAGCACTTGCGAGCAGCAGGTCTCGGGTTCAAATCCCAGGTTAAACACTCAATAGTATTTTTTTTTGGGTGAGCCAACAGCACAGGGAAGGACCGAGAGCCAACAGGCACAGCCAAAAGTGGGAAGGGATCGAACCCGGGTCTCCAGGGAGCACCAAAGTGTCCTAACCAAGTCTCCAGGGAGCACCAAAGTGTCCTAACTAACTGAGCTATGCAAAGCTTTTGTTTGTATGTCTCATAAATGGTATTATAATTGTCAACAAAAAAATCGGTGCGCAATCCGGCCCAACAACAATGTAAACCGGTCAATCAAACATAAAATCCGGTCAAATTAACCGAAATCTCGGCGAAATTTCGGTCAATTTCGCCGAGATTTCCGAAAACACTGTATCATTTTGATTTTTTTTTTCAAATTTTTTTATTCTGCCGGGATGAACCTTGATCTCAATCACTACCTCATGACCCTCAATCTATAGGCTGTAAAGCTTCGGCTGTGGTTGACTTGACAAGAAAATCATCGTGTTCCTCCTTCCACACTAGCCAATGAACTAAAATGACTAGTGAGTCAAAAGCTTTGCAGAGCTGTTTTGTGATTCATCAACGTGTGTGATGCCACCATTAGTGTTGAGATATTCAGGCGATGGTGGCGGAATGTCAGTCCAGGACCAAGCACCATACCTGTGTTGTGAAGGTACAGTGGGCAAAGAGGTGGGTGCAAGTTTCTGGCTCAGAATTACAGAGGATGCAGGTTGGTTGTTTTGGCCATCCTCTCTGTTGTGAATTATCAGCAGTAAAGCATCTCCTTTGTAAAGCTAACCACATAAAGAATTTACACTTTGATGGTGCTTTAGTCTTCCAATTGGTTCCAGAAATTTGCTGTTATTCTGACACCCTAGTCGGCTCTAGTTGCAGCAGTGAAAATACTCCGTGCTTGCATGTCATACTGCGGCTTAAGGAAGTCCAAGGCCTCCCTCTGTTAACCCATCTGTACCATGGCCACCTCAAATGGAGAGTGATGCCGAGGACTTGTAGATACTTGATCCCGAGCTCACCATTTTCAGTTGGCCTGCATGGTTTTCCCCCCAAGAGACCAGGCTTGATGGAGAAAGCTTGAGAAGGTATAAAATTAAAGGTTGCATGGTTTGATGGATAGAGCAAATAATTTTAGTTGAGACTTGTGATTCAAGTGCACAGCATTGCTCATTTTGTGTGTGAAGAGAAGATAAACGAGAATACATTTCTCTTGCTTGATTTGGAATTTAATGAAATACATGCTAAAAATGGAGATAATAGAAGACGATGGGAGATAATACATCTTCTGTAAGTTGGATTCACTTTCTCTAAAAAAAATTAGAAACAAATGAAGTAGTGAACTGAACCATAAAAAGATCTCATGGCACCATTTTACTGTCAATGGGTAAATGGAACTCTATTGAAAGCTGCCCAGGCAACACTAGATCGAAACAAGCAGAAGGTAACAAATACAGGGAACTAATCGACATCAATTTCATCTGAATGAAGATGGGATTGATTCAACCATCTACCTAATACTTCTTTTTAGGTATCCATCTACATGACACTGACAACTGTTTTGCCAAAGAAACTAAGAGAACAGAGGGATACAAAATCTTAGTCATTATTACTATGCACAAATTATAAAATGTTCAACATGGTTTTCAACCTGCTATGGGTTTAAAAGACAGTTTTTCATCCATAAACCGCTATGGCAAGTTGATCCTGTCATCCATAAACCGCTATGTCAAGTCAGGATGTTCTCTCAAAAGGATTCTGATCTGCTGTATCATTACTACTCCTTATAGTTATTTCATAAATTGCTATCGTTTTCGACTGTAATTCATAACACACTGTATGACAATGAAATGCATTGAATTGCAGGTTGAAACTCTGGCTTTTTGTTTCATATGTGGTTTCTTTTGTTTCGTTGGCTGGGGCAGTTGGTTTTTTGGTCCAAGATGCTCTAACAGATACAGGCCCATCAGCATGGACAGGCATTGCTGGTGCCCTACAGTCTGTGTTTGTGCTAATAAGGTATCTACTCTTTTAACTTATATGGTTTTGTTATCAGTCTCTCCCTCAACACCCTTTTACCTGTCTCTTATTATGTCGGTGATATACCTTGCAGTGGGTTGATCTACTGGACTAGTCATTCTGAAGATTGACTTGACAGGTATGCCCAAGAAACATGAGGATTGTAAATGCAGATCGGATATAAGCGTGTTGGCTGAATAGGCAAAAGTTTGTGTCGTAGTGTCTTGTTTTGCCCAGTGTTTGGTATCTCTGTAAATATAATTTCATACCAAACTGCTTAAATCGGTTTCAAGTTATTGTTTTTTAGTAAACAAACTTCGATGGATGATAAATAGTAGTAAATATATATACCTTCTTCCATTAACCTACTTCCCATGCTAAACTGTTGTACTCTGGTTACTCTTAACCATTTCAGATGATATCCTTTACTTTTTTTAGATAATGAAAGATTAAATCCTCCGGTCTCTGCATCAAGAGATGCACATAGCCAAACATTTATTATAAGATAATAGCAAAAAAATCCAACAAAAGAAAACCTTAATAATAATTTGCAACAATCCGTGACAAACACGTAACAAAAATCCTCAGTCCAAACGCAATTTATTATTAAAACGCAAGAGATCTCTGATCACGATCTTCAACGCTCTGCAAGCTGATAATACGTGGGCCTCCTGACGTTGTAGTACAGACCACGATCGCAACCAGTTGGTGCACAAATAAATAACCTCGGATTATAAATTTTTTTCTTATTAAAAATTACATCGTTTCTGGGATCTGCATTTCTGTAAAGTCGTCTATTCTAATTTTTGGGATCTGCATTCTCTTAGAAGATTGGCAGTTTTGACTAGTTCTTGTACCACATCATCTGTTTATGTCCAACCTAATTTCCAGACTAGTCGGGATGACGCTCGGCTCGAGTCTTGGGTTGGGGGGCAAAAAAGAAGGGAATATCCAGGTTGTTGTACACAGAAATAGACGCATTTCCTACCTAAATGGTAGCAGAAACCTTTCTAGGAACTGATAATTTCTTTACAAACTTCCTTTGTACAAGTGCATTCCAGTTGTTGTACCGGTGTGTGACAATTGTCTGAATTTTTGCTGCTTGACCAGTAGCCCACCAATAGACAAAGCTTTGTGAAGTGGGGAGAAGTTTCTTAGCCTTGCCTTGCACGTCCGAGGGATCAAAGAATAAACCAATCTAAGTCGTGTAGTATATTAGTAAGTTAGTAACAAGACTGGCGCACGAAGGGCGAGGCGTACTGGTCGTGGACTGCCGTGCGCTGGGTACGCGTGTGCGGTCGGATGGACACCAGCCGAGAAGATGGATGGCCTGGGCAACGAGGAGGCGAACCCAAATGAAATGGCCTAAAAAAAAAATCGAAAACTTGAAATTGGAATTTGATTTGAGATTCGGAATTGAAATTCGGATTTTGGATTCGATCTTACTTGGGCTCTTCCTCGCCTCTGGGCCTTCGGCTTGCTCCTCGCTGCGCCGCCGCGCCCGGTCCATCGCGTCGCTGTTGCCTCCGCCACCGGCCCTGTCCTCGCCTCACCGACCGTGCCCAAGCTGTCCCATCGCCGCGCCCATCTCCTGCTCGCACCCGCCCTTGTCCATCGCAGCCACCAACCAGTCCGTCGCGCCATCGGCCGATCCGTCACGTCGCTGTCACCTCTGCCACCGGCCCCGTCCTCGCCTCGTCGACCGTGCCCGAGCCGTCACATCGCCACGCCCATCTCCTGCTAGCACCCGCCCGGGTGCCACTGTCGCCGCCACGCCGCCGCTCGCCTGCTCCTCGCCGCCCACGCCGCCACCCATGCCCTCGCCCACCTCTCTCTCTCTCTCTCCCTGTCACGCCACTATATAAACGCCTCGAGCTCCTCCCTCCCTCGCCCCTCTCACCTTCCCCTTCGGTAAACCCCCACCATCCCCCGCACTTATTTCTCCCGACACCGATCGCCGCACTCGCCTCGCCCGACTGGGTTGCCCGTCGCTCCCATGCATTGCCCTAACCCTAAGACCCCCTAGCCGCCCCGCCTGAGCCCCCTCCCTTCTTCTCCCCTACAGCCAAGCCGCCGCCGCGAGCCCGTGCCGCCGCCATGCTCCCAGCCGCCTCGAGCCGAGCCTAGCCCTAAACCCCCACCCCCTCATGCTCGCTCGGTCTCACTGCGACCAGACCCCACTCAATAGATAAAGCCCCCCCTCGCGTCGTTGGGTCGGCCGGCCGCGCACGCCCGTGTTGCGTGGGCTGATTGTGGGCCTCGTCCTAGTGCTATGCGGCCCGTTTTCCATTTTCCTTTTCTTTTTTTACTTTCCTGATTTAATTAAATTCAAATAGATCAAAAAAATCCAGAGAAATCCAGAAAATTTCCGAAAAATTCCAAAAAGCTCGAAAATACATCGTCTTAACCACTTCAAGCCAATGAGTTCAAAAACAGCGTCCACTCCGCCAAATGAAGCTCCCAAAATTCCCAAAATACCCAAATTGCCCTTCAATCTCCTCCGGCCCATTTTTCTATTTTCCTTTCCGTTTCTGTTTTCGTTCGTCGTTTTCATTTCGTTTATTGTTTATTTATCGTTTTTAGTTCGCGCTAGATCTGATGTTCGCATGGTACTCGGAGCCCGAGCAGTTCTCGGAGCAGGAGCGGGACCAAACAGGAGCCACGTACGACTACAACCACTACGCTCTAGATGAATCCTCAGCCTAGCAAGGCAAGCTGCACGTCCTTGAACATGTCGAACCCAGTTGTTCATAATATTTGAGTATTTAATTTCTATCGCATTATTTTGCTTGTATATTGAAATACTGAAAAGTAATAGTTTAGAATGACATGATACTTAGCTATACCTAATTTCTTGTCTAGCCTCCTTGATATTGATGAACCCTATTAATCTTGAATAGCCCTAGTTAATGATTATGTACACCCTAGTTAATTATTAATCATATTGGTTTCGCTCAAATCTTTAAAATGGAAATAAAAGTGTGGCGAGTAGTCCGCTCAAAAATTTAAAAATTGTTCCATGGTCAGGGGGATAGTATTGGACTAACCACGAGGTGGATTCTAGTCCGGTCCCCAACCGATGACATAAGCCATGTACGGTTTGGTGGCTAGCACGAGCAGGTACCAAATTGGTTTGTCTACGGTTGTATGGTTTGGTCTTTGTAAATATAAGGTTAAACCCCCTTGAGCAAAGTAAATAACTTAAGTTTTCGCTTAACCACAAGTTGGGACCGGTCAGTTCAGTTGAACCCTTTTCTAACATAGCTCAGTACATTGTTCGTCCCTTGAAAATACTTATATGGTGGTACCATTCTCGGAAGGAGAACGGGGAGCAGCATTCCCAGCAAGGGAATGACTGGTGGGGTGGAACGGGAATGGACATTGAAGCGTCATTCGCCGGTTTTCACAATGGTAGGTACCCACTCAGTATTGGGTCGTGTCTCCTGTCTTGGCCAATGGGGTCCCAAGAACATGTTGGGGAACGCGGTATGTTACACTAGCACAAATTAAAAATTTTTACCGCAAACCAGAAAAACTACTCGCAAGAAGGGGATCATAGATCTATTACCACTAGATGCGTAGTTGCGGAATCCTTCGCACGTCGTTGTAGTGGATCGTTCTCGGCATGGATCGTCCTCGCTGCGGATCGTCCTCTCCACGCTGCAGTAGCAGCAGCGTCACCACAACAGTCCACACGTCCGGGGATGGAACGCCGTGCGTCGGTGTGCAAGCATCGGATCACTCGGCAGGGGCAACGAGAGGAGGTGGCTAGGGTTTCTGGTGAAACACCTCTAAACCGCACGAAAGTGTATTCTGCGTCTAGCCTCCTCCCCTCCTTATATAGCCATGAGGTGAAACCCTAGGCAGTCAGGGCCCATCTACGTGCTTAGCCCACGAGATCCATTAATTACGGATCCAATCCGAATTAATGTGTCCCAGCCTGTTAAGTGTGTGACCCTGTAGGTTCATGCGCATTTGGACATGGATTCGGAAAACCCTTTTTCTAATCCAATAGTCGGTAGCGGCTCCTTGCAGAGCATGCCAATTCCCAAACGCATATGATTAAAGTACTGATGCAATAATCCCTTTGCCAAACTATATGAAGATCGAACTCAAGGTGAGAAGCATGTCATCCTTTGACAATTCAATCCATCTCTCGTATCCGTGATATATTAATAAGTTGTGATTGACTTCTCAATCACGGCATGGCCATGCACTTCCTTAATCATATCACACGAGTGGCCTAGACATATATCTTCGTTACATCGGAGTGGCAAATTCCATCTTGACTGCTCACTTCCCTCTGCATGTTTCATAGTAAACATGAAAGCTACCTTTATAACTATCCGGTTAGGAAATAGTGTTTGGTAACCCCAAGGTAAACTATTACACATGTAGGGAATATGACAATCTCAGGTCTAAGGATCATACATCTACTATGTATGAGATACACTGATAACACATAAGAATGTAACATTCTCGCAGTGTCCCATTGTGGGTCTATCTAACACATGTTCTTCAACATGCGTCCACAATGTATTGATGATATCTCCATATCCCATGATCTATGAAACATGATCATCGAACAATACATGTGCTGATCTATTCATCGTTGTCCTATACAATGATATCCGATCAGAGATATCTATCGAATTATATCAATAAGTAAAGAGCTTCATAAACAAGTCACACACTTGTTGATCAAAACAATGATATACATTCATTGGACCAATAATCATATTATTATTCATAAACATAGTCATGTTACAATTATCCATATGATTGGCTCAAGGACATAACACTAACAGAACAGTGGGTCCAAGGACCTATCAGGTAGGAACTACCATGGAGATGTTCAACAAAAGACTGTGATTATCTCGGCCCGGTCATATGCATTTTAGTTGCATGTGATTCGTACGTGGCATTAACGACTGTAGATGTTCTGTGGGTAAAGCTGAGCAGCTCTGCAGAGTTTAATAAATGGTATTCGAATACGTCGTGCTTCCGGTTAATGGAGCTACGTTTGAATTGGGGTCTCCCGTAACCTAGCTCAAGTAATTCTTGGTGAATTTTGAGAATGTGGCTTAATTATGTTAAACTTGTGAACCCACCCCTACTATTATTTATGGTTTGTGTTTGAAATGTAAAATGATCTTACAAATAAAATTGCATCCACTATACATAAACCTTATGCTCAACCTTTGTTAATCCCTTGCATGTAGTATTCAGTATTTTCTCGTACGACTTGTTGATTACGATTGTGTACTCACCCTTGCTTAACCGAACCCTTTCAGAGTTCCAAGAAGCTGGAGATTACCAAAAGATCGTAGATGGCGATTTTGTTTGGTTTTAAAGTCTTAGTCCTTTGCTCAGGCCTGCCTGTGCGGTGTTTTGAATGTAATCATTGGGCCCAGCTGCGTCCTTTTCCTGTAAAAAAACTGGGTCGTTAGACCTTATATTCTATAAAAACAGTTGAATTCGTCTTTTCGCTGGCAATAAATGCTTCGTTCCCGACAACTAATTTTCCTGTGTAGCTGTTGTGGTATTTAAACGTATCATCTGAAAAGGCGATCCGTTACAGCAAATACCGAAAATGAGAGTGTTCTCTACATGCAAAGAGCTGACGTGGCACAGCCAAGAGGTCACGGATTCATTGCCTTATAAGATAGTTAATATAGTTACATGCCCGTGCATTACTACGAAAAATAAAATTGATAACGAAAAATAAAGATTAAAAAATAAAAAAATTATTTCACAAGATCAAACATCTATCTTTAACGCTTCGCTTTTCGCGAAAGTCAAGCTAATTAAAGCAACGCTTCGTTTTTTGCGTAGGGCAATTAAGCAGGGCAATTAAGTAGGGCAATTAAGCAGGGCAATTAATGATGTGAGTAGAACTCACCACTGCCACCAACTGTTGCTTTATAATAGTAGAGATTAGTAGGTCGTCTTGTGGACAGCAAGTCAAGTAGTTGGTGTTTTGCAGAGGCGTTGCCATGGCAGGTTCCTTTCCGGGGCTTCACTTGACTTGATCCAAACCTCAGCTGCAGAAGAAACGGATCGAAGGCCAGTATGTGCACGTCAATCTCTCAAGCAAAAGTTTGGGTCTCATGCCACTACTGTGATTATCAGTTATCAGTCATTTTCACACGGTATCTGACTATTGAGCAGTACTTAATTAAGGGTATGTTTGGTTGTTTGTATCAAGTGATATATATATATATATATATAGATAGATAGATAGTTCAAGAAAAAATTATCTATATGTTTGGTTACCTGAATGGAACTATTCCATCATGGACCAAGTGATACAAATTTAAAAAATATTCTAGATGCTGAACCATCTCATTCATCTAAATTAATAGAACTAAATGATACGAGATCAGACCATTCCACTTAACCTCATTCTTATCAACCAAACACACGGTAAATGCATCGGCAAGAAGGAGAGGAAGAGGCGAAGAGCGTCTGATTGTTTTTCCGTCACAAAATTTCAGTCCTTTTGATTAATTAAAACATCGAGAAATTGTATGCGTGGCGTTTTTTCCCCTCTTGGGTTGGATTTAACGACAACTCAGTGCTGTATATTCTTCTTTAGCTTAAAGACTAAGATGCAGGAAAAGTGCGAATAAAAGATAACGAAACGTACATTTTAATAAAGAATGAAGTGGTAGAGTTGTGTAATCTGAAGTTCATGTCTTTATGGGACTTCCAAGATAACCTACCTGTAAATATATATATTGACATGTGTAAGTATATTAGCAATTTTTGGGTATCAGTGCATCACTACCAAGTGATGTGAGAGACACACTAGTATGCAAAACTTCAACCACCTGACGACCTCCAATGTCACATGCCATTGCTCATTTACTTCTAAAAGTATAGTTCAGTTTAATTTGTAGGTTACTACCACAGTACCACTTAGCAATGCTTCAACCTCGTCTTTTTTTCTTAAAAAAAAGGCAATGTTTCTAGCTAATCTTTTATATTTTTAGATCGAATGTTTCTACCTAACTTGGTCAATCTTTAAACTTGCAGGTTCTCCCCATATATATCATGCCATATCATATGTTGAATGAGCACGGTGTGGTCCATGCAGAATCTTGAAAGGGAGCTGGGAGGTGTATGATATTGATTGGATGGATTTGGTGGCAAATTCTAGTCATGGGGCCTGGCTCGAGCTCTTTGGCTTTGTGAAATAATTTGCTAGGTTTACAAATGAGCTACCAGCCTATCACTAGAAGATTCAAATGGTTTGGTTTAGCGGTGAAGCTCGGATAATATCGCTTCCAACATTAAGTTGGACCCAATTCTACATTTTGCTAGTGGTAAGGTGGATAGTAATCTGTGTAAAACATAGACTAGTTTATATTGGGATGTTTACATAAAGGTAATATCTAATGAAATAGGCTCTACTAGGCAACCAGTGCAACACGTAGTCTCATCCGTTTGATCTCCCTTCAAAGGCTAGGATAGAGCTGGGATCCATCCCGCACCACTTAACCGCAATCTTGAAAAAAAAACTGCCAAGCCTAGCCTAACTGCACAGCCTGTTGCTTCCCTGCAGCCTCCCACTTCTCTGCCTAAATCGGTTAAGGTTTGGACACCACGTCAGCCCTATCATCTATTTCACTAAATATATTGGCTTACCTAAATAGAGATATTTCTGTCTACATATATTATAACCGTCTGCCTTTATATAAAGACCCAACAATCGAAAGATAATCGTAAAAAATCCACAAATAAACCCACGAGTTAGTGCATAGAATTGTGTATCCTAACTTTATCTAGATGGTAAGCTTATTCTATGAGAAATTTTACGGTGGATTATACTTGTAGTATAAAATGCGTAGTAGAAATCACATCTAACCGTTGATTTGTTAAGGATGTTTCTACTACTCTACTGTCAGGTGTAGTATAAGTAAACTCTAGTTAATCTGATCCATTAGATCGAAAAGAATAAACGGTACGTAAAAGAGCTCTATTCTATTTGTACGTCCGTGTCGTGCAACAGAGCAAGATGCAACATCCAGCCAACCATTGGCAATTTGGCATTCTTCTACGTGGTGCTAATAAAAGGCTAACATGGCACGTTGGCGTTGGCGCACGCACGAAGCTAGCTGGAGGTTGGACCGTGGTGCTTCCTGCCTAACAACTAACATGCGATTCTCTTAACTCTTGCTGCCTAATCGAACAATTAAAGTACTCCCTTCTATTACACATAGCTCATGGAGTACATGCTGATCGATTTGCATGCTTCTTGACGGATCTCCATTTGATTGGCAAGAAAATTCTCAACCGTCTTGACTCCCATGTCATCTTTGGCCTGTCTGTTTTTCAATTTACTCCTTAAAAGTTTAAAGCCTGTCTTGTTAGTTTCGATAGTAAGTGAATCGTATTCTCTCCGTCCAAGTTTACATGACGTATTTTTTAACGGTTTTATCTATAAATATATAACGTATTCTATATTTCAATGCAAAAATTAGTGCGTTAGAGATAGTAATTAGAGGTAGTATAGTCATTTTTAATATCTCTTGGATCTATATATAAGTAAAAATATGTTTATAAATTTGAATGTAGGAAATACTATTTTACTCGTCTTGTTTTTGGTCTCTGCGTCACCTTCTCTTGGTTAATTACTGGGTTGCTTGTGCCCGTTGCGCTTAGCTAATTTCTTTTATTTCGTGTGCCGAATAGCTCTTTTCTCAGGAGATTTCTTCTTAATGAGCGATATACGTGGCCTAACTCAACACAATGACCCAAGTAATCCAGCTAAGCATCAGCCCCTTGTGTGAGGATAATGATTCACTCCTACTCCTCCATCGTTAAAACAGCCAAATCGATCGTACCCAAACTATTAAGAGGCAGAAGTACATTTGTATTAGCTCTAATAAACCGTTTTGTAGCCTCGAGCTGGCCTTCAAATTCCTATAATTCCTCATTTGCAGAGAAATTTCTAAAAGCTCTTCAAAATCTGCTGCTCTTGGTCCGTAGCTTTGCCAAATTTCATGCCAAATTTCTAAAAGATGTGCATCGATGAGCTACCAGTTTGGTGACTTGCTCACCATTAATATCGCAACCTGCTACCCCCAAACTCACCTTACATGGTAGGAGACACGTTGGGAATCTGGAAGCCAACAAGAGAAAATGTAAGAAGAAAAACAAGCTCAGCTTCAAGTAGTAGCTGGTAGGGGTGAAAATGGTACGGGTTAATCCCGACCGATCCGGTACCGAATCCGTTAAAAACCGTATCCGGGAAAAAAAATTCAGATCCGTGGGATACGGATACTGATCTGATACTTGCTACCGGATACTGATACGGATCTGATAAACGGGATATCCGACCGAATAGTCATGCGGTATATGGTAACCGGATATTATCCGACCGGATATCCGAATCAACAAAACAAGGGTACTCGTACTCAAGTCAAGACTCAAGAGTCAAGGGCTTCCCATTCGATTCCCGCATAAGCTTGAGTCTTTGCCTCCCCATTCGATTCCCCAACCCAAAAACTAACCCTAGTGCTTGAGCCTCCGCCACCGCCGCCGCTGCATGAATGCAGTGTGTTGGCCTGTTGGGCGAGCGGGACTTAGTTGTTCAAGTTATGTATGAATTTGATACCTTGTTATACTTGTGTTGTGTGAGTTGTCAAATTTATGTAATATATATGAATTAATTGCTTGTCAAATGTTTCAACAAGTATGTATCCGTTTGTATTATCCGTTTCCGAACCGAATCCGGTATGTATCCGCTCCGACATTACCATATCCGAAACTCCGAAATATCCATATTCGTATCCGTATTCGATCTTACCGTATCCGATTCCAAATCCGGAAAAAAAATATGGGTTAGGATACGGGAACAGCAATATCCGACCGTATCCGATCCGTTTTCACCCCTAGTAGCTGGCAAGCAAAATTGAAAAAAAAAAGAAATGGAGAAACAAAGGGGGAGAAGCGAACGAAAATAAAAGAAGAGCCTTTTCTTCTTCAAAAAAGAAGGAAAAGTTGGAAAGAGAAAAATCAACAAAGAGGCCTTCACCAGCCGGCTTCCTTCTCCTCCTCCTCCGCACTAGGCCGCCGCGGTGACCGCCGCCATCTTTGACGCCTGTCTCCTCCCTGCCCCCAAATCTCCACGCGAATTCGGCCTAGTTCCACACAAAGCTCGAACCTTTTCTTTGCTGAAGCCTGAATCCGTCTGGAGTGGTGGTGAGAGCTCTACTTGTGCTCAGCCGCTCAGGTTTGCTTCCTCGTTCGAGGCCAAGATTCAGCCGCTGCGGAGGCGCAAGAAAGAGCCGATGAAGGGGAAGGGCGCGGCGCTGGAGAGGAGGTCCTCCGCGAGGTGGAGGGTGCTGCTGCTCTGCGCATTCTGCTTCGCGCTAGGCATGCGCTTCACGGATCGGTGAGCCTCCCTCGCCGTGGATCTCGTCGTGCACTTCTTCCCTCCCGCTTCGGTTTTTCTTGGGTGAAAAGATGGGTCTTTGATGTGAACGGCAGATTTTTCCTATGGTTTTTGACGCGCTTGAGATTTGGAGTCTCTTAAGGTTTCTTTTTTTAAAAAAAAAAAATCTTAGCCAATGGCGTGCTGGGTGGTTTGAAAATCTTGGCGTCCTGAGATTTCTTTGCAGGGAGACTGGATTTTAACCTGCCTTCTCCTTTGGTCTTTCTTTTGCTGAGCTCATGGCGATCTTGGTTGGTGGAAAGATCATATTTGTTTTTTTTACAAGGGGATCGCGTTTTGATGTGGACTAGTGCAGGTGTTTTCTTAGATTTTTTTCCCTGTATCTGCTCGTGCGTGCGTGGTTCGTTGGTGGATGCCGAGTTCGTTGCTGTATTTCGTTCTGCGAAGAAATAGCTGCTTGCAGCACAGCAGAATCTGTGAATCCAAGAAACACTGGATTTTGCCGTGTTTGCCGAGCTTGCTTTCACGAAATGCGCGTCTGAGATCTATCAAAACCTTGCACCTCGAGGTGAGTGTCGATTTGGATCGATAGATACGAGTGCTTCTCGCAATGAAGTGATGTGCTTTTTTGGGTGGATTTCCTCGATTACCTGTCAATGAAGCGTGGATTTATTTTCATTTATTAAAGCTTCGATTTGGAAGAGGTACACCTATTTGTCCTTGAGCACTGTGGTTGAATTTAATGTTGCTCCTCAGCCTTACAAAGGGGGAAGAACATAAATCTTTAAAACCTAGTTCAGGTTATACTTTACTTGGAAGAGAAGTTGCGTTGGGCAGATTTTGTTTTCACAGAACTTGAGGTAAGGACTAATTTGGAATTAAGATCAAAATTGCAAGGATAATTTTGGTTCTTGATCCCAAAAGGTTTTTTGAAATTATGCGTTTGAAAGGGAAATTACTTGTTCTTGGGTGCTCTTTGGCATCCCCTTGAAGAATCCTTTTGGGTGGTTTTACAGCTTCTGGACAGCACCGGATACCAGTAATCACATCATGTCTCAACGCCGGAGGCAGGATCAGGAGTTGCAACTCGTATCAGAGGACTGCAATACAAAGAGGGTGGGTTCCAAATGTATTGATTTGCTTGATTTCGCCATCAATTCGTATACTGTTTCTGGTTGAAACATTTGAATCCTCAATGAGATTGCAGAAGCATGGGGCAGACAAGGATATAATGGGAGAGGTAACCAGGACCCACGAAGCCATACAGTAAGCTCATTTGACCCCATGCTGAGTTCAGTTTAAGAATACAACTGTTCCTGATTTATTTGTATCTGAAAGTATTTTCTTGCGATTTGTTTGTGGTGTTAGATCGTTGGATAAGTCAATCTCAACGCTGCAGATGGAGCTGGCAGCAAAGCGAAGCACACTGGAGCAGCTCCGCTCTGGTGGCTCACCAGTAACTTCAGAAACTAGCCAGCCAAGGAAAAAGGCATTTGTAGTTATTGGAGTTAACACGGCATTCAGTAGCCGCAAGCGCCGTGATTCAGTCCGGGAGACATGGATGCCTCAAGGTTGGCTATTCTTTTGTTGTTAGTTCGAATGAATAATAGCATGGGCATGTTTATAAATTTTAGATGTTAATTTCTGTGGTACCGTCTGATTCTACAAGTCATTTGTTTGTAGTTGTCAGCGTTGAGGCTCTTTATCTTGACTATTCATTCATATTGATGCGGCGGTTGTTATTATCATGTAATGATCGAATAAATTTCTTGGACAACATTTTTCGTCACATGCACCTGATGAATAACATGGCGCTGATCAAATGATGATCATAAATAGCTAGGATGGAAGGGTAAGCTTATTTGGCCTACTTATATGATCTACATCCATAGAGAAGTTGAAGCTGGTGGCCTGTGGTGGGAGCTTATGGAGTTTTATAATTTTTGTAGAGATGTCATACTGGAACCTTTAGAATAAGAGAAAATTCTACAAGTCAATGCGCTGTTAGTCAACAATTTTATTTTTACTAAAGCTCTCTTCATGCTCTCAGGTGAAAGGCTGCAGCAGTTGGAAGAACAAAAGGGAATAGTTATCCGCTTCACTATAGGGCATAGGTAAACAGATGCTTCCTCTTACTTCCAGTTCATTTTTACAATTTAATAATCACTGGCATTGCATTTTCTCAGCCCAGAGCTTGCAATCATATCATTTCCATATGTTTTTCTCTTCTATCATAGAACGAATCGAATTCTGCTGCTTATTTTTACTGTCACAGATACAAATCTGTGTGTTCCAGACACTTATGCAAGTCGGCCTTGCTGACATATTGACCAGCATAATAGTATTACTGCAGGCATTCATAAATATGTAGCTCTAAACAATAAATTTTGCACTAGAAAATTAGACATGCAAGAGATCTCTTGCTAAGAGCTGATTTGGGCATTGTCTGTAGAACACCTCAAGTCCCTGAGTTTTGCTAATGATTTATTGCCATATTGCTTTATTAATACATCCCAAGGCTCCTTTTTCTTCCCCCTGTTTTACCAAAAATATTCTCAATTCTTGTCCGAAGAGGATTGGTTGTGCAATGGCTGATTCAATGATATAGCCTGATCTAATTCACTGCTTTTTTCTAAAGAACACATGGATGTTAGCTTTTATATTGTTCCATGTTTCCATTCTTGTCTGCTTTAAAATTTGATACTAGTCCTTACACAATTTTGGACTGTTTTGGTGGTTGCGCAGTGCTACATCCAATAGTATATTGGACAAAGCTATAGATGCAGAGGATGCGCAGCATCATGACTTTCTTAGACTGGTAAGGATCCTTCAATGATGTGTGACATTGAACCATAGTTTTCTGGCCCTAGCGCTGACTAGTTTACCTCTCGTTGTTCATTTATTCATCAAGGACCATGTTGAAGGGTATCACGAACTCTCAGCAAAGACAAAAATCTTCTTCTCTACAGCCGTTAGCATTTGGGACGCTGATTTCTACGTCAAGGTCGATGATGATGTGCATGTGAACTTAGGTGAATATATTTTTCCTTTGGCATATATATCGTTCTCTTGAAAATATTCAACTCAGTTGTTTATCGGTGTACCGCATATGACAATAACAGGAATGCTTGCCACTACCCTTGCCCGACATAAATCAAAACCAAGAACTTACATTGGCTGCATGAAGTCAGGCCCAGTTCTTGCTGACAAGTAATATTAACTACACTGTCTTGAATTTTGAATTTAAATCGTATCTTGAAGTACACTACTAAATGCCTGCTCGAACCTGCTCCTTTCATATAGGAATGTGAAATACCACGAACCCGAGTACTGGAAATTTGGGGAAGAAGGGAACAAATACTTCCGTCATGCTACTGGACAGATATACGCCATTTCGAAAGATCTTGCGACCTATATCTCAATCAATCAGTACGTTTCACTGATGCTCATGGCATAAAAAAAAAGTCCTCCGGATACAAAATTTACTTTCCCCTAATGATGCCGGTGATCTTTGCCAGGCCCATCTTGCACAAGTTTGCAAATGAAGATGTATCACTCGGGTCGTGGTTTATCGGTCTAGAGGTTAATCATATTGACGAAAGGAACATGTGCTGCGGAACCCCACCAGGTCTGCCTCTCCTCACCTCTTAAAAACGCTTCTCACACGCTATCCTCGTATTCTCTCCTGATTTCGCGTGGCAACTCTTACAGATTGCGAGTGGAAAGGGCAAGCCGGCAATGTTTGCGTCGCGTCTTTTGATTGGAGCTGCAGCGGCATATGCAAGTCTGTCGAGAGACTCAAGGATGTACATGCTCGGTGCGGCGAAGGGGATTCTGCTGTTTGGAGCGCTCTGATCTAGCGAATGCCATCGCGGCCCGTAAATACGCAGCTAACACTCGGTACGTTCTCATGGTCTACGAAGGCGACTACTCAAGCAACCTCGAGGGGAGACCGACGACTGTATCTGGAATTGCGGAAAACGAGACCTAGGTGATGGACTCATTTCTGGTAGGTTGGCTTGGGACGGTCCGGCAACGCATGTAGCGTGTAGAGGATACTTGTCGAGAGATCTCGGTAGATGTGACTTGCTTCGTGTCGCCATTGGTGGCTTTGGTGGTGTTAGAAGAGAGAGAAGAGTGGGTTGGGGTTGCATCTTAATATGTAGGGGAGGGTTTCTCAGCTGCTGTGTAACAAGGTAGATCATGTGCTGTAGAAAACACCATCTTACGCAAATTTTGATCAATTCTTTTTGCGAGCTTCTTTGCCTGTTTTTTCTAGTGTATATGTTGTACTCACTGTTCCATAGTTATCACGGCAGCAACGCCTAGTCGATGCCTAGGCGTCCCGGCGGTCGAAGAGAGACACCTATGCTGGCCGCCTCGACTGGAAGGAGTTAGGCGGCTGTCTAGTCATCTGGACATCGCGACATGTAAGCCGTGAGGCGGAGCATAATGGCTGGTGAGGATAAGTGAGAAGCTTCTGAACTTGAGCCTCCTTGGTGTCTCTCGGTGGCCACTTGAGCCGTCCCTGCCTTGTAGCTCGCTCTGGCCTTGCCGTAGCACACCGCCTCGTGCCGATCAGATCAAATGAGAAACCATTGGATCTGGCGAAGTAGCTGATTGGAGGTCGCCAGATTCGGCAATATCTAGGCGATAATGGCATGGGAATACAAGGGAAGGACAGGGTGAGCTGGAGAAGGCGTCGGTGCTAGGAGAAAGAGGGGAGTTGACAGTGGTGCAGGGGGATGAGGCAAGGAGCTCGGTGGCGGCGTGAAGAGGGAGAGACTATGCTGTTCCATAGTTATCACGGCAGCAACGCCTAGTCGATGCCTAGGCGTCCCGGCGGCCGGAGGGGGACGCCTAGGCTGGCCGTCTCGACTGGAAGGAGTTAGACGGTCGTCTAGTCATCTGGGCATTGCAACGGAAGTAGTGAGGCGGGCGTCGAGCGTGATGGTTGATAAGGATAAGTGAGAAGCTTTGAACCTGAGGCTCCTTGGCGTCTCTCGGCGGCCACCTCGGCCGTCCTTACCTCGTCGCTCGCTCTGGCCTGCCCGTAGCATGCCGCCTTGCGCCGATCAGATCCGACGAGAAACCATCGAATCTGGCGATGTAGCCGACCGAAGGTTACCAGATCCGGTGGCATCTAGGCGATACCGGTATGGAAAGAGAAGGGAAGGAGAGGGTGAGCCGGAGAAAGAGAGACGAGGTGAGAGGGTTAGAAAAAAGTGTGGTCTAATGGGCCGGCCAAGTGGGCTGCCGAGGGGTACGGAGATGAAGTTCAACTTCATATCTAATTTTTTTTATATAAGATATATTTAGTTAATTTCATATCATATAAAATATTATTATTTATTTTTTTCGTTTAATCACCGTCTGTACGTTCGGCCGGTTTGGACTCGTCTCGTCCGTAACAACTATGCACTGTTCGACGCAGGCTTGCTCCTACCAAGTAGAACCAGCCAGTCTAGAATAGCGCTTTGTTTTCTGCTAATGTATACAACGCGCTTGAGTCCGCTCGGGCCAACCACAAACCAACGGATTATCGACACACGAATGTTGCATCATCACACGATGCCTTGAGAAACAATTATTGCAAAGAAAAAGAACAATCATACTCTACAGCATAGCGTAGAAATTATGTGTTCACAGGTCTACCATTTTTATCCTACTCTTCAAAAGCTTTCCAGAATCTTGAGGACTGACACGCAGCTCATTTGGCAAGCGATGCCATCATGCACGCCGCTCACTCCCGTTCAACCTGCCAGTTCAATACTGATGTTCACCAAATAAAAACAGATATATAGTGGGGCAGTGTGTACTCACGCTACAAAAGTCATAGAATCCCTAATTAATTACTTAGCGTGTGTAGAAGATGCGCACACGCACACGCAAATGTGTATGCACGCGTGATGTGTAAATGTAGATTATGTGCGTCCGACTTGTACACAAAAAACAAAAAAAAAAGCTTTCTAAAATCTTACAGCATAATCAAGATGTATAATTGAAAGTGCATCTAGGCCCCTCAAATTGTTTTGGTGATTAATGATGACACAATTAAAGAGATCTAATGTTTTATCCAAGAATACTGCAGATATCGAGATCATATCGAGCTTGGAATGACATTGAACGCCCCTATGACTACCTAAAAGCAAAAGGACGGCATCAAGACCAAAGTCGTAACCTTTTATTTATTTGTGTCTTAAGGATAGCCGTACTATTAAGAGGGTATGACGAGAAATCGACTTTAGGATGTGCATGTGCTCAACATCAAATACTGCATCTCAAATTAGCACTCCTTCATTTGGTTTTGAAAAGTTTCAAATTGAAACCGAACTGGGTAACCCGGAGTATCCGGACATTTGGTCCGGAGTCTCCGGATTCAATCCGGAGTATCCGAACATTATGTCCGGAGTCTCCGGGTTGGACCTCTCGGTTGCTTTTGGTTCCAGCTGGTCCGGAGTATCCGGACATTTGGTCCGGAGTCTCCGGGTTATTTGTCCGGACACTCCGGCCTGTTCAAAAACGGGAGTAACGGCTAGTTTTCAAAAAGGGTATTTAAAGCCTCCACTCCACTCCAACGGTAAGGATCTCTATTGAGCTCATTCATAGCAGCATTCAAGCCATTCCTAACCATCTCTAAGCATTCAATAGAGCCCCCACTTCCTTCCACCAATTAATTTGGTTGTTGATCCTTTTGGTGAGGAGAGGAAGAAGCAAAGTGCTAAGTGCATTCATTTCATCTTGTTGAGCACTAGTTCATCCTCCAAGCGATTCTTCGTGGTGCTATTTCTCTTGGAGGTTGAAGGTCTCCTAGATGGCTAGGAGTCACCGGGAGCTACCGACGCGTGTGGTGAGCCCCGGTCGTTTGTGAAGGCTAGTCTCGCCTCCGAAAGGAAAGAGACAAGAAGTGAAGCCGGCGAGTGCATTTGTGCAACACCGGGAGGAAAGCGGGTTGAAAGAGACCCCGGCTCAAGCGTGACCGAGCCACCTCAACGGAGACGTAGGATTCCCTTCAAGAATCCGAACTTCGGTGAAAAATTGCGTCTCTTGCTCTCTCTTTTACTTCCTAGTCTTGCTTACTTGGATTTGAATTTGTTTAGTTAGATCTAGCTCTTTGCGTAGCTCTAATTCAAATCCTATCTAGCAATTGTTCTAGGTTGTTTTTGCATTCTATTTCTAGTAGTTTATTGCGCCTGCTAGAGTAGCCTTTATTATGCGTTCGAAAGCTAACCCGGAGAGTCCGGACTTTAGACCGGACACTCCGGATAAGCCGGAGTATCCGGACCAAAACCCGGAGACTCCGGATTGACCAGCTCGGCCAGTTTTATTCCGCTGCGTAAATTTTAATCCGCCTATTCACCCCCCCCCTCTAGGCGACATCGTTGGTCCTTTCAATAATACTACATGAGTGCTACTAGCAACCTCAGAATTAAATCTTCCTATAGCTTAGCACAATTACAACACCGAACTAAGGTTCTGTTTGACACAGCCCCAACTCCAGTTTTTTTAGCTCTATATCCTAGATTCTTAGTGAAGTGAATTCTTTGAGAATCTAGAGCTGTATATGGGAGAGTTTGGTAACGAGGCTGACTCTAGATTCTAGAATGAGAGAATTGTGTGTAAAGTATCAACAATACCCTTGGTTTTCTCACTTGTACATTATTTTGTACATATTAGTAGCTAATGTGAGCATCTATTTTGTAATATATTATAAATTCAATATGACATACACATGAAAATTAAAATGAGCATAACATATCACAAGGGTATTGTAACACCATAATATAATCACAACATAATCTAGTTTAAGAGCACACCATAATATGGTAACAGAAAATTACTGCTGGTTACAATGTAACATTACAACAGAAAATTATTGCTTCAATACTAGGTTAAATCTGACAAAACACTTTAGTCAATCATGTCAACAATGTAAGGCAACTCCCAAGCAATCATGGGTAAACAGAAAAGTTACACGGGACAGCTACATAGCATCAGCAACACATCACAGCTAGCTGCAGCCAGAGGCGAAGCCAGCACTGGGGCGTGCGCCCTTGCTCCAACGTGGCCCAAGCCCATTACTCCCGAAGGCCCCTACAGCCCTGACGTCACTCCAAAATGGCAAAATCCTCTCCACCACTCCAACCCTAATCCGAATCCCAACCGGCCGCACTGACACCGCCGCTCGCCCCGGCCGGCCACCTCGATGCCACCACGCTGCCGCCTGGCCGCCGCCAGGCCGCCGCTTCTCCGGGCCGCCGACGCCTCGGCCTTCAGCTGCTGCCGCGCCGCCATCGCCGACGCCAGCCGCGCCGTGCCGCTTCGACGCAACGCTGCTCGCCCGCCGCCCCGACGCCCGCCCTCACCCCGTCGCCTGCAACTTCATTTATGTGAGTATCTTATAAACTTCTACTTTGTTTTACTTGTTAAATGGTTATTTATGTATGAATTTGGCTTTTACTAGTAGTTGAAATGTTTAGCTTAGCCCTCTCTAATTTAGTTCTGGCTTCGCCACTGGCTGCAGCAACTACTTGAAATCCTGAGTGAAGTACCATCACACCTGCAGATTAAACCCTGCCTCAACTCTAGCAACTGCTCCTATTTAGCGAGCTAATTAAGAGTCTGAACCCAATTCGCAGAGCTCGAAACCGAACTGAACCTTGCTTACTTGGCAGCTCGCGTAGCTCCGGCAACGGCTTCGCCCTTTCCCTTCTCCCCCTCCCTCACGCCCCCGACAGCAGCAGCATTGAGGTTCACGGCTCGTTCCGCGAACAAACGCTTGGTGCGGCCCCTGGAAGGATCAGGGCCAAGGGTGGTGAGCACGGCGTCGATCGCGGCAAGAGGGTGAGGAGGCCGGGTCGGCACCGAGGCCGATGTAGCCGCTGCGTGGGGAGGAGCCTCCGCCGGCTAGGGTTTGCGTGCGTGAGGGCTGGTGCTGGTCTGCTGGACGCGCGGCTCGGTTCTGGATATTGCCCTAACATTTGCGAGTCATTCTGTATTTTAGTGCTCCATTTTAGGTGAAAAATTTACACTTCAGGTCACTCTAGATTTTCACTGCATTCACTTTGAAAATCTGTGAAATTAGGATATTTGACACAACTCTACCTGATGAATTAGAATCAATGAGTAAGAGCTATGCCAAATAGGCCCTAAATAATAACAAATCAGCGTGATATGAAAAGGAATATGGAAACATAAAATGATGTCAAAAGAAGCTTCTGATACAAGTATAACCATATTCACCTTTTCATGTTAAAAACCGACCTTATCTTTTTCCAAAACAAAGATAAGCCCTGAGGAGGAAAAAAGCAAACTGTTCTTTCAAAGGGCAGCACAGCCATGCCCCTCCAAGACCGGACATACACTTGGTATTCATGGGAAAAAGATAACTCCTAATCTCCTCTTTCCAACATGCAAAAAATTATCAGAACTACTTGTGAACCACCTCCCCAAATTGCTGGACAAGCGTCAATAGAAAAGAAATCTCAGACTTGTTAATCTGGACAAAACTCATGCCAAGACCCGTTGCTATCTGTTCTCAGCATCAAACAGTAACCAGCAACATCGCCCGATGATCTGACTAGCAACTGCATTTCGCAAACAACTCCTGTTGTCTCTTATAGTCTCTAGTACAGTAGTACCTGCGTTCTAATGCATCTGCTACATATTCCCATTGTCTTTCGCCCCTGTGTTTTTAGGCTTCTGTAGCTTCTCATTTAGCTCTGCCTGAAGATATAGGAGAACAATCTTGATGTCGGCATTGGCTTCCATAGAAAAAAGCCTCTGCTCCAGCTCCTTACTGCTCCTTACCTACAGAAAATTGGAATTGGTCACAAAAAAAATGCTAGCAGGCATTTTTAAACAAATAAAAAATAAAGATTGCTGTCACGATCAAACAACAAACATTATCGGATTCCAACTTTGGTGAAATGAACATATTGAACCTCACTGTAACGTGAAGATATTTGACCCATGAGACATTAAAGATGCAATGAAAGACTTACACACTCAACAATCTCTTCCAACTCCAAAGGTTGCACTATTTCATCTTTACTCCAGCCAAGCGATATCATGAAAGCCAAATCCTCTGCAGTAAGTATGGCTTCAGCTGGATACTCCTCAACCCGTTCACTAGCCTCTGATGAACTAGCTTCCTCATTGGCAGACTGGGAAATCTTGAACCCATCATCTGAATCCGCAGGTGCTGATGATGAACAGCCTTCTGCATTGTCTGAGAGGGACACCTGAAACCCTTCATCTCCTGTGTCAGCGGGTTCAGATGAGTGCTGAGATTGCCCATCTGCAATGTCAGCAGGTTCCGACGATGAACTGTTGTCATTGTCAGACAGGTGTCTC
Source organism: Rhipidocladum racemiflorum (assembly GCA_036346355.1). Lineage (NCBI taxonomy): Eukaryota > Viridiplantae > Streptophyta > Magnoliopsida > Poales > Poaceae > Rhipidocladum > Rhipidocladum racemiflorum. The sequence goes on from CM070571.1 coordinate 27,199,315, forward strand.
TGAGATTCCTCAGAAGAATTTGCCTCTTCACAGAAACACTTTCCATTCCCCATACATTTCATTCCAGAATGGAGCAAGGATAAATCTTTTCCAAAATTAAGACAAGAATCCTGCTTCACATCAACTACACCGGATGGTTGACAGTTTGATTCAATGATTGAGCTTGAACCATTTGAAGATTTGGTCCGCAACGACTCAAAAAATCTGTGCTTATCTCTTGCATTTAATTTTCTATCGCCATATGCACCTTGCAATAGAGACACAGGAAGATCATGGGTGGCAGCCTTTAACTTTTGGCTGACAAATGGCCTTTTCTGTGGTTCCACTGAAACCACAGGGACTGGAGGGGTCACAGGATTACCAGGACAGTCTTTCGCAGTGTATGCAGTACCATTTTGCTCTCGGCTGAGGATTTTAAAGCTTCCTGACAGAGAAAGCTTTGAAAGGTCAGTTTTGACTGGAGCTTGAACAGAGCCATTGGCAGGTGGTATTGATGATTGTTGTGTGGCCTTACTAGGACCAATAGGATCTCCATTTCTTGCACCTTTTGTTTTTGAAGAACTTGTTACCTGGATAATGTAGCAAATGCATTAATTCGATACTGCAGAACTTGCTTAAAAAGGGTGGCACAAAACATAACCAGAGCAAGCAAGTGCAGAGCTGCTTATCGCTTGAAGTCCATATTCAAGATGCATGGAAAACATGAGATTATATTCTTGTCTCAGAGAACACACATTCACACGTTATGTTATCCACAGTAAACTGCAGAATGCAATTCAGAGCAACCTTTAACCTTCCCAAAAGAACCGAGGCATGTGGAGCGGTCCACCGGTTAATTGATATGTGAAGGAAAACCTTGAATAACTTTGACCATCAAATGCTCCCTAAACTCACCCAGAAAAAAAAAAATCACAACTGTCGCAATTCAGCAGTTGTTGATAATAAGCCTAAGTGCCTAATGCTTATTTAGGATTTAGTTTGACTAGCAATAATGCATATATGTCCATGCCTCAAACATAGACAGTACTGAAGGTGTAGATGTCAATGCAGCACAGCCATATTCGGATATTCCACCTCCAAGATATAGTTAGATCACCATACTGCACATCTGCATAGCTAGCTACAATATAACAATAAGAAGTATCGTAAAGTTGTGTGATGTTCAAGAAATAGCCAAATATGCAGTGATACTAGAGGAACGAATGCCATGTCACATTTTGCATATACCAAGAGGCAAATGAAGTGCCCCAGATTATATTTTATACCATTTTAACTTGGGTTAACAATGTCATAGCTTGTCGGACAACAGGTTCAATGATTTTGTTGGTGAAATGAAACATCCACTCAGATCATGAACAATGCTGGTTGTGCAATAATTGTGGTAGGAAATAGAAAATGTCCAGTCCACCAAAAAGAATTCTTCATAAATCCAAGTGTTGCTGAATTATTGAATACTACAAGTGCCAACAAATATTGCGAGTGATTACGCTCTTGCCAAAGGCCAAAAGGTAAAACACAAACATGACGGCAGGCAATAGATACCTACTAAATGTGAACCATTCTTCTGGTGCAAAGGAAAAATATAACTTACAGAAGATTTGCTTACTGGAGATGTCATAGGTCTTAGAGTGTTCTGTCTCAAAGTTATTTCTTCAATCTTCTGGGCCTCAATTGATAACTGGAAGGAAAAAAGTATGCACATGAATACAGAGAACCGAAATTTGAATGGCCAAGATCTATCAAAGAGCACAGTACAGGCATCATGTCATGGTTCATACCTGAGGTCCAAAGGAAATTCTTTGAGGGACTTGCATCACAGTCTCCGCCATGCTTAATGCAGTCCCACTGCTTGGCGCTGCTTCCGGATGTATACTAGGTGCAGCTTGTGATAAAGAAGATGCAACAGGGTTTTTCTTTGGCTCACTTGATACAGGAACATCTGCTAGCACGGAATTCCAGCCATCAGTTGCAGTAAACGGAGGTAGGTTTTGAATTGGGGTGGTGATACCAGGAGATGGGACTCTGCTTATGTCTTGCCTTCCATTCTTGTCCTCAGAACTAAGCTGTGGGAATTCTCGCTCAAAGGTGATGCCAACAGTATTGCTTTTAGAGGTATTACCATTATTTAGACTAACTACTCCCTTATTCCATGTGTCTGCCTTCGAGCAAGCACGATTCAACCTATCCCTTTCAGGTCTACATGAGCTAAATGACCCAAAACCATCACGATCTGCTGTAACAGACCTACTCACGCTATTATGGGAATCAATATCCTTCTCCCGTACCGTCTCCCTGTTCCTTCCAAAATTTGCATAGCCCCGTGACTTCCCCATGCCATCCAAGTCAAGCCACCGGGACCCATTTGAGCCTGAAGTCCTCCGTGATGAAGACTGCCGGAAACTCTGGTCACGATTGTGCCCAGATGAATGGTTTCTCGATGAACCACTCCTACCTTGATAATCTAAAGCACCCAAGAAAAGACTTGTTAGTAGAATATATGACAGCTTTGCAACACAAAAAACAATGTCGCTTGTAGTTGATACAGGTGTCTGAAACTACAATGGCTCAACCCACTAGAGAGCAATTCTTCATAATAACAACTTTGCAGACTAACAGTTTGTTCATAAGAGAACATAGAAAATCATTCTAATTGCAAAAAAAAGAAGTCTTCTCATAACTTCATTAGAAAAACAGTAGTCCAGAAAGCATACATAACAATTGGGCGATGCCTGTACAAGAACCATCTGAACAAGTACTACAATGACACTGCCATCTTTGATGCAAGAATGTTATTTACTTATCGAAATAACCTACGCACTTGAATTAGTTGGTTAAACAGTGCAACGCTCTTCCATATAACCCAAAAAACTACTTCTCAGTACAATACTGTGTATGGTCCAATTTAAAAATGCCACATTGTTGCAATTTTAGTTTTTTTTTCTTCTCGGCAACTTTCCACCAAATACGCCAATTAAATGTTAGTAGTATTAGAGAGGTGTATAAAACATACGCCATAAGTTAATCATTAACTTATCTATTTTGATGCACATCTAGCAAAAATAATATCTATTTTGGACCAGAAGATATATAAATGTGATGATATTTCCAGCAATGTTACTATGTTTACAAATTGTCCAAATACCAGTAAACATCAGAATCTTGCTCCATAACATTCCAATTACATCAATAGATCAAATGTATAGAATCCAAGCAATAAATTGTTATTAGTTGCATCATATACCACCTAAATCACCAGAGCATCATTTCACACTACAGGAACCACTAATACTAGGAAAAGAACACACGTATTCGTGAGCAATTACATAATTGCTCTATCTCAATCATCTAGTCAGAACCACATACCGATTCGACAATCTCTACCTTCAGAACATAATCACAATAGTAAGTTAGAAACTACACAAAAAGATTATTGAAAAAGCATTGATTCCATGATCATCACTCTACACAAATACGACAAACTCTGACATCATGCGAACCAATTTCCGCAATATAAACATCACATTAAATAGGCGCGCCTAGCTCCAGCACGAATAAAAAAGCATCATTTCCGCAACCGACAACCCAATGCCACCATACAATCTCACACGTAGAAATTCCGACAAGGCATTACATTCCATTTATAGCACCACCAATCCAACAGAGACAAACACAAAATTGGCAAGGTTGAGTTCACCTGCGTGGGAAGAAGCTGCAGCCCAGAGGCTCGCGGTGCCAGTGGCCGTGACCGGTGCCTGCGTCAGCCATTGCGGCTTGAATGCGGGTAAGTCCTGCTCCATGGCCGCGGGCGCCACTCAACATCTACCCACCATTGGTGGCGGAGAGGCGGAGTCCTTCTCCACCAATCCAATCCACGCCCACCAGCCCACTCCACGTCCGCAATGCGACGCCGCCGCCGCACCCTCTCTATACCTCCTCCTTCACCAATCACCGCATGGCGGCGACCTCCACGCCTCCCGCCTCGCGGGGGCACCGATAGGCCCCCAAACCCTAGCGAGGTAGCGCCTCGCCTCGCCACTCAACCCAAACCCTCAAACCCTAGCAAGGGCTCTCACGAGAGGCGCCCCTAAAGAGTACCAAAAAATCACGGGAAAATAAAAATTCGGACCGCCGCCTCTGACTACCCTCGTATCGCATCACACGGCGCCTCCTCTCCAATCGAACCTCGAATTCGATGGGAATTAGGCTGCGAGATGGACGGCGGCGTCGTGTCGTACCGGCGGTTTCTTTCGCTGGCTCGGCGAGTTGCCCTCGTCGAAATCAAGCGGACGGCGGCTGCGGGGCTGAAGAGGGGTAGAAGCCGAGGAAGCGAACAAAAAGCAATTTACGGAGGATTGGGGGTTTATTTTTGGGGGGATTTTATAGGATTTGGCTGCAGATGTTCTTCTTGGACCGGGACACGTTCTGGACTTCTGGATACCTACGGGTGAAGGGAAACCCTGTAATTTTTTATTCCCTCCTCCCTGGATGAATTTTGGGTGGATCGGTGGTAAAAAAATATATCATATTATCTCTATCACGTCGAATCGATATTATCATGCTATCTGTTTGGTTAATATCTCTGGACATGATTTCTATATAGTCTTTAAGGGTCTGTTTGGTTGGTTGCATGGAGCTTGTATGGCATGAGTGGATGCAACTAAATCACAAAATGCAACGGTTTGGTTTCCTGTATCTTGCAGCAATCTTGGCCCAGCCCATACAACATGCATCCGGCATCCGGGCTGGCGGAAACGCGGAGATCATCCATCGATCGCGTGCAGGCCCGTGACAACCATCTCCGCTCCGCCCCAATCCGCTCGCCTCTCGCATTAGGGTTACCTCCACTCGCCTCCTCCGCTCGAATCATCCGCTCGCCTCCTTGCCGACTCCTCCGGACCCACTTGCTGGAGCCCTCTGGTCGCCTCCCTCCGGTCGCCTCCCGCCGCTGGAGCCCTCCGGTCGCCTCCCGCCGCTGGAGCCCTCCAGTCGCCTCCCTCTGCTCAATCTCTCCGGCGACAACCACGGGTAAGTCGATCTCTAGTGGTCTTCGGCGGGGTTCTGAAGACCACAAGGTACTCCTCTCCTTCTTCCCATTCTTCTCTTCTTTGGCTTCAATTTGGTTTGATTTAGATCTGGGATTAGTATATCTGTGCATGAGAAATTAGTAGAACTGGTACTTCGATTGGTGCTCAAGTTTCCATAATCTGTATAACCATGGGTTTAGGTCCTCTTCTACATTAATCAGATTTGCCTCTTCTACGTTAATCAGTATTGTGATATGGTATTGTGATCTCGGTATTGTGATCTTGGCATATTGGCATCCAAACTTAGTATATCTCGTGCATGAGAAATCAATAGAACCGGTATTGTGATCTGCATCGTGATCTTGGCATATTGGCATCCAAACTTAATATTATCTGCGCATGAGAAATCAGAGAACTGTATTGTGATCTGCATCGTGATCTTGGCATATTTGTTTCGATCTGGTATTATGATCTTGGTCTCGCCCATTTTTATCTCGAGCATCTTATGCTATTTGTTTCGATCTGAGTACTATGGTCATCCATCTTATGCTATTTGTTTCCAAACTTAGTATTGTGATTTGGTATTATGATCTGGTACTATGGTATTGTGATTTGGTATTGTGATCTTGGCATATTGGCATCCAAACTTACTATATCTGTGCATGAGAAATCAGTAGAACTTGTATTGTGATCTGGTATTGTCATCTGGTAATGTGATCTTGGCATATTGGCATCCAAACTTACTATTATCTCGTGATGAGTAATCAGTGAGAACCGTATTGTGATCTGCATCGTGATCTTGGCATATTTGTTTTGATCTGGTATGTCCATCTTATGCTATTTGTTTCCATCTAGTATATCTTGGCATGTTATGCTATTTGTTTCGATTTGATACTATGGTCTGGTACTATGGTCTGTCCATCTTATGCTATTTGTTTCCATCTAGTATATCTTGGCATGTTATGCTATTTGTTTCGATCTGGTACTATGGTCTCATTCCATTTTTATCGAGCATTGCTTCTCTTGGTCGATGATGGTATGCCATCGAGGAGCATCCCTTGGATGTGGCGGTAGTGGCATGCATGCATTTGGGTGCATATTTTATAAATATGAATGCATTAAACTAGTGACAACACCATCATGTCTTACCATTTCTGATACTTTGGCATTATGTCTTGTACATAGATGGATGAATTGGCGCGTGAACATCGTATGCTAATCATTAGATGTGCTGGTTTAGTGGCTGTCATGTGTGCCTACATGGTTTGCATCCTACGAAGAGCTAGGGAACGTAACCCACGCATTACCTATAGTCCTATGGTAGAAAGGGACATAGCTAGACAATCCAACCTAAGATGGATATACCATTCAGATGACATACATTGCTTGGAGCAGCTTAGGATGAGGAGGGTCCCCTTTTTCAGCTATGTAGTCTGTTTCGTGAAAGGCAATTGCTACGAGACAAAGATTCAACGCTATGTTGAAGAACAAGTCGCCATGTTTCTCCTAGTTGTTGGCCACAACCATAGATTTAGGGCTCTTCACCTATCTTCAGAGATCAATTGAAACCATCGATCGGTACTTTCATGAGGTTTTATATGCTATTGGCGAAGTTGCGCAATGAGATGATTCGGCCACCCTCAAATGATGTGCACCCTAAAATCCTTAATAGTACAAGGTGGTACCCTTACTTCAAGGTACAATGATTGTCACATTATATTTAGTTAATACCCAAAATTTGAAAAATTAATCGCAACAATGAATCAATCTATTTCTGTCTTTATTAGGATTGCATTGGAGCAATTGATGGAACCCATGTGCTTGCAAGAGTCCCACGATCAATGTCTGCGGCATTTAGGGGTAGGAAGGGCACTACTACCCAAAATGTCATGGCTGCCGTTGACTTTGATCTTAGGTTTACCTATGTCCTTCTTTGGGTGGGAGGGATCGGCCCACGATGCTCTAATACTTGCAGATGCATTGGAGAGAGATGATGGTCTTGTGGTCCCACCAGGTAAATACATATTGATATGGAGCAAATTGTTGGTTAGAAATTTGTAATGGCAACATAAAATTTTATAATAATAATGGTACTTGGGTTTTTGGTAGGCAAATTCTATCTCGTCGATGCTGGATATGCTGCTCGTCCGGGGTTCCTTCCACCATACCGAGCCACTCGATACCACTTGAGGGAGTATGGTGGAAGGAATTACCCTCAAAACAAGAAAGAGTTGTTCAATCTACGTCACTCCAGTCTTAGAGTATCAGTTGAAAGGGCCTTCGGCACGTTCAAGAACCGATTCAAGATGGTTTACAACAAACCTTTCCACCCATACACAACTCAAGTGAAGGTAGTCCTTGCATGTGCTATCCTGCACAATTGGATCCTGGATTATGGAATGGATGAGTGTATCCCACCGGAGTCCACATGGATTGCAAACCCTGTTGAGGTGGAAGCCCACAATGACCTTGCACAAGATAATGGAGCATGGGCTCAAAAGAGGGACAACTGGGCTAATCTTATGTGGCAGAATAGAGGTTCATCTCATGTGTAATGTATGGTGTTCAAGTAGGATATGATGGTGTTGCACTAGTTAAATTGCATCATGAACATTTGAATTATGCATCCTAAGCTGAGACTAATGGTTGCTTGCAATGATGATCAAATTTCTACATTCTCTGAATTTCATTTCATGACTTACTTGACTTGTACATTCTTTGACTTTCATTTTAATGACTTCCTTGACTTCTATATTCTCGGACTTAATTATACTTGGATGTCTTGGTTGACTTGGGTGATTTATGCATTAGGGGGATGGCTGACTTGGGTGATGAGGTAGGAGGTAGGCATGCATCGCTACCGACTAGCCATATGTCTAGTTACATGCTTCGTCGATTGGTCGAGATCATTGGGCAAGGGGTTAAGACTGACAAAGGATTTAAAGAAGTCCATCTTAATCAAGTTGCAAGGGCCACAACTGAACACATTGGTGTTGAGGTTACCGGCAACTGTGTACAACCACCTACGCAAGTGGCGTGCTAGGTGGGTGAAAGTTTGCAGGCTTAGGGATCTTAGTGGCGCTCTTTGGGATGAGAATCTGAACATGATAGTGCTTGATGATGAGCACTACAAGGGCCACATTAAGGTTTGTTCTTAACCTGTTGATAACTAAACCTTATTTTGTTCTTATACTAACAATTGACAACCTTCTTGCCATTATTTAGGACCACCCTAAGGATGTTGACTTCCTCAATGTGGCTATAGAGAACTATGTTGAGATGGCCACAATCTTTGGCAGTGGACAGGCCACGGGGAGGTATGCCATGGCTTCCAGTGAGGCCTTAGGTGTCCCATCCGAGGTTGCCGATAGCTCACAAGACCGGTACATCTGTTGGAGCCGATGGTGTTAGCACCGCCGATGGGATGGATTGGCATGATGGTGTGACTTCTGGTGTTGCTGCTGATGCCTTTGGTAGTGGTGCTCCTGCTAATGTTGCCGGTTCTTCTGAAGGAGGTGGCAGGGAAAACTCCAGCACAACTGGGAAAAGGAAGAGGACTCCTCTTGTGACCGAGGACGAAGCAATGCTGCTAACCAAGATGTCTGATGCAGTCCGTGAGATGGCAGCCGCTATAAAGGAGACTGTGCATGGAGAGGCTCATCCGGAGTTATACAGTGCAGTCATGGACCTGCCTGGGTTCAGTGAGGAGTCTCTAATGGCTGTCCTAACTTACCTTGCTGCGCACAAGGCCATGAGCTTGGTATTTCTACAGATGTCTGAGCCTAGGCGTGTGTTGTGGGTTACATCCTTCTTACGGTCCAACCCTACTAACTGAGTGCTAACTATTTGGGCTGTTTTTTTGTACTAAGGTGTTAGATGCTCACCTATAGAACACTCTAAACATCTAACTATTAATGCATTGAGGTGGTATATAGAAACCCCTCAGGAGGTGGTAGTGGTTGAATGTCTTAGATTTTGGATCTGGTACTTTTCCAATCTGGTACTTTGAATTATCATGAATGTCTTAGATTTTGGATCTGGTACTTTTCCAATCTGTTGTAATGAATGACAGAATTGTGATGGTACTTTTCCAATCTGTTGGAATGAATGACGTAATTGTGATGGTCTCGACAGCTTGTTGTTTTCCCAAGAGGAAGGTATGAAAAGTCGTTGGTTGGCATATATTTCATATTTGCTCCCTATTAGTCATCCATGTGTACAGCCTGAAGAACGGGCGGTCATTGACTGTGATTGCCTCATATTTCCTGAAGAATGGTGCTCATGGACTGCTTCAATTGTTCTTGAAAAGGTTTCCTCGATATGCAGTTGTTTTGTTTTCTTTGTCTTGATATACAATGCATTGATGGCTTTGTTTTGTCATTGCAGGAAGTTTGGCTGGAGAAGAGCAAAGGAGGGTTTGTATGGCACTCTTGATGTCTCAGTGTTGTCTGATGCCTACCTTGTGGACTAATAAAAATGCTATTGTAGTTTATCCTTTCAACTGGAGCGCTTGCTTCCTGACAAATTACAGTGCCATGTGACCATATCTAATTCTTTGTTTTTTGTACATCCTTGGATTTAGGGAACTTGAATCAATGTAGATAATATGGTTGATTAGTTCCAATATCATGACTTCTTAGATGCACTGGTAACAGTTTTTTGTGACTTGTGAGGGCCATTAACGGATAAGAGCTAGTATACTATTGTTGTGCATAATCATACGCTTGATTCAATGACGAATGTTGAAGGTGTCTATGTTTGGTGTTGTGACATACTTTATTTCATAATCTGTCCCTTCCATCATTGTTCTCGTTGATAGGTGTAAGGACCATTAAGCACTTTCTGTATCATCATGTGATGATGTCTCTAATGCTCCAAATATCCTTCTTTCTAACCAAGTATTTGATGGTTATTATTCTGCTCATAAGTTCTTTTCTAGATTCTCGAGCAAAATTGGTTATAAGTGCTTGTATTGGTTATAAGTGCTTATGAACAATGCTTCTATTGGTTATAAGGGCTTGTTGGTTATAAGTCTGATCTTGCTAAATTCTCGAGCAATGTTTCTATTGGTTGATGAATGTAGATTGTCGGACCTTTTGATAACCTCGTTTCAATTTCATAAGATCAAGATTCGAGAGGCGTTTCAGGAACCTCGCTTCATTTGTTGCTATAAGGCCTTTGTTCGAGGTACTCTCGTTCCCTCCATGGGCGGTGGAGCTCAATGGTGTTCTCCTAAATCATGCTTTGGTTACATTCCATGAGCTGTTGGTTACATTACAATGTTTATTATTTCTTTGGATCAACAATTATTTCCAATGGATTGATGTGATGTTGGGTCTTTTGTAGGTTAAAACTGCAAGTTCAATTTTGTGGAAGTCGGTTTGATTTTTGTTGTCCTGTGACAAAGCTAAATCATTTTATTATTTCCAATGGATTAATGTGATGCTTTGATTTACGTTGTCTTGGGACATTTGCAAGTTCAATGTCTATTCTGTTGTTTTTCGTAACTTGTATTATTTATTTGTTCATATCGATATCATGGCCAGCATGAGCATGGTTCATTGTCCTTCCTGTTGATGTAAGAAAAGTGCCGTGAGCTTGTTGTGAGATGTACCCAGCTCTTGGAGCCGATTCTGTTGTTTTCCTATTGACATGTAAGATGCAAAATAATTTTGCCGTGAGTCGGTTTGTTATTCCCCACTATTTGGAAGCCATAATAATATTGTTGTGAGATGTACCGGGTTCATGGAGCCAAATTGTACACTTGGTTAATTGACCTCTGAGCTGCTTCCTGCAAAGATAATTGTCCTTATATTCTGAAAATTGCCGCACCTTTTACCCATACCAATTTTCAGATTTTACAAGGAAATGATGCTGAAATATTGCATGCAGGAGAGTTACAACACTTAGCTAGATACAACCAACCAAACAACATCTCTTACATCTAGTCATCCCTCTTTCCCTTTCATACAGCCAACCAAACATCTTCTCAACTCAACCAGGATCAATACATACAACCAACCAAACAAACTAATTTGTATCCACTCAGCCTGACTCCCACCAGTCTGCATGACTAATACGGACCAAGCTAGGGGCATGCAACCAACCAAACAGACCCTAAGGGATTACAACTTAAGTAGTTGCGCGCGAGCCGTTGGATCGAAAAGGGGCGGTTCAGGTTGATCCGAAAGTAATGTAGCAAAATTGTATTGTAGCAATACTGTAGCAAACGGGTTTAGACGATCTGAGCCGTTCGTTTTCTCGATCGGACGGTCCACGCCTGTGGGGGACTGCTTAAGTTACAGTCCCCACAGATACTGCATTTGATCCCTATCCTTTCAGTTCCATCTCTGTGCTCGACTGCTCGTGCACCTAGTAGAGCTATATTTTTTTCCTTATTAGAGAATCTTTAGGAAGGTGAAATTTGTTTGTTGTTAGATTTTTTTATTGTTCAGAAAGATAAAAGGAGGAGTTGGGAGGGGAGGATGCACCATCGCAAGGTTCTTTTTAAGTAAGTAAAGGATAAAGATAATAAATAGTAGGTGTTGACATTGAAAGTGTGATGAAGAGAAGAGTTGATCGGCAATCAGCACACACAAACACTGGGTTTAAGTTGGGTGCGGACGTGCTAACCGAATGGATCATGCAATCGGCAAGAGAGGTATGTAAACTAATCAACCGTTAAGCCGGTTTGCTTTTCGATGATAATCTGATCTAGACAGCTATTCGAGCAAATTAGATCGAAAGTAACTTACAGATCTAAATAATCTGATTGAGCTGATTAGATAGTAGATAAAGGTAGTTTTTTTTTCAAAAAAGCGATGCGCAACAAGATCAGAGAAAAGCTAACCTGAAGTGATGCAAGTCGACGAAATCAATAATCTGCGATGCGCAACTTTATTGATAACACAAATTACAAATGAAAGATTACAAGTCTAGAATGCTACTCCTAGTCGACGGAAAATAAAGTAGATGCGAGTTGGTTGATTGATTGTTCTCTTCCTGCCTTGCCCGTCTATCTCTTTTATAGCGTCTAGGCCAATCGTATCCCTCTATGACTCTTGCATAAATACGTTTTGGCCTCAACTTCCAATAATAAACTCCTACCTAAACCGATTGTCAGCTTCAACTCCGCATCTATGTTTAGCCTTATACTTCCAAATTGGCTACAACTACCAAATCGGTCGCATCTGCCCGATCAGCTACAAGCGCCAAATCTTGGTATCAACATATGCCCCCATTTTTGGGAGATTTCATGAATCTTCCAAAAATAAACAATATCGGCTAAATCACCATTAATCGGCCTTACTGAGACTTTCCCATTTTAACTTCCTTGATGTTTCTTCACGCCATTCATAGTAACTCTCACGCAATTCATGTGAACGCATGATCTCGTGCATTAACTGCAGTGAAATCTTTGTGGAAATTACCTGCTAATAACACTAGTTTCACCCCTCTATAAATACTGCCATTCACCCCTATCACTTTCACGCTTTCAAGCTCTCATGTCATCCACAATCGGCTTCAAGTGCCCTCCTACATCATCTGTCAGCACTTCCCCTCGCTGGCTTGCCAATAATGGACCCTAATCAAGTATTTATTCGTGAATCCGATAGGTAACATTAGTATTTTTTTAGGTCCGATAGGTACCTTAGAGCCGACAACCATCATAAACAAAGAAGTGCCTAGACTCCCCTTATATGCTCCAGTGTATAACATCGAAGGATGGAGTAAAAGTTTTAGATCTTGGCCGATAGCACTCAAGGGCAGGAGAAAGTGGTACAATTGGATAGCAGTAGTGAAAGTGCATCTAGGCCCCTAAAATGGTTTTGGTGATTAATGATGACACAATTAAAAGAGATCTAATGTTTTAACTACAATTGATGCAAATATCGAGAACATATCGAGTTCGGAATGAGATTGGACGCCCCTACAAACATTCAAAGTAGAAAAGACAGCATCAAGACAAGAATTGTAACTTTCATTTTTATTTGAGTCTTAAGGATAGCCGCACTATTAAGGGGATGCGACGGGAAATCATTTTTAGGATGCTCATGTGCTCAAAGTCAAATCTTGCATTTAAACTAGCACACAAACATTTACATTTTTCCCGAAATCTGTTTTTCCAACCGAGCTGCTCAACCCGGAGTGTCCGGATATTTTGTCCGGAGTATTCAGACTAAGTCCGGAGTATCCGGATAAATGATCCGGAGTGTCCGGGTTGACCCACTCGGCCAAAAGTCACATTTTAGCCTATCCGGAGTATCCGGATATTTGTCTGGATTGTCCGGAGTATCCGGGTCATTTGTTCGGAGTGTCCGGACTTTTCGAAAATGAGGGCAACGACTAGTTTTTCAAAAGACTATTTAAAGCCCCCTCCCTCTCCCAACGGCTAGGACATTCATTGAGCTCATTCATTGCAGCATTATGGCCCTCTCTCACACATTTAAAAGCTTCCATTGGAGCTCAAACTTCCTCCTCCATTAATTTGGTTGTTGATTCAAATTTAAGTGAGGAGAGGAAGTAGATTCAAGTGCTAAGTGCATTAATTCCAACTTTTGAACACTAGAACATCCTCCAAGCGATCTCTCGTGGTGTTGTTACTCTTGGAGGTTGAAGGTCTCCTAGACGGCTAGGAGTCGCCGGGAGCAACCAAGGATTATGGTGTGCCCCGGTCGTTTGTGAAGGCGAGTCTCGCCTCCGAAAGGGAAGAGACAAGAAGTGAAGCCGGCGGGTGCATTTGTGCAACACCGAGGAGGAAAGCGGGTTGAGAGAGACCCCGGCTCAAGTGTGACCGAGCCACCTCAACGGAGACGTAGGATTCCCTTCAAGAATCCGAACTTCGGTAAAAATCTTAGTCTTCGTGTCTTCACTCTTTATTTAGCTAAGTTTGGGTTGCTTTGATCTTGTGGAGCCCCGATCTATTCTTCTATTTTGTTTGGCTCCAGATCTAAGCTTGCGTAAGTTACTTGATTGCGTTTAGAATCTTTGCTTTCTAGTAGCTTGTCTCCCTTTTAAGTAGATTCGTTTCTTCTGCTCGAGCTGATATATCCGGAGTATCCGGATATATACTCCGGACTATCCGGACCAACCGGAGTGTCCGGATAAAATATCTGGAGTGTCCGGGTTGCCCTGCTCGGGTGGATTTAATTCCGCTGTAAATTTTTAATTCGCCTATTCACCCCCCTCTAGGCGACATCCCCGGTCCGTTCAATTGGTATCAGAGCCAAATCTCCGTAGTTTTGGCTTAACCGCTTGAAGAATTTGAGATGTCGGAAATAGAGAAGATTACCGAAACCCATGACCAAGAGAAGGCCACGGGTTCCGGTAAAGGGGTTGCAATTCCTTATGACTATTCCTCCTTTGGAGTCTCAAGCTCCTCATCTTACGTTTCCGTGTCCTCCGGTCGAGCGCCTCATTTTGATGGCACTCGCTATGCCGCATGGAAACATAAGATGAAGATGCACTTGAGATCACTTCACCCGTGTATTTGGAAGATTGTAGAAACAGGTTTCAAGCCCGTCGACCCAAACAATCTCACACCCGAAGAGGACAAAGCACAAAATTTCAATGACTTGGTGTAACATCCTAAAATTTGTAATTAAGTTTAACTAGGCTTAATTAAGCTAATTGAGTGTTTAATGGTGCTTTGATTTGATTTTTGGATCTTAATTTGGAGTTATTTGTTTTCGGATTGTTTTTGTCGATTCGCTCGAGCCGTTTCGATTGATTTTGACCTGAAACCCTGAGTTTCGAGTCCGGTCGAAATCCTCTGAAGTTGTTAGTAAGCCTAACCCCAAAACTTCTCTTTGAGATCCTAAACCCTTTCCCTTGAACTCCTGGAGGTTGATTCCGTAGATTGGGGAGAAGTCCGCTAAGAACACAGGAGTTGTCTTTGCAGAGCGGCAGCATCACGGCTAGGGGCCGGATCGCCGGCCGGGCGGCACTACCGCCGAGGAGGGATGCTGCCGGCCGAGCGACGGGTGTAGGGGTTGTTGACCAATCTCCTTCCTCCACGTCGCCCTGGCCCTCCCTCTCTCGTATTTATCCAGAGGGGAGAGTCTCCTCTCTCCCTGACTCTTTCATTTGCTCTCTCTCACTCTCTCTCTTGCTCTCACTCTCTTGTTCTTCCTCTCCAACCCGAGCTCCTCCTCTCCTTCCTTCTATGCTGGCCGGTGGAGCTCCCAAGGAGCAAGAAGAGCAAGCCTTGAGGAGTGGTGAAGCATCCTCAAGCCTCCAAGAAGTCTCTCAACCGATGGATTCGAAGTTTGAGCTCAAACCCTAGCCTCCACCCTCTTTTTCTCTTTTCTTTTCTCTCTCGTTAACCCTAGAGAACCTAGATCGGGTAGCAATTCCGTGTTTTGTCGGGTTGCTAGACCTGGGTTAGGGTTAGAAGGATTCTTTTGCGCGATTGATTCGTTCCGAAAACCCTGATCTACTCCTTGTTGGGTTTATTCGCATCAAGAAGCCGTTCCTCGAATTTCCGGAAACCTCCCATTGAAGCCCTAGCTCCGGAAATGCCGAGAGGGCGACTCACGAATATGTTCCATACCACGAAGGTCGATTCTCGCAGAAGAATCGAGTTTGAACTCGATTCGGGTCCAGAATCGATATTCGGGATTAATTAGGGTTTTCAAGTTCTAGAAGTTTGATCATCGTGCAAACGAATTCGTAGGCGAGCTTTTGGTCGTTTGGGACTGTATGGTGCTATTGGATTCAATACGCAAGTTGCGAATTCGTCGCTTGACTCGATTCGCAAAAATGTGCATTTTGGGCATTCATGACGAATTCGTGTTTCGAAGTTCCAAAATCCACAAAGCTAGCGAGTATTGGTCCATGAAGCCGTAGAGGTTCCACTGCCGCGATGAAAACCGGATTTGGACTCTTCTCGAGTCGAAAACCGATTTCGTGTCGTTTTCGGGGTTCGCAAAGTCAAAAAGTGTGAAATTGAGCAAACGAGCTCGAAACTTAACGGAACCTACGTGAATGGGTCCCTAGTGTCCCTAGAAACCTATTCATGCATTCGCGTCAAAAGTCCCGAACTCATTTGCACGAAATTCCACTTTTTGCAGAAGGTCTCCTGGAAAGTCGGCACTACCGACGGTGTGAGGCCGGTACTACCGCCCTTGTCGGCACTACCACCGGCAATTAAAATCCAGAGGGCTCCCTTCTCGTTCTCTGGCGGCCGGCACTACCGGGCCGTGAGGTCGGTACTGCCACCCGAGCGGCAGTACCGGGAGTTAGGCATCGGCTGTTAATTTCCAGAGAGCACCCCATTTCGATCCCCAGCGAGCGGCACTACCGGACCTTGTAGCCGGTACTGCCGGGTTTAATGGTGGCACTACCGCTGGTCTACCGCCGGTACTGTCGGGCTTAGGAAGAAAGTTAGATTTCCTTTGCTCGTTGAGTTCTCGTTTTCTCGGTTTCGTGTTAGGTCTTTTCTGTCCCCATTTGGATTATTTTCATTGGTTCTTTTCTTTCGAAAACCGTTTTAGGGTTTCGTTCAGAGCTCGGAATCGAAAAGTGGTAAATCGATCAAACGAGCTTAGAACTGGTTGGTACCAGGTTAGTTGTGTTCCTGGCGCTGTTAGGACCGTGACTTGGCGCTCGTACCTGAGTTCCAATCCCGTTTGAGCGAGAGCCCCTTTCTCGCATTCCGGCCCTTCTGAATACGGCGCTATCGCCGTGATAGTCTCGATGCATTTGCACAGGCGATAGTACTATGACTATAACGCCGTAGTTGTTTTCAGAGTGAGTGTTTCCAGCCTTTGGAGTCATGGCCGCCAATGTTTGGATCCCAGATTACCACCCATTTGGTATTATCAGTGTGAAACAAGCCGGTAGCTATATTCCAAAGTGTGTTGATCTCGGCCTTTGAATTTCCGGCATCACTGGCGATGTATGGGGCTGGTACGATCGCTTGAGCGTATACTCAGGCAACGTTAAGGCGATATCTTCCGTAAAGTATTCTGTTTTAGTTTTCAGCCGTCGACATTATCGTCCCGATGGTACGGTACTACCGGGGATCGGCAGTACTGCCGTAAGGTCGGTGCTGCTGATTGAACGATACTACTGGGACTTGTGTGTCGATATTGCCGATGAGAGCTGAGAAGTTTAAAACCTCTTTTTCAAGCTCTTTTGATCTTAGTCCCTTGGATTTGATTCGCTTTTGTATTTGGTTCTTATTCGTCTGGTTTGATTCGCCGTTGATCGTTTCTATTGCTTTTCGTCAGGCGTTGACGGCTCGTTAGACGATGATTCCGACTTCGTTCCGAGCTGGATCTTGTTAAAAGAGCAAACAGGCAAGCACCTCCTTTGATCATTTTGACCCTATATTTGCAAATGCTATTTTCAATTGTCAAAACTATTATGCATGCGTGCATGTTCAGTAAAGATGCTAGTTGTGGGAAAAATTTGGTAGTTAGACCTAATTTGATGGATTTCCTTAATCTTAATTGAGTCGTGAACCTTGTTGAACCTTAGGCTAAGAACTTAGACATAAGAATAAATGTCAAATGGGTATCAAAGAGTACTACTCGCATACGCTTAGTCATGCTGTAGAATGTACTGTATGCTGTCCTGACACAATCAATTACAATTCTTCTTGGATTTGGTCGGTTTGGTTGGATCTGGTTTTATCGGTTGGGGAAATGGTTGATTGGTGTTGTTGGAAAAATGGAAAAGGAGTATTTAGACCAGGCGAGATGTTGGTGATTGGTGATTTGGAATTCGGTTTGGTTTGGTTGTTTCGGATGGATGGTTGGAATGGAATGGATCACAAGCCAGGGGCTTGTTTGGAATATTTATGGATTGGATGGCAAGCCGGAGGCTTGGTTTGGTTTGGTCCCTTGCTATGGGGAGGTATGGGCCAGTAAAGCTAGTGGGAGCCCGTAGGGACCACTAGTGGACATCCTCTATGGCCATAGCAAGTGGGTTTGGAAGATCTCGCCTGGGTCACCCTAAGGACTGAACTTGATGCTATTATCGATCAAACAAGACAGCCACATGTGCCAAGATGGGATGGCCCTGGCCTAGTACATTGGAAGGATTTGAGTCTTGCATCATTAGGCGGCGGAAGAGTTGGACACATCTGCCGTGTCGGTGTGTTCTAGGGCTCCTCTTCGGGGCATCGAGGGGAGTTTGCCCAATACAACGGTAATGCTTACTATGGGGAGGCATGGGCCAAGAAAGCTAGTGGGTGCTCAGAAGACCACTAGTGGACATCCTCTTGGGACCGTAGCAAGGATGCACATTACCGGGCTGGTGCAAGGTTTAAATCCTAACCTATCGAAAGGTCTCGTCACAGTCTAGCAAAACGGGTATGTGAGTATCGCGTGGCATGGTTGACATGATTGCTAGAATGTGTCATGTGGGTAAAGTGTACAATCTCTGCAGAGATATATATTAAACTAATCGATTAGCCGTGCTCACGGTCATGAGCAGCTTGGGAAGTACTGTCAAGTATAGAATTTCCAAGTTGGTTCTGGTCTAGTCTTGGTTCGGTTGGAACTTGGTTGGGAGTTGGAGTGGTTAATGGGTTGGTCAGAAGTTGGTTTTGGCAAGGGAATTGGTTTGGTGGGTTGGTTCGGTCGTCGGTTTGTAGGAAGGGAATGGTTGGAAAAATTTGGGTTATGGATCAATTATTTAATGCTTGATTAAAACAATCTCTTTTCGATTGCTTTACAAATTGCGAATGTTTAGAATCTATTATGTTATTGCAAATAAATCCTGCTTTGTGCTCAAAACAGACTTAGTGTAGAAACTTATATTCTTTGTTGTAGCCTGCATTTATGTTAATATTTCCATACACTAAAGTCTTGCGAGTACATACGTGTACTCACCGTTTGCTCTATATTAACAACATGCATAGAAGATGGCGTCAAAGGCAGTGAAGACACGTCGTACGTCGAATTCGGCGGGTGTCGAGTTTCTTGTGATTATCCGACTTTCGCCCCCGATCGGTTGCCTCTTGGTATGGGAAGGCATATTGCTACCGCTGCGAAGTTTTGTCTTTTGTTCCGCTTTTAGCCATTGGCTATGTTTTATTCTTGTAAACCAAATAGTTGTAATCTAACCAGTATTAATACAACTATTACTTTAAGCTTGATCCTTGATGCAACTTATTGTGGAAATATGTGGGTGCTAGGCTACGGATCCAGGGAACTAGCACTAGACACATATCTTGGGGAAGCTCGGGTTGGAATCAATCATTTGGCATATGACCACGAGCTGAGTGTGTCGTGCCGATTGATTGGCCTCAATCCGGGTACGGTTTGTAATGAGTGATTGGATTACTGACGGGTTGCGTTAATTCCAGTTCGACGCAACAGTAAGTATCCTAGTCACTGTTACAAAGACTGGAGCCCCCACACTTGGCCATCAATGCTTTGTTTAATGCCTTGAGCGATACAGAGTTCAACCGTGTTGATGGTCTAGACAATGCCAAGGCAATATGGGAAAGACTCATGGTTACTCATGAAGGAATATCAAGCGTCCGTGAGTCAAAGATCGAGCTAATCATTGGTGAACTAAGCCGATTCTCCTTGGTAGATGGTGAGAGTTACACCAAGACGTTTGACCGGCTAATGGTGTTGGTAAATCAATCAAAAGGACTTGGATGCACGGAGTTATCCGACAAGGCCATGGTGAAAATTATACTTCGTGTGATCACTCGAACCAATCGCAACCTAGTTCAACTAATCCGAGATCGGCCAAACTTCGATACCCTCACTCCTCATGATGTAATTGGCCGGTAGATGATGGATGAGATGATGATCAAGGAGGCCGAAGTGGTTGAAGAACTCAAGTCCGGCAAGAAGAAAGGAATGGCTTTGAAAGCCGTCAAGATGGTACAAGAAGCCGAAGAGAGCTCAAGTGATGAAGAGTCAAGTGGTCCCTTGACAAATGAAGATATGGCTTTGCTCGTAAGAAGATTCAACAAATTCTTAAAGAAGAAGGGTTACAAGCCGGGGAGTCATTCCAAAGGCTATGGAAACAAGTCAAGAGGAAGACATTCAACCCGAAAATGCTGTGAGAGTGGAGAACCCGGCCACTTCATTGCCGAGTGTCCACAAAAAGAAAAGAAGGAAGACAAACCCCATAAGAAGGACAAGTTCCAGAAGAAGGACAAGGATAAGAGCAAGAAGTACAAGGGCAAGGGTCATGCTTACATCGGAAAGGAATGGAACTCCGACTCCGAGTCCGAGTCCAACTCCGACAATGAAGAAGGACTTGCCTCCGTCGCCATCGCTACTCCACTGACAAAGTCGAAGAGCCTCTTCGACAACCTAAGCGATGAAGATGAAGATGCTCCAATGTGCTTCATGGCAAAGGGGCACAAGGTATCATCCAAAATTTCCATTCCTTCTATTGTTGATTATAGCTTGGATGATTGTGATGATGCTAGCGATGATGATGAGGTGGTATTCAAATCTATGAATGATTTCGATATTAAAAAATTAGACTTGCTTCTTAAAGATATTGAAAAATTAGAGGAAGTTGTTGAACAAAAGGAGGCTACTCTCGAAGCTCAAGGGGATTTACTTATCTTTGAAAAGGAGAGAAATCTTGAGCTAGAGAGGAGCCTAGCTTTTGAAAGAAAGAAAAACGAGGAATTGGTCAAAAGCTCAAGTTTGACCAAGTCGGAAGTAATTAGTCTTGAGATCACCAATGCTTCACTCTTAGAGCAACTTGCTCAAGCGACGGATGCTTGCAAGGCTCTTGAAGTGAAGCTTGTTGATCTCTCGAATAATCCCTCTACCTCGATTGATAACTCCAATACTTCAATACCTTCAACTAGTAATGGGTGTGCAAGATGCTATAATGTTAATGTTAATGCTTTTACCACTAACCTTGAGACTTTGCAAGTGTTGGCCCATGAAAATGAAAAGCTCAAGGGAATGCTAGAAGATGGTCTCCAAAAGTCCTACAAGTCAAGTAAAGGACTAGAGGAGTTTCTTGGCAAATGCCAAGTTAACTACAAGAAGGAAGGGCTTAGATACGTTCCACCCAAGGGCAAAAGGAGCAACATCGTTGTTGCTTCGTTGAATGAGCCCATAAACTTCGTAAGAGGCAAAGGAGCTACCACGTACAAAACTCAATCCACTTTCTTTGCTTCTTATGTTCTTAAAAAGACTAACCTTGGTCGTGTAGTTGCTTGTCACATCGGGCGCAAACTCAAGAATGCTCCTCGTGTGCAAATCTATTTGGGTTCCAAAATCTCTTGTTGCTAACGTGCGTGGACCTAACCAAGTTTGGGTACCAAAGAGCAAAATCTAAATGTCTTTTTGTAGGCATATATCTCCGGTGGAACAAGTTGGATTTTGGATAGCGGATGCACACATCACATGACCGGAGAGAAGGCAATGTTCGCACATTTGGATGTAAATGGATCAAATAACGAAAGCATTGTTTTTGGAGACAATGAAAAAAGGAGAAGTAATTGGATTGGGTAAAATTTCTATCCCAAATGATTTCCATTTAAATAATGTTTTGCTTGTTGAATCATTAAGCTACAATTTGTTGTCCGTTGCACAATTGTGTGAAGCGGGCTACAATTGTTTATTTAATGAAAACGGTGTGGATGTCATCAAGAGGGTTGATGATTCAATAGCCTTTAAAGGGCGTTTGAAGGGTAAGCTCTATCTCGTAGACCTTAATACGGATAGGCTTAACCTTGAAACGTGTTTAATGGCTAAATCTAGCATGGGTTGGCTATGGCATCGCCGACTAGCCCATGTTGGTATGAGGAATCTTCACAAACTCGTTAAAGGCAACCACATTCTTGGACTAACTAATATTATCTTTGAGAAAGATAGAGTTTGTAGCACCTGTCAAGCGGGAAAGCAAGTTGGTGCCCCTCATCCTGGCAAGAACGTGATGACGACCTCAAGACCGTTAGAAATGCTTCATATGGATCTTTTCGGTCCGGTCGCCTACATAAGCATCGGGGGAAGTAAGTATGGTTTAGTTATTGTTGATGATTTTTCTCGCTTCACTTGGGTATTTTTCTTGCATGATAAAGGAGAGGTCCAAGTGACACTAAAGAAGTTCATGAGGAGAGCTCAAAATGAGTTTGAAGTGAAGATCAAGAGAATCTGAAGCGACAACGGCACCGAGTTCAAAAATATTGGTGTTGAGGAATATCTCGATGAAGAAGGAATCAAGCATGAATTTTCGACCCCCTACTCCCCTCAACAAAATGGGGTGGCCGAAAGGAAGAATCGAACCCTCATCGAGATGGCGCGGATAATGCTTGATGAGTACAAGGTTTCCGACAGCTTTTGGGCGGAAGCCATCAATACCGCTTGCCACAGCACCAACCGTCTTTACCTCCACGAGATCTTGAAGAAGACGGCATACGAGTTGCTCACCGGCAAGAAACCAAATGTGTCATACTTTCGAGTCTTTGGAAGCAAATGCTATATCCTCAACAAAAGAGCTAAGTCTTCTTGCTCCTAAAGTAGATGGATGTTTCTTACTTGGTTATGGGACTAATGCTTATGCGTACCGGGTTTTCAACAACACCACCGGTGTGGTTAAAATCTCGTGTGACGTAACTTTTGATGAGACTAACGGTTCTCAAGTAGAACAAGTTGATCGTGCCATTATTGATAGGGAAGAACCACCGTGCGAAGCTATCAAGAAGTTGGCAATTGGGGAAGTAAGACCTCAAAATCTGGAACCCAACCCGAGCACTCCAACCCGGAGTATCCGGACTGAAACCCGGAGTATCCGGACTGGTCCGAAGTCTCCGGGTCCAATACCGGATACTCCGGATGTGGATGTCTCGGGTAATGTTCCGTCCTCATCTAAGCAAGCTCATGATGGTTCAAATGCGTCTCAAGATGACGAGGAACCCATTCAAGCCTCAAACTCAACCGTACCTCACCCAAGAGTTCATCAAAGTATTTAAAGGGATCATCCAGTCGACAACATACTTAGAGACATTCCCAAGGGAGTATCTACTAGATCTCGAGTTGCAAATTTTTGTGAATTTTACTCGTTTGTATCTTCTCTTGAGCCTCTTAAGGTAGATGAAGCACTCAAAGATCCAGATTGGGTGATGGCCATGCAAGAGGAGTTAAATAACTTCAAGCAAAATCAAGTTTGGGAGCTTGTCGAAAGACCCAAGCAAAATGTCATTGGCACAAAGTGGGTCTTCCATAACAAGCAAGACGAAAATGGAATTGTGACGAGGAACAAAGCTCGATTGGTTGCTCAAGGGTACACGCAAATCAAAGGTTTGGATTTCGATGAAACATATGCTCCTGTAGCTAGGCTTGAGTCTATTAGAATATTACTTGCCTTTACTACTCACCATGATTTTAAGTTGTATCAAATGGACGTGAAAAGCACATTCCTAAATGGACCACTCTCTGAGATGGTCTACGTTGAGCAACCACCCGGTTTCGAAGACCCAAAATATCCGGACCATGTCTACTTCCTACACAAAGCCTTATATGGACTTAAACAAGCACCAAGAGCATGGTTTGAGTGTCTACGAGACTTTCTCCTCAGACAAGGTTTTGTAGTCGGAAAGGCTGACCCTACTCTCTTTACTAAACACATTGATAATGATTTATTTGTGTGCCAAATATATGTCGATGACATTATATTTGGACCTACTAATGAACATTTGTGTAAAAAGTTTAGCAAGATAATGACTAAAAGATTCGAGATGTTCATGATGGGAGAGTTGAAATTCTTCCTCGGTTTTCAAGTCAAACAACTCAAGGAAGGAACCTTCATTTGCCAAACCAAGTACATCAAGGACATGCTCAAGAAGTTCGGAATGGAGGACGCCAAGCCTATAAAGACACCCATGCAAGCCAACGAGCACCTCGACCTCGATAAAGAAGGTAAACCGGTCATCCAAAAGGTATATCGTTCGATGATCGGTTCTCTCCTTTACCTTTGTGCATCTAGGCCCGATATCATGCGTAGCGTTTGCATGTGTGCACGTTTTCAAGCCGCTCCTAAAGAGTGCCACATGGTGGCCGTTAAGAGAATCCTACGATATTTAGTGCATACTCCTCACTTTGGACTTTGGTATCCGAAAGGATCCTCTTTTGAATTAGTTGGCTATTCCAATGCGGATTATGCAGGTTGCAAAGTGGATAGGAAGAGTACCTCGGGGACTTGCCAATTTTTGGGTAGGTCTCCAGTCTCGTGGTCTTCCAAGAAACAAAATTTCGTAGCCCTATCCACTGTCGAAACCGAATATATAGCTGCCGGGAGTTGTTGTGCCCAATTACTTTGGATGAGACAAACCTTAAGTGATTATGGCCTATCCTACAAAAGTGTTCCACTATTGTGTGATAATAAGAGTGCCATAAAGATTGCCAACAATCCCGTCCAACACTCCCGTACAAAACACATCGATATTCGCCATCATTTCCTAAGAGACCACGCAACCAAGGGCGAAATTGATATCCAACATGTGAGCACAAATGATCAATTAGCCGATATTTTTACCAAGCCCCTTGACGAGAAAAGGTTCTGCGAGTTGAAAAGTGGTCTAAATATTTTAGATTCTCGTAACGTGGCTTGAGAAGTGCTCACATATTGTTGTTGAATGTAAAATGAATTTCAAAATCCTGTTTATTTTTCTTCTTTGAACTTATCCTGTGTTTTTGATTCTTGATCCTCGGATCGTGTCATTACTATGTGACTATAGCTTGTTTGCTTGATTGTTCGCTAGTCACATAGCAAGAGGACGCTCTAGGATTTCTCCTCCTATTTTCTCTCCGCGGAATTCCAAGCCTTCCTTGCAAATCCTTGTTTCATCCCAAGCTGGAGAACCCGGAGTATCCGGGATTTAAATCCGGAGTATCCGATTCATCCGGAGTCTCCAGACTAAATATCCGGACTCTCCGGGTTGGGGGTTTCGAGTTTAACTCCCAAACCCCCGCGCGGTTACTCCTGATTCTCTCCTTTCCCACTGCGCCCCTCTCTCTCCCGTGCTCTCTCTTGGCAAGGGCGGTTCCCCTTCATCCTCCCTCTCTCTAGGGCGCTTGGAACTCCTCCTCCCACTCGGATTTGAAGATCAAAGGTGAGACTCCTTTGCCCTAACTCCTTTCCATTCCGGGTTGGTCTCGTTTCTCCTCATCTTAGGGCATCTACTTCCTTTCCTATCCATCTAGGGGACGAGGTTACTCCTCCTTTCGGCCCTCAAGATCGGAGAATCGCCTTTATTCACTCGCCCGTGTTCTTCGTGCTCGATTTCTTGAGGTGAGTTCTTTTCTTTGTTCAATCTCGTGAAATCTCTTGCTAGATTGTGTCCTTCTCATCTCTTTGGTCATCCTTGTGGTAATCTAGATCCAATGCATGTCGTTTTGTGTTGGATTTCTCGAATTCCAACTTTGCTTGTGCGCGTTCTGGCACATTCGGAGTAACTGGATATTTTATCTGGAGTCTTCGGCTGTAATCCGGAGTATCCGGATATTTTATTCGGAGTCTCCGGGTTGTTTGCCTCGGCCAAAATTCATTTCTTGCTGCTTTTTGAGCCGCCTCGCGGCTAATTTCTTTGTTTCTTGTTGTCTGGTCAGATGGATCCCACTCAGGGCAGTTCCGGAGGCGGTGACCCTCCTCAGGACTCACCTCCTCATTCTCCGCCACCTAAGAGGCAGCGACATGCCGTGAGCAAGCAACCTACCTCAAAGAGTCGTCGGCCTCTTGGTGTCCCTCCTGCTCCTTCTCAGCAGCCTCAGCCCAATCCTAATGAGCACCCAGCAGATGCCCATGCAAGTCTGCGTGATCAGAAAAGAAGGGACTTTCGGGACTCTGGGCGTTTCATTGGACCTTTGGTCAAGGCCAAGCATGTTCGGAACTATCTCGGGTCTGTTAACCCGATGAGGATTATTGATTATCGGATAGGCTCAGGCAAAGGGAAAGCAATAGTGGAGAACAGAAAGAAAGATCCTTTGGAATTCCATCAGGATGAGTATGTGGATCGCCATTTCTGGAATAGATTTTAGTCAGACTATTATGAGACGGTCCTCTACCCACTTGAGCACCCAGTGGTCAGAATGAAGATCATTGACTTGGATTACATGGCAAGTGCTGAGAATGCTGTGTTTGATCAGGTCATCCAAATTTGTGAACTGCAACAGATTAAGAACCTAATGGCTTTCAAGTATGATTGGAACAATGAAGTAGTGATGCAATTTTATGCTACCCTCTACTTCGACAAGAATGAGGAAGCCATTTGGTGGATGACAGACAGAGTGTGGTATGTGGCTAACAAGAAGAGGTTCGCTAGAGTGCTCAACCTCAGATATGATGGGAGTCCCAAGCTGCATGCGAAGAAGGTGTTGACTCCTGATCAGATTGAGGCCCTTTACGATCCCTCTCAGCGCTTCACAGTTGGCACTATTAAGGGACTGAAGGATGTGCCGGCTGTACTCTACAGACTGCTTCGGGTCACTCTTTGTCCCAAGGAGGGAGATGCTTCTGCCATCAGTTCCTATGGCAGGAACTTGTTGTTTCATCTTGTTGAGCGCTCCCACCCGTTTGACATTGTCGATTTCTTGTGGGAGACTATGAGGCAGAATGCACAGAGCAACATGAGCAGCTGCAGCTATGCACCTTTTGTGATGTCTCTGATTGCTAATGTCAGTGGGCTCAAGTTCATTCGAGATGTGGAGCACTTGTCCTACAAAGTCCGACCTCCTTCTGCTCCTCCTACTCCAGCAGCCCCAGGACCTGCCACTAGGCCGCGCAAAGGTCATCCGCCCAGCTCGTCCACTGCTCCTATCTCTACCCCTGCTGTCCCCTCTGAGCGTTCAGATACCTCCAGCAGCACGCTTCAGAAGATGTTGAAGCACATCTTCTGCCTTTGTTGCGATATCTCCACTCAGTAGAAGGAGCTTCGCAGGGAGGTCAAGAAGAACAGCAAGGGGATTCGAGACATTCGTCGCCACCTTGGTGAGGTGCTCACTCCTAGTGACTCTTCTGGATCTTCTGAGGAGAGCGGTGAGGAGTCGTCTGCCAACAGGTTGTTTGGCATTGTCTCTTCTCCACCATCTGCGACTAGTGGTGACAACGGCAGCGAGGGTTCTGAGTACACGGCTTCAGGCGACGACGAAGGCGACGAGTGATCTCCAGTGTCCTCCTTCTTTTGGTGTCTTGATGCCAAAGGGGGAGTGATTCTTTAGCCTGTCTTAGTCGTCATTGATTGTGTCTAGTCATTGTCTCGCCTTTTTGTTCTACTTGTGGACTTGTTATTTCTTGTGGTTGTTGCTTTTATCATGTTATGAACCTTATTATCCCTGTTATGACATTATGCTTAAATATTATGGTTGATTATGTCTTAATCATGCTTATCATCCGTGCTCATGGTGTTCTTGGTCTTAATCATAATTGTTCTCGAATGCAAAGTATAGGGGGAGCTCTTGTTTTTCCTCGCGAAATATGTGCATTTGATTTTCCTTAAAAATTTTCTAATGCACACATTTAGGGGGAGCTCCACTATATATTTGGTATTCAAGATGCTAAGTTAATCTCTTATTATATTCTATTTGCCCTTAATTGTGTTGTCATCAATACACCAAAAAGGGGGAGATTTAAAGTGCATCTAGGCCTCTAAAATGGTTTTGGTGATTAATGATGACACAATTAAAAGAGATCTAATGTTTTAACTAGAATTGATGCAAATATCGAGAACATATCACGTTCAGAATGAGATTGGACGCCCCTACAAACATTCAAATTTGAAAAGACGGCATCAAGACAAGAATTGTAACTTTCATTTTTATTTGAGTCTTAAGGATAGCCGCACTATTAAGGGGATGCGACGGGAAATCACTTTTAGGATGCTCATGTGCTCAAAGTCAAATCTTGCATTTAAACTAGCACTCAAACATTTGCATTTTTCCCGAAATCTGTTTTTCCAATCGAGCTGCTCAACCCGGAGTGTCCGGACATTTAGTCTGGAGTATCCGGATAAATGATCCGGAGTGTCCGGGTTGACCCACTCGGCCAAAAGTCGCATTTTAGCCTATCCGGAGTATCCGGATATTTTGTCTGGATTGTCCGGAGTATCCGGGTCATTTGTCCGGAGTGTCCGGACTTTTCGAAAATGAGGGCAACAGCTAGTTTTTCAAAAGACTATTTAAAGCCTCCTCCCTCTCCCAACGGCTAGGACATTCATTGAGCTCATTCATTGCAGCATTCTAGCCCTCTCTCACACATTCAAAAGCTTCCATTAGAGCTCAAACTTCCTCCTCCATTAATTTGGTTGTTGATTCAAATTTAAGTGTGGAGAGGAAGTAGATTCAAGTGCTAGGTGCATTCATTCCAACTTTTGAGCGCTAGTCCATCCTCTAAGCGATCTCTCGTGGTGTTGTTACTCTTGGAGGTTGAAGGTCTCCTAGACGTCTAGGAGTCGCCGGGAGCAACCAAGGCTTGTGGTGTGCCCCGGTTGTTTGTGAAGGCGAGTCTTGCCTTCGAAAGGGAAGAGACAAGAAGTGAAGCCGGCGAGTGCATTTGTGCAAGACCAGGGAGGAAAGCGGGTTGAGAGAGACCCCGGCTCAAGTGTGACCGAGCCACCTCAACAGAGACGTAGGATTCCCTTCAAGAATCCGAACTTCGGTAAAAATCTTGGTCTTCGTGTCTTCACTCTTTATTTTGCTAAGTTTGGGTTGCTTTGATCTTGTGGAGCCCCGATCTATTCTTCTATTTTGTTTGGCTCCAGATCTAAGCTTGCGTAAGTTACTTGATTGCGTTTAGAACCTTTGCTTTCTAGTAGCTTTTCTCCCTTTTAAGTAGATTCGTTTCTTCTGCTCGAGCTGACATATTCAGAGTATCCGGATATATACTCCGGACTATCCGCACCAACCGGAGTGTCCGGATAAAATATCCGGAGTGTCCGGGTTGTCCTGCTCGGGTGGATTTAATTCCGCTGTAAATTTTTAATTCGCCTATTCACCCCCCTCTATGCGACATCTCCGGTCCGTTCATGTAGTGAAAATGCCTTTGTGGGTATGAGTTGGGATATCGGAGTGCGTTCCCCTTTCCTTAGTCGATCCGCAGGCCAATCAATCCCTGATAATCTGATCTCTATCAAGGGAAAGGTTGGAGTCAGTACATTGATGAGAACAAAGGTGTTGCGCCAGTATCAGACAAGAAGCACACAACGTTCCTAAACATGTCGTTAGACCGATATCTTTTCTACGAAGCCTCCCTTGGTCCAACTCAGATATACCAGTCTTTGGTCGAGCAGCTAGTGAAGGGTCAGCGGTTGGCCCTGGGAAAGATGTTTCTAGGAGCTGTGTATCAGATGATGCACGTTAGCTAGAGTCGGCTTTTCATAGGGCGGTGCCAATACGTAGTCGGCAACATCGGTGGTCCCTTATGGTTCATTCAAGTGTGGCTATATTGTGTCTTCAGCCGACCATTCGATATTGATGCTACAACAATGACTGCATTCCCTCGTGAAGAAGTGCCAGAAGAGCAAAATCTTGAATATAGAAATAGACAATCCTTCAAAGAGTGGTACATCTTGTGCTGTGCTAAAGATACCAAGATAAACCCTGTTGGAGTGAAGTTTTTATCTTTCTTCTTTCAATTAAGCACCAAAGAGTTCCCAGTGGGCGACTTCTTTAGTTATAGCCAAGCCGATAGCTACCCACACCCATCTTTCATCCACTTAGCTTCCAACAGCAATGATATGACCAAAGAAACAGTCGAACTCTTCAAGGCATTTTTATCTCCAAGTATTCTCTCCGTCAAAAATTCACTCAAAAAATCAGACTTTTCATCCGTCTTATGAATTTTACCAACCTTCAGTGTATGCCCGACAGCTCGGTTTCGGCCAAGTTATCCCAAGTTTCAATCTCCTTAATCGGCTTAACCCCAGAGAGTAAATACACAAGGCCACCACTGCTAGCCTAGTCTTGACTATAGCCGATGATTTACAACTTCAAACTCTGCCCTTGCTTCTTGCTTCACAATCGCCATTTGACTATTGTCAGCAAGTGGTGGTCAGACATAATTGCAATGATGTTTCCAGAGGATCTCACTATTTCTACCATTATAGCCGATTTTTGCCCTGGCCTTTCAGAAGACTTGACAGAGACAATTAACTTCGAGGATAGTTGTCGACGTTTGTTGCCGACAATAAAGAGAACGGGGCTAAGTGTGAGATCCGAACTCTATGGTAACACAGGACGCGAGCGCTTAGACAGGTTCGGGCTCTCGCGGAGGAGATAATACCCTAGTCCTGTGTTCTGGGATTATGTGTGTATGTTGGTGGAAGGAGGGGATCCCGCCGCTAGGCCATGGTTCTGGAGCCTTCGAGGGGTCCTCTTTACGTTCTATCTGCTCCCCTTCATATAGCCCAGGAGAGTAGTTACAAAAGCATATGCTACAATAGGTTACAGGCTAGGACTCTGTCCCTGCTGCGCGTGTTGTCTAAAACAGCAGACCAGCCCTGCCATATCTCACCGAACTAGGATTCATTGCCTTTCTCTTGATGCTTTCTTGGCGCTCAAGCCGGTGGCTGTCTATGCATCTTCTGGCAATTGCTCTAGTCGGCCTGGCCCGTCCTGCCTTCGTGGGCCTTCGGGCCATGGCGTAAGGATTCCCGGGGTTGTATAATCTATAGTAGCCCCTGAGTGCTTTACGATTGAGTCACCACCTTCCCGATGGCTCTTCGGTCAAGTCATGCTTCGTACTGAATGCTTACGAGCTTCGATGTAGCCTTCCCGCCCGGTTCTTCCTCCAGAGCCGAGTGGTGTATCTGCAAGCGAAAGAGATCGTGAAGGACTCAATAGAGCTCCACGCATCAGATTTTCCAAGTGGTACTCGGCCCCATAGTTGGGGGATCTCGGCAGTCAGCCCCTTTTGGGCTTACTTCTGCTTAGGGTGGTTGGCCAAGTGGTACTGAAAGTGCATCTAGGCACTTATGTTGTTTTGGTGATTAATGATAAATGATTAATAACAAACGCATGTAATGTCAATCAATGTAATTGTACAGATGCTTAACTTAGTGCTTAACAAATGACAAACCTCTAATATGTTTATATTGTTATGAGACTAACATGTTTATTGCCTAGTTGAATATTAGTCTCATCTATTTTAGAGGAAAATCAATTGGGATGGTTAAGCAAAAAGGAGGTATGCAATCTCGGTATTCCTTCCATATTTGTCATTGCATTCCTCTTTAGCAAATGCATATTGAACTCTAAGTAACTTGTTGATTTCATTTGTGCACATTGATTCTTGTCATAATTGCTTGTGCATATATATATATTCATTTGTGTTCATTATGTGCTTTGTTTTTAATATGCTTGTGTTAACTAGAGTTAAACTTCATTGCTTCATATTGACTTGGTGCTTACAAGTCTTAGTTGTGTATCTTCTAATGCACCTCTCTTAGTGAAGTTTAATCTAGAATTGGATCACATTATTTACTCTCATTCCAAATATTGTTTGCACATGTGTAATTCATGTATATTCTATCATGTGCTTCATTTAAGCAAAGTCTGTGGTCCTTGCCATGATTTAATTGATTCTTCATATTGGCAATTATCTCTCTAGTGCAGTTAGATCAATTACATATTCATCATGATGCACTTAGCAGAGAATATTTCTATTGTCAAGTGTTTCCATTCATATTGTGCTTCTTGATATGAAACACGTGTTATTATCAATTTATTCAATATATCTTTTAAGCTTGTGGGACTAATACGTTTGTTGAGTGCTTTGATAAGAGTTAGGCCCCAAAGCTGTGTGTATGATGACCAAGATTGTTTGAAGGATGACAAGCGAGTTAAAGTCAAATAAGACGGCGGTGTCACCAAGAGCTGAGGACTAAGTCAAGAGCGACTTGGCATGAGGATCGTCTGGATGATGATCGAGGTCAAGGTCGGAGAGGACGAGAGTCTCATGAGGTGAATCGCGTCGAGGTTGACAAGACGAAGGGCGTCATCAATCTTTGTGGAAGCGTCATCATGCACCGTGCATCCAAGAAGTCGGCATGCAAGCTGAGTGTAAGACTTAGATTTTTGTGTTTAAATTTGAGTCTAAGGATTGCCGTACTATTAAGAGGGATGCAATCGTTGAAATTACTTAGACATATCTCAAGTACTCAAAGTGGTCTATCCTTGTCTAAGGTTAGGAAACCCAAGTCACACATTGTTCACCTAGGTGTAGGTAGGTTGGTGTGAGGGATAGAAGTGTTGTTAGTGTCGGAAAGTGAGAATTTGAGGTCTCCTTGTGGGTTCTTTGTGCAATCTAATTTTTATCCTTTGGGATTTGGGTAGTGAGACCTTGTTAGTTATGTAGCCCTCGTTCTTAGCTTTCCGAAAAGTCCGAATTCGCTAAAATCGGAGTCCAGGATCAAAAGTTATGCCCGTTTTCGTCGGGCTGCTGCGTGCTGCCTGGGAGATCCGGAGTATCCGGATTCCGGAGTATCCGGATGATCCAGAGTATCCAGGGTTTGGTTCGGACATTCCGGGTTGCCCTGTTCGGTCCCTAACGGCTAGTTTTTGGGTTCCTCTATTTAAAGCCCCTTTCTTGCCCATTTCAAAGGAGCGGTTGGGGAGGTTTTTGCTGGGTGTTAGAGGTGTTCTTTGTGAGTGTTTGAGCCCCCAATATTCCTCCCTACTCCTTAGATCTTAGTGATCCCCTTTTTGTGAAGGGTTGGGTAGTGGAGAGAAGTGTTTGGATTGAGGATTGATTTGAGGAGTGGCTGGGGGAGCTGGTTCCTTGGTGCTTTGAGGTGTTCTTCTTAGTGATCTTTAGCTCCCAAAAGCCCCTCTAACCCTAGATCGTAGTGATCCCTTTTGAGTGAAGGTTTGGGTGTGAGAGTGGGTAGTGATCGGATTGAGTGTGATTAGTGTGTTGAGCACTTGAGGTGGGCTCTAAGTGAGTTCTTCGGGAGCATTTGTTGCTCTTGGAGGTTGAGGTCTCCTAGACGAATAGGAGTTGCCAGTGAGCTTCCAAGCTTTGTGTGGAAGGCCACCGAAGGTTTGTGAAGGTCCGATTCCGCCTCCGCAAGGAAAGGAATCAAAGAAGTGAAGACCGGCGAGTGCATTGTGCAACACCGGGAGGAAGAGGGTTGAAAGAGACCCCGGCTCAAGTGTGACCGAGCCGCCTCAACGGAGACGTAGGATCCCCTCAAGGATCCGAACTTCGGGATAAAATCTTCATGTCTCCTTCTGAAAGTGCATCTAGGCACTTATGTTGTTTTGGTGATTAATAATAAACGATTAATGACAAACGCATGTAATGTCAATCAATGTAATTGTACAAATGCTTAACTTAATGCTTAACAAAAGACAAACCTCTAATATGTTTATATTGTTATGAGACTAACATGTTTATTGCCTAGTTGAATATTAGTCTCATCTATTTTAGAGGAAAATCAATTGGGATGGTTAAGCAAAAATGAGGTATGCAATCTCGGTATTCCTTCCATATTTGTCATTGCATTCCTCTTTAGCAAATGCATATTGAACTCTAAGTAACTTGTTGATTTCATATGTGCACATTGATTCATGTCAAAATTGCCTGTGTATATATATATTCATTTGAGTTCATTATGTACTTTGTTTTTAATATGCTTGTGTTAACTAGAGTTAAACTTCATTGCTTCATATTGACTTGGTGCATACATGTCTTTGTTGTGTATCTTCTAATGCACCTCTCTTAGTGAAGTTTAATCTAGAATTGGATCACATTATTTACTTTCTTTCCAAATATTGTTTGCACATGTGTAATTCGTGTATATTCTATCATGTGCTTCATTTAAGCAAAGTCTGTGGTCCTTGCCAAGATTTAATTGATTCTTCATATTGGCAATTATCTCTCTAGTGCAGTTAGATCAATCATATATTCATCATGATGCACTTAGCAGAGAATATTTCTATTGTCAAGTGTTTCCATTCATATTGTGCTTCTTGATATGAAACACTTGTTATTATCAATTTATTCAATATATCTTTTAAGCTTGTGGGACTACTATGTTTGCTGAGTGCTTTGATAAGAGTTAGGTCCCAAAGCTGTGTGTGTGATGACCAAGATGGTTCGAAGGATGACAAGCGAGTCAAAGTCAAATAAGACGGCGGTGTCACCAAGAGCTGAGGACTAAGTCAAGAACGACTTGGCGTAAGGATCGTCTTGGTGATGATCAAGGTCAAGGTCAGAGAGGACGAGAGTCTCATGAGGTGAATCGCGTCGAGGTTGACAAGACGAAGGGTGTCATCAATCTTTGTGGAAGCGTCACCATGCACCATGCATCCGGAAGAAGTCGGCATGTAAGCTTAGTGTAAGACTTAAATTTTGTGTTAAATTTGAGTCTAAGGATTGCCGTACTATTAAGAGGGATGCAATCGTTGAAATTACTTAGACATGTCTCAAGTGCTCAAAAGTGGTCTATCCTTGTCTAAGATTGAAAAACCCAAGTCACACTTTGTTCACCTAGGTGTAGGTGGGTTGGTGTGAGGGTTAGAAGTGTTGGTGGTGTCGGAAAGTGAGAATTTGAGGTCTCCTTGTGGATTCTTTGTGAAATCTGATTTTATCCTTTGGGATTTGGGTAGTGAGACCTTGTTAGTTGTATAGCCCTCGTTCTTAGCTTTCCGAAAAGTCCGAATTCGTCGAAATCGAAGTCCGGGATCAAAAGTTATGCCCGTTTTCATCCGGCTGCTGCATGCTGCCTGGGAGATCCGGAGTATCCGGATTAAATGTCCGGAGTATCCGGATTATCCGGAGTGTCCGAGTTAAATGTCCGGAGTATCCGGGTTGCCCAGTTCGGTCCCAACGGCTAGTTTTTGAGGTTCCTCTATTTAAGGCCCCCTTCTTGCCCACTTCAAAGTAGCCGTTGGGGGGATGTTTTGCTGGGTATTAGAGGTGTTCTTTGTGAGTTTTTGAGCCCCCAATACTCCTCCCTACTCCTTAGATCTTAGTGATCCCCTTTTTGTGAAGGTTTGGGTAGAGGAGAGAGGTGTTTGGCTTGAGGATTGATTTGAAGAGTGGATGGTTGGGAGATAGTTTCCTTGGTGCTTTGAGGTGTATTCTTAGTGATCTTGAGCTCCCAAAAGCCCCTCTAACCCTAGATCTTAGTGATCCCCTTTTGAGTGAAGGGTTGGGTGTGAGAGTGAGTAGTGCTCGGATTGAGTGTGATTAGTGTGTTGAGCACTTGAGGTGGACTCTAAGTGAGTTCTTCGGGAGCATTTGTTGCTCTTGGAGGTTGAGGTCTCCTAGACGGCTAGGAGTTGCCGGTGAGCTTCCAAGCTTTGTGTGGAAGGCCACCGAAGGTTTGTGAAGGTCCGATTCCGCCTCCGCAAGGAAAGGAATCAAAGAAGTGAAGACCGGCGAGTGCATTATGCAACACCGGGAGGAAGAGGGTTGAAAGAGACCCCGGTTCAAGTGTGACCGAGCCGCCTCAACGGAGACGTAGGATCCCCTCAAGGATCCGAACTTCGGGATAAAATCTTCGTGTCTCCTTCCTTACTTCGGTTTCCTCTTTTGCTCATCCGCTTAATTTGCTTTCGATTCTTGTGATTAGATCAATTAGATTGTATCTACTGCTTCTATTCTTGCTTATTTACTTGATTCATTGCAGTAGAGTAATTTGTATCTCTTGAATCGAAGAAGTAATTAATTTTGTTGCACTCTCTCTGTTCTGACCGAAACAGGCAACCCGGAGTATCCGGTATATTGATCCGGAGTATTCGGACATACCGGAGTATCTAGACTAAATATCCGGAGTCTCCGAGTTGACTGTCTCGGGCTGAATTGTTTAAGTTGCAAAACTTAATTATCCTAATTGCTTCCGCATTATCTCTGATAGATTAATTTAAATTGGGTATAATTTTGTAATCGCCTATTCACCCCCCCTCTAGGCCGACATCCCGGTCCTTTCACCTTCCTTACTTCGGTTTCCTTTTTTGCTCATCCGCTTAATTTGCTTTCGATTCTTGTGAGATTGTATCTACTGCATCTATTCTTGCTTGTATCCTTACTTTGTTGTAGTAGAGTAATTTGTATCTCTAGAATCGAAGAAGTGCCTAAGTTTATTGCTCATACTCTGTTCTGGCCGAACCAGGCAACCCGGAGTATCCGGTACATTGATCCGGAGTATCCGGATATACCGGAGTATCCGGATAATATATCCGGAATATCCGAGTTGACTGTCTCGGGCTGAATTGTGTAAATTGTAGAATTTAATTATACCCATTGCTTCCGCATTATCTCTGATAGTTTAATTTAAATTGGGTATAATTTTGTAATCGCCTATTCACCTCCCTTCTAGGCTGACATCCCGGTCCTTTCAGGTACCCGTTCCCAACTTGTGCCGTGTACGGTGTGAGGTCCAATGTGGGACGTACCAGAGGTTGGCCGCTCGGTGCCCACAACCGACTTGCGGAGCGTGGCTATTGACCCATCGTGGGGCGCACCTTATGACCATAATTCTCAGTAATATCTGACTGCGCTTTGCGCGTTGGCCAGCGGTTGACCCAGCATGGGGCATATTACAAGAGGGATTTTCGGGTGGAACTCGGCCCTATGGTTGGGGA
This sequence comes from Rhipidocladum racemiflorum, assembly GCA_036346355.1. NCBI lineage: Eukaryota > Viridiplantae > Streptophyta > Magnoliopsida > Poales > Poaceae > Rhipidocladum > Rhipidocladum racemiflorum. The sequence goes on from CM070571.1 coordinate 27,235,862, forward strand.
ATCTTGGTTTGATTCGGAAGGTACCCAAATCTATTTCTTACAGTTCCTGGCAGCTTGGCCTGGCATGAGCGTACCATATCCCGAACTTGGCCCGGCCTGAGGACACCAATGCTCGATGATTTCGAAACACGGCTGACGGCCCATCGTGGGGCATACCCTGGGTCAGGTCCGGTTAAAGTGCGGAAGGCCGTAGGCGACTCCCACCTCTGAGCGGGAACCGGCGTTAGTCCCGATAAATACAGGGCTCAGTGCAGACAAAGAGGCCTCCCATTGCGCATTGCTCCCATTTGCCTCTTTGCCTTCGCCTGTTGAGATATTTCCGGGATGATTTTTGCCGCTAGGTTTAATCGCCGCCGCATCCTGCGATCTCGCGCCCACAGCTGAATTTCTCCAGCAATGTCTTCCTCTTCTTCTTCCCACAGTGCTCCCGTGCAACCCTCGCTCGTGGATTGGGCTGCCTTGGTGACGACGGAGCAGCGCTTGAAGGGATTGGTCGCTTTGGGAGTTCTCCCCCCTTTGGAGTTGATCTGTGCGCGTCCAGTCGCAGGTGAATCTTTCCCCACTCCTCAACCCGATGAGATCGTGGTTATTGAATCTTTTTTCCAACACGGGTTTGGTCTCCCCAGTAGCGCTTTCTTTCGCTGTTTGCTCAGCTTTTACAACATCGAGTTGGTTAACTTGAACCCTAACTCCGTTCTCTAGATTTCCATCTTTGTTCATTTGTGCGAGGTGTGTCTTGGAATTCGCCCTCATTTTATCCCTTTTCGTCACCTTTTCCTTCTCAAGCCTTACCCGAGCAAGAATGCTCCAAAGGTAGTCGGGGGTGCTGGCATCCAGTTGTGCGATGGGTTAAGGAAGGAATATCTTGCCATTCCATTTAAATCCTCCAACAAGGGGTGGCACCGGGAGCGGTTCTACTGCTTCAATCCCGGTCCTTTTCTTCCTACTTGCACCAGACTCGCGCCCACCTTCTCTGCTTCCTAGGTGTCACTACCGCCGAGCTATGACATGGACCAAGTTACAGAGCTCTTGAAGCGTATTTCCTACTTGAAGGATGAAGGGCTGCTTGGGGTTGATGTTGCTGTCAACTTCGCCCGCCGCCGAGTCTAGCCCCTCAAGGAAAGGATCCACCTAGCGTTTGAGCACACATGATTGGATGATCCTACCCGCGAGGTGCCCGAGATCATCCCCAAGGCGGTGCTGATGGACTGGATGAGCGATTTCTTTCCCCCAGACACTCCTATCCAAATCAAGACTCGCTTGAGGCCTTTTTGCGCTTCGTACCCTCGCCCCGCGGTGAGCATTTTTGTATTTGTTAGCTTCCAATCGCTGGCCTTTGTCTGGATGCTGACTGGTTTTGTCCCTTACTGCCTTTTTTAGGACCGAATTGCCTTCTTCTCAGATGCGCCTACTCGGCCCGTCCCCCGGCGTATGGGCGTTGGGAGAAAGCGCCCTGCCAGCCCTTCCGCCGAAGGGGGAAGAAGCCAAGAACCGAGGAGGTTCTGGCACCCCTGCGCTCGACTGGGGGGCCTACGGTCAAGGAGCCCTGGGCACCGCAGGTGACGCCCCCGGCATCTCCTGTGGTGCCTTCAAGGCCTAATGCGGGACCGGATGTTGCGAAGGGGGAGGATCCGGCGGTTGACGGGGCCAAGGGGCCCCCCGGCACGTCCGGGAGTTCCACTATTGAGGAACTCGCGTCCCAGCTCCTGGTGCAATTGACTCCTCCCCGTCCCGGCCGCGATGCGGGCTCTGGCTTTTCTCCAAGTGGTCTCACCGCTCGGAGGGTTTCCAAAATGAAGATAAGGATGTCCGACAAGTTGGCTTCCCTGTCAACTCTGCTGTTGATCCGCCATGCTGTGTCTTGAGTCCTCCTTTTTTGCAGGGTACAATCGATTGAAATCCCTGCAGACGTTCAGGGTGTGCCGGGCGATGAGGCCGTGGCTAAGGGTGCCTTCGACCCGGCAAGGGCAATTTCGCCGACGATGCCTATGCCCGGAAGCGACGCCACTGCTCAAGACCCGGCCGCTGGAGTCCCGCCGACTACCGCTGAGCTCGAAGAAGGCGGGGAGGTCCCTTCGGGCGGTGCCACTCCCCCTCGAACTGCGCTCGAGACCGCGTCCGAGACCACCTTGGAGCCTGTCGTAGCTCCAAACTCCACTGTCGCCGTCTCCTCCCCTCTGGTAAAGGAGGTGTTGCGGGATCCACCACACGAACCAAGGTCGCCGATGCGCATTAGATGGTGCAACGCGTAGGACGAGTGGGAGGAGCTTGGCCACTTGGAGGAGGAGGTGAAGGAGACAGCGCAGCTTTATGAGCACACCGTTGGGCGTGCTCAGCTGGTTAGGGTGAGGCAATCGGCATCCTTCAATTATTGACTCGGATCCCATCCTCATGGCCTTCCTTTGGTTGTCTTCAGCAGTTGGGCGATCGTTCTGAAAAGAGGGACGCCCTCCCCCGGGAACTGCTCTCGAAGATCAAAGAGCATAAGGAGTACGAGGCCAACCTCGAGCGGTCCTGGACCGAACAGGAGGCCGAGCTACGAAAGCAACGTGTCTTGGTCTGGTCCTTGCATGAGGAGAAGCTGGGGTTGACCGGCTCCCTCCGTGTTGGGTATTTTCTTGGTCCTTTTGCTTCTAAGTCAAATTGCTTCTCCTGACACCACCTCTTCTCCAGCACGGGACTCGGCCATTGCCAGCCTCCGGGAGGAACTTCAGACGGCCCAAGAGCGACTAAAGGAGTCAGAGAGCTTCGGGTCCCAAGCTCGCACTAACTCGGAATGGTTGGAGTGAGAGCTGGGAGGTACACTTGCTCGTTCTTGCCCCCGGGTTGAGTTGTTCACTTCCTGACTACATGTATGCCTGCTATGACTCTGGACTCGGCCGCCACAGGGCTTCAAGAGGAGCTCCGAGTGGCCCGTGAGTAGCTGAGGGAGTTGAAGGGCTCCGAGTTTCAAGCTCGCACGAACTTGGATAAGCTGGAGCGGGAACTTGAAGGTGAACTTGGTCTGGTTTTGCTTTCCTTATGTCGGGCGAGTCCCTGATGATGACCCGACTTGCTTGTAGAGTATAGGAGGAAGCGCAAGCACAATTCGGCGTCTTGAATGAAAGGATCAAGTGTACGGAGACGTTATGCGCCCGACACCAAGGAGCTTCAGAGACGATGCTGGCGTTCTTGAACCCAGGGGAAGCTGGTCCGAGGGACACCGAAGAGGTCGTGGTGCGGCTGGCAGAGGGGCCCGAGAGGCTCAGGACCCATATTTGGGAGATGGCGATCACGAGCTCTAGCCAGGCTCTGGCAATCGTCCTTTTTTGCGAAAAGACCCTAAAAATTCTAGATTTTGCCATTTTTTTAAAGGCCCAAAAATTCTGAAAATTATGAAAAGATCCCACCAAAATCTGGATTTTATCATTTTTTTTGTAAAAGACATGTTTTTTTTTTTGGAAAAGGCTTAGAAATTAAAAATCTGTATTTCGTTGGTTTTTTGGAAAAGGCTCCAAAAATTTCAAAAATTACACCTAGATCATTTTTTGCAAAAAGACCCTAAAAACGGATTTCACCAGTTTTAGATAAAGAAAAGACCCCCAAAAATCCGGATTTCATCGGCTTTTTTTAAAGAGTTCCAAAAATCCTAAAAATTACATATAGATTTTTTTTACAAAAAAACCCTCAAAAAATTCAAAATTTCAGCAGACACCGACACATGTGGGCATGTTATGGCTGACGTGACAAACCCATGCATCTAATATATTTCATATTCAAAATACTTTGCCTCTCCGGCTGTCGAAGGTTATGAAATCGACGATAAATTTGTGAACGGGTACCTTCGATGGTTGCAGGATCAATAGAATGGGCAAAGCACAATTTAGACATGTTCGGGCCTCTGGATCGAGTAATACCCTACTCCTGTGATTTGCACTATCAGATCGAACAAGGTCGAATACAGATCAAAAGTGCCTAGCTCTAGTTACAATCAAGACGGGAATCCAAAGCCCCCTAGATCTAATCTCTCGACTATGTCCTATCAGGTGCTCTCCTCTTCGTTTCTCCTTTTTCTGGCTCCCCTTTTCTCCGTGCGTCTCCCTCTGTTTTTATAGCTGGGTGCACCATCTTCTGGAGACGTCACCGAATGAGTACTCCGAGCCGTACCCGATCAGGGGATCCTCGCTCCCGGGATCCACGTAGGGCAACTGACCTTCCTTGTTATCTGACGTACTTAGGCTGATCTCCTTGTTACGGGAGCACGATCGAGTCCTTCCAGATATAGAGATACCCCTTCCGTTAACATCCTCTCCTACAGGAATAGGGCTCTAGATGCCTAGGGTATACAGTATGATCTTTGACTTTTTGATACGCGTACATATCTCACATTTAGATATTCGACACAGGCAACAACGTTTTACTTGTAGCACAAACATGTTGCTAGCTTAGCAGGGCCTTGTGGTAAGTGCTGGCACTGACACCCAGGGTTCAAAAAATCGACGAAAATCGCTCGATTTTCGCGATTTTCGGCCATATCGCCGCGGCTCGATATCAAAAACCGGTCGGTAAACCGATCCAATTCAAAAAAATTCAAAAATTCGAAAAAATTTACGTGTCAAAAACCGGTCGAAAATCGGTGGAAATCGGTCGATTTTCGCCAAAAATCGTCGAAAATCGCTACAAAAATCGATCGCACAAAAAAGTTCAACAAGGTCGTCGATTTTCCACGCGAAATCGTCGATTTTCCATGAAAACCGGTCGATTTTCCACGAAAACCGGTCGATTTTCCACGAAAACCGGTCGATTTTCCACGAAAACCGGTCGATTTTCCACGAAAATCGACGATTTTTGAAATTTTTTTGAAAAATTTTGGTTTTTGAATTCATACGATTTTTAACGATTTTCGGCCGATTTTCGACTCGATTTTTGCGATTATCGAAAATCACTGTTCATGCGAAAATCGCACCAAACGATTTTGTGAACCCTGCTGACACCACGGCACTCGAGCAGATGTGAATTGCTAGCGAAAGAATTACCACATATCCCGCACAATTGCATTGCTATTTTACTACCACAATGGGTTGGAAACGCCTAAGAGTAGCCGCCAAGACAGAGAGCACAAAACTCACCTGTGCTTAGGGTTCAAAATTTCGTTTAGGGTAAAATCTCGTCACTCACCAAAATCCGATTTTTCGTCGAGATCTCGTTATTTCGGACGAAATCCGAATGAAATTCAAAAAGCAAAATTTGAATCCGTTTTTTTTAACCGAAATTACTGAGATTTCGGTTCAAAACCCGAAATTTCGTCCCAAATAGCCGAGATTTTGGCCAAATTAAAATGAAGTAAAAAGTGTGCAAAATTCCTTAATTTTTTTGAAATTTTTTATATATGCTTTTGACATATCATTGATATTGCCATGAAATTTGTAGATAATGATCTAGCTTCAGGAATTTGTAAAAATTCATAGAGTGAAAAGTACTATAAAATGGTATTCCGAGGCTAGGAAAAATAGGAAATTTTTTAAAAATAACCATGAAAGAATTTATGTGACATTCCTATCTGTTTGAATGAAATTTACTAAGTTTTTGCACATAAAATAGCGTACACAACCAAATTTCAACAGCATTTCGCCTGATTTTTGGACTTGAACACTTTAACTAGGCAACATAATAAAATCATTACATAATATGATCACAAATGGTAAACATTTAAATTACATACACAAACATCATACGTTACCATCCATCACAATTCAGAAGTTAGAAAATTTTGAAAAATTTTGTGGAAAATCCTAATGCATTAATGTTATCATAAAATATTTAGAGGATGAGCTTGAACTTTAGCACATAAAAAACAATGAGATTGGCATAAAAAAGAAGTTACACAAAATTAAGTTCCCTGACAATTAAGAAATAAGTATGATGTGCATGTTCACTTTGAAGACTTTAACTGACAGTTATACAGCAGCATGAGTCAATCATTCTCTAATGAATAATTCATTTCTCCTAAACATGCCTGTAGCTATATTATAAATATGAAAAGATGTTATTAGTGCAATCAGATATACATTCTTCAATTCCTAAAACCTAAAAAGACATAATATATATATGCATTAGTTGTGGCATGAAATGAATAAAGAATATTAGGAGACAACTTTACATAAAAGGTTCACAAGTTGGATGACAAAAAAACAAAACTATGCTAACAATAGTGCCTGTAGCATTAACCTGATCACTTCTAAGAACTTCCAAGTTCCAACTATATCCGTAGTCTCATTGCTAACCAGAGCAATATGATAAGACAGCAAACTTCACGCAAGAACATTGCTCGTTGTAAAATTCAAAATAAGAACTTAGCAATTATAATTTTATGGCGGTAAAAAATCGTTAAGTTTTTTTGAAATTTTGGTTAAACATAGAAAATGACAATCTAATCCGGTCAAATTTTAGTCAAAAAACCGAGATCTCGGTCTATTTCACCAAAATTATAGGGTACTGTAGCACATTTAAAAAATTCTAGGTTTTTTTTTTAATTTTGCCAAGATTATGGAACTCGAGAGGGTCCGAAAACCGAAATTTCGCCGAAATATCACAAATTTTTGGCGAGATTTTGAACCCTGCCTGTGCTACGCTAACGCTAGTATATTTGCTGTTGTACAACAGTACAGGTAAACCTTGGATCAATCATGTGCCCATGAATACACCCAGAGGCGTATCTTACGAAAACGGCCTGGTCCCGGTAACCAAAACATTCTGTTCGCATCACATGATAAATAATCGGTCCAGACACAGGCAATGTTGGTCAAAGAGACCATGGCAAGGTTGTAGTAGCACAGAAGCAAAGGTACACACGAGCCACAGCTTTCTAAAACAGTCCAGTTTTTTGAACTCAGAATGCAGTGTGAAGGGGGAGATGACATGTATTTGAGGCTTAGATGTCCATCGGGGCGGCGTCGGAGCCCTTGTCCTCCTGCATCGAGCTCGAGCCCTTGTCCTCCTCCTATGCATCGAGCTCGACTCGGCTGGCGCCTCTTCGGCCACTTCCATTGATTCAATTATTTCTTGGATTCTCTTTGCGTCAATCATCTCGAATGGCTCAACGGTGCCATCATCCTTTCTGCCAACAATAGCAATGGTGCAGTTGGAGCTGGTCAGTTTCTCACCTTGCAGAGTTTCCTTTATGGCGGAGAGGGCATCTTTGATCAGTTGGTCTGGGGTGTAGTCATTGAAGCCCTGGAATCTGCGCTCAAGGAAGGTCTTTGCAGCTTGAGAGCGAGAACCTATAGCAAATGCCTGGTATTCAAAGTAGTTCCCGCTTGGGCAGTTATAGTAGAGATGGGCTCCAGACTCATCCAGTCCAGCAACAAGGAGGCCAACGCCATAAGGTCTCTTCCATGAACGCTGTGTGCAAACCTGCAAACACATCGATCTTTAGAGAACAATGTCCATCCATACAAGTTGAACTAGCAAGTTTAACTATAAGGTAAACAATATGCTTGGTTGAACGTAATTATCAGTACGGCTACAAAAGGAGAATAAAAAAATTAACTGCAAATGCATGACGCTGGGAAAAATAGGTGCAGCTCATCTGATGAATTGCTCCCCAAAACATGTGCACCATGCTCTGGAAACCAAGATGTGCCTGCTCAACTATGAACAAAGTGGAGGATGCACAATATAGCATGAGAAATAGAGATGCACACACCATGCTCGGGAAATCAAGGTGTGTCTTAAAGTACAATCACAATCAAGGTGGAGGATACACAATACTACAAGGCACAAGCAATAGCTCAATTAATGGACTGACATTAATAATTCCTTATGAAGTGTAGATATTTTACTATTCAAAACTTTACCTTCCAGCAGTCAAAACAGAGATGTCTTAAGCACTAGAACCCGACTCCACATCAGTGTTATGTTGATGTACTAAGCATTAGTGTTAATTCCACATCAATCCCTTGATCCTCATTCTTTGAGAATCAGAAGAATCTACTCTTTCCGGTCACAAATACATGTCGTTTTGGATATCGACACGGTCTCCAAAATACAACTTTATCCATTAATTTTAATTTCTAGTGTAATATATTTACAAAACCCAATAAAATTATAATATTATGAAAGTACTTTTCGAGACAAATCTACACATAAGATTTTCATGCATCCAATTTAAATATTTTAAAAAATATTGATAGTCAAAGTTTCGAATGTTTGACTGCACCTATATCCAAAATGACATGCATTTGTGACTGAGTAATAGGAACATGGAGGTAGAAGCATTTTTCAAAGAAGAACGCGAGAATGAAATCGCTAGTTGCTCGTCTATATTATAGGTATCAATAGCCAGGCTATAAATCATCCTTCAAATTTAGGCTTTGGCAAAACTTTAGTATCTAACAAGTCAAAAACCCTTTGAGATTGTTTACTCTATAAGCTGAAATAATCTCTTAAAAAGCAATGAGATCATCATGGAACAAAGATCCTAGTCACATATGTACTAAATCTAATAAGCAGTTTCCAAAATATGGCTTGATTTTTGTATTAAAATCATACATGATACAATTGCACATTGTTTTTTACTGAAGGGCAATGAACTATAAGTGTGACCGTACAACAGGGAAATATAAGCAAGATAAACTTGTCATAAAAATCAGTATAGCTTATTATTTGTACATATGGTCACTAAGGGACACTATGGGAAAAGGCAAGTGAACATATGAAAAATAAAACATGGTGATACATGGCTACCAAATTGCCAATTATGAGATAAAAGTCGGGGCTTGTCACTAAAGAATGCTATGGCAAAGACATTTATGGCATTGTTACACATATATCATATATATAGTATAGCAAAACCTTTTGTCAAGATATACCACAAATAATTTAGGATTTAAAAATGAGCAACACGAAATACATAACTCAAATTGTAAAGAACCTAAAAAATCTACCTTTCGAATTTACTAGACATGTTTCTAGCTAAGTAGCGGCAATGGAGAACAAAACCACGACAAAAAAAAGTCAGCTCTTCCTTGTTACCATTGAACCAGAAATAATCCAATCAAGATACTACTGGCTGAGCTCTAAAGGGCATAAAGTCTAAGCAATACATTATTACTTTCTGAATCATATTTTGGTTACCATATCTAGCTTCGTTTGTGATTTTTCTTTATTGAATAATGAAACTATGCATGCGTTGCAAGATAGCTCAACTTTTGTGTTTATGTGAACTCAACTTTGCTGACTCCAGACTAAGCAGAATCACTATAGCATAGTCAGGAAGAATAACACAAAAGGTCGCCAAGAGAAATTTAGCCTTCAATCATATCTTATCAGAACATGCATATCAAATCATAATTATTCTCAGCCTACCTAAATGCTCCCTATTCCCAAGTGGACCAGTACTCCAATGAAATGAAGCAAATATAACAAATCCCAATTGCAAAGCCTAATACCGTACACTTTAGACATGAAAATTCTAGTTGATGCGTACAGATATAAAAGCACTCACCAGACCTGAATACACAAGTCCGTATTTAAACAAGTTCCACAAGTGAAATTCACAACAGCATGTTAAGCATAAGGCAAAGACGGGGGAAATCTCCAAACCTAGACTGCACGTTTTCAGTAAAAAAAGTGAGGGCTCGTCAGAGGGAAAACTCTGACACTGCTATAATTTCCATCTTGGTGTGAAATTCTATGTCCCAACATAAGTAACCCACCACCGAAGGTCCAAGACCATCAAAAATCTAATTTTCAAGAATTCTACATGCCTAAACTGTAATCGCAAATAAGCCCCAAATTGGATCCCAGATCCTGATCCGTACCCCTAGCCGAAGCATGAAAAATTTAATCTGGACCCTTGGTGCGGGCTCCCAGCGACATCACCCATGAAAACCCTAACCACCAACAAAAATCCTACCCGATATGACCTCCCTAAGCACGAAACCCCTCCTCCCGCTTCAGATCTGATCCCTCTAGCTCGAAACCCTAGGCACACAAGCAGATCGAGCAATCCAGCAGCAGCAGAAACAACCGTACAGCCGAGATCGCGAGGGGGGACAGACCTGCGCCTTGTCGGCGAGGCGGAGCGCGAGCCTGGAGACCGGGAGCGGCGCGTCGTAGACGAAGGCGTGGTTGATGCACTCGGAGCGGAGGAAGCGCGAGAGGACGCGGCCGTCCGCGGTGAGGCCGGCGAGCGCGACCCCGGCGTGGTCGGCGACGCGGAAGACCTTGCGCTGGTGGGAGGAGAGCTCGGAGGCGGCCTTGTTGGCGGCAGCGAGGACGGCGTGGGTGCGGGACCGGAGGCCGACGCAGGCGGAGCCCTGCTTGACGGCCTCCATGGCGTACTCGACCTGGAAGAGCCGCCCCGCCGGGCTCCACGTAGTCACGTCGGTGTCGTACTGGTTCCGGAACATTCTCGAAGCTTCCTTCCTCTCACGCGATGCGGGACGCGACGCGATGCGGGACGCGACGCGATGCGACTGTTTGTGTGTAGGGTTTGGCTCCTCGGGCAGTCGGGCTCCCTGCCCTTTCCGTGTGCTTTTATTAATTGAGGAATTTTGGTAATGTGGTGAACAGGCAACCTTCTTGGGCTCCAAGACGGAGGAGAGGGGGCGAGGGGATGGGGGAGGGTGGTGGGGCCCACGTGGCAGTGACCGAGAAGGAGCGGGGGTTTGTAATTGTAGGCCTGGTTAGCCTTAATATATTTTGTATTGGCCCAAATGGAGCCGAATTCTGTTTCGGCCCAGCAATTATTTGGGCCGCAGACGCGTTGGGTTGGGTAGGGTTAGGACTAGAACCGGCTATTGAGCTGGCTTGGCTATATTCGAGGGTGTGTTTGGTTGATGGGACGAGGTTAAATAGAATGGGATAATCCTGTACTATTTGGTTTTATTATTTTTAGTGAATAGAATGGTTCAGCATCTAGAGAGAATATTCCTTAAATTTGTATCACTTGATCCAGAATAAGATGGTTATATTCAAGCAACCAAACACATGAATGACTTTTTTCTTGAACTATCTCATACATGTACCACTTGGTACAGGCAACCAAACACACCCTAAAAAATAAGCCCCGTTCGGTTTGGTAAGCTAACAGCTGAAAAATCAGTTCAGCTTGATTCGATAAACACTACTACACAACAGGCTATCCTTGCCGTCATATCACTGTCGGTTGGGCTAGAGCCGTTAGTGATAAAATATCACTGCCGGTTCGTAAAATCCGCTGCGCATGAAAGGTATCACTGCCGGTTTGTATAACCAACCAGCAGTGATAACACACTATCACTGCCGGTTTATACCCAAAACCGGTAGTGATGTATCACTGCCGGTTCGATTTATAACGGGCAGTGATATCGGAACTTTTACTGCCGGGTGTACTCTTTAACCGGTAGTGATATGTATTTTCCCGCACTTCTGAATTTTCCCGTGTAAAACTTATCTTATGGCTGCCGATTCTGCGCAGAGCCGGCAGTGATAAGGTGGGTGCTCCAAATTTAACTAAGTATTTGATTTTACCATGACATGGGTGCTTTAAATTCTTACTAAGTGTTCAATTTTGAAGCATCCATGTCATGGTAAAATTGAATACTAAAATTAGTGTTCGGTTGCCTTTGTTTGTAGGTTGTGCATAACATGCTCATATCATTCATGTTAGTGGCAAAATCAACGCTCACTTAAAATTTTACAAGTAATGAGTCATTAATTTGGAGGGGGATTAATTTCATGAAACCTTAAAAATCATTTTTTTTTCCAACCACACCAACTTTCTTTTGCCCATAGCCTATGACTTGTGGGCCCTACTTGTAAGTGAGAGGGAGTGAACTGCACCTAACCCATTACTTTTCTCACTCATTTCACCTTTATCCACTTACCTAACCAGTCTATGATATGTGGGTCCTACCTTGCCTAGGAACTTGTGGACTGCACACACCTAATCTGTATTTTCTTACTCCTTTCACTTCTACCCACTCCCCAAACTACCCAATGACATGTGGGACCTAGCCCCACATGTAAGCAATGATTGGGCAGCCATATATAAGGGTTCCTCCCCCTTTGTTTCTCCTCCCCATGCCCTCATTTGCTCATTCCAACCAGAATTTTTGCAAGGAGGGAGAGGGAGAGCAAGAACACACTCCCAACCCTTCTCCATTCCTCCCCTCAAATCCACCTACATTTTGAGTTTGAGCTTGTGCATACTATGCCATTGGATTCCCCTAATCAAGAGCTTCAAATCCATCCAAATGGATTTTTGATGCACTAAGTCTTGGGTGAGTTCTAATCAATTTTCTTTTCCTCCATGTTTTGAAATTTTTGCAACTTGAAGCTCATCCAAATCTTTCCCTTTACCTTCACTTGCAAGTGTTGGTTCGGATCATGCACGGTGCTTAGCTAGCTTGAGGAGGAGGAGAAGAAGCCATTGCAAGCTCGAGCAAGCGAAGTCGCCGTCCACATGAGCTAGGAGGAGATGAACCGCGAAAACCGACCTTGCGACACCATCCTTCATCTCGTCACCAAATCGAACTCCACCAAGTGCAAGAACAACCCTATAGTTACAGTCACACCCAAGTTATTGCTTTTGAAGTATAGGAGCCCCTAGTGCAATAGTTATTTTCGGACAGAACCGCCAGTTCGGATAGTCCGGACCCAGTTCAGACATTCCAGGGTACTAGTGCGAAATAAGAAACTGGAACCGATAAACCCAACTCGGATAGTCCGGGATTTCATTCGGACAGTCCGAATACCCCAGATATTCTGAGGTCTCGTTCGGACACTCCGGATGGGTCTGCGAAGTGGAGAGTTGGAACCGAGAGACCCAGCTCGGATAGTCCGAAGTTCACTCATATAGTCTGAAGCACTCGGATACTCCGAACAAAAATTTGGATAGTCCGAATAGGACTTGGCTCAAGAGATCGAGAGGGTCTGCTCGGACATTCCGAGTTGAAACTCGGATACTCCGAATCTAATTAGACAAAATGCTTCTCGTATGCATGTTAGGATTAGAAGTATCATCATGATGCATCTCATGCATGATTGTGCATGTTCTCGTGTTGTTTCTTGTTTGGTTCTTAATTGGTATTCATTTGGATTGGATTTTCTCGTTAGGTGTCGACGTTCCGGAGGGCAGCCCGGAGTACGATATCGTCTTCGACGCCCCAAACGAGCAGCAAGGCACTAATCTATTCCTCGATCATGTTGATCCTATTATTTACAAATTACGCTTTGCAATTATTTTATCAATTGCATGCATATTTCCAATCACAAATTATATTGGGTAGAATGCTTAGTTATTACCTTGTTAACATGTATCCCCTTGCCATGTTCCTTCCGTAATCCATTGTCACCCTAGGAGGTTGGTTTATTATCATATATGGGTTCATACGAATTGCTTAGCCATGCTTAGAACATCGTTAGAAACCGCGATAGATGGACTTAGTTCATCGGTCGCAAGGATCAAGATTGATTTTGCTCATGTTGATTCGAATTGTGGATATGAGTATAGAGTTTGGCTAAGGACCTTAAGGATTGAATCTTGGTGACGTCTCTTTGAGTAACTATCGTGCGAACCACACGCCGTTTATGGGACCGACTTAACCAAGTACTTGTGTATGACTAGGGTAGGTAAACCACGTGCACTAGGAATTCCTTGGGCTTTGCAGAGTGTCAAGGAATATCCGCGGTGAAAGTGCATCTAGGCCCCCTAAAATTGTTTTAAGTGATTAATGACAAACGATTAAAGAATCTAATGTGTTCAACTAGTTTATGAACAGGCAAACGCTTCAAGAAGAGATCGTCTTTGTACGCGAAGTGTTCCCGAGTAGCGTTGAGTAAGAAAAACGGCATTTAAGCTGGTAATTTTAATCTTTTGAGTCATAGAAATGCCGTACTATTAAGAGGGATGCATTGAAATTGACTTAGAGATGATTTCCTCACTCAAGATGAATTTAGTTGAGTCTCTCAAGGGTTAGAAGTGTTCTCTCTAGCTTCGGAATGAGTTTGTGGTAACTTTCTAGTCGGATGTTCCGAAGTTGTATCGGACATTCCGATGTTTCAGAAGTTCCGAAGTGTAGTTGTGCTTTAGTCCGTTGTGTTTTGTTAGGGTCGAACATTCCGTTTTGTTTGCTTCGAATGTTCCGATGCCTATCGTTTCTGTTTGAGAACCTTCTGTTTGCTTCGGATATTCCGATCCTTGGTATCGGAATGTCCGATGTGTGCTGTCGAGAAAAAGGGTGCTCTCTGCTCGCTCGGATCGTCTGCTTGTTTCTTCGGAAGTTCCGAAGTGTTTGTTGTCCTGTTTGGGAACCTTCTGTTTGGTTCGGATGTTCCGATGCCTATTTTCGGATATTCCGATGAGGACTTGGAGTGTTTAGCTTGGTTCCTTTCAGGGTGTCATCGGATGTTCCGAAGTTGTTATTGGACATTCGGATGCTTGTTGTTTTCGACCGTTGGAAGCTTTCCAATTTCTGGTAGTTTGCACACATCGGATGTTCCGAAGTTCTTGTCGGACATTCCGATGTGAGGTCGATCTTGAGGGTAACGGCTAGTTTTGATCCAAAACTATAAATACCCTCTCCCACTCCTTTTCTTTGGTTACACTTTTGCTTAGGCTGAACTCTTGAGCTTCTTGAACACTCTCTAGAGCATACTTTGAGCTTTCTCTTCTCATTGATCTTAGGGATCATTTAGTGAGTGAGAGTTTGTCAAGTGTGATTGAAAGTCAAGGGCAAAGTGGTTATTCATCTTGAGAAAGTAGAGAACCTCTCCAAGATCGAGATTCAAGTGCATTCATTTCTCTTGGAGGTTGAAGGACTCCTAGACGGCTAGGCGTCGCTCACGAGCCCCCAACGATTGTGGGAAGCCGTGAGAAGTTTGTGAAGGCCGGCTCCGCCTCCGAAAGGAAAGGATCCAATAGTGGAACCAAACCTCAAGTGTGACCGAGGTTTGGGAGGAAAGGGTTGGAAAAGACCCGGGCTCTTTGGAGCCTCCTCAACGGAGACGTACGATCCCCTCAAGGATCCGAACTCCGGGAATCAAACTACTGTGTTCTCTCTTGTCTCTAATCACTTGATTCATATTATTGATTTTCTTAAGTGCTTTTTTAAGTCGTCTAGAGCTAGTCTTCGTATAGCTCTTTGTACTTGACTCCTTGTGTCAAGAGCAAATCGGATAGTCCGAAGTAATTACGGAAGTTCCGAAGATTTCGGAAGTTCCGATATTAATTCGGAATATCCGACTCTTTTCCGCTGCATCAAATTGTTTTAATTTGAAATTAGCCTATTCACCCCCCCTCTAGGCAATCTTCTAACCTTTTCAATTGGTATCAGAGCCAAACCTTCTCGAAGGCTTAACCGCTTGAAGGAACGTGATGGCCAACACCGGTTTGAAGGTTGTCGTGACGGACGAGCAAAATAGTCCGAGCCGGAGATGGAACTCCTGGCAAGAGCAAAGAGGAAGCTACCTCTACATCTACTCAGGGAGCTCAAATTCCATTCAATTATGAAAAATTAAATACTTCCTCTTCGCATTCATATATCACTGTGCCCTCCGGGCGTGCTCCTTTCTTTGATGGCACGTACTATTCCGCTTGGAGGCACAAGATGAAAATGCATTTGATGTCACTCCATCCTAGTGTTTGGAAGATTGTTTGCACAGGTTTAGATATGCGGAAGATCGATATGGAGCTCACGCCGGAACAAGAGCAAAACATTCACCGAAATGCTCAAGCCGCAAGCGTGTTGCTTGGAGCGTTGAGTCCCGAGGAATTCAACAAAGTGGATGGCTTGGAAGAAGCCAAAGAGATATGGGACACACTCCAAGTTGCACATGAGGGTACATCAAGTGTAAGGGAATCAAAGATCGAATTGCTAGAAGGCAAGTTGGGGAGATTTGTCATGAATGATGATGAGACACCTCAACAAATGTATGACCGGTTGATGATTCTTGTAAACAAGATCCGAGGGCTTGGAAGCAAGGATATGACGGACCACGTTGTGGTGAAGAGGATGTTGAGAGCCTTTGCTCCAAGGAATTCGACTCTCGTAACACTTATACGAGAGCGAAAAGATTTCAAAAGGCTTACTCCTAATGATGTGCTAGGAAGAATTCTATCACATGAGCTTATGGAGGAAGAAGCAAAAGAAGTGAAGAACCTTGCCAAGCAAAGCTCAAGCTCAAGACCGAAGCAAATAGCTTTGAAGGCAAGCAAAAGGAAGAATCAACATCAAGTGATGAAGAAGAAGATGAGAGCGAAGACGAAGAAGACTTGGCTCTATTTGTGAGGAAATTCAAAAATTCCTCAAATATGACTGGTCAAGCAAATACAAGAAGAACTACAATTACAAATCAAGAGGAAGAAGAAACACCAAAAGGGCTTGCTATGAGTGCGGTGAAGTTGGACACTTCATCGCCGATTGTCCAAAGAAGAAGAACAACCAAAATGAGAACAAGAAGAATGAGCCGCTCAAGAAGAACAAGACGCGTACAAGAAGAAGTACTCGGGCGAGCTCACATTGGAGAAGAATGGGATTCAAAGCGACTCGACTCCGACACCGATGATGAAGGAGTCGCCACCCTCGCCATTGAAGCCGCTCCACCAACAACGCCGCTCTTCGGGAATTGAGCGACAACGACTCCGACCACGATGCGCCTATTTGTCTTATGGCCAAAGGGCGCAAGGTAATGGCTAAGACAAAACCCCCTAGTAGTGATAGTGAATTAGAGAGCGATGATGATGATGATGATGCTTTATTTTGCAACTTAAACAAATCTACCATTGCAAAAATCAATAAACTAAATAAAAGAAAAGATAGCCAAGAGGAAACTCTTGAAAAGCAAGAAGAATTGCTAATTTGTGAAAAGAAGAGAAATCTTGCTTTTGAAAAGCTCCTCGCCATGGAAAAGGAGAAAATTGAATTGCTAACCAAAGATCTTGACTTGGCTAACAATTCAATCACGATCCTTAAGAGTTCAAATGAATCGCTTCAAGAGAATGTTATTAGCTTGGAAAACAATCTTCAAGCTCTTGAAGTGCAAATTGAGTCTCTTAATGACCTCAACTCTCCAATCATTAATTCTTCAATGGCTTCTATTCCTTCCACTAGTAATGGTTGCTCTCGTTGCTATAATATTGATATTAATACTTGCTCTACTAATTCCCAACTTGTGCAAGTATTAAAAGGAGAAAACGAGAGATTGAATGCTTTGGTAAAGTATGGTTGCATCAAGACTTATCAATCCAAGGATGCCCTCTACAAAACAATCAACACACGTGGAAACAAAAATAAAGAAGGGCTAGGATATGATAAGTACGATTGCAAGGGAAATGACCGTGTGGTGGTAAAAGGTAAGGAATGCATCAAGTTTGTCAAAGAAAATGACAAGCAACCATTGACCACCACACAAGTCATTAAGACCGGGCAAGAATCAAAGAAGTATCTTCAACATCATACAACTCATCCCATTCACTATGCATCATACATGTTGAAGAGAAATCACCGTGGTAAAGTGATTGCTCATTATATCGGTGCCCACCACTCTAATGATGTGAGCAAAAGAAGGTGTGGGTACCGAAAGTATTGATTACTAACATGCAAGGACCCAAAAGGATTTGGGTACCTAAAAACAAGACTTGATGTGTTTTCGTAGGACTATACCTCCGGGGGATCAAGTTGGGTGCTTGATAGTGGTTGCACAAACCACATGACCGGAGAAAAGAAAATGTTTTCATCTTTTGATGAGAAAGGGTCACAATATGAAAATATTGTGTTTGGTGATAATGGTAAAGGTGAGGTAATGGGATTAGGTAAAATTGCTATTTCTAATGATCATTCAATATCAAATGTTCTCCTAGTTAAATCCTTAAATTACAATTTGTTATCCGTGTCGCAACTTTGCGAGATGGGTTATAATTGTCTTTTCACTAATGTGGATGTGACCGTCTTTAGAAGAGACGATTCCTCAATTGCTTTTAAAGGATATTTGAAGGGTAAGCTCTATTTGGTTGATTTCAACTCAAATAGCGCTAAACTTCAAACATGCTTAATGGCAAAGTCTAGCATGGGTTGGTTGTGGCATCGCCGGCTAGCTCATGTTGGCATGAGGAACCTCGACAAGCTTCTAAAGGGTGATCACATCATTGGACTAACGAATGTTGAGTTTGAGAAAAACAGGATTTGTAGCGCTTGTCAAGCCGGAAAGCAAGTTGGAGCGCGTCATCCTGCAAAGAACATCATGACAACGACAAGACCATTGGAGCTTCTACATATGGACCTCTTCGGACCCATTGCGTATATAAGCATCGGAGGTAACAAATATGGTTTGGTCATTGTTGATGACTTTTCACGCTTCACGTGGGTGTTCTTTTTGCAAGAGAAAAGTGAGACACAAGGGATAATCAGGAAGTTTGCAAGAAGAGCCCAAAACGAGTTCGATTTGAAGATCAAGAAGATTCGAAGCGATAATGGAAGTGAATTCAAGAATACTCAAGTCGAAGAATTTCTTGATGAAGAAGGGATCAAGCACGAGTTCTCCGCTCCATATTCTCCTCAACAAAATGGAGTGGTAGAAAGGAAGAATCGGACATTGATCGAGATGGCAAGGACAATGCTTGATGAATACAAGATTTCCGATCATTTTTGGGCGGAAGTCACAACACCGCGTGCCATGCCATCAACCGATTGTATCTCCACAAGATCTTGAAGAAGACGGCATACGAACTCCTCACCGGTAACAAAGCAAATGTCTCATATTTTAGAGTTTTCGGTAGTAAATGTTTCATTCTTAACAAGAAACCCAAGAACTCTAAATTTGCTCCAAAGATCGATGAAGGTTTATTGCTAGGATATGGATCAAATGCCTACGCTTATCGTGTTTTCAACAAAACCTCGGGTTGTGTTGAAATAGCGAGAGACGTGACATTTGATGAATCTAACGGCTCTCAAGTAGAGCAAGTTGATTTAAGTGTGCTAGATAATGAGGAATTGCCAAGCATTGCAATCAAGAAAATGGCAATAGGTGAAGTAAGGCCGCAAGAAAAGGTACACCAAGACAATTCATCCATTCAAGTCGAGCCTCCCACTTCAAATCAAAATCAAGACATTCCTCAAGATAGTTCAAGCAAACTAATGGAGGATGATCAAATTGAAGATAATGAGCCAATTCAACAAACATCTCAAATGCCGCATCCAAGAGTGCATCAAAGTGTTCAAAGAGACCACCCGCCGATAACATTCTCGGTGATATCCAAAAGGGGGTAACTACACGCTCTAGAGTAGCTAATTTTTGTGAATTCTACTCTTTTGTGTCTACTTTGGAACCTTTGAAGGTTGAAGATGCACTAAGAGATCCGGATTGGATAATGGCTATGCATGAAGAGCTTAACAACTTCGTTAGAAACAAGGTGTGGTCGTTGGTGGAAAGACCAAATCAAAACGTGATTGGAACCAAATGGGTCTTCCGCAACAAACAAGACGAGAACGGAGTTGTCACAAGAAACAAGGCTCGGTTAGTAGCTCAAGGATTCACTCAAATCGAAGGTTTGGATTTTGGTGAGACTTATGCTCCCGTTGCTAGATTAGAGTCAATTCGTATATTGGTTGCATTTGCTACTCACCATGATTTTAAGCTTTATCAAATGGATGTCAAGAGTGCTTTCCTAAATGGCCCAATCGCCGAATTAGTCTATGTTGAGCAACCGCCGGGAATGGAGGATCATAAGAACCCCACTCATGTCTACAAACTCCATAAGGCGCTCTATGGGCTTAAGCAAGCACCTAGAGCATGGTATGAATGCCTTAAGGATTTTCTTATTAAAAAGGGTTTCGAAATTGGTAAAGTCGATCCTACTCTCTTCACAAAATTAGTTGATAATGATTTATTTGTGTGCCAAATATATGTTGATGACATTATATTTGGTTCTACTAATAAAAGCTTTTGTGAGGAATTTAGTAGGATTATGACAAAGAGGTTCAAATGTCAATGATGGGCGAGTTAAAATTCTTCCTTGGATTTCAAATCAAACAACTCAAGGAAGGTACATTCTTATGCCAAACAAAGTACATCAAGGATATGCTCAAGAAGTTTGACATGGAGAACGCCAAGCCCATTCATACTCCCATGGCAACAAACGGTCATCTTGGTCTAAATGAAGAAGGTAACCCTGTGGATCAAAAGGTATATCGATCCATGATAGGTTCTTTGCTCTATCTTTGTGCATCTAGGCCTGATATTATGCTTAGTGTTTGCATGTGTGCAAGATTTCAAGCCACTCCGAGAGAGTGCCACCTAGTAGCCGTGAAAAGAATTCTTAGATATTTAGTTCACACACCTAGTTTAGGGCTTTGGTATCCTAAAGGATCAAAATTCGATTTGATTGGTTATTCGGATGCTGATTATGCGGGTTGCAAAGTGGATAGAAAAAGCACCTCGGGGACTTGTCAATTTCTAGGTAGATCACTAGTGTCTTGGTCCTCAAAGAAACAAAATTCAGTGGCTCTATCCACCGCGGAAGCCGAATACATTGCCGCAGGAAGTTGTTGTGCACAATTGCTATGGATGAGGCAAACCTTAAAGGATTTTGGATTTAACTTGGAAAAAGTACCACTCTTATGTGACAATGAGAGTGCAATCAAAATAGCCAACAATCCTGTTCAACACTCTCGGACCAAGCATATAGACATCCGACACCACTTCCTTAGAGATCACTCTCTCAAGGGAGACATAGATATTACCTATGTGAGAACCGAGAAACAATTGGCCGATATCCTCACCAAACCTCTTGATGAGAAACGATTTTGCGAATTGAGAAGTGAGCTGAACATCCTAGACTATCGGAATGTGACTTGACATCTTGCTCGCATATATAGTTACTATTCTTGGTGATTTCAAAATAAAAGGATTGCAAAAATTAGTTATCTGCCTTTGAAAAGAGTTGAGTTGTCAAGTGCATCTTTAGTCATTCCACCGTGATCATAGCTTTATCGCCGCTTTTGTTCTCTCGATCACATGTTGGATGACTCACGAAGTTCTCGACTCAAAGTCTCAATTTCTTCCATCTCGTAAATCCTATCTCTTCCTTCCTGTCAGCTGGAAAAATTCACGTATCGGACTATCCGATCCAGTCATCGGAATATCCGAATTCTGTGCTTTTAAACTCTTCGGAATATCCGATATTTTTATCGGAATATCCGAATCCTGTTCAACTTCTGGTTCGCTGGAAACTTGAACTCTTCGGAACTTCCGAACCTAATTTCGGAACTTCCGGCGTGTAAACGCAGGATAAGGACGTTTCGGTTGGCCCCTCCTCATTTCTTTATTCCCTCACTTTACCTCCGTACGTCCTTTCCCTCCCTCTACTGCACTCTTTCATCTCTTGTCGTCTTCGGAGTCTTCAACTCTTCGGAAACTCCGATCTACCTCAAGGAGGAGTGCCTCATGGATTAGAAGACTTCAATCCATCTCAAATCTCGTTCTTCATCCTTAAGGTAAACCCTAGAGCAATCCGTGTCTCTTCGTTTTCCGTGAATCTTTTGATCAAATCTTTTGGATAGACTTGTTGTCGTAGTCTTCCTTCGCCTGCATCTCAAGTTTCTTTTGTTTCTCGTGGTTGATCTGGTTGGAATCCTAGTTTTAGGGGTGTACTGAAATATCGGAACTTCCGATGTTCACTATCGGAATGTCCGATGTAATGTCGGAATGTCCGATATGAAATCGGAATGTCCGATGTTGACAAGACATCACTAGAACCAAAGGTTCTCTAGTTTCTTTTATCTTATCAATCTATTCCGTGTCGGCTTTCTCAAATGGACCCAAGTCAGGGTGGTCACCTCCTCAGATCCGGCTAAGATCACTTTCACCGAAAGCGCAAAACTCCAATCAAGCGAGAACAAAGCGAGCTTCAAATCGAGGATCTCAACCTGGGATTTCAATAAATGAACTCGCCGCTCAGGTTGCTCAGATCGTGAATGTGCCACGAGGAGCAACTCGCCTTCAAGAAAGGGAAAAGGGATTGCAAAGGCCAGTGGTCTCACCAAGAGACATGCCGAGATTGAGACCGCTGAAAGAAACCCTAGACTTCAAAGAAAGCCAAGAAACTACAAAGGAAAAGCAGCACAAGTGAGAAAAGCTCGTGAAGAGAATCCAAAGCGGAATGACCATTCTCTTCGACTCACGTTTACGGACATTCTTTCAAAGGACTTTTATGCTTCATCATTTATCCTAGAAAGAATCCGTAATCCAAATGCAATGTGTTGATTGGGAGTATATGGCAGCAGCAGATGATGCCATATTCAATGATGTTATTGCAGCTTGTGAAAGAATCGGCACCAAAAGGATCATGGCCTTCAAAGATGATTGGAATGTGGAGATCATAGCTCAGTTCTATGCCACAATGTATGTCTCCGAGGATCGAGTCTCTACTCTCCATTGGATGACCGAGGAACCTGGTATGAAGCTACATATGTTCAATTTGCCGAGGCTACTTGACTTCACAGAGGCGGACTCAGGACAGAGATCGATCCACAATGAGGTCTCACTTGGTGCATCAAATCTGAATTTCTTGTATGAGGAGAATGCAGAGTTTGAGCCAGGTGACACCAAGGAATGAAGCCCTTCTTTGCTATCCTGAGCAGACTCTTCAGAAGACCTTGGCTCCAAAAGAAGGTGATGCTTCTCATGTCCTTTCCTTCACCGTAAACCTCTTGAAGCGAGAATGCAAGATGGTCGAGGCCCTTTGATGTCTTTGACTTCATATGGAATGAGATCGACTCATTGGACAGAGCCTGAAGAAGGCTGTGGATATGCTCCTTTTATCATGCACTTAATTGAACAAGTGATCGGGCAGCAGCTTGAGTGTGATGGAAAGCATGTGGCACTTCAAGTCGTGCCAATCAAGGCCCCATCTCGTGAGCCACCAGAGCTTCCACCAGAGGATCGCCTCCTCTCTTGCTACTCCTTCAGCTTCTACTCCCAGCGGATCTTCTTCACCTATTCTGCGAGCTTTGAAGTCAATATTTGTTCTTTGCAAGAGCAACTCAGAAAAGCAGAAGAAGAATGCCAAGCGACTCAAGGATATCCAAAGGCATCTGAATCTGGAGTGCTCGGAGGACGAGGAAAGTGAAGAAGAGATCGAGGATCCTTTTGCTCCAAAGACTGATGTGTCGTAGTCCGAGGATGACGACGAAGAATCTGAGTCGATGAAGCCGCATCGAGGAGTCCGATTAGTTCTATATCTCTCTCTCTCTCCATCCTTTGTGGTGCTTGATGCCAAAGGGGGAGAGATGACAAATTTATCTATCTATCCTTGGTTCAAAGTCGCTGAGTCCGTGATCTTGGAACTTATTTAGTTTAAAACTTCGTTGTTGAATGTTATTATCGCTTTTAAACTCTTTCTTGCTTTTGCATGGAGATCTCTTGTTGACTCGATGATTATTAATTATCCATATTGCTTATCTTGTCAATCTTGTGTTAAATCTCCTATGCAAGGATATAGGGGGAGCTCCCTCATATTTCTCTCGAAAAATGCATTTGTTTTCAAGATACATTCTTAATGCACTTTTTGAGGGGGAGTTCCGTCTATATTTATTCTCTCTTAATGCTTTATAAACTTGTCCTTAATCGTGTTGTCATCAATCACCAAAAAGGGGGAGATTGAAAGTGCATCTAGGCCCCCTAAAATTGTTTTGAGTGATTAATGACAAACGATTAAAGAATCTAATGTGTTCAACTAGTTTATGAACAGGCAAACGCTTCAAGAAGAGATCGTCTTTGTACGCGAAGTGTTCCCGAGTAGCGTTGAGTAAGAAAAACGGCATTTAAGCTGGTAATTTTAATCTTTTGAGTCATAGAAATGCCGTACTATTAAGAGGGATGCATTGAAATTGACTTAGAGATGATCTCCTCACTCAAGATGAATTTAGTTGAGTCTCTCAAGGGTTAGAAGTGTTCTCTCTAGCTTCGGAATGAGTTTGTGGTAACTTTCTAGTCGGATGTTCCGAAGTTGTATCGGACATTCCGATGTTTCAGAAGTTCCGAAGTGTAGTTGTGCTTTAGTCCGTTGTGTTTTGTTAGGGTCGGACATTCCGATTTGTTTGCTTCGGATGTTCCGATGCCTATCGTTTCTGTTTGAGAACCTTCTGTTTGCTTCGGATATTCCGATCATTGGTATCGGAATGTCCGATGTGTGCTGTCGAGAAAAAGGGTGCTCTTCGCTCTGTTGACCGTCTGAAGTTGTTTCTTCGGAAGTTCCGGTGTTTGTTGTCCTGTTTGGGAACCTTCGCTTGGTTCGGATGTTCCGATGCCTATTTTCTGATATTCCGATGAGGACTTGGAGTGTTTAGCTTGGTTCCTTTCAGGGTGTCATCGGATGTTCCGAAGTTGTTATCGGACATTCCGATGCTTGTTGTTTTCGACCGTTGGAAGCTTTCCAATTTCTGGTAGTTTGCACACATCGGATGTTCCGAAGTTCTTGTCGGACATTCCGATGTGAGGTGAAATCTTGAGGGTAACGGCTAGTTTTGATCCAAAACTATAAATACCCCTCTCCCACTCCTTTTGCTGGTTACACTTTTGCTTAGGCTGAACTCTTGAGCTTCTTGAACACTCTCTAGAGCATACTTTGAGCTTTCTCTTCTCATTGATCTTAGGGATCATTTAGTGAGTGAGAGTTTGTCAAGTGTGATTGAAAGTTAAGGGCAAAGTGGTTATTCATCTTGAGAAAGTAGAGAACCTCTCCAAGATCGAGATTCAAGTGCATTCATTTCTCTTGGAGGTTGAAGGACTCCTAGACGGCTAGGCGTCGCTCATGAGCCTCCAACGATTGTGGGAAGCCGTGAGAAGTTTGTGAAGGCCGGCTCCGCCTCCGAAAGGAAAGGATCCAATAGTGGAACCAAGCCTCAAGTGTGACCGAGGTTTGGGAGGAAAGGGTTGGAAAAGACCCGGGCTCTTTGGAGCCTCCTCAACGGAGACGTACGATCCCCTCAAGGATCCGAACTCCGGGAATCAAACTACTGTGTTCTCTCTTGTCTCTAATCACTTGATTCATATTATTGATTTTCTTAAGTGCTTTTTTAAGTCGTCTAGAGCTAGTCTTCGTATAGCTCTTTGTACTTGACTCCTTGTGTCAAGAGCAAATCGGATAGTCCGAAGTAATTACGGAAGTTCCGAAGATTTTGGAAGTTCCGATATTAATTCGGAATATCCGACTCTTTTCCGCTGCATCAAATTGTTTTAATTTGAAATTAGCCTATTCACCCCCCCCTCTAGGCAATCTTCTAACCTTTTCACGCGGGGATTCCCCGAACTTCGCAGGAGTGTCGGGGAATATCCTTCGAAATCCCTCGAACTTTGTGGAGTTAGGGATGTTCAATAACGGGTCTACTCCTTGGTCCACACACATGGAGCACTGAGCACGCGGGATCAAGGGTCACAGTCACCCGGGTGGTTTAAATACACTACCATGCATACTGAAAAAAGGTTTTGTCACATTTACCTCGGCCGGCACATCAAAGGAATTGTGCTCATAGCTTGGCTTACGAGTATGGCGTGTCGTGTTGGTAAAGTCGTACCTCTGCAGAGTTAAACTATTCGAATAGCCGCGTCCATGGTTAAGGACGATCGCTTAAGTTGTCAATCACTGGGCGAGTTTTAAGGACTTGGTAAGAATGGGATGGATGTGGGAAATGACATGAGTATTGGAGTACTCGTGTGTGTAGGCGAACACGAGCGTTGGACTCGTGGTTCGGAGAATGCTTGAAGGCATGAAATGATTATGTGATGGTTATATTTATGATGATGTTACACTATGCATTAGATTTTGCAAATGTTTACCAAATGGAAAATTTCAATCTATACATGTCTATGTTTTCCAAATATTGTTGTATGCTAAAGTTACCCATTTTGCCTTCCTTTGTTGTAGCAACCACATGTAGCTAGAATTCAGCATTTTGTATATATTATTGTACGAGTACACTCTTTGTACTCAATCGGATTGTCCACTTGCTGCAGGTGAGGATGAGGTGCTGCCTGGAGATTTTTACTGGGCAGATTTCGACGACACTAACGCCTAGATGCGCGTTCTTGCCTCCAGTTAGTTGCCTGAGGGTTTGGGGCATATTACGCTGGCCTTTTATTGTTGTTTTATGTTTTTCCGCTACCATGTTTATGTAATAACTCTAAATATGTCGTTGTGGACAGCAGTCCTACTTTTGGTATGTAATGATGCTTATGTTTCCGTTATTGTGTATGCGCTGTGATACAAACTGTTGTGCATTGTCGCATGTGTTGGTGAACTGTCTTGGGACCAACACGAGCATATATGCGGGACACCCGAGGTTCCCTTGATTTACTTGATTTGTATGGTATAATTGAGTGAATCAATGGAGTCCCGGGGACGGGTCCCCACAATACATTAGTGACAACAAGGGAGTCGGCCCAGTGTTCGATAAAGAACATATAGCCTTCCTTAATATGTGACTTGACCAATTCTTTTTCTGCGGCACTTCACTGGGTCTGACTCAAACGTACCAAGTCATGGCTGAACAGCTGGTATAAGGTTGTCGGCTTTCCTTGGGCAAGATGTTTTTGGAGGTAGTCTTCCAGATGATGCATACAATACACAGTCAGCTATTCACACGAATGGGTTCATACACAGTTGGTAATGTGGGTGGCCCATTGTGGTTCATTCAGATTTGGCTTTATTTCATATTTAGCCGATCATTCAAGATTGACTATGCCAAGATAATTCCATTCCCTTGTGAAGAAACCCCAGAGACCCAAAATGTCCAATATAGACACTGTCGATCCATTGGCAAAAGATTCATATTGTGCTCATCCAGCGAAGTCAAGATTAGTTATCCTTGCCCATCCTTCTTTTATCAGCTTGATCAAAATGACTTTAATAATAATGATTTTGTTAGTTATAGCAAAGCTGCTTAGTTATCATTGCCCATCCTTCCTCCTCTAAAAGCCATTAGCAAGGACATGATCAATGAAACACTAGAGTTGTACAAGATCTTCATCTCCCTAAGTGTGTTATCTATCGACCTGCACGCCAAGGGTCAAACTTACCAGCCATCATATGAGCTTTATCATCCATCAGTATATTCTAGACAGTTGGGCTTCGAGCAAGTCCCCCCAAAGTTCCAACTGTTTGATCAGCTCCGGCCCAAAGATAGAGTGCGCCATGCCACCTAGGCTAAAATTACTCTGCACATAGCCAATGATATCCACCTCCAAGACTAGCCGCACTTCACCCAACCTAGTGGTTGGCCATCTCCACAACTCTTTTTTTAGTGGAGCGAACGATATCAGCGATTGTCTACGAATTCTTCGCTAATCTCTCTGCAGAGTCAACAACAAGCACTAACTCTGCTAATAGTAGTCCGAGTTTTGGCAGTGACGCTAGCTCACCAGGCTATACTTACACAAGTTTAGTAAATATTACTAGCGAGGTATCAGCTAAAATAGATTTTTCACCCTTAATTCCCAATCATCTTTGAACTTTCTGATGGGCTATTCCTCTCATTTGCAAACCAAAGCAACCGGCAAGAAGCCATCCGACTCCTCAAGCGTAGGTCAACCCAGCAAGCAACCGCGTCCTAACATCGGAGTAGCTATGGCATGCTACTCATCAACCTTGCTAGGAATCTAAGGTTCATCCCTTTCGGATTTGGAGAAACAACAACCAAGTATATCTCTCAATTGTCGGCTGCCTCTCATATTTTGTTTGCTACATATCCTAACATTGTCAAGCCGATTGTTTTTGTAGAAAAGAAGTGTGGACGTCCATATGAGAGGACGATCCAGAGAGGCGCCCCTAAAGGGCACTCTACTTAGGAGCAATCGGTAGAGAGCTCCCCTTGGACTTCAGCTGCGGGCTAGGTACAAAAAACACTTCTGCCGATTCAAACTCTAAACTCACTCAAAACAATCGACTAACAAATCCTTATACTTGTAGCGCATGTCTTCTCGACCTCCTTTCTCCAAGCTAGCCAACATCGGCTTACCTTAAGACACGGCGAGTGACCTCTCTCCGCCGCCATCTCAGCTGATGCCATAGACGCAGCCTGCCACGGGCGCAGGAACTTCTATCGTTGCCAGCAAGCTAATTTCTTCCCTTACCGAAATGCTCGATTTTGATATGTCGGACATTCAAAGTGAGGGCAAAGACTGAGTTTCGACAATCATCGACACGATCCTCATTAAAGTAGAGGGTGCAACAGCTTAGGTGATGTCGGAGCTAAGTGCTAAGGAAAAACTAAAACACCTCTTCCAAGTGCCCCATTCCCCATTGGCTTCTATTTTGGAAGATGCTCAACCGATCAGGAACACCGTGAACGCAGTAAGGCCTAACTTGCCAGAGCACACCATAGTCGCCCTGCTCAATGTCTGCTTCATCAACGAGAAAAAGAGATCGATTGATGAAGCGAAGCTAAGGCTTGATCATCGAATAGCTCAAAGAGATGCTCAAAAGATGTTGAATCAATTGGTAGCCGACACAAAAGCGAAGAAGGTCAAGTATGATGAGGCGACAAAGAATTCAAAGAGTCCAACACACCTCATATCGAATTTATAGGCATCCAAGAAATCCTTGGAGGAGGAACTGGCCAAGGTAAATGAGCGACTGGCCGATGCCGGGTAAACAATGACCATCTTCTCATTATCCGCCGGTCAAGGACTCAAGGTATTCCTCTTTAGGTCTTCTTCTTTTTCCTACAAGATGGTGAAAGATTGTGGATGCCCAGTTAGATATGTATGCAATGGAATTAGCACTTGGATTGTGATGGATTATTTGATTGAAGTTGTGAATGATTGTGATGAATTTTTTGATTGAACAGCTAGATATATATGGACAGCTTGTTGCAAAATATCTATATGAACAAGATGGTGTGCTTAGTAGAATATTGTGATTGTGAACTGCGATCTTGGCTGTTGTTATTTTGAAAATTACAGATATTGTTCAGCACATGTATATTGCAGATGTATATTTGTAAGCACATCACATATATTGATTAGTCATGTATATTGTTCTGCACATCAATTATTCTTGTAAGCAACATGTCATTTTGGATGGTGTGCTTGTTTCTGAATTTTTTTCTCTATATGTATCTTTATCCATGTTTTAATCGATTGCAATGAATGACCGAATGAAATGCAATATGATTTTAGTGTTTGTAATATTGGTTTGCTTGTGTAGATGATTGAGGCTGAATGGTCTGAAGAATACACTAGGATTGTTTGTCGAACAAGTGATGTGCGGAAATCGTTCTAGCACCTATTCGAACATTGTTGGTTATAAAAATGTGATTGAAAAGTTCAATGACGAGGCATGGATTTTGTACAATAGGGGGAAATTTAAGAATAAATGGTCCAATCTGAAGCTAGAGTACAATGCTTAGAAGAAGTTGTTGAAACAAACAGGTATAGGTTGGGATGAGAGGAAGGGAACGATTGACATGAACAATGATTGGTGGAAGATGATGAGAAAAGTAAGTGTGCAAACCGTAATATATTTGATCTTGTTTTGTTTGTAGCAATATTACTTTTTTTTACATATGTATTCATGTTTGCAGAAAATTCCAGGATGTGGAAAGTTTAAAGACAAGGGAATTCAAAATGAGGATGAGTTGAAGGTTATGTTTGAAGACCTTAGAAATACCGGTGACAATCATTTTGGTGTTTCATCTGGTCTCATTCCTCAAAGTCTTATTCATTGTCGTGAGTCCGTGGATTCAAAGCCCGAAAGTGATCCAGAAGAAATAACTCCAATAGCAAAGGCAAAGGTAAGAGATTATACTGTGATGACAAAGAGAAGACAAAGAGAGCCAAGACAAGTGGAGGCAAGTGGATCGAAGAACAGATTAGTAAAATTGTGACTTTGAGTGAGAGGTCCGCTGCTTCTGTTGAGTCGCTTGCAAACAAGTATGAGTGTTCCATCAAGGCAGTAATTATCATTGTGAAGGGGTGTGGTGTGATTTCTGGGACAAAGCAACACTTCATCGCTACTGAATTATTCACAAAGCGTGCCGAGAGAGATGTTTATGACATTGGACACTGTAGAAGACCGGTTTGCATGGCTCACAATAAAGCACTTTGTCAAATATGGACCATGATTTGTATTAACTTTTGTGTGGCTAGTGTCCATGTTAACTTTGGTGTGCTTTAATGTTGAGACGTATTTGTTGCTTAATGTTGATTTGTGTTGCGACATATATGTTGTTTAATGTTGAGTCATGCACTTACATTTATGTTGTTTAATGTTGATTTCTTCTACGCTAAAGATGTCTTCAAGTGAAAGTGATAGTGATAGCGAGGTTGATACAGAGGTTATACGTCAACATCAAATATTGCAGACCAACTTACTTGCTACTGCAACTGTTTTTCATCAATATTACATGAAGCATTATGACAAGAATTCATCAAGGACTTCACAACTCAATGGTTATGGATGAATTATGGAGACATTGAACACACCTGGAGAAAGCCACAAAATGTTCAGGATGAATGAAAGTCTTTTTCTCAGTTTGCATGACTTATTGGTAAGCAATTACAGTCTAAAGTCATCCATAAATATACCTCATTAGAATCGCTTGCTATCTTTCTGTGCATCTGCGGCCAAAATATATCCAATAATTCGATTCAAAATACATTCAAGCATTCAGGGGAGACAATCAGTAGAAAATTTATGATGTGTTACAATGCTTAGTTCGAATGGCTAAAGATTGCATAGTAGGATTAGTGGTGATCAAAGGATGTACGTGGCCGCATTTTAAGGATTGCATTGGAGCAATTGATGGGACACATATCTTAGTGACACGTATGATGGCAGATCAGGGACTCCAACCCAAAATATGATGGCGGTGGTTGACTTTGATATGCATTTCACGTATGCTTCTATTGGATAACTAGGATCTATGCATGACACCAGTGTGCTCTATCATGCTATAGAACATGATACATAAGTCTTCCCACATTCTCTGCAAATATTATGTTGTGGATGCCAATAACCCAAACAGACCGGGGTACTTAGCACCGTACAAAGGACAAAGGTATCATGTACTTGACTGGAGAAGATGTGTGGCGTCGTCTGATCAGCAAGAGGTATTCAACTATTTGCACTCTAGCCTTCGTAATGTTGTTGAGCGTACTTTTGGTGTATGGAAGATGAAGTGGAGGATACTTCTAAATTAAGATGCCTACGCACCCGATGAACAAACAGAAGATGATTGTTGCAGTAACCATGTGTCTCCATAACTAGATTCGTGAAAATCGTGCGCTTGACACAGATTTTCAAATGTGTGATGAGAATCCGGATTACATCCAACAATACCACAAAGATATGCGAGGTATCAGCCGTCTCAAAATTCATCAATTACGGCTACATTCGATGCAAATGACATAAATATGGATAGATTTCATAATGATCTTGCAAAGGCATTATGGAATCTAGATCGTAGTTCACTTTATCATTTTATAATATTAGTACAATGATGTATTTTGCTACCTCTTGTATTTGAATGGTCAAACATTGATACAAAAATTATGTAATGAGATTATTATGGATGCATATATTTCATCGTCATTTTTACATTAAAATGTACTACAAATCCATCACAAATACAAATGGCACTTCGGTCATTTTCACCACTTCATCCTCTTTCCAGAATCTGAATCCAGATAGCTAGCCAAACGGTTTTCAAGCAGTGATTATGATTCTACTTAAAACATTTCTACCAAGAATCTGGAACCATTTCCATTTCTATTAGAATCTGAAACCGTACCAAACAGGGCCTAACTGATTAACTTTGTATGGGCCCTCCTATGTAGGTGACCACTTTCCGTATCGGCTATCCCTTGAGCTAACTAGTAGGATCATCTTCCACACTAAATTGGCTTCGTCGAACGATTTAGACACAACCTTTTTGTTGTAAGCCCTTGCAACCCTAGCTTTATTCTCTTGAATTCGTTCTAATATTCACGACCTTATTTCTACCAAATCATCTAAATGTAACAGAGTCAGGTTTGTGCGTGATCGTTGGCCCTGGTCCGGAGCCTAGCCGAGACGACGGTGGCGCACATGGACAGAACCATCCCGGCGAGGAGGAAGGCGACTCCGACGCTCTCCCTGCTGTAGTAGGCGGCGAGATCCGACCGTGCGTCGACGCCGGACCATCGCTTGGCGTTCCAGTCGATCGCGCGGACGTACCGCATGGCATCGTTCGTCGCGCCGAACCCGGCGCCGACGCCGCTGGCCAGCACGGGGGTGATCACCTGATCGATCCATGAACACGCATGCATGCGAATTAATTGAACACAGGTACGCATATAGGAGTACAGTTTAATCAACCAGCGAGCTGCATGTTTGCTAAGCTTAGCCGAGCTAGCAATCAATGTGCGTCACGTACCATGTCTGCGTACATGCTGACGTCCAGCAGCAGCGCGCTGGCCGTCATCTTGCTGCTCTTGCACAGCAGGTAGATGGCGACGGGCACCTGCAGCAGGGTGCCAGCCAGCCCCACGATGCCCGACGCGACGGCGTACCTTTATAAACATACATGCAACATATATATAACATAGATATATATCGATATGTAATGATCAGATCATTTCATATTTTTCATACGTAGAAACTAAAAGATATAGTACATCCTATATGTCTCCGTTTGCTCAGATAGATAGATAGATAGATAGATAGATATAGGCCCTGTTTGTTTGCCCTATGGATTATATAATCCAGCTTATATAAGTTAATGGGGAAACAAACAGTCTAGATTATAATCTAGATTATATAATCTAAAGCATGAGATTATAATAATCTATAAGCAGCCATTAGGGTGCTTATATAATCTCAAACTAATAATCCAACACAGTAATAATCCAGGAAAACAAACAACCCACCGGTTTATTTAAAGGTAGCTTATATAATCCAGCTTATATAATCCAACACCAAAAAGCTGGATTATATAAGCTGGAGAAGGAAACAAACAGGCCCATAGTTGTACGTAGGCACGCACTTACTTGTAGCTCTCGAGCTGGTTGACCCTGTCCGGGTAACTGTACTTGGTGTTGTTGTAGTTGGCCAAGATGAAACGAATGGATACGAGCAGGACGGCGAGCATCAGCAACCGCGCGAGGAGGCCGCCGGCGACCCACCACACCGTCCGGGACACGGCCATCGGAGCTTGTTGATATACTGTCACTCAGCTGGCAACGCACGCACGCGTACCACACGGCACACGCAGGACGGATACGCGCGGTACTTATAGTTTTGAGGCCGGGCCGGCCGCGCATAAGTGACCAGGCTGCCTATTGGCGAGACATTTGTCGTAGTCGGAAGAGAGGAGGAAGGCCACGGCACGGTCGAGTAAATATTTGCGACAATGCTTGCCCCGGCACGCTGCCGAACGCTGCCAAATCTGCGGAGACGGCAAGGAGAGCGAGCCAGCGCGCGGTCGAAGAGCGCGGTTGCTAGAAAACTTGCTAAAAAAAATTGGGACGACGGCACAGTGTCCATAATATATCACGATTGATTCATTAGTTACTCATCGGTTTATTTTTATAAGGCTCGATTTAATTTGATGTGGTCTTTAAAATTAAACTTTGATCATTAATTTCTTTTATAATATTTTGTTCATAGCTATAAAATCATAACCATAAGAAAGTGCTTTCAAATACGAATCTGTTGACGTATTTGATCCTGCAATCAGCAAGAAAATATATGATCTAAACGACTATCTCAGCAGATTAGTTTTTAAATGATATTCCGGTCAAAACAACTATCCAAGCCGACTAGACAGCATGTAACGATAAACACTACTACAAAAAGGCTTATATTAAAACATCACTTACGATTCTATAGTGAAATCGTCGGTAACATCATTACAGACGATTATAACTACGAACCATCTGTGATATGCAGCAACACATAGACGGTTATATTACAAAACCGTAAATGATGACTCATGTAGCTATTACAAACGATTTTATCATAGAACCGTCTATGATATCTATCCATCTGTTGACACCAGAATTTGGCATATAGCCGATTTGTTAAGAATCAGTTTGGCATGGTTAATTTGTTAAGGAAAGTATCGGGTTTTAAAAGTCATAATCCGATACAGGTTTATCGAATTGTAGCCGATATTTATCGTCACAGAGGTTGAAGCCGATACGATCAGTTATGAAGACTCCAAGGAGGACACAATCTGATCAGGTGCTATAAGAGGGGCCGACGGGTGGTATTGAAAAGACACAGCCAATCAATCAAACAACTTACTCTACTTTTTTCTTTACTTTTTTGTCATCTAGGAATAGCTTTTAGCTTTGTAATCTTTCTTCTGTATTCTCTCAATTAAAAAAGTTGCGCGTCGCCAATTATTGATTCCGTTGACTTACATCAACTCAGGTTCGCTTTTTCTCCAATATTGTTGTGCATTATCTTTTTCGAGAAAAACGGCCTTTACCTCCATCTAATCAACTCAATCAGGTTGATTAGATCTACCATTTACTTTTTCCGTCTAAATCAGCTCTAACAGCCGACCATACTAGATCATAGTTATAAAAGATTAAATTGGCTTAACGGTCGATTCAATCATATATTATTCTCTTATCGATTGCATGATCAAATCGGCTAGCACGCCTGCACACGTAACACTAAACCCAGTGTTTATGTGGGCTGGTCCTGATCAACCCATCATCATGTTTTTTGACGCCAACACACTTTTGGCACGCCCGGTGTGACTCGATCAGACAACAATGTCTTATGTTGGAAAGTCAATTTCTCCATCTAATATCAATATTGAAGTGATAATTGTCCCCAGAATGGACGATCTGACGCAGGAGCAGCGAAAAAAGAAGAAGATTAGAAGGCTGCGTTTGAACAGTTGATGCTCAATTGCTATCATAAGACTCGACGCGGCATCACACAAAAGTCTGCATTGCCAACGGTCAGCTTTGGTGGTAAGGATGCTCCAGATGCTGTTGAAAGAGCGCAGATAAACCGATATATGCCCGTTCAGGAGAAATTATTAAATATGATTAATCAATCCATACATTGTGCTCTTGTGAATCAGTCATTGGCTTTGGTAACTACTCTTAGACCGATGATAGCTAATAGTGTCAAAGAAGTTGCACAAGAGTTGGTGTCGACTGGAACTCTGCTTGATGACATGCAATCCTTGCCGGCATATAAAGTCTATTCTATAGGTCAGAGCACCCAAAACATGAAGCCAACGGTTGACCCTAAACCGTTGGCTAGTACCCCTGCTATGGCATCGACTCAGCCGACCGTGGTCTTGCCGCGAGATCCCAATGAGAGCGGGATCACTCATTACCAGGCTTACACAGATTGCTCCAAATTAGGTAGTCAGCCTGCTTTACCCCTCTCCGTTCCGTTCTATATTTACCCCCAAATCGATTGTTTAGCCGATCGAAACTCAAGTACGTCCTCAATACATTGAGCCGATTCCTCCTAGGGATCCGGCCTCTTATAAGGTGGTGACTTATTCGGAGCCGTTTGTTCCACTTTTTGACTCGATATCTAGACAGCCATGGCGTCAACTATGAGCAGTTACGTGCACCGATACAACCCCCACTACAACATCAGCCCGAGTTTGCGCTCGAGGGGCAGCATGAATTTGTCCCTAATCAATAGGCACCTCGAGCACAAGTAGCATTGGCCAGGGAAATCAATTGGGCCAAAGCTATTAGTGCTATTTTGAGGGACCAATTTGGCATTCAGCTAAAGGGGCTGTCCATCAACTATAGAAAGCTGTATCCCAATTATATTGGTCAGATCCCCATATCCTAATGGCTATAGGGTTTCCGATTTTAATAAATTTTCAAGAGATGATTCCACGACAACATTGGATCACATCAGACGTTTTGTGGCACAATGTGGGGACTTGGCACAATCCAATGGGCTGAAAGTGAAATTGTTCCCCTTATCTTTGACTGGATGGCCTTCACATGGTTTACAACGTGTGATTTTTTTTAGAACTAGTCGCGCGTGTGATTTTTTTATTATAATATATTTATAAAACCTATTAAAATTATGATGTAATTTTTGCTTTCTCCACTTAGCCCTTTAAAAAAATTGCTACAGTGCACTACAGTACATGCAGCGGCTTGGGAGCGCTGCACGCACACGTGTCACATTGTGGCATATGCAACGCTCCCTGTCCGCTGCATTGGGGGCTAAATTTGTAAAAAAAATTGATGGGGGCTAGTTCTAATTATTTTTGATGAGCTACAACAGTGAAAAATTAGTTGGCTGGCAAGGAAGCATGGGACAAGTTCTTGTGCGGACTGTCGACTGTAGAGGGAGAGAGTGGCTCTTTTCTTTCCATCCTTGTCGATGTCCCTTTTTATTCCCGGTGGTTTAGAGTTACTAGACAGGATCTCGCGCTACGCTGTGCCATGCGAAATTTTGGATCAGAGCTTTTTTTATGTAAAAAAATGGTAGAATGACCTCAACATAATTTTGTTTAAAAAATATGCTTGGTAGAAGCTGTTGGTAAATTTACGTAACCATAGGGTCCTTTTTTGCAAAAGAACCGGTGGAGGACCTATTCACAAATCTGCAAAACCACGAGGTCCTTTTTGCAAAGAAAATCTGTGAAAGGACCTAAATGCGAGTTTGGAATTTTGGGGGACCCTTAGGCGAAGAAGCTGACATGGATGGCCTGGTTGAGGTCCTTTTTGCAAAGAAAATCTGTGAAAGGACCTAAATGCGAGTTTGGAATTTTGGGGGACCCTTAGGCGAAGAAGCTGACATGGATGGCCTGGTTGCGCTCCAATTCCACCGGCTTTAAGAGAATAGATATTCCAAAAGGTTCTTACTATTCTAATTTTTTTCTTTCTATAATATTTAGATATTTTCTTTGGAGTTTATATCTCTACTATATAAAGTGAGAGTTTCTTCCCACGTCACATTAATTGCCCTGCTTAATTGCCCTACTTAATTGCCCTACTTAATTGCCCTACGCAAGAAACGAAGCGTTGCTTTAATTAGCCAGCTTTTGCAAGAAACGAAGCGTAAAGATAGATGTTTGATCTTATGAAATAGTATTTTTTTTATTTTTTAATCTTTATTTTTCGTTATCAATTTTGTTTTTCGTAGCAACGCACGGGCATATAACTAGTGTAAATTAAATTGCTAGTTTTATTTTATTTTTTTATTATGAATTTCAATTTTAGGTTAAGTTCATATACATATCGAACTACTAATTTCTATTTTATTTTTATTTTGAATTTCATTCTTACTTTGAACTTCATATGAATATCAAATTGATTTGGAGTTCATATAAAAATAAGATCATTCTAAATTTGCATATTGTTGGGTTGTACATGACAAAAATCCAACCGTTATTTTTTATTCTGAATTTAAGCTATTTAGAGATTTTATGGTAGAGTTCATATGGAAATCAAATTACTATTCATTTTATTTTTATTCTGAATTTCAGTTTTAAATTGGAATACCAATACAAATCCAACTACTAATTCTATTTAATTATTATTTTGAATTTCAGTTTTACAACGAAGTTTGTATAAAAATCAAATTGCTAAATTTTTTTCATCTAAATTTTAGTTATTTTTTATTTACTCTTCCTTTTAATCTAAATTATTATAATATGGATTTGCCTCATGGACAGCTAGATTTTTTTGTGAGAATTTTTGGCCCTTGTAAGTGATTCGTGCCGTCTTGTTTTGCCTTTCCATGGATAATAATACAATAATAGATAGGGGGAGAGAGAGAGAGAGAGAGAGAGAGAGAGAGAGAGTAGAACGGGTAGAGATGTGATCGGATCGGATACGGTCGAATATCGTCCTATTCGTATCTGTATCTGTATTTTTTATCGAATACAGAATCGAATACGAATAGTGCTGAATACAGAATCAAATACGAATTATACAGGATAATATCGGTTACGAATACAGATCAAATACGGATCGGAATCAACATGGATACGAATAATATTAATCGGATATTTTAAAATCCAATTTTAGTTTTTTTTCCAAAACCGGTCCAAATTTAAATTCAAAATTACGAATTTTTAAAAATAAGAAAATATCAAAAATTAAAAAATTTGTGCACGAATATTATTAAATTAGTACAAATTCAAAATATCTAAATTTAAATTGAAAATTAGGAAAAAGATCAATAAAAAATTTGAGAATTTCATTTAAATTCCAACTGGTATTTAAAAATAAATTACAATTAAATTTTGTTTTTAATGCACCATCAAATTTATTTAATCTGCTATGAAAACTACTCAAATTTATAAGTAGTGGTCTCTAGCACTAGCAGTCTAGTGGATAGTGATAGTCTAATAGACCTTCAGTGTCATGTTCGTCATTGATGAATGATAATCGTCTGAACTCAACAATTGGCAAACATCAAACATAATCATTCTTTAGAAGAAAGCATAGCCAGTTAGCCACATAGACATAATTACATAGGATAAGTACATATGAGTATATGATATCCACGTCTGGTCATCCATATTCCACAAACCACAATTCCACATGTATGTAACCATGCAGCAGTTACATGTTGTATTCGGATAATATCCGTATATCATATTCGGATATTATCCGAACAAAAACTCGAATATTCCGTATCCGTCGGATAATCAGTGTTCCATATCCGTATCCGTATCCATATAAATTATCAGTATCCATATCCTTATCCGAGAAACCAACTGGATATCTGTGAAACTATCCAAATCATCATCCAAATCAATTCGGTCGGTCGGTCGGTCGGAAAATATCTGTACCAGTTCTATCCCTAAGAACGGGGAGGAACCTGTGCACAGGATTTGGGGAAATGGGTTAAAAAAGGACAGTGAAAAAATCGATAAAATCCTGCAAAATGTAGCGAATCATCAATCCATGGCCTTCAATACTGATAATAGAGAGGGAGAGAGCGAGATAATATCAGATTGGGGGAAGAACCTGGCCTGGGGACACAAGATTTGGACAAGACGTGGGTGCTGCCTACCTGGCGTGGTGTTTTGGACATGCCTGGGTCAGGGGTTCCAAGAGGGTTTGATGAAGAGGTGGAGCGCAAGGCGATGCTGCGGAAGAAGTGCAGTGAAATCCGTGGCGCAGCGCACTTGCTCGCATTCCACGCCTTCGGAGCTCGACGGTTACCGAAGGGGACGAGCCGAGGAGCGGAGGAGGCAATGGGACTTGCCAGGTTACTAGAGGTACCCAAAGCCTTCAATTTTGCTGCATTTCTTATTTTTGTATCGTAAAAGAGCTCGCATCTGTTTTCGTAGAGCTCTAGCTTTATTAGATTTTAGATCTAGTAAAACTAAGAATGCTCAGTTCTATCAGATTCAAAGGAAAACTGAATATTCCTAGTTCTATCAGATCTGTAAAGTTAGTGCTATGATTATATTAAAAATGTTTATATGAGTCATCTTGCTTATATTTTAAAATAAAAATATAAACTTAATTTACTTTATTTAAATCTATAAGTTTTAAATTTAAAATAAAATTAAAATCTAAAACTCTGCGAAATACGACTTTTATCTCGATTATATACACAAGTCCCCTTGTCTTGTGTTTGGTTGGCCTTAGCCCTTCCAGGGTTAACCTTATCGTTAGGTGCGATTTTCGGATGAACAGTGAAATTCGATAATCGCAAAAATCGAGCCGAAAATCGGTCGAAAATCGTGTAAAATTCAAAAAACAGATTTTTTGAAAAAAAAATCAAAAAACATGGAAAATCGACGAAAATCGGTGGAAAATCGACAACCATGTTGATTTTTTTTGTGCGGTCGACTTTTGTAGCGATTTTCGACGAAAATCGACCGATTTCCACCGATTTTCGACCGGTTTTTGACACATAAATTTTTTCGAATTTTCGAATTTTTTCGAATTTTTTTTTTGAATCGAATCGGTTTATCGACCGGTTTTTGATATCGAGCCGCAGCGATACAGCCGAAAATCGCGAAAATCGACCGGTTTTCGTCGATATTGCGAACCCTGAGCCCTTCAGTTCACTCCGTACACACCGAGTCGACCGCGGCAGAGGTCGAGTGAAAGATAAGCTTGCATTGCCCCCCTTCTGTTGTACTAACCAAACCATCACTCCGTACATACTGAGCCGGCCGTGCCAGAGATAGAGTAAATCAACAATGCAGTCCCAGTCGATCAGTGCCAGGAAAATAGCAATCTTAATCCACTTCATTCGCATGTGTTACAAGCCTTTAATTAATTAATTCTGCAAAAAAAAAAAACTTTGGATTAATGGAGGAGCCAGCCATTCTGAAATTAATATAATCCTCCAATAAAACACGAAACAAATCCTAAAACCAAGGGAATCACATGCATGCGCTCACTTCGGCTTTGTTTGGGTGCCGAGGGGAGATTTCCACGGTGGGGCTAAATCCCGAGCAGGATTTTATTGACAAAATGGATCCGAGTGGATAGATAATCCTCGACAATAACCCCTACCTACCATCATTTGGAAGCAACAGAGGTGAAAATTTCCATGATTCAAGAAATTCAGATTCATGGCAGCAGTGGATCCATGACGGCAGTGGATTGACCGGGTCTTAGAGGACAAGGGCTCAAGGAGCTCACTAGCAGAAGAAGCAATCGAGTGTGGCCGGAGACGCAGGAGAAAGGGCCAGAGGCAGCGAACCGAAGCGAGCTTGTGATGGTCAACATAGTGAGCTCTGGCCGGCGGAGGCTTCCTCTGGGGCTAGTCATGACAGCGATTCGGCGTCGGCCCCGACGAAGACCACCACCACCAGGTCGTCAGCTAGACAGCTACCGGCGAGCCGCTCTTTCTCCAGTTTTTGCTTGCCGTCGGGCTGCATCGCGGCATGGAGGCGGCAAAACGAAGCCGTGTTCGAGGTTGCACGTCGAGGAGGTGCCGATGGTAAGGTCATGTGTGGAGGTAGAGATGACGTGTGAAACAGCGTTGGAGATGCAATTGCTGTGACTAGTGATGGGCGTTGTGTCGTACCGGGTCGGTCCGGCACAGATTCGTCGTGCTTCAGATCAGAATCGTGCTAGGCCACAACGGTCCATCGTGCCTATTGTGTCGGACCAGGCTGGTCCAGCTCTCTTTTAGCGAGCCCAGATATGGTCCATTTGTGCTTTATGCTGGCCCAGGTTCGGCCCATTTACACTTTTACGATGAGAGAAAAGAACCCAGAGACACGGAGCTAAGGCAATGAAGACAAATATTGAGAGAAATATTAAATTTTATTCAATCATAAACGACAACATATGCAGTGAAAACCTCTCTTACCATGAAAACTCCGTGAAAACCACGTGTAAAAGTTTTGAAAAATTCTCAAAAAGTTACCATACGTAGGGAAGGTAAATTTCTATAACCCTGTAAAATTTGAAGACAAAACTCAATTGCATTTGAAAGATACAAAAAAGACAATTTTAGTATGAATAGTGATTTTTCACTATTTAGCACTATTCATTTTGCAATTTGTTTTTTTTTTTGTATCTTTTAAATGCAATTGAGTTTTGTTTTCAAA
The DNA here is from genome assembly GCA_036346355.1 of Rhipidocladum racemiflorum. Lineage (NCBI taxonomy): Eukaryota > Viridiplantae > Streptophyta > Magnoliopsida > Poales > Poaceae > Rhipidocladum > Rhipidocladum racemiflorum. The sequence continues at coordinate 27,277,339 of CM070571.1, forward strand.
TTTTACAGGGTTGTAGAACCTCGCCTCCCCTATGTGGTAATTTTTTGGAATTTTTTTAAAACTTTTACACGTGGTTTTCACGGAGTTTTCACGGTAAAAGGGGTTTGCACCAAATATGCTGCCATCATAAACATATACAAAGTTACTGCCTTGTTAAAAATCTTACAGTAACTATGTATATATACATTAATACAAAAACTATCCGATGTTGAGATTGTCAAAGTCAACAACTGCCTCCGTAATCTCCGGATCCTCAGGCTCATATTGTGTCCTGTCTTCTACACGCTCCCAGTCCATTAGGCATGTAATTGCCTCAACCATCTCAGGCCTGAGAGATGACCTCCTCGGCTCAAGTACCCTCCCCACCAAACTGAAAGTGGCTTCCGACGAGAAAATAGACATCGGAACCGCAAGTACGTCCCATGCAAAATGGGATAGTAGGGGTAAATAAGTTCGTTATTCTTTCACCACAAGAGCAAGTTGAGTTGATTTTTCTCGTCCACGTCAAGGTCAGTCTCCACGAAAGACGTGTTGAGGTAGTGGTTGAGCTCTACTCGTGGATTCCATATCGACCTGCTCGGCGATTGGGAAGAACCAGACCTTACCTTTTAGCTTCTTCCATACGTTTGAAGCGGTCGAAGTGCCTCGTGCTTGTTACGCTGCTAAGGTAGATCTTCTTGTTTCACTTTTAGTACCAGACTTGTGATAATATTTGTTGAAAACTCTGAAAAACTCATTATAAACATGAGTATAGCCCTCGGAGAAATCAAGATCGAATGCCTCACCTGTTTTGTGGAAGGCGCCATTTCCCCAAGGATCTAAAATAGTAGCAAAGCAGTAAAGATGCGGAATAGCTTGTTTTAAATTTTTTCCCCCATTGGTTCTATAATGGAATGTAAAATACAATTATCTCTATTTTCTTTAAAAGAATTAGCAATAGTCCAAAGCTACTCGATGAATAAGGAAAAAGTTGGGTAGTATACATCGGATAAATATTTAGTTGCATTGTAAAAAAATTATAAAAAATTATGAAAATGATCGGCAATTTGCTAATCCACTTCAATAACCAATGACTCACCATTATTGCAGTTGACAAAGACGGTGACAATATGCTCGTAGCCCTTGCACCGCTCTAGCATAATATACGTCGAGTTCCATCTAACCTTCATATCAAGGTTGAATTTTGTTGGGCCCTTACTGTTAGCCCTACAGTACTCTTAGAACTGTGCAAACCTTATGGGCGAATTATTAATAAACTGGATAACTTTGCGTATATTTTCCAAACTAGTTCTCATTACAGTCAAACGCACCTGCACAATGAGATTAATAATATGGCATACATATCTTTGGTGGAGTACAAAACCTCCAACATAAGTTTCTATATGCGGTGAGAGATAATCCATAGCCATCGTGTTAACCGATGCGTTATCAAAAGTGATGGAAATAATTCTCCTTCTATTTTAAAGTCGGTAATAACCTCAAGTATATGGTTAGTGATAGCCTCCCCGGTGTGTGACTCGGAAATTGATCTAAACCATATGACTCTTTTATTTAGTAAGTAGTTCTCGTCTAAATAATGTGCAACAACACTAATATAGGCTGTTCTTTGATGTTGGGAAGTTCATATAGCCGATGTTAAGGCAAAGGAAAAACTAGCTGCCAAGAAAATCTGTTTTAACATTTCTAGTTTTTTTGTAAACATTTTATAAACATCACGTGTAGTTGTTCTTCTACAAACATGTTGGTATTGTAGAGAAAAACCACGTTGCACCATTCTTTCAAAATTAGATCACCCATCATAAGTGGAAGATCCTCTGTAACTATGTACCGTGCAATTTCGTCTATAACTACATCGGCGTTGTATACCCACGTACATACCGAACCGTCGGTGTTATAGTTGTGCTGCGTCTGGACGCCCTCGCTTGGCCTCCGTCCTGCCGATATCTTCTTCAAGCATGCCTCCGCGTGTCTCTTCAAATGACCTATTCCACCACATGCATGTGCAGATAATTTAGCTTGATAGTATTTGCAAATAGCATACACTACTTCACATCCGTCTACAATTTCGACGGTTCTATGCATGTGTTACCAACACCACGCCCGTCGAGTGCCGGATATGGACGCCCGTCCCGGTTGGGTCGATGTCGTGGCATCCGAGGTCAGTGCCGATGCCGAAGTCCATCCCGGGTACACCGATGCAACGGCATCAAAGCTCGGTGCATTCGGAATATACGAGGCATCCTCGATATCGTGCGTACCATCCAAATGATGGTCATCCATGCCATAGTCTCCCATGCTGGGGGAGAGTTGGTGCGGATCGATTTTTTCATCCCAGCGAGAGGGACTTGGAGAGCGAGGGCGTGCTCTCCTGCTCTTGCTTTTGCGAAACATTTTGTTTTGTGCAGGAAGACCAAAAAAAGAGAACGAGCGGGATAGCATGAGCGGGATGCTTTGAGAAATGAGAGCGAGTGGGATATTGCAAAATGAGAGTGCTTGGGCGGATTTTATAGCGATTAACAAGCTAATAACCGTTCAATTTAACGTTCAAAATTTGAAATGCAGGTGCTGCACGGAAATCGCGTCTCTTTATGTCGTGTCACGTCGTTTTATGTCAAATCGTGTCACTTTGCGTCTCGTCCAGTCATTTTATGTCAAATCATGTTGCTTTACATCGCGTCCCATCGTTTTATATCAAATCGTGTCGCTCAGTGCGACTGCGTGAGCAGAAGAACTAAATTTAAAATTTACACACGTGAAAGATCGTTCACACATTTCTTGTTATCTATTTCTCTCTCCTTTTATGCAGCCCCCCCTCCCCCCCCCCCCGCAACCCCTCAACTCCCGCGCCCCCGTACCCCCCTCAACTCCCACACCCTGCCCCCTCACACCCCGCGCCGCCCCCAAGTCCCCGACCCTCCCCCTCCCTCACCCTCTCCGAGTCTCCCTTCTCCTCCGCACCTGGCCTCCCCGCGCCCCTCCCTCTCTCGTCTGAGCATGGCGGCTTTCATAGAGCTGGGGCCAGCGTATGGGCTGCCACCGGTTCATGAGGGAGCCATGCGGGCCCCTCGCGCAGAGGAGTCTCGGCGCGGACAGCTAGTCCTTGGATGGTGATGCCATAGATAGCTGGATATATGTCTTGTCTAAGTGAATAAAAATGATTATATTTGTTCAATTTTCAATACCTCCTTTTGAACTCCCTCCCGCAATCCAGCTGGCGGTTGCTCTACGCTTCCTCTAGGCAGGACCAGGCTCCAAATCCAATCCTCCATTCCTTCGATCGCCGACTGGTGAGGTAGATCTACCATTGTTTATATTCCAAGGCTTGGCTGTGGTGAGGACTACTAGAGTAGATCGAACTTGTAGATAGTTCTGATTGGTGCAAACACCATTGTTTGAGAATATTTAGGGTGTGAAAAAATATAGATATAGGGGATTTCCACATGCAGAATTCTTTTTACCTTGAATAACGATAGCATTTCAGTTTCTGACCCGAGTTTTCAAGTGCTTTTATTAAGGCCATCTGTGCAACAATGGAAACTCCCATGTTTTTCTTAGAAAACGTATTGATGTAGTCATTTGATTTAGTTTAGTTTTCTTGGCACTTGGCTGGAAGCTCAGATACATTGATATGGCTGAATGAAATGTACTGAATGGCTGAATGCATATTCTTCTAAGATGAGTACATACTCTACTAGTGAACGGCTGAATGCATTGATGTGTGCAGTGTGCTGGAGTGTTGATTAATTCGGTTAACTGAAAAACTGAATTAATCGAATCGAATTTTTTTGGTTTAGTTGGTTCGGTTTTCGGTTTTGATTTGGTTCGGTTTTTAGTTTTTAAAAACCAAAATAATTCAAAACAGGAAGAACCGAATAAGCCGAATACCCACCCCTACCACCAAGTCACATCTACAAAAGACTGCATCACCTGTCTTCGTGATATCTTTAAATGGTGTGTCTTACTTTAGTCTATGATAGTAATGACATTAGAAATAACTAAATGGGAGAGGTATAGAAGGAAAGATGGTAAAAAATTATCTCGAAATTGTAAAGTGACATATATTTAGAAACAAAATTTGGAATCTAGAATATCTATGTATTCGAAAACGGAGTGAGTATATACGTTACAGCCTTTGATTAAGGAATTATTCGATATATGCCACTCCTCAATTTGAAAATTGGATGTCATGTTGAAAAAAATGCCACTCAATGGCATGAGTTTCAACATGCCATCCAATTTTCAATTCCTAGCGGCCTATTAATCTCTTCTACGTATATATGTGAACATGAGTTATTTTCAGTGGAGCGTACATACATAGATATTCTTTTCTAAAATCGGTCGCGCACTACTACTGAAATATACATTAAAAATGGTTCGTTTATCATCTCAATCGGTTTTCATAGCGATAGAAAGTCCAACGACAGTGATAAGGAAGCGCTATCACAATCGGTTTTCTCCCTGATTGTAATAAACGATCATCACAATCGGTTCTAGCTCAGAACTGATTGTGATGAGTCCATTTCACTATTGTCGATTAGTTTACAGTATGCATATCACATTCACAATATATATAGAACACAAATACTTTACAATACATATATCACATTTGTTTACATTAATATAGAACACAAACATACTTAACAGGTAGTACACATACATCCATCTACCCATTCATCCAATTAAAAGATAGTGATACACTTGATAAAATATTGTACACGTGTTTATGAAATATACTTGACAATATTTTATAGAGCTAATGATGAATCCAAACTCCATGTCTGTATTGTACTTGGTCTACACCACCTCTTTAGCTTTGTAGCCATGCCCATTTGCCATTACCATGAATCTGAAAATGGTTGAAAAATTAGTACATGATATAATGGGCAAACAAAGAAATAAAGTTAATTTGTACAGGTAAAAATCACAATACATCAAAGTTTAGTTCCTTACCAGTACACATCTGTTGTTCCTAAAATCTTCCTGCAACCTAAAGAAGAAACTTGCATATAAATTACTACCGAAATGCAATGCTTTCTTTCAAAACCAAAAAAATGCAAAACCAAGATCCACATCCCATCGCCTCTCTCTCTCTCTCTCTATCTGTCTGCCTATCTATCTATCTATCTATCTACATTGCAAGTGAGAGGGAGAGCAAGAGAGGGAGAGGAGTAAGTGGAGGAGATGAGTGGTGAGCACAAAGGTGTGTATAAATATATAGGGTGGTGGCATTCCCAGCAAAATTATTTTAAAATTGGAACCCGCTTGGTGCCCAAATTTCACTTTGGCGCCCAAATCCATAATCCCAAAGTTAAGTCGCAAAATCTTCGCGGGGCTTTGGAAAAAAGTGTCGAAACCAAAAAACATCGTTTAGGGTCTCAACATAGCCTCTGAAGTTTCGTTACCCGTTCTCGCCGATCGTTTGCTGTCTAATTTGAGTTTGCTTTCATTATAGCTTGTGTAATCTTTGCTTCTAGTCCTTATTTTAGAGTGTGCTCATTTGTGAGAGTTTGATTTTAAAAAAATTATAAAAAAATCAAAGGTGCTTCTGGTCTCCAGGATTATTCTCGGAAGCAATTACACGATACAAGTAAAACGATAGTGATGTACCGCGGCCGGGGCAGGAGCTCACCTATTCGGTCGCATTGATGATTGATGATGTAACAGTGTCAGGTCTATGCGTGATCGTTGGCCCTGGCCCGGAGCCTGGCCGAGACGACGGTGGCGCACATGGACAGAACCATCCCGACGAGGAGGAAGGCGACTCCGACGTTCTCCCTGTTGAAGTATGCTTTGAGATCCGACCGTGCGACCACGTCGATGTCGATCCCATTATGCTGGTCCTTCCAGCTGACGTTGGTCGCGTTATACCAGCTGATCATGTGGATGCACCGCCTGGCGTCGTTCCACCCGCCGAACCCGGCGCCGACGCCGCTGGCCAGCACGGGGGTGATCACCTGATCGATCCATGAACACGCATGCATGCGAATTAATTGAATACAGATACGTACGCATATAGGAGTACAGTTTAATCAAACCAGCGAGCTGCATGTGCTTAACTTAGCCAAGCTAGCAATCAACGTGCGTCGCGTATCATGTCTGCGTACATGCTGATGTCCAGCAGCAGCGTGCTGGCCGTCATCTTGCTGCTCTTGCACACACGGTAGATGGCGATGGGCACCTGCAGCAGGTTGCCAGCCAGCCCCACGATGCCCGACGCGACCGCGCGCGCTGGTATAAACCGCCGGAGTTGTCCACTTATCGCGGTCTTTATTTCCGTGCGTTTTGTACCGGCGCGACCAGGGTTAGGTGCTACACCAGTCGGGTAATAACCACTCGGGACTACCATTACACAGTAGAAATTCAGAAAATGAAACGAATCTCCATTTTATTTAGTATGTGAGAGTCGAGTACAAAACCTATGCGTAGAAGCGACGGAGCTGTTCGGCGTTCCAAGTATTCACCAAAACCTCGCCATCTTCACGTCTGAGTCGATAGGCGCCCGGCCGGACCGTCTCCTCCACAATGTAGGGACCTTCCCAAATAGGAGAGAGCTTGTGCTCACTTTTCTGGTTCCTCCTGAGGACCAGATCTCCTTTTGAAAAGGCTCTACTTCTGACATTGCGAGAATGGTAACGCCGAAGTCCCTGGAGGTACTTAGCCGACTGGATGGCTGCAACGTTCCGAGCCTCTTCGAGTTGATCAAGCTCCACCATTCGGCTTCCCTCGGACTCGGCTTCCTTGTAATTCCGAACCCTCGTGGATTCGAATCCTAGTTCGGTCGGCAGAACCGCCTCTGCGCCGTAAACTAGGAAAAAGGGAGTTTGGCCAGTTGCTCGGCTGGGGGTGGTTCTGAGTCCCCAGAATACCGACGGTAACTCCTTCACCCATCGGGCAGCGTATGGTTTGAGACGATCGAAGATCCTGGCCTTGAGGCCCTGGAGGACCAGGCCATTAGCCCGCTCCACCTGCCCATTGCTTCGTGGATGAGCCACCGAGGCGAAGCAGATCTTGATCCCGACGCCTTCGCACCATTTTTGAAATTCTTCACTCCTGAATTGGGTGCCATTGTCCGTGATGATCCAGTTGGGCACTCCGAATCTAACCACGATATCCTGGAAGAACTCCTTGGCCTTAACCGCAGTGATAGTGGCGACTGGTTTAGCTTCGATCCACTTGGTGAACTTGTCAATGGCTACAAAAAGGTAGGCGAAGCCACCTTGAGCCTTCTTGAGTGGGCCCACTAAGTCGAGCCCCCAGACCGCAAAGGGCCAAGAGATGGGGATAGTTTGCAGCTCCTGCGCCGGCAAGTGTGTCTGCCTTGCATAGAACTGGCAGCCCTCGCAAGTTCGAACGATCTCCTTAGCATCCGTCACTGCCGTAGGCCAAAAGAAGCCCTGGCGGTAGGCTTTCCCAACCAAGGCGCTTGACGCCGCGTGATGGCCACACGTCCCCGAGTGGATTTCTTGGAGCAGATCTCTTCCCATTTGTTCCGAAATGCACCGCCTGAGGACTCCTGAGGCGTTCTTCCGAAAGAGCTCCTCGCCCACCACCACATAGGATTTGGCTTGTCGGGAAACGCGTTCGGCCAGAGCGGTTGTCTCTGGAATTTTGTCCTTCAGGAGATAATCCAGATACGGGGCCGTCCAGTCGGGGTTAATGAGCAGGACTCCGGTCCCAGGATCCTTACTTGGCTCTCGTCGTTTTGCAACGGTTGGCTCGTAAAGATCCTGGACGAAGATACCACTCGGGACATCTGCCCGAGTGGCTCCCATTTTAGCCAACTCGTCGGCTGCCTCATTATTGCGGCGGAGGACATGAACCAGCTCCAGACCGTCAAACTTGCCTTCCAATTCTCGGACTTGCTGGCAGTATGCCGTCATAGTCTGATCAACGCACGACCAGTCCTTCTGTACTTGGCTCACCACCAACTGAGAGTCACCGCGAACCGCCAGTCGTCGGATTCCGAGCGATGTGGCGATGCGGAGCCCATGGATGAGCGCCTCGTACTCTGCGGCGTTGTTCGAGGCCGGGAAATGAATCCGAAGGACGTATTTCATCCTATCGCCTTTCGGCGAGACGAGGAGAATTCCCGCCCCAGCCCCGCCGAGCATGAGAGATCCATCGAAGTGCATGGTCCAATATTCTGGCTCTTCTTCCGTGCGGAGGGCCTGGGATTCGGTCCACTCGGCCGTAAAGTCGGCCAAAGCCTGGGACTTGACGGCGGTGCGCGGCTTGAACGAGACGTCGAAAGCTCCAAGCTCAGCTGCCCATTTTGAAATTCTTCCAGTAGCTTCTCGATTATGGAGGACCTCTCCCACGGGGAAAGAAGTCACTACTGAAATCGAATGTCCTTGGAAATAATGCTTCAGCTTCCGTGACGAGATCAAAATTGCGTATAGCAGCTTTTGAACTTGAGGATATCGCGTCTTGGATTCGCCCAGTACTTCGCTGACAAAATAAACCGGGCGTTGCACGCCGTAGCGGTGTCCAGATTCTTCCCGCTCCACAACTATCACGGCACTGACTACATGAGTTGTTGCCGCTATGTAGAGCAGGAGAGGTTCACCTGGCACCAGCGGGACTAGAATTGGAGGGGTGGAGAGGAACACCTTGAGTTCTTCAAAGGCTTGCTGTGCCTCTGCCGTCCATTCAAAGCGGTCCTGCTTCTTGAGGAGCTTGAAGAAAGGCATCCCCCGAACTCCCAACCGGGAGATAAACCTGCCAAGCGCTACCATGCAGCCAGTAAGCTTTTGGACATCTTTTTGGCTGGCAGGCGGGGCCATCCTTATGATGGCCCCGATTTTCTCCGGGTTTGGCTCGATCCCACGATGAGAGACAATGAACCCGAGTAGTTTCCCGGAAGAAACTCCGAAAACGCACTTCTCAGGGTTTAGCCTCATCTGGAACGCCCTCAGACTTGCGAACGTCTCGGCCAGATCGGAGGTGAGGCTGTCCTCTGTCTTGGTTTTAACCACTATATCATCCACATATGCTTCCACATTGCGTCCGAGCGGAGGGTGAAAACACTGCCAGATCGCTACGATAAGTTGCGCCAGCATTCTTCAGCCCAAACGGCATGGTGATGTAGCAATATGCTCCGAATGGGGTGATAAACGAAGTCTTCTCACAATCCTCCTCTCGAAGCCGGATTTGATGATAGCCTGAGTAGGCGTCCAGAAAACTAAGTAGTTGGGATCCACCAGTGGAGTCTACCACCTGATCAATGCGGGGGAGACCGAAGGGATCTTTCGGGCAAGCCTTGTTGAGGTCGGTGTAATCAACACACATGCGCCAGCTTTTATTCTTCTTTTGGACGAGTACAGGGTTTGCCAACCAGTCGGGATGATACACTTCTTTGATGAAGCCTACGGCTAGCAGCTTTGTGATCTCCTCCCTGATGGCTTGTCGACGGTCTTGGGCGAATCGTCGTAACCTTTGCTTGACTGGCCTGGCTGATTGGTTTACATTCAGTGCGTGCTCGATCACCTCCCTGGGGACCCCGGGCATGTCCGGCGGCTTCCAGGCAAAGATGTCTCTGTTTGCCCGCAGGAAAGTGACGAGCGCGTCCTCCTATTTGTCTCCGAGCCCTGTCCCGATCAAGGCGGTTCGCGCCGGATCGGACGGGTCGAGGAGGATTCTTTTGGTACCTTCCTCGGGGCCGATCCCGGGGCTTCGCGCTTTGCGGGTAGGGACGCTGCCTTCCGGCTTGTCGGAATTCGCCTCTTGACGAACCCTTTCCCGACCCGCTAACGCATCCAGCGACTCGACCATCTCGCAGCTCTCCCTGTCGCAAGAGAAAGACTGTTTGACATCACCGCGTATCGTGATAATACCACTCGGACCTGGCATTTTCAGCATTAAATACGCGTAGTGGGGCACTGCCATGAACTTGGCTAGCGCTGGTCTCCCCAAGATGGCATGATACGCTGTCGCGAAGTCTGCCACCTCGAAGCCAAGGCTCTCCGTCCGGTAGTTGTCTCTCGTGCCGAATGTGACTGGCAGAGTGATTTTTCCGAATGGTGTCGCCGACGTTCCGGGTATCACTCCGTGAAAGGGCGACGACCCGCATTTAAGCTCCGACCACGGGATCCTCATGTCGTCGAGTGTTTTCACGAATAGGACATTGAGCCCACTTCCACCGTCAATCAACACCCTCTTGAGCTTGATGCCGCGGACAACGGGCGCCAAGACCAGCGGATATCTACCGGGGAATGGGACATGATCTGGGTGATCCGAGCGGTCGTAAGTTATCGCGACCTCGGACCACCGTACATATTGGGGGGTCTCCGGCTCCACTGCGTAGATGTCCCGGGCGGTGAGCTTTTGCTTCCGCTTGGACTCATATGCAGCCGAGCCCCCGAATATATAGTTAAGCTCGTGATCGACTTCCTGATAGTCTTCCTCGGCTTCGGGGGGAGGTGGCTTGCCGGCGGCGTGTCCACTCGGACCTTGTCCAGCCTGCTTCTTGCTCTCGCGGGCGAATCTCTTCAGAGTGAAGCAGTCCTTGGCGGCATGTCTCCCCTTCGGATGGAAGGGGCAAAGCGAGTTCATCACCTTGTCATACCCATCCTCCTTAAGGGCGCGAGGGTGAGTTGGTGTAGCGATTGCCACCAACTCTTCACCCTTGCGCTTCTTTTCCTTCCGCTGGGGGGGGGGGTTCAGCCTGATCCTTCCCCTCGTCACGCCGTTCTGCCAAGGCCTCGGAGGCTGAAGCGTAACGGTCCGCTAGGGCAAACAGCTCACGAACCGACGTTGGTGGCTTCCGAGACATCTTCTTGATGAGGTTGGGGTCGCTGACTCCCTTCTGGAAGGTAGCTATCACAATCGCATCCGTGACATCCCGAACAGTGCTTTTCCTGTGCATGAAGCGCTTGACGAACTCCCGGAGGGATTCGTTCCTCCTTTGGTGTAGCTGATATAGGTCCTGTGGGGTGCACAGGCGCTCGTAAGTGCCTTGGAAATTTGAAATGAACTGCTCACACTGCATCTCCCCAGAATCTATAGAGTTGGGGAGTCCAAGTGAGCCATGCTTGGGCCAGGCGAGAGGGTAACTGTAAGTAGTTTGCCATTACTTTCGATCCCCGTGGCCCTGACTTCCAGAGCATATACCTGTAGCCAAGCCTCCGGGTCCCTCTCACCGTCAAACCTAGTGATGCCTTTAGGATTAAACCCATCAGGCCAAACCACTCGGCGTAGGTGAGGGGTAAACGCGCGAACCCCTTCAATGACCCCGCGACAACCTCCGGGCGGTGATCGACGCGGAGGGGATCGCGCTTGGCGTGCTTCGCGATCTCGTGGAAGGATGCCATAGCGTTCATACTCGTCGGCATGGCGGCGTTGTTCCTCCCTTTCTCGGTCGCGGCGCCTGGCGTCGAGTCTGAACGGAGGTCGCGGTTGATGCTATGTCGCAAGTCGTCTCCGCGGGGTGGCCGTCTGGGATGCTGTGTCTAGCGGGCTTCCCGACCTGACCGGCTGCTGGCCGTCTGGGTCCTCACTGGACCACGTGACAGCTCCTTTGCCAGCTGGTCGGTCTGGGCTTGCTGGATAGCTGCCGCCGTCACCATGGCCTTTACTTGGGCCACGATCGGGGCGACTGGATCACCCGCCCCCAGCATAGGGCTCAGGGTATCTAGGAGTGTCTTGGAGGCGACGATATTCTGCTGTGGGGTACGGAAAACAGCTTGGTCCCCCATCTTGGCTTGCAGAATGTCTTCATTGACAGCCCGGGCGCGGTCCCGTAGAGTACGCGCCCGCGTGTCAGGTTCAGTTGCTCGGCCACCTTCCAAGTCGGCGGCGGCCGAAGTGTCGAGGCGCTGCTGCGAATCCGCCCGCGAGCCCTCGATTACGCAGACTCTACGGAAACTCCAGCAACTCTCTAGGCTTTCTTCTGACTCGGCCGCTGAGCTGGGTGAGCCTGAAGAGGATAACTCCAGGCGCTCGGAGGTGCCGAGTGGTTTGGCGGCGAGAACCCCCACCATTCGTACCTCGGCGCCCTTGGGTCCGACTCCCTGGCCGGACCGGGCCTTCGGTCCCCTACTCGGCACTTTAGAGCGCGAGATAGGGGGACCCCCCGATCGGCGTGGAAGTCGCGACGATGGCTCACCGGAAACCTCACTGCGTCGCAAAGACGGTCCCTTAGAGAGGGAAAGGTTCCCGAGGCGGTTGGAGATGAAGGTCAGGCTTCCGAAGCGGAAGACCGACCGAGAAGAAGACTGTGGAGACTCCGCTCGTCGCAGCCATCAAGCTTGACGAAGATCTTGACACAAGCCCCTACCTGGCGCGCCAACTGTCGACGATTGGTTTCGCCGGCAATGAGATTTGTGATTCTAGGAGATTCGTGCGGGATCTGAGCTTGATGGTAACACAGGATGCGAGGGCGACCTCTATTTAGACAGGTTCGGGCTCTCTCGGAGGAGATAATACCCTAGTCCTGTGTTCTTGGATATATGAGCGTCCTCTCTTTCTTGTTTCTTCCTCCTCCCCTTATATACTGGGGGAGGGATATATGATAGATGGGCGCCACCGGGCCCTCAACATGGTGGCCTCACCAACACGTACTTTGTCTTCGTCGGCTATGGTGCATTACGTCTTGGAGAGGTGGTTGTGCTTTTCCCGACCCGCGCCTGCCGCCCTGTCAGGTTCCAGCGCCTGCAGGCTCTGTGAATGTCATGCTGCATGCTTCGCTTTTGGCGGGTTGTTTGGGCGTGGCGCGAAGCTTCGCCGAAGGATCGGGAGTTGCCTTGGGGAACAAGTCAAAACCTCCTCCGGGCCCGTCGTGGCGCTTCTGGGCTTTGGGCCTACTGCTCCGCCCGTCTAGCCCAGTCGGGTATAGGCCCCACTTGCGGGACCCCTATCTCGGATATCCCACATTATGTTTAGTACAACATTGATTAAAATGACCTACGGGTGGGATTATATCAAAATTATGATTTAAAGTGTGATTTGGAAATTATTGCAAAGTGTTTGCTACTATTTTTGTAAAATAAAAATAAAATAAAAAATGGTTTGGACTTGGGCGGAATGGAATGTCGGGCGGGTGCAGATGGAGCACTAGTTTTTTTTGTGCTAGTACCATCCCAAGTCAATGAAGGACCGACACTTATGACTGTCCATTCTAAGCATAACCGTACAACCACATGTCTATAATGGGTACGATATGGCTGAATAATTTGTAAAAACCTAACTTAGACCCACCAGTTGGTGGAATGTGGGCGCTAGATGGAGGTGAGTCGTATTTTCCCACACGACGCAAGAGGAGGCTTCTGTACTGGGTAGATGAAACCCTAACAGCGGTGAAACCTCAACGGGTGAGTCGGGTTAGATGTATACATTGTAAATGCCTTGTCATGGTTTCTCTGCCGACACACCAAAGGAAGTGTGTTAATTGCATGGCAACGAGAGCCGATCATGTCTTGTGGGTAAAGCTATACACCTCTGCAGAGTTAAAACTATTCGAATAGCCGTGCCTACGGTCAAGGGCAAAGCAAAGAATGTTGTCATACTGGTACACTTTGATTTTGGTTTCGAAAATAATTGTTTTGGGATTCAGGAGTGGTTAGAACTCTCGGATGTTTATTTGGCGGATTGAGCCAACCAGGTAGATGGAACCCAAATAAGCCCTCCTTGGGAGGCCCTACATGTTGCATACTTTCCCAAACTTGCTGAGTACTTTTGTGCTCACATGCTACACAAATTTTGTCATCAGAAAATTCCGAAGACGCCGTGGAAGAAGGTGAGTTCTATGCCGAGGAGTACGATGAGGATCGCCAAGATAACTAAGCGCGCGCTCCTAGTCGTCGCCTGTGGAGTCTTTTGGATTTTATCTTTTTGTGATTTTTTTTCCACTGTTACTAAACTCTGGTCATGTGACCACGTTATATAATACATAGCCATGTGGCTGGTAATTTATATTTATGTTATTCTTTCGTTCTATTCGGTTATGATACAACACTGTGACTGTGTGTACTAGCTACTGATCTGGGACTAGTACAGAAATACACAGGAGATTCTGGATAGCTGATCCGGGGTCTCACACATAAGTGGCATGACCATGCATTAACCGTGAATAGAATGACCATGCATCAACGCGCTGTGGCCGCTTCGCCTCGCCCATCACGACCGAAGGGCAAAGCGAGTGGCCGAGGATTTTGTTCCTTTCTCCTCAATATTTGTGTCCGTTGTCTCAGCTTCGTCGCAATAGTGCACATGGGCCGGGACTGGGCTGGCACGGCAAGAAGCCGGCACAAAGCGTAAATGGGCCGTGTCTGGGCTGGCCAAAGATGAGTCGGGCCGGCACGGCACGGCGGGCACGACGGGCCGTCGCGGTCCGACACGGTTCAGGTACGAAGCACGATAGGCATGTGCCGGACTGGCCCAGCATGGCACGATGCCCACCTCTACTCATGGATATGATACTAGTGTTGCTAAATTGGTTGCTGAGATTAAAACAAGGTCTTGATCGAATGAAGCTCTCTTGATCGGCTTCCCTTAACTTGAGTTCTTAAAAGCTAAAGACGATGCCTTTGTGATTTGCTCAACCCCGAAGGACACCACCACGGCATAGGCTCAATCGGCTTTCGTATCTTGCAGATCAAATCCGTCTTGCCCGCTTCCTTACGTCCTTGATCGGGTTGTCACTGTTCCTATGCCAGTTTAGAGATCTTTCATGAACTGGCCTTTGCTGACTCTCCTCGTGTCAAATTGGCGCTGATTCAGATACTCTGGTCTTGGGCGAACTTCTGTGTTCTTGGCCCTACTAAGGGTAATGTTGCATCGGGCAAACGTAGGACGATGGCAATGCCAATCCCCTTTTCCAGCAGAACTGCCAAAAAGGTCACCATTCGTGTGCTCTCTCAGCAGCAGTTGGCTGATATATATTCATCGATCGACAGGGAGGACTCTGTTGTATTCCTTGACACTTAGCCAATAATTGAGAAAACATTAGCTTGTATTTTTGTATCGACTTTAGCGGTGGATAACGAACGGATCTTATCTCGCGCCAACTCTTTCCCCTCAGATGAATAGCTGGCCATATTAACTGAAAAAGGGTTGGCATCTAGCTGCATAGCTGGTTTCTAGATATGATACTGGTGTTGCTGAATTGGTTTCTAAGATTAAACCAAGGTTTTGTTTCTGTATTCGTATTTCATAAAAAGTTTAATTGTTTAGAAGGCCACCTTGAAGCATTAACATGGAATTTATATATTTTGAGTTGATATATTGAGATTCCTATCATACTAGACCACCCAATTGGGTGGTTTACTTGGTAGATAGTGGAAAGTAGAAAAGTAATTGTGTCAATTTTGTGACAAAGTTTTTCGTTTCATGCAGCTATCATATTGCAGGCACTAAGGGGGTATTTTTTGCAAGGGAACCATATGCGAATACAAGGAGGCACCCGGAAGCCACGGCGGCGCCTCACGCCCTGCAGGAGAGACCGGCCCGAGCCCCGGCAGCCTCGCGCCAGAAGCCGTGACTCCCCGGCCGGCCGCCTTGCGCCCCAGCCAGAGCCCCAGCCGCCTTGCGCTCGGCTCGCAGCCGCCATCGCCTCGCGCTCGGCCCACCGCTGCCACCGCTACCCCCGTATTCAGCCGATCGTCCTCAAGCCCCACCGGCTAAGAGCCACCCGACCTTGTGCGCGAAAAAGGAAGCGGTGGCTTAGGAAACTCTAGCCGTCGGGTGAAAGAGGGGGAGTTTGGGCCGGTTTGGCAAATTGGGCTGCCCAGGTCAAAAAAACAGAAATGTGAAATGACGTTTGTACCCCTCTGTTTTCTGTAATTCAAGAAAATAGTGGTCAGAACTAGAAAATTAGATTTTCTTGATTTGTGGACTTCCGAAAATTTCTCAAAATTATGTTTTAGGACATATTGGAAGCTCCGCACACTGGGTTTATTTTCTAGGTTTTTAGACATGTTTAAGATGTGGTAAATTAATTTTCCCAGTTACTTAAGTAATTCTGAAAATTGCTTAAATATTAACGAAAAATTACAAAATTTGCTAGAAAATTATGAGGACTGGTTGGGATTTAATTTCAGTAATGAAGGAACCGATGCAAAACAATTGGTGCTAGGAAAACACACATGAGGCTTGGTTCTTTAATTGGCACCCGGAAACGGGAAGTGCTCCCTCCCTCATGTGAGCCCTAGGGGCCAGTTGACCTGGCCATGAGTCGAGTTGACGGAGACATTCATTACCTGTTTTCACTCCCAGCCAACAAGACTTACATAAGATGTAATTAGCATTATGCCGCGTTTAATTGATGTTGGGATTTATTTTCTGTTATTAAGTAATGCTGAAAAATTGCTTTATAATTAATAAAAAATGGCTAAATGCTAGGAAAATTCTGGGAAAATTATGATAATTATCTACTAAATAGATATAGACCAAAACTTTATTGATTCAATAAGAATGCACGCAAAATAATATTTTACCAATAGTAAGATTTCGTATTGCTTACATATAGGATATGTCTGACATCGCAAAAAGGGAATTTGATGTGCTTGCCCAGGATGGCAGCAACTATCACACTTGGGCGATGGATGCCAAAATCAACCTAACAGCTAGAGCACTTCGAGCTGCTATTGCCCAGCCTGAAGCTGGTGCACCTGCTGTGCCTGAACCCGCAAAATGCGTTGCTTTACATTTCCTGAGGCACCATCTTCATACGGACTTGAAGACCGAATACTTGACGGAGGAGGACCCGCTGGTATTATGGAATTCCCTGAAGGAACGATATAACCAGCAAAGATCTGTGTTGTTGCCAGAAGCACAATGAGAATGGACCCTCCTACGCTTTCAGGATTTCAAATCTATGGCAGCATATAATTCTGCAATGCACAAACTTGTCGCTAAATTAACGTTTTGAAACCAGAAAGTTGCTGATGCTGAAATGATCGACAAAACCCTGTGTACCTTCCACCCCCAACATGATGATACTACAGCAACAGTACCGTCATGCAAAGTACAAGAAGTACTCTGAGCTTATTAGTGTTATGCTAGAAGCAGAAAAACATAATGAACTCCTGTTGAAGAATAATCATGCAAATGCTAATGGAAATCAAGCATTGCCCGAAGCACATGCTACCACTCAACAGGCTAGTAATAGCCATGGCCGCGAAAAAGGTCAAATGCATAAGGGGAATAAATGGAAGAATAGCATAAACCAAAAGGGAAAGGGTAAATCTCAATGGAAAGGTAAAGGGAAAGGTACTGGAACCTTCCAGAAGCAAGGTCCAGCCAATAAGGCACCTAACCCCCCTCAGTCGTGCTTTAGGTGTGGGTGCGTTGGCCATTGGTCACGTACCTGTCGCACCCCAAAGCACTTGGCGGAACTTTACATAAAATCCAATGAAAAATTCCAAAAGAATCAAGAAAAAAAGGTTGAGGCACACTTCATTGAACAAGAAGGTGGGAAGAACAACGACAATGTCACTGACCCTACGATCGAGTTCAAAGAAAGCCTTCTCGGATATGGTGACTCGCCCATGGAGGAAGATGACCTTCTTGGTACTGAACTTGTGGAATTCCATAAGAATACCAATGTTCCCCAGGAGGAGGAACATGACTTGTATGGAGACTTGCAATAATTTCCTTGTACCCCTTTTTGCTTTATGTCGCATTTCCATTAGTTGAGTCTCCTTAAGAGCCTCATATTATCAGTTTGAACATTTATGTTCCTGCATTAACATTTGGTCTATGCTCCGGTTGAACAATTATCAATAATAGTCAAATAAGGTGTTTTTTCAGAATATTTTCTCATTCTTGTGCTATGCTTGTCCTATATTCTATAATTTTTCCTGATGCAATAATTGTTTGATTGTTAAGTCATACATTTAATATAGAACAAAGTATAATCCAGCGAATGAGGGATAAATTTGTCTAGAAGATAGCTATACCACACTAATTGATTTGAAAATTATGTCTATTGCCAGAAGCGATGATCTTACAGTTGGCACTGGAAGAATGTCATATTATACCCTGAGTCCAGTTGTACTCATTTATATCTTATAGACATTGGTCTGAATGATACCCATATGCAGACATAGAAAGAGGATGATACTGAATAACTATTCATGGCTAAGTTTAATGGGCGTAATAAATGTGTGGTTGAAAAACTTCCACCCTTCTTCTCTGGGTTATACTACGCATATATAAAACCTGAATTTTGTGTTGCGATAAAAACCCAGAGATATTTAAAGATCTTATAGATCGACTGGGTAATCTTGAGTTGAATATTATAATAAAATAATTAGTAATTTTGCTGGCCATAGCATAAAGACTTTCCTAGACTTGGAGATTTCTTATGCCCTGTTTGTGCTATAGGAAAACTTACAGTTAAATCCTCTAACTTTAAGAGAATCACCGAATTTCCTGGAGAAAATTCGAAGTGATATATGTGGACATTTTCAGCTCCTGTTGGGCCCTTTTAGATATTTTATGTCTCTTATCTACTATGAACCATGCTTGAAGCATTAACATGGAATTCATAAAAAGTTTAATCGTTTAGAAGGCCACCTTGAAGCATTAACATGGAATTTATATATTTTGATTTGATATATTGATATTACTATCATATTAGACCACCCAATTAGGTGGTTTACTTGTTAGATAGTGGAAAGTAGAAAAATAATTGTGCCAATTTTGTGACAATGTTTTTCGTTTCATGAAGCTATCATATTGCCGGCACTAATGGTGTATTTTATGCAAGGGAACCAGGGATGTGATCGGATCAGATACGGTCGAATATCGTCCTATTCGTATCCGTATCCATTTTTTTATCGATTACAGAATCGAATACGAATAGTGCTGCATACAGAATCGAATACGAATTATACAGGATAATATCGGTTACGAATACAAATTAAATACGGATCGGAATCAACATGGATACGAATAATATTAGTCGGATATTTTAAAATCTAATTTCAGTTTTTTTCCAAAATCGGTCCAAATTTAAATTCAAAATTAGGAATTTTAAAAAATAAGAAAATGTCAAAAATTACAAAATTTGTGCATGAATATTATTAAATTAGTACAAATTCAAAATTTCTAAATTTAAATTGAAAATTAGGAGTAAGATCAATAAAAAATTTGAGAATTTCATTTAAATTCCAATTGTTATTTAAAAATAAATTACATTTAAATTTTGTTTTTAATGCACCATCATATTTATTTAATCTACTATGAAAACTACTCAAATTTATAAGTAGTGGTCTCTAGTGGATAGTGATAGTCTAATAGACCTTCAGTGTCAAGTTCGTCATTGATGAATGATGAATGATGATCGTTTAAACTCAACAATTGGCAAGCATCAAACATAATCATTCTTTAGAAGAAAACATAGCCAGTTAGCCACATAGACATAACTACATAGCATAAGTACATATGAGTATATGACATCCACGTCTGGTCATCCATATTCCACAATTCCACATGTATGTAACCTTGCAGCAGGTACATGTTGTCATGGTCTCATCTATGATCTCATGGACATGGTTCAAGTTATTCGGATAATATCCGTATGTCATATTCGGATATTATCCGAACAAAAACTCGGATATTCTGTATCCGTCGGATAATCAGTGTTCCATATCCGTATCCGTATTCATATAAATTATCTGTATCCATATCCTTATCCGAGAACTCAATTGGATATCTGTGAAACTATCCAAATCATCATCCAAATCAATTCGGTCGGTCGGCCGATCGAAAACTATCCATACCAGTTCCATCCCTAAAGGAAACCATATGCGAATGATTCTGCAGCACATGTTTCCCGTTTTGTTGGACTTGCTATATATCGTTGGAACCAAAGAAAAGCATGTATTCTTCGATTAAATCAAGTCAACTTACTTGTCCAAAAATAATCTCTTTTTATATTTCTACTACTTTTACTTGTTCCTTCAGTCATAAAGTCATAAAAATATGATTCGTGTTTTCTCTTGGTATATATACATCTGGTAGCACTATTAGTTTTCAGTTATATTATCATTTTAGTTTTCAGTTATATTATCATTTTCTAGAATAAAATATTGCTATCTAGATGTGCTTCATTGATTTATTGCAGGAAGTTATTAATGTATGTCATCAATTGGTTACTCATGCGTATAATATTTCAGAAATTTCTCCTACTCCAGCATCTATATATCATGTCCGGTTCTGATATTCATGCGAGACCTCCAAATACTACTGTATCACCATACATTCGGTTCCCGTTGAAGAAACTTCAAAATGTCCTGCTGAGAACACCAGGGGCGGAACTAGTGAAAAAATCATCGGGGTTCACCACTTCATCATATGTGTGATAATAACTTATTATTCTTATCATTTGCTTGTTATTTACCTCCCGGTGTCACAAGATTTAAATAAAAAAGGTTCACATATAATATATATATATATTAACATACAATAATTTTATTTATATATAGACTAACATACACTAATTTTTTTTTTGACCCGATGTCTTATGACACTAGATAACTACATGTACTTCCGCCCCTGGAGAACACTGATGCGCAACGTTGGCGTTATGACGTCGAGCGGCAAAAAAGGCAAGGAGAAGGCAACGGGAGTTGATTTCGTTTCAAATTTACATCCTCAGGGTCCTGTCCCCGGGGGAGTACATGCAACTTTAGGCATGATGAGGAGGCCACTGAACAAATGAAAAGAAAGGTAAATGTACTCGTATCATTTATATACGTTCATATGATGTTGCAAAAATCTGAATTTTTTTTTCATAAATTTGTGTACAAATAAAAGGAGTAATACAAAAAATACAATAGAAGTTTACAACCACGGTAGCAAAGACTATTTAGCTTCAATCCTATCTCTTTTGGTTTTTGAAGCCAACCTGTTTGCTAAACACTTCCCTAAGACAGCTTCAAACTATCAGAGAAGTGGATTCTCAGAGAATTAGGAGCAAACGCTGAAAAATAAAGATATACTAGTTACATGCCCGTGCGTTGCTACGAAAAACAAAATTGATAACGAAAAATAAAGATTAAAAAATAAAAAAAATATTTCACAAGATCAAACATCTATCTTTAACGCTTCGTTTCTTGCGAAAGCTAGCTAATTAAAGCAACGCTTCATTTTTTGCGTAGGGAAATTAAGCAGGGCAATTAAGCACCACTGCCACCAACTGCTGCTTTATAATAGTAGAGAAAATTGTACCAAACATAATCTAAGTACACACAAGAATCTTAGCTAACACCCTTTTCTAATTTCGACCAACGTAACCAATGCGTGTTAAAGTAAATCGCAGTGGCGCTACGCGGAAGACCGGAAGGAGGGAGTCAACAGTCAACCTGGCATCCCAGTGCCCCTGTTGTTTTCGAGACCGACTTCGACCGATGGCGAGCGGTGATCGTTCCCGGCTGCATTACCTCATCCAAGAAATCAAAGAGACGATGGCAGCAGGCCTGGAGGTGAAAGCTGTCCGTGTTAAAAGGCGACAAAAAAAAAGGGTGGCTGTAACACCCGACATCTAATATGCCCGAATGTTATCAAATATTGACTAAACATCACCTAAATACTATAAATAAAAATAAATTACAGCAAAGGCACAAATGCTAAAACTGAAATTTCGGCAGCATCTCCTTTGATTTAACATGAATTAAAACAATAGCAATAACATGGCAAGATATATCATAACATAAGACATCTAAAGCAACAATATAAATGAATAAAGCATCAACATAAACTAATAATACCAAATCCAACCTCTCCATAATCTATAGCTAAGCAAATAAGGATCACAAGCTCACAAAATTATTCCACACACTAAGTTCATGGTACTTATTACGATCATGACTCAAATTGATAAATGTGATTGGAACTACGTGAAGATGTGTAGCTATTGCCTCTTCCCACATGCCGGTGTCATGGTACCTAAAACAACATAAAACACAAGCGTGAGTTCATCACTTAGCAAGTATATTCAGAACAATTCATTATTATCATCACTACATAATAAACTTAACATCATGATTAAGTCATACTTCATATGCAACATCATATTCATATCTCAACCTCATTGAAATCATTTCATCATCATCATCATCATCATCATCATGTATGCAATGCAATGCAATGCACATGTCTCCTCGACGCAAATACCGGTATTGCCGAGTGCACACCCGTCGGCGTGCACCCACGTCCCTCTTCCATCCCGTAGATGGAGGGTGCCTACTCCTCGCTTTCACTCACCGCGTGGGTGGAATCACGAGGTAAGTCTTACATCCATGGCGCTCTGGATTAGTCATAACTTTCTCACCGACCTTACTGGAATAGTTATAACGTTTTCACCGACCGGGCCAAGTTTCATGCCATGTATGCAACATATGCCATAATCATTAACCCTAAACCATTGCATAGCATCTTAACATACCCTTTTTTATCATATCATAGCAAATACTAAGCATGGCAAGATAGCATAACATGGAAACAATTGCATCTAGTCAAGACAAGCAAATAAACCACATGCTACCCATCCCAATACACTTGCCTTAACCTCGAGCGACGGATTGGCGGGATGAGGAGGGCACTCCCGGGGTCGCACCACCTGCACATAGATTCCTCACAATCACAACGAGCCCACAAAACAGTACGCCATCGCCCATCTACCCCGATTTCGCAAACTAATCCCGAAATCGAAAAACAGAGAATCTGTCCCTCCCGGATAGTAGACTTCAAACTATTATAACTTTAATTCTATGACTCCGAATAGATTAAACGAGTACATCCTCGCATAGCTTAGAAAATTTCCTAACTTTTTGTAAGTATATGGAAAAGCTGATTCGGACTCTAAAGTTGTCTAATCTACAAAACTCTACGTTCTGTCCCAGCTACGTCACAGATTTGAACACGTTCGGTAAATCGAGCATAACTTTTAAACGGCTAGGTAGAATTGGACGTTCTTTATGTCCATTGAAAGGTATTGAAGTTACCTACAACTTCTTCAACAGGCGGACGACCAAATTCCGAATCTAATATCGCGACAACTCAAACCCTAGGTCGACTGCACAATCTGCCCGAAGCAGAGAACGTGACAAACTCTAGTTTTCATCTAATCTACCCAATCACAGCACCACCACTTGATCTAAAAGCATCCAAATACCCTCTAGCACAGCCCCTAGACCAACCCCAAGGATTCCCCTAGCCATACCTTAGCCCCACGAACGATGAACCGACGAATCTCCTCCCTATTCACGCGATCTTCTTCCTCGCTCCAAATCCACCGGATCTCCTCGTCGCAGAGCGCTCCAATGGTGAAAACAGTGGGATGGCGAGGTGGGGAGGCTCCCCTAGGGCAGCAAGGATGGTGGAGAGGGGAGGGGAGGGGTGGTGGTGCAATGGAGAAGATGGGGGGGGGGGCGGCGCACACAAGGGGAGGTGGGGGAGGAGAGGGGGCGGCTAGGGCATGGGGGCGCACAAGGGCAGGGGTGAGGCGCAAATAAGGGCAGGGGGGCGCACCAACCAGCCCAATCTGGTCTCCCACTCCCACATGGACTCAAACACCTTCCCACTAAAGCCCACGACCCTTTCCCTTAGGCCCAAACTTCACCGGAAAGGCTCAAACTCCCGGAATCGGCCCGGAAACGCAAATAAACTTCATACCGTATAATTTCAACCTCCGATTTCACATTTTTATAACGTCACACCATCCCGTAGTGTCACATTCTCCCCCCTTCAACAGGATTCGACCTCGAATCCTAGACACGCCACTAAGCCAAGCAAACATCACAAAACAAAAGACAGCTAGCTTCACATCTCATACCTGAGGCGAAAAGCTCGGGGTACTTCTCGCGCATGCGAGACTCCAGTTCCCAAGTCGCTTTTCTCTCAGTCTGATGTGACCACAGGACTTTGACAAACTTGAGCGTCCTGCTCTTCATCACTCGCTCTGAAGTCTCCAGAATTTTCACAGGACGGGACTCGAATGTGAGGTCCTGCTCAAGCACTAATGGTTCCAACGGAACCACCAACTCCGGTTCATGCAAGTATTTCCTCAACATCGAGATATGAAACACATTATGGACTCCCTGCATTGACTCCGATAGATCCAAGCGATAGGCCAGCTTCCCAACTCGGGCGATGATAGGAAATGGCCCAACATACCTCGGACTGAGCTTCCCTTTTGTGCCAAAACGCACCACACCCTTGGTGGGAGATACTCGCAAGAGCACCATATCACCCACCTCAAACTCCAAATCTCGCCTCCTCACATCAGCATAGCTTTTCTGTCTGCTCTACGCTGCAAGAAGGTTCTGCCGTACCTCCGCCACGCGATCAACAGTTTACTGAACCCAGTCCGGTCCAAGGACCGCTCTCTCTCCCACTGCATCCCAACAAAGCGGCGATCTGCACTTCCGGCCATACAACAGCTCATAAGGAGCAGCCCGGATGCTGGAATGATAGCTGTTATTATAAGCAAACTCTGCCAGAGGCAAATGATCTTCCCAGCTACCTTTCCAAGCCATGTGGATGGTACTTTATATTTATGTTATTGTTTTGTTCTGTTCGGTTATGATAAAACACTGTGACTGTGTGTACTAGCTACTGATCTGGGACTAGTACAGAAATACACAAGAGATTCTTGATAGCCGATCCGAGGTCTCACACATAAGTGGCATGACCATGCATTAACCATGAATAGAATGACCATGCATTAACGTCGCTGTGGTCGCCTCGCCTCGCCCGTCACAACCGAAGGGCAAAGCGAGTGGCCGAGGATTTAGTTCCTTTCTCCTCAATATTTGTGTCCATTGTCTCAGCTTCGTCGCAATAGTGCACATGGGCCGGGCCTGGGCTGGCACGGCACTAAGCCGGCACAAAGCGCAAATGGGCCGTGTCTGGGCTCGCCGAAGATGAGTCAGGCCGGCACGGCACAGCGGGCATGACGGGCCGTCGCGGGTTGACACGGTTCAGGCCCGAAGCATGATATGCATGTGCCGGACCGGCCCAGCATAGCATGACGCCCACCTCTACTCATGGATATGATACTAGTGTTGCTAAATTGGTTGCTGAGATTAAAACAAGGTTTTGTTTCTGTATTCATATTTCATAAAAAAAAGTTTAATCGTTTAGAAGGCCACCTTGAAGCATTAACATAGAATTTATATTTTTTGATTTGATATATATATATATATATATATATATATATAAACTTTATTACAAGGGAACACAACCATGAGCAATCGGGCCATCTACGTTATTACGTTTAGATTTTTGGCGAAAAGGCCCTTCGACTTTCTTTAAATCGCGGATATATCCCTGCGAGTTACGAAAAGGTCATCCGTGATTTTTTGTGAGAGAAAGAAAAACATTTCTGAATCGCGTTTATGTCCCTCGTTTGTTTCTTTACGAAAAAAAACTCCCATTAAATACAAATCGCGAACGAGAGCTTTTCTAATTTTTTTAGGGTAGCGGTCAAGTCTAAAAACGTAACAAACGGGTCCTCGCTCCTTACGTCCAGGTACTTTATCTGTTTTTCTCAGAAAAAATGTTTTCGTCAGCAGAAATACGTGTGCGGCTCTATCTCTAGATTTTTTTGTCCAACTCGATTTTTCAACTCGATTTCTAATATTTTTCGAAACATGTATTATTACTCGGTGAACGCATAGAGTGTTAAACTCGACAAAAAAAAATTGGCATATCTAATAATTTTCGAAATATGTATTATTACCCGGTTAACACATAGAGTGTTTAACTC
This sequence comes from Rhipidocladum racemiflorum, assembly GCA_036346355.1. Taxonomy (NCBI): domain Eukaryota; kingdom Viridiplantae; phylum Streptophyta; class Magnoliopsida; order Poales; family Poaceae; genus Rhipidocladum; species Rhipidocladum racemiflorum. The sequence continues at coordinate 27,303,050 of CM070571.1, forward strand.
GACAAACGAAGGTTGATCGGATAATAATAGAGTGTTAACCAAATTCGTCAAAAGAAATATATGTACAACTCTATCTCTCTGTTTTTAACTCGATTCCTAATATTTTTCGGAATAAGAGATATGTGTGGAGCTGCATCTCCATATTTTTTTTTTGCAACTCGATCTGTAGTATTTTTTCGAAACATGTATTATTTACCGATGAACGTATAGAGTATTAAACTCGCCAAAAGAAGATCCTTTCTCCGTTTTTTTCGAGAAAATATATCTATTATACCTGGAATATTTACGGAGCAGCCAGCCGGCCACGTCGCCCTCTTCTCCCAAAGTCCCTCTGAAAAAATTAAATTATGTTTAGGTCCTTACGTCGGTTATTTTTTGAAAAAAAAACTTAGATTAAATTTCGCATGGCACAGCAACGCACGTGAATCTAACTAGTTGAGATTATTATCATACTAGACCACCCAATTGGGTGGTTTACTTGTTAGATAGTGGAAAGTAGAAAAGTAATTGTGCCAATTTTGTGACAAAGTTTTTCGTTTCATGCAGCTATCATATTGCAGGCGCTAAAGGTGTATTTTATGCAAGGGAACCATATGCGAATGATTCTGCAGCACATGTTTCCCGTTTTGTTGGACTTGCTATATATCGTTGGAACCAAAGAAAAGCATGTATTCTTCGATTAAATCAAGTCAACTTACTTGTCCAAAAATAATCTCTTTTTATATTTCTACTACTTTTACTTGTTCCTTCAGTCATAAAGTCATAAAAATATGATTCGTGTTTTCTCTTGGTATATATACATCTGGTAGCACTATTAGTTTTCAGTTATATTATCATTTTAGTTTTCAGTTATATTATCATTTTCTAGAATAAAATATTGCTATCTAGATGTGCTTCATTGATTTATTGCAGTAAGTTATTAATGTATGTCATCAATTGGTTACACCTCATGCGTATAATCTCTACTATTCTAAAGTAGCACTTGGTGGCAGTGGTCCGTTTTTCCCACGTCATTAATTGCCGCTTAATTGTCCTGCTTAATTGCTCTATTTAATTGCCCTGCTTAATTGCCCTACGCAAGAAACGAAACGTTGCTTTAATTAGCTAGCTTTTGCAAGAAACGAAGCGTTAAAGATAGATGTTTGATCTTGTGAAATAATTTTTTTTATTTTTTTAATCTTTATTGTTTTTCGTAGCAACGCACGGGCATGTAACTAGTATTTCAGAAATTTCTCCTACTCCAGCATCTATCATGTCCGGTTCTGATATTCATGCGAGACCTCCAAATACTACTGTATCACCATACATTCGGTTCCGTTGATGAAACTTCAAAATGTCCTGCTGAGAACACCAGGGGGCGGAACTAGTGAAAAAATCATCGGGGTTCACCACTTTATCATATATATATATATTAACATACAATAATTTTTTTTTGAGAGGTGCTTCTATGCTCTCCCTCCTAATACAAGTTGCACAAATCTTGAAGCAGACGAAGGGGTAAGTAATCCTCATCTACCCTTCATTTATGCTTTAATATTTGTGCAACTTTAAAAAGGAAGAGCATAGAAGCACCTCTCTTTTTATATATATAGACTAACATACTCTAATTATTTTTTTGACCCGGTGTCCTGTAACACTGGATAACTACATGTACTTCCGCCCCTGGAGAACACTGATGCCCAACATTGGCGTTATGATGTCGAGCGGCAAAAAAGGCAAGGAGAAGGCAACGGGAGTTGATTTCGTTTCAAATTTACATCCTCAGGGTCCTGTCCCCGGGGGAGTACATGCAACTTTAGGCATGATGAGGAGGCCAGGGAGCATTGTAAGAGAAATGTATGTTTTGACTTCCTGAACAAATGAAAAGAAAGGTAAATGTACTCGTATCATTTATATACGTTCATATGATGTTGCAAAAATTTGAATTTTTTTTTTCGTAAATTTGTGTACAAATAAAAGGAGTAATACAAAAAATACAATAGAAGTTTACAACCACGGTAGCAAAGACTATTTAGCTTCAATCCTATCTCTTTTGGTTTTTGAAGCCAACCTGTTAGCCAAACACTTCCCTAAGGCAGCTTCAAACTGTTAGACAACCTCGCTATCGAATAGTCCGGGGTTGCCTAATAGATCTAAACTGGAGAACAGAGAGAGAGGGCGAGAGACACAATATGAGGAAGAACGAGTCTGCTTTATTATTCTGTATGCTTGTGTACAATGGGGTGACCCCCTGCCTCCTATATATAGCGGTTCTGCTTAGAGATAAGGAAGAGTCCATATCGGATACGAATCCGTTTCCTAACAGGATACGAATCCGTTTCCTAACACTCCCCCTTGGACTCTTCACTGCGAGATACATATGCCTCATTAAAACTCCATAAAAACCCAGTGGGAAAAATAATTGGAGAAAGAGTACATAGCACACGCTTGCTGTGTTGCACGGATTGCCTCATCAAAAACCTTATGTAAGAAAACTTCAATGAAAAACTTACTTAAGGAAAAGAGTACAATCCACCCAAACTTCAATGTTAATCTTCAAGATTTACGTTGGGTACTCAAACTTCATGTTTGAGATTTATGTAGGAGTATGTGAAAAATCTCCCCCTGAAATCTGCACTTCTCTAAGCCTCATCATCCCGATTCCTCTAATACATCTTTCAAAGGAAGATGCCGGAGTGACTTAGTGAATAAATCTGCGAGATTTTCACACGACTTAGTATGCAGTATCTTTATCTCGTTCATCTTATGCATTTCATGAGCATAAAAGAACTTGGGGTTGATATGCTTTGTAAGGTTACTCTTCACATATCCCATTTGTACTTGTGCAACACAAGCTGCATTATCTTCATAGATAATAGTGGGGGTTTGTTCCATGTTCAGGCCACATGACTTCTGGATGTGGTGAACCATTCTTCGAAGCCATGCACATTCCCGAGAGGCTTCATACAATGCAATGATTTCTGAGTGGTTAGTCGACGTCGAGACAAGAGTCTGCTTAGACGACTTCCAAGAAATTGCCGTTCCACCGCAAAGGAAAACATACCCAGTTTGTGACTTGCCAAGATGCGGTCCGATAGGTACCAAAGATCGGCATAGCCAACTAAATTCAATTCATTGTTTCTTCAGAAAACAAGCCGAGGTCTTTGCTTCCTTGAAGGTAACGGAAGATGTCCTTCACCCCTTTCCAATGCCTTTTGGTGGGTTCTGCACTGTACCGCGCTAGCAAATTCACGGCAAACGCAATGTCCGGCCTAGTGCTATTCGCAAGGTACATGAGCGCTCCAATTGCACTCAAGTATGGGAATTCCGCTCCCAGGACTTCCTCCCCCTCTTCTTTAGGCCTGTACGGGTCTAGGTCTGCTTGGAGTGACCTTCCGACCATTGGGGTCTTTGCGGGGTATGCCTTTTCAAAGCCAAATCTCTCCAACACTTTCTGCGTGTAGGATGCTTGGTGTACCAAGATTCCGCCTTGGACATGTTCAAGCTGCAAGCCTAAACATTAATTGGTTTTTACCAATTCTTTCATTTCAAACTCAGATTTCAAGTATGTGCATGCTTCTTCAATTTCCTCATCCGTCCCAATGATGTTCAAGTCATCTACATAGACTGAGATTATACAAAATCCATTCGTGGATCGTTGTATAAATACACATGGACAATCTTCATTTGTTCGTGTAGCCTTTCTTGCAGAGAAAGTCACTCAAACGATTGTACCACATTCTTCCCGATCGTTTTAGCCCATACAAGGATTTCTCCAATTTCACATCGTATAGGTTTCTCGCTTGCTCTGTCTTGGTTCGGGATAGGGATACCTTCCGGTACTTTCATGTATATCTCTGAATCCAAGTTTCCATACAAGTATGCTGTGACAACATCCATTAGCTTCATTCTCAACTTCAAGTTGACTGCCATTGAGATCAAGTATCTAAAGGTAATTCCACCCATGACCGGAGAATAGGTTTCTTCATAATCAACCCCAGGACGTTGAGTGAAACCTTGAGCGACAAGCCTTGCCTTGTACCTTACAACTTCATTGTTTTCGTTTCTCTTGCGAACAAAAACCCATTTGTGACCTAGGGGTTTATATGGGGAGGCGTGCGGCACACAGGCCCAAACACCTCTCTTTTGTTTGGAGAGACTAACTCTGCGGTGATTGCCTTCTTCCAATCTTCCCAATCGAGCCTTTTCTTGCACTCTGCGAGAGATGCGGGCTCGGGATCATGATTAATGATCGTGGCAATCTTCTTTGCAAAGTATGCATCGACATTGGCTGTTGCTCTATTCATTGATTCTCCCGTTATTACAAAGTTTATGGCCATTTCATCATGGGGTGCTTCGTGCACTTCTACTTGCTCTTCATTGCTATTTCCCATTCCAGGAGCAAGTTCCTTTAGTTTTTCTCCGCCAATGTGTGCGCACACATTATTTTCGGCGGCTTCTTCCAATGGAAGGTTCAGATCTGGAATTGCCTTTTCCACAGGCTTCTTTCCAGTGCAGTCTCAACTGCTCCCCTTCTTGCTTTGGGGCACTTTTGTGATTGGTCGTGGTAAGTCCTCTCGCCGCTTTTCCCAGGCGTCTCCGGTACTTTGGGTTTGAGAAGCCAGATCTCCTGTTCTTTTTCTTTGAGGCCTCTGAACAGGATGAGGGATACCTTCTGCTTTCTTTGATATTTCCACCCTCTCTGGTGCATTTCTTGCTGGTACATGCGACTTAACCACGCTCTTCAGATCACAAAAATGATCAGGCAGTTCATTTGCTAAATTCTGCAAATCAATTATCTTACAGACTTCTTGATTTGCTTCATTAGTGCGAGGGTCATGCGGGGATCCCAGTGGAATGCCATACTATTTCCGGCATTTTTCATCCAATGGTTGATTCTCTCCCCTAATGACGGAAATGGTCCTCGCCAAAGATGCAATCGGCGAATCGGTCAGTGTGCAAGTCTCCAATCATGGGTTCCAAATACCTGATTATGGATGCACTCTCATAACCAACGATATCCCAGACTTGCGGAGAGGGCCCATTGCAGTCCGCTGTGGGGGTGGTATAGGTACATATACCATACAACCAAAATTTCTAAGATGGGAAATCTTCGGGATGACCCCTTGCACTAATTGCATTGGTGAATGGATGTTGTAGGCCGATGGTCTATAATTGATGAGTGCTGCTGCGTGCAGATCGCGTGTCCCCAACAAGTGTTGGGCAAGTTACAACTCTGCAAGAGCGGTCTGGCAATGAACTTAATCCTCTTTATTAGTGCTTCAGCTAGCCCATTTTGCGTATGGACGTGCGGTACAGAGTGCTCAACAGTTATTCCCGTTTGCTGTGCAATAATCATCAAATGCCTTGGAAGTAAATTACGGCATTGTCCATTCGAATGGACTTCACGCGATGATCGTGAAAAGCATTTTTAATTCGATGATCTGCGAGATCAGTTTTGCGAATGCATGATTCCTTGTTGACAAAGAAACATGTATGCGACCATTTCGAGGAAGCATCAATGAGCACCATAAAGTATCGAACGGCCCGACAAGGGCTGAATCGGCCGCAAATATCCCCTGAATGCGTTCCAGAATGCAGGGATTTCATGTTGCACTTTCATAACAGAGGGTCTAGTTATTAATTTCCCGGTGGCACATGCATGGCACACAAAATCTTCGTGATTCGGGAAATTCTTAACATTAATGCCATGACCTTGTGAGTTGTTAACTATATTTCTCATCAATCTAAGACCAGGATGACCTAATCTACAATGCCATAAAGCAAATAATTCAGAGCTTCTAAAGACAGTCTTCAAAGAAGTATACATCTGCGTGTGCATTGATTTTCGTGTAGTACAACCAGATTCATATGAGGGACATTTTTCTAGTACCATCTTTCCATATTCCGTGCTTCACAATGCACAAGTGTTCTTTGCCATTTTCTTCATTGGTTTCTACGTGAAACCCATTGGCGCGGATATCTTTGAAACTTAAGAGAGTGCGGGTTGATTCAGGGTACAAGAGGGCTTCTTCAATTACCAAAGTTGTACCCATTGGCAATATAATTGTGGCTCTTCCCGAGCCTATTATATGCGTGTCGCTTCTGCGATAGTCGTAATCCTTCCAGCGTTCTTCGTGATCGCCTGGAAGTATTTCACTCTCTTAAGATGGTATTTGTTGTGCCACTATCAACAATGCATATTTCCTCCATTGGGCGCTACACGATTTCTAGATGAAAAGAAAAATAATTCTAATCATAAAGTGGCTAAGTAATTCAAAAGATTGCTTGTAAAGAAAGAATACTTTGGAATAAAGAATAAATTGCAATTCTATTCATGAGAAAAGTATGCTCTTCGAGAGCTTACTATTCATTATGCAATCGATGTCTATGTGAGATAATTCGACAATTCATGTCGCTTCTTCAAAACTCACGTTAGATAATGCCACACCTTTGCACATTCATAAGGTTCTTCCATTAGATTACTACGTGTAATCTAATAGGAAATGGTCGCTAGATTTAATAAAATGCATAATTGAATTCTCATGAGTTTCCAGCAAACTAAAAGAAAGCAATGATATCAAGATTCATATATTCAAAGATGAATGCAAAATTCATAAGTACAAGATTCATAAGTACGGAATTCATAAATGCAAAATTCATAAGTGCAAGATTCATAAATGCAGGATTCATAAATACAGTATTCATAACTGCAAAATTCATATATACACAGATTCATAAATATTCAGAAATACAACTACGTGCATGTAGGTGATCGGCTTCGTGCAAACGATCAGATTCATATGCACGATCGGCCAGGCGATCGATTTTAACGCGGCTTCATGCGCGTGGTGCGTCAGTTCCATGCGCGGCGGCCTTCCTGGCGCGACGGTGGCCGCGTCGTGCGGCGTGCTTGAATTTCATAATAAATTATATTAAAGCAATAAATACAATGCATGGAACAGAACAATAATTGCACAATTCATAAATTCAGAATAAACAATAATTGCACAATTCATAAATTCATAAATGCGGAAATAAATTCTCAGAAATTTCCGAATTTTTCTTAGTATTTGGCAATTTTCTGTTAATTATACAGCAATTTTCCAGCATCACTTGATAACAGAAAATAAATTGCAACATGAATTAAACATGGCATAAGTCTAATTACAACTTATATAATTCTTGTTGGCTGGGAACGAAAACAGGTAATGAATATCTCTGTCAATTTGACTCTTGGCCAGGTCAACTCGCCCTAGGGCTCACATGAGGAGGGAGCACTTCCGCTTCGGTGCCAATTAAAGAACCAAGCCTCATGTGTGTTTTCCTAGACACCAATTGTCTCATATCTGTTTATTCATTACCAAAATCAAATCCCAACCACTCATGTTCTCATTTTATGCCATATGAAAAATTCTGGAATTTTCCTAGCACTTTTCATAATTTCTGCTAATTTCCAAGCAATTTTCAGAATTACTTTACAACAGGAAATTGAATTTCAGCAAATATCAACATGACATAATTCATAAATTCGGAAAATAAATTCTCAGGAATTTCCGATATTCTAATTATTGCAAAAATTCATACAAAAATTCATAAATGCGGGAAAGTAAATTCTCATGAATTTCCTGTATTCTAAACAATACAAACAATGCTAGAATTCATGCAAATATTCATAAATACAGAAAATAAGGCTATTGAAAATTAAAACAGAGCCTAATAAATTTTCTGGATTTTTCTACATATTTTTCATATTTTTCTGTCAATTTTTAGGATTTTCTGGAATTTTAATCAGTTTTTCTGAATTTCTTATTCAATTATCCAAAAAAAATAAATAAATAGAAAAGGAATAAATAAATTGGGGGAGGGCAAAGTGGTAAAATCCTTGCCCTCCCGTGCACCAATCGGTTCAAAACCGAATTGAAGCGGTGGACTTCAAGTCCAATTGCTTTTGGACTTCTTGTCCATCTACTTTTGGACTTCATGTCCTTTGTGCTTGGACTTCGTAGCCGGCCGGGGCACAGGGAGCAAGATCAAGATCGGCCGGGCGCAACGACTGTGGCTGCGGAAGCCAGAGTGGCCTCGGCCGGCGGGGAGCCGGATCGGTTTCGGGCGCGGTTGGAAAGCTTCAAGCGGCAGGTGCAGCAAGCAGCCGGCAGCGTCGGATGGCTGCAGCTCGCGGCTCGGGTGGCGATTCTTGGCGGCGGCGTCTGCCAAGACCGGATGCAGGCACTCGCGACAACGCAACCACGCAGCGCGATGGCGCGGCAGATTCATCGAGGACCACGGCAGCCGGCCGGTTGCGGCTGCGTCTTGCGAGCGATCGTGGCGGTCTGAATAGCCTTGGTTCGGTAAGCGCGGCGGCGGCTCGGCGGGCTGCGGGCCGATCTGATCCGCGCGTTGCGGGACATCGGCTTCATGCCGTTCGTCAACAAAGACAATGGCTTCGTGCCACTTCATTGTATTGTAGCTTCATGCTAGGAAATAATCTGTAATAGATGCTAGATAGCAGTAGCTTCATGCTATGGTCCCTTGCTTCGTGCAAGGTATTTCAAAGTACTGCGAAAAGTAGCTTTGTGCTACGTATGGCAGAAAAGAAACAGGCAAGCGTTTAGATTAAACCTCACTTCTCACCTTCTTCACTTTTTCAATCTGCTTTCCAATAGACTATCGCGTAGGATAGAGTCGCGTAGGACTTTTATTTCGGCAATCCGAGTGGATGCCGGCTTGATGGCGAGTTGATTGCAGATCGGATCGGGCGATCAATCGCCGGTAGTAGACGCGTTAAATCGTCGTCGATGATCCTTCGCTTCTTGTCTTTTCTCACCTTTCAATCTTTCTCCGGTAGAGCTTCGTGCTGATAACGTGTTAGACAACCTCGCTATCGAATAGTCCGGGGTTGCCTAATAGATCTAAACTGGAGAACAGAGAGAGAGGGCGAGAGACACAATATGAGGAAGAACGAGTCTGCTTTATTATTCTGTATGCTTGTGTACAATGGGGTGACCCCCTGCCTCCTATATATAGCGGTTCTGCTTAGAGATAAGGAAGAGTCCATATCGGATACGAATCCGTTTCCTAACAGGATACGAATCCGTTTCCTAACACAAACTACCAGAGAAGTGGATTCTCAGAGAATTAGGAGCAAACGCTGAAAAATAAAGATATAAGATTGTACCGAACATAATCTAAAGTACACACAAGAATCTTAACTAACACCCTTTTCTAATTTCGACCAACGTAACCAATGCGTGTTAAAGTAAATCGCGGTGGCGCTACGCGGAAGACCGGAAGGAGGGAGTCAACAGTCAACCTGGCATCCCAGTGCCCCTGTTGTTTTCGAGACCGACTTCGATCGATGGCGAGCGGTGATCGTTCCAGGCTGCATTACCTCATCCAAGAAATCAAAGAGATGATGGCAGCAGGCCAGGAGGTGAAAGCTGTCCGTGTTAAAAGGCGACAAAAAAGGGTGGCACAAGAATTCGCTCGTTGTGCTGCTTGGCTTTCTGAAATTCCTTTGTGTATTCAACCCCTCCTCTCTCCGATAAATGTACTGACTATCCTGTTCAATCAATAGAGTTCTCTTTTCCCCAAAAATTTATCATTAACAAGTAAATAATTTTACCGGTTAAACTTTCTAGCTCCACCACCTAAGCCAACTTTTCCGGCCCTTTTGCTCAATTTTTCTTTTCGCAAATCTGGCCTTTTATCTGAATGGAATCGTGGATCTGGTCTTTCTCGACCGCGGCACGCATATATTGTGGTAGGTGGACCTATCGCTCTCCTACATCGCAACAGCAGTTGGCTGATATATATTCATCGATTGACAAGGAGGACTCTGTTGTATTCCTTGACCCCTCCTCTCATACTTAGCCAATAATTGAGAAAACATTAGCTTGTATTTTTGTATCGACTTTAGCGGTGGATAACGAACGGATCTTATCTCGCGCCAACTCTTTCCCCTTAGATGGATAGCTGGCCATATTAACTGAAAAAGGGTTGGCATCTAGCTGCATAGCTGGTTTCTGGGTGAACTTTAATCGACCATCATCAATAGCCGACTAGATCTGTTGACGAAAGATATTGCAATCAATAATATTATGCAAAAAATAGTGATGCCACTTACAATACCTTCGTTTCTTGATTTCATCAGCTGACGGTATGGTTTGACCTTTAGGCAATCATATCACATTTTCTTGCAGCAATAAATCAAAAATATGATCACACTTTGTCACATCAAAAACATATTTAACTTTCGACTTAGCCTTAGTTGGCTTGAGCCAAAAACAGACTAAGGATCTTTTTTACTCCCCTTAACCTATTTGGCTATGTTCACTTCAATTTCTCCCTCATCAAATGAACTATCAGACTCATACTTGACGAGATTCACCTTAGGCTTATCTTTGTCCTTGTTATTCTTGAACCTATCTTTAAATCCTTTATTTTTAAAGAATCAGCTTTCTTGAGTCGATACCCTATACAAAAAGTGACTTAAATCAATAACTTTTGGCCACCAAACTTCTCCTTTCAAGGACGGAATTAATCCCTAAAAAGCTAAATCGGCTAACTGATTGTCAAGCAGCACAACGCTAAAACACCGATTTCTAACTTTCCTAAACCTTTTGATATAATTCATTACTGATTCTCCAAATTTCTGCCGGACAAAGCTTAGATATGATATCCTCAATTTTAAGCTTCCACAAAAAAATATTCATCGAATCGGCTTTCCAAATCGGCCCAAGTATTGATCTAATTTCGAGGTAGTGTTGTGAAGCAGGTAAAAGCTGCTCCAGACAAAGATAATGAGAATAGTTTTACTTTTAGCCCATCGGACCGTGCTGCTTCACCGCATTATGGCAAAAAGCGCACGATGTGCTCCAATGTTATTGTGGAGTTATCTTCTGAAAATTTAGTAAAGTCGGGAACCCTATAATTATTTGGGTATGGGATCTGATCAATGTAATCAGGATATGGCTTTCTATAGCCGATAGGTCGCCACTTTGGCTGGATGCCAAATTGGCCCCTCAAGACGGTGCTAATAGCTTCGGCCCAATCAGTTTCTTTAGCCATCGCTACTCGTGCTTGAGGTGCCTACCAACTAGTGGCAAATTCATTATGCTAGCCCCGGGTGCGAACTCGGGTTGGTGTTGCAGTGAGGGTTGCATCGGTGCATGTGATTGCTCATAACCGATATTCTACGGCCTCAATGTCGGCTCAGGAAGCAAAATGAATGGCTACGAATACGACACAACCCTATAAGGGGCTGAATCCCTTTTAGGAATTGGCTCAACATACCGTGAGCATACATGGGTCTCAATCTGTTGAGCGACCGATCCAGGATAGACGTAAAACAGAGCGGTCGGAGGTAAACCAGGTTGGTTGCCTAATTTGGAGCAATCTATGTAAGCCCGATAATGGGTAATCCTGCTCGCACCAGGATCCAGTGGCAAGACCACGGTCGTCTGTGTCTATGCCAAAGTTGGGATAGTAGCCGACGGTTTTGGATTGACCACGGGCTTAACATTCTAGACATTCTGGGCGATGAAATAGGCTAGATACGTCAGCAGAGTTTGCACGGGGTCAAGAAAAGTACCAGCCGACACAGTTCTTGCGCGACTTCTTTGACACTGTTGGCTATCATCAGCTAAGGGTGTTTACCAAAGTCAATGATTGGTTGACGAGAGTACAATGTATAGATTGATTAATCGTATCAGATAACTTCGCTTGGACAGGTATATATTGGCTTTCCTGTGCTCTTTCGGCAGCATCTGGAGCCTCCTTGCCACCTAAGCTGATCATCGGCAATGCGGAGTTCTGCGTGATGCCGCATCAGGTCTTCTGATAGCAATTGAGCATCATATGCTTAAACACCGCCTTTGGTTTCGCTGCTATCACGTCAAATCGTCCATTGTAGGGACGATTATCACCTCAGGGTTGACATCAAATGAAGAAATTAATTTTCCAGTAGAAGACATTGTGATCCGATCAAGTCCCACTAGGCATGCCAAAAGTGTGCTGACACCAAGAAACGTGACGAAGGGTTGATAGGTATCAACACATGCAAACACCAGGTTTAACTTTGGGTGCAGGCATACCAGCCGATTTGATCCAGCAATCGGCAAGAGGATAATATGTAATTCAATCGATCGTTTAGCCAATCTAATCTTTTGATGGTAATCGATATAATCAATTTTATTTAAGCCGATTGATATCAAAGTAACCGATAGATGTAATCAACCTAATTGAGTTGATTAGAAGAGGGTAAAGGTTGTTTTTCCCAAAGAGGACGATGAGCAACAAAATTGGAGAAAAAACAAACCTGGATTGATGTAAGTCGATGTAATTAATAACCGACGATGCGCAACTTTATTGATTAAGCGAATTACAAAGAAAATATTACAAAGCTAAAAAATTACTCGTAGTTGACAAAAAGTAAAGTAAAATGTAGAGCGAATTGTTTGATTTTGTTGATTTGTCCTTTCCCAATGTCACCCATCGCCTCCTTTTATAGCATCTGGTCCGATTGTGTCCTCCTCGATCTCTTCACAAAATTGTCTGTATCGGTCTTAGCTTTTTCCATGATATTTTTCCCTTTGAGATCAACATCAGTTACAATCCGATATACCCGTATCGATTTATAGCTTTTCAAACCCGATAATTTCCTTAATAAACCAACCATACCAAACCGATTCTTACTAAATCGGCCATGTGCCAAATTCTGGTGTCAACACCATCCTTGTTTAGGTAGTGCAGCATGCTTCACGACAAACCCGAAAGCCACCTTTATAATTACCCACGTATGGAGTAGCGTTTAGCAACCCCTAAGTAAGTCATTACACATCTCGAGTACATGCATCAACATCAAGTCTAAGGATATAGCATACATATTGTATATAATACCAACTGATGACAAGTAAGATATAGTGGTTCCCACCCCTGGGGGGGCAATTGGTTCCTCCCGCCCATCGAAGCGGGCTAGGTTGACTCGAATGGTTCCGCACCGAGCGACTATTTCTTCTGGAGGGAGCGAAGAATTGGGCGAAGATGAAGATGACAGTTTGAGCGATGAGGAAACGAGTGAAGAAGGGGATTTGTCGGCTTCCGTAGCGATTGTTCCGCCCGTTCCATTGTCTACTCCCAGGGCGAGCCCCTCCTGGTCAACACCCACCGGCGCGGCCGCCGTGCCTAATCCAGATACGATTCCTGGTGGTGCTTCATCCACTAATGAAGCGATGGATCCGTCGTTGCAGCCTCGTGTTGTGGACTTGGCGCCTAGTTCGGGCCTTGCCGAGGGGCAATCTGCTTCCGGGGCAGCGGAGCCTCCCCCCGTATCGCATCCTCCGGATACGGGTCTAAGTGTTGGTCCAAACGAGGAACGTTCTCCAGGCTACTCGTTCTTGAATATTCCCGATGTGAACTTTAGTGATCTTGAAAGCGAGGAAGAGAAAGGTGATATGCTTGTTGAGGAGATTTTTGGCCCGTTGGGGGGCGGATCCAGACCTATCGCTGGGGAAGCTGACCCTCCGGCCGCGGAGGTGCTGGACGTTCACGATGAGACCAATATTCATCCCCTTGAGGGAATATGCGGCCTTCAATTGGAAACTGTCGTACCAGATACCCCCTTGGGGGCTGAAGGTTCGACTCCTGAAACTTCTCCCCGGGGATTTTCCGGTTGTGCTAATTTGCTAAGATCTGACGGAGCGCGCGCAGGAATGCAGGATGTCGAAACAGCGAGGGGAGTCGTAACTGCTGAACCAGCCCCTTCTGGATTAGATGCTACTGCTTCGTTTCAAGTCGGTATCGGGGGTCTGGAGCCCCTTGAGGCCATTTTGGCGGGTTCCCCATCCGCGGGCGAGGGGGATCCATCACCTGAGTTACCTGGCTCCAGGGTCCGGCCCAAACCGCCCCCTTTCAAGTTCAATTTATCAGACTTATCAGCTGGGGATTTCGAAAGCGGTGTAGCTTCAGGCCCTACGTTAAGAAGGATGCGGCAGGCTTTCAGTCCATACAAGGACTCGGTGGCCCTCTTTGAAGGTCTTCATGATCTCCGGCTTTGCGAGGCTTCTTTGGATTGTTCCCTGAAGGGGGCCATTGTGGCATCTGAAATAATCCGTCAGAACCGGGACCTTCAAAAGCGGCATAGCGCAGCTACTGGTCAATGCCGAACTGTCCAAAGTCATGCAGAGGGACTGGAGGTTGAAAATGCCCGGTTGACGGAGGCTCTGCGGAACTCCGCTGAAACTTTAGCCAAGGCACAAACCAAACTATCACAAAGTCGTGACTTGGTGGCTCGAAACGCTGAGCTCGAAGAGGCCGTATCTTCGATGAAGGAAAGCCTTAGCACGACAGAGGAGGCGCTCGGTGGCGGAACGAAATGAGAAGAAGGATGATCGCATAGAAGAGCTAAAAAGTCTCCTAAAAGTCATGGAGGACAGTAACAGGACCCTCAGGAAGGCTGCGAAAGAACACCCTCAACAGCTCGCGATAGTGAAACTGGAGGCGCAAATGCATTTTAACAATAGCAAACGGGCGGAAGAACATTGTGAACAGATTGAAAAGGCGCGGCAATTTTTTGCTTCGGGGGTCCAAGGTGCGACGGACACCTTTCTGTAGCAACTCCCTCGCTTGGGAATCGAAGCCAGCTCGAGTCAAAGTCGCATTCCTTCATCTGACTCCGAAGCTATCAAATTTCTTCAAACCTCCGTCGGGTTGTTTGGGTCTTCTGCTGTGGCCTTTGGCGATCATTGTACGAAGCTGGGGTCCCTCAAAACTGCCCAGCTTTTGGAGGTGAAGTGTTGTGAGCATGTTCATGAGCATTTCAGAGCCGTTTCTGCTGCCCTAGCTCAACCTGGATTTGCTGACCTCGTATCAACCTTCCTCCGCCGCGACTCGGTTGGCTTCTCGCTTTATCTCCGATTTCTGGAAACAGCATGGAGAAAAGGCAGCAAAGGAATCAGTTATGCGGGCCCGTGCTGCGATGAGCTCTTCCAAGCCCGCAGCCAAGGCGAGTGAAGCGAGGGGTGTGGAGGACCTTGCTCCTCTGTAGTTTCGCCCCTTCTTCTTTCTTTATTATTTATTTATTTATTATTATTATTATTTTAGGACCCCTTGCATGTTGAAGAATGTCTCTGTTTGGCACGGTAAACTTAATCTCGTACACTTCTTAGCTTCGCCTGTTTCCTTGATTCTGGATTCGTATGTTGTTGTTGACATGACACGTGTAAGAACACGCCAGTTTTGCTTATTTTGCCCGCGTGCTTTAATTTTCTTGACACTTGAGATTTGTGGAGATAAGTGCAATGCTTGGGAAATGAAGAGCCTCCTCGATTTCTTGCATCAACATTTGTGCTAGACTTCTCGGCTCCCTCGCGCTGGGTGCGTATATAAGGATACCGTTGCACCCAGAGTGGACTATGATGCCTTCTCCTCAATCAACCTGACTCTTCGTGCCTTTGGGTTTCCGCCCCGTTTTCTCTTCGCCAACTTATTCCCGACGAACTAGCTGCCATGGCTGGCCTTCCACCTGGTACAGTCGACGAGGGGTTCCCAACCGAACTCTGGATCGACTTTGATCGCGCTATGGAGGAGTTGGCCGCACAGGAGGCCCTTGCTCGTGATATCGCCAACATCTATGTGTTGATCGAGACTGTGCCCAGGCTCTTCGGGGTGATGGACGCTCTCATCGAGGCGGTGAGGCGCGCGCATGGCATTTAGGGTCAATATATGTAAAAGACTCTATATCCCATAGCGCTGCCTTATATAATAAAATGGATGTTAAGTCTTCATGAGAGTTTCTGTTTTCATTTTTGTATATTTTTTGTTTTCGCTTCAATCTTCGATTTCGACGCCTAGCCCAGCAAAGCGCCGATGTATTTCGACACTCACGATATCATGGCATTGCTTATTGCCCAAATATTAGGAGGATTTAGCCATGCTAGAGGCGAAGCGGTAGTCATATCATCGGAGCGAAGGGATGGGTGGGTCATAAGCCCTATCGAGCATCCCGTTAAGTCCTACCCAGAGCGAGGCTATGGGCCTTCGGAGCGAAGGGACGGGTGGGACGTAAGCCCGACCAAGCATCCCGTTAAGTCCTACTCGGCGCGAGGCTACGAGCCTTCGGAGCGAAGGGATGGGTGGGACGTAAGCCCGACCAAGCATCCTGTTAAGTCCTACCCGGCGCGAGGCTACGGCCTTTGGAGCGAAGGGATGGGTGGGACGTAATCCCGACCAAGCATCCCGTTAAGTCCTACCAGGTGTGAGGCTACGAGCCTTCGGAGCAAAGGGACGGGTCGGACGTAAGCCCGACCAAGCATCCCGTTATGTCCTTCCCGGCGCGAGGCTATAGGCCTTCGGAGCGAAGGGATGGGTGGGACGTAAGCCCCACCAAGCATCCCGTTAAGTCCTACCTGGCGCGAGGCTATGGGCCTTCGGAGCGAAGGGATGGGTGGGACGTAAGCCCGACCAAGCATCCCGTTACATCCTTCCCGGCGCGAGGCTACGGGCCTTCGGAGCGAAGGGATGGGTGGGACGTAAGCCCGACCAAGCATCCCGTTAAGTCCTACCCGGCGTGAGGCTACGGGCCTTCAAAGCGAAGGGATGGGTGGGAAGTAAGCCCGACCAAGCATCCCATTAAGTCCTACCCGACGCGAGGCTACGGGCCTTCAGAGCGAAGGGACGGGTGGGACGTAAGCCCGACCAATCATCCCGTTAAGTATTTTGGTTTGATCTCTTGAGACGCCAAAAGGATCTTTCTTCATGACGGTTTCTGCTATTTTATTGATAGCACTTTGTACATTCTTCGCATCCGTATTTCATGGACTATGGGTAAAACTTTTTGAGAGCGTCTATGTTCCAAGTCCGTGGTATCTCTCTGTCATCTGGGGTAATGAGCTTGTGCGCACCTTTCGCCATGGAGTCTTGGATGATGTATGGTCCTTCCCATGTCGTCTCTAACTTGGCGAAGGCCGGAGCAGCTTTCTTGAGCACTACGTCCCCGGAATGCAATCCGCGCTTTTTTACCCTTTTGCTGAAGCTTCGTGTTAAGGCCGTCACGTATGCCTTCATGGTCTTTAAAGCTTGAAGTTTATGCTCCTCCGTCAAATCATGCGTGATGTCGATTTCCTCGTGAATTGGGGCTTTAATTATCCGGAGAGATTTTGCATGGACTTCCGCGGGGGAGACGGCCTCCTCCTCGAATATGAGCCGATACGGAGAGAATCCAGTTGCTCTTGATACAGAGGTACGGGTCGCCCACAGGACATGAGGAAGCTCATCGGGCCAACTTTTTGCCGAACCATCGAGCCTCTTTTTGATGCCGTCGAGGAGTAATCCGTTCACTCGTTCAACCGCCCCGTTCAATTGAGGATGACCCACCGAAGCGAAGCAGATCATTGTCCCAACGCTTTCACAGTAATCGTGGAACTTTTTAGAGTCAAACTGGGAACCGTTGTCCGTTATAATCTGGAATGGGACCCCATATCTGCATATAATGGTCTTCCACAGAAACTTGATGGCCGTGTCAGCAATTATTCTTGCCATCGGTTCTGCCTCAATCCATCGGGAAAAGTAATCGATGGCGATGATCACAAACTGTGAAATCATGTGCTGAAAAATTGGCTTAGAATTGAATTTGCAAAAATGTGTTTTGACAATTTGACAAGAAACAGCAAGTTTCGCTTTGGCGCCGGACCAAACTTAAAAAAAAACAGTAAGTTTCCCATCTACGACGGACCAACTTTATTGGTCCTTTGTAAACATGCTTTTGACAACCTCATTCTCCCATGTACAACAGACCAACTCTCTTGGTCCTTTGTAAACATGCTTTTGACAACCTCATTCTCCCATGTACAACAGACCAACTTTCTTGGTCCTTTGTAAACATGCTTTTGACAACCTCATTCTCCCATGTACAACAGACCAACTTTCTTGGTCCTTTGTAAACATGCTTTTGACAACCTCATTCTCCCATGTACGATAGACCAACTTTTTTGGTCCTTTGTAAACATGCTTTTGACAACCTCGTTTTCCCATGTACGACAGACCAACTTTTTGGTCTGTCGTAAATGTGTTTTTGAAGGTTGTTGTGCCAAACCAAGTTATTGAAAAGCGATAAGTTTTACATGTGCAGCGGACCAAATTTTTGGTCCGTCGTGAATGGGTTTTTGAGTGATTTTGAGATTGAATTTTGATTTTGATTTTGAGATTATGAAATTTGTGAGAATTTCATGATGCTTATTTTGAAGTGGATTTTATGCAATGCTCGTGTGAGTAGTTGCATCGATTAATGTGAGTCAAGTCGTGGACTTGTGCTCGGAGTATTTTGTGGTTTGTTCATGTGCGGTATTGCTCGAAGACGAGCGTGGTCGATGACTGGACCGGAACTAGGTTCATGGAGGACCTGAGGTTCGGGACTAGGTTCAGGAGGAACTGAGGTCTTGGTGGTCAAGGATGTCATGCGGGACGTTCGGGCTAAGAGAATGGTGCACATGAAGAATGGTTAGTCACGTGAGAATGGCAGGAGGTCATTCGCGTGCAAAGTGTTAGTCACGTGAGTATGGCAGGTGGCCATACGCGTGCAAAGTGTTAGTCACGTGAGTATGGTAGGGTTGCCATACGCGTGCAAGAGTTGTATTCGGCCAGGTTGGGCCAAGAGGAGTTGTGTTGAATACGGACTCCTTCTAGATTAGGAATTGTATTCAGAACTCCTTGTGTTTTGCTCCTTTAAATAGGAGGGGTGTCTCCTGTTGAAGGGCATCCAACCAAGTAGAGCTGAGCGCATCAAGCCTTGAGCTTGGTTTTAGGGTTTGTACTCTTTTGATGAGAGTATTTTAGACAAGAAATAAAGATCAATTCTTCCAAGATTTTTGCGTGTTACAGTAACCACGTCGCTACAGTGTTTTCTGTTTTGGTTCTTGTTTGCATGCTTGTTCTAAATCTAGATTGGTTTTTGATCGTTGAGTTTCATCTTGATTTGATCCATCAAAAACCGTTCTAGGGTATTGATTTAGAGTTTCTCAAAGTCTAGTTGATTAATCTTTTGAAGATCTTGTTTAATCTTGAAGTTTTGATTAGATTGATTCTCGTCAAGTTCTGGATCAGCAAGCTTGCGAAGCTTATAACTTTTGATCCGTAAGTCCGATTGAGCTGATTCTTTTTGGGTTGGATTCGTATTGGAATCTAGTTTCTCGTGTCCAAATTTCAGATCAATCCGACGGTTGGATCTCTGGGAATTAGCGTTTTACCGAATCTCTGTCACTCTGTTTTTGTCGAAAACGAGGCAATTATTTGGTTCTGTTTTGGGGTGAACTTTTAATAGATCAAGAATTTGGTTTTAGCTTCCGCACAATCATTCACCCCCCCCTCTGATTGCTATATTCGTATTCTTCGATCCTACAAGTGGTATCAGAGCCAGGTTTTTCTAATCTATCTTAACCGGTGATTAGATCAATGGATCGTTATTCGACAAAACCATGTGTGTTCGATGGTGTTGATTTTCAGTTTTGGAAGGCCAAGATGGAGGCGTTCATCCAAGCACAGGGCTTCACAATTTGGGAGAAGGTCTACAAGCCATATGAAGTCCCTGCAAACGACAACGTCAACGACACCAATCGCACACATGTTGAAGCAAATAGCAAGGCGCGCAACTTGATCATCCAAGGCTTGGGACGTAGCGACTTCGATCGTGTGGTTCATCTTCGATCCGCATATGAGGTTTGGAAATCTCTTTGTGATTACCATGAGGGTTCTAACACTGTCAAAGAGGTTCGCCAAGATATTTACAAAAAAGAATACATGCGTTTTGAGATGAAACCTAGTGAATCTGTAGATGACTTCTTTGCACGTTTCAATAAAATTCTTAGCAATCTACGTGCTATTGGAGTTAGCTACACTGATGCTGAAAATGCTCGACAATTGCTTAGTGCTTTGGACATGTCAGTGTGGGAGATGAAAGTAACATCTATACAAGAATCTACTACCATGAGCACACTCACATTAGATGTTCTTTACTCTAAGTTGAAAACTCATGAGTTGGATGTTCTTGCCAGGAAGGGTAACATTAAATCAATTGCTTTGATCTCTAACCCTAACATGTCAAAAGCAAATTCTTCTTCTAGCTTTGCCTTGTCTTCCATGTCTTCTTTAACAGATGAGCAACTTGAAGAGTTTCCTGAAGAAGATATGGCACTACTCTCTTCTCGCTTTAACAAAGCTTTGCAGAATGTGAGAATGAGAAAAAGAGGTGGTCCTCCAAGATGCTATGAGTGTGGTGACCTCAACCATATTCGCACAAATTGTCCTAAGCTTGCAGGAAAAACATCAAAGGAGGAGAAGGACAACGGCCAAGGAATGAGAAGAAAAGGTTCTCGTCAAATGATAGGAAGAAGAAGAGCTTCATCAACCGCAAGGTGGTTCACCGAGTTCTTTCCGCTCTTGAACAAGTCAATTTGAGCGATGTGGACTCGGAGAGCAGCGAAGATGATGCAACTCCAAGCAAGCATGATTTGATAGGATTATGTCTCATGGCAAGCAGCAAGGATAGCTTCACCGAGGACGATCATGACAGCGACTTCAATGAGGTAGATCCTTCTTACGATGAATTAGCTATTGCTGTTGCTCGTCTTGGTAAATTGCTTGATAAACGTGACAAGAAAATTAAGAAACATGATTTTGTTGTTGAATCATTGAATGCTGAAATTGCTAGACTTAAAACTTTGATTCCTGATGATGATGCTTGCAAATCATGTGACTTAATTTGGAATGAGCTTACTTCGCTTAGGAAAGAACATGCTTCCTTGATTGAGAAAATTAATGCTGAAAGTGAGAAAAATGAGAAACATATTAAACATGCTAGCTGTTTCACTGATGATTTGCATGGTTTAACTTCTTGTTCTAAATGCTCAACTCTTGAATTAAAATTAAAAGATGCAAATGCTAGGGTTTCTCAATTGACTGATGATCTGCTTACACATGAGGTTCTTTCATGCTCAACTTGTCGTAAGCAAAAAGGAAAAGTGAATGTTCCTTGCAATAATTGTTTAACTCTTGCTAAGAAAGTTGATTACTTGCAAAATTCTTTGGAACGTTTCACTAATGGCAAGAAGAAGTTGAACATGATTTTGGATCAATCTAAGGTTAGCACAAACAAGAGAGGTTTAGGTTTTGATCCTTATGCCACATATGAAACTAAACCTCGCACTGTTGTTCAGGCTCCTTGCAAAATTGAGTTATCTAATGAGCCTAAGAAAATTGCTTTTCAATCTGCTGGTTTTTTATCTTCTACTATGATGAATGCAAAATGTGCTTTTACTGTTAAAGCTAAACATCATGTCAAGTACACTTGCACTCATTGTGGTAGAGATGGACACTTAGTAGATTTTTGCTTTAGACTAGCCAAACAACAAAAGAAGGAAAGAACTAAGGCTAAGTCAAATTTCAGCAAAGCACATTTTTATGCGCCTAGAGTGATGAAAACACCTTCTGTTCCTAGAAACATGGGAAAAGGCAAATCTGATTTTGTGCATAAAAATTATCGTGTTGTACCCTCTTGTTGTGCGTCGTGTGTCTCAAGATCGATTCCCAAAAATCTCATTCCTAACCCCAAGATCGAGACCTCGACATGTTTTGCTATGTAGGCTTCTCGCGAGGAAGGAGAACATATGGCTAGTGGATTCGGATGCTCACGCCACATGTCCGTGATAAGAATTGGTTCTCCTCCTCACTCGTGCATCGCGCTGAAAGTGTTACTTTTGGAGATGCTTCTTCCTCTTTTGTTGTGGCAAAAGGTACAGTAAAGGTAAGTGACAAGTTTATGTTCAAGGATGTGGCTCTTGTTGAAAACTTGAAATATAACTTGCTTTCTGTCTCTCAAATGCTTGATGAAGATCTTGAGATAAGCTTTAAGAAAAATGAATGCAAAGTGCTAGATGCTTCAGGTGATCTTGTGTTCAAAATTTCTCGTTTTGGAAAAGTCTTTAAAGCTGATTTTGATGCATCACCTTCTTCTAAGCATAGGTGTCTAATTGCCAATGTTTCTAAAGATTTATTCTTTTGGCATCGTAGACTTGGTCATATTGGTTTTGATCATCTTACTCGTGTAAGTGGTTTAGGTCTTATACGTGGCTTGCCTAAGCTTAAGGGTGATAGCAATCTAGTATGTTCTTCTTGTAGACATGGTAAGATGATTGCAGGTTCACATCCACCTCTTACCATAGTGATGACAAACGCTCCAGGACAGCTTCTACATCTTGATACAGTTGGACCATCTCGAGTCCAATCCTTTGGAGGCAAATGGTATGTGCTTGTGATTGTTGATGATTTTTCTAGATACTCTTGGGTATACTTTATGGCATCTAAGGATGAGGCTTTTAGTCATTTTAGAAGTCTTGTTCTTAGGCTTTCTATTGATCATCCAGGAGCTCTCAAAGCTATTAGAAGTGATAATGGAACTGAATTCAAAAATGCTTCTTTTGATCACTTTTGTACTGAAAAAGGAATTGATCATCAATTTTCATCTCCTAGAGTGCCTCAACAAAATGGTGTAGTTGAAAGGAAAAATAGAACGTTAGTTGAGATGGCTAGAACCATGTTAAATGAACATCACACTCCTAGAAACTTTTGGGCTGAAGCGATTTCAACTGCATGTTATGTTTCAAACCGTGTGTTTTTGAGATCAAAATTGGGTAAGACTCCATATGAGCTTCGGTTTGGACACAGGCCTACTGTTTCTCACTTTAGGGTTTTTGGATGCAAATGCTTTGTCTTGAAATCTGGAAATCTTGATAAATTTGAAGCTAGATCAATGGATGGCGTTTTCCTTGGATATCCTGCTCATACTCGTGGCTATCGTGTGCTTGTTTTGGAGACTAACAAAATTGTGGAAACTTGTGAAGTTACTTTTGATGAGGCTAGTCCAGGCACTAGTCCAAGTGATGCAGTACAAAGCATACATTCAGGGGAGAAAATCTTTGAAGATGATGATGATGTTGAAGATGAGGTCTTGACTCTTCCTAATGCACAACAAGATGTAGCACCTTTGGCACCTACTACTACATCACCTACAGCTAACCATCCTCAAGCTACAACATCATCTGTACATGCTGAAAATGAAGAAGGAGAAGGAGAAGTCTCAAAAGCCAATGCTCCCTTGCACATTCAAAAAATGCATCCATCTGAACAAATTATTGGAGACCTAAATGAGAGAGTCACTCGATCCAGGTTTATTCATTCTGACACTCATGCTCATTCTGCTTTAGTTGCCTCTTTTGAACCCAAAGATATATCTCATGCATTATCTGACGAATCTTGGATCAATGCCATGCATGAAGAATTAGAGAATTTTGAACGAAATAAAGTTTGGAAACTTGTCTCACCACCTCCAGATTTTAATGTTATTGGAACTAGATGGGTTTTCAAAAATAAACAAAGTGAGGATGGTGTTGTTGTTAGAAACAAGGCTAGATTGGTTGCTCAAGGTTACACTCAAATTGAAGGCTTAGATTTTGATGAAACCTTTGCTCCTGTTGCTAGAATTGAAGCCATTAGAATCCTTTTAGCTTTTGCTGCATCCAAAGGTTTCAAATTGTATCAAATGGATGTGAAAAGTGCTTTTCTGAATGGCTACATAAATGAGGAGGTTTATGTCAAGCAACCACCTGGTTTTGAAAATCCAAAGTTTCCAAATCATGTGTTCAAACTATCAAAAGCTTTGTATGGTTTGAAACAAGCCCCTAGAGCATGGTATGATAGGCTAAAAACCTTTTACTTGAAAAGGCTTTTTAATGGGAAAGGTTGACAAAACTCTCTTTTACTCAAGCAAGGCAATGATCAACTATTCGCTCAGATTTATGTTGATGATATTATCTTTGGTGGTTCATCTCATGTTTTAGTGTCTGAGTTTTCAGAAACAATGAGGAAGGAGTTTGAGATGAGTATGATGGGTGAGTTGACATACTTTTTGGGATTTCAAATCAAGCAAACAAAGGATGGTACCTTTGTACATCAAAGCAAATACACAAAAGACTTGTTGCATAGATTTGGGATGGAAAAGCGACAAACCAATCATGACACCTATGGAAAGCAATTGCACACTTGATCCGGATGAAGATGGTGAGCCGGTTGATCAAAAGGAATATAGAAGTATGATAGGTTCACTTTTGTACCTCACTGCATCAAGGCCGGATATACAATTTGCTGTATGCTTGTGTGCTCGTTTTCAAGCTTCCCACGTGCTTCACATCGACAATGTCAAAAGGATTTTCGTGTATCTTCATGGAACTCAAGATTTTGGCATTTGGCTTTACCTTCCTCATGCATTAGTTTGAGATCTTTTACGATGCTGATTTTGGAGGATGTAGAATTGATAGGAAAAGCACTTCTGGTTCATGTCACTTCTTGGGAAATTCTCTCATTGCATGGTCATCTAGAAAGCAATCTTCTGTTGCACAATCAAGCTATTGAATCTGAATATGTGGTCTGCTAGATGTTGTTCTCAAATTCTTTGGATAGTAGCTACACTTAAAGATTATGGGGTTATTTTGGATAGTGTTCCTCTTCTGTGTGATAACACTAGTGCAATTTGCATTGCTAAGAACCCTGTGCAACATTCAAGAACAAAACATATTGACATCAGATTTCACTTTCTTAGAGATCATGTTGAAAAAGGCAACATTGTGCTTCATCATGTGGATACTGAACATCAATTGGCAGACATTTTCACAAAAACTTTGTCTTCTTCTCGTTTTGCTTTTATTCGGGGAGAACTTGGAATTGTTCATCCAATGGGATTGTTTTGAGGGGGAGTTTCTTTACCAAGTTCTTTCACTTAATGAGCTCACTTTATCATATTTCTTTATATGTTATGTAATTGAGCTAATATATGATAATCTAATTATCTCACTTGAACTAAAAATGACATTGAGGAATTCCCTGGACTGATTACCTATAGCTAAATATTCTGTGATATCTTACTCTTCTAGGCTTGATATTGAATCCTCTTGACAAATTTGGGCTATGAAGCAAGTGTGGTTTCAACTTTACTCTTTCATAAGACCTTTTAATCACTTTTGCATGTTTATAATCAAAGAAAAATGAAATGAAAAGGGAATCAATAAAAAAGGGTTGTTAAAAGCAAAAAACCTCAAGTTATGTGCTTGTGCTTGCTTTCCTAAAAGATAAGATGTATGCTTCAAGCATGCCATTCCCTCAAAGATAAGATGTATGCTTCAAGCATGCCACTCCTAGAAAATAAAAGAAGTATGCTTCAAGCATGCCACATGCGATTTATTGTTTAAAGATTAAATTGGTCTACTAGATTGGAGTTGAAACTACTTGCTCGCCCTGATTTGTTATTTGCTTCAACTTTGAGCCTTTGTTTTTCTACTAAAGGTTTTGCTTAGTACTTGGCTATAGTTGACTGAATTGAGGTTGAGATGCATGTCATTCCCTAACTTGTTAAAATCACATCAAGATCATGTATTTTGCATAATATATGATATATAAGGTTATATGATCGAATGAGCTCATCTTTTTCTATCTTGGCACTCCCTTGTTTCTCCTTGTGAAATCATTGTTTCAGAAAAATTTTGAACATGTTCTCTCTTTTGTACTCTTGATGAATCCATTGTCAAAGGGGGAGAAATTTGGGAATCATTGAAAAGTTTTAAAAAAGGGGGAGAAAAAAAAAGGGGGAGTTGTTTTTGGAAATTTGAGAATTTTGGGAGAAGTTTGGAGAATTTTGGAATTTTTTGGCACATTGCACATTCACACACATTTTCCTTCTCAGGGGGAGATTTTATTTTGCTTTTTGGTCAAAGGGGTAATTCTGTGTTTTCTCTTTTTGGTCCTTCATCCTTTGGATTTAAAAATCTTTTGTAAAGTGAATGCCAAACGTTCAATTCTAAGTGGTGTTGCCAATGTTTTCATCAAGGGGGAGATTGTGAAATCATGTGCTGAAAAATTGGCTTAGAATTGAATTTGCAAAAATGTGTTTTGACAATTTGACAAGAAACAGCAAGTTTCGCTTTGGCGCCGGACCAAACTTAAAAAAAAAAACAGTAAGTTTCCCATCTACGACGGACCAACTTTCTTGGTCCTTTGTAAACATGCTTTTGACAACCTCATTCTCCCATGTACAACAGACCAACTCTCTTGGTCCTTTGTAAACATGCTTTTGACAACCTCATTCTCCCATGTACAACAGACCAACTTTCTTGGTCCTTTGTAAACATGCTTTTGACAACCTCATTCTCCCATGTACGACAGACCAACTTTTTTGGTCCTTTGTAAACATGCTTTTGACAACCTCGTTTTCCCATGTGCAGCGGACCAACTTTTTGGTCTGCATGCGTAAATGTGTTTTTGAAGGTTGTTGTGCCAAACCAAGTTATTGAAAAACAAGAAGTTTTACATATGCAGCGGACCAAATTTTTGGTCCGTCGTGAATGGGTTTTTGAGTGATTTTGAGATTGAATTTTGATTTTGATTTTGAGATTATGAAATTTGTGAGAATTTCATGATGCTTATTTTGAAGTGGATTTTATGCAATGCTCGTGTGAGTAGTTGCATGGATTAATGTGAGTCAAGTCGTGGACTTGTGCTCGGAATTATTTTGTGGTTTGTTCATGTGCGGTGTATTGCTCGAAGACGAACGTGGTCGATGACGGACCGGAACTAGGTTCATGGAGGAGCCGAGGTTCGGGACTAGGTTCGAGGAGGAACCGAGGTCTTGGTGGTCAAGGATGTCATGCGGGACGTTCGGGCTAAGAGAATGGTGCACATGAAGAATGGTTAGTCACGTGAGAATGGCGGGGAGGTCATTCGCGTGCAAAGTGTTAGTCACGTGAGTATGGCGGTGGCCATACGGCGTGCAAAGTGTTAGTCACGTGAGTATGGTAGGGTTTCCATACGCGTGCAAGAGTTGTATTCGGCCAGGTTGGGCCAAGAGGAGTTGTGTTGAATACGGACTCCTTCTAGATTAGGAATTGTATTCAGAACTCCTTGTGTTTTGCTCCTTTAAATAGGAGGGGTGTCTCCTGTTGAAGGGCATCCAACCAAGTAGAGCTGAGCGCATCAAGCCTTGAGCTTGGTTTTAGGGTTTGTACTCTTTTGATGAGAGTATTTTAGACAAGAAATAAAGATCAATTCTTCCAAGATTTTTATGCTACAAGAACCACGTCGCTACAGTGTTTTCTGTTTTGGTTCTTGTTTGCATGCTTGTTCTAAATCTAGATTGGTTTTTGATCATTGAGTTTCATCTTGATTTGATCCATCAAAAACCGTTCTAGGGTGATTTAGAGTTTCTCAAAGTCTAGTTGATTAATCTTTTGAAGATCTTGTTTAATCTTGAAGTTTTGATTAGATTGATTCTCGTCAAGTTCTGGATCAGCAAGCTTGCGAAGCTTATAACTTTTGATCCGTAAGTCCGATTGAGCTGATTCTTTTTGGGTTGGATTCGTATTGGAATCTAGTTTCTCGTGTCCAAATTTCAGATCAATCCGACGGTTGGATCTCCGGGAATTCGCGTTTTACCGAATCTCTGTCATTCTGTTTTTGTCGAAAACGAGGCAATTATTTGGTTCTGTTTTGGGGTGAACTTTTAATAGATCAAGAATTTGGTTTTAGCTTCCGCACAATCATTCACCCCCCCTCTGATTGCTATATTCGTATTCTTCGATCCTACACAAACTGGAGATTAGCTCGGGCTTTAGGGAGTGCTCTGACGATATCCATCCCCCACTTGGCGAAGGGCCAAATTGGGGGCACTGGATGTAGCTCACCGGGCGGTGCCTTCTTTTGCTTTGTCATCCATTGACATGCGTGACAATGTCGGACTATCTGCTCAGCGTCTTGCAATGCGGAGGGCCAGTAGAGACCCATTCAGAATATTTTTCCCGTAAGATTCCTGGGGGCCTGATGTGCCCCACAGGCCCCCTGATGTACTTCGCGCAGGGTCTGCACCCCCTCTTCACGAGATATGCAGCGAAGCCAGGGGCGCAGAGGCCACTACGAAACAAGAGCCTATCAATGATAGCATATTTCTTCGCTCGCCTCTCAAGGCGCTTTGCTTGCGCTTCGTCATCTGGCGAAGTACCCTCGAGGAGATAGTCATATATCTCACTCCTCCAGTCTTCGCCGGTCGCTCGAGCAACGAGGTTTATCGGGGAGGTAATAGAGGCGGTGTGAAGTATCTCGAAGAATACCACCGAAAGTAGGATCCCTCCGGTGGCGGCGACCTTCGCCAGCTCATCGGCTCATTCGTTTTGGGCTCTGGGTATTGCAACAATGGTGAACCCGACGAAACCCTTCTCCATCATCTTGACCGCTTCGACATACTTCTGGAGTTGTTTATCCTTCACTTGATATTCTTTTGAGATATGCCCCTGGATAAGCTTTGAGTCGGTGTATATAACAGCCTTTTTCGCCCCCATGGTCTTCGCTTTTCGGAGTCCCAGCAAGAGTGCTTCGTATTCAGCCACATTGTTCGTGGAGGGAAAATCTAGTGTTGCTACGAACTTGACTTTTTCTCCTCCAGGAGCTTTCACTACCGTAGCTACCCCTGCTCCACTCGCCCCCCATGATTCGTCTGAATTGACGGACCACACAGTTGAAGCGTCGTCATCTTCACGCGCCGGGGAGGTCCATTCCACCATAAAATCGGCCAACGCTTGGCTTTTTATGGCGGTGCGCGGCACTATAGTTAGCTCGAAGGGCTCTAGCTCGACCGCCCATTTGCTGATACGTCCAGTGCTTTCTCTGTTGGACAGCATTGGACCGAGAGGGTACGCTGTCGGTACTTTGATGCGGTTAGATTGGAAATAATGGCGGAGTTTTCGGGACGCCATCAGCAGGGCGTACGCCAGTTTCTCCATCTCGGAGTATCGCAGTTTTGCTCCCTACAGTGCTTCAGAGACGAAGTATATTGGATGTTGTCTCGCGCCTTGTGGTCGCACCAGTACTGCACTTACGGCGAGAGGGCTCGCCGCCAGGTACAGCAGAAGCTCCTCACCTTGCTTCGGGCTCTGCAGGGTAGGGACTTCCATGAGTCTTTGCTTTAGTTCATCAAAATCGTGTTGGCATTCCTTCATCCAGGCGAAATTACTATTTGAATGTAGTGCTTTGAAGACTGGCAAGCTTTGCTTCGCTGACTTTGGCAAGAACCGATTTAGCGCTGCAAGCCGCCTCGCCAACCGTTGTACATCTTTTAGGTTTTTTGGCGGGGTCATGTCTTGGATGGCTCTGATTTTTTCTGGGTTTGCCTCGATACCCCTCTGGGACACTAGGAAACCTAGTAGCTTTCCCGCATCTACGCTGAAGACACACTTGGACGGGTTGAGCTTTACTTTCTTTGTCATCAAGTTGTCGAAGGTTTCCCGGAGGTCTGCAATATGGTTTTCCTTCTTCTCGCTCTTGACGATGATATTATCAACGTATGCTTCCACATTCCTCCCCAACTGGTTGGTGAAGATTCTAGCAATGAGCCGCGCGAAGGTAGCACCCGCCTTTTTGAGGCCGAAGGGCATCCGCACTAAACAGTATGTGCCGAAGGGGGTGATGAAGGCGGTTTTGTCTTCGTCCTCCTTTCGCGTGTAGACTTGGTAATAGCCAGAGTAGGCGTCGAGGAAGCTCATTCTTTCTGACCCGGAGGTAGAGTCAACGAGTTGATCTATGCGTGGCAGAGGGAATTCATCTTTAGGGTACGCTTTGTTCAGGTCAGTGAAGTCGATGCACATTCGCTAGGCCCCGCTGGACTTCTTGACCATGACCACATTGGCCAGCCAATCGGTATGAAGAATTTCGCGTATGATTCCCGCCTGGAGCAGTTTGTCTACCTCCGCTTTCGCGGCGACTTGTCTTTCCACAGCAAGCTTTCAGAGTTTTTGCTTTATTGGCTTCGCATCGAGGCTGAGGGCGAGGGATTGTTCGATGGTTTTCCTGTGGACCCTAGGGAGATCTTGGGGGGCCCATGCGAACAAAGCCTCGTACTCTTGGAGAAGTTGCATCAGACATTTTTCCTCGCCGGGGGATAGCATGGCGCCGAGGGTCATCGCCTTTTCTCCCCCTGGCCGAAGTAACGCCTGTTTTGTTTCTCCTTGAGGTTGTGGTTTGGGGTGCCACTGGCTGCGCGACATTGGTACAGGGTCTGACTCTGTGATGCAGACATGTTTAACCTGGGGAGGATTTTCCATATCTATCTTTCTCGCTAGGGCCTGGTCCCCTCGCACCGTGATGACACCCCCTATGGAAGGAATTTTCATACACAAACATCCGTGGTGGATTATGGCTCCCATAATCGTCAACGAGCCTCGGCCTAGGATAGCATTATACTGGAAAGGCATGTCCACCACGTCAAACGTAACACAGTTGGTTACGCTGGCTTGTGGCGTCGCGAAAGTGACCTCCAATTCCACTTGACCTAAGGTGCTGACAGTGCTTCCCCCAAAGCCCATCAAGGGTACTTCTGATTTCTTCAGCCGATCTCGAGGGATCATCATCTGCCGGAAAGATTCTGCAGACAAAATGTCCGCCGTGCTCCCTCCATATATTAGTATTCGACGTACTTCGCAATCGGCAATGATTGCGGTCACCACCAAGGAGTCTTGATGCGAAAAATGTACGCCGGCAGCATCTTCTTGTGTGAAAGTGATCGGCTCAAATTTCATCGGAGGAGGAGCAGTTGGGTTGATCCCGACGTGGTTGATTTGCCTCGCATAGGCTTTCCTTTGCCTTTTTGACGAGAGATGCGATGAAGAACCCCCGGCGATGACGTTGATAATGCGACGAAGATGATTTACCCCTCCCTGAGGGGGGGGCGACGTTCGGCCGGGGTTGTTTCGGGTGGCGGAGGGTATATTCCAGTTCCCCTCCGCTTGGCCTCAAAGCGCCGGTATCCCTCAATCACTTTGCAGCGTGTAGTGTCATGGGTGTTATTCTCGCCGTGATACTCGCAGAGGTACCGCTTTTGCCCTTGCCCTTCTCTCTTGATCATTCCAGTTCCTTCATTTGGCCTTTCACGGCCCAGGAGAGGACTTTGCCTTTGCCGCTCCGCTTGTAGATCACCGACAATTCGCCGATTGCTTCGCTCATCAATGTGATGTATCCTCCTCTCTCTGTCTCTCTTGGACGACTCGGAGTATCGTTCCTTCGTCCTAGCTCTGAGCGGGGGATCCTTCCCCCGCCCTCTTTTGCGCAGAGTCAGTTCTTGGGTTTCGCGCTGGGGCCTGCCATCCCTATGGAGGTTATCTTCCTCCGCCCGTGCATACTCTCTCATTTTCGCAAAGAGTTCCTCCACAGTGTGCACCTCTTTTCGAGCGAGCCTTTCTGCTAATGGTCCCCTTTGTAGGCCGCAGCGCGCCGCGTTGATGATGGTGGTATCACTGACACCTCTGATCTGGCATTTGATTATAGAAAAGCGCTGTAAGTAACTTTTGATGTTCTCCCCTTCACGCTGCTTGATCGCGAATAGATCACTTTCCTCTTTCATCCCGTCGAAATTGCCCTGGAAATTGCCTTCCAGCTTGCTGCGGAGCCGCGACCAGCTTGTAATCGAGCTGGGCTCCAACGACGAGTACCAAGACAAGGCGATACCACGTCAAATGAAGAAATTAATTTTCCAGTAGAAGACATTGTGATCCGATCAAGTCCCACTAGGCATGCCAAAAGTGTGCTGACACCAAGAAACATGACGAAGGGTTGATCGGTATCAACACATGCAAAACACCAGGTTTAACTTTGGGTGCAGGCATACCAGTCGATTTGATCCAGTAATTGGCAAGAGGATAATATGTAATTCAATCGATCGTTTAGCCAATCTAATCTTTTGATGATAATCGATATAATCAATTTTATTTAAGCCGATTGATATCAAAGTAACCGATAGATGTAATCAATCTAATTGAGTTGATTAGAAGAGGGTAAAGGTTGTTTTTCCCAAAGAGGACAATGAGCAACAAAATTGGAGAAAAAATAAACCTGGATTGATGTAAGTCGATGTAATTAATAACCGGCGATGCGCAACTTTATTGATTAAGCGAATTACAAAGAAAATATTACAAAGCTAAAAAAATTACTTGTAGTTGACAAAAAGTAAAGTAAAATGTAGAGCGAGTTGTTTGATTTTGTTGATTTGTCCTTTCCCAATGTCGCCCATCGCATCCTTTTATAGCATCTGGTCCAATCGTGTCCTCCTCGATCTCTTCACAAAATTGTCCATATCGGTCTTAGCTTTTTCCATGATATTTTTCCCTTTGAGATCAACATCAATTACAATCCGATATACCCGTATCGGCTTATAAATTTTCAAATCCGATAATTTCCTTAATAAACCAACCATACCAAACCGATTCTTACTAAATCGGCCATGTGCCAAATTCTGGTGTCAACACCATCCTTGTTTAGGGGCTCCTCCGGCGGAGTGGGTGGTCTCCACGGGTGCGGCTCAACGCGAGGATCTCGGATCTGGCCTCCCATGCGGCGTACGACGGCGGACGGCGGCAACTCGTGGCTGAAATCGAAGCGAACCCTAGTTCCAACTCCGGCGAGCAAATCCGGTGGCTAGGGCGCGACTCAAGGGGTGAGAGTCGGGGCAAAACGTGCACAATGGAAAGGGGGTCACAGTGCACGGGGCAGCGCAATAAATAGGGCCTCGGCGTCCGAGTTCTCAGCGGAAATCTCGGCGCGGCCGTTGCGCGACGGAAACCGAGTCGGGCTCGGAGACGAAGGTGACGTGGTGCCATCCCGTGCGTCCATCCGGCCCAGATCGGACGGCTCGAGGCGCGGGGCGATGCGGTGCAATCTCGGCCGTTGGATCTCGATCCAACGGTCGCGGAAGTTAGGGTTTGTGTACGACTCGGGTCTGGCTCGAACGTGGTTCGGTCGGACTCGAGTCGGACATGAGTCAGACTCGAGTCTGACCCGGTCGGTTGAACAGTACTAACCCGTTAGGGTTTTCCAGCGATTAAATAATTAAATTAATTACTAGAAATTCAAATAATTCGAGAAAAATAGCAAAATACTCAGAAAAATTCCAGAAAAATTCTAGAAAATATTTTAGGGCATTTGGGACTCAAGTAAAATATTTTCAACAAAAATTTATCTAGAAATTTTAATTATTTAATTATCTCAAAAGAAGATAAATTCAAAATAAATTCAAATAAATCCCAGGAAATTACAAAATTCACAAATGTGCAAAATGTCATTTAATTTCATGAAAAGCAAAAATTGGGGTGTTACATCAACCCTGGAGGACACCACCACGGCATAGGCTCAATCGGCTATCGTATCTTGCCAATCAAATCCGTCTTGCCCGCTTCCTTACGTCCTTGATTGGGTTGTCACTGTTCCCAGGCCAGTTTAGAGATCTTTCATGAACTGCCTCTGCTAACTCTCCTCGTGTCAGCTTGGCGCTGATTCGGATACACTGGTCTTGGCCGAACTTCTGTGTTCTTGGCCCTACTTAGGGTAATGTTGCATCGGGCAAACGTAGGGCGATGGCAATGCCAATCTCCTTTTCCAGCAGAATTGCTGAAAAGGTCACCATTCGTGTGCTCTCTCAGCAGCAGTTGGCTGATATATATTCATCGACCGACAAGGAGGACTCTGTTGTATTCCTTGACCCCTCCTCTCATACTTAGCCAATAATTGAGAAAACATTGGCTTGTATTTTTGTATCGACTTTAGAGGTGGATAACGAACGGATCTCATCTCGTGCCAACTCTTTCCCCTTAGATGAATAGCTGGCCATATTAACTGAAAAAGGGTTGGCATCTAGCTGCATAGCTGGTTTCTCGGTGAACTTTAATCGACCATCTTCAATAGCCGACTAGAACTGTTGATGAAAGATATTGCAATCATTAATATTATGCAAAAAATAGTGATGCCACTTGCAATACCTTCGTTTCTTGATTTCATCAGCTGACGGTATGGTTTGACCTTTAGGCAATCATATAACCTTTTCTTGCAGCAATAAATAAAAAATATAATCACACTTGTTCACATCAAAAGCATATTTAACTTTCGACTTAGCCTTAGTCGGCTTGAGCCAAAAACAGACTATGGATTTTTTTACTCCCCTTAACCTATTTGGCTATGTTCACTTCAACTTCTCCCTCGTCAGATGAACTACCAGACTCAAACTCGACGAGATTCACCTTAGGCTTATCTTTGTCCTTGTTATTCTTGAACCTATCTTTAAATCCTTTATTTTCAAAGAATCAGCTTCCTTGAGCCGATACCCTATACAAAAAGTGGCTTAAATCAGTAACTTTTGGCCACCAAACTTCTCCTTTCAAGGACGGAATTAATCCCTAAAAAGCTAAATCGACTAACTGATTGTTAAGCAGCGGACGCTAAGCACTGATTTCTACTTTCCTGAACCTTTTGATATAATTCATTACTGATTCTCCAAATTTTTGTCGAACAAAGCTTAGATACGATATCTTCAATTCTAAGCTTCCACAAAAAAAATATTCATCGAATCAGCTTTCCAAATCGGCCCAAGTATTGATCTAATTTGGAGGCAGTGTAGTGAACCAGGTAAAAGCTGCTCCAGACAAACATAATGAGAATAGTTTTACTTTTAGCCCATCAGACTATGCTGCTTCACCACATTATGGCAAAAAGCGCCCGATGTGCTCCAATGTTATCGTGGAGTTATCTCATGAAAATTTAGTAAAGTCGGGAACCCTATAATTATTTGTATATGGGATCCGATCAATCTAATCAGGATACGGCTTTTTATAGCCGATAGGTCGCCACTTTGGCTGGATGCCAGATTGGTCCCTCAAGACGGTGCTAATAACTTCGGCCCAATCAGTTTCTTTAGCCATCGCTACTCGTGCTTGAGGTGCCTACCAACTAGGGGTAAATTCATTATACTAGCCCCGGGTGCGAACTCGGGTTGGTGTTGCAGTGAGGGTCGCATCAGTGCATGTGATTGCTCATAGCCGATATTCTGCGGCCTCAATGTCAGCTCAGGAAGCAAAATGAATGGCTACAGATACGACACAACCCTATAAGGGGCCGAATCCCTTTTAGGAATCGGCTCAACATACTGCGGGCATACATGGGTCTCAATCAGGGGTCAAAATCTCGGCGAAATTTCGGATTTCGGGTCCCCCCGAGTTTTACAATCCCGACGAAATTAAAAACCCTAAAAAATTTTTAAAGTGCTACAGTACACTAATAACTCGCCGAGATTTCGGTGAATTTGACCGAAATCTCTGTAAAATTGACCAAGATTTGTATAAAGTTCACCGGATTTGACTGTAATTGACCAGATTTGACCGGATTTTGACCGGATTGGATTCTTCGCGTCATTTCTCGTGTGAAACAGTCGGTAGATCATAATTTCCGTGAAATCGAAAAAACCCTAAAAAATTCAAAGTGTGATATTACCGGGAAATTTCGTCTAAATGAACCCAAATCTCGGATTTCTCGGTTGAAAAAAAACCGTATTTGAAATTTGGTTTTTGCATTTCGTCTGGATTTTGTCCGAAATGTGCGAATCTCGGCGAAATTTTGGATTTTGGCCACCTCCGAGATTTATACCAAAACGAGATTTGAAACCCTCATCTCAATCTGTTGAGCGACCGATCTAGGATAGATGTAAAACAGAGCGGTCGGAGGTAAACCAGGTTGGTAGCCTAATTTGGAGCAATTTGTTTAAGCCCGGTAATGGGTAATCCTGCTCGTACCAGGATCCAGTGGCAAGACCTCGGTCGGCTGTGTCTGTGCCAAAGTTGGGATAGTAGCCGACGATTTTGGATTGACCACGGGCTTAACATTCTAGACATTCTGGGTGACGAAATAGGCCTAGATACGTCAGCAGAGTTAGCACGGGGTAAAGCAAAGTACCAGCCGACACAGTTCTTGCACAACTTCTTTGATACTGTTGGCTATCATTGGCTAAGGGTGGTTACCAAAGTCAATGATTAGTTGACGAGAGTACAATGTATAGATTGATTAATCGTATCAGATAACTTCGCTTGGACAGGTATATATCGGCTTTCCTGTGCTCTTTCGGCAGCATCTGAAGCCTCCTTGCCGCCTAAGCTAACCGTCGGCAATGCGGAGTTCTGCGTGACGCCGCATTAGGTCTTCTGATAGCAATTGAGCATCATATGCTTAAACACCGTCTTTTGATCTTCAATTTCCTTCCGCTGCTCTCGCGTCAAATCGTCCATTGTAGGGACGATTATCGCCTCATGGTTGACATCGGATGAAGAAATTAATTTTCCAGTAGAAGACATTGTGATACGATCAGGTCCCACTAGGCGTGCCAAAAGTGTGCTGACACCAAAAAACGTGACGAAGGATTGATCGGCACCAACACATGCAAACACCAGGTTTAACTTTGGGTGCAGGCGTACCAGCCGATTTGATCCTGCAATCGGCAAGAGGATAATATGTAATTTAATCGACCGTTTAGCCAATCTAATCTTTCGATGATAATCAATATAATCAATTTTGTTTAAGCCGATTGATATCAAAGTAACCAATAGATGTAATCAACCTAATTGAGTTGATTAGATGAGGGTAAAGGTTGTTTTTCTCAAAGAGGACGATGCGCAACAAAATTAGGGAAAAAACAAACCTGGATTGATGTAAGTTGATGTAATTAATTATCGGCGATGCGCAACTTTATTGATTAAGCGAATTACAAAGAAAATATTACAAAGCTAAAAAATCACTCGTAGTTGACGAAAAGAAAAGTAAAAAGTAGAGCGAGTTGTTTGATTTTGTTGATTTGTCTTTTCCCAATGTCGCCCATCGCCTCCTTTTATAGCATCTGGTCCGATCGTGTCCTCCTCGATCTCTTCACAAAACTGTCTGTATCAGTCTCAGCTTTTTCCATGATATTTTTCCCTTTGAGATCAACATCAGTTACAATCCGATATACCCGTATTAGCTTATAACTTTTCAAACCCGATATTTCCTTAATAAACCAACCATACCAAACCGATTCTTACTAAATCGGCTATGTGCAAATTCTGGTGTCAACACCATCCTTGTTTAGGTAGCTTGACCACTCTTTCTCGATTACTTGACTCAAAATCCTCGACTAAGGTTAGCTCCTTAACCGCAAGTAGCATGGTCATACATTTCTAAAATCTGACCACATGAGAGGCCTAGAGACATCTCTCCCATTGTATGAAGGGGCAAATCGCATCTTGCTCGACCATGCCTTGCAGCATGATTCACGAGAAACCCAAAAGCCACATTTATAACTATCCACGTATGAAGTAGCGTTTAGCAACCCCTAAGTAAGTCATTACACATATCGAGTACATGCATCAACATCAAGTCTAAGGATATAGCATACACATTGTATATAAGACCAACTGATGACAAGTAAGATTACAACGTTCTCCATTGTCTTAAGGTGGGTCGATCGAGCTCCATGTTCTCTAACATGTATCCATATTATTGGTTTAATATCTCCACATCTATAACCCATGAAACATGGTCATCAACAAATACATATGCTAGTCTATTCATACGTGTCCTACTACTACAGAAAACCTCATCTGTGTCGGTTTGAAACCGACATTAGTGTCGGTTTTCAAACCGACACAGATGTACCGACAGTAATAATCGGAGATTATCAGTGTCGGTTTTCAAACCGACACTAATATGACTATTTGTGTCGGTTTTTGGCTAGAACCGACACAGATAATATTATCTGTGTCGGTTTTTGGTTAGAACCGACACAAATAATATGATTATTTGTGTCGGTTTTTTGCTAGAACCGACACAGATAGTATTATTTGTGTCGGTTTTTAGCTAGAACCGACACAAATAATATGATAAAAAATATATCTGTTATTATTTGTAGTTGTGTTAAATCTGGCTCCATGCCACGCATCAACCACATATAGCCCATACTAATCTGTGCTCTTACCCAAGCACATTTAATTTCAAAGTTCTAACATGATCGAGCTTAACTTCCCGAGAGGTCACCCATCCTAGAACTACTCTCACCCAAGCACGCTTAACTTCGGAATTCTTACAGGATATAGTGTTTTAGTACTGCAGTGATCGCATGTGACATATAACGCGTTCTTCTCCTCTTAACCCTGCAGAGCACCCGAAAACCAATTTTAATTTTCTCATATTCTAAACACGGTTTGGGATATATTTTAATGTTATCGTACTCCAAAACGGGTACTAAACTTCGGAGGCCGTTTTGAGGTCTTAAACGATGTTTTTGTTTAAATTCTTTCGTCTTGCTCGCACTCACACAAGTAAACAATTGAAAAACCTACTCATTTATGGATAGAGCTTCTCGTCATCTTTCTAACAAGCCAAAGAACGCCTCAATCGGAGTTACGAGTCAAAAGTTACGACTGTTTTACTATCACACAGAGACGCGGACTATTTGTGTCGGTTTTTGGCTAGAACCGACACAGATAGTATTATTTGTGTCGGTTTTTAGCTAGAACCGACACAAATAGTGTTCCTGCCATTTTGAGTTTTAGAACCAACACAAAAACTTTATTTGTGTCGGTTCCAAAAAAACCGACACTAATGGACCGACTCCTATTAAGTGTTTTGTAGTAGTGTCATATATTAATCGACTAGGAATCACTTTAGAATAATCATTACAAAGTCGTGTATAGAGTTTCACAAATAACACATACTTGCTAGTAAATAATAATGATATTATTCAAGAAACAAGATAATAAATCTTAAACATGAAGAAATATAATCATCTCCACGATTTATCTCTAGGATATATCTTCAACACTATGTACACGAGAGTTATTTTCAGCGGAGCGTACGTACATATATATATTCTTTTCTGAAACCGGGCATGGCTGTGGCAGGAGCTCATCTATTCGGTCGCACTGATGATTGATGATGTAACAGTGTCAGGTCTATGCGTGATCGTTGGCCCTGGCCCGGAGCCTGGCCGAGACGACGGTGGCGCACATGGACAGAACCATCCCGACGAGGAGGAAGGCGACTCCGACGTTCTCCCTCTTGAAGTATGCGGCGAGATCCGACCGTGCCGGTGCGTTGGCGTCGGACCCTGCAGACGGCGAGATCCATTTCCAGCTCAACACGCGGATGCACCGCCTGGCGTCGTTCCACCCGCCGAACCCGGCGCCGACGCCGCTGGCCAGCACGGGGGTGATCACCTGATCGATCCATGAACACGCATGCATGCGAATTAATTGAACACAGATACGCACGCACATAGGAGTACAGTTTAATCAAACCAGCGAGCTGCATGCTTGCTAACTTAGCCGAGCTAGCAATCAACGTGCGTCGCGTACCATGTCTGCGTACATGCTGATGTCCAGCAGCAGCGTGCTGGCCGTCATCTTGCTGCTCTTGCACAGCAGGTAGATGGCGACGGGCACCTGCAGCAGGTTGCCAGCCAGCCCCACGATGCCCGACGCGATAGCGTACCTTTATAAACATACAAGCAACATATGTCGAAATCGATATGTAATGATCAGATCATTCCATATTTTTATTTTTCATAAGTAGAAATTAATAGATATAGTACATCCTATCTGTCTCCGTTTGCTCAGAAGCATGGAATAGTGGGCTGAGCCTAGCTCAGTTGGCCAAGATGCAGGTGAGCGCTTCGCCCGTCTGGATTTGAGTTCCACTTGACCTGTGCGCTCACGAGGGCCGGTGCAAACGTGGGCGTGTGTGTTTATAATCTCACTGTTATTCTTTTTTTTAATAAATGCTAGAGCTCTGAACCAATATTTTAAAAGAAGCACGGAATAGATAGATAGATGGATGGATATAGCTGTAGGCACGCGCTTACTTGTAGCTCACGAGCTCGTAGACCTTGTTCTCATACCAGTTCTTGGTGTTGTTGTAGTTGGTCAAGATGAAACGAACGGATACGAGGAGGACGGCGAGCATCAGCAGCCGCGCGAGGAGGCCGCCGGCGACCCACCGCACCGTCCGGGACACGGCCATCGGAGCTTGTTGATATACTATCACTCAGCTGGCAACGCACGCACGCGTACTACGCAGCACAGAGCCTTGCTGCTTATATATAGTTTTGAGGCCGGGCCGGCCGCGCAGAGCCTTGCTGCTTGCACGCGTACCACACGGCACACGCAGGGCGGATGCGGTACTTACAGTTTTGAAGCCGGGCCTGAAGTTTGATGTAACTCTTTCCAACGTATATATATACGCAAGATAGAAACCTGGGCGTGGCTTGACCGGCTGAGTGAGACCTTTCCAATTGTCCCCGCAGTCGCGCGAGGAGACAGTTCAAAGTCAAGCTACATGGCTGATGGCAAGTCTATCGGAATTTAAAACGGCGACCGAGAATCTATCACGTTTAAAATATCAACAGACTCTCTGTCACTATTTTAAATGGTGATAGAGATATCTATAAAAAGTTATTTTTTAAAAAAAATATCACAAAATTAAAAAAACAGTATGTCAAAAATGAAAATTACATAAGAAAGCTAAAAACAGGATTTTATTAAAGTGATACACAAAAAATGGTTTCAGGGCCTATCTTTGACTAATTATGTAATTTTAATCGACAGTTTAAGAATTTTTTGGTTGAGTGATGAGTAGCAAAAAACTAAAATTTTAATCAACAGTCTACCAAATTTTTTTGTTCAATGATGCCCACCGCTACCGCCGTATCCGGCCGATCGTCCTCAAGCCCCACCGGTTGAGAGCCACTCGGCCTTGTGCGCGAAAAAGGAAGCGGCGGCTAGGGTTTCCCTAGCCGCCGGGTGAAAGAGGGGGAGTTTGGGCCGGTTTGGCAAATTAGGCCGCCCCAGGTCATAAGAAAAAAAACAGAAATGTGAAATGACGTTTTTACCCCTCTGTTTTCTGTAATTCTAGAAAATAGTGGTCAGAACTAGAAAATTAGATTTTCTAGATTTGTGGACTTTCGAAAATTTTGCAAAATTATGTTTTAGGACATATTGGAAGCTCCATACACTGGGTTTATTTTCTAGCTTTTTAGCCATGTTTAAGATGTGGTAAATTAATTTTTCCTGTTACTTAAGTAATTCTAAAATTTGCTTAAATATGAACGAAAAATTGCAAAATTTGCTAGAAAATTATGAGGACTAGTTGGGATTTAATTTCAGTAATGAAGGAACCGATGCAAGATAATTGGTGTCTGGAAAAACACACATGATGCTTGGTTCATTAATTGGCACCCGGAAACGGGAAGTGCTCCCTCCCTCATGTGAGCCCTAGGGGCGGGTTGACCTGGCCATGAGTCGAGTTGACGGAGACATTCATTACCTGTTTTCACTTCCAGCCAACAAGAATTACATAAGATGTAATTAGCATTATGCCGTGTTTAATTGATGTTGGGATTTATTTTCTGTTATTAAGTAATGTTGAAAAATTGCTGTATAATTAACAGAAAATGACTAAATGCTAGGAAAATTCTGAGAAAATTCTGATAATTATCTACAGAATAGATATAGACCAAAACTTTATTAATTCAATGAGAATGCATGCAAAATAATATTTTACCAATAGTAAAATTTCGTATTGCTTGTATATATGATATGTCTGACATCGCAAAAAGGGAATTTGCTGTGCTTGCCCTGGATGGCAGCAATTATCTCACTTGGGCGATGGATGCCAAAATCAACCTAACAGCTAGAGCATTTGGAGCTGCTATTGCCCAGCCTGAAGCTGGTGCATCTGCTGTGTCCGAACCCGCAAAATGCGCTGCTTTACATTTCCTGAGGCACCATCTTTATCCAGACTTGAAGGCCGAATACTTGATGGAGGAGGACCAGCTGGTATTATGGAATTCCCTAAAGGAACGATATAACCAGCAAAGATCTGTGTTGTTGCTAGAAGCACAATGAGAATGGACCCTCCTATGCTTTCAGGATTTCAAACATGTGGCAGCATATAATTCTGCAATGCACAAACTTGTCGCTAAATTAACGTTTTGTAATCAGAAAGTTATTGATGCTGAAATGATCGATAAAACCTTATGCACCTTCCAACCCAACATGATGATATTACAGCAACAGTACTGTCATGCAAAGTACAAGTACTCTGAGCTTATTAGTGTCATGCTAGAAGCAGAAAAACATAATGAACTCCTGTTGAAGAATCATCATGCAAATGCTAATGGAAATCAAGCATTGCCGGAAGCACATGCTACCGCTCAACAGGCTAGTAATAGCCATGGCTGCGAAAAAAGTCAAATGCATAAGGGGAATAAATGAAAGAATAGCAGAAACCAAAAAGGATAGAGCAAATCCCAATGGAAAGGTAAAGGGAAAGGTACTAGAACCTTCTAAAAGCAAGGTCCGGCCAATAAGGCACCTAACCCCCTCAGTCGTGCTTTAGGTGTGGGTGCGTTGGCCATTGGTCATGTACCTGTCGCACCCCAAAGCACCTGGCGGAACATTACATGAAATCCGCTGGGAGATTCCAGAATAATCAAGAAAAAAAGGTTGAGACACACTTCGTTGAACAAGAAGGTGGGAAGAAGGACGACAATGTCACTGACCCTATGATCAAGTTCAAAGAAAGCCTTATCGGATATGGTGACTCGCCCATGGAGGAAGATGACCTTCTTGGTACTGAACTTGTGGAATTCCAAAAGAATACCAATGTTCCCCAGGATGAGGAACATGACTTATATGGAAACTTGCAATAGTTTCCTTCTACCCCTTTTTGCTTTATGTCGCATTTCCATTAGTTGAATCTCCTTAAGAGCCTCATATTATCAGTTTGAATATTTATGTTCCTACATGAACATTTGGTCTATGCTCCTATTGAACAATTATCAATAATAGTCAAATAAGGTGTTTTTTCAGAATATTTGCTCATTCTTGTGCTATGCTTGTCCTATATTCTATAATTTTTTCTGATGCAATAATTGTTTGATTGTTAAGTCATACCTTTAATATAGAACAAAGTATAATACAACAAAGGAGGGATAAATTTGTCTAGAAGACAGCTATACCACATTAAGTGATTTGAAAATTATGACTATCGTCAGAAGCGATGATCTTATAGTTGGCACTGGAAGAATGTCATATTATACCCTGAGTCCAGTTGTACTCATTTATATCTTAAAGACATTGGTCTGAATGATACCCATATGCAGACATAGAAAGAAGATGGTACTGAATACCTACTCATGGCTAAGTTTAATGGGTGTAATAAATGTGTGGTTGAAAAACTTCCTCCCTTCTTCTCTGGGTTATACTACGCATATATAAAACCTGAATTTTGTGTTGCGATAAAAACCCAGAGATATTTAAAGATCTTGTAGATCGACTGGGTAATCTTGAGTTGAATATTATGATAAAATAATTAGTAATTCTGCTGGCCATAGCATAAAGACTTTCCTAGACCTGAAGATTTCTTATGCCCTGTTTGTGCTATAGGAAAACTTACAGTTAGATCCTCTAACTTTTAGAGGAATCACTGAATCTACTAGGAACCACGCTCTGCCAAAAAAAATTAATTGCCTAGAGCCTCCTTTCCAGAAGAAAGAATCAACTCTATTCAATAGACAATGCTAACGAGTTTAACCTCTAAAGCATTTAATGATTATTATGTGGCCCTGGGAATTAATGCAGAACTTTTAGTACCTCATGTCCACACATTAGAATGGCCTTGTAGAGTAATTATTAAAGGAATAAAATTTATTGCTTAGCCACTTTTGCAGAACAGTAGGTACCCACCAGTTGTTGGGGCCACGCAGTGCTGCACACCGCGATATTAATTCAACTCAAATCAACTGCATATTATGGAATTTCCCCGTTGCAGACAGTGCATGGAAGAGAATTAAGTATTTCCCATCTGCAAAAATTTTGGATGTGTTGTATACATGCCAATCTCTCCACCACAGCGTACCACCATGGGACTTCACCGGAAGTTGGATATCTATACACAGCTCGGTACACTGATTGTACTAAGGTATTTTCCGGCATTAGGGGGAGATAAGTACCACAATAAAGAATGCCGAGTCCTTAGA
The DNA here is from genome assembly GCA_036346355.1 of Rhipidocladum racemiflorum. Lineage (NCBI taxonomy): Eukaryota > Viridiplantae > Streptophyta > Magnoliopsida > Poales > Poaceae > Rhipidocladum > Rhipidocladum racemiflorum. The sequence goes on from CM070571.1 coordinate 27,346,983, forward strand.
TCCACGCACTAAAGAGACCGAACTTGAAGTTCAGAAAGTAATAAATCTGTAATAATAATCTAATAATCTGCCAAATGCCTTCACTGATCATAAGGTAGTGGAAAGATCTCATATACCTGCAGTATATGCACCTAAAAGAGTGAAAATATCCTAGAAGGGTATTGAACCCACTCTTGACCCTCATGATAAAATGAGGGGGAGGCCTCCAGGTGCACGGGACTCAATTTCGCAGAGACATCCGCAGAAATAGAGAACTAAACAAATAAGAACACTACTCATGAGAGTGGAAGAAGCTCAACCTGATGTTGAGAAAATCCCTAAAGTGAACCATCTAGAAGATGGTAACATTCCCGAAGTGATCCATCCTGAAAATGATAACCCTAGCGTATATTTGTGCGCACAATCCAACGCTGGGAAGTCAGAACACGCAGACTTCATCGTTGTGGGAAATCACGAGGAGCTGGAAGAAATTAATAAAAAGATATCCCTGGAATGATTCAAGAGAATTATATATAAAGAAAGACTACAATTGTCGACATATTTTGCCTCTAAAAATTGCTAAATCTAAATCCAGAACCAAAGTCCATGGCAGAGTGCCAGGAGCGCTCATATAGGGTCAAATGAAAGAGCAATTGAGGCAGCGCCCGCTTAATAAGAGAAAAGTTCTTAGTCCTGTTGACCGAACATTTCCTGAAATAATCCCTATAGGATCAAATGGATTTTTTATCCTGAAGAGATATGAAAATACCCAGGTGGTGAGATATAAAGCGAGGCTTGTAGCACAAGGGTTCTAGCAGAGAACTATCATCGATTACGATGAAACATGTTCTCCTCTAATGAGTAAAATAACGTTCCTAAATTTAATATTGATGGCAGCAAGCTTAAACTTATCAATACAGTTGATGGATGTAGTGACTGCATATTTATATGGGTCACTGAATACGAATATTTATATGAAAATCCCTGAAGGAGTCAAAGTTTCGGATCCTAATAATCGCAACATGTATAGCGTCAAACTGAAGAGACCGCTATACGAATTAAACAGTCGAGGAGAGTGTGGTACGACCGACTTAGTGATTTCCTCCCGAAGAAGGAATATTGTCCATGTGTGTTCATAAAAAAAATCTCAGAATGGATTCTGTGTCATCTCAGTATATGTCGATGATCTGAATATCATCGGAGCCACAGAGGAAATAAAGGAAGCATGTGCTTACCTCACGACGAAGTTTGAGATGAAAGATTTGGGTAAAACCAAATTCTACTTAGGCCTACAGCTTGAGCATTTCCCAGAAGGAATTTTAGTACAGCAGTCTACCTATACCAAGAAGGTATTGGAAAGGTTTAACATGGATAAATCTCATCCTTTGAAAACCCCCACGGTAGTAAGATCACTTGAAGCAGACAAAGACCCATTTAGACCAAGGATGGAAGATGAGGAAGTCTTAGGACCTGAAGATTCCATATTTGAGTGCTTTTGGTGCACTTATGTATCTTGCGAATTGCATAAGACCTGATATTACATTCGCAATAAATTTACTAGCATGAAACAGTATAGTTCCAACCAGAAGATATTGGGCTAATATCAAGACTTCACTCATATACCCCTAAGGTACTCAAGATCTTGGATTGTTTTTTCTGAAGAACCAAGACTTATCCATGGTGGAAAATATAGATGTTGGCTATCTGTCTGATCCTCACAGTGCCAAATTTAAGACTGGTTTTGTACTTCTCTACGGTGGTACAGCCATTTCTTGGCGGTCTTTTAAACAAACTTTAGTAGCCACTTCTACCAATAGCTCAGAGATTATATCTCTGTATGAAGCCTCACGGGAATGTGTTTGGCTAAAGACATGTAATTAACCATATACAGAAGTCATGTGGTCTGAATACCGTCGATACCCCTACTATTATCTATGAAGATAATGCTGCTTGTGTTGCACAAAATGCAAATGGGTTATGTAAAGAGAAATATCATGAAGCATATTGCCCCTAAGTTCTTCTATCCTCACGAACTCCAGAAGAATGGTGAGATAAAAATAATGCAAACTAAGTCATGTGAAAATCTAGCAGATTTATTCACAAAGTCTACCTTCCAAAGGTACGTCAACGTCATTGGAATGAGGTGACTTAGAGATTTGCAGAGTTCAGTGGGAGTAAATCCTGAACCATAACCCCTTTTGCTCAATCCTAAAGATCATAGTTTATATCCTGAAGATTATAAGTTGTGCTCTTTTTCCCTGCGTGAGTTTTCCTGAAATTTTCTCACACGAAGGTTTTTAATAAGGCAACTAGTGTAACACGGAGTGCGAATGCAATGTACTCTTTTCTGCATCCCTTTTTCCCACTGTGTTTTGTGAGGAGTTTTTAATGAGACATGTGCATTACGCGGTATTCGCCCAAGGGGGAGTGTTATGATATGGCTAGAGTTCGTGTCCCTGTATGGAAGGACTCTATCCATTGGTGGGCGAATCTGAATTAATCTCCAGGGGTCCTCCACTATATATATAGGGCATTGCCTTGTATAGAAAATTCAATCTAATAAAGAGAGAGGTATTTCCCTATATTGTGTGTGCTCTTTCTCTTCTGTTCGTGTGATTGCTTGGCGTGCTACGGATTAGCGTGGGTGAACGATCTTGTTTCACAACATTTCCAACGTATATATATTAATCGCAAGATAGAAACCTGGGCGTGGCTTGACTGGCTGAGTGAGACCTTTCCAACTGTCCCCGCAGTCGCGCGAGGAGACTAGTTCAAAGTCAAGCTACATGGCTGATGGCAAGTCTCTATCGGAATTTAAAACGGCGACCGAGAATCTATCACTGTTTAAAATATCGACAGACTCTCTGTCACCATTTTAAATGGTGATAGAGATGTCTATAAAAAAATATTTTTTTCAAAAAAAAATATCACAAAATAAAAAAAAACAGTATGCCAAAAATGAAAATTACATAAGAAAGCCAAAAACAGGATTTTATTAAAGTGATACACAAAAAAAGGTTTCAGGGCCCATCTTTGACTAATTATGTAATTTTAGTCGACAGTTTAAGAATTTTTTTGGTTGAGTGATGAGTAGTAAAAAACTAGAATTTTAATCAACAGTCTACCAAATTTTTTTGTTCAATGATGCACTCCAAAATTATGGAGTTTGAATAGACAGTTTTAAAATTTTTTTTGGTTCACTGATGTACCAAAAAATCAGGGAATTTGAATCGATATTTTTTGAATTTTTTTTGGTTGACTAATGTACGTACCGTAAAATTGGGGGATTTGAATCAACGTTGTACTTCAAAATTGTGAAATTATAATCAAATTGATGTACATGTGATAAATATGAAGATACATAAAAAGCGTACAAAATGAAAGAAGGTAGATGGAGCATATGGAACCATTTCATTGCATGATATAGAAAACAAGTAAACATACGTGGCGCATATAGTTCGATTCATTGCCTATATTATCTTTTGTACTTGTATGGTACAAAGTGTGACACAGAAGAACGATGAACGGGAAATACAACTGCGATACATGTGCCCTTTTGGAATTCTAAAGAAGTCATGCTGCCTGTCGTTGACCTTACTGTTGGGGAACGGGTAGGCTACTCTAGCGTAAAATCAAAAAATTTTACTACGTAACCAAGGAACCATTACAAGCTATAGATCATAAAATTACCACGAGAAGTGCAGACTTGTAGCGGAAGTAGAGTCGATGTACCGCGGTGATGCAAATGTAGTTGTACTATCCCCACGCCTCCTCCAACAGCTCCTCTTGACTGTTACAAGTTGCAGATCGTCCTAGCATTGAAGCCTCGTAGCAACGCCTCAAAGGTATCCACACGTATGGGGCAAGAATACCACGCACCAGAGTGCTAGCACCTGCTGCGCAGTTCTGGGAAAAGGAGGCATGGCGGCTAGAGTTTTAGGAATTCTGAATTCTTACTGTGTCTTTTAACACTAAAGCCAGCACCCCCTCCCTTTAAATAGACGCCCCATAATAGGCTCTACATTGAAGGCCCATTAGGAACATAAAACCCATCAGAATTTGAATCACCACCGAATTACATCCTAGCCCTTTAAGCGTGTGACCCTATAGGTTCACGTATGCCTAGATATGGCTCGAGTACTATTACTCGACCACTAATCGGTAGCGGTCCCTAGCAGTATGTCCCGACTCCTAAAGATATGTAAAGATCACATCGGACGAACCTAAACAATGCTCAGTTCTATGCATTTCCCTTTGCCTATGATATTGGTCAAACTCAAGATGAGTACGTGCCATCCTTGTTTAGTTAGCTCGACCACTCTTTCTCGATTACGTGACTTAGAATCCTCAACTATGGTTAACTCATTAACCGTGAGAAGCATGACCATGCATCAACGTCGTTGTGGCCGCCTCGCCTCGCCTGTCATGACCGAAGGGCAAAGCGAGCGACCAAGGATTTAGTTTGCTTTCCCCTCAATATTTGTGTCCATTGTCTCACTCCGTGCGTTTTTGGGTCATTTTGTCTTGTCGCAATAGTGCACATGGACCGGGCCTGGGCCAGCATGGCACGAAGCCGGCATGAAGTGCAAATGGGCCATGCCTGGGCTCGTCGGAGATGAGTCGGATCGGCACGGCATGGCACGGCAGGCACGACAGGCCGCGACGGCTCGGCACGATTCAGACCCGAAGCACGATGGGCCCGTACCGGACCAGTCCAGCACGGCACGACGCCCACCTCTACTCATGGATATGATACTGGTGTTGCTGAATTGGTTGCTGAGATTAAACCAAGGTTTTGTTTCTGTATTCATATTTCATAAAAAGTTTAATCGTTTAGAAGGCCACCTTGAAGCATTAACATGGAATTTATATATTTTGATTTGATATATTGAGATTACTATCATACTAGACCACCCAATTGGGTGGTTTACTTGTTAGATAGTGGAAAGTAGAAAAGTAATTGTGCCAGTTTGTGACAAAGTTTTTCGTTTCATGCAGCTATCATATTGCAGGTACTAAAGGTGTAGTAATTTTATGCAAGGGAACCATATGCGAATGATTCTGCAGCACATGTTACCCGTTTTGTTGGACTTGCTATATATCGTTGGAAACAAAGAAAAGCATGTATTCTTCGATTAAATCAAGTCAACTTACTTGTCCAAAAATAATCTCTTTTTATATTTCTACTTGTTCCTTCAGTTATGAAGTCATAAAAATACGATTCGTGTTCTCTCTCAGTTTTCAGTTATATAATCATTTTCCAGAATAAAATATTGCTATCTAGATGTGCTTCATTGATTTATTGCATCAAGTTATTAATGTAAGTCATCAATTGGTTACTCCTCATGCGTATAATATTTCAGAAATCTATTCATGCGATTTCTCCTACTCCAGCATCTATCATGCCCGGTTCTGATATTCATGCGAGACCTCCAGACACGAATGTATCACCATACATTGCTCCAGCTAATTAAATCGGTTCCCGTTGAAGAAACTTCAAAATGTCCTGCTGAGAACACTGATGTGCAACATTGGCGTTACTAGTTACATGCCCGTGCATTGCTACGAAAAATAAAATTGATAACGAAAAATAAAGATTAAAAAATAAAAAAATTATTTCACAAGATCAAACATCTATCTTTAACGCTTCGTTTCTTGCGAAAGCTGGCTAATTAAAGCAACGCTTCGTTTTTTGCGTAGGGCAATTAAGCAGGGCAATTAAGTAGGGCAATTAAGCAGGACAATTAATGACGTAGGTAGAACTCACCACTGCCACCAACTGTTGCTTTATAATAGTAGAGATGATGTCAAGCGGCAAAGGCAAGGAGAAGCCAACGGTAGTTGATTTGCGTTTCAAATTTACATCCTCGGGGTTCTGTCCCCGGGGGAGTACATGCAACTTCAGGCATTGTTTGGAAGGTCTATTTCTGATCGAGATTCATATGGATGGGCCAATCCATCCATATAGATCTCGACCAGGAATGGACCTTCTAAACAAGACCTTAGGCATGATGAGGAGCCCAGGGAGCATTGTAGGAGAAATGTATGTTTTGACTTCCTGAACAAAAGAAAAGAAAGGCAAATGTACTCGTATCATTTATATACATTCATATGATCTTGCAAAAATTTGAAAAAATTTTCCGTAAATTTGTGTACAAATAAAAGGAGTAATATAAAAAAATATTTAGCTTCAATCCTATCTCTTTTGTTTTTTAAAGCTAACCTGTTAGCCAAACACTTCCCTAAGGCAGCTCTAAACTATCAGAGAAGTGGATTCTCAGAGAATTAGGAGCAAACGCTGAAAAATAATATCAAGTTGTACCAAACAGAATCTAAGTACAGACAAGAATCTTAACTAACACCCTTTTCTAATTTGGACCACCGTAACCTAGCTAGCTTATTATCACTCCGTTAGAGCATCTCCAAGAGGGACCTTAAATATGGCCCTAACTTGAATTATATGGCTTTTAAGGAAAAAGATCAACTCCAGCAAGGACCCTAAATTGTTAAAATTTAGCAAATTGTTTTAGAACCCCTGGGCGAGTAGCTATATTTAGCAACTCTGTGATTCGGCCCTATCTAATTAGATGATAGTTGGATTTTAGGGCCTAATTGCTAGAATGAATATTTCTTTGGAGCCTTAAATCTAATTAGTTGTGGTCCTATCTTGAAGTTTAGGACTCCTTTTTAGAAATATCTCTTGGAGATGCTTAGCCAATGTGTGTTAAAGTAAGTCGCGGTGGCGCTACGCGGAATGAGATAAGTTGTATTATTATCGTAAATTTTGAATGTCAATATCTCTTAGAGAGAAAATGCACTTTGTGAAGCTTAAACCGCTTGGTGCTTGAGACGACGAGTTCACCAAAAAAAAAACATATACATGATGAATATCGTTAGACGATGCGAAAATCGTACTACAGCATTAACGTGGTGGGAGAAAATCATTAGCGTGGTGTTTACGTAGATGAGGAGCGGTTGTTTTTCTTTTTCACGTGGGTGCACAATACTTTCTACGAGTAGAGTCGTGTGCTACGTTGCGCCGGATGAATTTTGATAGATCGTTTAGATGATAAGAACAATCTTCACGGTGGACGTTAAGAAATTTATGTTGTTTCATGAAAATAAGGATGCAATTTTTCGAAACTGCAAGTTCTTTTTTGCAAAAGGTCTCTGTCTGGGTGGGCACGCAATTTCACGAAAACACGAGGATTTTTGTGGAAATGCGCTCATCTGGGGCCAGATGCGAATTTATGGAACCATGAGATTTTTTTTTTTGCAAAATATCCGATGATAGAGGCTCATCATAATTATGAAATTCGTGGGGCCTTTTCGTAAACTTCACGACGGGGCGCCTTGCTGTCGGACCTTGTCCAAAAGAGGGTTGGGGTCAAGTTAAACGTGGATGGAGCGTTTGATAATCTGACGGACGGGTGAGATTTCTAGGGGCACGGTGTTCCTTGGAAGGCGCTATGATTCTGTTGGGATCGATCCCGACTTCGACCCGTGTGGTGGTGATGGCCTCCCTCCCGACTTCGACCGATGGCGAGCGGTGATCGTTCCAGGCTGCATTACCTCATCCAAGAAATCAAAGAGATGATGGCAGCAGGCCAGGAGGTGAAAGCTGCCCGTGTTAAAAGGCGACAAAAAAGGGTGGCACAAGAATTCGCCTGTTGTGCTGCTTGGCTTTCTGAAATTCCTCTGTGTATTCAACCCCCTCTCTTTGATAAATGTACTGGCTATCCTGTTCAATCAATAGAGTTCTCTTTTCCCGAAAAATTTATGATTAACAAGTAAATAATTTTACAGGTTAAACTTTCTAGCTCCACCACCTAAGCCAGCTTTTTCTGGCCCTTTTGCTCAATTTTTTTTTGGCAAGTTTGGCCTTTATGTGAACGGAATCGTGGATCTGGTCTTTCTCGACCGCGACAGGTATATATTACCGTAGGTGGACCTGTCGTTCTCCTACACCGCAGAAGGTAATACGTGTCACCTTCAATTATTTCGTTGTCAAAAATAAAACTAGGTTTACAGTTTTATTAGGATAAAGACCATTTAAAAAAAATTTAGGCCACGGTGCCGAAAACTCCTCCGCCACCATCCTCGTTGTTGGCAACATGCTTCCAATAATTTCAAATTTTGAGATCTGCTTCCTGGGCTGGGCCCCATAGCTGGCCCACCACCCCTCCCGCAAGAGACATTCATTCCCCACTCGCACGCCCATCGAGGCGCGGCAGCCGGCGAGTTCGCCTTTGCCTTCCCCACGTCGCGGCGTAGCCCCCCATCCTCCCATGGAGAATTTTCAGAATTTGGGACTCAATCCGGCTGCCTCACAACATAAGGGACTCAATTCGCACTCCTTTCATAATTTGACATCCGGGATGCGAATTTCTTCAGTTCAGGTGTTTCTGAGCCTTTTTTCCTATTTTTCCCTTTTTCCTTCTCTTTTCTAATTTGTTTCATATAGCAGCCCACTTGAAATACTTTTTTTGCCCCTGGTCATCTTGTCTTAGACTCACGGGAGTGGAATAACCAGATCTCGTGAAATAACGAACTAGTGCTCTCCGGCGCCGAGGCTTGAGGGCTGGCACTTCTTGGGCTCGTCAGCGCCGACGCTTCTCCTGCACCTCCGGCCGATCTTGTTGCCGCTCCATCCAACCGCCACCTCAGCCCCGACTTCGGCCCGTCGCAGGTAGATGTCGCAGGATTCAATTGAGCAGGTCCCAGGAACATGCCCAATTTACATATTGTGCAATGCTTATGCTTGTGATGCCTGATTCAATTGAGCAGGTCCCAGGAACATGCCCAATTTACATGTTGCACAAAGTCTATGTGAAGCACCTACAGAAGCATGGTTTTTTGGGTTCAACCTTATTCTTGGATGTTGTCCCTGACCTGGTGGATAAAATTGATCAGCTAGAGATGGGGATGGAAGAGATGAAGGAGTTGGTTGCGAGGAACAGAGAACCGAGAGTGAATTTTCTTTGTTTTGTTCTAGGATGCATCAATTTAGCTTGTCTGATATTGGGCATCCTATTGCTTGTAATGAAGTAGATGATGTGTAGTCTAAGTACCTGTATGGAATGTGTTTGCATCTACCATTGAAGCAGTGAGCATGATGTACTGAATATCTATCTATTTTAATGGAATGAAATTTGCAGCTTCAGCTTGGAATGAAACATACACCAGTTTATGTGTTGATATACACATATAAGTTTTATGTTAAAACACAATATATCCAGAATGCCATAAAAAAAGGTATTTTTTTAAATAAACATTTTTAAATCCGAAATTGCAGAAATATACACGTTTTAAAAGAACACTTTCAGTTTCAAACAAAACAGAGAAAAATCATTCAATAAAACAATTATTCCGGAAAAATCCAACCGTCAAAAAGTCTCAAGAACTTCACTGTAGAAACTAGATGAAATTATGAAACTATTCCAACAAGAATCAACTCAATCGGATCAACGGATCAAAAGTTATAAACGTTTTAAGTTGTCTGAATAAAAAAACGTTAGTTCAGACCGTCCGAAACAGCTGTCTAGTACGATACGCATTCAGTTCAGACCGTCCGAACTGAGCGATACGGAAATTTTTCGAATACTCTCTGTAAAATTCAATTTTTGAGATTGAGCTGAAATTTGAACACAAGAATCTAGACTTCAATCCACACCAAATGAAACAAAAATCAATTCGATCAAGCTTCTGGATTAAAAGATATTGATCTCGCAAAACACGTTTTGACTGGAAATACGAAAAACTGTGAGACACTAATGAGACCCCTGTGAAACACCTGAGACACACAGTCCAGTAGCAAGACTTTCGCCTGCCATCAACACCTGTGAGACACCGATGAGACCCCTGTGAGATACATGACACACAAATGACACACCCAGAGATACCTACGAAACGTCCCTGTTACACCAATGACAGCAAGCTATTTACTGAAACCAAATTAGCAAGTATGTGGACAGCAAATATTTGTCTCCATAAGAGCAAGACAATACAACAGTTATCCACAAATGATGAATTTGGATAATGGTAAGAACAAGTAGCTGATTAGTTCAGATCTTCCACAGAGACATAAGCATACAGGTGCAAATGGTGAAGTGCATTCACCAAACTAAGACTACAAAAGCATCCATTCACCAAACTAAGACTACAAAAGCATCCACTAGGACAATGGTCTATTTTTTTGCCTTCCTTGGAGTGATCTTCTTATTCTTAGCTCTCTTTTTAGGGGAATTTTCTGGCCTCGGAGGGGTGGTCTGGTGCTCATTTATCCCTATTCCACCTCCAAAGCTCAATGCCAGTTGTCTGAAAAATAGATTCAGTAATAAGCAAAACAGACTAGTATTGAATGAGACTAGCAAAATTAGAGCGCTAATGCATGGTTTTACCTTCTAGTCATAGGCCCAGGGCTTGAATTGCTTTGAGTTGTCCCCGATCCACCTTCCATGCCCAATGCCATTTGGCTTAAAAAAAGAGAAATGTACAGTTTCAGCAAACACTAACATAGGCTAGTATTTCATTGGTTTTTCAAGTGTAGAACATTTATGCATGATTTTTACCTTCTAGTAACAGGCCTTTGATTTTCCTGTGTTGCTACCTTCTGTCTTTTGGAAGCACTGGTGCTAGCCTCACCTAATGGCCTCCCTTTCTTTGCTCGGCTTTTCCTGCATGTGCGTACAGTCAAGATATTGTTCACATGTAAATACGCAACATACAAGATATTGTTCAATGGTACCTCTTTTTTGTTCCATTAAAAGGGCACTTTGAGGAAGATGCCCTATGGCCAAAAGCAAAGCATTTCTTACATTGCACCTGCCAGTTGCCTTTGGTCCTAGGTTTGTTCCCTTTGTTCTCTAGGCAACCAGGTATTCTATTCTTCCTTTGTCTTCCTACTGGTCTCTTTGTGAGAGGTGGCCACAACTTGAAGCCAAGGTCCACATTGGCCCATTGTGACTTATCTGTTAGTGGCGTAATAACCCCATCATATGCTAGCCTAAAGTGATAGACAGAATAGTATGGATGCAGAAATTGTTCCATATTAGGATTTCTACAGGTACTAATGAGTGCCAAAGCATGTGGGCATGGTCTTCCTGAGACTTGCCACTCCCTGCACGAGCATGTATATTTTTTTAGATTCACCACATGTCTAACAATCTTGTGGGTAGGAGTGATCTCTGTCACCTCTGCTTCATCCCTACCACCTTCTTTGACCCTCAAGTGACCCAATTGCCTAGACATTGCATTGAGCTGCCGAACTACAACAGGGAGTATAATGCGGCCTTCAAATTTTTCAGCTATCCTTCTCCTTTTTGCATATAGTTCCATGAACTTTGATCTGAGAGAGTCTGCAAGGTCAGCAATTGGAAGATCCTTAAGGTCCTTAACCCATTTGTTCCAAACCTCTGCAAGATTATTGATAATATAATCACATTTTATCTCTTCTGAAAATTTGCTCCTCATCCATAGTAAATTGTGATATTGATCCAACCAAGGCTTCACATCCTCACTTGCTGCATAAATCTTGTTCATTAAGTACTCATGATATTGTGGTTGGAAAGTCCTAGCTGCAGGATACATGGGACCAAATGCTCGCCCTTGAAAACTCTTAACAAAATTCTTCATCAAATGCAGAAAACATTCCCTATGTTCTTCCCAAGGGTAAACAGCCTTCACTACATTTTCTAGGCCTTTGCAAGCATCTGAACTTATAGCTAGGAATGGTGGATTGCCAATGGCTTTCTGTAGCTGCTGCATAAACCATGTCAAACTGTCAGTGGTCTCAGCATCAAAAAATCCAAAAGCCACCGGAAACATCCAATTATGTCCATCTAAGGCAGTGGCTGAAGGTAGGTGGCCATTCCATCTACCACTGAGAGCCGTGGAATCAATACTCAAATATGGCCTACAGCCATTTAGAAATCCATCTATGCTTGCTTTGAAGCAGCAGAAGAATCTGTGGAAATATATATCATCTTCTTGCTCTTGTACACCTATCTCTACAACACTGCCAGGCATTCTTAGCTCTACCTCTGCCTTGAAGTTGTACAAATATGCAAAACTTTCGTCCCATGTGCCAAAAATGTGCTCAGCAGCCTTCTGCCTACCAGCCCACACCGTTGAATATCCTATTGTGACATTGTATTTCTCCTCTAACTCATCTTTCAATTGTTTTGCACCCTTGTTTGGATCCTTTTTCAATATTGGGATTGCCTTCTCTGCTACCCAATTAAATGATGCCATCTTGGTCCTCACTCGGCCAGTGGATGCAAAAAAATGTTCTCCCTTATTCAGTGTAACCTGCACATACAAACACAAGGTTACATTGCACATACAAACACAAGGTTGAAATAGAGTTTACTAATTTTTTACAAAATTGATAAAAGCTGCAAAAGTTAACAAATAGTACCCTGACATGCTTCCCATCCTGCATCAACCTTGCAACAATTGCCCAGGAACAACCATTAGCAGTGCAAAACCCCCTAAACCTATCTTTGCATGATTTCTCTGTTCCCAGCTCAAATTGCCCCTTTATAGCATGATGCCTAACTGCTGCCCTGAAATCATTCATACTAGCATATGTGCTTCCAATTGCCATTGGAGGGTCTTCCCTATCATAAAAAACAGAGCTCTCACCAGGGATTTCATCATCAACACCTAACTCAGCATCTTGCATGTTCACATCATCAACAACAGGCTCTTTTTCCTTTTCTTTTTCAGCTGCAAGCCTAGCTTGTTCTGCTCTCTCATCTTCTTTTCTAAGTCCAACAATTTCATACATACCATCCTCATCCATCACTGCAAGTGCTGCACCTATCTCCTCTTCAAGACATAGAGCTATCTCAATACTATTCCAATCAATAACATGTGGAACTAGCTGATTGTTTTCATTTACTTGTATAGTACCACAATCTGTCACCATATTACTTGTTACCACTTCTGTGACAACAGAGGTAGAAACCATTTGTCCAGGAATGTCCTCAACATCAACAAACAAATGCAACCTGTTCTCAGTCTGCCTCTCAGAGAATGCAAGAGACAAATCTGAATCATCCACCAACCTAGTTTCCACTCCAGTGCCCATGTCATATACACAAACTACTGGTTGTTGGCAGCTCCCCCATTTCACCATAGCTGCCAGATCTTTTTCTAAGGTCACCATCTTATAAGAACGATAGTCCACAACCCATTCATCGTATTTGCGCGGCACATCAACAAAGCTACCATCGTCGAACTTGGCTGTGAACTGAGAGAACTGAACGCACAGCCTAAATTCAGCATTCGGATCGATCCTACCGATTACCAACAAAAAAAACAAGTACACGCATCAGTTAGCTTGCGGCCTAAACGTTCTTCCTCGTTCACTGATGCTTCTTCCCCCAAATCAAGCGAAATCCCAAATCAAACCTAACCCTAATGTGGAGAGAAGAGGGATTTAGATGGCTTACTGCCTTACCGGATTGGAGACTCACTGGGAAGCATGGCTGCCGGTCACGCACTCAAGCTGCAGCATGGAGCACCATCAGCGCCGGCGAGCCCTCAAGAAGTGCCAGCAGCGGCAGCCAAGAACAAGAAGCACTCGAGGCACTGGTTCGTTATTCCACTCCCGTGGGCTGCTAAATGAAACAGATAAAGAAAAGGAAAAAGGGAAAATAGGAGAAAAGGCTGAGAAACACCAAAACTGAAGAAATTCGCATCTCGGATGTCAAATTATGAAAGGAGTACGAATTGACTCCCTTATGCTGTGGGAATATTTCAGAATTTGGATGACATATGGGACCGTCTGTGTGTATGACAGTGGGCCAGAGTGTTAAATTCCGAAATGCGAATTTTAAAGAGTGTCAAATTCTGAAAACTCCCTATGCTGTGAGGCAGCCGGGTTGAGTCCCAAATTCTGAAAATTCTCTCCTCCCATGTGCCTCGTTCCGTCCGGCGCCCTGTGCCGTGCGTGTGGAGGATGGCCGGCTTGAGTCGCGAGGAGAGGAGCCGAGGGAGCAACCACCGCCGCGGCGCGTCCCCGGTACAGGCAGTTCCGGGAGCGGCCCTCTCGTCCTCCTCACCCTCCTAGTGGTGGGTATGCTTCTGCTTCGCTGTAGCTCGAATTGGACTTCTAGATCGTGCGACACCGCGGGCATCTCCTTGCTCCCCCGCTTCTGCTCTCCGCTCCGCCCACCGGCCGTATGAATTTGATGATGGGGTTCGGAGTTGCTGAGGAGGGAGGCATGCCGGCATCTCACTTAATATGATTTACCAGTGTTTCTGGTAGCCTAGGTTGTGTCTTTGTGGTTTGGTATGATGGTCATTAGTCATCTAGGCTATGGACTTTGCATTTGCAGGTTCTTAACATCCATGAGGGTATGTTTGCAACCTGCCATGGGTTTTGCTGGGGTACCACTGTTAGGATCAGCTATCCAGGGGTACATCTGCAGTTCTCATATTCTCCAAGGGATATGATCGTGTTTTCCCCATTTGGTTTCCTACACGCCATCGTGTTGTGTATTCGATGCAGTAATTTGCCATATATGGAATCACGGGATGAACTACTAGGATCGGTCCCAAGCGGTGACTGTTATGGGTTGTACACGATAGCATAGCTGTATATAAGTAATGGCTCACTGCTAAGTTATAGTAAGTGAATAACTCTTGAGATCATTCTAAATGAGTTGAAGCGGTATCCTAATGAGGAACTTATGCAGTTACTCTTGTGTCATAACAAAACAGGTATTCTTGCATTGTGGCCAAGAAATTTTAACTAACAGGATGAACAGATATAATTTCTATTCTTTGCTTCCTAGTGATCTAGACGTTTTAAAACTGCAAATGCCCTACAAAGTACGAATATTTGATACAAATTCCAGAAGTCGTTAGATCTGTTCTTTCCAACAATGTGAAACAAACAATCAAGCAATAGTTTCAGCTGAATAAATTTAATAGGGTTATGCCTTATATTTTCCTAATTGTTGAATTTTATTTGGTGACTTGCTAGGTATGCATTGCACTATGGTGCTTTTTCCAAATGAAGAACTGTTAGTCACTTTGGAGTAAAGCGATCAAGTGTATGTTTTGTATAGCATTGTTATTTTGGTGCATGTCACACTTCTGAAACTTTGGGATTCCCTTACTTGCCATGCTTTGTGTCTCCCTGCAATCAGTTAGTTGAAATGCTTGGAGTTGATGCTGATTATTTTGTAACAGAACATGGTATTTGTTTCCATCTATATGATATAGAGATGTCCTATACCTCTAAGTTATTCTTCATAGAAAATTATGAGGAATATTTGAAACAAGTCCTCTAAACTAACAGAGCAAAATCCATTCCATCTGTTTGTTCCGAATGCTGTGAGTTGAATAAATTGAGTAATTAGTCAAGTTGGAAAGATGCAATAAGTTTTGCACTTCACATCCATTCTGTTTCATTTTCCTAATACTTGCACTTCATTTGTGATTTGACAAGAATGTTTTACACTACGATTCTTATTCCTATAAATTAACTCTTTCTCCTTTATAAGAAATAAAACTCAGTGCTGAGTTTTTCCTGTTATCATTAATTTGATGCCATTCATTTATTTTAGAAGCTTGCTTGGCACTTGAAACTTTTATGTAGATTTCCTTACCATCTGTCTATCATGTCAAACTCGCATCAACCAAACAGCAAAAAATACTACGGAAATACATGCAAATTTTTATGCTGAAAATATACCATTCTATTTGGTTTCAGACTGCTAATGGTTCTGTGGAAACGCTGAAGGGCAGATGGAAAAAACTTGAGAACTCCTAGTCTCCCGCCATGAGTCACATGACAAATCTGATAAAGAATGGGATAGATTCTTTGCTATACCATACCAGGTCAGTATAGTGATTCACATGTAATATTCTTCCTGTACGTGTTATAATGTAAAATCTTGCTACTTTTCAGTATTGAACATGAATAAGTTTTGTTCCCCTTTTAGTTTTCCAAGTGGTGATAAATCATTTCAGGCTTTCAGCACAAGGTCTTCAATTACAGTATGATGCCGTGCTCTTTATGTTACAAACCTTAAATCCCATTAATATCTCCATGCATTAGAACATTGGTAGCCTTGTGAGGTTATGCCTTTTTATACTGCCTGTGTTTTATCAACTTCACATGAAAGTTGATTCTTGCTTTCAGTAGGACACTAATGTTACAATGCAAAACATGTTTTCTAAAAGATATATACATATAAAATTTGAATAGATGAGAAAGTGTTTTTAGTGGAATTCGGTAAAAGCTTTGTAGTTATTGATTTCAGGTCATGGACTTTTTGATTCAATAGAGTTTGTTCTCTGCTGTATTGACTTGTATTAGTATAACTTTATTGTCTTGTATTTTGATTATATGCTGGGTTTACTCAAGATAATGATAGGATCTATGATGACTTTGTGCTAGCAAACTACTTTTTATCATGAGATGATGATCAAGTGCATTATCATAATTTTCTTTGTCATGGTAGATTAAATAAGATTATAATTTCTAGTTATTTTGACCCTCTCTTTACCTGTTTTAATTGACACAAGGTAGGTCCTAATGATTGAATTTATTCTGTTAGGAGAGCTCTTATATATAAAACAAATATTGAAGCTTTCACAACTACATCTTTTGACCTGTTGATAGTCAATCCATTACCTTCAAAGCATAGCAAACTAATGCAAGCCGAGTGCAGGTGAGAAAGAAATCAACTCGATATTATGTTTCTATTAGCCAGACCTTTCTGCAATCTGCATTTCCATGGTCCAAATGAAAAAATGCATGTAAGATGGAATTTTTGTATTTACATAGAGATAGTTTGGTATTACATTGACATTGAACTTATGCAACCGCTACGAAATACACACATCTCTGCACTGTGTAATTGCTCACAGATCTCATTTACACAACTACAATGTAGAGTGTAGAGATCCTTTCTTAAACTTTTAGCTAATAGAAAAATGCTTCTAGTGTTCGGTAGATCATGAATACAAAACACATGCATGAGCGGTCTAGCTTGCTTGAATGTGTAAATTGCTGAAAGCGTATGCGTGCATTTTTCTTTGAGCGAAGCTTGTCAGCGAAATGTACAGGACAACTCATGCAAGCAGCAACCACTTTTTGATTTATCTAGTCAGAGTCTGCTACCTGCATCAATATACTGATCTCCCTCCCTCCCTCTCTCACTTACGCTCTATAGTTTTAAAGGGACAACACATCTTCAGACACCATGCATTTTTCAAATGCTAAACATGCAAGCGCAATTAATGAAAGTAAGAGCTCCAGAATGATAGTTGGTACTTTTGAGCTTACTTAGTAAACTTGTCTAGCAATTTTAAAGAAATTGCTGAATTATATTGAACCATCCAAGCTGATGTTTACAACTAAGATGTTTCTGATGCCACCATCCGACAGGTACTGATCATCATTCTTCAGAAATATTGCTACGTGTTTCAAGCAGCCAGGAAGCTGTGCCGTTGACGCCTCCAGTTGCAGATCAGCTGATGCAAATGCAGATCCTGCTTGATTCTGTGTAGCTGATTTATATGATATGTATATATTGTTCAATCACAAGATCACTTCAATCAGAATTCTTGTTATGTACGCTTCTCGCATGCAACTTGTAATTATATATGGACTTTCTAAAACTGTATAAATTGTCTGGCAAAATGTAACCTCCCGTTGCCGCCAAGGACTTGGGGCGTGAGAGCACCAGGCCACAAGCGCCGGTATGTTCACAGAGGAAGAGAAATGGGATTGGGGAAGAAGAAAACAGAGAGATACGGAAGTTTCTTTTTCATTAAGAAAATAGAGAGATACGGAAGTTTCTTTTTCATTTCTTTTCTGTCTTTCTCAGTTCGATACAGAGGTATATCTATACCATCCAACCAGTTTACCAAAATACCCCTTTTAACCCTTAACAAGTCCCTGGTTACATTACTCTTACTAGTTACTTAATAATCACTATAGCTAGTTGTCGGTAATTACTATTCTTTTTGTCGCTTCACGGTTTCCTCCCATTCAGACTTCGCTGCTTTCTTCAGGCTCTGCTGCCATCTTCAGACTTAGCTAACATCTTCAGACTTAGCCACTTGTTGGTGTATCTTCAGCCGTGACACAAAAGCATATTCAAATGTCAATGTTATACGAACATTGACCATTGCATTTTTGGTGCTTTTGTCTACTGGTTTCTTTTGACGGATGCATCTGTTGAAGTGCTAAGTCATTAAGTCAGAAGTGGTTGCTGGCGAGATCTGTTGTAATTCATGCTGCGAAGTTATTTTTAAAAAAAAAAGAAAGGGAAATTATGCCCTTCAAAGGAAGTCTTGTGTTATTTTCGTTACTTTTGCTGAAGAAGTGTTTCAACTGTTATAGTTGTCTAAAAAAATTAAATGAAAAGGACTAAAAAAACTCATTCCATTTCTCTGTGGAACAAGTTCATGCATTTCATGTTTAACATTGTTTCCTTAAGTAAAACATTGTTATTATATGTCCAGGATTTAGCATGAAGACTCAAATGCAAGATCCAAGCTTATGTCTTCTGTATAAGGCTTTGCAACCTTTTAGATCTTGGTGTCTTCCATTGGTTGCATGAACCGTGTGTTTTCTACAGTTTTATCTGTAACTGGTTAGCAAACTACCATGTTGTAATTCCAAAGTAAAGGCTAGAGCACATTTTAGGTTTCTGATGTGTTCTGTACAGACAGACAGAATGTAGTACATTGTAGTTTATTTTGAGTACAGTAGTACACTGTACTTATCCCTTCCTTTCTTTTAATCTGCAGGCGCGCCACTGAAATGCCGGCTGCTGCAGACAACAATGCAAATTCTCAAACGCCACAGGTACAAAATATTTTCTATGGAAAACATGACCTGAGCATTTTAGAATCACATGCTGCGTCCGGCAAGTGAATATTACATTACTATCCATAGAGGAGGTGGTCGTGTCATGAAGCATGGCACGCAAAATGGCTGTTTACAGAGGTTGGTGTGCAACAATATCATGTTCGATTTGCATATATTTTTTTGTATGCATTACATTGCATACAAGCTAAATAATTGAATTGAAATGAGCTCACTATGTACATTTTCTGCAGAATATAGATATAATTTAGTTTCAAAGTATATTTGAAATGATATTACAGTGTTGTGCTGGTATGACCTCTTGAAATAATGCAACATAGCATAGTGAAGCAATGGTAAATGGTTCGAGTAACATAGTTCATGTAAAATAAAACCTAACTTGAACTTATAAAGGCTAGAACCAAAATCCTTTTTAACATATAGGTATATGCATTTAAGAATGTCACGCCATTCTTGAATTATTCTTTCTTTGATTGAATTTACAATTTTACATTCAACTGCATTGTGCTTGGTAGCGCAAAATTAATATTAGAAGGTCTTCTTAGGATTAAGAAGTTAGTCATCTAGACTCTAGAGTATCAATTGTTTGAAGTTGGTAACAGCAGATCATAAATGCAGATTGATACTTCACATTTTCCCCCAACGACTAACATTACGGACTTGATTTCTAACAAGTCAGCTGACAAATATCTATACAACATTATTGATTTCTGTTCAGTTGTAGCAGTAAAGAAAGGATCACAGGGAAGTCATGTAGCAATTGGTACTCATGGGCGGGGCAAGCTTCCCATGGGATTTGGGGAAAACATCTCTGTGGGAGATGTTTCTGAACCTGATCTTATTATTAGTAACATTAGTTCTAACGATTCTAAATTTCTACAAGAGATGCAATGTACACCTCCGAGGGAGATTAGGGATGATAATTGTGTTTCAAATGAGTGGTCTACTGTTTGTAGAAAAAAACGGGGCAAGCACCCTGAGAAAAATAAAACAAAATGAGAGGCTTGTTTTGGAATATTAGAGGTTTTGGTCAGACTGGTAAAACCCAATGTATTATGGACATTGTTAGAAATCAGAGATTAGATTTTATTGGTCTGCAAGAGACAAAAAAGGAGAACTTTAATAACTCTTTTCTTAACACTATCAGTATTTCTAGAAACTTTGATTGGCACTGGCTTCCTTCCAAAGCCACTGCAGGTGGAATTTTGGTTGGAATTAACTTGGACTTGATGGAGATTCTGAATGTGGAGATTAAAGAGTTTCATATTCAATGTTTGGTTAAGATCAAAGAAAATGATTTCATTTGGAGACTTGTGACGGTATATGGTTCGCCCTATGAAGAGGGTAAACAGAATTTTATTTCTGAGCTCCATGAGATTTTTATTAGGGATGACCGTCTTCCAATCTTGTTGGGAGGCGATTTTAATTTGATTAGATCTGGTGCGGATAAGAGTAATGACAAAGTGAACTATAAATGGTGTGATAAGTTTAATGATTGGATAAATATGTGGGGTCTTTTGGAGATGCATTTAACTAGGAGACAGTTTACGTGGACAAATAATCAAGATAATCCAATCATGTCCACAATTGATAGAGTCTTTTGTAATACTACCTTTGAAGGGAAGTTTCCTTTAGCTAGTGTTTCTCCTCTTGCTAGAATAGGAAGCGATCACACCCCTATCCTTTGAGATTCAGGGGATAGATTGATGATTAAGAAAGCTTCTTATAAATTTGAGAAGTGGTGGTTACTGCAAGAAGATTTTAGTAACATCATTTACAAAGCTTGGAACATCCCTGTGGTGGGATTGAAGGCTATTGATAGATGGCAAATCAAAGTAAGAAATGTAAGGAAAGTTACCAAAGGGTGGAGCGCCAATGTAGAGTCTCATATTAAAAAGAAGAAGAAAATGCTTCTAGATGAGTTTGATAAGTTAGACATTCTTTCTGAATCTAGACTACTTACTAATGATGAAAAGAATAGGCTTAGATCTAGTAAAGAAGAGCTAGAAAAGATTTTTACAATGGAAGAGACTAAAGCTAGACAAAGAGCCAGAGATAGGAATATTAAAGAAGGAGATAAGAACACTAAGTATTTTCATACAGTAGCAAATCAAAGGAGGAGGAAGAAAATTATTGATATGTTGGAGGGGCCTGAAGGGCCGGTTTATGATACAAAAAGTATGCTTGACATTGCTTGTGACTATTATAAATCCTTATTCGGCTTCGAAGCTAAACCAAATATTAATGTGGATAATAATTTCTTTAACAGTGATGACATGATCTCGGTTGATGAGAATAATAAATTAGAATCTACTTTTTCTGAAGAGGAGATTAAAAAAGCGGTTTTCGATTCTTATCCTGATGGAGCTCCAGGTCCGGATGGGCTCTCGTTTATCTTTTATCAGAAGTTTTGGAACATTATCAAAGATGATCTTATGGCCTTGTTTAAGGATTTGGAGAATGGTGATTTAGATCTTTTCAGGCTAAACTTTGCTATGATCTCGCTGATCCCTAAAGAAAACAATGCTAATAATATAAAACAGTTTAGACCTATTAGTCTGCTTAATTGTAGTTATAAAATCATTACTAAAGTGCTAACCAACAGATTTAGCACTGTTTGTAATAGAATTATTCTACAGAACCAGACCACCTTCATTAAGAACCGTTATATTTTAGAAAGTGTGGTTACTGCTCATGAAGTTATCCATAAAATCCATCATGAGAATAGCAAGGGTTTAGTCCTTAAATTGGATTACGAAAAAGCCTATGATAAAGTGAATTGGAGTTTTTTGATGGATATTATGAGAAAAAGAGGCTTTGGGTGTAAATGGCTTTCTTGGATCTTCTCGGTTCTAGAGAGAGGTTCGGTTGGAATTAAAATCAATGATGTTGAAAGTGAGTTCTTCCACACTGGAAAAGGTTTGAGACAGGGAGATCCTCTTTCCCCTCTTCTTTTTAACCTTGTAGCAGATGTCTTCACCAGAATCTTGTATAAAGCTACTAATGCTGGGTTGATTAATGGCTTGTGTGATGATTTTTGCCCTGGGGGGGTAGTCAGTTTGCAATATGCTGATGATACTCTTCTTTTTATTAAAAATAATGAGAGCTTTATCCTGCATCTTAAATGGTATCTTGTTTTGAGCAAATGTCAGGTATGAGGATTAATTTTCATAAAAGTGAGTTAATTTCTATTAACTGCGACAGGGATGAGATAGTGGGATATGCTAATATCTTGTGTTGTAAGATTGGTTCTTTCCCTATTAAATATCTTGGCATTCCTCTTCATTGGGATAAAATAAAAAGAGATGATTTCCAGCCCCTGATTGATAAGATCCTAAAAAGAATTGCGGGATGGAGGGGTAAACTTCTATCCTATAACGGCCGTTTAGTCCTGATCAAATCTTGTTTAGCCAGGATTCCTCTCTACCTCCTTTCCTTTTTTAAATTTCCAAAATGGGCTTTAAATCTTATTAACTCTCATATGGCTAATTGCTTGTGGAATGATTTTGAAGGTCATAATAAGATTCATTTGGCTAATTGGAATTTAGTTTGTATGGAGAAACGTTATGGTGGTCTTGGTTTACCGAATATAAGAGATTTAAATTTATGCTTGTTGGCCTCTTGGCTAAAAAGATTTTGTAGTAGTGAGTGCAATCCATGGAAAGAGCTGATTAGGTTCAAATATAAAATTGATAACCCGAACATTTTCCTTTGTGATGACAATCATGCCTCGGTTTTTTGGAGAGGTATCTTATGGGCTATTCAAGCCACCAAATTTGGTTATAAGTGGAGTGTTGGTAATGGGGAAAAAATCAGATTTTGGGAGGATATTTGGTTCGGTAACTCCTGTACTTTTAGGAGGACTTTTTCAGAAAAAATGATGATAAGATGGCTTGAGTTATTAGAAGTGGCTAAAAGTATAAATCTTATAGATGATGATGATTCTCTAATCTGGCAATACAATAGTAGTGGTGTTTATTCTGTTAAATCTCTCTATGCCATTATAAACTTTAGAGGTGTTTGTCCGACTTTTATCCCTGCAGTTTGGAGTATTATTGCCCCCCTAAGAATTCATTTTTTTCCTTTGGCTTATTGCCCACAATAAAATTATGACGAAAGATAATTTGAGGATTCGAGGTTTGGACAAAGGAACGGACTGTTGCTTTTGTAGTGATGCTGAAACTATTAATCATTTATTTTTTGACTGTATTGTGGCTAGAAATACTTGGAGCATCGTTGGAGATTTTTTTGATGTTTCAATTGGTTCTGACTATGAGTCTATAGCTCGTTATTGGTTGAGTAACAAGAAAAATATAGTTCTAAACACTGTTGTTTCAGCTACACTTTGGAGTATATGGTATACTAGAAATAACTTGATTTTCCGTTCTCAGATTTGGGAAAGCATGAAAACAATCTGGCGAAAGATTCTCTTCACTCTAAGGAACTAGAACCCGATCTTCAAAGAAGAGATGATACTGCGTATGACTCAATTTTGCGATTAGTTGGATGCCAAAGTTCGAGCTCCTCTCTTGCTGGACGTGATAAGTGATTGATCAAATTGAAGGGAGTTGATTTTCTTGGCAGTTTTGAAGACAAGTCGCTGATGCTCTGATACTATGTTTCAGCTTGCTGACGAGTGACCAGTGTTAGATGCGTTCTGTTTTTCTGCTCTACTTGCTGTGTGTGATTTTGTTCCCTGTAGGGGTTTCTGTGAATGGGACTTTTGTAATGAGCTTTTGCGCTGATACTGTTTGGAAACTTGGTTTCTTTCAATGGAACTGGGGCATTTTGATGCCCTTTTTGATCTAAAAAAAAAGAAGTCATGTAGCAATTTACTATTCAAGAAATCTCCATGTTATAAGTCAGTTGGTATCTATTGCATAATGTCAATTTTGTTAGTTGTGATGTGACAATTCTGAATGAACATGATTGTGGTTTGTTTTTGTAATTTCGTACACACAAAATAATTGACGTGGAGAATGCCACCTCAATTCGTGTAAACAAACACGCAAGTTATGTAACGCATGTAATGTCATACGCTTATTATTGTCAGTTGATTAATAAGTGTGAAAGAAGGGTAGATATATACAAATCACATGAAACGTCACACCTTACGAGGCACCCAGTACCATGATAGAAATGTAAAGTGTATTCATCTCATATTCTTTGACATTATACATTCTACACATATAGCTTCACTGGTTTTCATTATTGAAAATGAATAATTCTAAAGATAAAAATATAACATTATTATTTCCATTTGTTGTCATCTAACAGTTCCTTTCGTCCACCGGTAACACATCATTCAAAGTAGCAATAAGAATGCATAGAATAGCTAATTATTAGAATTTTCCCTGGTTACACATCATTCAAAGTAGCAATAAGAATGCATATAATAGCTAATTATTAGAATTTTCCCATTAAGGCTTTCGTTGTATGGTACATTGGCAGAATAAGGCACACAATTCTTGACTTGTGTTGCATGCAACATAAAAAGCAATGCTATTGGCTCATTAGGCTGTTAGCACTTTTGGATTCTGTTCTTTCTGCATTGCAAACCTTGATAATAGTTTCGTTTGGTTCTTCCCAATTCATTTTATCTGTATGATAGAAAAGGTAGTTACTTCTATGCAGGGATACTAAGTGCTAATCTCTTTGTTCTTTTTTAAGTGACGTCCTAGAATCCATGCCTTCAACCTTTCAAAAGTTTGACCACTAATATGTTTAAAACTATCTAGATTAGCTTAATGAAAACTATATCTTTAGGTTTATTGTTAGAA
This sequence comes from Rhipidocladum racemiflorum, assembly GCA_036346355.1. Lineage (NCBI taxonomy): Eukaryota > Viridiplantae > Streptophyta > Magnoliopsida > Poales > Poaceae > Rhipidocladum > Rhipidocladum racemiflorum. The sequence goes on from CM070571.1 coordinate 27,371,601, forward strand.
ATACTTTCATAATATTATAATTTATTAGTATATAATAAGATAGTTAGAAAAAGCAATGGTCAAAGTCACATCTCGTAGACTGTAAAAAGTAAAAAACATCACTTAAAAAAAAGAACGGAGGGAGTAAAACGTTTTATAGTGTATTTGTAGTACTTTTTGTAACTATCAGTATATCTCTGGACGACACAATTAGCAGTTTTTTTTTTTGACGGGGCACACAATTAGCTGTTCTTCAAGTTTCAGAGATGGGACACGGTATTTTGATGTGTGGATATTGTCCGACAAAACCTATGTTAAACATTCATATTTGGTGATCCAAGAACCCTCAAAATAGTCCTACAAGTTCTGTTGTTGGACCAAATCGTATTCAATGTTTGTAAATACTTTGATGGAAAACTTAACTGCAAAATTTGTCATGCATGTTGTCATGTAGTCTGCAATCTGGAAGTGTATTCCAGTTTACAGCTGTATAGCAAGACAGGTTTTCAAGTGCTAAAATGCTGATTACAGATTCAGATATTGCTTCATTCGTATTTCAGTGCCCATGAATTAATTGGAGGGATTGCCGATCCACCCAATATGCTTGAGACCAGCATTATATTATGATAAGTGAAGTAGTGAACAACTGGATACACTGTTTTGGGAACAAGATATTTGATATTCCCTTAGCATTGAGGTGTATCTGTAATTTGGAACCGTTGATCAAGAATCAAGGTATTGTTACTACTTTCTAATTGGCGAAGGATTGCCGCCAGTGCTTTGCTGGCTTATGAATATGAAAAGACAGGTAGTGTGAGAAATCTTCCAACAGATCTGATGTATGTTTATGCTAAAACTATCTTGCCTTATGCAAAAGCGTACTATGCATGACAACTTGTACAGACTAAATGAGGGAATATAGATGAATTTTGGCAATTGCATGTCAAAAGGAACCTAACTGAAATGCAATGATAGCTTATGAGATGGCATATAAAGAAGGGAGTGTATAGGCATCATCCGGATCTTTTTGTCCCAAAAAACATCCAAACTTTGGACCGTACGATCAAAACACATATCCGTAGGATTAACCCACCTCGAATTCAGGGGGGCCGTGCATTGATCTGAAAGCAAATCCAATGGCCAGGAATTTGAATGATGGTTGCTAAAGAAAACATCCGGATGAAACTTATCAAAACCCTATAAAGAATTTGCTTCCATGTTCATCTCATATGATTTTTGTAAAGGTGAACAACAATTTGCAAACAAGACTATTCATGGTGCTATGTTCTACAGCTCTGTTTCAGCACGTAAGATGGAGTCGATGCATGGCTCATGTCATACCAAATGAATGATGTAACAATTCTGAATGCCCGCAAATGCTAATTTTGCTTGGACATTTAGTTTGAGAAACAAAATATTGGAGATAATTTCAGCAATAGAGGCTAAAAGTGTGAAACCTGAATTGAAGGTGCTTGAATTTTTGTCAATTGAAGATCATGTCCTCCTTGAGAAAATGAAAATAGAAATGATAATCATTTTCTTCAAAATTATCTTGTAGATAGTGGCTCTTGAGTTGATACAAAAAGGTTTATTCTGTTTATAACTTAGACATTTATCTCTAACTTTTTAACTCAATTTATTTTCTCTACAATTTGGAGCACACTGACTCTCATTATCATTTCTGCTAACACTTCAAAATATATTAATAGTTTTAACACCATGAATTCAAGCATTCTTTTGTATGTAGATTTTGTGAACTGCAATTCAGGTCTCTTTTCTGACTTTCTTGTAGTTCAGAAAACCTAGCCTCAATGAATATATACTAACTTGTATAGTTGTATGGAAAGATTCAGTTGTGACAGCAGAAATCACAAATGCAAATTTGCTCCTTTGTTAATTTCTCATCTATAACTAAAGAAGTGATTTGTGATCCTCTAATGTGAGAACTTGACATCTCAACTCCAATTTGAAAGCCAGGAGGGAATGTGACATGGTTGAAGCCAAGTCCAACAACAATTGTTTTGTGCCAATTTTTGAATACTAGTTTGTTGTGGAATTTCAGTGCCTTGACTGTATTTTCTGATGTTGACACTGAATAATTCATACTTCTGGGATCGCTCTATTTTGGGCCTTATGGATGTTAGGCATTAGCTTTCTTCTGAGAGGTATATTGTATTGGTATGCATGTACTTTACAAAGCTTGCCGCATGATTTTTACGTACCCCTATGATCTCACTGTACTTAACTGCAGGCTCATAGGTATTAAAGATTTAGGAATAGGCTTTCCTCAAAAAGAATATTATGTAATTTGTATTGGTACATTCACACTTTTAAAGCATAAGAATGGTTTGTAGTTTGTACCATATTGATTAAGTCTTTACCTTCTCCAGACCCAGCCTTCAGAATGTCATCCCATGTGTTAGAAGGAATGGTTTGGGAGAATTAGATACTTATCATTTAGGAGGATCGGTACCCTATAAATAGTACAAGGTCTATCTCTATCTACAGCAGTCTATCTCTATGTATGGAAACCTATTTCTATCTATAGTATAGCAGCCGATCTAATCGAGAAAGATCCAGCTGATTGAGAGATATGGATTAGGAGCGTCACGGACCGTCGCGGACGTTGAGACTGGAACAAAACTCCTTGCAAATAAATGTCGAAAGGCCCTTGGTGAATATGGCAGCGTACTGCTGAGACGTTGTACATGGAAAACGCGAACGTTGCCAAGAGCAACACGCTCTTGGACGAAGTGAAGGTCGATCTCCACGTGCTTGGTGCGTTGGTGCTAAACCGGGTTGGTGGAGAGGTAGACCGCGCTGACGTTGTCGCAGTAGATAACCGTGGATTTTCACAGAGGGCGAAAAAGCTCAAGCAGTAGCTAGCGGAGCCAACATGCCTTAGCCACGCCGTTGGTGACCCTGTGATATTCAGCCTCGATGCTCAAGTGGGACACAATGTTTTGCCGCTTGGATGACCAAGAAATGAGATTGTTACCGAGAAAGATATAGTAGCATGAGGTAGACTTGTGTGTGTCAGGACACCTAGCCCAATCTGCATCAGTGTAGATAGTGAGGTCATGTGATGTCCCACAAGTGAACTGAAGGCCGTAGTTGAGGGTGCCCTTGATGTAGCGCAAAATCCGTTTGACCAACTAAGGATGCTGGCTGCGTGGGTCGTGCATGTGAAGACAGGAATGTTGTACGGTGTGGGTGATGTCGGGGTGGGTGAAGGTCAGATACTGCAGGGCGCCGGCAGACTCTGGTATAGTGTCGGGTTGGAGACCAGCTCGCCGCCAGCTAACGACAACTTGGAGTGAGCTTTAATGGGATACTTGCCGTTTGTCATGCCGTCATGTTGTAGAATCTCAGCGGCATACTTGCCTTGCGACAAGAAGAGGCCCTGAGCAGAGCGGGAACCGTGACGCTAAGGAAGTAGTAGAGGAAGTCAAGGGCGCTCATGGCAAACTCATGTTGGAGCGTATTGATGATGCAATATAGGAGCAAGGTCGTTGGCGCGGTGATTATGATGTTGTTGACGTACAACAGTAGGTAGACGGTGTTGGATTCGTTGCAATAGACGAACAAGGAGGGGTCGGACTTGGAGTTGTAGAAGCCAACGGAGGTGATGAAGTCGTAAAATCGATTGTACCAGGCTCGGGGAGCTTGTTTGAGCCCGTACAGTATTTTGTTGAGGTGGCACACATGGTTGGGCTTGTCGTGGTCGACGAAACCCATGGGCTGCTGGGCGTACACCGTCTCAGCGAGCGTGCTGTGGAGGAAGGCTTTCTTGACATTGATATGGTGGATGGGCTAGGCGTTGTCGACTGCGATGGAGGGAATAGTCTGGATGGTGGTCGATTTCACCACCGGGTTGAACATCTCATCATAGTCAATGCCAAGTTGTTGAGAGAAACCCCGCAGAACCCAGCGAACCTTGTAGTGAGCGAGAGAGAAGTCTGAGTTGAACTTGTGCTTGTAGATCCACTTGCCGAAGACGATGTTCGCGCGAGGCGGTGGTGGCACCAGGTCCCACGTGTTGTTGCTGGCGAGGGCAGTGTACTCATCGATCATGGCAGCCCATGTAGCATCGCGGTATGTATTTGGTCCGTGGAAAGCTCGTCGGTGTTAGTAGCATGTAGTAGGAACAGTGGAGGCGGCAGTGCTCCATCCTTGCTCCTCGTGATCATGGGGTAGGTGGCGCCAGATCGCGACAGGTGGTGCTGCACTAGGGGCCCGGGAGGCTACGGCGGTGAAGCCTAGGTCACGGCGGCTGGTGGCCATGCAGCAGCCGATGCAGTGGTCCGGTGTAGTGGCGCGACTGTCGGTGGGGGAATGGTATGCGGACTAGGGATGGCAATCGGGTGCGACGGGTACGGGTAGTGCTCATTCATACCCATGCCCGCCAAACAAAATCTTCCCCATGGGTATACCCATGAAGGGTGGCGGGTAAAGAATCTCGTCCATACCCATCGCCCGCGGGTACACGTTTACCCGCCACTATCAATAATCCTTCCAAACAAAAGGCACTAAGAGCTAATAAGCAATGGTACCAATACAATCCCTTTGATGAAATTGCAGGACTCAGTTACATTATGTGGATTGAATAATGATTATCAATGATTCAAAATTTCAAATGCACATATGGATGAAAATTAAAATAACACATGCAGACAAATGATGCACAAATATTCAAGTTTAATAATTAAAATAAAAAAGTTCATTAATCATCACACATGCTCAAGTTCAATAATTAAAATAGAAACAATTCATCAATCATCACACACATTACAAATCGTCCATCACGGCATCAGTAAGAATAAATTACTAATATGAGGTACCACAAATTGGGGATCAAGGGGGCCAACTAGACATCTGTTATGGCCCACATGTCAGTAGAAGGTGGCGGGTAATCGGGCGGAACAGGTACGGGTGGAGCTCCCCCATGCACATACCCGTTTACCCGTCGGGTAAAGTTTGACCCCCATAAACATACTCGCGGGCAACAAAAGAGGAACATACCCACCTCTATTAGGGTTTTTACTCACGGGTACATGGGTAATTGGGTAAGATTGCCATCCCTAATGTGGACGCCAAGAGTAGACTTGTTGGATCGCCGGTTTGGGGAAGTAGGGGGCGGTGGCGCTGCCAATCGTGTTGGGCTGGATAGGAGCACCGGCACTGAGGTCGCCAGCTGTGCCAGGTGGAGGCGTGCAGCCAACGGCCGGCCGGCATGGAGCAATGTCATCTGCATCCAGAAAAAGAGTAGGATGACGCTATAGGAGGAGCAGAATTTTGGGCGAAGGGAAAAGTTAGTTCATCAAACATAACATGACGCGAGTGAAGAATGCGATTTGTGGTTAAGTCCAGACACCGATAGCCTTTGTGGTTGTCAAGATAACCGAGGAAGACGCATTCCGAGGAGCGTGGAGTGAGTTTATGTGGCATGGTGGCAGAAAGGTTTGGGTAACAGCGACAGCCGAAGAACTGGAGATGAATATAGGAGGGAGGGGACCCAAATAAAGCTTGGTATGGTGTGATGTTGTTAAGAGTTTTGATTGGTAGGTGATTGAGAAGATATGTGGCGGCGTGGAGAGCTTCGACCTAGTAGGGTGGAGGCATGGAGGCTTGGAATATGAGAGTGCGTATGATGCTATTGGTGGAACAAATAATGTGCTCGGCTTTCCCATTTTGCTGTGAGGTGTAGGGGCAGGAGAGGCGAAGATGAATGCCAGATTGCAGAAGAAAGGTGTGAGCAGCATTATTGTCAAATTCACGTCCGTTGTCGCACTGAATGTTTTGGATGGTGGAAGAAAATTGAGTGACAAGGGTGGGAAAGGTGTCTAACTTGAGTTTTAAATGGAAAGTCCATAGGTAATGAGTAAAATCATCAAGACAGACAAGGTAGTACTTGAAACCAGGTAAACTAGTAATGGGAGACGTCCACAGATCGCAATGAATAAGTTCAAAAGATTTATTTGTTTTTGGACAATGATGCAGAAAAAGGAAACCGAACATGTTTGCCTAATTGGCAAGCATGACACAAATGAGGTACAATTTTTTTTTTGATGCTAAAGGAATGGCAGCTGTAGCACTGAGATGGGAGAGTGCTTGGGCGCCGAGGTGTCCCAAACGTTGGTGCCACGTAATCTTGGTAGTGGAGGGAGTGATGAGCGCGTGGTGGTGGTGAGGAGATGCTGGATGGAGCAGGTAGAGGTCACTCGAACTGTTGCACTTGTGAATCACAGCTTGAGTCCGAAGATCCTTCACAAAGAAGCCAAACGGATCAAATTCGATAGAACAAATGTTATCTTTTGTAAATTTTCGAACAAAGATGAGATTGGCAATAATGTGTGGAGTAACAAGTATGCTGGAGAGAGAAAGGGGACGAGTGGAGGTGGATAGAATGGTGTCGCCGATAGCGGTAACGGGAAGGGAGGAGCCATTATCGACGATGACTTTGGTGGAGGAACGAGGTGTGGTGTGGAGAGTAGAAAGATTACCAGGGTCAGTGGTGAGGTGGGATGAAGTGCCAGAGTCCATGTACCAGGTTGAAAGATCTGGCTGTTGCAGTGTATGGCTTTCATCACATGGATGAAGGATGGCTGATCCCACGAAGGACTGGCACTGGCAGTAGGCACAAGAGGGGGTGCCGGTAGCAGGGCTGATGGAGAAAATAGCGCCTGTTGTGGGTGCGGGCCGAGGATGCCTGGGCCGGAGGAGACGACCGGCCACATCTGGAAGGTGCTTGTCCAGGGATTGAAACCCATACGAGTGTTTCCCATGGGGAAAGCTGGGGGCGCATGTCGAAGTTGTTGTTACCACCATAGTTGAAATTGTTGTGGTTGCGACGACCCTTGCCCTTGTTCTTATAATGAGGGTTGGGCATGCCATTGCTGTTACCGTGGCCAGGGGACTGCGACAATGGCTTGTCGAAGGTGTTGGAGAAAAGAGCCGTGGCACCTTCGGATTTGGTGATCTTGAGGTCTACCTCCTCAAGAAGCAGCATGGAACGGGCTGCCAGGAATGACGGGAGAGGTTCCCTTGTTTTGATGATGGTGGCAATGTTGCGGAAAGGAGGAGGGTGAGGACGAGCGTGTCATCGCGAACTGGTTGGCCGATGTTGGCTAGGGCATTGGTGTAGGAATTGAGCCGCTGGGAGTAGGCAAGGATGGAGAGGTCCCCTTGATCCATTTTGCGGAAATCAACTTCAATGGATAGGGTGCGCGACGTTCTGTTGTCGCAGAAAAGGCCCTCCAGGCTCCCAAATTATGCGAGCCGAAGCACCACAGGTGAGGACGATGCCGAGGACCGCCAAGTCCGTTGTCATCCAGACCACGTCGGGAGTGGCCGGGGCGGCGTCGAAGAGGTGTTGAGTGGCGCCAAACTTGCCTACGATGATCTCGAAGAGTTCGCGCCACCGATATTAGTTTGGCGGATTGAGCTCTAGGGGGAAAGGGACGTGTGAATGCACGTTGATTGTGGAGAGAGCGGAAGCAGGGTTGAAGGGTAGGACAACGACGGTGGCGTTGGGAGGGTCAAGCCTGCGGTGGTAATGGGAGGAACGACGCCGGCAATGGCGTCGTGAGGTGAGGCCATGAGGAGGATGCAAGTTTCAGCAGAGGACGTAGACTACTAATACCATGTTAGAAGGAATGGTTTGGGAGAATTAGATACTTATCATTTAGGAGGATTGGTACCCTACAAATAGTACAAGGTCTATCTCTATCTACGGCAGTCTATCTCTATGTATGGAAACCTATTTCTATCTGTAGTACAGCAGCCGATCTAATGGAGAAAGATCCGGCTGATTGAGAGATATGGATTAGGCATGGAGATCATTTAGTATAATATTCACAACATATTCTAACACCATCAATAATGGGAAAACAAAACTATTGTTCAAAGTCAACTACAAAATAAAACATCACAAGATAGCTGGTATAACCAAGTTTCTCCTAGTAATTGGTTGAATGGAAAATAAGTAAATGCAAAACAAGACATTAAAAAAGGAAGACATTTCTTTTCTGCTCAAGGTACCAATTTCAAATAAAATTTTATAATTAGGAGGCTTGTTTCACATTATGAATACAGAAGGTTTCTAGCACACAATGATGTGGCATGAAAACCAGTGATATTATAATCTGTAGCTGATTTTTTATTTCAAATGCAGTTTTATAATATTATACTAGCAGAAATTTACTAGACGGCGCCACAAACCAATAGGAACTTCTTCAAACCTATACTGTGTGCTTTTTTTTTCTAAAATATAAAAGTACCTACAGATCCATCAGTGTGTTCGGATTTTGAAAAAAAATTGTAATATTCCAAGGTTTAGTGTTGATTCTTCAGTCTGCCATCTCGTAAAAAGCAAGCTATTGATTACCGAGTCATAGATGATGTATTAGTTTGGTCATGCCAATCAACCTTTGGTGTATTATACAAACGCTATAAATTGTCAAACAATATTGTACATATATTATTGGTATAATTGTCAAAGAAAGCTATTGCTGAAATCATAGTTACCGGTTTTGCTGTAAACCCCCGGCCATGAATCGTGAACCGGATTTGTCGAACCCGAACCGGTTTAAGCTACGGGGTTCGTGTTCGTAGTGGAAATTGGAAGAAAAAGTGATGAACCACGAACCCGAATCCTGTACCGTGACTCGGACGAATCGCGCTTCTGATAACTATGGCTGAAATTTGAATGATAGCAATGTGTAGGTTTAGTAAGGCCTGCAAGAGAATGTCCTACTCAAATTTTCCTTTTCAAGTACAACAAAAACAGTCCTTGTGTCTGTAATCTCTGATCCTAAAAGTAACATCAATACCTTATGATTGGAGACAAGCAGGCCCATAGATGGGGAATATGAGTTTGTGTGCATAGTTTTTGCATGATTGGTATAGGAATAGTCAAAACTGCTGCAACATATATACCTCAGCAGGATTGCAGAATCTTGGTTGACCGGATCCGGAGTTAATATTGGAAGATTCAGATTCAGTATAATCCTTATGCATCATGCATGGCACTAAATTCAATTGGGGTTGATCACTCATATACTGCCTGTAGGATTAACTCGTCTCATACTGGCTGGAGTTGTAAGTTTCAAGGTGTGCTTCATACTAGGCCCAGACAAAACTTGCCAGGTACTATAGCAATTTTGATTATATCTTCGGATGATGAAAAACTAAAATTGATGTTTTACCAAATCTCTCATCTAATGGGAGCTGCTCTAGAATTATTGACATCTGGAACTCACATAATTGTACTCACTACTCATCATAGTTGTTTCTTACATGTTGTCCAGACACTAGACTCCAGATTCTCACATCATGAGCTACTGATCTGTAAAGTATCTAGGTTCTAATCACCTAGCTGGATTAGGATCCTCTGCCTTTGCAGTTCAAAATGCACGGTGCATTTTGAACTGCATTTTGAGTTGCAAAAGCTAAAAAAAAATGGGGAAAAAAAATCAAATTGCTACGGTCTTCAAGATTTTGGTAAATTTCATTGGAATTTTGGATGTTTTGATTGAAATTCATATTTTTAAACTAGATTTCTAGAAAATACTGTAACAATTTGATTTTTTTCAAGTTTTTTTTAGCTTTTACTACTCAAAATGCAGGTCAAAATGCACCGTGCATTTTGAGTAGCAAAGGCAGAGGATCTCAATCCTCACCTAGCTCGCAGATGACTGCAGTTCAGATTTTGACATCTAGACATCACCTTACCAACTACCTTCATAGGCGATAGCATTCGCATGAGAAATTCAATGGGCATTTCTACCTTGCTTTAAGGGTTTTATTACATTATTAGTTGAGTGTCCATGTGTTTCTACGGATTGAAAAGAATTATTATATTGCATGTTTTAAAATAGTTTGAAGTGATTTTTGCTTCATATGCTGAATATGAAACTAAAATAAAAATCAAATGCCCATCGTGAAAAATGAAACTTTGTACAAAAAAAATTTCAATGTTTCTGCGCACTCGTAGTGTGAAGCATGTAGATGATTGTTGCATCTTAAGTCCGTTATGCATATAGGTAAAGGCCCACACACTTTTGCAAATTACCATACGAAAGTGAAACAAAATTCAAAGAAACAAGTATTACAAAAATTAAAATTGTTACATATAAACATTTTTTTTCTTGTGTACAATAATGTGAAAATAAAACCATCCCTATGATCACTTGGTTCCACCAGAATTTTTAACATGCTACTGCTCTGAGGAAGACTAAAATTAAAAATTTTCTCTGAGAAAATTTGGCTGGTTGGAATTCTCGTGGCTCGATCTGAAACGTATGCAAAGCACACACATGTTTTATAATAGTAATAATTTTTTTATTATAAATCTGTTTTCTACGACGACCTTATCCTGTTTTAAGGAGAGATTATCAAGCAATTTTGTGTGACAAAGCATATTATGTATTGATTATTCTCAGCACCATTACTTGCATAAAGTAATGATAAATCAAAAACTATGTGAAAAATTCATTTCGCTTTCAACCAAGGTTTTTCTTCCAAATTTAGGACAAAAAGGGTCATTCCCTGAAGAAAATAAGCTCCCCTTTTAAAAATTTCCTTTTCTTTCCAGAAACATTTTATCAATTGAAGTGATCTATGGCAGGCTGGCAACTTATTATAATTATTACAAATATTTTATACAATTTTCACATAGCCCCTGTAACTAGAAAAGGAACAAACGTGTTCAAGCTTCCCAAAGGTATGTGAGAAATCCAAATAGTAATAATAAAATATGAAGCGCTCAGGTTGGTGCATTTACATTTTTCTACTGCAATTATTAAGGAAGTCCACTATGCAGAAATCCAAATAGTAATAATAAAATATGAAGCGCTCATGTTGGTGCATTTACATTTTTCTACTGCAATTATTAAGGAAGTCCACTATGCAGAAATCCAAATAGTAATAATAAAATATGAAGCGCTCATGTTGGTGCATTTACATTTTTCTACTGCAATTATTAATAAAGTCCGCTATGCAGAAATGCCATCTATATGCTCACCCAACCAACTATTATAGAAAGAATTTGTGCTCAAGGAACAAATCGCATTTAGAAAAGTCCCCTCGGAAAGTCCTCTTTACAAACATCGAAAACGTTCTTTGCCACAAGAGTTATAGAATAACCTGGCTAATGGTTCGTGGAGATTTAGTTCCAATTATTGGTGACTAGATTGCCCACCTTGCTTAGCATTATGTAGTAATTTTTTAAGGGGATATCAGGAGGGCTGCTATAATATTGTTGAAGGGAAAACCATTATATAGTAATCCAAACCCATTAATTCTCCGATATTTAAACCATTTTGGGTACTGTGAACATATTTCTTTGGGTCAAACCTGATGATTGCCTATCTATCACTACTATATATATGGTACTTGCTAATTGTTTCCTCTTTGCCTCATCACTCAGAACACCCCCTCCCTCTTCTTGATATGGAGCTTGAGCTTAGTCTAGGGGATTCCACAGCTCCAGCGAAGGCCACCGGCACACCTGCACCGGCACCCACACGCACGGGCGGAGGAGAAGGCCATGAGCTTGTGCTAGAGCTAGGAGTAGGCGCTGGCAAAAGAGCCGAACAAGATAACCAGAAGTCAGGTACACAGCCAGAAGAAGCAGGGGAAGGAGAAGACGACGAAGCCGAGGGAGAAGACGAAGAGCACCCTCGTGATAAGCCACCCGTTGCGCTGAGCCTCAGCTGCACTCTGCTTCCAACCTCTGCACAAGCAGGCAAGTTATTCTACTTTCTATACAGACTGGTGATGTTGGTTCGATTGGTTCCAAGTAGTTCCGTAGGTGGCTAAGTTCATAGAAGCTTGAGGCATGTAAATTCTCTGGATGGTGATGAATGATGAGCCCTTTTCTGTGTAGGTAGTGTGGATTCAGAGGCGTGCACCCGAGGCTTTGATGTGAACAGTGTGCCGGTGGACGGAGGAGCAGTGACGGCGGCGAGGTCGTTGTCGCCGTCGTTCATGCAGGTGGAGGTTCCTGCGGGGCTGGCAGCTGATCAGGAAGCTGCAGAGGATGAGGAGAACGGAGGCGGCGGGGTGAGGAAGAAGCTGAGGCTGTCGAAGGAGCAATCTGCGTTTCTGGAGGATAGCTTCAAGGAGCACAGCACCCTGACCCCGGTATCCGTCGTATATATCTTGTTCTGGCTTCGTATATTTCTCCATATATATATATGTGTCAAACAGAACCTGCATGTCCTATCCTCTGTACCTAAGTAGATGATACCCTATAGTTTTGAAGGATATAATGTCTATAGTTTAAGTGCAGTGGGTTATCCTATTTTAATTTGCAGAGAATGCTACTTAACCCAAACTACAGAAAAAGCTGAGGTCGAGGACGCATCTTAATCAGAAAGTAATTAGAGTATAGACCCTATGACTGATAAGGATCTTCTTCGTCTTCTTCTTCTTCCTCGACTTCGTTTTAAGAGTGTAGACATGAATAGTTCGCGATGATACAAGGTATCTTGTAATTGCTTGGTGAATACCCGTGGTCTTCAGGAAACTATATATAATCTTGTAACTGCAGATTGCTGATATTCCCTTGGATTACTTTCCCTTGATGGGCAGTCTGTAAGAATCAAAGGCATGAAATCATCATGTATGCACATACACATGCTACCAATACACATAAGGACATGCTACCAAAGTGCATTCTTTTAATTGAAAAAAAAAAACTCGTTCGAACAAGATGAAATGTTTCAATGAAAACCAAGTTCTGGGAATAAATGTCACCTCAAGGGTTATGATCGCTCGTTATCATGTGAGAGATCATGTTAGATTTCGGGCAAACTCGCTGGTGTCCATGGGAACCCGTGTCCCCTTTTGTGAAAAACACCCATTTCGGCATGATGCAATGTTTCAAAATACCAAAAAAGAAAAAAAGAGTCCTTTGTAAACAAAACAGAGTTGAAACTAAATCAAACAGCACACTTTATTTTTTTCGGCTATACAGAAACAAAAGAGCGATTTAGCGAGCTGGCTCAACCTTCGACCACGCCAAGTGGAGGTCTGGTTCCAGAACAGAAGAGCCAGGTAAATCAAGCATCCCATTAATTTCCCCCCTTTGATTGAATCGGCACTGCTCCATCTTAATTTGTTACCTAGAATTATTGCAGTTAAATAGTCTCAAAACCGGAGGCTATTCTGCCTGGCCTGTCACTAGCGAACATCGAATGCAATCTAATCAACATCATGTCGCAGGACAAGGCTAAAGCAAACCGAGGTGGACTGCGAGTACCTGAAGCGCTGCTGCGAGACGCTAACGCAGGAGAACCGAAGGCTCCAACGAGAGGTGGCGCAGCTGCGTGCCTTCCGTACCGCGTACCCGCTCCACCACCACCACCACCACCAGATATCTGGGGTCAGCACAGTGCTGCGAGTGTGCCCCTCGTGTAGCAATGTCACAGCCTGTCCTCCGCCCATCGTCAGCACCCCTGCCGCCATCGCCGCCGTGTCATCTCCGGCGGGCGTGCCGCCGCCATCGATGTCCACCTTGCTCGCCGGACCTCACTTCGGCCGCCCCTTCACCATCCATCCGGTGCTCCGCCGCCAGCCGTCGGCGACCTCGTGACGTAGCTCTCGTCACCTTGCGCGTCATGCTCCCGCTTTTAATATACCATCTAAACGAACGTACTATACTCTTTTATCACTTTTAGTATATTTAAATACTAATTCTAAGATACTTCAGTGTGATATAGTCAAAAAAAAAATTCATCGAAACCCTTTTTTTTTTTTGCTACATAGCTATTTTCATACGTAAAAGGAGTATGTACACAAATTATATTATAAAGAGTGGACTCTGATAAAATTTTTCATGGAAATCACTTCGCATGAAAAATTTCATTGAAGTCTTCTCTTTATAGCACAATTTGTTTATATAGTCCTTTTACATATGGAAAAAGTTATATAGCAAAATATAAATGGTTTCGATGATTTTTTTTTCAACCATATCGTAATATTAGAGTATATTATAACTATTATTAAAGTATGCTAAAAGTGATAAAGAAGTATAACACGTTCGTTTAAGTAGTATATTGGAGGTGAGAAAAAGGCTATAAGCTCTGTACATATTTTTCTCATCTTCCTGTTCATCGGTTGCGTATTTGACTTTGTGCAGTTTGCCTTATTTGTACAATATATGATACTTTCATGGTCTGTAGGATGTCATCCTGGCATGGTAAAGTTTCCTTTTTTTCTGTTTGTGTACGTACGTACCAGTGACATCTAGTACTCTCTCTCTCTCTCTCTTTTTAAAAAAACATTATTTTGCCCTATGAACTAAGGGCATGTTTGTTGAAAAGAAAATGGGATCCATCCATGATGCTGACCCGGCGGGGCAAATCACAATCATTTAGCCTGCAATCAGTACGTGTGAGACACTGAAACCTCTCTTCGATCGTGGTTTGCGCGAGTGTCACCAAATGAACCGAGGCAGGAAAGCGTCAATTTATATATACCTAGATCGAGCGACGAGCTAGTGGTCTCGAAAGATCGCAGAAATTTTCTCGGATCCACGTAATAATCTGTCTCTCTCTCTCTATATATATATAAAACCCACCCCGTGTTCCAAACAATCTACGCGTCCCATGCGTCACGGAGTGCACATTTTCCACGATGAAAGTTGTAGTTAAGTTTCAGGTGACGCACTCGATCCCTCCGTTTAAAAATATAGGATGTATTTTGATTTTACTTAAGGACTAAAGTTGCTATAAAATTGAGAAAGACACGAGAGAAAATGATTTAGATACCTACTTAATTATCTTGATCGATGAGAAATAATACTTATATGGGTGGTAATTAATGAATAAATGCATATGATTGAGAGGGAATAAATATAGATATAGTAAAAAAAATCCTCATTAAATCTATGAGGAGTGATTCTATGCTCTCTCTCCTAATACAAGTTGCATAAATTTCGAAGTAATCGTCATCTATCATTCATTTATGCTTTAATATTTATATAATTTTTTTTAAAAGAAAGCACAGAAGCACATCGCTCTATCTGTATATAAGCTTTATATTTCTAAATAACACAACTCAAACAAATAGAATTTCTGGGTACGCTGGAGCAAGGGCTAAGGCCAACCGTAGCCAGGAAAAAGTTTACACGTGTAACGTGTTGATGGGTGACCAGCTAGAGTAGCATATATTCGCCGTCAGAGCTTGATTGGTGAAGCCACGTAGGCGAGGAGGGGCGACACGTGTGCACGCCCACCGTCGCAAATGATACGATCCAAGGCTTACGTGAGCTAAACCAACCGGATCGGCTGAACCAATGGATGGATGGCTACGTTCAAAACACCAATCACGATTGGTTTGATTAAATGATCACGACGTGAGATCCAACCAGTGTTTATTGGATTTGATGCGCACAGCAAGACAGCGATAGATATATGATGTAAGGCGCGTGGTGCCTAGATATATATGACCAGCCGAATGGGTCTCCAGATTGCATGCTTGTTCACGATGGTATCGAACCGAATCATACTGTGGTGTCAGAAACGAGAGGCTGATGGGAACAGCACGACGCTGATCATAAAATCGATCCATCTTTCGTTCGTACATTCGGATATGTCTAGTGACTCTCATCCCATGCATGCATGACCAGTGACCACCAATCGTATACGCCTAGCTATCTGCTTATCTCCGTTGACGAGCACATCAGCTTGCATTGGTTGGTTCCATTGCACGTAGTGGTGGGCGTCGTGCCGTGCCGTGCCGGTCCGGTCTGGGTCTATTGTGTTTCGGGTCGGAACCGTGCTGTGCCACACCGGCCCGTCGTGCCCATCGTGTCGGGCCGTGCCGGCCCAGCTCGCTTTTGATGAGCCCAAGCCTGGCCCATTTGAACTTCGTGCCGTGCCGGCTCAGACCCGACCCATTTACACTATTACGATGAGAGAAAAGAACCTAAAGACTAACATCAAAATTTTAAAATCACATGCAGAATAATACATAGGATTTCCCGAGATTCAAATCCAATTTGATGTCAAATTGAAGCAACAACTAATTCGGCTCCCTAGTCCCTTCGATTTTGCAGCCGGTCAAGCAGCATTATGAGTGACTGGCCCTCGTCTGGGGGGCTTTGGGCGCAAGTTACAACTGACAAGGCACAAGTACCAACTGCACAAGAAAGCAAAGCAAAAATGGTTGAACTGCTAGAAATAAAAAAAAATGGTTGAACAATTGAACTGCTAGAAAGCAAAAGCAAAAGAGAAATGATCGAGCACGCCTCCCACGACCAGTCTCTGGCGATCCGCCGTCGGCCACCCGGCGCTGCTGGCCATCTGCCGCCTGGCCTCCTCCATTCCGCGCCGGGCTTCCTGCGAGTACGGGCACGGCGGGTGGCGTGGCTTGGCGATGGGCAGCGCGTTCGGCGGCATGCTCCTCTCCTCCACGCCGAGCCGAGGCGGCGCATGATCGTGCGGGCTCTTCTCCACTGCGGCAGAGGCGGCGCGAGCGAACGAGGCGGCACGGGCGCCGATGCGCAGCTCCTCTCCTCCATGGGCGTGAGCGGCCGAGGCGCGGCGCGGGCTCCTTTCCTCCACGGCGAGCGGCTCCGAGGACGCACTGCGGCGACGGTGCAAGGGAGGGACTGAGCGGCCGTGCCGGCACGGCCACGGCCCAAATCGGCGTGCCGGGCCGTGCCACCCATCGCGTTCGTCTTTGCGCGGCCGACGCCCGGCACAGATAAGTCGGCACGGCACGGCCCAACCCGTCGTCGTCTGGGCTTCGCTCCGGGCCGCTGTGCCGCCACCGTCAGGGCACACCTGTGATGCCCAGGTCTAATTGCACGTGCAACTAGGACTTGAGATGAAAGTTTATGTCCGACCGAGTTTTCGAATCCGAACTCTCCGGGTATAATCGCATTATTTTCAGATTAAACTAATGTATGCAATGAAAACGATGATGATAACATATCCATATCACGAATTAAATAATATTAAAACTCAAATAAAAGGTACCGACCTTATGATCAACGATTACAAAAAAAAATAGCCACATGGCTTGAGTTTAAATAATTAGCAGCGAAAATGAAACAAATAATAGCGAGATTAATCCATCCATGTGCCCAACAGTCAATCGACTGGGGTTCGCATCCTAGAATTCCGGATCTTCTTCATCGAAACCACAAGCATATTACTCATAGTCACATTTTGCTTTTGCATGCTCTTTTGTGGAAAGTGGGGAATATTGCAAGGGTGAGTACACAACCGCACTCGCAAACTTTGGAAACTTAATACACGATAACTATATGTAAGGCTGAACAAATGAAGGCATAATATGGCTCATTTAGCATAAATAATATTTAACTTTAAATACCACTAGTAGTTTCATAAAGCATCATTAGACAAATGAAGTTATAAAAATTAAATTTATTATATCAACTAAACAAGTTCCAATTACTCGACTCGCTCCAACCGCTAAACCACAACCCGAGAGTTCCATCCGTTCATGGATTCCCAAATCATCACTTTCATTTAAAACAAAATCATAAAATCTACAATATGAAAGCGTACCTCGCCTGTCCTTGATCGTGGGTACTTCTACTTAAGTAGTTTCAACTCTGCAGAGTGTGTATAGCTTTACCCATAAGACATGATCGTCTCTTGTTGCCATGCAATTAACACACTTCCTTTGATGCGTCGGTAGAGAGATCATGATAAGGCCTTTATATTGTACGACCTCACTATTAACTTCGCCCGCCCAATTTAGAAACCCCCTCTTGCACCTTGCGAGTGTCTCCATCCAGCACCACATTCCACCAAATGGCAAAGCCAATAATAAGACGCACAAATTACTTAGCCAGGTCGTACCCATATAGACTTGTGGTTGTACGGTAGTGCTCGGTCCAAAGTAACACACACTTCGGACCTTAATTAACTAGGACGAAATATTAACTTAACAAGATCTCGTGCATCCAGCATCCACCATACATCCATCCACCCCGGTCTAAACCATTTTTCTACTTTATTTCATTTAAAGAATAGAAGCAATACCAATTACCGCAACTTCACAAAAGAGTTTAAACAACATTTAGAATAATTCCATAACAGCATAATACCGAAACATTTAAGCTGGACTAAACAATTCTACAGTCCCATGCTACACTACTGGTTATCACCAAATAAAATAGTTAATTCATCTACGATGGCAAAGGTTCACAACAATCAATGTCAAAGGGGTCATAATAAGTTCCGATATTTAGCTAACCCTTAAGACTATATTTAAAATACATTGCATAAAGCAAGCATTCATAATTCAAAACAACAAATGCATTTTGTAAACTTGGGATCAACATGGTCAAGGAAGACTTGCCTTCATTGCCACCTATAGAGATTGAATTTAGATGAATTTAAAAATTTGAATCACTGGAATCGGAGCTCGAACGAAGGAGAATGGGCTCTCGGAAGTTTGAAAATACAGAAAAAGAAAAAAAGGGTGACACGTGGCGCACTGTGATTGGCTAGGGTTTTCGGCATTTCTGGAAAAGGATAACAAAAAAGAAAATCTGGCTGACACATGGGGCCCACGAGTTAGAGACTCGGTCCATAGTGAACGGGGTCCATCGAGAAGGCTACGGGCTGAAGTGGCAGGCGGCTAACACAGCGTGCCACGCGGCAGCTTAGGGCTGACGTGGTAGCCACCCGGTGGTGACGCGGCACGGCCGAAGCGACCGCCACGCAAGCTCGGGGAGCGACGGTGCTATTGGCGTGGCGCCAAGGTGGCGGTGACATAGGCGACATGTGCGCGATGCGTCAGCGCGGAGGAGAAGCAGCTCGGGACTCACCGGAGACGGGGAAGACGGTGTTGTCGCGTGTGAAGGAGCGACGGATCGGGCATGGGTTAGGGGGCAAAAGAATGCGGCTGGTGCAGGGAAGTCGGCGGTGCAAGCTTTGGCGGCAAACGCTCACCGGCGAGAGAGATCAACACGAGGAAAGGCTTCAAGCAGCAACGACGCTTGCGAAACTTCGGTGAGCAAATACTCGGCGACGGCGGCATCTCAGAAAGCAGGGAAAAGG
Organism: Rhipidocladum racemiflorum; assembly: GCA_036346355.1. NCBI lineage: Eukaryota > Viridiplantae > Streptophyta > Magnoliopsida > Poales > Poaceae > Rhipidocladum > Rhipidocladum racemiflorum. Next base: position 27,390,626 of record CM070571.1, read on the forward strand.
GCGGCAAGTGCAGCACGGAGAGGCAAACCTCGAGCAGGGGTCGGCGCGGCTTTAAATAGCCCACAGGAGTGAAAGCATCTAGGCCCCCCCCCAATTCATTAATTATGATTCTTTTGGTTTTGGTGTTGATGATCAAGTTTAATAATCCTTGTGAAGTGAAGTTTTGTCAGAATAAAAGGATAAAGGCTAAGGACTATGTTCACTAATTTAAACTTGGAATTTATTTCAAGTTTTATAGCTTAGTCTCTTACTTTTGGGCCGTACTATTAAGAGGGATTATGCACAAGTAAGAACCTTGATTCCTAGATCTCAAACTTGTCAAGATTACTTGGAGTAAAAATCACCACATAGTTTGTTTCCTCAGAATCTCAACAACACAGCATTTGCCTCACGCCGGACCAACTTTTTCAGTCCGGCACTGAAACTATCCTTTGAAATTTTCTCACACCGTTCACACCGGACCAAGTTTTGTGGCCCGGTGCAGTAATCTGAGTTTGTTAAAAATTGAACCGAGCATATTCCGTTCACGCCGGACCACGTTTTCAAGTGTCCTCCGGACCAACTTTTTGGTCCGACGCAAACTCAAAGTCTTAAGTTGCTATGTACGTCGGACCAACTTTTCGGTACGACGCAAGCTGAAATTCTGGAGTTTTTATGATGGACCAACGTTTTCCAAATGCATGTGTACGCCAGACCAACTTTTTTGGTCCGGCGCAAATGCCCTTTTGTGACGGACTGAGTTTTTCGGTCCGTCGTAAACGGGAACTTTTCTAAAATTGGTCTGTCACACCTTGATCATATTGATAAACTTTGTAATCATTGTTTGTGGCATACTGAATTTGTTTATTTTGTCATTCTGACAAAGTCCAACGGCTAGTAAATGCTGTAACGGTTATTTCTCCATTTTGTGGGCTATATAAGCATGCCAGGACCATTCTTCAGATAATTTTTTGCATCTCTTTGACATCTAGCACTCCTGAGCTCAAAAGCATTCAAAGAGACTGAACTTCACTGTTCATAAAACATTCAGAAGTGTTTTTGCTCTAAGCTTAGTCTAGACACATTGCAAAATTGTGAAACAAGGGTTTGATCTTGTGCTTGGTCTGTTACTCTTGGAACTTAGTGTTACCCAGTGGATACCAAAGCTAGTGGTTTAGCTTTTGGTGGAGCAATACTTCTAGTGAAGTGCTCTAACGGTGACGTAAGGGTGTAATCTCTGAACCTCGGTGAAAAATCCTTCGTCTCTTTTATTTCTCTGCTTTTCAGTACTTTTTCTGCTCTGTGCCAAGTTGTTTGTTCTTGTTCAGTAGTATACTGTTTTTCTTGTATATCAAGTATTCATTAGTTCTTGTTAATTTTCGAAAAAGCCTATTCCCCCCTCTAGGCTCATCCTCGATCTTACAAGTGGTATCAGAGCCTAGTCTTTCTCATTAAACCGAACAGTCTAGAGAGTAAGGATGGTCAACGAGGGTGTGTCCATGGGAAAGGCACCATTTTTCAATGGAACAAATTATGCCTATTGGAAAATTCGCATGACTGTTTATCTTAAAGCAATGAGTCCCAGCATATGGAGGATTGTTGGTGAGGGTTTCGCCATGTCACTTGATCCAACCACATCTCTTGATCAAGATGAACGAAACTCTCATCTCAATGCTCAGGCTATGAATGCCTTTTTTGGGGCTTTGAATGCAGACGAGTTCAATCAAGTGAGCAATTTAGAAACTGCTCCTAAGATATGGACAACTCTCTCTGAAATTCATGAGGGAACTTCTGCAGTCAAAGAGGCCAAACTACATATGCTGAGAATCAAATATGAGAGCTTTATTATGTTGCCCTATGAAAACATCAGCGAGATGTATTCAAGGTTGAACAACATAGTAAACGAGCTCAAGGGTCTTGGAGGAAATATTACTGACCTTGATATTGTTTGAAAAATGCTCAGGGCCCTTCCAGAGAAGTATGAAATGTTGGTAACCTTTGTGATACCACGGAGTGTCATATCTTATAAAATGTGAATGTTGAGGTCAAAAACTTTATAAAATGTGAAAATGGAGGTTAAAACTTTACGTTATGCTGTTTATAGCGTGTTTTTGGGCCGTTTTCGGGTGTTTTAGGCCTCTCCGGGGGACTTTGGGCCTTGGGAGTTGAGTTGGGCCTCCGGTGGAAGGGTTTGGGCCCAAAGGGGGGACTTTTGGACAGCCAAATCTGGCCCCCACCCCTTGGTGTGCCCCAAACTCCCTCTCCCAACCCTAGCCGCCACCCCCTAGCCCCCCACATGCGCCTCCACCCTTCCCCTTCCTCCCCATTGCTCCTCCACCCCTCCACCACCTCTCCACCTCCCTTGCTTCCCCTAGGGGAGTTCTCCACCTCGCCAACTCAAAGATCCATCCATTGGAGCGCTCCGCGACGAGGAGATCCGGCGGGATTGGAGCGAGGAAGGAGATCGCGCGAACCGGGAGGAGATCTATTCAGTTTTCGTTCGTTGGGAAAAGGTATGGCCATGGGAATCCTTGGAGTTGGTCTAGGTACTGTTCTAAGGATGTTTATCAAGTTTTTAGATCAATTGATGGTACTGGATTTGATTAGATTAGATGGATTCTTGAGTTGGTCACGTTCTCTGTTTCGGACAGCATGAGCAGTCCACCTAGGGTTCAATTTTCGCCAATTTAGAGTCCGAATCTGGTCGTACGGATGTTTACGAAGTTGTAGATAATTTCATTATCTTTCAGTGGATATAAAGAACGTCCAAATCAGATCAGCCGTTTGAAAGGTATGACTGTTTTACCGAGCGTGTTAAAATCTGTGACGTGATTGAAACAGATCACGGTATTTTGTATATTAAACAACTTTAGAGTCCGAATCAGTCTTTCCTTATACCTAGAAAAAGTTGGGAAATTTCCTAAGCTACGCGAGGATGTACTCATTTAATTGATTTGGAGTCTTAGAACCCGAGTTATGCCTTTTGGAAGGCTGCTGTCCCGACGGGACAGAACCGCTGTTTTCGGGTTTTGCGAGTAGTTGGCAATGTCGGGGTAGAAGAGGGTTTGCGTACTATTTTGTGGACATGATTGTGAGTGTGTGGTCCCTATGTGCAGGTGGTGTGACCCCGGGAGTGCCTTCTACATCTCGCCAATCCATCGCCCGTGGTTGAGGCAAGTGTATTGGAATGGGTAGCGGGTTATTGTTTGCTATATCGGTTGTGATTGAAATCTCGTACATGATATGTTCACATGCTATGCTTTAATGATTGACAATGATATGATGGATATGCTTACTATGTTATGATGCCATATGATAATGTACGAGTTAAATATGATGTTGGCATATTTGCATACACGGCATGATTACATGGCCCGGGCGGTGAGAAAGTCATAACTAGTCCGGGAAGGTCGGTGAGAAAGTTATGACTAATCCGGAGAGCCAATGAGTAAGTCCTACATCGTGATTCCATTCACCGCGGTGAACGGAAGCGAGGAGTAGGCACCCTCCATCTTCGGGATGGAAGGGGGAGAGGGTGCACACCGACAGGTGTGTGCTCAACCATACCGGTATGAGTTTCCAAGGAGATATGTGCATCGCATTACATTGCATTGCATTATATGAGGATGATATATGAGGATGATTTATGATGATGTCAATGATATGCTTACACTATGAATATGAGATGCGTATGATGTTGTATGTAAAAAAGTGGTGATGAAGGTATTGAAATGTATTTTCTTGTTCCATTGCAATATACTTGCTGAGTGATGAACTCACGCTTGTCTTTATGTTGTTTTTCTTAGGTACCATGAAACCGGCATGCGGGAAAAAGGGTTTAGCTACACATCTACACGTAGCTCCACACAAATTAGACAGTGTTATCATTTGGAGTCATGATAATGAAAGTATTGCCATGAAACTTGGAGAATTGCTTAACTGTGTGCTCGGTCTTACTATTTGGTTCGTTTAGCTCATGAAGTGGTTGAATACTTTATCTTGGACTTATATTGTTGCTATGTCACATGTTATTGCTGTTTTAGATGCTTTCCATTATGATATAACTTGTGATACTTTGTTGTTGCTCCGAATCATGGAAAAAACAAAGGAGATGCTGCCGAAATCTCAGGTTTTAGCATTTGTTCCTTTGCTGTAATTTACTTGTAATTGTGGTATTTAGAGGTTGCTTAGTCTATGTTTGGTAGCATTCAGGCATATTAAATGCCGGGGTGTTACAACCTTGTTTCTCAACTCACCCGAGCTGACAAGGCTAACACCAACAACTCTTTTGGGTAATCTCATCACCAATGAGCTATACAAGAAAGGCAAGGAAGAGTTACTAGAGCAAAGCTCGTCCAAAAAGAACATTGCTTTCAAGGCCAAAAATGGAGTCAAGCGAAGATGAGACTGAAGACTCTGAAGATAACTCAGATGAAGAAATAGCCCTTCTAGTAAGAAAGATGAGAAGGTTTATGAGAAGGCATCCAAGCTCAAGCGGCTATCACAAATACAAGAAGAAGGATCAATCGAACAATCAACGCTTTGCAAATGTTCGATGCTTCGAGTGCCAAGAAAAGGGGCACTTTGCCTCTCACTGTCCAAAGAAGAAAGAAAAGGACGACAAGGGGAAATCGTTCAAGAAAAACAAGTATGAGGGCAAGAAAAAGCTTTTCAAAAGACTTCATAAAGATGGCAAGGGTGAAGCTCACATAGGGGAATGGAATTCTGAAGAGGAGTATTCGGACTCCGATTCCACCAATGAAGAAAAATCTTGCTGGAATTGCTATTAAGGAGGCTACATCACCTTTCGTCACTCCTCTATGCCTCATGGCTAAAGGAGACAAGGTAAACTCAAACTCTAATAATGATCCCTCGTATGATGAACTCTTTGATATGTTTGTTGACTTGAATGACTATGTTGGAAAAGAGAAGGCAAAACATAAAGCCTTAAGAAATGAATTTGCTTTCCTCAAAAGTTCTTATGATGAGCTTAAAATAAAGCATGAATCTCTTCTTTCCAACTATAATTCAAAATCAACAATGGGTATAGGAGTCTCATGCAACTTAGTTGATGCTATGCCTGAATTAAACAATCATTCATGCTTAATTACAATGTCCAGCATAGCTACTTTTTGTGATGATCTGTTGACAGTTTCTTCTAGTTCTTGTTCTAGCCTATCCTCTGGCAAATAAAAAAATAATCTGATTGCTGAGAACAATGAGCTCAAGAAAGAGATTACCAAGCTAAGTAAGAGCTTGGACAAGTGTTTCAAGGGTAAGGAAACACTTGATAAAATCTTGGGAAATCAACGCTGCTCTTACAACAAAGAGGGACTTGGATATGTCCCAAAAAAGGGTAAGAAAATCAGTAACAAGGCTCCAATGTTTGTAAAATCACAAATGCCATGACTTAGGTCATTTGGCTAGTGAATGTCCTTTGGGTAGAGCATCCAGAAGTAATATTTTTGACTCTTGCTATGTTCTTAAGAAAGATAGGAGTGGTAGAATTATTGCAAAATTTGTTGGTACTCCTATACTTGGTAGTAAGAAAAATGCTATTTGGGTGCCCAAAGTTCTCGTATCTAACCTCCAAGGACCCAAGCAGATTTGGGTACCTAAAAGAACTTAACTTTCATTTTGTAGGTGAACTACAAAACCGGTGGTCGGCATTGGGTGCTGGACAGTGGTTGCACTCAACACATGACCGGAGACCGAAAGATGTTTACCACCTTTGAGAATGGAAGTGGAGAACTTGACAAAATCACGTTTGGTGACAACAGCAAAGGGAAGGTATTAGGTTTGGTCAAAATTGCAATCTCTAATGATCTTTCCATTTCTAATGTTTCTTTAGTAGAAACATTAAATTTCAATTTGCTGTTTGTTGCTCAAATCTGTGATCTTGGCCTTGTTTGTTCATTCTCTCAAAATGGAGTTGAAATCTTTAAAGAAAATGACAAATTTCTTATTTTTAAAGGCTTTCGGTATGGAAATATGTATCTTGTTGACTTCACTTCAAATGAGTCATGTCTTCAAACCTGCTTAATTGCAAAAACATCCTTAGGATGGTTATGGCATAGAAGACTTGCTCATGTTGGAATGATTCAACTCAAAAAGCTTTTCAAGAATAATTTGGTTGTGGGCTTAAAAGATGTGAAGTTTGAGAAGAACAAGTTATGCAGTGCTTGTCAAGCTGGTAAACAAGTTGCCAATTCTCATCCTTCAAAAAGTATTATGTCCACATCTATACCGTTAGAACTCCTACATATGGATCTGTTTGGCCCAACTATCTACAGGAGTATTGGTGGAAATACCTATTGATTAGTAATTGTTGATGACTATTCAACATTTACTTGGGTGTTCTTTTTGCAAGAAAAATCTGAAATTCCAAATATCTTCAAAAGTTTTGCAAAAAGGGCTCAAAACAAATTTGACTTTAAAATCAAGAAAATCCGTAGTGATAATGGTTCTGAGTTCAAAAATACAAAAGTAGAAGAGTTTTGTGATGAACTTGGAATAAAGCATGAATTCTCTACAACATACACTCCAGAGCAAAATGGAGTTGTAGAGCGGAAAAATTGAACATTAATTGAAATGGCAAGAACTATGCTTGATGAATATCAAACTTCTGACCAATTTTGGGCTGAAGCAATAAACACTGCTTGTCATGCTACAAATCGACTTTATCTGCATCATCTTCTGAAAAAGACCTCTTATGAACTTCTTATTGGTAGGAGGCCAGACATCTCCTATTTTCGTGTCTTCGGTTGCAGGTGTTTTATTTTGAAACAGGGTGTTCAACTCTCTAAATTTCAAAGTCGATGTGATGAAGGTTTCCTTCTTGGTTATTCTTCAAAAAGTAAAGCTTATCGTGTCTTCAACAAAAATTCCGGTCTAGTTGAAGAAACGTGTGATGTTGAGTTTGATGAGACTAACGGCTCCCAAGAAGAGCAAGATAATTTGGATGATGTAGGTAATGAGGCTGTGCAACAAGCCATGAAGCACATGACAATTGGAGATATCAAGCCAAAGGAGGATGATCATGATGCCGGACCATCCTCAATTCAAGTGGAATCATCTACATCAACCCCGCCGAGTCAAGATAAACAAATTGAAGCCAAAGAGGAAGAAATTGATCAAGTCCAAACATTAACCCCAAGGATCCACACTCAGTTATCCAAAGATCACCCAATTGATCAAATCTTGGGTGATGTTAGTAAGGGAGTTCTAACTAGATCTCGTGTTGCTTCATTTTGTAAAAAGTATTCTTTTGTGTCTTCTTTTGAACCTACTCATATAGATCAAGCCCTAAGTGACCCAGATTGGATAAACTCAATGCATGAAGAGCTAAACAACTTTGCTAGGAATGACGTATGGACTTTAGTCGAAAGACCCAAAGATCACAATGTCATTGGCACAAAATGGGTGTTTCGGAACAAACAAGATGAGAGTGGCATTGTGGTAAGAAACAAAGCAAGGTTAGTTGCACAAGGTTTTACTCAGATTGAAGGGCTAGACTTTGGTGAAACCTTTGCACCTGTAGCAAGGCTAGAAGCTATTCGTATCTCGCTTGCTTTTGCCTCTTGATTTGATATTAAGCTATTTCAAATGGATGTGAAGAGTGCTTTCTTAAATGGACAAATACCTGAATTGGTATTTGTAGAACAACCTCCCGGTTTTGAAGACTCTAAGAATCCAAATCATGTATATAAACTCTCTAAGGCACTCTATGGACTCAAACAAGCTCCTAGAGCATGGTATGAGCGTCTTAGAGATTTTCTGATTTCTAAAGGATTCAAAATTGGGAAGGTTGACACTACACTCTTGTCAGCGTACTAGCCAACAGGCACCTCCGAATCGGGTGCTTATGAGGTTCAGACGGAGGGGCTTTCGGGGCAATCGCCGGAGAAAGGAAGAAGACCGGAGTACCGGGGAAGCTAGGGAGAATGGGGACGCTGGAATTTTACCCAGGTTCGGGCCCTCCGAAGAGTAACAGCCCTAGTCCTGCCTCTCTTGCTATTGCTTGTCTTCTGGGATATGAACTGGAATCCTAACTTGAGAGAATGGAACCTACTGTTAATGGATCGAACCCCCTCTCCCATGCACCCCGGCTCCCTTTTATACTTGGGCTGGCGGGGGCGCATGAGAGGCTTGCACCGCAAGCCATACTCATTACACTGCCACGGGGGCATTAAATGCGCCCGTCACTGTTCTTACACCTTATTTAATGCCTGCCGCAGCCGTCACACTCCTGCCTCGGGCCCCACGCCCACCAACGCCGCTCGTTTCGTCAGAGGGTGAAGCATTGCCGTGACGTCACCCGTAATTATTACGAGCCTGGGGAAGGCGCGCCGCCATACTGTAGCCTCCACGCTTGGCATTTAATGCGCACGATTCGCATTAAATGCCCTTGACCCTGGCAACGCCGCCTCGGGGGTTGTGCGCCAGTGGCACAGCCCGTACGCCACCTGTCCACCGGCGACCACCTCACTAGATGCCCAGTGGCGTGGCCTGCTCGCCACCTGTCCACTGGGCGACCACTTTACTGGGCGCCCAGTGGCGTGGTCTGATCGCCACCTGTCCACTTGTCGACCACTTTAATGGACGCCCAGTGGCGTGGCCTGATCGCCACTTGTCCACTGGGCGACCACTTTACTGGGCGCCCAGTGGCGTGGCCTGATCGCCACCTGTCCACTGGGCGACCACCTTACTGGGCACCTAGTGGCGTGGCTTGATCGCCACCTGTCCACTGGGCGACCACCTTGCGGCCCTTCTGCTCGCCGCGGCGGGCGGGGGGGGCTCGGACACGCCCTGCCCGCCCAGCGACCGCATTAACTGCGGGGGAGCGGGTACCCTGGTGTAGAATACGCCGACAGTAGCCCTCGGGCCCACCCTGGAGTGCCTTCTGGTCTTTGACCTTCCTTTTTCCTTTTTTTCTTATTCTCTTTCCTCCTTAAATGACCTTCGGGGAACTGCTCAGTCTCCCGGGTGGGGTCCCTTAAATGCCCACGCGCCCCGCAGCTTTAAAGATCTTCCGGCTTCTCCGGTTCCCGAGGCGGGGTGCGCAGTTATTCCCGCCTCGTAACCGTCGCACGACCCTTGGGATCCCCCACCTTTATGGGGTTTTCAAACTTCCCCCTTTCGAACCGCCACGTCTCTTCGGTTTTCCCGCTGCGCTTTCCCTCGCCTCCTTATAAAGAGGCCGGCCATGAGGGGGAGCGGTTCTTTTCCTTTCAAACTCCATCATTCTTCTGGCTGTCTTCGCTCATTTCTGCGAAATGTTCGTAGGAGTGCTTCCCAACCTCCTTCTTTTCCGCTTCTTTTACGCCCTTCGCCCCGCCAAGGCCCCCATTCCTATCTCCGGGGGCTGCCACCTGCGGCTCAGAGACAGGGTCGCATCGCGCTACATTCCGCTGGACAGCCGGTCCAACTGGAGGGCGTGCGCGACGAGTGGGTGTACGTCGCGGACGACAGCGGCATCGAGGTGCTGGAGCTTCCAACCGGGCTGCCAGCCAGCAACCCCAACTGGGGGGCTCACGTCAGCGAGACGCCCGAGCTTCAGACGATGCTGGCCCGCACCGACCGGCTGGTGGCGGCGGGTCTAACGGGGGGCATGGTCGCCCGGGACTTCATTTCCCGGAGGATTAGCCCTCTGCGCCATCGCGTCCGCCTGGCCTGGCAGTACCTGGGCCAGGATGACGGGACCCGGACAATCCCCGGAGGTAAGCGGCCACACTTAAATCGCCCCTTTTCTTCGTTACCACAGATTCTAACGGCACTTTTTTCTTCTCTTTTTTGGTTAGCCGCTGGGAACCTGTCCCCCACCCTGATCGATGCGTGGATGGGACAGCTGGGCATGGCCAGTTCCGTCCCGCCATTTCCGGAGGGCGCGCTCCCACTAAGCCGGATAGAGCCCAGGGAGCGTGCGGCGATTGTCCTGGCAATGCCGAAGATGGATGCCATGGGGACACCCGATACAACAGCGCACCAGGCGCCCCTGACGATCCGAGACCCCCCCGCCAGCGATCAGATGAGGGGCGACCAGGGTAGGCGCAGACGCCCCGCCGACGACGACACCGCCGGCGGGCCTTCCCAAAGACCCCGCCTCGGCGGCAGATCGCGCCTCGTCAGGCCGGGCTGGCTCGGCCGGGCGGGTCCTCCACCGCCGTCGCGGGGAGCTCCTCTGCTGCCGCGGCGGGCTCCTCAACGGCGGCGGGGGGTTTGTCGGCCGACGCGGCCTCGTCCTCCCTCGCCCCCGCCGAGGTGGTGATATTGGACCCTCCAGCGCCGATTCTGGGAACGATCTTTGCCGCCGCCGCCGTTCCGACAACGCTCTGGCCGCCGCCCGCCATTGGCGTCGCCGCCGCCGCCGGTGGCGGCGTTTCTTCCTCCTCCGCCGCCGGTTCTGGTCCTCAGGCCGCCGGGACCGGTGCCGCCAGTAGCGCGCGGAGGACTGTTCCTTGCCCCGGGTGTGCCCCGCTTCCAGGGGCCGCCACCTAGGTAATTATTTAAAAATGCACACGCAAAAATATAGTCAAAAATCTCCAAATGGCACCTTACCGTCATTTTTTCCTTCTCTTAGGGTGCCCACTCCAGGCGTCCTTGCCGCGCAGGCCGGGAATGATCAGGGCGCTGGGGCTGCCGTGCCTCAGGGCGGGCAGCTTAAGGAGGGCGACCCCCACGTGGTCATCCCGCCAGTCGCCACTGCTCAGGCCCCGGGCCCGGTGGACCCTTTGCCCACCCCGGAGCCCCCCGTCGCCTCCATTCCTTCGGCAGACGCGGATGCTCTGCTGGCAGCTCTTAGCGAGCTCTACTCAAAGACGAGCAAACCGCCTGGCGACAAGCGAGGAACTACCGACGGAGGCGGGATCCAGACAACCGCCGGGCAGGAGGTGGAGGACTCCTCGCGACGGGAGTCGGGCCGAGCCGCACCGCCGAGGGAGCGAGAGCAGCGGGAGCAGAGCGCCCGCCGCGCCGAGGAGCTCTCCGCGGAGTTGGATGCGGAGAAGGTCGACCGGATTTGGTCGGAGGCGGACACGCTGGAGATGCTGCGTCACGCCTTTGACTGAATGGTGGCCAGCCTAGCCCCCCTGGGGTTGGTGCAACCGCCTCCGCGGGAGCAGAAGCCATCGCACTACGCATTCTGCCTCGGCCGGATCGTGGACTTCCTCACGCACTTGCCCGCCGCCCTGACCGCCCGGTCCGCTCAGGAGGGGCGCGCAGTTGCGGCGGCCACGGCGAAGTACGTGCTGGCCTGCTGCTCCAGCCGCGATGCCAACTTCGATCCCATGGCCACCGTCCAAGGGATCGAAGGCGACTGGGCGCAAGCGGAGGAGCGGGCCCAAGATGCCGCCGAGCAAGTTGCCGCACAGCTGGAGATGGAGAACCCCCAGCTGGAGGCAGCCGCGGAAGACGTGGCGGTGAGGCTGGACGTTGGCCCGTTTGCCGAAGACGTGGCGGCTGCAGAGGCGGTAGTGGAGGATGAGAAGGAGCCGCCAGTAGCGTAGTCCCCCCTGCTCTCTTTTTTTGTTTCCGCCTGTAAGATACTTGATGCAAATTAATTTAAAATGAAACGGAAGCACAAGCTCGTCATTACGTCACCCGGGGTCTGTTTTTTACTTTTGCTCCCCTGGTTCCGAACGAACAAGCGCATGACCGCTTAATGACTGAAGGACTTGCGCCAGGGAGTCACTTCCTTCGATCCCCTAGACTTAGCAAAATTTTGCCTCCCAGGTAGCCCCTAGGGAACGAACACTTAGTGAGTCGTGACAGGGACTTAGGTTTTCGGCAACGGTGCTCAAGTCGCCGACCCCCACGGGGACACCCGGAGTGTCATGACCATGCCGGGGATCGTGCTGAACTAGCCGTCCGATCACCTATCCCTGCACGCCGTTCTCACTTAGTGGTTCCGCCTTTGCTACTGGGTTTTTGCAAGGCCGCAGGGTACCAAGGGGGAGTGCCCTGGCACTGCCCAACAGTGGGCAAGAGACCGAAAAGAGGGTAGGGAGAACAACTTCTTTGGATAAAGAAAGTGAATATTCAATTTCAAACATAAGGCCTTCCCCGACCAGCTGTGGAGAGGAAGACACACTCCGGCTGGTCGGGGAACAGAGCCTGGGACTTACAACCGGTCAAGGGTAGAACTTGCGCAGGTTTTCTATGTTCTGGGAGTTCGCCAGCTCTTCGCCGTCTTCGGCTGGCCACTGATCGCCCCAGACGAGATCGAGACCACTTTGAAGGGTCCCTCCCACTGGGAGACAGCTTATGCGACCCAAGATGCGATCGATCCTTCGCAAGACCAGGTCGCCCACTGCCAGTGTTCTCTCGTTGACCCGGGAGGCGTGGTACCGCCTGAGACTTTGCTGGTATCGCGCGGCGCGCAGGGCCACCCGGTCCCACGCCTCTTCCAAGAGATTGACGTCGTCCCGGCGCAGATCCTCCTGATCCTTCTCTGCAAATTCCGCGACGCGTGGTGATCCCAGCTCTAGCTCCGAAGGGAGAACGGCTTCCGCGCCGTAGACCAGGAAGAAAGGGGTTTCCCCGGTGGCCCGACTAGGAGTGGTGCGAAGCGACCACAACACCGCCGGGAGCTCTTCGGTCCATCGGGTCCCACGCTTGTGGAGTCGATTGAACGCCCGGGTCTTGAGGCCCTTCAGCACCAGCGCGTTGGCCCGCTCGACTTGTCCGTTGCTTCTCAGATGGGCAACCGAGGCAAAACAAACCTTGGTGCCCATCTCTTCGCAGAAGTCTAAGAAGGCCGCGCTGGTGAACTATGTGCCGTTGTCAGTGATGATGCGGTTGGCGACTCCGAAGCGGGCGAATAACCCTTGCATGAATTTGACTACAGCCGCGGCGGTAATGGCTCTCACCGCCTCGGCTTCCACCCACTTAGTGAATTTGTCGATAGCGACGAACAGGTGGGTGTAGCCCCCTGTGGCCCGCTGAACGGGCTCAGATATCCAAATTTCGCAGACCGTGAAGGGCCATGAGAGCGGGATGGTTTGCAGGGCTTGGGCTGGTTGGCGGACTTGCTTGGCGTGGAATTGGCGCGCCTCGCACCTCCTCACCAGCTCGCAAGCATCCTGGAGGGCGGTTGGCCAATAGAACCCTTGGCGGAAAGCCTTTCCCGCCATCGTTCGACCGGACACATGGCTCCCGCACACGCCTCCATGGATATCAGAGAGCAAAGTGTGTCATGTCCCGCATTCGAATTCAACTCGAGCGGCTAACTTTGGCGTCAATCAATCCTTAGCCGCCATCGAGGTCGATTACGAGCTTCGAAACTTGACCCAACCCTTCGCGATACAAGAAGCTCTAAGTTAACAAAATTTCGGAGCCAAGAAACTCAGTTGAAAATATCAGTTTCATCAAAGTTTAGAGCCTCGCCAAATTGAAAACTATAGGGATCAAGAGTGTGCATATTAGTTTAGAGCACACTAGAAACTTTTCTCTACATCATGGTTGAGAATTAAGCCCAAACCGATGTCGATTTCTAATTTAACTAATGGCTCAAAGATCGAATCCATGTACCGAAATCTGGACTTAGCCACATGGAAATTTCAGTTTGCAAACGTGGTTTTTATCAAAGTTTGGAGCCTTGTAGTTTGAAATTCGTGAAGACCTAGAGTGTGCATGTTAGTTTTGCTCAAACTAGATACTTTTCTCTAAAACATGGTTGAGACTTGAACCCCGTCCAACCTCAATTGTTAATTTAACTAAAGGCTCAAAGTGTGAATCCTATGCTGAAATTTCTGGGGACTTAGCTATTTTGCTTGCTTGTGGGGGCAAGTGGACACAAATTAGCACAAAAGAAAAGGAGGGCAGCAGCTCCCAATCGTGCACTCCCCTTAGCCATTCTCCTCCACGCCTCCCACAGCCCATTCCTTCCCCACTCCAAGGAGCACCTCCAGCCCTCACCTGCAGCTCCTCCCCAAGGTGGCGCCCCTGCAGTTCTTCCCCAAGCCGACGCCCAGCTCCCTCCTCTCCTCCAAGCTCCATCTTCCTCCCATGGCTTCTTCTTGAGGGAGCAAGGTGAGATCCCCCTCCCCCATGGCTAGATCTAGTGCTTGAGGGTCTCCTCCTGCTGGTTGGGGTGCCCTAGGTCAGATTTGGGGAAAAGTTTTGGAGGGAAACCACAATTCTAGGGTTTGGAGCAAAATCCTGATTTTCGAGCAGATTTCAGGGCTGCTGTTTTTCGTGTTTTTGAGCAATTTCGAAGCTTCATATCTCTGACCGGCTGTAGAATTAGTTGTAGATAATGAAGTTATCTTTCATTTCCAACTGGAATCGATAGATTTCGTTGACCCAGCTGAAAGTTACAATGATTTTAGTGCATGCTGCTCTGGAATGCTGAAAATGTGGGGCTGAAACTTGAGCTGAGTGGTAGAAAAGTTTAGAAGTGGAATTAGACTTTACTTTTTCCTAGAGATATGTAGGTATTGTTCTTAAGTTCAATTACCAATTTGGATCGCTCAATTTGGTGGAACTATTGAAAAGTTATGCTAATCTGAACTTCAGCCTGTCCAAAACTCTGAATGTTGTAAATGCTGAAACAGTTCTCTGTTCCCAGCATAACTGGGAGTTCCTGAGGCAAATTCTGGATGATTGGACAAATCCATGTTGTAGTTCTATGTCTCACGATCGTTTAGAGTCCGAGTTTGAGCAATTTCGTTAAGCGAGTAAAAAGTTATGACGATTTGAATCATGGTCTGTCCAGTAAGGCTGAAATTTGAGACTGAAATTTAAACTGTGAATTTGACCAATTTCTAGGCCGAACTAGAGTTTCCATTTGCCTAGAGAAAGTTAGGAAATTTCCTGTAGATTAATAAAATGTATTCGTTTGCTTGGTTTGGATTTTTGCATCATTAGTTGTGCTCCTTGGAAGATGCTATTAGAAATCTGAAATTCTCTGAAATTCAGAGTTAAGGTTGTTTTGTTGGGTAGTTTTCAGTTTTTCAAAAAATTGCTATTTATCAAAGTGTAGTGTAGTTTCTCATCTTCGTTTTTGATTTGGTGAATTGCTAACTTATTTTGGAGTTATTTTGGGCTTTCTGTTACTATTTCCATCTCATGTGCATGACATGCATCCCATTTACATATGCATTGTTATCATGTAGCGAGCGATCCCGCGGAGGTTGACGCGGCGGGCACCGAGGAGGTTCCCGAGGGTCCGGGGACAGTTGATACGCAAGCAGAAGCAGGCAAGCACCTAAGCATGTTTATCCTTATGTAGTTATGTATCGTTATTTTTGAGAATAATGTGATTAATTGAAATGTTAAGTATTGCATTAGGAATTGCCATGTGGGATAGGAATAGATCCTATTTGCTGCACATACACTCCTTGAAAATTTTGGAATACTTCCTTCGGAATTAATATATGGGTATTAATGAGTCTGTGCTTAGAATGCTTAGATGTCGGGGTTTGGGCCAAGTGACGGAGGGTTCTGTCACTTGCGGTTGTTATTAATACACACATACTACATTATGTTGGACTTGGAATTGGGAAAGGTTTTGGAAAGAAATGAATTGTGGATCGGGCGGGGAGTTGGTTCATTTGGGTATGGAGACTCAAATGTGTAGCCCCGTCTGTGTCAGTTGAGGACCGATCCGTAAGTAGAATCAGATTGAGTACACCCCGGTTGGTCGCATGCCCGAGTATGGTACGGTAAGCCACTCTTTCTCTCATATGGAATCGATGGACCGTAACTTCCTGTGGTTGGACGTGGTTGAGGGCGAGGCTTAGGCCGACTCTCGAGCGCCAAGCCGGGCTTGGGGCTGCTCGAGGGTGCTAGGTTTTCGGCCACGTGAGGACGCTTCAACGATTGGGTATGATTGGGAGGGGTTGACACTAGGCCCTTGTGGTAAGTATCGTGCGATCAATGCTTCCTGAGGGTTAATTAAGCGATTCGAATTGCCGCTCTCGGATATGAGCAAGCTTGATCTGAACTTCTTCTCGCGTAGTAAATAACTTGAACTTGTGGTTCGCCCGCTGGGCTTGAGCTAAATTTTTATATGTGATGACTTGCTTTACATTCGTTAATTACAATATCCTCGCTAGAAGTAGGTGTCTGTTACCATCGCTAACTTTATTGAGAAAAACTTGAGTAGATGGCAAAAATTGAAACAAAGTTAAGCATTTCCGCACTTTTAACCTAAGCCTGCTTACCTTGCTATCGCCAAATGCATCTCCTTTGGAGTCGGTCATATATGGACCACGGGTAAGACTTGCGAGTACCTTTCGTACTCAAAGCTTACGCTTTGTGGTTTTGCGGTGAGGATCCAGCGGGTGCGAGTTTTGCCCCTCTTGCCTATCGGTGGCCAAGCGGGGCACCGAGTAGAGGTCAGCCGACGTTATGCGCCCTAAGTGTTCGTGGCATGACACTTCCTGAGGTGTTTTACTTTTGTTTGTATAGAGTGGGTGGTCTTACTTTTGTGATCGATTGCTACTTTTATTTACGTAATGGAATTGTCTGCTTTTCGCTTGGTCGTTTTGTTGGTTGTCTTTGTTGGGCCTCTTTGTGCCGTGTGGTGTTTGTTTGCTTCCGCGTTCTTGCGTCTCTGGTAGTGAGCTTGGGGGCTCGATGCCCCTTTGTGCGAATTGATTATTGATATGGCATTGGAAACCGGTATGTGGGGATCCTGGGCGAGTTTCGGATCGCATACCGGGGGAATACCGGGGTTGTCGGCGAGTCGTTTGGATGTTTGTAGAGTTGTCTCGTTTGGGCTTGGGTATTAGCATCGGGATCACCTCCGGTGGTCTGTTGCTAGGATCCAAATCCGCCGGGTACGACTGTTCATCCAATAACTCGAGGACGATCTGGGCGGCTCCTCTCACAGGTTGGTATCAGAGCAAGGTGCATAAAGACGAACTTAAACTTGACGACCACTTAGGTGATTGATTAGGACTTGCATGATGCATTAGGTAGAGCTTAATACTGATTACCCGCCCTAGGTGTATATTTAGGAGAGTTACGTTAAATGGTGAGCGTGGGAGAAACGATTACGTTGGAATCGTGCATCCATACTATGCATATGAGGTTCATGTCATGCATGCATATGTTTACCATGTAATTGTGCATCATACTTTGTGCTTTTGTGTGGGATTAACTTGTGTCGCCTGTCTTGATGGTGACAGAATGCGGACCCGTGGGGCTTCCACCTCTGGGGGTGATGGAGGTGACCGGGCGGGGCACCGAGTAGAGCCTTAGCGCGATATCGCACACGCCCGGAAGTGTTCAGTGGCAGGACACTTCCGGAGTAGTCGTATTTTGCTTGTGTTGCGATTTGGTTCACTTTTGTTGTGTAGTTAGTCTTCTACTTTATGTCTAATCGTTGTTCAAGTCTATGTCGTCGTCCTGTGGGTGGTTGTCTCGACTTGTGATTGTATGGCTGTTGTGGTTGTTGCTTTACTTTTGAATATATATATCTGCAATCGTGTTTTCTTGTCTGCTGAGTGGATGTCCATAGGTTCTAGGTGGGTCATGCCGAAATTTTCCGTTTTTCGGAGTCTTGGTCTTTTTCCCCGTTCTTGCCTAGTTTAGAGTTTTGGAGTTGTTTCAATCTTGGTTCGGTGGTTATCGGGTTCGTCTTGTGCCGTGTGTTTCCACTTGCGTGTGGTTTGGAAGGTTTCGGGTTCGTTGCCCCCTTTATGCAAATTGAATTGATATCGTGTTGGTTTCTGGTATGCGGGGATCCTGGGCGCGTTTCGGGTCGCATACCGGGGGAATACCGGGGTTGTTGTCGAGTCGTTTGGATGTTCGTAGGGTTGTCTCTGTTGGGCTTGGGTATTAGCATCAGGATCACCTCCGGTGATTGGTTGCTAGGATCCAAATCCGATGGGAACAACTGTTCACCCAACAACTCGAGGACGATCTGGGCGGCTCCTGACAAAGTGCTCCCCTCTTCCCGAGTGATGCACTTCAGAAGAATCCCCTTTCTACCCCGGCGGTACAGGTCCCCGCCCACTAGGGTATAGCACTTGGCCTTTCGTGCTACCTTCTCTGCTGACGCATCATCGTCGGGGGACACTTGATCCCGCAGGTAGGCCAGGATCGGATCCATCCATGTGCCTTCCCGGTCAAGTGCAGCGACCACGAGGTGGTCGTCCGGGTACTCCGCCTGGCCGGGCGTTTCCGCCGGAACCACTTTCCCTCCAGGAGCGAGGGCTGGAGCGGCATCACCATCGTCCCCATCGGAGACGGGGGCTGCGATGGACGGTCGCGGAAGCCTTTCTTCAAAGACCCCGACCGGGACAGGAGATCTTGTTGAAGTGAGCTGAGCAAGCTCATCCACCAAGTAGTTGTCGCGCCGGGGGATATGAGTATACCCCAACCCTTCGGAGTGCCGCTCCAATTTCCTGACCTCCGCCAGGTATGCTGCCATGACGGGGTCAGGGCAGGAAAAGTCCTTCCTTGCTTGGTTGACGACCAGCAGGGAGTCGCCCTTCACTAACAACGTCGCCGAATGAATTCTCTCAGGGACTCCCCCTCCATCTGCTCCAGAGCATGGAGGTCATCCTCCACGCCCTACCGAGCGCATTTGAGCCTGGAAGTTGGCGGCGAAAATAAACAAGATACTCCTCCCACGAGTGCACAGAGCCTCGCGGGAGGTTAAGTAGCCAAGACCGGGCGGAGCTCGTTAGTGCTGTCGGGAGGTAATTGGCCATAACTTTTTCGGAGCCCCCCGCAGCTCGCACTACTGTGGTGTAGATTTGCAGGAACTCCTCCGGTTGGCGGTGCCATCGTACTTCTCGATGGAGGCGGGGCGAAATCTCTCCGGCCACGCAGCTTGCCGGAGACGGAGAGAAAACGCCTGGCATCCAACGTTGTAGGGGGAGCAGCGTCGCTCGCCAGCCCCTCGACCCTGGGATGGGGTCGAGGAGTGCGAGTCTACGCTCTCCCCAGAGTCAGAGGGGGAAGCCCCCTGTTGATCAGCAGGTGCTCGGGGGTTGACGCGTCGCTGCGAGCGTTCGCGGTGCCCCCTGAGGACGTGGCGTAAGTCCCCACCGCGCTGGAGCTGCCTCTCATCCACGCGCGATATGAGATCCTCGCGATTCCCCCTCGACTCGGGGGGACCGCGGGAAGAAGCGGAGTCACGTGCATGTCCCCCTATGCAGGAGGGGGCTGCAACCAGGGCTCCCTTCCCCTTGTCCCGGCCCTTGACGCCGGGAGAAGTTGTTGTCTTGCGGCCGCAACCTCTCGTCGGCCGTCGCGCTCTCGCCGCCACGCGCCGGAAGCTCCCGGCTGGGTCGCCGCCTCAACCTGTTGTTGAGCGGCATCGACTAGGCGGGCGATATCCCGCAGCCACGGAGTGGCTGGGGTATCGCCCCCCAGCGGAACTAGAGGATGATCCAGGAGCAGACGAGCCGCATGAAAGCTCCGCGCGGGAGTGTCATCCCCCAGCACCAAACGCCGTTGGACGGGCTGGCCCCCGGGCGCAGGAGCCACGTGTGTCCCTCCCACCGCGGAGGGACCCGGCCGGACCGGCTCCTTCCCCGGGCGTCGGGATTGGCTACGGGCGTTGCTTTCCTCGGGTAGATTGCTGCGCTTGGAGTGCGACTCCGCCATGCAGACAATCGCCCCTACTTCTTCTAAGCTTCGAACCGGAAACGGAAGGAAGAGGGCAATCTAACCACCAATAGCCCCTACCTGGCGCGCCACTGTCAGTGTACTAGCCAACAGGCACCTCCGAATCGGGTGCTTATGAGGTTCAGACGGGGGGGGCTTTCGGGGCAATCGCCGGAGAAAGGAAGAAGACCGGAGTACCGGGGAAGCTAGGGAGAATGGGGACGCTGGAATTTTACCCAGGTTCGGGCCCTCCGAAGAGTAATAGCCCTAGTCCTGCCTCTCTTGCTATTGCTTGTCTTCTGGGATATGAACTGGAATCCTAACTTGAGAGTATGGAACCTACTGTTAATGGATCGAACCCCCTCTCCCATGCACCTCGGCTCCCTTTTATACTTGGGTTGGCGGGGGCGCATGAGAGGCTTACACCGCAAGCCATACTCATTACACTGCCACGGGCGCATTAAATGCGCCCATCACTGTTCTTACACCTTATTTAATGCCTGCCGCAGCCGTCACACTCCTGCCTCGGGCCCCACGCCCACCAACGCCGCTCGTTTCGTCAGAGGGTGAAGCATTGCCGTGTGTAGGACCGAATAGAGCAATCAGAGGGGGGGTGAATGATTGTGTGGAAGCAAAAACCAAATTCTTGATCTATTAAAAGTTTACCCCAAAATAGAACCAAATAATTGCCTCGTTTTCGAAAAAAACAGAATGATAGAGGTTTGGTAAAACGCAAATTCCTGGAGATCCAACCGTTCGATCGATCTGAAATTTGGACACAAGAAACTAGATTCCAATACGAATCAAACCCAAAAAGAATCAGCTCAATCGGACTTACGGATCAAAAGTTATGACCTTCGTAAGCTTACTGTTCTAGAAGATGGCGAGAATAAATCTAACTAGAATTGTAGCTCGCCGAAAGATTTGATGAACTTGATCTTTATTTCTCCTTTCTTTTGTCTAAAATACTCCAAACAAAATAGTACAACCCTAAAGCTTGCTGAAAGCTTGATTGCCTTCAACAGGAGGCAACACCTCTATTTAAAGAAGGCAAACACACCTAATCCTAGAAGGAGTCCTAATCCTAGAAGGATTCCTAATCCTAAAAGGATTCCCACTCCTAATCCTAGAAAGAGCATGTATTCAACACAACTCCACTTGGCCCAACCTGGCCGAGTACAACTCTTGCACGCGTATGGCAACCCTACCATACTCACGTGACTAACACTTTGCACGCGAATGACCTCATGCCATTCTCACGTGACTAACCATTCTTCATGTGCACCATTCTCTTAGCCCGAACTTCCCGCATGACATCCTTGACCACCAAGACCTCAGTTCCCCCTGAACCTAGTCCCGAACCTCAGTTCCTCCATGAACCTAGTTCCAGTCCCGTCATCGACCACATTAAGCCCTCGAGCAATACCGCACATGAACAAACCACAAAAGCGATTCCGAGCACAAGTCCGCGACTTGACTCACATTAAACCATGCAACCACTCACAGGAGTGCATTGCATTAAATATTCTAAGAACACGATTTCAAAACACGAACAAAAACCTTTGTAAAAATCAAAAAGCTTTTCAAATAATCAAACTGATTTCAGATCTTTTCAAATAAAGAAACCAAAAAATAAATCTTGTCGAAATATCAAACTAGTTTCAAATCTTTTTCAAATACTCATCATCAAAATCAACTGGATCAAAAATAACGATCCTTCAATCTCCCCCTTGATGAGTAATTTGACAAAACACAATATAAGATTTGACAAGAGATTGAGCAAGAACCAAAAGACCAAATAATCCCAATTCAAAAACCTCCTTGACTTGTTCTCCCCCTTTTTGACAAAATAGTCATCAAGATCAAAACTCCCCCTTAATGAATGCAGTATCTCAAGCTTTGAAGTATATTCAAGGTATATAATCAAAGTAAAGCATTTGAAGAGTTTTTAGGAGAACTTTCTCATTTTGTATCAAATTATCCAATGAGAAAGCAAATTGTGAGAATATGGAGGCTCTAACACATAGAATAGTTATTGCATAAGCAAATTAGAGCAAACAAGTAAAATGTCATAAACAGATTTTGCCAAAGCGAAAAAGAAATCTATCATGAGCATAGAGAGACTTTCAAATTCACAAATATTTGTCTCAAGCCTTTTTCAACCATTTGAATTTCCTTTTTCTTTTTTAGCAAGTTTGACAATTTTGCTTTGTGATCAACAGGGATGACAAGTAACTGCACACTAGCCCATACTTGTGTATGAGTAGGTAGTTCTTTCTTGTATCTTTCTCAGTTTAAATTGGCAAGTGGCTTCACATTGTTCTGAACTTTTGTTTAGACAAGTAGCCTTTTCTTGCATCTTTTGCATTTAAATCCCTGGCAAGGAAGCCGCACATTGTACTAAACTTGTGTTTAGCCAAGTAGCTTTTGCTTGCATCTTTTTCAACTTGCTTTTAACATTAAAACACTGATTTTGCTTGAGACTCATAATGATCATTTGAAGTCCAACAAAAAACTCACACATAGTTTCTAATCAGCTCTAGCCTTTCAACAGATGACAAGAAACTTTTAAGCCTATTTCACAAATGCAATACCATAATGAGCAAGAGCCAAAATATTCTCGAAAAGCATCTCAAATTGAATTATTTTAGCCTTTTAGTGATAAGTAAAGCATTGAGCATTAACTTGGCTATATACACAAGAATAATCACCAAAGCTTTGTACTACATGATGCAATGTAAACAGGATTTTTACTTGAGGTGTAAAGTCAAAATACCACTTATTAAAAATCACTTCTAGGAACCAAAGTCAAGTAACCCAAAAAGAGATAAACTCAAGACTTCTCAAATCAACCCATGGGGATGAATGATCCCAAGTTCACCACGTAAGAAAGCAAAACGAGAAAAATCAAGCGGTTTAGTGAAAATATCGCAAGTCGAGCACCGAATCAACAAATTTCAGTTCAATAGCTCTTTTTCAACATGATCTCTAAGAAAATGAAATCTGATGTCAATGTGTCCAAGAAAGAGAATTACTCAAGAAGTGGCATGAACCAGATGTACTTTTTCTATCAATTCCACATCCTCCAAATTCAGCATCGAGAAAGGTCTTAAACTAATGCGTGAAGAAGCGAAAAGCCAAATGCCAAAATCTTGAGTACCACGGAGATACCTTAAAATCCCTTGATAGCTTGTCGATGTGAAGCACGCGGGAAGCTTGAAAACGAGCACACAAAGAACTCCAATTATCTCATCCTCAACAAAGATCATCATCATCTTCATCAACAAAGATACTCTCCCGAACATATGCACTGCACTGCACTATTTGGACTAGTGCCTTTTGCGAAAAATAGAGGTGGAGGAAGCATCTTGAAAAATAACACTTTTAGCACGAGATGCACAAGTGAAGGAGAAGAACCAATTCTTATCATCGGACATGTGGCGTGAGCATCCTAATCCACTAGCCATATGTTCTCCTTCCTCGCGTGAGAAGCCTACATAGAAGCAGAAAGTGTCGATGTCTCGGCATCAAGTTAGAAATAAGATGTTTAGGAATCGATCGAGACACACGATTTAACAATAGTTGGCACAACACGAGCATTCTTATGCATAAAAGAAGATTTGTCTTTTCTCGTGTTCTTAGCAACAAGAGGTATTTGCATCACCCTAGGCACATAATGAGAAATGAAACGTGCACATGCCTGAAATTAGACCTAGCATTAAACCTTTCTCTCTTTTGTTGTTTAGCTAGTCTAAAGCAAAAGTCTACTAGATGTCCATCTCTACCACAATGAGTGCAAGTGTACTTAACATGATGTTTTGCTTTAACAAGAGAAGCACATTTTGCATTCATCATAGTAGAAGATAAAAGACCACCATATTTAAAGACATTTTTCTTAGGCTCATTGACAATTTCAAATTTTCCACTTCCAAGTGTTTTGACAATAGTGGGAGCATGTGATTTATGATGAGCATAAGAATCAAAACCTAAACCTTTGTTCTGAGTGCTGACTTTTGATTGATCCAAAATCATGTTTAGGTTTTTCTTGCCATCGCTGAAACGCTCCAAAGAATTTTGCAAGTAATCAACTTTCTTAGCAAGAGTTAAACAATTATCACAAGGAGTGTCAATTTTAGCTTTTCATTTACGGCAATTTGAACACGAGTTAATTTCATGAGTGAACATGTCATTTGTTAATTGTGTAACTCTACAATTTGCATCTTTTAATTTCAACTCAAGAATTGAACATTTACAAAGAAGCAATTTGATCATGTAAACTATCAGTAGAGCAACCAATATTTTTCACAAGTTTTTCATTTTTCAATTGTTCGGCATAAACTTGTTCTAGTTTAATGACATGTTCCTCTTTTAGAGACTTAATTTCAAATTTGAGATCTAAGTAAGTATCACAAATATTTTCAGAATTTGAATTTCTAAGATCAAAGTTTTCAGATTTTAGCATGGATAGATCTTTTTCTAAGTTTTTATTTTTGAGTGAAGATTTTCTTAAAGATTTTCTCAATATGACTAAAACTTCACAAAGCTCATCATACGGTTAAGGCATTACCTCATCACCGTCATTTGGAGGTGCTGTCGTTGTCACTAGAATCACTAGTGTTCCCTTTTGCCATGAAGCACAGTCCGGTGAAATCCTTCTCTTTCAGCTTCGTTTGCTTCGCTTCCTTCTCATCTTTAGTTGAGTCATCAATGTCGCTTAAGTCTAAGCGACCAATTGCCTCGAAGACTTTGTTGAGCATCTTCTTCGTCCGTTGCTTATTTTTATCCTTGCTCTCTCTTGGCCGGAAGGACTTGGAGGAGTTGCTTTGCTCCTTCTCCTCTCTATCTTTGTTCTTGAAACATTTAGCACGGATGTGCCCTGCCTTCTTGCCGCAGCTTGTAGCAAAGGATGGAGGCTCCTTTTCTTTCCCTTGATCTCATGTAAGCTGCATTGACACGCTTGGAAAGAAGAGCAAGTGTATCTTCCGTATTTGATCTAGCTGTTCATCACTAAGAGCACTCAAAGCAGTAATGGAATATGATGATGAAGAACTAGTAGCATTATCATATGAAGAGGAATTAGCATTAAGAGCCATAGAGTTATCATTGGATGTTCTTAAAACAATGTCTATCTCAAAAGTCTTGAGACTAGAATATAGTTTATCGAAAGTCATTTCACTCATCTTGTGAGCTTCCCTAAAAGCAGTCACTTTCATTTGCCAGATTTTAAGATCAAGAGATGATAGGAAATGTCTAGCATTTTCAGAGTCAGTGTACTTTACATCTACAGCTCTAAGATTGTTTAAGATTCTGTTAAAGCGAGCAAAACAATCATCTAGAGATTCTCCAGAGTTCATTTCAAATATAGTGTATTCCTTTTTAAATTGATCTTGCCTAGCTTCTTTTACAGAGTCAGTGCCCTCATGATAATCTTGAAGAGATTTCCAAATTTCATGAGCAGTGAGTAAATGACAGACTCTATCGAATTCTTTTCTAGCAAGTCCTTGAAGCAATATGTTTCTAGCTCTATTATTGTTTTCAACATCTTTTTCAAACTCGATTTTATCAATATCATCATTAGAAGGAAGCTCGCATTTAAATTTTTACCTTGCGCCAAATCGCGTTACCTTGAGCTTGAAGATATGCAGTCATCCGGATCCGCCAGTGGGGGAAGTCTGTGCCATCGAAGATTGGCGGCTTGTTTGAGTATTTCTCTGTTGCCATAACTTACCGTTTACTAATCACCTGTTAAGATGGATTAGTAGAGCCTTGCTCTGATACCACTTGTAGGACCGAATAGAGCAATCAGAGGGGGGGTGAATAATTGTGCGGAAGCTAAAACCAAATTCTTGATCTATTAAAAGTTTACCCCAAAATAGAACCAAATAATTGCCTCGTTTTCGAAAAAAACAGAATGATAGAGGTTTGGTAAAACGCGAATTCCTAGAGATCCAACCGTTCGATCGATCTGAAATTTGGACACAAGAAACTAGATTACAATACGAATCAAACCCAAAAAGAATCAGCTCAATCGGACTTACGGATCAAAAGTTATGACCTTCGCAATCTTACCGTTCCAGAAGATGGCGAGAATAAATCTAACTAGAATTGTAGCTCGCCGAAAGATTTGATGAACTTGATCTTTATTTCTCCTTTCTTTTGTCTAAAATACTCCAAACAAAAGAGTACAACCCTAAAGCTTGCTGAAAGCTTGATTGCCTTCAACAGGAGGCAACCCCTCTATTTAAAGAAGGCAAACACACCTAATCCTAGAAGGAGTCCTAATCCTAGAAGGATTCCTAATCCTAAAAGGATTCCCACTCCTAATCCTAGAAAGAGCATGTATTCAACACAACTCCACTTGGCCCAACCTGGCCGAGTACAACTCTTGCACGCGTATGGCAACCCTACCATACTCACGTGACTAACACTTTGCACGCGAATGACCTCATGCCATTCTCACGTGACTAACCATTCTTCATGTGCACCATTCTCTTAGCCCGAACGTCCCGCATGACATCCTTGACCACCAAGACCTCGCTTCCTCGAACCTAGTCCCGAACCTCGGTTCCTCCATGAACCTAGTTCCAGTCCGCCATCGACCACATTCGCCCTCGAGCAATACCGCACATGAACAAACCACAAACGATTCCGAGCACAAGTCCGCGACTTGACTCACATTAAACCATGCAACCACTCACAGGAGTGCATTGCATTAAATATTCTAAGAACACGATTTCAAAACACGAACAAAAACCTTTGCAAAAATCAAAAAGCTTTTCAAATAATCAAACTGATTTCAGATCTTTTCAAATAAAGAAACCAAAAAATAAATCTTGTCAAAATATCAAACTAGTTTCAAATCTTTTTCAAATACTCATCATCAAAATCAACTGGATCAAAAATAACGATCCTT
The DNA here is from genome assembly GCA_036346355.1 of Rhipidocladum racemiflorum. Taxonomy (NCBI): domain Eukaryota; kingdom Viridiplantae; phylum Streptophyta; class Magnoliopsida; order Poales; family Poaceae; genus Rhipidocladum; species Rhipidocladum racemiflorum. Next base: position 27,417,081 of record CM070571.1, read on the forward strand.
CACCGTGACGTCACCCGTAATTATTACGAGCCTGGGGAAGGCGCGCCGCCATACTGTAGCCTCCACGCTTGCCATTTAATGCGCACGATTCGCATTAAATGCCCTTGACCCTGGCAACGCCGCCTCGGGGGTTGTACGCCAGTGGCGCAGCCCGTACGCCACCTGTCCACCGGCGACCACCTCACTGGACGCCCAGTGGGCGCCCAGTGGCGTGGCCTGATCACCACCTGTCCACTGGGCGACCACTTTACTGGGCGCCCAGTGGCGTGGCCTGATCGCCACCTGTCCACTGGGCGACCACCTTACTGGGCGCCTAGTGGCGTGGCTTGATCGCCACCTGTCCACTGGGCGACCACCTTGCGTTCTTCTTCGCTGCGCGCGCGCGGGGGGTTTGACGCGCCGCCGCCTCGGCGACCGCGTTAACTGCGGGGGAGCGGGTACCCTGGTGTAGAATACGCCGACAACTCTTTATTAAAATTATCAATGATGAATTCTTTGTCTGTCAAATATATATTGATGATATCATTTTTGGTTCTACTAATGAATCTTTATGCAAAGAATTTGGAGATATGATGTCCAGGGAATTTGAAATGTCCATGATTGGAGAACTCAGTTACTTTCTTGGACTTCAAATCAAACAACTTAAAAATGGAACATTTGTCAGCCAGACCAAGTATGCAAAGGACTTAATCAAAAGGTTTGGCATGGAAGATGCAAAGCCCATCAAAACCCCAATGGCATCCAATGGGCACTTGGATCTAAATGAGGGAGGTAAACCTATAGACTTAAAACTTTATCGCTCCATGATTGGTAGTCTACTTTATCTTACAGCATCTAGGTCTGATATCATGTTTAGTGTTTGCATGTGTGCACGTTTTCAAGCCTCTGCAAAAGATTGTCATTTAACTGCTGTTAAGAGAATTCTGAGATATTTAAAACAATCCTCAAACATAGGTCTTTGGTATCCAAAAGGTGTAAAATTTGACTTAATTGGATATTCTGATTCTGATTATGCTGGTTACAAAGTGGATAGAAAAGGCACCTCAGGAAACTATCAGTTCCTTGGTAGATCCCTAGTTTCTTAGTTTTCCAAGAAACAAAACTCTGTAGCTTTATCCACAGCCTAGGCAGAATATATCTCAGCTGGTACTTGTTGTGCTCAATTACTTTGGATGAGGCAAACTTTAATAGATTATGGTATAAACTTCTCTAAAGTGCCTCTTTTTATGTGATAATGAAAGTGCAGTAAAAATAGCCAACAACCCAGTCCAGCATTCTAGAACCAAACACATTGATATTCGTCATTATTTCGTAAGAGATCATGTGACTAAGGGAGATATTATTATTAGCCACATTAGAACTGAAGATCAATTGGTCGATATCCTTACTAAACCCATAGATGATTTCAACATATTGTGAATTGTTTGTTCTCTGAAATTCACTCAGTTAAGTTCTTATAAAAGTTATGTTCTATTATGTTATTGAAAATCCTAACACCTATTCAGGGGGAGCTTAATGTGTTTCACTTACTTCTGCAATTTTAACCTATTATTCCTAGACTAACAATTATTTGCAAAAAACCTTAAGTCAAGATCTTCAGAGATAGAAATTTTTCAAGGTTGTTGTCATCAATCACCAAAAAGGGGGAGATTGAAAGCATCTAGCCCCCCCATACATTAATTATGATTCTTTTGGTTTTGTTGTTGATGATCAAGTTTAATAATCCCTGTGAAGTGAAGTTTTGTCAGAATAAAAGGATAAATGCTAAGGACTATGTTCACTAGTTTAAACTTGGAATTTATTTCAAGTTTTATAGCTTAGTCTCTTACTTTTGGGCCGTACTATTAAGAGGGATTATGCACAAGTAAGAACCTTGATTCCTAGATCTCAAATTTGTCAAGATTACTTAGAGTAAAAATCACCACATAGTTTGTTTCCTCAGAATCTCAACAACACAGCATTTGCCTCACACCGGACCAACTTTTTCAGTTCGGCGCTGAAACTATCCTTTGAAATTTTCTCACACCGTTCACGCCGGACCAAGTTTTGTGGTCTGGCGCAGTTATTTGCGTTGGTTGAGAATTGAACCGAGCGTATTCCGTTCACGCCGGACCATGTTTTCAAGTGTCCTGCAGACCAACTTTTTGGTCCGTCGCAAACTCAAAGTCTTAAGTTGCTATGTACGCTGGACCAACTTTTTGGTCCGGCGCAAGCTCAAATTCTGGAGTTTTTATGACGGACCAACGTTTGCCAAATGCATGTGTACGCCGGACCAACTTTTTCGGTCCGGCGCAAATGCCCTTTTGCGACGGACTGAGTTTTTCGGTCCGGCGTAAACGGGAACTTTTCTAAAATTGGTCCGTCACACCTTGATCATATTGATAAACTTTGTAATCATTGTCTGTGGCATACTGAATTTGTTTATTTTGTCATTCTGACAAAGTCCAGCGGCTAGTAAATGCTGTAACGGTTATTTCTCCGTTTTGTGGGCTATATAAGCATGCCAGGACCATTCTTCAGATAATTTTTTGCATCTCTTTGACATCTAGCACTCTTGAGCTCAAAAGCATTCAAAGAGACTGAACTTCACTGTTCATAAAACATTCAGAAGTGTTTTTTCTCCAAGCTTAGTCTAGACACATTGCAAAATTGTGAACCAAGAGTTTGATCTTGTGCTTGGTCTGTTACTCTTTGAAGTTAGTGTTCCTAGACGGTGTGTGGGCTCTTGGTGCAACCTATCCAAAGAAATTTGTGGAAGGCCACCACAGATTGTAAGAGTTTTGGAACTCACCTCACGGTTTGGTGAAAGAGTTACCCAGTGGATACCAAAGCTAGTAGTTTAGCTTTTGGTGGAGCAATACTTCTAGTGAAGTGTTCTAATGGGGACGTAAGAGTGTAATCTCTGAACCAGATTTGCTCTTTGATATATGGATTATGATATGCTGGGAAAAATTTTTAATTTACACCTTTCTTTGCATCTAAATTCTACTAGTGTAAAAACCCTAAGTATTATAGTCGACAACAATGAAACGCTTAAGCCTTTTCGGCAACCCATAAAATATCACGTTTAACTATAATTTTTTGGAAGAATGGAGCAGATTTGCTCTTTGATATATGGACTATCATTTTATGGAAAAATATTTTATTTACACCTTTCTTTGCTTCTAAATTCTACGAGTGCAATAACCCTAAGTATTATTGTCGACAACAACTTTATTGCAAAACGAGTGTATGAGAAAGAGATTAGAGAGAGGGCGATTCACAAATAAGATATTACTGCGGAAAATAAGGTAGGCCACACTCTTTATTACGACTTAAAACTGAAAGGAGTACAACGAACAAGAAAAATAACAGTTATAACTAGACATCTACTGAGTGCATCGAAGCCACTTCCCCTTCGCCCATGCCTCCGGTGGGGCTTCTCTGGCAAGACGTGCCCTCTCTCGCTTCCTCTCTCTCTCTCTCTCTCATCCTCCTTCTCCTCTACTTCCTTTCTACGTGCCTCCTCGCGTGCTGCATCACGATGCTCTTGTAGCTGCCGCCTGAGCTCCTCGTCCCGGTTGACTTGATCAAGGAGTCTTTGGTCCTCGGGGTTGATCTCCATGTCAAACCACTGCTCAAATTCACGTAGTGGTGAAGGCAACCACATGATACATAAATTAGCAAAGTGTTATGTAGAAATATTACGAAACACGTATGATTATTACCATCTGGCGATTATTTAAGCTCTTCTTCGGTGGGTCAAAGGCATAGTTGCGGTACTTCCAATACCACCTCTTCCAAGTTATAATTTTCCAAGAGCGAACAAGCCTGCAAGAACCTCTGCACAAACACATCGGTGGGATAGCTCCATGGGATAGGAGGAGGTTCTGGTACGCTGAATTGAGCGAACAGCCCGAAGCGCCTCCCTCTTCCTTTGCTTTCCCCTTTCCCTTTCCACTTGCATGCCTCGGCATATTCAGTTGATCCTCTACTTGATTTTATTCTTTGCCCCCTCTTTTTTTCTCTTCTCCTTCCCTTCTCTCTTCTCTCGGTTCTGCCTTTCCTCTTGGTCTCACTCGGTGAGAAGGAAGGCAGGTGGGTGGTATGAAGGGCAGCATACTACCTTATATAGGGTGCCCACAAATAATTGATTTATTAGCTATCGCCCGTTCGTTTGAAGAAGCGAGCTGCAGCGTGGTTTCGTTTCAATCTTAAAAGGATGTGGGTAGAAGGGTGTTATCATTGTCGCTTGGTGGTATGCAGAGTGTTGTCGAATCAGTGTGAGAAAGCTAATAGCAGCGTGCTGTCACATCGCACTGAGAAGGCTGTGGTGTGCTCTGTCCAATCGTCCGCTTTGGTCTAAAAAAGCAGGGTGCGCAGCGTGTTGCCGTTTCACTCCGAAAAGGGTGGTGCAGCGTGTTGTCGACTCAGTACGAAAAAGTGTGCTGTAGCGTGCAGCGGGGTGCAGCGTGTTGTCGTTTCACAGAAAAGGGGTGGCAGGGTGTTGTCACTTCGCTCTGAGGTCGGCAGAGTCATTTCTGTAGGTTTGAGATGGGTAGTGTTTTGTCGCTTGGTGTTGTGCGGTGTGTTGTGGAAGGATTAACTAAGTCCATAAGATTAAAAATACCAACAATCAAAATACAAAAGTGTGTAGAACATATTTTGAAGGTTTAACTGAGTACATAAGATTGAAACTACCAACAATCAAAAACAAAAGAAATTAGTTCCAGCCCTTTTCTGAGAAGCTCCTCGCGGCTGTGCAGGCCTCCTCCGAACCTGGCCCTGTGATTATGTCAACTGCGTCGACGCGCGGTGGGCCCTCTGTGGTCTAGCTGGAGGTGTGGCATATACCGACTGAGATGGTTGCGTCGGTGATGGTGCTCCTTGCCACTGTGATGACCCAGGCTGATCTGGATGTGGATTGACGAAGAACCTCGACACGTTGTCCTCCTCGTAGTTGTCGAGACCCGAATCTGCAAATCCGGACCCTCTGTGTATTCAGCACTAGTCCAGGAACGCGCTAGTGCACACAGTCTTAACATCGGTAAATATCACAATCATACCACTCGGTACTAATAAAGTACTTTAATTAAATAATCAAACTGGTTGCTTGACCTTATGGTCAAGTTACAAATATACGCCACGCAGGGCGAAACTTAACAAGAGAGAAATAATAGCAGCGGAAAATAAGATAACTTCGTGGCGCCATCCAGTATACCACAGGCAACTGACTGGGCTCGCTTCCTAGTTAGACGGATCATCTGGGAGCTCCTCCTCCAAAGCTGGTGTAGACTCCTCTTCAACTGGTGTTGTATTGTGGCAAGGGTGAGTACTTGGTACTCAGCAAGTCATGCACAGAATGCAACTAATATACTACATGCATGGCTTAGTACAAAGGAATAGCTCAGGGTATATTTGCATTTAAATGGCATTTAACAAGTAGCATAAGTAGATTCGAAAACAGTAGAAACAAGTATAAGATCAATAACTTTTTCAGGATTTTAGTAGACATCTTTCCCAAATCTTAACTCACATTTCCTTCAACATCATTGTTAAACCAAACCCAACCTTTCAAGTCCAAGTTATTTTCAAGAAAGTCTAACCCTTGACTGTAATTCCCGAGCGATGTCCAATACCGCGGACACGGCTATTCGAATAGATTTTTCACTCTACAGAGGTTATGCACTTTACCCACAAGATACAAAAAATCACCACAAAGGCGAGTGTCCGTAACAAAGTCTTTCAAAACTTCTAACAAAGACAAGTGGTCCTCCCGGTGTTGCACACTAACCCTTCCCTTAGCGAAGGCGAAGTTTAGGTCAAGCCACCGTTAGATGGGTACTGCCGCACTGCACGCCTCTCGCATAACTACACAAAGGGTGTAGTTGACATCCTAAGGTCCCACAGGTACGTTATTAGCAACTTATTCAACTAGGTCCGTCCCATTACAGACATGTGGTTGCACGTTTGACCCAGTTCAAAGGCTTCCAAGGTTAAGTCCTTAGGGCGACCAGGGCAAGACTACCCGAAGAACCAAACCAACATTCCCAGTGCCACAACTGGCCCACCCGATCATTCTTGCCACATGCCCCGGTCAAATCTATTTATCAAAACCCCAGTTGATTACCATGCACCACGTGCCATCAACATCACATGATACCTTTCCAAAACAGTTCAATATATCATTAAGTCAATATTAGCATTTGATTGTTCAAATCATGTCATGAGCACGTTGTGAAATCATGTGCTGAAAAATTGGCTTTGAAATGAAAAATTAAACTTAGAATTGGATTTGCAAAATGTGCTTGTGCATGTGTTTGATAATTTGACAAGAAACAGTAAGTTTCACTTTTGCGCCGGACCTAGCTCTCAAGAAACAGTAAGTTCCCCATCTGCGACGGACAATGTCTTTGGGTCCGTCGTGGACGTGTTTTGAACTCTTTGAGCCAAACTCTTTTTCCTCAAAACCGATCGATTTAAGCTTGTACGACGGATAATGTTTTTTGTCCGTCGTGGACTTGCTTTTGAGCGCTTGAGTCTAACTCTTTCTCCAAGATTTAAAACCTTTGCATGTACAACGGACAGTTTTTCTTGGTCCGTTGTGAACTTGTTTTGAGCTCATGACCGAAGTCATTTTTGCATGTACAACGGACCGATTTTCTTTGTCCGTTGTGAACGTGTTTTTGTCCGTTTGGTTTTCTTCTTGGAACCGAAACTTTCACTTGTACAACGGACCGATTTTGTCTGTCCGTTGTGAATGGTTTTTTGAGTGATTTTTCATGTGTACGCCGGACCATATTTCCTTGTCCGTCGTGAATGCGTTTTTGCTGAATTAGGGTTTTGAGCAGAATTGAAATATTTTGAATTTGAGATTATGAAATTTGTGATGATTTCATGATGCTTCTTTTGAAGTGGACTTTATGCAATGCTCATGTGAGTAGTTGCATGGATTGACATTGAGTCAAGTCGTGGACTTGTGCTCGGATTTGTTTTGTGGTTTGTTCATGTGCAGGTATTGCTCAAAGACGAATGTGGTCGATGACGGGACCGGAACTAGGTTCATGGAGGAACGAGGTTCGACTAGGTTCAGGAGGAACCGAGGTCTTGGTGGTCAAGGATGTCATGCGGGACGTTCGGGCTAAGAGAATGGTGCACATGAAGAATGGTTAGTCACGTGAGAATGGCAGGAGGTCATTCGCGTGCAAAGTGTTAGTCACGTGAGTATGGCAGGTGGCCATACGCGTGCAAAGTGTTAGTCACGTGAGTATGGTAGGGTTGCCATACGCGTGCAAGAGTTGTACTCGGCCTGGTTGGGCCAAGTAGAGTTGAGTTGGATACGGATTCCTTCTAGGAATAGGAATCGTATTCGTAACTCCTTGTGGGTTGGTGCTTTAAATAGGTGGGGTCTCTGTTGAAAGGCACCAAGCGTAGCCGAGCGCATCAAGCCTTGAGCTTGGTTTTAGGGTTTGTACTCTTTTGATGAGAGTATTTTAGACAAGAAATAAAGATCAATTCTTCCAAGATTTTTGCGTGCTACAAGAACCACGCCGCTACAAAGATTTTCTGCTTTGGTTCTTGTTTGCATGCTTGTTCTAGTTCTAGATTGGTTTTTGTTCTTCAAGTTTTATCTTGATTTGATCCATCAAAAACCTCTCTAGGGTATTGATCTAGTGTTTCTCAAAGTCTAGTTGATCAATCTTTTGTCGTTCTTGTTTAATCTTGAAGTTTTGATTAGATTGATTCTCGTCAAGTTCTAGATCAGCAAGCTTGCGAAGCTCATAACTTTTGATCCGTAAGTCCGATCGAGCTGATTCTTTTTGGGTTCGATTCGTATTGGAATCTAGTTTCTTGTGTCCAAATTTTAGATCGTTTCGACGGTTGGATCTCCGGGAATTCTCGTTTTACCAAACCTCTGTCATTCTGTTTTTGTCGAAAACGAGGCAATTATTTGGTTCTGTTTTGGGGTGAACTTTTAATAGATCAAGAATTTGGTTTTAGCTTCCGCACAATCATTCACCCCCCCTCTGATTGCTATATTCGTATACTTCGATCCTACAAGTGGTATCAGAGCAAGGTTTCTCTAATCTATCTTAACCGTGATGAGATCAATGGATCGTTATTCGACAAAACCATGTGTGTTCGATGGTGTTGATTTTCAGTTTTGGAAGGCCAAGATGGAGGCGTTCATCCAAGCACAGGGCTTCACAATTTGGGAGAAGGTCTACAAACCATATGATGTCCTCGCAAACGACAACGCCAACGACACCAATCGCGCACATGTTGAAGCAAATAGTAAGGCGCGCAACTTGATCATCCAAGGCTTGGGACGAGCGACTTCGATCGTGTGATTCATCTTCGATCTGCATATGAGGTATGGAAATCTCTTTGTGATTACCATGAGGGTTCTAACACTATTAAAGAGGTTCGTCAAGATCTTTACAAAAAGAATACATGCGATTTGAGATGAAACCCGGTGAGTCGGTAGATGACTTCTTTGCACGCTTTAATAAGATTCTTAGCAATTTGCGTCGTTGGAGTTAGCTTTGATGATGCTGCTAATGCTAGACAATTGCTTAGTGCTTTGGACATGTCGGTGTGGGAGATGAAAGTAACATCTATACAAGAATCTACTACCATGAGTACACTTACTTTAGATGTTCTTTATTCTAAGTTGAAAACTCATGAATTAGATGTTTTTGCTAGAAAGAATGATCATAAATCAATTGCTTTGACATCTCAATCTAGCATATCTCATAATGGTGCTGCTTCAAGTTTTGCTCTATCTTTCTTGTCTTCACTAACCGATGAACAGTTGAGCAATTCCCAGAGAAGACTTGTCACTACTCTCTTCTCGCTTTAACAAAGCTTTGCAAAATGTGATAAAGAGAAAGAGAGGTGGTGGTGATCCTCCAAGATGCTATGAGTGTGGTGATCTCGACCATATTCGTCCAAACTGTCCAAAACTTGCAAGTAAAGCATCAAGGGAGGAGAAGGACAACGACAGAAGAAAAGAGAAGAAGAAGTTCTCTCCAAGTGATAGAAAGAAGAAGAACTTCATCAACCGCAAAGTTGTCCATCGAGTTCTTTCCGCTCTTGAACAAGTCAATTTGAGCGATGTGGATTCGGAGAGCAGCGAGGATGATGCAACTCCAAGCAAGCATGATTTGATAGGATTGTGTCTCATGGCAAGCAGCAAGGATAGCTTCACCGAGGATGACCACGACAGCGACTTCAATGAGGTAGATCCCTCTTATGATGAATTAGCTATTGCTGTTGCTCGACTTGGTAAATTGCTTGATAAACGTGACAAGAAAATTAAGAAACATGATTTTATTGTTGAGTCATTGAATGCTGAAATTGCTAGACTTAAAACCTTAATTCCTGATGATGATGCTTGCAAATCATGTGACTTAATTTACAATGAGCTTACTTTGCTTAGGAAAGAACATGTTACCTTGTTAGAGCAAATCAATGCTGAAAATGAGAAAAATGAGAAACTTGTTAAACATGCTAGTTGTTCTACCATTGATTTACATGATACAACTCCATGTTCTATATGCTCCATACTAGAATTGAAGTTGCATGATGCAAATGCTAGGGTTTCTCAAATGACAGAAGATTTGCTTACACATGAGGTTCTTTCATGCTCAACTTGTCGCAAGCAAAAAGGAAAAGTGGACGTTCCCTGTAATAATTGTTTAACTCTTTCTCGAAAAATTGATTACTTGAAAAAGTCATTAGAACGTTTCACTAAAGGAAAGAAAAACCTAAACATGATCTTGGATCAATCAAAAATCAGCACTCATAACAAAGGTTTAGGTTTTGATTCTTATGCTCATCATAAATCACATGCTCCCACTGTTGTCAAAACACTTGAAAGTGGAAAATTTGAAATTGTCAATGAGCCTAAGAAAATTGTCTTTAAGTCTCATTGGAGTGTTATCTTCTACTATGATGAATGCAAATGTTGCTTCTACTTCTAAAGCCAAACATCCTGTTAAGTACACTTGCACTCATTGTGGTAGAGATGGACATTTAGTAGATTTTTGCTTTAGACTAGCCAAACAACAAAAGAAAGAAAGAGCTAAGGCTAGGTCTAATTTTAGAAAGGCACGCTTTGCTTCTCACTACGTGCCTAGGGTGATGCAAGCACCTTTTTTTGCTAGAAACACGGAACAGGCAAATTTGATTTTGTGCATAAGACTGCTTGTGTTGTGCCTATCGTTGTCCGTCGTGTGTCTCGATCTTGGATTCCTAAACATCTTATTTCTAACCCCAAGATCGAGACCTCGACACTTTCTCGCTTCTATGTAGGCTTCTCACGAGGAGGGAGAACATGTGGCTAGTGAATTTCGGATGCTCACTTCATATGTTCAAGGATAAGATTTGGTTCTCCTTCACTCGTGCATCTCATGCTGAAAGTGTTGCCTTTGGAGATGCTTCTTCCACTTCTTTTATAAAAGGCACTAGTTCAAATGATGCAGTACAAGTGCATATGTTCAGGGGGAGAGTGTCTTTGTTCATAAAGATGATGATAATGTCGTTGAGGACGAGATAATTAGAGGTTTACATGAGAGACTCTTCCCACGTGCTTGTGTGTGCTTGTTTTCAAGCTTCCCACGCAAGGCCACATCGACAAGCTATCAAAAGGATTTTCGTATCTTCATAGAACTCAAGATTTTGGCATTTGGCTTTCTGCTTCCTCATGGATTAGTTTAAGAGCTTTTTCTGATGTTGACTTTGGAGGATGTTGATTTGATTTGGTTCGTGCCACCTCTTGAGTAATCCCTTTTCTTGAGCATATTGATATTGGATTTCACTTTCTTAAAGATCATGTTGAAAAAGAAAAATTGTGCTTCACCATGTGGATACTGAACATCAATTGGCAGACATTTTCACAAAACATTTGTCTTCTTCTCGCTTTTGCTTTTATTCGGGAGAACTTGGAATTGTTCATCCAATGGGATTGTTTTGAGGGAAGTTTCTTTGCCAAGTTCTTTCACTTAATGAGCTCACTTTATCATATTTCTTTATATGTTATGTAATTGAGCTAATATATGATAATCTAATTATCTCACTTGAACTAAAAATGACATTGCGGAATTCCCTGGACTGATTACCTATAGCTAAATACTCTGTGATATCTTACTCTTCTAGGCTTGATATTGAATCCTCTTGACAAATTTGGGCTATGAAGCAAGTGTGGTTTCAACTTTACTCTTTCATAAGACCTTTTAATCACTTTTGCATGTTTATAATCAAAAAAATGAAAAGAAAAGGGAATCAATAAAAAGGGTTGTTAAAAGCAACAAACCTCAAGTTATGTGCTTCAAGGTGCTTTCCCTAAAAAGATAAGATGTATGCTTCAAGCATGCCATTCCCTCAAAGATAAGATGTATGCTTCAAGCATGCCACTCCTAGAAAATAAAAGAAGTATGCTTCAAGCATGCCACATGCAACTTATTGTTTAAATATTAAATTGGTCTACTAGATTGGAGTTGAAACTACTTGCTCGCCCTAAGTTGTTAGTTGCTTCAATTTTTAAAGTCTTGCTTTTTCTGCTAAGATCTTGCTTAGTACTTGGCTATAGTTGACTAAATTGAGGTTGAGATGCATGTCATTCCCTAACTTGTTAAAATCACATCAAGATCATGTATTTTGCATATTATATGATATATAAGGTTATATGATCGAATGAGCTCATCTTTTCCTATCTTGGCACTCCCTTGTTTCTCCTTGTGAAATCTTTGCTACAGGAAAAATTTTGAACCTGTTCTCTCTTTTGTACTCTTGATGAATCCATTGTCAAAGGGGGAGAAATTTGGGAATCATTGAAAAGTTTAAGGAAAAAGGGGGAGAAGAAAAAGGGGGAGTTGTTGGGGAGTTGTTTTTGGAAATTTGAGAATTTTGGGAGAAGTTTGGAGAATTTTGGAATTTTTGGGCACATTGCACATTCACACACATTTTTCTTCTTAGGGGGAGATTTTGTTTTGCATTTTGGTCAAAGGGGGAATTCTGTGTTTTCTCTTCTTGGTCCTTGATTCTTTGGATTTCAAAATCTTTTGTAAAGTGAATGCCAAATGATTCAATTCTAAGTGGTGTTGCCAATGTTTTCATCAAGGGGGAGATTGTGAAATCATGTGCTGAAAAATTGGCTTTGAAATGAAAAATTAAACTTAGAATTGGATTTGCAAAATGTGCTTGTGCATGTGTTTGATAATTTGACAAGAAACAGTAAGTTTCACTTTTGCGCCGGACCTAGCTCTCAAGAAACAGTAAGTTCCCCATCTGCGACGGACAATGTCTTTGGGTCCGTCGTGGACGTGTTTTGAACTCTTTGAGCCAAACTCTTTTTTCCTCAAAACCAGTCAGTTTCGCTTGTACGACGGATAATGTTTTTTGTCCGTCGTGGACTTGCTTTTGAGCGCTTGAGTCTAACTCTTTCTCCAAGATTTCAGAAACCTTTGCATGTACAACGGACAGTTTTTCTTGGTCCGTTGTGAACTTGTTTTGAGCTCATGACCGAAGTCATTTTTGCATGTACAACGGACCGATTTTCTTTGTCCGCTGTGAACGTGTTTTTGTCCGCTTGGTTTTCTTCTTGGAACCGAAACTTTCATTTGTACAACGGACCGATTTTGTCTGTCCGTCTGTGAATGGTTTTTGAGTGATTTTTCATGTGTACGCCGGACCATATTTCCTTGTCCGTCGTGAATGCTTTTCTTTGAATTAGGGTTTTGAGCATTGAAATATTTTGAATTTGAGATTATGAAATTTGTGATGATTTCATGATGCTTCTTTTGAAGTGGACTTTATGCAATGCTCATGTGAGTAGTTGCATGGATTGACATTGAGTCAAGTCGTGGACTTGTGCTCGGATTTGTTTTGTGGTTTGTTCATGTGCAGGTATTGCTCAAAGACGAATGTGGTCGATGACGGACCGGAACTAGGTTCATGGAGGAACTGAGGTTCGACTAGGTTCAGGAGGAACCGAGGTCTTGGTGGTCAAGGATGTCATGCGCGGACGTTCGGGCTAAGAGAATGGTGCACATGAAGAATGGTTAGTCACGTGAGAATGGCAGGAGGTCATTCGCGTGCAAAGTGTTAGTCACGTGAGTATGGCGGTGGCCATACGCTGCAAAGTGTTAGTCACGTGAGTATGGTAGGGTTGCCATACGCGTGCAAGAGTTGTACTCGGCCTGGTTGGGCCAAGTAGAGTTGAGTTGGATACGGATTCCTTCTAGGGAATAGGAATCGTATTCGTAACTCCTTGTGGGTTGGTGCTTTAAATAGGTGGGGGTCTCTGTTGAAAGGCACCAAGCAGTAGCCGAGCGCATCAAGCCTTGAGCTTGGTTTTAGGGTTTGTACTCTTTTGATGAGAGTATTTTAGACAAGAAATAAAGATCAATTCTTCCAAGATTTTTGCGTGCTACAAGAACCACGCCGCTACAAGATTTTCTGCTTTGGTTCTTGTTTGCATGCTTGTTCTAGTTCTAGATTGGTTTTTGTTCTTCAAGTTTTATCTTGATTTGATCCATCAAAAACCTCTCTAGGTATTGATCTAGTGTTTCTCAAAGTCTAGTTGATCAATCTTTTGTCGTTCTTGTTTAATCTTGAAGTTTTGATTAGATTGATTCTCGTCAAGTTCTAGATCAGCAAGCTTGCGAAGCTCATAACTTTTGATCCGTAAGTCCGATCGAGCTGATTCTTTTTGGGTTCGATTTGTATTGGAATCTAGTTTCTTGTGTCCAAATTTCAGATCGTTTCGACGGTTGGATCTCCGGGAATTCTCGTTTTACCAAACCTCTGTCATTCTGTTTTTGTCGAAAACGAGGCAATTATTTGGTTCTGTTTTGGGGTGAACTTTTAATAGATCAAGAATTTGGTTTTAGCTTCCGCACAATCATTCACCCCCCCTCTGATTGCTATATTCGTATACTTCGATCCTACACACGTAGCAGGTCTAAGCAATATACTACAACGATCTAAATTACCATGTTGGCAATTTAGTAATGTCCAACTATTTAAACCTCAACTAGGGTGACAAGGGGGTCATGGCACATATCTAATTAACCAAGGTGTCATACAGCAATTTGGCATTTATCTAATTTCCCATATTTAAATAAAGTATTTTCTAATTAAACTAGCATGCAATAGTTTTAAATCGAATTAATTTGAAATTGGGATCAACATGGTCAAAGCATAACTTACCTTCAAAGAGTACTTGTTCTTGGTCCTGAGCTGGCTCCTGGGTCAACACTTCTCCCTCGAAGCCTTCGGGCACTTCAATGTCTACTCGTAAAGCGTGCAAATAGCAATAAATAAATAAACAGTAGATAAAAAGTGTCCAAACATCCAAATAAAGTTCATAAACAGAGAGAGCATAATTTTATAAATTTTTAGAAACTGGAATCGTCGAATTCGGAGTTGAAACGCAAAAGTTACAAGCATTTAAAGTTTAAATAATAAATTAAATATTATTACAGAGAAAAACTTTAGTCCAAAAATTAAATAAAATTCATCATTAGGTAGATCTCAATTTTATACAAATTTAGAAATTTGAATCACTCAAATCGGAGTTAAAATGCAAAAGTTATAAGCGTTTGAAGTTTGAATCAAATTCTGAAATCAATAATTCGAATTAATAAATCATTTTCTTTTACGGAAATTCATTTATTGCGTCAGCGTGTCACGTGGACCAATCGGGTGCCGCCACGTCACCTCGGGTCCATGGACCCGGCGCACGGGCGCGGCTCGGCCCACTGTGGACCCGGTCCACGGCTCACGCGTCACACTGATAGGTGGGCCCCTCAGATGACGTCAGCAGTGACGTCATCACGCACGGCTGAGGACGGCTGACAGCTGGGCCCCACCGTGACGTCAGCGGTGATGTCATGGTGCACTTGGCTGGGCCGCCGATACCGGGCCCCATCGACAGCGGGCCCGCGTGTCGAGACACGCTTCCACGCTACGAGCCGACTGCGGCCGATCATGACGGTCGGCCTCCCGGCCACGTGGCGTGATCTCGGCCGTTGATTTGAAAATCAACGGCCCAGATCGGATCTAGCCTAACGCAGTAGAAAAACTACTTTACCGATTCGACCGTTCGATCTTGATCGGACGGTCAAGATCCAATCTAACGTAAACAACGTGGCTAACCCTAACCGTTTGATCTAGATCTAACGGCTGAGAAAGGATCTAGTACTGTGCGGTTTAGGCTACGTGGCACGATCTAGACCGTTGGATCTAAATCCAACGGTTGGAAATAGATCTGGGACTAGCACGTGGGACCTCACTGGGGAGCGACGTGGCGCGATCTGGACCCTTGGATCTGGATCGGACGGCTGGTGGAGCTCGAGGTCCGGCGATGGCTTGCGGCTGGGCTGGTTCACCGGAGACGAAGACGGCGACCACGGCGACGGCGTTGCGAGGCTCCTCCGGCGAAGTGAAGGGTCTCCTCTGGCGCGGCTTGACCTTGCGGTTCCGGATCTGGGCTCAACGGCGGCGGAGGACGGCGGATGGCGGCGGAAACTGCAATTGAACGCGGCGGAACGCTCCTCCAACTCCGGCGAGCGATTGCGGCGCAACCACGGCGGCTCTGGCGGCGTGAGCTAGGGCTACGGGTGCGCACGGAAGTCGGCGTCACGGCAGCGATGGCGGCGCATTAAATACCCCCTCGACGTCCGTGAAACGCGCGGAAAACGAGGGCCCACGCACGGGCGGCGGCGGAGTCCAGCGGCGACACGGACTGGGTGACGTGGCTCAACGTGAGCCGTTGGATCAAGATCCAACGGTCACGCGAGTTGGACTCGGGTCCGACTCGTGAGTCACCGCTTTCGGTCAGGCTTGGGTCCTGGTGACGTGGCTCAATCTCGGCCGTTCGATCTTGATCGGACGGTCGAGAGGGTTAGGGCTCGGTTGGGTTCGAGTCGGACTCGGACTCGAGTCTGACTCGGGCTCGGTCGGTGGAACAGTACAAACCCACTCGATTAAATAATCCAATTAAATTCTCAGAAATTCATTTAATCCATTAAAAATAGCAAAAGACTCAGAAAAAATCCAGAAAAATTCTGGAAAATATTTTGGAACATTTTGGACTCAAATAAAATATTTCCAACAAAATTTTATTTGCAAAGTTAAATTCTTTAATTATTTCAAAATGGAATAAATTCAAATAAATTCCAAATAAATCCAAATAAATTCCAGAAAATTCCAAAAATTCACCAAAGTGCCAAATCACACATGAATTTAAGAAAAGCAAAATTTTGGGGTGTTACAGTAGTCCTCCTAATCTGGATCATCACCCTGCTCGTCATAGTCATCAGGTGTAGGTAGCAACCACCGTGCCTATGTACCTGTAGCAAGTGAAGAATTGTTGAGAGCATTCAAAAAGTGATTGCAAAATGTGAAAAGTGCATTTCAGTACTCACCTCCAGCTGAGCGGCTAGACCAGCGTGTCCAGGAGCTCGGCCGCTCGCAATCGGTGGCGGGACGGTGACACCGTGTGAATATGGACTTGCACCTCCCGTGCCTCTCCCAAGCGGCACACCATGACCCACATCGGGAGGCAGGCGGCATCCCGCCAACTAGAGGGAACATCCCGAGCCATCTCGAAACCTCACGAGTAGGGAGGTGACCTCCTCTCTGGTCACCTCTAAGCCGCCGGTCAATCATGAAAGCAACCTCTCTGAGTCCTCATAGACCCGAGCTAGCATATCAGTCTGAAAAAGACATCACGAATTAGATATCATAGCTACAAAATGAGTGTGCATGAAATCGTATACAGGATACAACGTACCGCACTGAGCAGAGCCGAGTCCGTATAGGCGGGATACGTGTCTCTCACCCTGGGAATGTGCCTAGGAGGATCCGGGTCGATGCGTACCAAACGTAGATGGGTACGGAAAGTGTACCACTCTCGATAGGCACGGTACGTTTGCAGGTCGCAATCGCCTGTATGCTCAAGAGGCCGCAAGTCAATGTCGGGCTGCCCGATCTGCAACCTCTCGTATGCCCATAGTTGTACCAGCAGTGGGCATCCTCTGAAGGTCGACCCGTTGGTGAACCGTGAACAGCCATCGCAGAACGCACGATACGTGCTGCACAACACTACGGATCCCCAAGAGTACTGCGGCACGACATCAAGGGGTGCATCCGCGATCTCCCTCGCGAACTAGACAAGGTGTCTGTCCACGCTATCCGCATGGGAGCTTACAAACAAGCACCAGCCAAACAGCCACAGCAGGTACACCTCTAGGTGGCGAATCACCCTGTACTCGTCCGCAGGCTCGACAATCTGCACTGGCTGTAAATTTAAGATCACTTGTTATTTAAGATCACTTGATATTTTAAAGGCTAGTTGCGTAACAGGAACTTTGGAGCCACCGCAGTGTCGGACCATGTGTACTGCTGAAGGTAAGGTACACAATAGGTGGTAGCACACCCTGGAACCTCTGAAGTAGCTCTTGGCGCCACGTGTTCGGTTTTTAGTTCTGATTATTGGGCTTGCCTGTGGGATAATTGCAAGAAGTTAACAAATAATATCCATCAATATTACAATAATTACAATAAGTTTTAACAAGGTACATCACGGGTACATCACTAATACATAAAATTTTAACAACTCTTGACACCAGCGATACAGCATTAGAACAAAAATTAAAAAGGTTGTAAATACGAAATTTTCTGTTATGCAGTCTACAAAAATTAGTAACCAAAAATTAAAAACCGAAGAAAAAAAGAAAAAGAATTGGTGTTGCAGTGGTGTATTCGCTATTTCATATAGCGAATACACCCTAGCCTGTATTTGCTACATGACATAGTGAATACACCATGTCTAAATTTTACAGAGAGAAATATAACCACACCGGGTACGGAAGAAAATCCGAATTTATCGTGACTTGGACATCGTTTACTGCACAATAATCAAAACTATTTTTTTTTGCATATTCATAATCCACATAATTTTACACAAATTTAGAAAGTTGTCTCATTGAATTTGGAGTTGTATAGTGAAAGTTATTTGCATTTGAATCAACTCCGATTGAAAATCACGAAAAGCAAAAAAAAAAAAATTAACACCTCCAGCCGAGTGGAAGAACTAGAGGTTACTGTGCCCATGCACCTTCAGCGGATTGGGTCGTTCGTCCCTTTGATTCAGCGGACTGGATCCACTGGAGGTAATAAAAAAAGAAAAAGAAAAAAAATTCCAGCGGACTGGATCCGCAAGATTCAGCGCGGAAAAATTTTAAATTTTTTTGCCGCGGACTAGATCTGCTGGATGTCACTGTGTAAGGGCTATCTCTATTATTTTATCCGTTGTGCGGCTATTTTTGAAAAAACATCGGCGAACGAGACCAGAACAGTAAAAAATTCTCTCAAATGCAGTGGATCCAGGTATTGTTAAAACATCAAATGTCAATGCAGTAAAAGCCGAATATGTCTTTTCTTTGAAACAGGGCAGAGCTCTGCCGTTCACTGAAAGAAGGAAAAAGAAACACAACAACCGACCTAGAGGCCAAAAACTCACGCCTGTAGTCTACAGGCCGAGGAAACAAACAAAGTCAGAGGTCCCCTGCAAACAAAAGGAGTAAACTACAAACGACAACACAAAACAAAACCGGATATGTAGATGTATTTGTCCAACATTTCAGAATATAAAATTTTTATCTCTCTCACAAAGTTCCTGTCCAAGTTAGTCAGTATCATTATGAGAAGAGAATTCCCCTTCGATTATGTTGATATCATTTTGAGGATGAAGTTACTAATAGGAGACTCATAAGCTTAGAATACAAACTACTGATGTCTGTTCTAGGTATAGGATCACCGGCGATCGGGAGGTCGAGGAGGTACGAGATGTCCTGTAAAGTGATCACCATCTCCCCGATGGGTAGATGGAAGGTGTGTGTCTCCGGCCTCCACCGATCCACCAGAGCAGTGATCAGGGACCTATCAAATGGGAACCGGCGACCCATGTCCTCCACCATCCGGGCGAGTGGCAGCAACCCTGAAGCTTGAAGCCTACGAAATAAAAACATATAATTAATATCAGTACAACACTAATCATGATACTACAAAAAAAATATAGAAATTTAAATACTAATATGTTACCTGGGGAGCCAATGAGGATTGAGCGCCCAGAGTATCATGTCCTCTCGGTCGGAAATGCACGAGTGCCACAGATCCCTCCCTCCTCTGGAAAAGCAGTGGCGAAGTGGGCACGGTGACGATGATCAACGACCTGATCCAGCAACTCGAAGAGCCACTCATCATCTCCATGCTCGTGAGCCATACCTGCAAATTACATAAATGAAAGTTATAATTAAAATGCATATAGAAACAAAAGCGTACGAAAAACTATAGAAGCATCACAACAATATGTTGAAACAAATACACACATAAAGCTGTTCAAGCATCATAACAATATATTGAAATAATTACAATAATTTGTCAAGACACAACACTCACAGCTACATGCAACATGCTTACAGCTAGTTAAAAAATAGGGTTCACACAACACACAGTACATCGATTAAATTGCTTCTCATCTGGTATGTTGGCATCGTGCAGCACTCCTCGCAGAGGACGATCCATCCCCCACCGTCGGATTGCCATCTCCTCATTCATCTTCTTCGTTTTGTGCATGGCAATTCTTGAACGTATGTCCTGTTTGGTTGCACAATGAATATTTCTTCACGCATTTGCTAGCTTCGGACTCATCCATGTCATTTCTAATATGCCTTATTTTCCGATGCCCTTCTTTCCATCTTCTTGCATCAAAATCAGGGACCCAGAACATTTTATCAACACTAGGAGTTGTGGTGAAAGAACCCACAACACCATAACCATAAAGTTCCTCGCTCCAAGTTGCCATCACCCTTTCCTTCCTAAAATATTCAGATAGATATGTACCAAGTTGCATTCCAAATAAAGTACATGCGGCTATCACATGAGAACATGGCCAATGCAAAAGGTATGCCTTGTTACAAAAGCATTTGTAATCAGCCTGTAATATGCACTCCTGGGTGACAACCTTCTAGTTGGTTCCACACCGTCCTTTATCCCTGCAGATCACCTCGAAGCGCAGTGTTCATGCACCAACTTTTATAGCTCTATGCTTGGCCTCCTTCTGACTCTTCTCATTCATGTATTTAGTGATCATGGAAGAGTACAACAACTTCTCATCTCTTATTACTATCTCAGCAGCTTGATTCCTGTCGACAAAGTACTTGGTTGTGCCCCGCAGCACTCCCTCAACAATTCCTACCAATGGGAGACACCTCATCTCTCTCATTACCTAGTTGTAAACTTCTGCAAAGTTACTAGTCATCACACCGTATCTGGCACCATGTGTGTCATGTAACAGTGATCATTTTTTTTCGGTTCGTGCTTGATCCAGTCCGAGAAACATTTAATTGGCCTTTGCCTTCGACGACGATTAGTCGCCTCATCTTATGTTGGCAGGGGGAAAAGAGGCTCCGCCTGCTCGTGTGTTTCATTGCCACTAGTCTTGTTCGTTTGCTCATCTTTGTGTTTTCTTGTCAGCTCATCAATATTTTTTCACAAAGTTTGAAACTTGCTCTCCTGGTTCTACTTACATAGTCTTTTGAATATGTTCATGAGTTCCTTGTTCCTGAATTACTTATAGAAGTTTGCACCCAAATGCCTCATGCACTATCAGCTCTGCAAGTCAGGCCATGGAAATGGCTCCTCTTCCCCTGTTTGCAACTGGTTGATCGCACTAAGCAGGCCACCATGCCTGTCGTGCAGCATGCACACATCTTGATGAGTTTTGACCACCCCATCTTTAAGTTCCGTAGGAACCACAACCAACTCTCATAGTTCTCGCTTTCTACAAAGACGAAGGTAACAGGTAGAATCTGGTTATTTCCATCAATGCCCACAACTCTCAATATTTGCCCTCTGTATTTCCCGGTCAAGAATGTGCCGTCCACACACAGCAATGGACGACAATGATAGAACGCCTTAATGCAAGCTCCGAATGTGAAGAACACTCTCCTCAGATACCTTTTAGTTGGTCACTTGATTAACGGACAGTCTTGGTAATCATAGTAAGTGCCAGGATTTCTTCCCTGAATGCAACTGAGCAGTGCGGGTAGATTATGGTACGAGTCTTCAAATTTCCCAAACCTCATTTCTAATGACTTCTGTTTCGCCATCCATGCTTTCCCATAGCTAATTGTGTACTGATATCTGTTCTCGATTGCTCGAATAATAACACAGGGCTCAAAAATCAGGTTCTCCACTATCTCTGCGTACATGATGTTCGTGACATACCCGGATGACAGGTTCTTGTGAGCCATCATTGTTTCCTCAATCATACAGCTATGCTGCTCAACCTCTGAGCATAACCAATGGGCGCCCCATTTGGGCTTGTACGCGTGCACTCTCCACAGACACCCATGATCTCACACACCACATCGTAGCAGGTTGGGGTGGATTTCTTAACCCTGAAAGTCCTTCTTAATGATAAGGCCTAATCTTTCATAGCATCCTGCACAGCTTCTTTTGTCAGGTACATACTGTTAGGCCTAACCTCATTGTCACTATACTGCCAAGGTATATCATTGCTTTCATTGACAAACAACTTATCAAATTGATGTGTGCTCCACTGGCTGGCACAAGTGGCTCCGTACCTCCATCTTCCTCATCCGACTCATCGTCATCTTCCACTTCTTCTTTGTTGTACTCACGGTCTTCCTCTTCTATCCTAGTTGTTATTTCATCAATTTGCTCACCTTCATCTACTTGTCTCCACGCTTCTTGTCCAACATTTTCATCATCATCCCCAAATTCAACTTGTTCACCACTTTAGCAAATGATGTCCTCATTGCATTGCTGAACATACTGCTCATGGCTAGAACCCTCAATTTCAGTGTCACCAAAACTGAGCTCATTTTGAGGCTGACCACTCACCGCCGTCCAACTGCTGCTGGGGGGCAACATCCATGTCATATGCTTGCACTAAAAGCACCCAATTCCATCCTCGTTGCTCTGCCCACCTCACATATGATCTCCACGATACGGTTCCCTTCAGCTCAACTAGCTCCTAACAAATAGGATTGTTTTGCATACTACATACGCAAAATATCTTCAGCTGGCACTTCTCTTGTTCCATCCGAAAAATATAATACAACCACTTCAACACAGAAGAAAATGTGCTCTCTTCGACCCTACTCAAACTTCTGTCCACATTGGAAGTTACTTAGATCCGCACCCTCCAAAATATACATTACAACCCTTTCTCCATAATATATTCTAAATGGAACTCGTTCTACCATATCTGCGAATCCATTCATTCACCCACGAATTAATTACTTTCCGTAAAAAATACTGTGACACCTAACAAATACAGATATATCTGTCGAAAAATAATTAACTGCATTCCTAAGAATATATATCTACCTACATCTAACTACATTCCCATGAATATATATGGACGTACTTGTATCCGTACAAAACATCTACATTTGCTAGATCTATCTTTAACCTCTAAATTTAGTTAGATCTAAAATTATTTCTACTCTACCATTCTAATTTACTGCACATAAAATAAATAACGAATTAATTTTTCTACTTTAACTACATTCCCATGAATATATATGGATGTACTTGTATCCGTATAAAACATCTACATTGCTAGATCTATCCGTAACCTCTACATTTAGTTAGATCTAAATTATTTCTAATCTACCATTGTAATACTGCACATAAAATAAACAACAAAATAATTTCTACATTTAACTACATTCCCATGAATATATATGAATAATTTCTACATCTAAATATATTTGCTAAAATTATTTCTAATCGACCATAATTTACTGCACATAAAATAAACAACAAAATATCTACATTCGCTAGATCTATCCGTAACTAAAATTATTTCTACTCTACCATAATTTACTGCTAAAAAATTAAACAACAAGAAATTACTTCAATATCGCGCAGTCCCTCCTCTCCTTTTTTTTTCTCTCCTCCCTCTTTCTTCTCTTTTTTTCTCTTTCTCTGGCTGTCTCAGCTTAATGGAATGAGCGTTCGAGGAGTGCCGTCGAACCGTTTTGAAATCGTCCTCAGTCGCCTGTTCAACGGGCAATAGGGGTGCGCGCACCCCCTGTCGCCCTTTGATCGGTCAATTTTTATCCAGTCGCCAAACCATCGGGCGATTTTTATCCAGTCGCCAAACCATCGGGCGATATGAACTCTGTCGCCCGTTCATCCGTCGAAAGGGGAGCCTAGGAGCCATGTCGCCCTACCAACGGACGACAGGGGTATATTTATTTAATTTTTTTCCCGACGTATATTTTTTAAATTTCGAATAAAATATGTATTATTAAAAAAAGTTCTTTTGTAATGTCTAACAGTGTTAGATTATACTGGAGTTCCATCGTTCGGAAACAGCGCCAGTGAGTTTGGACAGTAGCCTACGCTGCGCTAGGAGGTGTCTCCGCCCCTGTCTATAGGGGTGAAAACATCATATTTGTTTTCACATTTTTTGTCGGATTCAAATAAGGATACAGATAGTTCGGATATGAATACAAATAATATCAAATACAGATACGGAGCGAATACGAATCGAATCGGATACGGACGGATAATGTCTCTGTCATATTTGTTTTCACATTTTTTGTCGGATTCAGATACGGATACAGATAGTCCGAATACGAATACGAATAATATCGAATACGGATACGGAACGAATACGAATCAAATCGGATACAGTCACAGATATTTATCAGAACATGATGATCCCTTATATTGTACATAACAAATAAACAAAAACACAAAAATAATTGATTTGATCAAAACATTATTGAAAATTGAACAAATATAATCATTTCTATTCACTTAGACAAGAAATATATCCAACCATCTAGAGCATCACCATCCAAGAATCACAAGAACTCTACATATATCATATATGACATTGCTACCATATATGCATCTTAACATGTTCCATTGTTGAGTTGAAGCAAGTCCAATTGCATGCAAAAATAGCAATGTATTGTATCATAATGCATTAATGCATATCCAAACTTCACTAGAATACAAAGCATACATAACATCATGCATGATTGAGAAAAATATGAACTGGTTAGAAAACAGCACTATATAGAACGCCCGTACAAAACAAACATTTCAGAATTCAAATAACAGTGATGATAAAATCAGTCAAATTGCATATCCATCTTCCCATTACAACCATAAAGTAATGTTCAAAAGAGAAAATATTGAAGGACTCTAGACATCCATCAAAACACAGTTTGCATACTTTAGCTCAGGAAAGTCATGTAAGCTAATTGTAGCTTCTTACTACACATATATGATACTCGCTGCTGAATTTTGAGTACTCATTCTCATGTGCCTTCTTCATGGACTGACGGGGAGTAGATCTGGATTGGAGAACAGAACGAAGACTAAAGAAGTGAAGAGGTGACCGAGTACCTGATTCAGATTGGTGTTGATTAGAGAAGAAGACTCTAGAACCGTAGAATTAACCAGATATCCAATTTCACTATTTATCGAATAATCCGGATCTATATCTGTATCCATCTGTAGTATGTTACCGAATCCGTTCCGTATCCGAAAAAAAATATCCGTATCAAAAAATATCCTATCCCAAACTATCCTATCTGAAAATATTCGAATCGACCCCTACCTTTGTATATGCGATAAACGCTGGCGTCTTTGAGCACGGCGCAGCAGGAGGGGTTGCATCTGTTAGTTGAGTAGCAGCACCGATTATTGGATTAGCATGCAGTAGCGTTACACGTACATGTGCGTGAGTGGCTACGCGCGGACATGAATATATTGGGCTAGAAGGATCAGCCCGGCACACGCACTGGCAGATGAAAAATTAGTACATATCGTTTTTTAAAAGTTTGTTGCTAAACAGGTTAATTTAATTACGACAAGGTGAAAAATTAAAAATTGATCAAACGTATTTTACAAATTTTTGAAGGACCTTCACGGAAAAGGTCTTTTCGTAAAAGGTAGGATCGTCTTGACACAAAAGGGGCTTTTCGTAAAAGATAGGACCTTTATGTAATTTTGGGTATTTTCAGGATTTTTTCGTTAAAAAACAGGGCAAAAAGGGTCTTTTCATAAAAGATAGGACATTTATATAATTTGGGGTTTGTTCAGGATTTTTTCATAAAAAAAAGGCACCACCGGAAGCTTTCGAAGCCGGGTCGCGTGCGCCGCAGCGAAGAGCTTTCCCGCTCTGGCTGAGAGAGGAGGCACTGAAGTCCATTTAACCTTAGTGTGCGAGGCAAGCAATCTGGTCGTCGAAGATTACGATTGGACGATCGAGATGCACGGGGTGACGTGGCGCGGGGAGGCCGGAAACCTCCGAAAAATATTATATATATATGTGTGTGTGTGTGTGGTGCTGTGCGCTTGGTTACGTGCGACCTCGAGTGCGCATGCCCACTGGCTAGGGGTGGAAATCGAGTCAAGTCATCGTTTTTTCGAGCTTTTTTTGAAATTGACACAGTTTAATTTAATATAATTTTATTTACAATTTAGAAGTATTTTTAGAATCAAGCCAACGAACCGAGCCGAGCCGAGCCAGAGCAAAAACCAATTTCATTCAAAATTAACTCATTCAATGATTAATCAAACAACAAATGTAATTGGAGCAATTTTGAACCAAGCCAACGAGCCCCACAAACGAGCTTTTTTTCCAGCCCTACCACTGGCCAGCCGAGTTGGGCCATCCCTTTGTCGGCTCCGCACGCGCGACACCGGCCGACGTCCTAACCGACTAGCCCCGGTGATGACCATAGGCAGACCGACGCTGGAACGAACCAAGTTAGCCAACACCAGGCACGCGCACGCAGGTGACGGCTCCGCTCACTGACGTTAGCGCCCACCGTCGCGCGCAACAGGCACTTTAGCGTAACAGATAGCGCCTCCAGCCAGCGCCGTGCCCAGGGCCCCAGGCTGTCCCAACAGGCCGAGCAGGTCCCCTACACCGCGCGGCTGCGCGCACGGCACGACCAGGAAGTCTTACCTTTTTTTTCTTTTACGTATTTTTTCTAAATATAACCCTACGGATAAAATTACAAAAATAGTTCACCTCTAACCGTAGAAACAACGACAAATAATACGTATCATCTATCCGTGTACCACGATAGGTGGCCAACCAAACAGCACCCCGGACGACCGTTGTAGCCGCAATGGCGGCACAACAACAAGTCGCTACCACGCTAGGGCACCATGGCATGTTCTACTATCGTGCCACCCGCAGCACCTACCTCACACAGGGACCGCGGCAAGACTATGTGCACCTAACATGGCATGCATCCACAGTACCCGACTCTGCTGTGGTGGGCTTGCTCGACTACCGTGACACTCAGTGCTCCTACGGTACTGACGACTTGCTACTGTACAGGTACGGCAAGTGACACATATCATCTGTCATACCTTTCACAATGTGAAAAGGGTTATTTTTTACAAAAACATTTCCATGTAGGCTACATATATAAGAAATAAATTCTATGGTGTCGTGTTGCACAAAGGGACCTGTGCAGCACCACTTGGATGGGCGCCACGTGTTATGCCAGTGAATCTGCACCGTCTGCATGCAATTAATGTGTCAGTTAATTAATCCCCTTAATTAATGCAATTAATCCCCTTAATTAATGCAACGGTGGAGATTCACTGACGTAACACGTGGCGTCCATCCGAGTGATGCTGCACAGGTCCCTTTATACAGCACGAGTGCACGACACCATATTAATGTAGAAGACGAGCACCCACACAAGCCCATATGCTGTACCCCACACGCCCGCACGTTGCATGCATGCCCGCCGGCCATCCGCAGGCTGACCGCACGCACACAAGACAGAATCACAGAAGCTCGGATTGCTTATGCCGCGGCTATGGGTCTGTTTGGGATGGTTTTAACTTCGATTTCTCCTATTTGAAAGTTAAAATTTGTATTAAATGGATGGTTTCTTCGCAATTGAAATCCAGCGACCCATTTCTACTACAAGAAATCGAAAGCTGGTATGGGTGGCTTCTCATGGCTTTGGGGTTTAGGCTTATGACTTTATATGTAGAGTAAAAATTACCTACCTCATGTCTAGTATGAAAAAGCTCACCTCCCCTGCTTTCAAAAAAAAAAAAAAAAAATCACCTATACCAGCGGCCCGTGGCGGCCTGGAGGCCCGTGGGCTGTGACAGAAGTTGATCATTTATGTGAGTACACATGCAAATAACAAAAAATGTTTACTTAATATCACTATATCAAATATCTTGCCATTCCAAACATTACAAAAGATAGCACAAAAATGGTTCCGAGCGCTTGTGATTGGTTTAGGGCCGAGTCCGAGCCGGCCCGGCCTGACTCTGGCCCGCCGTGCTTTCGGGCCGGGCCCTGTAAAACGCCTCTCGGCCCGGCCCGTCTACCTTTCCGTGCTGGGTCGGTTTGCGATGGCCCAGAGCCCGTCGTGCCCGGGCCGGGCCGGCCCGGCCCGGCCCAACTCCCAAGTCTACCTCTGTCGTCTACTCCGCCTCCGTCCGCCTCCACCCGACGTCGCCCGACTCCTCCTCTTCCTCTTTTCTGCATCAAGATCCTCTCTTTCTCTCTTCAAATTCAGTTCCGAGAGCGGCAATGCAAACAGGGAGAGCTGCGCCCCCTCTCATGGTGAGCACTATTGCACATCTTGGCCGTCCTTGTCGTCCAAACAAGGGTGATTTGTTAATTATTTATGTGTTTTCATGAAATATTCATTGTTGTCGGTAGTAGATGTTTGGCTGTACTGAACAAATTTTTTGTAGTTATTATGTTACGGTCATTGCGATGATGAGATGGTAAATTTTGGTGTGGAATATTGATGTCAACGTAGCCGAAATTAATTTCCGAAGTATGAATTATGTGTTTGTGTAGAGGGTCAATGCTGGTAGCATTTCTGAATTCATGTCACTTAGTGGGTACAACTTAACCGAACTCAATCCTCAACAAGCCTAACCAAAAGCCTGAAAAAACTTTGGTACATCGAAATGATATGTAAGTTGTCATCTTTGATACACCAAAATGATACTTGTAAATTCTTGTCAATTTAGTGTTTTTTGATACGTAGAAATCGATACTTATGTGAGTTACAAACAAAGATCTTGATACATAGACATTAATATATTTTAAATGGCATAAAAAAGTCATCATTTGTCTAATAGACATTTCAGATATTTTCTAACTCAAAACAGTTAACCAGTCTATCTAAAAACTAAGATGGCAAATATCAAATATTTTTAGACCAACCGTTCAGCCGTCCAGGTCCAACCAAAAGCTTCGGTGGTGTCAGGATGTGTCGAATTACTCGGACATCGGTGTATAATTTTTTCATCCCGACGATTGTGAATAGGCATGCTGGTATATTCAAATACACTGCTAAGATAATTAACGGGACATGACTAGAGAACAGTAGGTCCTGATTTTCAGCAAGTTCAATCTAAAAGTTTCAAATGAGCTTCGAAACTAAAACCTTAATTTCAAAAACAGTTGGATTTCATATTTCATTTTTTTAGTGAGTTTTGAGCGTCAGGTTTCAAGTTTTGAAAATACCAATTTCAAGCAAGTTTCACCAAACTCCACAAATTCGAGCAAGTTTCAAGAAAATTTCACCAAAGTTCCAAGAATTGGTGTGCGTTTCCCCAAAGTTTTAAAAAATCCGAGCGATATTTAACAGATGTTCATGCAACTTTAAAAAAACTTCACAAGTTTTAGGAAAGTTTCAAAAAAATTTAGCAAAATCTCGAACCTATACCGTGGAACATATCTAGCCACCGCGGCTGCGGACGCTCACCCAATACTGTGCCTGCGGGCGTGCCTGCTCGCCCAACCCAACCGCACTTGCTCGCGGCAGCCACTCGCCTGTGCCCATCGAGCCTGGTCGCCCATGCCCACTATGGCGGGGATCCTGTTCCTCTAACGTCGAGTTCTCTGATGTGAGTCATTGACGTGTGGACCTCTAACGTCGAGTTCTCTGACGTGAGTCACTGACGTGTGGACCCCGGTCCACACGTCAGTGACTCACGTCAGAGAACTCGACGTCAGAGGATCTCATCACCTATGGTGGCATGGCGCTCGCTTGACACCACTGCAACCATTCGCCACCGCTCTCACCTCCGTCCACGGCGACTACTCGTCGCTTGCCGACATCGCCAGTGGCGAAGCCACCGGGGGTGCCGGGGTGGGCCTAGCACCCCCCAACCGAATTGGGCCAAGACCCCCAGGCCTAGTAGCCAGATGCCCAGATCGATTTGGTGGCCAAACGACAGACCTTTTAACACTTTGTGTCTCCTTGAATCCAAGACTTACTCATTTGATATAGAAAAGGTATGCACTCTAGTGGAGAAGTACTATCCTGCAGATTTCTCAAATCAAGAAAGAATGCAATTAGAGTGCCAACTGCCGCATTTTCAACTTGATGTTTGCAACCATCCAGAACTAAAAAATTTATCATCTCTGGCTGATTTAACAAGTGGATTAGTTAAGCTGGGTAAAGATTCTTCTTATCCGATGGTGGATAGGTTGTTGAGATTACTCTTGATTCTCCCCGTGTCAACTGCGATCACCGAGAGAGCCTTTTCAGCTATGAAAATTGCGAAGACACGTCTTCGAAACAAAATGGGAGATGCCTATTTGCGGGATTATTTGGTCATTTACATTGAAAGGGACTTAGCAGCAATGATTAGTTCTGATGATATTATTAAGAGCATCTCCAAGAGAGAGCCCTAAAAAATGAGTCTTAAATTTTAATTTAGGACCCCAACTAATTAGATTTAGGATTCCAACGAAATATTCACTCCAGCAATTAAGCCCTAAAACCCAATAAAGATAGGGCTCAATCACAGAGTTGCTAAATATAGCTATTCTCTTAGGGGCCCTAAAACAATTTGCTAAATTTTAACAATTTAGAGTTCTTGCTGGAGTTAATCTTTTCCCCAAAAGCCCTATAATTCAAATTATGACCATATTTAGGGCCCCTCTTGGAGATGCTCTAAGGCCTATGATCTAGTTAATAGTCGTAGAGCTAAATTTAACTTAATTGAGATGTAATTTTCTTTGGTTTGGCAAAATAGATGCTATTTTATTTTGCTATTTATGTAATGGAGATTAGGGGTGAAAACGGATCGGATACGGTCGGATATTGCTGTTCCCGTATCCTAACCCATATTTTTTTTCCGGATTCGGAATTGGATACGGTAAGACCGAACACGAATACGAATATGGATATTTCGGAGTTTCGGATATGGTAATGTTGGAGCGGATACATACCGGATTCGGTTCGCAAACGGATAATACAAACGGATACATACTTGTTGAAACATTTGACAAGCAATAAATTCATATATATTACATAAATTTGACAACTCACACAACACAAGTTTAACAAGGTATCAAAT
Organism: Rhipidocladum racemiflorum; assembly: GCA_036346355.1. Lineage (NCBI taxonomy): Eukaryota > Viridiplantae > Streptophyta > Magnoliopsida > Poales > Poaceae > Rhipidocladum > Rhipidocladum racemiflorum. The sequence continues at coordinate 27,447,498 of CM070571.1, forward strand.
TCATACATAACTTGAACAACTAAGTCCCGCTCGCCCAACAGGCCAACACACTGAATTCATGCGGCGGCGGCGGCGGAGGCTCAAGCACTAGGGTTAGTTTTCGTGTTGGGGAATCGAATGGGGAGGCAAAGACTGAGGCTTGCGGGAATCGAATGGGAAGCCCTTGACTCTTGAGTCTTGACTTGAGTATGGAGTACCCTTGTTTTGTTGATTCGGATATCCGGTCGGATAATATCCGGTTACCATATACCGCAGCTATTCGGTCGGATATCTCGTCTACCGTATCCGTTACCGTATCCGGTAGCAAGTATCCGGTACCGTATCCGAATCCGGCCGGATACGGATTTTTTTTTCCCGGATACGGTTTTTAACGGATTCGGTACCGGATCGGTCGGGATTAACCCGTACCATTTTCACCCCTAATGGAGATTATATATATACGCATCATGGTTAGTGGTGTTGCCTATTTTATCTTGGCTTCGCCCCTGGACATCGCTGTCCCACTCACTGCAAACATGCGCCTGCAGCAACCGCGCTAGGTGCCGAATCACGTGATGAAATCAGTGGGAATTGAACCCAGGGGAGCTCAGGGATCATTTCTAGGCCAGCGGCGGCAAGATCACTTGCTGTCCGCGGTGAATCGCCGATGTAGGGAGAGAGGAGCGTGGAAAATTGCGTGGGATGGTGCTCAAACCGTGTGAGGAATAGGGATCGTCGGATGCTTGGAACAGGAGCGGATCTAGATGAGAAGTTCACCGACGGTATACCCCTAAAACTCGTGCAATGTTTACACTTAAACTCCTGAAACTTAGCACTAAAATTAATGAAATATAAAACTTATGAAACTAAACACTGAAACTCATTAAATCAAATGAAACTCATCACTGAAACTAGAGGTGGGCACTTGGGCCGGACTCTTTTGGGTCGTCTCGAAGCACGATGGGATGGCCCGGTGCAAAGCCCGGCACGGCAAGGTTCCGTGCTGGGCTGGGCTGGCAAGCAACTGTAGCATGGGCCGTGCAGGGCCTGAGAACCGGGCACGATGGGCGGCACGACCCGGCACGATCGTTTGGGTTGGGTTCGTGCCGGTACGGCACAAACGGGCACGAAATCACGGATTAAGACCTAAAAGTTGACAGATATTGTTGATTTAGAGCATCTTCAAGCATTGTATTTATGTTTGACATTTTGTTGATGTGATTAGTCTCTTATGTAATTAAAATATGTAGTTTAGTACTAGTGATGCGTTTTATTTCTTTGCTCGTCATAATAGTGAAAATGGGTCGTGCCTGGGCTGGCACGGCACGAAGCGCAAATGGGTCGGGCTTGGACTCGCCAAAGCGAAGTCGGTAGCCGGCCGACCAAGACGATGGTCGTCGTGGCACGCAGACGCCCGCCCGAAGCACGATGGGCCCGGGCCGGACCGGCACTGCACGGCACGACGCCCACCTCTAACTGAAACTAATGAAACTCAGGTATACCATTGCAATGCTCATAAATTTATAGTACTAACTTGCAGTTTATAATAGAGGGTCACGTGTTTGTTTATATTACTAAGAGGTCATGTGGGCTAGGCTGAGACATCGATGTCGTTTGATCCCGACTAATGTACGTAGATCCGTTCATAGAATCTTACAGTCGCTTGCTCCCATTAAACATAGTCTGGATGTTATATTATATATAGCGTCGTATAGATTTTTTTAATTAATAATAGGTTTATATTCCCATATTTGGCACAATAATGTATCATTGTACTATATTAAACTATGCATTTTTAAAACATGACTGATTAGGATATGCGGATGGTGTAATATTTTTTTGATCGGAAAAGCCATATTTTTTTATCTTATTTTCTATGTCGAATTCAGATACAAATTTGAATGGGAATGAATCTCGTGCGCTGCAATGGACTAGTGATAGATAATTTGTGTGTGTGTGTGTGTGTGTTTTTTGTGATTTTAGTTTGCATAATAATAGTACTTTCTAAATATCGAGGATGGAGTATATTTATATATATTTACACATTCTGTATGCTAAATAAGGAAAAAATTAAAAGTTGGCGGTGCGGTCTAAATCTCCAACTTTAGGGTGTGTTACTGTCTAGAAGTTTTAGGTAGATTATATGATTTTTAATAAGGACCATTTTGGCTCGTTGGATGACCATCTGATACTATAAAAACCCCTGTTCCTCTAGGCGGTCGCTTAGCTCGTCTAGACGACGCCTAGGCGCTAGGTATCTCCCTCCTATATATCTAGTTGTCTAGACTAAATTTTTCTGTCTAGGCGGCAATTAGGTGCTAGGCACAGCGCCTAGGGGAACATTGATAAAAATATACGAGATGCCATGACACTCTCCTGGTATTTACTCTGCACCTAGCTTTAAAATTAGCTACAAGATTTGTGATGAAACAACTTTTCGATTAGAAAAATTCAAACCACATTGCACCTATCGAAATTGGTAATCACACAATTTGCATTCATTTCCTACCTCTATGAGTGTCATAAGCGGAGGCCGAGGCGTAGGTGGGCCTGGGTCCCAGTCGACGTCGTTGGTCTAGCAAGACCAGGAGCCAAATGTTGCAACAGGTGATGATCATGCTTGTCTTGTTGTGAAGATGGTTCAAACAAAGAAGCACATGATTTATCCATTGGTTTATCGACCAATTGAATTAGCACTTATTTTACCCGTGGGCACAGCTACAGTTGAAAAGGTTTTCTCGACAATGAAAATTATCAAGACAGATTTACGTAATAAGATAAGTGACGATTGACTGAATGATCTCATGATTTGTTATATTGAGCGAGATGTGTTTGCAAAGATAGACATGGAAGATATTTTACAACATTTTCAGAACATGAGAACTCGCAAATATCAACTAACGCCTCATGTGAAATAATTTGTGGTATGTTTTTATTCATAAATCCTTGCAAGTTACAAGTGTTATATATTGTACTTATTATATACTGAATTTTAAATATCAATCATTAGTAGAGGCTCACTTCATTCTTAACCCTCTTCTTTAGGATTTTTTTGGCTCCGGGGCAAAAACACCATGAATGGTCATTTCCCATGGAAGACCCTCTCGAGATGTAAAATCAGGTGCCGACTCCTTTTGATGCTCGTGCTAACAATAGGAGAGGGCAGCAGCACAAGTAAATCGACGCGTTAGGTAGGGACAGTCAAAACGGGAGGGGAGCCTCCTTTCCCGCGAAAAAAAAGGAAGCTCCCACCCTTCCCCGCCATTAATCTCTCTCCCGGGAAACAAAACACCACTGTTCTTCCGTGTTCTTGATCCAGCGACGACCTCTCTCGTGCGGGAATTTTTGGGGAGGTAAGGTCGATATGACACTAGGCAAGAAATTCTGGCTTTTATAGAAGAACTCTGTTTTTGGCCCATCGATTGTTGCATGGTTTCTTTGCTTCGTCAAATTTTTGGGGGATCAAACAAGAGCCATCTCTTCAGAATTATTGCTCGCTTTCGGATTGAATTTCAAAACCGACGACATGTAATCCGCCTTTTCTTCATCTAAGAATATATAAGAGGTGTCCATCCTGTGATGTTGGGGGAAAACCAGAACATTTTCAGGTCTTGCGAGATGTTGTACTGACCGCCCCAAATCTACCCGCGCATCCAGTCCGGCGAGAAACAATGTCTTGCTGCGGAGGCGCCGAGGACAGCTACGGCCCGCCGGCCAACCAAGTGGCTCCGCCCCCCAACGTCAACGCTCCCGGTACGCACAATCTGCACTCCTCCACTCGTCATGCCGCCGTCGCATCTCATTGCCGTCTTTCCAGTTTTCTCATGGAGCGAGCAGGCATGTGGGGGTGGGTCGCGACGTTCTTGATTTGACTGGTGCGCTTGGTTGGTGGTGGTGACGCAGGCAACCGAGGCGGGCCGAGAGGCCCGGGCGCGCCGAGGGCCGGAGGGCCACCCAAGGTCGTCAACATCGACGTGCCCGCGATACCGCTCGACGAGCTCAACAAGATCACCAACAACTTCAGCGACCGCGCCCTCGTCGGCGAGGGCTCCTACGGCCGTGTCTACAACGGGACGCTCACCGACGGCCGCGCCGCGGTGATCAAGAAGCTCGACGCCAGCGCCTCGCAGGAGTCCGACACCGAGTTCGCCGCTCAGGTGCGTGCACAGCCCCAGATTATTCGATCTCCCCTGCGACAACCGAGATGACGATCGAGGATGCGTGCCACAGCAATTTTCGATCCTGCTTCCTTCAATCCGTGCGTGTTCTTGCCTCGTGGCTGCAGCTAGCGATGGTCTCCAAGCTTAAGAACGAGTACTTCCTGGAACTCATGGGCTACTGCATGGAGGACGGCAACCGCATGCTGGCCTATCAGTTTGCAACGATGGGTTCTTTACACAACATCTTGCACGGTGCGTCCCGTTCTTACCATCTCTGCCACGGTGAATAGTAAACGCCGACCAATTGTGAGCTGCAACTCCTACGTACCCATCCTGGCACGTCGCAGGCAAGAAAGGGGTTCAGGGCGCCGAACCCGGCCCGGCCCTAAACTGGGCTCAGCGCGTGAAGATCGCTTACGGAGCGGCGAGGGGGCTGGAGTACCTTCATGAGAAAGTCCAGCCATCGATCGTTCATCGAGATGTCCGGTCCAGCAACGTTCTGATATTCGACGACTTCAGCTCAAAGATCGCTGATTTCAATCTGACGAACCAGGGCACCGACACTGCTGCTCGGCTGCACTCGACTCGAGTGCTGGGAACTTTCGGGTACCACGCCCCAGAGTAAGACGGCAGGATGATTTTGGCGTGATCAAATCGTGAGATCGGTTTTGCCTCTGCGACGTCTGCCTCGCTCACATCTGCTGTTTGGATTTTGGTGATATCCAGGTATGCCATGACAGGACAAATCAACCAGAAGAGTGATGTCTACAGCTTTGGTGTGATTATTCTCGAGCTGCTGACCGGAAGGAAACCGGTCGATCACACCATGCCGAAAGGGCAGCAAAGTCTTGTCACCTGGGTAATGAGCTGTTTCGATTCTCTCTTCACGAAACTTGTATATATCGTGCCTCCAATGCTACCCGTCTTATTTGCAGCGATCTCAGACAAACACATGTACTGTCGTGATATTGTGATGCAGGCCACTCCAAGGTTGAGCGAAGATAAAGTAAAGCAATGCGTTGATCCAAAGCTCAACAGTGATTACCCTCCAAAGGCCGTCGCAAAGGTATGTATGCAAAGTAAATGCGTCATACGCTTCCTGTAAACAGGAGAGAGTATACCGAGGTTTTTTTTTTCTTCTTTCCTTTCCTTTCGTGTTTTCAGCTAGCAGCAGTTGCAGCGCTGTGCGTTCAGTACGAAGCTGACTTCCGACCCAACATGACAATCGTCGTGAAGGCGATCCAGCCTCTTCTCAATTCGAAACTGGCTGAGCCGGCGGAGGCACGAGCCTGATGGATTGGATGGGGAGTTTTCACGCTAGGCAGAAGGAAGGCAGCTGAACTCGCATGGTTTCCTGCGTTTCTGATCAGAGTCTACGCCTGAGGGGCCGCGTGCATCCTTGCTCCCCGTCAGTTCGATCGGCGTGCTTTTTTTTGTAAAACAAACACTGATCCGCATGCAGGATGTTACACGTAGAGGGACATTTTGCTAACTGGTGTATTGAGTTTTAATATACGTTATTGTCTGCCATGTCAGGGCATCTCCAATGGTGTAGTCAACTACTAGTTATAAGAAGTGTACATATCATCTATAGATAGCTAATAGACAACATCTCCAATGGACTAGCTATAACATTGTCTACAAAATTAAATATGGACCCATATGTAAGAGGTGTTAAATGCCTTGGAATCAGCTATAGCCTTGTTATAAGTTAGTAGTAAGCATATATCTCTCTCTTCCTTTTCTCTCATCCACCTAAGCAAAATGCTGAGTTGGCACCCTTATAGCTAGCTGAAGTGGCACCATTGGAGATGCCTCATAAGTACCTTGAGGTTAACTAAGAGCAAGGTTAATAATAGAGCCCATGGTGGGCTTTATAGTGTTGCCATGTCACACATAGCCAACAAAAAATCTATTTATATAATAGCTCACTCTTGATACAAGCTATACATTTAATACTTGGATCACCTCTTCCTCTCACAAAGTGTCTTGGAGTCCGTGAGCAGCCCACTTTCAGCTGGCTACAAGTAAGCAGCCCGCTTTCTTTCTCTCTCCATTTCTCACTCTTCCACCTCATCACAGATCTGATGTGTTACTTCTTGCAGCCCGCCTACATCACCTTATAATACTTGCTCTAACGTGGTTTAGCTGCTGCTCCTTAAAAACTCGACAAGGATTGCTTGCGGCATTCACGAGAACTACTGATGTTTTCCTGTTAAAAAGAGAGAGAGAGAGAGAGAGAGAGAGAGAGAGAGAGAGAGAGAGAGAGAGAGAGAGAGAGAGAGAGAAGAAAAACCGGGGACGGGGCGCTACGTGCACAGGGACCAGAACCAGAACCGACGGCGCGCGCACGCCGGCGGCAGCAGGGGTGCCGGCCAATCCATCTGCGAGCAGCTTGGTCACTCCGGGCGGGTCGGTGGGAAACCATGCCCTGCGTGCCGCCGTGGAATTAGATGGGAATCGTTCGAGGCAGAGTGATGAACGGGAGCAGCCGGGTCGTCCATCGACGTGAACCGGCCGGCCGGTGCACAGGTACGTTACCGTAGGTGCCGCCCCGGCCGAGACGACTAGTGGTCCGTGCACCAACGGGTGCGCCCAGCCCAGGACCAGGGCCGTTCCTCTGTCGCCCAGGGCCGCCAAAGTCTAAGGGCCTTTAGCCCAGATCATCCATCCATGTGCATTAACTTTACCTTGTAGCAGATTAAGGGTATAATATAATTTTTTGTAAGTATAGAAGTAACAGATTTGCTTGTAGTTTGGATATTGCTAGAGACCTTACATCTAAAATGGATATAGAACCATCATTTTCAATAAAACGTCGTGCTGCTAGCTAGGAAAAAGCAATTTGATGAAAGTGATTACAATAAAGAAATTCTATTAGCTGAGAAAGCTTTTCAAGTTAATTACTTTTTAGTTATGGTCTTTTCAAGTTAATTACTTTTTAGTTATGGTCTATATGACAAATGCTCCATTAAAAAATAGATTTGAGGAACTTAAATTGTTTAAAAGTATATTTGGGTTTTTCCTTAGTTCAAGAAACATGAAGTTATTGGATGACGTCGAACTAAAAAAGTGATGCACTAAATTCGCAGAAACTTTTTCTCAAAATGATTCATCAGATGTTGATTTAGATGAATTTTGTTCTGAATTAAGGATGTTGCAAATGACTTTGCCAGATGGGCCAATGTGTGCTATGGATATCTTTGAGTTTGTTAGAGATATAGACTGCAATCCAAATGTTTTAATTGCTTATAGAATCTTGTTTACTGTTCATGTGACAGTAGCATCAGCTGAAAAAAAAACTTTTCAAAGTTAAAATTATTAAAAAACTATTTGAGATCATCAATGTCACAGGAAATGTTAAATGGTTTGCCACTATATGCATTGAGAAGGACATGTTAGATCAGATTGATGTTGATACTATTATCAGTGACTTTGTATCTAGAAATGTCAGAAGAAATTGCTTTGTATGATCATTGTATGCATGTCTCTTTTGTTTGTTTGGCAGGTGATCGATGATGACTCATGACTCTCTTATTCTGCTCTAGTTAAGTCGGTCTTCTCTTGAATTGTTTTGTCCTTGGTGTCTTGCTATAGTGTTCTTAGACTTATTAATAATATATATATACTGGATTATCCTTAATAAATACTTTGTATTTTTTTCATGTACTAAGTTATTGGTAATATCCAATGGTAATATATTGAACTTTAGTTTTCAATTAGAAAAAGTGTATTGTTACATGCTTATGTTAGCACATGGGGCCTCTCCTCTTTGTCCTGCCCTAGGGCCCCCAAAATGTTAGGAACGGCCCTGCCTAGGACACTGCCACCTATAGAGTCTTGGGCAGCAGCAACTAGGCTGGAACTCGTTGGTCACTGGCTGAGGCTGGTATGGCCCTTTCCTTCGTGATTCTCTGATGTTGCCCCTTCTTGTGCTCTGCTACTTCCAAAGAAAGAATGAAAAAGCATAAATGAACCCGGCACCTACAATCTCTGCCCTCCACTCAGCCTCAAGTTTGTGCCAAAAATAATTGAGAAAATTCTTTATTTACCACCGAATAACTAGATAGGCTAAAAATGTTTTCTAGTCTTTTATCGTTCTTGGTGTTTGGTTGGGAGACCAGGTTGCTAGTTAGGCTGTCGTATTATTACAAGGGGTTGAGTCATTTAGTTTGAGCTTTATCATGTATTGATAAACTCAATCCAGTTCACTCTATCTCACTCTCTTTATTGGTGTTTGTGCATGATGCTCATATTTGCATGTGTTGCAAATAGTGGAAGCTCATGCTTGGTTTTTAATTTACTTCTTAATCGAATTGGTGTTTGTATGGAGCTATGGATTTACATGTGTTGCAAAAAGAAGATAGCTCGTGCATTTGGTTTAAGTGGATGTTGCATGGAGTTAAGATTTGCATATATTGCAAATAGAGAGCTGATGCATTTGATTTGTTTGGATTTTGCTTAGAGCTAAGTTTTGCATGTGTTGCAAAGAGAGGATGCTCAAGCAAACTTGGTTTAGTTGGTTCTTGCATGGAGCCAAGTATTTGCATGTGTTACAAATAAAGAGAGAGCTCGTGCATTTGATTGTTTGATGCTTGTGTTTGTGTGGAGCTAATATTTGCATGTGTTGCAAATAGAGAGCTCATGCAATTAGAGACTTAACTTGTGACTTGATGATGTGTTGATCATCACAAGATCAAGAAAGGTTTATTTCTTAGTTTGTAAAATGTGTTTTTGCAAAATATTGGATTGATTTGTTATTTACAAATGTGTTTTGCATATAAGCGAAAGGTTATGGGTTTCGATCCTAGAGCATGTGAATAGAGCCTACAATCGTGGTTTGCAAGTTGACTTAATCTCGTGTTGATCATCACATGGCTAAGAGGATGAATCTCATAGGTTCTTGATATATTTGCAAATGTGTTTTGCAAATAAATTAGAGTTTGAATGCGATCCTTTGGAGCATGTGAATAGGGTTTGCAAACGTGTTTTGCAAATTGATTTGATCCCGAAGGGGGAAAGAGCAACCACTAGGATTCAAAGTGGGTGCTCAATTTGTGGATCCGGTCTAAAGAGGTTTGGGCTTGCCTCAACATGAAATAGGGGAGACTGGCAAGTCTCCGAGACCACGATAAAATATCTGTGTGTCCCTTATACTTTACTTGCTTTACTTGCACTTCCTCATTTACTTTCAAGCAATTTATGTTCATTGTAATATTGGTGATTGCTTGTTTTTGGAATTGCAATTCTTGTTTAGAGACATAGATTGCTGGTGCACTTAGTGAGCCTAGTTGATTTAGTTAATTATCAAAATCTTAGTTTATCGCTTTCGCATTATCTTTTGTTAAGATTTTGACTTAGGGGTACTTAGGCGTTTAGCTTTTAATCATAGAAAATTTTAAAGCCTCCTATTCAACCCCTCTAGTCGGCATCCTCGACCCTTCATGGAGCCCGAGCTGCCCGAGGTGACCCAGAGTCTATAGCTAGTAGGAGTAGGGGTGAGTAGGTGGTTCCCGAATAGTGGTCTATGTATTTTCTATACCAAGCAATTAATTTGCTACCTAATTATGGAAACAAAATGTAACACACTAATAACTGTTTTTACGAAGCCAGACTAGGTGTTGTCACCAACTTAGCCTTAACTTTAAATGGCATATTTCTTTACAAAGTTACATGCTTCATGGTATTTTATACCAACCATGTCATCTAGTAAATTATATGTTTCTATTGTTACTCTAAATGGCGTATTTCTTTTATTTACCAAGCATGTAATGGAGGAGATTTTCAAGCCAAGCTCGAGCTAGAGCAGGTACCTTAATATCCACCCAACCACCAAAGATGTCGAGGCCTCCACTGCTGTTGTAAATGATGCTCCCATTGCAAGAGGTCGAGGCCAAGGAAAAACTAAGAAACCTGAAGGCCGGTATACCATCACGGAGGTCTCAAATGCTGGGGCCCCTATTGCACCACCAAAATCAGCGGCAAAATACGGGTCAACATGTGGGTACATCATAAGGGATAAAGTGCAAATCACCTATTTGGATTGGCACACGCACCACCAAAGAGCATCTATGGACCAAGCTCAAAGGAACCTTCGAATTCCTCTAAGAATCCTAAAAACTCATGCATCACAATGTGTTGATGACCATGGATACAGCATGGAGGAACTTCAAGGCGAGGCTGAATACAAACCATGTGAAGAAAAATCGGTCAGCCATCGGAGACTATCCAAAATTAGAGCCATATTGGGATGAGTTTGTGGCGATGAAGCAGCAAAGAAGTCCAGTGAGGACCACATAGACATCGCAAGGAGGAACATTCACAACCATATAGACTAGGCACAAGTGGGTACGCAAGTAAAATTCCTCAATGGGAACTTCGTGTGCCAATACATGCGCGAATTCTTAGGTTCTATAATAATAGACAATGACGTAAAGGTTTGTCATGCTAACATCACACATTGATTCGCACCACTCAATTTCTATATATATTGTGAAATCATGTGCTGAAAAATTGGTTTAAGAATTGAATTTGCAAAATGTGCATGTGCATGTGTTTGACCTAGTTTTCAAGAAACAGAAAATGTCTTGTTTGCGCCGGATCAAAATTCCAAGAAACAGTAAGTTTTCACTCTTACGCCGGACCATTGCGCCAGACCAAATTTTAGTCCGTCGTGAATGTGCTTTTGAGGCCCGATTTCGCTTTGGCGCCGGACCGGTTTTTGTGTTTGCGCTGGACTAAACTTTTGATCCGCCGTGAACGTGAAATCTAGGGTTTTACGCTGGACCATTTTACATGTACGCCGGACCGATTTTTCTTTGGTCCGCCGTGAACGTGGTTTAAATGATTTTGTGCCAGACCAAATTCTTCAAAAACAATAAGTTTTGCATGTACGTCGGACCAATTTCTTTGGTCCGTCGTGAACGGCATTTTGAGGTTTGATTTCGCATGTACGCTGGATTGATTTCGTTTAGTCCGTCGTGCACGTGTTTTTGAACATGTTTGCTTTGAATTGAACCGAGACTTTTGCATGTACGCAAACCCAAATATTTGGTCCGTCGTGAGCTGCGCCAGACCAATGTTTGGTCTGGCGTGAATGGTTTTTTGCTCGAGGTTGATTTTTGTGATTTTGAAAATTGTTTCGTGATTGATCTATGGTTATGAAATTTGTTTGAATTTCATAATGCATGTTTTGAACTTATGCAATGCTCGTGTGAGTATTTGCATGGACTAATGTTGAGTCAAGTCGCGGACTTGTGCTCGAAATCGTTTTGTGGTTTGTTCATGTGTAGGTGTTGCTCGAGGGCGAACGTGGTCGATGATGGGACCGGAACTAGGTTCATAGAGCAACTGAGGTTCGAGACTAGATTCAGGGAGGAATCGAGGTCTTGGTGGTCAAGGATGTCATGCGGGACGTTCGAACTAGAGGACGGTGCACATGAAGAATGGTTAGTCACATGAGTATGGCATGGTGGCCGTACGCGTGCAAGAGTTGTTAGTCACGTGAGTATGGCTGGGTTGCCATACACGTGCAAGAGCTGTATTTAGCCAGGTTGGGCCAAGTGGAGTTGTGTTAAATACATACTCCTTCTAGGATTACGAGTAGGAATTGTATTCAGGACTCTATGTGTTTGCTCTGTATAAATAGGGGGAGGCGCCTCCTGTTTATGCATCAAGTCTAAGGCAGGTTTTAGGGTTGTACTCTCTTGTTTGGATTACTTTAGGCAAAAAGAAATAAAGATCAATTCTTTCAGATCCTTGTGTGCTACAGTAACCACGTTGCTACAGTGTTCTCTATTTTGTTCTTATTTGCATGCTTGTTCTGGTTATATATTTGTTTTTGTTCTTTGAGTTTCATCTTGATTTGATCCATCAAAAATCTTTCTAAGGTATTGATTTAGAGTTCCTCAAAGTTTAGTTGATTAATCTTTTGTCGTTCTTGATTAATCTACAAGTTTTGATTAGATCAGTTTTCGTCATATTCTGTCACAGCAAACTTGCGAGGTTCATAACTATTGATCCGTAAGTCCGATCGAGCTGATTCTTTTTTGGTTCGATTCGTATTGGAATCTAGTTTCTTGTTTCCAAATTTCAAATCAATCCGACAGTTGGATCTCCAGACATTTGCGTTTTACCAAACATTTATCAATCTGTTTTTGTCGAATACAAGGCAATTGTTTGGTTTTGGTTTGGGGTGGACTTTTAATAGATCAAAGATTTGGTTTTAGCTTCCGCACAATTATTCACCCCCCTCTGATTGCTATATCCGTGTATATCGATCCTACAAGTGGTATCAGAGCAGGTTTTTCTAATCCATCTTAACCGGTGATTAGATTATGTATTGTTATTCGACAAAACCGTGTGTGTTCGATGGTGTTGATTTTCAGCTTTGGAAGGCCAAGATGGAGGCGTTCATCCAAGCGCAGGGCTTCGCGATTTGGGAGAAGGTCTACAAGCCATACGAAGTTCCCGAAAACGACAATGTTAACGTTGCCAATCGTGCATATGTTGAAGCAAATAGCTAGGCGCGAAACTTGATCATCCAAGGCTTGGGACGCAGCAACTTTGATCGTGTGGTTCATTTTCAATCCGCATATGAGGTATGGAAATCTCTTTGAGATTACCATGAGGGTTCTAACACTGTTAAAGAGGTTCGCCAAGACATCTAAAAAAAGGAATACATGCGCTTTGAGATGAAACCTAGTGAGTCTGTAGATGACTTTTTTGCACGTTTTAATAAAAATCTTAGCAATCTACGTGCCGTTGGAGTTAACTACACTAATACCGCTAATGCTAGACAATTGCTTAGTGCTTTGGACATGTCGGTGTGGGAGATGAAAGAAACATCTATACAAGAATCTACTATCATGACCACACTAACATTAGATGTTTTTTATTCTAAACTGAAAACTCATGAATTAGATATTCTTGCCAGGAAGGGTAATTCTAAATCAATTGCTTTGATCTCTAACCCTAACATGTCTAATGCAAATTCGTCTTCTAGCTTTGCTTTGTCCTCTTTGTCTTCTTTAACAGATGAGCAAATTGAAGAACTTCCTGAAGAAGATCTAGCACTACTCTCTTCTCGCTTTAAAAAAGCTTTGCAGAATGTGAGAATGAGAATGAGAGGTGGTCCTCCAAGATGCTATGAGTGTGGTGATCTCAACCACATGCTCTCAAATTGTCCTAAGCTTGCGAGGTTCATGACTGTTTATCCGTAAGTCCGATCGAGCTGATTCTTTTTGGGTTCGATTCGTATTGGAATCTAGTTTCTTGTGTCCAAATTTCAGATCGATCCGACGAGTGGATCTTCGGGAATTCACATTTTACTGAACGTTTGTCAATCTGTTTTTGTCGAATACGAGGCAATTGTTTGGTTTTGGTTTGGGGTGAACATTTAAAAGATCAAAGATTTGGTTTTAGCTTCCGCACAATCATTCATCCCCTTTGATTGCTATATTCGTCTATATCGATCCTACATATATACACTGAGATTTATTTTCCTACTTATAGCGCCTCAAGTTGCCGCCGGAATGACCTATTGAAATCCAAACCATTTAGGGACAACTCGCCTACTTCATCATGAAGGAAGTCATCAACAAAAACGGCGAGTTTTATGATAAAGACAGCAGTGATCCAGTCATCCATACTCATCTTACATGCCATTCGTCTCCAACCAACACCGAAGGCTCGTAGGCTTGTAGTTTAGAAAAGTAGTTTAGGCTTTTATTATTTAAATTTTGTTTCATTACAAAGTGTAAATTGATGTTTCATTCTGGCTAATCTTATGCTACTTTGTTTATACATCTGTTACAATGTGTATGATATATCTGTTCTTTGTGTATGCTGTTTCAGAGGGCATGTTTAACGCTTCCTGAGGCTAGCTCAAAATGTTGATTTTTTATTTTCTGGTCTGGAAATATTTAGGGATAATGGCGATTTTTGGATAAAACCGTCACTGATAATATGAGTATTTGTGACGGTTTTATTCAAAAATCGTCACTGATAGTGTGAGTATTAGTGGTGATTTTTATATAAAATTGTCACTGATAATATGAATATTGGTGGTGGTTGTTGGCTAAAACTGAAACTGATAATATGAGTATTTGTGACGATTTTAGCTAAAAACCGACACTGATAGTATTATCTGCGGCGGTTTTAAAACCGCCACTAATAATCCCGATTATTAATGATAATTTTTGCATCCGTGGCTGGTCCGTACTCACTTTTTTGTGATTATAAGAAAGATGTATTGAACACAACCACCAGTATATATACGAGTGCGTTTTCTTAGCATACGATAAAACGACAGAGATTTGATCAGATAAATCTATGACCTCTAAAAAGACGGCGTACATATACGGTAGTGCCTTACTCAATGTTCATGTGAGGTGTTCCCTGATGTACACAATTGCACTAAGTTGCAACCTGTCATTACAAATTTTATTTTTGGATCCTATCTAAGGAGAGACTGAAATCTGAAATTTCGGTGAGATTCGGAAATTTCAGATAAAATTCGAACGAAATTCAAAAATCAAAATTCAAATATGATTTTTTTAAACCGAGAAATCCGAAATTTCAACGAAAAATCTGAAATTTCCGAAATCTCAGTAAAATTCAACTGAACAAAAAAAGTTTCAAACGACGTCAAAAAAATTTAAATTTTTTTTGAATGGTCCTAACATATTACTAATATTCTCATAAATTTTTTAGATAATAATTAAGACTGATAAATTTTTGAAAAATCTAACAGTCTCTTCGTATTCGCGACCAACTCTAATTTACAGAGCCTCTTCGTATTCGCGAATCGCGGCCATTGACGCTGCATGCATACATGAATTCATGAGATGGCATGCATGATTAATGAACGCGTCTGAAAACGAGGAGATTGTCTGCATGCATTCATGAGATGGCTAGCCACTGTTCCCTCGGTCTCATTATGCATTCTAGCTAACCATGCAAGCGAGCATGAATGCATGCATGAATGGACACGCATGCACTTCCTCCGTTTATTTTAAAAGAAGGTTTCAAGGTCTCTTCTATTACTCAATCCACCAATGGATACGCATGCATGAATGCACTAATGGACTACATGAAGCTCTTCGTTGCCAACGCCTTCATACATTCAATCGACACACAAGTATGCATTAATACGGATCCGTTGGTCCAGTGCCTAGAAACAATCTGAGATTTTCGGCCCACGTCTGTACGCACGCGCATGCATTCAATCACCGAGACCCCCACGTCTAAACCGAGGAGACTGCATGCATTTATAACCACTGCAAACAGAGATAAATAGACTACTTTCCATTCATGTACAACGCCCTTAATTACCCAGTTTTTTAGAGCTGAGCTGGCGCGATTTTGATGACGTGGCGGTTGTTTTGGGAGAAAAACGGGAGAGACGGCTCTTCACCCGGCATTGCCTTCGGGCTCTGCTTTCCAAGCCCAAGAAACCGCAGCGCGGGCGTTGTACGCGAGCTGTCCCGTTCTCCCGTCTCCAACACTAAATCCATCCCAATCCGATGCGGCGAGGGCGATTTCGCGTCTCCTCTCAATTTCGCCGGCGCACAAACCCTCTTTCCCTCTCGATCTTCCTCTGCGCTGGCTCCTCGTCGTGGTCGTCGGGCTCATGGCGATGCCGCGTCTCCACTCGATTTCACCGGTGCACAAACCCTCTTTTCCTCTCGGTCTTCCTCTGCGCTGGCTCCTCGTCGTGGTCGTCGGGCTCATGGCGATGCTCGTGCCCAACTTTCGCCGACTTCCTCTCGGTCGTCGGGAGCAGCGTCTGCGTCATGCTCGGGTTCGTGCTGCCGGCCGCATTCCACCTCAAGGTGTACGGCGCCGAGATCCGGTGGGCCAGCCTCGTCGGCGATGTGGTTGTCATCGTAATCGGGATTGCGCTCTCCCTGTTCGGGACAAGGACGTCCCTCGCGCAAATCTTCAGTTCCTCCAGTGTATAAGCATCGACAAGAGACATGGATCAATGTCTAGCTACTTCGTTGAGATTTGGGAATCGTCAGCTGTACATTGGATTGAGCAGAGGCACGGCCAATTCAGCGGCCATGTTGATTTGGTCATACTTGCATTGCTTGGAAGTGAAGAACAAATGGCATGTGTGATGAGGTTGGGGGCTCGGTGAAATGTAATATGGTTTTGGTCAGATATATAGATTCCCATTGTACAAGCAGCAAAAATCCATCTCTATATGCTATATATATGCTTCTAGATGATTTAACGATTAAGGCACGAGGAATTGATGTATGTACAAGAGTATATTTATGTTACTGTAAAAAACATTCTTTAGCTTGTGATATCTCTCAGTCTCTGTTGTGTCATGTGCTAGTGATCGATCCAGAAATAAAATTTAGATCATGCAACACGAACCAATTTGCTTTACATTTGACTTCAAGCATATGGATCTGTTGACTTCAAGCATATGGAGCTTTGACTTCAAGCCTGTATTTGTCAATCTATTGTCATAAATTAGTGCGGCAATTTCATAATGCCTTCTACGGTTCTTGAAGTGTTGTGTGTATCCAGCTGCTTCCATTTATTGTTGTGCTATAGTGCTATTTGATCTGTGATGTTGGCACCTTGTATTTTGTTGGCTAGTATGATATATGTTAGGGACCATCTGGTTCTTAAAGGCAGTGTGTTCGTAAGCTTGCTTTGGAGCATCAGCTTCAGCGTACATAGAAGCTCAGCTCAGCTCATCGGATTGGGATGGTTTTAGGGAATGTCAAGTACGAACTGCTATTTAACGTTTGCTTTTCTTCTAAATCTGTGCGTACAGAGAAGCTTCATGACGTGTAGTGCGGACTGAATTTGGTATGAAAGGAGACACTAGTGTAGTGTGGACTGAATTTGGTATGAAACGAAAACTAATCTGAACATAAACTATTGTATTGTGGTGTGGACTAATCTAAACATAAACTAGTTCACATTGTGGCTAATTGGAACACAAACAACATCCTCTCCTATAAAAATCGCAGCCACCACAAGATACCTTACCACTAAAGGAAATGGCCGCCCTCCCTTTGGATTTGAACGAGATTCCAGGAGCATCGATCGTTCTACCACCTGAAGTGAGCAACAACACTAACCCCCGCTTCGCGGAGGTACTTCGGAAAAATTCGGCAATTCGATCTCGATCTACACATGTTGAACTGAAGAATGATTTAGTTGAGCATATATGGCAGCGTTTCGGTAACAAATAGGCAAATCACGATACATATATTTTATCTAGATATGAAAAATATGGTGGCGCTTAGGCAACAAATTAATATGGCAGCGCAATATGAAATTTGTAATTTTTATTTCTAGCATGAATATATGTGTGTTATCTAAAAAGTACCGCAACCTTGTACCGTTGCTTGGATATTGCAAGATTGGTGATGAGCGCTCCTTGTGTACGTATACATGACGCATGGAAGCCTAGGTGTTTGTTATCTAAAAAGTAATGAAATTTGTAATTTTTATTTCTAGCATGAATATATGTGTGTTATCTAAAAAGTAATGATCTATTTTTTTTATTTGACCAACAATTATATGTATCGGCAATAGCATGTGCGTATACAAAAGCAACACGGATGTGTGCACACTTGATCAAGCAGCATATACAACAACTTAAAGCATCTCATTATTGAGAGACAATGGTTAGAGACAACCCATTGTATAAGGAATAATTAATGTTGTCTTTTTGTTTGGGTCATTGTGCTAAGAGACACCCTAGAGCTCTCCTTTGTACATGCCCAAAACACCCTCCTGAAGACCATCCGGCCTAAAAACAATAAAATCCGGTTAAAAAAAACACGAATTCCAGCCAAAATACCCGAAATCTCGGCGTTGAGATTTCCGAAATTACTATAGCAATTTGAATTTTTTTTAATTTTTTTTATTTTGCCGGAATTTTGAAACTCGTCTCCGGCCGAAATCCGAGATTTCACAGAGATTTCGCCGAAATTTTGAACCTTGCGGGCTACGTCAAATATACATACACACACATCAAACCAATCTATACCTTTCTTTTCCTTTGCATTAGGACTAGACATTTAGCTTGTAATCTTTTTCCTGTAATACACTTTGATCAATATAGTTGCGCGTCGCCGATTATTAATCTTCGCTGCATTACGCCCTACCAGGTCCTGCTTTCTCTCCGATCTTGCTGCGCATCGTCTTTTTCGGGAGAAGTAGCCTTTACCCCATCTAATCGATTCGTGGAGTTGTTTAGATCTACCGGTTACCCTGATCTGTGTTGGTTTGCTTCAAATCGACCAAATTGGCTGGCACGCTCGCGAACCAGAACTGAACCCGACGTTCTTGTGTGTTGGTGGCGATTAACCCTTCGTCAAGTTTATTGCGTCAACAAGATAGTGACAGTTACTCTCTCTCTCTCCCTCCCTCCCTCGCTCCCTCCCTCTCTCTCTCTCAACATCGACATGTTCATAATTTGCTTGCTTGTTCTAACATGACTGATACTCACACTACTGGCGCACATATAGAGCTCCACTTACAGCTTTGTCCTACAGATGGTGTATTGCTAATAGATCTTTTCCGCTATCGTTAGCTTGTTGGAATCTTGTTTATCTCACGATTACCAAGCCAAACATTGCTTATGCTATCCATGTGCTCTAGAGATTGCAATGGGTCTGTACCCGATGGGTATCACCACCTAATACCCATACCCATATTAGTAAAATTCACCCGCTATAATACCCATAACCGCACGTGGGTACAAATTTTATCCGTACCCGTACCCGTGTGGGTAACGGGGACCCGGCAGGTAACGTGCACCCGTATTATAGAAAAATGCCCCTACAAGCTGCATAACATATCTTATAAAGCAATTTAATGAAAATGCAATGGATATCCGTATTAAAAAATTAAACATTATACTAGAGTGCACAGTTGGGCATTGGGCAGGATATCTTATAAGGCAGTTAGGGTTTAGAGTTTTTGATACGCTGACCTACTGGACTGCATAGTTGGGTCTTAGGCAGCTGGGCCAGATCACTAGTAGATCAAATCCATTAGTAAATAGATACGGCTAATAACAGAACGGATCCATACCTGCTCTATCTACTTAGTAGTAATTTAGAAATAATTTATACCCGACCTCTAAACCCATTGATTTTTGGGTTTGAGGACCCTGTTGCCATCGCTAAGAGCATCTCCAAGAGAGAGCCTTAAAAATGAGCCTTAAACTTTAATTTAGAACCCCAACTAATTAGATTTAGGGCTCCAACGAAATATTCACTCCAGCAATTAGGTCCTAAAACACAACAAAGATAGAGCTCAATTACAGAGTTGCTAAATATAGCTACTCTCCTAGGGGCCCTAAAACAATTTGCTAAATTTTAACAATTTAAGGTCTTTGCTGTAGTTAATTTTTTTTCCAAAAACCCTATAATTCAAGTTAGGACCATATTAGCGAGATGCTTTGATGTGCTCGGCAGTACGCTCGGCAGTACCTTTCGTATGGAGTTACGTTATCGTGGCAGCTCGAAAGGAGGGCATCTATGGTGCCGATGGCGAGCGACGCCGGCGCCCCCTCGCCGGCGAAGAAGCCGACCCCGAAGAAGGCCAACCCGCTCGATCCCCACTCCATCAAGCACCTCCTCGGCGCTTAGGCTGCGAAGAGCAAGGGGTACGCGGAGGACACGCGGCTGAGCAACTGGAAGCTGGCGATCGGCGCGGCGGTGATCGCCGTCGTTCTCCTCGCGTAGTTCTACCCCAGAAAGTTCCCTCCGAACCGCGACTTCCTCATCTGCTGCATCGCGCTGTACGTGGTGCTGAACGTTGTGCTGCAGATCGTTAGGTACAGCAAGGAGAAGAGCGCCATCCTCTTCGCCTACCCTCTCGCTGTGAGCGCGCTATCACGCCCCCAATGTGCAGCTGTTCTGTTGATCAATCTTTGATTATACTTGCCCCTAAGACATGTTGTAACCGAAATTCAACTCATATTTTCATCATTTTATCTAGTTAAGGTACTTTGTAGCTTTTTTTTCCCCCTTTTTCAGAACCTTGTTCCCTAGATTGTTCTTGCAGTTGCTCCGTATGAACTTCAGTGCAGTTTTTGGGTTTTAGAAGTTTACATATGTCAGTTATCTTATTCCTTCTTTGTGAACTTTTGCTGCAAATTAGGAGGATTTTTCCTTTGAACATGCTTCCTCAACTCCCCCTCCTTTGAGCATATTTTGATATTCTTGCGTAGTTTTTTATGCAAATTAGGAGGATTTTCCTGTAATTGTTTAAGTGTGTCTCTTCATGTGGAGAGGAAAAACTGTTCCTGTTGTGTAGACTGTATAGGTGTAAAAACATGATCTACTTGGCTTTTATTTATTTGCTTGACAAGAATCACTCATACTCTTCTTCAATTACAATATCTATGGTGAAATATTGGACAATTTGCTTGTAAAAAGTTGTAACTTTGACTATTGTAACTGGTGCTGTGAACACATTCCTTGAGTGATGTTCAGCTTTAGTACATCTGTTAATTTGC
The DNA here is from genome assembly GCA_036346355.1 of Rhipidocladum racemiflorum. Taxonomy (NCBI): domain Eukaryota; kingdom Viridiplantae; phylum Streptophyta; class Magnoliopsida; order Poales; family Poaceae; genus Rhipidocladum; species Rhipidocladum racemiflorum. The sequence continues at coordinate 27,468,141 of CM070571.1, forward strand.
AGTACTTCTGTTACAGGGCTCTTTTAAGTTTCAACAGCACTGGGCTTGTTAGGCCATTCACAGTGGAGGTTTCATTCCCATTAAATAATGTGACACATCAGCAATTTAGATGACATAGCATGATAATTATGAAGAGAGAGAGGAAATGAGTTTCATCGGGATGAAACTGGGCGCGCACTATTTCCAAGACCATGAAACCTGTTGAAACTAGCACTGTGGGCTATAGAGTTTCATTTCATCCAACTCAACACTGTGGGCTATAGAGTTTCATTTCATCCAACTTCGCCCAATCTTGTGCTTTGCAATTAAATGCGATGGTTAGCATATGAAACTGTGAAATGAAATTGTGCATTGTGACTCTTGTTTCATTCATCTACACAAATCTCTTTAGATGATATGGTAATCTTGGAAACCGTGAAATGAAACCCTCCACTATGTCTTGGAAGCTACCAAGATTCTCCTCTCGACATGTATAGCCCCTAATAAAAGAGTCAGGTAAGCATTAACTTGGGCATAAACAGCAACCTCATCCTTCACCCACAAACCAGGCTTCAGACACTTTATATCATCTTTCTTAACGACAATATCCTCTATTTGAAGTACTAGTCTTGTGCCCTTCCCTTTGAAGGCACTTGACACTGAACGTGCCTGTTCTTTTGTGAGAGGCAAAAATGCCTCAGCTCTCGGCTTTGACAAAAGTCTTGTCCCAACCCTGCACAAAAAATTAATCTTATCACGATTAGAAGGGAAGCAGTAAAGTTTATTATGAATCTCACCGGTTATAGGTATATCTATCTACGAAACATTTCCTTTTTACATGCCTCTGTCATCTGCCTTTTTCTATCTGCTCGGGGGAACTTGAGCCAAATGGCACAAACTCTGGATATACCCCTCTTCCTCTGTGTCCCCCTCTTGCTGCTGGGTAGCAGTTGAGCCAGTGGCATTTTCCTCTTCCTTTGGCGTCTCCTCAGACTTCTTAACCGCACAAACAAGATTGATAATATCCCGTGAAACTTGTAGTAGCTGGCACTTCTAGCCTCACATAAAAAAATATATACAACATGAATCAGCTTGTGTGAAGAAGTTAGCATAGCAATGGAATAACCTGTTGACAAGATCTACAACCACTAACCTGTCGACGAGATCTAATGTCCAATTTTTCCTCAATAATCCTGGACACCCGACGTTCTAAATCAGCGTCAGCGTCATCGTCATGGGAGGCATCGGCGTCTCTGCTACAAGTTCCCTCATCTTTCTTTTCCACAAAGATAGGAGCTCTCCACTAGCTATTAAACTAGGGGCAGAACAATACATCCTAGATATAAAATACAAGAAATTATCCCACAACTATTAAGCAAGAACAAGAGGTACTAGTTACATACATCGCTTGGTGGCTCAACAAGCTGCAAATCACTTTCATTCACCAACTGTATCAGAGGTTCTTCAGAAAAGGTGATTTCGTTCGATTTCACATGCTTATAGAAGATGAGCTGGAAACAAATGAAAAATATAGTTATTAATAGGAATAAATATCTTGATAACAACAACAAATTATTAACAGCAACTTACAAGCAATACGTGCACACAGCCACCCATATGTTTTTTTTCACTCGATTGAAATTGCTCGATCCAATAAAACAGTTTATCGGCTACATGCCCGCACCAATTAAAATTTTTGATGTTGTCTATGTCTGCAAGTATAGGTGTATAGGAACGTTCTACATAATATGAAGTATTTGGAGATAGATAGTAACATAGTGCAAGAAGCATAAAGTTGGCAGAAAATGATTCTCGATTTTCATCGTGTAGAATCTTTTTGTGAACATCTCTTTCATGTAGCCCTCTCCCTCCAATAGTAAACGGGTCATTCACTTCATCTTCATAATTAATTGACTTTCCCAACTGAATTTTTTTTGCCTCCAAAGGGAATCCGAAGGACCTGTTCAATCACGTCATCGATTTTGATACAAGCATCACCAAGCACTAATGTTGTAGACTTGACATCTACGAGGCTAACCAGCCATCATATCAATAGTTTTGGGGGCATCGATTTGTAAGTCTTCATTTCAAGCAATTTTTTGAACTTTAATTGACTAACATAATTTTTCTGGACAGAAGTCAATCTATTGATAAGAGTGGTCATAAAATCCATACGGCATTTTGTTATTCCAGTTATAACTTCGGTGTCTTTGAGTACTTTGCCTACAATACAGATGTTAACGATACAGTATGTTAACGATACAGATATATCAAAATTCATTTAGAGTTACTTAATTGGCTGAGCCGACTCCAGTCCGACGTCAATCCCTGGGCGCTGAAGGAGCTCCTGAACAGTCTCCAAAACGGTTTTACATTAGTAAGGCAAGGAACTTCTTAAAAGAACGGTAATTGGTATTTCATTTGCTGTGAAAGCATCCGCTGCTAGCAATGTAATCAAAGTCGAAGCGCACTGGATCTATTGTGGATGTTCCTGCGGGAAAGGCCATGTTAGGCCGTGTGGTTGACGCCTTGGGAGTACCTATTGATGGAAAAGGGGCTCCAAGCGATCACGAACGAAGATGTGTCAATGTATTTTACTTCCGTTGTGTCACCTGGTCGAGCGCTGATGTCCCTAGGAACGTGATGCTTAGGTGCGAGGTGACTCACAAGCAGGAGAACGAGAAAAGAAATCATACGGATTGCAACCTACAGATGAATTTTGATATATCTGTATCGTTAACATACTGTATCATTAACCTCTGTATTGTAGGCAAAGTACTTAAGGACATCGAAGTTATAACTGTAATAACAAAATGCTGTGTGGATTTTATGACCACTCTTATCAATAGATTAACTTCTGTCCAGAAAAATTATGTTAGTCAATTGGAGTTCGAAAAATTGCATGAAATGAAGCCTTACAAATCGATGCCCCCGAAACTATTGACATGGTGGCTAGTTAGCCTCGTAGATGTCAAGTCTAGAACATTAGTGGTGGGTGATGCTTGTATAAAAATCGATGGCGTGATTGAACAGGTCCTTGGGATTCCCTCTGGAGGCAAAAAAATTCAGTTGGGAAAGTCAATTGATTGTGAAGATGAAGTGAAGGACCTGTTTACTATTGGAGGGAGAGGGCTGCATGAAAGGGATGTTCACAAAAAGATTCTACACGATGAAAACCGATAATCATTTTCTGCCAACTTTATGTTTCTTGCACTATGTTACTATCTAGCTCCTAACACTTCATATTATGTACAGCGTCCTTATGCACCTATACTTGCAGACATAGACAACATCAAAAATTTTAATTAGTGCGCGCATTTAGCTGATAAACTGTTTTATTGGATCGAGCAATTTCAATCGAGTTAAAAAAAACATATGGGTGGCTGTGTGCACGTATTGCTTGTAAGTTGTTGTTAATAGTTTGTTGTTGTTATTAAGATATTTATTCCTGTTAATAACTACATTTTTCATTTGTTTTGAACTCATCTTCTATAAGCATGTGAAATCAAACGAAATCACCTTTTCTGAAGAACCTCTGATACAGTTGGTGAATGAAAGTGATTTGCAGCTTGTTGAGCCACCAAGCGATGTATGTAACTACTCCCTCTTGTTCTTGCTTAATAGTTGTGGGACAATTTTTTGTATTTTATATCTAGGATGTATTGTTTTGCCCCTAGTTTAATAGCTGGTGGAGAGCTCCTATCTTTGTGGAAAAGAAAGATGAGGGAACTTGTAGCAGAGACGCTGACGCCTCCCATGACGCTGACGCTGATTTAGAACGTCGGGTGTTCAGAATTATTGAGGTCCTATCTTTAAAATCCTTCGTGTCCAGGTATTTAGGTCTACCGCTTCGTCCAACTGGACTCAAGAAATCGTACTTGCAACCCCTTCTTGACAAGGTTGCAAACAAGCTAGCAGGTTAGATAGGCGCAATGTTGTCAAAAGCGGGTAGGCTTGTTTTGGTGGATGCGGTCCTGTCGTCTGTCCCGGTGTACCACTTGACTATTTATCCAGGATCCGTATGGGCCTTCAAGATAATTGATAGGTTGCGTAGGAATTTCCTATGGACGGGAGATCTCGAATGCAATGGAGGGCACTGTCTTGTAAACTGGAAGAAAACCTGCATGCCTAAATCCCTAGGTGGCTTGGGTATCAAACATTTGGAGGCCTTCGGCAGGGCGCTCAAGCTGCGTTGGCTTTGGTACCTCTGTAAGGAGCCTTTCAGACTTTGGAAAGGCATGCCGGTTCCATGTTTAGATTCGGATAGTGCCCTCTTCGATGCTAGCACGTCGATCCACCTAGGTAACGGGGAAACTATCAGGTTTTGGACGTCAAATTGGCTCCTTGGCTCGTCACCTTGCAGCATTGCCCCCCAATGCTTCCGGCTGGTCCGTAGGAGAAACATCTCAGTCAAACACAGCCTTACAAACAACAACTGGATGATCCCGCTGAGACGAATTTCGACAGAGGTGCAACTGCAGGAATTCTTCACCCTTTGGAGTCTTCTGCAGGAGGTTCAATTGCATCTGGAAATTCAGGCTGATATCACTTGGCGTTGGACTGTGGATGCGCAGTACTCAACAAAGTTGGCTTACAGGGCACAGTTCTTTGGGTCCATTCCAGACCACAACTATTCTCTTATCTGGAAAGCGAAAACCCAGAACAAGTGCAAGTTCTTCGCTTGGCTATTGATACAAAACATGCTTCAAACTGCAGACAACCTAGCCTTGAGAGGTTGCCTCAAAGCCCGGTCTGTTGCCTTTTGCGGTTCAGGGGAGGACTCAGCCTTTCACTTGATGCTATCTTGCCCTTTCGCAAAGCAAACTTGGTCTCTCCTTTTCGGCCGGTTGCATTTACATCTCGTGCAATAGTCGGTGCAACAAGCAGCGCAAACTCTATCTTCCTGATGGCAAAGCTTGCATGATGCTCTTCCCAACGTTGGAAGCAAGCGTCTTGATGGGATCCAGATCTTCGCCTTTTGGAATATTTGGAAAGAGCACAACGCTCGCATCTTCAGCAACCGGTACTCTCCAGCGTCGGCGGTCGTTCAACTTATCCTACACGATCTATCCAGCTTCCACATCGCAAGAAGGGTTTTGGCTCCTAAGGCTGAACCCAACGATGGCCTGGAAAACCAAGCCTGTATGAGCCCTGAACAGTGTGGCCTGCATTCGATTTGGGCTTTCATATTGAGTGGATTTCCAACCATGGCCTGAATTCCCTGCCTGTATATCAACCATCACACAAGTCTCTCCTTTGCACATAGCACACATGAGGACGGCCTCTCTATATAGAGATGAACTCCTTCGACCTCTTGGATAGAGGCGCACATAGCACGACCCCTTGGGATGATTACAGGCCTGAATAGGCCTCCAAATATCCAAACAGACCGTTTTAGAGGCCGTCGTTGGATATGAATAATAATCATGTGTATATGATGTGGATTAACCGGTGGAAAACACTAATTGATGCGTGAGATGTTCGATCTTTCATGGTACCCCACACAATAAGTTCCAAATCAATATAAAACGATAGAATTGCAAGGATTTTGTTCGGCACAATCTAAAAATAGCGAGTTTTCAACTTGTGTAATCAACTCCCCCCCCCCCTCTCAACTCATGACAATTAAATAAACTCAAGCACACAACTCAATCATGGCCGCCAAATACCTTGGTGATTTTCTAGAATTGTATTCAATACATCAACTCTAATCTCTACAATGTGGTATGCCCTTAAGCCTTATATTAGTGCACAGTGCATGACCAAAACACATCTAAATTGACTCAAATTCACTTTATAAACGTATACAACTTGGACTCTAAGATGTAGAAAGAGATTACAACTTTAAAACTTAAATTTGGCCTATCAGCAAGTTAAAATAGGAAAAAAAAGAGAGTAAAATTAGAATGTCTCGCAATGGAAAGATATAAAGATAATCTTGTAAGTTTTTAGGAAAGTACAAGAACGTTAAAATCCGAACACGGACGTAAAAGTGATGTAATTTTTAATTCATTATCTGTTGTCAATCCGAATTGATTTCTTTCTTTCCAAATCGAATTGGACTCTTTAATTGCTATCTCCCACGACTTAGCTCCCCTTTTCTCTTCCTAAATCATGTGCAAACTCACATACCCTCTATCCATATGGCCCATGTGGCCATGCCTTTAGTTGGGCCATGTGGCCATGCCTTTGATTGGCCAATGCAACTAAAGCTAGCACGTGTTACTTTCATATGATTTACGCATTGCTAGCATAGTATAATCTTCATGTTTTAGGGTTCCAAACATCCCCCTTGGACTTCCTTCCTCACCCAGCTCGGCCACATGTTTGCACTTCGTTTCTTTGCTCAAAAGATCACCACTTTAATCATTCATTTTGATTTGCACATTAGGAACGTAGTACAAAGTAGTGTTTGTAATTGAGACATATCAGTATACATTAGAATTTTATTGAGTTTTATAAATATATTACATTAAAAATTAGTGATCAAAATTATGTTTTAAGAAACATAACAATATCCAAAATGATATTTTTTTTACTAGAGGGGGTAACAAATTTACTGTTTTGAGAACAGTGTTGATGTCCGAAACATATATATATTTTTCGACTAGATGGAGTAACAGCCGTACTATCTTTATCTGACATCCCAAGTCACCCCAAGAGAGACCATGGTCTATATCTATAGGTGGTTTGACTCCAAAGATGGGCCAAGTGGCGGGACTTGTTCATCATGTAGGCAGCATCAAAATACCATCCTAATTGGCATAATGTCTTTTGCAGTCCGATAGTTTGGTTTCACCAAAATATGCTCTTGACAGCACAATCAACACTCAATTCACTTCCATAGAAAAGCACCACATTCTTTTGAATGTGATTAACTTCGAAATGCAGAATTTATAATGACAGGTACTAATAAATAAAGAAAACTCTCAAACCACGCATCACGCAACCAGACGACCATGATAGCATTGAAGGCAAGAGTGTACCAACATCTAACACATTTTCCTTGGATTCACAACCTTGCAGATAGCATGTTCTTTGAAATTGAAATGTACAGGGGTCCTTTAGAACAGCCATGTCGATATAGAATCATTTGTTTCAAATTATAGATGAGGCTGCAGCCAGGAAATCGATCAATCAACCATTTTACAACTGCAATAGAGGCATCTACCAACACCATTAGGTTGCTATAGAAGAATTTGCCAGGTGAAAAAGCTTTCAATCCAACGTCAAATACGCCAAACGGAAAAAGGTTTCTGTTTCCATGTAGCAGAAGCCGCCAATTAAAAAAAAAAAAAATTACGGCTTCAGTGGGAACAGCTACCAATCACATGGGACGCTAATCAAAGTCTAGGAACTCCATCCGTTTCCTCATTGAGCCCTTGAGATCTCTCGCCTCTCTTTCTGTTTTCTCGGCCTGAGTGGAGGCAGAAACTAAGTTTTATTAGCGAGAAAACAATAATCAGGAGGATCCACCGTCAAACATAAGCAAACAAAGTATATACAGAAGGACAGTAAATTACATGCTTAAATAAATGACAAAATAATTTCAAGCGTTTTAGAATCAACACATAATATCTGATACAAAATAAATTATACAAAATGGATACTAAGATGCTCAACTGTTCCAAATGGAACCAGAACCATGTTAAGAAAATACTCTATCTTTGCATTAAAATCATAAACTTAGTAACTAAGCCATAGACACTCAAGAAGAGCACAAGGTCTTACAAAACTGCTATGTAAAATTACTCCATACACAAGATAAAGGACAGGTTGAAGGCTGGAGTTAAGGCCAATTAAGAATAATAAATTTTTTTTTCTCATAGTTACAGTCTTACAGATCAAGCACATTCCAGAACGATGATTGATCATTTTTTTTAAAAAAAAAAAACTGGAAGTTTGCCTATCAAGGATGTTATCTGATGACAACCAGAACTAGTGACAGGTATAACACCTACTCAAATTATGGTTGTTCAAGTATACCATCAGCATAAATGCATATAGCAGAGAGAAGAGCAAACATTTCTCTCAAACTATGAATTTATTAATCAACTTCCTATCAAACTATTTCATCTTATTTTTCAAATGATGATTCAGACGAATTCCCTGGCCAACATGCATCCTTGGGAACAAAATAACATTTGAATCCAACAGTTTTTTAGGTGGACTCTTGTGGATAAAATGTAAAGCCACCACATTTCTAAGCCAAATGACTATCAAAATGCTGGCTTGAAGTCTCGGAAGAAAAACTGTCGAGATGAACCAGCAAAAACTATATGAAGTATGAAACATTAAAGGAGAGAAAAAAACAGAGTTATAACCCAAGAACAACAGCAAGTGACCAAACAATAAAAAAAACTAAAACCAAAACAATGCTAGGAAAATATTGGATCTTCAAACAAGAGTTTGTCAGTAGAACCACTTGCCCTTCTTATTTCCGCCTCTGAAACACAAGTCATGTGGGCAGGGAGTTCATCCTTCTCACGATCCTGCACAATTCAATACCGAATACATAGATGAATTCTGTTCAGGGTCATCTATTCTGCAAAAGTGATCATTACCAATTCACCGATTAAAACAACATTCTCTCCACGTATGACATAAAGACCAAGGGGAACATCGCAGTATAGTTCTCCAACGATTACTCGTTCACAAGCACCTTGAAGAACAACATTTGCTGCGGAGATAACAATGTTAAGAAAAAGCAAGCTTTGCGGCAGACATTATTAGTGTAAACAATATTAGGAACAGATATCTTGCTGTGACCTACCAAACTGATCAAATGAACAGAGGGTGCCGAGCAGCTTTCTTCCATCTCGTAGTAGGACTATAAGCTTCTCTGCAAGCATATCATAAGTTGTTAAGAAAATAGTAAGCATAAACAAACAAGATGTACCCTCGATGTCAAGCATACGACTGAATTCATATAAAACAGTAGAATACAATATATGCAGAAGTAGTAGTTGCAACTTGCAAATGCCTTTTTCATACAAATAGGTAGCTTTCACGATCAGAACTCAAATTTTTTGTTACTGCTATTGTTTTATATCATATGGCAGTTAAGGGTAAATTGTTGTTCATACATTCTCCTTCTATCCCACATTTGACTATGCTGATATCAGTCAACTATTATCTGCAGGCAGTAGCAATTCATATTTCATAGCGCTTGAATGAACTGGTGCCAGTAATTAACTGCTGATAGGCTAGATTATGAATCAAGTGTTTCGTTTAATTTTTAACTTTTAAGCATCGCAATGCACAACTAGCTTCACTTGAGATTACAACGACAATCCTAATATAGTGAGACAAAAAAACACACACACAACTAACATAAGAACTTCACAGTGACACATTCTACTATTAACTATTCTAGTTCATGAAAGTGCAAAAGCTATTAATGCTAGCAAGGGTAACAGAAGCAGCATCACACGAGTAACAAAACAAAACAGAGAACTAAATCCAGTAGCACTGACACATGAAACAAATCATACAACAAATAACGCCATACAAAAGCTTCCACCTTTCAGTAAGTGCAAACTCAAACAGAATTACAAAACCAAATCCTTAGCAAACTAATTAATACAACTTAATTAGTTTACACTCTATCCAACACAGCAACTAAATCTCCACCATTCAATACATCGGTCACAAACTATAGTACTCTTCTTATCAATAACAAAGTCTAACAATTAGGTTCCAACATCTATTGTCAAATCACCATAAACATTAGAAAATCAGGTAAATTACTGCAATCTATAGCACAATCCACCAGCAGCCACGTTCTTGCTTGGCATAAGCTGGGTGTTCCACATTGACAGAGCAAAGAACAAACAATGCAGCAATTTGCTTTGTACAACCAATAAATAACCAAACTGGCCCGAATATTATCACTTTCTTAGCACAAGACACCAAAGTTTCCACCTTTCAGTACACACTCCAATGAATTACAAACACAGAGTGTGATGTACCAATCAGAAGTTCAATCCTTCCAGGAGTGGCGCAACACAGAAAAATCAACCATACACCAGTCTGCTCCGAGCAGCACATAAAAATCCAATCTTGGCACAAGCCATGGCATTGAAGCCTTGACATCCCATTAAAGCTTCTAGCTTTCGACATGCATGCCCAATAGTCCAAATCTACACCTACTGGTTTCCGCAACTACAACCACTTGATCAAATCATGCTAAAAAATCCTCCCGTACCACAGAATAAAATCCGCACAAGACAAACAAGAAAAGATCAAAAAAGAATTGCAAGGAAAGGATCTCACTGTCCAAGAAGCTGGCGAGGGAGGTGGAGAGGAAGATCTCCTCCGGGCCGGCCCAGGACATCGTGAATAGTCGGAATTCGCGGAGGCAAATCACTTCAGAATGCCGCAATCATCGGCGACTGGGGCAAAATAAACACGGCAGAACGGTGGGGTTTGGGGCATTTATTCTAGGGTTTGCGAAATTTTTTTTTTTCTTGCGTGGTTGATTCGAAGGCTCGATTGAGCTGGCCGTTGGGCCCGCCGGCACGGTCCTGGCACGGCGGGCGGGCTCCGGGCCATGGCGAGCGGGGCTGGCTCGGTATGAAAAGGCCAACAGGTCAGGTTGGGCCGACACGGGAGAGGTTTTACATAGCCTGAACTGGTTCGAAAGTGCGGGCCGAAGTTGGGCTAGGCCAACCTGGATCCGACTCTACAACTAGCTACAAGCGCTTAGATCTGGTTTTTTTATAGTAAATAAGTAAAGTAAATGTTAGTAGTATGAGTAGTACAAAATCAGTAAAATAGATCAATGGACCGTAAAAATAATAATGGGTATTTAGGAGAATGAAAAATTTTATTGATATTTACATATACAAAGTTACTGTCTCGTTAAAAACCTTACACTCAGTGTGAGGTTCCCCTGTAAGGAAAATAGTACAGTAACTTTAAACATGCATACATATCACCTACTCTATATTTAGATCAGCTAATGCTTAGGCGATTTCGGGATCCTCCAATTGATGTTGTTGTCGTTCGTCTGCGCATTGCCAATCCTTAAGGCAGGTGATGGCCTCTACTATTTTGGGCGTGAGCGACGATCTTCTTTCTTTAATTATTCTCCTGACCATGCTGAATGTAGCCTCGGGAGAAATAGACAACATGGGAAGAACCAAGACATCCGTGCGAAATGACACAACATGGGAAATATCCAATGGTTGTCCCTCTACCATTCAAGCAATTGGACCTTTCTCGCCTTTGAGGGTAGGATCGGTGGCTGCAAAGTTGTGGGTGAGGTAATGATTGAGCTCTGCATTAGGGTTCCACCTTGTGCCGGCGGACGACTGGGATGATGAAGAACTGGATTCCTTGCCCTTCAGCCTCTTCCATAAGTGAGCTGTCACGCTATCTTTCGATGGTTGCACCGCTTGTTGCGACGCATTTGATTTCATCTCGCTTGTGCCGTACTTATGTAGTACAATTGGAATACTCGAAAAAGTTCATCTTTTACATAGCTAAAAGCGAAGGAGAAATCCATATTGAGAGCTTCTCCTATTCCTTCCAGTGCCACTTGCAGTCCATCTAACTTTTTTCGAGGATCAAAAATGGTAGCAAAACAATATAGATGTGTTATATAACTAAAATATTTTAGAAATTTTACCTCCATCGGTGCAACAATAGGGCCTAAAAGTGCATTATGCCTGTATTTTGCAAATGTCTCCGCAATTAACCAAATATAATCAATTACCAAGCATGAGGTAGGGTAGTAACCCTAGAGAGTTCTTTAGTTGCTTCGTAGAAACAAAATAAAAATTCTCAAAAATATGTAACAATGGTCCAATCTGATTCAGTAAGTACAATATCATTTTCATGTGCATTAGCATTAGCATTGACAAAGACGGTTAAAATATGTTCATACCCTTCTAGCGTTTTTAGCATGATATATGTTGAATTACATCGAACCTTCATGTCAAGAACAAATTTCCTTGGCTCCATCTTATTTTCCCTACAGTACTCTTTAAACCTAGTAACCATTTGGGGGCTACCTGAGACAAATCGAATAGCGTTGCGAATATTATTTAGATATGCACCTATACCTCCATACCATCCTGGACAATGAGATTGATTATATGGCACACACATCTTTAGTGCATAACATACCCTTGTATGTAAGACTGTAGATAGGGGTGAGATATTCCATTGTAGTCATGTTCGCGGAAGCATTATCAAGAGTAACGGATAAAATCTTGTTGTCTATCTTAAAATCTCGAATTACTTCTAATATATAGTTCGCAATAGCATGTCCTGTGTGTGCTTCATCCTTTGACTTAAACCCTATAACTCTTTTATTTAGGTTGTATTGCTCATTTAAATAGTGAGCAACAACATAAGGTAACAACTTCTCTGGTGAGAGGAAGTCCAAATATCCGGTGTTAAAGGAAAGGAAAAACTAACATGTATGAATTTTTCCTTCAATGCAGCTAGCTCTTTATTATAAATTGCTAGAATATCATATTTAGTTATTCTTCTACTTACATGTTGGTATTTGTGGGCAGAACCCGTGTTAAATCATTTTTTCAAAATTACGGCTCTCGCCCATCATAATAGGTAAATCTTCCGAAACTATAAATCTAACAATTTCATCTTGTGCAGTTTGGGGGTTATACATCCAAGTATTTACAGTGCCGTCGGTTGAAAAATTGAGTTGTGTCTGCACACCTCCTCCTTGAGTTTGCTCTAGCTTATATAGACATGTTTTGTAGTGCCGGTTCAGATGCCCTGTCCCTATCGTCAAACTTGCACTTAATTCATGTCCACAATAATTGCATTTCGCGAATACCTTCCGTTGGCCATTAACGATTTCAACCCTTTTCGTCGTGTGCTTCCAGCACTTTGCTTTGCCGGTGGTGGGTTTTTGGGTAGATGATGAGCCACCTCGTGATTCGACGACCAAAGGCGAGTTGTTGGTGACGGCATCCTCGAAGCCTCGCGAGCCATCCATATGATGGTCCTCCATGTCGTAGCCCCCCATACTTGGGGACAGTTGCCGAGCGTCGATAGTATCATCATTAACATGACTTCTATGTGTGCGCCCTAGCCTCCGTGCTAGTTGCTTCCTATTTCTACCAAACATGTTGAGAATGAGTGCTACAGAGTGGCAAAGGAAATGTTGCTTTGGTTTTGTGATGAAACAATGAAAGTGAAGAGTGATGAATTTATAGACTTAAAAATCGGTCCATTGCTATGTTTGAAAATTTTGAAATGGGAGTGCCCGCCTGGCCCCTGGCCCGCGGGCCCCCCTGCACGCGTGCCTACCCAGCCACCACGCTCGCCTGCCGCCTTGCCCCACGTGGCCACGTGACACGCGCCACGCCCGCCTTGTCGCTGGCCTCTGCCACTGCGCGCTGCCGCCATGCCCCGCGCCACGGGGCCACATCGCTTTGCCCGTCACGCTCGCCACGGGCCCCACGCGATCGCGCGCTTTCGCACCTGCCGCCACGCGGCATGCCTGAGCCTCCGTCTTGGTAGCCGCGAACCCGGCCCATGTAGTCGGGTCGTGCTGTGTCGCCCGACGGGCCCCATTCATAGGCCTAGCCTGGCCATGTAGTTAAATCTTGTGCACGAGTCGGCCGAATCCACTCGGGTCGATGCTGTCTTTGGCCGTCTGTGTGGCCGGGCCTTGGGCCGCCCGTGAAAAGCCCGGCCCATCGCCTAGGTCTAGGCTCGAAGCAGAGAGGGGAGGCGTAAGGTTTGGACGTTTGGTTTAGGAGTGAACTGTGCGACTCAGGTTGACCATCGGGAGATTCAATCATTTGCCTTTTTTACGGTGCGATTAATTATTTACCTTATGTGCCTTACTCACATATAGCCTCATGATCCGTATATCAGTGAGATATTATGGGACAAATGATCAATGGCACATGTAAGTGAGGGCAAATCATCAATTATTTCATTGATCACCAGGGTGCGGTCCAAACTATGATTTTTTTTGTTACACAAATTACGAATTCGAATTGAGGTAGCGCTTGAATTCGAATACATATCGTCATGTGCTTCTATACTTTTCTTTTTTTAAAATTATACAAAATATTAAAGTATAAATAAAAGGTAGATAACTTCACTTATTTTAAAATTTGTGTAATTTATATTGAGAGGAAAATCATAGAGCACTGCTCTGATAGACTGATATCATGTGCTTATATTACGTCGATTGTCATTCATGAGTTATTAACTAGTCTCATATGATTAGATGTGATTGGTCACATTCGTGTTTTTTTAATCGGATTATTTGCTCTATCTTATGGTTTCAATTATTTTGGACTAAGTTCCTTTAAATTGATTTTTGCTCCATCTTTAGTGCCCCTTGATCATGTGCTTTTTTAGACAATTTTACCCATGTCTTCTTCTCTTCTTCCTCTTCTCCTCCTATGTTCTTCCTTGCTATGGCTGCACACGCTCCAGCTTGCTCACCCTCTCTCTCCCCTCTCATGTTATTGTCATTTTGTAACGAAACATAGGTACCATCATAAAATTTTAAGACAATAATTACTGTCTTTAACATTTTTTAGAGCTTGCTAATGGTTAAAATCCTGCCGAATACATATCTGTGTGGTGTGCCATTTGTTGCCTCTAGCTTATTGCGACATACAGATAAAGACTACGGCGGGACTATGGGGCAGTGGTGGAGCCATGACTTAGAGATGATGGGGACCAACTGTACTATATAGTATAATTTGGTTTAATAAGGAGGGGTCAAATAGCATCAATTCAAATAAAATCATTTGAAACACAAAAGAGCATATTTCCAATTGTTGGATGTGGGGATCCTCTTAGAATACTAAGAAGCTCCCATGTGCATACTGTACCAGTCCTACTATCAGTCGCTGATATGTACACTTTCAACATTGTTACCACGTCCATACACAAGTTCTTAGCTATATTAATATAATTCGGTTTATAAATAAGGCCATGAAGGCTTAATCAAAAGCAGCGGAAGATACAGATATTTATCAGTAGGCCTTGCCCATCTATCCTATAGGCAACTGATAATGTGTAAACCCTAAAAAATTTTGTTATTATAATCCCATAATCTGCGTCATAAAGTGTTTAGTAGGGGTAATCTGAATCTTCACATAAAAATAACAACAATAGTAAGGGTGAGTATATTGCATACTCCGTAAAACTTTTGCAAACCTATAATAAATGTAGACTATATCGAAGAAAAAGGCTTCTATGGTTATTTTGTATAAAGCCAATTTAAATTGTAAATACTAAATAACAGATTGCATACGGAATTTTATAAAAATAATTTGACAAGTATATAAAATAACAAGTATGAATAACATAAACATAACTCACAGTTCCTCCCTGAATGTGATATTTGAACCATTCCTTGCCTACACATGGTATAAATTTTGTCTTTACCAACACATGTTACAATAGCTGAAATCAATCTTTGCCAACACATGTCATAGCATTGAATCATCTGAAGGGTAAACTTTCCAACACATGTATTCATTTTCAATGTCCAACCTATTTTATGAAAATAACAAAACCATCTAACTATATGATGATTTTACCGACTGCCCTTGACCGGAGGCACGGCTTTTCGAAAAGATCTACACTCTGCAAAGGCGTACAACATTACACACAGTATAACCAGCCATTCTTGTATCCATTTCTAAAGCATACTAATAAAAAGCAAGTATACCCAGTTTGATATCATTAAGTGTCTAACATATTCTAGGATTATCAAGGTTCACATCTGTCGGGACCCGAATGTGCAAATCCAGACCTTGTGTTTTCAGCACTAGTCCAGGATCATGCTATTGCACACAGTCTCAACATCGATGAATATCACAATCATACACAGCGGAATAGTAAATAAGTCTTTATTATAACAAAAGTGGTTGAGTCAACCTTATGGTTAACTTACAAAAGTACGCCTCACAGGGCAAAGTCTTTATTAAATAAACTTGTGGCGCCAGCCAATATGCCACAGGCAACTGATTGGGCTCGTCCCTAGTTCGTTGGCTCCTCCTGGAACTCTTCCTCCAATGCTGGCGTTGATTCTTCCTCCACTGATGTTTGTATTGTGGCAAGGGTGAGTACTTAAAGCACTCAGCAAGTCATGCACATAATGCAAGTATAATAACTACATGCATGGCTTATTCCAACAACAGGCAAAAGGGTTCTTTTGCAATAGGCAACATTCATAAATAAAGTAATAGATTGGAAAGTAGTAAAACAATAATAACTTCGTAAACAATTTCTCAAGTAAAGTATTTATCAACCTAAACAAGTTCATCATTTCCAATACCAAGTACCCATAAACCAGGTTCATTTTTTTTTTATAAAAATCTAACCCTTGACTGTAATCCCCAAGCAATGTCCAATACCGTGGACTCGGCTATTCGAATAGGTTGTACACTCTGCAGAGGTTATACACTTTACCCACAAGATACAATCAAACACCACCAAGGCGAGTGACCGTAACAAAGCTTTTACAATGCTCCTTCTAGACCCAGTATTGCCCGCTAAGGTTTCAACACTGAAGGGACTGTTTACCACAATCAGAGCCCCCCTCTTGCGCCATGTGAGTCCACCCGTACACCCGGAACCCACACCACCACGGCAGTACCGAAATCTAGACATCACAAATTAATCAGCTAGGTCTGTCCCATTCCAGACTTGTGGTTGTATGTCAGACTCAGTTCAAATTCTTGCAAGGTTAAGTCCTTAATGTGACCAAGGCAAGACTACCCAAAGAAGTTCACAGGTGTCAAAAATTAGCAAAAAACAAATACGACCTCCCATGTGCCACTCCTAGCCACCAGAAATAATCTTGTCACTTGCCTCAGTCTAAATCATTTTATCACCCTATTGATTTACCATGCACCACGTGCCATCAACATCATCAATAACACATGTCACAACTTTTGATAAACGTGTTCCATATCTCATTAAGTTGAGTTTAACATTTAATAATCCAAAACGGTGTTATCGACACGTTGTAGGACTAAGCATTCTATATACGATCTATTTAACCCATGTTGGCAATTTATTAATGTCCAACTAATATTCCATAATCTAGGGTGACAAATGATTCATGGCATACAATTATTATAGACAAGGTGGCATATAACACGTAGGTCGCATAGCTAATCCCAGAATTATTTAAAAGCATTTTAATAAAACTAGCATGCAATAATTAAATCAACATAGTTTTAAAAAGTAGGATCAATATGGTCAAAGCACAACTTGCCTTGGAAAAGGTCCTGTTCCTGGTCTTGGACTTGTTCCTGGGTCAAAACCTCTCCTTCGAAGCCTTCGGGCAGTTCAACGTCTACGCGAAACGGATAAATAAACAACAAATAAATAAAAATAGAGAATAACTCAAGTCCAAAAATTAAATAAAATTCACCATTAAATAGAGCTAAATTTTACAAAAAATTAGAAACTGGAATCACCTCAATCAGAGTTAAAACATAAAAGTTATAGCAGTTTGAAGTTTGAAAAATCAATTAATAAGAATAAATTGAATTATCCGATTTATTTTTCTATTGAAAATTCAGAATTATGACATCAGCTGACGTCAGCACTGAATTTGATTTTCGATCGAATTATTTTTCTAAAGGAAAATCGATTTGTCTACTTTTCGGTCCGGGTCCACGAGTCTACGTGTTACTAACACGTGGGCCCAGCTTGGATGACGTCACGCTGACGTCATCGTGTGGCGCGGCTGGCCAAACTGACAGGTGGGTCCCACCATGACGTCAGCATGACATCGTGGCTGACGTCATCACGGCTCCGGCACAAACGCTGACGCATGGGCGATCTTTGGCGTCCATCTTGACATCGGCATGGCCAAAGCGATCTTGCATTGTGACGCCTCGGTTTTCATGCACACGTGGCACGCTCTGGTTGGCTGCGGTGCGGTGCAATCTCGTGCGTTGATTTCGAAATCAATGCTTCAGATCTAATCCAAAACACCACAGGGAATCTACGTGACTTGATCCGGTCCGTTCGATTTTGATCGAATGGCTAGGAATAGATGAAGCTTTTCCACGCTGATGGCTACGTGGCCCAATCTCACCCGTCCACTTCAGATCGGACGGCTGAGATTGAATCAAGTTGGCTGGGTCCACGTGGCTTGATCCGGACCTTGCGATACAGATCGAACGGCTAAGAACAGATCTAATACCGCGTTACGCGAATCGATCTAAACCACACGTTCTTAATCCGACGATTAAGATCAATCCAAGAATGAATCTAAGCGAGGAAATCTGAGCCGCACATCTTTGATCCAATGGCTAAGACCAGCTAGTACTTCTACTGAGCCGCTACGTGGCTTAATCCTAACCATCCATCCTAAATCCAATGGCTGAAAATAGATCTAAATAGTACTACTAGATCTAATCCGAACCGTACGATCTAAATCTACCGGACGCGATCTAATCTGGATGACGCACAGAGATTGGCGACGTGGACGAACCTGGATGGTTGGATCTTGATCGGACGGTGGGCGAGCTTCGCAGGTTCCAGTGATGGCGCGGTGGCTCGAGGTCACCGGGGACAAAGACGACGATGCATAGAACGACATTCTGGGGCTCCTCCGGCAGAGTGAGTGATCACGTTTGAAGTGTCTCAACCGTGCGGTTACAAATCCGAGTTCAGCTGCGGCAGAAACGGCTCGACGTTGACGGGGAAGAAGCAAATCTGTGACGGCACTCGCTAACTTCGGCGAGCAATCCAGGGCAACTGGCGGTGGTGTGGGTGTTGGGGGCTAGGGCAAAATGAATAGCGCGGGTCGGCGAACCGGGTGGGGAACTTAAAGACCTCGGCTTCCGTGCAAATCGTGAATCCCTAACAGACACGGCGGCGATGTGGCGGAGCAGTCCGAGTCGGAGACGAACATAGTGAGCCATACACGTGGCACGATCGACGGACCAGATTTGATCCATCGCAGCGCAATCCAACCAGTCATCGCAGGGCGATGTGGCACGATCCTAGGCGTCCAACGCGATGCCGATCCAACGACTTGCCTCGCGCGCACACGTGCATGAATGCTGGCCGTTGGATCTCGATCCAACGGTTAGTGCGCCAGGGTTTGGTTTGGGTCGGGTGGGTTAGCGGTTTACGGGTCGGGTTTGGCGGCACGGTTGGACCCGTTAGGGTTTTGACCCGCTAGGGTTTTTCGGATTTTACATTTAATTTTTATTAGTTAAAATAATTCCAAAATCCCAAATAAATCAAGAAAAATAGCAAAAAAAAACTCAAAACAAATTCCAAAAAAATTCTGGAAAATACTGTGAGACATTTTGGACTTAAATAAAATATTTCCAACAAAAATTTATTTAAAACTTTTAAATATTTAAGTAATTCAATAAAGGACTTAATTCAAATTAAATCCAAATAAATTCTAAAAAATTCCAAAAATTCAAATAACTCCATAAATTTAATAAAAGCACAAATTTGGGATGTTACAACATGTCAACATTGATTAAGGAAATCCCACAAATTAAGGAATACTTCTACCAGCACCCATAATATAGCAGTATTTATGGAACATAGCGCATGCTTATAGTTTTAACAAAACAATTTTGAAATGCTAGAATCAACGTAATCAAAGGGGGTGCTTGCCTTACTCTTTGATTTTTGTCGTGAAGTCAGAGTCGGTAGTCGCGAACTCTGGAACGTCGGAGTCTACACATCGTTCTTCACAAGGCAATAGCAATAAGAAACAAAAAGAGTCAAATAATAACAATTTGAAATAAAATTACATAAAGGTGTTATTTTGGATTTATAAAGATTTAGAGTTTGGTTTTGTGATTTTTTAAGCGTGTTACTAGTCATTTTTAAATAGAAGTTTAACTCATGAAAAGTTTAAGTTTTTTTACTTACTGGTACAGAACAGAAAACACACTATTTTACAAACTTTAAGTTCTAGTCTTTACAATTTTTTATGGCTAAGTTCATTAGCAATGTTTATTTGCATTTTCAATTTGAAAAGGAACTACTATGTGATAAACTTATACACAAATCAGTGGCTGAACTTAATTATTTTTCAATAAATAGAGAGTAAATTATTTTACAATATTTTATAAATTTATTTCACAATTGTTTGGAATTTATTTGCAAAAGATATAAGCATTTGAATTTTGAATACATTAGAATCTAATCTATTTATGAATTCAACTCAAAATAAGTCCAAAATTAAATATTTTTGCAGATTGAGAATGCGTATGATCTCAGGAGCATATGAAAATTAGTTTCATCAAATTTGAAGCTCATTTGCAAAAATTCTTAATTAGAGCATATTCTATGTTGTCATGTAAATTTGAATTTGAATTCAATAAAGAGGTCAAGATTTAAATATTTTTATATAATTGGAAACTACATGATTTAACATGGATTTAGAAACTTGTTTAGTTGGATTTGGATTTAAATTGCAGAAGAATTGAGCAATTGAAGTTGTACTGTTCTGGAAAAATAGCAAAATAGGAAAATTACGCTTTCGGAGCTAGAAGACGTGTTCACTTTTTCAGGATTTATGAACAAGATTATGCTGGCTGACAAAGGGGGCCCACATCTAGTGGATTGGATCAGCTACGAAAAAGGGCTGATAGCTCGAGCCCGTGGCGCAGTAAGAGCAAATAGGGGGCGGAGGCAAGGAGGTCGGAGCTAAGCTCGCTGGAGACGAGGTGAAGCTGGAGGGCTCGGGCGATGGCATGGGGGCAAGAGAGTGCCAAGGAGATCCCAGGGGAGGAGTCAGTGGTGGCATGGCCCACCAAAATAAGCTCACGGCGGTGCCGAGCGGCGACGACAATGGAGAAACGGCGAGGAGAAAACCAACGATGCTCGTGCTTGGAGGGGAGAGGGGTAAGTACCAATGAGCTACGAGGAGGCTGATTTCATACCTCACTCACTCGGTGGATAGCCTGTTGGGTCGAGGATGCTGACTAGAGAGGGTGAATATGCGGCTTTAAAAATTCTCTCTACAAATAATTACTCATCTAAATACCCCTAAATCAAAACCTAAACAATAATTGATGCGAAAGCAATAAACTAAGGTTTTGACAAGTAAAACCTAAATCAACTAGGCTCACTAAGTGCACTAACTAATTGAGTCTCTACTCAAGCATTGTAATTCTAATGATAATCAAGCAATTTAATTCTAGAAAAGTAAATTACAACAATGTAAATAAAGAATTGCAAACAAACACAAAGAGACACACCGATGTTTTACCGTGGTGTTCAGATGCTTGTCGGTGTCCCTTAATCCACGTTGAGGCAAGCCAAAACCACTTTTGGATCGGCTCTACGAATTGAGCACCCGTCTCGATTCCACTAGTGGTAGCTCTTTCTCCCTCCGGGTAGGTGAGCTCCGACCTACACAACTCGCCGGGCCTTCTCACAACCTTCTTGAGAAGATCACCAGACCACGACGCCTCCACGCTGTCTAGTTGTCGGCAAACACCAAGAGTAATAGGTCAAGCCTCTTGCTTGATCCTCATCAAGTGCAACACATACACAAGAAAACTCAATCTTTCCCTAGATGCAACACATGCAACTAGAAACCTTCTCTCCTTACTCACAAGGTGCAACACATGTACAATTGAGAGGAAAAGCTTGGACTATCTCAAGAGAATGCAAATAAAAATGTCAAAGAATCAACCCATGAAAAACTTTAGCTCAAATGGCACTCAAACCTCTCAATCGTAACTCTATGTGCTCTTGAGCTTTTGCTCTCACAAGAATACCTCAAATGGATGCTAGAATGGCCGCAAAAGCCTCCCCATTCGGCCTCATATAAGTCTCTCAAAGAAACTAGCTGTTGCTACAGTACCACGGTACTACAGCCATGTAAAAAGTGGTAGTACCGATCATCGGTAGTACCACTGTGTAAAAAGTGATAGTACCACTATTTCAGCAACTAAAATAGTCATAACTTTTTAATCCAATGTCCAATTTAGGTGATCTTGGATTCTATGGAAAGCTTATCAAAAGGGCTATAATTTTCATCCTTTTTCAAGATTTAATAAACCATATATATTTCCAAAGAACACAAAAACTCCAATTATTACACTCTCTGGAGAATATGTACCGGCAACTAAATAGTGGTACTATCGGACCAGTGGTAGTACCGGCCTTTGAACCATGGTAGTGCCGGGATTCAAACACAGAGAAAAACACAATTCTGCAAAAATAACTACCACACAAGTGCCACGGTACTACCGGACCTATGGTAGTACTGGCTTTAACAAAGCGGTAGTGCCGGCCTGAGAAATTTTTCAAGAAACATATTCTTTGGAAAATAACTACCACTCCCAGGAGCGGTACCATCATGGCGGTAGTACTGGCCTCATCATAGCGGTAGTGCCGGTCATAGATCAAAAGCAAGATTTCACACAGAAATCTTTTTTTCAAATCTCAATAAAAAACCAACAAGATCAATTCTTGAGCCATGTGATGATCAACGCATGATCATGACACTTTGCAAAATACATTTGCAAATGCTAATCACATGCTCCACAAAAATTCCATAAACTTCAGCTTATTTTTCAAAACACATTTGAAAATAAACCAAGAATCTATGAAATTCATCCTCTTAGCCATGTGATGATCAATACAAGATTAAGTCAACTTGCAAACCACGATTGCAAGCCTTATTCACATGCTCTAGGATTGAAACCCGTAACCTCCCGCTTATTTGCAAAACACATTTGCAAATAACAAATCCAACTTAAATGTAACATCCTTGTTTTCGGCTTTCTGGAAAAATCTAATTTAAATTAATTAAATTCAAAAGTTTGGATTTTCATTGGTGTTTAATTTAACCTGGCATCCTTTCCATCCAAAATCGGACTTCAATTCGCCTCCGTTCGAAAAATTAAATTTCCAGATTCCCGTCAGTACCCGAAATTCCATCCGAGTTCGAAAATGCTCCAAAAATCCCGGAACCTATTGCATTAGGCTCCAAATATTCTAAAAATATTTTGGGATTTTTCCCAAGATTTTTGGAGGCTCTCTGGTATTTTATCTCGAGCGGCTTTTGTTTAATGCCCGTTATTCCCTCCAGAATATTTAAATCTTCAAATTTCATCCAAATTCAGCGAAACCAATTTTATTGGGTTCCAAATATTCACTAATGGTTCTAAGAATTTTTTCGGAATTTGTAGACCATTTTTGCTAATTTTCTCTAGGGCGTTGCATTCGCGTATTTCCCGGCTAATGGGAGGTCGCAATGTGGCAGACACTATTGGACATTCTTCTCCATGCGATTGAATCCTTCCAGAGAAGAACACCTTCTCTCCATGGATGGCAAGGTGATCTTCAAATCCTCATAATTCCCGCATTAATGCTCCAAATCCATCATGGCCCGGTTCGTTGGAAGCGTAATAGCGAGACCTTTCCATTCCTCACCCTCATTAGTCCCAAATCTCGCTGGAAACAGCTCAATCCTTCCAAAACCGAAATCTCTTTAATTGTTCATAACTCGGCCGTTTCCAATCCGTTTCGCGCACTTCCACCTCTCAAATCTCCGTGTTGGAGTGCTCTTCCCGGTGGTAGCACTCTCCTTTAGCCTCTCCTTGCCGTTCGTCCGCTAGATCGAGAAAACCGGCGCCGAACGTCGTTTTTCGTGTTCTTCGCGTTCATCCTCATATCTTCTTCTCCGGTGAGCCGAATTCGATTCTGGCTGTTTCCTCATGTTCATTTGGATGTCTAGGTTCTAATCCTTCAATCAATTTTAGGTTTCCTCAAATTTGGACGACGAATTTCAAGTTTTTGTTGCTTCGGCCGAAACTCCATTCCTCGTCAAATTCATCATCCGGTGAGTTTGGGGTCAATTCGTTGCAATCCTAGGACTCTCTAGAGATACTCTAGTCATTGCCATCATCCCTTTTCAATTTTCATTTGAAATTTCTTGCAAATTTCGCATTTTTGGAGAATATGCGACTTCTCTGTTCTTGCCGCACCGAGCGCATGCCGCCGGCCCGGCCGGCTCGCCGGCTGCCGCCGCCGCCTCTCGCCATGGCATACGCCACGCCGCCGCATGCCCGCCGCCTTGCGCCGCCCAGCGTGCCTCGTGGCCGCCGCCATGCCAAGCTCCCAGCCGCCGCGTCAGCGTCTTGCCGCCGCCCATGCATGCCATCCCCGCCATGGCGCCCCTTGATGCCCTTGCTCCTTTGTTCCTTGTCCAAGGAAGAAGAAGCTCTAGTGTATGACATGGAGGGCCCGCTTGCCATAGAATCCAATTAATCCAAAAATTAGAAAAAGAAGATGCTCTGGAATATTCCCGGAATATTCCGCGATTTTCTATTTTCCAGCATTTTCCAACTTCGGAGGCTCATAACTTTTCCGTCCGAACTCCGATTAACTCCGTTAAAATTCCTAAATTCATCTAAATTCAATATCTATTTGCCAGTACTACTTTTATAATTTTTGGTTTTTTTTTATTTATTGTTATTTATTTTGTGTACCGTTTTGCTCGTAGCCGAGGATCCCGCCGACCCCACCGTCGGACTTCAAGAGTACGACCTCCTCGCTGCGGCCGAAAGCAAGTCCCTTGACGCATTTTGATCCCATGTTTGCAAATGTGTTTACAATGCTTTATAAACATGCATCGCTATCTTTATCATCGTATGTCAAATATAAATGATTAGTTAATCCCAATTGCGATTACCTCCTTGATTATTGTTATCCATGCTTAATTGTAACCCTATGACCCTTTGCTATGTCATGTATATCTTATAATGTGACTTTTGTTGGTTAGAACGGTAGAGATGCTTAGTACCCGAATTGATGAAAATGACCCATGGGTGGGATTATACAAAAGTTGTGATTTAAATTGTGATTTGGGAATTATTCCTAAGTATTTGGTACTGTTTTTCCAAAATAAAAAGAAAAAGGGAAAATGATTTGGACTTGGGCGGATTGGAATGTCGGGTGGGTGCGGATTGAGCATAGTTTCCATTGTGCAAGTACCGCCCCAAGTCAATTAAGGACCGACGCTTATGACTGTCCATTCTAAGCATAACCGTACTACCACATGTCTAACATGGTACGACCTGGCTAAATAATTTGTAGAAACCTAACTTAGACTCGCTAGTTGGTGGAATGTGGGTACCGGATAGAGGTAAGTTGTACTCCCCACACGGCGCAAGAGGGGGCTTCTGTACTGGGTAGATAGAACTCTAACAGCGGTGAAACCTCAGCGGGTGAGTCGAGTTAGGTGTATACATTGTAAAGGCCTTGTCATGATATCCCTGCCGGCACACCTAAGGAAGTGTGTTAATTGTACATGGCACTAAGGGAATATCATGTCTTGTGGGTAAAGCTGTACACCTCTGCAGAGTTAAAACTATTCGAATAGCCGTGCCTACGGTCAAGGGCAAATCAAAGAATGCTTTCATACTGGTAGACTTTGGTTTTGGTTTTGAAAATAAATGATGTTTTGGGATTCGGGAGTGGTTAGAACTCTCGGATGTTTAGTTGGCGGACTGAGCCAACCAAGTAGATGGAACCTGTTTTTATGTCATGACGGATAGAGTCATGTGTGGATATCTTGATCTTTTAAACCTGTGGCGGATAGAGCCCTTATACTAGTGATGGTGGATAGAACCTTCACTGACATATTACATAATTCAATTGTTAAAAAGAATTGCTAAAATATGCTTTATGAAACTTATTAACAAGTATGGTTTGATGAAACTTGGCTTTATGCAAAAGAACCATGTTAAACCTTCCTTGGAAAGCCCCACACGTGCATAATTTCCTAGACTTGCTGAGTACTATTGTACTCACATACTACATAAACTGTTGTCACCAGAGAACTACTAGGACGCCGTTGAAGATGGTGAGTTCTACGCCGAGGAGTTCGAGGAAGATCGCCAGGAGAACTAGTCGCGTGTCTTGTCGTCGCCTGTGGGTGTGCGTTGGATTTCGCTTCTGGTCGTTTTGTTTCCGCTGCTGTGACTCTGGTCGTGTGACCGAGTGTTGTAATAAGTAGCCATGTGGCTAATACTTTATATTTATGTTACAATTTTGTTGGTTCGGCAATGCTACTTCACTGTTGACTGTGTGTACTAGCTACTGATCTGGGACTAGTACATAAATACATAGGAGATTTCGGATAGTCGATCCGAAGTCTCACATTAAACCAAGTGCATGAGCTTTCTCCTTTTGCAACACATACAAATCCAAAGCTCCATGCAAACACAAGTATTTAATTCAAATGCATGAGCTCTCTCTTTATTTGCAACACATGCAAATACTTGGCTCCATGCGTAAACTAAATAAACCAAATTGCATGAGCTCTGTCCTTTTTGCAACACATACAAATCCAAAACTTCATGCAAGAACCAAATCAATTAAAATTCAATAATAAGCAAGCATGGGCTTTCACTATTTGCAACACATGCAAATACGAGCTTTATGCAAATCAAGAGGTAAGCTAGTGCAAGTGGGATTGAACCATCAACACATAATAAGACTCAAGCTATAAGACTCGACCCCTCTTAATACTACGGCAACCTAACTAGCAATCCGGTCTCCCATCCAAACAACGAGATCGGTAAAAGACTATGAACACATCCTTAGTCCTATTCTAGTCATACTTGTGCCTTTAGCACATCCACTTGGAGCTTTTATGATTGCCAATCATCTTCTCTCCAAGTTAGGTCTTCGTCTCGTTCATCAATACATGATGAACTCCACTTCTCTTAGCTTCGAAATCCTCTATTGATGCTCATCAACACATGATGATGTTCCTTGTCGCGGATCTCGACTTGATGGCTATCAACACAATGTACCATCCAAATCTTCATCACTGTTGGACTCAACCTACTTTCACAACTCATAGAAAAGGTTAGTCTAACAAACATGGTTGTCCCAATCATCAATGCACTCCATTAATACATAATGGATGCCTCAAGATCCTTTGATCTATATATCTGATGATTGACCACAACCCAAATCAAAAGATTGAAAGATATTGATTTGTCTTGAGTATATTAATGTAACTAATGCTTTATATACTCAAGAACTTTCGATTGTCCTTTAATCAACAAAGCGTACCATCAACATATGATTGGTTCTTTGATAATTAATTGATAACCGATCACAATTTAAATTGACTTTAAATTGTTACGAGTATGTATATCAACTACACAAGTTTCATATACTCATTTTAATAGTTTCTATCTAATGATCCAAATTATATGGAATTGATAGAGGGGGATCAATACTACTTGAGACCATCAAATGTGTGCATATAAATAATTTAACTTTGAATCACTATGCACATATTCAATTTAATATTGCTTTGGAGTTTAACCTATATTTCTATGAGTATACTAAAACTACACATGTTTTATATATACTCAAGGATTTGTTTCTAAGTAATGATCCTTAATGTATTTAGCACGATGAAAGGGATCAATGCTATTAAAACTTCAAGATAAAGAATGGACTCCTCCTAAATGTGTGCATTCAAATATATATGGACTTGAAAACAACATGCACAACTTAAAATGAAACTATGGTGGAGTTCGCCCTTTTTCTTGAATCCAAGAAATGCATCTAGAAATAATAGAATTGTATTGGATGCATACCTTTGGGATTTTCATTTTTCAATAAGATGAGACTTTGATATTTCTATCTTTTCATCCAAATGAGACAAATAAGAAATAAGCTCAACAAAAGAGTTAGTCTCATAAGAAGATTATCATTAATTAACAATTGAGACTAATCAATATTATGATTATCAAAAGGGTTACTCTCATAATTAGGTTTGTCATTAACGCCGAAACCAAATGAATGGAGCTTGAACTTTTACAGCCGAGGAGATGTGGCACCGTGTGGCCGACGATGGGGAAGAAGATGCTAGGGGCGACAGTGCTACGGGCAGTGAGGATTTCAACTGAGGTGGGGAAACTATCAGAGGGTTATGAGGCGTGTGTATGGAGACAAGAATGGCCAAGTCATGGCTTAAATAGCCGAAGAGGGGAGGTCGATGTCTTGGCATCTATGGAGGGCGAGGTCGGTTTGCAGCGACATGGTGAGGGCGTTCTGCGCCGAGGCGAGTTGGCGCAAGGAGGTGTGACCACAACGGTGGAGTGGCAATGAGGTGCTGGCAGGCGGGCCCAGGCGCAAGGAGGCAGCGACAGTGAAGCAAGCACATGGCGGTGCACGGCGTGGGCACGCGAGTGCGTGCATGGCGTGATTCAGGTGCGGGTGGAGAGCGCACCGGAGTGCGTGTGTCACGTGCAGGCGTGCGGTGCAATGTGCACGGTGCACACGAGCATCGTGAAGCGTGACCGGGGCTTGAGCGCATACTAGGGGGCACTATAGGTGCACACGAGCAATGTGCACGGTGCACACGCTCTGCACGCAGCCTGTGGCTTACGAGCGGGCCCAAGGTAGGGTGCCGATCTTAGTGGCAATGAGAAAGGAGAGAGAGACTAGGGGGCACTATAGGTGGGTCCAGGGCCACCAGCAGAGGGAGAGGAGCCAAAGAGCTGACTGGTGGGCCTAGGGTCTGCTTGGCAGTGTAAAATAACTCATATTTTATTAGACCACTAAATGAAGTTGGAAATTTTTCAAACTTTTTGCATAAGGTTCTGATGTCATTACTAAGCTGCCATAAAATTTTCCAGGGATGTTCAAACTTGTGCAAAATTTAAAAAATTATGACAAGGACATTGTTCTATTTACCCTTTGCTATTTTTGATTTTCTAAAGGCATTAAATGATTTCAAAATTTTCTGAACCTTTTAGAGGATGATCTCAGGGTTAATTAGGATTTAAATAAATTTTCTCTAGACTTTATGTTTGTCTAATTTTGAAATTTAAAATTATGAATTCATTTATGTAACCATTAGAAGCATTTCTTTAATTAGGAAAAATTCTAGAAAAAATAATTAAATAGTGAAAATTTTAATTCAAGGCTAAATTTCAATTTCAAATTTTGTGTTTCCACTTTATTTTAGTTTGGGCTATTACATTGGATCCTGGGGGAGCCATAGCACCTGCTAGTACCCCTCACTCCACCCCTGCTATTGGGCCCAGGGTTTGAAACATCGACGAAAATCGCGATTTTCGACCATATCAGTCCAGCTCGATAAACGGAACCGATCATAAACCGGTCCAATTCAAATTAAATTTCAAAAAAAGGAAATTTGAGAACATTTATCCAAAAATTCACTAAAATTAGTATTAATAGCCTTTTGACATATGCCATAAACTTTGGGGAATTTTTTTTTGACAAATTTTCCTTGCATTTTTTCCCAATTTTCCTTGAGTGTTAGTTTTCGATGTAAACCAATCGAAAATCGGTCAAACTAGTCGGTTTTTTGTGGGTGCTCTGGTCTTAGATTAGCAATTAGGATCCTTACTATTGCATTGGACTGGCAATTAACGCAACCCGTAAGAAACCTGATCACTTATTTGAAAACTGTACCCGGATAGCCAATCAATCAGCAAGTCACGCGTCGCATGCGATCGTCTACCGACTGATTGATACCAATATGAGCTTCCCGCAAATATGTGTCTAGTGCTAGTTCCCTGGATCAGTAGCCTAGTACCCTCATATTCCTCAATTGAGATGTATCACAACGACATACACAACTATTGATATAGTTTAAGGGTATAATTATTACAGTTTACGGCCAACCGATCGAATATAACATGAGAGAAAACCAAGTACAGAAGAAGTCCGAAAGAAACTCTGTGGTGTGCCTTCCATAACCCAAAGGCAACCGACTGGGGAAAGACCCAGTTAACCACCAGCGAAGTCGTCGGGAACTGGCGCACATTGCGGATCGTCGAGCGGATCTTCATTACCTTCCTCTATCCCAAAAATTGTGAGAGCAAATGGTGAGTACACGTATGTACTCGCAAGACTTTAGTGTATGGAAACAATAATATAAATGCAGGGTTACAAACAAAGGATAAAAGTTTATATACTAAGTCTATCTCGAGCATAAAGCAACTTTTGTTTTCAATGGATCAATAATTTCAAAACAACATGAAATTTAAAGAGCAGTTGTAATGAAAGTAATTACAACATAAATATTTATTTAGCTAACAATTCATATTCCATCCATCCATTAATCCGCCCCACGAATTCATCATTCCAGTTTCTAATCTGTTTCCCCATTCCATTTTGCAAATCATTTCTATATCACCAAACCACCAAACCGACTTCATTTCAGCAAGCCACCACCAATGCCCACCCGTTTTTCCAAAAGCGATTCCAAAACCAAAACAAAGTCTATACATGACAATATTTTCCAAGTTGCTCTTGACTGTGAGCACGGCTAATCGATTAGATTTATTCCCTATAGATATTATATAATTTATCCACATGACACATTCTAGCAATCATATCAACCATGCCACGCGATACTCATCGTATCCATTTTGCTAGACTGTGACGAAACCATTCCACTCGCTATAGTCTAGTCTCGCACCAGCCCCGGTGATGTGCATTCCCTTGCTATGGTGGGGGATGTACACACAGTACTCGCGATGGTTTACGCTCCATCGACTTTCGCTCCATAGCAAGGCATACACCGTTATATTGGAATACCCCGACCCCAATGCCTCGGCGAGGGAGTACCTAGAACAACACCAGTACCTTCGGTGTCTATCCATACTGCTTTGGCCAGAATGCAAGGTTAACCCTAACTCCTGTACTAGGTTAAGGCTATCCCATACTAGCATATGTGGTTGCACGGATTGACTTAGTCGATAGTATCAAGTTCGGTCCTTAGGGTGACTCGGGCGAGATCTTCCAAAACCTCTTGCTATGGCGATAGGAGTCTTCAGTAGTACCCTTGGTACACACGATGGTCCCCCGACACATCGCCCTCATCCTTCCCATAGCAAAGCAACCACCAAACCAATTACCAAACGCATTCTCATCACAATCACCACAATAATCAATCATCTCGCCCGTGTCTAAATCACATTTCCCCTTTTATTTTCCATTTCTTTTTACCAACATATTCATTTTTAGCCTATTCAAAACCAAATCGCCATTTCAGATTTTCCAACTACGACCCGAATCTAAACCATAATCCAAATCCAACCATAATCCGAATCCAAATCATAAATCAATTCCAACCATAATCCGAATCCAAACCATAAACTAATTCCAACCATAATCCGAATCCAAACCAAATATCATATCCAAGAGGAATCACATTTTGATCGATTCAGGACTCCTTGTGACACCATCTACGACATGACTAAGCATATGCAGTATACTAAGGGTTTATACACCTTTCGAAGTTTATTGTAATGTTTAAACTAACCCTAGTGTTTATCAATTTTCTCGTGACAAATATGATTAAGGTAATCGACCAATCTTGGGTTTACCTACTAATTACCCACAACTTAACATCTTTACAGAATGTACACGCATGCATAATAGTTTTGACAAAATGGAAATTAAGCTTTGTAGATATCGGATCAATATGATCAAAGTGGGTGCTTACCTATTTGCTATTCAACAAATTCGGACTCTGGGTCGAAGTTGGGATTGTCAACAGACTCCGACACACCAGCGTCTACATGATCAAAAAGCAAAAGGAATAACAAAACAAATCAAAACAGGCAAGAAAGAATCGAACGCAAGGGCAATTCAAATCCGCAAAGTAGGAACTAAACTGAACTAAAAGAAATTCAAAATTAACCCTGGTGCCCAGCAGTTCCGACAACAGTTTAGCGGTGGTGCCGCTGGAGGCCGGCAGTACCGGCCCACAAGCCCGGTAATGTCGGAGGCCTGGTGGGTGCTCTCTGGAAAATAACTACTGACGTTCTACGGGCGGTACTACCGGCCATTAACCCCGGTAGTGCCGGATTTTCCATAGATCGAAGGGATGCTCTCTGGAAAATTGCTACCGGCGTTGTATCCACGGTACTACCACTCGAGCGGCAATACCGGGCCTATAACGTCGGTAGTGTCGGCCTTCCAGCGAAATTAGGGTTTTGAAAATGGGTCTTTTGCGCAAAAAAGTTTGAAACTTTGAGACGATCTCATGGTTAGGTTCCTAGCGGCGCTAGGGACCCATTCACACCGGTCTCGCCAAGTTTCAAGCTTGACTGAGTTTCCCACTTTTCAAATGCGAAAATCCTAATTAATACCAAATTTCGATTTTCAACCCGAATGGAGTTCAAACTCGATTCTTTTTGCGAGAATCAAACTTTAGCAATATCGGATATATTGTAGAGTCATTTTCTTGACTTTTGGAGCTAGGATTCCAAAGAAAACTCCAAGACTCAAGAAAATAACTTTTAAGCAAACAAATATGACAAAAAGGCTAATTAGGGTTTTCGGATCGAATCTTTCACGCCAACTAAAACTTTTGAGCTTATACTAACCCTAGGAGCTCAACTAGGCAACAAACTACCCCACTAACTTGGTTTTCTAGGGTTAAACTAGAAGATTGAAAATGAGAGAAAAGGAAGAACTAGGGTCTAGAGCTCAAAACCAAATGGATTGATCTAGGGTTTGATTTACTAACCTTGAGGCTTGCTTAGGGCTTAGTGAAGCTGCTCCACACATTCTCTTGCTTTCTCTCCTTGCTTCTTGGGCTCAGCTCGGCCTAGAGAGAGAGAGAGAGAGAGAGAGAGAGAGAGGAGAGGGGAACTCGGGAGAGGAGAGGGGGCGGTAGTGCTACCCGTCCGGTAGTACCGTGCTCTGAACGACAGTAGCTCCGGCTTTGGCTGAAAAACTCTGATTTCTTCGCAAAATGTATCGAAGTTCGGAATTTTTTCCTCCGGGGGTTCTTAGGATGCATTTAAGAATTCCAAAGGAAGACTCTAGGGTTTAGGTTGCGAAGGTTTTCTAGCGGATTCGAAGGTTAGGGTTTCGGGCTAAAATCGATCGAAACAGTTCGAACGATTAAACCCTGACACAAACAAAACCAAATTAAGAACCAAAAGAACATCAAAGCAAGATTAGGCACTTAATTAACTAATTACTCTTAATTACAAAACTAGGGTGTTACAGTTTTTGAATTATTTTGCCACTGCTTGATCACTAAATTCAAAAGTTTGACTTTGAATTTTGTTCGGTTTCACCGATTTTCAACGAAAATCAATTACCACATGGTTACGATTTCCGAGCTCGGTTCACTAATATAAACCATGATTGGACCTGATTACCATGCTGCCAGTATCGTACTATATGCGTCACGTACAACAATTTCTTCATAACTGTTGTTGCATCATATCATTCTAAATTAAAATACGTGGACAAATGAAATCAAATAAATAAATGAAAAAACAAAAGCAAGAAGAAAGGAAAACGACAAAATCCGGAAAGAGGGGTCGGAGAAGGGGTCTTAGTCATTTTGAAGATTTTTGAGACTTGGTTTCATGGAGTGGATGTCATTTTGGGATTCGGTGGCTTTGAACTGATTAAGAAAATGTATTTTTGAATTTTGAAGGTTTTTTGGATTAATTAAATCCGAAAAAGAAAAAAATAAATGAAAAAACAAAAATGAAAAAAATAAACAATTAATCAGCGGACTCCATCGACCGAAAAAAATTAAAAAACCAGAAGAAAAAAAGTTTTGATTTTTAAGCGGCCGAGAACCGCTTAAAATTTTTTTTAAAAAAAGAAGTGAATTCAGCGGTCGAGGACCACTTAAATATTAAAAAAATATATAAAATATATTTAGCGGTTGGGACCGCTTAAATAAAAAAAAATTCAACGCTCCAAGATAACTGAATTCGTATTAAAAAAAGTAAAAAAATTCAGCGTTTCCAAACATCTGAATTCAACTGTTTAGGAGCTATTTTTGTAATTTATTTGGATGAATGGCTAGTTTCGAGAAAAAAATTTAAAACCAGGCCAGAACAGTAAAAAATTCGCAACACGGTGACTCTTGACCATGTCGGAGCAGAGGCAACGACGTGGCGCGGTGGCTCCCGTGCCAAAGCAGAGGAGGTGGCGGCACGACGCGACATGGATCAGATGGCGACAAGGTGACGACAGGTGCGAGATAAGTTTTCCAAGTAGGCACGACGCGACACAAATCAGATGGGGACAGGGTGAGGGCTGGCGCAAGCTAGGTTTTCTGTTCAATTGATTGATGGGATAAAGTTAAATGAGATAGGATCGTTCTGTACCATTTGGTTTCATTATTTTAGGTGAATGGAATGATTCAACATCTATAGAAGATATTCTTCAAATTTGTATCACTTGATCCAGAATGAAATGGTTCCATTCAAACAACCAAACATATGAATAATTTTTTTCTTAAACCATCTCATGCATATACCACTTGATACAAGCAACCAAACACATCCAAGTATCTGTGCTCCCTCCTGGTGTTGGCCTCGTTATGTTACCTTATCCCTCCCTCATCTATGGCGTCTGCTTCATGTACCCACGACGACAACCACGCCATGCCCGCTTAAACGAAGCTTTAATAACCATGGCCGAAATCACCGGCAAACTCGTCCGGCTTGCACTCCACAAGCCTTAGCATTTGCCACACAGCACAACTTCCAATCACGCATCATGTTTTCAGAAAATAATAATCAAGTGGGCAAGGTGAAGTAATAACTCTTGGATAACAGCAGAGACAAACATGGAACTTGATCATGTTCTTTTCCTATTTTTCATGGATTACTGCGCCCGGACTTGCAGTCTGAAAATGATAGGCCAGGGGCTCAGGGCATACAAGTTGGAGGTGTGACAAGTGACAGTTTTTGGTGAACAAGACTGACCTGATCAAGCGGATCAGTATAAATTATAAAATCTCTATGATTTGTATCCAGTACAGCCAAATCCATTTTTCGTCTGAACACACCAATCACTTGGACGAGGAATGCTTCAGTAAAGTTTCGGCGTGGTGGTTTTCACCATCCTAGTCTGAAGCAACCACAATCTACAGGTCAATTTCCCAGAACTTCATAGACATGAATCTATCAAGTGAAGAAATGTAATGCGGACATGCCTCATTTGATGTACAGAAGTTTTCATCAACCAAGGTTTGGAAGGAACCATCAAACTTCAAAATTATCTGTCTTTGACATACCTGTCTATTGTCTACAGCTCGTCATGTTCCACAGTATCTGCATTGTCATAAATAAGGTAAGAAAATGCAAGGTGCCATCTTCAAAACTTACGAAACAAAAGCATAGAACCAACCAGATTTAACATCTCCGAAGAAAAATGAAATTTCTCTGGCTGCAGATTGCACTGAATCGGAACCATGCACACAATTTTTCTCTGAGTCCAACCCGCACATTGCTCTAATGCTGTAATGAGAAGCATAGTATTGGTGAATAACAAGGAAGAAATGGAAAAGCACAGCAGCAAGAGTCAGACAACACATTAAAGCTCATTAATAAAGTTGATGGGTTATTATCAGAGAGACGGTCACAGATACTCTGCCAAGTCTTTCAGTTTCTCGGAACATTGCTAATAGTTGTTCCCCATGTTGCATTGGAATGATTAATAATACTAAAAAATGACTTTTAAGTGTTCTCAACTACAAAAAGAAAAGAGTATAGTTCTTAACCTGTTAGGTTGAGAAGTTTTAGCTTTTCTTGCATCAGTTGGCCCAATCAAAGCTCGCCAATGTGAGATGGCATCATGCCTTTCCAAAACCATAGTGAGAACAGGACCACTAAAGATCAACACAAACATAAACAAGCATGTTAGAAACTGCTTACTGTTGTTGAGGCTTATTATCCCAGGACCGGGAGTGCCCAATGCGAGTGTATATGTACCTTAAATGGAACTAATTTTTCTTTGAGTGAACAAAAAAATTCCATATGGACTCAGATGTAATGTTACCATTCATACTAGTCCTTTGGAGGACATGCTAAGTAAAGAAAAAAATCTCACTTCAATGTTCTAAGTAACTTCCTTGGTAAAGGCTCAGAACCTAAAGATCTTCATTGCGTTCTTAAATTATTCAGTCAAACAAAAAGCCTGTGAGTTCACTGCAACAAAATATTGTCACCCAAAATAAAGAATGCATTCCATTTCCAAGTAGGACAAGCGCATGATGTGTTCATATTTTAAGAAATATGCTACTTTTTTAAAGACTTCGTAGCCAAACAAACCAAGTTAGCTCAGGGTTAGGTGTTGGAAGGAGTACATCTTGTACCCTGCCACAAGACATCTCATATTTTTCCAATTCACAAGATCCTCTGAGGCCTTAAGAAAGGAACAAAATATAAGTCTTTCAAACAACAATACCTCGTCATATACTTCACTAGGTTGTCGAAGAAGCTCCTCCCGGAATGCTCTGCGTAGAAGAGAGATGCCCTCTCTGCATCCAGCCGAACCACGGCCTCTTTGACGATATCAAATCCAGACTCCAAGATGACCTCCTTGATTTTCTCCGTGTAGTTTCCCGACAAACCGTCCGGTTTGATCATCGCCAGCGTCCTCTCCCTCTCGACAGCCCCGCAGCTCCAGCCCCTAAATTAGTCACACAGCAAACCTCCCCTGTCACTTGTAAGTTCATCACTTCATTGCACTATTCACAAATGCATGCAGCTCTCAATCTCAGACTAGACAAGGCTCCACATGGTAGAGCCACTTCCTAACTACAGCCACATTTACCGCAAAAGCACCCCTGAACAAAGAGCTGCTTCAATTCGATTGCTCTAAAGTAATATTTGCTCAAAGAATCACTATGTCTCGGTACAAGAACTTGGTAGTCGTGTCTACAATCGTTTTGCCCAACGGATCCTGATTAAGCGTGCGATGCAGTGAGCTGAGGATGGCCAAGCTAATTAGGAACCAAATCTTGCTCAGATCTGTCGAAAGAAGAATACTCTAGCCCGCAAATCTAACATTTTTATGAGAAATAAATGTAATTAAGACGCTACTTTCTGCAGCATGGACTTTGGGGTTAGCAGACGCCCCACCCAAAGGTTCAGCGGAGGGGGAGTGAAACAAGCGCGGTGGCTTACCCGTGGAGGAAGAGGAGGAGACGCAGAAGGCAGATGACGAGAGCGGGCGTCGCCGGTGAGGTTGCTCCGGCCATCTCCGGCAAGGCGTGAGAGGACTAGGAGGCAGGCGGTGGTCTCGCGCAGCCTTTCCTCCTGTCCGCACGGGTGTTTTTGCTGTTCAGTTACCGGCTTACCGCGGCGCGGTTACGGCTGAGCAGGTTTTCACTGCAAGCGACTAGGGATGGCAAAATTACCCGTGGGTTCGGGTATCCGTGGGTACCCGACCCGATGGGTTCGGGTATGGGTTTGATTTCAGACCCGTGGGTTTCAAATTTCGGGTTCGGGTTTGGGTTCGGGTTCGGGTTCGGGTTCGGTTCTGCACCCGTGGGTACCCATGGGTACCCGAATTAATTAATATAAATTAAAAATAATGGAAAGTTAATTCAAGATTTTCAAGCATCGTTTGAGATGTAAGATGCGGTAACTTTCATGATTATATACACCATATATTTTTCCTTTAAACATAGAAATTACAAATGAATTGATTGATAATTGATGGTTGAAAATTTAATTGCAAGGTGATTAGGTGAATTTAATTTCGGGTTCGGGTACCCGTTCGGGTTCGGGTACCCATCGGGTTCGGGTATGGGCGTGGGTATGTACCCGTGAGAGATTTCGGGTTCGGGTTCGGGTATGAATTTCGGGTTTCGGGTTCGGGTCTGCGGGAGGTCTACCCGCCCGAACCCGCCCGATTGCCATCCCTACAAGCGACCAGCAATCTTGCTCAAAATAAAGGGCACGATTGGACAAAGGGCACGATTGGACCTCTCGCCGATCCTTACCTAGCAATTTTACTTAGAGCTTCTCCAACAGTCTCTTTATCCCTTTCTTTATCCATAAAAATAGGGTACCTCAAAGCACAATAAAGTAAAATTCTTTTTGAACAGATTTTCCATTCACCTTCCTATCTCTAGAGATAAGCGAGAGAATTCAAAAATATCATGATTCTCTCCCTTCCCCATCCCGTTCGGCATCGATTCAAAAGGTAACGGCTGTCACTCCCGTGTCCGCGAGGACCCCTGGGCAGCACCCTTGAAGAGGCTCCGACGACGATGATGACCTCCGACATGGGGGACGTCGCCATGCTGCCCCCACAAGAGATGGTGCGCGCACGTCCACTGGTGGGGCCGAGCTTGCCGCGCTGTTGTCCATGCTCGAGGGCGTCGGCCGCACGCTCAAGGAGCAGGACTTGCAGCAATCCGGCTTCCTCGACTAAATCCGGCGAGGTGATGTGGCTCTAGCCCACACTCCTCTCCTTCCTCGTTTCATCGCCTCCGGTTCTGCTTTTTTTCGTTTGTGCTTATGGAGTCTCCCCTGCACTTCATTCGTGTTATCGGTTCTTGAAAAGATGGAACAGACGTTCATCATGATCAAACCCAACGGCGTCCAGAGAGTCTTGATAAACTGATAAACTGATATTCTGATCTTTCTTTCTTCCAATTTTTTAAAGAAGATTTTGTGGTTAGGGATCGATTAAATATAGTACTCGGAAGTTGTCCGTAAGATTTCGAGCTATTTTCTTGGATTTGGCACTATGTTTTGTGGATTTTTTTTATGGGAAGGACTAGCGCTCGGAAGTCCAATGGGTAACCTCCCATCGGACGCATCGTCGCAACATTTTTTAATAACACGTGCAACATTTGTAATCATCACTTGCAACAAAAACACAATAAATCCATAGTTGCAACATTTCTTTGCAATGTATGCAACAAAATCTAACTATAGCTGCAACAAAATGAATTTAACCCACAACAAATTCACAGCACAATGCGACAACCGATTGCTACCTCTGCAGCAAAATTCACTCTATCTGCAACAAACCCATTGTATCAATTAAAGGATGCAACGACATTGCAATAAACAATCAAAACACATAGGATATGAGGTTGCAATATTTTGATTGAACTTGTGCAACAAATAAAATGAATGCCTGCAACAAATCACAATGTTTCAATCACAGCTTCTTGGGGTTGAGGGATTTGTGATATTGGTGTTGTGATTGAAGATGAGGCCTAGGATCTCAAACCCCAAGAAGCTTTTTCATACCTAGGATCTCAGCCTTTTTTTCAAATCACAAATGTCTCCTCGATGTAGTTGTGAACGAGGAGGGAGTAGATGTCGGCGAGGAGGGCATTGTCGTCGAGGTAGCAGGTGAGCCACTCGAAGGAGGTGGGGAGCGGGTAGAGGTCAATGCGGACCTTGGAGAGCGGGGTTGGCAGCTCGATGGTGTCGTCGGCAATGAGGGCATCTTCTTCGGCTCTGATGAAGCCGCGCGCGCTGCTGGCTAGCCGAGCCACCGCCATGTGCTGCTCCATCGTCATCTTCCGCACTGCCGCCGAAGCCTCGTTCACCATGCTGCCACCAAAATTGAGAAGATGCGTGAGAACTCAGCCGCACCATTAAGCTGACGATGACGTCAGCGTCCACTTGTGCCACGTCAGCGATAACGTCATCTGTGATGTCAGCGGTGATACAGTAATTCCTTTTCGACGAAAAATAAATCCAAAAACTGA
Organism: Rhipidocladum racemiflorum; assembly: GCA_036346355.1. Lineage (NCBI taxonomy): Eukaryota > Viridiplantae > Streptophyta > Magnoliopsida > Poales > Poaceae > Rhipidocladum > Rhipidocladum racemiflorum. Next base: position 27,507,595 of record CM070571.1, read on the forward strand.
AAACCCTAGCTGACGTCAGCAGTGACTTCATTAATCCAATTTTCCAATAGATAAATAATCAGTAAATTACGATTATTCATTTTTATTTATTTTCAAACTTCCGAGAGCCCGTTCTCCTTTGTTCGAGCCTCGATTCTAGTGATTCAAAATTTTAAATTCATCTAAATTCAAGTTCTACCTCTTGTGCCATTCTTTTTTAATTTTTGAATGTTGTTTATATTTTGTTTATTTATTTGTTCTTGTTTCACGTGTAGACGACGTCATCGAAACTTGACCAATTCAACAGTCGAAGGTAGAACCAACAGGAGGCAATGAAGGCGAGTCTTCCTTGACTATGTTGATCCCAAATTTATAAAATGCATATGTTATTTTAAATTATGCATGCTTACCTTTATGCAATGTATTTCAAATCTAGTCTTAAGACTTAGCTAAAGACCTGAACTTGTTTTGACCCCTTTGATACTGATTATGTCGAACCTCTGTCACCCTAGATGATACTAGTTATTTTATTTGATAATAACCAGTAGTGTAGCATGGGACAGTAGAATTGCTTAGTCGAGCTTCAATGTTTCGATATTATGCCATTATGGGAATTATTTCAAACTTTGTTTAAAATATTTTGTGAAGTTGTGAAAATTAGTATTGCTGCTGTTATGTAAATAGAATATAATGAAAAAAGGTTTAGACTGAGGCAAATGGATATTTGGTGTGTGCTGGATGCACGAGAATGCTTTTGGTAAAGTGAATATTCCGCCTTAGTAAATTAAGGAACGAAGCGTAGGGGTGAAAATCGAGCCAAATCATCATTTTTCGAGCTTTTTTCGAAATTGACACAGTTTGATTTAATATAATTTTATTTACAATTTGGAAGTATTTTTAGAATCGAACCAACTAGCCGAGCCGAGCCGAGCTAGAGCAAAAACCAATTTCATTCAAAATTAACTCATTCAATGATTAATCAAAAAATGAGTGTAATTGGAGCAATTTTGAACCGAGCCAACAGCCCCACAAACGAGCTTTTTTTCCAGCCCTACCGAAGCGTGTGTTACCATAGACCGAGCACTACCGTACAACCACAAGTCTATATGGGTACGACTTGATCAGTTAATTTGTACGTATCATTGTTGGCATCACAATTTGGTGGAATGTGGGTACCGGATGGAGACACTCACAAGGCGCAAGAGCGGACTTCTAAACTGGACGGTTAGAACCCTAACAATGGTAGAACTTTAGCGCATGAAGTTAATATTGAGGCCGTGCATTGTAAAGGCCTTGTCATGGTATCTCTGTTGACACACCAAAAGAAGTGTGCATGGCAACAAGGTAAAGCTCTACACACTTTGCAGACTTAAAACTACTTAAGTAACTGTGCCCACGGTCAAGGGTAGGTGACGTACACTTGCACATTATAGATTTTATGGTTTTATTTTAAATAAAAATGATGGTTTGGGAATCCATAAGTGGACAGAACTCTCGGGTTGTGGTTTTGCGGTTAGAGCCAGTCGGGTGACTGGAAGCTGCTTAGTTGACATATTAAATTTAATGTTTTCAACTACATTTGGTTAAATGATGCTTTGTGAAATTATTAGTGGTATTTAAAGTTAAACACTACTTAAGCTAAATGATCCATATTATGCCTTCATTTGTTAAGTCTTGCATATGGTTATCATGCATTATTGTGAAATCATGTGCTGAAAATTGGCTTAGAATTGAATTTGCAAAATGTGCTATTTCAGATAATTATTTGATATACTTGTGATAGCATGGTAATTGTTTTGCTTGATGCAATGCGCTCATGTGAGTAGCTGCATGAACTGATCTTGAGTCAAGTCGTGGACTTGTGCTCGAAATATTATTTTGTGTTTTGTTCATGTGCAGGTGTTGCTTGAGGTCGAACGTGGTCGGTGACAGGACCGTAACTAGGTTCATGGAGGAACTGAGGTTCAGGACTAGGTTCAGGGAGGAACCGAGGTCCTAGTGGTCAAGGATGTCATGCGGGATGTTCGGACTAGAGAACAGTGCACGTGAAGACGAGTGAGTCACGCGGTAGCGGCAGGTGGGCTGTACGCGTGCATACGAGAGTTTTGGGCTGTGTGCGTATAATTGGGCCATGTGTAATTGGGCCAGATTGATATGCATGCATGTATCTATATACAAACTCTTTAGGTTTGCTCATTATAAATAGTGGGAGGTGCCATCTGTTTATTCATAACTGTGGATTAGGGTTTGTACTCTTTTGTTTGGAGTACTGTAATCAGACTAGACAAATAGAAATAAAAATTAAGTTTTTCATCAAGCCGCACAAGAGAAAACGGAAACAGCAAGGCAGACGGCGGAGTGTTCCAGCGAATCGGAGAGATCAACGCTACAGTGCTTTCCTCGAGTTACAGTACCGTGGTTGCTACAGTATTTTCGCGTGTCACATTGCTCATCTGCAGTACCATGCTACAGTATTTTCGTCTCGCTGCAGCACTGTCGCTACAGTAATGCGTTGTTTTCTCTCTCCTCTTTTGGATGCCTGATTTGGTTCTAGATTGATTCGATTTTCACCATGATAATTTTGATTTGATCTATTCCAAACCTTTCTAGGACATCAAGTTAGTGATCTAAAAGGTTTGATTGGTTAATTCTTTATAGATTTTGTTTAATCATGAAATTAGGGTTTAACAATTCTCGTCATTATTGATACAATCAACTTGTGAAGCTTATAACTTTTGATCCGTAGATCCGATTGAGTTGATTCTTGTTGGGTTAGTTTTGAAATTGAATCTAGTTTCTACAGTTTAAATTTCACATCAATCTGAAAGTTGGATTTTGAGGAGTTAAGGTTAGATTTATTCTCGGTATAATCTGTCATAGCAAGATTGCAGAGTTCATAACTTTTGATCCGTAAGTCCGATCGAGCTAATTCCTTTTTGTTAGATTAGTATTGGAATCTAGTTTCTTGTGTTCAAATTTCAGGTCAATCCGATGGCTGTATCTCCGTGAATTAGCGATTAATCTGTTTTTATTGAATACGAAGCAATTATTTGATTCCGAATTGGGGTGAATTTTTAGTAGATCAAAATTTTGATTTTAGCTTTCGCGCAATGATTCACCCCCCTCTAATTGCTATATTAGTATATATTGATCCTACAATTATGTTTCCAAGGCTTGTGCGTACGGTTGTGTACTTACCCTTGCAACATTCCTACTTTCCACAGAGGAGTATGCAGAATGAAATATCCCGCACAATCAATTAACAGTTAACAATGAATTAGGAGAAGGATTAAATAAAAACAGTTAATAAACTTTATTAACGTATATGTAACATTACATTATGAATTGGCAAATCAAATACAAATATGGAATTAGGAAACAATAAAAGTCTCAATTACAAAATTCAATCCACTAATTACAATTTATTTGTACAAGATTACAAAGTATAAAATCCTAACTTACTGATCTCCATTTTTATCTGCATAACCTGCATTGAAATAAGACAGCAGGACCAAGGGGGAAGCACCAGTGGGGTGTTAGGGCTCCATTTTTGGGCTTGGCTAGGATAGATGCTCATCGTGAGAGCTTGGCGATGATGGCTGGGACTAGGGAAGTCAATGATCATGGTGGTGGTGTTCTGGGCAATTTAAGCTACAATCGAGGTGAGAAATTGGATCAGGGGACCCTAAGGAAGATTTGGGTTAGAGGAATTGGAGAATAGCTCCATCGAAGGGAAATTGAATTCGCTTGGTTTCTCGGTGCGGAGCGGAGATGAAGCTCCTTGGTGCAGTAATGGTGTTGGCTCTAGGGTGGGGATGAGAAGGAGGGTGTGTGTAGGCTAGGGTGACCCTTGGTGTTCCTTTTATAGCCGTGGAGAGGTGTCTTGGTTATTGACCCATGGGCGAGGTTTTGCAACCAAGGAAGAAAAGACAACGGCAGTGAGGTGCAGGAATTTTTTGCAGGATTGCTGTTCATGCGAGGCACTAGGGGCAGCGGTGGCAGTAGGATGAGGTGGTGGAGTAGGATAGGTGGTGTGATGGCTCAATAAAGGTTTTCCAGGGTGTAGCGTTGGTGGATGGACAGGGCGAGGCGCAAGTTCCGATGCTCATCGCGACATGGCTATCGGGCATTGTGCTAGCGAGGCTAGCGGTGAGGCGGTAGAGCAAGGTGATGATGTGGCACCGAGTTCCCATGTGTGTGTGTGTGTTTGTGCAACAATCAGTGAGAGAGTACGTGTGTGAGTGTGAAGGAGGGTGAGAGGTATCTCTAAGACGTTGTCATGGAAGTAGTCAATGTCGAGGAAGAAGCAAGGTGGTTGCGTTGATGCACTACCCAGAAACCTTATTGCCGCCCCGTGCAAGTGATCTCTGCGGCAACAGCTCGGAGATACCTCTCAACCTCCTTCACGGTACACACCAAGGAGGAAGGTCGGCGAGGTTCAGCCGTTCAACACAACAATATAGCAATCCAGAGATGACGAATTTGATGTCTCTAGCCTGGGCATCTCCAGGTGTTTATATACATGTGCTTATGTAACTGACAACATTATATCAATTGAATGCGGTATTTACTATTAATTGACTGCATAATCTCAATTAACTCACTAGAAACTAACAACACTTATGTCACTTACACTGAATTAAAATAGATGTTTAAATCGTATTTAAATAAAATGAATAGAGAGGTAATTGCAAGATCAGCAAATCAAAAAGGTAAATGCAAAGTTCCAGGAGACACTCTACGACACAACGCAAATTTTCATGCGAAAATATGTGAATATGCACGCGCACGTCTGTGTGTTTAGTCAATGTCCACCCTATGCCATCCTTATACCATGTGTCACATTATTCAAGGGGTGTTAAGAACTCCACTTTATAAGTTGACTTTTCTCCACTTGTATAGGCAATATGGTACTAAACCATGTATGCTTTAGGATTAAAGGAAATGAGCCTTCCATGAGCCAATTTCTAAAACCTATGGCCATCAATGATACACCCATCACCTAAACAACTAAGTTACCTGTGTCTGAAGGATCAGGCGACTCTGATGGGAAGACAACAATATGGCCTTTATGCCCCCACCTCCTTTGTGATCCGCCATCGCCTCCTCCTCGAACTAGAGTGAGCCACTGTCATCTCTCTGCTCCACCCGTATCACCTTTAATGGTCATTGTCTCCTCGCTAGTCTCATGTTGCCTCCCTACATCCTCGCTTCTTCCCCCCCCCCTTTGTCGCGCTATCGTTGCTCGGAGGAGGAAGGGAAGGAGGCGTGGGGAGACATGGAGGAAGAGGAGGATTTGGCTACGACAACGGCACAGGGAGGCAAGGAGGCAGCGGCAGTACTGCTAGAGAGGGCAGCGAGAGGATTGAGATGAGGGGAGAGGGAGGCGGCGGCGATGACGTAACAGTGTAACACAGGGCGAGAGCGGGAGGGAGGGCAGTGCCAAACACTTTTTGAGTATGAGTACGAGTAACCATCTCGAGAGAGAGGAATAGTGAGTGGGGCGTGATGATGGTCCCAACTCCCAAGGTGCGGAGTAAACTCTTTTGTTAGTTAAGAAAAATCGTCAAAAAAAAAGAGTCGTTAAGCTTAAAAGAATTTGGTCAGCCCACAAGTTCACCCTCGAACACACAAGAAACTTGGCCCGGCCCAACAGGCGTCCCGCTCCGTCACAGCTCCAGGTAAGGTACCGACTCCCCTCGCCGCCGGACGCGACGGCCACCGCACGCCACCAAAACAAAACAAAAACCCGAATAATTCCGCACTGCGCCCATCCCGAAAATATCCCCAAACCCTCGTCCCTCGCCGCCGCCGCCGACGGCCAGATCTCTGGCCATGGACGACGATGCCGCCGCCGACTCCCCGTCGCCCTCGCCCTCCCCGTCGCGCTCCTCCTCCCCGGTCCCCGTCGCCGATCCCGTCACTGTCGCCGCCGCACCCCCCGGCCACCTCGCCGTCGCCATCCCCATCCCCATCCCCATCCGGAAGCTCAGCCCCTCCAGCGGTGGCGGAGGGGGCGGCCGGGAGGACGCGTGGAGCGACGGCGCCACCTCTACGCTGATCGACGCCTGGGGGGAGCGCTTCATCGCGCTCGGCCGCGGCAGCCTCCGCCACCCGCAGTGGCAGGAGGTCGCCGAGGTCGTCTCCTCCCGCGACGGCTACTCCAAGCCGCCAAGGTCCGACGTCCAGTGCAAGAACCGCATCGACACCCTCAAGAAGAAGTACAAGGTCGAGAAGGGCAAGCCGGACTCCTCCTGGCCATTCTTCCACCGCCTCGACTACCTCCTTGCCCCCACCCACAAGCCCTCGGGCAATTCTTCGGCCGCGGCTGGCAATTCCTCCTCCTCCAACCCCGGCGCCCGGAGCACCGCGCATATGGCGCCGCTTGTCAACTTCCCGCAGCGCACCCGCACGTCGCTCTTGCCCTCGGCGGGGGCGAAGCGGAGGCTGCCGTCGCCACCCCAGGCGTCGGCGTCGTGGGAGTCGTCCGACGGCTTTCCACCGGAGCCACCGATGGCCACTGCGAATGGGAAGACAAGGCGCGTGGAGGAGGCGGTGAATGGCGCGGACAGCAGTGATCGCGCACAGGGGCTCCGCGACCTGGCGCGGGCCATTCGGCGGCTCGGGGAGGCGTATGAGCGCGTCGAGTCCGCAAAGCGGGAGCAGGAGCTCCGGATGGAGCGGGACCGTCTGGATGCTGCGCATGAGATGGAGGAGCAGCGCGTCCAGTTCTTCCTAAAGATGCAGATGGAGCTCCCCAAGGCCAACAATGGCACCCCCTCCGCAGCTGCTGCCATGGTTGGCAATTCCATTGCCATTGCCGCTGATGGCAGCGGCGCGAGGAGAACGGCTACAGCCACTGATGTCGCAACCAGCAGCAACCACCACGTCCGGTACCGTGTCAAGGACGGTAGGCACCACCGCCACGCCCCGCAGAACCCACATTACCAGTACAACCAGAACAGTGCTGGTGCACCTGCCACCGGCACCGAGAATGGCAGTGATACCGACAACAAGGAAGACGAGGAGGAGATGGAAGACGAAGATGAAGAGAGCCAGTGAGGCCACTCACTCGCATTACGGTGATTCAAGAATTTGTATCAGTTAATTGGCATTGTCCGGGTTATTAGAATTTCTCCCATTTAGGCTGGTCTGGGGGGGGGGGGGGGGGGCAGAAATGACTATTGAGTACTAGGTAGTAGTGATTTTAGCAACAAGGAGTAGCAGAGTTATGGTAAGTACCTGTGGGTGGGGTGTAACTTGTAGCTGCCTTTTTTGTTCCTGTGGTGTGATTCTGTGTTGGGAACTAGTATGATGGAACTGCCATGGAGAATGTCTCATCCTGGCTATGTGACTGTGTTAGCTGAGTCTGTGTTTGTTGTTTGAATCAGGATCAGTTGTCCAAAACTGTGTCATGTATGCAGATGTGCTCGGTGCCTCACTGTTCTCTTTCCTTGATTGAGTAAACTGAAATAGCCCCTGTTTTGAATTCTGAATTTTTACCTTATTTTCAGCTTGTGATGGAGATCTTCAGGTGGAATTGGGAAAAATTGAGTAAATAAATAACAATTAAATTGAAATTAAGAAAATAACCTGCAGTAAATTGAAATTCGATGAATGAAGGTGGTTTCCGCCAGGTGACGTGGCTTCCACCAGATGGTACGGTGGAAGAGGGGCTTCCGCCATGGGAGGTGGCAGAAGCGCCTCCCACATGCGCCGAGCCGGCCTCCTTGCTTCACCCGTGAGTGCTTTCGTGAGTGCATGCACATGGGGTGGTCACCCGTGAGTGCTTTTTCCTGAGTGCATGCACATGGGGTGGCGGGAATGGCACCGAAAGTAGCTTGTTCTCTTGTCATTTAATTAATTAATGACTAGCTTAACTACAAATTAGTAAGAAATGACTCGCTTAACGTAATATAATCAACACGAAAAAATAATCACCGCTTCGTCTATATAAGAGGCCGCTCCAGGCAACGCTCTTGCTCTCTCATCACTCTCACTCCGCTCTGTCAGGTGCGCTCTCTGAGGTGCTCTCTCTCTGTTTAATCTATGTAACATGTATTTTCATTTGCTAATTATTATATTATTTTATGTAAATAAACTGTTAGGTGCAACGATCTGGACCTCACAGCGCTCTTGTTCTTACTCCGCTCTCTGAGGTGCTCTCTCTTGTCATGATTTATAACATCTATTTACATTTGACTGATATGAGAATTTACATGACCTTTTATTTAGGACTTAGTAATATAGCGTTCTTTTGTGAATAAGTTTTCAAATGATTTCATGCCTATTAATGCATGTAGAGTACGGTTATTGTTTAGAAAACGTCATTATTATTATTTTTGAAATAAACATGCATATTTGCTAATTAGGACATTATTTTTTGTAAATAAAATGGAAGGTGATTATGAGCTGTAGTGAAAGGCAAGAATTGTTGTAGTAGGGGTGTTGATAAGAAATTATTTGAGCACAGTTATTAATCCTGTAGTAATACATACCATCGTTATATTTGATGCAAGTGAGCTAGGTTTTTATTGAGCTTCATAGTACTGCATGCATTACTTTCAGTGGTTGGTACATACATAAATTAATATTTTAACGTAAATAAATTGCAAGGTGCTTTGGTGGACAAGGCAAGGACTTATTGTAGGAGTGTCGATCTGTTCGGTGCTGTGAAGGTAATTTAATCTTTGTGTTGTACACCTTGTTATTATTTCATATGATTAAAAAATCATGTTTATTTGATAATGATTATATAAATTTTTGCACATAAGTTGGATGGTGCGCTTGGTAGTGGAAGTCAAGAATTATTGTAGCAACGGTTAAATGTGTAGAAATAATTTAAATTGTTATATTTGATGCTATTAAATTTAGTTGGTTGTTTACTGAAAATAGTTATTGTTTGATGTACCACAAGCATAGTAATTAGTGATCAAATGGTAGGCTAGATGATAAGCACAGTTCGTTGTTTGATGATAAGAGAAGGTGGTTGAGTGGTACGTAGTATTACATGCTATTAGTTTACGTTTGGTGTTTACTGAAATGTATAAAATTTAACGTAATTAATTTGTACGGTGTTTATGAGATCTAGTGTAAAAGGAAAAAATTTATTGTAGGGATGTCGACCTGTTAGGTGCTATGAATGTGTTTTTTACTTTGTCTTGTATACGATGTTTTAATATTCGCACTGTGTTGTAACATCCTCAAATTAATAAAAAGCTTATAATCGGATATTAAAATATGAAATCATTTGTTTGCTGTATTTTATGATTTTGCGTGCATTTATTGAATTGTTGGACAATGAAATGATTGTTGGAATAGATAAAAGCAAGGAAAAAGAGAAAATAAGAAATGGTAAAACTGTAAAATAAAAAGAATTACCTTAGTAAATTTTGTCTAACCCCAAAGTACCGTGGCTGATGACCTAGGTTGGTCAAAAATAGTGTGAACATCATTAAACCATGAAGTGTTAAATTTTTGGAAGTAAAAGTTAAAGCTGACCTAAATAGTAAAAGAATTATGGAGAAATCTAGAGAGAACTCTAGAGCTTGAAATTTTTACTGTAAGTAGGTCTTACCATTATCCTCAGTCAGTAAAATGTTAAAAAATTAATAAGTAGTTTAGCTATTTTTTTCACTTAATCATTGTAGTTTTGAAATTATGCAAAAAGTAGTAAAAGAATTCTAATAAAATAAATACTATGATTCTTGTTCTAAATTTTTTATGGTAGAACTATTATGCAGATTCACATTTCCAGTAAAAGTTTCAAAAATTAATATGTCCATCTAAACCCTTAAACAACTGAAAAACCGAATAAATTTTACTGTGCAGCAGGTAATGTCAGAATTTTACAAAATAGCCGTAAATAATTTTAACCTAAAATTTTTACTAACAGTGGCAAACTTATCCATTAACTTAGTCCAAAAGTTTGGAAAATTCAGGAGTTGAAATGACCCACAAATTTGGCGTGGAAAAAAATGGTTTTGCGTGATGAACATTAGTACGGTAGTAAATGATCAAATTTAACAATTGTTTTTTTTGTGAAATAATGGCTTACATAATAATACACTTTTGGACTACATGATACCATGTATTACTAACTGATACAATTAAATTTAATGACGCATGGACAGATTTCGATGGGTACAACACTGCATATTTACTATGGGGATGCTCCCACAGAAGTGCGCGGACCTTTTGTTAGCATGCAGAGCTGTATGCACACGCAGACTGCAATAGATCTTCCTATTGGACCTAAATACCTGATAGGGATAGTAGCTCAAACAATAGGTATTGACCAGAGAAGATATAAACTGCGCCTACAAGCGGTTCGGCCCCGTTTGGTGCCGAACAGCTCACAAGTAGTGTGCAACCTGTGGGAGCTTCGAAACAGAAGTTCCTGAGACCTGTACGTTGCAAAGGCCGTGGATGAATCTTTTCAGATTGGTGTGTACGCTGAGATGGTACCACGTCAATCAGGCGAGGAGGAAGGCACAGGGGCAACCTCGTCGGTGCCTGTAGAGGGCGACATTGGTATTGCCGGTAACACGTTAGAGGTGGGAGGGTCATCTGGGGGTCATACTACAGAAGTAAAGGAGAGTGTGGGGGGAGAGCACAGGGTTAATGTGGTCGTAGAGGAGGTCGATGTGGAGGTCATGGAAGATGAAGGCCTTGACACCACGGGTGAAGGCACAGAGGATGGTGAGGATGATGTGGGGTCTGCTGTTGCGTATTTCCGCCAATTAGATGCGGATCAATGCGTAATTACTGATTACTCACAGCTTTCCAGCTGGGGGTGCCAGCATAGCGACATACAGGTAGAACAAGTCTTCCCCAATAAAAGCGAGCTGGTGCACTTCATTAGCAGCTACGCCATCATGACCTGGCGTGAGCACTATGTCGCAAAGTCAGGGCCGAAAGTCTATGAGGTTAAATGCGCTAAGATCGGAGAATGCCTGTACCGTATACGGGCGTACCGACCAAAGAATGAGAGCCAGTTTGTCATTTCACGCTACAAGGGGCACAACTGTTGCGCCGAGGTGGTGATGAGCATGAACAATTCCATGGATGCCAAATTCATAGCCCAGACAATCCTTGGAGTCGTCCAAGCTGACATCAAACTAGCACCAAAGTCCATAATTGCCGAGATGCAGAGCCGATATGGGATGGTAATCCCGTACCATCTGGCGTGGCGAGCAAAACAGAAGGCTCTAACTATGTTATTTGGGTCATTCAAAGAGTCCTACAACTGGGCTCCTCGCCTTCTGCGCCAGATAGCAAAGACCAACCCAGGCACAGAATGGGGCATTGACCAACAGCCTGTGGTGCTAGAGAATGGATCCGTTGCTGAAGGTCACCAATTCCTTATGAGGCTTTGCTGGGCATTTGCACAGTGCATCGAAGCATTTAGGCATTGTCGCCCTGTGGTATGTGTGGATGGCACGTTCCTAACTGGGAAGTACCAGGGGACTCTTCTCACCGCCCTAGCTGCTGATGAGAACAATCAAATAGTCCTAGTTGCCTTTGCGATTGTCGAGAGCGAGAACAACGATAGTTGGCTTTAGTTCATGCGGTTCGTGAAGACCAAGGTGGTCAGGAATAGGCCCAGCGTGTGTGTCGTATCTGATCACAATGCTGGCCTGTTGCATGCTCTCGATGTTATGAAGGGGGGAGGGACCCATCGTTTGCTTGGCCTGATGTGGAATGCTGGTGGTGCATGCGACACCTAGGTGCAAACTTGTACACCGCATACAAGAAATCGCAACATGGTGAAGCAGTTAAGGATTATGTGCATGCAGAACCAAGTGCGTAAGTTCGAAGCAATATTTGCACAGTTGAACGAACGCACGAGGAAATTAGTGGCAGATCAGGAGCAACAGGCCTCCCAGATTGTTGGTGGTCAAGGAGTTACTGTACGGCGTAATACTACGTTCGCGCAGTGGATCGCCGGCAAACCGGCAGAGAGATGGGCACTGGCACACGACACGCACGGCGCACGGTAAGTAGTAATAATCTATTATATACCCCAGTATGTCCCGTTCTCTAATTGAAGTCTGACTGCATTTTCAGTTACATGGTCATGACCACGAACATCACTGAGTCGTACAACAATGTTCTGAGAGAGGTCCGTGGGCTACCGATATGCTCAATAATTGAGCTCACTTTTTATCGGACCATGGAGTAATTCCGAGACCGTGGTCGTGCAGCACAACAATCGGAGTCCGCATTTGCACCGCGTGTGGAAGCTCTTCTAGAGAAGCGCCGCTTGAAGGTACAATTTCACTTGGCGCAATTGTTCGATCCCGTGCGGAACGAATTCAAGATTTCATGCAGGAGGAAATATGCCTCGGGCTATATCGCGGGCGACACCATCCAAACGTGTTGGATTGGAGCGGACAAGGCACATTGCACTTGTAACAAGCCCTGTTTGGAGCACATTCCGTGCTCCCACGTGCTTGCCGCCTGTCGTCAGCTTGGTGGCAACACGGGAGCCTAGTTTGTGTCCCCGTACTACACAATGCAAGCTATACGGAACATGTGGCAGCCAAAAATGAGAAACTTTGGCGATCGTAGTTACAGGGACATGGTGGCCCCCTGTACGTGGCATCCGTTCCCTTCGACGAAGCGGAATCAACCAGGAAGGCCATCTTCATCGCGACTTAGGGGTGACATGGATGCTTCACATGGTGGTGTTGGTCTGCGGCTTTGTGGAAAATGCAGGCAGCCAGGCCATGACCGCAGAGCCTGCCCTAATAGGGCTTAATGTCACAATTGAGCTATTTTGAATATTGTATAAGTGTGAACTTATGTCCATGTCAGGTGGCGCTTGCGTATGAACTAGTAAATAAATGGAGAAGTTTTTTTATGTCATTATGTTGCCTTCTTATTTCAATAGGATGATGATAAACTATTTCTTATGGAGTATGTCATCTTTATTTTTCTTGAAGCTAACGTGAATCGGCCACTAAAATGGCACTCCCAGAGTTGCTCCACGAACAAATCGACTCAAAGCATAGGACCAGGAAATTGGCCGCACATGAAGAAGTTGTAAGACACACTACATAAATTAATGGTTTTCATGCACATTAATATTTTCCGTCTGATATACCATCTTCTTCTGCAGCTTCATGCCATGAGTCTAAGGGGATCCCGGCAGCTGAAAATTCTTGACGGCAGATTCGATGTCCCACTTGCGCATTGCGGGCTACTCCCATTTGCGAAGCTTATGAATGGGGCAAACATGGGCGGTGGAAGACGGACTCCTCTTCTGGTTTTAGACGCTCCACTTTTGACGGCCCTTGTTGATTGTTGGCGGCCAGAGACGCATACTTTCCACCTCCCGCTTGGGGAGATGACTATCACCCTACGAGATGTGGCGTTGATTACAGGGCTTCCCATTGCTGGCCAACCATTTGTTGTTGCAAAGCCAGAGCGAGTGGCATGGCAGCACTACCTAGAGAACAGTTAACATATACATATTGCATTTAATCAGCACCACTCAATCAAAATTTTAAAGGCCTTACATGATTAAACGAAACTGTAGGTTCGGCGTGGAGTACCATGGGAGCGACCAGGGGGGTGTCATTCTCATGGTTGCGATAGTTGGAAGAGTTCCAAGCTTGCCTAGGAGATGCGGACCTGGCAACCGTGAACAGACACTACGAAGTGTACCTACTCGGACTCCTAGGAGGTGTGATGTTCATGCACACAAATGGAGACAACGTCGGTCCACATCTTGTGTGGGTTGCCCGGCAGCTAGCCATGGATGCGTCAAACAGGGATGCACCACAGGGTTTCAACTGGGGATCCGCGGTTCTAGCGGACACCTATCGTGCCTTGTGTGACGCGTGCAGGCGGACAGCACCAAGCTCCATCTTGACGGGTTGTCCGTATCTTCTGCAGCTATGGTCATGGTTTTACCTTCCTATGTCTCGTCCAAGAGTTGAAAGGCCTTACTACCCAGTGCCTGTAGATGATGACGTACCCCAGCCGCTACGTCCAACATTTGGTTACATATACATGCACGCTAGGTTGCGCTGGGCGCAAGAAGTTGATCACGGGTCGTACATGCGCGTCGTTGCCGACCTGGACTTTCTGACCCAAGATCACGTCGATTGGGACCCGTTCTCCTACAATCGCATGCACGTAGTAGCAAAAGGAGGACGCATATCATTTGCGTGCAACCAAGACGAAGCGTACTGGCTCACGCAATGCCACATAGTGTGCATGAATGCTGTCGAGGTGTACTCACCAGAGCTTGTGCAATGATAGTTTGGTCGTCGACAGTTGATTCCTCCACCCCCCACGATCCGCCGGTCCGTCGCATGGGTAAGATGAAATCAACATTACATTTCTGAAGTCCCACTATAGTTATCATCATCTTGGACTAACGGCATGTACGCTAAATTTTCAGGAGGAGTGCACAAGGCCATAACTACGACTGGAGAGTTGTACATCAAGCACACATCACGCGATGGCTGGAGTCAGCTACGGACGATGTGTACGAGCCAACTGGGCCTTACGATGCCACTGAATACTAGGCCTACCTCGACTGGTACAGGCCTCGAACAAGGTGTGTTCTTCTTGCACGGCAAGCCCATGAACAAGCACAAAACTAAGTGGAGGACTATGCCGAGAGAGTTCACAGGCTGGTACGTGTACAGACTCCCATATGTGCTTAAATACTTTCGATATCATGTACAGCTTGGACATCGATATGTACTAATAGGACGATATCTTCGTACACAGACTCAGGAGTCGGCAAACTTACAGGACGAGGCGGACGAAATGTTTACGCAAACTGGGCATCAGGGTCCGCACAGGGGAAATCCTAGGCGTGGTTTCTTTCGCAGGGCGGGGGATCACTTGCGATCTGCCATACGGGCAGTTGGAGGCCACCGGTCGGGCACACGAAGAAGCTATGATGAGCCAGCCGATCCAACCCCCCAGCATTCGTGCCCACCCTTGAGGACAATGTCCATGGGGAAGCATCCTCCACCAGTTTCCCAGGCGGCCCCTCCACATCCGGCACGGGCATCGACATCAGCACATGGTGCTGATAGCCAACGACGTTCAGCGTTCACGCCGGTCACCGGGCCCCATCCAACGGGGGAGACATCACAGGGCCTGGATATGAATCGTCCAGTGACTCCACCGATTGGGATGGACGATGACATGTTCAGTTCCCAGCAGACATTTGGATACGGGAAGAACGCTCCCCCCAAATGAAGGAAACTGGCAGGCCTTCGACAATGCGTTCACTGAGACATTTGGTGCTGAATATGGATTATCTAGCTTGCTACAAACGCCTTTTACGCCATACCCTCGGTGACGCGTCCTGACCAGGCTGGAGGGTCTAATTGGTTATCTTCGACAGGTGGTTCATAGTTGGACCAGACACCACTACCACCTGCACCGTAGCCTGGCCCATTTGCGGGATGGAATATTTATAGTGGATCAGGATATGTTGCCCCGTCAGCACCGACAGAGGATGACCAGATGGCGCAGCCGACAACATGATTTGGACCGTCGGTAGCAGCAGGGACACGGCGAACACGTCAACCCCAAAATTACACCCCTAGTGCATATGATAGTAGATGGGGAGCTGGGGGATAGTGATTGTCGTAGGGCTGTATGTACCTTCTTGTAACACTAATAGTGCAATCAATAAATATTTGCTACGTGCTGATAAATATTCCTATTTTGTGCAATAAATTATGCAATGCTGATATTTTTGTAATCCAAGCAACGGTAACATTTTTGGCTGCCTGAGACGTCCTGTCAAAGCATTGCTGGCAAAGCCTGTAGGACATATCATGTCATAAGCATGACTGTCAGAGCTGCCCGAAATGTCGTGTCGAATGCATGCGTGGCAGAGACTGCCTGAGTCGTCCTGTAAACATAGCTGCCAAAGCCTGACTGGCACCTCCCTCCCAGCTACAAAGTTGCATGCATATGTCGGTATCAAGCACAGGTAGAGCTGCAAACAAATCCGATACTCGCGGATTCCTTCTTGCTACAAGTCTGTCGCTCTATCAATGCTGGCTATTTAACCCCCTTCCTTCCTTCCCAGCATTGCATCAACCAAACCACTGCTCCAATACAACAAAGAGAACCCTCACCGCCGACCCAAACGAGCAGCACCAATGGAGTTTCCCTCGCCCCCAAGGCACAGCGTTGTCAAAACCATCCCCGAAGGCACGGGGGTCCCCATGTGCCTATGCGGGGATCCTTGCCGCTTCCGGTAGTCTGTAGACAACTCATACACATACGGTATGAGGTACTGGAGCTACCGCAACCACGACTCCGAGCCAACGCTGGGGATGCGGATGCGGCGGAGAAGCCTGGTATGTTCATACTCGTATTTGGTGTTGCATGGAACCTGCATGTTCTAACACCATGTGATGTGACCAATTGCAGCATCCACTGTGCGAGTTCATCCGATTCTACGACGCGGAACAAACTCCCGAAATGGAGAGGATGCAGAATTGGGAGTACTCGCATCGGAGGGCTATCGTGGAGCAGCAGTGGTGTGAGTAGGATGAGGAGGAGAAGCGCAAGCAGCATCTGGAACAGATGCATGCACAGAGGGAGGCTGAACGGCAGCGCCATGCCGCGGAGAGGGAGGCTGAGTGCGAGAGAAAGCGTGAGAGGGCAGCTAGGGCCAGGGCAGCACGAGCTGAAGGGTTGCGTAAGGGAAAATATCCTCGGTGCACTCAGTAAAGTGTACGAGAAGGGCCCTTGTTGTTGTTCCCTTTCCCTAAGGCATGTTAGGTTTAGTCCGGTATACTCGATAGAGTGTGCCGTACATGCCATTGTTGTTTAGAATTTGTAAGCCGTATGCAATTTAGTAGATTCTTATTTCTGCCCATCTATCGGTACAGTGTACCGTACATATATTTCACATCTTTGAGAATAACTACACGAAGTCTCGAAAAAATTATTACAAAGTGATGATTTATATGACCTGTACAAAAATAATAAATTGTATATGGCGTCTCATTCCGGACTAAATATCTGCTTTTGCAACCCCGAGGCTGCAACTGAGGCTGGACAGGGCCGGACGTGCTAGTTTCCCGCCTGAATGGCTTGTTTCTTTTTAAAAGAGGTTCTCTCCTCCTATAAATATAAATATGAGGTGTATTTTGCTTTTGGATTAAAGATTAAGGTTATGGTAAAACTTAAAAAGGTACGGTAAAAAATAACTTATATATTACTTATAAGGCCTATAATTTGAATGGTCTTATCCCAAATATAAAACGAGTATATAGATTTAATGATATCTTTCCTTCTATACCTATATTTAGGCCCCGTTTGGCAACTTGGAACCGAGCTGTTTCTACTAGAATCTGGGAGAAACCCAGCCAAACGGGCTAAAACTCGAAACGATTCTCCTCGGAACGTTTCTTCTTTTTTCACGCTGTGGTTGAATCACTCTCAACCCCGTTTCACTAGTTTCTACTAGAATCTGGAACCGTACCAAACGGTTTGCAGAAAGTGATTCTGATTCTACCTGAAACGTTTCTACCAAGAATCTGGAACCGTTTCCGTTTGTACTAGAATCTGGAACCGTACCAAACGAAGCCTTATTGTCTCTCAACTATATGCATTTATTCATTATTATCCACATAAAATATATCTTTTATTCATTATTATCCACACAATTGATGATTTTGTATTTTTTTCAACAGGAAAATTTTAACATGATTTATTTCGCCAAATTTTCCTGCTATCTGCGGGCCGCATGTCTTTCCATGCAAGCCCGGCTTCCACCGTGTGGTGTGGTGGAAGCCAGCCGTTTCCACCGTGTGGGGTGGCGGTAGCACCGTTTCCGCCGGGTGGTGTGGCGGAAGCCACGTTTCCACCATCCCGTGCGGCGGAAACCGTGTCGGCTGGCGGAATCAGTTGCTATTCACCGCATTTCGATTTAGTGAAGGTTATTTTCTCAATTTCGATTTAACTGTGATTTATTTACTCAATTTTTCTGTGGAATTGAGCTCTGTTCACAGGACAAGATTCAGCAGGAGGTAAGACGATGACCTGGTGTCTGACGAAATAATTGTGGACGGAGCCTGTACCAAGTGCATGTTACAAGTGGCAATGTGTCATTGAATGGATGCGACACTCAGATGTTTATTGTTGTACGTAGAATGTTCTGGGAGACAGTGAGTACCTGGAGGAACCTGAGGCTAGCTAGCTGCGATAGCAGTCGGTCCACCGGACAACGACAGGTTGGAGCGGATGTTAAGTTGCTGCAGGCAGGAGGCGGAGAGGTTGGCGGAGGGAGGCAGGGTGAGGGCGGTGGTGCTGATCGGCTTCCTGAAGCAATAGATGAAGAAGAGGAGGGAGTGGAGGTAGGGCAGTGCAAAGTCATGGTGCGGGAAGGTGGCTGCATCCTTGCATGTCGGGTTGGGAACCACGCCGAAATTGAGTCGCACGACACGACGTTGGGTCTGGCTTGCACTCAAGCCCTGGCCACGACACGCTGCATGGGTTGGGGTTGGCCGAGCGCCAGTTGTGGTCAGAGGAGACGACCTTCATGACACAGAGTAGCATCTCCCTCTCGACTGGGTCCATGGTCGCGACGGCCACGGAGAGAAGGGATAGGAGGAGGAAGGCAATGGAGGGCACTAGCAGGACAGCTCAGATGGGAGTTGATGCAGTGCGGGCTGGGCTAGCGGCGACGTAGCAAGTGGCTCTAGCAAGCGCGAGAAAATTGTCATTCTGCCACTTTCGAGAGTTGGTTTCGCCCAAATGCCACTCTGAATATTGCACACTATAAAATGCCATTCTCAAGAGTTGTCAACTCGCTGGCATGCCATTTTAGAGTTTCCAGCCCATTTTTGTGTTCAAGTGACCGATTTGCCCTTTGTTTCGTTGCTCTTGGCTGATTTTTTTTGTTGGGTTCGTTCCGTGGTTCGCAGTTTCATCTTCTCGTTTGCCGTTTTCCGCGACTTGCAAGCTGCTCGACGGTTCTTGTCCCCGCCCAGCCATCGCGTCCACGTTGCACAAGCAGCGACACTAAGCGCGAAGAATAGAGCGGCAGAAGACTAGCGCAGCGAAGCGAGGAGATGAGATGCGTCATATTACTGATTAGTATAATCAACTACTGCTGTGGAGTTGTAGTTGAAATTGATTGCTCGTGTTAATGCATCCTTCTTTTGTTGCAAATGGATGGAAGAGCGACCGTGGGCAGAAGTGTCATTTCACAATGCCATAATCCGGAAAATCCACCGAAATCAACCAAAATGGCATGGAAATGAAGTGAAATCGAAGGGAGTGTCATTTTGGCGATTGCAAAGTAGAGGATGGCATTTGGGTGATACCGCATCTGGAGAATGGCAGAATGACAATTTTCTCAGCAAGCGCGGTGTAGCGTGGGCTGGGTGAGTGACGTGGCAAGCGGCTCGGGTGGGCGGTGGCGTGGCAAGTGGCAGGAGGCCTAGGTGGGCTACGGCGTGGCGCAGGCACACCCATTAGAAAATTTATAGTTCCGCTATTACTTAAAGCCCCTCAAACAGGGCCTAAATCTATTTGTGAGAAGCACCGCAAGCACTTTGTATTTCTTGGGCATCACTCTAAGCATTCTTCTCACAATCTCAAGGTTAGTTAATGTTAACCCGATGTTCTTCAACTCATTCCCATTGTTATTTATTTCAGAGAACATATTGTGCACATTTTCATAAGGTAGCATTTTCTAAGAGTCAAATTGATCCTTAAAAACCAACATATTAGCCTCTCGCACATTAGACGTGACTTCGTGAATCTCATGAAGAATAGTCCAAATCTCATGAGCTATGTTGAGATTGCTCACTCGATTGAAAACATCAAGACTAAGAGAGTTAAAGATGACGTTATTGGCTTGGGTGTTGAATCGCATGTTTTTGATGTCCACATCTGTGCATTGCGTGGAACGGCAAAAGTATACTCAACTACATGCTAAACATGTAGACTCAAGGTCTCGAGATAACATCCTAGTGAACTTTTCAATAAGAATAATTTGTACCATCAAATAAAGGTAAGCTACTAACATTCACACAATCTCCTGACATCCTTAATCTTGGTCAAGACGATAAAACCTTAATTGATTGAGAACGCTCTCATACCAATTTAAGTGGATCGGATGCCAAGAGGGAGGATGAATTGGGATTCTTTTAGAAACTAAGAGTTAACTAAAATTTAAACTTTACAGGCTCAACCTAAGTACCTAGTATTTCCAGTAGAGTTTTAAAACCTAGTTCCAACCCTAGAAAATTCTAGTGATATAAGAATTCAAATACAACAAAGTAATGTGAAAATGTAAAAGACACAAAGAGCACAACCTATTTTCATCGAGGTCTCAAAGATTCGGTGATCTTTACTGCTCCTTATTGGAGCACTCTCACACAAGTATAACTTTTACTTGAAATTGTGCAAAGAATCAAGCCATCCACTCATGGTAGTCCTTCCCCACTCCGAATAAGTGGACTCTAAACCTTTGCAAGAATCCCGGTACCTTCTACAAATGCCTTCGATGATCACTGAACCAAAAGCCTCCATGTCTTCTAGTCTTTAACCCCTTAATAGTACGATAAAAAGAACCAAACCTATCACTAAAATGATTCAAGTCAACCCTTCAAATCATTTCTAATCGTAAGGTCCCTAATCTTCATGCTTTGTCATTAATTATACTTTTTGAGCATCCATGAGTACCAATAAATCCTGAAAGACCAATGTCAAGCACTAATTTATCTTAAAACCTAGAAACATGGTTAATCATGACAATAAAATGTCATTAATCACCAAAAAATCTTAAAATATCTAAAATTAGATGCACATATGCTTACAGTCGAGCCTCCTCTTACCTCACCGATCGACGGACAACTTCACGATGGCCAGGACCGTGGTTGTCGGATCTGCATTGTCTTCCCCAACCGCTCCCGTTTTTTTCTTCTTATTTTCTCTTGAAATTTCTTGTACCACAATTTATTTTTATCTATTGAACAAGAAACACTGAAACCTAGAATGCAACAAAGTAAAGTGCCACTTCTTGCATTTTCTTCAAGATGAAAATCCAATCCGAAAGTGTAACTTCTTGTATTTTCTTGAATATGAAAATAAATCCAAATATTCAACTTTTGGAAATTTCTTGATGATGATATCCGAAATCCGAAAATGCAAGATGAAGATGATCAATCATGAGCTGGAACGTGCTAAACATGCTCTTTTTTTTAATCTTTTTCCAAAGGAAAATAAACATGGACATGAACTGGAATACGCTAAACATGCTCATTTTTTTATTTGTTTTTTCGAAGGAACATCAGCACAAAGTGGCTATCTAGAGAAAAATTTTTATGTTATTAGAATAAGTCCACTTTAACTCCCCCCTCAATTTATTCTCCGAGTCCAATTTAAAGCATCAACTACAAATTGTTCGTTTTTTAACACCAACCCCCACACTAGTAAAACTAGTTGAACTTGCACCAAGAGTTGATTTCATTGGTGGTTTTGGTCACATGGCCATATTTTGTGTTGATATGGCATTGATCAGTAAAAAAAGGCATCCATGTTGGCAGCCACATCATCATCCCTCCCATTCGTCCTCCCCATCTCTCTTTTTAGCAGCCTCCTACCCTTCCTCCCACCACTGCGATTCATCAAGCCAAGATTGTGCCTATGCTCGCACCAAGCCATCACTGCCGCTTGCCCTAGGCTATCACCACTGCGCCAAAGTGAGGAGACAACCCAGTGGAGACTTGGAATCACCTTGGTTTTGACTGAGTTGGTATCCACAAGCAAAGCAAACCAGAGCAAACATCGGCGATGATGATGGAGTAGTCGACAAAGACTTTGAGGTTCAGATCCAACTAGGAGGCGAGCGGATTGAGGTCGTTAGCGACTAGATCGAGCTCTATCAGTGAAGAAGATAAGCCAATGATGACATTGATGACGGATTCAAATAAATCTAGATCGACGACGATGGATCAGGCTCCGACAGTGTTAAAATCAAGCTCCAAGGAAGGACGATTTTGTCTAACTTGGTCACTAAGCAAGATATCATCATGGATTGGAGCCGGCAGCAATGGAATCGAGTGGATTAGAGGAAAATGATGGGAGGTGAGATAGGAAAGGTGGATGCAAACACAGGCAAAATCTGTCTTGGCCCTCGTTGGTACCGGAGTTGGGGAGACGTGGGGAAGGAGAGGAACCTTGCCTCCGCCGCCGCTGGTGGAGCTAACTTAGAACCTACCACCACGGGCTTCCTCATCGCCGCCTATGCCTCCCTAAATGTGCTTTCCTTCTCCGGCCTTCGTGATATTCCCAAGCTCCAAACCCACCGCACCTTTTTCCAAATCACAACTTAATAATGTACTAAGTACTTAGAAACAATACGGTCTAATCGGGAGATTTACAATTACAAAATACTACTTTATTGGAGCACCAACCCTATTTTACAAGAGTGAACACACCTTTAGGTGACTAGATGTCTGTGGGCCCCCGGATCGGCTATCCGGAATCCCCTGTGTATTTCTGTACTAGTCCCAGATCAGTAGCTAGTACACACAGTCAAAAAGTGATGAATCAACAACCATATCACGATTACATATAACCAAATAATAATAAGATCAAATAAAAGCAAAGACTATATGGTTGAGGTTTACCATTACTGCCTTTACAGGCTGAACAACTTGAATAACTACAGCGGAAGAAGATAACACCATGTGATGACCCATCCATATGCCACAGGCAATTGAGAAGGGTACGCGTCTTAGTCCTTGGAATCTCCTTTGACAGCTTCATCCACTTCTGAGATATGATTAGAATGTAGCAGGTGAGTACATAAAGTACTCAGCAAGTCTGGGAAAATGCATAATGCAGGGCTGTCCAAGGATGGCTTAATATGGTTCTTTTGCATAAAGCAATACTTTTACAAACTTTACACGTAATATTTTTCACAAAGCCATTTTTACAATTACTTGTACATTTGAAATTATTTATAACTCTAGTGAAGGTTCTAGCCACCAATCACAAGTATACAGTCTCTATCCGCCACATTTCAAAAAGATCAGGGTTCAGCCCATCCACATGGCTCTGTCTGCCATGGTTCACAAAAACAGGTTCAATCCACCTACCTAGCTCTAGCCGCCAGAAGCACACCCGAGAGTTATAACCACTCCCGGATCCCAAATCATCGGTTTTTAAAACAAAAACAAAAGTCTACCAATATGAAAGCATTCTTCGCTTTGCCTTTGACCGTAGGCACGGCTATTCGAATAGTTTTAACTCTGCAGAGGTGTACAACTTTACCCACAAGACATGATATTCTCTTGATGCCATGCGATTAACACACTTCCTTAGGTGTGCCGGCAGAGATATCATGACAAGGCCTTTACAATGTATACGCCTAACCCGACTCACCCGCTAAGGTTTTACCGCTGTTAGGGTTCTATCCACCCAGTACAGAAGCCCCCTCTTACGCCGTGTGAGAAAAACAGTCTTGCCTCTATCCGGCACTCACATTCCACCATCTGGTGAGTCTAAGTTAGGTTTCTACAAATTATTCAGCCAACTCTAGTGAAGGTTCTAGCCACCAATCACTAGTATACAGGCTCTATCCGCCACATTTCAAAAAGATCAGGGTTCAGCCCATCCACATGGCTCTGTCTGCCATGGTTCACAAAAGCAGGTTCAATCCACCTACCTGGCTCTAGCCGCCAGAAGCACACCCGAGAGTTATAACCACTCCCGGATCCCAAATCATCAGTTTTTAAAACAAAAACAAAAGTCTACCAATATGAAAGCATTCTTCGCTTTGCCTTTGACCGTAGGCACGGCTATTCGAATAGTTTTAACTCTGCAGAGGTGTACAGCTTTACCCACAAGACATGATATTCTCTTGATGCCACGCGATTAACACACTTCCTTAGGTGTGCCGGCAGAGATATCATGACAAGGCCTTTACAATGTATACACCTAACCCGACTCACCCGCTGAGGTTTCACCGCAGTTAGGGTTCTATCCACCCAGTACAGAAGCCCCCTCTTGCGTCGTGTGAGAAAAACAGTCTTGCCTCTATCCGGCACTCACATTCTACCATCTGGTGAGTCTAAGTTAGGTTTCTACAAATTATTCAGCCAAGTCGTACTCATAATGGACATGTGGTTGTACGGTAATGCTTAGATGGAGACAGTCATAAGCGTCGGTCCTTAATTGACTTGGGGCGGTACTTGCACAAACCAGGACTAGTGCTCTATCCGTACCCGCTAGACAAACCATTCCGCCCAAGTCTAAATCATTTTATTTTTTTATTTTTATTTTGTAAACCAACGGCAATACTTTTTGCCTATAATTTCCAACACAAGTTTTCAAGAGTTATAAGAAATTCCCACCCATAGGTGCATATTGACCGATTGCGAGTCTAAGCATTTCTACCGAACTATTCTATTCCACCATTAGTTTATTTTATAAACTACAGATTGCATTATTGATTACAATCCTTATAATCAACTTTGTAATCCCCAATAGTCATTAAATTACCATAATCCCACAATGATATAAATAATCCAATTCAATCTATTATCCAATAAGTAGAGTCTATATCAAGTGCAATCATGACTCCAAAACCATGCTAAGCTACTGACATCATGGAGTATGAAATAGTCTCCTCAAAATATAAGTCACCCTATTGATTATCCATCATTCATACAACGATCAATCTTATCATCTACTAAGAATATTTCATAAAATCATCTACTAAACCACTGAGAACACTTCACAATATCATCTCTAATCATCTAGAATACAATCCACCGATAATTCTTCATAATATCATATATTTAATCCTTCACATTATCACATCTAAATCATCTACTTTAATCCACCAAGAATACGTAATATTATCATTTTCTAAACCACCAAATATTATTCCATAAAACTAAGATTTTATTAATTCATCGTCAATAGTAGTTTTCATTCACACAGATACCAAGTTAACTAAATAAACCACACATATTCTGCATTATTCACAATTCTCCATAAATGATTATCACATATCTATATTTCCACAATCATCTATTTCTTAATCAGTCCGTTAATAATAATTCCCAACAAACACTAATAATCCAACTAACTCTGATTCTCATTTGATACTATTTTATCAACCCAAGAAATCCAATTCAACATGTTATTTACTTGCAATGATCTATTTAATCCACCATGAATACTCCACAATACCATACATCTTCCAAAATTTCCCCCAATCCATTATAATGTGAACTCCTATCACAATCCAACTTCACAATATTTCAATGATCACCATTCACAGATCAATTTCATAATAACAATCCCCACATCATCACTAATATTCATCTAACTCCAATTTACATTCCATACTATTTGTTCCATCCAAAGTGTCTTCCAAAGTCATTCCCCTAATCAAAGAATATTTTCCCAAAAGTATTTATTATGGTGGATTATCGTACTAGGGCGACAAAGGATCATGGATAACAATATCAAGGAGTCATAAACAACCGGTATAACTAACAGCATAGCGTTAACATCATCCTTTTATATAAAATAGCAATGCAATTGGTAAAACATTGTAAAACATTTATAAATCATGGGATCAACATGCGTCAAGGAGACTTGCCTTCGATCGCAGCGGGTGTCTCGAAGTCTTCGAGGTTCGGCGACGGTGTCGTCGGATCCGGCGAACTCTTCGGTTACGCGCAAAACAGTACAACCAAATAAATAAAATAAAATAAAATAAATAAAATCAAAAAATTACAAAAGTTATACTGGCAGGTAGATCTTGAATTTAGATGAATTTAGGAATTTGAACGGAGTGATTTGGAGTTCGGATGAAGAAGATATGAGCATTCGAAATCTGAAAATTCTGAAAAAAAGATAAACGAGGGAATATTCCAAGCATATTTTCTTTTCTTCGAATTTCTGATTTTGTGGTGTGTATGGCAAGTGGGTCATCCTTGTCATAGGCTAGGGACTTCTTCCCCAAGCCATAGCCATGGAAACAGAGGGGCCATGGGCTCCTCCATGCGCTGGCCAAGGAGGCCATGTGGCCAGGTGGCGGCTCGGCGGCTGGCGGCCGAGGCAGCTGGCGAGCAGCGCGCATGACGGTGGCACGGTAGCCGCCACGGCGACAGCACGCGGCCGGCCGGAGAAAGCGGCGGCGGCGCCAGGCGCACGGCTGCGCCGAGTGTGGAGGGCAGCCGACCCGGCTTGCGTGGTGAGAGGAGGGCCGAGGCGACGAGGCGGCGAGCGCCATGGGTGGCGGAGCGCGCGCGAGGCCGTGGGAGGCGGCGGCCGGCCGGAAAGCGCGCGGCATGAGGGAGGTGGTGCGCACTTCAACCAGCGACGGGGAGGCCGGAGACGGCGCGGCCATGGGGCGGCCGACAGCGACCGAAACGCCCGGTTGGCATCCAAAAAATTTTTTTGGAACGCGCAACGACCAAAAGGAAGTGAGCACCGCGTAGGTCTCGACGAGACGAACTCAACGGTGTGGTCGGATTCGAGAGTAGCTCACCGGATTGAGAGTAATTAATGGAAAACCGAGCTCCCAACGAAGATTTCAACGGCGAAATTCATCGTCGTCCTACAACGAAAAGTGAAATTAGTTGAGGGCTTTTGCTCGGGATGTCGACGTGAACACAACGACGCCATCGGATTGGAGTTTGGCTTACCGGAACAAAAGATAACACGGTGATGTCAACGAACGACGCTCGGCTTCGGTTTTCTCGAGATCCCGGCCGAATGGAGAGAAGTGGCAGTGGCAGGGTGTGAGCACAGGAAGGAGGACTCCAAGACGAAAGTTTGAGAAATGGACGCACGTCGTTTCGTGGAGAAACGGCTGAGATATTAGAGTTTGATTGAATTTCGGTTTTTGGTTGATTGCGTCGATTCCGGCAGGATTTGGGATGAATGGAGGTGGGGAAAGAGATCTCCTCGTCGTTATCTTTCCAACGCAACCGATCATTCGCATTTTGGAGCATTATTGAGTAAGTTATGAAGAATTGATTTGGTGGAGCCATTAACGGAAGAAATCGAGCTCTTCTCTGGAAACCGGTCGCACGGGGAAGAAGGAGCTACAGTATCGCGATGCTACAGTACCCCTATGCTACAGTAACCCCACGTGGCGCTTCCCGATTGGCCGAAAATTACGTAAAAGCAACGCCCTAAAGAAAAAATAGCAAAAAGGGTTAAAAAATTCTAGAAAAATTCCTAAAAATACTAGGGAATATTTGAAACCTAATAAAATTGGTTTCATGAAATTTGGATGAAATTTGGAATTTAGAAAATTCCGGGACGAATAAAGTGCATCTAACGAAAGGCCGCGAGCGATAAAATACCAAAGTGTTTTCAAAAATCTTGGAAAAATTTCTAAAATATTTTTGGAATAATTGGAACCTAATGCAATAGGTTTCGGGATTTTTGGAGCATTTTCAAACTCAGGTGGAATTCTCGAGTACGGACTGGAATCTGGAAATTTGATTTTTCGGACGAAGGAGGATTGAACTCTAATTTCGGAAGGATAAGGATGCCAGGTTAATTAGAACAGCAAGAAAAATCCAAATTTTGAATTTAATTAATTTAAATTAGCTTTTTGGCAAAAGACCAAAATTGGGGATGTTACAAACCTACCGCCCTTAGAGAGAATCTCGTCCCCGAGATTCGGACGGAGAAAGAAAAAGATTAGAGGACTCGGCTCGAAGATCCTCTTCTCGCACCCAGGTTGCTTCCTTCTCGGAATGATTGCTCCACTGAATATGGACTATTTGTGTATACTGCACTAGTTCAGGACCACGCTAGTGTACATAGTGGCAACGTAGATGAAATATCAACACCATATATAGTGGAATAATAATAAATGAATAAATTTGATAAAATAAATACATAGTGTGATAACTTTATGGTCAAGGTTACATTTATTATGCCTCACAGGGCTTATTTACAAATAAGATAAATTGCACTAGAATGTAAACTTTAACAAAAAAATCCATCAACTTGCCATAGACAATCGATAAGGCTCGAATCCTAATAACCAGCCTCTTCACAATACTCCTCCTCTAGAGCTAGTATTGACTCTTCTTCTCCAACTGATTGATTAATTTTTGCAAGGATGAGCATAAGGAGTACTCAACAAATTGTGCAGAGAATAAAGTATAATATAACTATATGGAAGACTTATTCCAATGAATGGCTGACATGTCTTCTTTTGCATAAAACATCATTTACAATTAAATACGATAATAGATTGAAAACAAGGTAAAAAAATAACAATAGTAATAATAATATTCGCATAAAATCTCAAGTTAAATCAAACTTAATTGTATTGGCACACAACCTACTCCATTTACTTTACTCGAGCACAGCCTTCCCGAGCATTATCCATAACTGGGGACACAACTATTTGAATAGGTTTTACATTCTGTAAAGATTATACACTTTACCCAAAAGATATGATCAATCTTATAACGTCGACCATTACACGCTTCGTTAGATGTGCGACTAAGAAGATCATAACAAAACCTATCAGAAACTCTATCTGAACATCGACCCTCCTGATAAGTCTGACCACACTATTCCACCCTTGCATAGAATAGAAGAATAGGAGAGACTCACCGTTGGGCAAAGAACAATAATTGTTTAAGATGTGCAGCCACTACAACACACACCTTCCTTAATTATGCACACAATTTGGTTTGCCTTCTAAGGTACATATATCAAGACTCGGTAACTTTGGAGTTAGGTATGTCCTATTCCAGACATGCGGTTATATGATTATACCTGTTTAATGGCTTACAAATTTTAGTTCTAATTCATTGATGCAAGACTTCCAATCTACTACACCAAACCATATCAATTGATTCACACATAATCACCATCCCAATGTCATACGGACCCACCTGTCACATAGCCTCTTACTACTTACCTCAATCTAAATTATTTACCACCCTAGTTGATTATTATGCAACACATGCCATCAACAACAAAACATCATGTGATAACACATGAAACACCCTTTTTATAAATGTATTCCAAAGACAATTAGTCATGTTTGAATTTGAAACTTCAAATGATATTGATCACCTTTTACATCGCTAAGCACACTATCCATGTTCTACACCAACCCACGTTGGTAATATATTAGTGACCAACTATTAATTATCCATCCTCCGGTGGCAAATAACTACGGCATAACAAATGACAAGGTATGTATAACTCAATGGGTTGCATAACTAATGCCCTAATTAATTAAACATCTAATAATTTGAACTAGCATGCACTAATTTGAAAACAAAACAGCTTTAATAAAATTGGGTTCAATATGATCAAAGCACAACATGCCTTGGAATAATTCCTGTTCTTGAAATTGAATCAATTCTTCTCCTTCGAAAGCTCCTGGCACTTCAGCATCTAAGCGAAACAATAGACAAAAAGGAAAATAAATACAAAATAGAGGCAAAACTAAAAATCAAAAATCAAATAAAATATAATGGAGTGTAAGGTTTAATTTTTTTTATAAATTTAGGAACTTGAACAGACTTAATAAGAGTTCGTATGAAGGATAATAGACTCTTGAAAGATTTATCGAACACATAAATCCTGAAAATTGAGAGAGAAAGGATAATATTCTAAGAATATTCCACTCTTAGAGACTGACAAGTGGGCCCGAGGAATAGTCCAAATTTCATTCTAAATTAACATGTGAGTCCTTGATCTATCGAACTAGTCTGGGGACATAGTGCATGATCAACAATGAACTTGATGCAGGACTTGACTCTCTGACATGTGGGCTAGGGTTCGCAAAATCACAGAAAGTCGCGCGAAAATTGCGATTTTCGGTCATATCGGAGGGGTAAGACTTTTAAAACCGACCGATAAATCGGTTAAATTCAAAAAAAAATTCAAAAAATTCAAAAATTGAAAAAAATTTATGGGCCATAAATATCACGGTAATCGGTGAAAATCGAGAGAAAATCGCTCAAGGAATCAGCTTCGAGAAACAATCAATTGGTCGGAAAAAAATCGATCAAAATCGGGAGAAAATGGGTCAGAAATAAGAGAAAATCAGGTGAAACATTCAACTGAACAGTGATAATCGGGAGAAAATCGGTGAAAATCTGAAGAAAATCAATGAAAAATGGGAGAAAATCGGAATTTTTCTTCAAATTTTTGGATTTTAAAACCATACGATATCTAGCGATTTTCTACCGAATTTTGAGCGATTTTTCCGATAATCTAAAAACAAAAATCGTCCGATTTTCTTAAAAATGAAAAGGTGAACCCTGATGTGGGCCATATCTGTCATAGACATGGCACATAGTGGACTAGATATATTTAGATCCGATTTCGATTCTTTCTTGTGTGGCGGCTGACCTGGCATCTATGTAGCAATGAAGTGGCTACTGTTATGAGATAATGACTCTAACCGAATACGGTTAGGAGTCTATCTCTAATATGTGGGCAAATCCCTAATACCTCTTCTATAAATACCGGGTGCCTCCCATTGTATTTACACAGATTGATCAATAAAGAAGAGAGAGCCCCACCCTATATCTTGTGTCTCCTGTTCTTGTGTTCTTGTGTTCATTGTGGATTCCCGGTGTTCGACGTGGGGAACGACTTGTTTTACAACACGTTATCAGCACGAGTCTCTACTGCAAGAAGCGAAGGATCGTCGACGACAACGAACGACTACTACCGGCGATTGATCGCCTGATCCGATCTGCAATCAACTCATCACCACGCCGACATCCGCTCTGATTGCCGAAAAAAGTCCTACGCGACTCTATCCTACGCAATAGCCAATACATCTGTCATCAGGAAACGTGAGTAATCTCGCATGAACAGTGAATGAAATCTTTTAGATCGTTTTCACTAGATGCAGCGTCCTCGCATATCGTAGCACGAAGCTATGTTGCGCAGTCCTTGAAGCAACAGGCTATCCAGCGCCTGAAGCGCCGACCGCCGGCCCGACCGCGCAAGAAGCAACACCGCCGACCCAACTCCACGCGCCCTGGCACGAAGCCACCGGCCGGTGACGCTTGGCCGCTCTCGCCGTGCTCCTCGGCCAGCGCACGAAGCACCCAAAACATTGGCTGGCTTTTGGCATGGGGTTCGATCGGCCAGTAGATCAACGTGACTTGCATGCATGGGCTGCATATATAACATGAGAAGTAGCCATCCTGCTGAAAAGATCTTTAAGGCTAATGGATGTATATTAGCACTCTGGTGGATGCACTTAATAACCCATGGCAAAACAACTAGCTGGATCAATTCCCGTGAAGCATGCATACGTGAGAATCATCACTAGAAATCCTGGCATGCTTTCACTAGAAGTTTTGACATGCATTTGCGAGAAGCATGCATATGTGAAAAGTGCATGTGGATCAATCTGCCCGTTGTCTGTCCATGGATGCAACTGGTGCCGCCCGCGGCACGGCAAAAAGCCACCGCTGCACCACGGCCTCGAAGGCCGCAAGCGGCAAGCCGCCAGCCACCTCGCGCGCGGCTTGCAGCCGACGCTACCTTGCACTCCCCGCTCGCCTCGCGCCGCCGCCGCCTTGGACCATCGGCGCTGCGAGCCTCTCGCCGGACCGCCTCGCGACAGCCTGCAGCCGCCACTGCACCACCTCGCCATCGATCAGAAGCGCCGCCGTCGGCCTTGCGGCCGTTGTCGCCGCGCAGTCGCGCACGACGCTCCGCCACCATCGATAGCCACGCGCCGCGCCCGCACCATCCTTGGCACGTAGCCGCACCCGCGCAAATAGGCCTCGTAGGCCGCACCCGCCGGCCGCCTTGCTACGGCCAAAGTGGCTCGCCGCCCGGCCGCCACAGTGCCCGACCGGCTTCGCCTGCGCCGGTTGACCCGCTGCTCCGCCGGCTGGAGGCGCCCCACGCCCAGCTATCTGCGCATCTGGACCGAGCGGCCAAGGAAAGGCAGCGGCGGCTGGAACCCTAGCCGCCGGGAGTGATGAGGGCTTTTGGGCCTCTCTGGGACAATTCGGGCCAACCCAAAATGGAAAAGAAAGAAAAAATAGAGATATAAATTTACGTGTTTACCCTTCTATAATTTAGGAATTTAATAAATAATTCTAGAAAATTGTGGTTAAAGCTAGAAAATAAGTTTTATTTTCCTTAGCATTATGGCATGTTGATATTTGCTGGAATTCCATTTTTCTATTGAAAAGTAATTTTGAAAATTGCTTTGAAATTAGCAGAAATTATGAAAAATGCTAAGAAAATTCCAGAATTTCTCATACATCCTTCATGAGAACTTGAGTCGATGGGATTTGATTTCGGTAATGAATAAACAGATATACAATTGGTGTCTAGGAAAACACACATGAGGCTTGGTTATTTAATTGGCGCCCGGAAACGGGAAGTGCTCCCTCCCTCATGTGAGCCCTAGGGGCATGTTGACCTGGCCATGAGTCAAATTGGCGGAGATATTCATTACTCGTTTTTCACTCCCAACCAATAAGAATTACATGAGTTCAAATTAGACTTATGCCAAGTTTAATTGATGTTGGTTTTTATTTTCTGTTATTTAGTAATGCTGAAAATTGCTAAATACTAGAAAAATTCTGGAAAAGGTGTGATAATTATCTACTGAATAGATATAGACCAAAACTTTATTGATTAATGAAGATGCATGCAATATAGTATTTTACCTGTAGTAAAATTTCGTATTGCTTACATACAGGATATGTCTGATATTGCAAAAAGGGAATTTGCTGTGCTTGCCCCGGATGGCAGCAATTACCTCACCTGGGCAATGGATGCCAAAATCAACTTAACAGCTCGAGGACTTGGAGCTGCTATTGTTCGGCCTGAAGTCGGTGCAATCGAAGTGCCTGAACCCGCAAAATGCGCCGCTTTACATTTCCTGAGACACCATCTTCATTCGGACCTGAAAGGCCGAATACTTGATGGAGGAGGACCCACTGGTATTGTGGAATTCCCTGAAGGAACGCTATAACCAGCAAAGATCTGTGTTGTTGCCAGAAGCACAACGCGAATGGACCCTCCTACGCTTTCAGGATTTCAAATATGTGGCAGCTTATAATTCTGCAATGCACAAACTTGTCGCCAAATTGACTTTTTGTAACCAGAAAGTTACTGAAGCTGAGAAGATCGACAAAACCTTGTGCACTTTCCACCCCAACATGATGATACTACAACAACAGTACCGTCATGCAAAGTACAAGAAGCACTCTGAGCTTATTAGTGTTCTGCTAGAAGCAGAAAAACATGATGAACTCTTGATGAAGAATCATCATGCAAATACTAATGGAAGTCAAGCAGTGCCTGAAGCACATGCTATCGCTCAGCAGGCTAGTAGTAGCCATGGTCGCGGAAAGGGCCAAATGTATAAGGGGAATAAATGGAAGAATGGCAGAAATCAAAAGGGAAATGGCAAATCCAAATGGAAAGGTGAAGGGAAGGGTACAGAAACCTTCCAGAATCAAGGTCAACCAATAAGGCACCCCTTTTTGCTATATGTCGCATTTCCATTAGTTCAGCCTCCTTAAGAGCCTCATCAGTTTGAATAATTATGTTCCTGCATGAACATTTGGTCTATGCTCCTGTTGAGCAATTATCAGTGATAATTAAATAAATTGTTTTCCAGAATATTTGATATTTTGTGCTATGTTTTTCCCCTGATGCAATAAATGTTATTGGTATACTATGCAACCTGAAATTGGCATTGCAATAACCTTGAGTTGAATATTATGATAAAATAATTACTAATTCTGCTGGCCATAGCATAAAGACTTCCTTAGACTTGAAGATTTCTTATCATCTAACTTATAGAAGTATTACTGAATTTCTTGAAGTAAATTCGAAGTGATATCTGTGGACCTTTTAGGCCCCTGTTGGAACCATGCTTCTACCTAAATTAATTGCCCAATTTTTGTGAGCCTCCTTTCCAGAAGAAAGAATCAAGTCCATTCAAATGGAC
Source organism: Rhipidocladum racemiflorum (assembly GCA_036346355.1). Lineage (NCBI taxonomy): Eukaryota > Viridiplantae > Streptophyta > Magnoliopsida > Poales > Poaceae > Rhipidocladum > Rhipidocladum racemiflorum. The sequence continues at coordinate 27,541,538 of CM070571.1, forward strand.
AATGCTAACGAGTTTACCTCAAAAGCATTATATGGCTTTGGGAATTAATGTAGAGCTTTTAATACCTCATGTCCACATAATAGAATGGCCCTGCAGAGTCATTATTAAGGGAATAAAATTTATTGCTTGACCACTTTGCAGAATAGTAGGCTACCTACCAGTTGTTGGGGCCACGCAGTGCTGCACACTGCGATATTAATTCAACTCAAATCAACTGTATATAATGGAATTTCCCCGTTGCAGATAGTGCATGGAAGGAAATGAAGTATTTCCCATCTGCGAAAATTTGGTTATGTTGTATACATGCCAATCTCTCAACCACATCATACCTCCATGGGACCTCACCAGAAGTTGAGGGTCTGTACATGGTTCGGTACGCTGATTGTACTAAGGACATATTTCGGCATTAGGGGAAGATAAGTACCACATTAAAGAATGCCGAGTCCTTAGATCCACGCACTAAAGAGACCGAACTTGAAGTTCGGAAAGTAATAAATCTGCAACAAGTAAGCTAAAAATCTGCCAAATACCTTCACTGATCATAAGGTAGTGGAAAGATCTCATATACCTGCAGTATATGCACCTGAAAGAGTGGAAATATCCTAGAAGGATATTAAACCCACTCTTGACCCTCATGATAAAATGAGGGAGGCCTCCAGTGCAGGACTCAATTTCGCGGAGACGTCCGCAGAAATAAAGAACCAAACAATTGAGAACACTACCAATGACAGTGGAAGAAGCTCAACCTGATGTTGAGAAAATCCCTGAAGTGAGCCATCTAGAAGATGGTAACATTCCTGAAGAGATCCATCCTGAAGATGATAACCCCAGCGTATACTTGTGCGCACAATCCAATCTTTGGGAAGTCGGAACACCTGCATTTCATCGTTGTGGGAAATCACGAGAAGCTGGAAGAAATTGATAAAGAGACATCCCTGGAGTGATGCAGGAGAATTATATATGAAGAAAGACTACAATTGTCGACATATTTTGCCTCTAAAAATTGCTAAAATCTGGATCCAGAACCAAAGTCCATGGCAGAGTGCCAGAAGCGCTCATCTAGGTTCACTTGAAAAAGCAATTGAGGTAGCGCTCGCTTAATGAGAGGAAAGTTCTTGGTCCTGTTGACAGAACATTTCCTGAAATATTCCCTGTAGGATCAAATGGATTTTTCATCCTGAAGAGATATGAAAATATCCAGGTGGTGAGATATAAAGCGAGGCTTGTAGCACAAGGGTTTTAGCAGAGACCCATCATCGATTACGATGAAATCTGTTCTCCTGAAATGAGTGGAATGACGTTTCGAAATTTAATATTGATGGCAGCAAGCTTAAATTTTTCAATACAGTTGATGATTGTAGTGACCGCATATGTATTTGGGTCACTGAATACGGATTAAAGACAGTCGATAAGGATGTGGTACAATCGATTAAGTAGATTCCTCCTGAAAAGGAAATATGATCCCTGAAGGAATAATGTTCTTGTGCGTTCATGAGGAAATCCCAGAATAGATTTTATTGTCCTCTGTGGTGGTACAGTCACTCAGAGATTATAAAGGAAGCCTCACGGGAATATGTTTGGCTAAGACGGGTAATCAACCATGTCCAGAAGTTATATGGTATGAATACCGTCAATTCCCCTACTATTATCTATGAAGATAATGATGCTTGTGTTGCACAAATGCAATTGGGTTATGTAAAGAGCAATATCTCGAAGCATATTGCTCCTAAGTTCTTTTATCCTCACGAACTCCAGAAGAATGGTGAGATAAAATAATGCAAACTAAGTCATGTGAAAATCTAGCAGATTAATTCACAAAATCTTTGCCAAATCCACCTTCCAAAGGTATGTTAATGGCATTGGAATGAGACGGCTTAGAGATTTGCATAGTTCAGGGGAAGTGAACCCCTGAACCATAATCCCTTTGCATGATCCTGAAGATCATAAGTTGTACTCTTTTTTTCTTTGTGAGTTTTCCTGATGTTTCTCACATAAAGGTTTTTAATGAGGCAACAAATGCAACATAAGGAGCGAATGCGATGTACTCTTTTCTCCATCTCTTTTTTTCCACTGGGTTTTTGAGTGGAGTTTTTAACGAGACATATGCATTACGCGGTATTTGCCCAAGGGGAAGTGTTATGAGATAATGACTCTAACCGAATACGGTTAGGAGTCTATCTCTAATATGTGGGAAAATCCCTAATACCTCTTCTATAAATATCGGGTGCCTCCCATTGTATTTACACAGATTGATCAATAAAGAAGAGAGAGCCCCACCCTATATCTTGTGTCTCATGTTCTTGTGTTCTTGTGTTCATTGTGGATTCCCGGTGTTCGACATGGGGAACGACTTGTTTTACAATAGCTACATGTCCACAGCAACGGCTCTTGGACCAATGGTCAATGGTTAGAGGTGGCGCACTCCAACGAACGGCGGCGACGGTGCATAATGGGGCTTTTGAGGATGTAAAGCAGCATAATCTGGAGCGGACAACTTCGTGAACTTGATGTGCACAGGCATGGGAACCAAAGATCACCGTCGGCAAAGATATGGCAACGAGAAGATGCGAAAAACTCCGGTGAACCTTGGCAAGTTTCGACGACATCTCCTCTGGACAATCAGGAGTTAACAACAAGTAGGGGTGAAAACAATTCGGATATTTCTCGTCGGATCTAGTCGGGATCAGATTCGGGAAGGGATTTGACTATCCGATCGGATCTGGATACTTGAATTTGGATTTGGAGTAGTTAATATCTGGTAAATACGGGATGAAATCTGGATATTCAGATTTTTTTTTCTATTCATATATCGAACAAGGCTCATCCCCTTCATTACATATTTTCTATGACAGCCTATTTATCTTGGTAATTAGTTATTTCTATTGATCCTCAAATAGCAAATTTTTTCTATAATGTTTATTAGGTTTGGTTGATATATAACTTGTTGTTGGTTATGTACTCGTATGGGTTGATTCAACATATATTACTCTATATGTGCGTGTATTGTCCGCATACCTCTATTCATTTATGACTCGAATCCATCACATATCTGTTCCGTGTCCATATCCTAAATAATTTGGGTTCTTATCTGTATCTAGCTAGCTTATATCTGGTTCCGAATCCAGAAAACAAATATGGATTAGAATATAGAAAGAGCAATATCAGCCCCTATCCGACCCTTTTCACCACTACCAACAGGTAGGTCTCGATGTGGCAATCCTGGTGCCGCGAGTATCATGGCAATGGGTGACTAGCGGCGAGTAAAGGCACAGCGAAAGCAGTGATGATGATGACCTTCTCAGTGGCACTGACTTTCAGCAATGCTCCAGCAACATGAAGGTGTTCTCGAGATAGAACACGGGATGACGAACTAAGGGTGGAGACCAAGAGGATGAAGACTCGCGGATATCAGACTAATAAAACAAAAATCTTGATGGTGCTCAAGAATATCCTCAAATTACTGCTAAACCACAGTGGAGTCGACGGTGTACACGACTTGGACTCGAAGCCCTTTGCAAAGACGACGAAGAGGGCTCTGACAGGTGGACCCCACCAATCTGCGCCACAACACGACGCGCATCGGGCTGGGCTACCGCGCAAAAATGGGCCAAGGTTGGTAGCTGTGCCGGGCGCTAGGCAGGTTGCCATGTGTGGGAAAACGGGCTGGGCCGAGGAACTGGACTGAGCCTGTGGGTTGGGTTTTGTCGCAAAGGGTAAGCACACTATCCATGTTTGAATTTCCAACATCAAAATGATATTGATAATCTGTTGTATGGCTAAGCATACTATTTATGTTCTACACCAACCCATGTTGGCGATATATTAGTGACTAACTATTAATTATCCATCCTTGGAGGACAAATGATTACAGCATAGCAAATGACGAGGTATGTATAACTCAATGGATTGCATAACTAATGCCCGAATTAATTAAAAAGCTTATAATTTGAACTAGTATGTAATAATTTGAAAACACAATAGCTTTTATAAAACTATGATCAAAACACAACATTCCTTAGAATAATTTCTGGTCTTAATCTTGAATCAACTCTTCTCCTTCGAAGATCATAACCATTTAACTAACAAGGATTAATGAGGTTGCAAAACCAACATAAAGACTAGAAGAAATGACCGTACTATCCATGCTATAACCACATTGGGAATGTGAGAGGTAACTTATAAATGCAGGAGGGAGAAGATTTGATAAATGAAGACAAACAAGAGAAAACATCAGTAAATTTCGTATACTCACCTTATATTTTGAAACAAAACTGGGAAAACAATATGCCTTATATGCTGAAACGAGGGAGTACTATCTTTACTGTATGTTGCAACTTTGTCTAGTTGCGTATAAATTTTAATTGTACAAGACAGTTAATATCGTATGTTTGGCAAGTTCTTCTGATGCACCCTCTCTGTTTTCATCCTGCATTACCACCGATTAACATTGAAATAACCTCAAAATTCAAAAGAAATTAAAAATTGAAATTTAATTCGGTTTTGAATTTTACCTGATTTGCTTTGGGCCTCCGGTCGCCACCACCGCATCCATCACTCGCCGCCACCGTGCCCACCGCTGCCGCATCTCCCATTGCGCCGACCGGCTCCCGTCCTCTCCCGCGCCATCACGTCGCCCGCACTTTCCGCCGCATTTTCCGCTCGTCGCGTCGCCATCCGCAAGTCCCGACCATGCCTTTTCTCGCGCCGCACACCGGTGGCACCACGCTGCCCACTCCATGCGCCCACTCCGTCCGCCACTCACCTACCCTCTCTCCCCAGCTCGCCGGCTATAAAAGCCGAACCCCTCCCCTCCTTCTTTTCTCTACACCATGGTGGACTTCCCCGCCTTCCTCCCTGCCTTCGACAACCGCCACCGTGCTCGCCGCCACTCGCCCCCTTGGCCGCCCGAGCGCTGCCGCCGTGCTCGCTCGGCACTGCAGCCCTCGCCCGAAACCTAACCCTAATCCTCCCCACGCCCACTCTTTCTCTTTGCCCGCCACCGGCCCCCGCCCATCAATCATACCTTGCCCCTTCTCTCTCTCTACCGGCCGACCACTCCGGTCATACGCCTCTCTTCCTCTCCCTCGTGGCCAGGCCCGTCTGTCAATGCGCACGGGGCCGGCATAGTGCGCTCCACGTGTGCGTGATCGCCGTGGGCTAAAAGGCATGTTCCACTGTGTGGCCCACTTTCTTTTCCTTTTTCTTTCCAGATTTAATAATTCAAAAATCCAGAAAATCCCCAAAAAAGATCAAAAATATGCCATCTTGACCATTTTGAGTCACTGAGTCCAAAAACGGCCTTCACTCTGCCAAATGAAGCCTCCAAAGTTCTCGAAATGCCAAAATTGCCCTCCGAACCTCTCCCGGCCCGTTTTTGTTTTCTATTTTCCGTTTTTATTTTCTGTTTTCGTTTCCATTCTTGTTTTCCATTTCGTTTTTGTTTCCGTTCGTCGCTTTCGTTTCGTTTATCGTTTAATTACTGTTTTTCGTTCGTTTGCACTAGATTCAACGTTCGCGTAGTACCCAGAGCCCGAACAGTTCCCGCAGCAGGAGTAGGACCAAACAGGAGCCGAGTATAACTACAGCCACTACGCCCTAGACGATTCTGCCGCCCAGCAAGGCAAGCCGCATGCCCTTGAACATGTTGAAGTCAATTGTTCATACTGTTTTTGTATTTAATTTCCATCGCATTATTTTGCTTGTATGCTGAAATACTGAAAAGCAATAGTTTAGAATGACATGATACTTAGCTATACCAAATTTCTCATTTAGCCTCATTGATGTTGATGAACCTAAAACCTTGAATAACCCTAGATAACAAATTATACACCCGTAGTTAATAAACTTAATAGTTCACTCAAAATCTTTAAAAGGGGGAGAATTGTGGTGAGCGGTTGGCTCGGTTGATTTTGAAATTGTTGCTACAGTGAGGGGGACAGTATTGGACTAGCCACGAGGTGGATGTGAGTCCGATCCCCGGCTGGTGATTAAAGCCATGGTTGGTTTCGTGGCTGGTGTGGGCAAGTACTAGTTTGGTTTGTGGTTGGTGGAATGGCTTGATCAGTGGCAATTAAGAATAACCCCTGTGGAGTATATGGACCCCGGGTACCTACATGACAGGCCACAAGGACCCACCAAGAGGGGGCGTCCCAGGACGGTTATCAAGAATCGGGCTTTACCCGGACTCTCACCATCGTGCCCTACAAGATAGGATAAAGGATGGTAACTAACTATTGTTAGGAAGGATATGATTGTATCCCAGAGATAGAATCTCTGTCATGTAACCGATCATGATTCCACCCTGTAATCGACTCGGGTCCCTTTGCCCCTTACCCATATAAAGGGAGCGAGAGGTACTGGGCACAAGAGACACACAAGAAAACGCAACAGAGATACGTACATCTTATAATCCCATAACACAGGACTAGGGTGTTACCTCCACCATCGAGGGCATGAACCTGTCTAATCCCTTGTCTTGTGTTACCATCGAGTTCCGATCCAGCGCATAGCCCCATATAAATTATTGCCGACAATAAACGTCGACAGTTGGCGCCCCAGGTAGGGGAAGTGCGAAGATCAATCTCAACAAGCTCGATGGCGTTCATCAACGAAGACAACATCATCTTCGCTCCGGGTCAGGTAACTTTCCGAGCGCGTGACGAATGAAACTTCGATCCCACAAGCGGCGAATTTTAGTCAATCGGAGGGCATGTCAGGGGCAAAAGGCCATGAGCTGAGTTCCGGCGCTCGGGGGCTAGACAAGTCGGGCTGATCTCCAGCATCCTAATGGATATAGCTATGGTGCGCTCAAGTCGGGTTGATCTCAAGTATCCTAATGGATATAGCTATGGTGCGCCTCAAGTCGGGCTGATCTCCAGCATCCTAATGGATATAACTATGTGCGCCCCAAGTGGGGCTGATCTCCAGCATCCTAATGGATATAGCTATGGTGCGCCCCAAGTCGGGCTGATCTCCAGCATCCTAATGGATATCGCTATGGTGCGCCCCCCCAAGTCGGGCTGATCTCCAGTATCTAGCTACGGCGCGCTCCAAGTCGAGCTGATCTCCGGTATCCTAATGGATATAGCTATGGTGCATCCCAAGTCGGGCTGATCTCCAGGATCCTAATGGATATAGCTATGGTGCACCCCAAGTCGGCTGATCTCCGGTATCCTAATGGATATAGCTGTAACACCCCGGCATTTAAAATGCCTGAATGCTACCAAACATAAGCTAAACAACATCTAAATGCCATGAATTAAGGTAAATTACAGCAAAGGAGTAAATGCTAAAACCCGAGATTTCGGCAGCATCTCCTTTGTTTTAACATGTTTTGAAGGAGCAACAACAGTATAGAAATATATGGCAATATGAGAGACAACTAAAACAGCAATAATTAAAGACTTGACAACAATATAAGTCTAGTTTCAAGCACTTAATGTCTCCAAGAGTCCAACGAGCAATAAGACTCTCATAAAGCAAAGCTAAACCTTAAAGCAATAATCATCACACGCAGTTTATTATCAAAGACTAATTGTATGACTTGTGGAATCAAATGAGTGAAGCTACGTGCGTAAGTGTGACTATTTCCCTCCCCCGCATGCCGGTCTCATGGTACCTAAAACAACAAGAAAACACAAGCGTGAGTTCAAAACTCAGCAAGCATATTGCAAAGGTACAACAAGAACAATTACATGGCAATAATATCTCACATCATGTAAACCATCTCATTGATGTTCACAAATCATTATCATCATTATTATGTATGCAATGCGATGCGATGTTCATATCTCCTTGGAAACTCATACCGGTATGGTTGAGTACGCACCCGTCGGTGTGCACCCTCTTCCCCCTTCCATCCCGAAGATGGAGGGTGCCTACTCCTCGCTTCCCCACACCGCGGTGGATGGAATCACGATGTAGGACTTACTCATTGGCTCTCCGGATTAGTCATAACTTTCTCACCGACCTTCCCCGGACTAGTTATGACTTTCTCACCGCCCGGGCCATGTAACATGCCATTTATGCAAATATGCCAACATCATAATTAACTTGTACATTAACACATGGCATCATAACATAATAAGCATACTCATCATATCATTGGCAATCATTAAAGCATGGCAAGTGATCATATCATATAATCCATTTCATCTAGTCTCAACAAGCAACCTACAAATCGCTAACCATTACAATACACTTGCCTCAACCACGGGCAACGGATTGGCGGGAAATAGAAGGCACTCCCGGGGTCACACCACCTGCACATAGGTACCACACACTCACAATCATGTGCACAAAACAGTACGCAAACCCTCATCTACCCCAACATTGCCAACTACTCGCAATACCCAAAAACAGAGGTTCTGTCCCGTCGGGACAGCAGCCTTCCAAAAGGCACAACTTGAGTTCTGGGACTCCGAATCAATTAAACGAGTATATCCTCGCGTAGCTTAGGAAATTTCCTAACTTTTTCTAAGTATATGGAAAGACTGATTCGGACTCTAAAGTTGTTTAATCTACAAAATACCGTGATCTGTTCCAATCACGTCACATATTTGAATACGCTAGGTAAAACAGCCATAACTTTCAAATGGCTGATCGGAATTTAAAGTTATTTATACCCACTGAAAGGTATTGAAATTACCTACAACTTCTTCAACAGTCGTACGACCAAATTCGGAATCTAAATTGGCGAAAACCCAAACCCTAGGTCGACTGCTCATGCTGCCCGAAACAGAGAACGTGGCCAACTCAAGATTCCATCTAATCTAATCAATTCCAGCACCACCAATTGATCTAAAAACATGATAAAGATCCTTAGAACAATACCTAGACCAACCCCAAGGAGTCCCATGGCCATACCTTCGCCCGACACACGAAAACCCAATAGATCTCCTCCCGGATCGCTCCTCGCTCCTCGCTCCAACGGATGGATCTTCGAGGTGTAGGGGTGGGGAGGCTACCCTAGGGCAGCAAGGGGTGGAGGAGAGGTGGTGGAGAGGTGGGGGGCCAAGGGGCAAAGGGGGAGGGGGCGCACGGCCAAAGGGGGAGAGGGGAGGGGTGTGCGGCTAGGGCACAAGGGGGAGGTGTGGGGGCGCACAAGGGTGGGTGGGGGCACACATAAGGGCAGGGAAAGCCCCTTTTACCAGCCCCAAACAGGATTCCTAATCCTAAATGGACTCATACCCTATCCCACCAAAGCCCACAACCCCTTCTCTTAGGCCCAAACTCCCCCGGAAACGGCCCAAATCCCCGGAAACGGCCCGAAAACGCAAATAAACCTCATAACGTATGGTTTCAACCTCCAATTCCATATTTCATAATGATTTTGACCTCATCATGCTCATTAAATATGGTTACGACACTCTGTGGTGTCACATTAGCTATGGTGCACCCCAAGATGGGCTGATCACCAGAGTCCTAGTAGTTATATTGGGTATGGCTCGTGATATGCCCCCATGTCGGGCCAATCGCTGGTTATCGCAAGTCGAAATCAGATATCATGAATTGACTTTGAATAATAGGTTTCGAGGGTATGCCCCTTGATGGGTTATCAGTTGTGCATCATGGCAGCAAGGTACAAGTACCACTCGATTAAGACTTATTCAAATTGTGGTGCGCTCCAGGATGGGCTGATCACCGGTATCCTAATGGATACATTGAGTGTCACTAGGCGTTCCTGACTGGTGAGGCTCTATTGAGTTCTTCGCAATCTCCATGCCTGCAACAAGGCACTCGGTGTCAAAGGAGGACTAGTCGAGAAGCTGTGCCAAAAGGCTGGGAGCACTTGACGTCAAAAGATGATCAGTTGGGGAGCTGAGCCAGGAGACTATGAGCACTCGGCATGAGCCAGGACTTGGCTGGATGCAACCTGAAAGATGGCAACTCGATTGCGAAGTACTCGAGGGCTACTGTGGAGTATGTGGACCTCGGGTACCTACATGATGTGCCGCAAGGACCCACCAAGACGGGGTGTCCCAGGACGGTTATCAAGAATCAGAATTTACCCGAACTCTCACCATCGTGCCCTACAAGATAGGATAAAGGATGGCAACTAACTATTGTTAGGAAGGATATGATTGTATCCCGGAGATATAATCTCCATCATGTAACCGATCATGATTCCACCCTGTAACAGACTCGGGTCCCTCTGCCCTTTACCCATATAAAGGGGGCGAGGGGTACCGGGAACAAGAGACACACGAGAAAACGCAACAGAGATACGTACATCTCATAATCCCAGAACACAGGACTAGGGTGTTACCTCTACCGTTGAGGGCTAGAACCTGTCTAATCCCTTGTCTTGTGTTACCATCGAGTTCCGATCCAGCGCATAGCGCCATATAAATTATTGCCGACAACAAACGTCGACAGTTGGTGCCCCAGGTAGGGGAAGCGCGAAGATCAATCTCAACATGCTCGATGGCGTCCATCAACGAAGACAGCATCATCTTCGCTCCCGATCAGGTAACTTTCCGAGCACATGACGAATAAAACTTTGATCCCACAAGCGGCAAACTTTAGTCACTCGGAGGGCGTGTCAGGGGGCAAAAGGCCATGAGCCGAGTTCCGGTGCTTGGGGGCTAGACAAGTCGGGCTGATCTCCAGCATCCTAATGGATATAGCTATGATGCGCTCAAGTCATGCTGATCTCCAGTATCCTAATGGATATAGCTATAGTGTCGGGACCCGAATGTGCAAATACGGACTCTCTGTGTATTCAGCACTAGTCCAGGATCACGCTAGTGCACACAGTCTCAACATCGGTAAATACCACAATCATACTCAACAAAATAGTAAAGTACTTTATTCGAAGGAATTATAACCAGTGGCTCGACCTTATGGTCAAGTTACAAAAGTACACATCGCCGGGCTTAAGTCTTACTCAAATAAACTTGCAGCGAAAATTAAATAAACTCGTGGCGCCAACCAATATGCCACAGGCAACTGACTGGGCTCGCCCCTAGTTCGTCGGCTCCTCCTGGAACTCCTCCTCCAATACCGGCATTGATCTTCCTCAATTGATGTTTGTGTCGTGGCAAGGGTGAGTACTTAAAGCACTTAGCAAGTCATGCACAGAATGCAATTCTAATAGCTACATGCATGGCTTATTCCAACAACAGGCTAAAGGGGTTCTGTGAATCATGTGATGAAAAATTGGCTTGATCTTGTGCTGAAAAAATTGATTAGGATTAATCTTGCAAAATTGCTTGCATGAAGGACCAAACATTCAAACATCCAAAAACAGAGACTTTGCTTTTGCGCCAGACCCAACATCCAAAAACAGTGAGTTTCGCATGTATGACGGACCAAACTTTTTGGTCTGTCATAAACGTGATTTTAATGCTTTTACGCTTGTACAAGAAATCGCGTTTTTCCCATGTATGACGGACCAAATTTTTTGGTCTGTCATACACATGCTTTTGGCGACCTCGTTTTTCCCATGTATGATGGACCAAATTTTTTGGTCTGTCATACACATGCTTTTGGCGACCTCGTTTTTCCCATGTATGACAAACCAAATTTTTTGGTCTGTCATACACATGCTTTTGGCAAACTCGTTTTTCCCATGTATGACAAACCAAATTTTTTGGTCTGTCATACACATGCTTTTGGCGACCTCGTTTTTCCCATGTATGACAAACCAAATTTTTTGGTCTGTCATACACATGCTTTTGGCGCCGAACCTAAGTCTCATGCAACCAAGCGTAGTGCATGTATGACGGACCAAACTTTTGGTCCGTCATAAACGTGCTTTTCGGCATGAACTGATTTCTTTGCCGGGTTCGAAGGCATGTGTGTGACGGACCAAAACTTTGGTCCGTCATGAACGTAAGTTTCTGGAATTTGTGCGCTGGACTGGTTTTGGTCCAGTCTTTGGATGTTTTTGTGCACGGTTAAGGGTTTTGAGCTAATGTGGACTTTATGCAATGCTCGTGTGAGTATTTGCATGAACTAATGTTGAGTCAAGTCGCGGACTTGTGCTCGGATTTGTTTTGTGGTTTGTTCATGAGCAGGTATTGCTCGAAGACGAACGTGGTCGATGACGGGACCGGAACTAGGTTCATGGAGGAGCTGAGGTTCGGGACTAGGTTCAGGGAGGAACTGAGGTCTTGGTGGTCAAGGATGTCATGCGGGACGTTCGGGATAAGAGAATGGTGCATATGAAGAATGGTTAGTCACGTGAGAATAGCAGGAGGTCATTCGCGTGCAAAGTGTTAGTCACGTGAGTATGGCAGGTGGCCATACGCGTGCAAAGTGTTAGTCACGTGAGTATGGTAGGGTTGCCATACGCGTGCAAGAGTTGTACTCGGCCAAGTTGGGCCAAGTAGAGTTGTGTTGGATACAGATTCCTTCTAGGGAATAGGAATTGTATTCAGAACTCCTTGTGGGTTGGTCCTTTAAATAGGAGGGGTTGTCTCCTGTTGAAGGGTATCAAGCCTTGAGCAAGTTTTAGGGTTTGTACTCTTTTGATGAGAGTACTTTAGACAAAAGAAATAAAGATCAATTCTTTCAAGATTTTTGCGTGCTACAGTAACCACGTTGCTACAGTGTTTTTCTGTCTTGGTTCTTGTTTGCATGCTTGCTCTAAATCTAGATTGGTTTTTGATCCTTGAGTGTCATCTTGATTTGATCCATCAAAAACCTTTCTAGGGTATTGATTTAGAGTTCCTCAAAGTCTAGTTGATTAAACTTTTGTCGGTTCTGTTAAAACTTTCAAGTTTACGTTAGATCAATTCTCGTCAAGTTCTGGATCAGCAAGCTTGCGAAGCTCATAACTTTTGATCCATAAGTCCGATCGAGCTGATTCTTTTTGGGTTTGATTCGTATTGGAATCTAGTTTCTTGTGTCCAAATTTCAGATCGTTTCGACAGTTGGATCTCCGGGAATTCTCATTTTACCAAGCGTCTGTCAATCTGTTTTTGTTGATTACGAGGCAATCTTTTGAATCCGAGTTGGGGTGTTCTTCCAGTAGATCGAAAATTTTGTTTTAGCTTCCGCATAATCATTCACCCCCCCTCTGATTGCTATATTCGTATACTTCGATCCTACAGGTTCTTTTGCAATAAGCAGCATTCATAAATGACAATAATAGATTGGAAAGCAGTAAAACAATAATAACAACAATAACTTTGTAAATTTTGCAAGTAAAGCATTTATCAACCTAAACAAGTTCATCATTTCCAATACCAAATATCCAAAGTTATTTTTGTGAAAGTGTAACCCTTGGTTGTAATCACCGAGTAATGTCCAATACCGTGGACTCGGCTATTCGAATAGGTTGTATACTCTGCAGAGGTTATACACTTTACCCACAAGATACAATTAAACACCACCAAGACGAGTGACCGTAACAAAGCCTTTACAATGCTTCTTCTAGACTCAGTACAACCCGCTAAGGTTTCAACACTGAAGGAACTGGTTGTCGGCGTGCTAGCCAACAGGCACCTCCGAAGACGGGTGCTTATGAGGTTTCGACAGGGGCTTTCGGGGCAATCGCCTCGGAATGGAAGACGGTGACGATCGGGGCACCGGGAGACTCAGACTAACGGGGGGACGCAAAGAGTTTTTACCCAGGTTCAGGCCCTCCGAAGAGTAATAGCCCTAGTCCTGCCTTTCTTCGTATTGCCTGCGTTCTTGCTGGAAAGGATGGAAAACTACTAACAATGAGTCGAACCCCCTCTCCCATGCACCCCGGCTCCCTTTTATACTCGGGCTGACGGGGGCGCATGGGAGGCTTGCACTGCCAGCCCCCCATCATTACACTGCTACGCGCGTATTTAATGCGCCCGTCACTATTCTTATGTCACATTAATGTCTGCCGCATCTGTCACAATCCTGCCTTGGGCCCCATGTCCACCAACGCCGCCCGTTACGTCACGGGGTGAGGTGCAGTCTTGACGTCTCCCAAAGCCATGATGCGCCTGGGGAAGGTGCGCCGCCACGCTGCAGCTTCCATGCTTCCACATTCAATGCGCACGATTCGCATTTAATGTCCCTGATCTCGACAGGACTATCCTGGGGATGGTGCGCCAGCGGCCTTGCCCGTGCGCCACGTGTCCGCTGGGGCGACCACCTTACTGATCGCCCAGCGGCCTGGCTCAGACGCCACGTGTCGGGGCGACCACCTTATCGACGCTTCAGAGGCCTGGCCTATACGCCACGCGGCTGGGCGACCATCAGATCGACGCCCGGCCTGGTTTATACGCCACGCGTCGCCGGGCGACCATCAGATCGACGCTTGGCCTGGTTTATACGCCACGCTGTCATCGGGCGACCACCTTATCGATCGCTTGAGGCCTGGCTTATACGCCACGCGTCATTGGGCGACCACCTTACCGACGCTTGCAGGCCTGGCCTATACGCCACGTGTTCGCCGGGGCGACCACCGTATGGGTTTTTCTCTTGCCGCGGCAGTGGGCCCAAGCACGCCCTGGCTGCCACTTGATTCCTTGATTCCTTTTTTAGGGCGGGGGAGCGGGTACCTTGGTGTAGAATACGCCGACACTGGTTACCACAATCAGGGCCCCCCTCTTGCGCCATTTGAGTTTTCACCCGTACACCCGGAACCCACACCACCATGACAGTACTGAAATCTAGACATCACAAATTAATCAGCTAGGTCTGTCCCATTCCAGACTTGTGGCTGTATGTTAGACTCAGATTCAAATTCTTGCAAGGTTAAGTCCTTAAAGTGACTAAGGCAAGACTACCCAATTGAATTCACAAGTATCCAAAAACCAGCAAAAACCAAATACGACCTCCCATGTGCCACTTCTGGCTCACCAAAAATAATCCTGCCACTTGCCTTAGTCTAAATCACTTTATCACCCAGTTGATTACCATGCACCACGTGCCATCAACATCATCAATAACACATGTCGCAATTCCAAAAACATGCTCCATCTCTCATTAAGTCAAGATTAATTTCTAGCATTCAAAATTATATCAATATCACGATTGCATGGCTAAGCAGGCTAATTACGATCTAATTAACCCATGTTGGCAAAGTATTAATGTCCAACTAATATTCCATAATCTAGGGTGACAAATGATTCATGACATACAATTATTGTAGACAAGGTGGCATACAACAAGTAGGTCGAATAACTATTTCACGAATTATTCAAAAGCATTTTTAATTAAACTAGCATGCAATAATTCAAATCAACATAATTTCCAAAAGTGGGATCAATATGGTCAAAGCATAACTTGCCTTACAAAAGATCCTGTTCCTGGTCTTGGACTTGTTTCTGGGTCAAGACCTCTCCTTCAAAGCATTCGGGCAATTCAACGTCTACGCGAATCGGATAAATAAATAATAAATAAATAAAAACAGAGAAAAACTCATGTTCAAAAATTAAATAAAATTCACTATTAAATAGAGCTCAATTTTACAAAAAAATTAGAAACTAGAATCGCCTCAATCGGAGTTAAAACGCAAAAGTTATAGCCGTTTGAAGTTTGAAAATCAATTAAAAAGAATAAACCGAATTATCCGATTTATTTTTCTAAAGGAAAATCGATTTATTGCGTCATGCTGACGTCAGCCAGTCCATGGGCTTGGTCCACGCCCGGTCCTGGTCCACGGTGGACCTGGTGCACAAAACAGTGTAGAGACTGATAGGTGGGACCGGCCTTCTGACGTCATTGTTGATGTCAGCACTGCATGGTTCGGCTCGGCTGACAGACAGGCCCCACCGTGATGTCAGCATGATGTCACGGCTGACGCCACGCCCGCGCAGCACAGTCACTGACATGCGAGCCCGGCATGACATCAGCGGTGACCGGCGCTGACCCGCGCCCACACATGGCGTGATCTCGATCATTGATTTGAAATCCGACGGCCCCGATTCGATCTAATCTCATGCGTACGAAACTACGTGGCTCATTCTGACCCGCCCAATTCGAATCGGACGGCCAAGATTAGATTTAAACGGCCGCGGTCAGAGGGGTGACGTGGGTAATCCGGGTGCTAGCCACGCGGCACACTCTCGGCATTCAGATTTAGATCTAACGGTTAAGAACGGATCTAAACAGAACTACACAATTCAATCTAAACCGTCCAAATCGAATCCTAGATCGATCCAAACTACGGGAGTACAGATCTACGTGGCTTAATCTGGATCGTCTACTACAGATCCGATGGCTACAAATGAATCTAGATCAAAGTTCCAGATCTAATCTGATCCGTATACTCACAGATCGATAAATTTACAATATATTTACATTCACAGTATACTCACAAATCGATAAATTCACATTATACTCACATTCATAGTATACATACTCAACATATAAATCAGTAGCACAATCCTCTAATGTAACCCTATGCCCCAAAAAATTTCATCTAGAGTACCACATAGATTGTCCACTGAACATACTCAATACAGAAATCAGTGACACAATCATCTAGCAGGCTTTTCCTTAGAAAACTTCTTGGCACAAGAGTAGTAGTTCCTGTTATGTTACAAGGATACAATAAACTAGTTAAAATATTAACAAGCATACATTGAGAAACAACATTATTTGATAAATCAAGAAAATGAGACCTTAGGGCTTTTTCATATCTGCCATCATATGTGCCATAGCTTCCACAACATAGGCTTTTGGGTTTTCCTTATATTTCCATAGCTCCGGCACAATGCCTATTTGTTTGACACCAATAACTGATTGACTTTCAGTCATATCTCTTAATCCCTACAAAAGCGATCATTTTCTTGTGAAAATAGGTTATCTTGGTATATTATTAGTTACTACATTGAATTAAATATTGAAAACCTCTATAAGCTCAACTTTGGCTTCATCCAACTCAGCATTTTTCATGTGCTCCTTAATGATGAGTACATGGTTAAGAGATTCAATATCTTACGATTTGTCATCTATGTATTTTAGTTTTTGTTTTATCTCATAATTTTTTTCCTGTTAACTCAGAGTTTCCTTCAATTGTTCTATCTCAAGTTTTCATTTAGCATCCAACAGTTTTTTGATGTCGTCTGTCTTGTTTATAGGCTTCATTTTATATATAATACTTGACAATATCAAAATAAATATACTCATAATAAGATAATTAAGCATATGCATGACAATTAACATTAATAGAGACATACAAGTAGCAATCAAACTCAAGTTAATTTTAAGGTGTTCTCAGATGTTGAGCTACCTTAGAAAGGTCTCCTCATCACTAGGGACAAGACATTAGACTGATTTGTGATAACCTTACTTTTAAAAATATTTTAAAAAACATAATCAATTGGACCAAGATATATTTAAGAGGCTATCAGCAACAGTTAGGATGCTAAAAACAGCCAACAATAGCATGAACAAAACAATAACAGCCAAGTACAAGTAGAACATTAAGCATAATAAGCATGAACATATATCTAGTTGCATTTAACAGATAATACTAATTGAACTAATCAAGTATTATAAGATGTAAAGGACACAATACCTCCCCACATGCAAGTTCCCCAAGACAAGTAAATTGTCTAGCCCCTTTGTAATAACAGTAAATAAATTAACAATAGAGAGATGATTATACTCACAAAGCACCAACTGAAAAGTCAGTGCTGTAACATCGCTCACCTTCATTCTAAGTTTTGAGAGCTTTCGTCCGATTATTCGTTGGACCGCCTGTTGTTCTGTAGGAGGGTCAATTCATCTGGCATGGGAGAGAACAAGAGCACTCATCCACTTAATCCCTCCACTCACCTATTTACCTAACCCCCTCCACCCAATCTCTCTCTCCCTCTCTCCCCCCCCCAATTCGGCTGAACCAGCCCAAGCCAACAGCTCCTCCCTTTTTCTTGGTTTCTCCTCCATTCTCTTGTGTGGAGCTAGAGCAAAGCTGCAGCAGCCTAGGGGAGCTCCTCCCCTCTCATCCCCAAGCATGGCCAGCTCTTTGCCCCTCCTCAAGGGCCGGCGCCCCCTCCCCTTTTTGCAGCAGCGAGCAGCAGCCCCTCCTCCTCCTTTTTTCTCTTCTTGGCTTGAAGGTAACTCTTGGAAATCTCTCTTGTGCTCAGCCATGGAGGTTCTAGCCTGGTTGCTAGTGTTCCTAGGGCTCCTAAAGTAGCTAGTTTTGGAGGGAAACTCGTTTAGGAGGGAAAACCGTAGCATCTGTTTTCGAGTAGATTTTTCGTATGTATTGCAGTTCGGTTTTGGGGTACCTAGGTTGGTCAAATGGATCTCAGACTGTAGAATTTGTTGTATATATTATTCTTATGTTTCAATAGAGTATAAGAACTCAAAAATCCATTAAGCCAATTAAAAGTTATGGGCTTTTTACTACAGGCTATCCCGAGTAGGATGTTCTGCAAGCTGTAATGTTCAACTGCTGTTTTGAGCTTCTTACAGACCGATTCAGCTCTTCCACTTGCCTAGAGAAATGTAGAAAATTTCCTTTAGTTTAAGAAAATGTATTTGTTTTCTTGATTTGGAGTTAGGAATCAAAAGTTGTGTCATCTCAAAGTTGCTGTCCAGAACTGCAGCTCTGCTGAAGGATCAGAGATTTGGTATTGAGTTCTAGTTTGTAGTTGAGGGCTTTAAATTCAGTTTCTGAATGAGTGGTTGTGGGGTATGTGTAGATTAGTCTCTTGTGGTTATTTAGAGTCCAAGAACCTGAACTTTGGCTAAACCAATTAGTAGTTATGCTATTTCTAGTGCTTGCTATCCAGAAATGATATTTATGCTTGTAGCTTGTGTTCGTTTCAGTTCTAGGATTGTTTGAGACAATTCCAACTTGAATGGCTTTGGGGGTAATGATAAGTCCCTCTCCTGTGGTCGTTTAGGGCTCAAGTTCGTGAATTTTGGTCAAGTCATTTGGTAGTTGTGATCGTTTAATGAGTGCTATCCAAATGGCATTACGATAGGATTCGTGTTTGGGTTTAATGGTCGGATTAGAGCGTAGAAGTGCTTTGCGAAGTTGTAATTTGTTTAGTTCGGAGTATGAGAAATGCATAACGGTTCCTTTTCAGGTGGAGTAGCCTCGGGTGCGGCTTCCTCCTCGCGTCACCCCGCTCCTCGCGGGTAGAGGCAAGTGTGAAGTGACATTCCCAGCTTAAGGCCGGTTGTCACCTCTTCTTTTACTCTTCAATTTGGATTGAATGAGCATGTTTAATTGATGAATGAATATGTTTAAATGATGAATGAGTTTACGCAATGAGTATGAATAAGCTTATGCTTATGAGGTTGCTTGCGATGATAATGCTATCCTTATGCTTGTGAGGTTGCTTGCGATGATAATGCTATGCTATCCTTATGCTTAAGAGTTTGCTTGCGATGATAATGCTAAGTGTATGAATCTACAGTTTATGTCAAAGTTAATGGATATGTTACGGTGACGATATTGCATGTTGCACCCTAAATTCCTGTTAATTGCATATGTGCATTCATAATGAAAGATGCGACCCATTCTGATGCGGGCCTCTGTGTCCACACGTAGTGAACACGAAAGTCCTACCTCGTAGTCCCATTCATCGAGGTGAATGGGAGCGAGACAGTAAGAGTAGGCACTTCCACGGGATGGAAGGGACGTGAGGGTGCACACAGACGGGTGTGCACTCGGCAGTATCGGTACGTGCATTGAAAAGAGCATTCATGTCGCATTGCATCCTAATGATGATTTGGAGTTAAATGAAAATGTGTAGGGTTGGGATCGAGTCGTGGACTCATCCAAAAAGAATTAAAGAGGTATGCGTAAGAATTAGTAATGAAGTGAAAAGAGGTAAATGTAGTTGATATCAGTGTTTTATGAATTTGTGCATTCGGATATCAAATATGCTGTTACTGTTGATTTATTTGTGTTAATTGGTTTTGTGGTGCACTTTGCTGAGTCTTGGACTCATGCTTGTTATTTAATGTTTTTAGGTACTCTGAAGTCGTCTTGCTGGGAAGGGACTTACCTGCACCTCACTCACATTCAGGATATGTTATGGATTAAGTTGTTTTATGGTTCCTTTTGTTAAATAGTTGAGATAATTGTAATAACCTTGTTGTAGTTGTTATGATCCCTTTGATGTTGAAGATTTATGGTTGTTAGAAGACCATGCCCCTTTGTATGTGCTTAGCGGGTCATGATGGTTAGTTTATTCCATGTTGTTGTTATTAATTTGTTAATTGTCATCTCTTTGCTTGTTGAGTGGATGTCCATTTAGCAGGGGAGATCTTGCAAAAAAAATTGGTGAAAATTGGATAGGTTTTGGTAGCACTTTGGGCACGTGAGGTGCCGGGGTGTTACAAGTGCAGCTAACACTGCTCAGGGAGGAGACGATGGTGACATGCTCGGATTAGGAGGCGACAACGATGTGCTCAGAGGATGAGACGATGGCGATGTGCTCGAAGGAGAATGGGGGCGGAGGGGAGTAAACTCCTTTTTATAGAATGGAGGGGAAGATGAAAAGTCAAGTGCGAGGTGGATGCCTTGACTTTTGGTATTTAAATGGATCAGGATGAGAAGCCAAGAGGTCAAGCACGAAAGAAGAAGCCGAGAGTTCAAGTGCGAGGACATTTGGTATGTGTACTAGCACAATCGGTTCTAACCTCATAAACTGATCGTGAGGACCAAGTCATCACTATCGGTTCTGATATCAGAACCGATAGTAAAACATCACAATCGGTTATGACCTACGAACCGATAGTGGTACTATGACGATTGTTATCACTATCGGTTCATCAATATCGGTTCTACTGTTAGGCCGATAGTGATATTTTGTACCATATTTCTCACCCACGCCGAATTATATATCACTATCGGTTTTTTCCTGAAAAGTTGGAAACTGACTCAGATGAAGAGATAGTATTATATCATTTTGTAGTAGTGGTACGCTGTACACATCTTTCTATGGCCGCGTACCTTTCTTAAGATCTGTTGCTAAGTCACATGTGGTCATGGTGTGTAACATCCCCGAAAAATGCAAAACTAAATAATGCATAAAATTTGAATTAAATTATACTTTTAATCTGAACTTCTATTTTTCTATGCATTTTCTTGGGTTTAAGATTTTTGATAAATGCTTTTAATGCTAAAACTAGTATTTTCAAACTTTAAGATTTAAAATCATAATAGAAATAAAATATAAAATTAAATTTTGAGTTATGATTTTAATTTTGAATTTTCTGGCT
The DNA here is from genome assembly GCA_036346355.1 of Rhipidocladum racemiflorum. Taxonomy (NCBI): domain Eukaryota; kingdom Viridiplantae; phylum Streptophyta; class Magnoliopsida; order Poales; family Poaceae; genus Rhipidocladum; species Rhipidocladum racemiflorum. Next base: position 27,562,661 of record CM070571.1, read on the forward strand.
TTTCTTGTTCTTTTTGGATTTTGCTCCAAAAGAAAATCATTTGTATTAAATTGGTAAAAAGGTAAAAGTAAAATCTATAAAATAATAATATTAAATATTAAAAACTCTGTAGTCACTTTAATGCAGTCAAAATTAGTGTGAAAACATTAATTAAAGATAAGGAGTGCAAATTAATAGGATTCGACTAACAACAGTGAATTCACATATTTTTGTAAGAAATTACCAACATTAAATTTAGCTAAAATTTTTATCGTACATTCCTCATATCAATGTTTACATATCCATATTTAGTGCCTTTTTCAATTTAAAAATTGAAAACTAGAAATTATGAATTTGCGTTGTTAGATTTATTAAAAAAATAAATATTTAAGTTTTAAATATGAAATTTTTTCACAAGATCATTTAAATCATTTAAATTCTTTTAAAAAATTGTAAAAAATTATTAAGCTCATTTGTATCCTAAATTAAAATCAAAATAGAAAAGTAATTTTTGTAGAGTGAGGTTTGTCAGAATTATGTAAATTTATATACGAAGAATTTTTAGTCAAAATTTTTACTACAGGTAGAAAACTTATCCAAGACACCCAGTAAAAAGTTTTAAAAAATTACAACAAGATTTGATGGGTGAATTAATTGAGGAACCATGTGCTGTCCTGAGGCTTTACCCTTGCTGCCACCACTTGGGCCCACACGTTTTTAGATGGGTGAGTTTCGCTCGTTTGTACAAGTTTTTAGAAGATTTCAAGCTAACGTTTCAATGAGTTTCAGATTTTGAAACTCAAGTTTCAACAAATTTCAATCAAAAGTTTCAATAAGTTTTACCAAGTTTCAAGCAAAAGTTTCGACAAGTTATAATACACTTTGAACAAGTTTTCAAAAAGTTTCAGAGAGCTCACCTAGATACGATGGTGTACAACAATGCCACGAGCCGCCCACACCGTCTACTATAGACACACCCTCTTCTCTAGCTCCGGCCTAGATTGTTGCTTCTGCCACGGAACCAAATGACATCACCCCCGTCCGAATTTGTAAACGAGCTCCGCGCTGAGCTTCCATCTCTCTCTTTCTTAGCTCAGGCTTGAGCTACGCGCCACGCCATCGGATCTATGTGTCCCAAGCAGAGCGTCGCCTCTCGTCGCCAGATCTGGAGCTAGAGATGAAGCATCGCTTTGCCGCCTGTGCCACATCTGGAGCCGGAGGTGAAGGAGGAGGGCGGTGCCGGAGTTAAAGGAGGAAGTGGAGGGGCCGTCGTGCTCGCGCAAAGCCGTCGCGGGATTTGTGTGTCTCGAGCCACGCTACTCTCATTGGAGTTGAATGAGGAGCTTCAAAGAGATGCAACAGATTGGAGCTAGGAAACAACGGTGTCACCCTAAAGTAGGCTTGGGGTTCGCACAGTCACTCACATGTCGATTTGGCAACACGGGAGAGCATCCCAAACTCCTGTTAGGTGGTTCCAACTTCGGCCTGCTGTGTCATCGGGCCTACACCGATGCAAGTTGTGGTCATGCCTACAACCACCGTTGCACCCAAATGTCACAATTGCTGCTCCTGCACAATGGTCGTCATCGTTGCTCCCCCATATGTGACGCCCCTTGCTACTCCCATGCACCGCTTACTACACACACGCGACGGCCACCACGCTCTAGATCAAACTCTCAAGCACTAGGAGGAAAGGAACGAGGAAAGAGAGAGGTAGAGTTATTCATATGAGAGATGCAACCGGGCGATGGCAACAACAGGAGAGAGAGAGAGAACGCAACAAAGATAAGAATATTAATATTAATATTAATATTAACTATCATATAAGGGAAGAGATTGGCGAGCAGCCGGCCGTGCCACGTCGCTCGATTTTTGCTCGCCGTCCGTCCCTTGCGTCGCTGCCGATCCGTCTCTCCACGTGTCCCCGTGGGCAAGCCCGTCCACAGCCATCGAATCCCTCGATGCGGAGCTCGCCACGCCAAATCCCTCGATGCGGAGCTCTCCTCGCCTCAGTGCTTCGCACGGTCCGCCATGCCGCTTGCTTCGCCCACCCCTGCTTCCCCTCGCCTCGGCCGCGCCGCCCTGCTGCTTCCCCTCGCCTCGATCGCTTGTTTCGCGCACCCTGTCCTGCTGCTTCCCCTCGGCTCGGCCGCACCGCCCTGCTGCTTCCCCTCGCCTCGGCCGCGCTCTTCAATAACGAGGCCACCGCGTACGCCTCGGCCATTGCCACTGCCGCCGCCCCTTCGTCGCTCGGCAGCGCCGGCTTAGACGGATCTGAGCTATCTCCAAGTGGAGCTAGACGGCCATGCTCGTCATCAACATGCAGGTGGGTTCTTCGGTTTCTTGCCGCTGGTTTGTTCTTGGGGGTTAATTGTGGGTTCTGATGGTTTTGTTGGTCGAATTGTTGGCGGGGATTCCTGAAAGATTTCGTGGACCCGGCGATGGGAAGTCCGATACTGGTGGCCGACGGTGAGGCTGTGGTCCGTACCGTCGCCGAGGCGGTCGCCGTCGCGAGGGAGTGCGGCATCTTCATCGTGTGGGTCAGCTCTTTCATCTTTGGCGTTACTAATTTTGTTCTTGTTAATTAGTACAATGTGAGCCCCTAATTTAGTGTGATTTCTTGGTTCAATAATGCAAGAAGGGTCTGCGGCAGGGTGAGACCTAAATAATTTCTTCGGCCAATGACCAAGGTCTCATTCTTTTCAGAATCCGCTTATTTGGTTTGACCATCCTGCTCTACATAAGTGCATAAGTCCGCCTACTTCTGAACGTTGTTTAGTCATAAAACTCGACAGTTAACAACCAAGCCTGAGGGCTGATTTGTGGCCCTGCCACATTGTATTCTTTCTCTTATGATCTTAATATAAATAGTTGGCAAAGATTGCCAGTCCCTTGACAAATACTTAACAGCAATGATCATTATTTGGGCCTCTATAATCTGTGCGACTAATGGTAGGCATTTTTTCACGTTATATAGGGAAAGCTGGAATTTGAAAATTTTCCATGTTAAGAAAATGCACTTTCCAAAACAACTAGATTATTCATGACCATTATTTTGTCTTCTGTGTTGGGGAGTTACGGTATTGGGATCAATAAACAGGGTGCTGTAAAGAGCTAAACTTATTTGGGGATATTCTGTATGATAGTGTTGTCAAGTTGTTATGGCATAGTTGAAACAACCAAAAAAAAAAAAAAAAAAAAAAATTCAAAATAAATTTTTGAATTTTTCAGAATCTATTCAAAATGTGATTCAAAATTGGGATTTGAACTTTGGATTTGAATTAAATTTGAGTTTTGGGGGCGTTTTACCTTTTGGGCCTTCCGGCCGTTTTGCCGGCCGTCTCCGCCGCCTCCGGCGTCGCCTCCGGCGCCGCCTCCGCGCTGCCGCCTGGCTCACTGCCCCCGCACCGCTCCGCTGCCGCCGCCGCGCACCGCTGCAGCCGCCCGTGACTCCGCGCGCCCGCCGTGACTCCCGCTGCCACCACGCCGCATCACGCTGCCGCTGCGTGACTCGTCCCGTCGCCGCCTGCCACTACCGCGTCCTGTCACTCATCACCCGCCCGAAAGCACGCCCGCGCGATCCGAGCCCCGCGCCGTCGTCGCGTCCCGTCGCCGAGCCCCATTTCTCTCTCTCTTCTCCGGCTATAAAAGCCGCGAGCCGCCCCCTCCACTCCCTTGCCCCGCCTCGCCTCCTCCCCGGGTGAGCCCTCTCTCCCCACACCTCTCTCTCCCTCGGCTCCGGCCACCGCCATGCCGCCGCCGCATGAGCTTCAACGCCGCCACCGCCGCCTAACCCTAACCACCTGCCCCTCGCGTGCGCCAAGGTGGGCTAAACCCACTTCACCCCTCCGGGTGGCCAGCAGCCCCACCAGCCAGCCTCCCTTTTTCCCGCCTTGTGGCCCACACTTGACCGCTCATGGCCAAGGCCCTTTGTCGACCCCTCGGTAGCATTTGGGCCGGCCCAATAGGCCTCCCCAGCGTTACCTGGCGAACCGGTTTTGGCGCGGCCCAGTGAACAGTACCCCTTTTTCTATTTCCTTTTTATTTTCAATTTCCAAAATCCTTTTCAATTCTTTTAATACCCAAAAATACCCAAAAATGCTCCAAAATTTTCCGAGAGCCCAAAAATGCCCCAAAAATACTTTTCCGAACCGTTTCGAGCCACTGAGTCCAAAATTGCCCTCCGTTCCTCAATCCGAGACTCCGAAAATTCCAAAAATGCCCAAATCGCCCTTCCTTTCTCTCTCTCGGCCCGGTTCCGATTTTCGTTTCCGTTTTCGTTTTAGTTTCTTTTCGTTTTTCGTTTCTTTATTGTCGTTCGTCCTCTTCGCGTTAGATCCGGACGTTGGACGATTCCAGGAGCCGCCGCAGTTCCCGGAGCAGGAGCCGGACCCGACACAGAGCCGATTTTGACCGCGTCAACAACACTTCGTCCGACCCGATCGCCAGCAAGGCAAGCCGTACACCTTTGATCATGTTGAACCTATTCATGCCTTATTATAGTTAATTACTATTTTCTACCGCATTACTTTACTGTATGTTGAAATATCACAAATCTAGTATGTTCGAATGACATGATACTTAGTTAATGCCAATTTGCTCATGAGACTTCCTTGAAAAATATCGAACCTAATTATATCCTTGTAACCTTAGGTTACTTAATATTCCTATATTAATTATTATTATCCTGTTAGTTTAGTCAAATGCTTTTGATAATGGAAATAAAAGGCTGCCGAACGTTTGGTTAGGTCTGCATTTGGAAAAGTGCTACGGTTTGGGGGACAGAATTGGATAAATCCCGGAGTGGATGAGTTCCAATCCCCGGCTGATGATTGATGCCTTGGGTTTGTCTGGTGGCCGGTACCGCGGATACCGGAAGGGGGTTGTGGATCGGAAAAAGGCTTGGTCTTTGGCAATATAAGGATAATAATCCCCTTGAGCAAAGTAAATAACTTAAGAACTCGTTCAACCACAGGTTGGGCCGGTCAACTTCGTTGGCTTGACTCAACATAGCTCGGTACATTGTACTTTCCCTCGGAATACCTATAGGAGCAGGGTTACCTTCCCAGTGTGGGAGATGGTCCAATGATTATGGGAGTGAAACGAAAGTGTGCACGAGGAAACCGTGGCATTTCGGGTTCACAACGGTAGGTGCCACAGTAAGCGGGACCAAGCACTCCACACTGGCCAAGTGGGGACCCCGGGATAATGTGGAGCAAAACTCTACCGGATAGGGACTGAAGAGGGAAATGTCCAACGAAAAGCTATGATAACCTCGATCCGGCCGCACGCATTTAAGTTGCGTGTTAAACTCGAGTTGGCATTAACGATCGTGGAATCTTGTGGGTAAAGCTGAACACCTCTGCAGAGTGAATAAATGGTATTCGAATACGCCGTGCTTCCGGTAAATGAAGCTAAGTTTAATTGGGGTGAATCCCGTAACCTAGCTCAAGTAGATCTTGGTGCATGTTTTGAGAATGTGGTTTAATGGTGATGTGGTTTAATGGTGATGACTTTGTGAATGGAACCCCCCCTGGATTACTATTATTATGGATTGTGATTTAAAATGTAAAATGATATTACAAATAAAACTGCATCCACAAATACTTTAACCTTGTACCAATATTGTGCTACACCCTTGCATGTAATATTCCGTGTTTTCCGTACGACTTGTTGAGTACTCCCGTACTCACCCTTGCAACCCCGACCCCCTCTCAGAATTTGAAGAAGCTGGAGCGTTCCAGGAGTGCGTAGATGGCAATTTGGTTTTGAGGTCTTAGTCTTTTGCTCAGGCCTGCCTGTGCGGTGTTTTGCTTGTAAGTTATTCGGGCCTCGCTGCGCCTCTTCAGAAAAACCCTGGCCGTTAGGCCTTATATTGAATAAAAATGTTGGAATTTGACTTTTGCCTGGCAATAATATGCTTGGTTCTGGCGGTGATCATCCTGGTAGTCGCCGAGGCGTACGGATCTGCCCCTAAAAAGGCGGGCCGTCACAAGTGGTATCAGAGCTTTGGCTTGACCATAGATTAAGACCTTAGGTTGGTTAAGGAAGAATCTTTATAAAATTATTTCGATCTATAAACAAAATGAGTTTCGAAAATATAAGTATTATTGCTGTCTCCTTCTCCCCCTGCTACCTTGTCTTCTTTAGAAGCTTCTTATCCCTCTCAGTTTTGTTTTAAAAGGTTTCGTCTGCCCGTCTAAATTTCAAAATCCCCGCCGATCTTCGCCAGCAGCTTGGAGATGATACCGTCAGCAGTAGTTAGACCGTTAGTCGTAGAAGTTGTACCCTTCTTTGTTTTAGGCTTTTGTAATGTAAAATGGGTTATGCCGAACCTTAAAATGGTTTTGTGCATGATCCATGTCTTATAAAAATTGCTAAGTTCTCTATTTCTGTGATTTTGATTGCTTAAACTATCTATATATCCCCGTCTAATTCAAAGGTTCCCTCAATTCATCTGAGCCCCATCTATTCTTGCTATTCTCACCCCATGCCCTAAATTCTTACTCGTCTTTTTCGCTTTCCTCAAAACCCTGCTGAGCCGAAAAGAAAGTCGATTGAGACCATGGCAGATTTTGGATCAAAATTCTGCATGACAATCGGCGAGAAATGAAGAGTCAAGAATCACCCACCAACCTAGCTCAATTACTGACCATAATGGAAAGAAACAGACAACAAACGGAAAGGCACCATACGCAGTTATTGGAAAGAATTTTCGAACGGCTAGTTGAAAAACCTCAAGAACACACCCAAGGAAATCTGGATAGACAAGAGGAAAGTACAGCGATGGGATATACGAACGAATCCGACTACTTTACCAGTGATATTCCCAAGGAGATGGACCCTCAAGCTAGTAGGATGAAAGAATCATTGGAAGAATTACAGAAGAGCCTGAAGTTCCATACCTCAGCCATAAAGGACATGTCGTCAGTAATGGACAAATGGATAGCAATCGAAGAAGCCAGGAATGAATTAAAAATGATGAAAAAGAGAAAGAAAGAAATTCAACAGACATGGATACCGACTCCCACCCAGATCGGAGGAAAGACCCCAGACCTCACCCACGGATTCCCTAACAAGAAACATTCAAAAGAAAAAGAGCAACCAACACCTGCGAAACCTCAGCCCAAATTAGTTAAGTGCTACAACTGCAATGGAGACCACTTCGCCCGCAATTGTCCCACGAGGTGGGATAAATGCTATCATTGCAGACAGATGGGACATTTCAGACGCAATTGCCCAAAGAAAAGTCTACCGACCCTGGTAGCCCAAACGCGAGTGATAGACCCTCACCTCCACCAACCGACAGCTAGTGACCCGTCCACCGCAACAGCAGAAGCAGAGATACCCAAGGAATAAGATACAAGATGGGACAAAGGAAAGACACCAGCCGAAGATATCCAATCATGTCACGTCCAAAGGAACAACAATCGCAACCAGTACCGTTAATAAGGAATTGCTGGAAATTCCAAGCAACCGGAAGTAGACTAATAGCCAGATTTGAATGTGGTAACTTGGATATGGAGATCCAAGGGATAAAGATTAGGATCAACTTGTACTATCAAGAATGTAAGGTCTGAACAATATATTGGTAATAAAGCAGTTGTTTTTGACACATGAACTGTGCGAATGTTGAACAAAAAAAAATATATATACTGAGTTAAATAAGACTTCTTCCCCGTGACACATCACCACTGAGAGGTGGAATAAAAATGATCTCAATAACCAAGTAATGATGGAATGAAAGCAACCCATGTCAGTGACAGGAGTCGGAAGTTTTCCGAGAATAATAGGACAAGGAATTAGCCAAAGAATTATTCCAGAAATAACCAACCTTTAGCTCAGCACCCCTAGAATGGCAGCCCTACAGATGAACACAACAGAGTCCGAATAGTCAATAAAGGAAAATAATTGGACTTGAGTTTCAACCTCAAAAATCGGAATCACCCAGAGGAAAAGTAAACATGATGGCTAAGGTTTGCACAAGAAGGAACGCCATTAAATAATTTAAGAAAAAGGACACGTTCCCAGCTAGAATCTGAGTTGCGACAGTTAGACCGCCAGATAGTGTCAGAAAGGCCAGAAGGCTTCCTTGAAAGACAGACTGGTTTATTGAGACAAGGATATAAGAGGATTGATTTTGACAAAATTCACCCACCCAAATGGTCGACGCTCTACTAAACGCAAGGATATACCAGTGTTGAAGAAAGGAATACTGACAGAAAGTAATGAATAAACACGTGGTTGGATTTGGATGTAAAGTATGTCAGAAAGATAAGATGGACCACCAAAACAATAGCCAGACTGCCACCACCACTTACAGTGCCCGTATAGAAATGGGAAAGGAAAGAAAAGACTTTGCCGTCAGGTTACCTAAAGAATCAGCAAGGATTGACGACAGAAGGAACATCACTAATGGATTGACCTACCAGGGAGATCTCTTGGAAAGAACCATTTAGTAGAATTAGATTCAACCCAGATTGATGGACCACAAAGAATCCCCGAGTCAGATTGCGAGCTAGTTTAGCTCAATGTTCAGGGAAAGTCTGAGTAAGGCTACAAGGACCGGTTTGAACTTTGACACAGTACTCCACCCTCCGCCAGGTAGATAAGCAGAGAAGAAACGACCAAAGTCTGAAGAAAATGTCGAGAACCTACGCTCTAAACACTTGGGACCCAATCAGGCCACCTATTACCGTCCACAAAAGCCTCCACACAACCTCAGTTACCAAGACAGCCAGACATCACGGAAGGAAATGTTAAACCCTTGGGACAGAATAAAGGACTAGGATTAAACAGCAGTGGAACCCAGCTCGTCCAGGATGCAAAAGTCCATGAAAGGATCACCACCAATGAATTGAGTGCAAGCTCCAATGTAACAGAAAGGTTACATTGGCTTCAAAAGGGAATTATGTCAGAAAAATACCGACCATCAAAACCTGCGCCATTTTTGGATGAAAAATAAGGAGCTAAGACCGGATAGATTGGACCGTACGAAGATTCTGACAGAATCAGAGGAATGGCATGCAAGTTACAGTTGGTTCAGGATTTGTTTGGAAATTCACATTATGCCTCAAAGAGGACAGTTCCATCAGCAGTCAGGACAAGTGCTACCCAAAGGATTTAGATTCCCAGTACGATTCTCCATAAGAGACAGGTCAGGATCTTGGAAATCATGGAAAGCAGATTTGGATTTTAAGACTATCAGAATTTACCGAATACGGTGGAAGAATCACGTACTCAAGGAAACCTTGGAAAAAGGAATCAGGTTAGCAGCAGCCGTTTCACAACCTTTCTCCCAGGAGGAATAAATCTCGGGGACGAGATTTGTTTTAAGTGGGGTAGGTTGAAACAACCAAAAAAAAAAAAAAAAAAAATTCAAAATAAATTTTTGAATTTTTCAGAATCTATTCAAAATGTGATTCAAAATTGGGATTTGAACTTTGGATTTGAATTAAATTTGAGTTTTGGGGGCGTTTTACCTTTTGGGCCTTCCGGCCGTTTCTTGGCCGTCTCGCCGCCTCGTGTCGCCTCGGCGCCGCTCCGCCCCGCCACGCCGCTGGCTCACTTCTGCGCACCGCTCACTTTCTTGGCGCCCGCCGCGCGCCGCTTTCGGCGCCGCCGTGACTCGCCGCGCCCGCCCCGTGACCCGCTTTGCCACCCGCCGCATCCAGCGCTGCCAAGCGTGACTCGTCCGTCGCCGCTGCCACTACCGCGTCTGTCACTCATCGCCGCCAGCACGCCCGAGCCGATCCGAAGCCTGCCGTCGTCGCGTCCCGTCGCCGAGCCCCATTTCTCTCTCTCTCTTCTCCGGCTATAAAAGCCGCGAGCCGCCCCCTCCAATCCCTTGCCCCGCCTCGCCTCCTCCCCGGGTGAGCCCTCTCTCCCCACACCGCTCTCGCCCTCGGCTCCGGCCACCGCCGCCAAGCCGCCGCCATGACTTCAACCGCCACCGCCCGCCCTAACCCTAACCCTGCCCCCTCGCGTGCGCCCGAGTGGGCTAAACCCACTCGCCAGCCCCCTCCGGGTCGCTGATGCAGCAGTCCCACCAGCCAGCCTCCCCTTTTTCCCCGCCGCCCGTGGCCCACCTGCCAGCTCGGCACGGCCAAGACCCTTTGTCGACCCACTCGGCATTTGGGCCGGCCCAATAGGCCTCCCCACGCGCGTTACTGCCGAACCGGTTTTAGCGCGGCCAGTGAACAGTACCCCTTTTTCTATTTCCTTTTTATTTTCAATTTCCAAAATCCTTTTCAATTCTTTTAATACCCAAAAATACCCAAAAATGCTCCAAAATTTTCCGAGAGCCCAAAAATGCCCCAAAAATACTTTTCCGAACCGTTTCGAGCCACTGAGTCCAAAATTGCCCTCCGTTCCTCAATCCGAGACTCCGAAAATTCCAAAAATGCCCAAATCGCCCTTCCTTTCTCTCTCTCGGCCCGGTTCCGATTTTCGTTTCCGTTTTCGTTTTAGTTTCTTTTCGTTTTTCGTTTCTTTATTGTCGTTCGTCCTCTTCGCGTTAGATCCGGACGTTGGACGATTCCAGGAGCCGCCGCAGTTCCCGGAGCAGGAGCCGGACCCGACACAGAGCCGATTTTGACCGCGTCAACAACACTTCGTCCGACCCGATCGCCAGCAAGGCAAGCCGTACACCTTTGATCATGTTGAACCTATTCATGCCTTATTATAGTTAATTACTATTTTCTACCGCATTACTTTACTGTATGTTGAAATATCACAAATCTAGTATGTTCGAATGACATGATACTTAGTTAATGCCAATTTGCTCATGAGACTTCCTTGAAAAATATCGAACCTAATTATATCCTTGTAACCTTAGGTTACTTAATATTCCTATATTAATTATTATTATCCTGTTAGTTTAGTCAAATGCTTTTGATAATGGAAATAAAAGGCTGCCGAACGTTTGGTTCGGGTCTGTTTGGAAAAGTGCTACGGTTTGGGGGACAGAATTGGATAAATCCCGGAGTGGATGAGTTCCAATCCCCGGCTGATGATTGATGCCTTGGGTTTGTCTGGTGGCCGGTACCGCGGATACCGGAAGGGGGTTGTGGATCGGAAAAGGCTTGGTCTTTGGCAATATAAGGATAATAATCCCCTTGAGCAAAGTAAATAACTTAAGAACTCGTTCAACCACAGGTTGGGCCGGTCAACTTCGTTGGCTTGACTCAACATAGCTCGGTACATTGTACTTTCCCTCGGAATACCTATAGGAGCAGGTATACCTTCCCAGGTGTGGGAGATGGTCCAATGATTATGGGAGTGAAACGAAAGTGTGCACGAGGAAACTGTGGCATTTCGGGTTCACAACGGTAGGTGCCACAGTAAGCGGGACCAAGCACTCCACACTGGCCAAGTGGGGACCCCGGGATAATGTGGAGCAAAACTCTACCGGATAGGGACTGAAGAGGGAAATGTCCAACGAAAAGCTATGATAACCTCGATCCGGCCGCACGCATTTAAGTTGCGTGTTAAACTCGAGTTGGCATTAACGATCGTGGAATCTTGTGGGTAAAGCTGAACACCTCTGCAGAGTGAATAAATGGTATTCGAATACGCCGTGCTTTCCGGTAAATGAAGCTAAGTTTAATTGGGGTGAATCCCGTAACCTAGCTCAAGTAGATCTTGGTGCATGTTTTGAGAATGTGGTTTAATGGTGATGTGGTTTAATGGTGATGACTTTGTGAATGGAACCCCCCCTGGATTACTATTATTATGGATTGTGATTTAAAATGTAAAATGATATTACAAATAAAACTGCATCCACAAATACTTTAACCTTGTACCAATATTGTGCTACACCCTTGCATGTAATATTCCGTGTTTTCCGTACGACTTGTTGAGTACTCCCGTACTCACCCTTGCAACCCCGACCCCCTCTCAGAATTTGAAGAAGCTGGAGCGTTCCAGGAGTGCGTAGATGGCAATTTGGTTTTGAGGTCTTAGTCTTTTGCTCAGGCCTGCTCAGGCGGTGTTTTGCTTGTAAGTTATTCGGGCCCTGCTGCGCCCTCTTCTGTAAAAACCCTGGCCGTTAGGCCTTATATTGAATAAAAATGTTGGAATTTGACTTTTGCCTGGCAATAATATGCTTGGTTCCTGGCAGCTGATCATCCTGGGTAGCTGTCGAGGCGTACGGATCTGCCCCTAAAAAGGCGGGCCGTCACAATAGTGTTCCGAGTGTAAATGACAAACTCACAGGTCTTGATATGCCTCAGTATACAAATTTATCAAACTTTCTTCAGAGTTGCTTCTCAACTTGCAAGCTGAAAAGTTGCTCTATTCAAGTTTTAACGCCTCAATGCTTGGATCGCAGATCATTGAACCCTTTTTTTTCCATGTCACCACGGTTTCAAGTCTTTATAAATGTAGGAATTGAAGAGTAAGAAAACATGCACACCCTACTCAACATAAACAAAGATATATAATTTTTAAAAATAAGGAGTTTAATGCATGCTGTATCCAAATTCAAGACAAGCAAGAATTTTGTACCTGGCTTTATGACACCATGTACAAATCGTATGTGGCACAGGCACACACAGTTTGGAAAGTGCAAGTATTAAGTTGGAACATTTGTAAGGTACAATTGATAATCAAATTGGAAAGGTATGATTTCCTCTAAAGAAGTAAATTAACTGGGGTCAAAACTCTGCCACAAATTTGTTGTATTAGGAAAAGTATACCCAACAACAGGCAGATCATTAGCCATAGCTCCTGTTAGTCTCCTTTTATTTTGTCCTAAGAACATATTGCCATTGTTTTTGTATTCTCATCATAATACTGAACTTCTTGCTATGTTTTTTATATTGACCAATGACAGCCTCTTTAAAAGTCTCTTCTCTTTATTTCTTATTTCACAAAGAAATTCAGTTTGCTGATCTGATATAGATCACCGACCAGACATGAGAAGTATTTTTGGGTACAACGGCTTTACATACTATTTTAATTCAAACAACTTTGCACCACAACACAATATACCTTACCTACAGATACTCCTCACCATACATATCATTTGAACATACTTGCAATGCATATCATCACAGTGATGCTCGAGACCTAGGATCAGAAGAAAACTAATAGTTTTAACAATATATCTTGTTGTTGCCTTGGTCATTTCTTGTTTAGTTGCTCTTGTTGATTGTACTGATTAATGCCATTTGTGTGCTTACCACTGATACTGTCGTATTTCCATCCCGACCTCATGTCATCGACTAAGAAGATGAAGCTGGAGCTCCAGAGAGTAAGGAACAAATTCGCTATGTCTGAGAATAGCCGTGGTTCTGCACGAGTTCAAGGTACCTTCTAGATCTTTTGTTATCAATCTTCTGTGACCATAGAAGTAGGACAAACTCGGTTCTTTGGTCAGGAACAATTAATAACAGGTTAACAGTGGCAAACCTCTGATAGCTATCATGATTTAAGGACCAAAGCTCACCTCAAATTTCTGCCACCTTTTAGAAATGTAGTCTATTCCTTATAGCTGCCCCTACGACATAATGCCTTACTTGCTTACTATGTGTTACATTGTAGAATCTAAGAGTGAAGAAATTATGATAATTGTAAGTAACTTATTGATGATGGAGTAGCCTCCTGTAGGTCTCCGCCTTTCACGGTTAAAGCTTTTCGATTTGAACGTTCCCTTTCTGCATCTCGGTTTTGCTGAGTTTGGGTTTTGGAGTCTAAATTTTTAGTTTAAATTCTAAGCTCTAAAATTAAAACTAATAACAATGATTGCCAATTTCCTTTTCAGTGGTTTGTAGTGTCATGGCAGCCATGTGTTTAGAGTCCTTTCGGTTCACCAATCAATTTCATTGATTATGCTTATGCATTTCTCCTATGACCTGCTCTGTTTGTTTTGCCTCTGGGAATAGCAAACCAAAAGCCTTCATGTACTAAATAGCTGCCTTATTTCTTAATAGTTCTTGCACTTCGCCAATCAATTTAGTTGGTTATGCTTATGCGTTTCTCCTATGAGTGTTCCTGTTACTGCTGAAAGCATCATACATGAATCTATAGTAATTGTTCTATCATATTTATGCCTTTCGGTCCAAGATTATCATGACTGTTTCCTAAAGATACTTATGCAAGATATTTTCTTTTAATTGTAGGGTTGCGATGTGTTTTGTTGTCTCCATCACAAGCAGATCGAATTATTATTGTTGTTGTTTTGAGAGACGTAATCCGTGCATTGGTAAAAACATAGGCAATTAATTTCTACAATAAACTTTATTATGAAATTACGTGTGAATTATTCTGCTTCCTCACATATAAAGATCTTAACTCATTATTGTCCTTCTAACCGGCGCAGCGTATGCTGCGCTACTCTTCCTAGTATATATAGGACACATTCTGATGGTAGCATCTCAGAGAATAAGGATAGAAGTCGGTGAAAAGAATTGTAGAAACTAGACGTCTAAAATTCTACGTGAAAACTTGATCGGACGTTCATGAACTATCCTGTTAGATTAACTTCTAACAGTATAGTGTCCCGTTTCTCTGATAATAATTGAAGCTCAAGCCGCGCGACCACAAAGGGACGGACGGACGCCGATCAGGATATATAGACGGTAACCTGAAAAAGGCTCCGCCCAGATCGGCCGGGCCGGTAGGTTTAATTAAGCTCGCCGCCTCGTCCGGCTGATTAATTAATCTACTGTTTTCTGAAAACTTATTTATAGTTTCTGAGATCCAAGGAACCACTAAAAAACTTTTTTCTAATCCATGAGATCCAAACATGTTAGCTGTCTATAAGACTATGCCACTTAGAATTTTAGGTGGTGTGGAGGAGAGAGAAAGTTGATGTCTACTATTTAACAGACAGTCTTATAGATGATTTTATATTGTGTACTATTTGTATGGACAATCTGTTTATTTGATGAAAGATTGTTACAGACAACTGTATAGATGATACATTGTATGGGTTATTTTTGATGCTGTTTATAGATAATATAGAGATGAATTATAGATAACTGTCGTTTATGCCATTGTATATATCTTAAATCGAGCTAAATTAGTAGGTGGTATATATAGGCCCTGTTTGGCAGAGCTCTAGATCCCAGCTCCACCTTGGAACTGAAACTTGTAGAATGAAATAAAGTGACTTAACTAAATAAATTAGCATGGGATGAATTTCTGACCTAAAGTCAGCCGTACTTTAATGCACTGCAGCTTTAAGGCGGAGTATGGGAGATGCAATTACGGTGAAATTTCTCAATTCCGGCTATTAATCTAGCCACAAACGACTCTTAGATCATCTTCGATGTAGTAGTAATTTAACCGATTCAATACATGCATTTGACAAGATTGCGTCGATTCAACCCAACGGAGGGCACCGGTTTCCACCAGCTTCACTAAACCGTTTCACGATTTTTGAATGAACAGTGATTTTCGATAATCACAAAAATCAAATTGAAAGTCAGTTAAAAATCGTCAAAATCGTATGAAAAAATTAAAAAATTATCAATTTTCGCTCGTTATTTGACGATAATCGTGATATTTGGCTCGATAATTGCGATATTTGCCTCGAAAATCAGTCGACCAAATGAATTTCCTCATTTGTTGATTTTTTGAACGATTTTCGTTCGATATTTGGTGGTAATCGCTCGATATGCCTCGATAATCACGATATTTACGTCATATAAAATTTTTCAAATTTTTGAATTTTTACCTATCGATAATTAATTTCGTGCTGCGTGGATAACCTCGGTTATCGTGATAAACTGATTATAGACGATAATTGGAACCCTGATTCCAACAAAAAAAAAAAAACGAATCGATGCAAAACTTGATTCGGCTCCAACCGAATAAATTAATAGCATTCATATATACGTTGAGTAGGTAATGTTCCCCCCTTGCTCATTTGTCTCAACTCTCCATCTCCCCTCGCCGCGGCTGGATCTAACGACAGCGACCGGCGAGGAATGCTTCCTCGACCTCCCGGCGGCCAGATCTGGTGACGGCGTTCGGCGAGGTCGACCCCACTCTCATCCTCCCCGTAGCAGGTTTCTTGCCATAGGCGGCGATGGTTCGATGCGACATCTAGTATTCCATTCCGTTGTATCCGGATCCAAGCTATGCATCGGTTCATCAGGTTTTTGTTTGAACCGACGAACTCCCAACATATTGAATCGATTCCATCCTCCCAACTCACTCTATCGAACCGGCTAAATGGCAACGCCGCATACGACCTCAACGGAGAGGGAGGGAGAGAGCAGCGGTTGAGAGGGGAGGGGTACATGTTTTTATTTTTATTTTTATTTATTTTTTTAATAAAGCATGAATCCCACCTAAGGGCATGTACAATGGTGTCCAGTCAGCTGTCTGTAAGAGTTGCCACGTAAGAATACTGATGAGCTGGATGAAAGAGAAAAGGGTGAGAGAAGGAGGTCGTCTGTTAATCTCTCGCCGGGCGATAGCACCACGAAGCGACGACAAATCGTGCGTTGTAGGACAATCGTCTACTAGACGGCCCCGAGATCGATCATTTGTGCCAATCCCCGTCTTGCTCTCTCCGCCGAATCCCCTCGCGCTGCCGTGAGAATAGCTCCTTCGCGCGGGATTTCTTTCCTTCCTGCCCATTCGCCCGCGCCAACTTCGCCTTCGTGGGAGAGATTCCCTCCACTATCCTCGCCTTTCACGCGATTT
Source organism: Rhipidocladum racemiflorum (assembly GCA_036346355.1). Lineage (NCBI taxonomy): Eukaryota > Viridiplantae > Streptophyta > Magnoliopsida > Poales > Poaceae > Rhipidocladum > Rhipidocladum racemiflorum. Next base: position 27,579,299 of record CM070571.1, read on the forward strand.
TCTCACCACGCCGAGCTGCCAGATTGGACTCCTCTCCGAAAATTTCTCGCTTTTTCCATGAGTTCAACTCAATCCTCGTCCACTCTCGGTCCTCCCCGACGAACCCCACCGGACGGGAAGAATCCTTGTCGACGCTCACGGATGGAGCCGCCGTCGCGGTCGCCATGGGGATCTCCTCCGGCCTCTTCCGTGGAGCACGTCGATGGTGCCATCCTCTCCGGCGCCGCAACTGGGTGGCCAAGCGGAACTGAAGCAGCCGCAACTGACAAGCCTGAAGGTCACGCCGCGACGGCAGAGCTCTCATCCCCATACTCAGATCCAACACAGTGGTATGTGTTCCTTCATCCTAAATGCAATTTTCTCTAGTTTGCTTGGAATGATAGATTTTGTGGTAGACTTCACAGATTTTATGGCCGGTCTTCCCTAGCTTTTGGTCAAAGAAATTAGATTGATTGATTAGAACTTGACATTTTCCAAGCAGTCACAGGCAAAATCGCAGAACTATGGATTATTGGTAACAGGGTATTTCACCTCTTGCAATGTAATTAATTGTTTCCTTTACTTCTGTGATGGGATTCTTTTTTTGTTTCTGGAGAAAGTAACTAGATGTGATTAACAACTTGCCGGGGGCTATGATAGACCACCATGCATAGTAAAACTATTAACAGAATCTTCTTGTTTGGTGTTCAATCATATCTGTTGTAGACATGCAATTAATTTGGAAATATATCTGATGCTCTTGCTATACTAGATTTGTGTATTTGTTCTCAAGCAAAGATAGCGGATTAACTAATGTTTGGTAGTGTGATTGTCTGATAGTTTAGAAAACCCAAAAGATTAGTATCCATTACTGTAGATTTTCTCTATTGGCGACCTTTGATGCCTTCTAGTTTATAAGTTCATGGGTTATGTAGCAGAGCTGTCTGTATTTTTTTTGTTTATAAGTGAATTATATTTTTAATGTATTTGTTGAGGCACACAAATACCCTTCAGCGTGCTGCATTCATAGTGCTAAATCCTGGAAACTTGTAATGCATATTGTACTGTGACTTAACTAGGCAACTGCTGACTAGAATATGGGTGTGTGTGTGTGATGTAATACGTGTATGATTGCAAGATGCAAAACATATGAACATGGCCTAGCATGGAGTAGTTTACAATGATCGAAGAAATGTTCTTGTCTGAGAGTGTACTTGTTAAACCTATTGTTTTTTCATTTTACAATTCCAGGGAGAAATATTCTTGTCCGCCCGGTGGTTTCCTTAGCTATTTCCAAAATCCAGCTACTTTTCCCAATCTTGGACAAACTCCCCATCAGTCAAAAAATTGCCATTTTGTGAGCGGCCCTATACAATATGCTCATACCCCTTCACCAAGGCCATCGGTTCCCGTAGGGATTCCATCGCCAGATTGCTCACATTCGAGCACTCCACAGACACCATCAAACTGGCAATCCCAAACACACATTAATGTAGACAGTGGCGACGAGAATGGAGAAATTAGGACCCATAAGCAGCTTGCATGGACTAAAGAGGAGGATATAAGATTGGTAAGTATCTAATGTAATCATTCCTAGTTGTATTGCGTAATTATGGCTTATATTAATCTTACTTATTTACAATGTAGATGAGCTCTTGGATAAATAACTCTAATGACCCGATCAATGGAAATAACAAGAAGAATGATCGATATTGGGGAGATGTTACTAATGTTTTCAACAGCACCACTCCCAAATCTCGCAGAAGACTAGCAAAGCAAGTTAAGGACCGTTGGCACAGTCTTAACAAACTAGTGTATCAGTTTCAATGCTCCTGGACCAAGGCCTCCAACATTTATGCTAGTGGGCAGTCAGACGACCAATTAATGGATAAGGCACATGCATTCTACGAGGCAGACTACAAAGTGGGGCAGTTTCAACACATTAATTGTTGGAAGTCAGTTCGAGAACAGCCCAAGTGGCAGACATACAATGAGTGGCTAGAGAAAATCAAAAAGACAAAAGGTTGCAGAAGAATGGGAGAAAGGTGAGCATACGTCGTCCCCTATAGATATTGATGATATCCCGCGCCCAATAGGAACAAAAGCAGCAAAGGCTGAACGCAATTGCAAAGGAAAGGCGAAGACATCTTCAATGGATTTGGAAGTCCTGGACAAGTTCATAGCTGCTCAGGCTGAAGCTAAAAACAATCGTAGTGGGATGTTAGAATTGCAACAACGCCTCTCCGCCGAGAAGCTTGAATCAGCAAAGATATCAGCCATTGCAGCAAAGGACAAGAAAGAGGCCAAAAAACTTCAAAAGGAGTCTGAAATGATGAAAACGTACAGAGCGTTGATTATGCAAGATACAGTGTTGATGACGGAAGAAATGAAGAATGAGCATGTCAAGGCACTTAAGACCATGAGAGAGAGATTGTTTTGCAACACTCAGTAAGTTTTTTGAATCTACACCTAGTATGTTTGTCAATTATACTTGCGTAATCGACTTATTAGTACTGATCTTAATGCTAACTATAAATTATTTTAGTTGGCTACAAGCTTTTTTCAATCCAACTGTTGATTATTGTAGATTTGTTTCCTTTGTTTTGCTTTTATTGACTGATTAGAGTATTAAACAGGCATTAATTAGCCATTAGGAGATAGGGAAACAGGCATTTAGTTCAATATTCTCTTCAACAAATCATTGGAGCATATGTAAATCGTATTCCAGAATCCTACTGATGGCAGGAGCTCTACAAATTTATTTAATGCGCAGATCAGGTTGTCTATCATTTTCACCATTAGGAGATAGGGAATAACCTAAGAAAGGATGAAAATATCTGAGTGTAGGACCCTTTTGTCGCTTTGAAGACACTATAGCTAAACTTAAACTCAAAACTGAAATTTTGATGCTACCAGGCAGACTACAATTCAGGACAGGCCAAAATGATTGATCCTTCAGTGAGAAAAAGGAAAAAATAAACATTAGCGACTTCAAGAGTATTTCTGCATATGTTTCTTTTTTAGTTCAATACTTTCATATCCTATCTAGCTTTGCCATTCATAATCTGATTATTAAATTGTATTTCACAGGGAAAAGGTGGATTAGATCAGAACAAAGGAAATGTTTAAAGAAGTCATGGTGTGATACTGTCCTCGCGGGTGTCAGTAGTGTACTGTCCTCGCGGGTCAAGAGGCTTGTAGTAATGCAGGTCTTAACTATCTTTGCTTGATATATCTATTAGCTAGAACCTCATGATGCACAGAGACACTTTTCTTTTCCCTGGACTTGTTTTATTTGAACCTGAAGAGCTGTCTGTATCAGTGCTAACAAGCACGCAATTGCAAAGGAATTGTTTAATGTCTGATTCTCAATGCGATGCTAGTTTTTTATGGTCACTGGCCAAAACGTGGTTGTAGGAAGTCCTATTCTTTTGGATGTGGCAAGACGTATTCTTTTGCATGGTGCAAGACTAATTCTCTAGCATGCTGGTAGTCCTATTTTTGTGGCAGCTAGTGCACTATTTTTTTTTGTTTTCTCAGTAAAATCTGAATGGTGGAAGTCATATTCGTTGGCTTGTAAGTAGGATCAAGAAGCTAAACTTACCTATAAAAGTACTGCCCAACTCGAAGGACTACAACCATCGTCAATGTATATTGAGTTTGCCATATGACACAGCAAATCTGGAAGATTTAGTTGATTTCGCCAAGCACGTAATTTTTGTGATACGCTGATGATGAATTTGCTGCTAAACCATAACAAGGGATCCGGCGCTGATGACACAGGTTGGACATAATACGCCTCTTGCTGTTATATTTAATAATGATCTGAATAGCAAAATTTTGCGGCTGAGCAGCATGATACGATGATTAATTAAACATGTCAATTTATGCTTTACCAAGAAAGCAATACAACAGACTACAAAGTTATAGTCACCATTGATCTCCATGGTTGCAAATTTAATGCAATTGTGGTGATTTAAATAGACAACCTACAGACAACCCATTGTAGAATGTGTCTTTACTGTTGTCTATAGGTGACATGGCAAAGTATTATAGACGGCAGCTGTCTGTACCACTGTACATGCCCTAATAGGAACAGGTTAACACACCAAAGAAAAATATGCTGACTTCATGTGGAGGCTTACGTGGCATGTCATTAAACTTGAATCGGTTCAGTGTTACTCACTTCATCCCATTATATAAGACGTAACTAGTTACATGCCCGTGCGTTGCTACGAAAAACAAAATTGATAACGAAAAATAAAGCTTAAAAAATAAAAAAATTATTTTACAAGATCAAACATCTATCTTTAACGCTTCGTTTCTTGCGAAAGCTGGCTAATTAAAGCAACGCTTCGTTTCTTGCGTAGGGCAATTAAGCAGGGCAATTAAGCGGCAATTAATGACGTAGGAAGAACGGACCACTGCCACCAAGTGCTGCTTTAGAATAGTAGAGATACCAACACAGAGATCAAAAAAAAAAAGCACGGAGCTCGAGGAGATTAATGTATTGATTCATGCTCATGAGATATGTGAGAGAAGCTTAGGGCAGTCTCAACCCATAGTTTCCATAACCAGTGTCTAGAGGGAAAAAAGAGTAATAAATCAATGTATAGTTTCACAACCCATAGTTTCCATAAGCAGTGTCTAGAGGTGAGAGAGAGAGCAATAAACTAATGCATGAGCAATAAACCAATGCATGCACCACAAACACACCTTGATCAGCGCGCAGAAATGTCCAATGCAGATTTTGCTGGTTTCTTGCGCTTTGGTGCCCGTGTCAACCCAGTTTCTTGCATGAGACATGGTTTCTTGGTTTTTCCTTCTCTCACTTCTTTAATTCCTATGCCACATCAGATTTTTGCTTAGTTGGCAACGTAATTAATTCTATGGACACTAGCTGAGGTGGAGGGTTGGGAATGCCCTTATGGGTTGTTTGGTGGCTGCATTTAAAGATATTTGCATCTGCTGATGTAAAAGATGGGTGTTTGATTGTCTTCTCATCCAACTTAGCCTGGCTCTCCAGATGCAAAACACCCCTTTCAGCCTGGCTCCAGGGAAATAAAAAATCCACCGTTTCTCCAGGGCCAGTCTCTGCCGAGCCATGCATGTATGCTGACATCAGCATTTACTATCTAGTTTCTTTCTTTTCTTTGCTATATCTTTTGATTAGCATCTCCGATCAACGAACCGATTTCACATATGTGTTCCTGATATTTTTTCGAACAAAACTAGACCATACTTGCTATATAAATTTCAAAAGACTAAAATTTTTGTTTTTCAATTTATTGATTTTCTAGAATATATTTTAAAACTTTTTATTTTCGTTTGTGAAATTATTGATTTTCTAGTATTTTTAAAATTTGTTTCAGCCCCCTCTTGAATTTGCCTATCATACTTCCATTCCAGTGCAGCCAACCAAACATCTCTATGCAGCCTGTCCAACCTCATACGACCAACCAAACATCTCTATGCAGCCTGGCTGAGCTCATGCAGGCTGACTGAGCTGAGAAGGCAACCAAATAGCCTATTAATGCATGTATTCATGCGCATGAGAGATGAGAGAGAAGCCAGAATAGGAGCCGAGAAGGCGTCGTGCCCTGTATTCTAGGACTTGAAAAAAAAAACAGTTGTGTCTTATATTTTCGGATGGATGATGTATATATTTTCTTTTTCAAAGGATGAGTAACACACCTTAAAAAAAAATAGCTGTACCAGAACAGATCCGTCGCAAAAAGAAATTAGAAGCCAGGGCGGTGCAGGCACGCATTGACCGGGCCAAATGCACCAACGGCTACGAGCGGGGACAGTTCGGCAATTTGCCCGACTCACTCCCCAGTCCCCACCTCGTTTCGTCTCTTTTTTTTCTTTGCTTTTCGCACGCGAGCCGACCGCGACGACGACTGGGTTGCGAATTTGGGATTAAAAATGGCGCAAAACCGGTTGCAAATCGGCCCCCATCGAGAGCTCAAGTTCCAACAGCAATAAAATCGTTTTCGGGACCGGGAGGCCGCCTCTCTCAAAAAGCCCCTTTAATTTTATGGAAATTTCAGTATTCACTGTACGCTAAAAATTAAATCCAGCTATTAATTTATATTTCTGCAAAGAAGTATGTATCTAGTCCATTGAATCGAAAAAAGAAAAGAAAATTTTGAATTTAACTACCGTAAAAGAGCTCTAGTTTTATTCCACGGCTCCCTCCCTCTTAATTAACCTACCGCCCTGTTAAACTATCTCAAATCTACTGCCCTAGGCGATCCTTACACCCATCTTTCGGCTAATCCCATCGGGCCTAATCCGAAGCTTCGCCTGATTAAACTAAGCGCCAGTGCAGGATTAGTTAGGCGTCGATTGATTCACTCGTATTTTGTCTGTGTCCCCCGCGAGTTATTCCTCCCTTTCTCTTCTGTCCGTGCTGTCCCGATGCGAAAGAATCGCCAGCTTATCAGATCGCCCGTATGGAATCTATATCTGCCTTTCGCGACGGCTATCTCCTCGACCACGTTGTGGGAGAAACCTGCGTGGGAGTTAGCTATTCGCCGGGATAAGAAGAGCATTTCCCGTTAGTAGATGTCGAGAAAAAGAAATCAGATTCAAGCTGTCCATATGGGAGAAGAAGAAGAAAAAAAAGGGTCCCATATTTGTACGAAGAACATATCTGAGACTCTGAGTTTACTACTAGTTCGGTTGCTCGGTAACCGTAACGATTCTACTTAATGGGTTGGGGGTGATCTCAAGCGCATAATGAGACAATTATGTCGACATTCTTTATGTGAAAACAAAAGTTACTCTTTGAGAGCATAACGGTATTGTGCTAGCACCACCGAGCAGTAACCCTTTTTACAATCAGTACATATCTCATCTCATGGTCTTATCATTTGCAGCCCAAAAAATTAATAAATGGAATGAGAGAGAAGAGGCTTGCCTGGCCTGGATGAGTACCATCTTTATCCATGAATAGTGGTCATTTTGGATACAGATATGGTAAAATTTCGAATATTTGAATGTTGATATCTTTTCGTGAAAGATCATATGGAGGTCTATTCTTGTGTGTGATGAGTAATTTCAGGGGCGGAGCCAGCCCAGGCCCAAGCCCCGGGCTGGGTTAACTGATCTTAAATTAAATCTCTGTTTTTAATCATTTTTCAATAGCTTTTTAAAAAAATTTAATGGGCTTTTCAGATTAGGCCCCGGCCGCAAAGACGGCAGCCCAGGCCTCAGATCCGCCCCTGAGTAATTTATAATGTTTTGAGTCCTTGGTGCTCATGTTTGAGTTTGCTTTGGATTGAGCGATTTGAGTTACTGTGGGTAGTCCAGGACCAAAGGCCGGAGCCTTGACTGCTTGTAGACGTGGTAGGTTGGAACATTGAGAGGTTGGGCCTTGATAGGTTAGAGTTTTTAGTGGTCAGAGCTTGACTGGTCATAGCCTTGAATGGTCATAATCTTAAGTGATCAGGGCACCCTTAAGTGTCTGTGAGCTAAGGTGGGGTCCCTAGTTGTGTGATTACTTAGCTGATTACTGGTTGCATATCATTTTGAGCGATACTATGTGATGTGTTTCCCTTGTCTATGATGCTTGCAGGACTTCGGAGCTAGATCATGATGAGGCAAAGGAGATCAGGATTAGGCTGGGAGAGTTGAGGTTCAGATGGATAAGGTGTCGCCGGAAGATGATTGAGGTCGGGGAATGGCTGAGAATCAGGGCAACAAGTGGATGGATGAGATGCTAGCTTTAGCCCTACTCAAATGAATGAGGATCGTTGGATCAAGGGTTCGCGGGTGGAATAGTGGCTAAGTTAGTGTGTATGTGGATAGAACTCGTTATATTGTTGGGTTACGGGTTAACCCATTTATGTGTAAGGGAGTGAATCTGAATCCTTAATGAGGTTTTTTGATGGTCAAAAAGGTCATCTGAGGGTGGAGATTGCTCCTATTGTGCTATAAATAGAGTGGTGGGGGTATGCCCCACCCCAAGCTTGTAAAAGGGGATTTTTTGGTTGCCTAATAAAAGCTTGGCCCACCTGATTGTGTGACTTTGAAATCTTCCTTCTCCAAGTGTTGCAAGATTTATTTTTGATGTTCTGAAACTTATTTCAGCTCTTGCATCTTTACTTTTTGCACTTTAGATTTGTCTCCCCTCCTTTTAAGTGCTTTTGAATTTTGTGCTAAGGATGAAAGCTTACTGGATAAATCTTCTTTAGATCATATCTCAGTTATCTAGGTAATCTACAACCTCTTCTTTTCAGTTCTTACAAGAAACCGATTTTTTGTTCTTAGAAGAAAAAAAGATTTTTACGGATCGTGTTCTTGTTTGTTTGAAGGGTTGTTCTTTAGTGTTCTTATTTGTTGTGACTTGTAAGAGATCATCCAAGACTATTAATCAACTGAATCCCACGAGCAAGTTTAGGGTGAAGTTTCTGTATTTGACCCGGTTTTGGTGCAACCTTCACCAAACTGAAAAAAATGTTGGAATATATTCCTGACATCCAGAGGAATATGCACACAAAGTTTCACGGGTTTTGGATCAGCTGATCAAAAGTTATACCGATTTTTGTTTTTGAGATCGGACTATTTTTTACTATTTACCTAAACACTGTTCATCCAACCTCAACTGGTCGGTAGTATGGTTCATCTGACTTCTTGTTCGGAGTACTGTTCATCCGACCACTTATTTGGATTGTACAGTCTTTTGATCGGTTCTTTTAGTGGTTTGGTTTTTAGGAAGAAAATTTTATTTAGCTCCTATTCACCCTCTCTAATCGCCTTTTTCGATCCTTTATTTTAAATATCTAAATTAGATATATAAAAATTATACATGTAGATCTATCTCGAAAGTACTTTTATAATATTATAATTTTATTAGATTTTATAAACACATTATAATATAAATAAGTGATCAAAACTGTATTTTGAATATCATGATATTAAAAACGGCAGCTATTCATAACCAAAAGGAGTATTATATAACCACGAGGCCGCTTCCCGTGCGTACAAATTACAATTGTCATGCAGAGCGCGACGCACACACACAAGCGAAGCGGTCAGACGCACACAAACAAACACAAACAGCGCCTAGTCCTCGCTCGATCTCCTCTGCTTCAGGCGGTGGTTATTCCTTCCTCCTCCTCGCCGTCCTCCTCGACCCGTCAACTGTGAGCTCACCCCCCACCCCTCTTTTTTTCTTTCTTTCCTCGCCTTCTTCCCGTCTCGTCGTCCTCTCCAGCCTTCTGTTCCGTCAGGTTTGCTGGTAGTTTCTTCCAGAGTTCCGCCGTTTGTTCCCGTTCCTGCGAGATGCAGAGTTTGTTACTGTGCTGTTCTTGCATGTTTCGAGAATCTGAAACAGAGAGAGACAGAGACTTCGTTTTCTGAGATCGGAAATCGAGAGACTTTTGGTTTGGTCGTACGCGGCTGTCGGGTGACTTGCGCTCTGAACTCTGCTGTTTCTTTCACCTTTTTCCTTTCCTTTGCGGCCGTTCTGTTCCCTTCCGTGCATTCCGACCTTTTTAGGTAGGCTTGCGCGCTTAGTATGTTTTTGCTCTTGATGAAACACTGGGTTGCAGAATGTTATTGAATCTTTTTTTTTTTTAAAAAAAAGAGGTGAATCATTCATTGGGGGAACGGGCTTTGATGAGTCGTAGACGTGCGTTTATAGCGATGAAATTCCTAATTAATTCCATCTGTTGTTCCTAAGTTTTTCTTCAGATTTGGCAAAGAACATGATGAGACTGTGTTCAATTATGGTTACACTGTTCTGTCTCATGAGCCATGGCTTTCTTTGGACTTGCACATTTCTCTATGCACCAAATGTTCGGACGCAAACGGTCAAGTTTGAATTTTTTTTTAATAAGCGGTTTTTCTTGCAGATTCCTCTCAGTGGACAATTCTGAATGCAATTGTCAGATAATTAGAGAGAGAGAAAAACAGGGAGTACAATTTTGTAGGAGTAGCAACTTGTTTTTGATCCGAATCTCCTGGTCGACCATGTTAGGCCATGCATGCTAATTAATAGAGTGCATCTATAAAGTATCATCAGAAATCACATTTTTTGAAACCATTGTGTTCGGGGTCTCAAGTTGAGCTAGAGTCAACCCTGATTTATCCACTTCTAGTGAGAGATCTTGCAATGGCTGCTACCTCTGCAACTTCTCTCTCTTTCCTTCAGATACTGATAAGAAAGAGCCTGTGCTATCTCATTGAATCCACCTGAAAAGTTTCAACACTGTCGCAGGATTCTTTTCTCAGTGGATTGCACAAGAGAGTGCAATGGGCGGCTTCGTCGATCCCTTCATCCCGTCGCCGGCGTGGCCTCAGGACATCGTGTTCACCGTCTCATCTTGGGCAGGCAGCGCTTCCTCTCCCGCCGATTCTTCGGCCCATGACATTGAGCTGTTCGACCTCCGAAATGGCCCCTCGCCGGCGCTCATGCACGGCGGCGGCAGCTCGGAAGGAGCCGTCGACGGGGCCGTGTTCCCCGGGGAAACCGTGCCGTCGAATGTGAAGCTGAACGCCGAGCTGCAGCAGCTGGTCTCGATCCTGAGCACGCCGTGCCCCATATCGCTCGCCGACAGCGCCCCGGTGATCTGCAGCTCGAACGAGAGCAGCGGGAGCGAGCAGTCCGGCCCGCCTCAGTACCTCATCGGAGATCAGCCACCTGTGTCGGCATCGGCCCCGTGGCCTTCCGCTTACGTGAACGTTTCTTCCATTGCGGGGGAAGAAACGCCGCAAAGCTTCGGTTTCGGTAGGGTTTCGAGTGATGATCTTCTGCATGAGGCAGCCTGCACCCCAAACGGCAACAAGTATCAGCAGCTCGGCGCTGTGCCCTCAGCAGCACAGCTGCCGCTGCATGTAAGTATCCTGAAGCATGAACCTTGAATCCATTTTTCTCTTAATTATATAACATGTTCTTGCAGCATGTGTTGTTGAATTTTCTTTTACATTTTTATTATTGCAGGATGATGTTGAATTCAACACTGGAAAGCTGCTTTCTTTCGCTCCCGGACAACAAGTTACCCCGAGTATTGACAGTCTGCAGATCAATCAGAAGGTGAGAACGAGCTGCCTAATGGAGTATTTTGTTTGGGTTTTTGAGACATGTTTGATCTGGAGTGCATTTGCTCGTTGGCTGATACTAGTACCGGTTTATCGCTACCAAAATAAAGCTGCACAGTACTAGTTAGATGAAGGTTGACACAGGATAGGACCTGATGATGCGTTTGCTTACCTAACCTGATTGCAACATTTACAGGAATTCAGTGGCCTGCATCACCTTAACCTCTCCTCGCTAGTTTCTGGGCCACTTGCATCATTTAATAATGCAACAGGAGCGGCACAAAATCCTAAACAGGTTTCTGTCTTTCCGGTGTCTTGATTGTCATTTTGTAAGTTAGCAGTCATCTTCTGTACGAACTGATGGCACGAACGACATTGCTTTATACGTACAGTTTACTGAAGCTGCCAGTGGCAAACATGGCATGATTGCTCCGTTTGTGAATCGATCCGAAGTACCAAATGGCAATGGGATTGCTGGGAATGGAGCTCCCAAGCCCCGTGTCAGAGCTCGCCGAGGCCAGGCCACCGATCCACACAGCATTGCAGAGCGGGTGAGTGAATTCACGGTTCTTGTTCTGCCTCGGTTTGATCGGTTCATTCGGAACTTCAGATTCCAACCGACTTCCCACATTGTGGTAATGTTTGTTGCAGCTCCGAAGAGAGAAGATTTCTGACAGGATGAAGAATTTACAGGAACTTGTTCCAAACTCCAACAAGGTACCAGTTTATTACCGAACTAATTCCTGTCAGACAACACAACTCTGTTTTTTTTTCTCCCCTTTTCGATGGGACACCCATGTGACCTAGTGGTAGAGCACAAGGTTGCGGTGGCCATGAGTTGAAGTCCCTACTCTCCTGTCTATTCTCGTTGTTTCCCATTCAATCCACTTCAAAGTGTTACTGTTTCTGAACCTGCATTTCTGCTGCACAGACTGACAAGGCATCCATGCTCGACGAAATCATCGAGTACGTGAAATTTCTTCAGTTGCAAGTCAAGGTTTGTGCATCGCCGCAATCGCTCAGTTTCACAAGGCTTTGTTCTTGTGCTTGTCCACTCATGTCGTTGCTGTTGTTGTAGGTGCTTAGCATGAGCAGGCTGGGCGCGACCGAAGCCGTCGTTCCGCTTCTGACAGAATCTCAGGCCGAGGTAAACTACAAATTAAGAACAACTCAGAGTACATTGCACTTCTAGATTTCATCAAAACCCTTTCATTTTTTTCTTCTTTACTGATGTACCCAACATATTAGAGAACAGAAATGCTTAGGCATGTTGTTGATGTGCACTGGATTTGCAGGGCTCTGGGCTTCTCCTGCCCCCAAGATCAGGGGAGAGGCAGGGAGGACTAGCAGCAGGAGGTGGAGGGGGGCTCGCCCAATCCGAGCTCCAGGACAGCTCGGCCTTCGAGCAGGAGGTGGTGCAGCTGATGGAGAACAACATGACGACGGCGATGCAGTACCTGCAGAGCAAGGGCCTCTGCCTCATGCCGATCGCGCTGGCCTCGGCGATATCGAGCCAGAAGGGGACGCCGCCGTCTGCCGCCATCCGACCGGTCAGCGGTGGCACGGACAACGGCGGCGGCGACGAGGATGGCGTGAAGCGAGTGCTAGACGCACTGAATCGACTCAACAGCCCGAAGGAGATGAAGTCCAGAGCCTAGCTACAATCTCCGAGCAACAGCTAGTCCAAGACAGAGGAACACGTGGAGCCGTCATCCAGTGCTTAGAACCCTAACAATTTGCCAGTACTATGATTCCCAATTTTCTGTTGCAACTGATGCAGCCTGGACCCGAGCTTACCCACCCTACCTGTGCAGTAGTATCTTATATTTCTCGTCGCAAGAACATTAGTATCCAATCACTTATATACCGATGAATAACTCCTTATTTCTACAGTATGTGAGTGATGCTTCATTGTTATGTGTATTTGGATCCAGGTTTGGAATCTCGGTTTCAGATGATATCTCGGAGGGGATCGGAATCCGAAATCACGGCAAAATCTCATAATTTCAGACAAATTTAGGTTGAAATCCAGAAGGAAAAATTTAAATCCATTTTTTTTACGGATTTTCTAGATCTTGGCTGAAATTACCGAGATCTCGGCAAATTTCAACTGAATGAAAAATTATTCAAAACACGTTAAAAAAATTATTCAAATCAGTAATGTTGCCATCAAATTTTACAAATGATGATCAAGTCTGAGAAATTTTGAAAAAAATTCTAACACTGCTACTGTCATTATAAAAGTTAGAAATTTGGGCAGCATTTCGATTGATTTTTGGATTATGAGAGTTACAACTGGCAACAATCAATATATTATCATCACAAATGATAGATTTGAAGTAAAATTGACACATAATTAAAATGAGTATATTGTAGAAAATGAAATAAAATTGACACATAATGAAATGCATGCATATAAACAGTTCAGCATATATTGCAAGAAGATGTAAAAACATAATTAAAAGGAGTGCGAACGTGTTTTACAAGAAGAGGTATAAGAAATTAACAATATTATAAGCTATATACCCTCCTATATAAGTTTCAACCTAGAAAAAAATGGTCCAAACCACGTTAGAAAATTTTGCAATTTTTTGTGGATGGTCTTCACTCCAAATCCAATCAAATCCATTAAAAAAAACTTGAAATTCGATCAAAATACCCGAGACCTCAGCTGAAATTGCCGAGGCATCACCAAGATTTTTCTAATTTTACTGTAGCATTTTGAATTTTTTTTTCAAATTTTTTATCCGGCCGTGATTTAGAATCTAGAGGGCCGAAATTCGAGATCTCGGTCTGAGCGTTCCACATGTCAGTTTCATAATGAGTAGGATTATAGGATCATGTAGTCCTTCGGTAACATACTGTAATTCTCTCTGGTATTGATTCCGTTGCCCTGGCAGAGTAATTTGCTTTTGAACATAAACACCCGGCCCCTGTAATGGCTGGTCTATGCACGACATCTGTTCGATCTTTCTTTACGTCCTGATTCCATTACGTCAACCCGGAACTCGCGTTCGTCTACTACTGGCTGGGAACAAGACAATTATAGCAAAAATAAGCAGCGATTGTGCTGTAACACCCAGCACCTGTGATGGACGGCATCTGCCTCTATTATCTGTGTTGTCGAGCCGATTGCCATTCGGAACCTTGCAATGTTTTCTTGTTCCTCCGTGTGATACGCGTCGCATGCACGAGAGGAAACACAGTAAGAACTAAGAAGAGACCGTGTGCGGTGTGTCTGCATTTGTGCACTTCCCAGCGTCTCAATGCATGCCCACCTGTACGCTGGATCTTCTATGCCAATCAATGCTCTATACTCACCTTCCCTGGAGTACTATATTTTTATGAGTACCGCTAATTTATGAGCTTTCAAAACAAATATTATTTTAACCACTTTTGAAAGTTTTTAAGCGAATTTTTCGAATCGAAAGTTTGTTAAATACCAACTTTTCGATCGGAAAGTTCTTGAATTGAAAGATTTCGGAGTTGAAACGTTTCAATTTAAAACTTTCTAATCTATACTTTATTCGAGTTGAAACTTTTCGTTTTAAATTTTTGTTGAATTTTCCATTGCAACTTTTTGAATCAAAACTTTTCAAATCGACAACTTTTCTATTGAAAATTGAGCTTCTCAGTTGAAACTTTTAGATTATAATTTTTTTGAGTTGAAACTTTTCGAGTTGAAGCTTTCTAATTTGAAAAAAAAATTATTTAAAACATCTCGAGTGAACGCTTGCTTCTCTGCGTGTGAACAGTTTTAAGGGGATGGACCAGCTCAGGGAAGTCCACCTGTCGTGCTCTGGCCAGCTGGCCCTAGCCGCAAGAAATGAGCGATGCGAGCGACCATAAATATGTATTTGTTGATCCCATTGCCATTTTGCTAAGCCCGTGGATATTGAAGTTCCTCAAACTATGCTTCTCGATTCTGTATTTGAAGCAGTCCTTCACCCTGTTTCCATTCAGAAATACAGTGAATTCATGTTTCCATTCTTCCCCCTACCGAAGAAAGACGTTAGGCATCATCCGGATGTTTTTGTCCTAAAAATCATCCAAACTTTGGACCGTACAATTAAAACACACATTCGTAGAATCAACCAACTTCGAATTCAGGGGGTGTGCATCGATCTGAAAGCAAATCCAATGGCCCAGAATTTGGATGATAGTTGCTAAAAAAACATCCGGATGAAACTTATCGAAACCCTAAAAAAAAACCCGATTATTTCACCTGAAGCCGCGAATTGCGCGAGCAACCAAACTCAATTTCATACTAATACTGATTCAGGTAAACGTAATCCTAACAAAAAAAAAAATGATCCGTTTCAATCAAGTTTCAGCTCAGATTAGGCGGATTCGCTTCACCCATGAGTACAACGTAAATTGATCGATGGGTGGAGCTGCGGCTCGTAGTTCCCTAGCCCTTCCTGGCTAGCAGCTGCGCGCGGAGCTCGGCCGCGTCGAGCTGGTCGGCGAACCGGTTCTCGGGGATCCAGTAGCCCGTCTTGGGTTCCCTCATCCAGAAGATCTCCTTGTTGGGCGCCGCCGTGCTTGCACCCTCCGCCCCTGATTTAATCCTCGCCGCCATTGCCGCCGGCGCGCGCTCCTGCACCTCCGCCACCGCCGACGCGGCGTATCCCCGCCGGCTGCGACACCAAGAAAGCAAAGAGACAGAGCGCCAAGACACGCGGGAAGGAACAGATCAGATCACTGGGAACCGGACGGGAGGAGCAGGAGAGGGGGAGAGATGGGAGGAGCGGGCGGCGCGCACCTGAGCGAGAGCAATCTGTTGATGGGAGCGCGCAGCATTGCTCTCGTCTCCTGTCTCAAGCGATGGGGGGGGGGGGGGGGGGAACGGCGATGGGTTTGCTGCGTTGGATGCTGCGTGCCGTGGTGTGATTTATAGGAGGCGGCGCGGGAGGGATGGGTTGTGGGGGTGGGTGGCGCTAGGGTTTTGCATGGGTTTAGCCGCCATTGCCGATATGCTGTTGAGCTGCGCCCGAGTCCAACTGACGCCCGTGAAAAGGCACGCCGCGCGGGCGGATGACGTCAGGTGCGGTTTGGCCGTTTGCCCGCCTCGCCGCGTGGGTAAGATACTAAGGTGCGTTTGGTTGGGTGGATGGGATATAATTATTTATGGATTTAGAGTCATCCAATTGTTTTGATGGGTGGATGGATAGGATATGGTTATCCAGTTTTTGGGAATATTATCTCAAAATGCTGGATAAAACCATCCAAATAAAAAAGCTGGATGTGCTCATCCAGTTTGCTGCACGAAGAGGTGTACACGGTCAAATTCAAATTTCGGCAAAGTTTTCTTGGTCAAAATTAAACTTCGCTCAAAATACGGTCAAATTTTGTTTGGAAATTCAAATTTTAGTAAAAAATTGTCCAAAAATAAAAATTTGTTTGAAAATGCAAATTTTATTCAAAAATTCAAAATGTGTCAAAAAAAAAAAAAATCAAATTTTGGTCAAATTTTATCCAAAAATTCAAATTTTGTCAGAAAATTTAAATTGTCATCAAATTTTGTTCAAAATTCAAATTTTAATTAAATTTTGTCCAAAAAAATTCAAACCAAAATTCGAAACCTTGATTACAACTAGCTCATCCATCTAACCAAACAAAAAATTAGCTCATCCCATCTATCCTCATCCATCCAACCGAACAAAAAATTAGCTCATCCTTATCCACCAAACCAAACAACTACCTGGATGGCTCCATCCCATCCAAGTTAGATAGCCATATCCCATCCAACCTCATCCCGACAACCAAACGCACCCTAAGTGCTCTAGCGAATTCCTTTCGCGATTCCTTTCGAACGGGATTTGAAGAGAGAATCTGAATAGAAAGGGATTCTCTCTCCAATTCCTTCACAAATTCCCTTGAGGGGATGCTGTTGGAGATGGTAGGAAATAAAGGGAATGAATATGGGAAGGGGATAGGGAAAGAAATGGAATGAAGGGAAATCGCTGGAGATAGTCTAACGCACTCACGCCGCTTACACGGAGAGCAGGTGGCGCTCATTGCCTGCTATTTGATCGGCGTGATTATTAGGCCCTGTTTGGCAGAGCTTCAGATTCCAGCTCCATCTCAAAGCCGAAACTTATAGATTGAAATAAAGTGACTTAACTTTATAATTTTATTCAAAAAATGTAAACAAGATGATCCACCCAAACACTCTTAATATACCCACAGCTCCAGCTCTACGAATCTGGTGGAACTCCACGAATTTGGTGGAGCTAGAGCTCTGCTAAACACCCCCTTAGCACGGTAAATTGTGAGGTGCAACTTGCGACTTGCGAGCGTATTTTCGGAAGGATCGAAATTTAAAATTTTAAAGATATTTTAAAATTTTGGATGAAATTTGAAAATTTAGTGAGATTTTAAAATTTTAGATGAAATCCAACAAAATTCAAATCTGAAATTTTTTAAATCGAGATTTCGACCGATCAAAATTGTTGAAAACTCGGTAAATTTTAACCGAATAAAAAATGGTTCAAACGACGTTAGAAGACTTTGAAATTTTTTGTGGATGGTCCTGACGCATCACTAATATTTTCATAAAATTTTCAGATAATGATTAAGCCTGAGAAATTTTTAAAAATTTTGACAGTACTATTAGCCTGGTGAAAACTGAATACATGTCCCACGAGGCTACAAAAAAAATTTGATATGATATCATGCCATGAAATAGAGATTGCTTAGTTGGTTATGGGCGTTCCTTGAGATCCGAGATGTTTCCGGTTCAAATCCCACTTACAACATTAATTTTTATAAAATTTTTGTGATGCGGTGGAAAAATTGTGGAGATGCGTGATCAAACCCAGTACCTCCCTCTCGGTTGCCAAGCTCTCTACCATCTTAGCTACGAAGACTTTGCATTTATTCTTCACCAGAAGTATTACTAGTATTATCAACTTGTGCATTTGTACTGACTATTGTTTGTGTTTTCATAGGTTTGATTGAGCAACCAAACAAGTTTAGAATTTTTGAAACTTCTAGAGAAGGGTGCTGAGGTAATACTTAAGCTCTCTTAAAAATTTTAGATCATGATCACACATGAGAGAATTTATAAAATTCTCACAAGATTAGTGTTTCATTATGTTCCTTTTGTTTTTTATTTTTCAAAGATAACAAATGAAGTTCAATACTTTTGAAAATTTTATGTATGATCCTAGACTTTTTTTTAAATATATTATATTTTATTCCGAATTGCAGAAATAAATGTCTTTCGCAAGAAATTACATTTTTATACGTCTGTCGCCTGTCCATCGGGCGATATAAGCCTGTCGCCCGATGGACGGGCGACAGGAGGCTCAGTGTTTTTCCGCCTGCTAGACGAAGCGACAGGCTTCGTCGCCGTTAGGCGAAGCGGCGAGCTTCTGTCGCCCGATCAACAGCGGACAGATTAAAAATCCTCGATGGACTCGGCGATGATAGCATGCGGGGTTCTGTCGCCGCCGATGGACGGGCGATGTATATTTTATAATGCCGCGTTCGCCGGCCGCGAGGCAGCAAAACGAGGAAAAGAAAAAGAAGAGAGAAAAGAGGAGAAGAAGAGAGGAAAAAGAGAGAGGGAAGAAAATTTCTGCGCGATTTTTGAGCCCGCTACTTCATACTCGTAATTTCTCGTTCTTTAGTTTTTGTATTTGTAGATCTAGAAAATCTAGTTAAGAAATGTAGTTAGATGTAGAAAGATTTAGTAAACCTAGTTTGTAGTTATATGTAGTACGTACATAGCAAATCTAGTTAGGTGTAGGTAGATTTAGCAAACCTAGTTTGTAGGTATGCGATGAGTCGGTCTAATTTTTGTAGCCGGAGGTTATGATCGAGTAGAAATGATTTTAGCTCTTGGTTTGTGTGCGTTGATATATCGAATGTAGATACTTTGAACGGAGAGAAGTATTCATTTCTTAGGAATGCAGTTGAGTACATATAGCGAATGTAGTGGGATGTATGTCGAGTAGAAATTAATCGTCTGTAATGTAGTTACGATAGTTGTTCAATTCTTTAGTAGTAGATCTATTGAATGTAGATATTTTATACCGATATTTAATACATCCGTATACATATTCAATTCTTACGAATGTAGTACTACAGAGATAGCGATTGTTACGATCGTAGGTATGTATTGTTAGAAATGTTGCAAATTCTTATGCGATTAAATAAGTAATTTTGTAGCATATAGATATACCAACGCAAAGTTGGGGTCGTAATATTTTTACGGAAAGTATTTAATTCGTGGGTGAATGAATGGATTTGCAGATATGGCGTAACGAGTTCAATTTAGACTATATTATGGCGAAGGGGTTGTAATGTATGGTTCGGAGGGTGCAGATCTAAGTAACTTCCAAGTATGTAGACGTAAGTTTGAGTAGGGTCGAAGAGCGCACATTTTCTTGATGATGAAATGGTTGTATTATACTTTTCGGATGGAAGAAGAGAAGTGGCAGCTGAAGGTATTTTGCCTCTGTAGTATGCAGAACAATCCATTTTGTTGGGAGCTAGTTGAGTTGAAAGGAACCGCATCGTGGAGATCATATGTGAGGGGGACAGAGCAACGGGGATGGAACCGGGTGCTTTTAGTGCAAGCATATGCCCGGGATGTAGCCCTCAAAGCGGCCGGACGGTGGGGAGTGTAGTCAGGCTCAAAATGAGTTAAGTTTTGGTGACACCGAAATTGGGGGATCTAGCCGTGGGCAGTACATCCAGACAGCGAACGAGGACATTATTTGCGAAAGTGGCGAACAATCTGAATTTGGGGAGGATGAAGCAAATGTTGGACAAGTAGCGTTGGGAGTAGCAGACGAAGGTGAGCAAATTGATGAAATAACAGTTAGGATGGAAGAGGAAGACCTTGAGTACGGCATAGCAGAAGTGGAAGACGACGATGAGTCCGACGAGGAAGATGGAGGTACGGAGCCGCCTGTGCCAGCCGAGTGGAGCACACATCAATTTGATAGGTTGGTTGTTAATGAAACCCCAACGAGGTTAGGCTTGACAGTATGTACGCGACAAAGGAGGCTGTGCAGGATGCTGTGAAAGATTGGGCCTTATCATTAAGAAGGACTTTCAGGGTTAAGAAATCCACGCCGACCTGCTACGACGTGGTGTGTGAGATCCATGGCTGTCCGTGGAGAGTGCACGCGTACAAGCCGAAGTGGGGCACCCATTGGTTATGCTCGAAGGTTGAGCAAAGACAAATTGTATGATTGAGGAAACAATGATGGCTCACAGGAACCTGTCATCTGGGTTTGTCGCGAATCTCATGTACTCAGAGATAGTGGAGAACCTGGCTTATGAGCCCCGTGCTATTATCCGAGCTCTCGAGAACAGATATCAGTACACAATTAGCTATGGGAAGGCTTGGAGGGCGAAATAGAAGGCCTTAGAAACGAGGTTTGGGAAGTTTGAAGACTCGTACCACAATCTGCCCCGCCTTTGCTCGATTGCATTCAGGGAAGAAATCCGGCACTTACTATGATTATCAAGATTGTCCGTCAATCAAGTGGCCAACTAAAAGGCATCTGAGGAGAGTGTTCTTCGTGATTCAAGCTTGCATTAAGGCGTTCTACCACTGTCGTCCATTGCTGTGCGTGGGACGGCACATTCTTGACCGGAAATACAAAGGGCAAATTTTAACAATGGGTGTTGACGGAAACAACCAGATTCTGCTGTTGCATTCGCCTTCGTAGAAAGTGAGAACTATGAGAGTTGGCTATGGTTCCTGCGAACTTGAAGATTGGGGTGGTCAAAACTCGTCGGGATGTGTGCGTCTTTGCCAGCGACAGCATGTTGATACGCTTAGTGCGATCAACCATTGCAAGCGAGCGGAGGAGCCATTTCCATGGCCTGACTTGCAGAGTCGATGGTGCATGAGGCATTTGGGCGCAAATTTCTACAAGCAATTCAGAACAAGGAACTCATGAACATGTTCAAAAGACTATGTAAGCGAACCAGGAGAGCAAGTTCGGACTGTGGAAAAATATCGATGAGTGACAAGAAAACACAAAGAGGAGACGGCGAACAAGAGTATCGCCAAACAAGGGCACGATGAGGCGGAGCCTCTTCCCCCACTGCCAACAGAAGATGACGCGACTAATCGTCGTCGAAGGCAAAGGCCAATCAAATGTTTCTCGGACTGGATCAAGCACGAACCGATGGAAAAGTGGGCACTGTTACATGACACACATGGTGCCGATACGGTGTGATGACCAAGAACTTTGCGTAAGTTTACAATCGGGTAATGAGAGGGATGAGGTGTCTCCCATTGGTGGGAATTGTTGAGGAGTGCTGGGGCACAACCAAGTACTTCGCCGACAGACATCAAGCCTGAGATAGTCTTTGAGAGATGAGAAGCTCTGTACTCCTCCATGATCGATAAATACATGGAAGAGAAGAGTCGAAGGCGGCCAAGCATAGAGCTATAAAAGTTGGTGCACGAACAACTGTGGCTTCGAGGTGATATGTAAGGATAAAGGACGGCGTGGAACCAACCAATGGGTTGTCATTCAGAGTGCGTATTACAGACATCTGCAAATGCTCGTGTAACAAGCCCGACCTTTTGCACATGCCGTGTTCTCATGTGATAGCCGCATGTGCTTTATTTGGAATGCAACCTGGTACCTATCTATCTGAATATTTCAGGAAGGAAAGGGTGATGGCAACTTGGAGCGAGGAGCTGTATGGTTACGGTGTTGTGGGTTCTTTCACGGCAACTCCTAGTGCTGATGAAAGGTTCTGGGTCCCAGATTTTAATGCAGGTAGATGGAAAGCAGGGCGTCGGAAGACAAGACGTATCAGAAATGACATGGATGAGTCGGTCGGGCAAGCGCGCGTGAAGAAATGTTCATTGTGCAAGCAAACAAGACATACGTTCAAGAATTGCCACGCACAAAACGAAGGAGATGAAGGAGGAGATGGCAATCCGACGGTGGCGGGTGGATCGTCCTGTGCGACGAGTGCTGCACGACGCCAACGTACCACATGAGAAGCAATTTAATCGCAATGTAATCGATGTGACGTGTGTTGTGTGAACCCTGTGTGGACCTTGTGTGTAAGCCTGCTGCATGTGGCTGTGAGTGTTGTGCACTGAAAAATTATTGTAATCAAGCTTTACGAATATTTATGATGCTTGAACAATTTTACGTGAATGTTTGTTTGAACACATTGTTGTGAGAAACCTATAGTATTCGGACGATTTTCTTTTGATATGGTTTTGAAATGTAACTCACAATTTGTTATTTACAGGTATGGCTGACCAGCCAGGAGATGACGAGTGGCCATTCGAAAGTTCTGGATCCGGTGGTCGACGGTAGTCACCGTGCCCGCTTCGCCACCGGTTTTCCAATGAGGGAGGCCAGCGCACACGTTGGGCGCCCTTCGTCCGAGGACACCGCATGACGGTGGGATATCGATCCTCGTTGGGTCCCAGTGTAACATATTACAATTCAGATTTCTTTATATGTTTGAGGTAATCGTTTTCTTCGGTGTTGTACTGGAAAAAATTACATGTTTTTCCTTTCGTAGGCTTCGAGCTTCAGGGTTGCTCCCTTTCGGCCGGATGGTGCGGGATGTGGGTCGGCGGTTTCCGTTCGACAGTCCTCGATCACCGCTCTGGTGGATCGGTGGAGGCCAGAGACCCACACCTTCCACCTACCCGTCGGGGAGATGGCGATCACCTTGCAGGACGTGTCGTACCTGCTCGGCCTCCCGATCGCCGGCGACGCTGTGGTGCCACACGACGTCGACCCTGCGTGGTGCCCGCAGCTACTTCAGCGGTTCGCTGGTTTGCTTCCAGCACCAGGCTACCAGGCCTTCACCGGGACACACGGTCCTACGCTGCGGTGGCTTCGATAGTTCGTGGTACGCAACTACACTATGAAAAAACAAGTACTCTTCAATTACAACTTACAACAACATGTAATATGTGATCTTCTATCTTGCAACCTTCGCAGCTCGTCGAGGGGGCGGACGACTACAGGGTCAGCCGCCACTTGGAGGCGTGCCTGCTGTGGCTGTTCGGCTGGTGCTTGTTCACGAGCTCCCATGGGGATAGCGTGGACAGGCACCTCGTCCAGTTCGCGAGGGAGATAGCGGACGCCCCCCTCGACGACGTGCCGCAGTACTCCTGGGGGTCCGCTGTCCTCTGCAGCACGTACCGGGCCCTCTGCGACGGGTGTACCCGGACCGGCGCCGAGTCGACCTTCACTGGATGCCCGCTGCTGGTACAGCTATGGGCATACGAGAGGTTCCAAGTCACTGGTCTTAACATTTCTTCCCTTTCGTGCAGCTGCTGGAGGTCCTGCAGGTGTCAGCGCACCGTGGTTGCCGACTGCTGCTGATGACTACGACGGGCGGGGTGATGATCTTGACGACTACGAGGACGACACCGTGTGGAGGTACCTCGTTGATCCACCCCCAGTTCAGCTTGGTACCGCACAGCAGGAGTGGGCGCCACGACCGACGTAGCCTGGGTCGTCGCAGTCGGTGCCGCCACCTCCACCGACCCAGGCTGGGTCGTCGTAGTGGGCGCCGCCACCTCCACCGACCCAGGCTGGGTCGTCGCAGTGGGTGCCGCCACCTCCACCGACCCAGCCGTAGTGGGTGTCGCCACCTCCAGCGACCCAGCCGCAGTGGGTGTCGTCACCTGCAGCGACCCAGCCTCGGTCATCACAGTGGGTGTCGCCACCTCCAGCGACCCAGCCTGGGTCGTTGGTGCCGCCACCTCCACCGACGCAAAGACTGCACACCCCCACCACCACCAGACAGCCGACCCGCCTGGGTACGCCACACCTCCAGCGAGACCACAGAGGGCCCACCAGCCGCCGACGCACCTGACGTACTCCCGAGGTCAGATCCGGAGGAGGACTACACACCAGCGAGGAGGCGACGCGAAGAGGGGCCGGCACTAGTTTCTTTTATTTTCCAGTGTTTGTAATTTTTTTGTTTATTTTGGTTGGCAGTTTCGATTAAGGCGGTGATTGTTGGTACTATGTTATGTAATACCATCTATTTTGTGTACTTTGTCATATTACGTGGTTCATTACATATTTCTGTCCGCTTTTCCAGCTTTTGTCATATCATCTTTTTCAGCTTTTGTTATATGACCTTTTGAAGCTTTTGTCATATCACCTTTTACAGCTTTTGTCGACTTCCTCGTTTGAGCGCGAGAGAATACAGGATGCGAACATCGGGGACCCAGCACAGCGGCAACGGGCCGCCGAAAATCGTTAGGGTTGTTGGGCGTTGTCGTGCGCGAGTATAATACTTAGGGTTGTTGGGCGTTGAGAATTTATATGCGAAGAGAGTTGTAACTGAGATATTTTTACAGAATATGGTAGTCCGTATACCAAATAGCAAACCTGGTACCTCCGGCCAAAAAAATAACTTCCAACATGCATTTCTACGGGCCGCCGAAAATCCTTAATCGTTAGGGTTCGTGCGCGAATGTAATACTTAGGGTAGTTGGGTGTTGAGAGTTCAAATGCGAAAAGAGTTGTAACTGAGATATTTTTACAGAATATGGCAGTCCGTATACCAAATAGCAAATCTGGTACCTCCGGCCCAATAAATAACTTCCAACATGCATTTCTACGGGCCGCCGAAAAACCTTCATCGTTAGGGTTGGTGCACGAATGTAATACTTAGGGTTGTTGGGCGTTGAGAGTTTAAATGCGAATAGAGTTGTAACTGAGATATTTTTACAGAATATGGTAGTCCGTATACCAAATAGCAAATCTGGTACCTCCGGCCCAATAAATAACTTCCAACATGCATTTCTACGGGCCGCCGAAAAACCTTCATCGTTAGGGTTCGTGCACGAATGTAATACTTAGGGTTCGTGCGCGAATATAATATCTCGATTCTGACTCTCTTCGCATATAAATCCTCAACGCCCAATAACCCTAAGTTTTATAGTCGCGCACAAACCATGTAGTCATTTTCTTTCCTGTAGAGCCATGAAAGCCGGCCTAGATTGCATCTCGCAAAGTCGTGTACTCCATCGCCATGACCCGTCGATGTCATCTGCAATGATGTGTACTCCACCGCCATGACCCGTCGATGTCATCTCAGAAGTCGCAAAGCGGCATGCATCTGTCGATGTCAAGCACAGCCACAGTTGCAAGGGAATCCGATGCTCCTGGATTTTTCTTTCCTGTCGGGGACCGCGGAAATTCGAATTTCAAAATGAAAAAAAATACCGCAACGGAAAGCCGCGGTTTTGCGATGTTACTGTTCAGCCAGGCCCCCACCTCGTGCGCTAATGCTCTGCCAACTGGTGGCCACTCCCAAGCCATCGCCACCGCAGCCAGACTTCGAAAGATCGCAGAACGCCGCCACGTGCCGATTTTTCGCCTTGGCCCTCGCCCCATACGATGATGTGCCGCCGTATCTCGTTTCTCCTCGCTCCTGCCTATAAATTGCAAGGCCGCTGCACTTATATCGTGCAAAAGCGATACATTGCTCGAGTTCATAAAGTTTGGATTGAGTTGAGAAAACCCAAAGCGCAAAGAGGAGAACCGGTAGTTTAGCTTTCCTTTTTTTCCAAGATTTTATTTAGCGTCTTGTTCCACAGTATTATTTACAAAAGTTATTTTGTACGGTGAGTCACATTGTTGTGTTCTTGGTTCAAGACACATTAATTTGTACTTTTATGCTTCTTATTGATGTTTTTGCTTCGTGTAGACACCGACTTAAGTGTTCGTCTGCCTCGTGAAAGCCATGTCGGCGCGTCGAGCTCAGTGGTTGCCAATGCAGGGCGGGTAATTTGCCCTAACTGCCATGTGGATGCTCAAACCTGCTACTCCACCACTGCGCCAAATAACGGACGAGCGTTCTATAGATGCCCAAATTTCTTTGTACGTCTAAATGTATTTCGATATCTTCATATTTCGATGATTATTCTCTTGCTCCAGCTTTAAATAGCCATGCTCACAATCGTGTAGTCTACCGGATGCCAATATCAGCAGTGGGCAGACGGTATAAATACACCGACATCTTTAAACAGGACGCTTCCAATGGTAGAGCAGAGGACGGATCTCGCGCAGGAACTTAACAGGCTAACGGTACGAGAATTACCGCAAAGAGAGGGAGTTCGGCCTGAACAAAAAGAAAACCGTGAAGCGTATGATCGCTTACTTGAGCACGCCGTACAAGATAACCACGAAGCTGTAAGCCCTGATTTGGTTGTTCCTCTTGACGGCCCTAGCGTTGAAGACTACAAACGTGACCGTTGGGAGTTTTTCGAAGAAGAGGGTGTTGAATTCTATGATAGTGATGATTCTGGAAAGTTCTAAAGCCAACCTTGCATCCATTTGTATGTTAGTTCTTATTCACAAGAAATGCTGTTGTAGTTGTTCTCCCTATTGTACTTCGTAATATGAATGTCATGCTTCTTGGTAACTCAGATTTGTCATCAGATTTGTTGCACACCAAACAATACAAGGAAGAACGAATTTTCAATTTTTAAAAACTGCAGTGATTATTATAAACAAACAATGACAACAAAAACAAACAACAAACCGTAGCAAACGCACGCTTACCACTGCAGTCATTATTATAAACAAACAATGATATTAGCACTTAGTCCATACAGCATGAGTTTTCTCATCCCATTCGATTGTATTTTATAATCCAAGCAAAGGCTGCACTGCGTACGCCCCGTGAAAGCATTGTCGGCAAAGCACTGTAGGACATATCATGTCATAATCATGTCGATCGATTCTGTCCGAAATGTCATGTCAAATGCATGTGTGCCGATATTGCCTGAGTCGTCCCGTCAAAGCATAGCCGCAAAGCTTTACCGCACCTCCCTCCAAGATACAAAGCTGCGTGCATATGTCGGTATCAAGCACAGTAGCTGCAAAGCACTCCGATGCTCGCGGATTCCTGATAAGCTTCAAGTCGGTCGCTCTATCCGCTATTTAACCCCCTTCATGCCTTCGCAGCGTTGCATCGACCAAACCATCGCTCCAATACAACAAAGAGAACCATCACCGCCAATCCAAACGAAAGCGGCACTAATGGAGTTCCTCGCCCCAAGGCACAACGTTGTCGAAACAATCCCGAAGGCACGGAGGTCCCCATGTGCCTATGCGGGATCCTTGCCGCTTCCGATCTGTAGACAACTCATACACTTACGGTATGAGGTCTGAGCTGCCGCAACCACGACTCCGAGCCAACGCTGGGATGCGGATGCGCGGAGAAGCCCAGTATGTTCATACTCACATTTGGTGCTTCTCCCAATTCATACATGTTGTAACACCGTGTGATGTGACTAATTGCAGCCTCCATCAGCGAGTTCATCCGATTCTACGACGCGGAACAAACTCCCGAGATGGAGAGGAGGCGGAATCGGGAGTACTCGCATCAGAGGGCTATCGTGGAGCAGCAGTGGTGTGAGCAGGATGAGGAGGAGAAGCGCCAACAGCATTTGGAACATATGCATGCACAGAGGGAGGCCGAACGACAGCGCCATGCAGCGGAGAGGGAGGCTGAGCGCGAGAGAAAGCGTGAGAGGGCAGCTAGGGCCAGAGCGGCAGGAGCTGAAAACTTGCGTAAGGGAAAATATCCTCGTTGCACTCAGTAAAGCCCAAGAGAAGGGCCCTTATTGCTGTTTCCTCTGCCTAAGGCATGTTACGTTTAGTCCCGTATACTCGGTAGAGTGTGCCGTACATGCCATTGTTGTTTAGCATTTCTAAGCCGTATGCAATTCAGTACATTCTTATTGCTCCCCATCTATCAGTGCGATTAATGCAGTACATATATTTCACATCTTTGAAGATAACTACACGAAGTCTTCAAAAAATAATTACGAGTTGACCGGGAGTGAAGAAGGGCCACCTAAAAACCAGAATACTGTATTTTCTCATGCTCGCATCGAAATGGCTTCTAAACTGACAGTTTTAACCAGAAATGGCATCATAAAAGCAAAAATTTCTAGCGACACACGTATAAAACTGAAATTTGTTGCGACATTTATTTCTGCAATTTGGAATAAAATATAATATATTTTTTAAAAAAATTCTCATAAAAACTAACAAAAATATCAAAAATGGTATATGTCGCCCGTCCATAGGGCGACATCAATAATGTCGCCCGTCCATCGGGGTATTTTTAAGCTGTCGCCTGTTGATCGGGCGACAGAAGCCTGTCGCTCGTCTAACGGGCGACAGAAAACACGAAGCGTCTCCTGTCGCCCGTCCATCGGGCGACAGGCTTATATCGCCCGATGGACAGGCGACAGACGTATAAAAATGTAATTTCTTGCGAAAGACAATTATTTCTGCAATTCGGAATAAAATATAGTATATTTAAAAAAAATTCCTAAATATTTCACCATAAATTTTTCAAAATATAATCAAACTTGTACATTTTTTTTAAAAAAAATTGACAGCGCTTCTATTATATTTATAAAACATCTCAAAATTTTGAATTTTCTAAAAAAATTCATGCAAGATGACATTTTCAAGAGTTATTGTCTCAAATATAGTAAAAAAATTAAAATTCAGTTAAAATATCTAAAATTTTAACAAAACTTATCGAAATGTATGAAATTGCAGTAGCAACTTTAAAAAAAATATTCACACAAAAGATTTTATCTTGTTACGATTAAAATCTGAAATGTCAATGAAATTTCTAAAATTTTGTCGAGACTCCTGACACCATGTGTACTTGGTGCATGCGGTCCTGGAATTTTTTTTTAATAATATATTTTTTATTCACAATTGCAAAAATATACCACCGAAAAAGAAAATTTCAAAATTATACCTCTGTAGCTCGTTCATGGGGCGACAAAGCTTTTGTAGCTTGTTGAA
Organism: Rhipidocladum racemiflorum; assembly: GCA_036346355.1. Taxonomy (NCBI): domain Eukaryota; kingdom Viridiplantae; phylum Streptophyta; class Magnoliopsida; order Poales; family Poaceae; genus Rhipidocladum; species Rhipidocladum racemiflorum. The sequence continues at coordinate 27,608,143 of CM070571.1, forward strand.
TTGGCGACAATAGCCTAGTAGCTATTTTGAATGGCGACAATAGCTTAGTAGCCGTCCGGAATAGCGACAATAGCTCAGTAGCTGTACGATATAGCGACTACTGTATTGTCGCTCGTACATATAGCGACAAAGAATAAATCGTCGCTTCGTTCGGCGACAAAAGGAGCGGGGCTTTTGTCGCCCTTCAGTGTAGCGACAATACGCGCTTACAAAAGGATCGCAAGCCACACTGTGGCCATTTGCCAGCAGAGAAAAAAGAAGACGGGAGAGAAAGGAGAGAGGAAGGAAAGAGGGAGAAGAAAGAGGAAGAGGGAGAAGAAAGAGGAAGAGGGAGAAAAAAGAGGAGGACTGAAGAGGGTTTGCGCGACTTCAGTTAAGTAAGATTTCGTTATTTAATTTTGTTAGCAGTAAATTATAGGTGTAGAGTAGAAATAATTTTAGATATAAATAGATTTAGAGATTATGAATATAGATTTTGTTAGCAGTAAGTTTATAGATTATGTAGTTGTTTATTTCTTTAACAGTAAATCGGTACTGTAGCTTTACTTTTAGATCTAGCGGATAGATGTAGCGAAAGTAGATGTTTTAGATCTAACAGTATGTACCCGACAAAAGAGGCTGTGCAAGATGATGTGAAAGATTGGGCGTTATCCTTAAGAAGGACTTTCAGGGTTAAGAAATCCACCCCAACATGCTACGACGTGGTGTGTGAGAATCATGGGTGTCCGTAGAGAGTGCACGCGTACAAGCCCAAATGGGGCACCCATTGGCTATGCTCGAAGGTTGAGCAGCATAGCTGTATGACCGAGGAAACAATGATGGCTCACAGGAACCTGTCATCAGGGCATGTCGCGAACATTATGTACGCGAAGATAGTGGAGAACCTAAGTTTTGAGCCCCGTGCTATTATCCGAGCAATCGAGAATAGATATCAGTACACAATTAGATATGGGAAGGCATGGAGGGCGAAACAGAAGGCATTAGAAATGAGGTTCGGCAAGTTTGAAGACTCCTACCACAATTTGCCCGCACTGCTCAGTTGCATTCAGGGAAGAAATCCTGGCACTTACACCTCTGTCTCACTCAAGTGAATTGGTTTCGAGAGCATTCCGCCACTTTTTGGCGACTTTCACTTTCAACCCGATTCACCGCCTACGTGCCCTTTACGCCCAGTCTACTATGATTATCAAGACTGTCCGTCAATCAAGTGGCCAACGAAAAGGCATCTCAGGAGAGTGTTCTTCGCATTCGGACCATGCATTAGGGCGTTCTATCACTGCCGTCCACTGTTGTGCGTGGACGGCACATTCTTGACGGGGAAATACAGAGGACAAATATTGACCGTTGTGGGTGTTGATGGAAACAACCAGATTCTGCCAGTTGCCTTCGCCTTTGTGGAAAGCGAGAACTATGAGAGTTGGTTGTGGTTCCTACGGAACTTGAAGATGGGGGTGGTCAAAACTTGTCAAGATGTGTGTGTGCTACATGACAAGCATGCAGGTCTGCTTAGTGCTATCAACCAGCTGCAAACAGGAGAAGAGGAGCTATTTCCATGGCCGGACTTGCATAGCCGATGGTGCATGAGGCATTTGGGTGCTAACTTCTACAAGCAATTCAGGAACAAGGAACTAATGAACATGTTCAAAAGACTGTGCAAGCAGAACCAGGAGAGGAAGTTCACAACTCTGTGGAGAAACCTTGATGAGCTGACAAGAAAACACAAGGACGAGCTGACGAAAAGGACTAGTGGGAGTGAAACACACGACCAGGCAGAGCCTCTCTTCCCCCTGCCAACAGAAGATGAGTCGACTATTCGTCGTCGAAGGTAAAGGCCAATCAAATGTTTCTCGGATTGGATCAAGTACGAACAAAAAGAGAAGTGGTCACTGTTATATGACACACATAGGGCCAGATACGGTGTGATGACCACTAACTTTGTAGAAGTTTACAACTGGGTAATGAGAGGGATGAGGTGCCTCCCGCTGGTTGGAATTGTTGAGGGAGTTCTGCGGGGCACAACCAAATACTTTGTGGGCAGGCATCAAGCTGTTGAGATAGTAATGAGAGATGAGAAGTGCTTGTACTCTTCCATGATCACTAAATACATGAATGAGAAGAGTCAGAAGGCGGCCAAACATAGGGCTATCAAAGTTGGTGCACGAACACTACGCTTCGAGGTGATATGCAGGGATAAAGGACAGCGTGGAACAAACCAGAGGGTTGTCACCCAGGAGTGCGTATTACAGGATGATTGCAAATGCTCGTGTAACAAGCCCTACCTTTTGCATAGGCCATGTTCTCATATCATAGCCGCGTGTGCTTTGTTTGGAATGCAACCTAGTACATATCTATCTGAATATTTCAGGAAGGAAAGGGTTATGGCAACTTGGAGCGATGAGCTTTATGGTTATGGTGTTATGGGTTCTTTCATCACAACTCCTTCTATTGATGAAAGGTTTTGGGTCCCCGATTTTGATGCTAGAAGATGGAAAGCAGGGCGTCGGAAAACAAGGCGTATCAGAAATGACATGGATGAGTCAGAAGCTGAAAAACGCATGAAGAAATGTTCATTGTGCAAGCAAAGAGGACATACATTCAAGAACTGCCATGCACAGAACGAAGAAGCCGAACCAGGAGATGGCAATCGAACGATGGGGGAAGGATCGTCCTCTGCGAGAAGTGATGCACAACCCCATCGTACCAGATGAGAAGTAACTACTTCTATTGTTATTATGGTTGTACTGTTTTAAGTGCTTTTTATCGATGTAATACGTGTTGTGTGAACTCTGTTTTGTTCAATGTATTGTTGTTATGTTCAATGTATTGTTATGTTCAATGTAATGTAGCTTTAATTGAACTCTGTTGTAAGTGCTTTTTATCGTATTTCGTATGCTATTCTTTCTATTTGGATTGCAATTGTAGCTTTAATTTATGTAATTTGCAGGTATGGCTCAGCAGCATGGAGATGACGAGTGGCCCTTCGAGTTGCTGGATCCAGTCATGGATCGTCGTCACCATGCACACTTCGCGACCGCTTTTCCGGAGGATGGAGGGGATCCTGTACAGCTATGTGTACTTCGACCGAGGACACCGCAGTACGCTTGGGCCCTGGATCCTCGTTGGATCCCCAGGTAACATACTGGTACTGAAATTTGTAATTTGACTCGTTGTAGTATCATGACTGGTATTGTACTAAGATTAATTACATTGCTTTTGTTTCGCAGGCTTCGAGCTTCAGGGTTGCTACCACTCGCTCGGATGGCGGAGGATGTGGGCCGTCGGTTCCCTTTCGATAGGTCCCTGATCACCGCTCTGGTGGATCGGTGGAGGCCGGAGACCCACACCTTCCATCTACCCGTAGGGGAGATGGCGATCACGCTGCAGGACGTCTCCTATCTTCTTGGTCTCCCGATCGCTGGTGACCCTGTAGTGCCGCAGGACGTCGAGCCGACGTGGCGGCAGGACACCCTCGACAGGTTCCACGGTGTGTTACCAGCCGTTCGGTACCGGACCTTCGACAGTACCGTCGGTCCGACGTTGCGGTGGCTTCAACAGTTCGTGGTATGCAATTAGCCTTTAAAACCTCTTTGTGCATGTGCTCCTTAAAATAACAAGCGACCTTCAATTTGCAGCCCACGGAGATCGTCGAGCCAGCGGACGACTACAGGGTGAGCCGCCACCTGGAGGCATACCTGTTGTGGCTCTTTGGCTGGTGCATGTTCACGAGCTCGCATGGTGATACCGTGGACAGGCACCTCGTCCAGTTTGCGAGGGAGATCGCGGACTCCCCACTTGAGGTCGTACCGTAGTACTCATGGGGGTCCGCTGTGCTGTGCGCCACGTACCGTGCGTTGTGCGATGGTTGTACACGGACCGCCGAGGGCACGATCTTCGAAGGATGTCCACTACTGGTACAACTGTGGGCGTACGAGAGGTTCGAGATCGGGCGACCCGACATCGACTGGGAGCCCCTTCAGCCTACAGGCGATGGCGACGTCGATGGTCCGACCATGGGCACCATCTGGTGGCACCGACGTGTAAGCTATTGCAATACCAATTTTGTAACATTTGCTTTTCCATTTGTGACTAATAGGAGCAACTTTCTGTCCTGGATGCAGCCTAGGTGGGCACACAAGACGGTGCGGATGGGCTACCCACAGTTCGTCGCTGCGTTCGACCACCTCACCGACGACCACGTGCGTTGGACACCGTACGCAGATCATGAGGTCCAGCATCGTGCACCGGGTGGGCTTTCCAGCCTTTGTACACGAGACGCGGCGTACTGGTGCACGCGTCGGTTCCTCGTGTTTGACGTCCAGGTCGAGGGCTACACTGTCCATCGAGTGATGAGGCAGTTCGGCCTACGACAGGACTTCCCAGTGCAGATCGGCCGTTTGGTTCCACCTGGCGACCACACGTAAGTTTCGTCCATCCATGTTCCATAATTATTTGTCGTGTGATGCAATCTATTAGTACTGTTGGTATTTCTTATCGATAGGCACAGTAGGAAGGGTGCGCGTGGGGCCACCCCCTGGCACATACGCATGGCGCCATGGGTTGAGGAGTGGGCAGGAGCCCTTGAGGACGTCCACGCTGAGGAGGCGGTGTACGACCCGCAGACGTACCGCGCCTACCGACGGTGGTACACTTCCCGTACGCGTCTGCGTTTGGTACGTGTCGACCCTGATCCTCCTAGGCACGTTCCCAGGGTGGCGGACACGTATCCGTCCCACACCGACTCGACTCTCCATGTTGTGGTACGTTGCGTCCTATCTACGATCTCATGTACGCTCACTTGGTAATAGTGCTAACTAATTCGTAATGTTTTTCAGACTGACGTTTTGGCGCAATACCACGATGAGGCGGGGAGCTACATTTCCCGCCTGAGCAGCGGAGCTCAGGTGACCCGAGAGGAGGTGATGACCTTCTTCATGAGGTTACAGCTCAGCACCAGACGTGCCCTCGAGCTGGCAGGCTGCCGGCAGCCTTCGGATGTGGTACAGGGCCAGGTACCGCTTGGAGGAGGCACGTGTGTTGCAGGTACATTTCCTCATGCTACATCCTCCCGTGCCACTGTCACGCCGCCGACTGCGAGAGGGTGAGGGGCTGGCCACGCTAGTCAGGATGGAGGTGAGTACTTCATCGCACTTTCTCTGAGTTCTAATCATTTCTTAGCTAACCCAACAATTCTCCATTTTGTATAGGCTCACATGCACGGTTGTTCCCGTCTTCGTCTGCAGCTGCAACCGACGACTACAAGGACCAGCTTGATGACTCAGCTTGCGCGGACCACGACCTCGATGATGCTAGTCTGTCGAGGTTCTTTCCTGAGGAGCCTAGACCGTCACACTCCCACGGAGCTCCACCACCAACGCAGGCTACTCAGCAGGGGTACGCTACACCGCCGGCTAAACCACTTAGGCCCTACCGCGTGCCGGCTCACCTGACGTACTCGCGGGACCAGATTCGCCAGAGGCCTGCCCAGGCGAAGCGGGGGAGACGCTAGTTTCTTTTGTTTAGGATTGTTGCGGCTTTTGACATTATGTCGTACGAATTATCCTATTTTGTTATGTGATACTATTTTCTGTTCCGGTTATGTAGTACAAACTAGTATATGTAGGTTTTCTGTTCGATACAACTCGCATGCGTTAGACAAGTCACAGGTAGCTGCTTCGTCATAGCGAAATGACAACACGCTTCACCCGTACCGCGCCCTCAGAGTGAAATGGCAACACACTACACCCGTACCACGCCCTCAGAGTGAAACGACAAAACGCTGCTATCGTAAGTTCATGTGTGGCAACACTTAGTCCATACACCACCCCTTTGGTAGGAGAGTTCCTGTAGGGTCTGTTGTACCCATCAAATAAAAGTAGTCATCAATTGGTAGGCTTCCTTGCTTCAGCTAATGTTTTATGGCATCTTCGTAATCACAACGAGCGTTATCAGCCCCTTCAGTTGCATTATTACAAAATAAAAAACAACAACATGACAACACAATACCGGATACGCCAAAGCTTGACCGGTCGTGCAGCTTTTTCAGTGCGATTAGACAACACACCTCTAGGGTGACCTAAAGGTAAGCATCCATCACCTTTTCTAGTGACAGGTCCTGCAGCTTTGCCAAAGTGTGACAGCTCCTGTACCTTAGGCAAAGCATGACAGGTCTTTATGATTAGGCAAAGCGGGACAGGTCGTGGCGGGACAGGCCATGTAGCTTTGCCAACATGGGCTGATCGGCCTATAAACAGCATCCCCTCCTGCCTTCACTCTCAACGAAAGAGTCCCATCGCAGGTAAGAGGAAACAAAACAAGGGGAGGAGAACAGGGAAAAAAGAGGGAGGACAAAATGCCGAGGCGTGCAAGTGGAAAGGGGAAGGGCAAAGCGAAGGAAGAGGGAGGCGCTTCTGGCTTTCCGCGCAATTTAGCATACCAAGACCTCTTCCCACCTCCTGGGGTTGTTGCACCAATGTGTCTGTGCGGAGATCCATGCAGACTGGTCCGCTCATGGGAAGTTCAAACTTGGAAGAGGAGGCAATAGAAGTGCCGCAACTACGCCTTCGACCCGCCAGAGAAGAGCCTAAAGAATCGCCAGTTGGTAATAATTATACGTCTTTCATAATATTTGTACATGACACTTTGCTAATTTCGGTATTATGCAGTCGCCTCCGCCATTGTGTGAATTTGAGCAGTGGTTTGACATGGAAATGAACCCTGAGGACCAAAGGCTCCTAGATCAAGCCAACCGGGATGATGAGCTCAGGCGACGGCTACAGGAGGATCGTGATGCCACACGAGAGGAGGCACGCATGAAGGAGGTGGAGGAGAAGGAGGCCGAAAGAGAGAGGAAGCGAGAGAGGGCACGTCGTGCCAGAGAAGCCCCACCGGAGGCATGGGAGAAGGGAAAGTGGCATCGATGCACTCAGTAGACGTCTAGTTGTAACTGTTATTTTTCTTGTTCGCGGTTCTTCTTTCCGTGTAGTTGTTAGCAATAATTTTCCTTGTTCATGGTACTCCTTTCCGTCTAGTTGTAACTTCTATTTTCCTTATTCATGGTACCCCGTTTGCAATAAAGAAAGTTGTTGTGGACTATAATACATAGGGTTATTACGTTGTTGCATTTTAGATGATAGTCCAATCTGTAAATAAAATATTTTCCTATAATGTGATAGTCCATTTATCAAATAGGAAATCTCATCTATACTTACAAAAAATTACCTTCAATCACGATATCTTGCGACCCGCCGAAAAGGCTTAAGCGTTATAGTTTGTTATAAACTATAATACTTAGGGTTATTGCGCTAGTGCATTTTAGATGCAAATCAATCTGTAAATAAAATATTTTCCCAGAATATGGTGGTCCATATATCAAAGAGCAAATCTGCCCCAATCTTTCGCAAAAATATATTCAAATACGATATTTTACGCGCTGCCAAAAACCCTTAAGCGTTTCATGAAATAGATACTTCTTGTAGCCATTTGGTTTATTCAACAAAGTTCATTCATTAATATTTTTGCAAAAATGGAACATCTAAGACCCTAGGAACAAGTGATAAATTTTTATTATTTTTTTAGCCATGAAATAGGTTTGTAGCTCTTCCAAACAGCTACAAAGACTGACCTATTGTCGCCATTCCATAGGGCTACTAAGCTATTGTCGTTATTCCATAGGGCTACTAAGCTATTGTCGCCAATTCATAGGGCTACTAAGCTGTTGTCGCCATTCCAAATAGCTACTAGGCTATTGTCGCCAATTCAACAAGCTACAAAAGCTTTGTCGCCCCATGAACAAGCTACAGAGGTATAATTTTGAATTTTTTTTTCGGTGGTATATTTTTGCAATTGTGAATAAAAAATGTATTATTAAAAAAAAAATCTGCGGTCCTATCCCTTGTGCAAATCAAGACGAGAGATGCGTCACACACTTAGCAAAGCCTAGGGATGATAACTTGACAATGAAGGCCTCGTCCATGTCATTACATCCCATGGATTCAAATTTTGGTGAAATTTTGGAAATCTCGATTGAGATTTCGGATTTTGGATCCCCCGAGATTCAAAATCTCGGCTAGGTAAAAAAATTTAAAAAAAAAATCAAAATGCCACAATGTCAAAACAAATTTCGACGAGATCTCAGCCATTTCGGCCGAAATCTTGCTATTTTTTACCGGATTTTTATTTTTCTTGCCGAATTTGATTGGATTTAGGGTTAGCACAAAAATTTCAAATTTTTTCGATGTGTTTTGACCATTTTTCGGTCGGTTCAAAGTGTACCGAAATCTCAGTGATTTTGGCCGAAATTTCGGATTTCCCGGTTGACAAAAACCGGATTTTAAATTTGAATTTTAGATTTCGTCTAGATTTTGTTTGAATTTCCGAAATCTCGCCGAGATTTCGGATTTCAGCCACCTCCGAGATTTATACTAAAATGAAATTTGAATCCCTAACTACTGCCTGCAGCCGCGTCATCACCAACTTATATACTTTTCGGCAAAATGCAAACACTTAGAAATATATTTAGCAATAAAAACTGGTTTTTTGTCATATCTAATAGATAAAATGTTTATTTTAAAATATTAATACTTAATTAAACGTCGCTGCTTAGCAGGTACTTATGTGCATAACTATATATGAATAATAGATAATATAACATTTAAGTATTCATAAAAGAGACATTTGTATTGGAGAAAATAACTTTTACATAGATGCTTAATAATGTGGTTATATTATCTTGTTAAGCACTCATATATAAGTATCTTGTATTATACATGACCTATTCTAATGGACACTAAGAAATACTCTGGTTGGCATCGCACAATAACATTACGTTTAAAATATCAAAAATTTTCTCGTTCCTATAGAAGTTGGAACTGATTTTCGGTGAAATTTTCTACTTCTCAAACGGACCATGATGCTCTACTCCCATAGTGCTCGCGTTCGTTGGTTCACATCCAGACATCCGGCCCCAACGAACATCCTGCCTCCTATCAGACTATCAGTACTTGTCTAGGCCGCCATACCTTTATACACGCACGTACATAATATAGTCGCACTTTGTTACGGATTTTAAAAAAATCATGTTACTTAGCACGATGAAAAAACATCGTCAAGACCGGACGGCTCTGCTCGTACCCTCAACTTTGCCACCACGCTCGGCTGAGATCCAATAAGAATCCGTTTGGTTCAAGGTTTAAACTCTTATTTGGTTGGAGGGATAAAGTTAGATGGTGGATGAGGTAACTCCAACTCGGGAAATTTCAAATTGAACGAAAAATTTTGAATCATGAAACTTTCAACTTAGAAAATTTCAATTTAGGAACTTTCAACTTAGAAAATTTCAAATCGAGAATTTTCAAATAGAAATTTTTCAAGTGAAGAAATTTCAGAATTGAAAATTTCAAAAAATTTGGTACGAAAACTTTAGATTAAAAAACTTTTGATTTGAAAAAACTTTCAGTTTAAAAAGCTTCAACTTAAGGAACTTTCACTTCGAAAATTTTTTATTAAAAAATTTTCAAAAATGATTAAAAATACTTTTTATTAAAAACTTGAAGGGAAATTTAAAAATAAAAAACTTTTTTGAGTTTGATAGGAAAGGAATGGAAAGGAAATTGGAATGAAGAAGATGCTACCAAGTGTCACGATGAGAGAAAATAGAGAAAGAAAGGACATGCCGCCAGGTGTCACGACACATATCTGCGAAGTAATCCCTTATCTAGCCCCATAATCTTTAATTTTTTTTTGCAAATCTAGTCCCATAAGTACGAATTTACAAATTTAGTCCACTCTCCACCCCTACCGCACTCGCCAAGTGCAGAAGCTCCCTACCGCGCCCGGGCACGCAACAATCAAGCTTCCGTGCCACCCGTCCGCGGCAAGCCGGTGGTGCTACCGTAGTCTTCCGGTGCGGCAGGAGCTCCTGCGCTCTCCATGCGTGGTAGGGACATGTGTTATGTTGTTGCGCCTTCAACAGTGGGGAATAGATTAAATTTGGAAATTCGTACATATAAAAACTAGGATTTGCAAAAAATAAAACTCAGGGGTTAATTTCCACATCTGCTAACTTGCTCGCTCCTACTTCGCGTCAGGTGGTTGGCCTAGCCTAGCCCATAATGGTAGGAAGGTCCTTGCTTTAACAACCAAGCTACTGTTGAACTAGTGCGTTTGGTTGGTTGTATCAGGGTGAACGGGATGGGATGGTACAGGATGGATGGGATGATACAGAGAGGGTGTTTGGTTGCCTGAATGGGATGGTACAAGATTTTGTTTGGTTGTTTGGATATGATGATCCTGGATGGTTCAGGATGCTGTTTGGTTTGAAGGATAAGGTTGTTTTTTACCACACGGAGCCTCTGGACAGGTGCGCTTCCGCACAACACCGTAAATACCTACTGAAGTACCGCTGGATTGACCGTTAACCACAATAACTACGAGATTGAACAGGAAAAATGCAAATGAATCAATTTAGCATCTGCACCGGCAAAACTAAATTTGAAATCCCATTAGAGCTTCTCTAACGTCAAGGCATATGCTATGTGATGTCGATTGAAGCACAAGAAACCAATAGCATTGCATAAACTTTTTTCAGGTGCAACAAAAAATAATAATAATCACAAGCTAACATGCTAAAGAGATTTTACAAAGCTCAATGACTTCTAGTGGTGGTCAGACAAAAAGCTACATCACCTAAAGCTTGTCGATTGAAGCACAAGAAACCACTAGCATTGCTTAAACCTTTTTTCAGGTGCAACAAAAAAAATAATAATCACAAGCTAACATGCTAAAGAGATTTTACGAAGCTCAATGACTTCTCGTGGCGGTCAGACAAAAATCTACATCAACTGAAGCTCACGAATCATGATAGTTGCCCAGATCAATTTGTCCACTCAAAAAGGCCACCACAACTTGGAATTTTTTTTAAATAATACATTTTTTTAATGGAATTACGGATTTAATACGCAATCCTAAAAAATTGCAGAAATAATATATATTCGCCACACCGTTGGACGAATACACTATTTTCGCCGTACGGTTCGACGAATACCCTATTTTCGCTAAACGGCTCGGCGACTACTCCCTAATTACCCCGTTGCCGCACTGACAGTGCAGTAAACGGTATAATGGGTATTAATCGCCGTACCGCATGGCGATTACTAGTAATCGCCGTACCGCATGGCGATTACTAGTTAATGTGCAACCGTATGGCGATTACTAGTAGTAGTCGTACAGTATGGCGAAATTAAGTAAAATAGGAGATTAATTTGTGAAAAAAATATTGCCACTACGCTTAATTGTTACATGGCCCTTTTTTGGGAAAAAATGTGGAAATGATCGCAGTTTGATAAACGAAACGATGAAAACAAGCCTCTCTTGTACGAAACAATTAAGCGTTTTCGGAAGGCCGTGAAATATCATGGTTGATGTTATTTACCATGAAGAATTTATCAGATTTACTGTTGAACATATATTGTACCCTGTTGTACGAAAATATTTAACTTACAACTGGCGTTAGTTATAAATTTGTCAAGCGCAATACCCCTAAGTTTTACAAACGATAAAACTTGAGACTTTTTTCGGAAGGCCGTGAAATATCATGTACCAGATTTGAAGTGATTCCTCAGATGAAGGGATGTACCAGATTTCATCTTTGATACACGTACTAGCATACTCTGGAATAATGCATCGTAGCAAATGAGTCGAGCAAGAAAGGTTGAGACTCGTAATCGAAGAAAGTGAGACCCTCGTCGCTAGAATATAAGAAAATACGATAGTTGGGCAGAAATAAGAATGTACTAAATTGCAATGGCATGTACGGCTCACTTTACCGAGTATACCGGACTAAACCTAACATGTCTTAGGGAAATAAACATTACCACATAAAATTGCAAGAAGGGCCCTTGTGCTAAACTATTGAGTGCGCCGGGGATATTTCCCTTTGCGCAACCCATCGGCGCCTGCCGCCTGCCCTTGCCGCCTCTCCCGCTTCCTCTCACGCTCGGCATCCGTTCGGCCCGCTGCGTGGCGTTCGGCCTCCCTCTCATACGCATTTCTTCGGCAGCCTTCATGCGCTTCTCCTCCTGCTCATGCTCATACCACTGCTGCTCTACCATGGCTCTGCGGTGCGAGTACTCCCGATCCCGCGTCCTCTCCATCTCAGGAGTCTGCTCCGCGTCGTAGAATTTGACGAACTCGCACAATAGAGGCTGCAAATGGCGATAGCAGATGGTATTAAAGTACTAAGGTGGTTAGCACGGTTTGACGCAACACCAAATGCGAGTACGAACATACCGGCCTTCTCCGCCGCATGCGCATCCCCAGCGTTGGCTCGGAGTCGTGGTTGCGGCAGCTCCAGTACCTCATACCGTATGTGTCCGAGTTGTCTAGAGACTGCTGGAAGCGGCAAGGATCCCCGCATAGGCACACTGGGACCTCCGTGCCTTCGGGGATGGTTTGGACAATGCTGGTCCTTGGGGGCGAGGGGAACTCCATCGACACTGCTTGGCTGAATGGCGAGGAGACCACCGGGGCTTAAATAGCCAGACGCCTGGCGTAGGGGAGAGCGGCGGACTTAAGAGAAATTGAAATCCGCAAGCATCGGATTCCTCATGGTAGGACATGAGCCTGGCTAGGGACACAGCTTCATACAGGGAATCTCTGCCATAGTCAGCTTGAGTCCATTGCTTTGCAGATGATATCGATGGGTCATGATAGACATGATAAAAGCTGCATGAGATGTCATAAATGTATTTGTCTTTGATCTTTGGCAAAGGTGCAGGAGCATCGAATTCCTCTGCATCTTTGCCACGAGCAAAAGTAGAAGTGATGACAGGACAAGTAGCAGTGCAAAATTATAAAACAGCAATAATAACAACTGCAGTTACACAAAATGGAAAGAACGATATACATCAAACACACTAATCCTGACCACCATCTCCACCTCCACCTCCACCCCCACCCCCACCCCCACTCTCTCCGCCACACGCTGGTCGCTGTAGGGGTCCCAGACGACCTGCTCCGGCCGAAGGTGGTCGAAGGCCTCCGTGAAGGAGCGATGCAGCCGAACGCGATACTGCAGACCGCCCATCATGCGGTGCAAAGGACAAAAAAACCATCAGTACATGACAATGAAATAATAATTACAAAAATGAGTTCGGAACATGTACCCGTCGCCTGGTCCAGAGTGAACCCATCGTCGGTCGGTCGAGCGCATCACCACCGTACATGTCGGCGGAGTACCGACGGGGGTCAACGAAGGGTCGACCCACGGGGAAGCGCTCGAACGACCAAAGCTGCAGTAGTAGAGGCATCCCGGCAAGATTGGCGGTCTTGCTTCTCTTCACGCACGCGTCGCAAAGGGCGCGGTACGTGGCAGCAAGAACCGCCGATCCCCAGGAAACCTGCGGTACGTCGTCTGGCTCGGCATCGGCAATAGCCCATGCATAGGCTATCCACCGTGCGTCGACGCTGTCGCCGTGGGTGGATGTGAACATCACCCATCCGAACAACCAAAGCAGATAGGCCTCGAGATGCCTAGCTACCTGGTAGTCGGTGGGCTCAGCCACCATCTGCTGCACCTACGAACAATTTCAACCACATATACAATATCAATTTAATGCAGGACGAATGCATATTAACAATATGATATTTTTTAGAACCACTCACCTCGAATCGCGCCAACCACCTCCTGGATGGCCCGTGCTTCTTGTCTAGTTGGATCTCTCGGGTCAACGCCCGCCACGCCGTGAACCGCTCCTCCAAGTCCGCCGCCCAACCGGCCGAGTCGGGCCGATGGCCCGATCGGTGTCCTGCGATCGGCAACCACGTGAGCAGCCGCGACATCCTGCAGCGTCCATCGCCACCTCCCGAAGGAAGGTGAAAAGTGTGTGTCTCCGGTCTCCGGCTGGGTCAACCAAGGACGGCAGACAAGGAGCCGTCGAGCGGGAAACGTGGCGCGGACTGTGGACCGTCGTCACCCTCGGCCTGCTCCTCTGGCTCAACAGGGTCGGCAGGTGAACCCTCCACCATCCGTACCAGCGGGAGCAGGCCAGCACGTGCCAACCTGCAAAGGAAGCGACACATGTAAATGTACAGTAAAATGTGCGTGTGAGAACCTACGACACATGTAAATGTATTGTAACTAACCTGGTGTGGAAGCGGGCGTGAACGCACCATGCCTTCTTAGGCACACGGATCCGCAGTAGGGGCACCGCATCGCTGCCCTCTGTCCTGTGGATGTGCGCACGGTGCCGCACATCTAGCGCACGGTCCAAAAGTGAGTCGATCTGCTCCATCCCTGCATGGAAACAATTGAAAGATCTATTAAATATATCGATGTAAATGGAAAGACATACAAGAAAAATATTTTATTGCACATACGCATTTGAAAGACATTCCAATAAAAAATATATATTGCACAGATCTGAATTGAAAGACATACAAACAAAAGGATATTTCTTAGCATCCAACATCAATATAAATACATAGTTCCAAACATAATTCGATACAAACAGAAGGACGTCCAAACAAAAAGATTACACAGCATGAAGTGAAAACTCAAAATACATAATTCGATACATAACTGACTGATCACAGCACCACACCCGCAACACCTTGTGGCCTACGTGCATTGGTTTGCCTTGTGGCCGTACTGACCACACTCAGAACACCTCCTAAGAGGGCCACCAACTTCGGATTCATCCATGTCATTGCGAATGCGCCTAGTCTGTGGACGACCAGACTGCCCTTCCGCACACCTCCGTAATGATGGATCCAGCAGACAAATGCGGTCATCTCTGTTAATCGCAGTGAAATCACCATGTGCACGGAATCCACGGAACTCACCGGACCACGTCTGGACAACATGATCCTTGAAGTAGAAAGGGGACATGTATTGTGCCGTGTTCATCACAATTTGGCCACAAGCAGCCATCACGTGTGAGCAAGGGATATGAAGAAGTCTAGGCTTATTGCAAGTGCATTCACACCATCCAGTGGCACCCTGACCGAGATTCACCTCATGCGTAATAACTGATGTGTCGGTTCCCAATCCGCTCTTGCATCGAAGAGTGACTTCGAAGCGGTACTCAGTGATTCCGAAGCTACGCACCATATGCTGCTGGGCTTTCATGCTTCGTTCCTCCATGTAGGTCATCATCCGTGAACAATACGGCGTCTGCAATGTCGTGGCACGAAGAACAGCCTCCACATGCCTTTTCTGGAAGTAGCCAATGATGCCATGCAACATGCCTTCCAAGATGGCCAGGAGTGGTAGCGGACGGAGGCCTCTTATGACCCAATTGTAAACCTCAGCTATATTCGTTGTCATTACACCAAACCTGTTCAATAAATAACAGTTAACAGCGAACAACAATCCCATATATTGAATATATTACTTTAGTGTACTAACCTGGCGCCTCCGGTGTCATGGAGCAATGCCCACTTCTCTAGAGGCTCCGCCTCTATCCACTGCGAGAAGCAGAAGATATTCCTTGATGTTCTTCTCCTGACATTAGGAGGATCGAGCTCCCCAAGGGGTATTAGCCTTTTGGGTGGGCAATCCTTCGGCTTAGGTGGTTGCTTCTTCATCTCTTCGACATGTGCAGTTGTGTGCTTGTCCAACTCGACCAATAGCGCGTTGAACTTACGTGCCTGATTCTGCTTGCATAACCTCTTAAATAGGTTCATCAGTTTCTTACTCTTGAACTGTCTGAAGAAATTTGCTCCCAAATGTCTCATGCACCACCTGTTCTGCAAGTCCGGCCATGCAAATGGCTCATCACGGTCCTCTTGTAGGGTCTTAATTGCCGAAATGATACCTTTGTGACGATCATGAATTATGCACGTGTTGGGCCGATCGCGAACTACACCCACCTTCAGATGTCTGAAAAACCACAGCCAACTATCCCGGTTCTCACCCTCAACAAATGCAAAGGCCAATGGAAGTATGTGGTTGTTCGCATCAACTGCAATGGCCGTTAGAATCTGCCCCTTGTATTTTTCGGTCAGAAATGTACCGTCCACACAAAGCAATGGTCGACAGTACATGAATGACGCAATGCAAGGGCCCAATGAAAAAATCGCGCGACAAAATGTGGTGATCCCATTTCCATCTGCTTCGCTTTCTTTGAAAGCGGTGTATGTGCCCGGATTGGTCTGCTTCAATACTTCAAGCACGCGAGGTAGGTTGCAATATGAAGCCTCGTATGTGCCAAACCTATTCTCTAATGCTTTCTGCTTCGCACGTCAAGCCATCGAGTAGCTTATCTGGTACTTAAATGTTCTCAATATTGCTTTCTGAATATACGAACACTCAATATCCCGCTTCTCAATGATTTCGTTGAACATCACGCTAGCAATCACCGCTGCATTCAGGTTGCGGTGTTTGACAAGAATATTTTCAAGCCTGCATGTGTGCTCCACTACTCGTGATACAATCCAATACGTCTCGCACTTCGGCTTGTATGCATGAACTCGGAATTCACATCCAACGGTCCTGCACTTCACTGTGTACCTGTCTGGGCTTGACAACGCAACCCGAAATTCTCTCTGCAGCGATAGTGCCCACAGTATCACTGCCAGCTTCACTTCGGAATTGTTCGGGAATATTTGATTCACCCGGACGGCACTACTACCGTACTCGCAATGCGAGTCGTGACCCCACAAAACCTTCATACCGGCCTTGTCTTGTTTGTTCCACTCATCGGGGGTGGGTACCTCTGCTGAGCTACTACTACTACCATGCATTTCGTAATCTTCGTCCCCTTCATCATCTTCGTCGTCGATGCTATCATCATGCTCCAACATTTCAGCTTGCTCTGTCGCCATACGGTCCACCCAATCCAACTGATCCACAAGTTGCTCGATCTCCTCCCCTTCATCAGCGCGACCTTCTGCGCCTGTTGCACCCGTGTGATCTTCCCCAGCTTCTGCCTCCACCCGCCCGACTGGCTGAACTTGTTCAGCTGTAGCCGATGTGCTGCCCTCGCTGACACCGGTATTATTTGCATCTTCTCTGGAGCAAGCCTGCACCAGCATGACACATTCAAGGCGAGATCCCTTGCACCACCTTAACCATCTCTTCCATAAGTACGATCGATCCACTGTCTCCAATTCCCATATGGCCGGGTCACCCTGGCTACGCGTGAATAGGACTTTGATGCTGACGGAGTAAACACTTGGATTGAGGGAAAAATACTGGGTCAACCAGAGCTTTATATCACGAATGCTGACACTCTCGGGGGACGGGTGCTGAACAATGGTGACCGAAGTCGCTTAAATCAACCCCATTCGTGTACTTTTACTACACCATCGCCATAATATACCCTAAATGTCACTTCATCCGACATTACCGCAACGACATACGCACCAAATACTTCTTTAGATCATTGGTAACCCCTAAAGTTACTTATGTAACAGCGCTCATTCGTTGCTAAATTAAACAGTGCTACATTCACTCAAACATGTTAAATCGATACTCCGCACACCTACAACAGTGCTAAATTAAACATGCAATTTGAAGCAAAAAGATTTCGTACTCAAATGCTACTATAAACAGGTAAATTAAACATGCAAATTCGAATCAAGTACAATCGATAACCTAGAAAATTACTCCGTAGACCTATTCCAAACATCTAATATAAACCAGCATTCTACATCGTTACTCTAACCTAGACCGCTAGTCTGATTCGCTAACCTAGATCGCTAGTCTGATTCGCTAACCTAGATCGCTAGTCTGATTCGCTAACCTATATCCCTAACCTAAATATAAAAGTTAATCTAAAGAAATAGCAGACAACACTTACCTACTCTGAAGCCTGAAGCCTCTCCCTCCCTTTCTCCTTCTCCTTCTCCTTCTCCTCCTTCTCCTTCTTCTCTTCTCTCTGCGCTCTCTCTGCGTTCTCTCTACGCTCGCTCGTTCGTTCTGTCGAGCGAGCGTCGAGCGAGCGCTCGATTTATATCGCGAAGTAGTCGCCATACGGTTCGGCGATTACTATTTATTTCGCCGTACGGTTCGGCGATTACGATGTCGCCAGTGCGGTTCGGCGACATCGTAATCGCCGAACTGCACGGGCGAATAACGCCTCGTATACCGTTAAACCTGACGCCTCGCTGTTAAGTGCGTATTTAACTAGTAGTCGCCGATCGGTATGGCGACTACTAGTAATCGTCGAACCGTACGGCGAAAATATATTATTTCTGCAATTTTTTATGCTTGCGTATTAAATCCGTAATTCCATTAAAAAATTGTATTATTTAAAAAAAAATTCAGATTTTGTGGCAGGAGAAACACATGAAGATGCACAACATTTGCCTTGGCATCTCGGCGACAGATAATTCCTTCACATGAAGATCTTGAAGAAGAAGAAAAAATCCTATGCTAACTTTATCTTGTTGCTTCTAGACCAATCTATCTGGAAATGGTTCCAAACCTACAAGATGAGCTCACGACAAAATTACAAGATGAGCTCACTGAAAAGATTACAAAATTACAAGATGGGCGTTTGATTTGAAGTTGTCTAGTGCAAACAGAATAACTCAGGATTATTAGCGACCTGACCTCTGCAATCCAGGAACAGCAATAGAAGTAGCAGGGCTACTCCTCGACTCCGATTGACTTCTTAGGTCCTGCGAGACAGCGAACAGGCAACCAAATCAATCGGTAAGACAAACAAAATGAAGCACATAAGTACAAGGGAAGCAAAGTAGGTGCGGGTATCAGTCAGGATTGGACCGTTCAGCTCCGGCGGGCGTGCTTCCTTGCCCCATCCAACGCCGCGGGTGGCCTCGAGGTACTGGTCGACGAGGTGGCGGCACTTGTGGTGGTGGTTGACACCCTCGATGCTGTAGCACCAGCGGAGGCGGTCGCGGATGATCTTGGCGATCTCGATCTGGATCCACCTCTCCTGCACGAGATGCTCCTTGTACTCGAGCATCGCCACCGGATCCCCGTACGAGTTCTTGGGGTCGAAGTCATCAGGCGGGCGCTCGTCAAACTCGACCTTGGCCTTCCGCACCATCTCCGATCGTCGCCGCCGAGCTCGGAATGTGAGCCAGGCGGCGATGGGCGATGGGGCCGAGACGTCTTCCCACTGGATGCGAGCGAGGCGACTGAGTCCAGCTCCCCTGTGCAAGTGTCGAGAGGGTGAACGATGCGGTCCTATACCGATCGGTTCAGACGAATTCTCGGTACCAAATGGTACAACATCTTTAAAGAATATTTTAGGAATCTATACCATCCCGTTCCGTATCAAATGGTTTCGTTCAGTCAACCAAACACCGTATCGAAGGTCAAATCCTATACGGAACGGTTCGGTTCATCCTGGTACAGCGAATTAAACGTACCCAAAGAAGCCCAATCCCAGTACAGATTTAGCCCTGGGCCTGTCATTGCTCCATAATAATAAGTGGATAAAGGAAATGAAAGCTAAAATTTGCCACCGCAAAACTCACACCATACGGGCGGGCGGCAGTCCAAGTGTCAAGCTAATAATAGTTCCCTAGGATATTGCTAATTTAAGGTTGCTCTTATTGTAAAACATAGTTGTTTACCCACGATCAATCAACGGCACGTTAACGAAATCACAAGGGGGTGACATGGCACAATCTGATTGGCTGGAGTTTTTGGAATTTCTGAAATTCGAAAAAAAAGGGAAATATGACATCATTGCTGACGCAGCGCTTGGGCGGGCTAGGGTTGACATCATCGGTGATGTTAGCAGCGACATGGTCGAATGGGCGCTGGTGTCATGCTGATGTCAGCGCTGCCATTAACCGTAGTGCGGCGTGGGGAATGAGTAGGCGGCACGACTTGCGAGGCGACGGCGGGCGCAGCGCGACGCATGGCGAGCGGCGGAGCGGCGAGCCGGCGGCGACGCGACGGGAGGACGATGACGCAGAAGAGGTGATGTGTGACATGGGCAAAGGCAGGGACGCGAGGCAGTGTAAGACGATGCGGAGATGGTAAGGCTCATCAGCGAAAAACAGCGGCAGCGACGACGGAAGAAGCTTCAAGATCGGCAACGGCGGCGGAACGGCAGAGCGATGGCAGTGGTCGCATAGGCCACGGGGCACAGGAAACGAAAGAGAGAGAGGCGGCAATGAGGCGGGACATTAAATAGGGGCGCGCACATTGAGACTGGCCTGGATACAGCGCGGGCTGGCGCGCAAAATCCGACATTGGTTGTGTGAAGCGTGTGGCGCAGGTGAGCGGGACGCAGCAGCGACGTGGGGACGACGCAACGGAGTAGCGTGCCGCTGATAGGTGGGGCGCAGACGGGCAGGCCAACTAGGCTGGGGAGGCGCGGGCTAGTGTAAGTTCAAGCTCCATTGGTTTTAGTGATTGGTATTTGATTAATGCTCAATTTTATTTAATGACAAACCTCATCTTTAATGAGACTAACATGTTTGTTGAGCTTATTGTTAATAGTCTCATATTTGGATGAAAAATGAAAACCCAAGGTATGTATGTGCATTTATTTATTATCCATTGCATACTTTGGATTCAAGTTAAACAATGAATTTCTCCACTGCTTAAACCACAAAATGTGCATTATGTTTCCCAATCCATATATTACATGGATGCACACATTTAGGGGGGGGGTTCAAGCTTTAACTTGAAGTTTCATTAGTATTGATCTATTCCTCACTTCTTATATATATGATCAATACATTGAAAGATATCCTTGAGTATGTATTCTAAATACCTAGTTCTGGTGCACTCATGGTAATATAGGATGAACTCCAATACAATCAATTTGAATATATGCATATTGATTCAAAGTCAATAATATGTATGCACATATACTTGTGGGGTTTATTCTATAGTTGATGGCTAGGAGTAATGATTATATTCATACATTCTGTCGGCGTTCTAGCCAACAGGCACCTCCGGATCGGGTGCTTGCAAGGTTCAGACGGGGGGGGGGGCTTTCGGGGCAATCGCCAGAGGATGAGACTGGAGCGCGGTGGAAGCTTGCAAGAAGGGGGACGCTAGGGTTTACCCAGGTTCGGGCCCTCCGAAGAGTAACAGCCCTAGTCCTGCTTTTCTTGGTATTGCTTGTGTTGTGGCTCAAGAACGGAACCAAACTTGGAACCAGGATCCGAACCCCTTCTCCCATCCACCCCAGCTCCCTTTTATAGTCGGGCTGGCTGAGGCGCATGGGTTACAATAGTCCTACCATACTCATTACACTGCCACAGAGCATTTAATGCGCCCGTCACTATCCTTATGGCACATTTAATGCCCGTCGTAGCCGTCACACCACAGCCTCGGGCCCTACGCCTGCCAACGTCAACCGTTCCGTCAGATGGAGGGGTGCCGTCGTGACGTCACCCGTCATCAATGCGCGCCTGGGGAATGCGCGCCGCCATACTGTAGCTTCCACGCTTTGCATTTAATGCACACGATTCACATTAAATGCCCCTGATCCTTGTACTACAGCCTCGGGGATAGTGCGCCAGTGGCGTGGCCTGCACGCCATCTATCCACTAGGCGACCACTTTACTGAGCGCCCAGTGGCGTGGCCCGACCGCCACCTGTCCACTGGGCGACCACCTTAGTGAGCGCCCAGCGGCGTGGCCTGATCGCCACCTGTCCACTGGGCGACCACCTTACTGAGCGCCCAGTGGTGTGGCCTGATCGCCACCTGTCCATTGGGCGGCCACCTTACTGAGCGCCTAGTGGCGTGGCCTAATCGCCACCTGTCCACTAGGCGACCACCTTGTGGCCCTACTGCTCGCCGTGGTGGTGGGGCCCGAACGCGCCTTGCCCGCCCGGCGACCGTGTTTATTGCGGGGGAGTGGGTACCCTGGTGTAGAATACGCCGACAGTAGCCCCCGGGCCCACCCTGGAGCGTCCTCTGACTTTCCATTTTCTTTCCTCTTTTTTCTCGGGGAACGGTTCAGTCTCCCGGGTGGGGTCCCTTAAATGCCCACGCGCCCCGCATCTTAAAGATCTTCCGGCTTCTCCGGTTCCCAAGGCGAGTAGCACAGTTATTCCCGCCCTGTAACCGTCTCGCGAGCCTTGGGATACGCCAGCCAGGAGAGGGAGCGGTTCTTTTCCATCATCGCGCTTTACTGCCGCAGCTCCCTTCATTCTTTGTCTTTTCTCGTCGCCTTAGAGCCCTTTGCTCCTCCTTTCTCGGCGCGCTTCAACGCTCTTCTGCCTTCAATGGCTCCTTCGACTTCCCCTGCCACGATCCTCCCCCCTTCGGCTGTCGAGGAGGAGGGCGCCGCCAGGCTTTCCAAGCACGTCTCCGCGGACACCATTCGCATTCGTCCCGAGACCGTCGCGCCTCGCTGCCAACCCGGGGAGGTCATCTTCTTCGGATGGCAGCTGCTAGCCGGTCTGCTGCCTCCGGTTTCAGACTTCTATCTCTCCGTCCTCAACTTCTACGCCATTCACCACATCCATCTTCCTCCTAACTCCAATGTCCTTCTTGCTGTCTTTGCCCATTTCTGCGAAATGTTCGTGGGAGTGTTTCCCAATCTCCTCCTCTTCCGGTTCTTTTTCGCCCTTCGCGCCGCCGACACCCCCTCCTCCATCCCCGGGAGCTGCCACCTGCGGCTCCGGGACGGGGCCACGTCGCGTTACATCCCACTGGACTGCCGGTCCAACTGGAGGGCGTGGCGCAAGGAGTGGGTGTACGTCGAGGACGACAGCGGCATCGAAGTGTTGGAGCTTCCAAAAGAGCCAGCGATCAGCAACCCCAACTAGGGGGCTCACGTTAGCGAGACGCCTGAACTTCAGACGATGCTAGCTCGCATCGATCAGTTGCGGACGGCGGGCCTAACGGGGGGCATGGTTGTCCGGGACTTCATTTCCCGAAGGCTTAGCCCCCTGCGTCGCCGCTTCCGCCCGGCCTGGCAGTACATGGGCCAGGATGATGGGACCCGGACGATCCCTGGAGGTAGACTGCTATGCTTTGATCGCCCTTTTCCCCCCTTTTTTCTTTTCGGCCAACTCCGGTTCTGACAGCGTTTTCTTCTTTGGTTTTTTGGTCAGCCGCCGGGAACTTGTCTTCCGCCGCGGTCGACAGGTGGATGGGGCAGCTGGGCGTGCCCAGCTCCGTCCTGCCATTCCCGGCGGGCACGCTCCCACTCTTCCGGCTAGAGCCCAGGGAGCGCGCGGCAATAGTCCGGGCTATGCCGAAGATGGACGCCATGGGGACGCCTGTTTCGACACACCAGGCACCCCTGACGATTCGAGACCCTCCTCCGGCCGGCGACCAGAGGAGGGACAAGCGCCCAGCCGACGACGACACCGCCGCCGGAAACCCATGAAGGCCTCGCCTCCAGGCGGCTAGTACGACGCCTTTGACTGCGCCGCCGAGCCTGGTCGGGGCGGGGTCCTCCACAGCAGCCGCGGGGAGTTCTTCTGCTGCCGCGGCGGACTCTTCAATGGCGGCGGGGAGCTTGGCAGCCGCCGCGACCTCGTCCTCCCCCGCCCTCGTTGAGGTGGTGGTGTTGGATCCTCCGGCACCGACTTTCCTTCCGCCGCCACCGCCACCGCCGGCTCCGGTGATGACGCTGCCGCCGCCACCGCCGGCACCTGTAGCGGCACTTCTCCCCCCTCCGCCGCCGGCGCCGGCCCTTAGGCCGCCAGGGCCGGCACCGCCAGCACCGCGCGAGGGGCTGGTCCTTACCCCGAGTGTGCCCCTCTTCCGGAGGCCGCCACCTAGGTACTCACTTATTCGAACGCACAAAAAATGGTTAAGTCCCCTCAAAATCATACCTTACCGTCGTTTTTACCTTTTCTCAGGGCGCCCGCTCCAGACGCCCTTGCCACCCAGGACGAGAACGACCAGGGCGCCGCTGCTGCAGGGGCTGTGCTACCTGAGGCGGTCGAGCTCCAGGGTGAGCGGGTTGAGGGGGGCGACCCCCAAGTGGTTGTCCCACCAGCCGCCGCCACTCAGGCCCCAGGCACGCTGGGCCCTTTGCCCACCCCGAAACTCCCCACTGCCTCCATCCCCTCGGCGGACGCGGATGCTCTGCTGGCGGCTCTTAGCGAGCTCTACTTCAGCACGAGCAGCCGCCTCGCGATGAGCAAGGAACGGCTGATGGAGGCAGGAGCCCAGATCAGCCGCCTTCGCAAGGAGGTGGAGGACTCCCGCGACCGGGAGGCGAGGCTGGAGCTGCTGTTGTTGAGGGAGCGGGAGCAGCAGGAGCAGGGCGCCCGCCGCATCAGGGATCTCTCCGCGGAGCTGGAGGCGGAGAAGGGTGAGCGGCTTTGGTCGGAGGCGGACACCACGGAGATGCTGCGTCCTGCCTTCAATCGGATGGTGGCCAGCCTAACCCCACTGGGACTGGTGCAGCCACCTCCGCTGGAGCAGAGGCCGCAGCACTACGCGTTCTGCCTCGGCCGGATTGCGGACTTTCTCACGCACCTGCCCGCCGCCCTGACCGCCCGGTCCGCCCAGGAGGGGCGTGCGATTCTGGCGCCACGGCGAAATGCGTCTTGGCGTGTTGCGCCCGGTCGTGGCGCCAACCGATCCCATGGCCACCGCCCAGGGATTGAAGGGGATCAAGCAGCGAGGGGCGGGTCCACGACGCCTCCGAGAGAGTTGCCTCACAGCTGCAGATGGAGAATCCCCAGCTGGAGGCGGCAGCAGAAGACGTGGAGCTGAGGCTGGACGTCGGCCAGGTTGATGAAGACGTAGCGGCCGCAGAAGCAGCAGCGGAGGATGAGGACGAGGCTCCATTAGCATAGTTCCTCTTCTCTTTTTGTTTTTTGCTTCGCCTGTAAAGATCCTTGACGCAGATCAATCTTAATGAAATGAAAACAGGAGATTTCCACCATGCCACTTAGTGTCTGCTTTTGCTTCTACTCTACAGGCTTCACATGAACAAACATATGATCGCTTAAGGGCTCGAAGGGGAGCGCAACTTAAGACTTTGCGCTGGGGAGTCATTTCCCTTGAACCCTTTGGCTTAGCAAGATTTGGCTACTCAGGTAACCTCCAGGGAACGAACACTTGGTGAGGCGTGGCAGGGCCTTAGGTTTTTGACAACGGTGTTCAAGTCGCCGACCCCTACGGGGACACCCGGAGTGTCATGACCGTGCCGGGGATCGTGCCGAACTAGCCGTCCGATCGCCCACCCCTGCACGCCGCTCTCACTTAGCGGTTCCGCCTTTGCTACAGAGCTCTTGCAAGGCCACAGGGTACTAGTGGCGACTGCCCAGACACGGCCCAACAGTGGACAAAAAATCAGAAAGAGGGTAGAAAGGATAATTACTTTGGACAAAGAAATCAAATACTTAATCTCAAACAAGAGGCCTTTCCCGACCAGCAGTGGAGAGGAAGACACACTCCGGCTGGTCGGGGAGCAGAGCCTGAGACTTACAACCGATCAGGGATAGAACTTGCGCAGATTCTCTATGTTCTGTGAGTTCGCCAACTCTTCGCCGTCTTGATGGCGGCTGGCCGCCGGAGACGAGGCGAGACCACCTTGAAGGGGCCCTCCCACTGGGGAGACAATTTATGCGACCCGGCATGCGACTGGATTTTTCGCAAGACCAAGTCGCCCACCGCCGATGTTCTCATCGACCGGAGGCGTGGTACCGCTGAGACTCTCGCCGTACCGCGGCGGCGCGTAGGGCCGCCCGATCCCGCGCTTCTTCCAGGAGGTTGAAATCGTCCTGGCGCAGATCCTCCTGACCTTCTTCTGTGAACGCCGTGACGCGCGGTGATCCCAGCTCTAGCTCCGAAGGGAGAACAACTTCCGTGCCGTAGACCAGGAAGAAAGGGGTTTCCCCGGTGGCCCGGCTAGGGGTGGTTCGAAGCGACCACAACACCGCCGGGAGCTCTTCGGTCCATCGGGTTCCACGCTTGTGGAGTCGATCAAACGCCCGGGTCCTGAGGCCCTTCAAAGACTGGGCCGTTGGTTCGCTTTGGCCGCTGCTCCTTGGATGGGCAACCGAGGCAAAACAGACCTTGGTGCCCATCTCTTCGCAGAAGTCCAGGAAAGCCGTGCTGGTGAACTACGCGCCATTGTCAGTGATGATGCGGTTGGCGACCCCGAAGCGAGTGAAGATCCCTTGCATAAATTTGACTGCAGCTGCGGCGGTAATGGCTCTCACCGCCTCGGCTTCCACCCACTTAGTGAATTTGTCGATGGCGACGAACAGATGGGTGTAGCCGCCTGTGGCCCGCGGGAAACGGGCCCAGGATGTCCAGCCCCCATACCGCAAAGGGCCACGAGAGCGGGATAGTTTGCAGGGCCTGGGCTGGTTGGTGGATTTGCTTGGCGTGGAACTGGCACGCCTCACACCTCCTCACCAGCTCGCAAGCATCCTGGAGGGCGGTTGGCCAATAGAACCCTTGGCGGAAAGCCTTTCTCGCCATCGTTCGACCGGACACATGGCTCACACACACGCCTCCATGGATATCAGAGAGCAAAGTGCTCCCTTCTTCCCGAGTGATGCACTTCAGAAGAATTCCGTTTCTACCCCGGCGGTACAGGTCCCCGCCCACCAGGGTATAGCACTTGGCCTTTCGTGCTATCTTCTCTGCTGACGCATCATCGTCGGGGCACACTTGATCCCGCAGGTAGGCCAGGATCGGGTCCATCCAGGTGCCTTCCCGGTCAAGTGCGGCGACCACAAGGTGGTCGCCTCGGTACTCCGCCTGGCCGGGCGTTTCCTCCGGTGCTACCCTTCCTCCGGAGGTGAGGGCTGAAGCAGCATCACCATCTTCCCCACCGGAGACGGGGGCCATGATGGACGGTCGCAGAAGCCTTTCTTCAAAGACTCCGACCGGAACAGGGGCCCTTGTCGAGGCAAGCTGCGCGAGCTCGTCCGCCAACTGATTGTCGCGCCGGGGAATGTGGGTATACCCCAACCCTTCGAAGTGTCATTCCATTTTTCTGACCTCCGCCAGGTACGCTGCCATGACAGGGTCAGGACAGGAGAAGTCCTTTCTTGCTTGATTGACGACCAGCAGGGAGTCGCCCTTCACTTGTAGGCGCCGAACACCGATGGCTGCGGCCACGCAGCTTGTCGCAGACGGAGGGAAAACGCCTGGCATCCAACGTTGTAGGGGGAGGAGCGTCGTTCACCAGCCCCTTGACCCTGAGACGAGGTCGAGGAGTGCGAGTCTACGCTCTCCGCGGAGCCAGAGGGGGGAGCCCCCTGTTGATCAGTTGGTACCCGGGGGTTGGGGCGCCGCCGTGCGCGTTCGCGACGCCTCCTAAGAACGTGGCGTAGGTCGCCGTCGCGCTGGAGTTGCCTCTCGTCCAGGTGTGCTCTCAGATCCTCGCGATCTCCCCTTGACTCGGGGGGACCGCGAGAGGAAGCAGAATCACGTGCATGTCCCCCTGTGTTGGAGGGGGCTGCAACCAGGACTCCCTTTCCTTTTTCCCGGCTCTTGACACCGGGAGAGGTTGCTGTGTGGCGGCTGGAATCCCGCGCATCAGTCGCACGCGTTCCTTGCCGCCCTGTGCCGGAAGCCCCCGGCTGGGTTGCCGCCTCAACCTGCTGTTGAGCGGCATCGACTAGGCGGGCGATGTCCCGCAGCCACGGAGTGGCTGGGGTGTCACCCCCTAGCGGAACTGGAGGATGGTCGAGGAGTAGCCGAGCCGCATGAAGGCTCCGCGCGGGAGTATCGTCCCCCAGCATCAAATGCCATTGGACGGGCTGGCCCCTTGGCGCGGGAGCCACACGTGCCCCTCCCAAGACGGGGGGACCCGGCTGGCCCGGCTCCTTTCCCGGGCACCGGGACCGGCTACGGGCGTTGCTCTCCTCGGGTAGATTGCTGCGCTTGGAGTGCGACTCCGCCATGCAGGCAATCGTCCCTACTTCTTCTAAGCTTCGAATAGGAAACGGAAGGAAGAGGGCAATCTAACCACTAAGAGCCCCTACCTGGCGCGCCACTGTCGGCGTTCTAGCCAACAGGCACCTCCGGATCGGGTGCTTGCAAGGTTCAGACGGGGGGCTTTCGGGGCAATCGCTAGAGGATGAGACTGGAGCGCGGTGGAAGCTTGGAAGAAGGGGGACGCTAGGGTTTACCCAGGTTCGGGCCCTCCGAAGAGTAACAGCCCTAGTCCTGCTTTTCTTGGTATTGCTTGTGTTGTGGCTCAAGAACGGAACCAAACTCGGAACCAGGATCCGAACCCCTTCTCCCATGCACCCCAGCTCCCTTTTATAGTCGGGCTGGCTGAGGCGCATGGGTTACAATAGTCCTACCATACTCATTACACTGCCACAGAGCATTTAATGCGCCCGTCACTATCCTTACGGCACATTTAATGCCCGTCGTAGCCGTCACACCCCTGCCTCGAGCCCTACGCCTGCCAACATTGACCGTTCCGTCAGATGGAGGGGTGCCGTCGTGACGTCACCCGTCATCAATGCGCGCCTGGGGAATGCGCGCCGCCATACTGTAGCCTCCACGCTTTGCATTTAATGCGCACGATTCACATTAAATGCCCCTGATCCTTGTACTGCAGCCTCGAGGATGGTGCGCCAGTGGCGTGGCCTGCACGCCATCTGTCCACTAGGCGACCACTTTACTGAGCACCCAGTGGCGTGGCCCGACCGCCACCTGTCCACTGGGCGACCACCTTAGTGAGCGCCCAGTGGCGTGGCCTGATCGCCACCTGTCCACTGGGCGACCACCTTACTGAGTGCCCAGTGGTGTGGCCTGATCGCCACCTGTTCACTGGGCGGCCACCTTACTGAGCGCCCAGTGGCGTGGCCTGATCGCCACCTGTCCACTGGGCGACCACCTTGTGGCCCTACTGCTCGCCGTGGTGGTGGGGCCCGAACGCGCCCTGCCCGCCCGGCGACTGTGTTTATTGCGGGGGAGTGGGTACCCTGGTGTAGAATACGCCGACACATTCCACTTATTATGGATCATTACTTATTATCAACAAGAATATATGAAAACGTGTGTAGTTAGTATATACTCACATCAATTTAAATAAAAAAAATTAAATTGAGTTCATTTGTCTTATTGATAATTAGAAAACAGTTCATCATGTGTTGATGGTGTTTCTTGATTAATTAAGGGCAAATGGATAGTTCTTAAGTGCAATAAAGCATGTGTTGCATCATTATTCTTAAGGCACATTTAACCCATTAAATTGATTTAGGTTGTGCTCAATCCATATAAGTGGTATCGATTATGTGTTAATGAAGTGCAAAGATGATTGAGACAACCATGTTTGTTGGATTAACCATTTCCTATGAGTTGTGATGAAATAATTCCAAAGGTTGAAAAGAAGAAGAAGGTTCATCAAAAGGAGATGAACAAGTTTATAGAGCCGAGTGTCGATCTTGAAGGAGAAAATGATTGAAGATCATGAAGACTTCAAGAGAGTTAGGCCACGATCCCAAGGATAAAAGATTGAAGATCTTAAAAGCCCTAAAGAGGATCGCTCGCGGCGGCGCAAAGGTATAACTAGATAGGCTAAGGATTTTCCTTGCTTTGTGTCTAGTTTTAGCGCCGTACTATTAAGAGGGGCTGAGTATTTAGTTTGAGCTTCATCATGGGTTGGTGATCTCAATCCCGTGTTCACTCGAGCTCAAAACTGTCTTCTCATGGATAAGCTAATGCGTTGGCTTTTGCATTAAGTTCATATTTTGCATGTGTTGCAATAGATAAAGCTTCATACTTTGCTTTTGTTTTAAAACCAAAATCCTCAATTAAGTTTATTTGGTATTGCTTGGAGCTAAGTTTGCATAGGTAGCAAAAAGAGAGAGCTCAAGCAAGTTTGTGGTTTAGTAGTTGCATGGAGCTAGAGAATTGCAAGTGTTGCAATTAGAGAGCTCATGCACTCTGATTTGGTTTGGTTGTTGCATGAGGCTATAGATTTGCATGTGTTGCAAAAGAGAGATAGCTAATGTTTTGTGTTTTAATTGACTATTTGCAAATTCTTTGTGCAAATAAGCGAGAGTTATGTGTTTTGATCCTGAGAGCATGTGATACTTGCATCGTGGTTTCTGCAAGTTGGTTTGATCATGGTTTGACCATCACATGGCTAGGAGGATCAAACTCATAAACTCGTGGATTATTTGCTTAATGTGTTTTCGCAAATATATCTATAAGTAGTTTGCAAAGAGTGTTTTTGCAAAATGTTTGGAGTTTGCTTGGAGATGGGCTTTTGCATGTGTTGCAAAAAAAGAATGCACAAGCATAAAATGGTTTGATTGTTTATTTGCAAGTTCGTTGTGCGAATAAACGGGAGGTCTATAGGTTCCGGTCCTGAAAGCATGTGATACTTGCATCGTAGTTTCTGCAAGTCAGTTTGGGTCGTGGTTTGACCATCACATGGCTAAAAGGATAAACCTCATAGACTCCGGGATTTATTTCCTTAATACGTTCTTGCAAATATAATCTTTAAGGTGTTTGCGAAATGTGTTTTTCGCAAATTGTTTGAAGTTTGGTTGAAATTCTTTGAGCATGGTTTTGAGGTGTTGCAAATGTATTTTACAACTTAGTGTGATCTTGGTTTGATCACCATTAGGCTCAAAGAATTCTTGTTGAAGTCTTTGAAGAAAAGATTTTAACAAAAATCTGGTTTTTCTCCTGAGGCCGGCACTACCAAAGGTAGTAGGGCGGTAGTACCGCAGGGGCTGGCACTACCTCTTATGGGAGCGGTATTGCCGCTCAAGTCGGCACTACCAGCCCTAATACGTCGGTAGTTATTTTCTAGAGAGCAGTGTGCTCTGAAGTCCTGGCCGGCACTACCGCCTAGGTGGGCCGGTACTACCGGAGGTGCGGCAATATCGGGTGTAGGACGCCGGTAGTTATTTACCAGACAGGTGTTTTTTGGAGTGTGCCCTGAGGTCGGCACTACCGCCCAAGGGAGCAAGTAGTGCCGCCCGAGCGGCAGTACCGGGCGTCTGCCTACGGTAGTGCCGGGAATATAGCCATTGCCGATCATTGGAGGTCAAGGCCAGCACTACGGGGGCTATGAGGCCGGTAGTGCCGGATTCGGCTGAAAAGTGGCAGTTTTGCTCCCAACGGCTAGTTTTCTTGTGTGGGCTATATAAGACCCCCTTGAGAGGCATTTGGCAGTTGTTTGAAAGTGCATCTAGGCCTCCTAAATGGTTTTGGTTGATTAATGACAAACGATTAAAGAATCTAACGTGTTCATTTAGTTTATGAACAGGTGAATGTTTTGAATAGAGATCATCTACGATCATCGAGCATCCTCAAACGTCATTGAGTAAGAAAAACGGCAACTGCGGATGTAATTTTAATTTGTTGAGTCATAGGTTTGTCGTACTATTAAGATGGGTGTGTTGAAATTGATCTAGAGATGGTCTATACGCTCAGATGAATGATCTTTAGTCTCTTGAGAGTGTTCAAATAGTCTCCCATGCATTGGAATTTGCTTAGTTGCAAGTTTCCAGTCGGATATTCCGATTCTATATCGGAAGTTCCGAAGTTTCAGATATTCCGATGTGTGGTTGCACTTCTGTCCGTAGTTCGTTGTTTGGGTCGGACATTCCGATATTTTGTATCGGATGTTCCGATGTTTGTTAGTTTTTAGTTTGGGAACTCTCTGTTATCTTCGGATGTTCCGATCCTTGGTATCGGAAGGTCCGATGTGTGCTGTCTTGTAAAAGGGTTCTCTCTGTTTAGTTCAGACTGTCCGAAGTTTAACTTCGGAAGTTTCGAAGTGGCTGTTTTTCAGTTTGGGAACTCTCTGTTTGGTTCGGATGTTCCGATATTCACATCGGACATTCCGACTTGGACTTAGAAAGTTTTGTTGAGCTCTCTTCCTGAGTGTCATCGGAAGTTCCGAAGTGGTATTCGGACATTCCGATGCTTGTAGTTTTTGACCGTTGGGAGCTGTCCCAATTCTGGTTGCTTGCACTCATCGGACATTCCGATGTTGGGATCAGATAGTCCGATGTGTGGCTGAGTGCGGGGATAACGGGTAGTTTTGAACCAAAACTATAAATACCCCACTCCTCTCCCTTTAGAGGGTGACATACACTTACTTGGGCTGAACTGTTGAGTTTCTTGAGCACTTTCTAGAGCAATCTTGAGTCATCCTCCTCCTTGATCTTAGGGATCATCTAGTGAGTGAGGTTTTGCTAGGTGTGGTTGTGAGATTAGAGCAAAGCATTCATTCATCTTGAGCAAATAGAGAATCACTCCAAGATCAAGAATCAAGTGCATTCATTTCTCTTGGAGGTTGAAGGACTCTTAGACGTCTAGGCGTCGCTCACGAGCTCCCAAAGTTTGTGGGAAGCCGTGAGAAGTTTGTGAAGGCCGGTTCCGCCTCCGAAAGGAAAGGAACCAATAGTGAAACCAAGCCTCAAGTGCGACCGAGGTTTGGGAGGAAAGGGTTGGAAAAGACCCGGCTCTTTGGAGCTTCCTCAACGGAGACGTAGGATTCCCTCAAGAATCCGAACTCCGGGAACAAATCCTATTTTCCTACTTGTCGCATTGCTTGTCATTGTTACTTAGATGTTCCTAAGATTGTTTCTTCAAGTAATCTCTTCTTTAAGTTGAAGTCTATCGGACATTCCGAACATATACCGGAAGTTCCGAACATATACCGGAAGTTCCGATACTCTTTCCGCTGTGACGAATTTAGTTTTTTTTAAATTGCCTATTCACCCCTCCCCTCTAGGCAACTTTCTCATCTTTTCATTGTTGCTGGCATTGAAAGTGCTCTTGAGTCTTTGGAGGGTTTGTGGGAGGGTTTTGCATGTGTTGCTTTCTCTCAATTCGGTTTTGAGCTCAAGAGTGATCATAGATTGCATGAGTTGCATCTAGTGAGGATTGAGAGGATCCTAGATGCATGTGTTGCACTAGGTGATCACCGGAAGCGCATGTGTTGCGCTAGGTGAAGTTCAAGCGGAGTGCTTGGCTTGTTACTCTTGGAGGTTGCCGCCTCCTAGATGGCGTAAGTGCGTCATGCGCGGAAGCTCTCAAGGTTTGTGAGAAGCCTTGGCAAAGTTTGTGAAGGTTGGAGATTAGCCTACCCGAAAGGGTGAAAATCTACCACTAGTGGATTTGAGGTAGAAGGCTCAAGTGAGTGAGCCGGTCCAAAGTGAGTTGGACTTCCTCAACGTGGACTAGGGGAGACCGGCAAGTCTCCGAACAACACAATAAAAAGTATTGTGTTCGTTGTCTCTCTTACATTCAAGCATTTACATTATTGCATATTTATCTATTGCTTGGTTGTATATAGAATTGCTTAGCATAGTTTGTTTGATCAACATAGCAATTCTTGTGTAGAGACTTAATTTAGTTAGTGCACTAGTGAGCCTAGTTGATTTAGGCTTTAATTGTCAAAATCGTAGTTTACGCTTCCGCAATTTATTTAGGTTTTGACATAAGGGTTTGTAACACCCCAAAATTTTGCCTGTCTTAAATTCATGTGTGATTTGGCACTTTGTTGAATTTTTGGAATTTTCTGGAATTTATTTGGATTTATTTGGAATTTATTTGAATTTATTCCATTTTGAAATAATTAAAGAATTAAACTTTACAAATAAAATTTTGTTGGAAATATTTTATTTGAGTCCAAAATGATCCAAAGTATTTTCCAGAATTTTTCTGGAATTTTTCTGAGTCTTTTGATATTTTTAATGAATTAAATGAATTACTGGGAATTATTTTAAATATTAAATCGCTGGAAAATGCGAGTGGGTTTGTATTATTCATCCGACCGAGTCGGAACCCGAGTCGGACTCGAGTCCGACCCGAGCCACGTGACTCGACCGAACCAGCCCTAAACCTAATTGATCCTGACCGTTGGATCGAGATCCAACGGTCAGGATTGGGCCGCACCGATTCGGCCGGTCCGCTCGGACCCGCGCGCTGGCAATCGTGGCCGTTGATCGGACACGCGTACGGCCGCTGGTCGCCGTCTCCGCCCGAACCGGATCGGACTGCGCCGCCGCGTCCTCCGCCGCATCCGTTAGGGTTACGGATTGAGCGCGGAAGCCGAGGCTATTTAAAGCCCGGGTCCTGCCCCGAGGACCGCCGTGACCCCGCGCTACTTTTGCCCTAGCTCGCTAAACCCTAGCAGCCGCCGCTTGCCCGGGATTGCTCACCGTAGTAGCTTAGGGCCTTGTGTTGGTTTTTCTCACCTTCCGCCGCCGTCCGCCGTCGCCCGAGAAGAAGGAGGCCAGATCCGGGATCCCCGAGCCAGGGCGATTCGAACGTGACCACGCACGTCGCCGGAGGAGCCCCGTAGTGCCGCGCCCTTGGTCGTCGTCCCCGTCTCCGGGACACCCCGCTCCACCGCGCGCCATCGCCGCCCCGCGAGCTCCGTGAACCGTCCGATCAAGATCCGACGCCCCGGATTGCGCCACGTCATCCCACGGTGAGAACCACGTGTGATTCCCAGATCCAATCTCAACCGTTGGATCTAGATCCAACGGCCCGGATTGACCAAGTTCGCCCCAAACGTGCGTCATTAGGTCCGATCAGGACCGTTGATTTCCAAATCAACGGCCCGGATCATGCCACGTAGCTCTAGCCGCCGCACCGTGCGCGTGGGAGCACGCCACTGACATGTGGGGCCTGCGGTCACCGCGCCGCGGCGTGAGCTCGAAAGCATCGACAGGGCGGGCCGCTGTCAAGAATAAAGCCGAGCCCCGCTTAACGCCAAGAATGACGCTACCCGAGGGGACCCACCGCCGGGCCGACACGCGGAGTCGTGAGAACCGAGTCCACGGTAGACCGGAGCCGAGCGTGGACCGAGTCCATGGACCGGCTGACGTCAGCAGACCAATCAGAGGCTGACACGTGTCCAAGCTGACGCAATAATTAATTTCCGAAAAAGAAAATGATTTATTAATTCGAAATAATGATTTGATTTTGGTTCAAACTTCAAACGCTTTATAACTTTTGCGTTTCAACTCCGATTTGAGTGATTCAAATTTCTAAATTTGTATAAAATTGAGATCTACCTAAATATGAATTTTATTTAATTTTTGGACTAAAGTTTTTCTCTGTAAAATTATTTAATTGATTATTTAAACTTTAAATAATCATAACTTTTGTGTTTTAACTCCAAATTTGACGATTTCAGTTTCTAAAAATTCATAAAATTGTGTTCTCTCTGTTTATGGATTTTATTTGGATATTTGGATACTTTTTGCCTATTGTTTATTGGTGTATTTGCTATTTGCACGCTTTACGAGTAGACGTTGAAGTGCCGGAAGGATTCGAAGGAGAAGTATTGACTCAGGATCCAACTCAAGACAAAGAGCAAGTACTTTTTGAAGGCAAGTTGTGCTTTGACCATGTTGATCCTATTTTGAAATCTATTTTGATTTAACCTATTGCATGCTAGTTCAATTAGAAAATACTTTATTTAAATATGGGGAATTAGATAAATACCAATTTCTTTGTATGACACCTTGATTACTTAAATATGTGCCATGACCCTTGTCACCCTAGTTGTGGTTTACTAGTTGGACATTATTAAATTGCCAACATGGGAAATTAGATCGTTGTAGTATCTTTGCTTAGACACACTTTCGTGCTCATGACATGATTTTGGACAATCAAATGTTAATATTAATGATATATTGAACCTGTTTTGGAAAGGTATCATGTGATGTTGATGGCACGTGGTGCATGGTAATCAACTGGGGTTTGATAAATAGTTTTTCGACCGGGGCATGTGGTAAGAATAATCAGGTGGGCCAGTTGTGGCACTGGGGATGTTGATTTGGTTCTTCGGGTAGTCTTGCCCTGGTCACCCTAAGGACTTCACCTTGCAAGCCTTTGAACTGGGTCTAACGTGCAACCACATGTCTGTAATGGGACGGACCTAGTTGACTAAGTTGCTAATAACGTACCTGTGGGACCTCTGGAGGTCAACTACACCCTTTGTGTAAGTTGTACGGGGGAGCGTACCGGGGCTGAGGCCAGGTACCCATCTAACGGTTGATTGGCCTAAACTTCGCCTTAGCTAAGGGAAGGGTTAGCGTGCAATAACCGGGGAGGACCACTTGTATTGTTAGAAGTTTCCGAAAGACTTTGTTACGGGAACTCGCCTTTGTGGTGTTTGATTGTATCTTGTGGGTAAAGTGCATAACCTCTGCAGAGTGTAGAATCTATTCGAATAGCCGTGTCCGCGGTATTGGACATCGCTCGGGAATTACAGTCAAGGGTTAGATTTTCTCAAAAATAACTTGGATTTGAAAGGTTGGGTTGGATTAATAATGATGTTGATGGAAATGTGGATTAAATTTGGAAAGATGTTTATTAAAACTCCTTGAAAAGTTATCTATGCTTTACTTATTTCTACTGCTTTCGAATCTATTTATGATACTTGTTAAATGCTGTTTTCTGCAAATATACCTTGAGCTACTCCTTTGTACCAAGCCATGCATATAGTATATTAGCCTGCATTCTGTGCATGACTTGCTGAGTACCAAGTACTCACCCTTGCCACAATACAACACCAGTTGAAGAGGAGACTACACCAGCTTTGGAGGAGGAGCTCCAAGAGGAACCGTCTACATAGGGAGCGAGCCCAGTCAGTTGCCTGTGGTATACTGGATGGCGCCACGAAGTTATCTTATTTTTCCGCTGCTACTATTTCTCTCTTAATAAGTTTCGCCAGTATTGCTTACCATCCCCAGACCGATGGCCAGACAGAGAGAATGAATCCAATAGTGGCAGATATGTTGAAAGCATGGGATTTAGCGAACAAAGGTTCTTGGGGTCGGTAATTACCAGATACCAAGTTGTTTTACAACAGCAGCCTCCGTCGAATCTGAAGATGGCGCCTTTTGAAGCTCTATGTGCAAGAAAAGGGCAGACTACCCAAGTATTGGAAAGAGACCGGTAATGGACAAATCAGTAGACCTGATATTCTGAAAGAAGCTGAAGAGCGGGTCAGATAGATCCGTGTAAATCCGAAGACTGCCCCGTCAAGATAGAAGAGCTCTGCTGATAACTGCCGTCAGGAATCAAGTGCAGCGCAGTGCCTGAGCATCAGAGGCTGTTTAAAGATAAGGAACTAGAAGGGGACCTGTCAGGTTCGGAGTACCCACTCAGAATTTTGGTTGAAGCTAAGCGCCTAACTCGAAGTCGCGTGACCAAGTTCTGTGCAGATTCAGGAGAGCAGTCAGTCTGAGAAGAGAGATACTTGGGAGCGTGAAGAAGATCTTCGAGAAGAGTTTCCTAACCTCTTTCTTTCTCCGTCTGAATCTCGGGGACGAGATTCTTTCTAAGGGGGGTAGGTTTGTAACACCCTAGTTTTGG
Source organism: Rhipidocladum racemiflorum (assembly GCA_036346355.1). Taxonomy (NCBI): domain Eukaryota; kingdom Viridiplantae; phylum Streptophyta; class Magnoliopsida; order Poales; family Poaceae; genus Rhipidocladum; species Rhipidocladum racemiflorum. The sequence continues at coordinate 27,645,330 of CM070571.1, forward strand.
CTTTCTGGAGAAAAAGCTAATTTAAATAAGTTAAATTCAAAACTTGGAGTTTCTTTGGTGTTTATATTAACCTGGCATCCATTCCTATCCAAAATCGGGAATTAATTCCCTCCTGGGCGAAAAATCGGATTTTCTAGTACCGCCGGTACCCGAAATTTCACCCGAGTCCAAAAATGCTCCAAAAATCCCCAAACCACTTCTAAAATGTTCCAAATATTCCGAAAGGATTTTAGGAATCGTTCCCCGGATTTTTGGATCTCCATTCCTATTTTATCTCGCGCGGCTTTTGTTTAATGCCTGCGATCCGCGCCCGAATATCCAATTCCACAAAAATCATCCAAATTCAACCAAACCAATTCCATTGAGTTCCCAATATTCTAAAATGGCTCTAGGAATTTTTCCGGAATTTTTAGGCCATTTTTCCTAATTTTTCCCTAGGGTGGAGCATTTGCGTAAAAGATGGCCAATAGGGTGGTGACATGTGGCAAGTGAATAGTGTCATCTTCTTCCTCTAGCCATGCATGAACAATGGAGCTTCAAGCTTGCAAAAATGGAGGGAGCTCTCTTTAAATGCTTGTAACTCCCTCCACGCAACTCCAAACGACGAACGGCCGGTTGCGTTGGATTCGGAGCGTCGTCCTCTTCGTATCCCCCACCACCTCTCGCCGGAATTCGCACGGGCGCCCAAAAACCGAAAACCGTCTATTCGCATTCAAATCGCAATAACTCGGCCGTTTCTCGTCCAAACGCCGCACCACCACTTCCAATCTCACCGTATAAAAGCCCTCTTCCCGGTGATATGATCCTCCTTTGGCAGCTCCCCTCCATTCAATCTCTAGCTCAAGAAAACCGAGCACGGGTCACTTTTTCGGCGTTCTTTGTGTTCGTTCATCATTTCTCCTTCTCCGGTGAGCCATTCTTCTTGGTTCTTAGTTCCTTATGACCGTGAGGAAGTCTAGGAGCTCATCCAACAATTGGTTGTAGGTTGCATCAATCGGTGGTGACGAATTTCTCGGTTTTGTTCCTTCGGACGGAGCTCCGTTCTTCGCGAAATTCATCGCCTTCGGTGAGAATCAATCCAATTCTTTTCTCCTATAGCTCCCTAAGATTGTTATCTAGAGATCCCATGCTTTTGTTTGGTCCAAATCCATGCAAAATTGAGTTAGAAATCGAATTTTTGGGGAAGAACGTGTTCTCTGTTTTTGGTGGAGGCTACTGTGATGTGGGGGTAGCCATGCGTCTGCTGCCATCGGGCCGGCCCAGCCATCGCCGCGCCCGCCGCTGGGCTGGCCGCCGCTGCCGCCCGGCCGGCCGTCCGCTGCCTGGCCGCCGCCATGAAGTCAGCGCCCGCTGCCCGCCCCGCCACCGCCACCGGCCGGTGAGCCGCCGCCGCTCCACCGCCGGCCCCGTCGCCGGCCCCTTCACCCCCTCCTTCCCAAGCTCCATTTGTCATCCATGGTTGCCATGAAGCCCAAGCAAGAAGACAACTCCTTCTCTCAATGACACATGGGGCCCACCTGCCATACACTCAAAGTCTAGTCAAAGTCCAGTCAACCCCGGTCAAACTTTGACTCGGTCAAATCGAATATTAGGGAATATTCTCGGTTTTCCGATTTATTCGAAATTCAAACTTCGGAAGCTCATAACTTTCTCATCCGAACTCCGTTTGACTCCATTCAAATTTCTAAATTCATCTAAAATCAAGATCTACCTGCCAGTACTAATTTTGTAATTTTTGGATTTTATTTATTTTCTTTTATTTATTTATTGCCTCGTTTTACGCGTAGTCGACGCTTCTGCCGAGTCCGCCGACCCCGCCGCCGGACTTCAGAGAGTTCAACCTTCTCGCTGTGACCGAAGGCAAGTCTCCTTGACGCATGTTGAACCCATGTTTTATGATTGTTTTACCCTGTTTTAACAATTGCATTGCTATTTATATAAAATGATGATGTCAAACGTTAAGTTGTTAGTTATACCTGTTGTTTATACCTCATTGAAATTGCTATCCATGACCCTTTGTCGCCCTAGTATAGTAATCCACCAATATAAATGATTTTGGGAAAATTAATCTTTGACTCGGGAAATGATTGCTTGGAGGACCTTTTGGATGGAACCACTAGTATGGAATGTAAATGGAGAATAGCTGCTTATTAGTGTTGATAGGGATTATTAGTTATGAGATTGATTTATGGATGTTGATGGTTGAATTATGGTGAAGTTGGATTGTGATAGCGATTCTCATTACGATTTGTATAGTTTGGAAGAATATGGGAAGATGTAGGATGTCAAGAATAATATTCGGTAAAAGTAAATAAATGATATTGAGAGGCATACTTGTGGATTAAATAGAATAAGTGGTGACTTATATTTCGGTGGATGTTAACAAACATATTTGGTGATAACCAATTATGGAGAATTGTGAATGGTCCAGAATAGTTGGTAATTTAGTAAATGTCATGGTTACATATTCTCGGTGGTTTAGAGGATGATTATTGAAATATGGTATCACGATAACCATTTAGGTGGGATTATGAATAATGTGGATCATGGGTGATTTGTTTAGTAAACGTGGTATCATTGGTTAGGGAAATAGCTGTAGTCGATGAATTAATGAAGTCTTGGATTTATAGAATCTTTCTCGAAGGATACTTAGAGTAAGATTATGAATTATTCCTGGTGGATTAAAGTTGATGATTTAAAGACGAGAATGTGATGGATTAAATATATAAGGTTATGAAGTAATATCGGTGGATTGTATTCTAAATGATTAGAGATAGTATTGTGAAGTATTCTCGGCATTTTAGCAGATGACCTTGTAAAATATTCACAGTGGATGATAAGATTGATCGCCGTATGATTGGTGGATAAATCAATAATACATGTCATAGTTCAAGGGAAATATTTCTTATACAAATATGATTGTGGTTCTACAAGACTTTGGAGTTATGATAGTACCATGATGTATTTCCTACTTGGTGGATACTATATCAAATTGGATTATTCTTCTGATTGTAACGTTATGGCAATAGAGGGATTATTGGAGAATATGCAGTTGATTATAAGAATTGCAATCAAACCCGAGGATTTGTATTTTATAAAAATAAACTATTGGTGGAATAGAATAGTACGGTAGAAATGCTTAGCCTCGCTGTCGGTCAATATTCACCTATGGGTGGGACTTTCAATTATCTCTTGAAAATTTGTATTGGAAGTTATAGGCAAGGAGTATTGCCAATGGTTTACAAAATAAAAATAAAATGAAAAATGATTTCGACTTGGGCGGCATGGAATGTCGGGTGGAAGCGGACCAAGCCTTGGTTCTTTTGTGCAAGTACCGCCCCAAGTCAATTAAGGACCGACGCTTATGGTGTCTCCATTCTAAGCATAACCGTACAACCACATGTCAAAGTGGGCACGACCTGGCTGAATAATTTGTAGAAACCTAACTTAGACTCACCACTCGGTGGTTGTGTGAGAGCCGGAAAGAGGCATTGTTGTTGTTGTTGTTGTTTTTCTCACACGGCGCAAGAGGGGGCTTCTGTACTGGGTGGACATAACCCTAACAGCGGTGAAACCTCAGCGGGTGGGTCAGGTTAGGCGTATGCATTGTAAAGGCCTTGTCATGATATCCCCGCCGGCACACCCAAGGAAGTGTGCTAATAGCTTGGCATCAAGGGAATATCATGTCTTGTGGGTAAAGTTGTACACCTCTGCAGAGTTAAAACTATTCGAATAGCCGTGCCTGCGGTCAAAGGCGAAGCTTGCTGAATGCTTTCATACTGGTAGACTTTGGGTTTTGATTTCAAACTAAACAATGTTTTGTTTTGGGATCCGGGAGCGGTTAGAACTCTCGGGTGTGCTTCTGGCGGCCAAAGCCAGGTAGGTGGAAAGAACCTGATTTTGTGAACCATGGCGGACATAGCCATGTGATTGGATTGAACCCTGATTTTGTTGAGATGTGGCGGATAGAGCCTGTATATTAGTGAGTGGTGGTTAGAACCTTCACTACAATATTACATAATTCAATTATTAAAAAGAATTGCTCAAAAAAATGCTTTGTGAAAACTATTAACAAGTATGATTTGATGAACCTTGGCTTTATGCAAAAGAACCATATTAAGCCATCTTTGGATAGCCTACATTGTGCATAATCTCCCAGACTTGCTGAGTACTTTATGTACTCACGTGCTACATTCTAACCCTCTCTCAGAAGTGAAAGAAGCTGTTCAAGATTTCCAACGACTAGGGTGCGTTCTCCACTCGATTGCCTGTGGGCATTTGGATGGGTCGCCTTGGCGTTTTCGTCTTCCGCTGCAGTTGTTCAAGTTGTTCCGCCTGTTCAAGCCGTAATGGTAAACCTTGACCATAAGGTCTTTGCTTTTATTCGGTATTATTTTCATTTAATTATATGTATTCGTGATATGGTTGTTGATTCATCACTTTTGACTGTGTGTACTAGCTACTGATCTGGGACTAGTACAAAAATACACAGGGATTAGGATAAGCCGATCAGGGGCCCACAAAGGTGGTATCAGAGCCATATCGACTGTAGGACGTGCCCTTAGTTAGAATGGTCGTTTTAGGAAGCTTCAAAACTTATGTTCTAAAAAGAAAAATCAAATAAAGTGCTAGTCTCGTCTTTTCTCTCTCTTTCTATTCCTATTTTCCTCGAATCAATTGCTTCTTCACCTTTTTGGGAATGAAAATTGGACTATCCCTCCCTTAAACCTTCTATACTAGGGTAATCGAGTTACCGCTTCCAATTTCAAGGCTTGATGACTCCAGAGGAGTAATTCTGCAAGTTCTATTGAAGTGTGCGTCTTCATGGTGAGGATCCAACCGTTGACCGATGAAGATCAAGGAGGCAAGGTTGATCTTAGACTAACCCTATAGGTTAAGTGGCCAAGTTTCGTTCCGTGGTTGAGTCGCCTTGTTCTGTTAGAGTCAGTAGTGTGATCGAGTAGACGAGTGGATTGCTTGGTGTTAAAAATGTTTTGATTTTCGTGTGTGGTGTTGTCCTTTGCCGGGGTAGTTTGTTCCTGGTGTTGTTAGAACCTCGCTTCTCTCGCTCGTCTGTGCGGTTCCCTCTCTTCTGGAAGCCTTGTTCTGCCATCAGATGGAGAAGAATTGCAGTGCTAACCTCAACAAAGAAGCTGATGTATCAAGTTCCAATCCTTCGGTCAACGTCAATGGCAACCCCAGTGAAGTTCCGGTTATCAACGTCAGTGCTACTACCGAGCTCAACCAGCAACCTTCCGAGGTGATAACAGCTTTTCTTCAGAATATGAATCAGTTTCTGATGACTCAGACTCAGCTCATGCAAGTGATGATACAACATATGAACAACCAAGCCTCCATGGTCACTACACCTATAACTCCTCAACAGTACCCGTTGGATGAGCTACTAAAGACCAAGACTCCTGAAGTACTAGGTGATGGTGGCGCTAGCAATACCCCTCCTGTAAACCTTCACCCGTGGAGATATGTAAATGCCCGCTATCGATGTGGTGAAAAAGGACATGTTGCTTATAGTTGTCCCCAACAGGGCAAGGCCAAAGAAGATACCTATTATAGGCACTGCAACAGAAATGGACACCAATTCCGCAAGTGCCCTCGCAGAAAGGAGATTCAGTACCGGGTTTGCAACCTTTGTGGCAAGGAAGGGCATTATGTGAAACAATGTCCCTTGGGAAAACAAAAAGCCTTATTACCACAACCAGTTCCAGCATCAGAAGTCAGTGCGGAAGTACCTTCTAAGCTGCCCCAAGTATCGAAGATTCCTCCAGCTGGCAAAGGCAAAGCAGTCTCCCTGGAAGACAACTGTCATCAACCGGATTCTTGCAAAAGGAAGGGAGTAAGTCAGGAGCAGTATGTTGCCAGTAATTCTCAGCTTCGTGTGGACCAATTTCAACTTAACCAAGCCCAAGAAGCAACCTTAATCAAGACCCCAGGACCAAAAGTGCAACCAGTGATGCAAGGACGCCAAGCATATTCTTCCAATTCCAACCTTCCAGATGTTGTTCTTCTTCGGACTATAACCCCGGCAGCAGGTGGGAGGCGCAATCGGCAACTTCTGTCACAGGTTCTGCGATATAGGACATCAGGTCTGCTCATGATCCCTGAAGTTGAAGAAGAAGCAGCTGAAACTTGATGTTAGCAATGAATGTTAGTATATGGTACCTTCAATAGTACCCTACCTCTTTTAAGGAATAAAATAAAAGAGTATGTACTGACTTCGTCTGTAAGATGTAAGCGTCAGTATTGTTATCAATAAAGAGTTGGAAGAATTATAATTGTGGAAGTGGATTTCTGGTGATAGTTCGTGAAACATAATTGTGTTTGGGCAACCGTCATGAGATAATTAAAGGGTGGCCGAAGAGCCATAGTTCTTATCTAAACCATGGAAAGAAAGAAAAAGGAATTTCACCCTTGAACCCCTTGGAACTAAGTTCGGATACAATTCTTTCTAAGGGGGGTAGTGTGGACAAGGTGACAAAAGTTGCACACTTTGTTCCGTAGAAGATAACCCCTATTTGGTGATAAACTGGTGGAACTTTGCGTAGTTAAAACAAGGCGTGTTCGTCGTGTGCCCAAGGGGATCATGTCAGATCGAGATTTTCAGTTCCCCTCGAGGTTTTGGCAGAAGTGTTGTAAAGGGGTTGGAGTACGAATTTGACTTCCAGTATTGCTTACCATCCCCAGACCGATGGCCAGACAGAGAGAATGAATCCAATAGTGGCAGATATGTTGAAAGCTTGGGATTTAGCGAACAAAGGTTCTTGGGGTCGGTAATTACCAGATACCAAGTTGTTTTACAACAGCAGCCTCCGTCGAATCTGAAGATGGCGCCTTTTGAAGCTCTATGTGCAAGAAAAGGGCAGACTACCCAAGTATTGGAAAGAGACCGGTAATGGACAAATCAGTAGACCTGATATTCTGAAAGAAGCTGAAGAGCGGGTCAGATAGATCCGTGTAAATCCGAAGACTGCCCCGTCAAGATAGAAGAGCTCTGCTGATAACTGCCGTCAGGAATCAAGTGCAGCGCAGTGCCTGAGCATCAGAGGCTGTTTAAAGATATGGAACTAGAAGGGGACCTGTCAGGTCCGGAGTACCCACTCAGAATTTTGGTTGAAGCTAAGCGCCTAACTCGAAGTCGCGTGACCAAGTTCTCTGCAGATTCAGGAGAGCAGTCAGTCTGAGAAGAGAGATACTTGGGAGCGTGAAGAAGATCTTCGAGAAGAGTTTCCTAACCTCTTTCTTTCTCCGTCTGAATCTCGGGGACGAGATTCTTTCTAAGGGGGGTAGGTTTGTAACACCCTAGTTTTGGCTTTCTGGAGAAAAACCTAATTTAAATAAGTTAAATTCAAAACTTGGAGTTTCTTTGGTGTTTATATTAACCTGGCATCCATTCCTATCCAAAATCGGGAATTAATTCCCTCCTGGGTGAAAAATCGGATTTTCCAGTACCGCCGGTACCCGAAATTTCACCCGAGTCCAAAAATGCTCCAAAAATCCCCAAACCACTTCTAAAATGTTCCAAAGATTCCGAAAGGATTTTAGGAATCGTTCCCCGGATTTTTGGATCTCCATTCCTATTTTATCTCGCGCGGCTTTTGTTTAATGCCTGCGATCCGCGCCCGAATATCCAATTCCACAAAAATCATCCAAATTCAACCAAACCAATTCCATTGAGTTCCCAATATTCTAAAATGGCTCTAGGAATTTTTCCGGAATTTTTAGGCCATTTTTCCTAATTTTTCCCTAGGGTGGAGCATTTGCGTAAAAGATGGCCAATAGGGTGGTGACATGTGGCAAGTGAATAGTGTCATCTTCTTCCTCTAGCCATGCATGAACAATGGAGCTTCAAGCTTGCAAAAATGGAGGGAGCTCTCTTTAAATGCTTGTAACTCCCTCCACGCAACTCCAAACGACGAACGGCCGGTTGCGTTGGATTCGGAGCGTCGTCCTCTTCGTATCCCCCACCACCTCTCGCCGGAGAACTCGCCGGAATTCGCACGGGCGCCCAAAAACCGAAAACCGTCTATTCGCATTCAAATCGCAATAACTCGGCCGTTTCTCGTCCAAACGCCGCACCACCACTTCCAATATCACCGTATAAAAGCCCTCTTCCCGGTGATATGATCCTCCTTTGGCAGCTCCCCTCCATTCAATCTCTAGCTCAAGAAAACCGAGCACGGGTCACTTTTTCGGCGTTCTTCGTGTTCGTTCGTCATTTCTCCTTCTCCGGTGAGCCATTCTTCTTGGTTCTTAGTTCCTTATGACCGTGAGGAAGTCTAGAAGCTCATCCAACAATTGGTTGTAGGTTGCATCAATCGGTGGTGACGAATTTCTCGGTTTTGTTCTTTCGGCCGGAGCTCCGTTCTTCGCAAAATTCATCGCCTCCGGTGAGAATCAATCCAATTCTTTTCTCCTATAGCTCCCTAAGATTGTTATCAAGAGATCCCATGCTTTTGTTTGGTCCAAATCCATGCAAAATTGAGTTAGAAATCGAATTTTTGGGGAAGAACGTGTTCTCTGTTTTTGGTGGAGGCTACTGTGATGTGGGGGTAGCCATGCGTCTTGCCATACCGGCCGGCCAGCCGCCACTGCCTTCCGCCGCCGCCGGCGCCAGCGATCCGCGCCGCCCGCCGCCATGACGTCCGCGCCGCGCCCTTCGGCCCCGCCATGCCGCCCGCCCGCCGCCCACGCCCGCCGGCGGCAGCGCCGCCGCCGCTCCGCCGCCAGTCCCCGTCGCCGGCCCCTTCACCCCCCCTCCTTCCCAAGCTCCATTTGTCATCCATGGTTGCCATGAAGCCCAAGCAAGAAGACAACTCCTTCTCTCAATGACACATGGGGCCCACCTGCCATACACTCAAAGTCTAGTCAAAGTCCAGTCAACCCCGGTCAAACTTTGACTCGGTCAAATCGGAATATTCCGGGAATATTCTCGGTTTTCCGATTTATTCGAAATTCAAACTTCGGAAGCTCATAACTTTCTCATCCGAACTCCGTTTGACTCCATTCAAATTTCTAAATTCATCTAAAATCAAGATCTACCTGCCAGTACTAATTTTGTAATTTTTGGATTTTATTTATTTTCTTTTATTTATTTATTGCCTCGTTTTGCGCGTAGTCGACGCTTCCGCCGAGTCCGCCGACCCCGCCGCCGGACTTCAGAGAGTTCAACCTTCTCGCTGTGACCGAAGGCAAGTCTCCTTGACGCATGTTGAACCCATGTTTTATGACTGTTTTACCCTGTTTTAACAATTGCATTGCTATTTATATAAAATGATGATGTCAAACGTTAAGTTGTTAGTTATACATGTTGTTTATACCTCATTGAAATTGCGATCCATGACCCTTTGTCGCCCTAGTATAGTAATCCACCAATATAAATGATTTTGGGAAAATTAATCTTTGACTCGGGAAATGATTGCTTGGAGGACCTTTTGGATGGAACCACTAGTATGGAATGTAAATGGAGAATAGCTGCTTATTAGTGTTGATAGGGATTATTAGTTATGAGATTGATTTATGGATGTTGATGGTTGAATTATGGTGAAGTTGGATTGTGATAGCGATTCTCATTACGATTTGTATAGTTTGGAAGAATATGGGAAGATGTAGGATGTCAAGAATAATATTCGGTAAAAGTAAATAAATGATATTGAGAGGCATACTTGTGGATTAAATAGAATAAGTGGTGACTTATATTTCGTGGATGTTAACAAACATATTTGGTGATAACCAATTATGGAGAATTGTGAATGGTCCAGAATAGTTGGTAATTTAGTAAATGTCATGGTTACATATTCTCGGTGGTTTAGAGGATGATTATTGAAATATGGTATCGCGATAACCATTTAGGTGGGATTATGAATAATGTGGATCATGGGTGATTTGTTTAGTAAACGTGGTATCATTGGTTAGGGAAATAGCTGTAGTCGATGAATTAATGAAGTCTTGGATTTATAGAATCTTTCTCGAAGGATACTTAGAGTAAGATTATGAATTATTCCTGGTGGATTAAAGTTGATGATTTAAAGACGAGAATGTGATGGATTAAATATATAAGGTTATGAAGTAATATCGGTGGATTGTATTCTAAATGATTAGAGATAGTATTGTGAAGTATTCTCGGCATTTTAGCAGATGACCTTGTGAAATATTCACAGTGGATGATAAGATTGATCGCCGTATGATTGGTGGATAAATCAATAATACAGGTCATAGTTCAAGGGAAATATTTCTTATACAAATATGATTGTGGTTCTACAAGACTTTGGAGTTATGATAGTACCATGATGTATTTCCTACTTGGTGGATACTATATCAAATTGGATTATTCTTCTGATTGTAACGTTATGGCAATAGAGGGATTATTGGAGAATATGCAGTTGATTATAAGAATTGCAATCAAACCCGAGGATTTGTATTTTATAAAAATAAACTATTGGTGGAATAGAATAGTACGGTAGAAATGCTTAGCCTCGCTGTCGGTCAATATTCACCTATGGGTGGGACTTTCAATTATCTCTTGAAAATTTGTATTGGAAGTTATAGGCAAGGAGTATTGCCAATGGTTTACAAAATAAAAATAAAATGAAAAATGATTTCGACTTGGGCGGCATGGAATGTCGGGTGGAAGCGGACCAAGCCTTGGTTCTTTTGTGCAAGTACCGCCCCAAGTCAATTAAGGACCGACGCTTATGACTGTCTCCATTCTAAGCATAACCGTACAACCACATGTCAAAGTGGGCACGACCTGGCTGAATAATTTGTAGAAACCTAACTTAGACTCACCACTCGGTGGTTGTGTGAGAGCCGGAAAGAGGCATTGTTGTTGTTGTTGTTGTTTTTCTCACACGGCGCAAGAGGGGGCTTCTGTACTGGTTGGACATAACCCTAACAGCGGTGAAACCTCAGCGGGTGGGTCAGGTTAGGCGTATGCATTGTAAAGGCCTTGTCATGATATCCCCGCCGGCACACCCAAGGAAGTGTGCTAATAGCTTGGCATCAAGGGAATATCATGTCTTGTGGGTAAAGTTGTACACCTCTGCAGAGTTAAAACTATTCGAATAGCCGTGCACTGGTCAAAGGCGAAGCTTCTTTGAATGCTTTCATCTTGGTAGACTTTGGGTTTTGATTTCAAACTAAACAATGTTTTGTTTTGGGATCCGGGAGCGGTTAGAACTCTCGGGTGTGCTTCTGGCGGCCAAAGCCAGGTAGGTGGAAAGAACCTGATTTTGTGAACCATGGCGGACATAGCCATGTGATTGGATTGAACCCTGATTTTGTTGAGATGTGGCGGATAGAGCCTGTATATTAGTGAGTGGTGGTTAGAACCTTCACTACAATATTACATAATTCAATTATTAAAAGAATTGCTCAAAAAATGCTTTGTGAAAACTATTAACAAGTATGATTTGATGAACCTTGGCTTTATGCAAAAGAACCATATTAAGCCATCTTTGGATAGCCTACATTGTGCATAATCTCCCAGACTTGCTGAGTACTTTATGTACTCACGTGCTACATTCTAACCCTCTCTCAGAAGTGAAAGAAGCTGTTCAAGATTTCCAACGACTAGGGTGCGTTCTCCACTCGATTGCCTGTGGGCATTTGGATGGGTCGCCTTGGCGTTTTCGTCTTCCGCTGCAGTTGTTCAAGTTGTTCACTTTGCTCAGCCGTAATGTTAAACCTTGACCATAAGGTCTTTGCTTTTATTCGGTATTATTTTCATTTAATTATATGTATTCGTGATATGGTTGTTGATTCATCACTTTTGACTGTGTGTACTAGCTACTGATCTGGGACTAGTACAGAAATACACAGGGGATTCCGGATAGTCGATCCGGGGGCCCACATCGTGTAACCAGTTTGACTATTTAAATAAAGTACTTTATTAGTATCGAGTGGTATGATTGTGATATTTACCGATGTTAAGACTGTGTGCACTAGCGCATTCCTGGACTAGTGCTGAATACACAGAGGGTCCGGATTTGCAAATTCGGGGTCCCGACAGGGTTGATTAGAGCATAATCCTCGACTAGAACTTTTTAATTGCCTATTCACCCCCCTCTAGGCGCATCCTCGACCCTACAGCTGGGCGAGCAGGCCGGCGGAGTGGGCCGAGGCGAGTTGGGCCGGGAGGATTTGGCCCAAGGGCGTTTTGGAAATAAAAATCATTTTCTGAATTAAGAAAATTTCCAAAAATTCAAATGAAAGAAAATAAATTCAAATAAATAGCAAACAAATTTGGAAAAATCTCAAAAAATACAAAAAAATTCATTGAAGCACAAGGAAAATCTTTTATTTGATGCATAGATTATTTAAATTAAATCTTTTATTTAATTCAAAATTCAAATTAATCTTTATTTAATTCAAGAAAATGCAAATGGTTCTTTTAAATTTCAAAACTTTTCAAAAGATCAAAATTTGGAATGTTATACATCCCCTTAAAGTCTTTCTCCTTATGACAAATGGCATCACCTCCATTCTTATTCCAATTTCCTTCTCCGTCATAGGCTCTTTCCTTGTGACACTCGGCATCACCTCCTTCCCTTTTCCTGCTCCATTCTCTTCCCCTCAAACTAAAAATAGTTTGTCTTTCAACTTTTCCCCTCAAGTTTTTGAAAACAAGTATTTTTTAAACTATTTTTGAAAGTTTTTAAGTGATCTTTTGGTACCGAAAGGTTATTGAATAGAAACATTTCAATCCGAAAGTTTTTCAATTGAATAGTTTTGGAGCTAAAACTTTCAATTTAAAGTTTTTTCGAGTTAAAACTTTCCAATTTGAATTTTTTTATTGAAATTTTTTGACTTAAATTTTAAATCAAAACTTTTTGAACTAAGATATTTTGAATTGAAAGTTTTCTGAGTTAAAACTTTTCGATTTGAAACTTTTTGAGTTGAAACTTTTCGATTTGAAACTTTCCAAGTTGAAACTTTCTAATTTGAATTATTTGATTTAAAACTTTTCGAGTTGAAGCTTTCTAATTTGAAGTTTTCTAAGTTGAAACTTTCTAATTTGTTTAAATTTTTTTCGAGTTTTAAATTTTGAGTTGAATTTTTTGAGTCGATACTTTCTACTTAAAATTTTCAAAGTTTAAATATTGGAAAGAAATTCCTATGTTATATGCATTCACATTTATTTTAGATCCCAGAGCTAAAATTCGAGGAATTGGTAATGTTCTCTCACTTTTAATTGATGCGATAGGCACTAATTATTCTAGTTATTTTTCACATGTTCGTGCTAGCTTATCTAAAGTTTATGCTAAGTACGATTTGAAGTTTGGTGGAGTTTGCCTATAGCGACCTTCACAAACACTCACAACAGGTAAGAAGAAAACTGCGTAGGGAAAGATATCGGGTGTAGGTGGCCCTACCTCAAGGAGCTGGCTGCCTATCTCAACAACGACACTATCAACTACCAAGAGCAACAAGAAGAGGACTTCAGCATTTTGCAGTGGTGGCATGAGCACAAGATAACATACCCGATGCTTTCCATATTAGCACGTGATGTGTTAATAGTTCCTATCTCCACGATTTCTTTGGAGTTTGCTTTCAATCTATCTGGAAGAATAATAAAGGAGAGAAGTATAAATTTGGCAAGTGAGATGGTGAAAATACTTCTCAATGTGAAAGATTGGGAATAAGATGAATAACAAGCTCAATACACTACAGAAAATGTTGAGCTAGCAGCGGCGTTCGAAAATCTTTGCCTTAATCAGGAAGAATAATTGTAATCTTCACTTTTTTTTTCTATACCACTGAGCTATAGATTCTACTCTTTTTTCTTTGCTAAGGTTTTCTCGTGTTGAGTTTTTACTTAGCAAAGTTTTTAATGAAACAACTAAACATCAATAAAGCTCATTATTTAATTCAAATTATTTGTCTAATTTTATAATTTAGTTCATATTTTTAGATTCTTTAAAATCTATATATGTTTTTAAAAAGTTTTTCCTACATCCTTTGAATTTTTCTAATTGTTCTAATTCCCCCCTATTTTCTCCTATTTTTTCAAATTTTTCCGTATTTTTTCATACTTTTTTTATTTTCTATTTTTTCTAACATTGTTTTTTTTTTCTTAATTTTTTTTGGCGCCAACATACTGGCCTGGCCCGTTTTACTGTTTACCAGAAGGCAATCTGCCACAAGACATTCATTTGGCCATCGGGCTGTGCTTCAACTGGCACGGCACAATCTATTTATTAGTCGAGTCTAAATGGATCGTGCCTAAACAGTAAACAAATCGGACCATATCAGGCCGTTTGTTTGGCCACCTCTACTTACACCATTTCTCTGATCCCTATTTTCTACCGTATTCATGATTTGGTTATTTGTTATAAAATTGATGTGCACTTTATGATTTATCACGTTATATCTCTGATATATAGCTTCTAAATTTAAATATCAGTACAATATAACGTAGTAAATCATTAAATTCATGTAAACTTTATGCCAAATAGTCAATTATTCTGTATTCCCATTACCGTCACTTCGCGTTAATTCTTCTAGCAACTACTAGTCCTCTGCTGCGACCAACCGGCGACCTCCCTCTCCCCGCAGGTACCCTCCCTTCACGCCTCCGCCGGCGGCGAGCCGTCTGTGGCCTGTACCGCGGCCGGAGAACGGCATGGACAAGATGCGGGGGGCTCTGGAGCGGGCCAAGATGCTGGTCGGCATGGAGGTCGACGAGGAGTCCGCGCTGCCGCCGCCCGAGGAGCAGTCCTTCTTCGACGACATCAACCGCCACTGCACCCTCAACACCACCCAGGCAAGCCGCCTCCTCTCTTCTCCCCTCTCCTGGCCCCGCCCTTCCCCATTCTCCTCCTCCTCCTCCTCTACTTGTTACCTCTCGGATCCGAGGCGAGGAGCCGTGCCTCGACCCAGATCTGCCCGCAAATCATGTGGCTCTGGCGATTTGTTCGCCTAGAAACGAACTAGTGCCGATTTCTTGCCTTCGGATCGGGGACTAGCGAGACGTTGAGGGACTGGTCGCGATGGAATCTTTACAGGCAATGCGGTCGCGCTAGTCGCTAGGTCGCGTTTAGTTCTTATTATTATGCATATGCTGGGCATGTCGTGGAACTGAAATTTGTGCTTGCTTGGCCTTTTGGTGCAGAGGCTGTACGGTTTTGCGATATGCTTGGCTGCCGGTTTGACATGCACTTTCTTGGTGAGTTTACCTATCTGATGTTGTCGAGTTTTTTTCAGTAGAAATCCCTACGGGGTGCTCTTCGTAGAATTTTTGTATGAAGCACAATCATCCACATTTTATCTAACAATTTTGATACTTCATCCTTGCAGTATGTTAATCACCTCCAGTTTGATTCATATTATTCAAATCATCAAGTTGTTGCTCTTTGGTCTCTATTCGATATAATATTTTCTATGATTAGTTCTTACTGAGCTGACACGTTTCACTAAATTGGCAAGAACAATCTTATAAATGATAATAGGTCAGGGTGGATAATTGAACTTGTAAAATTGTTCCGTAAGCTCTTTTTTTTTTCATTCCAAACCTTTCCATATGATGATATTTTCCCTTAGAGAAACTGTGAATAGATAACTCAATTATTGAAGCAGTGTGCATCTTGGCAACATACAACAGCTACCGGTCCTCATTCTTACATCACATAATATATCCACCATGACAATCTAGCAGAGGCAGAAGAAGAAGAAAAGCATAATGTAATATTTGTTCTGTCCATGATTGCACTTGGCGTTATTTACGCCTACCATGTTTGTTGCAATTGCTCTCACTCTCTCTCTCTCTCTCTCTCTCTCTCTCTCCGTTGTGGGTGATTTAATATTTTGATTGCAGTCAATGCTCGTGTTCTTCAATCCAGTGAAATTCGGGGTTACATTCACCCTTGGCAATTTGATGGCCCTTGGAAGGTCTGTTTTACCGTATCCATATTTCAAAGTTCTCTTTGATATATTTCCACATCCCTTTTTTGCAAATATCTATTTGTTTTTTTTCTTTAGATATTGATCCAGTAAAATTGAGTTATAATTCACGAACTATGTTGCCTTAAGATGCTATATCCCTATGTGAGATCACGAGCAACTTAATTTTATATGAAAGAATCCTCAAGCATATCTTAGTTCTCTTTCTGCCAAGTTATATTTGTTATATGTTGCTGGATACCAGTAAAATCAGCACGATGTTTACTTCAAGAATAATGATGTACTGTTCACTTGTACATCTGGATGCAAACATAGAACCTTCATTTTCTCTTCATATCCCCATCAAGAATGCACCTTTTCTATTTTTGGATGGGTTTGCCACTTCTTGATATCTGGTTATGAAAGTTCCCCTGAACTAACTTTGGCATAGTAGAGCAATTACCTTATAAGATATTACCTTTATAAGATACTATATTTATATGCTCTCTGCAATGTTCAAGCAGCTTTTCTTGAGTAGGTATATATCTTTATAATCCTCATGAAGTTTTTCCTCATGTCAACTAATGCTGGGATCCTTTGTTTGGCAGTACAGCATTTCTTATAGGTCCCAAAAGGCAATTCGATATGATGCTTGATTCCGTGCGAATATATGCCACTGCTATATTCATTGCAAGCATCATAATTGCACTATTCTGTGCTCTCTATGTAAGTAAAATGAATTTTCAATTCTAGTAGGCATAGGATATGAATTTTGTGTCATGCTTGTATGTAAATACAAATCAACTAAATCTCTCTTTCTGAACAGGTTCACAGCAAGTTGCTGACTCTGCTTGCCATCGTTTTGGAATTTGGCGCCCTTGTTTGGTAAGTTCAATCAATTTGAATGATTGAATTTTAGACAGGTTTATCTTGATCCTTGAGTAATGTCTGTTGAATCACACACTCATAACCTCTCCAAGTCTTGGGTCTTCCTGTGTGTAATTAGGGCTTGTCTGGTAGAGCTCTAGATTATCATTTTTTTAGCCCCTGCTCTTGATTCTTTGAGAATTTGGAGTTATCTTATAAAAGCGTTTGGCTAGCAGGTTGGCTCCAAAAACCATAATAGACAAGATTTGAGGCAAATAGATCTTGTTACCTTGGTTGTAACACTTCAATTGCAAACCTTAACGGGACGCCGGCGCCAGAGCTTGGGGAACGTCGGCGTTGAGGCAGTTGGGGGGTGGGGTGGGGTGCGAGCGAATGGTATGCCTTAGGGCTCCGGGTAGGGAGGGTGGGTAGGTGGATGTTTGCGGGTAACTATCTCCAACTTCAAGGGATAGTTTTGTTTGGGGTGTGCTGACTTCCCATGAGAATCCACCCCAAGCTGGCTTCTTTTTGTTAGATCATTTTCAACTTTGCTCCTCGTGAGAATCCGGTCATTTTGGGAAGTTGAGTGTTTGGTGCAGCTACACGAGATTTGAATGAGAAGCTGGGAGTAGGAGCTGTCCCAAACAAGGCCGTAACATCTATTAGTTTTTGGCTCCTTGTATTGTTACGTTGTCTTTAGTATTAACCAACATTCCCAGCCGGACAGCCACCCAAAGATGTATCATAGTGTATATCTATACATGTCATGCTTCATGACTCAAGAGTAAATGATATGTATTTTGCAAAGGAATTTGTCCTCATCTTATCACCTAGGGCTGAAACATTTTTTGACCTATAGTCTATAGAGGGTTTGTGCAACCACATAAAATTAGTGTTGTGCAAGTACGCAGCCAAACTCTGAAGTTACAATTGTTGGTGTCTGCAGGTACAGTCTAAGTTATATACCTTTTGCGCGGTCAATTGTTTCGAAAGTGATGACATCTTGCTTCGACACCGAATTCTAGAGCAACCATCGTGATCTGCCTGCCATCGCTGGATGCATAGATATCTGTAATCAACCGTGTACCTTTGACAAATGCAGGGGATTCACCTCACCACCCCCAACCCAACTAGCTCATGTAGTCATTGGGATGTGAAGACATTGAATTATGCATCGTGTGCTGAGAAATCATGTTAATCTTTTCCCTCTATTTGTACATGGCATCCCCTTTTTTTCTTTTGCCTTGGTCATTCCACATCATCTAAGAATTGGTCAACTCATTGGCGTGGATTGATAGAAATAGGGCTATGGTATCCCTGTATGGTGACGAAAATTACCATGACTGCAGTGTTGGATTGCTGGTGTGGGCAGCATGTTTGTCAAGCGTTACTAAAATCTGAATCGGTGTTTTGTCTTCATTTCGAGAACATAGGAAATCAAAAATGCAAAAGTGGAAAAATAAAAAGGAATAGGATGTGTCCGCTAGAATATTCAAGGAGTTACATGAAACAACCTAGAACATTAAATAAATAAATAAATAAGTGTTAAGCAAGTAATTAATACAGTAAATAATGTTTTATGTATAAAAATTTAGTTTGCGATTAGAAAAAAAAGAAAGAATTAGATTGGAGAATTGCCGTCAGACTCGCAGGCGAGGGTATCGATCATCGAGATACTAGACCTATCTGGGGGTAGGTCGGCATCTCTCGCTAGATAGGGGATTCATCACTTGACAAATTCATTCAAACTTGTTCGGATTGCGGGTATCTGTAGCAATTAGAGCCATATAGTAACTCTATGCATTTAGTAACTCAGTAAAAAGCCAAGGAAAAGAGCTCAATAACTTTGACAAGTCAGCCACAACTAGCCAGCACAACCGGTCAACAAGACCAGCTCATGTGCATCCCCCTTGGAGCTCACAGATCGAGGCAAGGACCCAACAGCCATGCCCTTCATTTACAACTGAAACAACAAGGAGAGCAAGCCAACACTCCATATCTCTTCAGCCAAACCGAGAGGAGCAAAGACAACAGCCCTCCCATTCTCCCCTTTTCTTCAGCCGAGAACCACCAGAGCAAAACCGAGAGCAATCAAGAAGCTCAAGCCAGCCTTCTTCCCATTTACATCGATCCAAGACTGGAGGCAACACTTGGAGCAAGAGCAACCTGAAGGAGCCCCAAGAACCCCCAAACAAAGAGGAATCCCTAAGATAGGAGATCAAACCCGAAGCAAGAAGAAGAGCAAGAAGGCGCACCGTCAAGCTGAAGAGTACCTCAACCACATCATCTACCCCAACCCGATAGCAGCAGCTTCCCCATCCCCAAACCCGACCTCAGGTGCACCACCGTAGGAGCAGTATCACTAGCATCATAGGTTGCTTGATTGGGTAGATCGGGAGGGGAATCAAAGCGGTCTTAGTGAGGTAACCCTAGGGGTTGCATGACTCATCCCCAGGACATCTATTGCTCCCCGGCAATAGGAACCACGGGTATCGTCGCCTTGCCATCCAACCTAGCGCCTTAAAATCATCATAGTCCAAAACCGTGGCAACTCAAAAATAGGAGCTAAAAGTAAAACATGCAAATCAATCTAGAACTCCATTAGAGAGCTTGGCCTGGAGTTGGCCAGTAGAGAAGGGAAGGGAGAGATTAGAGAATAGGAGAGAGGAGGCGGCCGGCTTTGGTCGAGCCGAGGAGGGAGAGCAGGCCTGATAGGAGATGAGAGGAGAGAGGGATGAACAACTGGAAGAGAGGGAGGAACCAGAGTAGTCGGCCAGCACAGGGAGGAGTAGAGGGAGTCGATCCCAGGGAGAGGAGGAGGGGAGCCCAAGGAAGGAGAAGAACCAGAGGCTTCGGCTAGAGAGAAGAGCCGGGGAGGAGAAAAGAAAAAGAAAAAGAAAAGAAGAGAAGGGAAGAGAAGAAGAGAAGAGAATAAAATAAAAAGAAAAAAAAAGCAGGGAAAGAAAAGGAGAGAAAAATTAGAAATTGTCTCCCATTGCGAACCATGTTAGACTAAATTTGATCGTCTCATAAAATTTTCAAAATAACTAGATTAGTGGTGAGTAAGTAGTTAATGAAGATATAAATTTGTAAATCTGGTAATAACTAAAAATGCTGATTTTAATACCTCACCAAAATAAAATTTGTGCCAAAGTAATAATTTTAATTCAAATGAGCAGCACCTCTTCTTTAATAATTAGCAATCCAGAAAAGGTTAGACGCCATCTGTTAGCCACCTAAAATTTGGCATTTCTGGTAAATTAAGGAGCCTTGATAAGTTTCATAAAATTATTTAGCACTAAAATTTGAAACAATGGCAGAGAGACTACCTTCATTTAAAATAGGAATAATCTGATATATGCCACTCCTCAATCTGAAAATTCGATGGCATGTGTAAAAAATGCCACTCAATGGCATGATTTTCAACATGCCATCGAATTTCCAATTCCTAGAGTGGCAAATATCCAAATGCCCCTTTAAAATATGCCATATTAAAAATGTAATAAATTCATAAAACTTAATTTGTAGTGAACAATCTATCCGCACTAATTTTTCAACCTGTTAAGAGAAGATTGGAAGCCTTAAAAACACACCATAGTTTAATTGCTCTATAAATTTTAATACTCCATAATTCTAGGAATTGAATTGAATCTATTAAGAGACCACCTTCAGACTTTAGTGAGGTAGAGTATTACAATCCCTATCCAGGCAAGTTTCTTTTGACCATATTTATCAAAGTTTTCAACTGATTTCAGATATTTGTTCTATCATCAATCATGGAATAGTATATTGCAAATGAAAACCTTAACTTGGTCATGGATGAAAATATGGTTTGAGAAATAATTCATCGAGATAATAAGTGGATAATGGGTATGTATTGGATGACTAAGGTGGTAAGACCAATATGGACCTAGTGAGGCATATTGGTAAGATCAACTGGCAAGATCAGTAAGACCGTTGAGGCAAAACCGATAAGACCAGAGATACTGGTAAGGCCCGTTGAGGCAAAACCAGTAAGACCAAGGGAAACTGGCAAGACTTGTAAGGCCCGTTGCAGCAAAATCAGTAAAATCAAGGGAAACTGGTAAGACTGGTAAGATCCATTGCGTCAAAAACAATAATACCAAGGGAAACAAGTAAGACTAGTAAGGCCGTTGAGGCAAAACCAGTAAGATTGAGGGAAACTGGTAAGACTGGTAAGGCCATTGAGGCAAAACCAGTAAGACCAAGAGAAACTAAGTGGTACAAACCTGCACAGGGTTAAAATCTTGAATTTGGGTCTATCTCCTATACTGTGGGCTTTTGAAGCTAATCTATCTTATGTACGAGTGTTAGTAGTCTTTTCGTTGAATTTAATCTTGCATTGTTTTTATTTTAATAAAACCTATTTTGAGAAAAAGGTTGAGAATGAGAAAGTGATATTCCAGTGAAAGTGAAATTAGTTTCTCATTATTGCATATTGCTATTAATGCTCACTGAGTACTTTGTACTCATTCTTGCTTAATTCCCCTTTTGCTTAGAAAATTACTTCGGTGGTCAAGCGGCTGGTTTGGTCTTGGATCCAAAGGGTGTCTACAAGGCAGGGGTGAGGGTCACCCGTAGAATCAAGTGTACAAAGATATCAGCTACCAGGAGTGTTAGGATGTTGGGTAGATCGTACACCCGCTTGGTTCGACCTTGGTTGATTACTACTGTTATATTATATTTTTGTTGTACTTGGATGTATATATAATTAATAAATTGAACCTGTAGCCCTACATGGCATGAAATGTAATAAAGTTCCATTTCAATATCTAATTATTGTTTTGACACTCTAAACACGATATACTAACTGATAAAATATTTGGTGCACTCGATATTTTAATTAGCTAATATACCGAGATCCGTGTAATTATCTCAGAGTAGTAGCGATGGTTACTATTGTTACCCCCGGCTAATTATACAGGTCACACATTGCAAACTTTTCTATGAAACCTCATGGCAACTTTTCACCAAAATTCCTATGGGATTTAACCCTATCGAGAGGAATTTCAGAGATCTCATCAACATTATACATTGCCTGATGGGAACCTTTTTTAGGGATTTCAATCCTCTAAAATTCCTCCATTCCCCCACAGTTCCAAATCAAGCCAAACCACCATATTAACAGGGGAAGGATTTAACACCCTCAAAACTGACGTGTTACTGGGAAAAAAAACGTTAGGGCTTTGTTATGCGAGCACCGAACACAAAATACATCATCAACATTTTGGCAACCGCTTCTACGCGATTACGCATTTTCCTTGGCCCCTTTCACCTCATGCATTTCATTGCTTTAAATTTATAACATCCAGCAGCCTTTACAATTCCTGACCATTACATTTTTATGACAACAAAAAAGTCTGTTCCGACACGACACCCACAGAACATACTCCAGTATATTCGTCCCAAATCCTGCTGCAAATTATGCAAGGCATGAGGGTGTCCGTCCAGGGGCGCTTGAATTAGCAATGGACACTGCACATTTTTTAAAAAAATTTGACAAGGCTATATACTTACATTAATACTGCTGGGATTAGATTTACACGTTACACTAGAGCTGTCAGAACCAGGAAATCACATGCCCATGGCTCTTGACGAGGAAAGCTCGGCTTCTCCATCCACTTCGCTTCCTGCTCTGTCCCCCATTGCCTGCAACATTTTTCCAAGAAACATTATTGACAACTAATGATATAATTATACATCCAGCAACATCAGGCAGCAAACAGGAAAGTCAAGCTCACTGAGGTTAGCAACCCATACCTTCATCTGGGAGACATAACGATCCAAAGCTCCATCACCATAAAGGATCTTCGCTCCAGAGCCAGGTTGATCAACCGACCCAATGGCATCTTCATCTACAACCACTGCATCGATTCGCTTCTCTCCAGATTTTGCATCTGGAATCTGTAAGGAAGCAGACAATCATTAAAATAAACCTGCATTTCAGCTCCATTGAGTTTATGAGTAAGGTCGACAATAAAAAAAGGGATACAAAATCGTCAGGAAACAAACCTCATACATGGCATCCATGAGAATATTCTCAAGGATAGTCCTTAAACCCCGTGCACCCGTGTTTTTGGACATTGCCTTTTTTGCAATTATTCCAAGTGCAGCATCTGTAAAATGAAGCTTAACCTGAAAACCAACGTTGAACAAAGATGAGACACCAGGGAGATATTACTGTGCATGTTTCCATGGTAAATATACTCACATTATTCATGCTGAACAATTTCTTGAATTGTTTTCCTAGAGCATTCTTTGGCTCTGTGAGAACCTAGTAGGATATAATTGTATCAGTGATCCCATGAGAAGTTTTCTAATAATCATATAAAAATACGAGTACATGCTTTTCCAGATAAGGCAGCATTAAACTGCATCACAAAATGATGCTAGGAAAAGAAAAGAAAATTCCTGCAGCAGATAACCTACCTGAATGAGTTGGTCCTCGTTTAGAGCTGCCAAACTGACAAGGATAGGAAAACGTCCAATAAATTCTGGAATAAGTCCATATGCTATTAGATCACCACTCTCAACCTGAAAAGGAGGCATATTGAAATATTTACTAAGTTTTACAAAGCAAATACACTTGAATTTATACATGCATTCTCCCAGAAACAAAAGATTAAAAAAATGGTTTCTGGACTTGTGGTACTCACTGATTCCAACAAGGACGATGTCACTTGAGCACTTGAAATACCACCTGCCCTCATATTTGCACGCACTGGTGCCCCAAAGCCAATAGAAGAATCCTGCCGTCTTTTAAAAACAAAAAAAAGGAAAAAAACACCTTAGATGGAGATTGAGGAAACAGTAGGGACAAGCTCCAATGAAGGACAAAACAAATCGGCGGTACCCGGCTGTATTGGCCCGTACCGGTTAAAAAAATTGGTCCAAAAAATTTCTGAATTCAAAATTTGAATTTAAATGGATGAACAGTAGCTTTGGGTGGGACCTGCTAAAAACTGGCCAAATACAAATTTAGAGTTTAAATTGGATAATTGAAACCGTCCATAGAAAACCGGTTACTGCCGGCAACCAGCTAGGGTTTGGTATTTTTCCCGTAACCTTTTTTAAATCATTGGTTCCAACTAGGAAATGACAATACCTCTCTGATATAGTTTTCTCCAAGTCAACAAACGCACCACCACATATAAAAAGAATGTCCTTCGTATCTATCTGCATTATGGCATAAAGACAATTACATAATTGAAAGTAACCCAATCTTTACATACCTTAAGCAATGAGTCACTAAAAACAGAGTCAAGCTTTACTTGGCACTCAGCAGTGTGAAAATTTACTAGTTTAGGCCAGACATTTGTTGTGTAAAGAAACAACATCATATGTTTACTAAGCAGCTCTGTAGATGAAATATAACCAGTACATATTCATAAGGAAGAAATTATCTCAGCTACTAGTATGATCACAAGTATATAACCAAGAATGTATCCCGCCATATTTTTTCTCTTGGGGTTACTATTCAGGACAAGGTAACAAATGACACGGTGTAATTCTTCAGGTAAAAACATACAACCCACATATTTTCTTGTGGAATGGTGTGATATATAAGTTGTGCTAACATTACCTGTATATTATCACCACGAGGATGCTTCCTTGCTCCTTTCTCAGGGACATTGACTATCTAAACAATCCAACATTTTAGAGAAAAATATTATCAAAAGATATCCATATAGAGACATATAACAAGAAATACTCTTCTGTTTCACTGAAAACCAAAATATACCCACAAAGATCATATGATATAACCTATTAATTTGCAGCCAAGAGTTGGATGTCTAATGAAAATACCCAATCATTTGATACCACACATCATCTATGTTGTAAACACAAAATTAATATCACGAGAAACTCCAAATTAAAATCTTGCAATACACAGCATACAACAACGGACAAAGCATCAAGCCATCAGTGCTACTAGGTGGCACTGCAACAGCCATTCGACCACCATTATAAATTTGAGTACAGTTGTAGATACTACTCTTTGTTATGTTGTTTCATTTGCCCAAGGATTGTTATCTATGAAGTAGTCTGTATTTAAAGCCCAGATATCCCAGAGGAAAGTAATATCTGCTCAAAACATATAGATTTTAATTCAGTATGCCAAGAGACACATGAGCTGACCATTCAACCACAAGGTTGATACATACGACTCACCGTGCCTTCCAGCATTTTCAGCAACGCCTGCTGAACACCTTCACCTGATACATCTCTACTGATGTTAAGGCTCTCAGCCTGCATGTCGAATGCATCAACTAATTAAGGTCCATACCAAGGCAAAACAATCCAATCCAAAGCTAATTAGGCTAGACCACTAATTAGACCTTCTTTGTGATCTTATCAACTTCATCGATGTACACCATCCCTTGTTGTGCTGCTTGCACATTAAAATCTGCCACCTAGTTAATAAAATAGAACACCCAAAGTTCACTATCAAAGGAAAGGTATTTAGACAATAAGTAGCTTCAATTAATTTTAATGCATGTGTATTGAGTGAAAAATCATACCGTGAGTAACTTGTATAATATAGATTCTACATCCTCTCCTACATACCCTGCCTGCAGGAAGTTGGAAAATTTAAGGCTTGGTGCCGGAACCAAGTAGAGAGAGAGAGAGAGAGAGACCGATGAAGGCTTTGCTTGCAGTAGCAAAGAGCAATAAATGATTATACATTATTTCACTGATAACTTATGTCATTTGCGTGACAATATGTGATCCTTTTGTATTGCTATTCAGTTCTATGGCTCGGGAAGAACTATTGGACATCTACATCTATGTGAACTTGAGCATTTTAGCTCACACCCAACAGTTCTCTAACTAATGAACTCAAATTACAAGTTCAAGTTCTCAATATTGAATACACACAACAGATACTGCATGATCAATACCTACATTTATATAGAATTCAATAAAGCACAAGTCTAACATAGTTTACATGCTATCATTAACTGATGCTCGCAACGTTGTCTACAAAATGATGTTGCTTGTGTGCTTAGACTATGCATTTATGATATTTTCTGGAATGTAAAAGTTAGTAAACACTTGCCTGAGTCAATGTTGTTGCATCAGCAATTACAAATGGCACATTCACAAAGCGAGCTAATGTCTTAGCAAGTAAAGTTTTACCTGTGAAAGATATGAGGCATCCAAACAGAATATTGATGAGTGCCCTCCTTATTTGTTATAGTTGATCCAATATAGTAGAATACAGAATTGACATAGTTCAATTACATCAACTGTAAACGGCTGCAAACTTCTTACCAGAGCCAGTAGGCCCCATTAACAGTACATTGCTTTTCTCTAGTTCAACATTGTCATCAACATCAGCTTCTCCATCAAAAGCACCCAAATCTGCTCCAGACCTAATTGTTTTAGCTTATATACCACATAATTAGTCACTGAAAGATATACAGGTATTCTAATTTCTGTGGGTACAGGAATAAAATCCTTCATCATTTCGTGAACAAAACAACAATAATTGAGGCGGTGCAATGAAACTGACCCTTTTTGTAAAGATTGATTGTATATCCGTTTATAGTGGTTGTATACTGCAACAGATAGCACCTGCAAATTCAACAGGTTATATTAGATCTGAAAATCAAAACTACGGAAGTATTGACTAACACAAAACTGAGCAAAAGTACTCTACCTTATCATGAGAATGGGAATGAATGAATATCTAGGTGAAGGTGAAGTGAAGCCATAACTACTCATGGCTAATACATCTTAAAGGGAGAAAAAGGTGACATTTAGAAAACACCAGTAATCGATTGATCAATCTTATCAACACTTTCTGTACTAAATTTTGTGCACGGAACTTGTACTATATTTGGTTGGATGATGGAGATCGAGCAAAGATGGGTGCAAATCAAGAGTTGGATTGAATGTGGAAACTGGAAAGTACCAAGGGTCCATATAACTTTTTTAAATAAGTTTTGTACAATTATTACTTATTAGCATGTCGAGTGTTTCCTCTACTGAAAATTTGATCAGTGTGACTAAAGAATAAAATTGTTTCTTTATCATTCTTTCACAGTCAGCTCACTCGTGCTTCTCTTGATCAAAACCAGTAATGGCAAAGAGATCACCGTTTTCTGACTGCTTAAGGAGCCAACAAAGTTAAACCACAGGAGGGCAAGTGTATATCTTTCGTTTTACTGCAATTCTCCAATCAAAATACATTTCCAAGCAATCAGTTCAATCCAAAAGTACATTTCTAATTTATTCCATTATCACCCACTAGAGGTCAAATAGACTAAAGTCCCTACTTCAAAGTTTAAACCCCTGAATTCAGATGGAGCTCAACATCGATGGAAGAACACCACACACACACCTCATCTCATAGAGTTGCAAGTTTATGACAGAAGAATAGAATTGAAAATGTTTTTTTGATAACCTAGAAGTAGATCATTGACATTAAACTGTACTAGTTAAGACTGGTAAAAATGATCACTTTGCTCCTCTTCACTTAGTCACTTACCACGGGTCAACATAATCACAATTTACAAAACGAGAATAACAAAAGCATGAACAGAGCAAAATTAATGGGAATTCTCACCTTCTTGGCTCTGTCCTGCCCAATCACATACTTGTCCAACCCCTTACAAATCTCCTTGGGCGTGGGTAAATCCTTCCCAAGGTTCGACCCGCCCCATCCGTCCTTCCCCACTCCCTCCTCACCCCCACCGCCACCAGCTCCTCCTCCCCCGCCGCCGCCGCCGCCGGCGACGCGGACGACGTTAAGGTTAGGATGGAACGGCGGCCCGGGCGGCACGTGCACCGCCACGCCGCCCCCGTCCCCGTCGTCGCGCGACGACGAGCTCGCCCGGATGGCCTCCCAGAAGGAGGGGCCCCTGGCCCTGAGGCCGTCGGTGGGGAGGTCGGCGCGGATGCGGCCGATCTCGACGAAGGTGCCCTGGAGAGGGGCGAGGAGGTGGGGGCAGAAGAAGTAGGCGGTGCGGCAGTTGGGGCAGAGGTTGAGCGCCTGGTAGCCGCCGGCGCCGGCGGGGGCGGAGGGGGGAGGGCCCCGGTGGGAGAAGAGGATGTCCATGTGCTTGGAGCAGCGCGGGCAGTGGGCCTCCGCGCGTATGCGGCGTGGCTCGGGCTCGTCGGTGGAGGAGGACGAGGAGGAGCCGCCCCCGGAGGATGATGTGCCCTCCCACTTGCGCCGCTCCTGGAGGCGGCGATGCGGCGGCGCCGACACCGCGGAGGTTGGGGAGCACTCG
The DNA here is from genome assembly GCA_036346355.1 of Rhipidocladum racemiflorum. Taxonomy (NCBI): domain Eukaryota; kingdom Viridiplantae; phylum Streptophyta; class Magnoliopsida; order Poales; family Poaceae; genus Rhipidocladum; species Rhipidocladum racemiflorum. Next base: position 27,673,352 of record CM070571.1, read on the forward strand.
GCCGCGGTGAGGGTGGAGGCGGCGCGCGTGGCAGCGGCGGCGAGGCGCCTCCACCGGATGAGACCGGACATGGCGGAGGGCGCGGGCGAGGCGAGGGGCGCGTGCGGAGCTGCGGATTGGAGAAGAGAGAGGGAGAGAGAGTGCGCGTGTTTTGTGTGGGATTTTGTGGGTGTGGATAGCGAATTTTCTGCGGTTGTTTTTCTCGTGGGCTTGTGAGGTTTTTTACGTGGTGGGAGTGGATAGTGTATTTCGAGACGGTGAGACTGGGATTAGATAGGAGACATTTTTGTCGAAAAAATTCGTATTTAATATAATATTTGGCTCGTATTTACGAAATGATATAACAATTTTGCGTATTTAAAAAAAACAATCATCTCCGGTTGTCTAAAAACCAAAATGCATCTTCGTTTCGTTGAAAACCAGACAATGTGTATTTAGAAGACGGGGAACCGGACAAGAGCATCAACGGTGCATGGGCAACCGGCTATGGGCGCACAGTCGACGAGGAGGCCTATGGCCGGTTCCTAGGCAACCGGCCAAGGAGCAAGGGGCCAGGCCACGCGCGCACGGTCGACGAGGCTTGGTTGCCAACCAAAAATCACTCCACGACGCACCGAAAGGCCAGACAGGAAGAACTGTGGGGGACTGTGGAGTGGAATTTTTCCAACGTGATTAGCGGAGGCTGGCTTATAAGAAGGAGGGAGGAGTCACGGTCGACGATCGCGAGGTTTCCTTCCTGATTAGTGACGAGAGCGAGGTTTCATTCTCCAGTGAGTGAAGTTTTGCGAGCGCGAGGTTACGCGGAGGAACATTCTACGACGTATTGTGTGGTTATGTTATCGATTAACATGTGAAAGTGAAGTAGTGTATTCGTAGAGAAGATATTAATTGGGTTTCTATTTTGGTTATGCAGAGGAAATCACGGTACTGACACAACCGAAGTCAGAAACGATTTTTCATCTTAAAACTGCTGCAGCAGCAATCAAGGTGCACATTACTAAAGTTTAGTCATTTGTATAACTAATGATATACTTTTATTTCCGCAATCGTGCTATAATAATTTATGTGTAGCATTTGACATGCTATATTTAGCTTAGTTGCATGGTAAATCCAAATTGAGTGAGACAAGACATGCAATTCTTGTAAAATCATTAGCTTTGAGAGTACCCAAAAATATTTAGTATGTGATCACCGTACAACTTTTAAATTTCAATTTGGTTAGAAGTGACGCTATGTTCCATTTCTCGGTTTCTGTTCTTGGACCCGAAGAATTTATGAAATAATCCTAGCACCTAAAAACTTCTACGTCTATAAGAATATTCAAATGGAATAAAAAGTTAAATGAACCCTTCTCGCATAAAATAACAACATTCTTTTGAGACTCTGAGTCTTTCCTCGAATGCTCAACTATCTCGGAGGGCTAGACCCTCTGATGACCATTGGACTGTATTAATTTCAGACGATTATTCGCTTAAGCGAAGGACTGTTTTTATTTTGAATGAATGACTGTTTTTATTTCGAACGATTATTCGCTTTAAGCAAAGGACTGTTTTTATTTTTGGACGTAATCACCACTTGGACCCGAAAGGAGTTGACCTCCTTTCTCAACTTAACAACTCGAACCAACGTAGTTGCTTAATCTGACGTAAATATTGGTGCGCCGAACTTATGGACCTCGGTAAGTTATTTTGCATTATTAATTCTTTTGCTTCTTACTGCTGTTTTTTGCTTCGTGTAGATACCGACGTTGTAGAGACCGCACCCGTCGACCACGACTCCATTTTAGAAAACTGCGAGCAAGGTAAGCACCTCCTTCGATCATGTTGTTCCCATTATTTTACTTAGATTATGTTGTTTTGAAGAAATCTATGTATGCATGCGTTAATTTCCGTAAGCATCCAATATTGCGAACTTGGTAGATATATCTCTGCATTCCATAAAAATTTGACATGACATCCTTGACAGCTTTAAGATTGGGCTAGACATCTATTAATGTTCCATTTCACGGTTTCTGTTCTTGGACCCGAAGAATTTACGAATTAATCGTAACACCTAAAAACTTTGAAGTCCTTAAGAGTATTCAAATGGAATAAAAAGTGAAATTAACTCTTCTCGCATAAAATAACAACTTTCTTTTAGGACTCTGAGTCTTTCCAGAGGTCAGGACCCTCTGCCGAGCTTGCACTCGAACGTTGAACTATCTCGGAGGGCTGGACCCTCTGATGACTATTGGACTGTATTAATTTCGGACAATTATTCACTTAAGCGAATGACTGTTTTTATTTCGAACGAATGACTGTTTTTATTTCACATGATTATTCGCTTTGAGCGAAGGACTATTTTTATTTTTAGACGTAATCACCACTTGGACCCGAAAGGAGTTGACCTCCTTTCTCAACTTAATAACTCGAACCAACATAGTTGCTTAATCTGACTTAAATATTGAAGCGCCAAACTTTCGGACCTTGGTAAGTTATTTTGCCTTATTACTTCTTTTGCTTTTTATTGCTGTTTTTTGCTTCGTGTAAATACCAACGTTGTAGAGACCGCACCCGTCGACCTCGACTCCGTTGCATAAAACTCCGAGCAAGGTAAGCACCTTCGTCGATCATGTTGTTCCCATTATTTTACTTAGATTACTTATTTTACTTAGATCATGTTGTTCCCTTCGAGTAATTTCTAATTAAGTAGGTTTACAATGTAAGAAATAATCAATTTGCTACAACTTGATTATTTCACGCTTAAAAATTATGAAACCACTTTTCTTATTCTCATTACGCAGTGAAGAACATGAATTTGTAAGAATACTTAGGGTGTACCATTTAGCTTTTATACGATACCTCATATAAGAAACAATGACACAGTTAAAGTATACCGTAATTGCTTAATTCATGAGAAAGAATAAGAGAAAGAAAAGAAGAAAAAAGAAAAGGGAAAAACAAGAAAAACATTTCATTTGAAAGAGTATTGGAAAGTACAAATCTTAGTCTGTGCGAAACTTGTAGAATCGATCAGGATAATTCAAATGGGTTAAAAATGCGGAGCGCAACCAGTCGATCAATTTAATAAAGCACGACCATATAAAATTGAGTGAAGCCTTAAAAATATGAAAGTAAAATTTACAAATCCTAAAATAATATGATAAGCGGGTTGGGAAAATAAATTTGAATTTATAGTTAATTTTTAGTAATTTCTAATTAAGTAAGTTTTTAATGTAAGAAATAGTCAATTTGCTATAACCTGATTATTTCATGCTTAAAAATTATGAAACCACTTTTGTTATTCTCGTTACGCAGTAAAGAATGTGAATTTGTAAGAATACTTAGGGTTTACCATTTAGCTTTTATACGATACCTCATATCCGAAGCCATGACACAGTTAAAGTATATCGTAATTCCCTAATTCATGAGAAATAATAAGAGAAAGAAAAGAAGAGAAAAGAAAAGAGAAAAACAAGAAAAATATTTCATTTGAAAGAGTATTGGAAAGTACAAATTTTAGTATGTGCGAAACTTGTAGAATCGGTCAGGATAATTCAAATGGGTTAAAAATGCGGAGCGCAGCCGGTCGAACAATTTAATAAAGCGCGGCCATATAAAATCGAGTCAAGACTTAAAAATCTGAAATTAAAATTTATAAATCCTAAAATAATACGATAAGCTAGTTGGGAAAAGAAATTTGAATTTATAGTTAATTTTTAGTAATTTCTAATTGAGTAGGTTATCAATGTAAAAAATAATCAATTTGCTATAACCTGATTATTTCACGCTTAAAAATTATGAAACTGAAAAGATGAGAAAGTTGCCTAGAGGGGGGGGTGAATAGGCAGTTTAAAAATTAAACTAAATTTGTCGCAGCGGAAAGAGTATCTAACTTCAGATTGGATCTAACTTCCGATATAATCGGAACTTCCGATACCAGTTCGGAATGTCCGATCGACTTTGGACACGGACAATTAATAACTGGGAGTAAAGAACTTGGAATGCAATCTAAGAACGTTATATCAACTAAATAAGGAAACAAGCTTAAGTAAAGTAAGGTAAAGACGCGGATTTGTTCCCGGAGTTCGGATTCTTGAGGGAATCCTACGTCTCCGTTGAGGAGGCTCCAAAGAGCCGGGTCTTTTCCAACCCTTTCCTCCCAAACCTCGGTCACACTTGAGGCTTGGTTCCACTATTGGTTCCTTTCCTTTCGGAGGCGGAGCCGGCCTTCACAAACTTCTCACGGCGTCCCACAATCCTTGGGAGCTCGTGAGCGACACCTAGCCGTCTAGGAGTCCTTCAACCTCCAAGAGAAACAAATACACCGTTGAACGATCTTGGAGGAACACTCTTAAGCTCGAGATGAATGACACTTGCTTTTCACTCTTAGCTCCAAATCTCGCTTTTAGTCCTCACTCCTTGGATGATCCCTAAGATCAAAGGGGAGGGCTCAAAAGTAGACTAGAGAGGGCTCAAGGTGCACTAGAGTTCTGTCAAATAGAGTGTGTGTCCCTCAAATGAGAGAGGAGTGGGGTATTTATAGATTCTTGCAAAAACTAGCCGTTATACACCCACTCACCGCATATCTAACTTCCGATATCAACATCGGAATGTCCGATATGTGCAAACAATCAGAACTCAAGCGCACTCCAACTGTCGAAAAAGATGCATCGGAACTTCCGATGTCAATATCGGAACTTCCGATGTTCCCAGAAAAGCCCTTAACAAAATGCTTCTAAGTCCATATCGGACTGTCCGATATAACCATCGGAACTTCCGACTTAACATCGGAATGTCCGATCCAATATATCAGAATGTCCGATAATTCCAAAGAGCCCCCTTTTTCAGGATTGAACACATCGGAACTTCCGATGTCAAATATCGGAATTTCCGATATTTACAGAGAGCATCCTGGAAGGCATCAGCAACGTATCGGAACTTCCGATCGAAAATATCGGAACTTCCGATGCATCTACCACACACCGGACTGAAGCAAGCATGCACATCGGAATGTCCGGTCACATCGGAACTTCCGATGTAATATCGGAATGTCCGACTTGAACTTTGAAAGAAACACATTCCGGTGCATGCGCAGTGACTTAGGGTCTCAACAAACATTAAAGTAACATTCATCTGAGCATAGAGACTATCCTAGATCATTCAAGATGCATCCCTCTTAATAGTACGGCATTCCTTACGACACAAAACATAGAAAATACAAGCGTAATGCTGTTTTACTCGCGTAATCTTGTTTGAGGGTATCCATTGCATGTAGACGACCTCACATTGACCCTTTTACCTGCTCATAAGCTCATTGAAGACATTAGTCTCTTTAATCGCTTGTCATTAATCAACCAAAACCAATTTGGGGGCCTAGATGCACTTTCAATCTCCCCCTTTTTGGTGATTGATGACAACCCGATTAAAGCTTACAATGAAAAAGATATAATGAGAGATTAGTCTAGGTTTAGCTCCCCCTAAAGATGTGCATTGAATAGGAAAAGATCACGAATGCACAATTTTGAAATGAATTTTGCAGGAGCTCCCCCTAGAACTGAGCATATACAGAGACGAACAATATGAATGCTAACAATTGAATAAACATTAGTATTAAAACATCCATAAAACAAGTACGAGTAACAATCATCCAACATTGCTAAGTAATGACACAAAGCAACAAGTAACAAGTCCCGAGTTCACATGATAACAAGGTTTGGAAACGAAACTAATCGATGGATGATAAGACGGAGGGTGGTAAGCTTTCTCTTCTCCCCCTTTGGCATCAAGCACCAGAAAGGAGAAAAGGAGAGAGAGAGAGAGAGAGAAAACTAGTCCGACTCCTCGGAAGCAGCATTAGAGCCAGACTCATCATCGTCCTCGGACTCATCTGAAGCTGCAGGCGCTGGAGCAAAAGGATCCTCAACTTCTTCTTCACTGCTCTCATCCTCTGAACACTCTAGATTTAAATGCCTTTGAATATCCTTGAGTCTCTTGGTGTTCTTTTTTGTCTTGGCCGCATTGCCCTTGCACAGACAAAGATTGACTTCAAAGCGGAGGATTGGAGAGGATGATCCACCGGCAATGCAGCAGGAGGAGCAAAGTGGCGGAGGAGGAAGCAAAGACTCTAGTCGAAGCACGCCTAGCAGGCCGAGCCGGGGCCTTGATCGCCTGGACCAGAATCCAGCGTGCCTAGCATCATACTCAAAATGCTGGTGAGTTATGTGCTCAATCATATGCATGATGAATGGAGCATAACCACAGCTTCTCTTTGGCTCCTGAGCAGTCAAACGGATCTCATTCCAAATGAAATCAAACACATCAAAAGGACGCTGTCTATCTCTCATCCTACTCAGCAGATTTCTTGAATAGGACAGAATATGAGAGGCGTCACCTTCCTTGGGAGCCAGCGTCTTCCTGAAAAGCCTGTTGAGACAGGCAAAGAAAGGCTTCATGCCTTTTGTGCTTCCTTCCTCAAAGTCTGCAGCTTCATCATAGAGAAAGTTTAGGTTAGAGGCACCCAAAGAAGCTTCATTGTGAATTTGATCCTTGTCACGACAAATACCACCGGTGAATCCAAGACAAATGAGCAAAGTTGACATAGGAGATCTCATACCAAACTCCTTCACTATCCAATGCAAGGTGGAGACTCTGCCCTGGAGATGTACAGGTGGAGTAGAACTGAGCAATGATCTCAATGTTCCAGTCATGCTGAAAGCTCATTATCCTCTTTGTCCCAGTTCTCTCACAAGCTGCAACAACCTCTGTGAAGGTTGCATCATCAGCTGCAGCCATGTAATCCCAGTCGACCCACTGCATCAGAATGACTGGATTCTTCCTAGTCAAAATGATAGACTCATAGAAGTCCTGCTGAAAGAAATTCCAGAAGCGATAGTCAGTCGAGAACTGTGCAATTGCCCTGGGGTTCTGCTCTCTGGCTTCGCGCACTTTGGCGGCTTTCCCTTTGTAGCTCATGGGCTTCCTCTTTAGACGAGGATTCCTTTCTGCCTGCCTGAGCCTTGGAACTGCTGGGTCTGGAACAGGTTGAGGTTGAGAAGCCCCTGCCACAGCTTTGCCCTTCCTAGAAGGCAATGGTGTTCCTCGAGGTACGTTCACAGTCTGAGCAGGAGGGTCAGGTGGAGGGTCACTGATTTGAATGCCTGGTCCTCCACTGCCTCTACCTCTGCCTCTGCCTCTGCCCGCAGCCTTTTTAGTTCTTGCTCCTGTCGGAGTCTGCCTTGGCCTTTTGGCGCCTACCACTGCTGGGTCTGCTGGGGGCTGAGAGCCACCTTGACTGGGATCCATTGATCTAAGGACAGAGAGAATCGATTAAGCTTATGAGAGGAACAAACTTGGTTTGGTTTTCATTCAGTAGACATCGGAAGTTCCGATTCAATATCGGAAGTTCCGACATGAGATCGGAAGTTCCGATAATTTCGATCGGAATGTCCGATGTTTACGGATCTAAACCAACACAACGTTTCTCCCAAACCAACCGATACAAAGAGATGAAACCTGACAGGAATGAACCAAAGGAATAGATGAACAAGTTCACCAAAACGATTTCTCAAAAAGATGCCCTAGATCCAAAAGGAAAGGATTGAGCCCTAGGGTTTACCTCACGAAGAACACGGAGAAATCACGCGGAGAGATCGGTTCTCTTCAAGATGGAGTCCTTCCCAAGCGAAGATCGGAAGTTCCGAGAGGTCGGAATCTCCGATAACGGCACAACGAAGAAAAAGGGAAGGAGAGGCCAAAGAGACACGAAAAAAAGGACAAAAGAAAGTGAAAGGGTACGGTCACTTTCTTAAGTGCGGAGGAGACATCGGAAGTTCCGATATTACATCGGAAGTTCCGATGTGGAAAAACTGCCAGACATCGGATATTCCGATGATTTGATCGAATGTTCCGATGTGTTGATTTTTCCAGCAAACAGAGAAAGAAACAAGGAATTTGAGTGAAGTCTGAAAACTCTGAGTCATGTGAACTTAAGGAGGATCACTCCACTTGTCATCAGCAAGCATTCAAGCAATCAAAACTATGATTACAAGTGAATTGATCTGAGATTAAGATCCAACTAAAAACATTTTTTTTTTAAATTCACTCAATTTGTTTTTCAATCGTTTTGTTTCGAAATTGAGCTAAATAGCAGCAGTCAATGAGTGCAATCTTTCAAGACACAATCCGAAAGTCTAGGACATTTAGCTCACTTCTAAGCTCGCAAAAGCGCTTCTCATCTAGAGGTTTGGTAAAGATATCGGCCAATTGTTTTTCGGTTCTCACATAGGTAATATCTATGTCTCCCTTAAGAGAGTGATCTCTAAGGAAGTGGTGTCGGATATCTATGTGCTTGGTCCGAGAGTGTTGAACGGGATTGTTGGCTATTTTAATCGCACTCTCATTGTCACATAAGAGTGGTACCTTTTCCATATTAAATCCAAAATCCTTCAAGGTTTGCCTCATCCATAACAATTGTGCACAACAACTTCCTGCGGCAATGTATTCGGCTTCCGCGGTGGATAGAGCCACTGAATTTTGTTTCTTTGAGGACCAAGACACTAGTGATCTACCTAGAAATTGACAAGTCCCCGAAGTGCTTTTTCTATCCACTTTGCAACCCGCATAATCAGCATCCGAATAACCAATCAAATCGAATTTTGATCCTTTAGGATACCACAGCCCTAAACTAGGTGTGTGAACTAAATATCTAAGAATTCTTTTCACGGCTACTAGGTGGCACTCTCTCGGAGCGGCTTGAAATCTTGCACACATACACACACTAAGCATAATATCAGGCCTAGATGCACAAAGGTAAAGCAATGAACCTATCATGGATCGATATACCTTTTGATCCACAGGGTTACCTTCTTCATTTAGACCAAGATGACCGTTGGTTGTCATTGGTGTATGAATTGGCTTGGCGTTCTCCATGTCAAACTTCTTGAGCATATCTTTGATGTACTTTGTTTGACATAGGAACGTCCCTTCCTTGAGTTGTTTGATTTGAAATCCGAGAAAGAATTTCAATTCACCCATCATTGACATCTCAAATCTCTTCGTCATCAACCTACTAAATTCCTCACAAAAGTTTTTATTAGTGGACCCAAATATAATGTCATCGACATATATTTGGCACACAAATAAATCATTATCAACATATTTTGTGAAGAGAGTAGGATCAACTTTACCAATTTCGAAACCCTTTTTAATAAGAAAATCCTTAAGGCATTCATACCACGCTCTAGGTGCTTGCTTAAGCCCGTAGAGCGCCTTATGGAGTTTGTAGACATGAGTAGGGTTCTTATGGTCCTCCATTCCCGGCTGTTGCTCAACATAGACTAATTCGGCGATTGGACCATTTAGGAAAACACTCTTGACGTCCATTTGATAAAGCTTGAAATCATGGTGAGTAGCAAATGCAACTAATATACGAATTGATTCTAATCTAGCAACTGGAGCATAAGTCTCACCAAAATCCAAACCTTCAATTTGAGTGAATCCTTGAGCTACCAACCGAGCTTTATTTCTTGTGACAACTCCGTTCTCGTCTTGTTTGTTGCGGAAGACCCATTTGGTTCCAATCACGTTTTGATTAGGCCTTTCCACTAGTGACCATACTTTGTTTCTAACGAAGTTGTTAAGCTCTTCATGCATAGCCATTATCCAATCCGGATCTCTTAGTGCATCTTCAACCTTCAAAGGTTCCAAAGTAGACACAAAGGAGTAAAATTCACAAAAATTAGCTACTCTAGAGCGTGTAGTTACCCCCTTTTGAATGTCACCGAGAATGTTATCGATGGGGTGGTCTCTTTGAACACTTTGATGCACCCTCGGATGTGGCATTTGAGAGACATGTTGGATTGGTTCAAGGTCTTCATCTTGAGCATCCTCCACGAGTTTGCTTGTACTCCCTAGAGGAATGTCTTGACTTTGGCTTGAAGTAGGAGGCTCGACTTGTGTAGATGAATTGCCTTGGTGTACCTTTTCTTGCGGCCTCACTTCACCTATTGCCATCTTCTTGATTGCAATGCTTGGTTCTTCCTCATTTTCTAGCACATTCAAATCAACTTGCTCTACTTGAGAGCCGTTAGATTCATCAAATGTCACGTCTCTCGCTATTTCAACACAACCCGAGGTTTTGTTGAAAACGCGATATGCGTAAGCATTTGATCCATATCCTAACAAGAAACCTTCATCAATCTTTGGAGCAAATTTGGAGTTCTTAGGCTTCTTGTTAAGGATGAAACATCTACTACCGAAAACTCTAAAATATGAAACATTTGGTTTGTTACCGGTGAGGAGTTCAGATGCCGCTTTCTTCAATATCTTGTGGAGATATAATCGGTTGATGGCATGACAAGCGGTGTTGATAAATTTTCCGCCAAAATTGATCGAAAACCTTGTATTCATCAAGCATTGTCCTTGCCATCTCGATTAATGTCCGGTTCTTCCTTTCTACCACTCCATTTTGTTGAGGTGAGTATGGAGCGGAGAACTCGTGCTTGATCCCTTCTTCATCAAGGAATTCTTCGACTTGAGTATTCTTGAATTCGCTTCCATTATCGCTTCGAATCTTTTTGATCTTCAACTCGAATTCATTTTGGGCTCTTCTTGCAAACTTCTTGATTATCCCTTGCGTTTCACTTTTCTCTTGCAAAAAGAATACCCACGTGAAGCGTGAAAAATCATCGACAATGACTAAACCATATTTGTTACCTCCGATGCTTATGTAAGCAACGGGTCCGAAGAGGTCCATGTGTAGAAGCACCAATGGTTTTATCGTCGTCATGATATTCTTTGCGGGATGACGCGCTCCAACTTGCTTTCCGGCTTGACAGGCGCTACAAATCCTATTTTTCTCAAACTCAACATTCGTTAGACCAATGATGTGATCACCTTTTAGAAGCTTGTCGAGGTTTCTCATGCCAACATGAGCTAGCTGGCGATGCCACAACCAACCCATGCTAGACTTTGCCATTAAGCATGTTTGAAGTTTAGCGCTATTTGAGTTGAAATCAACCAAATAGAGTTTACCCTTCAAATATCCTTTAAAAGTAATTGAGGAATCGTCTCTTCTAAAGATGGTCACATCCATATTAGTAAAAAGACAATTATAACCCATCTCGCAAAGTTGCGACACGGATAGCAAATTGTAATTTAAGGATTTAACTAGAAGAACATTTGATATTGAATGATCATTAGAAATAGCAATTTTACCTAATCCCATTACTTCACCTTTACCATTATCTCCAAACACAATATTTTCATATTGTGACCCTTTTTCATCAAAAGATGAAAACATTTTCTTTTCTCCGGTCATGTGGTTTGTGCAACCACTATCAAGCACCCAACTTGATCCACCGGAGGTATAATCCTACAAGAGCACATTAGACCTTGGTTTTAGGTACCCAAATCCTTTTGGGTCCTTGCATGTTAGTGATTAAAACCTTCGGTACCCACACCTTCTTCTTACTCCTTTCACTGGAGTTGTGGGCACCGACAAAATGAGCAATCACTTTACCACGGTGATTTCTCTTCAACATATATGATGCATAGTGAATGGGATGAGTTGTATGATGTTGAAGATACTTCTTTGATTCTTGCCCGGTCTTAATGACTTATGTGGTGGTCAATGGTTGCTTGTCATTTCCTTTGACAAACTTGATGCATTCCTTACCTTTTACCACACGGTCATTTCCCTTGCAATCGTACTTATCATATCCTAGCCCTTCTTTATTTTTGTTTCCACGAGTGTTGATTGTTTTGTAGAGGGCATCCTTGGATTGATAAGTCTTGATGCAACCATACTTTACCAAAGCATTCAATCTCTCGTTTTCTCCTTTTAATACTTGCACAAGTTGGGAATTAGTAGAGCAAGCATTAATATCAATATTATAGCAACGAGAGCAACCATTACTAGTGGAAGGAATAGAAGCCATTGAAGAATTAATGATTGGAGAGTTGAGGTCATTAAGAGACTCAATTTGCACTTCAAGAGCTTGAAGATTGTTTTCCAAGCTAATAACATTCTCTTGAAGCGATTCATTTGAACTCTTAAGGATCGTGATTGAATTGTTAGCCAAGTCAAGATCTTTGGTTAGCAATTCAATTTTCTCCATTTCCGTTGCGAGGAGCTTTTCAAAAGCAAGATTTCTCTTCTTTTCACAAATTAGCAATTCTTCTTGCTTTTCAAGAGTCTCCTCTTGGCTATCTATTCTTTTCAATAGTTTATTGATTTTTGCAATGGTAGATTTGTTCAAGTTGCAAAATAAAGCATCATCATCATCATCATCGCTCTCTAATTCACTATCACTACTAGGGGGTTTTGTTTTAGCCATTACCTTGCGCCCTTTGGCCATAAGACAAATAGGCGCGTCGTGGTCGGAGTCGTTGTCGCTCAATTCCCCGAAGAGTGACGTTGTTGGCGGAGCGGCTTCAATGGCGAGGGTGGCGACTCCTTCATCATCGGTGTCGGAGTCGGAGTCATTTGAATCCCATTCTTCTCCAATGTGAGCTAGCCCCGAGTACTTCTTCTTGTACGTCCTGTTCTTCTTGAGCGTCTCATTCTTCTTGGTCTCATTTGGGTTGTTCTTCTTCTTTGGACAATCGGCGATGAAGTGTCCAACTTCACCGCACTCATAGCAAGCCCTCTTGGTGTTTCTTCTTCCTCTTGATTTGTCATTGTAGTTCTTCTTGTATTTGCTTGACCCGTCATATTTGAGGAACTTTTTGAATTTCCTCACAAATAGAGCCAAGTCTTCTTCGTCTTCGCTCTCATCTTCCTCATCATCACTAGATGTTGATTCTTCCTTTTTGCTTGCCTTCAAAGCTATTTGCTTCGGTCTTGAGCTTGAGCTTTGCTTGGCAAGGTTCTTCACTTCTTTTGCTTTTTCCTCCATAAGCTCATGTGATAGAATTCTCCCTAGCACATCATTTGGAGTAAGCCTTTTGAAATCTTTTCGCTCTCGTATAAGTGTTACGGGAGTCGAATTCCTTGGAGCAAAAGCTCTCAACATCCTCTTCACCACGACGTGGTCTGTCATGTCCTTGCTTCCAAGCCCTCTGATCTTGTTCACGAGGATCATCAAGCGATCATACATTTGTTGCGGAGTTTCATCATCATTCATCACGAACCTCCCCAACTTTCCTTCAAGCAACTCAATCCTTGATTCCCTCACACTTGATGTTCCTTCGTGAGCTACTTGGAGTGTGTCCCATATTTCTTTGGCTTCTTCTAGACCATCAACCTTGTTGAATTCTTCGGGACTCAAAGCTCCAAGCAAAACACTCGCGGCTTGAGCATTACGATGGATGTTTTGTTCTTGTTGTGGTGTAAGCTCCATGTCGTCTTCCGGCATGTCTAAACCTATACACACAATCTTCCACACACTAGGATGGATTGACATCAAATGCATTTTCATCTTGTGCCTCCAAGCGGAATAGTACGTGCCATCGAAAAATGGTGCACGCCCGGAGGGCACAGTAATATAGGAATGCGAAGAAGAAGTATTCAATTTTTCATAATTAAAAGGAATTTGAGCTCCCTGCGATGACGTGGAGGTGTCACCTTCCTTGGTCCTTGCGGGAGTTCCAAGTCCGGCCTTTGGACTACCTTCTTCCCCCGACACAACAACCTTCAACCCGGTGTTGGCCATCACGTTCCCTTCAAGCGGTTAGGCCTTCGAGAAGGTCAAGCTCTGATACCAATTGAAAAGATGAGAAAGTTGCCTAGAGGGGGGGTGAATAGGCAGTTTAAAAATTAAACTAAATTTGTCGCAGCGGAAAGAGTATCGGAACTTCCGGTATTGGATCGGAACTTCCGATATAATCGGAACTTCCGATACCAGTTCGGAATGTCCGATCGACTTTGGACACGGACAATTAATAACTGGGAGTAAAGAACTTGGAATGCAATCTAAGAACGTTATATCAACTAAATAAGGAAATAAGCTTAAGTAAAGTAAGGTAAAGACGCGGATTTGTTCCCGGAGTTCGGATTCTTGAGGGAATCCTACGTCTCCGTTGAGGAGGCTCCAAAGAGCCGGGTCTTTTCCAACCCTTTCCTCCCAAACCTCGGTCACACTTGAGGCTTGGTTCCACTATTAGTTCCTTTCCTTTCAGAGGCGGAGCCGGCCTTCACAAAATTCTCACGGCGTCCCACAATCCTTGGGAGCTCGTGAGCGACACCTAGCCGTCTAGGAGTCCTTCAACCTCCAAGAGAAACAAATACACCGTTGAACGATCTTGGAGGAACACTCTTAAGCTCGAGATGAATGACACTTGCTTTTCACTCTTAGCTCCAAATCTCGCTTTTAGTCCTCACTCCTTGGATGATCCCTAAGATCAAAGGGGAGGGCTCAAAAGTAGACTAGAGAGGGCTCAAGGTGCACTAGAGTTCTGTCAAATAGAGTGTGTGTCCCTCAAATGAGAGAGGAGTGGGGTATTTATAGATTCTTGCAAAAACTAGCCGTTATACACCCACTCAGCTGCATATCGGAACTTCCGATATCAACATCGGAATGTCCGATATGTGCAAACAATCAGAACTCAAGCGCACTCCAACTGTCGAAAAAGATGCATCGGAACTTCCGATGTTCCCAGAAAAGCCCTTAACAAAATGCTTCTAAGTCCATATCGGACTGTCCGATATAACCATCGGAACTTCCGACTTAACATCGGAATGTCCGATCCAATATATCGGAATGTCCGATAATTCCAGAGAGCCCCCTTTTTCAGGATTGAACACATCGGAACTTCCGATGTCAAATATCGGAATTTCCGATATTTACAGAGAGCATCCTGGAAGGCATCAGCAACGTATCGGAACTTCCGATCAAAAATATCGGAACTTCCGATGCATCTACCACACACCAGACTGAAGCAAGCATGCACATCGGAATGTCCGGTCACATCGGAACTTCCGATGTAATATCGGAATGTCCGACTTGAACTTTGAAAGAAACACATTCCGGTGCATGCGCAGTGACTTAGGGTCTCAACAAACATTAAAGTAACATTCATCTGAGCATAGAGACTATCCTAGATCATTCAAGATGCATCCCTCTTAATAGTACGGCATTCCTTACGACACAAAACATAGAAAATACAAGCGTAATGCCGTTTTACTCGCGTAATCTTGTTTGAGGGTATCCATCGCATGTAGACGACCTCACATTCACCCTTTTACCTGCTCATAAGCTCATTGAAGACATTAGTCTCTTTAATCGCTTGTCATTAATCAACCAAAACCAATTTGGGGGACTAGATGCACTTTCAATCTCCCCCTTTTTGGTGATTGATGACAACCCGATTAAAGCTTACAATGAAAAAGATATAATGAGAGATTAGTCTAGGTTTAGCTCCCCCTAAAGATGTGCATTGAATAGGAAAAGATCACGAATGCACAATTTTGAAATGAATTTTGCAGGAGCTCCCCCTAGAACTGAGCATATACAGAGACGAACAATATGAATGCTAACAATTGAATAAACATTAGTATTAAAACATCCATAAAACAAGTACGAGTAACAATCAAGTACGAGTAACAATCATAGTTAATTTTTATGGATGTTTAATAAAGCGCGACCATATAAAATCGAGTGAAGCCTTAAAAATCTCACTGTAAAATTTATAGATCCTAAAATAATATGATAAGCGAGTTGGGAAAATAAATTTGAATTTATAGTTAATTTTTAGTAATTTCTAATTAAGTAGGTTTCCAATGTAAGAAATAATCAATTTGCTATAACATGATTATTTCACGCTTAAAAATTATGAAACCACTTTTGTTATTATCATTACGTAGTGAAGAACATGAAATTGTAAGAATACTTAGGGTGTACCATTTAGCTTTTATACGATACCATTAGGCAGAAAATGGGATAAATATGCGTAGTGTAGCCGGTCAATCAATTTAATAAAGCGCGACCATATAAAATCGATAAGAGCCATGAAAATCTGAAAGTAAAATTTGTAAATCCTAAAATACTACGATAAGCGCGTTGGGCACTTTTAAACATGAAAGGTGGTATGGGTGTACTGTATGCATTTAGCAGAAATTTAAATTGGTGATAAACTGTTGCTGCAAAGTTGGTGCAAATTTGATTCAAAATCAGTGTAATAAATTTTGTTAGAATATTTGTATGATATTCTTGAAGATAAGGCAAATAAATTTGAATTTATAGTTAATGTGCATTAATTTCTTATTAAGTAGGTTTTCAATGTAAGAAATAGTCAATTTGCTATAACAGAATTATTTCATGCTTAAAAATTATGAAACCACTTTTGCTATTCTCATTAGGCAGTGAAGAACATGATTTTCTAAAAGAACTTAGGGTGTACCATTTAGCTTTTACATGATACCTCATATTGCCTTATATTTGTTATATTTGAACCCATGATACAGTTAAAGTAAACCGTAATTCCGTAATTCATGAGAAAGAATAAAAGAAAGAGAAGAAGAAAAAAGAAAAGAGAAAAACAAGAAAAATATAAGCACAATAACGTAATTAAAAATAAATTTAATTGTTACTTAGTAGGTATTTAGTTAATTTAGGATTTAATTCTAATCGAATCAGTGATCTACAATAATGTAAGTAAAATAAATAATGTTAATATTCACCATAAAAAGTTAAGTAAGAAAAATAATACTTTACATTACTTGACCAAATTAACTTGCAATGCACATCAATTCGTATGGGTGTATTGCATGCTATAAGCACAAATTTAAAATGGTGATAAACTGCTGCGGTAAATTTGGTGCAAATTTGATTAAAATTCAGTGGAATAAATTTGTAATGACTAAAAGGTTTAATATGTGTGCAACAGATGGACACATTTTTGAAAATATATTTTGGAGAACGGTCCTCTGTTTTGCACGGGAGAGTGATGGCCATGGACAACTGCTTGCACTTAGACAGCACAATAGCCATCCCGAGTGAATTGGAGCAGCTAAAATCACATGTTATTGCCCTACTAGGTGTGAACCGTGATATGCACAGGGTTCGTCTAGAAGGTGTTCGTCCACAATACGTTCCAAACAGCTCTATGGTTGTGTACACACTCTTCCAGTTGCGAAATAATAGTTCGTGGGATTTGTATGCCCGCAAAGCGAATGAAGAGAATTTCGAGTTAGGAGTGTATGTAGAGGTATTGGCATGACACCAATCCGAGGAGGCCGGGTCTACTTCCGAAGCATTAGAGCATGATATGTCACATGGACCATAGGATCCACCAACTGTGGAGGAGTGGACCTCGGGGCATGGCGAAGAACAAGTTGATGCGGCGGAGGTTGATGAAGGTGGCGGTAGCGGGGATGAAGGAGCAGCGGATGATGATGACCCATCACCTGCTATACAGTACTTTCGAGCCATTGGTCTCCTGGATTGTACCCTCACGGATTAAAGTAACATGTCCGCATGGGGGTACACACAGAACGACGTGCAAATCGGGCAACGGTTCCGTAACAAGCAGGAGGCAATGCACTTCCTAAGGAATTACGCCGTCACGACAAGACGGGAGCACACTCGTATCCGGTCAGAGCCCTCTGCGTACGAGGTTAGGTGCATGAAGTATCCTGATTGTCCCTTCTTTGTACGAGTTCACAAACCAAAACACGAGGATTACTTTGTGGTTAGTAGACATAGTCCTCACACGTGCACCAAGGAATCTGTAAGGAACATGAGCCGTATTGTGGACACGAGGTTCGTAGCCCAGATCCTCGTGAACATCATTGGAACTGACATCGCGATGACCCCCCGTAAAATTATAGAGGAGGTGCAAACAAAAACCGAGATGGTAATCATGTACAGCACGGCCTGGAGAGCAAAGCAGAAGGCATTGAAGATGCTTTTGGGGGGATTCGAGCAGTCCTTCAACTTTGCTCCTAGGTTATTGCAGAAGATAGCCATGACAAACCCAAGCACTCAATTTGCACTGGGGGATGAGCATGTAAGGATGGAGGACGGGTCCTTGAGCTCGGTGGACCGGTACCTCGTCAAGCTATTCTGGTCATTTGGATAATGCATAGAAGCTTTTAGGTATTGCAGACCAGTTATATGTGTCAACGGGACATTCCTAAGTGGGAAATTCCGTCGGACGCTGCTAACTGCACTTGCTGCAGATGCAAATAACCAAATCCTCCCATTGGCGTTCACTCCCGTGGAGAGTGAGAACAATGATAGTTGGCTGTGGTTCTTGGCACTGCTTAAGAGCCGGGTCATGGGTACGAGGGAGCGCGTTTGTGTTGTGTCCGACCGCAACAAAGGCCTTCTCCACGCGTTGGATGTCATGCACGACAGCACAAGCTCCTCGATGAACTAGCCTGATGTGGAGAAGATGGTGCATGCGACACCTAGGTGCGAACTTGTATTCAAGCTACAAGAACAAGGTGCTGGTGAAGAGTTTCAAAGCTATGTGCCTTCAAAACCAACCACACAAGTTCAACACGATATGGACGCAGCTGAACGACACCACACGGAAGATGATGAAAGACGACCAATCACAAGAACATCAGCTACGTTCTCAAGTGGTCAAAGGCCAGACTTTGGTTAGTCGCACGTAGCCTATCTTCAGCCAGTGGATTGCGGGGAAGCCAGCTGAGCGGTGGACGCTACTCCACGACATGAATGGAGCGAGGTATGGACGAACCAATAGTTCATGGTAATTACCGCAGTGTTTAGGTTAATTCCCATTGAAGCTAACATAAACAATTTTAGGTGCAACGTCATGACCACAAACATAGCGGAGGCTTTCAACAACGTGCTGAAGGGTGTTCGCGGCCTTCCGTTGTGTTCAATCGTTGATCTCACCTTCTACCGGGCGGCTGATTACTTTCGCGATCGCGGGAACGCGGCCGAGGCGTGTGTCACTATGTACGCACCAAGAGTGGAGAATATCCTCGAATCGAGAAGGAAGAAGGCACACTTCCACCGCACAAGGATTTATGACTTAGGCACAAATAAATTCGAGGTCATGTGCAAGCACAAATATCAATCTGGGTATCTCGTGGGGGACACTGTGCAGTAGTGCCAGCTAGGGGCGGAGGAGGTTACTTGCACGTGTAACAAGCCGAAGCTACATCACATCCCGGGCTCCCATGTGTTAGCCGCATGTCGCGACATGGGTGGGAACGATGCATCACAGTTCATCTCACTGTACTACACCGTGCATGCTTTGAAGAACACTTGCCATCCAAAGATGAGTTCATTCACAGTTGGAGCGAACTACAAGCTGACGGAGGGCCCCACCTGGAAACCATACTCTGTGACTAGACGCACACATTAAGGAAGGCCAAGGGGCACCATATTGCAAGGTGACATGGATGCGGCTGATGCGGTAGATGGTTTGCGAAAGTGCACATTATGCAAACAACCCGGACATGACAGTAGGAGGTGCCCCAATCCACGCAGTACTTAGTAGTGTGTAATTTCATATTGTGTACTCAATAGTGCGTACTTTCATATTATGTACTCAGTAGTGTGTACTTTCATATTGTGTACTTAGTAGTGCGTACTTGGCATGTATTCCTTGTACTGCGCGTTGACATTGCAGGCAATGGCGGGCATTGGACTTCTAAAGCTACTCAGTGAGTCGGTTGATGCGAAACACCGTGCGAGGGTGATTTGTTCAGGAACTGAGGTGACACAATTGTATATTACATGTCATGCAATATTTGCGTTTCCTCTAACCATAATTGAGTGCATGTTTCAGTTGCCCCCTCTATCCTACCGGTCGTTGCATAAAATAAAAAAGTTAGACGATCGGTTCCATATTTCACTCGCCCGTGTAGGTCTACTACCCTTCGCGCTTCTCATGGATGAGGCTATGATGGAAGGGGGCATGACCACGCCGATGCCGGGCCTCCATCAGGCACTTCTTACTGGTCTGATCGACCAATGGCGGTCAGAGACGCACACATTTCACTTCCCATTCGGTGAGATGTCCATCACTCTAAAAGACGTAGCCATGCTCACCGGCCTCCCCATTAGGGGCCAACCTGTGGTTCTAGCCCGGCCCAGTAGAGGCCTGTGGCAGCAGTACGTGACGCCCAGGTACATTGAGAGTATTTGTTATGTAATGTCTAAAATGATCACGATACGATGTACTTCATTAATCCGGAGTACCTGCAGGTTTGGGGTGCCGTACACACATAAGGATACTGGAGTGTCGATGAGCTGGCTACAAGCATTGGAAGAGTACCAACCATGCCCAGAGCATGTAGACGAAGCTACCATAGAACGCCATTACGAAGTTTATCTGTATTGCTTGCTTAGCAGTGTGATGTTCACGACCACGACCGGCGACACCATCTCCCCGCACATAGTTTGGATAGCTCATGAGTTGGCCGCAAACCAGGAGGACATGACGACATACAGCTGGGAATCCGCAATCCTAGATGACACATACCGTGGGTTGTGCGATGCATGCGTACGACATACGGCTAGGGGCACAATTACTGGATGCGTGCAAATGCTGCAGATGTGGAGTTGGGAGTACCTTTCGATATCCTGGCCTACAGTCCGTAGAAGGTACTACCCTATCGTTGTGGGCTATGATATGCTAGAGCCCTCTCGCCCTACTATGGGCCACCATTGGATGCACGCACGGCTTAGATGGTCGCTGCTTGGTGACCACGCGAGTTACAGACATGTTGTAGCAGATATGGACCTACTAACCGTTGATAATGTGACATAGGATCCATGGACGCCGCAACGAGCCGTAGAAATTGCCACCAACGGACGCATCTCTGGTTGTTGCCTAGTGGACATGCCATTATGGATGACCACATGCTTCGTCGTGTACATGAACGTGGTGGAGGTCTATTCACCTGAACGTGTCCAACGACAGTTCGGGTGGCGACAGATAATCCCGGTTCCACCACTGCGAGATGCTGGGAGGTGACACGGGTATGTATTTCATTATTTTCAATCTTGTCATCTTCGTCCAAAATTTGCCTTCATAATGTATTAACCATAATAGGAGAAGCACTATGGGTAGTGCGGGAGATGTCGATTGGACCCTAGTCCACGGTACGCACATCACGCGATGGGTCGAGTCAGCATTGCAAGAGGTGGTCCATCCCGCTGTCCCATACGACCCCTACGAGTACAACAGCTACCTTGCATGGTACCGCGCCCGCACACGTGTCACGTTACTGAGCCAGGAGATCCAACCATGTCCCATGGCGTACCCAGATGAAAATTCGCATCATGCACAGACTTAGGTACTCCCATCATAGTACTAATATTTATCATAAATTTTGTGTCCAAATTCCTAATACAGACATACTGCAATGCAGACCCAGGAGGCATCGCACATAATTGCCCATGCCGATGAAATGGCGGCCCATCCTCCGAGGACCTCTGGCTCGACGTCGACAGAAAATGTTACGCATCATTCCCACTCTACGAAGATAGGCAGAACGATCACTTGTTCCACCATGACAATCAGTGCTATCGGCTGTAGTTCTAGCAATTCCGTCAGTATTGTAATACCCTCGTAATATAATCTGTTGCCCTTCAGTTCCACTCTGTAGAAGCTACATAAAGTACTCTGCTTTAACTCTACCGTAGTGAAGTAATGCGATCAAGAACCTTCATGTTAATTCGGAGCATCCATGTCATGGTAAATGACAAATAGTTGAAAAAGCTGATATGACAAAAGGCTGAAAAAGGTGACATGACAAAAGCTTGAAAAAGCTAATATCAAAAGGCCGATTGGACAAAAGCTGATATCAGAAGCCCCGCCAAAGCCATCGCCAGTGCAGTGCGCTATAGCCACTTCACCGCAGTAATCGCAAACGCTACCACGTGTTCTTTGTCTTTGTATCGACGCCTCGCCTCACGCACTGATGTGCCGCCAGCTACTGTCTACATTTCCACGTTGTGGCTATTTAAATCAGGCCCTAGCATCTTTCGTCCCATCCGAACGCCGAAAGCATCGACCGATGTCCGTTTCTCCCGCGCGCCCTCGCTATAAATTACAAGGCCGCATGCATTTCTATCAGGCAATCGTGAGACATTGTTTCGAGTGATCTGAGAAAGCGAGGGAGTTCAGAAAGTTGCGAGTGAGCTGAGAAAACTGAGAGCGCAAAGAGGAGACTTGGGAATTTAGTTGGTGTTCATAATTTGGTCGAATTTATTTAGAGGTAACCTTTTTTGAGTATTTGATTCGGGATTCGTATTTTGCAGGTATTATTTACGAAAGTTATTTTGTAAGGTGAGTGACATTGTTGTGTTGTTGGGTGAGTGATATACTGATGGATATTGTTGGGTTCTTGGGGGCATTGAGGTCATCTATTTCTTTTTTATGTTTTTTTAAGTATATTTTAGTTATGCTTGAATCCTACTCTTTTAGGCTGAAATATAATTGCTTCCAATGTGTAGATGGACAAGGATCCGGAGCAGCTCAGTAAAGGCTTGGCCTGGACAATCAAAGAAATAGATGGCATCACATCTAACCTTAATAAAATTGTAAAAGACAACTTTAGTCCTGGCACATGTTCATGTGCTAATGAAGTCAACAGCTTTGTGATTGACATCGAAGCTGTAGCTAGTAGCCTCGAACAGGTTGCCATACAGTCTAATGAATTACTGCAGTCAGATGAAGTACAGCCAAAACAAGAGAACCTTGAAGCTATAGCTCCCAACTGTGAGCAGGTTGCCATAAAAGAGGACATTGAAGCTGTAGACCCTGATTTGTGTCTTCCATATGACTACCAGAGCGATGAGGAGGGCAAATGTGACCTCTAGCAGTATTGCAAAGCTGAGGGTATTGATATTGATAGTGATGATTCGGGATCGTTCTAATGCTGTATCGCTAGTGTCTAGAGTCGTTAAAATATTATGTATTAGTGATGTACCCGTCATGTACTTTGTTAAAACTTGTTAAATTTTATGTATTACTGATGTACCCATGATGTACCTTGTTAAAATTAATCAAATTGCTTCCCCCAAATGACTTGTAGACACAATTGCAGTGTTCTGGCCTTCTGGGTTTGTTCGGACTGGTGGATATACAATTGCAAATTATGTCTGGGATCTCCAGCAAAACCGTAATATCGCCTCCATCACTTCCTGCTGTTGAAGCATACTATAAGGGTTTGAAGGTAGCCTTCAATTTTGTAATCCTATGATTGAGCATATTTTCTTGACATATACCGTAAGTTCAATGCCTGGTTCTTGACATATATTTTCTTCATATATACGGTAAGTCTAATGACTCTGTGAAGGACGAGCTCACAATTCTCCAGGATTAAAATATAAAATTTCATCATGCGATATGGGGCGGCACCCCTTGCAGACAAACATCGTATGCTATTTTAGCGAGAGAATGTAACCAAAATAACCAAACCAAGTATGAAATTTCAATTTCGTAAATACGCAGTAACTGGTTTTTAAAAATCCGAATACGCAACAACTGGTTATGAAAAATCCAAATTTACTGTGACTTGGACAACGTTTGTTGCACAATAATCAAAACTAAAATATTTTTGCATATCCATAATCCAAATGATTTTACACACATTTAGAAAGTTGTCTCATTGATTTTGGAGTTCTATAGCGAAAGTTATTTGCATTTGAATCAACTCTGTTTCAAAAAACAGAAGAAAAAAAAGAAAAAAAAATATATGGGGTGTGTATCTACGGGGCAAGGCGCTGGATCAGAAGCTCAATGGTAACACAAGACAAGGATTTATACAGGTTCAGGCCCTCAAGGAAAGGTAATACCTTACGTCCTGTGTTCGGTGGTATGTATTGATGGGTGTAGATCAAGAGATTGGATGAGATATCCTGTGATTGGATGCCTCGTCTAAGGCTCCCGCCCCTCTTTATATAATCAGGGGGGTTGGGTTACATGGAAGAGTCCTAGTCCGATATAAGGAGGCAGTCCTAGTCGGTTACAAGGTTGGTTCCCATATCCGGTCATGCTGAGTACAATCATGCTTTCCTTATCGATATGGAACTCTATCTCTACCCTTTCTTGTGGATACCCGGGGACTGTATATTCCACAGTAGCCTGCGAGTGCTTCTGATCGAGTTCTTTGTTGATGCAGTGCGCCGCCGAGTCATGCTCTGCTGTCGAGTGCTCCTAGTTTGTTGCTGCTGCATTTGACAAGTATTGACATTTGATGACGAGTGCTCTGTTGCATGCAAGGAGACTGTGAAGAACTCTAAAGCCCCTCATTGAATTTACCCAAGTGGTACCCAGCTCAACTTGGTTGAAAACTGGCAGTTGGCCCAGCTTGGAGCGTACCTTATACCCGGCAAGGATTTGCCAAGTGGTATCAGTACCCGTCTATTGCGGTGCACAGCTTTCGACCCTCATGGAGCATACCATTCGGTCTTGACTTCTCACGATACCTGATTCCGACTTGCGGTAACCAGCTGTTGGCCTGACGTGAGGCATATCAGAGAAGTTTTGGATGTTAGGCACCCAGTGTCCCACTAAAAGTGGTAACCAGCAGTAGGCCTAGCTTGACGCGTGCCTTATCCTAAATAGGTTTTACCCGAGTGGTATGAATCAAGCTGGTGCGGAGCTCAGCTGGTACACCTTCTAGGTGTATACCTCCGGAACCTTTAAACCAACTTGCAATATCTGATTCCATCATGCGGCAACCAGCAATAGGCCTAGCATGAGGCATATCACAAGAGGAACTTTTGATTTTTCGTCCAATAGACACCCAGGTTTTGTTTGAAAATAGTAGCTGGCAGTCGGCCCATTGTGGGGCTGGTTTTTGACGGCTGTTTTCACGTGTGCGCCGGACCAAATCTTTTTGGTCCGCCATGAACGTGAATTTGAATGTTTTTGCGCTGACAAGTAACCGAGATTTTTGCATGTACGCCGGACCAAATTTTTTGGTCCGTCGTGAATGGATTTTTCTAGGGTTTTGCTCCCTATGTGCGCCGGACCAATGTTTGGTCCGTCGTGAACAAAATTTGCTCAAGTTGTGTTTGATTTTATGCAATGCTCGCGTGAGTAGTTGCATGGACTAATGTTGAGTCAAGTCGCGGACTTATGCTCGGATTATTTTATGGTTTGTTCATGTGCAGGTGTTGCTCGAGGGCGAACGTGGTCGATGATGGGACCGGAACTGAGGTTCGGGACTAGGTTCTGGAAGAATCGAGGTCTTGGTGGTCAAGGGTGTCATGCGAGACGTTCGAGCTAAGAGAACAGTGCACGTGAAGGCTTGTTAGTCACGTGAGCATGGCAGGTGGGTCATACGCGTGCAAGAGTTGTAATCGTTTGGGGTAGCTTACATGTATTGGGCTAAGTTGGGCCAAGTGGACATGTATGCGTACTCCTTGTGTTTGCTCCTTTAAATAGGAGAGGTGTCTCCTGTTTAGAGGTATCCAGGGATTGAGATCAATCCATAGCTTTAGGTTTTGTACTCTTTTGATGGGAGTATTTTAGACAAAAAGAAATAAAAATTAATTTCTTCCAGATCCTCTGCATGCTACAGTCTTCGCGAAGCTACAGTGCATGCGTTGCTACAGTGTTTTCTTTGTTGGTTCTTGTTTGCATGCTTGTTCTGGTTCTAGATTGGTTTTTGTCTTTTGAGTTTCATCTTGAGTTGATCCATCCAAAACCTCTCTAAGGTTCCTTATGGTTTAGTTGATTATTCTTTTGAAGATCTTGTTTAATCTTGAAGTTTTGGTTAGTTCAATTCTCTTCATATTCTGCCACAGCAATCTTGCGAGGTTTATAACTTTTGATATGTAAGTCTGATCAAATTGATTCCTCTCTTGTTTGATTCGGACTGGAATCTAATTTCTTGTGTTAAAATTTTAGGTCAATCCGACGGCTGGATCTTCGGGAAATCACATTTTACCGAACACATCTACAAAAAGCCGATATCATCAAGTTCGGACTGGTCCGAACTTGACGATTCAGATCGGACTGGTCCGAACTCTGATCAGAGCGGTCCGAACTTTACTACCAAGATTGGACTGGTCCGAACTAGTCGATTTCGAAACGTAACTTGCAGAGCTTATAACTTTTGATCCATAGATCCGATTGAGTTAATTCTTGTTGGGTTAGTTTCTAAATTCAATCTAGTTTCTACAGCATCAATCTCACATTAATTTGATGGTTGGATTTTTGGATATTTGCATTTTGGTGGACGATCATTAATCTGTTTTTGCGTTAAATCGAAGAAGTATTTTATATTTTGTGTTGGGGTGTTTTTCATCAAAAAATTTGTTGTAGCTTCCACACAATCATTCACCCCCCTCTGATTGCTATATTCGTATTTCGATCCTACACAATATCAATTATGCCATTGGGTTGAATGTAGGGTTGGTTAGTATGCCACATGACGCAAGAGGGGGCTTCTGGAATCGGGCGGTTTTAACCCTACTAGCGATGAAACCTTAGCGGGCATAATTACTTGGAATGAAACCTCATAGGAACCTTGTCGTGATTTTCTCTGCCACACACCAAAGGAAGTGTGTCGGCATAAGGGGATAATCATGTCTTGTGGGTAAAAGATGTACAACCTCTGTATAGTTAAAACTAATCGATTAGCCGCGCCTGCGGTCATGGGCATGTCGAGCTGGTCTTTCACATATTAGAACTTTAAATTTTGGTTAATAACAATGAGATTGGGATAGAATGAGTCCATCATGGGAAAATTTGGATAGTTTCAGGAGTGATTCCTGAGTTGAGAATATTTAAGATTAAAAATTTCCTTAAAACTATACAATTTAAAATTACTTAGAATATTTAGAAATTGTTTCTTTATGCTAAAATCAACCATATAACCTTCCTTTTTCATCTTTACATTAATACTGTATTTTTCGGTGTGACTTGCGGAGTACATTTGTGCTCACCCTTAATTAATTTGCTGCTTCAGAGGAGGAGTTCTACGATGGTGAGGACCAGTTGGACTAGGCCGCTTCCTGAGTCGATTGCCTATGGAAATTCAATTGGGCTTTTTCTACTGTTATTTATTTCCACTACCTTTATTTATTTTTTTATTCAGTTGTTGGCCTACGTGTCATTTATTTTGTAACTCTGGATAATTATTATTAATAAAGTACGCTAGATATGCTGTTATTTCATTTCTACTATATGTACTAGCTTTTTCTAGACTAGCACAAGATACACAGAGGATTTTGGAGATATTTTCTGGGGTCCGACAAAGGTGGTATCGGAACCATATCGATTGTAGGTTGTGGCTATAGTTGGTTTAAACTTTAGAACCTTACTTTAAAAAGACCAATATTTTTAAAAACTTTTACTCCTTTGCTCTTTCTCTCTACTCATCCCCTTCTATTTGTAAAATTTACTTCGAAGTCGTGTCTTTCTCAAAAATTGTAGATGGTAGAGATTCCGATTGCTATTTCGTACGAGATGTACTTAGACAACTAGACAAAGATTTTGTTGGATATGATGCAGTATCTCGGGTTCTCTCAGTGGCCCGTCTACCACGGCTTCAGGACGTTGTTGTTCTCACAAGAGCAGTGGAGGGTAGAGATCCACATCTACACTCAAGACTAGAGCAAGACCATCTCGCACATCTACGAGGCACCGATGCTGCGAGACTCCTTCGCCATAGGCATCCAGTATGCAACCTGTGAGGCTGTGCGGACGATGGGGAGACTCTACAAGGTGGAGCTGAGGACCTCCGAGTTTCACTACCACCCATCAAGTACTTGTGTAGCACTTACAGTTCTTTCCACTCTGCCACAATGAGCAACTCTCCAGTTCTGCGTCGATAGCTGGCACTTACGAAGGCTATGGAGTTTAGCCACTAGGACACACTCGACGAGCTGATGACGACGCAGCAGATGCTTCGTGAGGTGCAGGAGGAGCTGGCCATGTACGAGGCCAGCGTAAGGACTCTTCGGCCCTGAGAGAGACTTCGAAGTGCTCAGAGCCTATCCCCGCTCCGAAGAAGAGAAGGACTGACGACAAGAAGACCTACCTGAGCTAGTTTCGAGGCCCAGCAAGACTAGCCTTTTCTTTTTAGATGTTTTAGACGATGATTAGTTTGATGTGTGAGCTGTCGTTTCTCTTTGTGAACAGCCACCATCTAATAAATAAATATTTGATTTCATTCATTTATTTATATTTGAGTTTGGTTTATTTCTTCAATTTCAGCTACATCTCATCTTTACTATAAACTTTCAGGATGTATTTAATAAACTCTATTTTGAAAATTTTCTATTCTCACCCTGTGCTATCTTATTCTTACCCTAAATCATCATCTAAAAATCTTAGCTAATATTTATTCACTTTCAAAATAATAGATGGTCAACGTTAACTTTACATCAAGCCATAGATGGACGCTCGTTCTACAATATCAGCTTCGATACTTGTGAATCAGACGACGACAACCTACTTTCTCAGGGAAGAACGATATGAAGGAGAAGTTATCGACAACTACTTTAACACCCCAGCACCAACTATGCCCAGAGCGTCACCAAAACAGAGAATAAAACTAGACGAGGAAGATCAACTCTAATCATACTCCGAAATACACTAAAAATTTCGGCAGCACCTTCCCTAAAAAGGTGGCCATCCACTCAGCAGACAAGGTAGATAACAATTATCCAAAACATCATAACATCCTTGATAACACTTGTGAGTGGAGCAAAACAATGCGATAACCACATAGAGTAAGCTCCACATAACCATAGTCATGTACGAGCTCAACCCAACAAAACCTAGCTACCGATAGCAAGAGTCACAACTTTACAACTATATTACGAAACAAATACTTAACCACCAACCATCAATATGAAGACCAAGATCATCCCACCAATTTGCTAGACCCCAGAGAACAAGTACCATTAACGACACAAACCACTAGATGGAATCTATTACATTGAATTTGAATAAACAGTTGTCTAATCTGAGTGGCACTAAGTGAAGTGGTGGTGCTAACTCCCTTTCCCGAATGCCGATCTCAAGGTACCTAAAAGAAAATTAAACAACAAGCATGAGTTCATACAACTCAGCAAAGTGTAATGCGACATGATGAACAAGACATAGCAGATACTATGCATCCATACAACAAAACTCTTAACCATACAAGGAAAAGAACACATTAAATCCTCATTTACATTAAACATTTATATCAACACTATTTACCTCCTTTACCTCATTGCTTATTTCCCACACATACCTCATTCAGCCGCTTGGGAGGAGTCCATGACTCTATCCCGAATCCACATATTTCCAATCAACACAATAATTGTCATTAGTGATGCAATGCAATATGCATGCTCATGAATGCACCTTTCTTTGCATATACCGGTATTGCTGAGTGCACACCCGTTGGTGTGCACCCTCTCATTCCCTTTCATCCTGCGGAAGAGCCTACTCTTACTGTCTCGCTTCCATTTATCTCTGTAGATGGAACTACTAGGTAGGATTTTCGTACTCACTACGTGTGAGCATAGAGGCCCACATCAGCATGGGGTCACCTCTTCCATTATGAATGCATAAATGTGAATGAACTGGATAAACTGCAAGTGGCATTGTATTTTCACTTTCACCTCACCATAATCATATTCCTAAACATTCACACACATATGACATACTCATATATCCATTAACTTAGCATTTGCATCATCATAATCAAACTCATAATTATCAACATAATCAAAATCACAAAGCAAATCATGCCACAAATCCTTTTAGCATTTAATCTACATGATACAATTGCCTTTACACACTTGAAATGGAGTGGCAAGAAGTCGCGGCCACCCCCGAGATCACATTCCCTGCAAAACCACATATGCATTAATCTCAAAACAATGCAAATCATGGTTCAAACGACAAATGACAATAATACTTTCACTCCCATGCTTAACCCCACTTTAAACTTCCTTCGGAGACCAATTAATCCTTTCACAACTATTCCAACTCAACTTCAAATTCTTGCCCAAAGTCAAACTACTGCCACACAGGACAACAGCCACTAAAACAATCATAACTTTTGATTCGCTTATCCAAATTGAGTGAACTCAGTCTCTAAATGACCACAAAAGGATAATCTACAATTATTCCATACCCATTCATGCAGGAGATGCATCAATCATTCCCAGATTTGAAATGAACATCGATCAATTGCATTAACTCTAGTTCTGGACAGTCTACACTAAAACAATCATATCTCCCAAATGGCTAAACCAAATTTGGAGTTCTTGTGCTCTAAATGACAACAAAAAGGATAATCTATAATTATTCCATACTCTTTCATGTAGGAGTTGCCTCAATTATTCCCAGATTTGAAATGAATATCGATCCCGATCTGCCCCAAACTTCTAAATTTCTAGAAATTTCAGTTTGGGATAGCTCACTTCAACATAGCATAACTTTTGATTCTTGAATCCAAATCAAGTAAACAAATAAATTTTTTTAATCTACAGAAAATTCCCCATCTATCGCTAGGCAAATAAAAATTCTAAATCGAATTGTATCTAGCTTTAAACAATAGTTCAATATTACAACTATCAACACATGCATAATCAGAATAGCCCACACCAAAATGAGCATATTTTTTATTGGCTGAACGGAATTTAGCGTTCTTGTGCTCAAATAAAAGGGGAAATGATAAGCTACAATTTCTTCTGCAGCCAAAGATTCATGAGATGACTCTAACTGCCTTAAATCGCAGCTACAAAACCAGCTATTGCAACTGCTCAAAAAACAGCAATCTCCCTCCAACCCTAGAACCACTTTCCCTCCAAAATACCTCAAATCTAGGAACCCTAGAGCCAAATTAACCAGCCAAGAGCCTCCATAGAACAGCAAGCACAAGCACAAGCCTTACCCAAACTCACCCACAAGGAGGAGGAGGATGAAGCTGTTGCTCGGCAGGGGAGCTTCGACCGGCTGGGAGGAGGAGGAGGAAGCCACGACATGGAGGGGAGAACTCCAAGGGGAGGCACCATGGAGGGAGCAGCCACTTGGGGAGACACCATGGAGCTAGATGGGGAGCTTCCTTGGCTTGGGAAGAACCAAGGAGGAGGGGTGGTGTCGAGTGAATGGGGTGGGAGTCGGTTGGAAAAGGAGTGGGGACTGATTTGGGGGGAAAAGGGTGGGGAGCAAGAAAAATATTTGGATGATTCTTCCACCCACTAAAAAAACATTCCCCGAACACACAGACAGGCCCACCCAAAGCCGAGATCAACTGAAAAAAAAAGAATCCACACCCCGACGGAATATTTCCCTAACTTGGAGCAAGGTTTACGATGTTACAACTACTTCAAATTGCTCATCACTATGCCCACGCGATTTGGAAGACTTTGCTACATTTTCAAGGGACATGGCTCCACATCGTATGACACAAAGGAGGAAGCCGCTTGCAAAGTAGTGCGACAGTTTTGTAGTCTCTTCAACATTCAACCTCAAGGATCAAAACCCCGCTTTGTTCCCCGTAGCCCCTAAGGATTTGAATCAAACCTTAAAAACTTTAGGAATAAACCATCCCTTCCTTAAGAGATTGTGAGCTATCTTTTATTTTTTTGTGGGCAGCCACAACAAATAAATTATTTTAATAAAAGAATATTCCTTAGGAGATTTGGTTTATAAAAATGAGATTGGGATAGAGTGAGTCCATCATGACAAAATTTGAATAGCTCCAGGAGTGATTCCTGAGTAAACAATATTTAAAATTGAAAATTTTCTTAAAATTATGCAATTTGAAAATACTTAGAATATTTACAAAATTGCTACTTTATGCTAAATCAACCATATAACCTTCGTTTGTCACCTTTAATTAATAATGTATTTTTCGATGTGGTTTGCGGAGTACATTTGTACTCACCCTTGCTTAATCTGCTGCTTCAGAGGAGGAGTTCTGCGATGGTGAGGACCGGTTGGACTAGGCTGCTTCCCTAGTCGATTGCCTATGGTAATTCAATTGGGCTTTTCTACTGTTCTTTATTTTCACTACCTTTATTTTTTTTTACTCAGTTGTTGGTCTGCATGCCATTTATTTTGTAACTTTAGATAATTATTATTAATAAAATATAATGGATATGCTATGATTTCACTTCTACTGTATATACTAGCTTTTCTTGGACTAGTACAGGATATAAAGATGATTTCGAAGGTATTTTTTCGAGGTCCGACACTCTCCCATTCCATAGAAAGGCTCGGCCATGCGCTCAGCATGAAGGAGCTCACCGGCATGACCAAGGAGGCCGACATGGGTACACTTCCTGATCCCCTCATAGCCTCCCTCGCTAGTCGCTCGATCGCATGCTCGGTGCTCCCTAATCCTCTCCTGATTTCCCCCAAACTGAACTCCTGAATCCCTATTCTCTTCTCCCTAATCTCCCCAATCCTCTCCCAATCTAAACTATGCCTCCCTCTTGCCTCCCTACCCCCTGTTGTTTGTGTGGTGGGTAAACGAGTTCAGGGTCAAGGATACGACTAGAGGGGGGATGAATAGGCATATTTAAAATTCTACTCGCAAAAAGCGATTAGTACGCGCTAATCAACCCCTATTTCAAAACCTAATCAAGAGTAATGTGGGAGCGATAAACTAAGGTTTTGACAATTAAAACCTAAATCAACTAGGCTCACTAGTGCACTAACTAAATTAATCTTCTAATCAACAAATTGAAATTCTAAGCAAGTAAGCAATATGAATAAGAAAAACATGATTTTGGTTAAAATAATTTTCTCCAACAACTCAACAACAATTATTTGAGCCAAATGGTGATCAACACATGATCACACCAAATTGCAAAATACATTTGCAACATCTCAATTCATGCTCAAAGAATTTCATTCAGACTCTAAACAAATTTGCGAAAACACATTTTGCAAACAACTCACAATATATTTGCAAAAACGCATTAAGAAAATAAATTTCAGAGTCTATGAAATTAATCATCTTAGCCATATGATGGTCAAACCACGACCAAGTCAACTTGCAGAAACCACGGTGCAAGCCTATTCACATGCTCTCAGGATCTCGGACTTATAGACCTCCTGTTTATTCGCACAATGAATTTGCAAAACAATTAAACCACAATGCATAAGCTATCTCCCTTTTACAACACATGCAAATCCATAGCCTCATGCAACAACCAAATCAACTCAAATTGCTTGAGCATCCTCGTTTTGTAACACATGCAAAACCTAGCTCCAAGCAAACTCCAAATCAAACTTCAAGTGCATGAGTTCTCTAATTGCAACACATGCAATCCTCTAGCTCCATGCAATCACAATAAAATCAAATTGCTTGAGCTCTCTCCTTTTACAACACATGCAACACTTAGTTCCAAGCAATACCAAATAAACTCAAAGAAGATTTTGTTTTAAGAAAACAAAGCATGAACTCCAATAATTACAACACATGAAAATGTAAATTTCATGCAAAAGCCAACATGTGAGCTTCTCCTATTTGCAACACATGCAAATCAAAGCTTCGTGTGAAAAACCAAAGCATAAACTTATTCTATTTGCAACACATGCAAATCAAAGCATTATGCAAGCATCAAGCATGAACTTCATCCATTCACAACACATGCCAAATAGTTAGCTTCATACAAAATAACCAAATCAAGAGATTTGAGCTCGAGTGAACAACGGGATTGAGTTCATCAACATATGATGAAGCTCAAGCTAAACACTCAACCCCTCTTAATAGTACGACGCTAAAACTAGACACAAAGCTAGGAAATATCCTTAACCTATCTAGTTATACATTTGGCACCGTATGCGATCCCCCTTTGGGGCTTTTAATGATCTTCAATTATCTTCTCTCCCAGGGTCACAACCTAGCTCTTTTGAAGTCTTTATGATTTTCAATCATTCGTCTCTTCAAGATCGTCACCTGATTCTATCTCCTTATTCATCAACTTTTGATGAACCTTCTCTTCTATTTTTGACTTAACCCTATTTCTATTTTTGACTTAACCCTATTTCAGTCACAACTCATAGAAAATGGTTAATTCAAGACACATGGTTGTCTTAATTATCTATTGCACTCCATCAACACATAATGGATGCCTCTAAGATCAATTGAGCACAACCCAAATCAATTTAATGAATTAAAAGTGCCTTGAGTATATCGGTGCAACTAATGGTTCTTTATACTCAAGAACTATCCACTGATCCTTAATTAATCAAGTAACACGATCAACACATAATAAAATGTTCTTTATTGATTAACAAGACAAATGAACTCAATTTAATTTTTTCATTTAAATTGATGTGAGTATATATTAACTACACAAGGTTTCATATACTCATATTGATGGAAAATAATGATCCACAATTTGTGAAATATATGGAGATGATCATTACTCTAAACCACCAACTATAGAATAAACTCCACAAAGATATGTGCATACATATAATTGACTTGAAACAATATGCACACATTCAATTGTGATTACATTAGAGTTTATCCTATATTACCATGAGTATACTACAACTAGGCTTGTTAAATATATACTCAAGGATTAGTTCTAAAATATTGACCCTTTATATATGGAGTGAAGGATAGATCAATATTATGAAACACCAAGTTAAAGCTTGAACTCCCCCTAAATATGTGCATCCATGTAATATGGATTGTGAAACATAATGCATATTTTGTGGTTAAGACAATGGAACAATTCATATTTTAACTTAACTCCAAAATATGCAATAAAAATATACAAGAAAATGAGTACATACCTTGGGTTTTCTATTTTTCATCCAAATACGAGACTACTAAAAATATGCTCAATAAACATGTTAGTCTCAATAAAGATTAGGTTTATCATTAAAGAAAGATTAAGTATTAATCTAAAACCAATCATCAAAACCAATAAAACTTAAACTTACAACGGGTATATCTACGGGTACCCGTGTACCAGCGGGTGACGGGTATGGGCGAGGTTTTTCGCCCGCCACCCTTTGTAGGTATACCCACAAGCGAGATTTTAACTGGCAGGCATAGGTATGGCGCGAGTAATACCCATGTCTACGGCACCCAATTGCCATACCTACTCGAGATACATGTCCACTATCCTTTTCTCTCATTTTTCCTTTTGTTGAGAATTTTTTTCCCTTTTTGACACACACAACCCACGCATACCACACTCACCCACCGCACGTACACACTTGTGCATCCCCTACACACACGTTAAGGAAGTAATATGAGGTCCCGCGACCTCCGAAGCACAGGAACATACTGTCCACTGAACGCACACGTGTGTGTCTACCATTTTTATTGTTGGTGAGCGGTCGAACATGAATGGACAAGGCGCTCGATAGCGTCTCCACCAACTGAGTTACGCTTGGTCTTCTTTTCCTTTTTCAATTGATGATAGGAGATCTTGTCATCTTTTGGCTGAAAAACGAGCCATTCTAGACCTTGCTGCGAGCTTCAAGAGCTAACCTTAAGCTCGAGTTATATATAATCTCAGATCTCGTATAAACTTTATGAAACTTAAAGGAAACACGTCAGTTCCGGTGGTAATTTAAGAAAACTCATTTAAAAAATTAGACAGCACAACCAGCCAATTCCTCTCGAGAAGAAAAAGGAGAGGTTACGAAGCAGCAGCAATCAATCACAGTGGCATCATTACATAGGTAGATTGAGAAATATTTCCTCCTTGATTAATGCATTGCTTAATTGTTAAGAGTATGAATTAAGGGCAGATATCAAACATGTATACGAGCTCACGGAGCGTGTTGAGCATTGGTCCAAAAAGAGACAAGCTGAGGTCCCTGAAAACAACCAATATTACTAGTACATGACAAACCGCCTGTAGATAGAATTTGGAGAAGGGCGAAAGGATTCTCACCCATTCTTTTTGTTCATTTATTGGATTGGGACCATCAAACAAACCTGCTTAAGCTTCTCAACCACACCTAGGGAGAGAGACTCTAATTTAATTGTGTTGGCCAATGGCGAATTGACAGGTTCGATCGCACCAACATTGCCATGGCGGAGCTCGACAACATTCTTTATTTTTGCAAATTCTTTCAACCACCTTTGAACTCGTGAGAAAATGCTGTTGGTTAGTTGACCCACAATCAGGGCTCAAAAAATCGACAAAAAACCCTCGACTTTCGCCCGTATCGACGCGGTCCGCCTCTTAAAACCGTTCGATAAATCGATCCAATTTAAAAAAAAATTAAAAAATTTTAAAAAAAATTTATGGGAGGTAAACCTATCAAAAATCGGTGGAAATTGACAAAAACCGCTCAAAAAAATCGATTGCCAAACAAAGTTCAACTATTCTGTCAATTTTTCACGAAAATCATCGATTTTTGAATATATTTTTTTCAAAAATTTTGATTTTGAAATTCTATAATTTTTGACGATTTTTTGTTTGATATTTTTTATTTTCAACTTTCATATGATTTTCGTTATTTCGAAATTCTTAACCCTGCCCACAACCCTCTACAATATTCTGCCTTCGACCAACCGATGATGGTAACAATTTCTCGTTGTTACAAAATTGCAAGAGAAAAGATATCTAAAAAGCTATATAAAGACGTTTGTGCTTGATTTCCCATTTAGCAAATGGCATACGGTGACACGGAGATCAAGCGGAATATGAATCCAACTTATTAACACTATACCGGAGGCTATATCAGTTTGGTTCTTGTAATTGTACATTCCTCTGTCTATTTTTATAAAGCTTATTTTTTGAATGGTCTTGTTTACAAATATAAAGCTTGCATGAGGATTTAATGAGTTTTTACTATCTCTTAACAACATGCATTTATTCATTACTATCCACACAAAATATATCTTTTATTTTCTAGGACAATTCAGTGGGGGTATCTAAGTCATTTTCTCTCATACCTTTCTCAATTTCAAATTAATCTTAATCCTTATGCAAAATCAAAATACGTCTTATAAAAATAAAAATAAATGGAGAGAGTGACATATACTCCATCTATTCTTGAATACATGTCATTCTAGATTTTAAATTTCGTTCTTCA
Organism: Rhipidocladum racemiflorum; assembly: GCA_036346355.1. NCBI lineage: Eukaryota > Viridiplantae > Streptophyta > Magnoliopsida > Poales > Poaceae > Rhipidocladum > Rhipidocladum racemiflorum. Next base: position 27,710,245 of record CM070571.1, read on the forward strand.
ATACTCCTCCGGTACAAAATAGTTGAAATTTTGGACATCGACATGTTCTTCAAAACACAACTTTGATCACTAGTTTTTATTATAATATATTTATAAAACTCAATAAAATTATAATATTATAAAAGTATTTCTTGAGACAAATCTATACATATAATTTTCATGTATCCAATTTAAATGTTATCGATAATCAAAGTTTCAGAAGTTTGACCATCATTATGTCCAAAACGATAACTATTTTGGACCGAAGGGAGTACATGTCATTCTACAATTTCAAGACTACTTTTAATTGCCTTTTCCTTTGCATACCCTTACCATTCATTATTCCCAATACTAATTTATACATCGAAACCGGTATGATTGGTATTGACTGGTATTAAGGTTTGTATAGTACATAATTCTAATTTATACTAATTTAGATGATAAAATCCCGTCCGAAGGGAATCGCGAAGAGAATCCGCTGGAGCACTTGAGATCTGTTTGTGAAGGGATTTAGAGCTCGAAGAGAAGCTGCTTGAGATAACGCCACTCTCTTATCCCGGCTCGCGACACCGCCGCCGCCATACCGCTCCACGCGCCGCTGCCGCCGCTCTCCTCCCACGACACCCGCCTCCCTTTCCTCTCCTTTCCCCTTCCTCCGCCCCCCACCCTCTCCGCCGCCGCGACCTCGCCATTCGCATGGGCGGTGGGCCGCGCACGTACCCGGGCGGTGTCTCCAAGTGGCAGTGGAAGCGCATGCAGGCCAGGAAGGCCAAGCAGCTCCTCAAGGCCCGCCTCGCCCGCGAGCGCCAGCTCTACGAGATACGCAAGCGCGCCGAGCTGCGCGACGCCGTCGCCCACCTCGAGCGACCCTGGGACCCCCGACTCCGCCGCTGCGGCGGCACCCAAACTCCTCTCCGTCGCGGCTGAAGACCAGCTCAAGGCGCTCACCGACCGCTTCCACTGCCCCAGCGGCGTCGACCTCTGGAACGACCGCGACGGGCTCCTCAAGTCCCTGTACTTCCCCAAGAACGCCGTCCACAGCGTCCAGCCGTTCGGGCTTCTCGGTTCCAGGGGTGAGTGCGTGCAAGATGTTCGTGGCAATGCCGACGGGGACGCGGAGGATGGTGGGCGGCGCGTGCAAGGTGTTCGTGAGAATGCCGCTGTGGAGGCTGTGTATGGTGACCGCGATCCTACAGTCGAATTCATGGAAAGGGTTGGAACGTGGGAGCCGGTGAATGCTTTGGGTGATGACGGTGACAGCAATGTGTTTGCACCAAAATTCGGCATGTATTGAAATCGGTGTGAAACGGAAAGGAAGTGTTCGTATGGAAAGAAATCGGTAAACGAATCGGAAAAGGAATCCGTTTCTAAAAAGGAAAGGAAATCAGATTAGAGGCCGATACGGATAAACGCACCGTATCCATGTACAACTCGGATCGGCCAGGCGTGTTATAAAAGGAGGTGGGCGTCAAGCGAAGAATCAATCCAACAACACACACCTACTTTTTACAAGCTTTTCCTTTACATTGTTTTAGCCTTATAGATCTCTCTGCAAGTCGACGGGATCAACATAGTTGCGCATCGCCGATTGTTGATTTTTGCCGATTTCACCCAGGTTTGATCTGCTTTGCTTTGTTGCGCATCGCCTTCTCGAAGCCGATTTTACCTTGTATCCGGATCAATTGTAACCAGTTGATCTAGTTATCCCCTAATCGGTTCTTACCGACTAGCGAAAAGCCGATAGATCCTTGTTTATCGGCTTCGATCAAATTACAAACTCCACCTTGTCAATTTCAGGTCAAATTGACTGGCACGCTCTGCAAACCCGGCGTTTGTCTTGTGTGTTCGAGGCTAAGGACCCTGCTTCACGTTTTTAGCGCGAACATATTTTGGCACGCCCGGTGGGACCACGAAGAAAATCAAACATGTCAACTGATAAGCCTGCGGTTACCGCCGATATCAACACTGATGCTATAATCGCGCCTCAAATGGCCGATTTAACCCCTGAACAGTGAAAAGAAATCGAAGACCAAAAGGCAGCTTTGGAAGAAATGATGCTGCGGTGCTTCCAGAAAACACGCCGTGGCGTTACTCAAAAGACTGCACTCCCAAGCATCAATCCTATCGGAGATTCGTCATCCGAATCGGTAAGCCGATACGCACCCGCTCATGCCGATTTATCAAGTATGATCGAGCAATCTGTTCATCACGCATTAATTAATCAGTCATCGGCTCTAGTATCCACATTAAAGCCGATGATAGAAAATAGTGTGAAAACAATTGCTCAGGAATTGGCTGTGTCTGGAAGCCTGCTAGATCCACCACAAACCATCCCTACGCACTCAAAGATATTCCATAACACCTAACACCAATACAGTAAACGTGTCGGCTCAAACACCTATTATGATGCCAACTCAACCTACTGTTTTGAAACCAAGCATACAGAGAGGTGGATTTACGCACTACCACGGGCACACGGATGGGGCTAAGATAAGCGCATCAAGTCCGTCAAATGGGCCCTCCAATAGCATCGGTTTATCGGCTTATCAGCCGATCGAAACGGATCAGGTTCCGCAATCACGGGGAGCCACAACCGTGAAACAAGCGCCGTATAGGGTGGTGCCGTACGTCGAACCTTTCGCGCCCATACCCGATGCATTGGGTTCTAATCATGATTATGACCAAGTGCCAAGACCTCCTGCGGTGCGATTTGGACAAAGACCCGAGTTTGCACTCGGGGGGCAGGGCACGAACAATGAGAATTGGCAATGTCCGGCTGCACCACAAGCCGACAATGTTAATTGGGCAGAACAAATTGCCAATGTTTTGAGGGAAATAGCCGCTTACAGCCCAGAGGAAGAGTGATCGGCTACAGGAAGCCGTATCCCGATTACATAGATCGAATGCCATACCCACACAACTTTCGGATACCGGACTTTGCCAAATTCTCAGGTGATGATTCTATCACCACGATTGAGCATATCGGACGGTTTATAGCTCAGTGTGGAGAGGCTGCACAGTCCGATGGACTAAAAATTAGATTGTTTCCTTTATCATTGTCTGGTGCTGCATTCACTTGGTTCACTAATCTACCCCCAAATTCAGTTCATGTGTGGAACGATTTAGAAAGCCGATTCCATGAATACTTTTTTTCGGGGACTATGGAGCTGAGGATTTCTGATCTTAGTTCAGTCCGACAGAAGTACGGCAAATCGGTTTTCGATTATATCAGAAGGTTTAGAGGCGTACGGAATAGATGCTTCAGTGTAACATTACCCGATGATCAATTGGCCGATTTAGCATTCCAAGGGCTAATCCCGCCATTAAAAGAGAAGCTATCGGGCCAAGAGTTTCCCGATTTAGGCCACCTACTCCATCGCGTATCGGCACATGAAAGCCGATACGCAGAGAGCAAAGGGTTTAAAGATAGATTTAAGCCAAACGGCAATGAAAAGGCCAAAGTAAACATGGTAGATTACAATTCAGGCGACACCTCTGAGGACGAAGCAGAGGTGAACATAGCCGAGTGGACCAAGGGTTCTAAAAAGCCACTCGTATGCTCTCTGCTCAAGCCGACGAAAAATAGGGCGGAAGTCAAGTATTCATATGATGTTTCAAAATGTGACAAAATATTTGATTTATTGTTACAAGAAAAACTCATAAGGTTACCAGAAGGGCACGCCATCCCATCAGCCGAAGAAATTAAAAAGCGAAGGTACTGCAAATGGCACCATTCATTTTCACATAACACTAACGATTGCAATATTTTTCGACAACAGATTCAATCGGCCATCGTCGATGGCAGGTTAAAGTTTGCGAAAGAATCGGCTATGCAAATAGATATGAATCCTTTCCAGGTCAACATGGTGCAGTGCTCACAGAAAGGGAAGGGACCTATGAAAGATGTTAAGCCGACTAAAAGATTTGAAGCACGATCAAAAGATGAAACGGTACAGATTACTATCGGCTCCATACAAATAGAAGCCGATAAAAATGGACAGAACTCAAGGACGGTAAAACCAAGAGGAGACCTGGAAATCGGAAAATGGTATCGGGCTGAGAGGGCTCCAAGAAAAGTCGATTTCAAACCAAAGCCGACTTTTTCACAACTCCTGGGGAAGTATGAAAGGATAAGTCGAAGATTTAACACTCGACAACACCAGAATTTTCAACCAGACCAAAAGACAAACGACTATTGTTGGCGACCAAATATGCCACATCGACCAACTACTGAAGAAGAGAAACATCGGCAATGTCCTTTTTGGCAGTTTTGCTGGGAAAGGGGGATGACCTTACCAACAGTTATATCTTGTCCTATGCAACACTCGTCTGCATATCGGCCAAACCAATCTGTAAAAGACAGGTTGTCTAGACCGATACACGATCGACTAGAAGTGAGAAGCAGGAGGCCGATCTATGAAAGGTTGTCGACATCAGAGCAAGGCGAGTCTTCCCGGAATCAGGAATCATCGGCTAACGCAAGCAGAATGGAATCTGACAGCGAAATGAGCAATTTAGCTGGAAAGATAAGAAAGCCGATAGAACCTAAACCTAGGTGGTGCCCCTCGGGTCTCAGCAAATCACAACGCAGGAGGCTTCAGCGATTGAAGACACAAGAAGAAAGGGAAGCCGAAAAGGAGAGCGAGAGGGATCGGATGTTCAATAAGTTAAGACCAGTACCGGTTTTGAAAAAGGAGTGGAGAAAAAAGGAACAGATCGATAGTGATTCAGACCAATCGGTCGAATCCGGTTCTCCGATGATCCGAGATGATACGCCACCAATGGATATAAACATGGTATTCACTCTACCTGCCGAGTTCAAAACCGAAGAATCGGCTGAAGAAGTGTTCGCCCAATTGTGCCTCGGAGCACCAGACGCTGTGTTCGAAAAGCCAAAAGACATGCAAAACCGTTATATCTAAAAGGGTACATTAATGGCCGACCGATATCTCGTATGCTGGTCGATGGTGGGGCAACAGTTAATCTGATGCCGTTAAGTACTTTCAGAAAATTGGGTAAAGCCGATGAAGACTTGATCAAGACCAATATGGTGCTAAATGACTTCACAGGAGACCCAACTGAGGCTAAAGGCGTAATGGTGTCAGAACTAACAGTCGGTAATAAAACTTTGCCGACTGCATTTTTTGTGATCGAAGCCAAAGGAAATTACAGTGTGCTCCTTGGGCGAGACTGGATCCATGCCAATTGCTGTATACCATCAACCATGCACCAGAAATTGGTGCAGTAGAACGATGATACAGTAGAAGTTATACCGGCCGACACATCGGCTCATATCGCCATGGCTAGCCCTGATACCAATTGGCCACACGAAGAAGCCGAATGTATATCAGGAAAAGCCTTGGACAATTGCGATTTTATCTGCGTCGAGAAGTCAGGATTCAAGCCGATCAGTGTCAAACCCAACACGTTTGATCGGACAAACGAAGTAGTAAGAAGATGGAGCACAAGACACTAGCAAAGCTGCAGGAAAAGGCAAGAAGCTATCGGCAAGAAAAATACGAAGAAGCTGTTGAGGATTTTGAAGAAGAAAGAAAAGGGTTAGGATTTACTTCTGCCGATTTGCTCGAAGAAATCGATATTGGGGAAGGTGATAGCAAAAGACCAACGTTTGTAAGTACTAAATTAGAACCCAGTTATAAAGCAAAGTTGGTCGAAATACTCAAAAAATATAGAGATTGCTTCGCGTGGGAGTATTACGAGATGCCAGGCTTAAGCCGACAGCTAGTTGAGCATCGGCTGCCAATAAAACCTGGATATCGGCCATTCAAACAATACCCTAGGCGATTTAATCCTACATTATATGACGCTATAAAAGAAGAAGTAGGACGATTGCTAGAGGCAAAGTTTATCCGGCCCTGCCGATACGCTGAATGGGTCTCAAACATCGTCCCTGTGAAAAAGAAAAATGGCAAACTTAGGGTATGTGTCGATTTTAGAGATTTGAACAAAGCCACACCGAAAGATGAATACCCGATGCCTATAGCCGATATGCTTATTGATGCTGCTTCCGGAAATAAGATCATAAGTTTCTTGGACGGAAACGCCGGATACAATCAGATATTCATGGCCGAAGCCGATATACCCAAAATAGCTTTCAGATGTCCGGGGACTTTAGGGTTGTATGAGTGGAAAGTTATGACCTTCGGTTTAAAAAATGCCGGTGCTACTTATCAGCGTGCTATGAACCATATTTTCCATGATTTGATCGGCAATACCGTAGAAATATACATTGACGACGTGGTGGTAAAATCCAAAGAAGACTGGCAACATTTAGCCGATCTGGAAAAGATGTTCGAAAGCACAAGGTTACATGGGTTAAAAATGAACCCTCTCAAATGCGCTTTCGGAGTATCGGCTGGACAATTTCTTGGGTTTACAGTGCATGAAGGAGGAATTGAAGTAAACCAAGCCAAAGTAAAAGCCATAGCCGATACTAGACCGCCGACAAACAAAAAGGAGTTGCAGGTATTGATTGGGAAAATCAACTACTTGCGACGTTTCATCTCGAACTTGTCAGGGCGTATTCGGGCCTTCACACCGCTGCTGAAAATTAAAGACAACCAAGAATTCAAATGGGGAGTCGACCAACAAAAGGCCTTTGACGACATAAAAGGTTATCTGATAAGTCCACCAGTATTGACCACACCAAAACATGGTGTACCTTTTAGACTATATATATCGGCTGAAGGTGATTCAATTGGGGCAGTTTTAACACAGGAAGCCGATAGGAAGGAACGAGCAATATTTTACTTAAGCCGACGTCTTTTAGATGCAGAAACCAGGTATCCCCTAGTAGAAAAATTATGCTTATCATTGTATTTTGCCTGCACCAAATTAAGACATTATATGCTGGCTTCCAAATGCGTTATAATATGCAAAACCGATGTAGTCAAATACATATTATCGGCGCCAATTCTGCGGGGTGGGCTTGGTAAATGGGCATACGCCTTAACAGAGTTCGAGTTAACCTATGAGTCGGCTAAATCTGTGAAAGGACAAGTCATGGGCCGATTTTATCACAGGAAGTGAAACATTAACAGAACAAATGATGTAACTCCTTGGCATTTGTATTTTGATGGATCCGTTTGCCAGAAGGCGAAGGCATCGGCGTGATATTGATTTCACCTAGAAAACAGGAGTATGACTTCATGTATCGGCTAAATAGCCGATGTTCAAATAATCAAGCAGAATACGAAGCATTGCTAAGAGGTCTACAATTGCTAGATAGCATCGGGGTGAAAGACGTCGAAGCTTTTGGAGACTCGATGTTAATTGTACAGCAAGTCAAAGGAGAATATCGATGCAACGACGGCGGCGCTTAACTCAAGATTTACATCAATGCCTCCAGATCATCGAGATGTTCACTACATTTTCTATAAAACATATCCCCAGAGAAGCTAATGATAAAGCAAACCGATTGGCACAATGTGCATCAGGGTACAAGATTGAAAGCCGACAGGGACCAATCGGGCTAAACGTTTGGCCGATTTTATGTGTTCACCCTGTCGACTGGAGAACAGAGATAAGGGATTATTTGTCAGATCCAGCCAAGCCGACCGAGCAGAAGGTCAGGCGCAAAGCACTCAAATATGTTCTACTAGAAGATGTATTATACTTTCGGACTATGGAAGGTTTGTTGTTAAGATGCCTGGGAACCGAGGAAGCCAAAGTAGCGATGGGTGAAGTCCATGAAGGCATCTGTGGATCACATCAATCGGCCCATAAGATGAAGTGGATACTGAGACGAACAGGATATTTTTGGCCGACGATGTTAGAAGACTGCTTCAAATATTATAAAGGATGCCAAACGTGCCAAAAGTTTGGTAACATACAACAAGACCGGATCGGCTTTGCATCCGATCATCAAGCCATGGCCATTTAGAGGATGGGGTATATACATAATCGGCCAAATATTTCCGTCATCCAAAGAAAGGACATAAATTCATCCTTGCGACCCACAGATTATTTCTCAAAATGGGTTGAGGCTGTACCACTCAAGAAGGTTACTAGCAAAGAGTCGATCGACTTTGTAAATGAACACATCATCCATCGGTTTGGAATTCCACTGCATAATTACTACCGATCAAGGGACTGTGGTTCATGTCCAACGAAGTTCAAAGGTTTTGCGGAAAGTCTTGGGATAAAATTACTCAACTCTTCCTTACTACGCCAGGCCAATGGACAGCCGAGTCGTCAAACAAGACATTGATAAAGCCGATAAAAGAAAAATTGAGGAAGAGCCGAGGAAATGGCATTCAACGCTATCGGAGGCTTTATGGGCTTATCGGCTATCTCATCACGGATCAACTAAATTGTCACCTTTTCAGTTGGTATACGGACAAGAAGCCGTTTTGCCCGTGGAAATCAACATCGGCTCAGTAAGGCTATGCGAGCAAGATAAGGTATCAGCCGATGAATACAAACAGGCGATGCTTGACAATCTAGATGATTTGGCTGAACTAAGGCTGATCACGCTAGATCGGCTTAAAAGGAATAAAGAGAGGGTTGCCAGATCGTATAATAAAAAGGTAATTTTAAAATCGTTCAGTCAAGCCGATTTGGTATGGAAAACCGTGTTGCCAATCGGGTCTAAGGATAATCGATTTGGCAAATGGTCACCAACATGGGAAGGGCCTTATAAGATCAATCGGTCGATTGACGGGAATTCGTATATACTGGAGTCCTTAGACGGATTCGTACTACCTAAAGCAATCAACGGAAAATACTTAAAGGCGTATTACCCCAGCATATGGATTGGGTCTTGACCACATAAAGGGAACATCGAGAGTCAATTACAGAAGCACGTGCATATAAAAATTGGTTATACGACCGATCAAATCGGATTCAGACGACCATCACGAATTAAAACATTGTTCACAAAAAATCGGCCACATAAGCCGACATGATTGGCGCATAAAGATGCAAGTTTAAAAATATTACAACCCTGATCCGCAGATGGGCTCCTAGACCCGACAACGCCGCCGCCGCTTTCCCAATGGTAGTCCGGATATCGCCAACAAGCTTGTCATCAGCCTTCGCGTCACCTGGAATCGGGACCACTTTGGCCGATTGAATCTTCACCTGAGCAAAAACTTCGCCAATCTGTTTTTTCTTGGCTATCAGAGAATAAGCCGATTCAGTATTCTTGGATTGACAATCGGCTAGATCCTTGGTCACTAGGGCTAGTTGCTCCTCCAACTTGGCCTTGGCCGTCTCCAACTCTTGAGCTCTGCCTTTGCCCAGCTTTAATGCGGCGGTGCCTTGGTCGTAGTCCCTTTTCAGAAGCTTCGCGTTAACCACCAGATCATCCAAGACCTTCTGATCGACCTTTTGTGCTTCCCTCCGGGCGATTCTGGATTTGGCCGCTTCCACCGCTTCCCTTCTACTATCCAGGTGACAGACGTCCAGGAGAGCATTCATTGCTTCTTGAGGGAGATCGGCTTGGACGACTGCCATTGCATTCCTGAGCGATTGAGTGTTTTCCAAAAGTTTCACCTCGGGTTGCATAACCTCATGAAGAAGACGGTTTAGTCTTTCCTGCATGCCTGGCTCGGAAGTAACAAAGAAATGACGCGGTAATGGAAGCATCAAGGATTCGCCTAACGTCGGCCGGGTAATCGTCTGTAGCTATCACCTCAGGGTCGCTCAAATCATCCAAGGTAAACCCGAGAAGGTTAGCAGGGTCGGCAGAGTCAGGGGAGATCGGCACAACAACTGCGGGTGATGGCACAGCAGGAAGCACCGGGGACAGCGCAGAAGGAAGGGCCGAAGATGTGCCTTGAAGATCGGCTATGACCCTTGCTACTTGCACCGAAGGCGATTGCTGAAAAAATAAAATGAAATTTGTTCAGAGTACTCGTCATAAGAACACTATTTAAAAAGGGAAGGGATCAAGATTACATCAGTAGCCGATTGCTCCGGAGAGTGATCGGCCGAGCGTCTCGCGGATCTAGGGGATGGCCTATTAGACCCCCTCCTCCTCTCTAAAAATACCAAGAGTTAGCGTTGCGCCAGTGAAGAAAAAGGAAACGGGAGCCGATATGGAGAAACAAATTACTCGGGCGACGCTGGCCTGCTAAGTCCGACAAGGGCGGACCACGGATGCCCAAGTTACCCGAAGTATATCCGGTGGTACCCACCGATCGCCTGGCCGCCTCGCCGACTACTTCCGGTAGTGCGATCGGATCGGCTCTGATTGTACCAACATCCGTAACAGTCCGTTCCTGCAAAAGAACGAGATTAGTAGAAGCCAATCGAAAAACGAACGAAAAAAGGATAAAACTCCTGCACTCTGGCCACCGATGAATTGGTATAACCCGAACTTTCACTTGAGCTGCTGGTGGATGCTACCGCCGGTCTATGAAAGTTAGGTAAAATTGGGAAAGGATTGCCGATGGTGTCCTATCCATCAAAAGGTCATCAGATATCGAAGACCACCAGTTAGAAAATGCGCTTGACCGACGGTTATTTAGGATGAAATGGGGCATATGGACGATTTGGAATTCATCGGCAAGTTCAAGAACAACTTCGGCCGCTACCAGATTGGTCACTCTGGTGCGAGGTTCGATACGCTCAAGGAGAGAGAAGCTGGGTATAGCTTGACCAAAGCCCAACTGGCGAGCATAAATAGAAGGATGGTAGAACTCATATGATGATTGGAAAGTTCGATTCCTGGAATTCAAACCGACGTGGAAGATACAAGGGGAAAGAAAGATTTTGTATAAATCCAAAGTCGACTGGGGCATCTGGCTACTATCAGCGGCCAAATGAAGAAAAGAAGGCCAAGGATAATCGGCTGTGTCAAGATAACTAAAGAAGTCATGTTGACCAAAAGACGACCGATCTAAGGTCAGGAAGAAAGAGAGGTATTTATGCATAGCTGCAGGAGTAATTTTTTGATCGTCAGCAGAACACATAATGAAGTTCTCTCTGTAGGATCGGCTAGCTGTATAAGTGGGGATTGTATCTTCCGGGTAATCTTCACGAGGAAAAGCCGATTGATCCATAGGTTGAGAAAGAAAGGATCGGCCGAACATACAGTACAACCAAGTTTGGATGAACCACAAGGGGCCCCCTATGTTGCCAACAACAAAATCGGCAAAGCCAGAAAACAATCGGCTTTGGATAAAATGCATCGTTTGGAATACGGCACCCAGAAATAGCTTTCCTAATGCAAGGTGGCGACCCTCTACCAGTTGTTCTGCCACTAGCTGATAAGTCTGGGTCGGGCCGAGAGAAGCGCCACAGAAAAAGAACCGATCCAACCAGAGGTTAAGGAAGGCTACGTGTTCTTCATCCGATACAGGCCCATTAACTTTGTTGTTATTTTGAATATATCTACGCCAGCCCTCCCCTTTCTTATGGGTTAGCTTATAGTGGGGCTTGCCGCTAAAAGCCGACAACTGGGCTCCGTCTGGTCTGAGGCAGCATAGCTGGGCGACGTCAAGGAGAGTTGGGCCGATCGAACCGGTCCTAAAAAGAAAAGCGTTGAAAGAATCGGACCAGAAATAAGAAGCCGATGCTACCAAGGGCTCATTAGCTTCAGGGTTGGCCAAACTCAGGGGAAGACACTCGGCTATACCCAACCTCTCCCACTCCGCTCGTTTCTGGGCCGAGACTCTGATATACCATGACTGCCATCCCTTGAGAGCCGTGGGCCAAGCTCGGAAGCTTTTGTCCCATTCTTTTATGTTGTAGCCAGCGGCCGACAAGGGAAGCCTAGGGATTTCTTCGTTGATCACAGAATCGGACGTTACGGTTCCTATCGGTCCTAAGAAGAACTGATCGGAACTCTGAGGGATTGGTATAAATACCTGAGTTGGGTCCATAATAGCCGATCGGAGATGAAAGGGACTTGACGAAAAAGGGGGAAAGGCCGATCGCTTGCGATACGAGAGCCCGAAGACGTGAAAATGACCGTGGGGGGACCCCCTATTTATACGACAGTAAAAGGGAGGCGAGCAGGCGGGAACAATTGTGCATTTAAAACGCACCGAGATTTTCACGGCACAGTTAATGGGGTAGTTCCCGAAAAAGATTCTTCTGTAAAAGCCAATACGAATGAGAAACCGATGGATTCTTTTTGGAAAAATGACAAGTCATCTTCCAAAAACAGGGGGCATATGTTTGCACCAAAATTCGGCATGTATTGAAATCGGTCTGAAACGGAAAGGAAGTGTTCGTATGGAAAGAAATCGGTAAACGAATCAGAAAAGGAATCCGTTTCTAAAAAGGAAAGGAAATCAGATTAGAGGCCGATACGGATAAACGCACCGTATCCATGTACAACTCGGATCGGCCAGGCGTGTTATAAAAGGAGGTGGGCGTCAAGCGAAGAATCAATCCAACAACACACACCTACTTTTTACAAGCTTTTCCTTTACATTGTTTTAGCCTTATAGATCTCTCTGCAAGTCGACGGGATCAACATAGTTGCGCATCGCCTTCTCGAAGCCGATTTTACCTTGTATCCGGATCAATTGTAACCGGTTGATCTAGTTATCCCCTAATCGGTTCTTACCGACTAGCGAAAAGCCGATAGATCCTTGTTTATCGGCTTCGATCAAATTACAAACTCCACCTTGTCAATTTCAGGTCAAATTGACTGGCACGCTCTGCAAACCCGGCATTTGTCTTGTGTGTTCGAGGCTAAGGACCCTGCTTCACGTTTTTAGCGCGAACACAATGCTAGCGCTTTGAATTGGAATGACGACGATCCTATTTCTGACTCGGAGGACATGGGTTGCGTCGATATTGCGCGGAAGCAACGAGCAATGGTTAGACAGGATGGAAGGAAGGGCTGTGTGGCCAGGGTTTTGAATATCATTTCGAGCTCATTTTTCGTGCGTCCACCGGTACGTCAAATTTCGGTCGAAATTCGACAAATTTCGAATGGTTTGAAAGTCAAATGAATTTGAAAACTAGTCAAACACATGAGCAAATTTCCATCGAAAAGGTCGAAATTCGATCGAAATTCTCGAAATTCCATTGGTTTGGATGGGAAAAAATGTGGACCAAATGGAAAAATGAAAAATAAATACAAGAAAAAAGGCAAAAAAAATGGGAAAAATTATAAAAATTGTGGAAAATTATAATAGCACAATATGAAAGAATATAAAAAAAATTGGCATGACCTTTGCTATATTTTAAACAATCTCAAGTTGCACCAATAATAACATTTCATTTCAACACTGTTCACAATTCAACTCAACAAATCCACATGGTGATGTACAAATATACCATGGCATTCACATAATTAAATATTAGATAACATTAACACATTAAATATACCATAGCAATACAAGTAAGTCTTTAATATTGGATAACATTAATATATTAAAAAATACCATACCTTTGCTATACTTTAAATAATTGAAAGTTGTCACATATCAATACAAGGAAAAAAAATTTATATTAGATAACATTGACACATTAAATATACCATAGCAATACAAGTAAGTTTTTATTCTTGTATAAAATTCCGGATCGCAGTACTGTTTTTTTTTTTCAATGTTGTAAAATCGGTTATAGCGTAAAAAGCCTAAAATTTTCAATTTTTCAACCAATTTTCATCCTAAAGGTTACAAAACTATTAATACTTATTTTAGAGAGTTTTTGATTAAATTTTCTAAAATTTTTGAATTTAAATTTGAATTTGCTCGGTTTTTCGCTTGGTTTGGAATTTCGGTAGGGCTCGAAATCCCGAATTTCGAACGAAATTCGCGAAAACCGATGGAAAAGTTGAACCCTGGGTGTGGCAAGATGGGAAGTCGCAAGTGCTATGGCTATCGGTAGCAACGAGGATATGGATGATCGGGGAAGCCATGGTTTCTTTTCAGATTCAGAAGTCGCAAGAGAAGGTTGTCCGGAGCAAAGATGGGCAGAAAGAAGTACTGGGAGTAGAAGGAAGCGTCCCACCAGAAGATGGAAGGCCTCTCTCAGACGCCGAGGTGATCAGCGGCGGGTTTGAGCCAAAATGGGGAGCGAGGAATAGAGTGGACACGACGAATGGTGCGGCGAGGTGGAAGGTCTCGTATGATCGCAATGGCAATGTGCCTAGGAAGGAGTGGATCAATGACGAGTTTGATTCAAATTCAGATAGTGAGGGATGTCAAACTGGAACCAAAATGGAAAGCCCGGAATTGGCTGAATCGAAGTGAGAGGTCGACTGGGGCTGAAACACGACGATGCTAGCAATGGGGATAGGCTTTGGAGATACACGAGGGGCAACAATGGTGACGGAACTCGGAAGAGACCGGTCTGGTAATGGCTTCGCCTCGGGCTTGGAGGAGCCCACATGGAAGCCAACAAGGAAACGAGCTGGGAAGAGCAATGGCCGCGGAGCGTACAGCGGTAACACGAGTGGGAGATTCGGGATAGGTGGCAATGGATCGGCGGCATGGTTAGAGGCGAACCCTATGAACACTTGCAAGGACAATGGCAGCGAGGATGATAGGCATAGGATCAGAAGGAATGGAGGGCGGCGGGCTCAGGGGAGACGAAAACTCCACTACGGCCAACGTCACCAATTGCACAGCTCTGGGAGGGAGAGGGAATCAGATGAAATGTTAGTTAACAGTGATAAACCAATGCGATCTGTTCGTACCAGGTCCACCGTATCGAATTTTTGATTTTCGAGCGATTTTTTATTTTCAATAATGAAAAAAAACGACTCAAAAATTGGTAGAAATCGAATGATTTTGAAGTCATTTTTTTTAATCGGCCGTCAAATTTCGTCGGAAAAAAATTGAAATTCGAGCAATTTCTCTCTATTTTCGTGCAATTTTCACTGATTTTAGAGCGATTTTATTCAATTTCCTACACAATCAAGAAAAAATGAAAAAAAATTGATTTTAGAGCATTTTTATTCAATTTTCTGCACAATCAAGAAAAGGCATCAGAGGTGCCTGGCTATAGTTAAACCGAGGGTTGATAATAGTAGACAATCACACCACCAATTGAACTCCTGAACTGCACTATCTGACCAGCACAGCCCATACAAAATTCGCACATAGCAGGTCTATAGGAGTTACATGAACACTCGTGAAACCAAAACACGCACGTAGAAGATTTGACAGGATCGTGGTTTTATAAGAAAAGTGCATTTCCAAATGCTGAGTATAAGCACGGGATATCAACATAAAAGTACACGGATTCAAGAACAGTAAAGTTGGACCAGTAGCATGTATTCCTGGTTGCAAATTACAAGATGGCCATGGTAGACCTTATGAGCTCAAACTAGAAAAGATCAACAACATTGGTGCTGGTAAAGTTTGCTCCAGCTACTTTTCCTGCAACATGAAATATCACCAATTAATAACGGAAATATAAATCAATGAGTTTTATATTGGATAACAAATGATGCACAGCTAAGTATCCTTTCTTAGGCTCCTGCCCAAATGATTACTAGAAGATTGGAGGGTAAAGTAATCGTGCACACATACATTGAGAGAGAAATCAGAATCATAACAAGGTCGAGAATCCAATCTTGAGGTAAGCGTAACACTTAGCTGTCTACATTTACCTTTGCAACTTTCTTAACTGCCTTTACTTATAAGCTGTTCTTTGGTTTTATTCCATTCAACGGAAAGTATCCATGAATGTTTAATCAGCCTCAGCATAAATCTAAGCAATTGGTGCCCCTCAAATCAACATAATAAATCCACATGAAGTGATCAAATGCATCAGTCAGAACTTAATCAACTTATAAATGGATGGGAAAGTCGGTACCTCAGTGACATGTTATAGCTAACCATTGAAATATAAATAACTTAGATATTTCTTCCATGTCTCGTGATACTTTATGCGTTTGTACATCACATCTCCAAATTATCTGCCAATTAAATAGTACTCGGTTTTCATTTCACCACAACATGCTGAAAATGATACCCAGACTATCTAACTCAAGTATGAAGTAGCTAATGTAAGAGTACAATACAAGTTGAAGTAGGCTGACAAGTTCTTATGTTAACATGAGAAAAAGCTTGAGATTCTAATATAATTACAAGGAAAAAAGAGAAAAAAATAGCTAACATGTCAATTATATGAAATAGGGCCAGTTTACAGCTTAAGTTTAGCAGGTGAAATCAACTGGGACTAAAAAATCTATTATGTTTGCTTGAACATAAACAGTCACACGTCAAACAGAACTACACAAACACGTATCAGAATGGACAGGGTTATAATAAAGTAGAGCTATCATGATATAGGAGTTTTGGGTTGACCTTTATTCCTCTAATATATTTGGTGATTTATCCTAAATACTGAGTACTTAAGAACAAAACATGTAATCTGCCTGGTACCAAAATTAGTTATGTTTATTTTACATGCTACCAATTTAAAGGGGGTTACAACTTAATAAGCAGCTGAAGGTGAAGGCACTTAGTCTCTACAAAACCAAACCTTGGCCATATGTCTGCAAAGGTCATACTAGAACTAATAGTGTCTTGGCCTTCAGAGACACCCACATTTCTCAAGAATTTTGCTCAGCACCTTCCATAATAGCTCAATTGATTACTAATCCATTCCTGGATGATTTATTGCACAAAGGTCTTTAGGTAGTTCAATACAAAGGTCTTTAGGCAGTTGAATGAATGTCTCTGATTGCAATACAGATTTACATGACTGGAACTTACATACTCCCTCTGTCCCACAAAGAGTGTATTTCTAGGATTTTTAAGACAGATTAGTGTGCAAGGTAAATGACCAATGTGACCCTCATTACTCCATACACAAGCATGTTGGTGCTTCGGTTTCCACAAGCACTTAAATGAGCATGCATACACTTACAGCTGGGCCCTACGGACTAGAAATGCACTCTTTGTGGGACAAAATTTGAACACTAGAAATGCACTCTTTGTGGGACAGAGGGAGTAGTGGCTAAGGAAATGTAATACTGAACCTAAAAAAAGTTTCTCAATGAAGTTACATTCATGTGATCAAACCTTTTAGAGATTCCAAATTCTAGCTTACGTAAGAAAGAAAATCATTCATTGCTCTTAGGACATTGAGTTGCAATGATAAATTCACACTCAAGTGAGTCGCCCTAGCGTTGATGGCTTGATGCCATTGACCTAACTCGTAAATTGGCAGACCAAAATCACAGCTAGTGCAGTAGGATAATGCTTAGGGATTGCCAAGCGAAAAGAATGGTTTATGATTTTGGTGCAGTGTATCAAATCTGAAATGTGTAAATGGATTTCACAAGATCAAAGCGAAGTTTTCCCGGCACTGAAATAGCTATTCATGTTGGTGGTCATCCCTGCAAACTGGTAATCAGAATGACCATATACTGGCTAACTAATCAGAGTCTACAACACATTATGCGTCATAGGTATCATTTGCCCAGAAGTTGAAGTGCAATTGATCATTTGCCCCATGTGTCAATGAGATATTATGGGCGAAATGATCAATTGCACGTCAAACTTCGGGGCAAATCATCAAATATTCCACTTATAATGGTTCTATTCAAGCAACCAAACACATTTTTTTTCCTAAAACCATCTGATACATATATCACTTGGTACAAACAACCAAACACGACTATCCGATCCTAGTTCTGAACCTAACTTACTTGTTTGAGGAATGAAATGGGTTGGTCCATCACCATCTCATCCCTCATTGGCACAAGATTGGTATAAAATAAGGGGTGGTGGTGTCCCACTAAATTAGATGAGATGATCCTTTGAACCAAGGGAAATTTAGATACATGCTACTCTATAGTGACCAATTTAAATATATACCACTGCAAAGTTTAAAATTTGAAATATGCCATTCTAGAGTGACGTTTCTTTGAAAAATGCCATTATGCAGACTTCAAAGACTATTTTATCCTTACTTTCTTCTTTCTCACTCCATCTCCTTCAACGAGGAAGAAGAAAGCAAGGGTAAAATAGTTTTTTAAATCTGTATAATCTAGAATGGCATATTTCAAATTTTAAACTCTGCAGTGGTATATATCTAAATTGGGCACTCTAGAGTGGCATGTATCTAAATTTCTCTTGAACCAAACACTCTCTAGGTGAACACATCCTAATAACAACACTTATCGCCTCCAAATCTAACAAAATTAACCAACCCATTTGACTCGGAAAAATAAAGGGGACACGGGAGCGGTTACCTCAGGGTCGATCTAGTGGTGGTGGTGATCGCCGGAGGGGCGGTAGAGGCGGTTGTAGGCGGCCTCGCCGACGAGGTAGATCCCGAAGGCGACGATGGCGATGCCGAGCCCCGGCGTGGCGTGGCGCAGCTGGTTCCCCACCAGAGGGTGCCTCCGCCATTCGTCCCGCCGCCGGAAGAACTCCCCCGTCGCGTTCAGCCCCTTCCCTCCCGTCGCCATCGCCTCCGCCGCCGCCGCGCACTCTCTCTTCCTCTACAGTTCGCGAGAATAGAACTGCCACATGCTCAACACCAAAGCCCAAGTAGTAGTGATAAACCACTACACGGCCCAACCTGCTGCGAGTTGGGCTTGTAAGCCCAAGGAAATTAGTGAGCGAGCGAGCTCGTCGTCTTCGAATTCTCTCGTCTCATGGCGATGGTGACCTCCAACTAGGGGTGGAATTTTAGCTCGAGGCTCGGCTCGGGCTCGACTCGGCTCGGTGCGGCTCGGCTCGCATGGCCAACGAGCCGAGCTCCCGTCACGGCTCGCTTAACGAGCCCGAGCCTGAGCCACCGTTAGGCTCGTTAGGCTCGATAGTCGTTGAGTTATATAAGGTATGAATTCACAATCTGATGTCAGTATACCCAATGCTAGACATCTAATGAGCAATGCTTGTCTTACCTTACTTTTTGAGTTTACTCTTCTTAGTACTTCAAATGTCTTGTATTGGTTCTACTGATTACTTTTGCACAGATAAAAGTAAGCGGAGTATTCTTTTTCTAGATTACATGTTTGCAGTTTTATAAACTGAAAGAGCAGTCTAACCATCTGTGCTTAAAAAGGCGTCCCATAAATATGAAATTGCTTCTTAACCGAACCCTAGAGGAGGCTGGAGCCTGAGAACGGTGAGAATGGATGGAGGAGCTTCGTTTTTTTGTGAGAATGAAGGGCATTTGGGCCCTTGCCAGTGCCCTTGTAGGCCGGCTCGCGAGCCGGCTCGAGGCTCGAGCGAGCCCGAGCCGAGCTCAAGATCGAGCTCGATGTATGCAACGAGCCGGGCTCGGCTCGATTCCACCCCTACCTCCAACTCCAAGCCGCCCACGCTTCCAGTTCCGCCATCCCCTCCCCTTCCCGTCCCGAAGCCCAAACCCAGGCGCCGGCGAGCTATCGCTGCCCACCACTGCTATCGCGTCGCCGCTAAATGGACAAGGACGCCGCCGAGGTCCCCTGCCCGGGGTGGCGGCGGAGGGGCCAACAGGCGCCTCCGCCGCCTCGTCCAGCGCAGCGAGATCGACGGAGCCCTCCGCCTCGTGGACTCAATCTCCGGCGGCGGAAACTGCCCCGCCGTCGTCCCCTGCAACATCCTCATCAAGAAGCTCTGCGCCGACGGCTGCGTCGCCGACGCGGAGCGCGTGGTCGAGGCGCTCGGCCCTTCCGCCACCATCTTCACCTTTAACACCATGGTCAGCGGGTACTGCCGCTCCGGCCAGATCGACGCCATGCCGTTCGCGTCGGACACATTCACGTACAACCCCCACATCTGCGGCCTCTGTGTCGTGGGCGCGTCCTCCACGCAGGGTTAAAAATTTCGTTTTATGGTAAATCTCGTCAACGACCGAAATCCGATTTTTCGCCGAGATCTCGTTATTTCGGATGAAATCCGAACGAAATTCAAAAAGCAAAATTTGAATCTGGTTTTTTTTGAACCGAAATTACCGAGATTTCGGTTCAAAAACCGAAATTTCGCCGAGAATAACCGAGATTTCGGTAAAATTCAACTAAACGGAAAGTGGTTCAAACAACGTCAAAAAAATTTGAAATTTTGGTCAGACATGGAAAATGCCTTAAAGAATCCAATCCGGTCAAACTCCGGTTAAATTTTGATCAAATTTCGGTCAAAAAACCGAGATTTCGGTTCATTTCACCGAAATTTCGCCGAAATTATAGGGCACTGTAACACTTTAAAAAATTTTTAGGGTTTCTTTAATTTCGCCGGGATTATGGAACTCGGGAGGTCCGAAAACCGAAATTTCGCCGAGATTTCGTGAGATTTCGGCGAGAATTTGAACCCTGCCTCCACGCCCT
Organism: Rhipidocladum racemiflorum; assembly: GCA_036346355.1. Taxonomy (NCBI): domain Eukaryota; kingdom Viridiplantae; phylum Streptophyta; class Magnoliopsida; order Poales; family Poaceae; genus Rhipidocladum; species Rhipidocladum racemiflorum. Next base: position 27,730,427 of record CM070571.1, read on the forward strand.
CGTGGTCACTTAGGTTGAAGGCGTGGACACTTACGTTGAAAACGGAAGAAAAAGTTTTCGACCTTTCAAAGAAAAACAGAAACATTCTTTTAGAAACGAAAATAGAAAATACAATTATGGAAACGAATTTTTTTTGAACGAAAATAGGTGAACTATATTTCCTACAGAAACAAAAATTTTGTATAAATGAAAATAAAAATTAAAAACGAAAACGAGCTGAAAAAGAAAATGAGCTTGCCTTAAAAAGAAGAAGGAAGAGTTTACATTTATTTTTTATTAAAATAATTTTATAAATACAGATAATTTTATATAAAATACCAAATAGAGTTCAAAAATTTTTGAAAAAAAATCTCAAAAATATTTTGAAACATTTTGAACCTAGAAAAATTATTTTCAACATAATTTTATTTTCATTTTTTATGAATAAATTAATTTTATAAATCTAAAAATAGTAAAATGATATTTATAAACTCCAAAAAATCCAGGATAAATCTCAGAAAATCATAAATGAGTATTGAACAATAATATAAAAATTTTAAGGTGTTACATCTTAGTAGTTAGTGAAGTGAAAAGATGTCGATGATCATGATATGAAGAAGGATATCATAGTCTAATATGGGGACAAATAATGAGTCTTCAGTTGACAAACATGAAAGAAAAAAATTTCTAATGATACTGGTGAACATAACACTATTTTTGTATCCATCTTAGAGATGGAATGAGTTACATTATTTTTGTGGTAATGTATATTGTGATTTTGTACTATGCTCTTGTGGAACTTCCGTTTTCGTTTCTGTATCCGCTTTGTTCCGTTTCACTTTCGTTTCCGTCACTATCCGTATCCGTATCCGTTTCTGTGGTTTCCAATTTCGTTTCTGTTACCATAAAAAATATGGAAACGGAAATAGAATAAAGATTTACCGACTGTTTTCATCCCTACTTACAGTATCCTCTTAGACGCTACATGCAAGGAGAGCTGCTACAAGCAGGCCATGGTGCTCCTCGACATGATCAAGGTTCAAAATCCCGGTGAAATTCGGCGATATCTCGGATTTCGGCCAGGGACGGGTTTCAAAATCCCGGTGGAATTAAAAATTTTGAAAAATTCAAATTGCTACATTATTTTCGGATTTTTTTGGCGAGATCTTTGCGATTTCGAATGAGATTTGGTGGTTTTTTTGCTGGATTTTAATTTTTATGCATTGTATTTGATTGGATTTAGGGTCAAGATCATCCACAAAAAATTTTGACATGTTTTTGATTATTTTTTGGTCGGTTCAATTTGTCGGTTAGTCTTTAGTAGCACTGTCCGAATTTTTTAAAATTTCTCAACATTGATCATCATCTTTTTTTTTTTGGGAATATTATGGATGTGTTAGGACCATCCACAAAATTTTTCAAAATTTTCTATAGTGGTTTGAATTATTTTTCATTCAGGTGAAATTTGTCTATCTTTCTTTAGTAGCACTATTTGAATTTTTAAAAATTCCAAAAGATTGATTATCATCTAAAATTTTTATGAAAATATTATGAATGTGTTAGGATCATCCACAAAAATTATCAAAAGTTACTAACATGGTTTGCACCATTGTCCATTCGGTTAAAATTTGCCGGTCAGCCTTTTATCAGCACAATGGCACTATTAGATTTTTTAAAAATTTCTCATGCTTGATCATTATCTGAAGTTTTTATGGGAACTTTAGTGATGTGTCATGATCAGGGTTCATCTTATCATTTCAATGATTTTTGAATGAACAGTAAAATTCGATAATCGCAAAAATCGTGTCGTAAATCGAAAAAAAATTGGACAAATTCAAAAACCAAATTTTTTGAATTTTTTTTTCAAAAATCATGGAAAATCGACGATTATCGGTGGAAACTGACTGCCATGTTGATTTTTTTCATGCGGTTGGTTTTTTTAGCGATTTTCGACGATTTTTGACGAAAATCGACCAATTTCCACCGATTTTCGACCGGTTTTTGACACGTAAAATTTTTCGAATTTTCAAATTTTTTTGAATTTTTTTTTAACCAGACCGATTTATCGACCGGTTTTTGAGATCGAACTCCAGCGATAAGGGCGAAAATCGTCGATTTTGTGAACCCTGGTCATGACAATCCAAAAAAAAAGTCAATTTTTTTTTATGTGTTTTGGACTATTTTTCAGTCGGTTCAATGTGGACCGAGATCTCGGTGATTTCAACCGAGATCTTGGATTTTCCGGTGGAAAAAACCGAATTTGAAATTTAATTTTTGAATTTTGTTCAAATTTTATCCGAAATTTTCGAATCTCGCCGAAATTTCGGATTTCGGTCGGTCCCAAGATAGTGTCCAAAAACGAAATTTGAATCCTTGGACGAGATGCGTGCCAAGGGCTGCGAACCAGACATCGTATAATGTCCTCATCAATGCAATGTGCAATGAGGGTGATGTTGATGAAGCTCTCAAGATCTTGAATCCTATGGGTGCAAGCCTGATATCATTGCATATAGCACTGTATTGAAGGGCTTGTGTAGCATTGAGCGGTGGGAGGATGCTGAGCGTCTCATGGCCGAGATGATCCACAAGAACTGTCCCCCAGACAAAGTAACATTCAATACAATAATCACTTCTTTATGTCAGAAAGGATTGCATTCGCAGGCAATTGAAATTCTGAAACTACTACCTGAGAAAGGCAGCATTCCCAACTCACCTACGTATAGTATAATAGTTGATGAGCTTTTGAAGGCTGGGAAGGCACAGGGAGCCCTTGAGCTGTTGAGTACCACGAGAAATGGTTGTACTCGGGATGTGATTACTCACAGTGCAGTAATCGTCACTCTTGCCAAGCCTGGCAAAATAGAGGAGGTTCTGGATTTGTTAAATGTTATGGTCTCTAATGGCCTTTGCCCAGATAAAACTACTTACGAATCTTTAGCTTACGGGCTCTCTAGAGAAGATGGGATAGACAGGGCCATTGGAATGTTCTGCAGGGTTCAGGATGGCTGATCACCCGATACAATGCTTTATAATGCTGCACTGCTTGGTCTTTGTAAAAATCGAAGAACAGATCTTGCTACAGTTTTTTTTTGCTTACATGATATCCAGTGGCTGCATGCCTGATGAATCAACTTACATCATTCTCATCGAAGGTCTTGCTTACGAGGGCTTTCTGGAGGAGGCAAAAGAACTGCTCGGCAATTTGTGCCGTAGAGGAGTTTTAAATAAGAGCTTGGTTGAGGAATAGAACCATTCTTCTTGGATTGAATGTTGCAATGGAGTTGAGGGGTCTTATTTCCTTTATCGGCAAGTGCTGAATTGGTTGCTTTGCATCCTTCCCAAGCCATGATGAAATGTGCATATTTCTGTACAGTTGGTATGTTCCTCTTTACTCTTTCTGTACTTTGTAGCTTAGGTTTAGAATTGTCACGGACAATGTTGTTCTCCACCTTTCGTCTGCCATGTGGTGCGCTCCAATAGGCTAACTGCTTACCAATGGTTGTTCAAATTTCTGTCCTAATTCATATCTAATACCCATAACATGATGCTAATTTAACTACAAGATATTGTTCTTGCAATTTGCCTATAACTTGCAATACATTTGCCTTCTTACAATGTTAACTTCTCTCGGTAGGGGGTGAAAGGTGTACTTGGTTGTCCACAAACTCTGAAGACACAATACCCGATTCCCCGGGAGGTGTAATCAGTCAAATCAGCTAGCTGATGTTGGAGCTTTTTATTCCTTAGTTCTTTTTACAATCTTATCCTACTGATACTAAGGTAAGGTGCTTGGTGAACCTTTAGGGTGTGTTTGATTGATGTGATGAGTTTGAATGTGATGGGATGATTCTGTACCATTTAGTTTCATTATTTTACGTGAACGAAATGGTTCAGCATTTAGAGGGAATATTTCTCAAATTTGTATCACTTGGTCCAAGATGGGATGGTTCCATTCAAGCAATCAAACACATGGATATATTTTTTTAAAATCATCTCATACATATACCATTTAGTACAGACAACCGAACACACCCTTAATTTATCAATATTATTCCCTCCCTTTTCATGTTAGAATTTTATCTATTGTACTGTGAGAGAGAGAGAGAGAGAGAGAGAGAGAGAGAGAGATGTGTGTGCAGAGGAGTCTTATGTGGTTGTGAACAGGGTTTGAAATGCCGACGAATTTCGATCGAATTTCACGAATTTCGGTCTTACCGATCCGTATTGAAAAGGATTTTCGTTCGGTTTTTCGCTCAAATTCAAATTAAGAAAAATAAAAAATTTGACAAAATTTATCCAAAATTTCCCTATAATTAGTATTAATAGTCTTATGACCTCTGGTGCGAATATTTTTTGAAAAAATAAAGTTTGGAGACATTTTTGAAGCGTTCAAAATGTAGAAAAAAAGAAGAAAAGAAATTAGAAGTATTTTTAATAGCAATATTTGTTTAAGTATGTCTAGTAGCAATATTTTTTCAATTATGTTAAGTAGCAATATTTAGTATCACTTTTGCAAGATTAAACATATGAATTGTTGGACTAATTGCTAATAAAAATTAAAAAGTTCGAAGCTTGAAATGTATGGATGCCTTATAAAAGTCAATGGAGTAATAAAGGATCTTTTAGAGGTGAAACTGTCAAAGTGTATTTGGATTGTTTTGGAGCCGACATTTAGGCCAAACCCGCCAAGTTTCTTTAACGCCAGCTTCTCTTAGAACCAGCTTTCTATTTAGTAGCAATATTTGTTTGTTGAAGTATATTTTAATATGTTAATGTTATCCAATATTGAAAATTTTCCTTGTATTGATATGTGACAACTTTTAATTATTTAAAATATAGCCAAGGTATGGTATTTTTTAATATATCAATGTTATCTAATATTAAAAACAAACTTGTATTGCTATGGTATATTTAATATGTTAATGCTATCTAATATTGAAAATGTTTCTTGTATTGATATGTGACAACTTTCAATTATTTAAAATATAGCAAAGGTATGGTATATTTGTACATCACCAAAGGAGAGCGTTGAAACTAAGAATAGAAGAGCCAGTTGAGCTAACTAAATATGGACACTACTTGCTGCTAATTCACAACAAGCAACAAAATTAACGAGTGACAATGTAATATGCCATGGTATTGAAATGTGGATTTGTTGAATTGAGTTGTGAACAGTGTTGAAATGGAATGTTATTATTGGTGCAACTTGAGATTGTTTAAAATATAACAAAGGTCATGCCAAGATTTTTTTTATATTATTCCATATTGTGCTATTATAATTTTTCGAGCTGATTTTGACCGGATGTTTAACTTCCAAACCATTCTATTTTTGCCGAATTTTGAGCGATTTTTGCCGAATTTTGCTACCGCTGAGAATTCGAATTTCTAGTGTAAAACGAAATTGTTAACCCTGGTTGTGAGTCTTCACATGAGGAGTAAGCAAAGTGTAACGTGCGTAAAAGCAGAGGCATCATCAGACGGCTTTATTTCTATCACAGAGAGGCAACGGATGATTGATTCTTATCCCGTTGATTTGGGGTGCGTTTAGTTTTTCCGAAGTAAGAATTAAGAAGAGGAAACCAGAAATGGCGCATTGATCGCAGGCTTCAAGCAATCAAATCCCTAAATTAGAAAATGAAATCAAGCACTTTATTCCTTCCGATTAATTAATCGCCCGAAGAGCTGCGGTTTCTGACTATCGCTATATATATGCATCACTTGATGAGGTTGGTGATGGCCGTACAGACTATCGCTATCTTCACGGTGTACGAGCTGCGGTTCGTGAGCGGCGACGGGATGGCAGCCACGGCGAAGACATGGTCGCACTGTTGCGCGAGGGGGATGGCCTCCCCCACCTTCTCCTTCCCGGCGGCGTAGTTGCGCTTGTTGATCTCGTCGTATCCTTCGGCGAAGGCGGTCCCCATCGCGTCGTACAGCTTCTGGCACTGCCCGAGCGCCGCCTTCGTCTTGGCGTCCGTGCTCGGCTTGGCCAGCAGGGCCTTGATGTCGAAGACGGCGCTCTCGGCGTTGTTGACGCCGACCTCGGCCGCCACCTTGGCCAGGCCCCATGTGTCCGCGTCGGGGCTCTCGCGGTGATGGCCCAGCTCTGACAAGCAGAACCCGTAGTCGACGCGCTTGTCGCTGCCGGCCGCTGCCTTGCATGTCGTCTCCACGGTCGCGTGGACGCCGCTCAGCACGAGGATGGCCGCGGCAACCACGAAAAGCTCCGCCCATGGCCTCATCTTGCTTGTATTCGGGACAGAGAGGAGGAGGAGGGGGTGGGGGGTGTGTGTGTGTAGCGAGCTACCGGTGGATTGCTTCGCTTTGTTCTAGTAGTTGTTGGCTTAATAGGCAGGGCTTTAGGGCATCTCCAATGGTGCCACTTCAGCTAGCTATAAGGGTGCCAACTCAGCATTTTGCTTAGGTGGATGAGAGAAAAGGAAGAGAGAGATATTTGCTTACTACTAATTTATAGCCAGGCTATAGCTGATTCCAAGGCATTTATCACCTCTTACATATGGGCCCATATTTAATTTTGTAGACAATGCTATAGCTAGTCCATTGGAGAGGTTGTCTATTAGCTATCTATAGATGACATGTACACTTCTTATAGCTAATAGTTGACTACACCATTGGAGATGCCCTAACCCGATGACCGTTGTTATTCGTTTGATTCCATTCCGTGGATTTATTTACTCTTTTTTGGTGTAAGATGAATGCTCGTGCTTTTATGCTGATCATTAATGCATTGCTAAAAATTATTCACATTACTTCAAAAAAAATCTTAAGCCATTAATACATGGAGATTTGTGCTTCATTTATCTTTTCTTTATTACTATCTCTATCTCTACTATTCTAAAGCACCACTTGGTGGCTGTGGTCCGTTCTTCCCACGTCATTAATTGCCGCTTAATTGTCCTGCTTAATTGCCCTACTCAAGAAATGAAGCGTTGCTTTAATTAGCCAGCTTTTGCATGAAACGAAGCGTTAAAGATAGATGTTTGATTTTGTGAAATAATTTTTTTTTTAATCTTTATTTTTCGTTATCAATTTTGTTTTTCGTAGCAACGCACGGGCATGTAACTAGTTTCTTTGAAAATTCCACTTGGTGGTGATGGTGTTTTCACCATCTACCCTTGAATCCTTGATGACCTTATGGATGGACCTATGCATGTGTCTTGACAACTTGAATTTTTTTTTCTGAATTCCTTTTCATTTCTTCTCTCAGAACTGGGTTGCTCTATCAGCAAGCTACTAATGCTACACACTCGATTGCCCTCCTACTTCCTCACGCATCCTATGTCGCTTTGCAATGGCCATTGAAAGGTGGTGCCCAAAGTGTGTCCTTGTAGCTGATTTCTTCCTCCACGTCTTGCTCTTCTTTTCGCTAGGAGCCTGAGTGGGAGCTGCACACTTGTTCTCTGCAGCATTGTTTGACTTCATCCTCCCAAAGCTATGAGCTTTTTTTTTTGCCAGGATTCACTCTTCCTCTGTTTTTAATGTGTGGCAGAACACACACACACACAAAAAGTTAGATGAAAACATAAAATGATAGCCCTAGGTTGGAGCTGTGGAGTTCCCTGGCAACATACAAAGAATCAGACTTAAACTAGCCTTAGGAATCTCTAAATTAAGTTCAGGTTGAATCTTGATGCGGCGTCATTGGTCTTGGTAATGTTGGATCAGGTTTCGCATCAGCTAGAGTGGAGTACTCCCTCGATTTTCGTGTGCCTGCAATTACTGTATCTTAGAAGAAAAGGAGGAAATTCAATTATTTATCACACCAAAGATTACCGTTTCGCGAAATACCACACCAAAGATCGCCTTTCATGAATTGCCACGCTATGCACTTAAATAGTCGGCGTCAAGATCAATATTCTGCCATTATTTCTCTTTTAAAACCAAAACCCCAAAGTAAAATGCCCAAATTACCTCCCACCCAAATTCCACACTACTCCCTCCAGTTTGGTAATACCTATCCTTTTGGACATACAATATATTTTTAAATATTTAAATTGGATACATAAAAATTATATGTGTAGACTTGTCTTGAGAAGTACTTTCATAATATTATAATTTTATTGGGTTTTATAAATATATTATAATAAAAATTAGCGGTCAAAGTTGTGTTTTAAAGACCGTGTCGATGTCCAAAACGACAGATATTACTAGACTGGAGGGAGTATCTCAAAGTTTCCTCAGGCATTATCTACACAACATCTTGCTCAGCACACATTATGCAACATGCAACTCACCTTGAGTTTTCCCCCCGACAATCCTGGGAGCAATTTTATGTACAGCAGAGAATATCTTAAGTAGGCTTCCAAAATCAAGTATTCTTAGGTACGTCTAGGGGCTTTAAGCCAGCTTCTGTTTTGGAAAAACTTGTAAAACTCTAGATAGTTTAACTTTTAAGTGAGTTTTAGTATAATCTATAAGTTATATATAAAATCTAAAACCTAGGTTGAATCTGCTTTTGCTGCTTATTATTGAAGGATATTAGCTATTTGTTAAACGGTCTCTTATAAAAAGCTACAGCTACATTTAATCCAAAAAAACTAAAAAGTGGCTTCAAAAAAGATACGACACCACCCTTATACCTCCACTGATAAAAAAAAAAAAACAAGCACAGACTAGTGTCAAGAGACTGAAAACGTACAGTATTACTTAGCAGTTAGTATACATCATCAACATATTTTAAATATTTAAATTGTATATATTGAAATTATGTGTAGATTTATCTTAAAAAATACTTTTATAATATTATAATTTTATTAGATTTTATAAATATATTATAATAAAAATTAGTAGTTAAAATTGTGTTTTTTTAGACATATCCAAAACGACTACTCCCTCTGTCCCACAAAGAGTGCATTTCTAGGATTTTTAAGACAGATTAGTGTGCAAGGTAAATGACCAATGTGACCCTCATTACTCCATACACAAGCATGTTGGTGCTTCGGTTTCCACAAGCACTTAAATGAGCATGCATACACTTACAGCTGGGCCCTACGAACTAGAAATGCACTCTTTGTGGGACAAAATTTGAACACTAAAAATGCACTCTTTGTGGGACAGAGGGAGTATTTATTTGTATCACTCCTACTGAACCGCTAAGGTGCCATATTGCCATTTCCCTCCAAATCCCATGGCAGCCTCGACACTCCCACCGCCGGCGCTCGCCGCACCTACTCTTTCGCGTTCCCTTCCCCCTCATATACCCAGGCCAAAAACCCTAGCCACTAGACCCCACCTCCGCCTCGCCGCCAGATGGGAGAGGCGGGGCGGAGGCGGCGGCTGGGCCAACGCTCTCCTGCGCGGCATCGTCCGCCGCTTGTCACCTGCAGAATCCTCATCAAGAAGCTTTTCGCCGACCGCCGCGTCGCCGGGGTGGAGCGCGTGCTCGACGCCCTCAGGGCGGCCGCCGCCGCTGACGTCGTCGCGTACAGCACCCTCGTCAACGGCTACTGCTGCGCCGGCCGTATCGACTCCATGCCCTTCGCGCCCGACGCCTTCACCTACAACCCGCTCATCTGGGCCTGCTGTGTCCGCGTGCGGATGCGCGACGCCCTTGCGGTGCTCGACGATATGCTCCCCCGGGGTTGCTCCCCCGACGTCGTCACCTACACCTCCACCCGAGCACATTAAACGATTTACCATCATACGGTTATAAGCCAGATGTTGTTAGCTATACAACTGTGTTGTAGGACTTATTGACTGCCGGACGGTGGGAGGATGCTGAGGAGCTCATGGCAGAGATTGTCCAGGATGGCTGCCCACCAGATGTGGTAACATTTACTATGCTCATTAGTTCCCTGTGTAAGAAAGGGTTGGACAATCTTGCACTTGAGGTTCTTGAGCAAATGCCGGAGCATGGGTGCATGCCAAATACCGTCACATACAACTGTATAATTGATGGCTTGTGCAAAGAAAGGCGTACTAGTGATGCCATCAAACTATTAAACAGTCTGCAATCCTACGAATGCAAACCTGGTATCATTACATATAATACTGTATTGAAGGGCTTTTATAGCATTGAGCGGTGGGAGAATGCTGAGGAGCTCATGGCTGAGATGGTTTGCAATAATTGTCCTTCAGATGGAGTGACATTCACTACAATAATCACTTCTTTATGTCAGAAAAGTCGGTCGTGCAATTGAAGTTCTTGAGCAAATGTCAGAGCACGGATGCATGCCAGATATTTTCACTTACACTATTATTATTGATGGTTTGTGCAAAGAAAGCCGAGTTAATGATGCGGTCAAATTATTGAACAGTCTTGAATCCTATGGGTGCAAGCCTGATACCATTACCTACAATGCTGTGTTCAAGGGCTTGTGTAGTGATGAGCGGTGGGAAGATGCTGAAAATATCATGTCTGAGATGGTCCACAAGAACTGCCCCCAAAATGAAGTGACATTCAACACAATAATCACCTTTTTGTGTCGAAAAGGATCGATTGATGGTGTTATCGAGTTTCTTGAGAAAATGTTGGAGTATGGCTGCACACCAAGCTCTGTGACATACACCAACATGATCACTAACTTCTGGAACACAGGAGCTAATCGATTGGCCTGGAATGGTTATCCCTCAAATGAAGTGACTCCCAATGTACTCATGAATTCCTTGTGCAAAAAAGGATTGATTTTCAAGCAGCTAAAACTCTGAAACTATTATGCCTGAGAAAGGTTATGTTCCCAACTTAGCTACCTATAACATAATAATTGTCGGCTTTCCAAGGCCAGTAAGACCCAAGAAGCACTTGACGTATTGAATGAGATGATAAAGGTCTGTGTTCTTGAGGTGATTATTTACAATACAATAATTGTCTGTCTTTCCAAGACTGGCAAAATGGAGGAAGCTCTGGATCTGTTGAATGACATAGCCTTGAAAGGCCCCTTACCTGATTCAATTACTTATCAATCTTTGGCTTTTGGTTTTGCTAGATAAATAGTATCGACAAAGCTATCAGAATGTTCCACAGAATACAAGATATGGGTATATCACCTGGCACCATGTTTTATAATGCTGTACTACTTGGGCTTTGTAATATGCTATTGATCTTTTAGCTTATATAGTGTCCAACAACTACATGCCTGACGAATCAACATACTTTATTCTCGTTGAAGGTCTTGCTCATGAGGGCTTTTTGGAGGAGGCAAGATAATTGATAAGCAAGCTATGTTGTAAAGGAGTTTTAAATAAGAGCTTGATAGAGGAAGTAAGGCAGTTAACTTGATTCAAGATGTGTGCTTCTCTGGTTGCAGTTAAGTTGCGGGGCTTTGTGTGACGGACCGCCTTTTCAGGGGTGCGTTTAAATCCCGGAATGACTACCCAGGAAGATTAGTCACCGGAAACCAAGTCGTTCATTGCCCGCAAACGAATGATTCAACTGTTTTTACATCACATAAGGCCTATCGGCCAGAGTTTTCTCGAGAAGCGGCGTAGCTTCAAAGTATATATTACATCACAAAGACAACGGTATAAGCGAAACTCCACAGGCGAGTCGAGCGAAGACTGAGACTAGAACCATACTGAATCGCCGTCTACGATCTCTTGGAAGTCACCAACATCTTGATACTCTAAAATGGGTTAATTAAGCAAGGGTGAGTACTACAACGTACTCAACAAGCCACACAGTAAATCCTGATTATTATATGCAACGGATAACAAGGATAGCCATATGTCTCATTTGTGTATGCAAGTTTTCATAAGATTTGACATTTCATTTGAAACATAAACCATAATCATAATAATAAACAGGGGGTTTCCAAAGTTATATACTTCCACACTTGTTCATTCAAAGATCTACTTGAGCTTAGGTTCGGGATTCACCCCATTTTAACTCAGCTTCATTTACCGGAAGCACGGCGTATTCGAATACCATTTAATACACTCTGCAGAGGTGTTCAGCTTTACCCACAAGATTCCATGATCGTTATGCCACGCGATTAACATGCAACTTTCATGCATGCGGCCGGATCGATGTTATCATAGCTTTTCGTTGAATCTTTCCCCTTTAGCCCCTATCCGTAGAGTTTCGTCCACGATAACCCGGGTCCTCACCGCGAGTGAAGTTCGCGATCCCGTTCATCGTGGACACCTACCGCTAGAACCCGAAATGCCACGGTTTCCTCGTGCACACTTTCGTTTCCACCCCATAGCTGCGGACCATCTCCCATACCGGAAGGTAACCTGCCCTATAGGTATTCCGGGAAAGTACAATATACCGAGCTACGTTGAGTCAAGCCAACGGTTGACCGCCCAACCTTTGTGGTTGAACGATTTCTTAAGTTATTTACTTTTGCCCAAGGTTGTAAGTCCTTACTTGTCATAGACCAAACCATTACATTCCACATCCCCTGGTATCCGCAGCACCATCATCCATCCATACCTTGGTATCGAGTCCTCGGCCAGGGATCGGACTAACACCCATCCGGTAGTTAGCCCAATCATCGCCCCTCTGACCGCAACATTTCATAAACATTCCAACAATATCGACATTTTATGTTTCCTTTTAAAATGGTCTAATTAACTGTAATAGAATACCTAGCCAAATAATGACAATAGTGATGTTCTAGGGTTACAAAGGATCATTCGGATTTAATATTTGTCAAGGAAGTTCCATGAGCCTTTTGGCATTAACTAGCTATCATGTCATTCAAACATACCAACGTTGCGATATTTCAACATATAGTTCGGAAATAATGCGGTAGAAAAATAATTATGAACTATTTTAAGGGAATCTTAGGTTCAACATGATCAATGGAGTATGGCTTGCCTTGCGGGGCGGAGGGGTTCCCTAGTTCAGTGTTGGCGTAGTCGTACTCGTCCACGTTGATCCGCTCCGATTCCAGATCGCATTCTGCTCCTGTATGCGCTCGGGAGTTGGTACTGCTTTCGATCGTCGGCTCTAAGCGTAAATAAAAACCATAATCTTCACAATAAACAATACATAACTCAAAAAGAAAGAAGAGAAAAGAATCGTGAAAAAAATCCTAGATAGTAACTGAGCCGGAAATATGTCGTAGGGCATTTTGGTAATTTTTGGAACTTGGTTTGGCGGAACGGAGGTCGTTTTTGGACTCAGTGGCTCGAAACGGTTCGGAATATGTATTTTTGGGCATTTTGAACTTTCGGAGTATTTTTGGGACATTTTTGGATATTAAAAAGAATTAATAAATGGATTTTTTGAATTAAAATCCGAATACAAAATAAAGGAACCTTTATTGCTCTTGGGCTGCGCCAGAACCACTTTTGGCCCGCGAACGCGAGCGTGCGTGAGGCCGGTGGCCAGATCGCGGCCAGTGCTGGCCCGACACGCGTCGGCCAGTGAGGAGAGGAGGTGGATCGGCGCGTGGGCCTTGGGGCGCAGAGAGAGGAGCGAGGGTGGCAGTGGGGCCGTTTGGTCACGGAGGAGGAGGAGAGCGAAGCGAGCCGGTGGGCCGGCGGTGTGGGGCGGGCGAGGCGCCGGAGGTGGAGAGAAGAAGGAGGGGAACCCGAGGGTTAGAACACAGGCGGAGTCACGGGGTTAGGGCAAAGAAAGGAGCTCACCACAGAGTTAGGGCACGGCAGGAAAGCCCAACCGGCGGCAGTGCGGCTTAAGCGGCGAGAGCGGCCGGAGACGATGAAGATGATGATCGTGGCGCGGCCACGGAGTGCGTGGGAGAGCACGGAGAGAGGAATCGAGAGAGGAGGTCTTTGGGGCTCGGTGAGCCATTAATGGCAGCCGGGCGGGTTTATATAGCCGTGAGCTCGGGGAATTCGTCGGCTTCATCATTCTTGCGGGGGGCGGCGAGCGGCGAGCAGGCGATCGGGGGCTCGGGGCGGCGCCAGGAGTTAGCGCGGCGGGGAGGCGGAGTGCCCTAAGGGCTAGGCTGCGGCGATGGGGCCAGCGAGTCACGGGCGGCGGGCGTGCTCTGCCATGGCAGAGGGAAACGCGGGAGAGATACAAGACGCACAGCGTCTTGTGTGAGAGCTGCCACGGCGGCGAGGCGAGTTCGCGAGCGGCGCGGCGAAGCGTGAGCGCAGAACGCAGCGAAGCGGCGAAGCGGGGAAGGCGTATTCGCCGAGAAGGGAAAGCGCCCTTACGGCGAAACTTTCCGAAAATGGAAAGAACTCGTAATTTAACCGAATAAATTCAAATAAAATCCGAAAAAATCAGAAAAAAACATAAAATGCAATTAGAGACTAATCCAAACTCAAATTTGAAATTGTTTTGAATTTTGAGGTTATTTCAACCTACCCCCCTTAAAATAAATCTCGTCCCCGAGATTTACTTACTGAGGAAAGAGGTTGGGAAAATCCTGCCGCAATTAGACTCCTTTTCCCATGTGGTTTCCGTGAGCGTGTGATTCTTCCACAGTACTCGGCATACTCTGACATCTTTATTTCGAAGTTTCCTTTCAACTGTCTCAATAATCCGGACTGGTTCCTCTGTATAGGTCAGATCATTCTGTAAGTCGATTTCTTCTAACGGTATTTGCTCTGTGGGTTGTCGAAGACATTTTCTCAATTGTGATACGTGGAATACATTGTGTACTCGTGACAACTCAGGACTCAACTGTAGTTTGTAGGCTACTTCTCCAATTCGGCCTATGATCTTGTATGGTCCGACATATCTTGGTGCCAATTTTCCCTTGATCTGAAATCTATGCACGGGCTTGAATGGGGTTACTTTCAAATAAACAAAATCTCCGACTTGGTAACTGATGTCCTTTCTTCTTGTGTCAGCATAGTTCTTTTGTCGTCCTTGTGCTATCTTTAAATTTTCTCTGATGATCCTTACATGAGCTTCTGCATCCTGCACAATCTGTGGCCCTAATAATTGATTTTCTCCCACTTCAGTCCAATTCAAAGGGGTTCTGCACTTTCTTCCGTAAAGCGCTTCAAACGGTGCCATTTGTAGACTGGCCTGATAACTATTATTGTAAGAAAATTCTGCAAATGGTAAACAAGTGACCCAAGATGCTCCATAGGTCAACGCACAAGCTCTTAACATATCTTCCAATATCTGGTTAACTCTTTCTGTCTGTCCATCAGTCTGTGGGTGATATGCTGTACTGAAATTCAGGTCTGTCCCCATGGCTTCATGTAGACTCTTCCAGAATTTTGATGTGAACTGGGCTCCTCGATCTGACACAATCTTTTTGGGAATCCCATGTAATCTAACTATCTGGGTCGGGTATAGCTCGCTAGTTTATCCTTGCCATAGGTCCGCTTGGTGGTATGAAATGTGCTACTTTAGTTAGTCTGTCAATTATTACCCATATGGAATCAAAACCTTGTTGTGCTTTGGGTAGTCCTGTAATAAAATCCATTCGATTTCATCCCACTTCCATTCGAGGATCGGTAGAGGTTGTAACATTCCAAATGTCTTCGATGCTCAATCTTAACTTTACGGCTGCGTCACAACACAGTACGTGCTCGGCTATCTCTTTCTTCATGCCTTTCCACCAATATTCACCTTTTAAATCATTGTACATCTTTGTACTGCCCGGGTGTATGGTGAGTTGGGATGAGTGAGCCTCTGTCAAAATCAATCCTCTTATATCTTTATTATTAGGAACACATACACGATTACGGAATCGTACTATGCCTTGTCCATCTTCCGAGAATTCTGACGGGCCTTTTTCATTCATTTCCTTACGGTATCGCTGGATTTCTTCGTCCTCTTCTTGAGCTGTTTTGATTTGACTGAGCAGATCTGACTGGATTGTAATGGAGGCTAAATATCCTTTCTCAACTATCTGAAGATTCAGTCGTTCCATTTCAAATTGCAACTGCTGTGAGATGTCTGTGGTCTTGGCTATGTGGTGACAAGATTTCCTACTGAGTGCGTCTGCTACCACGTTAGCCTTTCCAGGATGGTATTGTATCTCCAAGTCGTAATCATTGATCATTTCCAACCATCTTCTTTGCCGGATATTCAGATTTGGTTGAGTGAACACATATTTCAAACTCTTGTGATCCGTAAATACATCACAGTGATTTCCCAATAGGTAATGTCTCCAGATCTTTAGTGCATGTACTACTGAAGCTAATTCCATGTCATGAGTTGGATAATTCTCCTCATGTGGTCTTAATTGTCGAGAAGCATACGCAACTACCCTTCCATCTTGCATCAATACGCAACCTAATCCTTGTTTTGATGCGTCACAATATATCTGGAAATCCTTACTTGTGTCGGGTAATATGAGTACTGGGGCTGATGTTAGTCTTGTCTTTAATTCCTGGAAACTTGCCTCGCATTTCTCAGTCCATTTGTACGGGCTATCCTTCTTGAGTAGGTGTGTCAGGGGTTTTGCAATCTTTGAGAATCCTTCAATGAATCTCCTATAGTATCCTGCTAGTCCGAGAAAGCTCCTGACTTCTGTCACTGATGTCGGCTGTTTCCATTCCTTGACTGCTTCTACCTTCGTTGGATCCACTTTGACTCCGTCCTTGGTGACAATATGCCCCAGAAATGCGATCTCATTCTTCCAAAAGTCACATTTAGAGAACTTGGCGTATAACTGATGTTCCCTAAGTTTTTGTAATAGCTGGTGTAAATGCTTAGCGTGCTCGTGTTCATCTTTTGAATACACCAGTATGTCGTCTATGAATACTACGACGAACTGATCCAAAAATTCCATACATACTTTGTTCATCAAGTTCATAAAATAGGCAGGGGCGTTTGTGAGCCCAAACGGAACTACCGAAAACTCATATAATCCATATCGGGTAGTAAATGCCGTCTTTTCTCTATCTTGTTTCCTCACCTTCAATTGGTGGTATCCTGTTCTCAGATCTATTTTGGAGAAAACTTGAGCTCCCTTGAGTTGATCAAATAGTTCGTCTATTCATGACAGCGGTACTTGTTCTTGATGGTTACGGCATTCAATGCCTGTAATCCACGCAGAGTCTTGCACTTCCGTCCTTTTTCCTTCACGAATAGAACAGTGAAGCCCAAGGTGAGATACTTGGTCGGATAAACTCCTTCTCTAATAACTTCGTCCAAGCTGTTTCTTAAGTTCTTTCAATTCCTTGAGTGCCATTTGATACTTGGCGCTTGGTTAATGGTGCGATTCGGGGATCGCTTGTATTTCGGCTCTATGTCTCTGCCTGGTGGCCTTCTGGTAATTCCTCTGGAAAAACATCCGGTATTCTGAACTATGGGCACTTGGTCTAATGCTAGGTCACGGTATTGAGATCGCTTCCATTGTCTTTTACTAGCTTAGGGTCGGTCCTTATGGTTACTCGTTGTCCTTTGTCGTTGACAAGCATTACTAGCTTCCTTTCACGCAGTTTAAGGTTGCTTTATGTTTGGACAGCCAATCCATCCCTAGGATGACGTCGATCCGTTCATTTCCATGTAACAACTCAATAGTAAACTTAACCCCTTGTAGCACTAATTCTAACCGGCTCTTATATCGAGCCATTAATCTATTGCCGGCGTTTGAAACGCGCAAGGGCTTGGTAACTGAGAATAAGAAAACCATTCTTGCAAACGAAAGTCATTGAAATGAGCGAGTGAGTTGCTCCAGGATCAAATAAAACCAAAGCCTACCGAGATTGAATTGCAAATTTACCGATGATCACGTCGGTAGTCGCTGCTGGCGTCCTCGTGCCATCATATGGTTGATCCTTCCTTGAAAATTGCGGGAGTTGTTGGAGCTTCCTTCGCCTCTCGGAGGTGCCCTTCCTTGTAACATTCCTTGTTGTTGTGGTGGCGGTCGGTAGGCTGTCGGTGACAGTTTCTGAAAGCTGGCGGACGCTTGGGATTTGGCCACTTGGTTGGCTGGTTCTTCCTTGGGCGCTTTGTTTGAAGTGTCCTTCCTGCCCCTGATGTGGTAACACTGTAGTCTTCTTAGTGCAGTTGTTGGAATAATGGTTTCCTCCACACTTAAAGCATTTCACTATTCTTGGTGGCTTTGAGCGAGCAGCTTGGCCTAATCCTCCTCTGCTTGCCGTTTAGCGAGGAAATCCGGGTATTGGCGGGGCTCTTCCTCTGGGTTGGTTGGTGGTCGGAAACCTCATTTCTTTGAGCTCTTCTCTTTGGGTGTCTTCTAAGTCATCACTGGCTTCCTCTATCATCATTATCTTGTCGACCATTGTTGACAAGTCCACTGAACTCTAGGGCAGCGATATGGAATTTCAAGTTCTTTTGTAATCCTTCCGAAAATCTTTCCATTTTCTTCGCTTCAGAGTCTACCTCATTTGGTGCATAACGGGATAGTTGGTTGAAATGTTGGAGATATTCCATGGGATTCTTCCTCCTGTCGGAGGGCTAGGAATTCTCTTCTTTTTGAGGCCATTAGTCAGGTAGGAATGTGAGCCTTGCGGAATGCTTCTTGGTCGGTCCATGGGATCTCTTGGTCGTTCTTGGTGGCTTGATAGTTCATCCACCAAGGCCCGGCTTAATCCTTGAAGTTGGTGCGAGGCAAACAACACTTGTTCCTTATCAGAGCATTGAATGGTATCCAGCTTCCTCTTTATGTCCCGAGCCACCATCTACCGCTAATGGTTCGGTTGGTGTCGAGAAGATAGGAGGCTCGGGCCTTAAAATCGACCATTTCGTCCCTCCAATGTGGGCTTCTTGCATGTTGTGGTTTCCTTGAGGGCCCTTGTGGTCTTGCGGTTAGCTGCTCTAGGACTCTTTCCATGAGCTGTGTTTGATGTCTTTCACTTCATACTGGTTCCGTTCCATCATCGCCATTATTTGGGCCAAGCCGATCTGCTCGGCGTTGGAGTTACCCTCCTCATTGTTGTTTCCTCTCAGTTGGGTCTCACCATGGTTGACTCGGTTGTATTCAACTTCCTTTCGATCTGCAGCAGGTTTTAACGAAAGTGAAAGGTAAGTGGGAGTTAAGATTTCTAGATAAGGCTAGAAACGAATAGATGAGGGCTTAGATGAAAAGGGCGGGAGAATATTTTGAACAAGATAGGGCTAATCCCGATATATTAATAAAATTAAAGTCTGACGGGGATCATAGTTTGTTACAAGCCAAAGGTCGTACACCATACCATTCAAGGTAGGGTACCACCAATAATACAATACCAAAAACACTTAGATCTATTACATAAATAGGGGTGGCATCAACTCCTAACGATCTTGGCGGCTCATGGGGTCCATCCTTCGTTGGGGCCGTAGAAGATCGTTCCTCTGGTCTTCCTCCATATCGACGTCTGGGGGCGGCGGTTCGTCGATAATCATCGATGGTCCGTCTACCGAGGGTTCTTCTTCTGGGGGCGCCACTGGCTGCTGCACAAGGTCGATCTCCATTATCTGGTTCATCAGCTGCTGTACTTGGCCCTGGAGTTGGACCACATCGTTGTGCTGTTGATCGACCAGATCCCACATTTGATGAAGGTGATCGTGCTGGACTCTGTTCTCCCGGAGGACGCGGTTGTATTCGCGCTCCATCAGCAATATGTAGTCAGAGGTCTCTTCAATCCTTGGGTCTGCTTCATCCATAGGGAAGGAGATGCCAATGCTTCCGTCACACAGCTGGGGAACTAGTTGGAACTGGGTGTCATCCAATTCTCTCTCGTAGTGGTTCCGGAGATAGTGGACAGCTTGGCGAGCGGCATCCTGGATTGCCGCGGACTCGTAGAGTCGCTTTCCTTCGAATCGTCGAGGAACACTTGGGCGGAGTGGTAGGGGTGGCAGCTCGACCCACGCCATCCACTGGCAACGTAGGTCATCTCGAAGCATCTCTTGAGTGTGGAACACGGGGCGGTGCTCATCTGTTGCTCCGACCTGCTGCATCATCCTCCAGAGTAGTTCCGCCCAACTACCGAAAATAGCCGGGTCCGGATAAGCATGGTGAACCATCTGCGGTCAACGCGAAATTTGAGTGAGTTAAGAAATATTAAAACAAAACCGGAATTAAGAATACTAAGAGGGTTGAGATAGAAAGAGGTAGAAGAGGACAGCAATAATACTTATATTTTTCACAACTCATTTTGTTTATACGATAAATTAATTTTCTGTAAAAGATCCTTAAGCCAATCTAGGTCTCAATCTACGGTCAACTTAGGCTCTGATACCACTTGTGACGGACCGCCTTTTCAGGGGTGCGTTTAAATCCCGGAATGACTACCCAGGAAGATTAGTCACCGGAAACCAAGTCGTTCATTGCCCGCAAACGAATGATTCAACTGTTTTTACATCACATAAGGCCTATCGGCCAGAGTTTTCTCAGGAAGCGGCGAGCTTCAAAGTATATATTACATCACAAAAGACAACAGCGCAAAAGCGAAACTCCACAAAGTAGTCGGCGAGCGAGACTAGAACCATCTTTGAATCGCCGTCTACGATCTCTTGGAAGTCACCAACATCTTGATACTCTAAAATGGGTTAATTAAGCAAGGGTGAGTACTACAACGTACTCAACAAGCCACACAGTAAATCCTGATTATTATATGCAACGGATAACAAGGATAGCCATATGTCTCATTTGTGTATGCAAGTTTTCATAAGATTTGACATTTCATTTGAAACATAAACCATAATCATAATAATAAACAGGGGGTTTCCAAAGTTATATACTTCCACACTTGTTCATTCAAAGATCTACTTGAGCTTAGGTTCGGGATTCACCCCATTTTAACTCAGCTTCATTTACCGGAAGCAACGGCGTATTCGAATACCATTTAATACACTCTGCAGAGGTGTTCAGCTTTACCCACAAGATTCCATGATCGTTATGCCACGCGATTAACATGCAACTTTCATGCATGCGGCCGGATCGATGTTATCATAGCTTTTCGTTGAATCTTTCCCCTTTAGCCCCTATCCGGTAGAGTTTCGGTCCACGATAACCCGGGGTCCTCACTGGCCAGAGTGAAGTTCGCGATCCCGTTTACTGTGGACACCTACCGTTGTGAACCCGAAATGCCACAGTTTCCTCGTGCACACTTTCGTTTCACCCCCATAATCATGCGGACCATCTCCCCATACCGGAAGGTAACCCTGCCCCTATAGGTATTAGGAAAGTACAATATCTTAGAGCTACGTTGAGTCAAGCCAACGAAGTTGACCGGCCCAACCTGTGGTTGAACGATTTCTTAAGTTATTTACTTTTGCCCAAGGTTGTAAGTCCTTACTTGTCATAGACCAAACCATTACATTCCACATCCCCTGGTATCCGCAGTACCATCATCCATCCATACCTTGGTATCAGTCCTCGGCCGGGGATCAGACTAACACCCATCCGGTAGTTAGCCCAATACTGTCCCCCGGACCGCAACATTTCATAAACATTCCAACAATATCGACATTTTATGTTTCCTTTTAAAATGGTCTAATTAACTGTAATAGAATACCTAGCCAAATAATGACAATAGTGATGTTCTAGGGTTACAAAGGATCATTCGGATTTAATATTTGTCAAGGAAGTTCCATGAGCCTTTTTGGCATTAACTAGCTATCATGTCATTCAAACATACCAACGTTGCGATATTTCAACATATAGTTCGGAAATAATGCGGTAGAAAAATAATTATGAACTATTTTAAGGGAATCTTAGGTTCAACATGATCAATGGAGTATGGCTTGCCTTGCGGGGCGGAGGGGTTCCCTAGTTCAGTGTTGACGTAGTCGTACTCGGCGTCACGTTGATCCGGCTCCGATTCCCGATCTTGTTCTCGCCTCCTGTATGCGCTCCGGGAGTTGGTACTGCTCGGTCGTCGGCTCTAGCGTAAATAAAAACCATAAGATAAACAATAAACAATAAATAACACAAAAAGAAAGAAGAGAAAAGAAAAGAGAAAAACCGAGAGAGAAAATAAGCCGGAAATAGGTCGGAGGGCATTTTGGGAATTTTTGGAACTTGGTTTGGCGGAGCAGTCGTTTTTGGACTCGGTGGCTCGAGGCGGTTCGAATATGTATTTTTGGGCATTTTGGACTTTCGGGTATTTTGGGACATTTTGGATATTAAAAGAATTAATAAATGGATTTTGAATTAAAATCCGAATACAAAATAAACCCGAGCACGGTTGCTCTTGGGCTGCGCCAGAACCACTTTTGGCCCGCGAACGCAGCGTGCGTGGGAGGTACTGGCCCGATCAGCGGCCATGCCACACGACACGCGGTCGGCTGATGAGAGAGAGAGGAGGTGGATCGCGCGTGGGCCTTGGGCGCGAGAGAGAGGAGCGAGGGGCTGGCAGGTGGGGCCGTTTGGTCACGGAGGAGGAGGAGGGCGAAGCGAGCGGTGGAGCCCGTGGGTGTGGGCGGAGCGGGCGCCGGAGGTGGAGAAGAAGGAGGAACCCGAGGGTTAGGCACGCAGGCGGAGTCACGGGGTTAGGAGCAAAAGAAAGGGAGCTCACCACTGGAGTTAGGGCACGGCACGGAAAGCCCAACCGTGGCGGCGGTGCGGCTTAGCGGCGGGAGGCGGCCGGAGGCGATGAAGATGATCGTGGCGCGGCCACGGAGTGCGTGGGAGAGCACGGGAGAGAGGAATCGAGAGAGGAGGGTCTTGGGGCTCGGTGAGCCATTAATGGCAGCCGGGCGGGTTTATATAGCCGCGAGCTCGGGGAATTCGTCGGCTTCATCATTGCGGAGGCCCAGCGGCCGGGCGAGGAGCGAGGCGGTCTGTGAGGCTCGGGCGGCGCCCGGGGAGTTAAGCGCAGCGGAGGCGGAGTGCCCTAAGGAGCTAGGCTGCAGCGATGGGGCCAGCGAAGTCACGGGCGGCGGGCGTGCTCTGCCATGGCGAGAGGGCACGCTGAGGAGATGTACAAGACGCACGCTGCATCGTCGGGCGAGGAGCCGGCCGGGCGAGGCGAAGTTCGCGAGCGGGCGGGCAGCGGAGCGCAACGCCGCGGGCGCAGGCGAGCGGGGAAGGCGTATTCGCCGAGAAGGGAAAGCGCCCTTACGGCGAAACTTTCCGAAAATGGAAAGAACTCGTAATTTAACCGAATAAATTCAAATAAAATCCGAAAAAATCAGAAAAAATCATAAAATGCAATTAGAGACTAATCCAAACTCAAATTTGAAATTGTTTTGAATTTTGAGGTTATTTCACTTTGTTTCTCATATTAGCCTAAAGCCTTGTCCCTCATATTAGCCCAAGTATGCAGCTGATTGCTCTTCATCCTTCCTAGTCATGATGAACCATGCTTACTTGTTTATGGATGATTGGATGGTATGTTCTCTTTGTTTCATTAACTTCGTACTTTATAACCAAGGTTTACAATTGTAGTATTGATTTGTTCTCCATGTTCTGCTTGTCACTAGGCGCTAAGCATATGCTGCTCTTCTTTTCCTTTTTTTGTTGCAAATTTCTACACTAATTTTCTTTTAACACATGTAGCATCAGTTTTTTTTCCTGAGGTGTTTCTATCTGGTTATTGCTTTTGAATTTTAAGCAAGGTTTTCTATGTTTATTTAGCAATGTATTTATCCTACAATTGTGTTCTAATAGGAGGAGATTGTGCTGTATCTGTTATGTTCATGAAGTTATCTATTATGCTTACTCAGTTTGCAATCCAGAAAATTGATAGCTATTGCTTTTCCAGTTTTTTTCTTAATCCTGCTCTTGTAGTAGTTACATTCTTCTTTACTACTTACGATGCATTACTTAGATATTGAAAGCCAATAATAACTGGTCAAACATGCCAGAGGCCTTGAAGGAGGAACGCTTGCTGCCTTCCACGAGTCTGCATCAAGTTACTTTTTTCTCATGTTATCATCCTATGTTATCTCATTTCCACCCTCAAGTCTTCACCGAGTTATGTCTACTCCAAATGTTATTTCTACTGGCAACCTAAAGAATGGTACCTTGAAGCACCTAGCAAGTAACATATTTGACTCACATCCATCATATGCTTTGCCCGTATTTTCTGCGAAGTTCTGATTCATCATATTATTGTACTGTTATGCCCTAAACTTGAACCTGATGGAAGTATTTCTTTTGTTATCTTGGTTTTTAGGCATGCCTTTCGGGGATATATTAGACTACTCTATTCTGACAGTATTGCTGGCTTGGTGCTAAGAATTCATCCTCGCATTCGTTTGAACGATCAGTTACTGTGGCAAATCCGGTCGGTTCTTGTGTTAGCTGCATAACATTGGGGTAAAGTAACAAGACAACGAAAACTTTGTTGGGGGAATGTTCAGAGGGTTACGTCTGCCAGTGATAACTGATAAGTTTGTGATAACTAATGTTGTTTAGAATTCTTGGGAATGTTGGAGTGCTGCTGCTCCTGCTTAATGCTAAACTGCAATATCCAGTGATCGGTTTGTGGTTATGGCAATGGTCGGTTAATGTTAACATCTCATGCATCGCTCGCTTCGCAAAAAGTGAACAGAGTGATACGCACGCAAACTTTCCATGGCGAGATTTCTGTAACGCCTTCATAGTGTGTGTTTAGGCTTGACACTACTCATTCGATCTGCTTGGAGAACAGCAACATATGCTCTACAATGCAAGGCTAGATTTGAGACTTAACTTGAGGGTTGCTGGGCAAGACAATCCAGGAAGCTTTGCTAGTAACTAGTAACGTCAACAAATGACAAGCTTTTGCCAGAATAACAATATTAGGTAAGGAAGAGGAGGCATTACAAGACACACTAACCCATCACTTCATTACCGAACACGAGAGTTTCTAATTACCACAGTTCACAGCTTCACATCACACTACTACGACGACTGCAGTTAGCCTGCTAAACAACAGTAGTTACCATGTCCGGCACAAGACAAGACGAAACTAGTACAACAACCGGCACTGGTGACCGGCCTGCTGCTACGGAGCAGCAGCTCCTAACGCTTCACCGTTTCTAATGATCCTAAACATATCAACCGGGAGCAGGGGAGCCTCCCGTGGTCATGGTCAATCTCGGCTCCTCTTGCTGCTGCAGCTGGGGCACTTGTACTGCTTGATGTGCTCCGCCTTTGCAGGGGTGATCCGGACGCACTTGCCGTGGAACCACTTCTCGCAAATGTCACAGCAGATCCAGAATTCCCCGTTTGCGTAGGTTTCCCCACAAGCACCGCACAAGTACGCTTGGTCCTCTTCCTCGGCATCCTCTTGGCCGCTGTCATCCTCGTCTTTTGGCTGGGCTGGCTTTGCAGGCTTGCTGTTAGAGATCGGTTGTCTTGAGGGCTGAAAGATAAGGGGAAAATAGCAATGAAGTTATAGGGTTGCGCTGACATGAGAAAGACATCGTACATGCCACACATAGCACATATACTTACTTTTGAGCCGGACTTGCTGCTTTTGCTGCTGCCATTGGAGGCTTTTGTTTGCTTCTTGGCAATTCCCGTCACAACTTCATAGACAGTGGGAAGGCCATTAATCATGGTGAAGAGCCGTCTCCTGAAATTTAAAAGCCACTTGTGGACTATTAACATACTCTCCTGTAACAGCCTAATAGGCTGGAAAAAACAATGTACCGCTAATGCAAAATCCAATTGGAAACCTCAACAAATGTAATCAGAACGCTGCATCACTGTCATTTTATTTTCATAAATAAAAAGAATGCAATTACAATAAAAAATTATGCAAACCTGGCTTCTTTATCGAATCCAAATCGAGCTCCAAAGTAAAATGAAACAGATAGTAGCCATGCATCACTATGAACCGCAACCAGCGACAACCAATCCTTTTCAGTCATCCCATCACGGGCAAAGTTTATTCCCAGTGCTGGTTCTGGAAGTTCAGGAGGTACTTCCTCAGCTGGCACAGTCACATCCCAGGTCTCATTGGGCAATCCATAAAGGCACAGGTTCTCTTTCTCTGACAAAAGGAAAAGCATTATATCATCAATATGACAAAAACAAGGGAAAGAAAACCTGATGCATTCAATAAACCACCTGTAATGTATCATTCAACGACATACCAATAGACAATACAATAGTGCACAAAATGATAGCAACATGTAGTTTACTAGACAAACCAACTCACACTTGAAGCGGATGCTGGAATGATGACTATGAGCCAATTTACCTAAAACAAACTGTCCCCACGAAACACATAAGCAGTAAAGCTGCACTTCAAACATGAACATTGCCACACCAGCCTAAAGAAATTCTGGAGCTTCAATTGCCTTTCACCTCAAATTGTTGTAATTATACCAATATAGAGCAGCAGCATGTTACCAGATTGGTAAATCTTATCGAATAGGAAAATGAATAAGGCAAACTAGATAAAATTGCAATCACTGTTATAAATAGCACAAAGACCTTGTAAGCAGCTAAGTATGCGCTAGTGGAAACCCTGATACTCTGATGACTCCTTAGCAGTGCAACTATGAGTTTGGGCCTCTAAAGTAGGCTGCTTTACTGATTTATTGGGCCTTGTAATGGTAAATCTTCCCTGTATGCTGTTTGGGCCAAGCCCATGAATATATGCTAGCATTAGTTACAAACAGGACCAGGCCTGTCCGCCTCTGTATATATCGCGTACCCATTTCTCCCTCCAATTCATCAAAATTCCTACTACCAATATTCCTGTTTCATCCTTTTTTCTTCACAATGTAACAACATGGGAATATCATTTCCGTTTTGTAATGAAATGGAGTGGGGTGTCCCCAGGGTCAGAAAAAACATTGTAAGATTCATTTAAATCACTCCCACATGAGCTAATCCATGAAAGGCCAAACTTTGATTCAGCTTGTGGGGTACTTATAAAATTTTAAACCAGTGTGGAGTAATTTCAAAATTTTAAACCAGATTTCCAGATCTTGTGGTATCAGAAACTCAAACCGTGGATCCAATCGATGATAAATCTGGGAAAAAGTTTCACGTTACTTAATGATTAACATGATATGATCACGAATTCACGATTCATCCACAGCCTCCATGCTCAGCAGTCAGCACATACACCAACTCAGGCCACATAAACAGTCAAACACTGCCTCCGATCGGTCATAATTCCTCCTAAGTGTTCTACATGCAAGCAGGATTGCCTATTAGGCTATTAGCGCAGTGCTAACACCATTTACCCATGCTTTCGAAGGTCCAAGGTGCTAAGCATGCAAACTGCAGCATCTATTGAGCTTTCGGTAGCCCAAACTAGATATTTTCCTATACCCGTTTGACTTAAATTGACCTACCAAATTACACCGGCGGGCACCAGCAAGTTACAAGAAAAAAAACCATGCCAATCCCACACTAAAACCCAGATATCTGCCAGGGATTAGGACTAAGACGCACCACCAATTCAATCTTAAGCAACGCTAAAAGTACCACCGAGCAAAACCCTAAAAGGCAACCATTACCGAGCAGCACCCATGCATCAGCAACCGCACCCCGTATGCAAAGGAGGAATCGGAGCAGTGCCGCAAGGAGCAGCTTTTACAAAGCCCGGAGTGAGCTTTACAAAGGCAAAGACAAGATCAATTTGAGGAGAGCCTCACCGGGGTCGCACTGCTGGTAGAACTTCTCCACATCTGCGCACCACAGAGGCACCACATGAGCAACGGATCCATCAGCAAAACCCCATAAAGAGGACGCGCCGAAGCTAAGCCAGAAGAAGAGCGCAAGAGAGCAAGACCAACCCGTGGTGAGCGCCTTGACGATGCCCGCGCGGCGCGCGCGGAAGTCGCGGAAGACGTCCTCGGGGGAGCGCGCGTTGTGGTGCACGGCCGCCGCCCCCGCGCCGCCGTCGTCCATCGCCAGCGAGCGTCGCCTTGCCTCGGACGCTAGGGTTTTTGGGGGGTGGGGTGGGGAGTGAGGGGGGAAGCGATGGTGGTGGTGGTCTGGTAGTGGAGAGGGAGTGGGAGGAGAGGATTAGAGAAGCGCAAGGATTTCGCAAGGTCGACCTATAAATAGCGGAAAGTACAGGGTGCTCTTTTGAATTATTCCCTCTCGTTTCAGTATTCACGGAAGCAAAGTAGTAATAAATTATCTTATTAACGGTTTTCACCACTAATTTGAGGGCACTCTTATCAACTCTCTGTTGAGAAAGATCTCTAGTTATGGTGCCACCTAGTTGCTTTCTTCTCAGGCGTTCTCTCATCTAGGGGTGGGCATTCGGTTTATACGGTTATTTCGGTTCGGTTTATTCGGTTTTTAAAAATTTCGGTTTTTGAGATCTGGAAACCGAACCGAAACCGAATAGCAATAAAAACCGAACCGAATTAACCGAACCAATTCGGTTCGGTTAATTCGGTTTTTTGGTTAACCGAAATACTCCAGTGACTCGATCTCTGTCTCGGCCGGTCTGGTGCAGACTGCGATACTCGATTTGGTTAACCGAATTACGACCGCAGTCTGAGCAACAATACTCCAGTTCATTCAAGCAACAAGTAGGCCAGATACATTTTAACGGTTTAACCATTCAAGCAAGTAAGCAACAAGTAGATACATTCAAGCAAGTAAGCAACAAGTACTCCAGACTCCAGTTCATTCAACTAAGCAAGTAAGCAACAAGCTGGTAGATCACATTTCCAGAAGAGAATGATGAGCAGAAGCTCGGTTCATGATTTCCAAAATAGTACAAAACTTAGCTGGGATGGATGAACAAGAAGCTCAGCTCATCATTTCCCCGGGGAGTAGATCTGGAGGACTCACCGAGTCACTGGCTCTAGGTGTAGGAGGGTCACCGGGCCGGGCGAGGGAGGCGTCGCCGCGTCGAGGATCGAGGGAGGGCGGCCGTAGGGGGCGTCGTCACTGAGGGTGACGGAGGCATCGCCGCGTCGGCACCGAGGAAGGCGTCGCCGCGTCGGCACCCAAGGGCGAGGAAGGCGGCCCGGCTCGCCCGCGTCGAGATCGAGGAGGCGGCCGGCGACAGGCGAGCGCTAGCACTGAGGGAGGTGTCGAGGGGCCGGGGGCGAGCACTGAGGACGATCTCCGAGGGTTGACGGCGGCGGCGCGCATCGCCGATTGCGAATTTGCGATCGATGGGGGATTAGGGTTGGGGACCGAACTGGCCAACTGGATCGAGCACTTGGGCCGTCGGGAGTCCCAATAGCGCTAGCGCTTTTCGGTCTGCGGTTTTTTCGGTTTTTGAACAGTGAAAACCGAACCGAATCTGAAACCGAATAGGATGAAAATAAAAACCGAACCGAAAACCGAAAACCGAAAAAACCGATTTTCTCGGTTAATTCGGTTCGGTTCGGTTCGGTTTTTCGGTTTCGGTTAAATAATGCCCACCCCTACTCTCATCGTGGCACTTGATGGCATCCATTTCATCCCTTTTTCCTCCCAAATTCTCTTCCTCTTAAACTAAAAAAAAATACTATTTTTAAAATTTCCCGCAAGTTTTTGGATAGGAAGTATTTTTTAAATGCTTTTGAATCGAAATGTTTTCGAACAGAAATTTTTAAAATTGAAAGTTTTTGATCGAAAATTTACGATTCAATCAAAAAATTTCAAGCCAAAAGTTTTTGAATTGAAAATTTTTGAACCAAAAGTATTTTCGGCAAAAGTTTTTGAATTGAAAATTTTCAGTTGTATCG
This sequence comes from Rhipidocladum racemiflorum, assembly GCA_036346355.1. Classification (NCBI taxonomy): domain Eukaryota; kingdom Viridiplantae; phylum Streptophyta; class Magnoliopsida; order Poales; family Poaceae; genus Rhipidocladum; species Rhipidocladum racemiflorum. Next base: position 27,759,789 of record CM070571.1, read on the forward strand.
AAAGTTTTTAAATTTAAAGTTTTTTACTTGAAAGTTTTTTGAACCAAAAGTTTTGAATCAATAGTTTTTTTTAGAAAATTCTTTATTTGCCATTGAAAATTGAACACTTCCCTGATATGCCATCGTGAAACTATGATATTTTAATAATACGTTTTAAATAATTTCCCAAAAATAATACCCCAATCAATTTTTACAAAAATACAACTCTATCACCAATTCAATTGGCAATAGATGAATGTTTTGTTGACCGACAGATTGTTTTGTTACAGATTCATTTGCTCGACAGGTTGATTTGACTCATAGGCTTTTATCGCTCAATGAATTGGCGATAGAGCTCATTTGGTGATAGAAGGCATGTCGCTCATTCATTTGAAGACAGATGTTCTATCCCCAATTGAATTGATGATAGAGCTACTATCGTCAATTGATTTGGTGACAGAGGTGTATTTTTATAATTTTTTTAGGATATTTTTTGTAAAATTACTTTAAAATGTATTATTAAATAAATTCATGAAAATGCTCCTCTGCCACTCCATCTCAACTTCCATATCTTATTTGCCATTCTAGTGGTTGTTAGGGCAATGCGCTGTGACCAGCTCTGTGAAATCATGTGCTGAAAAATTGGCTTAGAATTGAATTTGCAAAATGTGTTTGTTCATGTGTTTTGACAATTTGACAAGAAACAGTAAGTTTCACTTTGGCGCCGGACCAAACTTAAAGAAAACAGTAAGTTTCCCATCTCTGACGGACCAAATTTGTTGGTGCAGCCGTAAACATGCTTTTGGCAACCTCATTTTCCCATGTCACGACAAACCAAGTTTTTTGGTGCATTTGTAAACATGAATCTGAGTCCTTTTTGCGCCGAATCGATTTTGTGTCTGACGGACCAAGTTTTTGGAGTCTGTCGTGCACATGTTTTTGAGCTCTTATGCCAAACTCAATTTTCCAAGAAAATAGCGATCAATCGCATGTACGACCAGACCAAGTTTTTGGAGTGCATCGTGGGCGTGCTTTTGAGATCATGAGCCGGACTCAATTTTCCAAGAAACCGGCAAGTTTTGCATGTCACGTCAGACCAATTTCTTTGGTCGATCGTGAACGGCTTTGAGGATTGATTTCGCATGTACGACGGATCGATTTCTTTTAGTCCGTCGTGAACGTGTTTCGCCGGAATGATTTCTTCTTGAAACCGAGACTTTCACTTGTACACCTGGACCGATTTTGTTGGTCCGTTGTGAATGGTTTTTGAGTGACTTTTTCATGTGTACGCCGACCATATTTTTGGTCCGTCAGGAATGCGTTTTGCTTTCGATTAGGGTTTTGAGCAAAATTAGAATTGTGTTTGATTTGTTTTGAGATTATGAAATTTGTGAGAATTTCATGATGCTTGAAGTGGACTTTATGCAATGCTCGTGTGAGTATTTGCATGGATTGATGTGAGTCAAGTCGTGGACTTGTGCTCGGAATTGTTTGTGGTTTGTTCATGTGCGTGTATTGCTCGAAGACGAACGTGGTCGATGACGGGACCGGAACTAGGTTCATGGAGGAGCCGAGGTTCGGGACTAGGTTCAGGAGGAACCGAGGTCTTGGTGGTCAAGGATGTCATGCGGGACGTTCGGGCTAAGAGAATGGTGCACATGAAGAATGGTTAGTCACGTGAGAATGGCGAGGAGGTCATTCGCGTGCAAAGTGTTAGTCACGTGAGTATGGCGGTGGCTATACGGCGTGCAAAGTGTTAGTCACGTGAGTATGGTAGGGTTGCCATACGCGTGCAAGAGTTGTACTCGGCCAGGTTGGGCCAAGAGGAGTTGTATACATACTCTGCTTGATTAGGAATTGTATTCGTAACTCCTTGTGTTTTGCTCCTTTAAATAGGAGGGGTGTCTCTGTTGAAGGGCAATCAATCGAGTAGCGCATTGAGAGCCTCAAGCTCAGTTTTAGGGTTTGTACTCTTTTGATGAGAGTACTTTAGACAAAAGAAATAAAGATCAATTCTTCTAGATCCTTGCGTGCTCTGATGCAGCGTTGCTCACGGTGTTTCCTGTTTTGGTTCTTGTTTGCATGCTTGTTCTTTTCTAGATTGGTTTTTGTTCTTTGAGTTTTATCTTGATTTGATCCATCAAAACCTTTCTAGAAAATTGATTTAGGGTTTCTCTAAGTTTAGTTGATTAAACTTTTGTCGTTTCTGTTAAACCTTCAAGTTTACGTTAGATCAATTCTCGTCATCTTCTGTCAGAGCAAGTTTTCGAGGTTCATAACTTTTGATCTGTAAGTCCGATCGAGCTGATTCTTTTTGGGTTCGATGCGTGTTAGAATCTAGTTTCTTGTGTGCAAATTTCAGATCGAGTCGACGGTTGGATCTCCGGGAATTCGCGTTTTACCGAACCTGTGTCATTCTATTTTTGTCGAAAATGAGGCAATTATTTGGTTCTGTTTTGGGGTGAACTTTTAGTAGATCAAGAATTTGGTTTTAGCTTCCGCACAATCATTCACCCCCCCTCTGATTGCTATATTCGTATACTTCGATCTTACAAGCTCAAGCCTATTAGGTTTCCTAAGAAATTCTCATGTTACCTCTTGTAAGTTGTGAGTTGCACAAGCCCACTCATCAGGTATTCACAGCCAAAATAGGGAGAACACGACCTCTTGGCCTCGCCCCCTACCATGTCCTGCATCAAGAATAGAAACACGAGCCATCGCTCACCCCAGCCCCCCTCTTGCGCTATAAAGCCAACAACAGCAACTCACTTCCAATCTTTTCGCACTTCCTCAACCTCCTAAGACCACCCACACCATCGCTAAGCACTGTCCTCAACCCCATGTCCGGTAGATTGCCATTGCTGTCATGACCACCATGGGTAGTATACCCAAATTCATATTCTAGGTTCTTCTCTAAAATTGACTACACTATTGCCTTCCCGACTTTTCAATTATCCTCTTAATGTCGTTCTCACTGTCAAAGCTCACCAGAGGACAACTAGAATCAAGTTGCGACGTCGCCCTCCCCTGCGCCTCTAACGATTCATCGCCTCCATCATCTACCCATTGAGCCAACCGCATCACAAGGTCCGCCTCGTCGTGCTAAAGCTATCCCCATTTTCTCCAGCCACCCCCTCTGCCGTAGACCACCACCATCGAGCTCCACCTCCCCACCATGGCTGCCATCGTCATCGGCTTTGCTCAAACTATCTTGGGCCAAGCTACTACTGCCAAGAGGGTCCCTACAACCTTGATGCAGATATGCATATGTCAAGTACTTTTCAATTTAATAGCTTAATGAACTGGAAAGAATTACTAAGCCGCATCAAATATCAACAAGTGAATTTATTACTTAAGCAATTTTTGTTATATGAGAATAGTATACTAAATAATAGCGGGTCATTGTATGTTCTTAGGTACAAAAAATGGCCAACTATCAAATGGAGCTGAATTATGTCGATGAACCATGGTGGAATCCAACAGGAGGTGAGGGAGGATGGAGGCCACATGGAGGATCAAGAAGGCAATCAAGATCATATGGGCCACCCCATGTGGCCTGGGCACCAAGCCCATGTGGCAAAGCAAGGAAAGAGCAACCCATGTTGCCAAGCAAGAGGAGAGCAACCCATACAACCACTAGGCCCACTTCATGCAACTGGCCCAAGAAGGGAGGCACAGGGGCCGAAATGGGAAGTAAGGGCACTTGAACAAGGTGCAAGGAAGGCAAGGCCCAACCCAATTCATCCAAGAGAAGATAGGAAAGGAGAAGATAATGCCAAATTGAATTTAGAGAGCAAAAGCGTCCAATTCGGACTAATAGACTAGTGGGAATTAAAATGGCCATAACTTCCACATACTGACTCGAATTATGGCGTTCTTGGGCTTGTTTAAAACCTTGAAACTCCTCTCTATTTCGATCCATAAACGAACCTCCAAAATTGGCTTCTTTCTATGTTTAAATTGGCTGACAAGTGTCACCTTCTAGATTGGCCGAATTAGATTAAGAATTTAGTTAGAGATAGATTCCAAAAAGTGTGGGACCAACTTTGGCCAACCCTATGCCAAGTTGCACGCCCCCTTAGTTTCTTTTATATATTTGTGTTATTTTCTACTGAAAACCAGATCACTTTATATTCAAGATAGCTAATATTGCTTATTCTCATGTTTATGCTACGCACTGCCTTTTGGGAATTGGGGCGATTTTCTTGAAAATATCTCCATTGTTATTGCGATTTCTTCGAGTGATTGCAGGGAGCGTGCATCTACTTCTTGTGTGGTCAAGTAGACATGGATCACGAGCGTGTTCTTGGGCAAAGCTGTATTGAGACAGTGGTTGGCACCATCGTGTTTGTCGAGGTTCATGAATCCAAATTTATCCTAACTATTTTGCTCGTCGTCTCAAAGGATAGCCGATATGGAAAGTTGTCTTCGAAGTGGGAATGGCCGTATAGAGTTAATCGGCTAGTTAATGGTAATTCTTATATTTTGGAGACTTTGGATGGAGTACCGTTTACTAAGGCGATAAATGGGAAATACCTAAAGAAATATTACCCGAGTATTTGGGTGGGTTCTTAGTCGGCTAAGAAACTTTATTCGGTAAGGTTTTACTGGTCGATGGATCCTAAGACCAAATTAACTCGTTGTAGTTAATTCTGGTGAGTGGGCAATGAAATACATCATCCATAGAATAAAAACCAATAATATCAAAGCAAGGTAACAAGCATTTAAAAGAAAATAAAATCGGTTAAATAGCCGATTTGAGTTGCAAGCACTTGTTCAAAATAGCCAACATTGTTTTCAATAAGACAAGACATTGTTCTTGGAAAATCCAATGGAATGATTTAAATGTTCAAAGCTTAAGGTCTACTCCCAGTCCTAGAAGCACATGAACGGCTTTAGCAATAGTTTGCTCCACCTCATAAACAATCTTCTCTTCCTCCTCGGAGGTGCCTCAGATCTAGATGACCTTGGTTGCATTCATTGCCTCGGCAAGGGAAGTCTTCTGGTCTTGACCGATGCGGTGAATTTTTGTAGCAGTTCTTCAAAGTTGGCCATCTATGCTAAGACCTTGGCCAGCCCCTCCTCTAGAGATTTCTTGGCCGATTCTAGCTCAGCCAAGTTTTTCTTTGTGCCCTTCACCTCCTAGATGACTTCATCATATTTTCCCTTCTTTGCCTTGGCATCGGCCACAAGCTGGTCAAGCGCTTCTTATCCTCACGCTGAGTTGACTGAAGCTCGATCCTAGCCTTTGGTTCATTGACAGCTTGCTTCTTGTCATCCAAGAAGCAGACTTCGAGGAGGGTTGCGCAAGTCTCCTGGGGCATGTCAGCTTTTACCTGGTCCATTAAGTCCCTTATCAGTTGAGAGTTCTCTACAAGAGCAGTCAAGGGACCATGAAGCAAGCTGAACAATTTCTGCAAAGATTCCTTGGTACCTGGGGCAGCAAGAACTTGAGTCGATGCCCCTTTCACTTCCTTAATGATTTTGCTGATGTCCGTGGGGATGTGGTCATCTTCCTCTTCTATGTCTGACCAGTCAAAACCTAGCAAGCTACCAAGTTCAGTGGTCGGCTTGATGATAGCAGTTGAAGATGCTCGGGGCCTCTCGACTGGTGTAGGAGGTGTCAGCTGTGATGGTTGAGGGGGAAGATCACTTGCGGTGTCCTCTGGTAGGCCGATGTGGGTTGGCGGAGAGAATGGAGGAGGGGATGCGCGCTGCAAAATTATAAAGTTGATTAGCCGATTAATCTCGCAAAGGAGTTTAAAATGATGAAAGGAGTAATTTGTTACCTTGTCTGCAGCAGAAGTGTGGGATGATTTTTCAGCTAATTCTTCTTCGGCCGATTAGCCTAGCTTGGTGCCCCTTTTGACAATTTTCTTGTATGGGTGGCCGCGTTTTAGTTCTATAAATAGAATTAGCTTTGAATGATTACGACGTAATGGAAATAACGGAATATGAATTTAACCGATGCGATATAAACTTACTTAGCTGTTGGTGCTCCAAGTCAGAAAAAGATAGGGCATGGATACCCAAAGAGCCAGAAGTATACCCGTACAAGGCCACTTTAGCCAACAGGCATGGCTTCTTGCTGGCTTGGCCAATGCTAGAAGAATCTTCGATAGGCCTCTTGACGAATGCCTTAGTCTTCAAAAGAAAGAAATTGGTCAAATATGATTTTGAGGAGTATTCGAAGGTTAGTATAAGGGATCTACATCAGTTAGTACCTCACCCGTAATATCGACTAAACTCGTGTTAGTACTGTTATGAGAACTAGCATCACTGCTGGAGCTCGAAGTACTAGTATCGGAGCTAGTCGAATCTGAGTCATCGGTCAAGCTCGAGCAGAAGTCGGCTATGAGGGTAGATAGTGTAGGTTCTTCTAGGAATATTTCTAGCAATATTTCTGACCATCAGGTAGTGAAGTCTAAGGAGCATCGGCTATGAAGCAAAAAAAGGGGTAAGCCCTTGAGTTGAAGGTTGTCAGCCATGCTAAGGACTATAGCAATAGTTGCAGCTTTGCACACTCTCTTCCTGTGGTTAAGCCGACCGAGCAGAGTGAGACTTGGGATTACTTATATGAAGCCAAGCTGGCAGGCATACACTGATGGATGATAAAATTCATATGAAGGATGGAACATCTGATTCTTTGTGTGAAGGCCGACTGATAATATACTTGGAGAGAGAAATAATTTGAATAGCTCAATGGTTTCATCTGGCATATCAATGCTGCCGACGCCAAGTGGATAAATGATGGATGAGGAAAGTTGTCGGGTTCTTTGTAGCAAAATAAATCACCTAGTGAGAAATCTTTCTTATTCAGCTGAAAGAAGAAGGCGATAAATCTCTTTACCCCGATGGGAGTTAATTTTGTATATTATTTACTACTGCATAAGAGGTATTTCCCCCCAAAAGATCAGCTACTTCTGAATTGAGGGTTTTGATCCTTTGGGACATCTTCACAAGAAAAAGGCGTGATTATTGTGGTCTCTATGTTGAATTGTCGGCTGAAAATACAGTACAACCAGGTTTGCATGAACCAAAGAGGACCACCGACATTGCCGACTGAATGCTGACCTTGACCTATGAAAAGATGACTTATGATGATGTGCATCATTTGATAAACGGCTTCGAGAAACATCTTTGCTAAGGCCAACCGACGGTCTTTTGCTAATTGTCCTACCAAGGACTGATATAATTGTGTCGGCCCTAAGGATGCTCCACAAAACAAGTATCGGTCCAACCACATGTTAAGGAAAGCTCCATGTTCTCTATCCAACACTGGCCATGTTGCTTTGTTCTTATTCATGTACTGACTACTGTTGAGGAACGCGGTATGCTACTCTAGCACAAATTAAAAAAATTTCTACCGCGCAACCAGAAAGCTACTCGCAAGAATAGGATCATAGATCAATTACCACTAGACGCGCAGTTGCGGAATCCTTCGCGCGTCGATGTAGTGGATCGTTCCCGCTGCAGTCGTGGATCGTCCTCGCCTCGTCTGGCCGCGGATCGTCCTCGCACGCCGCAGTCGCAGCAGCGTCACCACAGTAGTCCACACGTCCAGGGATGGGACACCGTGCGTCGGTGTGCAAGCACCGGATCGCTCGGTAGGGGCAGCGAGAGGAGGTGGCTAGTGTTTCTGGCGAAACACCTCTAAAACGCACGGGAAAGTGTGTGCTGCGTCCAGCCTCCTCCCATCCTTATATAGCCACGAGGTGAAACCCTAGGCAGTCAGGGCCCATCTACGTGCTAAGCCTATGAGGTCCATTAATTACGGATTCAATCCGAATTAATGCGTCGGCCAGATTAAGTGTGTGACCACAGTAGGTTCATGCGCATTTGGACATGGATTTGGAAGACCCTTTTTCTAATCCAATAGTTGGTAGCGGCTCCTTGCAGAGCGTGCCAACTCCCAAACGCATATGACTAAAGTACTTATGTAATAATCCCTTTGCCAAACTATATGAAGATCGAACTCAAGGCGAGAAGAATGTCATCCTTTGTGATTCAATCCATCTCTCGTATCCGTGATATATTAATAAGTTGTGATTGACTCCTCAATCACGGCATGGCCATGCACTTCCTTAATAATATCACACGAGTGGCCTAGACATATATCTCCGTTACACCGGAGTGGCAAATCCCATCTTGATCGCTCACTTCCCTCTGCATGTTTCATAGTGAACATGAAAGCTACCTTTATAACTATCCGGTTAGGAAATAGTGTTTGGTAACCCCAAGGTAAACTATTACGCATGCAGGAAATATGACAATCTCGAGTTCTAAGGATCATACATCTACTATGTATGAGATACACTGATGACACATAAGAATGTAACATTCTCGCAGTTGTCTCATTGTGGAGTCTACCTAACCCATGTTCTTCAACATGTGTTCACAATGTATTGATGATATCTCCATATCCCATGATCTATGAAACATGATCATCGATCGGTACATGTCTTTGATCTATTCATCGTTGTCCTATACGATGATATCCGATCAGAGATATTTATCGAATTATATCAATAAGTAAAGAGCTTCATAAACAAGTCACACACTTGTTGATCAAAACAATGATATACATTCATTGGACCAATAATCATATTATTATTCATAAACATAGTCATGTTTCAATCATCCATATGATTGCCTTAAGGGCATAACACTAACAACTACATCCTTCTCCTTTAGTAGAGATCAGGTTGTACTCAGGTTTTGCGCTAAAAGCCAATAGTTGTGTCCCATCGGGTCTCAAACAACATATCATGGCTACATCTAGTAGGGTTGGACTGATGGGACCTGTTCTAAGCAGGAAGGCATTGAAGGTATCCGACCAAAAATAACAAGAAGTGGTTATCAACGACTCGTTGGCTTAAGGGTCGTCTTGAGAAACAGGGAGACATTCTGATATCCCAACTTGTTCCCACAAAGGTATTTTTCTAGCTGCTACTCTCCTGTACTAGTCTCTCCAGCCTTGGAGTGCCATCGGCCAAGATCGGAAACTCTTGCTCCATCCTTTTATATTGTACTCTGGAGCGAACAAGGGGACTCTAGGAATTTCCTCATTTATGATGATGGTCGGCTCTAGACTACCTATCGGGCCTAAGCAGTACTGGTTTTCCCTATCGGGTTCAGTGATGAATACCTGGCTGGGATCCATTGCTGGCAAGCCGATGAGGAGAGAAGTTGACAGATGACGAAGAAGAGCGTTGGAAGCCGATTGAGAAGGAGGCGAGAGCTTGAAGGTGTGAAAATGACAGGTGAATGGATCCCATATTTATAGCCAGGTAACAGGAGGTGAAATGGCGGGAAGTTTTTTCAGTGGAATGCAAATGGATCATACGAAAGATACGCATGCAAGAGTTTTATGGCGCAGTAAAGGGAGCAGTTATTGATGAAAATAATGCATTAAGCCGACATGAGTGTGAGATGATGAACGAAATTTTTTGGAAGATACAATATCTCCCTAAAACTGGGGGGCATATGTTGACACCAGAATATGGCGCATAGCCAATTTAGTAAGAATCAGTTTGGTATGGTTAGTTGGTTAAGAAGAGTATCGGGTTTGGAAAGTCATAAGGCGATACAGGTTTATCAGATTGTAGCCTATGCTGATGTTAAGCCGATACAGATAGTTACATGAAGAGTCCAAGGAGAACACAATTGAATCATATACTATAAAAGAAGATGATATGCGACATCGGAAGGGGACAACCAATCAAGCAACCAATCTACCTTTCGTTTTTACTTTTTTGTCGACTAGGAGTAGAATTTTAGATTTATAATCTTTCCTCTGTAATTGAGTTGATCAATTAAGTTGTGCATCTATCAGGAGGTAACAGTAGGTACAGCACAGGCGTGTATCCTTGGCCGTTGAAGGTCCTCCCACCACCACCAGCAGTCCCTGTTGATGGAGACGAGGCGATGTATCGTCACTACGGCACGATAGACACCGAGTGCACCCTCCTCAAATCAGCGCAACCCTTGGGCACCTCCCTCCCTCTCCCCCGGCCCACCGCCTCCCCGCCGCCACAGCTAGTAGTCCCCAGCTACTGCAATAGAGGCGGAGATAGAGAGGTCCCGCAGTCAAAGAGCGGGTTAATGCGTGTGTTGACATACTCCTTGAGGTCCCCAATGTTGTCGACGCATGGCGCGGCACTTATGCGGTGGGAGCGGCGTGGGCACGGGGTAGGGTCTTCTGCGGGGTGTGGCGGTTGTTAGAGGTGTGGAGGGTGCGGCGCGCGGTGGATTTGAACGTCAACGACACCATTTTCTTGGCTTGTTGGGGGTGGATTGGTATGGAGGAATGGTTGAATGGGGACGATTCAATCTAGGGTTAGGGAATTTTGTGTAACTATGCTTCGGCTTTTTGGATTTCGGTTAGTTCAGATTTCGAAAAGAAACAACTGAATCGAAAATCGACCAGTGTTGAAATAAAAAACGAAACATGAATCGAAAGCTGATAAAACTGATTTTCTCGATTAATTCGATTCGATTTTTTCAAATTTGATGAAATAATGTCCACCCCAATTCGGCGGGCGCGGGAATCTGATGCCTAGGTGCACGTGACGCTATGGGGCATAGAGCTTTTTATTATTTAATATTTATTTTAAGTCTTTTTTTCAAAAATAATCAACCAAAAATAAAAATAGCAAAAATGGGTGCCCATCGCCCGAGTATGGGGCGATCGCCCCATACTCGGGCAACAGGGACCTAAATGCAAAAAGTTTTTTTAGCATTTTTGCACTCAATCTTCAAATGAATAAACAAATGGTTCAAACGTTGTCAAAAAATTTTGAAAATTTTTTTGGATGATCGTAATACATCAATAATGTTCCCATAAAAATTTCAGATAATTATCAAGACTGAGGAATTTTTAAAAAATCAGAGACGGTCGCGAATATGAAGAGACTGTTAGATTTTTTAAAAATTCCTCAAGCTTGATAATTGTCTGAAATTTTTATGGGAACATAAGTGATGTGTCAGGATCATGCAAAAAAAATTTCAAAATTTTTCGACATTGTTTGAACCATTTTTTATTTATTTGAAGATAGAGTCCGAAAAAACTTTTTGCATTAAATCCTGTCGCTATGAGGCGATCATACTCGACAGCACCCATTTTTGCTATTTTTATTTTCGGTTGATTATTTTTGAAAAAAAAATTAAAATAAATATTAAATGAAAAAAAAATTCATGGGGCATACGGGTCGAGATGGGCAGTTTTGGGCTTGGGCTGTTCGGTCAACGAGCCCAAATATTGCCTTCCTTTCTGTGCTCCACTTCCCTTGGGGCTCTCTATCCGGCTCGGTTACCTCCGAACAGGCAAGCGAAGCGAAGCAGCCCGCGACGGCGAATGGCGGAGGCTGAGGCGCCGGCGCCGGCGCCGGCGGCGAGGAAGCCGAGGCTGTACTCGTACTGGCTCAGCTCCTGCTCCCACCGCGCCCGCATCGCGCTCAACCTCAAAGGTGCGTGCTGCTCGGCGATCCGGGGTGTATGCATGATGTCTCTCGGTCTCGCTCCCCCTCGTCGTTTCTTGGTTTGAATCGGGTTGTGTAAATTGGATGCGCGCGTGTATCAATGATGTTTCTGTAGGTGTGGATTACGAGTACAAGGCGGTGGACCTCCTCAAGGGCGAGCAGTCCGATCCCGGTAGGTGCTACCACCGTCTACTTACTACTACTGCTTGCTTGCTTCCTTGCTTGTGCAATTGCCACTGTAAATTTGTGGAGCTGAGCATAACTATGTTCGGTGTGGCAACCCATCTCGGGTAGTCAGTCATTGCTGTGCCACTACGGATTCCGCAGGGGGACAACTTGCTGAAAGGGAGCTGATTGCAATAGGATTATGCAAGAAATATCCTTTAGATATTAACTAGGTTCATCATCTTTGTTGGTGACAGAATTCTTCATCATCTTTGTTGGTGACAGAATTCATGAAGCTTAATCCTATGAAGTTCGTCCCTGCGTTGGTTGACGGCGATGCAGTAATTGGTGACTCTTACGCAATAGTGTTGGCAAGTATTGAGATGTTCACGTTTAGGGTGTCGAAATTGGTGTTACTCGACACACTTTTGTTAGTCACTTGTTTCCTTGTGACTTTGCAGTACTTGGAGGACAAGTACCCCCAGCGTCCTCTTTTACCTCGAGACCTTAAAAAGAAGGCCTTTAATATCCAGGTAACAATGGATTCTGCACCCGTATGCTCAAGATGGTGACCACTAGTTTTTCGCTGCTCACTTAATCTGAAAATGCCATCTGTGGAACGAATTTGTTATTGCACAGCATTATCCAATATTTAAGGCAAATGCAGTAAACTCCCAGACTCTTTGATCTGGAATGTTTTGCACTCATTGCACTTGTTTTCTGGTGTAGATTTTTTTTGTGGGGCTGGGGTCTTTAGAAAAAAAGTACCATCCTCAAATTCATGTTAGAAGGCTAAGATTGCATAAGAAGCACAGCAAAAAACACAAAAAGGAAAATGTGTATTTCAGGATGACTGGACTGCTGAGCACATGAAACAAAGTTAGGTCCAGCAATAATATAGAAAATATTGTACTACTCAGTGTTCTAAATAGCTAGCTATAACTTTTTTTTGGACTTCAAATGCTAAGCTACTGGCCAATGTTCTGCTATATTAGCTACAACCATTATAGCTCCAAATAACGCCTGCATTTGCCGTAGCTTGTAGCTAACGATTGCTCCGCTATCCTGTATATGTACTCACGGGCCAAAACAACATGCCCATTTTGAAATCCAATGTTACTAGAAAGCTCGAGCGCATCTCATTATAAACTTGCACTATGAGAAAACCTAGCAAAAAACCTCGTCTCGCCCATTTTCAATAGTCCAGCATTCATATTTCTTGGTGATTAAGTATTAGCTGTTAAAAACATTATGATATGGTTATCATTTTATGATCTTTTGCATATGTATTAGCATTATTGTTAATTCCAGAATTAACTTATGTTGATTCCAGCATTCATATTGAATTTTTTTATTTTTTTTTAATACTAAAACCACGACAAAGGATAGCTTCCGTGATAGCTACTGTAGCTTTTTGGGACTTTGCCCCGAAGCCGCGAAAATCACGATTTAAAACATTGGTACTACTTACTGTATATGTTCGATTTGTTTTTTGTCTGTCACCAATTTATAATGCCTAATATGAAGTATCCTCTACTAACTTTTATGGCAGATAGCAAGCATTGTGTGTTCTGGCATTCAACCTCATCAGAATCGAACTGTGGTGGTAAGCACTGACTTACTGTGCATTGCTTACAACCATTTATGGTTCTTCATCTAGAATTTGATTGCTCAGTGTGCCTGAGTCAATATAGGTATTGCTACCCATGTGCACTGTGCAATGATGCAATTTTTTTGCTGCAGATTGATTCTATATTTAGACAACTTATGCTTTTGAAGCAAAATATACTGTACAGCTTATTTGGAAAACAAAACTACTGTATAGCAACATAACTTGGTGTGGTGCTTATTTCTTGGCAGAGGCTCATTGAGCAAAAGGTTGGTGCAGGGGAGAGCCTCCCATGGACTCAACAACAGATTGACAGAGGTTTCACAGGTTGTCTTCACAGACATAACCATTCTTTATTAATAATTAAATTAGCTACTAAATTTTTGCAGCATTACTTTCATCCAGCAAATTTGCTTTGAAGGAAATGCTACTCACCGTGCAATTCAGTTGTCTCGCTTGTTTTGAGAAACTCACACACAGTTCTTTTAGGTCTTTGTTTTTCCATATGCTTAGCATTTTTTGTTTCTTTGACCCCTACTGGTTTGTGGTTGTTGGTTATGCCATGATGTGCTCACTTATCCCCCCACGGCGTAGCTGTTGAGAACCTGATAAACAAAAGTGCTGGGAAGTATGCTACAGGAGATGAAGTCCAACTGGTTCGTCTGCTGCCTTGAGATTCCTACCTCTTTTTTTGGATTGAAATTTTTGTTGTATTTGGAGTGAATGTATCTTGCAGTGGTTTCATCTATTGTTGATTTGTTGTTGTATCTTGCTTGCAAAAGGTGCCCGCTCCTTTTCCCTTGAAACAGGGTCAAGTGCTCTCGTAGTGATCTGAAGTAGGTTTATGCATGTGTTGAAAATAAACAGCAATAACAAAAATAAAATGCGCCAGCAGTCTTTCTGTTCTCCTAGAGTCAGGGATGAAATTTATGAGGGTTCTTTTTAATCTTGATACGACAATGTTTACCCCTTGCTCAAACTAAAGGAGTGGCATGGATTATTATGAAGAAATGAGGTTAAGGATAGGTTTGTGCTTTCCTCACTAGCAAGGGATAGAACTCCTATATGGCACATCCCGTTATTGTTTAGTACCTATTACGACTGTACAGTAGGACAGTTGCATCAAGACATAGTATAGCCCCCTCTGAAATGAAATAGAATCCCAAATGCAACACTGATACAACACAGCTATCAGTGCTCATTCAACTAGCAGTATCAGTTCACCAAAGATTATGTGAATAGCTCTCGATTCTTGTCCAACCTCTGGATCACTACCAACTACCAAAGCATGGTTCCATTACTCACTTTACTTTCCACGAGAAACCTAGATTGTGCATTTGGCAACTTGCCTCTGTTTACTTAATTATGATTATACATACTGCAAACATCACTGCAAGTGTAAACCAGCCCTGGGTTGACTGGACTAATTGTTGCTATGTTGCATTTTCTTTACATGCAGGCAGATGTATTCCTTGCACCCCAGATTTATTCAGCGGTAACCCTCTATCAAATCGATATGGTACTGTTTTTTTTTTTTTGCCTTCTTGTAATAACCTATACATGTCCTTGTATCTACCTTCGAGGAACTAACAAAACTTGCTGTGTTGCTACAGTCGAATTATCCCACGCTCGCGAGGCTCCACGATGAGTATATGAAACATCCTGCATTTCAAGCAGCGCTCCCTGACAGGCAACCGGACGCCCCTTCCTCTACCTAGAAACTGCAGCGCTGGGGCTGCATCGCTCTTGTATATTGGTCATCTGAAAATAGACTGTGAGTGGATCATTAGTCATTTACATTGTACCATGCCCTTCCCCTTCGCGCTAAGCTGTAACAATAAGCACCGAACTTGCTGTGCAAAGTGCAAATAGCTGTATGCTCTCGAAGCCCGTGTTCCGAATAAACGTTTGTGATCACTAGTCTTTGGATGGCTCATGGCCTCATGTGTGAGGTTTGGCCTGGAATTCTGGAAAACATTGGAAAGCAAGGGTGAAATATCAGCGGGCAGTGGCTCTACAGTTCGCTTACTGGCTCCCATATCTTGCATTCTTGTAGGAGTGCAATGGGAGCCCATCTAATCCAATGTGTTTCCTGGACCGTGAAGTTACATGGTTGATAAATTTGATTGGTGATATTTCTAGATGGGAGTGCGATAAAGGAGATTGATCAAGCGCATGAAGCGAGCAGCCTCGATGTTGGCCGGTAACATTTGCCCGTCTGGAAATTGAATTTTGAACCGAAAAATAAATTTTAGAATTGAATTTAGCTGAGGAAAAAGAATTATATTTAGAATTAGGAATTGAATTGGAATAGAATTATAATTTTCTGGAGGAATATGGAATAAAATCCATTTTCGGATGAGAAGGAATGCCAGTATAACTAAAACTCCGAAGAAAATTCAAATCTTTAAATTAATTAATTTGAATTAATTTTTTTAGCAAAAGAACTGAAAATGGGGATGTTACAAGTACATATATACATGACTTTGAGTTGCTCATGCTTTTATGAACTTATGAATTCAATAAAAGTATTGCTTTGCTAGTTATCCATATTGTCGCGTATACAATTATAGTAGTGATGGATAACAATGAAAGTTTTCCATTAAAATTTGTTTGAATTATGTTGATTGTGATACATGGAAGGGATCTTGTCACTGTATGACTTGTGACTGCCATGATTCTGTCGCCACAATTCAATTTAACGATGACTTGATAAATTCGTTGAAAGGTGTGCATCTAAAAATTTATCGAATCGTCAAGCTTTTACAAGGGACAAGTGGGAGATTGTTAAAATATTTTAATATAGTATGGCCCATGTAAATTACAGAAAGGTTCTTATAATAAAAGGTCTAAGTGTGATGGTTGCTAAACAAAGAGTATTGAAAACCTATGGGTGTAAATACCTCTCCTCTCCCTTCCAAATATTTAATTGTGTACTAACTTGCAAGTGCCGAGTGGATATTTATGGTAATAGTTACATGCATAGAGTTGCATTGCAAGTGCTGAGTGGATATTCATGGTAATGGTTACATGAATAAAAGTGACTCTTTAGCGCAAGGAAACTTATGTATTTAGTGCGAGGAATTGCTATGGCTTCTCTCTTCCTCACACTAGCTTTTCTCCTTGGCTATATAAAAGGAGCATTCTCCTGTACATAAAAGTGTTAAAGAATAGTACACACATCAAAGGAAAAGAACCGACCATTGAGGAAACTTTAAAGGTAAAGAAGGTAGAGATGAGAGAAAATTTGATATGCAAAGAGCCAGTATATCTCAAGATAGGTTTGTACTTTTATACATATAAAAGATGATTTATGCTTTTGCACATATAAAAATTGCTTTTCGATTAAATCAAAATTACTAAATTATCTTATAGTTTCCGCGATTTATCATTATCCTACAAATGAAAGCAACCATACCCGTGTCTCAACTCAAGGTGCCGTGTCCAGAGGAGAACAGCAGGCTGCCGAAGCGCAGCAAAGCCTGCTTTTGTTGACCTTCGATTGATGCTGCTATCACCTGTCCTGACGCACCTTGGTACTGGTACAAGTTGCAGCGTAGATTAGTAGTACTAGCGAGGCTAGCAGCGGTCCTGCTTGACTCTCCAGTCCTGACCCCAGATCTATCTATGCCGTGCAACCTCAAGTACAGGAATAATAGTTTCAGAGGAAGCAGAACAACGCTCCCGTGCTCCCGGCAAATGCGTGACTGGGCCTTGGAGACGACAGGCGACCGACTCGAGGCAAGTCATGTTTCATAATCCTCTGGTCAATGCAGAAGAAAGCTTCTAGGACCTTTTGGAACGCAGGGATTTTACATGAATTTCACAAAAATCAGTTCGTTATTCACAGGAACAGCAAAAACAATCTTACCGTGCTCGATCAAACAGAGCCTAGACATGGCTTCGTTTGGAGCACGGGAATTTGGTAGCAATTTGGTGGGGGAAGGAAACGCCCACTAAATGGCATAAACTCTCATACCAGAAAGTATCAGCTTTAGACATGGCAAGGAAATTGATATGGCAATACAAAATGATAACGAGAAATTTCAGCTTTATTGAAACGCAGGCCATCTGCTAGTTGCAAGTTCAACAGATTTGTTCACGAACAAGCATATCTAATTCCAAACTTGCCACTACATCGTGCGCTCTGTTATCAAATCTTGAATATACACATCAATACGATGACAAGCTACCTGGTTTGGACAAAGTACAAGACACTTGAAAAATCTAAATGCCAATGGAGCAAATGCGGGCAATTCGATTCGAGCATTCAGAAATTCAGATGAAGCCATCATCCCTCACGCCTGGCCTGAACGGCCTGCGCCTTTTACTGCCTCATGCACCGCCGAAAAATCCAGGTCCCCTAGCCCCAAGCTTCTTGCTTTCTTGAATGCCTGAAATCCAGTGGCATGGTAATGCGTTTAATTAACCTGTTGCTATGTTTCATGAGGAGTGGTTTTAAGGGGAGAAACAAGGCACACCTCATTGGCAGCAGCTGCCACTGGCATGGGGACAGCATTTTCATCTCCCAGGGAAAGAGCCAACCTCATATCCTTCTGCTGATGTTTGAGGGGAAATGCAGGATTGTAGCTGCCCAGCAGCATTGAGGGCCCTTTCAACTTGAACATTGGGTTCGCAATCGCGCCGAGGTCCTGTAAGTCAAAATATTACAAAGATTATCTGATGGTAAAGGAAGTAGCTGCAGCAGTGTTGGAATAACCAAGCACCATACCATGACATCAAGAAGCATCTGTGGGCTCAACCCACTTTTGTCAGCCAAACATAGTCCCTCAGAAAAAGCATTCATCATACTGCAGCAAAATACAGTGTCACTGATGAGTGAAATAGTTGCAGTCAATGAACCGTAACAACCCAGAAAGGCAGAAGAACTAATGTGCTAACAAACAGAAAGAGCTTGTGAGTTTCCGGGTGAATAACGAACATCGCTAAAACAGTAAAGCCCATTTTAAAGAGAAGGCCATAAAATCCTGATTTGCAGAAAAAAAAAACAGGAGGCAATTTTTAAATCCCTGATAAAGTTGCAGACTACGTATAAGAATTAGAAAACACATCCACTGTGCTTAACTGCTAATAAATCAGAACCTTGTTTTCTAACTAACCGCGAATTAGCAGTGGTATGCTTTCTACTGATATCCTAGTTATCCTGAAGATAATATTACATTATAGATATCTCTTAATAAACAATGCGAATATGCAATGGCATCTGCGTTTGTTACACTTGGGCGCTTTGCAGATATTTATAAATAGATAGTCACCTTCCCATGATCATGTTAACCACCAGCTTCATCTTTGCTCCATTTCCAATCTCTCCCAGAAAGAATGACTTCTTCCCAAGTACATCAAATGCAGGGACCATATCATCATACAGTGCCTGAAATATTAAAGAGTGGATCTAATTAAGACACTGTAGCAGGATTAAATTTCACAAAACCACACTTATTCTTACAAACTATCACAAAACAACACTTTTAAAACTAGTTTAACGAAACCAAACTTATTCTTACAAATCGTTTCAAAGAACCATGCTTCCATCACCTGCTCCCGTTTACAGGGTGGGCCCTCATATCCTTGAGACTCCAGCACTGTGGTTAACTAACGTGGCATGTGGGTTTTTTAAAGAGAGAAACCAGAGATTTGCTTTGCATTGCCGTCAAATTTTTCTTTTTATGTATGACTTTTTCCTTCTTCTTTTTTATAAAAACCATGTCACGTTGGTTGGCCACACATCATCACCCTCCACGATGTAACACGGTTAGGTGCTAGAGTCTGAATGACATGTGGGCCCACCCTGTCAAAATGGTAGCGGATGATGGAAGTGTGGTTTATTGAAACGATTGGTAAAATTAAGTGTGCTTTTGTGTAACTAGTTCTAAAAAGTGTAGTTTTGTAAGAATAATGTAGTTTTGTGAAATTTACTCTTATAGTTACATCATGTGTGGTACAGTTTTATGACAAGGCAGTACCAATTTGTATACTAGATGTTAAATCATCACAAACTGGTGGAGTTGCCCAGCTTAAGCATCAAATTTGGATCTGCAATCAATGTCAAATCTAATATATGCTATATCTAGACCATATAACTTAAAACTTTTAATGTTTATTGTGATCAAAATCTCCATCCTACGCAAGTTGAATGGATCTACGGTTTTCTGGCATGTGCTGTGTGTTGAAGTATAAGTGAATTGCCCGTCTTTCCTCATTAGCTTAAGCTTTTGGGTGAACTGGTTGGTGCATGCAACTCAATATGGTATCAGAGCCAAGAGGTCTTGAGTTCAAGATCCCGTTAATGCAATTAAAAATAATAATTGCAGTCCACTTCTATTCCACGTCTTAGGCCCGAGGGAGCCTACACGTGAGGGGGAGTGTTGAAGTATAAGTGAATTGCCCGTCTTTCCTCATTAGCTTAAGCTTTTGGGTGAACTGGTTGGTGCATGCAACTCAATACTGTGAAACTATAACCTACACTGACACTTTTATGTTGTTAACACTAACAGAAAAGAGAAAAATGCCCTAATCGTAGACCCACACACGCACATACAGGCAGTCGAGCACTAAGAAACATTATTGGTACTATGGATCAAAGTACTCTAAGAGTTTCCCGTTTTTACATAATAAGCCAAAAACTAACAAGTGGAAGACAAAAATATGGCAAGATATTTTTTTCCCTAGAAACAAAAGGGACTGTTTTTGTGAAGTGCCCTCAATACAACTAGTTTGCAATAGTATTTCAAAATGATCATCACAACGCACTGAATTACCTTGTCCCCTGCAGCAAGAATGACCAACTGACCATCTTCAGCTGGCTTCTTGCTCCCCGATACTGGAGCTTCAAGAAAAGCTCCACCTTTTTGTTTAATTGCCTACAAACATTTAATTAACGAAAATCCATTGTAAACAAACTTTGGGAGACATTATTGATGAATACAATCAATATAGTAATTGATTCTGATGGGAAAAATGGGGAAAATAAACTGGCAAAACAATTGGTGAAAGAAAAGGTTACAAATTTCTTGTTTGTAAACTGGGAAGGTGCCTTTGTATGGGCCATGCCGCCATGCTTCTATAGTCTCCCACAAAGTGAAATAAAAAAATAATGTTAAAGCAATAGCAAACTGAGGGCTTGATTCTAGTCCACCACTGACCGTGCTGCTATATGATTTCCACAATTTTGTATTTGGGAGAGGTCGGAGGCACTGCCCTTTTTTTGAGTTTGACAAAGGACCGGCTGCCCAGGAGATCAAGGGAATCAGTTGGTTTTGAGTCTGATCTAGTGTAGTTGCTGTGTAGATGGGACTTAGGAGATAAATGCTGGGAGCCAATTGCAGAGAGATGATTCGAGACATAGATATCAGATATTCTGTCTCTAATTCTTCTTCCTTCTCACTAATCTCTTCCCTTCCTTCGTATCATAGGTTCTGGAGCATTGCAGAAGGTACTTTGATACCCATAGGCAAGATCGCATGAAACAACCCAAGGGGCATGCCAACAGGGTTCACAAAATCGGTTCACCGATTTTCGAACGAAAACCGATTTTTGATTATCGGCAAAAACGCTTGAAAACCGGTAGAAACCGAACAAATTCGAAGTCAAATTTTTTGAAATCGGCAGTCAAACTTTGTCGAAAAAAAATAAAAAATCGACCGATTTCACCGATTTCCGAAGGATTTTTCCTGATTTTCGGCACACTCAAGCAAAATTGGAAAAAAATTGCAGAAAATCTGAATAAATCCCAATTAATCTATAAAATACCTCAGATAAATTTCAAAATTTTTTGAATTCATATAGTGCTTCCGGAAAATAAAAACATTTAATGATAAGGAATAGGGACACTGTCAGATTTTTATAAAAATTTACAAGCTTGATCATGATATGAAATTTTAGTAGCATCATAATTAGTGCCCAAGGATCATGTAGTAAAATTTTCAAAAATATTAGATTTCATTTAGTGCCTCTAAAAATAAAAAACAGAAAGCATATACAAAGATAGTAACACTGTTAGATTTTTTTTAAAAAATACACATGTCTGATTATCATCTGAAAATTTTACATAATCATTAGCATTGCCTCATGACCTCACACAAAAGTTTTCATAAATATTAGACTTCATTTAGCGCCCCTAGAAAATAAAAAACAGAAGAGCATATACAAAGACAGTAGCACTGTTAGAATTTTAAAAAATACATAGGTTTGATAACGATCTGAAAATTTTATAGCATCATTAGCATTTCCTCAGGACCTCACACAAATTTTTTTAACACTTTTTCATAAATTTCCCAAAAAATTTTAATTTGGATTTGAATTCCACCGATTTACCAAGCGGTTTCAGAAATTGAACCGCGTCAATACAGGCGATTATCGACGATTTTTGGAACCCTGCATGCCAATCACCTAGTTGCACTTGCATATCTTATGTTGACGGCTTCTTCACATCAAAGTCTGTATGTGCCTTTCAGCCCAGGGTGGTGTGTCAATAAGCAAATGCACTACTGCATGAATTGGCATGAGATGGAGAGATACAGAATTTGGCAACGGCTCATCCTGAACTAGTCATTTAGATGCAGAATTTGGTCGCGACTCACCCTGAACTAGTCCTTCATTTTGCATCACTTGGGCCTGGCACAGTAGCAATCAACCACATAAACATATGACATCACCCTTTTACCCGTATGTGATGATGATGCGCCCAACCAATTGCACTCAAGGGAGTGCACGGAGGTAATAAACGCCGCCTAAGTGCCTAACTACAAGTATTACACAACTGCTTCTACAAAAATTACAGCTAATGGTGGCAAGCTACTACTGAATCTAACACGCAACCAATGAAGCAGGGAGATACCTCACTTATCTTGCTCGAAGTTGCAGCATCAACAGTGGACATGTCTACATAGCCTTTCCCATTTCCGATTTGCTCGAGCACGCCATCCTTGTCGAAAACAACCTAGATGGATTGGACGCATAGGAAACAAAAGGAAGAAATATCAGCATAGATTGCACCTTTACAGTGCTAAAAAAAATACGACTGAAGAAGAGTTTGCAGCGTCTCTTAACAGATAGAGCGGCGCTGGGATCGGAGAGCATGGCGATGGTGTACTTGCACTTGGCCATGACGGACGCCGGCGTGTCCCCGACGGTGGCGCCCAGTGCAACGAGTTCTTGGCACTGGCATGGCGGCACAGGTTGTTCAAATTAGCGGGGAGATAAAAAAAAAAAAAAAACCCAAGGCGCGAGCAAGTAAATAAATCTATGAAACGATGCTGCACGCCCCAAAGCAATACGCATCGATCGATCGCATCTCATCATCATCTCTAGATCTTGTTGTAGAGCTAACCACAAAAAAAGGGGGTTTAATCGGACGGAAGAATCTTGTTCTTGCCTTGGAGAGGGTTCGGTTCCAGACGGTGACGCGGAAGCCGTGGCGGAGGAGGTTGGTCGCCATTGCCTTCCCCATGATGCCCAGTCCCAAGAAGCCCACCTCCATCTCGGCTCCTCCCTGCTCGTCTTCTTCTTCTCCTTCTTCACACGCGCAGACGCAGCTCTCTCCTCTCTTCTCTCGCTAAGTGGCGCCGCAAGCGACAGGCACTGACCCAACTGTGCTCCCTGCAGCGCGCAAGCTAACCCCTTCTCCTTCAATCCCTTGATTTTGTTATATTTTCCAGATTTTTATCTGATTTGTCGTCGTTCGCCTTGTCCTGCCCTTGTTGAGCTCGGTCCAGGGAGGCTCGGGTCGCCGTCCATGGAGCGTTGGATTGGGGCGCGCGCGTCAGTCAGTCAGTGTCCGATGCGGCGCTGGTTGGTTCGCCTCCGAATGCCGGCCGCAAGGTTTCCTGCTGCCAAATGGGCCGCCAATCCCCCCCGTCTTATCAGTTCGCCATGGACAGCTACTTACCGATGACCCGCTCGACCGGCGCGCGCGTGTCGTATTCGGTAAGGTGAAGATTTTTAAAACTTTGATTATCGATATATTTTTAAATATTTAAATTAGATGTATAAATATTATATATGTGTAGATTTATCCCGAGAAGTACTTTCATAGTATTAAAATTTTATGGGGTATTATAAATATATTATAATAAAAATTAGTGATCAAAATTATGTTTTGAAGACCATGTTGATGCCCAAAACGTCAGCTTTTTAAGATCGGAGGGAGTAGGTGCCAAGCCGTAGCCGCGGGTTGCAGCTGGTGTCACCGCAGTCCGTGTTAGCACGCCAATACAGGTAGCTTGGGCCTATAACATGCCTGTTTGGGACGGCTTTGCCTTCAGCCTCTCCTCTCCTCCCCCGAAAACTTAAAGCCATTCTAAAATGTAGGCTTTTGTAGCAGCTTCACCACTGGGCTTCAAGCCCGTTTATACCACGAGAAGCTACAGCTGGAAAGCCGCCCACCCAAGCTTCCCATGGCTTTTGCGGGATGAGGTTTTGCGTTTTGCCATTAAAGTTGGGAGAAATTACTCACTTTGTACCGCATATAAAAGGGCCGTTTCCACCATTCTAGCCCATTCGGGCCTGCACCACGCCGTAACAACGTCTCTGCCGGTGTCACCCTCGGTGTCCTCCTGTCGATGAGGAGTCTCCTCTTCTTCTATCCATCTCAGCCCCTCCTGTCCGCCATTTGTGCTGGTTTCCACCCTCCGCGCCGTCACAGACCGCCTCCACACCTGTTGCCAACACCCAGTCCTGCTTGTTCCATCCATTGTGGTCGCTGACAAGGCCTCCATCCGTCCCAGCCTCCGGTGTCCACAAGCGGTCCAACCGTCCTCCTCGTCTCGCACGACCCCCTCCCCTGCAGTCGTAAGACCGACGAGGTAAAGCTCTCGTGCCTGTTGGATTATTTGGGCCAAGCCCATTTGATTGAGACAATAAATCCTAGAAAATCTCAAAGGCCCACCTCATGAGGAGCATGTGCACTAGCAATAGTACCACATTGCTAGCCTAAAGTGGTGAGCACTAGTTTAAATAGTGGAGTGTGCTACACCATGGTAGAACCATGTGGAGAAAGGAAGAAAGAATACACACGCGCGCGCTCGCCTCGCCTCGCCTCGCCGGGCCGGGCTCGGGCTCGGGCTCGGGCCAGTAGGGGCGGGGCGAAGCGTCGCGGCACACTGCGTGAATGGTCCGCCGAATTCGGTCCAGGGCTTTGCGTAGGCGCGACCTCCTTTGCAGATTACTTTTTGCTACTCGGAATCGCGGTTGTAGTATGAGATAAGGACACCGTAATGCATCCCGTAATGGACTCCGATCGTGGCACGCCCTCGAGTCGTGTTCGATTCTGATCGTTACCAGGGCTCCTTTATATATCGTCGCCGTCATCCGGGAGAAATAGAGTTTTTCGCGCTCTAGCGTTTTGCCGATTTCTCGCCGCCGCCATCAAGTTCTGCCGTCCGTGACGCCGTCGTGCACCAAATAACGGGCAAGGTGTCTCCGAAACCGTCCGTCCTCGCGTTCTTGCACCGGAGAGGACGAATCAGGTTTTTGGGAAGCGCTCGGCGATCGCTTCCACGCCACCGCTACGGCTCGTCTTCCTCGACATTCGTGAGCGGCCGCTAGGCATCGCGCCGATCGCGGCGCGCTTCCGTCCTCGACCTTTACACGCTACAACGCTTCATCGCTCCATCTGCACACCTAACAAGATGCGTTACAATGTCTCTACTGTTCATTTTCAACCTATTGATTGTGAGCACATTAGATGGATATATGTGTAGTCTTCTAACATATGCGTCTATGGTATGCTCCTGTTATTCGTTACCGATAGTCAATCACATGTTGTTCATGATTTACTTTTGGATTAAATTAAACCTAAATGTGCCTTTATTTCTAACAATCCAAAAACCTGATTATAGGCGCTTAGGTTTATCAATGGTCGGGCTTTGCCGAGGCACTAAGGCGGAAAAATTCACGGTGTGCACTTCAAAAGATGGCAGACAAGGGTCACCTTGTGGCTTACAGCTATGAACGTGTTCTGGGTGTCGAACGGCAAACCAGAGGATATGGAACCAACTCCTGAAAAGGAGAAGGCATATCGGGATGCCAACACACTCTTTGTGGGAGCCGTTCTTAGTGTTCTTGCCGATCGTCATGCGATGTGTATATGCACATTAAAGACGCCTTGAAGGAACTGTAGGATGCTCTGAATGCTAAGTTCGGTGCTTCCGATGTCGGGCGGTGAATCATATATCATGGAGCAATATCATGACTACAAGATAGTGGATAACCGTTACGTAGTTGAGCAGGCTCATGAGATACGAGTTCTCGCCAGGGAACTCGAACTTCTCAAAATCCAAGCACTGACAGTTTGTGGTCAGCATTATTGCCAAATTACCTCCTTCATGGAGGAATTTTGCCACATCTTCGAAACATAAGAGACAAGAGATTTCTGTTGAGAATCGATTGCGTCTCTAGATGTTGAGGAGAAAGCTCGAGCTAAGGATGCACTGTGAAAGGAACTGAGGCGATCTAGCGCCAATGTGGTGCAACAGCTTCTCACATGGCAAGAACAAAGGGAAAAATAAAGCCAAACAAACCACTAATTTCAAGAAGAAGAAGTCAATGAACAAAGATGAGAAGCCTGCTTTGTTTGCGGTGAGATTGGACACTGGGCCAAACAAAGTGTCCAAATCGCAAGGGCAGAAGGGTGAGCAAGGACGAACTCAAAGTCATCAACGTGACCATTGGCAATCTTGGAGGAGGAACTTCGGGTATGGTAACGCATCTATTGTTCTTTCAAGAAATCGGACCACCGATTGGTGGATTGATACCGAGCTAATGTTCATGTGTGTGCTGATCTCTCTTTGTTCTCTTCTTACCAGTCGTATGGATTGCTCCGTGTTGATGGGAAACATTTCGAATGCTTCGTTCTTGGTGTTGGCACGGTAGATCTGAAGTTTACTTCGGGAAAGATCGTGCAATAAAGAACGCGGCAAGATGTCCCCTCAATAAATAAAAACACTGGTCGGCTCCCTTCTATGTAGAGAAGGGTTCAAAGTGGTGTTTGAGTCTAATAAAGTAGTCGTGTCTAAGCATGGACTTTTTATTGGTAAAGGCTATGAATGCGGAGGCTTGTTCCGTTTTCCCTTTCCGATTTTTGCAATAAAGTTGTGAACCATATTTGTGATATTTCCAATGGAGGTGAAGCCGATGTTTGGCACTCACGGTTATGTCATTTAAATTTTGGTTGTATGATTCGCTCGCTAGTATGAATTTAATTCCAAAAATTCCCTCTTTCCAAAGGTTCTAAGTGCCAAAGTTGTGTGCAATCAAAGCAACCTCGCAAACCTCACAAGGCAGCGGAGGAGAGAAACTTGGCACCATTAGAACTCATACATTCGGATCTTTGTGAGATGAATGGTGTGTTGACTAAAGGAGGAAAAAGATATTTCATGACTCTGATGATGATGCATCTAGATACTCTATTTTTATCTGTTGAAAACTAAAGATGAGGCTTTAGACTACTTCAAAGTCTATAAGGCTGAAGTTGAAAATCAATTAGAAAGAAAAATCAAAAGGCTTAGGTCAGATCGTGGCGGTGAGTACTTCTCTACTGAGTTCGACTTATTCTGTAAGGAACATGGAATTATTCATGAAAGGACACCTCCCTATTCGCCCCAGTCTAATGGGGTTGCCGAAAGAAAGAACCGCACTCTAACTGATTTGGTAAATGCCATGTTGGACACTGCGGGTCTATCTAAGGAATGGTGGGGGGAGGCCCTGTTGACTTCTTGTCACGTTTTGAATAAAGTTCCTTCTAAGAATAAGGAGAAAACCCCATATGAAGAATGGGAAGGGAGAAAACCATCACTTTCATACTTGCGCACGTGGGGTTGCTTGGCGAAAGTCAATGTGCCCATAACTAAAAAGCGCAAACTTGGACCTAAGGCGTGGATTGTGTCTTTCTCGATACGCTCATCTGAGCATTGCCTATAGATTTTTAGTAGTAAAATCTGAGGTATCCGACATGATCGTCGAGACAATCATGGAATCCAGAGATGCCACCTTCTTTGAGGGCATATTTCCCATGAAAGATTTGCATAGCGTTTCTAGTCAAAACCCCGAGATAATTCCGAACCTATTGCACAAACCGAGGATTATGAGCAGATACTCCGAGCAAGATCCTAAGGAGGATGATAGTGAGGCTCCTAGGAGGAGCAAGAGACAAAGGATGGTTAAATCCTTTGGTAATGATTTCACTGTGTACCTTGTGGATGATACTCCCACCTCTATTTCAAGCTTATGCATCTTCCGATGCAGACCTCTTGGAAGGAGGCAATCCGTAGTGAGATGGATTCTATTCTGTCTAACGGAACTTGGGAGCTCACAGAACTGCCTTATGGTTGCAAACCTGTGGGCTGTAAGTGGGTGTTCAAAAAGAAACTAAGGCCTGATGGTACTATTGAAAAGTACAAGGCTAGACTTGTGGCTAAGGGTTATACGCAAAAGGAAGGAGAGGATTATTTTGATACTTATTCACCTGTTGCTAGGATCACAACCATCCGGGTACTTTTATCCTTGGCTGCCTCTCATGGTCTCATTGTCCATCAAATGGACGTGAAGACAGCTTTTCTTAATGGAGAGCTAGATGAGGAGATCTACATGGATCGACCAGGATGGATTTGTGCTACCCGGACATGAGAGCAAGGTGTGTAAGTTCTTGAAATCTCTTTATGGCCTTAAACAAGCACCTAAACAATGGCATGAGAAGTTCGATAGAACATTGATACAAGTCACTTTATGTAAACGGCCGAGCAAGTGTGTGTATTATCGCCATGGTGGGGGTGAGGAGTTATTCTGTGCCTATATTTGTATGAAATTTTGATATTTGGAACAAACCTTGATGTTATCAATGAGGTCAAGTCTTTCCTGTATGTAAATTTTGATATGAAAGATCTCGGAGAGGTGACGTGATCTTGAACATCAAGTTAGTCAAAAGTGAGGATGGGATTAGTCTTTCTCAATCCCATTATGTGGAAAAGGTTTTGAGTCGGTTTGGCTATTCAGATAGCAAGCCTTCTCCAACACCTTATGATCCAAGTGTGATTCTTGAAAAAACAAGAGAATTGCTAGAGATCAAATGAAATACTCTCGAGATCATTGGATCTCTCATGTACTTGGCTAGCGCTACAAGGCTCGATATCTCATTTCTTTGTAAGCAAATTGAGCGATTTACTTCTAACCCGGAGATGATCATTGGCGTGCACTCGAAAGAGTTATGCGTTACTTGGTGGGTACAAGAAATTATGGAATACACTATACCGGTACCCTTCAAGATTACTAGAGGGTTATAGTGATTCAAATTGGATCTCGATGTTGATGAGATTAAGGCCACCAAGGATATGTGTTTACACTTGGTGGGGCGCGTCGTGGAGGTCTTGCAAACAGACTATTTTGACACGGTCAACCATGGAGGCGAATTGATCGCATTGGATACAACCACCGTTGAGGCGAGAATGGCTACGTGAACTCTTGATGGATCTTAGGTGGTTGAAAAACCAATACCGGCCATTCTTATGAACTGTGACAATCAAACAGTTATTGTTAAAGTGAACAGTTCTAAAGATAACTTGAAATCCTCAAGACATGTGAAAAGACGTTTGAAGTCTGTCAGGGAATTGAAAAACTCCAGAGTGATAGCATTGGATTATATCCAGACGGCTAAAAACCTGGCAGATCCCTTCACTAAAGGGCTATCACGGAATGTGATAGATAACGCATCAAAGGAACTAGGCATGAGACCCATGTGAGTTATACCATAGCGGTAACCCAACCTATGTGATCGGCGATCCCGTGAATTAGGACACAGGAAAAACAAGCTCTTTGGTTAAGCTGGAGGAGAGTAATTTTCTAACTAGTTCCAAGTGAAGATGCAATACTCTCGAAATCTGTATGGCAGGTTGGCTTTTGCCTTAATGTGTTCTGTTGGCTTTATTTAGCGAAGATGTCATCCTACAGAGCATCTTGAAAGAACACACCTATATGAGATTGACTGTTGAAAGTCGCAGTCTATGAGACTTGGGTAATCTCTAGTAAGCTCATGAAGAGACCATGGAGTACGACTTATATGCTCCACCCGAGGGGAAGCCTATTGGCAGCCTAGTATCAGCTAAGGCTTTAAATAAAACTCAGTCGCACAAAACTTGCAATTCAAGGCTTAGTCCATTGTTCAAGTTGTGGCTGAGTGTAATTTGAAGTCCTAGGTGCAATTCAAGGCATAGTCCATTGTCACTGAAATGCTGGTATATTATGACTTTGGGAGCAGGCAAGGCTATCGGTGGGACTTTGAGATCTGGTGGGGGATTGTTGGATTATTTGGGCCAAGCCCATTTGATTGAGACAATAAATCCTAGAAAATCTCAAAGGCCCACCTCATGAGGAGCATGTGCACTAGCAATAGTACCACATTGCTAGCCTAAAGTGGTGAGCACTAGTTTAAATAGTGGAGTGTGCTACACCATGGTAGAACCATGTGGAGAAAGGGAGAAAGAATACACACGCTCGCCTGCGCCTCGGCCGGGCTCGGGCTCGGGCTCGAACGCAGTAGGGGCGGGGCGGCGGCGCGGGCGTCTGGCACTGCGTGAATGGTCCGCCGAATTCCGGTCCAGGGCTTTGCGTAGGCGCAGCCTCCTTTTGCAGATTACTCTTTTGCTACTCGGAATCGCGGTTGTAGTATGAGATAAGGACACCGTAACAGATCCCGTAATGGACTCGATCGTGGCACGTCCTCGAGTCGTGTTCGGTTACGGACTGTTACCAGGGCTCCTTTATATACTGCGTCGCCGTCATCTGGGAGAAATAGAGTTTTCTGCGCCCTAGCGTTTTGCCAGTTTCCCTCGCTGCGCCGCCATCAAGTCTGCCCCGTCCCGTACGCCGGCGTGCACCAGCGAACGGGAAAGCAGGTCTCCGAAACCGTCCGTCCTCGCGTTCTTGCACCGGGAGAGGACGAATCAGGTTTTTGGGAAGCGCTCGGCGCGATTGCTTCCACGCCACCGCCACGGCTCGTCTTCCTCGACATTCGGGAGCGGCCGCTAGGCATCGCGCTCATGGCGCGCTTCCGTCCTCGCATCAGACGCGCTTACAACGCTTCATCGCTCCATCTGCACACCTAACGAGACGTTATAATGTCTCTACTGTTCATTTTCAACCTATTGATTGTGAGCACATTAGATGGATATATGTGTAGTCTTCTAGCATATGCGTCTATGGTATGCTCCTGTTATTCGTTACCGATAGTCAATCACATGTTGTTCATGATTTACTTTTGGATTAAATTAAACCTAAATGTGCCTTTATTTCTAACAGTGCCATCCCAAATTTGCAGATCTGAGCCACAAATTATTGGACTGAGGATTTATGTTGGATTTTGATTTGAATTTTGAAGATTAATGTGTGCAGCAGATACATGATTGTTTAGGCCAAGATTTTACTATGTGATACTTGTCAATTACTATGTCCCTAATTTACTGCTTGTTCTTCCAAATAAAGTGTGCAGTTCCAATCTGTTATTGTCAACTAATGTGATTTACATGTCCTATGGTAAATATGATCATTATAGTAGGTCCTATGGTAAATATGATCATTATAGCACATCCCGGAGTTGTTGTCTTTAGGTAAAGGCATGAACTAAAATTACTGAAAGACCATAATTGAGTTTCAGTTGAATTGCAAATGATCTATTCACCTGTTCTTTTTTTAAAACTGTTATTTCAAATAATCTATTCACTGTTGATCAAATACGCAATAAACAAAGTGAGCAGAAAATTAGTGCAATTACTAGTTAGATTGTCCTGATGAACTGAAACAGCCGTGATCTAAGCTATTAATGAATTCAAACAATAACTTTTGTGCATAATATGCATTTCCTTAAGTATATAAAGTACATAAACAAGGAAAAAAAAGTATCTAGGACACGGAATTTGCGGATTAATGTGAAAAGGCATTGGCATTTATATATTATTATGTGTCTAAATTGACCTTTGAGTGTATTGATCGATCATCAAAATGGTCTTTAGTTCTCTGGAAATGTGACAGTTCACAGGAAAAGGATAACTTTTACCAGTATGTGATGAGTCTAGAGGTGGGCACTCGGATCGGGCTATGTCGGCCTGGCCCGAGGCACGGTGAGATGGCCCAGTCAAAAGTTCAACACATCATGGCTTCGTGCCATATCGGGATAGCACGCAACTGCAGCACAGGCTGTGCGGGCCTGAGAACCGGGCATGATGGGTGGCACGGGCCATGCCCGTGCCAGCCTGGCACGGCGGTTGCCCCTGGGCCCGAAGGCATGCCCGGCACGGTGCACTACCACGGCCCGCTGCAGGGCAGCCGGTCGGTCGCGACAGAGGTGTGGGAGAGGGGGCTGAGGGTTACTTGGGGAGCCATCGGGGTGCCGTGCTGCCGTCGTGTTGCCGTGCACCCTCCAGGGTGCCCAAGCCACCGCGCAGTACCCGATGAGCAGCGGAAAGTAGCAGTTGCCACTGGGTGTCGTCGGTGAAATTGGACCGAAGAGGTCTCCATGCAGCAGTTCCAATGGTTCGGTGGCGCGGTACAGTGCTTTCTCTGGGAAGGCGTGCGTCGCTGCTTGCCGGCGAGACATGCTTCACAGACCTGCTCCACCTGCGATAGCACCGGTAGCCCGCGCACCAGCCCTTCTCTTCCTATCTTTCGCAGTGCAGCAAAGTTGATGTGCCCAAATCGAGCGTGCCACCGCCACGCATCTTCGCCCACTCGTGCAGCTAGGCACACCGGCCGTGCGATCTCAACGTCAAGGAGGTAGAGTCGACTGGAGTTGTGCGGTACCTTGACAAGGAGGCGTCGATCTTCATCACTGATCTGCAACACACCGTCTTCAATCAGCACCTGGCACCGTCCCTCGTCGAGTTGCCCAAGGCTCACTATGTTGGCGGTGAGGTGAGGGATGAAGTAGACTTTGGAGAGGGCGCGATGCTCGCCATTCTTGCACGCGAGCAGCACCGTCCCACACCCTTCGATTCGTACGACTGAACCATCGCCAAACCGCACCGTGTCGGTAATATCGGCGTCGATGTAGGAGAATGCTGCCCGGGACCCCGTCATATGATTGGTGGCCCCGGTGTCGAGGACCCAACGCCGAGGATCCTTCTCTTCCTCTGTGCCGCTCAGCACTGTGAACACCTTTTCTTCCACCAGCTCGACCACGCCTCGCGCCGGAGTTGTTGTATGGGTGAGCTCCGTCGGGACAGGGCACGCCTCTTCTCCCTGCACAAACATGAGAGTGGGCTCGTTTTCCTGGGCCACACGGGCATGTTCCTCCCTTTTGTGCTTGCTGCGGCACTCTTTGGCCTAGTGGCCAATCTTGCCGCAGTTACGGCACTTGTCGTTGCCACGGCTCGGCCCGGAGCGTGAACTATATTCGCTTCCACTCCCGCCGCCACGGTCGCAACCCTTTCCGGCGCGACGCCTACCACGCCCGCCAGAGCTGCTGTCGCCTTACCCTGCTTCCTGCTCCTTCTTCTTGTATCACTTGAGCCACTCCTCCTCGGTGAGGTAGAGCTTGCCGTCGACGCTCGATGAAGACAGTGGCTTGAGCCTGTCCTCCGCCGCCTTCAGTCGCCCAGTGACCTCCTCCACTGAGAGTGTCAACATGTCAAGCAATGTTTCAATGGAGAGGACAAGTTGATTGAACCTGGGAGGTGCGACGCGAAGCAGCTTCTCGACGACCTTCATGTCGTCCTCAGGATCATCGAGAATGGCCAGCTGGTTGACGATTCCGGTGAGGCGCATGGTGAAGTCCTCCACTGTTTCACCGTCACAAAACTCCATCGTCTCATACTCCCGGCGTAGCTTTTGCGCGCTCGACTTGCGGATGCGAAGCTTCATGATGCTCTCCCATGCCTCCTTGGCCGACGGCTTGGTCGCCAGGGAGGAGATCATCTCCTGCGGCACCGCACTGCAGATGGCGTCCAGCGCCATGCGATCCTCGTGCAGCTCAACACCGCCGAGCTCGATGGCGCTCCACAGGCAGCGCACCTGTAGTTTGACCTTCATCAGTAGACTCCAGTCATTGTAGTTCGTCTTCGTGAGCAGAGGATAGTTCGCCGAGCTGCCAGCCTCCTTGACCACACGGTGCCCGACCACCTGTTGGTTGTCGTCGTTGCGGTTTCGGCGACGTAGCGCCACCGACGTCGAAGAGCGTCCGCGCCGCACCCGCGGTAGCATCAGCGATCATTCCTCCCGCCTACTCGATTGAGACATCACCGGGTTGGATCAAAGCCGAAGCTCTAATACCACTTGTCAGGTCTCCAAGCGATGATCACCGGCGCCGGAGACGATGAACTCCACCTAAACACACAAGAACACAACACGAATATCAACTCTATTATATGGGAAAGATTTGGAGAGAGCTCAGGCCATCCACCTCACCTCTATGCCAATTTGCAAAAAAGTCCCTCCCTTTTTTTGAATTACGGATAGGTCTCTGTAAATTACAAAGAGGTCCTTTGCGATTTTTTGTGAGGGTAAGAAAAATATTTTCAAATTGCATTTAGGTCCCTGGTTTGTTACTTTACGAAAAAAACCCTGCTAAATACAAATCTCGAACGAGCCCTTTTCTAATTTTTTAGGATAGCGATCAGGTCCAAAAATATAACAAACAGGTCCCCGGCCCTTACATCCAGGTCCTTTCTCTTTTTTCCCGAAAAAATATTTTTGTCAATAGAAATATGTGTACAGCTCTATCTCTAGAATTTTTTTTCAACTCAATCTCTAATATTTTTCGAAACGTGTATTATTACTCGATGAACGCATAGAGTGTTAAATTCGATAAAACAAGGTTGACATCTCTAATATTTTTCGGAACATGTATTATTACCCGGTTAACACATAGAGTATTAAACTCAACAAAAGGAGGTTAGCCGGGTAATAATAAAGTGTTAGCCAAATTCATCAAAAGAAATATGTGTCCAGGTCCTTTCTCCGTTTTTCCTGAAAAAAAATATTTTCATCAACAGATATATGTGTGCAGCTCTATCTCTAGATTTTTTTTCCTAACTCGATCTTTAATCTCCAGACTTTTTTTTCCCAACTCGATCTCTAATATTTTTTGAAATATGTATTATTACTCGGTGAACTCATAGATTGTTAAACTCGACAAAAGAAGGTTGGCATCTCTAATATTTTTCGGAACATGTATTATTACCCGGTTAACACATAGAGTGTTAAACTCGACAAAAGAAGGTTGACCGGGTAACAATAAAGTGTTAACCAAATTCGTCAAAAGAAATATGTGTACAACTCTCTCTTGTAACTGATATTTTCTGGAATAAGAAATATATGTATACAACTGTATCTCTATAGTTTTTTTTTGCAACTCGATCTATAATATTTTCGTAAAATGTATTATTCACCGGTGAACGTATAGAGTGTTAAGATCGCTCCGAATAAAAATCTGTTTAGATCCTCATGCAATCTTTTTTTAGAAAAAAAAAAACAGAATAAATTTGATATGGTGCGACGTGCGCCGCACATTTTGCGTGGTTGTTGTTAAGGTAGCATGACCCAAAGGGCTAGATTTGTGTCACTAAGTAGTCATTACAAAGTTCGGTGCATCTTCCACCTTTTACGTAAGGAACCTGGAGCAAAAGTAAAATTACAGACAAGTCTTTGGGTCCTTCGTCTTCTTCGGAATGCCTCACCAAAACAGATGTGTTGGACGTTGAGACAACCACGACGCCTGATGATGTTAGGTAGCGATGACTAGTGCTACTGGAACGCAGTGAACTCGACGGGAACACAAAGACACGTACACGTGAATTTGCGCTGTTCTGATTGCTACAGCTTTTCGGTCTCTTTTCCTTGCCATTTGTAGAGGAAGGATGTAACAGAGTGCATGCAAATACATGAGCGCATGAGCGCTTCTCACGCCGCACCACAGACCACGTCTATCCCCACGGCCATGCGACGTACGTGCGTCCCGTTCATGGCGCAGGACCCGGGCGTCGCCTCTCTGCTGCGTGCGTGGCAATCGATCACACAGATCGTGAGCTCGTGCACGCGCTAGACAATGCAACACTACGGCACACTAACCAGCTAACTAGGACACGACCTGGCACAAGGTTTAACAACCAACATTAATCTCCCCCTATAAATCTTGTGCCTACACTACGGAAATCATACCGATTTGATTCCGCAGCTGCTGGAATCTTACTCGTGGAAGTGCCTTGGTTAGGGTGTCTGCGAGCTGCCCTCCGGTGCTGATGTAGTCCGGCCTGACCTTCCCGTTGTCCACGTTCTCACGGATCTCTTTCTATCTTGTTTCTCGCTCTTGCATTCATCTTCTTCCTTCTTTCTACTTCTGCAAGATTATTTCAGTGGATCGACGCAAGTTGGATCATATTCCACACAGGTACAGCAGCAGCAAGGTAATTAATTGTTCTATGTATATTAGTACGCATTCTGTTCTATGCCCAATCCCCAAACGGGTAATTTCCATGGAAAATGGGTATGGGCGTACGTCATCGATTGTCTGTTACTGACAGTATAAAAATTATTTCAGGGTTCTATTGTGTCGATATTGTCACTGCTCTTGATTCCTTTGAAGTGTTCAGGACGTACTACTTGGTAATGTTCTGTATCCAACTTTGTAACAAATGTGTGTTAATTTATCACAGTCAACTATTTGTTTGTGACAGTTGACAAGTTTTGCTATACTCCCCAATATATCATCGCTAGTAGTTTTGGGCAAATCACCAATTGTTCGATGAAGTACTCATTCCTTTAAGTAAGGACATTATATTAAACTATATGGATAGTGTTTGTGGAATTTCTAGCTGGCTAGCAGCATTAATAACTTAATTGTGGATTGAAGTTTTGGTGGTGGTGCTGTATGTCACTTAAAGAAATGATTAATATCAAGCGCATGAACAAGGGAATGCAAATTACTGCAGTAGTAGTAATGTCGTAATGCCACATTTCCAACTGATCTTTCAATCAATGGGTTATTTCCACCTCTTTGGTTCGTTTAGGTTGAACTGGAGGAGTACCCTAATTTAGGAAAAATGAGATCTTGGCTTCTCTAAACGTTATATCTCAGTACCAATCACAAATAGTTTGGCTTCTCGAAACATTATAGATCGGTCATGGACCCTAATTTTCTTAGTATCTCCTAGACCAAAAAGACCCAGTCACAAATAGTTTGCTGCATGAGTAATGATTAAAACTAACTACAGAGTAATCATAGCCAAAGAAACATGAAAATATATTGTGTTTCTTTCTGAAATTGGACAATGCATCACAATAAGTTCAGGAATTGTAGTGTGATTATTAGTTGTTGTTGCCAGCTATATCAGTGTTTGTATTCTTGTCATTGATTGTTGTTTATTAGTAATTCGTCTGTTACTGACAGCATAAAAATTCATGAGTGAAGCCCAAGCTAGTATTTTTGGACTTTTTCCACCACTGTAGTAATTAAGAGGTTTTGTGTTAACACTAGAAGCATAGATATCCGTGGTTTCTTATAATTAATAGCTTTCTCATGTATGCGCAAACAAATTGTTAGAAAGAATCATGGGATACATGCCATAACAAATAAAGTAGCGCTGAAATATGGTTGCTCTATTTCACAATTGCAACTTCAGAATAGTGATTCATAATGTCAAGACACCACATTTGGATAGAAAGGAAATTAATTCCTGTTAGAAGAACCTCTGGCTGCATTGATAAGCTCATCTGCAGGGCATTCCGCAATGGTCTTGATGTTCCCGAACTATTTCTTTCTTGCTATTTCTATCTGAAATATGGTGCTGCATAACTGTGTCCCAATGCCCATTCCCTCAATGTCTCTGAAGTAGTGAAATGCCATATGGATTTTATAAAATTTCCACTGTCAGCTTCGATTTACTGGAACAGACTTGAATGTCAGTTAATGACTTTGAAGGCCCTCTTTTCATGAATTAAACTATTAGGATTATGGAACCACATGCAGAGTCCATTTTTCCATCTTTTCTTTTTTTATATAGAAAAAAGGATCACATCTCTATAAATGTAGATTATCTCGGCACTGTAATTTTTACTATAGCTCCAACCACAAAACTGCAATAGTGGCATCCACGAGCTTTTCAGTTCAACAAGTTTGTATGGCCTCTTGTTACTGAAGTGAGATTACTGTTAAGCTTGTAATGTGATGCATTCTTTTTTTTTTTGTAGGTCGAAAGGCACAAAGAATACAAGCAGAGGATACTCCACCTTTATTAGGTTTGCACTTTTAGCATTACCTGATATTTTCTCTAAAATATTTTTACCATTGCCTTACATTTATGAGGCATGCTATGAAGTACACAAAATGTTGAAGAAAACCTCTTGCGTTGCTATATAAAGTTTTAACAAATATGGATCAATGTTTCATCAACTACTATAGGTTGTGTCCATTTATGAACAATGTTTCATCAACATTTTTAAAATTGGTTTTGTTCGATGGCTCACGTGACTTCAGTCCAAACTAACAGAAGCATGGTTGAACTGTTGAAACTGTTTTATTTGGCCTGTGCAAATCATTTCAAAATTGAACTGCAATGTGCTGTGTGGCGAAAGCATCTAGTATATTTCTTCAGTATATTCTGTTATGACTTTAGATTGCTTTTCCAGTATTCTATTAGTTTTCTTTCTAGGTCTCAGAATCAAGCCAAACAAAATGAACTCTTGGATATTCCTACTTTTTTCAGAAATAAAAACTTGAATCAAATTTTGCGCGGCGCGGCGGAGCGCGCAAATATGCCTAGTAATCCTAAAGTTTGGATCTTTATGTTCCCTCGAATCCTTTACTCGTTTGATATTAAGTGATTTCTAATTTTCACTCTTGGAGCTATCAGATCAGCGCAATTTTTGCTGCAATGACGTCGCCCTTCTTGTTAAATTGCGGTTCTTTGCTCGTCCATGATCAGGACGGTGGCTGAAGCTACGGGAGCGGCGTGATGCAAGAATCCAATGGGTGCGTGCTAGATGAGCATGGGCGGGTTGACTTCTGGCGTTCGCTGCAGCCGGCGCTGTTTTCGCGGCAGTGGGGCGGTTGCTGAGAGCCTTGTTGCTCTCGCAGACCACCAGTCGATGCTGGATTGTGGGCTGATTACCACTCTCGATGCGATATGGTTCCTGCGGACAAAGGAGGATCTTGAGGGGCTCAACCGTCTGATTGCTAAGATGGTGGCGTCCGGGGTGAAAGATTTTGCCAGGGCCTTCTTCAGGACATCGCTGATTGCGTCTTGTGTTGCTGCCTGCCACAGCAAGACGCTCGCTTCATGTGACAGCAAGGAAATCATGGCTCAGAGGTGACCTCAGCTTACAGATTGCCGTTTCTTCCAGAATGGCTGTTTAATACATTATTGATGATGTTATTTACTTTGCTTTTGAAATTTAGATTGCATGACCGTCTGCAAGATTGTCCTGAGGGTGATCGCCTGATAATTGAAGCAGGTGGCACAGTGCAGAGGTCTATAGAACGGGCTTTACAGTGTATTCATTCGTATCATTGTTGTGAAGCCACACAAAGGTACAGAGGAAACTGCAGCACTCACCAAGAGGTACAGCTCCATTTATCAGCATTTAGAGCCTTCTTGGACATAGCTGGTGACAATCTCAATGGCAAGATTTTCGCTGAGGCATTCGAAGAGGCCTGCGTTCTACTTACACTCTTGTCAAGTTTATTTGGACCCGGATGGCTTTCTGGGAGTTCAGCAGCCACCATAGAGGGGCTTTTATCATTGCTGATGAAAGGAGGTGCTGTCAATTTGAATCGTCATTTCGAGCGAGCCTCGTACTTTGGAAGCACTGAGATTGTACGCATTCTGCTGAAGGTAATCGCCATTGTTGATCTTAATATGAGAGTTAACTGTTGTGTTCTATATTATGCTAAATAAGCGTATGAATGGCATTTTACTTTGCTCTTCTGGGAGCATTTGTTCTTGCGAGTTCTGATCAAAATATTCATCTGCACACCTGCAGTATTTTTCTAATTTTGGTATATCCTCCAGAGGAAAATGGTGGCATGACATCCAATCTGATGCAATCAAGGTTATTAAAACGTAAAACGAGAACGAAACGACCCACCCCCTTTTTAACTTTTAAACGTTTAAACGGAAGTTGAAACGTAGTTTTAGGCACCATTGTAAAACGAATATGAGAGCAAAGATATATCACATATGCATGGTTATCACGGCAATTAGGCAACCAAACAAAATTGCCATTTCAGTAACACTACAAGGATCTTGCTCAGTGTCCTCGGCTTTTACCGACGACACAGATGCCAAAACCGCCGACAGTGTGTGTCAGCCCGACGACACAAGTCCACGACCTGAAGTCGACGACACAACCAACCTATGTCCACAATAAATCCCGACGACACGGATGCCATCAGGCCGAATCTCGACACCCGGAACATTTGTCGATCGGCGAACTTAAAGTCGCGATCTGAGGAGACACTTTCGTCTCGGCCTAATTAATGCTGCCGACACAGAGTGGACATCCGTGTCCTCGGCCTAATTAATGCCGCTGACACAGCAGTGGACATGTTGTCCGCTTTAACTATCTCGACGACCACAGACCCTTTCCGGTGCGCAAGGGGCTATCTTGTGTCGCTCGGCATGGTTAGAGCCGAGGACACAGTATTATCTAACCCTAAGGCTTTAACTATGCCGACGCATACCACCTTTCCCGGTGCCAGAACGGGGCTATCTTGTGTCGTCGGGCATGGTTAGAGCCGACACAAAGTTCAACTTTTATGTAATATTTCGACATTTTGAAACACAAAAACGAAGATATTTTTCAAGAGATCAACCTCACCCATATCCTAGTTAGTACTCTCTCTCTCAGCCTAAGCACGCTTAACTAGTGAGTTCTACCACTAATTTTAATGCAAATGAGCACTTCCCTATGAGGTCACCCATCCTAATACTACTCTCACCAAGCACGCTTAACTTTGAGTGTTATATAATCTAGTACCAGAGTGTTGGTATGATCACATTTGAAATATAACGTGTCCCCCTCCTCTTAACCTCACAAATGACCAAAACTCTAATTTTAGTATTCTTATATTTTGAATTTACCATGGCATGGATGCTTCAAATTTCAACTAAGTGTTCGATTTTACTATGATATGGGTGCTTCAAATTTTAATTAAGTGTCCAATTTTAATAGTTGGATCCAAGATCGAACTAGCTACCTACTAGCTACATCCGTGTCCTCGGCCGAGCTATAGCCGACCGATTACTGCACTCTTCCGAGAGGCACCTGGGCTATCTTGTGTCACGGCATGGTTAGAGCCGAGGACACAGTGACATCCTGTGTCCTCGCTTTAACTATCTGACGACACATGCACTTTCCTGGTGCGGAACTGGCTATCTTGTGTCGTCGCTTGGTTAGGGCCGAGGACACAGTGTACATCCGTGTCCTCGGCCTGAGCTATAGCCGACACACCCTTCTGCGCTGAACCAGGGCTATCTTGTGTCGCCGGATGGTTAGAGCCGGGGACACGGGTGACTATCGTGTCCTCGGCTTAACTATGCCGACGATACTGCACTTTCCGTGCCGTAACTGGCTATCTTGTGTCGCCGGCATGGTTAGAGCCGTTATATCCGTGTCCTCGGCTTTAACTATGCCGACGCATACGCACAAAGACTCATGGGCCCACCGTCGGACATCTTGGGACACGTGGTCGTGCTCGCTCTTCTTTCTCCCGAGATTTTTAAGGGTTTAAGGTTTTTAGAACATGCACAACCTATTCCACTAATTGCTCGCTCTTCTTTCGCCTCATTTCATCATCACAACAAATTCATCCGAAAACTCAAGGAGAGTAACAGAGTCATCACCACCGGCCTAGACGTTCTTCGATATTTTTGTCGCCACGACGGGTCGAACGAGACATTGTTTGTACGGTCATTTAAAGGTTTTACAACACTCACAAACTATTCCAGGTCATTCCTCACTCTTTCAATTGGTCTCATGGATCGTCAAGGTTCTACTCAAAGTACTCGAGGTAACGCTACGGACACACACACAAATACAGAATACTGCCAATTAATTAAATAATAAAAATTACATGTCATATATATGTATGTTGCCTAACAACTATTCTAAAGCTCTATTTCATTTTTCTTAATTTTAAAACAAAAAAACATTTTCAAATTGGTTTTCTGAATTAATCTGGAATTATTATTATCGCCGACTAAAATAAAGCCGTGGACAAAATGTTCTCTGTGTAGTCGGCTAGCTTTGTCCCGTCGACATAGAAATGTTTGTGTGTCGTTTACGTGTTTCTTCCACAGCGACAAAGAGTCTTCTTGCCACTCGGTCCGCCGAGCATCTGCATGTTGGTCCCACATGTCCGGTGCCCGTGTGTGCGAGGTAGGAATGGCCGAGGACACGGCTCTGCATCTGTGTCGCGGGTATGGGCAGAGGACACAGCTTGTGTTGTGGATGTGAAATTCAAATTTCATCACTGGCCAAATGTTCTCCTGGTGGAGTTCTGTGTCGGCGGGTATGTGGGCCGAGACAGTGTCCGCCTCTGTGTCAGCGGGGTAGGTAGGCGGAGGACACAGATCTCCCTACGTGTCGGCGAGGCTAGTTGGGACCAGGACACAGATCTCTCTACAGACGGCGGTTTAGGTGTTGCCGACATAGCTCGCTTGGCGTGTATATGTCGTCGATTTTTATTAACGCCGCCAGAGATGTAAAATTTTGTGTCGTCGGCAATTTCTACCGAGGACACAAATATTTCGCCGAGGACAGAAGCCTGCTTTCTTGTAGTGTAAACAATACACTTAAATTGCCTTCTAAATCGTGTGTAATTTGTGGGAGGGGGAGGTGCACTTGAACTTGCACTTGCCATTCTACAATCAATTCAATATGCTACAATCAACATTCACTAAACCATCAACAATTTATAGACAACAGAAATAGACAAGAGACAACATGGCTAAGGAAGTCTTGACCAACAAGAAGACGGAGACAGAGAGAGAGCGAGAGGGGATGGCATAGACCGAGCAGATCGACGGCGTGGTGAGATTGAGCGCCGACTCCTCTGTCCCTCTTATCTCGGTCTTGGTACATTTCACCCAAACAGAGAGAGCAGAGAGGGCACCTCGCCGGGCGACGGGCGGCCGGTAGACTGGGCGGATCGACGCTGGCGACGACGGGCGCTGGCGACTAAGCGACGAGGCGTGGCGCTGGCGACGAAGACAATACAGGCATGGCGCAGATCCGATTCAAGGGCAAGGCGGATGGCGCTGGCACATGGGCCGATTAGGTCGCCAAGCGCTGGCGACGGCATGGCTTAGGGTTAGCTTTCTCTCGTTTCCCCGATTTCTCCCGACTCCCCGATTTCTCCCGATTCCCCTCCAAATATGAATGGGACCTCACTAATGTGCTTCAATCTAAAACGTTCTAGAATGGCTAGAACGTCTGAATCGGACGTTTCGGACGTTTTCTCGTCGTTTGAACGACGTTCAACGACGTTCTACGGGCGGTCTGCAGAACGACCGGACGTTCAGCGTCTCCCGGGCGTTTTCTCGTGTAAACGACGTTTAAACGTCGTTTACACGACGTTTTAATAACCGAGGATGCAATGTTGTAAATGAGCACATACTTGCACATGGTTTCATGGTTTCCTTCATATGCTTGTTTTTTTTTTTTTTTTTTTTTGAAACTTAGGACAGAAGCACTGTCATTTCATTAAGAAGAAGAAAAACCTCCTAAGAGGAAAATACAAAGGTTACCGCCAAGAAAGCAGTAACAAACACACCATCGGCCACCACTGCCGAGCTCACCTGCCAACGCGAAAAACAGAAAAAACAAAAATCTGCGCCGCCCTCGGCCACCACTGTCATTTCATATGCTTGTTTTTGATAAGCTCATGCTTCTGTGCAAACATGACTCATCAAGATAGAAATCATCTATATGTTTTATTATTGAGATCGTTGATTGCAAACGTTCACAAAAAATATAAGCAATTGCTAGAAGCTTTTGCTCTTCTAGGCAGTGCTAATAAGGAGTAGCGGTAATCAAATACATGTCTTACTTTCTATTTAGATTTTTTTTCTTTATTTGGTGAAATGGATGGCAATAACTATTTCATTGCAAAGTTCTGTATTATCCTAAAAACTTGTCATACAAACATCTCTGCATGCTTCCTTTTCTTTCTCTACTTTATTTTTTTAAAAAAATATAGATTCCAAGAAGCAAGCTATCTAGCATGCATGTACACCTTACATTTCTTTAAAAAGTAAATATTGGAAAATACAGGACGACAACTGTCAACTTTTTCCCCCCCGTGTATGCAGATTGCTCATCAGAATAGCTCGGCTGTGGATATCAATATTGCTCTACTGTGTGCATCTCTGCGCTGCAAGTTCGAAACAATGGAATGCTTGGTTGACGAAGGGAATGCTGCCTCTTTCCTTTATCCTCTGATAGAAGCGTCCAGGGGTGGATGCTTGCAGGTTGTCCACTGGTTCGTCAATCGAGGCGTTTCGGACAACGAGATGTGCCTCGCCCTCTCAGCGGCTGCCTCCACCGGCCACTTCGCAGTTGCCTCCTACCTGCTTGCACATATCCCCCGGCACGTTCTTGAAGCGCAAAGCACACAGATTCTCGACGCTGCTACGGGCCGGCAGGGCAGCGGTTCCCTCGACGGCGTTGCCTTCCTTCTCCGATCGAACTTTCTGAATGATGCCGCCGCAACGTATGCGGCGGCGGACAGCATTGCTGCTGCGGATAGCATGGATGTGTCCCCGGACCTGGCTGCCTTTCTGGAAGAGCACTGGTCCCTGGCCGCGTTTGCTGAAGGATTGAGCGCCGGGGAAGCGCATTTTGTCAACATCACGAGGGTTCTCCGGAGAGGGGCATCTCCGATCTGCCTGCAGGACCTTCCAGGGCCCATGGTGCTCGCCATCGCGTACCTGCCGCTGTACCGGGCATGCGCGAGCGCAGGTGGGCAGCTGCTGCCACAGCGGCTGAGGGGGGAGCTGGTCGAGGCGGTTGGCCGGCTCGGTGAGCCTGTCACCGTGGAGAGCCAGGGCGAGGATCTCCTGCCGGCTTTGGAGCGTCTCCTGCCGTCATTCTTGATTGGAACCTGAGAGGCTGCCGGCTTGGGTGTGTTTGGTTTTTTATTACCAAGTGATATGTATGAAATGGTTTAGGAATTTTTTATTTATGTGTTTGA
This sequence comes from Rhipidocladum racemiflorum, assembly GCA_036346355.1. Classification (NCBI taxonomy): domain Eukaryota; kingdom Viridiplantae; phylum Streptophyta; class Magnoliopsida; order Poales; family Poaceae; genus Rhipidocladum; species Rhipidocladum racemiflorum. The sequence goes on from CM070571.1 coordinate 27,804,211, forward strand.
TTGCTTAAGTAGAACCATTTCATCCTAAACCAAGTGATACAAATTTGAGAAATATTTCCTATATATGTTGAACCATTCACTCAAAATAATGGAACCAAATGGTACAGAACCATCCAATCCCATTCAACCTCATCCCATCAACCAAACACACCCTTAAATCACGACACATTATAGATATCGTCGAGCTAGGCTAGTATAATACAAATAATGAGTTATGAAAGGTCCGAAAACTTGGTACGATAGATGGCACAATACGATATTACCGACTAGATGGTGTTTGGATTGGTCCAGCATGAAAGAGGTCTTTTCATGAAAAACATATTATCTATAATCCAGTCTATCATGTATCATATTACCCCTGTGGTCCAGATTATCATCAAATACTACATTTCCCCTTTGCCTTCTCCCATAATCCATCCGACTCCGTGGCCATCAGCTCCCCCCCACCCCCCTCTCCCTCTCGCTTCCTCTCGTTGACTTGGAATGCATAAATGATGTGAACATTGGTGAGTAGTTAGCGCATATATATATTTGTACTATTTTTTCTTACCAAAGGAACTCTACTTTAGAGCATAAGGTATTTAACGAGATAGTAACTTTGTATTTGTAGTCAATGAATAAATAAAATTGAGTTCTTTTTCTCAAATAATTGTGTGTATCGAATTCTCGTCTACGATAGGAACACGATCATACAAACACCTCATTCACGGCTCTACACATCTAACAGAATAAAATCTAAACCAACACGACACGATAGTAACACGATCATACACACACCTCGCTAAAAATAAATCGGATTGGATACGACACGAGATGGCCATGTCCTACTCCCACCTTTACTCGCGGGCACGAGCGGTAGTACGTTTCGTACATTAATGTCCTAGCCTTTTGGTCAACATGTTGAACCAGACAGTACACTGTGGTCTTGATTCTTGACACCCAGTAGGTACGTGGCGTGTACGGTGTAACAGTTGTACTTGCATGAACCAAACCAAACCGGGTCATTAGCCTAATTAGCCTGTCAAGCACTGGAGTGATTAATTAGTTAGTACTCCCTCCACTTAAAAAAAAAGGGCCACTCAAGAGCATGTACAATAATATAGACAATAATTGTCTATAATATACTTTCATATTATATATAGACAGACTTAAAGACAACCCATACAATGAGTTATCTATATAATCGTCTATGATAATCTCTCATACAACTAATAGACTGTCTATATAATGATACAAACAGTCTAAAGTCGTCTATAAGACCGTCTATTCATGAAAAGACGATTACTCTCTCTCCTCCTCCTCTCTCTTCCACCTCATTAAAAATCTTATGTGGTATCTCTTATAGACTGCTGATGTCAGCCCATTGTACATGCTCAACTCATGCCATTGTGATCGTATCGAACAATATTATTACTCGATCATGCCATTGCCATACATATGTCCAATCTAGATCTTTTGATCGAAGTTAGCGCTCCGAATGTATTTTAGGGCGACATTTTATTTTGGCCTCATTAGTAAATTATAAAGCTATTGTCATTGAACAATTAAAATAAGGAATATTGAAAGCATCATCTTCGTACACTACTACAAAACACCTAATATGTGACGGTCTATTTTTGTCGATTTTTTGGAACCGACACAGATAAAGTTTTTATGTCGGTTCTAGAACTCAAAATGGTAGGAAGACTATTTGTGTCAGTTTTTAATGGAAACCGACACAAACACAAATACATTAGAACCGACACAAATAGTTTAATTTTTAGTGTCGGTTCTAATAAAAAAACCGACACAAATAGTAGTCCTATTATTTGTGTCGGTAGTAAAAAACTAACACACAAAATATTATCTATCTCGATTCTAGCAAAAAAGCGACACAAATAGTCTACGCCTCTGTGTGCCCTTAAAACGACCATAACTTTTGACTCGTAACTCCGATTGGGGCGCTCTTTGGCTCGTTGGAAAGCTAACGTGAAGCACCGTCCGAAAATCAATATGTCTTTCAATGATTATTTGTGTGAGTGCGAGCGCGGCGAAAGAATTAAAAAAATATCGTTTGGGGTCTCAAAACGGCTTTCGAAGTTCTGTACCCATTTCGGAGTATGACAACACTAAAATATATTTCAAACCATGTTCGAAGTATGAGAACATTAAAGTTGGTTTTCGGATGCTCTGCGGGGTTAAGGGGAGAGGGACGCGTTATACGTCACATGCGATCACACCAGCACTAAACACTGATCCTATAAGAACTCCGAAGTTAAGCGTGCTTGGGTGAGAGTAGTTCTAGGAAAGGTGACATCTTGAGAAGTTAAATCCGTTGGTTCCATCTAACACAATTACAAATAATAACATATACTTTTTTAATCATATTATTTGTGTTGATTCTAGCAAAAAACCGACATAAATAATACTATCTGTGTCGGTTCTAACTAAAAACCGACACAAATAGTCATATTATTTGTATCAGTTCTAACCAAAAATTGACACAAATAATATTATTTGTATCGGTTCTAGCCAAAAACCAACACAAATAGTCTTATTAGTGTCGGTTTAAAAACCAACACTGATAATCTCCGATTATTATTGTCGGTACATCTGTGTCTACTGTCGGTGCATCTGTGTCGGTTTGAAAACCGACACAAATGTTGGTTCCGAACCGACACAGATGAGCTTCCCCATATTCTCTCTAAATGGAACCAAATAGTACATGACCATCCCATCCCATTCAACCACTTCCCATCAACCAAACACACCCTAAATGCATGCTAAGAGACACATACAGCGACACCCAAACACACAGTCACGCACCATCAATGGACTTCTTTGAAGTAATTAGGGTGTGTAAAATAAGATCAATTTAGTTTATTTTTAGCCTATATATATTAACTTTATCTTATATAGAAGATTGAGAAAAGAGGAGAGAAAAGAGAGCTGGCTCTTATGCAAGAGCCAACATAGCACGAAAATAAGATATACTAGATATGTACGCGAGCGGCGCCATCCCGAGTGAGGATGATTTTTCAGAACATGTTTTTTGGGTAAAAGGTAAGTTTTTATCAGCAAAACCTGAGTGAGGAAACAAATTTAAGTATTTTTTTTTGAGAAAAATAGGGTGGTAAAAGTTTTTTGTTTTTGGGTAAAAATCGGATCTAAAAATATATTTTGATATAATTTTGGTTGGCAAACTGGTTCTTAGTGTGATTGAAGAAATTTTGGGGGATTCTTCTGGGAAAAGTCGACCTAGACGTAATTTAGGATTTTTTAGATGGCTTTTGTGGGGACAAACTTTCTATTAGCAAAAATTAGGTGACAAAATGAATTTCTTTTTTTTTGGGGGAAAGGATTTTTTTGGCAGAAAAGTAGAAGCAAAAATAGATTTTAATATAATCGGATGAGAAAAAGGATTTTTTTTGGCTTTTTTGGGAAAAACCGGGCGTTAAAAGCATTTTTTGAAAATTCTTTGGAGCTTTTTCGGGAAACATGGGCCCAAAAAAGATTTTAATACAAATTCAAAACTTCCTAATGGTATTTCTGAAAAGAAATTGGATCGAGACATTTTTTGGAATTCTTGGAGTGCAAAAACATATGTTAATATAATTAGGCGAGAAAATGTTATTTTTGTTTTTTTTGGAAAAACCAGGTGGTAAAAGCTTTTTTAGGATTTTTTTTTTGAAAAATCAGGCACAAAAGGGATTTTAATATAATTTCAGATATTCCTAAGGGTATTTTTGAAAAAATTGAATCGGGATGTTTTTTTTGGAGAAAATCGGGCACAAAAACAAGGTTTAATATAATTAGACGAGAAAAGGAATTTCTTTTTTTTTTTGGGCTTTTTTCAAGAAAAATAAGGTGTGATTAGGGTTTTTTTTGTGAAAAATCGGGCCAAATGGATTTTGATAAAAAAAAACAAGTGTAAAAAGCATTTTTTGGGTTTTTTAGGTGAAAATTCAGGTCAAAAAATAGTTTAATATAATTACAGAAATTTTTTAGAGGTATTTTCAGGAAAATTTGGACCGCGACGAAAATTGGACATGAAAAGCTTTTTTGGGATTTTTTTTTGTCAGAAATTGAGCCTAAAAAGGATTTTAATATAATTACAAAAAAATTGGAGTGGTATTTTCTAGAAAAATGGATCTTTTAGAAAAAATGGACCGGGTTGTATTTTTGAAGTTTTGGAGGGTCACTACGCAAAAAGAGGGCCTTTTGCGAAACAAAGTATCTCTTTGCAATTTTGGGAATTTCGCGAAAAAAATCATGTGCCACGTTTCAGCCCACGCATCACATGCAAAAAACCGAGCGAGGGCGTCTTGCGCAGGCGGGCGGACTTGTACCCGCCTCGGGGCATGGAAGCGAGCGGTGTTGCCACGGCGTCACGTGGCGGTTGCGCCCAAGCGGGGAGGGGCCGAGCTCTATTATGTCGTTCGTTTTGGAGAGACGATCTGGACCGTCGAAGGTGCAATCAAATGGCTCGGACACGCGGAGCGATGTTGCGCGGGGAAATCGTCAAAAACTTTTAACTTTAATAATAATATATATTAGTTATGTACGAGAGAGAAGAGATAGTTATTCCAAAGTATCTAAAGACAAATCTTTAGAGATAATTATTGTACAAGCTGGTTTTATTGTTTCTTCTAGATGACATATATGAGAGATAAAGTAAGTAGTAGACTTTGTTATTGTACTTGCTCTTATTAGCGTATATATACCCCATGGCCATCATTTTTTTTGGATCTAGCTTCTTCCTATTCGTTTCGTCGACTTCCCCTTCCATCAGTGGCTGCTGCATTTCTATCCTCTACCGTGTTCCACACTTCCACTACCGTAGAAGCACAGTAACAATAGGTAGTGCGGCAACTTAGGTGGGTTTATCATGGATAGGTGACATGCTACGCTATTAGACGCAGCATTATCTCCTACTACGTTTCCAGACCACAAGAAGTTTTCTTTCACATGCAAGCACATGTATACATCCTCTCCTCTATGCACCCCTGAGAAAAGAAGAAGAGTAAATTTTATAATACTATAAGTTTTTGTACAAACTATCAGAAAACTACAGGTTTTAATTTTTATTTTATAAAACTATAGATTTTAGAAAACTTATATCACAAAATTATATATTTTAAAATTAATTGTTCCTCATAATAGGTACGATGGTGTAAACCCACGTGACAGTCGCACCCACCCTCGTTTCATGCTTTACTCACGTAGTTACGAGGCTATCATACAGGCTAATACTGTCAAACCGGTTACCGTCATAGCCCCAAGCAAAACTTGAGGTGATGGCGATGAATTTTATAAGCAAATTAAGGCGGGGCTTTTGGAAAAATTGCACCAGCCTGCAGCACCTAAGCATGCAACTCGATCAGGTTCATCTCCCATGGCCACGCACTGTTGGTCAGTGTACTCAGTAGGTACCCTACTTGCCACTCTTGTCACTCTTGTTTGCTAGTACTACTGCTACTAAACTTTAGCATACTTAATTAATTCCGTGCCAGCCAACTTTGCATTTTGATTTAGTTGATTTGCATAATCGGACAACTTACCGGGGCCTTGGCCGCATGGGCAACTCTCTTTTTTTCTTCCAAATTCAGCGTCTTTCCTTGCAAAACTGTAGACTTGACCCCTTAGAGGATCACAATAGCAATAATAGACAACACACATGGTCTATGTGCTTTTTTTTACCACAGTGGAAAACTGGCACCGCAGTAGCAACTACGATTGCTGCAATATATAGCACCTGCTGTGGTTAAAACCTCATGCGATCCTGTACCACGGCAGGTTCTCTCGTGAATTGCCGCAACCATTTTCTAATGCGAAGGCAGTTAAAAGCACGCACGCCTAAAGTGTCAATAATCCTGTCATGCATGCATCCGTGGATCCAAATTAATATATACAATGTCTGCCAAGTGATTCTCTAATACAAAAGGCCTGCCTTTGCATCGATAAATAAATGAATTAGACTAGCTTGCCGACTCGACTCGATTTGACCGGGTGAAACTCGTTAAGATAATGAGCCAGCTAGCTCACACTTTAACTCGGCTTGACTCGCTAAACTCGCGAATTGGTTCGTTAAACTCGACATTGCCATCTGAGAGGAGGATTACTGTTGAGACTATATGGCATGTCATATATTATCATCATCGTCTTACACGTATACAGTTATACTTACCGACTTGGAAGACTCATTAAACTCGTGAGTTGGCTTGTTTAACTCGTTATCTAAACGATTTCAAACCATGGCTCAACTCGACTTGTTAAGGAACGAGTTCGAGCCGGGTTTACGAGTACTCGTTTAACTCGCGAGTTTCGAGTTTTTTTTTCATCCCTACACACGGATCTTACAGGTGTGGTACCGTAGCAAGTGTTGCTCCGCCTGCGCACCACAACGCGTTGCTGCTTCGCTGGATACCGTAGTAGGTATGTCGGGCATGCCATCTACCACGCTCATATGTGAATTTCTGTGGTGGAGTGTGATGCCACGATGTCGGTTTCTTGCTGCAATATATGACACGTATTGATTATCATTACTTTTGCAGTCAAATACGGGTCAGATTTACAATTTCATTTGAATAAGGATCGAACATGCAGATAAAAAAGTATACACAGATATCATATTTATAATTTAGTTGGAACGAAAACCAAACATTAAAAAAAATTGTAATAGGCCAGGCTACGTACTGCTACTCTATAGATGATACAGCTAGGTAGCACTGCACAATTAACGGTTTCTTGTTTGTTTTTTCGTTTTGCTGTCCCTCTTGTACTAAAAAACCTGGTGTTTTTTCGTTTCGCTGTCCCTCTTGTACTAAATTAATCTGATTTTAGTATAATGATCTTTTGAGGGATGTATGGAATAGCTAGCTAGAAGCAGCATGATCTGCTTTTTTTATTTGAATACTCTCCTATTATAAATATATAAATCACAATAACATATAACACGACTAGTCAAATTCTTCCAACTTTGCTTGCTATATACATGAGACTATTTGAGGGGATATCCAGTGAAAACTCTTCTTACCGGGAAAACTCCGTGTAAAAGTTTTGAACACTATTCATTTGTAATTTGCCTTTTTCATATCTTCCAAATGCAATTGAGTTTGGGCTTCAAATTTCACAGGGTTGTAGAACCTTACCTCTCATACGTATGGTGATTTTTTGAGAAATTTTCAAAATTTTTACATATGATTTTCACAGAGTTTTTACGGTAAGAGGGGTTTTCACAGGGTATGTTGCCATCTAAGAGGGCTATATACGAGCATGAACTTATAGTTTGCAGATTAACTGTATCTCCCTTCTAGATGTTTCTTAGGTTTCAGCCATTTGGAACGAAGGAATTACGTGAGAAACAGTTCAATTTTCACATGAATTTGGAAAACATTTCTTACTTTCCAAACGGGCCCTAGTCACAACGTGTCGAACTAGTTTATATCAAGTATCAATCTCCAAGTCCAACCATCGACCACATCTAGTTTACCTGCTACAGGAACTTTTTTGCCCCTCTCCCTTCCCTATGACGGGAACTTACTTCAAATGGGCTACGCATGTAGTACTATAGTGGACAGGGTTGAAGTTGGCAAATTGCGATGGGTAAGGGTTGGACCGGAACAAAATTCTGCTGTGCCAAGGTAAATTATACCTCCATTATATCTGGGAGGTTTCAAGCCTCCTCAAGCCTCCACCTCACCATCCTTTCAATTTTCCAAAAAAACCCATTTCTCTAAATAGCGGACAGGTCCTTCCAAATTACGAAGAGGTCCTTTGCTATTTTATGTGAGGGGAAGATTTTTTTTCCCGGTTCGCGTTTAGCCCCCTCATTCGCCATTTTACATAAGGGGGCTCCCATTAAATACGAATCGCGAGCAAGCCCTTTTCTAATTTTTTAAAATAGCGAACAAGTCAAAAATTATAACAAATATGTCCCCGCACTTTACGTTCAGGTCCTTTCTCCGTTTTGCCTGAAAAAAATGTTTTCGTGATCCGTTTTTTCTCCGGAGCATGTTTTCGTGGTCCATTTTTCCACCAAAAAAAAATAGAAATTCGTTTTTCGTTCATCCTTTCTCCGTTTTCCCCGAAAAAATATTTTTGGGGTCCGTTTTTTCTCATTTTTCCCGAGAAAAGTGTTTTTGGTGTTCGTTTTCCCTCATTTTTCCCGGAAAAATGTTTCCGTGGTCCGTTTTCCCTCGTTTTTCCCGAAAAAATTGTTTTCGTGGTCCGTTTTCCCTCGTTTTTCCCGAAAAAATGTTTTCGTGATCCGTTTTTTCTCCGAAAAAAATATAAATCCGTTTTTCGTTCACGCGCGCGGCGTGCGCCGCAGATTTTCTTGGAAAAATGTTTTCATAGTCCGTTTTTTCTCATTTTTCACGGAAAAAATGTTTTCGTTACCCGTGAAAAATATTTTCGTGGCCCGTTTTTATTCGTTTTCCCCGGAAAAAATATTTTCATGGCCCGTTTTTCCTCCGAAAAAAAACTTTTCCTTTTTCCCTGGAAAGAATGCTTTCGTAGTCCATTTTTCCTTTTTTTTCCCGAAATAAATGTTTTTGTTGTCCGTTTTTTCTTCGAAAAAACAACACAAATTTATTTTTCGTTCACGTGCGCGGCGTGCGCCGCGCTCACTTTCCTAGTATTCACTATAGCAGCCTAGCTTTTTTTTTCTCCCTCCCTAACGATATGATATGTAGCTCTGCAGCGGCAGCACAGGCAGGTTCGCTGTTCTCTCTCTCTCTCTTCAGTTCGAAAATTTGTAGATTAAAATAAATTAAATTAAGTTTATATTTTATTTTAAAATATAAACAAGATGATCCATCTAAACACTCTTAGGTGTTTGGCAGAGCTCCTGCTCCAGCAAATTCGTGGAGTTGGTGAAGCAGATTCATGAAGCTGAAGATGTGGGTATATTAAGAGTGTTTAGGTGGATCATCTTGTTTACATTTTGGAATAAAATTATAAACTTAAGTCACTTTATTTCAGTCTACAAGTTTCAGCTCCGAGGTGGAGCTGGGATCTGGAGCTCTGCCAAACAGGCCAGCTCCACAGATTTGATGGAACTAGAAATACCCAGCTCTACTAGATTTACGAATCTGGTGAAGCTGGAGCTCTGCCAAACTCTCCCTAAATTTCATAAAACTACATGTTTATTATATGAACTATTCTAAAACTACATGTTTTAGTTTATATTTTACAAAACTATAGATTTTAGAAAATATTATCATAAAACCATAGGTTTTAGAACTGATCATTTTTTATAATGAGTCTAACGGTGTAGATCCACATGACAGCCTCATGTGCGAGTGTAACATGAAATAAAGACGTGTGAGGCTGCTATGTGGGCCCACACTGTTAGACTCGTTACAAGAAACGAAAAGTTCTAAAACCTGTAGTTTTGTAATATAAGTTTTGCTAAAAGATGTAGTTTTGTGAAAGAGAACACAAAACCTGTAGTTTTATGATAGTTTTTTTTACAACAAACTTGTAGTTTTATGAAATTTACCTTTTCTTTCTCTTTTGTTTTTCAATTAGTTGTGGTTTTTTTACTGATGTTTTAGCAGGTATTTTTCCTCATCGTGTTTTCCCACCAATATTTTATTAATATTTTTGTCAAACTAATTGTCTGGATTTGCTCCACTAATGTTTTTCATTTATTTTACTTATAGTTTTCAATTGTTTCACTAATATGCTTGAATTTTTCCACGCGCTAACATTTTTCATTTATTTTTTACTTATAGTTTTCAATTGTTTCACTAGTATATTTGAACTGTTCCATGTTCAATGCCTGTCTGGGGTCTGCAACAAACAAACGTACACAGTTCAGGTTAAGGTTCTAATTGCGCATCACACTAAACAAACAAAGCATGGACAATGATGAGACAACTATACAAAAAGAAAACTAAACAAGGTTTCGTCCATACTTAAGAGCTCAGGACCTGAATCCCAAGTTGCATGAATCGCTGAGCCCGCAACAGCATCAATGGAGCTTTGTTACAAGACCAGCCGTCAGGGTCTAGTCCTCGAGCTCGACAAGCTGAGCTCTCCTCTCAGCCGCTTTCTTCCTGATGAAGATGCCCCACCGCATGGCAGCCTTGATCTTTAGCCACCCAACGACGGCTTTCCCAGGTGGGCGAGCACGGTCATCCTCGAAGTTGAAGTTCGGGGAAGGCGATGGCATGTAGGAAGGGAAAGTGAAGCCGTCGTCGGTCAGGTTGGTCGACGCGCCACCCATGCTCAAAATCCGCAGCATCTGTTGCATCTCTTCGTTCTCGAGTATCTCATGGCTCCTCATCCTGATCTCCTCCATCAAGTAGTCGTCAACCCCACCACCGCGGCTCTCCTGCGGCTGCGACCATTCGTCGAGAGGATTCGGGCCTGCCGGCTGCATGGACTGACCGAGTGCTGGGAATTCGAAACCCTGCTGCTGTTGCTGTGGAGGCCCCAATGCCAACATATTGGAGCCTCTAGAAGCCTGAGTCTGAAGGGAGGACCCACTGAACTGGCTTTCAGGTGACAGCGAACTCCTCTCATATTGCATGGTGATGTTTGCAGGGATGTCCTGAGGATTGGCTGTGTATCTTGCTGCCTGGTTCCCATTATATGCGTTTCTAGCTCCATCTGCTCAACAGACCAAAGAAATTCAGTAATGCAAGTATGCAACAACATGTTGGCAACATAATAAATTCACAGATATCATGTGACCTGCACATCCGTAATCAGAAGCAGCAGCATGTTTATTTATGCACATGTCCAACCAACAATGGTTGACTTCCAATAAGTCAAAACTGAAGTAATGAGAAAGTAGTTAAATCAGTTTGCAGCCAAGATGCAAGTGAATCATTATTGCCATTGCTGCTAAGGCTACAGATGTCCTAATTTTAGTGCTCTAAATGGGCCCTACTTGACATTCGTTCTGTTATAATTCGATGCATGCTACATCACATTCTACTTCTAGTAGCCTTCTTATCATACCATCTGGGCAGGTTACAATGATGATGAGGATTGAAGACTTCTAATCATTTGAAACACAATGAATAAACATATGAAAATAAACTATAAGGAAATTTCAGCAACATTGTGCACATTAATGTAGATAAATGAGGATGAGGGTAAGCAGACATAAACTGAAATCACTGGGCTAAGCCATGAAAAAAGGTAAATGAAACTCGACATATTGAAAAAAAAAGGTGGCTGCTAAAGCATGGTTAAAACAACAGTGGTGAACAAAAAACCTTCACAGGATGTATCTGGATTGTGAGTTTAAAATCTTATTACCTTCACTTGTAGTACCCGTGGATGTTTGCCCAGCTTTTGCTGGCAATGACAATTGTTTCTGTGCATTGGCCGAACCATATGGAGCAGGATTGCTTGTCGAAGCTGCTGCAGTGTCACTTCTTGTTGTGACAGATTTCTTTTTCTGCTTGAAGCTCAGGAGTGCCTTACCATCATATTCTACAACATGCATCCAGTCCTCGTATGCTTTCTTTACCAATCCATCAGCATAAACCTGCGGTCAAGTTGAGCAAGGTCATAATGTATTCAATATGACATTAGTGCTTCTGCTGTCAACTGTATAATGTTAAGTTAAAAGGTACACAGTCTGTATTCAATAGATCATTATTAGGAGCAACGATTTAGCTCAGAAAATAGGACATACAGAACCAAGACATCCAAAGTTCCTAGGTACATAGCACAAATAACTTGGAACATGGATCGCCCAGAATGTCAGCAGGAAATTGCTCATTATTGTTGGCACTGACTAAACATATCCAAAACAAAAGATTTCACGAAGTTTTACTTCCAATTTTTTTTCTTGAAAAGAGAATGCTGATGATTTGGCCAGACATAATCTGTGCACTACCTAGCAGACCGTCAGACTAAGCATCTAAACACCAACTAATCAAGTGCTGGAGTTTCAATAAATGGTACCAACCTAAATCGACAGGAAGGGCTTTCCAACAAGAGGGGAAGACAAATTATAGTAATTTCATAAGCTATTGTACAGATATACCATATTGGCATCCACTGAAAGCACGATACTGAAAATTAGCTAGAGTGCACTGCAAATTTATTTATATTCTTGGAGGGCTCTGGATGTGAGGTGAGCGTGTGGGACTCAGGACAATGCCAGTGATACAACAGTGACCTACAGCAAAGTGAGACAAGTTTGCAGTGTCCTGTAGCAATTGCTCCATGGTACCAAAAATCAGATTTACAGCACTATTGAAAATTACAGATGTCATCAGAAATATGACAATGCAGTTGGCAGAGATTCAAAAAACATCAAAACACAACAAGATACCAACCTTCTGGTTGTCAGTTTGATTTTCAGCTGAAATGAACTGATCATCAGCAATCAAACCAGTGAACTCGTAGATGTTATTGAATATTGCACCGACATTTCTTGAGTCACTAGCATAGTATACATAATGCTTTCCACTTAAGACACAAGTCTTTGCATGCTCAACAAGGCTTTCCCACATCTTATTTGACATGCCACTGCCAAGAATCTACACACAACAATGGGTGTTAGATCATAAACTAAACTCTCCATAAACTACAATCCAGTAGCATGCATTGTAGAACTTACACTACGTAACGCCTGCTGATCCCTAACAAGAAGCCGGAGAAAATCTTCAACAGTATAGATCCCACTTGTATTTAACTTCTTGTGGAATGCACCATCCTTGCCAATCTTTTCTAATCTCCAAACGTCATCCTTTAGGGCAGGTGGGTAGTGTTTTTTGTACACTACAAAAAAACAATATTAGCATGCATAACAACTAGTGTTTAGATCATCTAATGATACAAGTAAATTAACAATGTATGGCACACGTACATTCCCCTCTGTGATCTTTAACAGTAAAAGCTTCTGTCTTCGCTTCCCTCACACTAACACCTTCACAAAAGCCAGGGGCAACCCTCAGCCCAAGTCTGAATTTTCTGCTTCTTATCCAGCTGGAGTTGTCAGTGAAGATAAGCTCCCCTATGGTTCCAACACCTTCTTTAAGAGTCACCTGAAGGTCACCTGTCAAAAGAGGTCTCTTCCCTTCACGCTCCTTGACAATGTGGCCTTCAAACTCTTCTTCTGTCCAACCCTCATCTTCCTCTTTATTGAAGTCACCCTCAAGCACAAGAACATCCAGTTTTGCAAATGATTCAGGTCCTGAAGTAACAACGCATCCAGTGTTTGCATCCAGCAGCACAACATGTATTGCTGCTCCCTGCTCACCTTCTACTTTTCCACCAGTAAAGAGTGGAAGAGACAACCTACTTCTAAATTGAAGCTGAAGACTTCTCCCGTTAGGGCCTTCAATTCTTTTGGGAGAGGACCTGCTTACAACAGGTATTAGCGTATCATATCTTAAAGATTTTTAACGTGGCTAAACCACAACTGTAGAAATAAATCTGAAATTCCCAGATAGATCACCATGGAGAACAAGTTAAAGATACTGTACCTTCCTTGAATTGTAGCAGGACCCAACTTGGCCAAAGCACGCTCTACCTCTTCGCTTACCTATTTCCAGCATATAATGGAACAGGTTGATCAATAAATATGTTATACACAGGCTCTACAGGGGAAAAAAACAATCCAACAGCCAATGCTATAAGTGCTTTTAACTCACAACTCTTCGGAGAATTGGCTCCAGCGATGAACAAAGCTTCTGCAAACTGTCCACCTTGAGAGCTTCAACAATGACACTGCAGCATGTGTCGTTTGTTAAGTGATCAGAATCTCATGCTGTTGTAGGTTGGTCACAAAATTTGCAATTCAAAGGGTACAGCCAACAGTACGGTAGCATATGTACTAAACTTCCCCAAAACAACTGATAAATCATTAGCATTTACTTGACTGTCAGACCATTGTATTCAATGTATTAATAATGTTTCACTGCAGAGAAATTTTTGCGTAGCATTTCTGATGCGTCCACCCCTTTGTGCCCACCATCAACAAGGTTCCACACTTTTAACTCAACAGAACAAGCAAATTAATCAGGAGAAATTCGTGCTGATATTGAGCTTCAAAACTGCTCATGTAACAAAACATCATCCATTTATTGACATTCAATGAGCAAAGTAATGCATAGCTACATCTCTGATTCTGAACTGGAAAGAATTCTATTTTGAGAGTCCATACAGCGCTTATAGAAATTTCCAAAATAAGCTATGCCTAATTGCCTATAACAGGCCTTTATCTAATTATAGCAGAATCAGAAGATGCCATCATGCGGGGAGCAGAGAGCCTTACTTCCTTTAGCTTCCAATAATTAGCGCACGTGTTATTCTCACAGAATCGCTTGGGTCCGGCTTCCAATCCCACAACTTAACCAATTTAACTAAATAACCTCCAGCCCCCTATTTTGAGCTGGTAGTACAAGCTTAACAGCAGCATTAGCAATCCAATTAGTTCCTTCAGTCATCTCAGTCAAATCAAGTTAAGCCAAGGATCAAAATCTCCTCCCAATTAGAGCAACCGACAACCTAACCCACCAAATGGAAAACCCTAACTAGTCCCACACACAGACCCCGCAAAGTGGCGACCGAGTTCACCAAGCATGCACCTTGCAAGGGCGGGCACGCGAGGCCGCTTGGATGCATGGTCGTCGTCCCCGCCGCCGTCGCTGGTGGGATCGAGCACGCGCTTCGAGCCCGACCGCTGCAGGCTCCGCCCCGGCCGTTGCATCTCGCACAAAACCCAAACCCTAGCCTCCTCGGCCGTCGCCGGCGCCTGTCAGATCTGCGCCCACCACCACCACCACGAATCCAGGTCAAAATGAAAATAAAACTCAAAAATATCCCCAAAAAAAATATTCAGCAACCAGAGCCGAATCGGAGCCGCGGGATACCGAATCACGGCGGCCGGCGGAAACTCCGATGATTGACGAGTGTGCGGGAGTGAGCGCCGCTGCGCCTGCTGGCTTGTGTCGTAGTCGTGGTCGCTCGCTTGCCTTCGCCTTCCTTTACGACTTTATGTTTTGTTTACTTGTCGCGCTTCGCTTACCTCGGGAATAGCGGCTCGTCACCGCTCTCCCTCCCTGACCCGGCGGGCCCACGAGAACGGATGCGCTGGGCCACGTGTTTGGGCCTGATGATCAGTAACTAAACAGATCAGTGGGGGTTAATGTGGGTGGTCTGTGCGCCTGGCGGCTAGGGGGAAAAGGACGGCCGGACGGCCGGACCATACGAGGGTGTTGTGCACTGCCGCTCATTGTTGCTCTTCTCTCTGACAAATGGGCCAGTGAATCCTCGGTCCACCTGTCAGTGCGGTAATTGAGGGGTGGCGGTTCGACTGACAGATGGTCCCGCCGGAGAGGGCCACCGGACAATCGGTCGTTTAGACAGAGGAGTTTGTGAAGGACCACACAGGTGGTGGTGGCCGGCACTGTAGCTAGTCAAGGTCGTCCGGATCTTCTGTGGCTCGGGCGCCTGTTCACCGTTGGTATACAAAAGCTTCTGTAGAGAGTTTTTGTTTGGGTGGGACCAACGTTCCACGTAGGCGTAATGTGGACTTTTAAAGGAGCTGCAATGGCGAGCAGAGGTGGGCATTTGGGCCGGACCTTTTTGGGCTGGCTCGAAGCACGGTGATCCAGTCCGGTCCAAAATCCGGCACGACACACGCGGCAGGGTGGGTGTCTTGGCCGCGACATCAGAGCGGCCGTCTTTGGGCCTGAGATCGAGCACGATGGCGGCCTCAAGACGACCATTTAGGCCGGGCCCGTGCCGGCATGGTACAACGGAGGCACGACAACACGGCGGAGGCACGGACACAAATCTACTGTCACAACTTCATTGTTATTGATAGTTATATTATGTCACTTATCTACAATGGTTTTACTTCACTAGATTTATAATATTGTCGAGGTTATGAGTGATGATTTTTTTTTTCCGAGAGAAAGAGTATTGTTGGGCTTTTTACAGATGACCATCTCTCGTTCTCTCGTCGGCCAATGAGCGAGAGAGAGGGAGGCAACAGGCAAGAGAGATTGAGAGGGATGGTCGAGAGAGAGGGAGCAACAGGCGAGAGATTGAGAGAGATGGATGAGAGAGAGAGAGAGAGAGAGAGAGAGCTGCGAGAGGGAGCAACGGGCGAGAGAGAACAGAAAGAGATTGAGCAATGTGTCTCTGTCTCCTTTCCTCTCGTCGTAATAGTATAAATGGGTCGGGCTTAGGCCGGCATGGCACGAAGCGCAAATGGGCCAGGCCTGAGCTTGCCGAAGGCGAGCCAGTCCGGCACGGCACGGTAGGCACGATGGGCTGTCACGTCCTGGCACGGTTCAGGCACGAAGCACGATAGGCCTGTGTCAGGCCGACCCGGCACGAAGCACGATGCCCACCTCTGATGGCGAGGCATCTACTACTGTTCTTGGAGAGGTACAATATCCAGCTGGCCTTTCTGCCACGTGCCCCATGTTACAGCGAACAGGAACGGTGATTGCTACAGTATAACCCAAAAAATATTTTTGGGAAATATTAATTTTTTAAAAAAAATTATATATTTTAGATTTTAAAAAAAATTAGAGGTTTTTTGTTTCTTGTTTTGTGGTCTTCTAAAAAAAATATTTAATCTCTCTGTTAAAATATATGCCTATCTTGATAATTCTTTTCGCTCGCAGAAACACACGAGTCGTTGCATCTAGTTACCGCATTATTACACTGTGCCAAGGGAATTGCATGGATAAAGCAACCAAATGGCCATATAAATCTAAAATTTATCATGCAAATATTTACTAGTAGGTGCTAAGCACCAGGATTTATGATGTATAGTTCTGCATGTACCAGCTCATGCTCCCAGGGTTGACAGTTTATCTGTCATCCACAAAGTTGATAATACTCTCGAAAGAGAAGTACAGATAGGAGCTGGATTGTTGTGGTTTTCCCAAACTAAAGTGCCAACGTATTCAACTCATAAGACCACCTTGTGTAGCTTAGAAAAGATATTGGCATGTGTCTTTGTTGCCCCCAAACAACCACCCCAATGAACAAAGGGAAGATGGCACGGAGGAAGAGGAGACAGCCATGCCATGATATTTCTTTTTCTATTGGTGATAGATGTTGTACTCCCAAATAAGGTCTTAAGGTTTCTTTGCGAAGCAGTTTCGGCCAAACCATCACTTATAAGTTCTACGTTGTAGCCCCAAATGTGCTGCTAAATCTTGTTAGGCCCAAATGTATGTGTCATAAGTGAGAATAGAATCTCATGCCATCAGCAACAATTTCCATTACCCGGCTTCAGGCATGGGTGAACCGTGGAAATTAGCTAAGCTTCTACAGAGCTGAGAACAAAAGCATGGAGAGTGGTTAAAAGATAGGTATAACATGTTAGTTCTATTTGCAAAATGTATATATGTAACAATTAATTTGGCAATAATATTTATGATGGAAAATGAATATATGATGATTAATGAATTACAATATTTATTTGCGGAAGAACGAGGTATTATGTGGATTTGTTTTATTTGCAACAGGAATTGCATCACAGGCAACAAGAGGTGCATTGCAGGGATGTGAGATGTACGTTGCAGCACAGGGATGTGAGATAGACGTACATTGCATGTTGGGGGAGAATCCACGTAGGTGATGCGTAGCTCAAGGAATAGCACGCGAGGTCGCAGGTGCCGGAGGCGCAGCACACGAAGGACACAGGTGCAGCGAGACGAGACGCATAAAGGTTTACACAGACGAAAGTCGCAGTGTAGCGGCTAGCGGGTCGTATAGCGAGCGAGCCGTACGAGAGCAGCAGGTAGGCCGTACGTATATATGTGTGAGTTTTGGGCTATGTACATATATTGGACTATACATAATTGAACTAGATGGATATATATGCATGTATTTTATTAGGGATACAAAAAGTTTAAAAGGAGAATAAATAGGAGGGGACATTTCGCTATTTGACACTCAATTTATCGGCTTCTCTCCGTTTGACACCCAATTTGTTTGCCTTTCGGTATTTGACACCGAAACCATCAATTTCTTCATTTCATGACACCCATCCATTTTTCTCAATTTTTATTTTCCTTTTCTCTTTTTGTAATATGTTTTTCATGTGCTACGACCGAGATTTTCCCAACGAGATTTCGGATTTCGAACCCCCCAAGATTCTAAATTTCGGGTGGATAAAAATATTTAAAAAAAATTCAAAATGCTACGGTACCTTTCAAAATCTTGGCAAGAACTCGGTGTTCGGCCGAAATCTCGGGAATTTTTACCGGTTTCATTTTTCAAAATTTTTACCGAATTTTCATTTTTCAAAATTTTTACCGGTCCAAAATCCGAAATCTCGGTCCTAGCACATGAAAAACATATTATAAAAAGAGAAAAGGAAAATAAAAATTGAGTAAAATGGATGGGTGTCATGAAACGAAGAAATTGATGGTTTCGGTGTCAAATACCAAAAGGCAAACGAATAGGGTGTTAAACGGAGAGACAACGATGAATTGAGTGTCAAATAGCGAAATTTCCCAAATAGGAGGGGGTAAGCTGGCTTTGTTGTGCCGCATGAAACAACCTCAAAATTTCAAAATGAATTTGAAATTTGAACTTTATTTGCATTTGGATTTCATTTGATTTTTCGGTTTGAATTTGGTTGGATTTTCTTTGGGCCAAAATTCCTTTGTGTTCTTGGGCCGCCAGCCTGCTCTTCCCTAGCCCAGCTGGCCTGCCAGCCGTGACAGCCTAGCCCACCCCGCCGATCGGCTCCGTCTCCCCCTCCTCCGGCTACGGCTCCGCCGCCGCTCCCGCGCTGCGCCACGTGCGCCACCCAACCGTGCGTCGCCGTGTCCGCCACCGCTGTGTACTCGCCGCCCCGCACCGCCTCTCTCCTCGCGCGACGGTTATAAAAGCCGCTCCGCCCCTCGCCCCGCCTCAGCTCCCCCGCGCATTCTTCCCTCTCAGCTTCGGCCGTCTCGTGTCGTCGCTCGAGCTCCCGCGCCGTCGCTGCCACCCCGTGCCTAACCCTAGCCCTCAGCCTCGCCGCCCCGTGTTGGCCCGCCACCCACACCACACATCGGTCCCACCCGGTTGCACGCGCGCCCAACCCAGGTCGGTAGGCCTCGCGCCGTGGGCCACCGACCTCTCCCACCTTTGTAACACCCCAAAATTTTGCTTTCCTTGAATTCATGTGTGATTTGGCACTTTGGTGAATTTTTGGAATTTTCTGGGATTTATTTGGATTTATTTGGGATTTATTTGAATTTATTCCATTTTGAAATAATTAAAGAATTTAATTTTGCAAATAAAATTTTGTTGGAAATATTTTAATTGAGTCCAAAATGATCCAAAATATTTTCCAATTTTTTAGAATTTTTCTAAGTCTTTTGCTATTTTTAATGAATTAAATGAATTATCGAATTATTTTAAATATTAAATCGCTGGAAAATGCGAGTGGGTTTGTACTTGTTCACCCGAGCCGAGTCGACTCGAGTTCGAGTCCGACCGAGCCACGTGGTCGAGCCGAACCCGCCGTCCGAACCCTAGCCACCACGACCCTTGGATCAAGATCCAACGGTTGTGATTGCGCCACGCCATCAACTCAGTCCGACCGAGCCAGCTCGAGCCGGACCGAAGTCCAACTCACGCACGACCGTTGGATCGAGATCCAACGGCTCACGCTGCGCCACGTCGCCTCTCTCTGCGCCGCCACGGACTCGCCAAGCGGTCGACCTCGGTCTCCGTGCGTTTCACTGACGCCGAGACCCCCTATTTAATGCGCCGCCACCACGGCCGTGACTGACTTTGCGTCGCACCGTGCCCCAAGCCATCTCGCCTGGCGCGTCGTTTGCCGTCTGAGCTCGGGCCGGAGTTGGAATTCGCCTTCGCCGGTTAAACGCCGATCTTCGCTGCCGCTCGCTCCTCCGCTCATCAAGCCCAGATCCGGATTTCCCAAGACGAGACGCGTTCGGGAGTACCCTTCACTTCGCCGGAGAAGCCCCGAAGCACCGTTGGACTCGTCGTCGTCTTCATCTCCGGTGGCCTCTGCTCCGCCGCGTCGCCATCGCCGTCCGCGAGCTACGCTAGCCGTCCGATCAGAATCCAAGGGCTCAGATCGCGCCACGTCACCACACCGGTGAGATCTCACGTGCAACCTCGGATCTATTTTCAACCGCCGATCGGATCTAGATCAACGGCTTAGATTGTGCCACGTAGCTAGAATCGCACTGGTTAGATTGGATCTTGACCGTCCGATCAAGATCGAGCGATGCAGATCGGCGAGTTGTTTTTCCAAAGCACTACGCTAGATTTAATCCGCGCCGTTGATTCTCAAACCAACGGGCAAGATCACGCCACGTGGCGGGAAGCTGGACCGCCGCGGTCAGCGCCGTCCACGCGCGTGTGCGTGTGACGCTGACACGCGGGGCCCGCGTGTCAGAGGGCCCGCATGTCAGTGGCTAATCCAGCCAAGCGCTGACGTCACCCATGACGTCACAGTGGGTCCCACATGTCAGCACCGTGGGCTGAGTCCCCGCTGACGTCAGCGATGACGTCACCCGAGTGGGCCCACAGGTCAGTCTCACGTGGAGTCGTGGACCGAGTCCACGGTGGACCGAGCCAAACCGTGGACCAAGCCCATGGACCGGCTGACGTCAGCCAACCAATCAGAGGCTGCCACGTGTCCATGCTGACGCAATAATTAATTTCCGAAAAAGAAAATGATTTAATAAATCGGTTTAATAATTGATTTGAATTTCAAAACTTCAAACGCTTATAACTTTTGCGTTTCAACTCCGATTTGAGTGATTCAAATTTCTAAATTTGTATAAAATTCAGATCTACTCAAATATGAATTTTATTTAATTTTTGGACTAAAGTTTTTCTCTGTAATATTATTTAATTGATTATTTAAACTTTAATAAATCATAACTTTTGCATTTTAACTCCGATTTGAACGATTCCAGTTCCTAAAAATCCAGAAAATTATGTTCTCTCTGTTTATGGATTTTATTTGGAGTTTTGGGATGTTTTTGCCTATTGTTTATTTGTGTATTTGCTATTTGCACGCTTTACGAGTAGACGTTGAAGTGCCGGAAGGATTCGAAGGAGAAGTATTGACTCAGGATCCAACTCAAGACCAAGAGCAAGTACTTTTGAAGGCAAGTTGTGCTTTGACCATGTTGATCCTATTTCAAATCTATTTTGATTTAAACTATTGCATGCTAGATCAATTAGAAAGATACTTTGTTTAAACATGGGGTTAGATAAATACCAATTTCTTTGTATGACACCTTGATTATTTAAGTATGTGCCATGACCCTTGTCACCCTAGTTGTGGATTACTAGTTGGATATTATTAAATTGCCAACATGGGTTTAGACCGTTGTAGTATACTGCTTAGACCTGCTACGTGCTCATGACATGATTTTGGACAATCAAATGTTAATATTGACTTAATGATATATTGAACCTGTTTTGGGAAAAGTATCATGTGATGTTGATGGCACGTGGTGCATGGTAATCAAGCGGGGTTTGATAAACGATTTCGATCGGGGCATGTGGCAAGAGTAATCAGGTGGGCAGTTGTGGCATTGGGGATGTTGATTTGGTTCTTCGTAGTCTTGCCCTGGTCACTCTAAGGACTTAACCTTGCAAGCCTTTGAACTGGGTCATACTTGCAACCACATGGTGGAATGGGACGGCCCTAGTTGACTAAGTCGCTAAGGACTCACTTGTGGAGCCTCGGGTGTCAATTACACCGCTTGTGTGATTGTATGCGGGGAGCGTATCGTGGTGTGGCCGAGATACCCATCTAACGGTGTGTTGGTCCCATACTTCGCCTTGGCTAAGGGAAGGGATGGTGTAGAGCACGAACCTGGAGGACCACCTGTGTTGTTTGAGGCTTCCAAAGGCTTTGTTACTGAACTCGCCTTTGTGGTGTTTGACCGTATCTTGTGGGTAAAGTGCATAACCTCTGCAGAGTGTAGAATCTATTTAAATAGCCGAGTCCACTGCTTGGACATTGCTCAAATTACAATCAAGGGGTAGACTTTCTGAAAATAACTTGGATTTGAAAGGTTGGATTGGTTTAATAATGAAGATGATGAAAATGTGGTTTAGGATGGGGAAAATGTTTATTAAAACTTCTTGAAAAGTTATTTACGCTTTACTTATTTCTGCTTTTGAATCTACTTATATTACTTGTCAAATGTCACATCGCAAATATACCTTGAGCTACTCCTTTGTACCAAGCCATGCATATAGTATATTAGCTTGCATTCTGCATGACTTGTCGAGTACCAAGTACTCACCCTTGCCTCAACACAATACCAGTTGAAGAGGAGACTACACCGGCTTTGGAGGAGGAACTCCAAGAAGATCCGTCTACTTAGGGATGCGAGCCCGATCCGCTGCCTGTGGTATCTTGGATGGCGCCACGGTTATTTGATTTTCCGCTATTATTTTTCTCTGAATAAGTTTCGCCTTGCAGGCATACATTTTGTAACTTGGCCATAAGGTCGAGTAACCGGTTTGGTTATTTAAATAAAGTACTTTAATGGTATCGTTTGGTATGATTGTGATATTTACGATGTTAAGGCTGTGTGCACTAGCGCGTTCCTGGACTAGTGCTTTGAATACACAGAGGGTCCGGATTTGCAAATTTGGGGTCCCGGCAGAGGTGGTATCGAGCCAGGTTATTTGTAGGCTCAACCCTAGCTAGAATGGTCGTAGTGAGGATAAAACCTATTTTCTAAAGCTAAAAATTTGTGAAGACAAGAAATGACATCTCGACTTATCCCTTCTCTATTTTCTTGTCTCTTGCTGAAATTTTTCCTTACCTTGTCACAATTTAAAAATTCCGAGTTCTTACGTGAAGCACTCTTGTGACAGATGGAGGAAGAGTTCAACTACGTTGATCGGGAGTTGGTCACGCCGCTGAACTTTGGCATATGCTACACTCTCGGAGATTTTGAGAAGCCCCAATACCAAGTGGAAGTGATCGGACAAGCGGGATTGATCAAGGCTTGTGGCGTGAGGATTGAGGTACCTGCTAGGAAAAAGGGCCCAGGCAATCGCTCGATACACCGTGACCGCCAGAGATCTACAATGCAGATGGGTATCCAAGAAGTATCACGACGAGCAATGCGGCACATTACCCGTATCTACGCCAGAGAGTTGGAAATGCGGTGTTCGTTATCATCCAGCAGCGATAACCCTCTTGACCCGAAGGAGATTCAGGATGAGGATGCCACGGTTACTTGGCACGATTTGTCGCTCGAGGAGAATGTACTAGATAATACAAGTAAGGAGCTACGAAGGCCCGCAAGGAGATCACGGCAGAGAAGAACGAGATGGCGGGAAGCTCAAGAGTATGTGGCACACCTTCTATGAAGGATTGACGAGTTGGAGATGACCTTATGCGGACCGGACCGAGCCGATTTGAGCTACACGAGCCGATCCGGAGAGTCAGATCTCGATGAGGACACTGCTTCTTCGACTACCATAGAGGACACAGTTGTTGGACATGGCGATCGTTTCGCGCCTATGCCACAGCACCCGTACCCAGGCCGGGGAGGTTTTCTCGATGAGTGAGCATAGATTCTTTAGTGAGACTCCTTCGCCGAGTCGCGTCATAGAAGAAAGAGTCACCCTTTAGGCGTTAGACTCCAGAGTTAGTTCGATGTGGATTTGCTTTGTTTGCTAAGTGTGCAGTATGTGTTGCAAGGCCTTTAGGCATTGTAAGCAACCATACCAAGCTATTAATAATAAAGTTGGACCTTAAAGTTACCCCTTTCGCCCCGCATAAGTTCCATATTACTTGTCTATTCTTGTTTCCCTCTCATCTCTAAACCTAGAGCAAATCAACAGATGGTGAACACCCGTGGGAACTTTGGAAGCAATGGGAGTGGATCTCGCCCAGCAGAAAACCCCATTGATGGAGCACCAGCACCGCCACTGGATATGCAGAATTTCGGAGCTTTTCTTGCTGCCCAGACTCAGTTGATGCATGCTATGATGCAACAAATGCAGCACGTCACTGCTCAGGCCACTGCTAATCAAGTTAATCAGGGGCCACGCCAGAATACAAGGCTGTCAGAGTTCATGAGAACTCACCCACCCACTTTCTCTGGGAATGCCAATCCATTGGAGGCCGATGATTGGTTAAGATCAATTGAGAGGAAGCTACACATAGCTCAATGCATAGGGAATGAGAAGGTACTCTACGCTTCTCATCAGTTGGAAGGGACAATAATGGTGGGAGAACTTCACGCAGAGAACCCTCAAGATATCACTTGGGAAGAGTTCACAGATTCGACAGATCACGTGCCTGGAAGGAATCATGGACCTTAAGAAGGAGGAGTTCAGAGCATTAAAGCAAGGTAATCACCAAAGTGGCCGACTACTCCGAACAAGTTCACACAGCCTAGCACGCCACGCTTTGAGGATGTAGCGACAGATAAATCCAGGCAGTCTCGTTTTATGAAGGGACTCAACTCAGATTGCAAGTAGGATTGATCACCCACACCTTTATTTCCAAGAGTTGGTGAATAAGGCACTTATTCTTGAGGACAAGCGCAAGGAACTGGATGAGAACAGAAGCGCAGGATGCAACAAAGCAAGGATCACGCCAGGAACGCATACGCTGAGAGTTGCACCAAATCAATTCTTGATTCCAACCACGTAATGCAACAAGGACACCATCCCAAGACCAAGACCTGTCAATCAAAACTACTGGACCCAGCCCGCTAGAAACGCTACCCCAGCAGGAAACAGTGAGGCTGCTACAAGCGCAACGAGCCAGACACTTTGCCAACAGCTTGTCCCAAGAAGACAGCAGGAGTGACCCGATTCGCTTCAACCTAGGAACCACCCAGCTAGGACGCCGAGAGCCACACCCTGCACCGTGGTGAGAGGCCGAGTCAACCATGTCACCGCAGATGCACCGCATGCTACTACGCGTCGTCTTGGGTAAGTTACTTGTTAACTTTCAAGACTGCACAGCTTTGTTTGACTCGAGCTTCGCATTCGTTTGTTTATGCAAGGCTTTGCTACTAGAAATGATTTGAGGATTGCAAGACTTAAGTGCATGCTTTTAGTTCAAACCCACAGTTCCGAACTCCGAGCGAAAGTAGGATGTTCCGGTGAGAATACTAATAGGTGGAATAGAATTCCTAGCAAACCTTATAATTTTGGAGACCCGGACCTTAGACGTCATATTGGGAATGGATTGGTTATCCAAGCACAAGGCCGTATTGGATTGTGGACGAAGGACTATCTCGATTGAGAGCCGTGTGGGAAGAAAGTGGAATTTCAAGCCACCGCAGCTAGAGATGGACAGTTGATGGTTAACCAAGGCAATCCATAGAGGATGTCCCGGTAGTGAATGAGTACCCGATGTTTTTCCGAAGATCTACCCGGTATGCCGCTACAGGGACATAGAGTTTGTGATAGAGCTTGTACTGCACAAAGACCGATAGCAAAGAGACCCTATCGGATGTCCACCGAGGAGTTGGTAGAAATGAAGAAACAAATAGAAGAGTTAATGGAGAAAGGATTTATCAGGCCGAGTTCGTCGCCGTAGGGAGCACCGGTTTTGTTTGTCAAGAAGAAGGACGGGAGTTTCAGATGTGCATTGACTACCGTGCACTCAACGAAGTCACCGTGAAGAATAAGTATCCGCTACCCAGGATTGATGATTTGTTTGATCGGTTGAGAGGAGCGGAGTTTTCTCAAGATTGATACGAGATCGGGATACCATCGATTGAAGATCCGATCGGAAGATATTCAAGATCGCATTCTCGTCAAGATATGGACATTACTGAGTTCTGATTATGTCTTTCGGTCGGCGAATGCGCCCGGCTTATTTCATGAATATGATGAATAAGGTGTTCATGGAATATTTGGACAAGTTTGTCGTCGTGTTCATAGAGCGATATCCTAGTCTACTCCAAGGCGAGAGGATGAACATGCCGAACACTTAAGGCGAGTTTTGGAAAGGCGAGGAACGACAACTTTTCGCCAAGTTCAGCAAGTGTGATTTTTGGAAGGACAAGGTGGAGTTTCTTGGACATGTAATGACCGCATGAAGAAGTCGCCGTAGATCCAAGCAAAGTAGAAGGCGTGTTACATTGGGAATGACCAAAGACGGTGACCCAGTTCGAGTTTCCTTGGAATGGCGAGGATACTACCGCCGTTTCATCGAAGGCTTTTCGACAATTGCGAAACCTCTTACGCAATTCTTTGAAGAAGGAAAAGAGGTTTGCATGGACGCCGAGAATGTGAGAAAGGATTTCAGAGTCAAGAAGCGATTGACATCAAGACCGTGTTAGTTCTACCGACGTTGCTCAAAGCTTCGATATTTATTGTGACGCATCGCGCCAAGGACTTGGATGTGTCTTTGATGCGGAATGGAAAGGTCGCCGCTTATGCATCAAAGGCGATTGAGGCCGCATGAGGAGAATTATCCGACACATGACCTAGAGTTAGGCTAGTAGTGCATGCCTTGAAGATATGGCGTCACTATCGATCGAGCAGATGTGAAGTGTATACGGATCATAAGAGCCTTAAGTACATATTCACCCAATCGGATCGAATATGAGGCGAGAGAAGATGGTTAGAGTTGATCAAAGACTATAATGTTGGAATCCATTACCATCCCGGAAGGCCAACGTAGTAGCCGATGCTCTGAGTCGGAAAAGCCATACCGTGAGTACGTTGCTAGCCACAAGTCGGGATGAGTTATGTGAGGATTTTCGTAAAATGAGGATTGAGGTCGTACCTAGCGGATTCTTGGCCGCATTAGAAGTAAAGCCTACCCTAGAGGATCGGATCCGAGAAGGACGAGGATGATGACAAGATCCGCGGGATTAAGTCCATCAAGGAGGAAGGCAAGGCGAGGACTTCAAGTTGGATGAGCAAGGCACGTTGTGGATGAAGGATCGCATTTGTGTGCCTAACAAAAGGAGTTAAAGCAATCGATTACGGAGGAAGCCCATGACTCCAAGTACTCAATTCATTCAGGCGCCAAGATGTATCGAGGATCGAAGGAGAGATTACGGTGGCGAGTATGAAAGCGTGAAGTTGCCGAGCATGTTGCCTTGTGCGATGTATGCCGAGAGTCAAGGCAATGCACCGAAAACCAGCAGGATTGCTACAACCGTGAAAATACCTGAGTGGAAGTGGGAGGAAATCGGAATGGATTTCATTACCGGCTTGTCAAGACTCAAGGAGGTTATGACTCCATATGGGTTATAGTGGATCGCTTGACTAAAGTAGCCCATTTTATCCCGTGAAGACCACTTACTCGGGAGATAAATTAGCGAATTGTACATGATCGGGATTGTCTGTTTGCACGGAGTGCCAAAGAGGATCGTATCGGACGGTACCCAATTTACCTCAAGGTTACGGAATAAGTTGCATGAAGCCATGGGAACCCGCTTGAACTTCAAGATGTGCCTTATCATCCACAGACGGATGGACGAGGCCAAAGAGTCAACCAGGTCTGGAGGATATGTTGAGAGCTTGTGCATTAGCTTATGCTACCTCTTGGGATAAGAGTTTGCCGTATCTTTGAGTTCGATTACAACAATAGTTATCAGGCTAGTTCTGAGATGTCACCTTTTGAGGCCTTTGTATGGCCGACCTGTCGGACGCCATTGAATTGGAATGAGACCGTGGCCGTGTCTTTGGGCTGACATTCTTCAAGAGGTGAAGAACGGTCGCCATGATTAGGAAAGGTTGAAGATAGCCCAATCACGACAAAAGAGTTATGCTGACAATCGTCGTCGAGACTTGAGTTTTGAACCAGAAGACTTTGTTTACCTCAGAGTTACGCCTCTCAGGGGAGTTAAGAGGTTCCATGCCAAAGGGAAACTTGCACCCCGTTATGTTGGACCATTTAAGATTTTGAGTCGCAGAGGCGAAGTTGCTTATCACCGGAGTTGCCACGCATCGTTAGCGAGTACATGATGTATTCCATGTGTCCCGATTAAAGAAGTGTCTCCGAGTTCTGAGAGCAGACACCGCTAGAGTCAATTGAGTTGCAAGAGGATTTGACTTATAAGGAGTATCCCATGAGGGTTACGGACACAATGGATCGAGAAACTAGAAACAAGTCAACCCGTTTAAGAGTTCGAGGAGCAACCATGAAGAAAGCGAAGCGACTTGGGAGCCTTGAAGAGGATTTGAAGAAAGAGTTTCCAAACCTATTCCTTTAGTAAGCCCTGAATCTCGGGGACGAGATTCTATTAAGGGGAGGTTTGTAACACCCCAAAATTTTGCTTTCCTTGAATTCATGTGTGATTTGGCACTTTGGTGAATTTTGGAATTTTAAGGATTTATTTGGATTTATTTGGGATTTATTTGAATTTATTCCATTTTGAAATAATTAAAGAATTTAATTTTGCAAATAAAATTTTGTTGGAAATATTTTAATTGAGTCCAAAATGATCCAAAATATTTTCAGAATTTTCTGGAATTTTTCTGAGTCTTTTGCTATTTTTAATGAATTAAATGAATTCGGAATTATTTTAAATATTAAATCGCTGGAAAATGCGAGTGGGTTTGTACTTGTTCACCGAGCCCGAGTCGACTCGAGTTCGAGTCCGACTGAACCATGTGGTCGAGCCGAACCCGCCGTCCGAACCCTAGCCACGACCCTTGGATCAAGATCCAAGCGGTTGTGATTGCGCCCATCACGCCGAACTGAGTCCGACGAGCCAGCTCGCCGAGCGGACCGAGTCCAACTCACGCGGCCGTTGGATCGAGATCCAACGGCTCACGCGCGCCACGCCGCTCTCTGCGCCGCCACGGACTCGCCGTCGAAAGTCGACCTCGGTCTCCGTGCGTTTCACGCAGACGCCGAGACCCTATTTAATCGCCGCCACCACGGTCGTGACCTGACTTCCGTGCGCACCGTGCCCCCAAGCCATCTCGCTGAGCCGCCGTCGTTTGCCCGTCGAGCTCGCCGAGTTGGAATTCGTTCGCCGCGGTTGCCGATCTGCCGCCGTCCGTCGTCCTCGCCGTCATCAAGCCCGGATCCGGATTCCCCAAGGCGAGGCAGCGTTCGAGTACCCTTCACTTCGCCAGAAGCCGGCGCCGTTGGACTCGTCGTCGTCTTCATCTCCGGTGGCCTTCTGCTCCGCCGCGTCGCCATCGCCGTCCGCGAGCTACGCTAGCCGTCCGTCGAGAATCCAAGGGCTCGGATCGCGCCACGTCACACCGGTGAGATCTCACGTGCAACCTCACGGATCTATTTTCAACCGTCGGATCTAGATCCAACGGCTTAGATTGTGCCACGTAGCTAGAAGCGCACCAGGTTAGATTGGATCTTGGCCGTCCGATCAAGATCGAAGCGGTGCAGATCGGAGTTGTTTTTCCAAAGCACTACGCTAGATTTAATCCGCGCCGTTGATTCTCAAACCAACGGGCAAGATCACGCCACGTGGCGGGAAGGCTGGACCGCGCCGGCGCTCCGCAGCGGCGTGTGCAGTGTAACGACACGCGAGGCGCGTGTCGAGGCCCGCATGTCAGTGGCTAATCCAGCCAAGCGCTGACGTCACCCATGACGTCACAGTGGGTCCCACATGTCAGCACCGTGGGCTGAGTCCCCGCTGACGTCAGCGATGACGTCACCCGAGTGGGCCCACAGGTCAGTCTCACGTGGAGTCGTGGACCGAGTCCACGGTGGACCGAGTCCACGGTGGACCGAGCCAAACCGTGGACCAAGCCCATGGACCGGCTGACGTCAGCCAACCAATCAGAGGCTGCCACGTGTCCATGCTGACGCAATAATTAATTTCCGAAAAAGAAAATGATTTAATAAATCGGTTTAATAATTGATTTGAATTTCAAAACTTCAAACGCTTATAACTTTTGCGTTTCAACTCCGATTTGAGTGATTCAAATTTCTAAATTTGTATAAAATTCAGATCTACTCAAATATGAATTTTATTTAATTTTTGGACTAAAGTTTTTCTCTGTAATATTATTTAATTGATTATTTAAACTTTAATAAATCATAACTTTTGCATTTTAACTCCGATTTGAACGATTCCAGTTCCTAAAAATCCAGAAAATTATGTTCTCTCTGTTTATGGATTTTATTTGGAGTTTTGGGATGTTTTTGCCTAGTGTTTATTTGTGTATTTGCTATTTGCACGCTTTTACGAGTAGGCGTTGAAGTCTGGGAAGGATTCGAAGGAGAAGTATTGACTCAGGATCCAACTCAAGACCAAGAGCAAGTACTTTTTGAAGGCAAGTTGTGCTTTGACCATGTTGATCCTATTTGAAATCTATTTTGATTTAAACTATTGCATGCTAGATCAATTAGAAAGATACTTTGTTTAAACATGGGGTTAGATAAATACCAATTTCTTTGTATGACACCTTGATTATTTAAGTATGTGCCATGACCCTTGTCACCCTAGTTGTGGATTACTAGTTGGATATTATTAAATTGCCAACATGGGTTTAGACCGTTGTAGTATCTTTGCTTAGACACCTTTCGTGCTCATGACATGATTTTGGACAATCAAATGTTAATATTGACTTAATGATATATTGAACCTGTTTTGGGAAAAGTATCATGTGATGTTGATGGCACGTGGTGCATGGTAATCAAGCGGGGTTTGATAAGCGATTTTCGATCGGGGCATGTGGCAAGAGTAATCAGTGGGCCGGTGTGGCATTGGGGATGTTGATTTGGTTCTTGGGTAGTCTTGCCCTGGTCACTCTAAGGACTTAACCTTGCAAGCCTTTGAATCGGGTCATACTTGCAACCACATGGCTGGAATGGGGCGGCCCTAGTTGACTAAGTCGCTAAGGACTCACTTGTGGAGCCTCGAGGTGTCAATTACACCGTTTGTGTGATTGTGCGGGGGGCGTGTCGTGGCTGTGGCCAGATACCCATCTAACGGTGTGTTGGTCCCATACTTCGCCTTGGCTAAGGAAGGGATGGTGTAGAGCACGAACCAGGAGGACCACTGTGTTGTTTGAGGCTTAGAAAGGCTTTGTTACGAACTCGCCTTTGTGGTGTTTGACTGTATCTTGTGGGTAAAGTGCATAACCTCTGCAGAGTGTAGAATCTATTTAAATAGCCAGGAGTCCACGATCGACATTGCTCGGGAATTACAGTCAAGGGGTAGACTTTCTGAAAATAACTTGGATTTGAAAGGTTGGATTGGTTTAATAATGAAGATGATGAAAATGTGGTTTAGGATGGGGAAAATGTTTATTAAAACTTCTTGAAAAGTTATTTACGCTTTACTTATTTCTACTGCTTTTGAATCTACTTATATTACTTGTCAAATGCTGTTTACTGCAAATATACCTTGAGCTACTCCTTTGTACCAAGCCATGCATATAGTATATTAGCTTGCATTCTCATGCATGACTTCTTTGAGTACCAAGTACTCACCCTTGCCTCAACACAATACCAGTTGAAGAGGAGACTACACCGGCTTTGGAGGAGGAACTCCAAGAAGATCCGTCTACTTAGGGATGCGAGCCCGATCGGTTGCACTGTGGTATCTTTGGATGGCGCCACGGTTATTTGATTTTCATTTGCTATTATTTTTCTCTGAATAAGTTTCGCCTTGCGAGGCATACATTTTGTAACTTGGCCATAAGGTCGAGTAACCAGTTTGGTTATTTAAATAAAGTACTTTAATGGTATCGTTTGGTATGATTGTGATATTTACCGATGTTAAGGCTGTGTGCACTAAGCGCGTTCTGGACTAGTCTTTGAATACCTGAGAGGGTCCGGATTTGCAAATTCGGGGTCCCGACAACACCCCTTGCGCACGCAGGCCGCCGTGGGCCAAGTCGGGCCAAAAGCCAGTTTCACTGTGCAGCCCGTTTCATTTTCCTTTTTCTTTTGTTTTTCGGATTTTAATTGATTTATAAATCCGAAATTCTGTTTTAAAACTCCAGAAATCCCAGAAAAATTCAGAAACCCCACAAATACATATTTCGAACTGTTTTGCGCCACTGAGTCCAAAAATTACCTCCGCTCCACAATCCGAAGCTCCAAAAATTCCTAAATGACCAAATTGCCCTCCGTTCCCTCCCGGCCCGGTTTCGGTTTCCGTTTTCAGTTTTCGTTTCTTTTTTTCGTTTCTTTTTTTGTTTGTTTATTGTCATTCGTCCTTTTCACGCTAGATCCGGCCGTTGAACAGTTCGAGGAGCAGCAACAGTACCCGGAGCAGGAGCCGGACCTGATAGGAGCCAAGTACGACGACAGTCTCTTAAATTCAGTCGATTCCGCCGCCGAGCAAGGCAAGCCGCACCCCTTTAATCATGTTGCGCCTAAATCATGCCTGTTAAAATTAGTAATTAATTTCTATTGCATTGTTTTACTGTATGTTGAATATTGAAATTCGTTATTTTAGAATGACATGATGCCTAGTTAATGCCGAATTGTTCATTAAACCTCCTTGATAATGTTGAACCCTATTAAACCATTGTTAACCCTAGATTTAATTATGGCATGTTAGTAAATTATTAATTCTGTTAGTTAGCTCAAATGTTTTAAAATGGAAATAAATGTTGTCGAGTCACTTGCTCAAAGTTTGTAAATGTGCTACAGTCAGGAGGACAATATTAGGCTATCCACGAGGTGGAATTGAGTTCGATCCCCGGCTGATTATTAATGCCTTGGTTTGTGTGGTGGCTGGTACGGTTGGTACCAGATGGGTTTGTGGACAGTTAAGGCTTGATCTTTGGCAATATAAGGATGATAACCTCCTTGAGCAAAGTAAATAACTTAAGTTTCCGCTCAACCACAAGTCGGACTAGTCAGTGGACTCGTCTCCGACATAGCTCAGTACATTGGTCGTTTCCTGGGAAACACTTATTGTTTTGGTGGTACTATTCTCTAAGGAGAATAGAGGATAGCGCTTCCTAGAAGGGAAGTGTATGAGGGCATGGAACGGGAATGGACCGTAGTGTCATTCACCGATTCTCACAACGGTAGGTGTTTGTTGGAAAAGTGGGTTCTAACGTAGCGTTCAGACCTATCGGCTAAGTGTTGGATCCAGGAAATGTGCTAACAAAAGGTTGTGATAATCTTGGCCTGGCCGCATGCATTTAAGTTGCATGTAAGTTAGCGCTTGGTATTAACGGTCTTAGATATCTTGTGGGTAAAACTGAGCACCTCTGCAGAGTCTTAATTAAGTGGTATTCGAATACGCCGTGCTTCTGGTCAATGGAGATAAGTTTGATTTGGGGTGACACCTGTAACCAAGCTCAAGTAAATTTGGTGAATTTTGTGAATATGGCTAAGTGGTGTTGAACTTGGAACCCCCCCAGTTACTATTATTTTATGGTTTTGTGTTTCAAATGTAAAATGATGTTAGAAAATAAATCTGCATCCACAATACTTAAAACTGTGCCATCCGTTGAAATCCCTTACATATAATATTCAGTATTTTCCTGTGCGACTTGTTGAGTACTCTCGTACTCACGCTTGCAAACTCCGCCCGTTTTCAGAGTTCCAAGACGCTGGCAAGTATCAAGAAATCGTAGATGGCGATTTGATTTGGTTTTGAGGTCTTAGTCTTTTGCTCAGGCCTGCCTGTGCGGTGTTTTGGTATTGTAAGTTAGTTGGGCCCTGTTGCGCCCTTTTTGTAAAAATTTAGCCGTTAGGCTTTATATTCAATAAAAAAGAGATTGATATAAATTCTTTTTCTGACAATGGATACTTGGTTCTCGACAACTAATCTTCCTGGTTAGCTGTCGATGTATTTAAACACACCCCTGAAAAGACGGTCCATCACACCACAGAAAAGAAAGAGCAGTGGCGCCGCACAAAACAAAAATGAAGAATCGTGCGATGCTACAGCATCGGCGTGGCGTGGAAAGTGCGGGTCGATCCAAGCAGCAGAGAGGACGCGGCGTGCGAAGCAAAAAACCAATCATACCCAAAATTCATGAAATTCCGGTTTTTAATATCCGGAATTTCAAATTCCGGTTTTTGCATGTTCGGATTTTCAAAAATCGGATATTGCGTATTTGGAATCTGGAAAACCGGGTATTGAGTATTCAGTACGTGAAAATCCGGGTATTGCATACCCGGTTCCTGGAAACCCGGGTATGAAAGGCATACCTGGTTTCTCAAAAACCAGGTATGGGGTGCGTATAGGGTGACGTTTCTTGTCTGTATTGCTCGACCTGATTATCTCCCCTTACCCGTCACGTCGCTCGAGTATGCCTTTCCATACCTAGTTTTCCAGAAACCGGGTATGCAATACCCGGATTCCACGTACCGAATACTAAATACCCGGTTTTTCAGAATCCAAATAAGTAATATGCGGCTTTTGATAATCCAAATACGCAAAAACCGGAATTTGAAATTCCAGGTATTCAAAACTGGAATTTCAAATTCCGTGTATGATTAGTTTTTCTGTAAATATGCGAAAGTGTTGTATCGTTTTGTGAATACAGATCAAATTTTATATCAAATACAAAATTTTCTAAAAGACCTCGAGATCAAATCTTATATGAAATACAAAAATTTTCAAAAGACCGAGGCCTTGGAAATAAGTCATTCCCAGACACAGAAGATTCTTACTGCTGCCATTAAATTCTATGCGCGCATTGCATGTACCTAATTCCAAACAAAAACAGTACCAGACAATACTACTATATCATATTGATACGGTGATTCTATGCATGTGTTAATTATAGATGCTTATTTAATTTAGTTTTATTTCATGATCTTAGATTAATAATTATATATTGATCTTTTAGGTTTGTTTATTATTTTATTAATTTATAGAATTAATAAAAACAGAAAAAATTAGGTTTAGATGTTAGTTCACATTAATTCACATCTCTCTTGGTACGCCTTGATCTTTCATAGCACAATATATATAGCTCGAATAAGAACATTCGAAGATTGTTAATGCACCGGAACGTAAGTTCAGATCGGCATTTTCGCTTCAAATAAGACTATTTTCAGGATGTGCCATATCTTTGATGACGACAGAGACGAATCGAAGATTCCTCGCTATAGACTAATTACTATAATCTCTACTATATAAAGTAAGAGTTTCTTCCCACGTCATATTAATTGCCCTGCTTAATTGCCCTACGCAATAAACGAAGCGTTACTTTAATTAGCCATCTTTTGCAAGAAACAAAACGTTAAAGATAGATGTTTGATCTTATGAAATAGTATTTTTTTTTAATCTTTATTTTTCGTTATCAATTTTGTTTTTCGTAGCAACGCACGGGCATATAATCCTGTTAATATCCGGGAGGTTCCCAGGATCGGCAGGGTGTCCACCTGGCACCCCGGGATTTTTCAAAAAAAAAAAACCATCCATTTTTTCCAAAATTACGGATAGGCCCCTGTGAATTTACAAATAGGTCCTTCATGATTTTCTGTGAGGGGGAAGATTAACTTTTTCGGTTCGCGTTTAGGTTCCCCGTTCGCCGTTTTACGGAAAGAGGCTCCCGTTAAATACGAATCGCGAACGAACCCTTTTCTAATTTTTCGGGATAGCGAACAGGACCAAAAAATTAACAAATAAGTCCTCGCACTTTACAATCAAGTCCTTTCTCTGTTTTACCCGAAAAAAATGTTTTCGTGGTCCGTTTTTCCTCCGGGGCATGGGAAAGATGTTTTCGTTGTCCGTTTTTTCTAAACAAAAATGGATTCAAGTCCTTTCCCCGTTTTGCCCGGAAAAAATATTTTCGTTGTCCGTTTTTCCTCCGGAGCATGGGAAAAATGTTTTCGTTGTCCTTTTTTCTAAAAAAAAATATAGATTCAAATCCTTTCTCCGTTTTGCCTGAAAAAAAATGTTTTCATTGTCCGTTTTTCCTCCAGAGCATAGGAAAAATAATTCAAGTTCTTTCCCCGCTTTGCCCACAAAAAATGTTTTCGTTGTCCGTTTTTTCTCTGGAGTTCTCCGTTTTACCCGAAAAAAATGTTTTCGTGGTACGTTTTTCCTCCGGAGCATGGGAAAAATATTTTCGTTGTCCGTTTTTTCTCATAAAAGAAATTTGTTTTCATTGTCTGTTTTTTCTCGAGACCCTGGGAAAAACGTTTTCGTGGTCCATTTTTCCTCAGAAAAAAACGTAAATGTGTTTTTCGTTCATCATTTCTCTGTTTTGGTCGAAAAAATGTTTTCGTAGTCTGATTTTTCTTCGGATACTGGGGAATCATACCTCCATTATAACTTAGAGGGTCCGTTTTTTCTCTGAAAAAAGCTTTTTCGTTTTCCCAGGAAAACATGTTTCCGGATCCACTGCTACTCCTCCAGCAGAAATAACATGACCCAGGAAAGAAACTTCCTTTAACTAAAAATCACACTTGCTAAACTTAGCATAAAGCTGATGTTCTCTTAACTTCTCCAGAACGATCCTCAGATGATCTTCATGTTCTTTTCTACTCTTGGAATAGACAAGAATGTCGTTAATGAAGACTACAATGAACTTGTCTAAGTATTCTATGAACACCTTATTCATCAAACTCATGAAATAGGAAGGGGCATTTGTCAATCCGAACGACATCACGGTAAACTCATACAGTCCATATCTGGTAGTGAAAGCTGTCTTTGGTATATCTTCTTTCCTTATCTTAAGCTGATGATACCCCGACCTTAAATCGATTTTGGAGAAAACTTGGACTCTTTTCAACTGGTCAAACAAATCATCTATCCGAGGTAACGGATACTTGTTCTTTATTGTCACCTCGTTCAAAGAACGGTAATCTATGCACATCCTTAGACTACCATCCTTTTTCGTGACGAAGATTACGGGTGATCCCCAGGGCGACGAACTGGGCCTAATAAACCCTTTCTCCTGCAACTCTGCAATCTGTTTCTTCATTTCCACTAACTCATTGGCAGGTAGCCGGTAAGGCCTTTTCGAAATCGGAGCCGTACCAGGTACAAGCTCGATCACGAACTCAATATCTCGATCTGGTGGCATACCAGGCAGATCTTCTGGAAACAAGTCCGGGTATTCACTCACTATGGGCACCTTTTCCAACGATGTACCTTTCAGACGTTTCAGGGTACTACCCCCCTTAGAGGAAAGATTAGATAAGAATTCCACTCGAATTCCCTTAGGGCTGGTAAGAGAAATGGCTCTACAA
The DNA here is from genome assembly GCA_036346355.1 of Rhipidocladum racemiflorum. Taxonomy (NCBI): domain Eukaryota; kingdom Viridiplantae; phylum Streptophyta; class Magnoliopsida; order Poales; family Poaceae; genus Rhipidocladum; species Rhipidocladum racemiflorum. The sequence continues at coordinate 27,841,223 of CM070571.1, forward strand.
GCACAATCTATCTGACCCTTGTACTTGGTTAACAAATCCATTCCAAGGATTACTTCTATACCCTTAGTATCCAATAATATTAAGTTCGCTAGGAACTTTACCCCTTTTATGATTATATCCATTTTCGGGCAAATAGCAGTTGTTCTTAATTCTTTACCAGGGGATTGAACTAACAAGGGGTTTTTTAACTGAATTGTATCCCAACCATGCTTTCTAACCAAGTATTATGATATAAAGGAATGCGTTGCACCAGAATCAAATAGAACTGAAGTATGCACTGAGTTGACGAAGAATTTACCAAAGACCATATCTGGTGCATCCTGAACTTCCTCAGCCGTGACGTGATTCACACGCCCTCTTCCAACGGTCCGAGGGGTACGCGGGGTCTGTGGTGTACCTCTCCCTTGAGTTGGTGCCGGGGCACGGGCTGGGGTAGATCCCAGATTGAACCGGACTGGGGTGACGGCTGCCGCTTCTGAGGACAATTACTGGCGTAATGTCCCATCTCCCTGCAATTGAAGCATTGCACTCCTACAGTGGCGGTATTGCTCTTCGGGGCTTTGGTTCCTGCATTGCCGGCAGGCGCTTGACCGACTGGGCGAGGGGTGGACATTGAGGTCCTAGGCAGGTTGGAGGCTGGCAGCCCCTCTTGGGCTAACTTCTTTGGAAAGTACGAGGCCTAGAGCTGCTAGCACCTCGCTGACTCTGGAACATCGTCTTCCTTTTCCTTGATTCAAACAGCTGACGCTGAGCATCTTCTTGGATTAAAGCTTTGTTAACCATGTGCTGGAACGTCGGGAAGTCACTTGATACTAGCTGAACCTTAAGATTAGGGTCCAGACCCTCCATGAACCTCCAGATCTTAGCCTCATCAGTTGCGACATCAGCAACCGCATAGCGTGAAAGTTGGGTGAAGCGATTCAAATATTTTGACACCGAGAGATTCCCTTGTTGCAGCTTGTGGAACTCTCTCCTTTTCATCTCCATGATTCCTTTAGGAATATGGGTGGCCTGAAACGCTTCCACAAACTCACCCCAAGCAATGTTCTGAGCATCCTCATGAGCAGCACAATAAATTTCCCACCAACTCGCTGCTGTACCCTTAAGCTGGTGCAACGCAAATCGCACACTCTCTACTTCATCACACTGGGTCAAGTAGAGCTTTCTCTCGACTTCCTTGAGCCACTCATCTGCTTCCAAAGGGTACACAGATCTAGCAAAAGTTGGAGATCTAGTCCTCATGAACTCCCCAAACTTGGACTGGGGTGGCCCAGCTGCGGCTTGGGCTGGTGCAGCTTGGGGCGGGTTGAGAGCATTTTGCGCCAAAGCTTGCAAGAGTTGAAGCTACATCGCCATCATTTGTTCCAAATTTGGCGGATGAATCGGGGGTGGAGGTGGTATCGGTTCTGGCTGAGCTGCAGGCGGTTGCCCATTCTCCTGTTCCTGCTGCTGCTGTTGATCCACCGGTTCTCCCTCCTGGATCTGCACTCGTCCACGATCGCGCCCACGGCCTCTACCTCTTCCTCTTCCACGACCACGGCCTCTTCCTGGGTTCTCCATCTGAAACAAGGACGGCCAAAGCACCAGGAAAGACGGAAAAGCAAAGATAAGAAACAGGGGACTACAACATCCACAAAGACAAAGGCACACAATAGAATGAAAACCAGCAAACTCTTTATTAACTCAAAATAGTTTGATAACGATGGCTGGATCACAACTGCCCAAGGCACGATCCAGACCAACACAAGCATTTATTAATCGTTCTAGCAAACAAAATTAAGGCCCTCCAGACTAAAACATCTAGGTACTCGCGTCGCTCTCGAAGACACGCGGGGACGGGTCCTCCTCCTCCTCGCTCCTGCTGTGGGACGGGGTAGCTGCTGAAGAAGGCCCTGCACCTCCAGGGGCAGCTAAGAAACTCAGAGAAACCCCCAACGGCGACGGGCGACGAACTGACTTGCGTGCGGTCTCCCGAGTCTTTAGGCCTCGACGATGCTTTGCTGGCGAAGCATCCGGAGTCAACCCTCTCCTGGGCAGATCCTCCGGGACTGGCACTGGTGCTACTGGCTGTGCCGCCTGCACAGGGGCTGGTGGAGGAAGAACGACTACCTACTGAGCCTCCTTCAGCTGGCGAATCTCCTCTCGAGCTACTGCCAACTTCTGGTACATATCCTGGAGCTCATGGGCGGTGCTGACATATGCCTCATCCTGGGCTCGGATGAGTGATCCGATATGCACAATCGTCGGATCGGCCTCCTGATCCATACTCTGAAACCTGCTGTGGTACCTCCCTTCCTCATGGCATGGAAACAGGCGGTACGAGGAACCCTCCAGTCTGTCACTGTAGCTGCTGCCCAAGTGGATAATGGCCTGTCTTGCCGCATCTTCAAGCGCATCTCTCATCTTCAGTCTCTTCGACGTGAAGTAGAACGGACGATCCTCTGCCAAACTCCGACTCCTGGCGTGCACCAATAGCCTAACCTTCCACGTGCTGTAGCCAATGCTAGGCACGGAGGTACAACGGTACTCTGGGCGGTGGGGAAACTCAAGCTCTTGGAGCATCAAGGACAGCTCCGCACAAAAGCCTCCAGCCAAGGACGCAAAGGTGGTGCAAGTCGACATCTACAAATTTTGAAACAAGTTGAGATTAGTAACCAGATTTAAATAACAGATAAGGTAAGCTCAAGACACTAAGATAGGAGAGGTAGAAGCACAAAAACTTAAAATTTTATAAGTATGTTTTTATGAAAATATTAGTCTTTAAGGCTTTGCCAGTCTAACTAGGTCACGGCCTACAGTCGTCCAGGCTCTGATACCACCGCTGTGAGACCCCGGATCAGCTATCCAAAATCTCCTATGTATTTTTGTACTAGTCCCAGATCAGTAGCTAGTACACACAGTCAACAGTGATACATCATTGCCGAACATACCGAAATTGTAACATAAATATAAAGTATTAGCCATATGGCTACTTATTACAATACGCGGTCACAAGACCGGAGACACGGCAGCAGAAACAAAACGACAAAAAGCGAAAACCAAAAACACCACATGCGACAACAAGACACGCAATTAGCTCTCCTGACGATCTTCCTCAAACTCCTCAGCGTAGAACTCACCGTCTTCAACGGCGTCCTGATAGTTCTCTGATGACAACAGTTTATGTAGTATGTGATTACAAAAGTACTCAGCAAGTCTGGGAAATTATGTACATGTAGGGCTTTCCAAGGAAGGCTTAATATGGTTCTTTTGCATAAAGCCAAGTTTCATCAAACCATACTTGTTAATAAGTTTCATAAAGCCTATTTTAGCAATTCTTTTTAACAAATGAATTATGTAATAATTCAGTGAGGGTTCGATCCACCATCACTAGTATAAGGGCTCTATCCGCCACAATTTAAAAGAGCAAGATTATCACACATGACTCTATCCGTCATGACATGAAAAACAGGTTCCAACTACCTGGTTGGCTCAAACCGCCAATAAAACATCCGAGAGTTCTAACCACTCCTGAATCCCAAAACATCATTTATTTTCGAAATCAAAACCAAAACCAAAGTCCACCAGTATGAAAGCATTCTTTGCTTTGCCCTTGACTGTAGGCACGGCTATTCGAATAGTTTTAACTCTGCAGAGGTGTACAGCTTTACCCACAAGACATGATATACCCTTAGCGCTGTCGGGACCCGAATCTGCAAATCCGGACCCTCTGTGTATTCAGCACTAGTCCAGGAACGCGCTAGTGCACACAGTCTTAACATCGGTAAATATCACAATCATACCACTCTATACTAATAAAGTACTTTAATTAAATAATCAAACTGGTTGCTTGACCTTATGGTCAAGTTACAAATATACGCCACGCAGGGCGAAAGACTTATTAAGAGAGAAATAATAGCAGCGGAAAATAAGATAACATCGTGGCGCCATCCAGTATACCACAGGCAGGGATGTGATCAGATCGGATACGGTCGAATATCGTCCTATTCATATCCGTATCCGTATTTTTTATCGAATACAGAATCGAATACGAATAGTTTCGAATACAGAATCGAATACGAATTATACAGGATAATATCGGTTACGAATACAGATCGAATACGGATCGGAATCAACATGGATACGAATAATATTAGTCGGATACTTTAAAATCCAATTTCAGTTTTTTTCCAAAATCGGTCCAAATTTAAATTCAAAATTCCAAAAGAAATATATTTGTATGTCTTTTTTTCTTGCCTTTTTATCCCTAGCTTGTCATACATGTGACTCTGTGAGTAACAATGTACCCCATTGCAATAATTGAACCAAATGATTTGCAGCTGGCATATGCTGTTGAATCCTAAGTAGCCCTCCTAAAACGCCACTTGCCAATTTCTGTACCACCTTTACCCAAATATCTCCAAATTAGCATTTAGCACACATGAACACATTATATCTTGTCATCCAATGCACTTACCTACGAAACAGTGAAACATGTTAAATTGTTAATGTGTTATTTTGAAACGTGTTATTCGGATAATATCCGTATGTCATATTCGGATATTATCCGAACAAAAACTCGGATATTCCGTATCCATCGGATAATCAGTGTTCCATATCCGTATCCGTATCCATGTAAATTATCTGTATCCATATCCTTATCCGAGAAATCAACTGGATATTTGTGAAACTATCCAAATCATCATCCAAATCAATTCAGTCGGTCGGTCGGTCGGTCGGTCGGAAAATATCCGTACCAGTTCCATCCCTAACCACAGGCAACTGACTGGGCTCGCTCCCTAAGTAGACGGTTCCTCTTGGAGCTCCTCCTCCAAAGCTGGTGTAGATTCTTCTTCAACTGGTGTTGTATTGCGGCAAGGGTGAGTACTTGGTACTCAGCAAGTCATGCACAGAATGCAAGCTAATAGACTATATGTATGGCTTGACACAAAGGAATATCTCAAGGTATATTTGCAGTAAGAGCGTTTAACAAGTATCATAAGTAGATTTGAAAGCAGTAGAAACAAGTAAAGCATAAATAACTTTTCAAGGAGTTTAGTAAACATCTTTCCCATCCTAATCCACATTTCCATCAACATCATTATTAATCCAACCCAACCTTTCAAGTCCAAGTTATTTTTGAGAAAGTCTAACCCTTGACTGTAATTCCCGAGCGATGTCCAATACCGCGGACACTGCTATTCGAATAGATTTTACACTCTGCAGAGGTTATGCACTTTACCCACAAGATACAGTCAAACACCACAAAGGCGAGTTCCCGTAACAAAGTCTTTCGGAAACTTCTAACAGTACAAGTGGTCCTCCCCGGTTGTTGCACACTAACCCTTCCCTTAGCTAAGGCGAAGTTTAGGCCAACCACTCGTTAGATGGGTACCTGGCCGCAGCCCCGGTACGCTCCCCCGTACAACATACACAAAGGGTGTAGTTGACCTCCTGAGGTCCCACAGCTGGTACGTTATTAGCAACTTAATCAACTAGGTCCGTCCCATTACAGACATGTGGTTGCAAGATTGACTCAGTTCAAAGGCTTGCAAGGTGAAGTCCTTAGGGTGACCAGGGCAAGACTACCCGAAGAACCAAACCAACGTTCCCGGTGCCACAACTGGCCCACCTGATCATTCTTGCCACATGCCCCGGTCAAAAGCTATTTAACAAACCCCAGTTGGTTACCATGCACCACGTGCCATCAACATCACATGATACCTTTCCAAAACTGTTCAATATGTCATTAAGTCAATATTAACGTTTGATTGTCCAAAATCATGTCATGAGCACGTAGCAGGTCTAAGCCATACAATACAACGATCTACAAACCCATGTTGGCAATTTAGTAATGTCCAACTAATAATCCACAACTAGGGTGACAAGGGGGTCATGGCACATATTTAAATAGTCAAGGTGTCATACAGCAATTTGGCATTTATCTAATTTCCCATAATTAAGTAAAGCATTTTCTATTTGAACTAGCATGCAATACATTAAATCAAAATAGGTTTCAAAATGGGATCAATATGGTCAAAGCACAACTTGCCTTCAAAAAGTACTTGTTCTTGGTCCTGAGCTGGCTCCTGGGTCAACACTTTTCCTTTGAATCCTTCCGGCACTTCAACGTCTACTCGTAAAGCGTGCAAATAGCAATTCACGAATAAACAATAGGCAAAAAGTGTCCAAACATCCAAATAAAATCCATAAACAGAGAGAACATAATTTTATGAATTTTTAAGAACTGGAATCGCTCAAATCGGAGTTAAAACACAAAAGTTATGATTATTTAAAGCCTAAATAATCAATTAAATAATATTACAGAGAAAAACTTTAGTCCAAAAATTAAATAAAATTCATATTTGAGTAGATTTGAATTTTATGAATTTTTAGAAATTTGAATCGTTCAAATCGGAGTTGAAACGCAAAAGTTATAAGCGTTTGAAGTTTTGAAATTCAAATTAATTATTAAACCGAATTATTAAATCATTTTCTTTTTCGGAAATTATTTATTGCGTCAGCAGTGACAAGTGGCAGCCCCTGATTGGCTGGCTGACGTCAGCCGGTCCATGGGCTTAGCCCACGGTTCGGCTCGGTCCACCGTGGACTCGGTCCACGCCTCACGTGAGACTGGCAGGTGGGACCCATTGGATGACGTCAGCACTGACGTCACCACGCTCGACGACGCTACTGACAAGCGGGCCCCACCGTGACGTCAGCGATGACGTCATGGTGCGGTTCTGCTGTCCCGCTGACACGCGGGCCCCGCGTGTCAGAGACACGCGCTCGCGTGTGTGTGGCGCGGCCAGGGTACACGTGGCACGATCGTGTCCGTTGATTTGAAAATCAACGGCCGCGATTAGATCCAGGGTTAACACGTTGAAAACTACACGGTGATCGTAGGCCGTTCGATCTAGATCGGACGGTCCGGATCTAACCCTACGATAACGCTGATACGGCACGTGGTGATCGTGGGCCGTTGGATCTTGATCCAACGGTCCAGATCTAATCGGGTTTGGAAGCACGTGAACTCACCTCAATCGCACGATCAAGATCGGACGGCGCGCAGAGCTCGCGAGGGCTGATGGCGGTGTGGTGGTCGGGGACGAACGGAGCTGGGGAAGGCGACCTTCGAAGCGACGTTGCGGTGCTCCTCTGGCGAGATGGGTTCACGGCTCGGGCGCGTCTCGGCGAGGGGTTTTCGGATCCGGGCTCGGTGTCGACGGAGCGGCTCTGGACACGGCGGGAGACGGCAGAAAGCACTGTGGAGACCCAACCAACTCCGGCAAGCAATCGGGCACGAACGGTGGCGGCTAGGGTTTTGGGAGGTGGGGCAAAAGGTGCGCACGGTTGAAGCGAACCTCGGAGGTGGCGCGGGGCTTTAAATAGCCTCGGCATGCGCGCGTAGGGCGGAGCCCTATGCCCACACGGCGGAGCAGTCCGAGCCGGATCCGGCCGGGGAAGATGACGCCTCCACCGTACACGTGGCGCGATCCACGGCCACGATGGCCTGGCGCGCACGGATCCGGATCGGATCCGATCGAACGATGCGGCGCGGATCCTGACCGTTGGATCTTGATCCGACGGTCCCACACCCAATTAGGGTTTGGACGCGGTTCGGCCGAATCACGTGGCTCGGGTCGGACTCGAGTCCGACTCGGACTTCGGTCCTGGTCGGATGAACAAGATTTGACCCGACTTCGATTTTCCAAATGATTTAATAATTAAAATAATTTCCAAGAATTCATTTAATTCAAGAAAAATAGTAAAATACTCGAGAAAAATTCGGAAAAATTCTGGAAAATATTTTAGGGCATTTGGGACTCAAATAAAATATTTCCAACAAAACTTTATTTGAAAATTTAATTTCTTTAATTATTTCAATATGGAATAAATTCAAATTAAATCCAAATAAATCCCAGAAAATTCCAAAAATTCACAAATGTGCAAAATAATATTTAATTTCATGAAAAGCAAAAATTGGGGTGTTACAAGCGCCATGTACAATTAACAGACTTCCTTAGGTGTGTCGGCAGGGATATCATGACAAGGCATTTACAATGTATATGCCTAACCCGACTCCCCCGCTGAGGTTTCACCGTTGTTAGGGTTCTATCTACCCAGTACAGAAGCCCCCTCTTGCACCGTGTGGGGAGTACAACTTGCCTCTATCCGGCACCCACATTCCACCAACTGGCAAGTCTAAGTTAGGTTTTTATAAATTACTTAGCCAGGTCGTACCATGTTAGACATGTGGTAGTACGGTTATGCTTAGAATGGACAGTCATAAACGTCGGTCCTTAATTGATTTGGGGCGATACTTGCACATTGGAAACTAGTGCTCAATCCGCACCCACCCGACATTCCAATCCGCCCAAGTCCAAACCCTTTTTCCTTTTTATTTTTATTTTGGAAAAATAGTACCAAATACTTTGGAATAATTCCCAAATCACAATTTAAATCACAACTTTTGTATAATCCCACCTATGGGTCATTTTCATCAATTCAAGCACTAAGCATATCTATCGTTCTAATCAACAAATGTCACATTATAAGATAGTCATGATATAACAAAGTATCCTAGGGTTACAATTAAGCATTGATAACAATAATCAAGGAGATAATCGCAATTGGGATTAACGAATCATTTATATTTGACATACGATGATAAACATAGCAATGCAGGTTTATAAAACATGGTAAATCATTTGCAAACATAGGATCAAGATGCGTCAAGGAACTTGCCTTCAGTCGCAGCGAGGAGGTCGAACTCTTGAAGTCCGGCGGCGGGGTCGGCGGACTCGGCAGTATCCTCGGCTACGCGCAAAACGGTACAACAAATAAATAAAAATAAATAAAATAAAATCCAAAAATTATAAAAGTAGTACTGGCAGGTAGATATTGAATTTAGATGAATTTATGAATTTGAACGGAGTCAATCGGAGTTCGGACGGAAAAGTTATGAGCGTCCGAAGTTGGAACAATCTGGAAAATACGAAATCGGGGAATATTCCAGAGCATCTTCTTTTTCTGATTATTGGATTAATTGGAGTCTATTACATGTGGGGCCGGCCTATCATACTCTTGGGAGCTTCTTCCCCATGGAAGTAGAGCAGAGGAGCACCAAGCTCCATGGGCGCCGGCGGTGGAGGGCCGGACGGCGGCGGTGGCCGCGGCAGGACGGCGGAGGTTGCACCATGACAGAGCGAGGCGCATGTGGGCCCGGCCAGCGGCGCGACACGGTGGGTTCGGCCGGCAGCCAAGTGGCGGCTGCGCGCCAGACGGCGCGGCGTGGCCGGGGCCGGAGGCGGCGAGGCAGCTGGCACCGGCCAAGCGACGGCGTCTGCTACCGTGCGCATGGGGCGACAGGCGGCGAGGCGGCGGGCGGCTGGACGGCGCCGGCGGCACGCGCACGAGCGACGCCCAAACAGAGGGCCCAACATTTCTCCAATATTCGAAATTTTTCGAGAAAATTGAATATGGCCTCAAAAATTGATTAATGAATCATCTAGGGTACCTCTAGATGGACTTAAAAGTGCAAGGAATTGAGCCCAAACTCACCGAAGAAGATGAATTTAGCGATGAACGGAGGTTCGGCCGAAGCAACTCAACCACGAAATTCGTCGTCCCCACTTGATGAAACCTAAAATTGATTGAAGGATTAGAATCTAGACATCCATACGAACACGAGGAAACAACCGGAATCGGATTTGGATCACCGGAGAGGAAGATATGAGGATGAACACGAAGAACACGAAAATGTGGCTTCCTCGTCGGTTTCCTTGATCTAGCGGACAAATGGCGGGGAGAGGCTAAATAAGAATGAGACTACCGGGAAGAGCACTCCACCACGGAGATTTCAGAGGTGGAAGTGCGCCGTTTGGGGGAAGAAACGGCCGATTTATTGCCATTAACGTGATTTTCGGTTTTGGAAAGATTAAGCCATTTCTGGCGAGATCCCGGGCTAATGATGGTGAGGAATGGAAAGGTCTCATCGCTACGAATCCAACGGATCCGGCCGTTCGTGATTTGAGGCATTATTGCAAGAGTTATGGTTGTTTGAATAGATGAACTAAGCATGGAAAGCTTGCTATTCTTCTCTGGAAATTCCTGCCAACGTGAGGTTGAAGAAGGAGGAACAGTGCTGCCACGTGTCACTCCGTGATTGGCCGAGGTTTACGTGAAAGTGACGCCGTAGAGAAAAATTAGCAAAAATAGTCTAAAAATTCCAGAAAAATTCCTAGAACCATTAGGGAATATTTGGAACCCAATAAAATTGGTTTCGCTGAATTTGGATGAAATTTGGAGATTTGAATATTCTGGAGCGAATGCGGGCATTAAACAAAAAGCCGCGTGAGATAAAATACCAGAGAGCCTCCAAAAATCTTGGGAAAATTTCCAAAATATTTTTAGAATATTTGGGACCTAATGCAATAGGTTCTGGGATTTTTGGAGCATTTTTGAACTCGAGCGAAATTTCGGGTACTGACGGAAATATGAAATTTGATTTTTCGGACGAAGGAGAATTGAACTCCGATTTTGGGTGGATAAGGATGCCAGGTTAAATTAAACACCAATTAAAATCCAAAATTTTGAATTTAATTAATTTAAATTAGACTTTTCCAGAAAGCCGAAATTGAGGATGTTACAAAGTGCGAAGTCGAGCCTCAATTTGTGCTACATAAGATCAATCCCCCAAATCAGATTTCCTCACAAATGCTTAGCTCAAGAACTCGGCAAAAAGGAACAAGCCTTTAGCACACAACCAAGCAAGGAACCATAACAACCTTGCTCAGTGCAAAGCTCCAGAGCAGTCAATCCGGAGGACATAACTTCACCGTCCAAGCTCACCGGCTAGCACCGAAACCAAAGGCAAAGAGGGAAATTAGAGGTGAAATCACAACTAAAAAAATCTGCTCTTTCGAGAGGAACCTAAGGCCAAACTTATAGGGGAAACTAGAGAGGTCATGGCCGAGACACCTACCCACGACGCAATCGTCCCCCAATTCCAGTGAGGAGCTTGCGCCCCTCCTGGGTTGGGGCCACCCCAAGCGAACGGGAGTATAGGACTTAGTCCTCTTCTCTCCTCCCTGACCCTCCCCCTTTTCTCCTACCCCAATGGGTTGGCTAAAAGGCCCATTTAAAGAAATGGGTCAGCCCAAGTTCCAAACTCTAAATTTTCAACCTTGTTTCACAACAAAAGAGACTAACGAGTAATACGAGATGTTATCTCAGTGCATCTTATTTTCAGCAAAAGATTGGTTTATGGATGGGCATGTGGCCTAGTGGTGGGAGCAAGGGTGTTTGTTTTCCCACCCGAATTCGATCTCTAAGATCGATGCGGTGTACCATATTTATTTAGAGTACACATATGTGTGTACGTTCAGTAGAAAAACACATACTTGCTTTCCATGAGACTATGGAGCATCTGCAAATTTTTCCAGCCTATGTAGTGTAAGTGCAAATGTGTGTGTGTTTGCGTGTGTAGTGTGAGTGAGGTCTGCATCCTTACTGTACTTACATACCACAAAAAAGGGTTGCGTAGGACCAAAAAGGCGATTAGAGGGGGGGGGTGAATAGGGGCGAAATAAAATCCCCCCCTAAAATTCAAACCACCAAGAGAACAGATCGAATAAACTGTATAATCCGAACATGTGGTTGGATGAGAAGTACCCCCTACCAGGAGGTCAGATGAACAATGCTCAGATAAATAATGAAAATTGCATTGGTGGGATGAACAGTAAACATGAACTGGTCAGATGAACAATAAAAAACTGCACTGGTCGGGTGTGAACAGTAACTCCAACTAGTCGACTAGTGGAGGTTGGATAAATAGTACCCCCGATCAGTTGAGGTCAGATGAACAGTACCTCCAACTAGTTGAGGTCGAATGAACAATATTCTAATAAATAGTGTTTGGGTGAACAGTAATCAGCGCGATCTCAAAAACAAGAATCGATGTAACTTTTGATTGGCGGATCCCAAACTTGTGAAACTGTGTGTGCACCTTCCAATGGATGTCAGGAACCAATTCCAACCTTCAATTGCAAGGATTGATGTCGGGACCCCGAATTTGCAAATCCGGACCCTCTGTGTATTCAGCACTAGTCCAGGAACGCGCTAGTGCACACAGTCTTAACATCGGTATATATCACAATCATACCAATCGATACTATCAAAGTACTTTATTTAAATAATCAAAGGGTTACTTGACCTTATGGCCAAGATACAAATATATGCCTTGCAAGGCGAAACTTATTAAAAGAGAAATAATAGCAGCGGAAAATCAAATAACTTCGTGGCGCCATCCAGTATACCACAGGCAACTGACTGGGCTCGCATCCCTAAGTAGACGGGTCCTCTTGGAAATCCTCCTCCGAAACTGGCGTAGTCTCCTCTTCAACTGATATTGTGTTGAGGCAAGGGTGAGTACTTGGTACTCAGCAAGTCATGCATGTAATGCAAGCTAATATACTATATGCATGGCTTGGTACAAAGGAATAGCTCTAGGTATATTTGCGATGTGACTTTTGACAAGTAATAAGAGTAGATTCGAAAGCAGTAGAAATAAGTAAAGCATAAATAACTTTCAAGAAGTTTAACAAACATTTTTCCCCATCCTAAACCACATTTCCATCATCTTCATTGTTAACCCAACCCAACTTTTCAAATCCAAGTTATTTTCAGAAAGTCTAACCCTTGACTGTAATTCCCGAGCATTGTCCAGTACCGTGGACTCGGCTATTTAAATAGATTCTCAACTCTGCAGAGGTTATGCACTTTACCCACAAGATACAGTCAAACACCACAAAGGCGAGTTCCCGTAACAAAGCCTTTCGGAAGCCTCAAACAACACAGGTGGTCCTCTCCGGTTCGTGCTCTACACCATCCCTTCCCTTAGCCAAGGCGAAGTATGGGACCATGTCGGGACCCGAATTTGCAAATCCGGACCCTCTGTGTATTCAGCACTAGTCCAGGATCACGCTAGTGCACACAGTCTCAACATAGATGAATATCACAATCATACGCAGCGGAATAGTAAAAATAACTCAATAATAGAATATAAACTATTGAGCGACCTTAAGGTCAACCTTACATTTGTGAGGCCTTGACGGCTTCAACTCCAAATAAGCAGCAGCGGAACGAAGAACACCGGTGAATCCCATCAATACGCCACGAACAAGCGACAGGTTCGACTCCTAGATAATCGCCTTCTCACGGAACTTCTTCTTCTTCGACGATGTAGACTTTTGCTCACTGGTGATTGTTTGTTTGCAAGGGGTGAGTACATAAAGCACTCAAGAAGTCATGCCTGAGAATGCAAGTCTAATAGCTATATGCATGGCTTATTCCAAATGACAGGCTGAAGGGGTTATTTTGCAATAAACAGCATTTCACAAATATTCATAATAGATTGTAAAGCGGTAAAAACAGATAATAATAGTAATAATTTCACAGTTGTTTCAAAAGTAAATCCTTCCACATCCTTAACCAATTATCACTTTTCCATAGGCAAACTGCCTCCAAACCCAAGTTCAATTTTTGAGAAAATCTAACCCTTGACTGTAATCCCCGAGCATTGTCCAGTACCGTGGACTCGGCTATTCGAATAGGTTTTACACTCTGCAGAGGTTATACACTTTACCCACAAGATACAATCCACTCACCACGTCGGTACCGTGAATCGCCATACAAGAGTATGCGAATAGCGATCATAACAAAGCCTTTGGAAGCCTCAAACAACACAGGTGGTCCTCTCCTGTTCGTGCTCTACACCATCCCTTCCCTTAGCCAAGGCGAAGTATGGGACCAACACACCGTTAGATGGGTATCTCGGCCACACCACGATACGCTCCCCCGTACAATCACACAAACGGTGTAATTGACACCCTGAGGCTCCACAAGTGAGTCCTTAGCGACTTAGTCAACTAGGGCCGTCCCATTCCAGCCATGTGGTTGTACGATTGACTCAGTTCAAAGGCTTGCAAGGTTAAGTCCTTAGGGTGACCAGGGCAAGACTACCCGAAGAACCAAATCAACATCCCCAATGCCACAACTGGCCCACCTGATTACTCTTGCCACATGCCCCGGTCGAAAACCGTTTATCAAACCCCAGTTGATTACCATGCACCACGTGCCATCAACATCACATGATACTTTTCCAAAACAGGTTCAATATATCATTAAGTCAATATTAGCATTTGATTGTCCAAAATCATGTCATGAGCACGTAGCAGGTCTAAGCAGTATACTACAACGATCTAAACCCATGTTGGCAATTTAATAATGTCCAACTAGTAATCCACAACTAGGGTGACAAGGGATCATGGCACATACTTAGATAATCAAGGTGTCATACAGCAAATTGGTATTTATCTAACCCCCATGTTTAAACAAAGTATCTTTCTAATTGATCTAGCATGCAATAGTTTAAATCAAAATAGATTTCGAAATAGGATCAACATGGTCAAAGCACAACTTGCCTGGCCCTTGCAAACTTTACTGTCTTTTACTCTTTATCCTTGATCCTTGATCCTCGAGCTTCAACTTCCACTTTCGATCCTCACTGCTCGTTGAGCGACTTAGGACGACACGTCTAACGATTAAAGAAGAACCAACTACACACCCAGTCAACAGACAAATCAAGTAAACTCCAAATTAAGAACGAACAGCATTGGGCACAACGGCTTGGGAGAGATTTGGGAACTCGAACGGATTAGATCGAAGAGTTGACAAAAGAGAACGGGCTTTCGGCAAAACACCGAAAAGGGAAAGATTAATAACTGGGAAAGAAAGAATAATATTCCGAAGAATATTTCTTCCGAAGTTATCATCTTGATTGGACAGATAGCGACATATGGGCTCTCGATCTATAGATCGGGTCCATAAGGATATGTTAGTTCGCAGTGAACTAAACTGATTCTTGAAGTTGACTTTTGTTGACCGAACGGACACAGTCAAACAAAAGAGAGACGAATAGATCGGGCACAGGGGTATGACAGATGGCCAATGGTCTATCGACCAAGTCCACGAAGGAATTCTCGATTAAAGGCAGATTAGGTCTTCAGGGATAAGACAAGACAAGTGTCTTACCACGGTTGAGACAACGGAAAAGATTGCAAAGATAACAACGCGGCTCACGATAAACTTAGTTCATCAAACCGGTCTTCGGTTAGGGTTTTGATTCGGCTTGAAGATGATATGACGATGAGACTAGGCTCACGTCATGATGATAGAACAGGTGAAGGCATCGCACTAGGGTTTGTGCAAGAATACACGCATGCGATGACAACGAGGCGAAGAGAGCCAATTGTTAACGATGAAACGTTAACGATGGAACGTTAACGATGAAACGTTAACGGTGGAACGTTAACGACAGAGCGTTAACGGCAAAACGTTAACGGAGAAACGTTTAACGACGAAACGTTAACGACGGAGCGTTAACGGGGAAACATTAACGGAGGAGCGTTAACGACGAAGCGTTAACGACGAAACGTTAATGGAGGAACATTAACGGAGCGTTAATGACAAAACGTTAACGGCAAGACGTTACCGGCGGAGCGTTAACGACAGAGTGTTAACGGTGAAACATTGTCGGCAAAACGTTAGCGGAGGAACGTTAACGGAACGTTAACGGAAGAACGTTAACGGGGAAACGTTAACGGGGAAACGTTAACGGCGAACGTTAACGGTGGAACGTTAACGGCGAACGTTAACGGTGGATCGTTAACGGCGAACGTTAACGGTGGAGGTCAACAATGATAGGAGACTTCATGAAGCGAAGTAGCGACCGTCGGTGCAACGACATGGCCGCGGTAGAACGCTACCAAGGACGGCTAACCGGTGCGCGAACCGGCGGCACGGGCTAGGTTGAAAGACGACGGGTTTAGGCCGGAATCGGGCTTCTCGGCAAACGGAGACCAAAGAACCTTAATGATGGACCAAAACAGTACAAGATGATCCTCCGGACGCGACAACACGGCCGGAGCGAACCAAAATAACCGGCGCGTCAAAAGACGCGGCGGCGGCAAACGGTGGCCTAAATATATAAAAAAATTCGGAGGATGGGATGGCAAAGGGAGAATGTCTACTGCGTAGAACGCGGCGAGGACGATCTCAACGGTATAGGCGGATTTTGCGGCGCCCTTCGGATTAATCACAAGCTGGCGATTAACGGGTTTTCGGATCAAAACTTTGGACGGCTATAACTTCTAGAATAATGATCGGAACTTAACGAAATTTGACCGAGAGCTAGATGGGACCAAGAGGCACACCGTGACGCAGGTGGCTCGGAGAAATACCTTCTGGAACAGCGGGGGACGCGCGAGGAAGTTTGCCGCTGTCTGGAACGCAGTCTGAACGGAGAAATTAATTTGCTGCGCCAAATCCAGAGGGCAAAACCTTGGGGCAAGATGTGCATCCTGTAGAGGACATCCCCAGGAGTCTACACAAAAAATTTCACCGTCAAACTCGAAAAATTGAGGGAGTTATGGCCTCGGCAAGATTCGAGATTGAAACGGCCGTAACTTTTGATCCCGTGGACCAAATTGGCTGAATTTTGGACAGCAAGCAGATGGTACCTTGTGGCACACCACAGAGAAGACGGATCTCGAAAAGAGTCGACGAGTTTCCCGGGACGCGGCTCCAAAGTTCGGCCGACGTTGGGCGACGTTCGGGCGACATTGGATGGATCTCGGAGTTTTGGAGATGACCCGGAGGTTGTATATCCGTGAGAGAGGTCTAGGAGCACTTATATAAGTTTGGGGAAGAGGCTAGATCAAGAAAAATCAAGTTTGGACGCGTTTGGAGGTGTTTGGGTCGGTTTGGGCATTTTAACGAGCACTTACCGTGCATGGCTCGGATTAGGATTGATCTGGCCAATTTCTGGCCGTTGGATCTGCGATCGGCGGCTGCAAGCGGGCAGGTGACGTGGCCCATCGGGGCTTCTGCGGCGCGCGTGGCGAGCGGTAGTCTTTGGCGCGGGCCTAGCGAGGAGAAGCGGTAGCGTGCGGCTTCGGCTAAGCGTGGCCCATGCGTGGCGAGCGCGGCGCGAAGCGCGCGGCCCAGCGGGGCTGGGCGGTGGCCCACGCATCTTGTATGAGGGGTGTGGAGTCGAGGCGGCGCTGGCGGCAGGCGCGGAGAGGCGGAGCGGGCCAAGCAGGAGAGAGAGAAGAGGATTCGGCCCAAGCCAAAAACCAGAAATTCCAGCATTCTCCAATTAAAACAATTCCCCAAATTCAATTAAATCATTTAGGGCAATAAAAATACCTGAAAAATTCTAGAAAAAATTCCAGAAAATATTTTGAGACATTTCCAACTCAAATAAAATATTTTCAACAAAAATTTATATAAACTTTTCCAAATAATTTCTTAATTTTAACAAAAGGGCTTAATACAAAATGATTCCGAATAAATCCAATAAATAGCAAACGAGCTCCGAAAAATCTCAAAAATTACAGGAAAACTTCTTGAAGCACAAGGAATCCAAATAAAATAAAATAAATTTTATTTGAGGTTTATAATAATTAAATTAAATTGTTTTAGCTTTTAGAAAAATTAAAATCAAGCTTTATAAATGCGAGAAAATCAACGAAAATTTTTGGGAAGCTAAACAAAACCAAAATTTTTGAAAACCCAAATTTTGGGATGTTACAAATCTCCCCCCCTTAACAGAATCTCGTCCCCGAGATTCAGGGCTGACTATAGAATTAGGTTCAGGGGGACTCAACTCTTGAGCTTCTTCAAACTTCCAACAACTGTATACTGGACAGGGGTCGCTTCTGAACAAACGCTTGGTAACATCCAAAATTTTGCAGGCTGCTCCTTGCTGATGAGGTCCTCTTACAAGTCCACTGACTCCAAGCGTATGCCTTTTAGCCACGAGGCACTTCTTCTACGGAAAATCTTGATACTAACTTTGTCGGAAATCTTGAACATCTTACGCACTCATCTTGGCGTTTAGTAACTCCATTGATAGGCTCCTTGCTTCGTTTCCTAAACACTTGATTTTCCGCTTCTTCTAGAAATTGGACAGTCAGATCGACAACAAAGCTTACTTGTGATTACGTGGTTTTCGACAAGACTTGAATAGCATTCCGTTGGTCCGGCACTATCTTTGTCGGCTTGATTCTTTGACTGAAACTCAGATCAACTGAATACTCCTTCACAATTCACTTTACGACGCAAGTGTCTCGGTAGGGGTAGGACTAGGATTGAAGTGGGCAGGTATAACATCTTTTCTCCTAGGACAACTATTAGCAAAGTGTCCCGGCTCGTTGCATCTGAAGCAACACTTGACTGACATCTGTTGGCTTTCTCCTAACATGGTACTAATCTTGGTAGGGTAGAGCTGAGATCGATGCGATCAGCGGCGATCACTTTCTTTTGAGGGCGGTGATTAGAAAAATATCCTGGCTGACGGTAGGCAAAGCAGACTCTAGAAACCAGGCTGCTTCCTTGAGAACTTTTCACTAGGTTGATGTTATGGAAACTCTAACTATCAGGGTGAAGCCTGCAGTGAAGGTGTCTCGAACAAAATCTGAGTAGTATGGCAGCTGATTTGTTGAGAGGCACTCCTCGTTTGCTGTTGCAGTGGTCCTCCTTGGCTAGACTTCTGATGCTTGCGGTGGTCTTCCAATTCCTTGGACTCATCTTCTAGGTCAAGGTCTTGTTAATCAACTCTTCTTGCTTCAACTGACTCCTTAAGCAAGTTGCTTCCATAGTCTTACCACTCACTTTCACAGTTGTAACATGAATGTTTGGGTCATCGTGTCGGGTTGATGGGGCATTCTCTAGGCCAATGACCTCATTTTTCACACAAGAAACAATTCCATGGTGACCAAGTACTACTGATTTCCTGAGGTAGATGGATAGGGTTGACATGTTTCTTCTTCTTTTCTTCACGTGGCACAGCTGGTGCGGATGGCAATCCTTCTCCCTTTTTGCTAATTCTTGAGCAAGGACGGCTCGAAAATTCTCTCGCCGATGCCGAGTCACAGCGGTCACTATTGGATCTAGGGGACATTGAGCTGGGCAATGATCACGACCTTCGCAAAGATAGCAGGTGATATTGCGCATAGGACATTCTCCGGGTAAATGGCTTCCTTCACAGCTGGAACAATTGATTGCATGTTCATCATCAGTGTATCCTATTTCTCCACATCGGATGCATGCACGGTCTTCTAACTTGTTTGGTTGACAATACTTCAAAGAACAACGTCCAGGTATGGTATTGGGTGCAGGGGTTGTACTCTTCTCTGAACTCGCCGTAGTCACACTATTATTTGACGACGCAACAACTGACGGAGGGCGGTGACAAACTCCCACCAAGTGATAGTATGTCCATCTTCCGAGGTGGCATAGAAACCTCTCTTCCAGGCTAATGCATCTCCTTCTAACTGACAAATAGCATAGGGGACCTTCTCCTCATCTTCACATTGTTCCCAAGCAAGCTTCTCTTCTATGACACGAAGCCATATCTTTGCGTCCTTGAGAGTGGTTGATCCATCAAACGTGGGCGGTTTTAGTCTTTATGAACAAGGCAAACTTTGACTGTGAACAGGAGGTTACGACTTTAGTGGTGGAGGGGTTGATTTTGGCACTGATAACATTCATCTGTTGCACCATCATCTGTATGAGCCGAGTGCAGGTAGTGACAAACTGATCCAAGTGTTGAATTGTCACGGTTGGTATAGTGGACGATCACTGGTCACTATCTCGCTTTATCAATGACACCAGAGGTAGCAAATCGAATCGACTTGAATCGCCTCAAAGTCACTGCTGTAGTTGGTCCTTTCCATTTGTTGATCACTCCAGGGTTTTAGGTAAGAGGGAAAAAGCATAGATAAGGTTCAAGAATCCTATTGCGGGGAGAACAGGTTTAACCCAAGAACTTATATACACAATATTAAGAACTTGGTATGGTTGCTTATCTAAGCCTAAAAGCTTTTGCAACACATACTGCACACTCAGCAATCAAGAAAGATCCAAATTCCTAAGAACACAATAATCTAGCGTCTAAAAGGGTAACACTCCTATCTTAAGAGGAGCGACTCTCACACATGAGTCTCAACTTACTACTAAGCACTGGTTCTTCAAGCTTCTGGAACACTTCATCGATCCACTTCTCTTTGAGCGCGACGATTCTTTACTTCACGATCTTCAGGGTTGACGGCGACATCCAGTACTTTCTCCTTAAGTGTGAAACATCGTTAACTATTTGGAACAACTCAGGTAAGATTTCCATTTAAATCGAAGGGAAGGATAGAAATTTCAGCAAAGGGGAAAGAATAGAAGAATAAGATGAGTCAAGAATGTATTATTCTTTCAAGTTAAATTTTCTCTTTAGAAAATAATTTTGAAGCTCCTAAAGACGGCCAATCTATCTAAGGTCAAGACCTACAGTCAGTATGGCTCTGATACCACCTCTGTCGGGACCCGAATTTGCAAATCCGGACCCTATGTGTATTCAGCACTAGTCCAGGATCAAGCTAGTGCACACAGTCTCAACATAGATGAATATCACAATCATACGCAGCGGAATAGTAAAAATAACTCAATAATAGAATATAAACTATTGAGCGACCTTAAGGTCAACCTTACATTTGTGAGGCCTTGACGGCTTCAACTCCAAATAAGCGGCGTGAACGAAGAACACCGGTGAATCCCATCAATACGCCCACAGGCAAGCGACGGGTTCGACTCCTAGATAATCGCCTTCTCACGGAACTTCTTCTTCTTCGACGATGTAGACTTTTGCTCACCGGTGATTGTTTGTTTGCAAGGGGTGAGTACATAAAGCACTCGACAAGTCATGCAATGAATGCAAGTCTAATAGCTATATGCATGGCTTATTCCAAATGACAGTGAAGGGGTTATTTTGCAATAAACGACATTTCACAAATATTCATAATAGATTGTAAAGCGGTAAAAGCAGATAATAATAGTAATAATTTCACGCTTGTTTCAAAAGTAAATCCTTCCACATCCTTAACCAATTATCACTTTTCCATAGGCAAAGCGCCTCCAAACCCAAGTTCAATTTTTGAGAAAATCTAACCCTTGATTGTAATCCCGAGCATTGTCGATCACAGTGGACTCGGCTATTCGAATAGGTTTTACGCTCTGCAGAGGTTATACACTTTACCCACAAGATACAATCCACTCACCACGTCGGTAGTGAATCGCCATACAAGAGTATGCGAATAAGCGATCATAACAAAGCCTTTCGGAAGCCTCAAACAACACAGATGGTCCTCTCCGGTTCGTGCTCTACACCATCCCTTCCCTTAGCCAAGGCGAAGTATGGGACCAACACACCGTTAGATGGGTATCTGGCCACAGCCACGATACGCTCCCCCGTACAATCACACAAACGGTGTAACTGACACCCTGAGGCTCCACAAGTGAGTCCTTAGCGACTTAGTCAACTAGGGCCGTCCCATTCCAGCCATGTGGTTGTACGATTGACTCAGTTCAAAGGCTTGCAAGGTTAAGTCCTTAGGGTGACCAGGGCAAGACTACCCGAAGAACCAAATCAACATCCCCAATGCCACAAGCGGCCCACTGATTACTCTTGCCACATGCCCAGTCGAAAACCGTTTATCAAACCCCAGTTGATTACCATGCACCACGTGCCATCAACATCACATGATACTTTTCCAAAACAGGTTCAATATATCATTAAGTCAATATTAGCATTTGATTGTCCAAAATCATGTCATGAGCACGTAAGCGTGTCTAAGCGTTATACTACAACGATCTAAACCCATGTTGGCAATTTAATAATGTCCAACTAATAATCCACAACTAGGGTGACAAGGGATCATGGCACATACTTAGATAATCAAGGTGTCATACAGCAAATTGGTATTTATCTAACCCCCATGTTTAAACAAAGTATCTTTCTAATTGATCTAGCATGCAATAGTTTAAATCAAAATAGTTTTCGAAATAGGATCAACATGGTCAAAGCACAACTTGCCTGGCCCTTGCAAACTTTACTGTCTTTTACTCTTTATCCTTGATCCTTGATCCTCGAGCTTCAACTTCCACTTTCTCGATCCTCAGCTCGTTCGAACGTCTAACGATTAAGGAAGAAGCAAATACAAACCAATTCAAAAGACAAATCAAGTAAACTCCAAATTAAGAACGAACAGCATTGGGCACAACGGCTTGGGAGAGATTTGGGAACTCGAACGGATTAGATCGAAGAGTTGACAAAAGAGAACGGGCTTTCGGCAAAACACCTAAAAGGAAAGATTAATAATCGGGAAAGAAAGAATAATATTCGAAGAATATTTCTTCCGAGTTATCATCTTGATTGGACGGATTGCGACATATGGGCTCTCGATCTATAGATCGGGTCCATAAGGATATGTTAGTTCGCGATGAACTAAAGCGATTCTTGAAGTTGACTTTTGTTGACCGAGCGGACACGATCAAACAAAAGAGAGACGAATAGATCGGGCATGTGGTATGACAGATGGCCAATGGTCTATCGACCAAGTCCACGAAGGAATTCTCGATTAAAGGCAGATTAGGTCTTGAGGATAAGACAAGACAAGTGTCTTACCACGGATGAGACAACGGAAAAGATTGCAAAGATAACAACGCGGCTCACGATAAACTTAGTTCATCAAACCGGTCTTCGGTTAGGGTTTTGATTCGGCTTGAAGATGATATGACGATGAGACTAGGCTCACGTCATGATGATAGAACAGGTGAAGACATCGCACTAGGGTTTGTGCAAGAATACACGCATGCGATGACAGCGAAGAGAGCCAATTGTTAACGATGAAACGTTAACGATGGAACGTTAACGATGAAAGCGTTAACGGTGGGCGTTAACGACGAGGCGTTAACGGCAAAAGCGTTAACGGAGAAGCGTTTGCGGCGAAAGCGTTAACGGCGGGCGTTAACGGGAAACATTAACGGAGGCGTTAACGGCAGCGAAGCGTTAACGGCGAAAGCGTTAATGGAGGAACATTAACGGGCGTTAATGACAAAACGTTAACGGCAAGACGTTACCAGCGGAGCGTTAACGGCGAGTGTTAACGGTGAAACATTGTCGGCAAAAGCGTTAGCGGAGGAACGTTAGCAGGCGTTAACGGAAGAAGCGTTAGCGGGAAGCGTTAAGCGGGAAGCGTTAGCGAGCGTTAACGGTGGAGCGTTAACGGCGTTAACGGTGGATCGTTAACGGCGAACGTTAACGGTGGAGGTCAACAATGATAGGAGACTTCATGAAGCGAAGTAGCGGCCGGAAACCGGGTGCAACGACATGGCCGCGGTAGAACGCTACCAGGGCGGCTAACCGGTGCGCGAACCGGCGCAGGCTAGGTTGAAAGACGACGGGTTTAGGCCGAATCGGGCTTCGGCAAACGGAGACCAAAAGAACCTTAATGATGGACCAAAACAGTACAAGATGATCCTCCGGACGCGACAACACGGCCGGGCGAACCAAAATAACCCGGCGTCAAAAGCGGCGGCGGCGGCAAGCGGTGGCCTAAATATATAAAAAATTCCGGAGGATGGGATGGCAAAGGGAGAATGTCTACTGCGTAGAACGCGCGAGACGATCTCAGCGGTATAGGCGGATTTTGCGGCGCCCTTCCGGATTAATCACAAATCAAGCGATTAACGGGTTTCGGATCAAAACTTTGGACGGCTATAACTTCTAGAATAATGATCGGAACTTAACGAAATTTGACCGAGAGCTAGATGGGACCAAGAGGCACACCGTGACGCAGGTGGCTCGAAGAAATACCTTCTGGAACAGCGGGGGGCGAGGAAGTTTGCCGCTGTGCCGAACGCAGTCTGAACGGAGAAATTAATTTGCTGCGCCAAATCCAGAGGGCAAAACCTTGGGGCAAGATGTGCATCCTGTAGAGGACATCCCCAGGAGTCTACACAAAAAATTTCACCGTCAAACTCGAAAAATTGAGGGAGTTATGGCCTCGGCAAGATTCGAGATTGAAACGGCCGTAACTTTTGATCCCGTGGACCAAATTGGCTGAATTTTGGACAGCAAGCAGATGGTACCTTGTGGCACACCACAGAGAAGACGGATCTCGAAAAGAGTCGACGAGTTGCCCGGGACGCGGCTCCAAAGTTCGGCCGACGTTGGGCGACGTTCGGGCGACATTGGATGGATCTCGGAGTTTTGGAGATGACCCGGAGGTTGTATATCCGTGAGAGAGGTCTAGGAGCACTTATATAAGTTTGGGGAAGAGGCTAGATCAAGAAAAATCAAGTTTGGACGCGTTTGGAGGTGTTTGGGTCGGTTTGGGCATTTTAACGAGCACTTACCGTGCATGGCTCGGATTAGGATTGATCTGGCCAATTTCTGGCCGTTGGATCTGCGATCGGCGGCTGCAAGCGGGCAGGTGACGTGGCCCATCGGGGCTTCGCCGGGCGCGTGGGGCGAAAGCAGTCGGTAGTCTTGGCGCTGAGGCCAGTGAGGCGGCGGCGCAGCGTGGCTTGGGCCGGCTAAGCGTGGCCCATGCGCTGGCAAGCGCCAAGACGCGGCTGAAGCGGCGAGCGGGTGGTGGGCCAACACACACAGATGCTTGGGGGCGTGGCGGGGCGGCGCTGGCGGCACGGGCGCGGAGAGGCGGAGCGGGCCAAGCAGAGAGAGAAGAGGATTCGGCCCAAGCCAAAAACCAGAAATTCCAGCATTTTCCAATTAAAACAATTCCCCAAATTCAATTAAATCATTTAGGGCAATAAAAATACCTGAAAAATTCTAGAAAAAATTCCAGAAAATATTTTGAGACATTTCCAACTCAAATAAAATATTTTCAACAAAAATTTATATAAACTTTTCCAAATAATTTCTTAATTTTAACAAAAGGGCTTAATACAAAATGATTCCGAATAAATCCAATAAATAGCAAACGAGCTCCGAAAAATCTCAGAAATTACAGGAAAACTTCTTGAAGCACAAGGAATCCAAATAAAATAAAATAAATTTTATTTGAGGTTTATAATAATTAAATTAAATTGTTTTAGCTTTTAGAAAAATTAAAATCAAGCTTTATAAATGCGAGAAAATCAACGAAAATTTTTGGTAAGCTAAACAAAACCAAAATTTTTGAAAACCCAAATTTTGGGATGTTACAGACTAACACACCGTTAGATGGGTATCTGGCCACAGCCACGATACGCTCCCCCGTACAATCACACAAACGGTGTAACTGACACCCTGAGGCTCCACAAGTGAGTCCTTAGCAACTTAGTCAACTAGGGCCGTCCCATTCCAGCCATGTGGTTGCAAGTATGACCCAGTTCAAAGGCTTGCAAGGTTAAGTCCTTAGAGTGACCAGGGCAAGACTACCCGAAAAACCAAATCAACATCCCCAATGCCACAACTGGCCCACCTGATTACTCTTGCCACATGCCCCAGTCGAAATCATTTATCAAACCCCGCTTGATTACCATGCACCACGTGCCATCAACATCACATGATACTTTTCCAAAACAGGTTCAATATATCATTAAGTCAATATTAGCATTTGATTATCCAAAATCATGTCATGAGCACGTAAGGTGTCTAAGCAGTATACTACAACAATCTAAACCCATGTTGGCAATTTAATAATGTCCAACTAGTAAACCACAACTAGGGTGACAAAGGGTCATGGCACATACTTAAGTAATCAAGGTGTCATATAGCAAATTGGTATTTATCTAACCCCCATGTTTAAACAAAATATCTTTCTAATTGAACTAGCATGCAATAGTTTAAATCAAAATAGATTTCGAAATAGGATCAACATGGTCAAAGCACAACTTGCCTTCAAAAAGTACTTGCTCTTGGTCTTGAGTTGGATCCTGAGTCAACACTTCTCCTTCGAATCCTTCCGGCATTTCAACGTCTACTCGTAAAGCGTGCAAATAGCAAATACACAAATAAACACTAGGCAAAAACATCCCAAAACTACAAATAAAATCCATAAACAGAGAGAACATAATTTTCTGGATTTTTAGAAACTGGAATCGTTCAAATCGGAGTTAAAATGCAAAAGTTATGATTTATTAAAGTTTAAATAATCAATTAAATAATATTACAGAGAAAAACTTTAGTCCAAAAAATTAAATAAAATTCATATTTAGGTAGATCTCAATTTTATACAAATTTAGAAATTTGAACCACTCAAATCGGAGTTGAAACGCAAAAGTTATAAGCGTTTGAAGTTTGAATCTAAATTTGAATCAATATTTCGAATTAATAAATCATTTTCTTTTTCGGAAATTAATTATTGCGTCAGCAAGGACACGTGTCAGCTCCTGATTGGCTGGCTGGCGCCACCGGCTCATGGGCTCACCACGGCGCGGTTCGGTCCACGGTGGACCGGTCCACGGCTCACGTGAGGCCCGACATGTGGGACCCACTGTCGGTCACGAGGTCTCACGCAGACGGTGGCGTGTGGGCCCTCGACATGCGGGCCCAGCGTGTCGAGGACACGCTTACACGCAGCGTCTGGCGCTGACCACGCCGGTCCATCTCCTCGACACGTGGCGCAATCGCGGCCGTTGGTTTGAAAATCAGCGGCGGATTAGATCCAGGGTTAACACGTTAAACTACTTGATGATCGTGGGCCGTTCGATCTAGATCGGACGGTCCGGATCTAATCCTATAATAGCAATCGCTACGGCATCGCGTGGCGATTGTGAACCGCTGGATCTTGATCCAGCGGTCCGAATCTAATCGGGTTTGGAACACGTGAACTTCACCTCAACCGTCCGATCCGATCCGGCGGTCCTCTGAGCTTCGCGAGTCCGGCGATGGCACGGCGAAGCTTGGGCACCGGAGACGAGAACGACGACGAGCCCGACGGCGTTCCGGGGTTGCTCCAGCGAGATGAAGGGTCCCTTCGGGTGCGTCTCGACGCGAGGACTCCGGATCTGGGCTCCTTCTCGGCGGAAGACGACGGACGGCGGCGGAATCGAGCAAAAAACCGCGGTCACTTCCTCCAACTACGGCGAGCTCGCCGGCAAACGACGGCGGCTCAGGCGAGATGGCTCGAGGAACGGGTGCGCAAGGATGAGGGCAACCTCGGGGACATCTCACGCTTTAAATAGCCTCGGCGTTCGTGCCCTAGGCGGAAACCTAGTTCTTTACTGGCGCGGCGGCGCGGCGAGTCCGGCTCGGACTCGGCGGGGACGATGAAGCTCAGCCGCCCACGTGGCACGATCAACGGCCCGCGATCGCCGCAGCGCGATCGGATCCGGGCGGATACTGGCTTTCGAAGCCGTGCAGGCGGATCTTAGCCGTTGGATCTTGATCCAACGGTTGGGATTGATTAGGTTTAGGAGTGGGTTTGGTCGAGTCACGTGGCTCGGTCGGACTCGAGTCCGACTCGGTTCCGACTTCGGTCGGATGAACGATACTTGACCCGAGTTTGATTTTCCAGCGATTTAATATTTAAAATAATTCCTAGTAATTCATTTAATTCATTAAAAATAGCAAATGACTCGAGAAAAATTCAGAAAAATTCTGGAAAATACTTTGGATCATTTTGGACTCAAATAAAATATTTCCAACAAAATTTTATTTGCAAAATTAAATTCTTTAATTATTTCAAAATGGAATAAATTCAAATAAATTCCAAATAAATCCAAATAAATTCGAGAAAATTCCAAAAATTCACCAAAGTGCCAAATCACACATGAATTTAAGAAAAGCAAAATTTTGGGGTGTTACAAACCTCCCCTTAATAGAATCTCGTCCCGAGATTCGGGGCTCACTAAAGGAATAGGTTTGGAAATTCTTTCTTCAAATCCTCTTCAAGGCTCCCAAGTCGCTTCGCTTTCTTCATGGTTGCTCCACTTGAACTCTGAAGCGGGTTGACTTGTTTCTAGTTTCTCGATCCATTGTGTCCGTAATCCTCACGGGATACTCCTTATAAGTCAAATCCTCTTGCAACTCAATTGACTCTAAGCGGTGTATGCATTTCTCGGGAACTTCGGAGACACTTCTTTAATCGGGACACATGGAATACGTCGTGTACTCCTGCTAACGATCGTGGCAACTCGGTGATAAGCAACCGCCTCTGCGACTCAAAATCTTAAATGGTCCAACATAGCAGGTGCAAGTTTCCCTTTGGCATGGAACCTCTTAACTCCCCCGAGGCGTAACTCGAGGTATACAAAGTCTTACGGTTCAAAACTCAAATCTCGGCGACGATTGTCGGCCATAACTCTTCTGTCGAGATTGGGCTATCTTCAACCTTTCCCTAATCATAGTGATCTCGCTCTTGACTTCTTGAAGAATATCAGGCCCAAAGACACGGCGCCACGGTCTCATTCCAATTCAATGGCGTCAGGCAGGGTCGACCATACAATGCCTCAAAAGGTGACATCTGTAGAAGCGGCTCGATAACTATTGTTGTAATCGAACTCGGCATACGGCAAACTCTTATCCCAAGAGGTAGCATAAGCCAATGTACAAGCTCTTAACATATCCTCCGAATCTGGTTGACTCTTTCGGTCATCCATCCGTCTGTGGATGATAAGGCATCTTGAAGTTCAAAGCGGGTTCCCATGGCTTCATGCAACTTATTCCGAACCTTGAGGTAAATTGGGTACCTCTGTCCGATACAATCCTCTTTGGCACTCGTGCAAACAGACAATCTGATCATGTATAATTACGCTAATTTATCTCCGAATAAGTGATCTTCACGGGGATAAAATGGGCTACTTTAGTCAAACGATCCACTATAACCCATATGGAGTCATAACCTCCTTGAGTCCTCGGCAAGCCGTAATGAAATCCATTCCGATTTCCTCCCACTTCCACTCGGGTATTTTCGGCGGTTGTAGCAATCCTGCTGGTCTCGATGCATTGCCTTGACTCTCGGCATACATCGCACAAGGCAACATGCTCGGCAACTTCACGTTTCATACTCGGCCACCGAATCTCTCCTTGAGATCCTGATACATCTTGGCGCTTCGGGATGAATTGAGTACTTGGAGTCATGGGCTTCTTCCAGAATCAGTTGCTTTAACTCCTTTTTGTTAGGCACACAAATGCGATCCTTCATCCACAACGTGCCTTGCTCATCCAACTTGAAGTCCTCTGCCTTGCCTTCCTTCTTGATGGACTTAATCCTGCGGATCTTGTCATCATCCTTCTGTCCTTCTCGGATCTGATCCTCTAGGGTAGGCTTTACTTCTAATGTGGCCAAGAATCCGCTAGGTACAACCTCAATCTCCATTTTCCGAAAATCCTCACATAACTCATCCTGGCTTGTGGCTAGCAACGTACTCACGGTATGGCTTTTCCGACTCAGGGCATCGGCTACTACGTTGGCCTTCCCGGGATGGTAATGGATTCCGACATTGTAGTCCTTGATCAACTCTAGCCACCTCCTTTGCCTCATATTCAGTCCGATCGGGTGAATATGTACTTAAGGCTCTTATGATCCGTATACACTTCACATCTGTTTCCAATCAGATAGTGACGCCATATCTTCAAGGCATGCACTACGGCAGCTAACTCTAGGTCATGTGTCGGATAATTTTCCTCATGCGGCCTCAACTGCCTTGATGCATAAGCGACGACCTTTCCATTCCGCATCGGACACATCCAAGTCCTTGGCGCGATCGTCACAATAAATATCGAAGCTTTGAGCAACATCCGTAGAACTAACACCGGTCTTGGCGTCAATCGCTTCTTGACTCTGAAATCCTTTCTCACATTCTCAAGCGTCCATGCAAACTTCTTTTCCTTCTTCGAGTTGCGTAAGAGGTTTCGCAATTGTCGAGAAGCCTTCGATGAAACGGCGGTAGTATCCTGCCATTCCAAGGAAACTCCGAATGCAGGTCACGATCTTGGTGCTCCCAATGTAACACAGCTTCTACTTTGCTTGGATCTACGGCGACTCCTTCTGCGGTCATTACATGTCCAAGAAACTCCACCTTGTCCTTCCAAAAATCACACTTGCTGAACTTGGCGAAAAGTTGCTGTTCCCTCAGCTTTTCCAAAACTCGCCTTAAGTGTTCGGCATGTTCATCCTCTGTCTTGGAGTAGATTAGGATATCGTCTATGAATACGACGACAAACTTGTCCAAATATTCCATGAACACCTTATTCATCATATTCATGAAATAAGTGGCGCATTCGTCACCAAAGGACATAATCAGAACTCGTAATGTCCATATCTTGACGAGAATGCGATCTTCGAATATCTTCCGATCGGATCTTCAATCGATGGTATCCCGATCTCGCATCAATCTTGGAGAAAACTTCGGCTCCTCTTAACTGATCAAACAAATCATCAATCCTGGGTAGCGGATACTTATTCTTCACGGTGACTTCATTGAGTGCACGGTAGTCAATGCACATCCTGAAACTCCCGTCCTTCTTCTTGACAAACAAAGCGGTGCTCCCCATGGTGACGAACTCGGTCTCGATAAATCCTTTCTCCATTAACTCTTCCAGTGTTTCTTCATTTCTACCAACTCCTCGGTGGACATCCGATAGGGTCTCTTTGCTATCGGTCAGTACTGTGTACCAGCTCTATCACAAACTCTATGTCCCTGTCCGTGGCATACCAGGTAGATCCTCGGGAAAAACGTCTGGTACTCATTCACTCTTTGGGACATCCTCTATGCTGATTGCCTTGGTACCGTTAACCATCAAGCTGTCCATCTCTAACTGCAGTGGCTTGAAATTCCACTTTCTTCCCACACGGGCTCTCAACCGAGATAGTCCTTTGTCCACAATCCAATACAGACCTTGTGCTTGGATAACCAATCCATTCCCAATATGACGTCTAAGGTCCGGGTCTCCAAAATTATAAGGTTTGCTAGGAACTCTATTCCATCTATTAGTATTCTCACCGGAACATCCTACTTCCGTTCGGAGTTCGAACCAGGGTTTGAACTAAAAGCATGCACTTAAGTCTTGCAATTCTCAAGTCATTTCTAGTAGCAAAGCCTTGCGAAACAAACGAATCTGAAGCTCGAGTCAAACAAAATCAAGCAGGTGTACTGAGTTAACAAGTAACTTACCCAAGACGACGTCAGTAGCATTCTGCAGGTGCATCTGCGGTGACATGGTTGACTCGGCCTCTCACCACGGTGCAGGGTGTGGCTCCTGTCTTTGGCGTCCTAGCTGGGGTGGTTCCTAGATTGAAGCGAATCGGGTCGCTCCTGCTGTCTTCTTTGGACAAGCTGTTGGCAAAGTGTCCTGGCTCGTTGCAATTGTAACAGCGTCTCACTGTTCCTTCTTTGATCGCCTGGTGTAGCGTTTCTAGCGGAAGTGAGGTCCGATAGTTACGATTGGCGAGTCTTGGTGCTTTGAGGATGGTGTCCTCGTTGCATTCTCGTGGTTGGAATCGAAGAATTGATTTGGTGCAACTCTCGGTATTGCGTTCCTGGCGTGATCCTTGCTGTTGCATCCTGCGCTTCCTGTTCTCATCCAGTTCCTTGCGCTTGTCCTCAAGAATAAGTGCCTTATTCACCAACTCTTGGAAATCTGGAAAGGTGTGGGTGATCAACCCAACTTGCAATCCTGAGGTAAGTCCCATCATAAAGCGAGGTATGCGGATTTATCTGCCGCTACATCCTCGGTGCGTAGCGTGCTAGGCTGTGTGAACTTGTTCGGTAGTCGACCAGGGTGATTACCTTGCTTGATTGCTCAACTCCTCCTTCTTAAGGTCCATGATTCCTTCGTGCACGTGATCTTGTCGGAATGCATTTGTGAACTCTTCCCAAGTGATATCTTGAGGGTTCTCTGCGTGTACGAAGTTCTCCCACCATTCGGCGGCTGTTCCTTCCAACTGATGAGAAGCGTAAAGTACCTTCTCATTCCCTATGCATTGAGCTATGTGTAGCTTCCTCTCGATTGATCTTAACCAATCATCGGCCTCCAATGGATTGGTATTCCCAGAGAAAGTGGGTGGGTGAGTCCTCATGAACTCGACGGCCTTGTATTCTCAAGCGTGGCCCCTGATTAACTTGATTAGCGATGGCCTGAGCGATGACGTGCTGCATTTGTTGCATCATAGCATGCATCAATCGAGTCTGAGCAGCAAGAAATGCTCCAAAATTCTCGCATATCAATCAAGCGGTGCCGGGTGCTCCATCATTGGGGTTTTCTGGGCGAGAACCACTCCCATTGCCTCCAAAGTTTCCACGGTGTTCACCATCTGTCGATTTGCTCTAGGTTTAGAGATGAGAGGGAAACAAGAATAGACAAGTAATATGGAACTTATGCGGGGCGAAAGGGGTAACTTTAATGTCCATCTTTATTATTAATAACTTGGTATGGTCACTTACAATGCCTAAGGGCCTTGCAACACATACGCACACTCGACAAACAAAGCAAATCCAAATCGAACTAACTCTGGAGTCTAACGCCTAAAGGGTGACTCTTTATTCTATGACGCGACTCGGTGAAGGAGTCTCACTATAGAACCTATGCTCACTCATCGAGAAAACCTCCACGGCACAGTGCGGGTCTTTGTGGTATAGGCGCCAACGATCGCCATGTCCAAAGAATCGTGTCCTCTATGGTAGTCGAAGAAGCGGTGTCCTCATCGAGATCTGACTCCTCTGGATCGGCTCGTGTAGCTCGAAATCTGGCTCTGGGTGCAGTCCGTACAAGGTCATCTCCAACTCGTCAATCCTTCGTAGAAGGTGTGCCACATACTCTTGAGCTTCCCGCCATCTGTTCTTCTCTGTCGTGATCTCCTTGCGGGCCTTCTGTAGCTCCTTGCTTGTATTATCTAGTACATCCTCCTGGCGGCGACAAATCGTGTCAATCGTATGTAACCGTGGCATCCTCATCCTGAATGTCCTTCGGGTCAAGAAGGTTATCGCTCTTGTGGATGGTAACGGAACACCGTGCTTTCCAATTCCCTGGCGTAGATACGGGTAATGTGCCGCATTGCTCGTCGTGATACTTCTTGGATACCCATCTGCATTGTAGATCTCCTGGCAAAGGTCAGCTGTATCGAGGCGATTGCACAGGCCCTTCTTCCTAGCAGGTACCTCAATCTTCACATCACAAGCTTTGATCAATCACGCTTGCCTGATCACTTCCACTTCGTATTGGGGCTTCTCAAAATCTCCGAGAGTCTCAGAGCATATGCCAAAGTTCTGCAGCGTGACCAACTCCCAGATCAACGTAGTTGAACTCTTCCTCCATCTGTCACAAGAGTGCTTTACGTAAGAACTCAGAATTTTTTAAATTGTGACCAGGTAAGGGAAAATTCCAGCAAGAGACAAGAAAAGAGAGAAGGGGATAAGTCGAGATGTCATTTCTTATCTTGACAAACTTTTAGCTTTTAGAAAATAGGTTTTATCCTCACTACGACCATTCTAGCTTAGGGTTGAGCCTACAGTCAACCTGGCTCTGATACCACCTCTGTCGGGACCCCGAATTTGCTATTCCGGACCATCTGTGTATTCAGCACTAGTCGAGGACGCAGCTAGTGCACACAGTCTTAACATCGGTATATATCACAATCATACCAATCGATACTATCAAAGTACTTTATTTAAATAATCAAAGGGTTACTTGACCTTATGGCCAAGATACAAATATATGCCTTGCAAGGCGAAACTTATTAAAAGAGAAATAATAGCAGCGGAAAATCAAATAACCGTGGCGCCATCCAAGATACCACAGCAACCTGGGCTCGCATCCCTAAGTAGACGGGTCCTCTTGGAAATCCTCCTCCGAAACTGGCGTAGTCTCCTCTTCAACTGATATTGTGTTGAGGCAAGGGTGAGTACTTGGTACTCAGCAAGTCATGCACAGAATGCAAGCTAATATACTATATGCATGGCTTGGTACAAAGGAATAGCTCAAGGTATATTTGCAGTAAACAGCTTTTGACAAGTAATAAGAGTAGATTCGAAAGCAGTAGAAATAAGTAAAGCATAAATAACTTTCAAGAAGTTTAACAAACATTTTTCCCCATCCTAAACCACATTTCCATCATCTTCATTGTTAACCCAACCCAACTTTTCAAATCCAAGTTATTTTCAGAAAGTCTAACCCTTGACTGTAATTCCCGAGCATTGTCCAGTACCGTGGACTCGGCTATTTAAATAGATTCTCAACTCTGCAGAGGTTATGCACTTTACCCACAAGATACAGTCAAACACCACAAAGGCGAGTTCCCGTAACAAAGCCTTTCGGAAGCCTCAAACAACACAGGTGGTCCTCTCCTGCTCAGGTTTCTACACCATCCCTTCCCTTAGCCAAGGCGAAGTATGGGACCAACACACCGTTAGATGGGTATCTGGCCACAGCCACGATACGCTCCCCCGTACAATCACACAAACGGTGTAACTGACACCCTGAGGCTCCACAAGTGAGTCCTTAGCAACTTAGTCAACTAGGGCCGTCCCATTCCAGCCATGTGGTTGCAAGTATGACCCAGTTCAAAGGCTTGCAAGGTTAAGTCCTTAGAGTGACCAGGGCAAGACTACCCGAAAAACCAAATCAACATCCCCAATGCCACAACTGGCCCACCTGATTACTCTTGCCACATGCCCCGGTCGAAATCTGTTTATCAAACCCCAGTTGATTACCATGCACCACGTGCCATCAACATCACATGATACTTTTCCAAAACAGGTTCAATATATCATTAAGTCAATATTAGCATTTGATTATCCAAAATCATGTCATGAGCACGTAGTAGGTCTAAGCAGCATACTACAACGATCTAAACCCATGTTGGCAATTTAATAATGTCCAACTAGTAAACCACAACTAGGGTGACAAAGGGTCATGGCACATACTTAAGTAATCAAGGTGTCATATAGCAAATTGGTATTTATCTAACCCCCATGTTTAAACAAAATATCTTTCTAATTGAACTAGCATGCAATAGTTTAAATCAAAATAGATTTCGAAATAGGATCAACATGGTCAAAGCACAACTTGCCTTCAAAAAGTACTTGCTCTTGGTCTTGAGTTGGATCCCGAGTCAACACTTCTCCTTCGAATCCTTCCTGCACTTCAACGCTCTACTCGTAAAGCGTGCAAATAGCAAATACACAAATAAACACTAGGCAAAAACATCCCAAAACTCCAAATAAAATCCATAAACAGAGAGAACATAATTTTCTGGATTTTTAGAAACTGGAATCGTTCAAATCGGAGTTAAAATGCAAAAGTTATGATTTATTAAAGTTTAAATAATCAATTAAATAATATTACAGAGAAAAACTTTAGTCCAAAAATTAAATAAAATTCATATTTAGGTAGATCTCAATTTTATACAAATTTAGAAATTTGAACCACTCAAATCGGAGTTGAAACGCAAAAGTTATAAGCGTTTGAAGTTTGAATCTAAATTTGAATCAATATTTCGAATTAATAAATCATTTTCTTTTTCGAAATTAATTATTGCGTCAAGAAGGACACGTGTCGGCTCCTGATTGGCTGGCTGGCACGTCAGCCGCTCATGGGCTCACCACGGCGCGGTTCGGTCCACAGTGGACCCGGCCCACGCTCCACGTGAGATCGACATGTGGGACCCACCTGTCAGTGCAGGGTCTCACGCAGACGCGGCTGACGTGTGGGCCCTCTGACATGCGGGGCCCGCGTGTCAGGGACACGCGCTTACACGCGTACGGCGCTGACCACGTCGGTCCATCTCCTCGACCACGTGGCGTAATCGCGACCGCTGGTTTGAAAATCAACGGCGGATTAGATCCAGGGTTAACACGTTAAACTACTTGATGATCGTGGGCCGCTCGATCTAGATCGGACGGTCCAGATCTAATCCTATAATAGCAATCGCTGCTTTCACGCGTGGCGATTGTGAACCGTTGGATCTTGATCCAACGGTCCGAATCTAATCGGGTTTGGAACACGTGAACTCACCTCAACCGTCCGATCCGATCCGGCGGTCCTCTGAGCTCGCGAGTCCGCGATGGCACGGCGAAGCTTGGGCACCGGAGACGAACGACGGCAGCGAGCCCGACGGCGTTCCGGTTGCTCGGCGAGATGAAGGGTCCTTCGGTGCGTCTCGACGCGAGGACTCCGGATCTGGGCTCCTTCTGGCGGAAGACGACTGACCGGCGGATCGAGCAAAAACCGCGGCGGTCACTTCCTCCAACTACGGCCCGAGCTCGCACGGCAAACGACGGCAGCTCAGGCGAGATGGCTCGGGAACGGAGTGCGCAAGGATGAGGGCAACCTCGGGGACATCTCACGCTTTAAATAGCCTCGGCGTTCGTGCCCTAGCGGAAACCTAGTTCTTTACGGCGGGGCGCGGCGGCGGAGTCCGGCTTCGGACTTCGGCGGGGACGATGAAGCTCAGCCGTCCACGTGGCACGATCAACGGCCACGATCGCGACGGCGCGATCGGATCCGGGCGGATACGGCTCGAACCGTGCAGACGGCGGATCTCACCGTTGGATCTTGATCCAACGGTTGGGATTGATTAGGTTTAGGAGTGGGTTTGGTCGAGTCACGTGGCTCGGTCGGACTCGAGTCCGACTGGTTCCGACTTCGGTCGGATGAACAGTACTTGACCCGAGTTTGATTTTCCAGCGATTTAATATTTAAAATAATTCCTAGTAATTCATTTAATTCATTAAAAATAGCAAATGACTCGAGAAAAATTCTAAAAATTCGAAAATACTTTGGATCATTTTGGACTCAAATAAAATATTTCCAACAAAATTTTATTTGCAAAATTAAATTCTTTAATTATTTCAAAATGGAATAAATTCAAATAAATTCCAAATAAATCCAAATAAATTCCAGAAAATTCCAAAAATTCACCAAAGTGCCAAATCACACATGAATTTAAGAAAAGCAAAATTTTGGGGTGTTACAATTGATATCAAGGTTCTGACTTTTTTCCAGTTTAGTGAAGGTTGCATCAAAACCGAGTCAAAAACAAAAAATTCACCCTTAGCTTACTTGTGTGGAATTAATGATCAATATGATCTTGAATGTCCTCCCACAAGTTACAGCAAGCAAGAACACTAGAGAACAACCCTTCAAACAAACAAGAACACGATCTATGAGGACCTTTCTTTTTCAAGCATAAAGATAGGTTTCTTGCATAAACTAAAAAGAAGAGTTTGTAGATTGCCTAAATGATTGGGATATAATCTACAAAAGATTCATCCAGTAATCTTTCGTCCTTGGCATAAGACCCAAAAGCACTTAGAAGGAGATGAAGCAAATCTAAAGTACTGGAAGCAATTAAGAAAATATGCAAGCATGTAAATTTTAGAACTTGAAAGAAATTAATCTTGCATCACTTGAAAAAGAAGGATTTTAAAGCCAGATTATCATGTGGGCAAAGCTTTCATTAGCATCAAAAATCCCTCTTACAAGCTTATGCCCCAACCCCTCTATTTATAGCACAATGGGAACAACCTCCACACTTAGATGATCTTTTTGACCCTCAAGAAACCTCATCAAGGGTTCAGATTCACTCTCTCACACATACATAGGCTAACCCATAACCCAACAACATAACAGGTTTTATCCACACACAATAACTCAACGGCTACACCACCCATTAACCCTTAATCCAAAGATCCTCCTTCGCTTGAGTAGGGCTCAAGTTAACATATCATCCGTCCATTTATCCTCAGCTTGCAACCACTCCTAGTCTCAGTCATCCTCCGGCGACACCTTGACCGTCTAGACCTCAGCTCTCCAAGCCTAGTCCCGATCTTCTTCGCCTCACCATAACCTAGCTCTGAATTCCTGCAACCACCACAAACAAGGGAAATATATTACACAGCATTGCTCAAAATGATATGCAAGCAGTAATCAACTAAGCAATCACACAACTAAGGATCTCACCTTAGCTCACAACCACTTAAGGGTACCCGATCTCTTAAGACTAACAGTACATAAAGCTCTGACCAGCCAAGGCTTCGACCAGTGAAAGCCTTGACCACTTTAAAAGCCCGACTAGCCAAGGTTCCAACAACTAGTCTTGGACACTCACATCAACTCAAATTGCTATATTCTAAAGCAAACACAAACCTTAGCACCAAAATCTCAAAACACAGTCAATTTCTCATAAAAAAATATGGATTGACCTCCACATAGTCTTTCAATCTCCCCCTTGATGAGTATATTGACAAACCCCGAAAAGACACAAATTTGAGTTTGCAAAAAAAAGCAAAGCAATTTGATTGCAAAATCATACTTGGTCCATATGCAAGAGAAATCAAGTTCATGAGCACATATGTAACATCCCAAAATTTGGGTTTTCAAAATTTTTTGGTTTAGTTTAGCTTTCAAAAAATTTCCGTTGATTTTCTCACTTTAATAAATCTTGATTTGAAATTTTCTAAAACTAAAATTATTTAATTTGATTATTTTATACTTCAAATAAAATAAATTCAGTTTTAGTTGGGTTCCTTGTGCTTCAAGGAATTTTTCTGTATTTTCTGAGTT
Organism: Rhipidocladum racemiflorum; assembly: GCA_036346355.1. NCBI lineage: Eukaryota > Viridiplantae > Streptophyta > Magnoliopsida > Poales > Poaceae > Rhipidocladum > Rhipidocladum racemiflorum. The sequence continues at coordinate 27,879,606 of CM070571.1, forward strand.
TTTTCGGAGCTCGTTTACTATTTATCGGATTTATTTGGAATTGATTTGAATTAAGCCTCTTCTTTAAATTAATTAAATATTTGGAAAGTTTATATAAAGTTTTGTTTTAAATATTTATTTAAGTTCAAAATGTCTCAAAATATTTTTTTTAGAATTATTCTAGAATTTTTCTGGTATTTTTATTGCCTCAAATGATTTATTTGAATTTTTGGAATTGTTTTTATTGGAAAAATCCGAATTTCCCTGGCCGTGACATGTGTCGCCGCCATATCGCGCCATGTGTCACCACCAGAATCGACCGCATCACCCAGTCTGGGTCATGCACGCCAATTGCTCGATAAAATGCCGTTTTTTGATCCAAACACCTCCTAACTTGATTTTTCTTGACCTAGCCGCCTCCCCAACCACTTGTAGACCTACCATGACCTCTGCCATGCACCCTAGCCTCCAGATCAAGATTCCAAACACCTGAGCCGCCGCCGAGAAGCCTCGGATGTCTCCCAACGATGGCCAAAATTTGAGTCACATTCCCCGTCAGTTCATCGACTCTTTTTTAGATCCGTCTTATCGACGATGAGACATGATGTCCCCTCTATCTACCCTCCAAATTTCGTGCAATTTGGCCCACGGAATCAAAAGTTGCGGCCTTTTCAATCTCAAATCTTGCCGACGCCCGTTCTCCCTCAATTTTTCGAGTTTGACCTTGAAATTTTTACTGTACACTCTCCTTGATGTCCTCTACATGGTGCACATCCTAACCCATTGTTTTTCCCTCTGAATTCTGTACAAAAAATTCTTTTCCCTGATCAGACTACGTTGCAGACAGCTGAAAACTTCCTTGCGCGTTCCCCATTGATCCAAAAGGTAAAACTCAAATCCGCTCATGTCACTTTGTGCATTAGGGTCCTAAATAGCTCTCTGTAAAATTTGGTTAAGTTCCGTACATTATTCTAAAAGTTATGGTCATCTGAAGTTTAGCTCCGAAAGCCGTTCGGCGGCAGTTTGTGATCAATCCATTGGGTCGCCGCAAAATCCGCCTGTACCATTAAGATCGTCTCGCCGTGTTCTACGTGTTGGACATTCCCCCTTTGCTGTCGCATCTATCAAAATTTTTAATATTAATTTGCGCCGTCTTTTCGCCGCCGCCGCGGGCCGCCTTTTGCCGCCAACCATTTTAGCTCGCTTTGGCCATGTTGTCCCATCCTTTGGGTCATCATGTACTATTTTGGTCCATCCTTAGAGTTCTTTTTGTCTTCGGTTGCCGGCAAAGCCGCAATCCGATATTTAGCCGTCGTCTTTCAACCTAAGCCGTTGTTATCGGTTCGCGCCTCGGTTAGCCATCCTTGGTAGCGTTTTTATCGCGGCCATGTCATTGTGTCAACGGTCGATGCCTTATCTCATGAGCGTCCCGTCATCGCTTCACTTTCGCCGTTAACGGCATTTTGCCGTTAACGTTCCGCCGATAACGTTTCGCTGTTAACGCTCCGTCGTTAACGTTCCACCGTCAACGTGTTGCCATTAACGTTCCGCCGTTAACACTTCACCGTTAATGTTTTGCCCTCGTCGTATCGCTGTCATCGCATGTGTGCATACAAACGAAAGCCCTAGTGCGATGTCCTTATCTGTTCCATCGCCTTAATATGATCTAGCCCTATCGCATTGAGTTTAGCCTCATCTTCTTATCATCGCCGCCTTGTCATTATCGATCCTCTTCTTCGACGTATGATTGAACCCCAGATCGGATCGCAGTGAATGTCGATCCTATCCGTCCTTGTCTTATCCCTGAAAATCTAATCTGCCATTAACCTAGAATTCATTCGTTGACTTGGTCGATAGACCATTGGCCATCTGTCATATCCTTGTGCCCGATCTAATCTATCTGTCTATCCCTCTTTTGTTTGACTGTGTATCTGTTTAGTCAACAAAAATCAACATCGAGAATCAGTTTAGTTCATTGTGAACTAACATATTTTCATGGACCTGGTCTATAGATCGAGAGCCCATATGTCATTGTCTGTTCAATCAAGATAATAACTTCAGAAGAAATATTCTTCGGAATATTATTCCTTCTTCCTCAGTTATCAGTTCTTCCCATTTCGGTGTTTTCCGAAAGCTCGTTCTCCGTTGTCTACTCTTTGATCTAATCCGTTCAAGTTCCTAAATTCTTCCAAGCCGTTATGCCAATGCTATTTGTTCTTAATTTTGAGTTTATTTGATTCATCTTTTGAGTTTTGTTGTATTTGTGTTTCTTTGTCGTTAGACGCATCGTCCAGAAGTTGCCCGAACGAGCTGAACATCCACGAAGTGAAGCTCGAAGGTCGAGGATCAAGAATCAAAGATAAAGAGTAAAGAACAGTAAAAATTACAAGGGCCAGGCAAGTTGTGCTTTGACCATATTGATCCCATGTTTCAAAATTATGTTGTTTCAAATTATCGCATGCTAGTTTAAATTAAACTAATTTCAATTAATTTGGGATTAGATAATCAACTTATTTGTTATTGCCACCTTGTCACTATTTGTATGCCATGATTCACTTGTCACCGTAGGATTGTTGATTAATAGTTGGTAGCTAATAAATTGCCGACATGGGTTAGATAGAATGTATTAGTCTGCTTAGACCTGCAACGGGTCAGTGCCATCATTTTGGAATTACAAATGTCAATATTGATTAATGGCAATGTATTTTGAAATGGTGTGACGTGTTGCCGACACGATGATGTTGATATGCGGAGGCCTTCGTGCTTCTTCAAGGATGTTGAGTTGTTGTTGGCATTGTGTTGCGCAATAATCAACTGGGGTGGCAAAATGATTTGGACTGGGGCAAGTGGCAAGAATTATGGCGGGCCAGATCGGCGGTTGGGATTGTTTGAAACATGACATATATATGAGTGATGGTGAGATGGATTTCTTTGAGAGTACTGAGGTACGTCTTGCCCTGGTCACCCAAAGGACTTAACCTTGCAAGCCTTTGAACTGAGTTCATCATACAACCACATGTTTGGAATGGGACAGACCTAGTTGAGTAGGTTGCTAATAACTTGCATATGGTACCTCAGAGTGTCAACTATACTTAAGTATAGTTGTACGGGGAGCGTACCTGTGCTGCGGCTAGGTGCCCGTCCAACGGTTCGTTGTCCTAAACTTCGCCTTTGCTAAGGGAAGAGTTAGTGTTCAACAACAGGGGAGGTTCACTTGTTAAGATAGAAGTTCCCGAAAAGCTTTGTTATGATTACTCATTCGCATACTCTTGTATGGCGATACACGGCTGACGTGATGAGTTGATTGTATCTTGTGGATAAAGTGTATAACCTCTGCAGAGTGTAAAATCTATTCGAATAGCCGTGTCCGCGGTACTGGACAATGCTCGGGGATTACAGTCAAGGGTTAGCTTTTCATAAAATTGATCTTGGGCTTGCAGGCAGTTTGCCTGTGGAAAAGTGATAACTGGTTAAGGATGTGGAATGGTTTACTTGTGAAATAACTATGAAAACTATTACTATTATTGTTTGTTTTACTGCTTTGCAATCTATTATGTTTATTTGTGAATGTTACTTTATTGCAAAATAACCAATTTGGCCATTCATATGGAATAAGTTATGCATATAGTTATTAGACTTGTATCCTGTGCATGACTTGCTGAGTGCTTTATGTACCCCTTGCAACAATCAAATCACCAGTGAGCAGAAGTCTACATCTTCAAAGGAGGAGTTCCGTGAGAAGGAGAAAATTTAGGAGTCGAACCCTGTCAGTTGCCTGTGGTATATTGATGGGATTCACCGATGTTCTTCGTTCCGCTGCTGCTTATTAAATTGGAGTTGAAGCTATCAAGGCCTCACAAATGTAAGGTTGACCTTAAGGTCGTTCAATAGTTTATATTCTATAATTGTGTTATTTTTATTATTCCGCTGTGTATGATTGTGATGTTTCATCTATGTTGAGACTGTGTGCACTAGCGTGATCCTGGACTAGTGCTGAATACACAGAGGGTCCGGATTTGCATATTCGGGTCCCGACCATGTAGATGAGATGAATTTAGAGCTCATCAAAGAAAAGAACAAGTTTTCAACTATTGCTCTAAGAATCCAAGAAATCTCTCAAAATCTCAAATGAAACCAATTTTGCTCATAATCCAAGTATAAGAACATTATTTCACCACGATCATAAAAAATAATTTTTTTTTATTTCTCCCCTCTTTGAAGCTTTTTTCACGTTTTCTCCCCCTTTGGCAATATAAGCATAAAGAGAGCATGTATGCATGAAATGCAACTTGGAAGAGCTTTGAAGATTATCCAAGTGATCATTTAGACAAAGTATGACACCAAGCTACTTACATTCATATTATGTCAAACTAGGTCATATCCAATTGTACATTTTAATATTTGCTAGTTAGCTCAAAAGAAGTTACACTATTTTTGTATGATTTTAACAAGAACAACACTTAGCATAATTTCAAGACTAGAAACAAAGCCAAGCTAGAATCAAATGGATATACTAGAGTTCAACCTAGTCAACACTTTGGGAAGTTACAAATGCATAAGAGAACCCTCTTGCTCAATCATCTTTTAAATGCAAATTTTAGATTTTAATGCACACAATGCGGTTTAGCGAGCTTATCCTAGTGAATCACATCCTCGACTAGGAGCCATCGACAAATGCTTCCTATGATTCACTCTCTTCCACAATTTTATTTTGTATTTTTCAATGTAATTGACTTAAGTCATATTCGACCATCCCAAGTAAGAAGCTTAAAAGAGTGATCTTGGTCACATACACAATAAATCCCAAGTTCATTCAAGTGTAATAGAAAGCAGTCTCGTGAATGTAAGATGTTGAGATCAATTTTAATATATACAAATCAATTTTTCAACATTTTTGATGCTTAGATTCATGAGCATTTTGAGGATTCTAGAATACAACAAACTAGCTTAATCCAAATTACTCTAGAGGCTAGTAAAAACCCAAGATTACACAATGCATATTATAAGCACCTAGTAAAGAAATCTAGCAAGTAAAAGCTATAAATTTTCTATTTAGTCAGAGCCATGTGATGGTCTACAGAGAGCGTGCGGCACTAGCAGAGCCATGTGATCTCTACAGATGAGTTACGTGTGCTCTCTAAAGCCAAGTAAAGAGCAACTTGATTTATGACTGCACGATGGAACAACCATAGTTTCAAAAGGCAGCACAAAAGAGAGTAGTGTGAGCTGCAAGGGAAATCGTTTGTTCTAGACTTTTTGTGCAAGGGAAGGCGTAGCTACGAGAGTTCGGATAAAGCTTATTCTGCCTAGATAGCCAACTAGCTATGCCACCATGGATGGCCAAGCAAGCGGGCCCGTTAGTTCGTCTAGACTGTAAGGCACTAGTGTGAATGAAAAATGAACTTGTGTTTTTTTTTCTATAGGAAAAACGTTTTTTTTAAAAAAAATGGATGGACGAAAAAACGGACCAAAACGTAATTTCCAAATTTTCGGAGGACCTTTTCTAATGTTAGAAGGACCTAAATGTAATTACGTATTTGTAAGGAGCTTTGACGGAGGCATGACACGTGGCATGGCCCTTAGGCCGAAAACCTCCCAGATTTGTTATATAGACTATATGTGTTATATTATACTCATCCGGTCACAGGTTGCTGTAGTTTTCAACATAAATATGATTAAACTTTTGAAACTTTGTGATCAATATCTTTTAAATGTTTAAATTAGATACATAAAAATTATATGTATATATTTCTCTCCAAAAGTACTCTCATAATATCATAATTTTATTGGGTTTCATAAATATATTATAATAAAAAATAGTGGTCAAAACTGTGTTGTAGAGACCGTATTGATATCCAAGAAAATAACTATTTGTGATAGGAGAATGTACTAGTATATAGTACGTGACATCAGGGTTTCAAAGCTGTTTCGGAAATGGAACAGGCCAATGCCTTCAACATGCCTTTGCATCGGTGTCTAAAACATCAGTTTCTACTTTGTTACACTTTGATACTTTCTTATGCACATTAGCTCTAGGTTTGGATCAGAGTTTTGTGAGATACGATACGAGTGTGTACGATCTCAAAAACGATATTGATGAATCTCGCAGAGAGAACCAAAATAACAACGTAGAAGCAACCATTAAGTCACAATTAACCAACTCATCCAAAACAAGAGCTGCATGAGAAGATTAGAGGCTAGGTTATTTTTTAGCACTAGATTCTTGTATAGATCAAGGATCAAATGTCTAAAAGGTTTAAGAGGTTGTGAGAGCAATAATCTCTTGTACTCTTTTGAGGTTGTGCTTAAAGAATTTGCGGTCAGCTTTGCTAAATCTTTTCTCTCTCGTAATGGTCGCTTCAATGTCGTTATTTTGGTTCTCTCTATGAGATTTATCCTCGTCGTTTTTGACAACATGCATGCTTGTGCTGTTTCTTAAAAAAACTCTAATCTGATCTGGAGACAGTTGCGCATAATAAGGGATATCGGAGTGTAACATACTTCTCTATCAGGAAAGCCATGATGGTCTCCTCGGCTTGAGGCCTGGAGTCCCCCATCGTGAGGAGCTTCCACGAATGTCGACATTGTTGCCATCAGGGTTTTCAAAATCGTCGAAATTCGATCGAATTTCGAGAAAATCGCCCGTACTGACCTGTGATGAAAAGCAATTTCGATCGGCATACCGCCGGAATTCAAATTCGAATTCAAAAAAAAATGAAAAATTTAAAAAAAATTGACCAAATTTTTTGTATTAGCATTTTTGAGGAGTTCAAATTGTGAAAAAATTGAAACAGCAAAAAATAAAATAAAAAGCCGGCATGCAAGCTTTGAGCCCACAGGCCGAGCTCCTGTAGCGGCGGCCCAAGTCTGCCCACCCGGGAAGTGCTCACCTGGGAGTTGGCCAGTAGAGCTCGGACAAGCAATCATTGCTTCCATCGATTCCCCATTCAACACCGAAGCAATCTCCGTCGCCTCCGGTCGTCGCCGGTCGGGTCTACGCACCTTTTCACCGGAGAAAGGTCGATAATCGATCGGTAAGCAGCGAAAGCCGAAGTAAATACTCAAAAATTGATCTGTGCTGCGATTTTCCATGCTTTGATTGAGATTTCGACGACTAGCAGCGATTTTCGATAGTAAATATCGAAATTCGATCGATAAAGTTGATGTTGGTAGAGTAGTGTTCCTCCAATATTTTTGCTGTAAATGCATGAGCCTAAGTTGCAAATAGAACTTTCATGCGCTTGTATTAGTCTTTTGATAGGGTAAATGTATGTAGTACTTGTATTAGTCTTTTGAACCCTCTTCCATTTCTGCTCGTAGCTTCACCCAATACAGATTAATCATTACCATCTTGGAAAATATAATGGAACTTAGCTTCTTTGTATGTCTTTGCATGGATTATTGTTTTTTGAATGGTGATGATTACTTGAGTTGTCACATGTCTGACGAATTATAATATCTCAATTAAATCTGTTCAATCTTTTTTTAGAAGTGATTGACATTGATGAACCGACATGGAGTTCAATCTTTAGAAGTAATTACTAATAGCAATTTGTTCTATATCGAAGCATGTGAAGTAGCAATTTGTTCTATATTCAAGCATGTGAAGTAGCAATTTGTTCAATCTTTTATTACAAGTGGTTGACATTGATGAACTGACATGGAGTTCAATCTTTAGAAGTGATGGCTAATAGCAATTTGTTCTATATTCAAGCATGTGAAGTAGCAATTTGTTCAATCTTTTATTACAAGTGGTTGACATTGATGAAACAACATGGAGTTCAATCTTTAGAAGTGATGGCTAATAGCAATTTGTTCTATATTCAAGCATGTGAAGTAGCAATTTGTTCAATCTTTTATTACAAGTGGTTGACATTGATGAACCAACATGGAGTTCAATCTTTAGAAGTGATGGCTAATAGCAATTTGTTCTATATTCAAGCATGTGAAGTAGCAACTTGTTCTATATTCAAGCATGTGAAGTAGCAATATGTGTTCTAGCAGATGGCAGACCATGCCGATGTGGTGTGGGAGCACGGGGAGAAGTTGGGGGTGGATATCGATGCAAGCATTGTTTGAAAGAGGGTAAAGGTGGCGGTGCAACCCGACTAAAGCAGCACTTGGCAGGGCGTGGTACGAACATCGTCCATTGTAGTAAAGTTCCTGTGGAAGTTCATTAGTACTTTCAGCGTGAGCTAGACAGGACGAAGGACAAGAAGAAGGAGAAGAGAGAGGAGAGGCTGAGGAAAGAAGTAGCAGCTGGAGATTCTCCGCCTAGGAGAAGTGTATATTCAAAGTACACAAGCGATGTTGATGAGGAGGAACAACTCCGGCATGCTATGGCTGCCTCTAGGGCGGAGGCAGAATATAGGAGTCGAGCAAGTGGTGGTAGTTATGAGCACGGTGGTGGCAGTGGCACCTCTAGGGGGGTAGAGGAGGGGGTAGCGGTCTGTTGCCGAGGATGTTTCGAAGCTCCTCGCAACGGCAAGGACCACAACCGATGGAGGATTACAATGTTAGTAAGTCACGTGGCCCGTGCAACCAAGGATTGACACCCATCAGTGGACACAGAAGGGTAAGAGTGCAAAGCAGGCGATTGGGTCGACGTGGGCCAAATTTTTCCACACTGTTGGTATCGCGGGACGGAAAGCAGATAATCCATACTTTGTTAGCGTCGTGAGGGAAACACAAAAATACGGTAAGTGAGCTTTAAAATGTTCGTTTAATTGTACAATGATTCATATCTAACTTTTTGGATAGTTGTTCATTTGCAGGCGAGGGTGTCCCATCCCTGAGTGGGCGAGACATAGATGGAAAATATTTAGACGCCAATGAAGCGGACATAAAGGAGAAGTTCGCTAAGTTCAAGAAGGAATGGCCTACGTACGGAGTAACAATCATGTGCGATTCTTGGACAGGGCCGACACGCATGACCATAATTAATTTCATGATTTACTGTAATGGCACCATGTTCTTCCACAAGTCCGTGGATGCTACGAGTACATCTCAAGATGCCGCATACTTGCACAAGGTACTTGGTTTTGTTGGTCCTATTTTGAAATATACTTGATGTACACATGAAGTAATGGAGGTTTTCATTTTGTTTGTTCACACAGGAAATATGTTCAGTTGTTGATGAGGTGGGTCCTCAAAATGTGGTGCAGATTGTCACCGATAATGGTGCCAACTACAAGAAGGCGTGCAAACTCATCGCACAGCAGCACCGCAACATCATCTAGCAGCCTTGTGTGGCACACACCATTAATTTGATGTTGAAGCAGATTGGAGAGTTCCCTGATCACGCCTCCGTCATTGAGAGTGCAAGAAAAATCTCTCGATGGATATACAATCATTCCAAGCTTCATGCTTTGATGAAGAAGTATATTGGAGGTGAGTTGGTCAAGTGGAATGCAACTCGTTTTGGTACTAACTACATGTTCTTTGATAGTTTCTTCCGTCGCAAGGACAAGTTTATGCAATGGATGGCTGTCGAAGAATTTATACGCTCTCGCTTTTTTGATACCACCGATGGGAGGTACGCGTACAGCTGCCTCTCGAGCTTGGACTGGTGGAATAATCTTCGAAATGTTGTCAAGTCAGTTGAACAGTTGTACGCCTTCCTGCGCTTCGCCGATCAGGACAGGGTGCATACATTGAGCGAGATAATCCTATGGTACACTATAGTGCGACAGGAGTATGATAGTTTGTTCCATAACTCTCCAGCGACAAATGAGATGTACATGGCAGTGGTAGATCGAAGAATGGACGACTTAACGCGCCACACTTATATGAACGCCGGTAATACAGTCTTCTCTGAAACATAATATATTGCAGTTGGAGTTACGTTCCATACTTGTACTGACATGTTTCGTGTTTTGGCAGCCGCCGCCTTAAACCCTCGGACTGCTTACGTGTATGGCACGAACAATAGCTTCTTACCAAATATTCGAGATGCTTTTGAAGCGCTTGCTATGATACCGAAAGTGCTGCGCAAGCTCTTCGTGAGTCTGAGGTTTTCAGAAGGAAAGATGGATCATTCTCCAGTGCTCTAGCTGAGAGGATGGCACATGATGTCAAAACATCCCCTGGAATTTTCCTTATTCCGTTTTAAATACAATGGTACTCTCGTTGGTACTTATTGTTCTTTTCGTCAACTTACAACACATTGGTGGGGTGTATTTTGTTCGAAAACACCCATGCTTCAGCGGTTTGCACTACGCCTCGTGTCGCAATGTGCATCTTCAAGCGGATGTGAACGCAACTGGAGTATATTAGCGTTCATCCACACTAAAATCCGCAACCGCCTGTCATATAAGAAGCTCTATAAGCTGGTGTACGTTAACTACAACCTTCGGCTTCGAATTCAAGCTGCAGAAAATCAAAGGTGCTCAGATGAAGATGATCCATTCCAGCGTCTTATGGAGCTTACATTATGCGATGATGCAAATCCGATACGGCAGTGGATGGAAAAAGGAAGGTCCAATGGTGACCCATTACTTGATGAGGAGGACACTAAGAGTGACACGCCTCTCCCATAACACCTTGTGACAGACCCGATATCCCCTACTGTGTTGAGAAAGGATACTGGGGCTGCAAGCATCCCTGAATGGGCGGACAGGACAGTCGGGGACACTCACACAGGGAAGAGAAAAGCACCAATCAGTGTCGAAAAATGATACAAGAAAAAGGAGCGCATCCTACAAAGGGAAAGGGAAGCATGCCGCAGATGAGAAGCATAATGTAGGGAGTGATAACTCCATTGATAGTACTGTCGGAGCCCACCGTACGAAGAGTCTAATGATATCAGCTCCAAGACAGACACAGATGGCGGTGACACTGCTGGCGATGCCTCCATCCCTGTCACGCACCAATCAGAAAAGCAACGTCCCATTGAATTTATAGGGGAGTCGCAGTTCACTCATGCAACACAGGACAGAGACCATGGCGCTCCCCAATCACAGAGGAAGACTACTAGAGGGAAGGGAAATGACTCACCACAGGATGGATGTAGTTCCTATAGCATCGCCGAGACTCAAGAGAGCTGTGGCTCATATGGCGGCTATGACTACTCCATCCCCGATGCTCATGCACACCTCCCATGCAATGGGTATATGAGTGGCATGACCCTGAGTTTTATGCCATACTGTACCAACAATGGCAAACGACAAGTGCATGGATGGGGCAAAGCTGGCATGATTACAGGGCAGAGTTGCTCGCTACACAAGGATTAGCCTTGATGTCCACGGAAGAATACAACATGGCCAACCAAGTCTACATGCACCATTCTTACCGGTAGTTCCGAAGGTAATGTTTCATTTCCATCTTTCATTTCATTGCAACTTGATTAAATTACTAACATTCTTTTCGTGTAGGTCTAACTTGGAAGAATGACGAAGCTATGCCTAATGTACAACTTTAAATGGTAAGCCTATGTGGATGGTATTAATATGTAAATGGTATTGACATGTGAATGGTATCGATATGCCAATGGTATTTGCATGTGAATGGTATTGATATGTCAATGGTATTTGTATGTGAATGGTATTTTTATGTCATTATGTGAATGGTATTAATATGTCAATGATATTTGATATGTGACAACTTGCAAATATCTTAAATATAGCAAAGATCATGCCAATTTTTTTTTCATATTTACGAAACATCATGCCGGAATTTTTTTTGTGTGTTTACATATTTTTTACTTTTTTATTGGGACTTTAATGGCCTTTTTAAAAATTTTACAATATTTTTTGTAATTTTTCCCCATTTTTTCAAACATTTTTCTAATTTTCTTTAACCTGTTACCGAATTTCGAGATAATTACAAATTTTGATCGAAATTCGTTACTTTTCGGTCGATGTTTGATGATTTCCTTCGAAATTCGATCGGCTGTTTGACCTATTTTCAAATACATTTCAAATCCGAAATAGTTCGATTTTTTTTCGAATTTCGACCAAAATTCGACGAAATTCGGTACCAACGCCTGATCGAAAAATGTTCACAAAACGAAATGGTTAACCCTGGTTGCCATCTTAGGTGAACAGACACTACATACGATATATAAAATCTCCAGATAGGTGCCTTTCCTCTCTAAATTGCATGTGCTCCCAATACTCACTTGCTAGAGTCCCAAAAAGATTTTCACTTGTTGTATCGTCATTAATTCATTTCAGCTCAAGGAAAGACCACAGCTATCAATTCGCATGCATGGAACCTGGCCTGAAAGTAACATATTACGCAATTCTTTGCATACGAGTATAATTATGGACTGCAGAGACAAGTTAATTAATTGAACAGTGCATTTTACTTTATTGAACTTCCAGACCAGAATGTTAAGCTGTACGTCATATATTTGCATGTGATAAAGAACCAAAGTTCTAGGATGGGCATTCGCTAATTAATTCAACTAGTTTAAATAAGAAAACCATCCAATTCTGTTGCAGAATTAGACTTGTGTAACATTGTATGACAACAAGATAAATCAGTGTACTAGTATACGATATATTGTAATGCCAAGCAGCTGTTAATATACGTTGCTAGGTTTACAAGCAGAAGCGTACGTTGGTGACAAATTAAGGAATACAGGAGCCAGACAAACATTGGCTTAACTACCATATTTTCGTGTTTTTGTCAATGAAATTTACTGTGAAATCATGTGCTGAAAAATTGGCTTAGAATTGAATTTGCAAAATATGGTATTTTAGATAATTACTTGATATGCTTATGATAGTATGGTAATGGTTTTGATCTTATGCAATGCTCGTGTGAGTAGTTGCATGGACTGATGTTGAGTCAAGTCATGGACTTGTACTCGGAATTGTTTCTTGTTTGTTCATGCGCAGGTGTTGCTCGAGGGCGAACGTGATCGATGACGAGACTATAACTAGGTTCATGGAGGGACTAAGGTTCGGGACTAGGTTCAAGGAGGAATCGAGATCCTAGTGGTCGAGGATGTCACGCGGGACGTTCGGGCTAAAGAACGGTGCACGTGAAGTCTATTGAGTCACGTGAGTGCGGCAGGTGTGCCGTACGCGTGCAGTTGTAATCGTTTGGGGTAGTTTGCATGTATTGGGTCATGTTGGGTGAAGTGGACATGTATGCGAACTCTTCTAGGGTTTACTTCTTATAAATAGGAGGGGTTGTCTCATGTTTATTGTGTAGTTTCAATGCTGAGGGATTGTACTCTTTTGTGGGAGTGCTGTAACCAGACAAAAAAGAAATAGAAAATTACATTTTCCTCAGCTAGCCGAACGCATGGACGGAAATCTTCTCAATCAGCTACAGTAATCATGCGCTACAATACTTTGCTACAGTAAAACACGAATTACTGTTCATGCGTGATTTGCTACGGTGCTAATTTTTTGATTTTGGTTGCCCGGTTTTCGGTTTAGTAGATTGATTCATTGTCTCTCTTGAGTCAACAAGTTTAATCTTGATTTGATCCATCCAAAACCTTTCTAGGGAATTTAGTGTTCCTCAAAGTTTTGTTGGTTAATCTTTTGTAAATTTTGTTTAATCACGAAGTTAGGGTTGAATCAATTCTCGTCATTATTGATACAGTCAACTTGCGAAGCTTATAACTTTCGATCTGTAGATCTGATTGAGCCGATTCTTGTTGGGTTAGTTTCAAAATTGAATCTAGTTTCTACATTTTAAATTTCACATCAATCCGATGGTTGGATCTTCAGGAATTAAGGTTAGATCAATTGTCATCATAATCTGTCACAACAAGTTTGCGGGGTTCATAACTTTTGATCCGTAGATCCGATCGAGCTGATTCATTTTTGTTAGATTCTTATTGGAATCTAGTTTCTTTTGTTCAAATTTCAGGTCAATTCGACGTCTGGATCTCCAGGAATTTGCGATTTACTGAATGCATCTACTCTGTTTTGTTGAATACGAAGCAATTATTTTTTCCGAATTGGGGTGAATTTTTAGTAGATCAAAAGTTTGATTTTAACTTCCGCGCAATCATTCACCCCCCTCTGATTTCTATACTAGTATGAGAGGGGCTTCTATGCTCTTCTTTTTAAAAGTTGCACAACTATTAAATCATGAATGAAGGGTAGATGGTGATTACTTACCCTTTCGTTTGCTTCAAGATTTGTGCAACTTGTATTAGGAGGAAAAATATAGAAGCACTACTCTACTAGTATATATCGATCCTATATATATATATATATATATATATATATAGGCAGCATATTTGGTGCAAACCCCCTTTACCGTGAAAACTCCGTGAAAACCATGTCTAAAAGTTTTGAAAAATTCTCAAAAAAATTACCATACATAGGGGAGGTGTGGTTCTACAATCCTGCAAAATTTGAAGACAAAACTCAATTGCATTTGGAAGATATAAAAAAGACAAATTCAGTATGAATAGTGATTTTTCACTCTTTAGCACTATTCATTTTGCAATTTGTCTTTTTCATATCTTCCAAATGCAATTGAGTTTTGTCTTCAAATTTTACAGGGTTGTAGAACCACACCTCCCCTATGTATGGTAATTTTTTGAGAATTTTTCAAAACTTTTAGACGTGGTTTTCACGGTAAAGGGGGTTTGCACCAAATTTGCTGCCATATACACACACACACACACACTGTCTCTCTCTCTCCCATGCACTTCCTAGAGTTATGAGTAGTTGGTGCATGATAGCATGGTTGCACGGAGCAACAACCCTAGGTTGAAAGGTAGGTAAAGAGATATTTCTAAAGGATGTTAGTAATATAACAGGTGATACAAGAGAGTAGTCGACCATATGAGCACATTCGCATAGGGTAATTTCTTGGTTAGTGTTCGTGCTAAAAATGTGAAGCAGGATCCTTAGCTTCGAACACACAAGACAAACACCGGGTTTGCAGAGCGTGCCAGTCAATTTGACCTGAAATTGACAAGGTAGAATTTGTAATTTGATCAAAGCCGATAGAGCAATGTTTATCGGCTTTTCGCTAGTCGGCTAGAAACCGATTAGGGGATAACTAGATCAACCAGTTACGGTTAATCCGGATACAAGGTAAAATCGGCTTTGAGAAGGCGATGCGTAGCAAAACAAAGCGGATCGAACCTGGGTGAAATCGGCTAAAACCAACAATCGGCGATGCGCAGCTATGTTGATTCCGTCGACTTGCAGGGAAGTCTATGAAGCTAAAGCGATGTAAAAGGCTTGTAAAAAATAGATGTGTTGGATCGATTGATTGTCCTTCCTTCCGCTCGACGTCCGCCACTTTTTATAATACGCCCGGCCGATCCGAGTTGTATATGGATACGTTATTAGTCCGTATCGGCCTCTGATCCGGTTTCCTTATTAGAGACGGAGTTTCCTTCTGATTCGCCTACCAATCCCTCTTTATACGAACTCTTTTATCCGATTCGCACTGATTTTAATACATGCCGAATTTTGGTGCAAACATATGCCCCCCGTTTTTGGAAGATAACTTGTTATTTTCCGAAAAGAATCTATCGGCTTTTGTCCGTATCGGCTTTATAGGAGAATCTTTTTTGGGAACCACCCCATTAACCGTGCCGTAAAAATCTCGGTGCGCTTTAAACGCACAACTGCTCCCGCCCGTTCGCCTTCTTTTCACCGTTGTATAAATATGGGGGTCCCCCCACGGTCATTTGCATGCTTTCAAGCTCTCGACTCACGCATCCTCGGCTTTCGTCATCTTTCTGTCATTCTTTCGAAATCGGCTGAAATGGACCCTTCGCAAGTATTCATTCCGATTCCTCAAAGTTCAGATCAATTCTACTTAGGACCGATAGGTACCATGTCGGCCGACACAGTCATTAATGACGAGATCCCTAGACTCCCATTGTCGGCTGCTGGGTACAATACTTCCGAGTGGGGAAAAAGCTTTAGGGCCTAGCCTACAAATCTGAAGGGATGGAGATCTTGGTTCATTAGGGTGTCGGCTCAGAAAAGGGTAGAATGGGAGAGAATGGGTATAGCCGAATCTTTGTCTTTGAGTTTAGCCGACCCCGAAGCCAACGAACCCTTGGTAGCTGCAGCCTGTTATTTTTGGTCGGATTCTTTTAATGCCTTTTTATTTCCGTCTGGCCCAATCGGCCCTACTTTGCTTGATGTAGCCCAATTGTGCTGCCTTAGGCCAGACGGGGATCAGCTATCGGCTTTTAGCGGAAAACCTTCTTTTAAATTAATCCGCAAGAAAGGCGAGGGCTGGCATAAATATATCCAGAATAACAATAGGGTTGCTGGTCCGGTATCGGTTGAAGAGCATGTCGCTTTTATCAACCTTTGGTTAGACCGATACCTATTCTGCGGTGCTTCCTTTGGCCCTACCCAATCTTTTCAGTTAATAGCGGAACGCTTAGTAGAGGGGCATCGGCTTGCTCTAGGCAAGATGTTTTTGGGGGCGGTATATCAAATGATGTACGTAATCCGTAGACGACTTTTTTCTGGTTTTGCCAAACATGTTGTTGGCAACATAGGGGGACCCTTGTGGTTTATCCAGACATGGCTTCATTGTATGTTCAGCCGATCCATTCTATCTGAACCTTCGGGGAGTTCAACATTCCCTAGAGAAGATTATTTAGAACATGTAGTCCCTCAATATAGAGCTAGCCGATCTCATGGGGAGAGATTTATCATGTCTTCGGCTGGTGAACTAAAAATATATCCAGTCGGCTTGCACAAATACCTCAGCTTTTTCCTTACCCTAGACAGGACTTCTTTCGGCCAACAAGACTTTTTTCGATATACTAATGTAGCCGATTGCCCATACCCATCGTTCCTTCACTTAGATGCTGATAGCTCTTTAATGCCCCAGTCCACTTTAGATTTGTACAAAATCATCCTCTCCCCTTGCATTATTCATGCCGATTTGAATACACGCAATCGGACGTTTCAGCCATCCTACGAATTTTATCATCCTTCAATCTATGCCCGTCAATTGGGTTTTGGGCAAACCATCCCCTCCTTTCCTCTATTATCTTGTGTCGAACCTCGAGCTCGAGTATCTAACAGTGTCGCCGCGGAGATTATTCTTGAGGTAGCCGACGAGTCGCAAATCCTCTCGACACCGCGTTTTGTCCTTAATTCCCGTCGGTCAGCTGCATTCTCGCAATGGTGGGCTAGAATATCGGAAGCTGTACTTATGGACAGGACTCTGTCGGCTATAATCCACTTATTTTTGCCCGATTTTCACGAGCCGACGGTAGCTTCTGGGTCCAGCGTGAGCTCTGGTTATAGCGACTCCTCAGTAGCTGTAGAGGTACCGGTGTCTTTTTTATCTCTGTTTCCATGTTGGCTATTGGCTTTTGTTAAATATGTCTGATCTTTCCAGGGCGGCACGGATGCTGGCGAACGAATAGCCGATCCCCATGCTTCTGCCAGTAGTGGCCGACAGAGACGTCCGGGTCAATCTGTCGGCACTACGGGATATACCTCAGGTACCTTGGGTATCCAAGGTCCATCCCTATCGGACTTGGCTCGCCAACGCGCTCCAAGTAAGTCACTTTTGTATCGGCTATTATGTCTCTCGCGTTATCAAGGTTTAACCGAGTTCACCACAGAGAGGAGGAAGAAATCTGCCAGACACTCGCCAAGACCTGTGAGGCGTTCATCCGGTGGTTCTCCGGAGCACTCAGCTACCGATGTAAGTCTTACCCTTTTGCTTTTAGAATGTTGATTTTGCATTTGTTTTGCATTGCTGATCACTCCCTTTGTTCTCTAGCAATCTCCATCGGTACAAATAGCGGGGGTTGTAGCCGATCCCCAAGGAGTTACATCGGCTATCCCTGCATTGCCACCGGCAGTACCGCCCCCGACGATCGATATTTTCGATCCTGATCCCAAAGTGCTACTAACGGACCCGACCGATCTCCTGGGCTTCACTCTGGATGAGCTTGATGATCCGGAGGTTCTTGCTACTGACGACTATCCAGCCGATATCCAACGTATAATAGCGGCCTCTGCGCCATCGTCTGCTGCCGTTACTGCTGAGCAGGGTATGCAAGAGCGCCTCAACCGTCTCTTGGACGAAGTGATGCAGCCGGAGGCGGCTCTTCTGGCCAATACCCAACCTCTGAGGGATGCTATGGCGGCCATGCAAGCCGATCTTCCCCCTGCCGCTATGAATGCATTGCTAGAGGTATGCCACTTAGACGCTCGTCGGCTGGACGTGGAGTCAGCCAAACTAAGGGTTGAACAGAGGAAGGCCCAACAAGCCGACCAACAGATCTTGGACAAGCTCATAGCGGATGCCAAACTTCGAAAGAGTGCATTTGACCAGGGTGCTGCTACACTTAAATCGGCCAAGAACAGAGCTCAAGAGCTGGAGTCGACCAAGATCAGACTTGAAGAACAGCTGGCTTTAGTCACAAAAGAACTTGCAGAATGCCAGCTCGGCATCACCGACTCGACGTCTTCACTGGCCGTTT
Source organism: Rhipidocladum racemiflorum (assembly GCA_036346355.1). Taxonomy (NCBI): domain Eukaryota; kingdom Viridiplantae; phylum Streptophyta; class Magnoliopsida; order Poales; family Poaceae; genus Rhipidocladum; species Rhipidocladum racemiflorum. The sequence continues at coordinate 27,897,985 of CM070571.1, forward strand.
AGAGGCGGCAAATTGGCGAGGTTTTTGCTCAAGTCAAGAACCAATCGGCCAAGATAGTTCCAGTTCCGGGTGATGCAGGGGCCGATCAACAACTAATAGACAGCGTCCAAGCTACTATCGGCATGGCGGCAGCAGCACTATCGGCTTTAGGAGCCCATTTGCCCGGATCTGGTCTTCACTAAACTTTGAATTGATAGTATCGGCTGTATAGCCGACCTTTTGTAAACATTATTTCAACTTTGGCACGATGACATGTCTGGAAACTGGTTCAATCGGTTATGTAACCGATTTGATATGCATGTGTTTCTGTAATTGATTCTTGATGCTTTCTTCCTGTGGTCAGGACCCAATCCATATGCTGGGGTAATATGCTTTCAAGTACTTTTCATTGATTGCTTTAGGTAGTATAAATCCGTCTAAGGACTCCAGTATATACGAATTTCCGCCAATCGACCGATTTATCTTGTAAGGCCCTTCCCACGTTGGAGACCACTTGCCGAATCGACTATCCTTAGAACCGATTGGCAACACGGTTTTCCATACCAAATCGGCTTGATTAAAAGATCTTAAAACCACCTTTTTATTATATGACCTAGCAACCTTTTCCTTATTCTTTTTAAGCCGATCTAATGTGATTAGCCTTAGCTCGGCTAAGTCATCTAGATTGTCTAGCATTGCCTGTTTGTATTCATCGGCTGGCAAATCATCCTGCTCAAATAGCCTTACTGAGCCGATGTTGATTTCTACGGCAAAACGGCTTCTTGTCCATATACCAACTGAAAAGGCGATAATTTAGTCGATCCGTGGTAAGATAGCCGATAAGCCCATAAAGCTTCCGATAGCATTGAATGCCATTTCCTTGGCTCTTCCTCAATTTTCCTTTTTATCAGCTTTATCAATGTCTTGTTTGACGACTCGGCCTGTCCATTGGCCTGAGCGTAATAAGGAGAAGAGTTGAGTAATTTTATCCCAAGATTTCCCGCGAAACTTTTGAATTCGTTGGACATGAACACAGTCCCTTGATCAGTAGTAACCGTCTGTGGAATTCCAAACCGATGGACGATGTGTTCATTTACAAAGTCGACTAGCTCCTTGCTAGTAACTTTCTTGAGTGGTACAGCTTTAACCCATTTTGAAAAATAATCTGTGGCTGCAAGGATAAATTTATGTCCTTTGCTGGATGACGGAAATATTTTGCCGATTATGTCTATGCCCCATCCCCTAAATGGCCATGGCTTGATGATCGGATGTAAAGCCGATGCTGGCGCCGACTGTATGTTACCAAACTTTTGGCATGTTTGGCATCCTTTATAATATTTGAAGCAGTCTTCTAACATTGTCGGCCAAAAATATCCTGTTCGTCTCAGTATCCATTTCATTTTATGGGCCGATTGATGTGATCCACAAATCCCTTCATGGACTTCTCCCATTGCTATTTTGGCTTCTTCAGTTCCCAGGCATCTTAGCAATAAGCCTTCCATGGTTCGAAAGTACAATACATCCTCCAGTAGAACGTATTTGAGTGCTTTGCGCCTGACCTTCTGCTCAGTCGGCTTAGATGGGTCTGATAAATAATCCCTTATTTCTGTTCTCCAGTCGACAGGATGGACACACAAGATCGGCCAAACATCTAGCTTGATTGGTCCCTGTCGGCTTTCAATCCTGTACCCCGATGCACATTGTGCCAATCGGTTCGCTTTGTCATTAGCTTCTCTGGGGATATGTTCTATAGAGAATGTAGTAAACGTCTCAATAATCTGGAGGCATTGATGTAAGTACTGAGTTAGCGCACCATCGTTGCATCGGTATTTCCTTTTGACTTGTTGTACAATCAACATCGAGTCCCCGAAAGCTTCGACGTCTTTTACCCCGACGCCGTCTAGCAATTGCAGCCCTTTTAGTAATGCTTCATACTCTGCTTGATTATTTGAACATTGGCTATTTAACCGATACATGAAATCGTACTCCTGTTTTCTAGGTGAAATCAATACCACGTCGATGCCCTCGCCCTCTTGGCAAACGGATCCATCGAAATACAACTGCCAAGAAGTTACATCGGCCGTTCCTGTTAATGTTTCACTTCCTGCGATAAAATCGGCCACAGCTTGTCCTTTCACAGATTTAGCCGATTCATAGGTCAAATCGAACTCAGTTAAAGCGTATGCCCATTTACCAAGTCGACCTCGCAAAATTGGTGCAGATAGTATGTACTTGATTATATCGGTTTTGCAGACTATAACGCATCTTGATGCCAACATATAATGTCTTAACTTAGTGCAAGCGAAATACAAAGATAAGCACAATTTTTCCACTAGGGGATACCTGGTTTCTGCATCTAAGAGACGTCGGCTTAGATAAAATATCGCACGTTCCTTCCTATCGACTTCCTGTGTTAAGACTGCCCCTACTGTATCGCCTTCAGCAGATATATATAGTTTAAAAGGTATACCATGCTTTGGTGCGGCCAATACTGGTGGGCTCATCAGGTAACCTTTTATGTTGTCGAAGGCTTTTTGTTGATCGGCTCCCCATTTGAACTCTTGGTCGTTTTTAACTTTCAGCAGCGGTGTGAAGGCCCGAATACGTCCTGACAGGTTTGAGATGAAACGTCGCAAGTAGTTGATTTTTCCTATCAATACTTACAACTCCTTTTTGCTTGTCGGTGGCCTAGTATCGGCTATAGCTTTCACTTTGGCCTGGTTTACTTCAATCTCTTTTTCATGCACGGTAAACCCAAGGAATTGTCCAGCCGATACTCCAAAAGCGCACTTGAGCGGGTTCATTTTTAATCCATGTACCCTTGTGCTCTCAAACATCTTTTCCAAATCGGCTAAATGTTGCCAGTCTTCTTTGGACTTTACTACCACATCGTCGATGTATATTTCCACAGTATTGCCGATTAAATTATGGAAAATATGGTTCATAGCACGCTGATAAGTGGCGCCGGCATTTTTTAAACCGAAGGTCATAACATTCCATTCGTATAGTCATAACGCTCTTGGGCACCTGAAGGCTGTCTTAGGGATATCGGCTTCTGCCATGAATATCTGATTGTATCCGGCATTTCCATCCAAAAAACTTATTATTTTATTCCTAGATGCAGCATCGATAAGCATATCGGCTATAGGCATCGGGTACTCATCTTTTGGTGTGGCTTTATTTAAATCTCTAAAATCAACGCATACCCTAAGTTTGCCGTTTTTGTTTTTCACAGGGACGATATTTGAAACCCATTCAGCATATCGGCAAGGCCGAATAAACTTTGCTTCTAGTAATCGTCCTACCTCTTCTTTTATAGCGTCATACAACGTAGGATTAAATCGTCTAGGATACTGTTTGAACGGCCGATATCCAGGTTTTATGGGTAGCCGATGCTCAACTAGTTGTCGGCTCAAACCTGGCATCTCATAATACTCCCATGCAAAGCAATCTTTATATTTTTTGAGTATTTCGACCAACTTTGCTTTATAACTGGGCTCTAATTTAGCACTTACAAATGTTGGTCTTTTACTATCGCCTTCTCCAATGTCGATCTCTTCGAGCAAATCGGCAGAGGTAAATCCCAAACCTTTCCTTTCTTCTTCAAAATCCTCAACAGCCTCCTCGTATCCTTCTTGCCGATAGCTTCTTGCCTTTTCTTGTAGCTTTGCTAGTGTCTTGGACTCCATCTTCTTACTACTTCGTCTGTCCGATCAAACGTATTAGGTTTGACGCTGATCGGCCTGAATCCTGACTTCTCGATGCAGATAAAGTCGCAATCGTCCAAGACTTTTCCTGATATACATTCGGCTTCTTTGTGTGGCCAATTGGTATCAGGACTGGCCATGGCGATATGAGCCGATGTGTCAGCTGGTACAACTTCAACTGTATCATCGTTCCATTGTACCAACTTCTGATGCATGGTTGACGGTATAGAGCAATTGGCGTGGATCCAGTCCCGTCCAAGGAGCACACTATAATTGCCTTTGGCTTCTATCACGAAGAATGCAGTAGGCAAAGTTTTATTGCCGATCGCCGATTCGACATCATCACGCCTTTAGCTTCAGTAGGGTCTCCCGTGAAGTCATTTAGCACCATATTGGTTTTGATCAAGTCTTCATCGGCTTTACCCAATTTTCTGAAAGTACTTAACGGCATCAGATTAACTGTCGCCCCACCATTGACCAACATACGAGATATCGGTCGGCCATTAATATACCCTTTTAGGTATAATGGTTTCAGATGCCGATGCATATCTTGTGGTTTTTCAAACACAGCGTCTGGTGCACCGAGGCATAGTTGGGCGAACACTTCTTCAGCAGATTCCTCGGTCTTGAACTCAGCAGGTAAAATGAATACCATGTTTATATCCATTGGTGGTGTATCATCTCGGATCATCGGAGACCCGGATTCGACCGATTGATCTGAGTCACTATCGGTCTGTTCCTTTTTTCTCCATTCTTTTTTCAAAACTGGTATAGGCCTTAACTTATTGAACATTCTTTCGTTCTCGGCTTCCCTTTCTTCTTGTGTCTTTAGTCGCTGAAGCCGCCTGCGCTGTGATTTGCTAAGACCTGAGGGGCACCACCTAGGTTTACGTTCTATCGGCTTCCTGATTTTCCCAGCTAAATTGCTCATTTCGCTGTCAGATTCCATTCTACTTATGTTATGGGAAACCGATAATTCTTGAGTTCGGGAGGACTCACCTTGCTCTGATGTTGACAACCTTTCATGGATCGGCCTCCTGTCTCTCATTTCTAGCCGATTGTTTATCGGTCTAGACAACCTGTCTTTTACCGATTGGTTCACAGATGAGTGTTGCATAGGACAGGACATGACTGTTGGTAAAATCATCCCTTTCTCCCAGCAAAACTGCCAAAAGGGACATTGCCGGTGTCTTTCTTCTTCAGTAGTTGGTCGATGTGTCGCATCAGATCGCCAATGTTCACATGTCTTTTGATCAGACCGATGAAGACCCTGGGATCGTCGGGTACTGTATCTTTGACTTATCCTTTCATACTTTCCCAGAAGTTGCGAGAAGGTCGGCTTTGGCTTGAAATTAACCTTTCTTGGAGCCCTTTCAGCCTGATACCATTTTCCGATTTCCAAGTCCCCTTTCGGTTTTACCGTTCTCGAGTTCTGTCCGTTCTTATCGACTTCTATTTGTATGGAGCCGATAGTGATCTGCACTGTTTCTCTTTTTGATCGTGCTTCAATTCCTTTAGTCGGCTTAACATCTTCCACAGGCCCTTTTCCCTTTCGTGAGCATTGCACCATGTTGACTTGGAAAGGATTCATATCTATCTGCATAGCCGATTCTTCTACAAACTTTATTCTGCCATCAGCGATGGCCGATTGAATCTGCTGTCGAAAAATATTGCAATCGTTAGTGTTATGTGAAAATGAATGATGCCATTTACAGTACCTTCGCTTTTTAATTTCTTCGACCGACGGTATGACGTGTCCTTCTGGTAACCTTATGAGTTTTTCTTGCAATAATAAATCAAATATCTTGTCACACTTCGACACGTCATATGAATACTTGATTTCTGCCCTATTTTTTGTCGGCTTGAGTAGAGAGCATACGAGTGGCCTTTTGGAACCCTTGGTCCACTCGGCTATGTTTACTTCTGCTTCGTCTTCAGAAGCGTCGCTCGAATTATACTCTACCATGTTTACTTTGGCCTTTTCATTACCGTTTGATTTGAATCTATCTTTAAACCCTTTGCTTTCTGCGTATCGGCTTTCATGTGCCGATACGCGATGGAGTAAGTGGCCTAAATCGGGGAACTCTTGGCCGGATAGCTTCTCTTTTAATGGTGGGATTAACCCTTGGAATGCTAAATCGGCCAATTGATCATCGGGTAATGTTACACTAAAGCATCTATTTCGTACGCCTCTAAATCTTCTGATATAGTCGGAAACTGATTCGCCGTACTTCTGTCGGACTGAACTAAGGTCAGAAATCCTAAGCTCCATAGTCCCCGAAAAGAAGTATTCATGAAATCGGCTTTCTAAATCGTTCCACATATGAACCGAATTTGGGGGTAAATTGGTAAACCAAGTAAATGCAGCACCAGACAATGACAAAGGAAATAGCCTAATTTTTAATCCATCGGACTGTGCAGCTTCTCCACACTGAGCCATAAACCGTTCGATATGCTCAATGGTGGTAACAGAATCGTCACCTGAAAACTTAGCGAAATCTGGTATCCTAAAGTTGTGTGGGTATGGCATACGATCTATGTAATCGGGATACGGCTTTCTGTAGCCGATTACCCTTCCTCTGGGTTGTAAGCCGAACTGTTCCCTCAAAACGTTAGCAATTCGTTCAGCCCAATTGATATTGTCGGCTTGTGGCGCAACCGGACATTGCCAATTTTCATTGTTCGCGCCCTGCCCCCCGAGTGCAAACTCGGGTCTTTGCCCAAATCGTGTCATAGGGAGTCTTGGTATTTGATCATAATCGTGATTCCTAAAGACCAACGTATCGGGTACAGGTGCGAGAGGTTGTTCGTATGGCACTACCTTATATGGTGCTTGTCTCGTAGTTCCCCGCGGTTGAGAAGCCTGATCTGTTTCAATCGGCTGGGAAGCCGATAAGCCGAGGCTACTGGAGGGTCCGTTTGACGGGTCTGGTGTGCTTACTTTAGCCCCATCTGTGTGCCCATGGTAATGCGCAAACCCCCCTTTCTGTGTGCTAGGTTTCAAAATAGTAGGTTGAGTCGGCATCATAACGGGTGTTTGAGTCGACACGTTTACCGTACTGGAGTTTGGCGTTATGGAATATACTGGGTATGTAGGGATGGTTTGCAGCGGATCTAGTAGGCTTCCAGACACAGCCAATTCTTGGGCAATTGTTTTTACACTATTTTCTATCATTGGCTTCAATGTAGAAACTAAAGCCGATGATTGGTTAATTAGTGCGTGATGCACAGATTGCTCAATCATATTCGATAAATCGGCTTGGGCAGGAGCATATCGGCCTACCGGTTCAGATGATGAATCGCCGATAGGATTGATACTTGGGAGTGTAGTCTTTTGAGTAACACCACGGCGTGTCTTCTGGAAGCACCGCAGCATCATTTCTTCCAAAGCCGCCTTTCGGTCTTCGATTTCTTTCCGCTGCTCATGGGTTAAATCGGCCATTTGAGGCGCGATTATAGCATCAGTGTTGATATCGGCGGTGACCGCAGGCTTATCGGTTGATGATATTTTGATTTTTTGTGTCCCACTGGGCGTGCCAAAATATGTTCGCGCTAAAAATGTGAAGCAGGATCCTTAGCTTCGAACACACAAGACAAACACCGGGTTTGCAGAGCGTGCCAGTCAATTTGACCTGAAATTGACAAGGTAGAATTTGTAATTTGATCAAAGCCGATAGAGCAATGTTTATCGGCTTTTCGCTAGTCGGCTAGAAACCGATTAGTGGATAACTAGATCAACCAGTTACGGTTAATCCGGATACAAGGTAAAATCGGTTTTGAGAAGGCGATGCGCAGCAAAACAAAGCAGATCGAACCTGGGTGAAATCGGCTAAAACCAACAATCGGCGATGCGCAGCTATGTTGATTCCGTCGACTTGCAGGGAAGTCTATGAAGCTAAAGCGATGTAAAAGGCTTGTAAAAAATAGATGTGTTGGATTGATTGATTGTCCTTCCTTCCGCTCGACGTCCGCCACTTTTTATAATACGCCCGGCCGATCCGAGTTGTATATGGATACGTTATTAGTCCGTATCGGCCTCTGATCCGGTTTCCTTATTAGAGACGGAGTTTCCTTCTGATTCGCCTACCAATCCCCGGAGTCGGAGGCGGTCGAGAGAGTAGCGTCACTAGGCCGGCGACCGGGTTGCAAGACGGTAGTCGAGACAGCTAGCTCGTACGTATGTTGAGACTTTTTACTATGCTTACGGGATACTAAAATTTATATTGAGATAATATATCAGGAGGTATAATTAAAAAAAAATTGATACCTCACTCTTTAAATTTTTTTATACCTTTTAGTACTATCTTAATATAAATTTTGATACATACCAAGCACAGTAAAAGTCTCGCAGTATGTTACGTTAATACCTGCAATGATCAGCTAGTAATGCTAAGTTAGAAAGAAGAAACAGACAAAGCAACGTTAGTTGCACGGAGGTGCCCTATTGCTACTCCCACCAAACATAAAAGAGTGGATCTTCAAGTTCGCTGAATCAGCAACTTAACCTCCACGAATTCAAGTCTTTGTGTTATTCTCTTTAAAGAAGGGATGAATTTGTATGTATGCGATCAGCAGCATACTGGTACATAACATGTGGTATCAGAAGGCCTGCAGTACAGGTTTCCCAGCACAGGTTGCAGTGAAACAGGAAGCGAAAACAGAGTCAGCAAAATATTGGAGTGCCACATATCTCCCTTTCTTTCTCGATGGGATGTACATCTCGGTGTAACTTTCTGTCAGAATAGGGTTGTCTAAGTAATGTGTGCCTACAGCACAGACAATTGCAGTTGCAGAGTTATGAGCAGCTGCTATACATGTATTTTTTAGATAACAAAAGAATATATTAATCTTTCGGCCTCTACAGACTAGGATTCACACAGCCAAGCAATTATTATAGAGTTCAAAGTTACAGCGTAAAAGGCTCTCAAGTATGAAATCAAATTTCGAAGTTCAAGAAAGAACAACTCTTGCAACAAGTAATTAAAGGAGGTCAAAAACACTCAAGCTGCGTACAGTCTTGTTTGAAATCTCCATCCGTTCCCAACGAAGAGGTCTCTAGCCACGGCATATAGACAACTATATGCTATTGACATCATCTCCCGATCTTCTTGATGCTGCATTACGGACCATGAGCGCAACCAATTGATGCACATATAAATAATCTGCAACGGATTAGACATTTGTTTTTTTTTTATCAAAACAACATCATTTTGACATAGCCAAAAAGACCAACATAAAGCGACAGCCACAATTAAACATTGAGGCTTTATCTCCTTTTCTAATCCCACTAGCTAAGTCCTAAACATATGAGTTATGCTATACATGCATGAGCAGTTCTTTCTCGATTATTGCATGCAGAAACAACCTTGGCCTTAGAATGCCGGCAGCAAAAGGGAGTGCTCGGAAGAACGCAAGCGGCGTCTTCAACGTTAAAAGCAAATCGATGCGCGCTGCTAGGTAGCTAGAGCACATTTCTGCCGAATGCTCCACTACAAGCGAAATTCTATTCGGTCCATTATAGATTGCAATCAGAGATCATGGGCATGGGAGGTACTGGGAGATCAAATCTCTCTCCATGGGATGAAAGGCGAAGATGCTGTTCTTTTCTTCCATGCGAAGGCGACCATAAGATTCACAGTGTCGAGGTGGAGAGGAACTGCCCTGCTCTGCAGGCGCTGCGCTCAAAGTTGAAGTTTATGCGATCGACACCGTGTGATCGGATTGCTTTTCTTGCACAACCATGTAGCTTGGATAGGCACTCAATTACTCTGCCTTGGCATGTATGGTCTTCTTAGCTATTTTAAAACTGGGTAAATGCTGATAATTGTCTAGTTTTACTGATGGCTGATGACGGTAAGGTGTTTCTCTTTTCTTCATTTTTTGTTTCAAGTTTTCGTTGTTTATTTAACCTTGAAGTAGTATTAGATGGTAAATTCCTTAGAAATCGCCTATAAGATCTGAAAACCAATGCAAACCATCAAAACCTTTTTTCTTATTGGCCGATTATAAAATATACTTATATACCACCAGGTTTAATGAGTAGCCAATGCATTGATTGCATGGAGCAGCAACCATAGCATTGATGTATGATCGCAGGCAACAACATTGACATGAAAAGACAAACACAGAGATAATAGTGACATCTTGTTTGCATCGAATTTGACGTATATGGAAATATCGGTCAAATAAGGTATAAGGATTTAAATAAGCATACGATGAGTAGGATTTGGAAACCGGAGATCGTTTGAAGAACCGTGGCTGACACGGACTTTGTTGCCGTGTCTATGAAAGACTCGGATCGGCCAAAGTGTATAAAAGGAGCCTTAGGCCAGAAGGGACGGACAATCAACCAACCAATAACAACCACAATCTTACACACTAGTTCTTTCTTACTTTTATTTTCTCGTAGTAAGCTTTCCTCTGTAAGTTGACGAGATCAATAAAGAGTTGTGCATCGCCAATTTGTTGATCTTACCGATTTCGCTCCAGGTTTGATTTTGCTATGTTCTGTTGCGCATCGCCTTTCAAAGCTAACCGGCCTGTACCCCTGGATTAGCCTTAATCGGCTAATCTAGTAACGTCCTTATCGGTCTACAACCGATCGGAGTTAAGCCGAAGTTACTCGATATCGGCTTCGATTGATTTCACGATTTTTACCTTATCGATTGCAGGTCAAATCGATTGGCACACTTGAACTAAGTGTTCGACTGGTGTGTTTGAAGTTGAAAACCCTACTTCAAGTTTTTGGCGTTAACACACTTTTGGCACGCCCAGTGGGACTAAGAAAACAACATGATGTCATCCAGGAAAACTACAGCAACTACCGATATCAATCTCGATGCAATAATCGCGCCTACATTGGCCGATTTGACGCCAGAACAGCGGAAAGAGATCGAAAATCGAAAAGTCGCACTAGAGGAGATGATGCTAGGATGTTATCAGAAGACCCGACGGGGCGTCACAAAAAAGACTGCGCTCCCAACGCTTAACCCCATCGACGATGATGGTACCACGTCCAACCCGGTAAGCCGATACGTGCTGGCTCAAGCCGAGTTGTCTGTTATGATCGAGCAATCTGTGCATCACGCGTTAATTAACCAGTCATCGGCTTTGATCACAATTTTAAAGCCGATGATTGAAAATAGCGTCAAGACGATTGCTCGGGAGCTGGCTTCAACTGGAGGTCTGCTCAACCCATTACAGCCACTCCCAATGTATCCCGTCTACTCACTAGCGCAAAACACCAGTACAGTAAGAGGATCGGCACCAATCCCTTCACTAATGCCGACCCAGTCTACTGTGTTGACACTTAGTGCCCATATAGGTGGAATTACGCAATACCACGCATACACCGATGCGGCAAAACTGTGTACCACGGCCGACATGCCATTGGCCACACCGGTAAGCACTTTCGTCCAATCGACCTCCCTGCTGAATGAGTTAGATCAGGTTCCCCAATTCCAAGGATGTATTCCACCACGACATCCGATCCCACATAAGGTGGTCACCTACACTGAACCCTTTACTCCTGTACCCGAGCTACCAAACATTAAGAGGGAAGAATACAGCCAACCACCTAAACCATCAGCCGGTTCGGTCTAGCCGACAACCCGAGTTTGCACTCGGGGAGCAGGATGCTAATTTGCACAATTGCCAGAACCCTAATGCCCCATCGGTTCGATTCAGCCAGCAACCCGAGCTAGCACTCGGGGGGCAGGATACTAGCTGCCCCAATGGGCAGAATCCCAACACCATGTTAGCCGGTGGCGTTAATTGGGCCGACCAAATCTCTGCCATATTAAAAGACCAATTCGGCTTACAACCCAAGGGCAAGACCATCAGCTACAAAGCCATACCCAGATTACATAGATTGGATGGCTTATCCACACACTTACAGGATCCTTGATTTTGCTAATTTTTCGGGAGATGACTTTGTCACCACCCTTGAACACATCGGACGATTCATTGCTCAATGTGGCGAAGCCGCCCAGTCTGACGGGTTAAGAATTAGGCTTTTTCCATTATCTCTCTCAGGAACCGCTTTCACATGGTTCACAAACTTGCCCCCAAATTCGGTCCACTTTTGGAATGATTTGGAAAGCTGATTCCACGAGTATTTCTTTTCTGGTAGCCCTGAGCTTAGAGTTTCATATCTAAGTGCGGTCCGACAGAAATTCGGCGAATCAGTCTCGGATTACATTCAAAGATTTAGGGATGTGCAAAATCGGTGCTTCAGTGTCACGCTACCTGATGACCAGTTAGCCGATTTGGCATTCCAAGGATTGATCCTGCCGCTCAAGGAGAAGTTCGCAGGGCAAGAATTCTCCGATTTGGGCCATCTGCTTCATCATGTATCGGCACAAGAAAGTCGATATTCTGATAGTAAAGGATTTAAATATATGTTTAAGGTTAATGGAAACGAAAAGGCCAAAGTAAATATGGTCGACTGTAGCTCCAGCGAAACCTCTGAAGAAGATGAGGCCGACGTACACATAGCCGAGTGGACGAAGGGTCCTAAAAAATCACTTGTCTAGTCGTGGCTCAAACCGACCAAAAATAAGTCAGAAGTTAAATACACCTTTGATGTGTCCAAATGTGATCGAATATTTGATTTGCTGCTACAGGAAAAGCTAATACGGTTACCAGAAGGGCATGTTATCCAATTAGCTGACGAGATAAAAAAAACGGAGATATTGAAAGTGGCATCACTCTTTTTCACATAATACTAATGATTGTAATATTTTTCGTCAGCAGGTACAGTCGGCTATCGAGGACGGACGACTAAGGTTTGCAGAAGAGCCGACCATGCAAGTGGATGTGGATCATTTTCCCATTAACATGGTCCAATGCTCACGCAAAGGGAAGGAGCCCATGGACGCGGACGCTAAGCTGACACGACAAGTCGATGTTCGATCGAACGCTAATGGGGACAAAACGATGTAGATAACAATCGGCTCAATACAGATAGAAGCTGATCGAGATGGTCGGAACTCAAGAATTGTCAAACCAAAGGGAAAGTTGCAAATCGAGCAATGGTACAAAGCCGAGAAACCCCCTCCTAGGAGACCAGCAATCAGACCTAAGCCAACCTTCTCTCAGCTCTTGGAAAAATATGAGAGAATAAGTTATCGACAAAAGCAGCATCCCCGTCGGTCGGATGATAAGCGCTAGGCGGAGGATGAAGAGGCAGCCCATCGGCAATGCCCCTTTTGGCAGTTCTGCTGGGAAAGGAGAATGGCGTTACCAACGGTGCGATCATGTCCAATGCAACACCCCGACAGAAACTGGCCGAGACGGTCAGTCAAGGAGAGATTATCCAGACCAACATGTGGTCGGCCAGACCCAGAAAATAAAAGGCCGATCCAACCAAGAAAGACTGTCTATGCCAGATATGGACGAGTCCTCTGAAACCCCAAAGTCTTCAGAGTCCATCGGCGAAACTAGCAATCTTGCTGGAAAAATCCAAAAGCAGATCGAACCTAAGCCGAGATGGTGCCCTACAGGTCTCAGCCGATCCCAGTGTAGACGACTACAACGCTTGAGGACGCAGGAGATGAGGGAAGCCGAACAAGAAAGAGACAGAGATGGGATGTTTAATGAGTTGTGACCAGTACGGGTCGTAAAACAAGAATGGAAGAGGAAAAACCGGGCCGATGAGGATTCAGATCAATCGGCCGATTCTGGATAGCCAGTGATTCGGGATGATACCCCCCATGGACATTAACATGGTGTTCACCCTGTCGTCCGAATTTAGGACCGAAACCAAATCGGCCAAAGAAGCAGTTGCCCAGCTATGTCTCGGCGCATAGGACGCAGTATTTGAGAAGCCTCAGGACGTGCATCGGCATTTAAAGCCGTTGTATCTTAAAGGGCATATCAATGGCCGACCAATATCAATGATGTTGGTGGACGGCGGAGCCACAGTGAACCTAATGCCACTAAGCACTTTCAAGAAACTAGGCAAGTCCGATGAAGATTTGATCAAGACAAACATGGCGTTAAATGACTTTACGGGCGACCCTGCAGAAGCAAAGGAAGTAATGGTCACAGAGCTGATAGTCGGCAGTAAAACTTTGCCAACCGCATTTTTCGTGATTGAAGCCAAGGGGAATTACAGCGTGCTCCTTGGACGAGACTGGATCCATGCCAATTGCTGCATCCCATCGACCATGCATCAAAAGCTCGTACAATTGAACGACGACAAGGTCGAAGTGGTATCAGCCGATACATCGGCTCATATAGCCATGGCTAGCTCTGATGCCAACTGGCCACACGAAGAAGCCAAATGTATATCAGGAAAGACATTGGACGATTACGATTTCATCTACATTGGAAAAATAGGTCTGATGCCGATCAGTGTCAAGCCAGGCACGTTTGGTCGAGAAAGTGAAGTCGCAAGAAGATGGAGTCAAAGTTAGTTAAGGAATTACAGGACAAAGCAAGGAGCTATCGGCTGACGAAGGATCACGAAGAAGCCATTGAAGATTTTCAAGGAGAGAGGATGGGACAAGGTTTCACATCTGCTGATTTGCTCGAAGAAATAGACATAGGGAAGGTGATAAGAAAAGACCAACTTTTGTGAGCGTAAAATTAGAAGCAGGCTATAAAGCCAAGTTGGTAGAGATACTCAAGAAATATAGGAATTGTTTTGCTTGGGAGTATTATGAGATGCTTGGTTTAAGCCGACAATTAGTTGAACATCGGCTGCCCATAAAGCCAGGATATCGGCCGTTTAAGCAGTTCCCCCGACGCTTTAATCCGGCCTTGTATAGTGCTATTAAAGAGGAAATAGAAAGATTGTTAGAGGCAAAGTTTATCAGGCCTTTCCGATACGCTGAATGGGTATGAAACATCGTTCCTGTGGTGAATAAAAACGGTAAACTGCGAGTTTGTGTGGACTTTAGAGATCTAGACAAAGCCACGTCAAAAGACGAGTATCTGATGCTAATAGCCGATATACTTATCGACGCTGCATCGGGCAATAAGATTATTAATTTCCTTGATGGGAATGCCGGGTATAACCAGATATTCATGGCAGAAGCCGACATATCAAAAACAGCTTTCAGATGTCCTAGGGCCTTGGGGCTCTACGAAGGGACGGACAATTAACCAACCAACAACAACCATAATCTTACATACTAGTTCTTTGTTACTTTTATTTTCTCATAGTAAGCTTTCCTCTTTGAGTCAATGAGATCGATAAAGAGTTGAGCATCGCCAATTTGTTGATCTTACCGATTTCGCACCAGGTTTGATTTTGCTTTGTTCTGTTGCGCATCGCCTTTTAAAGATAATCGGCCTTTACCCCTGAATTAGCCTTAATCAGCTAATCTAGTTTTGTCCTTATCGGTCTACAACCGATTGGAGTTACGCCGATAGTTACTCGATATCGGCTTCGATTGATTTCACGATTTTTACCTTATCGATTGTAGGTCAAATCGATTGGTATGCTTGAACCAGGTGTTCGACTGGTGTGTTTGAAGTTGAAAACCCTACTTCAAGTTTTTGGCATCGACACATCTAGAAAGAAAGTAAGAACTACAGGAATACATGTCCTTCTAGCTTTTAAATTTTATTGTTAAATATATATTACTCTATACTTTGGAGACAATTTTTATCTTTTTTTTGCGGTGGCAAAGGCGCTCAGGTTGGTGATGGGCTAGGCGAAGGAGAGTGGGACAACGAGACCTGATCATCCTGTGAGATAGAGGGCACCTGTACGAAGCTATAGGAGCATGCTCGGGGACCAATGGTCGTCAGAAGTGAGTCGACGGCTGTGACGAAACATCTTTTCAAGGGCACATCTAAATACCTCGACAGCTACCCAAGAAGATTAGTTGTCGGTAACCAAACATTCATTGCCATACAAAGAATTAACGCCAACTCTTTTTATTGAATATAAGGCCTAACGGCCAAGTTTTTACAAAAAGGCCACAACGGAGCCCGATAGATTACAAACAAAACACCGCACAGGCAGGCCTGAGCAAAAGACTAAGACCTCAAAAACAAACCAAATGGTCATCTACGAATTCTTGATAAGCTCCAGCTTCTTGGAATTCTGAAAGGGTCGGGTTTAAGCACGGGTGAGTACAACCGTACTTAACAAGTTGCACGGAAAGATACTGCATACTACTAGTTACATGCCCGTACGTTGCTATGAAAAACAAAATTGATAACGAAAAATAAAGATTAAAAAATAAAAAAAATTATTTCACAAAATCAAACATTTATCTTTAGCGCTTCGTTTCTTACGAAAGCTGGCTAATTAAAGCAACGCTTCGTTTCTTGCGTAGGGCAATTAAGCAGGGCAATTAAGTAGGGCAATTAAGCGGCAATTAATGACGTGGGAAGAACGGACCACTGCCACCAAGTGCTGCTTTAGAATAGTAGAGATATGCAAGGGATTAACAAATGGATGGCACAGGGTTTAAGTATTGTGGATGCAGTTTTATTTGTAACATCATTTTACATTTGAAACATAAACCATAATAATAGTAACTGGGGGGGGGTTCCACAAGTTCAACACCACTTAGCCATATTCACAAAATTCTCCAAAATGCTTGGGCTTGGTTACGGGTGTCACCCCGGTTCAAACTTAGCTTCATTAACCGGAAGCACCGCGCAATCGATTACCATTTTATCGAGATTTTGTACAGTTGCTCAGCTTTACCCACAAGATATATATGGCCATTAATGCCACACGATTACATGCAACTTAAATGCATGCGGTCGGGCCGAGACCATCATAGCCTTTTGATTGAACATCCCCATGGTAGCTGAAAGGACTGTCCGAGTTATATCCGGATACTTTGAGATATTCGGACTATCCAGATATTTGATGCGGATACTCCGGGTTGAGTGGCTCGAGAGAGAATTTCAAATCCTTCAAACTTTTAAACAAACTACTTGAATACAAAGAGCCTAATCACTACCAGGAACCTGAAACAAGGAGAGATCTAGGGCCAAACACAAGGAGCAAGTAGATCGAAGCTCCTAAAAATTCAATACCAAACTACCTTCACCAAAAGAGAACAAGAACACGGAGACAACGATTTTTACCCGAAGTTCGGATTCTTGAAAGGAATCATATGTCTCCATTGTGGAAGCACAAAGCCTTGGTCCCTCTTGACCAATACCCACCCGGTGTTGCACCAAGCACTCGCTGGTTTCACTCCTTGTCTCTTTCCTTATAGAGGCGAGACTCGCCTTCACAAACTTCCGGTGCACACCACACGAGTGAACGGAGGCTCCCGGCGACTCCTCGCAGTCTAGGAGCCCTTCAAACTCCAAGAGTAACAAACACGCCGTGAAATTGTCTTGGAGGATGAACTTATGCTCAAGAATGAGAAATGCAAGAACAAAGCACTCAAATCTCCTTCTCTCTCTCAAAGATTCAAATCAATCTTTAGGTTTGAATGGAGAGAAAGGCTAGAGCTCAAATGAGTGAGAGTGGAAGCTTGTGAGCTGAAAAACCAGTTGGAATAGAGCTGTTGTACCCAGTTTCAGTGGAGTGAGGGGTTAAATATGGAGCTCCAAAATCCAACCGTTGTGAGAGGCTACGCACAACCCGGAGTATCCGGACTTATACCCGGATAGTCCGGATTAGTGAAGTCGCAACCCTTACGGAGAGCCTTAACCCGGAGTGTCCGGACTTAAAACCCGGATACTCCGGACCAAAAGTCTGGATAATCCGACCTGACTGGCTCGGCCAGCTGTGAGATTGACAAGGAAAATGCAAGTGTTTTTGAGATTTTGCAATGCAATTTTCATCCATTGAGCACAAAGCTATCCTATGAGCGATTTCCCGTCATATCCCCCTTAATAGTACTGCCATCCTTAGACTCAAATAAATAAAAACATTACAACTAGAGTCTTGATGCCATCTACACAAATTTAATTATACGTAGGGGTGTCTCATCGCTTTCTTATCATTTTAAGTCCTCGATCCCTGCACAAATTCTCACTTAAACTATTAGCTCTCTCTAATTGTGTTGACATTAATCACCAAAACTATAGAAGGGGCCTAGATGCACTTTTCGTAGCTCCTACCCGATAGGTCTTTGGACCCACTGTTCTTAGGACCCCACTGGCCAACGCAGGAGCTGCGCTCCAGTACTGAGTAGGTACCTATTGTTGTGCGAATCGGCGAATGACACCTCATTTCCGTTCCACCAACCCTTCAGTCATTCCCCTGCCGGAAATGACTGCTCCCCATTCTCCTCACTGAGAATGGTACCACCAATGTAAGTATTCCCAGAGGACGAACAATGTTACTGAGCCATGTTGGAAAACGGTTCAACTGACCGGTCCGACTTGTGGTTGAGCGGGATCTTAAGTTATTTACTCTGCTCAAGGGGGTTTCAACTTTATTATGCCAAAGATCAAGCCATACAACCACAAACCAATCTGTACCTGCACGTACCAGCCATCCAAACCAACCATGGCATTAATCATCAGCCGGGGATCGGACTCACATTCACCTCGTGGCTAGTCCAATACTGTCCCCTTGACTGTAGCAACACTTTTAAAATCCACTGAGTCAACTGCTCGCCATAATTCTTTCTCTTTTTAAAGAAATTTGAGTGAAACTAACAGGATTAATATCTAACTGCAGTTGCATAATTAATGTCTGGGGCTAATCAAGGTTTTAATAAGGTTCGATAGTGTCATGGAGGTTTAAGAACAATTCGGCATTAGCTAGGCATCATGCCATTCTAATATAGTGACTTTCAGTAATTTAACATACAGTTAAAATAATGTGGTAGAAATTAATTACTAATATATCAGGCATGATTGGGCGCAATATGATCAATGGAGTGCGGCTTGCCTTGCTCGGCGGCGGGATAGTTTAAAGCGTAGTCGATGTAGTCGCACTTGTTTTCCGTCTAGTCTGGCTCCTGCTCCGGGTACTACTGTTGCTCCTCGAAATGTTCAACGGTTGAATCTAGCACGAAGAACGAACGACGATAAATAAACGACAAATGAACGAAAAACAACGAATGAAAACGGAAACGGAAACCGAAAATGAGCCGGGAGAGAGTTCGGGGCAAAATGGTCATTTCAGGAATTTTGGGTGCTTCAGATGGCGGAGCGGAGGTCGTTTTTGGACTCAGTGGCGCGAAATGGTCAAAAATATGTATTTTTGGAATTTTTGGACTCTCCGGGAATTTTCTGGAATTAAAACGGAATTAAATGGAATTTCTCGGATTAAGTAAATCCGAAAAAGAAAAAGGATTAAAATTGGAATTGGGCCGCATAGTGAAAACGGCTTTCGGCTCGATGCGGCCCACGGTCGAGCACGTGCGCGTGGAGATGCGCCGGCCCATGCGGGCGTGGCCGGCTAATCCGTGGGACCGCGCCGCGGGATTGCTGGCAGGTGGGGCTGATGGGGCAAGCGGCTGGTGGGGCTAGGGTTTGGGGTCGGGCGGCGGCGCTGGGTGAGCGTGGTGGTGGCGGTACTTGGCGGTGGGACGGCGCAGCAGCCGGAGGGGGGAGAAGAGACTGGGGGAGGGGAGCTCACCCGAGTAAAGCGGGAGGGCGAAGCGAGGAGCAAGAGGCGAGGTCAAGGGCTTTTATAGTGCTCGGGGAGAGAGAGAGAGAGCTGGCACGGCGGCGTGTGGCTGAGGCGAGGCGGAGCGCGGCGGCGGCGCGAGCGGAGCGCGGTGCGAACAGCGGTGTCGCGGCACGTGGTTGGGCGACGGGTGGCTTGGCGACGGCGTGTGGTTGGGCGGCGCGGGCGCAGAAACACGCTGGCGAAGCGGCGCCAAGACCGGGAAGACGAGGGCGATACGGCTAAGCGGGCTGTGCCGAGGCCAACGGGCCAGACGGGAAAATGGGCCGGGAGGCCCACTAGTAGAAGAAAGGTGGCCCAAATGAATCTTAAAACCAAAATTATCGACGATCGGAGAACGGGCTCCTATCGAGCTTACTTGTTGAATGGGGGATCAACAGAGCCCCGTCGTACGGATCAGGGAAGTCGTCCGAGCGACGCCAGGTCGGGAGAAGTGGGACGCGGTGCTTATCCTGGTTCGGGCCTCTCACTGCCGAGATAACAGCCCTACTCCAGTGTATTGTATCCTATCGGGCGTGTATATGTGTTACAGATATCAGGGGGGTTTAAATACTATGACTAGAGATACACAGAAGGTAACTACCCCCTGGATTTACGCTATGCAACTATGTCCGTGATCTGCTGCGCTTGATCTGCGCGCTATTTGAACTTCGGGTATAATTTCCCTTGATCTTCGGCTGATTGGTTACCACCTTCCTTCCCCGGGCATTGACCGAGTCCACCGACCAAGTACCCGAGCAGGACGCGATCCCCACGAGCATGCTTGCTCGTGGTCGTTTGGAATGGCCGCGAGTGAAGGGGCGGACGTGTATGCTCGAAAGGTGTGATGCTCGTTTCGTATTCCCGAGCATCTTCCGTCGCCATTGTATGGTCGGCGAGCCTCAGAATCACCCCGGGGGTATCGTGGTCTTTTACCAGATAGTCAATCCCCGACAGCTAGCCCCCGAGGTCCAAGCGGGGAACCATCTTTGCTCGGGCTTCCCCTTGAGCCTAAGAAGATCTGAAAGAGGGATTGAATTTTCCTTTGGTCGTGGCCTACGACCATTTTATGTCGGGAGGCGACCTTTTTGCCCGCCACGTGTTCCTTCTGTGCTGGCGCGACGTTTGATTATTTTTTGGTTCCTTCTCCGAGAAGCCTCCCCGTAACAGTAAAGCAGTTTCTTAGAAAGTGCGCTTTTACTAGGCAGTTTTTTCACCGTACTGGACATGTGTCGCCACGCGATAGGTGGCGGTTTCTAACGTGCCCCTTCGCTGCCTTTTTAACCCCGCCTACTGGGAAAGGATGGGGCTATTGCGTACTTGCTCGTCCTCGGCCAAAATCTTCCAAGAGCCTCAGAGCCCAAGAACCTTCTTCGCCCTCCTTCTCCCTTCGGCCATGGCACGCTTCGGGGTTAGCCAGACGACCCGGAGGCGGCTCTAGGTGCTCACGGATGAGGGGTACGTCGACCCAAGCACAGGTCGAGTGCCCGGGGGTGACGCGGCGCCGGCACCGCGGGAGAGAGAGATCGTCTCCTGCGAGCTGTACGCCATCAACGGGCTCCGCTTGCCCGAGAGTGAGTTCCTTGTCTCCGTACTCACCTTTTGCGGGTGCGAGATTTCTCATCTCCACCCTAACTCTATTCTAGTCCTCGCAGTCTTCTCCCACCTTTGCGAGGCGTTCATGGGTGTGATCCCCACCGCCAGTCTTTTCTTCCACTTCTACTCTCCTTTCCGCACCGGCCGGGATGGTCCCGTCGGCTGTGTTTACCTTCGCCTTCGGCCCAACCGACCATACGAGTACCCTCTCGTTTCTTTGAAGGACTCGGTGTCGGGTTGGGCCGACCTTTGGTTTTACCAGAAGAAGGCGGAGGGGTCCCAGTTGATCTATACTGGGGAGCCCGCTCCGCCTGCCGAGTCGGCGCGCCGCCTGCGGCTGAGGAGGAGCGGGTGCTCAGGACGATCAGCGAGCTCGCCCAAATGGGGCTCACTGGTCGGGACATTGCCCAGGATTTTTCCTTCAACCGGGTGTCCCCCCTGCGGCGCCGCGAGCATCCTTTCTTCGAGGTGACCGGGTGGCAGGATTTCACCCGTGAAGACAACACAGGTGCGTTCCTTGAGCACTTTTTCAAACATTGTTGCTTCCTGGTGATTGGCGCTACTTTTTCTTCTAACACTTGGTCATGTTGCAACCCCGAGGACGGACTGGGTCGAGGAGAGGGTCGCCGAGATGTTCAGCGCCCTGAAGGAGAAGGAGCTGACGCCCAATCGTCAGGTCCCCAAGAACGTTTTTGACCGCAGCAACGCGGTAAGTACTTTTGTTTGCTCCTGCCCGAGGGCATGTTTCCCGAGCTCATCTCCCCCTGTTTCTGTTTGCAGGAGAAGGTCGCCCTCGAGATCGCCGTGGCGAGCACGGAGCCGCTGCCGCAAGCCGGCACCCCAGCCAGGGGTTCCCGCAAGAGGTCGGCGGGTCGAGGCCGCCAAGCATCCGCCTCGCCTCCTCGCGCCAAGCGGTCGAAGCGCCGGGCTTCGACCAGGGCTCCCTCCGCGCCGCATCTCGAGTACACCGATTGGAGGGAGGTAAGAGAGCTTCGCACCTGGTACTCTGGCTTCAAGCGGAAGAAGCCGGAGCTGATGGGCCGATTGGAACAGCTTGCCGAGCAGGCGAAGAAGGCCGAGGAGGCAGCCAGGTCCCCCCCGAGCAAGGAGCAGCTGGAGAGGAATATCAAAGCTCTCCAGGACCAGCTCGCTCAGGTGGTTGAGGACCCTGAGGAGGAGGAAGAGGAGGAAGGCGCCTATGCTCTGGTTAGAAGGAGCAGGAGGTCGTCTTCCCGGTCAACCTCGGCGCTGGAAGGGGTTGACATGGACGATGTCGACCCAGCGATGGCACGGGCTAGCGACGCCACAGAAGAACGCATCGTGGCCGTTGCTGACGCCTATGAGGCCGCCGCGGGCAGGACGCTCGTGGCCCAAAGCGAGGAAGCCGAGGAAGAGGGCGCTGCTCGCCGGGCGGAAGGTAAGCTTTGTTGAATTTCTTTGTCCTTATTTTACGATTTCTTCTTTCTTTTTTTGGGCTAACCCCACTCCGCTTGGCGTGGGCGTGATAGCTCGGATGTTGTATTTGGACTTCCGTCAGATGGCTGAGGAGATTCTCGACTCTGCAGTTGACGCCGAGCTCGACCGCGTCTTCGACCAAGTGATGGCCGAGGCCGAGGAGGAGTTGGTGCCAGCCGCGGCCTCAGAGGAACCCGAGCTTCCCCCGGCGGATATAGAGCCGACTCCGGCCACGGAGGAGCAAGACCCGCAAGGGGCCGAGGACCAAGGAGCCATGGCCTTGGTCCCTTGTGAAGGGGCAAGCGCGAGCGAGGCCCAGACGACGGGCTCCGAGGGCCAGGGGGAAGAAGTGGTCGTCGCCGACCAACTGCCCCTGGCTGTGGACCATGGACGGGAGGTGGTCGTCGTCGACCAGTTGCCTCCGGCCGCGGAGCAAGGAGAGGAGGCGTCGGCCGCTGCCGTCCAGCTGCCTCCAGCCGTGGGCCAAGGGGAAGAAGTGGTCGTCGTCGACCAGCTGCCCCTGGCCATGGACCAAGGAGAGGAGGCGGTCACCGTCGACCAGTTGCCTCCGGTCACGGACCAAGGACAGGAGGCGGTCGTTGTCGACCAATCGTCTCTGGCCGCGGAGCAAGGAGAGGAGATGGTCGTCGACGACCAATCACCTCCGGCCGCAGAGCAAGAGGCGGGTGCGCTCGTCGTCGGCGTTCAGCCCCCGAGCGTGGCGGCCGAGCAGGAGGAAGGCGGCCTTGATGAAGGGAATATGCCCGAGAGGCAATAATAAATTGTTTATTATCATATTCCATGTTTATAATAGATGTTTATTTCTCATGCTAAAATTGTATTAATCGGAAACGTTAATACATGTGTGTTTAATAAACAAAAGGGTTCCTAGTAAAGCCTCTTTTTAAACTAGCTCGTTGATTAACTGATGATCAAGGTTTCCTGATCATGAACATTGGATGTTGTTAATAACGGGGTCATGTCATTAGAAGAATGATATGATGAACAAACACCCAAGTTGGTATAGCAAATACGATCAAGTCATTTAGTTTGTTGCTGTATCAAACACATACGAAATAGCCCTTTTTCCTTAGACCATGAGATGATGTCAATCACTAATTCCTAAGAGTACTTTGATGACATCAAACGTCACTCCGTAACACGGTGACTATAAAGATGGATTTGGGTACTATGAAAGTATTAGTTGAGGCTCATGCATCAAGAGTGGGATTTGTCCATCCAGATGACGGAGAGATATACTCTGGGCCATCTCGGTGATATCACATTGACATCGCTTGCAAGCATGTGACTAGGTCACAAGAATGTTATATCATGGAACGAGTAAAGAGTACTTGTCGGTAACGGGATCGAACTAGGTATAGTTGATACTGATGATCGGATCCCGGACAAGTAAAATATCGTGAGACAAAAGGAATTGGTTATGTCGTTTACGGTTTACGCGATCACTAGTTCATCGTTGAGTGAATGGGAGTCATTATGGATCTCCGGATCCCGCCGATGATTATTGATCTCGAGAGGTGTCTCAATCATGTCCATTTTATTCACGAACCGTAGGGTGACACACTTAAGGTTCATCGATGCATTTGAGTGGATACGAAACACCTGAGAAAAGTATGGATAAGACAGGACTATTTGAGTATCGCCGGAATAGTTTCGGATATCGGAATAGTTAAAGGGGGTATATGTTAATGTTTGTTAATTAAAAGAATTAACAAATATTAAAATATCTGAAATAAAAATGTTTTATTTATTTATGGGAGAAAACCTTTCATTTCTTGAGTGGGGTTTTAATGAAAACCAAAGTGGGATGTTTTAAAGTGAGTGGAGAGATCACTCACATGAAGAGAGGGAGGGCAAGGGGCAGCCCCATGCGCCGGCCACCCCTTGGCCTAGCCTCCTCCTCCTCCTATAAAAGGGAGGGAGGAGCTCCTCTCTTTGGTGTTCATCCATTTGACCCTTTGGTTGGTCCTTTCTCCCTCCTCCTGTTGATCCATTTTTCAAGCAAAGAGCTTAAGCGGCCACGAGATAGTTTCTCCACCACCACCACTAAGTCGTAGTGTTGCCGGAGTTTCCGTGGATCCTCTACTTCACTGCCCGCTGAACGAGGGATTGGAGGTCATCGTTGATCCGCACGTGTGACCAAGTACGAGGGCGCCGCCGCTTGTGGCGCTCATCTTCGCGACTTTGAAGTCGGGAGTGTACCTCTACATCAACCACGTTTGTTTGCGGGAACGTTATTCCCGCTTTTCGGCCTACGAGGGTGAGTCCTTCAAACCGCTTACTTGCATCTCCTAGATATGATCTTGGTGTTTGGTTGCAATCGTAGGAAAAATTTTTGTTTTCCATGCTACGAAACCCTTCGGTATCGAGCCGTGTCTATGAGTAGATGTTTTGAACGGTTTAAAAAACATGTGGATGTGGGCGTTTATAATCAGGGTATTGCATAATATCTTCTATTTTGGATCATGGTGTCATAGTGGGATTTGAAGCGGCACTGACTAAACTTACATGTCCTCGCACATGAGACTTGTTCCACGCCGACATGCAACTAGTATTGCATAAGTGGCTTTGCGGGTGTCGATTTCTCCTACTATAGTCATGATCTAATTTACAACGGTTTGCTAATAATGTTTTTTATCACCGTTGTGGTTCTTGTTCGTAGGTAAGAACAGTTTTTCCTAGAAAGCCCAAAACCACGTAAAATATGCAAAAATAAATTAGAGGCGTCTAACTTGTTTTTCAGGGCTTGTGATGTGATATGGTCATTGATACAAAGATTGTTGTATGAAATGAAATTTATTGTAAATTTAAACAACCGGCAGGAGCCATTTGGTTGTTCTTATTTCTTTCATGGCCTGCGTGCTAAATATATATGTCCATGTGATATATTGTAATGGAGGAAGACAATCAAGATGGCAGCATCATGGACCTTGGTGCCATGCCGGTGGAATGATGAAGATCATACCATGTCGCACAAGATGGAGATCAAGTGCTGAAAGGACCATATCATATCACTTTATTCATGCATGTGATGTTAATCCTTTTATGCATCTTATTTTGCTTGATTATGATCATGTCGATAGCACTATAAGATGATCCCTCCAAATTAATATCAAGATAATAATGTGTTCTTCCATAGTATGCACCGTTAAGAAAGTTCGTCGTTTCGAAGCACCACGTGATGATCGGGTGTGATAGACTCTACGTTCGCATACAACGGGTGTAAGCGGATTTACACATGCAAATACTTTGGTTCTACTTGGCGAGCCTAGCATGTACAGACATGGCCTCGAACACGAACCGAAAGGTAAAGCATGAGTCATATGGATGATATGATGAACATATTGATGTTCGCCTTTGAAACTATGCCGCCTCACGTGATGATCGGTTTCGTGATAGTGAATTTGGTTCATGTAATCACTAAAGATGACTAGAGGGATGTTGTTTTTGAGTGGGAGTTCTCGTATTAATTTTGAATTAACATTGAACTTAATCTATTATGAACTTAGTCTAAATAACTTTGCAAATATGTTGTAGATGGCACCCCTATTTTCAATTTCAATCTGCTCATGGAGAAAGAGAAACTAGCCACCAATGGTAGCAACTTTACCAATCGGGCCCTTAACTCGAGGATTCTCCTCACCACGCTCAAAGGAGCTATGTGCTAGAAGCACCGCTAGGTGACCCGCCTACCGATGATGCCCCGAGGAGGAGAAAATGTTTTCTTGACTCGCAAGGAGGACCACAGCTTAGTTCATCATGCGGCATTTTGTATGGCCTTGAGCCTGAGCCGCTAAAACGCTTTCGAGAACAAAGAATGCTTTTGATACAATGGGAGAGTTAAAATTGATTTTTGACACCCATGCTGCAGTAGAGAGTTATGAAGCTTGTAAAAGTTCTTTAGCTGCATGATGGAGGAAAACAAATTCAGTTAGTGAGCATGTACTCAAAATGTTCAGATACGCCGATAAACTCATAGCTTTGGGAATAACGATTCCCAATGAGCTAGGAATTCATCGTGTTCTCCAGTCTCGCCACCAAGCTATAAGAGCTTTGTGATGAACTACAACATGCAGTGGCATGAAGAAGTCTCTCCTCGAGCTTCACAATGCCAAAAGCTGAAGTGGAGATCAAGAAGGAACATCAAGTGTTGATGGTCCAAAAGACTATCGATTTCAAGAAGAAAGGCAAGGCAAAGGGTAACTTCAAGAAGAAGGGCAAGTATGTTGCCACATCCGAGAAGAAACCAAGGCCGCCCTAAGTCGAGCATCAATGTTTTATCAGCAAGGGCACTGGCACCGGAAGCGCAATCGCCCAAAATATCTGGCCGATAAGAAGGACGGAATGTGAACAAAGGTATATATGATATACATGTTATTGATGTGTACCT
The DNA here is from genome assembly GCA_036346355.1 of Rhipidocladum racemiflorum. Taxonomy (NCBI): domain Eukaryota; kingdom Viridiplantae; phylum Streptophyta; class Magnoliopsida; order Poales; family Poaceae; genus Rhipidocladum; species Rhipidocladum racemiflorum. The sequence continues at coordinate 27,924,683 of CM070571.1, forward strand.
TACTAGTACTCGCAGAGCGCCTGGGTATTTGATACCGGTTCGTTGCTAACATATGTAACTCAAACAGGAGCTAAGGAACAAAGCGACAACTAGCAAGGGATGAGGTGATAATGCGCGCGTCGGCAATGGATCAAAGGTTGATGTGATCGCCGAACGCTACCTATCCAATTACCATCGATTAGTTATGAACCTAAATAATTGTTATTTGGTGCCTGCGTTGAGCATGAACATCATATCTCGATCTTGTTTAATGCGTAGACGGTTATTCATTCAAGTCCGAGAACAATGGTTGTTCAATTTATATGAATAATATCTTTTATGGTCATGCACCTAAAAGAATGGTTTATTTATTTTGAATCTTGATAATAGTACACATGTTCATAATGTGAATGCCAAAAGAATTAAGTTGAATGATGATATTGCTGCATATATGTGGCATTGCCGCTATGTCATATTGGTGTTAAACGCATGAAGAAGCTCCATTCGATGGACTATTAGAATCACTTGATTATGAATCATTTGAGACATGTGAACCATGCCTCATGGGCAAGATGACTAGAACCCCGCTTTCCGGTACAATGGAGCGGGCAACCGACTTATTGGAAATCATACATACCGATGTGTGTGGTCCAATGAGTGTGTCACGTGGTGGATATCGTTACTTTGTTACTTTCACTGATGATTTGAGTAGATATGGATATATTTACTTAATGAAACACAAGTCAAAACATTTGAAAAGTTCAAAGAATTTCAGAGTGAAGTAGAAAATCATCGTAATGTAAAGATCAAATTTCTACGATCCGATCGTGGAGGAGAGTATCTTAGTTACGAATTTGGCACACACATGAGACAATGTGGAATAGTTTCACAACTCACTCCTGCTGAACACCACAACAGAATGGTGTATCCGAGCGTCGTAATCGCATTTTATTGGATATGGTTCGATCTATGATGTCCCTTACAGATTTGCCACTTTCATTTTGGGGTCATGCACTAGAAACAAATTGCATTCACTTTAAATAGGGCACCATCTAAATCCGCTGAAATGACACCGTATGAATTATGGTTTGGCAACAAACCTAAGTCATCATTTCTAAAAGTTTGGGGATGCGATGTTTATGTGAAGAAACTTCAACCTGATAAACTCGAACCCAAAGCGGAAAAATGCGTCTTCATAGGATACCCTAAAGAAACAATTGGGTACACCTTCTATCACAGATCTGAGGGCAAGGTTTTCGTTGTTAAGAATGGATCCTTTTGGAGAAAGAGTTTCTCTCAAAAGGTGTGAGTAGTAGGAAGGTAGAACTCGACGAGGTTGTTGAACCTTCTCTTCATGGAATGGCAGTGCAGCAGTCACTAAGTTGTTTCGGAGTTGACTTCACCAAATGAAGAGGGAACTAATGATAAGGATCATGAAACTCCGAAAGAGAACACTACCGCACCTCGCAGGTCAACAAGAGCGCATAATGCTCCTGACTTTTATGTTCCTACTATGAATGTCATGGTAGTTGAGAATGATGACCCTGCGACGTATGATGAAGCGATGATGAGCCCAGATTCCGACAAATGGCTAGAAGCCATGAAATCCGAAATGGGATCCATGTATGAAAACCAAGTATGGACTTTGGTGGACCTACCCAATGACCGTAAGGCCGTTGAGAACAAATGGATTTTCAAAAAGAAAATAGACGCTGATGGTAATGTGACCGTCTATAAAGCTCGACTTGTCGCAAAGGGTTTTCGACAAATTCAAGGAGTTGACTACGATGAGACTTTCTCACCCGTAGCGATGCTAAAGTCTGTTAGGATTATGTTAGCAATTGCTGCATTTTTCGATTATGAAATTTGGCAGATGGATGTAAAAACCGCGTTCCTTAATGGAAATATTGAGGAAGAGTTGTATATGATACAACCCAAAGGTTTTGTTGATCCTAAGGATGTCGATAAGGTATGCAAACTTCAGCGATCCATTTATGGATCAAGCAAGCATCACGAAGTTGGAATCTCCGTTTTGATGAGGTAATCAAAGGTTTTGGATTTGTCCAAACCTACGGAGAATCTTGTGTTTACAAGAAAGTGAGTGGTAGCTCTATAGCATTTCTGATATTATATGTGGATGACATATTGTTGATTGGAAATGATATAGAACTTTTGAAAAGCGTAAAAGACTACTTAAACAGTAAGTTTTCAATGAAGGACCTTGGTGAAGCGGCATATATTTTAGGCATCAAAATCTATAGAGATAGATCGAGACGCTTGATTGGGCTATCACAAAGTACATATCTTGACAAGATTCTAAAGAAGTTTAGAATGGACGAAAGTAAGAAAGGGTTCTTACCTATGATGCAAGGCAAGACGTTGAGTAAGACTCAGAGTCCAGCTACAGCAGAAGATAGAGAAGTAATGAATAAGATTCCCTATGCTTCAGCCATAGGCTCTATCATGTATGCTATGTTGTGTACAAGACCGGATGTGGCACATGCTATTAGTTTGACTAAGCGTACTGGCCTGATCCAGGTTTTGAACACTGGATTTGGCGGTCAAGAATATCTTTAAGTACTTAAGAAGAACTAAAGATATGTTTCTCATATATGGTGGTGAAGAAGAGCTCGTCGCAAAATGTTACGTCGACGCTTAGCTTTGACATCGATCCGGATGACTCTAAGTCTCAATCTGGGTACATTTTTGAAATGAATGGAGGAGCAGTTGAGCTGGAGAAGTTCCAAGCAATCTGTGGTGGCGGGATCTTCAACAGAGGCGGAATATATTGCTGCTTCGTATGGCCACAGAAGCGGTTTGGATGAAGATGTTCATATCCGAACTAGGTGTGGTTCCGAAAGCGTTGGACCCGATGGTTATCTATTGTGACAACAATGGTGCCATAGCCAATGCTAAAGAACCAAGGTCACACAAGAATTCCAAGCATATTAAGCGCGGTTTCACTCCATCCGTGAACATGTCAAGGATGGCGATATAAAGATTTGCAAAGTACACACGGATCTGAATGTGGCATCTCGTTGACTAAAGCTCTCCCAAGGGCAAAACATGATCAGCACTGTAACTCAATGGGTGTTAGAATCATCACAATGTAATCTAGATTATTGACTCTAGTGCAAGTGGGAGATCAAGGGAATATGCCCGAGAGGCAATAATAAATTGTTTATTATCATATTCCATGTTTATAATAGATGTTTATTTCTCATGCTAAAATTGTATTAATCGGAAACGTTAATACATGTGTGTTTAATAAACAAAAGGGTTCCTAGTAAAGCCTCTTTTTAAACTAGCTCGTTGATTAACCGATGATCAAGGTTTCTCGATCATGAACATTGGATGTTGTTAATAACGGGTCATGTCATTAGAAGAATGATATGATGAACAAACACCCAAGTTGGTATAGCAAATACGATCAAGTCATTTAGTTTGTTGTCAGTATCAAACACATACGAAATAGCCCTTTTTCCTTAGACCATGAGATGATGTCAATCACTAATTCGGAAGAGTACTTTGATGACATCAAACGTCACTCCGTGAACACGGTGACTATAAAGATGGATTTGGGTACTATGAAAGTATTAGTTGAGGCTCATGCATCAAGAGTGGGATTTGTCCATCCAGATGACGGAGAGATATACTGGGCCCTCTCGGTGATATCACATTGACATCGCTTGCAAGCATGTGACTAGGTCACAAGAATGTTATATCACGGAACGAGTAAAGAGTACTTGTCGGTAACGGATCGAACTAGGTATAGTTGATACCGATGATCGGATCCCTAACAAGTAAAATATCGTGAGACAAAAGGAATTGGTTATGTCGTTTCGTTTACGCGATCACTAGTTCATCGTTGAGTGAATGGGAGTCATTATGGATCTCCGTATCCCGCCGATGATTATTGATCCGAGAGGTGTCTCAATCATGTCCATTTTATTCACGAACCGTAGGGTGACACACTTAAGGTTCATCGATGCATTTGAGTGGATACGAAACACCGGAGAAAAGTATGGATAAGATAGTGACTATTTCGAGTATCGCTAATAGTTTCGGATATCGGAATAGTTAAAGGGGGTATATGTTAATGTTTGTTAATTAAAAGAATTAACAAATATTAAAATATCTGAAATAAAAATGTTTTATTTATTTATGGGAGAAAACCTTTCATTTCTTGAGTGGGGTTTTAATGAAAACCAAAGTGGGATGTTTTAAAGTGAGTGGAGAGATCACTCACATGAAGAGAGGGAGGGCAAGGGGCAGCCCCATGCGCCGGCCACCCCTTGGCCTAGCCTCCTCCTCCTCCTATAAAAGGGAGGGAGGAGCTCCTCTCTTTGGTGTTCATCCATTTGACCCTTTGGTTGGTCCTTTCTCCCTCCTCCTGTTGATCCATTTTTCAAGCAAAGAGCTTAAGCGAAGCCCGCCGAGATAGTTTCTCCACCACCACCACTAAGTCGTAGTGTTGCGGAGTTTCCGTGGATCCTCTACTTCCGCTGCCCCGCTGGAACGAGGGATTGGAGGTCATCGTTGATCCGTACGTGTGACCAAGTACGGAGGCGCTGCCGTTTGTGGCGCTCATCTTCGCGACTTTGAAGTCGGGAGTGTACCTCTACATCAACCACGTTTGTTTGCGGGAACGTTATTCCCGCTTTCGGTCTACGAGGGTGAGTCCTTCTGAAACCGTTTACTTGCATCTCCTAGATATGATCTTGGTGTTTGGTTGCAATCGTAGGAAAAATTTTTGTTTTCCATGCTACGAAACCCTTCACTTGAGCCACCCGTCGAGGAAGATCAACCTCAGGGCGACCTGAGGTTGGTCGAGGGGCAAAAGGCCGTTGCCCTCCTGGGGGCACCGGGTGCCCAGGAGGGGCAAGATCTTGACATGCTAGCTCGAGACCCGGATGATCCCGCGTGGGTCAATCCCTTTTTTTGAGCTGGCGCAACCGACCGCCAGCAGCTTCAGGACAGGCTGGTCAGTCGGGCTCTTCTGGTAAGTCCTTTGTTTATTTCTTTTTCATAAGGCGAGCAATCTTCTGGGGGCTTCTTTGACTCTTCTTCTTTTTCGCCTGAAGTTCGCTGCGAAGGCCATGGAGGACATTGACGCCTCCGCAGTTCCAGCAGAAGAGTACTGGGCGTACCACCACGAGCAAGACGCCAAGATCGCTGATCTCGAGCGTCGGGTCTCCGAGGTGCGTGAGGCCGACCTGAAGGAGCTGGAGTCGGCAAGGAGCCTCATGGTCGGGCTTCGAGACCAACTCTTCCAGAGCGAGGCGGCGAAGAGCACTTCAGCGCTAAAGTGTGCTGAGCTTGAGGAGGAGCTGGTGAAGCTACGGCAGGAGGTCCCCGACCTGCGCCGCGACCTTCAGCGAGCTCGGGAGCGCGAGGAGGCCCAGCTCAAGGAGGCGCAGCGCCTTCGGGAAAGCGCGACCGAAGGTCGCGCGGCTCGGCGGAAAGTCTTGGACTTGGAGGCAGAGGTCGACTCCCTTAAGGAGGATCTTGCTACCCTCCAGGCCGAGCGTAGGACTTAGCTTTTCTTCCTTTTCCTTTAGGTCGTGCAAACCTATAAAAAAACGATCTTTTGGTTTAATGAGCAAAATCACAAGTGTTTAGGACCTCGCCAATTTTGTTCCTGATGCGTGTCTGCTCGAAATCGGTCCTGTAGAGAAAAGATTAAGTCCCGCGACAAAGTGACATAATACGATCACGAGCAACCAGGTAAAAAAGATAGTACGAGCAAAGAATCCCTAGTTAAAAAACTCGGAGAAAAGGATGGAACGTCTCTATCGCACGGAGCCCCCGCCATGGATAAAGGTTGTGCCCCTAATGTTGTGAGCACGAGTTTGTTCATGGGAGAGCTGAGGGAATCTTTGAGCGTAACGTGTTTTTGAACGATCTAAAAGGTTGCTTGAGTCGAGGAAGAGATGCGCGCGAGCATTGTTACGCTCGTAGAGCAGGCGGGCTTAGGCCGACAATACGTAGGGTCACCATACCCGAGTAGGTGCTGAACCGGGCTTTAGGGAATGCTCGCGACCGACCACACATACAGCGAAGAGCTACTGTGGAAAGTGATCGGATGGGCGAGCTTCCGGCCGGTGCCTAAGAGGAATGGTGTGTACGTATTCGTTGGTTAAGCTCGCCCGTAGTGCCAGTAGTCGACGATGCTCGTTTGATAAAGCAAGGACAAAGTCGGAAGTAGGAAGGAAAATGACTTATTGGGAGAAACGCAAAGGTCGTGAGATAGGGATATGCGTCTAAACGTAGAATTTACGTAGTTGGTCGATGTTCCAGGTGCTGACGAGCTCCCGACCGTCTTCCATCGCGGGGCGAACAGCCCCCGGGCGTGCTGTGGACACGACCGTATAGGGCCCCTCCCACCTTGGGGTCAGCTTATTGGCTTTTGACAGGTCTTGAACTCTTCGTAAAACTATGTCACCAACTTGCAGGGCCCTTGGTCGGACTGACTTGGCCGCGTGCCTACGAAGGGCTTGTAGGTAAACCGCAGACCGAAGCAGCGCCCGTTCGCGTGTTGCTTCGACGAGGTTTAGGTCGATGAGGCGCTCGACCTCCTGATCGATGGAATCGATCAGTTGCACCCTTGGGGAACCCAGCACAATTTCGGCAGGTAAAATGGCTTCCGCACCATAGACGAGTTGGAAAGGCGTTTACTGTGGGTTCGACTTGTCGTGGTGCGGACGGACCAAAGAATGGCGGGAAGCTCGTCCACCCACTGCTGTCTGTGCTGGTTGAGGCTTTCGAAAACCCTCTTTTTTATGCCCTGAACTAACTGCCCATTTGCTCGTTCGGCTGCTCCATTGCTCTGTGGATGTGCCACAGAGGCGAAGGCATTGGTCCCGACCTCCTCGCAGCACTTTGGAACAATTCAGCGTGAATTGGGTCCCATTGTCTGTGATCAGACGGTTGGGTATCCCGAACCGAGTTACTATGTTGCTGCGGAGGAACCTCTTGGCCGCCTGAGCCGAGATGGTTGATACGGGCTCGGCCTCTATCCACTTGGTGAAAGTGTCGATGGCCACGAGCAAGTATTTGCAGCCTTTCTGACCCCGGGGGAAAGGTCCAAGGACGTCGAGCCCCCAGGTTGAGAACGACCACGAGAGCGGTATGGTTTGCAGGGCATAGGCCGGTTGACGGACTTTGCGAGCATGAAACTGGCATGCCCGGCAGGTCGTTACGATCGACTGTGCATCCGCCAAAGCCGTAGGCCAGTAGTATCCCAATCGGAAGGCCTTGCTTACAAGCGTTCGGAACGACGAGTGAGCTCCGCACATTCCTTCATGGATGTCACGAAGAAGGTACTGGCCTTCCTCCTGAGAGACGCACTTGGAAAGGATTCCTAATGCGCCTTTTCGGTATAGGTCGCCTTCGATCAGTTTGTACTGAGAAGATCACCTTGTTAGCCGGGAACGCTTGGCTTCTTCCTCGGGCAATGTCCCATGCGCAAGGTATTGGACGAATGGCGTCATCCAATTTGCACTTTGCTCGAGGAAGGAGACCCTACCGTCGGCCTCTGATGCCTCCTCTGCAGAGGGAATGGAGGGCTTGTATAGGTGCTCGATGAGCACCCCCGCCGGAGCGGTAGTTTGAGAGGAACCGACCTTAGACATTTGGTCAGCCAGGGAATTGTCCTTCCTGGGGATGTAGATTACTTCAAAATTCCTGAAGTATTTCTCCATCTTCCTTACTTCGGCCAGGTAAGCGCCATTGAGGTATCGGAACACTAATACTCCTTGTTGACCTGGTTCACGACCAACTGTGAATCGCCCATCACAGTGAGCCGTTGGACTCCTAACGATTTACACACTCGAAGTCCGGCCAAGAGACCTTCGTACTTCGCCGCGTTGTTGGTCGCGGCGAAATGTAGTTGGATGGCGTATTGGATTTGTTCTCCATCCGGGGAGACCAAAACGACGCCAGCCCGGCCCGAGCGCTCGTATGCTCGGGATCCGTCGAAATACAGGGTCCAACGGTTTTCCCTTGATCCGGTGGTCTCGCTGGCTAGTGGTGCTGGAGCCGACCATTCCGCCACGAAGTCAGCCAGAACTTGTGATTTGATTGCCGTGCGGGCTGAAAATATTATTTCGAATTCCGCGAGCTCCATGGCCCACTTGGCTATACGACCACTGGCGTCCTGGTTTTTCAGGATTTCTCTGAGCGGGAAACTGGTTGGTATCGTGATCCTGTGGGCTTCAAAGTAGTGTCGTAACTTCCTGGATGCCATCAGCAACGAATACAGGAGTTTTTGAACTTCAGGATAACGCTCCTTTGGTCCGTGCAGTACCTCGCTGACATAATAGATGGGTCGTTGGACACCGTCCCTCTCCACCGTTAGTACTGCGCTTACAGCCTGTGGGGTTGCCGCTAGGTATAGTAGCAATTCTTCCCCCGTTGCAGGTGTGACGAGGACGGGTGGTTTGGAAATGTACCGTTTCAGCTCTTTGAAAGAGTGATCAGCTTCCTCCGTCCATGTAAAGCCATCGTGCTTGCAGAGGGCTTTAAAGAAAGGCAGTCCTCGCTCCCCCAGCCGGGAAATGAACCGGCTCAAAGCAGCCATTCTCCCGGTCAAAGCTTGTACTTCCTTTACGCATGTGGGCGGTCTCATATTCTCGATGGCTTCGATTTTCTCTGGGTTTGCCCCAACGCCTTGTGGTCCGACCATGTAGCCGAGCACCTTGCCAGTTCTCACACCGAACACGCATTTCTCTGGATTCAACTTTATTTGATGCTTATTGAGGTTACAAAACGTTTCTTCCAAGTCAGCAACGTGACCCGAGGCGCTCTTGCTTTTTACCACTATGTCGTCAACATAGACCTCCAAGTTTCGACCCACTTGGTCTCAAGGCTGTTTTCGCATGAGGCGCCAAAGGTTGCTCCCGCATTCCTTAGACCGAAAGACATGGTCGTAGCAGCGTAAAGTACCGAATGGGGTGATGAAGGAGGTCTTTTCTTCGTCTTCACGCGACAGGCTGATCTGATGATAGCCCGAATAAGCGTCTAAGAAGCTCATGGTTTGTGATCCTGCCGTCGCGTCGACCAGTTGGTCTATGCGAGGCAGCGGGTAGTTGTCCTTCGGGCATGCTGCGTTTAGACCCGTGTGGTCGACGCACATGCGCCACTTGCCCCCTTTCTTTCTGACCAAGACCGGATTGGCCAGCCATTCAGAGTGTTCGACCTCCCTAATGAAGCCAGCCTTTAGGAGTTTGTCGAGCTCCTCCCGGATGATCGCCTGCTTTTCCGGGGAAAAGCGCCTAAGTTTTTGTCGCACTGGTTTTTTGTCAGGCTGAACTACTAGCCTGTGCTCGACCACCTCCCTAGGGACCCTGGGCATGTCGGATGGTTCCCAGGCGAACGCATTCGAGCTTGCTTGGAGGAAAGTGATGAGCTCGAGTTCCTATTTGGGATCTAAGGAAGATCCCAAAATGTACGACCTTGGCAGGTTCCGACTCGCTGAGTGGAACAGCCTTGGTCTCTCCTCCAGGTTGGAGGGCAAGTTTAGGCCGGGAGTGCTTCGGCTCTTGGTCGGGGCCACGAGTGGGTAACTGGCCGACCATATCCAACGCCCTTTCATCGCAATTCAGTGCGGACTTGTGGTTCCCTTTCACGGTTATGACCTCATTTGGCCCGGGAACTTTCAGGCACTGATATGCGTGATGTGACGCGGCCATGAACTTGGCCAAAGCCGGTCTGCCGAGGATGGCGTTGTAGGCCGATTCGAAGTCTACCACCTCGAAGGTGATTAGCTCCGTTCTGAAGTTACTCGGGCCGCCAAAGGTCACGGGCAGAACGACCTGGCCCAAAGGCTTGATCGAGGTCCCTGGGACTATTCCGAAGAAGGGTACAGCTATGCTTTTGATCTTGGAGCGAGGAATCTGCATCTCGTCCAAAACCTTAGCTGAGATCAAGTCCAAGGAGCTCCCGGAGTCTATAAGGACCCGACCGACGATAGTGTTGCTGATGGTGGGGCTTACGACCATCGGAAGCTTCTGTGGTTTGGTCATTCCAAGGGTACAGTCGTCCTTGGAGAAAGTGAGAGACAGCTCGGACCATTTGAGTTGCTGCACTGGAGGCTTACCTTGGGTGACATGGTGTACTTCCCTCGCAGCGTCCTTTAAATCCCGGCGAGACTTGTAGGCGGAGGAACCCCCGAAGATAACCACAATGTGGTTCTGCGGTTCTTGATATTCCATGTCTTCTTCGTTTTCTTCGACGGGTTGCTTGCCTTTGCCATTCTCGCCCTGCTCTGGGAGCGATGGCATGGGACCCCTACCGTTGTAAAACTGCTCCAGGCGGTAGGCCCACGTTCGGCAATTCCGTAGGTCATGCCCTTGTGCCTGGTGGAGCGGACAGTAGAGGTCGCCCCGTCGATCCACTTGGTCGCCTCGATCGCGGGGCCTGTGCGGCTGGCCTCTTCCCCGAGCATTAAATTCCCCGCCGCTACCGGGTTGTTTGGGGTCATGTCGTTCGACTGCGGCCACCATGCCCGGTGGGAGCTGTTTTTTCTTCTTCTTCTTGATCTTCTTATCCACGGAGTTCGAGCCCTTTTTGCTAGCGGAGGTTTCTAGCCCGGGCTGAGGCGGTAGCTTCCCCTCATCTAGCATTTTCTTCCATTGGACAGCCTCATCTGCGTTGGCGTATCGGTCGGCCATTCGGAAGAGCTCGTTTGCCGTTAGATCCGGATGGATCTCCAGATCCTGCGTGAAGCGCACATCTCGCACTCGAACTTGAAAGCCTGCATTTACGGCTTTCGTCGATATGTTCGGGATCGAGTTCCGGACTTGGATGAATCTCTGGACGAACTGTCGCAGAGTTTCCCCATCCGTCTGTATTAAGCGCTCAAGGTCGCGCTCCTTTCTCGGGCGAATATAACAGCTCTGGAAATTTGCTCGGAGCGCGGCGCTAAGCTGGACCCAAGATCGTATGGACCCCTCCTTTTGGTTGAAGAGCCATGTAGGAGCAGCTCCGTCTAAGACTGTTGGCAGATAATTCGCCATTACCCCTTCATCGCCTCCGGCGGCCAGGATGGCGGTGGTATATATCGAGAGGAACTCATCCGGGTTTTGGGTCCCGTTGAATCTCTCAATATGGCCGGGCTTGAACCTATTCGGCCATGCGACACTCCGGAGAGAGCTCGTGAAAGCTTGGCAGCCGAAGCTCGGGATTTCGCGGCGGGAACCTCGACCATAATGGTCCCCACGTGTGTCTTCCGCCCAACGTCCCGCACGTGGGCCGAGCCGAGAGAAGACTTCGCGCGGAGGTCGTGCTGATGATCGTTCAGCCGTGGAGCGTTCGGAACGCTCGTAGTCCGAACGGTTGTAGGTATGTCGTCCTGAGGTTGCTCGGGAGCTATTCCGAGGCCTCTCCCGGACCAGGTTTGCGGCCTGGGGCGATCTCCGAGCATGGCTCCGAGATTCATCTCTATGCGAGCGCATGGGGGAGCGTCTGTGATGGTCCCGGGAAACACTCCGGGCATCCCGGTCGTGAGGAGGATCCAAGACTTTCAGCTCGGCGGCAAGCCTCTCCAGATCATCGGTGTGAATCATGTGATGAAAAATTGGCTTGATCATGTGATGAAAAATTGGCTTGATAATGTGCTGAAAAATTGATTAGGTTTAATCTTGCAAAATTGCTTGCATAAAGGACCAAACATTCAAACATCCAAAAACAGAGACTTTGCATTTGCGCCAGACCAAACATCCAAAAAACAGTGAGTTTCGCATGTATGACGGACCAAAGTCTTTGGTCTGTCATAAACGTGATTTTGATGCTTTTACGCTTGTTCAAGAAATCGCGTTTTTCCCATGTATGACAAACCAAATTTTTGGTCTCATCATACACATGCTTTTGGCGAACTTCGTTTTCCCATGCATGACGGACCAAATTTTTGGTCCGCCATACACATGCTTTTTGGTGATCTCGTTTTTCCCATGCATGACGGACCAATTTTGGTCCGCCATACACATGCTTTTGGCGATCCGTCCGGCGTGAATGGTGTTTGCTCAATTAGGGTTTTGAGCGATTTGAAATTGATTTTTGATCTGCTTTTGAGATTATGAAATTTGTGAGAATTTCATGATGCTTGAAGTGGAATTTATGCAATGCTCATGTGAGTAGTTGCATGAACTAATGTTGAGTCAAGTCGCGGACTTGTGCTCGAACTTGTTTTGTGGTTTGTTCATGTGCGTATTGCTCGAGGGCGAATGTGGTCGATGACGGACCGGAACTAGGTTCATGGAGGAACCGAGGTTCGGGACTAGGTTCAGGAGGAACCGAGGTCTTGGTGGTCAAGGATGTCATGCGGGACGCTCGTGCTAAGAGAATGGTGCACATGAAGAATGGTTAGTCACGTGAGAATGGCAGGAGGTCATTCGCGTGCAAAGTGTTAGTCACGTGAGTATGGCAGGTGGCCATACGCTGCAAAGTGTTAGTCACGTGAGTATGGTAGGGTTGCCATACGCTGGCAGTAAGAGTTGTACTCGGCCAGGTTGGGCCAAGTAGAGTTGTGTTGGATACGGATTCCTTCTAGGGAATAGGAATCGTATTCAGAACTCCTTGTGGGTTGGTGCTTTAAATAGGTGGGGGGTCTCCTGTTGAAAGGCACCAAGCAGAGCTAAACGCATCAAGCCTTGAGCTTGGTTTTAGGGTTTGTACTCTTTTGATGAGAGTACTTTAGACAAAAGAAATAAAGATCAATTCTTCTAGTTCCCGCATTGCTTCAACGTTCTCTTTTTGGTTCTTGTTTGCATGCTTGTTCTAGTTCTAGATTGGTTTTTGTTCTTTAAGTTTTATCTTGATTTGATCCATCAAAAACCTCTCTAGGGTATTGATCTAGTGTTTCTCAAAGTCTAGTTGATCAATCTTTTGTCGTTCTTGTTTAATCTTGAAGTTTTGATTAGATTGATTCTCGTCAAGTTCTGGATCAGCAAGCTTGCGAAGCTCATAACTTTTGATCCGTAAGTCCGATCGAGCTGATTCTTTTTGGGTTCGATTCGTATTGGAATCTAGTTTCTTGTGTCCAAATTTCAGATCAATCTAACGGTTGGATCTCTGAGAATTCGCGTTTTACCGAACCTCTGTCATTCTGTTTTTGTCGAAAACGAGGCAATTATTTGGTTCTGTTTTAGGGGTGAACTTTTAATAAGTCAAGAATTTGATTTTAGCTTCCGCACAATCATTCACCCCCCTCTGATTGCTATATTCGTATACTTCGATCCTACAAGTGGTATCAGAGCAAGGTTTCTCTAATCTATCTTAACCGGTGATTAGATCAATGGATCGTTATTCGACAAAACCATGTGTGTTCGATGGTGTTGATTTTCAGTTTTGGAAGGCCATGATGGAGGCGTTCATCCAAGCACAGGGCTTCACAATTTGGGAGAAGGTCTACAAGCCATATGAAGTCCCTGCAAACGACAACGTCAACGACACCAATCGCACACATGTTGAAGCAAATAGCAAGGCGCGCAACTTGATCATCTAAGGCTTGGGACGCAGCGACTTTGATCGTGTGGTTCATCTTCGATCCGCATATGAGGTATGGAAATCTCTTTGTGATTACCATGAGGGTTCTAACACTGTCAAAGAGGTTCGCCAAGATATTTACAAAAAAGAATACATGCGTTTTGAGATGAAACCTAGTGAATCTGTAGATGACTTCTTTGCACGTTTCAATAAAATTCTTAGCAATCTACGTCTTTGTTGGAGTTAGCTACACTGATGCTGAAAATGCTCGACAATTACTTAGTGCTTTGGACATGTCGGTGTGGGAGATGAAAGTAACATCTATACAAGAATCTACTACCATGAGCACACTCACATTAGATGTTCTTTACTCTAAGTTGAAAACTCATGAGTTGGATGTTCTTGCCAGAAGGGTAACATTAAATCAATTGCTTTGATCTCTAACCCTAACATGTCAAATGCAAATTCTTCTTCTAGCTTTGCCTTGTCTTCCATGTCTTCTTTAACAGATGAGCAACTTGAAGAGTTTCCTGAAGAAGATCTCGCACTACTCTCTTCTCGCTTTAACAAAGCTTTGCGTAATGTGAGAATGAGAAAGAGAGGTGGTCCTCCAAGATGCTATGAGTGTGGTGACCTCAACCATATTCGCACAAATTGTCCTAAGCTTGCAGGAAAAACATCAAAGGAGGAGAAGGACAACGATGTAAGGAATGAGAAGAAAAGGTTCTCGTCAAATGATAGGAAGAAGAAGAGCTTCATCAACCGCAAGGTGGTTCACTGAAGTTCTTTCCGCTCTTGAACAAGTCAATTTGAGCGATGTGGACTCGGAGAGCAGCGAAGATGATGCAACTCCAAGCAAGCATGATTTGATAGGATTATGTCTCATGGCAAGCAGCAAGGATAGCTTCACCGAGGACGACCACGACAGCGACTTCAATGAGGTAGATCCCTCTTATGATGAATTAGCTATTGCTGTTGCTCGTCTTGGAAAATTGCTTGACAAACGTGATAAGAAAATTAAGAAACATGATTTCATTATTGAATCATTGAATGCTGAAATTGCTAGACTTAAGACTTTGATTCCTAGTGATGATACTTGCAAATCATGTGACTTAATTTACAATGAGCTCACCTTGAAGACGAGCTACTACAGTGTATTGTATCCTATCGGGCGTGTATATGTGTTACAGATATCAGGGGGGTTTAAATACTATGACTAGAGATACACAGAAGGTAACTACCCCCTGGATTTACGCTATGCAACTATGTCCGTGATCTGCTGCGCTTGATCTGCGCGCTATTTGAACTTCGGGTATAATTTCCCTTGATCTTCGGCTGATTGGTTGCCACCTTCCTTCCCCGGGCATTGACCGAGTCCACCGACCAAGTACCCGAGCAGGACGCGATCCCCACGAGCATGCTTGCTCGTGGTCGTTTGGAATGGCCGCGAGTGAAGGGGCGGACGCGTATGCTCGAAAGGTGTGATGCTCGTTTCGTATTCCCGAGCATCTTCCATCACCATTGTATGGTCGGCGAGCCTCAGAATCACCCCGGGGGTATCGTGGTCTTTTACCAGATAGTCAATCCCCGACAAAAATCAAACTGAAAATTCAAATAAAACGCAAATAGAATCAAAATCAAACTAAATCAAACTAAATCAAACTTTTGAAATTTTGGGATGTTTCAACCTACCCCACTTAAAATAAATCTCATCCCTGAGATTTACTTCTCCTGGGGAAACGGTTGGGAAAATACTGTTGTAATTCCGATTCCTTTTTTCTAGGTGGTTTATCCCGAGGTGTGATCCTTCCACAGCACTCGGCAGACAATGATAATTATTACTGAGTTTGAAACTCACCGGTAATGGTGTCTGTGGCCCTTGCTGCTTCCTTGGCCGAGACATGGTTGAGTCTTCCTTGGAGGTGTCTTTGAGTGTTCTGACCTTTACTGCTTGTATTTCCTTCTGTCTTAACTGGTGCCTTTTCTTTTAGGTATCCTCGTGTATGTTGCTATGGCTGGCGAGTCACTAGCTGCATATTCGTAGGGGCAAAGGTTGACGTTTGTGTTCGGGCCACTTCGGTTGGTAAATCCCTCCTTGGGCAATCTTGTCGGAAGTGTCCCATCTGTCCGCAATGGAAACACCCTGAAGGCTTCTAGGGACATTTGTTGGCAATGTGGTCCCCATTGCAAATATAGCATCTCACTGCTCTGGATTGAGTGGTTATGGAGTTCGATTGCAGTCCACTCATTACTGGTCTTTTGTTTGGGAATCCGGAAGCAAAGACTGGGGTCATTCCTCCGAATTGGGCGGAAGATTGCATCCTTTGCTGATGAGCTTTTCTCTTTCTCGTATTCCGTGTTTCTTCTGAGATTATCAGCTTGTCCACCATGGATGATAAGTCCTTGAAGTCTATGATGGATATATGGAACTTTAGATTCTTTTGTAGCCCTTTGAAGAATCGTTTCTTGGCTTCGGAGTCAACTTCTCTAGGTGCGTAAAGGGACACATAGTTAAACTGGTGGAGATACTCGATCACTGTCAGTCCTCCCTGTTGGTGGGCTAGAAATTCCCTTCTCTTGGAGGCTATCAATCCGGCTGGTATGTGGGTCCTTTGAAAGGCATCCTCGAACTCCTGCCACGTGATCTCTTGTCCGTTTTTCATTGCTTGAAAGTTCATCCACCAAGCTGCCGCTGGGCCTTGCAATTGGTGGGAAGCATATAGTACTCGTTCTTTCTCTGTACATTGAACCATATCCAGTTTCCTCTGGATATCTCTGATCCAGTCGTCTGCTGCCAAAGGGTCAATCTGTGTTGAAAAGATAGGGGGCCTAGTCTTTTGGAAGTCAGACCATCTAGACCCTCCTATATTTTCGTCTTGTCCATTTAAATTTCCTTGATGATAACCCTGAGATCCTGCAAGTAATTGTTCCAATATTCTTTCCATCATTTGCGCTTGTCGTTGTTCTGCCTGATGTCAGTTCCTTTCCATCGCTGCCAGTACTTGTGCTAGGTTGACTGGGTTGCCAACTGACTCTTCATCACTGCCTGCATCGTTGTGCTGGGATCCTGCTCCAAAGTCTCCCATGGTCTTAATTCTGACTTTCTTTTCAGTCTGCAGCAGGTTTTTGAGAAAAAGCAGAAGACGAGTAAGAATTAGGGCATGAGGTGAGAGTATCAAGAATAGATGAGGCTTAGACGAAACGGGGGAATATTTTGAATTAGACGGGGATATACCGGTATTAAGGCAACCAAAATCACAGAGATAATTAACATAGCATTTTATAGAATATGGATTATGTGCAAAACCGTAGTAAGGTTAGGCATAACCCATTTTATATTACAAAAGCCTAATACAAAGGAGGCACAACTTCTACGACTATCGGACCTAACTATTACTGACGGCATTGTCTTCAAGTCGCTGGCGAAGATCGGTGAGTCGTCTTGGAATGGCGAGATTTTTGAAATTTAGTTGAGCCGGGAATATTAAAACAAAGAGGAACAAAGGAAAGAAGCTCTAGAGAGAGGTAAGATAGAAAGGAAGGAGATAGACAGCAATAATACATATGTTTTTCGAAATTCGTTTTGTTTGTAGTTTAAATAATTTTCGAAAGACAACCTATACCAACCTAGGTCTTAGTTTACGGTTAAGCCTCGGCTCTAATACCACTTGTTGGGGCGCACGGTCGGGCGGCGGGCGGCTTGGCGACGGCGTGCGATCTGGCGGCGCGCAGTACGAGGCACGCTGGGGCAGTGCCGACGCTGGGAAGACAGGCTGGGCTTAAGCGGGCTAGGCCGGAGGCTAATGTGCCGGACGGGAAAATGGGCCGAGAGGCCCACGTGCAGAAGAAAGGTGGCCCAAACGAATCTCAAAACCAAAATCAAACCGAAAATTCAAATAAATGCAATGACACGTGGGACCATCTGTGTGTATGTTCTGTGTGTATACTTAGCAGAGCGGACGGTCCACGACACGGTTTCTAAACTTCCATCGATCCAAGCATATTCTTGTTAGAAAGGGTTGGGCTGGAATGTACGCACTGTAGCCACAGCAAGAACATGTGCCCTGGCCCCTTTGAAATTACCTTTAGGATCTTTGCCATGAGTGCACGGATCGATGACCAGGGCCTTACAGTGATGTTTTGGGAAATAAATTCTACGGAGGAGGGGTGCAAACTCCTCCTCGTGCATACCCAACGCTGATTGATGCCACGTGAATAATCCTGCAATCTAACGCACGACATTAAGTTGTCATTTAATGCCCATAATTGCATCGAAATTAACAAGAGGTGAGTTCAAAATCCTCACTTAATGTCGTGCGTTGGATTGCAGGATTATCCACGTGGCATCAATCGGCATCGGGTATGCACGGGAAGAAGTTTGCACCCTTCCTCCATAGAATTTATTTCCGATGTTTTGTGATCCAAATCCTGTTGGGGCGTGGTTCGGTAGGGTCAGTTAATTTATGGGATTGATTTGTTTTACTAGGTAGGATCATGTGCTACACCGCTCCATGCCTCCATGTGAAATTTGAATCGGGATTTTTTTTTTACAAAAAAAAAAGAGTAGGAGGACCTTAACGTAATTTTGGCTTTCTCTTCTTCTTTTTTAAAAAATAGACTGGCTAGGAGCCGTCTGCGAATTTGTGGAACCACATGGTTCTTTTTGCAAAAAAAACCGATGGAGGACCTGTCGACGGATTTGCGGAACCATAGGGCCTTTTTTGCAGAAAAACCGGTGAAGGATTTTTTGCAGAAAAACCGGTGAAGGACCTCAATGTAATTTTGATTTTCTGGGGTTTAAAATGGATTGGCTAGGAGCCGTCGGCGATTTTGCGGAACTGAGGGTCCTTTTTTGAAAAAAAATCGATGAAGGACTTGTTGGCGAATTTACAGAACCACGATCCTTTAAAAAAAAAAAAACAGGGGATTTGTTTTATTTTCCGGGGTGACGCGGATGCCTCCCCTACACGCGAATTCATCCAGGGCTTAAGAGAGTATACAATATATGTGGATTTGTTTTATTTTCCGAGTTGGAGTCCTTTTCTACCCTGTGTATACCCTCAGTAGCCGCATGGAATTGTAGACGCATCATTGTACCTTGTGCGGTTGTGCCATGTACTCCATAATGATAATGGACATACTATAGCTGAAATAAATATAACCATTCCACAAAACCAATTTCCGGCTATTCCTGGAGCAATTTTCTCTTTTGTCAGTGACACATTCATCAAGAGCTCAAGCAGCCCTTAACTAAGCCCTAATTGTTTACTCCCTCCAGTTTGGTAATATCTGTCGTTTTGGACATCGACACGGTCTTCAAAACACAACTTTGACCGCTAATTTTTATTATAATATATTTATAAAACCCAATAAAATTATAATATTATGAAAGTACTTCTCGAGACAAATCTACAAATATAATTTTCATGTATCCAATTTAAATATTTAAAAATATATCGATACTCAGAGTTTCGGAAGTTTGACCATCACTATGTCCAAAACGACAGCTATTACCAAACTAGAAGGAGTAATAACTTTGCCTATGCATCGGCTCATAGCTTACTTAGTTGTTTTTTGGGCCTTCGTGAACCGAATCTCTAAGAGCCCCAACGAGTTTGGACTTAAGTAGGTCGAAAAAAAGACATACAACTTTGGCAAGAACGACGTTGGGTAGAATATATCATCTATGCTCCCTTAGACCATGTTTGGATCCCTGGACTAATTGTTAGCTGGCTAAAAATTAGCTCTAGTCTATCCAAGCAGGAAGACTAATAGGTGGGCTAATTTTTAGCCAACCCCTTAGCTAACAATTAGTCCATTAGTTGGTTGGGAGAAGCTAATTTGGGCTAATAGCATGTAACACGCTGGGAAAAGTCTAAAATACCCTCGCGCTGGCCTTATCCTCATTTCCTCACCCATTATGAGGGGGCAAACATGACTTTTCTGAGAAATTAGCCCAACCATTAGTCATGTATCCAAACAGCCCTGGACTAATTTTAGATAGGCTAATTATTAGCTGGCTAACAA
The DNA here is from genome assembly GCA_036346355.1 of Rhipidocladum racemiflorum. Classification (NCBI taxonomy): domain Eukaryota; kingdom Viridiplantae; phylum Streptophyta; class Magnoliopsida; order Poales; family Poaceae; genus Rhipidocladum; species Rhipidocladum racemiflorum. The sequence continues at coordinate 27,944,174 of CM070571.1, forward strand.
TTAGCTATAGCCATTAGCCAGCTAACAATTAGTTTTAGTCCATCCAAACATGGTCTTAGACCCTTTAAATTCTAGATAGCATAGCTACCAAGATCAATACAGTCAATTAGAACATGGTTCGTTTGCAGAGCAATGTTGTCGGGGGCATTTGCTTTGTGTGGAGATATGAGCAGCCGTGTTGAAATTAGCAACAATCGTAAAATAGGCATAATTTGTATATCCTTCCATTCCTGCTATAGTCAGAATCGGCTGTGGATAGAAAGAGATTATCCTGCTATAGACAGAACCGGCTGTAGATAAAAAGAGATTATCTCTCTACCGATAATACTTGTACTACCATTTGTATCAATACGGGAAAGTAATCACAATATAAAAGGCACCTGCTGGAACCAAGTTTTGGTGTCGGCAACCGTCTCTCTCTTTTTCTTCCATTCTCTGTTCGAAGTTTATATTAGCTGGTACAAATGGACATCATAGGCATGGGTGGTATCGGGAATCCAGGTCTCTCCTGTTCCTCCTGATCAGCAACAAAACTCCTCCTCTCTGCCACGCACCAGCGGCGATAGGACCGAAGAACTGCTCCGAGGAGGAGAGAGCAACAAAGTATGTTAGAGATATGTCACTGAAGCTGCAGCACACTTAGAAGATGCTCTGCCATTTACAGGAAGCACGCTGCGTCAGTGCCGGCGAGTGCCATACTGCCGTGAGGCACTTCACAGCAAAATCCGGTGCTGTGCAACGATGGTGCTGGTTGGATCGGCACTTCAGCTCTGTCATGCCACTATGTACACACACTCCTCGCCATTTTGTTCTGTTATTAATGTGACGATGAAAAAAATAAAAAAAGCTGGTTAACTAAGATTATCTACCAGGGAGTTCTTCTACCAGTCCAGCAGCTGTAAGGTCAATACATAAGGGGTAGGGAAACAAGGAATGAAGAACTGATATCTTGCACGAGTTCAATTAACGTTTACTATGAGCATCCCACCGAGCACGTCATAAACATATTACATTAAGCACTATTTATTTTGGTAATCAATAGTTTTTTTTTCTCTGGGCAGCATACATGATCTTAGCATCGTACATGTACGTTTAATTTCCAGTCGGCTGAAGTTTTGGTGTAAGGAGAATTGATGAGCTTACCTGACAAGAGAAGGAAAGAAAAAACAGAAGGGAGAAAGAAATTTGAAATCTGCCTGCTTTTGTACCGTGCTTCTTTGATGAGATGCCATTGGAGTTTATTTCGTTTAATTGAAAGGCAGCGTACGTAGCCACCCACTGCAAACGCATGTGCTCCCTGGAACGGTGAAATTACTTATGACCACTTGATGCATGCGTACATGAAGTAGAAGCCGGAGCTTTGTAGCAGGGCAACAACAAAGAGGGCGAGAGCTAGAAACGACAGAGCGCTTCAAGAAATTTGACATGAGGGAAGGAGATCGAATGACCTCTTCCATGGATTTGTGGGCAAAGAACCAGTCTCAAGTTTAGGAGTAGGGGGCACCAGGAGGCTAGCGGCGTTTACGTATCTCAGGTGAGATGGGATGGCTTGTGGACAGCCTTGACACCAACCACGCGGGCTCGCCTCGGTGTGGGCTCTTCACACAAATACACCATGAATCCCGCCCTACACTGTTCCTCGGCGAGGAGGCCGAGCACAAAATGGTGCGTCGTCACCGACTCGTTCCCAATCCATGGTGACTCCCGCTGCTTGCGAGGACAACGTCGCCTTCACCGTTCCCAACCATGATCAATAGCTCGAATACTAACAACGTTGCTCGTCCGGCGGACTGTAGTCCCACGCTGCTATTATCCCTGTAGCAGCACCACCGTGACCAGCAGAAACGCCGGAGCGTCGCCATGAATAAGATTATTGCCTTTATTTTTGCCACGTTGCTTTCTCCTTTTTTTCATACAATATAAGATTTGCAATGAGATAAAAATATTATTTATATCACAAGATTAACGGTAAATATTTCCTTTTGTATTTAGGTTCACTAAATAAAGAGTCAGATGTTTCGGATGTTTCTAATCTTTTGCGGGGACTTCTTTATATTTATCTTTCTTTTCTTAACAACTATAGAAGACATATCATCGACTTCTATATATATATATATATATATATATATATATATATATATATATATATAGGAAAAATACTTTTACTCCTGATTGTAATAATTTGGAGGTTAGATTGTAGCAATCCCACAATCCACTCTGGAGGAGCTTTCCTTAGCTTTTTTTTTGTAATAGACCACAATACCCATCAAACTTCAGTGAAAATTACCCACCATTACCCCCTACTATTCACACAGACTTTTCAACCTATAATCGAGGGTACCACAGACTTTTGCCTAGCAGAAATAGCAATCCAAACACACTATAATCTGGGTTGCCAAATAGCCATCAGTTTTTCAACCACCAGCTTTTAACAATCCAGATTTTAAAAGCTGCTTTCTATAATCCCCAGCTGAAATAAACAGGGCCTTATATATCTATGTATGTATGTATGTATAATTTGTTTAGATGCACATCGAGCAGCAGTTGATTTCGAAAAATGTGGTCTGACACCCGCATTGGCGACTCCCACTTCTTCCTTGATGCATCCCACCAATCTCCATGGATTCTTCCGCCGTTCTTACTGCAAAGTTGGATTTCTCTCTAGGCCTTCAGTTCAAGGAAGTTGTCCAGCTCCGTTTTCGATCTACGGTACACCCACTTTCTCCCTCTTGTGGTTTCTTCCTTGTTCTCTCATTTAGCCGTGAGTCAGCAGAAGAATTAGCAGCTATTGCTTTGCAATCTATTTTGGGTGGTATTCCAGCAGATTTGAATGTGGTTCATTTGAGAGGCAATTCTTTTAAATTCTCAATCCGTTCTAAGCATGTGGTCTTTCTTATCTTTTCCGTGCGCAAATATGATTACAAAGATTTCAAATTATATTTTCATCTCTGTGGTAATGGAGGACCAAATTGGAGAAGAGAGTATGATCGCTGGTATTCTGAATATGATTTGGAATGGACTTTGGTTCAGAAAACAAAGCGATCTCGTCTGCCAGTGCCAGTGCAGGATAATTTTTAGATCAGCAGGTCTTTCAGACAGAGTCCTATTCATCGTCCGACAAGACTCTCATTTGCAAATATTGTAAAATCTTCGAACACGAACTCTCCTCATCTGAACACGAGCTTAGGTATGTGTTTGCGCCAAAATTCGGTACATGGCAAAATGGGTTTGAATCGGATAAAAGCAATTGTATGTGTTTGCATCAGAATTCGGCGTGTATTGAAATCAGTCCGAGACGAAAAGGAAGCGTTCGCATGGAAAGAAATCATCAAACGAATCGGAAAAGGAATCCGTTTCTAAAAAGGAAAGGAAATCAGATAATAGGCCGATACGGATAAACGCACCGTATCCATGTACAACTCGGATCGGCCAGGCGTGTTATAAAAGGAGGTGGGTGTCAAGCGGCAAGCAATAAATCAATTCCAACAACACCTACTTTTTACAGCCTTTTCTTTTACATTGCTTTAGTTTCATAGATTTCTTTGCAAGTCGACGGAATCAACATAGCTGCGCATCGCCGATTGTTGATTTTAGCCGATTTTACCCAGGTTTGATTTGCTTCGTTTTGTTGCGCATCGCCTTCCCGAAGCCGATTTTACCTTATATCCGGATCAACTGTAACTGGTTGATCTAGTTATCTCCTAATCGGTTCTTGCCGACTAGCGAAAAGCCGATAGATCTTTGTTTATCGGCTTTGATCGAATTACAAATTCTACCTTGTCGATTTCAGGTCAAATCGACTGGCACGCTCTGCAAACCCGGTGTTTGTCTTGTGTGTTCGAGGCCGAAAACCCTTCTTCACGTTTTTCGCGCGAACATATTTTGGCACGCCCGGTGGGACCCAAAAAGAATGTCGTCAACCGACAAGCCCGCGATCCGCCCGATATCAACACCGATGCCATAATCGCGCCCGGATGGCCGATTTAACCCCTGAGCAACGGAAAGAAATCGAAGATCGAAAGGCAGCTCTGGAGGAAATGATGCTACGATGCTTCCAGAAAACACGCCGTGGCGTTACTCAAAAGATTGCACTCCCAAGCATCAATCCTATCGGAGATTCAACATCTGAATCGGTAAGCCGATACGCACCCGCTCAAGCTGATTTATCAAGTATGATCGAGCAATCTGTCCATCACGCATTGATTAACCAATCATCGACTCTAGTATCTACTTTAAAGCCGATGATAGAAAATAGTGTGAAAACAATTGCTCAAGAATTAGCTGCGTCTGGAAGCCTGCTAGATCCACCACAAACCATCCCTACGTACTCAAGATATTCCATAGCACCCAACACCAACACAGTAAACGTGTCGGCTCAAGCACCTATCATGATGCCGGCTCAACCTACTGTTTTGAAACCAAGCATACAGAGAGATGGGTTCACACACTACCATGGGCACACGGATGGAGCCAAGATAGGCGCATCAAATCAATCAAGTCGCCTCCAATAACATCGGGTTATCGGCTTATCAGCCGATCGAAATGGGACAGGTTCCACAGTCACGAGGGGCCACAACCATGAAACAAGCACCATATAGGGTGGTGCCATACGTCGAACCTTTCGCGCCCATACCCGATGCATTAGGTTTTAATCACAATTATGACGCAGCACCAAGACCTCCTGAGGTGCGAGTTGGACAAAGACCCGAGTTTGCACTCGGGGCAGCGCAAACAATGAGAATTGGCCGTGTCCGGCTGCACCACAAGCCGACAATGTTAATTGGGCAGAACAAATTGCCAATGTTTTGAGAGAACAGTTCGGTTTACAACCCAGAGGGAGAGTGATCGGCTACAGGAAGCCGTACCCCGATTACATAGACCGAATGCCATACCCCCACAACTTTAGGATACCAGACTTTGCTAAATTCTCAGGGGATGATTCTATTACCACAATTGAGCATATCGGACGGTTCATGGCTCAATGTGGGGAGGCGGCACAGTCCGATGGGTTAAAAATTAGGTTGTTTCCTTTATCATTATCTGGCACTGCATTCACTTGGTTCACAAATCTACCACCTAATTCAGTTCATATATGGAACGATTTAGAAAGCCGATTCCATGAGTACTTCTTTTCGGGAACTATGGAGCTTAGGATTTCTGATCTTAGTTCATCCGAAATATCTGGCGAATCGGTCTCTGATTATATCAAGAGATTTCGGGGCATACGGAATAGGTGCTACAGTGTAACATTACCCGACGATCAATTGGCCGACCTAGCGTTCCAAGGGTTAATCCCTCCATTAAAAGAAAAGTTGTCAGGCCAAGAATTCCCCGACCTAGGCCACCTACTCCATCGCGTATCGGCACATGAGAGCCGGTATGCAGAAATCAAAGGGTTTAAAGATAGATTTAAACCAAACAGCAACGAAAAGGCCAAAATAAACATGGTAGAATACAGTTCGAGCGATACCTCTGAGGACGAGGCAGAGGTGAACATAGCCGAGTGGGCCAAAGGTTCTAAAAAGCCACTCGTATGCTCTCTACTTAAGCCGACAAAGAATAAGGCGGAAGTCAAGTACTCGTATGATGTGTCAAAGTGTGACAAGATATTTGATTTATTACTACAAGAAAAACTCATAAGGTTACCAGAAGGGCACATCATACCATCGGCCGAGGAGATTAAAAAGCGAAGGTATTGCAAATGGCATCATTCATTCTCCCATAACACTAACGATTGCAATATTTTTCGACAACAGATTCAATCGGCCATCGCCGATGGTAGGCTAAAATTTGCGGAAGAATCGGCTATGCAGATAGATATGAGCCCTTTTCAAGTCAACATGGTTCAATGTTCACGAAAGAGAGGCTCATGGAAGAAGATAAGCCGGTTAAAGAGTCGTATCACGAGATGAGGCAGTACAGATCACTATCGGTTCTATACAAATAGAAGCCGATAGGAATGGACAGAACTCGAGAACGGTAAAACCAAGAGGGGACTTGGAGGTCGGTAAATGGTATCGGGCTGAGAGGGCTCCAAGAAAAACCGATTTCAAACCAAAGCCGACCTTCTCACAACTCCCGGGAAGTATGAGAGGGTAAGTCGAAGGTGTGACCCTCAACGCCACCAGAACTTGCATAAACTAAGGCAAAAGTGGGACGTTCGTTGGCGGCCAGATATGTCATATCGGCCAGCTACTGAGGAAGAGAAACATCGACAATGTCCCTTTTGGCAGTTTTGCTGGGAGAAAGGGATGACCTTACCAACAGTAGTGTCTTGTCCTATGCAACACTCAGCTGCATATCGGCCAAACCGGTCTCAGAAAAGATAGGTTGTCTAGACCGATATACTGATCATCCAGTACGAGCAAAGAGGGGCCGATCCATAGAAGGTTGTCAACATCGAGCAAGGCGAGTCCTCCCAAAATCAAGAACTATCGGCTAACACGGGTAGAATGGAATCCGGCCAATGTAGATGAGCAATTTAGCCGAAAGATACGAAGCCGATAGAACCTAAACCTAGGTGGTGCCCTCCTGTCTTAGCAAATCACAACGCAGAAGGCTTCAAATGATTGAAAACACAAGAAGAAAGGGAGGCCCGAAAAGGAGAGCGAGAGGGATCGGATGTTCAACAAATTAAGACCGGTACCAATTTTGAAAAAGGAGTGGAGAAAAAAGGAGCAAATCGATAGTGATTCAGACCAATCGATTGAATCCGGTTCTCCGATGATCCGGGATGATACACCACCGATGGACATAAACATGGTATTCGCTCTACCTGCCGAGTTCAAAACCGAGGAATCGGCTGAGGAAGTGTTCGCCCAGTTATGTCTCGGAGCACCAGACGCTGTGTTCGAAAAGCCACAAGATATGCATCGGCATCTGAAACCATTATATCTAAAAGGGTATATTAATGGCCGACCGATATCTCGTATCTTTGGTCGATGGCGGGCGACGATCAATCGATGCCGTTAAGTACTTTCGAAAAGTTGGGTAAAGCCGATGAAGACTTGATCAAGACCAATATGGTGCTAAATGACTTCACGAGATCCAACCGAAGCTAAAGGCGTGATGGTGTCGAAGCGGCCGATCGGTAATAAAACTTTGCCGATCGCATTTTTTGTGATTGAAGCCAAAGGCAATTACTGACGTGCTCCTTAGGCGGGATCGATCCATGCCAATTGTTGTATACCATCAACTATGCACCAAAAATTGGTGCGATGGAACGATGATACGTGAGAAGTCGTGCAGGCCGACACATCGGCTCACATCGCCATGGCTAGCCCTCGATACCAATTGGCCACGAAGAAGCCGAGTGTATATCAGGAAAAGCCTTGGACAATTGCGATTTTATCTCTGCGTAGAAGTCGATTCAAGCCGATCAGCGTCAAAACCCAACACGTTTGATCGGACAGGCCAGTAGTAAGAAGATGGAGTACAAGACACTAGCAAAGCTACAGAAAGAAGGGCAGGAGCTATCGGCAAACGTAATCACGAAGAAAGCTGTTGAGGATTTTGAAGAAGAAAGAAAAGGGTTAGGATTTACTTCGCCGATTTGCTCAAGAGATTGATATTGGGGAAGGTGATAACAAAGACCAACGTTTGTAAGTGCTAAACTAGAACCCAGTTATAAAGCAAAGTTGGTCGAAATACTCAAGAAGTATAAGGATTGCTTTGCATGGGAGTATTATGAAATGCCGGGTTTAAGCCGACAGCTAGTCGAACATCTTTGCCTATAAAGCCTGGATATCTACTGCTCAAGCAGTACCCTAGGCGGTTCAATCCTACATTGTATGACGCTATAAAGGAAGAAGTAGGACGATTGCTAGAGGCAAAGTTTATTCGGCCTTGCCGATACGCTGAGTGGGTCTCAAACATCGTCCCTGTAAAGAAGAAAAATGGCAAACTTAGGGTATGTGTCGATTTTAGAGATTTAAACAAAGCTACACCAAAAGAAGAGTACCCGATGCCTATAGCCGATATGCTTATCGATGCTGCATCTGGGAATAAAATCATAAGCTTTTTGGACGGGAACGCCGGATACAATCAGATATTTATGGCCGAAGCCGATATATCCAAGACGGCTTTCAGATGTCCAGGAGCTTTAGGACTATATGAATGGAAAGTTATGACCTTCGGTTTAAAAAATGCCGGTGCTACTTATCAACGTGCTATGAACCATATTTTCCATGATTTGATCGGCAATCTTGTGAAATATACATTGACGATGTAGTAGTAAAGTCCAAAGAAGGCGGCAACATTTAGCCGATTTGGAAAAGATGTTCAAAGCACAAAGGTGCATGGGTTAAAAATGAACCCTCTCAAATGTGCTTTGGGGTATCGGCCGGGCAATTTCTTGGGTTTACGGTGCATAAAGGAGGAATTGAAGTAAACGGCCAAAGTAAAAGCCATAGCCGATACTAAACCGCCAACAAGCAAAAAGGAGTTGCGTGTATTGATTGGAAAAATCAACTACTTGCGACGCTTCATCTCAAACTTGTCGTATGCGTATTCGTGCTTTCACACCGCTGAAAATTAAAGACAACCTAGAGTTCAAATGGGGAGCCGATCAAAGAAAGAGCCTTCGATTTACATAAAAGGTTATCTGATGAGTCCACACGATTGACCGCGCCAAAACACGGTATACCTTTTAGACTATATATATCGGTGAAGGTGATTCGATTGGAGCAGCTTTTAACACAAGAAGCCGATAGGAAGGAATGAGCAATATTTTACTTAAGCCGAGCGTCTTCTAGATGCGTAAACCAGGTATCCCTTAGTAGAAAAATTATGCTTGTCATTGTACTTTGCTTGCACCAAGTTAAGACATTATATGTCAAGCTTCCAAATGCGTTATAATATGCAAAACCGATGTAGTTAAATACATATTATCGGCGCCCATCCTGCGGGTCGGCTTGGTAAATGGGCATACGCCCTAACAGAGTTTGAGTTATCCTATGAATCAAGCTAAATCTGTGAAAGGACAAGTCGTGGCCGATTTTATCATAGGGAGTGAAACATTAGTAGGAACAACTAGTGTAACTCCTTGGCAATCAGATTTTGATGGAGTCTGCTTGCCAAGAAGGCGAAGGCATCGGTGTGATATTAGTTTCACCTAGAAAGCGGGAGTATGACTTCATGTATCGGCTAAATAGCCGATGTTCAAATAATCAAGCAGAATACGAAGCATTACTAAGGGGTCTACAACTGTTAGATAGCATCGAGTGAGAGACGTCGAAGCTTTTGGAGATTCGATGTTAATTGTACAAAGAAGTCGAGGAGAATACCGATGCAATGATGATGCACTAACCCGATTTGCATCAATGCCTCCGGATCATCGAGATGTTCACTACATTTTCCATAGAACATATCCCGAGAGAAGCTAATGATAAAGCAAACCGATTGGCACAATGTGCATCGTGGTACAAGATTGAAAGCCGACAGGACCAATCGAGCTAAACGTTTGGCGGTTTTATGTGTTCACCTGGCCGATCGAGAACAGAGATAAGGGATTATTTGTCGATCCAACCAAGCCGACCGAGCAAAAGGTCAGCGCAAAGCACTCAAATATGTTCTACTAGAAGACGTATTGTACTTTCGGACTATGGAAGGTTTGTTATTAAGATGTCCGGGAACCGAGGAAGCCAAAGTGGCGATGGGTGAAGTTCATGAAGGCATTTGTGGGTCACATCAATCGGCTCATAAGATGAAATGGATCTTGAGACGAACAGGATATTTTTGGCCGACGATGTTAGAAGATCGCTTCAAATATTATAGAGGATGCCAAACGTGTCAAAAGTTTGGTAACATACAATCGACACCGAGATCGGCTTTACATCCGATCATCAAGCCATGGCCATTTAGAGGATGGGGTATAGACATAATCGGCCGGATATTTCCGTCATCCAAAGAAAGGACATAAATTCATCCTTGCGACCACGGATTATTTCTCAAAATGGGTTGAGGCTGTGCCACTCAAGAAGGTTACTAGTAAAGAATCGATCGACTTTGTAAATGAACACATCGTCCATCGGTTTGGGATTCCACAAACAATCACTACCGATCGTGGTACTGTGTTCATGTCCAACGAGTTCAAAGGGTTTGCGGAAAGTCTTGGGATAAAATTACTCAACTCCTCCCTTACTACGCTCAGGCCAACGGACAGCCGAATCGTCGAACAAAGCGTTGATAAAGCCGATAAAAGAAAAATTGAGGAAGAGCCAAGGAGATGGCATTCAACGCTATCGGAGGCTTTATGGGCTTATCGGCTATCTCATCACGGATCAACTAAATTGTCACCCTTTCGGTTGGTATACGGACAAGAAGCCGCTTTTGCCCGCTGAAATCAACATCGGCTCAATAAGGCTACACGAGCAAGATAAGGTATCACCGATGAATACAAACAGCGAGATCTTTGGACAATCTAGATGATTTGGTGAACTAAGGCTGATCACGCTAGATCGGCTTAAAAGAACAAAGAGATGGTTGCCAGGTCGTACAATAAAAAGTGATTTTTAAAGCATTCAATCAAGCCGATTTAGTATGGAAAACCGTGTTGCCGATTGGGTCTAGGGATAATCGATTCGGCAAATGGTCTCCAACATGGGAAGGGCCTTATAAGATCAATCGCCGGTTGGACGGAATTCATATATACTGGAATCTTTAGAAGGGTTCGTCCTACCTAAAGCGATCAATGGAAAGTATCTGAAGGCATATCACCCAAGCATATGGGTCGGGTCCTAACTACGAGGTGAAGGCATCAGGATCAATGACAAGCACATGCATATAAAACCGGTCATACTGGTACCAAGTCGATTTGAAACATTCATCCACAGATTAAAAGTTTACAAAATCGGATGCACAGCCGATCAAGCAAGAGTTCAAAAGACGTCATCTCAAGTTTAAAGCAATATTACAGAGGTTGGCCACAACTGATCAGTAAATCAAAGACTAGTGTAGTCCCGACCCGGGCAAATGGGCTCCCAAAGCCGATAGTGCGTCTGCGCCCTACCGATGGTAGCTTGAACGCGCCCATCAATTGTTGATCGGCTACTGCATCACCCGGGACTGGGACTATCTTGGCCGATTGGTTCTTGACTTGGGCGAAAACTTCGCCAATTTGCCGCCTTTGGACGGCCAGTGAAGACGATGAGTCAGTGATGCTGAGCCGACATTCTGCAAGTTCTTTTGTAACAAGGGCCAGCTGTTCTTCAAGTTTGGCCTTGGTCGATTCCAGCTCATGGGCCCTGTTCTTAGTCGTTTTGAGTATAGCTGCACCTTGGTCAAATGTGCTCTTTCGAGATTTAGCATCAGCTATAAGTTTGTCCAAAATCTCTTGATCAACTTGTTGGGCCTTCCTCTGTTCGGCTCTTAGCTTGGCTGATTCCACATCCAGCCGACGAGCGTCCAAGTGGCAGACCTCTAGCAGTGCATCCATGGCGGCAGAAGGGAGATCGGCTTGCATGGCCGCCATAGCATCCCTCAGTGGTTGCGTATTAGCCAGAAGGGCTGCCTCTGGTTGCATCACTTCATCCAGAAGACGATTAAGTCGTTCTTGCATACCCGGCTGGGCAGTAACGACGGCCGATGCTGGCGCGGAAGCAGCTATGATGCGTTGGATATCGGCTGGATAATCGCCGCGAGCCATGACCTCGGTCGTCGGCTCGTCAAAGTAAAGCCAAGCGGTCGGCTAGATCGATTGGTGCTTTAAGGTCGAGATCGGAAATCTCGATCGTCTGTTGTGGTGCAGTGGATGTGGGGAAAGCAATGGAGGAATAGCTGATGTAGCACCTTGGGGATCGGCTATAACTCCCGCTATCTGTACCGATGGAGATTGCTAGAAAAACAAACAAGTCAGTTAGAAAAACAAACGAAGCAGCAAAGACAGACGTAAGCCAAAGGCTACAGACTCACATCAGTGGCTGAATGATCTGGGGAACCATCGGGTTGGTGCCTCAAGGGTCTGGGCGAGCGCCTGGCCGACTTCTTCCTCCTCTCTGCAGTGCCTTCGAGTTAGCAATTATCAAAGCAAGGGACATATTAGCCGATATGCAAAAGACTTACTTGGAGCGCGTTGGCGAGCCAGGTCCGACAGGGATGGACTCTGAACGCCCAAATTTCCGTATATATCCTGTAGTTCACGGATTGACCGGGCGTCTCATGCGCCCTCTTGGCGAGAAATATGAGGGTCGGCTATTTGATCACCGAGATCTGTGCCACTGAAAAGTTCAAAAACCATACTTAATGAAAAACCAATGGCCAACATGGAAACAAATAAAGGACACCGTACCTCTCTGACTCGAGGAGTCGGTATAACCGAACTCTCGTGGGGCCGTGAAGCCACCATCGGCTCATGGAAGTCAGGCAAAAGTTTAGAATTATAGCCGACGGAGTTCTCATTCCATCAACAAGGCCTTCGATATCCGAGACCACCATTGTGAAAATGTGGCCGACCGACGGAGTTAAGAATGAAATGTGGCAAAGAAAGAAGTTGAAATCCGTCGGCTACTTGGGGACGATCTCCTTGGCGACACCTTGTTGGTCACCCGAACGAGGTTCGATGCAGACAGCAAGGGAAAGGAAGGGATGGTTTGCCCAAAACCCAATTGACGGGCATAAACCGATGGATGATAGAATTCGTAGGAAGGCTGAAATGTCCTGTTGCGTGTATTCAAGCCGACGTGAATAAGGCAGGGGGAGAGGATAATTTTATACAAGTCCAAAGTGGACTGGGGCATCAAGGAACTATCGGCATCTAAGTGAAGAAATGATGGGTATGGACAATCGGCTAGGTCGGTGTAACAGAAAAAATCTTGTTGGCCGAAAGAAGACCTGTCTAAAGTGAGGAAAAACGGAGATACTTGTGAAAACCAATGAGTCCATTTTAGCTCATCGATGAAGCGACATGATGAATCTCTCACCGAAAGATCGGCTAGCTCTATACTGGGGGACCACGTGTTCTGGATAATCTTCCCTGGGAAAAGTCAAACTCCCCATGGGTTCCGGTAAAATGGATCGGCTAAATATGCAGTAGAGCCATGTTTGGATAAACCACAGGGGACCTCCTATATTGCCGACAACAAACTTAGCGAAACCAGAAAAAAGCCGACTACGAATCACATACATCATCTGATATACTGCTCCCAAAAAGATCTTACCAAGGGCCAGCCGATGACCTTCCACTAAGCGTTCCGCTATTAGTTGAAAGGATTGGGTGGGGCCAAGAGAGGCGCCGCAGAATAAGTATCGGTCTAACCAAAGATTAAGAAAAGCAACATGCTCTTTCAAATCTGATACAGACCATTGACCCTATTGTTATTTTGGACATACTTATGCCAACCTTCGCCTTTCTTGCGGATTAATTTAAAAGTGGGTTTCCCACTAAAAGCCGACAGCAGACCCCCGTCTGGCCTAAGGCAGGATAATTGAGCCACGCGTCAAGTAAAGTAGGGCCTATCGGGCCGATGATAGAATAGAAAAGCATTAAAAGAGTCCGACTGTAAATAACAAGCCGCACTACTAAGGGTTCATTGGCTTCAGTCGGCTAGACTCAAAGGCAAAGATTCAGCTATGCCCATTCTCTCCCATTCTACCCTCTTCTCGAGCCGATATCCTAATGAACCAAGATCTCCATCCCTTCAAATTTGTGGGCCAGGCTCTAAAACTTTTTCCCCACTCGTAAATATTATATCCTCGGCCGACAACGGAGTCTAGGGATCTCGTCATTGATAACCGTGTCGGCCGATATGGTACCTATGGGCCCTAGGTAAAATTGGTCCGAGCTTTGAGGAATCGGAATGAATACTGCGAAGGGTCCATTTCACCGATTTCGGAAGAACGGAAGGAAGAAGATGAAGGCCGATGATGCGTGGTTCGAGCTTGGAAGCGTGAAATGACCGTGGGGACCCCATATTTATACCGCGATGAAAGAAGCGGCGAAGCGGGAGCGATTGCTGCATTAAAAAGCGCAAGAGATTATTACTACGCCATTTAATGGGAAGTTACCAAGAATTTCCGACGACAAGCGATTGCAATTTTTGAAAAGTATCAAGTTATCTTTCCAAAAATTGGGGCATATGTTTGCGCCAAAATTCGGTACATGGCAAAATGGGTTTGAATCGGATAAAAGCAATTGTATGTGTTTGCATCGAGAATTGGCGTGTATTGAAATCACCGAGATTTAAAAGGAAGCGTCAGATGGAAAGAAATCATCAAACGAATCGGAAAAGGAATCCGTTTCTAAAAGGAAAGGAAATCAGATAATAGGCCGATCGGATAAACGCACCGTATCCATGTACAACTCGGATCGGCCAGCGTGTTATAAAAGGAGGTGGGTGTCAAGCGGCAAGCAATAAATCAATTCCAACAACACCTACTTTTTACAGCTTTTCTTTTACATTGCTTTAGTTTCATAGATTTCTTTGCAAGTCGACGGAATCAACATAGCTGCGCATCGCCGATTGTTGATTTTAGCCGATTTTACCCAGGTTTGATTTGCTTCGTTTTGTTGCGCATCGCCTTCCCGAAGCCGATTTTACCTTATATCCGGATCAATTGTAACTGGTTGATCTAGTTATCTCCTAATCGGTTCTTGCCGACCAGCTTAAAAGCCGATAGATCTTTGTTTATCGGCTTTGATCGAATTACAAATTCTACCTTGTCGATTTCAGGTCAAATCGACTGGCACGCTCTGCAAACCCGGTGTTTGTCTTGTGTGTTCGAGGCCGAAAACCCTTCTTCACGTTTTTCGCGCGAACAGTATGTTTGCTCCCAATGCTTAGCGACCTTTTTCAGGAGATACTTTTCATTTGGTTTTAAAATTGAATAAGGAGCCTCAAAATAACAAACCGTCCAGCGCTGATACATGTAAAAGATGTTTAGATGTGGGGCATCTCTCAAAACAGTGCACTAATCAAATATCCAATGAAAGGCCACAATGCTCATGGCTCAGCATCCCTATGGTTCAGAGGCAACATGAAAATTTTGTAGTTGCAACGATGGTTCCACCCATTAATACAGATGACTATGTAGCATCCTGTCAGGCAATCAAGACTTCTGTTCAGTAGAATCACTTGGTGCGTCTTCTTGACATCTTCCCTACACCCTTTGGCATTGGTTTATTTCAGTTTGGTAGTATTATCCAGCGTGGCTTGGTGGTGAGTAGAAGTCCTCATGGTTATACAATATCCTAGTTACCTAGTATAAGAGATTGCTAATGTCTTATCTAGATATTGTTAGCCTTGTATAGATATTGCCTTATATAGGCTTTCCTTTTATACCCTCGGTTTGATCATCCTTAACCGTTTGCCCTCGTGGTTGGTCTCAATCTGAATCGACCTGATCGTGATTTTGATAGTCTGGTCACCATTTGCAGTCTTCACATCGGCTTGACGTACCGTGTGTTAGCCAATGTAGACAATGATCGGATCTCATCTCTCACCAATTCCTTGCCCTTAGATGAACAACTGACCATATTAACTAGGAAAGAATTAGCATCGAGCTGCATAGTCGAGTCTTCAGCAAACTTTAGTCGGCCATCTTCAATAGCTGATTGAATCTGTTGACAAAAGATATTGCAATCATTAGTATTATGCGAAAAAGAATAATGCCATTTGCAATACCTGCGATTTTTTATTTCATTGGTCGACGATATGACATGACCCTTAGGCTATCGTATAATTTTCTCTTGTAGCAGTAAATGAAAAATACGTTCACATTTTGTCACATCAAAAGATTACTTAATTTCCAACTTAGTTTTAGTCGGTTTGAGCCACAAACAGACTAGGGATTTCTTGTTCCCTTTAATCCATTTGGCTATACTTATTTTGGCTTCCTCCTCGCCGGATGAACTACCAAATTCATACTCAGCGAGGTTAACTTTAGGCTTTTCCTTATCCTTACCATTTTTAAACCTGTATTTAAAGCCCTTGTTTTCAAAGAATCGGCTTTCTTAAGCCGATACTCTATGCAACAGGTGGCTCAAGTCAGTAAACTTTTGGCTACCAAAATGACACTAAAGCACCGATTTCTAACTTCCTTGAATCTCTTAATGTAATCTATTACCAATTCTCTAAATTTTGCCGGATAGAGCTTAGACATGATATTCTTAATTCTAAACTCGAACAAAAAAAGTATTCATAAAATCGGCTTTCTAAATTGGCCCAAGTGTTGACCGAATTTAAGGGCAAAGTAGTGAATCAGTTGAAAGCTGCCCTAGACAAAGACAAGGGGAACAACTTCACTTTTAACCTGTCAGATTGCGCCGCTTCCCCACATGGTAGCACAAAGCATCCGACGTGCTCCAACGTGGTTGTGGGGTCATCACCAGAGAGCTTACCAAAATCATGGACCCTATAGCCATTAGGATATGGGATCCAATTGATATAATCTGGATACAGCTTTCTATAGCCGATGGTTCACCCTTTTGGCTGCGTGCTAAATTGATCTCTCAAGACTACACTAATAGCCTCAGCCCAATCAGTTTCTCTAGCCGATGATACATATGCTTGAGGTATTTGCCGACCAGAGGCGAATTCACTGTGCTGCCCCCTGAGTGCGAGCTCGGATTGACGTTGTGGCTGGGGTTGTATCGAAGCACGTTGTTGTTCATAGCTGACATTCTGTTGCCTTAGTGTCGGCTCAGGCAATGTGACAAATGCTCCGAGTATGTGATGACCCTGTAGGGTGCCAAATCCCTTGGATGAATCGGCTCAATGTACTAAGGGCGGGTGCATGTTTCAACTGGCTGGGCAGCCAATCCTGTCAAGACACAGAATGGAGCAGACGGGGGTAAGCCAAATTGATTGCTCAAGTTAGAGCAATCGGTATAGGCTTGATAATGTGTGATCTCGCTCACTTCGGGACCTTGTGGCAAGATCACGGTTGGCTGCACAAGTGCCATAGTAGGAGTATTAACTGATAGCTTTGGGTCAACCGTCGGCTTAACATTTTGAGTGGCCTGTCCTAAAGAGTATACTGGATATGTCGGTAAAGCTTGTAGTGGATCAAGCAAGGTACCAGCCGACACAAGTTTCCGCGCCAATTCTTTGACGCTATTAGCTATCATCAACCGGAGGGTTGTTACTAAAGCTGATGATTAATTGATAAGAGCACAATGTATAGATTGGTTGATCATATCCAATAATTTCGGATTTCTGTGTGATGCCCCGCCTAGTCTTCTGGTAACAATTGAGCATCATATGCTCAAATGCAACTTTCTGATCTTCGATCTCTTTTCGCTGCTCCGGTGTCAAATCGTCCGATGTAGGGATGATTATCGCTTCAGCGTTGATGTCGAACGGAGAAATTGACTTTCTAGATGAAGACATATTGTCCAATTAGGTCCCACCGGGTGTGCCAAAAGTGTGTTAACGCCAAAAACTTGATGCATGGTTGATCACAGTCAACACACGCAAACACTGGGTTTAAGTTTAGGTGCAGGCATGCCAGCCGATTTGATCCTACAATCGGCAAGAGTATAATATATTAATTAATCGGCTATTACATCGATGCAACGTTCGATAAAGAACAAATCTAATCGTCTTGCTTAAGCCTATTTAGACAAAGTAACCGATAAATCTAATCAACCCGATTGAGTTGATTAGATGAAGGTAAAGGTTATTTTTTTTTTCGAAGAAGGCGTTGCGCAACAAAATCGAAGAAAAGCAAACCTGAATTGACGTAAGTCGACAATGATCAAAATCGATGATACATAATTTTATTGATCAAAACAAATTATAGAGGAAACCTTACGGGACTAAAAACTACTCCTAATTGATGAAAAGTAAAAGTAGAATGGAGCTCCTCCTCGATATTGCCCACCATCTTATTTTATAGCATCAGGCACGATCGTATCCATTTTGGTCTCCTAAACTGTCCGTATCAACCCCAATTTCCTCTTATCGCATCAGATTCAATCGTGTCCTTTTTTATTTACTAAACTGCCCGCATCAGACTCAATTCCCTTCGATATCTTCCATTTTGGATCAGCATCTACTATAAGCCGATAAGGCTGAATCCGGTATCTTCCATAACAAATTGATTATGCCAAACTAATCTTAATTAAATCGGCTACATGCCAAATTGTCTTCTTCCTAAAATAGGTGAATGGAGCGAGCAGCCAGTCCGGGGACAATATGTCTTCTGACGAGATTTACAAGGTGGCAATGTCAGAGATAATGTCCCAGTTCTCCAACTGACTGAGATGCAGCCGGCAAAGGGAATTCGAGCTGTGCGAACTTATGCCTGTCAATCTGCTCAAGACCGAGCACTAGGAAGAACCGGAGCATTATTCAGTATTTCCTTGCCATTTGTTTACATCTGAACATTCAGCTTCTTGTGTTGCGTCGCCGTTGCAGAACCCGTGTTTGCAGTAGCGCAACCGTCGCCTCCAAAATTACTGAAACATTTAAATTCATGCTTCCTTATTCAGATTGTTGTTGCTGCTGCTGCTGCTTATGCTATTGTTCTCTGCTGCCTGCCTGCCTGCCTGCCTGCCTGCCTGCATTGTTATTTGATTGATTCGGGTTTACCACGGGAGTAGTGTGGTGGCATTCTTTTGGGTCGTGGATGCCTGGATGGATTCTCTCATGGCTCACTGCCCATCTCTCTGGTCAGGGCCGGGCTAATCCAGCCCATTGGGCAACATTTTGTCTTGCAGCAGATCAACAAATGGGCCTAGCCCATTAGGAAGAACGGCTTGAGCAGAGCAGGAGATGGGTACAAGGATTAGAAGGGCAACAAAATGTAACTAAGAAGATTGCTAATCAAACAAGGAAGCGAGGGAGGACGGTTCATTCGATCTCATTGTCTGAATTCGCATGTGATGCCGGCTACGGTCCCCTTGTCGGCTCCTCATATGGCGGCCACTCCACTCCAGTTCTAGAACTGCAACCATGTGGCCTCCAATCCGTCCATGGATGGAGCTGCTTTCATCAGGGGAAGTCGAGAGCAAAGTGCCATGGAAAGGGAAAAGGAGAAGGACGAGGAGGCACAAGGCTACACGTGGGCTTACCTGGTTAATGCGTGCACGGAGCAGGAGAGCGACTTTGAGGTACAGCAATAGTATCATTGTACTACTGAACCGGTGTGTATGACCACCCAGCTGCTGCCGGCATTCGGACCTTGCTCCCACATGCACAGAGATTTCTGGCCCTTAGATCGGGTCGTACTGGTGCATCGCTTTGATTTACTAGTACTACCTTCTCTCTCTCTCTCTCTCTCTCTCTCTCTCTCTCTCTCTCTCTTTTGTGTTGCTAATCTGCCTTTCTTCCCCAATGGCAATGCATTCTAGGCAGGAGTATTATTTGTTCTAGGACAGTGCGGTGCAGTGGTTGGGTGTCCATAAGACAAAGGCTCTGTTTGGAGGCTTAAGTCAGCTTTAGTATTTGAAAAGCTAGTAAACCAGCTCAATTTTTAAATGATTTTTAGTATAATGTAGAAATCATATATAAAAGCTGAGAGCCGAAAGTTGAAAACTGGATTTGACTTGCTTTTACAGCTTATTGCTGAGAGAAATTAGTTATTTGTTAAATGATCTCTTATAAAAAGTTATCGTTACTTTTTTTAACCCAGAAAACAAAGAAGACAGTTTTTTTTAGAAAAAAAATATTACTCCCCAAAGTTGCTTTCAAAGACAAGGAGAGCTGGCTAGCGACCGGGCAGCATGCAGCATCACCCACCCACCACCGCTATTATCACACCACCAGCAACAGCGTCAAAAAAAAAAAAAAAAAAAACAGAGATCAACAAGGCAAACAGAAAGGGAACACCAGCTAGCAAAGGGAAAGCGAAGAAGAAAAACGCAACGCAATGGCGATATGAGTTGCTAGTTGGAAGAGCTGTTTACGAACATAGCAAGCAAATGCTACGATCTCAGCCACTACGTGCTTGCCGAGGTGTAGGGAACTAGTACTAGCTGCGGTTGTTATTGTTGTACTACAGGGCAATTTTTTTTTTGTGTGTGTGTATGAGACCAGAGGAGGACTATAGGTTATACTATGAGTTATGCCAACTTTCTTTTGCCTTCCTTTTGCACAAATTCTAATGTCGATTTCCCTTGGCCGCTATCATCCTTCTTCGAATTAATTCATTCAATCTATTGCGAGAGAAAGGCAGCAAAAGCTCGAAAGGAAGGTGGAGTGGCATGGAAACAACGAAGCCTTAGCTTTTTTTTTTTACCCCCTGACATGTTTTTTTTAAAAAATCTAGTCTCATGTCAATACATTAATAAAAATAATCCTCTTTCGAATTGCAAAAGCGCCTATAGTGACACGTGTCTTTTATCCTGCCCATGTACCGTGGTAGGAGGTCAGCGAATGGCAAGCCGGCGACCTATCACGATGGTGCTACCGAGCTAGGATAGCGTGGCAGGAACCTGCCGTGCTAGGACACCGTGGCAGGCCCTGTTGCCCTGCATTCGGCACTTATCCCATCGCCCTGTTGCCATGCTCGGCACCTGGCTGCCAAGCCCGTGGTGCGTGGTAGCAAGCCTACCATGGGTCTAAGCCCCTATCACAGCCATCGCTTCCGCAGTTGAAAAGATGAATATTTTTGCAAATATGTTCGCATGGAGCTAGATTTGCAAAAAAAATACAATATAACCAATCAAGCTAAGGCTTCACAAACAACGAAGATACATATCATGTAGTACCACTCCATTGTACTAGAGTATGGACGCAAACTCTCCTCTACGGCCCTACTAGTCAAGCGTCTATGCGTTGCAACGGAAACATATTTTTGAATCAAATAATAAAATCATGTTACATGTTTAAAAAAAAATTGCTCTCTTGAGTTGCTATAGAGAGAGAGAGAGAGAGAGAGAGAGAGAGAAGTGGGGAGTAACCGACTGGGAAAGCATGTGTGGACGGAAAGAAAGAGATACGGTTGATTTTCCTTATATCACGAGAGGTTGATTTTCCTTTTATTTATTGCTCTGGTTTTCTTAGAGAAGAAAAGAGAAATAAGAGACCATCAGCTCGTATTTATATATTATTAGTAAAGATATATTCATAACAAAGAAAAGTGAGCATAGGATATAGTTTAGTGCTATAATTTCCATTAGCAATGTTTGCGCCCCGTGTCATCTTTACATTAGTGATTAGATAGGTACGTAGATGATGTAGCTGTCAGTTGATGGAAAAAAATGGTATTTAATACAAGTTTTAACTTGTATTTACAAGATCATACAATAGTTTTGTGTATTTACAAAAAAAACCCATCATCTCCGATTCCCCGTAAACCGACGAAGTATGACCGGTTCCCCAGGAACCGACCAAGCCATCTACGGTTCCCCAGGAACCGGCCATGGCAAAAAAAAAATCATTTTTTTCTTTTTTCTAATTTTTGAAACCGAGTTGATTCAAATGCAAATAACATTCGCTATACAACTCCAAATTCAATGAGACAACTTTCTAAATTTTTATAAAATCATTTAGATTATGAATATGCAAAAATATTTTAGTTTTGATTATTGTGCAGCAAACGATGTCCAGGTCACGATCACGAAGCGCAGTTTACGGTTTGGGGAGTATGAAATTTAACCATCTCCTCAAATTTACGATGGTTTGGCTAGTATCAAATTTAACTATCTCCTCAAATTGACTAGCACGCTCGAACCCGGTGTTCGGCTGGTGTGTTTGAAGTTGAAAACCCTAATTCAAGTTTTTAGCATCAACATGGGTCAAATGTCTGGTTTCATAGTTTTAGGTGTTATATGGACTTTTTCAAATTAAATTTACTAGTAGAACAACAGTGTTGAGTGTATGTGCACCAATAAACCCGGTGGCATGCAACTATTTTTAGTCTGTATTGCTTTGTCATATAATGAATGTTTTTTGCGCAACGACCACCTTTAACCTCTACCGGAATCTCAATAAAATTAAAATTTAAAAATGTCCAAGGAATCATGTGATGCGGTGATAGTTGTGCTTAATTAAAATAGCCAAGGCGTACATGTGGTGCAAATAGATTTACGAATTGCAACATTGAGAATGTCGACTTAACCCCCAAAGAAAGACGAGTTTCTGAGGAAGACATTACAAATTACTGTTATTAGTTTCTTTCCCTCTTCTTGACCGTTAAATTTGATACTGTGCAAATAAATTACGAGTTTTTTTTTTTTTGAAAGAAAATAAATTACGAGTTCATCAATGAACTTTCCAACATAAAAATGATAGTTAAATTTGATACTGTCCAAACCATAGTAAATTTGAGGAGATGGTTAAATTTGATACTGACCAAACCATCGTAAATTTGAGGAGATGGTTAAATTTCATACTCTTCAAACCATAGTAAATTTCATACTTCCCAAACCGTAAACTGCGCTTCGTGACTGTGACCTGAACATCGTTTGCTGCACAATAATCAAAACTAAAATATTTTTGCATATTCATAATCTAAATGATTTTATACAAATTTAGAAAGTTGTCTTATTAAATTTGGAGTTGTATAGCGAAAGTTATTTGCATTTGAATCAACTCGGTTTCAAAAATTAGAAAAAAGACAAAAAAATAAATTTTTCTTTTGCCATGACCGATTCCTGGGGAACCATAGATGGCTTGGCCGGTTCTTGGGGAACCGATCATGCTTCGCCGGTTTACGGGGAATCGAAGATGACAAGTATTTTTATAAATACACGAAATTATTATATCATCTTGTAAATATAAGTTAAAACTTGTATTAAATACTATTTTTTCCGTCAATTGATACCGATGAAAGGGTCTCCTCTCCAGCCCCGTAACCTCATTTTAGCTTATTTAAATTTTTGTTGACGCAAACTTGTATTCTCGTTTTGGGGTGGGGGGTGGGCTCGAGATTTAATAGTTTAGTTCTTAGAGCTCTCCTTATCTGCATTTGGATAATGGCAGCATTTGCTTGGCATCAGTGCATCACGCTTTGACCAAGGACCAGCGAGCCGGGGGAGATGTCATCGCCAATCATTGCTGAACCCCTGCCGCGACCAGCAGCACTGGCAATTGAGATCCATCCACGGAGCTATCACTAGGTACTCTCTTCTTTCTTATTATTTCAAAATCGTGACATAGTATTCTAAACACAATTTTGATTATTAATTTTTATTACAATATACTTATAAAACTCAATAAAATTATAATATTATAAAAGTACTTTTCTAGGCAAAATATACACATATAATTTTCATTTATCTAGTTTTAATATTTAAAAAGATATTAACAGTTAAGGTATTAAAACTTTGATTATATCTATGTCCAAATCAACTATTTCTGATTGGAGACGGTATTTCCAAGAACTGATTTGATTCCGAAAATGAATTGATTCAGCGATAAAAACATCCGGACGATGTTTATCAAATCCCAACGAGCCGATGCATGAAACATGACCATTGACCCATGTACAGCTCAAACAAAAAGCACCACGCTTGAAGCAATTAACTGCTAAAGGCCTCTCGAGTGGCTAGCTGGGATCGGTTCTATCCGCCTAGCTCGGCATGGCGGCATGGCGTGCCAGCGAATAGCGTGGACAGCTGCAGTGAGCGAGAGCGCAATCCACGACCACCGGCTTTCTTCCTCAGTGCGTGAGATGCGGATCGATACTCCAGCACCGGCTCCGTCCATCTCGCCCATTCTCATTTAGACCATCTCCGACCGTGTTCCTTCCCCTTTTCCTTTCTCTTCGCGAAGGAATTTTTATTTTCTTCAATGCTCCAACGGATTCTCTTTAGTATTCTCTCCGTGAAGGGATTCTCTCTCCCATTCCCTCTAGCAAGGGATTCTCTCATTTCCCTATACAAATCTCTTTAAAGAAAATATGTTGGAGATAAGAACAAATAAAGGAAATGAGAATGAGAAAAGGGAATGAAATGAAAGGAATATGATTGGAGATGGTCTTAATCAATTGACTAATCTCTCAAACAGCACACGCATAACGAAGGTATCGAGAAAGCAGAGCATCGCCATCACATTCACAATCAACAGGGTTGCCTCTGGCTTCTGCCCGCCACGATCGACCCATCTCGCGGCTGCTGCCTCTTTCATTTTCCACAGTTTTCACCCACTCACACGAAGGATCGAGCAAGGGTGAGACACAGGCACAGTCGGTGTTTTGTTTGTTCTCCAGGTGTCATGGAGGAGGAGCACTGGCTTGTGCAGTAGAGATTTGCGTCCGTAAAATTACGTCGTAAAATTACGTTAACATCTATTTTTATTTATGATGAGTATTTCACTGTGTTTAAATAAGGTATGCTCAGATTTAAGTTTGATCTAAATTATATTTGAATATTAAGTTTTTGAGATGATTATTGTATATTATTTTGGATATTGCTATGTGATGTGTTTTCTTATTTTTGATGCTTGTAAAATGATGGTACTAGGTCATGATGAGACGGAGCGTGAATCTCAACCCTTAATAAGGTTTCTTGGGGCCAAGAAAGTCATCTAAAGGATTGCTTCTAGTATTTGAATCAATCCTAACCCTTGGAGGGGTTGTTTAGGATTAAAGCAACTCATCCAAGGATGTAGGATGATTCACGCCCGCGTCGTCGCCGCCGCCGCTCGCCATGTGGCGCGCCCACCATCCCCGGAGGAGGAGGTGGTGGCGGCAAGGGGGGAGAGGGTGAGGCGCGCTGGTGGGCGGGCCACCCATGTCGCCGGAGAGGGAGGCGATGTGGGTGGGTGGGGCGCGGCGCGTGGAGTGCGGTGCTCTTTCGGTGGAGCGGAACAACCGAAGACAAAGAAACGGATAGTGGCGGAAGCTTCGCGAGCACGCGCACTCGTCGAGTGACAGAGGCGCTCTTTCGGCGGAGTGGAGCGACGGAAGCTTCGCGAGCACGCGCACGCGTCGAGCGACGAAGCAGGGCAAGCAGCACGCAAGGAGTCGGCGAACGCG
Organism: Rhipidocladum racemiflorum; assembly: GCA_036346355.1. Taxonomy (NCBI): domain Eukaryota; kingdom Viridiplantae; phylum Streptophyta; class Magnoliopsida; order Poales; family Poaceae; genus Rhipidocladum; species Rhipidocladum racemiflorum. The sequence continues at coordinate 27,969,032 of CM070571.1, forward strand.
AACACAAAAACGGATTTCAGCGAGGGGGGCCTCTTCGCACGGTCGGGCGACATGGATAGGCTCCGGAGGCAAGGAAGCTCCGGATCTTAATAAAGTAAGAATTCATGAAGGCTATAAATAGAGGGGGAGAGAGGTGTCTTTCTCTTGAATGTTTTGGCCCTTCTTTGAGTTTTGCTCATCTTGTTGTGAGGCTTTGTAAACATTCATCTAAACAAATAAAAATTTATTTTTTTTACTTCTGAATTTAAATTCTGTATTTATATTATGTATTAAATTCTGTATTTTAAATTCAGTATTTACATTCTGTAATTTAATTTTTTGCAATTACATTCTCGCAAGTTGGATTTGCCTCCTCTCATTCTATTTGATTATGTTTCTTGTGCCGATGATGTATAATTGATGAATGAATCTTTTTTAGATCATATCCTTATCATCTAAGTAATCTTTGTCTTGTTTTTACGCGAACTCCATCTTTTTACTTGGATTGAAGAACTTCTTGTAGATCAGGTTTGTGCGGTGTTTCTCTTGTGCTCTCGCTTGCTTTGACGCGTGGGAGATTATCCAAGATCGTCTTGATCATCAAAACCCCACGAGCAAATCCAAGACCTAGATTTTGGTTTTTAATTGAACTTGGTGCACCTTCTCTCAAATCGAAAAAGGTTAGAACTTTAAATCAATCCTCTGGATTGAAGGTTGGAATATGTTCCTAACCTCTCTAAGAATGTGCATTTCAAGTTTCGTGAGTTTTGAACCAGCTGATATAAAGTTAAATTAAATTTGGTTTTAAGATCATACTATTTTTACCCTCTGTTCTTGAATCCAGTACTACCGCCCAGATTTAGCGGTAGCACCGACCTCTAGTACTACTACCTTCTATGCTGCGATAGTACCATTCTGAACAGGTTTTTCTGCTTTGCTTTGTTGAGTTTTATTATTTGAAGTGAGGTTTTGATTGGATTCTTTTCGAAAGAAAGAAAATCTAATTACGATGATTCACCTTTCCTCTGTTGGCTATTTCAGTCTTTTAACGTCTGCTCTTCTGGCGCGAGCGCGAGTGTGAGGGGGCGATGAACTAGGAAACAAACAACATAGCAGTCCAAGTCCAGTCCAAGACGGGGGTAGGGCGGGCAATAGATAGGTGACCGCACTAATGCCGAGCTAGCCAGTCTTCACTCACTCGCTCCTACTCACCAATCCGGTCAAAAGAGACGCAGGCGGAGAGGGGCTGCACCAGCAGAAAGCACTAACAGTAGCAGCCAGCGGCAGGTGCCTGCCTGCCTGGATCGTCGCCCTGATGCTTCTCTATTCTGATCCCATACTCAATAAAACAAAGTCCGAAGACTTCCTAAACCCGACCACGTCACCGTGAAATTCTCGGTCGTCCGATCGCTCGCACGAACGGATAACCATAAAAGGAATGCGCCAGTCATTCTTTCGACCGAGCGGGCCTCGTGGCGCAGTGGCAAAGCGCCTCGCTCGCGTGCACGCTGGGGATCAAAGCCTTGGAAATACTCGAAATTACATAAAGGCTCAATGTTTTTTATGAAAATGCCCTTTCTTTCGCGCAAAACCGCTTCGAAAAAATGCGAAAAGACCTCGAAAAATCCGAAAAATATACGTCTTGATCTATTTTTACGCTCTGATCTATTTTTCGTAAATAAAAAATATTTATTCAAAGAACGTAAAGGAAACCCTCCAAAAAAATGGTTTCGCAGCTATAGCTCTCCAAAAAATTGCAAAAAAAAGCCTCCGAAAACCGAAAAAAACATGCGCATTGTTCATTTTTTCCGTTCCGATCCGTTTTCCCCTGAAGAAACTTTCCTTATTAAAACAGATCGCTCTAAAAGACCCTATGAAGATTTAGAGAATACGTTTCGGTCCATTTTTTCTCCGAAAAAAACTAAAAAAAAAACACTTCAAAAAAATACGAGGTTATAAACGATCGCGTGCGCGGCGTACATGCCATGCCATGGCCCTCCCTTCTCCAAATCAAATCTGGATACCACAGCAATCTCAATCCCTGTCTCTCGTCTCCAGCATGTCATGGAGCACATGGACAGAGAGAGAGAGAGGCGGGGAAGACGAGAGAAAACAACAAGGGAGCTAATAATTTCAGCGCAACAACATTCCATTCTGCAGAAGCATCGTGCGGAAGGCGCAACCCCACATCCCACCGCCCACCGGCCAAGCTCTGCTCAGCCCGGCTTTCAATGCGCAATCTCCTCAAGTCCTTCGCTTCACCTGTACTTGCACTGACCCGACACACACACACACGCACGGCCGCGCCTACAGACAACAGCGCAAAAACAAACATGAAATTTCTGCAAGAGATTAAAAAAAAGAGAAAAAGAAAGGGGCCGATGCAATGTTGCAAGAATTTAATTGGCGACTGTTACCTATTGATCAAATCAAGAACCCCCCCCCCCCCAATGCCCAAGTGGCAACGATACATACAAAATTGGAAATTATTTGAGAGAAGAAAGTTTCTCCTTCGGTCGATCCTACTACCACCGTACATACAACACCGCCACCGCCTCGCCGCGCCGCCCTGATTCCGTTGAAAGGGCGTGCGAGCGGCGGCTACCGAGGCGCAGTGCTTGCTAGTCTTTCTAGCTTTCGCCCCGGGGAATGAGTCCAATGTGGGTGCGTTAGTACGGTTGCAGGAAGTCGTCGGAGTTGGCGATGGAGTCGGCGGTCGGCCAGGCGGACCGGAGCAGCTTCAGGAGGTGCTGCGCCTTGCGCTTGGAGCGCTCCGAGCACCCGCCCTGCACCATCAGGATCAACTGGTTCATGGCGCCGGCGCTGACGGCCTCCAGCTGCAGCGCGTCGGAGCCACCCACCACGGCCACCAGCACGCCTGCTGCGTGCTCCGCCGCGCGCCCGGACATGGCACGCACCAGCGCGGCCACAGCCGCGGGTCCGCCCCCGGCGCCCGCGACCACCGCGTCCCGGCCGCCCTCCGTCCGGCACAGCCGCTCCAATGCTGCCAGAGCGCGCTCCGGTTCCCCCGCCGCGCCGCCCTCCGCCAAGCGCCGCGAGAGCGCCGCCGCCGCGCCGGCCGCCACGGCGCGGGGCCGGTTCTCCTTGGCCAGGCAGAGCGCGAACAGGCCCCGGATCCCGACCCGCACGGCGCGCGCGCTGGCCTTCTCCTCCACCAGCGCGACCAGCCCGTCCATGACCCCCACCGCCGCGCCCAGCACCGCCCTGCCCTCCGCACCTGACGCCGCGGCCGCGGCCTCCACCACGGCCCCCGCGTTAACCTTGGCCTCCAGCGTCCCCTGGCCGCCAAGAACCTTGCCGAGCCTGGTGGCCCTCTCCTCCCTCGTCACCACCTCGACGGCCTCCGCCTCCCCCATCCCGACGAGGGCGAGCACCGCCATGGCCTCCGCCTCGACCTCCTCGCCGCCTCCCCCGAACGCCACCTCGACGAGGGTGGCCCTGGTCTCGTGCGTGGCCATGACGAGCCTGTTCTTGTCGGACTCCCTGGCTAGCGCCCTGAGCTTCCTGAGCGCGGGGAGGGCAGGGCCCTGGGCGATGAGGGAGCGGATGAGGTCCGGATCGGCCGGCTGCTTGGGCGTGGGGATGCGCTCGACGCCGAGGGAGCGGTGCGCGACGCACCACTCCTGGATGAGGCGGCGCAGGGTGTGGTTGGGGATGAGCGTGAATTCGGCGAGCGGGGCGCGGGTGACAGGGCAGGTGGTGTTGCCCGTGGCGACCCAGGACTCGATGCTGGCGCGGTCGTAGGTTTGGCCGGTGGCGACGGTGACGGGGTCGCGCATGAGCTCCAGCGATATGGGGCACCGGAAGTACCACGGCACCTGCACCCCCGCCGTGTCCAGCCCCAGCCCCAGCGGCACGCTCCCCGGCATTGGCGTCGCCCGGGCGGCGGCTCTTGCTCTTGCTGCTGCTCGTCTGCTAGCTCCGCCGCCGTGCGCTCTGATTTGGATCTGGCCTCGCTAGCTCGCTCGCTCGCGATGGAGATGTGATCCGCGTGCGTGCGTGGGGTGGTGGGTGGAGAGGGGAGTGGACCGGGGCAGATTGGAGATGGAGGGAGGCGAAGCACACCGGGTATAAGTTGGCGGGAGGTGGCTTGCACGTGTGGGTGAGGCCGATTCGATCGTGGGGTGTAGGGGTGAAAACGGGTCGGATACAGGTGGGTAATAGGTTATCCCATATCCTACCCTAATATTTTTTTCTCGGATACGGGACGGGTACGGGTAATGAAAATACAGGACGGGTACGGGTACGGATACGGGTATTTACAGAACGGGTTAACAACGGATACCGGGTATTAACGAGTGGGTAAAAAACGAGTATCGGATATTTTGTCGGATAGTACACGAAATAGGTAGAATGAGAACAAGTGATGAAACATATAGTTCAATAATCATGTAGTTTAACATATAGCAGTCCAAGTAAAATATAATCCAACATAGAGTTCAACAAGACGTATAGAGTCCAATTAATACATAACCCAACAAGACGCATAGAGTCCAACATAGTCCAACACATAGATTAAAAATTACACATATAGTCCAACACATAGTGACAAATAGAGTTTATTTAACATAAATGAACACACAAAACAAGGATCATCATGCATGCATCAAGATATCAAGTCTCATGAATGTCCTCCATTTCCAAAGCAAAAAAGATAATCTGCAGAAAATGCAAAAGATCGGGTACCCGCATTCTAATTCGCTTTATCTCGGATAGTATCGGGTATTGCTCATCCCGTATCCTACCCGTACCCGTATGCATCTGATCGGGTACGGATACGGGTACTACCCATTTATTTTTGGTACGGGTATTACCCGTCTGTTTCGGATAATTTTTCCTTAAAATACGGATACGGCTCGGGAATTACCCGACCCGTTTTCACCCCTAGTGGGGTGTACGAGCTACGGGACTTGGACTCGGGGTCGGGCCCGGGTTCGAGACAGACCGGAATCTCAACCGGGCTCGCGCTCGACCGCCTGGTTGGCGATTGGTTGCGCGCCAATCGTGCGCTTAACAGCTGGGTTTGGTGAGCCTTGTCTGGGCTCGGCCGGTCTTGGCTCGGCTCCACCACCCGGTGTCTGACCCTGACATGGTGGGCCCTACAATGCTGTGGGGCAAACGTTTTTAAATGCTGATTGACTACTTACTGCTCCCTCCCTATAAAAATATAAATTATTTAGGATAACCGACAAAGGCGCCAGCAATTTTCTATAACAATATATTATTTTTACAAAAATAATTATATATTATGAAAATATATTTCATGATACATCAATTTCATGCTATTAATCTAGATAGTTATTTGTACATTAATTATCAAACATGACCAAAACGGATCCTGAAAAGACTGATATTTTGACACAGAGGAGTAGCCGGTAATGATCCCTTTATTACATCTGGGAGGTTTGAGAGCTCCAAGCACATCCATTTGTCATCCCGTTGTTTTTGCGAAAAAGTCCCTCCATTTTATTAAATTACGGATGGGTCCCTTCAGAATTACGAAAAAGTCCTTCGTGATTTTTTGTGAGGGCAAGAAAAACTTTTTCGAATCGTGTTTGGGTCCCTCGCTCGTTACTTTACGGAAAAAACATCACGTTAAATACAAATCGCGAACGAGTCCTTTTGTACTTTTTCGGGATAGCGGTGAGGTCCAAAAATATAACAAACAGGTTCTCGGTTTTTACATCTAGGTCATTTCTCCGTTTTCCCCAGAAAAAATATTTTCATCAATAGAAATATGTGTACCATTTTTTAACGCGATCTCTAATATTTCTCGAGCCTCTAAAAATTTTAAAAATACATCTAGGTCTATTTTTCCTCCGGAAAAAAAAACGCAAAATCATTTTTCATTCATGCGCGTGATGTGCGCGGCGCTTATTGACCTGAACGCTTGTTCGCATCCCCTGCAGGCTCCCCCTGCGCATACTATAGACTAGCAGTAGCATAATACAGTACTCCAAATTAAAGCGATTAACAATATATCTGGATGGCACGGCACGGCATCGAATTACCAGATCATCTCTCTGTGCACGAGGCCAGTGTACGAGTTTTTTCTCCAGCTGCAGGCTGTATAGCGATCGAGAGCGCTGCACGTGCACGGTCACATGCGGCTTGTTCGCTTCTTCTCCAATACTAACTATCGTTGTTGCATGGTGATTCTACAGATGGAAGAGAGAATGCAGGAAGCGAACAAGCTAGTTTGGCGCATGGTGGAGTCTAGATCCACGCCTACGAGCCTACGAGGCTTGGCGATTAGCTGCGGAGCTGGCACTAGTGGATACTAGAGTTGATCAGCTCATACATGTACATACTCTAGGAAGCAGGTGCAACCACATTCGACATAGGATGAACGACTGCTTAGACTCATCAACTAAGAATTAGAGGTGGGCATTTGGGTCGGGCTTTTTTGACTAGTCCGAAGCACGACGAGCACGGTATGGTTCAAGCCCGGCCCGGCACGTAAAAAGATCGTGCCGTGCCGGCCCGACACTGTAGATCGAGTCGTGCTGGGCTCAAAAACTGGGCATAACAGGCGGCACGGCCAGGCACGGCACGATAGCGGCACGTGGCGCGTCGCCACTACCTCTGCCCACCGCCACTGTCTCTCTTAATTATGCATTCCTTAAAAATTCAAACTTAAAGTTACGATTTATCGAACCCAGAAACTGTATTTTCGAACCTTCTGTGTTTACAATGCTAGCCCCAGGATCAGTCTTTAGCACATTGGCGAGAGAGAGGGAGCGACGAGCGAGAGAGAAAGAGGAGATATGAGCGAGAGAGAGAGAGAGAGAGAGAGAGAGAGAGAGGAAGCAACGGATGAGAGAGATGGGAAAGAGAGGGGGAGCAACGGGCTATAGAGAGAGAGAGAGAGAGAGAGAGAGAGAGAGAGAGAGAGAGAGAGAGAGTGAGCAACAGACGAGAGAGATGAGAGAGATGGGCTAGAGAGAAGAGCTGAGAGAGTGAGATAGAATGAGAAAGACATGCGAGAGAGCAGAGAGTAATGGGTGAGAGAGAGCGACTTCTTGCAATGTACAATAGTACAAATCTTTGTACTAACTACTAAGGAATATCGTGCGTATTTGAGTCCTTTTCGTCTCCTCACAATAGTGTAAATGGGCCGAGCCTAGGCCGGCACGGCACGAAGTAGGCACGAAGCGTAAATAGGCCGTGCTTAAGCTCGCCAAAGATGAGTCGGACTGGCACGACACGGCACGACGGGCTGTGACAGTCCGGCATGGTTCAGGCCGAAGCACGATAGACTCGTGCTGGGCTGGCCTGATACGACACGACGCCCACCATTACTACGAACAGTGGAGGTTCAGCACGCTTTAACCTCTGTAAGACAATATATGAAAACCGTATCTTCCTGTATAATAAGCTTTTAGCCTGTTAAATAAAGTCACTCAAGCTAGCCAGGCCGCAGGCGCGTGCGTACTTAGATGCGGTAAGTGCCGATCGACGGATGCTAACGGCTGATTCCATCAAATGTAGTACTGCGCTGCATCTGCATGCATGCATGCATGTCCCCGTCAATAGCGTATCGATCTAGGCATCCAGCTGGTAGTCTATACGTACTCGCGTCACGTATCAATCAATGCATGTAAGTACATACACCTGCACAGTGCCAAAAAAGTTAAACAATGTTGTCCTGTCCTGGTAGTTCTTAGCAAAATTAAAAAGGGTTTAGTCACTTTTCTACCGATTCGTAAAGGGACTGTCTATCGATAAGTCGTTTGATTTTTTTGTTCGATCTGAGTCACTTTTTAGAGATATAGGATGTGCATCCATGGCTAATATGTTTTACTCATCTTTCACCTTTATAAAAATACAAAAACACAAATAAAAAAAATTTCTAACCTAAACAAAAATAAAGTAAACTTAGTTGAACTCTACAAAATACTAAACAAAAAATAACTCTAACCTAAAAAAATAAAAAAAACCTAGGTGAATCTTACAAATACAGAAATAAATAGAACAAAAAATTGTAGCAAAGTGGTACTAAAATTGCACATTACTTAGCACTGTAATTTTAGGATTAGTTATATAATTTTAGATGACTAAGAGATAAAAAAAAATTCGGACAACCATCATTAACAAATCCGTTGACAAAGATCTATTCACTAAGGCTATTCCCAGTGCAAAGTGTCGTACTCCAATATCCAAGAATGCCACATAGGATGAAAAGTATGACACTGCATTGAAGAAACACTCTCTACAATGCATAATATCATACTTATATGTTTAAAATAATTAATTGGTGTGATGTTGTGTCTATGAAAGTGGGTCCATGGCGTTAGATTCTGTGCCACAGCCTAATATATCGTGCCAAAGCGGTATCTTACTCAAGTCACAGCTTTCTTCTCCCGCCAATTTAATGCTTTGTCACATCAGCAAAAAATCCTATGTGACATCTATTTAATAAGTATGATACTACCCATTAGGAATAGCCTAACCACTCTCGACACTCCCCTCGTTTCCTAGTATGACCTACCCTTGTCTCTACGACAAAGAATGAAGCCGAGATTATTGTAATATATACACACAAAAATTAAGTTTGGTGAAACGTATAAATACAGAAATAAAAATTTTCTAATCTAGATATAAAGTAAAGCTAGGTAAATCTAAAAAACAAATACAATAAAAAAACTAAAATTACGTATTACTAAGTATTATAATTCTGGACGCAATATAGTACAATTTTCGATGGCCAAGCAGGGGCGTATCTAGAGGGTGGTCCCGGTGGGCCACGGCCCACCCAAAAAATCCTCAGCCTAAGGCCCAGTGACACCTAAACTAGTATTAAGTAGTTCAGTAGTTATGTTTCCATTCATGACCTGTATGTGTTAGATGTTGTCGTTCTTATACTAGTTCATAAATTGCTAGTTGGTTAGAATGTTAGATTATCTATCGATTGGGCTGCTGTTCTGTTAATCTTTTGAAGTAGCAGCTATGTTGCTTACTGTTGGCATTAAGCCATTTTTTTTGGTTTGCAGCAGTAGGCATCTACTAGTTAATCGATTGCTTTGAGCATCTTTTATCATGAGAAAATTAGGTGCGTAGCTTCTGTTTCTGCTACTCTCGACTAGTAATTTTTCTAGCTCTTCATGAAGGGCAAGTACTCTAATTTCAGAGCTAAGAAACTGAGTTTAATTGTTCTTCGCAAATTATGTGCAGTGCACCGACTGCTAACTACAACCTGCATTTGTATGGTATTTAAAAAATTTATGCCAAGTTGGACCACCCATAATCAAAATCCTAGATACGCCAGGCCAAAAATGAGCAAAATGGGGGAAAAAAAGCGTTGTTTAACAAGCACACGACCTTACCTCAGTTAATGTAGGTGTCAGTCGCCGCGCACCTATCTGAGTAGTCATCTTAAACCCGTTGATTTCAGGGTACAATAGAGTGACATCAGCTGTATATAATATTTATTATATAAATTTTTTGATAATATAGATGAGCGAGAGAAAAAAAGAAGAGGTTTCACATGCAATGGACGGTCCATAAATCTTTATAGATGGTTTTTTTTTCTTTTGTTTTTGTAACGATGCAGTCTATCGAAATTATGGAGTCAATTTAGAAACAATTTATTGTATATCTTTAATTTTATCTATAGATAACATCAATATTAATTACTACCAACAACAGCCGTATGGACTATTGTATATGCCCGTGAACGTACGGTTGCCGGGGCGAGCAGAGGAAATCGAAGGGTATTCAATCTCTGGCTAGCTAGCGCTACATGGAAATGGCAGTGCTTCCAATTCTGTAGAGCCATAGTTGTAAGCGTGCGATGCCGTGCTGTTAGACCGTACTGATCAGTCTTTATACTATATATATATACAACGTACGTAACGGATCGCGCGCGTTGTTGCGTCCGACTAGAAGCCAGCAAGGACAATGCACGCCCGCGCGCATGCATGCATGTATGTATTCGCGGTGCAGATGGCATGCATAGCAAGCACCCCCCGTGAGTCCGTGACACTTCACCATCAGGGTGGACAGGAAGAAGCGGGAGAGAGGGACACCTCTTGTTGCGTGCATGGCATTATGGCAATAACGGTCGTTAAGATCGCGCTAGTCTCGACCAAAAAAACAAGGAATGTAACATATAGAGTTCAACGGGACGCATATAGAGTTCAACGGGAGGCTCCCGGTACCTCCTGGGTTGCTCCCGCGGAGCGACTCGGGAGGCGATTTCACTCCCCGCGAGAAGCCCCCAGCCACCAAGCCCCTCTCCTCGCCGTCGCCGCTGGTGGCCTTCGGCCGGCCGGCGGCGGCGGCGGGTCCTCCCCGGCGGCGGCGGCGGGTCCTCCCCCGCACCGCCTTCTTCTTTTTTCCCCTCCCCTTCAGATCTTTGCGAGGCCGACTGAGTTAGAAGTTGTCGCCCTTGCCGCCGAGGTCGGGCGGATTCCAAGGGCGGCGGAGCTGGCGCGGCTCGCGTAGAAGACCTACGAGGCGTGGCCAGCGAGGTTCATGTTTGCCGAGCCCGAGCGGTTTTAGGTGGTTGAGCCCGAGCAGATCTAGGGTCGCAGATCTGGGGCCCCTGGTGTGGCGGTGAGGAGATAGTTTGGGGGCAGGTCGACGGCGTTGCGGAGAAGGTCGACGACGCTGTGGAGTTTTGGGAGCAAGGCGCCGGCGCTGTGGAGATTGGGAGCCGGCCGGCGGCGCTGTGGAGAAGGTCGGCTGGTAGGCGACGAGGCAGTTGTGGTTGTTGGCCTCTTTGGGCTGGTCGATGGAGTTCGGGAGTAGGGCGACGGCGCAGTGGAGATGGTCGGCTGGTCGGCGACGAGGCAGTTGTTGTGGATGTTGGTCGCCTGTTGCACCGCCCGATGTAGTCAAGGTCTTTCTGTGGGCGCTCACGTTGCTGCTTCTCTCGCGCTGCTGCCGGAAATCCAGGGTGGAGGATATCCCGGTCGACCAGCCTGCCAACCTCGAGTGCGGCGTGGCCATCTGCTCCGGACAGAGGTGCAGGTGGAGTTGAGGAAGCCGAGTCGGCGAGAGGTGCAGGAGGAGTGTGCAGGGCAGACAGGTAGAGGTCGGTTTTGGAGCAGGTGGCTGCGACGGGTTGAGGAAGCCGAGTCGAGGTGTAGGAATCCAGGAGCAGGAGGTCGAAGCTCTGGAGCCAGGAGGAGGCGAAGGAAGCCTGTAGGAGCCGGCTGATCGTCGGGCGGCGGTGTTGTGGCGACCTCGGCGGTGCATGGAGGTCGCCGGAGAGGTGCAGGATGGTGAGTCTGAGGAGCCTTTGAAGCGCCAGACGGTGGGGTTTTTCGTTCTTTGTGGCGAGAGCGGCGCAGTTTTTGTTTAGGCTGTTTTCCGCGTTGGCGGGTGAGCCTCGGCGATGGTGGCCGAGGGTTGAGTTTTTTCGCTTTTGGCGAAAACCTTTGTATTTCCCTCTTCGGAGGTTTTTCTCCTTCTTAATGAAATGACAGTACTCCTGTCCTAAGTTTCGAAATATATATATATATATATATATATATATATATATATATATATATATATATATATGCTTTTGTTACGACATGAATAGAATCTTTGCCTCAGTATGGAGGTATTCTATTTTTTGGTTGGTGAATTCGAATTAATCTATAGGTTTTTCTACTATATATTGGGCATTGTCTTGTATAGGAAATCAATGTAATAAAAAGAGAATACTTGAGAGTACTTTGCCCCCTTACATTGTGTGTGTTTCTACTTTTGTTCGTGTGTTCCTGTGGACATGCTATTGATTGAAGCGGGGAGAACAACTACATTTCACAACAGCTTTCACATGTTTATAGTCATAAGTGTTACAATTGTAAAATTATTGGAAATAAATATTTCTATCCAAATCTATAAGGTTTATTTTTTACATGGTCTAATCCATAAATATAAGACGTATTTCATATTCTAATATAAAATTAATGTGATGTTTCCACTATAAGCTTAATAAATATCCATCTTTACTTTATATTCTCTACATGCATGCCTTGAGTATAATGCTTAGTGATAATAACCAATTAAAGGTAATCACACCACTACAGAATGGTACAACACTATCATTTCATCTGTGTGGGTTCTCAACTTTTGAGGAAAAAAACTGATTGAGATATGTATATGTAATTTATAATTTTTTGAAATGGGGTCATCACAATCGGTTCTAATCACCACCTCATCACAATTGGTTCTAGCTCAGAACTGATTGTGATGAGGGGCACCCTCATCACACTCCCTCATCACAATTGGTTCTAAAAATGGACACAGATTGCAATCGATTTCTTTTAAAAACTGACACAAATACCAAAATTTATTACAATCGATTGTTTTGAAAAACTGACACAGATACCTTAATGTATTGCCGTCAATTCTTTTGAAAAACCGACACAGATACATTAATGTATTGCAATCAGTTCTTTTTGTAAAACCAACATAGATGCCTCAATGTGTTATAATCGTTTTTAAAAAAAAAACCGACACATATATTATGACAATCGATTCTTTCAAGAACTGAAACAACCGACAGAGATACCTCAATGTATATCTAGCTTGCTCAATATACTATGAAATGTTACGGCTTTGTGTCCAAAAACATTATCTGCCCATATATTGTTAGCTGGACTATGAACCTGCTGTTCCTTTTAGCTCAGATTTTGTAGAGACCATCTGTGGCATCTAATTGAAAAGGAACTTGAAGCCATGAGTTCCATTAAATAGAACAATGGCGAGTTTCTGAGCAATATCCGTACCTTAGTTGAGAAGCGAGAACACTACAGCAGTGTTGTAGTGACGCATCTTAAGCACAACCCGTTGCCTAGGTCACATGTTACACCTGGTTCCTAATGCAGATGATGGGTGCCACCCTTGTCCGGCGTTCCTTATCGGTCTAATTCAGTGATGTGGGTTCAATTACTTACTGACTAGATCCAAATTTACCCTGTTCATTTTAGTGTCTTGGATTCAGTTACTTGCTGACTAGATCCAAATTTATCAGTTCATCTTGGATATGCCTGTCAACCTTCCAATCATTATTTTTACTAATTATATCTTGGTTTTGAGCAATTCTAAGAGGCCACTAAATTTTCCAAACTCATCATGTTTCAATCAGCAAAATTATTCCTAAGTCCAGTATTTTACATTGAAGACGTACGCTATCTTTATTTTTTGTTGTTTCAGTTGGTATTGACCAATGACTAATATTGTTCCCTTAGCTACAATCATCGAACATCAATAAAGATAAGCAAGTTGATCCAACTTTAGCAGACACACTCAAGGTATCACAATCATTCTTGTTTTTCCCCTTAGTTATCATATATGTTTTTCTATTTTTTTTCTATAGTTATCATATAAATGAAAGCGTAAATACTTTCGAATACTTCTAATATCTATGCTTTTTACCAGATCTCCTTCACAAGTTCGAAGTTTTCCATGGCATTCCCCTATGTTGCCATATCTGATGATGAAAAATTGGAGAATTCATTGCTATCTGGATTTGCTGAGAATTGTAACTATGGTTTTTGAGGAAATAGTATCACATACACAGACATGTGTACTGTAAGTGGTGAAGATTTGACGAAACATCAAAGCATGGATTCTATACATGTAAGTTGTTCTATTTATTAAAAAAAACTTCTTTCACCTTTATTTTATATTCATTTCATATTGACAGCATGTACATTTCAGGACTTGGTAATGTCATGGATGGAAAACAACCTAAGTGGATAGACTGATCTAATTGTCCCATGTAGTGGTGGTTTCAAGGATTTGTACAATGCAAAATCAGAAGGTTAGGTTAAGTTAACTTTTCGCCTTTAACTGCATGACTTTAACATAATGTTCTGCTACCTTACTTCAGGGGAGTTGCTTTCCGAGCTAGTTGTTGTGCTGAGAAAGTCTGGAGCTAAATATACAATTCTTTATGCTTCTCAACCCAATGGTTTGCTGGAGAACCCAGCTTCCAACTTGCCATTAGGCATGTATCTTGCAAAGAAGACCAATACTACTAAATCTGGCCTAGGCAGAATGTGACATAGAGTGCCTAGTAAAATCAACTCTTCTGGAAGGAAGTTTTGTTGTAAGCTATTACTTGGACCCTATTTTTTTATTGGTTACCTTTTCTGTTTTGACATGTGGACTTATGCCTACTTATTATCGTTGTAGATCAATCCAGTGATCAATCCCAATACCAATCAAGAATATTGAGAATACTCGAAGAATAGATGAACACGAGATATAAAGGATTTCAACTCTTTTCTCATTATTGATTATAGATTGACTTTTTTGTACAATGGGGCTTATATTTATAGCAAAAAACCCTCTAAGTTATTTTAAAAATTCACCACCAAACCAAGAGTTCGGTTATATCTCAACAAAACAAATAGTTTGATTATATCTCAACACTTCTACTTGGGTGAATACCACATAATGCATATGCTTCATCAAAAACTCCTCCCAAAAACCCAGTGGAAAAAAGGATGGAGAAAAATAGTACATTGCATCCACACAGTGTTACATTTGTTGCCTCGTTAAAAACCTTTATGTGAGAAAACTTTACGAAAACTCATTAAGGAAAAAAGAGTGCAACTTATAATCTTCTAGATTAGGCTAGTATCTTTAAGATTATAGTATGGGTTATGGTTCAGGGATTTACTCCCCTTGAATCTATCTCTGAGTCGTCTCATTCCAATACCACGAACATGTACTTCTTTGCAAAGTGGATGCTGGCAATGACTTAGTTAATAAATTAGCTAGATTTTCATATGAATTAGTTTGCACAATCTTTACCTCACCATTCTTCTGGAGTTCATGTGGATAGAAAATTTTGGGGGCAATATGTTTCGTGATATTGCTTTTTAAATAACTCATTTGTATTTGTGCAACACGAGCAGTATTATCTTCATAGATAATTTCATGGGTATTAACAGTGTTAATGCCACATGACTTCTGGATATGACTAACCATGTTCCTGAGTCCAACATATTCACGTAAGGCTTCATATAATGCTATTATCTCTAAGTGGATGGTAGAAGTAGCTACCAAGGTCTGCTTAAAAGACCGTTAAGAAATGGATATACCACCGTAGAGAAATACAAACCCACTCTAAGATTTGACACTGTGAGGATTAGACAGATAGTCATCAATCATAAATCCCACCAAGGTTGAGTCTTGGTCCTTACAGTAAAATAAGCCAAGATCTTGTGTACATCAGAGATATTGAGTAAATTACTTGCACAATTGTGAGACCATCCCTTTTATGATATAGCATACCATAAAAGAAAGGTTCTAATGTGCATCCAGTACTAGTCCCATGATCAGTGGCTAGCACGCACATTCACAAATTAAAATCACAACCATACATAAAGGTTCATTATTTATTATAGTAAAAGCAGTTTTACACATAATATTATACAAACTAGAATAAACCAGCAGTAGAAATATGTTATCTTGCAGTGTGCCATTAAACCCAATATGCCCACAGGCAACTGGCAAGGTAATCCTAGAAAGACTCATCATTATCGACCCCATTTTCAGCATCAAAGTATGAATCGTCAGGGATTTTGGATTCTTCACCTAAAAACAACATTAGTAGCAAGTTAAGTACAACAAGTACTCCCAAGAATTTTGCAAAACATAGAATATATGTAGGATGTATCAATGGAAAAGTTACTACAGTTATTTTGTGATAAGCTGATTTGAATTGTAAATACTAAACAATAAATTGAAAACATAACTTCGTAAAGCAATTGACTGGTATATAAAATAACAAGGAAGTAAACAAGAATATAACAAGGCACAATTCCTTCAAGAAAGTGAGCAACATATCACTCATTATCAACACATGGCTAACCATTTGTAACTAAAACCTTGCCAACACATAGCAAACCATCTGAAACAATTTCTCAACACATTTCTAGTATCCCTTTTAGATTCCATCATATTTTATGAAAAATACAAAAACATCTAACTATGTGATGACTTTACCAAGTGCCCTTGACCACGGGTGCGACTTTTTGAAAAGTTTTAACTCTGCAGAGGTGTATTGCTTTACCCACAAGATATAATCAATTCTTTATGCCAATCTATTTACAAACTTCTTTAGTTGTGTGACAGATGATCATAATAGAACCGTTACATTACCTAACCCTAAATTTACACCAACCCGGTGAAAATAAAACCTTACTATAGTGGTAGAAGATATTTGTATACACAATACGATAAATGGTTCAATATCCCACTGTCTCACTTCTCCCCATAGCAAGCCGTACACCATTATATCAACAAACGTTATTCCAACACCTCAGTGTGGGTGCCCCTCTGAGCAATCCATACTAGAACAACCCTTACCACTACAGTCTTCCAATGTGTGAAGCTATTTTTAAGTAACTTGATTGGTTAAGGTTATCCCATACTAGCACTTGTGGTTGTACGGTTATCTTGGCCTGAAAACAACACAATAGTTTAGTCCTTAATTTGACCCAGACGAGAAATCTCCCCCTATCTACGTGCAGGTCCATTCACAACCGGCTATTGCCAATATTCGTCTGCGTCAAAATCATAGTTTTATTTCCATTTTAAGTAAAATACCATTGATCACAATAATCATTATGTTCAACATTTATTCCCAACATGTCCAATATTTGATCCATCATGTTCAACATTTAAGTTTGTAGCAAACAGTATAACCAACTATTCGTATTCCCAGTCTAAAGCATGGCTAAGCATGTGTAGTTATAAACAGGTATACCCATTTCACATTTTTCATGTGTTCATTCATGATCTACGATTATCAAGGTTCACATGTTAATATTTAATTAAAGAAATCCCACCAAAGAAGGTTATATCTACGATACCCTAAAAATAGCAAGTTTTATTAAACATAGTGCATGCATGAAAAATTTGATAAAATATTTTTGAAATGCTGGGATCAATATGATCAAAGGGGGTGCTTGCCTTGCTGTTCGTCGAAATCGACAAAGTCGAGGTCGTCGTCGATGGTACCAGTGAAGTTGGTGTCTACTTGTCATTTAAATAAGAACATAACAAATAGCAACTTTTAATAAGGGCAAAAAGAAATCAGATGTAAAGTCAAATAAAATTTTCTACACAAAACAAATGTGGTTTCGGTTTGGGTTTCATGGTTTTACTCATACTTATGAATAAAAACATTAGGTTTTGTTACAATGAAGCTATTTATTTTTCATGAATTATTTATTTTTATTTTATGAATTTAAGAGACTAAAATTATGTATTTATATAAATTTTACTTCGAATTAGAGAGTCTAAATTTATTTGGATTGGAATTAATAAGACATAAAGTACCATGTGATGTGACAAGTATAAACTGAGAAGTACACCCTAAGTATTTTTGCATAATTAGGTTGTTCACTATCTTAATAACACAAAGAAATTGATTGGACTTAATTTAGACCTTATTTGAACAAGTTATTCATTTTTTGAACATCTAATACATTGAAGTCAATCCTAGTTGAAAAAAGATTAAAAATAAGTTGAAATTTAAATATTTTTTTGCATATCCGGGTTGCTAATGGCCTAAGGTTTCTAATAAAATTTGTCTCAGTTAATTTGGAGTTGATTTGCACAAAATTAGTATTGAGCACAATTCAATCCTTCTCTTTAAATTTGAATTTTACCAAATGGTCAAATTTAAAATATTTTTGCATATTCAGAAACTAGATGATTTATTAAGAATTTAGGAACTTGTTTCATCTAATTTGGAGCTATGGTTCAAAAGTTTTGGCTATTTAAATTCAACCGGTTTTAGAAAATGAACTAAATTCGCAAAATATGTTTTTGCGGTTGGAAAATGCCTTTTCTTCTCTTTGCACTCGCATGTGATTTGAAATCCCACTGTTTTCACTGGCAAGCCGGGCTCTCAGGTCAACGGCTGCACATGCGAGTGGTCTGGCTGACCGATTGGGCCCACTCGTTAGTGGAATGTGCATGAGCCGTGTGCGCACATAAGGTTGAGCAGCTGGTCCCACCTGGCAGCGGGACATGACAGGGGAAGCAGTGGTGCAAGCTTGCCGATGATGAGGTTTGGCCGGATTCACATAGCTGATCTTCTTGCCATCTTTAGGGTATTTAGGCGCGTTTAGAGCATCTCCAACAGAGCCCCTAAACCAGCCCCTAAACCTTAAAATAGGGTGTAGTAAAAAAAACAAATCCAGTAGGACCCCAACTCAAGCCCCTAAAATTAGGAGGCTTCTAAATTTGCCTCCTCAGCCCCAATTCCCAGGGGGCCCCAGCTCAAGCCCTTAAAATTAGGAGGCCCCTAAATTTGGCTCCTCAGCTCCAATTACCAGGGACACGAGTACATCTCATATTACTGAAGACAGAGAAATACATTAGAGGCTTCAAGTTGATCTTATTGAGCATTTGTGGGCAATTCACAACACTTCGTAGTTTGATTCATTGTTCGGAGTTTCTATTTATCTATTTATCATGTTTTGAAAAATTTAAATTTAAATTTGAAATAACATGTTTGAAAATTGTAAATGTTAATATGCTTATGTTTTATGTATTACAAATATTTTTTTTATTGAATTTTAGTGATGTCAAATGAAGATTATACATACCGGATATGTCAAAATAGGAGAAAAAGTAAAATATGGGCTGAGATTTAGGGGCTGTTGCTGAACTTATGCTCTGAAAACAGAGCCCCAAAAAATAGGGGGAGTCCCTAAATCCAAAATAGGGACCATGTTTTAGGGACCCTTGCTGGAGATGCTCTTACTAGTGGGTTCAATCGTGACAATGGTGACCCGAATACCTTTCACGATAGCAAGGGGCAGCGAGATCACCGGTGGCAGGTCGTTGAAGCATCTAGGCCCCTCATTTTTGTATGGTTTTGGTAATTAATGACAATCAATATTCGTGGGCTAACTATTTGGTTTGAGTGTGCAAATGGTGATTAGTTCCCGTAAAAGAAATACAAAAGGCAACCACATGAGTCAACTTTTGAAGTAAAGCACAAGACCAAGGTATAAAGGTTCAGTTTTTTTTAGCATTCTAGCGATCTCGGTGTTTGGAGTGAGATCGCATTTGCTAGGATAGATGCCATACTATTAAGGGGAACTTGATCAATAGCTTGAGATTAAGTGCATCTAAATGGCTCAATTAGTATGATAGCTCATGTCCATTCATTTGCATTGAAAATCTTTTTAAATTCTGGCTTTCAGTTTTAAAGCAGCACTACCGACGTCATAGGAGCGGCACTGCTGGAAATAGCTGTAGTACTGCCTGTATTACACCGATACTCTTTTTACAGAGGCGGTGTCTTTTTTGTGACCCTCCTGGCTGGCACTACCAGTAGTGTAGGAGCGGTACTGCCAGCCGAGCGGCAGTACCGCCCATACTACCGCGATAGTCATTTAATAGTAAAGGTGTGTTTTTGAGGTTTGGCCAGAGCGGCACTACCGGTGTGACTGAGCAGTACTGCCGGCCTAAGCGGCAGTACCGACCCAAATACTGCTGTAGTTATTTTCCAGAGAGCCCCGTTTTTTATCCATTCTCCAAGCGGCACTACCGGTCATTTTAGCGGTATTGCTAGACTTCAGGGGTAGGTGACCAACAGTCACTAACAAGGGCATTAAATGCTATAGTTGAGCCGTTGGAGACTAGAGTGGCACTACCGTCCCTTTGAGGGCGGTAGTGCCGGCCTCATCGAATTTTTTTGATTTTATCTCCAACAGTTGGTTTCTCATTTTGTGAGTTGGTTGGTGACTACTGGTGTGATTGAGTGGTATTGCCACTTAGGCCGGCAGTACCGCCCCAAATACTGCGGAAGTTATTTTTTAGAAAGCCCCATTTTCCATCCATTCTCCAAGCGGCACTACCGGTCATTTTAGCGGTATTGCTGGACTTTAGGAGTAGGTGACCAACGGTCACTGACAAGGGCATTAAATGCTATAGTTGAGCCATTGGAGACTAGAGTGGCACTGCTGGCCCTTTGAGGGCGGTAGTGCCGGCCTCATCGAATTTTTTGATTTTATCTCCAACAGCTAGTTTCTTGTAAATACCCCCCACCTGCATAAAGGGTATGGTTGGTGACTCTATTGAACTCATTCTAAGCCCTTACAACTCCCATCTCACTCAAGATCATTCATTTCTCATTTTGTGAGTTGGTGAGAGAAAAATTGAGTGCACTGCATTAATCGAGCCCATTAGAAGTACTTAACACCTTCAAGCAAGCGTCAAGTTCATTACTCTTGGAGGTTGTTGCCTCCTAAACGACTTGGAGGTGTGTGGAACCGGTGACCTCCTCAAGAAGCTTGTGAGGAGGCTCGGTTATTCTTATGTCATCATCTTGTGGTTTGCTTCTTTTTGTGCTCAATTTAATTACTAGCAATTCTAATATACTTTAGTGTGATCATTTATTTAGAATTGTTAGATTGCTTAGACTTAGCATTGTTGATGCACTTTAGCGAAACTAGAAGATTTAGGCTGTGATAGTTAAAATTCTCATTTATAGTATTATTTGCTTACTTAGTGTAATTAAAGCCGAGAATTTTAAAAACCTCCTATTCATCCCCTCTTGTCAGTTATCCTTGATCATACAGTCGTGATAGCGGTTGGGATAAAATCAAGCACGGGTGAAGGGAACTTCGGCGATGGAACTTCACATGGAGCTCGCGACGTGTGGTCGGAGTTGGAGGAGATGAGGCTTGCGGCGGTAGAGCTAGGGGCAGCTCAAACTTAATTTGGATGAGGGATTTTGACCGTATGTTGGTTAGGAATCTTTAGGTGTGTGACACTATGGAATGTCGTGACATTATAAATTGGATATTAAAACTTTACGGTATGAGGTTTAATCGAGTTTTCGGGCCGTTTTTGGGAGTTTGGGCCTAGCGGGAGCTGGTTGGGCTTTAGGGGGATGAATTGGGCCGAAGGTGGGGGAAGTATGGGCCCATGTGGAGGGGTTTTTGGGGCAGCAAGGCTGCTGCCCTGCCCCCCTGCGCCAGCCCCCACCCCCCTCTAACCATAGCCGCCACCTTCCCCCTCACCCATGCGCCTCCCCTAGCCGCCCCTCCCCTCTAGCCCTTGCGCCACCACCCCCTCCCTTCCCAAGCCACCCTCCCCTCCCCTAGCAGCCCCACGACATCCTCCCACGTGGTGTTCTTCGCTGTCTCGCTCGGAGGATCGCCGGATTCGGGAATCTCCGGCGAATCGTTGCGGATCGGGAGGAAGGAGCGGCCGGCGGGAAGGAAGGCTTCGTCGTCTTTCGGATCTTCTTGAAGAGGTAACGAATCGTGGTCTACTTATTGTGCATTAGGTGCTGTGCTAGAGGTATTTTTGTTGCTTAAAGTTCATGTTTAGGTGCTGCCCCTAGATGAGATTAGGGAGCTGCTATGATTGTCCCACGTTCTATTTCGGGCAGATTGGACGTCCGACCTAGGGTTTGAGTTTTCGCAATTTTAGATTCGGAATTTTGGTCGTCCGCCTGTTGAAGAACTTGTAGATAGTTTCAATACCTTTCATTGGACACCAAGAACGCATAATTCCAATCAGCTGTTTGAAAGTTATGGTCGTTTTACCGAACGTGTTCAAAACTGTGATGTGATTGGGACAGATCGGGTTGATCTGTAGATTAGGCAATTTTAGAGGCCGAATCAGCTTTTTCCAATACTTAAAAAAAGCTAGGAAATTTCCTAATATTCGCGATGATGTACTCGTTTACTCGATTCGGAGTCCTAGAACTAAAGTTATGCTAGTTGGAAGCCCGCTGTCCCGAAGGTACAAATTCTCTGTTTTCAGGTTTTAGGGGTTGTTTGCGAAGTCGGGGTAGGGGATCGTTCTTGTACTATTTTGAGGGCACGTTTTGAGCATGTGGTACTTATGTGCAGGTGGTGTGACCCCAGGAGTGCCCTCATACTCTCGCCAATCCGTCGCTCGCGGTTAAGGCAAGTGTATTGTAGTGGTTGTGGCTTAGGGAGCCGTAATGTTTGATATTGAGATGGTTTACACATGTTTTATGTTATGATGCCATGATTGACTCTTACTTGCGATATGATGAAAATGGTTTAATATGATGCTATGCCATGTTTAGTTGAGTTTTTGTGCAAGTTGTTTATGTTTATGTCATATTTGCATACATGGCATGAGAACTGGCCAGGTCGGCGAGAAAGTCATAACTAGTCCGGTAAGGTCGGTGAGAAAGTCATGACTAATCCGGAGCGCCATTGAATAAGACCTACCTCGTGATTCCATCCACAATTGTGAATGGAAGCGAGGAGTAGGCACCCTCCATCTATGGGATGGAAGGGGAAAGAGGGTGCATGCCGACGGGTGTGCACTCGGCAATACCGGTATGTGCTTCGAGGAGACATGTGCATTGCATTGCATCGCATACATGATGTTTACGATGGAAAAACAAAGGAGATGCTGCCGAAATTTTTGGTTTTTAGCATTTACACATTTGCTGTAATTTATCTTTATTTGTGGTATTTAGATGTTGTTTAGTCTATGTTTGGTAACATTCAGGCATACTAGATGCCGGGGTGTTACAAGGTGCTAGTAATTTTGGAAATGGTGAAGTGTAGAGGAATTTGAGCAACGACTTGACCTCATCGGAATTTTGGCAGGGATTTAAACATGGTAGCTAATGGACACAATAGGAAGTTCGGGATGCAATGCATGTGTGGTGAGGGGCTTCGGCTGGTATTTGTAAAAGCTTGGTGACAAACCTATAGGTTTTGAATGGGGTCTCTTCTTTGCAGCTGAGAAGAAACTTGGCAGCGGCCGATTAAAACAACCGAATGGTTTTCGCGGCATTGATTCAACTCAGGGTATGGGCATGGGCGCGTATGTGGAAACGGCGTGGTAGATATGGCATGGAGAGGCCTCGAGTTGCGTGGGCATGTGGCAGGGAAGCTGACAAATTGAAGGCGGTGCAGGAGCTTTGCTACTCCGACGTGAGGGAGTGGGGAAGAAGGCGAAGCCGACAGGTGGGGTCGGGACCACCAGCAGAGAGTGAGGAGAGAGGGAGAAAGGGAGGAGTGGCTGAAGCGTGGGTTCGGTAGAAGAAGAGGTCCACCTGGCAACCGGTTGGGGAGAGAGAGGTTTAGTCTAGCTAACTGGGTTCAATTAATAGGGGGCCACTTGTTGGTGAGAGAAAGATGAGCTACATCAATTTGGTTTCTCTAGATAGCTCGATGAAGCATTTATTTTAGGGGTCTAATCGTAATTAAATATTTTTAAAACTTTTTCCTAAGGGTCCTGGATAAGTCCTACACCTATTGTAAAAATTTTGAGTAAACATTATTTGTAGATAAATTTGCGAAAATCTGACAATGATAACTATTCAAAAATTTATTTTTTGCATTTAATTTAATTTAAGATCAAAATTGAGTCGAGAATTTTTGAAACTTTTTAAAAAGAATTTAAATGAATTACGTGATCTTTTGTAAAATTTTTAGATTTAAAATTTGAATGTTTATTTTATAATAAATCTTTTAAGTAAAATTTTAAAATATTTAGTTTTCAGTTTATAAATTGAAAAAGGCATTAAATTAAATTGCTAGTTTTTAATATTTCTACAAAAGGTAAATATTGATTTTAGGAATATGTGGTAAAATGTTTAGCTAATAAAAGCTTGTTAAATTTTATAAAAATCTATCTTTGCACTATTTATAGTGAAATTGCATTAATTTTAAATCTCTTGTCAATAATTAATGCGATCATAATTACATTTTCAGCCATAAATTTGCTATATATACTTACAATATTTCAATATTTTTTTTTTAGATTTTTGTTACTTTTACCACTTTACTAATTCAACTTAAAAAACTTTTCAATAGGAAAAAACATTCAAAAGGTTTAGAAAATCAAAAAATTCGAGATTAAAGAAAATGCACAAATTGAAATTTTATTTTCTCTTTTATTCAAACTTTGTGATGTTACACCAATGCCTTCTGGTTGGGGTTGCACTATAATTTGCTAGCAAATTTATTGCGAATGCAATATCAGGCCTAGTGGAATTCGTAAGATACATAAGTGCACCTATGATGCTTAAGTATAGGACTTCAGGTTCTAAGACTTCCTCATTTTCCATATTTAGTTTGAATGGGTCCTTTTCGCAAAATTTACTACAGCTGAAAATATTACGTAATTAACTAAAAATTCTAGGGTTAAAATGTAAAAGTTCCATTTTCCATTTTTTCTTTTTTGGGCCAAAATTTTAACGGTTCATAGCAGCCCATAGGCTATGCGGTCCAAAGTGACCGATGAGGCTTGGGTGCCTTGGTGGCGGTGGTCATAGGCACGGGTAGAGCTAGTCGGGAGTGGCGTCGATCTGGTGGCAGTGCTTCGGTAGCAGCGTGGTGTAGACCCAAACGGTGGTGAATTTTGAAGCGTGTGTTGTGCACGCTCAGTAGGAGCAGCAGTAACGACATGAGTGGCTTGCATGAACGCGGCGCATCGGGAGCGCACGGGGTGTTGGTAAGCGTTCTTTGAAGGAATTCGAGTAGGTTACAGTAGCTCAAATTAAAAATTCTACCGCATAAACCATGAAGTCGAATAAATAAGAGGTCATGGATCGTTACCACTAGACGCGCAGTGCAGTGCAAAGAGAGTTGAAGCAACCTAATTCAACGTAGCGTGTATCCTCAAGCTATGGTCGATCTTGCTCGAGCAGTAGTCGGTTGTCCTCGTGCACTGGTTGATCATTTTGATTAACGCCGCAGTAGCAACAATGCCTCTACCGAAGTACACACATTTGGGGAATGAACACCGTGCGTCGGTGTGCTAGTACCAGCGCACACGATAGGGCCTGAGTGGTGATGGCTAGAGATTTTAGTGAGTTATAGTGGTACCACAGTTGCAACCACGCACTCCCTTCAAATAGTCCCCCGTCATGGAACCCTACGTGAGGGCTCAACCAAGGTGCAAAGCCCACTTGGACCATTAGTGATGGATCTAATTTGAACTAATGTATTCTAATCCATGAAGTGTTTGACCCTGTAGGTTCATGAACTTTTAGCCATGGCCCGAAAACTCCTTTCAGCCCATAAGTCAGTAGCGCCCCTGAGCAGGGCATAACAACTTCCAAATATACACAAAGATCATATCAAAGAAACCTATATAGTGTTCATATATTGATCCCTTTGCCTCACGATACCAGATTCGAGTAATCGACTCGAGCTTTCACCGAGGAGCCTAGCTCCGAGTTTGGCGGCACTTTAGCATAGTAATGTCCGTCATGGTCAATAATGAGGCTACTGTTTTAAAACGATGACATCCGTCCTAGATCAAGCATAATACATCGATCGAATAGCAAAAAAAAAAAAAAATCAAAGGGAGCACACACGATATATAGAAGCAAAATTGTTCTCTTTGTTTATTAGATTGATTCTCTTGTAAAGAAAGGTACCATATTTATAATAGAAACCAATAAAAAAGTATTAGATTCACCTATAAATGAAATAGGGTTTAAATATATTCGAACACTAGTATGAAAAGTCTCGCTGTATCTCACCAAACTGTTCCTTCCCAGTTACACGGAGTATGCTCTCCTGTCGTACTCATCAGGCAGTTTTAAATACGCAAAGCACATGCTGCCGCGAGAACCGTGTTTGACCGGCCGGGCCACATTCCCTGCATGCACCACCGAGCAATTCAAGGCAGCAAGCCACGCGGTGAAGTTGCATCGCTAGCCACTACTACTCCTCCCAGCTTTCCAGTAGTGCTTAAATAACGGTGGTCAGAGCGATCAGCCTGCGCGCACAGCCCTGCAGGCATTTATTTACTCGAGGTTTCCCTGTCCAAATGGCGACGTTTCCCGGACGCGCTAGCTCCGGTGCAGACCACCCGCGCCGCGGTTTCCCATGCGCTCACGGCCGCGCGCGTGGGTTTCCGTGCGTGCGATGCGCGCGTGTCGGCAGCCGCGCCCAACCCGCACGAGAGAGATCCCACGGCCCGGCCCGGGCGGTCAAACCGGTCAAGCCCGCCAGGCGGGCCCCACGCCCCCGCCAGCTCCTCCCGCAGCGCGCCCTTTCCCGGACGATGTAAGGTGGGGCCCACGCCCCTCTTTTCATCCGACCGCCCGTCCATCGGGCCCAGGAGGGGTTGACGTGTCACGCGGCAGCGGGGGGGCGCTGGCGGGTGGGGCCGCGGGCTACAGACGGGCTGGGTGGGGCAAGCGGTGCCCCCGGTCAACCGGGCATGGGGGGTGGCGGGCTGGGGCGCACGTGCGGGCACAGCTGGCACGGGCGCCCCGAGCCATCGTGCTGGGCGTGGGGGTTCACCGGTACGGAATTCTCGCACCCTTCCATGCACAAGAGCCACGCGAGGAGCCCTTGCTTGCTTGCTTCCTTCCTTCCTTCCTCTCACATGATGGTTCCTCGTTCCTACCCCCCTTCTCTCTCTCGTCCTTCTCTCGTAGAACTATTATTATATTATTATATTATATATCTACTCTCTCTCTCTCTCTCTTTCCAGTGTTTTATCACCAAACGTGTGTGCTCCAAGCTAGCCTGCACTGCTCCTGCTCAATCCCTTGATCTAACGTCTCATCTGCTGTTTATCTCAAGTACTCCATCGATCCGGTGGTGTTTAATTTAATTACTGTACCATCCAACGCGAGGACCTAATAAGGACTAACGAGAATGTTGGTTGATTTTGGGTAAAGGTTGCGACTGCAACGTATGTTCAAAGCATCGTAGCCTTCACTAAAACAAAAATTAACTGGATGCGTGGTAAATTATCAAACAGCATTGGTTTATTAGTATTGGTTATTAATTCACGTTAATACTCCCTCCGTCCAAGTTTACGAGACGTATTTCTTTTTGGCACATAAACCAAGAAGACATTTAAAATGACTAGTTACCCTCAATTATTATTATTATTATTATTATTATTATTATTATTATTATTATTAAGCACTATACTCAAAACATATATGTAGAGAACATAAAGTAAATATAGATATTTATTAGGGGTAAAGAGAGAACATCACACTAATTTTATATTGAAATATAAAATATTTTTTATTTATGAATAAAATTATTAAAAAAATAAGCTAAACAAATTTGGACGGAGGATTACTAACATTGATCTGTCACAATTCGACTTGCCTGCTTTCTAGATATAAGCCTATCCAACGGAAAATGCTAGCCTAACGATTTTCCTTTTTGACGGAGCATGTAAGCAGCGCAAGAGATGGGACCGATGGAGTTTAATTAGACCAAATCAATTGAGCTGCCGGTACATTTGTTTGCCCTTTTCTGAGGCTATGATTGCTCCTGCTTAACCAAAGTGAACACCGAGGAAGCTAGCTCCCCCACCCAGCTCATTAATATAATCATGTGTTAGTTGAGAGCCATCAATCCATCCCACATGTTGATTTTGCCCTTAGTTTGGTCTAAATACAATATAGACTTGGATTAGTAGTACTGGAAATTGCTAATCTATAGTAAATGATTACAGAATATTGTCGAAGAACGTCATGTGCTGCAAAGTATAGCGCGCTTAGCTAGCTAGGTTACGGGTACAGTTGTTCACACTACTACAGAAGGGCTCATATTAGACACCTCATCACAGACGGTTTTTTAAATTCACGGTCTGTGATGAGTCGAAGGAACATCACAGACGGTTATAACTATGAACAGTCTGTGATGATCTCCTTATCACAGACGGTTCTATCCACTAACAGTCTTTGATAAGGGTCCCCCACATCGCAGACGGTTTTAATTGCAAACCGTCTGTGATGAGGACCGATATCACAGACGGTTTACTTATAAAACCGTCTGTAATGTCTGGGACCCTTATCACAGACTGTTGGTGTATTAAACCGTCTGTGATAAGGAGATCAAAGACAGCATCGTTAATTTTTACAACCGTCTGTGACGTGTTCAACTTATACGTACTGCTGTTGTAAATTAGCATTCGTAGCGCGCTATACGTACGTTGGTCACTAATTAGCAAGCGCTGCTCCATACGTAGCACCATGCATCCAAGATGTGCAATTCGTCCATGAGTACGTGGAAAAAGTAATGCTGGCTCATTGGGACAAAAGCTACTTAATTTTACCCTACAACCTGGGGTAAGTGCTTCATCCAGATGCTATACATGTTAATTTGTACTATATAACGCAGCTTGAAGTTAGGTTCAATGACCATGGCAACATACCTGTGCAGGTTTCACTAGGTTATACTTGTAATTATAGCAAGACAGAACAAGGTAATTTACCTTGATTCCAGAAAGGGCGGCACTCACGAGTTGGTGCCTATTAAAAATTTACTCAACACGTCATTCCATATCTACAAAGCTCGCGGAGGGCCATGCAAGCCGGACACAACGAGACTGGGGCATATTCATAACTTCCCGGTATCAGCTAGTACGCAATAATTAATCCTTCACGCAATCCATAATGGAACCTTCGAACTAATTAATCTATTTATATTTTGGCAGTGCCACCAGCAGCCAATAGGCACTAACCTGTGTGAGTTCTACGTTTGCCACAACATGCAACTCCTCGTTGGTACAAAGAAGACCAATGACTTAGAGGTTTGTCAATCTTGAACCATGTGTTTCCACTTATTTATTTTTTGTACACGCAAAGACTTTACTCTTCCCATTGGCAGAGGTGGCAATGTGCTGAACTTGCATTGGAACAGGCTAACCTGCTAAGTATTCGAGGACAACTCTGTGCCTTTTTGAATCGTGATGTTATTAATCCAACCGGCGAATTCCATGCAAACCAAGCTTGATGAGTTGTAAATTTGCAAGACTATAGTTCTGAATTCAATTTGCAAGACTTCCATTTGTGTTTATTTCTGAAATTGATGCGGTGTACATTGTAATGTGGGATCAAAGTTGATTTCTAAAATGCATGCGTTGTATGTTGTATTGCGTGCCCTGATCGAGTTCATTTCTGAAATGTATGTCATACTATTTATATTGGTCATGCTACACTTCAGTTTGTTTCAGAGGGCATGGCTAGCATTTCCTGAGGCTAGCCAATTAACTGAAATTGTACAAAATCTAAAATTAACATCACAGACGGTTCTAAATAGAACGATGCATGATAAACCATTTATCACGCAGGCGGTTATTATTATCAATGGTACATCATATGGATCATCACAGGCGGTTCTAAATAGAACGATCGTGATAAACCATTTATCACAGCATCGTTATTATTATCAACGATGCATCATATGGATCATCACCAGGCGGTTCAAAAGAGAACGATGCGATATATCATCTTAACAGACGGTTCACAAACGAACCGTCTGTAATATATCAATCATCACAGGCGGTTATAACAACAAACCGTCGGTGATATATCCAATATCACAGACGGTTTTTTAAACGAACCGTCGGTGATATATCTAACATCACAGACGGTTTTTTTAACGAACCGTCTGTGATATATCCAACATTACAGACGGTTTTTTTGAATAAACCATCTGTGATATATGAATCATTACAGACGGTTTTTGTATTTTAAACCGTCTGTGATGAGATTGTTCACAGACGGTCGGAAAACCGTCTGTGATGACTAGAGAGTCATCGCTGACAGTCTGATACAGACGATCGTAAAACCGTCTGTCATGTGGCTTGCGAACCGTCTGTGATGAGGGATTGTATAGTAGTGATCACTAAGCCTCCGTAAAAATATTCTTAGGCCCAATTTAGGAATTAGGATAGGATAACTTTTACTTACGAAACTATTTGTGAAATTTATGCGTTCTAAAATGGTCTAATTGCTTCTGAGCCATTTTTACATGGCAGCACTCCAGTGTTACAGTTATTGTAGCTGTAGCTAGGATGAACACTGGTACAGAATTTGTTATCTGTGACGGTTTTTAACTGACATCAGTGGCGGTTTTTAAAATGTCACAGATTAAGTGCCACTGGTAATAGAAGATTATTAGTGGCGGTTTTAGCCAAAAACCGCTATAAATAATTCCAAACCATAAAATAAAAAACCAGCATTTTGGGCTAGCCTCAGGAAGCGCTAGACATGCCCTCTGAAGCGGCATACACAAAGAACAGATATATCATGCACATTGTAATATATGTATACACAAAGAACAGATATATCATACACATTGTAACAGATGTATACACAAAGTAGCATAAGATTATCCAGAATTTGAACATCAATTTACACTTTGTAATGAAACAAATTTAAATAATAAAAGCCTAAACTAGTTTTCTAAACTACAAGCCTACGAGCCTTCGGTGTTAGTTGGAGACGAATGACGTGTAACATGAGTATGGATGACTGGATCGTTATTGTCGTTTGTCATAAAACTCGCCGTTTTTGTTGATGACTTTCTTCATGATGAAGTAGGCGAGCTGTCCCTGAATGGCTTGAATTTCAATAGAAAGCAGTGCTCCCGTAGGCAAGCTGAGGCGCTATAAGTAGGAAAAATAAATCTCAGAGTATATATATAGAAATTGAGTAGTGCGAATCAATGTGTGATGTTAGCATGGCAAACCTCTACGTCATTTTCTATTATTATAGAACCTAAGATTTCACGCATGCATTGGCACACGAAGTATCCACATAAATTTGTGCCACACGGCTGCTTGTGACACTACAAAAATTGAATAAACTAAAATGTTATGGAAGGAGTTATTTACTACGAAATGCAATATAAAAATATTGCTTGCGTGCGTACCAAAAATTTAGTACAGACTAGAAGGGACTTTTAGAATGGGCGGTATCTCGAGCTCTTTTTACAATATCTTTTGAATGCCTCATTCATTAGACTTAGCATATCTTCGTGGTCTTTTTTATCTTTATCTAGAGGGTCCATAATCAACATCTTGCTCTTTTCTGGAGTAATTACTACGAGAATCCAGTAGAATCTACATACACATGTATGATGCCATAGTCATTAGTCCTAAGATAAGAGTAACGAACAAAATCAACTAGTAATTTAACTAGCTAGTGAGAAACTTACTTAGAATTATATGGTAAAAGTATGAACTCCTTGTCTTGTAGTTTGAGCAATGTGTTGTATACGTATTCCTCGACCTCCTTTAGTGCTCTCATGATTTTGGTCTAGTTGACCGTTCCCGGGTCGAGGAATCTCACTGGTTCCTTGGTTCTTCTTAGTTCGACCATCTCGTATCTAGATAAGGAAAAAGTTAGACATGACATTTATCTGTATTACATAAATGTAGACCATGAATTATATATTCGATACTTACAATGACTAGCATATCAAAAAAGACATGTCGAGGGCATCATGATAATACAAGTTGTGCAAGTCCTCGAATTCTATCAGGAAATAGCCACCCTCTTATGGTGAAAATGTTCCTCTCGAAAAACTGCAGTGATCACCTTCGGGAGTATCGCTTGGTTGAATCGCTCGATGTACCAGGCATGTAAGCGCTGCATCATGAGTGTTAGGCTATTTAACTTCAAACGGGTGACTAACAGCTTCCCTAGCTCGAATTTCAGCCTTTCTTGGTTGTCTTGTACTTTAGACTACGCCTTGCCCTTGCCCTTACTTTTTTCTAGGGCAACATCATACTCTGTTCTGGCTTCGTCTGATCTAGCTGATATGGCTGGTCTAATGTGCCATTTCTTCTGATCATGGGTTATAAGTTTGTCCTTTGAAGTAGTCACATTAGCCATTTCATGCTCAGGTGTTGGTAACGAATAAGCGAGTTCTACTGCAAGAGAGGCTAGCACTACATGGTCCAAGACTATGTCACGCTTGCTCCACTAGATGAATGTGTGAACGGCACTTCCTAGAGTTGTAACCTCGTTGTTGGAGGGTTAGAATCATTTGTGATGTGTGGTTTTCACAGACAGTTCTATAGTAGAACCGTCTGTGATGTGTGGTTATCACAGACGGTTCTATAATAGAACGATCTGTGATAACCACACATCACAAACGGTTCTATTATAGAACCATCTGTGATGACGGCTGTGTATATAAACACAGCCCGTAAGCCCCCTAGACCCTAGCTGGTCATTCACAGAAGTACTCGATCTCTCACCTCCCCCACTGCGCCGTCATCATCACCCCCATCCGCCTCTTTCCCCAGACGCCGTCGTCCTCCACCTACTGGCGTCCTCATCCAAGGCACCAGCCGCCTCCTCACTGTGCTGGCCTCCTCCTCTCCAGGCTGGCCGCCTCCTCTCCACACCGGCCTCATCCACCCGTAGCCTCCTCCTCCCCTGCCAGCTTGGCCCCCCTCCTCCCGCTCCTTCTCCTTCTACTACTCCCGTGATGACGTCTAACGTTGAGCCTTGCCCTATGATTTTCCTCTGTGATGTTGTTGGTCATTTAATAATTATCGATTGTTGGTGTGAGATGGACGGATGAATGTGGGGCGTTATGGTGATTGTTTTTTTGCAAATTGATTTGGCTGGTGTGCGTTGAGTTACACTAATTATTTCTAAAATTGTTTAGCTTGGTTTGGTGCTCTTGGAGATGGATTGATGGTTATGCTGCATTACAGCGGTTTTGGGTGTGATGTCTGGGTGTCCTATTTAGGTGTGGAAAGGGGTGTCAGAAATGGAATGAAATTTTTGTTTGTGTTGTGAAGGCTGATTAGTTTGCATGAATGTGTGGCGGCTACTGCTTTAGGAATTTTGTTTGGTATGTAGCATGGTATAGGAACAAGATTTGGCACAATGACTTGTAGAGTAATGTATTGAGCTAAACAACTGTGCATTTAATTGATCCTTTATGTATGTTTTAATCTTGTCTGACACATAGAGCTGGAATGCCGAGGGTGTTATATTTGAATGTATTGTAACTTGTAACAATGTAAATCCTCTTGAAATAGGCCAAGTCATCTAGTCTTAGATGCATATGTCATGATACCTTGCTTACTGTTTTCACTTAACTGCTACTATCCTATTTACGTACCTCTGTTGAATACTTTTGGCGAATGTTCAGTAAGCTTTGTTGTTTTTGGTTCACATATATACAATGTTCTAAGGGTGCTAATGCACTACACATAATTTTAGAAGAGTAAAGTGGACTGTAGGTCCCTGAACTTACATGGATGTCACTTAGATCCCTTAACTTGATAATTGCACATGTAAGGTCCATAAAGGTCCAAATGCTACTTTATTGGTGATATACTTACCATTCTTTTTTGAGTCCTAATGTTATATTTATTATTCCTTTAACTTTCAATAGCACAATATAGCAATGAGAAATGCTTTGTGAGTATTCTCAAAATACTGTGATTACTTGCTTTCTTTGTATTGCAAAGGGGCCAGTTATTCAACTTGGGGACCTTGCACGTGGGAGACATTTGTTCAATGATGATTGGGCTTTAGAGAGATTATTTGTGACAACACGCATCTTAATTTTCAGTTCTCATTTATATGCTTGAGTACTTCAATTGTAATTACTGACGGTTTATGCTTTGCTGTATTAGCTTAGTTAGCTTCTCTTGTGATTGCAGTAAGCTTTCTAGTAGGTTGTTTTATTGTTATTTGCATCAATTATTTAGGTTTTTAAAATAGCCAAGTTTTGAAAACTAGTAATTATTTTGAATTGTGATAAGATTGTCACAAATAAGTCTGTGAACTTGTCCGTAGTGGTGAGGAAGGCCTTTTTAAGGCAACCCGACATCGAGAACATTCTAAAATCAACTTGAGCATTATTGCTAGTTGTATATCTCCCACGTGCAAGGTGGTTGTCTTTTGTTTAAAATCTTCAATTTACATATATATGATTACTCTCTTTTAATCATGACATGCTACATGCATATAATTTCTTAATAAGAACTATTAATTCATAATTGCTTGTGTTCATTGCTTTTGGTACAGATGTGTTGTATATGACTTTATATATACAACTAGCTGATTACATAAATTAGAATAGGAGCTAAGGACTAGGAAAGGATCACGGATACCTAGAATGGAGTGATGAATGAGAGCGAGTTGACATGATTCTTTTCCATTGCTTAAAAATATAGCTATAAGACCCTCTATACACAATAAGACTCCTGACCTTATAAATAAATGCTTATAAATAACATTATTTAACCTTAACCTTATATACACAATAAGACCACTTGTCTTGTAAAGAAATGCAACTCTTAAATTCCCAATGGGGTATCACAAATTGTCAAACACAAAAATGAGCTCAAAAGCCCGTCACAATAAGATTTATTTTGTTGTAAGTGGTGACATTGTGCAGTTGGTCCTTTTCTTCTATGTTCTAACTACTTATTCCCATGCTTCCTATTAATTTAACCATTATATTTGATAAACAATTTATTCTCCTTTTTGTCGATTGGGTTATATTTGATGAAGATGACGTCCCCTCAATCCTTGCCGCCAAGTGGATCTGATGAGCCGATGGTAGCAAAACCAACGCGTGGTCCAAGAGGCATAAATAAAAGACTCCAGAGCCGATATACGATCACGACGGTCAATCTGCAGGATGGGCCCCCCACATAACCTCCGAAAGCAGTGAGCACATTCCGAAGCTTGTGCGGGATAGTTGAACGAGAACGGGTGCCCATCACCTGTCCATCCTAGAAGTCACTGACCGAAGAGGAGCGCAATAACATAGTTACAGAATTTTTTGCATCCTTTGAGATCCTAGAAGACACCATGCAGCTAGTGCGCCGATACACATTACTTGTTGTGGGAAAAGCGTGGAAGAACTTCAAAAGCACGCTTGTCACAAAATACATCAAGAAGGAAAGGACTCCATTCTCTGAGTATGGTTTCATTGACAAAGTTGTATGGTAACAATTTGTTGAGTTGAAGAAATCAGAAAAATCCAGGCCTAGAACACCCACCCCCATAGACTCAGCACCGCTGGGTACGCGAGTAAGAGCAAGAAATGGAGGAGGGAGGACAAGGAGGCACTTCTGATGGGGGCGTCCCTATCATTTGCCTTGATTGAAGACCCGCGTGCCCAAAACTGGCTAAGAGCGAGGTTAACTACCACATCTACGGGCACCGTGTCCTTCAGGAACTCCGCAGACGAGGAAGTGTCCCAACGCCTGGTAAAATATCGAACTACATTGTTTCTAATTACTTCATAATTATAAGCGATATGACATGCTGTGATCTTGCAGGCCGCATTAAGTACAAAATCATCACAATCCTCTTTCCAGCCGGATAGAGAGAAAGATGTACTATCAATGGCCTTGGGAAGCAAGGAGCACCCCGGTCGCACGTGAGGCTTGGGTGTTTTCATCCTCTGGAAAACGTGATTCCCACTATACTCCTACATGTATCAGAGTAGGAAACGAGCCAAAGCCGAGCGCAAGGAACGCATAGTCGCATCAATTAAGGACCAGATTGAGGCAAGGTTGAAAGCACGATTTGATGAACATCTAAGAACACTTGAGAAAAAGTGGGAGCTAAGGGTGGCTGCGGAAAAACTTGCACAGACCACGCAAGCCCTAGAAGCACTGACACAGTTCAGCTCCACTAGCCGGCAAAGCAGTTGTGTGTCCGCCCCCGAGACAAACTCTAGGATTGATATGCACATTTTGCAAATTCAATTCTTAAGCCAATTTTTCAGCACATGATTTCACACAAACGTACACAGTGGCACATCTTTCGTCGATGACATCCAGGTATGTAATATATAAATCTGGAATGCTTTGTACATAGAGTATATTGGATGTCGTAGCTAATTAATTATGTACCATTATGCATGAGGTGGCATCGTGCAAGCTCCAAGTGAGGCTTACCGATAACCCTATTGCCTTGCAGACTGGTTAGGGGCACATGTATCCAACCAGTGAGGCGATAACTATTCACGGTTGCCCGGTAGTGCTAGGTTACATGAAGGGGTGTGTGGACTACGTCAATCGAACTTTCAGGCCCGTCCCGCTGGAGATGCTCCCAAACAACAAGATCATGACACTAGGGCATGTCATCGCGACATTCATCTAGTGGTACAAGAGGAACATTTTAATCGACGATCGTCCTCCAGCATCGGGGCAACATGAAAAATATGATCCACTTGCCATGGAGCTACCACCTGCAGTGGATCCACTAGCTATACTGTAACACCCTAATTTTTGCTTTTCATGTATTTAAATGTTGTTTTGCACTTTTGAGAATTTTTGGAATTTTCTGGAATTTATTTGGATTTATTCCCTCTTGAGATAATTAAATAATTAAAAGTTTCAAATAAAGTTTTGTTGGAAATATTTTATTTGAGTCCAAAATGTCTCAAAGTATTTTCCAGAATTTTTCTGTTTATTTTGCTATTTTTCTTGAATTATTTGAATTTCTAGAAATTATTTTGAATTATTAAATCGCTGGAAAATCGAATCGGTTTCACTGTTCGATCGACCGAGTCGGAACCCGAGTCGGACTCGAGCCCGACCCGAACCACGTTCAAGCCAGACCCGAGCCAGACCAAACCCTAACCCATGCGACCGTTGGATCGAGATCCAACGACCAGCCTTGAGCCACGTCGCCCACGTGGGGATCGGATCGAGCCGTTCGCGCCGATCGAATCCGAGCCGTTGATCGCGCCCGCGTGGACGGCTAGGATTGCGCCACGTCACCCTCTCCGTATCGCCGCCGGACTCCGCCACCGCCACGCAACCAACCTCGGTTTCCGCCAGTTCACGAAAGCCGAGGCCCCTATTTAATGCTTTGACTCCGCCACCACCCTCTCCATTTCCGTGCGCATCGAATGACCTAGCTACCCGTGCTCAAGCCGCCGCCGTTCGCCTGCGAGAGCTCGCCGAAGTTGGAGGAGAAGTTCGCCGAGGTTCTTGCCGTTTCCCGCCGTGGCAGTGCCCAGATCCGGAACCCTCACGTCGAGCCGCGTCGGGAAGGACCATTCACCTCGCCGGAGCAGCCCGGAAACGCCGTCGCGTGGGTCGTCTTCCTCAGCGCCGGCAGCCGCGAGCCACCGCAGCGCCATCACCGACCCCGAGCTCTACCCACCGCTCGATCGAGATCGAACGACCCAGATTCGTCCACGTCACCGTGAGTATTTTCCACGTTGCAATCTTAGATCTAATCTCAACCGTTGGATCTAGATCCAGCGGCTTAGATTAAGCCACGTAGCCGTAAATTGCACCGTGCTAGGGTTAGATCTCAGCCTTTAGATCTAGATCGTACAGTCAAGATTACTCCGCGTTGTAGCGTTAGATGCGATGTCAACCGTTCGATAGGAATCGAACGGCGAGGATCGAGCCACGTGTCGCCGCCCAGGACATGCCGCATCGCCCCTTGACGCGGTGAAACCCGATCTGATTCTACCCGTCCGATTCGAATCGTACGGTTCAGATCAAGCCACGTTACCCCAAACGTGCGCGATCCATATCCTATATGGACCGTTGATTTTCAAATCGACGGTCCGGATCAAGCCACGTGTCCAGCAGCTGAACCGGCGCGGTCCATACGGGCGCACCCGGTCGTCGCTGACGTCACGTGTGACGTCAGCACGGGCCCGCGTGTCAACGGCTGGCCAAACCGCACCATGACGTCATCCGTGACGCTGACGTCACGGTGGGGCCCGTGTGTCAGCCGACCCTCGGCCAAGCTGTGCTGACGTCAGCAGTGGGTCCCACGTGTCAGCAACACGGGCATCCGTGGACCAGACCCGAGCCATGGACCGGCTGACGCAATGCTGACATCATAATTCGATTTTTCAATAGAAAAATAATTCGGTGGAAATTCAATTTCCATGCTGATGTCATAAATCGGGTTTTTCAACAGAAAAATAAATGATTTAATTCGGTTTATTCTTTTATTTGAATTTCCAAACTTCAAACGCTTATAACTTTTGCGTTTTAACTCCGATTTGGGTGATTCCAATTTCTAAATTTGTATAAAATTGAGATCTACTTAATGGTGAATTTTATTTAATGTTTGGAC
This sequence comes from Rhipidocladum racemiflorum, assembly GCA_036346355.1. NCBI lineage: Eukaryota > Viridiplantae > Streptophyta > Magnoliopsida > Poales > Poaceae > Rhipidocladum > Rhipidocladum racemiflorum. Next base: position 28,006,821 of record CM070571.1, read on the forward strand.
AAAATTTTTCTCTATTTATATTTATTTAATTGATTTTTCCAAAATTTAAATGGGTATAACTTTTGCATTTTAACTCCGATTTGGACGATTCAAATTTCTAAAAATTTATAAAAATGTGATTTCTCTGTTTATGAACTTTATTTGAATTATTGGACACTTTTTGTCTACTATTTATTTATGTTATTGCTATTTGCACGCGTTACGAGTAGACGTTGAAGTACCCGAAGGCTACGAAGGTGAAGTTTTGACCTAGGAGCCAGCTTAGGACCAAGAGCAAGTACTCTTTGAAGGCAAGTTATGATTTGACAATTTTGATCCCAGTTTTGAAATTAATTTAACTTAAATTATTGCATGCTAATTTAATTAAAAATTGTTTTAATTATTTTTGAGAATTAGATAAATGCCTAATTGCAGTATGACACCTTGTTTAATTAAATTATGTGCCATGAACCCTTGTCACCATAGTTGTGGTTTATATAGTTGGACATTATTAATTTGCCAACATTGGTATTTAGATCGATGTAGAATAATGCTTAGCCCTGCCACGTAGTCACGACATGATTTTGGATAATTACATGTTAATATTGGCTTAATGAGATATGGAACCTGTTTTGGAAAAGTGTCATGTGTTATTAATGATGTTGTTGATGGCACGTGGTGCATGGTAATCAACTGGGTTTGATAAATAGATTTAGACCGGGGCAAGTGGCAAGAATGATGCGGAGGGCCATGAGTGGCACCAGGGATGTCGTTTTGGTTCTTCGGGTAGTCTTGCCCTGGTCATCCTAAGGACTTAACCTTGCAAGCCTTTGATCTGAGTCAAGCGTGCAACCACATGTCTATAATGGGACGTACCTAGTTGAGTAAGTTACTAGTAACTTGCATGTGGTACCTCAGGGTGTTGTCGGTACCCGAATTTGCAAATCCGGACCCTCTGTGTATTCAGCACTTGTCCAGGATCACGCTAGTGCACATAGTCTCAACATTGGTAAATATCACAATCATACACAACGATAGTAATAAAGTACTTTAATTAAAATAACCAAACCGGTTGCTCGACCTTATGGTCAAGTTACAAGAGTACGCCACACCGGGCGAAAACTTATTAAGGAAATAAATTGCAGCGGAATAAAAGCATCAACGTGGCGCCATCCAGTATACCACAGGCAACTAACTGGGCTCGCTCCCTAAGTAGACGGCTCCTCCTGAAGTTCTTCCTCCAAAGCTGGCGTCGCTTCTCCTTCAACTGGTGTTGTATTGCGGCAAGGGTGAGTACTTGGTACTCAGCAAGTCATGCACAGAATGCAAGCTAATATTCTATATGCATGGCTTAGTTCAAAGGATAGGCCAACAGGTACATTTGCAGTAAAACAACATTTAGCAACTAGCATAAGTAGATTCGAAAGCAGTAAAAAGTAAAGACAGCATCAATAACTTTTCCAGGGGTTAAGTAAACACTTTTCCTTTCCTAATCCACATTTCCATCAACGTCATTATTTAACCCAACCAAACTTTTCAAGTCCAAGTTGTTTTCATGAAAGTCTAACCCTTGACTGTAGTCCCTGAGTAATGTCCAATGCCGCGGACACGGCTATTCGAATAGATTTTACACTCTGCAGAGGTTATGCACTTTACCCACAAGATACAGTCAAACACCACGAAGGCGAGTGATCGTAACAAAGCATTTCAGAGACTGCAAACCACACAAGTGAAACTCTCTCGTTTTTGCCATACACCATCCCTTCCCTTAATAGAGGCGAAGTCTGGGACTGACATACCGTTGGACGGGTACCATGCCATAGCACTGGTATGCTCCCCTTTCAAACTACACAAAAGGTGTAGTTGACACCCCGAGGTACCACATGTAAGTTATTAGTAACTTACTCAACTAGGTCCGTCCCATTGCGGACATGTGGTTGCACGCTTGACTCAGATCAAAGGCTTGCAAGGTTAAGTCCTTAGGATGATCAGGGCAAGACTACCCGAAGAACCAAACCAACATCCCCGGTGCCAATCATGGCCCACCACATCATTCTTGCCACTTGCCCCGATCCAAATCTATTTATCAAACCCAGTTGATTACCATGCACCACGTGCCATCATCAATCACAACACATGTTACCTTTCCAAAACAGGTTCAATATCTCATTAAGTCAATATTAACATTTGATTGTCCAAAATCATGTCATGTGCACGTAGCAGGTCTAGGCAATGTACTACAACGATCTAAATACCCCATGTTGGCAATTTAATAATGTCCAACTAACATCCACAACTAGGGTGACAAGGGTTCATGGCACATAATTAAATAATCAAGGTGTCATACTGCAAATTGGCATTTATCTAATTCCCAAACATAATTAAAACAATTGCTAATTAAATTAGCATGCAATAATTTAAATTAAATTAATTTCAAAAATGAGATCAATATGGTCAAAGCATAACTTGCCTTCAAAAAGTACTTGTTCTTGATCCTGAGCTGGCTCCTGGGTCAACACTTCACCTTCGAAGCCCTCGGGTACTTCAACATCTACTCGTAATGCGTGCAAATAGAAATAAATAAATAAACAGTACATAAACATTGCTCAAAGATTCAAGTAAAGTCCACAAAACAGAAGGAGCATGATTTTACAAATTTTTAGAAATTTGAATCGCCCAAAACGGAGTTAAAATGCAAAAGTTATAACTGTTTAAAGTTTAAAGAATCTATTAATTAATTATAAACAGAGAAAATTTCATAAACGAAAATTAATTAAAATTCATATTCAAGTAGATCTGAATTTTATAAAAATTTAGAAATTGGAATCGTTCAAATCGGAGTTAAAATGCAAAAGTTACAAGCGGTTGAAGTTTGAAAATTCAAGTAAAACAATAAACCGAATTAATTCATTTATTTTTCTATTGAAAAAATAATTTTTTGCGTCAGCCGGACACGTGGACCAATCGGGAGCCGCCACGTCGCCTCGGGTCCATGTACCCGGCGCACGGCACGGCTCGGGTCTACCGTGGACCCGGCCCACGGGAACATGTCTTACTGACATGTGGACCCCTCGGGTGACGTCAACGTGACGTCACCACGCCTCGGCCGAACGGAACTGACACGCGGGCCCCACCCGTGATGCCAGCATGACGTCACAGATGACGCCATGGAGCCGTTGGGCCGGCCACTGACATGCGGGCCCTACGCTGACGTCACGCGCTGACGTCAGCGACGACCGGGCGCGTCCGCGTGGACCGCGCCGGTCCAGCTCCCGTGCACGTGGCACGATCTGGGCCGTTGGTTTGAAATCCAACGGTCCAGATCGGATCTAAAACCGCACGTTGCGAAGCAACGCGGTTAACGCTAACCGTCCGATCTAGATCTAACGGTTGAGAACCAATCTAGGCACGGTGCAGTTACGTCTACGTGGCACAATCTAAGGCGTTGGATCTAGATCTAACGGCTGAGAATAGATCTAAATATTAACATGTGAGGCTTACCCGCGGTGATGTGGACGAATCCTGGCCGTGCGATGAAGATGCAACGGCTGAAAAGCTCGAGGTCTCGGCGGAGCTCGGCGGCCGGAGACGAAGACGATGACGAGCCCAACTGCGTTGCGGGCGTGCTCCGGCGAAGTGGATGGTGCTCCCAAGTGCGGCTCGTCACGACGGTTCTAGATCTGGGCACCAACACGGCGGAGGACGACGGCGGAAACGGCGAGAAACAGCGGCGGAACGCAACTCCAACTACGGCGAGCTCTAGCGGTTGAACGGCGGCGGCTCAGGCACGAAGGTCTAGGGCTACGGGTGCGCACGGAAGAGGGCTACACGGTGGCGGTGGCGGCGCTTTAAATAGGGCCCTCGGCTTCCGTGAAAATCGCGGAAACCGAGGTCCACCCGGCTGCAGTGGCGGAATCCGAATTGGATTCGGATTGGGCGACGTGGCGCAACGGTGGCCGTTGGATCAAGATCCAATGGTGCACGCGAATGGGTTTGGGTCCGGTCGGTCCGGCTCGGGTCGAACGAACAGTGCTAACCCGAAAGATTTTCCAGTGATTAAATACTTTAATTAATTTCTATACATTCAAACAATTCGAGAAAAATCGTAAAATGATCAGAAAAAATCCAGAAAAATTTTGTAAATACTTTGAAACATTTTGGACTCAAATAAAATATTTCCAACAAAATTTTATTTATAACTTTTAATTCTTTATCTATTTCAAAAGGGAATAAATTCAAATTAAATCCAATTAGTTCCAAATAAATTCCAAAAATTCACAAAAGTGCAAAATTTTATTTAAATTCATTAAAAGTACAATTTTGGGGTAAAGTGCATAACCTTTGCAGAGTGTACAACCTATTCGAATAGCCGAGTCCACGGCACTTGACACTGCTCATGGATTACAGTCAAGGGTTAGACTTTCATGAAAATAACTTGGACTTGAAAAGTTTGGTTGGGTTTAATGATGACGTTGATGGAAATGTGGATTAGGAAAGGGAAAGTGTTTACTTAACTCCTGGAATAGTTATTGATATTATCTTTACTTTTACTGCTTTCGAATCTATTTGTGCTACTTGTTAAATGATGTTTACTGCAAATGTACCTGTTAGCCTATCCTTTGAACTTAGCCATGCATGTAGAATATTAGTTTGCATTCTGTGCATGACTTGCTGAGTACCAAGTACTCACCCCTTGTAACAATACAACACCAGTTGAAGAAGAAGCGATGCCAGCTTTGAAGGAAGAACTTCAGGAGGAACCATCTATCTGAGGAGCGAGCTAGTCAGTTGCCTATGGTATACTGGATGACGCCACGTTGATGCTTTATTCCGCTGCAATTTATTTTTCTTAATAAGTTTTCGCCCTGTGTGGCGTACTCTTGTAACTTGACCATAAGGTCGAGTAACCAGTTTGGTTATTTTAATTAAAGTTCTTTATTACTATCGATGGGTATGATTGTGATATTTACCGATGTTGAGACTGTGTGCACTAGCGAGATCCTGGACTAGTGCTGAATACACAGAGGGTTCGGATTTGCAAATTCAGGTCCCGACATATACCGGCCCACAGCATTAGTGAAGGCCAATACAACACTTAGGGCCCACTCCTCTAGAAAGGGAAATCCAAGTAGATTAGGAAGGAGCCGGAATATGAGTAAGCCCCATTGGCTCGAAAATTTAAACTAGTTGAGCCTTTACTAACACAAGAGGGCCTACAAGACCTTTCATCGGAATCCAAAAGATTGCATGATTGGTACATGGAAGAAGCCAAAAAGCCGAAGGTAACACGCGTAATGAGTATCTTGATAAGCTTCAAGCACGAGCATCTTTTCAACCAGTCGTCTGGAGGCTTCTTCCCAGTCAACTTCGGGGAGTTATTCAATCTCTTCAACCTCGATGCTGAAATACCCCGGTCAATCAATCAGTGCAAATGAGGCATTATATAACATAAATAGTGTAATGAAATCAAATTGATCATTAAAGAATTGCTATTACAATTAATTATTACAAATTGGAAGCTATAAAATAATAATAATGTTATGAATTTAATTACATCAGTGATCATAAATTACATAAATGAATAATTACAAACAAAAAAAAATTACAATTATGTAAACTATGAAACATCGATGATCTTCGAATGTCTAATTGTAACCTGCAAAGCGAAATGCACGCATATAAGAAAGAGAATAGAATCAATGCATTAAATTGATTAAATAAAATCAGAATTAGATTGCCGTTAGCCCGGTAAAATAGTTATCGCTCAATGAGGTACTCGATATCGTCTGGGGATCAATTCGACGCCTCTTACAATCTATATTGCATCATTTAGCAATTAACAAACATGTTTAATCCGTAGACGTGCGTATTCTAAATTATCACGTGGTAGAAAATGTTTTTACCCTCAGCAAAGAGTAAAAGCCCACAGTAGAAATGAGATATGCATAAACCACTGTGCATTAGGATAGCTCACAGCTGAGCCACCCTAGCCAAAGCCAAGCCTCCTCCAAATTTAGAGCATTAGGTCACAACCATATGAGGCATCAAGCAAACCAAGCAATACAACACAAGAGAGCAATACCACCAGAGCAAACTTCAAAGCCAAGCTCACAAGCACAACCCAGAGAGCAACCCAAGAGAGCCAAGCTCAAGTCAAGAACATCATCCAGGAGCTCAAGCAAAGAAGGCCCATATCAGGAGACCAAGGAACAAGCCACTAGGAGGATGAGTGAGCTAGGAGGCAGGAGGAGAAGTGAAGAGAAGGTCAATGCAACCACATCAGCAGCACTGATCACAGCCAGCACCACCTCCCCATCTTTCCCAATATTCCATTCCATTCCCTACAACCAGGTACTCCCTCAAATCCCTCTTACCAGTAGAGTGGCATAGTGTAGCAATAGCAATAACAAAAATGAACTAGAACTGAAGCTGAATGGTCTTAGTAGCAATCACAAGGGGTTGCATCATATGCCCCCCTTAACTCACATGTACTCCCCTGACGCACGGCAAGCTAAGGTCGTCGTTGCCACACCATCCAACCTGTGCTTGCAATCAATTAGACATCACAGACCAAAAAGGGAAATTATTTCAAGTGTAATACATGGCATCAACTCATCATTTACCATGTCGATCAAACCCCAATGAAGCCACTCTAAATCATACCTCCAACTAAATAACCATGCACATCATAGAACAATCAACCATCTCATGGTATGGACAAAGTAATCAATCAAAATAGTAAACCACTAATCATCAGTAGTAGCAAGAAGGAAGTATGGAGCTAGGGTTTACCAAGCCCTAGTGAAAAGGAGGGGCTAGCCAAAGGCAGATGTAACCTAAAAAAAGTGGGGGGGGGAGAGCAGGTAGGCGTGAGGTAGGGTTGTGGTGGACCGAGTGGCCGGATGTGCCAAGGCGATGGAGGGTCTAAGTCAGGCCGTCGGTAGGGGGGGCGAGGGGAGGCCCAGGTAGCCAAATCTGCCGGATCTACGAGAGGCGCCATGTGAGAGAGAGGAAGAGATTAGTGAAGGGAAAAGGGGACGCTAGCCGAAGGGATAAGGTCACAGGAAAGAAGAAAAGAAAAATGGAAAGAAAAGAAAGAGGAGGATGAAAAAAAGAAGAAAAAAGAAAGAGAAAGATTGAAAATTTGATATTATTTTTAAAAATTTCATAAAATAAGTAATTAATTAAAGAAATGATCACAACACATCATTACGTTATTAATTGCGTGAAAATTTGTTGCAATTAAATAAATTAAAAGGAAAATAAGAGGACAGAAAAGAAACAAGAAAAAGAAGAAAAATATAATTTCAATTAATTAATAAAATTATGAATCAATTCATTCATGTGAACAACTCCTCGTTAAGCAGAATGAGTTAAAAATCTATTGAATCGATAATCTCAGTCGGTCGACAAAATTAAATGAAGCACGATGGAAGAAAATGTTAAAAAGCTCTAAAAATCATAAAATAAAATTTTTAAATCTTAAAACAATAAATGAAATGAGTTGGACACCTTTGTCGATGTTCAGGACCTGGGTTCCTAGATTGAGCTTTTGAATGTATTTTGGGTTGCCTTTATTTATTCAAATGACATTGAAAGGGGCACTATGGATGGATGGGAATTGGATTGTATTTCTTTTCTCTAGACAAGGTATAGAGTGGTGGATCACAAGACTGTCAAGTGCTATCTTGCATTCTTCTTGCTATTGCAATTGTTATTGTAGGTTGATTCGTTTGTTGTTGCTTCTTGCTCTCGTTCTCCTTTTTCCGTTCTTCGTTGCCTTGTCCTTGGCTGGAGAAGCCTATTTATAGCCTTGAAGGGATGGCAGTTGTCATCTTTAGAGGGGTGTCTTCTTGTCAAGAGGCGTTGTTTGGTCAAAATATGTCTTCTTACTGAAAGGATGACTTAAATCTATGTTGGCATGGTAAAAGACGTCATAGCCTAACTTGATGGTTTCTCAGATCGGGATATCGCCAACCTGGAAACGCTTAGTTGTCATCCGACTTGAATTAGGTCGGTTGGTCTTTATGCGGTCAATAGAAATCTTAATCAATTATAATATTAGTGTGTCTTTTTGAAATGTGGGCTGTATTTATGAGGATATGATTTGATTATCATCGTTAGCTAGCCCCTAGATCTTGAGAGAACATGTAACACCCCAATTTTTGCTTTACATGAATTTAAATGAAATTTTGCACTTTGGTGAATTTTTGGAATTTTCTGGAATTTATTTAGATTTATTTGGATTTAATTTGAATTTATTCCCTTTTGAAATAATTAAAGAATTAAAAGTTTTAAATAAAGTTTTGTTGTAAATATTTTATTTGAGTCCAAAATGTCTCAAAGTATTTTCCAGAATTTTTCTGAAATTTTTCTGATTATTTTGCTATTTTTCTCGAATTAATTGAATTTCTAGAAATTTATTTAATTATTTAATCGCTGGAAATTGCCGAGTGGGTTTTACTGTTCAAGCGACCGGGCCCGAGTCAGACTCGAGTCCGAGTCCGACCCGAGCCAGCCATGCCACGCGGTTCGGTCCAACCGCGTCGGGCCCGAGCCAACCGAACCCTAGCCGCGTGACCCAGCGTTGCGCCACGTCGCCCAATCCGAGTCCCGTTCGGACTCCGCCGCCGCAGCCGGGTGGACTTCGGTTTTCGCGATTTTCACGGATGCCGAGACCTCTATTTAATGCGCCGCCGCCATCGTGTTCCTCTCTTCCGTGTGCACCCGTAGCCCTAACCCACCGAGCCCAAGTCGCCGCCATTCGCCCACTAGAGCTCGTCGAAGTTGGATTCGTGCTCCGCTGTGGTTTTCTGCTTTTTCTGCCGCCGTCTGCCGTCCTCCGCCATCACCGAGCCCAGATCTGGATCCTCGCGTCGAGGCGCACCCGTGGTGACCACTCACCCCGCCGGAACCGCACCACAACGCCGTCGCGTGGGTCGTCGTCCTCGTCTCTGGCAGCCGCCATCGCCGCCCCCGAGATTTATCCACCATCTGATCAAGATCAAACAGCCACGGTGAGTCCACGTCACCCAAACCGTAGAGAACCAGATTAGATCTAGACCGTTAGATCCAGATCCAACGATCAGCGTTCGTCCACGTCACCCCGTAATGAATCCACGTTGCGGTAATTAGATCCAAACTCAGCCGTTGGATTTAGATCCAACGCTTGGAATTGTGCCACGTAGCCCGTAACCGCACCGTGCTAGGAGTGATCTCAGCCGTTAGATCTAGATCGTACGGTTGGAGTTAACCCGCGTGGTAGAGTTGACGTGATCTCAGCCGTCCGACCGAGATCGAACGGCATAGATTGAGCCACGTGTCGCCACCCGAGTCATGCCACTCCACCCCACGGTGAGGCGAGATCCCGATCGGATCTCGAACGGTCCAGATCAACCGCGTTATTCCAAAATGTGTGGGATGCGATCCGATCTGGGCCGTTGATTTTCAAATCAACGGCCGAGATCTAGCCACGTGCGCGGAAGTTGGACCGTCGCGGTCCACACGGGTCAGGAGCGGCCGCCGCTGACGTCACGCGTGACGTCAGCGTGGGGCCCGCGTGTCAGCGAGACAGCCAACCGCACCATGACGTCACCGCTGACGTCACGGTGGGGCCCGCATGTCAGTATCATCAGCCGAGCGTGGTGACGTCAGCAGCTGACGTCATCCCGTGGGTCCCATGTGTCAGTGACACGTGAACCCGTAGACCAGGTCCATCGTGGACCAAAACCGAACAGTGGACCGAGTCCATGGACCGTGGCGTCATGCTGACGTCATAATTCGATTTTTCAATAGAAAAATAATTCGGTGGAAATTCAAATTCCATGCTGACGTCATAAATTGGATTTTTCAGTAGAAAAATAAATGAATTAATTCGGTTTATTCTTTTATTTGAATTTTCAAACTTCAAACGCTTATAACTTTTGCGTTTTAATTCCGATTTGAGCGATTCCAATTTCTAAATTTTTATAAAATTGAGATCTACTTAAATATGAATTTTAATTAATTTTTGAATATGAAAATTTCTCTGTTTATATTTAATTAATAGATTCTTTAAACTTTAAACAATTGTAACTTTTGCATTTTAACTCCGTTTTGGGCGTTCGAATTTCTAAAAATTTGTAAAATTATGCTCCTTCTGTTTATGGACTTTATTTGAACTTTTGGGCCAAGTCTATGTCGACGATTGGAGAACGGGCTCCCGTCGAGCTTACTTGTTGAACGAGGGATCAACAGGGCCCCGTCGTACGAACCGGGGCGATTGTCCGAGCGATGCGAGGTCGGGAGAAAGACACGTGGTGTTTATCCTGGTTCGGGTCTCTCACTACCGAGTTAATAGCCCTACTCCAGTATATTGTGTTTATGCGATTTTTCTTCTCCCGTCCGCAGATGCTCTTGGGGGGTTTAAATACAGTGGTTGAGGATACATAGAAGGTAACTACCCCCTAGATTTACGCTATGCACTCATATTCGTGGTGCCCACGATCTGGCGTCCTTGATCCGCGCGTTTTTTGAATTTCCGGTGCGCCCTCCCCCCTTGATTTCCGGCGGATTGATCGCTACCTTCCTTCTTAGTGGTATGACCGAGTCCCTCGACAACCTACCCGGGTATGGCGAGCATGTTTGCTCGTGGTTGTCCGATATGGTCTTAAGAGAATGGGCGGACACGCATGCTCGGGAGATACGCTGCTCGGATGGTCTCCCGAGCATCTTCCGCTGGTACTACATGATCGGTGGCCTCAGGATCCTCCGGGGGTACCACGGTCTTTTATCAGATAATCAATCCCTGACAGTGTATGTATTGTTTTATTTATTTATTGCTATTTGCACGCATTACGAGTAGACGTTGAAGTACCCGAGGGCTTCGAAGGTGAAGTGTTGACCCAGGAGCCAGCTCAAGCCCAAGAACAAGTACTTTTTGAAGGCAAGTTATGCTTTGACCATATTGATCCCATTTTTAAAATTAATTTAATTTAAATTATTGTATGCTAATTTAATTCAAAATTGCTTAAATTATTTCCGGGAATTAGATAAATGCCAAATTGCAGTATGACACCTTGATTATTTAATTATGTGCTATGAACCCTTGTCACCCTAGTTGTGGAATATTTAGTTGGACATCATTAAAATTGGCAACATTGGGTATTTAGATCGTTGTAGTTATTGCTTAGACTGCTACGTGCTCATGACATGATTTTGGACAATTAAATGTTAATATTGACTTAATGAGATATTGAACCTATTTGGAGAAGTATCATGTGTCGTGTTGATGATGGCACGTGGTGAATGGTAATCAACTAGGTTTGATAAATAGATTTGGACCGGGACAATTGGCAAGAATGATATGGTGGGCCATGAATGGCACCGGGGATGTCGTTTTGGTTCTTCGGGTAGTCTTGCCCTGGTCATCCTAAGGACTTAACCTTGCAAGCCTTTGATCTGAGTCAAACGTGCAACCACATGTCCACAATGGGACGGACCTAGTTGAGTAAGTTACTAATAACTTGCATGTGAAACCTCGGGGTGTCAACTACACCTTTTGTGTAGCTTGAAAGGGGAGTGTACCAAGGCCACGGCATGGTACCCGTCCAATGGTATGTCGGTCCCATACTTCGCCTCTGTTAAGGGAAGGGATGGTGTATGACAGAAATCGGAGAGGCTCACTTGTTTAGTTTGCGGTCTCCGAAAGGCTTTGTTACAATCACTCGCCTTTGTGGTGTTTGACTGTATCTTGTGGGTAAGGTGCATAACCTCTGCAGAGTATAAAATCTATTCGAATAGCCGTGTCCGCGGTACTGGACATTGCTCAGGGATTACAGTCAAGGGTTATACTTTCATGAAAACAACTTGGACTTGGAAAGTTTGGTTGGGTTAAATGATGATGTTGATGGAAATGTGGATTAGGAAAGGAAAAGTGTTTACTTAACTCTTGGAAATGTTATTGATATAATCCTTTACATTTACTGCTTTCGAATCTACTTATGCTACTTGTTAATTGCTGTTTTACTGCAAAAGTACCTGTTAGCCTATCCTTTGTAATAAGCCATGCATATAGAATATTAGCTGCATTCTTGCATGACTTGCTGAGTACCAATTACTCACCCTTGCCACAATACAACATCAGTTGAAGGAGAAGCGACGCTAGCTTTGGAGGAAGAACTTCAGGAGGAGCCGTCTACCTAGGGAGCGAGCCGGTCGATTTACTGTGGTATACTGGATGGCGCCACGTTGATGCTTTTATTCCGCTGCAATTTATTTCCTTAATAAGTTTTCGCCCGGTGTGGCGTACTCTTGTAACTTGACCATAAGGTCGAGCAACCAGTTTAGTTATCTTAATTAAAGTAATATATTACCATCGATGTGTATGATTGTGATATTTACCGATGTTGAGGCTGTGTGCACTAGCGTGATCCTGGACTAGTGCTGAGTACACAGAGGGTCCGGATTTGCAAATTCGAGTCCCGACAGAACACATGTATTCTCTCAAGGCTTTTTAGCTTTCGAGACCTTAGAGTACCACACTATTCATGTCAATTATAGTGTCTCGAGGAAATATTTTTGATTTCCTTGGTAACCAAATCGACGGTGAAAAGGTATAAATATGGGGAAGAGGTGCTTCGGTAACCAAATCGATGGTGAAAAGGTATAAATATGGGGAAGAGGTTTCCCTGAAGCACTTCACGCTTTCAGACCTCTTTTAGCGCAAAAAACAACTTGTCTTTTCCGCTTGCTTTCTTTTTTTCTCTTCAGGCTTTTCATCTTTCGTGTTCTTGTTTTGTTTTTGAGAAAATTTGATTAAGAACGGAGGTGAAAAGTCTTAAGAACTAAAAGAAAGTTCAAAACTTTTCATCTCTCGATTTCTTCCACTTTTTTGCAATGAAGAAATCGATCTTGACCGAGGCAAAGATCCAGGAGTTAGTTGATGAAAGTTTGATCCCTGCTCGCAAAATACTGCGATGGGATCCTTGCGGTGAGGATTCTAAACCTGTTCCCTAAGAGGCAAGGATTGTTCTCTTCGCCGTTTTGTTCAACTAGGGCTTCGTCTTCTTGAGAGCGAATTTCTGGCCGATGTGCTCGATCATTACAAGATTGAGCTTCATCATTTTCCTTCTAATTCTATCTTAATTTTAAGTGTTTTCTTGCATCTTTGCGAGGCTTTTCTTGGTATTTCTCCTTATGTTCGCATTTTTCACCACAGTATACTAAAAATAATAAGACCCCCGAAATTTTAGGGAGTGTTTACTTCAAACTTCAGTCTGGTCTCGTGTATCCCTTGCTGTTCATCAAGGATACATGGAAGGACTACAAGAAGGAGTGGTTTTATTCGAAGATCCCAAGCGGTAGTCGCTTGAGGTTCACCGGTAAGATCGTTCCTTCCTGGACTAAGGCGGAAGGAAAAGAAGAGAGGGACTCCTTAAAACTTACTAACGAAGAAAGCAAAATTATTGATGCTATCTTCATCTTGGTGGAAGGAGGACTTACGTGACATAAAACCGTATATGTGAAGGATCATTGTTTTTGATCCAATTGTTTTTGATGATGAGTATTTGAAAAGAGTTGAAATTGATTTGATTTGATTATTTGATAAGATTTGAAAGTGGTTTGATTATTTAGTGGTTGTATGGATTAATGTGAGTCAAGTCGCGGACTTGGGCTCGGAAATTGTTTTTGTGTTTTTTGTTCACGTGCAGGTGTTGCTTGAGGTCGAACGTGGTCGGTGACTGGTCCGAGACTAGGTTCAGGGAGTAACTGAGGTCGTGAGGGTCGAAGGTGTCATGCGAAACGTTCGGACTAGAGAACAGTGCACGTGAGGTCGAGATCGTTGCAGCATAGCGGCAGGCGAGCCGTACGCGTGATTACGAAATTTTTAAATGCATGTGTAGATATAGTATTTATGCATGTGTGCGTGTGTGTCATGAATATGTGTGTGCGTGTGTTGCACATGTGTGTGTGTGAGTTGTGTCGTGAGAGCAAGTGAGTGTGCATTGTGTGTTATGTGTGTGTGCGTGAGTGCATCTTTGTGTTGCATGCATGTCGGGACCCCGAATTTGCAAATCCGGACCCTCTGTGTATTCAGCACTAGTCCAGGAACGCGCTAGTGCACACAGTCTTAACATTGGTAAATATCACAATCATACCATTCGATATTATCAAAGTACTTTATTTAAATAACCAAAGTGGTTACTCGACCTTATGGCCAAGTTACAAATATATGCCTCGCAAGGCGAAACTTATTCAGAGAAAAATAATAGCAGCGGAAAATCAAATAGCTTCGTGGCGCCATCCAGTATACCACAGTCAACTGACTGGGCTCGCATCCCTAAGTAGACGGATCCTCTTGGAATTCCTCATCCGAATCAGGCGTAGTCTCCTCTTCAACCGGTGTTGTGTTGAGGCAAGGGTGAGTACTTGGTACTCAGCAAGTCATGCAGAATGCAAGCTAATATACTATATGCATGGCTTGGTACAAAGGAATAGCTCATGGTATATTTGCAATAAACATCATTTGAAAAGTAATATAAGTAGATTCGAAAGCATTAGAAATAAGTAAAGCGTAAATAACTTTTCAAGAAGTTTAATAAACATTTTTCCCCATCCTAAACCACATTTCCATCATCTGCATTTTTAGACCAACCCAACTTTTCAAACCAAAGTTATTTTTGAGAAAATCTAACCCTTGATCAGTAATTCCGAGCGATGTCCAATACCGCGGACACGGCTATTCGAATAGATTCTAAACTCTGCAGAGGTTATGCACTTTACCCACAAGATACAAATCAAACACCACAAAGGCGAGTTCAGTAACAAAGTCTTTCTAAACCTCTAACAATACAAGTGGTCCTCCCCGGTTATTAAGACTAACCCTTCCCTTCGCTAAGGCGAAGTCTAGGCCAATCAACTGCGTTAGATGGGTACTGGCCTCACTCCGATGACGCTCCCCGCATAACTTACACAAAGGGTGTAGTTGACCTCCCGAGGTCCCACAGTGCGTTATTAGCAACTTAGTCAACTAGGTCCGTCCCATTACTGCACATGTGGTTGCACGTTAGACCCAGTTCAAAGGCTTGCAAGGTTAAGTCCTTAGGGTGACCAGGCAAGACTACCCAAGAACCAAATCAACATCCCCAATGCCACAACCGCCCACTGATTACTCTTGCCACATGCCCCTGGCCGAAAATCGTTTATCAAACCCCAGTTGATTACCATGCACCACGTGCCATCAACATCACATGATACTTTTCCAAAACAGGTTCAATATATCATTAAGTCAATATTAACATTTGATTGTCCAAAATCATGTCATGAGCACGTAGCGTGTCTAAGCAAAGATACTACAACGGTCTAAACCCATGTTGGCAATTTAATAATGTCCAACTAGTAAACCACAACTAGGGTGACAAGGGTCATGGCACATACTTAAATAATCAAGGTGTCATACAAAGAAATTGGTACTTATCTAATCCCCAAGTTTAAACAAAGTATTTTTCTACTTGAACTAGCATGCAATAGTTTAAATCAAAATAGATTTTCGAAATAGGATCAACATGGTCAAAGCACAACTTGCCTTCAAAAAGTACTTGCTCTTGGTCTTGAGTTGGATCCTGAGTCAATACTTCTCCTTCGAATCCTTCCGGCACTTCAACGTCTACTCGTAAAGCGTGCAAATAGCAAATACCCAAATAAACAGTAGGCAAAAAGTGTCCAAACATCCAAATAAAATCCATAAATAGAAAGAACATAATTTTATGGATTTTTAGAAATTGGAATCGTCAAATTTGGAGTTAAGACGCAAAAGTTATGATTATTTAAAGTTTGCATAATCATTTAAATAATTTTGCAGAGAAAAACTTTAGTCCAAAAATTAAATAAAATTCATATTTAGGTAGATCTCAATTTTATACAAATTTAGAAATTTGAATCACTCAAATCAGAGTTGAAACGCATAAAAGTTATAAGCGTTTGAAGTTTTGAAATTCAAATCAATTATTAAACCGATTTATTAAACCATTTTCTTTTCGGAAAATCATTTATTGCGTCGGCGAGGACACGTGGCAGCCTCGATTGGTTGGTCGACGTCACCGGTCCATGGACTTGGTCCACGCTTGGCTCGGGTCCACTGTGGACTCGGTCCACGACTCTACGTGTCGGCCCGACATGTGGGCCTACTCGGGTAGCGTCATCGGCGGCGTCGGCGGGGCTCGGCCGCAGTCTTGGCGGCAGTGGGACCCACCGATGACGTCCACGGGTGGCGTCGGCGCTGGCTGGGTCGGCCGGCCGACATGCGGGCCCTCGACACGCGGGCCCGGCGTGTCGGCGTCCTACTGCCAGCGTGGGCCGGCGACGCGTCGGTCCAACTTCCCGACACGTGGCGCAATCTCGACCGTTGATTTGAAATTCAACGGCCGCGATTAGATCCAGGGTTAACGTGTTGAATCTACTCGATGACCGTGGGCCGTTCGATCTAGATCGGACGGTCCGGATCTAATCCTATAATAATCACTACCACGGCACGTGGCGATTGTGAACCGTTGGATCTTGATCCAACGGTCCAGATCTAATCGGGTTTGGAACACGTGAACTCACCTCAACCGCACGATCAAGATCGGACGGCGCACAGAGTTCGCGAGGGCGATGGCGATGCGGCGGAGCTGCAGCCACCGGAGACGGAGACGACGACGAGCCCGACGGCGCTCCGGGGTCGTTCCGGCGAAGTGAATGGTCTCTTCGGGTGCGCCTGGCTTCGGGGTTCCGGTTCTGGGCTCCTTCTCGGCGGAAGACGACGGACGGCGGCGAGACGAGGCAAAAACCGCGGCGGAGTGGCGCTCAACTACGGCGAGCTCGCACGGGCAAACGGCGGCGGCTCAGGCGAGATGGCTCGGGGGAACGGGTGCGCAAGGATGAGGGCAACCTCGGGGCGTGACCAGGGCTTTAAATAGCCTCGGCGTTCGTGCCCGAGACGGAAACCTAATTCTACACGGCGGCGGAGTCCGGCTCGGTCTCGGCGGAGACGACGACGCACAGCCGTCCACGTGGCACGATCAACGGCCACGATCGCACGGGCGCGATCGGATCCGGGCCGGATACGGCTCGAACCGGTACGGGCGGATCTCAGCCGTTGGATCTTGATCCAACGGTTGGGATTGATTAGGGTTGGGAGCTGGTTTGGTCGAGTCAACTGGCTCGGGTCGGACTCGAGTCCGACTCGGGTTCCGACTCGGTCGGATGAACAGTACTCGACCCGAGTTGAATTTCCAGCGATTTAATATTTAAAATAATTCCCAGTAATTCATTTAATTCATTAAAAATAGCAAATGACTCAGAAAAATTCCAGAAAAATTCTTGAAAATATTTTGGATTATTTTGGACTCAAATAAAATATTTCCAACAAAATTTTATTTGCAAAATTAAATTCTTTAATTATTTCAAAATGGAATAAATTCAAATAAATTCCAAATAAATCCAAATAAATTCCAGAAAATTCCAAAATTCACCAAAGTGCCAAATCACACATGAATTCAATAAAAGCAAAATTTTGGGGTGTTACAAACCTCCCCTTAATAGAATCTCGTCCCGAGATTCAGTGGCTTACTAAAGGAATAGGTTTGGAAATTCTTTCTTCAAATCCTCTTCGCGCTCCCAAGTCGCTTGGCTTTCTTAATGGTTGCTCCAATCGAACTCTCTGAAACGGGTTGACTTGTTTCTAGTTTCTCGATCCATTGTGTCCGTAATCCTCACAGATGCTCCTTATAAGTCAAGTCCTCTTGCAACTCGATTAACTCTAGCGGTGTATGCATTTCCTTAGGAACTCGTAGGCACTTCTTCAACTGAGACACATGAAATACATCATGCACTCCTGCCAACGACTGTGGCAACTCCAGCTGATAAGCAACTTCGCCTCTGCTACTCAAAATCTTAAATGGTCCAACATAGCAGAGTGCGAGTTTCCCTTTGGCATGGAACCTCTTAACTCCCTGAGGCGTAACTCGAGGTATACAAAGTCTTCTCGGTTCAAAACTCAATTCTCGGCGACGATTGTCGGATAACTCTTCCGTCGAGATTGGGCTATCTTCAACCTTTCCCTAATCATGGCGACCGCTCTTCACCTCTTGAAGAATATCGTGCCCAAAGACACGGCGCCACGGTCTCATTCCAATTCAATGGCGTCCGACAGGTCGACCATACAAAGGCCTCAAAAGGTGACATCTCAGAACTAGCCTGATAACTATTGTTGTAATCGAACTCGGCATCACGGTAAACTCTTATCCCAAGAAGTAGCATAAGCTAATGCACAAGCTCTCAACATATCCTCCGAATCTGGTTGACTCTTTCTGGTCATTCCGTCTGCCTGTGGATGATAAGTCAGATCAAGTTCAAACAGTTCCCATGGCTTCATGCAACTTATTCCGGAACCTTGAGGTAAATTGGGTACCTCTGTCCGATACAATCCTCTTTGGCACTCCGTGCAAACAGACAATCCTGATCATGTACAATTCTGCTAATTTATCTCCCGAGTAAGTGGTCTTCACGGGGATAAAATGGGCTACTTTAGTCAAGCGATCCACTATAACCCATATGGAGTCATAACCTCCTTGAGTCTTTGGCAAACCGGTAATGAAATCCATTCCGATTTCCTCCCACTTCCACTCAGGTATTTTCAGCGGTTGTAGCAATCCTGCTGGTCTCTGATGCATTGCCTTGACTCTCTGGCATACGTCGCACAATGCAACATGCTCGGCAACTTCACGTTTCATACTTGGCCACCAGAATCTCTCCTTCAGATCCTGATACATCTTGGCGCTTCCAGGATGAATTGAGTACTTAGAGTCATGGGCTTCTTCCAGAATCAGTTGCTTTAACTCCTTTTTGTTAGGCACACAAATGCGATCCTTCATCCACAACGTGCCTTGCTCATCCAACTTGAAGTCCTCTGCCTTGCCTTCCTCCTTGATGGACTTAATCCTGCGGATCTTGTCATCATCCCTCTGTCCTTCTCGGATCTGATCCTCTAGGGTAGGCTTTACTTCTAATGCGGCCAAGAATCCCCTAGGTACTACCTCAATCTTCATTTTCTGAAAATCCTCACATAACTCATCCTGACTTGTGGCTAGCAACGTACTCACGGTATGGCTTTTCCGACTCAGGGCATCGGCTACTCGTTGGCCTTCCCGGATGGTAATGGATTCCAACATTATAGTCTTTGATCAACTCTAACCATCTCCTCTGCCTCATATTCAGATCCGACTGGGTGAATATGTACTTAAGGCTCTTATGATCCGTATATACTTCACATCTGTTTCCAATCAGATAGTGACGCCATATCTTCAAAGCATGCACTACTACGGCCTAACTCTAAGTCATGTGTCGATAATTTTCCTCATGCGGCCTCAATCGCCTTGATGCATAAGCGGCGACCTTTCCGCTCAGACAAGACACATCCAAGTCCTTGGCGCGATGCGTCACAATAAATATCGAAGCTTTGAGCAACATCCGGTAGAACTAACACCGGTGCCGACGTCAATCGCTTCTTCAGCTCCTAAAATCCTTTCTCACATTCCGGCGTCCATGCAAACTTCTTTTCCTTCTTCAGCAGTTGCGTAAGGGGTTTCGCAATCGTCGAGAAGCCTTCGATGAAACGGCGGTAGTATCCTGCCATTCCAAGGAAACTCCGAATCTGGGTCACAGCCTTCTACCGCTCCCAATGTAACACATCTTCTACTTTGATTGGATATACGTAGACTACTTATTAGGTAATTACATTTACAAGAAAATCCACCTTGTCCTTCCAATAATCACACTTGTTGAGCTTGGCGAAAAGTTGTCGCTCCTCGGCTTTTCCAAAACTCGCCTTAAGTGTTCGGCATGTTCATCCTCTGCCTTGGAGTAGATTAGGATATCATCTATGAACACGACGACAAACTTGTCCAAATATTCTATGAACACCTTATTCATCATATTCATGAAATAAGTGGCGCATTAAATCGATCCAAAGGACATAATCAGAACTCGTAATGTCCATATCTTGACGAGAATGCGTCTTGAATATCTTCTGATCGGATCTTCAACTGATGGTATCCCGATCTAAGATCAATCTTGGAGAAAACTCCGGCTCCTCTCAGTTGATCAAACAAATCATCGATCCTGGGTAGCGGATACTTATTCTTCACGGTGACTTCATTGAGTGCACGGTAGTCAATGCACATCCTGAAACTCCCGTCCTTCTTCTTGACAAACAAAACTGGTGCTCCCCACGGCGACGAACTCGGTCTGATAAATCCTTTCTCCATTAACTCTTCTAGTTGTTTCTTCATTTCTACCAACTCCTCGGTGGACATCCGATAGGGTCTCTTTGCTATCGGTGCTGTACCAGGTACAAGCTCTATCACAAACTCTATGTCCCTGTCTGGCGGCATACCAGGTAGATCTTCAGGAAAAACATCGGGGTACTCATTCACTACTGGGACATCCTCTATGCTGATTGCCTTGGTACTGTTAACCATCAACTGTCCATCTCTAACTGCCGTGGCTTGAAATTCCACTTTCTTTCCGCACGGGCTCTCAACTGAGATAGTCCTTCGTCCACAATCCAATACGGCCTTGTGCTTGGATAACCAATCCATTCCCAATATGACGTCTAAGGTCTGGGTTTCCAAAATTATAAGGTTTGCTAGGAACTCTATTCCATCTATTAGTATTCTCACCCCGGAACATCCTACTTTCGTTCGGAGTTCGGAACCAGGGGTTTGAACTAAAAGCATGCACTTAAGTCTTGCAATCCTCAAATCATTTCTAGTAGCAAAGCCTTGCGAAACAAACGAATGCGAAGCTCGAGTCAAACAAAAGCATGCAGGTGGAGTTAACAGTAACTTACCCAAGATCTGACGTCCGTAGCATTCTGCAGTGCATCCGCGGTGACATGGTTGACTCGGCCTCTCACCACGGTCTGGGGTGTGGCTCTCGTGCCGGGCGCCCTAGCCGGGTGGTTCCTAGGTTGAAGCGAATCGGGTCACTCTCGCTGTCTTCTTTGGACAAGCTGTTGGCAAAGTGTCTCGCTCGTTGCGCTTGTAGCAAAGCGTCTCACTGTTCCTTGCCGATCGCTCGAGTAGTGTTTCTAGCGGGGGCTGGGGTTTGGTAGTTCTGATTGGCGGGTCTTGGTGCTGGGGATGGTGTCCTTGTTGCATTCTGCGCTTCCTGTTCTCGTCCAGTTCCTTGCGCTTGTCCTCAAGAATAAGCGCCTTATTCACCAACTCTTGGAAATCTGGAAAGGTGTGGGTGATCAATCCTACTTGCAATCCTGAGTTAAGTCCCTTCATAAAACGAGACTGTCTGGATTTATCTGTCGCTGCATCCTCAAAGCGTAGCGTGCTAGCTGTGTGAACTTGTTCGTAGTCGACCATCGGCCGATTACCTTGCTTCAAAGGTTCTCTGAACTCCTCCTTCTTAAGGTCCATGATTCCTTCAGGCACGTGATCTTGTCGGAATGCACCGTGAACTCTTCCCAAGTGATATCTTGAGGGTTCTCTTGCGTGGCACAGAAGTTCTCCCACCATTCGGCGGCTGTTCCTTCCAACTGATGAGAAGCGTAGAGTACCTTCTCATTTCCTATGCATTGAGCTATGTGTAGCTTCCTCTCGATTGATCTTAACCAATCATCGGCCTCCAATGGATTGGCATTCCCAGAGAAAGTGGGTGGGTGAGTTCTCATGAACTCTGACAGTCTTGTATTCTGGCGTGGTCCCTGATTAACTTGATTGGCTGTGGCCTGAGCAGTGACGTGCTGCATTTGTTGCATCATAGCATGCATCAACTGAGTCTGGACAGCAAGAAAAGCTCTGAAATTCTGCATATCCAGTGGCGGTGCTGGTGCTCCATCATTGGGGTTTTCTGCTGGGCGAGAACCACTCCCATTGCTTCCAAAGTTTCCACGGGTGTTCACCATCTGTTGGTTTGCTCTAGGTTTAGAGATGAGAGGGAAACAAGAATAGACAAGTAACATGGAACTTATGCGGGGCGAAAGGTGTAACTTTAAGGTCCAACTTTATTATTGATATTAATAGCTTGGTATGGTTGCTTACTATGCCTAAGGGCCTTACAACACATACTGCACACTCAGCAAACAAAGCAAATCCAAATCGAACTAATTCTAGAGTCTAACGCCTAAAGGGTGACTCTTTATTCTATGACGCGACTCGGCGAAGGAGTCTCACTATAGAACCTATGCTCACTCATCGAGAAAACCTCCACGGCACGGTGCGGGTCTTTGTGGCATAGGCGCCAAACGATCGCCATGTCCAAAGAATCGTGTCCTCTATGGTAGTCGAAGAAGCAGTGTCCTCATCGAGATCTGACTCCTCTGGATCTGGCTCGTGTAGCTCGAGTACTGGCTCTGGGTCTGGTCCATACAAGGTCATCTCCAACTCGTCAATCCTTCGTAGAAGGTGTGCCACATACTCTTGAGCTTCCCGCCATCTGTTCTTCTCTGTCGTGATCTCCCTGCGGGCCTTCTGTAGCTCCTTGCTTGTATTATCTAGTACATCCTCCTGGGCGACGACAAATCGTGCCAACTGTGTAACCGTGGCATCCTCATCCTGAATCGCCTTCGGGTCAAGAAGGTTATCGCTGCGCGGATGGTAACGGAACACCGTACTCTCCAATTCTCTGGCGTAGATACGGGTAATGTGCCGCATTGCTCGTCGTGATACTTCTTGGATACCCATCTGCATTGTAGATCTCCTGGCAGTGCAGTGTATCGGGCGATTGCCTGGGCCCTTTTTCCTAGCAGGTACCTCAATCCTTACGTCACAAGCCTTGATCAATCCCGCTTGTCTGATCACTTCCACTTGGTATTGGGGCTTCTCAAAATCTCCGAGAGTCTGTAGCATATGCCAAAGTTCTGCAGCGTGACCAACTCCCAGATCAACGTAGTTGAACTCTTCCTCCATCTGTCACAAGAGTGCTTTACGTAAGAACTCGGAATTTTTAAATTGTGACAAGGTAAGGGAAAATTTCAGCAAGAGACAAGAAAAGAGAGAAGGGGATAAGTCGAGATGTCATTTCTTATCTTGACAATTTTTTTTTTTTAGCTTTTAGAAAATAGGTTTTATCCTCACTACGACCATTCTAGCTAGGGTTGAGCCTACAGTCAAGTATGGCTCTGATACCACCTCTGTCGGGACCCCGAATTTGCAAATCCGGACCCTCTGTGTATTCAGCACTAGTCCAGGAACGCGCTAGTGCACACAGTCTTAACATTGGTAAATATCACAATCATACCATTCGATATTATCAAAGTACTTTATTTAAATAACCAAAGTGGTTACTCGACCTTATGGCCAAGTTACAAATATATGCCTGCAAGGCGAAACTTATTCAGAGAAAAATAATAGCAATGAAAATCAAATAGCTTGCGGGCGCCATCCAAGATACCACAGCAACCGATCGGGCTCGCATCCCTAAGTAGACGGATCCTCTTGGAATTCCTCCTCCGAAAGTGGCGTAGTCTCCTCTTCAACGGTGTTGTGTTGAGGCAAGGGTGAGTACTTGGTACTCAGCAAGTCATGCACAGAATGCAAGCTAATATACTATATGCATGGCTTGGTACAAAGGAATAGCTCAAGGTATATTTGCAGTAAACAACATTTGAAAAGTAATATAAGTAGATTCGAAAGTAGTAGAAATAAGTAAAGCGTAAATAACTTTTCAAGAAGTTTAATAAACATTTTTCCCCATCCTAAACCGCATTTCCATCATCTTCATTATTAAACCAAACCCAACTTTTCAAACCAAAGTTATTTTTGAGAAAATCTAACCCTTGATCAGTAATTCCCGGCGATGTCCAATACCGCGGACACGGCTATTCGAATAGATTCTAAACTCTGCAGAGGTTATGCACTTTACCCACAAGATACAATCAAACACCACAAAGGCGAGTTCAGTAACAAAGTCTTTCGGAAACCTCTAACAATACAAGTGGTCCTCCCGGTTATTGCGCACTAACCCTTCCCTTCGCTAAGGCGAAGTCTAGGCCAATCAACCGTTAGATGGGTACTGGCCTCACTTCCAGACGCTCCCCGCACAACTTACACAAAGGGTGTAGTTGACCTCCCGAGGTCCCACAGTACGTTATTAGCAACTTAGTCAACTAGGTCCGTCCCATTACGGACATGTGGTTGCACGTTAGACCCAGTTCAAAGGCTTGCAAGGTTAAGTCCTTAGGGTGACCAGGCAAGACTACCCGAAGAACCAAATCAACATCCCCAATGCCACAACTGCCCACTGATTACTCTTGCCACATGCCCTGGCCGAAATCGCTTTATCAAACCCCGCTTGATTACCATGCACCACGTGCCATCAACATCACATGATACTTTTCCAAAACAGGTTCAATATATCATTAAGTCAATATTAACATTTGATTGTCCAAAATCATGTCATGAGCACGTAAGGTGTCTAAGCAAGATACTACAACGGTCTAAACCCATGTTGGCAATTTAATAATGTCCAACTAGTAAACCACAACTAGGGTGACAAGGGTCATGGCACATACTTAAATAATCAAGGTGTCATACAGCAAATTGGTACTTATCTAATCCCCAAGTTTAAACAAAGTATTTTTCTACTTGAACTAGCATGCAATAGTTTAAATCAAAATAGATTTTCGAAATAGGATCAACATGGTCAAAGCACAACTTGCCTTCAAAAGTACTTGCTCTTGGTCTTGAGTTGGATCCTGAGTCAATACTTCTCCTTCGAATCCTTCCGGCACTTCAACGTCTACTCGTAAAGCGTGCAAATAGCAAATACCCAAATAAACAGTAGGCAAAAAGTGTCCAAACATCCAAATAAAATCCATAAACAGAAAGAACATAATTTTATGGATTTTTAGAAATTGGAATCGTCAAATTTGGAGTTAAGACGCAAAAGTTATGATTATTTAAAGTTTGCATAATCATTTAAATAATTTTGCAGAGAAAAACTTTAGTCCAAAAATTAAATAAAATTCATATTTAGGTAGATCTCAATTTTATACAAATTTAGAAATTTGAATCACTCAAATCGGAGTTGAAACGCAAAAGTTATAAGCGTTTGAAGTTTTGAAATTCAAATCAATTATTAAACCGATTTATTAAACCATTTTCTTTTTCGGAAAATCATTTATTGGCGTCAAATAGGACACGTGGCAGCCTCGATTGGTTGGTGACGTCACCGGTCCATGGACTTGGTCCACGCTTGGCTCGGGTCCACCGTGGACTCGGTCCACGACTCACGTGTCGGCCCGACATGTGGGCCTACTCGGGTGACGTCATCGGGACGTCGGCGGGCTCGGCCCACGGTCTTGGCAGTGGGACCCACCGATGATGTCATGGGTGACGTCAGCGCTTGGCTGGGTCAGCCGCTGACATGCGGGCCCTCTGACACGCGGGCCCCGCGTGTCAGCGTCACACGCACGCGCGCGTGGACGGCGCTGACCGCGTCGGTCCAACTTCCCGACATGTGGCGCAATCTCGACCGTTGATTTGAAATTCAATGGCCGCGATTAGATCCAGGGTTAACGTGTTGAATCTACTCGATGACCGTGGGCCGTTCGATCTAGATCGGACGGTCCAGATCTAATCCTATAATAATCACTACCACGGCACGTGGCGATTGTGAACCGTTGGATCTTGATCCAACGGTCCAGATCTAATTGGGTTTGGAACACGTGAACTCACCTCAACCGCACGATCAAGATCGGACGGCGCACAGAGTTCGCGAGGGCGATGGCGACGCGGCGGAGCTGCAGCCACCGGAGACGGAGACGACGACGAGCCCGACGGCGCCCGGTCGTTCCGCGAAGTGAATGGTCTCTTCGATGCGCCTGGCCGGGTTCCGGTTCGGGCTCCTTCTCGGAAGACGACGGACGGCGGCGAGACGAGGCAAAATCAGCGGCGAGTGGCGCTCAACTACGGCGAGCTCGCACGGGCAAACGGCGGCGGCTCAGGCGAGATGGCTCGGGGAAACGGGTGCGCAAGGATGAGGGCAACCTCGGGGCGTGACCAGGGCTTTAAATAGCCTCGGCGTTCGTGCCCGAGACGGAAACCTAATTCTACACGGCGGCGGGCGCGGCGGCGGAGTCCGGCTCGGTCTCGGCGGAGACGACGACGCACAGCCGTCCACGTGGCACGATCAACGGCCACGATCGCACGGGCGCGATCGGATCCGGGCCGGATACGGCTCGAACCGGTACGGGCGGATCTCAGCCGTTGGATCTTGATCCAACGGTTGGGATTGATTAGGGTTGGGAGCTGGTTTGGTCGAGTCAACTGGCTCGGGTCGGACTCGAGTCCGACTCGGGTTCCGACTCGGTCGGATGAACAGTACTCGACCCGAGTTGAATTTCCAGCGATTTAATATTTAAAATAATTCCCAGTAATTCATTTAATTCATTAAAAATAGCAAATGACTCAGAAAAATTCCAGAAAAATTCTGGAAAATATTTTGGATTATTTTGGACTCAAATAAAATATTTCCAACAAAATTTTATTTGCAAAATTAAATTCTTTAATTATTTCAAAATGGAATAAATTCAAATAAATTCCAAATAAATCCAAATAAATTCCAGAAAATTCCAAAAATTCACCAAAGTGCCAAATCACACATGAATTCAATAAAAGCAAAATTTTGGGGTGTTACAATGCATGTGGGTGTGTGCTGTGTGTGAGTATGCATGCGTGTGCATTAAATGTGTGTGGGTGCATGCTGCTTGTGTCATGTGCATGCAGGATACGGGAGATCAGCCGGCCGTGCAAGATGTCGGCAGGGGCAGCAGATCAATCCGTGTCGCGCGTGTGTGTTTGAGCCGGCAAGGAGGTTTGGCTGGCGTGCTGAGAAGGCTGACCGAATCAATTTATTCACCCCCCCTCTAGTTGCCTACTCGGTCCTACAATATGATTTTTTGCTCCATAAGTTCAGCCCTCTAAAAAGGCGATGCAAACTCGCCTGTAGGATCGAGGGAGACCAAGATCCTATTAAGGACGAATCTAAAGGTAATGATCTACAAATCCTTTTATTATTATTATTATTATTATTCTCTTTATTTGATAAAGGTATTTGGACGCACAGAATTCCTTTGTGTTTTTTAGTCCTTACCGACAGGGAAACCTATGGGAAAGTTGCACAAATTCTGAACATTCGTTCAGATCGACCCAATCAAACAACGCTGGACAAGTAGCCAACTAGTTTGATTGGGCAAAGTGATGAGTTCGTAAATGAACGCATCGAGGTAAGTACCAAATAGTACATTTGGCACAATAAACAAGCTACTGTTTTTATTTAATGATAAACTTGTACCATTGTTCAGATGCATGGCTGGAAGAGAGTCGCCAACCATCCAGTGGTTTCTACCCAAGTTCCTATTGTGAAGAGGAAAAGGGTCGCAGTAAGGACTGCTCTAGTGGTTGGTGACACTCCGACTAGCTCTAGTCCAGTGCAAAGTTCATGCACTACCGGACCGACCAACCAGCCCCAAGTCCAAAAGACTTCGGCTGGTGTAGAAAAGAGAGTCTCCTCACTGGTAAACAAAAAAACGATATGGTGTATGGGATATTACATATAAAAATTATCCCATATTTCCATATGTCCAGGGTGAGGATGACGAGGAGAGTGATGACACCCCTCTAGTCTTCAAGTGAAAGAAGGCTCCCATCTAGACTGTGGAGGAAAGTGGAACTCCTTTACTTTCTTGGCAAATAGAATCTGGGATTTACTTCAAGTAAGTCTTTGAATTTTACTTATCTCTAAATTTTTTTGATTTTTAAAACTAGTAACCGATATTTTTTTAACCCCCGGATACTCCTTAGATCCAAGCAGAAATCGAGGTGGATCCTTTGGTCAGTGGCGAGCCGACCAATGTGAATCTAGACATACCTTTAGGACAGTCGTCTCTGTTAAAGGTCACCGTAACCTTTGTCCACTTTAGAAATTCAGGCTTTCCTGGTTGGGAATTGATGTTGTTCACTTCTCTGTAGGTAGTTTTAAATTGCTATTTCAAGGTATACGTAGATGATCCACCATAAATCATGTTAACCTTGTGATTGGGCTTTTGGTAACCCATAGCCACATCACCATCTGCATCCTTTATACTTCTTCCTTCTGGCAGAGTGAGCATTAGGCCTTTGCTAGAGTAAAAATCTTCCATGCACCTTTAGCCATGCTCGGCAATTGCACGGGATGTGTCCTGGTGCATTGTGCAGAGGACACCATCTTCCATTCCCATTGTTTGAGGTGGAAGCTTTAGGGTTAGGCTGGTCATTGGTCTTACCAGGCTTCTTTTTTCAAGGTTGCTTATCCTTGGGGTATACAAGTTGTTCCAAAACGCCTGCGACCTCTCTTTGAGAGATTTTTTTTACTTTTTTTGTCTTCTTTTTACCCTTATGGTCTTCAGGCATAGAAGAGTTCTTTTGACTTATTGTCTTTAGAATTCTTCAAACCTGATTGTGGGGGTGTATGACCTTTGTCCACCATACAGTTCCATACAATTCTTCAAACCTGAGCATCTGAGTATCGATCTGCCATATAAAAAAGTTCTAATATGGTAGAAGGCGGATTGATGTTTAAATCCTCTGTGAAACGCTTATAACGTATAGCCTGCTTAAAAGCATGAATCACAAAATTATCAGATATGTTAAGGATGATGTTACAAACATCTGTAAACCTTTTAATGAATTGACGAAGATTTTCATCAGAGGTTTGACGAAGACGATGTAAGTCATCTTATTTTCTATGTTTCACGTAACAACTTTTAAAATTATTTAAAATGGCAGGGCACAAATTTTCTCAACTATAAATAGATCCTTCTCGTTGTTTAAACAAGCAAGTTCTCACAGAACCTTTTAAATAGTAGGTAAATAGTTGGCCATTACCTTCTTATCGCCACCAGCAGCCTGGACGGTGGCGGTATAAATTTGAAGAAATTCTGATGGATTTTGAGTTTCGTCCAAACTTTCCAAAGAGCCTGGTTTAAATTTCTCAAGCCAGACGACGCTTCTATGCCCTGGCAAAAAGGCTTCGCATCCGGTATACAGTTCCAAACATGAACGTACATTAGGAATTTGATTTGTATAATCAAGAGAATGAGGTCATCGCCGACCACGATTAACGTTTTCACCTAGGCCAAGCCTGTCTGTGACACTACGGAAGGTCAAAACATTATAAAATGTGAAATCGAAGGTTAAAACTTTACGCTATGAAGTTTAATCGCGTTTCCGGGCCGATTTCGGGAGTTTGGGCCTCTCCGGGGGAGTTTTGGCCCAAGGGGATGAGTCGTGGGCTTTAGTGGGAAGGTATTTGGGCCCATGAGGGAGGAGGAGACCAGGTTTTCCTGCCTTGGGTCGCCCTCCCCCTGCCCTTGTTGCGCCCCCACCTTGCCCTAGCCGCCCCTCCCCATCTCTCCCACCTTGGGCGCCCCCCCTCTCCACCTTCCCCCTTGCGCCACCACCCCTCTCCACCCTCCTTGCTGGCCTAGGAGGGCTCCCCACCTTGCCATCCCGCTGTTCCCTCCCTCTGGAAGCCCCGCGACGAGGAGATCTGGTGGTTCCGGCGCGAGGAAGACGATCGGGGAAACCGGGAGGAGAGGATTCGGCGTTCGTCGTTCGTCGGGCGAAAGTATGGCCATGGGAAATCCTTGGGGTTGGTCTAGGTGCTGTGCAAGAGGGTGTTTTGATGCTTTTAGATCAAGAGGTGGTGCTGTGATTGGGTATATTGGATGAAAACTAGAGATTTCATAGTTCTCTGTTTCGGGCAGATTGGGCACACGACCTAGGGTTTGAGTTTTCGCAATTTTAGATTCGGATTGTGGTCGGCCGCCTATCGAGAAAGTTGTAGATAACTTCAACACCTTTAATTGTACACCAAGAACGTCCAATTCCGCCTAGCCGTTTAAAAGTGATGATCGTTTTACCGAACGTGTTCAAATCTATGACGTAATTGGGACAGAACGTAATGTTTTGTAGATTAAACAATTTTAGAGGCTGAATCAGCTTTTCCCAATACTTAGATAAAGCTAGAAAATTTCCTAAGCTTCGCGATGATATACTCGTTTATGTAATTTGGAGACCTAGAGCTCAAGTTATGATAGTTTGAAGTCTGCTGTTCGGGCGGGACAGACTCTCAGTTTTTCGGTTTTAGGAGTAGGTTGAGAAGTCGGAGTAGACGGGCGATTGTGTACTGTTTTGTGGGCACGTTTTGAGTGTGTTCTCTATGTGCAGGTGGTGTGACCCCGGGAGTGCCCTCATCCTCTCGCCAATCCGTCGCCCGATGTTAAGGCAAGTGTATTAGAATGGGTATCGTGTTGAATGTTACTAGACTTGACTAGATGCAAATTGTTTCATTATATGCTACCTTGCCATGATTAGTGTTTGCCCATGTTATGGTGAAAATGGTCTTTTATGATGCTATGCAATGGTTAATTGCTTATGTTTATGGCATATGTTGCATACATGGCATGAAAACTGGCCCAGTCGGTGAGAACGTCATAACTAGTCCGGTAAGGTTGGTGAGAAAGTTATGACTAATCCAGAGCGCCATGGATGTAAGACCTACCTCGTGATTCCACCCACGTGGTGAGTGGAAGCGAGGAGTAGGCACCCTCCATCAACGGGATGGAAGGGGAAAGAGGGTGAACGCCGACGGGAGTGCACTCGGCAATACCGGTATGTGCTTCGAGGAGACATGTGCATTGCATTGCATTGCATACATGATGATGATAATGAAATGTGTACAATGAGATTTGGTCATGGTTATGATGTTGTATATGAGATTATGACTTGATCATGATGTTAAGTATGGTATGTATCGATGTTGGCATTGATTTATTCTTTATGATCCATTGCAATATGCTTGCTGAGTGATGAACTCATACTTGTGTTTTATGTTGTCTTAGGTACCATGAAACCGGCATGCGGGAGAGGGCGTTAGCTACACATCTACACGTAGCTCTACACTTATAGACAATTTACAATTTAATCATTTGGAGTCATGATAATAAGAATAGTGCCATGAAACTTGATGTATGGTTAAATTGTGTGCTTGATTTCCTCATTTGCTTCGTTATAGTATGTGGAGCGGTTGGACTTGGTATTATTGGTTTAAGTTGTTGCTATATCCATTGATATTGCTGTTTTAGATGTCTTATGCTATGATATAACTTGCTATGTGATTGCTAATGCTTCAATTCATGACAAAACAAAGGAGATGCTGCCAAAATTTTCGGTTTTAGCATTTACGCCTTTGCTGTAATTTATCTTAATTTGTGGTATTTAGATGTTGTTTAGTCTATGTTTGGTAACATTCATGGCATACTAGATGCCGGGGTGTTACAGTGTCGAAGGTGCTTCTCCGCTGTGGAATATTCCTTTGTTGATGGTCGGTATTCTATTGACATCGACCAGAAGTGGATTGTTCCGCACAGGAATATATCAAAGTCCTCACAGAAGGAGATCTACTATGCACATCTGCAGCAGCTTCTTGCATATCGAGAGCTAAAGATCTTATAAAAGGTATACTATCTCCATCCACGTGTTGACTTAGGATTGCATCAGGTATAATGCGAATCCTGTCCACGGGAGTTTCTTATGGATTATTTGGAACGATGGTCATGTCCCTTATTGCTGATTCCCGATGGGTCCATCCTGCACGATTTCCCTAGCTGACTGTCATGGTAAAGGCGTCTTGCCTCTTCCACGGCCTTTTATTTAGCAATAGCGAGATTCTCGCGTTGCTCTTGGGTGGATTTTTCTTGGGCTTCGCGCTGTTTGTGCTCCACTTATTGCTCCCCTGCCCCCTCCGTAACCACACAAATTCGTATTTCAGATTTAAGTGCAGGAGTGATTGTTCCCTCATCGAAGGACGATGAGGGAGTATAATCAAGCTCAAGACTTCGGAGGAAATCTTCTGAAGACGAACTTTTGTGGAGGTCATTGATGTTTTAATGAATTCGTTCAAAGTCGACCTCCATAGGGCATATACCCTGGTTCTCTACCTCTGAGATAGGGGCAAGCATGGAGTCACCCTGGCTTCCTGATTGGTTCTTAGGAATAGGTGCTCCTAACGTGGCCTTATCCTGATTGGATGATACTACCAACTTGGATGCCTCTGCATGTAAAATGTACTCGCAGTAGAAATTGCACTTACATTCTTCTTCCTCCAAGTAGTCATCGATGGTGAGATGCGAGTAATTGGCGAGATCAATCGAGTTTTCCTCATCCATGGCATGTAATGATGTCACATTAATCCTTTCAAAATCAAATTGAAAAAATGGAGGCCCTCCTTCTAGCGCCAACTATCGATGTTTAGGACCTGGGGTCCCTAGATCGAGCTTAGGAATGTATTTTGGGTTGCCTTTATTTATTCAAATGACATTGAAAGGGGAACTAAGGGTGGATGAAAATTGGATTGTATTGCTTTTCTCTAGAAAAGGTACAAAGTGGTAGATCACAAGACTGCCTAGTGCTATCTTGTGTTCTTCTTGCTATTGCAATTGTTGTTGTAGGTTGATTTGTCTATTGTTGCTTCTTGCTCTCGTTCTCCTTTTTTCGTTCTTCGTTGCCTTGTCCTTGGTGGGGGAAGCCTATTTATATCCTTGAAAGGATGACAGTTGTCATCTTTAGAGGGGTGTCTTCCCGTCAGGAGGCGTCGTTTGGTCAAAAGGTGTCTTCTTACCGAAAGGATGGCTTTTCATCAGGAAGGTGCCTCTTTGCTATTGGCAACTTACATGCGGTTGTTAGTAACTGTTAAAGAAAGTGTGACATTACGGTAATATTTTAGATCGTATTTTGGCTTTTCGGGGTGTTTGGGCTTGTCCGGGAGAGTTTGGGCCTTAGTGTTTTGAGTTGTGGGCTTCTGGTGGGAGGTTTTCGGCCCATGAGGGGGGAGAAATGCTGCCAACCCTAGTCCCTCCCCACCCCATGCGCCCCCACCCCCTTGCTGCCCCCTCTCCTCCAACCCTAGCTGCCACCCCTCCCTTGGTGCGCCCCTCCCGCTCCCCTCCCCTAGCCGCACCACTCCCCACCCCTTGCGCCTCCCGTCCCCACCTCTAGCCAGCCCTAGTGCCCTTCCCTTGCAGCCTTCGCTCGATTTGGGAACCTTCCACCCAAAGAGATCCGACGATTCCATCGATTGGAGGGAGATCGGGCCGGGAGAAGAAAAATTCGGCGTTCGTTTGGTTCTTCAAGGGAGGTAAGTGATTTTAGATTCTTTTGTAGGGTTATGGTACTGGTTAGATGGGGGAGTTCATGCTTAAAATTGGTGTTTAGGTGCTGTTCCTAATTGCGTTGGAGGAGCGTGTAGATCTGTCCCTCGTTGTCTTCGGGCAGATTTGAACCCCGACTTAGGGCTTGAGTTTTGGGAATTTTAGATGCGTTTTAGGGAGACCGGCTGTTGCGAAAGTTGCAGGTAATTGAATTACCTTTAATTGGGCACCGAAAACGCTAATTTCTGTTCAGCCATTTAAAAGTTATGTTCATTTTACTGAACACTGTCCAATCTGTGACGTGAATGATACAGTCTGTATTCAAATGTAGATTAGAGGATTTTAGAGACCGAATCAGTTTTCGCGAATACTTAGAAAAAGATGGGAAATTTCCTAAGGTTCGAGAAAATGTACTCTTTTACATGATTTGGTGTAACACCCCAATTTTTGCTTTTTCATGTATTTAAATGAAATTTGGCATTTTTGAGAATTTTTGGAATTTTCTGTAATTTATTTGGATTTAATTTGAATTTATTCCATTTTGAAATAATTAAAGAATCAAAAGTTATAAATAAAATTTTGTTGGAAATATTTTATTTGAGTCCAGAATGTCTCAAAGTATTTTCCAGAATTTTTTTGAAATTTTTCTGATTATTTTGCTATTTTTCTTGAACTATTTGAATTTCTAGAAATTATTTTAATTATTAAATCGCAGGAAAGCCGTGTCGGTTCCACTGTTCACCCGACCGAACCCGAGTCAGACTCGAGTCCGTGTTCGACTTGAGCCCGACCCGAACCACGTTCGAGCCAGACCTGAGCCCAACCGAACCGTAACCCCGCGACCGTCGGATCTTGATCCAACGGTCACGGTTGCGCCACGTCACCCAATCCGAATCCCCGTCGGATTCCACCGCCGCAGCCGAGTTGGCCTCATTTCGCGCGACATTCACGGACGTCGAGGCCGGTATTTAAGTCCCTGAGCCGCGCGTTGGATAGAGCTTTCCGAGACGCACCTAAACCCTAAAGCGCCGCCGCCGGACTCGCCGTCGTCTAGCCAGGGGAGCTCGCTGTAGTTGGAATCGTGCTCCGCTGCCTTTCTTCGCCGTTTCCCGCCGCGTCCGCCGTCCTCCGCCGCGTGGGTGCCCAGATTCGGAACCGCCACGACGAGACGCGTCGGAGGGTACCACTCATCCCGCCGGAACTACACCAAAACGCCGTCGGGCTCGTCATCGTCTTCGTCTCCGGCAACCCCAGCTCCGCCGTGGCCATCGCCGAACCCATGACGCTTCTCCGCCGTTGGATCTCCATCGAACGGCCAAGATTCGTCCACGTCACCCGTGAGTAATCTTCCACGTTGCAGTTTAGATCTAATCTCAACCGTTGGATCTAGATCCAACGGCTTAGACTAAGCCACGTAGCCCGTAAACCATCGTGCTTAGATTAGATCTAGATCGTACGGTTAAGTGTACCCCACGTTGTAGCAACAGATGCAATCCCAACCGTTCGATCAAGATCGAACGGCGAGGATCGAGCCACGTGCCGAGCGCCGGGTCATGCCACGTCAAGCCCAGCGATGCGGTGAAACCCGATCGGATCTCAGCCGTCCGATTCAAATCGAACGGTCCAGATTGACCATGTTATTTCCAAACGCGTGTGGTTAGATCTAATCTGGACCGTTGGATTCCAAATCAACGGCCCAGATCGTGCCACGTGCACGGTAGCCAAACTGGCATGGTCCACGCGGGCGCGCCCGGTCGTCGCTGATGTCAGCGGCTGAAAGGACAGGGGATGCGCCTAGAGGGGGGTGAATAGGCGATTACAAAATTATACCCAATTTAAATTAATCTATCAGAGATAATGCGGAAGCAATTGGGATAATTAAGTTTTGCAATTTAAACAATTCAGCCCGAGACAGGTAACCCGGACACTCCGGATATATTATCCGGATACTCCGGATCAATGTACCGGATACTCCGGGTTGACTGGTTCGGCCAGAACAGAGTGAAAGCAATAAACTTAGGCACTTCTTCGATTCTAGAGATACAAATTACTCTACTGCAACAAAGTAAGGATACAAGCAAGAATAGATGCAGTAGATACAATCTAATTGATCTAATCACAAGAATTGAAAGCAAGTTAAGCGGATGAGCAAAAGAGGAAACCGAAGTAAGGAAGGAGACATGAAGATTTTATCCCGAAGTTCGGATCCTTGAGGGGATCCTACGTCTCCGTTGAGGCGGCTCGGTCACACTTGAGCCGGGGTCTCTTTCAACCCTCTTCCTCCCGGTGTTGCACAATGCACTCGCCGGTCTTCACTTCTTTGATTCCTTTCCTTGCGGAGGCGGAATCGGACCATCACAAACCTTCGGTGGCCTTCCACACAAAGCTTGGAAGCTCACCTGCAACTCCTAGCCGTCTAGGAGACCTCAACCTCCAAGAGCAACAAATGTTCCCGAAGAACTCACTTAGAGTCCACCTCAAATGCTCAACACACTAATCACACTCAATCCGGTCACTACCCACTCTCACACCCAAACCTTCACTCAAAAGGGATCACTAAGATCTAGGGTTAGAGGGGCTTTTGGGAGCTCAAGATCACTAAGAAGAACACCTCAAAGCACCAAGGAACTAGCTCCACTCCTCAAATCAATCCTCAATCCAAACACCTCTCTCCACTACCCAACCCTTCACAAAAGGGGATCACTAAGATCTAAGGAGTAGGGAGGAGTATTGGGGGCTCAAACACTCACAAAGAACAACTCTAATACCCAGCAAAAACCTCCCCCAACAGCTACTTTGAAGTGGGCAAGAAGGGGGCTTTAAATAGAGGAACCCCAAAAACTAGCCGTTGGGACCGAACTGGGCAACCCGGAGACTCCGGATATTTAACCCGGACACTCCGGATCATCCGAATACTCCGGATCATCCGGATACTCCGAACATTTAATCCGGATACTCCGGATCTCCCAGGCAGCACGCAGCAGCCGGACGAAAACGGGCATAACTTTTGATCCCGGACTCCGATTTCGACGAATTCGGACTTTTCGGAAAGCTAAGAACGAGGGCTACACAACTAACAAGGTCTAACTACCAAAATCCCAAAGGATAAAAATTGACATCACAAGGAATCCAAGAGAGACCTACAACCCTCACTTTCCGGCACCACCAACACTTCTATCCCTCACACCAACCCACCTACACCTAGGTGAACAAAGTGTGACTTGGGTTTCTTAACCTTAGACAAGGATAGACCACTTTTGAGCACTTGAGACATGTCTAAGTAATTTCAACGATTGCATCCCTCTTAATAGTACGGCAATCCTTAGACTCAAATTTAACACAAAATCTAAGTCTTACACTAAGCTTACATGCCGACTTCTTCT
The DNA here is from genome assembly GCA_036346355.1 of Rhipidocladum racemiflorum. Lineage (NCBI taxonomy): Eukaryota > Viridiplantae > Streptophyta > Magnoliopsida > Poales > Poaceae > Rhipidocladum > Rhipidocladum racemiflorum. The sequence continues at coordinate 28,043,406 of CM070571.1, forward strand.
GGATGCACGGTGCATGATGACGCTTCCACAAAGTTTGATGACACCCTTCGTCTTGTCAACCTCGACGCGATTCACCTCATGAGACTCTCGTCCTCTCGACCTTGATTTCAATCATCCCCCAGACGATCCTCTAGTCAAGTCGACTCTGACTTAGTCCTCAGCTTTTGGTGACACCACCGTCTTATTGACTTCGACTTGCTTGTCATCCTTCAAACCACTTGGTCATCATACACACAGCTTTGGGACCTAATTCTTATCAAAGCACTCAGCAAACACATTAGTCCCACAAGCTCAAAAGATATGAATTAGAATTAAATGAGTGAGATGAAATTCAACAAGTGTTTCATATAAATAGGCATAATATCAACGGAAACACTTGACATAAGAAATGTTCTCTACTAAGTGCATTACGATGAATATATGATTGATCTAACTGCACTAGAGAGATAATTGCCAATATGAAGAATCACTTAAATCATGGCAAGGACCACAGACTTTGCTTAAATGAAGCACATGATAGAATATACACGAATTATACATGTGCAAACAATATTTAGAATGAGAGTAAATAATGTGATCTAATTCTAGATTAAACTTCACTAAGAGAGGTGCATTAGAAGATACACAACTAAGACATGTATGCACCAAGTCAATATGAAGCAATGAAGTTTAACTCTAGTTAACACAAGCATATTAAAACAAAGCACATAATGAACTCAAATGAATATATATATATGCACAAGCAATTATGACATGAATCAATGTGCACACATGAAATCAACAAGTTACTTAGAGTTCAATATGCATTTGCTAAAGAGGAATGCAATGACAAATATGGAAGGAATACCGAGATTGCATACCTCATTTTTGCTTAACCATCCCAATTGATTTTCCTCTAAAATAGATGAGACTAATATTCAACTAGGCAATAAACATGTTAGTCTCATAACAATATAAACATATTAGAGGTTTCTCATTTGTTAAGCAATAAGTTAAGAATTTGTACAATTACATTGATTGACATTACATGCGTTTGTCATTAATCGTTTGTCATTAATCACCAAAACAACATAAGTGCCTAGATGCACTTTCAATCTCCCTCTTTTTGGTGATTTATGACAAACGATTTAACAAATGCACTAAAGGACAATATAAAGATATTTAGCATTGAAATGAACACGGAGAATGAGTAAGAGATCATACTTACAAATATTCTCCCTCTTTTTCATTGTCCCTTTTTTGTCAATCGATTATTAGGCATTTGATAAGTCCATAAATTCTCCCCAAATATTCTCTCTTTTTGTCAATCGATTTGGGGGCAATTGATAAATCCATAAATTCTCCCCCTTTGTCATTAATCCCAAAAAGAATAACCTTTTCTCCCTCTAGATTGAACACTCAATAAAAGGATTAGGAAGAACAAAATAAAACAGAGGAGCTAGTAATAAGACAATGATATCAATGATATTAAGCTCCCCCTAAATCTAGGCAAGATATGATATCAATTATATCCAGGATTTAGGTGATTGATATATCCAATTGAACAAATTTAAAGTTGTCATGATTAACAAGATAAAGTGAAGCTCAAACGTGACAATTGAATAAGATACCAATTGATGATACCAATTAAAATGAAGTCATGATTCACAAAAATGTAAAAGATGCTTAAATCATGATAAAGATCATATAGCAAATATGTGTGTCAGAGCATAATAACTATCAATATCATATAGCCACTATATGGAAGTGAATTACATGCTTATGATCAATTTAAAGAGTAAGGTATACCTCTTACTAATGTGTTCTTCAACTTACATTTCCTCCTCCTTAAGCATGGTGTCATCCATACCAATCATACTAATATGGCAAAAAGTTAGATGATACTTAAATAGAGAGAAAATGCAATTTACAATGAGAGGATACCAATTGATAAGTAATTGAAGTAGTATCAGAGCAATCTAATTACCAATTGAAATACATAGTGATTGAAAGAATTGATATCAATTGGAAGACTTAACATGATAAACATTACACCATTTAAAATTTAAGACAATTAGCATAATGGTGTACAAAGACATTATTAAATATGGTTAGAAAGAAATACGTCCCTTCAGTCGGTTCTTGTCTATTGCATGTTCGAATCGGTCATGGTCAAGTCGCACGGCCTCGGATCCCTCGGACTTTGGAGCCACACTCCTTTCCTTCATCTCACCGTCGAAGTTGACACCTTTTCCGAAACTTTGAACATCAACAAACAAGCACACGATTTCCGGGAACAAATATCTTTCAACTTGACCCAAGTTAGTTTGATAATGTCTAAATGCACTATGCAAGATAAAGATGATAAGCATGATAGTACCTTTTGCATGCAATTTTTCAAATTTAAGATACCAATTGAAGATCTTGTAATATTAACTTACAAGAAGGATTGAAACACATTCAATTTTGAAATCCTCTTTTAGCAATAAAACTTCAATTCATTCAAAAGAGGAAACACTTTGATGCTAAGATACAATTAAGTCCAGTTTCTAAAAGAACTTAGCCAAAGGATGCACTTTCAATGGAATAAAAACTTAAGTAGATAAGCTCCACTTAGAAGCTTGGAGCAATGAAAAAGCTCGCTTAGTTTTCATCCTTGAAAGGCTTGCCAAGATACCAAATGAAAGAACTAAAGCTCAAAGCAAAGGAAGGTATCTCAAGGTTATTTGAAACTAATTCAAATAACTCACTTCATTTTATTAGGCTTTATGATAAACATCGTGATTCTTTTGCAGAATCCAAACTCTTGCCTAATAGGGTTAAGCGAGAAACCCAACGCAAATACCACTTGAGAAATTAGATACCAATTGAAAAAACTATCTCAAGGGGGATGCTTGAAGAACTTCTTTCGAGAAAGAGCATAAAGAAATTTTCATTAACGAACAATGCTCAAATGGAATTTCTCCTCTTTATGCATTTCAATTCATAAAGAACCTCACATAGAGAGTTCTTAAGCGATTGAACTTACAATTTAAGCTTATGGAGAATCCAACTCAAAAGACTTTGGGTATCAAAACAATGCTACAAAGAGGCAACATATACCACTTGTAGGAAACTTGAAGTTCATTGATACCAATTGGATAAATCAAATAAGATGAAACCCCTTGGAAACACGATAAATGAATAACGCTCTTTTGATACTTCTTATTGGATCAAATCACAAAGATATTGATACCAAAAGAAAAAAAGATATTCGATTGAATCGATGAGTATCAGAGCAATTAACCATTTAAGGGTATCAAAGAGCAACTTGAAAGCTTTAGAGTCAAACAAATGAGGATACCACTTGAAAACATGTAAATGCCCAAAACTTGACATAAATACGCTCCTCAAGATATTCAATAAAAGAATCATGGAGCTATTTTGCATTTGAATTGCTCAAGTTTTGTCTAGCCAATGATACCACTCAAAAGAAAATCAATAATCTTGAAGGGTATCAGAGCAATAAACACTTACAGGTAACAGGGCAAATACAAACACAAGAAAATCTAAATCACAAATATTTAGAAAGGTATTAGAGCTGAAAAATTTTGAGAACAAGCAAAGGGGTACAAGGAAACCACTTGAAAAGAACAAATCCCCTTGCAACCAAATAACTCCTCAAAACTGATACCACTAGTAAACTCCTTCAAATATTTTCAAAAAACATTTGAATTTGTGCAAAAAGATGCTTTGGGATTGCAAGAATCTTTTTTCCAAAAATAGCGGTTTGTAGGTTGCTAGTTGAGACTAGATGAAATTGATTATATGATATGATCACTTGCCATGCTTTAATGATTGCCAATGATATGATGAGTATGCTTATTATGTTATGATGCCATGTGTTAATGCACAAGTTAATTACGATGTTGGCATATTTGCATACATGGCCCGGGCGATGAGAAAGTCATAACTAGTCCGGGGAAGGTCGGTGAGAAAGTTATGACTATTTCGGAGAGCCAATGAGTAAGTCCTACATCGTGATTCCATTCACCACGTTGAACGGAAGCGAGGAGTAGGCACCCTCCATCTTCGGGATGGAAGGGGGGAGAGAGTGCACACCGACGGGTGTGTACTCAACCATACTGGTATGAGTTTCCAAGGAGACATGAGCATCGCATCGCATTGCATACATAATGGTGATGATATTGATATGTGATCATGAATGAGATGAAAGACATGATATGAGTTGTTGTAGCCATGTAATTGTTTTTGTGTACCATTGCAATATGCTTGCTGAGTGTTGAACTCACGCTTGTGCTTTCTTATTGTTTTAGGTACCATGAGATCGGCATGCGGGGAAGGGAATTAGTCACACTTCTACACGTAGCGTCACTCAATTGTTCCCACAGTCACTCAATTGGGTCTTGACAATAAATTAAGTGTGATGTATCTTGATTTATGGTTTAGTTTTGCGATATGAGAGTCTTATTGTTTGTTTGGCTCATGGAGACATTGAATGCTTGGGATTAGACTTATATTGCTGTCATGCCTATAATTATTGCTGTTTTAGATGCTATTGCCTTATATTGCTATGCTGTTGATATTCCTTCAATTCATGTTAAAACAAAGGGGATGCTACCGAAATTTCGGTTTTTAGCATTTGCTCTTTTGCTGTAATTTACCTTAATTTACGGTATTTAGATGTTGTTTAGCCTATGTTTGGTAGCATTCAGGCATGCTAGATGCCGGGGTGTTACAGTTGATATCAATAACTTGCGAAATTAGCATCCAGAACAGAGCTCCACCAATGCTAGGGTTTGAACAAGGGCAACTTGCAATGGAAGGGGTGGCGAGACGGAAGAAGGTAAGCCCCGGAAAGGTCTCGATGATGCGAATCCAATGGTGGTGTCAGATTTTGACGAGGATTACCGGAGATGACGAATTTCGCGATGAACGACGGTGCGGCCGGCGGGGTTCAACTCCAAAATTCGGATTCAAACTTTGATTAAAACTGAAATTGATTGAGGGGTTATGAGCACGGCAACCATACGCACATCTAGGAACAAACGGAATCGAGTTTGACTCACCGGAGCGAGAGATACAATGGCAAGAACAAAGAACGGTGGTGGTGGTCGCCGGTTTTCGCAATCTCCCGGGCAAACGATGAGGAGGAGCAAAAGAAGAGTGATAGTACCGGGAAGAGGACTCCAAGACGAAGAGTTGAGAAGTGGTGGTGCGTCGATTGGAGGTGAAACGGCCAAGTTATGACCATTTTAATGGATTTCGATTTTTGCTTGATTGTGTTGTTTTCGGTCGAATTTGGAACGAATGGTCATGAGGAATGGAATCTCCTCGTCTCCCTCTTTCAAACGCAACTGGCCGTTCGTGATTTGGAGCCTTAATGAGGAAGTTATGGGTGTTTAAAGTGAGGGCGCCATTGATGGAGAGATGAAAACTGCTCTATGTAACCTTCAAGCCAAAGGTTGAAGATGAGTGAACGTAACGCCACGTGTCAGCGTCCCATTGGTCGAAGTAAGTGAAGAGTTACGCGCTCGAGATAAAATAGCAAAAATGGTCTAAAAATCCCGGAACAATTCCTAAAAATATTAGGAAATATTTGAAACCCAATAAAATTGGTTTCATGGAATTTGGATGAAATTTGGAATTTAGAAAATTCCGGGACGAATAAAGGGCTTTTGACGAAATACCGCGAGCGATAAAATACCAGAGCGTTTCCAAAAATCTTGGGAAAATTCCCAAAATATTTTTGGAATATTTGGAACCTAATGCAATAGGTTTCGGGATTTTTGGAGCATTTTGGAACTTGGGTGGAATTGCGGGTACAGAGCGAAATTCGGAAATTTGATTTTTCGGATGATGAAGGATTGAACTCCAATTTCGGAAGGATAAGGATGCCAGGTTAATTAGAACACCAAGAAAAATCCAAATTTTGAGTTTAATTAATTTAAATTAGCTTTTTGGCAAAAGACCGAAATTGGGGATGTTACATTGGTTTATTTGCAAATATGTTTTACAAATAATTTGGAGTTTAATGTGATTCTTTGGAGCATGTGAATAGGGTTTGTAAATGTGTTTTGCAAACTGACTTGATCATGTGCTGATCATCACATGGCTCAAAGAATCAATCCTTATTGGTATTTTGAATTGGAAATATTTCTCTGTGAAATCTAATTTTATCTAAAAAATCTGGCAGTACCGCGAGTGTAAAGCCGGTATTACCGTTGGGCTGGTAGTATCACTGTTTTCCAAAATAGCACATTTTCTCTGTTTTTGAAGGCCAGAGCTACTGGGGTCCATGGGCGATACTATCAGAGGTGCGGTAGTACCAGCGCCTGACCACCGGTAGCTATTTTCCAGAGAAGCGTGTTTTTGAGTTGCGCTGAGTCCTACAGTACCAACAGTGGGGTCAGTACTGTCGCTTGAGCGGTACTACCATACCCAGAAGGGCGGTAGTACCGGATTTCCTATGCAACGGGTAGTTTTCTAGCCGTTGACCTAGAGGTCTATACTACTAACCCTAGAAGGGCAGTAGCATCAAAAAAGGCTAATTTTGCCCAATTTGACCCCTAACGGCTAGTTTTCATGTGCGGAGCTATAAAAGGACCCCCATGGGGGGCAAGGGCAGGGTTGCTGGATTTGTTGAGCATTTGGGTGGAGTTATGCATGTGTTGCACTCCCACATTTAGTTTTTGAGCTAAGAGTGAGCCCTAATTGCATGTGTTGCAACCAGGAGTGGATTGAGAGCCTGTTGTGCATGTGTTGTACTTAGGAGATCACCATTGTGCATGTGTTGCACTTGGTGGAATTAAAGCTAGGTGCTTGACTTATTACCCTTGGTTTTGTTTACACCTAGACGACGTGTGGAGGAGTTGTGTGTGGTCAGCTTCTCAACGGAGGTTATGACAAGCACCGACAAAGTTGTGAAGGCCGGAACTCGTCTACCCGGAGCGGGAAAGAGCTACCACTAGTGGATTCAAGGTGGGTGCTCAATTCGTGCAGCTGATCGCAAGTGGTTTGGCGTTGCCTCAACGTGAATTAGGAGAGACTGGCAATTCTACAAATACCATGATAAAATATCAGTCTGTCTCTTGTGCTTACTTGCAATTCCTTAATTATATTGTTGCAATTTACATTCCTAGAATTAAATTGCTTGTTTGTCATCAATATTGCATTTCTTGAGTAGAGAAATAATTAGTTAGTGCACTTAGTGCGCCTAGTTGATTTAGGCCATGATTGTCAAAGCCATAGTTTATCGCTTCCGCATTATTTATTGTTTAGGTTTTGACATAAGGGTACTTAGACTAGTGATTAATCGTAGATAATTTTTAAAGCCGCCTATTCCCCCAGTCTAGTTGGCATCCTTGACCCAACAATTTGTTCTCACAGGTGCATAAAGGTACATATAGCTATCACAGATGGTTCTTTATACAAACCGTTTATGATATATTGTTATCACAGACGGTTTTTTAAATGAACCGTCTATGATATTCTATTATCACCGACTGTTCTTTAAACAAACTATCTGTGATATTCTATGATAGAACTGTCTATGATGTTAATTTTCACTGACAGTTCGAAAACCGTCTGTGATGTGCCCTTCTTATCATTGACACATATTTACAGACGGTTCACAAAACCGTCTGTGATGAGCTTTTGTGTAGTAGTGATGACTGATGAACTATTTTCATTTTAATTATTGAAAACTTGAGCATATGTGGACCATTTGTCTGCATGTGTTATTTTAATTCTTATTCTCATATGCATTTGAAATTTTGAATCATTAATAATCATTCTTTAATCCACAGAATGTATCTAATTCCTACAATTCCATCAAAAAAATTGTATCGGTACCATAGCTCCACTACTACAGAAAACCCTATCAGAGACGGTTCACAAATATCATCAGAGACGGCTTTCTTAACCGTCTCTAACAATGGGTCAGTGATAATAGAGCCACATCACAGACGGTTTCATGAACCGTCTGTGATAATCCTATTACAGACGGTTCTTATTTACAAATCGGTAATATATAGATTCTACAGACAGGTTTGTAATAACACCTGTCTGTGATATAGTTCCTATCACTAACGGTTCCTTATAGCAACCGTCTGCGATAGGATAGCTATCACAGACGGTTTATTGTCATAACCGTCTGTGTTATATACACTATCACAGACGGTCGACATGTATGAAGCGTCTGTGATATAATATATCACAGACGGATAACAAATAAGAACCGTCTGTGATGTATATATCACAGACCGTTCACACATAGAACCGTCTGTGATGTGCTTTTCATACAACGACCTTCTTACGCTTATTGGCTAGCCTCAGGAAATGCTAGCCATGCCCTCTGAAAACACGCATGCATACATCACATCACGAAATTAACACAGATATTCCATCACAGATATTGCCCGTGCTAACGCTACGACGATATTTGGTAATACATGCAATTCAAATAAGCAAAAGGTGTTATATGTTTTGGTAATGAAGTATAGTAAGATGTGCACAAAAGAAAGATACAGAGAGTTATTATTATACCGTTGATTACAACATCTCCAGACAACAAAGTACAGCTAGCTCACTACAGAAGGGAATGGCACCCACAAGATGAGTTGGAGAGCCTTCAGAACTGCTCGAATTTACAGGTCGAATTCTTACGGAAACCTGCACAAATGACTGAATCAATATAATATCCATCAATCTAAGTATGTATCGAGAATGTTGAGTGTTAGTTACCTCCTAAATCGGAATTTTCATCATACGTAGCCAAGCCTTGAGAGTTTGTCAAAGATCTTCAAACAATGAGGGTGACGACGATTAACATTTTCAAGGGAAAGGATGGCAATGGCCAGTATTTGTCGTTGAGGAACCTAGAAAATGAGAAACCTATCATATTAGTGTTTTGTAAACAACATATACTATGAAAACAATACATGACTCAACCAGTACCCTGCAGGTCAGAAGAGCGGTAGAGATAACATAATTAGCATATTCATCTATTACCAAATCTCTGAAGTAAGGATACCAAATCAATTCATTTACAATGGCAAATCGCTCTGCAGCATCAAATATTTTTAGACACATTTCCACCACATTACTGCTATACTTTTGACTTGAGAGTTCCGCATAACGATGTCTGAAGCAGGATGCGATATTCCATCACAGATATTCATAACACAAATAGATACATCACATCACAGTGCACAATCTAATCGATCGAATAATATTCCTAATTAAAGGGTGTTACCTCAGCAAATGGAAATTGGTTAGCAGAGCATAAAAATGAAATATATTACTAGAAGGATATCTTGTAGACAATACGGACCTGCTCCACTAACCCCAGATTTTGTGACGAGTGTCTGAAGCTGCCGTGTTTCCATCCTGTGACGCATAAAAATCTGAAAAAGAAAGCACAGATATAAGCCAAGATATATGTCCACAAGATATATGCGATCAACACAGAAGCATTATTACATCCATTTCAGCGGTCACAGAGACATTACAAGCATCATTACATCCATTTCACAGATCAGCAATACAGAGAAAAACTGCGTCCACAATCTTCACAAATTACAGCACAAGTTTCATAAATTAAAACAGTACAAGTGGCAATACAGAGAAAAACCTAACTCTTGCAGTTAGGCACCTGCGTAGAACTCGCCTTTTTTACTAATGACTTCAGTGGCTAGGAAAAAACAAAGTTTTCCTCGAATGGACTCCAGATCCTTGTCTTGCAACGAAGTTTTATCCCTACTCATTTGTGTTGCATTGACGAGGAGATGCATGTTATGGTAAACGTAAAATCCACATCGGTTATTGCCCTGTCCCTGTTGGTGGCACTGCAAAAATAGAATGGCTTAGTTCCAGAATCATGGCTACGGAGTTTGATATAGGATTATACTGTATAGAGGATACCGGAAACTTGAAATCGTCTTTGCAACGCCTTATCCCCGCCTTGAACAGAAGGATCTCGCGAAGCTTTGACCGTCCTACGTGATTTCGAAAGGTTAGCCTCAGCTATTCCAGGAGCAACAAGCACCTTAAACAACGTGGTTACCTGGTGATTAACCGTGCGATAGGGTTCAAGTCGTGGTTGCCGGTATGTGAGGAATCAACGTAAATAACCCGGTTCTTGGCCAGATGAATTACAATTAGAACCCAGTGAAACCTGCATAGGTATGTTGCCATGGTCAATTAGCACCAAAGTATTGTCTGCACATTACAAATGAGAGTATACCAAGTCGGGCAGCACTTACCCTAGGTTAAAGGGTAAAACTATGAAACTTTTGTCTTTTTGAGCATCCAAGGCATGTCGTACGTACTCCTCTACTGCTTTTGCATCTTGGTTCATTGTTGGCTGCGAGACTAAGAGTGGGTCGAGGAAACCCACCGATCTATTGTTGGTTTTCGCTTCGCGTATCATGAACCTATATATACAAAAGTTAGGCAAAGGGGTCACTTCATATATATGACATTTATCGGTATTACAGGGAAGACACACTAACAATGTCCAGCATCTTAAGAGCGAGGCGTCGAGGGCCTCGAGGTTGAAGAGATCGAACAGGTCCTGGAAGCCGACCGCGAAGTAGCCCCCCGCTGACTCGTTGAACAGATGCTTAGGCTTGTTGCGGACCATGATACTTGTTGTATGTTCGTTCTCTGGCTTGTTAGATTCTCTCATGTAATATGTATGCAGGCTTTTGCAGCAGTAAGTCAATGTCTTCATGCGATCTTCCGTTATTAAAGGCTCTCCTAGCTTGAATAACTGGGCCAACGGGGCCATCGTATAGTAGTCCAAAGCCTTCGCTATCTTTTTCGATTTGCCCTTTCCTTTCTTTGTTGGAACGGAAATCTTTGGGGGAGACGAGGGGAGTAGAGAGCAATCAAAGTCCAAGTCAAAATCAAACTCACCGTCAATGTTTTTGGGTGGGGAGGGCACGATAACCGATTTGGGGGGAATTGGATCAACTTCTGGCGGAGGAAGTAGAGGTATTTCTGGTGGAGGATGGATGTCTAGAGATATGTCGCTGCTGGGCCACTGGATGAATGTGCCAATGACTTCCCCCAGTGTCTGAAGCTCGTCATTTGGAGGCAATTGTAGCGTGACGATTTTGAAAATGTCATGAACGCCGTCCACATTGACCTTCGTGAAACCGGCGCCCGGTGGTACCGTGAACCATCGCCCCTTCAATGGATGGATACGCGAGGCCCCAAGCAGCCTGTATAGGAAGGGAGCAATTGGCAACTCTCACCTGGAGATTGCACCGCGTGGGCTCCTACACAACGGTACCAAATTAGCTAATGTGCCCAAAAGATATATCTATGGAGCATTCAAGAGATCTAAATTAGTATACCTTGATGTCACAGACAGGGAATTTGCCGACGTGTTTACCCTGGTCAGGGGTGGGCCTTGCATTTGCTCTTACGTGTAGTGAAATTTGAACCCTTGGCCTTCCACATGCTGTGTGTTTTGAGCATTGAGCCTTTCCTCGAGGCTTCTTATCCTATCATCGAATTCTCCTCTCAGCTTGTCCTCAAGATCCTTCACGATATTTTTCTCGCGCTCCTCTCTACCTCTCTTCTTACTCCAGTACATGTGAGTGTCTTCGAAGCCCGTTTTCCAGGGAACGAAAACCCCTTTGCCTTGCGTGCGACCAAGGTGTTCCTTGTTTCCCAATGCCGTGGAGAGTGCATCTCTCTCCCTGTTTGGGACAAAAGATCCACCGGAAGATTGTGCACTCAACTCTGCCTGCAAGATCGCAGCAAGTTATTTCACTTATGAAGTTAGGAATTAAATACGTAACAAAATGGTGGTTCGATATCTTACCAAACGTTGGCAGACTTCCTCGTCCGCAGGGTTTGTAAAGGAGATGGTGCCAGATGGTGTGGCACATGACCTCGCTCTTAGCCAGTCTCTGGCGCGCTGGTCAACAATCGATGCAAATGGCGCGGAGTCCCCCTCGTCCTCCCTGTCCCATTACATCCTCTTCCCCGCGTAGCCAGCGGTGCCGAGTCTGTGGGGGTGGGTGTTCCTTGCCTGCTGGGCCTTGTGTGCTTCGCTTTCAATCAAGAATTGATCTGTCGTCTTCAACTGAACAAAACGTCGCCATGAATCCTCACTAATGAACCCGTACTTAGAGTAGGGTGTCCTATCCTTATTGACGTATTCCTTGACAAGTGTGCTCTTAAAGGTCTTCCACGCCTTTCCTGCCACTAGCAGTGCATACCGTCGCACAGGGGCCTCGAGTTCTTCTGGAATATCGAAGGAGGAAAGGATTTCTGTCAGCAGGTCGTTGCGGCCCTCGTCAGTCATCGACTTCCAAGATAGGAGGGTGATGGGGACCCGTTCGCGTGCAACTATCCCGCACATTGTTCGTAATGCATTCACTACCTTTTTACTTCCGGTAGGGGACCCATCTTTCGGATCGATCGCCGTGATGCTATATCGGCCTGTTGGCCTTTTGTTTGCTTTTCTTGGAGCGCGAGTTGGTTTGACTTGACTCGGCTCATCAGTTGGGCCTAAGGTGGACAGAAAATATTGAAATAATGTTATTCACCAAACGTACAGAGGTTGCAATTAATTTGAAAATTCACCAAATGGACATAAGAAAATAACACATAACTGTTGGCGTGTTGCATTCTGAATTTCTGATACAACACATAAACCCAACCCAAACTAATTTGCCAAGTGCTTTGTTTCGCCGCAGGGTGGTATAGATGAAGGGGAAGACCACAGTAGTGATGCCGTACTTGTCAACCTTCACGTGCTGGAGGTGGACCCAACGACACCTAAATAGTGGGATCTTGAAAAGTACGTAGTCAAGCTCCCAAATCTCCTCTATGAACCCATAGTAGGAGCTCCTTGTTGACCCAGTGGTATTGAACGCATCTATGCGGACCCCGCTGTTCTGGTTTGTGCTCTTCAAATCCTGATCTATCGTGTAAAATGTGTATCCATTTAAGTCGTATCCTTTCCATGTGACAACTGTAAAAGCTGGGCCTTTTGCAAGCCATTTCAGGGTGTCATATGACGAGCTCCCAGTGATGGGTCGCTCTTTGAACCAATTGTTGAACTGAAGGTTATGTTGTCTTGTGATCCAAGACTCCTGTCGTGCTGGATTCTCTTGCCTTTGCCATTGCTTGTGCTCGACGATATACGGGGACACTACAGCCATGTGTTGTAGAACCGTGAAATGGCCTTGAGCACACGCAACTGGATCAGGCGTGATTGCTTTCCTTCCGATGGTCCCGATACCCTGGAGCCTCCCCTCATGGCGAGATCGAGGCACACCAATTGGTTGGGCCTGAGCCATGTAATCGACGCAGAACTCGACGACCTCTTCGGTTGCATAACCTTCGACAATGCTACCCTCCGGACGAGATCGATTTCGTACGTAAGACTTAAGAATTCCCATGTACCTCTCGAACGGGTACATGCTACGTAGGAACACAGGCCCGCACATCTTTATCTCTATCACAAGGTGAACAATGAGATGTACTATGATATCAAAAAATGACGGAGGGAAATACATCTCAAGATTACATAGAGTCATCACCACCTCAGCCTGCAGAGCATCTAGTCCTTCGGGATCGATGACCTTCTGAGCGATTGTGTTAAATAAATAACACAACCTCGTGATTGTCTCTCGGACCTTGACTGGCAAAATACTTCTAATTGCAATAGGGAGCATTTGTGTCATCAACACATGACAATCATGAGACTTCATGCCAATTAATTTTAAATCTTGCATTGAAACAAGTCTCTTCATGTTGGACGAGTAGCCGGACGGAACTTTCACACCATGCAAGCATTGGCAAAGTTCAGTTCTTTCGGCCTTTGACAGAGTGTAACAAGCTGGTTCGCACAATGCATTACCACCTTTAACGGTCTCTTTTGGTGCTAACTCAGGTCTTATGCCCATATCGACTAAGTCAAGTCGTGCGTTGATACCATCCTTTGTTTTGCCTTTAATGTTTAGTAGGAGACCAATCAGGCTATCACAGACATTCTTCTCCACGTGCATGACATCGATGCAATGGCGAACTTCTAGGTGCTCCCAGTAAGGTAGGTCCCAAAAGATTGATCTCTTCTTCCACAAGCTCTTCTCACGGGTCGACCTTGCTTTACGTCCCTTTCCATGTGTAACATCCAAATCCTTAACAAAGTCATGAACATCTCTCCCGCTAAAAGGCCTTGGAGCTAAACCGTTTTCGTTCGTCCCATCGAATAGTCTCTTCATCTTGCGGTATGGGTGTTTCCTCCCAAGGAACCTACGGTGACGCATGTACACGGTTTTACGCGAGTGATTCAGCCACACACTCTCAGTATTGTCTAGGCAGTGAGTGCAAGCCTTGGCACCTTTTGTACTCTGGCCCGACAGGTTAGCAAGTGCAGGGTAATCATTTATGGTGCAGAACAACAAGCAGTGCAAAGTGAAGTTCTCTCGTTTGTATGCATCCCAAACCTGTACCCCAGGAACCCACAATGTTTTTAGATCTTCCACCAATAGAGCTAGGTACACATCAATATCGTTCCCAGGTTATTTCGGTCCTTGGATAAGCACAGACAATAAAATGTATTTCCGCTTCATACACAACCAAGGAGGAAGGTTGTAGATACAGAGATTCACGGGCCAAGTGCTATGCCGGCTGCTCATGTTACCGAAAGGATTCATTCCATCTATACTTAGTCCAAACCTTATATTCCTCATCTCCGCAGCGAATTCTTCATACCTCCTATCGATGTTTCTCCACTGGGTGGAGTCAGCAGGGTGTCTTAGCATTCCATCGTTCTTACGCTTCTCGGAATGCCAACACAGCAGTTTTGCCTCCTTTGGGTTAGCGAACAAACGCTTCAATTGGGGAATTAGAGGCAGATACCATGCCATCTTAGCAGGAGTTCCATTCTTCACCTCCTCATTGGAATGACTCTTATGCTTGTACCGGGATGCGTTGCACACCGGACATACATGCAAGTTTCCATACTCTTTGCGGTGATACAGTCGTTCGGACATGCATGTATTCTTTCTACCTCCATTCCCAAGGGACAAAGAACCTTCTTGGCTTTGTAGGTTGTTGTCGGCAACTCGTTTCCCTCTGGAAGCATGTCTGCCAATAGACGTAATATTTGTGAAACTCTTGTCTGACCAACCATTGCTTGCCTTCAATTTCAGCAGTTCAAGCACGGACGACAACCTTGTGTATTTCACCTTGCAACCAGCAAACAAAGGTTTCTTCGAGTCCTCCATCAAACCCACGAATTTTTCATATTCCCTTTCATCACGGTTCCCTTCTGCATCGCATAGCATCTGGTCCAGATTGTCATCATGCAACATATCCTCGTCGGAAGCAGAATCAATGTGATCATCTGGCATATCGTTGACTTCGTCGAAGATGTTAACAGTACCACCTGCTTCTTGTATATTCTGCTCTTCGCCGGATCGTCCAACATGTATATCCCTTTTGAAACCTCGCATAATCAAGTGTGCTTCGATCTGCGCGAGTTTGAACGTCATCATATTCTCGCAATCGATGCATGGACAAGACATATATTGCACTCCCTTATTAAACATGTCCTCCTCTGCAGCTCTTCTAAAAGTGGAGACGCCATTAATGTACTCCACACTCGTACGGTCCCCAGCGTACATCCAGCTTCGATCCATCTATGCTACACATGTAATATTCGATCCAATTAGAACCCTCTTTTCAACTGATTAAGTACACTTTCCTTAACAAGTTAGAGCTTCAAAATAATATTGCAATTATAACGTCCAATTACTAGCTAGCTTAGATCACCACCAAAACATGGATCTACAAGCTAGATCTAAACAATCTTAAATTTCTTACATAACCAAGCTAGATATTGAATTAATATATATAAGGCAATTTTATATCCAATACTAACCTTAGATCTGAATTAATATATATAATGCAATTATCCATTACTAACCTTGATTACATCACAAGAATCACCTATTATATAGGCTTACAGACGGTTGTATTACCAAACCGTCGGTGATATAACGGTCTTAGCATTCTATCCCAGCAGGTGACCACAACATCGAACTTGCGCTCGGGCCTATATATAGGCAAGCTTTATCACAGACGGTTCTATGTAATAACCGTCTGTCATATAGTAAAGATTACAGATGGCGATGTGTACCAACCGTCGGTGATATTATACAGACGGTTATGTAAACTAAACCGTCTGTGATATATAGGTATATCACAGACGGTTATTTCAAAAACCGTCCGTGATGGCAGACGAGGAATGGTGTGTGATAGTTTTACTGACGGTTGGTTTATAGAATCGTCTGTGATAGCGATGGTCCGTCTTCGTCTCTTCGTTTCCTGCGCGCCTTTGAATGAGAACTATTAAATCACCGCTATTGATCAAATTCGATCAACACATTACTGCATCGCCGCTAGCATCTCCTTCTCTTGCTCGTCAGCTAATGGCATCTCCCGCAAGCTCTCCTTCGTTTGGCGCCGCTCCACCATCACCTCCCCCGGCGTCGCCGCTATGCGGGAAACGCAAGCGGGAAGAGGAGGAGGAGGAGCGGGAGGAGGACGAGGAAGAGTCAGAGGAAGACGACGACGTCATGCACTGGGGGAGCTCAGATGACGACGACGGTAGCCCACCGTGGCGCGACGACGACGACGACGGCAGCCAATCGTGGAAGCGGCATTTACGGCGGCGATGGCGGCGCCACCGCCTCCGGACGACGATGATTATTTTAATTTATAAGTAATACTATATATAAAATGTAGTAATGTAATGAAATGTTTTATGTTATAAAATGGCTTACAGTGGTTATCAAATTTCATTGGGAGAAACTTACACCCGGACGTCCGATTCTCGTTTTTTTTTCGAACGCATTGCAACATTTTTTTTGAATGTATGAAACATTTTTTTAACGTTATGAAACATTTTTTTGTAACGTATGAAACATTTTTTTTTACTGTTTGTCGAAGAAAAATGTTTCACACGTAGAAAGAAAATGTTGCGAAAAAAACTGACGTCCGATCACTAGCAATTTCGAATTTCATTATGTTATAAAATGGCTGTTACCATTTTTCATCCTATCTATCAACGAATTATGGCCTTCGATGAAAATACGTAGTTCGATAAAAACATCAAAATGTTATAATGCAGTACACAGACGGTTATAAACACAAAACGTCTGTAATATAAGCAATATCAGAGACGTTTATAAACACAACCCGTATGTGCTTATATCACAGACGGTTGTATAGTAAAATCGTCTGTGATATTACTTTATATCACAGACGGTTTTTTTATAGAACCGTTTGTGATAATATCTCAGACGGTTGGAATACAAAACCGTTTGCGATATTTGTCTAATCACAGACGGGTTTAATTAATAACGGTCTGTGATAGTTTCACTGACGGTTGGTTTATAGAATCGTCTGTGATATTATATATTACAGACGGTTTTTGAAAACCGTCTGTGATGGTGCGTCTAATATAAGCATTTCTGTAGTATTGCTCATTAGCTCCTAGTTCCCTTTGGTTGGAAGGATTGTTGATGGTGGTGGATAAACGACTATATCCGTGGGTATTGGATATCTGCAGCCGCAGGCGATAGGTATGGACGAGATTCTTTGCCCACCACCCTTCGTGGATACCCATGGGGAGATTTTGGCTGGCGGGCATGGGTATGAATGAGCACTATCCATACCTGGCGCACTCGATTGTCATCCCTAGTCCGAGAGATATTGCTCGGGCTTTTTGTAAGGCAGATAAATAACCTTGGGGATTACTCTAGATTGCTACCCCCTCATTAAAGCTTGTCCCACAATATAAACTTACTAGGAGATCACAGCGTAGTTATTGTAATATTTTTACAATATATCTTTCCTTTATTGCTAAGAGTGGCTAAATAGTTGTAGTACCTCATTGAATAGAGGTAGGTAATAACACTAATTTTTCTCATATTTAGTATTTCCTTAGTACACCCTCCGTTTAGAAATAGAAGGTCTATAGTTTGAATTATTTTATTTAAAAATATAAGGTTTATATGTAGATTTAATGAGACTTTTTATACTATAACTCTACTTATTTTTTTTCAATCATATGCAGCTATTCATTACCACCACGTACACAAGGTAGTACCATTTCTCATCTTCTTAAATATTTAAGAGTGGATATGTAAGTTATTTTTTCATATATTTTTTAATTTTATTGTAACTTTAATTTTTATATAGAATCATAATATATCAATATTTTTAAACTAGGGAACTAGCATGTAGGTACGATGGGTTTTAGATTTATATTGCGGGAACTGGACGAGTAGTAACGTACTAGTAGTCGGAATGACCGATGGATTTGATTGAAAGATGCATGGACGCGTTGCCTAGATAAATAGATGCGCCGCTTGCAGCTCGTCCGATCCATCGGGACTTGGGAGATGAACCGGGGGAAAACAAGAAGAAATTAAGGGTGTATTAAATGGTATATATATATAAATTGATTAAAAAATTACTTATACGTTTAGTTGTTAAAGATATAAATTTAAAAAATATTTCTTATAAATACTAAACTATTTTATTTATTTAAAATAATAAAATCAAATAGTTCAGAATTATTCACTACTACAGATTGGACCTCTACAAGCGGTTCGAAACCACTTGCAGAAGCGGTTTTAGAACCGCTTGTAAGCAATCGCTTGTGATACTCGCAGCAGTATCACAAACGGTTTCCCCAACCGCTTGTAGAAGCCACTTAAAAAGAGAAAATAATACTCGCAGCAGTATTACAAGTGGGATTCAAACCCACGACCTCACCCATCCTCGTGACCCACACCTCACTCATCTAACCAACCCACCCACGTGTGATTTCTGATAGAGTAGGACAAACATTCCTTTTACTATTTCGAAAACTGGGCTTCTACAACCGGTTGGTAACACCAACAGCTTGTAAAAATTGTAGAAGTCCAGAACCGGTTAGGGATACAAACCGCTTGTAAAAATTAGATTTTACAACCGGTTGGTGTCCCCAACCGGTTGTATAAGTCCTCTCCTGGCTTGTGGCTATTGAACCGCTTGTGATGCACTATCACAATGGGTTCTAAATTTACCGGTTGTAGAAGTCCTCTCCTGACTTGTGGTTATTGAACCGCTTGTGATGCACTATCACAATGGGTTCTAAATTTATCAGTTGTAGAGGTACCGCTTGTGATGCTCATTTTTGTAGTAGTGATTATATCATATCAACGAAACACACGCTAAATCACTCACTAT
The DNA here is from genome assembly GCA_036346355.1 of Rhipidocladum racemiflorum. Lineage (NCBI taxonomy): Eukaryota > Viridiplantae > Streptophyta > Magnoliopsida > Poales > Poaceae > Rhipidocladum > Rhipidocladum racemiflorum. The sequence goes on from CM070571.1 coordinate 28,062,657, forward strand.
ATTCCGAACCGTACAATGTCCCAAGCATCCAAGATGTGACTGCGGCTGATCTGCGATTGGGAGTTCCATTACTATATTTTGTGATCGAGGCACCGGTTGGTCCAAGGCTGTGGCTTAGTTTTTGGAATGAACAAGCGTAGAAGGAACCTGTCGCCTCTCCCAAGCTTGCTTGGGTCCTGGGGGGCCAGCTGATGGGGTAGCTCTCAGATCATGGCGTCAAATCAAAGCGATCACATAACGATCAAGTCAAGGCCTGCAGTACACCGCGTCTCCCCGGCCGTGTGCTGCGTGCAACGCAATCTGAGCTCCGTGCGGTGGTCAGATCAGGACAGACGTACGTACGACCTGAGTCGAGAGGGGCGTGAAAGGCTCCGGTGGAGGCGCGAAGTCCTGTACGTGGTGGTGGGCTAGCTTTAGCTGGCTGGCGGAGCTGGGGGATCGGTCGTCGATGCAACAGCGGCGTGCAGCGGATGCCGCGTCCGTTTAGGGCAGGCAGCGTCTACGTAGCCTCGCACGCACGTACGCATTCTTGCCATGGAATGACAAATCCGACGCAACAGCGACACTGCCTCTCCCTGACTCCCTCTCCCTCTCTCTCTCTCTCTCTCTCTCTCTCTCTCTCTCTCTCTCTCTCTCTCTCCATGGGATGACAAATCCGACGGGACACTGCCCCGGCCCTCTCTCTCTGTCACTCTCTCTCTCTCTCTCTCTCTCTCTCTCTCTCTCGCGCGCGCGCGCGCTTGACTAGGGTCGTCGCGGTACTTGCCTGCCGGGCTCTACGTTGATCGACCGCCGCGTGCGTGCATGGGTCGCTCTCCTTTCCTTTCCACCTTCTGATCTGACTGTGCGATTCCTGCTGGTCCGATGGTGCTGTACTGTAAGAGGAGAGCAGCATGCAGGCTCACGAGCTAGTGCATGACTGCATGCGCATGCATGGAGATCGGTTACATAGTACTTGGATTAGCATGCATGGTAGGGGCCTACGTACGTGTGCCTTCTGGTTATGGCAGTTTTTCGAGAATTACTACTGCTCCTCGTCTATTGCAAAATAATATTGGCGTGGTACGCTTTGAGCGGTCTTGTCCCACTCATCCACAGAGTTAACAATACCAAATTACAAAAATCGCTCAAAATTTGAAATTCAAAAATAAAAAATATCGAGCCAAAAATCGTAGTTTCAAATCAAAATTTTTGAAAACTTCAAAAATTGACGATTTTCCTGGAAAATCAACGGACTAGTTGAACTTTTTTGGTGGTCGATTTTTTTGAGTGATTATAGTCGATTTTCTTCCAAAATCAAGCGATTTTCGAACGGTTTACGTCGCATAATTTTTTTCGGATTTTTGAATTTTTAAAAAATTTTACTAGTTTATCGAGCAGATTAAAAACCGAACCGCATCAATATGGGCGAACCTGCTCGTCCATCTAAGTACTAAACCTTATCCAACTACAATCTATTTCATCCGCTCATCTCTAGTATTGGCATTTCTCTCCCCCTTAAGCATGTAATTGGTCTCCAATGAGCTCCAATATAGTGCCATATCTCTTGTTGTACTGTCATGGCTCGAGCTAGCGCTCTAATACTTCATCCCGTATGGTGAGCGAGGGGACATCGAAACTTTCTGAGCTTGGGGCCAGGCGGTGTTGGAGCTCCACGGTAGGAAGGTGAGGTGTCCTAAGATCCATGGTGAAGCAACAAGGCATCCCAAGCTCGTCTATAGAGGTAGTGGTGTGGGCTAGCCTTGTCCCCAAAATATCGAAACTCACCAGCGTGAGGCATCGGGCCGACCTCCTTCCCTATTACTCCGATGTAGTTATCCACTCAGTCCTTACTCTCCCTCCATGAATCTCTCTCTCTCTCTCTCTTTTTCTCTGTAGGATCGATATATACGAATATAGCAATCAGAGTGGGTGAATGATTGTGCAGAAGCTAAAACCAAATTTTTGATCTACTAAAAATTCACCCCAAATTGGACTTAAATAAGTGCTTCGTAATCAACAAAAATATATTAATAGATGTTCGGTAAAATGCGAATTGCCGGAGATCCAAACGTCAGATTGATCTGAAATATCAATAGCTTTCAGGTTGTACAAATGAATAGATCCTCAAAACTCACTGAGACTATCCCATGCTCCTGACGGTGGAAATGTCCCCCTCGATATCTCACATTGAAATCAACGTGACGCTCATTCTCATTCGCCTTATCAAAGTACCATCCATGCAACAAGCGGCTGCACTTGCCCAGAACATTCAATTTGTGGGGAGGGACAAAGGACTATCCATGCATGTACGCCTTAAAATCATATGGGAGCACCGGGCATCTGTTAACTTCACTTTCTGGATAGATGGAGTCTCCAAGGTTGGGACAAGGGGCTTTACTTATATTGGAGAGGGGCACTGTGGCCTTTGACAACTTTTTCCTCTTGACAGAAGGATTCTCCGAGGTCTCCTATGATTCTTTGCCTTCAGTGCTAATCCTTTTGCGCACCAACTCTGCACTCTGCATAGGAGCAGGAGGAGAAGCAGGAGCATGTGCAAGTGTAGAAGCAGGTGCAGGTGTAGTAGATACGATAGGAACCTACAAAGCACATGCATATGTAACGTGTTGTAATACTGGAATGATCAAGAAGACACAGGGATTTATACCTTGAGCAGTACAACACTCATCATGGGCCACTTGATGAACGACATCCGTTCTTGCCCGAGAGTGGTGATATCTTTGTTCGGGGGAACTCCAGCACATAAGATAGGAATTCATCGTGGACATAGTCTAACTGCACCCTCATGTAGCCCTTCCCTAAAGGGCTACCATGCACCGTGTCATCCTCCTTGCATGAAAATGCACCCCCACATCCTGCCTCAATGGTAAATCCATCTTCGATCAGGACTAGCTGGCACTTAGAAGGTGCCTGCAAGAAGTGCGCAACTTGATCATAATCATTGCTTTGCTTACTCCATACCTTTAAGTCATAAACAATTATTACCTTAAGCTAGGGACAGGGTGCCTGATCATTTCTAGAAGTGCAATTGCTAGGGTGTATCACAGGCAATTCTACGAGAGGGGATGCGATATGACTCCTTTTCTTTTGTGAGGATCTTCTCGAGAGCAAGAGTTTTCTTCTTTTCACAAATTAGCAACTCTTCTTGCTTCTCGAGAGTCTCCTCTTGGCTATCTATTCTTTTCAATAGCTTATGAATCTTAGCAATAGCCGATTTGCTCAAATCACAAAGTAGAGCATCATCATCATCATTATCATCACTATCTAATTCACTATCACTACTAGGGGGTTTTGTTTTAGCCATTACCTTGCGCCCTTTAGCCATAAGACAAATAGGCGCGTCGTGGTCGGAGTCGTTGTCGCTCAATTCCCCGAAGAGTGACTTGGTTGGTGGAGCGGCTTCAATGGCGAGGGTGGCGACTCCTTCATCGTCGGTGTCGGAGTCGGAGTCGTTTGAATCCCATTCTTCTCCAATGTGAGCTCGCCCCGAGTACTTCTTCTTGTAGGTCTTGTTCTTCTTATGCGGCTCATTCTTCTTGGTCTCATTTGGGTTGTTCTTCTTCTTTGGACAATCGGCGATGAAGTGTCCAACTTCACCGCACTCATAGCAAGCCCTCTTAGTGTTTCTTCTTCCTCTTGGTTTGTCGTTGTAGTTCTTCTTGTATTTGCTTGAACCATCATACTTGAGGAATTTTTTGAATTTTCTTACAAACAATGCCAAATCTTCCTGGTCTTCGCTTTCATCTTCCTCTTCATCACTTGAGGTTGATTCTTCCTTTCTACTTGCCTTCAAGGCTATTTCCTTTGATCTTGAACTCGAACTTTGCTTGGCAAGATTTTTTACTTCCTTTGCTTCCTCTTCCATGAGCTCGTGTGAAAGGATTCTACCGAGCACATCATTTGGAGTGAGCCTTTTGAAATCTTTTCGCTCTCGTATAAGAGTTACGAGAGTCGAATTCCTTGGAGCAAAGGCTCTCAACATCCTCTTCACCACGACGTGGTCCGTCATATCCTTGCATCCAAGCCCTCGGATCTTGTTCACAAGGATCATCAAGCGATCATACATTTGTTGCGGAGATTCATCATCATTCATCACAAACCTCCCCAACTTTCCTTCAAGTAACTCAATTCTTGATTCCCTCACACTTGATGTTCCTTCGTGAGCTACTTGGAGTGTGTCCCATATCTCTTTGGCTTCTTCTAGACCATCAACCTCGTTGAATTCTTCGGGACTCAATGCTCCAAGCAAAACACTCGCGGCTTGTGCATTTCGGTGGATGTTTTGTTCTTGTTGCGGTGTAAGCTCCATGTCGTCTTCCGGCATGTCCAAACCTGTACACACAATCTTCCAAACACTAGGATGGAGAGACATCAAATGCATTTTTATTTTGTGCCTCCAAGCGGAATAGTACGTGCCATCGAAAAATGGTGCACGCCCGGAGGGCACAGTAATATAGGAATGCGAAGAAGAAGTATTTAATTTTTCGTAATTAAAAGGAATTTGAGCTCCCTGCGATGACGTTGAGGTGTCACCTTCCTTGGTCTTCGCGGGAGTTCCATGTCCGGCCTTTGGACTACCTTCTTCCCCCGACACGACAACCTTCAATCCGGTGTTGGCCATCACGTTCCCTTCAAGCGGTTAAGCCTTCGAGAAGGTCTGGCTCTGATACCAATTGAAAAGATAAGAAAGTTGCCTAGAGGGGAGGGGTGAATAGGCAATTTAAAAAATAAACTAAATTTGTCGCAGCGGAAAGAGTATCGGAACTTCCGGTGTTGGATCGGAACTTCCGATTTAATCGGAACTTCCGATATCAGTTCGGAATGTCCGATCGACTTTTGACTTGAACAATTAACGACTGAAAACAATGAACTTGAGAAACAATCTGAGAGAGTTAGATCCACGTAATAACGAAACAAGCTTAAGTAAAGTAAAAGTAGTGACACGGATTTGTTCCCGGAGTTCAGATTCTTGAGGGAATTCTACGTCTCCGTTGAGGAGGCTCCAAAGAGCCGGGTTTTTTCCAACCCTTTCCTCCCAAACCTCGGTCACACTTGAGGCTTGGTTCCACTATTGGTTTCTTTCCTTTCGGAGGCGGAGCCGGCCTTCACAAACTTCTCACGGCATCCCACAATCCTTGAGAGCTCGTGAGCGACGCCTAACCGTCTAGGAGTCCTTCAACCTCCAAGAGAAACAAATGCACCGTTGATCGATCTTGGAGGAACACTCTAATGCTCGAGATGAATGACACTTGCTTTTCACTTCAAACTCTAGATCTCAACTATTGTCCTCACTCTCTAGATGATCCCTAAGATCAAAGAGGAGGACTCAATAGAAAGCTAGAAGGTGCTCTAGAGTTCTGCCAACAAGAGTGTGTCCAACTCAAATGAGAGAGGAGTGGGGTATTTATAGATTCTTGCAAAAACTAGCCGTTATACACCCACTCAGCTGCATATCGGAACTTCCGATGTCAACATCGGAATGTCCGATATGTGCAAACAATCAGAACTCGAGCGCACTTCAACTGTCGAAAAAGGTGCATCGGAACTTCCGATGTCAGCATCGGAACTTCCGATGTTCCCAGAAAAGCACCTTGACAAATGCTTCTAAGTCCATATCGGACTGTCCGATATAAACATCGAAACTTCCGACTTAACATCGGAATGTCCGATCTAATATATCGGAATGTCCGATAATTCCAGAGAGCTCCCTTTTTCAGGTTTGAACACATCGGAACTTCCGATGTCAAATATCGGAACTTCCGATATTTCCAGAGAGCACCCTAGAAAGCTTCAACAACGTATCGGAACTTCCGATCGAAAATATCGGAATTTCCGATACATGTTCCACGCGCCGGACTAAAGCAAGCATGCACATCGGAATGTCCGGTCACATCGGAACTTCCGATGTAATATCGGAATGTCCGACTTGAACTTTGATAAAAACACATTCCGGTGCATGCGCGGTGACTTAGGGTCTCAACAAGAATTAAAGTAACATTCATCTGAGCATAGAGACTATCCTAGATCATTTACGATGCATCCCTCTTAATAGTACGGCATTCCTACGACACAAAATATAGAAAATAGGAATACAATGCCGTTTTACTCGGTTAAATTCATTTGAGGGTATCCTTTGCATGTAGAAGATCTCATATTGAACCTTTTACCTGCTCATAAGCTCATTGAAGACATTAGTCCCTTTAATCATTTGTCATTAATCAACCAAAACCAATTTAGGGGCCTAGATGCACTTTCATTTCTCACCTTCTCTCTCTGGCGTTGAGCCGGTGCTCTCTTTATGACATTTCGAATATATATATATATATATCAAACCTAAAATTCATGAGAAAGCAATTCATATATTTGTCATGGTCATATGTTTCACATAAGTGAAAGCAATTCATAGTTATTATGTCGACTTGACAATGAATCATGTAAATTAATACATTACTGGACGATCTTAAAGAAACTTCTATCTATTGACCAAGTAATTACATACAAATGATGACTCCTAATCTCTAATTAGGTTAGGTCCTAATCCCATTAGTAGATATGTGGTTTGGACAAGTTCCTAAGCTGTTGTACAGCTCTAAAGAAAATTTCGGTAGCATCTCCCCGCTGTTCTCCAAATGCACATCTCAACAACAAGTCAAGAGGGTGTGTATCCGGAGAACACCAAGGAGATGATGCCAAAACTTTCTCTAGAGTTGTAAAACAGCTTAGAAACTTGCTCGAACCACATATCCTCGAACTGTCCAAAAAAAATGTGGACAATTCAAGACTGCTTGCTTATAAATTAGTAATTGCTCTCTTTTTGCCACATTTGGAATGTATATATCAAAGAGATAAAGCATATCATTCATTGTCAATCTTTTAATAATAGAATAAGCATTTCCATATAATGTTAGAGATTAGGTTTAGCATTCTTATGATTGCCAATCCATTTTTATTATAATGAAATCATTCAAAAATCAAACACCTTTGATTATCATTCATTGTCAATCTTTTCTTAACCATGGCAGCTAAAGGAAGAAATTAAGCTGCTATACATATTTGAGTAAAAGGAAAGTAGAAGATGATGCAGTAAAACACATGTCTAGTTTTTTTTCCAGTATGGTAGCTACTGTAATCTGCCGTGCGTAGCATTCTAGTTGTTGACTTCAAAGGAGAGTGATATCATGTCTACAAGTGAAAATTCCACATAATCAGTAATGTGACTATATCAGTATATCTACCATTGGTGTGACGTCTGTTTTTAATATGTTTTGATCATGGATACATTATGCTATGATATCAGTGGACACCTAAATTGAAGTTAAATTAAAGATAGGCACTTCACTCTTCTGTACCCATGAAATTTTAATGCAATTCAGTGTCAAAGCTAACTTCATTGTGCAGAATAATTTCCTTTTTGAGGTTTCTTCTGCATATAATAGTGAACAGTCTTTGTGAAATCTCTTCACACAGGGATCAAGAAACATGCAAATAATTACATTTGTATCAAAGCTATACTACTGCTTGGAAGCCACCAGGACAATTCATCTGATTGACCAAGCCATTGAATCTAGTAATCAATCTCAAAGGCAGTGAAGAACAAATACTATCACATTTACATCCTCAATTTTCTAGTTCATCAGTGACCCAAATTCATCATAGAGCATATACAATGGCAGTAATTATGTGAGAACATATACAAAGGCATCAATTCATCATATAGCATAGCACCCTAATCATTGACGACTAGTCATTGCTATATTTCAAAGGAAGGGTAACTCAAGAAAACACAGAGATAAATATATACCAGACAAAATTGAATAAAGCCTATGAATGAAATCCTTTGCTCTAGGTATTATGGTTCTGCATGACAAGTCACAGCTCAGTGGAAATGGCAACTGTATCTACTGAAGTACACTGTTTCACCTGCTAAGACAGCGATGGAGTGGCCGAGCAGGTGGGCCATGGTGAAGGAATGATGCCGGTGTAGGATCAAGGATAACCGACTAGAGGGGGGTGAATAGGAGGTTTTCAAAATTCTTGGCTCTAATTACTCTAAATAAGCAAGTAGTACTAGAATTAATAATTGTGACAATCAAGGCCTAAATCTTTTAAGTTTTGCTAATGTGCTCCAACAAGGCCAAGTCTAAGCAATCAAACAATTCTAGATAAATAATCACTCCTAAATATACTAGAATTGTTATAAGAACAAATTAAAGGAATAATGAGCAAACCACAAATAGGAGACACGAAGTTTTATCCCGTGGTCTCGGAGACTTGCTGTTCTCCCCTAATCCACGTTGAGGTAGCTTGACTCACTTCAAGCCGGCTCCTTTGCGCAATTGAGCATTCCTCGATTACTCGGGGTAGCTCTTCCCCACTCTGGGTAGGCAAGCTTCATGCCTTCACAATCACCGGGCCTTCTCACAAGCACCTTTTAGAAGTTCACCGGTTATCCCACCTCCAAGCCGTCTAGGAGGATGCAACCTCTAAGAGTAACAAAGTGATGAAACTTGCTTGAGGTTGATTCAAGTGTCTAATTGGCTCAAAAAACATTAATACACTTGAATGTCTCTTAACTCCCCTCAACAAGCGAAATGAATGCACTAAGGAGAAAGAAACTTTGCTAGAGCTCCAAGATGTTCATTAAGTGTCCAAGAGTGTCTATGAATGCAAGTGCAAAGGTATTTATAGCCCCCACCTACAATTCTAGCTGTTGGGGAAGAAAACCCCTGAAAAATCTGTAATCATGGTACTACGCTAGCATAAGTCCGGTAGTACCGCTCCTCTAAAAATCCCACGCAATGGTCAACTGTACGCATTAAATGCTCTGACGTTTTGCCTATTACAGAGGTGCGGTACTACCGGAGTTCAAAGTGCGGTAGTACCGACAATTAGATTTCAAAACTGCTCAGAAAAGAGTCCCTCTATAAAATAATTACCGACATTCTAAACTCGGTACTATCGGCCTTCCGGCAGTACCGCTTTTTATACTACGGTAGTACCTATCCTTAAAGCAGAACAAAAGTACCCAAAACACAACTTTCTGTGAAATGACTACTGCTTCAAAAATTCCGGCACTACAGATCTTTCGGTAGTACCACGTTTAGTACTGTGGTAGTACCATTCCTGAAAATCTCAGAAAAGGTGCTCCTTTGCAATTTAGCTACCACACAAAAGGTCGGTACTACCGAGGAGCAGTAGTACTGCAAAAATAACTGCGGTAGCTCCGTCCTAGAGAAGAATGAGAATCACTCGAAAGCTACTAGAGAATGAGAATCTATGGAAAATACCTACCGCAATATAAATCCAGTAGTACCGCCTTGTGGTACTACCGTGAGTTGTACTGCGGTAGTGCCGGAGTCACTGAGAATGCAATAACTAAACTTTTCAACTATGACTAGATGCTTCTAGTATGATTTGAAAGAGATTGAGCCAATTTGATATTTATCAATATCAAGCTACTAGTCATTACTCCCTCTTTATAGTACGGCATCAAATCTATCAAACCGATCTTTTCTTCTAACTCTAGATCGATAAAAACATAAAAAGATAATCTAACTACTCTTGTACATTGACTTGGAGTCTTTGATCTTCTTTTTTTATTCTTCTAGATCACGAACCTTTATGCCTCAAGGTGAACCAACCTATCCTCAAACTCAAGAGAAAGGTTAGTCCACAACTTGATTGTCATTAATTACCAAAACTAAGAAAACTTTAGGGGCCTAGATGCTTCAGCCGGTGGGGGAGGGGCCGAGCGGGTGGGCCATGGTGAACGAAGGACACCGGTGGGGGGCGCAGAGGGGCAGGGCGTTGGTCAGGACCGGGAGGCACAGAGGTCAGGCCCGACGATGACGGAGTGGCCGAGCGGGTGGTGGCAGCACAGTGGGGGGCCAGGAGGCACGATGGGGGCGGTGCTTTGAAGGGCGGCGCGGTGGGGCCGGGAGGCATGGTGGGGTGAGGCTTTGAAGGGCAGTGTGGTGGGGATGGCAAGAGAGCTAGGGCACGGGCGAAGTGGGCAAGACGGGCATGTGAGTCAGGAGGATACAATAGTGAGATGAGTAAGGGAGTAATAGTAAAGGACATATCTATATCGGTTCTTTCATAAACCGATTGCAATAAAAGGAATCTGTGTCGGTTCTTTTCAAAAACCGATTGAAATAAGTGTACTCTCTGTATCGGTTTATTGCAAGACCTAATTGCAATAATGAACATATCTGTATTAGTTCCATAGCAAACCAATTGGAATGATGCATAGTATCTATGGTGGTTCTTATAAAGAACCGATGGCAATAAGTTGAGTATTTGTATCGGTTCTTTAGCAAACCGATTGCAGTAAAGTGGAGTATCTATGCCGATTCTCATTACAAACTGATTACACTGATTTTCGTTATTTGTGTTGGTTCTTGATAGAACTAACTGCATTGAGGAATTTTGTGTCATATTTCATCAGAAACCGATTGTATTGACTATATAAGAACCAATTAGGTACTACAAAGCAAGAAAAGTCATAACTTTTTTAGATATAGTTGAAATTATTTCAAATTTTGCAGAAACATACTTTAGTATACAACAAGGCTTTTCTAGAAAGATTTTTTTTTTAAAAGTCTGTTTGCAAAAGATATGTCAATTTTCACTTTGTAGCTATGATTTTTGCTTAAAGAGTAGAAAGTCAAAACGTTTTCAAATAAAGTCCAAAAAAGTCCATTTTCAAAAGATGTGAGACCCCGGATCGGCTATCCGAAATCTCCTGTGTATTTCTATACTAGTCCCAGATCAATAGCTAGTACACACAGTTAACAGTGAAATATCATTGCCGAACATAACGAAATTGTAACATCAACATAAAGTATTAGCCACATGGCTACTTATTACATCAAATGGTCACATGACCAGAGTCACGGCAGCGGAATAAAAATGACTAGAAGTGAAACCCAAATAACACCACAAGCGATGACTAGGAACAGGCTTAGTTGTCCTGGCGATCCTCTTCGAACTTTTCCGGGTAGTACTCACCGTCTTCAACGGCGTCCTGGTAGTTTTCGGATGACAACAGTTTATGTAGTACGTGAGTACAAAAGTACTCAGCAAGTCTGGGAAAATATGCGCATGTAGGGTTTTCCAAGGAAGGTTTAATATGGTTTATTTGCCGAAAGCCGAATTTCATCAAACCGTACTTAATAATAATTTCCACAAACCAGTTTTCCTTTTTATTTTTAATTTACAAAAACAGTATCAAACACTTGGTAATAATTTCCAAATCACACTTTAAATCATAACTTTTGTATAATCCAACCCATGGGTCATTTTCATCAATTCGGGTACTAAGCATATCTACCGTTCTAACCAACAAAAGTCACATTATAAGATATACATGACATAACAAAGGATCCTAGGGTTACAATTAAGCATGGGTATCAATAATCAAGGAGGTGATCACAATTCAGAATAACTAGCAATCTACATTTGACATACGATGGTAAAGCTAGCGATGCATGTTTATAAAGCATTGTAAACACATTTGCAAACATGGGATCAAAATGCGTCAAGGGACTTGCCTTCGGTCGCAGCGGGGATGTCAAATTCTTGAAGTCCGGCGGCGGACTCGGCGGGATCCCCGGCTACGCGCAAAACGGTACAACGAATAAATAGCAATAAAATAAATAAAATCCGAAAATTACAAAACTTATACTGGCAGGAAGATATTGAATTTATATGAATTTAGGAATTTGAACAGAGTCAATCGGAGTTCGGATGGAAAAGTTATGAGCTTCCGAAGTTTAGAAAATCTGGAAAATAGAAAATCGGGAATATTCCGCGGAATCTTCTTTTTTCTGATTTTTGGATTTCTTTGACTCTATTACATGTGGGGCCTCCTTGTCATACTCTTGGGGTTCTTCCCCATGGTCATGGAAACAGAGGAGCTTAGCTCCTCCATGCGTCTTACCACTGAAGCGGCGGCGGCGGCGAGTGGCGTGGCGGCGAAGCGGCGGCAGCCGGAGGCACGGGCGACGCGCAGCGGTACAGCGCGTGGAGGCGGCGGCTTTTCGGCGCCGCAGCGTGGCGGCGCGTCGGCGATGGCGAGGCAGCGAAGGCCGACGCAGCGCGCGGTGAGGAAAAGCGGTGGCAGCGGCGGCGGCGAGGCTCACCGAGGCGAAGCGGCGTCGCCCGGCAGCGCATGGGGGTGGCGGCGGCAGCGGGACCGGTGGGGCAGTGGGAAGGTGCCCGGCCGGCCTGAGGGGCGGCCATGGCGGCCGGCGGCACGCACGGGCAAAGCCCAAAAACAGAACCCCCCCAATTCGCAAAAAATTACGAAATTTGCAACAAATTTGAACATGCTAATGCAAATCGAATGTTGGATCAACTAGAGGACATCTAGAGGGACTCATGGTAGCAAGAAATTGAACCAACGCTCACCGGAGACGACGAATTTGACGATGAACGGAGGTTCGGCCAAGACGATTCAACCACAAAATTCATCGTCCACCCTTGATGAAACCTAAAATTGGTTGAGGGGTTATGATTGTGGCAACCACACAAACACAAAGGTTCAAATGGAATTGGATTCGGCTCACCGGAGAAGAAGATATGATGAAGAACACGAAAAACGGCGTTCCTCGTCGGTTTTCTCGATATTGCGGACGAATGAGTTGGAGATGCAGAAGAAGGGTGCTACCACCAGGAAGAGCACTCCAATGCGAAGATTTGAGAGGTGGAGGCACGTCGTTTGGAGTTGAAACGACCGAGTAACAAGCAATTAAGTGAATTTCGGTTTTTGGTTCACTATTCAAATTCCGGCGAGATTCCGGGGTGAAGATCATGGGGGATGGAAAGGTTTCGTCGCTACGAATCCAATGAATCCGGCCGTTCGCGATTTGGAGCATTGATGGAGGAGTTATGAGTGATTGAATGGAGGAACTCAAGTATGGAAAGATGAAGTTCTTCCTTTGTACGTTCCAACCTGAGGTTGAAGAAGCATGAATAGTGCTGCCATGTGTCGCTCCGCGATTGGCCGAGAATTACGTAAAAGCAACACCCTAGAGAAAAATTAGTAAAAATGGTCTAAAAATTCCAGAAAAATTACTAGAACTATTAGGGAATATTTGGAAACCAATAAAATTGGTTCGCAGAATTTGGATGAAATTTGGAGTTTAGAATATTCTGGAGCGAATAGCGGGCATTAAAAGAAAGCCACGCGAGATAAAATAGCAGAGAGCTTCCAAAAATCTTGGGAAAAATATCAAAATGTTTTTAAAATATTTGGGACCTAATGCAATAGGTGCCGGGATTTTTGGAGCATTTTCAAACTCGGGTGGAATTTCGGGCGCGGACAGGAATTTGAAATTTTGATTTTTCGAGCGAAGGAGAATTGAGTACCAACTTTGGACGGATAGGGATGCCAGGTTAAATTAAACACCAAGGAAACTCCAATTTTTGAATTTAATTAGTTTAAATTAGATTTTAGCTGAAGGCCGAAATCGAGGATGTTACAAAAGATATGCAATGCACTTTTGACTAGTTAAAATTCTAAGAAAAATACAAGTTTAAATCCAAAACAAGATACTAGTAACTAGATTTTAGCCTAAAATTTAATTTTCTTTTGAAATTAATTTTGTTGATATTACCGCAATTGGGTTTAATGTATTCATGTATTTGTAGTCCCAAAATAAGTACCTAGCTCATCTTCTTTTATGCATACATAATGGAAGCACGAGATTATCAACAATTGTCCGCAGAGATCACATAATCAAAAAATATGACATGATATGAATGTAATTAAAGAGTCATTATTGAATGAATGAACAGCTCAAGTGGCATTGAAAACTAAATGTAATCCCTTTATTTACAATACCACCCTTCTTGATAATCTACATGCATGTAATTTGTTCCACGCGTGTCATCGTCACCGCTAAGACATGCATCGTCTACAAACGAAGGCATTTCATCAAATTGGTTGTACTCTTCTTCATCTACGGTATTTTCAACTCTGAAGATCTGCCTCTTGCCGTGAAGGACGATGTGCAACCTTGGATTGGCCGGATCAAGCGTGTAGAAGACTTGAGTTACTTGCTTCGTAATGACGAACGATTTGTCTTTGTAGGCGAGACTATTGAAATCTACAAAAGTAAAACCTCTCCTGTCAACCTTCACTCCGTGTGGAAGTCTCACCCACTTACTTCGGAACAATGGAACTTGGTATATTCTGTATTGAGCTTTCAAATTTCTTTGATCATCCCGTAGTAGGAGTTCATTGCGGTTGAGGATCCTCTTTTGGAGTGATGATCATCGGAGAAAGCATCTATGCTCACACCACTATTTTGGATTGTACTCTTTGCATCTTGATTTTTATTGTAAAAGGTGTAGCTATTAATATTGTACTCCTACCATATCTGTACATTAAATCTTGGTCCGTCAGCCAAACATTTGACAACCTCACTGATGGAGTCCTTCGCCTTTGCTTTAAACCATGTGGGGAGTCGATCATTGTGTTCTCGTGTAATGGGAAGCTCATCCATATGTGAATTCTCTTAACGTAATACTAGTTTGTGCTATTGGATGTATGGATGAACTTCTGCGATGTGTTGCAAGAATGTAAAATACGCTTTATAATACATATGAAACGTTAGACTCGTTATTTTGGACCCAATGGTTCCTTTGCCACCAAGTTTACCTTCATGATGAGATACAGGAACACCAATTGGTTTTCTTTTATCTAGGTAGTCCATGCAGAACTCAATAACCTATTCAGTCCATAACCTTCAACAATATTACCCTCAAGCTTTGACCAAATCCTCACGTATGACTTTAATATACCCACGTAACTCTCGAAGGAATACATGTAATGTAAGAATGTTGCTCTACATATCTTAATCTCTCTAACAATGTGAACAACGAGGTGGACCATGATGCCGAAGAACACTGGGGGAAATGCATCTCAAGCTGACAAAGAGTCTGCATCACCTCCCTCTATAAGTTGTCTAGTACATCGAGATTAATTACATTGCTAGAAATTTTATTAAAGAAATAACACAGCTTCGTAATTACCAACCTGACATCTCTAGCATAATATTTTAATTGCAACAAGGAGCATTTTGGTCATCAAGACATGACAGTTGTGGGACTTCAAACCAAGCATTTGCGGTAGTGGTTTTTTTTTGCCTCTAGAATAACAATAGAGGAGAGTTCAGCCCGAGGGTGAACTCTCCTCTATAAAAACTAGCCAGGCACATCACAATTGGTTCTGAGGTTAGAACCGATTGTGATGTGTATGGACATCACAATCGGTTCTGAGGTGAGAGTCGATTGTGATGTAACATTAGGCACATCACAATCGATTCTATCCTAGGAACCGATTTGTGATGATTTTTCACTAATTTTTTTTTTATTTTTCACCTCACCGAATCTGATATCATAATCGGTTTTTTCATGAAAAGTTGGGAATCAACACAGATTAAGCGATAGTATTGTACCATTCTATGGTAGTGTGATGGAAAAGTCATTCGCGCGCTAGCACATCCCTAATTTGTTTAGCCCCAAGTTTAGAACGGGGGAGTTTCACATGGATTTTACAAAAGTCTCTTAGAAAACATTATAGTTCCATCTCTTATAAAACAATATAGTTTTCGTTGGATTGGGATCTGAACAGCAACTTCTCTGGAAGCCCTGGATTCCCACAGGTATGGATGGAGATAGATCGGACGGATAATAGCTCTATCATATTTATTTTCATATTTTTTGGGATGCGAAAACAAATACGGGTAACCCGGATATGAAAATGAATAATGTAGAATATAGATACGGAGAGAATAAGAATCAAAATAAATATGGTCACGAATATTTATCAGAATATGAAAACCCTTCAAATTGTAGATAGAAATTAAATGAATAAAAAACATAACTAGTTTATTTGATCAAAACATGCAAGAAAAACATATAATAACCCAAGATTTGTATTCTTTGTTGAATTATGTTTAACATAATAAATTATGTATTTGTGAGTTTTTATGCATTTTTAGCTACATATTTAAAATATTTTCCTATTAAGGGTAGCAGTATTTGCATTTTATAGAAAATTTAAAAGATAATGAAATCTTCATAATAATTTTCATAAATGATAGAATGTGTCATGAACGTCCCAAAAAATCATAATTTTTGGAGATGGTTTGCTAATTTTAATAATTAAACCTTATTTCTGGAATAATTAATTTATCAACTGATTTTGAAATTCAAAAACTTTTTGGGACCAAAAGAGTAGCATTGGTCTAGCCTATGTGCCTGAATATCTGGATACTCTAGATACATATCTATATTCGACAGATAATGAGTTAATGAACCATATTTGTATCTGATAAAATTTATATTCATTTTTAATCCGATAAATATCTGAATTAACTTAATCTATATTAAAAAATTATCTGAATCGTCGGAGACTATTCCATTCTCATCGCCGTCTACAATGTCCCTGCTCCAAAAGTGCAGCGTTGTTTGCTTTGTTTGGGCCGTACGATGCGTTGATCATTTCACTTTGATTCTTTTCAGCCAATGGTACAGATCAATAAATTTTGATGTCTGTTTTTATTTGTTTGGTATTCTCTTCGTACCCCTAAGGTCGATACCATTTATAATTCCTTTTACATCCCGCTTGGTCCATGGAATTGAATTTGATTTATTTAATTGAATTCCAAGTCCTATTTTAATAGAATTAGAATTTAATTAAAGTCGATTCAATTCAAAATTTTCGGTTTGAGTGTCATTTGGAATTAGAATTTTCTTTTAATGATCCTCAATTTCTTTACTGCTATGAACGAAATAGTAGTTGCAATATAGCAATAAACAAATTCCATCTGCCTGAATATTCTCTAATAGAGAAAAAAAAACAATATACCAACAAATAAATTCTATTTCCCAAAAAGTTCTCTACCAAGAAGAAACATAAAAACTACCAAAACAGTTGGAGGCACATGACGAAGCCAATGGCACGGAGGCGCGACCCAACCAACTGCAGAGGCAGAGCGGAGGCCGAAGGGTATGTGCTAGATATGCCGATCCCGACGATGCCGACTTAACGTGCCTTTGAAATTGCATGGGATCACTACTTTTAATTCTAGGCGGCAGTCAAACAGTGGAATCAAATTTCAATTTCATGATTCCAAGGTCAACATCTCGGAGCCAAACGGGGTGTTTGAGAATTTTCACTTGAAATTCTGTGTGCTTCATTGTTCCAGCTCCTTTCCAGTTTGGGACATTTTTCTGGGGCCCTGTGAGAACATTGCCCTCGGAAATACAACAACGTCGCAGGCTCCAGGTATCTCGGCTCAATGGAGTGCTTACAACTTCTAAACAAGCCCGGGAGAGATGCTGGGCCTGGGCGTGATCCGAGATGCAAAGGAGCATGTTGGGCTGGGCCACGTAAGAGCAACGTCGATCGCTTACGGCCATTTCCATAGGAATCTGTCAGCCCTATGCACGCCAATTGGGCCCAATGAGAGAGCTCCCTGCCATGCCATGCGTGCCTACTGCCTAGTGTGTGAGGGAAAAAGAAAAAAAGAAAGAAAGAAAAAGAGCTACGTACTTGGGCACGCCGTTACAATTTTGCATACTGCTCCCTCCACTTGCTATATATGTTCATAGTCTACCGGATGTACAGATCAAAGAATGACTACGAAAGATAATCCCTAAGGAGGATATTAGAAAACTTACAACCAGCAAAAGTCTACGAAAGATAATCCCTAAGGACAAAAGTTACACAAAAAGACCACATGCATAACTACTGAATCCAGATGAAGAATTCACATGCCACTCTGCTATTCACAATTTTCTTAAGATTTTGAAGTTCATTTGTTCCACTTCCAGCAAGAGCTTCAAAAGATCCTGCCGGTGAGAAAGAAAGGACAAAATTTTATACACAACAGTAACTGGATTAGCAACCAATTGATTAGACACCATTATATTTCTGTTTAACACAATGGACCAGCAAATTGCTGAAAGCAATATTATCTTGGATTTATTTTTTCTCCTTCCTGCTAATCCAACAATCTAGGTAATCATCAAGATTTGAGGGGATGGCTTCCCAGTTCAAGCTAACTCTGACGATACACCAAACAAATTGAGATAAGATACACCCAAAGAAAATATGATTAGAAGTTTCAACTCTACCACATAAACCGCATTGGATATTGCCATTTCAGGATCTTTTCACCAGTTGTTCAACTGATTGGATTCTATCTTTGTACATTTAGCACATAAAATGTTTGATTTTTAGTGGAATTGTAGCTTTCCAAACATCCATCATTCTAATATCAACTACACCTCTACAACTCAGAGCTTTGTACAACGATCTAGTGGAGAATTTCCCTAACTTTTCTAAAGCCCATACAAATGTATCTTTCACAGTAGATAGATTGACCGACAACACAATTTGTTATAACTCGTACCAATCATCTAACTCTATCTCATCAATGTTTCTTCTGAAGGCCAGGTTACATGATTCATCTCTGCTTATTTCAGCAACTGTTTCATGTTGTTGTTCACAAATATTATATATGTTTGGATATTTTATCCTAAGGGAACAGTTTCTCCACCATACATCATCCCAGAAGCTAATTTTTTCTCCATTGCCAATTTTGAAAGATGAACCCACACATAACCAGATCTTCACACTGCGAATGCCTTGCCAGAATTGGGAGCCTCCAGCAGGGAGGGTTTGGAATACGTGGTTTTGACCCAAATATTTCTTTTTCAAGATCTCAGAGCCAGTGGCGGACCCATGACATAAATTTAGGGGGTGCTAACTAGTAGTGATACAATTCTAAAATAAGACAATCAAATCAAACAATAATGCATCGTAAAATTTCTCATTTAAGGAGCCCATCCTTCTGAATTCTTTTGGTCTACTAATAATATCCCATTTTACCATGTGGCATTTCTTCTTTTCCCCTAAGCTTGCCAATAAAATCTACCTCTGACAGAGTTTATTCTATGATGTACACTAACCGGTAGTTTATAAAAGCCCATTGCATACATAAGTATTCTTTGATAACTTTATAAAGTTGAATTCAATATGACGTCTCTACCTCCATGGCTCCATATGACAAATAGGCACAATGACAAGTATCTAGCCTCTTTTCCACTTTCTGGTTGTTACAACTCAGCCCGTTAGCTGTGATTTTTTTTATCGCCAATGGGTAAAAGTAAATATTTCATTGAGAGTTTTCCAACTCTACTATTGAACATATCTGTAGTCCTTTGTTGTTCTTCCTAAGAAACATCCAAGATCACAAATTCACTTTTCTGATAGACGTTCTTGTTATCGCAATAGACAAATATTTTAATATAGATACTCTCGGGACTATGGATTGATACAGTGAAACAGAAGAGTAAAAGACGCCGAAAGTATTTGCGGAAGTCAACAATCCCAGAAGAGTAAAAATTTGCGCGGTTTTGTTTTGTTGGAGGCCATTCGAAAAAAGATTTACATGTAATTTTTCTATTTTTTTATGTTCTTTTTGCAAAAAAAAAAAAGCGGTAAAATAGACCTTAGTGTAACTGAAGAAGTCTCCAAAGTTTATTTTTAGAAAAAGTTGACTTGGACGTAATTTTGGACTTTTCGGAGGGTCTACGTGGGGAAAAGGAATATTTTGTTCTTTTCTTAGAAAAAATTGGGCAAGAAAATAAATTTTTTGTTTTTATTTGCTTTTTAGGGAAAATTAGACTGAGAAAACATTTTTTTGTTTTTTTTTTTTGCCAAAAATCGGCTGCAAAAACAGAGTTCAATATAATTGGGTGATAAAATAAATCTCGGGTTTTTTTTTCCGTTTTGGGAAAAATCGGACAGGGAAAACTTTTTTTTTGGCTTTTTTTATTTTTTTCGTAAAAAATCAGGCCAAAAAATGGATGTTAATATAATCAGGGGATAAAATGAATTTCTGGATTTATTTTGCCTTTTTGGAGAAAAATCAGGTGGGAATAATATTTTTTGGAGGCTTTGTTGTAAAAAATCGAGGAAATTAATTTCAATTTTTTTTGTTTTTGGGAAAAATCAGCCAGGGAAAACGTTTTTTTGGTTTTCCTTTCAAAAAATCGAACATTTTTTTGGAGCTTTATCGCTAAAAATCGGGGTCAATACCTGATTTTAATATGATTTTGTTTTTTTATGGGTATTTTCGAGGAAAAGTAGGGTGGAACGTAATATTTTTTTGATATTTTTTGGGCTATTCGCAAAAAGAAAAAGAAAAAGAAACAACGAGTGGCAAAATGTATTATAATGTAATTTTGCCAATTTTGAAGGGATTTTAATGGAAGATATGACCTCGAATATAATTGTAGTTTTTTCGGATGGCCTGTGCGAGGGAAAAAAGAATTTGTGAAATCATGTGCTGAAAAATTGACTTAGAATTGAATTTGCAAATGTGTGTGCATTGGTTCTTTTAGCGCCGGACTGGATCTCACAAAAACAGTAAGTTTCGCTTTGGCGCCAGACCAAAGTTTCGGAAAACAGTAAGTTCCCATTTTACGCCAGACCGCTTGCGCCGGACCAAACTCTTCTACGTCGGACCATGTTTTCGCAACTACGCCGGACCAAAGCTTTGGTCCGTCGTGAACGGCGATTTGAAGGTCTTTCTTCATGTGTACGCCAGACTAATTTTTATTTAGTCCGTCGTGAACATGTTTTGTGCCGGACTAAGTTTTACAAAAACAGTAAACTTCTATGTTACGCCGGACCATGCATGCCGGACCAAATTTTTGGTCCGTCGTGAACGTATTTTTGAGCCTTGGTGCCAGACCAACTCCTTACAAAAACAGTAAGTTTTGTATTTACGCCGGACCAAATTTCTTTTGGTCCGCCGTGAACGTGTTTTCAAACGTTTTTGTGCTGGGCTCAATTTTCCAAAACCAGTAAGTTTCGCATGTACGCCGGACCAAATTTTTGGTCCGTCGTGAATTGGTTTTTGATAAATTTGTTTTTCACGTGTCTGTGGACCAGGAAGTTTTTGGTCCGTCGTGAGTTATTTGGACCGAGTCCGTCCGGTGTGAATGGATTTTTCTAGGGTTTTGCCCTGTGTAAGCCGGACCAATGTTTGGTCCGTCGTGAATATGTTTTGCACGGTTAGGGTTTTGAATTGAGAATTTGGGTTGATTGTATGCAATGCTCGTGTGAGTAGTTGCATGGACTGATCTTGAGTCAAGTCGTGGACTTGTGCTCGGAAGTGTGTTTTGTTTGTTCATGTGCAGGTATTGCTCGAGGACTAATGTGGTCGATGACGGGACCGGAACTAGATTCATGGAGGAACTGAAGTTCGGGACTAGGTTCAGGGAGGAACTGAGATCTTGGTGGTCAAGGATGTCATGTGGGACATTCGGGCTAAGAGAATGGTGCACATGAGGAGTTGTTAGTCACGTGAATATGGCAGGTGGGCCATACACGTGCAGAGTTGTAATTGTTTGGGGTAGCTTGCATGTATTAGGCTAGGTTGGGCCAAGTGGACATGTATGCGTACTCCTTGTGGTTGCTCCTTTAAATAGGAGGGGTTGTTTCCTGTTGAAGGGCATCAGTTAGAGCTTTAGGGTTTGTACTCTTTTGATTAGAGTACTTTAGACAAAAAGAAATAAAAATTAATTCTTCCAGATAGAGGTGGGCGTCGTGCCATGCCGTGCTGGCCTGGCCCGGGCCCATCGTGCTTCGGGCCGAAAACGTGCCGTGCCATGACGGCCCATCGTGCTCACTGTGCCGGGCCGTGCCGGGCCGACTCACCTTTGGCGAGCCCAAGCCCGGCCCATTTGCGCTTCGTGTCTGCTTCGTGCCGTGCCTGCCCAGGCCTGACCCATTTTCACTATTGTGACGAGCAAAGAAATAAAACAAATTACTACTACTAAACTACCTATTTTAATTACATAAAAGACTAATCACATCAACAAAATGTCAAACATAAATACAATGCTTGAAGATGCCCTGAATCAATAATATCTGCCAACTTTTAGGCCTTAATCCGTGGTTTCGTGCTTCTTTCGTGCGTCTTGACGCAGGCCCGACAAAGCGTCGTCGTCGCGTGTCGCCCGTCGTGCACTGGTTCCGGGCGAAAGCTCTGATTGCGTGCCGTGCCGTGCTTTGCACCGGGCCATCCCATCGTGCTTCGGGCCGGCCCAAAAGAGCCCGGCCGAAGTGCCCACCTCTACTTCCAGACCATTTGCGTGCTACAGTAATCGCGAAGCTACAGTGCACGCGTTGCTACAGTGTTTCTTGTTTTAGCTCTTGTTTGCATGCTTGTTCTTGTTCTAGATTGGTTTTTGTTCTTTGAATTTCATCTTGATTTAATCAATCAAAAACCTTTCTAGGGTATTGATTTAGGGTTTCTCAAATTTTAGTTGATTAATCTTTTGTCGTTCTTGATTAATTTACAAGTTTTGATTAGATCAGTTTTCGTCAAAGTTCTGTCACAGCAAGCTTGCGAGGTTCATAACTTTTGATCTGTATGTCCGATCGAGCTGATTCTTTTTAGGTTCGATTCGTATTGGAATCTAGTTTCTTGTGTCCAAATTTCAGATCGATCCGACTATTGGATCTTCGGGAATTCGCGCTATACCGAATGTCTATCAATCTGTTTTTGTCGAGTCCGAGACAATTATTTGGTTCCGTTTTAGGGTGAATTTTTAATAGATCAAAATTTTGGTTTTAGCTTTCGCACAATCATTTACCCCCTCTGATTGCTATATTCGTATACTTCGATCCTACAGAATTTAGGTTTTCTTTTTGCCTCTTCGTAAGAAAACCTGTGTACAATTTTGAACTTTAATAGAAGTATATATTCTATTCAAATATCACGATGGCAGGGAGAATATAGCCGTACAGTGTACTAGTCCAAGAACCCCCAACAAAGTGGCTAACAACGCAAGACCAACACGGGAACGGCAACGAAAACGACCGGAACCACTCGCACAAGGTGAACCACCGTGGCGCCGGCTCACTCTCACTGGCCCTTTCGGATTGGATTGGTACGGTACGTCGGATCGAATCATCGAAAGGTGTTCACGAGTCGCGTAACAGTTATTTGGTTTGTGTTGCGGTAAATTGGTAAAAGGCGGCAATTTTAGGTTCTGTTTGGTACGATTTCAGATTCTAGTAGAAATAAAAATGGTTTAGATTTTTACTAGAAACGTTTCAGGTAGAATTCTGTAAATCGAGTGGAACAAGGTAAAAATCGATTCAGCCACAGAGTGGAAAAAAAAAGAAATGATTCGAAGAGAATCGTTCCGAGCTTTAACCAGTTTAGCTGAGTTTCTCGACTAGATGTTCGGCACGTATGTAGCTTTACTGTTCTTGTTGGTGCCAGATTAAGATGCCCATTGCTCTTGTGCAATGTTATTGGGCAGAACCGGGTATGGAACAAAAAAGATTTTCGCTTGTCGTATTTTTGCTCCCATCCTTGTGCTGAAGCTCCGCATTTCTTTTGCGTATTCCTTGTTCCAATGTGCGTTGCTCAGGTTGCCCTTTTGGGTTTTATACTACATAATCGTCCTAGCGTCGAATGTGGTATAATCAGCTTCTGTTCTGAATGTTCCTTTCGCGTGGGCTTCTAATATTCGTTGGCCATTAACGTTCTTTTTGGATTGTTAGTGCACAGTCAAGAGATAAGAAGAGAGCACAGAGCATTCCCTTTTTATTGGTTGCAACCGAGAGCCAGCCCACAGCATTCTCTCCTCTCCTTGCCCTTAGGGATGAAAACGGGTCGGATACGGTCGGATAGTAGGTGATCCCGTATCCTACCCTAATTATTTTTACTCGAATACGGGTCGGATACGGATAGTTAAAATCGGGTACGGATACGGATACGGGTAACGGGTATCTATAAAAGGGTAGAAAACGGGTACCGGATAGTATACGGACGGGCATAATACGGATATCGGGTAATTAGTCGGATAGTATGTGAATTGTGTAGCATTAAAATTTATGATAAAAATAATCCAACCAAAGCATATACCGACACAAATAATACAAAACATACAGTCGAACTAACACGTCAAAGGGCATAAACCATATAACATAGCACTAGCATATGAAAATTGACAAGTATACAACACAGGACATCTTCATATAGCAGTCCATACATATATATAGCACCATATATATGATTTTTTCTGTTGCTCAAATGGAAAACTTGTCAACATGAAAAAGATGTGTCTCAAAATTCTCTACAATTTTCATGTAGACCATATAATTTTTCGAGCATGGAAAGACCTCCAAAAACACGAATTTCTGCATGCTGTAAAAGTTGGTCCGTCTTAAACATGAATTTCTCTGTTACCCTTCCCAATTTTCTATGATTTTTTTTGTTGCTCAAATGAAAAACTTATCAGTATGAAAAATATGCTCCTCAAAATTCTCTACAACTTTCATGTAGACCACAAAATTTTTCGAGAACGGGAAGACCTCCAAAAATGTGAATTACTGCTGTCCTGTATCCGGGTACCCGATTTTAAAAATTATCCGGGTACCCGTATTCGACCCGAAAATCCTGGTATTTACCGGGTATCGGTTGTCCCGTATCCGACCCGTATCCGAAAGAAAACTATCCGGGTAATTACCCGTATCCGACCCGACAAAAAAATACCCGTATCCGTATCCGAATTTTCGGGTAGAATTTTGTCGGGTACGGATACGGGTCGGGTATTAACCGACCCATTTTCACCCCTACTTGCCCTTCTCCAAGCCGAGAGAGAGAGAGACACACACACAGAGAGAGAGAGAGAGAGAGAGAGAGAGAGAGAGAGAGAGAGCAACTAGAGAGCACACAACACTTAACCACATCCAGAACCAAGCCGAGAGAGAGGAGCAACCAGAGGAAGAAAGAGGAGCCGGCCAAAGGGGAGTTGTCGATCTGGAGGAGCAGATCGACCACCTCGACCCCAATCGAATCAAGCCGTGCTGAGGAGGAGTGGAGTAGGAGGGCAAACTCGAGGAGAACTTGGCTACCTCTCCATCACCACCTCCATATCATTCTCAACCTCTTCCTCATAGAGAACCGAACCAAGCCGCAGGAGCTCAAGTAAGCAGTAAAGTAGCAGTACAGTAGAAGTAGAGCAATGTAGCATGTAAAATCAATAGATTGGGGGAAAACCACTAGTCTCGGATTTTAGCACTAGAGGGGGTTGTTTTGCACGTACCTGGGTTCATCCCTCGCCCTTAGAGGCACGGTTGAACTCCAATACCACGGCAAAACCATCCATCCCTCATGGGGGCAGTGCACGGTTCGTCATCGACCTTTACTCACCTTGAATCGCAGCAGCCAGCAACCTTACCATAGAAATCGTCCCACAGGGCCAACCGAATCCACAAAGCCAAAAGCCCTAAATCGAAGAGATGGGAACCGGTAGGGGAGCCAGGCTCGGTTGCGGGTGACCGAGCCCAGGGCGGTGGCGGAGGCCGGCGAGCTTCGCTGAGTAGGGGCCGAAGCCGGTGGCCGAGTAGAGAGAGGAGGCGACGGATCTGGGGCCGATAAGCCAAGGGCTAATAGGAGCCGTGCTGGTGAGAGAGGAGGACCGAGGGGGAGCTTGGTCTTTAAAGAGGTAGAGGGAGGAGGGGAGGCGCTGCAGTAGGGGAGACCGGTGGAGATCGGTCGGTGTAGCAGCCAGCTGGGAGGGAGAGCCGATCAGGAGGAGGACGGGATTGCCTGAGAGAGAGAAGAGAGGAGCCGAGTGTGTCGGTCGAGAGAAGAGGAAGGGGTAAGGAGAGAAAAGAGAAAGGGAGAAGAGGCCGAGATCTTCGGTCGGCCGAAGTGGGGAAAAAGAAAAAAAAAGGAAGAAAAGGAAAAGAAGGGAAGGGTCGAGAGCCCAGCCGGCTAGAGAGAAATGAAAAGAGAAAAAAATGAAAAGAAGAATCGGAAAATTAGAAATGAGGGTTAATCGTCACGGTCTGTAATTAGAATAGAAAGTTAGTATAGTAATTAATCAGCTGTTCGTTTCGAATCAAAAAGGGGCTAAAATTAATTGATCAGCTCAAAATAAGAATTTACCCCTTCTTAAATTAATATTGTTACTATTAAAATGGTTGGACTCCATGGATCATGTTCAAAATTAATATGCTATAATTTCAGGATAAGAACTGAATCAATTAGACCACCATCTTCAGCTTTTGAGCGAGGACGATTATATTTACCAGAATTCAGACAAGTTTCTTTAATCATGTTTTATTAAATGTTTTCCAATGCTTTCATCAATTTCATCACTGCATGGGAAAATTTATATTGTGAATAAAACTTTAAATCGGATGCGGATGGATAGTATGGATTGAGAAATTGATAGATAGATTGATTGTGAGAATTTGATTATGGGTTGAACGTTTTTGGAAGGGTATATATATGTGGTGGGTAGAGGGTACCTTGATATGTGGGTATTGCCGGTGGGACCCTCTACATAGGGCATAATATAAGGATAAACAACTACACTCGGGCAATAAGCTGTAATTACAGTATAAACCATAATGTGTAAAATCGGTCAGAAAAGGTTATCCTATGAAGGTATTATGATCTCCACATTGAATATGAGTAGATAACTAGGAGTGTGAAGCTGGGTATGCCGGGAGTCCCAGTGAAGGACAAAATCAACTGTGATTTGAGATCGTATGACTCAACTAAGGGTTGAGAATGTAGGTCTCGACTCAGGGTCGATATGTAGGACTCAACTAAGGGTAGAGATTCGGCTGAAGGCTGAAATTTTAGGTAGAAATAGTTAGAGATGATAAACTTTTAGCTAAGGGCTGAGAAAATTTGAGGCGCTATATTTAAAGTCTTGGGTTGAGTACCAGTATTGCTGCGGTAGTATGGTACAACTGGTTTGCTGAGGGTAGGTGGGGATCAGCCGAGGACACCACTACTCATTGGCCACAAGGGTTGGAGATCTAATACCGGATTAGTGATAAACATTCTGGGGCCTCATAGTATGGGGTCACTATGGGTAAAGTGGTACAAACCTGCGCAGGGTCAAAATCATGAATTCATGCATGTCTCCTGGATTGGAGGCTACGGAAGCTAAGTCTGCCTCATATACGAGTGCTAGTATTATTTTTGGATAATTAAAATCAACCCAACTTTCTTAATAAAACTCTATTTTATTAAAATTGGATTTTGAGAGAAAGTGGACTTGGATGGACATGAGAGGAATGATGTGAGGAAAAATTCATCTATAATATTTTGCTAATAATGCTTGCTGAGTACTTTTGTACTCAGTCTTGCTAAATCTCCCTTTTCTAGAAACTAGGTCCGGTGTTCAAGCATCTAGTTGGTTCAACAAGACAGCCGAGTACTACCAGGAAGGATAGAGTGATGACTAGCCTAGGCATCGGCTTCGTCAGTCCTTTGCGTAACTAGTATCTATGTATTATAGTTTGTTGTACTTGGATCTTATGTATAATTATGTTATGATCATGTAGCCTGCGTGGCAATGGACTGTAATAAAGGTACCATTTTTAGGCTTTAATTATTATTCTGTTGTAATACTCTGAATACGGTGTAGTAACTGATAAAGTAATGGGTTGTCCGATATTTTGTTAGCAACTATGCTGAGATTTGTGTAATTAACTCAGTGTAATGACACTGAAGCTGTTAATTATCCTGGGCTAATTATACGGATCGTCACAATGTACAAAATATTACAATCTCTACTATATAAAGTGAGAGTTTCTTCCCACGTCACATTAATTGCCCTGCTTAATTGCCCTATTTAATTGCCCTGCTTAATTGCCCTATGCAAAAAACGAAGCGTTGCTTTAATTAGCCAGCTTTTGTAAGAAACGAAGCGTTAAAGATAGATGTTTGATTTTATGAAATAGTATTTTTTTTATTTTTGAATCTTTATTTTTCATTATCAATTTTGTTTTTCGTAGCAACGCACGGGTATATAACTAGTACATTTTATGTTTTAGGTTTTGATGGTAGATAACAGGGATAATGTGGGAGTATGCCACATCTTTTCAAATTCACCTGACAATGCAGCCATCTTTTGAATCTTTTGTTGAGTTCTTTTCTCTGCTTGGATATAGACTTCAGAAAGAATATATCATCTTCAATTCTTGTTAATATTGTAAATCGAACTAGTTACTTTTAAAATATTCCAAGCTGGAGAGCGGATCCTTTGTCGCCATCCATTCATTGAATCCAAGAGAGCCTATGTTGCCCCCAGCATGTTGAGGAGCTTGTGCAACGCTACTGGGCTCGAAAAACAAGTACAGGACTAAACACTTCCTTGCAATGAAAACTGCATGTGTGTGTTACATTTTTTAGGGTTTTTTATTCATCCAAAATTTTCTTTCTATGCAACATCAGTGAGGTGCAAAATTTTCCAAAACAAAAGTAACATGGAGCTGTGCTAATCAATTACGTTGAACGTTTCTTTAGGTCCTTCATGAAATTTATCAACACTTGATTTTCTATAAGAGCAACAACATCTTAAGTCTTAATGTTACTAGGCCAATAAGCGTGGCGCATGCCGCGCGCGAATGAAAAATGATTTCGTATTTTTTTTCCGGAGAAAAAATAGACCTAGATGTATTTTCAAATTTTTTGGAGGCTCGAGAAATATTAGAAATCGAGCTGAAAAAAGTACACATATTTCTATTGACGAAAATATTTTATTCGGGGAAAACGGAGAAAGGACCTGGATGTAAAAATCGGTGACTTGTTTGTTATATTTTTGGACCTCACCGTTATCCCGAAAAAGTAGAAAATGGCTCGTTCATGATTTGTATCTAACGGGAGGCTTTTTCCGTAAAGTAACGAGCGAGGGGCCGAAACGCGATTCGAAAAAGTTTTTCTTGCCCTCACAAAAAATCGTGAATGATCTCTTCGTAAATTTGCAGGAACCTATCCGTGATTTAAAGGAAAGGAGGGGCTTTTTCGCAAAAATCTCATGATGATAGGTGGATGCTCCCACTAAGCCCCAAAGCTCCCATGAGGCTCGAAAAATATTAGAGATCGAGCTGAAGAAAAGTACACATATTTCTGTTGATGAAAATATTTTTTTGGGGAAAACGGAGAAAGGACCTAGATGTAAAAATCTAGGACCTGTTTGTTATATTTTTGGACCTCACCGCTATTCCGAAAAAGTAGAAAAGGGCTCGCTCGCGATTCGTATCTAACGGGAGGCTCTTTCCGTAAAGTAATGAGCGAGGGACCCAAACGTGATCCGGGAAAATTTTTTATTTCCTTCACAAAAAATCGCGAAGGACCTCTTCGTAAATCTGTACGGACCTATCCGCGATTTAAAGGAACATAGGGGTTTTTTTTCGCAAAATTGCGGGATTGACAGGTGGATTCCCTTGATTTGTCATGCAACCGATATCGCACCTTGCTAGTGATTGAACAGCCCTAAATAATTAAAAAAAAAAAGCAATTTAGTTTAATTAAAAAAAGGCTTGATGATTGTTGCTGCTAAAC
This sequence comes from Rhipidocladum racemiflorum, assembly GCA_036346355.1. NCBI lineage: Eukaryota > Viridiplantae > Streptophyta > Magnoliopsida > Poales > Poaceae > Rhipidocladum > Rhipidocladum racemiflorum. Next base: position 28,092,074 of record CM070571.1, read on the forward strand.
AACAAGTGACCTCACTGAGTTTGCCACTGTGCTATTGATCTAGTACAACCTTTCTCCTATGGTTAAATCATACACGGTACATCATCGGTGTGATACTCGTTTCTCTTCGGATAAACTGAGAGCAGAACCACCTTCACCTGAGAAGATAAAAAACAACTGCATGCAACAGATTGAAAAGCTGCGACCAGATCACAGTGGGAGATTAAATCCAACACCCTATGTAGGTTCAGTATATATTAGTATAGCAATCAGAGGGGGGTGAATGATTGTGCGGAAGCTAGAATCAAAATTTTGATCTACTAAAAATTCACACCAATTCAGAATCAAATAATTGCTTCGTATTCAACAAAAACAGAGTAGATGCGTTTGGTAAATCGTGAATTCTTGGAGATCCAGCTGTTGGATTGACTTGAAATTTGAACAGAAGAAACTATATTCCAATAAAAATCTAACACAAAAAGAATCAGCTCGATCAGACCTACGGATCAAACATTATGAACCCCGCAAACTTGATGTGATAGATTATGACGAGAATTGATCTAACCTTAATTCCTGACGATCCAACCGTCGGATTGATGTGAAATTTAAACTGTAGAAAGTAGATTCAATTTCGAAACTAACCCAATAATAATCGGCTCAATCGGATCTACAAATCGAAAGTTATAAGCTTTGCAAGTTGACTACATCAATAATGACGAGAATTGATTAAACCGTAATTTCGAGATTAAACAAAATCTATAAGTAATTAACCAATCAAACTTTTTCAGCTCAATCACTTGATGTCCTAGAAAGGTTTTGAATAGATCAAATCAAAATTATCACAGTAAAATAATGAATCAATCTAGAACCAAAACAAGCGACAAACGAAGATGGAAAGGAAAACAAAATACTGTATGTTTGCTACTGTTCATGGTGACACTGTAGCTTTCAGTTATTGTATCAATAGTGTACATTACTGTAGCTCAAGAACACTGTAGTGGCAAGATTTCTTCGACCCCTCCGATTTATAAGAAGTAAACCCTAGAAGAGTTCGCATGCATGTCCACTTGGCCAAACATGGTTCAATACATGTAAACTACCCCAAACGATTACAACTGCATACGTACGGCCCACCTGCCGCACTCACATGACTCACTAGACTTCGCGTACACCGTTCTCTAGGGCGAACGCCCCGCATGACATCATCGACCACTAGGACCTCGATTTCTCCATGAACCTAGTCCCGAACCTCAATTCCTCCATGAACCAGTTCTAGTCCCGTCATCAACTACGTTCACCATTGAGCAACACCTGCACATGAACAAACAAGAAACAATTCCGAGTAAAAATCCACGAAACAATTCCGTTAGAGCATTGAGAGGACCTTTCCCTAGTACGAGAGGGCCGGGAAGGACGCATCTCTGGTGTACCAGTCATCGTGCCTACGGTAAACGCTGGGTAGCCAAGTGCGGAGAGGATAACTGCTGAAAGCATATAAGTAGTAAGCCCACCCCAAGATAAGTGCTCTCTCTCCTCCGACTTCCCTAGAGCCTCCGGTAGCACAATCGAGACAGCGACGGGTTCTCCACCCATACGGGGATGGAGCGACAGAAGTATGAAAATATGATAAGGTAGCGGCGAGACGACCCTAAGAAGCAACATATGACAAGATGGGGACTGGAGCTGATGAATTAAATGTAGAAAGCCATGTATAATTTCCATGATTCCTCAAAAAATGTATAATTTCCATGTATTGCTATTGCCTCCAAGATTGGCCGCTCACGGCATAACCAATCACTGTAATTCACCAACTGGCGCCTCATCAGGCCACACCGCCACAGGGAATGGATGAAATCGTATAGCTTCCCGCTCACACCTACCTGATTGAGGTCATGGTTGTGTTGTTATAACATGATGAGATGAGGGAAGACAAATAGGGTTAGAAAAAAATGGATGAGAACAACAAACCTTGTAGGGTGTGAAATTATGTGTTAAAAAATTGGTTTAGAATTGAATTTGCAAAATGTATTGTTTCAGATAATTACTTGATATGCTTGTGATAGCATGATAATAGTTTTGATCTTATGGAATGCTCGTGTGAGTAGTTACATATACTGATGTTGAGTTGGTGAGAATTACCTTCCATTCTTTTTTTCTTTCTTTCTCTTTGAAGTAATCACCTTCAGTTTCTTGAGTTGATGTTTATTGGGAGTGTTATGTCCTAATATATTTATGCTGAAAAATGACAGAAATGGTGGCCGGCAAACAGAGGCGGAACAGCTGTTTACGCGGTGTACGCGGATTCAGATTCTTCAGTTCTTCACGGTAAGTCAATATACTCCCCCCTTTATGCCTTGTAGATGCCACATGAGTAGAACTAAAGAACTTGGCCTGCGCGCGCAATTTTGCTTGCAGATGGGAAAGGATGTCAGCTATCTTGGCCTAGACGGATGAAAATAGCGCTCAGCATCGTTCGCTTTCTCAGATACTTGCACACTGAGTTGTAACCTCCATTTGCCGTTGCCGCATTGACGTCCACGTTGTCCAGTTCAGTTTATCTAACTGAAGATTTTTCCCCGAAGGTCTGTCTCATTTGTTACTCATAGACACACTACTCAATACAGATTAGAAAATTAGTTTACACACCTATGTATGTTGTATGGGTCAATTCAAATATCCAATGAAGCAATGATCCTTGATCCATGAATTCATCAATTTTAGCCCCCCCCTCCCCCCTCATTTCAATTTTCTGGATACGCCACTAGCCGCAAAGCTATTGCGAAATTCTTCCAACGGCAGAAAGAAAAAACGCTGTCTTTTTCTATCATGATGTTGCAAGTCTCTTTCTTTAGGGCTGTAACTAGATACCATCAACAATTTGTCCTCATTTTCATCAAGAAAAAAAAATACGCGTAGCTTATGCCGTTTAATTAATTTCCTTAATTCAAAACCTAACCCAAGCTAACCTAAGCCCAACATAAAGTTGTTACACTGTTTACTTCAAGGTCGAAGCTTTGAAGCAAATACAAGGTTGTTGTTGTACTTTTCTGACCCGTTGTTTTCTTAGACCAGGACCAAATAGGACTACAGGAGATGGAGGCAAGCAATGGAATCATCGGCAGTGGAGGCCGCACCATGGGGGCGTGTCGGTGCTACCTCACTGGCTCCGGCCATGACACTCCTGGTACTTGTTTTAGGGCTATCGATTATCCTTTTTTTTAGCGTCCAGAGAACATCACCGATCGTCAAACCGAGTGATATGCTCATAAGTACGTACCCATGTATTTTTATTCTGCATGTGCCACTTGCTATCAGCGTAAGCAGGAGATGGGAGCAATTAATTAGCTTCTTTCCTACCTGCCATTACATGGAAGAAACATGTACATACTGAGAGGAGATTATAGGTCAAATGTACATATTCTAGTGGTTGCCAACCCGCCTGCCACTCAGCTGATGATGCACAATGATTTCCACTGATTGCACCGCTGCCAACTGATGGGGCATTTGCACTCCAAATGAAGGTGAGATGAGAGGGTTTTCTGTATTTCTGCCCATGGGCTTGGCCAAGAAGCTCACGCTCCTGAAAATGCCCCATCACCTATTTGGAAGAACCTTGCCGGAAAAAAACATGAGCAGGGCGGTTCCATATATAAATTTCTTTTTGAGAGTACTTGCAATAAAATGCGGATCTATGCAATTTGAAGTGACGAATACTGAAGATTTAAGATAGTTCTAAGATAGCTCAACAGCTCAACAGTTCTAAGATGCAATTTGCAATAAAACGCAGGGGATTTTCTTAAGAGAGCTCACTCCTCCAGCATTCTATCTCAACTCAAAAACACTACAAATAGATGAGACAATGTTATCTAATGGTTTGTCTGTTGCTCTGTCATTCTACCTTTGACTCTTTATTCATGCAAGAAAGTGAAAGGGTAATAAAAGAAATTGGGGCTACATAGCAGCCAGATCTAGAGTTAATTCTTTTACATGAAAGGCTTGATCAAGCTAGCCAGGTGGAGCTTGATACAATGATGGGGAAGGAGATGCGAAGAGATGAGACATTGCCGTTCCAACCACCACAAACATCTCGACCTGCAACAGCAAATCCACTTTAACCATTCGACGGGCATATTCTACCATTCCTCTTACCACGTGGATGGTAGTTACCCACAAATACAAAGCCCTAGCCTCGAAAGCAACTATAAGGCATTGTACTTCTTCTGCATTAGCTTAAACTACCCACTAATAACCAACAATTTAGGTACCCATCATCAATATACAATCACTAGTACTATGCAAATTGGTTCTTTGAGATAAAATTAGAGCTCTTTTACAATACACTAAATTGAATATGAACCGTTCATTCTTTTCAATCCAATAGAATAGATTAACTAGAGTTTACTTATATTTCTTCTTGTAGTAGAGTAGTAGAAACATCCTTAACACATCAACGATTAGATGTGATTTCTACTACACACTATATACTAATGTACCGTAAAATTTCACAAAAATTACAACTTTTTTACAACTGTAGCACTGTACAAATCTGTACAGGCAGTAGGCCTGCAAATAAAAAAGATGCAGAAGTACAGTGATCAGTGGGTGAGTGGTCATTTCCTGAAGAAACCAATCCATCGGTGGTGCCTGCTGGAGGAACATGAATGAATGCTGATCAAACGTAACAGCAGAAACAACTAATCCACATGCTACAGCTGTTAATAAAGAACTTCCCGATGCACTATAAATATGTCTGCAACAACCGATTTCAATTTCGATAATGGAATGAAGTGTGTTCTCGATCTGCAAATTGCATTAATTTTTTTGGTCCGAGATTTTCATGTATTTATGAGGGGGTTGACCTGGTTGCGCATTTTGCTCCCTTAATTTGGTCAGTACATGATACATCGACCAGTATGCACATTGCACAGTGATATTTTATAAAAGTTAGGCAAAAATCAACCAAAATTCATCAGAAAACCAAAAATGGCAGCCAAAACTTTAGTACTAACCAAACGGCAAGCTTGATAATTAAGATCATATGTATGTGTTCGTGCTAAAAATGTGAAGCAGGGTTTCTAGCCTCGAACACACAAGACAAACACCGAGTTTGCGAGGCGTGCCAGTCAATTTGACCTGTAATTGACAAGGTAATTGACAAGGTAGAGATAGTAAGCAATCAAAGCCGATAACAACGAGAGTTATCGGCTTTACGCTAGTCGGCCAAAAGCCGATGAGGGGATATCTAGATCAACCTGGCGGTTAATCCGGGTACAAGGCAAAATCGGCTTTGAGAAGGCGATGCGCAACAAAACAAAGCAGATCGAACCTGGGGCGAAATCGGCCAAAACCAACAATCGGCGATGCGCAACTCTGTTGGTTCCGTCGACTTGCAGGGAGATTTGTAAATCTAAAACGATGCAAAAAGGGCTTGTAGAAAGTAGATGTATGTTGTGTTGAGATTGATCCTCCTACCGCTCGACGTCTACCCCCTTTTATAATACTCCGGCCGATCCGAGTCGTATATGGACACGGTATGTTTATCCGTATCGGCCTCTGATCCGATCTCCTTCCCTTGTTAGAAACGGATTCTCCTTCCGATTCGTTCACCGATTTCTTTCCATACGAACGCTTCTATCCGATTCAAACTGATTTTACTATATACCGGATTTTGGTGCAAACATATGCCCCCCGTTTTTTGGAAGATAAACCCGTTATTTTTTAAAAAACTTATCGGCTTTCTACCCATATCGGCTTACAGAGGCATATTTCTTGGGAACCACTCCATTAATTGCATCGTAATAATCTCGGTGCGTTTTAAATGCACAACTGCTCCCGCCCGTTCGCCTCTCTTTTCACCGCAGTATAAATATGAGGGTCCCCCCACGGTCATTCGCACACTTTCAAGCTCTCGAATCACGAATCATCGGCTTCCTTCGTCTCTCTTTTGCCCCTTTTGAAATCGGCTGAAATGGACCCTTCGCAGGTATTCATCCCGATTCCTCAAAGCTCAGATCAATTCTACCTAGGACCAATAGGTACCATGCAAGCCGACACAGTTATTAATGACGAGATCCCTAGGCTTCCGCTGTTGGCTGCTGGGTATAATATTTCTGAGTGGAAAAAAAGTTTTAGGGCTTGGCCCACGAGCCTAAAGGGGTGGAGGTCTTGGTTCATTAGGGTATTGGCTCAAAAAAGGATAGAATGGGAGAGAATGGGTATAGCCAAATCCCTGCCTTTGAGTCTAGCCGACCCTGAGGCCAATGAACCCCTGGTAGCTGCAGCCTGTTACTTTTGGTCGGATTCTTTCAATGCTTTTTTATTCCCGTCTGGCGCAATCGGCCCTACCTTGCTCGACGTGGCCCAATTGTGCTGCCTTAGGCCAGATAGGGATCAGTTATCGGCTTTTAGCGGGAAACCCATTTTCAAGTTAATCCGAAAGAAAGGTGAGGGATGGCACAAATACATTCAGGATAACAATAGGGTCAATGGTCCGGTATCGGCCGAAGAGCATGCCGCTTTCCTCAACCTTTGGCTAGACCGATACCTGTTCTGTGGTGTTTCCCTTGGCCCCACCCAATCCTTTCAGTTAATAGCGGAACGCTTGGTGGAGGGGCATCGGCTTGCTCTTGGCAAGATGTTTCTAGGGGCGGTATATCAGATGATGTATGTAATTCTTAGCCGACTCTTTTCCGGCTTTGCCAAACATGTCGTTGGCAATATAGGAGGTCCTTTGTGGTTTATCCAGACATGGCTCCATTGCATGTTTAGCCGATCCATCTTATCTGAACCCTCGGGGAGTTCAACTTTCCCTCGGGAAGATTACCTGGAACACGTAGTCCCCCAGTATAGAGCTAGCCGATCTTACGGTGAGAGATTCATCATGTCTTCCGCTGGTGAACTGAAGATGGATCCAGCCGGCTTGCACAAATACCTCAGCTTCTTTCTTACTCTACACAGGACTTCTTTCGGCCAACAAGACTTTTTCCGATACACTAATGTAGCCGATTGTCCATACCCAACATTCCTTCACTTAGACGCTGATAGCTCTTCAATGCCTCAGTCCACTTTAGACTTGTATAAAATCATCCTTTCCCCTTGCATTATTCATGTCGGCTTGAATACACGCAATCGAACATTTCAGCCATCTTATGAGTTTTATCATCCTTCGGTTTATGCCCGCCAATTGGGTTTTGGGCAAACCATTGAAAGTGCATCTAGGCCCCTAAATTGGTTTTGGTTGATTAATGACAAACGATTAAAAAAGGACTAATGTCTTCAATGAGCTTGTGGACAGGTAAAAGATTGAATGAGAGATCTTCTACATGCGAAGGACACCCTCAAACGAATTCAAGCGAGTAAAACGGCTTTGTAATCCTTTTTCTCTGTGCTTTGTGTCGTAGGAATGCCGTACTATTAAGAGGGATGCATCGTAGATGATCTAGGGTAGTCTCTATGCTCAGATGAATGTTACTTTAAATCTTTTTGAGACCCTAAGTCATCGCGCATGCACCGGAATGTGTTTTTATCTAAGTTCAAGTCGGACATTCCGATATTACATCGGAAGTTCCGATGTGACCAGACGTTCCGATGTGCATGCTTGCCTCAGTCCGATGCGTAGAAGATGTATCGGAAGTTCCGATATTTACGATCGGAAGTTCCGATACGTTGTAAAGCCTTCTAGGGTGCTCTCTGTAAAGATCGGAAGTTCCGATATTTGTCATCGGAAGTTCCGATGTGTTCAAATCAAAAAAGGGGAGCTCTCTGGAATTATCGGACACTCCGATATATTCGATCGGACATTCCGATATTGGTATCGGAAGTTCCGATGTATATATCGGACAGTCCGATATGGACTTAGAAGCATTTTGCCAAGGGCTTTTCTGGGAACATCGGAAGTTCCGATGTTGACATCGGAAGTTCCGATGCATCTTGTGTAACAGCTAAAGTGCGCTCGAGTTCTGATTATTTGTACATATCGGACATTCCGATGTTGATATCGGAAGTTCCGATATGCGGTGAGTGGGAGTATAACGGCTAGTTTTTGCAAGAAACTATAAATACCCCACCTCTCTCTCATTTGAGGGTTACACACTCTATTTGGCGTAACTCTAGTGCACCTTGAGCCCTATCTAGTCTACTTTTGAGCCCTCCTCTTTGATCTTAGGGATCATCCAAGGAGTGAGGACTAGAAGTGAGATTTGGAGCTAGAGTGAAAAGCAAGTGTCTTCCATCTTGAGCATTAGAGTGTTCCTCCAAGATCGATCAACGTGCATTTGTTACTCTTGGAGGTTGAAAGACTCCTAGACGGCTGGCGTCGATCACGAGCTCCCAAGGATTGTGGGTTGCCGTGAGAAGTTTGTAAAGGCCGGCTCCGCCTCCGAAAGGAAAGGAACCAAATAGTGGAACCAAGCCTCAAGTGTGACCGAGGTTTGGGAGGAAAGGGTTGGAAGAGACCCGGCTCTTTGGAGCCTCCTCAACGGAGACGTAGGATTCCCTCAAGAATCGAACTCCGGATCAATTCCGTGACTCCTTTTTCACTTTGCTTTAACTTGTCTCATTATCGCTTTGATCCAACCTTCTTATATTGTCTCTTAAGTTCATTACTTTCAGTTGGTAATTGTCCGGTCAAAAGTCGATCGGACATTCGAACTGGTATCGGAAGTTCGATTACATCGGAAGTTCGATCCAACACCGGAAGTTCCGATACTCTTTCCATTGCGACAAATTTAGTTTAAATTTTGAATCTGCCTATTCACCCCCTCTAGGCAACTTTCTCATCTTTTCAATTGGTATCGAGCCGAACCTTCTCGAAGGCCTAACCGCTTGAAGGAACGTGATGGCCAACACCGGATTGAAGGTTGTCGTGTCGGGGAAGAAGGTAGTCCAAAGGTAGGACATGGAACTCCCACGAAGACCAAGGAAGGTGACACCTCAACGTCATCGCGAGGAGCTCAAATTCCTTTTAATTACGAAAAATTAAATACTTCCTCTTCGCATTCCTATATCACTGTGCCCTCCGGGCGTGCACCATTTTTCGATGGCACGTACTATTCCGCTTGGAGGCACAAGATGAAAATGCATTTGATGTCACTCCATCCTAGTGTTTGGAAGATTGTTTGCACAGGTTTATATATGCCGAAGACGATATGGAGCTCACGCCGGAACAAGAGCAAAACATCCACCGCAATGCTCAAGCCGCAAGCGTGTTGCTTGGAGCGTTGAGTCCCGAGGAATTCAACAAAGTGGATGGCTTGGAAGAAGCCAAAGAGATATGGGACACACTCCAAGTTGCACATGAGGGTACATCAAGTGTAAGGAGTCAAAGATTGAATTGCTAGAAGGCAAGTTGGGGAGATTCGTTATGAATGATGATGAAACTCCATAACAAATGTATGACCGCTTGATGATCCTCGTAAACAAGATAAGAGGGCTTGGAAGCAAGGATATGACGGACCACGTCGTGGTAAAAAGAATGTTGAGAGCTTTTGCTCCAAGGAACTCGACTCTCGTAACTCTTATACGAGAGCGAAAGGATTTCAAAAGGCTCACTCCGAATGACATGCTTGGAAGAATTCTTTCACATGAGCTCATGGAGGAAGAAGCAAAAGAAGTAAAGAACCTTGCCAAGCAAAGCTCGAGCTCAAGACCGAAGCAAATAGCTTTGAAGGCAAGCAAAAAGGAAGAATCAACCTCAAGTGATGAAGAGGAAGATGAAAGCGAAGACGAAGAAGACTTGGCTCTATTTGTAAGGAAATTCAAAAAGTTCCTCAAGTATGATGGGTCAAGCAAGTACAAGAAGAACTACAACGACAAATCAAGAAGAAGAACAAACACAAAGAGGGCTTGCTATGAGTGCGGTGAAGTTGGACACTTCATCGCCGATTGTCCAAAGAAGAAGAACAACCAAAATGAGAACAAGAAAAGTGAGCCGCTCAAGAAGAACAAGACTTACAAGAAGAAGTACTTGGGGCGAGCTCACATTGGAGAAGAATGGGATTCAAACGACTCCGACTCCGACACCGATGATGAAGGAGTCGCCACCCTCGCCATAGAAGCCACTCCACCGACAAAGTCGCTATTCGGGGAATTGAGCGACAACGACTCCGACCATGACGCGCCTATTTGTCTTATGGCCAAAGGGCGCAAGGTAATGGCTAAAACCAAACCCCCAAGTAGCGATAGTGAATTGGAAAGCGATGATGATAATGATGATGCTCTATTTTGTGATTTGAGCAAATCGGCTATTGCTAAGATTCATAAGCTATTGAAGAGAATAGATAGCCAAGAGGAAACTCTCGAGAAGCAAGAAGAGTTGTTAATTTGTGAAAAGAAGAAAACTCTTGCTCTCGAGAAGATCCTCACTAAAGAAAAGGAGACTATTGAATTGTTGACCAAAAAGCTTGATTTGGCTAATAATTCAATTGAAATGCTTAAGGGTTCAAATGAGTCACTTCAAGAGAATGTCATAAGTCTGGAAAACAATCTCCAAGCTCTTGAAGTGCAAATTGAATCTCTTAACGATATTAACTCTCCAATTGTTGATTCACAATTAGCATCTATTCCTTCCACTAGCAATGGTTGCTCTCGGTGCTACAATATCGATGTTAATGCTTGCACTACTAACTTCCAATTCATGCAAGTATTAAAAAGCGAACGAGAGACTAAGTGCCTTGGTAAGGTACGGTTGCATGAAAACTTATCAATCCAAGGATGCCTTATATAAGACCATAAATGGTCGAGGAAACAAAAACAAAGAAGGGCTAGGATATGATAAGTATGAATGCAAAAGAAATGATCGTGTGGTGGTAAAAGGTAAGGAATGCATCCAGTTTGTCAAAGGAAATGACAAACAACCATTGACCACCACACATGTCATCAAGACCCGGCAAGAATCTAAGAAGCATCTTCAACATCACGCATCTCATTCTATTCACTTTGCTTCTTACATGTTGAAGAGAAATCACCGTGGTAAAGTGATTGCTCATTTTGTCGGTGCCCACAACTCTAGTGAAACGAGTAAGAAGAAGGTGTGGGTACCAAAAGTTTTGATCACTAACATGCAAGGACCCAAAAGGATTTGGGTACCTAAAAACAAAGTCTAATGTGATCTTGTAGGATTATACCTCCGGTGGATCAAGTTGGGTGCTTGATAGTGGTTGCACAAACCATATGACCAGGAGAAAAGAAAATGTTTTCATCTTTTGATGAAAAGGGTCACAATATGAAAATATTGTGTTTGGAGATAATGGTAAAGGTGAGGTAATGGGATTAGGTAAAATTGCTATTTCTAATGATCATTCCATTTCAAATGTTCTATTAGTCAAATCTTTAAATTACAATTTGTTATCCGTGTCGCAACTTTGTGAGATGGGTTATAATTGTCTTTTACTAATGTGGATGTGACCATCTTTAGAAGAGACAATTCCTCAATTGCTTTTAAAGGATATTTGAAGGGTAAGCTCTATTTGGTTGATTTCAACTCAAATAGCGCTAAACTTCAAACATGCTTAATGGCAAAGTCTAGCATGGGTTGGTTATGGCATCGCCAGCTAGCCCATGTTGGCATGAGAAATCTCGACAAGCTTCTAAAAGGTGATCACATCATTGGACTAACGAATGTTGAGTTTGAGAAAAATAGGATTTGTAGCGCTTGTCAAGCGGGAAAGCAAGTTGGAGCGCGTCATCCCGCCGAAGAACATCATGACGACGACAAAACCATTGGAGCTTCTACACATGGACCTCTTCGGACCCGCTGCTTATATAAGCATCGGAGGTAACAAGTATGGTTTAGTTATTGTTGATGACTTTTCACGCTTCACGTGGGTGTTCTTTTGCAAGAGAAAAGTGAGACGCAAGGGATAATCAAGAAATTTTCAAGAAGAGCCCAAAATGAATTCGAGTTGAAGATCAAGAAGATTCAAGTGATAATGGAAGCGAATTCAAGAATACTCAAGTCGAAGAATTCCTTGATGAAGAAGGGATCAAGCATGAGTTTTCCGCTCCATACTCCTCAACAAAATGGAGTGGTAGAAAGGAAGAACCGGACTTTAATCGAGATGGCAAGGACAATGCTTGATGAGTACAAGATCTCCGACCATTTTTGGCGGAGCCGTCAACACCGCGTGTCATGCCATCAACCGTTTATATCTCCACAAGATATTGAAGAAAAGCGGCATACGAACTCCTCACCATTAACAAACCAAATATTTCGTATTTGAGTTTTCGGTAGTAAATGTTTTATCCTAAACAAGAAGCCTAAGAACTCCAAATTCGCTCCAAAGGTCGATGAAGGGTTCTTGCTAGGATATGGATCAAATGCCTACGCTTATCGTGTTTTCAACAAAACCTCGGGTTGTGTTGAAATAGCGAGAGACGTGACATTTGATGAATCTAACGCCTCTCAAGTAGAGCAAGTTGATTTAAATGTGCTAGGAAATGAGGAAGAGCCAAGCATTGCAATCAAGAAGATGGCAATAGGAGAAGTGAGGCCGCAAGAAAAGGTACAACAAGACAATTCATCTACACAAGTCGAGCCTCCTACTTCAAGCCAAAGTCAAGACATTTCTCAAGGGAGTACAAGCAAACTCGCGGAGGATGTTCAAGATGAAGACCTTGAACCAATCCAACATGTCTCTCAAATGCCACATCCAAGGGTGCATCAAAGTATCCAAAGAGATCACCCGTCGATAACATCCTCGGTGATATCCAAAAGGGGGTAACTACACGCCTAGAGTATCTAATTTTTGCGAATTTTACTCTTTCGTGTCTACTTTGGAACCTTTGAAGGTTGAAGATGCACTAAGAGATCCGGATTGGATAATGGCTATGCATGAAGAGCTTAACAACTTCGTTAGAAACAAAGTATGGTCACTAGTGGAAAGGCCTAATCAAAACGTGATTGGAACCAAATGGGTCTTCCGCAACAAACAAGACGAGAACGGAGTTTTCACAAGAAATAAAGCTCGGTTGGTAGCTCAAGGATTCACTCAAATTGAAGGTTTGGATTTTGGTGAGACTTATGCTCCTGTTGCTAGATTAGAATCAATTCGTATATTGGTTGCATTTGCTACTCACCATGATTTCAAGCTTTATCAAATGGACGTCAAGAGTGCTTTCTTAAATGGTCCAATCGCCGAATTAGTCTACGTTGAGCAACCACCGGGAATGGAGGACCACAAGAACCCCACTCATGTATACAAACTCCATAAGGCGCTCTACGGGCTTAAGCAAGCACCTAGAGCATGGTATGAATGCCTTAAGGATTTTCTTATTAAAAAGGGTTTCGAAATTGGTAAAGTTGATCCTACTCTCTTCACAAATATGTTGATAATGATTTATTTGTGTGCCAAATATATGTCGATGACATTATATTTGGGTCTACTAATAAAGACTTTTGTGAGGAATTTAGTAGATTGATGACGAAGAGATTTGAGATGTCTATGATGGGTGAATTGAAATTCTTTCTCGGATTTCAAATCAAACAACTCAAGGAAGGTACATTTCTATGCCAAACAAAGTACATCAAAGATATGCTTAAGAAGTTTGACATGGAGAACGCCAAGCCAATCCATACACCCATGACGACAAACGGACATCTCGGTCTAAATGAAGAAGGTAATCCCGTGGATCAAAAGGTATATCGATCCATGATAGGTTCATTGCTTTATCTTTGTGCATCTAGGCCTGATATTATGCTTAGTGTGTGTATGTGTGCAAGATTTCAAGCCGCTCCGAGAGAGTGCCACCTAGTAGCCGTGAAAAGAATTCTTAGATATTTAGTTCACACACCTAGTTTAGGGCTTTGGTATCCTAAAGGATCAAAATTCGATTTGATTGGTTATTCGGATGCTGATTATGCGGGTTGTAAAGTGGATAGAAAAAGCACTTCGGGGACTTGTCAATTTCTAGGTAGATCACTAGTGTCTTGGTCCTCAAAGAAACAAAATTCAGTTGCTTTATCCACCGCAGAAGCGGAATACATTGCCGTGGGAAGTTGTTGTGCACAATTGTTATGGATGAGGCAAACCTTGAAGGATTTTGGTTTTTGTATGGAAAAGGTACCACTCTTATGTGACAATGAGAGTGCGATCAAAATAGCCAACAATCCCGTTCAACACTCTCGGACCAAGCACATAGATATCCGACACCACTTCCTTAGAGATCACTCTCTTAAGGGAGATATAGATATTACCTATGTGAGAACCGAAAAACAATTGGCCGATATCTTTACCAAACCTTTAGATGAGAAGCGCTTTGCGAACTTAGAAGTGAGCTAAACATCCTAGACTATCGAATGTGTCTTGAAAGATTGCACTCATTGATTGTCGCTAACTAGCTCAATTTCAAATAAAAGCGATTGAAAAAGTTATTGAGTGAATTTCAAAAGTGTTTTAGTTGGATCTTAAACTCGGATCAATTCACTTGTAATCATAGTTTTGATTGCTTGGATGCTTACTGATGACAAGTGGAATGATCTTCCTTAAGTTCACATGAATCGGAGTTTTCAAACTTCTCTCAATTCCTGTTCCTTTCTCTGTTGGTGGAAAACTCAACACATCTAACATCCGATCTTCACATCGAATATCCGATGTCTGGCGATTTTCCACATCGGAACTTCCGATGTCATATCGGAACGTCCGATGTGTCCTTCGCACTTAAAAAGCGCCCGTACCCCTTCACTTTCCTTTTGTCCTTTTCCTCGTGTCCTTTTAGCCTCTCCTTCCCGTTTTCATCTTTGTGCCGTTATCGGAGTTTCCGACCTCTCGGAACTTCCGATCTTCGCTTGGGAAGGACTCCATCTTGAAGAGGACCCTCATCTCCGCGCGATTTCTCCTCGTTCTTCGCAAGGTAAACCCTAGGGCTCAATCCTTTCCTTTTGGATCTAGGGCGTCTTTTCGAGAAATCGTTTCGGTGAAGTTGTTCATCTATTCCTTTGGTTCAACTCTGTCAAATTTCAATTCTCTCCATCGGTTGGTTTAGGAGAAATATTGTGTTGGTTGAAATCCGTAGACATCGGACATTCCGATCGAAAACATCGGAACTTCCGACCTCACGTCGGAACTTCCGATATAAAATCGGAACTTCCGATGTAAACAGAATGAAAACCAAACCAAGTCTGTTTCTCTCATAAGCTTAATCGATTCTCTCTGTCCTTAGATCAATGGATCCCAGTCAAGGTGGCTCTCACTTCACTGCACTGAAAGTGTCTTAGGTGCCAAAAGGCCAAGGCAGACTCCAACGGAACAAGAACCAAAAGGCTGCGGGTAGAGGAAGAGGTAGAGGCGGTGGAGGCCCAGTGGATTCAAATCGAGGATCCTCCGCTGATCCTCCCGCTCAGATCAGAATGTTCCTCGAGGAGCGCCTTGCCTTCCAGAAGGGCAAAGGCGTGGCGAGGCTTCTCAATCTCAACCTATCCTGCACCTGCAGCTTCCAAGGTTAAGGCAGGCAGAAAGGAATCCTCGTCTAAAGAGGAAACCAATGAGCTACAAAGGAAAAGTCGCCAAAGTGCGCCGCCGAGAGCAGAACCCAGGCGGAAGCAGTTCTCGATCGACTATCGCTCGGACCTTCTTTCAGCAGGATTTCTATGAGTCTATCATTCTGAGCAGAAAGAATCCAATCATTCTGATGCAGTGGGTTGACTGGGACTACATGGCTGCAGCTGATGATGCCACTTTCACAGAGGTCATTGCAGCTTGTGAGAGAACTGGGACTAAGAGAATAATGAGCTTTCAGCATGATTGGAATATTGAGATCATCGCTCAGTTCTACTCCACCCTATACATCTCCAAGGACAGAGTCTCCACCTTGCATTGGATGACTGAAGGAGCTTGGTATGAGATTTCCTATGTGAACTTTGCTCGCTGTCTTGGATTCACCGAAGCTGACTGTCGCGACAAGGATCAAATTCACAATGAAGCCTCGCTCGGTGCCTCCAACCTGAATTTTCTTTATGATGAAGCTGCAGACTTTGAGGAAGGAAGCACAAAAGGCATGAAGCCATTCTTTGCCTGTCTCAACAGCTTTTCAGAAGACGCTTAGCTCCCAAAGAAGGTGACGCCTCTCACATTCTCGCCTTATACAAGAAATTTGCTGAGTAGGATGCGAGATGGACAGCGTCCTTTTGATGTGTTTGATTTCATTTGGAATGAGATCCGCTTGATCGCCAAGAGCCGAAGAGAAGCCGTGGCTATGCCCTGCTCATTATGCATATGATTGAGCACATCACTCATCAGACTTTGAGTATGATGCTAAGCACGCTGGATTACAGATCGTAGGCGATCAAGGCCCCAGCTCGGCGCTAGGCGTGCTTCGACTAGAGGTGCCTCCTCCTCCTCCACTGCTCCTCTGCTGCCGCTCGGTGGATCATCCTCTCCAATCCTCCGTGCTTTGAAGTCAATCTTTGTCCTGTGCAAGGGCAATGCAGCAGCGCACAAGAAGAACACCAAGAGACTCAAGGACATTCAGAGGCATTTAAATCTAGAGTGTTCAGAGGATGAGAGCAGTGAAGAAGAAGTTGAGGATCCGTTTGCTCCAGCGACCGCAGCTTCAGATGAGTCTGAGGACGATGAGGAGTCCGGCTCTGATGCTGCTTCCGAGGAGTCGGACTAGTTTTCTCTCTCTCTCTCCTTGTTCTCCTTTCTGGTGCTTGATGCCAAAGGGGGAGAAGAGAAAGAAAGCTTACCTCGTTTTATCAGTTTTATCATCCTTCGACTAGTTTCATTTCCAAACTTTGTTATCATGTGAACTTGGAACTTGTTACGCTTGATAGTATGCTTTACTTATGCTCCGATGGATGATTGTTACTATGGATGTTTTAATTTTAATGGTTATTCAAATATTAGCTTCCATAGTGCTTGTTTCATTATATACTCAGTTTTAGGGGGAGCTCCTGCAATTTCCTTTCAAAATTGTGCTTTTGCGATATTTTCCTATCCATTGCACATCTTCAGGGGGAGCTCAACCAATACGTAAATTCTCTTTATATCCATTTATCTCAGAAGCTTTAATCGGATTGTCATCAATCACCAAAAAGGGGGAGATTGAAAGTGCATCTAGGCCCCTAAATTGGTTTTGGTTGATTAATGACAAACGATTAAAAAGGACTAATGTCTTCAATGAGCTTGTGGACAGGTAAAAGATTGAATGAGAGATCTTCTACATGCGAAGGACACCCTCAAACGAATTCAAGCGAGTAAAACGGCTTTGTAATCCTTTTTCTCTGTGCTTTGTGTCGTAGGAATGCCGTGATTATTAAGAGGGATGCATCGTAGATGATCTAGGGTAGTCTCTATGCTCAGATGAATGTTACTTTAAATCTTTTTGAGACCCTAAGTCATCGCGCATGCACCGGAATGTGTTTTTATCTAAGTTCAAGTCGGACATTCCGATATTACATCGAAGTTCCGATGTGACCTGACGTTCGATGTGCATGCTTGCCTCACCAATGCGTAGAAGATGTATCGGAAGTTCCGATATTTACGATCGGAAGTTCCGATACGTTGTAAAGCCTTCTAGGGTGCTCTCTGTAAAGATCGGAAGTTCCGATATTTGTCATCGGAAGTTCCGATGTGTTCAAATCAAAAAAGGGGAGCTCTCTGGAATTATCGGACACTCCGATATATTCGATCGGACATTCCGATATTGGTATCGGAAGTTCCGATGTATATATCGGACAGTCCGATATGGACTTAGAAGCATTTTGCCAAGGGCTTTTCTGGGAACATCGGAAGTTCCGATGTTGACATCGGAAGTTCCGATGCATCTTGTGTAACAGCTAAAGTGCGCCGAAGTTCTCGATTATTTGTACATATCGGACATTCCGATGTTGATATCGGAAGTTCCGATATGCAGGTAGTGGGAGTATAACGGCTAGTTTTTGCAAGAAACTATAAATACCCCACCCCTCTCTCATTTGAGGGTTACACACTCTATTTGGCAGAACTCTAGTGCACCTTGAGCCCTCTCTAGTCTACTTTTGAGCCCTCCTCTTTGATCTTAGGGATCATCCAAGGAGTGAGGACTAGAAGTGAGATTTGGAGCTAGAGTGAAAAGCAAGTGTCTTCCATCTTGAGCATTAGAGTGTTCCTCCAAGATCGATCAACGTGCATTTGTTACTCTTGGAGGTTGAAAGACTCCTAGACGGCTAGGCGTCGATCACGAGCTCCCAAGGATTGTGGGTTGCCGTGAGAAGTTTGTAAAGGCCGGCTCCGCCTCCGAAAGGAAAGGAACCAAATAGTGGAACCAAGCCTCAAGTGTGACCGAGGTTTGGGAGGAAAGGGTTGGAAGAGACCGGCTCTTTGGAGCCTCCTCAACGGAGACGAGGATTCCCTCAAGAATCCGAACTCCGGATCAATTCCGTGACTCCTTTTTCACTTTGCTTTAACTTGTCTCATTATCGCTTTGATCCAACCTTCTTATTGTCGTGTTTCGCACCCAAGAATATTTAATTTATGGTTCGATGGGTCGCGCTCTCTCCTCAATGGTCGACTCCAAGGAGTCGAAGATGTATATCTGTTCTGGCCGAATGTCCCTTACTCCAGCTTCAGGCGTGTGAATGTATTGATCTTTGGGAGATGGACAAGGTGTATTAAGCAGGCTGGCCTACCGTCCGATCCCTTGATGTTTTTTGCCAGGGAGTCGAGGCTACCTAGAAGACTGCTTTTTCTCTTCTCTTGCCCCCTTTTCGGGGCCCTCGCCTCCTTATATAGACGGAGGGGCAGTTACACGGAGTTGGGAAAACTACGAAAAGGGGCCTCAGGCCTTGATGTCTCGGGTTCCTGCCTTGTCTGTCTGACTCCTCGCCCATCGCCCCGAGGTTGGTGGTTCTGGTGATAGCGCTCTATGTAGGTCGCCTGGGTGGCGTGTTGCGTGGTGCTCCTGCCACCTCGTGGCTTTAATGGCGCTGACATTGCCTTGGCCTCGGAGCGGCGACCTTCGCGGGGCGGCCAGCGACGGACGGGGGCTTGACTTCTTCTGCGGGTTCTTTCCGACAGCCTCGGAAGGAGCCGCCACCGGCACGGGATGCCAGGACGCTGCGACAAGGCAGTGCACTGAGACCGGCGTGGGCCTCCGCTTAGCCCGTGGTGTAGGTGGAGCTTGAGCTTCATTATTAGGGCGGGCCGCCAGATGCCACTGCCCGAATCGGAGTCCGCTGACTGCCCGGTCGGCCCTGCATGTGTCGGGCCTGCTCCTCGCGCCCAAGTACCTTTCGGTGCAGGCCGCTCGCCAGACAGGTCACCTGCTCAAGCTTCCTGGCCGATGGGGGGTACCCATGGCGTGGTACTGGCCAAGAGTTTCGAGCTCGAGCGGCTCGGAGAGCCGCTGGTTTAACTTGGCGCGTAGCCGCCGGCCCGAGGTCGGTGATGCTAGGTCGCTGTGGCTCGGGAGCCGTGCCACTAGAAAGAGCTCCTGCATGGCGCACTCGGCTGGGTGTGAAGCCTTTGCGCCCTGAGCGGTCGGAGAGCCGCCGGGGTTTACCTGGTCGGTAAGTGGCCGCGACTCGAGGTCGGCGACGCTTTGGTCGCCGCCGCTTGTCGGCCACGCCCGCCAAAGAGCCCGGTAAGGAAGCGCATCGGCAGTGTAGCTCCCAGCCCCGAAAGCGTCAGGAGCCGGCCGGGGTTTACCCGGTTGCAAAAGTGGCCGCGACTTCGAGGTCGGCGACGCTTTGGTCGCCGCCGCTTTGTTTGGCCACGCCGCGCTTGGGAAGAGCCCGGGCAAGGCGAAGCGCACTCGCAGGTGTAGTTCTGAGCCCCGAGCGGTCAGGAGCCGACGGGGTTTACCTTGGCCGATCGTGCCACTGTACGTGGGTCCTCGTAGTCGTGAGCGAACGCGCTACCTTCGCGGCTTGAACGCTGCGTTTCATGCGAAGCATTATCGGTAATCCGAGCGAATCTGGCGATCCCTCGAGGTTCGCTTGCCGACGAGCTCTGCCGTCCGACTACTGGGGCGCTCCATAAAAACCTTTCTACCTGATCCTGCAGCCTGATCGTTTGCCGGGTCGTTCACACCCGGAAGCGCTACCGGGCCGCTTACTCATCGATGAGTTCCGCGGAGAGTGTGAGGTATGGTCTCTGACGCGAAGTCACAATGATTGGGTCGTCCGCCGACTCCATCCGAGGCCCTCTGGGCTCATCACGACTCGCCTCGCTTTTTTTATGTGTCAAGGTTGCCTCCACTGGCTGATTTGGTCAGAATCTCCACAAGACGGTGCCGGCCTCGGCGCAGCCTTTAGCGCTTTGCCCTCCCCGAGGCCGGGCGGCCCAAAGGGGTCGCTTGCATACCTTTTCTAAGATGGGCGCCCGGCCCATCGTGACTGGGCGAGGCTCCGCTGATACGCCGCAGGCGTGACGGCGAAAGGCGCTTGTCCCTGTCGGAGCGCACGCGCAGCTGGGTTTAAATGGATCGCGTATCGCACGGGAGACGGCGAGGCAGAGCGACGGTCTCGCGATCAGCTGATTTGCGTGGAGGAGGCATCGATTTTGCGCCGAGGCGGCCTCGTTTCGCCGGGCGCTTATAAAGGAAGGAGCGGGTGGCGGGTAGGCGCCAAGCTCCTCTGCTCGCGCTGCAAAAAGGAAAAGGGAAGAAAGAAAACGAGGGAAGAAGAGGAGCTTCCGGCTTCGCCGCTGGCTGCTCCTCGCTTCTTCACAAGACTTGAGATGTCGCCACTCCGCACTCTGGCCACAAGTGTCGCTATCTTACCTGAGAGGAAGGAGTTCTTCCTCCGCGCCCGAGTCCGTTGGCGAAGTTCCGGCCGTCGGACTTAGGTCCCCGAACTTGAGGACGGCGAGATAGTCTCGCCGGGCGCCCTTCTACGAACGGGCTTCTGATTTCCACTCACCCGCTCGTCCGGGTTGCCGACTATTACGGAGAGGTTCATCACCGAACCCGAATGGAGTCCTCCATATTGGCGGTCTTCATGACGCTGCAGGAGGCCTTTCGGGATTGAACCCCATTTTGGGCTCGCGCCACTTCTTCTTCGCGAGGTCACACCGACACCGCCGCCTCCTGAGCTCGATGATCCAATCACGCAAACCATCGCAAGCCGTTTCTACGCCGATTTGAGATCGCCGACGCCTAACCTGGTGGTATAGCGAGTAGTTCTACGTCCGGAACTCGACAAATGGGCCGCTTCTCCTTCAAGCGGGGAATTACTAACGCCGCATCTCTTGTTGGGGCCGGGTCCCGGACACGGCGACCTGGAAGAAGGTGGACGCGATCTCTGAAAAAGCTCGCGACTAAGCGCGGGCCTCGACAGCAAGGTGGTCTCAAAAGACGTTTCATGGAGAGGCGCATTCACTTTCAAGGGCCTGCACGCCCCATGTTTGAGTATTGGGCCGACTGACTGCAAGGTCAAGCCGGAAAGCTGAGCTCCTCTCCGTCGAGATCTCTGCGGTCCGCAGCCTTCCATCGTGGGAGATACCGAATCGGCGGCGAGGCGCCAAGGCTGCTTTCGCAGTAACTCCGCAGGTAACCTGGTACGCTCCGAACGGCTCTCGCTCGCTTTGCTTTGTTTCGCCTTCGCTTTTACTCAACGTGTTTCGCAGGCCTTGCGGATCGATCTCCCGCCCCTTGGCCGCCGGGGAAAAGGAGTTGAGGAAGTGGCCGCTACCGGGGAAAGGAGAAGGTGACGCCGCCAATAGCGAAAAAGAGGCCGCCAAGACGTTAAGAGAGAGCCGCGCGACCGAGTCACAAAGGTGGGCAGGGAGGTCTCGAGGAGACTCCTAAGAGACCTCGAGTGAGGGTGACGAGGAGTCGTTGTCGAGCGAGGAGAAGAAGTCGCCGAGGCGAGCTCGCGCACGCGACGCTGGTCCTGGGCCGCGGGGCCGCACGCTCCTCCAAGAGACTGGCTGGCGCAGGTTTGTCTCATGGAAGCGCTGGTCCCTCGCCGCCGCGCGGGTCCGGCAAAGAGGGCACGCCAGTGCCAAGCTGTTCAAGCTTCCTCCTTAAGCGTTTACTTGCGTAATTCCTCCGATGTCAGTTTTCCTTCGTAATTCTCGACCATCAGGCGCAGGGGCCACCCTGGCCTGGAGGGCGCCGAGTCCACTTTCGGCGTGAGGAATCGCTTCTTCCGGCCCTGCTCATGGGCGTGCAGGTGGTCGCTGGAGCGGGATCGTCTGATGCGCTCCCTCGCAGAGGGGCCTGCCTGGCGTAGGGGACGCCGCCAGAGGGGACGATCTGGCCGCCGGACAGCGGATCGCTACGGCAGAAGTTTTCCTGGCTTTCGCGGGTTTCCGCTTCTGCCGCCGCTGAGGCTGTCTCGCTGCTCGCTTCGTCGCGGCCGATCGTGGAGGTCAGCGAGCTGTCGCCGGGAAGACATGGGATTCGCGCGCGCTTGGTAACGCCGCGGACGAGATCTCGCCGCTTCGCCGGCCGGGTTAACCGCCGCTTTCGCGATTCAGTGTCGCCGGCGGGCGCTGCGAATCGCCGCTACAAAGTGCTCTGGCCCGGGAAATCAAGTCGGGCGTCGCGATCGCCACTGGCCGATTTGGCCTTTCGCTCGACCGGCCGGGGTCCCGCTCGCTCGATGACGGCGCGTAACGCCGCGATTGGGACGCTCGAGGAGGAGATGGGAAGGATCCACGCCGACCTTACCCTCGCTGCTGACGCCGCCCAAGGCGAGGAAGTCCATTGCTCAGAGTCCCGCCGCCGACGGTAAGTCTGACTGATTTGTCTTTGTGCATCTTCGACCGGGAAATGGAGATCGATCAAGTGTATTCGCAGCTGGCTTGACATCCCGGAGCGATGGACAAGTCGATGTTCCTCCCAGACTTGCACAGCCGGGGAGGCCGAGGGAAAGAGCCGCCGACGCCGAGGGCGCTTTGCCGAAAGCAAGGAAGGGCTGCCCTTTCGCCGTCGGCCGGGAGGTCAGCCGGTTTCATGGGAGGCTCAGCCGACGCATGCGAGTCGCTGGCCACCGAGAGAGAGGGCCTGTGCCGTCCTCGGCGGATGTCGGCGCCAAGGCCTTCAAGGGTCCTTGCAGGATCCGCCGGCGAGGCCGCCTCTATCTGGAGGAATGCGAGTCGGTCCGCAAGGAGGCCGACCTTCAAGGCTGAAGCCGGATCTCGCCGGGGAGCTTCCGTGACGATGAAGGAGCTTGCCGACCGCGGCTACGGCCGACCGGGAAGCGTGCTAAGGTCGAGGAGGGAACTTCGCGCTAAGGAGGCTTCGTGGCGGTGAGTAGTTCGCTCTTCCGAGTCACCACTACGAGCGCCCCCGACGCTATTTTCGCCCCTCGCAGACCGCTGAAAGAGCCTTAGCGACGCGCCGAGTCGCCAAGGGTGGCGGTGGAGGCACGAGACGCGGCGGTCGAAGTCACGCGACTCGGCCCTTGAACAAGCTACCGGGCGGAGAGGGATGCGCCGACACGATCGCCCACCGACGGCCTCTTCCATGTGGGCGCCCAGTGCCGCCTGCGTGACCGTCATTTCGGCTTACTCCGGCCTCAAGACTATCCCCGCCATGCTTGATGGATCTCGGCGCTGCCGAGGCGCTTTCTGGTAAGGGAAGCGGGCATGTTTGGCGCTCGGCCCTCGTCAACACCGTTTCTGAGAAGGACGGGCCGACCTTTGAGGCCGCTGGAGCGGGCGCATGGCCGACCGGGCGGCGAAGAGGTCGACGCTGCGTTTCATGGCCCGGCCGATCCGGCGCTAAGAGATTGCTTACCGAATCTCAAGGCGCAAATCCTCCGCTGGGGGAGGAAGATTAGTTTTCCTTTCTTTTTTTTTTCTTTTTTTTACGTAACATGATTACCCCGGGCCGAGTTCAAGTGTCTGTTAAGTTATTTTGCTCTGCCTTATCCCTGCTTCTATGAAATTGGGCAATCTTACGACCATAGCTACAGGCCGCGGGGTGCCCCGAGAGCGAGGGTGGGTTGCTTCAATCCCATCCGAGAGATCACGTGGATAGGACGAGCTATTTCGAGCGAGAAGCTTTATGAGGGGTGCCTAGGTCGGACCGCTTCTTTTGGCGTAAGCTTGCTTGGTAGGTTAGATCACGACCCGAAGCGGAGGTGCTCCGACCGCCCTGCGCCTCTTGCTCCTGAGAACTCGCTTCCCCCGCAGAGTGCTACTTCGAAGCCGTAGTCATGAGGCGAGGGGCCGTGAGTACTTTTTGGGCCGGAGGGAACAAGTCCCGAGGTAGATAGCTCTTGGCCTGAGTACCGCTGGGTTAGCGACTCGGTCGATCAAACTATCTTCTCGCCTGGCGCTTCTTTTCAATGAATGCTACTCGGGAGCCGTGAGCCGCTGGGGCTTAGGTTGTAGCATTCTACTGAGGAGGTTGCCACGAGGGAGATTTGTTTGATCGGCCGGCTTTGCCGCCCTAAATCGAAGGCTCCATCCGACCGCCGCTGCCTTTCGCTTCGCCAGGTAGCCTTTTTGCGCAGTGCTACTGAACCGTGAGTCAGCTCAGTGGGCCGTAGCATTTTGGTTTTGAGGAGGTTACTCATGAGGGGAGCTCTGGCCGAGTGGTAACCTGCTATCGATTTAGGTTACCGACTTCGAGGTCACAGGCAGCCTTTGCCGGGCGCGGGGACCGAGGGTGAGGCGCCACGCGCCGCTGGAGCTCGTGGGCGGTGTGCGATTTTTTCAAAAGGAACTTTATGCTTTGAGGATAAGGGTGGATTAACTCGCTGAGGACCGCGCCGCCGGATCGTGTTTCGGGCGCTGGTTTTCCGCTCATATGCGATTTACTTGCGGCTCGTTTTCCGCGCTTCCTACATCGCTTTGGCGATTGGGCGCTTTTCGCCTTTCCGGTTAGGTTATAAAAGCGCCAAGGTGCTTTGTTATTACCAAGATCGCCGCAAACGGTTGTTTCTGCGGCGCCATGGCGGACTGCCATACACAACTTCGGAGTGAGGTGGGCGACAACAAGCCTGGCCGCGGGGTGGCGAGGTCGAGGCCGGGTTGCAGCGTGGGGATGCGCGGGCGAAGTCGCAGATTCTGTCGCGTCATTCCCGCGGGAGGTGAGGGCGCCACGCGATCCGGCAGATCGAGCGACGCCACGCTGTTTGCTGGCTAGGCGACACCAGAGGAGTATCGCGCTTTGCCGAGTAAAGGGACCTGTGGTTCCTTTGGGTCGGGCTTGTTCCTCCCGTGAATGAATAAAGTGTTGCTTCGCCTCCGCTTCTTCCTTCTTCTTTGAGGACTTTTTTGCGCTTATGATTCGCCCATATTCTTAGTCTTTGGGATCGCAGCCGATCCAAAGCTGTGAGGTCGAGGCGGAATTTTCATGCTTGCCGAATGACCTGGCCCAACCGTAGGTCAGGTTGTTCTTAGGGTCAAGTTTGCAATGCGCAGAGTATCTGCCGGGACCTTCGCTGGGCGAGGGTCGCAGCACTTATGGCAGTGCAAAAAGATGGAAGAAAGAGGGAAAGCACTTGGGTTGGTGGTTCGAGAGTTGCGCTTCGCTTTGCTCAAGTGTTTTCGTGGTACAAAAAAAGAGAGAGGCCGACTATGGATAGAACCTCTCACTTTCTATGTTCCAGCGCTTGTCACGGTGATTCCCTTCGGTGTCCTTGAGGCGGAAAGTGCCTGCCTGAGGACTTCCGCGATGGTGAAAGGGCCTCCCTGCGGGGAGAGCTTGTGCCTCGGCCCTTCGCGGATCGACTTGGCGCAGCGACTAAGTCGCCGACTTTAACGAGCGGCCGCGATCCGGCTTACCGTGGTAGACGCAACGCCCGCTGATATTTTGCCGATCAGAAGACTGCTGGACGCCTCGAAGCTTCACAGCCTGGCCGAGGTCGCCTTGTCGTTCCTCGATTGCCCGTATAGGGCCGTTAGAAGTTCTCGCACTTTGCGCGCCAGACTAAGGTCGGCCGGGAGGACAGCCTCCGCCCAACACCAAGAAAAAGGAGTGAACCTTGGCCGACCGGCCGGCGGGTTCGCACTCCAAAGCACTGGCGTAGCTCGGCTGGCCCATCGCCTCCGCGAATTTCTTCGGGGCCATAAGATTCGCGCTTGAGTCCTTGAGGATCATGCCGTTGGCTCGCCTACCGTCCGCTGGTCTCGGTGTGCCACCGCCAATGACTCGATGTTGAAGTTGTCGCAGAACTCGAGGAACTCTTTCCTGAATCGCTAGGCCCCGCTGTTTCCGGTGATGATGGAGTTGGGCACCTAACCGGTAGACAATGTCGCTGAAGAAACTTGTCGCCTGCGCCGATGTGATTTTTTCCAATGGCTTTGCTTTCGATCCACTTTGTGAACTTGTTCACGGCGACAAGCAAGTGAGTGAAGCCTCGCGCTTCTTCTCAAGGGTCCGACCGTGTCGAGCCCCAAACCGCCGGCGGCCATGTGACGGGATCGTCATAGGCTTGGCGCAGAAGATGCGCCCGTCATGGCGAATTGGCATCCTTCAGAAAAGTGATAACTGGTCGACCGCTACTACGGGCGGTCGGGCCAAAGAGAAACCTTGCTCAAGGCCTTTCCTGTACCAGGGATCACGGCAGATGGTGCCCGCACACCTGCCGGATGTCTCCGCAAGGTGCTTCTCGGCCTGGCCGAACGCACTTCAAGGATTCCTGACGGCTCTTGTAGAGGGCGCTTTCTATCGTGATTTAAAGACTTAGCCTGCCGAGCGAGGCGCCGAGCCTCTGGTATCGGGCTGGGAGCGACCGCTTGTCAACCGATCGACAAACGGTCGCTTCCGGGCCGCTTTCGATGCTCAGACGCCAAGTCCGACTCCAAAGCGGGCATCCGACCGAAGATCGCTGGGGCCGCCCGCTTTGGGGGTCGTGCGGCGCCAAGACTCTGGGTCCAACCGGATTGATGGGTCACGAGGTCGGAGACGAAGATTCCAGTGGGGAACTGCCCTTCCCTGAGGCGCAGGTTGACAGGAGTTTCGCTTCACCGCTGTAGCGCTTCAGAGCCATGATGGAGCCTCGAAACCTTGAACTTCTCTCGAGCCATGGACCTTCCAGTAAGCATGCCATCCGAAGGCCACGGTTTCTGGCTTCATCACTTGGTCGACACCAGCTTGGAGTCGCTGTGAACGTTGAGCCGCCGTGGCGCCCAGGCCGCGCTGATCCAAGGCCGTTGACGAGGGGCTTCAGACTGCGACATTGTTGGTGAAAGTAGTCGTGATGGCATACCGGAGCTTGTTGCCGAGTGGGGAGATGATGACGCACTCCCCGCCGCCCCTGCTTCTGTGTAAGACCCATCAAGTACATCGCCCAAGATTCGGTCCTCGGCAGGACTTTCATACGTCCACTTTGGCGACAAAGTCCGCCAAGACTGGATTCTGATCGCCCCTGGGACGACGACATGTCGAGGCCGCTGGAGCTCGAGAGCCCATTTGGCGATCCTTCCAGAGCGCCGCTGGCCAGTGACGACTTCTCCGAGCGATGAGGAGGTTACCACGAGATGGGGTGTCGATCAAGTAATGGGCAAGCTTCCTCTGGTGATGAGCACCCGAGTACAGAATTTCAGATTCGAGGATATTTGACCTTTGTTTCGGAGAGCACCTACGACGGCGTAGACCGCCTCGTGACTCTTGAGAACGCGCCTTCCTCCGCTGTTTCTAACAAGTGCTGCTACCGACTAATTCGAGCCGATGGCATGTAGAGGAGCAAAGGCTCTCGCGCCCAGGGCGACCAGACCAGAGGTGAGGGTCGTAAAGACCTTAGTCGACCAAAGGCTTCCGAGCTTCATGGTCCAGAAAATGGTTGACTTCTTCATCACTTGTAGAGTGGCATTCTCGTCACGAGGGATACGGTTACTTAGTGCCGCGAGGCATCCCATCACCTTTGAACTCCCTTCAGATCGTTGATTGGCCCCATCCTGCGATAGCGGAGATCTTATCTCTGGCTATTTCGATGTCGCCACGAGACGATGAATCCCAAGAACTTGTTCGGGACCCCAAGACGCACTTTCTGGTTGAGCTTATGCTAAACCATCTGAGGTTCGCAAAGTCTCCCTCCAGGTCGGTGATGAGGTCATCGGCCTTCCCTGGTTTTGGACAACGACAGTCAAGCCGACGAGGGCCTCGGAGCAGCGCCAATTTGGTCTCCAAAACATGCTCGCATACAAATACCGAGCATTGGCGCCGCGCTTTTCAAATTCAAAAGGCATCGCGGATTTGAATAATACGAAAGCCGACGGGGTGATGAAGGAGGTCGCGAGCTGATCGGACTCTTCATCGCAACTGCGATAGCCCGAGTAGGCATCCAAAGGAAAGGGACTCGTGACCTTGGCGGAGTCCACGCACCTGACCCGATGGTAATGGGAATGGATCTTTCGACAAAGCCTTGTTGAGACTCGTGGTAGTCAATACACATTCTCCATTGCCCCGACTTTTCTTTTACAAGGACGGATTGGCGAAAGCTACCGGGTGACGCACTTCTTACAAAACCGCGCCAAAAGTTTGGCGATCTTTCCCCAATGGCCCGTCGCTTCTTCGCCGAACGGCAGCGCTGGGCTGGCCGGTCCGATCCTTGGCCGAATGTTCAGTGGAGTGCTCTGGCTGATTTCTTCGACTCCTCGTATGTCCGAGGGTCTCCAAGCCAAGACGCTCTGCTTGCTTGGAGGAAGTCGACGAGCGCTTCTTCCTATTTGGTGCGCGAGGGCGGCTCCGATCCGCGACGGTTGGCGGATCTTCTGATCATCAGCCGACCTCTCTTCGTGTCCTCCCGCGACTTGAAAGAGCCAGGCCCCGACTTGTGCCGAGTCGGGGCGATCCGGAGCGCTTCCTCCCGAGTCATGAGCTCGGCAGGACGATCGCCGAGGGCCACCGCAATGCTTTCATAGCTGTAGGCGAGTAGCTGAAAGATGTGGCTACGGTGATGACTCCTTGCGCCTCGGCATCTTCAGCCTTGAGGTAGGTGTAATTGGGGACCGCCATGAACTTCGCAGTAGCATGGTCGCCCTGCACGGCGTGGTAGGAGCCGGAAGTCCACAACCTCAGTGAGGCTCTGGCGCGGAAGTTGTCCTGCTCCCAAAGGTGATGGGCAGGCCGACCGCTCGAGGGGTGGGCTCATGGCCTCGTGCACGACCGCGGAAGGGCGCTTTGCTCTGGCCGAGGGCGAGCGAGGGACCCCTAGGGCATCCAGTGGTCTCAACATACATGATGTTGAGACTGGCCGCCGCTGGCCCATGAGCACTCTGGTCGCCTTGGCCTTACGATGGGGTCAACGACGATTTAGCGGTAGCGCCCCGGTGCGGGATGTGGTCGGGGTGGTCGGTCCGGCCGAAGGCGACGGCACTCACCACCTCATAGGTGGGCACGGGCGGGGTAGCCGTGGGACTCTCGTGGGCGAAGCTTCACTGCCGCTTGTCGGGCGAGTACCTCCTCCCTCAAGATCATGAGGCAACCGCCGAGTCGCGGAACTCGCTTCACGGGCCATCGCTCCTTGCCCTGGCTGTCGCGCCGGGTCGCGCTCTTCCTTCCCCGTGACGCCGCGTGGGTTCTCGAGAGGAAGCGCTCAAGACCTCGCAGCCTCCGAGCATTGTTTGACGATAGTCGTGGTTCTGCACTGACTATCCATCAATTTTCGACCACGCGCCGCCGAGCCTCGGCTGGCTTAGCTGGTTTGGCCGGGCAGCGCGACCATTCGCCTTTCGCGCCTCGCTCTTTCGCTTCCTTTTGTCGTATGGCCGGAGGGCGCCGGCCCAGGTCGGGCCGCCTTGTGGGTCAGCCTTCCTTTCGAAGATGGCTCTCAAACCCTCGCCGAGGCGTGGGTTGGTGGCGTATGTCGAGGAGCTCCTTGGTGGTCCGGGCTTCAAGGCAGCCCAACTTGTGGATCAGGGCCTCAAGACGTGGTGCCAGATGAACGCCTCACAACGCCGGCGCCGCGATGCTCGGGGAGCTCATTGCACCGCTGGGAGAAGCGGCGGATAGTCCCGAGGGTCTCCCGGCCGCCGCTGCGCTGCTTCGTATCTCAGGAGCTGCTGTGGCATGCTTACTGCGCTCGAAGTTTCCGGACGGTGTTCGTCGGCCAGTCGGCCCAAATGCCGATGGTATCTGGCAGTACTTTGCGCCATGCTCGAGCCGAGTCCGCAAGATAGATGGGGAGGTACTGATAACGGCGAGTCGTCTGTCGCTTCCCCACCGACAAAGTAGCTCGGTAGTCTTCTAACCGCACATCAGCTGGTAGCCCCGCGTGTACTTGGCTATGTTGGCTCGAGCCCTGACCGACCGAAGTCGGGCGCTATGGATGCGGCGGGTGAACGCTGCGCGCCCAGGACCGCTAACTCGGCTCCGGATGGTTGCGCCGCTCGCTATCTGAACTTGCGCAGGGTGTCGCCGCTTTAGCCCCTCCTTCGCGCCGAGGGTGGTGCCGAAGATCGCATTTGTCCTCAGCGTGCCGCACCGGTGTAGGATGCCGGGAGCTCGCAGAGTGGGGCCGCCTTCGGGCTGGCCTGCCGACCGCGAGAGGGGAGTGGCCCAGCGGCCCGGCGCTTCGCTCGCCGGAGCCGGAACCTTGGGCGCGGCTGAACGACAAGACGCTCTACCACCTCCCCTGCAGGTTCCGTAGGTGGCCTTGGCTTCAGTTCGCTGGCTCAGCAAATTCTGAGCAGATTGCCGCAGCCGCAATGTTCGCTTGGCGTGAGGGAAGAACTAAGGCCGCTCGCTTCCTCACCTAATTGTCAGTGTACTGACGCAAGCGCTGCCGCAGGTCGGTGGTGGGTTAGGGCCGACGGCGCCCTGGCCTGCCTCGAGCTTATCGAGCCTCGCCTTTCAATCTCCGACCTCACTGCCGCTAAGGTCACGGCTGCCAGAGATGCCGTGGCGTCAGTTTTCTCACGGATTCTCCCGCCGCTTCGTCACAAGTGAGGAGGGTCCCGAGGGTAGCGGGGTGGCAGATGGTTCCGCCGCACCATATTGCACTCAAGTGTAGGCTCCTTCGAGGGGCACACTTTGCTCTGAAAGCTAGAGCCATGGTCGAGGAGTCCGCCAGCCAGATCGCGGGAGGGAAGCTCGCCAGAATCGCTGGCGGCCACGAAGTTGGGAGCTCGTGGAGGGTGGAGTCGCCGCCGCCGCAAATTGTAGAGGCAATGTTGCCGGGTAGTGTCTACATGACGGGTCTGGTCCGCGCTTGCGCGGGGCCTCGAGGCCGAGGTTGCCGAGGACGCCGCACAATCGTGATCTGTGTTATGAGGGCGTCCGCCCCTGACGGCAATGGGACGAGACAAGCTCTCGCCAGAGTGACGATGGAATCGAGGGCGCTGCGGATCTGCACCGACATCGGCGTAATCGAGTGGGAGGAAGCCATCGTGGAGGAGAATGGGAACTCAAGATGAGGATGTCTGAAGACGCGCGAGAGCTCCCTACCGGGCGCGCTTTTCAACCGCTTCTGTTTTCAACCGCAATACGACTTATGGTCGGATGGGTCGCGCTTCCTCTCTCGAATGGTCGACTCAAGGAGTCGAAGATGTATACTGTTCGGGCCGAATGTCCCTACTCCGCCGTAGGTGAATGTATTGATCTTTGGGAGATGGACAAGGGGTGTATGTTAGCGCTATCGGCTGTCCGATCCCCTTGATGTTTTTTGCTAGGGAGTCGAGGCTACCTAGAAGACTGCTTTTCTCTCTTCTTCGCTTCTTTCGGCTCCCGCTCTCCTTATATAGACGGAGGGGGCAGTGTTACACGGGAGTTGGGAAACTACGAGAAAAGGGGCTCGGCGTTTTGATGTCTGGTTCCTCGCCTTGTCTGTCTCACTCTCGCTCGCCCCGAGGCGTGGTTGGTGGTTCTGTGATAGCGCCTGGCGTAGTGTCGCCTGGGTGGCGGTTTAAGGCGTGGTGCTCTGGCCACCTGTGGCTTTAATGGCGCTGACATTGCCTTGGCCTGAGCGCGGCGACTCACAAGGGCGTACAAAGGACGGATCGGGGCTTGACTTCTTCGCTGGCCCTTCCGAAGGCCTCGAAGGAGCCGCTACCCCGGACGGATGCTGGGGGATGTCGCGACAAGGCAGCTCGCCGAGATCGCGTGGCCTCGCTAGCCCGTGGTGTAGGTGGAGCTTGAGCTTCTATTAGGCGCCGGCCAGATGCCGACTGGCCCAGTAATCGGAGTCCGCGACTGCCCGGTCGCCTGCACATGTGCCTGCCTGCCTCGCGCCCAAGTACCTTTCGGTGGCCGGCCTTCGCCAGACAGGGTCAGCCTGCTCGTGCTTCCGGTTGATGGGGGGTACCATGGCGTGGGTACTGCCACTTATATTGTCTCTTAAGTTCATTACTTTCAGTTGGTAATTGTCCGGTCAAAAGTCGATCGGACATTCGAATCAGTATCGGAAGTTCCGATTACATCGGAAGTTCCGATCCAACACCGGAAGTTCCGATACTCTTTCCGCTGCGACAAATTTAGTTTAAATTTTGAACTGCCTATTCACCCCCCCTCTAGGCAACTTTCTCATCTTTTCAACCATCCCCTCTTTTCCTTTGCTATCTTGTGTCGAACCCCGAGCCCGGGTGACCAACAGCATCGCCGCGGAGATTGTGCTTGAAGTAGCCGACGGGTTGCAAATTCTTTCAACACCGCATTTTGTTCTTAATTCCCGTCGGTCAGCTGCATTCTCGCAGTGGTGGACTAGGATATCGGAAGCTGTACTCATGGACAGGACTCCGTCGGCCATAATCCTCTTATTTTTGCCTGATTTTCATGAGCCGACGGTGGCTTCTGCTCCCAGCCAGAGTTCTGGTTATAGCGACTCCTCGATAGCTGTAGAGGTACCGGTGTTTATATTTCTTAAGCTTTACGCTAGTTATCGGCTTTTATTAAGAATATCTCTGGTCTTTTCAGGGTGGTACAGCTGCTGGTGAGCAAGTAGCCGATCCCCATGCCTCTGCTAGTAGTGGCCAACAGAGGCGACTGTGTCAATCTGGCTTGCACTATGGGATACACTTCAGGCAACCTGGGCATCCAAGGCCCATCCCTGTCGGACTTGGCTCGCCAGCGTCTTCCGAGTAAGTTACTTTTTGTATCGGCTCCTATGTTCCTCGTTGTCAATGTTAACCTGAGTTTACCGCAGAGAGGAGGAAGAAATCCGCCAGGCGTTCGCCACGACCTGTGAGGCGTCAACCAGATGGTTCTCCGGAGCACTCGGCTACCGATGTAAGTCTTGATTTTTCGTTGATTTAGAGCATTGCTTTATATTTACTTTGCATCGCTGATCGTTCTTTTGTTCTTTCTAGCAATCTCTGTCGGTACAAGTAGCGGGGGTTGTAGCCGACCTCCAAGGTACTTCATCGGCTGTTCCTTCATCGCCTCTAGCAGTACCGCCTCCGACGGTTGATATCTCCTGTCCTCCAGCATTGTCAACAGATCTAGCCGATCTCCTGGGTTTTACTCTGGACGAGCTTGACGACCCAGAGGTATTGGCTACTGATGACTACCCAGCCGATATTCAACGCATAATAGCAGCCTCCGCACCAGCATCGGCTGCCGTCACTGCCGAGCCGGGCATGCAAGAATGTCTCAATCGCCTTTTGGACGAAGTAATGCAGCCGGAGGCAGCTCTTCTGGCCAATACCCAACCTCTGAGGAATGCTATGGCGGCCGTACAAGCCGATCTTCCTCCTGCCGCTATGAATGCATTGCTGGAAGTCTGCCACTTGGACGCTCGTCGGCTGGACGTTGAATCGGCCAAATTAAGGGTTGAACAGAGGAAGGCTCAGCAAGCCGATCAACAAATTTTAGACAAACTTGTAGCTGATACCAAACTTCAGAAAAGTGCTTTTGATCAAGGTACTGCCGCCCTCAAACTGGCCAAGAACAAAGTCCAAGAATTGGAGTCGACCAAAAGACAACTCGAGGAGCAGCTGGCCTTGATTATCAAAGAGCTTGCAGAATGTCAGATAAAAATTACTAACTGGACGTCTTTGCTAGCGACTCAGAGGCGGCAGATAAGCGAAGCGTTTGTTCAGATCAAAACCCAATCGGCCAAGTTGGTCCCTGTCCCTGGCAACGCGCTGGCCGATCAACAACTGATTGACAGTGTTCAAGATACTATCGGCAGGGCGGCGGCAGCACTATCCAGGGTTCACAAAACCGATGAAAACCGCTCGAAAATCGCGGTTTTCGACCGTATCGAGCCGGTTCGAAATCCTAAACCGGTCGATAAACCGGTTCAATTAAAAAAATAATTTGAAAAATTTGAAAAAATTTATGCGATGTAAACCGATCGAAAACCGGTGAAAACTGAGCGGTTTTTCGAAAAAACCGACGAAAACCGTTCAAAAAACCGATCGCCCAAAACGTTCAACTCGCCGATCGGTTTTTCGAGCAAACCGGTCGGTTTTTCGAGAAAACCGAATGGTTTTCGTTTTTTTTTAAATTTGTTTTGAATGTTTTTTGTTCAAATGCTCGGTTTTGAAACTCTTCGGTTTCTAACGATTTTCCAGCGAATGGTTTTTCGAGAAAACCGAATGGTTTTCGTTTTTTTTTAAATTTGTTTTGAATGTTTTTTGTTCAAATGCTCGGTTTTGAAACTCTTCGGTTTCTAACGATTTTCCAGCGATTTTTGGCTCGATATTTTCGAATTTCCAATTTCGGTTTTCCATCGGTTTTTTCGGTTTCGGTTTGGTTAACCCTGGCACTATCGGCTTTGGGAGCTCACTTGCCCGGTTCTGGGCTTCACTGACATGAGAACAACGCCTTGACTTCTTTTGATGAACTTATTTATAGTACTGGTTATGTAGTCGATCTGTTGTAAACAATGCTTCGACCTCTGGATGGTCTTCGTAAACTTTATTTGATCGGCTGTTTACCCGATCTTGTATGCATGTATTTCGGTGTCCGATCTTTCATTGATTCTCATGCTCAGGATCCAATCCACACGCTAGGGCAGTATGCTTTAAGGTATTTTCCGTCGATTGCTTTGGGTAGGACCGATCCGTCCAAGGTTTCGATCATGTACGAGTTTCCACCTACTGGCCGATTTATTTTGTAAGGCCCTTCCCACGTTGGAGACCACTTACCAAATCGATTATCTTTAGAGCCGATCGGTAATACAGTTTTCCATACTAAATCGGCTTGGTTAAAAGATTTCGGCACTACCTTTTTATTGTATGATCTGGCAACCCTCTCTTTGTTCTTTTTAAGCCGATCTAATGTAATCAGCCTTAGCTCGGCTAAATCATCTAAATTGTCTAGCATTGCCTGTTTGTATTCATCGATTGGCAAATTATCTTGCTCGGATAACCTTACTGAGCCGATGTTGACTTCCACGGGCAGAACGGCTTCTTGTCCATATACTAACTGAAAAGGCGACAATTTAGTTGACCCATGGTAAGATAGCCGATAAGCCCATAAGGCTTCTGATAGTGTTGAATGCCATTTTCTTGGTTCTTCTTCAATTTTTCTTTTTATTAGTTTTATCAGTGTCTTGTTGGATGACTCGGCCTGTCCATTGACCTGAGCATAGTAAGGGGAGGAGTTGAGTAATTTTATCCCGAGACTTTCTGTAAAATCTTTGAACTCTTTAGACATGAACACAGTCCCTTGATCGATAGTGATTGTCTGTGGGATTCAAAACCGATAGACAATATGTTCGTTTACAAAGTCGATTAATTCCTTGGTAGTTACCTTCCTGAGCGGTACAGCTTCAACCCATTTCGAAAAATAGTCCGTGGCGGCAAGGATGAACTTATGACCTTTACTGGAGTTTGGGAATATTTGGCCGATGATATCTATACCCCATCCTCTGAACGGCCATGGTTTGATAATCGGATATAAAGCCACTGCTGGTGCTGTTTGTACGTTGCCAAACTTTTGACAAGTCTGGCACCCTTTATAGTACTTGAAACAATCTTCCAACATCGTCGGCCAAAAGTACCCTGTACGTCTCAGTATCCATTTCATTTTGTGAGCCGACTAGTGTGACCCGCAGATTCCCTCGTGGACTTCCCCCATTGCTATTTTGGCTTCTTCAGTCCCCAAGCACCTTAATAGCAAGCCTTCTATGGTTCGAAAGTATAGTACGTCTCCCAGTAGAACATATTTAAGCGCTTTACGCCTGACCTTCTGCTCAGTCGGTTTAGAGGGATCTGATAAATAATCCCTTATTTCTATTCTCCAGTCGACAGGATCAACACACATAATCGACCATTCACCCAGCTCGATTATTTCCTGTCGGCTTTTACTCCTACAACCCAATGCACATTGTGCTAGTAAGTTCGCCTTGTCATTGGCTATTCTAGGGATATGTTTTATGGAAAACGTTGTAAGCACCTCAATGATTTGAAGGCATTGATGTAGGTACTGTGCTAACGTATCGTCATTGCACCGGTATTCCCCCTTGACTTGTTGCACAACCAATAATGAATCTCCAAAGGCTTCGACGTCTTTCACCCCGATGCTGTCTAGCAATTGCAGCCCTTTTAACAGTGCTTCATACTCTGCCTGATTATTAGAGCATCGGCCATTTAGCCGATACATAAATTCAAAGGTTCGTTTCTTTGGCGAAATCAAAATTACGCCGATGCCTTCTCCCTTTTGACAAACAGATCCGTCAAAGTATAATTGCCAAGGGGTCACATCGACTGTTCCGACTAATGTAGCGTTCCCTGTAATGAAATCGGCTATGACTTGTCCTTTCACAGATTTAGCCGATTCGTACGCCAAGTCGAACTCGGTTAAAGCATACACCCATTTACCAAGTCGACCTCGTAAAATTGGCGCGGATAAAATGTACTTGACTACGTCGGTTTTGCAGACTATAATGCATCTTGATGCCAAAATGTAATGTCTTAACTTGGTGCAAGCAAAATATAAAGACAAGCATAATTTTTCTACCTGGGGATACCTGGTTTCTGTGTCCACGAGGCGTTGGCTTAAATAGAATATGGCTCGTTCCTTCCTATCGGCTTCCTGTGTTAGGACCGCTCCTACTTTATCTCCTTCAGCCGATATGTATAATTTGAACGGTATACCGTGCTTTGGTGCGGCCAACACTGGGGGACTCATTAGGTAGTTTTTTACATCGTCGAAGGCCTTCTGTTGATCGACCCCCCATTTGAATTCTTGATCATCTTTAACTCTCAGGAGTGGTGTGAAGGCCCGAATCCGCCCAGACAAGTTTGAAATGAAGCGACGCAGGTAATTGATTTTCCCTATCAATACTTGCAACTCTTTTTTGTTTGTCGGCGGCATAGTATCGGCTATAGCTTTTACCTTGGCTTGGTTTATTTCAATCCCTTTTTCATGTACCGTAAACCCTAGAAATTGTCCAGCCGATACTCCAAAAGCGCATTTGAGTGGATTCATTTTTAATTCGTGTGCCCTTGTGTTCTCGAACATTTTTCCAAATCGGCTAAATGTTGCCAATCTTCTTTGGATTTTACTACTACATCGTCGATGTATATTTCCACCGTATTGCCGATTAAATTATGGAAAATATGGTTCATAGCACACTGATAAGTGGCGCCAGCATTTTTTAAACCGAATGTCATCACAGTCCATTCGTATAGCCCTAAGGCTCCTGGGCATCTGAAGGCTGTTTTAGGTATGTCGGCCTCTGCCATGAATATCTGATTGTATCCAGCATTTCCATCCAAAAAACTTATAATTTTATTCCCAGACGCAGCATCAATAAGCATATCGGCTATAGGCATCGGGTATTCTTCTTTTGGTGTGGCTTTATTTAGATCCCTAAAATCGACACACACCCTAAGTTTGCCGTTTTTCTTTTTTACAGGGACGATATTCGAGACCCATTCAGCATATCGGCAAGGCCGGATAAATTTGGCCTCTAGTAATCGTCCTACCTCTTCTTTTATAGTGTCATACAACGTGAGATTAAATCGTCTAGGATACTGTTTGAATGGCCGATACCCAGGTTTTATGGGTAGCCGATGTTCAACTAACTGCTGGCTTAAACCTGGCATCTCATAATACTCCCATGCAAAGCAATCTCTATATTTTTTGAGTATTTCGACCAATTTTGCTTTAGAATTGGGTTCTAATTTAGCACTTACAAATGTTGGTCTCTTCCTGTTGTCTTCTCCAATATTGATTTCTTCAAGCAAATCGGCAGAGGTAAATCCTAACCCTTTCATTTCTTCTTCAAAATCCTCGACAGCTTCTTCGTATTCTTCTTGCCGATAGCTTCTTACCCTTTCTTGTAGTCTTGCTATTGTCTTGGACTCCATCTTCTCACCACTTCGTTTGTCCGATCAAACGTATTATGTTTAACACTGATCGGCTTGAATCCTGACTTCTCGATGCAGATGAAATCGCAATCGTCCAAGATTTTTCCTGAGATACATTCGGCCTCTTCATGTGGCCAGTTGGTATCAGGGCTGGCCATGGCGATATGAACCGATGTATCGGCCGGCACAACTTCCACCGCATCATCGTTCCATTGTACCAACTTCTGATGCATAGTTGATGGTATGCAGCAATTAGCGTGGATCCAGTCCTGCCCAAGGAGTACACTATAATTGCCTTTGGCTTCTATCACGAAAAATGCAGTCGGCAAGGTTTTACTACCGACTGTTAATTCCGACATCATCACGCCATTAGCTTCAGTAGGATCTCCTGTGAAGTCATTTAACACCATATTTGTTTTGATCAAGTCTTCATCGGCTTTACCCAATTTTTTGAAAGTACTTAGTGGCATCAGATTAACTGTCACCCCACCATCGACCAACATTCGAGATATCGGTCGGCCATTAATATACCCTTTTAGGTATAATGGTTTTAGATGCCGATGCATGTCTTGTGGTTTTTCAAACACAGCGTCTGGTGCACCGAGGCATAGTTGGGCGAACACTTCTTCAACCGATTCCTTGGTTTTGAACTCAGCGGGTAGAGTGAATACCATGTTTATATCCATTGGCGGTGTATCATCTCGGATCATTGGAGACCCGGATTCGACCGATTGATCCGAGTCACTATCGGTCTGTTCCTTCTTTCTCCATTCCCTTTTTGAAACTGGTATAGGCCTTACCTTATTGAATACCCAATCCCTTTCTCTCTCTTTCCCAGCTTTCCTTTCTTCTTGTGTCTTTAGTCGCTGAAGCCGCCTGCGCTGTGACTTGCTAAGACCTGAGGGGCACCACCTAGGTTTAGGTTCTATCGGCTTTCTGATTTTCTCAGCTAAATTGTTCATTTCGCTATCAGATTCCATTCTGATCGCGTTATGAGAAGCCAATATTTCTTGAGTTCGGGAGGACTCGCCTTGCTCTGACGTCGACAATCTTTCATGGATCGGCCTCCTGTTTCTCATTTCCAGCCGATCGTGTATCAGTCTAGACAACCTGTCTTTTACCGATTGGTTTGGCCGATACATAGACGAGTGTTGCATAGGACAGGACATGACTGTTGGTAAGATCATCCCCTTCTCCCAGCAAAATTGCCAAAAGGGACATTGCCGGTGTTTCTCTTCTTCAGTAGTTGGCCGATGTGGCACACCTGACCGCCAATATTAAATGCAGATCTTGATCCGACCGACGGAAACTTTGGGATTGTCGGGTATTGTGTTTTTGACTTATCCTTTCATACTTCCCCAGGAGTTGTGAGAAAGTCGGCTTTGGTTTGAAGTTAATTTTTCTTGGAGCCCTCTCAGCCCTATACCATTTTCCAACTTCCAAGTCTCCCTTTGGTTTCACTGTTCTCGAGTTCTGTCCATTCTTATCGGCTTCAATTTGTATGGAGCCGATAGTGATTTGCACTGTTTCGTCTCCTTTTGACCGTGCCTCAACTCCTTTAGTTGGCTTGATATTTCCCGCAGGTCCTTTCCCTTTTCGTGAACATTGAACCATGTTGACTTGAAAAGGATTCATATCTATCTGCATAGCCGATTCTTCCGCAAATTTTAATCTGCCATCGGCGATGGCCGATTGAATCTGTTGTCGAAAAATATTACAATCGTTAGTATTATGTGAAAACGAATGGTGCCATTTACAATACCTTCGCTTTTTAATTTCTTCGGCCGATGGGATGACGTGTCCTTCTGGTAACCTTATGAGTTTTTCTTGCAACAATAAATCAAATATCTTGTCAC
Organism: Rhipidocladum racemiflorum; assembly: GCA_036346355.1. Classification (NCBI taxonomy): domain Eukaryota; kingdom Viridiplantae; phylum Streptophyta; class Magnoliopsida; order Poales; family Poaceae; genus Rhipidocladum; species Rhipidocladum racemiflorum. The sequence goes on from CM070571.1 coordinate 28,131,984, forward strand.
ACTTTGACATATCATATGAATACTTGACTTCTGCCTTGTTTTTTGTCGGCTTGAGTAGAGAACACACAAGCGGCCTTTTGGAACCCTTGGTCGACTCGGCTATGTTTATTCCTACTTCTTCGTCTTCAGAGGTGTCGCTTGAATTATACTCTACCATGTTTACTTTGGCTTTTTCATTACCGTTTGATCTAAATCTATCTTTAAACCCTTTGCTATCTGCATATCGACTTTTATGTGCCGATACGCGATGGAGTAAGTGGCCTAAATCGGGGAACTCTTGGCCAGATAGTTTTTCTTTTAATGGTGGGATTAACCCTTGAAATGCTAGGTCGGCCAACTGATCATCGGGTAATGTTACACTGAAGCATCTATTTCGTACACCTCTAAATCTTCTGATATAGTCGAAAACCGATTCGCCGTACTTCTGTCGGACTGAACTAAGATCAGAAATCCTAAGCTCCATAGTCCCCGAAAAGAAGTATTCATGAAATCGGCTTTCTAAATCGTTCCACATATGAACTGAATTTGGAGGTAGATTGGTAAACCAAGTGAATGCCGCACCAGACAATGATAAAGGAAATAGCCTAATTTTTAATCCATCGGATTGCGCAGCTTCCCCACACTGAGCCATAAACCGTCCGATATGCTCAATGGTAGTAACAGAATCATCACCCGAAAATTTAGCGAAGTCTGGTATTCTAAAATTGTGTGGGTATGGCATACGATCTATGTAATCGGGATACGGCTTCCTATAGCCGATTACCCTTCCTCTGGGCTGTAAGCCGAACTGTTCTCTCAAAACATTAGCAATTTGTTCTGCCCAATTGACATTGTCGGCTTGTGGTGCAACCGGACATTGCCAATTTTCATTATTTACACCTTGCCCCCCGAGTGCAAACTCGGGTCTTTGTCCAAATCGTGCCACAGGGGGTGTTGGTACTTGATCATAATCATGATTTCTAAAAACCAATGTATCGGGTGCAAGAGGTTCAACGTACGACACTACCCTATATGGCGCTTGTTTCATAGTTGCGGCTCCCCGTGATTGTGGAATCTGATCTGTTTCAATCGGCTGAGAAGCCGATAAACCGATGCTACCGGAGGGTCCGTTCGACGGGTTTGGCGCGCTTATTTTAGCCACATCCGTATGCCCATGGTAGTGCGTAAATCCACCTTTCTATGTACTAGGTTTCAAAACAGTAGGTTGAGTCGGCATCATGACAGGTGTTTGAGCCGACGCGTTTACTGTATTGGTGTTAGGTGTTATGGAGTATACTGGGTATGTAGGGATGGTTTGTAGTGGATCTAGTAGGCTCCCAGACACAGCCAATTCCTGAGCAATTGTTTTCACACTATTTTCTATCATTGGCTTCAACGTAGATACTAGAGCCGATGACTGATTAATTAATACGTGATGAACAGATTGCTCAATCATATTTGATAAATCGGCTTGAGCGGGTGCGTATCGGCTTACCGGTTCGGATGATGAATCGCCGATAGGATTGATGCTTGGGAGCGCGGTCTTTTGAGTGACGCCACGACGTGTTTTCTGGAAGCACCATAGCATTATTTCTTCCAAAGCTGCCTTTTGGTCTTCGATCTCTTTCCGCTGTTCGGGGGTTAGATCGGCCATTTGAGGTGTGATTATAGCATCAGCGTCAATATCGGCAGTGACCGCAGGCTTATCGGTTGATGCCATTTTGATCCTTTTGTCCCACCGGGCGTGCCAAAATATGTTCGTGCTAAAAACGTGAAGCAGGGTTTCTAGCCTCGAACACACAAGACAAACACCGAGTTTGCGAGGCGTGCCAGTCAATTTAACCTGTAATTGACAAGGTAGAGATAGTAAGCAATCAAAGCCGATAACAACGAGGGTTATCGGCTTTACGCTAGTCGGCCAAAAGCCGATGAGGGGATATCTAGATCAACCTGGAGGTTAATCCGGGTACAAGGCAAAATCGGCTTTGAGAAGGCGATGCGCAACAAAACAAAGCAGATCGAACCTGGGGCGAAATCGGCCAAAACCAACAATCGGCGATGCGCAACTCTGTTGGTTCCGTCGACTTGCAGGGAGATTTGTAAATCTAAAACGATGCAAAAAGGGCTTGTAGAAAGTAGATGTATGTTGTGTTGAGATTGATCCTCCTACCGCTCGACGTCTACCCCCTTTTATAATACTCCGGCCGATCCGAGTCGTATATGGACACGGTATGTTTATCCGTATCGGCCTCTGATCCGATCTCCTTCCCTTGTTAGAAACAGATTCTCCTTCCGATTCGTTCACCGATTTCTTTCCATAGTAACGCTTCTATCCGATTCAAACTGATTTTACTATATACCGGATTTTGGTGCAAACAGTATGTTAGTCTGATACGGCAAGGTTACGCACAAACTTGACTCCACGACAGAGACACAGAGAGAGAGACAGAGAGAGTTCAGCTCACAGGTAGTTCAGTGGTGGTGTTTGCAAGTTCAAAATCCCGACGAAATTTTAGAAAGTTTGGTCGAGATTTTGAATTTTAGCCAAAGATAAGATCCTAACTCCCGACCGAATAAATTTATTTTAAAAAAATCCAAATTGCTATAGTTTTTTTATAATTTTTTTTGACAAATTTCATCAAAATTTCTGTTTTTTTGGACCGGATTTGATGTTTTTATTACCGGATCACATGTGGACGAGCTGGTTATGGCAATTGGATTTCACCCAAGCGACGCTAGTTCAAATCATGGCTGGATTTTTTTTATATATAGAAGCGTATTGTGCTCATAATATTATTGCACATATTGTTATAACATGGCTGTATTAGTTGAGATGGTAGAGCACTTAGTTTGCAGGGGTGAGATCAGGGGACTGATCCCTCTGGTCTCTAGATATTTTTGAAGATTTAACTAAAAAATTTAGAAAATATGTTGGGAGTGGGAGTCAAAGCCAAGACCTGTTGGACCACGGAGCCACGCTAGGGGTGGCAACAGGGGCATTCCCCGCCGGGGAGTGCCTCCCCGTCCCCGTCCCCACGACCCAAAATTTTCCCTGTACCTGTCCCCGTCTTAGGGGAGAAAATCCTATCATCTCCATCCTCATTCGGGTATCGGGGCCCCGTCGAGGATCCATCCCCGCAAAAATTTCACATAAGAGAAGAGCTCTTATAGCCATTTTAACTCTAAAATCATATCAACAAGCAAGGAAAAAAAGAATGCATGCATTCATTGAAGATTATGTTGTCCCGTTTTATGAAACTATGAATATGATGGGCTAGAGAATATGTTTGCAATCTAACAACTAAATTGGACTAAACTAAATTCGGATCCCCAACAGGGTCCCCGCAGGGAAAAAAATTCCCCGTCCTCGTCCCCGCCATCCCCGACGAGGGAATAATTTTCCCCATTTCTATCCCCGCGGGGGACGATTTCTTCCCATGCCCGTCTCCTAATAGAGGAATTCCCCGCCGGGGATTGGGGAACAGGTCCCCATTGCCACCCCTAAGCCATGCCATAGACCAACTCAGCTAACACACCTTCTTGCCATTTGAGAGCTAGAGAACTTTTTATAGGCCCAATTCGTTTCAGCTTTTGGATTATGGATTCTAGATTATGGGAGAAGCTGTTTCTGATTATGGACCTCTAGGTTCCTGACAGGGTTGGTAAGAATCAGTAAGAATTAGCAAGAATCAGGTTCCAACCGAATTCTAATTCTACATAGAGGACAACTTCTGATTGTGAGGGAAGCTGTCTAGAATTTTTCTGTTCGGTAAATAATCAATTTTTTTAAGCAGAAGCTGAAACGATCAGAGCCATAGCCTTGGAACTTGGAAGACTCTTTCACACTTAACACAACACTGTTAGAATTTTTAAAAATTCTTTGGGCTTGATCAACATCTAAAAATTTTATAGAAATATTAATGATGTATCAGAACCATCCATAAAAGTTTTAAAAATTTTCTAATGTCGTTTGAATTATTTTCCATTTGGTTGAAATTTACCAAAATTTTGGTAATTTCGAACGAAATTTCACCGAAATCTCGGAAATTCCAGTTTAAAAATATTCGGATTTGAATTTTTAGTCATATTTTATTCAAAATTCTAAAACCTCACCAAAATTTCGGATTACGAGACCCTTCAAGGAAATTTGAAACATTGGTGTTGGTGACCAAGAGGTCGCAACTACGAGTATTTTGCAGAGGTGTACGGACAGCGTAAGAATTATAATGCCAGATGCTGCTCGTCCCAAAACATCTGGACACGAGATATCCAGATCATTTTCTACTTGACAATAGATCGATAGTACAGAAAAGTGATGATAAATGAATAAAAATGATAGTATTCGCGAATAAAAAATAATGTATTTGCGTTTAAGTTGCATAGAAATGTTTGTTGATCCATCATGCTGAGAGTGGCATGTCATTGGTACTAGGAGCAAAGTGTCATGTCTACAGTGACTGCTCAGGTTCTTGTTGCAAAAGCGTCTTAGATGATTACGTAATTAATCTTTTTTTCGAAGTAATTGATAGCTTGCGTCATTAAGAGCAAGTACAATATTAAAATCCACTACTTACTCTAACTCTCGTCTATATCATTTAAAGTAAACTAAAAGCTAACTTGTATAATAACTATCTCTACAAGTTATCTCTAGATGTTATGCAATAACTATGCTTTCTATATTATTTATAAATAGTTTAGCTATACTTTCATGCACATAGATCAAATCTGATATGTACTGCTACGAACATGTCATCGGCAATTCTGTCGTTGTTACAACTGCTAAAGTTTCAAATAGTAATCTTACATAAGCAAGTAGTTGAAATAATAAAATAGCCATAAATGATTAACAAAATTTCTAGTTTGTTACGGTGATTGCAGTAACAATTCCATAGGCTAGTGCGTAAGTGAAAATAAGGGAAAATACTTCCTTTATTACATTCCGAAGGTTAGAGAGCTCCAGAGACCCTAGAGACCCTTCACGTCACCTCCGTTTTCGGGCCGTCCGATCGCGCCATCGGACGGCCGAGATCGTGCCACGTCGTCCCCCACCGAACGAGAACATAAAACACGCTCGCCTGCTGTTTCCTCGCCCGAGCGGGCGCCGTAGCGCAGCGGTAACGCCTTTACTCGCGACGCCAGCGACGCGGGTTCGAGCCCCCCCCCCCCTCGGCGCACTGTGCTTTTTTTTTTGGCGTGACGCGTGGCGGGACGGGGCGGGGAGGCCGGCATGTGTCGATGCGTTTTTTTTTGCCGAAAACTCCCCCGAGTTTTGGAAATTGCGTGTGGATCCTGTTTTTTGCACAAAAAAAGTCCTCCTTACTGAAAAAGCGGCTTGAAAAAACGCAAAAAAACTCAAAAAAAATCCGAAAAATTGCGTTGTGGTCCATTTTTGCCCATTCCGATCCGTTTTGACCGGAAAAGCTTTTTCCCCAAAAAAATATTGCTCCAGATGGTCCGAAAAAACGCAAAAAAGCTTTAAAAATCCGAAGAAAAACATTTTCCGCATTTTTTCATTCATAAAAAAAGTTTCATTCTCCTGCCTCAGTTAACCGATCGCGTGCGCGGCGTATGCCGCGCTAGCCTTCCTAGTATTTTATATGGTCCGAAAAGAGTGTCGCTTTCTTTACATGCCGTCACCAGTATACAATATTGACTTAAAATTTGTTGTTACATTCTGTAGTACAACAACAAATTATATCAATAATAAATACATCTATGCCATCTTATCATGAACAATCTCAGTACTCACAAATAAACCAATGGTGAAACTTGCACATAAAACGATACGCCGGCATCATTTTCAGACCAGCGAGAGTAGCACTTAGCAGTCTGAGCAAGTATATGTACACCGCACTAAGAATAAGCTCTAATATACCAGCAGAAACAAATAAAAATAATAATAATGAAATATATTACCGCACCTTACACACTAATCTCCCCATGTTTACCAACCCTCTCGTTGCTACCGTTCCAAGCCATTCATGTCAGTGGGAGACAACCACAGGTGCCACATAACCGGGGATTTTTTTTTAAAAGAATACACTTTTTAAAATTTTTACAGAATAATATGTGAAAAATTACATAAATAGACATCCTTACCATTTGAATTGACGACATATGTTAAATGATGACATGATCTCTACTGTAAGTGTAAATGGACTTGGAATTTGCCTTAGAATCCATGAACATTTGTTCTCACAGGTGCCTAGAGGTACTTAAGACTATCACAGACGGTTCTTTATACAGATCCTCTGTGATAGGTGTTTCACATACGGCTCAAAAACAGTTTGTGATGCACTGTTATTATCACTAACACATTCTTACAGACGGTTTAAAAATCATCTGTCGTGACGGTTTTGGACCGCCTATGATGTCCTTTTCTGTAGTAGTGAGGGGAGGCAGAAATGATTCAGATGAAATTGAGACTAAAGATATTTCCATCCCGAAGTGCATGGGCCATTGGGAATTGCAGATGAAGTTGAACAGACTGAAACCTTGGTGGAACAAACAGAGACATAAGACCATGACAATGATGCATTGCTGGATGATGAAGGTTCTGGTGATGAGCAAGGTGGACCTGATAAGAGCGTTCTGTTGGAGTGAAATGTATACCAGTTTGACAAACTAGTAGTTAGTGAGGATGAGCGAGTTGCATGGTAATACAAGCAAAATGAGACCGTAGTAAGAACCACCGTACAAAAGTAAGAAGAGGTGTAGAAAGTAGTCAAGTTTTGGGCAGTGTCATTGCGAAGAACATTTAATGTGGTAAAATATAGTCCATGTGTGTATGTTGTGAAATGTGAGATGCTCATGGCGAGTTCATGCTCTCGACGCCACGTATGCATTTCACTATTTTAAATAGCTACGTAGGTATTTTTTTAAAAAAATTTGTCGTAGCTTTTATAATGTTAATAAAAATATATATATTTTTTTAAAATCCATAACCTGGGGAAAATACTCAAATATACAATAAAAAAATTCAAAATATCAAAAATACACAACAGGAAAAAAATTGCGGAAATGACGTGGCGGCCGCCACGCCGCATGGCGGCAGCCAGGTGTCGAAAGCAGCCAACCAAAGCAAATGCCAAGTGCGCTGGGGAGAGAGAAATGGCGCGTGGGTGGGGGAGCGCTGCCGTCTTGCGTCGTGGCGGCAGCCAGACGTCGCTCAGTCGCGGTCAAGCCAACGCAAGTGGGGCCGTTCGGCGCTGGCGAGGAGGCGACACCTGGCTGCCCGTGCGGTGTGGCAGCAGCCAGGGCTCTCGCCGTCCGGCGTGGCGGCTACCATGTCATTCCTGATTTTTTTTTTCTGTTGTATATTTTTGATATTTTGTATTTTCCTGTTGTATATTTGAGATTTTTTTCTAACCTGGGGACCCAAAGCAGTGCCCTGCAAAAGAAAAAAAAATCGATATGAAAAACGGAATATAAAATCTGCAACATGCTCTCCCATGACAGCTCCTCCAGCAGACTATCAGCAGGCACTCCTCCCTGTAATCCACGCCATAAAAAATTGCAATCACCTCCTCCCTTCCTCAACGCTTTGAATTGTGCTGCGCTTGCCTCCTTCTTGACCCCCTCCACCTCCATGCATGCAAAGCAGCAGCAGCCTCATTACTTCTCATTACTCCACTAGCTCTCTCTCTCTCTTCTACCTCCTCCCCTTCTCTTGTCATTCTCACTCTACCATGGACATGGAGTAGCACCAGCAGTCCATTACCAGTACGTTTGTACTAGTACCATTTCATCAAGCAACCATCTGTTCTGCATTTCTTGGTTAATTTGCCCCTGGAATTCTCATCACACCAACCGCGAGCCAAACCATCTCTCTCCTCTCACCAAAATCCAAAATTTTCATCACACCGAACCATCCACAGCTCCTCACTTTTCCCCCAAGCAAATCCAATCTTTGCAACCACATTGTTTGTTGCCCCCAACATCCTTCTTCCCTTTTTCATCCAATCAATCGCCCAAATCCACTTGTTTTCTTCTTCTTCTTCTTCTTCTCTCTCCCTCTCCTCTCAGCACTCTGCCTTGTCCAGAATCATAATATCCTTCTCACCGCATTCTCCTCTAAATCCAGCCCACTGTATCTGTTCTCTGCAAAGCTCCAGCTTTTACCACCGTTTGCTCTCCAAAACCCAATCTTTGCCGCCCAACTCTGCTCAATATCCGCCGTACTTGCTTCCGTTTCTCTGCAAAAATCCGAGCTCGATGTTATTTGCGGTTTAATTCTGCGCAAGAACCCGAGCTTGCCGCAGAGATCCCACCGATTCGCAGGAAGCAAGAAGCGGTAGGCTAGTGCTCGTGCTCCGGCCGCTCCCATGTCGGATTCGGAGCTGTCGCAGAGCACGGTGGTGTTCGGGCTCCACATGTGGGTGCTCGTCGGCATCGGCGTCGGCGCCGCCTTCGTGCTGTTCCTTGTCCTCCTCTCCGTCCTCTGCCTCCTTGCCTCCCGCCGCCGGCGACGGCGGAGGCCAACCACCCCCGTCCATCACCTCCCCACCTCCTCTGCCCCTCCCAAGAACTCCACGAAGGTCAAGGCGCCCAAGGACATCCAAGAAGTCCCCTCCCACGCCGCCGCCGCGAAGACGCAGCTCGCGCAGTTGCTCCAGCTTCCCACGACGACGCCGACGCCTGCGCCGGCGCCGCCTCTAGAATCTGTCCAGATCGCGACCGGCAAGGAGCACCGCATCACGTACCCGGACCAGCCGCACCACAACCACCGGAGCGACGGGCAGTCGTCGCACGGCAGCGGCGGGGGTGGTGCCGCGGACCACGCGCCGCCGGCGGTGTCTCACCTCGGGTGGGGCCACTGGTACACGCTCAAGGAGCTGGAGACAGCGACCGGGATGTTCGCCGACGAGAACGTGATCGGTGAGGGCGGGTACGGAATCGTGTACCATGGCGTGCTCGAGAACGGCACGCAGGTCGCCGTCAAGAACCTGCTCAACAACAGGTACCGTACTACCAATAGAAGTCAACTCCGTGGACTGAAAATTTTACTGTAACTTGGCATTGGTATATGAGGATGCAGCTTATCTGCTTCAGTTTGGAGTAGTTTCGATGCTTTTGATTGTGTGATTGTCATGGCTACGGGTTATTCAGGAGCATGCTCGCGTCTTGAATTCATGGGTGCTCCAGATTGAGAAGCCTGTGTGTAGCAGTTCGCATTTGGTATGACAAATGGGGAAGCTTGTTTCTTACAATTCAGTTATGTTTGACGGCTAGTAACTCCGGCTGGTTCTGAGATGTACAATTTAGCAAGAGGATTGAATTTTTCACAAATTGATATGCCTGGCTTTCTGTAATGTGTTGCTGGAATTTTGTAAACATGTATGCTTGACTTGTTAGGGGGCAGGCAGAGAAGGAATTCAAGGTGGAGGTTGAAGCGATCGGGCGTGTGCGGCACAAGAACCTGGTGCGTCTTCTAGGATACTGTGCTGAGGGCAACCAGAGGTATAATCTTGTGTATGCACATTACATTTTTGTGGTCACCTTATTGAGTTATAGAATCAACAAGTTGCTAATGTAATGGTTGTTATATGGTTCTTTTTAGGATGCTTGTGTATGAGTATGCTGATAATGGGAACTTGGAGCAATGGCTCCATGGGGACGTTGGACCCGTAAGCCCTCTTCCATGGGATCACAGGATGAAGATTATACTGGGAACAGCAAAAGGGTGTGTGCCGTTCAGCTCATTGTTGTAGATTACTGAATCTTACTGTCATTTTATTTAGTTATATAAATGTCTGCTAGGTTAATGTATTTGCACGAGGGACTTGAGCCAAAGGTGGTTCACCGTGATGTCAAGTCAAGCAACATCCTTCTCGATAGGCACTGGAATGCTAAGCTTTCTGATTTCGGCCTAGCAAAGCTTCTAGGCCCAGAGCGGAGTTATGTCACTACGCGAGTCATGGGAACTTTCGGGTTAGATTCTGTGCGCTACACTCGTAGCATAAGGTGGGTGTAACTAATGGTTACTAATTTTCTTCTTATTCGTTACAGGTATGTTGCTCCAGAATATGCAGGGACTGGAATGTTGAATGAAACAAGTGATGTATATAGTTTCGGAATTCTCATTATGGAAATAATATCTGGTAGGGTACCTGTGGATTATAACAGGCCACCAGGCGAGGTTAGAAATGGCTGTGCATCCTTACATCCGGTGCTGTTTTATGAGCTTTTTGACTGCACTTATTGAATATGCAGATCAATCTTTTCAGGTTAATCTAGTTGATTGGTTGAAGACGATGGTAAGCAGCCGAAATTCTGACGGGGTTGCGGATCCAAAGATGCCCCAGAAGCCTACTTCTAGAGCACTGAAGAAGGCTTTGCTAGTTGCGTTGCGATGCGTGGACCCTGATGCTCGTAAGAGGCCAAGGATTGGACACGTCATTCACATGCTTGAAGTTGATGATTTCCCATACAGAGATGTAAGTCAAAAAAGGCATTCATGTTTTAACTAAAATTTCAGTGCTTTTGAATTTTGAATTGTCGGTCAGGAGATTTTGCTTGTCTATAATTATCAATTGTGAATCAAGGGCATATACAATGTCTATTCTGTGGAGTATGATATGCTATGGACCTGCTTTTATTTAGATTCAGTACTTCTCTGTAAGTTTGAATAAGCTATACTTATTGGTACTTCTTTCATGTGTGGTTACAGTTCCTTTTGATCACCCACTGATGTAAATCTGAGTCATTCGTTCTCCCAAAGAAAAAAAAAAAACTGAGTCACTTGTTCTTTGTTTGCACGATGCATGTTTTCGGGCACTTCTTTGCTAAATTTTACTTGCTCTAGTTTCCAGCAAAACCTTTATTCATGTAACTTACTGAAATATCTATTCCATTTGAACTAGTCCTATATAGGACAATCAACATCTCCAAATCACTTCATCTTATTGCATTTATATTGCTTTATGTATGCTTGATTTTAGGAACGACGAGGTGGTAGAGCTCCAGCACAAGCAAGATTGCCCGAAAAACCGATTGGTGAAAAAGGCGACCGTGAGACTGACAGCAGTGGGAACAACAGTGGCACACAAGATGAACCCTTCAGATGGAGAAACGCAGAGGCATAGATTTCATTCGATTGAGAAATCAGAAAATCCCCATGATTTCTGAACAAGAACAATATCCAATGAAGTTGCAAACTGTTCATTTGCTGCCTTCATCAGTTTGGTGGCATCGATGGAGATCAGCACATCATCTGTACATGCCAAAGGAACGCATCAGCCCTACTTTTTTTTTCTTGTTTATTTATCCAAGTAGAGAGATTTTGCATGATAAAGTTGTACACTAAGCTAACAATGGAGCATTGTTAAATCCCTCAAGTAGCTTCGGTTGAGAAGTAGCCAGGTGCTGCTTGTATCTATTGCTGAACTTGCCATGGTGTAATTTTGGATATTTGGTGCCAAGTCAACAAGTTAGATGTAAATGATTATTCAGATGCCCCACAAATAAACTCTCCCAAATACTATCCTTTTCCTTATCATTTCTAGATCTGTACCACCTGGAAATTGATTGTCTGACCTTTCAGTGTTTCTACTATGCGAAGTTACTCATACTCAAGATTCAATTAATAAGTATGACTAGAATATGCAGTCAGCTGTCACTGATGGCATCAGCATAATTTGTTTTGTGTTCTTTTTTTTTCTATTGTTGTTGTTGTTGTTTTTGTTATTGAAACATGTGAAAACATGGACTTGGTTGTTCTCTGACAAATTACTCCTTCTGAAGAGGAGTAATCATTATATGATTACAACTCACAGCAATGTTTAATAGAAAATAGAAAAAATGTACAGTACCTGTCATCTACACATATCTCTTGTGTAGATGATAGGTGCTATACATTATACATTTCCAGTTTTTTTAAAAGAACTGGGATGTTAACATGGTTGATGTGATGTCCTCTTGATCTAAAAAAAGTGTTTAATAGAAAATAGAAAAAATGTATAGTACCTGTCATCTACACATATCTCTTGTGTATATAAATGTAAAAAACACGAAAAATATGTGACGGACCGCCTTTTTAGGGGCAGTGCGAAACTCACAACAGTTACCCAGGAAGACTAACTGTTGTAAAACAAGAGTAAAATTACGTGGCCAAAAGCCAATTCAACACTTTTTATTCAATATAGCCGGCCTAACGACCGGATTTTACAAGGGAAGCATCCAAGCTTCTAGACTTACACTACCAAAAGAAGGAAACCACAGGCAAGACCTGAGCGAAGACAAAGACCTAAAACCAGACTAAATCGCCATCTACGACCTCCTGGTAGGCTCCAGCATCTTCAAACTCTGAAAGGGCGGGGGTTTACAAGGGTGAGTACAGAGTACTCAACAAGTCGTACGGAACCACTGAATACTATATGTAGGGGTATTCCAAGGGATGGCAGTAGGGTTAAATATCTGGATGCAGTTTTATTTCATAATTCATTTTACATTTGAAGCACAGACTATTAAATAAGTAATTGAATTTCACAATTTTAACAACACTTAACCAATTCTTCACAAATATCAAAACAGTAACTTGAGCTTAGTTACGGGTATCAACCCCGATTCCAACTTAACTTCATTAACCGGAAGTACGGCGTAATCGATTACAATTTAGATTAACTCTGCAGAGCGGCTCAGCTTTACCCACAAGATATCTATAACCTTCATGCCAATCGCGAGTTTTCATGCAACTTAAATGCATGTGGCCCAGTTTAGATTATCACAGCTTTTCGTTTAATCATTCCTGTCCTTTAGTTGTTTACCGATAGAGACCGCTACCTTGGACTCAGGGTCCCCATTAGCGTCTACCGTTGTGAGAACCAAGAATGTCACTCTGGACCATTCCCGTTCCACCCCTCCGGTCCATTTCCCTGCCGGAAGGCCGGTCCCCATTCTCTCGAGAGAATGGTAGCCACCAAAACGATCGATTATTATCTCAGGAATGACTAACTTACTGAGCCATGTCGGATACGGGTTCACCGACCAGTCCGACCTGTGGTTGAGCGGGAACTAAGTTATTTACTTTGCTCAAGGGGATTATTAACCTTACACTTTTGCCAAAGACCAAGCCTTCAATCCACAAACCCAACCCGGTACCCAAGTACCGGCCACCAGACCAACCAAGGCATTAATCACCAGCCGGGGATCGGAATCTCATCCACTCCGGATTAATCCGACATCGTCTCTGATCGCAAAGACTTTTATAAATATCCGAATCGGAGATTCGGCAGCATTTTCTTTAAATCCAGGTTTTGAACTAACCTAGCAGTATAATCTAACCTATTCATGGCAATAAGCAATTAACTAGGGTTCCAAAGGATTTAACAGGGTTCAACCATTTCAAGGAAGTTCCATGAGCAATTCGGTATTATCTAAACGTCATGTCATTCTAAAATACTGGATTTCATTTAATCAATATACAGTAAATAATGCGATCTAAAATAATTACTACTATAGCATGGCATGATAGGATCAACATGATCAAAGGGTGTACAGGTTGCCTTGCGCGGCAGCTGGATCGGATGAGTCGTCGAGGAAGTAGTCGTACTGCGCTCCCGTCTGGTCCGACGTCTGCTCGGGAATCGCTCGGAGCTCCGAGGACTGCTCCGGCTCCACTGGCGTCTCAACGGTCGAATCTAGCGCGGAAAAACAACCAACATAAATAAACGATAAAACAACAACTGAAAAAGAAACGGAAACTGAAACGGAAACCAGAAACCGAGTCGGAGAGGAACGGAGGGCAAAACTGGGATTTTGGGAATTTTCTGAGTTTCGGATTTGGGAACGGGCAGCATTTCTGGACTCAGGGGATCGAAACGGTTCGGGAAAAGTATTTGGTGGAGCTCTGGGCTTTTCCGAGATTTTTCTGGATTTTCCGGGCTATTTTTGGAATTTAAAACGAATTTTCCGATTTATTAATTGAATTAATAAAATCGAAAACGAAAACACTGTTTAAAAACAGTGTGGGCTTGGCTTTGGCGTGGGATTGGGCCGAGGCCCACGGCGATGAGCGCGCGCTGAGTTGGCCGGCCCAGACGCGAGGAGGAGGGAGGGGCCACACGGCAGGCGAGGGGAGGGGCTGACGAGTGGGCTCCACTCGTCAGTGGGGCCCGGCGCGGGGGAGGGGCTAGGGCTACTGAGGCGAGGGCGAGGGCGGCGGCGGCGCTGGCCCCAGCGGCTGCCGCCGGAGAGGGCGGAGGCGAGGAGGAGCTCACCACTAGCGGAGGAGCGGGGTGAGTGGAGAAGGCGAGGCGGGGCTTTTATAGCCGCTGCGAGGCAAAGCGGCCGGCCGGGCTCGGCAGCGCGCGACGCGCGGCGCGAGGCGGCGGGAGGAGGCGGACGGTCAGGCGACCGGCAAGGCGCGCGCTGAGGAGACAGCGGCAAGCGCGCGCAGGCGGCACGCGAGCGAGAGGCGGGCATGGAGCTGTGTGGCGGCGCGGCACCATGGCAGGGCGGCGCGCCGAGGCGAGGAGGCGGAAAAGCGGCCGGCCACAGGCGGGCAATGAGCCAGGCGAGCTGGCCGGGCCGAAGCGAGCAGCCGACGAAGGAAGCGAGCCAACGGGCCCAAGAAGAAGAGGATTCGGCCCACAGAGGTTAGGGATTTCAAACTCGATTTCAAATTTCCAAAACTCAAACCCAAATGCAAACGAACTCAAACAAATTCATTTTGAAATTTTTTTGAGGTTGTTTCAAAATATAAAGGCAATAATGGCCAGCCAGCACCATGAGAACAGCTTGACCAAGATGCAAGATGCAAAAACTAATAATGGCGCAATACCTCAAAAGAATCCTAGAACGAAAGAAGGGAAGAAAAAAAAAATCCAGGCACCGATTGACTACAAACGCACGCCGGCTTCTTGTTTTTTAGAACTCGTAAATGGCACCCATCGCTTTCGTGCCGCCGCCGCCGCTGCACCTGACTCCGGCGATCAAGCTGATGGGTTGGCCCGGCGACAGGTCAGCTTCTCCTAACTCTAGTCGAGAAACGTCGGCGTGATCTGCCTGCCGTGTCTACTTAGTATCCGTCGACAATTTTTCTCGCTTCGTCACTTATTTGGAGAGGCAAAGGTAAGGAGGAGGCATGGCATGACGTTTCCCTTTCGGTTGGTTTGCTTTCCGCCCGTGGCGCCTGCGTGCGTCGGTCGGTGTCGACGGCGACCGGCCAGCCCTTCGACGGCGACGGCTTGCCTTATTTTTCGTTTCTTGTCATCCTTTTAATTACCCGCTGTGCTGTAAAACTGGAGAATAGAGTAGTATGAAGCATGCAGGCATGCATCTCAAGCGTCAGATCCCGGAACTCGACGGTGCAGATCGATCTAGGTCGATTGTTCTGCTCCACTGGAAGTTGCAAAGAGGCACAAGGTCAAGCACAGATGGATTGGTCGAGTCGTCCTCCATTGGTAGTTTTTGTTTAGTTGGCCCATTCTAAGCTCGTCTTGATTCAGTCTGAAGGCGCTTTACTTGCTTTTAAATTTGTATAACTTATATTAAAAGAATAATACATAGAGGCACTTGTATTAAAAGGATAATACATAGAGGCACTGAGCTCCCTCCGGTAAGAAAATCTTCTATGCATCATTCACAAGTTGACGAATTGATTTATGTATAAAAACTTCTTCAATGTAAGAAGTAAATAACTATGGGATCAATACAGTCCAAAATCCTAAATCTTATTCCCTCGGTTACACAGGAACATCATTTCGGTTACATGGGATCAAACTTTCTAATCTGTGGCTGTTGATATATATTTTTTTCAATATTTAGGTTGAGCATATGAAAACGAGATGTATAGATTTATCTCGAAAATAAATTTCATAATGGTATAGTTTTATTAGGTTTTGTAAGTATATTAAATAGAAATTAGTGGTAAAAGTTGTTGTAGATATTGTGACGAGATCCAAACGACATTCTCACATTCTTTTGTGACTGTGACTGGATGGAGTACATTGTTAGCACTAATAGGCACAACTAGAAAGGCTCGCGCGGCGCACGCCGCGCGTGTGACCGAGAAACGAATTTGTATTTTTTTTCGGAGGAAAAACGGACTATGGAACAATTTTTTCCGGGAAAAACGACGCAAAATATTTTTTTTCCCATGCTCTGGAGAAAAAACAGACAACGAAAACATTTTTTTCCAACAAAAAGGATAAATGATGGCCGGAGAACGAATTTTATATTTTTTTTAGAGAAAACGGCAAACGAAAACATTTTCCCCATGCTCCGGAGCAAAACCGGATCACGAAAACATTTTTTTCTGAGCAAAACGGAGAAAGGGAAAAAAAATTTAAGAGAAAAGGCCGTGCTCCGGAGGAAAAACGGACAACGGAAACATTTTTTCCGAGCAAAACGGAGAAAGGAATTTTTTTTTAGCGAAAACGGGCAACAAAAACATTTTTCCCATGCTCCGGAGGAAAAATGGACCACGAAAATATTTTTTCCGGGCAAAACGGAGCAAGGACCCGAACGTAAAGTACAGGGACCTATTTGTTATAATTTTGGACCTATCCGCTATTTTGAATAATTAGAAAAGGGCTCGTTCGCTATTCGCATTTAATGGGGGCTCTCTCTGTAAAATACCGAACGAGGGACCTAAACGCGAACCGGGAAAATTTATTTTCCTCTCACAGAAAATCGCCCAGGGACCTATACGTAATTTCGAAGAAACGGAGGGCCTTTTCGCGAAACGGAGGAGAGAGAGGGTGGGGTGACGTGGGGGGCTGAGGCTCCCGGAAAGCTTCCGGTAATATGGTGGGTAGTATTAGTTCTCTATACGAGTTCTGAAGGTTTACAATAACAGCGACAATACAAAGACATCTTGGCACTACCAACCGCCATCAACAACATCAATAGCACTTAAGAGCATCTCCAAGAGAGAGCCCTACAAATGAGCCTTAAATTTTAATTTAGGATCCCAACTAATTAGATTTAGGACTCCAACGAAATATTCACTCCAGCAATTAGGCCCTAAAATCCAACAAAGATAGGGCTCAATCACAGAGTTGCTAAATATAGCTACTCTCTTAAAGGTCCTAAAACAATTTGCTAAATTTTAACAATTTAGGGCCTTTGCTGGAGTTAATCTTTTCCCTAAAAGCCCTATAATTCAAGTTAGGACTATATTTAGGGCCTCTCTTGGAGATGCTCTAACAAGAGCTAACTATTTTAGCCAATTAGAGACGCGGTTTTTCCGTATTCGGATTTTAAATAACAACTATCAGACCAGATATCTAAATTCTATGAAACTTGGCAAGAATATGGATCAGCTAGTCCTTAACAAGCTATCAAAATCTTAACCAAATCGGACACCATTGATCCCTCAAGCTCACCGTCTACTAAAGCTATGTTTGGATCCCTAGGCTAATTGTTAGCTTGCTAAAAATTAGTCCTAGTCTATCCAAATAGGAAGACTAATAGGAGGGCTAATTTTTAGCCAACCCCTCAGCTAACAATTAGCCCACTAGCCGGTGGGTGGGAGCTAATTTGGACTAATAGCAGGTAACACGCTAGAAAAAGTGTGAAATACCCTCGCACTGGCCTTATCCTCACTTCCTCACCCGTGCGTCCGTTCACCAGTTGTTATGAGGGGCAGACATGACTTTTCTAAAAAATTAGCCCAACCATTAGCCATGTATCCAAACAGCCTTGGGCTAATTTTAGATGGGCTAATTATTAGCTGGCTAACAGTTAGCTCTAGCCATTAGCCAGCTAACAATTAGCTTTAGCACATCTAAACATGGCCTAAGACGGCCCACGGCTAGACGATGCTCTTCTAACCGGTGCTCCTCTCAACCAATACTTTAATCCAACTGCTCAGTCATGGAGCTATAACTGTAGGACGAACTGATCAAATTTACAATCGATCCAACCACCTTTTTGAAAGACCATGTGGAGGTCTATCTATATTTTGCGATGAGTAATTGACTTTATTTTAGTTAGGTGTGCTCGGATTTGAGTTTGATTTGAATTAGATTTGAGATTTGAGAAATTGAATGATTATTGCATATCATTTTGGACATTCCTACTTGATGTGTTTTCTTGTTTTTGATGGTTGCAGGACGTCGGTGCGAGGTCATGGTGAGGCGGAGGATGTCCGGGACTAGGCGAGGTGCGCCAGAGATCCAATCGGTGGGGAATCGTCGGAGGATGACCGAAGACGGAGTTGTTGCAAGCCATGGAGGCAAGGAAATGGCTGGGATGCTATCTTGGAACTGTTCAGATTAAGGATAGCCGTTGAATTGCGGTTTAGAGGATGGAGTAGCATCCAAGTTAGCTCGCTTTGAGAAGTGTGCAAAACATGTTATGCTATTGGATTATGGGTTAGCCCATGTATGAGGGAGTGAATCTCAACCCTTGATGAGATTTCTTCAGGGCTAAGAAAGTATCAACGGTGGGGATTGCTCCAAGGTTGCTATAAATAGAGGGGTAGAGGTATGCCTCTCCCCTTAAGTCTTTGGAGAAGGATTTTGGTTGTGCTCTTTTGAGCTTTGCCCACCTTGTTATGAAAGTTTAATTTCATTTTCTATTCTGAATTTACTTTCCGCATTTACATTATGGCTTTACTTTACATAATTTAAATTCAGTATTTACTTTACGCACTTACATTCTCGCAATTTAATTTTCGCAAGTTGGATTTGCCTCCCCTCCTACTTATTTTTGCTTCTTTTTGCCGAAGATGAGTGATTGGATGAGTCTTATCTTAGATTATATCCCAATCCTTTAGGCAAGTCTTGATTCATTTTTTTGCGAGAAACCAATCTTTTTGCTTAAAACGGATAATCTTTGGTAAATCATGTTCCTATCTTGATTTTTTGCTTTCTTTGATGTGTGGGGCAATACCCAAGATCACCTTGATCATCTAAACCCCATGAGCAAGTACACGATCAAAATTTTGAGTTTATTCGCTTTAAGTGAGGTGTTTAGTTTATTTTTACTTGTCTAGTAGGTGAATTTTTTTAATTTGAGATCATTCACCCTCCCTCTGATCGCAATCTTGATCTTTCAATTAGTATTAAAGTCGATTTTCCTCTTCTTATAGATCTTGACTGGTCTCAACAGCCATGGCGACAGACAAGTATTCCACCAAGCCACTATTTTTTTTTCTAGAATTGATTTTCCTTTTTGGAAGTCTCGGATGGAGTCATATATTACTGCCCAAGGCTTCCTGATATGCCAGAAGGTGAAACTCCCGTATGAGGTTTTTGCCGATGAGAACGTCAATGCCGCAAATATAGCTGACGTTGAGACAAATGCTAAAGCAAGGAACATTCTTATACAGGGTCTTAGCCGTAGTGAGTACGACATGATCTCTCACCTACGATCTGCTCACCAAATCTGGGTGACCCTCGATGCTTACCATGAGGACACTACTCAGATCAAGACGGTGAGGCAGGATTAGTACAAGCGTGACTACAACAAGTTTGAGCAGCACACTGGTGAGACTCTAGATGATTGCTTTGGTCATTTTATCAAGATTTTGAGTGATCTCTGTAACACCCCAAAATTTTGCTTTTCTTGAATTCATGTGTGATTTGGCACTTTGGTGAATTTTTGGAATTTTCTGGAATTTATTTGGATTTATTTGGAATTTATTTGAATTTATTCCATTTTGAAATAATTAAAAAATTTAATTTTGCAAATAAAATTTTGTTGGAAATATTTTATTTGAGTCCAAAATGATCCAAAATATTTTCCAGAATTTTTCTGGAATTTTTCTGAGTATTTTGCTATTTTTAATGAATTAAATGAATTACTGGGAATTATTTTAGATATTAAATCGCTGGAAATTCAACTCGGGTCAAGTACTGTTCATCCGACCGAGCCCGAGTCAGACTCGAGTTCGAGTCCGACCCGAGCCACGTGACTCGATCAAACCAGCTCAAAACCCTAATCAATCCCAACCGTTGGATCAAGATCCAACGGCTGAGATCCGCCCGTACCGGTTCGAGCCGTATCCGGCCCGGATCCGATCGCGCCCGTGCGATCGTGGCCGTTGATCGTGCCACGTGGACGGCTGTGCGTCGTCGTCTCCGCCGAGACCGAGCCGGACTCACGCCGCCCGCCGCCGGGAAACTAGGTTTCCGTGTCCCGCGAACGCCGAGGCTATTTAAAGCGTGAGACGTCCCGAGGTTGCCCTCATCCTTGTGCACCCGTTTCGAGCCATCTCGCCGAGCCGCCGCCGATTGATTGCCGAGCTCGCCGTAGTTGGAGGAAGTGACCGCCGCGGTTTTGCTCGATTCCGCCGCCGTCCGTCGTCTTCCGCCGAAGGAGCCAGATCCGGAACCACCGTGACGAGACGCACCGAAGGAAGGATTCATCTCGCCGAGCAACCCAAACGCCGTCGGGCTCGTCATCGTTCTCGTCTCCGGTGCCCAAGCCTCGCCGCACCATCGCCAGGACCGCGAGCTCGGTGAACCGTCGGATCTAGATCGGACGGTTGAGGTGAGTTCACGTGTCCCCAACCCGATTGGATGCGGGCCGCTGGATCAAGATCCAACGGTTCACAATCGCCACGTGCCGTAGCAGTGTTATTATAGGATTGGATCTGGACCGTCCGATCTAAATCGAACGGCCCACGATCAACGAGTAGTTTCAACGTGTTAACCCTGGATCTAATCCGCGCCGTTGATTTTCAAACCAACGGTCGTGATTGCGCCACGTGTCGGGAAGTTGGACCGACGCGGTCAGCGCCGTCCACGCACGCGTACGTGTGACGCTGACACGCGGGGCCCGCGTGTCAGAGGGCCCGCATGTCAGCGGCTATCCCAGCCGAGCGCTGACGTCACCCATGACGTCACAGTGGGTCCCACATGTCGACCGTGGCCGAATTTGAGTCCCCACGTCGGCGTCGATGACGCGTCACCCGAGTGGGCCCACATGTCAGCGACACGTAAGAGTCGTGGACCGAGTCCACGGTGGACCCGAGCCAAGCGTGGACCAAGTCCATGGACCGGCTGACGTCAGCCAACCAATCAGAGGCTGCCACGTGTCCATGCTGACGCAATAATTAATTTCCGAAAAAGAAAATGATTTATTAATTCGAAATAATGATTTCAAATTTAGATTCAAACTTCAAACGCTTATAACTTTTGCGTTTCAACTCCGATTTGAGTGATTCAAATTTCTAAATTTGTATAAAATTGAGATCTACCTAAGTATGAATTTTATTTAATTTTTGGACTAAAGTTTTTCTCTGTAAAACTATTTAATTGATTATTTAAACTTTAAATAATCATAACTTTTGCGTTTTAACTCCAAACTTGACGATTCCAGTTCCTAAAAATCCAGAAAATTATGTTCTCTCTGTTTATGGATTTTATTTGGAGTTTTGGGATGTTTTTGCCTAGTGTTTATTTGTGTATTTGCTATTTGCACGCTTTACGAGTAGACGTTGAAGTGCCGGAAGGATTCGAAGGAGAAGTGTTGACTCAGGATTCAACTCAAGACCAAGAGCAAGTACTTTTTGAAGGCAAGTTGTGCTTTGACCATGTTGATCCTATTTCGAAAATCTATTTTGATTTAAACTATTGCATGCTAGTTCAAGTAAGAAAAATACTTTGTTTAAACCTGGGGGTTAGATAAATACCAATTTGCTATATGACACCTTGATTACTTAAGTATGTGCCATGACCCTTTGTCACCCTAGTTGTGGATTACTAGTTGGACATTATTAAATCGCCAACATGGGTTTAGACCGTTGTAGTATACTGCTTAGACCTGCTACGTGCTCATGACATGATTTTGGACAATCAAATGTTAATATTGACTTGATGATATATTGAACCTGTTTTGGGAAAAGTATCACGTGATGTTGATGGCACGTGGTGCATGATAATCAACTGGGGTTTGATAAACCGTTTTCGACCGGGGCATGTGGCAAGAGTAATCGGGTGGGCCAGTTGTGGCATTGGGAATGTTGATTTGGTTTTTCGGGTAGTCTTGCCCTGATCACTCTAAGGACTTAACCTTGCAAGCCTTTGAACTGGGTCATACTTGCAACCACATGGCTGGAATGGGACGGCCCTAGTTGACTAAGTCGCTAAGGACTCACTTGTGGAGCCTCAGGGTGTCAATTACACCGTTTGTGTGATTGTACGGGGGAGCGTATCGTGGCCGTGGCCAGATACCCATCTAACGGTGTGTTGGTCCCATACTTCGCCTTGGCTAAGGGAAGGGATGGTGTAGAGCACTGACAGGAGAGGACCACCTGTGTTGTTTGAGGCTTCCAAAGGCTTTGTTACTGAACTTCGCCTTTGTGGTGTTTATTTGTATCTTGTGGGTAAAGTGCATAACCTCTGCAGAGTGTAGAATCTATTTAAATAGCCGAGTCCACGGTACTGGACAATGCTCGGGAATTACAGTCAAGGGTTAGATTTTCTGAAAATAACTTGGATTTGAAAGGTTGGTTTGGTTTAAGAATAAAGATGATGGTAATGTGGTTTAGGATGGGAAAACTGTTTATTAAAACTTCTTGAAAAGTTATTTACGCTTTACTTATTTCTACTGCTTTCGAATCTACTTATATTACTTGTCAAAATGCTGTTTACTGCAAAAATACCTTGTGCTATTCCTTTGTACCAAGCCTTGCATATAGTATATTAGCTTGCATTACAGGCATGACTTCTTTGAGTACCAAGTACTCACCCTTGCCTCAACACAATATCAGTTGAAGAGGAGATTACGCCAGCTTTGGAGGAGGAACTCCAAGAAGATCCGTCTACCTAGGGAAGCGAGCCCAGTCAGTTGCCTGTGGTATACTGGATGGCGCCACGAAGTTATTTGGTTTTCCGCTGCTATTATTTTCCTCTGAATAAGTTTCGCCTTGCGAGGCATACATTTGTAACTTGGCCATAAGGTCGAGTAACCACCTTGGTTATTTAAATAAAGTACTTTGTTAATATCGATTGGTATGATTGTGATATTTACCGATGTTAAGACTGTGTGCACTAGCGCGTTCCTGGACTAGTGCTGAATACACAGAGGGTCCGGATTTGCAAATTCGGGGTCCCGACAATCTCCATCCAGTAGGATGCACTTACTGACTCGGAGAACGCTCGTCATTTTCTGACTGTACTTGATCTTCGGGTTTGGGAGATGAAGGTGACCATCATCAAGGACAACAAAGACCTTTCGACCTTAACTCTTTGACAGGATTTATTCCTGACTCAAGACTCATGAGATTGATGTCGTCTCTCGTAAGACGAAGTCTCAGTCGATGGCCTTAGTCACCGATCCCACAGGATCCATTTCTAAGTTCTCTTCTAGTTTTTCCCTTTCTGCCCTTTACGAGCTAAGCGATGAACAATTGGACAAGTTTTCATAAAATAAGCTTGCTCTTTTGGCTTGCAAGTTTTCCCATGCATACAAGAGGGTGAAGGAGAGGAAGAGAGGTGGCACGATCACTTACTTTGAGTGTGGTGGTCCCAACCACATTTGAGCAAACTGCCCCAAGCCAGGGTTCACAAAATCGACGATTTTTGTTCGATTTTCACCCATATCGCCGCGGTCCGATATCAAAAACCGGTCGATAAACCGATCCGATTCAAAAAATAATTTAAAAAATTCGAAAATTCGAAAAAAAAATTACGTGTCAAAAACCGGTCAAAAATCGGTGGAAATCGGTCAATTTTCGTCAAAAAACTTCGAAAATCGCTACTAAAAATCTATTGCACAAAAAGTTGAACAAGTCGTCGATTTTCCACAAGAAATCGTCGATTTTCCACGAAAATCGACGATTTTGAATTTTTTTCGAAAAAAATTGGTTTTTGAATCTATCCAATTTTTGACGATTTTCGGTCGATTTTTGACTCAATTTTTGCGATTATCACAAATTATTGTTCATCCGAAAATCGCCAAATCGATTTTGTGAACCCTGCCCCAAGCTGGAGAAGGGCAAGAACGAGTAAGGCAGTTTGAGCAAGAACGATTGCATCGACAAGAACCCTCTAGCCCACGAGCCGGTGTGTGAGAAGAAGTGCCGCAACTTCTCGAATAACAAGAAGCTTTTCCACCGCAACCTCACCGCACTCGATGACATCGACCTCTCCGACATGTAGACGTGGAGTGATGAGGGCGGGGATGATCCACGAGAGAAGAACAAGAGCGGCGATGACTTCTCTGGTATGTGCTTCATGGCGGATGCCAACGGCATCAGCAACGACGACCTTTATAGTGACTCCGATGAGGTACCCACCTACGACGAGCTTAATGGCGCCTTCTATAAGTTAGGCAAGTTTTATGCTAAGGCTAGGTCGAGGTGTTCGGAGTTAGAGAAGGAGGTAGATAGTCTATCACGAGAGTTAGCTTTGCTTAGATCTTCTTCCTCCCATGACACTGATTGCTCTTTATGTGATGCCTTACTTGTGGAGCTTGAGAACCTAAGGATTATGCATGATAGTGTGCTTTCTGAGTCGTCTTCCTTGTTCTATCATTGATTTAGGTCCATAGGATGGGAAAGGGGAAGGTTTGGATCGTAGACTCCGGCTGTTCTCGACATATGACCGGAGACTCTATTGGTTCTCTTCCCTAATCCGAGCACTCGGTGATGAGGTGATCACCTTTGGGGATGCTTCTTTAGGTAGAGTCATCGCTAAAGGTACTGTCTGCATTAATGATCATTTTATTCTTAAGGATGTTTCCTCAGATAGTAAGCTATAATACAATTTGCTTTTTATTTCTTAGCTTAGCGACGATGATTTTAAGGTAAGCTTTAAGAGTAGCACCTATAGAATTCTCGATTCTTCTGAAGGACTAGTTTACGGGATTTCTAGATTTGGGAGAGTCTTTCATGCTGATTTTTCTTCTTCTGGAGACTCTTTTCGTTGCTTGATTGCCTTAGAGTCCCATGATCTATCCTTCTGGCATAGGAGACTTGGTCATATAGACTTTGATCATTTGACCCGAGTTAGCAGCCATGATCTCATTTGTGGTCTGTCCAAGCTCAAGATGGTAAAAAATTTGGTGTGTTCTCCTTGCCAGCATGGCAAGATGGTTGCCACTTCTCATCCCCCAGTCATAGTGGAAGATGAGAGCGATTATGAGCTACAGTGTTCTTCACCATCTTATCTATGTTCCATAGTCCACCCAGACTATCAGTTTCATGACCTTCCCTTCGCTTCCTATATTTTTGTTTACAGTTGAGTTATTTGGATATTTCTGCAATTAATTATGCTTATAACTCAACTTGAATCAAAATTGTGCTAAAATTGACTCACTTGTTAAGGGGGAGTTTCTAGAAACTGATCATCATGCATTGCATATAGACTTCTTTTTCTATTTCTGTGTTTTTCTATTATGTAATTGAATTAATTATGATGATATGCACCTTGCTACTTTTTTGAGGATCTTTGCTAGCTTAGTCTTATCCAAATTGTACTAATTCATTAGGCTAAGCTTGCTGAACCTTAAAATTGAGTTTTAATAAAAACTTGATGAATACATGTAGCTTTTACTTGCTATATTTCTTTACTAGGTGCTCATGCCATGCCTTGTGAAATTTTTGGTTTCTAGTAGAGTCCCTAGAGTAACTTGGGTTTAGCTAGTTTGTTGTATTCTAGAATTCTCAAAATGCTCATGAATCTAAGTGCTGAAAATGTTGAAAAATTGACTTCTGTATGCTAAAATTGATCTCAACACCTTACATTCATGAGACTGATTCCCATTGCACTTTGGGATGAACTTGGGATGTATTGTGTATGACCAACACTATTCTTTTAAGCTTCTTACTTGAGATGATTGAATATGGCTTGAGTCAATTAAATTGAAAAATGCAAAAACAAAATTGAGGAAGAGAGTGAAGCTTATGAGACCTTTGTCGATGGCTCCTAGTTGAGATTGTGTTTCACTAGGATAAACTCTCTAAACCACAAGATTTGCAGAGGAGAGTGAAGCCTAGGAGGCCTTTGTCGATGGCTCCTAGTTGAGGATGTGCTTCACTAGGATAAGCTCTCTAAACCGCATCGTGTGCGTTAAAATCTAGAATTTTTATTTAAAAGATGATTGAGCAAATGGGTTCTCTTATGCACATGTAGCTTTCTAATATGTTGACTAGGTTGAACTCTAGCATATCCATTTGATCCTTGCATAGTTTTACTTCTAGTCTTGAAATTATGCTAAGTGTTGCTCTTGTTGAAGTCATGCAAAAATAGCAAAATTTCTTTTGTGCTAGCTAGCAAAAATTAAAATATACAATGTGGTATAACTTAGTTTGGCATAGTCTGAATTTAAGTAGCTTGGTGTCATACTTTGTCTAAAATGGTCACTTGAATAATCTTCAAAGCTCATTTAAGGATGCATGTCATGCATAGTGGGTTTCGGGTTAGCCCAATGAGTGAAATTGTGGGATCAAATTCTGGCTCTTGGATGTTAGCTTAGGGTTTAAACAACACATCCAAGGGTGGGAATTAATCCTAAAACACTATAAATAGAGGGGTAGGGGTAGCCTCCCTTTACAAGTGGAGAGTTGAAGGTTTTTATTGCTCTTTGAGCTTTTGCCCATATGACGTGAGGCTTTGTAAACCTTTCAACCAGAGAATACAAAGTTTTTATGTATACTCTTGTGAATTTAAATTCCGCATTTACATTATATATTTACTTTACGCAATTTAAATTCAGTTCTTACTTTCTCGCATTTACTTTCATGCAAATTGGATTTGTCTCCCCTCCTTCTACTTGCTTCTGGTTCTTATTGCCAAGGATGAGGGATTGATTGAATGAGTCTTCACTTAGATCATATCCCAATCCTTTAGGTGATCTTGCCTCAAGTTTTTGCGAGACTTTGATAGTTATCTTCACGATTTCTAGCTTGCTGTGACTTGTGAGAATGTATCTAAGTATATCTTGATCATCAAAAACCCACAAACAAGACTAGATCGAATATTTCGATTTTTTGCTCCAACTTGGTATGATTCTCCTGTTAGACAGTATCCTGATATGCCTTGTATAGATATTAGGCTTTCCCTTTATACCCTCATGTACATGTATATATATTAGCCCATTGGCCTCATGATGAATACAAGTGCTATTCATAACATGGTATCAGAGCCTAATCTAGGGTTAGGGTTTTCTCTCTGGCGTTGCACTTGCGTCATCCTCGCCACCTCCTTCCACCGGCTCTTCCCGTCAGTTTTACCTGGCTGATTCCTACGGTTTTCCTTTTTCCCTTCATCTTCATTACGCCGACGTCATCGGCCGTGACCAGGAGGACCACCGCCCTGTCACCGTCGAGGTTCTTGGCCTTGGGTGAGGCCTCCCCGAGATAATCATGCCGCCGCCCGAGGTCTTCACGTCGGGCTTCCCAGATCCATCACGTCGCCTCGCCTCAGCCGGCCTCGTGCCAAATCTGCTAACCACCGGTGATCTGCTAACAGCCGGCTCCTGCGCAGCGTCGCCCAGGATAGTGTCGTCCTGCGTCGCTCCGGCCATTTCGTCAGCGCCCTCCGGCTGCTGCACCGCCTCCGGCCGCTGAGGGCCGTTCCGCCGCCTCCGGCCACTGTGGGCCGACGCGCCGCCTTCAGCCGCTGCAGGTCGATGCGCCTCCTCCGGCTGCTGCACCGCCTCTGATCGCTGTTCTCCAACGCATCGCCTCCGACTGTTGCGCAGCCTCCGGCCATATCTTTAGTCTGTGAAGTCCAACCGGTCTGCTGCTTCCGATTGTTTTTCGTTCGATTTTGCAGAAGACGCTGTGAAGAACGCTCAAGTCCGGTTGGCTCAAGTCCGTCAAAGATTCAGCGGTAAAAAAATGTCGTCTACTGGTTCTTCAGGAACTGTTTCTGTTCCTCGATGTCCAGTTATCTTCGATGGCCTCAATTATCATGATTGGGTTCTTCATATGCGCCTTCACATGCGTGGTCAGCGTCTGTGGGAGTTTCTTACCGGCGAGCTTTCATGTCCGCCTCGTCCTGCTCCCCCTACCAGACCTGTTATTCCTAAGGAGGCCGATGATGCTGACGCTGTAAGGCCTCGATGATTATCTTTGATGCTTTGTAGTGTCATTCCGGACTCGATTTTACGCTTCACAAGACATGGATTGATGAAGATGCTCGTGCCTCTACTATTTTGGTTGCTAGCATGGAGGTGCATCTTACTGGTGACATTGTTGCTTTGTCTTCGGCACAGTTGATGTGGGCGCATCTTCGCAATCGTTATGAGCCAGCTGGAGATTCTCTGTACCTTGCTGTTGTACGACAGGAGCAGGCGCTTCAGCAAGGTGATTCTACTGTGGATGAGTTCTATGCGCAGTTGTCTTCGGTGTGGCGTCAGCTTGATTCACTCGGACCGGAGGTTTGCCGGACTTGCCAGTGCTGTCAGCGCCAGCACTCTCATTTGGAGCTTCGCCGCATCTACGACTTCCTGACACGTCTTCGGGCTGAGTTCGAGCAGATTCGTGCCCAGCTGCTCGCTCGTCATCCTCGTGTCACTCTGTTGGAGGCCCTTGCAACTATTCGTACTGAGGAGACTCGTCTTCGTGGCGTAGGCCTGCTGGTGTCTCCCTCAGTTTTGGTGACGCCTCGCTCTACTCATCCGACAGTGACGCCTGCTCCAGTTCCAGCAATTGGGGGTGGAGGCCTTCACTGCACCTACTGCATTAAGAACGGACATGTGGATCAATTCTGCTACAGGAAGAAGAAGGATCTTGCTCATCGAGGGGGACGCTCTTCTAAGGGCCCTGGACTCTTGGGTGCCTCTCCTCAACAGACTTCTGTTGGTTCTAACTCTACTCAGGAGATTCTTATGTTACTGCGTCGCATGGTTGCCACTACACCGACAGGTTCCGCTGGTTCTGCTACTCAGTCTTCTAGCAGAAACCACCACCCTCATCAGGTATCACACCATGGATCCTTGACTCTGGAGCTTCTTTTCATATGACATCTGATCCTTCGAGTCCTCATTCCATTAGTCCTCATGTTGCTCCTATCACTGTGCAGACCGCAGATGGTACTTCTCTTTCTGTTGCAAGACGAGGCAATCTTTTGTCATCCTCTTTTCATGTTCCTGCTATTTCTTATGTTCTCAAACTGACCATGCAGCTCATATCCGCTGGCCAGCTCACTGATCATGGTTGTCGCATCATTCTTGATTCTGACTCTTGTTGTGTTCAGGATCGCCGCACGGGGGCTCTAGTTGGGACTGGCCCTCGCCACCATGACTCTCAACGTCTTTGGGAGCTTGACTGGCTTCATCTACCTTCCGCTGCCTCTGCCAGTCTCTCTGCTTCCTCCACCACTTCAGCATCCGTTGCTTCTTCTACCGGGACTTTTGCTCAGTGGCATCACCGTTTGGGCCATCTTTGTGGTTCGCGTCTGTCTTCTTTAGTTCGTCGAGGTCTTTTAGGCTCTGTGTCTGGTGATGCTTCTTTACACTGTACGGGTTGTAAGCTTGGCAAATAGCTACAACTCCCCTACCATTCTAGTGAGTCTATATCACAGCTTCCTTTTGATTTTGGTCATTCTGATGTTTGGGGTTTGGCTCCTTTTGTTTCAAAAGGGGGTCATCGATACTATATTCTTTTTATAGATGATTTTTCTCGCCACACTTGGATATATTTTGTGTCCTCTCGTAGTGAGGTTTTATCCATCTATAAGACTTTTACCACCATGATTCGCACTCAGTTTGATTCTCCCATTTGTGTTCTTCGTGCTGATTCGGCAGGGGAGTATCTGTCAGTAGCTCTTCGAGCTTTTCTTGCTACACAGGGCACCCTTTCTCAGTTTTCTTGTCCTGGTGCTCATGCTCAGAATGGTGTGGCTGAGTGCAAGCATCGTCATCTTCTTGAGACAGCTCGCGCTCTTATGCTTGCTTCTGATGTTCCACCTCACTTCTGGGCTGAGGCTGTTTCCACTGCTACCTACTTGACCAATATCCAACCTTCTTCTGCTCTGAAGGGTGGGATTCCAGTTGAGCGTCTTTGTGGCATGCCTCCTGATTATTCTGGACTTCGCCTTTTTGGGTGTGTGTGCTATGTTCTTCTTGCACCTCGTGAATGCACCAAGCTGACTGCTCAGTCTGTTGAGTGTGTTTTTCTGGGATACAGTGCTGAGCATAAGGGATATCGTTGTTGGGATTCTGTTGGCCGACGAATACGAATCTCACGAGATGTCACTTTTGATGAGTCTCGTCACTTCTATCCTCGTTCTTCTTCCTCTCCTACATCCCTTGTTGAGCCACTGTCTTTTCTGACTTTTCCTGATACTCCAGTTGTCACTTTTCCTTCTTCACAATCGGCGTCTCCTTTATCGCCGGTTTCTTCACCACCGTCCTCTCCTACACAGGTCCCCTCAGATATTGTTTCTCCCTATCCTCTCCACTACACTCGTCGTTCGCCAGCTGAGGACTCTTCTGATGTGCCATCTTCTTCTTCTTCTGATGAGCTATCCAGTGTCTCCTCCTCGTTATGCTCTTCGCGATCGACAGTCTATTCGGCCTCCTGAGCGGTTTGCTTTTGTTGGTGTAGATCTAGCCGAGCCGACTTCTTACCGTGATGCTGTTATTCATCAAGAATGGCAGCATGCGATGGCAGAGGAGATTGCTGCCCTTGAGCGCACTAGCACGTGGGACCTTGTTCCACTTCCTCCACGTGTCCGTCCCATTACTTGCAAGTGGGTCTATAAGATTAAGACTCGCTCTGATGGTTCTCTTGAGCACTACAAGGCTCGTCTTGTAGCGCGTGGTTTTCAGCAGGAGCATGGTCGTGATTATGATGAGACATTTGCCCCTGTGGCTCACATGACCACTGTTCGCACTCTATTTGCTGTGGCCTTTGTCCGAGAGTGGTCCATCTCCCAGCTTGATGTAAAGAATGCCTTTCTTAATGGCGATCTGCATGAGGAGGTCTATATGCAGCCACCACTAGGGTATTCTGTTCCTGAGGGCATGGTTTGTCGGCTTCGTCGCTCTCTTTATGGGCTCAAGCAAGCCCCTCGTGCTTGGTTTGAGCGTTTTTCTTCTGTGATCACTGCAGCTGGTTTCTCTGCAAGTGCTCATGATCCTGCGCTCTTTGTTCACACTTCTTCTCGTGGTCGGACTCTTCTCCTTCTATATGTTGATGACATGATCATTACTGGCGATGATTCTCAGTATATTGCCTTTGTAAAGGCTCGTCTCAATGAGCAGTTTCTCATGTCCGATCTAGGTCCTCTTCGATACTTTCTTGGGATTGAGGTTTCTTCTACGTCTGAGGGCTTCTTTCTCTTCCAAGAGAAGTATATCCAGGATCTTCTTGATCGTGCTTATCTCACTGATGGACGTACAGCCGAGACTCCCATGGAGCTCAATGTTCACCTTCGACCTACTGATGGTGAACCTCTTGAGGATCCTACTCGCTATCGCCATCTTGTTGGGAGTCTTGTTTACCTTGGTGTCACTCGTCCTGACATTTCATATCCAGTTCATATCCTGAGTCAGTTCGTTTCTGCTCCCACTCAGCTCCACTATAGTCATCTTCTTCGAGTTCTACGATATCTTCGTGGAACTATCTCTCGCCGTCTTTTCTTTCCACGCTCTAGCTCTTTACAGCTCCAGGCATACTCTGATGCTACATGGGCTAGTGATCACTCTGATCGTCGGTCCATTTCTGCTTACTGTGTTTTTCTTGGTGGTTCTCTCATTGCTTGGAAGACTAAGAAGCAGACAACAGCTTCGTTCGAAAGTCTTGAGGCCGAAGTTGCGGACTATGGCTTTTTTGACAGCAGAGGTTACTTGGCTACGGTGGTTGCTTGAGGATTTCGGTGTTTCTGTTTCTACACCGACTCGTCTTTTATCTGACAGTACGGGTGCTATCCGCATTGCCAGAGATCCAGTGAAGCATGAACTCACCAAGCATATTGGTGTTGATGCTTCTTATATGCGGTCACAGGTACAGGATCAGGTTATGGCTGTAACATCCCTGAATTAATTAAACAGTAAAAATAAAATATTTAAATGTGAACTTGATTTATTAATATCTTTCTGCAAATTTAAAAGTTTTCGTTAAAAGATAATTGAATTCCTGAAATTAGAAAAGGAAAAAGTTATAGAAGAAAATGGTAAGAAGATAAAGTAAGTCAATTGCCATTTCCTGATCAAAAATATTCATTATCATTCCTGATCCAAATCATTCATTACAGAGTTTAAACAACAACATTGTTTATTGAGATAAAAGTTACAAAGATTCTCACAAAGACATACAACAATTATACAACAATTATCTGGATACGACTCAATACAATCATTCGATTACATGTCCAATTACAATCACATAACTATCGAATTGCATATCTGGTTACAAACTACATCTCAAAAAGTAAAATACAAAACTATAAACTGCGGCTCCTATGCTGACTTGATCTGCATCTTATGAATCTGCATATTCAGTTGCACATGTATAAGAATAAGAATAAAGTAAATACGATAAATTAAATACAATAAATAGATGAAAAAGAATTGCCGTCAGCTAATTAATTGATTGATCGCTCAATGAGGTACCCTAGATTGTCCGGGGGCCAATCTGGCTCCTCTCGCGATTCAGTATTTGCATCATTCGGCAATTTACAAACCTGTTGAGCCGTAGACGCGAATATTTAGAAAATATTGCGGAGTAAATATTTTACCACAGTAAAATAGTAAGAACACAGTGAAAAGAGATAAAGCCTCGTCACTGTACCCATAGGACAGCACAACCCATTCCAGATTCAACCGAAGCAACCCAGAAGCAGCAGCTCTCTCCAGAGCAATCCCAGCCGGCCGCTCAAGACAACCATCCAACCGAAACTCCCAGAACCGGCCACGATGCTAAGCCCAATTCGAACTAGAACAAGTAAAGCAACTAGACTAACTTGATCATTCCAGAAGCAAGTCTAGCCAGCTAAGCCTGGGTCATAGGACCAAGGTGAATGCACTAACAAGGATTAATTAATACATGCATTCAATTCAGCTGCAAGCAGGGCAAGTTCCAGCCGAGCCCTCCAACACAGTTCCCAGCAGGCCAAGTCCAACTGAAAGCTCCAGAAATTAGCCACGATAGTTCAGCCGGTCATATAATCCATACCAGACCCAAAACAAATGCACTGACAAGATAAGGAGGATGCATTTATTAAAGGTCGATCGGTATAAGACCAACCTCCATTTTCATACCCTGCTGCATGCCCATCTTGTGGCTATAAAAGCCATATAGACTTCCTAATCCACATCACAAGTATTACTCCCAGAATACGTTGCTTTAGAAGCATGGCCCCAGGCAAAACCACTTGAGCCTCATCAACCACACTATCAGTGAAAGCCCGGAAGAGTAAAGCTTCTATGCAAGGAACCCCAGAAAGGCTACCACCGAACCAGTAAGGAGGAGGAAGCCAGGTAAACGAAACCCCAGAAGCAAGGAGGAACAAAGTTGGAGCAAGGCACAGCTAGAAGCCAGGAGAACAGAGGGGCATCAAGCTGCTCGGATACCCGATCATTTTCTTCTCACACAAGTAAGTTCCCCCACAACACAAATTCCAGACAAAGTAGCATACTAGAGACAACAAGAACAAAAAGTGTGGAAATCGAAATAGAAATCGATAGCAAGAATGAAAATGAGATAGAAACAAGAATAGACAGTAAAGGGCTAGAAGAAGTTTTGGTCTCAGTAATTAGAATGAAAATGAGATAGAAACAAGAATAGACAGTAAAGCATGCAAGGGTTGCATCATGCCCATCTTTAGCCAAACATACTCCCCCGGCGTACTGACGTTTAGAATGGACATAGATACCATCCAACTTGCAGGATTTGAGGAAAATCTTACATCACAGACCAAAGGAATAGCTCACCTTTGAGTCATGGCATCAGCTCATCATTTACCATGCAATCAAACTACCACGAGGCTACTGTCACCATATTCCCCTCAACATTTAAAGATCGTTCAGTAACCCCACCTCAAGTAAATCAATCTATCAAGTTCATTCACATCATAGCAATAATCAGTACAATGAACTGCTAATCCATCTTCTAAACATCACAGATCAAAGAAGCATGATCTCAGCGCTAGAATCTAAATCATAGACATCATGAAACCCTAACATCAGGCAACACAGAATCATCTCCAATCGCAATAAGGATTCGACATGCAAGGAAAAGGGGACAAGAAATTAGGAATCCCAAACCCTAATTTGAATCCGAGCCCACATCCCTCGGCGCAAGAGGCAACAGGGGAGGAAATCGGTATCTAGAGAGAGAGAGAGAGGATTAGGGTTACCAACCCTAATTAAAGGAATAGAGAAGGAGAGCAGGCAAAACCGGCATCCATGTAGAGGCCGGCGCGGAACAGCAGTTGGAGGCGTCGCGTTTGCCCGGGACGGTGTAGGCCGACGCCAGCCAAGAGGGAGACGATGACACCAGAGACCAACGGAGCCGGGTGAGACCGAGCCAGGAGGAAGGCCGAGCCAGAGTAGTCCGGAGGCGCCATGGACCCGAGAGGAGGAGAAGGGGAGTCGAGAGGAAGGAGAGGTGCAGAAGAGTGGAGAGCAAAGGCCAACAGGCCGAATGGATAAGAAGAAGGGAAGAGAAAACAAAGAAATAAGAAGAAATAAGAAGAAAGAGAGAGGAATAAAGAAAGAATAGGAAAAGAGAAAAAGGAAAACAAGAAATGAGGGGATAGAAAAGGAGAAACTAAAAAGGAAAATAATAATGTTATATGTTTCTAAGAAAATAAGTATTCCAAGTATACAAGAATTTTATAGAATTGATTGAAGATCAAATTAAGTTAGTAAATAGTCTTACATCCATAAAATACATACGCTTAGAATATAATCACGGTACCTACATGGATAGACATATATGTTCAACTTGTTTTAGATATAATTTATAAAACACGATCATTCGATATTATAGTGATAATTAAACTTAACACTAGTTCAATTTGTTATCATGGATAAATTAAACCTTATGCCTAGTGTACATTTAGCTTCTAATTGATACATACTCCTATTTGATAAAATAGAACATCAGCAATAGGAACTAACATCTGAAAAATTTACCTTAGAATACTCCTTAAGGCACTATTATCTCATTTTATAAAATTATTTATATTATAAATTGCTTTGCATCTGAAACCTATTAAAGACTTGACCCTACGTAAAACCGATTATAAAATCTGTAGTATCAATACATATGCCAAAGTTTAACCATGCAGTTTGCCTTTACCCTTTCTCACCTGCTATTTTATATACTAATCGGCATTAGTACAAGCAGCTTCATACCCTAAAAATGGATTATAATATATTTAATTTTACAATCTTAGCTTCTTAAATTCGTAAAATAAAATAAAGAAATTCATAAAGAATAGATGTTGCGTGTTGTTCGACCCGTACCGTTAATAACAGAGAGAATGCAACGTAAGATATTGCATACGAGTACGCGGGATCACAAACCCACAATCATGCTTGTTTTGTGTAATGTTTAATTTTCCATCTGATTTCCTTTTGCTCTTATTGAAAGTGTTATTTGCTATTTGTTATTCTTTTCCGTTATACGACGTGTAGAATTTGACGTCTCGGACTTCATCGTCGTCGACTTCAAAGAGTACATCTGCAACTCATCACTAAAGACAACAAGTAGCAAGGCAAGCACCCCCTTTGAGCATTTTGAACCCAGATTTCATAATCAACTAAAATGTGATTAAGAATCTTCCTGCATGCTTATATTTCGATAAATCCTTATTTTGCGTTACTTGGTAGTTATAACCCAAATTGATGGATTCCCTTAATCATGTTGACATACGATCCATGAAAACCATAGGAATGATTAAGTTCTTGGAAATGGGTATACTCGCTTATTTAACCTGCAAATGCTTAGCACTGCTTTAGATCAATGCTGGAAATGTTTACACCCACACACCTTCTTTACAAATCTTTTTATGGTTTATTTAAGTAGTAAAGGATACTGGTGGTTTGATAAAAATGAAAATAAAACTATTGATTTCGACGTGGGTGATTATTGGCAATAGCCGGATGTACATGTTTTAACGTGTACGTAGCTAGGGTGGAGTTATCGCCCATGTCACTTTGAGGACCGAACGTAGTGTTGCATGATCCAAGTAAACCGTACATCCACAAGTACTGGACTGGGACAGTCTTAACTTATTAAATTATTTGGGGATTAGCTTTGCACATTGGTAGGCAGTTGTAGCACGGGCATTCCGAATTTTGGTTTGCTCGAGGGAGGTGTCATCACTGAGGTGTTGGCATCTGCCGTTGTAACGGTGTACGCCTGGCTATGAATTGGGGCTGTTGTTGTACCATTTGAGCCGCGGGCTCCTGAATACTATTGCTTCACCGTTTGTTTGCTTCCATCATAGTCAGGGGTAACGTCATCGGGCTAGTGCAAAGTTAAGGTCCAAGTAACGAATAGTTTCGTTATGAACTCTCTGGCGGCACACCAAAGGAAGTGTGCTAATGATCTGCCACAAAGGGAGAACATATCTTGTGGGTAAAGCTGTACAACTCTGCAGAGTCTAAAACTATTCGAATAGCCGTATCCACGGTCATGGATGACTTGGCTAACCAGCATTAGTTAGTTGTTTTCTATTTTCTAAAAACTCTTGATCAAATGATTTGGAAAATGATTCACATTTGCTAAATGTCACTTATTGTTATATTTGTTCATATAAGACCATGGAGGGTCTTTTCCGTTATCTTTACTCACAAAAGGGCCGTGAGTAACTTATTGTTATTTCTGTCAATACTCGATACTTTGATTACTTATCAAACTGTTTCAAATTCAGTTTATGCTTTCCATTACTATTCAGTATTTACAATTCAAATCTTCGCTTTATGCAAAACAACCGTAGAAACCCACTTTCTATTCAGCTTGCATATAATTCAGGTTTTGCAAACACTACAAGTCTTCTTGAGTACATAGCATTACTCACCCTTGCCATCATTGTTGTTTTTAGCGGGAATCCTCGGCAATGTACTTTGACGCAGAAAACGGGATTATTAACGCAGTTCTTTCTAAGGCTTTACCTTGTCGATTGCCTGTGGATTATGTGGCAAACTACAAGACATCTGATTCTTTTGGCTATGTTTAGTTGACCTTCTCGGTCATATTGTATCATTACTTCCGCTGTAATAAAATATGAAACTTTTGTATGGTTGTGATTCCAAATTGTGTTTTGTGCGTGCCAGCCACTGATCATGGGAATGGTACAGTATGCACATTAGAACCTTGCTTTTATGTTTGCACTGTAGCATAAAAGTGAGGGTCTTACAATGGCTCTTCAGTATGTGCCTTCAGAGCTCCAGTTAGCAGATTTCTTCACGAAGACACAAACTAGAGCTTATCATCACTTTTATCTCTCCAAACTCAGTGTTGTAGATCCACCATGAGTTTGAGGGGGGGGGGTGTTAGACAGTATCCTGATATGCCTTGTATAGATATTAGGCTTTCCCTTTATACCCTAATGTACATGTATATATATTGGCCCATTGGCCTCATGATGAATACAAGTGCTATTCATAACATCTCCTTCCCTTTGAAAAAGATCGGAACTTTGACGTCGATTCCTCAAATCGATATGTGGAACAAGTTCCTGACATCCTAATGATCATATCTGCCAAGTTGCATTATAACTAAATCGATAGATTCAAAATCCCATCTAGTTTGCTTTTGGAGGTCGTGTTGTTTCTGAACACTGCTCTTGTTGATTTTTGTTTCTTGAGCTTTCGTTCTTTGCAAGCAGTGCTTTCTTTGGTTGTTATTTGTTCAAGAGATGAAAAAATTTATTTTAAGATTATTCACCTCCCTTTGATCGTCATTGTGATCTTTCAAAGTCCAAGGAGTATGTAAGGGAGAACTTCTCGTGGCAGCACTACTACAGATACCTCACTAACGACGGCATTGAGCACCTGAGCAATTACCTCAACCTGCCGTCTGAGATCGTGCCTGCGACACTGAAGAAGCCTGCAAGGCCACCGGGCCGGCCTTTTGGAAATGGCCCACCCGGCGATCACCAGAGGTGATGATTTTGTTCACTCTTGACTCTTGGTGCTTTTGGGGTTTTATAGTTAACAAATTCTTGTGATTTTTGTGTAAGTAATACTTTATAGATTATGAGCTATAGTTGTTAAATTCATTTATTTGTGGTTAAATCTGTGGAGTAGATGTATGGTTGATTTAGTTTAATATATGCCGTTATTTAATTTTGAAAAGGGTACCATCATCAACATCTGACCACTCTTAGTGAACATGCATACTTAATGGCATTTTCGTTAGTATTGGTGGCCGGTGGGTGCCGTAGATGCAGGGGTCAGTGATGGAAATGAGATCGGTAAAATCGATGACATTCAGGATATTAAAATTGGAATGTAGATATGTCTGTTGGGTTTGTGTGCCGAATTGAAAAAAAAGGTGGATTAGTGGGCATGTTAAATTATCACTGAATTAGATCTATTTTAGTTTTGGACAATGCTGTTACTACTGTACTACATACAGTTACCTGTATGTTCTTTTTCCAAGTTTGCTTTTGCGATCAGTGGAGATGAGTTGTTCATGTGTTAGATTTTGGACATGGATTGCACTTTGCAAGTGAAAAATGTACACGCCTTGCTGTCCGGTATCTATTTCGATGGGATTTACTGTTTTCAGATGAAGAGAAATACGCATGTTTTTTTTTTTTTATTTGGGCTGTAAGGCTTTCATTCTTCTGCTGACCAAAATAACTATAGCTTATCTTGCTCCTTGGTCTAAATAGAATTACATCATTTTGATCAGCCCTGGTGTTTGCATTTGTAGAGATTCTAGAGAATGGGGTGACCCAGCTGTTTCAAATTGAAGCATTTCTGTATTTTCTCTGGCATATTTTAGCAACCGACAAAGATAGTCTGGTTGTAATTTGGCTGATATTTGCGTGTGATGATGTGTTTAGGTGCCCACCTCGTTTTTGAAGGGGACAAACCAAGGTGCCGTGGTGTACCTCGTGGTGCGCCTGGTGGCTTTGGTACTGAGAAGTGTGGTGCTCCGGCTGAGTTCCAGCCGTCATTCAGGGTAATCAATTTCATCTGCTTAACACAATCTTTTTTCCCCTTTTATACGTGGACACTTGCATGATTCATCATTATCAATGCTCTCCTCCATAGGGTACTGTGCACATTTAGTAAGCTAATTAGAGGGGGAAAAAGGGATTATTTTATCTACATTGTTTAGCATCAAATTCGATCTTTGGATATTGACATGAAAATGCAAACTGTGAGGTCAACCAACACCTTTGCCTGAAGATCCTTCTACTTCTATCATTCTCTGCTTACCTCTTTTCTCCTCTTGTGTTCCTTAACGCTCTGCTACTGTTTGGTATGCTTAACAATTTAGAGAGTTATTTTATCAGACCTGGCTTTGGGCGTGGTGGCGGGAGCCATCCTCCATGGAGTAAAACACTTCGGTGTTTCTCATTGCAAGAGGCTTTTAGTTTTGAAGGGCTGCCATTTGTGATGATGCTTGCAGCAGAGATCAATCACAGAGCTTCTGGATGGTAAGATGAAATGTTTCCGGTATGACTTGAATTCAGTCCAGGAGTTATAATCTTCCATTATCAAAAAAAAAAAAAAAAAAAAGACTTGAATTCAGTATGACGCTTTCTGCAGAGAGAGTTTTCAGAATTTGACACACTTTAAAATTCGCATTTCAAAATTTGACACTCTAGCCCACTGTCATACACACAGACGATCCCACATGTCATTCAAATGCTCCGAAAGGCTTATGAATTGAGTGTCAAATTCTGAAATAACCCTTCTGCAGAAGGTGAAGCCTGTGCCTACTGGAAACCAATCTCATCTAGCTACTCGCTGTGCCGCCCATTTCTCTGCTCTCTTGCGTCCCGGTGCTGCCGCAACTTCTCATAATCAGTTGGTGATTGCTGGATGCTAAGACGAGCCTTTTGGGTGTGTTTTGCTGTCAAGATATTCTGGTGTGTTTGAAACTTCGAATCCTGCTCAATCTGCGCTAATGCGGATGTGCTGGGCCAATTTTGTCTCGAGAACTTTCGTCAGGCACATGCATTTTGGGATGAAATGAAATGATCACAACATACTCGCTGATGCCTGGAAGCTGAATATGTTGGTTGATGAAGCGTATTATCTGTTCTTATTAGTTTAATACCTGAATGTCTGATATCTAGGTCAATGACCTAGTTTTGATATTAAATTTATATATTATGGGGAGGGCTCACTACAATGGCCCTTGCGTGTTGCACTGCTGTCTGGGTCTGGCGCACCCCAACCAAGTCCTACCAACCAAAGAGGGTCTGTTTGTTTAGACTTAGGTGCCTTTGTTACATCGGACGTGTAACAGAGCATCGTGGTGTTCAGACACTATGATTTTAAATACATGAAATTAAATTAAATCTGGATATGTTTTTTTGAAACTTTCAGTTTTAGAGTATATACCTATCTATAATAATTCAAATGAAACACATACCTTTAAAGAAATATACTCGAATTCAAAGATTTGAACGAATTTAGATTACATGCTTTGCTGATTTATATGTATACTCAGCACATACCTTGTAACATCCACATTTTCGATCTTCTTGCCCAAAACTAATTTAAATTAATTAATTTAAGGTTTGGATTTCTTTGATGTTCTAATTATCCTGGCAATTCTTATCCTTCCGAAAATGGAATTTACTCCATTACCATCCGCAAAGTCAAAACTCAAATTCCGGTTCTTACTCGAAATTCCTTCCGAATTCCAAAATTCCAAAAATATAATAGAATATTTGGAACACGGAGAGGACGACGTGGCGCTATCCGGATCATCCACGCACTTCGCGACCAACAACTCGGATGAATGCACAACGTGGCACTGACAACCGTTGGATCGTGATCCAACGGTCCGCGTGATTAGGGTTAGGGTTAATGGCGGCGCGGGTTAACGGGTCGCGGGTCGGGTTAGCGGGTCGGATCGACGATCTGACCTATTAGGGTTTTTTAGGATTTTCTTTTCGTTTTTATTATTACCTTTGATAATTCAAATAAAGTGAGAAAAATGTCAAAAATATCAGAAAAATTCCAAAAAAATTCTAAAAATTACTTTGAGATATTTTGCACTCAGATAAAATATTTCCAACAAAACTTATATGAAATTTTTAAATATTTAAATGTAACATCCCAAAAATTGCTTTTAATATATTTAGTGTGTTTCTGGGATTATTTGGAATCCTCGAGGTTAATTTGAATTCAAGCCCTATTGAACTAATTGCACTAAATAAGACCATGCATTTTTGCATAAGAATAAAATCTAAAATTCCGTTTATAATAAGGATAATTGGTAGATGAGAGTGTTTCTTTCAAAAATTTTCAAAAACATGTTATATAAATTAAGTTGTTCATAAAAATATGTACAAGTGTCTGATTCACTAACAGATTTTTTGCGAAAAATCTACACGTCGAAAAATCACGAAACCAACTTTGTTAGGTTCCAAATAGTTCATAGTATTTTAGAGGAATTTTCAGATTTTTAGAGCCTCTGTCATTTTTTTCTCAACATGTTTTGAGAACGTATATGCGTATACGTGTATGCATATATACTTGTATGCAAGAACCATGTGGCTATGACGTTCTATCCACTTAGCTTCCAGCCGTTTCCAACTTTTAAAGCAACGCATGGACTTTCCTCTCCCATATTCACTCCACACGCATGGACTTTCCTTCTCCAGCCGTTTTCCCTTACCCTGCCATGCATTTGCTAGTGACGTTTCCATTTGCCTGCAATGCATTTGCTAGCAACGATTCTCATTTCTCCACATACCTAAACTCTTCATTTCCCATTCGTTTCCCATTTTGTTTCTTAACACTTGAGCTGCCAGCCATTTTCCCATCTTTAGCAACGCATGCATGTTCCTGCCATCTCCATTTCCTATGCATGATGTCTCCTTCTTCCAGCCATTTCCCCATTTTCTAGCAACACTTCTCTATTTCCCGCACGTTCCACCATTTCCAGTCATTTCTCCTGCCGATCTTCCGCCACCGCCGTCGTCGCCGCCGTTTACGTAACCGCCGGTGCACTCTTCGGCCACGCCTCTCCCCGCGCTCGTCGACCCGCGTTGCTGTCGCCGATTGTACTCTGACGTTTGACTGATCGACCGTCGCCGTCGTCGCCGTCGTGTACTGCCGCCGCCGCCACTGTCGTCGCCACCGCCGTTGATGCCGCCGTCTACGTTGCCGCTGTCGCCGCCATCGTTCACGTCGCCGCCGGTGCACTCTCCGGCCACGCTTCTTCCTGCACTAACGATCGGCTATCTGCTCGGTTGAGGTGAGATCTGTGCTACTTCTGTTGGACGAACGCGTGAGTACATGATATATACAGGATGATCCGCATATACGTACACATATATATTAATAAGTTACCATGTAAAGGTATGTACTAGGAT
The DNA here is from genome assembly GCA_036346355.1 of Rhipidocladum racemiflorum. Lineage (NCBI taxonomy): Eukaryota > Viridiplantae > Streptophyta > Magnoliopsida > Poales > Poaceae > Rhipidocladum > Rhipidocladum racemiflorum. Next base: position 28,174,331 of record CM070571.1, read on the forward strand.
GACTTGCATGCATGCATAATTTTCTATATACATGCTTACGTATATAATATGCATCATGCTCAGGTGTGTGTATATATATACACGAGGATCTGTAGGCATATCTACACGTGTATATATGTTAATACGTAGTCTCGCATCCATGAAAATAATAGGACTATACGCAAGAATATACGTAAGCGTATTAGACGTGTGTGTTTTCATATATATGCTAGTGTGTATATACGTATATATTAGGTAACCGCATGCATGTATACAAAAATATATTGGGCAGGACATGTGAATACTTATATGTTGCAATATGTTGTATCGGTTGCTCTCTCACGTAGCAGCTAGCCAAGCCGAACAGCAAGCAAAGAAGAATACGCATATACTAGATAAACAGTGCCATGCATAGGATAGGGATGAAAGAGTAGTTGCAAGTGTTAATTTCTGAAAATTGCAAATTTTGTCTTTTTCGCTACAAATTCATTTTAAGTTCAAATCTCTTGCAATAAATTTTGTTAATTAGTAAAAAATAATACTTTCTACAGTATTTTACCAAAATTTTATAATTAAATTTATACTGCTAAACTATCCGCGGAAAGTCCAAACTTATGAATTTTGTAGCTCTTACACCATACGTTCAAAAATTCCAAAATAAATTTTATAAATCTTAGAAAATGCTAAACTAATTATCTAGAAATTTGCATGAGATTATAAGCTAGTTCGATTTGTAGTATCTTTCCGAATGTGTGTTTATACGTTGTTTCAAGTATTTATTGGGTTCTTTATCTGCTGCGCGTAGACGTCGAGTTGTGTGACACTGTCGGAAGTGAAGATCAGGACCAAGATCAAGCTTTAGACCAAGACCAGCTATTTTTCAAAGGCAAGTTGTGCTTTGACCATGTTGCTCCTAAATTTTGAAATGTATTTTTATTTAAATTATGCATGCTATGTTGATTAAAATGAATTTAAATTAATTTGGGTAAAATAGTTAATAAACCTAATTGTTAATTCCACCCTTGAAGATTAATATTTATATGCCATGTATTACATTGTCACCTTAAGTTGGTTTATTTAGTTGGATGCTAGTAATATGCCAACATGGGAGACTAGATCGTGAATAGTTGCTTAGCCATGCTTACATGAAATGTGTTTCAAATGGCAAAATAATATTGACTAATGATATACGGAATGAATTTTGGAATCAGTGTAATCTTGCCACGTGATGATGTGAAGTGTAGGTACCTTTGTGGTTCTACATGGTAATTGATATTATTGTTGGCATGTGTTGCACAATAATCAAACTGGGGTGGGAAAAGATTTAGTCTGGGGCAAGTGGTAAGAGGCTTCATGCCAGGTGGGCCTTCATGGCAACAGTTTTGGGATAATAGCCTTCGCGGTAACAGCCTTCATGGCAACCTGTGCCAAAGGTTCAGATGAAGAAGAGGTGTGTGAATGAAGACTCCACTGAGAAAATCCAAGGCATAAGTTTTCTTTAAACAATGTAATGTTTCATGCATATGAGAGAGTGATTAGTTGAGAAACCTTTGTAAGAATTCTCTCGTTAAAAAAATATAGCTGGTATATTAGTATTTTGATATGTAAAGTTTTGAAGCAAGAATATTAATAAAGATCAGATGTCTCCATAGATCAGCTAATAATGAGTTGTGTGGAATGACAGCCATATAGCTAGAACTTGAGGCTATGAGCACAGTGTGGTTTCATCGTATGGGCCACTGTTTGTCATGGTAAAGGTAACATGAAAGTGAGACTGAAGGTTGTTGTTTTGAGATAACTCTTCAGTGTGTGGAAGGGTGCCAATGTCAGTATAGACAATTCACAAGGCATGTGTAGTTGAGATGTTTGGTTACTCATTATATTGGAAACTAAGACCTTAGATGCTAATCTTAGAGTGGATTAGTTATCCAAGCATAAGGTGGTTTTGGTTGTGGTCACAGAAGTGTGAGGAATCTCAAGTAACCGTAGTTCGGGATGGCCAGTTGATGGTCAATAGTGTGAAGCTATTAGTCGAGAAGAAGTACTATTGATTGGCAAATACTCAGAAGTGCATACATAAGACTTACTTGGTAGGCCACCAGACGGAGATAATGATTTTGTGATCAAATGGGTGTCAATATATGTAACACCCTAATTTTTGCTTTTCATGTATTTAAATGTTATTTTGCATTTTTGAGAATTTTTGGAATTTTCTGGAATTTATTTGGATTTATTTGGATTTAATTTGAATTTGTTCCCTTTTGAGATAATTAAATAATTAAACATTTCAAATAAAATTTTGTTGGAAATATTTTATTTGAGTCCAAAATGTCTCAAAGTATTTTCCAGAATTTTTCTGATTATTTTGCTATTTTTCTTAAATTAATTGGATTTCTAGAAATTATTTTAAAATATTAAATCGCTGGAAAATACCCGAGCGGGTTTTACTGTTCATCCAACCGGGTCGGACCTGGGTCAGATTCGAGTATGACTCGAACCGGACTCAAGCCCGACTCGTGCCGGACCGAACCCTAGCGCTCGTGACCGTTGGATCGAGATCCAACGGCCAGCGATGCGCCACGTCGCCCAATCCGAATACCCGTCGGATTCCACCGCCGCAGCCGAGTGGGCCTCGGTTTCCGCGGATTTCACGGAGGTCGAGGCCACTATTTAATGCGCCACGACCCGTGACGTGGTCTCCTCTTCCGTGCGCACCCGTAGCCCTAAGTCTCCGAGCTCAAGCCGTCGCCGTTTGCCCGCAAGAGCTCGTCGTAGTTGGATCTCTGCCCCGCTGCGGTTTTCCGCCATTTGCCGTCATTTCCGCCGCCCTCCGCTGTGATCGAGCCCAGATCCGGAACCGTGAGCGACGGAGTGGCGAGAGGTTGAGGGCACTCCCGGGGTCACACCACCTGCACATAGGTACAATACACTCAAAACGTGCCCACAAAACAGTATAAGAGCAATCATCTACAACGACTTCGCAACCCACTCCTAAAACCCAAAAACAGAGAATCTGTCCCATCGGGACAGCGGGCTTCCAACTAGCATAACTTGAGTTCTAAAACTCCAAATCAAGTAAACGAGAACATTTTCTCTAATCTTAGGAAATTTTCCAACTTTTTCTAAGTATTCGTGAAGACTGAATCGGCCTCTAAAACTGTCTAATCTATAGATGAACACGATCTGTCTCAATCGCGTCACAGATTGGACAGCATTCGGTAAAACAGCCATAACTTTTAAACGGCTAGACAGAATTTAACGTTCTTGGTGTCCAATTAAATGTAATTCAATTATCTACAACTTTCTCAACAGTCGACCCACCAGAAAACGCTTATAAAATTCCCAAAACTCAATACCTAAGTCGGGGTTCTAATCTGCCCGAGGACAGAACGTGGGACAGAATTGCAATTACCCTAAATCCTTCTAATCACATCACCTAAACATGGATCTTAGGCATGGATTCCCCCATCTAGCAGCACCTAGACCACCCCAAACGAGCCACGAGTCGTTACCTCTTCTTGAAGAACCGAACGACGACGAAACCTTCCTTCCTTCCGGCCGCTCCTTCCTTCGGAACCGCGGTAAACCGCCGGAGAACTCTGATCCGACGATCCACCGAGCGAGACGACGACGAACACTGGGGAGGGAGAGGTGAGGGGCTGCTAGGGGGGAGGAGGGTGGCGGCTAGGGAGGGGAAACCCTAGAGGAGGGGGCGCACAAGGGAGGGGGTGCGGCTATGGGTGGAGGGGCGGCTAGGAGGTGGGAAAATTGGGGGGGAGGTGCACCAACCAGCCCTCTAGGGTTAGGGGCGCATGGGGGGTGGGCTTGGCTGCCCACCTCCTCCCCATCATGGGTCGAGGACCCCCACCTACGGCCCAAATAGATCCCCCAAGGCCCAGACTCCCCCTAGAAAGGCCCAAACCCCCGGAAACAGCCCGGAAACACGATATAAAGTCATACCGAAAGACGAAAACTATAAAGTCACATTCCGGAATGTCACAGTGAGAAAGTCATATATGGATATATGACTAATCCAGAGTGCTCTTGAAAAGTTTGCTTTCATGTCATGAATCGAGATGTCCATTTCTTTCTAGTATGAAAAGAAAGAATGAAGAATTTTTGGTATTTTGGTTGTAGTGTAGGAGGTTTGTGTTTCCTTTGCATCTTGGCTTAGGAAAATAAAATGAATATTCTTTGGGTGTTGTCGAATTCTCTCCAAAGTGTATGTTAGCGCATTGGTGTGACACTACGGCATGACGGTATGCGTCATTTTCAATTTCGGCATTTAGGTAAGATTTTTGTATCATGTTTTTGGGCCTTTTCCGTGAGTTTGAGCCTTTCCGGGGGAGAATTTGGGCCTTCCGGGGGAGTTTGGGCCTAGCGGGAGCTAGTTGGGCCTTAGGGGGATGATGTGGGATGAAGGTGGGGGGAGAATAAGCCCATGTGGAGGGAGTTTTGGGGCAGCAAGGCTGCTGCCCCAAGTCCATGCGCCCCACCCCCTCCTAATATTTGGAGGCACTATTTGTCTTTAAAATTTGAAAATTTTCGGTTTTAGCATTTGCACCCTTGCTGTAATTTATCTTTAATTGTGGTATTTAGTTGCTGTTTCTCCTATGCTTGGTGACATCCAGGTATACTAGATGCTGGGGTGTTACAATTGGATTCGAATCGATGCAAGTGGATCAATTGGGATCAAAGGAATTGTATTTCTTTGCATTTCTAGAGGACGATAAGAATAAGAGTGTTCATGGTTTATGGTTAAGTATAATAAAGATTTATACTCTTGGGCTTGGCTGTTTGCGTGAAAAGATTGTGAGGGCGACACCCACTTGGGAAAAACATCAATTGTGATTTGGTAGTGAGTTGCGACCCTAGCTTGGGCCGGGTGTAAAACTTTGATTGCGGGTTGAAAGGTGGACCATGATGGAAGTTGTGATGTTGGTTCAAATCTTTTGAGAGTATCGTTGGTTGTGAAGAAGGGGATGGTAATTGATGTAAGGTGTCTGGTCGTGAACATCTGTTTTAGCTAAATGTCTCTAGGGATGAGATATGCTTAGGAGAGGATGGAGTAAAAATGTATCATGGTTTGTGACTTAGAAAGGAAGCTGTTCCTTAATGAGTTATAGCTTTTGATGACAATTCTTAGTAATGGTCCTTTCGATTTAAAGGTTAATCAATTGGAAGAGTTGGGAATCAATGTTTTCTGGGTTCTTGGGGGTTCACGTTGCGGACCCTAGTCATTCAATCAGATACCATTAGTGATTTGGTGGTCGACCGGTGGTTAAAGAAATACGAATCGCCTTGATTGTGTCATGTTGAGTTTAATGAAATGTGGTAGTCAGGTTGTTTGCGATAGTAGTATGAAATGTTTGATGTGAGGTTTTAGGCGTATTTAGTATTTTTGATTGAGCCCTTTAGTGGGTGAAATCGAGGATTTCGAATGAGGAATTCGAAGGAAAGGTGGAACCGTGAGAGGCTGCACTTAGTTGAGCTGTGACACCTCGGAGTGTCGTATCCTTAATTTTTGAGCATGATAAGGTTAAAAACAGTATGAGATGTGGAAATAAGGTTAAGATCATAAGGATCGGGGGTTAATAACGTTTCCGGGCCGTTTCCGGGCCGTTTTCGGGGTTTTGGGCCTTCCCGGGGGAGTTTTGAGCCTTGGTGGGCTTTGGTGGGCTTTGGTGGGATGGATTAGGACTCCGTAACGGACTAGGATTGGGTTGAGGGCTGTTAAAAGGGGCTCCCCCTGCCCCCCTTGCGCCCCCATCTCAGCCCTTGCGCCCCCACCTCCCCCTCTTGCGCCCCCTCTCCTCCCTCCCCCTCCCCTAAGCCCTAGCCCCCATAACCGTGCGCATCCCCCTCCCTTTCCTCCACCTCCACACCACCTCCCCTCCACCCCTTGCTGCCCTAGGGTGGCCTCCCCACCCCTGCACCTTGTGGAGTCATCCCGTGGAGCGAGGAGCGAGGAGCAAGGAGCGAGGAGCGAGGAACGTGGAGCGAGGAGCGATTCGCGAGGAGATTCGCGGAGATTGATTGGAGTTTTGGCGCCGGGCAAAGGTATGATCTTGGGGATCCTTGGGGATGATCTAGGTACTGTTATTAGGGTGTTTATCAAGTTTTTAGATCAATTGGAGGCGCTGGTTTGAAGTAATTTGGGTTAGATCTAAACTTGTCCACGTTTCTGTTTTCGGGCAGATTGAGCAGTCGAACTAGGGTTCGAGTTTCCGTCGATTTAGAATCCGAATCAGACCGTACGGACTTCTAGGAAGTTGTAGATAATTTAATTATCTTTCCGTGGACGTAAAGCACGTTAATTTCCGATCAGCCGTTTGAAAGTTATGGCTGTTTTACCGAGCGCCTAAAAATCTGTGACGTAACTGGAACAGATTGTGGTAATCTGTAGATTAAACAATTTTAGAGTCCGAATCAGTCTTTCCTATAACTAGAAAAAGTTGGGAAATTTCCTAAGCTTCGCGACGGTGTACTCGTTTATTCGATTTGGAGTCCCAGAACTCAAGTTATGCCTTTTGCAAGGCTGCTGTTCCGCCGGGACAGAACCTCTGTTTTTAGGTTTTGCGAGTAGTTGGCAATGTCGGGTTAGATGGGGGCGTGTGTACTGTTTTGAGGTTATGATTGTGAGTGTGTGATGCCTATGTGCAGGTGGTGTGACCCCGGAGTTCCTCTTCTTCCGCCAATCCGTTGCACGTGGTTGAGGCAAGTGTGTTGTGATGGATAGCAAGTTGTAGGTTGCATGTTGAAATTAGATGGAATTGCCTACATGATATATGTCCACTTGCCATGTTTTAATGATTGATATGATATGATGAGCATGTTTAACGTATTATGATGCCATGTGTTAATATGTGAATTGAATATGATAATTGGCATGGTTGCATGCATGTCATGAGATAGGGCGAGGGCGGTGAGAAAGTCTTAACTAGTCCGGCAAGGTCGGTGAAAGTTATGACTAATCCGAACGCCATTGAGTAAGTCCTATGTCGTGATTCCATCCACGTGGTGTTTGAAGCGAGTAGGCACCCTTCATCTTCGGGATGGAAGGGAGGAAAGGGTGCACACCGACGGTGTGTACTTCCCATACCGGTATGAGGTTCCAGGGTCGGAGCAATGCATTACATCGCATACAAATTGATGATGATATTGATAAGTATTCATGAATGAGATGTTATACATGCTGAAAGATGTTATTGACTTGTTGTTATGCTTGTTGTCCATTGCAGTATGCTTGCTGAAGTTTTCGAACTCACCCTTGTGTTTTCTTGTTGTTTTAGGTACCATGAGAACGGCATGCGGGAAAGGGAATAGTCACACTCTCACACGTTGCTTCACCTTAATGTTTCCCCAAGTCAATTCATTTAGTTGGATAATAAATTGCGTGTGATGGCCTTTAAATTAAGTCTTAGCTTGGTTAATGAGAGTTCTATTGTTTGTTTGACACTTGGAACTTTAAGAGCTTGATGTTAGTCTTTTATTGTCGTTAAGACTTTATTTATTGCTGTTTAGATGTTTCTCTTATTGCCATATAATGCTATATTGTTGCTGTTTCTTAAATTCATGATAAAACAAAGGAGGTGCTGCCGAAATCTCGGTTTTTAGTCTATGCACCTTTGCTGGAATTTGATGTTAAATGTGGTATTTAGATGTTGTTTAGCTTATGTTTGGTAACATTCAGGCATAGTAAATGCCTGGTGTTATTCTGATTGGTATCGAGCGGTCTGTAGGTCCTTGGAATGTGAATTTTTAGTGTCATGCTATAGGGTACAACTAAAATGTGATGTGGAATAACTTAGAAACATGGCTTAGGTTCTAACTAAAACCTTGTTATAGGATAGCAACGTTAAAACTTGTAAAAGTGGTATAACTAATCTAAAATCTGACACACTTGGTTGCACAGTAGGATGGGGTTTTGGTTCATCATTGCATTGCGCTTAATTATTTAATGAAGGATATGCTTATGATGATGTTTGATCTATGATCTTGATTGTGTGATTTTGTGTTTATGTTTTCGTGTTTGGATGGTTGTCTGTCTTAGCACCATGCCAAGGGTAGAGGCCGTGGACGCCGTGGCGTGGAGGCGGCGAGGCTCCCAGAGTTGCGAGTCTGGCTGTATAAATGATTGGATTGTTCCTGTTGTGGTGATAAAAGTGGGGTTGTGGTGCCGAAGGGTTTGGCCACCTCTTTTGGTTCATAGTAACGGTGAGGTTTGACGGTGTGGCCGGTTAGCGCCATCACCGAAGAACTATTAACCCCTGTAGGAGAAGAATGCTTATCCTTTCGTCCTTGATCGGGTAGTTGACTGGAGTCAAATAGAAGAGTTGATGGTGGTTCCCTTCGGATGTTCTCTGCCCGTTCGGCCGGTCGGTTTATTTGTTTTTCTTGGCTTTAGTTGAGCTGAACCAAAAGAAAAGTGTTTTGTATTGGAATTTCGCGGATCGTTACGAGTGCGGTGGTGAGCACCGTGCTTGAGTGTGGTTGGACCGAGAGTTGCAACCAGCTGCAAGCCTGGCCATACGGGACGAGTCTGCCGGATGAATCCCGGTAGCATCATCAAGTGGGAGACGGTGTCTTCTCCTCCCACTCAGCAGGCGTCTTCCGGAGGATCGGTGCACATGATGGCTGCCCCTGTTTCTCAGCCACCCTTTGCGTGGCGCCACCGGCGTCTTGGTGCCGCGGCCGTCTGCTCCTCCTCGGTTGCCTCCTCCGCCCCAGCCTTGTTGGGGCATCGGCTGAGTCGGGGCTCTTACGTCCCGGCGCCACCAGAGTGTACGCTTTGCCGACCGCCGAGTCACCGGGCATCCAGAGGTGGTTTCGTACTCTGCTCGTGGATTCCGTTGATGCCTTTGTTCTATTTGATTCCTGAGCATCCTACTCTTTTGTGTCGTCGGAGTTTGCTAGTAGAGCTAAGTTGGGAGTTCGGCGGATTTCTCGAGTCCGTGTTAGTCGATTCTCCTGGGGTTGATTCTTTGGTTCTTTGGTTTGCCCTGGTTGCACCATTGCCATTGATGATGAGGTTTTCTTTGCCAATCTCATGGTGATCCAGTTGGCTCCTTTTGATGTCATTTTGGGCATGGACTGGCTGCATCGATGCCGTGCTAAGATCTGTTGTTTCGGAAGACAGCTTTCCTTACGAGGCCCGTCCGTGAAGAGTTGACCTTCGAGGGTGGTATACCCTCGATTCCGTCTTTGCTTTGACTAGTTTGTTTTAGTCGGCGTTTGAGGCTATTGGGTTTCCTCATGACTTTGTCTCGAGAAACCATCTTCTTCGATTTCCATTGAGGAGATTTACGTAGTGAAGGAGTTCGTTGATGTGTTCCCTGACGAGTTGCCTGGTCTACCTCCCGTGAGGAATGTGGAGTTTCGTATTGATCTTGCTCGGGCACTCGACCTATTTCTATCTCTCCATACCGCTTGGCTCGACCTTTTCAAGACGAGTTGAAGAAGCGATTGGAGGATCTGTTGGCCAAAGGCTTCATTCGGCGTAGCGTATCGCCATGGGAGCACCGTCCTCTTCGTCTCGAAGAAGGATGGAAGTTGGCGTATGTGCATTGATTATCGTGCTCTTAACCAAGTGACAGTCAAAAACAAGTATCCTTTGCCTCGCATCGAGGATCTGTTTGACCAACCGAAGGAGCAAAGGTGTTCTCCAAAATTGATCTTGATCGAGGGTATAATCGATCCGTGTGAGGAAGCAGGACATTGAGAAGACTGCTTTCTCCACTAGGTATGGGCATTATGAATTTAAAGTTATGTCTTTTGGACTAACTAATGCTCCTATTTGTCTTTATGGAGGCGATGAACAAGATGCTACACAAGTACCTTGATGAGTTTGTGGTAGTGTTCATCGATGACATTCGATTTACTCTAAATCGGAAGAGGAGCATGAGCGACACTTGAGGCTTGTCTTTGAGTACCACGAGGAGAATCAATTCTTTGCTAAGCTGAAAAAGTGCGAGTTACGGATTTGAAGTGGGTTTTCTTGGCCACATCATCAATCCGAGAGGGCATATCTGTAGATCCTAGCAAAGTCTCGGCAGTTTTGGATTGGAAGAGGCCTTCCAATGTCAAAGAGGTGCGTAGCTTCCTTGGGTTGGCTGGCTACTATCGGCGTTTTGTGCAGGATTTCTCTATCATTGCCAAGCCACTTTCACAGTGACTCACAAAGGGATGAAGTTCCAAAGGATCACAGAGTGTGAGCACGGCACTTTGAAGGAGAAGTTAGTGGCTGCTCTGTTCTTACCCTTCCCGAACCAGGGAAGCGCTTCACTTGTTTATTACGATGCTTCTCGGTTGGGACTTGGTTGTGTGCTCATGCAAAATGGCAAGGTGATTGCTTATGCTTGAGGCAGCTGAAAAAGCATGAGCGTAACTATCCCACCCATGATCTTGAGCTAGCCGTGGTGTTTGCATTGAAGATATGGAGGCATTATTTGTGCAGCGAATCTTGTGATATTTTACTGATCACAAGAGCCTCAAGTACATCTTTACTCGTAAAGATTTGAACTTGAGGCGGAGGAGGTGGCTAGAATTGATAAAGGATTATGACCTCACTATCCGGTATCATCCGGGAAGGCAAATGTGGTGGCCGACGCTCTCGATAAGACAATGCCCCTGTTGTTGATTGTCTTGTTGCTGATTTTGAGCGTTTGGGAGTCTCCTCTTGCTTTGCGGGGACCGTGCAAGCTGAAACTCAATTGATTCTTGAGTCGATTCCGAGCGTGTCGGAGGCACAAAGAAGATGATCGTTTGCTCCAGCCCAGGTGAGGAACGCCTTGAGGATGGCAAGTCGGGAGACTTTACCGTTGATGATGCGGAGTTTTGAGGTTTCAGGGCCGTCAGGCGTGCCCCTAAATCTCAAGTGAAAGAAGACATTCGAGAGAAGCTCATCGCACCCGTGCACGGTCCATCCTGGAGAGACCAAGATGTACAGGACTTGAAGAAGAATTTACGGTGGAAAAGGATGAGAGTGGATATTGCCAAGTTTGTGGCGTCTTGTGGGATTTGCCGGAAGATCAAAGCTGAGCATAAGCGTCCGCCTTTGTTGCAGCCATTGGAGGTCCTCTGTGTGGCCATGGGATGACATCTCCATGGATTTCGTGGTTGGTCTACCTCGTTCTCCACGAGGAAGGATCTTTGTTTGGGTTGTGGTGGACCGTCTCGGCAAGTCTGCGCATTTCATTCCCATCCGCACGACCAATTCAGCGAGCGAGTTGGCTCCCATCTATGTGCGGGAGATTGTGAGATTGCATGGTGTACCCAAGACCATTATCTCTGATCGGGATGCTAAGTTCGTCTCCAAGTTAGGAGAGTTTGCAGAGTGCTTTGGAGTGCAGCAGCTTTGCCTTAGTACCGCTTTTCACCCTCAGACAGATGGGCGATCTGAGCGTACCATCCAAACTTTGGAGGACATGCTCGGGGCTGTGTGATGGCTTGGAAGGGTAGCTGGGAAGACCATTTGCCCCTTGCAGAGTTTGCTTACAATAACAGCTACCATTCCGAGATCCAGGCTGCTCCTTATGAGGTAGTCTTGTATGGTCGAGTGCAGATCGCCACTTTGTTGGGATCTTTGTGGGCGAGAGAGCTATTCTTGGACCTGGATTGGGTTCAGCAGACCGTTGATCGCGTGTCGGAGGTTCTAAGAAAAACCTTCTCGCAAAGACAAAGCGCATGTAAGAGCTATGTCGATGTGGCGGCGGCGAGACTTGGAGTTTGAGGTGGGTGATAGCGTACTCTTGCGAGTATCTCCCACCAAGGGTGTGGTGCGTTTGGCACCAAAGGAAAGCTCAGTCCAAGGTATGTTGGGCCTTTTCCTATCCTCGCCGAGTTGGCGAGGTTGGCCTATCGCCTAGAGCTACGGAATCCATGCAAGGTGTGCATGATGTGTTCCATGTCTCGATGTTGAGGAAATACTTGCATGATCCGAGTTGGTGGTTCCATTGGAACCATTAGTGCTTCAGCGAGGACCTCACCTTCGAGTCCCGTCTGTGGAAATTCAGGGACTTGAGCGAGTGATGAAGAACAGGGCGCTTAAGTTTGTCAAGGTCTGTGGTCACATCAGACCGAGAGAAGCGACTTGGGAGCTGGAATCTCGCATCTTGCGAGAGGTATCCCGAGCTGTTCGCCTCAGGTATGTGATGTGAAAATTCGACCTTTTGGTTTTGCTAGGTTTCATGTTGGTGCGTTTAGATTCGAGGTCGAATCTGTTGAAGGAAGAATGTGACACCTCGGAGTGTCGTATCCTTAATTTTTGAGCATGATAAGGTTAAAAACAGTATGAGATGTGGAAATAAGGTTAAGATCATAAGGATCGGGGTTAATAACGTTTCGGGCCGTTTCGGGCCGTTTTAGGTTTTGGGCCTTCCGGGAGTTTTGGGCCTTGGTGGGCTTTGGTGGGATGGATTAGGACTCCGTAACGGACTAGGATTGGGTTGAGGGCTGTTAAAGGGGCTCCCCTGCCCCCTTGCGCCCCATCTCAGCCCTTGCGCCCCCACCTCCCTCTTGCGCCCTCTCCTCCCTCCCTCCTCCTAAGCCCTAGCCCCCATAACCGTCGCATCCCCTCCCTTTCCTCCACCTCCACACCACCTCCCCTCCACCCCTTGCTGCCCTAGGGTGGCCTCCCCACCCCTGCACCTTGTGGAGTCATCCCGTGGAGCGAGGAGCGAGGAGCAAGGAGCGAGGAGCGAGGAGCGAGGAACGTGGAGCGAGGAGCGATTCGCGAGGAGATTCGCGGAGATTGATTGGAGTTTTGCGCTTCGGGCAAAGGTATGATCTTGGGGATCCTTGGGGATGATCTAGGTACTGTTATTAGGGTGTTTATCAAGTTTTTAGATCAATTGGAGGCGCTGGTTTGAAGTAATTTGGGTTAGATCTAAACTTGTCCACGTTTCTGTTTTCGGGCAGATTGAGCAGTCGAACTAGGGTTCGAGTTTCCGTCGATTTAAAATCCGAATCAGACCGTACGGACTTCTAGGAAGTTGTAGATAATTTAATTATCTTTCCGTGGACGTAAAGCACGTTAATTTCCGATCAGCCGTTTGAAAGTTATGGCTGTTTTACCGAGCGCCTAAAAATCTGTAACGTAACTGGAACAGATTGTGGTAATCTGTAGATTAAACAATTTTAGAGTCCGAATCAGTCTTTCCCTATAACTAGAAAAAGTTGGGAAATTTCCTAAGCTTCGCGACGGTGTACTCGTTTATTCGATTTGGAGTCCCAGAACTCAAGTTATGCCTTTTGCAAGGCTGCTGTTCCGCCGGGACAGAACCTCTGTTTTTAGGTTTTGCGAGTAGTTGGCAATGTCGGGTTAGATGGGGGCGTGTGTACTGTTTTGAGGTTATGATTGTGAGTGTGTGATGCCTATGTGCAGGTGGTGTGACCCGGAGTTCCCTCTTCTTCCCGCCAATCCGTTGCACGTGGTTGAGGCAAGTGTGTTGTGATGGATAGCAAGTTGTAGGTTGCATGTTGAAATTAGATGGAATTGCCTACATGATATATGTCCACTTGCCATGTTTTAATGATTGATATGATATGATGAGCATGTTTAACGTATTATGATGCCATGTGTTAATATGTGAATTGAATATGATAATTGGCATGGTTGCATGCATGTCATGAGATAGGGCGAGGGCGGTGAGAAAGTCTTAACTAGTCGCAAGGTCGGTGAAAGTTATGACTAATCCGGAACGCCATTGAGTAAGTCCTATGTCGTGATTCCATCCACGTGGTGTTTGGAAGCGAGTAGGCACCCTTCATCTTCGGGATGGAAGGGAGGAAAGGGTGCACACCGACGGGTGTGTACTTCCCATACCGGTATGAGGTTCCAGAGGGTCAGGAGCAATGCATTACATCGCATACAAATTGATGATGATATTGATAAGTATTCATGAATGAGATGTTATACATGCTGAAAGATGTTATTGACTTGTTGTTATGCTTGTTGTCCATTGCAGTATGCTTGCCGAAGTTTTCGAACTCACCCTTGTGTTTTCTTGTTGTTTTAGGTACCATGAGAACGGCATGCGGGAAAGGGAATAGTCACACTCTCACACGTTGCTTCACCTTAATGTTTCCCCAAGTCAATTCATTTAGTTGGATAATAAATTGCGTGTGATGGCCTTTAAATTAAGTCTTAGCTTGGTTAATGAGAGTTCTATTGTTTGTTTGACACTTGGAACTTTAAGAGCTTGATGTTAGTCTTTTATTGTCGTTAAGACTTTATTTATTGCTGTTTAGATGTTTCTCTTATTGCCATATAATGCTATATTGTTGCTGTTTCTTAAATTCATGATAAAACAAAGGAGGTGCTGCCGAAATCTCGGTTTTTAGTCTATGCACCTTTGCTGGAATTTGATGTTAAATGTGGTATTTAGATGTTGTTTAGCTTATGTTTGGTAACATTCAGGCATAGTAAATGCCGGGGTGTTACATGAGCTAAGTAAACTCTTTCTCGCTAAGTGATCGTTTTGAGAGTTTGTTTGTCGTTTGGTTCGGTTTGAGTTTTTGTGTGGTTGTCTTGTATTGCAAAGAAGTCTTTTGTTCCGTAGGGACTTTATTTTTGGTTCTTGGTGTTCTTCGGATTCGAGGTCGTATCCTGTTAAGGGGGAGAGAATGTGACATTATGGAATGTGACAATATAGAATACGGCTTTCGGTACGACTTTATATCATGTTTTCGGGTCGTTTCTGGGTGTTTGGACCTTTCCGGGGGAGTTTGGGCCTTGGGGGGCCTAATTGGGCCGTAGGTGGGGGTCCCCGGCCCATGTGGGGGAGGAGGTGGGCAGCAAAACCCACCTCCCTTGCGCCCCCCCAAGTCATGCGCCCCTCCTAGGGTTCCCCCCATAGCCGCCGCCCCCTCCTCCTCTCCTCCATGCCAGGCGCCCCCCATGGCGCCTCCCCTCCCACCCCTTCCCACCTCTAGCCGGCCCTAGCTCCACCTCTCGTAGCCCTCCATCTCGCTGTCTGGGAGCTCTCCGTCCATGAAGATCCAGCGTTCCCGGCGATTTCGGCGTTCCCGGTGATTGGAGGAGAGATCGGGCCGCGAGGAGGACACGTTCGTCGACCGGGTGATTCACCAAGAAGAGGTACGCCTTAGGGATCTTGGTTGTAGAGTTTTGGTGCTGGTTAGATGGGGGAGATTAGGGTTAAATTTGGTGTTTAGGTGCTATGATTAGAAGGATTTAGGATGATTGCAATTCTGTCCCATGTTCTGTCCTCGGGCAGATTTGAACCCCGATTTAGGGCTTGAGTTTTGGGAATATTAGAGGCAGTTTCTGGTCAGCCGGCTGCTGAGAAAGTTGTAGGTAATTGAATTATATTTAATTGGACACTAAGATTGTTAAATTCCTTCCAGCCGTTTAAAAGTTATGGCTGTTTTACCGAACGCTATCCAATCTATGACGTAATTTGGACAGTCTGTGCTCAACTGTACATTATAGGATTTTAGAAGCCGAATCAATTTTCGTGAATACTTAGAAAAAGTTGGGAAATTTCCTAATCTTTGAGAAAATGTATTCATTTACTTGATTTGGAGTTTTAGAACACAAGTTATGGTCATTGGAGCGCTGCTGTCCCGGTTGGATAGAGTGATGTTTTTCGGGTTTTTGGAGTGGGTTACGAAGTCGATGTAGATGATAGTTCTTGTATAGCTTTGTGGGCATGTTTTCAGTGTATTGTACCTATGTGCAGGTGGTGTGACCCCGGGAGTTCCTTCCACATCTCGCCACTCCGTCCCTCACGGTTGACGGCAAGTGTATTGGGATGGTTTTGGGCTTGGGTGGCCATTTTGATTTGTAGGGTTGCAATATGAATTCATAATGTGTTTAATTGCCATGCTTTCTCCTTGCTTGTGTTTTGATGAATATAGTTTGTCAAATGGCTATGCAATGGTTAATTTGAGTATTTATGCAAGTTGAATCATGTTATGGCATATGTGCATTCATAATGGAAGAGGCGACCCATTCTGATGCGGGCCTCTGTGTTCACACGTAGTGAACACGAAAGTCCTACCTCGTAGTCCCATCCACAGTTGTGTATGGGAGCGAGTTAGTAAGAGTAGGCACCCTCCACGGGATGGAAGAGAAAGAGGGTGCACACCGACGGTTGTGCACTCGGTAATACCAGTATGTGCTAAGCAAAGAGGCATGATGCACCGCATTCCATTGCATTGCATTGCATAAATGAGAATGTGAATGAGGAAGTACATGAGAATGTGAATGAGAAAGTCTTCATGGATGGTTTCCATGGTTGGTGATCGGTATGATGTATGTATGTGAATTGTTATTGTTTTGCTCCATTACAATACACTTTGTTGAGTGATGAACTCACACTTGTTGTTTAACGTTTTCTTTTAGGTACCTTGAAACCGGCTGGGGAAAAGAGAGCTAGACTCACGTCATCACTTAGCATCACACATTTAAACAATGACAAGCTCCTTCCATAGTTGTGATGGTTGTCTTATCCAGTTAGACCTTGGATTAGTTATCTCGTTGGTTGCCATGAATAATCGTTTACTTCTTATTGGTTTAGGTGATGATTAATTCTATGTGTTGAGTTTGAATTGGTGTGGAAATCATAGGTTGTCATGTTATTGTTGTCTCCCATTATGCTATCTCGTTATGCTATTATTATTGATGCTTAAAACCTGGGAAAAACAAAGGAGATGCTGCCGAAATTTCATTTAAAGCTTTTAGCGTAGCTGCTGAAGTTTATTGTTAAATATGTGTTTTGATTGCTTCTAGTATCGTTTGGGTGACATTCGCGGCATACTAGGTGCTGGGGTGTTACAATGGTTGTACCATCGTAGAGAAACACAAACCCAGCCTGAGATTTGGCACTGTGGGAATCAGACACATAGTCAACATTCGTATATCCCATCATGGTTGAGCCTTGGTCCTTCTAGTAAAATAGGCCAAGTTTTTGTGTACCTTGGAGGTATCCGAGTAAAGTCTTGACACCAGTCCAACGCCTTCTAGTTGGGGCTACACTGTATCTAGCTAACAAATTTACTACGAATGCAATATCAGGCCTGGTGTAATTCGCAAGGTATATAAGTGCTCCTATAACTCTTAAGTATAGAACTTTAGGTCCTACGAGTTCCTCACTTTGCATCTTTAGTCTGAATGGATCTTTATCCACTTCAAAGGATCTTAATACCATGTGGTCCTTTAAAGGATGAGATTTATCATGTTAAATTTTTTCAATACTTTCTTGGTATAGGTAGACTAGTATACAAAAATTTCTTCTGAAAAATGCTCTAGCTGCAGGCATAAGCAATATTTGGTTTTACTCAAATCTTTCATCCCAAACTCCGTCATAAGGTAAGAGTTTGCTTCCTTTATGTCTTATGTTGTTCCGATGATATTCAAATTATCAACATAAATTGAGATGATACATAATCTATTATATGACTTCTTTATGAACACTAAGGGACAATCATCAATATTAGAGTGACCCTTCTTCAAGAGAAACTCATTAATTCAGTTGTACCATAATCTCTCTGACTATTTTAATCCATATATCGATATCTATAGTTTGGCACTATATATGTTGCGATTACTTTTATTAGGATCTAGAATTTTAACTCCTTCAAGAACTCTCATATAAATATATGTATTAGTGATCCATATAAATTTATGGTCAATACATCCATCGACTGCATTGATAAGCTCAATTTAGCTACCATTAATATTAAATATTGAAACGTTATTCCACTCATTACAGGTGAGTAAGTTTCATCGTAATCGATGCCGCATCTCTGCATGAAAGTTTGTGCTACAAGCCTCACTTGATATCTCATCACCTGGTTGTTTTCATTTCTCTTCTAGTTGAAAACCAATTTGGATCCTACAGGGAACACTTTAAGAGGTATTTGGTCAATAGGACCGAATACTATCCTTTTGTTAAGCGAGAGCAATTCTGCCTCAATTACTTCTCTTCATTTGATCCAATATGAGCGCTTCTAACACTCCATCATAGACTTTGATTCTAGATCCAGATCAAGATTTTTAGAAATTTTTTGAGGTAAAATATATGTCGATAATTATAGTCTTTCTATTATACAACTCTCTTGAATTCACATAATGAATGAAAATTTATTCATTAATTTTTTCCAGTTCCTTGCAATTTCCCACAATGATAGAGTCTAGGTGTTCCGACTTTCCAACATTAGATTGTGTTTGAAAATACTCGATGAGGTTGTAACACACCGGCACCGCGCGTGCCCTGAATGTTACACCCTCAACTACAACTAGCCCAAGACAATAGAGTAATTCAACAAAGCAAGCTTACATCCTAGAAGGTTGCCGAATTTAATAAAAATTTCGGCAGCATCTGTAACACCCCGGCATTTAGTATGCTAGAATGCTACCAAACATAGACTAAACAACATCTAAATACCACAACTAACGATAAATTACAGCAAAGGCGCATATGCTAAAAACCGAAATTTCGGCAGCATCTCCTTTGTTTTATCATGATTTGAACAATAGCAATATCATAGCAAAAATATTTCATAACATAAGACATCTAAAGCAGCAATATATAATGGATAAAACATCATCATAAGTAATAAACCAAAACCAACCACACAAACATCTATAGCTAAGCAAAGAGGATCAACAGCACATTAAAATTATTCCATACACCTAGTTCAGGGCACTATTATTATGATCATGACTCAAGGTTGGTAAATTTGACTGGAACTACGTGAAGATGTGTAGCTAATGCCCTTTCCCACATGCCGGTGTCATGGTACCTAAAAAAACAACATAAACACAAGCGTGAGTTCATCACTCAGCAAGTATATTGCAATGGTACAAACAAAAACAATTACATGGCTACAACAACTCACATCATGTATATCATCTCATTCATGTTCACAAATCATTATCATCATCATTATGTATGCAATGCGATGTGATGCGATGCTCATATCTCCTTGGAAACTCATACCGGTATGGTTGAGTATACACCAGTCGGTGTGCACCCTCTCCCCCCTTCCATCCCGAAGATGGAGGGTGCCTACTCCTCGCTTTCGTTCACCGCGGTGAATGGAATCACGATGTAGGACTTACTCATTGGCTCTCCGGAATAGTCATAACTTTCTCACCGACCTTCCCCGGACTAGCTATGACTTTCTCACCGCCCGGGCCATGTATCATGCCATGTATGCAAATATGCCAACATCATGAATAACTTGTACATTAACACATGGCATCATCATAGATATCTTGTACATTAACACATGGCACCATCACGTAATAAACATATTCATCATATCAATGGCAAACATTAAAGCATGGCATGTGAACATATCATATATTCAAATTTCAATCTCAATCAATCAAACAATCTACAACCCGCAACCCATTCCAATACACTTGCCTCAACCACGGGCGATAGATTGGTGAGAAGTAGAAGGCACTCCCGGGGTCACACCACCTGCACATAGGTACCACACACTCACAATCATGTCCACAAAACAGTACGCAAACCCTCATACCCCGACGTTGCCAACTACTCGCAATACCCAAAAAAACAGAGGTTTTGTCCCGTCGGGACAGCAGCCTTCCAAAAAGCATAACTTGAGTTCTGGGACTCCGAATCAATTAAACGAGTACATCCTCGCGTAGCTTAGGAAATTTCTCAACTTTTTCTAAGTATAGTGAAAGACTGATTCGGAATCTAAAGTGGTTTAATCTACAGAATACCGTGATATGTTCCAATCACATCACAGATTTTAATACGCTCGGTAAAATAGCCATAACTTTCAAACGGCTGATCGGAATTTAACATTCTTTATACCCACTGAAAGGTATTGAAATTATCTACAACTTCTTCAACATGCGGACGACCAAATTCGGACTCTAAATTAGCGAAAAACTAAACCCTAGGTCGACTGCTCATGCTGTCCAAAACAGAGGACGTGGCAACTTCTAGATCTAATCCAATCTACTCAAATCCAGCACCACCAATTGATCTAAAAACATGATATTGATCCTTAGAACAGTACCTATCCCAACCCCAAGGAGTCCCATGGCCATACCTTCGCCCGACGCACGAAAACCCAATAGATCTCCTCCCGGATCGCTCCTCGCTCCAAATCCACCGGATCTCCTCGTCGCGGAGCGCTCCAATGGATGGATCTTCGAGGTGTTGAGGTGGACAACTCCCCTAGGGGCAGCAAGGGAGGTGGAGAGGGGAGGAGAGGGGTGGTGGCTCCATGGGGGAAGATGGAGAGGAAGGGGAAGGGTGGAGGCGCATGGGGGGCTAGGGGGTGGTGGCTAGGGTTGGGAGAGGGAGTTTGGGGCGCACCAAGGGGTGGGGGCCAGATTTGGCTGCCCAAAAGTCCCCCCTGGGCCCAAACCCTTCCACCGGAGGCCCAACTCAACCCCCAAGGCCCAATGTCCCCCGGAGAGACCCAAACACCCGAAAACGGCCCAAAAACACGCTATAAACGGCATAACATAAAGTTTTAACCTCCATTTACATATTTTATAATGTTTTGACCTCAACATCCACATTTTATAAGATTATGACACTCCGTGGTGTCACAGCATCTCCCCTAACACTAGGACATCCACTCAGCATACAAAAGATAGCAATAATATAACAACCATATAAAGGAACTTAAGATAACCAATCAGGCACAAACATGGGTCATGGTATCAACTAACCTCCATGACCCAACTAAGCACATAAACAACTACCACAAGTTTATTACAATATATGAATTCAATAAATTTAGAAGTGACATGTCGATATTGTGACATCATGGGATGTGACATTATGTAAAGTGACATTTTAGAATGGGACTTTATAGATTACGGCTTTTCGGTATGACTTTATATCGCGTTTTTGGGCCGTTTCCGGGTGTTTGGGCTCTTCCGGGGGTGTTTGGGCCTTGGGGGAATAGGCTCGGGCCTTAGGGGATCTATTTGGGACTTAGGTGGAGGACCTTGGCCCACGTGGGAGGGAAGGGGGGCAGCATACCTGCCCCCATGTGCCCCCCTAACCCTAGCCGCCCCCACATGCGCCCCTCCCTCTCCCCCATGCGCCACCTCCCTCCCTCTCCTCCCCACCTCTAGCCAGCCTTAGCACGGCCCTTCGTAGCCCTCCATCTCGCTGTCCAGGAGCCCTCCATCCATGGGGAACCAGCGATTCCGACGATCCCAGCGTTTCCGACGAGCGGAGGGAACATTCTATCGCGAGGAGGAGGCGTTCGTCGATCGAGTGGCTCGCCAAGAAGAGGTATGCTTTGGAGAATTTATTCGTATAGTTTAGGTGCTGGTTAGATGGGAAAGGTTAGGGTTAAATTTGATGTTTAGGTGCCGTGATTAGAAGGATTTAGAGAGATTGCAATTCTGTCCTGTGTTCTGTCCTCGGGCAGATTAGGTCATCAGTCTTCGGACACGATTTTGGCAATTTTAGAGGCATTTTCTGGTCAGCCGGCTATTACGACAGTTGTAGGTAATCCAATTACCTTTAATTGGAAACCAAGAATGTTAAATTCCGTTCAGACGTTTAAAAGTTATGGCTGTTTTATTGAGCGCTGTCCAATCTGTGACGTGATTGGGACAGATCGTGTTCAACTGTAGATTAGAGGATGTTAGAGGCTGATTCGGTCTTTTCAAATACTTAGAAAAAGATGGCAAATATCCTAAGCTTCGAGAAAATGTACTCGTTTACCTCATTCGGAGTTTTAGAACTCAAGTTATGCTAGTTGGAAGCCCGCTGTCCTGTTAGACAGATTCTCTATTTTTCGAGTTTTGGGAGTGGGTTACGAAGTAGATGTAGATGATAGATCTTGTATTGCTTTGTGGGTTTTTTTTAGTGTATTATACCTATGTGCAAATGGTGTGACCCCGGGAGTGCCCTCAACATCTCGCCACGCTGTCCCTCACGGTTGAAGGCAAGTGTATTGGGATGGCTTAGGGCTTGGGTGGCCATTTAGAGTGGTAGCATTGCAATATGAATTCATGATGTGATTAATTGCCATGCTTGCTCCTTGGTTGTGATATGATGAACATTATTTGATATTGGCTATGCAATTGTCATACTGAGTACTTATGCAAGTTCATACATGTTTGTGTGCTAGTTTGCCTTATGTGATCCTTGCGTGAGAATTGATGGATATGACTAGTTAATGGTTATGCATTTGTCATATGGATTATGAATGTAAGTTAAATCATGATTTTGGCATGTGTGCATTCATAATGGAAGAGGCGACCCATTCTAATGCGGGCCTCTGTGTTCACATGTAGTGAACACGAAAGACCTACCTCGTAGTACCATCCACGGGATGGAAGGGAAAGATGGTGCACACCGATGGGTGTGCACTCGGCAATACCGGTATGTGTTAAGCAAAGAGACATGTGCATTGCATTGCATGAATGAAGTTGTTTAATGAGATGCTTATGATGTTCTATGATGGTTTATGAAGATGTTTATGATGATGATGTATGAAAGGTTAATGAAGATGTTTATGGATGATGTTATTGTTTACTCCATTGCAATACATTTTGCTGAGTGATGAACTCACACTTGTTGTTTTATGTTGTTTTTAGGTACCATGAACTCGGCAGTTGGGGAAGCCAGTTAGCGTCACATCTCCACATAGTTTTATTCACCTAGACAACTACACACTCTCATTTGTAGTTGTAACGATTATCTTATTATGCTATCTTTTGTGCTTAGTTTTATTGTTCCCTTCATATTTGTTCATGTAACGTTGGAATTTATGTTATGGGCTTGAAATGATGATTTAACTCCTGTTAGTGTTGTTTTAGATGTCATCTATTATGCTATTATGATGTGATAATATTATTGTTGCTTCAAACCATGGAAAAACAAATGATATGCTGCCGAAATTTCGATTAAGCATTTAGCGTAGTTGCTGTAATTTAATGTAAAATATGTGATTTGGTTGTTGCTAGTATCGTTTGTGGTGACATTCGCGGCACACTAGGTGCCGGGGTGTTACAGATATAAACTACGGTGATTGAACACGTGTTTGTGCCACTACTCCCATCCATGCATGTCGGCCTCAAGGTACCTACAAACAATAAACAAGCAAGTGTGAGTTCCAAACTCAGCAAAGTGCATTAAAAGGTAGAATCTTAATCTTTTAACAACTGAGAATAATAATGGAACAATTTTCTTCCTAATTGAACTCAACAAGTACCTAGAACCATAATTACCACCGCCAATCATCGCATTTCACTTTATAACTCGATTTTGACGGGCTCTAAACTTCAATTAATACACATACCTCAATCGATAACCTCGGATGAGTCCACGACTCGATCCATTCGCAACCTGTCTATAGCCATCGACTCAGAGATAATCAATTACCACTCATTAATAGCATTATCATGCAATGCGATAGGCATACTCGATAATGAACAACTCAGAGCATAAGCACATAATTTGTCACAATCAACACATTGACTCACACTCATCTGTTCCATGCTATGCAATGCTCTTATGATTTCATGCTTAACATGCACCTTTCATTGCTCATACCTGTATGGCTGAGGGAACACCCGTCGATGTTCACCCTCTACCTCCATCCCATGGAGGTGCCTACTCTTACTGTCTCACTCCCATCCACCTCGATGGATGGGACTACGACGTAGGTCTTACTCTGGGGCACTTTGGATTAGTCATAACTTTCTCACCGATCCCACCGGATTAGTTATGACTTTCTCACCGACCTGGCCCATGCAATTACTTGGATATGAATGAGAATGATGTAATGTTTCTCATCCTATACTTTACACATTCATTTACCCATATACCAGTACCTTTCATCCCATAAGCATTTCATATCCGTCGTATAAGCAAGTATGATCCAACAACAACAGTAAGAAAAAGGAATAGGGTATTAAGTTTTAACGTTAAATATCACCAATTCGTCCTACTGTTCCACATGCACTTGCAAATAACATGAATACTAAATAAAAGAAAATATAACCCTTGTTCCTTTCCCACAACCGTATAGCCATTACCAAATGCACAAGCATATAACCCTGAGACATAAAACATGTCTTGCAGCCATACATGGAAATACCCAACCTGAAATAATCCAACACACTTCTACAATCATGCAATGCATCATGCACTTAAATCGTAATTATGAATAAGCATATGGCCACTGGGCCGCAGTAATAGTTGCAAGCATAAACATAACTAGTAGTTCGCAATCTGCAACGTGCAACATCAACAAATATAATTCAACAAGCATTCAACGGTCTGAAGTGCATCATTAGCATACAAGTAACTCATCAGACTTTCTACCACTTGTTACCCAATTTGGTTAACTTATATTTGCCTTAACCGTGGGAAGTGGAGTGGCGAGCGAAGAAGAGGCCACTCCCCCTGAAAACAGAAATCATAACAGCCACAACTTACTGACCAAACGATTTAATCACAACTTTATTTAACACAACGATGATCAACCCTAAAGCAACTCTCTGCCTAAACATGAGTGTAATACTCTTATACATAATAAGATAATGTTCTTCGCATGAAACCCCCCGTAACAATAAGTAGAATATAAGAACAGAAAAGCACAAACCCTAAGAGAAATAAATCAAATTATTATGTAAGTAAATCATCCACCGCAAGCAATTATCCTTTCTGCTAACTACAATCATGCCACAGGTACACAACCATGCTTATATGAATAGACAATAGTTATACATTCTAAATAAAGGCCCAATAAACGCACATGCTTATGAACCATTTAGTTGATGTAATTTTTCCCTTTTGTCACCCCAAGGAGATAAATGTTTTTCATTCCGATTGAATAGGGCCTATATCAGCATTACAACTTAAACCGAGCTTTCACTATTCTAGGATCTCAAACACTACCATGTGAAGTGACCAATCTTTTATGCCTTAGTCATGAATGTACAGCACTCTAATACAGACACTATCTCTTGAGCCTAAATCTCAAAAGGTATCAGCAATGGAAAAAAAACATACAAACAAGTAGGTGATGCATAGGGGTGTGCGGACATTAGAAAGGCTAGTAGCACCCATCTTTATATAATAGTCACATCACTACCGAACAGGTGCTTTAAATATAACAAACCATCACATTATCCTTGAATGGATTTTGGTAAATAAACCATAAAAACCTTAAGAGTCAATTGGGATGAGTTGTTTCAAGCACAAAACACTTCGTAAATTTATTACTTAACTAAAATCAAAAGTTGAGCATGTAAAATCCTATGGCAGTATGGCACATGCAACTGTATTAGCATCCAGATATATTCACCAAATCCATTTGTAAGTACAAAAAAAGACCAGCAAGATTGAGGAGCATCAGAACATAACATAACCTCAAATTCATCATATACCAAGCCCTAATAAGGAAATCAACAATTCAAATCTAGCAATCATCGCGAGTTTCAACTAATCCTCACAGTGACCATCATCAACTCAAACCGGAATTTGTAGCCAAAGCAGGATTACCTAGCGAAGCGAGGCCGGCTAGGGAGGCGATCGGCAGGGAGAGCAACCAGGGGGCAGCACCAAGCTGGAGGTGGCCAGGGCGGTGCCGAGCTGGAGGAGGTGCAGGGGCGGCGGTGCCGACTGGAGGAGACGCGGCGGCGCGCCGAGCTCGGGGACTAGGGCGGCGTTGCACGGAGAAAGCGGCGCCCAGAAGTAGGGCGACGGCCGGGAGCTAGGGGAGCCGAGGGAAGCGGCGCACGATTGGGGAAGGCGACGCACGGCCAGGGTGTGGCCAAGGGGCGCAGGGCCGGGGGAGGCGGCGGCGACTGGGTGGGGAGGAGGGCCAGGGGCACACGAGCCAGAGAAGGGAGGAGATGGCATCGGGCTGGGGAGGCAGTTGAATGGGGGATTTTTGGGAGGAGAGAGAAGTAGGGTTAGGAAGATAGGTGGGGGAGGGAAATTTCAGAAAACCCCTCCCACAACACCCCAATCTACCCTAACACTCACCAAGCTGAAAATTCCAAAATGTAGAGATCAGTCTACGATATTACAGAGGTTACCATCTTTAGCATGGCTCACTTCAAGGATTTTTTCAACATCAGGTTAAATTTCTTCCACTATTTTGGGTAGTGTTCTCACTTGTTTGGTTCTCTATTTCTGTGGAAATCTCCATAGAATTGAATCATATGAGCCCAGATGTCTCCCTCTCTTCTTCTCATGAGGTGTAAGAGTGAATTCAATATCCTTCTAGGGTATATGAGATTTTGTCACTCTCTTATGATCACTGAAGGTATCTGATAGATTATTAGCTATTTGTTACAGATTTATTATCATTTGAACTTCTAGTTCGGATTCTTAGAGCGAAGTTCTAAGGATTGAATGCATGTGACATTCTAATCTATTTCCTAGTTTTTTCAGTGTGGTACTTTTCTCCCCCTTAATGCCGAGAAATTGTACTCATCAAAGATACAATCAGCGTAATAAATCATATGTAGATCCTCTATCATATGATTAAGGAATTTAATAATTGACAGAGTTTCATAACTTACATAGATTCCTAACTTTTGGTGAAGGCCCATGGATGTACGATGTGGTTGTGAAATTGTTACGTATACATTACAACCAAATTTTCGTAGATGAGCAATACTTGTTTCTTTCCCACACACTTACCGCAAATGGGAAATTTCATGGTATGCAGTTGGTCAGAGTTGAATTAATACATCAGCATGCAGTACTGTGTGGCCCAACAGCTAGTGAGTAGCCTACAATTCTGCAAGAGTGGTCTAGTACTAAGTTTTATTCTTTTAATCAATGACTATGTAAGGCCATTTTGTGTATGGACATGAGGTATTGAATGTTCTACATTAACACCGAGAGCTATAAAATAATCACTAAATGCCTTTGACGTAAACTCACCAGCAGTGTCCATTTGGATGGACTTAATCCTTTCATATGGAATGGAGGATCTTAATTTAATAATTTAGGTGATTAATTTAGAGAAAGTATGGTTCCGAGTAGATAAGAGGCATACAATTAGCCATCTGCAAGACGCATCTATTAGTACTATAAAGTGTCTGAAGGGGCCCAATAGGAGCGTTATAGGTCCACAAATATCACCTTGAATTCTATCAAGGAAACTCGATGATTCTTCCCTAATTTTTAAATAAGAGGGTCTAGTTATGAGCTTCCCTTTTGCAAAAGCAAGGCATAATAAGTCTTCAAGTCTAGAAAAGTTAATAGTTTTTATGCTATGGTAAGAAGAATTATTAACATTTGTCTCATCATATAGGATGACCCAGTTGATCATGCCAGATCTTAAATATTTCTAGATTTTTAAGGATTGTTTTCATCGCAACAAAAACTTTAGGTTTTATATATGTATAGTATAATCCTAAGGAAACGGAAAGAAGTTTTTCGACCACACGTTTATTGTACCTGTTAAACTTAGTTATGAGTAGGTATTCTGTACCATCCTCATTTTGTCTCTATGAGGAAACCATTCAGACGAATATCTTTGAAACTTAATAGAGTACGACTGAACTCAGGGTACAAGAGAGCATACTCTATTATTATGTGAGTACATATAGAAATAACTATGACGGCTCTTCCAGTGCCAACAATGAGTGCATCGCTTCCGGTGAAGGTCATAATATTTCTAATTTGCTTTATCAAAGTCTAGAAATATTTAGTTTCTCTAATAATTTAATTTGTGGTGCAACTGTCTACAAAACATATTTCTCCTCCTACATTGGATTATATATTATTCTATATTAGGATTATAATTTAGTAATCAGACAATTGTTGTATCAGGAACATATTGCAAAATATAGAACAACCATAGCACAATGAATCAAATATCGTAAGAAATAAAAATTTATTCAACTTTAAATGATAATCGCTAAACAAGAGCATAGACTAATGTTTATTCAGGAACTAAAACTAAACCGATAAAGATACTCTTAAGAAGACTCATATACTCTTAAGAAGACTCATAAGGAATATGTGACATCGACTAGCAAAGCAAAAAAAATATGTAGGAGACTAGTTTACGTCTCCATATAAGTTGTGTGTGTCCTTCTAGGACTCCTCGAGCTCAACTACAAGAAGTTCGTCTTGATCTATGGGATCAAAAACCATGGTATGACTCTTCTCAGCATCTGTGTTAACAACAAATTGAACGGTAAAGTGTGCATCAACATTGTTCCCTGTGGTCCTTTTGACTTTTTCAATGGATTGTATGTGAAGGTCTTCCAAATGCTTTAGGGTGCAGTAGTTGCGTGACCAATGGCCATTGCATCCACACCTAAAGCAAGGTTGTGTAGGGTAAGCAATCTTGTTGGCTGAGTCTTGCTTCTGGAATCTCCCTTACCCTTTACATTTATTTCCCCACTAAGGTTTGCCTCTTCCCTTATGTATTCCACCATCCTTCAAATTTTCTCTTTACGCCTTTGGTTTTTTCATGTCCATGGTTATTGCTAGCCTGCTGAGCATTGCCTTTGTCCCATTCAAAAAAAATGATAACTCTTCATCAGGAGTTCACCATGCTTCTTTGCTTCTAGCAAAGCATAGATAAATTTAGACCTTTTGGTATTTGGCATGATGATACTTGTCGGCGTATTCTACACCAAGGTACCCGCTCCCCCGCACTAAAAAGCGGTCAAGTGGCGGCCAGGGCATGCTTGGGCCCACCGCCACGGCAAGAGAAAGAGCCCCACGGTGGTCGCCCCAGCGGACACGTGGCGTACAGGCCAGGCCGCTGGGCGCCCAGCAATGTGGTCGCCCAGCGGACACGTGGCGTACAGGCCAGGCCGCTGGGCGCCCAGCAAGGTGGTCGCCCAGCGGACACGTGGCGTCTGAGCCGAGCCAACTGGCGCCCGGCAATAATGTCGCCAGCCGGACCGCGTGGCGTCTGAGCGAGCCGCCAGGCACCAGCAATGTGGTCGCCCCAGCGGACACGTGGCGTCTGAGCGGCCGTTGGGCGTCGATAAGGTGGTCCCCAGTGCACCGCGTAGCGTCTGATCCTAGCCCGCTGGCGCACCATCCCGAGATAGTCTGCCGAGATCAAGGACATTTAATGCGAATCGTGCGCATTAAATGCGAAGCTATAGAGGCTGCGGCATGGCGCGCGCCTTCCCAGGCACATCATAATTGCGAGAGTCGCCACGGCGACACCTCATCCACTGACCAGGCAGCGTCGTTGGTAGGCGCGGGGCCCAAGGCAAGGGCGCGACAGCTGAGACCGGCCTTAAATGTTGCGTAAGGGCAGGGGCATGTGCATTAAATACGCCCGTGGCAGTGTAATGAGGGGGGGCTTGCAATGTAAGCCTCCCATGCGCCCCCAGCAGCCCAAGTATAAAAGGAAGCCGGGGTGCATGGGAAAAGGGGTTCAAAAGGCTGTAAGGTTTTCATCCTCTCCAGCAAGAACACAAGCAATACCAAGAAAGGCAGGACTAGGGCTATTACTCTCCGGAGGGCCTGAACCTGGGTAAAACTCTTTGCGTCCCCCGTTAGCCTGGGCCTCCGGTACTCCGTCGTCTCATCTTCCATTCCGAGGCGATTGCCCCGAAATCCCCCCATCGGAATCTCATAAGCACCCGTCTCGGAGGTGCCTGGTGGCTAATCTGCCCGGCCAGTGGCGCGCCAGTAGAGGAGCTATTGGTGGTTAGATCGCCCCCTTTCTTCCGTTTCAAAGTAGAGGCTCGTGAAGTAGGCGCTTGTCTTCATGGCGGATTCGCACTCCAAGCGTGGCAATCTGCCCGAAGAAAGTGGCGCTCGTAGCCGCTCCAGGCATTCGGGGAGGGAACCGGCTATCCCGGGTCCCTCCGCCGCAGGAGAAGCGCGCGTGACTCCCATGCCTGGGGGTCACCCTGTCCAGCGGCGCTTGGCGCTGGGGGATGACACTCCCGCGCGAAGCCTTCATGCGGCCCGGCTTCTTCTCGATCATCCCCGATGGCTGGGAAACACCCAGCCACTCCATGGTCGCGGGATATCGTCCACCTGGTGGACGTCGCACAACAGCAAGTTGAAGCGGCGACCCAGCCGGGGGCTTCCGACGCATGGCGGCAGGGAACGCGCGCGCCTGACGTGCCAGGTTCCAGCCGCCACGCGACGACCCCTCCCGGCATCAAGGGTCGGGACAAGGGGAAGGGAGTCCTGGTTGCAACCCCCTCTGTAACGGGGGGATGGGCACGTGACTCCGCTTCTTCCCGCGGTCCCCCCGAGTCAAGGGGGAACCGCGAAGACCTTCGATCTCGCCTTGATGAGGCGGCGTCGGTAGCGACGGTGACTGCGTCGTGTCCTCCGCGAACGTCGCGAGGGCGCAAGCGAGGCTCCTCCCTCGGACTCTGGCGGCGAAAGTCGCCTCCTCATCCTCTCCTCCGGGATCGAGGGTGGCGAGCATTGCTCCCCTACAACGTTGGATGCCAGGCGTTCTCTCTCCGCCTTTGGCAAGCTACATGGCCGGAGAGATTCCGCCCCGCCTCCATCGAGAAGTATGACGGTACCACCAACCCGGAGGAGTTCCTGCAAATCTACACCACGGTGGTGCGTGCGGCGGGAGGGTCCGAAAAGGTCATGGCCAACTACCTCCCGATGTCGCTGACGGGCTCTGCCCGGTCTTGGCTACTTAACCTCCCGCGAGGCTCTGTGCACTCGTGGGAGGAGCTATGCGATATTTTTGTCGCCAACTTTCAGGGCTCCTACGCTCAACCAGGCGTGGAGGATGACCTCCACGCTCTGGAGCAGGCAGAGGGGGAGTCCCTGAGAGAGTTCATCCGGCGGTTCAGCCACTGCCGCAACACGATCCCCCGGATCTCTGAGCAGTCGATGATTATTGCTTTCCGGAGGGGGGTCCGAGACCAGAAGATGCGAGAAAAGATGGCCACGCGCGTCATCTCAACCACGTCTGA
The DNA here is from genome assembly GCA_036346355.1 of Rhipidocladum racemiflorum. NCBI lineage: Eukaryota > Viridiplantae > Streptophyta > Magnoliopsida > Poales > Poaceae > Rhipidocladum > Rhipidocladum racemiflorum. The sequence continues at coordinate 28,205,190 of CM070571.1, forward strand.
GTTGTTCTCCCTGGCGCACAAGTGCGCCGAGCGGCAGCTTCGGAAGTGCGGCGAGACCTTCCGACTCGCGACGCGGCACCTCGAAGTCCTCGACCGCAAGAAGAAAAAGAAAAAGCGGAGGGACGCAACCGCTTAGGAGGTCTTGGTCGCCGAGCCGAGCCCAAATCCAGCGTCATGATGATCGGGACCGACGGACGAAGCGCCGGGCAGCGCGGCGACGCAGGGACCGTCGCCGCCGCTTCGCCGAAACGATGGCGGCAAGCCCTATTGCCCCATCCATCGAACAAGCGGACCACGACTTGGAGGACTGCCAAGTTGTGTCCAAACTGGTCGACAAGTGGCTCAAGAAACGCCGTGAGAAAGATCGCGAAGACGAAGGCAGCGAAGATGCGGCTCGCTTAGCCTTCCAAAGAAAGTGAGCGCGCGCGGTGGCGTTCATACACGGTGGCTCCGCCACCTACTCATCGAACTTCGCGGTACAAGCGGGATCTCGAGGCGGTGTGTGCCACAACGTCATCCTCCGGGCGGGTAGGCCATTGAAGTGGTCGGAGCAACGATCACTTTCGGGCCGGGCCGACCACCCGAGAACACCTCCGCCCTGGCCATCTCCGATCGTGGTGTCTCCCACGGTCCGCAATCTGGCGGGGCGGAGTCTGGTTGATGGAGGCGATGCCATCAACCTGCTATCCATTGGAGCGCGTACAGGCGCTCCAAATCCCGTCTGAGAATCGGCCCGCCCATTTCTGAGTTGCCCCGGGTGGGCCTCTTACCCACAGGACAAGTCCGGTTGCCGGTTACATTCGGAAGTTCGGAGAACTTCCGGACGGAGCTGGTGGATTTCGAGGTCGCTGATTTCGACCTCCCCTACAATGCCTTGCTCGGCCGCTCGGCCCTGGTCAAGTTCATGGCAGTGGCCCATTACGCCTACATGCTGGTGAAAATCCCATGGCCTGGGGGTCCAATTACGGTGAAGGTGGATAGATCGAAGCCTGCGCCTCGACAAGCGGTGCGAGGATCTGGCCGGCACCACACCGCCGGCGACGCGACAAGGGCGACAACCCGGTCTCCCCCTCGGCCAAGACCCGCGCTCCGCCCAAGCCTTCGTGCGAGGCAAAGTCAGTCCCCGTGGGCGAGGATGGCTCGGGCAATGTCGTCAAGATCGGCACCGACCTCAGCGCCAAATAGGAAGACGCGCTCGTCACCTTCCTCTGGTCTAACCTGGATGTGTTCGCACGGGAACCATCAGAAATGACCGGGTCCCCAGGAGGTGATCGAGCACCGACCGCAACGCTCACTGGAGCGCACCGGTTCGGCAAAGATCCGACGGGCGCCAGAGCGACAGGATACCATTCGGGACGAGGTGGAAAAGCTTTTGTCCGCCAAGATTGTGCGGAGGCCACCTATCCGGAGTGGTGGCCAACCCCGTGCTCGTGAGGAAGTCCAACGGGAAGTGGCGAATGTGCATCGACTTCACCGAGCCTCAACAAAGCTTGCCCCAAGGACCCATACCCCCTTCCGCGGATAGACATCGTCGTCGACTCCACGGCGGGGTGCGAAGCTTTGTGCTTCCTCGATGCCTACTCCGGCTACCACCAGATCAGCATGGCGCAAGAAGATGAAGAGAAAACTGCTTTTGTGACTCCTCTCGGTGTATACTGCTATGTCAAGATGCCTTCCGGCTGAAGAACGCTGGCGCCACCTATCAGCGGGCCATGCACATAGTGTTTCGGCCCCAAATAGGGAAGAACCTGGAAGTATATGTCGATGATTTGGTGGTAAAAACAAAAAAGGCCGATGAGCTCGTTCAGGACCTAGAAGAAACCTTCTCCCGCCTCAGAGAATATTGTATAAAGCTGAATCCCGAAAAGTGTATGTTTGGTGTTTCGTCCGGGAAGCTACTCGGGTTCCTGGTCTCCAGTCGTGGGATCGAGGTCAATCCGGAAAAGATAGAAGCGATTGAGCGGATGCAACGCCACCGGCTCAAGCAAGCTGCGATGCTTGACCGGTAAACTAGCCTCCTTGGCCGATTCATAGCCCTACTGGGAGAAAAGCCTGCCATTGTTCAAGCTGTTGAAGAAAGACCAACTCATTTGAATGGACCCCGAGCGCATGGGCATTCAAGATCTGAAGGAGTACCTCTCCTCCCCGGTATTAGTCGCCCTGAGTCGGGCGAGCCGTTCTTTGTTATACGTGGCGGCTAGCCCCTCCGTGGTGAGTCTGGCCCAGTGGCGGAGCGGGAAGGGATTCAACGGCCGGTCTACTATATCGACAAGGTGCTCCATGGCCAGAAAGCAGGTACCCTCAAGCTCAGAAGATGGTGTATGCCGTGCTGATAGCGTCGAGGAAGCTACGCCACTACTTTCAGGGGAGAGAGATCACAGTGGTCTCCTCCTACCCCCTGCGCGAGATCCTCCACAACCGGGAAGCGGAGGGCCGCATCGCAAAGTGGTCTGTCGAGCTGGGGGAGTTTGCCATCAAGTTCGCCCCTCGCACTGCTATAAAAAGTCAAAGACTAGTGGACTTTGTCGTCGAGTGGACTCCAGCCGAGTCCGAAGTTGAAGAGGACCCCGTGCCCTCCCCTTGGACACTCTTCTTCGACGGGTCCTTCAGGCTGGAAGGCGCGGGGGCTGGGGTCCTCCTGGTTTCTCCGACCGGGGACCCCCTCAAATACGTGGTCATCCTCGACTTTAAGGCCACTAACAACGTCGCCGAGTACGAGGGCTTGCTGGCTGGGCTTCGGGCCGCCGCAGCCATCGGTGTCCGACGCCTGCAGGTTAAGGGCGACTCCCTGTTGGTCATCAATCAAGCAAGGAAGGATTTCTCCTGCCCTGACCCCGTCATGGCGGCGTACCTGGCGGAGGTCAGGAAATTGGAGCGGCACTTCGAAGGGTTGGGATATACCCACATCCCACGACGCGACAACCATCTGGCAGACGAGCTCGCCCAGCTCGCCTCAACCAGATCTCCTGTACCGGTCGGGGTCTTTGAAGAAAGGCTTCCGCGACCATCCATCGCAGCCCCCGTTTCCGGTGGGGACGATGGTGATGCCGCTTCAGCCCTCGCCTCTGGAGGGAAAGTGGATCCGGCGGAAACGCCCGGCCAGGCGGAGTACCCGGACGACCACTTCGTGGTCGCTGTACTTGACCGGGAAGGCACATGGATGGATCCGATCCTGGCCTACCTACGGGATCAAGTGTGCCCCGATGATGATGCGTCGTGAAGAAGGTAGCACGAAAGGCCAAGTGCTATACCCTGGTGGGCGGGGACTGTCTGGCCGGGGTAAGAACGGAATTCTTCAAGTGCATCACTCGGGAAGAGGAGCGGTTGCTCTCGATATCCATGGAGGCGTGTCACGGGAGCCATGTGTCCGGCGAGCGATGGCGGGAAAAGCTTTCCGTCAAGGGTTCTATTGGCCGACCGCCCTCCAGGATGCTTGCGAGCTGGTGAGGAGATGCGAAGCGTGCCAGTTCCACGCCAAGCAGATCCACCAACCGGCCCAAGCTCTGCAAACTATCCTACTCTCTTGGCCCTTCGTGGTCTGGGGGCTGGATATCCTGGGCCCGTTCCCGCGAGCCACAGGGGGCTACACCCACCTGTTCGTCGCCATCGACAAATTCACTAAATGGGTGGAAGCAGAGGCAGTGAGGTCCATCACCGCCGCAGCTGCGGTCAAGTTCATGCAAGGGATATTCGCCCGCTTCGGGGTCGCCAACCGCATTATCACCAACAACGGCGCCTGATTCACCGGTAGCGGCCTTCTTAGATTTCTCGTGAAGAGATGGGCACCAAGGTCCGCTTTGCCTCGATCGCCCACCCCAAGAGCAACGGCCGGTCGGCGGGCCAACGGCTGGCCGAAGGGCCTCAAGACACAGGCGTTCGACCGACTCCACAAGCGTGGCGCCCGATGGACTGAAGAGCTCCCGGCTGTGTTATGGTCACTTCGGACCACTCCTAGCCGAGCTCACGAAACTCCTTTCTTCCTGGTCTCTGGCCCGCGAAGCTGTTCTCCCTTCGGAATTGGGCCAGGATCACCCGCGTTGTGGCATTCACGGAAGAGGAAGCAGGAGGGTCTGCGCCGAGGCGACATCAACCTCTGGAAGAAGCGCGGGATCGGCGGCTGCGGCGCCGCAAGGTACCGGCAAAGTCTCGGCGGTACCACGCCTCCGGGTCAATGAGAGAACAGCGTTGGGCGACCTGGTCTTCTGCGAAGAATCGATCGCATGCTTGGTCGCATAAACTATCTCCACAGTGGGAGGGACCCTTCAAGGTGGTCTCAGTCTCTCGTCCCGGGGCGGTCAGGCTGGCCACTGAGGACGGCGAGGAGCTGGCGAACTCCCAGAATATAGAAAACCTACGCAAGTTCTACCCTTGACCAGGTTGTAAGTCCACGGCTCCGTCCCCCGACCGGCCGAGGGTGTCTTCCTCTCCACTTCTTTGGTTGGGGAGGCCTTACATTTTAAATTAATATTCGCCTTACGATTGTCAGAAGTTGTTGTTCTTGTTGCCCCTTTTCCTTTTCGATCTCTTTCTCATTTGTTGAGCGGCCGAGCGCTGCTCGTGGAACCTCTTGCCTTGCAAAAACCGGTGGCAAAGGTGGAGCCACTAAGTGAGAGCGTCGTGCGAGAATGGGCGGTTGAATGGCTAGCTTCGGCCACGACCCCGTGCGGTCATGACACTCGGGTGTCCCGTGGGGTCGGCGACTCGAGCACCATCGTCAAAAACCAGGTCTTGCCCACGACTCACCGAGCGCTGCTCCTAGGGGCCGTCTAGGAGGAAAATTTTGCTAAGGCAAGGGATCCAAGGAAAAAGATCCCCTGGTGCAAAACCCTGAGTTTCTAAGCGGTCACGTGCTCGTTCGCGTGAAGCGAGGAAAGTTAAAGTAAAAGAAGTCTCACGAGCAGCGTGGCGGGAGGCGGTGCTCTAGCCGTTTAAAGCGTCTTGCATTTAAAGTCTTTTACGAATGCGGCCAGAAAAAAAAAAAAAAAGCTGCTTGAGGGTGGAGGGTCCTCCGCGTCATCTGCCGCCTCCTCGGCTGCCGCCGCGTCTTCAGCAAGGGGGGCCACGTCCAGCGCCATCACCACGTCCTCCGCCACCACCTCCATCTGGGGGTTCTCCATCGCTAGCTGGGCGGCAACCTGCTCGGAGGCATCGTGAACTCGCTCCTCCGCCTGCGCCCAGTCGCCCTCAAACCCTTGGACAGTAGCTGCGGGATCAAAGTTGGCGTCACGGCCGCCTGATGGCCAGCGCGTGCCAGCCGTGGCAGCTGCAGCTAGCGCCCCTCTGGGCGGACCCGAGCGGAAAGGGCGGCGCGGCGCGTGAGGAAGTCCGCGATGCAGCGGCGAAGGCGTAATGCCGTGGCCTCTCCTCCCGCGGACCCGGCCGCTCGGCCCAGTGGAGCAAGGTAGCCACCGTCCGATTGAAGGCGTGGCGCAGCATCCGCAGCGTATTCACCTCCGACTGAGCCCGATCAACCCTCTCCGCCTCCAGCGCCGCGGAGAGCCGCTCGGCGCGGCGGGTGCTTTGCTCCTGCTGCTCCCGCTCCCTCCGCAGCTGCAGTTCCAGCCCCGCCCCCCGATCGCGCAGGTCCTCCACCTCCTTGCGGAGGCGGTTGATTTCGACTCCCGCCTCCGTCAACCGCTCCCTGCTCGTCACCAGACGATTGCTCGTGCTGGAGTAGAGCTCGCCGAGGGCCGCCAGCAGAGCATCAGCGTCTGCCGAGGGAACGAGGCGGCGGGAGTTCGAGGTAGGGGCAGGGCGAGCAGACCTTAGTCTGAGCAGCGGCAGCGGCCGTGTTGCCACAGGAATCGCCCGCCGGCCCCTGGCGAATCCTGAGGCTCAGCGACCCGGCTAGCGCCTTACGGCCAGCGGCACCTTAGCCCGTCCGTCACGGAGCGTGAGATATCCGGAGTAGGAACCCTGGACAAAGGGGAAACAGCAGTAGGATCGATCTTAAAAACTTGAACTTTTATATTGCTTTTGCGTCTCTGGTGAGTACCTAAGCGCTGGCCTTGGGAAGCGAGCACGCTCGGAATGAGACCGGCCCCCGCCCGTATTGCCCGGCCCGGTGGCGGAGGAGGCTCCCATTCTGAGTGGCGGCGGCGGAGGCGGCGGATCCGCCACACGGCAGCGGCAGCGGAGCGGAGCAAACCCGCCATTCTTTGGCGGCGGAGACGGAGGCGGAGGAAGATCCACCAGCCGTGGCGGTGCCGGTACAAAAGGGACCGGCAGCGGAGGGTCCATCGTCGTGCCCCCGGCAGGGGCAAGGGTGGACGAGCCCCCGCCGGTCGACGAGCCCCCCGCCACCATGGAGGAACCCGTTGCCGCAACCGAAGAAGCCCCCGCGGCCGACGTGGAAGTCCCGCCGGTGAGCCCAGGAAGCGGGGCCTGCTGGGAAGGATGGGTGGAGTAAATGCGTCATCATCCGGCGCTGCGCCTCACTCGGTCGCCTCCTCACGACCACCCGGCGAGGAGGATCCGGATTGTTAAGGTCGCTGGCGTGTCACGGCGGGCGTGCCCATGGCATCCATCGAGGGCAGGCGCGGATTATCGCCAGCGCGCTCCGAGGACAACCGGCAAAGTGGGACGCGCCCGCCCGGAAAGCGGCGGGGCAGGGCGGATAGGCCAATTGCAACATCCACTGTCGATCACATCGTCGGCCAAATTCCCAAATTTGTTAGCACAAAAGGAAAAGAATCGCGAGGAGGGAGGAAATCTTGTTAGAATCGTGTTTTGCCGGAAAGAAATAGAAGTAACAAGGAGTGATGTAGAGTGGAGCAGGTTACCTCCGGGGATACTCCGGGTCCCATCGCCTTGGCCCATGTACTGCCAGGCCGGGCGGACGCGGCGGCGCAGGGGGCACAGCCTCCGGGCAATAAAATCCCGGATTACCATGGCCCCTGTCGGCCGCCCGTCATGGTAGTCGGCCGACGCGGGCCAAGATCGCTGAGCTCGGCGCATCGCTCACCGGAGCCCCGAGTTGGGGTTGCTGACCGCCAGGCGGCGGAAGCTCCAAAGACTTCAATGCCATTGTCGTCCTCGGCGTCTGACCACTCTGGCGCCAATCCCTCGATTGGACCGGCAATCCAATGGAAGGTAGCGCGCAACGATCCCGTCCGCGAACGCGGTGACAGCTCCCGGCGACCTGCGGGGTACCGCCTGCAGCGCGAAGAGTGTAAAAGAAACGAAAAAGGAGAAGGTTGGGCAGCACTCCCACGAACATCTCGCAAAAGTGAGCAAAGGCAGAAAGGAGGATAACGGAGTTGGGAGGAAGGTGGATGTGATGAATGGCGTAGAAGTTGAGAACAGAAAGATAAAAGTCGGAGACCGGCGGTAGCAGCCGGCAAGGCTGCCACCGAAGAAAACCACTTCCCGGGCCGGCAGCCAAGGCTCAACGATCCGGCGCGGAGGCGAAGGGCGCCCCCGGTGATGGTCTGGGAGAACCTGCCGGCCCTCTCCTCCTCGATAGACGAAGAAGGAAGTACCGGAGCCATTGGGAGGAGAGGAATATCGGAGCGCGACAGTAAAGGGGAAGAAGCAAGGGAACCTAAGGCGTCGGGAAGAGGCGGAATGAGGGGAATTGGAAGGAGGAAGAACTACTCCCCCCTCGATCGGCCTCTTATAAGGCCGCGGAAGGAGAACCGGCGGGAAAACCGAAAGGGCGCGGCGGTTCGAAAAAGAGGAAGTTTAAGAGCCTCATAAAGGGGGGCGAATCCCAAGGAACGTGCGGCAGTTACAAGGAGGAAGTAACCGCGCAAACCGCTGAGAATCGGAGAAGCCGGAAAGATCTTTTTGCGGCGCGCGGGCTTTTGAAGGGCCCCACCCGGGAGCCGGAGCGGTTCTCAAGACGCCAATTAGAGAAGAAGAAGAGCAGAAGACCAAAAAGCGCTCCTGGGTGGGCCCGGGGGCTACTGTCGGCGTATTCTACACCAAGGTACCCGCTCCCCCGCACTAAAAAGCGGTCAAGTGGCGGCGAGGCAGGCTTGGGCCCACCGCCACGGCAAGAAGAAAGAGCCCCACGGTGGTCGCCCGGACACATGGCGTCTGAGCGAGCCAGCTGGCGCCAAGCAATGTGGTCGCCAGCGACACGTGCGTCTGAGCGAGCCGCCCGGCGCCCAAAGAAGGTGGTCGCCAGCGGAACCACGTGGCGTCTGAGCCAAGCCACTGGCGCCAGCAATGTGGTCGCCAATGAACCGCGTGGCGTCTGAGCGAGCCGCCGGCGCCCGGCTATGTGGTCGCCAGCCGGACCGCGTGGCGTCTGAGCCAGGCCGTTAGGCGTCGATAAGGTGGTCCCCGATGCACCGCGTAGCGTCTGATCCTAGCCATCGCGCACCATCCCGGGATAGTCTGCCGAGATCAAGGACATTTAATGCGAATCGTGCGCATTAAATGCGGAAGCATAGAGGCTGCGACATGGCGGCGCGCCTTCCCAGGCACATCATAATTGCGAGGAGTCGTCACGGCCGCACCTCATCACTGACGAGGCAGCGTCGTTGGTAAGGCGCGGGGCCCAAGGCAAGGGCGCGACAATTGAGACCGGCCTTAAATGTTGCGTAAGCGAGGGGGCATGTGCATTAAATACGCCCGTGGCAGTGTAATGAGGGGGGGCTTGCAATGTAAGCCTCCCATGCGCCCCCAGCAGCCCAAGTATAAAAGGAAGCCGGGGTGCATGGGAGAAGGGGTTCAAAAGGCTGTAAGGTTTTCATCCTCTCCAGCAAGAACACAAGCAATACCAAGAAAGGCAGGACTAGGGCTATTACTCTCGGAGGGCTTTGAACACAGGTAAAACTCTTTGCGTCCCCCCGTTAGCCTGGGCCTCCCGGTACTCCGGTCGTCTCTGTCTTCCATTCCGAGGCGATTGCCCCGAAAGCCCCCCGTCAGAATCTCATAAGCACCCGTCTCGGAGGTGCCTGTTGGCTAGTACGCCGACAATACTCTTGTTATAATATCCTCTTGTTGGGGTGAAAGGTGCAAAATGTCTTGTCTATTATCTTGGCATTTGCAACTTTTTGGTCACAGAAGCGCAACATGGCAACAAGTTTGTGCATGGCGGAGTTGTAAGCTGTAATGGTTTTCAAGTCCTAGAAGCGTAGGATGCTCAATTCACGTTGTACTTCTAGCAGCAGGGCAGATCTTTGCTAGTTATAGTGTTCTTTTAGGAAATTCTAAAGTGGCAGCGAGTCCTCCATTAAATAAGTTTGGTCTATATCTATTCAATAGATAATTATCTAAAATTTTCCAAAATTCTTCTAGCATTTTTCAAAATTTTCTACTAATTATCGTGTAATTTTCAGAATTACCGAAATAGCATAAAAATAAATTCACCATATGTATAAACATGAAATTATGCTAGGAAAGTATAAACCCAAAGATATGAAGCTTCCAATGTGTGCTATATCTAATGTTCAATAATTTACATAAGCCCATATACCCAAAATTGAATGGGCCATATGACCCATCATGCTCGGGCCAGTTGGCCCACAACCGCCCGACACGGCGTAGGTGTGTAACGGCGAGCGCGGTGTAGTGCCTGGCGCCGGTATGAATAGTAGCATTGAGAACCAATCTAGAACCCTAAATACTCAATTAATCTAGGTAATTAATCTGCAGTATTAAAAATTCTTAGATGAGATTAATTCACGTGTTCTCTGAACTTACGTACGACTTGCAGTAGACTGGTTACTTAATACCGATCGAATTTGATGCAGTGTGGATTGATGTAGACAAAAAAATCCTATTCGAGACGGAGAGCTTCGTGCTTTCAACCACTGGGCAATGATGGTCTCCTTGATCATGGCTTCAGTGGAAGTCATCGGGTACCACATGAGCCCGATGTCAATGCCGTCCAGCAGCTAGAACTTGATCTCGAACTACTCTTGCATCCCTAACATCTCAAGGAAGCATCCCCCGAGCCCAAAATTCCCAACATCAAAAATTGAGGAACCAACCACTCCGCCAAATCTCCCAAAGACGCTTCAAATCTCGATCAAGGATTCCGATTTCTTGGGCCAAGAATGGATCAAGACGCCAACGGAGAGTACCAAGGATGGATCAAGACGCCAACGGAGAGTACCAAGGATGGATCATAGGACTGTGGATGCACGGCAGATGGCTACCATGTGCCCCATCTACCTTTCGTTGATCGTTTACACTACAGGAGTTCCACTGTTTGGCCTTGGATCGGAGCAAATAAATGAACACATAATATAGGAAGACCAACTCTTTTCTCTCCTCATTGATTGATTAATTCTCTTGTACAATAGGGTGCTATATTTATAGACATAACCTCTCAGGAGTAGTTCATAATTGTCCACCAAAACCAAGAGTCCATATATATCTCAACAACCATGATCAAGAGTTAGGTTATATCTCAACAACTAAGACCAAAATTCCTGTTATATCTCAACAATAACAAAGATTATCATATTGTTATCTTTTCAACGACCACATCCAGCATTTGTGAAAGTTACCCAGCTGCTAACTGTGTTCTTGTTCCTTTCCTCATTTCAGTTCTCAGTGCGAGCAATTCCTTTCCTCCAATGGTGATCCTAATATCTCATTGTAACGCCCATGAATTTTTTTTAAAAAAACTTCTTCTTCCTCCTCATGCCCTCTCTCCTCTCCCCGCGTCGGCCAGCGCCACCGTTGCCTGTGCCCCGTTCCCCGCCGCCTGCGCCTACCCCCGCCCTTCTTGCGTGGCCACCGCCCCTCCCACCCCACACATTATCCCTGCCTTCCCCGCGCCTGCTGCCACCCGCAACGGCCGCGCGATTGTGCCGCTCACCATTGCGCCGCGCCGCCACCCCCTCCCCTATTTATACCCCCTGGTACCCCCTTTCTCCCCCCCCCTCTCTCTCTCTCTCTCTCTCTCTCTCCGGTGCCGCCTCCGGTTCCCCTCCGGCCCGCCGAAACTCATGACAGCGGCGCCTTCTTCCCCGCCCGCTCCGACCCCAGGCTGCCGTCTTGCTTGATCGCACCACAGCCCCACGTCAGCCTAATCGAGATTTTCCCACTTTAAAATAATTTCGTGAAAAATATTTATGACATCAGCAATGTGTTATAAACCGGGTTTTCCTTTAAAAAAATAATTCGAAAATCCTTTATGACGTCATGTCGTCATAAAGAGACTTTTCTTTTAAAAAATAAATCAAAAAATCAGCCACTGACGTCAGCATGCCCAATAATTTGGATTTTCCTTTAGAAAATAATTTCAAAAATTCATAAAAATCTTTTTTATTTGTTTTTAAACTTCCGGGTGCCCATTTTCGCCCGTTCGAACTCTGTTTGGCTCCTTTTTTTCTTCCTAAATTCATCTAAAATGTTAAATTTTAGTTTGGTGCTAGTTTAGTATTTTATTTGAATTTTATTGTTTTTCACGTGTAGATTTCAGAGAGTCCGAAGAGTATCCATGCAACGATTTCGAGCAGCAACTCGTCGAACCAGGCAAGTCACACCACCTTTATCATGTTACCCAATATTGGTACGCCACCCTTGAAATTGAATTCCGATGCCGTTGTAACCTTAAGGAAAGATATGAACTATTATATGATAATAATTAGACATTGCTTAGTCATGCCTAGAACTGAACCTAGGAGATTTTTGGAGTTTGTGCCAAAATAATGTTCCATTAAAAATGGAAATCATAATGTTAATATTGTTGGAATGGTTAAAAATAAAAATGTGATTCAGACGGGGTGAGAAATGGTTGGATGGTGGTGTGGTTATGATTTTGGGTTTGTGGAAAGTCTCTCTTAGTCAATTAAGGACCGGTCTGAGTTTCGCTGAATGTAAAGCCTAACCATACTACCACAAATCTGGAACGGGACAGACCTGGCTAGCCGTATTAACACATACCATGGACAATCATGCCAATTGGAGTTAGTGGTGTGGTGAAAGCGTGAGGCTTCCACTCTGACGCAAGAGGGGGCTTCTGACTAGAGGGATTCTTTCAGCGGTGAAACTTTAGCGGGCATGATTATATGGATGAGTTTTTATAGGGGACTTGTCGTGATTTTTACTGTCGCTCACCAAAGGAAGTGTGCTGACACAAGGGGAATATCATGTATTGTGGGTAAAGTTGTACAACCTCTGTAGAGTGTAAAATTAATCGATTAGCTGCGCCCGCGGTCATGGGCATGCCGAGCAAGCCATTCATAGACTAGAATTTGCTAAGTTTAAAACTTGAGTTTATAAATTGGATTTGGGATGGAGAGAATCCATCAGGAGTAAAACTCAAGAAATTCCAGGAGTGATTCCTGAGTTGAAAAATGTTTAAATTTAAGTTTCCTTATAAATTATGCAATTTGAAATTATTTAAAATATTTAGAAAACTGTTGCTTTGTGCTTAAATGAACCATATAACCTTCCCTTGTTGCCTGTACACTATATTGCATTTTTCGGTGTGATTTGTTGAGTACGTTTGTACTCACCCTTGCTTATTCTGTTGAATCAGAGGAGTTCTACGTCATTGAGGATCTCGATGATTAGGCCACTACCTCAGTCGATTGCCTGTGACAAATTTGCTCGGTTCTACTACAGTTTTATTTTACTTCCACTGTGTTATTTTATGTTAGCTTGCACGTCATTTATGCTGTAAACTCTGATAATTAAATAAATAAAATTTTGCGTTAGATATGCTATGTTATCATTTTACTATGTGTACTAGTTTTTTCTGAATTAGTATATAATACACAGAAAATTTTGAAATTGCTTTTCCGGGTCCGAGACTCATTTCCGGAGTAGTGAATTGAATCGAAGTAGCGCTAATGCTGCAATGCAGAGTATACTTTTTCAGCTTGAATGGATCATGGCACACTTGGCAGGCTCAGCAGACACGCCATTTCTTCTCCTGCCGTCCACTCTCAGACGTGTCACCTGTCCAACGACGACCCCATCCCAGTCGATGACATCCCAGCCCCACGCCACGGCCCCACCTGTCACCAACGTACCCAGCCCCCCCAAAAAAATCCTGACATACCAGCAGCAGATAGAGCCATTTAATCCACGTGCGCATTCATGCCCGCATACACTCCGACCCACCAAAAGCATCACCCATTGATTTCCCCCCCTTTTTTTTTCGTTCTCTCAATTTCTTATTAAAACTTAGTGACAAATTCTTGCCGTAGAAATCAGAATTCCTAGCAGAAACAGCAACACAGCATCGCATCCTTCCTAATCTAAAAATTCTAGCTATTTCCCCCCCTTTTCTTCGCTTCGATTATCAAACCGATAATAGTAGAGTGGAATCGTAGATAGAAAGAAGAACTGTATTGCCAGGTGGTAATCGCTGCCACGAAATTCGTGGACTATTCCGTTTCGGATGGCTCGATCGACGATTTGACTGCGATTTGTGAGTTGCTAGCATTTTTTCTTTCTTCAACTAGGTTTTCCGATTCCCCGCCGCAGGATTAAGTTGCAGAAATCGTAACCTTTTCTTTTTGTTTTGGTGTTTACCTCAGAATTTTGGTGAATTTCTCGTGGATTCCCCGGGGAAAGGCGTGACCTTTGCGATGCAGTACCACCACCGCAGCCGCCTGCCGCCGCCGCCGCTCGGCCGCGGCGGTGGCGCCGGGTACCCCCGCAACCACAGGCAGCTGTACGTTCCTCCTCCTCCTGCGCCGCCGCTTCCTGCACCGCCGCCGCGGCCGCAGCGCAGGTATGAGGTGCTCATGGAGGCCGGCCGCCTCGCGGCCGAGTACCTGGTGGCCAAGGGCGTGCTCCCCCCGTCCTCGCTGCAACGCGGTAGCGGCGGCGGCGCGTGGGCCGCTCCTCCTCCTCCTCCGCCACCGCCTCAGCAGCAGCAGCAGGAACCCCCTGCATTCTACGGCCGGAGGAGGTACGAGGATGAGTATAGCAAAAACCCTAACACCCGGCCTAGGCGGAATAGCAGCACTAATAGTAGTAGAGATGATGGTAGCTACAATGGGAGAGAGAAGAGGAAGTATGGGGAGTACAGGAGGGGATATTTGGATTCAGGGAGGGATAGGGGAAGGTCAAGTTCCAATGGGCGGCGCTACGAGGACGATGAGGATGAGGATGGAGCTCCTGGGTTCCGGAGGGAGCGGCGGGGCAGTGGGGGGAATGATGAGGCAAGGAGTTGTGTGACGGAGGGGGTGAGGGAGGCAACACCATTGATGGCGAAGGCTGTAGGGGAGATGGAAATGGAGGATACTAGGTCGAAGGCGGTGAGCTCCAGTGGTGAGTTTAGGAAGGGAGCTGATGCTCCCCTGGAGGTGCAGGGTGAGAATGAGGAGGGTGAGATGAAGGAGGATAGTAAGGTGTCGAGTTCAGAATCGGAGGTGGTGGAGCAAGAGATGGACCCTAATGGTGATGGTAATAACGCTTCTACAAGTGTTGTTATGGAGGCAGAGGCAAAGCTTTTGCAAGATGGTAATGTTCCAGATGAGAAATCTGAAGATGACGACAAAGTTTTGGGGGAGGCTGCTTTGGATCGTAACGCTTTGGGTGATGAGGCAACAAATTTGAAAAATGGTTTGCATGACAATAGTAGGAATTTGCTTAAATACTGTGACTTTGCAAAAGCCCCAACAAGGCCCAGGTCAGTGCGTGCAAACAGAAATGCAGCATCTGTCCAAAGAGAAACGGTTGATCTAGTTCCTTTTGGAGAAGCTTCCCAGATGGTAGTTGATGAATTAGCAAATGAGGGATCTTCGACTAAAATCCAGTCAGACAACAGAGAAGATCAAATGTACCAAGAAAACAGCGGCTCTAGCACAGCCTATAATGAAATAATGGAACCGACACTTCTCCAAGAAAACAAAGCATCAGTTGTGACTGAAAATTTGAGAGAAGAGAAGAGCAATGCACAACTCCTTGTGGTTGACGAATATAAGGAAGAAACCGATGTATCTCCATTGACGGTTTCTCAGAAGGATAGCTTAATGCAAGAAAGTGACTTATCTCCATTGACTGCTTCTCTCAAGGATGGCTTGATGCAAGAAACTAACCTATCTCCGTTGACATATTCTCACAAGGATAGCCTCGTCCAAGAAACCAAACTATCTTCATTGACAGATTCTTCTCACAAGGATAGCTTGATCGAAGAAACAGACCTATCTCTGTTGACAGCTTCTCACAAAGATTGCTTGATGCAAGAAACTGACCTATCTCGGACAAGGCCTTCTCATGAGGATAACTTAAAGCTGCAATTTAAGGAAGGAACTCAAATTTGTGGTATTGATATTCTGCAACAAGACCTGGACTTGATCGAGTTGTCTGATCAAAGGAAAATCGTTGTTGCTGAACTATCTCCTAATGCTGGGGCTGAACCTATCATAAAAATGGAAGAAGAAAACACAGATCAATTGAGCTCATTTAAAATATGTGATCCTAACTTTGTTGGTGGTACTAAAGTTGCTGCAATGCATAATAATCCTGGGTTGGCCCAATGCTCTGCAGAAGGATCTTCCGTGGAGCCACAGAAACAACAGCAAGAAGATTTTGGAACTAGTGAAGGTGACAATGTTAGTGGTACAGATGATTTATGCCAACTTCCTTTAGACAATAAGGCTGTTCAAATAATTGATATAGAAGATGACACACCAATTGAAGTTGGTAGCTTCGATTCTTTGAAAGCAAAGTGAGTTGCTTCTACTCCAGTTAATTGCTTGTCATGCAGGTTGAATAGACTCCTTTTTTTTGTTGTACAATGTTATATAGAAATAATTATGTGGTAGCGCTTGAAAATAGCCTCTGTATTTCTCTCTGATTTATTTCCATGTGTCAAGAGGCCTATCAAACTGTTCATGAGCGATACCTTATTGCATTAACACATTGATACACTGTTTGTTAAGTTTATTGCATCATAGGGTTCCCACTTAAATATAGAATGTGTTGTCAATCAGGAACGGGATGATATGCTCTAGCATGGATAACGTGATGCAACCTGGTGTACATACTGATGATCTTCCTGGTATTCAAGATGGCTACAATCTTGGAATTTCTGATTACCTCGGTGCTGATATACCATGCTACCCATCAATGCAATCAGATCTTCAGGCTGGCATAGGTGCCAACGACTCTGAGGTGAGACTTCCTGGTTCTTTTATTTAGTTCCTATGAATAATTTATTTCGAATTTAGTCTTTTACTGCATTATTTGCATGGATAACATATTAATATTTTTTCCCTTTCAGGGTATCCCTGTCATGGATGATCCTATATATGGGTCTCTCACTGATATTGGTAATGCGAATAAATTTTCTGTTTCATTAATTTGCTATAGCTCCCTGTTTTACGTCTCCATGTCCTCTTGTCGGTTTTTACTGTATTGCATTCTCAGTTACATTTGTTTTTCTTTTGGGACAAAACATTCCGGTACAGGGCTGTTCCAGTGTACTGCTCTGGTATAAAGAGAGAGATAAATATATTCTGTTATATAGACTATATTTATCACATATCCTATGCACAGAGCCACATATAGCCCAACAAATAAATAATGGAGTGAGTATTCTGAACTCAGTTGTCCGTGTGGGAACTTCTCTTGATCAAGTCAAATAAGCTTTTACTGTCTTGGACTCATGGCAGCCTATCACACACACAGCCTGTACCTCCTGAGATTTTCCTATCACTTACAAGTGGGGATCGCCTTTTAGATGGCCCATGTTTCGGTGGAATAAACTGGGATTCTTGATAGAATATGAAAGGACTAGTCTTGGGAAATGCATTGTGGGAATTATGGGCAGAAGGGCCATGTCGGTCTATGTGCCAAGAAGGAAAAGGCTGTGACGGTTGTCCGCTTTTCCCTGGTACCAGTTAGCTGGAAAGGTCAGTATCAACCGGAATTGGTGGCAATACCGAATGCAACCTCTTTTGTTCCGTTGAAATGCAATGGAACGTTTTGGCCATTCCAGCTGGAAAAGAACATAATCAACAACTTTGCTCAGATGCCCTTTGGCATCTTTCTACTTGATTAGATACTTACAAATATATTAACTTTCAATGAATATATCCGTAAGTTGTAAATCCTGTGAACTTCGAAAATGAGAAAACAAGTACATCTAAAACCTCAGGTTAGACAGTAACTTCAAATGCATTTTTGGTCATTAGTCAGCAAGGCATCTGCACAATATGGAGGGAACGAAATACCAGGTTGGATGACACTAAATTCAAATACACTAACTGGCTATTATTTAACAAACCCATCTATGCATTGTGGGGCTTTGGAGAACAGCTTAAGGTTAGCATTGCCATTTGTGTCCACTTTTCCGGTGCACCTGATAATTATGGCTAAATGCTTGTGATCGCTGATTTCATAGAACTGAGCAAGTTTGAAGTATTTGTTCAATGCCTTCCACTACAAGAAAAAAATGAGATCTCTCATGGCTTTGCAGGGGCGGAACCAGACCCTGGCTGTCTGGGCTTCAGCCTGGGTTCTAGGCCCTGGAGCCCTTTTATCACCTAAGGCTTAGCCTCCATTTTCCTTTGAAGCCCAGCCCGTCAGCCCCTTCCTAAGACTTCCATAGTGTAGAAGCCTAGCTTGTCGTATGCATAATCCCCTATATTTGTTAGTCTGGTCCCACAATGGCTTGAGGTAAACAAACTATTCCCACAATATGGGGAAAAATGACTAGCTTGGGTTTGAACCAGTGACTTACGGGCTTTATATCACTACCTTTTTTTTTAACAAAAAAGAATGCTTTCACCTCTATGTGGGTCGAAATCGAACCTCGGAGCTCACGCTCATGCACCCCCGCACTCCATGACCTGGAACTCTATTTGCCTACCTTCACAAACCATCCATACAGTATAGAAATTATCATAACAAGTGGTTTCACTACACTGGTATATAGAAGTGAGTTTTACCACACATGATATCTTATTTCCTATGCAACTTGATGCTGTATGCTTGCACACTAACTGTAGTATACTATAAATGTCCGCCCTACTTGTTCCTAATTTCGGTTCTGACTGGCTTTGCTTATACTGTTTAAGTCAAATGCGTGGATGCTGTCACAGTTACCCATCTGATTCATTCATTTGAGTCATCATCAGTGTACACTTAAAGTCTGGTATCATGCTTTGTGAGAGATAATTAATCATTTGTAGATACTTAATATTCATGTGTTTGCACAAATCGTCAAAGCTGATGTGCTGTTTGTACTAAGAGAAAATAGGAAAGTGGAAAACAAGTATGATTTTTTTTTGCACCTGTTAAGAAATTTTAGGAGAAAGAAAGAGTATGGGCGATAAAAGGAGGGAAAAAACACTGACCATAATTTCCCTTCAAATAGTGAAACAACAGGGCAGGGAATCAATATTAGTCCCGTCCCAATTCCTGCCTTCTGTTTCTTTCATACTCTCGGACTCGGTCTCTGTCCACCAAATTAGAGCATGAACTTTTCTTTATCTATGTCGCTGAATAGCTGTTTGGTATGTAAAAAATATTGGTGCATTTGCATTGGAATAGCATCTATCTGCCAGCCTTATTAGATTAAGAACGGAAGTGAATATATTGGAACATTTTTTTAGGGTGCTAGTGGAATAAACAACAAACAACCTGGTATTCAACACCTTGGAAAATAGAGATTCAATATTACTTGGTAAGTAGTCATGTTAAATACACTGGTGGAATCTACTTGTTCAATGGCTTGGTAATTTATGAGAACTGCTGCATGCTTGATCATACTCACCATTCATTTTAGCTGTTGTTTTAGCAAGTAATTTTGGTTTGCAAATACTTATTGTTTCGGTTTTTTTATGCCAACTTTCCCACTAAGTACCCTATTAAAATGCTGATTGGTGGGGAACATGTCATAAATTATGACATTAGCTCATTTCTTGTTCCATGTGTGTTGAGCTAAAATGACATCTATTTTTGCACTAGCGGTGGTAAGAGCTGTGCACATATTTTACATGTTATTATTAGCATAATTTACTTTTAAGAGTTTGTTGTATGGGATTTTGGGTCAATTTCCCCCCAGAGCTGAAGTTCTTTTCCCCATTTCTGCTTTCAGGTTTTGTGGATGTCTGGGGCCAACCAGCTCTGGACTATGAGAAATACTTCTAATCCGCTGTCATGGGCCGAAATTGTTCAGAGATTTGACAGATAAACATGAGTAGCATAGCATAGGTGAGAATAAGTAGGCTGCGCAAAAAATGCTGTACGCCTGTATCCATCGTGTTGTAGCAGGAGAGAAATTCTAGGCGTTACTACCAGTTTGATTGAGCAAGTTGCTGATACAGAGGTGGTTTTATGTGTAGACTTACAGTTTGATATTGAAGGATAGATAGATTGACTGCTGTTTTATGCGCTGTAAGCATGCGTTTATTGGATCAATGTATGATAGTTATGCTGCGGGATGGACTTTATTGTGCAACGACGGGTATGATCCGTTTGTCGTGATTGGGCTGCAAATCGTCCGTAGTGAGATTATAAGACCGACAATTACGTACCTTGTTGATTTACTTGGTTTTGTACATCAGTTGAGAAATGAAGTAGAAATAGCCATCGATATGGTCTTCAAAACGTAATTTTGATCATTAATTTGTTTTATAATATATTTATAAAACTTAATAAAATTATAATATTATGAAAGTATTTTTCATGACAAATCTCTCTCTCTCTCTCTCTCTATATATATATATATACACACATTTGTCATCAAAAATACTTTCATAATATTATAATTTTATATATATATATATATATATATATATATATATATATATATATATATATATATATATAGGAAAATGGTTATATATACAGAATCATTACTCACTCTCAGTATACCGCTTAAATGATGTTGCTATACCTCTTTATCCTTTTAAGTATACTCTAATACTGATTATAAGATACTCCAAAGTGAATTCTACGAAAAATTTCATTAAAGTCCACTCTTTATAGGATAATTTGTTTATATACTCTTTTTACATATGAAAAAGAGTACATACCTAAAAAATTAAGGTCTCTGGTTAATTTTTTTTAACCATATCGCATTGTAGTATCTTAGAATTATTATTGGAGTATACTGAAAGTGATAAAGGAGTATAACGTATTCGTTTAAGTGGTATACTGGAGGTGGGAGTACATACTCCCAAGAGTACGAAAAAGGCTTCCTATATATATATATGATTTTCAATGAATCTAATCTAAAGTATTTAAAAAGATATCTATTATCAAAGTTTCAAAAAAGATATCTATTATTAAAGTTTCAAAAGTTTAATTGCGCATAACGCAACACCACGGGTATGAAGTTATCGTAATTGCATGGCTAGCCAAAGAAAAGAACACAAATTCCCTCAGAAAAAAAAAAAAAACACAAATTCAAAACTTCAGCTAGAAGCTGATCATGGGCGATCCTCTATATACGCGGGAAGTTCACTGGCGCAGTCGACGCGAGGCCCCAGGTTGCTCATGACGCTGTACGAGTGCTGCGTCAGGTGGACGCCATCCCAGCTAACGCGCTCGTCCGGCCTCGCGCACACCGTCGTCCCCGCTGCGCCGCACTTCCTGTCCATGTCGGAGTTGTACGCGCCGCAGCACGCCGCGGTCAGCGCGTTGTGCATCTGCGCGAGGAGAGGTTAAGGCCTCGATGAGGCAGCCGTTGCCGTCGTACGGCGCCGGGCCTCCTCGTTCACTATGGATGTGTTTGGTTACATGTATCATTCTAGCTTGTTTCGTATGAGCCATCCAGGTTAGTCTTGGTCTGACTGAGTGGATGCAAGTTAAGTTGTTTGGTTGCTTGTTTGTGCATCTCACGGGCTTGCATTAGAGAGAAGTCCAATTTCTATGTTTTCTCCATCCTGTATGAGTGGGTGCAATTGCATCCACCTAGCCAGGATGAACCGGAAACCAAACATATGTCTAACAGATACAATTGCATTCACTCATGCGATTCAGACACCATGCAGACAACCAAACACACCCTGAGGCAAGTTGGCCCGGTATGCACCTCAGCGGCAACTTGCCGGGATGGCCCTGGAAAGAAATCGAGGCTTTTTATTATTAACTTTCGTGTTGTGTAAGATAAATAAAGATTACGATATAATCAATAATCAGAACAAATCAATTTATTTCCTTCAAGTTATTTTATAGATAGAAAGTGGCCAAGTGAGGATTGAAAAGGAGAATAGGCTCAAACTACTAAGCTAAATTGAGGTAAACACACTAAATATAATATTATGTGCAACTGGAATTAATTCATAAATAAAAGAGTAACACAGTAAAGCAAAAATACAATAAAGAAAGCTAACGCTAATGAAAAGGCATCAAAAAATACATTAATATGCATCCAAAGCGATATGTATATCTAAATTTGCAAAATTAGTGATATAATAGTAAATTAAAAATAATTACAAACATTTAAGATAAAAAACAACATACCACTAAGACACTAGCTTGAATCAAGAGGCAAATTCATTCTATGAGTTTTCATATCTTGAAAGCGTTTTATTATTTTAACATCATCAATATTTGTAAATATTTCTTGCTGGGTGTAACATATCGAGTCATTGAGTCTGTCATCTTCTACCTTATTGCGTAAATCTGTTTTAATAATATTCATTGCATAAAATATTCTCTCAACAGATGCCGTTGCCACCAAAAGGATCAATGTTAAATCAATGAGGCAATATACTAATGAGAAGGTTCTATCTTTTTTGTTTCAACCATCATTTTGAGCAAGTTTTGAAATATTACATCCATGAAATTCCTGACTTCTAATATTAAGAAGGAAGGTTTGAAGCTGACTTCTTCACAAGAACCGTCAGCTATAGTGAAATCATCAGCATAAAGCTCAACAAGCCGAACAAGTTTATTAATACCAAATTTAGAGGAGTCACTTGGATCAAGACAAGACATGCATACCAATAACTCTGATGAAACTTCATTCAAGCGATGATTCATCTCATTCATAGTTGCATCAAGAGCAACATTGAAAATATCAACTTTGTAACAATGACGTTAAGTCACTGTATGCTTTCGACGCACAGATTTATCGGTAACTCCAATAGTATCAGCCATATTTGGCACACCAATCCTATATACCTCATAGAAGCTTTCTGCTAAAACAACACATTAAAGGTCTTTCATGGACAAAATTCCACCAATTTACTATTTTAGTACGCGTTTTTCTCCAAACTAAGTTAGCAAGGCTAGATAAAAGTTACCAAAACCAAATTAACCAAATCAGAGGGGGGCAAAAAGAGAAATTACAAGGTCCACTCCCACTCCCAAACTTGCATTTCGTTTCCCCCTAATCCAAGATAGCCCACTTTGTCGCCACTATCGCAATCTCCCCCGCTATCGTTGGTTCCGGCACCGGCTTCAGCTCTTCCACCGACGCATTCTAGACCGCATGCCTGCATTGCTATTACGTGCACTCCTACCCGCGCCTCTACCCCAGCCACTGCCTCCACTGCCCGACACCCGCCCGCCGCCACCCCTTCTCGACCAACAAGCTCCCCTCTACGTTGCTCATCATCCCCGACGCTGACATGTACTTCTGCACCTAGGCATTCTTCTTGCTTAACCTGCCCACCATTGCCGACAGATGAGCCCCCTTCCACCCCACTCCTCCTTCTCCCTCTCCCTTTCCCACCCCCGCCGCAGCCCCCGCTGCCCGGTGGGGAGGTTCTACCACTGGCGTGGAGGGTAGGCTCCAGTCTGATGGAGCCCCTATTAGATTCGCCCTTGTAGATAGATCTATGTATGAACTATAAATACTACCCTCAATGTTGAGATGAATAACATGACAAAATTGCCCCAAACTTTTTGTGTTCTCTCGTGTGTGTTTCTTTGATATGTTATTTGCATGTAGCTATTCCTAGGGTCAAAACCAACAAATGGTATCAGAGCGTGAGGAGCATGCCGAAATAGGATGCCCTGGCCTACGCAATCTAAATCGCCGACTCGACTTCTTGGTGTGGGATCTTCGTCATCAACCTAACTCATCAGCGGAGGTGCCATCGACGGTGTGATGGCGAAGAAGGATATCAGCATCTCGCTACAATACTCATTTCTCATAAAGAGCAACTATGTCGTGTTGTCATTGAAGATGCATGTCAAACTATAGGCACAAGGCGTGTGGGATGCCATGATGAACGGCGACGTCGACGACCTGAAGGATAGAATAGCCCTCACTGCCATCTATCAAAGCATACCGGAGGACGTGTCCCTAACATTGGTTCAGAAGAACTCTGCCAAGAATGCATGAGAGATGCTCAAAACGATGCACATGGACGTTGATCACGTCAAGGAGGCGAATATCCAAGCCTTAAGGAGTGACTTCGAGGTGATTCGCATGAAGGAAAGCAAGTCGATAAATGATTTCTCCATGAAGCTAATAACGATCGCAATGTCATCCGAGCATTGGGTGGGCAGGTAGAGGAGACCACCATCGTCCGCAAGTTTCTTTGAGCGGTTCCTATGAAATTTTTACCGATTGTAACGTTGATCGAGCAATTCAGAAACTAAAAACCATGTCCGTTGAGTAGCTGGTCAGGTGCCTCAAAGCCTGAGGAGAGGGTTCAAATATACAATGACAAGGTGGAGAAACAGCATATGTTGCTCACGCGCTCTGAGTGGATAGCACGCATGAAGAAGAATGTTGTAATGGAATCTTCAACTCAAAGGGACACAGCGATAACAGCAACGATAGCTGTAGCCACAAAAAAAGGATGTGGTCGTGGCCACAGGCGTGGAAAGGGTGGCCACAATGACACCTCGTTGTTGGATGATGCCAACCCTGGCTCCGGGGGTGTTAAGGATAAAAGCAAGAACAAATACTTTAATTATGATATTTACGGATACAATGCATTTGAGTGTCATAAACCTTGCCGTAATCATGATTGAGATGAGAAAGCTAATCTCACCCCGAGCACAGGATGATGACCTTGCTCTGCTCCTTTTTGTATATGCACAACAGGCGCGTGACATGGTGCTAATGAACGAGGAGAAGGTGACGCCAAGGCTGCGCATCGATGGTGAGGCGCATCTTGTGTTCAATGAGTGGTACTTGAACAACAGTGCCAACAACCACATGACAGTGTAGTGGCCTATGTTCAACGAGCTAGATGAAAGCATCCATAAACATGTCCGATTCAGTGATGGATCTATAGTGGAGATTACGGGCAAGGGGTCAATCCTTATCCAGTGCAAAAATACAGAAATGGCGTGTACTCTCTAAGGTATACTTTATACTGAGTCTTTTGCGATAATATTGTAACCCTTATGTAGCTTATAGAAGATGGTTGCAGGGTGGTATTGTACCATGCACGGCTATGGGTCTACGAGCACAGCGACAAACTTCTCATGAACGTGAAAATATATACAAAAAAAAAAGTTGTACAAGATTCAATTGGAGACAAGAAGCCCATGTGTCTCATGGCCAGTTTGGAAGATCCTGCATGGTGGTAGCATGCGCAGTTATGGCACGTGAACTTCCATGTCCTAAACAAGATGTTAGAGAATCAGACAGTTCTAGGGTTGCTGAAGATCAACCACCTAACGCAACTATGTGAAGGTTTCTTGGTGGGCAAGCAAACCAGAAACCCATTTCCTTCACAAGCGCACCATTGAGTGGACAAATCACTAGAACTTGTACAAATATATTTATGTGGGCCCATAATTCCACATACACCTGCTGGTGACAAGTACTTCAAAATCTTTATTGATGATTTCAGCAGATACATATGGTGCACATGTTAAAATCCAAGGATGAGGCTCTCGGTGCACTCAAGAAGTACAAAGCCCTCATCGAGAACGAGCGTGAGCTCAAGGTGAAGGTCCTTAGATTAGACCGTAGTGGAGAGTTTCTATCACGTGAGTTTGGCACATTTTGTGACACCGAAATGATAACATGGCACTTCACGGCACCATACTCACCATAACAAAATGGTGTTGTGGAATGCCATAACCGTATCATATTGTCCATGACTAGGAGTTTACTCAAGAGCAAGTATGTACCTGCAGTAATGTGGGGAGAGACGGTACAACATGCGGTGTACCTTCTTAATCACATGTCAACCAAGGTCCTAGATGGGGGTCACGCCATATAAATCCTGGACCAAAAAAAGCCACGCGTCGAGTACATGCAAGTGTTCAGGGTGCGTCATGCATGCCAAGATGGTAAAGCTGCACTTGAAAAAGCTCGACAATCACAGTACTGCCTTAGTGTCCTCGGCATGGAGCCTAACAGCAAAGCTCACTGACTTTACAATCCTCGTCAAATGAAACTCTAAATCAGTCATGATGTGGTATTCAAGGAAGCAAAAGAGTAACCATGGAACAATGACATCACAAACGATGTAAATAACGTTCCTTGGATGACATTTAATATCTTTGGCCATACAGGTGTTTGTGAAATGAGCCTAAACAAGGGACCGGAGGAGGTCACCCTACACAACCCAACAGCTCCGGGGTCGCCAGGCTCTACACTATTTGGCTCACAAGGCGTAGCGATGTCGAATGCTATCTCTGGTATAAGAAGCCACAGAGCATAGGTACGGTGACACCTCTAGGTACACCAACAACCACAGGAGGTGGAACAGGCATGAGGCTTATCTCGCCTGCATCAGCAAATGACGAGAGTGGGCCTCACAAATATCAAAATCTCAAACACATGTACGCTGCAACCGAGGAGATCAAGGGCGTAAATGAGTTGGACCTCCTAGCTACAGAAGAACTGGCATGTTACCACGAGGTTGCACGGGAGCAGCAACGACAGGAAACAATGAAGAGTGAGTTTGATGCCATCAAGAAAAACAAGAATTAAAATCTCACTGAGTTACCGCCTACTCATAAACCCATTGGGTGTCAAAGATCTCACGCAACCAAGTCTAAATTAGGGAAAGATTGTTAAAAAGTAATCAAGATGTTCCATTGTTGATTTGCTTTCTTATGTAAGGCAAGTAAAGATTACGTTGCAATCAGCAATTGGATCAAATCAATTTATTTTCTTCTTTTAAGTTATTCCATACATACATACATACATACATACATACTAACTATAAATACTATCCTTAAAGTTGAGATGAATAACACGGTAAAATTGATCCAAGTTTTTGTGTTCTTTCACGTGCGTTATTTGATTTATTATTTGTATGTAGCTGTTTCTATGGCCGAAACCAACAATCCATGTGGCACCCATGTCAAGCAGCTCCTTAGATGCGTTTATTATGGACTGCACAACTTCCAGGACAAGGACCATCGACTCAACGACGC
The DNA here is from genome assembly GCA_036346355.1 of Rhipidocladum racemiflorum. Taxonomy (NCBI): domain Eukaryota; kingdom Viridiplantae; phylum Streptophyta; class Magnoliopsida; order Poales; family Poaceae; genus Rhipidocladum; species Rhipidocladum racemiflorum. The sequence goes on from CM070571.1 coordinate 28,231,371, forward strand.
CGGTCATCATACGAGATGTTGTAGATGTTGTGTTGTTGTCTGCTTGTGGCCAGTTCATGGCGAAGACGTAGTTCTCATCGTTTCCATCGATCTCTCCAACCATGACTAGTGAATTCACCAGCTTCTCGCGTACCTCATAAGGTGATTAGGTGGTGGTGCTCATGAAGTTCTTGGACATTCCTGGAGCATGTTGGTTTAACTCTAGATCATGAACATGTACGAGTGTGAGGAACAGCACAATAACACAGAAAGATTAACATCTTTTCTTTCTTTTCTTTTTTTCTATTGCTTTTTATTTTTTATTGTTCTCAAACCCATGAAATATATACCCTTTTATAACGGATTGATCACCTAATAAACTTGCTAACAAACCTAACAACTAAACATAAAAAATCTAAACAAGAAAACAAATTAACTGATTTGATTCGATTCGATTGCCTATTACATCGTGATCTTGACTTACCTAGCTTGTATAATGTGGCAAGCCAATCAATCTTGGTAAGTCTTGATTACTTGCAAACAATCTTCCCTGTAATCAAGACTTGTCAATTCATGCATATTAATGCAACCAAATCCCGAACTTGACCTCATGATGCAAGCGGACTCAACTTCAACTTGACACACACAACCTGCAAGATAGCGTTCACAACTCATCAATATTTTGGACAACTCTTGCATGCACGCACACATCTAGGACGGTGGTCACAACTCCTCAATGCCTTGGACTCCTATTGCTTGCAACGACTCAACCATATGCATGCGCTCAGGCGTTTCAGACACATACCTCTTGGCGCATGCAATTACCTTTTTTTTTATCTTCTCGTGCAGCATGATCTCTTTTGATATGTACATCATATCTGAAGGAACTCGCACATGTTTATCTTATGGACACAACTCACACAAGAACTCATGTGTTCACACAATATCTCGTTGATACAACTAACACGAGAACGTGTAGCTTTGGTCGTCTTCCCGATGAGACATGTAGATGGCTGCCAATGCCATCTTGTCACACAGGTTATCAACGATGCTCGTCAATTGTAGGTATTGGGGAGACATGCCTCCTCCACCATTTCATCGCCATATCTTCTCATCGACTCTTCCCACTTGTAATGCAACTTCGACGGTACGGAGATTCAGACCATAGCTTTACACACTTGAGTGCTTGGGCACACACAAGTAGTCACTCACATCTAGGACACTAACACAATGACTCAAATACACACATGTATACAATATGTACAATGCATACCTCGACGGCGTGCGATTCACTATCTCGTCATCTCCTTATCGTGGAGCTACGTGCACCATTGCAGCCACGCTCAATGCACCATCGGATCCCGCTCAACACTACATCGCTCAGCGACGATAGCCTGTCCCGAGGCGCAGTAGTGGTGCCCTCCCCGGGGCAAGTATGGTACCAACGTTAGAACCTTGTTCTGATACCAATTGTTGAGTTTAACCCTGGATTGTAAACACATAAGAACAAGGAATAGCACAATAGCACATAGAAGATTTTTTTGACATCGCCACAACTTGACATCTTTTCTTTCTTTTTTTCTTTTTCTACTGTTTTCTTTTTTTTTCTCAAACTTGCGGGATATATGCGTAATTTGCTAAACCAAACCAACAACTAAAGCCATATACAATGGTTCACAGCTATAAGAGATGCCACGTGGGATTTTAAGTGGTGTCACTACTAAGGATAAGCTAATCTGTGTCAGTTCGGAACCGACATTAGTGTCAGTTTTCTAACCGACACAGATGTACCGACAATGATAATCAGGGATTATCAGTGTCGGTTTACAAACTGACACAAATAACATTACCAGCGTTGGTTCTAAACACGAACCGACATCAATAGTTGCACTATTCTTGTCGGTTCAGACCAAGACCCGAGACAAACAGTCAACATATCAGTGTCGGTTTACACCAAGAACCGACACAAATAGACAACATATCAGTGTCGATTCACACCAATAACCGACACAAATAGACAACATATCAGTAAACATATTAATAAAAACAAACTAAAACTAAACCTTTAATTCGAACTACATATAAATTAACCTTAATCGAACTAAGTGTAAACACTAAATTTCAACTAGATCACTACAAATCAATGCTTATATAATTTAATATCTTAAATCTAATATATGTTTATAATAATTAATTAGTTAACAATAGTAGATAGACATAATTTTAATCTATATTATATAAAACTAGGCAAAACTTCATCAAATGGAGCTAGGTAATAAATTCATCATCTACAAAATGATAGATCAATAAAAACAAACTAATTCTAAACCATAATTTGAACTACATATAAATTAATCTTAATTAAACTAGGTCTAAACATTAAATTGCAACTAGATCACCACAAATCAAGAAAGAAGAACAAATTACTTACCGTGGGACACCTAGACAAAGTGCAAACACAAAAAAATTTGCAAATGAAATCTAAAATTTTAGACTCTCGGTTTGCTCTCGGGAGGAAGAAGATCGACCATGGAGCTGTAGCTGTGATGTACACACTACTACAAAACAGCACATAGGAGACGCCCTATCAGTGGCGGTTTGTTTAGAACCGCCACTAATAGGACTATCAATGGCGGTTTTTAGCTGAAACCGGTGCCAGGATCATCAGTGGCGGTTTTTATTTCGAACCGTCACAGATAATGGACTATCAGTGGCGGTTTGTGGTTAGAACCGCCACAAATACTTCGAGCACTATCAGTGACGGTTCTAACCACAAACTGCCACTGATAGTCCATTATCTGTGGCGGTTCGGAATAAAAACCGTCACTGATACTTGGGAACTATTTGTGGCGGTTCAACATAAAAACCGTCACTAATAATGTGACTATTTGTGACGGTTTTATATTAGAACCGTCGCAGATACTGTTATCTGTGGCGATTTTAGTTTAGAACCGTCACAAATAATATTCCTATGATGCTCCCAATTTTGATAGAACCGACGCTGATAACTATAGTTACCTAATTTTGTTTTAAACTGTTAGAAACTTAAAAACCGATAATTTGAGTGCTTCAAATTTCAACTAAGTGCTCAATTTTACCATGACATGGGTGCTCCCAATTTCATCCAAGTGCACGATTTTACCATGCCATGGGTGCTCCCAATTTCAACTAAGTGCGTGATTTTACCGTGACATGGGTGCTCCCAATTTCAACTAAGTGCATGATTTTACCGTGACATGGGTGCTCCCAATTTCAACTAAGTGCTCGATTTTACCAACTAGCTCATGTCACGGTAAAATCATGCACTTAGTTGAAATTGGGAGCACCCATGTCACGGTAAAATCGAGCACTTAGTTGAAATTGGGAGCACCCATATCACGGTAAAATCATGCACTTAGTTGAAATTGGGAGTACCCATGTCATGGTAAATCGAGAGTATGAGAATACTAAAATTAGTGTTCGGGTCCTTTGTGGGGTTAAGGGGAGGGGGACACGTTATATTTTAAATGTGATCATACCAACACTACGGTACTAGATCATATAAGAACTCTAAAGTTAAGCGTGCTGGGGTGGGAATAGTACTAGGATGGGTGACCTATCGGGAAGTGCTCGTATTTGCATTAAAATTGGTGGTAGAACTCATTAGTTAAGCGTGCTTAGATGAGAGTAGTTGTGACAGTTTTTGTTTGGAACCGCCACTGATAATATTATCAGTGGCGGTTCAAAACCGCCACTGATAATCTTCGATTATCAGTGGCGGTTCGAAAAACCGCCACTGATATCTATTTTTCTAGCAGTGACAGTAGTATTTATAGGGTGCATTATTAGTGTCGATTTTTAATTAGAACCGGCACAAATATTACATATTTGTGTCGGTTGTAGTTACAATCGACACAAATAATTCATTATTTGTGTCGATTCCGTTTACAAACCGACACAAATAATTGAAAAAATATTTGTGTCGGTTTGTAATTACAACCGACACTAATAAGTTTATATCTGTGCCGGTTTCATTTACAAACAGACACACATACTATTTGTGTCAGTTTCAATTACAAATCGATACTAATAAGTAACTTTTTGTGTCGGTTGCAATTAAAAACCGACACAAATAATCTTTCTGCCATTTTGAGTTTTAGAACCGACACAAAAACTTTATCTGTGTTGGTTCCAAAAGAACCGACACAGATAAACCATCACCTATTAGGTGTTCTGTAGTAGTGTGTGGAGGAAAGAGAAGGAGAGGAAAGCTGTTGTCTACTATTTAATAGACAGTTTTATAGACAATTTTATATTTTATGTACCATTATATAGACAATATGTTAATTGAATGATAGACCATTACAGATAACTATACAGACGATCCATTGTATGAGTTATTTTTAGTACTATCTGTAGATGATATGAAGATGTATTATATACAACTATCGCTTATACTACAGTATATGCTCTAAACATTAAAAAAAACCTAAATAAAAAACAAAGTAATAACTGAATTGATTCGTGGTGATATTTAGGCCCCGTTTGATACGGTTCCAGATTCTAGTAGAAACGAAAACGGTTCCAGATTCTTGGTAGAAACGTTTCAGGTAGAATCAGAATCAATTTCTGCAAACCGTTTGGTACGGTTCCAGATTTTAGTAGAAACGGGGTTGATGCCGATTCAGCCTTGGTATGGAAAAAGAAGAAACTTCCGAGGAGAAATGTTCTGAGTTTTAACCCGTTTGGCTGGGTTTCTCTCAGATCCTAGTAGAAACAGCTCGGTTCTAAGTTGCTAAACGGGATCTTACTTTCCTGGCACAACGCGGCAAGCCAATTCTCTTTCCAAGAGCGCTGTTGGTGTGGGGCACGTGGATCCCGATCCTCGCGACCGCTGCCGTGTCGAGGGCGGTGGCGCCCGTGACAACCAAGTTGACGCCATGCGTGAAGTCGGGGCCCTTGTCGACTTACGGCTTGAGCAACGGCAGCCTATGGTCATTGGCGAAAAAGTCTATCGTGAGGGAGCCGTCGGAGCATCGCCCTGTGGTGCCTTCGTCGACGGCAGCGCCGTAGGGAAGGCCCGTGGTGTGCTGCATCATGCCGGCGGTGCCTTCCCGGAGGAGATTCCCGGTGTCCGACATCAAGTCCCTGAAATTTTAGATGGCCGTGATCCCGTAGACCGTCCTCAGCGGCGACGGGACAGCGCCCCCCCCCCCCCCGGGCGCCCGCGCAACAGCCGACGTGAAGCACGAGTAAAAAGCCGAGAGCGTTAGCCTTCGCAAGGTTTCAAATTTGTTTTAGGATTTTATCTCGGCATCACCTAAAATCTAAAATTTCGATAAAATCTTGTTTTTTTTTTATAAAATTGAAATGAAATACAAAAAGGAAATTTTAAATAAGGTAATTTTTAACCGAAATTTTCAAGATTTCAGTTCAAAATGCCGAAATCTCGACGAAATTTTAGGTGTTATCGTCTTTTGAATTTTTTAGGGTTTTTAAATTTCGCCAAAATTATAACCTACCGACTATCCCGCATATAAAATGACATGAATAATCCAATCCGGCCAAAATCCTGTCAAATCCAGTCAAGTTTTGTTTAAATCTCGGTTAAATTTACCGAGATTTTGGTCAAATATACCGCGATCTCGCCAAGATTCTAGGGTACTGTAGCATTTTAATTTTTTTTTTCCTAAGGTTTCTTAATTTTATCAAGATTATAAAATTCGAATGGATCCCAGATCCGAAATTTGGATGAGATTTTGCGAAATCTTCTCTCGGCGAGATTTCAATCCCCGAGCCTTCGTCATGCGCAAGGCGCAGTCCTGCCGCCCGCGGCTTTCTTGGTGTCAACTGTGGAGGAGTTTGTGGCCGTGGCGTACCAATTTATGAATCAGGCTGCGCTGCTCGCAACTTCGCTCGCCGTTCGGACACACGTACGGAGGCGGATTCGACGAAGCAATCCGATTCCGAGCTAGCCTGCGGTTGAACCCGCATGCGATAGCTGCATCTCATGGTCTCGTGGTTTCGTACATTGCATCCTACTCTGGGCATCACGCTGGGTCGGCAACGAATCTTCTGACGGTCCTCTCCGGCTAGTATTACTGCTAATATTAACTCTATTAAAGCGGGAGAGATTGGCGGCGCCGCCGTGTCCCGTCATCTCGCTCAGGCGGAGAGCCCCTGCGATTGATTATTTCCGTTTGGCTCTGTCTTGCGTAGGCCGGGGGCGTTCGTCTGACGTCGCCCCTCGCGTGTCCCATTCGGCCGCCCGTCAGCAAGTCGTCATTTTGGCCCTCGCGGAGTCCTCGAGGTTGACTCGCGTTCTCCCTCTCGTCCCTCCCCACCCGGCCGCTGCCGCCGCCGCCTTCCTTCACCATGGCCCCCCCTTCGCCCCATCAGCCCCCCTCGCGGAGCCCTCCCTCCCGTTCTTTCCCACCGCGACTTCCATCGGACCTCGCGGAGCCTCGAGAGGCGCCGCCCCCATTCCCAGCCTGCCTCCTCGCGTCCTCCGCCCACCCACCCTTGCCTCCTACTCCCCTCGCCTCTCCTCCTCATAAACTGCCGGGATCCCCAGGCTGGCCGCGCGGGGAGGCCATCCATTCCCTTCGCCTTCTCGCGCGCTCCACTCTTCCTTTTTCTTTCGTTAATCCTCGGTAGAGTTTCAGATCTGGCGGGGAGGCCATCGGCCTTCGCCTTCTCGCGCGCTCTGCCTTTCCGTTTTCCTTCGTTAATCCTCGGTAGAGTCTCAGATCCGGCGGGGAGGTCATCGGCCATGGCGCGCTCGGAATGGCGAGGTTGCGACACCTGCGGCGAAAATCCTCACCACGAACAGGCTGGACCTCGATTCGCGTCTCTACATCATCGCCAACCCTTCCTCACCCTGGCATTCCCTCCCGAATCGGCCCGTCTACTCGCCGCCGCTTCACTAGCGATGGATTTGGTTATGCTCTGCCCCGGCAGCCGCTCCAGGGGCAGATGGCCAAAATGCTACTAGGCGAGTACTGAGTAGACATGACTTGAGAATGCGGGGCTGTTACGTTTCTCTCGGGAGCTCAAGGCTGAGGCCCTCACCTCCTCGAGCCCCGTTCCCCTTGCAGAGGTCGCCAACCCGCTGCCCCGCATATTCCGGTGGTGTTGGATTATTAGACGTGTGGTGTTGAATTGTTAGAAAGAGGCTAGAGAGTAATCAGTAATGTTTACTTGATTTGGTTGCATGGATATGCTTCTCTGGTGTCCAATTGAGCTGAATCTAGATTGGCTTGCGTGCTGCCTTATATATACAGCATGGGCATCTTGACGTGTGTGTTACTTTGGGCTCTTGTTTTCTGTTAGTTTCAAATTTTCGCTTTATTTGATGAAGCAATCCTAAGGATTTCTGTTTGTTTTGCAACATGGGCATGTTGGGTTCATGATGTCATGCTATGATGCAGAGCTCAAACAAATCCTATATAGCTTTCCTATATTTCACTGCTCCAATTAGAGCTAAAATATGGATATGCAGTTAGATGGTACGTACGGTTGCTCCTGTGGAGCAGAGAGTTTGCCCTAGAGCAAAAGATGGGATAAAGAAGGGCCTCCCCTGAGGTTTACAGCGTGGTATAGAAAAAACATAGCATGCTCTAAGGCTTAAACCATGCCCAAATATTGTAGAGGGTCGGTTTGTTTGGTTAATACAGCTTTCGCTTCATGCTATTGTTGAGGTCTTGCCAATTCTTCTATGTGCCTGCACATATCTCTTTTGCGTACCATATGTTGGTTAAGAATCCTCAGATAGTTTTATTAGTCGTTTTAGCCTTCGCAACATTTCGTATGTGCTCCCTTATTTACGACTTCTCATGTAGATATAGATTATCCTTAATTTATAATCTATATTGTTGTGTCATTGTTTCATGGTAAATATTTTTAACTTTGCTTTATTTTCCAGCACATTTCCGAGATGCTATTCGAAAGGATGAAATTGGTTGGGTCGCCGCATACATAGAGTTAGTGCGGTCGCAGCTCTGGATATATCAATTTTCCTGCCCCTGCAACAGAGGCCCCTCTTCTCGGTAAGTGCCCTTTTTCCTGATTAGAGATGACTTCATTTGATTTTGAAGTGATGATTGCCTAATTATTTATTACTGCTCCAGTATAAATGTAGAATTATATAGCATATTGCTGTTCGTCATTGATGAGTGTGTTAGAGCTGCTTTGGGTTTACCCAACCAACCTATTTGACTAATTTGATATTCTAACGAATGCTACCTTATCAGACATGGTAATCCTGTAATAGGGAAGCTAGAATTGATGCACCTCTTTCTACGCTTTCTGTATTTCCGAAATATGAAAGCTATGGTTTGGTATAGTTATTTCTTTGAAAAAATTTGGTATGAAGCATATATATAGATATTCCTTCTATAGTTAATGGATAATGCTATTATATTGCACTAAATCCACTTGATGTAAATTCGCGAAGAAGTGACCCAATCGTGTTGTACAATTTAGTGATGCGGTTCTTTTCACTTCCAGATAGAGATGGCGCTTCCGACCTTGATGCTGATAAGAAGGGATTGGATTCTGAGATGAACACGGTGCGCGCACAGGACTTGTTAGTAATTTCTATTGTGTGCGATTCCTAAACTGTTTTATGCTCGATCTTTACCAAACAAACGATATTATGATCGGCGCAGCGAAGCGCGCGTACCTACCTAGTGGAACAGAAGCAGCAGCGGCAGGCAAGGCTGTACGTTTCTCGATCAAACAGTCTACGCAACAGTATTGCATTGCATGTACTGAAGAGGATAAGTTCATCAGACTAAAACACGACAGCAACCTTGCAATCCTCTACGGTACCAACTTCAGAGACACGGGTGGCCAGAGCACAGCAGAATGAGAAGCTTCAATCGAAAAACTCCTTATTTATATTTATTCACCAAATCATCGACTCCACGCTCCCGAAATGTAGCCAGGAGTGCATCAACAATTTAAAGGTAGATCGTACTACTATCCAGAATAAGCAAAAGAAAGCATAAAGGTCCGAATAACAGAAATAACCCACAAAGATACAGCAAAAGAACAATGATATGATGTCATATCGATGATCAAGTCATTACAGCCGTATATCTAGTCTGTTCGGGATTGACCAGCACGGGACGACAAGATGATACCGACGATGAGGCCATAAAGTGCAAGCGCTTCAGCAAAGATGAGGATGAGGATCATACCAACAAACAATTTCGGCTGCTGAGCATTCGCCCTGAGAACAAAAGTAGACCGCATTAGAACAGCATCAAGCAAGGCATAACACTCAAAATTCTTGCGTCATTCCTAGATATAGAATCCATGAAACAGTACAAAATGTTTTCTATAATATTTACAGCCAAGCATTTATGAACATTACCATTACATATCTTTATACATGATTTTTTTTCTTTCGTAGAAAGCAAGGAAGCACAAGCAGTAATATGTTAATACAAAGTAATATACTAGCTCCAATTTCCCATGGCCCGTCGCAATCAAATCATTTGTTTGTGTTGTCAAAAATAAAACCTACTCAACATTAGATCTAACTAAGAGAATCATCGTAATCATGATTGGACTTTATGATAGATTATGCACCATCCAATGCATCCAGCCCCAAGTACACCAACAGAATCTCAGCTGTGAATCTGTGATGGTATCACCTAACATATAGGTATGCTGAATGCACTATATTAACTGCACAGACAATAAGTTTGGTTGAAGTACAAGGGCACAGCGTTGCATGAAAAAATCAAAAGTATATCAAAATTCATGCATAGCCTCTAGAATGGCTGAAATGTGACTGAATAATGGCAAAGTCAAGAAAAGTAGAACCAGAGCAATTGTAGTAAATTCTAGTTGTTGAGTTCCTAAATTATCTGGGGCAACTGGCTACTTCTGCTAGGAATTCACCAGCATCAAGATACATGCCCTATATCCATACAGATTTGGTACAACTTTTATACATAGAGTTTAATAAGGACAGATATAGCAAAAAGGTTAATGTTCGGAGCCAAGTGAAACTCTTTGTGCTGGTAAAAAAAAAAGTGAAACTCTGTGTATTTAACATGGTGGATTTTTGCATATTATATGGAAATGGAAGGCATCTAGAATGAGGGCTACGGTTTCTAGCCTTACTCAATGTTCTCTAGTTCTGCCACTAGAATACTAGATACATACCAGATATGCATCTGACTATGCCTGTTATATCCGAAATGATAATTGATAAAGTATATAAATGGTCTACAACTTTGTGTATCAAACAAAAATACCATGCCACCATGTATAAAATAATATTAATATTGTACTAGTTTCATATACTAATAGTCGTGCTACAGGGTGTGGCACTCAAGATCCCAAGTCCAAGATGATTCAATTATATATAATCTATTTCACCGAATAACATTCTGTCACACTAACTTGTAAAGCGGCCAAAAGATGCAATTTCCCCCTATTTCTAACCCAACTAACATATGCAAAAATAAAAAAGAGCTTAAACTAACAGTTCGACAGCGAATTCAGAAGTACATAACCCCTACACCACATATTAGAGCGCTCCTAGATTAACCAACCTGTTCTATCTCATGCCATAAAAAAACAAATTTGCTCTCAGATAAAGCTGAGCAGTAAGGCTTTAAATAAACAGCCTAATGCTATTGTTTCACCGACCAACCAAATGCTGCGAAGAGAGGTCAAATTATCCCGCCACACAAATTAATCACACATGTAACAGCATTAAAGAGACAGCTTAGACACACAGGTACTGCGATTTACTAGATTAACTGATCGACATTAAAAGAACAAAAGAGTTAACTCCTTGGGGGAGGGGGGATTTGATATTTGGGGATCGGGATGACCTGACGCCGGCGTCGCCGACGATGCCGATGGCCATTCCTGCGGCGAGCCCGGCGAGGCCGCACGCAAGCCCGGAGGAGAGGTGCGCGTAGCCGTCGAAGAGGTAGTAGGGCTTGGCCTTGGGGTTGATCCCGGTGCTGATGATGACGGCGATGATGAGGCCGTAGATGCCGAGCACCCCCGCCATGACGACGGGCACGATGGACTTCATGACCAGCTCTGGCCGCATAACGCCCATCGATGCCACCCCGACGCCGCTCTTGGCTGTGCCGTAGGCGGCGCCCATGCACGAGAAGACCAGCGCCGCCGCCGCGCCCAGGAACCCGAAGAAGGGCGCCGTCTCGTCACCGCTGAAGGTGGATGCAGCCATCGCTTGAATTGGGTTCTCCCTTCCCTTCGCCTCCTATTCTTGGTAAAACCTAGGCGTTTGATCCAGAAGAGCCTGGTGTTTTGTGTCGGGTTGGTGTTTTTTCGCCGAGAAGATGGTGGGGTGGGGAACAGAGCACGACGACTCGACTAGCCACGATAGGGGTGAAAACATCGGATACCGTGGATATTACTTTTTATTCTAATTTATAATATTTTTTTCTGAATTTGGAGTCGAATACGGGTTAGCCGGATACGGATATGAATTTGGGTTATTCGGGATACGAATACAGGATGAGCACGACGACTCGACTAGCCACGATAGGGGTGAAAACATCGGATACCGTGGATATTACTTTTTATTCTAATTTATAATATTTTTTTCTGAATTTGGAGTCGAATACGGGTTAGCCGGATACGGATATGAATTTGGGTTATTCGGGATACGAATACAGGATGAGTATGTGACAGATTCGGATTAGAAACTGTCGATGTTCAGGACCTGAGGTCCTTAGATCAAGCTTACGAATATATTTTTGGTTGCCTTTATTTTTCAAATGATATTGAAAGGGGAATTAGAGATGGACAACAATTGGATTGTATTGCTTTTCTCTAGACAAAGTACAAAGTAATATTACAAGACTGTTTAATGCTATCTTGCGTTCTCCTTGCTATTGCAATTGTCATTGTTGGTTAATTCGTCTGTTGCTGCTCATCTCCATGTCCTTGGCTGTAAGAGCCTATTTATAGCCTTGAAGGGATGGCGGTTGTCATTTTCATAGAGGTGTCTTCCCGTTAGGAGGTGTCGTTTGGTCAAATGGTTTCTTCACGCCGAAAGGATGGCTTTTCGTCAGAGAGACGCATCTTCGCTATTGGCAACTTCCAAGCGGTTGTCAGTACCTGTCAGAGAAAAGCTTCTTTTGCACGTTATCTCTACGCAAAAGATTTGTCGGTGTTTCGACCACCGACAATACGATTTTTCGGTCTAGGGGGTTCGCGCGCTCTCTCTCCTCGAATGGCCTGACTCAAGGAGTCCAAGATGTATACTGGTTCGGGCTGAACGTTACTCCAGTTCGTGAGATGAGTATATATTGTCCTTTCGAGGGGTTACAATGGCGACTTCCTTTGGGGGGAAGAAGAACTGAACGATCTTCTGCTTTTCGCGTGTGGTGTTTGTCTTGCGTTTTTTCCCCTCCCCGGGGTCCTGCCTTTCCTTATATAGACGGGAGCGACAGGTTACATGGGAGTTTGGAAGGAAAAAAAGAAAGGGGTGTCCTATGTCTCGGAATCTGGTCTTCGGTCTTGTCGTCCGACCGGCCTCCGTCCACCCCCACGCCGGGTCGGTAGTCTTGCAGCGGGGGGTTCTCGGTCGGGTTGGAGAAAAGACGCACTGCTCCGTACGTTTGTTAGGCCCCGGCATTAATGGTATTTGACCTCGGCGTGGCCTCGGGAGGGGACGTTCCCCTCTGTTGCGTGTCAAGATGACGGGACCGGAGCTTGACTTCTTAGGCGGCCTCCCTGACACCTTGGGAACGGGCCACCTACCCTGGTGCGGACATCTTGGGACGTCACGCTGGCAGGGTAGGTGTCCAAATGCTTCGATGGAGCCGCGGCACACTCCGACCCAGTGGGTCGGAGCAAGCTGGGCACCCCGACCCTCGGGGGGTCGGAGCGCGTCTGTATTTGTGCTTGGCCGGGGACAAGATCCCTTCGTGGCCCACGGGCCCTTGGTCGGAACTGGGCCTCAAAGGCAGCCCGTTCACTGTCTCGGGCTGCTGGGGATACCCATGGTACGTGTACTCGTCAGTAGCCCCCGAGCCCTCGAGCGTGTTTCGCCAGAGGCGGTTGGGGGTTTGCCTGCTTTGCCGTTCGGTCGGATGTCGTCCGTCGGTCCATCTGGGTGCGCGCGAGCGCACCCGGTGGGTGTAGCCCCCGAGCGGGTCGGAGAGCCGGTCGGGGGTGAACTTGTCGATGCAGGCCCGACCGAGTGCGTGCGGGCGCTCTCAGCCGGTCTTTTCGCCAGGGTGCGCACGAGCGCACCCGGTGGGTGTAGCCCCTAAGCAGGTCGGAGAGCCGGTTGGGGGGTGAACTTGTCGATGTAGGCCCGACCGAGTGCCGGCGGGCGCTCTCAACCGGTCTTTTCGCCCGGGTGTGCGCGAGCGCACCCGGTGGGTGTAGCCCACAAGCGGGTCGGAGAGCCGGTCGGGGGGGTGAACTTGGTGATGCAGGTGCACAGAATCCCCTTGGCAAAGCTCCTGATGTCCTCGTGCTTACGTTGGGGGCTATACAGCCCTTCTGGCCCTTGCCCCCTCGTTTCCTGCCGCTGCGCTATGAATTTATTATGCAACGGTGGAGGCAGAAGGGCACGCCCCCTCGTTCGACGAGGTGGCTGTTTGGATCATGTCGTTCCGTCTCCCTGTGCGCGTCTACATAATGGGGGGAACGGGAACCGTTCCCCCCATTCGCTTTCCGTTTGCACTCCTTCGTTCCCGCCCCTTACTCCTCTCGCCACCTTCCTTCTTTAGAGCGGCAATGGCGAGCGGGGGCGATGATGCGGGTGGCGATCGCGGGGTCGGCAAGCGCCCGGCGCCCGACGATTTCTGGGGCCTGGCCCTGAAAAGGCCTCGCACCGGCGACGGCTCCTCCTCCTCTGCTGCCGCAGCGTGAGTTCTTAGTGCGTTTACCCCTGGGATGGACCGGGCCTTTCTTCCTACTGACAGTAGTTTGTTCCTCCTTTCTCTTCGGCGCCCTGGCTCGGGCAGGCCTGCGGCCATAGCGCTGCCGTGTCTTGGTCCGCTGAGTCGCCGGACTGCCGCCCGCCGCCGCTTACGGCACCCTCCCGGCGAGGCCCAGCGGCCGGGGCCGGCCGGCGCTGCCGAGGCCGAGGCTCGCTGCCGCGCAGCCGCGGCGGCCTCCGCCAGGAGGCAGAGGCAGCTGGCCTCGCACTCCAGTGCTCGAGGTGTCCAGGAGGAGCTGGTCATGGCGGGCAACGGGCTTGTCGCCATATTTCATCCAGCGTACGAGAGCATCGCCAGGAGCCTGGAGCCGCTAGGCGTGAGGTTGGGCGACCCCCTGGAGGCTACTGCGATGCAGTACGCCTTCCACCTTACGCGAGCGGCGGAGGCGCTGGCGGGCCTGGCGGGGCGGTTGCGCGTGGAGGATCCGGCGGCGGACGACTCCTCCAGCTCTGAGGGAGACGTCGTTCCGTAAGGAGCTCCGGGGTGGCTGCCGTCTTCAATTTTTATAACTGCTCTTCTCCCCCCTTTTATTTGTGGTTGGCCATGAACACTATTTTTGGAGTATTTGGTGGTGTTGCTGGGGGAGGCGGATCGCCCCCCTCGGACTTTTATTTTCTGCGGTTTTTACCTTGTGGCGAATGCCCGGCGGGCGATCGCTGCCTTCAGGCGGCGTTAGGGCCATATAGACGAGGGCCTGATCAGAGGCTCGGGCACAGTGGCGCGCGGGTTGACGCGCAGGGCTTTGGTTGCTGGGGGGTGCTCCTCCGACTGGTCTAGGCACTTGCTTTCTGCCGTAGCTAGGTGCCTCCTTGGTCGGTGCGGGTGCCCAGACGCCTTTCGCAAGGTTCTGGCGCCGTGCTTGTTTTACGTCATAGCTGGTCATTACCATAGTCGGTTCGAACGTCCAGATGCCTTTCGCAAGGTTCTGGTGTCCGAGTGCTCGTTTTAGGTCATAGCTGGACGTCACCTTAGTCGGTGCGAACGCCCAGATGCCTTTCGCAAGGTTCTGGTGTCCGAATGCTCGTTTTACGTCGTAGCTGGACGTCACCTTAGTCGGTGCGAACGCCCAGATGCCTTTCGCAAGGTTCTGGTGTCCGAATGCTCGTTTTACGTCGTAGCTGGACGTCACCTTAGTCGGTGCGAACGCCCAGATGCCTTTTGTAAGGTTCTGGTGTCCGAGTTCTCGTTTTACGTCGTAGCTGGACGTCACCTTAGTCGGTGCGAACGCCCAGATGCCTTTCGTAAGGTTCTGGTGTCCGAGTGCTCGTTTTACGTCGTAGCTGGACGTCACCTTAGTCGGTGCGAACGCCCAGATGCCTTTCGCAAGGTTCTGGTGTCCGAGTGCTCGTTTTACGTCGTAGCTGGACGTCACCTTAGTCGGTGCGAACGCCCAGATGCCTTTCGCAAGGTTCTGGTGTCCGAGTGCTCATTTTGCGTCGTAGCTGGACGTAGGGCGTCTGTCCCGCCTTCCCATACGGCGGGGTCGGTTTGCGGGAGGAGAGGCTGTTGTCTGTCCCACGAGTATGCCCCATCCGCAGGTGTGGGACCTGGAGGGGGTGAGCGAACGCGTGCTTGCTGGGTCGGCTTGCACACCGTGCTCGTGGAGCTAATAACGGGTGATCCGAGTGAGACCTGGAGATCCTTCCCGAGGGGGTTCTCCTAGCAGACGGTCCCAGCGCGGGTGTCTGGCCTTACTGAGTGCGTCTCATGAGAAACCTTTCTTTACTCAATCCCGTTTCGGACCCCGGGTCGTTCGCCGACCCGGAGCGTAGCCGACTGCCACCCATCGATGAGTTCCACGGGAGAGTGTGAAGTATGGTCTCGGACACGAGTTAAGGCGATTGGGTCGTCCGTCGACCCAACTTGAGGCCCACTGGGGGCTCGCCCTGTCCTCGCCCCTTGCTCAGTTTTCTGCTGGGACGGTGCTAGATCCGGTCGGTGGATCGGGCTTTCGTGTCCCGTAGCGTTGAACTGGGCCTCAGGCGCGGGACATTGGGCCTCTTGCCGCCTCGAGGCCCCAGCGGCTTGGTGGGCCTTTTAAAACCGGTTCAGGGTGGTTGGCCCGTTCCTTTCGGTGGATACCACGGGGCTGCAGGGTGCGCTGCTCGATGCGGCGCCTTCGCCCAGTGCTGTCTTGTCGGAATTAAATGCGTAGTGGGAAATTGGTGGCGATCGGGACTCACCGACGGCTCGACAGTGGGTTGTCAGGCGACGAGGCGAGCCGCGGCGCACTCTGCTCGAGACGATGTTTGTCGCCTGTAGAGCCTGCGTGCGTTCGGCCCGCATCCATTGGCGCCTATAACCTTGGAGAGGCGGGGATTCGGTGCAGGTACTCGTCCTTGCTTTTTTCATCTTCCTGCCATAAAAGGAAGCGAGGGAGACGAAGGGGAGCGGATTAGGCAAACTTTCGCCACCCTGCCACTTAGCTTTCTGGAGATGTCCTGGCCGGCGTGCTCCATTCAACCCAGTCGCGTGCTTGGCTTGGAGAAGAAGGGCTTCCTTCTCGCGCGAGGCGATTCGCGGTGGAGGGTGCCGGCGGGGGCTGCCGTCCCCTTGCCGGGTGGTGACGAGATCGTGGCACACGCCTCTTCTTCGAGCGTGGCTTTGAGCTTCCTCTCCATCCGTTCGTCCGTGGGCTGCTGCACTTCTACGGGGCGGAGGTGCACCACCTCAACCCCAATGGCGTGCTTCACATCGCGGTCTTCATCACGCTATGCGAGGCCTTCCTGGGGATCAACCCCTATTGGGGGCTCTGGAGGCACTTCTTCCAGGTGCGGCTGCAGAAGGACAAACCAACGGATGCCACTACTCCCGTTGGCGGCGTTGCATTTCAGCTGCGTGGCGGCCGCAAGGCGGACTATATCGACGTGAAGCTACTGTCGTCGAACCGGGGGTGGCATCCCGAATGGTTCTACATCCAGAACCCGGGCGAGAGCGCCCCGGTCTTCACCGGCAGGCTTCCCGAGGCGGGTCCCCAATGGAGTTGGGGTCCCAATGGGAAGGACAAGAAAAAGGTGGCGATGGTCGTCGAACGGATCAAGGCCCTAAAGACGCGGGGGCTTGACCGGCGACGTCGTTGTGCGTACATTCATGGCGATGCGCGTCCAACCCCTCATGGATCGGGTGCGCCCCATGTTCCGATACGACGGGGCGTCCGATCCCATGAGGGTATTGGCGGCGGAGCTTCTGGCGGCGGAGCTCACGGCTCGGGTCTCCGCCGTCATTGGTGCGGGCGCTACCGAGGCAGCGGACGGCGTCCCCACCCCATTCTCGGCGCGCAACCAGCCTAATCTGGTGAGCCGGGCAGCCTCTTCCTCTCCTCACCCCTTTTCCTCGGCTCTTCGGTACTTGTCTGAGTGTGTTCTTGCAGGGGCTCGGCGGGATGACCTCACGTGCCTTATTGCCGGGAGAGAAGGAGTTGAGGGCTGCGGCCCCCACCGTTTCCGAGCGACAGGACTCCGCCCGTCGGGAGTGGAGGGAGGCGAAGAAGAAGAAGAAGACGGCGGATGTCGGGACCCCGAATTTGCAAATTCGGACCCTCTGTGTATTCAACACTAGTCCAGGAACGCGCTAGTGCACACAGTCTTAACATCGGTAAATATCACAATCATAGCATTCGATACTATCAAAGTACTTTTATTTAATTAAGCAAACTGGTTACCTGACCTTATGGCCAAGTCACAAATGTACGCCTCGCAGGGCGATACTTATTAAGAGAGAAATAGTAGCAGCGGAAAATCAAATAACTTCGTGGCGCCATCCAGTATACCACAGGCAACTGACTGGGCTCGCTCCCTAAGTAGACGGATCCTCTTGGAGCTCCTCCTCCAAAGCTGGTGTATTCTCCTCTTCAACTGGTGTTGTAGGGTGGCAAGGGTGAGTACTTGGTACTCGACAAGTCATGCACAGAATGCAAAGCTAATATACTATATGCATGGCTTGGTACAAAGGAATAGCTCAAGGTATATTTGCAAAGAAACAGCATTTGAAAAGTAGCATAAGAAGATTCGAAAGCAGTAAAAACAAGTAAAGCATAAATAACTTTTCAAGAAGTTTTAGTAAACATTTTTCCCAGCCTAAACCACAATTCCATCAACGTCATCATTAATCCAACCCAACCTTTCAAAACCAAGTTATTTTCGTAAAATCTAACCCTTGATCAGAATTCCCGAGCGATGTCCAATACCGCGGACACGGCTTATTCGAATAGATTCTATACTCTGCAGAGGTTATGCACTTTACCCACAAGATACAATCAAACACCACAAAGGCGAAGTTCAGTAACAAAGTCTTTGGAAACCTCTAACAATACAAGTGGTCCTCCCTGCTATTGCGCACTAACCCTTCCCTTAGCTAAGGCGAAGTCTAGGCCAATCAACCGTTAGATGGGTACTGGCCTCACCCAGACGCCCCCCGCATAACTTACACAAAGGGTGTAGTTGACCTCCCGAGGTCCCACAGTGCACGTTATTAGCAACTTAGTCAACTAGGTCCGTCCCATTACAGACATGTGGTTGCACGTTAGACCCAGTTCAAAGGCTTGCAAGGTTAAGTCCTTAGGGTGACCAGGGCAAGACTACCCAAGAACCAAATCAACATCCCCAATGCCACAACCGGCCCACCTGATTATTCTTGCCACATGCCCCTGGCCGAAAAACTATTTATCAAATCCCGCTTGATTACCATGCACCACGTGCCATCAACATCACATGATACCTTTCCAAAACAGGTTCAATATATCATTAAGTCAATATTAACATTTGTTTGTCCAAAATCATGTCATGAGCACGAGTGTGTCTAAGCGATTTACTACAACGGTCTAAAACCCATGTTGGCAATCTAATAATGTCCAACTAGTAATCCACAACTAGGGTGACAAGGGTCATGGCACATACTTAAGTAATCAAGGTGTCATACAAAGAAATTGGTATTTATCTAACCCCCATGTTTAAATAAAGTATTTTTCTAATTGAACTAGCATGCAATAGTTTAAATCAAAATAGATTTCGAAATAGGATCAACATGGTCAAAGCACAACTTGCCTTCAAAAAGTACTTGCTCTTGGTCTTGAGTTGGATCCTGAGTCAATACTTCTCCTTGAATCCTTCCCACTTCAACGTCTACTCGTAAAGCGTGCAAATAGCAAATACACGAATAAACAATAGGCAAAAAGTGTCCAAACATCCAAATAAAATCCATAAACAGAGAGAACATAATTTTATGAGTTTTTAGAAAGCCGGAATCGTCAAATTTGGAGTTAAGATGCAAAAGTTATGATTATTTAAAGTTTAAATAATCAATTAAATAATTTTGCAGAGAAAAACTTTAGTCCAAAAATTAAATAAAATTCATATTTAGGTAGATCTCAATTTTATACAAATTTAGAAATTTGAATCACTCAAATCGGAGTTGAAACGCAAAAGTTATAAGCGTTTGAAGTTTGAAACAAAATCAAATCATTATTTCGAATTAATAAATCATTTTCTTTTCGAAATTAATTATTGCGTCAGCATGGACACGTGGCAGCACTGATTGGTCTGCTAACGCCACCGGTCCATGGACTCGGTCCACGCCGACTCGGGTCTACCGTGGACCCGGCCCACGGGCCACGTGAGATCGACATGTGGGACCACTCGGGTGACGCTATCGGCCGACGTCGTGGGCTCGACCACGGTCGACATGTGGGACCACCGATGACGTCATGGGTGACGCCATGGTGCGGTGCAACTAAGCGGCCGACACGCGGGCCCGCTGCGGTCGCTGACTACACACGCGCTGCCGTGGGCGCGGCTTTGTTTCACGATCGTGTCCGCTGATTTGAAAATCAACGGCGCGATTAGATCCGAGGTTAACACGCTGAAAACTACTCGATGATCGTGGGCCGCTCGATCTAGATCGGACGGTCCGCATCTAATCCTACATTAACACTACTACGCACGCGTGGCGATCGTGGGCGCTGGATCTTGATCCAATGGTCCGGATCTAATCGGGTTTGGAAACACGTGAACTCACCTCAACCGCACGATCAAGATCGGACGGCGCCTGAGCTCGCGAGGTCGATGGCGACGCCGGCGGAGCTGCAGCAATCGGAGACGGAGACGACGCAGCCCGACGGCAGCCGGGGTTTCTCCGACGGAGTGAGAGGTACCGCAGTGCGCCTTGACTTGAGGACTCGGAATCGGGCTCCAACTTCGGCGGAAGACGGCGACGGCCGAGACGAGGCAAAAACATGGCGGAGTGGCGCTCAACTACGGCGAGCTATCGCGGCTAAACGGCGGCTGCTCGCTTGGTGAGTAGGGGCTATGGGTGCGCAAGGTCGTGGCCGACCTCGGTGTGACCGGGCCTTAAATAGCCTCGGCGTCCGTCTGGAAAAACGGAAACCTAAACCTACACGGCGGCGACGCGCGCGGAGTCCGGCTCGGATCCGGCGGAGACGACGACGCACGGCCGCCCATGTGGCATGATCGACGGCCACGATCGCGTGGTGCGATCGGATCCGACCGGACGGTCGCGGCTCGATTTCGGCCGTTGGATCTCGATCCAACGGTTCACCGGGTTAGGGTTTGGACTTGATTCGGCCGAGTCACGTGGCTCTGCCGGGTTCGGTCGGACTCGAACTCGAGTCCGACTCGGGCTCGATCGGATGAATAGTACAAACCCACTCGCATTTTCCAATGATTTAATAATTAAAATAATTCCCAGGAATTCATTTAATTCATTAAAAATAGCAAAAGACTCAAAAATTCCAAAAATTCTGGAAAATACTTTGGTTCATTTTGGGCTAAAATAAAATATTTCCAACAAAATTTTATTTGAAAAGTATAATTCTTTAAAAATTTCAATATTGAATAAATACAAATAAATTCCAAAAAAATACAAAAAAATTCCAGAAAATAACAAAAATTAACCAAACTGCCAAAACACACATGAATTTAAGAAAAGCAAAATTTAGGGGTGTTACAAACCTCCCTTAATAGAATCTCGTCCCGAGATTCAGGGCTCACTACAGAATAGGTTTTGAAACTCTTTCTTCAAATCCTCTTCGCGCTCCCAAGTCGCTTCGCTCTCTGCATGGTTGCTCCACTGAACTCTACAGAAACGGGTTGACTTGTTACTAGTTTCACGATCCATTGTGTCCGTAATCCTCACGGGATGCTCCTTATAAGTCAAATCCTCTTGCAACTCAATTAACTCTAGCGGTGTCTGCTCCTCAGAACTCGGAGACACTTCTTCAACTCGGGACACATGGAATACGTCATGCACTCCTCGCTAACGATCGCGGCAACTCCGGTGATAAGCAACTTCGCCTCTGCGGCTCAAAATCTTAAATGGTCCAACATAACGGGTGCGAGTTTCCCTTTGGCATGGAACCTCTTAACTCCCCGAGAGGCGTAACTCGAGGTATACAAAGTCTTCGATTCAAAACTCAAGTCTCAATGACGGTTGTCAAGATAACTCTTTTGTCGTGATTGGGCTATCTTCAACCTTTCCCTAATCATGGCGACCGCTTCTTCAGCCTCTTGAAGAATATCAGGCCCGAAGACACGGCGCTCGCCGGCCTCATTCCAATTCAATGGCGTCACCGACAGTCGACCATACAAAGGCCTAAAAGGTGACATCTGTAAACTAGCCTCGATAACTATTGTTGTAATCGAACTCGGCATACGGCAAACTCTTATTCCAAGAGGTAGCATAAGCCAATGCACAAGCTCTTAACATATCCTCCGAATCTGGTTGACTCTTTCGGTCTGTCCATCCGTCATGGATGATAAGTCAGTCTTTGAAGTTCAAACGGGTTCCCATAGCTTCATGCAACTTATTCCAAAATCTTGAGGTAAATTGGGTACCTCTGTCCGATACAATCCTCTTTGGCACTCCGTGCAAACAGACGATCCTGATCATGTACAACTCTGCCAACTTGTCCCTAGAGTAAGTGGTCTTCACGGGGATAAAATGGGCTACTTTAGTCAAGCGATCCACTATAACCCATATGGAGTCATAACCTCCTTGAGTTTTAGGCAAACCGGTAATGAAATCCATTCCGATTTCCTCCCACTTCCACTCAGGTATTTTCAGCGGTTGTAGCAATCCTGCTGGTCTCTGATGCATTGCCTTGACTCTCTGGCATATGTCGCACAATGCAACATGCTCAGCAACTTCACGTTTCATACTCGGCCACCAGAATCTCTCCTTCAGATCCTGATACATCTTGGCGCTTCCAGGATGAATTGAGTACTTGGAGTCGTGGGCTTCTTCCAAAATCAGTTGCTTTAACTCCTTCTTGTTAGGCACACAAATGCGATCCTTCATCCACAACGTGCCTTGCTCATCCAACTTGAAGTCCTCTGCCTTGCCTTCCTCCTTGATGGACTTAATCCTGCGGATCTTGTCATCATCCTTCTACCCTTCCCGGATCTGGTCTTCTAGAGTAGGCTTTACTTCTAATGCGGCCAAGAATCCGCTAGGTACCACCTCAATCTTCATTTTCTGAAAATCCTCACATAACTCATCCTGACTTGTGGCTAGCATCGTACTCACGGTATGGCTTTTCCGACTCAGAGCATCGGCTACTACGTTGGCCTTCCCGGGATGGTAATGGATTCCAACATTGTAGTCCTTGATTAACTCTAACCATCTCCTCTGCCTCATGTTTAGATCCGACTGGGTGAATATGTACTTAAGACTCTTATGGTCCGTATACACTTCACATCTGTTCCCGATAGTGATGCCATATCTTCAAGGCATGCACTACGGCAGCTAACTCTAGGTCATGTGTCGGATAATTTTCCTCATGCGGCCTCAAGCGCCTTGATGCATAAGCGGCGACCTTTCCATTCTGCAGACAAGACACATCCAAGTCCTTGGCGCGATGCGTCACAATAAATATCAAAGCTTTGATTAACATCCGTAGAACTAACACCGTGGCCCGATGTCAATCGCTTCTTCAGCTCCTGAAATCCTTTCTCACATTCTCAAGGTCCATGCAAACTTCTTTTCCTTCTTCAAGAATTGCGTAAGAGGTTTCGCAATTGTCGAGAAGCCTTCGATGAAACGGCGGTAGTATCCTGCCATTCCAAGGAAACTCCAAATGCAGGTCACGCCTTGGTAGCTCCCAATGTAACACAGCTTCTACTTTGCTTGGGTCTACGGCGACTCCTTCTACGGTCATTACATGTCCAAGAAACTCCACCTTGTCCTTCCAAAAATCACACTTCTTGAACTTGGCGAAGAGTTGTTGTTCCTCGGCTTTTCCAAAACTCGCCTTAAGTGTCCTGCATGTTCATCCTCCGCTTTGGAGTAGATTAGAATATCATCTATGAACACGACGACAAACTTGTCCAAGTATTCCATGAACACCTTATTCATCATATTCATGAAATATCTTTGGCGCATTAAATCGAGACCAAAAGACATAATCAGAACTCGTAATGTCCATATCTTGACGAGAATGCGATCTTCGAGATATCTTCGATCGGATCTTCAATCGATGGTATCCCGATCTCGCATCAATCTTGGAGAAAACTCCGGCTCCTCTCGGTGATCAAACAAATCATCAATCCTGGGTAGCGGATACTTATTCTTCACGGTGACTTCATTGAGTGCACGGTAGTCAATGCACATCCTGAAACTCCCGCCCTTTCTCTTGACAAACAAAGCTGGTGCTCCCCACGGCGACGAACTCGGCCTGATAAATCCTTTCTCCATTAACTCTTCTAGCTGTTTCTTCATCTCAACCAACTCCTCGGTGGACATCCGATAGGGTCTCTTTGCTATCGGTCTTTGTGCAGTACAAGCTCTATCACAAACTCTATGTCCTCGTCTCGCGGCATACCGTAGATCTTCGTGAAAACATCCGGGTATTCATTCACTCTTGAGACATCCTCTATGCCGATTGCCTTGGTATCGTTAACCATCAACTGTCCATCTCTAACGGCAAAGTGGCTTGAAATTTCACTTTCTTTCCACAAGGGCTCTTAATCGAGATAGTCCTTCGTCCACAATCCAATACGGCCTTGTGCTTGGATAACCAATCCATTCCCAATATGACGTCTAAGGTCCGGGTTTCTAGAATAATAAGGTTTGCTAGGAACTCTATTCCATCTATTAGTATTCTCACCCTAACATCCTACTTTCGCTCGAGTTCGTAACTGTGGGTTTGAACTAAAAGCATGCATCTAAGTCTTGCAATCCTCAAATCATTTCTAGTAGCAAAGCCTTGCGAAACAAACGAATGCGAAGCTCCGAGTCAAACAAAATCAAGCAGGTGTATCGAGTTAACAAGTAACTTACCCAAGACGACGTCCGTAGCATTCTCGCAGTGCATCTGCGGTGACATGGTTGACTCGGCCTCTCACCACGATGCAGGGTGTGGCTCTGGTCTTTGGGTCCTAGCTGGGGTGGTTCCTAGATTGAAGCGAATCAGGGTCACTCCTGCTGTCTTCTTTGGACAATCATGGCAAAGTGTCTGGCTCGTTGCGCTTGTAGCAAATGCCTCACCTGTTCCTTGCCGATCGCTCGAGTAGTGTTTCTAGCGGGCCGGGTCCGTAGTTCGATTGATGTGTCTTGGTGCCGGTGACGGTATCCTTGTTGCATTTTGTGGCTGGAATCAAGAATTGATTTGGTGCAACTCTCGGTATTGCGTTCCACTGGAGTGATCCTTGCTGTTGCATCCTGCGCTTCCTGTTCTCCTCCAGTTCCTTGCGCTTGTCCTCAAGAATAAGTGCCTTATTCACCAACTCTTGGAAATCCGGAAAGGTGTGGGTGATCAATCCTACTTGCAATCCTGAGTTAAGTCCCTTCATGAAACGAGACTGTCTGGATTTATCTGTCGCTACATCCTCAGGTGCGTAGCGTGCTAGCTGTGTGAACTTGTTCGTAGTCGGCCACCGGGTGATTACCTTGCTTGATGCTCTGAACTCCTCCTTCTTAAGGTCCATGATTCCTTCAGCACGTGATACCGCTTAATGCAAACCGTGAACTCTTCCCAAGTGATATCTTGAGGGTTCTCTTGCGTGGCACGAAATTCTCCCACCATTCGGCCAATGTTCCTTCCAACCGATGAGAAGCGTAGAGTACCTTCTCATTTCCTATGCATTGAGCTATGTGTAGCTTCCTCTCAATTGACCTTAACCAATCATCGGTCTCCAATGGATTGGCATTCCCGAAGAAAGTGGGTGGGTGAGTCCTCATGAACTCGGCAGTCTTGTATTCGGCGTGGTCCCCGATTAACTTGATTAGCAAAGGATCACAAGATGACGTGTTGCATTTGTTGCATCATAGCATGCATCAACCGAGTCAGGCAGCGAGAAAAGCTCAAATTCTGCACATCCAGGTGGCGGTGCGGTGCTCCCTCATTGGGGTTTTCTGCTGGCGAGAACCACTCCCATTGCTTCCAAAGTTTCCACGGGTGTTCACCATCTGTCGATTTGCTCTAGGTTTAGAGATGAGAGGGAAACAAGAATGGACAAGTAATATGAAACTTATGCGGGGCGAAAAGGTGTAACTTTAAGGTCCAACTTTATTATTAATAACTTGGTATGGTTGCTTACAATGCCTAAGGGCCTTGCAACACATACTGCACACTCAAAGAAACAAAGAAAATCCAAATCGAACTCACATTGGAGTCTAACGCCTAAAGGGTGACTCTTTATTCTATGACGCGACTCGGTGAAGGAGTCTCACTATAGAACCTACGCTCACTCGTCGAGAAAACCTCCACGGCCTGGGTACGGGTGCTGCGGCATAGGCGCGAAACGATTGCCATGTCCGGCAACTGTGTCATCTGTGGTAGTCGAAGAAGCAGTGTCCTCATCGGGATCTGACTCCTCCGGATCTGGCTCGTGTAGCTCGAGTACTGGCTCTGGCTCTGGTCCGTACAAGGTCATCTCCAGCTCGTCAATCCTTCGCAGAAGGTGTGACACATACCCTTGAGCTTCCCGCCATCTGTTCTTCTTCGTCGTGATCTCCTTGCGGGCCTTCTGTAGCTCTTTGCTTGTATCATCGAGTACATCCTCCTGGGCGACAACAAATCGTGCCAACTGTGTAACCATGGCATCCTCATCCTGAATCGCCTTCGGGTCAAGAAGGTTATCGCTGCGCGGGTGATAACGGAACACCGTGCTCTCCAACTCTCTGGCGTAGATACGGGTAATGTGCCGCATTGCTCGTCGTGATACTTCTTGGATACCCATCTGCATTGTAGACCTCCTGGCAAGGTCAGTTGTATCGAGGCGATTGCCTGGGCCCTTCTTCCTAGCAGGTACCTCAATCTTTACGTCATAAGCCTTGATCAATCCCGCTTGTCTGATCACTTCTACTTGGTATTGGGGCTTCTCAAAATCTCCGAGAGTTTGTAGCATATGCCAAAGTTCCGCGGCGTGACCAATTCCCAGATCAACGTAGTTGAACTCTTCCTCCATCTGTCACAAGAGTGCTTACGTAAGAACTCAGGATTTTTAAATTGTGACAAGGTAAGGAAAAATTTCAGCAAGAGACAAGAAAAGAGAGAAGGGGATAAGTCGAGATGTCATTTCTTATCTTGACAAATTTTTAGCTTTTAGAAAATAGGTTTTATCCTCACTACGACCATTCTAGCTAGGGTTGAGCCTACAATCAGATGGCTCGATACCACCTCTGTCGGGACCCCAGATTTGCAAATCCGACCCTCTGTGTATTCAACACTAGTCCAGAACGCGCTAGTGCACACACAGTCTTAACATCGGTAAATATCACAATCATACCATTCGATACTATCAAAGTACTTTTATTTAATTAAGCAAATCGTTACGACCTTATGGCCAAGTCACAAATGTGCGCCTCAGTGACGATACTTATTAAGAGAGAAATAGTAGCAATGAAAATCAAATAACCGTGGCGCCATCCAAAGATACCACAGGCAATCGACCGGGCTCGCTCCTAAGTAGACGGATCCTCTTGGAGCTCCTCCTCCAAAGCCGGTGTATTCTCCTCTTCAACTGGTGTTGTAGGGTGGCAAGGGTGAGTACTTGGTACTCGACAAGTCATGCAGAATGCAAAGCTAATATACTATATGCATGGCTTGGTACAAAGGAATAGCTCAAGGTATATTTGCGAAATAAAGATTTGAAAAGTAGCATAAGTAGATTCGAAGCGGTAAAAACAAGTAAAGCATAAATAACTTTTCAAGAAGTTTTAGTAAACATTTTTCCCATCCTAAACCACAATTCCATCAACGCCATCATTAATCCAACCCAACCTTTCAAAACCAAGTTATTTTCGTAAAATCTAACCCTTGATCAGTAATTCCCGAGCGATGTCCAATACCGCGGACACGGCTATTCGAATAGATTCTATACTCTGCAGAGGTTATGCACTTTACCCACAAGATACAATCAAACACCACAAAGGCGAAGTTCCCAGTAACAAAGTCTTTCTAAACCTCTAACAATACAAGTGGTCCTCCCTGCTATTGCGCACTAACCCTTCCCTTAGCTAAGGCGAAGTCTAGGCCAATCAACTGTTAGATGGGTACTGGCCTCACCCCGTCGCTCCCCGCATAACTTACACAAAGGGTGTAGTTGACCTCCCGAGGTCCCACAGTGCGTTATTAGCAACTTAGTCAACTAGGTCCGTCCCATTACGAGACATGTGGTTGCACGTTAGACCCGATTCAAAGGCTTGCAAGGTTAAGTCCTTAGGGTGACCAGGGCAAGACTACCCGAAGAACCAAATCAACATCCCCAATGCCACAACTGGCCCACCTGATTATTCTTGCCACATGCCCCGGTCGAAAAACTATTTATCAAATCCCCAGTTGATTACCATGCACCACGTGCCATCAACATCACATGATACCTTTCCAAAACAGGTTCAATATATCATTAAGTCAATATTAACATTTGTTTGTCCAAAATCATGTCATGAGCACGTAGCAGGTCTAAGCAGTTTACTACAACGGTCTAAAACCCATGTTGGCAATCTAATAATGTCCAACTAGTAATCCACAACTAGGGTGACAAGGGTCATGGCACATACTTAAGTAATCAAGGTGTCATACAGCAAATTGGTATTTATCTAACCCCCATGTTTAAATAAAGTATTTTTCTAATTGAACTAGCATGCAATAGTTTAAATCAAAATAGATTTCGAAATAGGATCAACATGGTCAAAGCACAACTTGCCTTCAAAAAGTACTTGCTCTTGGTCTTGAGTTGGATCCTGAGTCAATACTTCTCCTTCGAATCCTTCCGGCACTTCAACGTCTACTCGTAAAGCGTGCAAATAGCAAATACACGAATAAACAATAGGCAAAAAGTGTCCAAACATCCAAATAAAATCCATAAACAGAGAGAACATAATTTTATGAGTTTTTAGAAACTGGAATCGTCAAATTTGGAGTTAAGATGCAAAAGTTATGATTATTTAAAGTTTAAATAATCAATTAAATAATTTTGCAGAGAAAAACTTTAGTCCAAAAATTAAATAAAATTCATATTTAGGTAGATCTCAATTTTATACAAATTTATAAATTTGAATCACTCAAATCGGAGTTGAAACGCAAAAGTTATAAGCGTTAGAAGTTTGAAACAAAATCTGAAATCATTATTTCGAATTAATAAATCATTTTCTTTTCGAAATTAATTATTGCGTCAGCATGGACACGTGGCAGCAGATTGGTCTGGCGACGTCGGCCCATGGACTCGGTCCACGCCGGCTCGGGTCTACTGTGGACCCGGCCCACGGCTCACGTGAGGCCCGACAT
The DNA here is from genome assembly GCA_036346355.1 of Rhipidocladum racemiflorum. Classification (NCBI taxonomy): domain Eukaryota; kingdom Viridiplantae; phylum Streptophyta; class Magnoliopsida; order Poales; family Poaceae; genus Rhipidocladum; species Rhipidocladum racemiflorum. Next base: position 28,260,027 of record CM070571.1, read on the forward strand.
GTGGGACCACTCGGGTAGCGTCATCGCCGACGTCGGCGAGGCTCGGCCACCAGTCTTGGCGAGTGGGACTCCACCGATGACGTCATGGGTGACGCCATGGTGCGATTACGGCTAAGCCGACACGCCGCGCCCGCGTGTCGGTGACTACACGCTGCGTGGCGCGGCGCTCGGCTTCGGACACACGTGGCACGATCGTGTCCGTTGATTTGAAAATCAACGGCTGCGATTAGATCCAGGGTTAACACGTTGAAAACTACTCGATGATCGTGGGCCGTTCGATCTAGATCGGACGGTCCAGATCTAATCCTACATTAACACTACTACGGCACGTGGCGATCGTGGGCCGTTGGATCTTGATCCAACGGTCCAAATCTAATCGGGTTTGGAAACACGTGAACTCACCTCAACCGCACGATCAAGATCGGACGGCGCACAGAGCTCGCGAGGTCGATGGCGACGCGGCGGAGCTGCAGCAACCGGAGACGGAGACGACGACGAGCCCGACGGGCGCTTCGGGTTTCTCCGACGGAGTGAGAGGTACCACGGTGCGCCTTGACTTGAGGACTCGGAATCGGCTCCAACTCGGCGGAAGACGGCGCGACAATGGCGAGACGAGGCAAAAAGCGGCGGAGTGGCGCTCAACTACGGCGAGCTATCGCGGCTAAACGGCGCCGCTTCCGCTTGGTGAGTAGGGGCTATGGGTGCGCAAGGTCGTGGCCGACCTCGGGTGTGACCGGGCCTTAAATAGCCTCGGCGTCCGTGGAAAACGGAAACCTAAACCTACACGGCGGCCACGCGCGGCGAGTCCGGCCGGATCCGGCTGGAGACGACGACGCACATACCGTTCACGTGGCACGATCGACGGCCACGATCGCGTGGGTGCGATCGGATCCGACAGGATCGGCGCGGCTCGATTTGGCCGTTGGATCTCGATCCAACGGTTCACCGTTAGGGTTTGGACTTGATTCGGCCGAGTCACGTGGCTCGGGTCGGGTTCGGGTCGGACTCGAACTTGAGTCTGACTCGGGCTCGGTCGGATGAATAGTACAAACCCACTCGCATTTTCCAAATGATTTAATAATTAAAATAATTCCCGATAATTCATTTAATTCATTAAAAATAGCAAAAGACTTCGAGAAAAATTCCTAAAAATTCGAAAATACTTTGGTTCATTTTGGGCTCAAATAAAATATTTCCAACAAAATTTTATTTGCAAAGTTTAATTCTTTAATTATTTCAAAATGGAATAAATTCAAATAAATTCCAAATAAATCCAAATAAATTCCAGAAAATTCCAAAAATTCACCATAGTGCCAAATCACACATGAATTTAAGAAAAGCAAAATTTTGGGGTGTTACAGCGGAGAAGAAGCAAGAGCGCGCGGCTAGATCTGCGCACGGCGGGGAGGTCTCCGACACAACCTCCATCGAATGGAGCAGTTTGGAGTCGACCTCGAGAGAGGGCAGCAAGGACAGCGGGGGCGATCCGGGCCTCCCGCTCGGGCCTGTGCTGCCATCGGGCGGCGGTCCGAGCGGGAGCGCAGGCCGGGGCGCCGCCACCGTCGCACCCCAGGAGGAGAATCCGCTAGTAGGGGCGACCCTGAGGAGGCGGAGGGCCGACACGCCCCCACACGGGGGGGGGCGTCGAAGAGGGCGTGACGGCCACGCGTCCGCACGTCGCGGTAGGTGTTTCTTTCGCCTCCGAATCATTCCCCGTCGAGTTGTTCCTTGCAGCCCCTGACTGACTGTCGCGTGCAGGGGCTACACGGGGGCATCCCTAGTGGCGTCGGTGAGCCCAATCGCGGCTTCGAGGGGTCCGGCGCCCCTGCCGCCGCCGGCGGGGGCCGTGCCAACGGAGGTCGAGAACGAGGGCCTCACGGGGCCAGCGCCGACTAGAGGACCGGCTAGCGCTGAGGAGCTGCTTGCACTTTCCGTGCCGGCTGCAGGGACAACGGGGGAGGCGGAGCTGCGGAGCGACTCGGCGCGCGGGGACTCCTCGACGTCTCCCATTAGACCGACGGCTCGTCCGGAGGTCGGGGGAGGCGAGGAAACGTTTCCGCCACCACCGTCGGGGGAACCGCCGGCCGAGCTATTGGTCCACCCGGGGGCCGGGGCGACGAAGAAGAGCTCCCGCCGCCACAGCCGAGGGGGGCGCCAGCCGGCGCGAGTCGACTGCCGGAGGGGGCCCAAGAACCGGCAGTGGTCACCTCAGACCCCCCAGAGGGGTCTTTGGGAATGCAGATCGCCAGGGCGACGCAGTCGGAACCTGCTCTGGTTTCACTGCCCGTGCTTACCTGGTCGAGCAGCGATCCACCCGGAAGGCCATTGCTCGTGCTGGACGATGCGGTGGAGCACGGGGAGTGGGAGGCCCTCAAAGAGGGCGAACGGCGAGTCGAGGCCGAGATCGACCAGATCCGCAAGGGTCTGACCCTTGCGCTTGAGTCCTCCAGCACAGTGCTGGGCTTCGTCACCGGGGGAATTCACATTGCCGGGACGGTAAGGTCGACAACCCTGTCTTCGCAATTTTTTGGGCAGGCTCGCGGTCGGCTGACCGGGTGGTAGCTCCTCAGAGTCTGCAGGCCCGGTCGATGGACAAGTCCGCGCTCCTCCGGTATCTGCATGGCTGGGGGAGGGTGGCGGAAGAAGATTGTGAGCGCCTCGGTCTTGCTTTGCCATTCTTGTGGGCGACCCTGAAGCGAGCGGGAGAAGACAGCTCACACCCAGCAGGGGCTGGATCGGGTCACGAAGCTTCTGCGGGAAGCGCGGCTGGTGAACCAGGCCCTGGGGAAGGAGGCGTCTGAGGCCAAGTCGTCCCTGGAGGAAGCCAACCATGCTAAGGCTTGCGCCATCAGCGCGCAGGAGTCAGCTCGGTCGGAGGCGACCCGCCTTCGGGACGAGCGTGACTGTAACACCCCAAAATTTTGCTTTTCTTGAATTCATGTGTGATTTGGCACTTTGGTGAATTTTTGGAATTTTCTGGAATTTATTTGGATTTATTTGGAATTTATTTGAATTTATTCCATTTTGAAATAATTGAAGAAATTAATTTTGCAAATAAAATTTTGTTGGAAATATTTTATTTGAGTCCAAAATGATCCAAAGTATTTTCCAGAATTTTTCTGGAATTTTTCTGAGTCATTTGCTATTTTTAATGAATTAAATGAATTACTGGGAATTATTTTAAATATTAAAATCGCTGGAAATTCAACTCGGGTCAAGTACTGTTCATCCGACCGAGTCGGAACCCGAGTCGGACTCGAGTCCGACCCGAGCCAGTTGACTCGATCAAACCAGCTCAAAACCCTAATCAATCCCAACCGTTGGATCAAGATCCAACGGCTGAGATCCGCCCGTACCGGTTCGAGCCGTATCCGGCCCGGATCCGATCGCGGCCGTCGCGATCGTGGGCCGTTGATCGTGCCACGTGGACGGCCAGGCGTCGTCGTCTCCGCCGAGACCGAGCCGGACTCCGCCGCCGTGGGAAAACTAGGTTTCCGTGTCCCGCACGAACGCCGAGGCTATTTAAGCGTGAGACGTCCCCCGAGGTTGCCCTCATCCTTGTGCACCCGTTCCCCCGAGCCATCTCGCCTGAGCCGCCATTGATTCGTGCGAGCTCGCCAGAGTTGGAGGAAGTGACCGCCGCGGTTTTGCTCGATTCCGCCGCCGTCCGCTGCCTTCCGCCGAGAAGGAGCCAGATCCGGAACCACCGTGACGAGACGCACCCGAAGGAAGGATTCATCTCGCCGAGCAACCCCAAACGCCGTCGGGCTCGTCATCGTTCTCGTCTCGGTGCCCAAGCCTCGCCGCACTATCGCCGGACTTCGCGAAGCTCGGTGAACCGCCGGATCTAGATCGGACGGTTGAGGTGAGTTCACGTGTCCCCAACCCGATTGGATCTCGACCGCTGGATCAAGATCCAACGGTTCACAATTGCCACGCGTCTTGGGAGTAGTGTTATTATAGGATTAGATCCGACCGTCCGATCTAAATCGAACGCCCACGATCAACGAGTAGTTTCAACGTGTTAACCCTGGATCTAATCCGCCGTTGATTTTCAAACCAACGGTCGTGATTGGCGCCACGTGTCGGGAAGTTGGACCGACGCGGTCACGCGGCCCACGCACGCTGGCAGGTAGGACGCCGACACGCCGGGCCCGCGTGTCGAGGGCCCGCATGTCGGGCCGTCTCGCCGAGCGCCGACGTCACCCATGACGCCGCTGGGTCCCACATGTCGCCGACCGTGGCCGAGCCCGCCGACGCCGTCGGCGATGACGTCACCCGAGTGGGCCCACATGTCGATCTCACGTGGAGTCGTGGACCGAGTCCACGGTGGACCCGAGCCGAAGCGTGGACCACGCCCATGGATCACCGACGCCACCGACCAATCGAGGCTGCCACGTGTCCATGCCGACGCAATAATTAATTTCCGAAAAAGAAAATGATTTATTAATTCGAATAATGGTTTCAAATTTAGATTCAAACTTCAAACGCTTATAACTTTTGCGTTTCAACTCCGATTTGAGTGATTCAAATTTCTAAATTTGTATAAAATTGACATCTACCTAAATATGAATTTTATTTAATTTTTAGACTAAAGTTTTTCTCTGTAATATTATTTAATTGATTATTTAAACTTTAAATAATCATAACTTTTAAGGTCAGAACTCCAAATTTGACGATTTCAGTTTCTAAAAATCCAGAAAATTATGTTCTCTCTGTTTATGGATTTTATTTGGAGTTTTGGGATGTTTTTGCCTATCGTTTATTTGTGTATTTGCTATTTGCACGCTTTACGAGTAGACGTTGAAGTGCCTAAGGATTCAAGGAGAAGTGTTGACTCAGGATCCAACTCAAGACCAAGAGCAAGTGCTTTTTGAAGGCAAGTTGTGCTTTGACCATGTTGATCCTATTTCGAAATCTATTTTGATTTAAACTATTGCATGCTAGATCAATTAGAAAGATACTTTGTTTAAACATGGGGGTTAGATAAATACCAATTTGCTGTATGACACCTTGATTATCTAAGTATGTGCCATGATCCCTTGTCACCCTAGTTGTGGATTACTAGTTGGACATTATTAAATTGCCAACATGGGTTAGATCGTTGTAGAATACTGCTTAGACCTGCTACGTGCTCATGACATGATTTTGGACAATCAAATGTTAATATTGACTTAATGATATATTGAACCTGTTTTGGAAAAGTATCATGTGATGTTGATGGCACGTGGTGCATGGTAATCAACTGGGTTTGATAAACAGTTTTCGACTGGGGCATGTGGCAAGAGTAATCAGGTGGGCCAGTGTGGCACTGGGGACGTTGATTTGGTTTTTCGGGTAGTCTTGCCCTGGTCACTCTAAGGACTTAACCTTGCAAGCCTTTGAACTGGGTCATACTTGCAACCACATGGCTGGAATGGGACGGCCCTAGTTGACTAAGTTGCTAAGGACTCACTTGTGGAGCCTCAGGTGTCGATTACACCGTTTGTGTGATTGTACGGGGAGCGTATCGTGGTCGTGGGCCGATACCCATCTAACGGTGTGTTGGTCCCATACTTCGCCTTGGCTAAGGGAAGGGATGGTGTAGAGCACGAACCTGAGAGGACCACCTGTGTTGTTTGAGGCTTCCGAAAGGCTTTGTTACTGAACTCGCCTTTGTGGTGTTTGACTGTATCTTGTGGGTAAAGTGCATAACCTCTGCAGAGTGTAGAATCTATTTAAATAGCCGAGTCCACTGTGATCGACAATGCTCGGGAATTACAACAAGGGTTAGATTTTCTCAAAAATAACGTTGGTTTGAAAAGTTGGGTTGGTTTAATAATGAAGATGATGGAAATGTGGTTTAGGCTGGGAAAAATGTTTGTTAAACTTCTTGAAAAGTTATTTATGCTTTACTTATTTCTACCGCTTTGAATCTACTTTTATTATTTGTCAAAAGTCATTTCTTTGCAAATATACCTTGAGCTATTCCTTTGTACCAAGCCATGCATATAGTATATTAGCCTCAGCATTCTGCATGACTTGTCGAGTACCAAGTACTCACCCTTGCCTCAACACAACACCGCTTGAAGAGGAGACTACGCCAAATGGAGGAGGATTTCCAAGAGGACCCGTCTACTTAGGGATGCGAGCCCGGTCGGTTGCACGTGGTATATCTTGGATGGCGCCACGAAGTTTATTTGATTTTCCGCTGCTATTATTTTTCTCTGAATAAGTTTCGCCTTGCAAGGCATATATTTGTACCTTGGCCATAAGGTCAAGTAACCCTTTGGTTATTTAAATAAAGTACTTTGATAATATCGATTGGTATGATTGTGATATTTACCGATGTTAAAGACTGTGTGCACTAGCGCGTTCCTGGACTAGTGCTGAATACACAGAGGGTCCGGATTTGCAAATTCGGGGTCCCGACAGAGGTGGTATCAGAGCCATACTTGACTGTAGGCTCAACCCTAAGCTAGAATGGTCGTAGTGAGGATAAAACCTATTTTCTAAAAGCTAAAAATTTGTGAAGACAAGAAATGACCTCTCGACTTATCCCCTTCTCTCTTTTCTTGTCTCTTGCTGAAATTTTCTCTTACCTTGTCACAATTTAAAAATTCCGAGTTCTTACGTAAAGCACTCTTGTGACAGATGGAGGTTTTCTCGATGAGTGAGCAGAGGTTCTATAGTGAGACTCCTTCGCCGAGTCGCGTCATAGAATAAAGAGTCACCCTTTAGGCGTTAGACTCCAGAGTTAGTTCGATTTGGATTTGCTTTGTTTGCTGAGTGTGCAGTATGTGTTGCAAGGCCCTTAGGCATTGTAAGCAGCCATACCAAGTTATTAATAATAAAGTTGGACCTTAAAGTTACCCCTTTCGCCCCGCATAAGTTCCATATTACTTGTCTATTCTTGCTTCCCTCTCATCTCTCATCTCTAAACCTAGAGCAAATCGACAGATGGTGAACACCCGTGGAAACTTTGGAAGCAATGGGAGTGGTTCTCGCCCAGCAGAAAACCCCAGTGATGGAGCACCAAAGACCGCCGATTGATATGCAGAATTTCGGAGCTTTTCTTGCTGCCAGACTCGGTTGATGCATGCTATGATGCAACAAATGCAGCACGTCATCGCTCAGGCCATCGCTAACCAAGTTAATCGTGACAACGCCGTAATACAAGGTCGCCGAGTTCATGAGGACTCACCCACCCACTTTCTCTGGGAATGCCAATCCATTGGAGGCCGATGATTGGTTAAGATCAATCGAGAGGAAGCTACACATAGCTCAATGCATAGGGAATGAGAAGGTACTCTACGCTTCTCATCAGTTGGAAGGAACATTACCGAATGGTGGGAGAACTTCTGTGCCACGCAGGAGAACCCTCAAGATATCACTTGGGAAGAGTTCACAGCTGCATTCCGACAGTATCACGTGCCTGAAGGAATCATGGACCTTAAGAAGGAGGAGTTCAGAGCACTGAAGCAAGGTAATCGGCCAGTGGCCGACTACCTAAACAAGTTCACACAGCTAGCACGCTACGCACCTGAGGATGTAGCGACAGATAAATCCAGACAGTCTCGTTTTATGAAGGGACTCAACTCAGAATTGCAAGACTTAAGTGCATGCTTTTAGTTCAAACCCCTGGTTCCGAACTCCGAACGGAAGTAGGATGTTCCGGGGTGAGAATACTAATAGATGGAATAGAGTTCCTAGCAAACCTTATAATTTTGGAGACCCAGACCTTAGATGTTATATTGGGAATGGATTGGTTATCCAAGCACAAGGCTGTATTGGATTGTGGACGAAGGACTATCTCAGTTGAGAGCCCGTGTGGGAAGAAAGTGGAATTTCAAGCCACTGCAGTTAGAGATGGACAGTTGATGGTTAACAGTACCAAGGCAATCAGCATAGATGATGTCTCAAGAGTGAATGAGTACCCGGATGTTTTTCCCGAAGACCTACAGTATGCCGCGACAGGACATAGAGTTTGTGATAGAGCTTGTACTGCACAAAGACCGATAGCAAAGAGACCCTATCGGATGTCCACCGAGGAGTTGGTAGAAATGAAGAAACAAATAGAAGAGTTAATGGAGAAAGGATTTATCGCACCAAGTTAGTCGCCGTGGGGAGCACCGCTTTGTTTGTCAAGAAGAAGGACGGGAGTTTCAGGATGTGCATTGACTACCGTGCACTCAATGAGGTCACCGTGAAGAATAAGTATCCGCTACCCAGGATTGATGATTTGTTTGATCGATTAAGAGGAGCCGGAGTTTTCTCCAAGATTGATCTGAGATCGGGATACCATCGATTGAAGATCCGATCGAGGATATTCCGAATCGCATTCTCGTCAAGATATGGACATTACGAGTTTCTGATTATGTCCTTTGGGTGACGAATGCGCCACTTATTTCATGAATATGATGAATAAGGTGTTCATGGAATATTTGGACAAGTTTGTAAATCGTGTTCATAGACGATATCCTAATCTACTCCAAGACAGAGGATGAACATGCCGAACACTTAAGGCGAGTTTTGGAAAAGCCGAGGAACAAAGAACTTTTCGCCAAGTTCAAAGAAGTGTGATTTTTGGAAGGACAAGGTGGAGTTTCTTGGACATGTAATGACCGCAGAAGGAGTCGCCGTAGATCCAAGCAAAGTAGAAGCTGTGTTACATTGGGAACAGCCAAAGATGGTGACCCAGATTCGGAGTTTCCTTGGAATGGCAGGATACTACCGCCGTTTCATTGAAGGCTTCTCGACAATTGCGAAACCTCTTACGCAATTGCTGAAGAAGGAAAAGAAGTTTGCATGGACGCCAGAATGTGAGAAAGGATTTCAGGAGCTGAAGAAGCGATTGACATCAGCACCGGTGTTAGTTCTACCGGATGTTGCTCAAAGCTTCGATATTTATTATGACGCATCGCGCCAAGGACTTGGATGTGTGCTGATGCAGAAGGGAAAGGTCGTCGCTTATGCATCAAGGCAGTTGAGGCCGCATGAGGGAAATTATCCGACACATGACCTAGAGTTAGCTGCCGTAGTGCATGCCTTGAAGATATGGCGTCACTATCTGATCGGAAACAGATGTGAAGTATATACGGATCATAAGAGCCTTAAGTACATATTCACCCAGTCGGACCTGAATATGAGGCAGAGGAGATGGTTGGAGTTAATCAAGGACTACAATGTTGGAATCCATTACCATCCCGGGAAGGCCAACGTAGTAGCCGATGCTCTGAGTCGGAAAAGCCATACCGTGAGTGCATTGCTAGCCACAAGTCAGGATGAGTTATGTGAGGATTTTCAGAAAATGAAGATTGAGGTGTACCTAGCGGATTCTTGGCCGCATTGGAAGTAAAGCCTACCCTAGAGGATCAGATCCGAGAAGGACAGAAGGAGGATGACGAGATCCGCAGGATTAAGTCCATCAAGGAGGAAGGCAAGGCAGAGGACTTCAGGTTGGATGAGCAAGGCACGTTGTGGATGAAGGATCGTATTTGTGTGCCTAACAAAAAGGAGTTAAAGCAACTGATTCTGGAAGAAGCCCATGACTCTAAGTACTCGATTCATCCCGAAGCGCCAAGATGTATCGGGATCTCAAGGAGAGATTCTCGTGGCCGAGTATGAAACGTGAAGTTGCCGAGCATGTTGCCTTGTGCGATGTATGCCGAGAGTCAAGGCAATGCATCGAGACCAGCCAGGATTGCTACACCGCTAAAAATACCTGAGTGGAAGTGGGAGGAAATCGGAATGGATTTCATTACCGGCTTGTCAAGACTCAAGGAGGTTATGACTCCATATGGGTTATAGTGGATCGCTTGACTAAAGTAGCCCATTTTATCCCCGTGAAGACCACTTACTCGGGAGATAAATTAGCGTAATTGTACATGATCAGATTATCTGTTTGCACGGAGTGCCAAAGAGGATTGTATCGGACAGAGGTACCCAATTTACCTCAAGGTTCTCGGAATAAGTTGCATGAAGCCATGGGAACCCGCTTGAACTTCAAGATGCCTTATCATCCACAGACGGATGGACAGACCGAAAGAGTCAACCAGATTCTCGAGGATATGTTGAGAGCTTGTGCATTAGCTTATGCTACCTCTTGGGATAAAAGTTTGCCGTATGCCGAGTTCGATTACAACAATAGTTATCAGGCTAGTTTACAGATGTCACCTTTGAGGCCTTTGTATGGTCGACCTGTCGGACGCCTTTGAATTGGAATGAGACCGTGGCGCCGTGTCTTTGGGCCTGATATTCTTCAAGAGGTCAAGAAGCGGTCGCCATGATTAGGGAAAGGTTGAAGATAGCCCAATCTCGATGTAAGAGTTATCTTGACAATCGTCGCCGAGACTTGAGTTTTGAACCGTAAGACTTTGTATACCTCGAGTTACGCCTCGGGGAGTTAAGAGGTTCCATGCCAAAGGGAAACTTCGCACCCTGCTATGTTGGACCATTTAAGATTTTGAGCCGCAGAGGCGAAGTTGCTTATCACCGGAGTTGCCACAATCGTTAGCAGGAGTGCATGATGTATTCCATGTGTCCTACTTGAAGAAGTGTCTCCGAGTTCCCGAGGAAATGCACCGTTAGAATCAATTGAGTTGCAAGAGGATTTGACATATAAGGAGTATCACGTGAGGATTCTCGACACAATCGATCGAGAAACTAGAAACAAGTCAAACCGCTTCAGAGAGTTCAAAGTGGAGCAACCATGAAGAAAGCGGCGACTTGGGAGCGCGAAGAGGATTTGAAGAAAGAGTTTCCAAACCTATTCCTTTAGTAAGCCCTGAATCTCGGGGACGAGATTCTATTAAGGGGGGGAGGTTTGTAACACCCCAAAATTTTGCTTTTCTTGAATTCATGTGTGATTTGGCACTTTGGTGAATTTTTGGAATTTTCTGGAATTTATTTGGATTTATTTGGAATTTATTTGAATTTATTCCATTTTGAAATAATTGAAGAAATTAATTTTTGCAAATAAAATTTTGTTGGAAATATTTTATTTGAGTCCAAAATGATCCAAAGTATTTTCCAGAATTTTTCTGGAATTTTTCTGAGTCATTTGCTATTTTTAATGAATTAAATGAATTATCGAATTATTTTAAATATTAAAATCGCTGGAAAATTCAACTCGGGTCAAGTACTGTTCATCCGACCGAGTCGGAACCCGAGTCGGACTCGAGTCCGACCCGAGCCAGTTGACTCGATCAAACCAGCTCAAAACCCTAATCAATCCCAACCGTTGGATCAAGATCCAACGGCTGAGATCCGCCCGTACCGGTTCGAGCCGTATCCGGCCCGGATCCGATCGCGCCCGTGCGATCGTGGCCGTTGATCGTGCCACGTGGACGGCTGTGCGTCGTCGTCTCCGCCGAGACCGAGCCGGACTCCGCCGCCGTGGGAAACTAGGTTTCCGTGTCCCGCGCGAACGCCGAGGCTATTTAAAGCGTGAGACGTCCCCCGAGGTTGCCCTCATCCTTGTGCACCCGTTTCCCCGAGCCATCTCGCCTGAGCCGCCACTTGATTGCCGTCAGGCGAGCTCGCCAGAGTTGGAGGAAGTGACCGCCGCGGTTTTGCTCGATTCCGCCGTCCGTCGTCTTCCGCCGAGAAGGAGCCCAGATCCGGAACCACCGTGACGAGACGCACCCGAAGGAAGGATTCATCTCGCCGGAGCAACCCCGAAACGCCGTCGGGCTCGTCATCGTTCTCGTCTCCGGTGCCCAAGCCTCGCCGCACCATCGCCGGACTTCGCGAGCTCGGTGAACCGTCGGATCTAGATCGGACGGTTGAGGTGAGTTCACGTGTCCCCAACCCGATTGGATGCGGGACCGCTGGATCAAGATCCAACGGTTCACAATTGCCACGCGTCTTGGGAGTAGTGTTATTATAGGATTGGATCTGGACCGTTCGATCTAAATCGAACGACCCACGATCAACGAGTAGTTTCAACGTGTTAACCCTGGATCTAATCCGCGCCGTTGATTTTCAAACCAACAGCCGTGATTGCGCCACGTGTCGGGAAGTTGGACCGACGCGGTCGCCGCTGGCCCACGCACGCGCAGTGCAGGACGCCGACACGCGGGCCCGCGCGTGTCGAGGGCCGCATGTCGGCCGCCGTCCCAGCCGAGCGCCGACGTCACCCATGACGTCAGTGGGTCCCACATGTCAGCACTGCGGCCGAGCCCCGCCGACGCCGGCGATGACGCTACCCGAGCGCCCACATGTCGGGCCTCACGTGGAGTCGTGGACCGAGTCCACGTGGACCCGAGCCGAAGCGTGGACCACGCCCATGGACCGGTACCGACGCCACCGACCAATCAGAGGCTGCCACGTGTCCATGCTGACGCAATAATTAATTTCCGAAAAAAGAAAATGATTTATTAATTCGAATAATGGTTTCAAATTTAGATTCAAACTTCAAACGCTTATAACTTTTGCGTTTCAACTCCGATTTGAGTGATTCAAATTTCTAAATTTGTATAAAATTGACATCTACCTAAATATGAATTTTATTTAATTTTTAGACTAAAGTTTTTCTCTGTAATATTATTTAATTGATTATTTAAACTTTAAATAATCATAACTTTTGCGTCGTAACTCCAAATTTGACGATTCCAGTTTCTAAAAATCCAGAAAATTATGTTCTCTCTGTTTATGGATTTTATTTGGAGTTTTGGGATGTTTTTGCCTATCGTTTATTTGTGTATTTGCTATTTGCACGCTTTACGAGTAGACGTTGAAGTGCCGGAAGGATTCGAAGGAGAAGTGTTGACTCAGGATCCAACTCAAGACCAAGAGCAAGTGCTTTTTGAAGGCAAGTTGTGCTTTGACCATGTTGATCCTATTTCGAAATCTATTTTGATTTAAACTATTGCATGCTAGTTCAATTAGAAAAATACTTTGTTTAAACCTGGGGGGTTAGATAAATACCAATTTGCCGTATGACACCTTGATTATCTAAGTATGTGCCATGATCCCTTGTCACCCTAGTTGTGGATTACTAGTTGGACATTATTAAATTGCCAACATGGGTTAGATCGTTGTAGAATACTGCTTAGACCTGCTACGTGCTCATGACATGATTTTGGACAATCAAATGTTAATATTGACTTAATGATATATTGAACCTGTTTTGGAAAAGTATCATGTGATGTTGATGGCACGTGGTGCATGGTAATCAACTGGGGTTTGATAAATGATTTCGATCGGGGCATGTGGCAAGAGTAATCAGGTGGGCCAGTTGTGGCATTGGGAATGTTGATTTGGTTCTTCGGGTAGTCTTGCCCTGGTCACTCTAAGGACTTAACCTTGCAAGCCTTTGAACTGGGTCATACTTGCAACCACATGGCTGGAATGGGACGGCCCTAGTTGACTAAGTCGCTAAGGACTCACTTGTGGAGCCTCAGGGTGTCAGTTACACCGTTTGTGTGATTGTGCGGGGAGCGTATCGTGGCCGTGGCCGATACCCATCTAACGGTGTGTTGGTCCCATACTTCGCCTTGGCTAAGGGAAGGGATGGTGTAGAGCACGAACCTGAGAGGACCACCTGTGTTGTTTGAGGCTTCCGAAAGGCTTTGTTACTGAACTCGCCTTTGTGGTGTTTGACTGTATCTTGTGGGTAAAGTGCATAACCTCTGCAGAGTGTAGAATCTATTTAAATAGCCGAGTCCACTGTGATCGACAATGCTCTGAATTACAATCAAGGGTTAGATTTTCTCAAAAATAACGTTGGTTTGAAAAGTTGGGTTGGTTTAATAATGAAGATGATGGAAATGTGGTTTAGGCTGGGAAAAATGTTTGTTAAACTTCTTGAAAAGTTATTTATGCTTTACTTATTTCTCCGCTTTCGAATCTACTTTTATTATTTGTCAAAAGTCACATCGCAAATATACCTTGAGCTATTCCTTTGTACCAAGCCATGCATATAGTATATTAGCCTGCATTCTGCATGACTTCTTTGAGTACCAAGTACTCACCCTTGCCTCAACACAACACCGCTTGAAGAGGAGACTACGCCACTCTGAGGAGGATTTCCAAGAGGACCCGTCTACTTAGGGGATGCGAGCCCACCATTGCCTGTGGTATACCGGATGGCGCCCACGAGTTTATTTGATTTTCCGCTGCTATTATTTTTCTCTGAATAAGTTTCGCCTTGCAAGGCATATATTTGTACCTTGGCCATAAGGTCAAGTAACCCTTTGGTTATTTAAATAAAGTACTTTGATAATATCGATTGGTATGATTGTGATATTTACCGATGTTAAAGACTGTGTGCACTAGCGCGTTCCTGGACTAGTGCTGAATACACAGAGGGTCCGGATTTGCAAATTCGGGGTCCCGACAGTGACTCGGCCCGAGGGGAGGCCGACTGACTGCGCGCCGAGCGGAACGCTGCTCGGGAGGAGCTGGCCAAGGCCGAGGAGAACCTTCGCGCGATGGAAGCTTCCGCGAGCGGTGAGTTGCCCACACCTTTGCTTGATCTGGTGATGACGGTTGGGAAGTGATAGTTTCCTGACATGGTCTTGAACTTGCAGAGCTGTAGAAGAACCTCTGCGACATCGTGGAGGCGCGGAAGTCGGCGGAGAAGGAGCGCGTCGAGGCGGCCACGGCGCGAGATGTGGCTTTGATGCCCAAAGAAATGGCTGGAAGGGGCACTGGCCCGAGCCGGGCGACCCTTCTGGAGGTCTCACAGTCGCCTCGTGACCAGGTGCATGGACTCACGGCAGGTCCGAGCTCCCTTATCACCGCGCTAGCTGGCGTGCCAGAGCACGTTGAGGCTGCAGTGAGCGAGGCGGCGATGCTTGGCGCTTCTTCGGTGCTGGTTAACGCCGTCTCCCACTACGATGGCCTCGACCTTGGGACTGTCAGTAGTGGGATCGCCGGGAATTGGACCGATGAGGAGATCGACGAATTTGAGTCCCGGATTGACCCATACGCCTAGGTGATCGCCAGGAGGATTTCGCCGCGTAGCGTCCTCCATGGAAGATCGGAGGAGAATTAGTTTTCTGTTTTCTCAATGCGACGAAGTTATGTAATAAACTTTTAGGAGGTTGCAAGCTATTTTGGCCGGCTGGGCCGATCTAAGTGAAATTTTTGTCTGTTTTTGCGTTTCTTCGATGTGATGAACACCTGACGACCATAGCCATAGGAACCACGGGGGTTACCTGGGCGTGGGTTGCCGTGTTTATCACCCTCAGGGGAAACGTAAACAGAGCTTAGACTTAGACCGCTCACCTCGCTGGAAAGGAATGTTTTCGACTAGAAGACGGTCGCCCCGCTCGAGCACTTCCTTCTTTCGCGAAGCGCTACTTCGCAACCGTAGCCACCTGGGCGTAGGCCGTAGCACTTGGGTCGAAAGGGCTACCGCGAGGGGGAACCAAATGGCCGGTCGGATCACCGATCTGGGCGAGCGTGTGAGCAAAGCGCTTACTCATGTTTGCATGGTAAAGGGGTGTTTTCGACCGACAGCGAGTGGTTCTATCCGGGTACTACCTTCTTTCGTGGAGCGCTACTTCGCAACCGTAGCCACTAGGGCGTAGGCCGTAGCACTTGGGTTGAGAGGGTCGCCGCGAAGTAGGACCGAACGGTCGGTCGGGTCACCGACCCGTGTAGACATAAGTAGCCCCCGAGTGGTGCGTGGGGACTGGGTTGCAGTCGCCATGTACCACTTTGAACTCGGAGGCGGGGTAGCGTAGCGTAATGGAATGAAGGAAGTTTTAAGGGATAGGATCGCCTTAACTTTTTGGACGGCCGCGCTTCGGTTCGAATCGGTGTAGGGTCACTTCGACTTCTGGTCCCTACGGTTACTCGATCCCCTTCATCTTGCGCGCTCTGGGGTACAAAGGGAGACGCAGTGGGAGAGTGTAACGTAGCCGATTTCCGCACTCCTCCTTCGCCATGGCAGATCCCCCCACCGACTCGCAGCTGCCCACTCCCGAAGAGAAGGTGTGGAGGCGGGTCGAGTGAGCTACCGTGATCTTGCGAACTGTCAGCCTCCGAGCAATGCGTGGACAAGAAAAAACTTTCTAAGGGTAAAATTTTCTTAGCTTTTCTATATTCCATGCATTGGGGAACAGATTGCCTTCAGCATCCTTGAGGCGAAAGGTGCCAGGTTGGAGGACCTCCGCGATGATGAAGGGGCCTTCCCAGGGCGGAGAGAGCTTGTGTCTGTCTTTATTGGATTGGACTTGGCGCAAAACCAGATCACCAATACTAAACGGCCGGCCGCGGACTTGATGACTATGGTATCGTCGCAGGGCTTGCTGGTACTTGGCCGATCATAAAATGGTGACATCGTGTGCCTCGTTGAGTTGGTCGATGGCATCTTGTTGCGCTTCAAGCCCCCGTGTCTCGTTGTAGGCTTGAAGTCTCGGGGCGCCATACTCCAGGTCGGTCGGGAGGACAGCCTCTGCTCCGAACACCATGAAGAATGGTGTGAACCCGGTCGATCGGGTCGGCGTGGTTCGTAGGCTCTAGAGAACAGAGGGCAACTCGGTCGCCCATCGCCCCGCGAACTTCTTTAGTCTACTGAAGATCCGCGGCTTCAGTCCTTGGAGGATCATGCCGTTGGCCCGCTCAGCCTGGCCTTTGGCACGGGGATGCGCCACTGCTGCCCAGTCGACGCGGATGTTGAAGTCATCGCAGAACTCGAGGAACTCCTTCCCCGTGAACTGTGTCCTGTTGTCGGTGATGATGGAGTTCGGGACTCCAAACCAGTAGACAATATCGCGGAAGAAGTTCACCGCCTACGCTGAAGTGATGGTCGCGAGCGGCTTGGCCTCTATCCACTTGGTGAACTTATCCACCGCGACGAGCAGATGAGTGAAGCCCCCGGGCGCCTTTCTGAAGGGCCCGACCAGGTCGAGTCCCCAGACCGCGAATGGCCATGTGATAGGGATCGTCTGTAAGGCTTGCGCTGGAAGATGAGTCTGCCGGGTGAAGAACTGACATCCTTCACAGGTGCGGATGATCTGCACGGCATAGGCCACGGCGGTCAGCCAGTAGAAACCTTGTTGGAAGGCTTTCCCTACCAAGGACCGGGGCGCGGCATGGTATCCGCAGATCCCGCCGTGGATGTCGAGTAGCAGCTGCCTCCCTTGGTCGGCTGGGACGCACCTTTAGAGGATCCCGAAAGGGCTCCTCTTGTACAAGTCCTTCTCGACTAGAACGAAGGATTTGGCCCGCCGAGCGAGGCGTCGGGCCTCGGTCGGGTCGGCGGGGAGTGATCCGTTGGTCAGTCGGTCGACGAAGGGCTGCCTCCAGTCGAAGTCGGTTGTGAGCACATTTCGGTCCGGCCCAGGCGGGTCCGCCTCCGACCGATCAGCGGTCGGGGCGATCGTTTTTAGGGGGTCGGATGTGATCTCAATCGTCGAGTCCAACCGGATGGATGGCTTGTGCAGATCGGAGACAAAGATCCCGAGAGGAACCGAGCCTTTGCTGGAGGCGAGATTGGCGAGGGAGTCGGCCTCACCGTTGTAGCGTCTATAGCTGTGGTGAAGCTCGAAACCCTTGAATCTTTCCTCGAGCTTGCGTACCTCCAAGCAATAGGCTGCCATGCGGGCGTCGCGAGGCTCCGTGGTCTTCATTACTTGGTCAACAACAAGCTTGGAGTCGCCATGCACGTAGAGTCGCCGGGTGCCGAGGTCGGCAGCGATCCGGAGACCGTTGACGAGGGCCTCATATTCGGCGACGTTGTTGGTCGCATCGAAGAGTAGTCGGATGGTGTACTGAAGCTCGTTGTCGAGCGGGGAGACGATGACGACTCCAGCCCCTGCTACATTCTTGGTGTAGAATCCGTCGAAGTACATTGTCCAGTACTCGGGGTCTTCGATCGTTGGCGGAGCTTGGGCTTCAGTCCACTCGGCGACGAAGTCGGCCAGAACCTGCGACTTGATCGCCATCCTGGGGACATATGAAATATCGAGGCCATTGAGCTCAAGCGCCCACTTGGCTATCCTCCCTGTGGCATTGCGGTTGTGGACGATCTCGCCGAGTGGTGACGAAGTCACCATGGAAACTGGGTGCCGGTCGAAGTAGTGGACCAGCTTCCTCTTCGTGATGAGCACCGCGTACAACAGATTCTATATCTGCGGATATCGGGTCTTTGTCTCGGAGAGTAATTCGCTGACGAAGTAGACCGGCCTCTGTACCTTGAATACGCGGCCTTCCTCTGCTCGCTCTACAACGAGTGCCGCACTGACGACCTGGGTCATGGCGGCGATATAGAGGAGCAGAGGTTCTTCCTGTGTCGGGGCGACTAGTACTGGGGGCAGAGTCAGGAATGCCTTCAGTTGGCTGAGGGCTTCCTGTGCTTCTTGCGTCCAGTTGAAGTGGTCGGATTTCTTCAGCAGCTTATAGAGCGGCATTCCGTGCTCGTCGAGCCGAGACACGAAGCGGCTTAGGGTCGCAAGACACCCTGTCAGCCTCTGGACTCCCTTCAGGTTGTTGATCGGCCCCATCTTCATGATAGCAGAGATCTTCTCTCGATTGGCTTCGATGCCGCACTCGGAGACGATGAAGCCGAGCAGCTTCCCTTTCGAGACCTCGAAAACACATTTTTCGGGGTTAAGCTTTATGCAAAACCATCGAAGGTTCACGAAAGTCTCTTCTAGGTCGGTGACGAGGTCACCAGCCTTCCTAGTCTTGACGACGATGTCGTCAATGTATGCTTCGATGTTACGGCCTATTTGGTCGGAAAAACACGTCTGCATACACCGTTGGTAGGTAGCACCTACATTTTTCAGACCGAACGGCATCGTTACGTAATAATACAAGCCATACGGGGTGATGAAGGAGGTCGTGAGCTGCTCAGACTCTTTCATCGCGATCTGGTGGTAGCCTGAGTAGGCATCTAGAAAAGAGAGGGACTCGCACCCGGTGGTGGAGTCAACAACCTGGTCAATACGAGGCAACGGGAATGGGTCCTTCGGACAGGCCTTATTGAGGCTCGTGTAGTCAACGCACATTCTCCATTGCCCGATTTTTTTCTTTACAAGGACGGGGTTGGTGAGCCACTCGGGGTGGCGCACCTCCCTTACAAATCCGGTGGCCAAGAGTTTGGCGATCTCTTCTCCAATGGCCTTGCGCTTTTCTTCGTCGAAACGGCGCAGGCGTTGGGCGACCGGTCTGGAGCCCAGTCGGATGTTCAAGGAGTGCTCGGCGACTTCCCTTGGGATTCCTGGCATGTCTGAGGGTCTCCACGCGAAGACGTCTCGGTTTGCTCGGAGGAAGTCGATGAGCACGCTTTCCTATTTGGTGGGGAGCGTGGCTCCGGCCCGCACCGTCTTGGCGGGATCCTCGGGATCGATCGCGACCTCCTTCGTGTCCTCCGCTGGACCGACTTGCTGGAGTCAGGGGTGGATCCAGGGACCTTTCCCTGGAGGTCGGCGAGCTCGGCGAACGCGATGACCGCCGATGCCAACTCGCAACTGCTCTGCTCGCAGTTGTAGGCGAGCTGAAAAGACGAGGCCACGGTGATGATCCCTTGTGGTCCCAGCATCTTCAGCTTGAGGTAGGTGTAGTTGGGGATCGCCATGAACTTGGCGTAGCACGGCCTCCCCAAGATAGCGTGGTAGGAGCCGGGAAAGTCCACAACCTCAAAGGTGAGGTTTTCAGTGCGGAAATTGTCCGGGCTCCCGAAGGTGACGGGCAGGTCGACCTGCCCGAGCGGATGGACCTATTGTCCAGGGACGACACCGTGGAAAGGCGCCTTGCTCGATCGAAGACTAGAGCGAGGGACCCCCAGGGCGTCGAGGGTCTCAACATACATGATGTTGAGGCCGCTGCCGCCGTCCATGAGCACCATGGTCAGGCGCTTCGTCCCCACGATGGGATCGACGATGAGCGGGTAGCTCCCTGGATGCGGGACGTGGTCGGGGTGGTCGGTCCGATCGAAGGCGATCGGGAACTCCGACCACCGTAGGTAGCTGGGCACGGCGGGAGTTACCGTGTGGACTTCGCGATAGGCGAGCTTCAGCCGACGCTTATCGGCGTAGCACGCGGCTCCACCGAAGATCATGAGGCAGCCGTCGAGTTGTGGGAACTCGTCATCCGCCTCCTCCCCTTTGGCCCCGGCATCTGGTGCTGGGTCACGCTTCTTCCCCTTGCCCTGCGACGTCGTGGGGTTTTCGGAGAGGAAGCGCTTCAGGACTTCGCAGTCCCGGTACATGTGCTTGATGGGATAGGCGTGGTTCGGGCACGGACTATCCATCAACTTTTCGAAGTGGTCGGGCGCCTTCCGCGCCTGCTGCTTGGCAGGGCGATCGGTGGCGGCGACCATGCGGCCTTCGCGGCCTTGCTTCCCCTTCCGCTTTCGTTTGTCAGAGCGGTCGGAGGTGGCGCCGGCTTCGATGCCGGGCGCTTGATTGGCCTTCTTCTTGTCAAAGATGGCCCCCACAGCCTCCTCGCCGGAGGCGTGGTTGGTGGCGATGTCGAGGAGCTCCTTGGTGGTCCTGGGCTTGGCACAGCCCAGCTTATGCACCAAGGCCTCGCAGGTGGTGCCGTAGATGAACGCCCCGACGATGTCGGCGTCGCGGACGTCGAGGAGCTCGTTGCACTACTGGGAGAAGCGCCGGATGTAGTCCCGGAGGGTCTCCCCTGGCTGCTGCTTGCAACTCTTTAGGTCCCAGGAGTTGCTGGGGCGTTTGTACGTGCCCTAGAAGTTACCGACGAAGAGGTTCGTCAGGTCCGCCCAACTCCTGACGGTGTTCGTGGGCAAATACTCGAGCCAGGCTCGAGCAGAGTCCGCGAGGTAGATGGGGAGGTACTGGATGATGAAGAGATCATCAACCGCTGCCCCCGCCCGGCAGGCGAGCCGGTAGTCTTCCAGCCAAACACTGGGGTTTGTCGCCCCTATGTATTTGGCTATGTTGACCGGGGCCCGAAACCTAGCCGGGAAGTCGGCGTTGCAGATGGCGCGAGCGAATGCCCGCGGTCCCGGGCCATCGGGGCTTGGACCGCGGTTGTCGCGCCGTCCGCTATCCGCAACCTGCGACTGTGCTACCGCGCCGGTAGCTCTTCTTCGCGCCTCGAGAGTGGCGCGGAGGCCATGGTTGTCCCCTAGGCGGTGGCGCACTGGAGTGCGCGATGCCTGGGGCCGCTCGAGCAGTGGCACCGTCTTCGCCGGGCTCTGTTGACCCCGCGAGGACGGGCGACCCAGGCGGCTCGAGGTCATCGCGCCCGAGTAGTGGGAGCCGGAGCCCTGCGCGTGCTGCACGGCAGCACGCTCCATCAGCCCCCGGAGGTTTTGGTACGTGACCTTGGCCTCCGGGTCCGTCGGCTCAGGGAGCCCACGGAGCAGCATCGCAGCTGCGATGACGTTTTGGCTCGCATGGGGGAAGAACGGGAGACAGTCCGACCCCTCGGTGAGCTGGTGATGTACCTGGCGCGCGTGCGCACCAGATACGAGTGGTGGATTGAGCCTACGCTGCTCCAGGTCGGCCTGGAGCTTGTCGACCTCGGCCTTGCGGGCCTCAAGCTCTTCGCGCTGCTGCTGGAGCTCACGCGGCGAGCTTGGAGGCGCGCGGGGCTTTCACGCCGGTCCTCATTGTCCTGCGCTTCGGTGCACGGGAGGAGAGTTCCGGGACTCGCGGGGTGGCGGACGGGTCCGCCACGCCTGCCATGTTGCACTCGCGAGAGTGCGGCCTGCGCGGGGGGTGCTCCCTATCGGAGCTGGAGCCGTGGCTGGAGGAGTCCCCCAGCAAATCGTGGAGAGAGGCCGGCACGTAGCCGGTCATTGCCATGAGCTGGGAACCCGTGGGGGGCGGGGCCGCCGCCCGTTGTTGCACACACATGGCGCCGCCAGAGGCGATGCCACCGTGGAGTAGCTCCGTTGTCGAGGCCCACGCGGAAGCCTCGAGGCGAAGGTTGCCGAGGATGTCGGCAACTGCGTCCAGGCTCGTGGAGGAGGCCTGGTCAAGAACAGCGGTGGGGATGAGCACGAGCTCTCCCGTCGTAGTGGCGACAAAGTCAAGGGCGCCGAAGCGGATCCAGCCCCTTGACGCTGGTGTGCTGTCACGTGAGAAGGAAGCCATCGGGGAAGTGGATGGGAATCTGGAGACGATAGCGACGATGATGCGCGAGAAAGGCCCCTACCTGGCGCGCCAACTGTCGATGTTTCGACCACCGGCAATACGATTTTTCGATCTAGGGGGTTTGCGCGCTCCCTCTCCTCGAATGGCCTGACTGAAGGAGTCCAAGATGTATACTGGTTCGGGCTGAACGTCCCTACTCCAGTTCGTGAGATGAGTATATATTGTCCTTTCGGGGGGTTACAATGGCGACTTCCTTTGGGGGGAAGAAGAACTGAACGATCTGCTGCTTTTATTTAAATAACCAAACTGGTTACTCGACCTTATGGTCAAGTTACAAATGTACGCCTCGCAGGGCAAAACTTATTAAGAGAAAAATAGTAGCAGCGGAAAAATAAGACAACTTCGTGGTGCCATCCAGTATACCACAGGCAAC
The DNA here is from genome assembly GCA_036346355.1 of Rhipidocladum racemiflorum. NCBI lineage: Eukaryota > Viridiplantae > Streptophyta > Magnoliopsida > Poales > Poaceae > Rhipidocladum > Rhipidocladum racemiflorum. Next base: position 28,282,470 of record CM070571.1, read on the forward strand.
TGACTGGGCTCGCTCCGTAAGTAGACGGTTCCTCGTGGAGCTCCTCCTCCAAAGCTGGTGTAGTCTCCTCTTCAACTGGTGTTGTATTGTGGCAAGGGTGAGTACTTGGTACTCAGCAAGTCATGCACAGAATGCAGCTAATATACTACATGCATGGCTTAATACAAAGGAGTGGCTCAAGGTATTTTTGCGAAACAAAGATTTAACAAGTATCATAAGTAGATTCGAAAGCAGTAGAAACAAGTAAAGCATAGATAACTTTTCAAGGAGTTTAGTAAGCATCTTTCCCATCCTAATCCACATTTCCATTAACATCATTATTAATCCAACCCAACCTTTCAGATCCAAGTTATTTTTGAGAAAATCTAACCCTTGACTGTAATTCCCGAGCGATGTCCAATACCATGACACGGCTATTCGAATAGATTGTACACTCTGCAGAGGTTATGCACTTTACCCACAAGATACAGTCAAACACCACAAAGGCGAGTTCCCGTAACAAAGTCTTTCGGAAACTTCTAATAATACAAGTGAGCCTCCCCGGTTATTGCACACTAACCCTTCCCTTAGCTAAGGCGAAGTTTAGGCCAATCAACCGTTAGATGGGTACCTGGCCTCAGCCCCGGTACGCTCCCCCGTACAACTTACACAAAGGGTGTAGTTGACCTCCTGAGGTCCCACAGGTATGTTATTAGCAACTTAGTCAACTAGGTCCGTCCCATTACAGACATGTGGTTGCACGTTAGACCCAGTTCAAAGGCTTGCAAGGTGAAGTCCTTAGGGTGACCAGGGCAAGACTACCCGAAGAACCAAACCAACATTCCCAATGCCACAACTGGCCCACCTGATTATTCTTGCCACATGCCCCGGTCGAAAAACTATTTATCAAACCCCAGTTGATTACCATGCACCACGTGCCATCAACATCACATGATACCTTTCCAAAACAGGTTCAATATATCATTAAGTCAATATTAACGTTTGATTGTCCAAAATCATGTCATGAGCACGTAGAAGGTCTAAGCCATATACTACAACGGTCTAATTTCCCATGTTGGCAATTTAATAATGTCCAACTAGTAATCCACAACTAGGGTGACAAGGGTCATGGCACATATTTAAGTAATCAAGGTGTCATACAGCAAATTGGTACTTATCTAATTCCCCATATTTAAATAAAGTATTTTCTAATTGAACTAGCATGCAATAAGTTAAATCAAAATAAGTTTTAAAATAGGATCAACATGGTCAAAGCACAACTTGCCTTCAAAAAGTACTTGTTCTTGGTCTTGAGCTGGATCCTGAGTCAATACTTCTCCTTCGAATCCTTCCGGCACTACAACGTCTACTCGTAAAGCGTGCAAATAGCAATACACGAATAAACAATAGGCAAAAAGTGTCCAAACATCCAAATAAAATCCATAAACAGAGAGAACATAATTTTATGAATTTTTAGAAACTGGAATCGTCAAATTTGGAGTTAAAATGCAAAAGTTATAGCATTTTGAAGTTTAAATAATCAATTAAATAATATTACAGAGGAAAACTTTAGTCCAAAAATTAAATAAAATTCATATTTAGGTAGATCTCAATTTTATACAAATTCAGAAATTTGAATCACTCAAATCGGAGTTGAAACGCAAAAGTTATAAGCGTTTGAAGTTTGAAACAAAATCTGAAATCATTATTTCGAATTAATAAATCATTTTCTTTTTCGGAAATTAATTATTGCGTCGGCTGGACACGTGGCAGCCTCTCGATTGGCCGACGCCACCGGCCCATGGACTTGGTCCACGCTCGGCTCGGGTCTCTGTGGACCCGTCCACGGCTCACGTGAGGCGACAGTGGGTCCCCTCGGGTAGCGTCATTCTTGGCGTCGGCGAGGCTCGACCGCAGTCTTGGCTGTGGGACCACTGGTGACGTCATCGCTGACGTCACTACACGGCTGGGGTGGCCGCTGACATGCGGGCCCGCCATGACGTCAGCGTGACGTCATGGTGCAGTTTGGCTGGGTCGCTGACATGCGGGCCCCGCGTGTCAGTGACCCACACGCGCGCGTGGGCGCGGCGGCTCGGCTCCCCGGACACGTGGCGCGATCGTGTCCGTTGATTTAAAAATCAACGGCCGCGATTAGATCCAAGGTTAACACGTTGAAAACTACTCGGTGATCGTGGGCCGTTCGATTTCGGGGTCTCTCCGGCGGAGTGAGAGGTACCCACGGGTGCGCCTTGGCTTGAGGACTCCGGAACTGGGCTCCAACTCGGCGGAAGACGGCGGACGGCGGCGGGACGAGGCAAGGACCGTGGTGGAGGCTTCTCCAACTACGGCGAGCAATAGCGAGTCGATGGCGGCGGCTAGGGCTAGGGCGCTTGGGGCAAACGACGCACGAGGCAAGGGCGAACCTCGGGCGCGGGTCCGGGCATTAAATACCGGCACGGACGTCGAGATCCCCGCGGAATCCGCGGCGAAACCGGTACGGGCGGCGGAGTCCGTTCCGAACACGACGAGGTGACGTGGACGTTCGTGAGCCGTCCACGTGGCGCGATTGACGGCCGAGATCGGTTCTGGTGCGGCCGTGTCTAGCTCGGATTGATCCTGACCGTTGGATCTTGATCCAACGGTTCGGATCTGATCTGGGGTTCAAACGCGGTTGGGTCAAGTCAAGTGGCGCAGCTGGCTCGGGTCGGACTCGAGTCCGACTCGGGTTCCGACTCGGTCGGATGAATAGTACTTGACCCAACTCGAATTTCCAGCGATTTAATAATTAAAAATAATTCACAGTAATTCATTTAATTCATTAAAAATAGCAAAAGACTCAGAAAAATTCCAGAAAAATTCTGGAAAATATTTTGGAGTATTTGGGACTCAAATAAAATATTTCCAACAAAATTTTATTTGCAAAGTTTAATTCTTTAATTATTTCAAAATGGAATAAATTCAAATAAATTCCTAATAAATCCAAATAAATTCCAGAAAATTCCAAAAATTCACCAAAGTGCCAAATCACACATAGATTTAAGAAAAGCAAAATTTTGGGGTGTTACAGTTCATTTCCTCCCCCTAATGACGGGAAAGCGATCATCGTCAAAAAATGCAATTAGCGAATTGGGCTGTATGCAAATCTCCAGTCGTGGGTTTCAAATACCTGATTATGGATGCATTCTCATAACCAACGTATATCCCAGACTTGCGGGGAGGGCCCATTGCAGTTCGCTGTGGGGGTGGTATAGGTACATATACCATTCATTCAAATCTTCAGGATGACCCATTGCACTAGTTGCATAGTTGAATGGATGTTGTAGGCCGACGGTCTATAATTGATGAGTGCTGCTGCGTGCATGACTGCGTGTCCCCAACAAGTGTTGGGCAAGTTACAACTCTGCAAGAGTGGTCGGGCTATGAGCTTAATCCTCTTTATTAGTGCTTCAGCTAGTCCATTTTGCGTATGGATGTGCGATGCAGTGCTCAACAGTTATTCGATTCTTTGTGCAATAATCATCAAATGCCTTGGAAGTAAATTTGCCGGCATTGTCCAATCGAACGGACTTCACGCGATGATCAGGAAAAGCATTCTTAATTCTGATGATCTGCGAGATCAGTTTTGTGAATGCATGATTCCTTGTTGACAGCAAACATACATGCGACCATTTCGAGGAAGCATCAATGAGCACCATGAAGTACCGAAACGGCCCCGACAAGGGCTGAATCGGACCGCAAATATCCCCCTGAATGTGTTCCAGGAATGCAGGGATTTCATGTTGCACTTTCATAACAGAGGATCTTGTTATTAATTTCCCGGTGGCACATGCATGGCACACAAAATCTTCATGATTCGAAATTTTTTTAACATTAATGCCATGACCTTGTGAGTTGTTAACTATATTTCTCATCAATCTAAGACCAGGATGACCTAAATATACAATGCCATAACTAAAATAATTCAGAGCTTCTAAATACAGTCTTCAAATAAGTATACACTGCGTGTGCATTGATTATCGTGTAGTACAACCCAGATTCATATGAGTGATATTTTTCTAATACCATTTTTCATACTCCGCGTGCTTCATAATGCACAAATGCTCTATGCCATTTTCTTCATTGGTTTCTACGTGAAACCCATTGGCGCGGATATCTGTTAAAACTTAAGAGAGTGCGTGTTGATTCAGGGTACAAGGAGGCTTCATCAATTACCAAAGTTGTACCCATTGGCAATATAATTGTGGCTCTTCCTGAGCTTATTATATGCGTATCGCTTCCTGCGATTTTCATAATCCTTCCAGCGTTCTTCGTGATCGTCTGGAAGTATTTCGACTCTCTTAAGATGGTATTTGTTGTGCCACTATCAACAATACATATCACCTCCATTGGGCGCTACACAATATCTAAATGAAAAGAAATATAATTCTAATCATATAGTGGCAAAGTAATTCAAATATTGCTTAAAAATAAAGAATACTGGAATAAATAATAAAACTGCATATCCATTCATGAGAAAAATGCTCTTCTAAAGCTTGTAATTCATTATGCAATCTGATGTCTATGTGAGATGATTCTGACCATTCGGGCCAGTTCTTTCAAAACTCACGTTTGACAATGCTATACCTTTTCATATTCATAAGGTTCTTCCATTAGATTACTGCGTGCAATCTAATAGGAAGTGGTTGCTAGATTCAATAAAATACATAGTTGAATTCTCATGAATTTCCAGCAAACTAAAAGAAAGCAATAATTTCAATATTCATAAATACAAGATTCATAGATGCAAGATTCATAAGTGTAGGATTCATAAGTACAAGATTCATAAATATAAGATTTATAAATACAGAATTCATAACTGCAAGATTCATATATACACAGATTCATAAATATTCAGAAATACAACTACGTGCATGTAGGTGATCGGCTTCGTGCGATCGGTTTTAACGCAGCTTCATGCGCATGGTGCATTCAGTTCCATGCGCGTCGGCCTTCCTGGCGCGACGGTGGCCGCTTCGTGCGGCGTGCTTGAATTTCACAATAAATTATATGAAAGCAATCAATACAATGCATGGAACAGAATAATAATTGCACAATTCATAAATTCAGAATAAACAATAATTGTACAATTCATAAATTCATAAAAGCGGAAAATAAATTCTTAGGAATTTCCGACACTCTAAATAAGGCAATTCTTGCAAAAATTCATGCAAAAATTCGTAAATACAGAAAATAAGGCTAAGTACAAAATATAACAGAGCCAATAATATTTTCTGGATTTTTCTAGATATTTTCATATTTTTTCTGGCAGATTTCAGGGGTTTTTAATTGATTTTCTGAATTTCTAATCATTTTCAGAAAAAGAAAACAGAAAAGAGAAAAACCTGAGGGTAACTTCGTCCTCTCCCCGTGCCCCAAACAGACTTCAATTCGGTTTGCAAGATTTTTGTGCCCGTCTGGTATTCAGAGATGGATTGAATTGGATGGACTTCTAGTCCATGCGACATTGGACTCAATGTCCAACCAATCCAGTCAATGCGGCTGGGAGCAGGGCACAGTCCAGGGCACAATCTGGCATCATGGACTTTATGTCCTTTTCCAACTCCATCACGTTGCTTTGCTTTGGTTCCATACGGGTTGGGACTTCATGTCCAACTCCATGTGCTGTTCGGATGGGGCTCGGGTGGGCACTCGGTGAGCGTTAAGCCTGTGCGACTCTTGTGTCGGCCGGTGATGGCGTCGGCCGGCGGCAGTATCGATCGGCGGCAGCGGCAATGACGATTCGTTAGTGAGCGCGGCAATCCAACAGATGCGTCTTGCGTTTGAAGCGCGCGGCGATGTGGCGATCGCGGCTCCGTCTGACGCTCGTCGCTCGGTCGGCCAGCGGCGGCCGTCGCGGCGCGGCGATCGCGATGGCCTTGGTTCGGCACGCGCAGCGGCTGGTGGCTCGGCGGGGCTGCGGGCCTGGTTGATCGCGGCGGGGCTGCGGTCGTTGACCTTGGGCGTTGCGAGACATCGGCTTCATGCCGTTCGTCAACTGCAGCAATGGCTTCGTGCCACTTCATTGTATTGTAGGTTCATGCTAGGAAGTAATATACTAATATGTAATAGATGCTAGATAGCAGTAGCTTCATGCCATGGTCCCTTGCTTCGTGCAAGGTATTTCAAAAGACTGCTAAAAGTAGCTTTGTGCCACGTATGGCAGAATAGAAACAAGCAAGCGTTTTGAGTACTACGGTACTACCTGATGCAGCATGCATGCAAATATGCTTGGACGCTATTGTCCCGCTTGCATGCATACATTGCCATGCCCCATGCACAGCGACTCTGGCTGCTTCGTGCACGCGTAGAGGCGGCCGGGTGACGTCGGCGTAGCGGCCAGTCAGTTTCGACCGGGTCTCGGGCCAGCGGAGCGGCAGCGCATGACAGGCTCCGGTGGCTTCAATCGCGGGTTCTAGCCGGCGGGGACCAACGGCATTGGTGCCAGCGGCTTGCCCGGCGAGGCGGCGATCGTATGATTTCAGGATGGGAGGCCGGCCAAAGTCACTGCGGTGGCAAAACCGGGCCGGGCGGTGGTGCTACGTGCACGGGACTGAGGGCTGCGCTGCGGGCGCTGATGGCTCTCGACGGCTTCATGGCCGGCGGCTTTCATGCCGTGGCGGCGTTGGTGTCGGCTTCATGCCGTAGTCTGTACTGTAGCGATTTTTCTTTACTGTAGCTTCGTGCCACCGTCTGAAGAATCGCGGCGTACTGTGACTTCATGTCACGAACTGTAATCTTGTGGCTTCATGCCACGTAGGTAGATGCATACATAAATACAAACGATCGATTAGATTCAATCCTCGTATTCTCACCTTTCTCACCTTTCAATCTGATCACCAGTAGAGTTTCGTGCTGATAACGTGTTAGACAACCTCGCTATCGAATAGTCCGGGGTTGCCTAATAGATTTAAACTGAAGAACAGAGAGAGAGGGCGAGAGACACAATATGAGGAGGAACGGGTCTGCTTTATTATTATGTATGCTTGTGTACCATGGGGTGACCCCCTGCCTCCTATATATAGCGGTTCTACTAAGGAAGAGTCCATATAGGATACGACAATCGGTTTCCTAACAGAATGTATTTCATGTGATGGTGAAATTAAATTCTAACCGATGCCATAGCTTCCGATAACCACGAGTCGTACGGGCCGGGCTTGGGCTGGACACGACAGCGAGTGAAGAGCCCATGAATGTTTCGTCACTAATGAATGACTAGCCCCCTCTTGGTTCTCGAACTCTCAAAAACTAGAGAGAAAGGAAAAACAAGCTCCCCCCAAGGCCTCCCACCCAAACACCAAGCCCCGAGATGGCGCCGGCGCCGGCGCCGCAGGCAGGGAAGGGGAAGCGGAAGCGCGAGTTCTCCGAGGACGACGTGTACCTCCTCCCCCACAGGTCCGTCCTTACCCTCTCTCTCCCGCGCACCCACGCCGCACCTCCCCTGGTTGTTCGCTCTAGGGTTTTAGTGCGCCTCACAATCTTCCCGCAGGTACACGCCGGCAACGATCCTGACGGCTCTGCAGGAGGTGGCGAAGCACGCGGACAGGCGGCACATCGACTGGAGGGCGCTGGTGGGCAAGACGGCCACGGGGATCACCTCCGCCCGCGAGTACCAGATGCTCTGGCGCCACTTCGCCTACCGGCACGACCTCGCCGAGAACGTTGACGACAGCGTCGAGCCTCTGGTTTGTGCCCACAAACCTTGGATTTTGTTTCCTTTTTCGATTAACTCTTAAGGTGACGGGTAGCTAGGATTCTCGTACTAGGGACTGTTAAGATCTGAAGGTAGTGGTAGCAGTCTGGTAGTACACTGAAATTCAGTTTGTTAAACTGTTGTCTGCTCTTTATCTAATGGTGTCCTGGTACTTGTGTTGCGTGGATTGGTGATGGTAGGGCGATGAGAGCGACCTGGAATGTGAGGTTGAATCCGTTCCCACCCCAAGCAACGAAGCGTTAGTTGAGGCCTCAACGTTTGCCAAGGTATCGCCTTGTGTGTTTTTCAACAGCGTATCTTGCTGTATTGTAGCTTATACTTTTGAATTTAAGGTGCCGAAAGCCTGTTAAGTTCTCTTTTTTACCCACTTGGCTTATTTATACGTGTTTATCTAGCTGCCTGCCTGTTAACTTAAAACACATCCCAGTATAATTAGTACTCGTGTTTTTCTATTTGATTCGTTGGCCCATAATATTCATTATACATTGCGAGACATTTGATGTACACAAATTTTGGTTTGGTATCTGCTTTAGGTCAGTGTCTCCTATTTTAGCACAGTCCATTATCTAATGTCATTATATGCAGGCTGATGATTTATTAGTTATGCTGGTGTGCATTCAGAATTTCATATAGTAAGTATGCGTGTAACTGTAACATATTCAGCGTGAGTCAATTCAATACTGTATATGCACAATGTTGCTCTGTTCAAAAGCTTGATCGATGCCTCATTTTACAACTGGAAGATAAAGCTCCGCGTGGTTTCACTAGAAATCAGAGGGTAATGAAATATTTTTGGCTGTACAGCATACAAAATGTGTGGATTTGTCAATACAAATTGTGTTCTTATGAGATCTCTGTATGTTTCTTTCTCTTTTTCAGTGAGTGTAGCCTTCCATTTATGCTAATAAGTTTGCCAGACAGACCTCATAGAATGTCTCACAACTCTTTCTCTCTATTTTTAAGAACTTAAAATAGCGCCTACTCAGAGACTTGGTAGTGCTTGCATTTGCCAATTCTTCAACCACTGATATGAGTCTGCTCTGTGTGCAGACTGCAGAACGACATAAAAGGACCATCATGTTTAGTTTATGGAAAAGATTTCTTTGTATGGCTATGTGATGCTGCAAAGAACTACATAACATCTAGTTTCTTTTACAATTTTGTATAGTTTGACTGTCAAGTGCCATGCAATCACTTCTTATGCTCTTGCAGTCTTGTTCTATCGCGTATTTGCGCTAAAACTTTGTTGATATCTTAGATATGTACAATGGCCATTGATCCTATCATATAAATTGCAGATCTTAATCTCTGGATCTTCACGTGAGCAAGCTTCAAGTCATCGTGTTAACTCAGAAGCACCTGTGGTAAACAGTCCAAATGAAAAGATACCACGTGTTCCATCTGATAAACAGCTTGCTCAGAGTCACCGTATAACAAATGGTACAGGTCTAGTTTCCATCTCAAAACAGGCATCCCATACAGGGTTATCTCCTGATCCTTTGGATGCAAATGGACCTCCTAAAAAGAAAAAGAAGCCTAAACCATGGTCTAAAGAGGAGGATGCAGAGCTAGTGGCTGGTGTACAGAAGTGTGGTGAAGGAAATTGGCTGGACATTCTGAATAAATATAGCTTTGATGATACAAGAACGCCTGTTCACTTGTCTCAGGTAACATTGTGGTCACCTTTATCAATTGTATACTAGTACCCATTATGTCACAGCCCATCCTTATTTACATATGTGGGATTACCATACCTGAAATCACCCCAACTCATGTTTTAATGCTTTGCAAATCTATCTCTATTAAAGCTAAGTGCAAAACAAAGCACAAGAGAGTGTCACATCATCACATTCACCCATTGTCGTCCGATTACAATCCAACAAACACAATGCACTAAAACAGGATACTCAACAGAGCATACATCTAGAATATACTAAGTGACACCTCCATAGATCATACTTCTAGAACCATCTACATATTTCTATGGAACAATAAAACCTGCTAATATAAATTTTTCCTATACTAAATGGCATAAAGAATAGGATAGCTGCAACAACATGTGGGCACAATCCCAGTATGCTAAGATGGAAGAGCCGCAGAGTAGCCTATACGTGTATCTGTTGCATGTATTTATCCAAAGTTCCAAACAAATGTACTGCTTGTTACAATTGTTTGGTTGCTTCTCATCTATGCCTAGACATAAGTTCCATCTCAACCTTATTGAGTCTGTTTGGTTAGTTTTCTTATGCATCTTACAGTTGTGAATATTATGATAACCATGATTTAATATATCCTTTTGCCCTCATATAGATATATGTCTTTAGAATAGTTAGTTAATATATATTGTTATTTTCAGAGATGGGTGCTAATTTGCAAGCGTCAAGGTTCAACCAAGCCTGCTAATGCTAAACCAGGCAGTGTGGCTAGCTCAGAGGAAAGAAAGGCAGCTCAAAAGGCATTTTCTATGGCTCTTGATATGCCTATGACTAGATTATCTACGTTAAGATTAGGTATCTACAGAATTTCTGAGTCATTTAGAATAATGTTTCTTTGCTGAACTACCAAAAACTCAAGCATTGTTCTGCAGCTTTGTTACATATCTCAGCTGTAATAAATCCATTTTGCGCAATCTTTGGATTGACCTTGTGCTGGCCTTTTGATGTTTTTTTAAACTGTGTATGCAGGAGCTCTACAACAAAGCATTCAACATCCTTCTTCAGTGTCTGGTACAATGACACCTGAGGTGAAATCTGTAACAACCCCTTTGTTGCCGGTGCCTGTGCCTGTGCCTGTGCCAGTACAAGTGCAGTTGCCACTCCCTCAGGTGCAGCAAGCACCTGCCCAAGCTGTGCCCTTCAAAGTGTCAAATACTTCAAACAAGTCACAAAATAACTCAAAGAAGCAAGCTGCCCTACCAAATCCTACGAATGGTCCTTCCTCAATACAAGCAGCAGCCATTGCTGCTGGTGGGCGAATTGCCACACCAAGTGTTGCCACCAACCTGTTAAAAGCTGCACAATCCACGAAAGCTGTCCACATAAGATCTCGAGGAACAGGATCTTCAAAATCTTTTATGAGCTCTAAAGCATCTACTATGGCTGGTGAGCCTGGTGCACACCTTGGCAATGCTCAACACTCGGAACCTCCAAATACTAGTGCCCCTACATCATCTCCTTCGGTTTTGAGTACACATGCATCCGAGCAAGTTCACGTTGTTTCAGAAGTTGCAGGAGCTAACCCTCCGGGGCCATCTGCTGTGGTGCATTTGTCGGAAACAAAGAGAATATTGAGCATTGCACCAGTGTCTGCTCCGTGCGACAATGTGGAAAAGGATGATGAGACTACATTTTGTGCTGTCACCTTGGAGGACTTGTTCCCTGAAGATGCGAAGCAGCCAGATATTGTAGAACCCAAGGGTGAGGAGATCATAGACCCCAAGGATGCAGACATGATAGAGTTTGATCGCTTTGTTGCCCAAGGATGCTTAAATATGGATTATTTGGACAAGAGCAAGATTGTCAAAATTGCTCCTGGAGCTGAAGATGTTGGCAGCCTGAAAAAACAAATGAAACCATTGTCCACAGTTGGGAAGAGCAACCCTGCGTCTGCTGGAGCACCAGCAACCGGGAAGAAAACCAAAACTCCAGTTCCACATGGAGCGACCTCTACGAAAACAGGGACCCCTAGTGGCGTTGTTGGCACAGGCAATGCCAGTGTGCAGAATAAAGCAGTAGGAGGGAAGGCAGCTGCTCCTGCCACCACCGGCAGCCAAAATACTGCCCAGAAGCAGCATGCTGCGAACTCGAAAGGTAGCCAGGGCAACCCAGTGGTGAATGGGACTCGCAAGGGGAATCCACCAACCAGCCAATAGCCAGGCTAACATGGTAAATGTTGTAATAATGCTCGTAGGACTTGTGTGCATCAACGGTACTGTGAAATGTGAATAGGGCCTCCTAGACATCATGTATTTTTCCCCATTGCACTTGCTCCCTTCTTTTCTGAACCAACCACTGGACGAACACATTTGATCGGATTGATCTTATCTGGTAGTACCACTAATCATTAACATAACTTAATTGTTAGCCTCCTTCAGTGTTATCGAAAGTGACGTCAATTATCTTGGTCCGAGATGATCATGCCATCTTTCTGTATGGCCTCCTGCATCTTGTTGCACTGATTGGATCTGATCCTGAGACTATATTGCTGTGGCCTGTGGATACTGTGACGATGGCACGTCAAGTTGCTCCATCTGCATGATGGCTTCGAAATTTGAGTTCTTTGTTTTGGCGTCAGATTTTTTTTCCCCAGTGCATGAAGTGACTGCTTCGTGTTGGATTGGTCATCGCTAATCATTATAACTAACAGGAACGGCTCATTTGTTAACTGTTAACCACCGCATCAAAACAGCGGACGAATGTACTTTGTTTGGTGCAACTGTCACTCGAATACGGTGGCCACAACCTGCACCATCGGTTGCCATACCACCTGTACAGAAGTAGTTGACATTTGATCACCTCAGGAGCCCATCGCATTTTCTCTGGTCATGACTTGTAGTTTTCATGCATTGCCATCCTGACTGTTCGAGTGCCGCTAATTGCAAATACTGAAGCAACTGGGAATAGACGCAAGAACCAATCTTGTGGTAGGATTTGAAGTCGAGCACATGAAGCCCTGACTTGATTGGGATGCACAGTGATATAGCCTTTGTATGTTGTGTTTTTTCTCGAAAGAGTTCTACGTAAAATTTGTCTCTGGTATTACTTTTCTGTATATTATCTGCAGCAAAAAAAGGGACCTTTTGCACTTTTAGTGATCTTTAAAGCCAACGGATGAATTAGCTCATCCTGAAATCAAAATCTGGGGTGTGTGTGTGGAGAGAATGAATAGAAGTACCCTGGGGATAAGGATACTACGCAGTTGAGTAGAGACTACAAGTTAAGTAGTCTCTTTTGACTGTTATTCGAGAGTATTAAAGGATAGGAATCCTATGCAAACATTTTCATATGTAAGACAGATTAATTTGTAATCCCCGTTCAAACTGCATTAATGATTTTTTTTTTAAAAAAATATTTTTTAAATAAAATTACAAAAAGAATATACTGAAAAAAAAATTACAAAAATACATCTCCATCGTCATTTTAATTGGCGACATAACCTCTGTCGCCAAACCATTACAAATAGCGACAAAGGTTTGGCTGACAGTTTATTTTGTCGTGGATGCATTTAGTTGACGGGGTTGAGGTAACATGCAAATGGATGTAGTTTTGTAATTTTTTCAGTGTATTATTTTTATAAAATTATTTAAAATATATATTATTTAAAAAATTCATGCATTAATTGTACCCTATCACTGGGAGGGGGAAGCGCACGCACGAGGCATCACCGTCACCCTGCCCAAAAAAGTCAAAGGTAGCTGATGCTAACATCGGACGTCGTCCTCACGCGTTCCTTCCCACCACGTGGCCGTCCGTCTTACCACTGTGATATATACCGATATCCCCCGACGAGTGACGACCACTAATACAACCAAAAAATGTGAGATATTATCGCTCCACACCTCGTCGGATAGCCGTCTCACAAAAATGCACCTCATCTTCTAGGAAATTTGTCCATGCCCGGTTGAGATCAGTATTGTGAAGAACGTACGCTCGTTGAACAGACATGATATCACTAAGTGATTAATCGGAATTTAACAGACGGTTATACACAGGGGTGGAGCTAGTCCAGGCCAAAGTCCTGGGCTGGACCAGCTAATCTTAGATTAAATATCTGTTTTCAATGATTTTTCAATAATTTTTCGTGGAATTTTAGTATACTTTCGGTACCAGGCCCCGGGCTACAGCCTACTCTGCCCGGGGCCTAGATCCGCCCCTGGTTATACATTCGTATTAATATATTTATTTACATTTAGAATTAATTAGAAATATTTTAGGGTGTGTTTGGTTGCTTGTACCAAAAGGTACATGTATGAGATGGTTCAAGAAAAAAATCATCTATGTGTTTGGTTGTTTAAATGGAATCATCCCATTCAGGACCAAATGATACAAATTTGAAGAATATTCTCTCTTGATGGTAAACCATCTCATTTACCCAAAATAATAGAACCAAATGGTATAGAATCATTCCATCCCCTTCAACCTTGTCCCATCAACCAAACACATGCTTAGTTACCCAGAGTTATTTTAAATTATTACTTTATAAAATATGTTTTATATTTTATTGTTTATACTTCGTTAATAATATTTATTTACATGTTTTATATTTTATTGTTTATACCACTTTATTGTTTATATTGTTTATCAATATCGTACATATACCGATCAATATGACCGACATATACCACTTTATCCTATAAATCGGTATATAGTATTCCTATATATCATACCGACCTTGATATTGGTTAGTACCGATCGTACCGATAGAATTGATAATATAATCGGTTGTACTATATGTTATATTAATATATTTAATAGTACTACTATATATTTGGAGTAATATTATAATTGAAATTTGGTGTACATATAATTAAATATGTACACTTATAAATATATATTATTATATTAAACCTATAAGAGTATATCGGTGTAGACGAGGATCGGAACGTACTATTCTACTGATAACCAAATCGGTATAGTCTCCGATGCGGTATTGCCAAGTGTGAAATCGTGCCACGTCGTCTAATCACCGCATATAAACTAATCCCAATCGCCTAAACTAATCACACCCAAATCCAAACCTAACCGACAAGAGAGAGCGTAGCAGCAGCGAGAAAAAAAGAAGCTTCGAATCCTCTGCCATTCCCTCCTCGCGCTATCATCCACTTCCTCTTCTCCACCCGCAAGCAAACAAGCGGAGCGAAGCTTCCCGAGACCAGAATCCCCCGCGCCCTTGCCTCCGATCCGGCCGAGCCGAGCTGCGAATCCGGGCTCCGAGCGCGCGCGGCAGTCGCCGATGGAGAAGTACGAGCTCCTCAAGGACATCGGCTCCGGCAACTTTGCGGTGGCGCGGCTGATGCGGAACAAGGAGACCAAGGAGCTCGTCGCCATGAAGTACATCCCGCGGGGGCAGAAGGTGCGGCCGGCGGCCCGCTGGGCTCCGGATTCGGGCTCCCTCCCCCCAATCCGAATTCTTGTGCTCGAATCCCTGCGGGGTTTGTGGCCTTCCTGGGTCGAATTCTGACGCAGAATTTGTGTTGCAGATTGACGAGAATGTGGCGAGGGAGATCGTAAACCACCGCTCGCTACGGCACCCCAACATAATCCGGTTCAAGGAGGTGAAGAAAAAGTCGGATTCCTCGTGTGTGTGTGTGTGTGTGTGGAAATTTTGTTGTTCAAGGTGGAGGAAATTTGATCCTTTCGGTCCATCTGGGGGCTTGTTGCTTGTTAGGTCGTGCTCACGCCTACGCACCTCGCGATCGTCATGGAGTACGCCGCCGGCGGCGAGCTGTTCGACCGGATCTGCAGCGCCGGCAGATTCAGCGAGGATGAGGTGATCAATAGTTTGCTACAATTAGACGGGTTCGAATCTTTCCTATTTTTCCCCAAAAAATTTTAGGCCGGTGTGCTAATTTTTTTTTCCGTGATACTATTCTAGGCGAGGTATTTCTTCCAGCAGCTAATTTGCGGTGTTAGCTACTGCCACTTCATGGTGAGAACAGCAACGAAGTAGAAAATTCTAAAATAGAAGTTACAAAATTTTGTGCTGATGAGGTATGGACTTGCAAATTTGTTTGATCTTGCAGCAAATTTGCCACCGGGATTTGAAGCTGGAGAACACGCTGCTGGATGGCAGCCCGGCGCCGCACCTCAAGATCTGCGACTTTGGCTACTCCAAGGTACCAGTTGTATCTTTAGTTCTTTTGTAGTATGTTTTCAATGAAAAAGTTTACTGAAAGACGTCTCTTGTTCAACTTTGCATGCTGGGAGGACCAAATTTTGACACGAAACTGTCTTAATTTCCTCATTGTGCTTATTAAACTCGTGCCTTTATATACGAGAAATTTTATAGTGCATTATATTGTTAGTATATAGTGGATAGTAAAAATCATATATAGCCATTGATTTGTTAAAAGTATTTCTACTACTCTACTACCAGAGAAAGTATAAATAAATTATAGCTAACCTGATCCATTGGATTGAAAAGAAAATCAAATTTGGCCCCCTTTTCTCCAGCTTTATTGAGTGATTGTTACTAACAAAATCGTTCAAAACCATATTTTTGAAAGTAAGGGAAAAAGGCCAGCAGCTAACCAAATAAAAACAGCATACTCTGCCGCTCCTCATTGTAGAATGTAGATATATACTCGGTTACTCACACCTTTCTTTTGTAATGTTTGTCCGTTGCAGTCCTCACTGCTGCACTCAAAGCCCAAGTCCACGGTTGGGACTCCGGCGTACATTGCTCCGGAGGTGCTCTCTCGCCGGGAGTACGACGGCAAGGTCAGTACTGTTAATCTCATCTATTTTGCTTCTGTCACTGCAATGGGGTCCTGCTAGAGGGGTTCTATTGCAGGCCCCCAACCAAGACCCCCAAGTAGTCTCATGGTTTTTTTGCATTCCTAGACCCAGTGCACGAAAGCACACTTACTTGGTATGTGGCCCCAATGCAGCATACATCTGTGTCTTGTAGAATAGGCTCCTGGTGCACAATCAGTGGCTTTGGGTTTTGGAATTTTGTTCTGAGGTCAAGTAGACAGAGAGTGGGCCTGGCCCCACATGTCAGTATTGGTGTGTTGTCACTATCCCTGTAGGGGATTCCATGTTGCAAGTGCTCCAATTTTTTATGTTGACAATTTTGTCAAAGAAGCAGGGAGAAGAGAGTCTTAACGAAATGTTCCTAAAGTTCATTCAGTGTCACCAGGACATTTTCTTTCTAGTAATCAATCAGCAATCACATCATGCTTTATGGCGATCTTTGCCCCACTGGGTGTGCCGCTTGTTTTGCATGCATAAATTCTACCCTTGAATCCTTGATCGGGTTCACAGTTGATTTACATGGTGGTGGAGTCCTGTCTGCGTGTTGTTGAGGTAATGACGTCGAAAGAAAGTTAGATTTGATGGAGAAAAGCACAAGGTTCTGTTGATGCAGATCTTGTTATCACGCTAATTTAAGAGAAATTTTATGGTGCATTATACTAGTAGTACATAATGTTTAGTAGAAACCAGATCTAACCGTTGATTTGTTAACGATATTTCTACTACTCTACTACCGTATGAAGTATAAATAAACTCAGTTAATTTGATCTATTGAATCGAAAAGAATGAATGATTCATATTCAATTTAGTGCACCGGAAAAGAGCTCTAATTTAAATGATCTACTTGACTTGACGTGAGGATTCATAAAATAGTTGTTGTGCACTTTGTTGTGTGTTGGATCCTTGACCAACAAAACAAACAAACATTATTTCATCTTGCCTAAAACAATTTGCGAAGCTAAAAAAAAACCGTAGTTGTCTCGTCAGTCTGCAGAGCTACACTGAGAAAGAAAACATGAAAAGAACTGAAACCCTTGCGCGTGATGAGCTCTGTATTGTGGAGTGGAGACGCCCCGTGGGCATGTTTCTTGAGTTATATTTCGTTCCCATTCAGCATGCTTTATGTCCTTTTCTGGGCTGTATCTCCATATTTCCAGCCCTAACTCATGTGTGTGGTGTACCACGGGGCCCTCAGACCTGATCTTTTAATGTAGCTATGTTAGACTGAACATCTGGTCGGTGGCCTGTGGTCCTTTGGAGCTATTCTTTGCCCTCTTTGTTTTATTTTTGTCATCTATCACTTGTCCTGCTTATGAGATGCTATTTCACCAATGGTTATTGCACTTTATTTCCTACTTTTTGGGATGCCATGCCAAACTGCTGACAAAATTTCATTTCCAGCGCAAAATTGGTTGCCTTTGGTTGTGAATGAGAAACTGTAGGGCGGCATTGATATTAGTTTTGGAAATTGACATTTCTGATTTTTATACTGCTAATGTCTAACAGCATTGTTTGTTTCTGTGGAGTGGTTTACTTTCCAAACGTGCACAGTTCTCTCATTTCCGCCATAAGTTCTGCACTCTTGGGCTGCTCCAGAACTTGAGTATCTCCAATAGTGTTCTTTGTTAGAGATAGAGTCCTGTTATTCTAGTATCTATATTAGAGATAGAGTCCTGTTATTCCTTTCCCTCATTTACTCTATATATTGTGGCCATTGGCCCTCATATTGAATACAAGTCCTATTCATAACATGGTATCAGAGCTAAGGTTGAAACCCTAGCCTCCCATCTTCTTCCGCTGTTGCTGCCCCCGGAGGAGCAATCTCCACTCTCAGGGGTGGCCACGCACTTGGATCCGCGGCGCCTGTCCTCCGGTGGCGCAACCTCCGGCCGTCGCCACTTACGCCGTCGCCGGTCATCATCGTGCGACATCGTCATCAACTGTCGTGGCTTTGTCCTTCGCATCGCTGCTGACCAACTCGGCCTCTGCGTCGTGCGCCGTCGCCTGTTGTCCTGTTGTCGCGTCGCCGACATCCCTGTTCCCCGACGCCCCGCCGGATCTACGCCATCAGATCCTCAACGCCGACGCGAAGCAATCCCTTGGCTTCGCACCGTCGCCGCCCGGGAGACCACATCGTCTCGACGTCTGGCGTCACTTCGTATTCCGCGCATCGTCGCCGACCCGCGCCGCCGTCGCATCGTCTTCTGCACGAGCGACCGCCCACTTCAATCTTCGACTTCCGCGCTGCAGCCGAGCAGCGCTGTCGCCTTGGGTCTCCACGCGGCCATCTCGTTTCCCGCTGGCTTCACCGCTGGCGATTTCGCCACTGCCGACGGCGTCGTTCGCTGGCCCTCGGCGTTGGTGATCCCCACCACCTTCTCGCACCACCGCGATCGCCCGACTGCGGCCCGCTTCGTTGCGCAGATCTGCAGACGGCCACGCGCCACGGCAGCTTCCCGCCCACGAAGAGCTGGCCGCGCCCCGCTGGCATCTGCTCCGACCACCTGCTATTCGCCAGAGAGAGCCGCCCTTGCCGTTCGCTCGTGTCGCCTGAGAGCACTCGAGAAAGCTTTCAAGGGTTCATCCATTGAGATCTTTTGTTGTTTGCTTGCCTTGCTTGCTTGACCAATGCATGTCCACCTGATCAAGCAAGCAGACGGACTCCAACAAGATCTCAAAACTAAAATTGAATTCGGTGTGGCTCCTAGCTTCCAGCCTTCAACTCCGGCTTCTAGCTTTTTGCTCGGCTCTTATGATTGGCTCTCCGGTTTTTGGCTATTGGCTTGACTCTCTGGCTTGGCTTGTTCATCTCAGGTCTCCGGCGACGATG
The DNA here is from genome assembly GCA_036346355.1 of Rhipidocladum racemiflorum. Classification (NCBI taxonomy): domain Eukaryota; kingdom Viridiplantae; phylum Streptophyta; class Magnoliopsida; order Poales; family Poaceae; genus Rhipidocladum; species Rhipidocladum racemiflorum. The sequence continues at coordinate 28,301,503 of CM070571.1, forward strand.
AGCGCAGGTTTGCGTGCGGTCGTCGGAAGACGGCTCGGATGCGGATGAACCCAGATGCGCGTCACAGAGGTTGAGCCAGAAGTCGACGCCGGTGAAGAGCCCAAGGACCGCGGCGGCCAACAGTATGCGCGGCGGGGAGAGCACGATCGGAACGGTGCGGTCGCGCGCTCGTTGGCCGAGATAGGACGCCGCCATCGAGCAAGCAGAATGCCGCCACGGCGGTCTCGAGCCAGTGAGAGCTTCGGAGGTGGCGCGCTGCCGTGGACCGGTGGTTCGGTTGGCGCCAGAGGACACGCTGTCACATGGAGCCGCCTCGAGTCTCCTCCTCGAGGCATGGATTAGATCTAAAACAGCGGAAGGGAGAGTCTAAGAAAACCTAGAGCTCTGATACCATGTTATGAATAGGACTTGTATTCAATATGAGGCCAATGACCACAATATATAGAGTACATGAGGGTACAAGAGATAAGGCAAAGGAAGAGATAAGACAATCTATCTATAACAGATAATATATCCTTAACATTCTTCACTTTATATTTATCCATCTATTTTATGTGCTATTTCTATTTTATGAGTGTTTTAATTTCAAGGAAAATGACTTTCCTGAATTTAAATGCTTGGAAGTTCTCAAGTGACAAAAATTGTAAACCAACCTTGTTTTCTATGTTCTTATATTTTGTAGGGGATATTTTATTTGTGCACATTAGTAAGTGTTGTTTGTTCTAGGTTCACATATAACCAATTCCCAAGCACTTGTACTAGTTTCACTTAAATTCGCTGCTTCACACTTGTTTGTTTGAACAAGTGAATAGTGTTTTATGAAGTTTTGCTACCTGTGGGTATGCTTTTCAGAGCCCCATGCTTACACTGTAGACATTCTTCAGTTCTTGGGTTGTTAGCAAATGACTGCAGGTAACAAGACATCATGAGCATCATCATTTTAATCATAGTGCAAAAATATATTTATATTTTCTATATGATTGTGGGCACTGGCCTGCTGTTCGAGTGTAGTCGGCTGAATTTTTTTGGTCAACTCAAGTTTAGGGAGGCACCTGCTTTGAGCATCATTATGTATTTGATGGTTTCTTTTGTGCAGATGGCAGACGTGTGGTCTTGTGGAGTGACCCTTTACGTGATGCTCGTTGGTGCTTACCCTTTTGAGGACCCCGATGATCCCAAGAATTTCAGGAAGACGATTGGGGTAATAATTCATTTCTTCCAACAGTTTCTCTAAACTTTCCTTTGTATGTCTTGCGAATGTACTAATATATTGTGAGCACATTGTTTGTTTTACAGAGAATTGTGTCAATTCACTATAAAATACCAGAGTATGTCCACATATCACAAGATTGTAGGCAACTCCTCTCTAGGATCTTTGTCGCGAATCCTGCAAAGGTATTCATTGGAGAATGAAGCCTATAAAACCTTTTATTTTCGGGGGGAAAAAACTTCAATCTCTGTCTCATTGTTTATCATTACCATAAACCATTTCCCGCATCATGCAGAGGATAACGATCAGGGAGATCAGAAACCACCCCTGGTTCCTGAAGAATTTGCCTAGAGAGCTAACAGAAGCGGCACAGGCAAAGTACTATAAGAAGGACAACAGCGCCCCGACCTACTCAGATCAGGCCGTTGAAGAGATCATGAAGATTGTTGAGGAGGCACGGACGCCACCTCCGTCATCTACTCCGGTGGCTGGTTTTGGTTGGGCTGAGGAAGAAGAGCAGGAAGATGGCAAGAAACCCGACGAGGAAGACAGGAGCGAGGACGAGGAGGAATACGATGACGAGGACGAATACGACAAGCAGGTGAAGCAAGTCCATGCAAGTGGAGAGTTTCAGCTCAGATGGTGAGATCAAGTTGCCCGCAGGAGGAAGTTTTCGGACATGAGATACCGTCTGTATTTGTGGTAGCTATGGTGATGATGTTGAGCGCTCGGTGTTAGCTTGAAGCCTTCCTGTTGTTGAGGACCTTCTTTTTTCTGTTATGATGTTACAACTTTGTAAATTACCTAACTGGCGCCGTCGGTGCCTATGTAAATTATTGTATCGACGGTTGGGTGATTAAGCTAGCAAAATGGAATATATTTTGTGGAACAATACTTCTATCTTGATGAAATTTTTGGGGGTACTTAAGCAAGTGCTATGATAACACTAGGGAATTGATGGAAGTATTTGGAACACATGAATTGATATATGTAGTACTAGGAAAAATGCAGAAAACGGAGGTCTCAGAGTCATGACCTCTTAACTTCGTACGTAAACTCAACAATAGTAATAACAACCAAATCTTTTGTTCCAAACAAATTAGTGTAGGCTACGAATAAAATCCAATCAAAATCATTTTGACTCATAAACCTTCGATCTTTCAATCTCTTAAATCACTTTTAACTGCTTCTTCCCACATCAGTCTCGATCGACCTCTGCCTCTTCTTATGTTTTCGAGATGACTTAAAATTTCACTACGCACCGGTGCCTCAGGATGCTAGATAAGTTTTTCTTCAATTGGTACTACCCTGACCCTATCACATATATCATCATTGCAGATTCAATCACATATACCATATGAAATTGAGTGTGGCTCGAATCCTACTAATCGGCCTCTTCACGATACTCCTCTTCCAAAGCAAGTGTTCACTCCTCTTTTTCACCAACTGAATTTTGTTTTATTGCAAGCATGAGCATATATAGTACTTAACAAGTTTGTCCACATAATGCAAGTCTATATAACCATATGCAAAGTTTATTACAAAGGATGGCCAAATAGGTTATTTTGCATAAGACAACATTTGCAGTTTCAATATTAATAACAGAAAAACTAAAAAACGGTATACCGTTGCAACGGTATACCTCTGAAACTCATGAAACTTATGATTTTTTGCACTGAAACTCATGAAACTTAGCACTAAAAACTAATAAAACATGAAACTAATGAAACTAAACACTGAAACTCATGAAACCAGCACTGAAACTGATAAGTTTCATAAGTTTCATGGCTATACCGTTGCAACGGTATACCGTTGCCTAGTCACTCTCTATTAATAAATAGATTAAAAGCCTAAGAAGTACAAATAACCATAATAATAAACATTTGGGAAATTTTAACAAAGATGGCACACAACCTAAACCAAACCTTTCACATGACTTCCACCAAGTTTTGTTTTATAAATTATAACCCTTGCGTAAAATTCCTAAGAATTGTCCATAACCTTGGACATGACTATTTGAATAGTTTGATTAGTACTCTGCAAAGATTGTACGCTTTATCCACAAGATATTGTCAATCTTATAATGTCGACAATAACACGCTTCCTTTGACATGCGACTAAGAGGATCATAACAAAACTTTTCGAAAATTCTGCCTTGGCATTGACCCTCCCAATAAGTCATATATCTCTATTTCACCCTAAAACAAAGTAGAATAATGGAAGAGACTCACAGTTGGACTAAGGAATGACAACCATCAAGGATGTGGCGCCACCGCACCACACGCACCCTCCACCCAAGGACACAGTTTAGCCTACCACCTTCGATATCACATGTCCAAACTCGTTCACTTACCGAGTGTAACATCCTAATTTTTGCTCTTCTTTAATTTATTGTGCATTTAAATTTTTTGGAATTAATTTGAATTAAGCTTTTGTTGAAATTATTTAAATGTTTGAAAAGTTTAAATAAAGTTTTGTTAGAAATATTTTATTTGAGTTCTAAATGCCTTGAAATATTTTTTAAAAACAATTGGAATTTTTCAGATATTTTTACTATTTATTTTGGCTTAATTGATTTTCTAGAATTATTTTAAAATAAGAAAATCAGTAAAATCCTTAAATAGTGTTTGGGCCGTAACCCTATCAGGCCCAACCCAAACTCGCACAACCCAGTTCAGCCCGTCCGCTCGAAACACTAGCCGCCTTTTTTCTTATCCGTTATTCTTGATCCTACGCCTTGGATGGAGCCACGTAGACATGTTTTCTGAGCCTTTGGATTTTGACCGTGCGGACGGCTACGATGTCGCCACATCACCGCTGTTGGATCCTAATCAAATTCATCGTGTCGTTGCCGCGTTCTCGGAGTCCACGCTCTACACGGAAGCCGAGGGACTATTAATTACGCCGCAATATCGCATTGGGAAACCCGAGTTGCGCCACACATATCGCCTCAAAGCACGCCCACCGAGAAGCCCTACATTTTTCTGTGATTGCTTGTCGGAGTTTAGCACCGCCGCCGTCGTTCTTCATGAATTTCCGCCGTCGTCACGTCATCTTAGTTAAGTTTGGGACCGAATCTGAGACCCCCCAAGTTGAGTACACCTGGAACCTAGCAAACCCAAGGTGTGAAGGTCGTCGGAGTGCCGTGGTAAAGCCCACCGTCCTCAGCACCGGTAAGCCACCGCTGCCCTAGTTCACCATCATGCCTCGATAGCTCACCACCGTTGGATATGTTTGGGACGGTCTGGATCTGCCCACGTGTCGCGTTGCCACCCCATCACTACTCGCGCCTCCATAGCCCTTGGATCTGGATTGAGCGATCCAAGTGATGACAGGTGTCGCCCAGCGAAATATGCCACGTGGCTGTCTCGCTGTCGCAGGTAACCACTGTTGGATTGAAATCCTGTGGTCTAGATTGAACCACATGTCGCACGCTGGGACGATCCACGTAGCCGCAGTGCTGTTGCATCTTCAATCGTTAGATCTAAAACCAGCGGCTTGGGTCTTGCCACGTAGGTCATCGCTTTGCATACCCATGCACATGCGTCTGCAGCCTTAGATCCAGATCGTGTGGCCGTGATCATGCCACATGGTGGCCATCCAAGGCATCAGCGTGGATGGTGCCACAACCAATTGCGTGATGACGTGTGGCGTGCATGGCAGTCGAGCCATTGTGCACCAGGTTCATCGTGAGCCAGAGCGGTTCTATGGACCAAGTCTATGCACCGAGACACATGTCGCCACGTGATTGGACCACGTGTAAGGTGACGTTAACATGACGTCATAAAGAGTTTTATAGTAGAAAAAATATTCGACCGAAACTCAAAATTGTTGCTGACGTCAGCATGATGTCATATTTCCTATTTTTCAGTATAAAAATAATTAAATTAATTTGATTTATTCTTTTTATTGTATTTTTAAACTTCAATTAGCTCGTTCTTACTCCTACGAATACCGATTAAGGTGATTCTAGAGCCTAAAAACTTGTAAAATTATGCTCTATTTAATGGTGAATATATTCTTCACGGTTACCTGGAACAGCTTACGAGTTGAAATGCAAAGGCGCCCGTTCTTCTTTTTCACAAACAATACGCGCGTGGAGATCAGCTCAGTCGAATTCACCCAGAAGTTCTTGTAACTGCTTCTTAAACTCTTCCATTTCTGTTGTCGCCATCCAATATGGTTGCTTAGAGATTGGAGCCGGTAGCAAATCTATGGTGAACACTCTTTGCAGTGGTGGCGACTATGGTACACCTCCGGTGAATGAGCAGTTCGATGATGTGCTAAACTTGGGTGGAGGCTCCGGCGAATGAACTTGTATGGTATACCTCTGTGCACTCTATGTGCGATGTTGGATTGAGAATGTTTGTATGTTGTTGGATCGGATGTATGTTTGTGATGTGGTTTGTTATGCATGTGATATATCTGTTATTTGTGATGATTTGTGATGTGGTTTGAACTGAATTATGTATTTATATTTTTTTTTCTAGATTTTGCTATTTTCATCGGCCTGGAGGCTCGGCCGATGAAAATACATATTTTCATCAGCTCGAGTAATAACCGATGAAAACATGGTGTGATCCACACCAGCATGGCCTGACGCACCAAATTTTAAATCGGCTGTTTGGTAAACGAAAATATATGAATTTTAAATCGGTGGCCGAAAACAACAGTATATTTTAAATGCGCTTTTGTTCGTCGGCTATTTTTCATCGGTTAACCGATGAAACTAATGTTTTCGACGGTTATACCCTTATTTTCGTCGGCTTTTGGTCGACAAAAAAAATATTGTTTTGCTGTTGTATATACAATTATTCTAAGTCCTTTCATAATTTCTTCGGCGAATTCTCCTTGATCACCGAGTACTTTACATCATCAGACAAACATAGATGGGTTGTACTAACAGTCTTTCACTCCATCACCTTCTAGTCTTCAACAGACATCTTTTTCGGTTTATCCGTTTCAAGAGCAACGATTAACTTTTGCTAGACTAAGACATCCTTCACCACACATTTCCACACGCTGAAATTTCCCCCGCTGTCAAATCTCTCCTCTTCATTTCACATCATCGACATCGATCTTGATTTTGTATCACCTAACGCTTTACCGGCCTCCTTACAAATCTGATTAATCCAGCCTTGGCTCTGATACCACTTGTTACACTCTGAAACCCTTCTTAGTTATTCTTTCAGTTCTTCATTCTTAATTCTTGTTGCGATTCCATGTGCTTTACTTGATACTATTGTCTTAGGTACCACGTCTTTGTCAATGCTCATGGGAAAATTCGTCACACGACATTCAATCCGTGTGCTTTTCTGGCTGTGTGTATGACATGTGGGGTCATATGTGTGTATGATTGTAGGCCAGGGTGTCAAGTACTGAAATACGAATTTTAAAGAGTGTCATCTGTGTGAATGCCCTGGCAGCGTATTGGGGTCAAGTAGCCAGTTTGAACCCTGCAAAGATTTGCCATCTTGAGGCAAGTTTAGGACGAATATGAGTGAGTTTATTTTGGTCGAGTCTGGGTTGATCAACATGTCTAAACGCCACAAATAAATTTTTCAGAACTATGCAAGGAGAGATGAAGAACAATTATGGTTCTTGTTTAGCTAGTTTTTCAGCTCACGTTGGTTATTTATCTGGTTTCAAGGTGAGATATGGCGTCCAATGCACCTGCCTCTCTGATTTAAGATGTGGACTCACCAGCTTAGGACTACTATGTACATGCATCACTGGTAACTGGCCATGGTAACATACAAAGAACCAGGATGCCAAACCTGGTAGGATTCTGTAAATGGGAATTTTGTGGCCAAAAGACATAACGATATGGCAAGCGCTACATGCATCATCCATTATCACTAGGAATAACCCTGCTGTGTCTTGAATATAGGGACCTTTCCTAACATATAGGGCCTGTTTGGATTGAAGCCATGAGAAGCCATGCCAAATATTTGGTCATGGCCAACTCATGGCATGACCAAATATTTGGCAAAATGAGGCTGTTTGGTTTGTATCCAATAATTGGCATGGTAACAAAAATGGTGTTTGGTTCACAGCCCTAGAAAGCAACCAAATGTTGGCATGGCATATTGGCAATATTTGGTTTGTAGCCAAATATTTAAATGAGCATGACTAAAATTTCATTAGGGATCTCATTTATGAAAAGAGAGCATACACAGTGAGCTTGGATTTTGGCCTTACGGCAATGTTGCTACAATTATCTGCAAGAGAAGTTCAGTGTCAAAAGAGTCGGCCAAAAACTAAGCAAGCATTCGCCATAATAAGATGCATGCAACCAAATATCCACAATATACTTGCCTGCATTAGGATGATGATGGCCACCAGCATCACCGCTAACACTGGACCAAATTGACTTGATCTCATATATGATGTAACTGAGCCCCACAATTCTTGTGACGTGAATGCAATAGAATCTCTTCCTATGCTTTGCTGGTGACCTTGAATAGCAGGAATGAGAATTCTCACACCAGGTTCATCTGGTGCATAAGTCACGTCTGGGACTGTATTTTCCAAAAGATTTTCACAACTTGGAGTAGCCCCTGATTGATCATCGGCGTTAGTTGAGCTGGAAGCTCCTGCAGGAATGAATCAAGGAGTTTCCATTTAATTGTTTCAGAATTAAAAATATTTGCGATGAACAAGGACGTAATGGATCAAGCGGTCGAAAAAGTAGCAAAAGGATTGATATGTGATGAACTCAAAATTCAATGTACAAACCTTTTGATCGAAAGTTGCTCTCACCTTCAAAAGATCATGACCCTAAAAACATGCAATGGGATTATTTACAATTGAAATGTAAATAGAATATGTAGTAATGTGGTCCTGCTCTGAGAAAAGACATACAAGCTTGATCCAGAGACCAAAAACTTCACGGATTCATCTTTTGTTGATTGCTCTATTTTCCCTGCAATTAGAAGATTTAAAGAATAAGCAAAGCAATCTCTCATGTTCTAAAATGAAATAAATTGATCTCTTGGGAGTTGGAATGAACCAATTGCACAACCATACACAAGAAAGAATACATTAGAAATAATTCCATACGAAAAAGTAAAAAGTCTAACTAGGAACTGAATTTGATTCACAACTAAAACATTTGTTTGTAGAAGTCCATTAGACAAAGAATGAGTTCCTTGATTTAATCGCCATGAAAATATGATTATCCACTAAATCTGGGCGTGTCTCGGGAATTCATCTCAAGAATAGACAGAAGGATCAATTAGGCAACTACACTCCTCGATTTATCTATTGAAACTGAAAAACAGCACTAAGTCTGGCAACTATGGTCAAAGGAAGGGATCAGCCCATCCCGGAATGAAGTGCAGAGCAGAATTATCAAATGAGCAAACCTTCACTTGCTTCACATGAGGAACAGGAATGATGCATTCACCAACATCCATATCCCCTATTGATGTAGATAGGCACAAGCCACCTGGCCAACATCTTAGAGGACCGATCTGAAAAGGGAAACGATAAATTTCTAAAACCATGAAGATTATAGCAAACAAAACATATAGATTAAACTGGCCTAGGAAACCACATAATGGATTTAAATACAATGAGAATTAACGTAGCAATGGATGAGATTACAATAATAGAGATAAGATAAATATTCTCCTAGTTAAACAAATTGGGACTCTAGTACTTTAGATACACGACAAAGTAATTCATTGATCCTATTAAGAAAAGAGGATGACAATAATAAAACAAAATAAAGAAGATGGACAAAATAAAGAAGAACTTCAAAATGGCACAGTCCAAACCAGGAACTACCTTATGATTGAAAACAAACGGCACAAGCAATTTACACTATTTTATCATCTTTGTCATCCACCCAGATAAAATCCTTCTTGTGTAATAGAACAACAAAATAAACAAGATGGAAAAGCAGACCTTGTAGTACTTCACAGACCAACCACTAGCATCATGTTTCATACATCCAAATTAGTAAACCATTACACGTACCACAAAGTCCAGATAATTAAAGCATACCACACATAGATTGTACTTACAACCATGACAACATATCGTTCACAGACCAACCCAACACTTAGTTTTTACCCAAAACATGGCAAGCAAAAGATGGGTTACAAATGCAAAAGTTCATCAAGCACTGCCTTCAAAGACCACCATCATAATTGCTAGTAATGAACTCAATAACCCAAGCATCAAGTGTTGCGTTGCTCGCATAATTGAGATAGCTACGAAAAGCTTCTTGGTCGGGCTTGGAAAGGTGAGTAGCAATCGCAAGCTTGTCCTTAGCAGTAATGGTGAGAGCATCTATTCTTCTCCACAACCCTGCATGAGGATCCTCACGTGCGGGTAAAGTAGCATAAGAGGGAGGAGCTGCCGCTGCAAGTGAGTCTGCAAGATTCTTGATGCTTGCTGCGATGTCATCATTTGATATTTTACTCGGACGTACAGATTTGTCCCTACTATTCTTCTTAGGAGGTGATGTTGCCCGCTTGCGTTTCTTGCTTGATGTGGATGAGGGATCATCCACATCGATAGGACTGTTCGTGGGGATTGTGTCAGACTCATTGCCATCATTGTCCTCCATGCCCTGAAAGTTCTTTGGGCACTCCATGTCCTCCTCACCACTACTTACATCTTTAATAGTGACATGATCAGCAGCAAAGGAGCCATCCGCCTGAGATTGATCTGAGAAAAGCTCTTCTAGCAATTCATAGAATTTGATAGGCCTAGTGAGATAGTTCACGGTTGCTTTCTGAAATCAATATCAAGTAAAAAGCACAACAAAGTGGTCCTAAGTGAGGAATGATCAGCAGCAAAAGAGCCATCTAGAATGTGATATGAACTTAAAAAAAAACATGAATAGATTGCAACTTCTTTGGAAGATGAGCTTTCTCGAATCTGAAATTGAAAACTTGAATAAAAAGGTAACAAAGCCATTCCCACTATTATTCATGGCACGATTTAATCCAACCATACCTCTCCTTGTGACACCTGTAGTGTCGGTCTACCTGACTTTGAGTTGCACCCATGGAAAATTTACCATTAAGAGCATTAGCACAATGCAAGTGGTGTTGTTTCTTAAACTTGAAGGTTGTTGGCTTATCCTTTCGAAGATCGATGTACCACTGAAGCATGAACTTTGTATTGTCATCCATCCAAGACAAATACCTATCGCGAGAAGATGAATCTCCCTCGCTCTTGACAACAGTAGCTTTCTTTTTTGAGTTGCTCATGGTAGAACCAAATGAAGTAAGAGTAGTGCTGAAATTAAAATCAATATTTAATAGCAAATGGTGTAATACTCAGGATTCGGATACATTAGTGCATAGAGAATACAAATTCAATGCTACAATAAAATTGTCATATTACAACAAATAATTTATTCATCCACCAAGTTGATAATCATGCCACATTTGTTGTGCTAGTCCATCACGCTTGGCAGCCCACTCACGTATATCACTATCTCCATCACTAACACGATTGTTGCTCCTAGGGAGATGGGAGTACCAAGTGGCCTCATCAACTATAAGCTCATCGGGTCCATTTTCTACAATCCAGTTATGCAGGGCACAACACGCTATGACCACCTTCACTTGAGATTTTAGGGGTATATATGGCCTCTCACTAAGTATCTTGAACCTTCCCTTTAGTGACCCAAAACCACGCTCAACAGTGGTCCTAAGTGAGGAATGACGATGGTTGTAGAGCTCTTGGGCATTCTCAGGTAAATGGGAACCCTGAAATTCCTTTAGATGGTAACGAACACCACGATATGGTGGCAAGATACCAGGTCGTGCTGCATAACCAGCATCGGCAAGGTAGAATTTTCCTACAAAGATGGTAAGACATTATCTAACAGGTACTTCGTAAAAGCAAAATATGTTAACGTCAAACTAGTAAAATACCTTCTGGTATTTTTAATCCTGTAGGGCGAGACAAAGCATCCTTTAAGACAAGAGAGTCATGGGCAGATCCCTCCCACCCTGCTAGGACATAAGTAAACCGAAGATCGAAATCGATAACTGCTAAAACATTTTGTGTTGGATACATTTTTCGTCCTCTAAACTTATCATCCAAGTTTGCTGGGACAGATGCTTTCACATGAGTCCCATCTAGTGCCCCTATGCAGCCCTACAGTTGAAATATAAGGTAAGATGTACCATGTGTTTTGATCCAACAACATTAATCTATATAAGGCAATGGCAAATTACCTCAAAGTATGGATGAAATCTTCTGCTATTAGTGATCTTATCGTGTGTATCAGTGGACTTCAAATAGATGAGTTCTTTGGCAAGGACACCCATTGCATTTAGCACGGCATTGAAGTATCTGCTAACTGTCTCCCCTGATCGCCAAAACTTAAATGCAACAACAGCATTTGTATGTCGATGCCCTACCATGTACAGAAAGAATGCAACTTGCTCTTCAATCGACACATGCAATGTGTCAACTAAAAGTCCTTTTTGTCTAAGTCGATCACAAAGCTTACAAAATACCACTCTAGTCATACGGAGTTGACTAACACATGATCGATCAGAGGTTTGAGTTAACCTAACCAATTCATTACTCCTCCAAATGTCCCTGTCCAGGAGAGGACCATACTTCAACCCTCTCTCTTTATGTCTCCTACCATCTCTTAATCTCAACCATAGAGCTACCATAAGAAGAAGAACACCTATGGCCTTTTGCTTCCAGACATAGAAACTAAGATAATAATAAAACAACTGTTGTTCCTCATTGCAATCCATCTGGACAAATATTAATTGACATAGTAGGCAAGTAAATTTGGCATGTGATGATTCAATAAAAACAAAAAGAAATGCACAAAAAAAGAATTGTACCTTCAGAAAACTCAATCAAAAGGTTTGAGACGAAGATGACTTTAATTCTCAAGAAAAACTTGTGTGAGGAAATCCCTGCATAGAGAAAAAATGATTATAAATATTAATAAATGAATCGCTCCAAAGTTAAAACAACCTCAATGCATCCAAATTTGAAGGGTGTTGGATGCGTTGATGCATAACCCTTAATAGTCATCACAGCAATACACCATGACCAGACTAACTATTTGTAAATCAATGTGATGACCAACCCACCATTACCACACTGGTTTCACACCATACAATTCTGGCATATATGATTATGCCCACCAAATAACCAAGTAGCTTGTGCTAACATTCCAATTGGAACAATAATCTGCTAACATTCCAATTGGAACAATAATATGATTTCTGTTCTAACATGTCAGCAAACAACCAAAATTGAAATTTTTACGGGACAAGGATTGGGGCTTGCCTGGTAGGCAGTGAGGCCGATGAGGACCACGACGGAGGCGAAGGAGAAGAGCAGGTCGGCGGCGGGGACGAGCAGCAGGTCGGGGGCAGGGACGATGAGCTCGACGGTGGGGACGAGCAGATCGACGGCGGGGAGAAGTAGGTCGGTGGCGGGGACAACGACCTCGACGGTGGGGACGAGCAGATCGACGGCTGAAGCAGGTCGGCCGGGATGAGCTTGCTGGCGGGGGCGACTCAGGTGGCGGCGGGGACTCCCATGGTCGGCGGGGACGAGCTTGGCGGCGGCGGCGACTCAGGTGGCGGCGGGGACTCCCATGGTCGGCGGGGACGAGCTTGGCGGTGGCGGCGACTCAGGTGGCGGCGGGGACTCCCATGGTCGGCGGGGACGAGCTTGACGGTGGCGACGACTCAGGTGGCGGCGGGGACTCCTGGAGCCGCTCGGGACCTCGGTGGAAGCGAGTGCGGGAGCCGCCGACTCAGCCATGAACGATTAGGGTTAGCCAAGCGGCTCGGTGTATAGCGCGGGAGAGATTAGTCAGACGCGTGTGCGGTTTCGCCAAGTTTTGGCGAAGAAATCGGTCGCCCGCGCCATGCCCTCGCACTGCGTTGGAAAAGGTTGGCGAGCCAAACTTTTTTGATGGCGAGCCATAACTTGGAGCTAAACCAAATGATAGCCAAATTGAGATGGCATGACCAAATTTTGGCTTGGCACATTTTGGCTATCAACCAAACAGCACCATAAATACGAGCCGGTGGCAGTCATTTGTTCTTTCTTTCCTCTCTAAAAAAAGCGATGTATCAATATATATAGGCTGCAGGATAAAAAAAACAACAACATATCCCTCTTTTTACGCTTACATCCGCTCCCCTGACCGGGCAACTCAATAGTGCAATTTATTTTTGTAAATATGTGGCATGATTTAATTATTTGGTTAAAAATGCCTGTTTCCGTTGTAACGCACAGACACTTGACTAGTTCATTGCTATTTATATGAATGTTTGGCATGTGTATCCAACTAGCCAGAATGTGCGGCGCACGCCGCACCGTGTAAAATTTATTCTATTTTTTCTTTAAAAAACTGCAGGAGAAACTAAACATATTTTTTTCGGAGCGATCTTAACATTCTATACGTTCGCCGGTGAACAATATATTTTCCGAAGAATACTATAGATCGAGTTGCAAAAAAAAAATCTCGAGATAGAGCTGCACACATATTTCTAGTGACGAAAATATTTTTTTCGGGAAAAACGGAGAAAAGACCTGGACGTAAAGACCGGGGACCTGTTTGTTATATTTTTGGACCTAATTGCTATTAAGAAAAATTAGAAAAGGGCTCATTAGAGATTCGTATTTAGCAGGGAGTTTTCCGTAAAATAATGAATCAGGGACCTAAACGCAATTTGCAAACATTTTTCTTGTACTCACAAAAAATCGCAAAGGACCTCTTTGTAATTTACAGGGATCTATCTGTAATTTAGAGAAAAGGGAGGGACCTTTTTGCAAAATATCATGGGGGGTGAGGTGGATGTCATGAGAGGGCTCCAAATCTTCCCATGTAATAGAGTAGATATTAAGTTTCCAACCTGTATCTTTGTGATTGAGCATCTGATTGTTAACGAACTATTAATATTTTATATCATAAATTCAGTTAGGATAAGATTTCACACACTTTTTTCAAAATATTTTTGATGGAACTCATGGCAAATTTAAATACGCAAACCTGATACATGCATGGGAATGGGCATGAACAACTGCAATATTTTGTCGGGCAGGATATGCTTATTTCCTATGTTAGGACACCTTCAAATGTACAACAGAGGAAAGAGTAAAAGAGTACAACTTGGATAGGAAACAGAATAGCTAGCCAAATATCAAGGTATTTGTAAACAGCCCAATCAAACGAGGGAAAAATTGGTATTCTATATAACATGTGACCCGTATTTACAAATATACACAACATGTTTGGCTATTTACAAAATTCTCCACTTTACCCGAAATTAGGAATTTCGTTTACCCTTTCCCGAAATTGCTAATTTCGGTTTTGGTGTATTTGAATTTAGGAATTTCGGGTAAAGTTTAAACGAAAATGCTAAATTCGGGTATGGGCTATACCCGAAAATGCTAATTTCGGGTAACCCGAAAATGGGAATTTCGGCAATGAGCTGGCCTTTTTTTTTTTTTTTGCTTTTTCGCTTTGAAGGAGACGGTGCGAGTTCATTGCCTGCAGTCTGCACATGGCATGTTGGTTCACGGGAGAAGGAAAGCATCTGCATGCGTTTGAGAAAAGAAGAGAAAGCAAGAGGATTAGACGGCGACTAGACAGGTGCCAATTAATTTGTCTCCCCGTGATTAAGGAGGAAGAGCTGCTCGCGGGACTATAAGAAGACGCAGCAGCGGCAGAAGAAACGCAGCGCGCGATAGAGGTTTGGAGAACCGAAACTCATTTCCTTTGTTCGTTGTTTTGGTTCATAGAGTGACTAACGTTTTTTTTTTGTAGAGATTGTTGAACACAGGCTCGAGGCCGATGGCGAAGACACGACATCGGGTGTATTGACTGTAATACATAAACGGTATGTATTTTCGTTAGATGAATTTAGGATGACAGTAGTTTAACAGATATGGTGTAGCACAAAAATATAGCAAATTTATTAATTTTTAGGAGGTGGATGAGAGCTGTGGCTAAACTTGTTATGTTAGTGTTTATTATTTTCGTTTGTGAAGTTTAGTACTGTCGTTTACAGTGTAGTGGAGTGTTAAGTTTGTGTTAATTGTTAGGACGGTATTATAAAAAATTAGTGCCATGGTATTAGAAAATAGTACTAGCCCGATATTAGCAACATTTGAAAGAACGGTAGTACCAAAACATAGTACCACGGTACTCGAAAAATTAGTAACAAAATTAGTAGCACACTATGAGCACATGGTACCAAAACATAGTACTACGCCATTAGCAGCACGGTGTTGGAAAGAAATTAGTAACAAAATTAGTAGCACGGTGTTGGTACGAAAAATTAGTAACAAAATTAGTAGCACGGTGTTGGAAAGAAATTAGTACCACGGTATTAGCAAATATTAGTAGAACGTTATTAGAAAAATGACTACATCGGTATGATAGTAAAACACCATGATTAGCTAAATTAGTACAACGGTGTTAGCGCTAATTAGAAAAAATAGTACGACGGTGTTTGCAATAATTAGTAGGATGGTATTAACAATAATTAGTAATATTTATGCCAGGAATATGACAACTACCTGACATGGTGCTAGCTAAAATAAAATGAGTAGCTCGGTATCAGCAAAATGAAGTGACACCATAATAGCAATAATTAGTACGTTGAAAATTTTAGAAATGAGATGAAAAATGTTAGAATGTTGATTGTGTTGGTCATTATAGCACCCGATTAGGAAGAAATAGGGTCCTGTGCTTCCATATTTTAGTACGAGATGTTATACTGATATTTAATTAAGTGTTGTTGAACAATTATGAAATGATGTTGGTAATGTTGCATAAAATGTTTGTTCTTTTACGTGTAATAGCATGAAATATAAGATCAGTACATTTTACCTCCCCTCACTCCAATGAAATGTTCGAACAGCGGTGGGAACAAGGTCAAAAGAGCTATGAAATCTGGTATAGATTTTTTGAGATTTTCAGTACAACTTTCCAACTGAGTTAGCCTGGTTCTGTAAAAATTTTGAAGTGAAATTAGCCTATATTTAATTTAATAAAATTCTGACAACAGCACAAGGTCCAATTTCATATTTCCGGTTTTCGATTTATCAGAGGGGTCAAAATGTCTTAATAATTATTGAAAATTTTTGAGAGAGGTTATCAAGACAATACTAAGTTCCGGTAAAATTTTGAAGTCGGAAGGATAAGTTTTTTTCTTGTAGAAATTATTTTAGTACAAATCTCAGAATTTTTGAAAACATTTCTTTTAATTTCTAAGGGTATTAAAACACATTATTATTTTCTGAAATTTTTACCAAAGGTAGATGGTGTTAAGTGGAGTAACTAGTAAAATTTTTAGCTATGGACAAGTTAGCAAACTTTGGAATAAATTCTGATATTGCTATCTTTTCACATGTTTTTAAAGAAATTTACTTTATGTAAATTTGTAAATTACTTTTCACTGAAGTATAAGCTTTTCACAGGTCATAATACGAGATCATGTGCATTAACACGAAATATGAAATATGACTTCCATGAAATGTTCGAATGATATTTCGCTAAATGTTGTAGTATAAATATTTTGTGTGTTGTGACTATCAATATTATTTGTGTGCGACAGACGGACATGCCTTTAAAAATTTATTTCGGAGAGCATCCCGCAGTGTTGCATGGGAGATTCGTGAGCATTGACAACTGCCTGCACGTAGATAGCAGTATAGCCACCCCGGATGAACTGTGGGAGCTTAAAACACATGTCCTCGCTTTGTTCGGTGCGAACCTTGAGACGCACAGAGTTCTTCTAGAAGGGGTTTGTCCACGATTGGTCCCAAACACCTCGACGTTTGTACACACGCTCTTCCCGTTACGGAGCGAAAGCGCGTGGGCTTTGTATGTCCGCAAAGCGGGTGAAGAGAGTTTCGAGGTAGGAGTGTACGTGGAGATATTGCCACGGCACGATGCCGGAGCGGTGGCATCTACCTCCGAAGCATTAGAACATGGGATCTCACGCACACCACCCGAACCAGACATTGTGGAGGAGGGGACATCAGGGGGAGGGGAAGAAGAAGCCGATGCAGGGCAGGTTGATGGGGAATGCATGGATAATGAAGACGGCGGAAGCGGGGATGAAGAAGCGGCAGAGAATGATGACCCAAGACCGGCTGTACAGTACTTCCAGGGCATGGGTCTGCTGAATTGTACCATGGCGGATACAGTAAGATATCCGCGTCGCAGTACTCCCAGAACGATGTCCAAATTGGACAAGTGTTCGCTAACAAGTTGGAGGCCATTCACTTTCTTAGCAACTATACCGTCGTGACAAGACGGGAGCACACTCTTCACCGTTCGGACAGGACGTCGTATGAGGTTAGGTGCACGAAGTATACGGGTTGTCCCTTCTTTGTGCAAGCTCTGAAGCCCAAGCACGAAGACCACTTTGAGATACGTACATACATGCCTCATACGTGCACAGAGGAGTCCATAAGGAACATGAGCGGACTTGTGGACGCGAGGTTCATAGCCCAACTCTTGCTGATCGTCGTTGGAAGCGACATATAGATGACTCCCCGTAAAATTATGGAGGAGGTGCAGAGTAGAAATGGGATGGTCATCACGTATCATACGGCCTGGAGAGCGAAGCAGAAGGCATTGAAGATGCTGTTCGGGGGTTTCGAGGAGTCTTTCAACTATGCCCCTAGGTTGCTACAGAAGATAGCCATGACGAAACCGGGCACACAGTTCGCAGTGGCTGATGAGCCCGTCATGCTGGAAGACGGGTCGTTCAGCCCAATGGACCGGTACCTCTTCAGGGTATTCTGGTCATTCGGGCAATGCATCGAAGCTTTCAGGTACTGCAGGCTAGTGCTATGCGTGGACGGGACATTCCTGAGTGGGAAGTTCCACGGGACGCTGCTAACTGCTCTCGCTGTAGATGCAAATAACCAGATCTTCCCGGTGGCGTTCGCTCTCGTGGAGAGCGAGAACAATGATAGTTGGTTGTGGTTTCTGACTCTACTGAAGGGCCGGGTCGTCAGTCCCCGGGAGCGCGTGTGCGTTGTCTCGGACCGGAACAAAGGCCTTCTCCACGCGTTGGATGTCCTGCACGATAGCACTTCCTCCGCGACGAGCTGGCCCGATGTCGAGAGAAGATGGTGCATGCGCCACCTTGGCGCGAACCTGTACACAAGGTACAAGAACAAGATGTTAGTGAAGAGATTCAAAGCTATTTGCCTGCAGAACCAACAACACAAGTTCAACGCGATATGGACGCAGCTGAACGAGACCACACAGAAGATGATGGAGGACGACCAATCCCAAAGAATAAAGAACTCCTTTCGCAAATGGTGGGAGGCCAGACCGTGTATTCTAGAACTCGGCCCAACTTCAGCCAGTGGATCGCGGGGAAGCCAGCGGAGCGGTGGGCGCTACTCCACGACACGAACGGAGCGAGGTATAGACGAACCATAGCTGGGTTTGTTGGGTCGGTCGGAGCGGACTTGCTCATCGATATATGGACTACCGCATCCAGAACAAATATCTCATGGACACCTCTCCTTGCATGCAATACGAACTCGTGCAATACCCCTAATTATCATAGTCGCGGCCGAACCATGACGACGAAGGGTTTTCGGCTGCCCGTAAACAGTAATATTCGAAGCTATTTTTTGGGTCGGACGGAGCGGACCTGCTCATCGATATACGAACCACCATATCCAGAAGAAATATCTCATGGACACCTTTCCTTGCATGTAATACGAACTCGCGCAATACCCCTAATTGTCATAGTTGCGGCCGAACCATGACGACGAAGGGTTTTCGGCCGCCCGTAAACAGTAATGTTCGAAGCTATTTTTGGGTCGGACGGAGCAGACTTGCTCATCCATATATGTACCACCATATGCAGAAGAAATGTCTCATGTACTCCTTTCCTTTCATGTAATATGAACTCGCGCAATACCCCTAATTATCATAGTCGCGGCTGCAGGCTGCAAAATATGATATGACATGTAACATCCCAAAATTTTGCTTTTCTTAAATTCATGTGTGATTTGGCACTTTGGTGAATTTTTGGAATTTTCTGGAATTTATTTGGATTTATTTGGAATTTATTTGAATTTATTCCATTTTGAAATAATTAAAGAATTTAATTTTGCAAATAAAATTTTGTCGGAAATATTTTATTTGAGTCCAAAATGTTCCAAAATATTTTCCAGAATTTTTCTGGAATTTTTCTGAGTCTTTTGCTATTTTTAATGAATTAAATGAATTACTGGGAATTATTTTAAATATTAATTACCTGGAAAATCCAACTCGGTCAAGTATCGTTCATCCGATCGAAGTCGGACTCGAGTCCGACCGAGCCGATTGACTCGACCGAACCCACTCCTAACCCTAATCAATCCCAACCGTTGGATCAAGATCCAACGGCCGAGATCACCGCACGGCTCGAGCCGTGAATCGGCCGGATCCGATCGCGCTGCGGCGATCGTGGCCGTTGATCGCGCCACGTGAGGCGGCCACGATTTCGTCTTCGCCGAGTCCGAAGCCGGACTTCGCCGCCGCGCCGTGCAGAGCGAACTAGGTTTCCGTCTAGGGCACGGACGCCGAGGCTATTTAAAGCGTGAGACGTCCCCGAGGTTGCCCTCATCCTTGCGCACTGCCGTTCCCGAGCCATCTCGCCGAGCCGCCACCGTTGAGCCGCAATCGCCGCCGGAGTTGTCTCTTCCTCCGCCGCGGTTTGCGCCGGTTTCCGCCGTCGGCCGTCGTCTTCCGCCGAAGGAGCCCGGATCCGAGTCCCCGCGACGAGACGCACCGAAGGAGGTTTCATCTCGCCGAGCACGCCCCAAACGCCGTCGGGCTCGTCGTCGTCCCGATCTCCGGCCAAGCCGCCGCGTGAAGCCATCGCCGTCCGCGAGCTCGGAGGACCGTCGGATCGGATCGGACGGTTGAGGTGAGCTCACGTGTTCCCAAACCCGATTGGATCTGAATCGTTGGATCAAGATCCAGCGGTTCACAATTGCCACGCGTCGTAGCGCGAATATAGATTAGATCTGGACCGTCCGATCTAGATCGAACGCCCACGAGCAACGAGTAGTTTCAACGCGTGTTAACCCTGGATCTAATCCGCGCCGTTGATTTTCAAACCAACGGCCGAGATTGCGCCACGTGTCGGGAAGATGGACCGCCGCGGTCAACGCCGTCCACGCGCGCGTGCGTGTGACGCCGGCCCGCGTGTCGAGGGGCCGCATGTCGCTGGCTGACCCCAGCGCCGACGCCACCCATGACGTCACAATGGGTCCCACTGCCGCCGTGCGGTCGAGCCCGACGTCGGCCGATGACGCGTCACCCGAGAGAGGCCCACATGTCGGCGACACGTGAAGTCGTGGACCGAGTCCACAGTAGACCCAAGCCGAGAGCATGGACCAAGTCCATGGACCGGCCGACGCCAACAGCCAATCAGAGGCTGCCACGTGTCCATGCCGACGCAATAATTAATTTCCTAAAAGAAAATGATTTATTAATTCGAAATATTGATTCAAATTTAGATTCAAACTTCAAACGCTTATAACTTTTGCGTTTCAACTCCGATTTGAGCGATTCAAATTTCTAAATTTGTATAAAATTGAGATCTACCTAAATATGAATTTTATTTAATTTTTGGACTAAAGTTTTTCTCTGTAAAATTATTTAATTGATTATTTAAACTTTAAATAATCATAACTTTTATGCTTTAACTCCAAATTTGACGATTCCAGTTTCTAAAAATCCAGAAAATTATGTTCTCTCTGTTTATGGATTTTATTTGGAGTTTTGGGGATCTTTTTGCATAGTGTTCATTTGTGTATTTGCTATTTGCACGCTTTACGAGTAGACGTTGAAGTGCCGGAGGGATTCGAAGGAGAAGTATTGACTCAGGATCCAACTCAAGACCAAGAGCAAGTGCTTTTTGAAGGCAAGTTGTGCTTTGACCATATTGATCCCATTTCAAATCTATTTTGATTTAAACTATTGCATGCTAGTTCAATTAGAAAGATACTTTGTTTAAACACAGGGTTAGATAAATACCAATTTGCTATATGACACCTTGATTACTTAAGTATGTGCCATGATCCCTTGTCACCCTAGTTGTGGTTTACTAGTTGGACATTATTAAATTGCCAACATGGGTTTAGATCGTTGTAGTATACTGCTTAGACCTGCTACGTGCTCATGACATGATTTTGGATAATCAAATGCTAATATTGACTTAATGATATATTGAACCTGTTTTGGAAAAGTATCATGTGATGTTGATGGCACGTGGTGCATGGTAATCAAGCGGGGTTTGATAAACAGATTTCGGCCGGCATGTGGCAAGAGTAATCAGGTGGGCCGGTTGTGGCATTGTGAGTGTTGATTTGGTTTTTCGGGTAGACTTGCACTGGTCACTCAAATGACTTAACAATGAAAGCCAATGAACAGGGTCATACTTGCAACCACATGTCTGGAATGGGAAGGCCCTAGATGACAAAGTCCCTAAGGACTCACTTGTGGAGCCTCAGTGTCGATTACACCGTTTGTGTGATTGTACGGGGGAGCGTATCGTGGCTGTGGCCAGGGAGCCATCTAACGGTGTGTTGGTCCAATACTTCGCCTTGGCTAAGGGAAGGGATGGTGTAGAGCACGTACCGGAGAGGACCAACTGTGTTGTTTGAGGCTTCCGAAAGGCTTTGTTATGATCGCTCATTCGCATACTCTTGTATGGCGATTCACGGCTGACGTGGTGAGTGGATTGTATCTTGTGGGTAAAGTGCATAACCTCTGCAGAGTGTAGAATCTATTTGAATAGCCGAGTCCACTATCGACAATGCTCGGGAATTACAAATCAAGGGTTAGATTTTCTGGAAATAACTTGGTTTTGAAAAGATGGGTTGGTTTAACAAGGAAGATGATGGAAATATGGTTTAGGATGGGGAAAAATGTTATTTAAACTTCTTGAAAAGTTATTTATGCTTTACTTATTTCTACTGCTTTCGAATCTACTTATATTACTTGTCAAAAGTCAAGCATCGCAAATATACCTGAGCTACTCCTTTGTACTAAGCCATGCATATAGTATATTAGCTTGCATTCTGTGCATGACTTGCCGAGTACCAAGTACTCACCCTTGCCTCAACACAATATCGCTTGAAGAGGAGATTACGCCACTTTGGAGGAGGAACTCCAAGAAGACCCGTCTACTTAGGGATGCGAGCCCGGTCAGTTGCCTGTGGTATCTTGGATGGCGCCACAGTTTATTTGATTTTCCGCTGCTATTTCTCTTTTAATAAGTTTCGCCTTGCAAGGCATATATTTGTAACTTGGCCATAAGGTCGAGTAACCCTTTTGATTATTTAAATAAAGTACTTTGAGAGTATCGTATGGTATGATTGTGATATATACCGATGTTAAGACTGTGTGCACTAAGCTGCGTTCTGGACTAGTGCTGAATACACAGAGGGTCCGGATTTGCAAATTCGGGGTCCCGACAGAGGTGGTATCAGAGCCATACTTGACTGTAGGCTCAACCCTAAGCTAGAATGGTCGTAGTGAGGATAAAACCTATTTTCTAAAGCTAAAAATTTGTGAAGACAAGAAAGGACATCTCGACTTATCCCCTTCTCTCTTTTCTCGTCTCTTGCTGAAATTTTCCCTTACCTTGTCACAATTTGAAAATTTCGAGTTCTTACGTAAAGCACGCTTGTGGCAGATGGAGGAAGAGTTCAACTACGTTGATCTGGGAAGTGGTCACGCCGCGGAACTTTGGCATATGCTACAGACTCTCGGAGATTTTGAGAAGCCCCAATACCAAGTGGAAGTGATCAGGCAAGCAGGATTGATCAAGGCTTGTGACGTAAAGATTGAGGTACCTGCCAGGAAGAGGGGCCCAGGCAATCGCCCGATACACTGCACTGCTAGAAGGTCTACAATGCAGATGGGTATCCAAGAAGTATCACGACGAGCAATGCGGCACATTACCCGTGTCTACGCCAGAGAGTTGGAGAGTACGGTGTTCGCTACCATCCGCGCAATGATAACCTTCTTGACCGAAGACGATTCAGATGAGAATGCCAGTTACATACGCTTGGCACGATTCGTCGTCGCCCAGGAAGATGTACTAGATAATACAAGCAAGGAGCTACAGAAGGCCCGCAAGGAGATCACGACAGAGAAGAACAGATGGCGGGAAGCTCAAGAGTATGTGGCACATCTTCTGCGAAGGATTGACGAGTTGGAAATGACTTTGTACGGACTGCACTCCGAGCCAAGATTGAGCTACACGAGCCGATCCAGAGGAGTCGATCTCGATGAGGACACCGCTTCTTCGACTACCACAGATGACATAGTCGCCGGACATGGCGATCGTTTCGCGCCTATGCCGCAAAGACCTGCACCAGGCCGTGGAGGTTTTCTCGATGAGTGAGCTTAGGTTCTATAGTGAGACTCCTTCACGAGTCAGCGTCATAAAATAAAGAGTCACCCTTTAGGCGTTAGACTCCAGAGTTAGTTCGATTTGGATTTGCTTTGTTTGCTGAGTGTGCAGTGTGTTGCAAGGCCCTTAGGCATTGTAAGCAGCCATACCAAGTTATTAATAATAAAGTTGGACCTTAAGTTACCCCTTTCGCCCCGCATAAGTTCCATATTGCTTGTCTATTCTTGTTTCCCTCTCATCTCTAAACCTAGAGCAAATCGACAGATGGTGAACACCCGTGGAAACTTTGGAAGCAATGGGAGTGGATCTCGCCAAATGTAAAACCCCAATGATGGAGCACCAAAGACCGCCATCGGATGTGCAGAATTTTGGAGCATTTCTTGCTGCTCGCACCCGCTTGATGCATGCTATGATGCAACAAATGCAGCACGTCCTTTGCTCAGGCCACTGCTAATCAAGTTAATCAGGGACCACGCCAGAATACAAGGCTGTCAGAGTTCATGAGGACTCACCCACCCACTTTCTCTGGAAATGCCAATCCATTGGAGGCCGATGATTGGTTAAGATCAATTGAGAGGAAGCTACACATAGCTCAATGCATAGGGAATGAGAAGGTACTTTACGCTTCTCATCGCTTGAAGGAACAAACCGAATGGTGGGAGAACTTCTGTGCCACGCAGAGAACCCTCAAGATATCACTTGGGAAGAGTTCACAAATGCATTCCGACGGATCACGTGTCGAAGGAATTATGGACCTTAAGAAGGAGGAGTTCAGAGCATCGAGGCAAGGTAATCACCGGTGGTCGACTACCCGAACAAGTTCACACAGCTAGCACGCTACGCACCGAGGATGTAGCGACAGATAAATCCAGCATAGTCTCGCTTTATGAAGGGACTTAACTCAGATTGCAAGTAGGGTTGATCACCCACACCTTTCCAGATTTCCAAGAGTTGGTGAATAAGGCACTTATTCTTGAGGACAAGCGCAAGGAACTGGATGAGAACAGAAGCGCAGGATGCAACAAAGAAGGATCACGCCAGTGAACGCCGCGCTTGAGAGTTGCACCAAATCAATTCTTGATTCCAACCACGAGAATGCAACAAGGACACCATCCCAAAGACCAAGACCTGCCAATCGTAACTACCAAACCCCAGCCCCGCTAGAAACGCTACCCCAGGCAACAAGAAGGAACAAGGAGACGCCATACAACCGCAACGAGCCAGACACTTTGCCAACAAGCTGATTCGAAGAAGACAAAGCAGGAGCGACTCCCGCTTCAATCTAGGAACCACCCCAGCTAGGACGCCAAAGACCAGGAGCCACACCCTGCAGGCGTGGTGAGAGGCCGAGTCAACCATGTCACCGCAGATGCACCGCAGAATGCTACTGACGCCGTGATCGGGTAAGTTACTTGTTAACTCAAGACTGCACAGCTTTGTTTGACTCGAGCTTCAGATTCGCTTGTTTCGCAAGGCTTTGCTACTAGAAATGACTTGAGAATTGCAAGACTTAAGTGCATGCTTTTAGTTCAAACCCTGGTTCCGAACTCCGAACGGAAGTAGGATGTTCCGGTGAGAATACTAATAGATGGAATAGAGTTCCTAGCAAACCTTATAATTTTGGAGACCTGCACCTTAGATGTTATATTGGGAATGGATTGGTTATCCAAGCACAAGGCCGTATTGGATTGCGGACGAAGGACTATCTCGATTGAGAGCCCGTGTGGGAAGAAAGTGGAATTTCAAGCCACTGCAGCTTAGAGATGGACAGTTGATGGTTAACAGTACCAAGGCAATCAGCATAGAGGATGTCCCAGGTAGTGAATGAGTACCAGACGCGTTTTCCCGAGGATCTACCTGGTATGCCGCTGACAGGACATAGAGTTTGTGATAGAACTTGTACTGCACAAAGACCGATAGCAAAGAGACCCTATCGGATGTCTACCAAGGAGTTGGTAGAGATGAAGAAACAAATAGAAGAGTTAATGGAGAAAGGATTTATCGTACCAAGTTCGCCACCGTGGGGAGCACCGCTTTGTTTGTCAAGAAGAAGGACGGGAGTTTCAGGATGTGCATTGACTACCGTGCACTCAATGAAGTCACCGTGAAGAATAAGTATCCGCTACCCAGATTGATGATTTGTTTGATCGCTAAGAGGAGCCGGAGTTTTCTCCAAGATTGATCTGAGATCGGATACCATCGATTGAAGATCCGATCGTAAGATATTCAAGATCGCATTCTCGCCAAGATATGGACATTACGAGTTTACGCTATGTCCTTTGGGCCGATTTAATGCGCCGACTTATTTCATGAATATGATGAATAAGGTGTTCATGGAATATTTGGACAAGTTTGTCGTCGTGTTCATAGACGATATCCTAATCTACTCCAAGACAAAGGATGAACATGCCGAACACTTAAGGCGAGTTTTGGAAAAGTCGAGGAACAGCAACTTTTCGCCAAGTTCAGCAAGTGTGATTTTTGGAAGGACAAGGTGGAGTTTCTTGGACATGTGATGACCGCGAAGGAGTCGCCGTAGATCCAAGCAAAGTGGAAGTCGTGTTACATTGGGAATGTACCAAGATCGTGACCAGATTCGGAGTTTCCTTGGAATGGCAGGATATTACCGCCGTTTCATCGAAGGCTTTTCGACAATTGCGAAACCTCTTACGCAATTCTTTGAAGAAGGAAAAGAAGTTTGCATGGACGCCGTAATGTGAGGAAGGATTTCAGAGCTGAAGAAGCGATTGACATCAAGACCGGTGTTAGTTCTACCTGATGTTGCTCAAAGCTTCGATATTTATTGTGACGCATCGCGCCAAGGACTTGGATGTGTGCCGATGCGAATGGAAAGGTCGCCGCTTATGCATCAAGGCGCTTGAGGCCGCATGAGGAAAATTATCCGACACATGACCTAGAGTTAGGCCGTAGTGCATGCTTTGAAGATATGGCGCCACTATCTCGATCGGAAGCAGATGTGAGGTATATACGGATCATAAGAGCCTTAAGTACATATTCACCCAATGATCTGAATATGAGGCAAAGGAGATGGCTAGAGTTAATCAAGGACTATAATGTTGGAATCCATTACCATCCCGGAAGGCCAACGAGTAGCCGATGCTCGAGTCGGAAGAGCCATACCGTGAGTACGTTGCTAGCCACAAGTCGATGAGTTATGTGAGGATTTAAATGAAGATTGAGGTTGTACCTAGCTGATTCTTGGCCGCCTTGGAAGTAAAGCCTACTTTAGAGGACCGATCCGAGAAGGACAGGATGATGACAAGATCCGTAGGATTAAGTCCAAAATGGAGGAAGGCAAGGCAAAGGATTTCAAGTTAGACGAGCAAGGCACGTTATGGATGAAGGATCGCATTTGTGTGCCTAACAAAAGGAGTTAAAGCAATCGATTCTCGAAGAAGCCCATGACTCTAAGTACTGATTCATCCTGAAGCGCCAAGATGTATCAGATCTCAAGGAGAGATTCGTGGCCGAGTATGAAACGTGAAGTTGCCGAGCATGTTGCATTGTGCGACGTATGCCGAGAGTCAAGGCAATGCATCGAGACCAGCAGGATTGCTACAAACTGAAAATACCGAGTGGAAGTGGGAGGAAATCGGAATGGATTTCATTACCGGCTTGTCGAAGACTCAAGGAGGTTATGACTCCATATGGGTTATAGTGGATCGCTTGACTAAAGTAGCCCATTTTATCCTCGTGAAGACCACTTACTCTGAGATAAGTTAGCAGAGTTGTACATGATCGATTGTTTGTTTGCACGGAGTGCCAAAGAGGATTGTATCGGACGAGGTACCCAATTTACCTCAAGGTTCCTGAATAAGTTGCATGAAGCCATGGGGACCCGCTTGAACTTCAAGATACCTTATCATCCACAGACGGATGGACAGACCGAAAGAGTCAACCAGATTCTTGAAGATATGCTAAGAGCTTGTGCATTGGCTTATGCTACCTCTTGGGATAAAAGTTTGCCGTATGCCGAGTTTAGTTACAACAATAGTTATCAGGCTAGTTTACGATGTCACCTTTTGAGGCATCAGATGGTCGACTCATGCCTGACGCCATTGAATTGGAATGAGACCGCGAGCCGTGTCTTTGGGCCTGATATTCTTCAAGAGGTCAAGAGCAGATCGCCATAATTAGGAAAGGTTGAAGATAGCCCAATCTCGATGTAAGAGTTATGCCGACAATCGTCACGAGATTTGAGTTTTGAACCGTAAGACTTTGTATACCTCGTAGTTACGCCTCGTGGGAGTTAAGAGGTTCCATGCCAAAGGGAAACTCGCACCCTGCTATGTTGGACCATTTAAGATTTTGAGTCGCAGAGGTGAAGTTGCTTATCACCGAGTTGCCACAATGCTAAGGAGTACATGATGTATTCCATGTGTCCCGCTTAAAGAAGTGTCTCCGAGTTCCTCGAGAAATGCACCGCTAGAGTCAATTGAGTTGCAAGAGGATTTGACTTATAAGGAACATCCTGTGAGGATTCTAGACACAATGGATCGAGAAACTAGAAACAAGTCAACCCGCTTTTGTAGAGTTCAAAGGAGCAACCATGAAGAAAGCGGCGACTTGGGAGCCGAAGAGGATTTGAAGAAAGAATTTCCAAACCTATTCCTTTAGTAAGCCCCAATCTCGGGGACTAGATTCTATTAAGGGGGAGGTTTGTAACATCCCAAAATTTTGCTTTTCTTAAATTCATGTGTGATTTGGCACTTTGGTGAATTTTTGGAATTTTCTCGAATTTATTTGGATTTATTTGAATTTATTTGAATTTATTCCATTTTGAAATAATTAAAGAATTTAATTTTGCAAATAAAATTTTGTCGGAAATATTTTATTTGAGTCCAAAATGTTCCAAAATATTTTCCAGAATTTTTTCCGAATTTTTCTCGAGTCTTTTGCTATTTTTAATGAATTAAATGAATTATCGGGAATTATTTTAAATATTAATTCGCTGGAAAATCCAACTCGGTCAAGTAATCGTTTCATCCGACCGAAGTCGGACTCGAGTCCGACCAGCCGCTGACTCGACCAACCCACTCCTAACCCTAATCAATCCCAACCGCTGATCAAGATCCAACGGCCGAGATCACCGCACGGCTCGAGCCGTGAATCGCCGGATCCGATCGCGCCGGCGATCGTGGCCGCTGATCGCGCCACGTGGGACGGCCACGATTTCGCCGTTTTCGCCGAGTCCGAAGCCGGACTTCGCCGCCGCCGCCGCCAGAGCGAACTAGGTTTCCGCCTAGTACGACGCCGAGGCTATTTAAAGCGTGAGACGCCCCCGAGGTTGCCCTCATCCTTGCGCACTGCTCTCGAGCCATCTCGCCGGAGCCGCCACCGCTGAGCCGCACGCCGCCGGAGTTGTCTCTTCCTCCGCCGCGGTTTGCGCCGGCTTCGCCGACCGTCGTTTTCCGCCGAAGGAGCCCAGATCCGAGTCCCCGCGACGACGACGCACTGCGGGAGGTTTCATCTCGCCGAGCACGCCCCAAACGCCGCTCGGGCTCGCTGCCGTCCCGCTCTCCGGCCAAGCCGCCGCCGGAAGCCATCGCCGTCATGAAGCTCGGAGGGACCGCTTGATCCAGACGGACGGCTGAGGTGAGCTCACGTGTTCCCAAACCCGATTGGATTCAATCGCGGATCAAGATCCAACGGTTCACAATTGCCACGCGTCCGTAGCAAAGGCGAATATAGGATTAGATCTCGACCGTCCGATCTAGATCGAACGCCCACGAGCAACGAGTAGTTTCAACGCAGTGTTAACCCCGATCTAATCCGCCGCTGATTTTCAAACCAACGGCCGAGATTGGCGCCACGCGGTCGGGAAGATGGACCGCCGCGTCAACGCCGGCCCACGCTGGCAGGCAGTGTGACGCCGACGCCGGCCCGCGGTCGAGGGGCCGCATGTCGCTGGTCGACTTACCAGCGCCGACGCCACCCATGACGTCACAATGGGTCCCACTGCCAAGACCTGGTCGAGCCCCGCCGACGCCGGCGATGACGCTACCCGAGAGGGCCCACATGTCGGCCGACACGTGAGTCGTGGACCGAGTCCACAGAGACCAGTGAGCATGGACCAAGTCCATGGACCTACCGACGCCAAGAGCGCCAATCGAGGCTGCCACGTGTCCATGCCGACGCAATAATTAATTTCCTAAAAGAAAATGATTTATTAATTCGAAATATTGATTCAAATTTAGATTCAAACTTCAAACGCTTATAACTTTTATGCTTCAACTCCGATTTGAGCGATTCAAATTTCTAAATTTGTATAAAATTGAGATCTACCTAAATATGAATTTTATTTAATTTTTGGACTAAAGTTTTTCTCTGTAAAATTATTTAATTGATTATTTAAACTTTAAATAATCATAACTTTTATGCTTTAACTCCAAATTTGATTTATTCCAGTTTCTAAAAATCCAGAAAATTATGTTCTCTGTTTATGGATTTTATTTGGAGTTTTGGGGATCTTTTGCATAGTGTTCATTTGTGTATTTGCTATTTGCACGCTTTACGAGTAGACGCTGAAGTGCCGAGGGATTCAAGGAGAAGTATTGACTCAGATCCAACTCAAGACCAAGAGCAAGTGCTTTTTGAAGGCAAGTTGTGCTTTGACCATATTGATCCCATTTCAAATCTATTTTGATTTAAACTATTGCATGCTAGTTCAATTAGAAAGATACTTTGTTTAAACCTCGGGGTTAGATAAATACCAATTTGCTATATGACACCTTGATTACTTAAGTATGTGCCATGATCCCTTGTCACCCTAGTTGTGGTTTACTAGTTGGACATTATTAAATTGCCAACATGGGTTTAGATCGTTGTAGTATCTTTGCTTAGACTCAAGCTACGTGCTCATGACATGATTTTGGATAATCAAATGCTAATATGGACTTAATGATATATTGAACCTGTTTTGGAAAAGTATCATGTGATGTTGATGGCACGTGGTGCATGGTAATCAATCGGGTTTGATAAACAGATTTAACCGGGCATGTGGCAAGAGTAATCAGTGGGCCACTTGTGGCATTGGGAGTGTTGATTTGGTTTTTCGGTAGTCTTGCCCTGGTCACTCTAAGGACTTAACCTTGCAAGCCTTTGAACTGGTCATACTTGCAACCACATGGTCGGAATGGGACGGCCCTAGTTGACTAAGTCGCTAAGGACTCACTTGTGGAGCCTCAGGGTGTCGATTACACCGCTTGTGTGATTGCACGGGGAGCGTATCGTGGTCGTGGCCAGGTACCCATCTAACGGTGTGTTGGTCCCATACTTCGCCTTGGCTAAGGGAAGGGATGGTGTAGAGCACGACGAGAGGACCACCTGTGTTGTTTGAGGCTTCCGAAGGCTTTGTTATGATCGCCATTCGCATACTCTTGTATGGCGATTCACTACCGACGTGGTGAGTGGATTGTATCTTGTGGGTAAAGTGCATAACCTCTGCAGAGTGTAGAATCTATTTGAATAGCCGAGTCCACTGTGATCGACAATGCTCTGAATTACAAATAAGGGTTAGATTTTCCGAAATAACTTGGTTTTGAAAAGATGGGTTGGTTTAACAAGGAAGATGATGGAAATATGGTTTAGGATGGGGAAAATGTTATTTAAACTTCTTGAAAAGTTATTTATGCTTTACTTATTTCTACCGCTTAATCTACTTATATTACTTGTCAAAAGTCACATCGCAAATATACCCTGAGCTACTCCTTTGTACTAAGCCATGCATATAGTATATTAGCTTGCATTCTGCATGACTTGCCGAGTACCAAGTACTCACCCTTGCCTCAACACAATATCGCTTGAAGAGGAGATTACGCCACTTTGGAGGAGGAACTCCAAGAAGACCCGCCTACTTAGGGGATGCGAGCCGCCATTGCCTGTGGTATACTGGATGGCGCCACGAAGTTTATTTGATTTTCCGCTGCTGCTATTTCTCTTTTAATAAGTTTCGCCTTGCAAGGCATATATTTGTAACTTGGCCATAAGGTCGAGTAACCCTTTTGATTATTTAAATAAAGTACTTTGATAGTATCGTATGGTATGATTGTGATATATACCGATGTTAAGACTGTGTGCACTAGCGCGTTCCTGGACTAGTGCTGAATACACAGAGGGTCCGGATTTGCAAATTCGGGGTCCCGACATGACAGAAGGCTGAAAAAGTTGATATGACAGAAGGCTCATGGACACCCATATTTACCATATTCGCGGCTGAAGGCTGCAAAATTTGATATGACAGAAGGTTGAAAAAGTTGATATGACAGCACAGGTGGCGGTACGTAGTCTGCCGGGGTGGCCAGCACAGGTGACGGTACGTAGTCTGCCGGGAGGGGGGCCAGCACAGGTGACGGTACGTAGTCTGCGAGTCTGTGTACCAGAGACCACATCAGCTTCGTCATTACAAAAAATTGGACTCAAACGTGATGCTGTACAATTTTTCCAACGTGTTGTATTGTAATGAAGCTCGTACTGCAATGAAGCTTTATGTTATGTTGACCAAGTTATTTCGTGTATGGACTACCTCGAGTGCTATCCCGAACACGCTGAGAAAGGTGATATGACAACACGCTGAAAACACTGATATGACAAAAGCAGAAAAAGCTAACATGACTTGTCTTCACATGGGCTTGAATGCCTGCCTGCTCGCCAGTCCGCCACGTGCCCGGTGAGTGGGGCCTGAAGGATAGCCTGGTCGCCATGGCACCATGTGGGCCGGTCGCCCCGCCGCGAGTGGGGCCTGAACGCCCGCCTGCTCGCCTGGCTGCCACGTGTGCTGATCGCCCGAGTGAAGGGCCTATATATACCCCACTCCATGACCAGCGGTCTCAAGGTCTTACTGGCTCCTGTGGACATTGCTTTCTGCCCTTTCAGCTCCTCCGTCTGAAACCCTTGCTCTTGCTCCAATGGCGCAATCCTTCCCATCTTCCTCTGTCGACAGGGCTAGGGCGGCTGTGCTCTCAACGATAGCGACCGAGGGTTCCCTCCAACTCTGTCATGGAACCCTCGCACCGCGGTGCGAACCCCGGGAGATCGTCGTCTTCGCTGAGGATTGTTTGGCGGCCTGGTGCCGCCCTTCTCTGAATTCTTCTTCACCGTCCTCCACTTCTATGAAATTAGCCACCTTCACCTCACTCCCAACTCTGTCCTCACCCTCGCTATCTTCGCACACCTATGCGAGATGTTCGTAGGGGTAACGCCCAATCTTCCACTATTCCAGTACTTCTACACCCTCCGCGGTGTTGCCGCTGTTGGGGCCGTGGGGAGTTGCCATTTTTGCCTCCGCGATGGGTCGACTGCCCGCTACATTTCGCTCCAAGCGAAATCAAGATGGAAGGGGTGGCGGAACGACTGGCTGTATGCCGGTGATGACAGCGGGATCGATGCTCTGGCAGTGCCCAGCGCCTCGGCGGATGCCTGTGATAGTTGGGCCTCGCTTGTCGAGGAGACAACAGTCATCTTGGAGATGGCCGCCCGCATCAACCGGCTCCGAGATGCTGGCCTAACCGGGGCGCTGGTAGTTCGGGACTTTGTTGGACGGAGGCTTAGCCCCCTTCGTCGATGTGCCCGCCCGACATGACAGTACTCTGGTGACAACGACTTCACCCGCACGCACCCGGGCCGTGAGTTTCCCAGTCTCCTTATCAATACGTATCTTCTATTGTGGTCGCCATAACCGACAATCTTGTCTTCCTTTTTTCGGCAGGTGAAGGGAACTTGGACGGTCCTGCCATCTCCAAATGGCTGACCGGACTGCTCCCGCCAATACTAGGTGGTCTGGATTTCCCCGCCAGGGTATAGCCTCTCTGCCATCTACAGTTCGCAGAGCGCCTCCGGATCATCAAGATGTTTCCTGCGATGGACTCCACCGGCCCTGCGGCGCTGCAGGCCTGCAATCCCTTCATAACCATAGAATCCGGCTCTGCTGATGGTCAGAGCGGCCGTAAGCAATCGGTCCCTCCGACGCTTTGCTGTTACCGAAAAGGCCTCGCACCGAGGACTGCACTCCCGCCGCCGCCTACTCGGCCGCGCCTACTCCATCATTACCGGCGGGGTCTTCGTCTGCAGTGATGACATCCGTTGCCCGGGATTCGACGCCGCCTCCACCGACGCCAACTCCTTCGGTGCCGTCCTCATCGGTGCCAACTCCATCGGCATTCTCTCTGCCCACGCCAACTCCTCTGGTGCTGACCACATCGGCACTAAGGCTCGCTGCCACTGTAAGTCAGGGCGTGCTTGCTCTCCCAACGGCTGCATTTAGCTTTCGGTCGCTTCCGAAGGCGGCCGCCCAAGTTGCTCCACCCGCCGCCTCCGAAACCTCCCAGGTGGACATCGTCGGCGCCAGCACTCATGCCCAGCCAGCTTCTGCTAGCCCCAACGCTTCAACCTCACGCCTTGGCACGTTGTTCGCCGAACTTGGCGAGGCACACGCAGCCACGGGAGCCCTCCTCACGGTGGCCATCTAGCACGAAGCGCAACTGGCCGAACATATCATGGCGCTGCGCGAGGAGAAGGAGAAAGCGGAGGCACTGCTAGCCCAGGAGAGGGTGACTGGGGCGGCCCTGCTCAAGCAAGCAAAGGAGGCCAAGGCGGCGCAGGAGGAGGCAGTGGGGGAGTTGCGCCGCACGCTGCACAACCTCACCGTCATGCTCGGCCCAGCTTACCAACGCATGGCGAGATGCCTAGGGTCGCTAGGGGTGGACCTTCGCAAGCCGATCGAGCCATCGGCCCTGCAGTACGCCCATAGCATTACTCGGGTCGCCGAGGCACTCGACGGCTTGTCAGCCGCCTTAGTCGCTCGCTCCGCCCAAGAAGGGCAGGAAGTCGCAGTAGCCACAGCGACATTCGTGCTGGCTTGCTGCGCTAGCCGTGACGCCTCATTCGATCCGATGGTTGTCGCCGCCGGTATTGAGGGAGACGATGCCCAGGTGCACGCGCGTGTGCGCGAGGCAGCGACGCACATGGCCGGGCTGATGGAGGTTCAAAACCCGGACATCGCCGCCGCACTGCCGTAGGACGAGGCCGAGGACACCGCAAGGCAGATCCAAATCATCGACGACGAGTGACTGCCGGGGCCACCACCTTTATTTTTGTTCGCTTCTTCTTTTGCTTGTTTTCTGTACGCGAAAGACTACATCGGTAGTATCAGTGAAATTAGCACTTAGTCCGTTGTCCACTTCTCATCCCGTTCAGTTGCGTTGTGAAGAAGCTCAATAAAGTACCCATCGGTAGGCGTGTCATAAACGAATGCATCCATTAAAATGAGATAAAAAAGACCACAAAAACTAAACCGTTTCATTGCACAACATAGATAAAGATGTAAACATGCATGGCACATACATCACGGACTAGTGCACAACTGCAGAAAAAACTAACACAATGATAACTGCATACATCATCTTTTCTAACCACTTTATGTGATCTAAAATGCGATCCACCTTAAACGTTAGCATGTTACGTTTTTGCTCGACGTCCATCCTCTGCTCTACCCCGGCCAGGGTCCTCTCTGGTACTATCGTAGTAGCATGCTCCCTCGGTGTATTCAAGTTGTCTACCCACTGAAAATATTGGCATCCTGTGGACTACATCACGGTGCGAACATTGTTATATTATCACCAACTCCCGCAGGAGAGTAAGCATCGAAAAAACCTGAAGAAATCGAAATATATTTTCACTTACAGAGAAATTAGGGCACTTATAAAACACCCGACCGTTATTTGTTGGAGTGGTAGAGTAGAACACATTAGCTTCTACGTGGCAATTAGGGCAATTCACCCGTCTTGCGTTGGCAAGTGCAAGGGCCCTCCGATTCGCTGAGCTTGAGGTCTGAGACATGGCCTTAACAGAAGAGACGAAGTGGGATGACGGAGAAGAAATTTTCAGCAAGAGGAAGAAGAGGACACGAAAATTCTCAGGGTGGAATGTATGTGCTGGGTGCCTCCGTATTTATAGCAGCCAACATGGTTGTGTAAGTGGCCTATCAAAGCTGCTGCCAGTGTGTTCAATTCGAGCTGATAAATTAGTAGACAGCGTGTTGTCATTTCACCCTTACAAAGCTGGTCGTGCGTGTGTTGTCATTTTCTCTAGCTTTTTGTCAAATCACTTTTCCAAATGTGTTGTCTTGTCAACTATTTCATCTTTTTGTCATATCAGCTTTTGCAACCTTATGTGCTATCACATTTTCCAGCTTTGGTCATTCGCAAAACCGTAGAAAGCATTCTAGCAGACCTTGTCGCTTTGCTCCGGGATTGCTAGTGCTTTGTTGCTTGGTGGTGTGCAGAGTGTTGTCCAATCAGTCACTTATACTTTCTCATATGATGTCACAACACAACACAGCACGTTTGCGTCTGCTTTTCTGACCTACTGTATGCACGACACAGCATTGGTGTGTCATAAATGAAAGCATCCATCACCTTTGGGACAATTTGTATAGTACTCCAGTAAAAAAATACAGTGTACTCGGGCAGTTAAAAATAATGTGACATGCTAGTATGGGACCCCAGGAACACGATGACAACACTGGTATGATAAAAGCTGACAACACTGGTATGATAAAAGCGGGAAAAGGAGCTCACAATTCTCCAGGATGGGAAGCGTGACAAGATGGCCTATGCAGCTTTGCCAGGTGGGGTGTCAAGTCGGTCAGCTTTGGCAAAGGGGTGATAGGTACCACAAGCTGCACACCCTATCACCCTCAATCAGAGCTGCACGCCATGTCACCCTCAATCAGAGCTGCACGACCTGTCACCCTCAATCAAAGCTGCATGACCTGTCATCTTTCTCAGATTGATTGGACCACACTGTCGTGCATCCCAATGCGTGACAGGTCGTGCAGCTTTCGAAAAGGGGCAACAGGTCATGCAATTTTGCTAAAAGGGTGACGTGTCATATAGCTCTCCAAGAGGGACAAGTGTTGTAGTTAGGTGGAGAAGCCCCTCACCAGCACTATAAAAACTGGCGGAGGGATGGATAGATGCATCACACTGCCAAACCAGCAATAAACTTCAACCGACTTTACACAAATCAGGCCACGATGTCATTCTACCGTCGCCTCTTCAACAAGCAAAACTTAACCCCCTCCATATAACCGGATGCGAGTAGCATTGACGCCCCAGTTCTACCGGAGCTGCCCCGACCGAAATGCGACTGCAACCTTCTGGCGAAGATGATGCAGTCTACGCACGGAGATACGGCCGGCCGCGCTCACTATTGTTGTGGCCGCGGCTACGAGGTAAACCAATTGGTGTCCACACAAATTAGGGTAACACTACCATTTCATGCATCCTTCTTTATTTTTTAAGCACGAGGACCGGTGCTACTTCTTTCAATGGATCGATGGCCACGAACGACGTGACTACGAATTTATGTACAACTGCCACGACGCCTACCCCACTTCGCCCGAGAACTTCACCCGGTGGGAGAGGCTGCCGGGATATGTCCCCTATCTACATCGACCGGACTTAAGGGCCGGTGGGCAACGGACCAATCAATCGATGAGTTCCATGCGACATGCTCATGTTTCACTCATAAAGTGGTTATTCTAAACCAGTTCATCCCATACAGGACTTCAAAAAGAATCTTGCGAAATTCCTCAAGTCAAAGGAGAAACCTCCACAAGGGCCACCCGAAAGGCCAGAATTGTGCGAACATGGCCTGTAGGCAGTGGTTGACACCTGCCATGAGGATCTAGCGGACCGAAGATTCTACCGGTGCCCTTTGCCGGAGGATGAATGGTGATGGTACTTCAACTGGGTGGACCCAGAGACATAACTCCCACATCTCAAACTTCCCGTCTCGGATGACTGAGAGGACCAACCCTCGCCGTGGTGCTACTACCTCCCAGAAAATCCAGACCCCGAGTACGCCTACGGTATTCGACAACCACCACAGTGGGCATATTGCATTGACTGCAGGGCACGCCTACGGTTGTATAGCAACAAGCCCAACACACACCTCTTGCACCATATAGTGGAGTGCGAGCCGAAACAGAGGAGGCGTGTCGGCAAGTCTCCGGAAGTGCATGAGGGTTCCTCCTCCCGAAGAGAAAGGGATAAGGGGAAGCAGCCGGCCGAGGTCTGAACTACGCAACAAATCCTTGACGGATTACAAAGACCATCCGGGAACCCGGGTGGTATTAAAATAGGGGACGCGGGTAATCGGGAGGGAAGAGATCAACAAAAAAAAGACAAGAAAGTTATGTTTTATACCCCCGAGACATTCGGCATAGGCTGCCCATTCGGCGACAGCTGGGAGCACTGCGCACGGCCATGGAGCTCTTTCATAAGAGAGATTGAGCGGTGTCCAAGAACAAATTGCAAAAGATTGACGGGTGATGTAATATGTAGAAAATGTGGCGCGTCATTCCCACTCTACGAACATAGGCGGAACGATCACTTGTTCCACCATGACAATCAGTGTTTTCGTCGGTTCTTGTAGCAATATCGTCACTATTGTAAGGATGTAGTTCTAGCAATTCCGTCAGGATTGTAATGCCCCCGTAATATCTGTTGCCCTCCAGTTGCACTCTGTAGAAGCTAAATAAAGTACTTCGCTTTAACTCTACCGTACTGAGGTAATGCAATCAAGAACCTTCATGTTAATTATGACCATCGTGCATGGTAAATGACAAATAACTGAAAACGCTGATATGACAAAAGGCTGGAAAAGGTGATATGACAAAAGCCTGGAAAATGTGATATGACAATAGGCTGAAAAAGGTGATATGACAAAAGCCTGAAAAAGCTGATATCAAAAGGCCGATTGGACAAAAGCTAATAACATAAGCCCCGCCACGCCACCGCCACGCCACCGCCAGCTGCAGGTGTTATTTACGAAAGTTATTTTGTACGGTGAGTCACATTGTTGTGTTGTTGGGTGAGTGATATACTGATGGATATTGATGGGTTCTTGGGGTTTTGTGGTCATCTATTTCGTTTTTTTGTTTTTATTCGAAGTATATTTCATCAGTTATGCTTGAATCCTACTCTTTTAGGCTGAAATATAATTGCTTCCAATGTGTACATGGACAAGTATCCGGAGCAGCTCGGTAAGGCTTGGCCTGGAAAATCAAAAAAATAGATGGTATCGCATATGACCTTGATAAAAATTGCTAAAGGAGCTTTACATCACTGGTAACCGTACATCACTGGTTTATTTGTAAATACGCAAAACTGTTATCGTAATTACGAGTTAAAACTTGTATCAAATACATTTTTTGCCATTTCGAATCACCTCGGTTTCAAATTTCAGAAAAAAAATAATAAAACATAACTGTTCGATTTTTTATTGCTTGTATGGGACTCTAGGAACCGGCCAAGCCTTCGATGGGAACCCAGGAACCTGCCATTCATGCACGGGGTACCAGAAACCGACCATGAGTGAGAATTTCGTAAATACGCCAAGATGTTGCACCGTTTTGAAATTATGGGTTCAATGTTGTATGAAATACGATTTTCCCCCTAAGAACCGGGCATGCATGAATGGAATACCAGGAACCAACCATGGATGTTTTTTTTTTAAATATGCCAAAAAATTGTATCGCTTTGAAATTATGAGAGGAAACTTGTATAAAATATGAATTTTTTTGAAATTATGAGTGGAAACTTGTATGAAATATGAATTTTTTCCAAAATGGCAGGTTGGGCCTTAACCGAAAATCCCATTTTCGGGTATGAGGTGCCACCTCATACCCGAAATTCCCAAATTCGGGTATAGCCCTTACCCGAAAATGCCATTTTCGTTTATACCTTACCCGAAATTCCTGTTTTCAAATACACCAAAACCGAAATTCCTATTTTCGGGAATGGGTACACGAAATTCCTAATTTCGAGTAAGGTGGTGATTTCTGTAAATAGCCAAATATATTGTGTACATTCGTAAATACAGGGCACATGTTGTATACAATACCAATTTTTCCATCAAACGAGATTATTGTAATCCACCGACGGAGGTAGCCTAGAATTAGAAATGCATCCAAACACGGCTCAAGTGAAGTAGGATCTCGCCGAGTTGACGTGTGACGCGCGTGAGGCTGTGACCTAGATAGACGTGCGTCTCAATTTTCCAAGCCTAAAGCGACATGACATCTAGGAATGATAACCTAATTAATTATCCACAATAGTTTTGTATTTCCTGTCATTTTAGACATAATCTCACGTATCAAGAAGTGATTAACAGAGTGCTAATTTTTTAGCGTAGCCATATTAAATAGTTTGAAAATGGTGTGATCCCAATTCTCAAAACAAGAATTCCCAATCGTTATGTGTGCATGCAGAGCTCAAACGTCAGCAATCAATACGCATGATTTAGAAATCTGGTGTCATTAAATGCAGAATGGTGCAACGACAGAAATTTTCAATCAAATTACAGAACGCTCCAGCGACAGAAAATATGAAATCGGAGGGAGTAGCATGTGGGTAGGAT
Organism: Rhipidocladum racemiflorum; assembly: GCA_036346355.1. Lineage (NCBI taxonomy): Eukaryota > Viridiplantae > Streptophyta > Magnoliopsida > Poales > Poaceae > Rhipidocladum > Rhipidocladum racemiflorum. The sequence continues at coordinate 28,341,568 of CM070571.1, forward strand.
TGGGTATGGGCACCTGTGCCCAAAGAGTTTGGAGGGTTAGGGATCTTAAATACCAGAATGATGAATGATGTGTTGTTGAACAAATGGATTTAGAGACGAGGCTAAAGAAAGCACCAGTAATTCGATTGATTGCCCACGCCTCTTTCTTCAACTTCATTGGATATTGGCAACATGACGCCCTCTGACGGACAGAAAATCAGAGTAAGGAAGCACCTCTCATTGCTGGGAAATTTTTGTATTTGATACAAGATTTGACCCGTATTCATAAAACAACAAAACACTTTCGCGTATTTACAAATTCCTGTTATGCATACTCGGAATTTCAAATTCTGGGTATGGCGTATTCAGTTTCCCAGATCTCGGGTATCGCGTATTGCCCTGTAAAAAAATATATACCCCAAAAACCGGGTATGGAGCCCCTTTCCCTATCTTTGTCAGTCAAAATCGTGCTAAAATAAAAAAAAAATACCCAATACCTGGTTTTTCAAAAACCAAGTATGGGGCAAATATGCGATACCTGAGATCTAGGAAACCAAATACACCATACCTGGAATTTGAAATTTCGGGCATGCATAACCGGAATTTGAAATTCCGAATATCAGTGGGTTTTTTATAAATACGCAAAAATATTGTATCGTTTTATGAATACGGATCAAATCTTCTATCAAATACGAAAATTTCTAGGCACATGTGCCCATGCCCAATCCTACCCACATGCTAATACGTACAAAATTAGGAGCATAACTACCTTTGTTGTGGATAATTAGTTAGGTTATCATTCCTAGATGTCACTAACTCGCTCTTAGGAGCTCGGCTACTTCTAGGATCGTCTACCGAGCACGAGCTCGAATAGCGTGGCCATGGCTCGACTTATATTTCATTCTAATTATTTTCGGTATGTTTCTTACAATGTAAAAGTCTAGTTGTCGGTTTTTTTAGCTAAGCTCAAACTTTAGACAACCTTATGTAGAAGATATTAGGTTAAGGCCTTGTTTGGGAGGCTAGTTTTTGGCCAAAATCTATTTGGATGTGCTGACACCTAATGTGTAGTTGCCAAGTTTTTTTCGAGCCGGGCTCGAACTTACTTAAGATTTTGTTGAATGTATTGTATTAATTTTGTTTTCCTGTTATTCTTTTTTGTTTAAATTTGTATTCAATGCATGAACATATAATTCGAGTGCTTGCTTACTATGAGAAACTATCTTAATAAAATGTCCGAAACATCTCGTGTTCCTAGTTTGGAATCATGCTATAGTTGGCGTTGGTGGTGCGTAATGCTCACTATTCGTTGACCATGAAAATACTATCTTTGTGAAATGTCTCAAAAACACATAATGCCCCTTGTTTCTAAGCTTTCTTTGGCTGAGTGAACCAATATTCAGGTTTCTCTGTGGCTGAGTGAAACCAATGATATATCTGTTTACATGATTCTTTTCAAATTTTGACATGTAGAAGTCTGCCTCCATCTAGTTGTCCTTTATTTTATTGAATGAACAAACTAATTACTAATTACTAAAAAGATGTCCATAACCAGGTCGTGTTACATTGCTCTACTCATATCATGTAGATCTAATTTTCAAGTTATTTACCACCGGCAAAACTACTGAATGCTATTTTTCTGTGCTAGTCTCGAGTAAACTTTTATTCTCTTATGACATGCGTACCCATTCCCCTGATAATTTTGCCTTGCGTCATGCAGAACCACCCTCTGTGTTAAAGGATGTTGGGCTGTGATCCGAATTCATCTGTTTGGGTTTTAGGGACGCCTTTAGTCTTGTTCGGCCTGGCCATTTAGACTCGAGTGGCCTCACGTGTCTACAAATACCCCCTGTATGGAGCGTTTAGGGTTGGCCGTCATTTGCAACCCTAGCCATCTTTGTAATCACCTTTTGATATAGTTATTGTTGCCGTCAGGGGCTCGTGGTTTTTTCCCGCAAGGGTTTTCCACGTAAAAATCCTTGTGTCTCCTGTGTGTTTGTTCTGTGATTGATTTACAACAAGTGGTATCATAGCAATAGATCAATCACGAAAGAGGAGAACAACAGATCGAATTTACAACGGCCGCCATCGTCACATCGCGCTATCGCCGCTCAGCTAGATCGGATCTTCTCGTCGGCCACGCGCGCCATCAACCAATCTAGAGCCACCGCCATCGTCACTTTGCGTCGCTTCGGCTTGGTTTCTGCGCCAGCCACCTCGGATCGGAAAAATTGCTCAAATAAACTACAGATAAATTGACATTGAAAAAATAACCTGCAGTAAAACGAAATGCGTTGAATAGCACTGGTTTCCGCCAGATGGAGTGGCTTCCGCCACATGAGGTGGCGGAAAGGGGGATTCCGCCTTGTGAGGTGGCTTCCGCCATGGGAGGTGGCGGAAAGGGGGGGTTTCGGCCGGCTGGCGTGGCGGAAGCTGCATGGGATGGCGGAAACCACATTCGCACATGTAGATGCTTGCTTCGCCCGTGAGTCTCGGTGCCGACTTCACTGAGTGCATGCACATGGGGTGGCACCAAAAGTAGTGTGTCGTTTTGTTATTTGATTAATTAATGACTAGCTTAACTACCAATTAGTAAGAAATGACTCGCTTAACGTAATATAATCGCACAAAAAAATAATCACTGCTTCATCTATATAAGAGGTTGTGCTCCAGGCAACGCTCTTGCTCTCTCGTCATTCTCACTCCGCTCTGTCAGGTACGCTGAGGTGCTCTCTCTCAGTTTATTGTATGTATCATGTATTTACATTTGCTAATTATTATATTATTTTATGTAAATAAACTGTTAAGTGCAACGATCTGGATCTCACAGCGCTGTTGTTCTTACTCCGCTCTCTGAGGTGCTCTCTTGTCATGATTTAGTTGGTTGTTTACTGAAAATGGTTATTGTTTGATGTACCACAACCATAGCAATTATTGATAAAATGGTACGTAGTATTACATGCTATTAGTTTACGTTTCGTGTTTATTGAAATGTAAAAATTTTGACGTAACTAATTTGTACGGTGTTTACGAGGTCTAGTGTAAAAGGAAAAAATTTAGAAGGAGTGATGTCGACCTGTTAGGTGGTGTGAATGGGTTTTTTACTTTGTCCTGTATACGATGTTTTCATATTCGTGCTGTGTTGTAACATCCTCAAATTAATAAAAAGCTTATAATCGAATATTAAAATATGAAATCATTTGTTTGCTGTATTTTACGATTTTGCATGCATTTATTGAATTGTTGGACGATGAAAATGATTGTTGGAATAGATAAAAGCAAGGGAAAAGAGAAAAATAAGAAATGGTAAAATGTGATGTTCACGCACGCAATCGGTAAATCTGACTTAAATATTGGTGGCCCGAAGTTATGGACCTTGGTAAGTTATTTTGACATATTGTGATTCTTACTGATGTGTCTGCTTCATGTAGATACCGACTTCAGTGTTTCTCGCTTCCGTCAAAGTCATGTCTCACGGGTCGAGCTCAACGGTTGCCAATGCAGGGCGGGTAATGTGCTCTAACTGTCATGTGGAAGTCCAAACCTGGTACTCCACCACTACAGAAAATAAGGAACGAGCGTATTATAGATGCCCTAATTTCTCTATACGTCTCTACGATTTTTCGATTTCTTCATGTTTTGATGAGTACTCTCCTGCTCGAGTTTGATATAACCATGTTAACACTGTCGTGTAGCCTACGGGATGCCAATATTCTCAGTGGGCAGACCATCTGAATATATCGACAGTACCAGACAGGACGCTGCCCAAGGTAGAGCAGAGGATGGACCTCGGGCAGGAACTTAAGAGGCTAACTGTACGTGAATTACCGCAAAGAGACGGAGTACGTCCTCAACAACAAGAGGACCCTGAAGCTTACGATCGCTTCCTTCAGCGCGCCATAGAAGATAATCACGAGGCTGTAAGCCCTAATTTGGTTCTTCCGTGTGACCACCATAGCGATGATGACGGCAAACGTGACCGTTGGCAGTTTTTCGAAGAGGAGGGTGTTGACATCGATAGTGACGATTCGGGAAAGTTCTAATGCTATTATGTGTTTCTGTTGTATCGTAATGCAGTTTGTACTATGATGAAGCTTTCTGTTATGTTCACCAAGTTATTCGAAGTTATTTTTTCGGTTGAATGGAGCATATTTTTTATTACATGTATGTAATATCATATTCACCGACAACAGTCATTCAACCTTGCGTTCTTTCGTATATTAGCTGATATGCGACAAAGCTGAATATGATGATATGACAGAAGGATGAAAAAAGCGATATGACAAATGAACGTATTAAAAATAAACAACAATGGCAAATAGTCCAAATGATGATATGACAAATGGCTGACAATGGTGATATGCCAAAAGACTGAGAAGGGCGATATGACAACACGCTGAAAACACTCATATGCCAATGTTTTTTTCATGAAATCATGTTCTGCAAAAATATTTCATATACACCTTTCTTTCCATGTAAATTATAATTGCGCAATAACCCTAAGTATCATAAGCTGCACGACCTGTCACCCGCAAACAACTTTATAACAATTCTGACATTACCTGCTCCACAGTAAAATTTATTCAGTTATTGTTTTGTGCAAGGGTTTAGATGGACATATTAATTTTTGACAATTTACGGTTAATAGCAGTTGCTTCCGCCATGCGACATGGCTTTTGCCCGTTTCCGCCACCACTGGTGGCTTCCGGCATACCGTGTGGTGGAAAGGGGTGGCTTCCGCCACACCACACGGTGGAAACCGGGTTGCACGGAAAGACATGGGGGGCGGTGGCCGAAACGGGAAACCGAATGCACGAGAATTTGATAAAATAAATCATATTAAAATCTTGCTGTTGAAAAAAATTATCGTCAAGAATCAACAAACTTGTTGATCTTTATTTGTTGTCAATTTTTTGGAGCAATTTTCGTCTACTTTTTTAAAAAATCGAGCGATTTGTACTAACTAATTTTCGACCGGTTTGTGACACGTAATTTTTTGCGATTTTTTTGTATGAGTGGTAATGAATAAATGTATATGATTGAGAGAGAATAAATATGTACATAGAAGAAAAGTCCTAATTAAATTTAGATGCAAACCGTATATTTGTTAACAAAACCATTTAAAAATAAACCTTTTAAAAATGAACCCCGGAGTAGAAATTATGACTGTTTTAATTATATTTCGGTCTATAAAATGTAGAAATCGTTTGCTGATTCAAATGCAAATAACCGCTCCATATCATAACGCATGATTAAAGTGCATATAACCGGAGCTGATTCAAATGCAAATAACTGTTACATATCGCTCCATATCACAGGCCGGTCTTGCAAATATGATAGTTGAGAGATTACGGGAAACAAACATCGGGGTTACAGATGGGCGACAATGATGGATTAAAGTTGAACATGCCTTAGGTAAACGAAACAACAAGGGCCCTTCTGGTACACTACTGAGTGGACCGGGGATATTTCCCCTTGCGCATCCCATCGGTGCCTGCTGCCCTAGCCCTAGCCGCCCTCTCGCGCTTCCTCTCACGCTCGGCCTCCTGCTCTACCGCAAGGTGCTGCCGTTCGGCCTCCCTCTTTGCACGCATTTCTTCGTGATGTTTCATGCGCCTCTCCTCCTCGTCCTGCTCACGCCACTGCTGCTCTACCATAGCTCTACGATGCGAGTATTCCCAATTCCGCATCCTCTCCATCTCAGGAGTCTGTTCTGCGTCGTAGAATTTGATGAACTCGCACAATGGAGGCTGCGATTGGTGACAGCAGATGGTATTACAGTATTAAGGTTTGCACGGTTTGATGTAACATCAAATGCGAGTACGAACTTACCGGGCTTTTTCGTCGCATGCGCGTCTCTAGCGTTGGCTCGCAGTCGTAGTTGCGGCAGCTCCAGTACCTCATAACGTAGGTGTACGAGTTGTCTAAAGACTTTTGGAACCGGCAAGGATCCCCGCATAGGCACACGGGGACCTACGTGCCTTCGGGGATGTCTTCGAGAAGGTTGCGCCTTGGGGGCGAGGGGTACTCCATTGGCACTGGTTGGCTGGCTGGCGGACTTGTGCTCCGTGTTTCGTCTTCCCTCCGATTGCCCCCGAAGCTTGCTTGCCTGCTTGGTGTGATTATTAGAAGGCGACCACTGGGGCCTAAATAGCCAGCCATACGAGAGAGTGGCGGACTTAAGAGAAGTTGAAATCCGCGAGCATCGGATTCCTCTGCAGCTTTGCATGTGATGGGACATGAGGCTGGCTATGGCCACAGCTTTGGATTCCTTTGCAGCTCTGCCTATGCTTGATACCGACATATGCATGCAGCTTTGTAGCTGGTAGAGAGGTGCCAGTCAGGCTTTGGCAGCTATGCTTTGACGAGACAACTCAGGCAGTCTCTACCACACATGCATTTGACATGACATTTCGGACAGGTTCTAACAGCCATGCTTATGACATGATATGTCCTGCAGGCTTTACAAAAATATCAGCATCGCATAATTTATTGCAAGAAATAGGAATATTAATCAGCACGTAGCAAATCTTTATTCATTGCATTGTTAGTGTTACAAGAAGGTACATACAGCCCAACGACAATCACTGTCCCCCAGCTCCCCATCTACTATCATATGCACTAGGGGTGTAGTTTTGGGGTCGACGTGTTTCTCGTGTCCCTGCTGCCCATATCCAAATGTCTGCTGGGAGGTGAACATGTCGTCGCCCATCCCGATCAGTGGAGTCAGTGGACGATTCATATCGAGGCCTTGTGATGTCTCCCCCGTTGGATGGGGCCCGGTGACTGGCGTGAACGCTGAGCGCCGTTGGCTATCAGCTCCATGTGCTGATGTGGATGCCCGTGCCGGCTATGTCGGGGCCGCCTGGGAAACTGGTGGAGGATACCTCATGGACATTGTCCTCAAGGATGGGGACGAATGCTGGGGGTTGGATCGGCCGCCTCATGATAGCTTCTTCGTGTGGCCGACCGGTGGCCTCCAACTGCCCGAATGGCAGATCGCAAGCGATCCCCCGCCCTACGAAAGAAACCACGCCTAGGATTTCCACTCTGCGGACCCTGATGCCCGGTTTGCGTAAACATTTCGTCCGCCTCGTCCTGTAAGTTTGCGGACTCCTGAGTCTGTGTAGGAATACATCGTTCTGTTAGTACATATCGATGTCGAAGCTGTACATGATATCAAAAGTATTTAAACACATATGGGAGTCTGTACACGTACCAGCCTGTGAACTCTCTCGGCATAGTCTTGCACGTAGTTTTGTGCTTGTTCGCGGGCTTGCCTTGCAAGAAGAACACACCTGGTTCGAGGCCTATACCAGTCGAGGTAGGCCCAGTACTCAGTGGCATCGTAAGGCCCAGTTGGCTCGTACACATCGACCGTAGCTGACTCCAGCCATCGCGTGATGTGTGCTTGATGTACGGCTCTCCAGTCGTAGTTGTGGCCTTGTGCGCTCCTCCTGAAAATTTAGCTTACATGCCGTTAATCCAATATGATGATAACTATAGTGGGACTTCAGAAATGTAATGTTGATTTCAGCTTACCCATGCGACGGACCGGCGGATCGTGGGGGGTGGAGGAATCAACTGTCGACGACCAAACTGTCGTTGAACACGCTCTGGTGAGTACACCTCGACAGCATTCATGCACACTAAGTGGCATTGCGTGAGCCAGTACGCTTCGTCTTGGTTGCACGCAAATGATATGCATCCTCCTTCTGCTACTTTGTGCATGTGATTGTAGGAGAACGGGTCTCAATCGACGTGATCCTGGGTCAGAAAGTCCAGGTCGGCGACGACACGCATGTATAACCCACGATCAACTTCTTGCGCCCAACGCAACCTAGCGTGCATGTATATGTAACCAAAAGTTGGACACAGCGGCTGGGGTACATCATCATTCACAGGCACTGGGTAGTAAGGCCTCTCAACTCTTGGACGAGACATAGGAAGGTAAAACCATGATCAAAGCTGCAGAAGATACGGACAACCCGTCAAGATGGAGCTTTGTGCTGTACGTCTGCACGCGTCACACAACGCACGATAGGTGTCCGCTAGAACCGCGGATCCCCAGCTGAAACCCTGTGGTGCATCTCCGTTTGCCGCATCCATGGCTAGCTGCCGGGCAACCCACACAAGATGTGGACCGACGTTGTCTCCATTGTGTGCGTGAACATCACACCCCCTAGGAGTCCGAGTAGGTACACTTTGTAGTGTCTGTTCACGGTTGCTAGGTCCGCGTCTCCTGGGCAAGCTTGGAACTCTTCCAACTGTCGCAACCATGAGAATGACACCCCCTGGTCGCTCCCATGGTACTCCACCCCGAACCTACAGTTTCATTTAATCATGTAAGGCCTTTAAAATTTTGATTGAGTGATGCTGATTAAATGCAATATGTATATGTTACCTGTTCTCTAGGTAGTGCTGCCATGCCACTCGCTCTGGCTTTGGAACAACAAATGGTTGGCCAGCAATAGGAAGCCCTGTAATCAACGCCACATCTCATAGGGTGATAGTCATCTCCCCAAGCGGGAGGTGGAAAGTATGCGTCTCTGGACGCCAACGATCAACAAGGGCTGTCAAAAGTGGAGCGTCTAAAGTCGGAAGAGGAGTCCGTCTTCCACTGACCATGTTTGCCCCATTCATAAGCTTCGCAAATGGGAGCAGCCCGCAATGTGCAAGTGGGACATCGAATCTGCCGTCAAGAATTTTCAGCTGCCGGGATCCCCTTAGACGCATGGCATGAAGCTGCAGAGGAAGATGGTATATCAGACGGAAAATATTAATGTGCATGAAAACCATTAACTTATGTAGTGTGTCTTACAACCTCTTCACGTGCGGTCAATTTCCTAGCCCTATGCTTTGAGTCGATTTGTTCGTGGAGCAACTCTGGGAGTGCCATTTTGGTGGCCGCTTCCCGTTACCTTCAAGAAAAATAAAGACAAGATTACTTCGTAAGAAAAAATTTATCATCATCCTATTGAAATAAGAAGGCAACACAGTGACATTATAAAATTTCTCCATTTATTTTCTAGTTCGTACGCAAGCGCCACCGTAAGTGGACATAAGTTCGCACTTATACAATATTTGAAATAGCTCAATTGCGACATTAAGCCCTATTAGGGCATGCTCTGCGGTCATGGCCCGGCTGCCTGCATTTTCCACAAAGTCGCAGAACAACACCACCTTGTGAAGCATTCATGTCGCCCCTAAGTCACGATGAAGATGGCCTTCCTGGTTGATCCCGCTTCGTCGAAGGAACGGATGCCACGTACAGGGGGCCACCATGTCCCTGTAACTACGATCGCCGAAGTTTCTCATTTTTGGCTGCCACATGTTCCGTATAGCTTGCATTGTGTAGTACGGGGACACAAATTGGGCTCCCGTGTTGCCACCAAGCTGACGACAGGCGGCAAGCACGTGGGAGCACGGAATATGCTCCAAACGGGGCTTGTTACAAGTGCAATGAGCCTTATCCGCTCCAATCCAACACGTTTGGACGGTGTCGCCCGCGATATAGCCCGAGGCATATTTCCTCCTACATGAAATCTTGAATTCGTTCTGCACGGGATTGAACAACTGCACCAAGTGAAATTGTGCCTTCAAGCGGCGCTTCTCTAGAAGAGCTTCGACACGCGGTGCAAATGTGGACTCCGATTGTTGTGCTGCACGGCCACGGTCTCGGAAGTACTCCATGGTCCGATAAAAAGTGAGCTCAATTATTGAGCATATCGGCAACCCACGGACCCCTCTCAGAACGTTGTTGTACGACTCAGCGATGTTCGTGGTCATCACCATGTAACTGAAAATGCAGTCACACTTCAATTAGAGAACGGGACATATTGGGGTATATAATAGATTATTACTACTTACCGTGCGCCGTGCGTGTAGTGTGCCAGTGCCCATCTCTCCACCGGTTTGCCGGCGATCCACTGCGCGAACGTAGTATTACGCCGTACAGAAACTCCGTGACCACCAACAATCTGGGAGGTCTGTTGCTCCTGATCCGCCACTAACTTCCTTGTGCGTTCGTTCAACTGTGCAAATATTGCTTCGAACTTACGCACTTGGTTCTGCATGCACATAATCTTGAACTGCTTCACCGTGCTGCAATTCTTGTATGCGGTGTACAAGTTTGCACCTAGGTGTCGCATGCACCACCGGCATTCCACATCAGGCCAAGCACACGAAGGGTCCCTCCCCCCTTCATAACCTCGAGAGCATGCAACAGCCCAGCATTGCGATCAGAGACAACGCACACCCCGAGCCTATTCCTGACCATCTTGGTCTTCACGAAACGCATGAACTAAAGCTAACTATCGTTGTTCTCGCTCTCTACAATCGCAAAGGCAACTGGGACTATTTGATTGTTCCCGTCAGCAGCTAGGGCGGTGAGAAGAGTCCCCTGGTACTTCCCAGTTAGGAACGTGCCATCCACACATACCACAGGACGGCAATGCCTAAATGCTTCGATGCACTGTGCAAATGCCCAGCAAAGCCTCATAAGGAATTAGTGACCTTCAGCAACAGATCCATTCTCTAGCACCACAGGCTGTTGGTCAATGTCCCATTCTGTGCCTGGGTTGGTCTGTGCTATCTGGCGCAGAAGGCGAGGAGCCCAGTTGTATGACTCTTTGAATGACCCAAATAACATCGTTAGAGCCTTCTGTTTTGCCCGCCACGCCAGATGGTACAGGATTACCATCCCGTATTGGCTCTGCATCTCGGCAATTATGGACTTTGGTGCTAGTTTGATGTCAGCTTCGACGACTCCTAGGATTTTCTGGGCTATGAATTTGGCATCCATGGAATTGTTCATGCTCATCACCACCTCGGCGCAACAGGTGTGCCCCGTGTAGCGTGAAATGACAAACTGGCTCTCATTCTTTGGTCGGAACGCCCGTACACGGAACGGGCATTGTCCGATCTTAGCGCATCTAACCTCATAGACTTCCGGCCCTGACTTTTTGACATAGTGCTCACGCCGGGTCATGATGGCGTAGCTGCTAATGAAGTGCACCACCTCGCTTTTAGTGGGGAAGACCTGTTTTAGCTGTATGTCGCTGTTCTGGGGACAGCTGGAAATATGTGAGTAATCAGCAATTACGCACTGATCCGCATCTAATTGGCGGAAATACGCGACAGCAGACCCCACATCATCCTCAGCATCCTCTATGCCTTCACCCGTGGCGTCAAGGCCTTCATCTTCCATGACCTCCACATCGACCTCCTCTGCGACCACATTAACCCTGTGCTCTCCCCCCCCCACACTCTCCTCTACTTCTGTAGTATGACCCCCAGATGACCCTCCCACCTCTAACGTGCTACCGGCACCGACGACGTTGCCCCTGTGCCTTCCTCCTCGCCTGATTGACGTGGTACCATCTCAGCGTACACACCAATCTGAAAAGATTCATATCACTAACCCTTCCAGCAAAGAACCGTCTGTGATGCATATCACTGACCCTTTTAGCCAAAAATCGTTAGTGATATTTTTTATAAGCATTTATTGGAAATAAGTACAGAGAGTCGCGACGCCCCCTAACCCACTTAGGGTTTCCCGAGCTATTTTTGATATGGGTGCGGTTGTGAGATGATCTGGTGCAAGGAGACTATGGATTTGGAAGAGTGGTTGTAGATCCTTTTGTTCTGGGTGATCTAAGGTTAGTAATTGGTTCAGCTTGGTATAAAGAGAGAATATTTGAAGATATTGGTTTAGATCTAGCTTGGTGTAGATCCATTTGTTCTTTGTGTTCTAAAGTAGTAATTGGTTCTAATGGTATTATACTGAAGATGTAGCTAGCTAGCTCGGTAAAGAGAAAATTGAAGATCCATTTTGTTCTTTTTTTATGTAAGAAGCTAGCTAGCTTGATAAAGAGAGAGAAGATTCATTTTGTTCTTTTATACTGTAAGAAGCTAGCTAGCTTGATAAAGAGAGAGAAGATTCATTTTGTTCTTTTTTATGTAAGAAGCTAGCTATCTATCTAGCTTGATAAAGATAGATAATTTGAAGATATATGTTTTAGATGTAGCTTGTAGCTATGTACATTTGTTGTTTGTGATATAAGAGGTAGCTAGTTTGGTAAAGAGAAAATTGAAGATATATACTTGGTTTAGAAATAGCTAGTTTGGTACATAGCAAAGATTATTTAGATCTAGCATAGTTTATGATTTATGGTAGGGTTATTTATGGAGATGTATTATAGACCGTACCATAGTAGACGCAGGGTTAGAAATCTCAGATTTTGGACCCCCCTCCCCCCCCCTCAAAATCCCGGCGAAATGGAAAATTTTGAAGAAAAAATTCAAATTGCTATAGTACCCTAAAATCTCGCCGAAATTTCATATTTTTTTATCAGATTTAAATTTTAATTCGGATTTGCATGGCAATTGATCCATAAATGCATGTTACATGGAATCCGATCACTAGCCATGAAGTTTTGTTTGTTTTCTCTATCATTTAGGGTGACAGCGTGCTATCCAGACACAGCTGCTGCATGCACGCACCCGCGTAGCAACACGTTCTCCATCTCTTTAATTACCTAGCATACTATTGCCTTCTTAATTAGCTGCCCAAACCTTCTGTACTTTTGCCAGATTAGACTTTTATCTACAACGCACACTGATGGCTCAATTTGCTTAATTTGTTTGTTGTGATAGGTGGTAGCTAAGTTAGCTAACACATGCCATTTGCCTCAACTGTCCCACTAATTGTGTATTTCAAGCCTTTTGCCTCTGAATATATATTATCTTAATGAGAATGTATTGATGTTTCTTTTCTCAGAAGTCTGGTTGCAAACAAGAAAAGGCGCTAGTATTGCACATAAGTGTTTTCATGACTCTTCGAAGAACAATACCAAGTAAAATGACAATAGTAATATAGTCTTGATGAATAGTATTGTGCAGTTATTTCCAGCATTCCTTTGGTTCAACAATTCATCATAATACTCCACAAAAAACCCATCAAAATAGAAAAGCATTGATCAACAAATTCTAATGAAGTGTGCACCAATGCATTACCATGGGCTTGAAAACATGCCCCCTTGGAGAGGTGACCATACTCATTATAATAAGGGTAAAAGAGTTCAAGGCCTACATATTGTTTTTGAACTAGGTATAAAGTTAACTTTGTCTCCTATACTCAGATCCTCGCTATTCCTCTATTGGCTCAACTAAAACCTCTGCTAACTCTTGGACAAACACTAAAAGTGAGCTTGAAGGAACACTTGGTGATTTTAGTAAGTGTATGGTACTTTATGTGCAAATGCTTAGTAGTTTACATTCAAATAGATAGGGAATATCACATAAATTTTTTCATAATTTTGTCAATTTTCCCCATTTTTTCTAGTCGCGGGTACTATTTTTTTAGTATTTTGCACTTTATGAATTTTTTAAAATTTCTCAAGCTTGATTATCATCTCCAAATTCCATGAAAACCATTAATGATGTGTCAAAAGTATACACAAAAAATTTCAAAAATTTTTAATGAGTTTTGGACACTTTTTCGTCCGTTTAAATTAGACCGAGATCTTGGTATTTTGGACCGAAATCTTGGTGTTTTTAATCGAGATCTCGGTTGAAAGAAACGGATTCAAAATTTGATTTTTATATTTTGTTTGGAATTCATCTGAAATAACAATATCTCGGTGAAATTTCAGATTTTGATGGGCGACGATACATAAACCGAAAACTTTTGAGTAGAAGAGGGTTAAGATCATAGTGCAAATTCAAGGAAATTTTTTTAAATAATATTATTTTAATCAAAATTTACAGAAATAATATGCCGAAAAAGAAAATAGCAAAACTACCCCCTGTGTCCATTTGAATTGGCGACAGGGTCCTATCGCCATTTGAATTGGCGACAGCAGCTCCTGTCGCCAATTCAAATGGCGACAGCAGCTCCTGTCGCCAATTCAAATGGCGACAGGGGGTAAAATAGGAATTTCCCCCGTCCTGTCACCATTCCATTTGGCGATAGCATTTAATACCTAACGCGCGAGGCGCCTGTCGCCAAATGGAATGGCGATAGGAGCCTATACCCGTTCGCAGCCGAAACCGATCTCGCCATTTGCACGCGCACAGAGAGGGAGAGCGAGAGAAAAGAGAGAGGGAGAGGGAGAAGAAGAAGAGAAAAGAAAGAGAGGGAGAGGAAGAAGAGAAAGAGGAGGAGAGGGAGGAAGGAGAGGGAGGAAGGAGAGGGAGAAGAGGGAGGAAGGAGAGGGAGAGGAGGAAGAAGAAGATCGCGTCTGCGGGTAAATTTTTTTTCTTTCTTGTATGTTTCATTTAACTTAGTGACTAGATTGATTAATTAGTGATTTAGTGATTTAGCGAGTAGTATTGTCATGTTTTCGCGACTTAGTGACTTAGCAAAAATTTAGCGATTAGCGTTGTTTTCGAATTAGCGACTTAGCGTTAGTTTAGCGACTTAGCGTTGTTTTCGCGATATAGGAACAAATCTCCATGCTACTTAGCGTTAGTTTAGCGACTTAGCGATGTTTTCGCGATATAGGAACAAATCTCCCGCCGCGCCGGCCCTGCTCGCTTCGCTCACCTCGGCTACGACCGCCTTTGGCCCCGTTGGCCGTGTTTGCCGCGCTTGCCTCGGCCTTGCTCGCCTAGTTTAGCGACTTAGCGATGTTTTCGCGATATAGGAACAAACCTCCCGCCGCGCCGGCCCTGCTCGCCGTGCTCACCTCGGCCACGACCGCCTTTGGCCCCGTTGGCCGTGTTTGCCACGCTTGCCTCGGCCTTGCTCGCCTCAGCCCCGTCGGCTGTGTCACACTTGCCTTGGCTCACCGGCCAGCCGCACGAGCTTGCCTCGACGCTTTGCACGGTGATGATTGCATGGGCCGGGAAAATGCCATGAACAATTTCCTAAAAAATAGGTAAAAATTATGATTTTGCCTTTCCTTCTTTCCTAAATTTTAGAAATCAGTAAATAAATTCAGAAAATTGGTATTAAAGACTGAAAAATAGATTTTTCACATATCGAAAGTCTATACGTAGCATAAGTACATTGTCTAAAAGGTGTGTGTCGTACACGAAGAATTTCATGAAATGTTTGATGTATGGATGAACGAGTGCAGTTTACAATATATTACGGAGAGGGAATTCCGAACATGGGTGTGGAAGGGTGGAACTAAGTCATTTCCCAAGTGTCGTAGTTGGTCCGTCACGCCCAATGAGCGTTCATGGAGCACAGTTAGAAGATGGTTATACCAAATATTCTCGTTGGACCGTGAGTTGCATGGTGTGAAGCTGCACGGAGTAGGGTGTCGGAGACGGAACTGCACGTACTGGGAGTTAGTTGAAATTACAAGTCCGAAGTCATGGAGTTCGTATGTCAGAGCAGCGATTGAGAGAGGATGGCCATTAGTATTGTTGGCGTAAGCATTTGAGAAAGCAGAGGGCATCCGTGAGGAACAGCAGGAGGTTGTTGGTGACGAAGAGGAGAAAGTTGGGGAGAGCAGCCAAGCAAGAGAATACTCAGTGAGGCATGATGTTAGTTCGGCTCAGAGGCGGTGCAAGGTGAGGAAGTTGGTGTTCCAATGGAAGACGTGGCAGAACCAATGGGTGTGGCAGGCGTCACGAGGAACCAATGGGTGTGGCAGACGAGGAGAACATATTGAATCACCGTGATATCAATGGACGCAGAGAGCCTGACTACGAGGATTTAAGTAACGATGAAGAGGATGAAGAGCCTTTCCTCGCGGAGTGGGATGAGTGTCGGTTCGACAGACCGATGGTCAACGAGGGTGAAGATGTTCAATGGGGTACGATCGGAATGAGGTGCGGCAAGATGCAATTTACAAGGATAAAGGTGAGGTGCAGAAGCGATCCACAAGATGGGCAAGTGTCACTGCGTAGACCCTTCCGGGTTGCTAAGTCGATCGGCCGGGTGTATGATGTCGATGCAAGATGGAAGGTTGCCCATGGCGTGTCCATGCTTACCAACCTAAATGGGACACAATTTGGAAGTGTTCTATAGTAGTGCCGCATGCATGTGTGCTGACAGAGTCTACACAATCGCATAGAAATATATCTTCCGGCTTTGTTGCCAATGTAATGTACGGGGAGATTGTGGGCAACCTGGATTTAGAGCCACGTGCCATCATACTTGCAATAGAGCAGAGGTATCAGTACACGATAAGCTATGCGAAGGCATGGAGAGCGAAGCAGAAGGCATTGGAAGCAAGGTTTGGCACGTATGAAGACTCCTATCAGAATCTGCCAGGGTTGCTTCAGGTGATCAAGGAAAGGAATGCTTGGACTTATGTCGATATTTTCGAGCAACCTTCACAGCGTTTCCCTGGGAAGATGTTGCTCAAGCGGGCATTCTTTGCTTTCGGTGCGTGTATCAACGCATTCAGACATTGCCGTCCGTTGTTATGCGTGGATGGGACTTTTCTCGACCGAAGTACAAAGGCCGATATTGACCGCCATAGGAGTCGATGGCAATAATCGTGTTCTTCCCGCTGCGCCGTGATTCGTAGAGGGTGAGAACACCGATAGTTGGCTATGGTTTCTAAGGAACGTGAAAGCTGGGTCGTGGAACAATGCCTGATGTGTGTGTCATACATGATCGGCATCCCGGTTGCTAAAGGCGATCGTGCAATTGCAGCAAGGTGAAGATGAGACACATCCATGGCCTGACGGCGTAGTAGGTGGTGTAAGCGGCACATGGGCGCCAATTTTTACAAGCGATTCAGGAACAAAGAGCCGACAAAGCTTTTTAAGAGGCTGTGCGACTGTAACCAGGAAAGAAAATTTGAGAGACTATGGAAGAAGTTGGACGAGCTAACGTCAAGGCATACAATGAGGCAAATAAGAAGCCAACAGCTTCCGCAGGGAGGCCCCAAGAGCGCTTGCAGAGTTACCAACAGACCCTCCACACCTGGTTCGGAGGAATGGAAGGGCTATGAAATCCTTCTCCGAATGGATAGAGCATGAGCCTAAGGAGAAATGGGCTCAGCTTTATGACACCGATGGCGCAGATATGGGGTCATGACGACAAACTTGGCTGAGGTTTACAATTGGGTCATGCGGGGGTTGAGGCCACTTCCCCTGGTTGCTATAGTAGAGGGTGTTCTTCGTGGCATAACGAAATACTTTGTGGATCGCTATGCTAGGGCCGTCGCCCGCATGAATGCCCCTGATGTGAAGTACTCCGAGATGATTTGTACCTACATGGAGGAAAAGGGCAAGAAGGGGGAGATGCATAGAGCATTGAAGATGGGCACGAGGGAGCTCCGATTTGAGGTACTATGTAAAGATAAATCAGGGCGTGGGACAAACCCGCGGAGAGTTACACATGAATGCACCATGCATAGACAAACATGTGCATGCACCTGCAATAAGCCTCGTCACATTACAGGCCATGCGCACATGTCATGGCGGCTTGCTCAACAATCCGAATGGATCCAGGTATATTCTTGTCTCATTTCTTCAACAAGGAAGAAGTGATGGCAACCTGGAGTGGGGAAATGTACGGTTTTCGAGTGGTGGGTTTATTCACGGAGCATCATACCTGGGAGGCGACACGGTGGGTTCCGGATTTAAGTAGGCTGAAGGGTGTTGGGCGACGGCAGACAAGGCGTATAAGGAACGATATGGATGCAGCGGAAAGTGGACATCGTGTGAAGAAATGTTCAGTTTGCAAGGAGACAGGCCACACTTTCAAGTATTGTCCCACGGTTCAGAGGCAGTAAAATTGTTGTACGTCGTTTATGTATGGAGTTTCCAATTAAATTGTTGTACGTCGTTTATGTATGGACTTTACAATTAAATTGTTGTACGTTATTAATGTATGGACTTTCCAATTAAATTGTTGTTAAATCGTTTATGTATGTACTTACTGATTAAATTGTTGTACTTCAAATTTATTATGGAATGATTGTTTGCACTTTCTTTATGTAATTGTTGTGTTCAATTTGTAACGATATGTTCTTCTATTTTCCTATTGTCGGGTTACACATTGTAGGTATGGCGTACGAGTTGCTTGACCCGGTGATAGATGCGACTCACCGAGCCACTTGGCCACCACGCCGCCTTGGGGCAGCTACCTCTTGAGCTTGGCGCCTACGCTGCGCACCCCATGAGAGCATGGAGGATTGACCCGCGATGGCTTCCGAGGTTAGTACACTAATCACAGGGTTCTATAAGTTCAATGTACTGTCATCTATGTGTGCAGGCAACGTACTTACAATATTTTCATGCAGGTTGAGGGCAGCGGGGTTGCTTCCATTAGCCAGGATGGTGGAGGCTACCGTGGTCGACGCCAGACAAAGCGAGGTTCCTCCAGGAGGTTCCCGTACGACCGGAGCTTACTGACCGCTTTGGTGGACCGTTGGCGCCCTGAGACGCACACGTTCCACCTTCCGTGCGGCGAGATGGCGCCCACACTTGAGGACGTGAGTTACCTACTGGGCCTACCTTGCTCAGGGGACGCAGTGGTGCCGGTCGACGTCGACCCGATCAGACGGACCTCCTGCACCGGTTCGCAGGTGTGATACCAGCAGGGTACAACACTTTCACTTCTACGCACGGCCCTACGCAGAAGTGGCTGGTTCAGTTCTATGTAAGTTGCGCTTTATTTTGTAGTTTTTTTTATCCGCTTTCAGTTCCGCCGCTAACCATAGCCTTTTGCAGCCCGAGAGGATGGCGGCCGGAGCGGAGGACTACGTCGTCACCCGCCACTTCGAGGCGTACCTGATCTGGCTATTCGGCTGGGTCATGTTCAGCTCGAGCCACGGAGACACCGTCGACAAGCACTTGATCCAGTTCGCCAGGACGATCGCGGAGGCCGACATGGATCATATCCCACAGCTGGCTTGGGGACCGGCAGTACTGGCGGCCACCTACCGTGCTCTTTGCGATGGGTGCCGTCGCACCTCGGACTCATCCGTTCTCGCTGGGTGTCCGCTACTGCTTCAGTTGTGGTCGTTCGAGAGGTTCCAGATCGGACGTCCACATATAGACCTGGAGCCGTATGGCGACGATTTCTACCGGGCAGTTGGAGATGAGGTCGACCGCCCTACCATGGGGTCTTTGTGGTGTCGCCGACGGGTTAGTACCACATAATATATTACCTTGTTTGTAAAATAATTTTTATCAATACTATTCTGTACTAACGTTGGTGTATTCCTTGTTTTTGCAGCCCACTTTCGCCCCAGTTACGTCGCACGCTTCGTACCCTGAGTACGTAGCGATGTTTGACCAGCTGACAGATGACCGCGTCATTTGGCGGCCCTACCTTCCAGAGCTTGTCGACGCGCGAGCTCCTCAGGGACTTTCGCTGCAGTGCAGCAGTGACGCCGCATACTGGCTCACACGGCGTCACTTGGTTTTCGACGTGTGCGTTGAGACGTCTGCGCCCACCGCGTCATGCGGCGATTTGGCCTCCGTCAGAGTTCCCACCGCAGTGCCATCGCCCCGGCTAGCGTCCACTCGTTAGTATTGCTTTCCATCTCTGTTACAATTATTTAATATCTCATTTAATTGCATATTTTACTAATGAAGTTTTCGTTGCAAATCGACTAATGCAGACTGACACGCAAGGGCTTAGGCCCTGGTACGAGCTGGGCGACACGCATGATTCCTCATGTTGAGCAGTGGGCGCAGGCTTTGGCAGACGTGCACGAGGAGACTGCCCCTTACGACCACGCCACGTACGATGACTACATCCGGTGGTACAGCCGCGACACGCTGCTCGAAGCAGCGTGTGGTGGAGTCACCTCCGAGGCACGTTCCCTCCACAGCGGACACCTACCCTACACAGCCGGACTCTGCTTTTCACCGCGTGGTTAGTACTTGCTCCCACAAGTTGTATACCCTGCCTGCATAGAACTAACAAGCCATTTTCACAGGGTGACATTGCTCGGGAGGTGCACGACGACGCGGCCTCGATGGTAGCAGCTATCGACACGGGCAACGCGACCATACATCAGGTGAGAGCGATGCTGCAGGGTGTTGTCGACAAGACCGCTCGCATCGTCCACCTTACGTCGGGCATGAGGTTGAGGGACGATGTGGCGGCACAGGTCCCGGGCCGTTTGTCCGCTGTACGTGGGCGACGGGGTTCGCACACCGCACTCCAAGATCGCGCCACTCGCCTCCTCCCGATGTACCTGTGGGCTCCAGGTGGCGCAGCCCACTACAGTACACCTTTACGCTCTGCCCTTGTCTAGTACATTTTACATTCTCAGGTGCTAACGTGAAACATTTTTCAACAAATTGCCGATGACCGTAGCGCGACCCACTGGCGGCTCGAGCCCCGCTGACGACACCGATGTTCTTCACGATTGGCTTCCCCCGATGGCGGCGATGGAGGATATCATTGGTCCTTCGCAGCTCGCCTCGCGCCGGACCGATCGGTAAGCGCAGTCGACCCGCGCCGGACCCGATCGGTCGGCGGGACCCCTTCACTACTCCGACTCCACCACGTCGCACTACTAAGAGTTCTCGCAGAGTTCCTGCTGACCCGCTGACATATTCAGCCGGCATGTTCAGCGTCGGAGGAGGCCTGGGGCCACACGTGGCGTCGCCCCTCGCAGGGGCCGTAACTAGTTTTTGCTTTAGTTTTATCTTTTAGTACTATCAGTTCATTCTGTGGAACAGTGACTTTGTTCAACTGGTTTATCTTTTCGTATGTTTTATCTCAATGAATCCGCCTTTCATGGTTTGACGACTTCCTTCGGCCCAATAAATAACTTCCAACATGCATTTATACGGGCCACCGAAAATCCTTCATCATTAGGGTTCGTGCGCGAATGTAATACTTAGGGTTATTGGGCGTTGAGAGTTTATATGCGAAGAGAGTTGTAACTGAGATATTTTTACGGAATATGGTAGTCCGTATACCAAATAGCAGATCTGGTACATCCGGCCCAAAAAATAACTTCCAACATGCATTTCTACGGGCCGCCGAAAATCCTTCATCGTTAGGGTTCGTGCGCGAATGTAATACTTAGGGTTATTGGGCGTTGAGAGTTTATATGCGAAGAGAGTTGTAACTGAGATATTTTTACGGAATATGGTAGTCCGTATACCAAATAGCAGATCTGGTACATCCGGCCCAAAAAATAACTTCCAACATGCATTTCTACGGGCCGTCGAAAATCCTTCATCGTTAGGGTTCGTGCGCGAATGTAATACTTAGGGTTATTGGGCGTTGAGAATTTATATGCGAAGAGAGTTGTAACTGAGATATTTTTACGGAATATGGTAGTCCGTATACCAAATAGCAGATCTGGTACATAACTTCCAACATGCATTTCTACGGGCCGCCGAAAATCCTTCATCGTTAGGGTTCGTGCGCGAATGTAATACTTAGGGTTATTGGGCGTTGAGAATTTATATGCGAAGAGAGTTGTAACTGAGATATTTTTACGGAATATGGTAGTCCGTATACCAAATAGCAGATCTGGTACATCCGGCCCAAAAAATAACTTCCAACATGCATTTCTACGGGCCGCCGAAAATCCTTCATCGTTAGGGTTCGTGCGCGAATGTAATACTTAGGGTTATTGGGCGTTGAGAATTTATATGCGAAGAGAATGGTAACTTAGATATTTTTACAGAATATGGTAGTCCGTATACCAAATAGCAGATCTGGTACATCCGGCCCAAAAAATAACTTCCAACATGCATTGGACCACGAGACAACACAAAGCTGCGCGACCTATCACCCTCAGCTGCACGACCTACCACCCTCAATCAAAACTGCACGACCAGTCACCCTCAATGTAAGCTGCATGACCTGCCACCCTCAATAAAAGCTGCACGACCTGCCACCCTCAATAAAAGCTGCACGACCGGTCACCCTCAATGCGACTTGACAACACGCTACTGTCAGCTTTCTCAGACTTATTGGACCACGACGTCGCGTGCGGCTTTCACGGCGTGACAGTGATGCGCCTTTGCGAAGGCGTGCCATGTCGTTCAGCTTTGCTAATGATGTGACAGGTTGTGCAGCTTTCGGAGAGGGGAGACAGGTCATGCATCTTTGCCAAGTGGATGACAGGCTATCTAGCTCGCCACCACTATAAAACCGGTGGAGGGATACACTTCCATTACCAACAGACTGACAATCAACTTCTGCACACTTCACACGAATTAGGCTACGATGTCGTTCTACCGTCGCCTCTTCGAAGCTTAAACTTAACCCCCCGAATACCCGGATGCGAGTTGTGTTGACGCTCCAATTCTTCCGGAGGTGCCCCGACCTAATTGCGCCTGCAACCTTCCGGCGAAGATGATGCAGTCTAACCACGGAGCTACGGCCGCTCGCCATTATCAAGTTGTACACGGCTATGAGGTAAACCTCATCGTGTCATTACAGTTAAGGGTACCACTACCATTTCATGCGTCGTTTTTCTTTTGTAGCGCATGGACCGGTGTTGCTTCTTCCAATGGATCGACGGGCCGGAACGACGTGACTACGAATTTCTCAACAACTGCCACGACGCCTACCCCACTTCGCCCGAGAACTTCACCCGGTGGGAGAGGCCGCCGATATGTCCCCTTCTAGATCGACCGAGTTTAGGGCCGGTGGGCAAGAGAGCAACCAATCGGTGAGTTTTATGCGACATGCTAATGTTACGCAATCACAAAGTAGTAATTCTAAATCGCTTCCTCGCATACAGACTCCAAGAAGAAACTTGCAAAATGGATAAAGTCAAAGGAGAAACCTCCTCAAGGGCCCGCACCAAAGCCCCGAATTTTGCGATCACGACTGAAGCGATCGTTGATACCGCCAAGGGATCTAGCGGACTGTAGATTCTACCGGTGCCCCTTGGCCGAGGATGAATGGTGCGCCTACTTCAACTGGGTGGATCCGAGCAAGACCACCCACATCTCAAACTTCCCATATGGGATAACTGGGGAGCAACCCTCTCCATGGTGCTACTTTCGCCCGAAAAGCCGGACTCGAGTACGCCCAAGGTATTTTTAACGACCACAAAGATACATAATGTATGGACTGCGAGGCACGCTCCGATTATACAAGGACAAGTCCAACACGCACCTCTGCACCACATAGTGGAGTGCGAGCGAAACAAAGAAGACGTCTCCGCAAGGAACGTAAGTGGAAGAGGGTTCCTCCACTCTAAGTAGGGACAAGGGGAAGCAAATGCCGAGATGCGCACAACGGAAGAAATCCTTGCCGGGTTACATAGACCATCGAGGAACCCGAGCGGTATTAACATAGGGGACGCCGGAAATCGGGATGGCATGCCCATATGGGAGGGCGTAACTCCACGTAATGCACACAACCAAGTTACTTCTTATACCCCAGAAACGTACGGCATAGGCTACCCATTCGGCAGCAACTGGGAGCACTGCCCACGGCCATGGAGCTCTTTCATAAGAGAGATTGAGCGGTGTCCGAGAACAAATCGCAAAAGAATGACGGGTGATGTAATGTGTAGAAAATGTATGGCATCGTTCCCACTCTACGAACATAGACGGAACGATCACTTGTTCCACCATGACAACCAGTGTTATCGTCACTTCTCCTAGGAATATGGTCACTGTTGTAATGTCATTGTAATATAATCTGTTGCTCCTTTCATCATCTAAACTTTCGTTACATGTGCACTACTAACGTTGAGTTTTGTTCCTAACGTTACTACCTGCATATACGTGCTTTTCACAATGATCGTAAAATCAGTCATCAATTGGTAGTCTTCTTTGATTGATTCCTTTCCTTTCCTGTTGAGCCATGAAAGCCAGCCTATTAGACTGGAATTATCCATGCATGTACAAGTTGTACAACCCTCTGAATTTGCAATGTTTGGTTCTTGACATTGGTTTTCTTGACATATACGTAAAATGTAACACCTTCGTGAGGAGCTCAGAATTCTCCAGCATTAAAATATCAAACTAGAAAAGTGGGCGCGGCGTTGCCGCGCCACAAAAAATAAAGGTTTTTTCTTTGGAAAAATCAGAAGGCAAAAGCGTAAAATTAGGGTGCTATCTAAATTCCTACGCATTGGAAGCATGGCTGCTATAGAATCCATATATATCTAAAATCATAGCGAGAAGAGGGCAGCAATATTTATTCCCTAAACAACACAAAGATTAGGATTTTTTTTAATGCACGACAATGCAGAACACATAAGAACCACAATGCAATAGCAGGAGGAATGTAGTTGGCCACATGCATGCTTCGAAATTTAAATGAAGCATTATAACATTTGGCCGGGAATAGACTTGATAATGAGACCTACTTGTATTGTATATAGTCATAATATGTGAGCAAAATTCCCATGCTAAAATTCTGCCCAGTCCACATATAACAAACCAACAATGCGAATTAGCACATAATAATAATAATACCAGGTCAATAATAATATCAGACAGTTGTACGTTGGATTCAAGGTAATCAAATAGTAAGTTCAACAATATCAAAATAAACTACTATGAAAAGCTATGCGTAAAGCTTGATAAGAAAATTATGCAGGCAAAGAAGATTCAGCAAAAAGAAGCATTCCTTTTCAACTTGATCAAAACAGTATCTGATATTATTATTGACCTTGGTCGTTGACCTTCTGAAAATCGTCAAGTGTTAATTGCAGACCTATAGACCTGAAAGAAGAAACCAATCAGCATTTGTCTATTTAAGCAATTAAGTATTGACAAGAAGATGATAACCCACCGGGCAATAGCAATCAATATGGCTTCAATATACACATCCAACCATTAGTTTTCATAGTAACACGCTGATAAAAAATACAGACCATAAAAAAATACTTTAGGAATACTTTTGATGGAAATGAATCAATAATATTTTCATATGACAAATATAGATGCATTTATGTAAATTAGCGGTCAAAGATCAAAAAATTCAACAGCACACATTTTGAAACATCTATTTTGAAATGGAGGTAGTGCACTCTCAAAGGTGCGCCTGGTTTAAGTTGCATGAACAGCATAAACATGTAACCATTATTATGATGGACATGATTCCCATGAGAGAAACAAATCCATGTTTCATCGAATAATTAGTTTAAAAGGTCATATGTTCAATGTACAAAACTTAAGAAAGCAAGGCTAAACTACCTCATTAAATCAATATACGCTTCAGTCAACCTAAAAACACAACATATTTGTTTCCCTAATAATAATTATTTGTTAACTTTTTTCAAATGTCAAACAAAGACGCCATCTATTATCTACAAATGGCTTGAGGGAAAACAACTCATCCTTTAAGCATTCTCAAGAACTGCATCAAAGAAAACCGCAGAAAAACTTCTTTAGCCATCAACGGGTCTACATCAAGCGCTTAGAACAGAGTTTCTGCTGGTGGATGGAAGCAACTGATACAAAATAACCAAATCCCAACAAGATCCAAGACACTCAGCTTTTCTATGGCTTTCAATTTCCATAATTCGAATTTTCCACCTTTCTAACATATTAAACACCACGTATTACACAAAAATCTAAAAACGGAATACTGCAGTCCCTGTAATCTAAAACCAAATGATTCGACTCCACAGTTTCATATTTATAAATTTAAGCATTTCGGTAAACACCAGGGAAAATAAAAATAATTGTCTTTTGCTAGGAAGGCAAATCTTGTGATAGAAGATATATATCTTACTAAACCAATAGGCTCATGAGCACCAAAATTTCTTAAATCTACTGTTAGACTTGCCGGATTTAGATAAGATGAAAGACGGCATGTAGTTAAGCGATGGGAAACAGTATCAGTACGAAGTCCTGGTTGAGCCGCTGGATGCAACTTTCGTTTTGATAGTGAAGTGCGTAAAACAGCATGCGGACAGGCAGAGCAGTTTATGTGTAGGTATGCTCATGAGCAACAAAATTTCATAATTTGACCGCTAGACTTGCTGGATTTAGATAAGATGAAAAATGGTATGTAGTCAAGCGATGGAAAACAGTATCAAGACAATAATTTAGAAAAAAAGAATATCAATTTAAAATTATCTATCTATCTATCTATCTATCTATATATATATATATATATATTAAGGAAGAGAAGCTGTTTACCGAAGTACTCAATCGAAGCAGTTCCTATCGCCGACTCTGTAGCAGAGGCAACAACAGCATAAACAACCACTGAACCTTTAAAAAACCATTTGTAGCTACTCTGATGAAGACCTAACTCTCCATCATTATACATGGTATAAAATTGCGTCATGAGCATAGGAAATAGAACTTTATGATAGATTTACCGAAGCATGCAAAGAGAATGGAAGCGGCAAAAAAAAATAGAACCTTTTGTAAGTTATATTGAAGTATCTTAGAGAAAACTTCCTTGGGCACTAACCATGTAACAATTAGCCTGATTAAAACACTTGAGTAGTTTGGTCTGTAAAAAAGAGGAGAAAATTGTAGTTAGCGAACAACATCAGTGCAGCAAAGCATAAATAGACGGTCATTTTTGCTCTACAACCATGACCACATCCGAACTAACCACCTGGAGACACATGAGCAAATGTATTCATGACGTCCAGTCTCGTGAGCAAATGTTACGGAAATTACAGAAATTATGGAATGTTACATGAGCAAATGCAACCAAATAAGCAACCATGGTGAGGTCAAATGATACCTCTTTGGGCACGACGTCTAGTCTCGTAACCAATTCTGCAACGTGCAGCCTCTGCAAAAACTGAAACTGCATCAACAATCGGAAGAACACAACAAATACGAAATGAAATGAAGAAAAACGGGATTGAATTTGAATCGGAATCGGAATCACTCATTCCCTTCACCGATCTGTGAAGAAGAGGGTTCAACCACCCTGTCTACTCCATTTTACCCAACCATTAAATCGAAATCAAAATTTTCGTATGAAGCTTCAATAGTGAGAAATAATATCATCATGCCAGAAAAACATGCTTCCTTTTTCCAATTCACAGGCATCATAATTATATTCATAACTGGCTTCCACTCCTCAATCGCTTTATGAGGAAACATGTTCAATGTTACGGAAATTACAGAAATTACGGAATGTTACATGAGCAAATGCAATCAAATAAGCAACCATGGTGAGGTCAAATGATACCTCTTTGGGCACGACGTCTAGTCTCGTAACCAATTCTGCAACGTGCAGCCTCTGCAAAAACTGAAACTGAATCAACAATCAGAAGAACACAACAAATACGAAATGAAATGAAGAAAAACGGGATTGAATTTGAATCGGAATCGGAATCACTCATTCCCTTCACCGATCTGTGAAGAAGAGGGTTCAACCACCCGGTCTACTCCATTTTACCCAACCATTAAATCGAAATCAAAATTTTCGTATGAAGCTTCAATAGTGAGAAATAATGTCATCGTGCCAGAAAAACCTGCTTCCTTTTTCCAATTCACAGGCATCATAATTATATTCATAACTGGCTTCCACTCCTCAATCGCTTTATGAGGAAACATGCTCTGCTGCTCGCCGAACACCTTGGCGGGCTCCTCCGCGACCGCGTCGTCGTCCCCGAACGGGTTTGGCTCCCGGTCCATCCTCCCGCGAAGCATCTTCCCGCCGCCGAGGCCGCCGGAGCGGCCGAGGAGTCCTGGGGAGGCGCGTGGGGGCGGAGCGGAGGACGGGAGAGGCACCATGGCGGTGGAGGAGGAGGAGCGGTCGCGGAGGTGAGGAGGGACGTAAGAGAAGCGATCGGCGGCCAGGGCCGTTGGATGCGGGAGTGGAGGGAGGGGCGGTGTCGGCGGCGGCGGCTCCGGCTCCGGCCCAGGAGGTACGGGAGGAGGTCGCTCTGCGCAGATCTGCAAGGAGGCGGCGGCGGCGAGGTGGGGAGGGATTGATTTTTTCGAGGACGACGGCGTGGGAGGCCGCTTCGTGAGGCGCGCGCGCGCCCGAGGAAGGAGCGGCGAGGAGGCGAATACAATCCACAGGCGAGGCGTTGGATGCAACGCGGACGCTCGCAGAGGCGTGGGAGGAAGCTTCTGGCGAGACGCACGCGGCGCACGGGGGAAGGAGCGATCGAGGAGAGCCGACGTGGACACCTCCGGAGGTCTTGAAACCTCCGGAACCTAATATAGGTAATATTTCATCATGTCATATGGATACATAGTCACCGGTTTTCGAAAATACAAATAAGCGACAACCGATTATGAAAAAGTCGAATTTAACGTGACTAGTACATCGAAACTTATCTGCATTTTTATCAACTCGGTTTCAAAAATCCAAAATAAACAAAAAAAGATTGGTGGCCTTGTTAAGTGAACCTGAGAAGGTAATCTTATTCACTATTGTCATTTCTGTTCCAAATACACCGATTTTCGCTTAGCGTTGACCGAATAAAACATGTCCGGTTTTTCATATACCGAGATGCAATTTCGTGTTTCATGAAAGACAGAGCGAATACGGTTGGGTTTTTCGCTCTTACACAAAAATGTTATACAGATTTGAAAATACAGTAAATGTTGTGTATAGAATTCCAAAATTTCCTTATACATGTGCTGCATATATATATATTAAAGTATATACAGTTCAATAATATTTTTTCACCCTTTCACATTACTTTTCCTTCATAATTGTAATTTTATACATTACAACATCAATTATCACAGCTAAATATGTTTTTTCCTTAATTTATTGAGTTTGCCCTCCTATGTCCATTTCAATTGGCGACAGGGGGTGTCGCCATTTGAAATGGCGACAGGGGGCAAACTCGACATTTCCACTGCTGCCCCACGCAGCCAGAGGCTGGATGCCTCCTGTCGCCAATTCAAATGGCGACAGGACCCTGTCGCCAATTCAAATGGACACAGGGGGGTAGTTTTGCTATTTTCTTTTTCGGTATATTATTTCTGTAAATTTTGATTAAAATAATATTATTTAAAAAAAAATTCCAAATTCAAGCGCCCATAGGCCGACTCCGCGATAAAAATGCGCGCCGAGGCTTCTTCGGATATGGCGGTGCTGTGCAAGATGCAACCAACAGGCACGAGCGTTGAGGATTTAATTAGAGGTAATCTAATCCGATCGATCGATCCAATTGGATGGATGAGGAGGTCGGGGCCTGTCAGAGACCATGTGCCGCTGCAGCTGGTCGGTGGGCCACTCAGCTCCTGTGCTACACACGCTAGGAGAGCACCAAACGAAACCAACCGCCTCCCTGCAGCATAATAAGCTGCTGCCTGCTGATACACGCTTGCTCTCAGACATGTGATTTACATTATTACATATGAAAATTCGATCTTTTGAATAACGTGAAGGAAAGATAAAAAAAAGAGACGTTTTATGCATCACTATTTGATAGTTACATAAATATTAAAATATATAAACAATATATGTAATGATTACTTATCACTTTGTTTGCTTTAAGATTTATATAATTTACATCAAAAGTGATGCACGTGAACACCACTCAAAAAAGAAACTTAAAATGTGTATTCCTTTTTAAAGAATCCACTCAACCAACTCATCCAACTCTATATAAATAACACTGGTACGCTAATACAGTACACAACATATGGACAAAACAAGGGCACGGTGTGGAATTTTTCGTATTTATATAAAATTTGACCTGTATTCACAAAACAATACAATATTTTTACATATTTACAAAAAAACCCATTCACATTCGAAATTTGAAATTCCAGTTATGCTTACCCGAAATTTCAAATTTCAGGTATGGCGTATTCGGTTTGCCAGATCCCGGGTATTGAATTTTTGCCCATGATTTTTTTTGTTAGTCAAAACCGTGCAAATAAGCAAAAAGAAAAACTCAAAAACCGGGTATGGGATTTGTTTTTTTTTTTGTTAGTCAAAACTATGCAAATAAGCAAAAAAAAAAAAAAAAAAAAAAAAATGCCCGGTTTTTCATAAACCTGATATAAAGTTTGTTTTTTTTGTTAGTCAAAATTGTGCAAATAAGCAAAAGAAAAAAGAAAAACCTATACCCAATTTTTCAAAAATCAGGTATGGGGTTTGTTTTTTTGGTTAGTCAAAACCATGCAAATAAGCAACAGAAAAAGAAAAATCAATACCCGGTTTTTCAAAAATCCGATATTTGTTTTAATTAATACGAAATTTCCGCACGGTGTAGTATGTATAGCTCTCACGAAACGCGTACCTATGTCCTCCATTAGAGTGACCGGACGAGTACATGCTTGAATAAGCCCAAGAAGTTTTATTATTGATTAAGGAGAGGACTGGTAGAAAAATTTCCGAGATTTGTTTCAGGGGTCATAACAAATTAAATACGCGAAAATGTTGTATCGTTTTATGAATACGGGTCAAATGTTATATCAAATATGAAAATTTCCGCACGCTGTAGTATGTATAGCTCTCACGAAACGCGTACGTATGTCCTCCGTTAGAGTGACCGAACGAGTACATGCTTGAATAAGCCCAGGAAGTTTTATTATTGATTTTTTTGTTTGTCAAACCCGTGCAAATAAGCCAAAAAAAAAACACCATGCCCGGTTTTTCAAAAACCGGGTATGAAGTTTTTTTTTTTTTTTTTGTCAAAACCATGCAAATAAGCAAAAGAAAAAAAACCATATCTAATCTTTCAAAAACCAGGTATGAGGTTTGTTTGTTTGTTTTTGTTAATCAAAACTGTGCAAACAAGCAAAAAGAAAAAGAAAAATCCATATCCGGTTTTTCAAAAACCATGTATGAGGCAAAAAAAATGCAATACACGAGATCTGGCAAACCGAATACGTCATACCCAAAATTTGAAATTCCGGTTAAAATTCCGGGTTTTGTATAGCTGTCACCAAACGCGTACAAATGTCCTCCATTAGAGTGACCGAACGAGTACATGCTTGAATAAGCCTAGGAAGTTTTATTATTGATTAAGGAGAGGACTGGTTGAAAAATTTCCGAGATTTGTTTCATGGGTCATAACAAATTAACAACCATAGTGTACATTTTCCAGGTAAGATTCAGATGTTACGCGTACTAAACGCTACCAATATTGAGCCTTGAGCTATCGAACGGAGCCAGAATGCTGGTCTCTCCGGCCTGGGTTCGATCCCTGAGATTGAACTCAGAATTAAAATGGGTACACAAATATGTACTCATTAAATTGGGTGCATAAATGCGTACGCGTTAAGGCTCCGTTTGGCAACTTGGAACCGAGCTGTTTCTACTAGAATCTGGGAGAAACCCAGCCAAACGGGCTAAAACTCGGAATGATTCTCCTCGAAACGTTTCTTTTTTTTACACACCGTGGTTGAATCACCCTCAACCCCGTTTCACTAGTTTCTACTAGAATCTGGAATCGTACCAAACGGTTTGCAGAAAGTGATTATGATTCTACCTGAAACGTTTCTACCAAGAATCTGAAACTGTTTCCGTTTCTACTAGAATCTGGAACCGTACCAAACGGGGTAAGTGTAGAGATGGTAATTTTATTTGATTTATAGGTATATTCGTGGGTAAAAATCCTAATAGAGATGGATATATTCCTTTTTCATTGACACGGGTATGTTTATAGGGGCTAAACTTTACCCGACGAGTAAACGGGTATGGGTATGGGGGAGTTTCATCCATACCCGTTCCGCCCGATTACCCGCGATCTTCTAATTATATGTGGGCTACAAACGGGCGCCCAGTTAGCCCCTAATCCCCAATTTGTGATACCTCATATTAGTATTTTGTGATTGGTGATGCCGTGATGAGCGAATTATAATGTGTTTGATGACTGATGAATTATTTATATTTTAATTGTTGAACTTAAGCATGCGTGATGACTGATGAACTATTTTCATTTTAGTCGTTGAATTTAAGCATCTGTGTGTCATTTGTCTGTATGTGTTATTTTAATTATTATTCCCATGGTCACTTAAAATTTTGAATCATTGATAACCATTCTTCAATTCACAGAATGTTGTTGATTCCCATAATTTCATCAAAAGGATTGTATTAGTACCATAACTCATTAGCTCCTAGTGCTATTTGGTTTGAAGGATTGTTGATAGTAGCGGGTAAACGGGTATACCCCTTGGGTGTCAGGTATGGGCGAGATTCTTCACCCGCGATCCATCGCGGGTATACTCCTGAGGGAGATTTTGACTAGTGGGCATGGGTATGGGCGACCACTACATGTACCGTCGTACCTGATTGTCATCCCTAGTTAAGTGGGACAATGTGTTCCTGCGATTCGGAGGCTGTAGAGCCTCTGATCACTTCCTTAGCATGCAGAAAGGACATGTATGCGTACGTGTGGTGCATGAGTATGAGGCTGTAAGCCTTCGATCACTTCCTTAACATGTGGAAAGGACATGTGTATTTATGTGTGCGTGTGGTGCATGAGTATCATATACGTGGGTTGTGTGCATCCTTGTATCCCTTAAATAAATAAACACTGCCAAGATTGCATGAGAGACCGTAATCATTCAATTAACAAGCTGTTTATCTACCTAACTGCTTCTTACCATGCTGCCACAAACCTTTCCTGATACCGGACTACAACATGAAGCCGATGTTATCTGCCGCGCGCGGTGATAAGAAGGGATGGCCAAATCCGGCCTGCCTTCCTGGCTGAAAGAAGAAATATCAGACAGCCGCAGCGTCGTCACCGTCGCAGGTCGCTGTGACGAGCGCTGTGCCCTCCAAAAGGAGACGAGAGAAATACCCGAAATACAACGACGGAAGAGAGAAGAAACTCGGTCTCGCAGGAAAGGAATTAAAGAGCAAGGAGAGGTGAGGTGGGGCCGTGGCGTCAGAGCAGCGCCGTTGGCCCGGTCCGTTGGGAGTCGGGATGGCTCACGTGCGGGGGGTTGGCTCTGGCGTGCGGACACGGCGTAGCGTGTCCCGCGTGGTCGCCGGCCCGTCGGAGCCAACCGCCCATCGCCCGTGACCGGCTGCCGCAGATGGCCTCGTCCGTTGGTGCTAGCACGCACGGACACGTCAACCGGCCGTGCAGTGTGTACCTATGGATCCTCTCTTCGCCCTTTTTTCCCGTGATTGTGGGTGAAGTTTTGTCGAGAGCTTTTGTCTTACTTTGCGAGGGGCCAATTGAGCCAAAGTTCGATTTTTGTGAGGCTAAAATGGCTGACGGCTACGCTAATCAGGCGTGCTTTCTGCATAGCGCGAGACTTTTTTTTTTTTTCAGAAAAACTAAAAAACGGTATACCGCCAGAATTCAGATATCAAACTCATAAACTTATGATTTTTCAGACTGAAACTCATGAAACTTGCACTAAAAGCGATAAAACATGAACTGATTTAAACTAAACATCAAACTCATGAACCAAAGATCAAACTGATAAGTTTCATAAGTTTCATGGCTATACCGTTGCCTAGTCACTTTTTTTTTTTTTGTCTTAGCTGCCCTGTCAGCGTTTGGACTTTGCCCGGTCAGATCAAATCGAAATGGTTCGTACCTTGGACATTGTGGTGGTGGTGATGGTGTGTGCGGGGACTAAAATGCCATCACGCACCGATCTTACAAAGAAAGAAAGAAAGAAAGAAAGAAAGAAAGAAAAGGATTTCTTGTGATATTTCTACGATATGTCATGTACCATGGTGCAAGAAAGCGCCTTTGACGGCAGCAACGCAGTAGGACGAGAGCGGACGGACGGAGCAATGCATCTCTGATTGGACAGTGGACACCCAAGTCTCCTCGGCCGAGAATGCGTAGATATTGGGACAAAAAACCTGTCTCCGTAGCAGCAAATTGACGCGAAAAAAATACCACATCTATACATGTACCAAACCAAGCGCGACCGTAGATGAACAGTTGGAACGCAACTTGTCCTCTGTCCAACACGCAGCAGCCTGCATGTTCCATAACCTGTCGTCATCATTATCACTAGGAAGATTTGCGCGCTCCGCCGCGCCGTACGAAATTTGATCCAAGTTTTTATTTCTGAAAAAAAGACAAAAATATCCAAGATAATACACGTTTTGAAAAATATTAGAGATTGTTCTAGACAATATTAGATTTCGAGTTGGCAAAAAAATTACAGATGCCGAGTTTAACACCCTATGCGTTCACCGGGTAATTGATTTTCCACCTGGAAAAGCGAGGAAAAACGGACAAAAACGAAGAAACGACAAACGAAAAATGAATATCCATTTTTTTTTGAGAAACGGCCAATGAAAACATCATTTTTCGGGGAAAACGGGGAAAAACAGATCCGGCGAAAAAAATGGATCACGAAAACTTTTTTTTTTTTTGAAAAGCGGTCAACGAAAATATTTTTCGCATGCTCTGGAGGAAAAACGGACCACGAAAGCATTTTTTTTATGCAAAACGGAGAAATGACTTGAACGTAAAGCGCGGGGACCTATTTGTTATAATTTTGGACCTGTTCGCTATATTGAAAAATTAGGAAAGGGCTCGTTCGCGATTCGCATTTAACGGGAGGTCCTTCCTATAAAACGGCCAACTAAGGACCTAAACGCGAACCGGGAAAAAATATTTTTCTCTCACATAAAATTACGTAGGGACCTATTCGTAATTTCGAAGAACCTAAGGGCTTTTTCGCAAAATTAAAGATGGACACGTGGGGTGCTTGCCCTTGCGGCATTCTCTTCCTCTATAATAGAGGTGATATTAGTATTTATCAGTATTTTTTCTAGGGTAGTGATAATCTGAGAGCTACGGGTGTTGCCATGCGGCGTCCCTCCCTTCACCTCTCCTCTTCCCCTTTTCCAACCCTTCTTTCCTTCTCTATCACAGTTGAATCAAAACTTTCGGTGCAAATCTTTAAAGTAAAAGGCTTTTGATCCAGAAATTTTCTATTAAACCGAAAACATTTGGTCTAAAAACTTTCAGTTCGAAATCTTTCGATTAAAAAAATTGGTTTAGAAAACTTTTGATTAAAAACCTTTCAAAATTATTAAAAATATTTTCTATTAGAAAACTTGAGAGAGGATTTGAAAAAAAAGAACTTTTGCCGAGGAGAGGGAACGAGGGAGGCAAGGGGAATAGAAGGGACATCACCAAGTGGCATGACAAGAGAGCATTTGAAGTGGAAGGGAATTGGGAAACGAAAAAGGTGTAGCCACATTTTGCAACGAGAGTCATCACTAAATAATTAGTGAAGCTAAAACCTCGTATTAGCAAAAACCTTTTTTTCCGTGTGCTTATCCGTTATGCGTGTATTTCACCGGTTGAAAAATGCTGATATAAGACTTGTAAAACAGGGGATGACGTAAAAACAAACATTATTTCTTCCTAGTTTTCTCTCGCGCATCTCACAGATACACATCATGCATGACAAGTGACAACACACCGTGAGTCCGTGACCCCTAGGTCAGATCGTTGGCCGTGCATGCCTCTCTCTCTCTATTTTTCTGGTTAAAATATTACATCTTTTCTTTATGGATTACCAGCGCAACTTGGCGAGGTTGCACGCATACTTTTTTGGATCATGGCGCGTTTCACGCTGAAATCATGCATCCAGATCCACTAGGGCGAAGATAATCATCTATCTGTTTTTCTAAAGAGGGGAAGAGTACGAGAAAATCTTCTCTCGATTAAAAATACCATGATATCTCTCTACCTGACTCATCTCTACTATTCTAAAACAGCATTTGGTGGCAGTGGTTTGTTTTTCCCACGTCATTAATTGCTGCTTAATTGCCCTGCTTAATTAAAAATACCATGATATCTCTCTTGATTAAAAATACCATGATATCTCTCTTGATTAAAAATACCATGATATCTCTCTACCTGACTCATCTCTACTATTCTAAAGCAGCATTTGGTGGCAGTGGTTCGTTCTTCCCACGTCATTAATTGCTGCTTAATTGCCCTGCGCAAGAAACGAAGCGTTGCTTTAATTAGCCAGCTTTCGCAAAAAACAAAGCGTTAAAGATAAATGTTTGATCTTGTGAAATAATTTTTTTAATTTTTATTTTTCGTTATCAATTTTGTTTTTCGTAGCAACGCACGGGCATGTAACTAGTAACAGTAAACCAGCTGATAAGTGATAACGACAGTCATGTCTCCACTACAGTGCATGTGACTCACCTAAGTTTTCTTTTTAAATCTTCCGACTGTAATTTGTCGATGGTCAACCAGCATTCTACGAAATGGGATTGCTGTAATTTGGCTTTATGAAGAATTCAGAGAGATATTTGGACTCGGTACATGCATGCTCCTTTTCGTCGTCGAAATGACGCAAGATAGAAAGGAAGAGGCGTGGATTCGGTGCACACGGTCTGAAAATCCTATTTTGTCTCTGCAAGACGGACGCGAGGTCGCTAGTCCTTGAAACTTGCTACCGCTCCAGGTCAATGCATTACAGTAAAACCCGCTGGTAAGTGATACTCTAACCACAATCATTGGTGCGATTATTGGAAAAACAGTACGAGAAAATCTTCTCTTGATTAAAAATACCGTGGATATGAACAAGCGTATTTCTGTTCTCTAGGTACAAGACGGACACACATAACTCGCGTATATTACATTTATGTACCGTACACGTGTGTCCTTTACATATGTTAAGAATGTGATCAGAGGTTTTGCAGTCTTCGGAGCGTGGAAACACGGTGTCCTACTTAACATATACGTGTACGTGTACCCATTTTAATTTACTGTCGGACCCCGGAATAACACCTCCGAAATCCTCTGTGTATTCTGTACTAGTCCAGGAAAAGCTAGTACACACAGTAGAAATGAAACCATAGCATATCCAGCGTTCTTTATTAATAATAAATATTCAAGGATTACAAAGGGAATGGCGCGCAGGCCAACAAATAAATAAACGAATAAATAAAGCAGCGGAAATGAAGACAAATAGATAGAGCCCAATTAATTTGCCACAGGCAATCGACTGGGGACGCGGCCTAGTCCAACTGTTCCTCACCATCGTGGTACTCCTCCTCTGAAGTGGTAAATTAAGCAAGGGTGAATACATACGTACTCAGCAAATCACACTAGAGATGCAATATAAATGTACAGGTATTCAAAGGATGGCAATATGGTTTGTTTAAGCATAAAGCAACAGTTTAAAAACATTTTCAATAATTTAAAAGGCTTACTTTATTCCAAAATCAAATCTATACATTTTAACTCAGGAATCTCTCCTGGAATTGGCTAAGTTTTACCCATGATGGACTCCCTCCATCCAATCATCATTTTGGAAACCAAATTTCAATTTACCAAAGTCTAGTCTGAAAATGGCTTGCTCGGCATGCCCATAACCGCGGGCGCGGCTAATCGATTAGTTTGACACTCTGCAGAGGTTGTACAACTTTACCCACAAGACATAATATTTCCCTTTTATGTCAACACACTTCCTTTGGTGAGCGACAGAGAAACATATGACAAGGCCCTATTAATAAATCATACATGTAGTCATGCCCGCTAAGGTTTCACCGCTGAAAGACTCCCTCTAATCAGAAGCCCCCTCTTGCGCCAGAGTGGCAGCATCTCGCTTTCACCACACCACTACCACCATATGGCATGACTGTCCATGAAATGATTTAATAAGGATAGCCAGATCTGTCCCATTCCGCACTTCGTGGTAGTACGATTAGGCTTTACATTCAATAAACTCAGGCCAGGTCCTTAATTGACTAGGCGAGACTTTCCACAAACCCAGAACCATGACCTCCCCACTTTCCAACCAATTCTCGCCTGGTCTAAGTCATTTTCATTTTAACCATACTAATCTCCACATTAATACTAATAATGTTCACTATAAGTTTCCAATTGTACATTATATCATTTTGGCATAAAGTTCCCCAAAATTTTCCTAAGTTCAGTTCTATGCATGGCTAAACAATGTCTAACTAATACCATAGTCATTACTCATATTTTTACTAAGGTTACAAGGGTATCGGAATTCAAATGTCAAAGGTCGCATATCGGAATTGGATTTAACTATCATTTAAAACTAGGTCGGAAATTAATGTTTATAGTAAATAAGCATGCAATAATTGTAAATACAACATACAAGTTTATAAAATTGGGAGCAATATGGTCAAGGGAGTGTGACTTGCCTGGTTCGACGAGTTGCTACTCGAAATCGTCGTTCGGGAACTCCTCGGACTCTCCGTAATCTACGCGCGAAAAACAACCAAATTCAAATAAAGTCCAAACGAATACAAATAAACCCAAATTGAACTTCAAACTAGCTCTAAACTGAAGTTTGAGATTTCTAATGAATTTAGGAAGAAGAACGGAGCCAATCGGAGTTCGAACGGGCGAAAACGGGCTCCCGGAAGTTTAAAAACAAATAAAACGGACTTTTTCTGGAATTTTTCGGAATTTTTAAATCATTTTTAAAAAGAAAAACCGAATTACTGCGTCATGCTGACGTCAGCAGCAATTTTCGGATTTTCGATTTATTTTAAAAACAAAAAACCCGATTTATGACGTCATCGCTGACGTCATAAATGTTTTTGGAATTTCTTTTTTTTTCTTTTATTAAAACTGACAGGTGGGCCTCCCGGCTCGGCGTGGACTGGGTCCACGCGATGGCACGCGCGTCTGCACGCTGCTGAGTGGAGCGGCGCTGGCGGCGCGGTACCTGGCAGCCGGCCGGAGCGGAGGGAGGGCGGCGCCGGCGGCGGCGAGGCCGGAGGCGGCGGCGCCGACGCGGGGCCGGAGGAGGCTGGAGGGAGGCGACAGCGCGGCCGGGCGCGCGGGCCTCGGCTTCGGCCGAGCCGGGACGGGCGGCGGCGCGGCGCTGGGAGGAGAGCGGAGAGAGAGAGAGAGAGGGCACAGAGAAGGGAGGGGTCCTCGGGGTTTTATAGGGGTGGGGAGGCGGCGCGACCAACGGGCGCGCGATAGCGCGGGCGGCGGTTATGGCGAGATGCCGCGGCGGCGCGTGGCGCCAGAGGGCGGGGCCGGCCGTTGGGCGGCGGCGCGCTGGGGCGGGGAGAGCAGGGCGTGACATTTACCCACACGAGAGATGCTAAGTTCAATCCCGAGAATCGAACCCCGACCGGATGATGAGCAACACTCACTTCACCGGCACACCCCGTCAGTGAGTTCAGCTCTGACTAGTTAGGCTGTCTAGATTTTTTTTGTTTGTTTGTTTGTGAGGATTTACACAATTAATGCAAGCGTTTTGCAACCTCTGCATTGAAATCTGTCCCACTAATCTGTGCTGAATTCTTTCACGAGAAAGGCCAGGCAAAGAAATCCACAACGCCGGGCTCAGCAAGAAAACGAACCGAAATACAGATGCGGCAATGCGAACGTAATCATACCAGGAACACATATACACCGGTTATGCGTCGATCAGGAAGATGCTCTACTTAGGAGGGCTCACTTGGAACACGGGAGTACGGGACTAAAACTAAGAGTAACTCGAATTAACGGGCCGGCCATTCGGTATGGAGTCCCAGGCGACTGGATAGGTAGGACGATAAGAAGATAATCCATGATTGCCGAGAGGAGCGAAGCAAAGCAGGCAGGAGGCGCATGAGTCACCCGGTCACGGCTTAAATCATGGCTTATGTAGCTCTTCAGACCTTATTTTTTCTTTTCAAAAATCTAACTTTCTCGTCTACGCATTTGCAAATTTCGCATCCTCTCTCATTGTGAAAGACGCGGCAGACGACATATATGACCTGCCGCGCATGAGGAGCGCGGAAACTTATCGACACTGTGGCAGCGCCCTGCCGCGATAGGGTAGCGTGGAAGCTCTCTTGCCACGGTGATCCACGCCGCTCTGCTCTCTGAGCGCTGTCGCGGCGCCAACCAGTTTTCGTACTCGTCGAGCGTTATAGGAAGTTTTTGCGCTCTCATGCTAGATAGAAGTGAGGGAGGGAACTAAAATTTATATATATGCGTACGTGTAAGATTAGATTTAAGAAGAAAAAAATAGAACAAACCCAACGTGTTAGATTAGTGTTAGGAAACCGGATTCGTATCCGATATGGACTCTTCCTTATCTCTAAGCAGAACCGCTATATATAGGAGGCAGGGGGTCACCCCATTGTAGACAAGCATACAGAATAATAAAGCAGACCCGTTCCTCCTCATATTGTGTCTCTCGCCCTCTCTCTCTGTTCTCCAGTTTAGATCTATTAGGCAACCCCGGACTATTCGATAGCGAGGTTGTCTAACACGTTATCAGCACGAAGCTCTACCCGACGAACAGATTGAATAGGTGAGAAAAGGTGAGAATACGAGGATTGAATCTAATCGCTCGTCTGATTCCATGCACGCATCTACGTAGCATGAAGCTACGAGTTTGCGGGGTTTTCTTTTAATTTTCTGTACGAAGTATGAATGAATCTAATCGTGGCATGAAGCTACAAGTATACATCTAACCGTGGCACGAAGCTACGAGTATGCATCTATAGCACTGTAGCACGAAGCTACAGATCAAGCCCGCAACCGAAGCATGGGCACCCAGTACCGTTCGCAGCCATGGCCCGCACGTAGCGCCGCCCGCCGCTATCGGCATCTACGCGCACATAGCGTGGGCTCGAAGCCATCGTCTCGAGAGCCGGTGCCTCGCCTCCGTGCCTGACCATCACGCAAAGCACTGCCGTCGCGCTCACTGGAGCTTCTTTGCGGCGCCATCGCTTTGGCCGTTCTTGCGCCGTCGAAAGATACAACTTGGCACGAAGCCATTGAGATGAAGGTCACGTCTGCCGGTTTTTCTGGCCAATTGCAACGGACGACGACTCGAGACAGTTTGAAGCCACTTTCACCGCACCTGGCCACGAAGGCCACCGGCCCGCCGCTCCTCCGCCCGACAGCGTCGGCCCTGTAGGCCACCACCGCCTAACTTGAAAGTGCGTGTGCGACCGCCCAAAGCCGCCGGAAGACTGGCGCCCAAAGTGCACCCTGGGCCCGCGCTGGAGTACGGCTTCCCAAGCATGAAGCCGCTGATGTGCACAGAAGTTGGCCCAGCCGCCGCTGCTTGAAGCCGCACAGAAGAAATATGCCGTCCCGTAGCACGCGCCGGCCGGCCTCGATTCACGCATAGGATCGCCGACCGACTCGGTCTGTGCACGAAGCACGCCACCCCTGCTATTGGCTCGACCTCCCTGCAGAGCACGAAACGCGCCGCTACCGCCACTAGCTCGGCCTCCCTGCAGCGCACGAAGCACGCGCCGAAGCCGCTTGCAGCCGGCTGCAGCGCTCCCGCCTCCACAAGACGCACGAAGCGTCGCCGCGCTCGCAGCGCCCCGTCGCCTCAATTCCCAGCCAGCCCACCCCGGACGGCGCGCGCGGCTACCGGTGTCGCCGCTCCGACCGGCTTTATTGCCGTAGCGCGTCGCTCTGGCTACCCACCGGCATGAAGCCATGCGCCGCCTCAGCCTTCCACGGCTTGAAGCCACGATGGGCGACCGCCGCTCGGCTCCGGCCTTGAAGCGCGAGCCCGACAAAGAACTTTGCTTTGGCTGCGGCCGAGCCGCCACCACGCCGCCACGAGTCGCCGTCGCGAGCCTCCAAGCCGCCACGCGCCACGGCGCTGCCGCACGCTGCCCAGCCGGATGGAGATGAAAGTGCAGAGAGAAAAAAAAAGGATGCTTGGACATGTAGTCCAGTACCCATTGGACACGAAGTCAAATAAATAATTGGACATTGTCCTTTGTCCATCCAGGCCATCGTGCAGGCCCGAACCAAGTGATAAAACCATATTGGATCTGGCCTTGGCGCACGGGGGGAGGGGGAATTTACCCCCTTACCCCCGGTTGTCCTTCAATTTTTTTTTAACTTTCTGTTCGAAAAATCAGTAGAAAATTTGAAAATTTGATTAAAATTGCCAGAAAATTCCTGAAATTTATCAGGAAATTCCAGAAAATTTATGAGAGTTTATTTATGAATTTTTGTATGAATTTTTGCAATAATTGCCCCGTTTAGAATATCGGAAATTCCTGGGAATTTATTTTCCGAATTTATGAATTTATGAATTATGTCATGTTGATATTTGCTGAAATTCAATTTCCTGTTGTAAAGTAATTCTGAAAATTGCTTGGAAATTAGCAGAAATTATGAAAAATGTTAGGAAAATTCCAGAATTTCTCATACAACAGTTTATGAGAACATGAGTGGTTGGGATTTGATTTTGGTAATGAATAAACAGATATGAGACAATTGGTGTCTAGGAAAACACACATGAGGCTTGGTTCTTTA
The DNA here is from genome assembly GCA_036346355.1 of Rhipidocladum racemiflorum. Lineage (NCBI taxonomy): Eukaryota > Viridiplantae > Streptophyta > Magnoliopsida > Poales > Poaceae > Rhipidocladum > Rhipidocladum racemiflorum. Next base: position 28,383,534 of record CM070571.1, read on the forward strand.
ATTGGCACCCGGAAACGGGAAGTGCTCCCTCCCTCATGTGAGCCCTAGGGGCAGTTGACTGGCCAAGAGTCAAATTGACAGAGATATTCATTACCTGCTTTCGTTCCTCGACCAACAAGAATTATATAAGTTGTAATTAGACTTATGCCATGTTTAATTCATGTTGCAATTTATTTTCTGTTATCAAGTGATGCTGGAAAATTGCTGTATAATTAACAGAAAATTGCCAAATACTGAGAAAAATTCGGAAATTTCTGAGAATTTATTTCCGCATTTATGAATTTATGAATTGTGCAATTATTGTTTATTCTGAATTTATGAATTGTGCAATTATTGTTCTGTTCCATGCATTGTATTTATTGCTTTAATATAATTTATTATGAAATTCAAGCACGCCGCACGAAGCGGCCACCGTCGCGCCAGGAAGGCCGACGCGCATGGAACTGAATGCACCATGCGCATGAAGCCGCGTTAAAATCGATCGCATGAAGCCGATCGTGCATATGAATCTGATCATTTGCACGAAGCCGATCACCTACATGCACGTAATTGTATTTCTAAATATTTATGAATCTTATATTTATGAATCTGTGTATATATGAATTTTGCAGTTATGAATACTGTATTGATGAATCCTGCATTTATGAATCTCGCACTTATGAATTTTGCATTTATGAATTCCGTACTTATGAATCTTGTACTTATGAATTTTGCATTTATCTTTGTATATATGAATCTTGATATTATTGCTTTCTTTTAGTTTGCTGGAAACTCATGAGAATTCAATTATGCATTTTATTGAATCTAGCAGCCATTTCCTATTAGATTGCACGTAGTAATCTAATGGAAGAACCTTATGAATGTGCAAAGGTGTGGCATTATCTAACGTGAGTTTTTGAAGAATTGACATGAATTGTCAGAATTATCTCACATAGACATCAGATTGCATAATGAATAGTAAGCTCTCGAAGAGCATACTTTTTCTCATGAATAGAATTGCAATTTATTCTTTATTCCAAAGATTCTTTCTTTACAAGCAATTTTTTTTAATTACTTAGCCACTTTATGATTAGAATTATTTTTCTTTTCATCTAGAAATCGTGTAGCGCCCAATGGAGGAAATATGCATTGTTGATAGTGGCACAACAAATACCATCTTAAGAGAGTCGAAATACTTCCAGACGATCACGAAGAACGCTGGAAGGATTACGACTATCGCAGGAAGCGATACGCATATAATAGGCTCAGGAAGAGCTACAATTATATTGCCAATGGGTACAACTTTGGTAATTGAAGAAGCCCTCTTGTACCCTGAATCAACCCGCACTCTCTTAAGTTTCAAAGATATCCGCGCCAATGGGTTTCACGTAGAAACCAATGAAGAAAATGGCAAAGAACACTTGTGCATTGTGAAGCACGCGAATATGGAAAGATGGTACTAGAAAAATGTCCCTCATATGAATCAGGTTGTACTACACGAAAATCAATGCACACGCAAAGGTATACTTCTTTGAAGACTGTCTTTAGAAGCTCTGAATTATTTTCTTTATGGCATTGTAGATTAGGTCATCCTGGTCTTAGATTGATGAGAAATATAGTTAACAACTCACAAAGTCATGGCATTAATGTTAAAAAAATTTTCCCGAATCATGAAGATTTTGTGTGCCATGCATGTGCCACCGGGAAATTAATAACTAGACCCTCTGTTATGAAAGTGCAACATGAAATCCCTGCATTCCTGGAACGCATTCAAGGGGATATTTGCGGTCCGATTCAGCCCTTGTCGTGGCCGTTCGATACTTTATGGTGCTCATTGATGCTTCCTCGAAATGGTCGCATACATGTTTCTTTGTCAACAAGGAATCATGCATTCGCAAAGTTGACCTCGCAGATCATCGTAATTAAGAATGCTTTTCACGATCATCGCGTGAAGTCCATTCGATTGGACAATGCCGGTGAATTTACTTCCAAGGCATTTGATGATTATTGTACGAAAGAACGGAATAAGCTGTTGAGCACTGCATCGCACGTCCATACGCAAAATGGGCTAGTGAAGCACTAATAAAGAGGATTAAGTTCATTGCCGGACCGCTCTTGCAGAGTTGTAACTTGCCCAACACTTGTTGGGGACACGCAGCCTCTGCACGCAAAGAAGACTCATCAATTATAGACCATCGGCCTACAACATCCATTCACCAATGCAATTAGTGCAAGGGGTTATCCCAAGATTTCCCATCTTAGAAAATTTGGTTGTATGGTATATGTACCTATACCACCCCACAATGGATCGCAATGGGCCCTCTTCGCAAGTCCGGGATATACGTTGGTTATGAGAGTGCATCCATAATCAGGTATTTGGAACCCATGATCGAGACTTACACACGGCCGATTCGGCCGATTGCATCTTTGACGAGGACCATTTCCGTCATTAGGGGAGAGAATCAACCATTGGATGAAAAATGCCGGAAATAGTATGGCATTCCTTTGGGATCCCAGCGCATGACCCTTGCACTAATGAAGCAAATCAAGAAGTCCAAGATAATTGATTTGCGAGAATTTAGCAAATGAATCGCCTGATCATTTTGTGATCTCAAGAGCGTGGTTAAGTCGCATGTACCCGAAGAAATGCACCAGAGAGGGTGGAAATACCAAAGAAATCAGAAGGTATCCCTCATCCTGTTCAGAGGCCTCAAAGAAAAAGAACAGGAGATCTGGCTTCTCAAACCCAAAGTACCCGGAGACGTCTGGGGAAAACTGGGCGAGAGGACTTACCACAGCCAATCACAAAAGTGCCCCAAAGCAAGAAGGGGAGCCGGTTGAGACCTGCACCGGAAAGAAGCCTGTGGAAAAGGCAATTCCAGATCTGAACCTTCCATTGGAAGAAGCCGCCGGAAATAATGTGTGCGCACACATTGGCGGAGAAAAACTAAAGGAACTTGCTCCTGGAATGGGAAATAGCAATGAAGAGCAAGTAGAAGTGCACGAAGCACCCCATGATGAAATGGTCATAAACTTTGTAATAACAGGAGAATCGATGAATAGAGCAACAGCCAATGTCGATGCATACTTTGCAAAGAAGATTGCCACGATCATTAATCATGATCCCGAGCCCGCATCTCTCGCAGAGTGCAAGAAAAGGCTCGATTGGGAAGATTGGAAGAAGGCAATCACCGCATGAGTTAGTCTCTCTAAACAAAAGAGAGGTGTTTGGGCTGTGTGCCGCACGCCTCCCCATATAAACCCGTAGGTCACAAATGGGTTTTTGTTCGCAAGAGAAACGAAAACAATGAAGTTGTAAGGTACAAGGCAAGGCTTGTCGCTCAAGGTTTCACTCAACGTCACGGGGTTGATTATGAAGAAACCTATTCTCCGGTCATGGGCGGAATTACCTTTAGATACTTGATCTCAATGGCGAGTCCAACTTGAAGTTGAAAATGAAGCTAATGGATGTTGTCACAGATATTTGTATGGAAACTTGGATTCGGAGATTTATATGAAAGTACCTAAGGTATCCCTATCCCGAACCAAGACAGAGCAAATGAAACCTATACAAGTGTGAAATTGGAGAAATCATTGTATGGGCTAAAACGATCGGGAAGAATGTGGTACAATCGTTTGAGTGACTTTCTCTGCAAGAAAGGCTATACGAGCAAAAAGATTGTCCATGTGTATTTATACAACGATCCACGAATGGATTTTGTATAATATCCGTCTATGTAGATGACTTGAACATCATTGGGACGGATGAGGAAATTGAAGAAGCATGCACATACTTGAAATCTGAGTTTGAAATGAAAGACTTGGGTAAAACCAAGTTCTGTTTAGGCTTGCAGCTTGAACATGTCCAAGGCGGAATCTTGGTACACCAAGCATCCTACACGCAGAAAGTGTTGGAGAGATTTGGCTTTGAAAAGGCATACCCCGCAAAGACCCCAATGGTCGGAAGGTCACTCCAAGCAGACCTAGACCCGTCTGAGGCCTAAAGAAGAGGGAGGAAGTCACGGGAGCGGAATTCCCATACTTGAGTGCAATTGGAGCGCTCATGTACCTTGCGAATAGCACTAGGCCGGACATTGCGTTCGCGTGAATTTGCTAAGCGATGCAGTCTGAGAACCCACCAAAAGGCATTGGAAAGGGTGAAGGACATCTTCCGTTACCTTCAAGGAAGCAAAGACCTCGGCTTGTTTTACGTAAGAAACAATGAATTGAATTTAGTTGGCTATGCCGATCTTTGAGTACCTATCGGACCGCATACCGGCAAGTCACAAACCGGGTATGTTTTCCTTTGCGGTGGAACAGCAATTTCTTGGAAGTCGTCTAGCGGACTCTTGTCTCGACGTCGACTAACCACTCGTAAATCATTGCATTGTATGAAGCCTCTCGGGAATGTGCATGGCTTGAAGAATGGTTCACCACATCCAAGTCATGTGGTCCGAACATGGAACAAACCCCACTATTATCTATGAAGATAATGCAGCTTGTGTTGCACAAGTACAAATGGGATATGTGAAGAGTAACCTTACAAAGCATATCAACCCCAAGTTCTTTTATGCTCATGAAATGCATAAGATGAGCGAGATAAAGATATCTTGCATACTAAGTCGTGTGAAAATCTCGCAGATTTATTCACTAAGTCACTCCGACATCTTCCTTTGAAAGATGTATTAGAGGAATCGGGATGATGAGGCTTAGAGAAGTGCGATTTCAGGGGAGATTTTTCACATACTCCTACATAAATCTCAAACATTAAGCTTGAGTACCCAACGTAAATCTTGAAGATTAACATTGAAGTTTGGGTGGATTGTACTCTTTTCCTTAAGTAAGTTTTTCATTGAAGTTTTCTTACATAAGGTTTTGATGAGGCAATCCGTGCAACACAAAGCAGCGTGTGCTATGTACTCTTTCTCCAATTATTTTTCCCACTTGGTTTTATGGAGTTTTAATGAGGCATATGCATCTCGCAATGAAGAGTCCAAGGAGAGTGTTAGGAAACCGGATTCGTATCCGATATGGACTCTTCCTTATCTCTGCGAACCGCTATATATATAGGAGGCGAGGTCACCCCATTGTAAACAAGCATCTGAGAATAATAAAGCAGACCGTTCCTCCTCATATTGTGTCTCTCGCCTCTCTCTGCATTATAGGTTTAGATCTATTAAGCGGCGGACTATTCGATAGCGAAGTTGTCTAACAATTAGAATGAGTTCACCACGGTTCCCACGAAATCGCCGAGCAGACAGACCGTCGCCGGTCGGTCGGCCACCGGCCCACCACCGTTCCTTTCCTCCCGCTGCTGTTCCCAACAACCATCCCGAACACTCAACCGCGGTCGCCGTGCCACGTCACCACCGCGTCCTCACCCCCCACCAACCCCACGTGCACCAGCTCACCGGCTGCACCCGGTAGCCGCTGCTGCCCACCCCTTCACCTCCCGTCCCCGCCAAAACTCACCGCCGCCCACAGCCACCGACTGGGGGTCCCCATCTATCCGGCCCCACCGGCCATGCTATGGGAGACGGCTTTATTACGCGCCATGCCCCGTCGGCGCCAGCCAAGCCTTCTCAGCCTCCTCAGCCCGCCGGCGACGCCTCCGCTGCGCTATAAATACGAGACGCTCCGGCTCCGGGCTCTTTTTCCCCACCTCCCCTCGCCTCGAGATTCGCGCTTCCGTTCGCGTTCGCGGCTTAGATCTCGCGCTCGCTCGCCGGCGCTTGGCCTAGATCTGGCCGGAGATCTGTGAGGAGGGGAAGGGAGGGGAGGGAGGGAGGGAGGGGGAGACATGGAGCCGGCGGTGGGCGGCGGGATGCGGCGGGCGGCGTCGCACACCTCGCTGTCCGAGTCGGACGACTTCGACCTCTCGCGGCTGCTCAACAAGCCGCGGATCAACGTCGAGCGCCAGCGCTCCTTCGATGACCGCTCGCTCAGCGACGTCTCCTACTCCGGTGGCCACGCCAGGGGAGGGGGCGCCTTCGACGGCATGTACTCCCCCGGCGGCGGACTCCGCTCCCTCGTTGGCACGCCGGCCTCCTCGGCGCTCCACTCCTTCGAACCCCACCCCATCGTAGGCGACGCCTGGGAGGCGCTCCGCCGCTCCCTCGTCTTCTTCCGCGGGCAGCCCCTCGGCACCATCGCCGCCTTCGACCACGCCTCCGAGGAAGTCCTCAACTACGACCAGGTGGCTACCACTACTCGTGCTAGTTGCTACAGATTCTGCAGTGAATTTTTAAGTTCAAATCCTGTGAATCGCATGTTTTTGATGTATGCTTATCTGATTTGGGAAACTTGTGGGGGCAGGTGTTTGTGAGGGATTTCGTGCCCAGCGCGCTGGCGTTCCTCATGAACGGCGAGCCGGAGATAGTCAAGAACTTCCTGCTGAAGACGCTGCTGCTGCAGGGGTGGGAGAAGAAGGTCGATCGGTTTAAGCTGGGGGAGGGGGCCATGCCGGCAAGCTTCAAAGTGCTTCATGACGCTAAGAAGGGTATCGATACCCTGCATGCCGATTTTGGAGAGAGCGCAATCGGGAGGGTTGCGCCGGTGGATTCGGGGTTCTGGTGGATCATACTATTGCGGGCGTACACAAAGTCCACTGGGGATTTGTCGCTTGCGGAGACACCCGAGTGCCAGAAGGGGATGAGGCTCATACTGAGCCTGTGCTTGTCTGAGGGGTTTGATACCTTCCCGACATTGTTATGTGCTGATGGTTGCTGCATGATAGATCGCAGAATGGTAAGCTCTAGACTAATGCTCTAGTTTTCAATATGTTTCAAGTCTATACTTAGCATTTCTATTAGTCTTTTGTTAGAGAGCAAATGTCAGTGCTGGAGTCATCTAACACGTCCGATAAAACTTTTGAACTTGTGTCTCCCATTTATCTCCAAAGTCGTGATATTTTACTCTTAGATTTAGTGATCTGTGGTTGTTGCTTAAATCCTGCAAGATATCAGCTGTTCTGATGACTGTTTGCTTGCTTTCTGTGATATCTGTCCTGAGCATATAAGATATAACTAACTTTTGCTAATAGCTTTGTTGCGGGTTTTCAATGATTACATATCTTCATATAGCTAAAATATGGCAGTTTAGCACTAATTTCTGACTGGGATAGGGGATGTTTGTTCATTATCGTGGACCTGCAAATTTCAGTTGTTTGGCAAAGGATACAGTACGAGCCCGGGTCTCTTTGTTTTGGTGGGGTATGGATTCTGAATTTCTGATGCCTTTGGTCATTTGACTTAACTGTTGTTTGAAGTTGGTGTCGTGCTGCAATTTCCATGGTCCTACATCACATTTGACTTAACTGTTGTCTGAATTTGATGTCGTGCCGCAATTTCCATGGACTTACATGGTATTAGAGCATTCTAAAGAAATATGTAATTGTTCTATTGCAAATATGATGTCAAATGTCTTTTAGACTTGTATTAGTTGGTGCAGCTGAATCCTGCTGTTACATCTGCAGGCGAACTACCTTGCATGAAAACTAGTACTTCTATCTCTTACGTTCTACTGATGGCTATACAATTTCATTGTTATTTTGGACAATGGCCTAATACAAGGACATACGCTGCACTATATCGTGCCAACTGTCTCCATCTGCAATATGTGAACTCAAAAGTTTTACTTTGGTTCCTTACAAGTGCTAAATAGAATGATGACATACAAAAAGACCAATTTCCTTGTAAGCATTTCTTGAATGATGTCTATTGGGCTTAGCCCTCCTTGTTGCTGACTTCTGCATATGCATGTGTCTTCTGTAGTGATGGATATGATTTCTGTATTGCTTAGTTAAAATGCAATGTTGGTTTCTATCTGAGCTTGTTTTGCTCATTCCTGTTATTATTCTTTTCTTGTAGGGTGTATATGGTTACCACATCGAAATTCAAGCCCTTTTCTTTATGGCACTGAGGTGTGCTCTTCTAATGCTTAAGAATGATGCTGAAGGGGACGAGTGTGTAGAGCGGATTGCAACTCGTCTTCATGCTTTAAGTTATCACATGCGAAGTTATTTTTGGCTGGATTTCCAACAGCTAAATGATATTTATCGTTATAAGACGGAAGAATATTCCCACACAGCTGTCAACAAATTCAATGTTATTCCGGATTCTATTCCAGACTGGCTATTTGATTTTATGCCTTGTCAAGGTGGTTTTTTCATTGGTAATGTCAGTCCTGCAAGGATGGACTTCCGTTGGTTTGCGCTCGGAAACATGATTGCCATACTATCATCTCTTGCTACACATGAGCAATCTATGGCTATAATGGATCTCATTGAGGAGCGCTGGGAAGAGCTAATTGGTGAAATGCCTCTGAAGATATGCTATCCTGCTATTGAGAACCATGAATGGCGAATTGTGACAGGCTGTGACCCGAAAAATACCAGATGGAGTTACCACAATGGAGGATCATGGCCAGGTTAGCAAGCTTTGTGTTACTTGGATTTCTCTTTTGAATTATTTCTAGTTTTTAAACGTGAAAAAGCATCCTGCTTTCTGTTGTCCTTGTATGATTTGGATGCTAAGTTAAAACTAACCGGTAACACACAATGAAGGAGCAGCATGCCAACTTGGTGAAACTATGATTTACGCCATCTCATATTGTTCTGTTCTGAAATGATTCGTTTTATCTGTTGAGAAGAACAATACCTCTTTTTTATTGAACCTGATGCCTTGCACGTTGCATGTGCACATCAAATCTCCATGATTATGCACCACAGAACTCTTTTGGTACTCTGATATTTTTTTTTTATCATTTTCTGATCTTTCTAGTACATATCCATGACATATTGAACACCTTAATCAGTGATTCAATATGACCAGTTTTCATGCATCAAATTTCACATTTTTTATCCATTCTTTCTGCAGTACTTCTCTGGCTGCTCACCGCAGCATCTATCAAGACTGGACGGCCGCAAATTGCAAGAAGAGCAATCGACCTAGTTGAGAGAAGGCTGTTGAAGGATGGCTGGCCCGAGTATTATGATGGGAAGCTTGGAAGATATGTTGGCAAGCAGGCGAGGAAATTTCAGACTTGGTCCATCGCAGGGTATTTGGTTGCCAAGATGATGCTGGAGGACCCCACGCATCTTGGCATGATATCCCTGGAAGAGGACAAGGCAATGAAGCCTGTTTTGAAGAGGTCCGCCTCATGGACAAACTAAGATGTCGACGAAAACTTTTAGGGAAGCAAATTCGGTTTGAAAACATGAATTCTTCGGGTAGCACTTCTCTGCTCATCCCTTCCACTTTCCTAACCGGAAAGGATTGTTTTATCTGGATTCCTCTCTTGTACAATATCTCAGCTCATTTCTTAGTTGAAAAAGAACCAATTGCTGAAATGAGCGTTTTGGTTTTTCTTTTCAATCCCTCACTGTAAGAAGATAACTCTGATTCTTGCTTGGGTCCATCCTAAAGTTCTGGGTCCTTTTAGTGGACTCAACTTTGTTGTATGAGTAGACTATAAGATCCCAGCTTCCCCGTGATGAACAGAAGTGCTATTTCTAAGGAATAAGATTTGCTCCTTTTCCTGCACTGCTACATGCGTATTTCAAATCTGTTCAATTTGCTGCCTATGTCCTATGAAGGCAAGCAATCATCCAAAGCGTGCGTCGTGTGTTTCTTGTAAATTTGAAGTTGTACTTGTGTTGAAGCAAAGGAAGCTTTGGCTTTACTAATTCCGTTGCACACATTTTTTTCTTCTACATATTTGGTCTATTGCTGTATGGCCCCGCCGTCCTCCCGAAGCTAATGCACGAAGACAACTCACAAAGCTAAACATCTGGCAACCATCGGATCAAGATCTGATAATGCTTCCAAAGCAGCGATATTAGGAGGGTGTTTGGTAGAGCTTCAGCTCTACCAAATTTGTTAATCTGGTGGAGATGGGTATTTCCATCAAATCTGTGGAACTGAAGTTGTGTGTATATTAAGAGTGTTTAGATGGATCATCTTGTTTACATTTAGAATAAAAATGTAAATTTAATTCACTTTATTTTAACCTACAAATTTTAGATCTAAGGTGAAGCTAGAATTTGGAGCTCTGCCAAACATGACCTAGATATATCTCATGCATTGACACCGTCTATGAATATGTTGGGAAATAGGTAGGCCTAGCAGGGAGCGGAGGGAGCGGGGGCTATAAGTAACCTAGTACACAGTAGTAAAAGACCAGGGTGAATTGAACACAATTCCCTAGTGTAATTGGATTAGTACGCTGCACCGTCCATGGGGAGCGGTGCATCAATACGAAGCATGCCACAATCTGCATGGCGCCGAAGTGGAAGGCAGCCATGGCCTCACGAGAGAGAGATGAGGGAGATAATGGGCCGAGCGAGCCCTAGGGCCGACACCCGACCTACGACCACCTCTCAGGTGGCCAGCGACAAACTCCTCCAAGTCACGGGGAGCAGACCGAAGCGGGCTTCGGACGCCAACTCAACCGAGAAGTTTCGCCGGAGGAACCGATGAACCTAAACTTTGAAGATGTCGAGAAAACCCCAACCCTCAAAGGAACAGAGGGGGAGTCTGGACAACGGCACGACCTCTTTCGATATCAGAGCCAGCACTAGCCACTAGCGAGGGCCCCGAAGACGCAAGCTTCGCAATACCTGCCCGGCCGACCCTCAGCCCCTGACAGTAGCTCGGGGAAGTCAGGAAGTATACCACCCAAACCTAGATGAAGGTGTGCCCCGAACTTATATCATGATTTTTCACACTACCCCTAGGTTCCAACTACGCCTAGGAGCAAGTTTGCAATGTAATGCACAACAATTTCTAGCGTAGCTATTCGGAGCCTGTGGATGCAAATCGCCTTTTTTTTTCGAATTAAGGGCAGGAGCTCTGCCGAATTCATTAAGAAAGAAAATGGAGTTTAAAAACAATAGAGCTGGCAGAAAACAAAAGAGCGTAGAGCTAGAACCGGGGCTAAGGAAAGAAAACAACTACTAGGGCAGAGAAGAAAAACAACAACGCCTAGACCCTGGGCGGCAACAGGTAAGCAAGGCTAGCAGCTACTCAGAGGAGAACGGCCTCCTAGCTAGGTGGAAGAAGGTGAAATTTTGGATCATTTTTTGGACAACATCTACCACCGTAGAATAAAGATCGTTGAAAATGCGGGTGTTGCGCTCCTTCCAAATGTTCTAGAAGAAGAAAATGAGTAACCCGTTCAAATCCCTGCGAAGCTCTTTGGGAAAGAGCGCATGCAACCATTGCCACCAAGGAAGTAAAGGTAGTGTCGAATCCTGGTTTGCAAGAGGCAGTTGGAGGATTTGCAACCTATCTGATAAGAGCGCCCAGGCATGCCTCGCGAAAGGGCAGGAGATCATCAAATGATTGGCCAATTCTTCCCCTGAACCGCAAAGACAGCACACTGTACAGTGTGGCCACCCTCTCAAGAGTAGGTTGTCTGCGGTAAGATGCATGTTTTGGATCAGTAGCCAAGCGAAAAACCTGCACTTGCTTTGGGTTTTTGACTTCCAGATTAAGGGGTAATTCTGGTCAGCTGGGGATCCCTGAAATTGGACCCTGTATGTCGACTTTGCTGAGTAAAGGCCATTGGGAGTCCATCGTTAGTTGATGACATCCTGGTTTTCTGGGTGCAAGCTCACCCCCTGCAAAAGCTGCCAAAGTTTGAGGAATTCCTGTATCTGCGTCTCCGTCGAGATCCTTCTCAACGGGACCATCCAATTGTTGTTAGATAATTCAAACTGCACTGTTTTGTTCCACCTACGAACAAGCTGGAAACAATGTGATGCAATGATTTTTGGCGACGTACCATGAAGCCAATTTGACGTCCAGAACCTGGCTAGTTGGCCGTTGCCTAGTGAGATGGACGTGCTAGCATTGAAGAGGGCCAAATCAGTGTCATTGCAAGGGACCGGCAGGCCCTTCCACAACCTCGTCGGTTCTTTCCATTGAAACCAAAGCCATCTCAGTCTAAGCGCCCTGCCGAAAACATCGAGTTGCTTGATTCCCAATCCTCCGAGGTCTTTGGGCCTACATGGCTTTTCCCAATTAACGAGACAGTGGCCCCCGTTACAGCTTATCTATCCCCTCCATAAGAAGTTTCGCCGAATCTTGTCAATCTGCTTGAGTGTCCAAGAAGTACTTGGAAAGACTGTGAGGTGGTAAGTCAGAATGGCCGATAGCATCGAGTCGACTAGCACCAGCCTTCCTGCTTTGGACAGTAGAGGTCCTTTCCAACTAGCTAACCTGCTTGCCACCTTTTCTATCAGGGGTTGCAAGTCCCCTTTCTTTAGACCTATTGGACGAAGAGGTAGGCCCAAGTAGTTGGAGGGGAACTTTTTAGTGTAGCCAGGAACTCCTGTAGGATAGGTTGGAGATCTAAGCCTTCGCACCTAATGGGGAAGATATCCGTTTTGAGGAGGTTGACCCTAAGACCTGTGGTGTGTCCGAATAAATTGAGGAGTCCATGCAGCAACCTAACCTCTGTTGGGTTAGGGTTTAGAAACAAAGCAACGTCATCCGCGTACATGGACGTGCAAAGATGACATGGTCTTTGGCCAATCTTGGAGAGGAGCTGTCTCTGTGAAGCAACAGTAACAATGCGCTGTAAAGGCTCTAGGACCAGGATAAAGAGCATGGGGGATAGCAGGTCCCCCTGCCCCAATCCCCTCATGTGTTGCACCTTTTTCCCCATCACTCCGTTGAGCAAGATTCTGAAGGAAGACGCTGCTAGGATTTGAGCAATCTAATTTCGCCAACGTTGGCCGAAGCCAAAGTAGGACAAAGCTTCCAGGAGATATTCCCAACTCAGGGAATCGAACGCTTTAGAGATGTCCAGCTTGACGAAGAGTGATGGTGTTCTTTTGGAGTGAAGATCAAAAATTAGTTTTTTTGCCAAAAGGAAGCTGTCGTGGATTGACCTTTCCTAATGAAGGCATTCTAATTTGCCAAGACGAGAGACTGGAGGAAAGGTGCCAATCTGTTCGCTAGGTGTTTGGACATGATCTTTCTCGCACTGTGGATGAGACTGATGTGCTTGTAATCTGCGACGGCCGTGCAAACCTGTTTTTTCGGGAGTAGCACTATGGATGCTGAGTTAAGGAGGTGGAAATTCCTCCCTTTTTGGATGTAAAAGTTGTGAAATCATGTGCTGAAAAATTGGCTTTGAACTGAAAAATTAACTTAGATTTGAATTTGCAAAATGTGTTTGTTCATGTGTTTTGACAATTGACAAGAAACAGTAAGTTTTGCCTTGGCGCCGGACCAATCCTAAAGAAAAGCGAGAAGTTTCCCATCTACGACGGACAAACTTTCTTGGTCCTTTGTAAACATGCTTTTGACAACCTCTTTCTTCTATGTACAACGGACAAAGTTTTTGTGTCCGTCGTGAACATGATTTTGAGCGCATGAGCCAAACCCTATTTTCCAAGAATCCAAGAAGCTACGCATGTACGACGGACAAAGTTTTGGAGTGCATCGTGAGCGGCTTTGAGGATTGATTTCGCATGTACAACGGACAAAGTTTTTGGGTCCGTTGTGAACGTGTTTTCACCGGAATGTTTTCTTCTTGGAACTGAGAGTTTCACATGTACGCCGGACAGAGATTTCTTGTCCGTCGTGAATGGACTTTTTCTAGGGTTTTTATTTCTTGTCCGTTGTGAACGTGTTTTGCTTAGTTTGGATGTTTTGCAAGAATTGAAATGGTTTGACCTTGAGATTATGATATTTGTGATGATTTCATGATGTGTGTTTTGAAGTGGACTTTATGCAATGCTCATGTGAGTAGTTGCATGGATTGACATTGAGTCAAGTCGTGGACTTGTGCTCGGATTCGTTTTGTGATTTGTTCATGTGCAGGTATTGCTCGAAGACGAATGTGGTCGATGACGGGACCGGAACTAGGTTCATGGAGGAACTGAGGTTCGGGACTAGGTTCAGGAGGAACTGAGGTCTTGGTAGGTCAAGGATGTCATGCGGGACGTTCGGGCTAAGAGAATGGTGCACATGAAGAATGGTTAGTCACGTGAGAATGGCAGGAGGTCATTCGCGTGCAAAGTGTTAGTCACGTGAGTATGGCAGGTGGCCATACGCGTGCAAAGTGTTAGTCACGTGAGTATGGTAGGGTTGCCATACGCGTGCAAGAGTTGTACTCGGCCTGGTTGGGCCAAGTAGAGTTGTGTTGGATACGGATTCCTTCTAGGGAATAGGAATCGTATTCAGAACTCTTTGTGGGTTGGTGCTTTAAATAGGTGGGGGGTCTCCTGTTGAAACGCACCAAGGAGAGCTGAGCGCATCAAGCTTTAAGCTTGGTTTTAGGGTTTGTACTCTTTTGATGAGAGTATTTTAGACAAGAAATAAAGATCAATTCTTCCAAGATTTTTGCGTGCTACAGTAACCACGTCGCTACAGTGTTTTCTGTTTTGGTTCTTGTTTGCATGCTTGTTCTAATTCTAGATTGGTTTTTGATCGTTGAGTTTCTTCTTGATTTGATCCATCAAAAACCGTTCTAGGGTATTGATTTAGAGTTTCTCAAAGTCTAGTTGATTAAACTTTTGAAGATCTTGTTTAATCTTGAAGTTTTGATTAGATTGATTCTCGTCAAGTTCTGGATCAGCAAGCTTGCGAAGCTCATAACTTTTGATCCGTAAGTCCGATCGAGCTGATTCTTTTTGGGTTGGATTCGTACTGGAATCTAGTTTCTTTTGTCCAAATTTCAGATCGATCTTACGGTTGGATCTCCGGAAATTCGCGTTTTACTAAACCTCTGTCTTTCTGTTTTTGTCGAAAACGAAGCAATTATTTGGTTCTGTTTTGGGGTGAACTTTTAATAGATCAAGAATTTGGTTTTAGCTTCCGCTCAATCATTCACCCCCCCTCTGATTGCTATATTCGTATACTTCGATCCTACAAGTGGTATCAGAGCAAGGTTTTTCTAATCTATCTTAATCGGTGATTAGATCAATGGATCATTATTCGACAAAACCTTGTGTGTTCAATGGTGTTGATTTTCAGTTTTGGAAGGCCAAGATGGAGGCGTTCATCCAAGCTCAGGGATTCGCAATTTGGGAGAAGGTCTACAAACCATATGATGTCCCTGCAAACGACAACGTCAACGACACCAATCGCGCACATGTTGAAGCAAATAGTAAGGCGCGCAACTTGATCATCCAAGGCTTGGGACGTAGCGACTTCGATCGTGTGATTCATCTTCGATCTGCATATGAGGTATGGAAATCTCTTTGTGATTACCATGAGGGTTCTAACACTATTAAAGAGGTTCGTCAAGATCTTTACAAAAAAGAATACATGCGATTTGAGATGAAACCCGGTGAGTCGGTAGATGACTTCTTTGCACGTTTTAATAAGATTCTTAGCAATTTTGCGTCTTTGTTGGAGTTAGCTTTGATGATGCTGCTAATGTTAGACAATTGCTTAGTGCTTTGGACATGTCGGTGTGGGAGATGAAAGTAACATCTATACAAGAATCTACTACCATGAGTACACTTACTTTAGATGTTCTTTATTCTAAGTTGAAAACTCATGAATTAGATGTTTTTGCTAGAAAGAATGATCATAAATCAATTGTTTTGACATCTCAATCTAGCATATCTCATAATGGTGTCGCTTCAAGTTTTGCTCTATCTTTCTTGTCTTCACTAACCGATGAGCAGTTGAGCAATTCCCGATAGAAGACTTGTCACTACTCTCTTCTCGCTTTAACAAAGCTTTGCAAAATGTGATAAAGAGAAAGAGAGGTGGTGGTGATCCTCCAAGATGCTATGAGTGTGGTGATCTCGACCATATTCGTCCAAACTGTCCAAAACTTGCAAGTAAAGCATCAAGGGAGGAGAAGGACAACGATGAAGAAAAGAGAAGAAGAAGTTCTCTCCAAGTGATAGAAAGAAGAAGAACTTCATCAACCGCAAAGTTGTCCATCGAGTTCTTTCCGCTCTTGAACAAGTCAATTTGAGCGATGTGGATTCGGAGAGCCGCGAGGATGATGCACCTCCAAGCAAGCATGAGTTGACGGGGTTGTGTCTCATGGCCAAAAGCAAATGGCCTTCACCGAAGCGATCATGACGACTTCAATGAGGTAGATCCTTCTTACGATGAATTAGCTATTGCTGTTGCTCGTCTTGGTAAATTGCTTGATAAACGTGACAAGAAAATTAAGAAACATGATTTTGTTGTTGAATCATTGAATGCTGAAATTGCTAGACTTAAAACTTTGATTCCTGATGATGATGCTTGCAAATCATGTGACTTAATTTGGAATGAGCTTACTTCGCTTAGGAAAGAACATGCTTCCTTGATTGAGAAAATTAATGCTTTGAAAGTGAGAAAAATGAGAAACATATTAAACATGCTAGCTGTTTCACCGATGATTTGCATGGTTTAACTTCTTGTTCTAAATGCTCAACTCTTGAATTAAAATTAAAAGATGCAAATGCTAGGGTTTCTCAATTGGTCGATGATCTGCTTACACATGAGGTTCTTTCATGCTCAACTTGTCGTAAGCAAAAAGGAAAAGTGAATGTTCCTTGCAATAATTGTTTAACTCTTTCTCGAAAAGTTGATTACTTGGACAAATCATTAGAACGTTTCACTAAAGGAAAGAAGAACCTAAACATGATTTTGGATCAATCAAAAGTCAGCACTCATAACAAAGGTTTAGGTTTTGATTCTTATGCTCATCATAAATCACATGCTCCCACTGTTGTTAAAACACTTGACGGAGGAAAATTTGAAATTGTCAATGAGCCTAAGAAAAGCTGTCTTTAAGTCTGTGGAGTGTTATCTTCTACTATGATGAATGCAAATGTTGCTTCTACTTCTAAAGCCAAACATCCTGTTAAATACACTTGCACTCATTGTGGTAGAGATGGACATTTAGTAGATTTTTGCTTTAGACTAGCCAAACAACAAAAGAAAGAAAGAGCTAAGGCTAGGTCTAATTTCGTAAAGGCACGCTTTGCTTCTCACTACGTGCCTAGGGTGATGCAAGCACCTTTTGTTGCTAGAAACACTGAACAGGCAAATTTGATTTTGTGCATAAGATCGCTTGTGTTGTGCCTCTGTTGTCCGTCGTGTGTCTCAAGATCGATTCCTAAACATCTTATTTCTAACCCTTGATCTGAGACCTCGACACTTTCTCGCTTCTATGTAGGCTTCTCACGCGAGGAGGGAGAACATGTGGCTAGTGAATTTGGATGCTCACTTCATATGTTCAAGGATAAGATTTGGTTCTCCTTCACTCGTGCATCTCATGCTGAAAGTGTTGCCTTTGGAGATGCTTCTTCCACTGCTTTCGCAAAAGGCACTAGTTCAAATGATGCAGTACAAGTGCATATGTTCAGGGGAGAGTGTCTTTGTTCATAAAGATGATGATAATGCTTTGTTGAGGACGAGATAATTAGAGGTTTACATGAGAGACTCTTCCCACGTGCTTGTGTGTGCTTGTTTTCAAGCTTCCCACGTGCGTCACATCGATAATCTATCAAAAGGATTTTCAGGTATCTTCATAGAACTCAAGATTTTGGCATTTGGCTTTCTGCTTCCTCATGGATTAGTTTAAGAGCTTTTACGATGTTGACTTTGGAGGATGTTGATTTGATTTGGTTCGTGCCACCTCTTGAGTAATCCCTTTTCTTGAACATATTGATATTGGATTTCACTTTCTTAAAGATCATGTTGAAAAGAAAAAATTGTGCTTCACCATGTGGATCTTGAACATCAATTGGCGGACATTTTCACAAAACATTTGTCTTCTTCTCGTTTTGCTTTTATTCGGGAGAACTTGGAATTGTTCATCCAATGGGATTGTTTTGAGGAGTTTCTTTGCCAAGTTCTTTCACTTAATGAGCTCACTTTATCATATTTCTTTATATGTTATGTAATTGAGCTAATATATGATAATCTAATTATCTCACTTGAACTAAAAATGACATTGCGGAATTCCTGGACTGATTACCTATAGCTAAATACTGTGATATCTTACTCTTCTAGGCTTGATATTGAATCCTCTTGACAAATTTGGGCTATGAAGCAAGTGTGGTTTCAACTTTACTCTTTCATAAGACCTTTTAATCACTTTTGCATGTTTATAATCAAAGAAAAATGAAAAGAAAAGGGAATCAATAAAAAGGGTTGTTAAAAGCAAAAACCTCAAGTTATGTGCTTGAGGGTGCTTTCCTAAAAGAAAAGATGTATGCTTCAAGCATGCCATTCCCTCAAAGATAAGATGTATGCTTCAAGCATGCCACTCCTAGAAAATAAAAGAAGTATGCTTCAAGCATGCCACATGCAACTTATTGTTTAAAGATTAAATTGGTCTACTAGATTGGAGTTGAAACTACTTGCTCGCCTAAGTTGTTAGTTGCTTCAATTTTTAAAGTCTTGCTTTTTCTGCTAAGATCTTGCTTAGTACTTGGCTATAGTTGACTAAATTGAGGTTGAGATGCATGTCATTCCCTAACTTGTTAAAATCACATCAAGATCATGTATTTTGCATATTATATGATATATAAGGTTATATGATCGAATGAGCTCATCTTTTCCTATCTTGGCACTCCCTTGTTTCTCCTTGTGAAATCTTTGCTACAGGAAAAATTTTGAACATGTTCTTTCTTTTGTACTCTTGATGAATCCATTGTCAAAGGGGGAGAAAATTGGGAATTGTTGAAAAGATTAATGAAAAAGGGGGAGAAGAAAAAGGGGGAGTTGTTTTTGGAAATTTGAGAATTTTGGGAGAAGTTTGGAGAATTTTGAAATTTTTGGGCACATTGCACATTCACACACATTTTACTTCTCAAGGGGAGATTTTGTTTTGCCATTTTGGTCAAAGGGGGATTTCTGTGTTTTCTTACTTTGGTCTTTGATTCTATGGATTTCAAAATCTTTTGTAAAGTGAATGCCAAATGTTCAATTCTAAGTGGTGTTGCCAATGTTTTCATCAAGGGGGAGATTGTGAAATCATGTCTGCTGAAAAATTGGCTTTGAACTGAAAAATTAACTTAGATTTGAATTTGCAAAATGTGTTTGTTCATGTGTTTTGACAATTGACAAGAAACAAGAAGTTTTGCCTTGGCGCCGACCAATCCTAAAGAAAACAAGAAGTTTCCCATCTACGACGGACAAACTTTCTTGGTCCTTTGTAAACATGCTTTTTGACAACCTCTTTCTTCTATGTACAACGGACAAAGTTTTTGTGTCCGTCGTGAACATGATTTTGAGCGCATGAGCCAAACCCTATTTTCCAAGAATCCAAGAGCTACGCATGTACGACGGACAAAGTTTTTGGGTGCATCGTGAACGGCTTTTGAGGATTGATTTCGCATGTACAACGGACAAAGTTTTTGGGTCCGTTGTGAGCGTGTTTTCACCGGAATGTTTTCTTCTTGGGCCGAGAGTTTCACATGTACGCCGGACAGAGATTTCTTGTCCGTCGTGAATGGACTTTTTCTAGGGTTTTTATTTCTTGTCCGTTGTGAACGTGTTTTGCTCAGTTTGGATGTTTTGCAAGAATTGAAATGGTTTGACCTTGAGATTATGATATTTGTGATGATTTCATGATGTGTGTTTTGAAGTGGACTTTATGCAATGCTCATGTGAGTAGTTGCATGGATTGACATTGAGTCAAGTCGTGGACTTGTGCTCGGATTCGTTTTGTGATTTGTTCATGTGCAGGTATTGCTCGAAGACGAATGTGGTCGATGACGGGACCGGAACTAGGTTCATGGAGGAACTGAGGTTCGGGACTAGGTTCAGGAGGAACTGAGGTCTTGGTAGGTCAAGGATGTCATGCGGGACGTTCGGGCTAAGAGAATGGTGCACATGAAGAATGGTTAGTCACGTGAGAATGGCAGGAGGTCATTCGCGTGCAAAGTGTTAGTCACGTGAGTATGGCAGGTGGCCATACGCGTGCAAAGTGTTAGTCACGTGAGTATGGTAGGGTTGCCATACAGCGTGCAAGAGTTGTACTCGGCCTGGTTGGGCCAAGTAGAGTTGTGTTGGATACAGATTCCTTCTAGGGAATAGGAATCGTATTCGTAACTCTTTGTGGGTTGGTGCTTTAAATAGGTGGGGGGTCTCCTGTTGAAACGCACCAAGGAGAGCTGAGCGCATCAAGCTTTAAGCTTGGTTTTAGGGTTTGTACTCTTTTGATGAGAGTATTTTAGACAAGAAATAAAGATCAATTCTTCTAAGATTTTTATGCTCTACAGTAACCACGTCGCTACAGTGTTTTCTGTTTTGGTTCTTGTTTGCATGCTTGTTCTAATTCTAGATTGGTTTTTGATCGTTGAGTTTCTTCTTGATTTGATCCATCAAAAACCGTTCTAGGGTATTGATTTAGAGTTTCTCAAAGTCTAGTTGATTAAACTTTTGAAGATCTTGTTTAATCTTGAAGTTTTGATTAGATTGATTCTCGTCAAGTTCTGGATCAGCAAGCTTGCGAAGCTCATAACTTTTGATCCGTAAGTCCGATCGAGCTGATTCTTTTTGGGTTGGATTCGTACTGGAATCTAGTTTCTTGTGTCCAAATTTCAGATCGATCTTACGGTTGGATCTCCGGGAATTCGCGTTTTACTAAACCTCTGTCTTTCTGTTTTTGTCGAAAACGAAGCAATTATTTGGTTCTGTTTTGGGGTGAACTTTTAATAGATCAAGAATTTGGTTTTAGCTTCCGCTCAATCATTCACCCCCCCTCTGATTGCTATATTCGTATACTTCGATCCTACAAGTGGTATCGAGCAAGGTTTTTCTAATCTATCTTAATCGGTGATTAGATCAATGGATCATTATTCGACAAAACCTTGTGTGTTCAATGGTGTTGATTTTCAGTTTTGGAAGGCCAAGATGGAGGCGTTCATCCAAGCTCAGGGATTCGCAATTTGGGAAAAGGTCTACAAACCATATGATGTCCCTGCAAACGACAACGTCAACGACACCAATCGCGCACATGTTGAAGCAAATAGTAAGGCGCGCAACTTGATCATCCAAGGCTTGGGACGTAGCGACTTCGATCGTGTGATTCATCTTCGATCTGCATATGAGGTATGGAAATCTCTTTGTGATTACCATGAGGGTTCTAACACTATTAAAGAGGTTCGTCAAGATCTTTACAAAAAAGAATACATGCGATTTGAGATGAAACCGGTGAGTCGGTAGATGATGACTTCTTTGCACGTTTTAATAAGATTCTTAGCAATTTGCGTCTTTGTTGGAGTTAGCTTTGATGATGCTGCTAATGTTAGACAATTGCTTAGTGCTTTGGACATGTCGGTGTGGGAGATGAAAGTAACATCTATACAAGAATCTACTACCATGAGTACACTTACTTTAGATGTTCTTTATTCTAAGTTGAAAACTCATGAATTAGATGTTTTTGCTAGAAAGAATGATCATAAATCAATTGTTTTGACATCTCAATCTAGCATATCTCATAATGGTGCTGCTTCAAGTTTTGCTCTATCTTTCTTGTCTTCACTAACCGATGAACAGATTGAGCAATTCCCGATGAAGACTTGTCACTACTCTCTTCTCGCTTTAACAAAGCTTTGCAAAATGTGATAAAGAGAAAGAGAGGTGGTGGTGATCCTCCAAGATGCTATGAGTGTGGTGATCTCGACCATATTCGTCCAAAC
This sequence comes from Rhipidocladum racemiflorum, assembly GCA_036346355.1. Taxonomy (NCBI): domain Eukaryota; kingdom Viridiplantae; phylum Streptophyta; class Magnoliopsida; order Poales; family Poaceae; genus Rhipidocladum; species Rhipidocladum racemiflorum. Next base: position 28,405,132 of record CM070571.1, read on the forward strand.
TGTCCAAAACTTGCAAGTAAAGCATCAAGGGAGGAGAAGGACAACGACAGAAGAAAAGAGAAGAAGAAGTTCTCTCCAAGTGATAGAAAGAAGAAGAACTTCATCAACCGCAAAGTTGTCCATCGAGTTCTTTCCGCTCTTGAACAAGTCAATTTGAGCGATGTGGATTCGGAGAGCAGCGAGGATGATGCAACTCCAAGCAAGCATGAGTTGACTGAGTTGTGTCTCATGGCCAAAAGCAATGACAGCTTCAGAAGCGATCATGACAGCGACTTCAATGAGGTAGATCCTTCTTACGATGAATTAGCTATTCTTTGTTGCTCGTCTTGGTAAATTGCTTGATAAACGTGACAAGAAAATTAAGAAACATGATTTTGTTGTTGAATCATTGAATGCTGAAATTGCTAGACTTAAAACTTTGATTCCTGATGATGATGCTTGCAAATCATGTGACTTAATTTGGAATGAGCTTACTTCGCTTAGGAAAGAACATGCTTCCTTGATTGAGAAAATTAATGCTGAAAGTGAGAAAAATGAGAAACATATTAAACATGCTAGCTGTTTCACTGATGATTTGCATGGTTTAACTTCTTGTTCTAAATGCTCAACTCTTGAATTAAAATTAAAAGATGCAAATGCTAGGGTTTCTCAATTGACTGATGATCTGCTTACACATGAGGTTCTTTCATGCTCAACTTGTCGTAAGCAAAAAGGAAAAGTGAATGTTCCTTGCAATAATTGTTTAACTCTTTCTCGAAAAGTTGATTACTTGGACAAATCATTAGAACGTTTCACTAAAGGAAAGAAGAACCTAAACATGATTTTGGATCAATCAAAAGTCAGCACTCATAACAAAGGTTTAGGTTTTGATTCTTATGCTCATCATAAATCACATGCTCCCACTGTTGTTAAAACACTTGACGGAGGAAAATTTGAAATTGTCAATGAGCCTAAGAAAACTGTCTTTAAGTCTCGGAGTGTTATCTTCTACTATGATGAATGCAAATGTTGCTTCTACTTCTAAAGCCAAACATCCTGTTAAATACACTTGCACTCATTGTGGTAGAGATGGACATTTAGTAGATTTTTGCTTTAGACTAGCCAAACAACAAAAGAAAGAAAGAGCTAAGGCTAGGTCTAATTTCAGAAAGGCACGCTTTGCTTCTCACTACGTGCCTAGGGTGATGCAAGCACCTTTTGTTGCTAGAAACACTGAACAGGCAAATTTGATTTTGTGCATAAGACTCGCTTGTGTTGTGCCTCTTGTTGTCCGTCGTGTGTCTCGATCTTGGATTCCTAAACATCTTATTTCTAACCCCGATCTGAGACCTCGACACTTTCTCGCTTCTATGTAGGCTTCTCACGAGGAGGGAGAACATGTGGCTAGTGAAATTTGGATGCTCACTTCATATGTTCAGTGATAAGATTTGGTTCTCCTTCACTCGTGCATCTCATGCTGAAAGTGTTGCCTTTGGAGATGCTTCTTCCACTTCTGCTTTCGCAAAAGGCACTAGTTCAAATGATGCAGTACAAGTGCATATGTTCGTGGGGAGAGTGTCTTTGTTCATAAAGATGATGATAATCTTTGTTGAGGACGAGATAATTAGAGGTTTACATGAGAGACTCTTCCCACGTGCTTGTGTGTGCTTGTTTTCAAGCTTCCCACGTGCGTCACATCGACAAGCTATCAAAAGGATTTTCAGGTATCTTCATAGAACTCAAGATTTTGGCATTTGGCTTTCTGCTTCCTCATGGATTAGTTTAAGAGCTTTTTCTGATGTTGACTTTGGAGGATGTTGATTTGATTTGGTTCGTGCCACCTCTTGAGTAATCCCTTTTCTTGAACATATTGATATTGGATTTCACTTTCTTAAAGATCATGTTGAAAAAGAAAAAATTGTGCTTCACCATGTGGATACTGAACATCAATTGGCAGACATTTTCACAAAACATTTGTCTTCTTCTCGTTTTGCTTTTATTCGGGGAGAACTTGGAATTGTTCATCCAATGGGATTGTTTTGAGGGGGAGTTTCTTTGCCAAGTTCTTTCACTTAATGAGCTCACTTTATCATATTTCTTTATATGTTATGTAATTGAGCTAATATATGATAATCTAATTATCTCACTTGAACTAAAAATGACATTATGGAATTCCCTGGGTGATTACCTATAGCTAAATACTCTGTGATATCTTACTCTTCTAGGCTTGATATTGAATCCTCTTGACAAATTTGGGCTATGAAGCAAGTGTGGTTTCAACTTTACTCTTTCATAAGACCTTTTAATCACTTTTGCATGTTTATAATCAAAGAAAAATGAAAAGAAAAGGGAATCAATAAAAAGGGTTGTTAAAAGCAAAAACCTCAAGTTATGTGCTTCAGGGTGCTTTCCTAAAAGAAAAGATGTATGCTTCAAGCATGCCATTCCCTCAAAGATAAGATGTATGCTTCAAGCATGCCACTCCTAGAAAATAAAAGAAGTATGCTTCAAGCATGCCACATGCAACTTATTGTTTAAAGATTAAATTGGTCTACTAGATTGGAGTTGAAACTACTTGCTCGCCCTAAGTTGTTAGTTGCTTCAATTTTTAAAGTCTTGCTTTTTCTGCTAAGATCTTGCTTAGTACTTGGCTATAGTTGACTAAATTGAGGTTGAGATGCATGTCATTCCCTAACTTGTTAAAATCACATCAAGATCATGTATTTTGCATATTATATGATATATAAGGTTATATGATCGAATGAGCTCATCTTTTCCTATCTTGGCACTCCCTTGTTTCTCCTTGTGAAATCTTTGCTACAGGAAAAATTTTGAACATGTTCTTTCTTTTGTACTCTTGATGAATCCATTGTCAAAGGGGGAGAAAATTGGGAATTGTTGAAAAGATTAATGAAAAAGGGGGAGAAGAAAAAGGGGGAGTTGTTTTTGGAAATTTGAGAATTTTGGGAGAAGTTTGGAGAATTTTGAAATTTTTGGGCACATTGCACATTCACACACATTTTACTTCTCAAGGGGAGATTTTGTTTTGCCATTTTGGTTAAAGGGGGATTTCTGTGTTTTCTTACTTTGGTCTTTGATTCTATGGATTTCAAAATCTTTTGTAAAGTGAATGCCAAATGTTCAATTCTAAGTGGTGTTGCCAATGTTTTCATCAAGGGGGAGATTGTGAAATCATGTCTTTGAAAAATTGGCTTTGAACTGAAAAATTAACTTAGATTTGAATTTGCAAAATGTGTTTGTTCATGTGTTTTGACAATTGACAAGAAACAGTAAGTTTTGCCTTGGCGCCGGACCAATCCTAAAGAAAACAGTAAGTTTCCCATCTACGACGGACAAACTTTCTTGGTCCTTTGTAAACATGCTTTTTGACAACCTCTTTCTTCTATGTACAACGGACAAAGTTTTTGTGTCCGTCGTGAACATGATTTTGAGCGCATGAGCCAAACCCTATTTTCCAAGAATCCGAGAAGCTACGCATGTACGACGGACAAAGTTTTTGGGTGCATCGTGAACGGCTTTGAGGATTGATTTCGCATGTACAACGGACAAAGTTTTTGGGTCCGTTGTGAACGTGTTTTCACCGGAATGTTTTCTTCTTGGAACCGAGAGTTTCACATGCACGCCGGACAGAGATTTCTTGTCCGTCGTGAATGGACTTTTCTAGGTTTTTATTTCTTGTCCGTTGTGAACGTGTTTTGCTGCGGTTGGATGTTTTGCAAGAATTGAAATGGTTTGACCTTGAGATTATGATATTTGTGATGATTTCATGATGTGTGTTTTGAAGTGGACTTTATGCAATGCTCATGTGAGTAGTTGCATGGATTGACATTGAGTCAAGTCGTGGACTTGTGCTCGGATTCGTTTTGTGATTTGTTCATGTGCAGGTATTGCTCGAAGACGAATGTGGTCGATGACGGGACCGGAACTAGGTTAATGGAGGAACAGAGGTTCGGGACTAGGTTCAGGAGGAACCGAGGTCTTGGTAGGTCAAGGATGTCATGCGGGACGTTCGGGCTAAGAGAATGGTGCACATGAAGAATGGTTAGTCACGTGAGAATGGCGGGAGGTCATTCGCGTGCAAAGTGTTAGTCACGTGAGTATGGCGGTGGCCATACGGCGTGCAAAGTGTTAGTCACGTGAGTATGGTAGGGTTGCCATACGCGTGCAAGAGTTGTACTCGGCCTGGTTGGGCCAAGTAGAGTTGTGTTGGATACGGATTCCTTCTAGGGAATAGGAATCGTATTCAGAACTCTTTGTGGGTTGGTGCTTTAAATAGGTGGGGGGTCTCCTGTTGAAACGCACCAAGGAGAGCTGAGCGCATCAAGCTTTAAGCTTGGTTTTAGGGTTTGTACTCTTTTGATGAGAGTATTTTAGACAAGAAATAAAGATCAATTCTTCCAAGATTTTTGCGTGCTACAGTAACCACGTCGCTACAGTGTTTCTGTTTTGGTTCTTGTTTGCATGCTTGTTCTAATTCTAGATTGGTTTTTGATCGTTGAGTTTCTTCTTGATTTGATCCATCAAAAACCGTTCTAGGGTATTGATTTAGAGTTTCTCAAAGTCTAGTTGATTAAACTTTTGAAGATCTTGTTTAATCTTGAAGTTTTGATTAGATTGATTCTCGTCAAGTTCTGGATCAGCAAGCTTGCGAAGCTCATAACTTTTGATCCGTAAGTCCGATCGAGCTGATTCTTTTTGGGTTGGATTCGTACTGGAATCTAGTTTCTTTTGTCCAAATTTCAGATCGATCTTACGGTTGGATCTCCGGAAATTCGCGTTTTACTAAACCTCTGTCTTTCTGTTTTTGTCGAAAACGAAGCAATTATTTGGTTCTGTTTTGGGGTGAACTTTTAATAGATCAAGAATTTGGTTTTAGCTTCCGCTCAATCATTCACCCCCCCTCTGATTGCTATATTCGTATACTTCGATCCTACAAAAGTCAACTGCTACTGCGAAGCGATCCTCCTTTACAATGTTCCAGCATTTTGTGTAGAACAAACCTATGAACCGATCCGGTCCCATCGCTTTCTCAGTAGGGGTTGAGAAAACCGCCTCCTTGAGCTCCTGCATGGTGATCGGCTGCTCCAAGGACTGCAGGCTCACAGAGGATGGCTCCAGGAGTGCCCCATTTAGCGTGTGGTCTCACTTTTGGGTGGAGCCAAGGAGCCTGTTGAAGTGAGTAAAAATCTCTTCCTGCATTGCCTGGCTCTCCGTGGCCATACCGCGCTCGGTCTGAAGGGAAACAATGTGCTTTTTACGCTTGCGGGTGATTGATCTAATGTGGAATAACTTTGTGTTCGCATCCCCCTCCCTGATAAAATTGAGCCGGGCTATTTGTTTTAGCCGTAATCTTTGAATTTCCGTCAATCCCAATAGCCTAAGCTTTAAGATCTTGTGGAAAGCTAACTCTTGAGGAGAGAGAGCCCTTCCCTCCTGAGCTCTGTCTAATTGGTAGATAATTTCCCCTGCAATGGCTATCTGAAGGCGAAGGTCGCCTATGAGGTTGTGACTCCAGAGACGTAGTGCTTTGGCTGTTCTGCAAATCTTTATGTGGAAACGCCGGAATGCTTCAGAAGATTGGACCGGTCTAGTCCAGGAAGACTGTACCACCTGCATGAAACCCGGCATTTTCGGCCAGAAGGATTCAAATCGGAATGAGCTGCACATTGGAGCAATCGGGTTGTACAGAAGGAGGGGATAGTGATCGGAGATTGAGGAAGAGAGTGCCTGCAACTTGCAAGACGGGTATTGTAATTCCCAGTCCTTGGAGGCAAAAAACCTGTCAATTCTTGTTTGAGTGGGAGTAGCCGTTCCGCTGCTCCAAGTGAATTTTCTTCCAGTGAGTTCTATTTCCTTTAGCTGAGTCGTGTCGAGCATGCTCCTAAAGGCTTGCATCAAGCCCCTATTTAGATTCCCTGTGCTTTTGTCTCTTGAGCGGTAGATCATGTTGAAATCCCCCAGGAGAAGCCACTCCGGCAACAAATCTCCCTGAATCTGCATTACTTCTTGCATGAAAAGCAATTTTTCGTTTTCTGTTTGGGGACCATAAACCCCAGTGCAAGACCAGGAAGAACCTGTGACAATATTTTGGATTGTTGCCGACAAGGTGAAAGTGATGAGGGAGACCTAAGATAAGGAGAACAACCTGTTAGAACAAGCAAGGAGTATCCCTCCTCTAGTTCGAATCGCCGGCAGGAAGGAAAAATCCTGACAAAATTGCGTGCCCAGGATATCCTTCACTAGATCTGTGGAAATCTGTTGGAGCTTTGTTTCCTGCAGACAAACAATACTTGGTTTGACTTCCTTGATTAAGTCCCTTACGACGGCCCTTCTAGCTGGTGCGTTGAGGCCTCTGACATTCCAGTAGAGGATATGACAGTTAGGCGCCATATGAGCCACAACTCTGCACACCTGTGATCAAGGGCCCTGTGTTTGCCGGAGGGGTCTGCAAGGCTGGCCCAGAAGAAGTGACATCTTGCAGGTGTAGACAACGAGTCGGTACAGCAAAAGAACAAAGAACACACAGCAACGAGAGGATAGAGTGAACTTCATTGTTAAACCAGTTGAGAGGAAATTGCCACCCTTCCTTGAATACAAAAGCCCTAATAGAAGATAAACACAAAGCCCGGGGAGAGTAGGGGGCTTGTCGGCTACAACCAGGACCGACAAGAGATAGGCTACAGAAACACCGGCCGCAAGAGGTTAGGTGGCCAAAGTTCAGCAACGCGCCCCCGGCGCGCGAACGTCTGTCTAAGACAGCAAAAGTACAATGCATGACTAAGGACCTGCAAGCTACCAAGGACCGCAAAAGGGTAGCTAGTGCCGCACTGGAGTCTCTTGGCATTAAGCCGGTTGGACCTCCCATGAGGCCACTCTTGTCGCCGCTGCCAGGTCAAGGTTGCTGTAGGATCGAAGTATACGAATATAGCAATCAGAAGGGGGGTGAATGATTGTGCGGAAGCTAAAACCAAAATTTTGATCTATTAAATATTCACCCCCAAAATGGAACCAAATAATTGCCTCGTATTCGACAAAAATAGATTGACAGACATTCGATAAAATACGAATTCCCGGAGATCCAACCGTCGGATCAATTTGAAATTTGGCCACAAGAAAATAGATTCCAATATGAATCGAACCCAAAAAGAATCAGGTCGATCGGACTTACGGATCAAAAGTTATGAACCTCGCAAGCTTGCTGTGACAGAACTTGACGAAAACTGATATAATCAAAACTTGTAGATTAATCAAGAACGACAAAAGATTAATAAACTAAACTTTGAGGAACTCTAAACGTTGAGGAACTCTAAATAAATCAAGAGTACAAAAGAGAGAACATAAAGTTCAAAATTTCCCTGTAGCAATGATTTCACAAAAGAGAAACAAAAGAGTGTCAAGATAAGAAAAGATGAGCTCATTCGATCATATAACCTTATATATCACATAATATGCAAAATACATGAACTTGATGTGATTTTAACGAGTTAGGGAATGACATACATATCAACCTCAATTCAGTTAACTATAGCCAAGTACTAAGCAAGACCTTAGCAGAAAAACAAGGCTAAAACTTGAAGCAACTAACAACTCTAGGCGAGCAAGTAGTTTCAACTCCAATCTAGTAAACCAATTTAATCTTTAAACAATAAACTGCATGTGGCATGCTTGAAGCATACTTCTTTTATTTCCTTGGAGTGGCATGCTTGAAGCATACATCTTATCTTGAGGGAATGGCATGCTTGAAGTATACATCTTATCTTTTTAAGGAAAACATGACTGAAGCACATAACTTGAGGCCTTTGCATTTAACAACCTTTTTTTTTGCTAATTCCCTTTTCTTTACCTTTTCTTTGATTGTAAACATGCAAATAGATTAAAAGGTCTTTTGAAAGATTAAAGCTGAAAACACACTTACTTCATAGCCTAAATTTGTCAAGAAGATTCAATATCAAGCCTAGAAGAGTAAGATATCCTCAACAGAATTATCATCATCTTCATGAACAAAAATACTCTCCCCCTGAACATATGCACCTGTACCAGCACCATTTGGACTAGTGCCTTTTGCGAAAACTGAGGTGGAAGAAGCATCTTCAAAAATAACACTTTCAGCACGAGATGCACGAGTGAAGGAGAACCAAAACTTATCACCGAACATGTGGCATGAGCATCCAGAATCTACTAGCCATATGCTCTCCTTCCTCGCATGAGAAGCTTACATAGAAGCAAAAAATGTTGAGGCCTCGGTACTGGGGTTAGAAATAAGATGTTTAGGAATCCAGTACTGAGACACACGACGCACAACAGTAGGCACAACACGAGAATTTTTATGCACAAAATCAGATTTGCCTTTTCCCGTGTTTCTAGGAACAGAAGGTGTTTTCATCACTCTAGATGCATGAGAAGTAAAATGTGCTTTGCTGAAATTTGACCTAGCCTTAGTCATTTCCTTCTTTTGCTGTTTGGCTAGTCTAAAGCAAAAATCTACTAAGTATCCATCTCTACCACAATGAGTGCAAGTGTACTTGACATGATGTTTAGCTTTAACAGTAGAAGCACATTTTGCATTTATCCTAATAGAAGATAAAAAACCAGCAGATTGAAAAGCAATTTTTTTAGGCTCATTAGGAAACTCAATTTTGCAAGGAGTCTGAACAACAGTGCGTGGTTTAGTTTCATAAGAAGCATGAAGACCAAAACCTAAACCTTTCTTGTTTGAGCTAACCTTAGATTGATCCAAAATCATGTTCAACCTTTTCTTGCCATTAGTGAATCGTTCCAAAGAACTTTGCAAGTAATCAACTTTCTTAGCAAGAGTTAAACAATTGTTGCAAGGAATATTAACCTTCCCTTTTTTGCTTACGACAAGTAGAGCATGAAAGAACCTCATGTGTGAGCAGATTATCAGTCATTTGAGAAACCCTAGCATTTGCATCTTTTAACTTCAATTCAAGAGTTGAGCATTTAGAACAAAAAGTTGAACCATGCAATTCATCAGTGGAACAGCTAGCATTTTTAACATGTTTCTCATTTTTCTCATTTAGATGTAACAGAAGAGCATGTTCTTTCCTAAGCAAGGTGAGCTCATTGTAAATTAAGTCACATGATTTGCAAGTATCATCATCAGGAATCAAGGTCTTAAGTCTAGCAATTTCAGCATTCAATGACTCCACAAGAATATCATGTTTCTTAATTTTTCTATCACGTTTGTCAAGCAATTTTCCAAGATAGGCAACAACATTGGCTAATTCATCATAAGAAGGATCTACCTCATTGAAGTCGCTGTCGTTGATGTCCTCGGTGAAGATATCCTTGCTGCTTGCTATGAGACACAATCCCGTCAACTCATGCTTGCTTGGAGTTGCATCGTCCTCGTTGCTCTCCGAATCCACATCGCTCAAATTGACTTGTTCAAGAGCGGAAAGAACTCGATGGACAATTTTACTGTTGATGAAGCTCTTTTTCTTTTTATCATTTGATGAGAACTTCTTCTTCTCTTTTCTTTTATCATTGTCCTTCTCCTCCTTTGATGCTTTACCTGCAAGTTTAGGACAATTTGGACGAATATGGTCGAGATCTCCACACTCACAGCATCTTGGAGGACCACCACCACCTCTCTTCCTCATTCTCACATTCTGCAAAGCTTTATTAAAGCGAGAAGAGAGTAGTGACAAGTCTTCTTCTGGGAATTGCTCAATCTGTTCATCGGTTAGTGAAGAAAAGAAAGATAGAGCAAAACTTGAAGCAGCACCATTATGAAATATGCTAGATTGAGATGTCAAAGCAATTGATTTATGATCATTCTTTCTAACAAGAACATCTAATTCATGAGTTTTCAACTTGGAATAAAGAACATCTAATGTAAGTGTACTCATGACAGTAGATTCTCTAATGGATGTAACTTTCATCTCCCAAATAGACATGTCTAATGCACCAAGCAATTGTCTAGCATTAGCAGCAGCATCAAAACTAACTCCAACAGCACGAAGATTACTAAGAATTTTATTGAAGCGTGCAAAGAAGTCATCTAACGACTCACCGGGTTTCATCTCAAATCGCATGTAATCCTTTTTATAAATATCTTTGTGAACCTCTTTGACAGTGTTAGAACCCTCATGGTAATCACAAAGAGATTTTCATACCTCATATGTGGATCGAAGATGAACCACTCGATCAAAGTCGCTGCGTCCCAAGCCTTTATTGATCAAGTTGCGCGCTTTGCTGTTTGCTTCAACATGTGCGCGATTGGCGTCGTTGACGTTGTCGTTTGCAGGGACTTCGTATGGCTTGTAGACGTTCTCCCAAATTGCGAAGCCCTACGCCTGGACAAATGCCTCCATCTTAGCCTTCCAAAACTGAAAATCAACACCATCGAACACACATGGTTTTGTCAAATAACGACCCATTAATCTAATCACCAGTTAAAATAGATTAGAAAAACCGAGCTCTGATACCACTTGTAAGATCCAAGTATACGAATATAGAAATCAGAGGGGGGTGAATGATTGTGTGGAAGCTAAAATCAAAATTTTGATCTATTAAAAATTCACCCCAAAATGGAACCAAATAATTGCCTCGTATTCGACAAAAACAGATTGACAGACGTTCGGTAGAACGCGAATCTCCAAAGATCCAACTATCGGATCGATCTGAAATTTGGACACCAGAAACTATATTCCAATATGAATCGAACCCAAAAAGAATCAGGTCGATCGGACTTACGGATCAAAAGTTATGAACCTCGCAAGCTTGCTGTGACAGAACTTGACGAAAACTGATCTAATCAAAACTTGTAGATTAATCAAGAACGACAAAAGATTAATTAACTAAACTTTGAGGAACTCTAAATCAATACCCTAGAAAGGTTTTTGATGGATCAAATCAAGATGAAACTCAAAGAACAAAAACCAATCTAGAACCAGAACAAGCATGCAAACAAGAACAAAACAGAGAACACTGTAGCAACGTGCTGCTGTAACCAGCGATTCTTGTACGCAAAGGATTTGGAAGAATTGATCTATATTTCTTTTTGTCTAAAGTACTCCAATCAAAAGAGTACAAACCCTAAAACTCCAATCAAAAGAGTACAAACCCTAAAGCTCTAACTGATGCCCTTCAATAGGAGACAACCCCTCCTATTTAAAAGAGCAAAACACAAGGAGTCCTGAATACAATTCCTACTCCTAATCCTAGAAGAAGTCCCACTCCTAATCCTAGAAAGAGTATGTATTCAACAAAACTCTACTTGGCCCAACCTGGCCAAATACAGCTCTTGCACGCCTATGACAACCTAGCCATACTCACGTGACTGATAACTCTTGCACGCGTATGGCCACCATGCCATACTCACGTGACTAACCATTCTTCATGTGCACCATTCTCTTAGCCCGAACGTCCTGCATGACATCCTTGACCACCAAGACCTTGGTTCCTCCCTGAACCTAGTCTCGAACCTCAGTTCCTCCATGAACCTAGTTCTGGTCCCGTCATCAACCACGTTCGTCTTCGAGCAATACATGCACATGAACAAACACAAAGGTATACGAGCACAAGTCCGCGACTTGACTCAGATCAGTCCATGCAACTACTCACATGAGCATTGCATACAATCAACGCAATTTCAATTCTTGGAAAACATCCAAAACCGAGCCAAACACGTTCACGACAGACCGGCGCACACAGGGCAAAACCCTAGAAAACTCCATTCACGCCAGAATAAACACCGGTCCGGCGCAGCTCACGACAGACCAAATATTTGGTCCGACGTACATGCGAAAATCTCGGTTCAATTCAACGCAAATAAGTTCAAAAACACGTTCACGACGGACCAAATTTTTGGTCTAGCGTACATGCAAAAACAACGCTCAAAAATGCGTTCACGGCGGACCAAGAATTTGGTCCGGCGTGCATGGTCCGGCATAACATAGAAGTTTATTGTTTTTGTGAAACTGGGTCCGACACAAAACATGTTCATGACGGACTAAACAAAAATCAGTCCGGCGTACACATAAAAAAACTTTCAAATCGCCATTCACGACGGACCAAAACTTTGGTCCGGCGTAGATGCGAAAACAGTCGTCAAAAGCCCATTCACGGCAGACCAAAAATTTGGTCCGACGTAGCCTCGAGAAACGGTCCGGCGTAGATGGGAAACTTACTGTTTTTCCAGATTTGGTCCGGCGCCAATGCGAAACTTACTATTTTTGTGAAAATCAGTCCGGCGCTAAAAGAACCACATGCACACACATTTGCAAATTCAATTCTAAGCCAATTTTTCAGCAAATTGATTTCACAGTTGCCTTGAATTCCTGCTAGCTGAGCGAAGGCCTGAAGAACCTCTAGTGAGAGAGGCTTGTCGAATGCAGCAGTGTATCTGCGCAGGGCATTTTCATCGAAGGTGGAGGAGTCTGACAGTATACCAAGTTTTTTGGCCAGCTGGAGTTGAGCCCTTTCTGTTGCCATCATCTTGGGAACGTCTTGTTAGCCAACCTGGAACTCCTGCGTTGGAAAGTAAAACGATGGGATTTGCAGGTGAGGCTCTGGGTGGGCAATTCATCTAGAATGGGTTGCAGGAGCTTGGCTGTTGCTAGCTTGAGCAAATCTTCAGAGCCTTGGGATTGCTCTAACGGGGTGCTCGAACCCTCCAGTTGCTTCTTGGAAGCCATGTGTTGCTCATCCTGCATTGGGTCTAGTCTTGGTGGGTCGATCTCCATGTGGCTGAAGGATAACGAGAGCTATAGGTCATCCGTAGACTGTGGACTACCCTATGACGTTGGCTCGAAAAATCCCTGACAGAGCCTAACTTCTGCTGTGGCGACAGAGGAGAAACCCGCGGGCTCAGGAGTGGGGAGCCGGGATGGCCCTCGGGGGAGGGCCTCTTGATCAGGGATCTCGTTCTCTCTCTGCAGGGCTCGTTGCGATTCCTTGGGCTAGCACTGCCAGACTGCTGGGAGAGCTTTTGCTCAAGTTCTTCTGCGGCAGGAGCCTTCCTGGTGCTGCCTGAGTCTAGGTTTCTGGCGCCTTGATGATGTGGGTTTTGGCGCCCCGGCCTGCTAGGATGACGAGACCTGTTGCGGTTTCCAGAAGGAGGGACATCCCAACCTGAAGGCCTTCGCTGCCCTGGATCATCAGGAGGGGACCTATCCCTCTCGCGGAACTACAGTTGGTTTTGGAGTGGACCACGCGAGGACCTGGTGCCGTCCACTGCCCCCAGTTACCAGGGGTAAAAGTGCCTGCGAGGCCATTCGTCATGGGAGGAGGCTGATGACATCTCCCCGTTGACGTCGCTGAGGCCAAGACTAAGGTCCAGAGGCGGGGACCAACTCTCTTCTGGAGGATCGAAATCCAGCACCTGCACAAGGTGAATCAGCACCTTGTAAGTGAGCAGGGTCGGCGGTGGCCTATGATCCGGAGGAGGATTGTGGACTCCGAGTTCAGGGAAGTGGCCTGTTGCCGGGTCAGCCGCATACAGCTCCTGGACGTGAAGGCTGCCTGTTTTAGGGATTGCATTGATGTCTTCCATCCAGAGCCATAGGCAGAAATAGGTTGTTTCATTCTCTGTGGTTGGCTCAACCATGTCTGGGAGCACAACCCCAGCTCCACTGAGGAGAGTGGTGGCTGTATGTGCTGTCCAAACATGACGAGGGAGCCCCTCAATGCAGATTCTAGCTTTGAACCGGTGCTGAGCAGCCCCCCTGACAAAGCGAGTCCAGGATAGGATCTTGAAGTCAATGTCATCTCCTGTGAACCTAGAATCCGCAAGAAGCTCATACTTCAGTTTGAAGGAGCTGCATTGCATGAAATAAGACCTGTCTATAGAGACCTTGACATTGAAATCACCCAGGTTGACAAGGTAGTGTTCCGCCATTAGCCTCTGAATTTGTCGGGCATTTTGTAGGATCGAAGTATACGAATATAGCAATCAGAGGGGGGTGAATGATTGTGTGGAAGCTAAAACCAAATCTTTGATCTATTAAAAGTTCACTCCAAATCTGAACCAAAAAATTGCCTCGTATTTGACAAAAATAGATTGATAGATGTTCGGTAAAATACGAATTACTGGAGATCCAACCGTCGGATCGATCTGAAATTTGGACACAACAAACTAGATTCCAATAAGAAGCAAAACCAAAAATAATCAACTTAATCGGACTTACGGATCAAAAGTTATGAACCTTGCAAGCTTGCTTTGACAGAAGATGACGAGAATCAATCTAATCAAAACTTGTAGATTAATCAAGAACGACAAAAGATTAATTAACAAAACTTTGAGGAATACTAAATTGATGCCCTAGAAAGCTTTTGGATTTATCAAAACAAAAAGAAACTCAAGGAATCAAAGATCCAATCTAGAACCAGAAGATGTGTAAGAAGAGAACCCCAAAACAGAGATTACTGTAGCACACGTGTACTATAGCTACGAAGTTACTGTAGCATGCAAAGAATATGGAAGAATTGATCTTTATTTTTTTTTGTCTAAAGTACTCCAATCAATAGAGTACAAACCCTAAAGCTTTGCTCTATGCTTGATTGCATAAACAGGAGGCGCCTCCCCCTATTTATACAGAGCAAACACATAGAGTCCTGAATATAATTCCTACTCCTAATCCTAGAAGGAGTATGTATTCAACACAACTCCACTTGGCCCAACCTGGCCGAGTAAAACTCTTGCACGCGTATGGCAACCCTGCCATACTCACGTGACTAACAACTCTGCACGCGTATGGCCCACCTGCCATACTCACGTGACTAACCATTCTTCATGTGCACCATTCTCTTAGCCCGAACGTCCCGCATGACATCCTTGACCACCAAGACCTCAGTTCCTCTCTGAACCTAGTCCTGAACCTCAGTTCCTCCATGAACCTAGTTCTGGTCCCGTCATCGACCATGTTCGCCCTCGAGCAACACCTGCACATGAACAAACAAAACACACTTCCGAGCACAAGTCCACGACTTGACTCAAAGTCAATCCATGCAATCACTCACACGAGCATTGCATACAAAACAAACATAATTCCAATTCATGCAAAACATCCAAACCGAGCCAAACACGTTCACGCCGGACCAAACTCCTATCCGGCGCAAATGCAATGCGAAACCCTAGAAAAATCCATTCACGCCGGACCAAACACCGGTCCGGCGTAGCTCACGACGGACCAAAATTTTGGTACGGCGTACATGTGAAAGTCTCGGTTCAATTCAAAGTAAAACATGTTCAACAACACGTTTACGACAGACCAAATTTTTGGTCCGGCGTACATGCAAAAACAATGCTCAAAAATGCGTTCACGACGGACCAAGAATTTGGTCCGGCATAACATAAAGCTTACTATTTTTGTAAAACTTGGTCCGGCACAAAATATGTTCACGATGGACTAAACAAAAATCAGTCTGGCGTACAAAAAAAAAATTTCAAATCGCCGTTCATGACGGACCAAAACTTTGGTCCGGCGTAGATGCGAAAACAGTTCATCAAAAGCCCATTCACGGCGGACCAAAACTTTGGTCCGGCGTAGCCTCGAGAAACGGTCCGGCGTAGATGGAAAACTTACTGTTTTTCTATATTTGGTCCGGCACCAATACAAAACTTACTGTTTTGTGAAAATCAGTCCGGCGCTAAAAGAACCACATGCACACACATTTGCAAATTCAATTCTAAGCCAATTTTTCAGCACATGATTTCACACATTTGTCACATGGTCTCCCAGTACCAGGACTTGCACTACAAACCTAGTGAAGTCCCTCTTAGCGGCCAGAAGATTTGTCGAGAGGGGGATGAAAGCGCGGACGCGCACTGGCCTGCACTCCGGGTCCCCCGGCTTGAACGGAGGTGCCTGCATTGGAACTGCCTGGGGCATGCTTCTCCGGGCGGCTGGGGGGGCGACGGCTGGAAGGGGAGAAATTCGACTAGGAGGGAGCCTGGGGCACCATCTTGCTTTGTGACCAGAGGAATTGCAAAGCAAACATTGTGGGGGATCTCTGCAGGAGGACACGAAATGGTCGGAAGCCAGGCAATGAAAACATCTTCCTCTGGTCTGGGCTTTAAAGAGCGACGCTAGGTGGGAGGCTTCAGCGCCGGTGGCTGAGGAGTTAATACGGTTAGCAAATCTTTCTCGTCTCCAGAAGTACTTCTTCTTAACTTCGTTCCAACCCACACTCGATTGCTTCGGCAGGGAGGACCGAGGATGCTAGCTCTGGCGGAGAGGAGTTGGCGTTGCTGCAAATCTTTGAGCGCGATCTGGGGCTTTGCCACTAACTGAGAGATGGGAAGTGCCATAAAGTCGGCCCGATCTTTGACCTGTTTTGGGGCTCCGCTTTCCACCTGCGAAGGCTGGATCTTCTTGAGCGAAAAGAGCGAGTCCCCTCGGTCTCGCATGCCACACCGCCGACAGGTGCTAAGCCTTGAAGCCCTTAGTGGGGAACCCCCTCATTGAATCATCAACCCCATCACTAGGGCCTAAGGCAATTCCACACAAAGATCTACCATTAGTTGATAGTGAAGGAAATGTATTGACTGAACCGGTGTCTATTTTGTAAAGGAGAATATTATCGAGACACAATGAACCAATAGCTTAGTGGAAGATTCGGTGGGCAAATTTACCTCCTGAGGCAGCTACATGGGAAGATGCAGCCTTTATTTCCAAGATTTTTCCACAATTCAATCCTTCTCAAGGGGAGGGCAATTGTCAGGTTGCAGAAAAACTGAAGCCTGAATCCTAAGTCTGAAGAAACATTTCAGTGATTGAACGGCTGAGATCTCAGGATACCTTTTGGTTAAGTTCAATCCTACAGTCAGGGAGTGCAAGGCCGCATTAAGTGAATCCAGCAGTTGAGAAGAGCCGATGGCGTTTCTTTTAGATCCAAGGGCTAGGGATCCTTACAGCAGTTTCTATTCACCATTTTATTTATTTTCACGTTTACTGTTTACTCGATGTCTTTTGACCGACATGGAGCTGAGAAAACAGAGTATAAGTGCTCTTCCATTTTTGCACTTTCCACAAGTATTCCATTTGGTTTTCCATGGGCGAATTTTGGTTCCTGACACGGCGGCGAGGAGGCGTAGGCCGGAGAGGACACCGCGGTTGAAAGCCATCGCCGTCGTCGTCATCTTCTGTTCCGGTGGTCGCCGCCTAGTCGCGGTTCGCGTCAGCAAAAAATCAGGGGGCCAGAACTCTCCACACCGTTATACCGTGGGCCTCGCGCGATAGGCTGATCTTTTCGCTATGTTTCGTTCGTTTACGTCAGTTTACTGGAGTACGCCTTCATCCCAAAAGATTCGCAATTTTCCCAAGATTTTGGAGATCATTTGTTCCACTTCCAGCAAGATATCCTTCTTCACAAGATTCTGCCAACGATAAAGAAACGACAAAACTCTATACACTACAGTAACTAGATTGGCCGCGAATTTTTGATTAAACACCATATCATTTCTATGTAGCCAAATGGACCAGCAGACTGCCGAAAGCAAAATTATCTTGGATTTATTATTTTTCCTTCCTGCTAAGCCTACAATCTCCATATGGTTATTGTCAAGATTTGATGGGATGGCTTCCCAATTTACACTATCTATGACAACACAGCAAACAAATTGAGATATGACACACCCAAAGAAAATATGATTAGAGGTTTTAGCTCTACCACATAAACTGCATTGGATATTTCCATGCCAGGATCTTTTCATTAGTTGTTCTGCTGATTGAATTCTATCTTTGTAAACTAACCACAAAGTGTTTGATTTCTAGTAGGATTGTAGCATTCCAAACATCCATCATTCTACTATCAATTACACCTCTACAACAGAGCTTTATATGTTGATCTTGTCGAGGACTTCCCTGACTTTTCTAAAGCCCAAACAAAAGTATCTTTTTCAGTAGAAAGATTGACCAACAACGCAATTTGTTGTAACTCATACCAACTATAAAACTCTATCTCATCAAAATTTCTTCTAAAGGTCAGATTACATGCTCTATCTCTACAATTTTCAGCCACTGTTTTGTTTCGTGTTGTTGTTCACAAATATTATATAAATTTGGATAATGTAATATAAGGGGACAGTTTCTCCACTATATATCATCCCAGAAGCACTCTTTTAACTTTGAAAGAATAACCAATTCTTCACAATGTGAATACCTCGCCAGAATTGAGAGCCTCCAGCAGGGGGGAGGATTGAAAAAAAAGTTTTTGACCCAAATATTTCTTTTTCAAGATTTCAGAACAAAGCTCGTCATTACCGTCATAAATCTTCACTATCCATTTAGCAAGGGAGAATAGCCATTTTGAGAAGGAAAATTTCGAGGAATGTAGCATTTGTGTTGTGGAATAGCACGAGGTATTTTAGTATTGAATACAGGTTCTGCTGACAGAAGAACAGGATACTAACGAGCGAAAATGCTAACTACGGGTTCAGAGCAAACTGTTTCTGTGCAATACTAATTTTTTTTCCGACAAACTGCAATGGTAAATTCAGAAGCTGTGTACCTGCGTGCAGCAACTGTTTCAACTCAACAGATTTGTAGAGTAAATGCTCTGTCACATCTGTGTGATACTAATTCGTTTGACATATTCTTTTGTCAGTTAAGTTCCTTAAGTAATGTTTGTTGATGTAGTCTCTCTCTTTCTGTTCACAAAAAATGTGGTCTCTCTGAAAATCTCCTGATGCTAATTTGCTTGCACTACTTATCGGGGTTTTGTTCCGCCCTGCAAATTCAACTGGTACATTTGGTGTGTGATTGAATGCTTTAGCTCTTTCGGATGGCTAGTACATCAACTGTTTCTGGAACGCCTGATTCAGAGACTGGATAAAAAATGATAATCATCCTGTGCTCATCTGCGTCTTGCTGTTTAAGGTTTACAAAATTTGAAGTGTGCATTTTCCACTCGGTTCTTTTCACTTTGTGCCAAACTGTAAACATCATGAAATACCGCAAAACCCTAAGGTCTAAGGAAGTGGTATTTGTCCCCGCATGAGATTATTTTGTCATTCCAGATACAGAGATACTGCCATACTGGTTGTTTTTGTCGACCGGTTGCAGCTGCAAATGATCCGCAGTAGGTTGAGGACCGTAGTTGCCCGTGCTTCTCTTGGTTTTCAGTCTCCAACAGTTTCCTATAATTTAACTCTCAATAACCTTGGATTGGGAGTTTCCTAAAGTTTTTAGGCCTTAAAAAAAAAGACCATTATCTAATAATTCCCATTTTTCTTCAAAAAATAGTGATTGGAAATGCACACGAGCGTCTAATATCTGGCCACTTCGGTCGGAGTTTTTGGGCGTGCAGAGAGATTGGGATTCTGATAGGGTAACTGTTGGAGCGGTAATTTTTTCATTTGTTTCTAAAAAATAATTTTAGGAATAAGTTTTGGGAACTATTGGAGATGCTGCCTTTAATACAGTTCGAAGATGCAGAAGGGCATCTTATTTTCACGTCACAGATGCTATATTTTTTGAGAGAGTCTTAGATGCCATATTAAAAAAAAAACTTTTCGAAGTATCTAATCATGTACAAAGATTTTTCTTATCTGATGCGGGGAAGTGATATTTCTGAAGAGCAGAGATGTATCCAGTCTACGTAAGACTATCACCAAACAATTTGTCTTGATTCTTCTCGTTGGGTTTCATTTATTGTAGATATCAATCCAGAATTGTGCGCGTGCGTGATAGAGATGAGGCAATATTCTCCTCCATTTTAGGTACGTGGGATTCTGATTGATACTCTCTTCGTCCAAATTTATAAGTCGTATTTCTTCTTAGCACATAGACCAGGAAGATATTAGAAATAACTAGATTATTCCTAATTATTGTTACTAAGCACTATATTTAATACATGTATGTAGAGAATATGAAGTAAAGATGGATATTTATTAGGGATATATAAGAAACATCACACTAATTTTGCATTGGAATATGAACTACATCCTATATTTATGGACAAGACTATTCAAAAAATATATTTTATAAACTTGGAAGGAGGAAGT
This sequence comes from Rhipidocladum racemiflorum, assembly GCA_036346355.1. Classification (NCBI taxonomy): domain Eukaryota; kingdom Viridiplantae; phylum Streptophyta; class Magnoliopsida; order Poales; family Poaceae; genus Rhipidocladum; species Rhipidocladum racemiflorum. Next base: position 28,425,104 of record CM070571.1, read on the forward strand.
AGTACTCGACAACAATTAACAACAATTAATAGGGCATGTGAATAGTACAAGAATTGGCATGGTTGACATTGCAACTTCCAGATTAGCCAACACTCATGACGAAGAAGCTTTCGCAGATAACTTTATTCCGATAACTTCACTGAATCCTGTTATGTTAGGCACTTAACTTATGAGTACATGTCCATGCTGACTTTAAGTACTTCAGAAATATTCTGTAGCTATCAATACATCATGCAGACACCATGTCCTTCACCATACTGCCGAATCAATACCCTGATGGCTAGCAAGTTAAGCCTGTTGCTTCCATGCTTGAACACTATTTATGCCTGTAGCTAACTGTATTTTAGTTGGCACAGCTTGATTTGTAAGGACTAACTGCATCTAATAACTATGCTCCTTCTCTCATATGGATACTTAGAAAAGCCCTTCATTTGAATGTATCTCTACTGTTGACCATTGAGGATAAAAACCTGTAAAAGATCCATCAATGATGATAATAAAACACTACTGTTCTATCTACACAGGAAGCATTCCTACCTTCAAATGGACCAGTTCCATTGCTTAAAATTTGTGGGATTAATATGCAGCATGTTGGTCAATTAAAGGAATGGGCGCATGTGGGAATCCTCCATTGACAGGTCTTTTCTCCATCCCTCTTCCTATTTCTGTTGGACTATCCACCACACCAGCTATTTCTTCTCCACATGCATAACATGTACGTCAGCCTCAATTTTCAAGTACAAAATACAGCTCTAGTTAAGTACGATGACAGTGGAGCGTTTCTCGTAAACAACCAAAATAAATCAGAGGAGGAGCAATTGAGTCCAAAACTGCTCTGATCAGCCTTAATAAATAATTTGTTATTTCAACAACTAGATAGCACTCCCTCCGTCCCAAATTATAAGGTCTATAATTTGAATGATCTTATCCTAAATATAAGGTGTGCATATAGTTTTAATGATGTATTTTCTTCTATACCCTTACTTCCTCCATCCCATTATATAAGGCACAACTCCTAGAGATTAAGGAAGCAGTTGCGTCGCGCGGGGCTCGAGGGTTAATGCATGCATGCATGCGCATGCGAGATGGGAGAGAAGGTTAATACATGCATGCACATGAGAGATGGTAGATAAGCCAGAACAGGAACCGAGGAGGCGCCGCGCCCTGTATTCTGGAACTTGAAAAAAAAAGCAGTTGTGCCTTATATTTTGGGATGGAGTATTTATTCTCTCTCAACCAAATGCATTTATTCATTACTATCCACACAAAGTATATCTTTCATCTTCCAAGACAATTAAGTGAGGGCATCTACATCATTTTCTCTCATACCTTTCTCAATTTCAATGCAACCTTAATCCTTGTGTAAAGTCAAACTACGTCTTATAAGAGCAAGTACAATAAGACCACGTCAGCTGGCTCTTAGCCTGTACATGTTAGCATTAGTCTATGTGAAAGAGTGAGAAGCGATGAGAGAGAAGATAGCTGGCTCTTATTTAGTAGCCAGCTTTGCACAGATGCATAGTGTCGGTGTTTCGAGCACCGGCAATACTATTTTTCGGTCTTAGGGGAGATCGCGCGTTCCCTCTCCTCGAATGGCCTGGCTCAAGGGAGCCCAAAGTGTATACTGGTTCGGACCGAATATCCCTACTCCAGTTCGTTGCTGTGTATATGCTTACAAGGGGAAGCTGGGGTTTGGTTCATTGTCCAAACACCCATCCCGAGTATGCTCTTCTATCTTCTCTTTTTTGTTGTGTTCGTCCCCCCTCCCCAGGGTCCCGTCTCCCTTATATATAGGCGGGAGCAGCGGGTTACACGGGAGTTCCTCTAAAGAAAGGAAAAAAGGAGCCGGAGTGTTTCGTCTCGGGGTTCGGTCTTCGGTCTTCGGCCTTGGCGTCCGACCGGCCTCCACCTCCCCGCGTGCTTGGTCGGCAGGCTTGCGGTGGAAGGCTTCGTCCTGTGGAGGAACGTCCCGCACGCTTTGTCAGGCGGCTGGTTTTAATGGCGAATGACCCTTGAGGCCTTAGGTGGAGATGTTCCCTTCTGTTCCATGTCAGAGCGATGGGACCGGAGCCTGGTTTTGCAGGCGGCTCCCCTGACACCTTGGGAAGGAACCACCTATCCTGACTCGAGTACCGGAGCGCCCAACCGAGGGAGGCTCCCCAACCTGGATGATCGGGGAAGGTTGGACAGAGTCCTCGAGCCGAGGCCTGGTCGGGGACCGAGCTTGCCTGCGGCCCGCCGGTCTTCGGCTGGAGCTGGGCCTTGAAGGCAGCCCGCTCGAGGTTTCTAGGCTGCTGGGACTACCCATGGTATAAGCACTCGTCACATAGGTAAATCATTTATGTACAAGAGAGAAGAGGTAGTTATTGCACAATATCTAGAGACAACTTTTAGAGACAGTTATTGTATAAGTTGACTTTTAGCTTACTATTTGCCTGCAGTGGGCTTTACTATTGTACTTGCTCTAAACTGGGAGGGAGTATGTTTCTTAATCATAATTGTGGAAGTCTTGATTTTAGCGGTAACCGACAATTTCTTCTTGGAAAGTACTTCTGTGCTTTCCCAAAAAGTGAAAAACACATACGAGATACACTGTTTTTTTAAAACCATACTACACTGCTCCATTACTAACCGTGCTGCTTCAATATTTGTACAGGTCATTTTTTTTCAATCTGTTCGTTAGAGGACCTATGATAAAACTGATGAATCTTAAGCAGCGTCTGGTCCTGAGGTGCTACAAGATGGCATCCATGATACGTCTTCGTACAGCAGAAATTGTCCTACTTAATTAATTGGCATCCGGATTGAGCCAGTCTATTTCCTCCTGTAACTTGTATGATTTCTCGTCATGAATTATCAGTGTACTTGCTTATCATTACCTGATGTGTTGTGTTGCCTAGCTACCTAACCCAACACATTACGAGATTAACGAGCTGATGCTGTCTGTTTCCTCCTTAGTTACGATTGTTTGGTGTCATGCACAGTGTACGTGCTCAAGGCCCAGACTTTCCTACAGCAGGTCAATGCAACTAGAACACGAATGATTCATCAGATAAAATGTTGCTGAACAGCTGGTAGATGGAACCAATGCCAAATTTATGGATATTTTCGATAAACAGCAACGCATTTTTTTTTTGAAGAAGTTGATAATACAGATGCTGCTAATGATGGCTTTACATATTCTAGGTGATAGCTAAGATTTCATTATGGAGGTGCTTTAATTAGATATAGCTTTCAGAATGCACGCCTTTATGTGGCAGTATGTCGATCCACGAGCACCCCACAATTGGCTAGCCGGACCACTACATTTTGTTTGCTTTCTGCATTTGCCTCGACCTGTCTCGCACCATGTTCGGACGGTGCAAGCTAGGCCAAAGAACCTGGAGAATCAGTAGCATTTCTTTGCCAGTGTTTTCGAAAGAGCTCTTTTACGGTACACTAAGGCTCCGTTTGGCAACTTGGAACCGAGCCGTTTCTATTAAATTCTGGAAGAAACCCAACCAAACGGACTAAAACTCGGAACGATTCTCCTCGGATCGTTTCTTCTTTTTCCACTCTGTGGCCGAATGGATCTCAACCCTGTTCCACCCGATTCACAGAATTCTACCTGAAACGTTTCTACCAAGAAGCTAGAACCGTTTCCATTTCTACTAGAATCTGGAACCGTACCAAACAGGGTCTAAATTAGATATGAGAAGTTCATTCTTTTCGATCCAATGGATCAGATTAACTAGAGTTTACTTATACTTCGTCTGGTAGTAGAGTAGTAGGAACACCCTTAACAAATCAACGATTAAATACGATTTATACTACACATTATATACTACCTGTATAATGCACCGTAAAATTTCTCTTTAAAAAAAAACGTTTGTGTCCTGTGAAATGGCTAGACGTTCTGCACTCGGGCCACTTTCAACATGATTAGGTAGACCTGATGCGTACTTTATTGCATTATTGTGTCTGCATATAGTAAGTAAAGAATCACCGGTAGCAGTTAGCTACCTCTTTCTCAGTAATCCTGCTTGATGCGTACATTCTATCAAGAACATCGATCTTTTCTTTTACTGTGTGATGATAACTGATTTTTTTTGTAGTCCGAAATGCGAAGTAAAATGTTAGATTTGACGAGCAAAACATACTCAGCTGGATCTGGTACGGACCTGTGTATCGATCAGAACCAAACCGTACCATTCTTCTTTGCTAAGGGTATGTACAGTGGTATAGACAACAGCTGTCTATAATGCATCTTCACATCATCTACAGACAGCACAAAAATAACTCATACAATGTATCGTCTATATAGCTGTCTGTAATGATCTCTCATTCAATCAACAGGCTGTCTATACAATGGTACACAACATGTGAAGCTGTCTATAAGATTGTCTATTAAATAGTAGACAACAGCTTTCTCTCTCCTTCTTCTCTCTCCTTCACGTCACTTAAAATCCTACATAGCATCTCTTATAGACAGCTGACGGTCACCATTGTACATGCCCTAAGAGCCAAATTAGGTTAGGCCAGTGTGCACCACATGGCTCCTAGACAATTGTGAGAAATTAGGGTGAAAGTGAGAGAAGAATGACCTCCAATTTCCATGACTTGAGATTTACACAGATCCTTCGAATCCAGGCAACTCCTAACTTGTGGTCTTGCGGCTGTCCGTCGTGAGCTGAAAACGCTCTCGCACTGGAAGCGATGGCGAAGGCATATGTATATTTACGCACGCCTGACGAAGCCAGTAGAATCGAGCCATCAGCTTGGATCTACGCAACTGTGGAGGAAGAGGTTGCGTACAACGAGATTGTTTTTTTTCTTTTCTTTCTCCTCGCCAAGCTATGTTTGTGTCGATGGCGAAATGCGTACGGTTTCTGTGTGTTTGTTTCTGTTTTGCGACGTGTGCATGCGTTCATCCATGGTGCTTCCTAGCTGAAAAGGGAAGAAAAGAAATGGGAAGAATGCTTTCGCGTAAGCCAACTATCTTTTTTACCGTGGACGTTTCGCTACTTACTTTTTTTTTTTTACAAACTTTGTAATTTGAGCTCTTTTACAGTGGATTATACTTGTAGTATATTATGGTAGTATAAATTAGATATAACCATTGATTGGGTGGGGTATTATGGACTTTTACAAATAAAAATATTACATTTTAAAAGGGTATTAACGTAATTTTAGCGAGTCGTCGAGGTCCTCCGACGTGCGATGCACTGACGGAGGGAGGGCTTCCGGTGGAGATGAAGAAATGGGCTTCGGGTGGGTGAAAAAATTCATTTACTGTTTTACCCATCCGCTGTATTGAATTTTTTTACCATTCTACCCCTTCTCACATTCTACTACACATACTATACATGGTAATATAACTTGATCTAATCTATTTTTAACCTTTGGATTAAAGGCAATGAACGATTCATATTCATTGTTGTGCACTGTAAAAGAACTCTCTGATTTACCTGCTTCACTAGCTCAGTAAAAAATAGGTGATGCTATAAAGTTTTTCACTGAATTTGTAGATATCTTTGTTCGCTTGCCCTTATACGCTGGCAACTCTTGTGTGTGTGTGTGTCTGGCGAGGGTACATATATACAAACATTGTATGTTTTTTGCCTCGTCATTGCACATAGTGGTTGATGTTTTTTTTTAGTTTAGCCTAAAGAAATACAAAAAAGAGTGGTACCAAGCACGAGTAAGTACAATTTGGGGGCATAAATCTTGTACAAACCATGATCCGGCCACATTCCAAACGGAATGTGACAATTCAAAGCCAATCTAATTAGTCCTGATACCGTACATGCTAAGAGATAAAAAGTACACCTCGAAAGCGATCAAAGTATTACTTACACGGTCGTGCTGCCAATGTCAGTAGTGTATCACATCCAAGCCAGAGATGGAAGGGCCGGTTATTTGATTAATTAGCTACACAGTTCCTTGCATCTGCTGCAACCCGAATCTTTGTTAATATTATCAAATCGAGCAAGGGATGCAGCGATTAGCAAGTAATGAACTAATTAACAGGCAGCACCAAACCGATCGATCCATCTCGCGTACACGTGGGTGTCGAGTGTACTAAAATACTCCCTTGCTCACAATCACCGTGCTGGACCATGCAAAGCTCGAACGAAATGTTTGATGCACGATGTGTCACCAGCTCAAGCTCAAATTGCAATGGAATACGATGCGCCCGGCCAGCTACCTTCTTCGAGCTAGCTAGGCGTGAAAAGTTCAGATTGCGATCGATACACGTCAATTCTTTCCTTACCATCTCACTTTCTCTCTACTTCCAGATGAAGGAAGAGACTTGTTTCCCACACAAGGTGGCGTTGCAAACCACGTATATATGGTCGTCATGGGTTAATTGGCCGTATGATAAAGAATGGTACCACAAAGATCATGGTGGTTTGCACAACTAAACCGTCGCCATCCTCTCGAAATAGGGAAAAATATATGGGACGCAGGACTACAATGTGGCCAGTACTCCTGTTAATTACTAAGTATTTTTTTTGAGCTCTTTTATAATGGATTATACTTGTAGTATATTATGGTAGTATAAATTAGATCTAACTATTGATTTGGTGGGGTATTATGGACTCTTACAAATAAAAATATTACATTTTAAAAGGGTTTTAACGTAATTTTAGCGAGTCGTCGAGGTCATCCGACGCGCAATGCACTGACGGAGGGAGGGCTTCCGGTGGGGATGAAGAAATGAGCTTCGGGTGGGTGAAAAAATTCATTTACCGTTTGATCTATCCGCTGTATTGAAATTTTTTACCATTCTACCCCTCCTCGCATTCTACTACACATACTACACATGGTAGTATAACTTGATCTAATCTATTTTTAACCATTGGATTAAAGGCAATGAACGGTCCATATTCATTATTGTGCACTGTAAAAGAACTCTCTTTTTTTAGCGCGAGGATAACTAGCCCCCTCGTACACCCCTGGTGGATCCAGGTACCACTCCGCAGACCCTTCACCACTCCCTCATATATATACTGTTATAAAACAAGGACGAACGTAGATAAAACACGATACACCAAGCGAACAGCAAGAACAAACACAGGGAGCACACACGATACAGAGAGGCAAAAGTTCTTCTCTTTATTAAATTAATTCTCTCATACAATGGGTTAACGTATCTATAGTCCAACGGAGTCAGAATGGACTCTCAGAATATCTAAATCAAATAAAATGAGAGAGAAAGCATTATTTTGGATTTTTCAAGAATTTTGGAATTTGATTTCTAAAAGAAATTCTAGATTATTGCATCAGCATGATGTCATCAGGTTTTTTGAATTTTGGAATTTTCTTTCCGAAGGAAAAATGGGTTTATGATGTCAACGAGGATTTTGAATTTTCCAGCCAATTTATTTTCCAACGGAAAAATGTTTGCGGTCTATGACATGTGGGCCCGGGTGCATGGACCGAGTCCACGAGCTTGGCTAGTCCACCGTGGATATAAGGACCGAACTATGATGTTATTTTTATGCCAAGATAATCATACAACCACAAGGGCTGGTGTGGAACAGCTATAACTGAATAAGTTACTTAAAACTGGCTTTGCACATTGGAAGGCTGTAGTAGCATAAGTTGTTCTGGTTGGATTGATCGTAGGGGTGTCCACATAGAGGTGTGGGTCAAACACATACCAATGCAACAGTATACGCTTTACTATAGGGAGAAATGGGATGTCAGGATGTGAAACCATTCGTCATACTATGTGTACAAATATCTTAAGCCGCCATAATAAGGGTTTATCAGTATTGGGCTGGTGCAAAGTTATGATTAAGTAATATAAAAGTTATATATGATTTATGTGCGGCACACCAAAGGAAGTATGTTAAATATGCATTGCAAAAAGAGATAATTATTCCCTGTGGGTAAAGCTGTATACCTCTGCAGAGTTAAAACTAATCGATTAGATACGCTCATGGTTATAAGCACTTGGTAAAGTCATCACATAGTTAGAATTTTGGTATTTTCATACAATGAAATGGAATTAGAAAATTTGGAGAAATTCACCCTACAGATGATTCAACGCTTGGCCATGTGTTGGCTAGGTTGATTTCAGCTGTTGTTGCATGTGTTGGCAAAAGAATGAAATTGTGCCATGAGTTGGCTAGAAAAATGATGCGATAGATGTTTATGATCATTTGAGTTATCCTATTATTTATGCTTATTATTTTACTCACTTGTCAAATTTCTTAACAAGTTATGCTTTCAATTTACTATTTAGAATTTACATTCAATTCAACTTTATGCAAATAACTGTAGTAGCCTCCTTTATATCAGCTTGCATGTAATTAGGATTTGCAAACACTTAAGTCTTGCTGAGTACACAATGTACTCAACCTTGCTATTAACGTTGTTTTAGGTGAAGAGATAGAATATTCCAAAGATGCTTATGTTGACGCAGAATACGAGGATAACGATAATACTTTTATCTAGAGTTTACCTTGTCAATTGCCTGTAGAAAATGGGTAGTTAGGCACACTGCAAGATAAAGTTGTCTCTACTATGATAACTTTTGGTTTGTAATAAATTTTATGTAAGAATCCCTTTCGCTGATAAATGTAATAAATTATGAAGTATGGTTGTGATTACAATTTATGTATATGCGTGCTAGCTACTAATCATGAGACTAGCACATAACGCATATATAGAACATTTCTTTTATGATGCATAGTATCATAAAAGGGATGGTTTCACATGGCGGCGGCGATAAGGAAGAGTGAAATTTCAATGAGAGAGCGAGGGAAACATGGATTCGATCGAGGAAGAGGGATGAGGGGGCCAGATACACCTTGTGACGCGGTTGACAACGATGACAAAGCACTTAAGCAGCGACAGCAAAGGGAGAGCGCGGCGGTCAACGCAAAAGAATATAGCGGGTGTGGTGGCGTTCCAAGAAAAGGAGAGGGAGAGAGTGCTTGGGGAGGGCACAAACGGAGTGAGCGAGGGAGAGGGGTGTAGGGGCTTCCCTTTTATAGGTCTATAGTGGCCGCGAGGTGAGGTAATGACGACGAAGGGTGTTGTGGCTCGCAGCATTAAGCAGAGTTTAATGCGAGTTGGGAGGGGTAAAGTGAAAGATGTGATAGTAGCCTAGAGGGGGGTGAATAAGCTTTTAAAATTTAAACTAAATAGATCGCAGCGGAAATAGATCGGAACTTCTGATATGGTAATCAAAACTTCCGATATCAAAACAGAACTTCTGATTATAGATCGGAATGTCCGGTCAATTCAGGAATAAGAGGAACTCAAGCAAAAGTAACTAGCTACAATTTAACTCTACTCCAAACTAGCGTAAGATAGAGTAAATGAACTAGGCAAGATGCACAATAAGCAACAAGTAAGTAAATCAAAGAGACGAAAGAGTTTGTTCCCGAAGTTTGGATCCTTGAGGGGATCCTACGTCTCCGTTGAGGAAGCTCACTAAGAGCTGGGTCTTTTCCAACCCTTTCCTCCCAAACCTCGGTCACACTTGAGGTTCGGCTTCACTTTTGATTTCTTCCCTTTCGGAGGCAAAATCATCCATCACAAACTTCTCACGACTACCCACAAACTTTGGGAGCTCATGAATGACGCCTAGCCATCTAGGAGTCCTCAATCTCCTAGGGTAATAAACGCAATCATGAAATTGATTTTGGAGATGACTTCTAATGCTCAAGATGAATGTCTCACTCTTTTGCTCTTAGCGTTAAATCTCTTCTTCACACCTCACTCACTAAAAGATCACTAAGTTCAAGAGAAGGTGAAGAAATGACAATAAGAATATCTATTGAATGCACCCAATAGCCAACCAAAAGAGTTAACCTCATTAAAGAGGAGGTGGAGGGGTATTTATTGGGTGAGGCAAAAACTAGCCGTTATGCCTTCACTCAGTCGCATATCGGAACTTCCGATCTTGACATCGGAACATCCAATGTGACTAAATTACCAGAAAATAACACACCCCAATGGTCGATACAACACACATCGGAACATCCGATTTTCACGATCGAAATGTCCGATGTGTCCAGAGAGTTACTTTTGAAAAGATTTCTTGAAAAGTTTCTAAGTCACGATCGGAATGTCCGATGCACAGATCAGAGCATCCGATCTGTCTAGAAAGTACCCTTTTTCAGATTTTACAAGGATTGGAACTTCCGATGAAAAAATTCAAAATATCAGAAGTGACCCAAGAGTACCCTAAGCAAAGAAATTTCAGAAAAACTTCTAAGTCCTCATCGGAACATCCAATCCAAACATCGAAACATCCGATGTATCCAGAGAGTGCACTAAACACTCACACCAGAAAATCCGATGGATCGGAACATCCGATCTGGACAGAGAAAGAAATCAGTTGGTGTGCGTGTTGTGACTCGTGTCTCTCAACAAATTGTGCTAACATTCATCTGAGCATAGAGACATACCCTAGATCAACTACGTTGCATCCCTCTTAATAGTACGTCATATCTATTGACTCAACAGTAAATGTAAATTACACCAAAATGACGCCATTTTTCTTTCTTCTACTTTTTGAGGGTCGCCAACGTCCGTAGATACTTTTGCTTTGAAACTTTCACCTGTTCATTAACTCATTGAACCCACCAGTCTCTTAATCGTTTGTCATTAATCATCTAAAACTCACTTAGGGGTCTAGATGCACTTTCATAAAGGTCGGGTGAAAGCGGACATGAAGGCGTCGGTTAGAGGCATCTAATGCATGCAATAATGGGGAGGAATGGCCAACTTTACGAGCTCGGAGGGTTGGCCATGCCAACGAGATTGAGCTGGCGTGGTAGGAAGAAAGGGAGGAGGAGGAGGATGAAGAAAGGGGGCGCGACAGGTGGGGCCCTGGGCGCAGAGAGAGAATAAGAGATGAGTGGTGCGGGCTAGGATAAAGGGAAGTAGACCTAGTGGGCCAGTGTGGGGGGAGGAAAAAGGCCAGGTAGGCCAAGTTGGGAAAGGAAAAAGGCGGGCCGGAAAGAATGGACTTAATTCCGCCCGTAGGGATAATAAAGATTTTTAAATTTATTTTTTGAATCAAAATAATTCTAGAATTCTACATGGTTTTACAAAATAGCAAATAGAGTTACAAATTTTTGAAATAATTCACAGAAATTCCCTGAGATATTTTGAATTTAATAAAATTATTTCCAATTTATAATTAGTTTTCATTTTTTGGGATAAATTACTTTTACATTTTTTAAAACAACAAAAGCCTTGATAAAATCCAGAAGATTTAGGGAAAATCCCAAAAAAATTAGAATTAAATAAATAAATAATAATATGCAAATTTTGGGGTGTTACAACCATGGATTATATGATGCTATATATAATAGGAATGATGTCAATCAAACAACTGTTGCATCAAGAACATATTTTAAAAATATGGAAAAAGCACATCACAATTAAATAAATATACTAGGAAATAACACTTTATTTAATCTTAAATGATAGTCGCTCAACAGAAGCATAGAGCATTGCTCATTCAGGAACTTAACATCAAACTAACAAAATACTATTAAAGAGACTCAAAAAGAAAATGTGACATCGACTATCAAAACAAGGAGTAACTAAGAGAAGAGTGCATGTCTCCGTATAAAATCATTTATGTCCTCCTGGAAACTATGGATATTCTTCTGGAACTCCTTGAGCTTAGTCCCAAGTAGGTCATTTTCATCCATGGGAGAATCTTCATATCTGGGAAGGCCCTATTTGAACTCTTGTAACATCTCAATTTTTGCTTTTATTGAATTTATTGAGTTATATGAATTTTTAGATTTTTTTGGAATTTATTAGGATTTAATTTGAATTAAGTTTATTACTGGATTATTTAAATATTTGGAAATTTCATATACAGTTTTGTTGGAAATATTTTATTTGAGTTCAAAATATCTCAAAATATTTTCCAGAATTTTTCTGGAATTTTTTTGATAATTTTACTATTTTTCTTGAATTAATTGAATTACCGGAAGTATTTTTAAAATGGAAAATCGCTGAGAAATCCAAAACCCTAACGGGTCGAGCCACGTGGACACGACCCATTACGACTTGACCCACAAACCCTAACCCGTGGCCATCTGATCGTGATCCTACGGCCAGGAGGACGCCATGTGCGCGCATGCTTGGAGTCGATGGATCTCGATCCAACGGCCGAGAGGGACCGTGTTGCGCAGCATTGCGGACCGTCGATTGCGTGACGTGTATACATGCAAGATGTTGCCACATCATCTCCGTATTCGGGTCGGAGAGCGTCGCTGCACAGCTGCCGTGAAAATCTAGGTTTTCGTGTGGGGCACGAACGCCGGGGGTATTTAATGCATGGGATACCGCATCGTGACCGCATCTTCGAGTACTACGTGTTGCCCTAGGTCCCAGCACCAAAGCTATCGCCTTTGCGCACGTAATTGCTCGCCGTTGTTCCAAAGCTACTGCCGCGGTCCTTCCCTGATTCCGCCGTCGTCCGTCGTCTTTTGTGGCCGTTGGACCTAGATCCAGGGTGGTCGCGATGAGACGCTCAGGATGGGATATTTCATCTCATTGGAGAAGGCTTGAGACACCAGGCCGTGTGTCATCTTCCTCAGCTCCATTCACCTGCCCTTGTCGAGTCTCGCTGGAGCTTCGCAATCAACCTCAACCGTCGGATGTCCATCGCACGTCCCAGGTGAGTCCACATAGCCATCTCAGTAATTCAATCGGATTAGATCTAGGATCGATGATCCAGATTTTGCCACGTAGATGTAATCTCATGCCGTAGATCAAACCAATTTGGACTGTTAGACCTTTAGATGTGCGGCTTAGATTTATTCGTGTAGATTCAGTCTCAATAAGATCTTAGCTGTTGGATTAAGAACGTGTAGTTTAGATTGAATCGCGTAGTTTCAGTTAGATCTATTTGTAGCTGTTCGATCTAGATTGGATGGCGTGGATCGAGCCACGTGTAGCCCACCGGGACTATCCACGTCACCCTTAACCTCAGCCGATCGGGTTCAATCCCAGCCGTAGGATTTGGACTAAACGGTTTAGATTAAACCAAGTATTGCTCCATAGATTGATTCCTAGCCATTCGATCTGAGTCGTATGGCCCATATCGTGCCATGTAGGTCAGTAAACGCGCGTATTAGAGTCCATCTGGACTGTCGAATTTTGAATGCATGGTCCAGATTGCACCGCACCATCGACCAACGGGACGCTACCACGTGTGCGCGAGAATCGAGACGCCGCAGCTGAGGCGCGGTCTCCGCTGATGTCAGCAATGACGTCATCCGAGCGGACCCACCGGTCAGCCATTGAACCCGCGTGTGCGTGATGTCAGCAGTGACGTCATGATGATGTCAACGTGGGACCCGCACGTCATGATGATGTCAGCCTGACGTCATCTGGTCCAGGCCCACCTGTTAGAGACTGTGGGGTCTCGTGGTCCACGTCCACCGTGGACCCGAGCCGGGCGTGGACTGAGTCCATGCGTCGGAGCTGATGTGGCGCATTTTGATCAGTCCACGTGTCACCTGACGCAAGCCAGACGCAATAATTCCGAATTTCCAATAGAAAAATAAATGAGATAATTTGGTTTATTCTTTTTAATATTATTTCAAACATTGAATTACTATAACTTTTGTGGTTGAACTCCGATTAAGGTGATTCTAGAGCCTAAAAATTTGTAAAATTGTGCTCTATTTGATTATGAATTTTATTTAATTTTTTGGACTGGATTTGCTCTTTGTTTTTTGGATATTTATTATTTATTTATTCGTTAGGCGTAGACGTTGAATTGTCCGAAGGCTTTGAGGGTGAGGTGTTGACTCAAGAAGAAGGTCCAGAGCTTAACCAAGAGCTTTTCCAAGGCAAGTTGTGATTCGACCATATTGATCCCACTTTTAAAATTATGTTGGTTTAAATTATTGCATGCTAGCTTGAATTAAAATGTTTTCAAGTAATTTGGGAATTAGCTACATACCTACTTGAATTATGCCACCTTGTCTTTATTAATTGTATGCCCTAATTCATTTGTCACCCTATATTATGGAATATTAGTTGGACACTAATAAATTGCCAACATGGGATAACTAGACCGTAAATAGTTCGCTTAGCCATGATCGTGTTATTGATATAATTTTTGAATGTCAAAATTAATATTAACTTCATGAGATATGTAACATGTTTATGAAAATGTGACATGTGTTATTGATGAGGATGATGGCACGCGGTGCATGGTAATCAACTGGGTGATAAAATGATTTAGACTGAGGCAAGTGGCAAGAATGTTTGTGGTGGGCCAGATGTGGCACTTGGTTGGTCGCATTTGGTTTTTAATGATTTGAATATTGTGAACTTTTCTGGAAGTCTTGCCTTGGTCAAATTAAGGACTTAACCTTGCAAGAATTTGAACTGAGTCTATCATACAACCACAAGTCTGGAATGGGACAGACCTAGCTGATTAATCTATAATGTCTAGATTTCGGTACTATCGTGGTGGTGTGGGTTCCGGGTGTATGGGTGAAAACTCACATGGCGCAAGAGGGGGGCCTGTTGTGGTGGTGTAACCCTTCAATGTTGAATCCTTAGTGGGCAGTATTGGATCTAGAAGGAGCATTGTAAAGGCTTTGTTACGGTCACTCACCTTGGTGGTGTTTGACTGTATCTTGTAGGTAAAGTGTATAACCTCTGTAGAGTTTAAAACCTATTCGAATAGCCGTGTCCGCGGTATTGGACATTGCTCGGGGATTACAGTCAAGGGTTAGACTTTCAGAAAATAAACTTGGAATGGTGGACATTATGGTTTTAAAATGATGAAATTGATTAAGGAAGAATAATGTTTACTTGAGAAATAATTGTGAAAGTTATTATTGTTTTACTGCTTTTCAAGATATTATGATTATTCGTGAATGCTGATTACCGCAAAACAACCATATAGCCTGTCTTTGGAATAAGCCATGCATGTAGTAATAGTTTGCATTCTGTGCACAACTTGTTGAGTGCTTTATGTACTCACCCCTTGCAACAACACAAACATCAGTTGAGGAAGAATAGACGCCAGCATTGGAGGAGGAGTACCAGGAGGAGCCAACGAACTAGGGAGCGAGCCCAGTCAGTTGCCTGTGGCACATTGATTGGACACCACGAGTCTTCTTTACTTTTCTGCTGCAGTTTATTTATTTGAGACTTGGCCCAACGAGGCTTATCTTTATAAGTTGACCATAAGGTTAACTCAACCGATTATATTTTAAATAAGACTTTATTTATTATTATGTTGTGTATGATTGTGATATTCATCTGTGTTGAGACGTTGTGCACTAGCGTGATCTTGGACTAGTGTGGAATACACCGAGGGTCCGGGTTTGCACATTTGGGTCCCGATAACTCTTCTATAAGATCAGAGACTTTTTATCATCCTTCTCGATTTCCTTCACAACAACATGTTGAGAAATGAAGTGTGCCTTAACCTTATTTCCCTACTTCTTTGAAATTTCCTAGTGAATTGCTTGTAAAGGTCCATCAAATACTTCGGGTTGCGGCAGGTGCATGACTGGTGGCTAGTGCACCCCCACCCAGATCTAAAGCAGGATTATGTAGCGTTTGCAGCCTTATTGGCTGAGTCTTGCTTTTGGAAGCTCCCAAGTCTTTTAACTTTACCTTTCTACTGGGGCTTGCCTCTTCTCTTCTATGTTCTGTCATTCTTCCAATTACCCCCTTTATGTCTTTTGCCCTTTCCGTGGCTCTGGCTATTGCTAGCCTGCTCAGCATTTGCATGTATTTTGAATATGGCATGTGTCCCATTACGGAGGGCGTGATGATTACTCATCAGGAGTTCATCATGCTTATATGCTTATAACAAAATGCATATAAATTCAGAGTACTTATGGTACTTGGTACAACAGTATAACGGTATTGTTGTTGCAGTATCCTCATATTGGGGTGAAAGGTGCACAATATCTTCTCTATCATTTCAGTAACAGTAACTTTCTAATTATAGAATGTCAATTTGGTGATAATTTTCTGCATGGCAAGTTGTATGCTATCACGATATTAAAATACTGAAAGTGTAGGACGGTCTATTTATGTTGTGCTTTTGACAATAGGGTGGGTCTTTGCTGGTTATATCATTCCTTCATAGAATTCCATAGTGATAACGAGTTCTCCTCCAACAAATATTCGGCCTTCAAGTCCAGATGGAGATGGTGCCTCAGAAAGTGCAGTGCTACACACTTGACAGCTTCGGTAAGAGTACAGGTGTTAGCTTCAGCCAAAGTGATGGAAACTCTAACAGATCGAGCTGTCAGGTTGATCTTGGTATCCATTGCCCAGGTGAGGTAATTACTGCCATTCAGCGCGACCTCAGCAAATTCCCTCTTTGCGATGTCCAAAATATCCTATATGTAAAAACATTAAAGTTTACTGCTTGTAAAATATTACATTGTAGGCTTATCATTGAATAAGTAAAGTTTGGTCCATATCTATTCAGTAGATAATTATATAAATTTTCCAGAATTTTTCTAACGTTGTTGATAATTTTTTTGTGAATTATCAAGCAATTTTTAGAATTACTAAAAATAACAAAAAAATGAAAACAACATATATAATTATGGAATTATGCTGGGAAAATCCCTAGAGATATAAAGCTTCCAAAGTGTGCCAAAAACAAGGTTCAACAAATTTTATGGAAGACCGTATACCTAAAATTCAGTTTCTAAGATTTGTTATAAGTTTTTAGAATTTATTAAATGTTTTTAGAAAATAGGAAACTTCAGGGTCCTTGATACTAAATTTCAATGGCCAACCATTATTAACCATAACTTCGAGGGTTCATATGCAAAATTTCTATTTTCAATTTTTCTATTTTTGCAAAAAAAAAACACAAGATGGCCATACAGCTTGTCGGCCGCACGTGCGGGTTGGTCAAGGCCCACATACCGCTCGGCCCATGGTGGCCCATAACATTGGGCGACGGGTGTTGAAATGCCATGGTCGGTGGTGCGACGTCTCGGTCGGCGGGTGCGGTGGCAGGGGGAAGCTAGCGTGACTGGTTGGAGACTGCGTTGGGCACAATGAACGCACATGGCCGAGCAATGGGACAACATGGCAAGTCGCAGCAGCAACGACAAGTGCACAACGCGTACAACAGGCTGATAAAAGGCATAGCTAGGTGGTGGTGCAGTACGTGTTGACTTTTTTTATGATACTCTGATTAAACGTAGCTACTCAAATACCCTAATTTTTAAATTAGATTAAACGAGTAATCTAGGCAATTAGGGAAACTTAATCTGCATTATTAAAAAAAAATTTAGATGCAAGTAAATTACTTGTCATGATTAATCGCATCTAATACAAATTTTTGATCCTACAGATTATTTCCCCCAATTGCCTAGATTACTCGCTTAATCTTTACAGAAATTAGGGTTTGAAATTATTATTCATAGAATAAATAAATAAATAAAATCGGTGACTGGAGACAATGATTCCTAGTGCGGTGGAGCAACAACAGAACCTGACCGGATTCGCGTGCGACCGAGAGAACTCACCCTGATGAGCTCACCCAAGCGCTTGGATTCAACGGATGAGCCATGGACGACGATGAACTCGAACGAGAACCACGGTGGCGCTAGAAAACAATAGCGAGCAATCTGCGGCCATCGATGGTGGCTCCAACATCGAGAGGCGGGGCAAACTAGGTGGCGCAATGGGTGCTATTTAATGCGCAAAACGACGCCTAAAATAGATGGCCCCGACGACAAGATACGCCCGAAATCCGCAGCAAAAACGACGGTGGTGTCGGAGTCCATCACGAACACGGCGAGATCGACGTGGCTACATCCGGACCATACACGTGGCAGACATCGGGCGGTCCACAGCACAGGCGTGACACAAACACACCATAGCCTTTGGATCAAGATCCAACGGTTCGCCTTCTAGGGTTTTTGCGATGGCGGTAGCTTCGTGGGCTAGCGTAGGTTTTGGGCCGAATTAGGCTGGGTTTTGGCCCACTTAGGTTTTAAGCAGTTTTCGTATTTTTTTTCCAAATAAAATAATTCTAGAAAACCGAATAATCCAAAACAAATAGCAAAAATACCTAAAAAATTCTAGAAAAATTCTAAAAAAATATTTTAAGGTATTTGAAACTCAAATAAAATATTTTCAACAAAACTTTGTTGAAACTTTTAAAAAATTTAAATATTTTAACAATAGACTCAATTTAAATAAATCCAAGTAAATTCCAGAAAATTCTCAAAAATGGCAAATGTACAATAAATGTAAGAAAAAACAAAATTTGGGATGTTATACCTATGGATACTAAGATTAACCTAACAGATCGATCTCTTGGAGCTGTTATTGCCTAGTCTGATGCTGGTACCCCTGCTCTTCCCGAAGCCGCCAAGTTGCGGCTCTGCACTTCCTAAGGCACCATCTCTATACGGACTTGAAGGTCGAATATTTGATGGAGGAGGACCTGCTAACACTATGAAATTCCCTAAAGGAACGATATAACCAACAAAGATCCATCCTATTCCATAAGCACAGCGTTAATGGACCCTCCTATGCCTTTAAGATTTTAAGACTGTGGTAACATACAACTTTGCCTTGCACAAACTTTTCACCAAACTAATATTCTATAACCAGAAAGTTATTGATACTGGAATGATAAAAAAAGATATTGTGCACCTTTCACCCTAATATGAGGATACTACAGCAATAGTACTATCATACTAAGTACCAGAAGTGCTTTGAGCTTATTTGCATTTTGCTAAAGAAGAAAAACATGATAAACTCCTGATGAAGAATCATCATGCCCTCTCTAATGAGACTCATGCAATGCCCGAAGCACATGCAAACACTAAGCAGGCTAGCAATAGCCAGAGTGAAAAGGGCCAAATGCATAAAGGGAATAAATGAAATAATGATATAACACAAAAGGGAAGAGGCAAGCCCCAATGAAAAGTTAAAAGTAATGGACTAGCGAGCTTCCAGAAGCAAGTCTCTGCCAACAAGGCTACAAACCGTGCACAATCATGCTTTAAGTGTGGAGGTACTAGCCATTGGGCGCGCAACTACCGCACCCCAAAGCATTTGGCAGACCTTTATATGAAATCCATGAAAAAGGTTAATAAGACCCATGGGAGTAATGTGGAGGCACACTTCACCATTTAACCTGTTATTGATGTGGATGTTGAGAAGTGTGATGATATGGTTGTTGATCCCACTAAGCTCGAGGAGTCCCAGAAGGACACCCATGACTCATATGGAGACTTGAATTAGTCTCCTAAATATTCCTTCACTTTGCTAGTCGATGTCATAAATTCATTATGAGTCTCTTTATCAGTTTAGTCCTAGTTCCTGAATGAACATTGATCTATGCTCCTGTGAGCTATTATCATTTAAAAGTTAAATAAATTATTATTTTCCAAGATATTTGATTCATTTATTGTGCTATGTGTGTTCTATATTTTACAATATGCTCATGTTGCAATAATTATTTGATTAAATTCATTTCTATAGAACAAATTGTATAATCCAATGATGGAGGAGGAAATATGTCTTATAGACAGTTGCACCATAAATTTAATTCTTATGGAGACTAAATATTTTCAAACTATGACTAAGAAAACTGAAAATATTATGACCATCGTTGGAAGCAATGCTCTCATAGTTGGCACTGAAGAGCCATCATAATTTTCTCTATGGGCACTCGTATAGTAAAAAAGAATGCCTTATTATACCTTGAGTCCAATCATACTCTATTAAATTTTGAAGACATCCTTCCGAATGGTTTTCAAATGAAGACAGAAAATGAGGATGGTACAAAATACCTACTCATGACTAAGTTTAATGGGTTTAATAAAGGTGTGGTTGAAAAACTCCCTTCCTTCTCTTTCGGGTTATACTATACATATATAAAACATGAAGTTTATGTTATGATAAAAACTATACTTAAAGACACAAAAATATTTAAGATCTGGCATGATCGACTAGGTCATCATAAGTTGAATATGATAAGAAGAAGAATCAATAATTCTGCTAGCCATACCATCAAAACTACATACTTAACCCTGAAGACTTCTTATGCCCTGCTTGCGCAAAAGGGAAGCTCGTAGTTAGACCATCTTATCTAAACGTTAGGAAAGAATCACTGAATTTCTTGAAGAGAATTCAAGGTGATATTTGTGGACCTATTCAGCCCTTGTCGAACTCCTTCAGATACTTTATGGTACTGATAGATGATTCTACTACATGGTCTCGCGTATGTCTTTTATCCACTAGTAACCATGATTTTGCCAAATTAATTTCCCAAATTATTAATTTAAGAGCCTCCTTTCGAGAAGAAAGGATCAAGTTTATCTGAATGAACAATACTTGCGAGTTTACCTAAAAGGCATTTAATGTTTATTGTATGGCTTTGGAAATTAATCTAGAGCATTCCGTACCTCATGTCCACAAACAAATAGACTTGCAGAGTCATAAATTAAAACAATAAAACTTATTGCTAGGCTACTCTTGTAGAATTGTAGGTTACCCACCAGCTGTTGGGCCATGCAGTGCTGCACGCTACGGTATTAATTCAACTCAGACCAACTGTGTACCGTAAAATTTTATCTTTGCAGATAGTGCATGGGAAAGAACCAAGTATTTTTCATTTGCGAAAAGTTGGTTGTGTTGTATACGTGTCAATTACGCCACCACAGCTTACAACCATGGGTTATCCCCGAAAGTTAGGGATTTATGTAGGTTATGAATCTCCGTCAATTATTAAATACTTATAGCCTATGACAGGAGATCTGTACACGGCTTGGTGTGTTGATTGTACTTTTGATGAGGATAATTTTTCGGCATTGGGGAGATAAATACCACATTAAAGATTACTGGGAAATAGATTAGAATATCACTGGCATTCAGTTTATAGACCCACGCACTAAAGAATCCAAACATGGAGTTCAAAGGATAATAAATATATAACAAATAGCTAATAATATGCCAAATACCTTCACTGATCTTAAGGAAGTGACAAGATCTCATATACCTGCAGTAAACGCACCTGAAAGAGTGGAAATATCTAGAAGGATATTGAATCCACTCTTACCTCTCATGATACAAAGACATGGAGGCCTCCAATTGTATGGGACTCAATTCCACGGAGATGTCTACAGAAACAGAGAACCGAATAAGTGAGAACACTACCCAAAAAGTGCAGAAGCTCAACCTGATGTTAAGAAAATCTCTGAAGTGAGCCATCCTGTAGATGAAAATATCCCTGTAGTGAGCCATCATGAAGATGATTACCTAGCAAATATTTGCATGGACAATTTGATGCTGGGAAGTCGAAACACTCAAACTCCATCGTTGTGGATTCAGAAGAGTTGTATAAAAGAATGACTACAACTGGCGATACATATTTTGCCTCAAAAATTACTAAAACTATTGAGCTTGATCCAAGACCAAAATCCATGGTAGAGTACTAGAAGCGCTCAGATTGGGTCAAATGAAAAGAAGTAATTGAGATAGAATTGCTAGCTTAATAGGAGGAAATTATTTGGTCCTTTTGACCAAACACCTCCTAAAGTGTTCCTTGTATGATAAAATGGTTTTTTTATCCAGAAGACAAATGAAAATAACCATATGGTGAGATATAAAGCGAGTCTTGTAGCACAATGATTCACACAGAGACCCGACATCGATTACTATGAAACTTACTGTAGGATCGAAGTATACGAATATAGCAATCAGAGGGGGGTGAATGATTGTGCGGAATCTAAAACCAAATTCCTGATCTACTAAAAGTTCACCCCAAAACAGAACCAAATAATTGCCTCATATTCGACAAAAACAGAATGATAGAGGTTCTATAAAACGTAAATTCCCAGAGATTCAACCGTTAGATCGATCTGAAATTTGGACACAAGAAACTAGATTCCAATACGAATCGAACCCAAAAAGAATAAGATCGATCGGACTTACGTATCAAAAGTTATGAGCTTCGCAAGCTTGCTGTTCCAGAACTTGACGAAAATCAATCTAATCAAAACTTCAAGATTAAACAAGATCTCCAAAGGATTAATCAACTAGACTTTGAGGAACTCTAAATCAATACCCTAGAAAGGTTTTTGATGGATCAAATCAAGATGAAAACTCAAAGATCAAAAACCAATCTAGAATTAGAACAAGCATGCAAACAAGAACCAAAACAGAAAACACTGTAGCAACGCTTATCAGAGCACGCAAGAATCTTGGAAGAATTGATCTTTATTTCCTTTGTCTAAAGTACTCCCATCAAAAGAGTACAAACCCTAAAACTGAGCTTGAGGCTCTCAATGCGCTCAGCTCTGCTTCCTTGCCCTTCCAGGAGACACCCCTCCTATTTAAGGAGCAAAACAGAAGGAGTCATGAATACAATTCCTAATCCTAGTAGGAGTCCCACTCCTAATCCTAGAAAAAGTATGTATTCAACACGACCTCCACTTGGCCCAACCTGGCCGAGTACAACTCTTGCACGCGTATGGCAACCTTACCATACTCACGTGACTAACACTTTGCACGCGAATGACCTCTTGTCATTCTCACGTGACTAACCATTCTTCATGTGCACCATTCTCTTAGCCCGAACGTCCCGCATGACATCCTTGACCACCAAGACCTTAGTTCCTCCCGAACCTAGTCCCGAACCTTTGTTCCTCCATGAACCTAGTTCCGGTCCTGTCATCGACCACGTTCGCCCTCGAGCAATACCTGCACATGAACAAACCACAAAACGATTCCGAGCACAAGTCCGCGACTTGACTCAACATTAGTCCATGCAAATACTCACACGAGCATTTGCATAAAGTCCACTTCAAAACAAGCATCATGAAATTTTCACAAATTTCATAATCTCAAAGTTTAAACCAAAAAACAATTTCAAATTTGCTCAAAACCCCTAATCAAGTAAAAACGCATTCACGACGGACCAAAAAAAATATGGTCTGGCGTACACAAGAAAAAGTCACTCAAAAACCCATTCACGACGAACCAAAAAATTTGGTCCGACGTACATGTAAAACTTACTGTTTTTCAATAACTTGGTCTAGCACAAAAGGACTCATATTCATGTTTACAACAGACCAAAAAACTTGGTTTGTTGTACATGGGAAAATGAGGTTGCCAAAAACATGTTTACGACAGACCAAAAAACTTGGTTTGTCGTACATGTAAAACTTACTGTTTTTCAAGAACTTGGTCTAGCACAAAAGGACTCAGATTCATGTTTACGACAGACCAAGAAACTTGGTTTGTTGTACATGGGAGAATGAGGTTGCCAAAAACATGTTTACAACAGACCAAAAAACTTGGTTTGTTGTACATGGAAAAATGATGGTTGCCAAAAATATGTTTACAACAGACCACAAAACTTGGTTTGTTGTACATGGGAAAATGATGGTTCGGTGCCAAAGGAAAACTCAGTTTCTGAATTCAAACACGTACGAGCACTAAAGCAATATTTCGCAAATTCAAATATAAGCCAATTTTTC
Organism: Rhipidocladum racemiflorum; assembly: GCA_036346355.1. Taxonomy (NCBI): domain Eukaryota; kingdom Viridiplantae; phylum Streptophyta; class Magnoliopsida; order Poales; family Poaceae; genus Rhipidocladum; species Rhipidocladum racemiflorum. The sequence goes on from CM070571.1 coordinate 28,448,578, forward strand.
AGCACATGATTTCACACTTACTCTTGCAATGAGTGGCATAACGTTACGATATTTAATATCAATGACAGCTAGCTTAAAATTATCAACACAATTGATGGATGTATTGACCGCATATTTATATGGATCACTAAATGTAGATATTTATATGATAATCACTAAAGGGGTCAAATTTCTACAAAGATAGCTATACAGATTAAAACAGTCAGAGAGGATGTGTTACAGCTGACTTAGTGGGTTTCTCCTGAAGAAGGGGTACTATAATAATGATGATTGTTCCTATTGATTCATAAAAAAAATCTTAGAATGGATTTTGTATCATCTCAGTCTATGTCGATGATATGAATATCATCAAAACTACAGAGGAGATAAAGGAAGCAATTTCTTATCTTATGACGGAGTTTGAGATGAAAGGTTTGGATAAAACCAAATATTGTTTAGGGCTACCGCTAGAGCATTTCTCGGAAGAAATTTTGTACACCAGTGTACCTATACTAGGAAGGTACTGGAAAATTTTAATATGGATAAATATCATATTTTAAAGACCCCATGGTAGTAGGATGCCTTAAAGTGGATGAAGACACTTTCAAACCGAGGATGAAAAATGAGGAAGTATTATGACCTGAAGTCCCATACTTAAGTTCCATCAGAGCATTTATGTATCTTGCGAATTGCACATGGCCTGATATTGCATTCACCATAAATTTGCTAGCTAGACACAGTGCAGCTCCAGCTAGAAGACATTGGGCTGGTGTCAATACTTTACTCAAACACCTCCAAGGTACTCATGATCTTGGATTATTTTACTAGAAGGACCAAGACTTAAACATAGTGGGATACACGATGCAGGCTATCTGTCTGATCCCCACAGTGCCAAATCTTAGACTGCTTTTTTGTTTCTCTAAGGTGGTTTAGTCGTTTCTTGGTGGTTTTTTAAACAAACCTTGGTAATTACTTCTACCAACCACTCAGATATTATAGCAATATTTAAAGTCTCACATGAGTGTGTTTGACTGAGATGTGTGATTAGCCATATCTAAAAGTCATGTGGTATTAATACTGTCGATACCCTTATAATTATCTATGAAGATATTGCTGCTTGTGTTACACAATGCAAATGAGTTATGTTAAAAACAATATCACAAAACATATTGCCCCTAAACTATTTTATCTTCATGAACTCCAGAAGAGTAGTAAGGTAAAAATTCTACAAACTAAGTCATATGAAAATCTAGAAGACTTATTCACTATGTCTTTGCCAATATCTAGTTTCCATATATGTGTCTGTGTCATTGGAATGAGACGATTGAGAGATGCAAATTTCAGGGGGAGTAAATCTCTGAACCGTGATCCTTAGCATGAACCTAAATATCCTACTTTACATCTAGAAGATTATAAGTTTCACTCTTTTTTTCTTAGCGTGTTTTTCTGAAGTTTCCTCACATTAAGGTTTTTAATGAGACAACTAGTCTCTACTATATAAAGTGAGAGTTTCTTCCCACGTCACATTAATTACCCTGCTTAATTGCCCTACTTAATTGCCCTGCTTAATTGCCCTACGCAAGAAACGGTTGCTTTAATTAGCCGCTTTTGCAAGAAACGGGCTAAAGATAGATGTTTGATCTTATGAAATAGTATTTTTTAATCTTTATTTTTCGTTATCAATTTTGTTTTTCGTAGCAACGCACGGGCATATAACTAGTGTGACATAATATGGGAGTGGTATGTACTTCTCTCCATCCTTTTTTTCATGGGTTTTTGGGAGAAGTTTTTGATAAAACATGTGCATTATGCGGTATTCGTCCAAGGGTGAGTGTTGAGATGTAATAGGACTCTCGGTCCTAATGGTCCATACATGGTTAGACTCTATCTCATTGTAGGCGAATCTGAATCTCTGTCTTATTATTTTCTACTATAAATATAGCACCTCCTTATACAAGAGAATAAATATAATAAAAAAGAGAACAATTTTACTCCTACCATCCCAAAATATAAGGCACAACTGCTTTTTTTTTCAAGTCCCGGAATACAGGACGCGGCGTCTCATCGGCTCCTATTTTGACTTCTTCCACATCTCTCGTGCGTATGCATGCATTAACCCCCTCGAGCCCCACGCGACGTAATTGCTTCCTTGGTCTCTACGTTAGTAGAAGTTACGTCTTATATAATAAAATATAGTGAGTAACTTTCGATATCATGTGTGTGCTCTTGTTTTTATTCTTACTATTCGATTATGCATTATGATCGATCCATAACGGGTATCATGGTTTTAGTCTTTTAGAACAGTACAGTAACACTGCTGCTAGTTGCTGCAAATGCAAGGAGCCGGCAGCCGCGTCAGCATCCCACGTGGCCGACGAGGGGTCCAAACCTATTCCTTTCCCCGTCCCGTCCATCTCGTTTGCTTGCACACCCCAAACCCGCGCCGCACACCATAAAACCCGTCGAACCCAACAAACAGCTACCCCACCCAATCACGCACCCCGATGCCCGCCTTCACTTCCTCGCCTCCCTCGTCGCCGGCGCCGGCTCCGGCCACCGCTGCCGGCGCCGCCACCCCTCGCCGGCGCCGGCGCCTCCTCCCGTCAAGCTCCACCTCCTCCTCGTCCACTACGTCCTCCTCCCCCTTCTCCTTTTTCCCGCCGTCGCCGTCCCCCTTCCACCGGTCCCTCCCCTCCCCGTTACGCTCCTCCTCCGTGCCATTCTCGTGGGAGCATCGCCCCGGCATCCCCAAGACTCCCGCGAGGTCCCGCTCCTCCTCAAAGGCCGGCAAGACGCCGCTCCCGCTCCCGCCGTCGCTCCTCTCCAGGGCCGCCGACCCCTACGCCTCCTCCGACGTCGTCCCCGCCGAGTACGCCTTAATGCCGGAGCACCGCGGGCGCCAGCTGGGGAGGGCACGTGTCCCCCGCCGGAGCCGGCTCCGGGGGCGGCCGCGGCCGCGGGTGACCGACGCGCTTGCCGACTGGCTCTGCGCGCTGAGCCTCTACCGCTCCTGCAAGCGCGCCGCCGCGTGCTTCGCCGCCAAGCTCAAGTCGCCGGCGGCATGAGGGATAAGTGCACGCCCGCGCGCGCTAGCTCCCGCCGTCTCCGCGTGTTAATTCCTGCGTGCTCATAGCAATATTATGTGCTTGGATTTGCGTTTCGTGTAAATTAATTAAGAGGATTTCATGTACTCCACTTTCATACAGGCATGTGCTTGATTATTATTGTCCCAATAATTCGGCGACCATTAGTGATGGTCAAATGCTGTTGATGCTGCTGCTGTGCTGCTTTAGTAAGCACCCATTAATTGATGTTGGGTTTAATTAGTAGGTTTAAAGTGTAAACTTGTGGTTGCGCCGCCGCCGCTCGGGGGCTCTCTGCGCGCTGATCTAACTTGCGAGCGCAAGTGACATCAAAGCTTATATACATACTCTTACGGTCATAAATAGTTATTGTTTTAAATATAAATATAGTTAAACTTACAAAAATTTAGATTTACCTCGAAATGTACATACTTTTTTAATATTACAATTCTATTAGGCCTTATAAATATATTATAATAGAAATTAATGATTAAATTATGTTTTATAAACAATATCGATGTTCTAAAATGATAACTATATGTGATTGAAGAGAGCAATAGCGTAACATATATACTACTTGATACATATCTATTGTCGCATGCACCCCCCAGATCATTCTCTACTCTCTACTTGAGAACTGATCTCACGAGTCAAGTTCATATATGCATGGTTAATCTGAGTTCGTTTCTCCTCTATTTTTTTCCCTCCTTTCTTGTTTGATAATGCAATGTCATGGTTTGATCAGAGTACAATGACACGGCACTTTAAATAGTGCACATCGAATCTCAAAAGTGCGACAGGGCAATAGTCTCCGACCGATTAAAATCAAAATATCCTTGCCTTCCCATTGCTTTGCACATGTGGCCTTTCGGTTACGGAGATATCATGCATGGTTGTCTTGTCCAGCGGCTCTTTTGGAATGGATTCTACCTCAGCGTCTCTCTCTCCTCCAATAGCCACAAGTCGTCTCAAATGTCAGGCTTCTTATTCAGTTTTTGGTTCAAACTCAAGCTGTTTTACTATGTGTGATTGGGTACGTGTAGATGAAAAGATAATCAAATTGGAAATAAAATTGTGACTAATTAAATTAGATAATGACAAATTTGTGTCATCATTCATTTGTTACTTGGCTTCCTTGCTTTTGCAAGAGTTATGCCAAACGACATGAGTTGGCTTCTTCAGGCAGCAACTTTTCGGAGCAACCAACTAGAAGCTGGCTTATGCCCAAGCCTAAACCGTGCCAAAGGGGCCCTGAATTTCCTTGTAAAAAGTGTTGGGAAACCACGTAGCTCACGAAGGCTCACGATGGTCTCTTAGCCGAAACCCTAGATGTAAGCTATAAATAGGAGGCAGGGGGTCACCACATTGTACAGATTGAAGCAATAAAAAATAGCAGATCAGTTCCTCCACATATTTGGTGTCTCTCTCCATCTTTCTCTGTTCTCCACTTTAGATCTGTTCGGCAACCCAGGACTATTCGATGGCGAGGTTGTCTAACACGTTATCAGCACGAAGCTCTACCGGCAAATAGATCGGAAGGTGAGGAAAGGTGAGATTCGGGGATTGATCTAATCTCTCGTATAAATCTTATAGATGCATCTACGAGGCACGAATTGCCACTCACCCCCTCGCGGCGCACGATGCCGCCGCGGTGCGGAAACAAGCACGACTGGCATGGAAGCCAGCCTAGCGCGGCCATCGGCACGAAGCCGGCGCGCGACGCGGCACAACGCGGCCACACCGTCGTCAAAATAGTGCACTGTTCACACGCAGCGCAGCAGTGCACGAAGCATGCACGCGTGTGTGTTGCCATCCATGCATTTGCAGTACAGTACTTGCATTTGCATTTGCATCGGCTATGCATGCAATACATGCATTTGCATGCCATGTGTAACTAGCCATGCACGCATCTACTTGGTTGCTTCCAAGTATGGCCTTGCCACTGCTAGTTGCGGCTGCTACTGCCGGTGACCACTGCACGTGTGCACGCCGCCCGCTTCACCCATGGCGCAATGGCCGTGGCGCTACAAGACACACAGCAGGCACGGCCGCCGCACGAAGCCCCCTAGACCAAAAAATCGTATTGCCGGTGCTCGAAACACCGACATCCCCCTCCTCCTATTTATAGCCTACGACTATGGTTTCGACTAAAGGGACCATATGGACCTTCATGGGCCATCTGGGTTCCCAGCAATCCTCCCCTCCCCACATGTGCAACGTGCTCCTCCCTTCTGCCCATCACACCCAACGTGTTCCCACATAAAACCAACTCTAAAAAACGAAAAAAACAATGCAAAACTGGGCTGATAGGTGGGCCAACATGACAAGCGCATCACATCATCCTCCCCCCATAAGGTTGTAACCTTGTTAAGATATAGATAGAATCCTAGTCCAAGTTTAAAAGGACTCTATCTATTGGTGGGTGAATTTGAATATATCTTCTGTTGGTTTTGTTATAAATTGGACACCCCTGTACAAAGATAATTAATCTAATAAAGAGAGAGAATTATGCCCCCTACTTTTGTGTGCTCCATGTTCTTATTCTTGTGATTTCGTTGGCTGACGTTGATTGATCGCAAATGAATAACTATGTTTTACAACACGTGTCGGCGTACTTTGCGCCAGGGTCCCCACTCCCCCGCAGTTAAAAAGGTCGCCAGGGGTGTGGTCGACCCGGGGGCACGTATGGCCAGCACGCCCGGCGACCAGAAGGTGGTCGCCGGGCACGCGGCGCCAGTGGCCACGCTGGCGACCAGAAGGTGATCGCCCGGACACGTGTGGCGCCGTGCCACGCCCGGCGACCAGAAGGTGGTCGCTTCGGACACGTGGCGCCAAAGACGCTGGCGACCAGAAGGTGGTCGCTTCAGGGACGCGGCGCCAAAGCACGCTTCTCAGGCGACCAGGAAGGTGGTCGCCTCGGGACACGCGTGGCAGCCAGCGACGCCCGGGCGACCAGGAAGGTGGTCGCCCGTGAAAGGTGGCACGCGCCACTCGAGGTCAAGGGCATTTAATGCAAGTTGTGCGCGACTAAATGCAAGGCGCGGATGCGGCGACGGCCCGCTTCCTCAGGCACGATTAATTGCGCGTGACATCACGGTGACTCTTACCCTCGACGAACGAAGCGCAGTGACGGGGCCCGAGGTGGGATTGTGACAAACGCAGCGTCATTAATGAAGAGTAAGAACGAGCGACGCGCAATAAATAATCCCATGCTGTAATGATGGTGGCTGGGTGCCACCATGCGCCCCTCGTCAGCCCTAGTATAAAAGGGAGCCAGTGCATGGGAGAGGAGGTTCAAGGATTGTAAGGCTTTCATTTCCCTTCAAGAACACAAGCAATACCAAAAGAAAGCGTGACTAGGGCTATTACTCTTATGAGGGCTCGAACTAAAAAGCTCGCGCCTCCTTGTTCCCTCGAGTTTCCTGGCATTCCTGGTGCCGTCTTCCTTCTCTAAGAATTGCCCCGAAGCCCCTGCTTGAACCTCATAAGCACCCATTCGCAGGTGCCTCGTTAGCTAGAACGCCACAAAGTGGGCGCGCTGTAGGGGCTCTGGTGGTTAGATTGCCTCTTCCTTCCATCTCTGGCTCAAGCTCGCCAGAAGCAAGAGCGCTATCTCGCGAGTCGACTCCAATCGCGCAATTTGCCCGAGGAAAGCGGCGCCGTGAGCCGATCCCGACAAGCCGGGGAGGAGCCGGCCACCGTCCCTCCGCTCGGGGCCGCGATGGCTCCTTACGCCCGGGTCACCGTCTAATCTGCCGCTAAGGCGCTGGTGACGACACCCGCCGAAGCCTCCGTGCCCGATCGCTTCCGATCATCCCCAAGAATCTCGGGAGCGAACACCCCAGCCACTGCGGGTCGCGGACATCGCCCACCTGGTGGACGCCGCATGCAAAGAAGTTGAAGTGGCATGACCCGGGCCGAGGCTTCCGGCCGATGGCGGCAGAACGCGCATACCGACGTGCCAGGTTCCAGCACCACTACACGACTAATTCCTCCCGCCGCCAAGGGTCTGGACAAGGGGAAGGGGGTCTCGTTGCAACCCTCGCCACGAGGGACATGCACATGATTCCGCTTTCCGCGTCCCCGAGTCTAGGGGGAACCGCGAAGACTGATCGCGCCTCGACGAAGGCGGCTGGCGTCAACGCTGGCAACACTGCCATGTCCTCCGCGAACGCCGCGGGGCATAAGACAGGGGTCTCTCCTCGACTCTAGGGAGAGCGCAGGTCACTCCTCATCCTCTCCTCAGATCGGGGTCGCGAACGGCGCTACTCCCCTACAACGCTGGGTGCCAGGGGCGCTTTCCGCCGCTTTCTAAGCCGTGATGGTCGAGAGATTCCGCCCGCCTCCATCGAAGTATGATGGTACCACCAACCTGCAGGAGTTCCTTCGTATCTACACCACGGTGGTACGCTGCCAAGTGGGAGGGTCCGAGAAGGTCATAGCCAACTACCTCCCGACGCTACCTAACGGCTCGCCTTGCCTTGGTTACTTAACCTCCCGCGAGGCTCAGGCACTCGTGGGAGGGGCTATGCGACATTTTGTCGCTAACTTTCAGGGCTCCTACGCCAACCAAAGCGTGAGGACGACTTCCACGCCTGGAGCGCACGGAGGGGGAGTCCCCAGAGAGTTCATCCCGCTGGTTCAGCCACCGCCGCAACACGATCCCCCTGACTCTCGAGCAAATGGGTGATCATCGCTTCCTGAGGGGGTCCGGACCGTGAAGATGCGGGAAAAGATGGCCACGCTGGCCATCTCAAATCCACATATGAGTTGCCTTCTCTCGCGCACAAGTGCGCGCCAGTATGCCGGCTCAAGTGTGCCACGAGGTTTTCCGATTCCTGACGCTGGCACCAAGTCCTCCACCGCAAGAAGAAAAAGAAAAGCGAGGAGGCAAACCGCTAGTGAGGTCTTGGTCGCCGAAGCCGAGCTCAAATCCCGGGGCCATGATGACCAGACTAACGGACGAGCGCCGGGCAGCGCGGCGATCGCAGGGACTGGCTGCCGCTCGCCGCGAAACGATGGCGGCAAGCCCTATTGCCTCATCCATCGAACGAGCGGACATGACTTGGAGGATCGCCAAGTTGTATCCGTTGGAATGACAAAGGCCAAGAAACGCCATGAAAGATTGGCGAAGATTTAAGACGATTTAAGATGTGGCTCGCTTAGCCTTCAAAGAAGCGGAGCACACGCGGCGTGCCATACACGGTGGCTCCGCCACCTACTCTCGAACTCGCAGCATAAGCGGATCTCGAGGCAGTGTGTGCCACCACGCCGCCTTCGACGGCCGGCCAAGTGGCTCAACATCACTTTCACCGGGCCGACCACCCGTGAACACCTTCGCCCCTGGCCATTTCTCGATCGTGGTGTCCCACGGTCCGCACGCGGTTACGGGTCCTCCGTTGATGGAGGCAAAGGCTATCAACTCGGCTACCAAGGACAAAGCGCCCAGATCTCAGACGAGAGCTGCGCCGGGCCGCTTTTTATAGCCCCGGTGGGCCTCTCCACCGGACAAGTCCGATTACAGATCGCTCGGAAGTTCGAGAACTTCCTAACGGAAAACGGGGTAGATTTTGAGGTCGCCGACTTGACCTCCCTATAATGCCTCGCCGCCGCTCGCCTGGTTAAGTTCATGGCAATGGCCCACTACGCTACATGTCGGTGAAAATCTGTGGCCTGGGTCCCATTACGGTGAAGGTGGATAGATTGAAGCCTCGCGGCCAAAGAGTAAACGCAGGATCTTGCCGGCACCACCGCCGCGCGCGACAAGGACCCACAACCCGGCTCCTCTGGCCAAGTCTCCGCTCCGCCAGTGCCCGTGGGCGAGGCAAAGGGTCCCCATGGGCGGGAAGGCTCTCGCAAGGTCACAAGATCGGCACCGACCTCAGGGCCAATAGGAAGACGCTGGCCGGCTACCTTCCTCCTGGCCTAACTCGATGTGTTCGCTCGGGAACCATCGAATGACCGGGGTCCCTGTGGAGGTGATCGAGCACCGATTGGCAACGCTTCCTCGAGCGCCTGCCGGGCAGAAGATCCGGCGCGCCAGAGCGGCAGTGACGCCATTCGGGACGCAGGTGGAAAAACTGCTTGTTCGCCAAGATTGTGCGGAGGCCGCTACCCGTGAGTGGTTGGCCAACCCCGCTTGTAAAGAAGTCTAATGGGAAGTGGCGAATGTGCATCGAATTTCACCGACCTCAACAAAGCCTCGTCCCAGTGACTGCACTTTGCCGCGGATAGACATCGCCGCCGACTCCCGGGCGAGTCAGCCTGCGGTTTCCTCGACGCCTACTCCGTTAAGATCATCGGACAAGATGGCGCAGAAGACGAAGAGAAGACCGCTTTTGTGACTCCCTCGTATATTGCTACGCCAAGATGCCTTTCGGGCTGAAAACGCCGTGCCACTTATCGGCTATGCACATTGTGTTCCCGCCCCAAATAGGGAAGAACTCGAAGTGTATGTTGATGATCTCGTCGCGGAAAACGAAGAGGGCCGACGAGCTTATACAGACCTTGAAGAGACCTTCTCTCACCTCGTAAACTACCGCCTCAAGTTGAATCCGGTGCGCGCGGTTTGGTGTCTCGTCCTGAAGCCGCCGGCTTCGGTCTCCACCGGGAATCAAGTCAACCCGAGAAAATAGAAGCAATTGAGCGACGACCGCTACCCGCCAAGCAATCGCAATGCTTGGTCGTGGCTAGCCTCTCGGGTCGGGCTTATATCCCTGGAGAAAAGTCTCGCCATCGCTTTAAGTTGTTGAAGAAAACTAACTCATTTGAATGGACCCCTTGGCCCAACAAGCGCTTGAAGATCCAAGAAGTACTCTCTCCTCCAAAGGCTCGGTGTCGCCCCCGAAGCCGGCGAGCCGTTATCGCCAGATGTGGCCACTCAGGTAGTGAGCGCGCCGGTAGCAGTGAACGGGAAGGGGTCCAACGGCGGCTTCATTACACAAGAAAGTGCTCCACGCAGAAACAAGGTACCTCAGGCTCGTAAAATGGTCTATGCGCGTAGTGGCGCCAAGAAAGTTACGGCACTATTTCCAAGGAGAGATCACGTTGGTCTCTCGCACTTCTGCGCGAGATCCTCCACAACCGAAGCGGAGGGTCGACGCCAAGTGGTCCGTTGAGCTGGGAGTTCGTCATCAAGTTTGCTCGTGACCTCAATAAAGAGTCAAAGGTCAAGTGGACTTCATGGTCGAGTGACTCCATCCAGTCCGGGTCGATGAGGTCCCCCGCGCTCTCCCTGGACGCTCTTCTTCGGCTTCCGGGTCTTCAGGCTTGAAGGGGGCCGGGTTTCTCCCGGTCTCTCCGACCGGGACCTCCTCAAGTACGTGGTCGCCTCGACTTCAAGGCCACTAACAACGCCGCCGAGTACGAGGGCTTGTGGTCGGGCCGGGCTCGTCGCCGCCGCATCGGTGTCCGCTACCGCAGTAGGGCGACTTGGCCGGTCGTCAATCGTGCAAGGAAGGATTCTTTCCTGCCCCGACTTCGTCATGGCGCGATACCCTGGCGAGGTCGTGAAGTTGGAAAGGCATTTCAAGGATCGATACACTCACATCCCCAAAGCGTGACAACCATCTCATGGACGAGCTCGCCACCGCTTCACCGTGTCTCCCCTGTACCGGGGTTCTTTGAGGAAAGGCTTCACGATCGCTCATCGCAGCCCCATTTCATCAAGCGGGACGATGGTGATGCCGCCGACCTCGCTCGGGAAGGCGGTTCGCTGGAAATGCCCGCCGCCAGCGAGTATTTCGGATTTCCACTACCTCGTGGTCGCTGTACTCTGACCAGGAAGGCACATGGATGGATCCGATCCTGGCCTACTCATGGATCGCGTGCCCCGATGATGATGCTGCCAACAGAGTACATAGCACGAAGTGCGTTATACCGTGGGCGGGACTGCGATCGCCGGGTAAGAATGGAATTCTTCTCAAGTGCATCACTGAAGAGGGGAGCAGCTTGTTTCTGATATCCATGGAGGCGCAAAGTGAGCCATGTGTCCTGACGAACGATGGCGGGAAAAGCTTCCGTCAAGGGTTCTATTGGCCAACCGCCTCCAGGATGCTTGCGAGTCGTGAGAGATGTGAAGCGTGTCGGCCCCACGCTGCAGTGTCCACCAACCACCCAAGCCTCGCAGACTATCTCCCGCCTCTTGGCCCTTCGCGGCCTGGGGCCGGATATCCGGGCCCTGCTCCGCTGGCCACAGGGGCTACACTCACTGCTCGCCGCCATCGACAAGTTCACCAAGTGGGTAGAAGCCGAGGCAAGAAGATCCATCACCGCCGGGCCAAGCGCCAAGTTCATACGAGATTTTTGCCGCTGGTCGCTAACCGTATCATCACCGGCAACGGGCGCCGCCTCACTAGCGCCTTCTTAGACTTCTTCGTGGAAGAGATGGGCACCAAGGTCTGCTTTTGCCTCTGCCGCCACCCCAGGAGCAACTGGCCAGTCGAACGGGCCAACGCTGGCCGGTATCGAAGGGCCTCAAGACCGCGCTCGAATCGACTCCACAAGCGTGGCGCCCGGTGATCGGAGAGCTCCAGCTGTGTTGTGGTCACCCGACCACTCCTAGCCAAGCACCGGGAAACTCCTTTCCTGGTCTACTGGCCGTGCAGGTCGCTCCTCCCGAGCCGAATCGGGTCACTCGCTATCGCAGCTTGTGGAAGAAGACCGTGAGAGCTGCGAGATCGACATCAACCTCTTGGAAGAGGCGCTGGATCGAAAGCAAATTTTGCGCTACCGCAAAGTACCAAGAGAGCCTCAGGCGGTACCACGCCCCGTGTTAATGAGAGAACGCCGCGTAGGGCGACACGTCTTGCGAAGAATCCAGACGCATGCCGGTCGATAAACCGCCCCCGCCGAAGGACCTTTCAAAGTGGTCTCTGCCTCTCGCCCCGGCGGCCGTTGGCCATCAAGACGGCGAGGAGTTAGCAAACTCTCGTAATATAGAAAATCACAAGTTCTACCTCTTGATTGGTTGTAAGTCTCGGTTCCGCCCCCCGACCGGGTCGAGTATGTCTTCCGCTCCGCCGCGGCTCCGGGAGGCCCTCTGCTTTGAAGTTAAATACTCTTTTTTCCTGTCCAAACCGCCTGATCTTCCTCGCCTCTTTCGGCCTTTGCCTTCGTCTGGATAGTGCCGGGCGATTTGCCTCTCAGTACCTCGTCCCAAGAGCGAGGGTAGGATCACTAAGTGTGAGCCCGCGGACGGACGTGTGATTGGATGGCTAGTTTAGCACGATCCCCAAAGACGGCCATGACACTCGTGGTGTCCTCCTGGGGCTCGGCGACTCGAACACCACGCTAAGAACCTGGGCCCCGCCCAACTCGCTAAGTGATCGCTCCTAGCTCAAGACCTTAAGCCCTGCGCCCGCCTGGAGCCAGAAAGAATAAGAACAAAGAAATCTTTAAGCCATATAGCGGAAGCCTGCTTCCATTCCATTTGAACTGCCTTGGCGCCTCAAGTTTTTACAGCAAAAGTAAAACAAACTAGCTAACTACGCATGGGATCCTCTCGCCTTCGCCGCCGCCGCCGCCGCCACATCCTCAAGAATCGGAGAACGCCCAGATGAAGCGCCACGCCTCGCTACCGCCCGACTCGAGGGTTTCCATCGCCTACCGAGCCGCGACCGCCTGCCGTGGACTCCGCCTCCGCGCCAGCCGCTTTCGATCCCCTGACCGTGGCCTGCGGGATCGGTTGGGGTCACGGCTTGCATGCAAGCCGACGCATTCGCGCAGGTCGCCGCGATCGCGCTTCTCTGACGGACTCGCGCGAGGCTGGCGGCAGCGGCGCAGAAGGAAGTCTCAAGGGTCTGGCAGAGGCAGAAGGCATAGTGCCGTGGCTTCTCCTCCTGCGGACACCCACTCCAAATTTAACTGAGCAAGGCTGGCCATTGCTCTGGTTGAAGGCATGGCGCAAAGATCCGCAGGTGTCCACGCCTGACCCGGGCCCCTATCGGCCTTCTCCGCCTCAGCCGCTAGAGCCTCTCACGCCGGTGTTGCTCATTCACGCCCGCTTCCACCAGCCTCAGCCTCCCTGCCCGCGGCAGATCTTCTACCTCTTGCGGAGGCGGTTAATCTCGCCTCGCTCAACCGCTCTCGCTGTCGCTAGACGACCGCTTGTGCCGGAATAAAGTCGCCGAGAGTCGCCAAAGAAGCGCTCGCCTCACGAGGGAACGGAGGCAAAGGTGGATCCAGAGGGCGAGCCGAGACGGACCTCGTACGAGCGACGCGCCAAAGAATCGGCCGCTGGGGTCGCTTCCTCGCCCCTGGCCGCTCTCCGGGATCGGCTACTCTGATGGCGCGACTCTCGCAGCCTACTTCGACCACCCGCGCTGGGCAACTGAAGGGTTCAAGTGAACCCTAAGAAAGAGACGTGAAAGGCGTAAGTAACGCAAGAAATGCCGCCAAAGAAACTTAAATTCCGTGACGTATGTGCATTTTTTTGAATAAGTACCTAGGTGATGGTTTTGGGAACCGAGGCACGCCGAGTAAGGATCAGCCAAGCCGCTTGGGAAGCCGGCCTGTCGGCCTCTAAGAACCGCGCCAAGGCGGGCGATCATGGGCGAGGCGCTGGCGCATGGCGGCGAGGAAGATTCGCCGCAGGGTGGCGGGCGGCACAACACAGCTTGGCAAGGCCGCGGGGCGTGGTCGCCCCACCACCCCGGGCGAAGGTCGAGGAGGAGCTGGCATGAAGGTTTGTTGTCCCCACCGCGAGAGCAAGGAGGACGGCCCTCAGGTCGGGCAAACCTCCCGCCACTACACGGAAACGGCCGCGCATAGTCCCGCGCCGCGTAGAGGTTCGCCGCTTGCCGAGCCTTAAGGGCCTTTGGGAACGACTCAAGATACCGTCATCATCATCGCTATCCTGACGTCAGCGCTTTCCTTAGGTGCTCCTCCTCTCGGCGCCGCCACGGAGAGGGTCCTGATTGTCAAGGGTGCTCCTGGCGAACACGCCGGGGCGTGCTCCATGGCGCCCATCGACTGCATGGTACGGACTATCGTCACAAGGCCTCTGGCGACAACCGGGCAGAGCGGGATCGCGCCGTCCGAATTCCGAATGGGGCCGATGAAGCCTGGCCGGCGCCATCCACTCGTCGATCGCTCGGCTTAAGACAGTTCTGGCTACGCACACAAAAAGAGAGGAAGGGAGAAGCCCAGAGAATAAAAAACATCAAGCAAGACCAAAATTCACCCATAGCGAGAAGGGAGAGGGATGGCTCAAGGTGAAACGAGTTACCTCCAGAATGCTCTGTCCCGTCACGACGCCCATGTATCGCCAGCCAAGCGACGCGGCATGGCGAAGAGGGCACAAACTCCGGAAACGAAGTCCCGAATGACCATGGCCTGCCAAACCCGCCGTCCGCCAGTGGTCGACGCCGCTTAGCATAGCCGTGGCTTCCTGCCCGCCACATGGGCCCCCGCTGGTTGGCCGATCACGCCAAAGTGAAGCTCCAAAGACTCAATGCCACTATCGCCCCTACAGAGCATCCAATCTTCACGCCTAGCCCTCCTCTGGATCGACAACCTGCAGGAAGGTAGCGTGACATGGACCCGCCGCGAGTCGCAGTGACAGCTCCTGCAGAATAAAGTTAGCTGCGCCGTGGGCGCGAGGGTGTAGAAGCTGAAAAAGAAGGAGGTTGGGGAGCACTCATGAAACATTTCACAGAAGTGGCGAAGCAAAGGAGAACGACGGAGTTGGGGGAAGATGGATGTGGTGAATAGCATAAAAGTTGAGGACTGAGAGATAAAAATCCAAACCGTGGCAGCAGTTCAGCAAGAAGTCGCCACCCAAAAGATCACCTCCCGGGACGGCACTGGCTCGACGTCCTGCCACAAGACTGAGAGAGATCCAGCTATGTTCCGAAATGCTGCGAAGCAAATCTCCTCCTCGACTACCGACGAGGAAGAATGGGAGCCATCAGCGCTGGAAGAATGTCAAGTCCGTCAAGAAGACAAAGGAGAAGGAAGCTCTAAAGCCAGAAGAGAGGCAGTGGTGAGAGAGTTAGAGGAAGGAGGAGTCTCCTCGGGCCACCTTTTATAAGGTCACGAGGAAAGCCCACGGGCGGAGAACCAAAAGGACGCTGGCTGCTCGAGAAAAGAGAGGGAAGTTCAAAAGCCTCATAAGAAGGCGTGTCCCAAGGATCGTAAGCGCGTTGTATGAATGACGGCCAAGCAAATCGCTTCGGGAACCTAAGAAGCCGTAAAGTTCTCGGCGGCCGCGGCGAGTGGGCTAATTAATGACCCCACCCGAGGCCGAGCTGCCCGATTAGTATTCAAAAGAGAGAAAAAGGAAGTTGGTAGGTCAAAAGCGCCTCAGGTGGACTCCGGCCATCGCTTGCCAGATTTGCGCCAGGTCCCCACTCCTCAGCAAAAGGTCGCCAGGTGTGGTCGACCCTGGCACGGCTGCCACTGGCGACAGGAGTGGTCGCCGCACGTAAGATGGCGGCCAAAGACGCCCGGGCGACCAGAAGGTGATCGCCCGGGACACGTGGGCAACAGCCACGCTGGCGACCAGAAGGTGGTCGCCGGGACACGTGGCGCCGACACGCCCGGGCGACAGTGAAGGTGGTCGCTTCGGACACGCGGGCGCCGAAAGGCCACGCCTCGGCTACCAGGAAGGTGGTCGCCGGACGCTGGCGGTGGCGTCAAAGACGCCTCAGGCGCACTGTGAAGGTGGTCGCCCGACACGTGGCGCCAGTTGACGCTCCGGCTACCAGACAGTGGTCGCCCGGGAAAGGTGGCACGCGCCACTTCGAAGTCAAGGGCATTTAATGCAAGTTGTGCGCATTAAATGCAAGGCGTATGATGATGCGCGGCACGCCCGCTTTCCTCAGTGCACGCATTAATTGCGTGACAAAGACTTACCCTCGACGAACGGGAAGCGCTGGTGGACGGGGCCCGAGGTGGGATTGTGACAAATTACCGCGGTCATTAATGAAGAGTAAGAACGAGCGACGCGGCGCAATAAATAATCCCATGCCGCTGTAATGATGGTGGTCAGGTTAAGCCACCCACGCCCCCGCTACCTCTAGTATAAAAGGGAGCCAGGGTGCATGGGAGAGGAGGTTCAAGGATTGTAAGGCTTTCATTTCCTTCAAAGAAGAACACAAGCAATACCAAAAGAAAGCAGACTAGGGCTATTACTCTTATGAGGCTCAACCGTGTAAAAGCTCGCGCCTCCTTGTTCCCTGAAGCCCTGCACTCTGCCTTCTTCCTTTCCCCGGCAATTGCCCCGAAAGCCCCCTGTTTGAACCTCATAAGCACCCAATTCAGAGGTGCCTGTTAGCTAGAACGCTGACAACACGTTATTGGCACTAAGCTCTTCAAGGCTGAAACCTTAAGATCAATCTACATGCAGCGGAAAACGCACGCAGCACATGGGCCACCCTAGGGCAGGATCCGCAATGAACCACGCAATGGGCGAGGAAAGGACAAGCCCAGCGAGCCATGCGACGCATATGGACAGAACCGACACGTGATGTGGGATAAACATGTGGTTGAAAAACATTCTTCCTTCACCTTCGGGTTACACTATGCACATATAAAACTCAAAGTTTGTGCTGCGATGAAAACCCATAAATATTCAAGATCGAGCAGATCGACTTGGTTATTCTGAGTTGAATAAGAAGAATAATTATATAATTCTGCCAGCCATAGCATAAAGACTTCCCTAGACCTGAAGATTTCTAATGCCCTGTTTGTGCTATAGGAAAGCTCATAGTTAGATCTTCTTACTTAAAAGTTAGGAAATGATTATTGAATTTTGTAGAGAAAATTCAATGTGATATATGTGGATAATTCAGCCCCTGTTGGGCCCTTTAAGATACTTTATGGTACTGATAGATGATTCTACTAGATGGTCCCACGTATCTCTCTTATCTACTAGGAATCATGTTTTTGCTAAATTAATTACCCAAATTATTAAGAGCCTCCTTTTCCAAAAGAAAGGATCAAGTCTATCCGAATGGACAATGCTAGCGAATTTACATCAAAATCATTTAATGATTATTGTATGGCTCTGAGAATTATTGTAGAGCATCTCGTACCTCATGTCCACACTCAAAATGGCCTTGTAGAGTCATTAAATTAAATGAATAAAATATATTGTTTGGCCACCCTTACAGAATAGTAGGCTACCCACCAGCTGTTGGAGCTACGCAGTGCTGCACGCTGCGATATTAATTCAACTCAGACCAACTGCATATCATGAAATTTCTCCTTTGCAGATTGTGCGTGGAAAAGAATTAAGTATTTCCCATCCGCGAAAATTTGGCTGTGTTGTATACATGCCAATCTCTCCACCACAGCGTACCACCATGGGAGCTCACCGAAAGTTGGGGATCTATGTAAGTTATGAATCTCCGTCAATTATTGAACACCTAGAGCCTATGACAGGGGATCTGTACACGACTCAGTACGCTGATAGTACTAAGGACATTTTTTGGCATTAGGGGCAGATAAGTACCACATTAAAGAATACTGAGTCATTAGATCCACGCACTAAAAAGATCGAACTTCAAGTTCGGAGCATAATAAATCTACAACAAATAAGCTAATAATCTGCCAAATATCTTCACTGATCATAAGAGAGTGGAAAAATCTCATATACCTATAGTATATGCACTTGAAAGAGTTAAAATATCCTAGAAGGATATTGAATCCACTCTTGACCCTCATGATAAAAAGAGGGGGATGCCTCTAGGTGCACGAGATTCAATTCTGCGGAGACATCCGCAGAAGTAGAGAACCGAATAAATGAGAACACTACCCATGACAGTGGAAGAAGTTCAACCTGATATTGAGAAAATCCCTGAAGCGATCCATCTAGAAGATGGTAATATCCCTGAAGCGATCCATCATGAATATGATAATCCCAGCATATATTTGATCGCACAATCTAACGCTGAAAGTCAAAACACCCAGACTCCATCGTCGTGGGAAATCACGAGGAGCTGGAAGAAATTAATAAAGAAATATCCCTGAAGTCATACAGGAGAATTGTATAAAAGAAATACTACAATTATTGACATATATTTTGCTTCTAAAATTGCTAAAAGTTGGATCTATAACCAAAGTCCATGGCAGAGTGCCAGAAGCACTCAGATTGGGTAACATAAAAAGAAGCAATTGAGGCAGCGCTTGCTTAATAAAAGGAAAGTTCTTGGTCCCGTTGACTGAATACCTCCTAAGGTGTTCCCTGTAGGATCAAATGGGTTTTTCATCTGGAAGGGAAATGAAAATATCCAGTTGGTAAGATATAAAACGAGACTTGTAGCACAATAGTTCACGTAGAGACTGGTATCGATTATGATGAAATATATTCTCCTGTAATGAGTGGAATAACGTTCCAAAATTTAATATTAATGATAGCAAGTTTAAACTTATCAATGCAGTTGATGGATGTAGTGATCGCATATTTATATGGACACTGGATATGGATATTTTATATGAGAATCCTTGAAGGAGTTAAAATTTTGAATCCTAATAATTGCAACATTAATGGCGTCAAACTCAAGAGATTGCTGTACGGATTAAAACAGTCGGAGAGAATGTGGTACAACCGAATTAATGAGTTCCTCCTGAAGAAGGGATATTGTCCCTATGTGTTTATAAAAAAAATCTCAGAATGAATTCTGTGCCATCTCAATATATGTCGATAATCTGAATATCATCGAAACCATATAGAAAATAGAGGAAGTAAGTGTTTACCTTACGACGGAGTTTGAGATGAAAGTTTTGGGTCAAACCAAATATTGCTTAGGCCTGTAGCTAGACCATTTTCCAGAAGGAATTTTTTGTACACCAGTCTATTTATACCTAGAATGTATTAGAAAGATTTAATTTAGATAAATCTCATCCTTTAAAGACCCAATGGTTGTGAGATCCCTTGAAGCTGGTAAAGACTCATTCAGACCAAGGATGGAAAGTGAGAAAGTCTTAGAACCTAAATGACTATACTTATGTATCTTGCGAATTGCACAAGGCTTGATATTGTATTCGTAGTAAATTTTCTAGCAAGACATAATGTAGTCCCAATTAGAAGATATTGGGCTAGTGTTAAGACTTTACTTATATACCTCCAATGTACTCAAGATCTTGAATTATTTTTCTAGAAGAACTAAGACTTAACCATGGTGGGATATATGAATGTTGGCTATCTGTCTGATCCCCACAGTGCCAAATATAAAACTGGTTTTGTGTTTTTCTGAGGTGGTTCAGCCATTTCTTGGCGAACTTTTAAATAGACCTTTGTAACTACTTCTACCAATCACTTAGAGATTATAACTTGATATAAAGCCTCACATGAGTGTGTTTGGCTAAGACGTGTGATTAACCATATCTGAAAGTCATGTAGTCTTTAATACCATCGAGACCCTACGATTGTCTATGAAGATAAAATTACTTGTGTTACACAAATACAAATGGGTTATGTAAAGAGCGATATCACGAAGCATATCGCCCCTAAATTTTTCTATCCTCATAAACTCCAGAAGAATGATGAGGTAAAGATATTACAAACTAAGTCGTGTGAAAATCTAGCAGAGTTGATCACTAAGTCCTTGCCGAAATTTATTTTTCAATGATGTGTTAATTGCATTGGAATGAGATGATTTAGATATTTGCATATTTTAGGGGGAGTAAATCCCTGAACCATGACCCTTTTTGCAAGATCATAAAAATCATATTTTATATCTTGAAGATTATAAGGTATACCTTTTTTTCTTTTTGTGAGTTTTTCTGAAGTTTCTCATATATGAAGGTTTTTAATGAGACAGCTAGTATAACACGGAGCGCGAGATATGTGGATTACATGGTATTCGTCTAAGTAGGAGTGCTATGATATAGATATAATTCTAGTCCAAATTTGAAATGACTCTATTTATTAGTGGACGAATCCGAATCTATCTCCTGTTGATTTTACTATATATTAAGCATCTCTTGTACAGAGAAAATTAATCTAATAAAGAGATAATTATGCTCTCTACTTTACGTGCTCTCTATTCTTTTTTTTATTAGCATATTATCAATTGATCACAAATAAACAACCTCCTTTTTACAACAACCCTGAACTTTGGTTTCGCTAGCGATGCGCCGAAGCAGGCGTCAAGGCAATCCACCTGCACAATGCCACACGCATTCCAACAGTCCTCAGCTACTTCGACAACTACCAATGCGACCGCGGGACACATTCCTCTCCAACCGCCCAGCTTGAGTGCATGACAGTTCGGAAAAAAAAAAAATGAATAAACATGCGCGCTCAGCGGTTGCCTCCTTCGACGCTACATAAGGGCATGTATAATGGTAAAATATCCGGTGCAACCACCGTGCAACCCAACTAAAAAAAGTTTCAAAAAATTTTGAAAAAAATCATGGATGTACATCTCAACTTACCCTATCTACGTATAAAATTTCATGATCAAATACGTCATATGCTAGAAGTTACAAAAAAAAGACAAATTTTCGCTTGGAATCTTGCTACAGTAGATAGCACAAAATTTGTTTTTTTTTTTTGGTAACTTCTAGCATAGGACGTATTTGATCATGAAATTTTATACGTAGATGGGGTAAGTTGAGATGTACATCTATGATTTTTTTTAGAATTTTTTGGAACTTTTTTTAGTAGGGTTGCACGGTGGTTGCACGAAAATGGTGGTTGCACCGGATATTTTGCCATGTATAATAGTGCATATCAGTTGTCTATAAGAGTATACTACGTATGATTTTAGATGATGTGGATGAGAGAGAAAAAAGAGAGAGAAAGATGTTGTCTACTATTTAATAGACGGTCTTATTGACAGTTTTAGGGCATGTTTGTTTTTCTTTTGATTCTGGATTTTAAACCTAAAAGCTGAATAAAAAACAAACAGTCTGATTCTATAATCCGATTCTCACAATTCAGCCCATCCAAATACACTAGAATCCACAATCTACTTCATAGGTGCTTTTGGATTTCAGCTTTTGGAGAATCAGCTTCTCAATAACCACAATTCAGAATCAGCTTTTAGAGAATCCAAAGCAAAAACAAACAGACCCTTATACTCTTTATATCATTGTACAGATAGTCTATTAACTGTATGAGATATCATTACAGACAACTGTATAGACAGCCTATTGTATGAGTTGTCCTTAGTTATATCTATAGATGACGTAGATGTGTATTACAGACAGCCGTCGTCTATACCACTATATATGCTCTAAGGAGCAGCTAAATCTTAAGATGGCTTAATCTCCAAATACTATACACATCTTGGTACTAAATCTTAAGTTGGCTTTGTCAAATGTTAACCAACTCACCTCTTTCTCAAGAAAAGTACAAAAGAAAAAAAGGAAAAGAAATGCTATCAATGGGCTGCTCTTCCTACGTACCAACCTAATTAATTCCATGCTTGCGCTAAGTAAGTCTCTAACTTCATCGCATGGATTCCTCGTGTGTTACGCGTTCTGATTGCCTTTTACCGTGCAAACTATACCCAGTGGTATCTTCGTCTTGTCGAAGAGTGCATGCTGCTTTGCATTCCCGCGCGAGTAAAGGAGAACCGAAAGGTGGGTGAAAGAATCCTCCTGCAGGTTCTATCTCCTAGCTAGACTCCTACCATGCATGCATACCAACCAATTCCATTATTCCTTGCCGAAAAGTATGGAGCAAAGGTTTGGCATGGCCATGGTATATGTATATATATATGTGCATGCGATGACATGCACCGTAAGGCAAGGGGGGCATGTCATAAGCAAAGCTTGACCCAGTTGACAAGCAAGAACTGCGAATTAAGGCCAAGAGCAAGGGTACACACAGTGAGTACTTCCTTGGTTCCTGGACATGCCAGCTGAATTGTGTGCACTTCTCATGGCACGTAACCTTCACCTTAGATATACATCGAAGTGAGAGAAACGAGGAGGAGGGAAGACAAAAATTTCAGGGCGTGTTTGGAGCAACGTTCTAAATCTCGGCGAAATTTGGCTGAGATTTCGGATTTCGGATCCTCCAGATCTTAAATCTCAAATGAATAAAAAAATTTAAAAAAATTTAAAAAATTCAAATCTCGGCAATATCTCGGTGATTTCGACCGACATCTCGGTGATCTCGGCCGAAATCTCGGGTAATCAGACTGGATTTCATTTTTTATCAGTGGGATTTGATTGGATTTGAGGTCAAGACTATCCACAAAAAAAATTCAAAAATTTTGGTCGTGGTTTTGACAATTTTTAAAAAGTTCAAAAATTGATCTTCAATACTCAATCTGCTGCGCATGATAGGATGTGTGCCCAATAGAAATCGATCACATTTGTGATGTTGACAATAACTATAAAGACCCACACTTGTGTGCTACTATTGTTTCTGATATCTACATGCACTTGCGTGAGGCTGAGGTGATACATTGTTTTATTCTATATCTTTGTTTCTGCCCAAATTATTTTGCTTCCTCATCAAGCAGTGAACATAAGTAACTGTTCTAGTTGCAATGTTTAGAGCAAACTCATTTTGCATGTTGGTAATTTTGGGGTAGATTGGAATTGCATTCTGGAGTATAGATGATCATGTGAGCGTATGTTATTCCAGAGGCTGTTGTTTCTTTATTAGTACTTTGGTAGTAAACAAATTGTATGTTCGAATCCATTTGGTAGATATGCAAACCTTGCACAAAGTGAGTTACTAATATATTGAACCTTATATGTGAGATGTGGGCCGATATCTTGGTGATTTCCCGGTTAAAAAAAACAGATTTAAAATTTAGTTTTTGTATTTCGTCCTAATTTTATCCAGAATTTCCGAATCTCGCCGAGATTTCGGATTTCGGCCACCTCTGAGATTTATACCAAAACAAAATTTAAAACATTGGTTTGGAGGAATTTTTAGGAACTTCACAATTCTCGTGTTCTCTAAGGGCCTATTTAGAACGAAGGAATTACTCCCTGTTTCTGCAGAGAATGGAACCGATTCCTGTGAAATTCTTCCGTTCCAAACGGAAGGGCCCTCCATAATAGAGATCGAGCTTAATTTGCACTTTATTTGAACCGTTGAATCAAAAACGGACGGCCTTGACCAAACTCGACGTGGCCGATTTAATTGCTTGCACGGTAGTAGCACCGGTGAGTAAGTATTTATTTACCATTAGGAGTGCGTTTGGTTCATAAGGCCAAGGTGGATGAGATGGTTCCATCTATCTTGTTTTCATCTATCCTATTGTTTGTTTGGAAGGATGTGTGGATGGGGTCATCCAACTTCTATCCCACCAATCAAATTTGAATTCCCACTCTATTCATCGTCCAACTCTCATCCCGTCAAACTTTATCCCTCCAACCAAACAAAAAATTGGCTCATCGCATCCATCTCTCACCCCTTCAACTAAACATGAGCTTAGATAATTTCATCCCTACTAAACTAGATGATCCCATCCCATCTACTCTTTGTCTTCGAACGAAACTGACTGTAGATGGCTCCAGCCAGCCATTGCGGTATCCTCCCGGTGTCGAACTGTGTTCCGCTGGAGCCCCACACATCGCTTGCTTGCTCGCTTTGCTTCCGGTCACCGAAGCAGGCATGTGATGTAGAGGCAACGCATACAATTCACCACCATCATTCACCGGCTGGTGGTGCTGAATCATTGCGTTGCATGAATCATGGCTGCCCTGTCACTCAGATCCAAGCTTTGCTGACGCTGCAGAGCTAGCCTTCTTCCTGCCGCATGCAGCGGCCTGCAGCTTAGCTGTAGCATCGATCTCGAGTGGATCCCAGTTCAGCTTAGCTACCAGTGAGCTTAGGGTGTGTTTGATTGTCTGTATGGTGTCTGAATCGCATGAGTAGATGTAACTGTATCTGTTAGACACATCTTTGGTTTCCTATTCATCCTGACCAGGTGGATGCAATTGCACCCACTCATACAGGATGGAGAAAACATAGAAATTGGACTTCTCTCTAATGCAGGCCCCACAAACAAGCAACCAAACAATTTAACTTGCATCCACTTAGTCAGGCCAAGACTAGTCTGGATGGCTCATACAAAACAAGTTATGATGATGCAGGTAACCAAACACACCCTTAGCTGACCCTGCATGCAGTCTTCCTTTTATTTTCTTTTTCTTGTATGGAATTTGGGGATTCCATGTTCTGTCTGACTCCCAGTGGTTTCTTGAATCCTGCCTCACGATCCAGGGACCATCTACGGGCAGCAGCATGACACAGGAAAAGGCTAGCGAATCTTTGGAGGGGTCCCAACAATCTGGATGACCGGAACGAGTGCATGATCACCTTGGTACTGAACTCGTACTTTGGTAACTGTATGTATTCGCAGTTGCACACATGAGAGATCTACAGGACAGGCGCAGTGCTTATAAGCCAGCCACTCTTACCGTGTAAACAATATGAAAATCATATATACAAGCTTTCAAAAATTCATAAAAAAATTACCATATGTGGATGATACGAGCTTATACAACCCTGTAAAATTTGAAGAACAAACTCAATCTGTAAAAATTTGAAGAACAAACTCAATCGCATTTCAAAGATTTGAAATTTACAAGCATCGATATAAATAGTGTCGATCAGTGAAAAAATACTATTCATACTAAATTTGTCATTTCATATCTTTCAAATGTGATTGATTTGGTTTTCAAATTTTACAGGGTTATAGAAACTCCCTCCCCTTTGTATGGTAATTTTTTTAACAATTTTTCAAAACTTATAGTGTGTGTGTGTGTGTGTGAAGCTATTCCCATACTCCCACTTCCAATATATTAGTTAAACGAATGTAATATACTCTTTATCACATTTAGTATACTTAAATACTAATTATAAGATACTTCAATGTGACGGTTTAAAAAATTATTGAAGTCATTTATTTCTGCTATATACCATTTTTCAAATGTTAAAGGAGTATATACATAAATTATGATATAAAGAATGAACTTTCATGGTATTTTTTCATAAAACTCATGTTGAAGTATCTTATAATTATTATTAGAATATGCTCAAAAAGATAAAGTGGTATATATAACTTGTTTATTTAAGTAGTATATGAGAAGTGAAAGTATGTACTCTCATGAGTATGTACTCTCATATATAGTATAATTACCTAAGGTACCATGGTGCCCACTATGATCCAAAAACGAGTATTCCCCTATGCTTTGCATGCGAAAGTTTTTAAAAATTTTAGAATGTTGAGTTTAACCAATTTACTAACTAGTTCAAACAAGATTGAACTGAAATTCAAACTAGAATTTTCTTTTTTATGATAGTTTGATTGTAGGTATTGTTGATTTTATATGTAAATCAGCAAAGAATTTGATTTAAATCCATTCAAAATTTTTGAATTCGAGTGTATTTTTTCAAAGGTATGTATTTCATTCGAATTGTTATAGATTGTACCTTAAAACTGAAATTTTTAAAAAATATACTAGAATTTGACTTGAATTCACACATTTGAAATCATGGTGCCCCATCTCGTCGCATATATTGTGTGTATACAAGTAAATATTATATGCGCACGCGCGTGTAGTGTTTCTTCAGGCATCATATGTAGCTAGTCATGATTCATCATGGTCTCCCTCATGGTTTCTGAAACTGTAATTTGGCATATCTTTCTTTCTCCTACAATATACAAAGGCAGTACAATCACAAGTCCACAACAACATCCATGCATCCGCCAGCGTCATGGATCTTTCTCATCTTTGACATCTCCTCTCTTTGCCCCCCTCCGTATCTGGCAGTATGCATGCCTAGTTCGCTGGATTGTGCAATCGGCAGTATCCATTAAGGATGTGTTCGGTTAAATGAACGAAGAGAAACCTGTCGGGATGATTCAGAATAGAATTTGATACATGCATTTCATTGAGTGTATAGAATCAACTCGTATGGGACAGAGTGGTATAGATTCCAGTAATATTCTTCAAATATATTGTACCATTCTGTACCTCCAAATTGACTGAACCATCTCGTACCACTAGTGACAAAGAACCTCATCCCTCTAACCAAACATCATCCCGTACTATCCCGTACCATTTTATCAAATAACCAAACAAAATCTTATACCATTCCATTCAAGTAACCAAACACCCTCTCTATATCATATTATTCAGGATCATCCCATTCATCCTGTACTATTCCATCCCATTTATCCTCGTCCACCCAACCAAACGCACCCCAAAACTTGCGGTACCCAGAAGAAGAAGAAAAGCTGTTTCAATTCTGTCTCTGAACATCCACTCTGTCGATCACATCCAGCGCCTTGATCCTGTCGACGTCGATGTCGACGAGGGGTGCCACGGCGGGGGACCTCGTCGCCAGGGGCAAGAGCTTGCCGCTCCACCGCAGCGGAGAATGGTTGCTGCTCTTGCTCAGCCTGTCGTTCTTGCTCAACGCCGACTTACTGCAGGCCGACAGCTCCTGGCTCTTGCTCATCCCGGGAGAGCGTCGCCTCGTGCGCGCGTCCTGAAGCATCTCCCGGTCTTCTCTGGTGAGCACGGCAGCTGAGCCGCCGGACCTCGGCGAGGCACCGTGCGTCGGCTGCACTGGAGAGCGGGCAGGGGATCTGCTTCGTGACCGTGACCTGCCTCCTCCCAGGTCTGGCCTGCTGTAGCTGATGAGGCAGTGCAGCCACACCACCAGGTCCAGGATGCATGCTTCCGTCTTCTCTTTGTCTGCATGGTAGAGAGTCTCGACCACGAGCACGTCGGGCTGCCCAGGTGCCTTGGGTATCAGATCGCTCCTGCGTAAATTTGCCGGCAACGAGATAAGAATCCTTGCATTTAATTGCTAGCAACAAGATGAGCAGAAGATGAGAGCCTCTAACCCTGCGTTCGCCCACTCGCCGACCCATCCAAATCCATGGTGTGCTCTGCTACAGCATGCAAGCAGGAATGAATGGTCTGGTTGATGAGTCTATTCTGTGTAGTTAAACAGCCAAAGTTTTGGTACCTGGCCGTATTGTTAGCAACTGGGACAATCCATTGCAATGTTTTCTCCATTGAAGATCTGATTTGAGTGATCGGGACCTGCCGCAGCAAAGTACAGATTTAGAAAATGAACTCCGGGAAGGATGGAGGGCTGCCAATGTAGTTTATGGAGCGATATTTGTTAAGCATGAAAATACCTCTTGGGTTTCTGGGCAGGTTTGTTGTAATCTTGTTCTAAGAGCAGACTTGACATTTGGAGGCAGAGCTTGATAGAGCGCATCTCTTGCACATTGTGGAGGAACAGAGCTTCGGGAAACCTTAATTAGGTAGCCAAAATCAGTCAGTGAACAGTCCCAAGGCTGTTGGACAAATAATTTACTTGGAGATAAGACATTTCACTGAAAGTATGAACCACATGATGTTCATTAATGGCATCATATGATATTTTAACTCCACAATTATATTTTTTTCAGCACAACCTTATGATGGCCATAAAAACAACAGTTTCTATACAGCATAGCAACCTAACCGGCTTTTCTAGCCTTGCTCTGTCATGGACTCATGCCATTTTCCTATAGGGCCATAACTTGGGGCATTAGAGAACATACTTAAGCTTCTAGTTTCAACAGAACCCATCTATTAAATAAATCCCATGCAAAAACAAATATAGTTCACACAAAGTAGCAACATTTATTCTTAACATGACGTATTCAATATAGATGCTATAGTAGCAACTTCCAGAGGAGAAGAAAAAGATAGCAAAAGATATGTAAATAACCTGAAGAAACTTACAATATTGTCGATCTGAGAAATGATATTTGCATAATGCAGCGAGAGGCCAGCGGACCCTAATGTCTGATGGCTCTCTGAAGATTCATTCGATTGTACAGCCCTATCTACAAGAATAATAAGAAAGGGAACATGTCCATAATAATCAGGTGGTAACCATGTTGAATTGATGACTCATAGGAGTGGGCAACTAGGCATACCATAAGACCCAAAAGCATCTCGAATCTCAACATGTAAGAAGTGGACAATATCTACAAGCCTCTCCATGACCTATAATTAGGGGAAAATTTTCATGATTCAAATTACCGACCAAACACGGATGACTGGAAAGTTGTCATTGTCTACATGCTTCATCTAATGCAAAAAAAGATACCGTACAAATTACTTACATCTTCGAGTATCTTATGCCAAAGAGACTTTTTCTTCAAGTTCTGTACATGCTTCCTTTGGCTCTTCAATTCTTGCCTTATAATCTGAACTGTGTCCCCTGCTCGTTCATTGCACTCAATCATAAGTTCTATGGGAAAAGACCACTGGCTTGGTTGTGAAATAACATCTCAAGCTACAAGGGTGGGAGACATGGATGATAATAGATATACCTCTTTCAAATACAACGGATTTTTTCTCTTCCTCCAATTTTCGGCAATAATCTTGCTCAAATCTATCAAAAGCGTGCAATTCATGGTAGAGATCCTATGAGCCAAAAACAATGAAATTGCAACTGAATCAGGAAAAGCTAGAATGAATAGTTAGACAAAGGGCGTGATATGGGCCTAAAAATTGTAAGAGCTCTTTTACAGTACACTAAATTGAATATGAATCGTTTATTCTTTTCGATCAAATAGATCAGATTAACTAGAGTTTACTTATACTTCATCTGGTAGTAGAGTAGTAGAAACACCCTTAACAAATCAACGGTTAGATGTGATTTCTACTACAAATTATATACTATCAGTACAATACACCATCAAATTGTAAACGCTTCAAGGGGTGTCAATTCCTTCTTAGTCGAAGAAATACTTGTTAGTGCCGAGAGGGAGAACGGCATGGGAAGTGAAGATAGAGTGAATACTTGTCTGGCGTAGAGGTGGGCACTTGGGCCGGGCTCTTTTGGGCCGGCCCGAAGTACGACGGGATGGCCCGGTGCAAAGCCCTAAGACGCAAGACGGCTTCGTCGGCCGACCGACACGCAATCAGAGCACGGGACGCGCCGGCCTGAGAACTGGCACGATGGGCGCACGATTCGCACGATCGTTTGGGCCACCGTCTGCGCACGGCATTTAACGGGTATGAAATCACGGATTAAGACCTAAAAGTTGGCAGATATTGTTGATTCAGGGCATCTTCAAGCATTGCATTTATATTTGACATTTTTGTTGATGTGATTAGTCTCTTATGTAATTAAAATAGGTAGTTTAGTAGTAGTGATGTGTTTTATTTATTTGCTCATCACAATAGTGAAAATGGGTCGGGCCTGGGCCGGCACTGGCTTGGGCTCGCCAAAGACGAGTCGGGCCAGCACGGGCTTGGGCTCGCCAAAGACGAGTCGGGCCGGCACGGCTCGGCACGGTGGGCCGTTGTGGCACGGCACGGTTCTGACCCGAAGCACGGTGGGCCTAGGCCGGGCCGGCACGGTACGGCACGACGCTCACCTCTAGGACTCTGGCGTGGCCGACAGCACGCCAAAAGATTAACCTAGATAACTGTTGGAGGAATGAACAGAGCTGTATTGTGCCAAGGAAGGAGGGAGGCGATACATGGGCAAATCCTAGTGCATAAAAAGGGACCAGCAAATGCATGCATGGGCATGCCAAGAAGGAAAGCCCTCATGTCGCAAGGAAGCCAATCAGAGGGAGAGCAGTGCATGCAAAGAGGCCCATCCAACCAGGCTGTGTATCAGTGACTGCAAACCGGTTTCTAGTAGTAGCTCTGGAAAAACCGAGTTGAAGAAGAAGAAGAAGAAGAAGAAGAAGAAGAAGAAGAAGAAGAAGAAGACATATTTATACTCACAGAAGTGTGTCGAACCAGGGTCATCAATTCTTGCATCTCCGCTTTTGCTATTTCTTTCAAGTCGGGTTGGGGCGAAATTTCAGACTCTAGCCTGGAAACAAACAAAAGGACAAAACTGAGTTCACCATACCCTGATATCAATTATTAAGGAATGTAAACAGCGACGACCTACTTGGCAAAATAGCGATCTAGGTTGTGCCACTGAGGATCTCTGCAACGGTTGCCAAATCTGATCACCTCTCGCGAAAATACTCTCAGCCCTTGCCTGCGAAGAGGCAACCAGAATGTGAAATTTTCGTTCTCTTTTGCGGCATGGAATTAAGTTAATTAGAGCGGCCACATCAGCGCATCTGCTAAGCTGTAAACCAAGATCCACAAATATCAATGCATCTGTTTCAAACCTCTTGTCAGCTGCAGCAATCCTCATCAACTCATCCATATCGCTGGAAACCAGACGCTGTACACCTTCTGACTGGAGGACAGCCTCCTTCAAGTATTTCAGGTTCTCCCTGGACAAAGACTGCATGAGGCTCATGCCCTTCACTATTGTGTTTGCAACCTCGAATGCAAGAATCGACACTTTGCTTCCTCTAGCTGCCACCCCTGACACAAACCCGCCTCCGGGGCTCAGGCTTGACATGCTGCTGCTTAGTGTGTCTAGAACCTCCACTACTTTCCCAAGTCCAGAGGTGGTCGCTCTACCAAACACCAAGCCTTTGTCTGTAACCTGCAACAGGAGGAAAATACTGTGCAAGCTGATGAAACAGGCTTCTTCAGAACTACAAAAAATCATAGCTTAATAACATCGTATCTATGGAAATCATGCTACACTGTAAGAGCACAGTGCAATGCAACTTCTAATATCATCCAGACGATCGAATCAAGCTTAATAATGCACAATTACACAAGCTGCTTAGTTTATCATCTCATCTGCAGAGCAATATATGCTTCCAAGGCATGAACAATGAAATTTTTAAGACTTGCCTTGCTCGCAGCGGCCTTGCCGGAGGTGCTCGGCCTGGACTTGCCGGCCTTCCGCTTCTCCGACGGGGCACGGGCCAAATGCGACCCCTTGGAGGCCGGGCGGCGAGCCTGGCCGCTGGTGGACGGCCGGGAGCCCTTCTCGGAGAAGCGGGACGACCGATCGCTCAACCGATCGGGCTCCACCGCCTCCTCGACCGGCGCGGTCCTGTTCTTGCCCTGCACCTTGCCGGCGCCCGGGAAGGCCTTGAACTCCTGCTCCACCACGAACCCCATGGTCCGGAACGAGAGCTCCGTCGGCGACCTGTCCCCCGGAATCCCCGCCGAGCACACGCCGCCCATGGCATCCAACGGCGACAAAATGCCAACAAGTCAAATTGCTCAAGCCGAACACCAACCAAGCTGGGAAGCAGGCGCTCTCTTCAGCACCAAACAAGGGAGGACGAACAACTACCCGACCCGTTTGAGTACCGATCGAGGGGGAAGGAGACAAGGCCGCCAAGACTGCCGCGAAAATTCTCCAGCCGATTGGTCAAGAAAGCCAGCGCCAGATAGGGATAGAGGGGGGGACAAAAGATTCCATCTTTGACGCAACCCAACCGCCCAAGAAACCGTACAAAACAGCACGAGGCGAGGAGCGACGCAACGACGCGGCCGGAGCCACAGCACGAGCGCGACCCGCGGCGCGGCGACAGCCACCTCCCACCCGCGGCGTGATGGCGGTGGACGGACGGGCGGGCGGGCGGGGATTATCCGATGTGGATTTGATCGGAGAAATGCTTGCGCTCGTGTTTGTTTGCTTTATTTTTGTTTAAAGAAAAGAAGAGGAGGAGGGGAGGAGGACTGGGCAAAGTCCACGGTTGGGATGTGTTTATTAAATGTACGGCCTGTCAGCCACCACAGTGCTGACTTTTTTTGTGAGGTTTGACTTTGCGGCTTTGTACGACTGTCCTATTGGTTCAGCCGGCGGCTTTTACATGTTATCTGTTAGACAATCTCGCTATCGATTAGTCCAGGGTTGCATAATAGATCTAAACTGGAGAACAGAGAGAGAGGGTGAGAGACACAATATGAGGAGGAACATGTCTGCTTTATTATTCTCAGATGTCAGACAACGGTGACTTCGCCTCCTATATATAAGCGGTTCTGGCTTAGAGATAAGGAAGAGTCCATATAGGATATGAATCCGGTTTCCTAACACTCCCCTTGGACTCTTCAATGCGAGATGCATATGCCTCATTAAAACTCCATAAAACCCAAATGAGAAAAATAATTGGAGAAAGAGTACATAGCACACGCTGTTGTGTTGCACGGATTGCCTCATCAAAAACCTTATGTAAGAAAACTTCAATGAAAAACTTACTTAAGGAAAAGAGTACAATCCACCCAAACTTCAATGTTAATCTTCAAGATTCACGTTGGGTACTCAAACTTCATGTTTGAGATTTATGTAGGAGTATGTGAAAATTCTCCCTCGAATCTGCACTTCTCTAAGCCTCATCATCCCGATTCCTCTAGCACATCTTTCAAAAGATGATGCCGGGAGTGACTTAGTGAATAAATCTGCGAGATTTTCACACGACTTAGTATGCAGTATCTTTATCTCGTTCATCTTATGCAATTCATGGGCATAAAAGAACTTGGGGTTGATGTGCTTCGTAAGATTGCTTTTCACATATCCCATTTGCACTTGAGCAACACAAGCTGCATTATCTTCATAGATAATGGTGGGGGTTTGTTCCATGTTCAAACCACATGACTTTTGGATGTGATGAACCATTCTTCGAAGCCATGCACATTCTCGAGATGCTTCATACAAGGCAATTATTTCTGAGTGGTTTGTCGACGTTGAGACAAGAGTCTGCTTAGATGACTTCCACGAAATTGTCGCTCCACCGCAAAGGAAAACATACCCGCTTGTGACTTGCCAAGATGCGGGTCCGATAGGTACTCAAAGATCGGCATAGCCAACCAAATTCAATTCATTGTTTCTTCAGAAACAAGCCAAGGTCTTTGCTTCCTTGAAGGTAACGGAAGATGTCCTTCACCCCTTTCCAATGCCTTTTGGTGGGTTCTCAGACTGCATCAAGGCTAGCAAATTCACGGCGAACGCAATGTCCGGCCTAGTGCTATTCGCAAGGTACATGAGCGCTCCAATTGCACTCAATTATGGGAATTCCGCTCCAGGACTTCCTCCTCTTCTTTAGGCCTGCACGGGTCTAGGTCTGCTTGGAGTGACCTTCCGACCATTGGGGTCTTTGCGGGGTATGCCTTTTCAAAACCAAATTTCTCCAACACTTTCTGCGTGTAGGAAGATTGGTGTACCAAGATTCCGCCTTGGACATGTTCAAGCTGCAAGCCTAAATAAAACTTGGTTTTACCCAAGTCTTTCATTTCAAATTCAGACTTCAAGTATGTGCATGCTTCTTCAATTTCTTCATTCGTCCCAATGATGTTCAAGTCATCTACATAGACGGAGATTATACAAAATCCATTCGGGGATCGTTGTATAAACACACATGGACAATCTTCGCTGTTCGTGTAGCCTTTCTTGCAAAGAAAGTCACTTAAGCGATTGTACCACATTCTTTCCTCGATCGTTTCAAAATTTATACAGTGATTTCTCCAATTTCACACCGTATAGGTTTCTCGCTTGCTCTGCCTTGGTTCGATAGGGATACCTTCCTGCTTTCATGTATATCTCCGAATCCAAGTTTCCATACAAGTATGCTGTGACAACATCCATTAGCTTCATTTTCAACTTCAAGTTGACTGCCATTGAGATCAAGTATCTAAAGGTAATTCCACCCATGACCGGAGAATAGGTTTCTTCATAATCAACCCCAGGACGTTGAGTGAAACCTTGAGCGACAAGCCTTGCCTTGTACCTTATAACTTCATTGTTTTCATTCCTCTTCCGAACAAAAATCCATTTGTGCCCCATGGGGTTTATATGGGAAGGCGTGCGGCACACAGGCCCAAACACCTCTCTTTTGTTTAGAGAGACTAACTCTGCGGTGATTGCCTTCTTCCAATCTTCCCAATCGAGCCTTTTCTTGCACTCTGCGAGAGATGCAGGTTCGGGATCATGATTAATGATCGTGGCAATCTTCTTTGCAAAGTATGCATCGACATTGGCTGTTGCTCTATTCATCGATTCTCCCGTTATTACAAAGTTTATGGCCATTTCATCATGGGGTGCTTCGTGCACTTCTACTTGCTCTTCATTGCTATTTCCCATTCCAGGAGCAAGTTCCTTTAGTTTTTCTCCGCCACTGTGTGCGCACACATTATTTCCTACGCTTCTTCCAATGGAAGGTTCAGATCTGGAATTGCCTTTTCCACAGGCTTCTTTCCAAAGGCAGGTCTCAACTGCTCCCCTTCTTGCTTTGGGGCAATTTTGTGATTGGTCGTGGTAAGTCCTCTTGCCCGATTTTCCCCAGACGCCTCCGGGTACTTTGGGTTTGAGAAGCCGATTTTCTCGTTCTTTTTCTTTGAGGCCTCTGAACAGGATGAGGGATACCTTCGCTTTCTTTGGTATTTCCACCCTCTCTGGTGCATTTCCGCTGGTACATGCGACTTAACCACGCTCTTGAGATCACAAAATGATCAGGCGCTTCATTTGCTAAATTCTCGCAAATCAATTATCTTCTCGACTTCTTGATTTGCTTCATTAGTGCGAGGGTCATGCGCTGGGATCCCAGTGGAATGCCATATTATTTCCGGCATTTTTCATCCAATGGTTGATTCTCTCCCCTAATGACGGAAACGGTCCTCGTTAAAGATACAATCGGCGAATCGGTCAGATGCAAGTCTCCATCATGGGTTCCAAATACCTGATTATGGATGCACTCTCATAACCAACGATATCCTGCACTTCATGAGAGGGCCCATTGCAGTCATTTGTGGGGGTGGTATAGGTACATATACCATACAACCAAAATTTCTAAGATGGGAAATCTTCTGATGACCCCTTGCACTAGTTGCATAGGTGAATGGATGTTGTAGGCCGATGGTCTATAATTGATGAGTCTTCTTTGTGTGCAGATCACGTGTCCCCAACAAGTGTTGGGCAAGTTACAACTCTGCAAGAGCGGTCCGGCAATGAACTTAATCCTCTTTATTAGTGCTTCACTAACCCATTTTGGCGTATGGACGTGCGATGCAGTGCTCAGCTTATTCCCGTTCTTTGTGCAATAATCATCAAATGCCTTGGAAGTGAATTCACCGCATTGTCCATTCGAATGGACTTCACGCGATGATCAAGAAAAGCATTCT
Organism: Rhipidocladum racemiflorum; assembly: GCA_036346355.1. Taxonomy (NCBI): domain Eukaryota; kingdom Viridiplantae; phylum Streptophyta; class Magnoliopsida; order Poales; family Poaceae; genus Rhipidocladum; species Rhipidocladum racemiflorum. The sequence continues at coordinate 28,483,578 of CM070571.1, forward strand.
TAATTACGATGATCTGCGAGATCGCTTTTGCGAATGCATGATTCCTTGTTGACAGAAACATGTATGCGACCATTTCGAGGAAGCATCAATGAGCACCATAAAGTATCGAAACGGCCCTGACAAGGGCTGAATCGGACCGCAAATATCCCCCTGAATGCGTTCCAGGAATGCAGGGATTTCATGTTGCACTTTCATAACAGAGGGTCTAGTTATTAATTTTCCGGTGGCACATGCATGGCACACAAAATCTTCGTGATTCGGGAAATTCTTAACATTAATGCCATGACCTTGTGAGTTGTTAACTATATTTCTCATCAATCTCAGACCAGGATGACCTAATCTACAATGCCATAAAGCAAATAATTCAGAGCTTCTAAAGACAGTCTTCAAAGAAGTATACCTTTGCGTGTGCATTGATTTTCGTGTAGTACAACCCAGATTCATATGAGGGACATTTTTCTAGTACCATCTTTCCATATTCCGCGTGCTTCACAATGCACAAGTGTTCTTTGCCATTTTCTTCATTGATTTCTACGTGAAACCCATTGGCGCGGATATCCTTGAAACTTAAGAGAGTGCGGGTTGATTCAGGGTACAAGAGGGCTTCTTCAATTACCAAAGTTGTACCCATTGGCAATATAATTGTGGCTCTTCCTGAGCCTATTATATGCGTATCGCTTCCTGCGATAGTCGTAATCCTTCCAGCGTTCTTCGTGATTGTCTGGAAGTATGTCGACTCTCTTAAGATGGTATTTGTTGTGCCACTATCAACAATGCATATTTCCTCCATTGGGCGCTACACGGTTTCTAGATGAAAAGAAAAATAATTCTAATCATACAGTGGCTGAGTAATTCAAAAATTGCTTGTAAATAAAGAATACTGGAATAAAGAATAAATTGCAATTCTATTCATGAGAAAAGTATGCTCTTCGAGAGCTTACTATTCATTATGCAATCTGATGTCTATGTGAGATAATTCTGACAATTCATGTCAGTTCTTCAAAAAAAACTCACGTTAGATAATGCCACACCTTTGCACATTCATAAGGTTCTTCCATTAGATTACTGCGTGCAATCTAATAGGAAATGGCTGCTAGATTCAATGAAATGCATAATTGAATTCTCATGAGTTTCCAGCAAACTAAAAGAAAATAATAATTGCAAGATTCATAAATACATGATTCACAAGTACGGGATTCATAGATACAAGATAAATGCAAGATTCAGATTCATAAATACAACATTCATAAGTGCAAGATTCATATATACACAGATTCATAAATATTCAGAAATACAACTACGTGCATGTAGGTGATCGGCTTCGTGCAAACGATCAGATTCATATGCACGATCGGCTTCGTGCGATCGATTTTAACGCGGCTTCATGCGCGTGGTGCATTCGATTCCATGCGCGCCGTCGGCCTTCCTGGCGCGACGGTGGTCAGCTTTCGTGCGGCGTGCTTGAATTTCATAATAAATTATATTAAAGCAATAAATACAATGCATGGAACAGAACAATAATTGCATAATTCATAAATTCAGAATAAACAATAATTGCACAATTCATAAATTCATAAATGCGGAAATAAATTCTCAGAAATTTCCGAATTTTTCTTAGTATTTGGCAATTTTCTGTTAATTATACAGCAATTTTCCAGCATCACTTGATAACAGAAAATAAATTGCAACATGAATTAAACATGGCATAAGTCTAATTACAATTTATATAATTCTTGTTGGCTGGGAACGAAAACAGATAATGAATATCTCTGTCAATTTGACTCTTGGCCAGGTCAACCTGCCCCTAGGGCTCACATGAGGGAGGGAGCACTTCCCGTTTCCGGGTGCCAATTAAAGAACCAAGCCTCATGTGTGTTTTTCTAGACACCAATTGTCTCATATCTGTTTATTCATTACCAAAATCAAATCCCAACCACTCATGTTCTCATAAACTGTTGTATGAGAAATTCTGGAATTTTTCTAACACTTTTCATAATTTCTGCTAATTTCCAAGCAATTTTCAGAATTACTTTACAACAGGAAATTGAATTTCAGCAAATATCAACATGACATAATTCATAAATTCATAAATTCGGAAAATAAATTCTCAGGAATTTCTGATATTCTAAACGGGCCAATTATTGCAAAAATTCAAACAAAAATTCATAAATGCAGAAAATAAGGCTAAGTATAAATTAAAAACAGAGCCAATAAATTTTCTGAATTTTTCTAGATATTTTTCATATTTTTCTAGCAATTTTCAGAATTTTCAGTTATTTTTTAATCAATTTTCCGAATTCTTAATGCATTTTCGGAAAAAAAAAAGAAAAAAAATGAAATTCTCGGGGGTAAAGAGGTAATTTCGCCCCTTCCATATGCCCCAACCGGATTTCAATTCGGTTTTGAATGGACTTCATGTCCATTGAAGATTGATCTTCATGTTCTGGTTGGATTCAATGTGGACTTCAAGTCCTTCCATCTGGACTTCATGTCCCAGATCAAGTCCAGCCGGCGGGAGCACGAGGGCGCACGACGGCTCCTCGCGGCAAATGGCGCGACGGCCATATCGGCGCTACGGCAGCCTATGCCAGCGGCTGCGAGCCGTTTCGGCCGATGGGACCGGCACGGCAGACCATGCGGCAGGCTGGCGGTGCCGGGCGCGGCACTGTTGTTTCGCGTTAGGACCGGTGGAAGGCGGCAAAGACACTTCGTGGGCGAAGCCGCGGCAGAGACGGACCGACGCGCGGACTGGCCATGCAGCGCTGGCGCTTCATGCGCGTGCAGTGGCGGCCGGCGTGCGGCGGGGTGCTACATGCGCGAGGAGTCGGCCAGGCGCCGGCGAGCTCCGACAACGCTTCATGCGCGACGGCAGCCGCGCTGCCGCCGCGTGGCGGTGCGCCGTGACGCGCAGCGATGTGTCAGCATCGGTCCTTCGGGCGCAGCCGTGCACAGCTTCAAGCCGGCAGGTGCGAGGGCAGCGCTACGTGAGCAAGGCGGCTTCGGCGCAGAGACCGGGCGGCGGAGCGGCGACGCGACTGCGGGGCGCAGTGGTGGTTGGCTTCAAGCCAGGGCCAAGCTCGGCGGTTTCAAGCACGCACGCCGGCGTTTCGGGTCGTGCTACCGGCACGACGTACGGCCAAGTAGACGCGGCGACGGTTTCAAACCAACCACACAAACGTGCATACAAGAAAGCAAGCATGCAGGCAAGCCAAGGTGTATGCAAGCAGCCATTACGTATGTGTGCATGGTTAATGCATAGTTCCTGCATGCAATCAAGGTTGGGCGTATGCATGGCTCTTCATGGCCGAAGATGGCAGTGCTTCATGTCGCGGGTAGTGGGTTCTGGCCGTCGATCGAACCAGAGATCAGGGCGGCGCGCTTCGTGCGCATGTGGCTGGTGATTTCTGCTTTGTATAAATCCAGCCTCATTGTACTGTTGATTCATTGTACAGATGCCCTATTTTGTAAAAACTGCAAAACGTAGCTTCGTGCCACGATCTGCGAAATTACTGCTAATTGTAGCTTCGTGCCACGTAGAAAAGAAACATGCATATACGAGCGATTAGATTAAATCACTCGATTCTCACCTTTCTCACCTTTCGATCTTTCTCCGGTAGAGCTTCGTGCTGATAACGTGTTAGACAACCTCGCTATCGAATAGTCCGGGGTTGCCTAATAGATCTAAACTGGAGAACAGAGAGAGAGGGTGAGAGACACAATATGAGGAGGAACATGTCTGCTTTATTATTCTGTATGCTTCTATACAATGGGGTGACCCCCTGCCTCCTATATATAGCGGTTCTGCTTAGAGATAAGGAAGAGTCCATATAGGATATGAATCCGGTTTCCTAACATTATCAACGGCCCACGTGCTCTCTCCTGCACTATGTTCTGCAACATTTGGTAGACTTGTGATAAATCAGGACAAAGATTTCTGGTTTTTATCACATGCATGAAAAAAAGGGTTTTTTTATACAAAATGCTGTGAAATTAATCGCATACATTAGATCACTCCCAGGGACCCAAATATGTTAATTCAGATTGTCAATATGTAACACCCCAAAATTTGCATATTCGGTTTAACTGTTTATTTGTAATTTTTGTAGATTTTTATTGCCTTTTTGCTCTTTTTGTTATAAATTATTTGAGAAAAATAATGCCAAAAGTATACTCAAAATAATTTCTCTAAGTTCAAAATAAATAAAAATATTTTTGTGAATTTTTATGAAAAATTTAAACTATTTAAGTATTTTATTTAAAGTTTTCTAAAGTCTAGAAAAAAAGAAAGGAATTTCTCTTTCTCATTTTCCGTGCGCCGAGTGCATGGTGCACCCCGGCGCACCACGGACCCGGTCCATAGGCCCAACCCCACCCGTTGGTCGAACATGATTTTTCCCAATTTAAATTTATTCGCAAAAATTTCATTTTTGACGTCAGCATGACGTCATAAATCGGGTTTGGTTATTGAAAATAATTCAAAAATATGGAAATTACCGTTGACGTCAGTATTACGCAATAATTCGGATTTTCGTTAAAAAAAATAATCCAAAAAAATTAGGAAATTACAATTTTCATCATTTTAAGTGTTTTCACTTCCAAGAGCCCGTTTTTACCTATTCGAACTCCGTTTGGCTCTGTTTTTATTTCTAAATTCATATAAAATTCTAAATTTATATTTTATGCTAGTTTGGTATTTTATTTTATTTATTTTTAAATTTTATTTGAATTTAGATGTTTTCACGTATAGATTTCAGAGAGACGGAGGAGTTCGCAGTCGACGAACTTGAGCAGCTGCCCGTTGAGCAAGGCAAGTCACACCTACTTGATCAAATTTATCCCAGCTTTTAAATTGTATTTTGAATTTAAATTATTTCATGCATAGTTTTTACATGTATTATTTCTATTCCAGTTTTAAATTAATAGTTATGCCCATTATTGTTAATCCACCATTGGAAATTTAAATCCCTATGCTATTGTAACCTTAAGAAAATATTATTTATTATATGATGGTCTTTAGAGATAGCTTAGACCTGCTTAGAAATGAAATTAGAATGTTTTGGAGAATTTATGCCAAAATAAGATTCTATTAAAATGAAAAGTCATGATTTAATATTCCTCGAAATGGTATGATCAAATGAAAATATGGTTTAGATCGGGCGAGAAATGGTTAGGAGTTGGCTAAAGAGACGAAACTTGAAGTTCGAAGGATAATAAATGTGCAACAAATAAGCTAATAATCTACCAAATGCCTTCATTGATCATATTAGAGTGAAAAGATCTCATATACTTGCAGTATATGCATCTAAAAGAGTGTAAATACCCTAGAAGGATATTGAACCCATTCTTGACCATCTTGATAAAAAAGAAGGGGACGCTTCTAGGTGCATGGGACTCAATTATGCGGAGACATCCGCAGAAGTAGAGAACCAAACAAATGAGAACACTACCCGTGACAGTGGAAGAAGCTCAACCTGATGTTGCGAAAATCCCTGAAGTGAACCATCCAGGAGATAATAACATCCCTAAAGTGATCCATCCTGAATATGATAACCTCAGCGTATATTTGCGCTCGCAATCTAACATTGAGAAGTCGGAACACCCAGACTCTATTATTGTGGGAAATAACGAGGAGCTGGAAGAAATTAATGAAGAGGTATCTCTGAAGAGATGCAGGAGAATTGTATAAAACGAAAGACTATAATTGTGGACATATTTTGCCTCTAACATTGCTAAAATCTGGATCCAGAACCAAAGTCCATGGCAGAGTGCCAGAAGCACTCGCTTAATAAGAAGAAAGCTTTTTGTCCTGTTGACTGAGCTTCTCCTAAAGTGTTCCCTGCAGGATCAAATGGATTTTTCATCCTGAAGAGAAATGAAAATATCCAGGTGATGAGATATAAAGCGAGACTTGTAGCACAAGGGTTCACGTAGAGACTCTGCATCGGTTACGATGAAACCTATTCTCCTGTAATGAGTAAAATAATGTTCTAAAATTTAATATTAATGGCAGTAACATTTAACTTATCAATGCAGTTGATGGATATGGTGATTGCATATTTATATGGGTCACTGGATACGGATATTTATATAAGAATTCATGAAGGAGTTATAATTTTGAATCTTAATAATTGCAATATATATAGCATCAAACTGAAGAGATCGCTATACGAATTAAAACAGTTGGGGAGAATGTGGTACAACCGACTTAATGAGTTTCTCCTAAAGAAGGGATATTGGCCTTATGTGTTCATAAAGAAATCCCATACTGGATTTTGTATCATCTCAATATATGTCGATAATCTAAATGACATCGAAACCACAGAGGAAATAAAGGAAGTAAGTTCTTACCTTACGACGGAGTTTGAGATGAAAAATTTGAGTAAAACCAAAATTGCTTAGGCCATCAGTCTATCTATACCAAGGAGGTATTGGAAAGATTTGATATGGATAAATCTCATCCTTTTAAAGAACCCCATGGTTGTGAGATCCCTTGAAGTGGATAAGACCCTTTTCGATCCAAGGATGAAAAATGAGAAAGTTTTAGAACCTGAAGTCCCATACTTATGTATCTTGTGAATTGCACAAGGCTTGGTATTACATTCGTAGTAAATTTGCTAGCATGAAACTGTATAGTCCCAACCATAAGACATTGGGCTAGTGTTAAGACTTTACTCATATACCTCCACTGTACTCAAGACTTGGATTGTTTTTCCAGAAGAATCAAGACTTAGGGCCTGTTTGTTTTTTCTTTGGATTCTCTAAAAGCCGATTCTGAATTGTGGTTATTAAGAAGCTGATTCTCCAAAAGCTAGAATCCAAAAGCACCTATGAAGTGTATTGTGGATTCTAGTGTATTTGGACGGGCTGGATTGTGAGAATCGGATTCTAGAATCAGACTGTTTGTTTTTTATTTAGCTTTTAGGGTCAGAATCCAGAATCAAAAGCAAAAACAAATAGGCCCTTAACCATGGTGAGATATATGGATGTTGGTTATTTGTCTGATCTCCATAGTGCCAAATCTAAAGCTAGTTTTGTGTTTTTTCTAAGGTGGATCTGTAAGTTCAAGCTCCATTGATTTTGGTGATTAGTTTAGATTAATGCTTAATCTATGTTTAATGACAAATCTAATCTTATTAAGACTAACATGTTTTATTGAGTTATATTCAATAGTCTCATATTTGGATGGAAAATAGAAAACCCAAGGTATGTATGCGTATTCATTCTAGTATTAACTGCATACTTTGGATTCAAGTTTAAGTATGAGTTTCCCCATTGTTTTAACCACAAAATGTGCATTATGTTTTCCAATTCGTATATTACATTGATGCACATATCTAGGGGGAGTTCACACTTAAACTTGATGTATCAATGTATTGATCTATTTTTCACTCCATATATAAAGGATTAATACATTGAAACATATCAATTTAAATGAATGTTTAAATTGAGTTCATTTGTCTTCTAATCATCAAAGAACATTTCATCATGTGTTGATGGTGTTTTTGTGATTGATTAAGGACAAATGGAGAGTTCTTAAGTAGTATGAAGCATTAGTTGCATCATGTACTCAAGACACATCTAAATTCATTAAATTGATTTAGGTTGTGTTCAATCGATTTAAGTGGAATCCATTATGTGTTAATGGAGTGCATAAATGATTGAGATAAACATGCATCTTGGACTAACCATTTTCATAAGTGATGATTGAGCCAGGTTAGTTCCAAAGATGATTGAGATAATGAAAACGGGACAAGGACGACATCATGAGTTGATGGACATCAAGAGGAGATTCCGGAAAATAAGAAGAAGAGCTAGGGTGTCAATCCCAGGGGAGAAAATGATTGAAGTTCATAAAGACCCCAAAGGGGATTGCTTGTGGCGGCTAAAGGTATAACTAGATAGGCTAAGGAGTTTCCTAGTCTTTGAGTCTAATTTTTAGTGCCGTACTATTAAGAGGGGTTGAGTATTTGCTTTGAGCTTCATCATGTGTTTATGCTTTGTTTTTATTTTCAAACCAAAATCTATTTGCATTTATTTGGTATTGCTTAGAGCTAAGTTTGCATGGGTTGCAAAAGGAGAGAGCTCAAGCAAGTTTGTGGTTTAGTAGTTGCATGGAGCTAGAGAATTGCAGGAGTTGCAATTAGAGAGCTCATACACTCTGATTTAATTTGGTTTGGTTTTTGCATGAGGCTATGGATTTGCATGAGTTGCAAAAGGGAGAGAGCTAATGCATTGTGGTTTGATTGTTTATTTGCAAATTCATTGTGCAAATAAGCGAGAGTTATGGGTTTCGATCCTGAGAGCATTGGATACTTGCACCGTGGTTTTTGCAAGTCCGTTTGGTCGTGGTTTGACCATCACATGGCTAGGAGGATTAAACTTATAGACTCGTGGGTTATTTGCTTAATGGGTTTTTGCAAATACATCTTTGAGAAGTTTGCAAAAAGTGTTTTCGCAAAGTGTTTGGAGTTTGCTTGGAGCCAGGCTTTTGCATATGTTGCAAAAAGAGAATGCTCAAGCATAAAATGGTTTGATTGTTTATTTGCAAGTTCGTTGTGCGAATAAACGGGAGGTCTATGGGTTTCGGTCCTGAAAACATGTGATACTTGCATCGTGGTTTTTGCAAGTCAGTTTGGGTCGTGGTTTGACCATCACACGGCTAAGAGGATAAACCTTATAGACTTCAAGATTTATTTGCTTAATACTTTCTTGCAAATATAATCTTTGAAGCATTTGCGAAATGTGTTCTTCGCAAATTGTTTGGAGTTTGGTTGAAATTCTTTGAGCATGGTTTAGTGGTGTTGCAAAAGTGTTTTTAAACTTAGTGTGATCTTGGTTTGATCACCACTTGGCTCAAAGAATGGTTGTTGAAGTTTCGGAGAAAAGGGTTGAGTTTAAAATCCTGTTTTCTCTGTTTTGCTGGCACTACCGTAGTGTTAATGTCGGTAGTACCGCAGTATCGGCAGTACTGCCATATGGGCATCGGTACTACCGCTCGGACGGTACTATCGCTATTTGTGAAGTGGTAGTTGTTTTCCAGAAAGGGTTATTTTCTGGAGGAGTTTGAAGTCCGGCACTACCGCGGGTTTATTCGCGGTACTACCATAGGTGCGGTAGTACCGGAGTTTTAATAGCGGTAGCTTTTTTCTAGACATGAGTTTTTCTGGAGTCTCTGAGGCCGGCACTACCGCGTGTTTAAGAGCGGTACCGTAGGTGCGGTAGTACCGGGTTTTTAGTGCCAGTACTTATTTTTCAGAGAGGTGTTTGTCTGTAGTTTTTTAGGAGTTTGAAGTCCGGCATTACCGCTGAGTTTAGAGCGGTACTACCGGTGTTACGGTAGTACCGGGTTTTGTATAGCGGTAGTTATTTTCCAGAGCGGGGTGCTCTGGAGTTGTTTGCTGGAGCAGCAGTACCGCGGCTTGAGTCCGGTACTGCCGGTGGAGCAGTACTACCGGGCATATGCCTACGGTAGTACCGGATTTGCTGTGTAACGGCTAGTTTTATAGCCGTTGCCCTGAGGGGCGGTAGTACCGCAGTTTTGCCACCGGTACTACCGTAAGTGTCGATTTTTCAGGGTTTTGCCCCTCCAACGGCTAGTTTTGGAGTGGGGGTATATAAGACCCCTTTCGGGGGCATTAGCAATGTTGTTGCTGGTGTTTTGAGTCCTCTTGAGCTTAGTGGGAGTTTGTGGGAGTGGTTTGCATGATTTTGCTTCTTCCCAATTGGTTTTGAGCTCAAGAGTGGTCCTAGATTGCATGAATTGCATCTAGTGAGGAATTAGAGGACCCTAGATGCATAAATTGCACTAGGTGATCACTGGAGACGCGAAGGTGCGATCGGTGAAGCTTGAGCGGAGTGCTCAACTTATTACTCTTGGAGGTCGGTGCCTCCTAGACGGCGTAGGTGCGTCGTGCGCGGGAGCTCTCAAGGTTTGTGATAAACCCCGCGAAGTTTGTGAAGGTTGGAGCTAAGCCTACCTGGCGAGGTAAAAAGCTACCACGAGTGGATTCGAGGTAAAGGCTCAAGTGAGTGAGTCGGTCCAAAGTGAATTGGACTTCCTCAACATGGAGTAGGAGAGAAGTCTCCGAACCACGGTAAAAAGTATTGTGTCTATTGCCTTTTTTACTTTCAAGCATTTACTTTATTGCATATTTATCTATTGCTTGATTATGAGTAGAATTGCTTAGTGTAATTTGCTTGATCGACATAGCAATTCTAGCTAGAGACATAATTAGTTAGTGCACTAGTGAGCCTAGTAGATTTAGGCTTTAATTGTCAAAACCTTAATCTTCCGTTTGCGCATAATTAATGTGTACTTTTTGACATAGGGTTGATTAGAAGCGATCCTCGATTAGTAGTATAAGATTTTTTAAATCGCCTATTCACCCCCCTCTAGGCGTATCCTCGACCCTACATGATCAACCATTTCTTGGTGGTTTTTTAAGTAGACTTTGGTAGCTACTTCTACCAACCACTCATAAATTATAGCTTTATATGAAACCTCACTTGAGTGTGTTTGGCTCAGACGTATAATTAACCATAGCCAAAAGTCATGTGGTATTAATACTGTCAATACCCCTAAGATTATCTATGAAGATAATATTAATTGTGTTACAAAAATGTAAATGGATTATGTAAAGAGCAATATTACGAAACATATTGCCCCTAATTTTTCTATCCTCATGAACTCCAGAAGAATGATGAGGTAAAGATATTACAAAATAAGTCATGTGAAAATCTAGCAGATTTGTTCACTAAATCCTTACCAAAATCCATTTTTCAAAGATGTATTAGTGGCATTGGAATAAGATGACTTAGAGATATGCAAAGTTCAGATGGAGTAAAACCCTAAACCATGATCATTTACATGATTCTGAAGATTATAAGTTGTGCTCTTTTTCCCTTAGTGAGTTTTCCTGAAGTTTCTCACATGAACGTTTTTAATGAGACAACTAGTGTAACACGGAATGTGAGTACAATGTACTCTTTTCTTCATCCTTTTTTTGTTGGGTTTTTGAGAGGAGTTTTTAATGAGAAATGTGCATTACGCGGTATTTGTCCAAGGGGGAGTGTTGTGAAATAGATAAAATCATATTCCATATTTAGAAGGACCATATCTATTGGTGGGCGAATTCGAATTCATCTCCATGGTGTTTCTTCTATATATTGGGCATTGCCTTGTACAGAAAAATTAATCTAATAAAGATAGAACTTTGCCCCTTTACTTTGTATGTGCTCTCTGTTCACGTTCTTGTGATTTCGTTGGTATGCTGTTGATCGATTGTGGGCGAACGACTACATTTTACAACAGAAACAAAGCTTTTCCTGTATTTTAATTAGGTTTTTATTTTTAGAAAATACACAAAAGCAAAACAATACAAATAAAATAGCAAGTATGCTTGAACAATTCCCAAAAAATCTAAAAAAATATTTCCAAGCACAAGTAATCCAAATAAAAATAATTTAACAATTTTTGTAGTTGTATTTAATAAGATTAGATTGTTTTTATTTAGAGACTAAACTATGCAAAAGATTTTTTAGGTAAAAATTAGGATATCACAGTCACATATTTACGGATCACATGTCAATTAAACTCCCGCTACTTTTCTTGCAAAAAAAACAAAAACAAATGTGTACACAGGGGTTGCCATGACGCGCAACTTAACACACATGTCGGCTATTTTTGTTCCGACGTCTCAGTTACGCCTTGGGTTAGCTTGGTATTGCAAAAGGTGGTGAGGTCCGCAGCAGTGCCAAGTCCTAACTACCATGGCAGGAGTTTAGTGTCAAGTTAGAGCACCGTGATAAAACAGGATATTGTGATATCTAAGCTTGGTACGTACCTACCGTGATACCTACGTTATACAGGAAGGAAAATTACGGCACCGACGATCTGCTGTGATAGGAAGCATGATAAGTAACATGTGTTACCTTTGAGGGTTTTCGCGGTTAGGGAGCCGGTAAAATTTACAATTTTATTCGAAAGTAGCTAAAAGTGTGAAGAAAAAAAAGAAGGGAGTGTATAGGCATCATCCGGATGTTTTTGTCTTAAAAATCATACAAACTTTGGACCGTACGATCAAAATACACATCCGTAGGATCAACCCACCTCTAATTCAGGGGGGTGCATTGATCTGAAAGCAAATCCAATAGCTCAGAATTTGGATGATAGTTGCTAAAGAAAACATCCGGGTGAAACTTATCAAAATCCAAAAAAGAATACGCAAGAGGACCGGACGTGGCAAAGCTTAGTTCGTCCCATCCTCTCCCACGTCACTTGTTTTTTCGAATCACCCGGCCTCTTTTTGCGCCACCCCCCACCCAGTGTCCTGTTACTGGGGGCTTGGGAGAGTCGACGCTCTTGGATATTTTTCGACACAAAACTTTGGAGCTAACCTGAGGGCTTGGAGTTTGAGTAGGAATGGAATGGAGGCGCGTTAGGGCCAACCAGCAAGCGCGAGCGAAGGGACCTCGTTGCCTTCGCCTGATCGGATGCAGCGGCCATAGATATGCTTTCCCACCGCGACGGTAGCTGCCCACCCGTCCGGCTCCGAGTCGGGCTTGTACGGCTGTGCCCGTAGCCTGGTCAACTAAAGTCTCCGCCCCTCCCCAATCCCAATCTCCTCCCATAATCCTTCGCCGGCGCCGCCGCGGGGAGGCGAGGCGAGATGCGGGCCGCCGCCCGCCGCCCCCACCGATGGGTCAAGGAGTGGTTCGTCCCCCCCAACCCCTAACCCCCTCCTCCTCCTCTCGAATTCTGCTAATCTGCTTCTCTTGGCTGGGAGCCCTGTTGGTTGGTTTTTGGTTCGTGTGATTTGGATCTGATCTCCCCTGTCCGCGCTCCGCCCGAGCGCATAGGGTTCCGCAGGACCTGCTCGTCGCCGGCGGCCCGTGCGCGCTCTACAAGTGGGTGCGAGGTACGTTCCCCTACGCGCCGCCGATCTTCTGCTTTCCTCGTTGCTATATATATATATATATATATTATAATTACTGGGACACTATGTTTTGTTTTATTTGAATCGTTATAGATAGGTATATATCCTAAAACTGAAATTTTTAAAAAATATATCCGAATTTGGCTTGAACTGGTGTATTTGAAATCATGATGCTCTCACACCATGGTGTTGTACCTTTGAAAAAATATACTCGAATTGAAATATTTTAAACGAATTCAGATCACATGTTTTACTGATTTATATAAATAATCAACATATACCAACAATCAAACTATCGTAAAATAAGGTCAGTTCAAATTTGTCTAAAAAATTTCAAGTTTTGGTCTTGTTAGGCACAAGCACACACTAGCCTATTGCGCTGGTACAAGCATAGAATTGCTCCTGGCTTTACCATGGGCTGCCTGTTTGCTTGTTGCTACTAACGATGAGCGATTATGGGGTCATGGGAATTACACGTCTGTTCTCGCCATTTGGCTGGTAATCTTGCGTATTCCCTTGTAACGGAGGATCCGATAAATGTACTGTGCGGCTGATATGATCAAACTAATAAACAACAAAAAGAATTATCTTGTACCAGCTGCATCAGATGATTGTATACTATGCCCTCTTTCTGATGTAGTCTACTGCAATCCTTTTACCTTTCGATTGGAACAAACTGACAACTGAGAGGGTTGTTAAGTGTCTGCTTAGTCCTTTGAGTCTTCAAACCTGGAAGGCCATTTGGCTTAGAGTAATATGTTCAGTCGAAACAAATAGGAGTAAATTGAGTTTTTTTTCGTGGAGATTGCCATCGACACGTCAAATGATTTCTGCTACATTTCAAGTGTCTTTTGTGGACAATCTTACATGCCTCCACTTCTGCCTTTGTTTACAACTTATTCCCGAACTATGTAGAATTCTCATGCAATGAGCCAATAAGGATGCAATGAGCCAATAAGGATGCAATGAGCCAATAAGGACACAGCTAATTGAATCTCCTTCTTGACTCTGTTTGTTTCATGATTTAGCCTTTTCATTCAGCTGATAATGTTTTTACCTTATTCCTGTACAGAGGATAGGTTATCCGCTCTCAAAGCCAAGGACAAGGAACAAGGGGAAGAAGCTGCAAAGGCCGAACCAACCACTGAGGTTCTCTTCCTGTGCAGCTACGATGGCTGCGGGAAAACCTTTGTTGATGTAGGGGCTCTTAGGAAACATGCTCATGTCCATGGGGAGAGGCAGTACGTCTGTCACTACGAGGGCTGTGGCAAGGTATTGTGTATTGTTTATTTTTTTTCTTCCCTATATCGCTGTCATTTTCCAGATTGCAGTGACATTTTTGTCTGCGAGTTGCTTAGCTAATGTTTGTTGCTGAATCTGATTTTGCAGAAATTTTTAGATAGCTCTAAGTTGAAGAGGCATTTTCTTATTCATACTGGAGAAAAAAACTTTGTCTGCCCTCATGAAGGTTGTGGCAAGGTAATCAGCATGTTCTATCCATTGTCTTTGTCATGTTTTTCTTGACTGCAATCTCTTTATTAATCATGTATGATAATTTGTATTTCTCTTTATTAATCATGTATGATAATTTGTATGTTTTCTCATAAATAGCAAGTTATCAAAAATATTTAATCCTGTTAAAATTAATTTGTGCTGAATATAAAAAAGATTGGTGCTTGGTTTCTATTTGAGTGCAACTGCTTATCAGCTTAGAGCTTTGATCATTTAATTATGTTTTTTATGCAATACATGCATTATTCTGTACGCCATATAAATTTCTCATACACACTAATGAGAAATTGCTAAAGGGCCATGGTAATTTACAGATATTTTCTGTAATCTATAGTTCCTCACTGTATCTGTAGATAACTACTCTGGAGGGAATATTCAGTGCAACCCTTGTGCAACCCAACATAGAAAGCTTAATTTTTTTTTCAAGAAATACTAGAAGAAGGGATCAAGGGAGGAAGAAAATTTTGAAGCACGGACTCAACCCGGAGTGGTAGTACCAACAGAAACTTACTCAATATGTAAAACTTTTTGAGAATTTATTTTGAAGTTTTTTAGGACGCACTGGATATGCCCAACATTTCTAATTGGTGAAATGACTGCAGCCCCTTTCGCATTTCTTGGCAATTTGAGCTGTTAATGTGCTGAATCCTGTTTGTTGCAGGCTTTCTCTTTGGATTTTAATTTAAAGGCACACATGAAAACACATTCTGCGGATAACTATCATTTGTGCAAGTACCCAGACTGTGGTCGAAGATTTACACAGGAATCTAAACTAAGGGCTCATATGAAGGCACAGCATGAGAAGGTAAGATTTACGGTTTTTTTTGTGTGTGGAAATTGCCTCTTAACATAAGTTCTTATCCTCACAAGACTAATATCTGTTGTCCTACAGAATCCAGGCGGGCCTGCGGTGAACCGCAATGCACTTGGAGATCACCCCCCTAACACAGTGAAATCTTCGGCAACGCCACCAGCTCCCTCAGCTGAGCGCCCATATGTCTGCCCTTACGATGGTTGTGCCAAGGCATACATCCACGAGTACAAGCTTAACCTCCATTTGAAGAAAGAGCATCCCAATCACTACCAGGACACCGGTGCTCAAGCTGCTTCTTCGAAGGGCGCCATGTCGAAGAATTCCAAAAGAAGCAAGCCGACCCTTGCGGCCAAGATGCCGCCACCCAAGGTCCCTAAGCGCAGAGGATACACAGCACCATCTCCAGCTGTCAATATCCCCGAGGAGCACCAGTGGCCAAGGAAAGTGCTGTACGATGATGATAGCGAGGAGACTGAGGAAGAGGGGGATAATGTCGAAGAGGGGGGGTGGAGATACAGAGCTGCCAGCAGCGACGACGAAGAGACTGAGGACGAAGTGTGAGCCGCCTGGTGATTTGCCTTTGGGCAGTTGTGCATAGAATTTATAAGCTTTGGGTTATAGTTTTGCATACCTGTACAATATTCAAATAAGGCTGATTAGGTAGGCAGGATAAAATGAGACTTGGCCCCTACCTGCTGAATTAATTAGGTGTCTCTTTGACCTAAAGGATAATAGATCATCCATTTTTTGCATCTATATATGTCTACGGCTGTGTGCTACATACTCTTGTCAATGGTTGCCTGGTTGGATGGCTTCTACCATGGTGCAGTGTGGCACACTGGTACGGGTAGGTGATAACTGATAGGATGCATCTTTGAATGGGAAAAAAAAAACGGAGTGATTTGTGATCGGGTGTTTGATTTTTTCGGATGCGCCGAAACATTTTTCTTTGATAACAATAGAAATGTGTGTTGTGAAACAAGATCGTTCACCCACGCCAATCCGCGGCACGCTAAGCAATCACACGAACAGAAGAAAAAGAGCGTACAGAATATAGGGGAAAACCTCTCTTTATTAGATTGATCTCTCTGTACAAGGCAATGCCCTTATATATATAGTGGAGGTTCGCTGGAGGTTAATTCGGATTCGCCCACCAATAGATAGAGTCCTTCCATACAGGAACACGGACTTTAGCCATATCATAATAATGTGCACGCGAAAAAACTGTTGCAAATGTTGAAAAAAAAAATTTTGCAGCTGTTGAAAAAAATGTTACATGAGCGACCAAAGAAATGTGCTGGATGACATCCGGCTCCTAGTAACGCCGATAAAAAAATGCATAGGCCTAATTTTTTACTATTATTTCTTTCACGTGCCTAGATGATGATGTTCAGCAAAGTCTACTAGGCCGTCTGGGTCCATAACTTTGTGAACCAAAATGGGCTTGTGATTTCTATAGGCCCAAGTGTTCCGTTCTCTCTTTTGAACTCATGAGAGATTCGACCAGGGTTAATAATATCGATTTAGAGAAATTATTTCAAACTCAAAAATTGGTAATATTGAATAAAAAATTGAAGAGTTTTAAAATCAAAATTTTTCAACAAAAAAATAAAAAATCGAAAATCGATCGATTTTCACCAAAATCGACCGACCAATCAATTTTTTTTTATCAATTTTTATCGAAAATTGAGCGATTTTCATCAATTTTCCATCGGTTGGCGGAGTCCGGCAGGGACTCGGACGAGGTGACGTGTCGCAATCCAGTCCGTGCACGTGCCCGAGATCCAGCGACCGACGTTGCACGTCTACGTTGAAGAATCTCAACCACTCGATCACACGCAAACAGCCATGATCTAGGGTTTTTAACAAATCGGGTCGTGCGGGCCGATGGCTACCGGGCTGAGCCCAATGGGTCTCGACCCGTTTAGGGTTTCTGATTTTCCAGCAATTTTATTATTTCAAATAAACCTAGTAATTCAAATAAAGCGAGAAAAACAGCAAAAATACCCCCAAAAAAATTCCAGAAAAAATTCTCGAAAATACTTTGAGACATTTTGAACCAAATAAAATATTCCCAACAAAACTTTATGTGAAATCATGTGATGAAAAATTGGCTTGGTGATGAATTTGATATTGCAAAGTGGTTGTGCTCATGGCATGTGTGGTGCTTGTGGATGTGTTGTATTACTCGTTCTTTTGGTATGACTAAGTTTCTCTCTTGGAAGGAAAATAGCACGCTTGCTGAAGGAAAATAGCACGCCTGCTAGAGGAAAATAGCATGCCTGTGCAAGGGAAATAGCACGCCAACTGGGTGTAACACATGTACGCCGAACCAAGGTTTTTGATCCGGCGTGAACTTGATATGCTTGTGATAGCATGGTAATTGTTTTGTTTGATGCAATGCTCGTGTGAGTAATTGCATGGACTAATGTTGAGTCAAGTCGTGGACTTGTGCTCGAAATATTGTTTTGTGATTTGTTCATGTGCAGGTGTTGCTCGAGGGCGAACGTGGTCGATGACGGGACCAGAACTAGGTTCATGGAGGAACTTAGGTTCGGGACTAGATTCTGGAGGAATCAAGGTCTTGGTGGTCAAGGGTGTCATGCGAGACGTTCGAGCTAGAGAACAGTGCACGTAAAGGCTTGTTAGTCACGTGAGTATGGTAGGGTGGCCGTACGCGTGCAGAGTGGTTAGTCACATGAGTATGGCATGCGGGCTGTACACGCGTGCAAGAGTTGTATTTGGCCAGGTTGGGCCAAGTTGAGTTGTGTTGAATATAGACTCCTTCCATGTTTGGAGTTGGAGTTGTATTCGGACTCTTTGTGTTTGCTCTGTATAAATAAAGAGGAGGTACCTCCTGTTTATGCAATCAATTTAGTGCATTGCACTAGGAGAGCTGAGCGCAGCTTTATTTAGGGTTTGTACTCTTTTGATGGGAGTACTTTAGACAAAAGAAATGAAGATCAATTCTTTCATATCCTTGCATGCTACAGTAACCACGTTGCTACAGTGTTCCCTGTTTTGGTTCTTGTTTGCAGGCTTGTTCTAATTCTAGATTGGTTTTTGTTCCTTGAGTTTCATCTTGATTTGATCCATCAAAAACCTTTCTAGGGTTTTGTTTTAGAGTTCCTCAAAGTTTAGTAGATTAATCTTTTGTCGTTCTTGTTTAATCTACAAGTTTTTGTTAGATCAATTCTCGTCATCTTCTGTCATAGCAAGCTTGCGAGATTCATAACTTTTGATCCTTAAGTCCGATCGAGCTGATTCTTTTTCTGTTAGATTCATATTGGAATCTAGTTTCATGTGTACAAATTGCAGATCAATCCGACGGTAGGATCTCTAGGAATTCGCGTTTGACCCAACGCTTTTGAAAAAGGCGATATCATCAAGTTCGGACTGGTCCGAACTTGACAATTCTGATCGGACTGGTCCGAACTTCGATCGGAGCAGTCCGAACTTGACGCTCACGATCGGATTGGTCCGAACTAGTCGATTTCGAAACAATCAACTTGCAAAGCTTATAACTTTTGATCTGAAGATCCGATTAAGATGATTCTTGCTGGGTTAGTTTCTAAATTGAATCTACTTTCTACAGTAGAAATTTCACATCAATCCTTTGGTTGAATCTTCGGGAATTTATGATTTACCGAATGTATATACTCTGTTTTTGTTGATTACAAAGCAAATAATTGAATCTGTTTTGGGGTGAATTTTCAGTAGATCAAAAATTGTTTTTAGCTTCCGTGCAACTATTCACCCCCCTCTAGTTGCCATACTTATTCCTACACTTTATATGAAATTTCCAAATATTTAAATAATCCAATAAAAAACTTAATTCAAATTAATTCCAGATGAATCCAAATAAATTTTAGAAAATCCTAAAAATTCAAGCAACTCATTAAATGCAATAAAAAGCAAAAAGTGGGATGTTACACCCGGGTCTTGAACATCAACAGTTTTACAGACAAAGGCAATCAGAATTAAAAGAGGGTTTGAGTAATAAACTTTAGATAAAGCAATAGTGGAATCATAAAAAAGTTCTAAAAATGATAGCAGGTGTTCAACAATATACCAATGTTGCTTTGTGAGTAGCGGTTAACCATCCTGGGTACGATAGTGCATGTTAATAAAAATAGAAAATGTGCTATTATATGGTAGGAGTGAGTTAAGCATCAAGTAAGTAGAGTTACATCTAAATGATATATCCAAACCAAACTTATGTGGACGTACATCCATTGCAATACAATAGTTCTTATATGCTGCTATTCGTTGATAAAAATAATTTAAGAAAGATATTGAAGTGTGAAAAAGCTGCAATGTATGGGTCTAACCTCTTCAAACTAGATTTAACTATAAGATTAATAGTATGGAAAGCACAACGTTGATATAACAAGAAAGATTCAGCGTATGTATTAAAAACCGGAGTAAGAATATCCATTGTAAAAGTGTTCGCTGCAGCATTATCTAATGTATTGCAAAAATTTTATCTGTGATGCCAAAATCTTCCACAAATTTTACAATACAATCAGCAATATTCTCACTAGTGTGTGCTACATCAATTCATTTGAATCATATAATTCTCTTCTCTAGTTGCTAGTCATTGTTCACGTAATGAGTAACTACACTAAGGTAATCTTCTCTAGTCCTATCATTCCATATGTCTGATGTCAAAGACATTGAAAAAGTACATGTATTAAAAAGCTCTTTTAGCTTACCACAATAATTATTATAGTATTTAATCAAATCTCTAGTTGTTGTCTTTTAGAAACTGCAGAAAATCTAGGATTATGAGTGGTCCTAATATAGCTTTCAAATGCTGGTGACTCACCAAAGTTTAAAGGTAGATCTTGAAAAACAATTAAACGACAAAGAGATTCATAAACTACCTCGGGACTATAGTCCCTGTGATATACCGTACCGTTGGGGTTGTACTGCAGCTGTGTCTGTCTCATAGCCACTCCCGATTTTTTTTACAGCTCTCAGCATGTCTCTGCAGGTGCCCTGTTCCACCTGAAGACTTCGCAGCAAGTTTATGCTTATAATATTTACAAATAGCATACCTATTCTGAACACTGTTTGATATCTCAAAAATCTGGTCAAAATCATGCTAGACTTCCGATGTATTACGTCTTGCTCTTTTTGCCCCGGTGCTTGTCGACGCAGTAACACTTGTAGAGTTTGAGGATGGTACATATATTGCAGCTTCTTCATCTTGATAGGATGCAAGAAGATCCTCGGGTGAAATCCTGAAATTAGAAGGTGGGAAGGACGAATTTTTTTGATTTTCTATGAAAAAAACTGCAAGAAATAATTACGCTATTATTAATTTCATCTCATTGAAAATAATAAGAACACTGAAAAATTAAGTCACTATTCTTACCTTTATTTCTTGACAGAAGCCAGATGCAAGATTTTGGATTTTTGGCAAAATTATTTTGAATTTTGCCAAATTATCACCAAGACTAAGAGAATATTCACAAGAGAATGCATAGAAGAGATTGCAAGTTTGCTGGTGGAGAAATGAGAGGGTGCTACCCTATTTACAGGGGGAAAATTAAAAAAATTTGGATTTCTTGAACCTCTAACGACTACAAACGGCTAGAATTTTTAAAATCCGAATAAACAAACCATACCGTGTTAAACATGCCAAAACAGACCGAGTCTAAATACATGGGCCATATCGGGAAAGATTGAATAAATAAATCACTATTTATTTGACCAAAAAATCCAATTTAATATGATTTATTTGACCAAAAAATCCCGGCCATATCGGTCTAACCTATTTACTGTTGGGCTATGTTTATAGTCCATAGCACAGGCTGGTCCGTGTGGCACGCCCATCTGGCCACCTCTAGTTTCTAGACGTGAAGCTAAGGCCATTCCCGGTGGAGGGTTTCATTTCACGGTTTTCAAGATTGCCATATCATCTAAAGAGATTTGTGTAGATGAATGAAACAAGAGTCACAATGCACAGTTTCATTTCACAGTTTCATATGCTAACCATCGCATTTAATTACAAAGCAGAAGATTGGGCGAAGTTGGATGAAATGAAACTCTATAGCCCACAGTGCTAGTTTCAACAGGTTTCATGGTCTTGGAAATAGTGCGCGCCCAGTTTCATCCTGATGAAACTCATTTCCTCTCTCTCTTCATAATTATCATGCCATGTCATCTAAATTGCTGATATGTCACATTATCTCTACTATATAAAGTGAGAGTTTCTTCCCACGTCACATTAATTGCTATGCTTAATTGCCATACTTAATTGCCCTGCTTAATTGCCCTACACAAGAAACGAAGCGTTGCTTTAATTAGCCAGCTTTTGCAAGAAATGAAGCGTTAAAGATAGATGTTTGATCTTATAAAATAGTATTTTTTTTATTTTTATTTTTCGTTATCAATTTTGTTTTTCGTAGCAACGCACGGGCATATAACTAGTTTAATTGGAATGAAACCCGCAACGTGAATGGCCTAAATCCTTCTACTTGCGCGCCCATTGTCGTAGTGTGGCACGCTGCAATTCTGCCTAGTGCAAACCAGAACGCGAGGTAGCCGCCAGCTCTCGCTCCCATGCCCGCCGTCCGTCCCCGCCGCCTCCGCTCCCTCCCCAGGATCGGCATCCCACCCGCCGCCGCCTACTCTACGGCGCCAACCATCCGCTGCCCGCTACACGCCTCGCTCGCGCGCCGAGGGGCCCCCGCGGCCGCCTCGCTCGCAATCTACTCCCGCATCCGCGCAGCCGCCCCACCCACCCCATTCACCTTCTCCCTCCTCCTCGCCGCCCTCGCCTCCTCCCCACCCCCTCCCACTCCCGCCTCCGCGGGCTGCGCCCGCATCGCCGCCGCGAGCCTCGCCCACGCGCAGGCGCTCAAGTGCGGCGCGCTCGCTCACCCAGTCGTCACCAATTCCCTCCTCAAGCTCTACTGCGCCCTGGGGCTCCTCCGCCACGCGCGCAGGGTGTTCGACTCGGGTGCTGCGCTGGATGTCGTCTCTTGGAACACGATGGTGTCTGGGTACGGCAAAAGCAGCGACCTGGCGGCTGCGCGGGAGGTGTTTGGCAGAATGCCGGAGCGGAACCTGGTTTCTTGGAGCGCGATGGTCGATGCGTTCGTGCGTGCCGGGGAGTTTGGCGAGGCGTTAAGGGTGTTTGATCGGATGATGGGGGAGGGGTTCAGGCCGGACGCGGTGGTTCTGGCAAGCGTGCTCAAGGCTTGTGCACTCCTGGGCGAGGTTGAGAGGGGGCGATGGGTTCATAGGTATTTGGAAACAGAGGGGGTTGGGGGGAGGCAAGGGAATGTCATGCTTGCGACAGCGCTGGTGGATATGTATTGCAAGTGCGGGTGCATGGAGGAGGCATGGTGGGTGTTTGACAGAGTTCAGGCTGGTGATGTGGTGTTGTGGAATTCAATGATTGGAGGGCTTGCGATGAATGGCTATGTTGAGCGTGCACTTGAATTGTTCCGAAGGATGCTTGAGAAGGGTTTGGTGCCGAATGAGTCAACTTTTATTGTTGTTTTGTGCGCATGCACCCACACAGGGCGTGTGGACGACGGGAGGGAGATTTTCCGGTTAATGCGGGACCATGGCATTGAGCCACGGAGGGAGCACTATGGATGCTTAGCTGATCTACTTGGGCGTGCAGGGCATGTCGAAGAAGCCGAGGCTTTGTTACTGGAGATGCCAATGGAGCCATATGCTTCGCAATGGGGTGCATTGATGTTGTCATGCCGGATGCACAACAATGTTAATGTTGGCGAACGTGTAGGGAAGCGTCTCATTGAGCTAGAACCTGACCATGGTGGGCGCTATGCTGTTCTATTCAACCTATATGCAAACAATGGTCGATGGGAAGATGCAAGAGCCATTCGGCAGATGCTGGAGGAGAGGGGAGCCAAGAAGGAGGCAGGTTTAAGCTTCATAGAGTGAAATGGTTGATTCCACGAGTTCGTGTCTGGGGATATGAGACACCAACAGGGAAGGCATATTTATTCACTATTGGAAGATATGGAGAGGATGTTGCAACTGATTGGCTATGTCAAGGACACCAGCCAAGTGCTTATGGAAATAGATGATAAGGGCAAATACCTTATCCTACCATAGCAAGAGGCTAGCATTAGATTTTGGTATCCTCCACATTCTTATGGCATGCGTATTTGCACTGTCAAGAATCTTCAAATGTGCCGTGACTGCCATGCACATGTCAAGCTTGTGTCCAAGCATGAGATCAATATGCACAACTGCCACCACTTGCCACTTGTTCTGAGATGCGGTCTGCTCCTGCAATGACTATTGGTGAAACTGGTTTTGTACTATTGAGTTTGTTCTTTACTGGTGCTGTTATTCTGCTGGTCACTAACGCCTGTCCCGCTATTAGGTTTTTGGTGCTCTCTTGCGTGGATATGTATCTCAGAACAAACTGCAAGAGAAGAGGATCAGGGTACTTTCTGGAGTATTGGTGCTATCTGCATTTCCTGATGACGAATGTATGCGGAGAATGGCTTACTGTTTCCTGCAGAAGTTCCTACCTCTGATGCCTTGTCCATTTTGGAATCCCAATGTTTGGTCGGTTTGTTTGTCAATGCTCTTAGAAACACACGGGCACCTGGGCGATCTTGGGGCTGGTCTCTCATGGTTGACATTGGTTAGTCAGTACTCAGTACTAAGCCTGGATTCCATCTCCCGAATCTGGTGTCATGTTCAGTCAGTCCCCAGCCTACGCTTCCATCAGGAACAACTTGATTCGAGGTCAGGGACCAGCAATTGATCGACTGGAATCTGGACCTGTCGTGGCAGGATCAAATAACAGCCGTTCTTGTGGCACGCCGTTATCGTCATGGTTGATGCTGGTAACATCGGGAGAATTTTCTGCAAGACTGGAGATGGTGAGGTTGGCAACGGGCAGATCGCAGATGCTGTAGCCTGGTGATGGTGCCGCTGGGAACCGGCACGGCAGCACATGTTAGATCGAGTAGCAGATGATTTCCTTCTTACGCTGTTGCCGAGAAACGATAAGAAGGCTAACGCTGATCAAGTTCAAATGCACTGGTATGCACACAACCAGCAGCAGCTACATCCTTTTTTCCGATGATTCAGCCATCCGTTTTGGAAACGAAGATCAGTGTTAAGCCACAGGCAAGAGAAGTGCTCCTATGCTCTTTCTTTTAAAAGTTGCATAACTATTAAAGCATGAATGAATGGTAGATAGTGATTACTTACCCCTTCGTTTGCTTTAAGATTTATGCAACTTGTACTACAAGAAAAAGCATAGAAGTACTGCTCGGCAAGTGAACTCTAGTTGATTGATTATAAGCCATGCACCCGCGCACGCAGTGAAGACAAGGTCGGGTAAGCGGAAGAGCCCAGAACCGCCGGGCTAAGGATACAAAGCAAAAAAAAACAAGGGCTTGTAGTTATAGACCACAGGTGAGGCCGGCAAGCACCACCGTAAGCGGGCTAGCCGGTGTGGAGGTTTCCAGGGGCGAGCGTGGAGCAGGGTTCACATTATCGACGAAAATCGCATGTATCGGCGCGAGACGAAATGGTTTACCGATCGGTAAACCGAGAAAATCCAAAAAATTCAAAAATTCAAAAAAAATTATATGACGCAAATATCGCGATTATCGCCACATATCGAGCGATTATCGCTACAAAAGTCGATCGCACAAAAAAACTCAACATGGATGTCGATTTTCCACCGATAATCGTCGATTTTCCACGTTTTTTGATTTTTTTTCAAAAAAATCTGATTTTTGAATTTATGCGATTTTTTGCGATTTTCGACCGATTTTCGGCTCGATTTTTGCAATTATCGAATTTTACTGTTCATCCGAAAATCGCCCTAAAGATAAGGTGAACCCTGGCGTGGAGGTAAGCCACCATTCAACTGGTGGAGGCGAGCCCTTGTTCACGAGAAAACAAAGGATGAACGAAGAGCGGCGTTGGGCTTGCTCGGCGTCACGGACAACGAGGTTATGGGCTCACCCGAATGCTGCAGCGAACAGCCACGGGTGAGCACAGTGATGGGAAGCGAGTGGCCGCAGATGAGCATGATGATGCGCACAAAACAAATCCCTTTTCATCTAAAAAAATTCCAATCCTTTCTCTCTGCTCTCCACGTCCAGCGCCAGCGATCGATTGTCGTTGGTGGTGGAAGATATAACACTAAGCCATTTTTATTCGATCCCTATGACTGTAGCGAGCGTGTGCATGACGGATCCTTCAAATCTAGCGATAGCAGTGTGGCTTGGGACACACGAATCTGGCCACGGCTTTGTGCAAGCATGATGGCCCCCTTCACCCCCTCCTTCGACTCCGGCGTTGCCCTCCCCCTCCTCTTCACCTTTGGCTCTAAATCTGGCCTAGGTGGTGATGTAGTGCTTCACCCATAGCTTCGGATCTAACGATTAGAGGCGATGGCCCGACTCAGAAAACACGGTTCCGGCGGCGGCGAGGCCTGAGCTCAGGCTTGAGTTAGAGAAGGGAGGGAGATGGAGGCTCAGCACGGAGCTTGAACACGAATTTGACGCGGGTGATGTCGTTTGGCTTTATGGCAACAACAGCCGTCGAGGCCGGAGTTAGAGAAGTACTTGGTGAAACTTGCTAAAACACGCACTAAGCATGAAACTTTTTTGAAACTTGCCGATACACAAATGAACTTTTCTTGAAACTTTTTTCTAAAATAGGGACGAAACTTGCGAAACATACAAAAAAATTTGGTTGAAACTTATGAACTATGTAAGATTTTGATAAAACATAGTGAAATTTAAATATATTGAAAACATTCCCAACCGTGTATCATCATGTAGCATGGTGCCATTTAAAATCATACATGCCATATGTACCAACGTATCAGCTGAGAGACGGTGCATCAGCTGGGAGACCGAGAGGCTTCCAGTTCCAGAGCGACCAGCCCACCGCTCTCCAGCTTCGACCTCAAGCTCTGCTCGGTTCGTTATTCTTTCCCACCCCAACCACTCCGTCTCTTCCGCTCTACCAATTGAAACCACCTCTCTCGCTCTCTCTCAAGGTCCCTCCCTCCGATGGACTACTCGGGCGTCGCACCGGCGCCGTTTAGGGCGCGGTCGCGGTGGTGCTACTGCCGCTGCTTCCGGCGGTGGGGTCGCTGCTTCTGCTGCTGCTACTGCTGCAACTCCTTCCCCACCGAGGACGACCTCCGAGGCGCCGCCGCCGCCTGAACCCCCACGCCACGCTCTGGGGCCTCCCATCCCAGGTGCCGCTTGCTTCCTGCTTCTCACGCTTACTCGATCGTGTGATTCACACGCTTCGTCTATTCGGGCGTCTTCTAGTTGGTGTGCTCATCGCGTGCCCGTCGGGATGGAGCAGCAGTTTGTAGTTGATTCGTGCACTCTGCACCCGCTGAATATTTTAGGTCTTAGCGCACACGCGGGAATGCGGAGTATCTCCTCCATGTTCGATCCCGGAGGATCTGGTTGATGCTGTCGCGTGAGCGACGCTACAGACTTTTGAGCGCCCTTGAGGTGAAGGTTGTGGATTGAATCGGGTGGGAGTGGTTTGGATTGGGCAGGGTAATCTGGTCATCTTGTGCTTGGGCGTTCTAGTGTTGTTGGTTTGTATTGCGAAGTTAGGAAGCTCTCCGTTCCAAGCAGCATGCGAGTGAAATGCAAGTAGTGAATCCTACTGTTGCTCTGTTTGGATGACGACGCAACGGATGGGTTCAACTTGTGTGCTCTCTGTTGTCTAAGTCCTCTTCCTGCCAGGCTGTGCTTTTCGATTTTGTTGTTGTTTAGTATTTCAGCAAGTATATGTTTTCATTATGGGCTGAAGTTTTGAGAAATTTTACGATGCATTATACTGGTAGTATATTAAATCACATCTAACCGTTGATTTGTTAAGAGTATTTTTACTACTCTACAGATGAAGTACAAGTAAACTATAGTTAATCTGATCCATTGAATTGAAAAGAATGAACGGTTCATATTCAATTTAGTGCAATGTAAAAGAGCTCGAAGTTTTACCTAAGCCATTATGTGCTCTGAGCAATAAGGGTATATTTACAGGATCGTGTAAGGTTGCTCAAGAGAAAATGATCAACTGCTCTTCGCTGATGGTACAGAAATCAGAGAGTATGCACGCTTGTTATAATTACCATTAATCTAAGTACACATGATTTAACCTGCTCAGCGCTGCAAATTCACTTGATTGATAACAGGAAGTGAACTGTTGCTTCAATTACTGATGATGATGCAACGTATGTTGAATAATTTGTACACCATTTGCCACTTTACTATGTTGGGCCCTGATTTTGCCTGTTTACTATACGATAATCCATGTTCTTAGCTTACTGCTCCTGCTTTTCATGTTATAGAAATTTGAACAAATCTTTGGTTTGACCTTCGTTCTGTTCGTTTCATCAGGCACACTTAACATGCATGCATGCATACGAGAGCCATGCGGAAAACTATACCAAGTTTGTTGCTATATACCCTAGGCAAATGGCTACCGCTCTGTTCAGATATATGTACAAAAGGATGTGAAATTTCAGAAGTTTTTTGGACGGTTGCTGGACAAAGGATGTACTTATGTTGCAGTGAGGCTGTTTAAAGTAGTTCGGTTTAGCTAGAAGTCTGTGACCATATTTGCTCTACTACCATATACAAAGACGGAAGCCAAGTGATGTTCGTTTCTGTGGACCCTTGTGTACCTGTATATCACGGTTTACTGAACGAAAGTTGAATGCTTCTTGTAATATACTGTGGGTGCTTTAACAAATATATCTGAATTACTGAACATAAAATGAATTTTATATGCCCCTTTACTCTCAAGATACTTTGCGCATCTTTGTACTATCACACCGATACATCTATGCATTTTCAGATTGCTGCTCACGGTGTGCGGTGACAGTTCCACTTTCTATGCAGTTTTATGCTGCTAGATTCAATTGGGTTTTTCTGGAGCATTAACATTTCATAATTTGATTAAATTGTGCTGTGGCTGCTTCGTTTTCATTTTATTGCACTTGCCAAAGCTGAATATGTTTCCCTGTAACTGCCAATAGATCTATCCTGTGATGCTCAAGCAACATGATTATAGCATCTGGCTGCGGTGTGTAGCTTCTAATACTGCCCATCTTGGTTTTACTTTACGCACCCAAACCGTTGGGTGCATTTTTACTTGGTAGCTGCTTTGTCGGTGTCTATATGAAACCTTGCGCAGCGCCTATGTTGATCCCCTGGTATTTATTGACCACGTATATTTTCCTATTTTGCACTTGGGACATGTCTGAACTGTCAGTTGCAGTTCTCCTGTTACATATTCCATGCATCCCGTAATGGGTACCGAGAGGTTTGTGTCAATCTTTATTGTTATTGTTTCCTATCAGGCACCTAATCTTCTCTGTTTGCCCATAGGGGTCGGTTTGTCTTGCAGTTCTTATTCATCTTCTGGATGCTCTCTATTTTGGTGATCTAATGCAGATGAAACGTCAGCGGCAAATCTGCTAAATGCAATGTCAATAACAGACCAGCCTCAACCTCTTCTTCCTCAACGGTAACTCTGAGGTAACTTTTACTCCTACCTTGTTCATGTCCCTTGTTCCTTTTATCCATTGTATCCTCAAACTGAATCCCAGATATAGGTTTCTAGCCAGCCTTTAGACACAACACAATTCATTTTTTTAGAGGAACTTCTCCAAGAACACCCACATATAGATTTAGATCTGATTGACTGTGTGCATCTTAGTATGTAGAGGCCGGAAGTATAATTTATTCTTCTATTATCTAAAAAAAAGATTTAGATCTGATACTTACATTCTCTTAGAGCATCTCCAAGAGAGAGCCCTAAAAATTAGCCTTAAATTTTAATTTAGGACCCCAACTAATTAGATTTAGGGCTCCAACGAAATATTCACTCCAGCAATTAAGCCCTAAAATCCAACGAAGATAGGGCTCACTCACAGAGTTGCTAAATATAGCTACTCTCCTAAGGGCCCTAAAACAATTTGCTAAATTTTAATAATTTAGGACCCTTGCTGGAGTTAATCTTTTTTCTAAAAGCCCTATAATTCAAATTAGGCCCATATTTAAAGCCCCTCTTGGAGATGCTCTTAGGCTCATTGCTTGTTGCTTGATATTTTCTATTTCTCACGCATGAACAAAAAATGGTGCATCCTGTCATGACTTTAGAAGCAAAGCACCAAACCAGCCAATACCATTGCACACGCTGACCTGTCTGTCGTTGCACAGAACAAAGCAAAAGAGAGATTACATGTGGGGGCATTGGATGCTTGCCCCCCCTCCCTCCCTCTTTGTGGTGTGCATACCTTGTCTCATGTGGATTCTAAGTTCTTCCCCAACTACTAGTCTCCATCATTGATCAAACATCTGTTTCAGCCATTCTGGCACCACCTTCTACCCTGACTGATCAGTACCCCATCTCATCATGTTGATCAACATTCTTACATATAACTGCAATCTTTACAGCCTCTGTTACAGTTCTGATCTGATCTCCATCACTCCATGGGTCATATTTATCTGAAAAGCTCCTTGAAAGCTGAAAGCCCGAAACCAACCAACCCTGCACGGCTGCACCATGCCCTCCTGTTTGCTCTGCAGCATCGAGCTCTGCCTCCTGACCTGAGCTAAAGTAAGTTCGTGCTCCTCAACTTTGGTCACATGACACACACATGGTCAATAAGGCAGAGAAAGTTCTTGCATCTTTTGCCCACCTCTGGCTAGTACACTTTTACCTGCCATGCTTCCTTCTCTCTTGGGGTCAACTTGGCACCAGGGATAGAGAAAGGGAGGTGTCAGGCTATGGGGCTCGTCATGGATGGGAGGGTCATGGGAGAAGATCTTTCCATTGCAGCCTTGGGAGCCTGTGAATAAAGGGCTCAGGGCTTGCAGATCTTTGTTGCAGGTGTCTCAGTTCCTGCCTGTACTGAAGCTGCTCCCGGGGTCAATAAGTGGATACCTGAGACAAAAGCTTCTATTGCAGTCTTGCAGCTACTGCTACACATACTACTACTACTACTTACTTACTTTCA
Source organism: Rhipidocladum racemiflorum (assembly GCA_036346355.1). NCBI lineage: Eukaryota > Viridiplantae > Streptophyta > Magnoliopsida > Poales > Poaceae > Rhipidocladum > Rhipidocladum racemiflorum. The sequence continues at coordinate 28,513,861 of CM070571.1, forward strand.
GTTCTGATTTTGTCGTACAGGGGGAGTCCCTATCCTACTTTATCCCCCCCACTGGTTCTTCTTCTATTCCTCCCTGTTCTATCATCCTAGAGTCAACTATTCCAAACTTAGCGAGATCTCCCTCTACCTATTCAAAAGTTCACAGGATCTTTTTCCTTGCAGTTTGTTTGTTTTTATTAAAAAAAAAAGAGGTTTCCAATCTGCTAGCAGTCTAGTACTACTCCCGTAACCTGTCTGCTCTTGACTTGTGATAAGCCTTTTCTTTTCTCCTTTTTGCTAGGAAACTCTTCTCTTTCCGCAAAGAATAAGAACGCATAGCCCAGTTGTGAGATATGGTGCCATAGACCATAGTGATATTTACACCCCCATATCTCAGTTGTTTATTAGTATTCATGGCGTGTCAACCCTTGCAAGGATCGAGCAGAAATTGACAAGCTATCGGTAGCACCTTGGACACTGTTTGCAGCTTTTCCATCCATTTATGATCAGACATGCCCAACTATGATCAACTCTGGAAGTCGACAGAGGAGAGAAGCAAGAAGGAACAAACACTCGAAAGAAACGCAAGGACCAGATCGAGGCCGTGCCGCCATTGCAAGGCGGGGAGCACCAAGGGGAAGGAGCCTGCTGCTAATTGCTGCCGCTACAGAGGTCGACCAGCTTCTTCCTCCCCTCCACGATCTCGTCGAACAGGTCGTCGATGAGCGCGACAACGTCCTCGCACCCGGACCGCAGCAGCCCGGCCCACAGGCCCACCGCCCCCGCGGCAGCGGCGACGTCGCCGCCCCTGTCCATGGCCTCCTTCGCCGCCTCCACCGCTGCCCTCGCGCGCCCGAACTCGTACATCATCACCCCCGCGCCGCCGGACGCGCTGTCCGCCTTCGCCGCCGCGCGCTGCTGCGCGCGGGACAGTGCCGACGCGAACGCGGCGCCGAAGTAGGCGCCGCAGTCCGTGGCGGCGGCGGCGGAGGCGGAGGCGGCGTCCGGCCAGTAGTGGAGCACTCCCCAGGAGAGGAGCGTGAGGAGGAAGGAGGTGAGCATCCTGGTGGCGCAGAGCACGCCGCGGAAGCCGTTGAAGCCGCTGAGCTTGGCGGCGGCCGGCACGCTCTCGGTGAGGCGGAGCGCGAGCACCTCCGCCCGCGTCTCGACGAGCGCCCTGTTCTCCTCCTTGAGCGCCATGGCTTCCCTCCTGCACACCGAGATTGCCCTCGTCACCTGAATTCACACGCTGTTGATGATCAGACGCTATTAACAAGGTTGGTTTGCTCGATGGTGCAAGTGCAACCGCGCGTGCAAGGAGGAGGCGTCAAGAGAATTAACGCACCTGGCGGGAGAGGTGGGGGTTGGAGGTGACGGCGGCGGCGTCCTGGAGGAGGGAGACGAGCTGGGCGGCGGAGGTGGAGTAGCCCTCGATGGCGCCGGCGCCGAGGCGGAGCGCGCGGCAGGCGTCGCAGAGGCGCGACGTCTCGTCCATGTACTCGTCGAGCCAGGCGGCGCCTCCGGGGAGGTGGAGCGAGCCGACGAGGCGGGTGAGCCCCGCGTGCGCGGCGCGGAGGAGGGCCAGCGCGGCCCGGAGGGACGGCAGCGAGAGGAAGTCCGCCGACGCCAGCGAGCGGTCGAGGTCGTCGAGCCCGCGCGCAAGCGTGGCGTAGAAGTCGTCCACCGTCGAGGAGGACGGCCTCATGGCTAGCGAGCCTAGCTTGGTATAATATATTCCTCCTTGTGGAACAGAGAGAGAGAGAGAGAGAGAGAGAGAGAGAGAGAGAGAGAGAGAGAGAGGATCAAAGCTAGGTGCAAGCTTGCTAGCTGCTAGGTACAACAATGGCGCGAGTGCAACTGTTCAACCGTGCGGAGTTGGCTCGGGATGGACGGCGACGTTGTTCTTACACGAATCTCAAGCCAAGCCTCTCTAGTCTAAGCTATAAGCTATAAGCTAAGCTCAGCACAGCTAGCCACCAAAAGTGATAGGAGCTAGTAGCTCTGTGGAGCTCTCTCTCTCTCTCTCTCTGATCTCTCTCATGCATGGATCAGTTCATGTGGTTGCTGTTCAAGCAAGTGTAGGAGGTTAGAGCGAGCGAGGTGGATGGCGAGGAGGCCTTCGGATGTGGGAGGTGCGCTCCATTATATAGGGCCACCTGGGGCTCCAGCAGCAAAGCTGGCTGCCCTTTCTGCTACGGCTACTGTATTACTGCTTCCTAGTGGTTTGTATCTGTCCATGGACACCGGGCAGAGCCGCAGAGGGCAGCAGACGCGAGCAAGGTTAATGGATCGTTCGTTTGGCTCCAAGGTTGCCGCTACTCCTGTTAATTAGTGCGAACTAGTCATCACCATCATCATCGTCGTCATCATGAGTCATTAGAGCTAGCGTGGACTTAATTCGCTACGTGAGTGATCGACCGGCCGGGCCACTTTCTCTTTCCCTGCGCTTTTAATTTTCGAAAGATATGTTTCTTGTGTTTGATGTAGTGGTATGCATACGGTGCCTTCGGTTTATAAAAACTCGTCGGTTTGAGATACGCTCAGTTAAATTTTTAAAACTTTAGTTGTTGATATCTTTTTAAATATTTAGATTGGATGCATAAAAAATATATGTATAGATTCGTCTTGAAACGTACCTTCATAATATTATAATTTTATTAAATTTTTTTAATATATTACAATAAAAATTAGTGGTCAAAGTTGAGTTTTGAAAACCGTCTTCAATATCCAAAATGAATACTATTTGTGACGGGAGGGAGTACATTCTACGGTTGAGGGCACTGGTCACACAATCCAAGGGAAAGTGGGCATGATTTCAAATACTCTCTATCTAAAAATATAAAGCATATTATAAATTTGTATAAGGATTAAGGTTGTGTTGAAATCAAGAAAAGTGTTAGAGAAAATACTCCCTCCATTCCATATTAGAGGGCGTATAATTTTTTTTTGGCAAAGACCAAGGAGGGAGGCGCCAGGTGATTTGTTTCCAAACTTGCCCCTAATCAACTGCATGTGTCTCCTAATTAACTGCATGTGTCCCCTTGTTAGCCCTGCATGCAATTGCTCTGGACACGATCACGCCCGTGCTTTGGCCTCGCTAGACTGCGCTAATTACATTTAAGAAACTGATTGAAAATTTGATTGAAAAATTGAGTAGATGTGGAGGGAACGAAATTTTGATTGTTTAGGAGCAATGGCGCCCAGAAGATGTAAAATGAATTTCGCAAATTCTTCTATAAATAGGTGAAGAGCGTAACATGTTTTGAGCACTCACCCGTAATCTTGTCTTCTATTAGCATGCTCCACTCATACGGTGAATTTGGATCTAAACCAACCAATAAACTGGGATGAGATAGTAGATTATGAGGGACTTGTCATTGACTTGAATTACGATCTGGTGTGGGATGATCGTAGCGAGGAATGTGTGATTCTACCCCTTAATCTTTTCTTCAAAGTACATGCTAATTTGCTGACTAGTTTATTCCTTTTTCTTGCACGAACAGAAGAAGGAGAAGAACATCACGGTGACGATGAACATGCTAGCGCCGGCCATGCTAACGACGAACATGGCCACAGTGCCGAGGAACACGTCGTCGGTGATGCCACTGATGCCGGCCACGGTCATGAAACGAGTGAGTGCCTTTTCTCTTGATAAATACTTTAGTTCAAACTCTATTAGAAACTGTTGTTCTGTTTTGCATAGTGCAAATTACCCCGTTAACTAATTTGTGCTTATTGTTTTGATGATAAATTGTTTTGTTTTCATAGTGCAAATTACTCTGTTAACTAATTACTTTGTCAACTATAGAAATTGTTTTGTTTTGGTGATAAACTGTTTTTCCCTGTTGTCTGATTAGGAACACTATGCATTTTCTCCGTTAACTAATTTGTGCTTGTTGTTATACATTTACAGATCAAGATGTTAATGTCATAAGGAGAAAGCAATATACCGATGAAGTGCGACAAGTCATATGTGCCATGCTCCTAAAGAGAACTTATTTGGACATATTGAAGCGTGGAGTGACTAAGGCTGTTTCTAATGAAATGAGCGTGCCTTTGAGAGTTGTGCAGCGGATATGGCGCAATGGACAGCAGGGTGGTGATGTACATGCAGTCTTGAGAATTGTGGCCGCAAGAGAATAGCCTTTGATCCCGAAGCCATTAAAGAAGTGCTGTTGCGTTAAAAAAAAGACTCAAAGATCTAGCCAATGAATTGCATGTGTCAAAGACCACATTGTTTAAGCGGTTGAAAGAAGGCAAGTTTAGGCGGCACACGAATGCGATCAAATTTACATTGATCAAAGATAACAAGAAAGCAAGGATTCGTTTCTGTCTCTCGATGCTAGATCCAATTAGCTTGCCACAAGAACCAACTTTTCATAGAATGTACAACATTGTGTACATAGACGAGAAGTGGTTTTATCGTACGAGGCAAAGTCAAAACTACTACTTGGCGCTAGACAAGAAGGATCCGGAAAGAACCACACAGAGCAAGAATTTCATAGAGAAGGTGATGTTCTTTCGGGAATGGTAACGTGATATTCTCAGGAAAGATAGGTATCTTTCCATTCACTTTCGTAGAGCCAGCGAAAAGGAGTAGCGTGAATAGACCTGCTAGTACATTAGTGACCAAGGTATTGTTGTTCGTAACCAGGATAACACTAAGACGCACATTGCAGTCTATGATACTGAGTTTTGTCATGCAATAGTAGTTGATGTTTTTGACATAAGGTTGATGTGACAATTTCCTAACTCTCCCGATCTCAATATTTTAGACATAGGTTTTTTTTGCAGCGCTTCAAGCCATGTTTCAAAAGACATCTCCAAGTAATGTTGAAGACCTCATCGCTAAGGTACTCCAAGTTTTTGATGACTATCCGGTTGATAGGAGCAACCGCATTTTCTTGACTCACCAATCATGCATAAGGGAGATTTTGCGGTTAAAAGGAGGGCAACACTATGCTATTTCACACTTGAAAAAGCAATCACTTGAGAGGAATGGTGTTCTTCCTGTTATATTGCAGTGTGATCCAAACATTGTAAATGAAGCAATACCTCAATTAGTAGTATGTCAATTTGTTTTTGCTAATGTAATGGGTGCATCTTTGAATTAACTTGAAAAAAAAATTCCTTGCTATGGGACAAATTCTACTGAAAATAACTAATCATACTCAAAAGATAGGAAGATTACTTCATGATCTTGTCGGCAAGGGAGTCTGGGACAAGGTCCACGCTGTCGACGGATTCCGGGATGAGGTCCATGACAGTGATGGAGTCCGGGATGAGGTCCACGCTGCGCTAGTCCTTGTAATGTCAGTTCTGTAGTGATTCTTCATCGGGAAGGAGTACGCGGCAATCGAATTAGTCGAAGCCATATATCCACGCCACGAGAGTATACTTGCTGTGAACGCGACAACAGCGAGAGTACAGCTTCATCCACACACAACGAGAACACGACTTCTCATGGCTGCAGTGACCGCACGACTGGTTCATGCCTCTGCTGTCGGTGCCTTCTTCTTTTTCGCGAACAGCCGCCACAACGTGCAGGCCCACGTAGGGCTGCAAGAAAAGCTCGAGGCTCGAAAACTATTCGAGCTCGGCTCGAGCAATTTTCGAGCTCGAATCGAGCCTGATCTCAAGCTTGCGAGCTTAAACGAGCTGAGCTCGAATAGCTCGTATGGGCTCGAGTGTTTTAGTCCCATTGACCTTCAGCCCAAAATTCCCTAGCCCATCGCCGGATCGCCCTAATTCCCATTGGCCCATCCTCAATCCTCAGCGCTAGTGGAAAAACCCTAGTGAAAAAATTCCTCAATCCTCAATCCTGAAATCCCTAATCCCTGCTCCCTGGCGGCTGGTGGCCTGGCCCTGGATCGGTGGCTCTCTGCCGGCCGCTCCCTCCGCAACCCTCAGCGCCGGCCGCTCCCCCCATCCCCCAGCGCCGGCCGCTCCCTCCGCAACCCTCAGCGCCTAGCCCTGGCTTGGTGGCTCTCTCCCGGCTCCTTCTCTCGGCTCGGCGTCGCGCCCCCTGCTCCTTCTCCAGGCTCCGCGTCGCGCCCCCTGCTCCTTCCCCCTGCGACGCCACCACGCCCCCTACTCCTTCTCCCGGCTCGGCATCGCGCCTCCGGCTGTCTTCCCAGCGATTGACGTCGCCCAGCCCTTGGCTTGACGGTGCCCGGCTCCTGGCCCCCAGTGAAGAGCCGGCAACAAGGTAGTCATCCAGAGTCCAGACCCTCAGTTATTCTTTTAGATATATGCTGATGTTTTCTGTAGCTAGCTAGCTAGCTAGCTGTACCTCTTGAGATCGAGTTCTTTCATGGTTTTCCTCTGGGCCTTGTGTGTACCGAGGGAGTTCTTTCATGGTTTTACTCTCCTTTTCGAGCCGAGCTCGAGCCTACTCGAGCTTTGTTCGAGCTCGAACCGAGCCTGTATGTAAACTCACAACTCTCGAGCTCGAGCTTCATAGGGCAAGCTCGCTCGAGCTCGGCTCGTTTGCAGGCCTAGGCCCACGGCCGCCGCGCCGTCCACGACCCTGACAGCCATGACATGCAAGCCTTCGCCAGCCACACCGTGTAGCCCCCGGCCGATGTCCCGTCCATCCCGATGATTATTTCGTCGTCCATTTGTGGCGAGTATTGTGGAGAAGGAAGGGCATGCATGCGAGGTCGTCTCCTCGTTCGAATGGATGGCAGGCGAGCCGCGTCGTGGGAAAAGAAATTGCATGCACCATTTAATGCGGAATTTAATGCGGAAGCGGAGGAAGTGCTAGGAGCGGGGTAGCTGAGGAAAATTACTCCACGGTACTTGAGGAGGCGCCCTATAAATCGGAACTACATGAAAAAAGTTAAACGCCCTCTAATATGGAATAGAGGGAGTAACTTAGATGCCCACACTTAATTGTCTTTGAAGATAAAATATATACTTTATGTGGGTGGTAATGAATAAATACATATGGTTGAGAGGGAATAAATAGGGGTATAGAAAGAAGGCCTTATTAAATCTATATGCAAGTCTTATATTTATGGACATGATTATTTGAAAAATAAAGCCTTATAAACTTAGACAGAGAGAAGGAGTATTAACTTTTGATACTTTCCCTCGTTTACTCAGGTCCCGTGTGGAATGGTGGAATGCTACTGGATATATAGACATTTATTATGTTAAAAATAAGAAGCCTAGAGCCAGGATACATCTTGACAAAACTTAATTGATAATTTGATATATTTTTTTAATCAGTATAGTTCTTAGGTATTAGAAGCTAATTGTTCAAATACACATTTAGTTAAAAGCATTTTTTTCTAATGCAAGGCTCCTATAATTCTAATCTCATCTATTGTTGTGCCATGTAACCTTTTGCATGAGTCTCTCCTCCATCCTTGTCCGTCAATAGCCAATTAGGCACCAAGCGAAGGCCCATGGAATCAAGGTCCACAACATCTTATATGCAAAACCGTAGCGGTTGGCTTTTACTTTTTCCAGCTTCTCTACTTCTCCCTCGCTGGTCGCTACGTATTTTTCTATTAAGGATCAAAGCAAGTCATTAGTGGCTCTTACCAGCTCTCGCTAAACCTTGTCTCTTCTTCCTCCATCGGCCTCACCATTCACTGCATTAAGAGCGGTGATTCTATGATTTTTCTTCTAATACAAATTGCATAAATTTTAAAACAAACGAAGGAGTAAATAATCATCATCTACCATTCACTTATGTTTTAATATTTATACAACTTTTTTTTAAAAAAGCATAGAAACACCTCTCCTGCATTAATTGATTAGTGTGACAACATGTCCTTGGGAATTGTCTTGCTATCTTTCTCCTACTCTTACTCTACATGACCCTGCTACCCTCTCATCTCACTGTCGCCTACGAATAAGTTGCCTTTCTCATCCTTAAGTGCGTTCTTGACCATTCCGACATTGTTCCGTGGTGCCCTAACACCGACACACAGCTCTACTCCTCCTAGACCAGAAGGAATATTTCAGAATTTGACACTCAATTCGCAAGCCTTTCGGCTCATTTGGATGACATATGAGACCATCTGTGTGTATGACAGTAGGCCAGAGTGTCAAATTCCGAAATGCGAATTTTAAAGAGTGTCAAATTCTGAAAACTCCCAGACCAGAATGCGTTAGTGTGCCGGCATAGGTGACCATGCCGCCAAGGCTAAGCTCACCTTCAAGAACATCCATCTCATTGACCCCTCACTGTCGCTCGCCGAGTTGCTTCAAGCCCAACGCCCCACATGGACCATGCTGGACACACTATTGTGGGCACTCTTCCCAAACCCAAGCTATTTAAGTTGGAATCGTATACAAATCCAATTAGTATTTTTTTTTATTTCGTTTTTATTCTAGATTTAAGCTATTTTAGATATTTTACTTTGGAGTTCGTATAGAAATCAAATTGATAATTTTTATTTTATTTGTATTCCTAATTTTAGTTTTACGTTGAAATTCGTATACAAATCCAATCACTAACTTTTGTTTATTTTTTATTCTAAATTTCAGTTTTACTTTGAAGTTCTTTGGAGTTCATATGAAAATTAATTTGCCAATTTTATCTTATTTTTATGTTGAATTCCAATTTTAAGGGTAGAATTTGTATACAAATCCAAACTGACGGTAGTGCCCGAGAATCGAACTTGATGTGGTTGAACCCATGAAGCTAACACCGATGACGTTAATTGAGGTGGCTGTGGGAACGAAGCGATGCTAGAGGCATGGAGGTGCGGATTTGAGGGTGTGGATGATTGTGGAGATGTAAAAAGAGTTGGTAGTGGTACGGTTAAGATGTTGTGAGAGGAATGGCTGTGGTGGTCGTCTCTGATGAGGGGTGGATCTATGGGTTTGGTGGTAGGGGTGGTGTTACCAGAGACAGCCATGGTAGACAACATAGGTATGGATGGAAATCTTACCCGATTACTCGTGTACTCATGGGTAAAAATCCTAATAGAGGTGGGTTTGTTCCTCTTTTGTTGCCCATGGTATGTTTATGGGGGGCAAACTTTACCCGATGAGTAAATGGGTATGGGTATGGGGAAACTCCACCCGCACCTGTTCCACCTGATTACCCGTCTCCTTCTACTGACATGTGCGCCATAATAGACATCTAGTTGCCCCCTTGATTCCCAATTTGTGGTACCTCATATTAGTAATTTGTGATTGGTGATGCCGTGATGGACGATTTGTAATGTGTGTGATGATTGATGAATTGTTTCTATTTTAATTATTGAACTTGAGCATGTGTGATGACTAATGAACTATTTTCATTTTAATTGTTAAACTTGAGCATCCGTGCGTCATTTGTCTGCATGTATTATTTTAATTCTTATCCCTATTGCATTTGAAATTTTGAATCATTGATAATCATTCTTCAGTTCATAGAATGTAGTTGATTCTCACAATTTCATCAAAAGAATTGTATCGTTACCATTGCTCATTAGCTCCTAGTGCCCTTTAGTTGGAATGATAGATTTTTGATGGTGGCAGGTAAACGGGTATACCTGTGGGTAACGAGTACCCGCGGGCGATGGGTATAGGTGATATTTTTTACCTGCCACCCTTGTGGGTATACCCGCTGGGAGATTTTGTCTGACGGGCATGAGTATAAGCGAGCACTACCCGTACCCATCGCACCCGATTGTCATCCCTAAACATAGGGGATTTGGATTGTGAGGCGGAGTAGATGAGATGAAAGAGGAGGCGGAGGACAAAACCCACAATTCGTTGTCCTTCTCTCTCCTATCTCAATCAAAAATGATATTTTAATGGCCATAGTGTTCTATAGTAAGGAGCCCCATTTTTACAGTGTTCTATAGTAAAGAGCCGACCATTTTACCGTATCCCACAGCAAACACTACACAATTAGAATGCCCTCAAACCAATTTTGCCTTTCTAAATAGTACTAGTGATACGGTGATGGTATTTGGCTGCATATAATGTTTTTTAATTAGTTTTAAAGACATCGCTGAATTAGTACGATTAGATGTCCCCTTTTATTTTTCATATGGGAGGTGCTTTTATGCATTACTATTTAAAAGTTGCATAGACAATAAAACATAAATAAAGAATAGATGATGATTACTTAGCCCTTCACTTACTTCAATATTTGTGTAACTTGTATTCGGTAAGTGATGCATATAATCACTACTCTCACTACTATAAAAAGGTATATATTAGACGTCTCACCACACACTGTTTTTAAAAACCGTCTATGTTAAAACTAATCATAGACGGTTTGCTAGCATGATCGTTAAAGTTATAGGATATGTTAAGAACCATCTGTGACAAACTAATATCACAGACGGTTCGTACCGCGAACCGTCTGTGAAGTATTACACACAATTTGTACCATGATCCGTCTATGATATGATTACATATCATAGACATTTTTTTTCTTCAGAAAACCATCTGTGATAACACTTCCATATTAATATAAAAGGGTTTATCATCCTCCCCCTTGCACCAGCGCGTAGCCTTTTGTACATCCGCCTGAGGTCTCTGCCTCCTCAGTGCCCCTCCCCCTTCCTCGCGCCCACGCCACCCCCTCCACCTCCCCTCGCCCACGTCATCCCCTCACCTCGTCCATCCCCTCACCTCGTCCTTGCCCGCGTCGCCCCTTTGCCTCCCCTGTGCTCGAGCTGTCGCCCTAAACTATCGCCCGAGCCCTTGTCCTTGCCCAAGGTAAAGGTCTTCCTCGCTGTGGTCATCGACATGGTGGCGCTCGTCTTCATCCGCTTCATCATCTATGACTACGACAACCTCTTCATCGCGGTCAAGGAGAAGATACAAAAGATTGCAACTTTGTAGAGTGAGATAACTTCCATCCAGGTGATCCATTAACGAAGGCAATACTTTTTAGTTTTTTTTTGTTCCTTAAAAACCTACTACAATGTTCCAAAGAAAAGTGTATCATATCATTAGAATGATTTACAGGGATAACAAAAAGTTAATTACCTCCTCACATATGTGAGAGCAAATATTGATGGATTCTAAAGCAAAATCCAATTCCATCCACAGTTCGTCTTGAAAGATGTCAAGCTCTGATTTATCTTCCACTTCATCCTCATCCTCAAATATGGAGTTGATGAAATAGAAAACCATCAAAATGATCATATTCCTGCACAAAACTAGAGTAAAAATATGTTGCCCATGGTATTCTCATTCAGGGATGAGGATGAAGTAGAAGATAAATCATATAATGACAACATTCAGGATGAAATGTGCATGTAATTGGATTTTGCTTTGGAATCCATTAACATTTGTTCTCACAGATGCGAGGAGGTACTTAACTTTCTGCTATGCCTGTAAACCATTCTTTTGATATGATAATAGACTGCCACAGACAATTCTTCGTCTGTGATAGATGTTTCGTAGACGGTCCAAAAACCGTATGTGATGCGCCGTATTATCACATGCACATGCTTAAAGAGTAAAGACAGTTCTGAAAACAGTCTGTGATGATATTTTTGAACCGACTGTGATGATTCTTTATGTACGTAGTAGTGTCTTCTCATTTGCAATAAAATGTTCTTTATCTTGTGATGGGACCAGGACCTTTCCATCTTGGGGGCACTTGGTGCCACTAGCTAGGAGTGGGAGGTGTATTTATGATCTCCCTGTCCATGTGAGTTTATATGGTACTACTACATTGAAACTTGCTTTTGTTTTCGGAGGAACCTGGACCAAGATTTCTTAATCTTGTGAAGTGATGGTGGTGGTGGTGGTGGTAGTAGTGGGGGTAGGCTAGAAAGGCCATTGATTGGCTCATGTGCTTAGAGGACCCCTCCTCCTAGTCCTCTTGGCACGCAGGGACAGGCACTCCATTTGATGATTTGTAGTATCCAAATGATGATTACATGGCATGCTGCATCATCTTTCATTTCATTTCATTTCGCTTCCCTTTCCGTTCAGCCCCAACGATCGATGGCAATGTTGAACCCCTTCCACTGACGGTGGTTTCCCTCCTACTACCGAGACTAATCATCTCTCTCTCTCTCTCTCTCTCTCTCTCTCTCTCTCTCTCTCTCTCTCTCTCGCGTTCCAAGAATCAAGGCCTTGGGATGATTGATGATTCACCATGTGACCCCGACGAACCGCTACGTCGAACATGCAAGATCGAGATGACCATCTATATATTGAGAATCATGCAAGAGATGACCATGAATCAAACAGCAAGCAAGGTTCGTCTTTTTGTCTCCGGTTGCTCGCTCGAAACCCTAATTCACCTTTTGCGCTCCTAGGGAAGGGAAGTTAGGGGGAGCTAGAGGAGGATGCATCGTGCCATTGCGTCGAATCCATATCTCGAACCACTATGTAGATCTTCTTTTCGGATTCTCTCCTTGGTCCAAGCTCTCTGCTTTTCCTCCGGTAATTGATGTATCTCATTGGAATCCTCCTCCTTTTTTAGTGCCTAACAGTTATTGAGACAGAAAAAGGAAAAGGAGTCCATAGGGCAGCATATCAGTTCTTCCTCCTTTTTTTTCCCCTTTCGGTGCTCGATCCTAGCTATCGCATTACATCATTTACATGACATTTTACAGCAGATCATATGACATGCCTTGCTTCTTAATTTCGCCTGCAAGAAAGGCTTGGACAAGACCCAACCCAAAAAAAAAGCTATTTGGAGCTTCTCATGCACACGATGCATGTGAATCATCTCCATCATATCTCCTTTTGCTTGCCAAATAGTCAGGACCGCTTCCATTGATCTCAGGTTATTTGTTCGTTCAAGCTCGGCATTCTTGGTAGCTAGTTAGGACCGGCATGGACATGAGAACATACCAACAATTACCCTTGCTATTTGCATGGTGAGTGGTATACACACATACAATGTAAACTCAGGCCAGTTCCTTCCAGGCCGAGTTGTGTTGTGCCATCTGGATTCCTGTCAACGTTGCAAGGCCAGTTCCTTTCAGGCCGATCGAGTTGTTGCCGTCCTACTTATCTACTCGCTCAGCTCTTCGTCATCCATCCCCTTTCATCATCGCTTTCGTGTACTGGCCCTGCATTATTGTCTTGGACATTTCAGCTTCAAGTTTCAACCTCGGTCGAGATTGGCAGTTGCTCGATCGTCGTCCATCTCACCTCTCGCCTCTCTGTCGAGGAAGAAGAAAGGGTGATGGGTAAATATCACACTGACACACACGAGCGCTTCTTTCTTATGGCTCTTATCAGCTTGCTAAAATTGTTGATTTTCCGTGTCATGAAAGGCAAGTAAAGATCATGATACAAGCTAGCGGTAATCAGATCAAATCAGTTAGTTTATTTACTTAGTTAGGCTTTCCATATTTAGTGTCTGCCTTGGTTACCAAATTGATTACGTTGTCCGTCCACTATAAAAGGGCATGTATCCCGTAAGTTTGTATAAAAAAAAACAAAAGAGAAAATTGCCCCAAAACTTCTGTGTTATTCTTCATGTGCGTGTGTTCATGATGGTCTAAAAACCAGCAATTGGTATCAAGGTCTCGAATCAATTCCCGCGAAAATTTTAGGATTTTATGAACTTGCATACAATACAAACAGTAATTATGCTTCTCGCAAAAAAAATAATAATAAAAAATCATGTGAGGTGAATTGACGGAATAATCGATACCAAGCAAACTTTAGGTGGTATTAAAAACGTGGATATCTGAGTATTTTAGAGCCAAAATTTCCCTGTGCATTCTGTCAGAACAGAACAAAAGAAAAACCTTATGCTGTCATGAGTGTATATATAGGGCGAGTGAGCCCTAACCAAAGGGCACAAACTCCAGTCGTACTAGCTAATTAAGCATCTCTCGCTGTTGATCCCTGCTTTTTTTTTCCTTCTCTTGCGTAAGATTACTCCAGAAAGATGCACGTATATATGGTGTTTTATAACTTGGATCCGGTCATCAAACATCTCAACCTCAAACAACGATTAGAGGAGTGCTACGCGTGCGAGCGATTCGTATTACTGGTTGAACTCCCGTCGACAAGCTTGCCCATGATGGGTAGAATTTAGGGAGACCTGACTGCGATCGATATTATTAACAATTTCATAAGAGCAGTTTCGTACCAGGGGTACTTGGCACCTAGCCATCCTTTGGTTGAAGCAGACCTGCATGATGGTTAAGGGTTTGATTTGAAGCCAATTTTGTCGTGTTAGTTAAGTATGGATTGCCACACTTTCTGTGACAACAAAATTCGGCGCTACAAGTGCAGCACAGGTTGGCAAAAAAAACTGAGTATAGCAAATCACAATTGTGACTACAAACTAGGCACCCGTCTAAAAATATGTAGCACGGCTGAGTTTAGACGTAGCAAAATTAACTTCAAACCAAATAGGCCTTACCTCTTAAAAAGAGGGAGACTAGGGAACGGTATACCGTTTCAACGGTATAGCTGTGAAACTTATGAAACTTATCAGTTTCGGTGCTGGTTTGATGAGTTTCAGTGTTTAGTTTCATCAGTTTCATGTTTCATCAGTTTTTAGTGCTAAGTTTCATGAGTTTCAGTATAAAAAATCACAAGTTTCACAAGTTTCAGAGGTATACCGTTCCTACGGTATACTTAAGGTTAGTTTTTCTGCTTACAAATTACAGCGGATCTAACCAAGACTATGATAAGTCGAGGTGCCCTTTGAGGGATTCTTGTATTATAACATTCTTTCACATGTGTAGCAGCCAAGCCAATAATGTGCAATGTGTGATCTCACAAGTGTTCCTCTTTTTTAAAAATAAAAAAATGGCCGCCTGAAACATTCTAGGAAAAAGATTGGCTCTTCTACACCTTGAACTGTGCCCTTTTCTGTTGCTTTTGCATGATAGGTCACTCACTCACTCACTCACAGTACAGCTCAACTTAACTACCTACCTTTGCTTTGCTTTGCTTTGCTTTAGACACGAGCCAGGAGATCTTACCGAAATCTAGAGCGGCCGAATCCACCACCATCACCACTGATTAGTTCGGAATCTGCAAGGCTTGGGGGAGGTACAATAATGCTCCAAATCCCCGATCATGGTGTCCACACCCAGCAGCACAGCACCCCCGTCGGTCCCCCCTGAGAACGGCGTCGAGCCGATTTTCAATGACGGCGACCCGTACGACGCCCGGACCCGCACGGCCGTCCCCATCATGGCCCGTCGCCGTCGCCGTCGCCGTCGCGGCGCTTTTCGGTAAGGGATATAGGGTGGTGGTGAGGACGAGGGAGGGAGGTTGTGCTATAAAAGTGGCTGCTTCACTTCGTGCCGCTGAGGGAAGCACCCCTCCCTGACGTCGTATCAGCCATCATTCTCCTCTCATATTTCTTAAGTCGGAAGCATTTTGCATCACTCTTTCGAGCCTGGGGAGAGAAAAAAAGAAGAAAGGGAGAAGGCCAGGATGCCTCCTTTTGTTCGTGCCAAACCCTTCTGTTTGGATTAAAAAAGACAGATTGCAATCAGCGGGAGCAGCTTTGGTGCAAAAGAAGTGGCTTTTGAGCAAATGGTTTGGTCATTGTTCACAAGGGATGTATGGTTTCCCTCCTGCCAGGTTACAGCCGAGATCCTCATCCTCCTCTCCAGGGGAATCACCCAATGATTGAATGAATGATCATTGATCGGCAAAGCAGAAGGAACTGAGGGGCATAGTGCCCGGCCACCAGATTGGCATCAGGTAAAGCAGCCTTGATCTCTAGGAATGCCATCATGAGCCGATGATTAGATCTGAACTAAACAAAAGAAAACTCCACAGAACAAATGGTAAGCTGATATTCCAGAAGGACAAGCGGTTCTCTTTATTCTCATGCAGGTGTATGAACAATCTAGTATTTTACATGATCCTCAGCTTTGCACGGTGCAATATACAGTGGACATGGTGGTGGCCTTTTTTTTGCTGTGGAAGCTTGATGTGTAAACAGTTGCCAAGGGGGAAGCTTGCACCAGATGCTGACAACCATGCTATCCTAAAAAAAGAAAACCCGCCTTTTCATTGGCACTATTGCATTCGGCAATCGACATTGGAATGACAGATTCAAATGCTACAGTCCGAAGGTGCTGCCTGCAAAGCACTAAAGGTCATGACTTAAGAGGTCCCTTATGATTTCCTGTTCCTGTCAACCGACAAATAACAAACAACCAGGTTAAAGTCGGTGTGTAAATCAGGCTAAAACGCAGAGATCATAACTGACCTAACACGGCTATATTCAACAGTCAGATGCTTTAGAGATTTCCAGTTAGTCTTTTAGCAAAGTAACTCCATGCTATACAGATATACAAATTGTGGCTATCTTGTCTGAATGCCATAGAAATTTTGCAAGTGCGCACAATATGATGCGAAATTATAAGGGTATATCTGAAAAAGGGCGCAAGACTCTGAATAACCAGGGTTTTCAAGAAAGCACCCATATAACATTCCTCTTTGCTATCTTGCTAAATTCTATACAATTTTTGCAAGTAAACACAACATGTTGTAAACTTACCGGAAGAAATCAGAAAAGCACGCAACACTCTGTAACACTCTAAACAACACAATTACTGTTAGCTATATTGTCTGAATTTTCTAGAAATCAGCACGAAACCATTCCTCGCCAAGTTGCAGCAGCTGTCAACCACTGGAGTAGATTAACATTTGATATTGAACTAGTTACCATGGCAGCTAGCTACAAAGAGGTATTAGCCACCTAATTGCAACAAATTAGGCGCCGTTTGGCAAAATAATGATGTCATTATTAACTCCGCCTGTCTAAGCCAGGAAAAAGGAGGATGGTTGTGATAAGCTTGGCGAGCCAACGTAAAAAAAATAGCCTTCTTTTCATAGAACGAAACCTAAGAGATGACTTTGATTGGGTTTCATTTCTAGTCTACCCCAACTTGTTTGGGACAAAAGGCTTGGTGGTGGTGGTTGTTGTTGTTGTTGTAAAGATACGGCATTCTTATGTTCTAAGCAGTTGCCAGCCAATGAAATTAAGGTACAACTGAAATGTTGAGATGAACAAAAGGAAGGCCGGTAATTTCTTGCGGTAATACTGATATTGGTGCTACAGGGTTAAGGTAAAAACATAAAGACCCTAAAGAGAACAAAACATAAATCAAATACTACATCATAACGGTTTACAGATAGCAATTTCCTCTTTACAACCACTTAACGCTGTACAGGTAATATGTCTGAATTGAAAACCATGCTTACCATGTACAATGTGCATAGTGATTAAACAAACAAATTTCATATGCTATTTTGATCATAACTCAATATGTTATACTATGAACCACAGAATCAGATAGACTTTTTAGGCAATATTAACGTTATTTTCTTCCATCATATAGCCATCGCTATTGAATGGGGTTGCAACTTTTTGAAACAACATGACTGCAGGTATTCGCAATGCCAGACATTGAAGACTTCAGTTATTTTGGGAGTACCTACAGTTGTAATATACTAATATGGGCAGTTGCTTCAAGCCTTCAAATGCAGCTCTGAAAAGAACCGCTAATGCCAAATATTGACACCCTTTGTCATTGATAGTCACGCTTCTTAAATGGACAACTTCTTCCCACTCCCAGCAAATCAAATGCTCCATGTATTGAATCGTCTTTTCTTTTAGTTGGTACATACAGTTTTACTTCACCATCAACTCTGGACTTGACGTGAGTGTTAGACTCAAGAATTTGAGATACGCATCTAAAGGCACAAATGTGCAGGTAACACTGCCTTCGGATACCTTAATCAGGTGCCCTACAATCTATGAAACTTAAATTTCAGGTCACAGAGAGAGCCAATGCTTCCCATTCTTACAGGTCAAGTTGACCAATCGGACTAAACCATTTAACCTTGTCTACTACCAAACCAAGCTCATACTGAAAGAAAGATGAAGTACAGTCCAAAAGAAGCACAAAGTTACGTAGCAAACCTCATGGCATTGTGCTAAATTGCACATAGAGTTGACCGAAGTGAGCAATAGATAGATTGGCCAACCTTTCACAGCACAATTCCAATTACAACTAAACTACAGTATCTGTCCCATTCTCGTAGAGTCATTGACATCAAGATACAGCTAACCAAATCAGACAATACTGGCCATGCAGACACCAACCTAGTCTATAATCTACAACAGCACAACTACCTACAACACTGAATCACGTATTCACGGGTATGTTTGAAGCACAATACCTCCAAACGAGTCAAGAGTCAAGAACACTGGAAATAATGAATCATCGATTCATATGTCCGATTGAACAACAACACATCCAAATTAGAAAAAGGAAGAAACTTGCGGTGGTGGAGCTTTCACCTTTGGGCCTGGGACTGGTAGAACTTGGAGATGCGGCCGCGGTTAGGGGGCTTGGGCTTGACGGGTTTCTTCCGCCACAGCCCGGCGATCTCCTGCACCAGCGGGACGTGCACCAGCACCGTCCTCCACGACACGTACCAACCTGGGACACTCGCCCAAGACGAACGAATCAAGAAAGCCCCAAACCAAAGCAAGGAAGCGAGCCGAGGAGAGCAGAGGGTGCCGTACTGATGAAGATGAGGGAGAGGACGAACGCGATGGCGAGGACGGGTCGGAGCACGAAGACTACAGCGAGCTCCCACGCCGCCGCAAGGCTGCCTCCGGCCATGGCGCCGGCGGTGGTTTGCAAGGCGTGAAGGAATCTCATTTTGGGGGAAGGTATCGGTGCGTGAGCCTATGACATGTGGGGCCACGGTAAGGAGAGGTTGGTTACTCGTTGGCGCGAGCGAAGGAATACTCCCGTCCACGATAGCTGCTTGTGAGAGGTGTAAACGAACAGAATTCAAAGTGGGTAGTGTTCAAATCATATCCATATATATCTTTAAGGATTCAAAGAGGTGTAAACGAACAGAATTCAGCTTATTATTTTGTTGGGCCACGAGGGCCTTCGTTTAAATGAAATTGACACAAAAATAGAAGGCAGGGTCTATAAGGATGGATGATTTAGTGGTGGATATTCGATACTTTTTTTTGCATAAAATGAGCCATCGAGATAAGGTATGTAACATCCCACTTTTTATATTTTTGAATTTGTCCTAAGTATTTTGGCCTTTTCAAAAAAATTCGTAAATCTATTGCCAATTAAAGCTTAATTTGGAATTTCTATAATTCAAAAAGGATTTAATATAATTAATATTCAATGAAAACTAGTTGACAATATTTTAATTGGGTTCTGTATGCTTTAAAGTATTTTACATAAATTTTTGGAATTTTTTCAAGTTTATTTGCTATTTATTTGAAGTTTATTTGCATTTTCTATATTTTCTAAAAAGGAAAAAACCAAAAAGAATATGTTTAACAGTCTTTGGGCCGAAGCTAGCCCGTTTGGCCCAAGTCAGCTACATGGCTAGCCCAGACAGCCCAACTTGTTGTAGGATCAGAGATAACTAACTAGAGAGGGGTGAATATGAGGTTTTGTAAATTTTTTGGTTCTAATTGTAATAATGAAGCAAGTAATAGTAAAAAGAGAATTTTGACAATCAAGGGCTAAATCTTCTAGGTTTCACTAAAGTGCACCAACAAGCTAAGTTTAAGCAACGACACAATGCTAGTTACAAGAGCAAGAATAAATAAGCTATGAAAATAAATTTGCTCAAAAGAGTACAAGTGATCAAACCACAGAGAAATGGACACGAATTTTATCACGTGGTCTCGGAGACTTGCCGGTCTCCCTAATCCACGTTGAGGTTGCGCGACCAACTCAAGCCAGCTCCTTGCGCAAATGAGCCTTCCTCAATCACTATTGTTAGCTCGTCCCTGCTCCAAGTAGGCAAGCTCCAGCAATCACAAACCACCAGGCCTTCTCAAGAGCTTCTTGAAAGGATGACCAGTTCCACAAGCCTCCAAGCAATCTAAGAGGTGGCAGCCTCCAAGAAAATAGACTTGATGCTTGCTTGAAGGATTTTGAGTGCTCTAATGGCTCAATTTAATGCAATGCACTCAAAGCTCTCAATAACTCACAATTTTGAGAAATGAATGCACTAGAGTGAAGAAAGAGTTGCAAGGACTCAAGATGTATTCAATAATGTCATTAACCATGACCTTGATGTAGGTGGGGGATATTTATAACCCCACCAAAAAACTAGCCGTTAGGGCAAAATTCCAAAAAAATCAGCTGAGTCCAGACCACCGCCTCTCCGAGACCCTGCAGAGTGCCGGGCCAGGGTTCCAACAGTAGACCTAGTGCATTAAATGCACTAGGTACTGACTGTTAGCCCACTTGCACGCAAAGTCCGGCACTACCGCCCTCTTGCACGCAAAGTCCGGCACTACCGCCCTCTTGGGTCGGTAGTGCCGCATTTTGAAATGGGGCAAAATCGGGTGCTACTGGAAAATAACTATAGGAGTTAACGGGGCGGTATTGTCGCTCACCCGGCAATACTGCTCCTTAGTGCCAACAGTGCCGCTCGGAGCCCAGTCACAAAAAAAGTGTCTCTATTAAAAAGCTACAGCGTTCTTGGGCGATCGCCACTCACTCAGCATCATTCCGTTCTTCGATAGTACACTCCGAGACAAGCCGTAGAGACACTTGTTCTGTAAAATCACTACCGCCGTATTAGGGGCGGTACTGCCACTCACTAGGTAGTACCACTCCCAACACGCGGTAGTGCCGGCCTCTGAAGTGTGCAAATTCTTACCTTCTGTTAAATAACTACCACCCTCTTGTGGGTGAAGATGCTGCCCACCTCGAGTACCGCCCCTTAGGGGCCGGTAGTGCCGCTTTTGACAATAAAGCTAGACTTTGAAAAAGGATTTGGTGCAAATGCATGAGTAGAGTTATCACATTAATTGACCATTTAGATCTACTCATTTTCAAGCTACTAATCAAGTCCCCTTAATAGTACGGCACATAATCTAGCAACCCGATTTTTCTCCAAACACCAAGATCGGTAAAATGCTATAAAAGGTCCTTAATTCTTTTATACCTTGATCCATATGTTGACTTCAAATTTTGGCTCATGACATTGCTTTTCATATTCCTTTGATGAGCACCAACCACCTTTTGCTCACAACGCAAATCATTAGTACAAAAATATTGATTGTCATTAATTACCAAAACCAAGCAAAATTGAGGGCCTATATGCTTCACCCATGCCAAGGCCCGATCCATCAGCTTGCACTTGTGTAAGATGCTGATAGGTGGGACCCACTTGTCAGGGTCTTCCCCTCCGTATCTGAGCCGCACTCTGGGAGCTCATCGTGTCCACCTTGGTTTCTACCTTCGTTCTGAGCGCAACAAGGACTCTTAGGGCTATATAAGAAGCAAAATGTGACCGCTTTGAGCCAACAAACCCAGACCCTAGATCCATTCTGAAAGTGCATCTAGGCCCCCAAATTAGTTTTGGTTGATTAATGACAAACGATTAAAGAGACTAATGTCTTCAATGAGCTTATGAGCAGGTTAAAGGATAAATGTGAGATCTTCTACATGCGAAGGACACCCTCAAACGATTTTAAGCGAGTAAAACGGTAGTGTATTTTTATATTTCTATGCTTTGTGTCGTAGGAATGCCGTACTATTAAGAGGGATGCATCGTAAATGATCTAGGATAGTCTCTATGCTCAGATGAATGCTACTTTATTTCTTGTTGAGACCCTAAGTCACCGCGCATGCACCGGAATGTGTTTTTATCAAAGTTCAAGTCGGACATTCCGATATTACATCGGAAGTTCCGATGTGACCGGACATTCCGATGTGCATGCTTGCTTTAGTCCGATGCGTGGAACATGTATCGGAAGTTCCGATATTTTCGATCGGAAGTTCCGATACGTTGCTGCATCTTTCTAGGGTGCTCTCTGTAAATATCAGAAGTTCCGATATTTGACATCGGAAGTTCCGATGTGTTCAAACCTGAAAAAGGGAACTCTCTGGAATTATCGGACATTCCGATAGATTAGATCGGACATTCCGATGTTAAGTCGGAAGTTCCGATGTTTATATCGGACAGTCCGATATGGACTTAGAAGCATTTGTCAAGGTGCATTTCTAGGAACATCGGAAGTTCCGATGCTGACATCGGAAGTTCCGATGCATCTTTTTCGACAGTTGAAGTGCACTCGAGTTCTGATTGTTTGCGTATATCGGACATTCCGATGTTGGTATCGGAAGTTCCGATATGCAGCTGAGTGGGTGTATAACGGCTAGTTTTTGCAAGAATCTATAAATACCCCACTCCTCTCTCATTTGAGGGTTACACACTCTAATTGGCAGAACTCTAGAGCACTTTGAGCCCTCTCTAGTCTACTTTTGAGCCCTCCTCTTTGATCTTAGGGATCATCTAAGGAGTGAGGACTAGAAGTGAGATTTGGAGCTAGAGTAAAAAGCAAGTGTCTTTCATCTCGAGCTTTAGAGTGTTCCTCCAAGATCAATCAACGGTGCATTTGTTTCTCTTGGAGATTGAAGGACTCCTAGACGGCTAGGGGTCGCTCACGAGCTCTCAAGGATTGTGGGACGCCGTGAGAAGTTTGTGAAGGCCGGCTCCGCCTCCGAAAGGAAAGGAACCAATAGTGGAACCAAGCCTCAAGTGTGACCGAGGTTTGGGAGGAAATGGTTGGAATAGACCCGGCTCTTTGGAGCCTCCTCAACGGAGACGTAGGATTCCCTCAAGAATCCGAACTCCGGGAACAAATTCGTGTCTTTACTTCACTTTACTTAAGCTTATTTCCGTATTTCGTTGATCTATCTTTCTCAGATTGCTTCTCAAGTTCATTACTTTCAGCTGCTAATTGTTCGTGTCTAAAGTCGATCGGACATTCCGAACTGGTATCGGAAGTTCCGATTAAATCGGAAGTTCCGATCCAATAACGGAAGTTCCGATACTCTTTCCGCTGCGACAAATTGAGTTTAATTTTTAAATTGCCTATTCACCCCTCCCCTCTAGGCAACCTTCTCATCTTTTCAGTTGGTATCAGAGCTTGACCTTCTCGAAGGCCTAACCACTTGAAGGGAACGTGATGGCAAACACCGGATTGAAGGTTGTCGTGTCGGGGGAAGAAGGTAGTCCAAAGGCTGGACATGGAACTCCCGCGAGGACCAAGGAAGGTGACACCTCAACGTCATCGCAGGGAGCTCAAATTCCTTTTAATTACGAAAAATTAAATACTTCTTCTTCGCATTCCTATATTACCGCTGTCTCCTCGCGTGCACCATTTTTCGATGGCACGTACTATTCCGCTTGGAGGCACAAAATGAAAATGCATTTGATGTCTCTCCATCCTAGTGTTTGGAAGATTGTGTGTACAGGCTTAGATATGCTTAGGAAGATGACATGGAGCTTACACTGAACAAGAAACGTAACATCCACCGAAATGCTCAAGCCGCGAAGGCGTGTTACTTGGAGCGTTGAGTCCCGAGGAGTTCAACAAAGTGGATGGCTTAGAAGAAGCCAAAGAAATATGGGACACACTCCAAGTAGCTCACGAAGGAACTTCAAGTGTAAGAGAATCAAAAATCGAGTTGTTAGAAGGAAAGTTGGGGAGATTTGTCATGAATGATGACGAGACACCTCAACAAATGTATGATCGATTGATGATTCTTGTGAACAAGATAAGAGGGCTTGGAAGCAAGGACATGACTGACCATGTAGTGGTAAAGAGGATGTTGAGAGCCTTTGCTACAAGAAATTCGACTCTCGTAACACTTATACGAGAGCGAAAAGATTTTAAAAGGCTTACTCCTAATGATGTGCTAGGAAGAATTCTATCACATGAGCTTATGGAGGAAGAAGCAAAAGAAGTGAAGAACCTTGCCAAGCAAAGCTCAAGCTCTAGACCGAAGCAAATAGCTTTGAAGGCAAGCAAAAAGGAAGAATCAACATCAAGTGATGATGAGGAAGATGAGGAAGATTTGGCATTGTTTGTAAGAAAATTCAAAAAATTCCTCAAGTATGATGGTTCAAGCAAATACAAGAAGAACTACAACGACAAATCAAGAGGAAGAAGAAACACTAAGAGGGCTTGCTATGAGTGCGGTGAAGTTGGACACTTCATCGCCGATTGTCCAAAGAAGAAGAACAACCCAAATGAGACCAAGAAGAATGAGCCGCATAAGAAGAACAAGACCTACAAGAAGAAGTACTCGGGGCGAGCTCACATTGGAGAAGAATGGGATTCAAACGACTCCGACTCCGACACCGATGAAGAAGGGTCGCCACCCTTGCCATTGAAGCCGCTCCACCAATCAAGTCACTCTTCGGGGAATTGAGCGACAACGACTCCGACCACGACGCGCCTATTTGTCTTATGGCTAAAGGGCGCAAGGTAATGGCTAAAACAAAACCCCCTAGTAGTGATAGTGAATTAGATAGTGATGATAATGATGATAATGATGCTCTACTTTGTGATTTGAGCAAATCGGCTATTGCAAAGATTCATAAGCTATTGAAAAGAATAGATAGCCAAGAGGAGACTCTCGAGAAGCAAGAAGAGTTGCTAATTTGTGAAAAGAAGAAAACTCTTGCTCTCGAGAAGATCCTCACAAAAGAAAAGGAAACTATTGAATTGTTAACCAAAAAGCTTGATTTGGCTAATAATTCAATTGAAATGCTTAAGGGTTCAAATGAGTCACTTCAAGAGAATGTTGTAAGTCTGGAAAACAATCTTCAAGCTCTTGAAGTGCAAATTGAATCTCTTAATGATATTAACTCTCCAATTGTTGATTCACCGTTAGCATCTATTCCTTCCACTAGCAATGGTTGCTCTCGTTGCTACAATATTGATGTTAATGCTTGCACTACTAACTCCCAATTTGTGCAAGTATTAAAAAACGAAAACGAGAGATTAAGTGCCTTGGTAAGATACGGTTGCATGAAAACTTATCAATCCAAGGATGCCCTATATAAGACCATAAATGGTCGAGGCAACAAAAACAAAGAAGGGCTTGGATATGATAAGTACGAGTGCAAAGGAAATGACCGTGTGGTGGTAAGAGGTAAGGAATGCATCAAGTTTGTCAAAGGAAATGACAAACAACCATTGATCACCACACATGTCATCAAGACCGGGCAAGAATCTAAGAAGCATCTTAAACATCATACATCTCATTCTATTCACTTTGCTTCTTATATATTGAAGAGAAACCACCGTGGTAAAGTGGTTGCTCATTTTGTCGGTGCCCGCCACTCTATTGATGCAAGCAAAAAGAAGGTGTGGGTACCGAAAGTTTTGATCACTAACATGCAAGGACCCAAAAGGATTTGGGTACCTAAAAACAAAGTCTAATGTGATCTTGTAGGATTATACCTCCGGTGGATCAAGTTGGGTGCTTGATAGTGGTTGCACAAACCACATGACCGGAGAAAAGAAATGTTTTCATCTTTTGATGAGAAAGGGTCACAATATGAAAATATTGTGTTTGGTGACAATGGTAAAGGTGAGGTAATGGGATTAGGTAAAATTGCTATTTCTAATGATCATTCCATTTCAAATGTTCTTCTAGTTAAATCTTTAAATTACAACTTATTGTCCGTATCGCAATTGTGTGAAATGGGCTACAATTGTCTATTTACTAATGTGGATGTGACCGTCTTGAGAAGAGATGATTCCTCAATTGCCTTTAAAGGATATTTGGAGGGTAAGCTCTATTTGGTTGATTTCAATGCAAATAGCGCTAAACTTCAAACATGCCTTATGGCAAAGTCTAGCATGGGTTGGTTGTGGCATCGCCGGCTAGCCCATGTTGGCATGAGAAATCTCGACAAACTTCTCAAAGGGGATCACATCATCGGACTAACCAATGTTGAGTTTGAGAAAAATAGAATTTGTAGCGCGTGTCAAGCCGGAAAGCAAGTTGGAGCGCGACATCCCGCGAAGAACATCATGACGACGACAAAACCATTGGAGCTTCTACACATAGACCTCTTCGGACCCGTTGCTTATATAAGCATCGGAGGTAACAAATATGGTTTGGTCATCGTTGATGATTTTTCACGCTTCACGTGGGTATTCTTTTTGCAAGAGAAAAGTGAAACACAAGGGTTAATTAAGAAGTTTGCAAGAAGAGCCCAAAATGAATTCGAGTTGAAGATCAAGAAGATTCGAAGCGATAATGGGAGTGAATTCAAGAATACTCAAGTCGAAGAATTCCTTGATGAAGAAGGAATCAAGCACGAGTTCTCCGCTCCATACTCCCCTCAACAAAATGGAGTGGTAGAAAGAAAGAATCGGACATTGATCGAGATGGCAAGAACAATGCTTGATGAATACAAGATCTCCGACCATTTTTGGACGGAAGCCGTCAACACCGCTTGTCATGCCATCAACCGATTATATCTCCACAAGATATTGAAGAAAACGGCATACGAACTTCTCACCGGTAACAAACCAAACATTTCATATTTTAGAGTTTTTGGTAGTAAATGCTTTATCCTAAACAAGAAGCCTAAGAACTCCAAATTCGCTCCAAAGATCGATGAAGGTTTCCTGCTAGGATATGGATCAAATGCTTACGCTTATCGTGTTTTCAACAAGACTTCGAATTGTGTTGAAATAGCGAGAGACGTGACATTTGATGAATCTAACGGCTCTCAAGTAGAGCAAGTTGATTTGAATGTATTAGAAAATGAGGAAGAGCCAAGCATTGCAATCAAAAAAATGGCAATAGGTGAAGTGAGGCCACAAGAAAAGGTGCACCAAGACAATCCATCTACACAAGTCGAGCCTCCTACTTCAAGCCAAAGTCAAGACATTCCTCAAGGGAGTACAAGCAAACTCGTGGAGGATGATCAAATTGAAGATAATGAGCCAATTCAACATACCTCTCAAATGCCACATCCAAGAGTGCATCAAAGTGTCCAAAGAGATCATCCCGTCGATAACATTCTCGGTGACATCCAAAAGGGGGTAACTACACGCTCAAGAGTATCTAATTTTTGCGAATTTTACTCTTTTGTGTCTACCTTGGAACCTTTGAAGGTAGAAGATGCATTGAAGGATCCGGATTAGGTGATGGCAATGCATGAAGAGCTCAACAACTTCGTTAGAAACAAAGTGTGGTCACTAGTGGAAAGACCTAATCAAAACGTGATAGGAACCAAATGGGTCTTCCGCAACAAACAAGACAAGAATGAAGTTGTTACAAGAAATAAGGCTCGGTTGGTAGCTCAAGGATTCACTCAAATTGAAGGTTTGGATTTTGGTGAGACTTATGCTCCCGTTGGTAGATTAAAATCAATTCGTATATTGGTTGCATTTGCTACTCACCATGATTTCAAGCTTTATCAAATGGACGTCAAGAGTGCTTTCCTAAATGGTCCAATCGCCGAATTAGTCTATGTTGAGCAACCGCCGGGAATGGAGGACCATAAGAACCCTACTCATGTCTACAAACTCCATAAGGCGCTCTACGGGCTTAAGGAAGCACCTAGAGCATGGTATGAATGCCTTAAGGATTTTCTTATTAAAAAGGGCTTCATAATTGGTAAAGTTAATCCTACTCTCTTCACTAAATATGTTGATAATGATTTATTTGTGTGCCAAATATATGTCGATGACATTATATTTGGCTCCACTAACAAAAACTTTTATGAGGAGTTTAGTAGGTTGATGACGAAGAGATTTGAGATGTCAATGATGGGTGAATTGAAATTCTTTCTCGGATTTCAAATCAAACAACTCAAGGAAGGGACGTTCTTATGTCAAACAAAGTACATAAAGGATATGCTAAAGAAGTTTGATATGGAGAATGCCAAGCCAATTCATACACCAATGACAACTAATGGAAATCTTGGTCTAAATGAAGAAGGTAATCCCGTAGATCAAAAGGTATATCGATCCATGATAGGTTCATTGCTTTACCTTTGTGCATCTAGGCCTGATGTTATGCTTAGTGTGTGTATGTGTGCAAGATTTCAAGCCGCTCCGAGAGAGTGTCACCTAGTAGCCGTGAAAAGAATTCTTAGATATTTAATTCACACACCTAGTCTAGGGCTTTGGTATCCTAAAGGATCAAAATTCGATTTGATTGGTTATTCAGATGCTGATTATGCGGGTTGCAAAGTGGACAGAAAAAGCACTTCGGGGACTTGCCAATTTCTAGGTAGATCACTAGTATCTTGGTCCTCAAAGAAACAAAATTCAGTGGCTCTGTCCACCGCGGAGGCCGAATACATTGTCGCAGGAAGTTGTTGTGCACAATTGTTATGGATGAGGCAAACCTTGAAGGATTTTGGATTTAATATGGAAAAGGTACCACTCTTATGTGACAATGAGAGTGCGATTAAAATAGCCAACAATCCCGTTCAACACTCTCGGACCAAGCACATAGATATCCGACACCACTTCCTTAGAGATCACTCTCTTAAGGGAGATATAGATATTACCTATGTGAGAACCGAAAAACAATTGGCCGATATCTTTACCAAGCCTCTAGATGAGAAACGCTTTTGCGAGCTTAGAAGCGAGCTAAATGTCCTAGACTATCGGAATGTGTCTTGAAAGATTGCACTCATTGATTGCTACTAGTTAGCTCAATTTCAAAACAAAACGATTGAAAAACTTATTGAGTGAATTACAAAATGTTTTTGTTGGATCTTAATCTCGGATCAATTCACTTGTAATCATAGTTTTGATTGCTTGGATGCTTGTTGATGACAAGTGGAGTGATCCTCCTTAAGTTCACATGACTCAGAGTTTTCAGACTTCACTCAAATTCCTTGTTTCTTTCTCTGTTTGCTGGAAAAATCAACACATCGGAACATCCGATCAAATCATCGGATTATCCGATGTCTGGCAGTTTTTCCACATCGGAACTTCCGATGTCATATCGGAACTTCCGATGTCTCCTCCGCACATAAGAAAGTGCACGTACCCTTTCACTTTCTTTTGTCCTCTTCTTCTTGTCTCTTAGGTCTCTCCTTCCCTTTTTCGCCTTTTTGCCGTTATCGGAGATTCCGACCTCTCGGAACTTCCGATCTTCGCCTGGGAAGGACTCCATCTTGAAGAGGACCCTCCTCTCCGTGCGATTTCTCCTTGTTCTTCGTGAAGGTAACCCTAGGGCTCAATCCCTTCATTTTGGATCTAGGGCATCTTTTTGAGAAATCGTTTCGGTGAACTTGTTCATCTATTCCTTTGGTTCATTACTGTCAAGTTTCAATTCTTTCCATCGGTTGGTTTGGGAGAAATATTGTGTTGGTTGAAATCCGTAGACATCGGACATTCCGATCGAAAACATCGGAACTTCCGACCTCATGTCGGAACTTCCGATATAGAATCGGAACTTCCGATGTCAACTGAATGAATGCCAAACCAAGTTTGTTTCTCTCGTAAGCTTAATCGATTCTCTCTCTGTCCTTAGCTAAATGGATCCTGATCAAGGTGGCTCCACCGCATCGACCCGATCGTCTTAGGCGCCAAGAGGCCAAGACAGACTCAGACAGTGCAAGAACTAAAAAGGTCATGAGTAGAGGAAGAGGTAGAGGCAGTGGCAGTGGAGGCCTGTGCATTGGTCGGTGACCTCCACCGATCCTCCCGCTCGACCGTGAATGTACCTCGAGGAGCGCCATTGCCTTCTAGAAAGGGCAAAGCTGTGGCGAGGCTTCTCAATCTCACCCGGCCCAGACGCAGTTAGCTCAAGCTCAGGCAGCAGAGAGGAATCCTCGCCTCAAGAGGAAACCCATGAGCTATAAAGGAAAGCCGCCAAAGTGCGCGAAGCAGAGCGTAACCCAGGGCAAGTGCACGCTTCTCGATCGACTATCGCTTCTGGACTTTCTTCCAGCAGGACCGCTATGAATCTGTCATTCTGACTAGGAAGAATCCAGTCATTCTGATGCAGTGGGTCGACTGGGACTACATGGCCGCAGCTGATGATGCCACCTTCACTGAGGTCATTGCAGCGTGTGAGAGAACTGGGACAAAGAGGATAATGAGTTTTCAAAGACAACCGAACGTTGAGATCATTGCTCAGTTCTACTCCACCCTGTACATCTCCAGGGACAGAGTCTCCACCTTGCATTGGATGACGGAAGGAGCATGGTATGAAATCTTCTATGTCAATTTTGCTCGCTGTCTTGGATTCACCGAAGCTGACTGCCGTGATAAGAATCCTCACAATGAAGCTTCTCTCGGTGCCTCCAACTTGAATTTTCTCTATGATGAAGATCCAGACTTTGAGGAGGGAAGCACAAAAGGCATGAAGCCTTTCTTTGCCTGTCTCAACAGGCTTTTCAGGAAGACGCTAGCTCCCAAAGAAGGTGATGCTTCTCATGTTCTATCTTATACAAGAAATCTGCTGAGTAGGATGCGAGATGGACAGCGTCCTTTTGATGTGTTTGATTTCATTTGGAATGAGATCCGCTTGACTGCTCAGGAGCCAAAGAGAAGCTGTGGTTATGCTCCTTTCATCATGCATATGATTGAGCACATAACTCATCAGCACTTTGAGTATGATGCAAGACACTCTGGAGTGCAGATCAGGGCAATTAAGGCCCTAGCTCAACTCGCGAGGCGTGCTTCGACCCGTGAGTCGCTTCCTCCTCCACCACATCGCTCCCTCCACTGCAGCCTCCGGTGGATCATCCTCTCCAATTCTCCGCTTTGAAGTCTATCTTTGTCTGTGCAAGGGCAATGCAAAGTAAGCACAAGAAGAACACCAAGAGACTGAAAGATATTCAAAGGCATTTAAATCTGGAGTGTTCAGAGGATGAGGACAGTGAAGAAGAAGTTGAGGATCCTTTTGCTCCAGCGCCTGCAGCTTCAGATGAGTCCGAGGACGATGAAGAGTCTGGTTCTGATGCTGCTTCCGAGGAGTCGGACTAGTTCTCTCTCTCTCCTTTTGTTTTTCCTTTCTGATGCTTGATGCCAAAGGGGGAGAAGAGAAAGCTTACCTTCGTTTATCGTTTAGTATCATCCTTCGTTTAGCGTTGTTTCTACTTTGCTTGATGTGAACTTGGGACTTATTGCTTACTGCTTACTTCTTTACTTATGCTATGATGGATGATTGTTACTCATATCATGGATGCTTTAATATTAATGGTTACTCAAGTGTTAGCCTCCATACTGTTTGTTTCATTATATGCTTAGTTTTAGGGGGAGCTCCTACAAAATTCTTTTCAAAATTGTGCATTCACGATCTTTTCCTATTCAATGCACAACTTCAGGGGGAGCTAAACCTAGACTAATCTTTCATTATATCCTTTTAATTGTAAGCTTTAATCGGGTTGTCATCAATCACCAAAAAGGGGGAGATTGAAAGTGCATCTAGGCCCCCAAATTAGTTTTGGTTGATTAATGACAAACGATTAAAGAGACTAATGTCTTCAATGAGCTTATGAGCAGGTTAAAGGATAAATGTGAGATCTTCTACATGCGAAGGACACCCTCAAACGATTTTAAGCGAGTAAAACGGCAGTGTATTTTTATATTTCTATGCTTTGTGTCGTAGGAATGCCGTACTATTAAGAGGGATGCATCGTAAATGATCTAGGATAGTCTCTATGCTCAGATGAATGCTACATTATTTCTTGTTGAAACCCTAAGTCACCGCGCATGCACCGGAATGTGTTTTTATCAAAGTTCAAGTCGGACATTCCGATATTACATCGGAAGTTCCGATGTGACTGGACATTCCGATGTGCATGCTTGCTTTAGTCCGATGCGTGGAACATGTATCGGAAGTTCCGATATTTTCGATCGGAAGTTCCGATACGTTGCTGCATCTTTCTAGGGTGCTCTCTGTAAATATCAGAAGTTCCGATATTTGACATCGGAAGTTCCGATGTGTTCAAACCTGAAAAAGGGAACTCTCTGGAATTATCGGACATTCCGATAGATTAGATCGGACATTCCGATGTTAAGTCGGAAGTTCCGATGTTTATATCGGACAGTCCGATATGGACTTAGAAGCATTTGTCAAGGTGCTTTTCTGGGAACATCGGAAGTTCCGATGCTGACATCGGAAGTTCCGATGCATCTTTTTCGACAGTTGAAGTGCACTCGAGTTCTGATTATTTGCGTATATCGGACATTCCGATGTTGGTATCGGAAGTTCCGATATGCAGCTGAGTGGGTGTATAACGGCTAGTTTTTGCAAGAATCTATAAATACCCCACTCATCTCTCATTACAGGGTTACACACTCTAATTGGCAGAACTCTAGAGCACTTTGAGCCCTCTCTAGTCTACTTTTGAGCCCTCCTCTTTGATCTTAGGGATCATCTAAGGAGTGAGGACTAGAAGTGAGATTTGGAGCTAGAGTAAAAAGCAAGTGTCTTTCATCTCGAGCTTTAGAGTGTTCCTCCAAGATCAATCAACAGTGCATTTGTTTCTCTTGGAGGTTGAAGGACTCCTAGACGGCTAGGGGTCGCTCACGAGCTCCCAAGGATTGTGGGACGCCGTGAGAAGTTTGTGAAGGCCGGCTCCGCCTCCGAAAGGAAAGGAACCAATAGTGGAACCAAGCCTCAAGTGTGACCGAGGTTTGGGAGGAAAGAGTTGGAATAGACCCGGCTCTTTGGAGCCTCCTCAACGGAGACGTAGGATTCCCTCAAGAATCCGAACTCCGGGAACAAATCCGTGTCTTTACTTCACTTTACTTAAGCTTATTTCCGTATTTCGTTGATCTATCTTTCTCAGATTGCTTCTCAAGTTCATTACTTTCAGCTGCTAATTGTTCGTGTCTAAAGTCGATCGGACATTCCGAACTGGTATCGGAAGTTCCGATCCAATACCGGAAGTTCCGATACTCTTTCCGCTGCGACAAATTGAGTTTAATTTTTAAATTGCCTATTCACCCCTCCCCTCTAGGCAACCTTCTCATCTTTTCACATTCGTCTGAAGCCACTATTGGATAGCCAAATTTCGGAAGTATTCACATGCGCCATCGTGGAAGCGAATCGTCTGATTCACTGCCACAGGTGATCCCAAGAGCTCTTGGTCTACCCTATCTTGATTGCCGCATTGTCTTCTAGCCGGTGCTCGTGTTGCCTTGGCCAGAGTTTGATCGGAATGTGCCGTCGTCGTTCAAGCTGCGCCACCGCCGCTTCCATGGACACCACCATCGCTGGAGGTTGCCAAAGCCCGCGATGTTCGCATCAAAACCTTTGCCTCGTTGAGAGCTTTACAGAGAGATCACTTGGGGTCGACGAAGATCAACGCTAGTGACCTTTGGTCTTTGAGCGCCGCCGTGCCGACGTGGCCACTTTCGTGGATGCCATGTGGGTGCTGACATCAGTGCCACATGTAACACCCCAAGAAATGTGAAAATAATGTAAAGTGACTAAGCATAATGCATTTTTGGATTTTCTACTAGATTTATTTGTTTTAGAATTTATTTACAACATTTAATATCTTTTTCTCCAATTTAGGGCACTCCAAAGAAACTTATAAAAACTTCAAGTAACCTAACCTGGAAGATACTTTTATAAAATACTATAATATCTAAGATGAATAAATATAAATTTTTCAAAAATTTTGCACAACGTAAAATGCCTTAAAAATTCAATTACAATTCAATAACAACAGACTTTCAGGAATTTTAATGTAAAAACCACAACAAAAAACTGAGTGAAAGCAATGAAAATGGAAGCTTTACTCATTGATCTACCTCCACAAAATTTTTCCTTTTGCCTCCTTTTGTTCGTGCCAAACCCTTCTGTTTGGATTAAAAAAGACAGATTGCAATCAGCGGGAGCAGCTTTGGTGCAAAAGAAGTGGCTTTTGAGCAAATGGTTTGGTCATTGTTCACAAGGGATGTATGGTTTCCCTCCTGCCAGGTTACAGCCGAGATCCTCATCCTCCTCTCCAGGGGAATCACCCAATGATTGAATGAATGATCATTGATCGGCAAAGCAGAAGGAATGGAGGGGCATAGTGCCCGGCCACCAGATTGGCATCAGATAAAGCAGCCTTGATCTCTAGGAATGCCATCATGAGCCGATGATTAGATCTGAACTAAACAAAAGAAAACTCCACAGAACAAACGGTAAGCTGATATTCCAGAAGGACAAGCGGTTCTCTTTATTCTCATGCAGGTGTATGAACAATCTAGTATTTTACATGATCCTCAGCTTTGCACGGTGCAATATACAGTGGACATAGTGGTGGCCTTTTTTTTGCTGTGGAAGCTTGATGTGTAAACAGTTGCTAAGGGGGAAGCTTGCACCAGATGCTGACAACCATGCTATCCTAAAAAAAGAAAACTCGCCTTTTCATTGGCACTATTGAATTCGGCAATCGACATTGGAATGACAGATTCAAATGCTACAGTCCGAAGGTGCTGCCTGCAAAGCACTAAAGGTCTTGACTTAAGAGGTCCCTTATGATTTACTGTTCCTGTCAACCGACAAATAACAAACAACCAGGTTAAAGTCGGTGTGTAAATCAGGCTAAAACGCAGAGATCATAACTGACCTAACACGGCTATATTCAACAGTCAGATACTTTAGGGATTTCCAGTTAGTCTTTTAGCAAAGTAACTCCATGCTATACAGATATACA
Organism: Rhipidocladum racemiflorum; assembly: GCA_036346355.1. NCBI lineage: Eukaryota > Viridiplantae > Streptophyta > Magnoliopsida > Poales > Poaceae > Rhipidocladum > Rhipidocladum racemiflorum. Next base: position 28,548,208 of record CM070571.1, read on the forward strand.
AATTGTGGCTATCTTGTCTGAATGCCATATAAATTTTGCAAATGCACACAATATGATGCGAAATTATAAGGGTATATCTGAAAAAGGGCGCAACACTCTGGATAACCAGGGTTTTCAAGAAAGCACCCATATAACATTCCTCTTTGCTATCTTGCTAAATTCTATACAATTTTTGCAAGTAAACACAACATGTTGTAAACTTACCGGAAGAAATCAGAAAAGCACGCAACACTCTGTAACACTCTAAACAACACAATTACTGTTAGCTATATTGTCTGAATTTTCTAGAAATCAGCACGAAACCATTCCTCGCCAAATTGCAGCAGCTGTCAACCACTGGAGTAGATTAACATTTGATATTGAACTAGTTACCATGGCAGCTAGCTACAAAGAGGTATTAGCCACCTAATTGCAACAAATTAGGCGCCGTTTGGCAAAATAATGATGTCATTATTAATTCCGCCTGTCTAAGCCAGGAAAAAGGAGGATGGTTGTGATAAGCTTGGCGAGCCAACGTAAAAAAAATAGCCTTCTTTTCATAGAACGAAACCTAAGAGATGACTTTGATTGGGTTTCATTTCTAGTCTACCCCAACTTGTTTGGGACAAAAGGCTTGGTGGTGGTGGTGGTTGTTGTTGTTGTAAAGATACGTCATTCTTATGTTCTAAGCAGTTGCCAGCCAATGAAATTAAGGTACAACTGAAATGTTGAGATGAACAAAAGGAAGGCCGGTAATTTCTTGCGGTAATACTGATATTGGTGCTACAGGGTTAAGGTAAAAACAGAAAGACCCTAAAGAGAACAAAACATAAATCAAATACTACATCATAACGGTTTACAGATAGCAATTTCCTCTTTACAACCACTTAACGCTGTACAGGTAATATGTCTGAATTGAAAACCATGCTTACCATGTACAATGTGCATAGTGATTAAACAAACAAATTTCATATGCTATTTTGATCATAACTCAATATGTTATACTATGAACCACAGAATCAGATAGACTTTTTAGGCAATATTAACGTTATTTCCTTCCATCATATAGCCATTGCTATTGAACGGGGTTGCAACTTTTTGAAACAACATGACTGCAGGTATTCGCAATGCCAGACATTGAAGACTTCAGTTATTTTGGGAGTACCTACAGTTGTAATATACTAATATGGGCGGTTGCTTCAAGCCTTCAAATGCAGCTCTGAAAAGAACCGCTAATGCCAAATATTGACACCCTTTGTCATTGATAGTCACGCTTCTTAAATGGACAACTTCTTCCCACTCCCAGCAAATCAAATGCTCCATGTATTGAATCGTCTTTTCTTTTAGTTGGTACATACAGTTTTACTTCACCATCAACTCTGGACTTGACGTGAGTGTTAGACTCAAGAATTTGAGATACGCATCTAAAGGCACAAATGTGCAGGTAACACTGCCTTCGGATACCTTAATCAGGTGCCCTACAATCTATGAAATTTAAATTTCAGGTCACAGAGAGAGGCAATGCTTCCCATTCTTACAGGTCAAGTTGACCGATCGGACTAAACCATTCAACCTTGTCTACTACCAAACCAAGCTCATACTGAAAAAAAGATGAAGTACAGTCCAAAAGAAGCACAAAGTTACGTAGCAAACCTCATGGCATTGTGCTAAATTGCACATAGAGTTGACCGAAGTGAGCAATAGATAGATTGGCCAACCTTTCACAGCACAATTCCAATTACAACTAAACTACAGTATCTGTCCCATTCTCGTAGTCTCTTTGACATCAAGATACAGCTAACCAAATCAGACAATACTGGCCATGCAGACACCAACCTAGTCTATAATCTACAACAGCACAACTACCTACAACACTGAATCACGTATTCACGAGTCTGTTTGAAGCACAATACCTCCAAACGAGTCAAGAGTCAAGAACACTGGAAATAATGAATCATCGATTCATATGTTCGATTGAACAACAACACATCCAAATTAGAAAAAGGAAGAAACTTGCGGTGGTGGAGCTTTCACCTTTGGGCCTGGGACTGGTAGAACTTGGAGATGCGGCCGCGGTTAGGGGGCTTGGGCTTGACGGGTTTCTTCCGCCACAGCCCGGCGATCTCCTGCACCAGCGGGACGTGCACCAGCACCGTCCTCCACGACACGTACCAACCTGGGACACTCGCCCAAGACGAACGAATCAAGAAAGCCCCAAACCAAAGCAAGGAAGCGAGCCGAGGAGAGCAGAGGGTGCCGTACTGATGAAGATGAGGGAGAGGACGAACGCGATGGCGAGGACGGGTCGGAGCACGAAGACTACAGCGAGCTCCCACGCCGCCGCAAGGCTGCCTCCGGCCATGGCGCCGGCGGTGGTTTGCAAGGCGTGAAGGAATCTCGTTTTGGGGGAAGGTATCGGTGCGTGAGCCTATGACATGTGGGGCCACGGTAAGGAGGGGTTGGTTACTCGTTGGCGCGAGCGAAGGAATAGTCCCGTCCACGATAGCTGCTTGTGAGAGGTGTAAACGAACAGAATTCAAAGTGGGTAGTGTTCAAATCATATCCATATATATCTTTAAGGATTCAAAGAGATGTAAACGAACAGAATTCAAAGAGGTGTAAACGAACAGAATTCAGCTTATTATTTTGTTGGGACACGAGGGCTTTCGTTTAAATGAAATTGACACAAAAATAGAAGGCAGGGTCTATAAGGATGGATGATATAGTGGTGGATATTCGATACTTTTTTTTGCATAAAATGAGCCATCGAGATAAGGTATGTAACATCCTACTTTTTACATTTTTGAATTTGTCCTAAGTATTTTGGCCTTTTCAAAAAATTTCGTAATTCTATTGCTAATTAAAGCTTAATTTGGAATTTCTATAATTCAAAAAGGATTTAATATAATTAATATTCAATGAAAACTAGTTAACAATATTTTAATTGGGTTCTGTATGCTTTAAAGTATTTTACATAAATTTTTGGAATTTTTTCAAGTTTATTTGCTATTTATTTGAAGTTTATTTGCATTTTCTATATTTTCTAAAAAGGAAAAACCAAAAAGAATATGTTTAACAGCCTTTGGGCCGAAGCTAGCCCGTCTGGCCCAAGTCAGCTACATGGCTAGCCCAGACAACCCAACTTGTTGTAGGATCAAAGATAACTGACTAGAAGGGGGTGAATATGTGGTTTTGTAAAATTTTTGGCTCTAATTGTAATAATGAAGCAAGTAATAGTAAAAAGAGAATTTTGACAATCAAGGTCTAAATCTTCTAGGTTTCACTAAAGTGCACCAACAAGCTAAGTTTAAGCAACGACACAATGCTAGTTACAAGAGCAAGAATAAATAAGCTATGAAAATAAATTTGCTCAAAAGAGTACAAGTGATCAAACCACAGAGAAATGGACACGAATTTTATCACGTGGTCTCGGAGACTTGCCGGTCTCCCTTATCCACGTTGAGGTTGCGCGACCAACTCAAGCCAGCTCCTTGCGCAAATGAGCCTTCCTCAATCACTATTGTTAGCTCATCCCTGCTCCAAGTAGGCAAGCTCCAGCCTTCACAAACCACCAGGCCTTCTCAAGAGCTTCTTGAAAGGATGACCAGTTCCACAAGCCTCCAAGCCATCTAAGAGGTGGCAGCCTCCAAGAAAATAGACTTGATGTTTGCTTGAAGGATTTTGAGTGCTCTAATGGCTCAATTTAATGCAATGCACTCAAAGCTCTCAATAACTCACAATTTTGAGAAATGAATGCACTAGAGTGAAGAAAGAGTTGCAAGGACTCAAGATGTATTCAATAATGTCATTAACCATGACCTTGATGTAGGTGGGGGATATTTATAACCCCACCAAAAAACTAGCCGTTAGGGCAAAATTCCAAAAAAATCAGCTGAGTCCGGCACCACCGCCCTCTGAGACCCGGTAGTGCCAGCTAGGGTTCCAACGGTAGACCTAGTGCATTAAATGCACTAGGTACTGACTGTTAGCCCACTTGCACGCAAAGTCCGGCACTACCGCCCTCTTGGGTCGGTAGTGCCGCATTTTGAAATGGGGCAAAATCGGGTGCTACTGGAAAATAACTATAGGAGTTAACGGGGCGGTATTGTCGCTCACCCGGCAATACTGCTCCTTAGTGCCAACAGTGCCGCTCGGAGCCCAGTCACAAAAAAAAGTGTCTCTATTAAAAAGCTACCGGCGTTACTGGGGCGGTACTGCCACTCACTCGGCAGTACCGCTCCGTTGCTGCAGTAGTACAGCTCTGAGACAAGCCGTAGAGACACTTGTTCTGTAAAATCACTACCGCCGTATTAGGGGCGGTACTGCCACTCACTAGGTAGTACCACTCCCAACACGCGGTAGTGCCGGCCTCTGAAGTGTGCAAATTCTTACCTTCTGTTAAATAACTACCACCCTCTTGTGGGTGGTACTGCCGCACCTCCAGTAGTACCGCCCCTTAGGGGCCGATAGTGCCGCTTTTGACAATAAAGCCAGACTTTGAAAAAGGATTTGGTGCAAATGCATGAGTAGAGTTATCACATTAATTGACCATTTAGATCTACTCATTTTCAAGCTACTAATCAAGTCCCCCTTAATAGTACGGCACATAATCTAGCAACCCGATTTTTCTCCAAACACCAAGATCGGTAAAATGCTATAAAAGGTCCTTAATTCTTTTATACCTTGATCCATATGTTGACTTTAAATTTTGGCTCATGACATTGCTTTTCATATTCCTTTGATGAGGACCAACCACCTTTTGCTCACAACGCAAATCATTAGTACATAAATATTGATTGTCATTAATTACCAAAACCAAGCAAAATTGAGGGCCTAGATGCTTCACCCATGCCAAGGCCCGATCCATCAGCTTGCACTTGCGTAAGATGCTGATAGGTGGGACCCACTTGTCAGGGTCTTCCCCTCCGTATCTGAGCCGCACTCTGGGAGCTCATCGTGTCCACCTTGGTTTCTACCTTCGTTCTGAGCGCAACAAGGACTCTTAGGGCTATATAAGAAGCAAAATGTGACCGCTTTGAGCCAACAAACCCAGACCCTAGATCCATTCGTCTCAAGCCACTATTGGATAGCCAAATTTCGGAAGTATTCACATGCGCCATCGTGGAAGAGAATCGTCTGATTCACTGCCACAAGTGATCCCAAGAGCTCTTGGTCTACCCTATCTTGATTGCCGCATTGTCTTCTAGCCGGTGCTCGTGTTGCCTTGGCCAGAGTTTGATCGGAATGTGCCGTCGTCGTTCAAGCTGCGCCACCGCCGCTTCCATGGACACCACCATCGCTGGAGGTTGCCAAAGCCCGCGATGTTTGCATCAAAACCTTTGCCTCGTTGAGAGCTTTACAAAGAGATCACTTGGGGTCGACGAAGATCAACGCTAGTGACCTTTGGTCTTTGAGCGCCGCCGTGCCGACGTGGCCACTTTCGTGGATGCCATGTGGGTCTTGACATCGATTGCCACATGTAACACCCCAAGAAATGTGAAAATAATGTAAAGTGACTAAGCATAATGCATTTTTGGATTTTCTACTAGATTTATTTGTTTTAGAATTTATTTACAACATTTAATATCTTTTTCTCCAATTTAGGGCACTCCAAAGAAACTTATAAAAACTTCAAGTAACCTAACCTGGAAGATACTTTTATAAAATACTATAATATCTAAGATGAATAAATATAAATTTTTCAAAAATTTTGCACAACGTAAAATGCCTTAAAAATTCAATTACAATTCAATAACAACAGACTTTCAGGAATTTTAATGTAAAAACCACAACAAAAAAACTGAGTGAAAGCAAGGAAAATGGAAGCTTTACTCATTGATCTACCTCCACAAAATTTTTCCTTTTGCCTAAAGCCACAAAAAGACAGTCACAAACATCCAAACCGAAAAGGAGAATTTTGGTGCTACTACAGTACGTGCACGGAGCGTTTGGCAAAATGTCGTTGGTCGCTGTCACGCCATCGCGCCACGCTACCGTTCCTCCGTGCACAAGCTGCTATGCCGTAGCCTGTGATCGAACGCCATCATGCCCTCACCTTTCTCCTCCCTCTCTCTGCCCATGACGATGAGACGTGATGTCGTGCCATGCACGCGCGCGATAGACTGAGTGTGCCAGCCGGTCATAGCCTTGTCGACTCTGTTGCCCATCCCGTGCCTTACCTGCTCCGCGTGCCTCGCTTTAAAAATCCAGCTAGTAGCTCGCCTAATGCCCCCCGCTCGCCCGTACCTCGCCCTATCATTGAGAACACGCCAAGCTCGGGGAAGAGGCCAGCGAGCATGTCTCTTCAAAATCCTTCACCGAGAGAGCCCATCAACCAATTACGCTCGCCACGAATTGTCATTCGATTCTCTAAACCTTTCCCTCACCTTGATTGTAACTCCACCAACCGTAGCGTTGCCACCGCAGACTTCGTCTTCCTTTGCTCCGGCCACACATCAACAAGCCACCTTGGCCATTCTCTACCGCACCGAGGTAGCGCATTCAACTCCTCTTCACCCCTGGAGCTTTTCCCCCACTTGACCAAGCTCAAGCCGCCTTCTTCACCCACGGTCACGGCCACAGCTGTACGCCACCCCTCTCCACCGCTAGCCCTCCTCGCTGCCGCACAACCGCAGCCGGTCGGTGCCCTGAGACCACCTCGGCTCTCAAGTGCCCACCGAGCCACCAGCTAGCCTTTCTTCACCACCAGCGAGCTCCCCTGGTACCGCCCCTGCTTCGGCTCACTGAGCAATGGGCTCGAGCTGTCGGTGACTCGCACTCACGCGGTCAATGACGCGTGGGACCACGTTGTCAGTCGACGGATTGGTTTTCAAATCCCGCAAAAATGTAAAATTTGGAACACATATTTTGCTATTTTCAGCTAATTTCAAAAACTAACAAGATTCAAATGATTATAAATTTTGCTAGGAAACTCCAAATTTAGTGAGACAAGTCCAAAATTTATGTAAATTTTGAATATGAAAAAATATTTTAGTTTTGGTCACTGTACAGTAAATAAGCTCAAATTTAAGGTATAGCCTAGAATGTGTACTATGTAAAATTTTCACAAATCAAATTCAAATATGATGAAACCAATTTTATGTAATCTTGAGGCTATGAGAATTCCAAATATGTAAAAATATCCATATGTGAGCTTAGCTTGTACCAAATGCTTAAATAGGATAATTTCAATGCATTAAAAAAAATCAAATGTTTATAACTTGTGCAAATAAATTTTAAAATTAGTGAAACTAATTCCTATGATATTTTAAAATGATACATTCTGTTTATACAAAAATATTTAGGTTTTATGCTCTGTTTATGAAAGTGCATCTAGGCCCCCAAATTGGTTTTGGTTTATTAATGACAAGCGATTAAAGAGACTAATGTCTTCAATGAGCTTATGAGCAGGTTAAAGATTAAATGTGAGATCATCTACATGCGAAGGATACCCTCAAACAAGATTACGCGAGAAAAATGGCATTACGCTTGTATTTTCTATGTTTTGTGTCGTAGGAATGCCGTACTATTAAGAGGGATCGATGCATCGTAAATGATCTAGGATAGTCTCTATGCTCAGATGAATGTTACTTCAATTCAAATTGAGACCCTAAGTCACCGCGTATGCACCGGAATGTGTTTCTTTCAATGTTCAAGTCGGACATTCCGATATTATATCGGAAGTTCCGATGTGACCGGACATTCCGATGTGCATGCTTGCTTCAGTCCGGTATGTGGTAAATGCATCGGAAGTTCCGATAATTTCGATCGGAAGTTCCGATGCGTTGTTGATGCCTTCTAGGATGCTCTCCGAAATATCGGAAGTTCCGATATTTGACATCGAAGTTCCGATGTGTTCAAACCGAAAAAAGGAGCTCTTCGAATTATCGGACACTCCGATATAGTGGATCGGACATTCGATGTTAAGTCGGAAGTTAGATGGTTATATCGGACAGTCCGATATGGACTTAGAAGCATATTGTTAAGGGTTTTTCTGGGAACATCGGAAGTTCCGATATTGACATCGGAAGTTCCGATGCACCTTTTTCAACAGTGGTAGTGCGCTTGAGTTTGGATTGGTTGCACATATCGGACATTAGATGTTGATATCTAAGTTCCGATATGCAGCTGAGTGGGTGTATAACGGCTAGTTTTTGCAAGAATCTATAAATACCCCACTCCTCTCTCATTTGAGGGTTACACACTCTATTGGACAGAACTCTAGTGCACCTTGAGCCCTTCCTAGTCTACTTTTGAGCCCTCCTCTTTGATCTTAGGGATCATCCAAGGAGTGAGGACTAGAAAAGAGATTTGGAGCTAAGAGTGAAAAGCAAGTGTCATTCATCTCGAGCTTAAGAGTGTTCCTCCAAGATCGTTCAACAGTGCATTTGTTTCTCTTGGAGGTTGAAGGACTCCAAGACGGCTAGGTGTCGATCGCGAGCTCCCAAGGATTGTGGGACCCGTGAGAAGTTTGTGAAGGCCGGCTCCGCCTCCGAAAGGAAAGGAACCAATAGTGGAACCAAGCCTCAAGTGTGACCGAGGTTTGGGAGGAAAGGGTTGGAAAAGACCCGGCTCTTTGGAGCCTCCTCAACGGAGACATAGGATTCCCTCAAGAATCCGAACTCCGGGATCAAATCCGCGTCTTTACCTTACTTTACTTAAGCTTGTTTTCTTATTTAGTTGATATATCGTTCTTAGATTGCATTCCAAGTTCTTTACTCTCAGTTATCAATTGTCCGCGTCTAAAGTCGATCGGACATTCCGAACTGGTATCGGAAGTTCCGATTATATCGGAAGTTCCGATCCAATACCGGAAGTTCCGATACTCTTTCCGCTGCGACAAATTTAGTTTAAATTTTAAACTGCCTATTCACCCCCCCCCTCTAGGCAACTTTCTCATCTTTTCAATTGGTATCAGAGCCGTACCTTCTCGAAGGCTTAACCGCTTGAAGGAACGTGATGGCCAACACTGGATTGAAGGTTGTCGTGTCAGGGGAAGAAGGTAGTCCAAAGGCCGGACATGGAACTCCCACGAGGACCAAGGAAGGTGACACCTCCACGTCATCGCAGGGAGCTCAAATTCCTTTTAATTATGAAAAATTGAATACTTCTTCTTCGCATTCCTATATTATCAGGTGCTCCTCGGGCGTGCGCCATTTTGATGGCACGTATTATTCCGCTTGGAGGCACAAGATGAAAATGCATTTGATGTCTCTCCATCCTAGTGTGTGGAAGATTATGTGTACAGGTTTAGACATACCGGAAGACGACATGGAGCTTACACCGCAACAAGAACAAAACATCCACCGTAATGCTCAAGCCGCGAGTGTTTTGCTTGGAGCTTTGAGTCCCGAAGAATTCAACAAGGTTGATGGTCTAGAAGAAGCCAAAGAGATATGGGACACACTCCAAGTAGCTCACGAAGGAACATCAAGTGTGAGGGAATCAAGGATTGAGTTACTTGAAGGAAAGTTGGGGAGGTTTGTCATGAACGATGATGAAACTCCGCAACAAATGTATGATCGCTTGATGATCCTTGTGAACAAGATCCGAGGGCTTGGAAGCAAGGACATGACGGACCACGTTGTGGTGAAGAGGATGTTGAGAGCCTTTGCTCCAAGGAATTCGACTCTCGTAACACTTATACGAGAGCGAAAAGATTTCAAAAGGCTTACTCCTAATGATGTGCTAGAAAGAATTCTATCGCATGAGCTTATGGAGGAAGAAGCAAAAGAGGTGAAGAACCTTGCCAAGCAAAGCTCAAGCTCAAGACCGAAGCAAATAGCTTTGAAGGCAAGCAAAAAGGAAGAATCAACATCAAGTGATGAAGAGGAAGATGAGAGCGAAGACGAAGAAGACTGGGCTCTAATTGCGAGGAAATTCCAAACGTTCCGCAAATACGACGGGTCACGCACATACAAGAAGAACAACACTGACACATCAAGAGGAAGAAGAAACACCAAAAGGGCTTGCTATGAGTGCGGTGAAGTTGGACACTTCATCGCCGATTGTCCAAAGAAGAAGAACAACCAAAATGAGACCAAGAAGAATGAGCCGCTCAAGAAGAACAAGACGCGTACAAGAAGAAGTACTCAAGGCGAGCTCACATTGGAGAAGAATGGGATTCAAACGACTCAGACCGACACCGATGATGAAGGAGTCGCCACCCTCGCCATTGAAGCCGCTCCACCAACAACGTCACTCTTCGGGAATTGAGCGACAACGACTGACCACGACGCGCCTATTTGTCTTATGGCCAAAGGGCGCAAGGTAATGGCTAAAACAAAACCCCTAGTAGTGATAGTGAATTAGAGAGCGATGATGATTAAGATGATGATTTATTATGCAACTTAAACAAATCTACCATTGCAAAAATCAATAAACTATAGAAAAGAATAGATAGCCAAGAGGAGACTCTTGAAAAGCAAGAAGAATTGCTAATTTGTGAAAAGAAGAGAAATCTTGTTTTTGAAAAGCTCCTCATAGCGGAAAAGGAGAAAATTGAATTGCTAACCAAAGATCTTGACTTGGCTAACAATTCAATCACGATCCTTAAGAGTTCAAATGAATCGCTTCAAGAGAATGTTATTAGCTTGGAAAACAATCTTCAAGCTCTTGAAGTGCAAATTGAGTCTCTTAATGACCTCAACTCTCCAATCATTAATTCCTCAATGGCTTCTATTCCTTCCACTAGTAATGGTTGCTCTCGTTGCTATAATATTGATATTAATGCTTGCTCTACTAATTCCCAACTTGTGCAAGTATTAAAAGGAGAAAACGAGAGATTGAATGCTTTGGTAAAGTATGGTTGCATCAAGACTTATCAATCCAAGGATGCCTCTACAAAACAATCAACACTCGTGGAAACAAAAATAAAGAAGGGCTAGGATATGATAAGTACGATTGCAAGGGAAATGATCGTGTGGTGGTAAAAGGTAAGGATTGCATCAAGTTTGTCAAAGGAAATGAAAAGCAACCATTGACCACCACACAAGTCATTGAGACCGGGCAAGAATCAAAGAAGTATCTTCAACATCATACAACTCATCCCATTCACTATGCATCATATATGTTGAAGAGAAATCACCGTGGTAAAGTGATTGCTCATTTTGTCGGTGCCCATAACTCCAGTGAAAAGAGTAAGAAGAAGGTGTGGGTACCGAAGGTTTTAATCACTAACATGCAAGGACCCAAAAGAATTTGGGTACCTAAAACCAAGGTCTAATGTGCTCTTGTAGGATTATACCTCCGGTGGATCAAGTTGGGTGCTTGATAGTGGTTGCACAAACCACATGACCGGAGAAAAGAAAATGTTTTCATCTTTTGATGAAAAAGGGTCACAATATGAAAACATTGTGTTTGGTGACAATGGTAAAGGTGAGGTAATGGGGTTAGGTAAAATTGCTATTTATAATGATCATTCCATTTCAAATGTTCTCCTAGTTAAATCTTTAAATTACAACTTGTTGTCCGTATCGCAATTGTGTGAGATGGGCTACAATTGTCTATTTACTAATGTGGATGTGACCGTCTTGAGAAGGGATGATTCCTCAATTGCCTTTAAAGGATATTTGAAGGGTAAGCTCTATTTGGTTGATTTCAATGCAAATAGCGCTAAACTTCAAACATGTCTTATGGCAAAGTCTAGCATGGGTTGGTTGTGGCATCGCCGGCTAGCCCATGTTGGCATGAGAAATCTCGACAAGCTTCTAAAAGGTGATCACATCATTGGACTAACGAATGTTGAGTTTGAGAAAAATAGGATTTGTAGCGCTTGTCAAGCCGGAAAGCAAGTTGGAGCGCGACATCCCGCGAAGAACATCATGACGACGACAAAACCATTGGAGCTTCTACACATGGACCTCTTCGGACCCGTTGCTTATATAAGCATCGGAGGTAACAAGTATGGTTTAGTTATTGTTGATGATTTTTCTCGCTTCACGTGGGTATTCTTTTTGCAAGAGAAAAGTGAAACACAAGGGATAATCAAGAAGTTTGCAAGAAGAGCCCAAAATGAATTCGAGTTGAGGATCAAGAAGATTCGAAGCGATAATGGAAGTGAATTCAAGAATACTCAAGTAAAAGAATTCCTTGATGAAGAAGGAATCAAGCACGAGTTCTCCGCTCCATACTACCCTCAACAAAATGGAGTGGTAGAAAGAAAGAATCGGACTTTGATCGAGATGGCAAGAACAATGCTTGATGAGTACAAGATCTCCGACCATTTTTGGGCGGAAGCCGTCAACACCGCTTGTCATGCCATCAACCGATTATATCTCCACAAGATATTGAAGAAAACGGCATATAAACTCCTCACCGGTAACAAACCAAACATTTCATATTTTAGAGTTTTTGGTAGCAAATGCTTTATCCTAAACAAGAAGCCTAAGAACTCCAAATTCGCTCCAAAGATCGATGAAGGTTTCTTGCTAGGATATGGATCGAATGCTTACGCCTATCGCGTTTTCAACAAAACTTCGGGTTGTGTTGAAATAGCGAGAGACGTGACATTTAATGAATCTAACGGCTCTCAAGTAGAGCAAGTTGATTTAAATGTGCTAGAAAATGAGGAAGAGCCAAGCATTGCAATCAAGAAGATGGCAATAGGTGAAGTGAGGCCGCAAGAAAAGGTACAACAAGACAATTCATCTACACAAGTCGAGCCTCCTACTTCAAGCCAAAGTCAAGACATTCCTCTAGAGAGTACAAGCAAACTCGTGGAGGATGCTCAAGATGAAGATCTTGAACCAATCCAACATGTCTCTCAAATGCCACATCCGAGGGTGCATCAAAGTATTCAAAGAGACCACCCCGTCGATAACATTCTCGGTGACATTCAAAAGGGGGTAACTACACGCTCTAGAGTAGCTAATTTTTGTGAATTTTACTCATTTGTGTCTACTTTGGAACCTTTGAAGGTTGAAGATGCACTAAGAGATCCGGATTGGATAATGGCTATGCATGAAGAGCTTAACAACTTCGTTAGAAACAAAGTGTGGTCACTAGTGGAAAGGCCTAATCAAAACGTGATTGGAACCAAATGGGTCTTCCGCAACAAACAAGACGAGAACGGAGTTGTCACAAGAAATAAAGCTCGGTTGGTAGCTCAAGGATTCACTCAAATTGAAGATTTGGATTTTGGTGAGACTTATGCTCCCGTTGCTAGATTAGAATCAATTCGTATATTGGTTGCATGTGCTACTCACCATGATTTCAAGCTTTATCAAATGGACGTCAAGAGTGCTTTCCTAAATGGTCCAATCGCCGAATTGGTCTACGTTGAGCAACCGCCGGGAATGGAGGATCATAAGAACCCTACTCATGTCTACAAACTCCATAAGGCGCTCTGTGCTTAAGCAAGCACCTAGAGCATGGTATGAATGCCTTAAGGATTTTCTTATTAAAAAGGGTTTCGAAATTGGTAAAGTCGATCCTACTCTCTTCACAAAATATGTTGATAATGATTTATTTGTGTGCCAAATATATGTCGATGACATTATATTTGGGTCCACTAATAAAAACTTTTGTGAGGAATTTAGTAGGTTGATGACGAAGAGATTTGAGATGTCAATGATGGGTGAATTGAAATTCTTTCTTGGATTTCAAATCAAACAACTCAAGGAAGGGACGTTCCTATGTCAAACAAAGTACATCAAAGATATGCTCAAGAAGTTTGACATGGAGAACGCCAAGCCAATTCATACACCAATGACATCCAACGGTCATCTTGGTCTAAATGAAGAAGGTAACCATGTGGATCAAAAGGTATATCGATCCATGATAGGTTCATTGCTTTACCTTTGTGCATCTAGGCCTGATATTATGCTTAGTGTGTGTATGTGTGCAAGATTTCAAGCCGCTCCGAGAGAGTGCCACCTAGTAGCCGTGAAAAGAATTCTTAGATATTTAGTTCACACACCTAGTTTAGGGCTTTGGTATCCTAAAGGATTAAAATTCGATTTGATTGGTTATTCTGATGTCGATTATGCGGGTTGCAAAGTGGATAGAAAAAGCACTTCGGGGACTTGTCAATTTCTAGGTAGATCACTAGTGTCTTGGTCCTCAAAGAAACAAAATTCAGTTGCTCTATCCACCGCGGAAGCCGAATACATTGCCGCAGGAAGTTGTTGTGCATAATTGTTATGGATGAGGCAAACCTTGAAGGATTTTGGTTTTTGTATGGAAAAGGTACCACTCTTATGTGACAATGAGAGTGCGATCAAAATAGCCAACAATCCCGTTCAACACTCTCGGACCAAGCACATAGATATCCGACACCACTTCCTTAGAGATCACTCTCTGAAGGGAGACATAGATATTACCTATGTGAGAACCGAAAAACAATTGTCCGATATCTTTACCAAACCTTTAGATGAGAAGCGCTTTTGCGAGCTTAGAAGTGAGCTAAATGTCCTAGACTATCGGAATGTGTCTTGAAAGATTGCACTCATTGACTGCTGCTAGTTAGCTCAATCTCAAAACAAAACGATTGGAAAAACCTATTTAGTGTATTTCAAAATGTTTTTGTTGGATCTTAATCTCGGATCAATCCACTTGTAATCATAGTTTTGATTGCTTGAATGCCTGCTGATGACAAGTGGAGTGATCCTCCTTAAGTTCACATGACTCAGAGTTTTCAGACTTCACTCAAAATCCTTGTTTCTTTCTCTGTTGGCTGGAAAAATCAACACATCGGAACATCCGATCAAATCATCGGAATATCCGATGTCTGGCAGTTTTTCCACATCGGAACTTCCGATGTAATATCGGAACTTCCGATGTGACCTCCGCACTTAAAAAGTGCCCGTACCCTTTCACTTTCTTTTGTCCTTTTCCTCGTGTCTCTTTGGCCTCTCCTTCCCCTTTTCATCTTTGTGCCGTTATCGGAGATTCCGACCTCTCGGAACTTCCGATCTTCGCTTGGGAAGGACTCCATCTTGAAGAGAACCGATCTCTCCGCGTGATTTCTCCGTGTTCTTCGTGAGGTAAACCCTAGGGCTCAATCCTTTCCTTTTGGATCTAGGGCATCTTTTTGAGAAATCGTTTCGGTGATCTTGTTCATCTATTCCTTTGGTTCATTCCTGTCAAGTTTCATCTCTTTGTATCGGTTGGTTTGGGAGAAACGTTGTGTTGGTTTAGATCCGTAAACATCGGACATTCCGATCGAAATTATCGGAACTTCCGATCTCATGTCGGAACTTCCGATATTAAATCGGAACTTCCGATGTCTACAGAAACCAAACCAAAGCAGGATTGTTCCTCTCGTAAGCTTAACCGATTTCGCTCTTGTCCTTAGATCAATGGATCCCAGTCAAGGTGGCTCTCAGCCCCCAGCAGACCCAGCAGTGGTAGGCGCCAAAAGGCCAAGGCAGACCCCGACAGGAACGAGAACCAAAAAGGCTGCGGGTAGAGGAAGAGGAAGAGGCGTGGAGGCCCGAGGATTCAAATCGGTGACCCTCACTTTGATCCTCCTGCTCAGACAGTGAATGTACCTCGAGGAGCTCCATTGCCTTCCAGGAAGGGCAAAGCTGTGGCAGGGGCTTCTCAATCTCGGCCGATGCAGACCAGCCAGCCTCCAAGGCTCAGACAGGCGTAAAGAAATCCTCGTCTCAAGAGGAAACCCACGAGCTACAAAGGGAAAGCCGCCAAAGTGCGCGGCCGAGAGCGAACCCAGGCGATTGCTCGATTCTCGACCGACTATCGCTTCGGAATTTCTTTCAGCAGACTTCTACGAGTCTATCATCTTGACTAGGAAGAATCCAATCATTACGATGCGATGGGTCGATCGGGACTACATGGTCGCAGCCGATGATGCCATCTTCACCGAGGTCATAGCAGCGTGTGAGAAGCTGGGACAAAGAGGATTATGAGTTTTCAAAGACGATCGAACATTGAGATTATTGCTCGGTTCTACTCCACCTTGTACATCTCCAGGACAGAGTCTCCACCTTGCATTGGATGATCAAGGAGTTTGGTATGAGATTTCCTATGTGAACTTTGCTCGGTGTCTTGGATTCACCGGAAGGTATTTGTCGTGACAAGGATCAAATTCATAATGAAGTTTCTCTTGGTGCTTCCAACCTGAACTTTCTCTATGATGGAGATGTAGACTTTGAGGAGGGAAGCACAAAAGGCATGAAGCCTTTCTTTGCCTGTCTCAACAAAGTTGTTCGTAAAGACGCTGGCTCCCAAAGAAGGTGATCCTCTCATGTTCTATCTTACACAAGAAATCTGCTGAGTAGGATGCAAGATGGACAGCGTCCTTTTGATGTCTTCGATTTCATTTGGAATGAGATCCGTTTGATCGCTTCGAGAGCCAAAGAGAAGCCGTGGTTATGCTCCTTTCATTATGCATATGATTGAGCACATCACTCATCGACACTTTGAGTATGATGCTAGGCATACTTGGAGTGCGGTCGAGCGATCAAGGCCCCAAATTTCACCGCTAGGGCGTGCCTCGACTAGAGGTCTTTGCCTCCTCCTCCTCCACTTTGCTCCTCACCTCTGTACCGCTAGTGGATCATCCTCTCCAATCCTCCGCGCTTTGAAGTCAATCTTTGTCTGTGCAAGGGCAATGCAAGAAATAAGACAAAAGAACACCAAGAGACTCAAGGACATTCAGAGGCACTTAAATCTAGAGTGTTCAGAGGATGAGAGCAGTGAAGAAGAAGTTGAGGATCCTTTTGCTCCAGCGCCTGCAACTTCAGACGAGTCCGAGGACGATGATGAGTCTGGCTCTGATGCTGCTTCCGAGGAGTCGGACTAGTTTTCTCTCTCTCTATCTCCTTTTTCTCCTTTCTGGTGCTTGATGCCAAAGGGGGAGAAGAGAAAGAAAGCTTACCCTCGTTTTATCATCCTTCGATTAGTTTCGTTTCCAAACTTTGTTATCATGTGAACTCGGGACTTGTTACTTGTTGCTTTTTGTCATTACTTAGCAATGTTGGATGATTGTTACTCGTACTCGTTTTATGGATGTTTTAATATTAATGATTATTCAATTGTTAGCATTCATATTGTTCGTCTCTGTATATGCTCAGTTCTAGGGGGAGCTCCTGCAAAATTCATTTCAAATTGTGCATTCGCGATCGTTTCCTTTTCAATGCACATCTTCAGGGGGAGCTAAACCTAGACTAATCTCTCATTATATCTGTTTCATTGTAAGCTTTAATCGGGTTGTCATCAATCACCAAAAAGGGGGAGATTGAAAGTGCATCTAGGCCCCCAAATTGGTTTTGGTTTATTAATGACAAGCGATTAAAGAGACTAATGTCTTCAATGAGCTTATGAGCAGGTTAAAGATTAAATGTGAGATCATCTACATGCGAAGGATACCCTCAAACAAGATTACGCGAGAAAAATGGCATTACGCTTGTATTTTCTATGTTTTGTGTCGTAGGAATGACGTACTATTAAGAGGGATCGATGCATCGTAAATGATCTAGGATAGTCTCTATGCTCAGATGAATGTTACTTCAATTCAAATTGAGACCCTAAGTCACCGCGTATGCACCGGAATGTGTTTCTTTCAATGTTCAAGTCGGACATTCCGATATTATATCGGAAGTTCCGATGTGATCGGACATTCCGATGTGCATGCTTGCTTCAGTCCGGTATGTGGTAAATGCATCGGAAGTTCCGATAATTTCGATCGGAAGTTCCGATGCGTTGTTGATGCCTTCTAGGATGCTCTCTGGAAATATCGGAAGTTCCGATATTTGACATCGGAAGTTCCGATGTGTTCAAACCGAAAAAAGGGAGCTCTCTGGAATTATCGGACACTCCGATATAGTGGATCGGACATTCCGATGTTAAGTCGGAAGTTCCGATGGTTATATCGGACAGTCCGATATGGACTTAGAAGCATATTGTTAAGGGTTTTTCTGGGAACATCGGAAGTTCCGATATTGACATCGGAAGTTCCGATGCACCTTTTTCAACAGTTGTAGTGCGCTTGAGTTCTGATTGTTTGCACATATCGGACATTCCGATGTTGATATCGGAAGTTCCGATATGCAGCTGAGTGGGTGTATAACGGCTAGTTTTTGCAAGAATCTATAAATACCCCACTCCTCTCTCATTTGAGGGTTACACACTCTATTGGACAGAACTCTAGTGCACCTTGAGCCCTTCCTAGTCTACTTTTGAGCCCTCCTCTTTGATCTTAGGGATCATCCAAGGAGTGAGGACTAGAAAAGAGATTTGGAGCTAAGAGTGAAAAGCAAGTGTCATTCATCTCGAGCTTAAGAGTGTTCCTCCAAGATCGTTCAACGGTGCATTTGTTTCTCTTGGAGGTTGAAGGACTCCAAGACGGCTAGGTGTCGATCGCGAGCTCCCAAGGATTGTGGGACCCGTGAGAAGTTTGTGAAGGTCGGCTCCGCCTCCGAAAGGAAAGGAACCAATAGTGGAACCAAGCCTCAAGTGTGACCGAGGTTTGGGAGGAAAGGGTTGGAAAAGACCCGGCTCTTTGGAGCCTCCTCAACGGAGACGTAGGATTCCCTCAAGAATCCGAACTCCGGGATCAAATCCGCGTCTTTACCTTACTTTACTTAAGCTTGTTTTCTTATTTAGTTGATATATCGTTCTTAGATTGCATTCCAAGTTCTTTACTCTCAGTTATCAATTGTCCGCGTCTAAAGTCGATCGGACATTCCGAACTGGTATCGGAAGTTCCGATTATATCGGAAGTTCCGATCCAATACCGGAAGTTCCGATACTCTTTCCGCTGCGACAAATTTAGTTTAAATTTTAAACTGCCTATTCACCCCCTCCCCCTCTCGGCAACTTTCTCATCTTTTCAGTTTATACATATTTATGACTTAGGAAGGGTTAAGTAATGTTAAAAATGTGAAATAATAGTAAATAATACAAATAGTCTCTAAAACCTTTGAAATAAAACCCAACTCAATGAAAAATTATATATTTGTGCTCTGTGATAGTAGCTTAAGCCTAGGTTTTATGTGCCTTAGTAAAGTCCTTTTATGCTTAAGCCCCTCGAGAAATGCTTTTGCACCTACACCATTTCATGTTAACTCGGTACCATATTTTAATGAACCCAACTAATTTTACCCTCTTGAATTCATAATTATTCATATACATAAATATAATTTTAGCTTCTTGAATTCAAAAAATAAGAATAACATATACACAAGAATCAAGAAGTCATGCATTAGAATAAACCCAAAGTTTGCCTTTTGGCCGAATATTATAAAAGAACCAACCCTCGAGCAAAGGACTAATGGAACTAACATGCACGAAATAATAACTTAAAAATCCTAAAACCACCCATATCTCCTTTAGTATATTTCAATTTAGTTCTATATTTGACTTCTTTTTGCCCTTATTAAAAGCTTGTTAGACGTTATTTGCTGTGCTTTTCGACGACGAGTAGACGCCGATGTTTCAAAAATTGTTGATGATGACCTCACCAACGATCCATATTACATGTCAGACAACGAATAGCAAGGAAAGCACCCTCCTTTGACCATGTTGATCCCAATATTTTTACAAAGTTTATGTTGATTTGTCAAACTATATATGCATGCGTGTATGTTTATATTAAACTTGTTATGTTGCGGGAACTGGTAGATATTTTCTATTTGTATGCATTATCCTCACCTTGACACTTGTTTATTTGCTGTCGTAACCTTAGTTTTATGGTTTAGACATTAGTTAATGTCATTATCGGTGTTGCTTGCGAGATATATCGTGTATATGTTTAGCCATGCTTACTTAGAACGTCATTTAAATGTAGGTGCTCCCTTCACTGAGGTGTTGGGATTAAATCATTCCAATACAAAATTAGGTGCCCCATCGTGGAAGAGTTATAGCTACACGGGGATGAGACACCTAATGGGCTGGTGCAAGGTTAGGCTCTAGCTAGTTGAACGGTTTCGTCACAATCTAGCAAATCGGGTACCGTAGCTATCGCAAGGCATGGTTGACATGATTGCTAAAATGTGTCATGTGGGTAAAGTGAACACTTTCTATAGAGATTTAAATATAATTAATTAGCTGTGTTCACGATCATGAGCAACTCGGGGAAATATTGTCAAGTATAACTTTGTCTTTGCGAAGATTTTAGAAAATGTCCTGTGGCGGGTTGGTATAGTCTTAAGCCAAGGTTGGCTGTGATTTAATCGATGTTCATGGCCATGGCATGTTGGTACACTTTCTACACTATTATTAGCTTCATATTAAGTACTCATTTCAAATTTTGATACCGTTTGGTGTATTACTCTCTTGCAAACAAAATCTGTTTTATATGAAAAATAAAACTTAGTGTAGAAGCTTAAATCCTTGGATTAACCTTGCAATGTAAATTTATTTCCATACATTAAATTATTACGAGTATATACGTGTACTCACCATTGCTTACTTTACAATGTTTAGACGAAGGTATAGACGATGCCCCCGATGATTATTACTTGGCACTGGGGCTCCGACAACTACTTGGATGGATAAACTAGGGCTCTTCCTAGTCGGTTGCTTTTGGGTTTTGGATGGGCATACCGCTGTCCTACTTTTGTTTTATGCTTAATTTCTGCTGAAATTTACTTATATGTGTAGTATTTGATTGGTCGACCATGGACTTGTAATACTAAGTAGATGTAATAGTTTTTTAGTCTATATTTAAACTATGTCAATGTTTAGACATGTGTGTATGTGTAATGATACATCTCAAATGCGGGATATGTGGGCGATATGCTTTGCTCATGGGAACTAGCGCCAGCCACATATCCAGGTACCCGGAATTGTTCTCAACCATCCGACGCGTGGACACATACAACCGCCATTCCTTGTCTACTGGGATGCACACCCCTCGGTGGGTGTGGGTGATACCAAGGTTCTGAGGCGGTCAGTGTGTGCTACGCCCAGAAGGGTTGGTTTCAATCCTGGTATGTTTACTCAGAAAAGAATCGGAACCCCGTTGGACGCGTAAGTGTGTACGGTGCAATCAGGTAGCTCATATTTGTTCGAGTGTGGGCCATCTAGTTAATATTCCGTGCACGGGACTATTGGTGGTGGTGAGCATACATTTAAGTGGAGTATGTGTGTCATCTCTAGTCCAATGCACGAGTAAGGTTCGATTCAAATTTTCAGGTGCCCACACCACGTGCGCATGGGTCCATCCGTGGACTTGGTCCGCGTGAATAGAGTGTATGACATGTGGGGCCCAAATGTCCACATCTGCAGTTTAAAGAAAATCCAAAAAATTAAATTGGAAAAAGAAAATAGATGGGCCCACTTGTTAGAGAATATTCTAGGAATACTCTATTTTCTATTTTTTCCAGATTTAATTCTTCGATGAATCTTTTGAGATTCTATTCTCTTTCATATGAACTCCAATTGAGTCCATTTAATTGTCTAAATCTATCTAAATTCAAGCTCTAACTTTGGTGTATTTTATTTGATTTTTTTAAGTTTCTTTGGTATTTATTTTGTATTTATGTTGGTTTTTGCTATTTGTTTCGATTAGACGTTGAAGTGCTAGGAGCGTTCGAAGATGAAAAGTTGATCTAAGACCAAGATTAAGAGTTATTTCAAGGGAAGTTGTGTCTTGATCATGTTTAACCTAGTTTTAAAAATACTATTTTATTTCAAGTTATACATGTTTTTAATTAATTTAGGATTTAACTATTCAACCCACTTGAATTATACCTACCTTGTCAATTGCTATGCGATGATTATTTGTTATCTTAGGATGAATAATTATTAGTTGGTTGTTGATATAATGCCGATGTGGGTTGGTTATATCAAGCTTTGTTTGCTTAGCCATGTCACGAATAACTGATATTGTTTGAAATTGCAAATTCAAACTTGACAATGGTCTATGAAATGTCCTTTGAAAGAAAGGTAAGGTGTGTCATATGTTATCACACAATAATGTTGATATTGTTGATGGCATGTGTTGCACGATAATCAACTGAGTGGTAAATATTTTAAATTGAGGCAAGTGGCAAGAGGTTGTGTGCCAGAGTGGGTCTGTGTGACATTTGGGGTTAGAGATTCTACGTGAATTGATCGATACGGTTTCTAAGAATAATTGGAAGTCATGTCTCTATCAATTAAGGACTTAACATTGTAAGCTATTGAATTGGGCTAATCATACAACCGCATATCTGTTATGGGCCAAATCTAACTCAGTAAGTTACCAAATCTTGAAATATGTTATCTCATAAGGATAACCAAGTTGTGTGTCATAGGTTATTCAACAATATTTTATTCAATAAATATAATCTTTTATTATGTTTCTGTTGTGTATGATTGTGATATTACATCTATGTGGCCACTGTGTGTGCTAGCATAATCTTATACTAATGCGATATACACAGAAGGTCCAAATTTACATATCCAGGTCTCGACAATGTCCAAATGGGGGAGGCGATGGGGTGAGGTCGAAGACGACGCCCTGTTGCAGGCATTTTATTGCGAGAAGGCAATCCCACACCTCTGGTTGCTAACTATGTGATGATCCTAGGGCTACTGAGGTGTACGATGACAACGCTGGATCGGACGTCGGAGTGCTAATCGCTCCCAATTCGTATATCAAACCAGACAGTAGTAACCTCATACACTCGCATGAAACAGAATAAATCATTACTCCTATAATAAGCTGAATTAAGTTCGCCCTGATGATGTGCAAACCAAACCATTATATGTGGACCTAAGTATTCCTCCTCGATCCAGAGCACATAACTGAGCTACTCAGATCCAATTTTACAGAAGTAGTAATTGCTTAGGTATTCTTATCATCACACAATATTTGTGTTAGAGGTTCAATAACGATCTAGTCGAGCAGCCTGTTGTACACTGCAGATCTGGAGCCATTTCTACTAGAGCATGGTCACCACTCATCACTTTGTTCGTCAGAAAAAACCGGTCCGACGTTCTTCCAATCCTTAAGGGGCTGTTTGGTAGGCTGCATCTAAAGAGAATTGCATCTACAGATACAAAAGACACTTGTTTGGTTGGCTGCACGAGGGGTGGAGCCTGTCCCCTGAGATGCAATTGCATCTGCTGAGCCAGGCTGTGGGGAAACGTAGATTTTGGTCGTTTCCTATGGGCCTGGCTGGTGGGATGCAAGCTGGGGTGCATGCAATGCATGGGGAGGCACATAAACAATCAACCAAACACATTATTCCTATTCTTCTCACAGCCTGACTCAACTCATGCACTCAACCAAACATCATCTCTTTGCATCTACACAACCTGGCTCTCACCAGCCTGGCTGACTCGTACGAGCCAGGCTGAGATGAGAAGGCAACCAAACAGCCCCTAAATCGTCTTCCATACCAAAGTGTTTTTTTGGGTTTGGAAACCGGGCAAAAACCGGAACTCCATTCCTAAACCCTGGAATTGGTTTTCGCATTAATTGTTATATGATTTGCAACAGAAGCTTGATCCAATTAAATTTCGCACTGCTGTTTGGCCAACAATACAATAACACCTACCCTTCCATTTCGTGCAAGATGCCTGAGTAGACTAACCGTATAACAAATTCCCATGACAAGTTAAAAGACTCAGTATGTCACAGCATCAGGACCAATAAGTCGAGCGTTCATATGTCAGAATCTAACGAGTTGAATGTTTAATGCAATCAAGATTCAAAATACCTTGTAATGGATTCCTACTGCTAAAAGACAGTTGCCATCAAGTTCTGAGAACAGTGTCGCAGAGCTGAATTTCCATTTCTCAGCACTTCGTTTATGTGGGACATTGGGAAGACCATGTGCCAATGAAGCAGCTGTGGCACGCATTTCAATAAGTCCCCGTTCACCCTACATAACATACAACAGAAGGTAGTTCATCACGATCAAATCCTTTCGCACTCCTGCAAAAAATAATACAGGCTTAACCAGAGAATGTTCAAATATCATGGTTACTGAAAAACAATGACACCAAAAAAAGGGCAAACCTTGCGATCACTGCTATCCATGCTCTTTTATGGTTACACTTTTTCAACATTTTTCTTCACACGCTTCCTTTTGGTAGGTTTTGTGCCACCACTGGTAACTTCAGCCGCCAGAAGTTTTTGACTTGATAGCTGGTCAATGAAGAGAACATTCTGAGCCCAACCCGCATAGCTTCCAAATTTAGCTACAAATGCATCGGCGACAACAATACCAAGCTTTGCGGTCAGGCTCTTGCCAGCTAGCTCTGGCAAAAGATATTGTGTAGCAACCTGTATTAAATCCATATAGTTAGGGTTTAAGACTCACATAGAATAGATTTTTAGGTCATATAAAACATATGCAGCAATTCCTTCTTCCTCAGACTGCCTCCTCATGGATGAACAATATTTGTGATACCGCAAT
Organism: Rhipidocladum racemiflorum; assembly: GCA_036346355.1. Taxonomy (NCBI): domain Eukaryota; kingdom Viridiplantae; phylum Streptophyta; class Magnoliopsida; order Poales; family Poaceae; genus Rhipidocladum; species Rhipidocladum racemiflorum. The sequence continues at coordinate 28,572,501 of CM070571.1, forward strand.
GATTGATTTTATGCTTAAAAGAGTAAAATCACTTGTGAATATAGAGTGAACATTATTTATTGATGGTGATTGGTTCATTTGCCCATTTTCAAATGATGAAAGGTATTTCCCAAAAATACAAAAAGATCAAACCTTGTTGTGGAAGGCTAAGTTTTAGGGTCAAATAAAAGAAGCGAGGTCATAACTTGAACCAGATGCACACATGCAATTTAAACATGTGCAACTTAGGAAGTGCAAAACTGATAAAGCTAATCATTACTCAAGCCAACTCTACCCATCAATCGATTAATTTTGTTACAACGGACCAACACTAAACTAAAATGGTGAAATGGTCAACAGATGTAGCTGTTTTTACAGCACTAACACAACACATGTTGAATCATATATAGCATACCTTCCAGACATGCGTATCAACAGGAATAGCATGATTCTGATCAAGGGAGAAGAGAGCAATACAGGCTGCAACTTTTGGGCCAACACCTGGCAGAGTGCAAAGGGCCTCGATCACGTCTGGAAGTTCCCTCTCACACAGCGAGGCAAGCCATTTCTCGCCACCACCAGGCTTGGCCTTCAATACTTTAGCAGTGCCAACAATGTACTTTGCCCTGCCATTTATTATAGAAAATAATATGATGCATTTGCACACATCAGTGTACTGCTCCATCCGGTCATTAATAGCTATCATTTTGGATATCGACACGATTTCTAAAACATAACTTTGACCACTAAAACATATTATAATATATTTATAAAACCCAATAAAATTATAATATTATGAAAGTACTTTTCGAGACAAATATACACATATGATCTTTATGTATCCAATTTAAATATTTAAAAATATATTGACAATCAAAGTTTCGAAATCTTGACTGCACATATGTCCAAAACAATAACAGTATTTGTGACTGGAGGGAGTGTAAAGTATAAAGTATGAGGTATCTAGCAATTCTGCACACAGAATAAACTCATAACTAATTAATGAATTAAATATTCCATAGAAGAATTATATTTCTGGCTGATAATAGATGGTTTCCCCAAAGCTGAAATATACCACAAATATGGGTTTGAGACTATACATATATTCACACAAACAGTAGAGACACAATCAACGCTAACATCCCATCATAAAGCGAAAATACATTTGCTCATCGCCTGATTTGCTCAATAATCAGCCAACAATGAAAGATGGGTGCTTCCCTACATACAGTTTCGTTTCTTAACCAAACTAAGAACCTATGGATGCTACAACGCAACTGGATTAACAACGGCTAGAAGAAAATCCTTCTGACCCAATTCACAAGCTAGAAGTTTGATCATGTCAAGCCAATGAGACTATAAAACAAAGCCAGACTAGGTGTGCTGAATCCAACACAAAGAACTACCAATGCTAGTAACAGCATATATACCAAGCAGAATGATATAGACACCAAGAACTGACCTGTACCCAAACCCGGCCTCCCGAAGCTCCTGCTCCGACACGCGCGCGAGCCGCTCAATCTTCGGGAACCGGTGGAACACGAACCCGCCGACCTCGCCGAGCCGCTCTCCGTAGCCAGCCAGCGTCCAGACCATCTTCTCGATCCGCGCGATGTTGTTGTTGGAGGAGCAGAGGAACTGAAAGACACACTCAACGGGGTCCTGCCTGAGCACCCGGGCGCCACCGCCGCCTAGACGAGACGCGACCTCGGCGAAGCGCGCGTCGGCGGCGGCGAACTGGCGCCAGAGGTCGGCGAGCGGGACGGCGGCGTTGAGGTAGTCGCAGAGCGCGGTGTGGGCCGCGGCCACGGAGGAGGAAGAGGAGGTGGGATCGTCGTTGTGGAGGAGGAAGGCAAGGCGGCCGTCCGGGAGGTGGGAGAGGGAGAGGAGGTGGGGCCCCACAGCGCCGGTGAAGCGGAGGGGAGAGAGGGAGGTGCGGCGCCAGATGAATGTCTGGCCGGTGGGGAGGGTAAGAGGGAGGGAGAGGTCGGCGGTGGAGAGCGGGAGGGGATGCCACTCATCTTGAGCCTCGGCAACGGCGGCGGCGGCGACGGGGAGGCGGCGGCGGGCGGGAGGAGGGTGCTGCTCGGGGGTTTCGGGTTTGGGGGTTTCTGCGGTTGGGGTCGGCGGTGGGGTGGAGAGGAGGAGGGGAGGGGAGAGTGGTGTTCTGACGCGGCCGCGAGGAGGCATCGCGGCGTAAACGGCGTCGGCGACGAGGGGAGGGGAGCGTGGGAGAAGCGGTAGACGCATGGTAGATTGGTAGTGAACTCACCGAGAAGGCGGAAAGGAATCGTCTTACTTCACATCCTTCTTCTTAAGTATTTTATTTTGTTCACCAATTAGAAATGCGTATATTGCCTTAGAAGACGTAATTAGAACGAACACGCATACAAACGTGTTCCTTCCGAGAGTGCTCAAGAAATGAATTTTTTTTTAATAAACTATATTTTATTAAAAATTGCAAAAGATTTCAGTTTTATACGTCTATCGCCGGTCCAACGGGCAATATAATATTGTCACCAGTCAATCGGGCGACATGAGACCTTTCGTGTGTATATGCGTTACACTCAAGCGATAGGCTTATATCGCCCGATGAACAGACGAGTGACTAAAAATCCCCCGATCAACAGGCGACATAAAGGGTGCGGGCTCTATGTCGCCCGATCAACGAACGACAGGATTATTTTATAAACCGCCACGCGTCGGCCAGCCGGCAGAAGCAGCAGAAGCAAAAGAGGAGAAGAGAGAAGAGGAGAGAAAAAAAGAAAAGAAGAGAGGAAAAAAAGAGAGAAGAAGAGAGGGGAGGGAAGAAAAGGAGAGCGCGATTTTTGAGTCACTGCATTTCATATTCAGGTATTTTCTCGTTCTTTATTTTTTGTATTTGTAGATCTAGAAAATCTAGTTAGATGTAGAAAGATTTAGCAAACCTAGTCCCTAGTTAGATGTAGTTCATCTAGTTAGATGTACTACAGACATAGCAAATATAGATGTAGTAAATCTTCCTAGTTAGGTGTAGGTAGATCTAGCAAATCTAGTTTGATGTAGGTATGAACTACTCGTTTTAATTTTTTTAGCAGTAAGTTATGGTTAAGTAGAAATGATTTTAGATCTAGGTTTGTGTGCGTTGATATATCGAATGTAGATGCTTTGGATGGATAGAAGTATTCATTTCCTAGGAATGTAGTTGGGTACATATAGCGAAAGTAGTTTGATGTATGTCGAGTAGAAATTAATCGTAGAGAATGTAGTTAGAGTAGTTGTTTAAGTAGTTTAATGTACGTCGAGTAGAAATTAATCGTAGAGAATGTAGTTAGAGTAGTTGTTTAATTCTTTAGTAGTAGATCTAGTGAATGTAGATATTGTATACCGATACGAATACATCCATATACATATTCAATTCTTACGAATGTAGTACGGCAGAGATAGCGATTGTTACGAACCTAGATATGTATTGTTAGAAATGTAGTTAATTTTTGTACGAATAAATATGTATTTTTGTAGCATATAGATGTACCAAAGTTGGGAGTCATAATATTTTTTACGGAAAGTAATTAATTCGTGGGTGAATGAATGGATTTGCAGATATGGCAGAACGAGTTCTATTTAGAATATATTATGGCGAAGGGGTTGTAATATATGGTTCGTAGGGTGCGGATCTAAGTAACTTCCAGTATGTGGACAGAAGTTTGAGTAGGGTCGAAGAGCGCACATTTTCTTCAGTGTTGAAGTGGTTGTATTATACTTTTCGGATGGAAGAAGAGAAGTGGCGATTGGTGTATTTTGTCTCTGTAGTATGCAACAATCCATTTTGTTGGGAGCTAGTTGAGTTGAAAGGACCGCATCGTGGAGATCATATGTGAGGGGACAGAGCAACGGGATGGAACCGGTGCTTTTAGTGCAAGCCTATGGTCGGATGTTGCCCCAAAGAAGCCTGGACGGTGGTGAGTGTAGTTAGGCTCAAAATGAATTAAGTTTTGGTGACACCGAAATTGGGGGATCTAACCGTGAGCAGTACATTCAGACACTTAACGAGGACGTCATTTGCCAAAGTGGTGAACAATCTGAATTTGGGGAGGACGAAGAAAATGTTGGACAAGTAGCGCGGGGACTAGTAGACGAAGGTGAGCAAATTGATGAAATAACAGTTAGGATGGAAGAGGAAGACCGTGAGTACGGCATAGCAGAAGTGGAAGACGACGATGAGTCGGATGAGGAAGATGGAGGTACGGAGCCGCCTGTGCCAGCCGAGTGGAGCACGCATCAATTTGAGATGTTGGTTGTTAATGAAAGCAACGACATACGTTGGCAGTACAACGACAATGAGGTTAGGCCTGACAGTATGTACGTGACAAAGGAGGCTTTGCAGGATGCTATGAAAGATTGGGCCTTATCATTAAGAAGGACTTTCAGGGTTAAGAAATCCACCCCGACCTGCTACGACGTGGTGTGTGAGATCCATGGCTGTCCGTAGAGAGTGCACGCGTACAAGCCAAAGTGGGGCACCCATTGGTTATGCTCGAAGGTTGAACAGCATAGCTGTATGATTGAGGAAACAATGATGGCTCACAGGAACCTGTCATCTGGGTTTGTCACGAACATCATGTGCGCCAGGGCTACTCGCAGTTCGTCGCGGCGTTTGACCACCTCACGGACGACCACGTGCGCTGGACGCCGTACACTCAGCGCAGTCCTGCCCGTGTGATCACGGCGTCTCGCCGACCAGACACGCGAGACGCGGCGTACTGGCGCACACGGCGGTTCCTGGTGTTCGACGTCCAGGTCGAGGCTTACGCTGTCCATCGAGTGATGAGGCAGTTCGGCCTACGACAGGAGTTCCCAGCGTCGCCGGCCGTCGCTTCCCACACGCCACCCACACGTAAGTTCCTCGATCGATGTTCCATAATTACTATCGTGTGTTGCCATCTAATATTTGTACATTCATTTCGATCCACGCCCGGACTAGGAAGGGGTGCATGGGGCCACCCCGCACGCACGGATGGCGCCATGGATCGAGGAGGCCAGAGCCTCGAGGACGCCCATGCCGACGATGCGCCAGATTTATCTGAGAGACGCACTGCAGACGTACCAACAGTGGTTCACCTCTCGCACACTTGTGCGCCTGGTACGCGTCGACCCGGATCCTCCTAGGCATGTCCCCGGCCCGAGAGACACGTATCTCGCTGCAGATACTGACGCGGCTCAGACGCCAAGGCGCAGACGTTGTATCCGATATACGATTAACCATTTGATATATGTGCTATCTAATTTGCGATGTTTTTCCATACTGACATGCTAGGCCGGTTCTACGAGGAGTCGTCGAGGATGCTCTCGCGATTGACCGGCGGCTTGCAGGTGAGCAGAGAGGACGTTGCCAGCTTGCTCGGTAGGTTCCGGGACGGCTCCGCACGCGCCCTCGAGTTGGCTGGATCACCCCTGCCTCGTGGTGTGGTCCCCGACGCGCCGCTCGCGCCAGGGAGGGGACCTGCGGCTGGTGCAGCCTTCGACATCGGAGGTGCTTCTTCTTCACACCATGGTGCAGCCTTCCACGCTGGAGGTGCCGGAGGTGTGTGCTGCTTCATGTTTTGCATTCACTTTTCATGCTTTGCACTCACCAATTCACGGATCTTAATATTTCTTCACTTTGTACATGTGCTGGAGGTGTCAGTGCACCGTGGTTGCCGCCTGCTGCTGATGACTACGACGGGCGGGGTGATAATCATGAGGACTACGAGGATGACACCGTGTCGAGGTACCTCGTTGATCCACCCCCAGTTCAGCTTGGTACCGCACAGCAGCAGTGGGCGCCACGACCGATGCAGTGGCACACGACACCGCCACCACCACCGACCCAGCCTGGGTCATCGCAGTGGGTGCCGCCACCTCCACCGACGCAGGTTGGACCGATGCAGCACCAGACACCCCCACCACCACCGGCAGCCGACCACTGCGGTACGCCACACATCCAAATGAGACCACAGAGGGCCCACCGCTCGCCGACGCACCGACGTACTCCTGAGTCGATTCGGAGGAGGACTACACACTGGCCGAGGAGGCGCCCAAGAGGGGCCAGACTAGTTCCTTTTATGTTTCAGTGTTTGTAATTTTTTTTGTTTATTTTGGTTGGCAGTTTCGATCATGGCGGTGATTGTTGGTACTATGTTATGTTTTACCATCTATTTTGTGTACTTTCTCATATTACGTGGTTCATTATATATTTCTGTCAGCTTTTACAGCTTTTATCATATCATCTTTTCCAGCTTTTGTCATATCAGCTTTTCACCGCCTAAAGCTACATGACCTAGCCTTCTAGCCGACTATGGAGAGATTCAGGTGCAAAGTCAGCCGCCATAGCCAGGCTCATGTCCCTTCACATGCAAAGCTGCAGAAGCATCCGATGCTCACGGATTTGAACTTCTCTTAAGTCTGCCACTCTCTCCTTTGGCTAGCCCCTCACTAGCACTATAAAAACCGACCGAGGGACGGATATGTGCATCACACTGCCAAAACTACAATAAACTTTAGCCGACTTTACACACATTAGGCCACGATGTCGTTCTACCATCGCCTCTTCAGCAAGCGAAAATTAACCCCCCCCCAATACCCGGATGAGAGTAGCGTTGACGCCCAAGTGCTGCCGGAGTTGCCCCGGCCGAAATGCGACTGCAACCTTCCAACGAAGATGATGCAGTCTACGCACACAAATACGGCGGCCTGCACTCACTATTGTTGTGGCCACGACTACGAGGTAAACCAATTGGTGTCAATACAAATTAGGGTAACACTACCAATTCATGCATTGTTCTTTGTTTTTTTAGCACAAGGGCTGGTGTTACTTCTTCCAATGGATCGACGGGCCGGAACGATGTGACTACGAATTTGTCTACAATTGCCACGACGCTTACTCCACATCACCCGAGAACTTCATTCGATGGGAGAGGCCGCCGAGATATGTCCCCTATATGGATCGACCGGAGTTCAGGGTCGGTGGGCAAGGGACGAACGAATCGGTGAGTTTCATGCGACATGCTCATGTTTCAGTCACAAAGTAGTCATTTTAAACCAGTTCATCGCATACAGGACTTTAAAAAGAAGCATGCGAAATTGCTCGAGTCCAGGCAGGAACATCCTCCTGAAGGGCCACCCCAAAGCCCCGAACTGTGCGACCACGGCCTGCAGGCAGTGGTTGACACCTACCACGAGGATCTAGCGGACCGAAGATTCTACCGGTGCCCTTTGCCCGAGGATGAATGGTGCTGCTACTTCAACTGGGTGGACCCGGAGACGTACCACCCACATCTCAAACTTCCCGTCTAGGATAACTGGGGAGAGCAACCCTCGCCGTGGTGCTACTACCTCCAAGAAAAGCCGGACCCCGAGTACGCACACGGTGTTCTTCAAGCACCATAGCGGGCATACTGCATTGACTGCAGGGTACGCTTTCGATTGTACAACAAGAAGCCCAACACACACCTCCTGCACCATATAGTGGAGTGCGAGCTGAAACAGAGGAGGCGTCTCGGCAAGTCTCCCGAAGGGCAAGAAGGTTCGTCCTCTCGAAGAGAAAGGGATAAGGGGAAGCAAACGAGGTCCGCAAAGACGCAACAAATCATTGACGCATTACGAAGACCATCCGGGAACCCGGGTGGTATTAACATAGGGGGTGCCGGAAATCGGGATGGCATGCCCATATGGGAGGGCAGAACTCTACAGAATGCACACAAACAAGTTACTTCTTATACCCCAGAGATGTATGGCATAGGTTACCCATTCGGCAGCAGCTGGGAGCACTGCACACGGCCATGGAGCTCTTTCATAAGAGAGATTGAGCTGTGTCCGAGAACAAATCGCACAAGATTGACGGGTGATGTAATATGTAGAAAATGTTGCGCGTCCTTCCCACTTTACGAACATAGGCGGAACGATCACTTGTTCCACTATGACAATCAGTGTAATCCGCACTTCTTCTAGCAATGTCTTCACTGCTGTAATATCCTTGTAATATCATCTGAACTTCCGTTGTATCTGCCCTACTAAGGTTGAGTTTGCGTACAAAAGTTACTGGCTACATCTACATGCTTTTCTCAATGCTTGCAATGATTTAGACACTTTGGCTAAAGTTTTCTTGGGCTAAACTATTCATATAATGGCTAAATTACGTCCAAACCAGATGTTTTACGGGCCACCGAAAAGGGTTAGAAGTTATCGTTGACAATAATACTTAGGGTTACCGCGACACTCTATTTGCGTATCAAAGAAAGGTGTAAATAACATATTTCTCCAGAATATGGTACTCCATATAGCAAACCGCAAATCTGCTGTACTGTTGCAAAAAATTACATCCAAACCAGATGTTTTACTGTCAATAAAAGGGTTAGAAGTTATCATTGACAATAATACTTAGGGTTATTGCGACAGTCTATTTGCGTAGCAAAGAAAGGTGTAAATAACATATTTCTCCAAAATATGGTACTCCATATAGCAAACCGCAAACATGATGTACTGTTGCAAAAAATTACATCCAAACCAGATATTTTACGGGCTACCGAAAAGGGTTAGAAGTTATCGTTGACAATAATACTTAGGGTTATTGCGACTCCCTATTTACATAGTAAATTTTATTGCATAGTCTGGATCCTTTACTTATATAGCTTAATATAAATTTAGAAATTTATTTCGTTCTATTTGGAGCATAATAAAACTAACAAAAAAGTCAAAAATGGTCTGTGTCGCCCATTCATTGGGCTACATGAAGTTATCGCCAATTCATCAAGCGACTTTCATACCGTCGCCTATTAAAATGGCGACATTTCAGTGTCGCCGTTTTGTTCGGCGAGATTTTGTTCTGTCGCCCGTTGGTTAGACGATATCATACTGTCGCCCAACTAACGGGCGACAGACATACATTTCTGTAATTTCGTTGTCCCAATGTATAGTTTTGCAATTTCGATTATAATTAGTAATATTTTTAAAAAAAATCCTCAAGAAATCCACGTCAACTGTGCAACCAAGAACTGATCACACAGGTGTACTGCTTTCTACGTGTGCGAATGGATTCTAGTCAATCTACCTATGCCATGCACAACAACTGCTTAGGTTGTGTTTGGTTGCCTGGATGAGGTTGGATGGGATATGGCCATTCAGCCTAGATGGGATAGAGCTATTCAGGTGGCTATTTGGTTGGGTGGATACGAATGAGCCAATTTTTTGTTTGGTTGGATCGATGAGGATGGATGGGATGAGCTAATTTTTTATTTGGTTAGATGGATGAGGATGGATGGGCTAGTTGTAATCAAGGTTTCGAATTTTTGTTTGAAAATTTTGGACAAAATTTAACCGAAGTTTGAATATATTTTTTTTGACAAAATTTGATCGTAATTTTATTTTTTGGATAAAATTTGAATTTTAAGACAAAATTTGATATATTTTTTTAACGCCATTTGATTTTTCAAACAAAATATCATCAACAATTGAATTTTTGGACATTTTTTTTTTTGGACACATTTTAACCGAAATTTGAATTTTAAACCAAAAATTGACCACATTTTGACCAAAATTTGAATTTGATCGAGTACACTTTGGCGAAATTTGAATTTGAACGAGTTCACCTCTTCATGCTGCAAACTGGATGAACCCGTCTGGCTTTTTTTTGGGATAGCTCCATCCAGCATCTCAAGGAAATATTCCAAAAAACTGGATAACCATATCTTATCCATCCAATCATCCAAACAATTGGATGACTTCAAATCCAAGAATAGCCATATTCTATCCACCCTCATCCACCCAACCAAACACCACTTACTAGTCAGACCTGTTCATATAAGGAGACAAAATCGGAAACTCTACTTATTACCGGAGAGCTAGCACCATTGCCATCCCTATTGGTGAATGGTGAGTTAGGAGGGAGATTGAGAGAGACATCAGCGAGAGAGAGAGAGAGAGAGAGTATTAAAAATAAATTAATGTTATCCAATATTGAAAAGCTTGCACGGCGACCGGGCGGAGGAGAGGCGACCGGTGGCGGGGAGGTGGTGCATCGGCTGCGTGGTGACAGGGGGAAGCCAACCGGCGGGTCGACGCGGCACGGGGTAGATCGAGGCGGCGGTGCCACGACGGCGTGCGGCGGGCGACAAGAGCACATGGCGCCGGGCCGGCTCGGGCGCGGGCGGCGAAAACCGAGGCCAGGGAGGGGTGCACATGGTGAGAGGGGCCCGGTGTGCACGCCGGGGAGGCTTCGACGCCGGCGAGCTAGCGGTAGGACGCATGGCCGGACAGGGTAGGGGCGGCCGGACCGAGCCGAACGGCATAAAATTTGGGGAAACAATCAAAACAATAAATTGTGCAAAATGAAGGTGAGCATGGCGTAGAACGCGATGAGATGAATTCAACGGTGTGGTCGGATTTGAGAGAGACTCACCGGATTGAATGTAATTGACGAAAAACGGAGCTCCAAACGAAAATTTCAACCGAGCGATTCGTCGCCGTCCTGCAACGAAAAGCGAAAGCGATTGAGAGCTTTTGCTCGTGGCGTCGAGACGCACACGATGATGTAGACGGAATTCAATTTGGCTTACCGAAGCAAAAGTTGCCACGGTGATGTCGACGAGCGACGTCCAGCGACGGTTTCTTCGCGTTCCCGGCCGGATGGAGAGGGGTAGCTGTGAGAGGGTGTGAGCACGGGAAAGAGGACGCTGGGACGAAGGTTTAGGAAGTGGAAGCACATCGTTTCAGGAAGAAACGGCCGAGTTATGACCATTTAGGGGGATTTCGGTTTTTGCTCATTTAATCCGAATCCGGCAGGTTTGAGGACAAATGGAAGTGGGGAATGAGTTATCCTCGTCATTATCTTTCCAATGAATCCAGCCGTTCACAATTTGGAGGAGTTATGAGGGAGATATGGTAGTGGAAAGATTCAATGGCCATGAACGGGAGTTCTCTGGAATACAGATCAATTTGGGGAGGAAGATGAACAGTGTTCGCCTAGGTGTCAGCTCCCCATTGGTCCAAATTAGTGAGAGGCAAATGCTCGTGCGATAAAATAGCAAAAATGGTCTAAAAATCCCGGAAAAATTCCTAAAAATACTAGGGAATATTTGGAACCCAATAAAACTGGTTTCATTAAATTTGGATAAGTTTTGGAATTTAGACAATTCCGGGACGAATATACTGAATTTGATGAAACGACGCAAGAGATAAAATACCAGAGTGATTCCAAAATCTTGGGAAAATTCTCCAAAATGTTTTGGAATATTTGGAACCTAATGCAATAGGTTTCGGGATTTTTGGAGCATTTTGGAACGTAGGTGAAATTTCGAATAAGGACCGGGACTTGGAAATTTGACTTTGTGAATGGCAAAATGAACTCCAATTTCGGAGGGATAGGGATGCCAGGTTAAATAGAACACCAAAGAAAATACAAATTTTGAATTTAATTAATTTAAATTAGCTTTTGACAAAAGACCAAAATTGGGGATGTTACACCTCTCTCCGAGCCAATTTACTCCATGAAGATCTAACAGTCAAGAACTATTGACCTAGTTGTCTGCCACTAAGGGGATCAGGTCCGAGTACATCCAGACCATGAGAATCCTCCCGTGTAGCTGTAATGTCAATGATCACCCCTAATCGCCCCTCCAGGTTCGACATTTCGATCTGCTTTCTCGAATTTCGAACGAAATTTGAGATTTCGAGCCCTACCGAAATTCAAAATCGAGCGAAAAACCGAGCAAATTCAAATTCAAATTCAAAAATTTGAGAACATTTAACCAAAAACTCTCTAAAATAAGTATTAATAGTTTTGTAACCTCTAGGATGAAAATTGATTGAAAAATTGAAAATTTTAAACGTTTTTGCACCATAACCGATTTTACAACATTGAAAAAAATAGTACTGGGATCCAGAATTTTATACAAGAAAAAAAAACTTACTTGTATTGATATGGTATATTTAATGTGTTAATGTTATCTAATATTAAAATTTTTTCTTGTATTGATATGTGACAACTTTCAATTATTTAACATATAACAAAGGTATGGTATTTTTTAATATATTCATGTTATCCAATATTAAAAACTTACTTGTATTGTATGGTATATTTAATGTGTTAATGTTATCTAATATTTAAAAAATTCTTGTATTGACATGTGACAACTTTCAATTATTTAAAGTATAGCAAAGGTATGGTATTTTTTAATATATTAATGTTATCTAATATTGAAAAGCTTACTTGTATTTCTATAGTATATTTAATATGTTAATGTTATCTTGCTATGGTATATTTTAATATTTTAATTATATGAATGCTTATTTTTGCACTTGTATTGATATGTGATAAGTTTTAATATGTGAATTGCATTTTACAAATTTCAAAATATTTTTCTTGTAACTTTTCTTATTTTTTATATTTTTCTTAATTTTTTTAACCTGTCATCGAAATTTTGAGCTTTTCGATCAAATTTCAACACTTTTCGATGGAATTTTGAGCTTTTCAATCGAATTTCGCTCATGCATTTGACCAGTTTTCAAATTTATTTGACTTTCAATCCGTTTGAAATTTCTCGAATTTCGACCGAATTTCGTTGAATTTCACTACCGACGGCTGCGCGAAAAAATGAGTCCGAAATGAAATTGAAAACCATGCGCCCCTCATCCCTGTGCCTCCATTCTATTGATCTTGTGTCACGCTCTATTCTCCGATTTCATTTTATTATATACATATATCTTGTGATAGCATGTATTCGATTTTTGTAAAAAAAATACTTCTTTTAAATAATTTTATAAAAATAATACATTGAAAAAAATTATAAAAATATATCACTATTTCATTTGACGATAGAGCTTTTGTCACCAATTCAATTGGTCACATATGTCTATTTTATCGCTGATTGAATTGACCAACATATTTTTTTTGTCCCAGATTTATTTGGCTGACAAGGCTATGGCTTCTAGCCTTGTCGCCAATTCATTTGGCAACAAATGGCCTGTTGCTAATTCATTTGATGACAGATCATCTATGGCTAATTGAATTGGTGACAAAGCTTCTGTAACCAATTGAAATAGTGACAGAGGTATATTTTTCTAAAAAAAAATTGGTGTATTATTTTGTAAAAATATTTTAAAAATATATTATTTTAAAAAATCATATGTATTCCCTACTCATAGTTCTCAGATTTCCTCAGCTGAGATTGCAAGTGTTTTTTTGGGGGGTTGGTAAGGTGCCAAGGTGGAGACCGGAGAGTAGAGACTAAAGGAAGGATCCACACGGTCACACCCAAGGATAGAAATCCGGGCGAAATTTTGGTAAAATCTCTGATTTCGGCACCCCCACCCCCCTAGATTCATAATCCCAGTGGAATAAAAAAAATTGAAAAAAAAATAATTACTACAGTGATTTTAGCAAATTTGGGTATTTTAACCGGATTTGCTTCAAAATCGACCAGAGTTGCTTGTTAGCAAGCAACTACCCTTAGTCCAGATGGTTAGGAGACTTGGTTTCGACCGAGTGGTCTGGGTTTGAGTCACAATGGCTCTTTTTTTTTCTTTGTCGTTGCTTTCTTCTCACTGCAGCCCACGGTGCTTTCTTTACTTGCGCCTGCACAAAGGAAAACTGCTACTGCCTGGGAACGATGTGCTCGCCTGCACCAACGGCAGTCTCACGACTTCATAAGGGCATGTACAATGATATAGATGGCAGCTGTTTATAATATAGCTCCACATCATCTATAGACAGCACTAAAAATAATTCATACAATGGATCGTCTATAGAGCTGTCTGTAGTGGTCTCTCATTCAATTAACAGACTGTCTATACAATGGTACACAAAATATAAAGCTGTCTATTAAGAGCATCTCCAAGAGAGGGCCCTAAAAGTGAGCCTTAAATTTTAATTTAGGACCCCAACTAATTAGATTTAGGGCTCCAATAAAATATTCACTCCAACAATTAGGCCCTAAAACTCAATGAAGATAGGGCTCAATCACAGAGTTGCTAAATATAGCTACTCTCTCATGGGCCCTAAAACAATTTGATAAATTTTAACAATTTAGGGTCCTTGCTGGAGTTGATCTTTTCCTCCAAAAGCCCTATAATTCAAGTTAGGGCCATATTTAGGACCCCTCTTGGAGATGCTGACAACAGTCTTCTATCTCCTTCTTCTCTCTCCTCCACATCATTTAAAATCCTACGTGTCATCTCTTATAGACAGCTAAATATAATCATTGTACATGCCCGAAAGGAAGAACAATTAGCATTTAGTAATAAGCTAGGCTATTCGACCGTGACATTCTCAAGCCAACATTCACTCTTAACTACACTATTAACTTACCCTTTTTCTAAGTTTTTTGTTCTTTTTTCTTTTTTCTTTCCCTCTTCACTTGCTTGTTGGGTGCATTCTCTTGCACCTTGTATCTGGTTTCTTTAAAAACCTTGTTTTCTCCTTCTAATTATTCACAGCTTTTGTTGCTTTCAAAAAAAAAAAAACTCTTAACTACACTATCTTCACTGCTGAGTTGCATAGTTAAAGGATGGTGTATTTTGGTACTCCCTCCGGTTTGGTAATACCTGTCGTTTTGGACATAGTGATAGTCAAACTTTCGAAACTTTGACTAATAATATATTTTTAAATATTTAAATTGGATACATAAAAATTATATGTGTAGACTTGTCTCGAGAGGTACTTTCATAATATTATAATTTATTGGGTTTTATAAATATATTATAATAAAAATTAGCGGTCAAAGTTGTGTTTTGAAGACCGTGTCGATGTCTAAAACGACAGATATTACCAGACCGAAGGGAGTACAAGATATTCCCAGAAAAACTACTCGTCAGATTTTGTAGGCTCCTTCCGCCAGTATCCTGGTCGTTACATGTAGTATTAGCATAAGGAAACAACAACCTATTTGTGGAACAACTTGTATGCGATCTATAACAGAGATGAGGCTACCTGGGGATCAGGAATCGGCTTTCGTTTCTCAACATAACATTAAAGATCCGAGGCAGCAGCCAAAGCAGCTCTCTCCTGGTGAAAGAAAGCATAACCTTTTTTAAAATGGATGGAGAGAAAATTAGCCAGATTCAACTTAATAGCACTTGGGAAGGTAAAAAAAGAGCAACAAACAAGGTAACAACAGTGCAACTTTGAACTTTGAAGTAATTTAGACATATCTGCATCTACAACTGATCTACATCTTTTATGAGGATGAATGAAACATATGAAAAGCAGCCACATCACTATATGATATCAACGCTAAGATAAAGAAGAACAGTTGACTACCAAATTATCAGTGTAATGAGAGAAACTGCAAGAACAGATATACTTGACTCTATTGCCAGTAGCTTTGTAGGTCAACAAGGCTCTCTTACCGGAGTTTGAAGTTCTTAAATCACGCTTTACAACACAAGCTTGGAGTTCAGGC
The DNA here is from genome assembly GCA_036346355.1 of Rhipidocladum racemiflorum. Lineage (NCBI taxonomy): Eukaryota > Viridiplantae > Streptophyta > Magnoliopsida > Poales > Poaceae > Rhipidocladum > Rhipidocladum racemiflorum. Next base: position 28,587,893 of record CM070571.1, read on the forward strand.
AATTCAGATTATCATTTCGGTTTGTAGTTTTTAGTGTCTTTGTTAGTTCGATGGACACAACATAACTGTTAATTTAAATATGAGGATCACCATTATTTGCCCCCAAAGAGGTATTGCTACATTTCTCCCTAGCTCTTGCACAGGTCTCTTTTTGTTTAGTATACGCCATGAGTGCATTCTTTATCCAAGAATGCCGTATCAGTATATCACTACTACTGCTGCCAAAAAATGGAGCATCACCAATACTAATAATTTGACTACATAAGCAACAATAGCTTAAGCAAGTACATTGGTCCCGGACTCCGGGTCTAATTAAGTGGTGTTTCTTCATAGTTAGATTTGGCAGTAAAACATGTGAGCAATTCCTACCGAAACCAACCGAGAGAAACAATTTGCCATGCAATCCAATGCACAACTCTCTAGTGAACCAAAATCTGTTGACGCAAGAACTACACGCTCACGTGCATGGGTTAACTAACTCTCAATTCGACAATGGTCGATTAGTAACTTGTTGTGAAATCATGTGCTGAAAAGTTGGCTTAATGATGATTTTGGTATTGCAAAGTGGTTGTGCCCATGGTATGTGTGGTGCATGTGCATGTGTTATTTTAGATGATTAATTGATATGCTTGTGATAGCATGCACTACATGATAACCCATTGGCGCAAGCTGTATTACTGCTTCCAAAAATAATAATTAAAAGCTAACTTACCGCTTGGAAAAATAATTTTAATTAAAAGCTGCAGTGCCGCTTTTAAAAGTAAGCTATCTAAGCTGTACTTTCGCTTGGAAAAAGAATTTTTATTAAAAGCTGCGGGACCGCATCGAAAATGTTTCTGACGCAGTTGGACCGCTTGCAATGTTATTTTGGCGGGTGTTTAGGGCATACACGCGCGGGCAGAATGAAAGATCTGGCCCGCTCTCTCGTTTGGGAATTATCAGAAACCCTAGACCTAAAGCCTCACCCTCCCCATTCCCCCATCTAGCCCGCTCTCTCCATTCCCCTCCCAGGCCATTCGATCCCCATCGCCGCCAGCCTAATCCATCACTCCCCTCCCATTCCCCACTGCCGCCACTCCACCCAACTCCGGCCGCTGCTCCCGACTCTCGTGGTCCCAGCCGCCCCCGCCGTGCTCTCATGGTCCCAGCCACCATAGCTCCCGCCGTCCTCCTCCCAGATCAAGAGAGCAGTCCCACTCCCAGTGCCTCCTCGCTCGCATCCTCCTCCCTCCAACTGACTCCCTCCTCAGCTCGTGGTGGCGATCGACGTTGCCGGCCTCCAGCCGCCTCCACGCGGCTCCCTAGGTGCCTGCACTTCCCGCCCCGGCTTCACCTCGTCAAGCTGCACCGCCGCCCGCCAGGTGCGTGGATTTGATGATTTAGGTATTTTGGAGATTTGTGGATCTCGGGAACGTGGGGATTTCGGGATTGGATATGTCGAAATTAGTGGCTAGGCGCGGTTGGGCATTTTGGGTTTGGGCAAAGGCCACTTCTTCTTTCTTCCTATGTTTCTTCTTCCTCACCGAACTGAGTCCATGGCCGTCGGCCGTCGCGCAAGGGGGTTACTGGTGCTTGGTAGGGGGTTTGAGGGGGGTATCAGCGCCGGTCTGGAGGTTGGGTTGCAGGGGGGTATCTTTGACTCTTCACTCCTGTCTTGCAGGGGGAGGAGATCCGGTGGCCGGTGGCGAGGTCGCAGCGGGGAGCCGGTGTCCGAGTCGGCGAGCAAGCTGGGAGCCGGTGGTCCACTGCACCATCGTCGGCTTCAGAATCTCCATTCTCTCTTGGTTCTCCTGATGCAGAGTTGTAGGCAGCAGGTTGAACGAGCAAGGTGCAGCTAGCGTCGGCAATCTTCATCCGGCAGATTGAGGTATATGAAGATCAAATACCCTCTCATTTGCCTACAAGTTTTATTGTTCAATATCTGTTAATTGAGCCGCTACTTTGGGTTTGATATGTATTGTATTTCAATCTGCGTATTCATTTTGCATTGGAGAGGGGCATTAAGCCGTAGACCTTTGCTAGCCTCGTATCCGTGCTCCTATATGAGAAGAGGTAAAGGATTTGGTTTTGCTAGCCTCGTCTCCGTGCTCCTTCCATATGTGTATACTGTATAAGAAAGATTACAACAAAGGAGATGCTAAGCTACTGATTAATTTTTTGTTTTTATTTGTGGCATGGGATGTACTGTAATGCAAGCTTGCTTAATGGTATTGTTCATGTAATTGTGGCATGGGATGTACTGTAATGCAAACTTGGATCTATGAATAGTTGGTTGACGTGATTCTAAGAAACTGCCAACGCTGCTCGTTTCTTTTGCTCATCGCATTTGGTTAGTCGTGTTTAGCAACAATACTTTTGTTGCATTTGCCACCACCACTAGTGGCATTAGGAAAATGAGGAGATTAAGTAAAAGGATTTGTTTATCACTTTCAATAGAGGAAGAGCAATAACACAGAGAGCAAATGAGAGCTAACTGAAATTAAACTTCACAATGATCTCACGTATACGTAAATAGAAGACCTTATAGACTTTATAGTTAAACTGGCTATGTGCTATGTGCTTTCATAAGTAGCTTTGAATTGCAGATTCTATTCATTAGCTGGCATCTAATCCTCTCCATCATGCTCATAATAGGCAACTCTCTAGCATCTAATATGTACCTACAAATTGCATGTTGTTAGTAAAATATTCCTATTAGCAAACAATCAATGAATATTACAAAAGTAACTTACTTGTTGAACACTTCGCAGAGGGGAGCTGGCGGCCTGGACGACGAGCAAGGAGCAGAGCGGAGGTCACGGCAATGGCTCAATGCACAGGGTGTAGCGTCGGCTATCTTCATCTGGTCATTAAGGTATACGATTGATCAAATACCCTCTTATTTGCCTACAAGTTTTATTGTCTACATCTGTCAATTGAGCTGCTACTTTGTGTTTGATACAGATTGTAGTTCAATCTGCCTATTGATTTTGCATTGGACAATCATCATGAGCATGAATAAGGATTGGATGAGTGAGCCTAGGTACAAGTTAAACAACTTATAATTAAATTTAATATATACACATTTTGTTAACTAAGTATGCATATAATATAATTAATGACAATTGTAGGCACTCAAAGAAGTATCTGGATGGTGTCAAAAGTTTCTTAGAGTTTGCTTTTACAAATTCAGCAAAAGGAAATCAAATTCGATGCCCATGCAAAAAGTGTGTGAATAGTACTTGGTATATAACAACGGTTGTCCATGAACACTTGATATGCGAAGGATTCTTAGAAGGATACACCACATGGATTTTTCATGTAGAGAAAAGTGTAATGTATGAACAACAAAGAGAACCCACATGTGAACCTGAAACTTATTTAGAAATGGAGCAAGAGATAGATGATGAGATGACAGAAATGCTTGATGACATAGGATATGGTTTCCAAAATGGTAGTGATGGTGATACTGATTTAGGGGGTCCGAATGAAGATGTTGAGGCTTTTTATAACTTAGCAAATGATGCTAGCCAACCATTGTATCATGGGTGCAAATTCACCAAGTTGCAGTTTGTAGTGAGACTTGTTCACACAAAGTTCTTTGGGGGTTGTACAAATAATAGTTTTGATACTCTTTTAAAATTACTTGATGAGGCCTTTCCAGTAGACACTTCACTACCAAAAAATTTTAATGAAGTTAAAAAAATGGTGAGCTGCCTTGGATTAGGTTACGAAAATATCCATGCATGCAAATATGATTGTGTACTTTTTTGGAAGGATCATGCTAAAAAAGATGCTTGCCCAAAATGTGGTACTTCTAGATGGAAGTTAGAAAAGAAGAGTCCTGATGGAAAGAGAGTGCACAGGGTTCCCCATAAAGTTCTTCGACATTTTCCATTAAAGAAAAGACTTCAAAGGTACTATATGTCTAGAAAATTGGCAAGTGATATGAGGTACCATCCTGTAGTACAGCTTCCAAGGACGTGTCATCCTGTAGTGATGGTAGTTGTTTTGCTTGATGCAATGCGCTCGTGTGAGTGGTTGCATGGATTGATCTTAAGTCAAGTCGTGGACTTGTGCTCAGAATATTGTTTTGTGTTTGTTCATGTGCAGGTGTTGCTTGAGGTCGAACGTGGATGATGACGGGACCGGAACTAGATTTATGGAGGAACTGAGGTTCAGAGAGGAATCGAGGTCCTAATGGTCGAGGAATTCATGCGGGACGTTCGGGCTAGAGAACGGTGCACATGGAGGCTAGTTAATCACGTAAGTGCGGTAGGTGGGCCGTACACATGCAGTTGTAATCGTTTAGGGTAGCTTGCATGTATTGGGCCATATTGGGCCCGGTGGATATGCATGCATTTATCTGTATACGAACTCTTTAGGATTGCTCATTACAAATAGGGGGAGATGTCCTCTGTTTATTATTGAGCCAGTGCTAAGTATTAAGGTTTGTACTCTTTTGTGGGAGTGTTGTAACTAGACAAAAAAGGAATAGAAAATCAGATTTTCCTCAGCTAGCCGAATTACTGTTCATGCATGATTTGCTACGGTACTGATTTTCTGATTTTGGTTGCCCGGTTTTCGGTTTAGTAGATTGATTCATTGTCTATCTTGATTCTTTGAGTTTCTTCTTGATTTGATCCATCCATAACCTTTCTAGGGCATTAATTTAGTGTTCCTCAAAGTTTTGTTGGTTAATCTTTTGTAGATTTTGTTTAATCACGAAATTAGGGTTTAATCAATTCTCGTCATTATTGATATAGCAACTTGCGAAGCTTATAACTTTTGATCTGTAGATCCGATTGACTTGATTCTTATTGTATTAGTTTTGAAATTGAATCTAGTTTCTATAGTTTAAATTTCACATCAATTCGATGGTTGGATTTTCAGGAATCAAGGTTAGATCTATTCTCGGCATAATTGCCATAGCAACATTACGGAGTTCATAAATTTTGATCCGTATGTCCAATCGAGTTGATTCATTTTTTGTTAGATTTTGGAATCTAGTTTCTTGTGTTCAAATTTTAGGTCAATCCAATGGCTGGATCTCTGGGAATTCGCGATTTACCGAACACATCTACTCTGCTTTTGTTGAATACGAAGCAATTATTTGATTTCGATTTGGGGTGAATTTTTAGTAGATCACAAATTTGATTTTAGCTTCCGCGCAATCATTCACCCCCCTCCGATTGCTATACTAATATATATTGATCCTACACTTGTATAGCTCTCCCTTGCTCCCCAGAGGTCTCAGATTCGATCCCTCACCTCCAAAATTTTCACTCCATTTTATTTTCGACCTTAAGACATTCAAATATAAAAATAATAATATTTACATATATCGTAACAAACCACACAGCTCACTTGGTAACTTGGTGTAGCTCTCCCTTGTACCTAAGAGGTCTCAACTTGGTGTAGCTCTCCCTTGTACCTAAGAGGTCTCAGGTTCGATCCCTCCCCTCCAAGATTTTAATGAAAATTTTAAAAAATATTGTTCTCCATTGGAATTAAAACCCATCCAAGATTTTAATGAAAGTTTTTAAAAAATATTGTTCTTCATTGGAATTAAAACCTAGAATCTATGGTGTACCAGATCAGAGCCATGAACCAACCCACCAATCTCACTTTCATGTTATGAACTCATTCTTAAAAAAAATTATAGCCTCGGAGCAAGATAAGCAAGGTTTGAAATATCTTGAGCACTATCATAATTTTTAAAAATTCTTTAAGCTTGATAATAATATAAAATTTTATGAGAACATTAGTGATACATCATGACCATCCACAAAAAATTTTAAAATTTTTTCACACCGTTTGAATCATTTTTCATTCAGTTGAAATTTGCTGAGATTTCGGCAATTTCGGAAATTTTGCTGAAATCTCAAAAATTCTGGTTTAAAAAATTGGATTTGAATTTTTCTTTTTAAATTTTATTCAGATTTTATCCAAAATTCTGAAATGTTGCCGACATTTTGGATTTAGTCACCTGACATATAGTCCGGAAACGAATTATAAACCACACCCACCCTTACACGGCAGAGCGGAGGCGCCCCATTTACGTTCAGGCAATTCAAATATTGTGATATATTTGCTTGTGTCATGATCATCAGGTTGTTGCATCCCATTTCAGAATTAGACAAAATGGGGGTAGTTAGTTCTTGTAGTGCCTTAACCACCAGTTATTCAAATAACATTCATAAATTGGTTCATTCTAAGAGACAGGTTCACTGATAATTAGCATATGGGGGTTTGAGTTCTTTATCAAACATTTCACTTCCTGTTCAGTATTCTCTAGTTCAGTCTGCACCTCAGAGAGTTTAGATTCGAGATCAGATATTCTTACCAAGGACTGCTTGTGCTGATCAATAGCTGTGTGTTTGTCGGAATTGTCAGCTGAACAACTGAAATGACTCAATGAGTGCTGTCTCAGCTTCCATACATTTCTTGCCCTCATCTTGCAACCTCGACTGCAGAAAGCCCACCATTCCGCTCTTCTGTGCAAGCTCTTGCGCTATCATCTGCAGCTTCTGCTTAGTCTTCTCCAGCTCCAACTGTGTCTTTGAGACTTGTGACTTCAGATCGGATACTTTTTCCAAGGACAGCTGCTGTTGAAGAAGTGCCGCATCTTTGTCGGTATTCAGACGGGAGGTGGTGTTCTCAAGCTCGCATGATAATTCCTCCATGGTCAGCTTGCTGTGCTAAACTTCATTTAACTCATTGTTTATCTTTTCAAGGTCCATAAAAAGCTTAGCCACTTCTTCTTGGAGCATCACTATGTCTTATAGATGATGAAGTAAAACAAATCAGTTTGGATGGCGACTTCTTGGCATCCCTTCGCAAAACACAAGACTGTAGTGCTTCTGATGATGCAAATGCATGGAGAGGTTCCTGACGTAAATACAAAATGTGCTTCTTACCATTGTTTAAAGGATAATGAGAGATTTAAGGATCCAATACACACCTAATATTATTTTGAGGTTAGACCTAAAGCCAACTCACTGACAAAATTGATCAAAATGCTTCTGGTGGAACATGTTCAGCGAACGGCCTTACTTGGGAGCTCCTGACGTTTTGTTCCCACTAAAATTGGGTGATCCATCAACATAGTCAGGTTAATTTCTTTTTTGGCATGCATAACTGTTTTGAATTTCATAAGGTACCTGTGTTTATCTGGGACTTCCATTCATTGTAATCTTAAATGCTCTTAACTATGACTGTATATACGTGATGTTTCTGTATGTTCCAATGTAACAAGCAATTCACTGGTGTTTGCAATACTGAAGTAAAAAAGTTGTATTGGCAACAGAAAACTCTTTCCAGTGTCTGAAGAAATAGTATTTTGTGTTTTGTTCAATCTGCATAGTTGGCCATTATAATATAGTTGTTATAATATAGCCGTTAAGATGGTCGTTACAATAAATTTCAAATTTTAAATTCCTGTATTCAAAAATAGCAGTTCGAATTTTTCTCGGTAGAAATAAGCATTGCTCGTATGACGGTTATGAAATATTATTATAATATAAGAGGGAGAAAATAGAGAGTGGGATTTGAAGAATGCTGTTAAAGAGGGAATATATATAGGAAAGAAATCTTTTTTGGTAATTCTGTATATAGGAATATACTCCCTTCGGTCACAAATAGTAGTTGTTTTTGTTATGAATAGCACTTATTGTATTCAACATGAGGCCAATAGCCATAATATATAAAGTTACATGAGGGTACAAAAGGAAAATATATATAAGGTAATACCTAAACAAGGAAAACTTATATAAGGAAAATATATAGAGAGAGAGTATATAAAACAATATCTATACCCTTAACACCCCCCAAATGTAAGACGCATGCCCTTAACACCCCCCCCCAAATGTAAAGCGCATGCAATAGCATTGTATTTGGGAGGGTTGACACTAAAATAAGAAAAATTCAAGATCATAGTCTTGAAGTAGCCGTCGTGGCATCTAACTATTGAAAAATCAAGCTAACGAGGAAAAGTCGACGAAGAAAAGCTGACAGTGGGGCTGAGTCGATGAATAAAAGTCGACGAAGGAGGCCATGTCGAACAAAAGTCGATGGTAGGGCCAAGTCGACGAAGAAAAGCCAACGGTGGAGACGAGTCAACGAAGAAGAACCGGCGAAACCAACAAAACGAGCCGAGTTGAAACCGGCTAGCATAATCAGCTGAAACCGACAAAAGAAAGACGGCGAAGCCGAGCCGAGGTAATCGAAGTTGACGGAATGAGCCGAACCGATAAAAGAGCCGAGCGATGACAGAATAAGATGTTAAAGACTTGGATGGACGCAACGGAAAATTCAAGAAAATACTAAAAGAAATAATAGCCGCAACACTAAAAAAGTAGTAGCCAGGAAAGGCAGCCTAAAAGCACTAAAAAGGAAAGCCCGAGCTGAGTAGCTGAGTTAAAAAGCCGAGACATGAAGCCGGAGAAGCTGGAGCCAAAGAGCCGGAGCCGATAAAACTGGAGCTAAAAGCCAGAAGCTGCTCTGGAATTGGAGCCGAATTGGATTAAAACTGGTGGAATGCATTTGAAGTCCGGTCTGGACAAAGTAGTGCCCTTGGGCACGAATGGCAAACACAGGAAGCTCTTGGGCAACTGCCAAAGGCCGACTGGCGGCGGCACCGGTGGAGGAGCGTCGAGGTGGTCGCGGGAGGGCGTCGCAGCTGGAGCGGCAACGGCCGAAGGCTAGCGACAGGCGTCACGGCTAGAGTTCAGGCCAGATCTAGCTGGCCAGAGGAACGAGGCAACCAGCGGGAGGAGAGGAGGTGGCACACAGGTCACTGGCCTCGATGGAGCGGTCGGCCTGAGGTGGCGAAGCTTGGTCTCATCGCGGGCCGGGAGGAGCGACGATGAGCGGCGTGGGGACAACGGATCCGGCCCCGGGCGGCACTGATTTGCGCTAAGGCGATGGCGATGTCACCGTCCTCCTCAATGTGCTCAAAGGAGCCCGTGGGAAGAAGGGCAGCACGAGCGTGGAGTCGATGAAGAGCTTGGGTAACGCGAAGATCACGGAGATCTGCTCGAAGATGACCGTCGGTGAGCCGAACAACACCATGAACGTGACGTGCTGCCCCCGGATGTCGTGGGTGGTGATAAAGCTCCTAGCGGCAGGGGTGGCTACCCCCGGGAGTGGAGATTGCTCCTCCTGGGGGCAGCAGCGGCGGAAGATGATCACGGAGCTAGGGTTGGAATCTTAAGCTCTAATACCATGTTATAAATAGCATTTGTTATATTCGATATGAGGTCAATGGCTATAATGTATCAAATTACATGAGGGTACAAAAGGAAAATATATATAAGGTACTACCTAAACAAAAAAAACTTATATAAGGAAAATCTATATATGGAGAGTCTAAATAAGACAATATCTATACCCTTAACAGTTTTGGACATTGACACGGTCCCCAAAACTCAACTTTGACTGCTAATTCCTATCGTACTATATTTTAAAAAATCCAATAAAATTATAATATTACGAAAGTATCTTTCGAGATGAATCTACACATTTGATTTCCATCCATCCAATTTAAATATTTTAAAAGATATCGATGGCTAAATATTAAAAAATGTAAATGCAGGTATTATATACCGATTACTATTTATGATCGGAAGGAGCATATATAGGATTAAGGGGGTGTTTTACAGAGCTCCAGCTCCACCAAATCGGTGGAGATGGTGAAGGTGGGTATTCCTAGCTTCACTAGATTCGTGGAGCTGGAGCTGTGGGTATAAAGAGTATTTAGGTGGATCATCTTGTTTACATTTTAGAATAAAATTATAAACTTAAGTCAGTTTATTTCAGTTTACAAGTTTCAGTTCTGAGATGAAATTGGGATCTAACGCTATTAGGGCATCTCCAATGGTGTAGTCAACTACTAGCTATAAGAAGTGTACATGTCATCTATAGATAGCTAAGGCTATTCCCAATGGGTAGTATCATACTCCAATATCCAAGAATACCACATAGGATAAAAAGTATGATACTGTGTTGAAGAAATACTCTCTACAATGCATAGTATCGTACTTATATGTTTAAAATAATTAATTGGTGTGATGTTGTGTCTCTGAAAGTGGACCCAGTGCGTTAGATTCTGTCCCACGGCCTAAGATATCGTGCCAAAGCAGTATCTTGCTCAAGATACAGCTTTCTCCTCCCTCCTATTTAATGTTTTTTCATATCAGCAAAAAAATCATATGTGGCATCTAATTAATGAGTATGATACTACCCATTGGGAATAGCCTAATAAACAACCTCTCCAATGGACTAGCTATAGCATTGTCTACAAAATTAAATATGGGCCCATATGTAAGAGTTGATAAATGTCTTGGAATCAGCTATAGCCTGACTATAAATTAGTAGTCAGTCTATATCTCTCTCTTCCTTTTCCCTCATTCACCTAAGCAAAATGCTAAGTTGACACCCTTATATGTTTGGTAAAAAAACAATCTTCTCCTTAAATCATAAATGGAAAGTGTTCAATTAGAATATGAAAACGTGTAGTTAGTCTTCGGGACGGAGTGGAAGAAGGGCGGAGACTCTCGAATGAGGAAAAGGATCCCATCTTTTTTTGTGTGTGCGTAATGCGGATTTATTCTTGTTTTGTTTTACTAGTAAATAAATAAAGCAAAATTTCTATTAATTTTCTGATAGAAATTATCTTGTTGTGATCCTATGAATCAGTTCAATTAAAACCTTAGATTCATACTAGAACCACGATAATTGAATCTCAAGCTAGCTATATAGGGGTGTCAACTTAGGGCATCTGCAATGGTGCCACTTCAGCTTACTATAAGGGTGCCAACTCAGCATTTTGCTTAGGTGGATGAGAAAAAAAGAAGAGAGAGATATAGACTGACTACTAACTTATAGTCAGGCTATAGTTGATTCCAAGTCATTTATCACCTTTTACATATGGGCCCATATTTAATTTTGTAGATAATGCTATAGATAGTTCATTGGAGAAGTTGTTTATTAACTATCTATAGATGATATGTACATTTTTTATAGCTAGTAGTTGACTATAAGGGTGCCAACTCAGCATTTTGCTTAGGTGGATGAGAGAAAAAGAAGAGAGAGATATAGACTGACTACTAACTTATAGTCAGGCTATAGCTGATTCCAAGGCATTTATCACCTCTTACATATGGGCCCATATTTAATTTTGTAGACAATGCTATAGCTAGTCTATTGGAAAAGTTGTCTATTAGCTATTTATAGATGGCATGCACATTTTTTATAGCTAGTAGTTGACTACACCATTGCAGATGCCCTTAGCATTTTGCTTAGGTGGATGAGAGAAAAGGAAAAGGGAGATATAGACTGACTACTAACTTATAGTCAAGCTATAGCTGATTCCAACATTTATCACCTCTTACATATGAGCCCATATTTAATTTTGTAGGTAATGCTATATTTGATACATTGGAGAGGTTGTCATTATTAGGTATCTATAGATGGCGTATGCATTTTTATAGCTAGTAGTTGACAGATGTGGCGGTGGAGCGGAGGCGCTCCGTTACTTCTGGGTTGCAATCTCCTCTGTTCCTCGCCTCTTTCCTTGTGGTTTTGTGTGCGAGTAAGCAAAGCGGCGCGGAGAGATGTGGCGGAAGGGGAACAAGCGCTTCGGCGGCGGCGGCCAGCCGCCGGCCAAGCGCCCGGCCGCCGGGGAGGACGGCCCCTCCGAAGACGCCGACGACGGCATCGTCGTCGCCCAGGTATTAATTCCGTACTCCCTACCAACCTACTGTTGCCTTAGTCCCATACCCTCAAGAGGCAAAACCCTAAAATCCACGATTTGGGATTTTTTCCCCCCCTGTAGATATCGAAGAACAGGAGGGTTTCGGTGAGGAGCTGGAAAGGCAAGGTCGTAGTCGACATCCGCGAGTTCTACGTCAAGGACGGCAAGAACCTCCCCTCCCGCAAAGGTACTGCGCTCATTCTCTTCGTATTCCTGTTCCATAAATCCTTAGGATGTCAAATATGTGTATGTTCTAAATAGCACGGGATTATACCCTAGCTGGCGGCCACGATTTGTGAAACCTTTTGGGCAGAAGCGAGGTCTAGCGTAGTTAGCATTTGAGCAGATCGCATCATGTCCATGTGTCCTTTTACAATTGCTGGTGGTCTGTTGAATGAATGCTTTACAAAGGAGCCAATTGGAACTGCGACTAACTAGGATGGCTTAGTGTGAACGATACATAACATTCTGAAAAACAAAATCATAATTGTAGGTAGAGAACTTGTTGAGGGAGAACCTACCCCATTGAATCAACATGCAACATTGGCTGTTGTTATAGGTTAATTCTTGATGATAATCCGTTCTGGATGTGTGATTCGTTCACCACTTGAAAAAAACTGAGAGCATGTACTTTTTAGTCAAGTGATGAAGCAGGGGTTCCTCTAATCTAGTATTCTGATTTTCAGGGAGTGTGTTGTATTCACAAACTAATATATATGAACTGTCTTGTACTTCTTCAACCTAGAACATGGGTTCCAAATTCTAATTCTAATGAATATTCAATAAGTACGGTAAATAATAGAAATGGTGTGTTAAGTGTGTGGATGCATTCTACTGGAATTTTGTACATCCACATAGCGATGAAATGATTGTTTTTTGGAATAAGTCCATTTTACACCCCTAAACTTTCCAAAAAGTCCATTTTACACCCTCAACTACAAAACTGGGTATTTAACCCCATACACTTACAAAATCAGGTCAATTTACACACTAGGAGGTTTTTTAGGGTAGTTTCTATTATGTGGGATCCCACTCAAGGTGGTTTTCTCTATATTGGCAGCCACATTATCGAGTTTTGGTAATGAAGATCCAATTCAAGGGTGTTGACATCCACATCGTCGGCCTCTTTCTCACTCATTCTCTCTATATACATTCTCTTTCTTCTTCTCGTCATCCCTTGTCTAATTTGGATCCACATCAGCAAAATTCGATCACATGGCTACCAACATGGCAAAAACCATCCTAAGTTGGATCCTTGTTGGTAAAACCACTCTCCAAAACCGCCTTACTGTGATGCACCGATACGAATATGTTGACACGATACCGACACGAGAATTCGGCATTTTCCCAAAAATACCGACACGGCGACATAGCTATATATATATTAAATAATAATAATAATATATACATATGTATTATTTTTTATTTTTCTGCTTGTTTGTCAAACTGAAATAATGTAAAAATAGTAACTAGTAACTATTAACTAGCAGTCTAGCATTACTATTAAGTCTGCACTACCACTATGTAAGCATATCACGAGTGCAAGCTGGAGCCAACTAGCAAAGTCGACTAGTAGTACTAACTAGCAGAGTTGACTAGTACTACTATGTAGTCGGCAAGCCGGCACAATTACTACTACTACTAACTAACAGAGCTTAAGGGGATGCTGATGACAGAAGGTACCTCCAGAGGCATGCGACGGTGGGGTGATGCACACGATGGCCAGGAGACAAGCGCGACGGTCGGGAGACGAGCGCGGCGGTCAGGAGACGAGCGTGATGGAAGCTTCAGAAGCGCGTGACGGCCGGGAGGCACGCGCGATGGCCGGGAGATGAGCGCGACGGCAGGGAGAGGCGCGCGACCTGGGAGAGGAAGAATCGATGGTGGATTCGGCGGTGCGGAGTGGATTCGGTGGATCTGGCGGCGGAGACGGACGTTCTGGCGGTGGGGAAGACAGATCCGGTGGTGAGGAGGGGAGGCCAATTCGACCGGAGGCAGCGGCAACGACGGCGGGCGACTCCACCTCCTAGACTCGTGCACAAACCCTACATAGGTGCTCCCATCCTTTCGATCGCTCGACTTCCTTTTTGTTTGGGCTGGTTCTGTGCCGCATACGTATCGTAGAAGTGTCGAATCAGTGTCAGAAATTAAAATGATTTATTTTCAAATTTAATCAGCCGATTCGTCACCGACACGTATCGAAGCCGTGTCGGTGTCACACACCGTGTCCGACATCGATACTATGGAAAACTGAAGTATCGGTGCATCATATCCGCCTTAGGGTGATTGACCCAATTTTGTAAGTTTAGAGTGCTAAATACCCGGTTTTATAGTTGAGAGTGTTAAATAGACTTTTTGGAAGTTCAAAGGTGTAAGATGCGCTTATTCCTTGTTCTTTTTCATTCAACTCCAGTACGAGCTTAGTAATATTATTCTTTATTCACATAAGGGAAAACATTTGTTCATTTCCATTCAACTCTCGTAACATCAAAAATAATTGCTCAAAATGGCATATCTTCTCTGCTTACTAATAGTATTCTTTTTCCTTCTTTTCAGGTATGTCACTCCCAATGGACCAGGTCAGTTACATTTCCATCTTTCTATCTGCTTGGATCCTATCACATACAGCAAACCTGTTACCCTGAAAAGATCGTGTTTTTTTTAATGCTCCACTTAGGATATGAATTATCAAGCAGCCCTTATGAAAATTTACCTGGCAAGTTTTGCCATCCTTTTATGAGCATGAAGATATCCTGAACACATGAGAAGATAGTGCTACCCAAATTTGTTGGCAAATAACTTATTATCGCAAAGTTGAATAATTTTAGTTTCAATATCCATCTCTCAGGTGATCTATTCCAGGAGCATGATCACAAGTAACTTTATTTGTTAAATTTACATATGCATCTGTTATGTTCTAACCTCTTGCCACACTTACCTCACATATGTCATGATTGTCTTTATGAACTGTTATTGTTCATGGTGCAAAAGTGCAATTAATACTATGCTAAAAACCACTGTGCTCTTTATTTTGTTATGCAGCAGCAAGTTATCATTTCCTAACCATCAATAGCTCGCTTGTTTTCTTACATGTGCAGTGGAAAATATTGAGGGACAACATCAAAGCTATAGACGAGGCTGTCAAGGAGAACGCATGATTGGAGCTGTCAAGGAAAGAGAGAGTGTTGGGCAAACTTTTGCTCAGTTTCTGCTGATGTTCGCAAGTAGTCTACATCTGTCTTCCGTCACTCTTGATCTGGAATGCTGCGCTTTTGGCATACTGTAATTGCCATTGTCGAGGAGGTGACCTCTTGGCAGAATGATGTACTTTTCTATTTGCCTGCCCTCATATGTACTCATCTAGTGTGGTTATCCAGGCAAATGTGACCTTATGGTGCGTTCTAGCTCCAAAAATGGGTCTCAATGATTTGGCTGCTGCATGGTTCATCGGTTCTGATAAGGAAGAATATTAAGGGCATTTTGTTAATCTCATTCTCATTTTGATCCAATGGTTATTAATTGAGCGACATGATACGGTTAGCCCTGAGCATTTACCAGGCGGGCGTGAGCCGTGGACATGGGTACCCCGGTTGACCTGAACTGAAGGGCGAGTTGGCCGAACAGTCCTGGTCAAGTTTATTTTTCCTGCACACTCTGGCTTTGGGCTGGCCGCCGTGTGGGCCTACTTTTATTAGGCTAACATTCCCAGGCCCAACATTGGCTATAGACACTGAGTTGCATTCGGCTTGTAGACCTGAAGGCACGTATAAGTCTGGAAGCTAATTCTGTCGTTCCCAATGTGGTGGTTTTGACCTGTAATCCTTTGTTTAGTCAATCGTTTTCTTGAGTATCGTACAGCAAAAATTTTCTCTGATAACTTACTGTACTTAATTGTGTGGATGGAATATGTTTATATTACTCTCTTAACGCATAGATTAAAAAGATATTAAAAATGACTAGATTATCTCTAATTATTATCACTAAGCACTATATTCAATACATACATGTAGATAATATAAATAAATATGGATATTTATTAGAGGTATAGAGATAACAATACACTAATTTGTATTAAAATATAAAATACGTATATTTAAACATTTTATAAACTTAGATAAAAGAACAGTCATTACCAGAAGAGGCATTGGGCAAAATGGAGAACATATAATGCAATGCTTGAAGTGCCAACCATTTAGGGTAAAAGTATTGGATTAAAGTGTTTGGAAGTGGAGTTGAGTAATTACTAGCTCTTCACGAACGGTCAAACTAAGGTTTTGTTACTTTAGATCTGAAATTTGTAGGCTAAAATAAAGTGAATTGAGTTTATATTTTTATTCTAAAATGTAAATAAGATAATCTACCTAAACACTCTTAATATATCAATAGCTCCAGCTCTACGGATCTGGTGGAGCTATAAATACCAGCCCCAACAAATCCACAGATCTAATGGAGCTGGGGCTCTGCCAAACAGGGCCTAAGCTGCAACCCGATTTAAACATGTGGAGATCAAAAGGAAGGTAAAAAACTCAAAACACTTCTCAGTCTTTATAGTGTGTATTTTCTCTTTTTTTACGTGGAATTATAGTGTGTATTTTTTCTTGACATATAAACTAAAAATATATTAAAAATGATTAGACTGTCCTAATTATTATCTCTAAATACTTTATTTATTGTATACATGTAAAAAAATAACAAGTAAATGTAGATATTAATTACGTCCTATATTTATAAACTAAAATATTTTGCCCGTCGGCAACGAATCGCTGTGCTCCTGCGCATTTTGCGAGTAAACGTACGGCCTCTGATGTACTTTAGTTTTTTCTTTTTCTTTATTTTTTTGAGAGAGAGAGGTTCATGTGTTTGGTTGGTGCTAGTACAGCTGTACGTGCCGTGAGTCAACTGGGAAGTCTCGTTTGTTTACTCGGTCATCCTGACCTTTTCAAAAGCCACTGAGTTTCTTCATGTCACATCTAAAATGTTTTCCAAAAACCTTTTCCACTGGTATTTGATCCACACGTTGGTCTACGATGGGGGCGACCCAGCTGGGCCTGGGGCACCCAATCTTGACTCGACTAACACAGACAGGAATAAAAAACAAGTAAGCCCAGTTTGTTTTAGATTATGAATTCTGGATTATGAGAGAAGCTGCTTGTGATTATGAAAGAATTGGGTCAAGCAGGGTGCAACTTCTAGGTTCCGGACCGAGCCAGCAAGAACCAGTAAGAATCTATAAGAATCAGGTTTCATCCAGATTATAGAATGCAAACTTCCGATTCTCGCAGGTTGCAAGAATCCGCCTGCTCGCAAATAATCCACTTTTTTAAAAGCAGGTTCGCCCGTGTTGAAACTCCTTTAAGTGGGTGATATGTTCAATGGGAGAAAATATGTAAAAAAACTAAAGTAATTTTCTTGCATGGAAGAAAAAGAGAAATACTGTAGAAATTGTTTTTAAAAAAATTAAAGAAGGGAAAATGTTTTTATTAAAAAAATTAAAATAAAACTAATTTTCTTTCAAGGATGGAATAAAAAAACTGTTGAAAATCTTTTTTGTGCAAAAAAATTAAAAAATTTATTAAAAAGTTAAAAAATAATGCAGATGAAAAAGTTATAATTTTTTTTAAAAAAATTAAAAATATATATTAACTTAATTCTAGTGTTAATAGTCACGTAAAGTAATTGCAATTAAATGAGTTAAAGAAATAATGCTAACAAAAGAGAGAAGAAAAGATAAAAACATGAAAAATATATTTTTAGTTAAATTAATAAATTTATGAAGCAAATTATTCATGCAAAAGATTCCAAACTATAGTTGAATAAATCAAATATGCTAAATCAATAACTTTAGTCGATTGAATTTTCAATTAAAGCGTGATGAAAGAAAATGGTATAAAGCCCTAAAAAGCGCAACATAAATTTTATAAATCTTAAAACAATGATCCTTTAATCGAGTAAGAAAACTTGGCCAAATTTAAATTTGCAATGCAGATAAATTCACATACATTATGTGTGTAACAGAAATCAAAATAAAGGATAAGCTAAATAGATGATCAAATGGAAAATTTAAACTTTATCATTAGTCATTATAATGAATAAAATAGGAAAATCATAGCAATACCGATGCACCAAATTAAAATACACTAAATTTCAATACGCTAATAGAGAATAAGCCAATTTAAAGTACTGCAAGTTAAATTATTTTGAATTAAAATATAACCAGTCACAACACAACAAGTTTTTATATTCCAAATTTAAATAAATAATCCATTTGCATCAATTTAAATCAAATTAGAGAAAGGATAAGGACCGACTAGTTTCTTAATAGTTGAGAAAGAAAAGAAGATAATAATAATAAAGAAATAATAATAATAATGATGATGATGATGATGATGATGATGATGATGATAGTAACATGGTTAATAACTTAAGAAATTAAGGTAAATCAAGACATCTAAACAATAACCATGATATTAAGGTTAAACATTTAATTAGGATAAAAAAGGGGCGTACACACGCAAATAGATAAGAGAATAAATACAGAATTGAATAATCCTAGCAACTGCGCTCCAATGAAAATAGGAAGATAACTCAATAAATCGAATAAACACATGACTGAAATCATAGTGATCAAGACAAAATAAATTAAGTCAGGAAATGCGTAGAACTTATTCTAATTCAGAGAAAAGTTAGAAGCCGTGGAACACATAATGAATCAATAATAAATTAAATGGTAATATTCGGAAAACTTATGGAAACAAAATAAACCAAGCAAGAGGGGAATGAACTCGATCGTATAAAGAAATTAAGGACTAAGTCATTTTAGTAATCATTACATTGATTGAAACAGTCAAATCCTACCTAGACCCAAGTGTAATTCAAATCAAATTGGCACCAAACTAAACTGTGATAAGTCAAATCATTCCTATCTAAGATGAACTCAGTTAAAATACATCAATTTAAAGTACCTCAAAAAGAAATACGTAGTAAGCAAACAATAATTTTGTAGAAGTTAAAGAAAGGGTTGAACACCATAAAATATGTAAAAATATATTAGCCACAAAAATATGGCGTCTTTGTAATTTTAGGAACTAAATTCAACCTGACTAGTGGTCATCTTCAGCAACTGTGTGAGGATGATTATTTTCATCAAAATCCAGGCAAGTTTCCTTGTTCCTAATTATGAAATTGTTTTATTTTTGGAAATCATCACTGCGTGGAAAAATATCTTTCAAAATAAAACCCTAAATCGGATGTAGTTGGAAAGATGAATGTTAGTGAACTGCTATGGCAGAGTTAGGTTATTGATAATTGGAAGTGATATTAGACTGTCGATGCAATTTGTGGAATTATTAATAGACTACCGATGCAGTCTATGATTTTGTTAATAGACTGCTGATGTAGTCTATGATTTTTTTAATAAACTATAATATTTGAATGGATATTGGATGGATGAGAGGAGTTCATATAATGCATTTTGCTATTAATGCTTGCTGAGTACTTTTGCACTCACTCTTGCTAAAACTCTCTTTGCTAGGAAAATGCTCAAGTGGCTGAGTATGTGAGAAAAGGAATTGCCAAGACAGCTAGATTGTTGAGGATAGGCTGTACTCTCACTTTGATCTGCTTTGGGTAATTAGTATTTATGTATCATATTTTTGTTATAATTGAATTTTATGTCTAATTAATATATTGAATATGTAGCCTACATGGCAATGGAATGTAATAAAGTTTTCATTTTGGTCTCTAATTATTGTTTATGTTTCAACACTATCTGAATACGGTGTATTAACTGATAAAATATCAGATCTGCTCGAGATTTTATTAGCTAATATATCCAGATCAACATAATTATCTCATAGTAATGGCGGTGGTTACTGGCGTTACCCCAAGCTACTTATGCGGGTCGCCACAGCTGGGTGAGGGGGAAGGGGGAGGTGTGGCTAGGTTGGGGAAGGGAAAAAGGGGTGCGGCTATGGATGGGCCAACCCTCCCCTCCAGGCCCAAGACTAGCTAGCCCAGCCCATAGAGGGATTTCCCCCCCAAAAAAAAAAGTCCAATATCTTTCTGAGATATGACACAGAGCTTATGCAAATCCACGAAATTTGAGAAAATGATGGCGCTATTCTTTCGATTGATCTAGGGCCTGACTTCGTTGTCTTTTTGTGAACATGGTGCTTGCCTTAAATAGCATAGGGATGCATTGGCGCGCATAGAATGGAGGGAGAGTCCGCGACAAACATAGGCGGCCACGACGGTAGTCCATGCGGCACTCGGAGAGGGCAGCCTGATAGGAGGGCTCCGCTAGTCAGCGGCTCGGGTGAGGAGGCAGGCCAGGCCAGTGCGAGAAATGGGTTGAGGCATGGAAAAACTAGGCTAGCGCTACGGTTTCAGCCAAAAAACAAAACTCGCCTTTTTAATTCTTTTTCCAATTTAAATAATGCAAAAAATACAAAATAGCTCCGAATAAATAGCAAAAATACTTGGAAAATCTAGAGAAATTTTAGAAAATATTTTACGACATTTAAGACCTAAATAAAATATTTTCAAAGAATGTTCACTTATATTTTAATCATATTAAATCCTTTATGAATTAAATAAATTCCCTAGTAAACTTTAATTAGCAATAAAATTTGAAATATTCAAAAATACCAAAAATAAATTTAAATGAGCAAAAATTAGGATGTTACAGGTTGCCAGCAATATGACGAAAGTGCTAATTTGATAGTGTGCTACTAAATCTTTTGTGAGAATAGGGATGAAAACAGGACCGGATATTCCCGTCCGATCCGGGACCAGATCCAGGTTGGGATCGGATTTGGCTATCTGGCCGGATTCGGGTCGGAATCCGGATACAGGATTGGATACGGAGTAGCCAATATCCGGTAAATACGGGACTGGATCCGGATATCCGGATATTTCCTATTCGGATATTCGAATCAGATATCCAGATATTTCCTATTCAGGTATCAGCAACATCCAGCCCATTTTGTCACATTTTTTCTCAATATTAGCCCATTTATATTGGCAATTAGATGGTTCTATTGATTTTAAAGTAGCATATTCTTTCTATGATGTCCTTTTGTAAGTTCAAGCTCTATTGGTTTTGGTGATTGGCGTTAGATTAATGCTTTAATCTTGTTTAATGACAAACCTAATCTTTAAATGAGACTAACATGTTTATTGAGCTTATTGTTATTAGTCTCATATTTGGATGGAAAATGGAAAACCCAAGGTATGTGTGCACATTCATTCTACTATCCATTGCATAATTTGGATTCAAGTTAAAGAATGAATTTCTCCATTGCTTAAACCACAAATGTGCATTATGTTTCTCAACACATATATTACATGGATGCACATATTTATGGAGAGTTCAAGCTTTAACTTGAAGTTTTATTAGTATTGATCTATTCTTCACTTCATATATAAAGGATTAATACATTGAAACATATCAATTTAAATGAAAATTTAAATTAAGTTCATTTGTTGTATTAATCAACAGTGAACACTTCATCATGTGTTGATGGTATTCTTTGATTAATCAAGGACAAATGGATAGTTTTTTAGTATTATGAAGCATTACTTGCATCATGTGCTCAAGACACACTTAATTCATTAAATTGATTTAGGTTGTGCTCAATCGATATAAGTGGTATCCATTATGTGTTAATGTAGTGAAAAAGATGATTGAGACAACCATATTTTTTGGACTAACCATTTTCTATGAGTTGTGATGAAATAGGGTTAGGTCCAAAGGCTGAGAAGATGAGAAGATTCATCAAGAGGTGATGAACAAGATGATGAGAGAGCCGGGTGATGATCTCGGAAAAAAGAAGTAGAGCTGGGTGACACTCTTGAAGAGAAGATGATTGCAAATCATAAAGATTTCAAAGGAGCTAGGTGATGATCCCAGGGAGAAGCAAAATAATCAAAGATCATTAAAGCCCCAAAAGGGGATCGCTAGCATGCGGCGGCGCAAAGGTACAACTAGATAGGCTAAGGATTTTCCTAGCTTTGTGTCTAGTTTTAGTGCCGTACTATTAAGAGTGAAAGTGCATCTAGGCCCCTAAGAATGTTTTTGATGATTAATGACAAGCGATTAAGGGACTAATGGGTTCAATGAGTAAATGAACAGGTGAAAGTCCCAACGCAAAGAGAATTTACGAAAGTTGATGCTCCTCAAAAAGTGAAGGAAAGAAACATGACGTCATATCGATGTAATGTGCATTTTACTTGGTCATAGATATGCCGTACTATTAAGAGAGATGCAACTTAGTCAATCTCAGACAGTCTCTATGCTCAGATGAATGTCTACTTTTTTTTTCTTTCGAGAGACACGAGTCGTAACACTCACACCAAATAGTTTTCCTCAGTGTCCATATCGTAAGTTCCGATATATCGGATTGTCCGGTACAAGTGTTTTGTGCACTCTTTGGATGCATCGGATATTCCGATGTGGTCTTCGGAAGTTCCGATATGTGCTCAACAGCTTTAAGGTATCCTCTGGACTCTTCGGAAGTTCCGATACTTGTTTATCGGATGTTCCGATCCATATAGATTTCGAAAAAGGGTACTCTCTGGACACATCGGAAGTTTCGATCTGGAATCGGACATTCCGATGTTGACTTAGAGCAGTGTTGAAAATGTGTTTCAAAAGTAGCTCTATAGACACATCGGACATTCCGATCGTAATCATCGGAAGTTCCGATGTGTGTTTTTCGACCTTTTAAATCAGTTGCATTTCTGGTAAATTAGACTTATCGAATGTTACGACGTGGTCTTCGGAAGTTCCGCTATGTGGCTAGGTGGAGGAACAACGGCTAGTTTTTACCCATTCCTATATATACCCCTCCACCCCATTAAATGCAAGTAGCTTGATGGCTGTGGTTTTTACTTGAGCATAAAACACACTTCTTGAGTTGTTCTTCCTTCCTCTACTCCTTGATCTTAGTGATCAAACAAAAGAGTGAGAGTTGAAGAAGATTTGAGTTTAGATCTTAAGAGTGACATTCTTGAGCATAAGAGACCATCTCCAAGATTGGGTTCAAGTTGCATTCATTACTCTTGGAGGTTGAAGGACTCCTAAATGGCTAGGCGTCACTCACGAGTTCCCGAAGATTGTGGGTAGCCGTGAGAAGTTTGTGAAGGCCGATTTCGCCTCCGAAAGGGAAGAAATCAAAAGTGGAACCAAATCTCAAGTGTGACCGAGGTTTGGGAGGAAAGGGTTGGAAGAGACCCAGCTCTTTGTGAGCTTCCTCAACGGAGACGTAAGATCCCCTCAAGGATCCGAACTCCGGGAACAATTTCTTTGTCTCCTTGCTTTGATTATCTTTGTGCATTTGTGTTCAATCTTCCAACTTAAAGATCTACTCTAATTGCTAGTCTTGTGTAGTTCCCTTAATAAGTTGAAGTAGGAGCAATTGGATTTCACTAGATCTATTCTCTCATTGCCATATTTTCTACTGTTCGGACATTCCATTATCAGACCGGAAGTTTCGATATACTTCGGAAGTTCCGATAATATATCGGATGTTCCGATACCTTTCCGCTGCAGTCAATTTCGTTTGAAATTTTAAATAGCCTATTCACCCCCCTTTAGGAAAATTATCATATCTTTCAAAGAGGGGTTGAGTATTTAGTTTGAGCTTTATCATGAGTTGGTGATCTCAATCCCGTGTTCACTCGAGCTCAAAACTGTCTTCTCATTTGGATTTTGCATGGAGCTAACCATTTGGCATGTGTTGCGAATGGGTGAAGCTTGTGCTTGGCTTTATTAGCATATTGTTCTGATTTGCATGTGTTGCAAATAGGATAAGCATATGCTTTAGTTTTTCGTATGATGCTTTGATTTGCATATGTTGCGATAGGATAAGCTCATACGTTGGTTTTGCATGAAGTTCATATTTTGCATGTGTTGCAATTGTTGAACTCCATGTTTTGTTATTAAATCAAAATCTTATTGAGTTTGTTTGATATTGCTTGAAGCTAAGTTTGCATGGGTTGCAAAAGTAAAGAGCTCAACTAATTTGGTTGCATGGAGCTAGAGAATTGCATGTGTTACAATTAGAAAGCTCATACATTTGAATTGGATTTATTGCTTGCTTGGAGCTAGGTTTTGCATGAGATGTAAAACGAGGATGCTCAAGCAAATTAAGTTTATTTGGAGTTGGGATGAGGCTATGGATTTGCAAGTGTTGCAAAAGAGAGATAACTCATTCCTTGACATTTAATTGTTATTGGCATATTCGTTGTGCGAATAAATAGGGGGTCTATGAGTTCGGGATCCTAAGAGCATGTGACGACTTGCACTGTGATTTTTAAAAGTTAACTTGGTCATGGTTTGACCATCACATGGCTAAGAGGATCAATCTCATAGACTCTGGGATTTATTTGCTTAAATGCGTTTGTGCAAATATACCTTGAGTTGTTTGCGAAATGTGTTTTCGCAAATTTGTTTAATCATGAGTTGATCATCACATGGCTCAAGATTTAATCTTGTTAACTCTTGTTAGCTTGTGGTCACGCTTCTAATCAAGTCTATGTGAGGATTTCAAGAAAATCAGTTTTAGACTTGAGTGGCCACTTTGAAGTTTTTGTGATTTTGGAAAATATCTATGACTGCTTAAATCTTGAAAAGGATGGAAAATGTAGCTCTCTTGATAAGCTTTCAATAGAGTCCAAGATCACCGAAATCGGACTTCGGAATAAAAAGTTATGAATGTTTTAATCTGAAAAGTGTGGCACTACCACCCCTGAAGAGAGGTAGTGCCGTCCTGAAGCCGGCACTACCGCCCATAAAGAGCAGTAGTGCCGCTCGAGGCTGGCACTACCGCTATTTTAACGTCGGTATTATTTTCCAGAGAGGGGTGTTTTCTGGAGTATGTCCTGAGGTCGGCACTACCACGATTTTGCCTGCGGTAGTACCGGATTTATAGCCATTAGCTGACTGTTGGGGCTAAGGGCTACACTACCGACCCTATGAGTGCGGTAGCGCCAGTTTTGCCGATTTTTCTGAGATTTTGTCCCCAACGGCTAGTTTTGGCTTGTGGGCTATAAAAGGACCCCTTGGGGGGCTTGTGCTGGTTGTTGAGATATTGTTCTTGCCTTGGCTTTGCTCTTGAGTATATTTGTGAGGGTGTTGCATGTGTTACACACATTGATTTGGTTTTTGAGCTTAAGAGTGAGACTAATTGCATGTGTTGCAATTAGAGTGTGATTGAGAGGATCCTAGTACGTGTTGCATTTAGGTGATCACCGGAAGCACATGTGTTACGCTAGGTGAAGTTCAAGCGGAGTGAGCTTGTTACTCTTAGAGGTTGCCGCTTCCTAGATGGTGTATGTGCGTTGTGCGCGGGGAGCTCTCAAGGTTTGTGAGAAGCCCCGACAAAGTCTATGAAGGTTAGAGATTAGCCTATCCGAAGGGGTGAAAATCTACCACGAGTAGATTTGAGATTGAAGGATTACGTGAGTGAGCCGGTCCAAAGTGAGTTGGATTTCCTCAACGTGGATTAGGGGAGAACGGCAAGTTTCTGAACAGCACGGTAAAAAGTATCGTGTTCATTATCTCTTTTACATTCAAGCATTTACCTATTGCAACATTATCTCTTGCTTGATTGTATTTAGAATTACCTAGTCTTGCTAGTTTAATTAGTATGCAATTATAGTTAGAGGCATAATTAGCTAGTGCACCAGTGAGCTTAGTTGATTTATGCTTTAATTGTCAAAACCGTATTTTACGCTTCCGCAATTTATTTAGGTTTTGACATAGGGTTGATTAGAGCGTAATCCTCGAGTAGAGAATTTTTATAATCTCATATTCACCCCTCTAGGCGCATCCTCGACCCTACACCATTAGGTTTGATTGATATATAACTTACTACTATAGTCATGTACTCGTACGATTTAATTCAACATATATTAATTTATATATGCGTGCATTATTCGTATATATTTATTCGCTTCCAACCCTAATCCGTCACATATCCGTTCTGTATCCGTATCCCGAATAACCTGGGTTCGTATCCGTATCTGATTTCGAATTAGAGAAAAAAAATGGGTTAGGATACGAGAAGAGCAATATCCACCCGTATCCGACCCGTTTTCATCCCTAGGTGAGAATAACCTCTCGTTATGATAAGTGACTGTATCTCCTTACTTCCCTGTTTTTTTTTCCTCTCAAAAGCTCACTTGTCGTGACACTTGACGACATCCACTGTCCTCCCTATTCTCCTCACTCTAGACTCAAACATAATTTCCGTTTTTCAAAATTTTCCTCATGTTTTTAAATAAGAAGTATTTTGTAACCACTTTCGAAAGTTTTTGAAATCAATTTTTTTTGAAAATTTTTGATTTAAAAATTTTCGTGTTGAAACTTTTCGAGTTAATTTTTTTGAATTAAAATTTATTGAGTTGAAATTTTTTATTTAAAATTTTCTAATTTTAAGTTTTTTTGTGTGTTATAGACGAAGGAAGAGATGATCAGAGAGGAGGAAAAAGCGGAAATAAATAAAGAAGATGACACCCAACCTAGTAAGAAAGTATCCTTATTTTTTAGTTTAAAATGAGTATGAATCCACGCGCGAAGAAGCACAGTGAACCACGGGCGAAGTCCACGCGACGCCGCCGTCGCAGTTTTCCCGTCTTCCTCGCACCAGAACTGGGGGCCCCACCCACCGCGTAGTCCTGGGCGACGCCACGCAGGCGGTCAGGTGGGGCACGCGTCGATCCGCTCCCGCCCAAGCCATCGCCACGCGGCCCACGGCTTACGCCCGCAGATCCAGCCTCTTCTGCAACTGACTCCCCGATCCCACGCAAACGCTGTCTCCACGTGTCAGAGGAACCGGGTGCAATCGGACCTGTGTGCGTAGCGCCGGAGGCTAGGATGCTTCCCCCTTTTTGCAGTTTCACCCCTCCAATTAGTCGATACAGTAATCCGACTCCACCGTGTAGGAGTAAAATGTATGTACTTTTCTTTTCGTGGGCGTTATGTACGTACTCCGTTTAGTATCGAATATTTGTCATTTTGGATATACGTACGTTAAATATTTAAAGCTATAATTGTTGATAAAAATTGGATATATATAAATTATATATGCGTAGGTTTAGCTTGAAAAGTATTTTTATAATATTATAATTTTATTGGATTTATAAATATATTATATTAAAAATTAATGGTAAAAATTAGGAGTATGATTTAGAAACCGTGCCGATGTTTCTATGAACTCGTGTGGTTGGAGTTGTGTAATCGTTTCACCTATAATTTGTGCACGAAAATTGATGCGACGGGAGTGGCGTCCCTATGATTGAGGCTGTTGGAGTTCACTCCTCGTCCCAACACCGTTGAAGTCAAGATTGGGGAAGGACGGATCACCAACAAATCCCTCGTCCCATACGAGACTTGTACCAACCATAGATGGTCGTCATTCCCATCGAAATATCCATAGTTTAGGAATCGCAACAAGGGTTTATTTTCCAGATTACAAATGAACGTCCATGCCACGCTTTTAGTTCCGACTCATTCTATGGTACCATCTTTATACAAGGGTGTGTTTGGTTGGCGGTATCAAGTGATACATATGTGAGATGGTTTAAGAAAAAAGTTATCTGTATGTTTGGTTGCTTGAGTGAAACCATCCCATCCTTAACCAAATGATACAAATTTAAGAAATATTCTCTTTAGATAATTTTTTGGTTGCTTGAGATGGTTTAAGAAATATTCTATTCACTCAAAATAATGGAACCAAATGGTACAGAACCATCCCATCCTATACAACTTCATCCTATCAACCAAACACACCATAAGTGTACCATAAATAGTTACACATAAGTACATTTATGCCATTAATTCCACCATTTTTATTACTTCCTCCGATCATAAATAGTTATCGTTTTGGATAAGAACACGATCACCAGAACACAGTTTTGATCACTAATTTTTATTATAATATATTTATAAAGTTTAATAAAATTATAATATTACAAAAAGTACTGTTTGAGATAAATATATATAATTTTCATATATCTAATTTAAATAATTAAAAAGATATTAACAATCAAAGTTTGAATATTTATTTAAAACAATAACTATTTATAAATACACGAGTACTTGCAAATCCAGAAAAATGCCCACGGATTCCCGCGCCTTCTTCAACTCTTCTTTCCGCTCTCTATCTTGTAAACTTGCAACCGTAAAAAAAAAAAAAAAACTCGAAGGAGAAAACAATACCTTCCTTCCTCCTTTTCTATTCCCTCGTTCTCTTTTTTGTTTTTTCTTCTTCTTTATTTTTTCTCCCTTCCTCATATTATACTCCTCCTCTTCGTCCTCCTCCCCCCCTATCCGCCTCACCGTCTCCTCTCGACTCGGTGGCGACGACCGCTTCCTCGCCGCTGGCTCCGGCGCCTCCTCGCTCCCCTCCGCCGCTCGTCGCTGGAGGCCGCCGGACGCGTCCGCCGCCGGCCGCCAATCCGCAGGCATTCGCCGCCCTGCGACCCTCCAAGGTTCGTTATCTCCACGTTTCGTTTCGGTAGGGGTAGGGCTCGTGCGGTTGGTCCACGGAATTCTGATCGGGTATCCCTTTCTGTCTCGCCTTCCGGCGCTTGGAAATTTAGGGTTTTGGCGGGCCGCGGCGTGATCGGCGGTGGAGGTGACGAGTGGAGGGCCGTGCATTGGATGGTCTCGATCCGTACGGCTCCTTGCTGACCACCTGCTGCAATGGAGCAGCCTGACGCGGACGCGCGCAGCCGGGAGGATCATGCCGTTACCGCGCGGCTGGAAGGAGAGGAGGGTGCTGGTGGCCGCGGTCTGGCTATGGCCGCCGCGCCTGAAGTGAGCGATGGGTTAGGTGATGATAAGATGGTCTGCGGTGCTCAGGAGAGACGCCTGTCCACAGATGAAGATGAAGAGAAAGAGAAAGGGGGCGGCCTTTCTGTGGAATCTGTTGAGGCTATTCCTGCCCCCTTTGAAGGTAGGGGTCAGATAGGTGAGGAGAAGGGTTCTAGTTTGGAGGAGAGGCCCATGGACGTGGATGAAGAGAAGAGAGGTAGTTTTCCTGAGAAATCAAAGGAGTCCGCTGCATGTGGCAATTTGCAGACGTGTCATGTAGCAAGTGGCGGGTTGGCGAATAAGACATTATGTGTTACTTGTGGTGAAGCATTTTGTTCCAAGGATGTCAGATGCGTGCGCGACACGCTAGACAAAGCGACAGAAGGGAGCCAGTGTGAGCGGGAGGGTTTGGCGGGTAGCCGAGGTGATTGGGATGGCGGGGCGGAGGTGAAGACAAGCATAGAAGATTTACATATGGTTTGCGAGGAAGCATACCGTAATAATGAGGTCTTGTCGGATTCACTGAAGCATGATAGCAAGCGACGGCCACGTTGTGTTCATGGTGTGAAATTTATGACAGATGCTAATAATGAGCTAAAACAAGATGATTTAATGCCAGAAATTGAAGCTGAGGTCTCTAGGACAGTGCGTGAAGATTCAGTTCCTTCCATTTCTGGGAGCATTGGTGTATCTGTAGATGGCAGGGCTGGTGGGGTTGGTGAAATATCTAGTGATTCGGTGACGTGTCATGTGGCTGCTGGCGGGGTGTGGAACAAAGGTTTATTCACCCCTTTCGGTTTAGGACCTCAGTCCAAGGATGCTGGATGCATGTATGACACGGTGGACAAGGCAACAGATGGGAGTCAGTGTGAGCAGGAAGGTTTGGCGGGTGAGGGAGGTGTTTTTTGTGATGGAGTGGAGGTAAAGACAAGCCTAGAGGATTTACAGATGTGTCGCGAGGAACCACATTGTGATAAGGAGGGCTTGTCAGATTCGGTAAAATTTGATATCCAGCGGCTGCCAAATGGCATGGATGTCATGCGTTTAAAGAGAGATGCTAATCATGAGCTGGAAAAGGATGGCTTGTTGCCAAAAATTGGAGAAGACATCTTTAGGCCTGTGCATGAAGATTCAGTTCCTTCAAATTCCGGGAGTTACGTTGTTGTTTCGTTAGATAGCAAGGCTGGTGAGATTGGTGAAATATGTGAACATAGAACAGCCATGGAAAAAGTGGCTTGTGGCTTACAGGGAGTAGGTATGTTTTCCTGTGAGGGTGGGTTTTGGAAAGAGGCTTCTGGAGACGAGATTCAGTGTTCCAGACTGGAGGTGAAGACAAGTGAAGAGCGCCTACTGACATGTTGGATGGAAGCATGTTGTGACAATGAGGGCTTGTCAGATTCGGGGAAGCATGACACTGAGAATTTGCCACGTGCTGCTGATAGCCTGAGATTGATGACTGATGCCAACCATGAGCTGGAAAAGGGCCGATTTTTGCCAAATATCGATGCAGAAGTGTCGTGGCCTTTGGATAAAGATTTGGTTACTTCCATTTATGAGAACCCCACTGATGTTCCTTTAGATGGCAAGGTTGGTCAGGTTGGTGAGATATCTGAAAATAGAACATGTCTGGAGAAATTGGCTTGTGATTCCCTGGGAGGAGATACGCTTTCATGTGAGACCGTTTTGCGGACTGAGGCTTCTGGCGATGAGAATCAACATTCCAGGATGGGATTTTCAAAGGGGTTGACTTCTTCTGTTTGTAAAGAAGTAAACATGGAGAGTTTAAAAGCGTGTGATACTTGTGCTGAAATAGAGGTTCCATTCCAACAGACTGACCAAAAGTATAGGACCCCTGAATTACCTCCAGAGAGCGACCAGACTCGTTCTTCCTATAATCAACCTTGCGAAGATGAACCTTATTGTAGTGGCAGGGAATCATCTGCTCTTTGCCTGAGCCATCAAGATTCTGCTGGTGTTGAATCGAGTCATTCAGACCATTTAGCACAAGAGCTCAACGGATGTAATTCTGACGTTGACAAACCTTGCTCTGTTGATTTTGGCAAGAATGGTAATGATGGAGAATTGCAAGACCAAAAGTCAGCACAATTAATTGTCTTCAGACGTAGGAATCCAAGAAGAGCTGCCTCATCAAGAAATCCTAATCTTGAGAAGCACGATCAAATAAACAAAGCAAGCAATAGCACACGCAAATCTAAGAAGGTTGAGAGTTCAGGCTCATTACTTCAAAGCACCATGATTAAGTTCCCAAACACAACTACAAAAGGAAGAAGTGGCTCCAACAGGCCACTGAAATCTTATGCTTGGGGTAGTCTACACAAGCTAATGGATGGTTTTGGTCAGAACTGTGGGCCTTTGACTTCTAATTCTCATCTGACCTGCCTGGAAAAAGGGATATCAAATAGAAGATCTGATGAGAAAAGGCAGCCAACTATTCGGAAAAGTCGAAGTTCAAGATGTTCAAAAAATAAATGCGCTGCCTTTTCTGATATAGGATATGCATCGGATGAATTGAATGGGCAACCCACCATTTCAGTTACAACTCATGCCAGTGCTTCCTCAGAAGGTCACATAGGAAATGCTCCAAAATCGGTTCCTCATGCATTGGTTAATGTTTCCGATGATGCTCGCAAAACTACACAATGTACTGAAGGTAATCATACACTGAAATTAATGTCTATCCAGACTGACAGGCAGCAGTTAGACAGGCGCTTGGAGAGTGTTACTCAAGAAACAGGCCCTGCATACATCCATGAGTGTGCTATTTCAACTTCTGAACCTTCTCCGAACAATGTCGATGTTGGATTTTCACCGGACTCTGTTTTGGAGTTGGCTTCTGTTACATGTGAAAACAGCACTTCTGCAAGCCATGATGCCATAGTGCGTGAGAACCTGTCTGATCCTGGCACATTGACTGGAGGAGGTGGTCATGCATCTGTTTTATCTACTTCTGACTTTGGAAGAAATCAGGCTTCATCAACAATGGATTTGGAGCAGCGGGCCAAAACTGTGAGAGGGAATGATATCACAAAAAAGGAAGAGATTCATGCCATATTAGATAATGATATCTGTGAAGGAAACGTGCAAGCCTTAGAAAAGTCCAATAGAGTGAGGAAAAGTAAAAGTTTGGGAAAGCAGGAACGCCAAAAGAAAGATGGAATAAAGGGAAAGAACACAAAAAATAGAAGTTCCACCAAAATTTCTTCAATTGAAACTCCAAAATTCAGGGCCTCCTCTAATGATTCACCTTCACTTGCTCCATCTGAGTTGCTGCTCTGTACAGGGCCTCCAAAGTTTGGTTCTTGTTTTGAGGCCCTAACTTCTTCCACACAGGATCTCGGTATGCATGAACATTACAGTATGCAGGGTCCTTCTGTAACTGACAATGAGAAATCACTTAGGCGCAAGAAAAAGGATGATCATAGAGGGAAGAAGGGTAAGATGCGGGATCCACATGTGAAGGGAAAAAGCAAAAAGAAAAATATAGCAGATAACACTTTCCTTGATTGTGGATTGTTTAGTTTACCTTCTCAGTTGGCTACTGACTTGGCAGCATCTCATATGAATGAACAGAGTACGTTGGCTTTTATTATTTGATTCTTTTTTTCACTATCATATACAAGTAGGTGTAGCTTCAATAGATATTGACACTCTTATTTATATAGGTAATCTTAGTCCTGCTACTGAACTTGCATTCGAGAATTCTGCTGTCATATCTACTGAATTATCTAGAAATGTTGCTTGCCAAATGGATGGGGCATCTGTACCACCACCGCTACATGCTGCATGGGTGTGTTGTGATGATTGCCAAAAATGGCGCTGCATACCAGCTGAACTGGCAGATATCATTGGAGAAACAAATTGCAGATGGTATATGTTAACTTCCTGTTATCTTAGTTGATCATTTTTTCATGGTTGCACCAGCCTGCTAATCTAATTGAGAAACCATATACTGAAATCTGGTAGTGCATATTTCCACTCTACAAGAAGTCTGTACTATATATTTTGGAAGTCCTTCTGTTTACACTGTTTCAAGTTTTGGGGATGTTAATCCAGAATCACCTGCTTGAAATATGATTTTTTTTTTTTTTGCAAAAACAGAAAAGGTTTTTCTTTTCTTAAGGAAACGAGGGAAATACTTACCACACATTCACACTGCATTCCTCCTTATCTGTTGTGTAAAGCGACATGTTGTACTATTACACACTGCATTCCTCCTTATCTGTTGTATAAAGCTGACATGTTGGTATTATCTTTATGTAATTTCTACAGGAAAACTTATATTTCGTAGTTGTGTAAACTATAGTTATCTTGGCAGTAGCTGGCCAGCTGCCAGCCAGTTACCCGTAGGAAGAAAGACACTCCTTGCATTCTAGATGCTCCTGTGCAAACAATAGCGGAGATATAACTTTGTACCTGTGTTTTCTAATATACAGCTACAAATATCTGTGGGGTATATTCCTCAAAATAATTTGTATTTCAAGGGCGTTTTCATGAATTCTCATACATATTAATCCTTTTTGCAAAAATGCTGTGGGGATCCCACAGCCTAACATGTGGCTCTGCCACTCTGCAAATCTATATTTTAGTTCTTCCACTTATTTCTTCTATTCTTTATTTATTTTGTTCAGTTGCCATTTTATTGTAATGTGTTTGCATACTCATTTTAAATTCTTGTTCATATATTGAATGGTCTATGCTTCCAATTCATCCTTTCTTCTATGCTTCTAATTCATCCTTTCTTCTTTTTACTTTGAAGGACTTGTAAGGACAATCGTGACAAGGCGTTTGCCGATTGTTCTATACCACAAGAGAAGACAAACGCTGAGATCAATGCTGAGCTTGAGCTTTCAGATGCTTCTGCTGATGAAGTTGACAATGATGGATCTGACTCGAAAGGTTTTGAACCTCTGCATATATATTTTATCTTTTGTTCTGCACACTTGCTGGTCAAATAATGCAAAATTGATCCCTTAATTTGTGCCTCTATATTATCTGATTTTAGACGCCCTTTGGTATCTTGCTGTTTTGTAGCTTCTAGAGCACCATCCTGGACTCATGTTAAATCAAACATGTTTCTACATCGCAACCGCAGGACACAATCCATTGATGAGGTATGTGCTGATCCACCCACTTTTTCTTTCTGATTTCTACTATTTTTTTCCTGTTATATTCATCTTTTTGTTGCAGTGCCTTTTCATTTGTAAGGACAGTTAGTTGATAAAGTCATATACATATATTTTTTGTATTGGACCCAAACCTGGCATTTTTATAAATCTTTTTGGGGATGAATGTGGTGCACACTTTTTAAATTCAAAATTCCACATATTTCCACTTCTCACTTCCACTTGTAGGATGAGTAGGGAGAAGCTGTTGGCGAAGTGCTTAAAAATATAAGCATTTGTACCATAGTCACAAAAATTTACAAGCATCCTCCGCTTGCGCATATTTCCATCTCTCACTTCTACTTGTATAGTTGTAGGATGATTAGTGGAAGGTGGAAACTATTGGTAAAGTGTATAAAAATGTACAAGTTTGCACCCGTCACTCCTAATCTTGTTTCTCCTTTGTTTTCCCTATACATTTGGTGCATTTACCCCCTTTATTCCAGCTTCTGTCCCCTTCTCAGTAAATACATTTTCACTCCTACTATTATTCTTCTAGTTCATTGTAGATTAAACTGTCTTGAACCATTGTACACAATATATTGATTCTTTGTTCTTGGTTCCTTGGGGCTTGAATACTAGTTGAAATTTCAAAAGAAGTTTTTTCATCTTATGTATTATCATTCAATACTATCAGAGCATGGTATGCAACTGTAAGCCTCCTCAAGACGGCCGAATGGGTTGCAGAGATGGCTGCTTGAACAGGATGCTGAATATTGAATGCGTCAAACGTACATGTCCATGTGGGGAGCACTGTTCCAATCAGCAGGTCTTTACTTTTTCTCTCTTTTTATTAGTTTTAATGCATGTTTTCCTCACTACATTGGGTTCGACCTAATAAAACCTGTGGAACAGTTTCAAAGGCGCAACTATGCAATACTTAGTTGGTTCCATTCTGGCAAGAAAGGCTATGGATTGCAGTTGCAAGAAGACGTATCTGAAGGCCGGTTCCTTATTGAATATGTTGGAGAGGTACCAGTTCAGGCTGTTATTTTTTTTTTCTCCTTTCTGCTCCTGGTGGTGGTTCCACTGGACGGGTTGGAGGTGGGGGTGTGGTGTTGCCATATTCCTGTTGGTAGTACTCTCTCACAGGAGCAGGTGTTTGGTGTTGCTGATACCATATTTGTGCTGAATGCTGATCCCATGGGGCCTTTTTTTGTTCCTTTTCACATGCAAATTAGATTTCAGTGAAAACTAAAAAAGAATAGGAGGGAGAAAATTCAAACTAATCAATCCTTTCATGGTAACATTCCATCCATGTATGTGTGTTGTATATGCGCATCATCTATTTTAACACAGCTGTAATTCTAATAGCATTTTGTTGTTTTTCCAACATACAAATAAATACCCACGCCAGTACGCCACACCCACTATCCAAATCTACAACCCACTGGGATACAAATCCTCTCTACTTTCCTGTTCCATTAAAATCCTAAAATATGGTCATTTATGCAATCCAATCTGTCCCTTGTTTCTCTTTACAATATTGTAAATGTTACCTGTCAATAATAATGTCCAATGAGTTTGTTGACTTGTTTATTTCGTTGTTGTCTCAGGTCCTTGATATAACGGCTTATGAATCCCGCCAAAGATATTATGCTTCTAAAGGCCGGAAGCATTTCTACTTCATGGCACTAAACGGTGGTGAGGTATGCGTTCTGATTTCCTTTCTGTTACATTTTGCCGATGAACTCTTTTTTCTATTGAATTAGATGTTATTTCCTCCTTTTCTAGCTGCAAGTCTCACCTTTTTCTCTTGTTCTATTATATATCTTTGATGTGAAATTATTAAATTATTTCCCTTTACATCCTTGCTTCTACCTTTAATAGATGATCTCATACACAAACCTGTGTGACACCCATTTTTCTTAAGTCATTTATCATGATGCTAATACACTCTGATAAATCCTTTGATACCACTTTTGATTGCTTGCTTTGAATTCTTCCAGGTAATAGATGCTTGCACTAAGGGAAACTTGGGCCGCTTCATCAATCATAGCTGCAGTCCTAATTGTCGTACAGAGAAGGTGGAACTTTGCTTTATTTGCTTTTTATATTTATATTGTTGCTCATGCACCTTGCCCTTGTCAGTCAAAATATCTTGATAATATCCAAAACTACTTCATCTGTTACGTGCACAAAATGAAAATACTGATGGTGCTTGGAATTGTGATAATGAGTTCTATTGCCATTGTGAGTTTACTAAATTACCTCTCCTTTTTGGTTTCTTGGCAATAGTGGATGGTCAACGGAGAGGTCTGCATTGGAATATTTGCTATGAGGAACATCAGGAAGGTAAGGCTAGAAATCATCAATAAACTTAACCGTTTTCCCATAAGGACATGGTGCAGCTCCTAGAAGAAACACACTAGGATTTTCTTTGTTTATATAAATGTCTTCCTGTATTATATTATCAGTTTCATTTCCCTTATTCACCTATATATATATATTTATGCTGCATGTAATGGATATTTATTTTCTCACAGGGTGAAGAATTGACATTTGATTACAACTATGTTCGTGTATCTGGTGCTGCTCCT
Organism: Rhipidocladum racemiflorum; assembly: GCA_036346355.1. NCBI lineage: Eukaryota > Viridiplantae > Streptophyta > Magnoliopsida > Poales > Poaceae > Rhipidocladum > Rhipidocladum racemiflorum. Next base: position 28,624,169 of record CM070571.1, read on the forward strand.
CAAAAATGCTTCTGTGGTACTTCCAAATGCCGGGGTTACATCGGTGGAGACATATCAGGGGCTCATATCATTGCTGAAGATGATCCAGAAGCATGCTTCAAAAAACAAGATGATGCAGAAGCAGAGCATTTTGAACACATGGATGCTGAGGAAGTGCTAGGTGCAAATGGGTCTTGTTCTCATGGCGCAAATCCAGATGTTGAGCACAAAGCTTACATTCGAAGAGAGGATTCAAATGCTTGCCCATCTGCAACCCCAGAGTTAGAACCTCACCAACAAACTTCAGGAACCTTATTTGACATTGGTGAGCCAGAAAATTCATTGGAAGCATTGAGCCCACAGGATTCTGAAGATGCCATTCGTACACCTGTCCATGTGTCTCGAACAACTGAGAGTTCTTTGCAGCAGTTTCCAGTATATGTCTCTCAGTCACCAGGCTTTTTGCAAAAGACTCCAAACACAATGGATGGATCAAAGGCTCCAAATGTAATGAATGGATTAACACCTAGTTCTGATTTGGGGAGCAACCTGGTACCTGGTTTCCATTCCAATAAGAAAAATAATCTAAAACATCATAGGAACGTGAAACCATCATCATCTCCTATTGACAATGAGCACATTTTGGGAGGTAATACTGAGCTGCCAAAATATCTCTCTCTTGCTGCCTAGGGTAAATATTATAGTGTTAATGATCTCTACTTGGTATCTCTAGTCGAAGGGAGACTGAACAACCTGCTGGATGGAGATGGAGGTATCAGCAAGCGAAAAGTATGTACCATCTTTTACCCCTTTTATTGTATAAATTCTTGAATATTAGACTTGGACAGAATGTTTTACTGTGACTTTGTTCTCAAAATATTTTTCTGTCTTTTTATGCGTTGACTTGTAATTAGGATACATTTCCATATGCTAGACAGAAAAACAACACAATTAGATATGACACTATTTTATGAAAGTTTGGAAGGCATAGGATAGGAGATTAGGAGAATTTAGATTAGTGGTGTTCACATTTCTACAGTACAAATGCTCAAGAACAGTATGAAAGATTAGTGGTGCTCACATTTCTTCACTACAAAAAGCTGAAGAACATAGTGTGTGAAACAACTTTTTATTGATTAAATTTCTAGTATTATTGGACCACTTTAGGTTTGAAATGCACCTTGATCAACCGTACATGATGTGGCTTGAACTTGAAAAGCTCTGCTATTGGCATGTTTTACATTTTGCACCAATCAGACCTCCAATAGAGCAAAGATTTGTTTCCATTCCACCCTTGCTTATATGTCCTAACTAGTGCTGAACATTTTTTTTTTCCGAACAGGATGCGACAAATGGATATTTGAGGCTTCTCCTAGTGACTGCAGCGGAAGGTGACAATGCTGGGGGCACATCTAAAAGGTTTGACTACCAGTTGACATGTCATGCAAGTTTTTTTTTGTCCACTCTAAATTTGTTGTTGTTTTATCACTTTCAGTGTAAGGGATCTTTCGTTGATTCTTGATGCACTTCTAAAAACAAAATCATGTGCCGTCCTGTTGGATATCATCAGAAAGAATGGTATATTTCCTCACCTTTCTGCAACTTCCAACATGAATGATAATCTTCTACAATCACTGACTACTATCCTATGACAGGATTGCAAATGCTTCATAATATATTGAAGCAGAATAGAAGTAACTTCCATCGGACACCGATAATACGGAAGCTTCTGAAGGTTCGCACTTCACCTGTTTGATGTTATTAATTACTGCATTCACCTGATGTATGGTTCCGATTGATATATATATTCATGTGAAATTGTAATTGGTGTAATGTCATCATCACCTGGTGTTATTTCCTGTGTAAAAAAAATGAGAATCACATTTCTATCACAGGATTATAGAAGCAGTGATATATTTGCTCCTTACGAATGTTTGCATTTTCCTTCAGGTACTGGAGTTTCTAGCTTCGAAGGGAATTCTGACACCTGAACTCATAAATGGTAGTCCTCGATTTGCTGGAATGGAAAGGTTAGATTATTCAAGCTTGTCATTTATTCCACTTTTATAAGTACCTCTACCTTCTGTTTTTGTACACTCGGCACTTTTGAACAAAATTTTCTTCCACAAATGCTTGACACTTTGCAATTCCCAATGCAAGTTTTCCAATATTGCCTTCAGCCATTCACTACGCGCCTCCTTGTTGTTTGTATGACTGTACTCCATCCACCCAAAGCAATTATGGGGGGAGTGGAGTTTGTTATGAGGGGCATATGTCATAATCTAACGAAAAAATGATCACCTAAATATGCTTGCACTGGTCAAAAGTGTCAAGTATACAAAAATGGAGGGAGTAAATGAAGAAATTTCATAGTCCACTTGGTCTTATTTTCATTTTTAGGACACATTATACATTTTTCTATATTTGATTTGTGTAATGACTTCTTTATTTAAGCCTACATAGGATTTCCCAAAAAATGAAACGAAATTCTTTCTTTTAGTTATTTCTGTTGCATGTTTGATAATTGAGCTTTTAATTTTCCGAAGATATCTTGTTGTATGGCCTTTTCTTATGCAACAGGCATCCTAAGTCCCCTGTTAGACCTATTTCCTAATCCTGCCTCGAGTGAATAATATGCAAGTGAAGCCTTTTTTGAGGTCTGATCTTGAGTTTACGACTATGACATAAGTCTTGATTTGCAGCTATGTGCAGTTGCAGCACCATGTTACCCCTGACCCTGTTACTAAACCTTTGCCAGGGCAATAACATGCTATGGAAAATCTCCAGTGCTCTAGAAAATAGCTTCTATTGTTGTTCTTTTTAAAGCTTCAGTTACACAATTTTCACTACTTTTTTTCTTGAATTTGTATTGCAGCTTCAGGGACTCGATGTTGAGTTTGACCAGGCATAATGACCAACAGGTATTGGATATACGAGTGATAATGTGTTGCATTTCAACTTATATTGTGGATATACGTTTGTGATATTGCCTATTTGTTAGATTTTGAATGCATAGCTGATCCGGTGACTGATGTATGGAAGGAAAGACAATCTTTTGATGTAATTTTACAGATGAATTGAACAAAATAATTAATCTGGGAGGGAAGTTCCACTGCAAAAGAAAAGCATAGATTAAGTGACATCAGTGCATGCTTTTCTGCTTCTATCATATATTTGCTTCTTTGTTAATTTTTGGTTCTCACAAAAAATCTGGGAATTGCTGGTTATTTGTCACGTAACAGTATTTATTGTAAGAAAAAAATCTATATATCACCCCAAACTTTGGTCAAAAGTCCATCACGCACCCTGAACTACGAAGCCGGATATTTGCCCCCCCCCCCCCCCCAAACTCTGCAATTCGGTTCAAATAACACCCTAACTCTATTTTGTATAGTGGTATTGCCCGCGTGGCGCTATTAGTGAACGGTTTTGCCATGTGGGATTACACGCTGGGCTAGTTAGGTCAATGGCTGGTGGGATCCATAGGGGCTTCTCCCCCGCCGAGCTCTCGGCCATACTTCCATGGCTGTCGGCTCCTATAGCTCTATCCCTCTATTTTGATTTAGGGGCGAGCTCTTGTGGGCTCCACCTGTCATTCATCTAAACTTGCCTAGGGTGTTATCCTACGTGGCAAAACCGCCCATTTATCACGCCATGCGGACATTACCACTATGCGAAACCGGGTCAAGGTGCTGGACATACTTTCGAGCTAAGTTTGGAGTGTTATATGGACTTTTTCCTTTATTATATGCTCTTACCCAGCCCTGTTGTCCTTCTTTTTAAATTTTCAATAAGAATTTGATATGTGATTACTCTCGCATGCATAGGCTAGGTAGTTCATGAACAGCTATGACCTATGATTCACTGTCTAGCTCAATCTAGGTTCTCCAACATGTAAACTGACCTGTTTAATTTCTATGATGATTTTAACAGGTTCATCAGATTGCTCGGAACTTCCGTGATAGATGGATCCCTCGTAATATAGCAAGAAGCGAGCCTGCATCCACATACGCGCAGGATATTCAGGGAATTTCAGCAGCTGGCGGACCTGTTTCTACTTCAAACTGTTCTACAGATTGGAATTTCACTAGAAGAAAACGCAAGAGCCGCTGGGATTATCAACCAGATGACCACTATAAGATGGTCAGATTAAAAATTCAGAAAGTTTGTTCTGGACATAGTGAATTGGATCTTCAGACTGGCTTGATGAGAAATAAGTTGCAGGGGAATTGGGGAACAAACAGCTATCATAATGATGTTCCTATCATGGGAAGTTCAGCAGAGGGTGCAGATGATGAAGCACCTCCTGGGTTTGAGTCTCAACAAGGATGCCAGCGTGCACAAGCTTCTGTGGACTGGGGGGTTGCTCCAGGATTCTGCCTGGAGAGGTATCAGCCTAACCTGAATATTTCATATGGGATTCCGGTTGCTCTTGTTCAGCACTTCGGAACCCCAGAAATTGAAGGAGGCCAGTGTCGCCAAAAATGGAAAGTTGCACCTGGTGTGCCTTTTAATCCTTTTCCACCGTTGCCGCCCTATCCACGAGGGAGTCCTTGTCCTTCCACTTCGTCAACTCAGATGTCTCAGCATGATGGAACACTCGCCATGAAACACAACAGTTCGGGATATTGTGGAAGGACTGTGGAAAGAGGCGGAAGAGTGCATAGGAATTGGTGGAATGGAGCAAGAACGAGATGGCCATACAATTGTCAAGGAAGGAGATTTCCAAGCAATAATCATAGATTTGAAAGATGCCGGCCTCAAAGGCCTCAGGAGCATGGTGATTCAGGATTTAGGGGCAGAGAATGACCCAGTTTTGGTTTTGAAACCTCAAGTAGTGGTATACATGGTAGTTGTTGTTCGCCAGAAGTGTAACAGAAATTGTGTGAGCCTTTAATTATGTTCAACAGGAGACGTTGTTACTGTCATTTCATTAGAAGTAGGACATATGCTGCAAGTTGGTCATTGCTATTGCAGTTTTGGTACTGATTAATTTGCTCATCGGGTTTCTCTGCCCACTGTGTAATCTCAATAGGAATAATTGATTTGATTCAAATCTTTATACAGGCTAAATGGCTAATTGATTCATTGACAATCTTCTCCATGCTCATGTTATGCGCGCCATTTTCCTTAAGCTTTGCTGTGTACTGCAGCTATTGTTTGCAGCAAAGCGATTCCTGATTTGATATTATCTTTAGACTTAATATGTTCTGGCTTTATCCTTCTGTTCCTGTATAGCACATCTATCATGCCGGCAAGATTTCTAGTTTGGCTGTATGATGAATCCATATCATTGTGGTTTACTTTACTTTATACCATATTCACTTCAGTAGGAAGCAAGTTTTCTCTGGTAATGTATATGAAAGATTGATTGGAGGTCTCCTAACTTTTGGTTGATTTTTGAAACGGCCAATGGATTGGAGGGCTCCTAACTTTTAGGTCTCCTGTTACTTGTACATTCTGGCTCATGTACGGTCTCATGTACTGTCTCTGCGTAGCTCAAGGTTGTTTCCTGCCCCTTGTATTTGCTCAATTGTCGCAAGGCATGTCAAAAAAGGAATTTTTTTACTGTACTGACTCATGTTTTTTTTTTGAAAATAGCATTCGTAACGACGTATTTGTAGGAATGGCTCCATGTTGCTGCATCGCCCCGACGTCGTTGCACTGCCCCAAGCGCGCCTTAACGACGCTGCTTGCTGATGTGGGCCCCACCGCTGCCGGCCGAAATCAGCGCCTTCAAGGCGCTGCACGCCTGCACTGCCCGAAAGTAGCGCTGAAGGACGTTGCACCTCCCTATTCCCTCTAGCCTGCGCGAAAAAAGAAGAGAAAAAAGCAGTGTTGGCTCTCTGTGCTACTGGCATGCGCTGCCTCTGCCAGACCGACCCCAGCTAATATTGACATGCGTTGCATATCATCGTGTGATTTTTCTTTACATCACGTCCCCCCATCCCATCCGCGCATCAAAAGCATCGACTAATGTCTGTTTCTTCTGCGCATGAACTTAGTCCCTCGCTATAAATTACGACCGTTGCGATGATTTGCATCAGGCAATCGCGAGAGGCTAAGAAACCAGGGGTAGAGCAAGCGAGTTCGGCAGGTTCCGAGTGAGTTGAGAAAACTGAGAGCGCGAAGAGGAGAGCCAGAAAAAATAGGGAGGCAAAAAAGAAGTGCAAACGAAAATTGGAAATCGGAATTCCAGAAGAATTTAGTGAGTGTTCATAATTTGGTGGAATTTATTTAGAGTTAACCTTTTTCGAGTATTTAATTCGGGATTTGTATGTTGCAGATATTGTTTAGGAAGGTTATTTTGTATATTGCTTGGGCTCTAGTGATCTTCAGCACAGCTTCAGGAAAATTAGTTTGAAATCTTTAGGAACATTAGTACAATATTCTTGTAATATTAGTATAATTAGTAGAATATTAGTATAACTAGCAGTAAGTAAAACTACTGTATTAGTACAATGAGCAGTACATAAAATGAAAGTAGTAGTATAATGAGTAATACGTAAAATAGGGCATAATTGGTGTGAAGGTAGTGGAAGTAGTAGTATGTGAAATGACTATGTTGGTATAATGATTAGTTAATGAAATACGGATCAAATGTATAAATAATTAATGGTGTGTATTTAGTGTATTTTTTTTTGCAATTAATAGTACTTAAAATAACGGTATTAGTACATGTAATGACAATATTAATATAATTAGCAGTACATAAAATAATGGTATAGTGCGTAAATAATGGACTAATGTTAGTAAAATATTAGTAAGAATATTATAATATTAGTGTAGTACCAATACGATATGCTATAATTAGTAGTATGTAAAATGGTAATAATACTACAATATATGCATAACTTTAATAATGTTCGGATAATATTACGAGAATATTTGTGTGATTGGTACAATAATAATACAATTAGCTAGTAGTACATGAATTGACAGTATTAGTACATTACGTAGTACATAAAATGACAATATTAGAACAACGAGTTGTGCATTAAATGACAACAACACTACAAAGAGTAGTACACGAATTGACGATATAATGCATAAATAATAGTAATAATTGGTGTGATGTTAGTGCAAATAGTACGACATGAAATGACAGTATTGGTGAAATGAGTAGTACATGAATTGATGATACAAGATATAAATAATGGTGCATAATTACTTGAACAGTAGCATATGAAAATTAACATAACACATTTTCTATATTAGCATTGATTAGGGATGTGACGAATTGCACATTGGTATTTAATGCGTGTGCATCATTTGCTATAGTAGGTACTACATGACATATATTCAAAATTTGTTCGTGTTTTATGATGACGGTGTTGTTCGAGAGGGTCCATATAGGGTGGACCTTTTAAACTGTGAACGGAAGGTGATCCGGGCTCCGGGCCTAACAGAGATGGGTCTGGCCGATCTTCGTAGGTGCGTGAGAAGTGCATTCAATGGGGAGACCACCCAAAAGAAGCCTGTAATCGAGGCCGTACATGCCAGAGTTGTCGAAGGTTCAACCGACTATTTATGGGAGCTGTGCAATATCGTGGGAAGCGTAATGTGGGGAGGAATACATGCAAATTGTGATGAACCCTCAGGCAATGATACACTGTCGATCGATCGTGTATGTGTGCTTCTTGGACAGAGGAGAAACCTCAAGTCCTTCTGGGGGCGGTGGCATAGCCGTCGAAGCATCCTCTCGGGGCATCCATGAGAACACTGCTGCGGTTCAGCCAAATGAAGATGTCGGCGATGGTGGTCCTTATGCAATCGTGAAAAGCGAGAACATGAAGAGCTAGTTTTGGTTCCTAGTAAATATCAACAAAGCTGTTGTCCAAGACCGTCCGAACGTATGCCTCATCATAGACAGGCATATTGGGTTAATGTTCGCCATCAGCACCATGCAAGGAGGGACACATGCACCGTACCAATGGAATGACGTTGTCAATTGCTGGTGCATGAGGCATCTTGCCGTGAACTTCCATAGGAGGTCCTGCAGCAATAAAGTCATGAAAACATTCAAGAGGCTGTGCATGCAAAATCATAAGCAGAAGTTCGAGGTAATATGGAGAGTACTAGATGAGGAGATCTCAAAGCATACGATGGAGTCCGGGGAAGCTAGGTCAACAACTTCTCAGAATGGGTATTGTTGCATGCTCTAGAGCTGGGGAAGTGGTCCCTTCTCCATGATAGGGACGGTGCAAGGTATGGCATAATGACAAATAACATGCCAGAGATTTACAATGGTGTTCTAAAGGGGGTTTGGTCCCTCCCAACCAGTGCCATCGTGGAGGAGACCTGGAACAGAACCATTGGGTAGTTTGTGAATAGGGGAATGAATATGAGGAGGCACCTGGATGAGGGGAAGCAGTTCTATGAATGTATGCATGCATACATGAAGAAAACAGAGAAGTCTCACTCGCACATTGCCCACACCATGGATGGAGTTAGGCGAAAGTTTGAAGTTTGTTTACGGGAGAAGTTCATCGATGGCCATTGTAGGGACTATTGTAAACAAGTGTGCACAATATGTGATAGCATAACATGCACATGTAATAAGCCGAAATTTCTTCACAAGCCATGCTCCTATGTATATGCAGCATGCACAGTTCTCCGTTAGTCATCCGTACCCTCTATCTTTGAGTACTTAAGTGCCGACCATCTGTTCTGGATATGTAGTTCAAAGTTCAACTCCTACGGCTTGGATATGCATTACAGAGAGCTGTGGCTAATCCAATTGACTTGGTGTCAGAATAACACTGAAGAGGAGCGGGCATGGATGGCGGCAGCCACGGCGAATCTGTAACGACATGGATGCAAGTTAGCGGGGAGACGTGTCAGTTTCACGGAAGTGCCGGTTATGCAGGACAGTGGGGAATACAATGAAGAACTACCCTAATAGGGTAGTCTCATCGACCCGTCGATAGCGACATTCGATAATGTACTTGCACGTGTGATGGTAGTACCCTCATGTAATTTTATTTTCGTTTTCACAATGTAAACGCACGTCAGCCATTTGAACTATTTGCCATATTTCTTACTATCATATCACGCAATGATAGGGTTTATTACACTGTTGTACCAATTTTATATTATGTAATATTATTTATTGTCATGTCATTTAATGCTACATCTTACAATTTATTGTCTTCTTGTAGGTTGTGGTTGCACACCCACAAACTTTGCTTGACCCATCTTATGATGGTAAGCATCATAGTAGGGCTTGTCTCACTAGTGACGGTCCTCGTCCGTTCATTCCCAGGTGCCCACTTTCACACTGGTCCTTGGACATGTGGTACGTGCCCATTCTACGACAGTGGTGTAACACCCATATTTAAAAAAATAAGAAGAGAAAACCTCCCCCCTTAGGCCGGTCGAACCGGCCCATTTTTCGTTTTCTTCCCAGCCCAGCCCGCCCGCCCTCCCTTCTTCCTCCCTCCCTCTTCTTTCTCTCTCTTCTTCCACCATTGCCCCCCTTATCCCCTCATTCCGCTAGCCATTTCGCGCCCACTCCCCTGTGCTGGCCATCGCGATTTTCGGCCGGGCCGCTAGCCAGTGCACCCCCTAGCCGCTATAAATACCCCACGTGCTCCCTTCCTCCTGCACTACTCCCCACCCCTCTCCTCTCCTTCCCTGCACCCAAGCGCAGCTCCTCGTCGCCTCTCTCTCCTCCAGCATCGACTGTTGCTGTCGCCGGCTTCTCCTGCCACCCCCGACTCCCTCCGACCCCGCCGACCCTACCACCGACCTCACCTCGATGCCGCACCGCGTGTGTCCCAACTGTGCACCAGGTGCATGGTGCACCCGGGCGCACCATGGGCGTGGTCTACCGGCTGGCCCCACCTGTTGGCCTAATCGTTTTTTCTTTTAAAAAACAATTCCATGAAAATCAAATTATGACGTTACGCTAATGTCATAAATCGGTTGTTTGATTTAAAAATAATTTTAAAAATCCAAAAATCATCACTAACGTTAGAGTTATGCAATATTTCAGATTTTCTTTAGAAAAATAATTTCAAAAATAAAAAATTTCCTTTTTCTTCATTTTATGTGTTTTCAAACTTCCGGGAGCACGTTTGGCTCCATTTTTCTTTCAAAATTTATCCAAAACCTTAAATTTCTGCTTGATGCTAGTTTGGTATTTTATTTGAATTTATTTAGATTTTATTTGAATTTGGTTGCTTTTCGCGTATAGATTTCAGAGAGTCCGAGGAGTACGCGAGCGATGACTTTGAGCAGCTACCCGTCAAACCAGGCAAGTCACATCTCCTTGATCACGTTGATCTCAGTTTTTAAATTTATATTTTGAATTTAAATTATTGCATGTTTAATTGTTATGAATGTAATTTCAATCCCAATTTTAATTTCATAGTTATACCCATAATTGTTAGACCACCTTTGAAATTTGAATTCCTATGCCATTGTAACCTTAAGAAAAATGTTAATTATTATATGTTGATACTTTGAAATTGCTTAGACATGTTTAGTATTGAACTTAGGAAATTTTGGGAAATATTATGCCAAATGAAAATTCTGTTAAAATGAAAAGTCATTATTCTATTATTTCTCAGAATGTTATGGTTAAAATGAAATGTGGTTTGGATTGGGTGAGAATGGTTAGATTGGTGGTTTTGGGTTGTTGAAAGCTCACCTAGTCAATTAAGGACTAGTTTGTGAGTTGCTGAACGTAAAGCGCAACAGTGCTACTACAAGTCTGGTATGGGATAGACCTGGCTGTCCATTTTGTATCATTTCAATGTTAATTATGTCATTGGGTTGAATATGGGGATGATTAGTTTGACACACGGCTGTCAGCGTATGAGCTAACAGACCCCTTGCGAAAGGGAGTATAGGAAGTCCGAATCAGGGGCTTTCGTGGCGGACTGCTCGAAGGACATTGCAAAGGAACGAACGAAGCTCACAGGAGAGAGAGACTCAGTATTCCCAGGTTTGGGCCCTCCTTACGAGTAATAGCCCTAGTCCTGCTTGTGTTGTTCTTGGTGGACACTACATTCATCCAATTGAAAGAGAGCCAACCGAAAAAGATCGAACCCCCTCCCCCATGCACCCTGCCCCTTTATACTTCCGGGCGCACTGGCTTACGATAGTGCAACAGATTGAATACACCGCCGTAGCGCATTTAATGCACTCACATCGTTCTTGCAAAGACACTTAATGCCCTGACACAGCCATCCTCTCCCCTGCTTTGGGTCCCACGCCTGCCGACTCCGCCCGCTCTGCCGGGGTGGGAAATTGCATCATGACACCTTTTGCGTTGATGGCGTGCATTGGGAACATGAGCCGCCATACTGTAGCCTTCATTACCCCCATTTAATGCGCACGACGCGCATTAAATGTCTCTGACCTTCTGGTGGCAGACCGCCACGAAGTGGCCTCGAATCGGCGCCACGGGCGTGGCCTGGTCGCCACTGCTCGCTCGGGCGACCACACACCGATCACGGTGGTGTGGCTCGTCGCCACCGCTCGCCGGCGATCACACATACCGATCACGGTGGCCTGGCCTGGTCGCCACCTGCCCGCTGGCGATCACACAGCTGATCGCCGGTGGCCTGGCCTGGTCGCCACTGCCATTGGCGATCACATTACCGATCGCCAAATGGCGTGGCCTGGTCGCCCCTACCGGGCGATCACCAAGTCGTCCTCGGCGTTAGGCCTGGCTGCCACCCATCTGCTGGACGACATCCTGTCCGACTGCTAGCGGGGTGGCCTGGACGTCACGTGTCCGCTAGCGACTCTTACTAGAGTGTAGTGGGCACCCTGGTGTAGAATACGCCGACAGTAGCCCCCGGACCCACCCTGGAGCGTCCTTTTTACCTTCCTAGGAACGGAAGCGGTTTAGTCTCCTGGGTGGGTCCACTATAAATGCCCACGCAACGTGGCGGCTTTTTAAATGCCGCCACCATTTCCGGGCACCGAGGTGGAACGTACAGCCGCCCCCGCCTCGTAACCGGCGCCTCTTCTGATTCTTTTGGTTTTCCCGCCATTCGAACCACCAATTCCCCTCGGGTCCCCCCGCCGAAGCACTCCTTCATGCACATATATAAAGGTGGCTCGGGGGGAGGCGGTTAGTTCTTTCCTTAGTCCTTGCTTCTTGCGTACTGCTTCCTCACCTTTGCCTCTGGCAAACTGCTTCCTCGCCTCTGCTTCTTGCACATTGATCCTTCGCCCGCATGGCCCCGCCAGCACCCCTGCTTCCTCCATCGACTGTCGAGGAGGTCGACGCCGAGAGGTTTGCCACGTATGTCGTCGGCGGCACCGTCCGTACTCGCGCCGGGACCGCCGCGCCCGGCTGCTGCCCGGGAGAAGTGATTTTCTTCGGATGGGGGATGCTGGCGGGCCTCCTTCCGCCAATCTCCGACTTCTACCTCGCCATCCTCAACTTCTACTCCATCCACAACATTCACCTTCCTCCCAACTCCGTGGTTCTTCTTGCTGTCTTCGCCCATTTCTGCGAGATGTTCGTGGGGGTGGCCCCCAATCTTCCCCTCTTCCGCTTCTTCTATTCCTTGCGCGCGGCCAAGGACCTTTCCACCACGGCGGGCTCCTGCCACCTTCGCCTTCGGGACCGCGCGGCTTCCTGCTGCATTTCACTGGACCTCCGCTCCAACTGGAGGTCTTGGCACAATGAGTGGCTCTACGTCGAGGACGACAGCGGCGTAGAGGTCTTGGAGTTGCCAACTGGGCCAGTGGTCAGCACCCCTACTGGGGAGCTCACGTCGACGAGACGCCGGAGCTCCAGGTGATGCTGGCCCGCGTGGACCAGCTGCGAACAGCGGGCTTGACGGGGGCCATGGTTCTCCGGGATTACGTCTTCCGGAGAATCAGTCCTCTGCGCCGCCGTGCCCGCCTCGCCTGGCAGTACACGGGCCCCGGCGACATGACCCGGACCGCTCCCGGAGGTAAGTCCTTTGTTTTGTTGCTGTTTGTTTGTTTGTAACCGCCACTGAACTAATGGCGACTTCATTTCTTTCTCTTCTTCCCCCTTTTTCTCAGCTGCAGGGGATTTATCCCTTGCAAAGATTGACGCGTGGATGGCGCAGCTGGGCGTCCTTGGCCCCATCCCGCCTTTTCCAACGGGCGTGCTCCCGCTCTGCCAGGTGGAGTCCAGGGAGCGCGTGGCGATCACCCGCGCCATGCCCGTCATGGACGCCATGGGGCTGGTGAACACGCCCCGCCAAGTGGCGTTGACGATCCGAGACCCTCCTCCGGCTGGCGATTCGAGGAGGGGCAAGCGCCCTGCTGACGATGACGCCTCCGGTACCAGCCCCAGGAGGGTCCGCGTCGCGTCAGGGGGTGCGGCGACCACGCATCGAGCGGGAGCTCTACGGCGCCATCGCTTCTTCGGCCGGGCATCGCGCCGACAACAACTCCACCGCCCCTGCTTCGTTCCGCCGGCCGGCGCCGATTGACCCTCCACCGCCGGTGGCGCAGTCGACCCTCCGCCGCCGGTGGTGCAGTCGATCCTCGTCGCCGCCCGCCCGGCGTCGGTCCTCCCTCCGCCACAGCCGGCGCGAGTTAATCCGCGCCGCCGCCGCCGGTGGGGGTGACTCGCCCTACTACCGCCACTGCAGGAGACTCGGCCTTCGCCACGGCGGGCACATGGTGATCCGCCTTCGCCGCGGCTGCCAGTTCTACCTCGCCGCCGCCGGGCTGTCGCTTCCTCCAGCATAGCGCGGAATAACGCCGCCCACCCACGCCTGATTCAGAGGCCTTCTCACGGTACGCAAACAGACACAAAGAAATCGTTAAGTTCTTTTAATTTGAGAGACTTACCACTCTTTCACCTTCGTATGCGTCTACTTGAGGGGTCTCACCTGTGGCGACCAGGCGCCATGCACAGGCTGGCCAGCGGACGAGCACCAGGGCGACCACCAGGTGGCCGCCGCAGGGGCGGCTGTCTTACCGCCCGGAGGCGGGATAGGCTTGCCGCCCACTTCGGAGGTCCCCAGCGCCCCGATCCCCTCGACGGATGCGGACGCTGCTGGCTGCCCTCAGCGAACTGCACTCCAACGTGAGCGGCCGCCTCGCGACGAGCAGGGAGAGGCTGAGGGAGGCCATCGCGGAGAACAACCACCTCCGCGGAGGTGCGTGGATCGGGCGCGGCCGGTGGAGAGGTCGGAGCGGGACTCGCACAGAGAGGAGCGGAGCCCTCCTCGTCGAGGCGATCACCCGAGAGCGCGACGAGGAGAAGGGCGAGCGGCTCCGCGCGGAAGCCGAGACCACCTCCATGCTTCGCCCCGCCTTTGACCGGATGGTAGCCAGCTTGGCGCCGTTGGGGCTGGAGCAGCCGACCCTGGTCGAGCAGACGGCCCGGCACTATGCCTTCTGCATGGGCCGGATCGTCGACTTCCTCACCTTCCTGCCCGGCGTCTTAGCCACCCGGTCCAGCCAAGAAGGGTGGGCAGTCGCGGCGGCCACGACATCGTACGTGCTAGCCTGTTGCGCCAGTCGGGATGCCAACTTCGACCCCCTGGTCACCATCCAGGGAGTGGAAGGAGACTGGGCCCACGCCGAGGCACAGGTCAGCAGCGCCGCCGAGCGGGTTGCCGATCAGCTCGATATGGTCAACCCGGCGCTGGAAGCAATGGCCGAGGATGTGGCACTCGAGCTGGACGTCGCCCCCACGGAAGACCAGGAGGCCGCAGAAGCCGCGGCAGACGAAGATTGAAGACCTTTTATTTTGTTGTTCTTTGTAAAGGACCTCTGCAAGTTAGCCTCTTATTAATGAATGCATATCATATGCTTCCCTTCGCGTGCCTTACGTTCGGGTGCTTGTTCGCGCCTCCACTATGCTGGTTCTGAGCGAACAAAAAGACCACTGCGCACGTTAAGTGTTAGTTGGAGTGCAAGGCCCGGATCCCTCGTGTCGGAACGTCGCTGTCTCAGGACCTTAGGGCCCTGTGAAATCAACTACTCTCGCGGTCTCTTGGGGCCGAACACTTGGTGAGGTGTTGCAGGGTAGTAGGATTTCGGTAGTGGTGTTTGAGTCGCCGGTTCTCATGGGGACACCCTGAGCGTCATGACCGTGTCGAAAACCGTGCCAAACCAGCCATCCGACCACCTATCCCTGCACGCCACGCTCACCCAGTGGGCCTACTTTTACCGTCGGGAGTTCAGAGAGCCTTAATGTACTGAGGGCGATTACACAGACACGGCCCTTCGGAGCGCAAACCAGAAAAGAGGACAAAGGTGACAATTGCCTTTAAATAGAAACTGAATATTGGGTCAAATAGAGGCTTCCTCCGACCAGCTTTGGAGAGGGAGGCTCAACTTGGCTGGTCGAGGCGCGCCGCTCTGTACTTACAGCCTTTTCAGGGATAGAACTTGCGCAGAAGCTCTATGTTTTGCGAGTTCGCCAACTCCACCCCGTCCTCAGTGGCCAACCTGACCGCCCCGGGGTGAGAGACTGAGACCACCTTAAAGGGGCCCTCCCACTGGGGAGACAGTTTGTGCAACCCGGCATGCGTCTGAACTCTGCGCAAAATTATCCGGATCGGTCGGAAACTATCCGATCCGTTTTCATCCCTAATTACAGCCACATGTCATCCTAGCTACCGCGCAGCGATAAAATTACCAATTTAACCCTGTTTGATTAACACGTATTGGTATAATGGTATATATCAAAAGGCTTTTGTTTTTATATATGGAGCAGTATGATGTTGAAATTAACTAAGAGTGTGGGAAATTCTCCTTAAAAAGAGGGTAGAATCAATGATTTGTATCCAGGGTTTCAAAAACCGTTGAAAACCGCCTGTACCGTCTCGGTTTGAAAAGCAAAATCGCTCGGTTTACTAGTCAAGCTCAAATTCAAAAGATTCAAAAAATTTGGAAAAATTATCCAAAATTTTCCTAAAATTAGTATTAACAGTTTTATGATCTTTGGCGTGAATATATTTCTTGAAAAAAAATGAAGTTTGGAGATGTTTTTGAGCCATTCAAAATGTAGATATTAGAAAATCAAAAAAAAGAAATTAGAAGTATTTTTAGTAGCAAAATTTGTTCAAGTATGTCAAGTAGCAATATTTGTTGAATTATATTTAGTAGTAATATTTATAGAAGTATATTTAGTAACAATGGACTACACCTGAAAATAGTATTATTTATTCAAGTAACGATATTTGTATGCATAATAATTATCTTGCTATGTTATATTTTAATACGTTAATGTTATCCAACATTGAAAGGCTTGCTTCTGGTTGTATGCATGTATGAACTACCAAAACTTTAGTATGGAAGTTGTACTCTGTACTACTAATTATATTTTGTACTTATTTTATTGTACAACGTGCAATTTAACACAAGCAATTTCTTACAAATTATTTACACAAGCAATTTCTCTAAGGTATTAAAATGTAAATGGTGTTGATATGTGTCGGTGTTTTGAATACCAGCGAGTGAATTTTTGTCAAGGGGTCGCGCATTCCTTCTCCTTGAATGGTTAGACTCAGGGAGCCCAAGAAGTATACTAGTTCAGGCCGAATGTCCCTACTCCAGTTCGTGTGGTGGATTCGTATTGCTTTGGGCGCAAACGGCTGCACGATGTTACAAGTGAGGACTGAGGACAGGCCCTGAGAACTACATCTACTTGCAAAAAGAACCGTCCTCTTCCTTGAGGGTCCTGCCTCCCTTTATATAGACGGAGGGGGTATGTTACATGGGAAGTTGGAAAAAGAAGGATGGGATGCTCTACGACTAGGAGTCCCGGTCTTCGAGCCTAGCGACTGACCAGTGTCTGCTCACCCCACGCTGAGTTGGTGGTGACGCCGAGCGGCGTCATCTTCTGCTTCGCCGGGACGTTACGCACCTGCCCTCTGCGCACTTGCCAAGTGCTAACGTCGTAGCGCTTGACTTTGGTGCCGTCTCGAGAGGGAGCATACCCTCCCACTATGCGTAGCTGGACGATGAGACTGGTGCTTTTGACTTCGGCAGTCCTCACTGCTGCCTTGGGAAGGAGCCACTTGCCTTCGCACGATCATTCTGAGCCATCATGTCCGTGGGGCAGGTGGTCGACGACTGGTGACCAGGGTTCAAAATCACGCCGAAATTCGGTAAATTTTTGGCGAAATTTCGGATTTCGGGCCCCTCCGAGTTTCATAATCCCGGCGAAATTAAAAAACCCTAAAAAAATTTGAAGTGCTACAGTACATTAAAATATCACCGAAATTTCGGTAAAATGGACCGAAATTTGTATAAAAGTTGATCGGATTTGACCGGATTTTGATCGGATTGGGTTCTTCACGTCATTTCCCATGTGGGAGAGTCGATAGATCATAATTTCCGTGAAGTTGAAAAAACCCTAAAAAATTGAAAGTGTGATAGTACCGGGAAATTTCGCCGAGATTTTGGTTTTTTGGACGAAATTTCGTATTTTTTAGCGAAATTTTGGATTTCTCGTTTAAAAAAAATGGATTTGAATTTTGGTTTTTGAATTTCGTCCGGATTTTGTCCGAAATTTCCGAATCTTGTCGAAATTTCAGATTTCGACTAGGCCCGAGATGGAGTTCGAAAACGAAATTTGAATCCTTGCTGGTGACAGTCTGGTGCCCGATCCCTGGGCGGATATCGCCTTAGCTTGGTCAGAGCTCGCGGGTGTCCGACCCGTGGCGGGGGTCGGACCATCCCCTGGTTAGTTTGGTCGGGGGCGAGCGTCCTTTGTGGCCCAGCGGGGCCTTTGGCCAGAGATGGGCTTGGGGCGGCCCATTCGTCGTTTCGGGGCGCTGAGGGTACCCAAGGTATTAGTACTCGTCAGTAGCCCCCGAGCCCCCGAGTGAGTTCGTTAGAGGCGGTCGGGGGTTTGCCTCGTCTGACAAAATCCGAGTGAGTAGGTCAAGGTTGTTCGGCCTCAAGTGCCATGAAAGACCCTGGGTATAGCTCTGAGCGGTCGAAGACAGGGTTCAAAATTTCATTTTAGGTTAAATCTCGTCGTCGACCGAAATCCGATTTTTCGGCGAGATCTCGTTATTTCAGACGAAATCCAGATAGAATTCAAAAACCAAAATTTAAATCCGGGTTTTTTTGAACCGAAATTTCTGGGATTTCGTTCCAAATACCGAAATTTCGTCCCAAATACCCGAGATCTCGGTAAAATTCAACTGAACGAAAAATGGTTCAAACGATGTCAAAATTTTTTGAAATTTTGGTCAGACCTGGAAAATGACTTGAGGAATCCAATCCGGTCAAACTTCGGTTAAATCGGGTCAAATCCGGTCAAATTTTGGACAAATTTCGATGAAAATACCGAGATTTCGGTCCATTTCACCGAAATTTTGTCAAAATTATTGGGTACTGTAGCATGTTTAAATTTTTTAGGGTTTTTTTATTTTCGCCGGGATTATGGAACTCGGGGGGGGGTCCGAAAACCGAAATTTCACGGGATTTCGGCGAGAATTTGAATCCTGGTCGGAGAGCAGGTCGGGGGGTTTGCCTCGGCTGGCAGAGGCCGGCTAGCTTGGCCGGCAGGTAGTCTTGGTCGTCCGATTCGTCTGGGTGCGCGCGAGCACACCCGGTGGGTGTAGCCCCCGAGCGGGTCGGAGAGCCAGTCGGCGGGTTTGCCTTGGTCGGCGCGGACGCCTAGGTGCCGTTGACAAGGTTCTGCCGTCCGAGCGCTAGTTTTACGTCGCAGCTCGACGTCGCCCTTGTCGGCGTGGACGCCTAGATGCCCGAGCGGGGTTCTGGTGTCCGAGCGCTAGCTTTACGTCGCAACTCGACGTCGCCCTGGTCGTGGCAGATGCCTAGATGCCCGAGCGGGGTTTGGTGTCCGAGCTCTAGCTTTACGTCATAGCTCGACGTCGCCTTGGTCGGCGCGGACGCCCTGATGCCCCAGCGGGGTTCTGGTGCCCGAGCGCTAGCTTTACGTCGTAGCTCGACATCGCCTTGGTCGGCGCGGACGCCTAGATGCGCCTAGCGGGGTTCTGGTGCTCGAACGCTAGCTTTACGTCATAGCTCAACGTCGCCTTGGTCAGCGCAGACACCCAGATGCCCTAGCGGGGTTCTAGTGTCCGAGTGCTAGATTTACGTCGTAGCTTGACGTCGCCTTGGTTGGCGCGGATGCCCAGATGCCCGAGCGGGTTTATGGTGTCCGAGCGCTAGCTTTACGTCATAGCTCGACATCGCCTTGGTCGGCGCGGACACCCAGATGCCCCAGCAGGGTTCTGGTGCCCGAGTGCTAGCTTTACGTCGTAGCTCGACGTCGCCTTGGTCGGCGCAGACGCCCAGATGCCCCTAGCGGGGTTCTGGTAACCAAGCACTAGCTTTATGTCGTAGCTCGACGTGTTTGTAAGGCTGGTTTTATGCCTGAGCTGGGCATAAGGCGTCTGTCCCGAATTCTCATCTGGTGAGAGCTTTCGCAGGAGGAGTAGCCGCTGTCTGTCCCACGTGTACGCCCCATCCGCTGGTGTGGGACCTGGAGGGGGTGAGCGGACACGTGTTTACCATGTTGGTTTGAACACCGTGCTCGTGGAGCTAATAACGGGTAATCCGAGTGGGACCTGGAGATCCCTCCCAAGGGGTATCTTTCCTAGCGGACTATCCCATCGAGGGGGTCCGACCCGCTGGGGCCGACCCATGAAAAACCTTTCCTTACTCGATCCCGTATCGGACTCCGGGTCGTCTGCTGACCCGGAGCGCAGCTGGCTGCCGCCCATCAATGGGTTCCGCGGGAGAGTGTGAAGTATGGCCTCGGATACGAGTTAAGGCGATTGGGCCGTTAGCCAACCCAATTTGAGGCCCACTGGGGGCTCGCCTTGTGCTCACCCCTCGCTCAATTTGATGCCAGGGCGATCTTGAATCCGCTTGGTGGATCGGGCCTTTGAAATCCGCGGCGCAAGACTGGGCCCCGGACGGGAGCTATTGAGCTCTTTGCCGCCCTAAGGCCGCAGCAGCCTAGTGGGCCTTTCATACCTGTTACAGACGGGGTTTAGCCAGCCCATAGGCGGAGACTGAGAGGTCGTGGGGTGTGTTGTTCGATGCGGTGTCCTTGCACCTCCCGCTGTCCTGCTAGGATTTTAATGCGTAGTGGAGGAATTGGGAACCGTTGCGTCTTACCAGTGACTCGATCGTGGAGGGATCGGAAGTCGAAGGGACGGGGCATGCGACGCTTCGCCCGAGGCGGTGTCCGTTCGACTGGCGCCTGTTTGGCTGGTGCCCGCTCGGTCCCTATAAATTCGGTGTGGAGGGTGCCAGGGCGAGTACTTGCCTTTGCTTTCCTTGCTTCTCTTCTTTTGCCTGTGACGAGAAAAAATGAGCAGAGGAGCCAGAGAAGAGCGTTCCTCACCTTCTTCTTTCCCCACCTCTTCGTCGTTCCTGTTTTTTGGAGATGTCGTGGCCAAAGTGCTCCGCCCAATCCAGCCATGCGCTTGGCCTGGAGAGGAAGGGGTTCTTCTCCCCGCGAGGATCTTCGAGGTGGAGGGTGCCGACAGGGACCGCCGTCCCTTCGCCAAACGACGATGAGATTGTTGTACCTGCCTTGTTTTACGAGCACGGATTCGGGCTCCCGCTCCATCCGTTTGTTCGTGGGCTGCTGCACCACTACAAGGCGGAGGTGCATCACCTCAACCCCAACGGCGTGCTCCACATAGCTGTCTTCATCACGCTATGTGAGGCATTCTTGTGGAACGAGCCCCACCGGGCGCTCTAGAGGCACTTCTTTCAAGCGCGGCTGAGGAAGGACAAGGGGACGAATGCCTCGATGCCCGTCGGCGGCGTGGCCTTCCAACTGCGTGGCGGCCGTGGGGTGGACTACATCAAGGTGAAGTTGCCGTCTTCGAACCGAGGGTGGCACTTCAAGTGGTTTCACGTTCGGAACCTGGGAGGCAGCACCCCGGCCTTCACCGGCCGGCTTCCCGAGGTAGGGCCCGAGTGGACTTGGGGCGCCGACCAGAAGGAGAAGAACAAGGTGGCTGCAATCGTTGATCGGATCAAGGTCCAGAGGGAGCGGGGCCTCACCGGTGACATCGTTGTCCGTGCGTTTATGAGGATGCGCGTCCAACCCCTTATGTATAGGGCGCGCCCCATGTTTCGGTACGAGGGGGCGTCTGACCACATGAGGATGGCAGAGTTGGAGCTCCCAGCATCGGAGGTCGAGGCTCGGGCGTCCGCTATCACGAGCGGGAGTGCCACCGAGGCAGCGGGTGTCGGGACCCCGAATTTGCAAATCCGGACCCTCTGTGTATTCAGCACTAGTCCAGGAACGCGCTAGTGCACACAGTCTTAACATCGGTATATATCACAATCATACCATACGATACTATCAAAGTACTTTATTTAAATAATCAAAAGGGTTACTCGACCTTATGGCCAAGTTACAAATATATGCCTTGCAAGGCGAAACTTATTAAAAGAGAAATAGCAAAGAAAAATCAAATAAACTTAGTGGCGCCATCCAAGATACCACAGGCAACCTGATCGGGCTCGCATCCCTAAGTAGACGGGTCTTCTTGGAGTTCCTCCTCCAAAGTCGGGCGTAATCTCCTCTTCAACTGATATTGTGTTGAGGCAAGGGTGAGTACTTGGTACTCAAAGAAGTCATGCAATGTAATGCAAGCTAATATACTATATGCATGGCTTAGTACAAAGGAATAGCTCAGGTATATTTGCAGAAATGAAATTTTTTGACAAGTAATATAAGTAGATTCGAAAGCAAGAGAAATAAGTAAAGCATAAATAACTTTTCAAGAAGTTTAAATAACATTTTTCCCCATCCTAAACCATATTTCCATCATCTTCCTTGTTAAACCAACCCATCTTTTTCAAATCCAAGTTATTTTCGTAAAATCTAACCCTTGACTCAGAATTCCCGAGCATTGTCCAAGATCGTGGACTCGGCTATTCAAATAGATTCTACACTCTGCAGAGGTTATGCACTTTACCCACAAGATACAATCCACTCACCACGTCACCGTGAATCGCCATACAAGAGTATGCGAATGAGCGATCATAACAAAGCCTTCTAAGCCTCAAACAACACAGTGGTCCTCTCCTAAGACGTGCTCTACACCATCCCTTCCTTAGCCAAGGCGAAGTATGGGACCAACACACCGTTAGATGGGTACCTGCCACGCCCACGATACGCTCCCCGCACAATCACACAAACGGTGTAACTGACACCCTGAGGCTCCACAAGTGAGTCCTTAGCGACTTAGTCAACTAGGGCCGTCCCATTCCAGCCATGTGGTTGCAAGTATGACCCAGTTCAAAGGCTTGCAAGGTTAAGTCCTTAGAGTGACCAGGGCAAGACTACCCGACAAACCAAATCAACACTCCCAATGCCACAATCGCCCACTGATTACTCTTGCCACATGCCCTGGCCGAATCGCTTATCAAACCCCAGTTGATTACCATGCACCACGTGCCATCAACATCACATGATACTTTTCCAAAACAGGTTCAATATATCATTAAGTCCATATTAGCATTTGATTATCCAAAATCATGTCATGAGCACGTAGCAGGTCTAAGCAGTATACTACAACGATCTAAACCCATGTTGGCAATTTAATAATGTCCAACTAGTAAACCACAACTAGGGTGACAAGGGATCATGGCACATACTTAAGTAATCAAGGTGTCATATAGCAAATTGGTATTTATCTAACCCCCATGTTTAAACAAAGTATCTTTCTAATTGAACTAGCATGCAATAGTTTAAATCAAAATAGATTTCGAAATGGGATCAATATGGTCAAAGCACAACTTGCCTTCAAAAAGCACTTGCTCTTGGTCTTGAGTTGGATCCTGAGTCAATACTTCTCCTTCGAATCCCTCCGGCACTTCAACGTCTACTCGTAAAGCGTGCAAATAGCAAATACACAAATGAACACTATGCGAAAAGATCCCCAAAACTCCAAATAAAATCCATAAACAGAGAGAACATAATTTTCTGGATTTTTAGAAACTGAATCGCTAAATTTGGAGTTAAACGCCAAAAGTTATGATTATTTAAAGTTTAAATAATCAATTAAATAATTTTGCAGAGAAAAACTTTAGTCCAAAAATTAAATAAAATTCATATTTAGGTAGATCTCAATTTTATACAAATTTAGAAATTTGAATCGCTCAAATCGGAGTTGAAACGCAAAAGTTATAAGCGTTTGAAGTTTGAATCTAAATTTGAATCAATATTTCGAATTAATAAATCATTTTCTTTTTTTCGGAAATTAATTATTGCGTCAAAGATGGACACGTGGCAGCCTCTCGATTGGCCTGATGACGTAAGCCGGTCCATGGACTTGGTCCACGATCGGTTTGGGTCTACCGTGGACTGGGTCCACGACTTCACGTGTCGCCGACATGTGGGCCCTCTCGGGTGACGCCATCGCCGACGTCGGCTGGCTCACCAGTCGGCAGCGATTGGGACCCATTGTGACGTCATGGGTGACGTCGGCGCTGGCGGGTCACCACCGACATGCGGCCCCTCGACACGCATGAGCCTCAAGGCGTCCTACACGCACGCCAGCGTGGGCGGCGTTGACATGGCGGTCCATCTTCCCGACACGTGGCGCAATCTCACCGTTGGTTTGAAAATCAACCCGCGGATTAGATCCAGGGTTAACACGCTGAAACTACTGCTGCTCGTGGGCCGTTCGATCTAGATCGGACGGTCCAGATCTAATCCTATATTCGCACTGCTACAGCACGTGGCAATTGTGAACCGTTGGATCTTGATCCAACGATTCAGATCCAATCGGGTTTGGGAACACGTGAGCTCACCTCAACCGTCCGATCTGGATCCGACGGTCCTCCGAGCTCGCGGACGGCGATGGTTTCCGCAGCGGCGCTGGCTTGACCGGAGACGGGGACGACGACGAGCCCGACGGCGTTTGGGGCGTGCTCCGGCGAGATGAAACCTCCCTTCGGGTGCGTCTCGTCGCGGGGACTCCGGATCTGGGCTCCTTCTCGGCGGAAGACGACGGACGACGGCGGAAACCGGCGCAAACCGCAGCGGAGGGAAGAGACAACTCCG
Source organism: Rhipidocladum racemiflorum (assembly GCA_036346355.1). Lineage (NCBI taxonomy): Eukaryota > Viridiplantae > Streptophyta > Magnoliopsida > Poales > Poaceae > Rhipidocladum > Rhipidocladum racemiflorum. The sequence goes on from CM070571.1 coordinate 28,648,131, forward strand.
GCGAGCGATTGCGGCTCAACGGTGGCGGCTCCGGCGAGATGGCTCGGGGGAACGGGTGCGCAAGGATGAGGGCAACCTCGGGGGACGTCTCACGCTTTAAATAGCCTCGGCGTCCGTGCCCTAGACGGAAACCTAGTTCGCTACGGCGCAAGGGCGCGCGCGAAGTCCGGCCGGACTCGGCGAAGACGAAATTTAAATCGTGGCCGCCCACGTGGCGCGATCAACGCCACGATCGACGCAGCGCGATCGGATCCGCCCGATTACGGCCGAACCGTGCAGGTGATCTCACCGTTGGATCTTGATCCAACGGTTGGGATTGATTAGGGTTAGATGGGTTGATTCGAAGTCAACTGCCTGGTCGGACTCGAGTCCGACTTCGATCGGATGAACAGCGATTTTGACCCGAGTTGAATTTTCCAGCGAATTAATATTTAAACTAATTCCCAGTAATTCATTTAATTCATTAAAAATAGCAAAAGACTCAGAAAAATTCCAGAAAAATTCTGGAAAATATTTTGGAACATTTTGGACTCAAATAAAATATTTCCGACAAAATTTTATTTGCAAAATTAAATTCTTTAATTATTTCAAAATGGAATAAATTCAAATAAATTCCAAATAAATCCAAATAAATTCCAGAAAATTCCAAAATTCACCAAAGTGCCAAATCACACATGAATTTAAGAAAAGCAAAATTTTGGGATGTTACAAACCTCCCCTTAATAGAATCTCGTCCCTAGATTCGTGGCTTACTAAAGGAATAGGTTTGGAAATTCTTTCTTCAAATCCTCTTCGCGCGCTCCCAAAGTCGCTTCGCTTTCTTCATGGTTGCTCCAATCGAACTCTACAAAACGGGTTGACTTGTTTCTAGTTTCTCGATCCATTGTGTCTAGAATCCTCACAGATGTTCCTTATAAGTCAAATCCTCTTGCAACTCAATTGACTCTAGCGGTGTCATTTCCTCAGAACTCTGAGACACTTCTTTAATCGGGACACATGGAATACATCATGTACTCCTCGCCAACGATCGTGGCAACTCCGGTGATAAGCAACTTCACCTCTGCGACTCAAAATCTTAAATGGTCCAACATAACGGGTGCGAGTTTCCCTTTGGCATGGAACCTCTTAACTCCCCGAGAGGCGAACTCGAGGTATACAAAGTCTTCCTCGGTTCAAAACTCAAATCTCGGCGACGATTGTCAAGATAACTCTTCTGCCGAGATTGGGCTATCTTCAACCTTTCCCTAATTATGGCGACCGCTCTTCACCTCTTGAAGAATATCAGGCCCAAAGACACGGCGCCACGGTCTCATTCCAATTCAATGGCGTCAGACATGGTCGACCATACAAAGGCCTCAAAAGGTGACATCTCAGAACTAGCCTGATAACTAGTGTTGTAACTAAACTCGGCATACGGCAAACTTTTATCCCAAGAGGTAGCATAAGCCAATGCACAAGCTCTTAGCATATCTTCCGGAATCTGGTTGACTCTTTCGGTCTGGCCAGCCGTCGTGGATGATAAGTCATCTTGAAGTTCAAACGGGTCCCCATGGCTTCATGCAACTTATTCCAGACCTTGAGGTAAATTGGGTACCTCGTCCGATACAATCCTCTTTGGCACTCCGTGCAAACAAACAATCCTCGATCATGTACAACTCGCTTAACTTATCTCCCGAGTAAGTGGTCTTCACGGGATAAAATGGGCTACTTTAGTCAAGCGATCCACTATAACCCATATGGAGTCATAACCTCCTTGAGTCTTGGCAAGCCGGTAATGAAATCCATTCCGATTTCCTCCCACTTCCACTCAGGTATTTTCAGCGGTACCAGTAGTAATCCCGCCGGGTCTCTCGATGCATTGCCTTGACTCTCGGCATACGTCGCACAATGCAACATGCTCGGCAACTTCACGTTTCATACTGGCCACCGAGAATCTCTCCTTCGCATCCTGATACATCTTGGCGCTTCAGGATGAATCGAGTACTTAGAGTCATGGGCTTCTTCCGTAATCGGTTGCTTTAACTCCTTTTTGTTAGGCACACAAATGCGATCCTTCATCCATAACGTGCCTTGCTCGCCTAGCTTGAAATCCTTTGCCTTGCCTTCCTCCATTTTGGACTTAATCCTACGGATCTTGTCATCATCCTTCCGTCCTTCTCGGATCTGGTCCTCTAAAGTAGGCTTTACTTCCAAGGCGGCCAAGAATCCGCTTAGGTACAACCTCAATCTTCATTTTCCTGAAATCCTCACATAACTCATCCCGACTTGTGGCTAGCAACGTACTCACGGTGATGGCTCTTCCGACTCAGAGCATCGGCTACTACGTTGGCCTTCCCGGATGGTAATGGATTCCAACATTATAGTCCTTGATTAACTCTAGCCATCTCCTTTGCCTCATATTCAGATCTCGATCGGGTGAATATGTACTTAAGGCTCTTATGATCCGTATATACCTCACATCTGCTTCCGATCGATAGTGACGCCATATCTTCAAAGCATGCACTACGGCGCCTAACTCTAGGTCATGTATCGGATAATTTTCCTCATGCGGCCTCAATCGCCTTGATGCATAAGCGGCGACCTTTCCATTCTCATCAGACAAGACACATCCAAGTCCTTGGCGCGATGCGTCACAATAAATATCGAAGCTTTGAGCAACATCCGGTAGAACTAACACGATGCTGATGTCAATCGCTTCTTCACTCCTGAAATCCTTCCTCACATTCTCAAGGCCCATGCAAACTTCTTTCCCTTCTTCAAAGAATTGCGTAAGAGGTTTCGCAATTGTCGAAAAGCCTTCGATGAAACGGCGGTAGTATCCTGCCATTCCAAGGAAACTCCGAACTGGGTCACGCCTTGGTACGCTCCCAATGTAACACGCCTTCCACTTTGCTTGGATCTACGGCGACTCCTTCATGCGGTCATCACATGTCCAAGAAACTCCACCTTGTCCTTCCAAAAATCACACTTGCCGAACTTGGCGAAAAGTTGTCGTTCCTCACTTTTCCAAAACTCGCCTTAAGTGTTCGGCATGTTCATCCTCCTGTCTTGGAGTAGATTAGGATATCGTCTATGAACACGACGACAAACTTGTCCAAATATTCCATGAACACCTTATTCATCATATTCATGAAATAAGCCGGGCGCATTCGTCATTTCAAAGGACATAATCAGAACTCGTATTGTCCATATCTTGACGAGAATGCGGTCTTGAATATCTTCCGATCGGATCTTCAATCGATGGTATCCCGATCTCAGATCAATCTTGGAGAAAACTCCGGCTCCTCTTAACTGATCAAACAAATCATCAATCCTGGGTAGCGGATACTTATTCTTCACGGTGACTTCATTGAGTGCACGGTAGTCAATGCACATCCCGAAACTCCCGCCCTTCTTCTTGACAAACAAAACTGGTGCTCCCCACGGTGACGAACTTGGTCTCGATAAATCCTTTCTCCATTAACTCTTCTAGTCAAGTTTCTTCATCTCTACCAACTCCTTGGTAGACATCCGATAGGGTCTCTTTGCTATCGGTCTTACTGTACAAGTTCTATCACAAACTCTATGTCCCCTGTCTGGCGGCATACTGTAGATCTTCTGGGAAAACATCGGGTACTCACTCACTACCGGACATCCTCTATGCTGATTGCCTTGGTACTGTTAACCATCAATCAGTCCATCTCTAATCGCGGTGGCTTGAAATTCCACTTTCTTCCCACACGGGCTCTCAATCGAGATAGTCCTTCGTCCGCAATCCAATACGGCCTTGTGCTTGGATAACCAATCCATTCCCAATATAACATCTAAGGTCCGGGTCTCCAAAATTATAAGGTTTGCTAGGAACTCTATTCCATCTATTAGTATTCTCACCTCGAACATCCTACTTCCGCTCGGAGTTCGGAACCGTGGGTTTGAACTAAAAGCATGCACTTAAGTCTTGCAATTCTCAAGTCATTTCTAGTAGCAAAGCCTTGCGAAACAAACGAATGCGAAGCTCCGTAGTCAAACAAAATCGCAGTGCATCGAAGTTAACAAGTAACTTACCCAAGACGACGTCCGTAGCATTCTGCGGTGCATCTGCGGTGACATGGTTGACTCGGCCTCTCACCACGGTGCAGGGTGTGGCTCTGGTCTTTGGCGCCCTAGCTGGGGTGGTTCCTAGATTGAAGCGAACCGTCGCTCTGCTGTCTTCTTCGCAATCATGTTGGCAAAGTGTCACGGCTCGTTGCGATTGTAACGTCTCACTGTTCCTTCTTGTTGCACGCCTGGGTAGCGTTTCTAGCGGGTGGGTTTGGTAGTTCGATTGGCGTGTCTTGGTGCTGGGATGGTGTCCTCGTTGCATTCTCGTGGTTGGAATCAAGAATTGATTTGGTGCAACTCTCGGTGCCGCTGGCGTTCCTCGACGTGATCCTTGCTGTTGCATCCTCGCGCTTCTGTTCTCATCCGGTTCCTTGCGCTTGTCCTCAAGAATAAGTGCCTTATTCACCAACTCTTGGAAATCTGGAAAGGTGTGGGTGATCAACCCTACTTGCAATCCTGAGTTAAGTCCCTTCATAAAGCGAGACCTGCGGATTTATCTGTCGCTACATCCTCGGTGCGTAGCGTGCTAGCTGTGTGAACTTGTTCGTAGTCGACCACCGGTGATTACCTTGCCTCGATGCTCGAACTCCTCCTTCTTAAGGTCCATAATTCCTTCGAGCACGTGATCTTGTCGAATGCACCAGTGAACTCTTCCCAAGTGATATCTTGAGGGTTCTCTGCGTGGGCACGTGGTTCTCCCACCATTCGTAATTTGTTCCTTCCAACTGATGAGAAGCGTAAAGTACCTTCTCATTCCCTATGCATTGAGCTATGTGTAGCTTCCTCTCAATTGATCTTAACCAATCATCGGCCTCCAATGGATTGGCATTTCCAGAGAAAGTGGGTGGGTGAGTCCTCATGAACTCTGACAGCCTTGTATTCTGGCGTGGTCCCTGATTAACTTGATTAGCAAAGTGGCCTGAGCGATGACGTGCTGCATTTGTTGCATCATAGCATGCATCAACTGGTCTGAGCAGCAAGAAATGCTCCAAAATTCTGCACATCCGATGGCGGTCTTTGGTGCTCCATCATTGGGGTTTTACATTTGGGCGAGATCCACTCCCATTGCTTCCAAAGTTCCCACGGGTGTTCACCATCTGGTCGATTTGCTCTAGGTTTAGAGGTGAGAGGGAAACAAGAATAGACAAGTAATATGGAACTTATGCGGGGCTTAAAGGGGTAACTTAAGGTCCAACTTTATTATTAATAACTTGGTATGGCTGCTTACAATGCCTAAGGGCCTTGCAACACATAATGCACACTCAAGAAACAAAGCAAATCCAAATCGAACTAACTCGAGTCTAACGCCTAAAGGGTGACTCTTTATTTTATGACGCGACTCGGCGAAGGAGTCTCACTATAGAACCTAAGCTCACTCATCGAGAAAACCTCCACGGCCTGGGTACGGTGTCGCGGCATAGGCGCCGAAACGACGCCATGTCCAAATGACTATGTCATCTCGTGGTAGTCGGCGAAGCGATGTCCTCATCGAGATCCGACTCCTCCGATCCGCTCGTGTAGCTCGAGCATCGCTCTGGGTCCGGTCCGCATAAAGTCCTTTCCAACTCGTCAATCCTTCGCAGAAGATGTGCCACATACTCTTGAGCTTCCCGCCATCTGTTCTTCTCTCGCCGTGATCTCCTTGCGGGCCTTCTCGTAGCTCCTTGCTTGTATTATCTAGTACATCTTCCTGGCGACGACGAATCGTGCCAACTGCGGTAACCGTGGCATTCTCATCCTGAATCGCCTTCGGTCAAGAAGGTTATCGCCGCGCGATGGTAACGGAACACCGCACTCTCCAACTCTCTGGCGTGAGACACGGGTAATGTGCCGCATTGCTCGTCGTGATACTTCTTGGATACCCATCTGCATTGTAGACCTTCTAGCGGTCACGATGTATCGAGCGATTGCCTGGGCCCCTCTTCCTGGCAGTACCTCAATCTTTACGCCACAAGCCTTGATCAATCCTCGCTTGCACGATCACTTCCACTTGGTATTGGGGCTTCTCAAAATCTCCGAGAGTCTCAGAGCATATGCCAAAGTTCCGCGGCGTGACCACTTCCCAGATCAACGTAGTTGAACTCTTCCTCCATCTGCCACAAGCGTGCTTTACGTAAGAACTCGAAATTTTCAAATTGTGACAAGGTAAGGGAAAATTTCAGCAAGAGACGAGAAAAGAGAGAAGGGGATAAGTCGAGATGTCCTTTCTTGTCTTCACAAATTTTTAGCTTTAGAAAATAGGTTTTATCCTCACTACGACCATTCTAGCTTAGGGTTGAGCCTACAGTCAAGTATGGCTCTGATACCACCTCTGTCGGGACCCCGAATTTGCAAATCCGGACCCTCTGTGTATTCAGCACTAGTCCAGGAACGCGCTAGTGCACACAGTCTTAACATCGGTATATATCACAATCATACCATACGATACTATCAAAGTACTTTATTTAAATAATCAAAAGGGTTACTCGACCTTATGGCCAAGTTACAAATATATGCCTTGCAAGGCGAAACTTATTAAAAGAGAAATAGCAAAGCAATGAAAATCAAATAAACTTCGTGGCGCCATCCAAGATACCACAGTAACCGACCGGGCTCGCATCCCTAAGTAGACGGGTCTTCTTGGAGTTCCTCCTCCAAAGTCGGCGTAATCTCCTCTTCAAGCGATATTGTGTTGAGGCAAGGGTGAGTACTTGGTACTCAAAGAAGTCATGCAGTAATGCAAGCTAATATACTATATGCATGGCTTAGTACAAAGGAATAGCTCAGGGTATATTTGCAAGAAATGCTTGACTTTTGACAAGTAATATAAGTAGATTCAAAGCGATAGAAATAAGTAAAGCATAAATAACTTTTCAAGAAGTTTAAATAACATTTTTCCCCATCCTAAACCATATTTCCATCATCTTCCTTGTTAAACCAACCCATCTTTTCAAATCCAAGTTATTTTCGTAAAATCTAACCCTTGATCAGTAATTCCGAGCATTGTCCAAAGATCAGGACTCGGCTATTCAAATAGATTCTACACTCTGCAGAGGTTATGCACTTTACCCACAAGATACAATCCACTCACCACGTCACCGTGAATCGCCATACAAGAGTATGCGAATGAGCGATCATAACAAAGCCTTTCTAAGCCTCAAACAACACAGTGGTCCTCTCCAGACGTGCTCTACACCATCCCTTCCCTTAGCCAAGGCGAAGTATGGGACCAACACACCGTTAGATGGGTACCGGCCACGCCCACGATACGCTCCCCGCATAATCACACAAACGGTGTAATCGACACCCTGAGGCTCCACAAGTGAGTCCTTAGCGACTTAGTCAACTAGGGCCGTCCCATTCCAACCATGTGGTTGCAAGTATGACCCAGTTCAAAGGCTTGCAAGGTTAAGTCCTTAGAGTGACCAGGGCAAGACTACCCGAAAAACCAAATCAACACTCCCAATGCCACAACCGGCCCCACTGATTACTCTTGCCACATGCCCTGGCCGAAATCTGCTTATCAAACCCCGCTTGATTACCATGCACCACGTGCCATCAACATCACATGATACTTTTCCAAAACAGGTTCAATATATCATTAAGTCCATATTAGCATTTGATTATCCAAAATCATGTCATGAGCACGTAGCGTGTCTAAGCAAAGATACTACAACGATCTAAACCCATGTTGGCAATTTAATAATGTCCAACTAGTAAACCACAACTAGGGTGACAAGGGATCATGGCACATACTTAAGTAATCAAGGTGTCATATAGCAAATTGGTATTTATCTAACCCCTGTGTTTAAACAAAGTATCTTTCTAATTGAACTAGCATGCAATAGTTTAAATCAAAATAGATTTCAAATGGGATCAATATGGTCAAAGCACAACTTGCCTTCAAAAGCACTTGCTCTTGGTCTTGAGTTGGATCCCGAGTCAATACTTCTCCTTCAATCCCTCCCAGACTTCAACGTCTACTCGTAAAGCGTGCAAATAGCAAATACACAAATGAACACTATGCAAAAGATCCCCAAAACTCCAAATAAAATCCATAAACAGAGAGAACATAATTTTCTGGATTTTTAGAAACTGGAATCAAAATTTGGAGTTAAAAGCATAAAAGTTATGATTATTTAAAGTTTAAATAATCAATTAAATAATTTTACAGAGAAAACTTTAGTCCAAAAATTAAATAAAATTCATATTTAGGTAGATCTCAATTTTATACAAATTTAGAAATTTGAATCGCTCAAATCGGAGTTGAAACGCAAAAGTTATAAGCGTTTGAAGTTTGAATCTAAATTTGGATCAATATTTCGAATTAATAAATCATTTTCTTTTCGAAATTAATTATTGCGTCAAAGATGGACACGTGGCAGCCTCGATTGGCCTGCCGACGTCACCGGTCCATGGACTTGGTCCACGCCGGCTTGGGTCTACTGTGGACTCGGTCCACGACTCTACGTGTCGCCGACATGTGGGCCCTCTCGGGTGACGCTATCGCCGACGTCGGCGGGCTCACCACGCAGTCTTGGCGAGTGGGACCCATTGTGACGTCATGGGTGACGTCGGCGCTCGGGCGGGTCACCATCGACATGCGGCCCTCTCGACACGCGGCCCTTCGGCCGGCGTCACGCACGCCTGCGTGGGCTGGCGTTGACCGCGGCGGTCCATCTTCCCGACACGTGGCGCAATCTCACCGTTGGTTTGAAAATCAACCCGCGGATTAGATCCAGGGTTAACACGTTGAAACTACTCGTTGCTCGTGGGCGCTCGATCTAGATCGGACGGTCGCATCTAATCCTATATTCGCCTTTGCTACAAAGACGTGGCAATTGTGAACCGTTGGATCTTGATCCAACGATTCAGATCCAATCGGGTTTGGGAACACGTGAGCTCACCTCAACCGTCCGATCTGGATCCGACGGTCCTCCGAGCTCGCCCACGGCGATGGTTTACTTCACGGCGCTGGCTTGACCGGAGACGGGGACGACGACCTTGCCGTCGGCGTTTCTGGCGCGCTCCGGCGAAATGAAACCTCCCTTCGGGTGCGTCTCGTCGCGGGGACTCCGGATCTGGGCTCCTTCTCGGCGGAAGACGACGGACGACGGCGGAAAACGGCGCAAACCGCAGCGGAGGGAAGAGACAACTCCGGCGAGCGATTGCGGCTCAACGGCGGCGGCTCAGGCGAGATGGCTCGGGAACGGTGCGCAAGGATGAGGGCAACCTCGAGGGACGTCTCACGCTTTAAATAGCCTCGCCCGTCGTGCCTAGACGGAAACCTAGTTCGCTACGGCGGCGCGCGGCGCGAAGTCCGGCTCGGACTCGGCGAAGACGACGAAATCGTGGCCGTCCCACGGGCGCGATCAACGCCACGATCGCGACGCGCGATCGGATCCTACCCGATTCGGCCGAACTCGAGACGTGCCGATCTCACCGCTGGATCTTGATCCAACGGTTGGGATTGATTAGGGTTAGGAGTGGGTTCTGGTCGAGTCAACTGCTCGGTCGGACTCGAGTCCGACTTCGATCGGATGAACAAGATTACTTGACCCGAGTTGGATTTTCCAGCGAATTAATATTTAAAATAATTCCCGAGAATTCATTTAATTCATTAAAAATAGCAAAAGACTCGGAAAAATTCGGAAAAATTCGAAAATATTTTGGAACATTTTGGACTCAAATAAAATATTTCCGACAAAATTTTATTTGCAAAATTAAATTCTTTAATTATTTCAAAATGGAATAAATTCAAATAAATTCCAAATAAATCCAAATAAATTCCAGAAAATTCCAAAAATTCACCAAAGTGCCAAATCACACATGAATTTAAGAAAAGCAAAATTTTGGGATGTTACAGCGGGCGGCTTCCCCGAGCCATTCTCAGCGCATAATCCCCCGGACCTAGTAACCCGAGTGATCCCTCTTCATTTTTCTCCTTTCTCCCTCTACCCTTGGTATTTGGTCCGACTAGCGCCTCTGTGTTTTCCAGGGGCTTGCTGGGATGGTCTCCTGGGCAAGGCTGCTGGGGGAGAAGAAGTTGAGGGCTACAGCCCGCGTGGGGTCCGCGTAGCACGAATCCAACCGCAGGAGGCGGAAGGAGGAAAGGAGGAGGAAGAGGAAAGCAGAGAAAAGGCAAGAGCGCGCGGCGAGGGCCGCGCGTGGCGAGGAGGTCACCGATACGACCGCGGTTGAGTCGGCCGGTTTAGGGTCGACTTCGAGCGAGAGTAGCGGGGACTGTAGGGGCGACCCGTACTAGGCATTCATCCCCGAGCTGCCGACTGGCGGTGGCCCAGACGAGGGTGCCAGTGTGAGCGCCACCGCCGTCGTGTCCCAGGTGGAGACGCCCCCGGTGGAGGTGTCCCTTGGGAAGCAAAGGGGCAACTCGCCTCCATAAGGGGGGTCAGCGAAGAGAGTGTGGCTACCGCGTACCCACTTGACTCGGTAAGTGCTCTCTTTTTCCCGAGTTACACTATAAGCCGTCCGAGCAGTTTTCGACCGACCGACCTCGTGCAGGTCCTATACGGGGGTGGTCGTGGCGGCGGCGGTGCATCCGGTAGTGGCCTTGCGATGGCCGACGGGGATCGAGAGGCCGCCGGTCGAGTCGAAGCGACCGGTGGGGCCGGCGCCGCTGACGAGGCCGGCGAGTGTCGAGGCGTCGCAGGCTGTGCCGGAGCCGCCGGTGGAGCCGATAGGGGTTGTAACGCCGCCAGTGGAGCCAGAGCGCGAGGAAATCCCGGTGATTCTTGGCAAGTTGGGGGCTCGGCAAGAGGCTGAAGAGGAGGAACAGCTCCCGCCGCCACCGCCAGGCGATCCGCCGGCTTATGCGGTCCAGGTGGCTGGGACGATCCCGCCGCCATCGTCCGCGGTCTCACCGATGGGAGCGGCCCAAGCGTCAGGGGTGCCGCGTGGTCCTCTGCAAGCGAGGACCACCGGGGCGGTCCCGGGGGAGTCCGCTCGGCCATCTCCGACCGTGCTGATCTGGCCAGGTGTCGATCCGTCCGGAAGACCGTCCCTTGTGCAGGATGACCCGGCAGAGCGCGGGGAGTGGGATGCCCTTCAGGAGGGCTGTGGCTTGCCGAGGCTGAGGTGAGCCAGATTTGGAAGGGGCTGGCTCTCGTCCTTGAATCCTCTGGCAGGGCGCTGGATGCCATTACGGGGGGGATTCATCATATCGGCGCGGTAAGCCAAACGAAACCCCATCTTTGCTGTGTTTTTTTTGGCGAGTTTGCAGCAAGCTAATAAGGTGTTCATGTTTTGCAGCATTTACGCGCCTAATTGGAGGACAAATTAGGGTTCCTTCGGCGTTTGTACGACCGGACGATGGCTGCCGAAGAGGAGTGCGACCGGCTGCGCCCCGTGTTGCACGACGCCCAGGAGGCCTTGGCTGCTAAGCGAGCGGGGGCGAAAAAGGCCCGCCAGGAGCTGGGTTAGATTGGGCAGGTCTTGCTCGACGAGCGCCTGGTGAGCCAGACCTTGAGAGCAGAGGTAACCGAGCTCAAGTCTCTCCTGACGGGGGCCAACGATGCCAAGGATGCCGCCATCGTCGCAGAAGGGACTGCTCGGTTGGAGGCGACCCGCCTTCGAGGTGAGCGTGACTCGGCCCGAAGGGACGTCGATCGATTGCGCGCTGAGCGGAACGCCGCTCAAGAAGAGTTGGCCTTGGTGAGGAAGCTTAGCGTGGATGCTGCGCGTGATCGGGAGGCGCACGAGTAGGCCCGGGCCAAGGCCGAGGAGGACTCTGTGCTTTGGCGACTTCCACGGCAGGTAAGTGTACTAACCCCTTGGTCAATCTTGCGACCGCAGCTTGCTGGGGTCGCTTTCTTGGCGCTGTTTCGATTCTGCAGAGTTGGAGAAGAACTTCAGCGATTCCTTGGAAGCGCGGAGGGTGGAGGTGGAGGCGCGGGACACCGCGATAACAGCGGGACGGCCATGACGCAAGACAAAGAACAAGTGAGGGGAGCGGTCCGAGCAAAGCCGAGCCGGGCGACTTTTCGAGGGATTGGCTGAGACGTCTGCGAGTGGGTGCTCGGGACTATGGCAGGTCCGAGTTCGCTTGGTGTCGAACTAGCTCGCATGCCTGAGCACGTCGAGAGTTCGATGAGCGAAGGCGTTGTTCTCGGGGCCGCTTCGGCACTCGTCAGCACCCTCTCCCACTACGACGGTATCGACCTCGATACCGTCGGTAGTGGGATCGCCGGGAATCGGACTGACGAGGAGATCGATGGGTTCGAGACCCAAATCGAGCCGCATGCTCGGGTGATAGCTAGTAGGATACCGCTGTGGGGCATCCTCCACCGAGAGTAGAGAAAATGTTAGATATTTTGCCTCTTCTTCTTTTAAATATAATAAACTCAGTATGTAGTGAATTGAAGTTTATTTTAATGCTTTGGCCAGTCGGGCCGACCATAAGTTCAACTTTGTCTTCTTGCGTTTTCTCACTGTGATGAACACTTACAACCATAGCCGTAGAAATCGCAGGGGTCATTTAAGCGTAGGTTGGTGTGTTGATGCTTTTGAGGGAAGCGCAAAGAGAGTAGGAACTTACGTACAGTACGAAAGTTCATGCTCGCGCGGGAAAGGAGTGTTCCCGACTGCCAATGGATTGCGCCGCGTGGGCATTCCCTTCTTCCGCGATGCACTGCTTAGCAACCGTAGCCGCTGGGGCGTAGGCCGTAGCACTTAGGTCGAGGGAGTTACCGCTAGGGGAAATCCGATGGCCAGTTAGGTCACCGACCCATGTGAGTGCACGAACTTGTAGCCCCTGAGTGATGCGTGGGGACCAGGCTGTGGTTGCCACGCAACGCTTGAACTCGGAGGAAAGGTAAAAAAGGTGCGAGGACAAGAAATAGCTTTAGGGATAGAATCGCCTTAACTTTTCTATGTTCCACGGCTGGGGACGACATTGCCATCGGTATCCTTCAGCCGAAAGGTACCGGGTCGGAGGACTTCTACGACAGTGAAGGGGCCCTCCCACGGGACCTGGCGTAGGACCAGGTCGCTGATGTTGAAGGACCGGCCACGAATCTGTCGACTGTGATATTGTCGCAGCGTTTGCTGATACTAGGCCGATCACAGAGCAGCCACGTCGCACGCCTCGTTGAGCTGGTCGATGGCGTCTTGTTGTGAGCCGAGCCCCTGTGCCTCGTTAAAGGCCTGTAGTCTCGGGGCGCCGTACTCCAGGTCGGTTGGCAAGACGGCTTCAGCGCCGAACGTCATGAAGAACGGTGTGAACCCGGCCGACCGGGTCGGCATTGTCCGCAGGCTCCACAGAACGGAGGGTAGCTCAGCGGCCCATCACCCCGTGAATTTCTTCAGTCGGCTGAAGATTCGTGGCTTAAGCCCTTGAAGGATCATGCCGTTTGCCCGCTTGACTTGGCCGTTGGTCCGCGGATGGGCCACGGCTGCCCAGTCGACGCGGATGTTGAATTCGTCGTAGAACTCGAGGAATTCCCTCCCCGTGAACTGCGTCCTATTATCGGTGATGATGGAGTTCGGGACTTTGAATTGGTATACGATGTCACGGAAGAAGTTGGTCGCTTGCACCGAAGTGATGGTGGCGACTAGCTTGGCCTCTATCCACTTGGTGAACTTGTCCACCACGACGAGTAGGTGGGTGAAGCCCCCGGGCGCCTTTTTGAAGGGCTCGACCAGATCGAGTCCCCAGACCGCGAATGGCCACGTGATGGGGATTGTCTGCAAGGCTTGTGCCGGAAGATGCATCTAGCGGGCAAAAAATTGGCATCCTTCGCAGGTGCGAACGATTTGCTCGGCGTCGGCCACGGCGTTTGGTCAATAGAAGCCTTGTCGGAAGGCTTTCCCTACGAGGGACAGCGGTGCGGCGTGGTGGCCGCAGACACCGCCATGGACATCGAGCAGCAGCCATCTCCCCTAATCAGCGAGAATGCACCTCTAGAGGACCCCAGTGGGGCTCCTCTTGTAGAGGTCTTCCCCGACCAGGACGAAGGATTTCGCCCGTCGAGTGAGGTGCCGGGCCTCAGTTGGGTCGGCGGGGAGCGATCCGTCACTCAGCCGGTCGATGAAGGACTTCCTCCAGTCGGAGTCGGCCATCAGCATGTCGCGGCCAAATCTGGGTGATTCCGTGTCCGACCGTTGGGCGGTCGGAGTGGTCTCGACCGGGGGGTCGGTCGGTTGCTTGATCATAGAGTCTAATCGGATGGAAGGCTTGTGAAGGTCACAAACGAAGATCCCAGGTGGGATCGATCCCTTGCCAGAGGCGAGATTAGCTAGACAGTCGGCCTCACCGTTGTAGCGTCTACAGCTATGGTGAAGCTCGAAGCCCTTGAACCTTTCCTCGAGCTTGCGCACTTATCGGTAGTAGGCGGCCATGCGGGCATTGTGAGGCTCCGTGGTCTTCATGACTTGGTCGACGACGAGCTTGGAGTCACCGTGTACGTAGAACCAATGTGCGCCGAGGTTGGCAGCGATCCTGAGACCGTTGATGAGGGCTTCGTACTCGACGACGTTGTTGGTTGCGTCGAAGAGTAGTCGGATGGTGTACTGAAGCTTGCCCTCGAGCGGGGAGATAATGACGACTCCCACAACCGCCCCGTTCTTGGTGTATGACCCATCAAAGTACATCGTCCAGTACTCGGGATCTTCGAGCACCGGTGGCGCCGGAGCTTCGGTCCACTCGGCAACGAAATCGGCCAAGACCTGCGACTTGACCACCATCCGGGGGACATATGATATGTCATGGCCATTGAGCTCGAGTGCCCACTTGGCTATTCTCCCCGAGGTGTCACGGTTGTGGATGATTTCGCCGAGTGGCAAGGAGGTTACCACGGAGATGGGGTGCCGGTCGAAGTAGTGGACCAGCTTTCTCTTCGTGATGAGCACTGCATAAAGCAATTTTTGCACCTGTGGGTACCAAGCCTTGGACTCAGAGAGTACTTCGCTGATGAAGTAAACTGGCTGTTGTACCTTAAGTACATGGCCGTCTTCTGCTCTCTCCACGACAAGTGCGCTGACGACCTGGGTCGTGGCGGCTATGTAGAGGAGTAGTGGTTCCCCTGGCGTTGGGGCGACCAATACCGGGGGTGAGGTCAGGAACGCCTTCAGTCAACTGAGGGCCTCCTGAGCCTCCTGTGTCCAGCTGAACTGATCGGACTTCTTGAGCAGCTTGTAGATCGGCATTCCGCGTTCGCCGAGGCGAGACACGAAACGACTCAGGGCCACAAGGCATCCTGTCAGCCTTTGGACTCCTTTCAGATTGCCGACTAGGCCCATCTTCAAGATCGTGGAGATTTTGTCCCGATTGGCTTCGATGCCACGCTCGGAGACGATGAAGCCACGCAGCTTTCCCTTGGGGACCCCAAAAACGCACTTCTCAGGGTTGAGCTTTATACGAAACCTTCGGAGGTTCGTAAAGGTTTCCTCTATGTTGGTGACGAGGTCGTCGGCCTTCCTAGTCTTGACGACGATGTCGTCAATGTACGCCTCGATGTTACGGCCTATTTGATCTTTAAAACATGTTTGCACATTTGCATACATCGCTGGTACGTAGTACACATATTTTTTAGGCCAAATGGCATCGTTACGTAACAGAACGAGCCGAACGGAGTGATGAAAGTAGTCGCGAGCTGGTCGGGTTCTTTCATCGCTATTTGGTGGTAGCCCAAGTAGGCTCTAGAAAGGACAGGGATTCGCACTGTCGGGACCCGAATTTGCAAATCCGGACCCTCTGTGTATTCAGCACTAGTCCAGGAACGCGCTAGTGCACACAGTCTTAACATCGGTAAATATCACATTCATACCACTCGATACTAATAAAGTACTTTAATTAAATAGTCAAATCAAGTTGCTCGACCTTATGGTCAAGTTACAAATATACGCCTCGCAGTATAAACTTATTAAGAGAGAAATAATAGCAGCGGAAAATAAGATAACATCGTTGCGCCATCCAAAGATACCACGTGCAACCGACCGGGCTCGCTCCCCTAAGTAGACGGTTCCTCTTGGAGCTCCTCCTCCAAAGTGGTGTAGTCTCCTCTTCAACTGTGTTGTATTGCGGCAAGGGTGAGTACTTGGTACTCAAAGAAGTCATGCACGTAATGCAAGCTAATATACTATATGCATGGCTTGATACAAAGGAATAGCTCAAGGTATATTTGCAAAGAAACAAAGATTTGACAAGTAGCATAAGTAGATTCGAAAGCAATAGAAACAAGTATAGCGTCAATAACTTTTCCAGGAGTTTAATCAGCATCCTTCCTATTCCTAAACCACATTTCCATCAACATCATTATTAAACCAAACCCAACCTTTCAAGTCCAAGTTATTTTCAAGAAAGTCTACCCCTTGACTGTAATTCCCGAGCGATGTCCAATACCGCGGACACGGCTATTCGAATAGATTATACACTCTGTAGAGGTTATGCACTTTACCCACAAGATACAGTCAAACACCACAAAGGCGAGTTCCCGTAACAAAGTCTTTCGGAAACTTCTAACAATACAAGTGAGCCTCCCCGGTTATTGCACACTAACCCTTCCCTTAGCGAAGGCGAAGTTTAGGCCAATCAACCGTTAGATGGGTACCTGGCCGCAGCCCCGGTACGCTCCCCCGTACAACTTACACAAAGGGTGTAGTTGACAACCTGAGGTCCCACAGGTACGCTATTAGCAACTTAGTCAACTAGGTCCGTCCCATTACAGACATGTGGTTGCATGTTTGACCCACTTCAAAGGCTTGCAAGGTTAAGTCCTTAGGGTGACCAGGGCAAGACTACCCGAAGAACCAAACCAACATTCCCGGTGCCACAACTGGCCCACCTGATCATTCTTGCCACATGCCCCGGTCGAAAATTATTTATCAAACCCCCAGTTGATTACCATGCACCACGTGCCATCAACATCACATGATACCTTTCCAAAACAGGTTCAATATATCATTAACTCAATATTAACATTTGATTGTCCAAAATCATGTCATGAGCACGTAGCAGGTCTAAGCAATATACTACAACGGTCTAAATTCCCATGTTGGCAATTTAATAATGTCCAACTAGTAAACCACAACTAGGGTGACAAGGGTCATGGCACATATTTAATTAATCAAGGTGTAATACACCAAATTGGCATTTATCTAATTTCCCATAACCAAGTAAAGCATTTTCTATTTGAACTAGCATGCAATACATTAAATCAAAATAGGTTTCAAAATGGGATCAATATGGTCAAAGCACAACGTGCCTTCAAAAAGTACTTGTTCTTGGTCTTGAGTTGGATCCTGAGTCAATACTTCTCCTTCGAATCCTTCCGGCACTTCAACGTCTACTCGTAAAGCGTGCAAATAGCAATACACGAATAAACAATAGGCAAAAAGTGTCCAAACATCCAAATAAAATCCATAAACAGAGAGAACATAACTTTATGAATTTTTAGGAACTGGAATCGCTCAAATCGGAGTTAAAACACAAAAGTTATGATTATTTAAAGTATAAATAATCAATTAAATAATATTACAGAGAAAAACTTTAGTCCAAAAATTAAATAAAATTCATCATTAGGTAGATCTCAATTTTATACAAATTTAGAAATTTGAATCACTTAATCGGAGTTGAAACGCGCAAAAGTTATAAGCGTTTGAAGTTTGAAACAAAATCAAATCATTATTTCGAATTAATAAATCATTTTCTTTTTGGAAATTAATTATTGCGTCAATGAGGACACGTGGCAGCTTCGATTGGGTGGTCGACGTCACCGGCTCATGGGCTCACCACGGCTTGCTTGGTCCACAGTGGACTCGCCCACTACCAAGTGAGATCGACAGTGGGACCACTCGGGTGATGTCATTCTTGGCGACGCCACGGACTCACCAATGGCTAGCCAGTGGGACCCATCGCGACGCCATGGGTGACGCCATGGTGCGGTTGTCGACACGCTGGCCCAGCGTGTCGCTGACTCCACACACGCCGCTGGCGCGGCAGCTTCGGCCTCCGGACACGTGGCACGATCGTGTCCGTTGATTTGAAAATCAACGGCCGCGATTAGATCCAGGGTTAACACGTTGAAAACTACACGGTAATCATGGGCCGTTCGATCTAGATCGGACGGTCCAGATCTAACCCTACGTTAACACTGCTACGGCACGTGGTGATCGTGGGCCGTTGGATCTTGATCCAACGGTCCAGATCTGATCTGGATTCCAGGGTTTGGGGGAGATCGTGGGCTCACCGTGTGCGTTCGATCTTGATCGGACGGCTGTCCGAGCTCGCGAGGTTGATGGCGACGCGGCGGCGCTGGCCTGGCCGGAGACGAAGACGGCAACCTCCCGAACGGCGTTCGGACGCGATTCCGGCGAGGTGAGTTGGCCTCCCGGGTGCGTCTTGGCCTGGGCCTCTCGGATCTGGACTCAACGGTGACAGGAGACGGCGGATGACGACGGAGAGGACGGAAAACCGCGGCGGAGGAGTGCTACAACTCCGGCGAGCAATTACGGCTGCGGCAGGGCGTTCCAGGCGGCGGCGGCTAGGGCAAAAGGTGCGGGAAGTCAAGGCGATCCTCGGGACATGTCCCGGTCCTTAAATACCCTCGGCGTGCGTGCGCAAAACGAAAACCTAACCGGACGCGGCGGCTACGCGGCGGCGGAGTCCGGCTCGGATTCGGCGGAGACGACGACGCACGGCCGTCCACGTGGCACGATCGACGGTCACGATCGCGCGAGCGCGGTCGGATCCGGCCCGGACTCAGCTCAAACCGGTGCGGTCCAATCTGGACCGTTGGATTCTGATCCAACGGTTCGGATCGAATGGGGTTCGGTCAAGTCACGTGGCTCGGGTCGGACTCGAGTCGGACTCGGACTTCCGTCCGCCGGATGAACAAGATTTAACCCGACTCGATTTTCCAGCGATTTAATATTTAAAATAATTTCCAGTAATTCATTTAATTCAAGAAAAATAGTAAAATACTCAGAAAAATTCCAGAAAAATTCTGGAAAATATTTCAGGGCATTTGGGACTCAAATAAAATATTTCCAACAAATTTTTATTTGCAAAGTTTAATTCTTTAATTATTTCAAAATGGAATAAATTCAAATAAATTCCAAATAAATTCCAGAAAATTCCAAAAAATCACAAATGTGCAAGATAATATTTAATTTCATGAAAAGCAAAAATTGGGGTGTTACACGTACCCTACGGTGGAGTCGACGACTTGGTTGATGCGTGGCAACGAGAATGGGTCCTTGGGACACGCATTGTTTAGGCTCGTGTAATCAATGCACATCATCCATTGCCCGGTTTTCTTTTTTACAAGGACAGGGTTGGCCAGCCACTCGGGGTGGCGTACCTCCTTTACAAACCCTGCAACCAAGAGTTTGGCGATCTCCTCCCCTATGACCTTGCGCTTCTCCTCGTCGAAGCGGCGCAGGCGTTGGGTGACCGATCTTGAGCCTGGTCGGACGTTCAAGGAGTGCTCGGCGACTTCCCTTGGGATTCCTGGCATGTCGGAGGGCTTCCATGCGAAGACATCTCTATTGGTACGGAGGAAGTCGATGAGCACGCTTTCCTATTTAGCGGGGAGCATGGCTCCCACCCGCATGGTCTTGATCGGATCCCTAGGGTCGACCAAGACCTCCTTCGTGTCCTCGGCGGATTTGAATGAACCCAGCCCTGACTTGCTGGAGTCGGGGGCGGACTCGAAGGTCTCCCTTCAGAGGCTGACGAGCTCAGCGGACGGATGACCGCTGATGCCAACTCGCAACTACTTCGCTCGCAGTTGTAGGCAAGCTGGAAAGATGAGGCCACAGCGATCACTTCCTGCGGTCCTGGCATCTTCAACTTGAGGTAAGTGTAGTTGGGGATCGCCATGAACTTGGCGTAACATGGCCTCCCCAAGATGGCGTGGTAGGAGCTGGGAAAATCCACAACCTTGAAGGTGAGGGTCTCGGTGCGGAAATTGTCTAGGCTCCCGAAGGTGACAGGCAGGTCGACCTGCCCGAGCGGATGGGCCTGTTGGCCCGGGACGACGCCGTGGAAGGGTGCCTTGCTCGGTCGGAGACTCGAGCGAGGGACCCCCATGGCGTCAAGCGTCTCAACATACAGGATGTTGAGGCCGCTGCCGCCGTCCATGAGCACCTTAGTTAGGCACTTTGTCCCCACGATGGGGTCGACGACGAGCAGGTATCTCCCTGGCTGCGGAACGTGGTTGGGGTGTCGGGACCTGAATGTGCAAATCCGGACCCTCTGTGTATTCAGCACTAGTCCAGGATCACACTAGTGCACACAGTCTCAACATAGATGAATATCACAATCATACACAGCGGAAAAGAGAAATAACACAAATATAGAATATAAACTATTGAACGACCTTAAGGTCAACCTTACATTTGCGAAATCTTGACGGCTTCAACTCCAAATAAGCAGCAGCGGAACGAAGAACATCGGTGAATCCCATCAATACGCCACAAGCAACTGACAGGGTTCGACTCCTAGATAATCGCCTTCTCACGGAACTTCTTCTTCTTCGACGATATAGACTTCTGCTCACTAGTGATTGTTTGTTGCAAGGGGTGAGTACATAAAGCACTCAGCAAGTTATGCACAGAATGCAAGTCTAATAACTATATGCATGGCTTATTCCAAGTAACAGGCTGAATGGTTATTTTGCAGAAAAGCAACAATCACAAATAATCATAATAGATTGTAAAGCAGTAAAACAAGTAATAATAGTAATAGATTCCACAGTTATTTCACAAGTAACCCATTCCACATCCTTAAACAGTTATCACTTTTCCACAGGCAAACTGCCTCCAAACCCAAGTTCATTTTCATGAAAAGCTAACCCTTGACTGTAATCCCCGAGCATTGTCCAGTACCGTGGACTCGGCTATTCGAATAGGTTTTACACTCTGCAGAGGTTATACACTTTACCCACAAGATACAATCAACTCACCACATCAGCCGTGAATCGCCATACAAGGGTATGCGAATGAGTGATCATAACAAAGTCTTTCGGAAGCCTCTAACTACACAAGTGAACCTCTCCGGTTTTTGCCATACACCATCCCTTCCCTTAGTAAAGGCGAAGTATGGGACCGACATACCGTTGGATGGGTACCATGCCGCAGCCCTGGTACGCTCCCCATTCAATCTACACACACGATGTAGTTGACACCCCGAGGTACCACGAGTAAGTTATTAGTGACTTAATCAACTAGGTCCGACCCATTATAGACATGTGGTTGTACGGCTTGCAAGGTTAAGTCCTTAGAGTGACCAGGGCAAGACTTCCATCAATAGTCTCAAAGAAATCCAACTCACCAACACTCATACATATATCATGTTTCAAACAATCCCATCTACCAAGCTGGCCCACCATAATTCTTGCCACTTGCCCCAGTCTAAATCATTTTATCACCCCAGATGATTATTGCGCAACACAATGCCAACAACAACTCAACATCCTTGAAGAAGCACGAAGGCCTCCGCATATCAACATCATCGTGTTGGCAACACGTCACACCATTTCAAAATACATTGCATATTCCATTAGTCAATATTGAGCTTTTGTATTTCTAAAACGATGTCAAAGGTACATTGCAAGACTAAGCAGCTACTGACGGTCTAACTAACCCATGTCGGCAAAGTATTTAGCTACCAACTATTAATCAACAAACCTAGGGTGACAAATGAATCATGGCGTACAACTATTATAGACAAGGTGGCAATAACAAGTAGGTTAAACATCTAATCCTAAATTAATTGAAAACAGTTTATATCCAACTAGCATGCAATAATTTAAAACAACATAATTTTCGAAAAGGGGATCAACATGGTCAAAGCACAACTTGCCTGGCCCTTGCAAACTTTACTGTCCTTTACTATTTATCCTTGATCCTTGATCCTCGAGCTTCAACTTCCACTTTCTCGATCCAGCCCGTAGATCGATTTCCGGACGACGCGTCTAACGATAAAGAAACACAAATACAACAAAACTCAAAAGACAATTCGAATAAACTCCAAATTAAGAACGAACAGCATTGGCACAACGGCTTGGATGAATTTAGAAACTTGAACGGATTAGATCGAAGAGTTGACAAAAGAGAACGGCTTTCGGAAAAACACCGAAAAGGGAAAGGTTAATAACTGGGAAAGAAAGAATAATATTTCGAAGAATATTTCTTCCGAGGTTATTATCTTGATTGGACAGATAGCGACATATGGGCTCTCGATCTATAGATCGGTTCCATAAGGATACGTTAGTTCACAATGAACTAAGCTGATTCTCGAGGTTGACTTTTGTTGACCGAACGGACACAGTCAAACAAAAGAGAGAAGGACAGATCGGGCACAGGGGTATGGCAGATGGCCAATGGTCTATCGACCAAGTCCACGAAGGAATTCTCGATTAATGGCGGATTAGGTTTTTAGGGATAAGACAAGACAAGTCTTACCACGATTGAAACAACGGAAAAGATTGCAAAGATAACAACGCGGCTCACGATGAACTTAGTCCATCGAACCGGTCTTAGGCTAGGGTTTTGATTCGGCTTTGAAGATGATATGACAATGAGACTAGGCTCACGTCATGATGATAGAGGAGATGAGGACATCGCACTAGGGCTCTTGCATGAATGTACGCATGCGATGACAACGAAGCGATGAGAGCCAAGCGTTAATGATGAAGCGTTAACGATGGAACATTAACGGTGAAACGTTAACGGTGGAACGTTAACGACGGAACGTTAACGGCGAAGCGTTAACGGCAAAACGTTAACGAAGGAACATTAACGACGGAGCTTTAATGGGGGAACGTTAACGGTGGAACGTTAACGAGGGAGCGTTAACGGCGGAGCGTTAACGGCAAAATGTTAACGTCGGGAAAACGTTAACGGTGGGACGTTAACGGTGGAGCGTTAACGGCGAACGTTAACGGTGGAGGTGAAACGATGATAGGATACTCACGAAGCGAAGTAGCGACCGTCGGTGCAATGACATGGCCGCGGTAGAACGCTACCAAGGACGGTTAACCAGTGCGCGAACCGGCGGCACGGGCTAGGTTGAAAGATAACGATTTAAGGCCGGCACCGGGCTTCTCGGCAAACGGAGACCAAAAGAACCTTAAAGATGGACCAAAACAGTACATGATGATCCTCCG
The DNA here is from genome assembly GCA_036346355.1 of Rhipidocladum racemiflorum. Taxonomy (NCBI): domain Eukaryota; kingdom Viridiplantae; phylum Streptophyta; class Magnoliopsida; order Poales; family Poaceae; genus Rhipidocladum; species Rhipidocladum racemiflorum. The sequence continues at coordinate 28,671,317 of CM070571.1, forward strand.
GACGCGACAACACGGCCGGAGCGAACCAAAATAGCCGTCGTCAAAAGGCGGCGCGCGGCGACGGCTAAACGGCGGCCTAAATATATAAAAAAAATTCCAGAGGATGGGATGGCAAAGGGGGAATGTATACCACGTAAAACGCGGCGAGACGAAGTCAATGGTATAGGCGGATTTTGCGGCGCCCCTCCGGATTAATCACAAACTGCCGTTTAACGTGTTTCGGATCAAAACTTTGGACGGCCATAACTTCTAGAGTAATGATCGGAACTTAACGAAATTTGACCGAGAGCTAGATGGGACCAAGAGACACACTGTGACAGAGGTGGATCAAATATATACCTTCTGGAACAGCAGGGAACGCGCGAGGAAGTTTGCCGCTGTTTGAAACGCAGTCTGATCGCAGTCTGATCGGAGAAAATATTTTTCTGCGCCAAATCCAGAGGGAAAAACTGTGAGGCAAGATGTTCATCACGTAGAGGACATCCCCAGGAGTCTACACAAAAAATTTCACGGTCAAACTCGAAAAATTGAGGGAGTTATGGCCTCGGCAAGATTCGAAATTGAAACGGCCATAACTTTTGATCCCGTCGGCCAAATTGGCTGAATTTTGGACAGCAAACAGATGGTACCTTGTGGCACACCATGGCGATGACGTGTCTCAAAAAGAGTTGACGAGCTGCCTGGGATGCGGCTCCAAATTTCGGCTGATGTTGGGGACATCCGGAGGACATGGGATGGATTTCTCGGGTTTGAGGAAGATCCAAGGGGTGGCACCTGCGTGGGAGAGGCCATGGGAGCCTACTAGGGCTGGGGTGGCGGCTAGGTCAAGAGAAATCAAGAAAACACGAAAAACGGGTCTCATAGGCATTTTATCGAGCAGTTTCCGTGCGCCAAACGGACTGGGCTGACGTGGCTGGCCGTGGGCCGTCGGATCTGGCGCGGGCGGCCTGGATCGCGTGGGCGCTGGTTCGGGCGCTGGCTGGCGCGTGGCGGCGGCGGCTGGTTAGCGCGCTCAGCCACAAGGCCGTGGAGGCGGGCCGAGCGGCTCGCCTAGGTGGGCGCATGGGGCGAGGCGGTGGGCTAGCGAGGGGAGCTGGGCTTGCCGAGCGCGCTCAAAGCGGGCGGAGCGGCTGGCGCGGCTTAGCTGGCTGCGGCGCGGGAGGGAGGTGGCCGAGTGGGCCAGGCGCGTGGAGGCGGGGCCCGGGTGGCGGTGTGGGCCGACGGGAGAAATGGAGGGAGATAAGGCCCAAGCCAAAAACCAGATTTTCCAACAATTTCCAATAAAAACAATTCCAACAATTCAAATAAACCAAATGAGGCAATAAAAATACCAGAAAAATTCTAGAAAAATTCTAGAAAATATTTTGAGACATTTTGAACTCAAATAAAATATTTGCAACAAAACTTTATATAAACTTTTCAAATAATTAATTAATTTCAATAAAAGGGCTTAATACAAATTGATCCCGAATAAATCCAATAAATAGCAAACGAGCTCCGAAAAATCTCAAAAATTACAGAAGAACTTCTTGAAGCACAAGGAACCCAAATAAAATTAAATTTATTTTATTTGAGGTTTAGAATATTCCAATTAAATTGTTTTAGCTTTTAGAAAATTCAAATCAAGCTTTATAAACGCGAGAAAATCAACGAAAATTTTTGGGAAGCTAAACTAAACCAAAAATTTTTGAAAACCCAAATTTTGGGATGTTACATGGGGTGATCAGTCCGATCGAAAGTGATCGGAGATTCCGACCACTGGAGGGACTTGGGCACGGCGGGAGCCACCGTGTGGACCTCACGGAAGGCGTGCTTGAGGTACCGTTTGTCGGCGTAGCATGTTGGCCCGCCGAAGATCATGAGGCAGTCGTCGGGTTTCGGGAACTCGGCATCCACCCTTTTTTCCTCAGCATCTGGTGCCGAGTCCCACCTCTTCCCCTTGCCCCGTGGCGACGTGGGGGTCCTGGAGATGAAGCGCTTCAAGACTTCGCAGTCCCGGTATTTGTGTCTAATGAGGTACCCGGGTTCAGGCACGGGCTGTCCATCAGCTTCTCAAAGTGGTCGGGCGCTTGTCGCGCCTGCTGCTTGGCAGGTTGGTCGGCGGCTGCGACCAAGTGGCCTTCGCGGCCTTGTTTCCCCCGCCGCTTTCGTTTGTCGCAGCGGTCGGAGGGGGCACCGGTTTCAGCGCCAGACTCTCGCTTGGTCTTCCCCTTCTCGAAGATGGCCCCCACAGTCTCCTCGCCGGAGGCGTGGTTGGTTGCGATGTCTAAGAGCTTCTTGGTAGTCCTGGGCTTAACGCAGCCCAGCTTGTGCACCAAGGCTTTGCACGTGGTGCCGTAGATGAATGCCCCGACGACATCGGCATCACGGATGTCAGGGAGCTCATTGCACTTTTGGGAGAAACGCTGGATGTAGTCCCGAAGAGTCTCCATCGGCTGCTACTTGCAGCTCTTTAGGTCCCAGGAATTCGCAGGGCGCTTGTATGTGCCCTAGAAGTTGCCGAAGAAAAGGTTCTTCATGTCGGCCCAGTCCCTGATCCAAGTACTCGAGCCAGGCCCGAGCCGAATCCGTGAGGTAGATCAGGAGGTACTAGATGATGAAGAGGTCATCAGAAGCTCCTCCCGCTTGACATGCAAGCCGGTAGTCTTCTAACCAGACATCGGGGTATATTGCCCCCGTGTACTTGGTTATGTTGACCGGCACTCGGAACCTAGCAGGGAAATCCGCGTCGCGGATCCCCTGACAGAACACCCATGGCCCTGGGCCATCGGGGCTCGGGCTGCGATCATCACGCCGTCCGCTGTCTACGACCCGCGGCCGGACTGCTTCGCCTATCGCCTTTCTCCGTGCTTCGAGAGTGGCGCGCATGTCGTGGTTGTTGCCCTGGAGGTGGCACACCGGAGTGCGCGAGGCCTGGGGCCGCTCAGGCTGCGACGCTATCCTTGCCGGACTTCGCTGATCCTGGGCGGCAGCGCGGCTCGGGCGACTCGAGGAAGCGCCCGAGAGATGGGATCCAGAACCCTGTATGTGCTGCACAGCAGTACATTCCACCAGTCCTCGGAGGTTTTGGTATGTGGCCTTGGCCTTCGGGTCATCCGGCTCGGGGATGCCGCGGAGCAGCATCGCAGCTGCGGCAACGTTCTGGCTCGCGTGGGGGAAGAACGGGAGGTCGTCTGATCCTTCTGCCAGCCGATGATATACTTGGCGCGTGCGTGCGCGCACGGCGCCAGACGCAAGCAGGGACTCGTGCTAGCACTGCTCCTGGTCAGCCTGGAGTTTGTTGAGCTCGGCCCTTCGAGCCTCCAGCTCGTCGCGCTATCGTTGGAGCTCAGCGTGGCGAGCCTGGAGGCACTCAGCTCGTTCACGCTGATACTCCATTTCATGCGCTTCGATGCGCAGGGGGAGAGTTCCCGAACTTATGGGGGTTGCAGGCGGGTCGGTCACGCCTGCCATGTTGCATTCACGGGAGTGGGGTCCACCGCAATGTGCTTCGTGTCAGAGCCGGAGTGTAACACCCCAATTTTTGCTTTTCATGAATTTAAATAAGATTTGGCACTTTTGTGAATTTTTGGAAATTTCTGGGATTTATTTCGATTTATTCGGAATTTATTTGAATTTATTCCCTTTTCAAATAATTAAAGAATTTAATTTTGCAAATAAAATTTTGTTGGAAATATTTTATTTGAGTCCAAAATGTTCCAAAATATTTTCTAGAATTTTTCTGGAATTTTTTGGAGTATTTTGCTATTTTTAATGAATTAAATGAATTTCTGGGAATTATTTTGAATATTTAATCGCTGGAAAATGTCGAACCGGGTTTTACTGTTCATCCGACCGAGCCCGAACCTGAGTCGGACTCGAGCCAGACCCGAGTCGTGTTTGAACCGGACCCGAGCCAACCTAACCCTAACTGCGTGACCGTTGGATTGAAATCCAACGGCCACGATTGAGCCACGTCGCCCGAACCTGAGCCCGACCGAGCCAACCAGGTCGCCCGACCGGACCCGAGTCCAAACCCCCGTGCCATTGGATCTTGATCCAACGATCCACGTTGAGCCACGTCACCGAATCCGAATTGGATTCGGATTCCGCCGCCGTAACCAGGTGGACCTCGGTCTTCGCACAATACACGGAAGCCGAGGCCCTTATTTAAGGCGCCGCTGCCGCCACCGTGTAGCCGACTTCCGTGCGCACCCGTAGCCCTAGACCACGTCGCCTGAGCCACCGCCGTTCGCCCGCTAGAGCTCGCCGTAGTTGCGTTGGGTTTTCGCAGCGGTTATTCGTCGATTCCGCCGCCGCCGTTGAGTCCAGATCCGGAACCGCAAGGATGAGACGCATCGGAGAGTACCATCCACTTCGCCGGAGGGGCCCCGCAACGACGTTGCCGTGGTCGTCGTCCTCGTCTTCGGTCTGCAAGCGCCACCGCACGCCATCGCCGTCGCTCGAACTCCACCAACCGTCCGATCAAGATCCGAGGGCCCAGATTCGTCCACGTCACCACAGTAAAATCTTACGTTGTAATTTCAAGATCTATTTCCAACCGTTGGATCTAGATCCAATGGTTCAGATTGTGCCACATAGCTAAAACCACACTGTGCTTGGATAGATGTCAGCCGTTAGATCTAGATCGAACGGCTAGGGTTAGCCACGTTGTAAACTCTAGATTGGATCTTAACCGTCCGATCAAGATCGAACGGTCCAGATCAGCCGAGTAGTTTTCCTAACGCGTGAAACCAGATTCGATCTGGGCCGTTGATTTTCAAATCAACGGCCGAGATCTAGCCACGCATGGTAGTCCGACCGCGCTGGCCGGGTCGCCGCCGACGCCACGCCACGCGTGATGTCGAGCGACCCGCGTGTCAGTGGCTCAGCCAAACCGCACCATGACGTCACCGGCCGACGTCACACAAAGGCCCACCGCCACCGCCCTCAGCCGAGCGTGATGACGTCACCGCTGACATCATCCGATGGGGCCCACATGTTAGTGAGACATGTACTCGTGGACCGGGTCCACGGTGGACCCAAACCGAACCATGGACCACGTCCATGGACTAGCTGACGCAAAAAATCGATTTTTCAATAGAAAAATAATTTGGTGGAAAATCAAATCCATGCTGACTTTATTATTCGGTTTTTTCGTATAAAAATAAATGAATTAATTCGGATTATTGATTTATTTGAATTTTGAAACTTCAAACGCTTATAACTTTTGCAATTTAACTCTGATTTGAGTGATTCAAATTTCTAAATTTTTATAAAATTGAGATCTACCTAATGGTGAATTTTATTTAATTTGTGGACCAAAATTTTTCTCTGTAATATTATTTAATTGATTATTTAAACTTTAAACGCTTGTAACTTTTGCGTTTTAACTCCGATTTCGCCGATTCAAATTCCTAAAAATTCATAAAATTATGCTCTCTCTGTTTATGGACTTCATTTGCATGTTTGGATACTTTTTGTCTACTGTTTTATTCATTTATTGCTATTTGCGCGCGTTACGAGTAGACGTTGGAGTGCCCGAAGGCTTCGAAGGTGAAGTGTTGACCCAGGAGCCACCTTAGGACCAAGATCAAGTATTCTTTGAAGGCAAGTTGTGCTTCGACCATGTTGATCCCATTTTGAAATTAATTTGATTTAAATTATTGCATGCTAGTTCAATTATAAAATGCTTTAATTGATTTTGGGAGATTAGTTAATTACCTAGTTGCTGTATGCCACCATGACATAGATAATTGTATGCCATGAACCCCTTGTCACCCTAGTTGAGGATTAAATAGTTGCACATTATCAAATTGCCAACATGGGTATTTAGATCGTTGTAGTATATTGCTTAGACCTGCTACGTGCTCATGACATGATTTTGGACAATCAAATGTTAATATTGACTTAATGATATATTGAACCTGTTTTGGAAAGGTATCATGTGTTGTGATTGTTGATGGCACGTGGTGCATGGTAATCAACTGGGTTTGATAAATAGATTTCGATCGGGGCATGCGGCAAGAATGATCGGGCGGACCAGTTGTGGCATCGGGAGCGTTGGTTTGGTTCTTCGGGTAGTCTTGCCCTGGTCAACATAAGGACTTAACCTTGCAAGCCTTTGAACTGAGTTAATCGTGCAACCACATGTCCGTAATGGGACGGACCTAGTTGAGTAAGTTACTAATAACTTGCATGTGTTACCTCGGGTGTCAACTACACCTTTTGTGTAGCTTGAAAGGGGAGCGTACCAAGGTGATGGCATGGTACCCGTCCAACGGTATGTCGGTCCCATACTTCGCCTTTGTTAAGGGAAGGGATGGTGTATGGCAAAAAACCGAAAAGGTTCACTTTTGTAGTTAGCCGTTTCCGAAAGGCTTTGTTACGATCACTCGCCTTTGTGGTGTTTGGCTGTATCTTGTGGGTAAAGTGCATAACCTCTGCAGAGTGTAAAATCTATTCGAATAGCCGTGTCCGCGGTATTGGATATTGCTCGGGGATTACAGTCAAGGGTTAGACTTTCTTGAAAATAACTTGAACTTGAGAGGTTTGGTTTGGTTAAATGATGATGTTGATGGAAATGTGGATTAGGAATGGGAAAGATGTTTATTTAACTCCTGGAAAAGTTATTGATATTACATTGTTTTTATCGTTTTCGAATCTAATTATGTTATTTGTTAAATGCTGTTACTGCAAATGAACCATGAGCTATTCCTTTGTATTAAGCCATGCATGTAGAATATTAGCTTGCATTCTGTGCATGACTTGCTGAGTACCAAGTACTCACCCTTGCCACAATACAACATCAGTTGAAGAGGAGTCTACACCAGCTTTGGAGGAGGAGCTCCAAGAAGAACCGTCTATCTAGGGAGCGAGCCTAGTCAGTTGCCTGTGGTATACTGGATGGCGCCACGAAGTTATCTTATTTTCCCTGCTATTATTTCTCTTTTATTAAACTTTCGCCCTGCGAGTCATACTTTTGTAACTTGACCTTAAAGGTTAAGCAACCAGTTTGGTTACTATAATTAAGGTACTTTCTATTTCGTTGAGTATGATTGTGATATTTACCAATGTTGAGACTGTGTGCACTAGTGTGATCCTGGACTAGTGCTGAACACATAGAGGGTCCGGATTTGCAGATTCGGGTCCCGACACAGTGTCATGGCTAGAGGAGTCCTCCAGCGGGTCGTGGATGGAGGCCGGCACATAGCCGGTCATCGCCACGAGCTGTGAGCCTGCGGGGGGCCGGCACATAGTCGTGGATGGAGGCCGGCACATAGCCGCTTGAGCTCGGGCGTGCTGGCGCCAAGGATGGCGCGACCCTTAATGGGCTCCGGTGTGGGGGTCCATGCGGGGACCTCGAGCTGGAGGTTGCCGAGGGCGTCGGCGATGGGGTCCGGGCTCCCGGCGGATGCCCGGTCCCCGGAGGTGGCGGTGATAAGCATGAGCCCTCCCGTCGAAGCGGCGACGAAGTCGACGGTGCCGAAACGGATCCAGACCCTCAACGCAGATACGCCATCGCGGGTGAGGGAAGTCATCAAGGAAGTGAGCGGGAATCCAGAGATGACGATGGTGATGACGGGCGAAGCCCCCTACCTGGCGCGCCAACTGTCGGTGTTTCGAATACCGACGAGTGAATTTTTGTCAAGGGGTCGCGCGTTCCCTCTCCTTGAATGGTTAGACTCAGGGAGCCCAAGAAGTATACTGGTTCGGGCCGAATGTCCCTACTCCAGTTCGTGTGGTGGATTCGTATTGCTTTGGGGCGCAAATGGCTGCACGATGTTATAAGTGAGGACTGAGGATAGGCCCTGAGAACTACGTCTACTTGCAAAAAGAACCATCCTCTTCCCTGAGGGTCCTGCCTCCCTTTATATAGACGGAGGGGGCAGGTTACATGGGAAGTTGGAAAAAGAAGAATGGGGTGCTCTACGGTTGGGAGTCCCGGTCTTTGGGTCTAGCGACTGACCGGTGTCTGCTCACCCCACGCCGAGTTGGTAGAGACATCGAGCGGCGTCATCTTCTGCTTCACCGGGACGTTACGGACCTGCCCTTTGCGCACTTACCAGGTGCTGACGTCATAGCGCTTGACTTTGGTGCCGTCTCGGGAGTGAGCGTACCCTCCCACTGTGCGTGGCTGGACGATCGGACTGGTGCTTTTGACTTCGGCAATCCTCACTGCTGCCTTGGGAAGGAGCCACCTACCTTCTCACGATCATTCTGAGCCATCATGTCCGTGGGGCAGGTGGCCGACGACTGGTGACGTTCTGGTGCCCGATCCCTGGGCGGAGATCGCCTTAGCTTTGTCGAAGATCGCGGGTGTCCGACCTGTGGCGGGGGTTGGACCATCCCCTGGTTAGTTTGGTCGGGGGCGAGCATCCTTTGTGGCCCAGCGGGGCCTTTGGCCAGAGCTGGGCTTGGGGCGGCCCATTCGTTGTTTCAGGCCGCTGGGGGTACCCAAAGTATGAGTACTTGTCAATATGTGAATGATATTGGTATGTCATTATGTGAATGCCTATTTTTGCACTTGTTGGTTTGGTATGTGAGTAATATTGAAATGAAAGATTATTTGTTGATATATTATTGCCAAATGCCCAATTTACAACTTGCAATTGTCTAAAATATATAGTAAAGATCATGTCAATTTTTTTTCATATTTAGAAAAGATCATGTTGGAATTTTTTCGTGTTTCTCCATACTCTTGTAATATATTTCTTATATTTTTCCTATGTTTTTATCTTTTAATGGTTTTTTTTACAAATTTTATAACATTTTTTTTTCAATTTTTACCGATTTTCTTTTATATTTTTTCAACCGTCGTTGGTTTTCGCCAAAAATCACTCGAAATTCGAGCCTTTTTGTCCAAAAATCGTGAAAATCTCTCGACGGTTTGACCAAATTTCAAAATTATTTGACTTTCGAACTGTTCAGTTTTAAAGAAATTTTAAATGATTTTTTACGAATTTCGATACCGTTGAGTCATTAAAATCTGAGTTTAAAATAGTATGGTTAACCTGCTTCTAGGGGTGAAAACGGATCGGATTCGGTCGGATTTTGCTCATCCCATATCCTAACCCATATTATTATCCCGGATTCGGAGTCGGATACGGATACGAATTCGAAGTAGTCCGGATTCAGACACGGGACGGATACATGACGGATACGGATCGAAAACGGATAATATAGTCGAATCCGACCCGTTTTCACCCCTATTGATAAGCTTGTTTCTAGTTTTGTGGTCTGTATTGGCATAAGAATTCAACATGATAAGAGATTTTCCCCTATCCTACTTAGATGATTTGCACCTATGATGCTCTTAGTTGGTGATGTAATCAATATGTATTTCATCAGCATTTGTTTATGCTGTATATTGATATTGTAAGTTAGTAAACTTATGTCTGTCAATCAGAGTTTCCCCACTGTTTTCTTCATTGTGCTGTATTTAGACCTGAGATGTCTGTTCATTCGTAGTGTCATCTACTTCAGCATTTTTCGATATGAAGCATCAATTCTGATTTCAAAGGATTAAACCTAGGTAAAATTGGACATATGCCATCGAAAACTTAGCACTACAAGACATTCACCCAAGATCCTGAAATCGAAAATTCTAGGACACTGGTCCTCAAGTGCTTCTTCTTCCTCCTTTCCCCACCACCGGCCACCAACATCGTCCTTCTCTCCCTATGTCACTAGCCAGCTCCTCCTCTCTGGAGACCCTTCTCCGCCGCTTCCAGCGCGACGGCCACCTCCTCCTCCATTGCCATCTCCTCCCCATCCGGTTCCTCCGTGCGTGCATCTTCGTTGAGCTCACCACCCACCTTGCCTCTTGCGTCATCCAACTCCATCCCGCCTGCCGCCTTCGCCACCACTAGCTCTGGAGTCTCTGCCTGCCCCTCATCGCCTTGGGCATCTCCTTGGCTGCTCTGCGTTGGCGCTGGCGCATCTCGGCGCGCGACATGTCACAGTCGATCTTGGCCTCTACGTCGACCTCGTCCTCCCATGCAACGGCCGATTTGGCCGGTTGTGGGGAAGGGAGGACCAACAAGAGCGCCTAGGAGGGGCGTTGACGCGGCGGATGCCCCGCCGCAGAGGAGAGGGTCGGCGGCGGGGGAAGAAAAAGGCCCATGGCGATGGCAGTGGGGAAGGAAATCCGGATATCCGGATAGAAATATGAGAAAATATCCAATACGGGAACTATCCGGATCTGACGGACATTTGATGCCTCGAATTCGTATTCGTATCCGTATTTAAATATCCGGATCCGACCGGATATAAAATCATTCTCCCGAATCCGGTTTTTTCCAGATCCAGTTACGAATCGGGTGGGAAATATCCGACCCATTTTCACACCTACCTGCTCGTATCTGTAGGAACACGCTATGTGTCGGTGTTTCGAGCAACGGCAATACGATTTTTTGGTCTAGGGGATCGCGCGTTCCCTCTCCTCGAATGGCCTGACTCAAGGGAGCCCAAAGTGTATACTGGTTCAGGCTGAATATCCCTACTCCAGTTTGTTCGCTGTGTACATGCCCTTCTGAGGTATTATAATCGCCACTTCCAGGAGGAAGTTAGGGTTTGTTCATTGTCCAAGTGTTCTCTCAAAATGTTCTCACACAATGTTCTCGCACAATGTTCTCGCACAATGTTCTCGCACACCCTGTTCTCCCTTATATAGATGGGAGCGGCGGGTTACACGGGAGCTCCTCTAAAGAAAGGAAAAAAGAAGGAGAAGGAGTGTCTTGTCTCGGGGTTTGATCTTCGGCCTTGGCGTCCGACCGGCCTCCACCTCCCCGTGTGCTTGGTCGGTAAGCTTGCGGTGGAAGTAAGGTTTCATCCTGTTGGGGGGACGTGACGCGCCGTCTCGTACGCTTGTCCCGAGCGCACCCGTAGGGTGTAGCCCCCGAGCCCCCGAGCGGGTCGGAGAGCCGGTCGGGGGGTTACCTGGTCGGAGTTGAACTAGTCAAGCGTGTGTGAGGCACACTTAACCGGTAGCTTCGGGCTTCCGTCATTAGGTCGCCTTTGTTGGAAGTTGAAGTCAGCTGTTTCGTAAGGGGCCAACCGCTTGGTCCTTTCGCTGTCCAGGAGCCTGGACGGCCCAGTGGGCCCCCGCCCTCTCCCTCCAGGTAACTGCAGTGCAGTGGCCCGGGAGTCGGAGCGGATGAGTTGTAGCGGTTGCTCCGAGGCGACGTCGCCTCGGCTTCTGCCGCCGTATTTCGAATTAAATGCGAAGCCTCGGGTGCAGAGTGAAGCGCCTCCTCGATCGACGAAGTGGCTGTTCGGATTCTGCCGTTCTGTTTCCCGCGCCCGCCTATAAACGGGGGGCGTGAGCGGTTTCCACCATTGCCTCCAACGCGCTGCTTCCTTTGCTTCTGTTTCCTTCTCGCTTCAGCATCCTTCTCCTCTCGAGCTTCGATGGCGAGCGGAGGTGACGATGCTGGGGGCGGCCGCGGGGGCGGGAAACGTTCGGCGCTTGGCAATTTCTGGTACCCTGCGCCAAAAAGGCCTCACGTCGGCGATGGGTCCTCCTCTTCAACCGCCGCCGAGTGAGTTCCTGCTTCGTTTATTTTCAGGGAGGATCGATCTCTCATTCCCTCTGATGGAGGTTTCTTCTTTTTTTTCTTCTAGCGTCCCCGGCTTGGGTCGGGATCTGCAGCCTGTGGTGCCGGCGCCTGTCGTCCCGAGGGCAGTCGGCGCCGGCCCTCGGGCTTTGCTGCCCGCTTACGGCACCCTCCCGGAGGCAAGGGCCCAGGTGGCCAGGCTATCGGCGGCGCTGGCTAGGCTGGAGGCCTCGTTACGTGTGCAGGCCGTGGCGACCTCCGCTCAGGAGGCAGAAGTGGCGTCTTTGCAGGCGCGGGCCCAGGGCATTCAAGAGGAAGTCGTCATGGCCAGCGCCGGCCTCCTCGCCATGCTCCAGCCAGCGTATGAGCGCATCGCGAGGAGCCTGGAGCCGCTGGGTGTGAGGTTGGGCGACCCCCTGGAGACCACGGTCGCCCAGTATGCCTACCACCTTACGCGAGCGGCGGAGGCACTAGAAGGCCTGGCCGAGCGGCTGCGGTTGGAGGATCCAGTGGCGGATGGCTCCTCCAGCTCCGAGGGGGGTGCCGCGCCGTAAGGTGCTCCAGGGCGGTCGTTATTTTTCTCTTTTTGTAATCTCTCTGCTTTCCCTTCGACGGTCGGTGATGAACTTTTATTTTTGTAATATTCTGGGGGGTGGGTCGGTCACCCCCTCCAGGCTTCATTTCCTGCGTTCTTTCTCTTGGTCAGCACAGTTATTTCGCGCCGTTTGCAGGGTTCTAGTTTGAGAGTTCGTCGTAGCTAGATGTAGCCTTAGCGGACGTCCTGGTCCTGCTCACAAGATCCTGGTGTCCGAGTGCTCGTTTTACGTCGTAGCTAGACGTAGCCTTAGTCGGCGCGGATGTCCAGGTCTTTTTCGCAAGATCCTGGAGTCCGAGTGCTCGTTTTACGTCGTAGCTAGACGTAGCCTTAATCGGCGTGGATGTCCAGGTCTTTTTCGTGAGATCCTGGTGTCCGAGTGCTCGTTTTACATCGTAGCTAGACATAGCCTTAGTCGACGCGGACGACCAAGTCTTTTTCGCAAGATCCTGGTGTCCGAGTGCTCGTTTTACATCGTAGCTAGACTTAGCCTTAGTCGGCGCGAATGTCCAGGTCTTTTTTGCAAGATCATGGTGTCCGAGTGCTCGTTTTACATCATAGCTAGACGTGTTTCCACAGATACGCCTCGTCTACAGGTGTGGGACCTGGAGGGGGTGAGCGAATGCGTGTTTTACCAAGTTGGCTTGAACATCGTGCTCGTGAAGCTAATAACGGGTAATCCGAGTGAGACCTGGCTTTTCCTCCCGAGGGAGTTTTGCTTAGCAGACATTTTCCCGGCGTGGGCATCTGGCCCTACTGAGGGCGTCTCATAGAACCTTTCTTTACTCTATCCCGTTTCGGACCCCGGGTCGTCCGCCAACTCGGAGCGCAGTCGGCTGCCACCCATCGATGAGTTCCGCGGGAGAGTGTGAAGTATTGTCTCGGATGCTAGTTAAGGCGATTGAGTCAGCCGCTGACCTAACTCGAGGCCCGCTAGGGGCTCGCCTTATCCTCGCCCCTTGCTCAATCTTTTCCTCGCTGGGACGAAGCCGAATCCGATCGACGGATCGGGTTTTAGTGCCCTGCAGCATTGAACTGGGCCTTGGACGCGGGTAATCAGGCCCCTTGTTGGCCTTCTGAACGTCCGATTGGGATAGCTGGCTCATTTGCCCCAGCAAAGACTGTGTAACACCCCAAAATTTTGCTTTTCTTAAATTATTGTGTGATTTGGCACCTTGGTGATTTTTTGGAATTTTCTGGAATTTATTTGGATTTATTTGGAATTTATTTGAATTTATTCCATTTTAATATAATTAAAGAATTTAACTTTGCAAATAAAGTTTTGTTGGAAATATTTTATTTGGGTCCAAAATGCCCCAAAGTATTTTCCATAATTTTTCTGGAATTTTTCTGAGTCTTTTGCTATTTTTAATGAATTAAATGAATTATCGGGAATTATTTTAAATATTAAATCGCTGGAAAATCCAAACCGGTTTGCAATCGTTCATCCGACCAGAGCCCGAGTCAGACTCGAAGTTCGAGTCCGACCCGAGCCACGTAGTCAAGCCGAACCCACTTACCGAACCGACCAACCCGACTCACGTGACCGTTGGATCTGGATCCAACGGCTCACGATGAGCCACGTAGCCCAGTCCGAGTCCTCGTCGGACTCCGCCGTCGCCCGTGGGTAGGCCTCGGTTTTCCGCAGCAGCACGGACGCCGAGGGCCTATTTAATGCGCCGCCTTCCGTGTCGTGACCTAGACTTCCGCGGCGCACTCCATAGCCCCAACTCGCCGCCTGCCGCCAGTAGCGCGCCCGCTAGAGCTCGCCGGAGTTGCCTCTTTCCTCCGCCGCGGTTCTTTGCCGATTGCCGCCATCTCCGTCGTCCTCCGCCGCCGTTGTGCCCAGATCCGGAACCGGGAGGCCACGACGCGTCCGGGCGTCCAACTCACCTCGCCGGAGGAGCCCCGCAACGCCGTGCCCTAAGTCGTTGTCCCCAGCACCGGTCAGCTGCGCCGCCGCACGCCATCACCGTCCCCGCGAGCACCGCCAGCCGTCCGATCAACATCCGACGCCCCAGATCCAATCTCAACCGTTGGATCTAGATCCAACGGTCCAGATCAAACGCGTTAACCCAAACGCGTGAGACCCAGATCTAATCACGGCCGTTGATTTTCAAATCAACGGACACGATCGCGCCACGTGTCCAGGGAGCCGAACCGCCACGCCACGCGGGCGTGCGCGTGGGTCACCAACACGCCGGGCCCGCGTGTCAGCGACAGCACCGTGACGTCACCCATGACATCATCGGTGGGTCCCACCTGTCAGCACCGTAGGCTGAGCCCCGCTGACATCAGCAATGACGTCACCCGAGTGGTCCCACCTGTCAGCGACACGTAGAGCCGTGGACCGGGTCCACGGTAGACCCGAGCCGAGCGTGGACCGAGTCCATGGACCGGCTGACGTCAGCCGCCCAATCAGAGGCTGCCACGTGTCCAGGCTGACGCAATAATTAATTTCCGAAAAATAAAATGATTTATTAAATCGAAATAATGATTTCAGATTTTGTTTCAAACTTCAAACGCTTATAACTTTTGCGTTTCAACTCCGATTTGAGTGATTCAAATTTCTAAATTTGTATAAAATTGAGATCTACCTAATTATGAATTTTATTTAATTTTTGGACTAAAGTTTTCCTCTGTAATATTATTTAATTGATTATTTAAACTTTAAATAATCATAACTTTTGCATTTTAACTCCGAATTTGACGATTCCAGTTTCTAAAAATTCATAAAATTATGTTATTTCTGTTTATGGATTTTATTTGGATGTTTGGACACTTTTTGCCTATTGTTTATTCGTGTATTGCTATTTGCACGCTTTACGAGTAGACGTTGAAGTGCCGGAAGGATTCGAAAGAGAAGTATTGACTCAGGATCCAACTCAAGACCAAGAACAAGTACTTTTTGAAGGCAAGTTATGCTTTGACCATGTTGATCCCATTTTGAAATCTATTTTGGTTCAAATTATTGCATGCTAGTTCAATTAGAAAATACTTTATTTAAATATGGGAGATTAGATAAATACCAATTTGCTGTATGACACCTTGATTATTTAAATATGTGCCATGACCCTTGTCACCCTAGTTGTAGATTACTAGTTGGACATTATTAAATTGCCAACATGGGATTTAGACCGTTGTAGTATATTGCTTAGACCTGCTACGTGCTCATAACATGATTTTGGACAATCAAATGTTAATATTGACTTAATGATATATTGAACCTGTTTTGGAAAGGTATCATGTGATGTTGATGGCACGTGGTGCATGGTAATCAACTGGGGTTTGATAAATAGTTTTCGACCGGGGCATGTGGCAAGAATGATCAGGTGGACCAGTTGTGGCACTGCGGATGTTGATTTGGTTCTTCGGGTAGTCTTGCCCTGGTCACCCTAAGGACTTCACCTTGCAAGCCTTTGAACTGAGTCAAGCGTGCAACCACATGTCTGTAATGGGACGGACCTAGTTGATTAAGTTGCTAATGACGTACCTGTGGGACCTCTGGAGGTCAACTACACCCTTTGTGTAAGTTGTACGGGGAGCGTCATCGGGCCGAGGCCAGTACTCCATCTAACGGTTGATTGGCCTAAACTTCGCCTTAGCTAAGGGAAGGGTTAGTGTGCAATAACCGGGGAGGACCACTTGTATTGTTAGAAGTTTCCGAAAGACTTTGTTACGGGAACTCGCCTTTGTGGTGTTTGACTGTATCTTGTGGGTAAAGTGCATAACCTCTGCAGAGTGTACAATCTATTCGAATAGCCGTGTCCGCGGTATTGGACATCGCTCGGGAATTACAGTCAAGGGTTAGATTTTCTCAAAAATAACTTGGATTTGAAAGGTTGGGTTGGATTAATAATGATGTTGATGGAAATGTGGATTAGGATGGGAAAGATGTTTATTAAACTCCTTGAAAAGTTATTTATGATATACTTGTTTCTACGCTTTCGAATCTACTTATGTTACTTGTCAAATGCTGTTTTACTGCAAATATACCTTAAGCTATTCCTTTGTATCAAGCCATGCATATAGTCTATTAGCCTGCATTCTGTGCATGACTTGCTGAGTACCAAGTACTCACCCTTGCCACAATACAACACCAGTTGAAGAGGAGACTACACTAGCTTTGGAGGAGGAGCTCCACGAGGAACCGTCTACTTAGGGAGCGAGCCCAGTCAGTTGCCTGTGGTATACTGGATGGCGCCACGACGTTATCTTATTTTTCTGCTGCTACTATTTCTCTCTTAATAAGTTTCGCCCTGCGAGGCGTATATTTGTAACTTGACCATAAGGTCGAGTAACCAGTTTGACTATTTAATTAAAGTACTTTATTAGTATCGAGTGGTATGATTGTGATATTTACCGATGTTAAGACTGTGTGCACTAGCGCGTTCCTGGACTAGTGCTGAATACACAGAGGGTCCGGATTTGCAAATTCGGGTCCCGACAGACCGTGAGGACGCAAGGTGCGCTGCTCGAGGTGGAGCCTTCGCACAGTATTGTCCTGTTGGAATTAAATGAGTAGTAAAGAGTTCGGGAGCAATCGGGGCTTACTGACGGTTTGGTAGTGGGTTGTCAGACGATAGGACGGGCCACGACGCACCTCGCTCAAGGCGAAGTTGAGCTTGACGCCTATCGAGCCCGCGCGTGTTCGGTTTTCACTTGTTGGCGCCTATAAATTTGAGGAGGCGGGCATTCTGGATAGATGTTTTCCTTCGACTTTTTCGTCCTCCTGAGCGTTCCTGCCACGAGAGAGGGGGAGAAGGAGATAAAAGAGAAAAGAGCAAGCAAGCTTTCGCCTTCCCGTCACTTAGCTTTCCCGGCGATGTCGTGGCCTACGTGCTCGATCCAGCCCAATCGCGTGCTTGGCTTGGAGAAGATGGGCTTCCTTCCCGCGCGCGGTGATTTGCGGTGGAGGGTTCCAGCAGGGGCCTCCGTCCCTTCGCCGGGTGATGACGAGATCATAGTGCACGCCTCGTTCTTCGAGCGCGGCTTCGGGCTCCCCCTTCATCCATTCGTCCGCGGATTGCTGCACTTTTACGGGGCAGAGGTGCACCACCTCAATCCCAATGGTGTGCTTCACATCGCGGTCTTCATGACGCTATGTGAGGCATTCCTTGGGATCGAACCCCACTCGGGGCTATGGAGGTACTTCTTCCAGGTGCGGCTGCAGAAGGACAAACCGTTGGACGGCACTGCACCCGTTGGGGGTGCCAGCATTCAACTGCGCGGCGGTCGCAAGGTAGACTATATCGAAGTGAAGCTGCCATCGTCGAACCGGGGGTGGCATCCCGAGTGGTTCTACATCCAGAACCCAGGCGGGAGCGCCCCGATTTTTTCCAGCAAGCTCCCCGTGGTGGACCCCAAATGGTGCTGGGGGCCCGACGGGAAGGACAAGAAAAAGGTGGCGATGGTAGTTGAGCGAATCAAGACTTTGAAGACGCGAGGTCTAACCGGCGACGTCATTGTGCGCGCATTCATGGGGGTGCGCGTTCAGCCTCTTATGGACCGGGTTCATCCCATGTTCCGGTACAGCGGGGCGTCCAATCCGACAAGAGTATCCGTGGCGGGGCTTCCGGTGTCGGAGCTTACGGCTCGGGTCTCTGCTGTGATCGGCGCGGTGCCACCGAGGCGGTGGGCGGGGTTCCCGCCCCATTTTCGGCGAACAACCTGCCCAATCTAGTGAGTCGGGAAACCTTTCCCCCTCTTCTCGCCTTCCTCGTCTCCTTGGCCTTTGTCTGAGTGTGCTTTCAGAGGGGCTTGGCGGACTGACCTCCCGGGCTTTGCTTCCGGGAGAAAAGGAGCTAAGAGCGGCAGCTCGCGTCATCTCCGAACAGTTGGGTTCCGCTCGTGAGGAGCGGAAAGGGGCAAAGAGGAAAAAGAAATTGGCGGAGAAGAGATGGGAGCGCGCGGCCAGATCCGCGTGCGGCGAGGAGATTTCTGACACGACCTCCATCGAATGGAGAAATCTGGAGTCGACCTCGAGCGAGGACGGCGAGAACGGCGGGGGCGGTCCGGGTTTCCCGCTTATGATCGTGCAGCCGTCCGGCGGCGCTCTGAACGAGGGCGCGAGCGGGAATGCTGCCGCCGCCGTACCTCCGGCGGAAGTGCCGCTGCCAGGGGTGGCCCCGAGGAAGCGGGGTAGCGATACGCCCCTGCGCGGGGAACCATTGAAGAGGGTGCGACGCCCGCGTGTCCGTACGGCAGAGTAGGTGTTTCCTTCGCCTCCGGTTTGTTCTTCATATAGGCTGGCCCATGCAGCCCCTGAGCGATTGTCACGTGCAGGGGCTACACAGGGGCGTCCCTGGTGGCACTGACGAGCCCGACTGCGGCCTCCGGGGGCTCGGGGCTGTTGCCGCCACTGGGGGCCGCAATAACCGCGGCCGTGGGCGAGGGACCTGGGGAGTTGGTGCCAACTGGGAAGTTAGTGGAAGTCGGAGAGTTCCTCGTGCTCCCCGGGCCAGCGTCCAAGGCGGCAGGGGAGGCGGAGATGCGGAGTGGCTCAGTAGAGGTGAACCCTTCGGTATCTTTCGCCGGGCCAACGGCTTGCCCGGAGGTCGGGGGAGGCGTGGAGGCGTCACCGCCGCCACCACTGGAGGGGCCGCCGGTCGAGATGGGGGCTCACCCGGGGGCCAGGAATGACGGAGCGCGGCTCCCGTTGCCGCCACCGGGTGGGCCGCCAGTCGACGCGAGTCTGCCTCCGGAGGTGACTCAGGAGCCGACCGTGATCGTCCCGGACTCCGAGGACGAATCCCCAGGAGCGCAGACTGCTAAGGTGACACTGCCAAGGTGACGCAGTCGGATCCTGCCCCGGCTCTGCTGCCCGTGCTCACCTGGGCGAACAGCAATCCGCTTGGGGCACCATTGCTCGTCCTGGATGACGGAGCAGAGCACGGGGAGTGGGAGGCCCTTAGAGAAGGCGAGCGGCGGGTCAAGGCCGAGATTAATCAGATCTGCCAGGATCTAACTCTTGCGCTCGAGTCTTCCAACAAGGTGCTGGAGTTTGTCGCAGGGGGGCTTCTTACTGCCGGGATGTCGGGACCCCGAATTTGCAAATCCGGACCCTCTGTGTATTCAGCACTAGTCCAGGAACGCGCTAGTGCACACAGTCTTAACATCGGTAAATATCACAATCATACCATTCAATACTAATAAAGTACTTTAATTAAATAATCAAACTGGTTACTCGACCTTAAGGTCAAGTTACAAATGTACGCCTCGCAGGGCAAAACCTAATAAGAGAGAAATAATAGCAGCGGAAAATAAGATAACCGTGGCGCCATCCAAAGATACCACAGCAATCGACCGGGCTCGCTCCCCTAAGTAGACGGTTCCTCGTGGATTTCCTCCTCCAAGCCGGTGTAGTCTCCTCTTCAACTCGGTGTTGTATTGTGGCAAGGGTGAGTACTTGGTACTCGAGAAGTCATGCATGAGAATGCAAGCTAATATACTATATGCATGGCTTGGTTCAAAGGAATAGCTCGGTATATTTGCAAAGAAACAAGATTTGGCAAGTATCATAAGTAGATTCGAAAGCAAAGAGAAACAAGTATAACATAAATAACTTTCCAAGGAGTTTAATAGAACATCTTTCCCATCCTAATCCACATTTCCATCAACATCTTTATTAATCCAATCCAACCTTTCAAATCCAAGTTATTTTCGTAAAATCTATCCCTTGACTCAGTAATCCCCGAGCGATGTCCAATACCGCGGACTCGGCTTATTCGAATAGAGTCTACACTCTGCAGAGGTTGTGCACTTTACCCACAAGATACAGTCAAACACCACAAAGGCGAGTTCCCCGTAATAAAGCCTTTCTAAGCCTCAAACAACACAAGTGGTCCTCTCAGGTTCGTGCTCTACACCATCCCTTCCCTTAACCAAGGCGAAGTATGGGACCAACACACCGTTAGATGGGTATCGGCCACACCACGACACGCTCCCGCATAATCACACAAACGGTGTAATTGACACCCTGAGGCTCCACAAGTGAGTCCTTAGCGACTTAGTCAACTAGGGCTGTCCCATTCCGACCATGTGGTTGCAAGTATGACTCAGTTCAAAGGCTTGCAAGGTTAAGTCCTTAGAGTGACCAGGCAAGACTACCCAAAGAACCAAATCAACATCCCCAATGCCACACTGCCCACCTGATTATTCTTGCCACATGCCCGATCGAAAACTATTTATCAAATCCCGATTGATTACCATGCACCACGTGCTATCAACATCACATGATACCTTTCCAAAATAGGTTCAATATATCATTAAGTCAATGTTAACATTTGATTGACCAAAATCATGTTATGAGCACGTAGCAGGTCTAAGCAATATACTACAACGGTCTAAAACCCATGTTGGCAATTTGATTATGTCCAACTAGTAAACCACAACTAGGGTGACAAGGGGTCATGGCACATACATAATTAATCAAGGTGTCTTACAAGAAATTGGTATTTATCTAATCCCCATATTTAAATAAAGTATTTTCTAATTGAACTAGCATGCAATAATTTGAACCAAAATAGATTTCGAAATGGGATCAACATGGTCAAAGCATAACTTGCCTTCAAAGAGTACTTGTTCTTGGTCTTGAGTTGGATCCTGAGTCAATACTTCTCCTTCGAATCCTTCGGGCACTTCAACGTCTACTTGTAAAGCGTGCAAATAGCAATACACAAATAAACAATAGGCAAAAACATCCCAAAACTCCAAATAAAATCTATAAACAGAGAGAACATAATTTTCTGGATTTTTAGGAACTGGAATCGTTCAAATCGGAGTTAAGACACAAAAGTTATGATTTATTAACGCTTAAATAATCAATTAAATAATATTATAGAGAAAAACTTTAGTCCAAAATTTAAATAAAATTCATATTTAGGTAGATCTGAATTTTCTACAAATTTAGAAATTTGAATCACTCAAATCGGAGTTGAAACGCAAAAGTTATAAGCGTTTGAAGTTTGAAACAAAATCTGAAATCATTATTTCGAATTAATAAATCATTTTCTTTTTCGGAAATTAATTATTGCGTCACCGACACGTGTCGCCTTCGATTGGTCTGGCGACGTCGGTAGGTCCATGGACTCGGTCCACGCTCGGCTCGGGTCTACCGTGGACTCGGTCCACGACTCCACGTGTCGCTGACATGTGGGTCCGCCTCGGATAACGCCATCGGCGTCAGCGGGGCTCAGCCCATTGGTGCTGACAGGTGGGACCCACCGTGACGTCATTGCTGACGTCAGCGCTCGGCTGGGACAGCCGCTGACATGCGGGCCCGCCATGACGTCAGCATGACATCATGGTGCGGTTCGGTCACGTCGCTGACACGCGGGCCCGGCGTGTCAGCGTCACACGCACGGGTGCGCTGACCGCGGCGGTCAGACTTCCCGCCACGTGGCGCAATCTCGGCCGTTGATTTGAAAATCGACGGCCCAGATTAGATCTGGCTCTCACGCGTTTGGGTTAACGCGTTTGATCTGGACCGTTGGATCTAGATCCGATGGTCGAGATTAGATCTGGAAATCGTAACGCAATCTCACCGTGCGATGACGTGGCGTGATCTCGAGCGTTGGATCTTGATCGGACGGCTGAGAGAGCTCGCGGTCCGGCGATGGCTTGCGGCGGCGCTGGCTCACCGGCGCGGAGGACGACGACCTCGCCGACGGCGTTTCTGGCGCGCTCCGGCGAAGTGAGAGATCCCTTCGGGTGCGTCTCGTCGCGGTGAGTCCGGATCTGGGGTCAACGGCGGCGGAGGACGACGGACGGCGACGGAACGAAGCGAAAACCGCGGCGGAGCGTTACGGCAACTCCGGCGAGCGATTGCGGCTGAACGGCGGCGGCTCCGGCGACGTTGTCTAGGTTCACTGGTGCGCTGAAGTCTAGGTCACGACCGTGGTGGCGGCGCATTAAATAGCAGCCTCGGCGTCCGTGAAACGCACGGAAACTGAGGTCGGCACGGTTACGGCGGCGGAGTCCGGCGGCGACACGGAGAGGGTGACGTGGCACGCGCACAGCCGTTGGATCGAGATCCAACGGTGCGTGGGTTTGGGTCCGGGTCGGACTCGGCGAGTTGGCTGGCTCGGTCGGGCTTGGGCTCGGTGACGTGGCTCAATCGTGGCCGTTGGATCCGAATCCAACGGTCACGTGGATTAGGGTTCGCCGAGCGGTTCGGCCGAACGATCGGCTCGGGTCAGACTCGAACTCGAGTCTGACTCGGGCTCGGTCGGATGAACAGTACTTGACCCGACTTGGATTTTCTAGCGATTTAATATTTAAAATAATTTTCAGTAATTCATTTAATTCATTAAAAATAGTAAAAGACTCAGAAAAATTCCAAAAAAATTCTGGAAAATATTTTGGAACATTTTGGACTCAAATAAAATATTTCCAACAAAATTTTATTTGCAAAGTTTAATTCTTTAATTATTTTAAAATGGAATAAATTCAAATAAATTCCAAATAAATCCAAATAAATTCCAGAAAATTCCAAAAATTCACCAAACTGCAAAATAATATTTAATTTCATGAAAAGCAAAAATTTGGGGTGTTACACGGGACGGTAAGGTTGACGACCTTGTCTTCGCGATTTTCGAGCAAGCTTGTGGTCGGCTGACCGAGTTGTATCTTCCTAGAGTTTGCAGGCCCGGTCGATGGATAAGTCCGTGCTCCTTTGGCATTTGCACGGCCGGCGGAGGGCCGAGGAAGAAGATTGCGGTCACCTTGGACTGCTGCTGCGCGACGCCCGGGCGACCATGGAGGCCGAGCAGGGGAAAGTGGTTTAGGCCCATCAGGAACTGGATCGGGTTACAGGGCTTCTGGAGGAATCGCGGCTGGCGAATCGGGCCCTGGAGAAGAAGCGTCCGAGGCCAGGTCCTCCCTGGAGGGAGCCAATCGCGCGAGGGCTTCTGCCATCAGCGCAGAAGAACTAGCCTGATTGGAGAATGCGAGGCATTTTCTTCGAGCACTCGATCTGAGGATTTGGGAGATGAAGGTAACCACCATCACGGACCATACGGACTTGTCGACCTTGACTCTTGATGGGTTGTATTCCCGCCTCAAGACTCATGAGCTCGACATCGTCGCTCGCAGGACGAAGTCCCAAACGATGTCATTGGTTACCGATCCCACTGGGTCTTCCTCTTCTGGACCCCCTCTTGACTTCTCTTCTGGTTTTTCTCTCCCCGCTTTTTGCGACGTAAGCGATGACGTTCTGGAACAATTTCCGAAGAAGGCAGGCTTGCTCTTGTCGCTCGAAAATTTTCGAACATTTACAAGAGGGTGAGAGATAGGAAGAGGAGTGGCAAGTTCACTTGCTTTGAGTGTGGTGGCCCCAACCACATTCGGGCAAACTGCCCCAAGCTGGAGAAGGGCAATAATGAACAAGGCGGTGCAGGCAAGAACGACTACATCAATAAGAACCGCAACAAGAAGCCTCCAGCTCGCGAGCTGACGCAAGAGAAGAAACACCGCAAGTTCGCCAAGGGCAAGAAGCTCTTTCACCGCGTCCTCACCGCGCTCGACGACCTTGACCTCTCCGACACGGAGACATGGAGCGACGAGGACGAGGATGAACCGCAAGAGAAGGCGAAGGGCGGCGATGACTTCTCCGGCATGTGCTTCATGGCCTCCAGTGCCATGGAAGTACCCGACACTGAGCTTGCATAAATGACACGGAGGAGGTACCTTCTTATGACCAGCTCCATGATGCTTTTATCAAACTAGGAAAATTTCATTCCAAGTCTAGAGCTAGGTGTTTGGATCTAGAGAAGGAAGTAGGTACCTTATCTCGGGAGTTAGCTTCACTTAGATCTTGTTCCTCCCGAGACTCTGATAGCTGTACTTTGTGTGATGCTTTGCTTGTGGAGTTGGAGAACCTAAGGACTCTACATGATAGTGTGGTTTCTGATCTTGAGTCACTTAGGTCGAAGGATGCTAGTACATGTCCAGTAGATCCTATTCCTGTTGATGCTAGTTTTCTTCACACTCACACAAATGCATCATGTGCTAACTGCCCTAAGCTTCTCATTGAAATTGATGCCATGAGTTGTCACCTTAGGAAGCTATCTTCTAGAAATGATGAACTTGAAAAGCATGCTTCTAAGGACCCAATCAGCTCATGTGAGGGTCAGATGCAACTAAAAATGCTTATGATGACTTGGCGCTTGAAAACTCAAAATTTGCTAAGGATCTACTAGCTAAGTCACAAAATGGTTGCATGCTGTGTGTTGGGGTAGCTGAGGACATGAATCAAATTCATGTAGAGCTTAGGAAGAAGCTCAAAGCCCAGGTGGGTAGGATTAGAGACTCTCCATGTGTTTCTTAAGTAGTCCTCAAGATTGAGGCTGCTCTTTATAGGAAGAGATTTGATCGCTTAGTTCGCTTCTTCTCCATCCTGGCTCTTCCCCTGCTACTCCTTCCCTTGCTCTTCTTGTGTCTCACTTTTTCGAGAGCGTCAAGACCTTATGAGCACTCTTGAGAAGTTTGTTGGAGGTAAGAAGAAGCTCAATCTTATCCTAGATCACCCAAGATTAGCAGATTCAATCAAGGTCTAGGGTTTGATGCCTTGGAGTATACACGGGCGCATCCGCCCATCAAGCAGCGTGCCTCCAAGAGCGGAGAGATAGTGGTGGCTCCACAGGTGAGCACCACTGTGTTTAGATCAGCAGGGATTGTCCACGGGACGTCTAACGAGAAGGGTGCTTCTCATGCTACTTCAGCCCCCCAAGGCGAAGTATACATGCACCTTCGCCGTAAGGATGGACATATAGCTGATTTCTGCTTCAGACGCACCAAGATCTCTCGGCGTGAGCGTGTCCGTGCTCTTAGGGGTATTCAGGGTCATCCCCAGACTCTGAGTGCGCCTAAGGCACACACGGCTTCTAGACAGGATAGACAAGCTAGAGAGTCTCCTATTTTTGGACAGCGCATGGGGCTTGGTTTTCGTGCTTCTACTTGGTTATCGCCCTGTCGTCGAAGTCGGCCTTTTCCGCCGCCCTCTTGATATTCATCATTTTTCCCATCGAGGTAGATATCAGCGGCGTGAGTTTGCTTTCTCCGGGAGGTCTCGGGCAGCAAAGATCGGGATGGTCTGGCCTTTGCTCCTCGGCGGACCAACCCGGCACCTGCTCCCAGACGTCTGACTGGAGCGGAGTCTGAGTTTGTGAGAGTCAAGTCACGGAGAGGTGCCAGATTGCATTCTTCTACTCCGCTGATCAAGCTTTCGGTATCGCATGCTTGGATCGAGTATTGGGTTCCTAGATCTGCACTGATCTATCCTGGTACTGAGACATCTGCTTTTCGCTCTCTTTGATTCAGGTCCGTAGGACAGGGAAGGGGGAGGTTTGGATCGTAGACTCCGGCTGTTCTCGCCACATGACCGGAGACTCCCGTTGGTTTTCTTCCCTGGACCGAGATCCCGGTGATGAAGTGATCACCTTTGGGGATGCTGCGTCGGGTAGAGTCATCGCTAAAGGTACCGTCTGCATTAACGATCATTTCATTCTTAAGGACGTTGCCTTAGTCAGTAAGCTGCATTTCAACTTGCTTTCAGTCTCTCAGCTTCTTGATGACGATTTCGAGGTCAATTTTAAGAGGAGCTCTTGTAGAATCCTCGATTCTTCTGAGGAGTTTGTTTGCGGAATTTCTCATTTTGGGAGAGTCTTTCGTGCTGATTTTTCTTCTTCCTCTAGAGACTCTCCATTGCCTTATTGCTTCTGAGTCCCGTGATCTCTCCTTTTGGCATAGGAGACTTGGTCACATTGGCTTTGATCATTTGACTCGAGTTAGCGGCCATGATCTTATTCGTGGCCTGCCTAAACTCAAGATGGTCAAAGATGTTGTATGTTCTCCTTGCCGACATGGCAAGATGGTTGCTGCCTCCCATCCTCCAGTCACCCGAGTGATGACTGATGCACCAGGACAGCTGCTACACATGGACACTGTTGGTCCAGCTCGAGTGCAGTCAGCAGGTGGGAAGTGGTATATTCTTGTCATTGTCGATGATTTTTCGAGGTACTCTTGGGTGTTTTTCATGGCCTCGAAGGATGAGTCTTTTTCACACTTTAGGGGGTTGGTCCGTAGGTTGTCCGTTGAGCTCCCAGGTGCCTTACGAGCAATCCGTAGTGACAATGGCACGAAGTTCAAGAACTCCTACTTTAGCAGCTTCTGTGAGGAGTTAGGCTTAGAGCATCAGTTCTCCTCTCCATACGTCCCTCAGCAAAATGGCGTAGTGGAAAGGAAGAACAGGACCCTGGTTGAGATGGCCAGGATGATGCTAGACGAGTACAGTACTCCTAGGAAGTTTTGGGCTGAGGCTGTAGCTACGGCATGCAATGTTGCCAACAGAGTTTTTCTTAGGGCACACTTGCACCGCACTTCTTATGAGTTGAGATATGGGTGAAAGCCCAGTGTGTCTCATTTTCGTGTTTTCAGTTGCAAGTGCTTCTTCTTGAAGTCTGGGAACCTAGATAAGTTTGAGTCATGCTCAGCTGACGGAATCTTTCTGGGTTACTCGACTTCTGCCCGTAGCTATAGGATTTGGGCTGTAGACTTGGGTAGGATCATAGAGACCTGTGAGGTGACCTTTGATGAGTCTAGTCCCGGTGCTAGACCAGACATGTCATGTAACATCCTCGAATTTATAAAGTAATAAAAATCAAATATTAAGGATGATAAATAATGTTCTCATGCATTTCTTGATTTTTGTGTGTATTTATTGAATTGCTTGTTACTTGTAATGCTTATTTGAACCATGGTAAAGGAGGAAAAAGAGAAAATACAAATGGTAAATTGGTAAGAAATGAAATTACCATAGTAAAAACTTTGGATAACCTGGCCAAACCCTAGAAAATATCCCTAGATGGTCAAGAGACCATGTGAATGAAATTAAAGGCAAAGAAAACAAATTAAATTGATAAACTCTATCTCTGGCCAGACCTTTGTCAGATTTTTGGAGAAAGTTGTAGAGAAATCTAGACCTTGAAATTTTTACCATAAGACCTCAGACATATCACCTCCATCCACAAAAATTTGCGAAAATTATTAAGAAGATTGACTATTTATTTACAATTAACTAAAGCAGATTTGGAATTCTGCAGAAATCGGTAAAAGATTTATAGAGAAATAAATAATGCGATTTTAGTGATGAAATTTTTATGTTATAATCTTGATGAATATACACACCTCCAGTAAAAATTTCAAATTTATATATGTTGATTTAGTCCCTTAACCAAGCCGAAAACCGAAGTAAATATCTTGTGCAGGTCGGCATGTCAGAATTATTAAAAATAAATGGTAGATCTTCATAACCCCCAAATTTTAATGAGGATATATAAGTTACCTCTTCACTTGGTCAAAAAGTTTCGAAAAATCCTGAGATGACTTGACCCTTGAATTAATTTGTTTGCTTCGCTGTCTGGAGGAAACACCCTAGAACCCTCTTTTGTTCTTACGTGTGGGGCTACGTGTGCAGCGACTCTTCAGTCGGTCCAAGCACCAGAGAAGCTGCCGACGGGACCCAAAAGCCTCCTGGCCCACGCGTCAACCTCTTCTTCCCTTATCTCTCTGTTTCTCTCTCTGCCTTGTGGGCCCCGAAGGCCAGAGCCTTCTTCTTCCTCTCCTTCCCTCTTCTCTATTTCTCTCTGTCTCTCTCTCGTTCTCTGCAACGTCGGCAACACCCGTCTGAACCGCCTTCATCTTTGTCGCTTGTGCGCCGCAACCCTGCGCTCACCTCGAGGCCGCTCTGGCCAGCTGTTGCCACGAGGTCTCTTGACCCTTGGCCGAGTTGAAGAGCAAGCCCTCCAAACCGACCGCCATTGCCAACGCTCCTCAATAAAATCGGACCTCACCGCCTCCCGTGCTTATTTAAGGGGATGAGGAACACATACAAACCCAACTAAACCCGGAGCACCCACACGATTACCTTTTTCCTCCCAAAGCCGCCCAGACCGGAGCCATCTTCTCCATTGCCGGCGAAACCCGATTTGGGGGTAACCTCAAATTCGTGCATCTCGGTAAGGGCGCATCCAAATTGAATGGTCTTAGAGCATCCTTAGATACTCATGAAGCTTTTGCGCAACTTGATGCAGCCCAAAGCAGACCAAGACGCTCCCGCACCGTGTACTTCCTCTCCGCCGTAACCATCACTCGGTGAGAACTCAAGCTAAGACCCATTTTCTTTCAACCAAGCCGTGTATAAGTATCCTTAGAAGCTCCTGAACATGCTGCCCATGACAATTAGACCGAAAATACCTCGTGTTGTCGCCGAGCCAAACTTTACCGTATACCTCCGCTGACCTCTGATGCGCGCAAGATTCCTCCGAACATGACCCATAACCAATAGTTTCCCTAAGTGTACAATAGTCTTGTGGAGCCGTAGGTGCCGGCGGAATCCCATCGACGTCGCCGGTTAGCCGCCGGGGAGCTCAGCCATGGCCTCCCCTGCTCAGAGTTGCTGGCAAGCGGGACCCCCGTGTCAGCCGCTCACTCTGAGCCGCCTCACTGCAAGCCGACTCCACCGGTCAGCCCGGGCCATCGCGCGCACACCCGAGCTCAGCCGCTGACAATGTGGCCCATGTTGTCAGGGACTGAGACCAATTCAATTGATTCAGCCCGCGCAAATCAAAGGAATACGTTTTCCCTTTTGGAAAGCGTATTTTTCCATTTTCTGGACTTTAGCAAATCCGAATAGGTTCAAACATATATAACTTTTTACCTATAGCTCCAAATTGAGTGAAACAAATTTCTAAATTCATATTAAATCATCTAGTTTCATAATATGTAAAAATATTTAAAACTTGTTTAGCAATTTAAACTTGAATTTAAATTTAAAGAGTGAAATTTGAATATGCTCCATATAGAGTTTTTGCAAACTAAGTCCAAATTGAATGAAACCAACTTTGTTGGAATCCTTAGGTCAAATACTACTCAAATATGTAATTAGATTTGGATTTGGAGTTAGTTTGTGAAATTTTCATATTAAGACTTTATTTAATGCATAAATTTAATATAGTTGCAATAACTTAATGAAAAAGCATCCAAAATGAATGAAACTTGTTTCTTTATGCTAATTACATTAATGAGAATCAGTTAGTAAGATGAAAGATAGGGTGTACCATATTACTTTCATCTAACATGATTAAGGTTGCTTATGTACTAACTAATATTAGTGCAATCAACACCACCCCTTGAAAATGAACTTTATTAAATTTGATTTTTCAATCTTAGCTTCCTGAATTCGTATATTAAAATGAAATAATACATAACGAAAGGTAGCCGTGTTGTATGCCCCTAAGCTTTAATCTTTAGACCAAAACCATATAACTTAGTTAATACATGAAATGATGAAGTGATTGCCATCATTGATTGATTTGAATTGATTTCATTAAATCTTTCAACTGCTACCCTTGTTGTTTATGTATTTGCTTCTTTTATCGATATTGAAGTATCTTATTTGCCATGTTCGTATTCGACGTATAGACGCTGAGACAATCGACTACGCCGTCGACGACACTGATCCAGCTTACACCGCCGAGCAGCAAGGCAAGCACCCCTTTGATCATTCTTGAACCCAGATTTTACAACCAGATAAAATGTGATTAAGAATCTTCCTGCATGCTCATATTTTAACTATTTATTTCACGCTCTTGGTAGTTATCACCCAATGTTGATATATTATCTTAATCATATCAACAAACCCCATGATAACCATAGGAATGGATACTCAATTAAAAGATGGGCTATAACGAATATTAATTGCATCTGCTTAGCAATGCTTAGAATAATACGTTGACATCTACACCCACATACACACTTCTTTATGAAATCTTTTATGGTTTATTTAAGCAGTAAAGGATACTGGTAATTTGATAAAAATGGAAATAAAACTACTGTTTTGACGTGGGTGATTATTGGCGATGCCAGGTTGTACATGTTTTAACGTGTAATGCGTAGCTAGGTGGAGTTATCGCCCATGTCACTTTAAGGACCGAACGTAGTGTTGCATGATCCAAGTAAACCGTACATCCACAAGTACTGGACTGGGACAGTCTTAACTTATTAAATTATTTGGGAATTAGCTTTGCACATTGGTAGGCAGTTGTAGCACGGGCACTCCGGATATTGGTTTGCTCGAGGGAGGTGTCATCACCAAGGTGTTGGCATCTGCCGTTGTAACGATGTACGCCTGGCTATGAATTTGGGGCTGTTGTTGTACCATTTGAGCCGCGGGCTCCTGAATACTATTGCTTCACTGTTTGTTTGCTTCCATCATAGTCAGGAGTAACGTCATTGGGCTAGTGCAAAGTTAAGGTTCAAGTAATCGAACAGTTTCGTTATGAACTCCTCGCGGACATACCAAAGGAAGTGTGTCTTATAGCTTGCAAAAAGGGAGAACATATCTTGTGGGTAAAGCAGTACAAACTCTGCAGAGTCTAAAACTATTCGAATAGCCGTATCCACGGTCATGGATGACTTGGCTAACCAGCACTAGTTAATTGTTTTCTATTTTCAAAAACCTTTTTAAATGCTTTGGAAATGATTCAATCTGTATAAATGTCATTTACTGTCATTTTAATTTGTTAAGACCATGGAGGGTCTTGTTCTTTATTTTACTCACAAAAAGGGCCGTGAGTAAAATGTTATTATCTTTTTATTACTTGTTATCTCAATTACTTATCAAATTGTCTTAAAGTTTTATTTATGCTTTCCATTACTATTCAGTATTACTTCACTCAAAACTTTCGCTTTGTGCAAAACAACCGTAGAAACCCACTTTCTATTTCAGCCTGCATATATTCCAGGAATTGCATACACTACAAAGTCTTGCGAGTACCAATTTACTCAACTTGCTTCAACAATGTTTTTAGGTGAAGGGCAAGATTACGATAATGATGGGAATGAATATGAGGAACCTGCGAATTTTAGCGACGACTGATCTTTCTAGGTTCATCTCAGCAGTTGCCTGTGGAGTTATGGAATAGTTGGCACACTATGAGACATGGTTTTAATTTCCTGCTACTTTTGGTATTGTAATAACACTATAAAACCTGTGATGTAATAAAAATGTGTATCTGTGTGGCTGTAATTTTAAAATTGTGTTTGTGTGTGCCAGCCACTGATCATGGGAATGGCACAGGAAGCACTTAAGAGCCTCATATTTATGTTACTTAGTAACATAAAAATGAGGGTCTCACATGTCAGGCTCTTCTCCTCTTTCCCAGTCTATCTTCTCATAGGAAGTTGATGACAGAGATGAAGGCGCCTTGCCTGATCCAGTCACCATTCCTGCTCCCGAGGTGCCTCCCATTTCCATATCTGCACCTCTGGGAGATCATCCCTTACCCTCAGACTCTTCAGCAGCTATTGGCTCTGTTCCTACTTCTCTCACGCGAGGAGTAGAGGTCACTTCTGCTTCTGGACCTCCCCGCCACATTCAACAGGCTCATCCACCTGACCAGATCATTGGAGATCTGTTTGAGCGAGTCACTCGCTCTAAGTCAGGTCTGTCCACATTTTGCCTCCACTCTGCCTTTGTTGCCTCTTTTGAGCCGAAGGATGTTTCTCATGCATTATCTAGTGAATCTTGGATTAATGCTATGCATGAGGAACTTAAAAACTTCGAGAGGAACAAAGTTTGGAAGCTTGTCGAGCCCCCTTCTGGTCACAACATCATTGGGACCAAATGGGTGTTCAAAAACAAGCAGAGTGAGGATGGGGTTGTAGTTCGAAACAAGGCTAGGCTAGTCGCTCAGGGTTTCTCTCAGGTCGAGGGTCTCGACTTCGAGGAGACTTTTGCCCTGTGAGACTAGAGGCCATCCGATCTGCTCGCATTCGCGGCATCCAAGGGCTTCAAGCTTTTCAAATGGATGTCAAGAGTGCATTCCTCAATGGCTTCATTAAGGAAGAGGTGTATGTCAGACAGCCTCCAGGATTTGAGAACCCCAAGGACCCAAACCATGTTTTCAAGCTTTCCAAAGCTTTGTATGGACTTAAGCAAGCTCCACGAGCTTGGTATGAGAGGCTTAAGTCCTACCTCTTGAGTCATGGTTTTCATATGGGTCAAGTGGACAAGACTGTTCGTCAGACATTATGATTCGGACTTTCTCCTAGTCCAAATCTATGTAGACGACATCATTTTCGGTGGTTCATCGCATTCGCTCGTTACTCAGTTATCGGATGTGATGAGTACTGAGTTCGAGATGAGCATGATGGGCGAGTTGAGCTACTTCCTTGGCTTCAGTTAAGCGGACTCGGGAGGGTACATTCTTGCATCAAGGCAAGTATACTCGAGACCTCCTGAAGCGCTTTGACATGTCTGATGGAAAGCCAGTCATGACTCCTATGGCCACCACTGCTGTCCTCGAGCCTGACGAGGATGGTGAGCCAGTTGATCAGAAGGAGTTTCGGAGCATGATCGGCTCCCTTTTGTACCTCACTGCCTCAAGACCTGACATACATTTTTCTGTATGTCTTTGTGCTCGGTTTCAGGCTTCTCCCCGCGTCTCTCACCGTCAGGCGGTGAAGCGCATCTTCAGGTATCTTCGAGCTACCATTGACTATGGTATCTGGTACTCTTCTTCGTCCTGTCTATCTTTAAGAGCCTTCTCCGATGCAGACTTTGCCGGCTGTAGGATAGATAGGAAGAGCACTTCTGGCACTTGCCAATTCATTGGCACTTCTCTTGTTTCTTGGTCGTCTAGGAAGCAGTCCGGTGTTACCTGATCCGTGAGGCCGAGTATGTTCTTTGCAGCCGATTCTTTGTAGCCAGGTTCTCTGGATGAGATCGACCTTGCGGGACTTTGGGTTAGTAGCAGATTGTGTTCCACTTTTCTGTGATAACACGTCTGCCATTCACATTGCTAAGAACCCAGTGCAGCACTCTCGTACCAAGCACATTGACATTCGCTATCACTTCCTTAGAGACCATGTGGAGAAGGGTGACATAGTGCTTCAGTTTGTGGAGAGTGACCACCAGTTGGCTGACATTTTCACCAAGCCTTTGGATAGCTCCAGGTTTGTTGCCCTGAGAGGAGAGCTTGGGATTATGAGCCCCTATGGCATATCTTGAGGGGGAGCTGGTTTGTATTATTTGTTCATATGTATATTCAGCATTTCCTCTTTCTGGGTATCTTTGGGATGGTTTTCATTTGGTTGAGTCCACTTCACCTAGACTTCTGGCATGCCTCGGCATGGACCTCTCACCTTATGCTTTAGGGTGCTATTCCCCTCTTCTTCTCGGTTGAGCTCACTCATAGTCTTTTAGATCTAGCAGGTGTTGGGCCCCCTGGGTAGACAGGGTCTGTGTTTGCTCCTGGGTTGGAGTTGGAGATGTAGCTTTCCTATATAAGTCATATGGGGAAGGTGAGAGCGAGTCTGAGTGCTAGTGTTTCTCTTCATGTTATCTATGCTCCTAAACTACCCATTTGTCAGTTTCTTGATTCCTTCTCCTCATTTTTGTCTTTCTAGTTTCAGTTGAGTTCAATTCATCTTTTTGAATCTAAAATTGCTAATAACTCAACTTGAATCAGATTTTGTGCTTAATTGACTCACTTGTTGAGGGGGAGCTTGGAATTGATTCTCTTGCATTGCATATAGACTTGTTTTTTATTTACGAGCTTTGTCTATTATGCAATTAATAAAATTGAGATATGTTGCACCTAGCTACTTTTCTGAAGATATTTGCTAATCTAGGTCATATCCAATTTGGTACATCATGTGAAACTAGCCAACATTTTAAAATTGAGCTTTCCTGAAAACTTGATGAAACTTGGCTTTTACTTGCTATACTTATTGAAATAGTGGGTTTCTACTAGAGTCCCTAGAGCAACTTGGGTTAGCTACATTGTTTCATTCTAGAATCCTCAACAATGCTCATGAATCTAAGTGCTAAAAATATAAATTGACTCTTTTGTGCTAAAATTGAACTCAACACTATTCATTCACGAGACTGCTTCCCATTGCACTTGGGATGAACTTGGAATGAAGTGTGTATGACCAAAACCACTCTTTTAAGCTTCTTGTTTGAGATGGTTGCTAATGGCTTGAGTCAATACACCGAAAAATGCAAAAAGAACTAGAGGAAGAGAGTGATGCCTAGGAGACCTATGTCGATGGCTCCTAGTCGAGGTTGTGTTTCTCTAGGATAAACTCTCTAAACCCTGAAAGGTTTGTGAAGGAGAGTGAAGCTTAGGAGACCTTTGTCGATGGCTCCTAGTCGAGGATGTGCTTCACTAAGCCTAACTCTCTCATACTGCTTTATGAGCTTTAATCTAAAAATTTGCATATGAGCTTTAATCTAAAGAGATGATTGAGCATGATGCATCTCTTATGGACTTGTAGTTTCCCAAAGTGTTGACTAGGTTGAACTCTAGTATATCCATTTGCTCGTTTGGTTGGCTTTGCTTCTAGTCTTGAAGTTATGCTAAGTGTTGCTATTTTTGAAATCATGCCAAAGTAATATAACTTCTTTTGAGCTTGTTAGCAAAAATTGAAACATGCCATTGGATATGACTTAGGATGACATAATCTGAACTTGAGTAGCTTGGTGTCATACTTTGTCTAAGTGGTCACTTGCATAATCCTCAAAGCTCTTCTAGGTTGTATTTCATCCAAAAATTGTTCTCTTGATGCCTATATTGCCAAAAGGTGAAGAAAACGTAGAAAAGGCATCTTAGAGAATTAAAAAAAAATGCTTTCTCATGATCATGTTGAACAATTATCCTTGCATTTGGATCATGAGTAATATTGTGCTTTTTGAGAGATTTCTTGGTTTTTGGAGCTCTTGTTGAAAAATTGTCCTTTCAAGTGTTGAGCTCTAAAAATCTTCTCATCTATTTGGTCATGAGCTTTCTTTCTCTTTTAATTGGACCAAATATGATTTTGCAATCAAATTGCTTTTCTTCCTTTGTTTTCAAACTCAAATTTATGCCTTTTGTGTGGTTTGTCAATATACTCATCAGGGGGGAGATTGAAGGACCATGTGGAGGTCCATCCATATTTGTGATGAGTATTTGACTTTATTTGAGCAAGGTGTGCTCAGGTTTGAGTTTGATTTGACTCGGTATTGCATGTTTGAATTAATGATAATTGTGGACTAACATGCAGGAAGAAAAAGGTATGTGCATTGTGGTATGTGCAAAATGGTTTGTTCCTTGTGGTACAGGTTCCTGAGGCAGCTATGGTCGTTGGTGAGTACCGGGACTAGGTTGGGAGAACCGAGGTCCAGAGCGGTCGAGGATGCCGACGAGATGGTTGGGCTCAAACCAGGATCACTTGGATGCCATGGAAATGGACTTGAGGTGGCTCAAGGTTTCCGGTTCGGGTTGGAGGCTCGAAGAGGAGGAAACTGAGCGGTCAAGTCCAGCGGATGAAGGCCCGTTGCATCGGGTTGATCGGGTTGTGTTTAAAACCCATGTATGGGCAATGTGACCCATGTAAAGCCCTTGTGTGGGGTGAAATGAGAGGGTTAATCCTAGCCCTTGGTGGAGTGCCCTAGGGTTTGGGACTCATCCAAGGGTGGTAGGTGGCCCTAGAGTAGTATAAATAGAGGGGGAGGGGTGTCCTCCCTCACTTGAAGGTTTGAGTTGCTCATTTGAGCTTTGCCCACATGAAGTGAGGCTTTGTAAACCTTCCAACCAGAAAATCCAAAGATTTTCTTTACATTCTTGTGAATTTAAATTCCGCATTTACATTATGTCTTTACTTTACGCAATTTAAATTCAGCATTTACTTTCCCGCATGTAAATTCTCGCAATTTACTTTCTCGCAATTTGGATTTGCTCCTCTCCTTCTAAATGTTGTTTATCAAGGATGTCTTGAGTGTGCTCATTTGGTTTTACATATTTCTTGCACCCTAGGATAGACTAGTGTCGGGACCCCGAATTTGCAAATCCGGACCCTCTGTGTATTCAGCACTAGTCCAGGAACGCGCTAGTGCACACAGTCTTAACATCGGCAAATATCACAATCATACCACTCGATACTAATAAAGTACTTTAATTAAATAATCAAACTGGTTACCCGACCTTATGGTCAAGTTACAAATGTACGCCTCGCAGGGCGGAACTTAATAAAAGAGAAATAATAGCAGCGGAAAATAAGGTAACTTCGTGGCGCCATCCAGTATACCACAGGCAACTGACTGGGCTCGCTCCCTAAGTAGACGGTTCCTCGTGGAGCTCCTCCTCCAAAGCTGGTGTAGTCTCCTCTTCAACTGGTGTTGTATTGTGGCAAGGGTGAGTACTTGGTACTCAGCAAGTCATGCACACAATGCAAGCTAATATACTATATGCATGGCTTGGTACAAAGGAATAGCTCAAGGTATATTTGCGATGCTTGACATTTGACAAGTATCATAAGTAGATTCGAAAGCAGTAGAAACAAGTATATCATAAATAACTGTTCAAGGAGTTTAGTAAACATCTTTTCCCATCTTAATCCACATGTCCATCGACATCATTATTTAATCCAAACCAACCTTTCAAATCCCAGTTATTTTTCAGAAAATCTAACCCTTGACTGTAATCCCCGAGCGATGTCCAATACCGCGGACTCGGCTATTCGAATAGATTCTACACTCTGCAGAGGTTGTGCACTTTACCCACAAGATACAGTCAAACACCACAAAGGCGAGTTCCCGTAACAAAGCCTTTCGGAAGCCTCAAACAACACAGGTGGTCCTCTCCGGTTCGTGCTCTACACCATCCCTTCCCTTAACCAAGGCGAAGTATGGGACCAACACACCGTTAGATGGGTATCTGGCCACAGCCACGATACGCTCCCCCGTACAATCACACAAACGGTGTAATTGACACCCTGAGGCTCCACAAGTGAGTCCTTAGCGACTTAGTCAACTAGGCCGTCCCATTCCAGCCATGTGGTTGCAAGTATGACTCAGTTCAAAGGCTTGCAAGGTTAAGTCCTTAGAGTGACCAGGGCAAGACTACCCGAAGAACCAAATCAACATCCCCAGTGCCACACTGGCCCACCTGATCATTCTTGCCACATGCCCCGACCGAAAACTATTTATCAAAACCCCAGTTGATTACCATGCACCACGTGCTATCAACATCACATGATACTTTTCCAAAACAGGTTCGATATATCATTAAGTCAATATTAACATTTGATTATCCAAAATCATGTCATGAGCACGTAGCAGGTCTAAGCAATGTACTACAACGGTCTAAAACCCATGTTGGCAATTTGATTATGTCCAACTAGTAAACCACAACTAGGGTGACAAGGGGTCATGGCACATATTTAATTAATCAAGGTGTCATACAGCAAATTGGTATTTATCTAATCTCCCATATTTAAATAAAGTATTTTCTAATTGAACTAGCATGCAATAATTTGAACCAAAATAGATTTCAAAATGGGATCAACATGGTCAAAGCATAACTTGCCTTCAAAAAGTACTTGTTCTTGGTCTTGAGTTGGATCCTGAGTCAATACTTCTCCTTCGAATCCTTCCGGCACTTCAACGTCTACTCGTAACGCGTGCAAATAGCAACAAATGAATAAAACAGTGGACAAAAAGTGTCCAAACATCCAAATAAAATCCATAAACAGAGAGAACATAATTTTCTGGATTTTTAGGAACTGGAATCGTTCAAATCGGAGTTAAGATGCAAAAGTTATGATTATTTAAAGTTTAAATAATCAATTAAATAATTTTACAGAGAAAAACTTTAGTCCAAAAATTAAATAAAATTCATATTTAGGTAGATCTCAATTTTATACAAATTTAGAAATTTGAATCACTCAAATCGGAGTTGAAACGCAAAAGTTATAAGCGTTTGAAGTTTGAATCAAAATCTGAAATCATTATTTCGAATTAATAAATCATTTTCTTTTTCGGAAATTAATTATTGCGTCAGCCTGGACACGTGTCAGCTCTGGATTGGTCGGCTGACGCCAGCGGTCCACGGACTCGGTTCGGGTCCACCGGACCGGTGCGGCTGACACGCGGGTCCCACCTGTCAGTGGGTCGCGTGCGGTTTGACCCGGTCGCTGACATGCGGGCCCAGCCGGTCAGCGACCTACGTTCACGCCCGCACGGTGCGACCTAAGCGACGTGGCAAGATCTAAGCCGCTCGATTGAAATCCTACGGTCCTGAATAGATCTAGGTGCAAAATAGTAATGGCTACGTGGCTAAATCCAGGCCACCCGATCTAAATCTAACGGTGAGAAATAGATCTAGGTTGCTGCTGTTGCGGATCACGCGAACTCACCTCAACCGTTCGATGGAAATCCCACGGCCCTCGGAGCTCGGAGCGGCAATGGCAGCGCGGCGGGTTTGCGGTACCGGAAACGAGGACGACGACACTCCAACCGACGTTACGAGGCCGCCAGGCGAGGTGAGACGCCCCACCCGACGCGGCTTGAGCTTGCGCACCGAATCCGGGCTCGGAGGCAACCGGAGCGGCTTGTCGGGCGGCGATAGGGACCAAAACCCGCGACGCCTCGCGTGCTACTCGGCGAGCAATTGGCGGCCGAGGCGGCGGCTCGGCGGCAAGCTAGGCGAAAGGTGCGATGTCAAGCGGTGGTCCTCGGGTGGGGTCCCCTTTAAATGCTACCTCGGCGTGGAAAATTCGCGAACCCTAATCGAGTTCGACCAAGGCTACTGGCGGCGCTTATCCGAGTATGACTCGGGGTAGGGGACGAAGTCCTGCGTCCACGCTGTCCCAATCGGACGATCCCACGCGAGCGCGGCCAGCTGGCTCAGCCGTTGGATCTAGATCCAACTGGTCGGGTCAGGTTAGGATTCTGACGCGGTTGAGTCAAGTCAAGGAAGCGCTTGGTGGTTGGTCGGACTCGAGTCGGACTCGGACTCGGGTCCGGTCGGATGAACAGTACTTGACCCGACTCGATTTTCCAGCGATTTAATATTTAAAATAATTTTCAGTAATTCATTTAATTCAAGAAAAATAGTAAAAGACTCAGAAAAATTCCAGAAAAATTCTGGAAAATATTTTGGAACATTTTGGACTCAAATAAAATATTTCCAACAAAATTTTATTTGCAAAGTTTAATTCTTTAATTATTTCAAAATGGAATAAATTCAAATAAATTCCAAATAAATCCAAATAAATTCCAAAAAATTCCAAAAATTCACAAAAGTGCAAAATAATATTTAATTTCATGAAAAGCAAAAATTGGGGTGTTACAACTAGAGATCAAGTTTCTATCACAATTGCAAATCTTTCCTGAACTTGTTCTTCGCGCAACAGTCAGTCTTCAATTTTTAGAAAAATCTAGAAAAATACTTTTTGATTTATTCTTGTTAGAGAATGTGCTTGACTCATATATCCATCTGTGGAAACAATTTGGAGTCCACTGGGTGCACCGTTTGGGAGCTGTGAGGTGAAAACCGAGCCCCAAATTTCCTGATTGAAGATCCTGACTGTTCGTAGTTCTTGATTTTTCCTGATTTTTGTAGAAGGATGTTTGTGGTGATTTTTGGTGGAGTGCTTCACGACTCATATGCTCACAGATTGAAAAATTCCCAAAATTTTTGGAGCAACAGAAGTCCACCATCCACCTACTCTAAGTGAGGACAATTCCTGCAAAATCTGTTTTTGCTTTTCTAAAAGAGGCTTTTGTGTTTTGGCTTGATCTCTTTTAGAAAAGAAGTATTTGAATTGATCCCTCTTTGCTTTGGACACTTGACAACCAGGATTTTGATTTAAAAATCCCTCACATGATTCATAGTTCTCATCCATGTAAGCTAGGGATACACATAGTTGTCTAGTCGTTCCCGAGTTTGCGGGTTTTGCGATTTTGAGGAGCACCGAGTTTCTTTGCGGGATTTTTTGGAGTACGTTGAGTAGGGGATAATTTTATTTGGGATCATTCACCCCCCTCTGATCGCCATCTCGGTCTTTCATCTGCATACATCGCTGGTATGTAGCACCCGCATTTTTCAGACCAAATAACATCGTTACGTAACAAAACGAGCCATACGGGGTGATGAAGGAGGTCGTGAGCTGGTCGGACTCCTTCATCGCAATCTGGTGATAGCCCGAGTAGGCATCCAGAAAGGAGAGGGACTCACACCCGGCGGTGGAATCCACTACTTGGTCGATGCGGGGCAATGGGAACGGGTCTTTAAGACACGCCTTTGTTCAGGCTTGTGTAATCAACGCACATCCTCCATTGCCCAGATTTCTTTTTTACAAGGACGGGATTGGCGAGCCACTCAGGGTGGCGCACCTCCCTTACAAATCCGGCAGCTAAGAGCTTGGCGATTTGCTCCCCGATGCCCTTGCGCTTTTCTTTGTCGAAACGGCGCAGGCGCTGAGCGACCGCCCTGGAGCCCGACCGAATGTTCAAGGAATGCTCAGTGACTTCTCTCGGGATCCCGGGCATGTCCGAGGGCCTCCACGCGAAGACATCCCGGTTTGCTCGGAGGAAGTCGACGAGCGCGCTTTCCTATTTGGCGGGGAGCGTGGTTCCAACCCGCATCGTCTTGGCGGGATCAACTGCAACCTCCTTCGTGTCCTCCGTGGACTTGAAGGAGCTTGGCCCCGACTTGCTGGAATCAGGGGAGGATCCGGGGACCTTTCCCTGGATGTCGCGAGCTCGGCGGACGCGATGACCGCCGACGCCAGCTCACAACTGCTTTGATCGCAGCTGTAGGCGAGCTGAAAAGATGAGGCCATGGTGTTGACTCCTTTTGGCCCCGGCATCTTCAGCTTGAGCTAAGTATAGTTGGGGACCGCCATGAACTTGGCATAGCACGGCCTCCCTAGGATGGCGTGGTAGGAGCCGGGGAATTCCACAACCTCAAAGGTGAGGTTTTCGGTGCGAAAATTTCCCGGGCTCCCGAAGGTAACGGGCAGGTCGACCTGCCCGAGCAGATAGGCATGTTGGCCAGGGACGACGCCGTGGAAAGGTACCTTGCTAGATCGAAGACTCGAGCGAGGGACCCACAGGGCATCGAGGGTCTTGACATACAGGATGTTGAGGCCGCTTCCGCCATCCATCAGCACCTTGGTCAGGCGCTTCGTCCCCACGATGGGGTCGATGATGAGTGGGTAGCGTCCCGGATGCGGGACGTGGTTGGGGTGGTCGGTCCGATTGAACGTGATCGGAGATTTCGACCACCGCAGGTAAGTGGGCACGGCGGGGGACACCGTATGGACCTCGCGGTAGGCGAGCTTCAACCGACGCTTGTCGGCGTAGCATGCTGCTCCGCCGAAGATCATGAGGCAGCCGTCGAGCTGTGGGAACTCGTCGTTCGCCTCCTCCCTCTTGGCCCCGGCATCTGGCACCGGGTCCCGCTTCTTCCCCTTGCCCCGCGACGTCGTGGTATTTCCGGAAAGGAAGCGCTTCAGGACCTCGCAGTCCCGGTACTTGTGCTTGACAGGATAGGCGTGGTTCGGGCACGGTCCATCCATCAGCTTTTCAAAATGGTCGGGTCCCTGCCGGACCTGCTGCTTCGCAGATTCGGCCGGCAAGCGACCATCGCGCCCCATGACCTTGCTTCCCCTTCCGCTCCGTTTGTCGAGGGTCGAGGCGGCAGCCAAACCGGGTGCTAGGTTGGCCTTCTTGTCAAAGATGGCCCCATAGCCTCCTCGCCGGAGGCGTGGTTGGTGGCGATGTCAAGGAGCTCCTTGGTGGTTCTGGGCTTAGCGCAGCCCAACTTGTGCACCAAGGCCTCGCAGGTGGTGCCATAGATGAACGCCCCGACGACGTCGGCGTCACGAATATCGGGGAGCTCATTGCACTGCTGGGAGAAGCGCCGGATGTAGTCCCAGAGCGTCTCCCCTGGCTGCTGTTTGCAGCTCTTCAGGTCCCAAGAGTTGCCAGGGCGTTTGTAAGTGCCCTGGAAATTCCCGACGAAAAGATCCGTCAGGTCCGCCCAACTCCTGATGGTGTCAGCGGGCAGATAATCGAGCCAGGCTCGAGCGGATTCCGTAAGGTAGATGGGGAGGTACTGGATGATGAAGAGATCATCAACCGCTCCTCCCGCCCGGCAGGCGAGCCGGTAGTCTTCCAGCCAGACACTAGGGTTTGTCGCCCCTGTGTACTTGGCTATATTGGCCGGGGCCTGGAACCTGGCCGGGAGTCCGTGTTGCGGATGGCGCGGACGAACGCCCGCGGTCCTGGGCCGTCGGGGCCCGGACCATGGTGGTCGTGCCTTCCGCTATCCGCGACCTGTGAATGGGCCGCCGCATCGGCGGCCCTCCTCCTTGCTTCGAGGGTGGCGCGGACGTCACTGTTGTCCCCCAGGCGAAGGCGCACCGGAGTGCGCGATGCCTGGGGTCGTTCGTGCTACGACGCCGTCTTCGCCGGGTCCTGCTGGTCCCGCGAGGACAGGCGACCCGGGCAGCTCGAGGTTGCGCCCGAGTGGTGAGAGCCGAAGCCCTGTGCGTGCTGGACAGCAGCACGCTACATCAGCCCCCGGAGGTTCTGGTACGTGACCTTAGCCTTCGGGTCCGTGGGTTCAGGGATCCCACGGAGTAGCATTGCAACTGCGGTGACATTTTAGCTCGCGTGGGGGAAGAACGGGAGGCCGTCCGATCCCTTAGCGAGCTGGTGGTGTACTTGGCGCGCACGCGTGCGCGCGCCAGACAGAAGTGGGGGCTCGAGCTGACGTTGTTCCAAGTCGGCCTGGAGCTTGTCGAGCTCGGCCCTGCGGGCCTCCAGCTCCTCGTTCTACTGCTGGAGCTCATCACAGAGAGCTTGGAGGCGCGCGAAGCTCTCGCGCCGGTGCTCATCCTCCTGCGCTTCGGTGCGCGGGAGGAGAGCGCCGGGAGTTGGGGGAGTGGTGGCGGTGTCCGTCACGCCCGCCATGTTGCACTCTTGAGAGTGCAACCTACGGGGGGCGTGCTCCTTGTCGGAGCTGGAGCCGTGGCTGGAGGAGTCCTCCAGCAGGTCGTGGATGGTGGACGGCACGTAGCCGGTCATTGCCACGAGTCGAGAACCCGTGGATGGGAAGGCCGCCGCCCGTTGCTCCGTTGTCGAGGCCTGCGTGGGGGCCTCGAGGCGAAGATTGCTGAGGAGGGCGGCAACTGCGCTCAGATCCCCGGAGGGAGCCTGGTCACGGACGGCGACAAGGATGGGCACGAGCTCTTCCGTGGTGGTGGTGACGAAGTCGAGGGTGACGAAACGAATCCAGCCCCCCGACGCGGGTGCACCGGCGTGGGTGAAGGAAGCCATTGAGAAGGCGAAGCGGGAGATGATGTCAACACGCGAAGATCCCCTACTTGGCACGCCAACTATCGGTGTTTCAAGCACCAGCAATACG
Source organism: Rhipidocladum racemiflorum (assembly GCA_036346355.1). Lineage (NCBI taxonomy): Eukaryota > Viridiplantae > Streptophyta > Magnoliopsida > Poales > Poaceae > Rhipidocladum > Rhipidocladum racemiflorum. The sequence goes on from CM070571.1 coordinate 28,714,708, forward strand.
ATTTTTTGGTCTAGGGGGGTCGCGCGTTCCCTCTCCTCGAATGGCCTGACTTAAGGGAGCCCAAAGTGTATACTAGTTCGGGCTGAATATCCCTACTCCAGTTTGTTCGCTGTGTATATGCCCTTCTGAGGTATTACAATCGCCACTTCCAGGAGGAAGTTAGAGTTTGTTCGTTGTCCAAGTGTTCTCTCAAAATGTTCTCACACAATGTTCTCGCACACCCTGTTCTCCCTTATATAGACAGGAGCGGCGGGTTACACGGGAGCTCCTCTAAAGAAAGGAAAAAAGAAGGAGAAGGATTGTCTTGTCTAGGGGTTTGATCATCGGGCTTGGCGTCCAATCGGCCTCCACCTCCCCGCGTGCTTGGTCGGTAAGCTTGCAGTGGAAGGAAGGTTTCGTCCTGTTGGGGGGACGTGATGCGCCGTCTCGTACGCTTGTCAGGCGACTGGTTTTAATGGCGAATAACCCTTGAGGCCTTGGGAGGGAACGTTCCCTCCTGTTGCGTGACAGAGCGATGGGATCGGAGCCTGATTTCGCAGGCGGCTCCCCTGACACCTTGGGAAGGAGCCACCTACTCGACACCTGACGTCCCGGACGCCGACGGCGTAAGGTGTACTGAGTGCCGGAACGCCCAACCGGAGGGCTCTCCGACCCGGGCGGTCGGAGAAGGTTGGACGGGGTGTTCAAGCTGGAGCCTGATCGAGGACCGAGCTTGTCTGCGGCCCACAGGTCTCCAGCTGGAGCTGGGCCTTGAAGGCAGCCCGCTCGAGGTTCCGGGCTGCTGGGAATACCCAGTGCCAACCCTGAGGGGGGGGGGGGGCGAGCGGGGCAGCCGCTCCGGGCCCCCCCAAACCATAGGCCCCACCTCTGTACTACATGTATTAGTATTAGACTATTATTATATATTGTATATAACAGATTTTATGATAGATTTGTCGATTTGGTACTTGAGAAATGAAGCATCTAAATATGTTAGAAGAAACTTTTAAGGTAATACTGTAATATGTGTTTCTTACTTTACTTGTTTCTTGATATGAATATTTTTTTGGGATGCACCTTAAGTGTTTATTGGTAACACTTATATTATTATTATTATTATTATTATTATTATTATTTAATTAATTAATTAATTAGAAAGGCCTCCGTTTTAAATCTCAGGACCGTTACTGAGAATACCCATGGTATAAATATTCGTCACTATGAATGCTAGAAACGACTTACAATCTGAATCTCACAGGCTCACAGCGATCACTAAATTACTAGTACTAACCTGTCGCATGCGTGCTTGTAAAAAAAAAAGAAAGGGATTTCAAAGTCGTCCCCTGCGATTGAAATAGCGATCGATTCAGGGACGTGACATGAACCGCCAACCACCAACCCCTCATAACAACACGGGTACTACCAGTACACACGCACACAATCCGTATACGCAGGCAATAAATCCATCGTCCCAGCCGGTTGATCTGACCGGACAGGACGAACTAGTACTGCATGCTATTAACGCAAGAGACTCTTTGGCACAGTACGCATCAGATGCGCCCATGCTAGCTTGTATCAGTAGCTACTAGGAGCTAGCTAGCATTGCTAATCTTCCTACGTTCGTTTCCGTGTAAGAGCAGCTAGCGTCCTGTTGGACTCTGATGTGATCGATCTGGAATCTTTGCAAGGAAGACAGTTGCCGCGCTTTCCTGATCGTGCCCTAAATTAGGCTAAGTCCGATTCGTGAGAAACCGTGAAAGGTCAAGTGTTGCCATCAAGCTAGCCGGTGTGATCGACATGCTAAATTGAGCTGGACTGCTGTTGTTGTTGTTTTTTTTTTTTGGGTGTGTGTGAAACAATATAAGTTTCGTTTAGATGGTTGAAATTAGAAGGGCCTCGAGGTTGTACGGGGATAGATGTTCTTTTTTTCTTTTTAGAGGAACACGTTTTTTCCTTTGCGAGGTAACCCTCAGGAATTGTACACTCCACTAGCGATAGCGATTCAATCTCCTCGAGTAGTTGAACGTTTACGCGACATGACACCGGTCGTTGCAAACCTTATTTTGGCGTCGCGGTAGCCAGGAAGTTGGTGTTAGAAATAAGGCCTAAGCTACAAAGAATAGTATCATATTGCTAGTTGAGAGAGGAGAATACCAGTTTAAAAGGGAGAGCTCCCACCATGTCTTGTAATGAGGTATATGGAGGGTGAGGAGCACGGCTAAAGTCACACGCACGCACGCGCGTATTTCGCGAATTACCGCGTGTTTCCGTGCACTAGATTAAATCCTGGCACGTTTAAACCCTCTTTTAAATTTCGGTTTCTGAGAATTGAAACAGTCATGATAATGGCATCAGTTTCTAATAGAAACAGTCATTTGAATGACCTGCAGTATACTAGCGTTTAATGGTGTTGTAATGGTCAATTATTGGCCATTACTGGTGCGAGGCTATAAAATCTGGAGACGTCCAGACTAAAATGAGTTTTTTACTCTGGCACTCGCGTTCATCCACTGATCTGTGTTGCGTCTTCGTGCTGCTCTCGTTCTTCACCGACCTTCCTCTCGGCGTGCACCGCGAGGCAAGGAGAGCGGGATCTCCGAACCGTTGTCGCAGCGAGAACCTGCACGGGGGCGGCAATAAGGTTTCTGGGCAGCGCAACTGCGCGACTGCTCGAGCTTCCTCTGCGTCGACTACTTCCTCTACGGCCGGTCGCTACTACGCTGCATCCTTTTCGTCATCAAGCCCATCGTAAGAATTCTTTCATCTGTTCATCTCGTACACATCATTTCTAGATCTACTTTTCAGAAAATATATGGTATTTTCTAGATCTACTTTTTAGAAATATGTGGTATCTTCTATCTAGCTTGTTGTGTTTGATTATTTTGAAATTATGTTTCATATTCAAATCTGAAATCAAAATAATACGGCACTACCAACTCTTCATCTCCATTCCTCGAACCAGACAAGCGGGCGGAATAATCAGCTGCCTACATATGTTCATCTCGCTAGACTCAAAACCTCAAGCAATATCGATCTTGTATGGACGTAATCGTACGCTGATCGCAAACAATAACTGCTGAAGATCTCAAGCGAAAACAACGTACACGACTCGAGCTCCGATGGACGTACGTAGTACGTGTTGGCTGTCGACCAGAACCAGGACGATGAAGCCAAGTGCTAGCTACCGGGCGGCGAAATTTGCCGCGCTGAAGATCATTCCACTCTCTTAAGAGTGCGGTCACTCAGGCATTAATTTCCCCGACGAAATAACCGTGATTAGCTCGGTGAACAAGATCAGCAGCAATTAAGGTGCTTGGAAGGTAGATGCAGGGAACTAATCACTCCCATGTCCCATTCAACCTCCCTTGAGCCATTCATTACCACTGCTTGTACTCGATCCGATAGTAAGTGACGAGAGAGAAGGAAAGAGTGGCCCCAGTTCGATCTGGATCTGCCCTCCGGGTGACACGTGGATCTAGATGCAGAGCACTATTTTTTTTCCAGCTGATTTTCGCGGAAATGACGAAAGCTTTGCATATGCAGTGATGCAGGTGCCGTCAAATGCTATGCAGTGATGCTGCAGCGCGTATACGCTTCGCGAAGGAAGGAATTTTAAAAAATAGTTTATGTTTTATAGGACTTACACATTTTCTGTATTATAAATAAGGTATTTATAATACAGAAAAGTGTATTATAAAGGTATTTATAATAGGGGATACTAATTTGATGTAAAACAGATAAACTCCTAATCCAAATTGGATGGACTCTATTTGTTGGTAGACGGATCCGAATCAATCTCCTGCTTGTCTTTCCATATATTACACATTCCCTTTTACAAAAAAAGATGAATAGAATAAAGAGAGAGCTTTGCCCTCATACATCTGTGTGAGATTCTACTTGCGCTTTTACTGTTGTCTCATGTGGGCGTGCTGTCGATTGGTGCGGGTGAACAACTATGTTTCACAACACGTTATCAGTACAATCGTTTTACACTGCATCGGTCGACACTGCATCGAGTTTATCCTGCGACGCGCAATCATCCTACTACAAGCCCTATGTAAGTTCGAACTACGTATGTTGATCGCGCGTGAACGATCAATTAAAATCCTGCATATTGTTTTCATCTTAATTAGATTACATGTTAATCTAATCCCTTTTAGATCAAAGTTACTGTTCATCTTTTTTTAATTAAAAAAGGAGAAATAAAGGGCATGCGCAATGAAGCCTCGGCTTCCACGCATGACGATGGCTAGCAGCCGCACAGCAGCACACCCGAGGCGCCACTGGATTTTCGGCCGCCAGCCGACCCGCGCCACGACCCCGTCGGCTGCTCCCACGCTTGGCCCCTGCCGGTTGTATGGAGGAGAGGCGGCTAGGGCTTGGGAACCCTAGTCGCCGATTTATTCAAGGACATGTGGGCCTTGTGGGAAGGTTGGGCTGGACGGCTCCTTCGTTTTTTGTTCCCATAATAAAAAGAGGGGCAAATTTAATTGGTAAATTCTAGAAATTACTGTTAAATACTAGAAATTACTTTACTAGATTTATGGACTTTTGTAAAATTTGGTAAAATTATTATTTAGCACATACTAGAAGTTCCATACCCTGCTTTTATTTTCTGGCTTTTTTCATGTTTAATATGAGCTGAAATTAATTTTTCTGTTATTAAAGTAATTCTGAAAATTGCTTAACTATTAACAGAAAATTGTGAAAATTACTAGTGAAATTCTAGAAAATTTCATATAGCATATTATGAGCACCATGTCTCTGGATTAATTTTCTTAGCATTATTTCATATTTAATTTTTGTTGAAATTTACTTTCTGTTATTAAGTAATGATGAAAAATTGAGTGAACCTATTGCGATATTCACTCACTAACATCCCTTCTTGCTTGAGCTCACGGAACTCATTCTTCTTCATTTCCACCTTGCCATCTAGAATATGGGAGTGGCGAAAAGCAGTAGAAAACTCTGCCCAAGTGATAGTCTGAGGGTCATCATGAGTGACACTGTAGTTCTCCCACCATTCAGCAGCGGTTCCCTCTAACTGATGAGAAGCATAGAGAACCTTATCACGATCTGTGCACTGAGCAATGGCAAGCTTCTTCTCAATGGAGCAAATCCAATCATCTGCCTCCAAGGGTTCTGACGAGTTGGAGAAAGTAGGCGGATGAGTACTCATAAACTCTGCTAGCTTGGACTGCGGATGAGCTTGGGGAGGTGCAACAGCGGGGTTATGCTGAGTCAATAAATTAGCCAGGGCAGCGACAGTCTGATTCTGTTGGTTCATCATGTTGGTCATATTCTGCATCATAGTGTTCATGAGCTGAGTCTGAGCTACCAAAAAGTGCCTAAGATTCTGATCTATCACTATCAGTGGTGGAGGTAGGGCGTTGGGAGTGGCACTAGCACTTGCATTGTAACACCCCAGATTGTGACATTATAGATTTTGGCAATATGGTACGACTTTATACAAAGTTTTTGGGCTTTTCGGGGTGTTTGGGCCTCTCCGGGGGAGTTTGGGCCTTGCGGGAGCTAGTGTGGGCCTTGGGGGATGTGTTTGGGCCTTTGGTGGAGGCTCTTGGCCCATGTGGGGGAGTGGGGGGCTTAAATTTCAGCCCATGCGCCCCACCCCCTCTCCTCCCCTCCATGCACCCCTCCCCTCCCACCTAGCCGCCACCTCCTCCTCTCCTCTCCGCCCCATGCGCCACCATCCCCTTGCACCTCTCCTTCTCCCCTAGCCGGCCCTAGAGCCTCCACCTCCTTGCGATCTCGCTGTCCGGGAGCTCTCCGTCCAAGAAGATCCGGCGTTCCCGGCGTTTCTAACGTTCCCGACGATTGGAGGAGAGATCGGGTCGCGAGGAGGAGACGTTCGTCGACCGGGTGATCTGTCAAGAAGAGGTAAGGATTTGGAGTCTTGTTCGGTGTGGTCTAGGTGCTGTTAGATGGGTAAATTCATGGTTAAATTTGATGTATAGGCACTGTTTCTAGATGAGATTAGGGAGTTTGCAATTGTTGTCCTACGTTCTGTCTCGGGCAGATTGGGCACACGACCTATGGTTTGAGTTTTCGTAATTTTAGATTCGGAATTTGGTCATCCGCCTGTTGAAGAAGTTGTAGTTAATTGAAATACCTTTAATTTTACATAAAGAATGCTTAATTCTGTTAAGCCGTTTGAAAGTTATGGCTGTTTTACCGAACGTGTTCAAATCTATGACGTGATTGGGACAGATCACGTTGTTCTGTAGATTAAACAATTTTAGAGGCCGAATCAGCTTTTCCCAATACTAGGAAAAAGCTAGGAAATTTCCTAAGCTTCACGATGATGTACTCGTTTACTTGATTTGGAGACCTATAACTCAAGTTATGCTAGTTTGAAGCCTGTTGTCCCGTCGGGACAGATTCTCTGTTTTTCGGTTTTGGGAGTAGTTTGCGAAGTCGAGGTAGATGAGCGATTGCGTACTGTTTTGTGGGCACATTTTGAGTATGTGGTACCTATGTGCAGGTGGTGTGACCCCGGGAGTGCCCTCATCATCTCGCCAATCCGTCGCCCCCGGTTAAGGCAAGCGTATTGAAATGGGTACCGGGTTGTTTGTTGCTAGCCTTGACTCGATGCAAATGGATTACATGATATGATATTTTGCCATGTTGAGTGATTTCCCATGACATGATGAAAGTGGTTATTACGATGCTATTTAATGCTCAGTTCAGTTATATGCAAGTTGGTTATGTTTATGGCATAATTGCATTCATGGCATGAAATCTGGCCCGGTCGGTGAGAACGTCATAACTAGTCCGGTATAGTCGGTGAGAAAGTTATGACCAATCCGGAACACCATTGAGTAAGACATACCTCGTGATTCCATCCACCGCGGTGAATGGAAGCGAGGAGTTGGCACCCTCCATCTTCGGGATGGAAGGGGGAAGAGTGTGCACGCCGACGGGTGTGCACTCGGCAATACCGGTATGTGCTTCGAGGAGACATGTGCATTGCATTGCATTGCATACATGATAATGTTAATGAGTTGAGTACAATGAGATTGAGACATGGATATGATGTTGTATAGGGATTTGTGACTTGATCATGATGTTAAGCATGGTATGTAATGACGTTGGCATTGAATTGTTCTTTTCACTCCATTTCAATATACTTGCTGAGTGATGAACTCACGCTTGTGTTTATGTTGTTTTTCTTAGGTACTTTGACACCGATATGCGGGAAAGGGGCTTAGCGGCACTTCATTGCATAATTTCCACACAATTAGACAATATTTACCTTTCGGAGTTGTGATCATGAGTCTAGTGTGACGAAACTAGGATTATGAATTGTTCATGTGCTTGATTACATCCTTTACTTCGTATTGGTTCATGGAGTGGTTAAATTCATTATGCTAGACTTAAATTGCCGCGTTATTACCTGTTATTGCTGCTTTGGATGATTTCCATTGTGATACTATGGAATGTCGAGACTTTATAATTTGTGATAATAGGTTATAAAATATGGTAAAAGGTGTTCAGTTGGGGGCTTTCGCAACTAGAACACTGAGACTTCACGTTTTAACGCGTTTCGGGCCGTTTAGGCGTTTGGGCCGCTCCGGAAGTGTTGGGCTTGAGGGAAACTTCGTGGGCCGGTTGGTGGGACTCACTTGGCCCATGTGGGGGTGAGGAGGGGCAGAAAATCCTGCTGCCCTAGCCCTCCCCACCACCCATGCGCAGCCCCCAACCCCACTCCCCACAATCCCCACATCTCCACAACTCCCCACACCACACCTCACCCGTCCCCACCCCACCATCCCAAGGTGCTGCCGCCCCACCCCTCTCCTACCTTGTGGGCGCATCCCAAGGTCTTCTCCTCGCTGCCAAGGCGCTGTCCAAGCTGTTGGGAGGGGCTGCGATGAGGAGGATTGGTGGAAACGGCGCGTGGAAGGAAGTCGGGGGAGGAACGCGAAGGTTTGATCGTCGATTGGTGATTCTCCAAGAAGGTAATGGGGGGATCCTGTGGGGTAGATCTCTTGCTGCTGTAGAGGGGGATTATCATGTTTTTAGATCTAGGGAGGTGCTGCAATGGGGTAGAATTGATGAAAACTTGGATTGTATTCACGTTCTGTTCGGGCAGATTGGGAACCCGATCTTGGGCAGGAGTTTTCGCCAATTTAGAGTTTGAATCTGACCGTACGGACTTTTAGGAAGTTGTAGATAATTTCTTTATCTTTCCGTGCATATAAAGAAAGTTAAAATCCGCCCAGCCGTTTGGGAGATATGGCCGTTTTACCGAGCGCTGTCAAATCTGTGACGAGATTGGGACAGTTCGTGTTCAACGTTAGATTAAACAACATTAGAGTCCGAATTAGTCTTTCCTATAACTAGAAAAAGTTGGGAAATTTCCTAAGCTTCGCGATGGTGTACTCGTTTAATCAATTTGGAGTCCTAGAACAGAAGTTATGCCCATTGGAAGTCCGCTGTCCCGAAGGGACAGAATTGCTGTTTTCTGATTTTAGGAGTTGTATGCGAAGTCGGGTAGTGGGTTTTATTTGTGTACTGTTTTGTGGACTCGCTTTGAGTGTGTGGCACGTGTTTGCAGGTGGTGTGCCTTCGGAGTGCCCTCAACCTCTTGTCACTCCATTGCCCGTGGTTGAAGGCAAGTGTGTTGCGTGGATTGTATGCTATATGTGTTGCTAGAATTGATTGATAGCATTTGGAATAGATAACATGTTGTTTTGCCATGATTTACATGTTATAATTGGTAGGAGGTCCTTAGGCCATGATTTAAATGTTATCGATGATATGGTGTCCTCATGCCATGATTAACAATGTTTGTTGTTGACAAATGATTCACATGCCATGTTTTGAACGGTAAATCACAATTGTTGAATATGGTCCTACATGTGGAAATGCCATGTGTTGATATGCAATATGTCTATTTCTGTATACGTTGCTGTCCATTTTGCATACATGGCATATTTTCATGGCCGGCCGGTGAGATAAGTCATAACTATTCCGGTAGGGTCGGTGAGAACGATTATGACTAGTCCGGGCTATTCTTTTGAGTAAGTCCTACATCGTGATTCCATCACCGAGGTGAATGGAAGCGAGTGATAGGCACCCTTCATCTTCGGGATGGAAGGGAAAAGGGTGCATGCCGACGGTGTGTACTCAACCATACCGGTATGAGTATTCCAGAGACATGTGCATTGCATTGCATGAATGATATACATAAATGAAGATGTTTATGAGATGATGATGAGAGTACTCATGAGATGCTCATGAGATGATTATCATGTTGTTTTAAAGGATGTATATAATGTTAAACATGATGTGTTGTGATATAATTGTGGAGACCAGGATGATGGTGTGTTGTCTTGATCCTTGTTGTTCCATTACAATACACTTTGCTGAGTGATGAACTCATGCTTGTGTTTTATGTTGTTTGTTTATTTAGGTACAATGAAATCGGCGCGCGGGAAGGGGATTTAGCTACACTTCCTCACGTAGCACTCATAATCTAGATAATTCACCCATTTCAATGGAAACATGGCAATAACTTATGTTGATTGTGGTGTATGGAAATTATGTGTGTGGGTTTCCCTCATGTGTGTCATGTGGGTCTTTGGAGCGATTTGTTTTATCATCCTAGTCGTAGGTGATGCTCATCTATTGTTGTCGATGCTTATTGATATACATATTGATATGATGTTATGTTTCATGCCTAAACAAAGGAGATGCTGTCAAAATTTTCAATTATGCTAAATGATTACTTGCTGAAATTTTACCTTAAACTATGGTATTAAACGTGTTATGGTCTATGTTTGGTGACATTCTGGGCTTAGTACAAGCTGGGGTGTTACAGTTGGTATCGAGCGGTCAGTAGGTCCCTGCATTGTGTATTTAGTGTCATACTATTGGTTCAACTAAAATATGGAGTGGGATAACCTAGAAACATGGCTTAGGTTTTACTTAAAACTTTGCCATAGGATAGCAACATTAAAACTTGTGAAAGTGGAATAATTAATTTAAAACTTGACACACTCTGTTGCACAGTAGGAATGGGTATGGGTTAAAATGCGATGTTTTGCACGCATTGCGTGCAGTGGTTGTTGGGTTGTGATGCGATATGGTATTTTTCGGTTAACGCCGTCGTAGTTTATGCGAATTTGAGCAACCATCGATGTTGTTGGTGGTCAATCATGGGACAAAGAGAATGAAGTCTCTTTGTGAATGGTTAATGGGTATCGTGGTTACATGACGAATAAATGGTGAAAAAGATTCATGACATCGTTTTTAAGCATAAAAGAGTTGTTGAGCCAGGACGGTGAGAAAGTCATATAGAGACATATGACTAATCCGGAGTGCTCTTGAAGAATTCGCATTCGTGTTATGAATCGAGATTTCCATTGCTCTCTAGCATGAAAAGGAATGAATGTATAAATGCTGGTATTTTGGTTATGTTATGCAAGGGATTTGAGTTTCCCTTTCTCTTCGAGAGTTTTTGTGGCAGTTCTCTTCCAAGATGTTGATTTTGGTTAAAATGAAAAGTTTGGTGTGGTGAAAGCGAGTCGAGTTGTCTTTAGTTGTTGAGAACTTCCGTCAAGAGAATTGTGTGGAGTCTTTATTTGTTTGAGTGCTCCCCGATGCGAATTGTATCGCGTTGATTGGAGATTTGAGATTTCCTTTGCGGCTTGACTTAGGAAAAGCAAAAGGGTGGTCTTTCAATGTTATCAGGTTCTTTCCAAAGTGATTTGTGGCGCTTTGAGGTTCGAGTTGTTGTATGTGGTCTACTTGGATTCAAAAGAATCGCACTTCTTTTGCACTATTGATAGGAGCGAGAATAAGAAGGGCCTCGGGTTATTGTTGAGTATAATCTAAGAGCTATACTCGTGGGCTTCGTTGTTTGTGTGAATGGTTTGTGAGGGCGACATCCTCTTGGGAAAAGTGCCAATTGAGATTTGGTAGTGAGTTACGGTCCTAACTTGGGCTAGGTCTTTGGACATTAGTGAGGGTGGATGATGATGGAGATTGTTGATGTCGTGATTTGAATTTGGTTGAAAGTATCGTTGGGTGGAAGCAAATGTTATAGAAATTGTGATGTAAAATGCTTTGTCGTGGACATTGTCTTAGCTAGACGTCCCTGGGTGTGCGTTATGCCTGGGAGAGGATAGAATGAAAAGTGTAATGTGGTTGGCAGTTGAAAGGAAAGTATGGTTGATGTAGGCTATGAGCGAAGATGACATTAGTAAATTTTGATTCCTTGCGAAAAGGGGTCAAATAATTGGAAGAGATGGGGTTTTGCGTAAATGGTCTTTTTGGGGGGTTCAAGTTTGGAATCTCGGTTGACCGTTTTAATACTAATGGTGAAAAAAGGATGTGTTTCATGATGATTGTGTCATTCTGAGTTTATGAATTATGTTAGAGATTGAAGTAAATGAGGAAGCATGTCAAGTTGTACTTAGTTAAGCTAAGTCAAGTCACTCTTGTTAATAGATGGATTTGGAGAATTGAGTTGTCGTTGCTACTGTTTGAGTCTTTGCGTGGGTGTGTTGAGTTCGCAAAGAAGATGAGTCCCTAGTGGACATTGTTTTAGAGTTGACGTGTAAGATTCGAGGTCGAATCCAGTTAAGGGGGGAAGAATGTGATACTATGGAATGTCGAGACTTTATAATTTGTGATAATAGGTTATAAAATATGGTAAAAGGTGTTCAGTTGGGGGCTTTCGCAACTAGAACACTGAGACTTCACGTTTTAACGCGTTTCGGGCCGTTTTCGGGCGTTTGGGCCGCTCCGGGGAAGTGTTGGGCTTGAGGGAAACTTCGTGGGCCGGTTGGTGGGACTCACTTGGCCCATGTGGGGGTGAGGAGGGGCAGAAAATCCTGCTGCCCTAGCCTTCCCCACCACCCATGCGCAGCCCCCATCCCCTCTCCCTCATTCCCCACTTCTCCTCATCTCCCTCACCTCTCCTCTCCCTTCCCATCCGCTCCTTCCCTAGGTGCTGCCGCCCCACCCTCTCCGACCTGGTGGGCGCATCCCAAGGTCTCCTCCTCGCTGCCAAGGCGCTGTCCAAGCTGTTGGGAGGGGCTGCGATGAGGAGGATTGGTGGAAACGGCGCGTGGAAGGAAGTCGGGGGAGGAACGCGAAGGTTTGATCGTCGATTGGTGATTCTCCAAGAAGGTAATGGGGATCCTGTGGGGTAGATCTCTTGCTGCTGTAGAGGGGATTATCATGTTTTTAGATCTAGGGAGGTGCTGCAATGGGGTAGAATTGATGAAAACTTGGATTGTATTCACGTTCTGTTCGGGCAGATTGGGAACCCGATCTTGGGCAGGAGTTTTCGCCAATTTAGAGTTTGAATCTGACCGTACGGACTTTTAGGAAGTTGTAGATAATTTCTTTATCTTTCCGTGCATATAAAGAAAGTTAAAATCCGCCCAGCCGTTTGGGAGATATGGCCGTTTTACCGAGCGCTGTCAAATCTGTGACGAGATTGGGACAGTTCGTGTTCAACGTTAGATTAAACAACATTAGAGTCCGAATTAGTCTTTCCCTATAACTAGAAAAAGTTGGGAAATTTCCTAAGCTTCGCGATGGTGTACTCGTTTAATCAATTTGGAGTCCTAGAACAGAAGTTATGCCCATTGGAAGTCCGCTGTCCCGAAGGGACAGAATTGCTGTTTTCTGATTTTAGGAGTTGTATGCGAAGTCGGGTAGTGGGTTTTATTTGTGTACTGTTTTGTGGACTCGCTTTGAGTGTGTGGCACGTGTTTGCAGGTGGTGTGCCTTCGGGAGTGCCCTCAACCTCTTGTCACTCCATTGCCCGTGGTTGAAGGCAAGTGTGTTGCGTGGATTGTATGCTATATGTGTTGCTAGAATTGATTGATAGCATTTGGAATAGATAACATGTTGTTTTGCCATGATTTACATGTTATAATTGGTAGGAGGTCCTTAGGCCATGATTTAAATGTTATCGATGATATGGTGTCCTCATGCCATGATTAACAATGTTTGTTGTTGACAAATGATTCACATGCCATGTTTTGAACAGTAACCGTCAATTGTTGAATATGGTCCTACATGTGGAAATGCCATGTGTTGATATGCAATATGTCTATTTCTGTATACGTTGCTGTCCATTTTGCATACATGGCATATTTTCATGGCCGGCCGGTGAGATAAGTCATAACTATTCCGGTAGGGTCGGTGAGAACAGTTATGACTAGTCCGGGGCTATTCTTTTGAGTAAGTCCTACATCGTGATTCCATCACCGAGGTGAATGGAAGCGAGTGATAGGCACCCTTCATCTTCGGGATGGAAGGGGGAAAAGGGTGCATGCCGACGGTGTGTACTCAACCATACCGGTATGAGTCTTCCAGGAGACATGTGCATTGCATTGCATGAATGATATACATAAATGAAGATGTTTATGAGATGATGATGAGAGTACTCATGAGATGCTCATGAGATGATTATCATGTTGTTTTAAAGGATGTATATAATGTTAAACATGATGTGTTGTGATATAATTGTGGAGACTGGGATGATGGTGTGTTGTCTTGATCCTTGTTGTTCCATTACAATACACTTTCTTTGAGTGATGAACTCATGCTTGTGTTTTATGTTGTTTGTTTATTTAGGTACAATGAAATCGGGCGCGGGAAGGGGATTTAGCTACACTTCCTCACGTAGCACTCATAATCTAGATAATTCACCCATTTCAATGGAAACATGGCAATAACTTATGTTGATTGTGGTGTATGGAAATTATGTGTGTGGGTTTCCCTCATGTGTGTCATGTGGGTCTTTGGAGCGATTTGTTTTATCATCCTAGTCGTAGGTGATGCTCATCTATTGTTGTCGATGCTTATTGATATACATATTGATATGATGTTATGTTTCATGCCTAAACAAAGGAGATCTTTGTCAAAATTTTCAATTATGCTAAATGATTACTTGCTGAAATTTTACCTTAAACTATGGTATTAAACGTGTTATGGTCTATGTTTGGTGACATTCTGGGCTTAGTACAAGTAGGGTGTTCTGATTGGTATCAGAGCGGGCTGTAGGTCCCTGCATTGTGTATTTAGTGTCATACTATTGGTTCAACTAAAATATGGAGTGGGATAACCTAGAAACATGGCTTAGGTTTTACTTAAAACTTTGCCATAGGATAGCAACATTAAAACTTGTGAAAGTGGAATAATTAATTTAAAACTTGACACACTCTGTTGCACAGTAGGAATGGGTATGGGTTAAAATGCGATGTTTTGCACGCATTGCGTGCAGTGGTTGTTGGGTTGTGATGCGATATGGTATTTTTCGGTTAACGCCGTCGTAGTTTATGCGAATTTGAGCAACCATCGATGTTGTTGGTGGTCAATCATGGGACAAAGAGAATGAAGTCTCTTTGTGAATGGTTAATGGGTATCGTGGTTACATGACGAATAAATGGTGAAAAAGATTCATGACATCGTTTTTAAGCATAAAAGAGTTGTTGAGCCAGGACGGTGAGAAAGTCATATAGAGACATATGACTAATCCGGAGTGCTCTTGAAGAATTCGCATTCGTGTTATGAATCGAGATTTCCATTGCTCTCTAGCATGAAAAGGAATGAATGTATAAATGCGGTATTTTGGTTATGTTATGCAAGGGATTTGAGTTTCCCTTTCTCTTGAGAGTTTTTGTGGCAGTTCTCTTCCAAGATGTTGATTTTGGTTAAAATGAAAAGTTTGGCTGTGGTGAAAGCGAGTCGAGTTGTCTTTAGTTGTTGAGAACTTCCGTCAAAGAGAATTGTGTGGAGTCTTTATTTGTTTGAGTGCTCCCGATCACGAATTGTATCGCGTTGATTGGAGATTTGAGTTTTCCTTTGCGGCTTGACTTAGGAAAAGCAAAAGGGTGGTCTTTCAATGTTATCGGGTTCTTTCCAAAGTGATTTGTGGCGCTTTGAGGTTCGAGTTGTTGTATGTGGTCTACTTGGATTCAAAAGAATCGTACTTCTTTTGCACTATTGATAGGAGCGAGAATAAGAAGGGCCTCGGGTTATTGTTGAGTATAATCTAAGAGCTATACTCGTGGGCTTCGTTGTTTGTGTGAATGGTTTGTGAGGGCGACATCCTCTTGGGAAAAGTGCCAATTGAGATTTGGTAGTGAGTTACGGTCCTAACTTGGGCTAGGTGCTGGACATTAGTGAGGGTGGATGATGATGGAGATTGTTGATGTCGTGATTTGAATTTGGTTGAAAGTATCGTTGGGTGGAAGCAAATGTTATAGAAATTGTGATGTAAAATGCTTTGTCGTGGACATTGTCTTAGCTAGACGTCCCTGGGTGTGCGTTATGCAGGAGAGGATAGAATGAAAAGTGTAATGTGGTTGGCGATTGAAAGGAAAGTATGGTTGATGTAGGCTATGAGCGAAGATGACATTAGTAAATTTTGATTCCTTGCGAAAAGGGGTCAAATAATTGGAAGAGATGGGGTTTTTGCGTAAATGGTCTTTTGGGGGTTCAAGTTTGGAATCTCGGTTGACCGTTTTAATACTAATGGTGAAAAAGGATGTGTTTCATGATGATTGTGTCATTCTGAGTTTATGAATTATGTTAGAGATTGAAGTAAATGAGGAAGCATGTCAAGTTGTACTTAGTTAAGCTAAGTCAAGTCACTCTTGTTAATAGATGGATTTGGAGAATTGAGTTGTCGTTGCTACTGTTTGAGTCTTTGCGTGGGTGTGTTGAGTTCGCAAAGAAGATGAGTCCCTAGTGGACATTGTTTTAGAGTTGACGTGTAAGATTCGAGGTCGAATCCAGCTTAAGAGGAAGAATGTGATACTATGGAATGTCGAGACTTTATAATTTGTGATAATAGGTTATAAAATATGGTAAAGGTGTTCAGTTGGGGGCTTTCGCAACTAGAACACCGAGACTTCACGTTTAACGCAGCGTTTCGGGCGTTTAGGGCGTTTGGCCCGCTCCGGGGAAGTGTTGGGCTTGAGGGAAACTTCGTGGGCCGGTTGGTGGGACTCACTTGGCCCATGTGGGGGTGAGGAGGGGCAGAAAATCCTGCTGCCCTAGCCCTCCCCACCACCCATGCGCAGCCCCCATCCCCTCTCCCCTCATTCCCCACTTCTCCTCATCTCCCCTCACCTCTCCTCTCCCTTCCCATCCGCCTCCTTCCCTAGGTGCTGCCGCCCCACCCTCTCCTACCTTGTGGGCGCATCCCAAGGTCTCCTCCTCGCTGCCAAGGCGCTGTCCAAGCTGTTGGGAGGGGCTGCGATGAGGAGGATTGGTGGAAACGGCGCGTGGAAGGAAGTCGGGGGAGGAACGCGAAGGTTTGATCGTCGATTGGTGATTCTCCAAGAAGGTAATGGGGGGATCCTGTGGGGTAGATCTCTTGCTGCTGTAGAGGGGGATTATCATGTTTTTAGATCTAGGGAGGTGCTGCAATGGGGTAGAATTGATGAAAACTTGGATTGTATTCACGTTCTGTTCGGGCAGATTGGGAACCCGATCTTGGGCAGGAGTTTTCGCCAATTTAGAGTTTGAATCTGACCGTACGGACTTTTAGGAAGTTGTAGATAATTTCTTTATCTTTCCGTGCATATAAAGAAAGTTAAAATCCGCCCAGCCGTTTGGGAGATATGGCCGTTTTACCGAGCGTTGTCAAATCTGTGACGAGATTGGGACAGTTCGTGTTCAACGTTAGATTAAACAACATTAGAGTCCGAATTAGTCTTTCCCTATAACTAGAAAAAGTTGGGAAATTTCTTAAGCTTCGCGATGGTGTACTCGTTTAATCAATTTGGAGTCCTAGAACAGAAGTTATGCCCATTGGAAGTCCGCTGTCCCGAAGGGACAGAATTGCTGTTTTCTGATTTTAGGAGTTGTATGCGAAGTCGGGTAGTGGGTTTTATTTGTGTACTGTTTTGTGGACTCGCTTTGAGTGTGTGGCACGTGTTTGCAGGTGGTGTGCCTTCGGGAGTGCCCTCAACCTCTTGTCACTCCATTGCCCGTGGTTGAAGGCAAGTGTGTTGCGTGGATTGTATGCTATATGTGTTGCTAGAATTGATTGATAGCATTTGGAATAGATAACATGTTGTTTTGCCATGATTTACATGTTATAATTGGTAGGAGGTCCTTAGGCCATGATTTAAATGTTATCGATGATATGGTGTCCTCATGCCATGATTAACAATGTTTGTTGTTGACAAATGATTCACATGCCATGTTTTGAGCAGTAGCAGTCAATTGTTGAATATGGTCCTACATGTGGAAATGCCATGTGTTGATATGCAATATGTCTATTTCTGTATACGTTGCTGTCCATTTTGCATACATGGCATATTTTCATGGCCGGCCGGTGAGATAAGTCATAACTATTCGGTAGAGTCGGTGAGAACGATTATGACTAGTCAGGGCTATTCTTTTGAGTAAGTCCTACATCGTGATTCCATCACCGAGGTGAATGGAAGCGAGTGATAGGCACCCTTCATCTTCGGGATGGAAGGGGGAAAAGGGTGCATGCCGACGGGTGTGTACTCAACCATACCGGTATGAGTATTCCAGGAGACATGTGCATTGCATTGCATGAATGATATACATAAATGAAGATGTTTATGAGATGATGATGAGAGTACTCATGAGATGCTCATGAGATGATTATCATGTTGTTTTAAAGGATGTATATAATGTTAAACATGATGTGTTGTGATATAATTGTGGAGACTGGGATGATGGTGTGTTGTCTTGATCCTTGTTGTTCCATTACAATACACTTTCTTTGAGTGATGAACTCATGCTTGTGTTTTATGTTGTTTGTTTATTTAGGTACAATGAAATCGGCGCGCGGGAAGGGGATTTAGCTACACTTCCTCACGTAGCACTCATAATCTAGATAATTCACCCATTTCAATGGAAACATGGCAATAACTTATGTTGATTGTGGTGTATGGAAATTATGTGTGTGGGTTTCCCTCATGTGTGTCATGTGGGTCTTTGGAGCGATTTGTTTTATCATCCTAGTCGTAGGTGATGCTCATCTATTGTTGTCGATGCTTATTGATATACATATTGATATGATGTTATGTTTCATGCCTAAACAAAGGAGATGCTGTCAAAATTTTCAATTATGCTAAATGATTACTTGCTGAAATTTTACCTTAAACTATGGTATTAAACGTGTTATGGTCTATGTTTGGTGACATTACGGGCTTAGTACAAGCTGGGTGTTATTCTGATTGGTATCAGAGCGGGCTGTAGGTCCCTGCATTGTGTATTTAGTGTCATACTATTGGTTCAACTAAAATATGAAGTGGGATAACCTAGAAACATGGCTTAGGTTTTACTTAAAACTTTGCCATAGGATAGCAACATTAAAACTTGTGAAAGTGGAATAATTAATTTAAAACTTGACACACTCTGTTGCACAGTAGGACTGGGTCTGGGTTAAAATCGATGTTTTGCACGCATTGCGTCTGATGGTTGTTGGGTTGTGATGCGATATGGTATTTTTCGGTTCTAACGTAAGTAGTTTATGCGAATTTGAGCAACCATCGATGTTGTTGGTGGTCAATCATGGGACAAAGAGAATGAAGTCTCTTTGTGAATGGTTAATGGGTATCGTGGTTACATGACGAATAAATGGTGAAAAAGATTCATGACATCGTTTTTAAGCATAAAAGAGTTGTTGAGCCAGGACGGTGAGAAAGTCATATAGAGACATATGACTAATCCGAGTGCTCTTGAAGAATTCGCATTCGTGTTATGAATCGAGATTTCCATTGCTCTCTAGCATGAAAAGGAATGAATGTATAAATGCTTTGGTATTTTGGTTATGTTATGCAAGGGATTTGAGTTTCCCTTTCTCTTGAGAGTTTTTGTGGCGATTCTCTTCCAAGATGTTGATTTTGGTTAAAATGAAAAGTTTGGCTGTGGTGAAAGCGAGTCGAGTTGTCTTTAGTTGTTGAGAACTTCCGTCAAGAGAATTGTGTGGAGTCTTTATTTGTTTGAGTGCTCCCGATGCGAATTGTATCGCGTTGATTGGAGATTTGAGTTTTCCTTTGCGGCTTGACTTAGGAAAAGCAAAAGGGTGGTCTTTCAATGTTATCAGGGTTCTTTCCAAAGTGATTTGTGGCGCTTTGAGGTTCGAGTTGTTGTATGTGGTCTACTTGGATTCAAAAGAATCGTACTTCTTTTGCACTATTGATAGGAGCGAGAATAAGAAGGGCCTCGGGTTATTGTTGAGTATAATCTAAGAGCTATACTCGTGGGCTTCGTTGTTTGTGTGAATGGTTTGTGAGGCGACATCCTCTTGGGAAAAGTGCCAATTGAGATTTGGTAGTGAGTTACGGTCCTAACTTGGGCTAGGTCTTTGGACATTAGTGAGGGTGGATGATGATGGAGATTGTTGATGTCGTGATTTGAATTTGGTTGAAAGTATCGTTGGGTGGAAGCAAATGTTATAGAAATTGTGATGTAAAATGCTTTGTCGTGGACATTGTCTTAGCTAGACGTCCACTGGGTGTGCGTTATGCAGGAGAGGATAGAATGAAAAGTGTAATGTGGTTGGCGCTGAAAGGAAAGTATGGTTGATGTAGGCTATGGCGAAGATGACATTAGTAAATTTTGATTCCTTGCGAAAAGGGGTCAAATAATTGGAAGAGATGGGGTTTTGCGTAAATGGTCTTTTGGGGGTTCAAGTTTGGAATCTCGGTTGACCGTTTTAATACTAATGGTGAAAAAGGATGTGTTTCATGATGATTGTGTCATTACGAGTTTATGAATTATGTTAGAGATTGAAGTAAATGAGGAAGCATGTCAAGTTGTACTTAGTTAAGCTAAGTCAAGTCACTCTTGTTAATAGATGGATTTGGAGAATTGAGTTGTCGTTGCTCTTTGTTTGAGTCTTTGCGTGGGTGTGTTGAGTTACAAAGAAGATGAGTCCCTAGTGGACATTGTTTTAGAGTTGACGTGTAAGATTAGAGGTCGAATCCAGTTAAGGGGGAAGAATGTGATACTATGGAATGTCGAGACTTTATAATTTGTGATAATAGGTTATAAAATATGGTAAAAGGTGTTCAGTTGGGGCTTTCGCAGCTAGAACACTGAGACTTCACGTTTTAACTTGCGTTTGGGCCGTTTTAGGCGTTTGGGCGCTCAGGGAAGTGTTGGGCTTGAGGGAAACTTCGTGGGCCGGTTGGTGGGACTCACTTGGCCCATGTGGGGGTGAGGAGGGGCAGAAAATCCTGCTGCCCTAGCCCTCCCCACCACCCATGCGCCGCCCCAGCCCCTCGCCCCTCAATCCCACTTCTCCTCATCTCCCCTCACCTCTCCTCTCCCTTCCCATCCGCTCCTTCCTTAGGTGCTGCCGCCCCACCCCTCTCCTACCTTGTGGGCGCATCCCAAGGTCTCCTCCTCGCTGCCAAGGCGCTGTCCAAGCTGTTGGGAGGGGCTGCGATGAGGAGGATTGGTGGAAACGGCGCGTGGAAGGAAGTCGGGGGAGGAACGCGAAGGTTTGATCGTCGATTGGTGATTCTCCAAGAAGGTAATGGGGGATCCTGTGGGGTAGATCTCTTGCTGCTGTAGAGGGGATTATCATGTTTTTAGATCTAGGGAGGTGCTGCAATGGGGTAGAATTGATGAAAACTTGGATTGTATTCACGTTCTGTTCGGGCAGATTGGGAACCCGATCTTGGGCAGGAGTTTTCGCCAATTTAGAGTTTGAATCTGACCGTACGGACTTTTAGGAAGTTGTAGATAATTTCTTTATCTTTCCGTGCATATAAAGAAAGTTAAAATCCGCCCAGCCGTTTGGGAGATATGGCCGTTTTACCGAGCGCTGTCAAATCTGTGACGAGATTGGGACAGTTCGTGTTCAACGTTAGATTAAACAACATTAGAGTCCGAATTAGTCTTTCCTATAACTAGAAAAAGTTGGGAAATTTCCTAAGCTTCGCGATGGTGTACTCGTTTAATCAATTTGGAGTCCTAGAACAGAAGTTATGCCCATTGGAAGTCCGCTGTCCCGAAGGGACAGAATTGCTGTTTTCTGATTTTAGGAGTTGTATGCGAAGTCGGGTAGTGGGTTTTATTTGTGTACTGTTTTGTGGACTCGCTTTGAGTGTGTGGCACGTGTTTGCAGGTGGTGTGCCTTCGGGAGTGCCCTCAACCTCTTGTCACTCCATTGCCCGTGGTTGAAGGCAAGTGTGTTGCGTGGATTGTATGCTATATGTGTTGCTAGAATTGATTGATAGCATTTGGAATAGATAACATGTTGTTTTGCCATGATTTACATGTTATAATTGGTAGGAAGGTCCTTAGGCCATGATTTAAATGTTATCGATGATATGGTGTCCTCATGCCATGATTAACAATGTTTGTTGTTGACAAATGATTCACATGCCATGTTTTGAGCAGTAGCAGTCAATTGTTGAATATGGTCCTACATGTGGAAATGCCATGTGTTGATATGCAATATGTCTATTTCTGTATACGTTGCTGTCCATTTTGCATACATGGCATATTTTCATGGCCGGCCGGTGAGATAAGTCATAACTATTCCGGTAGGGTCGGTGAGAACAGTTATGACTAGTCAGGGGCTATTCTTTTGAGTAAGTCCTACATCGTGATTCCATCACCGAGGTGAATGGAAGCGAGTGATAGGTACCCTTCATCTTCGGGATGGAAGGGGGAAAAGGGTGCATCTTGAAGCGGGTGTGTACTCAACCATACCGGTATGAGTATTCCAGGAGACATGTGCATTGCATTGCATGAATGATATACATAAATGAAGATGTTTATGAGATGATGATGAGAGTACTCATGAGATGCTCATGAGATGATTATCATGTTGTTTTAAAGGATGTATATAATGTTAAACATGATGTGTTGTGATATAATTGTGAGACTGGATGATGGTTTGTTGTCTTGATCCTTGTTGTTCCATTACAATACACTTTGCTGAGTGATGAACTCATGCTTGTGTTTTATGTTGTTTGTTTATTTAGGTACAATGAAATCGGCGCGCGGGAAGGGGATTTAGCTACACTTCCTCACGTAGCACTCATAATCTAGATAATTCACCCATTTCAATGGAAACATGGCAATAACTTATGTTGATTGTGGTGTATGGAAATTATGTGTGTGGGTTTCCCTCATGTGTGTCATGTGGGTCTTTGGAGCGATTTGTTTTATCATCCTAGTCGTAGGTGATGCTCATCTATTGTTGTCGATGCTTATTGATATACATATTGATATGATGTTATGTTTCATGCCTAAACAAAGGAGATGCTGTCAAAATTTTCAATTATGCTAAATGATTACTTGCTGAAATTTTACCTTAAACTATGGTATTAAACGTGTTATGGTCTATGTTTGGTGACATTCTGGGCTTAGTACAAGCTGGGGTGTTACAGTTGGTATCAGAGCGGGCTGTAGGTCCCTGCATTGTGTATTTAGTGTCATACTATTGGTTCAACTAAAATATGGAGTGGGATAACCTAGAAACATGGCTTAGGTTTTACTTAAAACTTTGCCATAGGATAGCAACATTAAAACTTGTGAAAGTGGAATAATTAATTTAAAACTTGACACACTCTGTTGCACAGTAGGAATGGGTATGGGTTAAAATGCGATGTTTTGCACGCATTGCGTGCAGTGGTTGTTGGGTTGTGATGCGATATGGTATTTTTCGGTTAACGCCGTCGTAGTTTATGCGAATTTGAGCAACCATCGATGTTGTTGGTGGTCAATCATGGGACAAAGAGAATGAAGTCTCTTTGTGAATGGTTAATGGGTATCGTGGTTACATGACGAATAAATGGTGAAAAAGATTCATGACATCGTTTTTAAGCATAAAAGAGTTGTTGAGCCAGGACGGTGAGAAAGTCATATAGAGACATATGACTAATCCGAGTGCTCTTGAAGAATTCGCAGTCGTGTTATGAATCGAGATTTCCAGTGCTCTCTAGCATGAAAAGGAATGAATGTATAAATGCTGGTATTTTGGTTATGTTATGCAAGGGATTTGAGTTTCCCTTTCTCTTCGAGAGTTTTTGTGGCAGTTCTCTTCCAAGATGTTGATTTTGGTTAAAATGAAAAGTTTGGCTGTGGTGGCGAAGTCGAGTTGTCTTTAGTTGTTGAGAACTTCCACAAGAGAATTGTGTGGAGTCTTTATTTGTTTGAGTGCTCCCGATGCGAATTGTATCGCGTTGATTGGAGATTTGAGTTTTCCTTTGCGGCTTGACTTAGGAAAAGCAAAAGGGTGGTCTTTCAATGTTATCGTGGTTCTTTCCAAAGTGATTTGTGGCGCTTTTGAGGTTCGAGTTGTTGTATGTGGTCTACTTGGATTCAAAAGAATCGTACTTCTTTTGCACTATTGATAGGAGCGAGAATAAGAAGGGCCTCGGGTTATTGTTGAGTATAATCTAAGAGCTATACTCGTGGGCTTCGTTGTTTGTGTGAATGGTTTGTGAGGCGACATCCTCTTGGGAAAAGTGCCAATTGAGATTTGGTAGTGAGTTACGGTCCTAACTTGGGCTAGGTCTTTGGACATTAGTGAGGGTGGATGATGATGGAGATTGTTGATGTCGTGATTTGAATTTGGTTGAAAGTATCGTTGGGTGGAAGCAAATGTTATAGAAATTGTGATGTAAAATGCTTTGTCGTGGACATTGTCTTAGCTAGACGTCCCTGGGTGTGCGTTATGCCTGGGAGAGGATAGAATGAAAATTGTAATGTGGTTGGCGCTGAAAGGAAAGTATGGTTGATGTAGGCTATGAGCGAAGATGACATTAGTAAATTTTGATTCCTTGCGAAAAGGGGTCAAATAATTGGAAGAGATGGGGTTTGCGTAAATGGTCTTTGGGGGGTTCAAGTTTGGAATCTCGGTTGACCGTTTTAATACTAATGGTGAAAAAAGGATGTGTTTCATGATGATTGTGTCATTCTGAGTTTATGAATTATGTTAGAGATTGAAGTAAATGAGGAAGCATGTCAAGTTGTACTTAGTTAAGCTAAGTCAAGTCACTCTTGTTAATAGATGGATTTGGAGAATTGAGTTGTCGTTGTTATCGCTTGAGTCTTTGCGTGGGTGTGTTGAGTTACGCAAAGAAGATGAGTCCCTAGTGGACATTGTTTTAGAGTTGACGTGTAAGATTCGAGGTCGAATCCAGTTAAGGGGGGAAGAATGTGATACTATGGAATGTCGAGACTTTATAATTTGTGATAATAGGTTATAAAATATGGTAAAAGGTGTTCAGTTGGGGGCTTTCGCAACTAGAACACTGAGACTTCACGTTTTAACGCGTTTCGGGCCGTTTTCGGGCGTTTGGGCCGCTCCGGGGAAGTGTTGGGCTTGAGGGAAACTTCGTGGGCCGGTTGGTGGGACTCACTTGGCCCATGTGGGGGGTGAGGAGGGCAGAAAATCCTGCTGCCCTAGCCCTCCCCACCACCCATCGCAGCCCCCATCCCCTCTCCCCTCATTCCCCACTTCTCCTCATCTCCCCTCACCTCTCCTCTCCCTTCCCATCCGCTCCTTCCCTAGGTGCTGCCGCCCCACCCCTCTCCTACCTTGTGGGCGCATCCCAAGGTCTCCTCCTCGCTGCCAAGGCGCTGTCCAAGCTGTTGGGAGGGGCTGCGATGAGGAGGATTGGTGGAAACGGCGCGTGGAAGGAAGTCGGGGGAGGAACGCGAAGGTTTGATCGTCGATTGGTGATTCTCCAAGAAGGTAATGGGGGGATCCTGTGGGGTAGATCTCTTGCTGCTGTAGAGGGGGATTATCATGTTTTTAGATCTAGGGAGGTGCTGCAATGGGGTAGAATTGATGAAAACTTGGATTGTATTCACGTTCTGTTCGGGCAGATTGGGAACCCGATCTTGGGCAGGAGTTTTCGCCAATTTAGAGTTTGAATCTGACCGTACGGACTTTTAGGAAGTTGTAGATAATTTCTTTATCTTTCCGTGCATATAAAGAAAGTTAAAATCCGCCCAGCCGTTTGGGAGATATGGCCGTTTTACCGAGCGCTGTCAAATCTGTGACGAGATTGGGACAGTTCGTGTTCAACGTTAGATTAAACAACATTAGAGTCCGAATTAGTCTTTCCCTATAACTAGAAAAAGTTGGGAAATTTCCTAAGCTTCGCGATGGTGTACTCGTTTAATCAATTTGGAGTCCTAGAACAGAAGTTATGCCCATTGGAAGTCCGCTGTCCCGAAGGGACAGAATTGCTGTTTTCTGATTTTAGGAGTTGTATGCGAAGTCGGGTAGTGGGTTTTATTTGTGTACTGTTTTGTGGACTCGCTTTGAGTGTGTGGCACGTGTTTGCAGGTGGTGTGCCTTCGGGAGTGCCCTCAACCTCTTGTCACTCCATTGCCCGTGGTTGAAGGCAAGTGTGTTGCGTGGATTGTATGCTATATGTGTTGCTAGAATTGATTGATAGCATTTGGAATAGATAACATGTTGTTTTGCCATGATTTACATGTTATAATTGGTAGGAGGTCCTTAGGCCATGATTTAAATGTTATCGATGATATGGTGTCCTCATGCCATGATTAACAATGTTTGTTGTTGACAAATGATTCACATGCCATGTTTTGAACGGTAACCGTCAATTGTTGAATATGGTCCTACATGTGGAAATGCCATGTGTTGATATGCAATATGTCTATTTCTGTATACGTTGCTGTCCATTTTGCATACATGGCATATTTTCATGGCCGGCCGGTGAGATAAGTCATAACTATTCCGGTAGGGTCGGTGAGAACAGTTATGACTAGTCCGGGGCTATTCTTTTGAGTAAGTCCTACATCGTGATTCCATCACCGAGGTGAATGGAAGCGAGTGATAGGCACCCTTCATCTTCGGGATGGAAGGGGGAAATGGGTGCATCTTGAGCGGGTGTGTTCTCAACCATACCGGTATGAGTATTCCAGGAGACATGTGCATTGCATTGCATGAATGATATACATAAATGAAGATGTTTATGAGATGATGATGAGAGTACTCATGAGATGCTCATGAGATGATTATCATGTTGTTTTAAAGGATGTATATAATGTTAAACATGATGTGTTGTGATATAATTGTGGAGACCGGGATGATGGTGTGTTGTCTTGATCCTTGTTGTTCCATTACAATACACTTTGGCCGAGTGATGAACTCATGCTTGTGTTTTATGTTGTTTGTTTATTTAGGTACAATGAAATCGGCGCGCGGGAAGGGGATTTAGCTACACTTCCTCACGTAGCACTCATAATCTAGATAATTCACCCATTTCAATGGAAACATGGCAATAACTTATGTTGATTGTGGTGTATGGAAATTATGTGTGTGGGTTTCCCTCATGTGTGTCATGTGGGTCTTTGGAGCGATTTGTTTTATCATCCTAGTCGTAGGTGATGCTCATCTATTGTTGTCGATGCTTATTGATATACATATTGATATGATGTTATGTTTCATGCCTAAACAAAGGAGATGCTGTCAAAATTTTCAATTATGCTAAATGATTACTTGCTGAAATTTTACCTTAAACTATGGTATTAAACGTGTTATGGTCTATGTTTGGTGACATTCTGGGCTTAGTACAAGCTGGGGTGTTACAGTTGGTATCAGAGCGGGCTGTAGGTCCCTGCATTGTGTATTTAGTGTCATACTATTGGTTCAACTAAAATATGAAGTGGGATAACCTAGAAACATGGCTTAGGTTTTACTTAAAACTTTGCCATAGGATAGCAACATTAAAACTTGTGAAAGTGGAATAATTAATTTAAAACTTGACACACTCTGTTGCACAGTAGGAATGGGTATGGGTTAAAATGCGATGTTTTGCACGCATTGCGTGCAGTGGTTGTTGGGTTGTGATGCGATATGGTATTTTTCGGTTAACGCCGTCGTAGTTTATGCGAATTTGAGCAACCATCGATGTTGTTGGTGGTCAATCATGGGACAAAGAGAATGAAGTCTCTTTGTGAATGGTTAATGGGTATCGTGGTTACATGACGAATAAATGGTGAAAAAGATTCATGACATCGTTTTTAAGCATAAAGAGTTGTTGAGCCAGGACGGTGAGAAAGTCATATAGAGACATATGACTAATCCGGAGTGCTCTTGAAGAATTCGCATTCGTGTTATGAATCGAGATTTCCATTGCTCTCTAGCATGAAAAGGAATGAATGTATAAATGCTTTGGTATTTTGGTTATGTTATGCAAGGGATTTGAGTTTCCCTTTCTCTTGAGAGTTTTTGTGGCGATTCTCTTCCAAGATGTTGATTTTGGTTAAAATGAAAAGTTTGGCTGTGGTGAAAGCGAGTCGAGTTGTCTTTAGTTGTTGAGAACTTCCGTCAAGAGAATTGTGTGGAGTCTTTATTTGTTTGAGTGCTCCCGATGCGAATTGTATCGCGTTGATTGGAGATTTGAGTTTTCCTTTGCGGCTTGACTTAGGAAAAGCAAAAGGGTGGTCTTTCAATGTTATCGTGGTTCTTTCCAAAGTGATTTGTGGCGCTTTGAGGTTCGAGTTGTTGTATGTGGTCTACTTGGATTCAAAAGAATCGTACTTCTTTTGCACTATTGATAGGAGCGAGAATAAGAAGGGCCTCGGGTTATTGTTGAGTATAATCTAAGAGCTATACTCGTGGGCTTCGTTGTTTGTGTGACTGGTTTGTGAGGGCGACATCCTCTTGGGAAAAGTGCCAAGTGAGATTTGGTAGTGAGTTACGGTCCTAACTTGGGCTAGGTCTTTGGACATTAGTGAGGGTGGATGATGATGGAGATTGTTGATGTCGTGATTTGAATTTGGTTGAAAGTATCGTTGGGTGGAAGCAAATGTTATAGAAATTGTGATGTAAAATGCTTTGTCGTGGACATTGTCTTAGCTAGACGTCCCTGGGTGTGCGTTATGCCTGGGAGAGGATAGAATGAAAAGTGTAATGTGGTTGGCAGTTGAAAGGAAAGTATGGTTGATGTAGGCTATGAGCGAAGATGACATTAGTAAATTTTGATTCCTTGCGAAAAGGGGTCAAATAATTGGAAGAGATGGGGTTTTGCGTAAATGGTCTTTTTGGGGGGTTCAAGTTTGGAATCTCGGTTGACCGTTTTAATACTAATGGTGAAAAAAGGATGTGTTTCATGATGATTGTGTCATTCTGAGTTTATGAATTATGTTAGAGATTGAAGTAAATGAGGAAGCATGTCAAGTTGTACTTAGTTAAGCTAAGTCAAGTCACTCTTGTTAATAGATGGATTTGGAGAATTGAGTTGTCGTTGCTACTGTTTGAGTCTTTGCGTGGGTGTGTTGAGTTCGCAAAGAAGATGAGTCCCTAGTGGACATTGTTTTAGAGTTGACGTGTAAGATTCGAGGTCGAATCCAGTTAAGGGGGGAAGAATGTGATACTATGGAATGTCGAGACTTTATAATTTGTGATAATAGGTTATAAAATATGGTAAAAGGTGTTCAGTTGGGGGCTTTCGCAACTAGAACACTGAGACTTCACGTTTTAACGCTGCGTTTGGGCCGTTTAGGGCGTTTGGGCGCTCAGGGAAGTGTTGGGCTTGAGGGAAACTTCGTGGGCCGGTTGGTGGGACTCACTTGGCCCATGTGGGGGTGAGGAGGGGCAGAAAATCCTGCTGCCCTAGCCCTCCCCACCACCCATGCGCAGCCCCCAACCCCGCTCCCCGCATTCCCCACATCTCCTCATCTCCCCTCACCTCTCCTCTCCCTTCCCATCCGCTCCTTCCCTAGGTGCTGCCGCCCCACCCCTCTCCTACCTTGTGGGCGCATCCCAAGGTCTCCTCCTCGCTGCCAAGGCGCTGTCCAAGCTGTTGGGAGGGGCTGCGATGAGGAGGATTGGTGGAAACGGCGCGTGGAAGGAAGTCGGGGGAGGAACGCGAAGGTTTGATCGTCGATTGGTGATTCTCCAAGAAGGTAATGGGGGGAATCCTGTGGGGTAGATCTCTTGCTGCTGTAGAGGGGGATTATCATGTTTTTAGATCTAGGGAGGTGCTGCAATGGGGTAGAATTGATGAAAACTTGGATTGTATTCACGTTCTGTTCGGGCAGATTGGGAACCCGATCTTGGGCAGGAGTTTTCGCCAATTTAGAGTTTGAATCTGACCGTACGGACTTTTAGGAAGTTGTAGATAATTTCTTTATCTTTCCGTGCATATAAAGAAAGTTAAAATCCGCCCAGCCGTTTGGGAGATATGGCCGTTTTACCGAGCGCTGTCAAATCTGTGACGAGATTGGGACAGTTCGTGTTCAACGTTAGATTAAACAACATTAGAGTCCGAATTAGTCTTTCCTATAACTAGAAAAAGTTGGGAAATTTCCTAAGCTTCGCGATGGTGTACTCGTTTAATCAATTTGGAGTCCTAGAACAGAAGTTATGCCCATTGGAAGTCCGCTGTCCCGAAGGGACAGAATTGCTGTTTTCTGATTTTAGGAGTTGTATGCGAGAAGTCGGGTAGTGGGTTTTATTTGTGTACTGTTTTGTGGACTCGCTTTGAGTGTGTGGCACGTGTTTGCAGGTGGTGTGCCTTCGGGAGTGCCCTCAACCTCTTGTCACTCCATTGCCCGTGGTTGAAGGCAAGTGTGTTGCGTGGATTGTATGCTATATGTGTTGCTAGAATTGATTGATAGCATTTGGAATAGATAACATGTTGTTTTGCCATGATTTACATGTTATAATTGGTAGGAGGTCCTTAGGCCATGATTTAAATGTTATCGATGATATGGTGTCCTCATGCCATGATTAACAATGTTTGTTGTTGACAAATGATTCACATGCCATGTTTTGAACGGTAACCGTCAATTGTTGAATATGGTCCTACATGTGGAAATGCCATGTGTTGATATGCAATATGTCTATTTCTGTATACGTTGCTGTCCATTTTGCATACATGGCATATTTTCATGGCCGGCCGGTGAGATAAGTCATAACTATTCCGGTAGGGTCGGTGAGAACAGTTATGACTAGTCCGGGGCTATTCTTTTGAGTAAGTCCTACATCGTGATTCCATCACCGAGGTGAATGGAAGCGAGTGATAGGCACCCTTCATCTTCGGGATGGAAGGGGGAAAAGGGTGCATGCCGACGGGTGTGTACTCAACCATACCGGTATGAGTATTCCAGGAGACATGTGCATTGCATTGCATGAATGATATACATAAATGAAGATGTTTATGAGATGATGATGAGAGTACTCATGAGATGCTCATGAGATGATTATCATGTTGTTTTAAAGGATGTATATAATGTTAAACATGATGTGTTGTGATATAATTGTGGAGACTGGGATGATGGTGTGTTGTCTTGATCCTTGTTGTTCCATTACAATACACTTTGCTGAGTGATGAACTCATGCTTGTGTTTTATGTTGTTTGTTTATTTAGGTACAATGAAATCGGCGCGCGGGAAGGGGATTTAGCTACACTTCCTCACGTAGCACTCATAATCTAGATAATTCACCCATTTCAATGGAAACATGGCAATAACTTATGTTGATTGTGGTGTATGGAAATTATGTGTGTGGGTTTCCCTCATGTGTGTCATGTGGGTCTTTGGAGCGATTTGTTTTATCATCCTAGTCGTAGGTGATGCTCATCTATTGTTGTCGATGCTTATTGATATACATATTGATATGATGTTATGTTTCATGCCTAAACAAAGGAGATGCTGTCAAAATTTTCAATTATGCTAAATGATTACTTGCTGAAATTTTACCTTAAACTATGGTATTAAACGTGTTATGGTCTATGTTTGGTGACATTCTGGGCTTAGTACAAGCTGGGGTGTTACATCCATTATGATATATCATGTGGTATTTTGTTGTTGCTCCGAATCATGGAAAAACAAAGGAGATGCTGCTGAAATTTTCGGTTTTAGCATTTGCTTCTTTGCTGTAATTTATCTTTATTTGTGGTTTTTAGATGTTGACTAGTCTATGTTTGGTAACATTCAAGCATACTAGATGCTAGGGTGTTACATGCATGGGCATCCATTGGTGAACTACGATTAGCTCCAGAACGAGTGTCAACAATCTGCGGGGTAGGACAAGGGTTGTTAGGTAAGAGGGAAAAGCAATATATAAGTGGTAAGATCATTTAGGGGAGCAGGTAATACCCAAGGACAACGATCAACCAGGGGAATAGCTGAAAAGGCTACAAAACAAAGAGGCAATAAACTCTTCAGCTTAAGGGGTGGTTCAACACAATGCCTCAAGCAAGAATACAAGACACCTGACACACAAGCAACAAAAGAAATCCAAATACATGCAGACTACACGTTACTAAACTAAAAAGCGATGGCATGCTCCAAAGCAAATAGCACTATTAATTTATCCTATATTGGAGGCTTCTCGGGCATTCTCTCGATGACTTATCTCTTCCAGTAGCTCCTTCACTGGTCTTGAAAGGTATAACTCCTCCTTTTCTTGGTCGGCATGGGTGCAGAAGACATGAAGCTTAAGAAGTTTCACGAGATGACATCAAGTTAAACTTGTTTTTCAAAACAATATTTTAGCAAAGGAGAGAAATAAGAACCTAGGAATGAGATAAGAGGAGACAACTATGAAATATCAATTCATTGGTTTGATTTAGAAAATTATTTTGAAATTCTTTCTAAGAAGACCATGCTAACTAGGGTTACGTCCTATAGTCGAGATGGCTCTGATACCAATTTTGTTGGGACCCAGATTTACGAATAAAAAACCCTTTGTGTATATAGCACTAGTCTAGGACCATGCTAGTGCACACAGTGGCAACAAAGTTGAAATATTAATCCATTCATCGAATTAACTAAGAAAGTAGCAAATAATAACAATGTACCTTATGGTCAAAGCTTACATAATTGTGCCTTAAGAGCTTAAGAAACAAATAAACTCTTGCAGCGGAAATAAAATAACTTGAGCCATACGACATGCCACAGGCAATCGTCTGGAGAAACGCCATCCTAGTTCTCGTAGTCTTCATAGTACTCCTCCTCGTAGAACTCAGTATTTCCCTGTTCTTCCTCAGCAACTAATCAACAAAGGCATAAAGCCGTGAGTACAAAAAGTACTCAGCAAGCCGTAGGGAATGATGCAAATAATGTATGGCTTAACAAATGATAGTCGTATGGTTATTTTGCAGAAAGCAATAACTTGAATGTAATTACTATAAATTCAAAGCATAATTGATAAAAGATAATAAATAACTGGTAAACCAATGATAAACAATAACAAAAGATTGGTTAGGCATCACTCACACCATCTGAAACCATCATCAACCATCAAACTCAACATTATTAACTTTTGACATCAAGGCAACAGTGAACTCCCCGTTCACTTCCAACAATTCTATCATCCAACATTTTATAAAAACTCTATACCTCGTGTGAAATTCCCAGGTACGTCCATGACCGCGGACACAGCTAATCGATTAGTTTTAAATACTCTACAGAGGTTGTACAACTTTACCCATAAGACATGATCATCTCTTAATGCCACGCAATTATCACACTCCCTTTGGTGTGCGGTAGAGAGATCACGACAAGGCCTTTACAATGCTCTATCTAAACCTAGTACTGCCCGCTAAGGTTTCACCCCTCAATGCCCCCTTTTGCGCCATGTGAGCCTACCTGTCCATCCTTCCATCCCGGAACCCATACAACCACAACAGTACTCAAATTTAGACATTACAAATTAATTAGATAGGTCTGTCCCATACCAGACATGTATTTGTACAGTTCAGCCCAGTTCAATGGTGCACATGATTAAATCCTTAAATAATCTCAAGCAAGACAACCACATCCCACATGTGCTAGCGCCACCCCCTTTACTGCACGATCACTTGCCCGAGTGAAAAATAATTTTGTATAACCAAGACCAATGGCACACCCTGCCTTGGTATAAAAAATTTTACAACAGTGGCTACCCGCCACGATTCCATATCTCATTAAATCCAAATTATTAATTCATTATGTGACGTGAACCCATCTTACAACTAAGCATGTCTAAGCATAGTTACGATAACCCTATGTTGGTATTACAATTATGTCCAACTATTAAATGACTCAACCTAGGGTGATAATGGATACATGGCATCTCAATTAATCACGGTGGCATAATGACAATCAGGTATTTAGCTATTTTCAGTAAATAATACTTGTAAACAAATAGCATGGAATTGTATGAAATAAAGTAATTTTGCAAACATGGGTCCAATATGATCAAGGACTACGACTTGCCTTGTTGATCAACTGCAGTTGCTGAGTCTTGGTCTCCAAATCCTACACTCAGGCCCTAGGGATTAATGTCTAGTGGAAAAGAAAGCAACAATGCAAATAAATACCAAAATAGAGACACAAACAACATCAAAAGTAAAAATAAATGGCTCTGGAATGTAGAGCTTGATTTTATGAATGTTCGGAAACTGAAATCGCCTCAATCGGAGTTCGTATGAGTGAGAACAGGCTTCTGGAAGTTTAAAAATTAGAGAAATAGAAAAAGGCTATTTTCTAAATTTATTTTAAAGGAAAATATATTTATTGCATAATGCTGACGTCATATAGGATTTCAGAAATTAAAACAAATCTGGAAAAAGGGTTTAGAGGCTGACAGGTGGGCCCTTGGTCTATGGACCCAGTCCATGGGTTCCGATCGGTCCATGGTAGACCGGGCTCATGAGAATAGTGCCAGGGCTGACATCAACAATACGTGGCGCTGAAACGGATGTTACGCAGGCGCTGAGGCTGACGCGGCACGGTGACTTGGCATGAGGGCAGACGCGGTGGTGCCACGTTGGACCGAGCTCGGGTGGGCTTCCGGCGAGGGGAACAGTGGCACGTAGACACCGGATGCGAGGGAGATCACCCGGGAGGCGGCGAATACCGATCGGATCAGGTGCGGGACTTTGGGCTTTCGATAGGGGATGATGCGATGAACTCAAAGAAGCAACCATCTCGGCGGAGGTGCACCAGAGTGGTAGATCGGCACGAGGAAGACGGCAATAGCAGTGACAGAACTTTGGCGATCTTGCGCGGATGGATGGTGGACTATTAGGCAACGGCAGGGCAGCATTGGAATCAGCAAGAGGAGAACCTCGGAGAGGGTGCGGCTTGACTTATAAAGCCTTAAAACATAGAATTGACGCGGAAAACACGGGCAACAACAGACACAAGCGGGACTCGTGCAGCGCTAGGGTTCGGCTCTGGCGCCATGTGAGTGGATCGGGCCGAGCAACGCGGAGCATCGACGAGGCGGAGCTAGACAAGTGGCTGGGCTGGGGGAAAACATACAGGACGAGAAATGGACTATGAGGATTCATCCCAAGAGGGTTTTGCAAATAATAAAAAAACATTTTTCGATTTTATAAATGACCAGAAATTCAAATAAAAGCAAATAAATTCAAATAAATAGCAAATTAATTCAGAAAAAATACTAAAAAATTCCTTGAAACACAAGTATGACTAAAATCTTTTATTTGATACATAGATTAATTAAATAAAATCTTTTGATTAATTGAACATTCAAATTAAGCTTTAATTATTTCAAGAAAAATCCAAATGGTTCTTTTTTACTCTGAAACTTTTCAAAACTCAAAAAATTGGGATGTTACACTTAAAGACTTAGAAATATTTAAAATTTGGTATGATAGACTGGGTCATCCTGTGTTGGATATGATGAGAAGAATAATTAATAATTCTGCAGGCCATAGCATAAAAACTACAAAATTTTCTAAATCTGAAGATTTTGTATGCCCTGCTTGTGCCAAAGGAAAGCTTACAGTCAGACACTCTTACCTAAAGGTTAGGGAGGAATCCCTGAATTTCCTAGAGAGAATTCAGGTTGATATCTTTGGACCTGTTCAGCCCCTATCGGGCCCCTTCAGATATTTCATGGTACTAATAGATGCTTTTACTAGATGGTCCCACATATGTCTCTTATCTACTAAGAAGCATGCATTTGCTAAATTAATTACCCAGATTATTAAGTTAAGAGCCTTCTTTCTAGAAGAAATGATCAAATCTATTTGCATGGACAATGCTAGTGAGTACCTCAAAAGTATTTAATGATTATTTTATGGCTCTGGGTATTAATATAGAGCATTCTAGACCTCATACTCACACTCAAAATGGCCTCGCAGAGTCATTAATTAAAAGAATAAAATTTAATGCTATGCCACTTTTGCATAACAGTAGGCTACCCACCAGCTGTTGGGGCCACACAGTACTGCATTCTGTGGTATTAATTCAACTCAGACCAACTGCATATCATGAAATTTTCCCTTTGCAGATAGTGCATGTAAAAGAACCAAGTATTTCACATATGTGAAAATTTGGTTGTATTGTATACGTGCCAATCTTCCCACCATAGCGTACCACTATGGGCCCTTATCGGAAGTTGAGGATCTATGTAGGTTATGAATGTCCATCAATAATAAAAATACCTTGAGCCTATGACAGGGGATTTGTACACGGCTCGGTACGCTGATTGTATTTTTGATGAGGATAATTTTTTGGCATTAGGGAGATATAAGTACCATATTAAAGAATGCTAAGAAATTGATTGGAATGTCACTAGCATTCAGTCCTTAGATCCACACACTAAAGAAACCGAACTTGAAATTCAGAGGATAATAAGTTTGCAACAAATAGTTAATAATCTGCCAGATGCCTTCACTGATCATAAGGGAGTGACAAAATCTTATATACCTACAGTAAACGCACCTGAAAGCGTGGAAATACCCCTGAAAGATATTGAACGCACTCTTGCCCCTCACAATAAAAAGAGAGGAGGTCTCCAGGTGCACGGGACTCAATTTCGTGGAGACATCCACAAAAACAGAGGACCGATCAAATAAGATCACTACATGTGATAAATGGAAGAAGCTCAACCTGATGTTGAGAAAATCCCTGAAGTGAGCCATCCTAGAGATGAAAATATCCCTAAAGTGACCCATCCTGAAGATGATAATCCCAGCGTACATTTATGCGCACAATCTAATGTTGGGAAGTTGGAACACCCAAACTCCATCATTATGAGAAATCATGAGGAGCTGGAAGAAATAAATGAAGAAATATCCACCAATTATGTGGATTCAAGAGAATTATATAAGATAAAGACTACAGTTATCGATATTTATTTTGCCTCTGAAATTGCTAAAACTCTTAAACTAGATCTAGAACCAAAGTCCATGGTAGAGTCCAAGAAGCGCTCAGATTGGGTCAAATAGAAAGAAACAATTGAGGCAGAATTTTGCTTACTTAATAAGAGAAGTTTTTAGTCCTGTTGACTGAACACCTTCTAAATTGTTCCTTGTAGGATCAAAATGGGTTTTCATTCGAAAAAGAAATAGAAATAACCAGGTAGTGAGATATAAAGCAAGGCTTGTAGCACAAAGGCTCACACAGAGACCCGGCATTGATTACAATGAAACATATTCTCCTATATTGAGTGAAATAACATTTCGATATTTAATATCAATGGCAGCAAGCTTAAATTTAACCATGCAGTTGATGGATGTAGTGACCGTATATTTATGTGGGTCACTAGATACAGATATTTATATGAGAGTCCCTGGAGGAGTCAAAGTTTTGTATCCTAATAATCGCAACATGTATAGCGTTAAATTACAGAGATCACTATACGGATTAAAATAGTCGGAAGGGTATGGTACAACCGACTTAGTGAATTCCTCCTGAAGAAGGGATATTCAAATAATGTCGATCGTCCCTATGTGTTCATAAAGAAATCACATAATTGATTCTGTATCATCTCGATATATGTTGATGATCTGAATATTATCGAAACCACAGAGGAGATAAAGGAAGCTAGTGCTTACCTCACGACGGAGTTTGAGATGAAAGCTTTGGGTAAAACCAAATTTTGCTTAGACCTGTAGCTTGAGCATTTCCCAGATAGAATTTTTGTACACCAGTCTGCCTATACAAAGAAGGTATTGAAAAGATTTAGGCCTCGTTTGGCAACTTGGAACCGAGCCGTTTCTACTAGAATCTGGGAGAAACCCAGCCAAACGGGTTAAAGGTCGGAACGATTCTCCTCGGATCATTTCTTCTTTTTCCACGCTGGGGTCAAATCGCCCTCCACCCCGGTTCACAGAATCCAGACAGCTAGCCAAACGGTTTCTAGACAGTGATTCTGATTCTTCTGGAACATTTCTACCAAGAATCTGGAACCATTTCCGTTTCTACTAGAATCTGAAATCGTACCAAATAGGGCCTTGATATGGATAAATCTTATCCTTTAAAAACCTCTATGGTTGTGAGATCCCTTGAAGCATATAAAGATCTATTTAGACCAATGATGAAAAATGAGGAAGTCTTAGGACCTGAAGTCCCATATTTAAGTACTATTGGTGAGCTTATGTATCTTGTAAATTGCACAAAGCCTGATATTGCATTCGCAGTAAATTTGCTAGAAAGACACAGTGCAACCTCAACCAGAAGGCATTGGGTAGATGTCAAGACTTTACTCAGATATCTCCAAGGTACTTAAGATTTATGTTTATTTTATCGAAAGAACCAAGACTTAGCCATGGTGGGATATACGGATGCTAGCTATTAGTCTGATTCCCATAGTGCCAAATCTCAAACTGGTTTTGTGTTTCTCTACGGTGGTACAACCATTTCTTGGTGGTCTTTTAAGCAGACCTTAGTAGCTACTTCTACCACTCAGAGATTATATCTTTGTATGAAGCCTCACGTGAGTGCGTTTGGCTGAGACGTGTAATTAACCATATCCAGAAGTCATGTGGTCTTAATATCGTCGATACCCTATGTTGCTTGTGTTGCACAAATGCAAATAGGTTATGTAAAAAGCAATATCATGAAGCACATTTCCCCTAAATTTTTCTATCCTCACGAACTCCAGAAGAATGTTGAGGTAAAAATAATGCAAATTAAGTTATGTGAAAATCTAGCAGAATTATTCACAAAATCTTTGCCAAAGTCTACTTTCCAAAGATGCATTAACGGCATTGGAATGAGATGATTTAGAGATTTGCAGAGTTCAGAAGGAGTGAATCCCTGAGCCATGACCCCCTTTTGCATGATCATGAAAATCATATTTTATATTCTGAAGATTATAAGTTGTACTATTTTCCCTTAGTGAGTTTTCCTAAAGTTTCTCACATAAAGGTTTTTAATGAGGCAACTAGTGTAACAAGGAGTGCGAGTGCAATGCACTACTATTTTCTCCATCCCCTTTTTCCACTGGGTTTTTGTGAGGAGTTTTTAACGAGACATATGCATTACACGGTATTCGCCCAAGGGGGTATTGTAAAATAGATAGATTCCTAGTCCAAGTTGAATGGACTATATCCGTTAGTGGGCGAATCCGAATCTATCTCTTGCTTGTCTTTCAATATATGGGTCATCCCTTTGTACAGAAAAAGATGAATAAAATAAAGAGAGAGCTTTGCTCCCATACATCTGTGTGTGCTTCTATTTGCGCTTCTACTTTTGTTTATGTGTTCGTGTGAGTATGCTGTTGATTGGTGCGGGTGAACAACTACGATTCACAACATAATTAACCGTGATACTTGTCATGCAAGATTTCAGATAATATGGATGAGAGAGAACGACGGGACAGGAAGAAGTCACCTGCCATGCAACGAACGGAAGTTACATTTTATCTTTAATTTTGAGAAATTTTACGGTGGATAACATAGGTAGTAAATAGTGGTAGTAGAAATCAAATCTAACCATCCATTTCTCAAGGGTATTTTAGGCTTTTCCTATCCATTCATCAGAGGTATTTTAGACTTTTCCTAATTCGTTCACAGTTTTGGATTCACCGAATACCTGATGATCTTCAGAGGCTTCTTATCCATTTATCCGCCATTCATCAAGATTATAGGACGTGTTTTATCATAGAGGACAAATAATATGATAGAAGTTTTTACCACTTTACCCCTTTCTGAATTTTACTATCAATACTACATGTGGTAGTATAACTAGATGTAAATTAATTTCAACCATTAGATTTAAAGAAATGGACGGCTTATATTAATTTTAATCCACCGTAAAAGAGCTCTTAATTTTACCTATATACGAATGATACTCTCTTCGTTCTAAATTAAGTGTTGTTTTAAGTGTTGAAAAGTTTTTTTAGTTGACGTTTTAGGATTCCATGGTGTTTGCACATTTCTTCCTAGACTACCTATGGTTCTGTAACATTTTAATGTGACGAAAAATGTTAGAAATAAGGCAAGTGTGGCCCATTAATCTCTAATGCCAAAGCTACAAAGAATAGTATCATATTGCTAATTGAGAGAGAAGAGTACCAATTTAAAAGGGAGAGCTCCCACCATGCCTTGTAATGAGGTATATGGAAGGGTGAGGAGCACGGCTAAAGTCACACGCACGCGCGCGCGCGTATTTCGCGAATTACCGCGTATTTTTCCCGCGTGACTTGTGACTTGCGACGTCGCGAGTCGCCGTGCAGTGGATTAAATCCTGGCACGTTTAAACCCTTTTATTTTGATTTCTCTCTGAGTCATTTACTGAGAATTGAAACAGCCATGATAATGGCGTCAGTTTCCAATAGAAACAGTAATTTGATGACAGCAGTTACTAGTGTATAATGGTGCTGTAACGGTCAATTTATTGACCGTTCGATCTTGAGGCTATAAGGTCCGAGACGTCCCATCGATGTGAAGTTTTTTGCCCTAGCACTCGCGTTCATCCAGTGATCTGTGTTGCGTCTTCGTCGCTCGTTCTTCGCCGACCTTCCTCTCTCGGCGTGCACCGCGAGGCAAGGAGAGCGGGATCTCGAGCCGCTGTCGCAGCGAGAACCTGCGGGGCGGCAATAAGGTTTCTTGGCAGGCTAATCGCGACCGCTCGAGATTTCTCTGCGTCGACTACTTCCTCTACGGTCACTCGCCGCTTCCATTTCGTCATCAAGCCCATCGTAAGAATTCTTCCCTCTGTTCATCACTTTCCAGAAAATATGTGGTATTTTCTAGATCTACTTTTTAGAAATATGTGGTATCTTTTGTCTAGCTTGCTGTGTTTGATTATTTTGGAATTATGTTTCATATTCAAATCTAAAATCAAAATAATACCTAGATGTTTAACATTCCAGAAA
This sequence comes from Rhipidocladum racemiflorum, assembly GCA_036346355.1. NCBI lineage: Eukaryota > Viridiplantae > Streptophyta > Magnoliopsida > Poales > Poaceae > Rhipidocladum > Rhipidocladum racemiflorum. Next base: position 28,754,741 of record CM070571.1, read on the forward strand.
CCTTATTGTATTATTTGTATGATTGTGATTCAGCAATGGCTGGTGCAAGTGATGCCATGAAACCTGAGAGGTTCAATGGTCAGAACTTCCGTAGGTGGCAGACTAGAGCCAAGTTTTGGCTCATGTCTCTGGGTATGTGGTGGGTGATTTTCCCTGAATACCCGCTTACGGATGAGGAGAATGCGCAGTTTGAGAATGCGAATAACACCGCATTGGGCTGCATTCTGACCATCTTGGCAGATCAGTTATACGATGTGTATATGAATTACACATCTGCCACTGAGTTGTGGTTGGCTCTCGAACAAAAATATGCGTAAGCCGAGGTCAATTCTTTGGTTGTATACATCACGAGCAACTATTCGATTTTACCATGGATGAGTCTAAATCGATTGTTGCTCAAGCGCATGACTTTCACCTACTAGTGGGCGAGATTGCACATTTGGGATGTGCTTTACCTGCAAAATTTGTGGTCAGGCATTGTAGCTAAACTTCCTCATCTTGGAGGAATTTTGCCACTGGTCTAAAACACAAGAGGAAGAGATTTCAATTGAAGATCTCATTGCAGCCCTCGACGTGGAAGAAAAAGCGAGCCAAAGATGCACCAAAAACTTCTTCTCGAGAACCAAACAACGCAAATGTGATTGAGAAGAAGGGTGGCAACAACAACAAAGGCTTGAAACCAAACAAAAATACTAGCTTCAAGAAGAAGTTTGAGAAGAAAAATATGAAGAACATTACCTGTATGTGTGCGGAAAAGATGGTCACATGGCTAAAGACTGCGTTTCGCAAGAACAAAGCAAATGAGCAAAGCAAGAAAATTGCCAACGTGACCATAAGTGAGGGAACTACTTCAGGAGGGTATGGTAATTCTCCGTTGTTTTTCAGCATGTCAATCCAGCGATTGGTGGGTTGATACTGGTGCAAATGTTCACGTATGTTACGATATATCTCTATTTTCTTCTTACCAGCGGCGAGGGCTTCCTCCGTCCTAATGGGGAACGTCGCATGCTTTTGTGCGTGGTGTTGGCATGGTAGAACTGAAGTTGACTTGGGAAGACTGTCCGTTTGAGAACGTGCAAAGATGTGCCAACAATAAATAAGAATCTTGTCAGCGGTTCCCTATTATGTCGAGATGGCTATAAGCTAGTATTTGAGTCTAATAAAGTTGTAATGTCCAAGTTTGGAAACTTTATTGGAAAAGGTTATGAAAGCGGAGGCCTGTTAAAGCTTAAGTGTACTGGAGTCTTGTTTAAATTTAAATGTTGCTACTCAAGTTAATAATTGTGAATCCAATGTTTGGCATTCTCGTTTATGTCATATTGGTTATGATACCATTGCTCGAATGTCCAGATTTGAAATAATTCCAAAATGTGATATTGTCAAAGAATCAAAGTGCCAATCTTGCGTGCAAGCAAAACAACCTCGGAAACCATTTAAGGGGTTAGAGGAAGAAAAGAATTTGGCACCATTAGATCTCATCCATTACGATTTGTGTGAGATGAATGGATTGTTGACAAAAGGAGGCAAAAGATATTATTTCTAACTTTTATAGACGATGCAGCACGTATTTGTTATGTGTATTTGCTGAAAACAAAGGATGAAGTTTTAAACTACTTCAAAATTTATAAGGTCGAGGTTGAGAACCAACTAGAAAAGAAAATTAAAAGGTTAAGGTCGTAGTGGAGGAGAGTATATCTCTCAGAATTCTCCCAATATTGTGCTGAGCATGGTATAATCCATGAAGTGACACCACCATACTCGCCTCAATCTAATGGGGTGGCTGAGAGGAAAAACCGGACACTAACAGACTTGGTGAATGCCATGTTAAAGAGTGCTGGTATGCCTAAGTCATGGTGGGGGAAGCTATCTTAACGGAACCTTTGTCCTCAACAGAGTAATTACTAAAAGAAGTGAGATTACTCCGTATGAGGGATGGAAGGAGAAAACCAAATATCAATTTTCTGCGAACGTGGGCTGTTTGGCTAAGGTCAATATACCATTGCGAAAGAGAAAGCTTGGACCTAAAGCGATCGATTGTATTTTTAGGATATGCACATAACAAGATTTACTTATAGATTTTTAGTAGTAAAATCAGATTCCACCTTTGAGATTATTGCTAACACAATAATGGAATCAAGAGATGCTTCTTTCTTTGAGAATATTTATCCAATGAGAGCATCATCTTTAATGAAAATTCTAAAACTTACGATCTTCCATCTACTTACGAGTTACCAAATATTGTTGAACCAGCTTGTAATATCCTCGAGGAGGATAACAATATTGTCACAAATGAGGCTCCTCGCGAGAGCAAAAGACAAAGGGTTGAGAAAACCTTTGGTGATGACTTTATTGTATATCTTGTGGATGATGTGCCAAAACTCTTTCAGAGGCTTATGCATCACCGATGCGAGTATTGGAAAGAGGTCATCAGAATGCGAGATGGATTCCATCATGGGTAATGGAACATGGGAGATCATCGAACTTCCTCTTTGGATGTAAACCAGTTGGATGTAAGTGGATCTTTAAAAAGAAAATGAGGCACTGGTGGTACTGTTGATAAGTATAAGGCAAGGCTTGTAGCCAAGGGTTATACCTAAAGAAGGAGAGGATTATTTTGATACTTATTCTCCTGTTGCGGATTAACTACCATTAGAGTGCTAATTGCATTAGCAGCTTCCTATGGTCTACACGTCCATCAAATGGATGTAAAGACAGCTTTCCTCAATGGAGAGTTGGAGGAAGAAATCTATATGGAGCAACCAGATGGTTATGCGATTACTGGACAGGAAAATAAAGTATGCAAATTATTAAAATCCTTGTATAGCTTAAAGCAAGCACCTAAACAATGGCACGAAAAGTTTGATAAAACATTGACATCTGCTGGTTTTCTTGTGAATGAGGCAGATAAATGTGTTTACTATCGCTATGGTGGGGGTCAAGGAGTAATCTTGTGTTTGTATGTTGATGACATACTTATATTTGGGACCAACACTGCTATCATTGACGAGGTCAAGTTTTTCCTATCTAGTTGTTTTGATATGAAAGACATGGGTGAGGCAGATGTAATTCTAAATATTAAATTGATCAGAACCGAGAATGGGATTACTTTAAGTCAGTCCCATTATGCAGAAAAATTATTGAGCTGCTTCGGCTTTGAGAACTGCAAAGTAGCCCCAACTCCCTATGATGCAAGTGTAAAACTTCGCAAAAATAACAGATTAGGGAAAGATCAATTAAGATATTCACAAATTATAGGGTCCCTTATGTATTTATCTGGTGCAACGAGACCTGACATCTCATTTGCTGTGAGCAAATTAAGTCGGTTTACATCGAATCCGGGAGATGAGCATTGGGAGGCTCTTGAGAGAGTGTTGCGCTATCTAAGAGGTACTACCTCTTATGGAATTCACTATACTGGATACCCTCCGGTATTAGAAGGGTATAGTGATTCAAATTGGATCTCTGATGCAGATGAGATCAAAGCTACAAGTGGCTATGTGTTTACACTAGCAGGTGCTGCAGTTTCATGGAGGTCATGTAAACAGACTATATTGACGCGGTCAACCATGGAAGCTGAGCTTGTAGCACTAGACACAGTCGCTTTTGAGGCTGAATGGCTAAGAGAGCTTCTGTTGGACTTGCCATTGGTTGAGAAACCAATCCCGGCGATCCTAATGTATTGCGATAACCAAACGGTGTTGATCAAGGTTATGAGTGCTAAGGATAATATGAAGTCCTCCAGACATGTGAAACGTAGGCTTAAATCTGTCAGAAAATTGAAATGCTCCGGAGTTATAGCTGTCAATTATATACGCACTGAGAAAAATCTGGCAGACCCTTTTACAAAAGGGTTAACAAGAAATGCGATTTCTATTGCGTCAAAGGACATGGGAATGAGGCCCATATGAGTTACTTCACAATTATAACCCATCCTTTTGATCGGAGATCCCGTGAATTAGGTAATGGGAAAAACAAGTTGTGGTTGTAACAAGAGAGTACACTAAATCTACCCATGTTCTAAGTACTCTAATCTGTATGGAAGGCTGATTTAATAATCTTAATGTATTCTGGTGTCCTAATGAGAGGAAAAGGTATCGGCCTACAGGATACCTAAAATGAATACACCTACTTGAGTCTAACTGTGAGGTCGCAGTTCACGAGAAAGGGGCATTCTCTAGAAAGCTCATGAGAAGATTAGGGAGCATGACCATTTAACGCTCCGTTAAGGTGAAGTTCTTTGGCAGCCTAGTATCAGTTAAGATTTCGAGTGAAATCTAACCACACAAAGCTATGAATTCAAGGCTAAGTCCATTCATTAGTTGTGGGAGGATGGATCTCATTATTCTAGGTGAAAGTTCAACCCGTATGGGACTTACACCGAAACACTGATATATTAAACGAAGGATCAAACTTTTGAGTCTTTGTCTGCTTCGGCATTGGTGGGGGATTGTTAGAAATAAGGCAAGTGTGGCCCATTAATCTCTAATGCCAAAGCTACAAAGAATAGTACCATATTGCTAATTGAGAGAGAAGAGTACCAATTTAAAAGGGACAGCTCCCACCATGCCTTGTAATGAGGTATATGGAAGGGTGAGGAGCACGGCTAAAGTCACACGCGACCTTGCAGATTTCGCGAATTACCGCGTATTTTATTTTTCCCCGTGACTTGTGACTTGCGACGTCATGAGTCGCGCGGTGGATTAAATCCTGGCACGTTTAAACCCTTTTATTTTGATTTCTCTCTCTGAGTCATTTCGAGAATTGAAACAGCCATGTTAATGGCGTCGGATTTCCAATAAACGATAATTTCATGACAAGCGGTTACTAGTGTATAATGGTCTTTGTAGCGGTCAATTTATTGGCGTTATCGATCTTGAGCTATAAGGTCCGGAGGCGTCGGTGATGTGAAGTTTTTGCCCTAGCACTTTTCGCGTTCATCCATCGTGATCGTGTTGCGTCTTCGTCTTTGCTCGTTCTTCGCCGACCTTCCTCTCGGCGTGCACCGCGAGGCAAGGAGAGCGGGATCTCCGAGCCGTTGCCGCAGCGAGAACCTGCATGGGGGCGGCAATAAGGTTTCTGGGCAGCGCAACTGCGCGACCGCTCGAGATTTCTCTGCGTTGACTACTTCCTCTACGGCCGGTCACTACTGCGCTGCTTCCATTTCGTCATCAAGCCCATCGTAAGAATTCTTCCCTCTGTTCATCACTTTCCAGAAAATATGTGGTATTTTCTAGATCTACTTTTTAGAAATATGTGGTATCTTTTGTCTAGCTTGCTGTGTTTGATTATTTTGGAATTACGTTTCATATTCAAATCTGAAATCAAAATAATACCTAGATGTTTAACAAAAACACCGTAGAGTAAGGTGGCAAGATAATTAGATATAGGTTAGACAATTTACTTCAGTTTTTAATTCCTGGCGCAAAGAGCAACCATGTCACTTAATTTCGAACGAGGAAGTACTAAACAAAAACTATTTGTACCATTGTACATACTCTCCGTTATTGGAGCAGGACAAAGTAAAATCAGTGAAGTGAATACTTTTTCTGTTCGTAAATACATGTTATTCTACTTTTCAAATTTTGTTTCTAAATACTCCATTCGTTAATAAATATAAGGTTTACAGTTTGAATGGTTTCGTTTAGAAATATATAGCTTGCATGTAGATTTAATGAGCCTTTCCTACTGTATCCATATTTATTCTCTCTCAATCATATGCATTTATTAATTACCACCTATACAAAGTATTATCTCTCATCTTTCAAGACAATTAAGAGGGGGTATGTAAGTCATTTTCTCTTATATCTTTCGTAATTTCACCACAACCTTAATCCTTATGCAAAATCAAAATACGCCTTATTTTTATCAACGGAGTGAGTATATATTATTTTAAAATTTTGAGGTGGCTTTTTACTATTTTTTGTTTTGTTTTCTGTACACTTCTTTTAGCTATTCTGAATATCATTTACTACATGGACTAGAGTAAAACACACAATCCTAAGATACAACAAAGAAGGGTAATGTATTCTTCTATATATGTGACTTGGTAGAAGTGTAAAAACTGTAATATTCTAGGAGAACTTTAGAGGTAAAATCTAATCTTCGGAGAGAAATTCTGAATTTTTGGAGGCATTTGTCAGTCGTGGGCTAATTCTGGGCCTTCGGGCTTGCCTTTTTGGGCTCAAAGTGGGGAACTCCCCTCCTCCCAGACGCCTCCCACCCCCTGGCTACCCCTTTCTCTTCCTCCTTAGCGCAGAAAACAGTAGCCCTCCACTCCCTTTTGCCTCCTTCTCCCTTCACCCCATCGCGGCGCCCTTCCTTCCTCCTTGGCGCCTTCACTCCTCCTCCAACCAGTGTGTCCTCCTCCTCCTCCTCCTAAGGTGCCCTCCCCTACCCAAATTCACCAACTCTCCTTGCCCCTGGATTGCTCGATGCGCGCTGCCCCGGATCGAGGTTGAAGGGTTGAAGGCGAGGTGAGAAGCCGCGTTCATCAATCTTGCTCTACTTCGGGAAGGTAAGGCTCCTTTGTTGGATCTAGGGTTCCATGGGGGATTAGGATGGCTATGATTAGAGGTGATTAGATGAGGTTTTCTGGGGGGAGTTGGGGGGAAACGTAGTTTAGGCGATTTCAATCTCGTGTCTGTTTTCAATCTGCATGGGTAGATTTGTCCCCTATGTTAGAACGCGAATTTGAGAATTTTAGAGTCATTTTATGGGGGACCAGGTGTTGCGAAAGTTGTAAATAATCGAATTATCTTTCAATGAAGACTGAAATCACTAAGTTTTGTTCAGCCGTTTAAAAGTTATGCCCTTTTTACCGAGCATAGTCCAATCTGTGTCATGAACATAGCGTCTGTGTTCATCTGCAGATTAGAGGAACTTAGAAGCCGAATTAGATTTTCCAAATACTTATAAAAAGATGGAAAATTTTCTATAGCTTGATAAAATGTATTCGTTTACTTGATTTGGAGTTGTAAAACTCAAGTTATGGTTGTTAGAAGGCTGCTGTCCCGTTTGGACAACTGAGAAAGACCTACCTTGTAGTTCCATACACAGTTGTGAATGGGAGCGAGTCAGTAAGAGTAGGCACCTTCCACGGAATGGAAGAGAATGAGGGTGCACACCGACGGGTGTGCACTCAGAAATACCGGTATGTGCTAAGCAAAGAGTGAGCATGCATGATGCATTGCATTGCATAAATGAGAATATGAATTAAGAAGTTTTTATGAATTGTTTCCCATGGTTTGTGACTTGAAGAATGTATGTATATTAATTGTTGTAGGATCGAAGTATACGAATATAGCAATCAGAGGGGGGTGAATGATTGTGCGGAAGCGAAAACCAAATTTTCAATCTACTAAAAGTTCACCCCAAAACAGAACCAAATAATTGCTTCGTATTCGACAAAAACAGAATGATAGAGGTTCGGTAAAATGCAAATTCCTGGAGATCCAATTGTTAGATCAATCTGAAATTTGGACAAAACAAACTAGATTCCAATACGAATCAAACCCAAAAATAATCATCTCGATCGGACTTACGGATCAAAAGTTATGAGCTTCGCAAGATTACTGTTCCAGAACTTGACGAAAATCAATCTAATCAAAACTTCAAGATTAAACAAGATCTTCAAAAGATTAATCAATTAGACTTTGAGGAACTCTAAATAAATACCCTAGAAAGGTTTTTGATGGATCAAATCAAGATGAAACTCAAAGATCAAAAACCAATCTAGAATTAGAACAAGCATGCAAACAAGAACAAAAACAGAAAACACTGTAGCAACGTGGTTACTGTAGCACGCAAGGGTATGGAAGAATTTATCTTTATTTCTTTTGTCTAAAGTACTCTCATCAAAAGAGTACAAACCCTAAAACTGAGCTCTATGCACCCAGCTCTAATTGATGCTCTAAACAGGAGACAACCCCTCCTATTTAAAGGAGCAACCACAAGGAGTCCTAAATACAATTCCTAATCCTAGAAGGAGTCCCACTCCTAATCCTAGAAGGAGTATATATTCAATCACAACTCCACTTGGCCCAACCTGGCCAAGTACAACTCTTGCACGCGTATGGCAACCCTACCATACTCACGTGACTAACACTTTGCACGCGCATGGCCACCTACCATACTCACGTGAGTAACCATTCTTCATGTACACCATTCTCTTAGCTCGAACGTCCCGCATGACATCCTTGACCACCAAGACCTCAGTTCCTCCTGAACCAAGTCCTGAACCTTAGTTCCTCCATGAACCTAATTCCGTTCCCGTCATTGACCACGTTCGCCCTCGAGCAACACCTGCACATGAACAAACCACAAAAATGATTCCGAGCACAAGTCTGCGACATGACTCAACATTAGTCCATGCAAATACTCACACGAGCATTGCATAAAATCCACTTCAAAACAAGCATCATGAAATTCTCACAAATTTCATAATCTCAAATTCAAACCAAAACTCAATTCCAAATTTGCTCAAAACCCTAAGCGAGCAAAAACCATTCACGCCGGACCAAGCCAAAATAGTTCGGCGCACACAAGAATCAAAACCTGCAAAAATGCCATTCACACCGGACCGAAAATTTGGTCCGGCGTACACGCGCCACGCTTGGTTTCATGTCAGCGCAAAAATGTTCAAAACATCGTTCACGACGGACTAAAGAAAACGGTCTGGTGTAGATGTGAAACTTACTGGTTTCTTGGAAAATTGAGTCCGGCTCATGAGCTCAAAAGCACGTCCACGACGGACCAAATTTTTGGCCCGGTGTACATGCAAAAACAACGCTCTAAAAATGCGTTCACGACGGACCAAGAATTTGGTCCGGCGTACATGCAAAAAGGTCCAGCGTAAAACCCTAGATTTCACATTCACGACAGACCAAAAGTTTGGTCCGGCGCAAACACAAAAACCAGTCTGGCACAAAAGCGGAGAATTGGTCCGGTGCAAAGATCCAAACGCACATTCACGGCGGACCCAAAAACAAGTGGTCCGGCGTAGATGGGAAACCTTCTGGAATCTGGAAATTTGGTCCGGCGTAAAGGAACTCAAAATCATGTTCACGACAGACCCAAAAACTTGGTCCGGCGCAAACACAAAACCGGTCTGGCGCAAAAGGGAAACTCTCTGTTTCTTGAACATTTGGTCCGACGCAAATAGAGAATCACTATTTCTTGTCAATTTGTCAAACATATTTTGCAAATTCGATTCTTAAGCTAATTTTTCAGCACATGATTTCACAATTGTTATTAATTTGTTACCATTGCAATACACTTTGCTGAGTGATGAACTCACGCTTGTTGTTTAATATTTTTTTAGGTACCATGATCACGGCATTTGGGAAGGGGAACTAGATTCACCATTGCACTTATCATTACTCTAATAGATAATTTTTATATACCCATATTTCCTTTGTGATGGCTTACTCTATTGAACTATAATTTAGCTATTGTCATCTTGGTTACCATGCTTGAATGTTTCTCTCGTCACTGTTCCTGTGATGTTTAAGTTTACATCCTTGGTATGATTTGCTGTTGATATCCTTATTTATCATGTTATAGTTGTCATCTATTATGCTATTGTGGTATGAATTGATTAATGATGCTTATAACCATGGAAAAATATAGGACATGCTGCCGAATTTTTGATTAATTAGCAAGTGTAGTATTGTAATTTAATTCTTTGTTGACTATCTGGTTGCTAGTGTTGTTCTCGTGGTGACATTCTGGGCATATTTGGTGCCGGGGTGTTACAGTTGGTATTAGAGCGGGCTTCAGGTCCGTGGTGCATGAACTTAGTGAAAGACCATATGGTCAACTAAAATTTTGATTTGGGATAATCCAGAAACATGGTTTAGGTCCATACTTTAAAATTTTACCATAGAACAATAACCATAAAACAGGATATAGGTGTGGTAATTAATTTAAAATTTTGACACACTTGGAGCACAGTAGGATGGGTAATGGTTCATCATTGCATTACGCTTTAATGTTTTATTTGAGCTTTGATGAAGAATGTTTTGTTTTGATGATGCTTGATGTTATGATAACACTTATTGCTATGATTATGAAAGAGCTAATTGCATAGAGGTATCTATGTGAAGTAGTTGTGCCAAAGGGGTTCAGTCTTGTTCTTTTGGCCGTGGTAAGAGCTTTGGTTGTGGGTGTAGCTTCGTAGAGCCACCACCGGAGGTTTAAGAATCTCTCGTAGGGGAGAGTTATTGTTTAATACGGCATAAAGTGAAGAGTTTGGGGAGAAGGTTGTTCTGGTTTTGTAATCAATGGTTTGAGACAAAGAAGAGAGTTTAGTGTTGCGTCTTTATTGGTTGCTTTGCAAAGAAAACTATTGTTTATTCTTGTACTTATCTTCTTCTGAGTCTGAAAGAAGTTAATGAAGTTTTATGCATAACTTAAGTTGTAGGGATTTATGTTTTGTGACTTTTCAGAAAAGAATTGCTTGATCGCTTGGTTGTTCCTTTTGAAAAAAAAATTCAACCATTTTCCTTCGTGGAAGTCTTTAAGCTTGAGATGTGTTTTGGAGAATTTTTGCATGACCAAGTTTGAGTCTTGTCTTAATGCAACTTTGAGGGTCAAGGTTCTTTGTGAGATTTGGTTGGGTTTTCTTGAAAGAAAAATGCTGCAAATAAAGTAAGTAATCTTTTGACTAAAATTATTTGTCAGTAGTGAGAATTGTTGTTTAGCATGTTACTTAGTATGTAATGATGTGGTATATAGAATGATGTACTTCTGAGTTAATTTGTGAGTTGAATCAATTAAACGCAATTGTTATCTTTAGTTTAAAACTAAATAGACTCCTCTTGTCGTAGATTATTCTATATCTAGTAATGATTAAAGGTGTTAATTTACTGTAACATCCTCATTTTGGCTTTCTGGAGAAAAACCTAATTTAAATAAAGTAAATTCAAAATTTGGAGTTTCATTGGTGTTTATATTAATCTGGCATCCATTCCCCTCCAAATTCGGGAATTAATTCCCTCCCGGGCGAAAAATCGGATTTTCCAGTCCCGCTGGTACCCGAAAATTCACCCGAGTCCAAAAGTGCTCCAAAAATCTCCAAACCACTTCTAAAATGTTTTAAATATTCCGAAATGATTTTAGGAATCATTCCCCGGATTTTTGGACATCCGTTCCTATTTTATCTCGTAGACTTTTGTTTAATGCGTCATCCGCGCCCGAATATCCAATTCCACAAAAATCATCCAAATTCAACCAAACCAATTTCATTGCGTCCCAAATATTCTAAAATGGCTCTAGGAATTTTTCCGAAATTTTTAGGTCATTTTTCCTTATTTTTCTCTAGGGCGGAACTTTCGCGTATAAGCCAACCAACCGCAGACCGCCACGTGGCGCTCTGATGTCATCCTAACCTTAGGATGGCTTGCTCGTGGGTTGCACAGGAGGAAAAAACAGAGAGCTTCAAACTCAAATCCCTGCTTCCAAATTCATGTATCTCCTCCATACAACTCCAAATCGAGCCAGCGGATCAGATTGGAATCAGCTCCCTCTTTCCATCCATGGGGTTAATGCACTAGAGATCTGCTTGATTTGACGGTTGCAAAGCCGAAATCGGCATTTATGGCATTAATTCATCTGTTTCTAATCCGTTTCGCGCATCTCCGCCTCTCAAAGCTCCGTGAGGGAGTCCCCTTTCCAGAACACTCGCCCTCCTTTAGCCTTCCCAATCAAATCGTCCGCTTGATCGAAGAAACCGAGAAGAACGCCGGAGCTTTCGTGTTCTTCGTGTTCTTGATCATATCTTCCACCTCGGTGGTTCAATCTTCCTTCCGTTTGTTTTGTTGTGTTCGTGAGGAAGTCTAGTCTCTGATCCTTCAATCGATTTTAGGATTTCTCAACCGTGACTGACAATTTGGAGCTTTTGTCACTTATTGGCCGAACCTCGTTCTTCGTCGATTTCTCAGGTCCAGTGAGTTTTGGTTCAATCCCTTCCTCCTAGATGTCCCTAAGGTTGTGCTCTAGAGGTTCTAGGTTTTTGTTTGAATCAAATCCATGCAAAATCGGGAGAAAATTGGATTTTGGAGAAGTTTGTGTTCTCTGTTTTTAGTTTGGGTGTGTGTTCGTGCGTGCTTGTGGCGTGTGTGGCCCGCCGTGCCTTGGCCATCGCGGCCATCCGGCCAGCCTTGGCTGCGGTATTCGCACGCTTTCATGGCAGCCAGCCCCGTGCGCGCTCCAAATGCCAGTGCCACTTGTGTCGGCGACACATGTGCCGCGCCCCCACCGTGGCAAAGCCACACCACCCTCCTTCCCTAGCTCCCTTCTTCTTCCATGGTGGTCATGGCTAAGCAAAGCTTGAAGAAGCCCTTCCACCTATGAAATGTGGGCCCCTTTTGCCATAGACTCCCACTCAGTCAAAGTCAAAGTCCCAGTCAAAGTCCTTGTTTGACCAGTCAACCCGAGAGAGAATATTCCGAGAATATTCTCGGTTTTCCGATTTATTCAAAATTCAAACTTCGGAAGCTCATAACTTTCTCATCCGAACTCCGTTTGACTCCATTCAAATTTCTAAATTCATCTAAAATCAAGATCTACCTGCCAGTACTAATTTTATAATTTGGATTTTATTTATTTTCTGTTATTTATTTATTGCCTCGTTTTGCGTGTAGTCGACGATCCATGCTTGACCAGATTCCTCATGAACTTCCCACGTCTGAAGACCTGCAGGGACAGAAGGCAAGTCTCCTTGACGCATTTCGCTCCTATGTTTGTGAAATGATTTAAACTGTTTATAAAGTTGCATGGCTATGTTTAATGAAATATGTTAAGTATAAGTGTTAGTTACTCCGAAAATTGTTGATTCCTCCTTGGTAATTGTTAATCATATCCATTGTAACCCTAGGACTTCGTTTATACCATGTCTATGTTTATATGGTCTCCTTTGCTACGTAGTGCGGTAGAATTGCTTAGGACCTTTCAGGAAGTAAAAGCAACTATGGGCGGGATTATTCAAAAAGAAGGTTATCAAATGTGATTTGAAGGTTATTACTATGTTTTTAGTACTGTTTTCTAAAATAAAAAGAAAAGGAAAAGGTTTTGGACTTGGGCGGATTGGTTTGTCGGGTGGGTGCGGTTGGAGCACGTGTTGTCTTGTGCAAGTGCCGCCCCAAGTCATGTAAGGACCGACGCTTGTGATTGTCCATTCTAAGCAATACCGTATTACCACATGTCTATAATGGTACGACCTGTCCCACTAATTTGTAGAAGCCTAGTTTAGACTCACCATTCGGTTGAGTGTGAATGCCGGACGGAGGCAATATTGTTTTTTTCACACGGCGCAAGAGGGGGCTTCTGTACTGGGCGGTTGGAACCCTAACAGCGGTGAAACCTCAGCGGGTGGGTCTAGCTAGGTAGATACATTGTAACGGCCTTATCACGATCTCTCTGCCGGCACACCAAAGGAAGTGTGTTAATAGCTTGGCAATAAGAGTTGGTCGTGTCTTGTGGGTAAAGTTGTACACCTCTGCAGAGTAAAACTATTCGAATAGTCGTGCCTACGGTTAAAGGCAAAGCGAAGAATGCTTTCATATTGGTAGACTTTGATTTTGTTTTTAAAACTGAAAAGTGTTTTGTTTTGGGGTTCGGGAGTGGTTAGAACTCTCGGATGTTGTTTGGCGGAAAGAGCCAACCAGGTGGATAGAACCTGTTTTATATTTGACGGATGGAGTCACATGATTAACTTTGATCTTTTAAACTGTTGGCGGATAGAGCCTTTATGTTAGTGATGGTGGTTAGAACCTCACTATAATTTTCAATAATTCAATTATTAAAAAGAATTATAAAAGATGCTTTGTGAAATTTACTACTTAAGTACTTTTGTAAAATGTGGCTTGATAAAAGATGGTGAAATTTATACTTAAGTACTTTTGTGAAATTTATAAAAGATGGTGGTTTGATAAAATGTGGCTTTATGCAAATAAACCCTATTAAGCTTCCTTTGGAAAGCCCCATATGATCATACTTTCCCGACTTGCTGAGTACTTTTGTACTCACGTGCTACCCCAACATTGTAATCATCAGAGAATTTTCAAGATGCCGAGGAAGAGGAGGAGTTCTTCGAGGAGGACTGCCAGGAGGACTAGTTGCGTTCCTAATTAAATGCGCTTTGTGGCGTTGTGGCGTTAGCTTCGTTCGTTTTTGCTTTTGTTTCGGCCGCTTGGTGTCCGGTCGTTAGATGACCAGTATTGTAATAAGTGGCCAGGTGGCCCTGTATACTTGCATATTTATATTACAATTTTGTTATGTTCGGTATGAGGTATCAGCGGTATTGTGTGTACTAGCTCTGCGATACGGGACTAGTACGGAAATACATAGGAGATTCTGGATAGCCGATCCGGGGTCTCACATTTACAAGCTTAGAATATGTTGTTTTATTATAAAAGTGAGATAGCACACTGTTTTTACTTAATGGGAAAATGACCGTTGTTAATGTTTAAAACTTTAAACTTTGATGTGTAGTTAGAACATTGAGATGATTTAGATTACTGTTATTGTTTTGGTGAGTAGGTTGGTTGGTTATTTAAAAACATTCTAATATAAAGTTAGTAGCGCAATTTAATTGTGTAGGTTTGTGACCATAACTTGGAAGTTTATTAGAGTTATTATATATGTTGTTGCGGACTATTAGAGTAATTAGAAGTATGAAAATTGTGTTCTTGTAATGCTAGCATAGATGTCAATTGAGAGGATATAGGATTTGATGTTTGTATGAGCTTGGGATGGTCTAACTTATTAAATTTATTCTAAATAGTTGGAGTATGTTGTGTAGTGGCAATTTGTTATAATATATGGATAGGGTAACTAAAAACAATATTGTTGTTTTTAAGATCATGCAAATTATTGATATTGATGACTTAGTAGTGGTGGTAATTGTTTAGATTAATTGTTGAAAACCATTGTTAAAGCGGAAGAAATTGTAAAAGGTGGTATTATCATGGTGAATAATGGATAATTATCGTGGTGTAGGATTTTATCCTTAACGAATGTATATCTTAAAGCCCTATTTACGAATTTTGTCCTGTGGAGATAATATTTACTTGTTGGAGTCACTTATTGATTGAATAAGTTTTGATTGTTGAGATGTTGAATTATGGGTGGTATAAAACTTATAGGTTGATCAAGCTGAAAGATTTGTTGAAGTAGTATGTCTTAAATTTAGAATATGAAGTTATATGATATGATGGTCCGTGGGGATCATGATGAGGTAGTCTTGGTTGGATGTCTTATGATAAGCATCAGAAACTTTATTTATGAGTATTGGGAAAGGTAATTAAAGAAAGACTTTGTTATGTAGTTTTTGTTAAATCCTGATGGGGCTTCTCAAGGTGTAAATAGTGAATATTGAAATCTTTGATGGTAAACGTAGTGGAATACTAGAGATGGTAGGATTTACGCTGAACTTATATTTAAATGTATATGGATTGGTTTGTTCGTATGGTCATTTGGATGAATTGCCCCTTGGCTACGACATTTCGTACTATGGGTATTAGAGCGTCCCTATATTAGTGTGAATATTTCCAAACTTGGGTCTAACTTTGAGGCTTGAAAAAGTGGATGAAGAATGATTAACTCTGAAGTAAAATGTAATGGTTTTGGAATGATTTATTTCATTGAGTAACATGATTCATTTGTGTTTGCCAAGAAAGTAGCTTAAGTGATGATCATGGGATCTACCATTAAAGGCTGTATGGTTGTATTGCGCTCTTCAGCGTACAAATGAGTCGTCTGTTATACTATGAGTTAAAGAAAACAAACAAACCCAATGTAATGTTTTGAGAAGCTCTTGACCTGGAAATATTTGTATTTCTATTTTGGCTAGAGTTGTGTTTGTTATGTGAGGTGTTTGAGAGTGTTTCTTAAAGGTGATTCTTCTGGTTGTGTCATAAATGATATTCGTCGATGAAGCAGTTTTTCTGTTGGGAAGTGAGTCCCTCTTTCTTTTAAGAAAAAGCGATGGTTGCTGTGTGGAAGTGTTTGATGCCTTGATCGGTTTTCATTTTATGAAATTTCATAGTTTTGGTAAAACTAAGATTATCTTCTTTAGTAAAAGTGAAATGCATTTGTAAAACATTTTTTGCGGTGTTTCTCTTTTAAAATGGAGTTTCTTCCCGAGGTAAATTTTGGTGCTTTTGTTCTATGGTGTTCCTCTTTTAAGTTAAGTTCTCATGTATGTGAATTTTAGCACCTTGGTTTAAAGGTGGTGGTCGTTGTTCATTGTGTTAAAGAGAATTGAGATCTCTTTTGCGTTCAAGACTAAGATAAGAAAATGAATGTTTATGGTATATGGTTGAGTGCATTAAAGGATTATACTTTTGTCCTCATTCTTTGAGTGGAAGAATGTAAGGGTGAGACCTTAGAAAGATAAATCTAGTATGGGTTGGTAACGACCTAAGTTCCTAGGTTTTATAAGGGTTGATATTAAATGGTTTAAGAGTGGAAAGTAATGGAGGTTTTTTTTGCGTGTCTCAGTCTAAACCTTCTTGGGAGGATCATTTAGTGTTTATATTCCTTGGTAGTTTTTGTTTAAGTTGTAAAGGTGAAACACTTGGAGTACAGCTAATGTTATGACAAGCTAAAGTGAAATATTCCGTTGTGAATATGTATCTTTGGTAGTTGTCTTTTGGTGCGAGTTTGGTCTGAAAGAAGTTAGAGTAAAAGTTTTATTGTGGTCTGGTGGTGGAAGAAGATTTGAGCCATAGTGGGATATTCCTCTCGATGGTAATGGTCTCTTTGTTAAGAGGTCAATGAGTTGTAAAACATGAAAATCGGTGCCTTAATTTTTGGGGTATAAGTTGGAATCCGGGATGTTCAAGTGGTTTGTATGGGTGATCTGTTGAATAATGGTTAGGGGCCTATTGGAGTGAAGTGTTTCACGTTGTTCATGTTGTCTTGAGTGTGATGAACCATAGTAGAGGGGTTGAGATGGGAAATCACAGTTACGCGAGGGAGCTGAAGAGGGATCTAGAGTTGGAGTTGGAGGTTGGTACCGTGTTCTACTGGAAAGTCGCATTAGTTAAAGGGATCGGACACTTTAGTGCCAATGAATGAGGAGCGTGAGGCCGTTTTCGTTCTGGGTATGGCTGGGAATTTATCCTATCGCTTGGTTCATTCTGAGTCCGCATCGCATTTCGATGTTAAGTAAGGTTCTTGCAAGTTTTGAACGTGAGTTATCGTTAGAGCCGTTAGTCTTCAAGCCTTAGCACCTTGCTTTCGAGTCCTGGCTAGTGCAAATCTTAGGGACTTCTGAGCAAGGATTGAAATTTTGGACCGAAATCCGAAATCTCGACCGAGAATTTGGATTTCGGACCCCTCCGAGATTCAAAATCCCGGAAAATTCAAAAAATTCAAAAAAAAAATTCAAATTTCGAATTTCTCGGCGAGATCTCGGGAATCTCGGGCGAGATCTTGGGTTTTTTTTGCCAGATTTTGATTTTTGTGCACTGTATTTTATTGTATTTAGGGTCAAGATCATCCACAAAAAATTTCTGAAATTTTTGATGTGTTTTTGACCATTTTTGGTCGGTTCAATTTGTCGGTTTGCACTGTCCGAATTTTTTAAATTTTCTCAAGATTGATCACCATTTGAAAATTTTATGGGAACATTATGGATGTGTTAGGACCATTCAGAAAAATTTTCAAAATTTCCTAAAGTGGTTTGAAATTTTTTAATACATAGGAAATTTTCTAGTGTGCCAAACTTGTTTCAAGAAATTCATTAGTTTTTGTTACTAGCATATGGACAGCAGAGTTTACTTTCCAACCAAGCTTGCAATGAAACTAATTGAAATGGTCAAATGTCAAGCTGTTAATGAACTGGGTACGTGATCACAGGGCATGAACCACAATGGTCCAACCTAACGAGTACTATATGTCCAACTTATGAACTTATTTCATTCATTTGTGGCAACTGCATCACATGCAAGTCCATCAAGCACCTAATGTCTTCACGATTCATTTAATCTGGGAGGCAAGTAATAAACAATATTGCACTGATCTTTCTCCTCCTTAGACTTGGTTTCATGCTATGCTGTTATTTTTTATCTCCGTACATATATGTATGTAATATATTTCCTAATGACATGATTGCAGTCTCATACTTACTATTATGTACATATACCTTCTATTCATATGGAAACGATATTCCATGAAAAATGAAATTTCATGAATAGGTATTATGTGTGCATTTTAAAATAAGGTTTACAACTTAAGTTTTGTACATGCTTTATGTTCGACAGGCATTTGACAGCGAGAAGGTTCCTACTAAAGCATAGTTTTGAAATATGGTTGTTGAATTGTTATGGGTTGACTTTTTTAATACATAGGAACATATATAAAACTTTTCAAATGACTTGAAGTTCATTTGTTACATTTGAAAAATCAAAAACTGATTTTACATACGGTTTTTATCACGACTTTACCACTGTTAGATTTTTTAAAAATTCCTCATGCTTGATCCTCATCTCAAATTTTTATGGGAACATTAGTGATGTGTGAGGACCATCCAAAAAAATTTTCAAAATTTTTTGACGTGTTTTGGACCATTTTTTGGCCGGTTCATTTTGGCCGAGATCTCGGTGATTTCGGCCGAGATCTCGGATTTCCCGATTGAAAAAAAAAACGGATTTGAAATTTGGTTTTTGCAATTCATCCGGATTTTGTCCGAAATTTCCAAATCTCGCCGAGATTTCGGATTTCGGGAACCTCCGAGATTTGACTCAAAACGAGATTTGAAACCTTGCTTCTGAGCGGGTACTAGAAAAAAAAACAGGACGCACGAATTTGTTTAAGTCTTGTGGTCGTACCCATCTGAGTGAGAAGCCACTTGGGATTTGGAATCTCACATGCCCGAGAAACATCCAAAGTTATTTCCTCCGGGTATGTTTTGCAACGTTATCTTCCTTTTATTTGTTTGTCACCGTGTTGTGGTGTGCTAAGAATTCAGGGTCGAATTCTATTAAGGGGGGAGAATATAATATTCCAGGAGAACTTTAGAGGTAAAATCTAATCTTTAGGGAGAAATTCTGAATTTTTGGAGGCGTTTTTCAGTCGTGGGCCAATTCTGGGCCTTCGGGCTTGCCTTTTTGGGCTTGGAGGGGGGAACTCCCCTCCCCCAAACCCTAGGGCACCCCACCCTCCTCCCAGGCGCCTCCCACCCCCCTGGCTGCCCCTTTCTCTTCCTCCTTAGCGCAGAAAACAGCAGCCCTCCACTCCCTTGCGCCTCCTCCTCCACTCCCCCCATTGTGGCGCCCTTCCTTCCTCCTTGGCGCCTCCCCTCCTCCTCCAACCGGTCTGTCCTCCTCCTATTCCTCCTAAGGTGCCCTCCCTACCCACTCTCCTTGCCCTTGGATTGCCCGATGCGCATTGCCCCAGATCGAGGTTGAAGGGTTGAAGGCGAGGCGAGAAGCCGCGTTCGTCGATCTCGCTCTACTTCGGGAAGGTAAGGTTCCTTTGTTGGATCTAGGGTTCCATGGGGGATTAGGATGGCTGTGATTAGAGGTGATTAGATGAGGTTTTCTGGTGGGGGAGTTGGGGAAAACGTGGTTTAGGCGATTTCAATCTCGTGTCTGTTTTCAGTCTGCATGGGCAGATTTGTCCCCTCTGTTAGAACGCGAATTTGAGAATTTTAGAGTTGTTTTCTGGGGGACCGGCTTTTGCGAAAGTTGTATATAATCGAATTATCTTTCATTGAAGACCGAAATCACTAAGTTTTGTTTAGCCATTTAAAAGTTATGCACTTTTTACCGAGCACTGTCCAATCTGTGTCGCGAATGGTAGTATCTGTGTTCATCTGCAGATTAGAGAAACTTAAAGGCCGAATTAGATTTTCCTAATACTTAGAAAAAGATGGGAAATTTCCTGTAGTTTGAGAAAATGTATTCATTTACTTGATTTAGAGTTGTAAAACTCAAGTTATGGTCGTTAGAAGGCTGTTGTCCCGTTTGGACAGATTACTATTTTTTTGAGTTTTAGAAGTGGTTCGCGAAGCCGATATAATTATTGGTCCTGTGATGCTTTGTTGGCATGTTTATGAGTGGAATGTATCTATTTGCAAGTGGTGTGACACCGGGAGTGGCATCAACGTCTCACCACACCGTCTCGAGAGGTTAAAGGCAAATGTATCGTGGTGATTGTGGCTTGGGTGGCCTTATAGTTTCGTAGTGTTGCAATTTAACCGTGTGATATGTTAGGTTGCCATATCTGGTTATTGCATGTGAAATGATGAATCGTTAAATGGCTATGCAATTGTTAAAATGAGTATATATGCAAATTTATTCATGCTTATGGCATATATGTATTCATAGCATGAGGACAAGCTAGGTTGGTGAGAAAGTCATAACATATTATTCTATAATTTTAAAATATTTTTTAACTATTTTTTTACGTGTCTATCTTTTAACTATTTGCTACTATAAATTAGAGTAACACGTATCTTTGTGTATCTCTATCATTTAATAAATTATAGTAATAATATCATCTAAAAGTAATAAGTAAACTAATATTATATTAACTCCCTTATAAGGGCTAGCTTTGGAGACCAACGGCCATGCCCACGTGTCCACCCATTTTTTTGCGAAAAAGTCTTCCGATTCTTCGAAATTACGAATAGGTCCCTGCGCGATTTTATGTGAGAGGAAGATTTTTTTACCGGTTCGCGTTTAGGCCCCTCATTTGCCGTTTTACATGGAGCCCCTCCCATTAAATACAAATCGCGAACGAGCCCTTTCCTAATTTTTCAAAATAGCGAACAAGTCTAAAATTATAACAAATAGGTCCTCGCGCTTTACGTTTGGGTCCTTTATTCGTTTTGACCGAAAAAAAAGTTTTCGTAGTCCGTTTTTTCTCCAGAGCATGCGAAAAATATTTTAGTTAGCCGTTTTTTTTAAAAAAAATGGAAAACCGTTTCCTTTCTCCGTTTTGCCCGGAAAAAATATTTTCGTGATCCGTTTTTCCTTTGAAGTATGGGAAAAATGTTTTCGTTAACCGTTTTCCTAAAAAAAAATTAGAGGATCGTTTCCTTGCTCCGTTTTACCAGGAAAAAAAGTTTACGTGATTCATTTTTTCTCCGAAGCATGAGAAAAATGTTCTCGTTGGCCGTTTTCCCAAAAAAAAAAATAGAAATTCGTTTTTCGTCCGTCGTTTCTCCGTTTTTGTCCGGCTTTCCTTGATTTTCCCGGGAAAAATGTTTTCGTGTCCCGTTTTCCCTCGCTTTTCCCGTTTGCGGTGTTAAGCGCGGCATCTAGAATTTCTTTTGCGGCTCGATCTCTAATATTTTTTAAAACATGTATTATTACCCGTTGAACGTATAGGGTGTTAAACTCGGCGTCTATAGTTTTTTTTCGCAACTCGAAATCTAATATTTTTCGGAATAAGTATTATTCTTTTTTTTCCCCAAAAAAGGCCCATTGTTTCACTGATTCGTCGACGGTTCTTACCTAACGTATTTTTTCTCCAAAAAAAACAATCGAACAAAAAAAAACTTAAATATTTATGTCTTTTTCAGAGATAAAAATTTGGATCAAATTTCGCGCGGCGCGGGATCTTACTAGTAAATAAGATTAGCTAGTAATAAATAAGTTGGTTCATGTGAGGCGTGTAAAATATTAGCAGCGAGTACTTGGCGCCATTAATACGGCGGGTCGCCCGCTTGCCCATCCCATCCTGCTCCCGCTTTCCTACTTGTACTCGAGTGCGGCACTGCCTAGCCAGCTCTCACTCTTGTGTCCGTCTGCTGCGTCCACTTGGCCATCGAGCTAGCGAGCAGCTGAGATAATCGAGCAGGGTGCGCACATGGAGGCGGAGGCGCAGGTGGCCGGCGACGGGGCGGTCCCGGAGGCGCCGGAGCAGTCCGTCGTCCTCATCTCCGCCGGCGCCAGCCACTCCGTCGCCCTGCTCTGTATATACGCCCGCACTCCACATATACATATATATATATATATATATATATATATATACGTAGCCTCTCTCTCGATCGACTGAGAACATACGTGTGCTTGTCTGATCGAGCGTGAGTTGTACATGCATGTTCCAGCCGGCAAGCTGGTGTGCTCCTGGGGCAGGGGCGAGGACGGGCAGCTGGGACACGGCGACGCCGATGACCGACCGGTGCCGACGCTGCTGAGCGCCTTCGACGTGCCCGGCATTGTCTCCGTCATCTGCGGGGCCGACCACACCACCGCGTACTCCGACGAGGAGATGCAGCTCTACAGCTGGGGATGGTACGTATACGTACGCCCAGCTTCATTCTTGGCCCTCAATCTCGGTTGAAAAATCTGCTCATCAAGTTAATAAATCAACCATCAGCCTGCGCTCCTGTGTGTTGGTTTTAGTCGGATCAGCACTCACGTACGTACGATAGCAAAAAATCAAACATAAAAAACTCACAAACATAAGTATTTTAAAGGTGTGGCGCAATTAACATATTTTGTTGTCTTCTTGCTTTCTTTCTCCTCGCTTGCTTCTTGCTTTTTCTTACTTGCAAAGAAAAAAAAAACTGAGAACTACCTAACAATTTGTACCCAAACCTAAGATCTAAAAACCAGAACATGATTTGACAAACCGAATCGGAAACAGACTCGTTTTACTTATCCTACTCGGTTTGGAACTTCGGGCTCTTTCTTTTTTTTATAAGATTAACTACAACACTGTGTTGGTTGAAACTAAATTTAAATGTGCAGGGGAGACTTTGGAAGATTGGGGCATGGCAACTCGAGCGACGTGTTCAACCCGCAGCCCATCGAAGCGCTGCAGGGCCTCACGATCAAGCAGATCGCCTGCGGGGATAGCCACTGCCTCGCCGTCACCGTCACCGGCCAGGTGCAAAGGTATATAGAGATTTTATGTTGCGTTACACCGGTTGTATATGGTCGGTGAGTAGAAGTCGGATCAAACTATTAATTTGTTTAAAGGTATTCCTACTTGTTTACTACCGAAGAAAGTATAAATAAATGAGAGGTGCTTCTATGCTCTTCCTTCTAGTACAAGTTGTACAAATCTTGAAGCAAGCGAAGGGGTAAGTAATCACCATCTACCCTTCATCTATGCTTTAATAGTTGTGCAATTTTTAAAAGGAAGAGCATAGAAGCACCTCTCTAAATAAATACTCCCTTCAGTTTGCAAATAGTTGTCGTTTTGAAGTTGCCCTAAGTCAAAGTTTTAGAACTTTATTTATAAATAACTTTTAAACCATTTGGATTGAACACATACAAGTTACATAAATAGATTTATCATAAAAAGAGCTTTCAGAATATTATAATTTCAATGCATTTTATTTATAAAATGCAATAATTTTTAATGGTCAAAGTTGTATTTTGAAGATCGTGTCGATGTCTAAAACGACAAGTATTTACAAACTGGAGGGAGTACTATATAATCTGATCCATTAGACCAAAAATAATGGACGATACATGTTGAATTTAGTGTACCGTAATTAAAGAGTTCATAATATACTGGCTCACTTCGTTGGAGCCATATCTTCCATTGTCGGCGGCTTTTCATCCATGCTCTGAAAGGTTTTACAAAGATTTCAGTTTCAGTTATTGACTGCTTTGCCCTCCTGCTGGTTAATTTGTTTCAGCTGGGGGCGCAATCAGAATGGCCAACTCGGTCTTGGAAACACCGAAGACTCCTTGGTCCCCCAAAAGATTCAAGCTTTTGAGGTATATATGAAATGTCTTCTGTTTCTTGTAATTAGAACGACAGGTAAGGAATTTATTTTTGGCACATACGGTACCATCTGGGGAACAATATTTTGGTGCCAATGGGTTCCTAGTGGGAATCTTTGCATTCTACTACTGCTAGTAATTTGAATCTACACATCTGGTCCACCTGAAGATCCTGTTTGGTTAGTAATGGTGAGAATAGTCTCTGCATACAGGTGCTTCAAATTGGTTGGGGCCATAAATACCCACATTGACATCCATGAGCCCCACACCAAGTTTTGGACCCCCCACTAGTGTACAGATAAACTGGTCTGTTTATTAACTGAGGATGATCAACAGCACCAAGTCACTAGTTTAGAGTACATTACAAATGTAGAGTTTAGTTACTCCAATAATAACCAGTGATACACAAATCCAAAATTACAAAGATCTCCCGCGAGTGGAACGTTTGCACTAAAAATTCCGAGTAGGCGCTACACATTTTTTTTCCCATAAAAATCTAGTATTAAAAATAGAGCTCTTTTACAGCACCCTAAATTGAATGTAAACCGTTCATTCTTTTCGATCTAGTGGATCAGATTAACTAGAGTTTACTTATACTTCATCTGGTAGTAGAGTAGTAGAAATACCCTTAATAAATTAACGGTTAGATTTGATTTCTACTATATATTATATACTACCAGTATAATGCACCGTAGAATTTCTCTAGAAATAGGGGGAAAAAAGAGGAAAAACTCGAACCTTTGCTTACAGGCTAAACTTGTAATCGGTGTTTCTCATTACAATTCAGTAGACACTGTAAAATTTTGTTCGTGTAACAACAGAAATTAACATCCTGTTCCTCCTGAACCAATAATGTGCATTGCCACTGACAGCACTACTGAATGGGTTCAGGGTGTCTGTGTAAAAATGATTGCTGCTGGTGCTGAGCATACTGCCGCGGTAACAGAAGATGGTGATCTCTACGGATGGGGCTGGGGACGATATGGCAACCTAGGTCTTGGTGATCGCAACGACCGCTTAGTCCCGGAAAAAGTTTCTTCTGTGGAGGTGAGTAATCTTAGTTTGAGAGGTGCTTCTATGCTCTTCGTTTTTAAAGTTGCACAAATATTAAAGCATGAATGAAGGGTAGATGATGATTACTTACCCCTTCGTTTGTTTCAAGATTCGTGCAATTTGTATTAGTTTCATCTGTGTTCTTGCCATCCAATTCCTTGATTTTGCAGGGAGAAAAGATGGTGATTGTTGCATGTGGATGGCGCCATACCATTACTGTGTCCTCCTCTGGTAGCCTGTACACATACGGCTGGAGCAAGTATGGCCAACTAGGGCATGGTGATTTTGAAGATCACCTAGTTCCACATAAGTTGGAAGCCCTGGAAGACAGCTCCATATCTCAGGTATTACTACGTACGTACTACTTGCGTAATTGCTAGCCTTATGTTATGTTAGTAACATGCAATGATACAATCTACTCAATGGAACTTTGACCAAAGAATACGGGTAATTTTAGGAGGAAATTTATACAACATATGCTTTGGTGGTACAGATTTCAGGTGGGTGGAGGCATACAATGGCACTTGCAGCAGATGGAAAACTTTACGGATGGGGGTGGAATAAGGTGATACCTAGCGACTTGTCTTTACCTCTATTATCTCTGCCCCCTTTTTGGTGCACTGATTCAACCATGGCACCGATCTAGCTTTTGTCACATAATTTTATTGAAAATAGGAGATATAGTACTCTCTCCATCTGTAGAAATTCTCACTACTGTACCATCGAGCTTCTGTTAGTTTTTTTTTTATTTGCTGTTCTTTTTTATTCTACCTTTTTTCCTGTGCTTCCAGTGCTCCTTACTACCACTACCATTCACGGTACTTGCCTCCACCATCATAGTGCCCTACCCACCACTTCAACATGCCACCAAACACCAACAATACTATCATAGCAGCATGCATTCTCATAAGATCTAATCACAATAGAAAGATTCACTTGCATCAAGAACTACTCAGTCCTAGGTACTCACAGCGGGCTTGATGAAGAACGGGAAGCTGCGAAGGAGAGACGCGATGCGACAATTGAAGACAAAGATGAGCAGCCACGCGGAACGACGCTTCCCAAAAACCTGATCGCCGGTCTCCTGTGCAGGGCTTCAAGTGGCCAACGTCAGATTGGAGACACTGCTTCCCTCATTCTTGTTGCACATCAGGTGAAGGGATGGAACACTCGGGTGGCAGCAGGCGCCGAAGGAAGCAGAGATCACTGGAGAAAGAGAGTGGTTTTTCGTCACAAGTCATGAGATAAACACACGAAATATGAGATATACATGTGCGCCCCTACGTGCATGTGTGCATAGCCTAACATAGCCAACCATGTATACCTCTAGCTTTGCCTCCAACTCATACTAGAATCCATGAGGGGGCTCACTGGTCTTACTCCACCTAGCTAAGCAATATGGTGTTAGTAGCACTATTCTTACTATCATCGAGAGAGAGGATGACACACGGAGTTGGGGCAATTTTCTGAATTTTATTGCTCATACAAGTGCCATTGCCACCCTAAGGGGTTGGGCAAGTGCCATATTTATAGTCTTTGGCGCAAGCATGTATGCTAACACTAGTCTAAAGGTTGCTAAAGCTAGTCTAAAGGCTGCCCAAAAGCTAGTCAAAAGCTGCCTGAAAGCTGCCCAAAAGGCTGCCCAAAAGCTAGTCAAAAGCTGCCTAAAAGCTGCCCAAAAGGCCAGTCAAAAGCTGCCCACACAGGACCAAGACTTATTCCATCATTCTCCCCCTAAGTCTTGTCTGTCGTCTTGTGGGAAAGTTGGACCATCCCGGTCCTGGAGCGTAGCTCAAGAAACTTGATCCTCCCAAGGGGCTTGGTGAGCAGGTCCGCAAGCTGGTCCTTGGTGTTGATGTAGCTTGCCTTGATGCTTCCTTCCTCCAGACAGCTTCGGATGAAATGATATCTCACCCGGATGTGCTTGCTCCGTTCATGAAAAACGGGGTTCTTTGCCAGGGCTAGAGCGGACTTGCTGTCTACCCTGAGCTCCACCGTGCTGGTGTTTCTGCCAATGAGATCACCAAGCAGTCGGGCGAGCCAGAGAGCCTGAGTTGCAGAGGTGGAGGCCGCTATGTACTCGGCCTCACAGCTGGACAGGGCCACCACCTGCTGTTTGACCGACTGCCAGCCGACGAGACACTTGCCTAGGAAGAAGAGCATCCTGCTCGTGCTCTTGTTGGTGTCAACGTCGCCGGCGTGGTCGCTGTCGCTGTACCCGACGAAGTGTGCCTCCCCAGGGCACCTCGGGTAGTGGAGACCGTGATCGAGAGTCCCCGCAACGTAGCGGATGATTCTCTTCACAGCCTGCTGGTGCTCCGTTGTCGGTCGCTGCATGAACCAGCTAACGTAGCCGACGGAGAATGCCAAGTCCGGCCGTGTGTGGGTGAGGTAGCGAAGGCTCCCCACAAGGCGTCGGTACTGTGTAGCGTCCACCTCCTCTGTTGTCTTTATCGCGGCTCACTTGACCTCTCCTCCATCGGAGTGGGAGCCGGGTTGCAATCAGTGAGCCTAGCTAGCTCAACGACGCGCCTGGCGTAAGCAGTCTGTTGAAGTGACATCCCGGAGTCGTCCTGGTGCACCTCGATCCCCAGGTAGAAGGAGAGAAGCCCCAGGTCGCTCATTTGGAAGGTGGCCTTCATTTCTTCTTTGAATACCGCCACCTCCTCATCCTTGGTGCCGGTGATCACCAAGTCGTCAACGTAGACACCCACCAGCAGGGCATTTCCTCCATTGCCCGCCGTAGATGGTCGCCTCGTCGCGAGCTTTGCTCGAGGCCCATCCCTTGAGCGTGGAATCTAACTTGGCATTCCATGCCCTTGGTGCCTGCCGCAAGCCATAGAGAGCCTTGTGCAAACGCAGCACCTTGCCCTCCTTGCCGGGGATCGCAAATCCCGGCGGCTGGCGCACGTAGACCTCTTCCTTCAAATCGCCGTTTAGAAATGCCGACTTGACGTCCATGTGGTGAACTCCGCCAGCCTTCTCCCGAGCCGGTCAGGAGTCGACGGATTCCAACCGTGCTACGGGGCGAAGGCATCGTCGGTCGATCCCCTCTCGCCGCACGAAACCACGTGCCACCAAGCGAGCCTTGTGTTTGACAATGGCGCCGGCTTCATCCTCTTCGCCTTGAACACCCACTTAAGGGTGATCGCGCGGTGACCACGGGGAAGATCGGCAAGCTCCCAGGTGCGGTTCTTCTTAACCGCGTCCATCTCCGTCTGCATCGCGGCACGCCATGCTGCGTGTCTTTCGGCCTCTGCGAAAGACCGAGGCTCACCATCGTCGCACGCAAGATGCAACTGCGCCTCCAGATCGTGAGACACCAGTCCCGGCACGGGTTGGTCGCCGAGAAGGTCCTCCAACGTACGATACCGCAACGGCTCGCCGTCGTGGTACGCGTCGATGCGCTCCTCGTCGTGGGAGAGTGGAGTAACGAACTCCACCGGGCTGTGCTCGACACGAGCTGGTGTCAGAGAGAATGTGCCTGGAGGTGTGACCGTTGGTGCTGGAGTGGCGGGCGCCGGAGTCAGTGGGGGTTCGGGGACTGGGTAGGCGCGTTCGGCGAAGAGGAGCTGCCTACTCCCCCAGCTCCTTCGAAGTGGACGTACTCAATAGTGAAGTCGTCGTACGTCGGAGTCGAGCCGTTGTCAACTGCCTTGTCCCACGCCCATCCTCGCCCTTCGTTGAACACAACGTCGCGCGCCGTGCGCACACGCTGTGTCTTTGGGTCAAGAATGCGGTAGGCCTTCGAGCCCTCCGCGTAACCGATAAACACTCCCGGAGTGCTCCTGTCATCGAGCTTGCCAACATGTCCAAGCTCCTTGGCGAACGCGAGGCAGCCGAAAACCCGTAGGTGAGAGACCGCCGGCCATGCCTGCCAGGCCTCGTGACGACGCCCTACCGTTGAGAGCCTTGGTGGGCGGCGGTTGAGGATGTAGATCGCCGCTACCATCGCTTCTCCCAGAGAATAGCCGCATCCCTCTCGCTTGAGGAGGGCCCGAGCCATCCCCACAACCGCCTGACACGTTGCTTGACGACGCCATTCTCTGCGGGTCAGACGGCGCGGAATAGTGGCGCTGAATGCCCTCATCCGCGCAATACGATGCGAACTTATCCGCCGTGAATTCGCCGCCGTTGTCAGTGCGCAGCACACGCAACTTGCGGCAGCACTCTGCCTCGCGGCGACTGCGTCGCTGATGGCTTCCGCAGCCTCTCCCTTGCTGCCGAGGACCGTTACCCACATGTAGCGGGTGAGGTCGTCGACGAGCAGCAGGAAGTAGCGTCGTCCTCCCGGTGCACGAGCTCGAGCCGCTCCTTGGCTCGGAAGTTCGACTGCTGGGGAAAGGGGAGCCGCCTCTGCTTCGTCGTTACGCAGATGTCGCAGAACTGCTCCACGTGGTCGAGACACGGCAGGCCTCGTACCATCTCCTTGGCACTGAGTCGCTTCAGAGCCTCGAAGTGAAGGTGTCCGAAGCGCTCGTTATCGCCACACCTCGTCGTCCCGACGAGCGGCGAGGCAGAGGGGTTGTGCCACCTGCACGTTGAGGATGTAGAGTCGATTGGTGCCTCTGGTTACCTTGGCAAGAAGGCGACGATGGCGATCCCAAATCCTCATGACTCCGTTCTTTACTAGCACACCCGAACCATTCTCATCCAGCTGTCCCAAGCTGATGATAGAGTTCCTCAACGCGGGGATGTAGTAGACTCCGGTGAGCAGCCTGTGCTCATCAGACTTGGCGGTGAGAATG
This sequence comes from Rhipidocladum racemiflorum, assembly GCA_036346355.1. NCBI lineage: Eukaryota > Viridiplantae > Streptophyta > Magnoliopsida > Poales > Poaceae > Rhipidocladum > Rhipidocladum racemiflorum. Next base: position 28,784,235 of record CM070571.1, read on the forward strand.
ACGGAGCCGACGCCCTGGATCTCCACGCTGGAGGCATCCCCAAACTTGACGGAGCCTCGGACGTTGGAGTCAAGCTCGGTGAAGAACTCCCGTCGACTGGTCATGTGATTGGTAGCGCCAATGTCGAGATACCACCCGTCAATCTTGTCACTGCTGGAGCTGTCGCCAAGAAAGGCGTGTGCTCTCGGCTCATCAAGGTGGAGGAGATTCGCTGCGGCCGATGCCGCTGGAGATAGCTCGATGCTTGCGTGTGCCAGGAGCAGAGCCGGCTCTTCTTCCTCCACGTGCGGCGACGGGCCTGGCCACGCCGTGGTCGGCGACACTCCTTGGCCCAATGGCCAAGCTTGCCACGATTGTGGCGTGAGTCGCCTCGTCTTTGGCCTTTGGTTGCCGGCGGCGCCGCCTGGCGCCTCGCGGTGTCACCCATGGCACGCCCTCGCGCTTCACCGACGCGTCTGGCGCTTTGCGCGGCTTGGCGTGCTGCGATCACCTGTCGCAGAGGACTCCCCCTTCTTCCCGTCACCCTGGCTAGCCTCCCACTGTTCCCGAGTGAGATGTAACTTCCCGCCAATGGTGATAGGCCCCGAGAGAGGCTGTGGTTCGTCGCTGTCGACGACCTTGAGACGACCTATTGCCTCTTCGATCGACATCGTGGAGAGGTCCAATAGAGGCTCGATTGAGCGAGCGATCTGCTTGCACTTCTCGGGGATGCAACGAAGAGCTTCTCGACGGCTCTCTCCTCATCGTAGGTGTCGTCACCGAACTGCACCATCTTCTGTAGTAGAGTGTTAAGGCGGAGAGCAAAATCATCAACATCCTCACCTGGCCTGAAGGCCAGGTTCTCCCACTCCTTGCGAAGTGCTTGCAGTGTGGTCTTGCGGGCGTGGTCGCTGCCGATTCGTGCCGCAGCGATGGCATCCCAAGCCTCCTTGGCAGTCCGCTTCTTGGAAAGCGTGAACTGCATCTCGGACGGGACTGCGGCGATGAGGGCATCCAGCGCCCGTCGATCCTCGTCGTAGTCGACGTCGCCGTACCGGACTGCCTCCCACATGTGCCGCACCTGGAGCCTTATCCTCATCACCGCGGCCCACTCGATATAGTTGGTCTTGGTGAGGGTAGGCCACCCACTACCGGGGCCAATGTCCCTGATAATGGCCTGGGTCCCGCGGTGGCCATGGTATCGGTCCGGGGAGGGAGAGTCGCGCCACCTGTAACGGCCACGATCTCCGTCAGCCCAGCCGCCGCCTCTGCCGGGAGCGCGGTCACCACCGCGCTCATCCCCGCCCGGAGTTCTGCCGGCGCGTCTGCGCCCGTCTAGGCTCCCACCGTGCTCATGGGGGTGCGCATCGCCCTTTCGCGCCGCCGCGCTGCCTCCTCTCTCCGCTTGAGCCGCCGTCGGTGCGCCGTCGGCGAGAGCAGAGCTGCTGAGCTCTTGCGCCAGAGCCTCGAGCTCTGCTGCCGCCGCCGCCGCTTCCATTCTCGCTTCTGCCGCTTGCTGCCAATTCGCGCCGCCCGGCTTTGCTGCCCTTGCCACCGTCGCTGCAGTCTCTACTGCTGCTCGCTTGCGGTCCTCTGCCGCGGCAACTTCGGCCTCCTGCCGGCCGCAAGGCCGAGGCGAAGCGCCGAGATCGCCCTTCTAACATGGCGCGCTAGTGGGGGCCGCTGCTAGGGAAGAAGTCGCCTTTTAGCCGCTCGATCGCTCGTAAGATGAAGGGTGAGCGAAATTGTTGTATTTGCCGCTTCGAGAGCGAGGAGGAGCGTGGGAAAGAGATGAGCAAGAGATGTTTAGGCTGCAAGAAAGAACGGCTCTGATACCACTTGTTAGTAGCACTATTCTTACTATCATCGAGAGAGAGGATGACACACGGAGTTGGGGCAATTTTCTGAATTTTATTGCTCATACAAGTGCCATTGCCACCCTAAGGGGTTGGGCAAGTGCCATATTTATAGCTGCTGGCGCAGCATATGCTAACACTAGTCTAAAGGTTGCTAAAGCTAGTCTAAAGGCTGCCCACAAAGGCTGCCCAAAAGCTAGTCAAAAGCTGCCCTAAAGGCTGCCCAAAAGCTAGTCAAAAGCTGCCTAAAAGCTGCCCAAAAGGCCAGTCAAAAGCTGCCCACACAGGACCAAGACTTATTCCATCATATGGTATTAAAATCCCATACGCTCAACCATAGTTGTCATGGCGGTCCAGCTAGGCGCGGCGAACTCGGACCGCCTGGACACCTAGGTGCCTAGGCGGTGATTAGACGATGAAAAATAATAAATAGTATCTTATATGGTATGGAATTAAGTCAAATATGATGCAAAAAAATATGTAATCTTCAATGCACATATGTTCTATCCATGAGAGTATGAAGATGTAAAAATGTGTAATCTTCAATGCACATAGAAAAGCATAGATAGTTCCAAATAGAACAACAAAACATACTAGTTCCAAATAACACAATAAAGTATCAAACTTCATAAGTTATAACTCATAACAAAAGTAAAAGGCCACATCATAGAGTGAAATAGTAACAATTTCACTCATCATCCAACTCCAAACTATGCCTCTCCTCAATATATCTGTAAGCAAACCATTAAGCGACCAAGCATCAGTAAGCAAACATTCAGCCATCAAGCATCAGTAAGCACTAAGCATAAGTAGTAAATGATCGATAGGCAAGCCATCAAGCGATTCAAGCAGAGGGAGGGGCTAAAGGAGCCAAAGCGTCGGCACCAGCAGCATCAAGCGCCAGCGAAGGAGCGGAGCATCGGTGGCTCGGCGCCAGTGATGGAGCCAGAGCATCAACTGAAGGTGCAGAGCATCGGCGCCAATGACGGTGTCTTGAGAGGCTGAAGGAGCCGGCGTCAGGCGGCGGCAGCGGGAGGGGTTGAAGGAGGCGGCGGCGGGCAACATCAAGCACCAACGGCGGCGTCGGGAGGGGCTGAAGGAGCCGAGCAGTGGCGTCAAGAGGGGCTGAAGGAGCTAGCCTCGGGAAGACGGATCGGGAAGGGGGCTCGTTGGCTCAGGAAGGGGATCCGAAAGGAGTAGAGGGGGATCTCACCAGAGGTCCAGAGCTAGAGGTGCGGAGGCGGTCCGGCGGAGGCGCGGAGGAGCTCCCTTCTCTCTAGCGCAACCCTGTTCGGTATGTGCGGCCGCCGCCGCCCTCAGGACCCTTATCCCTTGTGCTCACGGTTCGGCGCCCGCCCAAATCCGGCCGCCATGACGCCTAGTCGCCCTAAGCCTCGCCTGGACATCTGGTCGGGCGCCTAACTCCCCTTTGACTTCTTCCATTGAATTAATTCCAACAACAAGTTGAGTTTTGAGCAAGTTGAAATTCATGATAATCAGTTGCACTTCTGTTCTTGAGTACATGCTTACATCATTGTGCACCAATTACCTCATTCGTGGTTATATCTTGTAATCACTTCTGCTGATCCTGCCTCGTGTTTTGAATATGTAGTTTGGACAGGTTGGCGTTTCCGACAATGTAGATCACTGTTCCCCCGTACAGGTCATTTTTCCAGGCGAACAGGTGAGTGATAGTATGTCTTAGAGGAATACTATTGCTTAAACTTTTGCCCGGATAAAAATCTATTGCATGATGTAGTTTCTGACCACTGTTTGTGATCGAAGCTGTTTCATTGTTTCATGTGAAGAAGGATTCAGTCAACTGACCTTATGAGTTTCCCATCTTCAGTTTCATTTATTTACTGGCAAAATTGCAGAAAGTTGCCCAAGTTGCATGTGGATGGAGGCATACTCTTGCTCTTACAGAAAATAAGAATGTTTTCTCATGGGGAAGGGGTACCAGCGGACAGCTTGGTCATGGTGAAATAGTCGACAGGTAATTCACCCAAGGTATTTAAACATTTCTGAAGGACCAGCTAGCTTTCCTAATGTATAATAACTGAATCGAAAAAATACCACGGCTCATGAAGGAACACACCCAAGATGATTGATGCCTTAAGCTCGGATGGATCTGCTTGCAAGCAGCTGGAGTCATCAAAAGCAGTTCCAATGGCAGGTTTGCATTTACATGATTCCATTTCTTAGACAGACAGACAGCTTACAAGCATAACTTTGATGTTTTTCAGCCAAAGCTTGGGTCTCACCATTGGAGCGATATGCCATCGTCCCCGATGAGAATGTGAGCTCATGTCTTCTTTTAAAAGAATACGCTCCCATTGAACCACTGCAATCGAGAACGTGTTGATCATTTCGTAGGATTGTCACTGATGGATCACTCCACATTTCCTGTTTCTAGGTTCCTAAATCAGGTGAAGGTGTTCCCCGTGGCAATGGAGCCGACAAGCATGTGCTGCAGACTGATGCAAAGAGAATGCGCGCCTGAGCATATATGTTCTTCCACCCTCCTTAACCCTAGTAGTATACAATAAATAACCTTGGGCAACCTTTCTCCTTCACCATCTAGTATATGTTGCTCAGTCTTAGTACATTGCTGCCTTAAGTAACTACTACCAATGAGGCCATATATGAACTGTAGTGCCATGCTTTGAGCTTATATGATGTTTGCCTGCAACTACTAGCAGTAGTACAATGGAGAAAATAATCACTGAAGTCTTAGCTTAACTCTTGCAGGGTCGTACAAGCTAAGAATCAATAAAGATGCACTGGTTTTGTTGTCCTGTTGAAAGCTAGTACATCATATATGGATGCTTCATGCTTGTGTGACTGATGTTTTAGCAATTTATATAACGTTTGATCAGTTGCTGGAAAGATCATGATAATCCGATATTTACAGTGAGATTTCTGTTGATGAACATAAATTGTTTGGTTTTGAATTTTCTTTTCTGAAATTGTAGCAAGAAAAGGAAGTAGCAAACCTGTAGTATGAAAAAAGATTTCTGTTAATACTCCATACAAAATCTGGCAACACAAACAAATAGAAGTCCATGTATCATCTGATCATCTTTTTTTTTTGAACGAATCATCTGATCACCTGGAGCTCATCTTTCTCGAAAATACTTTCTACCAAACAACTTCTCCAGAAAATACACGTGAACTCACTAAAAGAAAGCAAACATCAGGAAGTCAAAACTCAACACACCCGTTTGGAATACAGGATTCCCATAGGAATTTCGTAGAAAACCCCAAGTTCTGTGAAAGTGGTTGTTTCCTTTCCTGCAAAATTCGCGCATTCCAAATGGGGCCTTTACACTCTTATGCAGTTTCTGCAGGTTGCAGCTTATGAACCATAGGAGGATAGGACAATCTTCAAAACAAAAGCATAGATAAAATTTAAAAAGGTGTCAGTATAATTAAAGCACATGTATATGAATGATCCCTTGATCATCTGGACTTGTCTTTCTTGGAGAAGATGCCTCCAACCATTGAGATACCCTTCTTTTGCTTCTTGTGCTGCACCTTCTTGGCCTTGTTCTTCTTCGCCTTCCTCTCCTTCCTTCCTCCCAAGTCATCCTCAATCATCTTGATGGTCAGTGCCTCTGACAGGCTGGGCAGATACTCCAGGCTCGCCATCCACTCCTCAGCCCGGCTCTCGTCCCACCGATCGCTGCGAACCCGGCCATGGTCTTCTTCTTCTTCTCCGATCGCTGTGCCGATGACGAAGGCTATCTCCTTCCCCTTCTTGAGGTCGGAGAAGATGGCCAGGCCACTGCTGAACTGCACGCTGATGCTGGACACGGCCATCTCCATCTGCGACTGCCTCTGCTTGAGCTGCACCAGCTCAGTTTTGGCCTCTGCCAGGTCGGCCTCCAGCTTCTTCAGGTAGTCCAGCATTATGGATGATGAGGAAGAAGCAGGAGGCACGCTGAACATGGAGCTGGATTCACTGCTTGCATGGGACCTGCTGCCGAAGACCTCGACGGCCTCCCTGACCGACTGGAACGGCCGGGAAGTGTCGATCGCGGCACGGCCCCCCACCGCCGCCGCGGCGATCTCCATGGATGAGGTTGCCGGCAATGCTGGTGAGCAGTAGACGATGGGACTGATGGGAATGCAACAACGCGAGAGGTGAGGTGGACATATGCGCGCTCGTCTGTCTTTGCTGCTACTTCAAACACCAACCGGAGTAGCAGCAGAAAATACAGGCCGTGTGTCAAGGTCGAGTAAAAACTGGTGAACGGGAAAAGCAGGTGGCTTCTCAACAAAGGCAGGAAAAGGCTACTTAAGTGCAGGAGACGCACACCTGACAAGGCACAGCAAAAGTGCAAAACCATACATAACTATGTAGCCTCACGTATGAATGAGCCAACTGCCATGCACAACCAGAGTTAGAGATGGTGCTTTGCACAGCACACAGTCTCACCGGTGTTCCATTCACCAGAAGGCAGGGGAAACAATCATTTGCAAAAGTTTTTTCGCAACGTACACAGCCGCACAAGTTTGCAGAACAGACCAAAGAAATGGGCTTGCACCGGGTTTCGAGGCAATATAACAGACGAGCAATTCATTAGCTGTTACAGAATGTACCGACAGCATAACTGAATACCTCTGGATAAACAGGATTTTGCATCTGAAGCGCAAAAAGTTGCAAATATCAGCTCGTGTCTGGATATGGAAAGTTATCGTAGCCAACAGCTGTTTACTGACCAACAATCTATTCTGAGCTAGATGGAACGAGAATATAGAAACGATCCTTCTCATGAGAAAAGGGTGGGAAATACAACCATTCCTGGTGGAATTATCAGGTATATCCAATCATAATACATTACTAAACTGCTACGCATTTATCAGACTCATCTTATATGAAAAATTAAGAGGGAAAAAACTGACCGTGATGCCCAAAACACCGTGGGAAACAAATCAGAGAACTTGCAAAATAAAAAATAAAGCTTATTACAAAATAGTAAGGGCATTTGCCCTTCAAAAAAATGCAATAATTAAATCTTCAAATAGAACGAGGTTCTGCCAACATTTGATGAATTATGATAATCTATGAGGTAGCACACTTGATATGCAAAATGCCCGCTTTGCTTCCATCAATGACGCGACTGGTAAAAACGAGGCCGGTTGGTGAACATCCGACCATTGGCTCTGACAAAGTGTGTGATGCCAATACAAAGACCAGCCCACAGAAGTGACAGCAATAAATGGCGAACATCATTCCGGGCTGCAAAGACATGGCAGTAGAGTTAATTGCATACATTTTGCATGAATCAGTGTAAAAATATTATTCCAAACAGCCTGGAGCAGTTGATAGTTTGATAAACAATTGACACATAGATCAATCTTAATTTTGCAAACCGAGTAGTGTGTTCTCTTCACTAGTAAATATCCAGAATGATTATAATAAATGTCTAGAACCCTCTGGAAAAGTTCTTGACAACTGGTACAGTTGAAGGTATGTATTTGAGCCCAGTGAGCTCAAACAGACAGGTTTGCGGCGAAAAGCTCTTCCATTAATTCATTGAAACATTAAAAGGACAGGACGGAACCAAGAAGATTTTGACCCTTTGATTGCATTGCAAACGAATATTAATATACTCCTTTAACTAGTGCAAGAAAAAATACCAAGAAAACAAATTGAGCAGTAAAGCCACTTAGCAAAACAAGCCTAAAGCAACCAAAGCCTATATGAAACTGTTCTTTTTATTTAAAGCACACTTAATGTGTAGAATGTACAGCAAATGCTGCTGCTTGTTACAATGCAAGTAAACCTTAGGAGACCACGAGTACAAATTTATTAGAAACACCCAAATAAGTCTGTTTCAGCAGAGTCAGAAACCATACCTTGTCTTAGTGACATCATCATGAATATAAGGGCTCCCAAAACCAATGCAAAAGCAAGGCGGAAGGACTGTAAAAGGGGAACTGCATAGGTAAGTTTTGTTCTGTTGGGAAAAGATATGAAACACATTTTCATAATTGATCCAGCTATTTCACAAACAAACGATAATATTAAAGTGAATACTGAGTGAGTGTGTATGCACTTAACCATAGTCACAACACACACAAAAACGCATGAGATAAAATATGGATCATTTCAGACGAAGCCAACAATAGAATACTGCAAGGCATTCCCAGTTAGCAATTCACAATGTGATAACTCCATATGTTAGAGTAATCGCAAGCTATAGCACTCCCGTAAAACAAAATACAAACTAGCAACTTATTACCCACCACATAACTCTGTAGAAGTCCTGCTTTGCTTGGAGCTGCCATGTCCCGACTAACAGATGTGATGTAATGTCCTTGAAGGAGATCCATGGCATCCTATACAAGACAATAAAAAAAAGAGGCACCACAGCACCCTGGTTTACATTTTTTTATTAGAAGGTGCATTAGAATAAATTTGAACAAGCGTTGTCTGCATGATGTCTGTTAAATTGTGGAGACATTAACAACATGGAACATTATAGAGGATGCTTTGTTTGATCAACAAGGACCTCTTCAAACATGATAAGTCATTTATAATACCCTTTTTTTCGAGTGCCCAGCAAATTGCACAATATAAATGACATCAATTCCTCTTACACTAATGCAATCCATAGTCCATACCACTCTAATCAATTGTACTCAGTAACAACTAACAACACCATGCAAGTTGCTATTTCTCATAAACATTCCAGCAGTTTCTGGCTTAGCCCCCACTGCAAGAGTTGCATTGATACTATTCGATCACACAAAACGGCAATTAAAAGTTACCAAGATAAACTGTCAAGAGTTGACATTTGGGGCACCATCAAATTGAATAATCAGCAAAGTTTCAATTGAGAATTCATTTGGGTACTCACATAATCACAATATCACATGTATGCAAAGTCAGCTATATACCTGCTTAGTCCCATCTGCAAAGTTGTTCAAGTAGTATCTAGCAAGTGCGTTCTGAAGATCATTAAGAATTCCCTGAGTGGTTCGCATCCCATACCTAACAGAAAAAAAAATTAAATGTTGATAATTAACATATAATAAATAATAAATAATTAACACTGTCTTTCATTGTAAGAGTCCAACTATGGAAAAAAAACTGACAAATGATGCAACAGTAACTTCCAAGAGAGCCAAAGACGAAAGCATACTATTTAATAGTACATTCTATCAGTCTCATGCAAATATGGCATTATCTTAGATTCTTAGGCCCTTTCTCACTGATAGTAATTGACATGTTAACAAATAAACACTACAAAAAAGTAGGGTGGCTATTGAGCTTAACAAGATATTATCAAGCTTCTTTCGAAATTGACATAGTTCGACGAAAAATCATTTTATTTACCATTTAAATGGTTATTTCAAATTCGAGCTAACAAGCAACTATCAAGCCGAGCCTCATTAACTTTTCCCACTCGAAATGAACTTATTTCAATTTTGAACCTGTTAAATGCTGTATTCGATGAAATTTTGATTCGAGCCCTAACGAGCTTTTTTGCTAGCCCTACAAAAAAGGTTATTGCATTGCCAAAACGTGGAGACTTTGCACCACAAGACCACACTTTTACGGTAGCCCATTATCTGGGTTAAAATGGTGTAAGATTGAGATTCACCGCAAGAGTGGCTCAGTTGTGAACAAAATCAAGGCGGCAAAAATGACTAGTATTCCTTTTTTTCAAGTAAAAAGTCGGAATAGTTCCTAGTCTTGCTGACGAAAAGAGAGGAACTATCATTAGTAATAAATGAACTGCATTTAACATTAAGAATGCAAATTTCGTTCTATAGAAATTACCGAACAAAATCTCCCTTCAAGGCAGGAGTACCAGAGTACTGAATGCTTATTGCATCTCCATGATTGGCCCACACTGAAAGCATGAATTATTTCATTCAGCAAAGCATGAAAAATAAATGACTAAATGAGAAGAACCCAGGTTAGTGATAAGCATAATACTCACAAACTTTGTAGTTTGCATCAAAAGCTGGATAATTGTTTATTGTATCATTAGCACCAAGAACCCCTATTCGGTGAAGTTGGCTTTCCAGAATTTTTCTCCCAATCATGCTCTGTTTTGTCATTGTAGAGATTATCAGAATTCAGAACTTCAGATATACAAGTGAAAATTCAACAAAGGGATGGGAAATAAAACATTAAAAGACAATAATGGTCCATCACTGAAGGATGGATTAACACAGAAGCACAATATGGCCCCACGGTGAAAGAGGAAAAGCTAGCAAGCCCCCTCCAAACAGCTCAATTTTTAAGCGGCTTTTGGTATAATCTAGAGTCATATAAAAGCTAAAAGCCAAAAACTAAAAGTTGGGTTAGACCTGTTTTTGCAGCTTATTGCTGAGGGAAATTATTTTTTTGTCAAACGGTCTCTTATAAAAAGCTACAGTTACTTTTCAGCCCAGAAAGCCAAAAGGCAGTTTTTCAGAAAAGATACGGCTCCCCCAAACAGGCCCTTTGCAGTTGATCTAGTCTGCTTGATCTGCAATAAGTTGGAATTGAAGCAAATTTCCCAATTGAGGCATGGGATCTTACTAGTTACTACATCAGTTATTATGTCCTGTTTTAAAACAGATCATCATGTAACCAAACATGTGGCCCAACTTAAACCAGCTAATCAATGCAGATCATGCCACTCCTAAAGGTACATTTAATGCATACACAATGTACCCGTTTGGAGTTAATTAGACAAGTCCATTGAGACAATACAAACTACAAAAAGACCAGTTATCCCACGTTCTGAATCTGTCTGACAATGTGTCTGGGTTGTAAACTTGTAATACTGCAAGTCTGCAACAATTGAAGGAACAATGCCCCCTTGTCCAAACAACATATCGTATCCCATATAGATTTGAAAAGACAAAGGGAAGTCATTGGAAAACTAAAAAGTTCTTCAATAATCAATACCCACATGACTATAATGCTGCAGCAGAGACAAATTATTTGATAAACTAAGTGTTATCAATACCTAAATTAAATTTGATCTGCATGTTTTGAAATTGTACTTAGAAGTTGGAACCATATACCTGAGTAACATTAGTGCGATCTAAACAATCGACGCAATTTGTTCTGACCGTGCCAGTCTGCTCATCAATTTCCTCGCCTTTATCATCCAAAAGGAAATACCTATACCATAAATTATTAATAAGACCATGAGAAGGAAATGTACCATCCAAAGCTATAAGAGTATTCGACAACAAAGTATGACAGAACATAGTGTATAGATGTACAAGAAGTCTCAGATCTGGAACATTTTTTTCTACCCTTTTTTTAGGGAGAGATCCAAAACAGCTAGACAAGACAATGATAACAGTATGACTATCACAAGCGACTAGATGCAATTCACTTTTTTCCTAGTCTGCTAGGACTCTGTGAACCAGGGTTTTGGTTACCGGTCATGTTACCCAGCGTACCAGCCAAAAAAGCTCAGGAAGATTTGAATTTTCAATTGAAAGTTTGAGGTAAAAAAGCAGTGCAACCACTAGATTAACATAACAGCATGGTTGCCCTAGTGGTAAGTCTCTAGCCTTGCGTCCAAGGTATTGCGACATCGAATCCCAAACTCCCAGGTTTGCTTATAATTTTTCCTCTTTTTCCCTTATAATCTTGCACTGACATGTTGGTCCCACGGTGAGAGGAAAAAAATGGGAAGTGTGATACGCGTCCGCCTCTAGACTACGTGTATGTCTGTCGCCGCGAGAAGCGAAGTCCACAAGAAACCGGTGACGAGGCGGCGGCAGGAAGTGCTGCAAGACCAGGGTCGGCGCCGAGCAAGCGTGCGTGAGTTGGTTACGTAAGTTTGTTAGGCATGCGTGAGTTGTGGCGTGAGTTGTTAAGTTAGTTAGTCGTGTGTGACTAGGAAACGGAGATTGTTAGCCTTGTCGACTCGGAAACGAGAACGGGAGTTGTTCCAAGAATAAAAGGGGAATAGAAGGGAGAAAAGGGCAAGCTTGATTGCCAACAAATCTAATCTCAGGCGGTGGCTCCGAAAACAGCCAACATATCCAAGACGCAAGCCGTCGCGACGAATTCTTCGTCGAGCAGTTTGCGACCCGACCGCCGGCCGGGAACCCGTGCTTACGAGCAAGCTCATTCCGAGTCAGCTTGTAACAATTTGGTATCAAAGCCACACGGTTCTGGAACCATAGCGAATCCGGTAGAGGATCGGATCACAGTCCTTGAAACGGAGATGAAAGAGATGAAGACAATGCTGGCGGAGATGATGAAGATCTTGAAGGCGAAAGGGCCGGCAAGAGAGCCAGAGCAAACAGGCGATGGCACTGCACACAATTCAACACTTGGGGCAAGCGCCATGGTTGCCGAGGACCAAGCAAGGAGGCAACTGTGGAACGGAACCACGTTAACCCGCACACGGCCAGGCCGCGAACCGGACGAACAGACGTATGGGAGACGACGAGGATTCGGCCGCGAAGAAGAGGAAGAACGCCGGTGGACACCTCGCTCTCCGCGTTTCGATCTTCCCGAATATGACGGCCAAGGAGATCCGCTCGGATGGTTCCGCCGGTGCGAGCGTTTCTTCAGAGTCCACCACATCCCTGAGGAGGATTATGTCGAGATCGCAGGCCTCCGTCTGACCGGGGAAGCAAAGGAAGTCCTGGACAATTGGCAGCAAGAAGAATTGTGGATCGCTTGGGAGGATTTTTCCGAGGCGTTCATCCAGCGTTTCACCCGACACACAAGTGTTGGCCCGTTGGGTGACTCGTCAACTTCAAGCAAGGAACCAGTGGGGTGGATGAGTATGCACGAGAATTCTAGCGATTACTAGCTCGCGTACCAAGGATGAAGAGGGCGGATCAGATTGAAATGTTCATGGCTGGGCTGTCGGTAGCACTCGGTGCCGACGTTCGCCGGGAAAGACCGCGAGACATGGCTGAGGCCATCGGCGTAGCGCGGGAGGCGGAGGCACGGAAAGCCGCGTGGATCGCCGAAGCGATACAGGGATTGGCCAACAGCGACCGCGGGCGAGCCTCATCCTTCCGCGGCCCTGGATCGAGCTCGTCGCTCACCCAATATACACCAATGATGAGAGCTACGGGGGCATCAACGGGAGGAACGATCGTTACTAACCGCGTGTACGGGGCTCATGCACAAGCATGCAATGGCGATAAAGGAGGCCAACCAACTAGGAGCGGGCCAATCCAAAACCGTAAAGGAAGCCAAGCAACCAACACATAAAGTAGCACAGCATCGGTATCCGGTCGGCTACGCCTAACGGCCGACCAGCTAGCCGAACGGCGCGCAAAGGGCCTTTGCTACAACTGTGATGAAGTCTATACTAGAGGGCACCGGTGCAAGCGCTTGTTTCATCTAGAGGTGGCGGAAGAAGAAGAGGAAGAGGACGCTCACGACGAGGAACTAGAGGAGGATGTATCATTGTCAATGATCGCAGCATTGGGACCTAAGCATGGTGACACTATGCAAGTTACAGTGCACATTCAGGACAAGTCATGGCTCAGCCTTATTGATAGCGGAAGCACGCATAATTTCTTGAGTGCGTACGCGGCTCGCCATGGCATGGGGGAGCCGACAACTGAGATATCAGCAAACGGAATGCCGCAGCGGGTGCGAGTTGCAGGAGGGACACATCTGCTGTGCCTAGGCCATGTCGAGACGAATTTCATCATCCAAGGGCACCACTTCATAGCCCCGTTCATCGTCCTGCCCATAGACGGATTTGACGTCATCCTGGGGGTGCAATGGTTGCGGACCCTTGGAAACATCTGGTGGAACTTCAGTGATCTCTCGATGGAGTTCGAGAAAGCAGGTACGCACGTACAGCTGTAGGGCTTGCGGCGATCGCCGTGCCCCCTCTTGATGCACGCCGGATTAAAGGAGACTGAGGCGATCCAGATCCAACGCCTTTTGGAGGCATATACCGACGTTTTTGCTGAACCGCAGGGACTACCGCCGCCAAGACAGTGTGACCACCGCATCACATTGGCCGAAGGTACAAACCCGGTGGTGGTGCGGCCATATAGGTACCCCTACATCAGAAGGTTGAGATTGAGCAGCAGTGCGCAGCCATGTTGAAGCAGGGGGTTATTCGTCCCATCCGTTCACCTTTTTCGTCACCTATGTTGCTTGTCAAGAAGGCTGATGGAACATGGCGCTTTTGCGTGGATTACCGCAAACTCAATTCGCGAACAATCAAGGATAAGTTTCCCATTCCCATCGTAGAGGAGCTACTCGACGAACTGGGGGGCGCCTGTTTCTTCTCCAAGCTGGACCTACGCTCGGGTTACCACCAAGTTCGGATGTGGCCTAATGACATCGCCAAGACAGCCTTCCGGACACACCATGGACATTACGAGTTCCTCGTGATGCCCTTTGGATTATCTAATGCCCCCTCTACTTTTCAAGCCCTGATGAATGAGGTGTTGCAGGATTTTTTGCGCAAATTCGTGCTTGTTTTCTTCGACGACATCCTGGTGTACAGTCGTTCTGAAGAGGAGCATCGGGAGCATCTGCATCGGGCCTTCGAGCGTCTCTGGCTCCATCGGCTCTACCTCAAGCGTTCTAAGTGTGCATTTGCCCAAGGACGGGTGGAATACTTGGGCCATGTGATCTCTTACAACAGGATGTCCGTTGACCCCGAGAAGCTCCAAGCGGTGACCACTTGGCCCCGACCATCGACGGTGTCGCCACTTCGGGGATTTCTGGGGCTGGCCGGATACTATCGGCGCTTCGTTCAGAACTATGTTGTGATTGCAGAGCCCCTCACGGCATTGCTTCGCCGAAATAACTTTGTATGGACGGAATCGACGGACGGGGCCTTCCAGCGACTCAAACAAGCCCTGGTGTCTGCTCCGGTGTTGCAAATGCCGGACTTCTCCACCCCTTTCATAGTGGAATGTGATGCTTCGGGCATGGGCATCGGCGACGTGCTTCAACAACATGGCCACCCCATCGCATACTTCAGTCGCAAGCTAGCCGTCAGACACATGAAATTGACAGCATATGATGTTAGACTACCATATATGGTCTGTCCATATTTGGAAAGACATCCAATCATGCATGCGCCATATCCTCTCCTACCATCCTTGGCCAGCGCATGCATACACATCCGGCTGTACCATAATTAGGAGATTGTTGCTATATTTAGAGATAGATTACCATAGCTAGAGTGCATGTATGTCTATATATGTATGTGATTCTTCTATCAATGAATCATTCCAATTATCCCAGAACTTACCTTCTCACATGGTATCAGAGCACGCGGCATCCATGGCCGAAGCTCCTGCTCTTCCCAACGGCAGCATCCCACCTCCAGCCGCTGCCGCCCCTCCCAACCCCACTGCCGGAGACGATGTTGGCGCGGGGGGGAGGCACCATCCTACACTCAACTCCGAGTTTTTGGCTGCCGTTGTTATCCTAATCTCTCTTCAACCACACCCAATAAACTCACCCCTCGCTCCACCGAGTGCGTTTTCCTCGGCTATTCTTCCCATCACAAGGGCTATCGATGTCTTGACTTGGCTACCAATCGCATCATCACTTCACGGCATGTTATTTTTGATGAGCTTACCTTTCCGTTTGCCAGGTCATCCTCCCCTGCTCCCTCGGAATACTTCTTCCTGGATGCAGGTACTGACGATTCCGACAGCATGCCTGCTGTTTTTGCGCCACCACCGACTACCTAAGACGTCTGGCCGCGGACGCCGCTGGCGCCTGCCAATCCTCCAGCCGCCGCGCCCCAGGGTCCTGCCACCACAGAGGTGGCCGGCTCTGCCCCTGGTGCTGCCGGCGTGGGCTCTCCGCCTGCCCGGTCCTTCCCCACTCCGGTTCTGCGCCATGTCTTCACCCGCCGGCCACAGCCGTCCACCAGGACGGCCTCTCCCGACGGCACGGCTGTCGCGCCTCAGCTAGTGGAGCATCATGCTGCGGATGATACTCCACCGGCGTCGTCCCATCCCATGGTGACGAGGAGCAGGGACGGCACCATTCCTCCACCACTGTACCAGCTTCACGCCACTACTGCGCCCGGTCTTTCTCCCGAACCAAAGACCTACCGCAGTGCCCTCAAAGACCCTCATTGGAAGGCGGCCATGCTTGATGAGCACACTGCTCTTGTCAGCAATCACACTTGGGAACTAGTGGTGCCTCCCCCCCGCGCCAACATCGTCTCCGGCAAGTGGATTTTCAAGCACAAATTCAACTCCGACGGCTCCCTCGCCCGTTACAAAGCTCGTTGGGTCCTCCGTGGCTTCTCCCAACAGCCCGGCCTTGACTACGACGAGACTTTCAGTCCGGTGGTCAAACCCGCTACCATTCGGACCGTGCTCTCCATCGCCGTCAACAATGCATGGCCTATTCACCAGCTCGATGTCAAGAACGCTTTCCTCAACGGCACTCTCAACGAGACGGTTTATGCTCAACAACCATCTGGTTTCGTCGACTCGACCGCCTCATCATGTTTGCCGCCTCAACAAGTCATTATATCGGCCTCAAACAAGCCTCGGGCTTGAATGCGGCCGCTTTCACGCCTTAAATCACGTCCGCGGCTTCATCAACTCCAAAACCGACTCATCGCTGTTCATCTACCGCTCCGGCACCGACATCGTCTACCTACTCCTGTACGTCGACGACATCATCCTCACCGCCTCTACACCGGTTCTTCTTCGGCACTTCATCGACATCCTCAAGCATGAGTTCGCCATGAGTGATCTCGGTGCCCTCCACTTCTTCTTGGGCATTGCAGTCTCTCAGCATCCGGCTGGCCTCTTTCTGTCCCAGGCTAAGTATGCGCAAGAGATCTTGCAGCGCGCCGGCATGACAGATTGTCATCCCTGCGCCACTCCCATTGAAGCCCGCACCAAGCTCTCGGCTGATGGAGGACAACCCGTCCCTGACCCAACTCTCTACAGGAGTTTGGCCGGTGCACTGCAGTACCTGACTTTCACCAGGCCGGACATTTCTCATGCAGTCCAACAAGCATGTCTTTACATGCACGACCCGCGCGATCACCACTTTCAATTGATCAAGCGGATCCTTCGCTACCTCAAGGGCACTCTTCACTATGGCGTTCAGCTCACTCGCGGCGGTCCTCATGATCTCACCATCTACACCGATGCGGACTGGGCCGGGTGTCCTGATACTCGGCGGTCTACTTCTGGATATTGTGCCTTTCTTGGTCACAACCTCGTTTCTTGGTCCTCTAAGCGACAACACACTGTGTCCCGCTCTAGTGCCGAGGCCGAATATCGAGGGGTGGCTCATGGTGTCGCCGGCTTGCCGGGCTCGCCAACTTCTTCACGAACTACACCAACCTCTTCGCCAGGGCTACCATCGCTTCATCGCGACAACGTCGACTCTGTCTACCTCTCCACCAATCCGGTCCGGACCAACGCATTCAAGCATGTGGAGATCGACCTTCACTTCGTCGTGGCGCGTTGCCCTTGGCGGTTCGCGTTCTACATGTGCCTACATCACATCAATATGTCGACATCTTCACCAAAGGCCTTCCGCCTTCCATCTTCCAGACTCGGGACCAATCTCACCGTCCGTGCGGCTCATTTGAGATTATGCGGGGATGTTAGACTACCATATATGGTCTGTCCATATTTGGAAAGACATCCAATCATGCATGCGCCATATCCTCTCCTGCCATCCTTGGCCAGCGCATGCATACACATCCGGCTGTACCATAATTAGGAGATTGTTGCTATATTTAGAGATAGATTACCATAGCTAGAGTGCATGTATGTCTATATATGTATGTGATTCTTCTATCAATGAATCATTCCAATTATCCCAGAACTTACCTTCTCACATATGAGTGAGAGCTCACTGGGCTATCCAAAGCTGTGCGACACTGGCGACCGTACTTGTGGGGGGCGACCCTTCGTTGTGCGCACTGACCATGGAAGCCTCAAGTTCCTCCTCGAACAAGCTCTCATCACACCACCCCAACAACATTAGCTTAGCAAATTAATGGGATTTGATTTTCAGGTGGAATATAAACCAGGGTGACACAATGCGGCGGCCGATGCGTTATCCCGGGTTGACTCATGTGAACCACAGTGTGCAGTCGTATCAGGACCCGAGGACGTGACTCGCAGCCAATGGCGAGAAGTGTTGCGCCAGGACCTAGAGAACCAGCGCATGGCCAACCGTTGGCGTGCACAACTCGAGGACGGGAGGATCACGTCCAAGGAGCAGGCAGCACCTCCACGTGAGGAACTTCGTTCGACACTGATCACACCTTCCTCCACTAGTGACGACAACAGGTCCCTGGTTCCAGCGGTTCCATCTCCCTCGTCGGCCTCGAGCGTCCGTTGGGAGGTTCGAGATGGGCTCGTTTTCCGTAACGGGCGCTTAGTAGTGCCAGCCACATCGCCATTAGTGAAGATCATTGCCTCGGTCCATGACCTCACCCACGAAGGGGTGCAGAAAACTCTGCACCGACTACAGGCTGACTATTTCTGGGAAAAGCAACGTGCGTCAGTGGAGCAGTTTGTAAGCCATTGTGCGGTGTGCCAGCAAAGCAAGACCAGCACTTTGTCTCCCGCCGGGCTGTTACAACCATTAGCTATTTCGCGTCAGATTTGGAGCGATGTTTCCATTGATTTCATCACGGAACTACCACGGTCGCAAGGAAAAACTGTCCTGTTGGTAGTGGTCGACCGTTTGTCGAAGTACGCTCATTTTATTCCGTTGTCTCAGCCGGCTACCGCTCCAGTGGTGGCTAAGCTTTTCTTCGACCAGGTCGTTCGTTTACACGGCCTTCCAGAGTCCATTGTCTCGGACCGCGATCCAGTGTTTCTTGGAGCATTTTGGCAGGATCTATTCAAGCGAAGTGGGATGACCTTACTAATGTCAACAGCATATCACCCCCAGACGGATGGCCAGACGGAGGTGGTCAATCGTACTATTGAGGTGTACTTACGGTGCCTCTCAGGGGCCAAACCGGCGACGTGGGCACAGTGGGTACCATGGGTGGAATTTTGCTACAATACTTACTTCCTTTCATACCGTTCACCGTATGACGCCTTTCGAGCTGGTTTATGGCCGAGCCCCTCCGCCACTAACACCATATCAACAAGGAGCTACTATCATTGATTCGATGGATTGTGCATTGGTGGACCGGGATATGCTCATGGAAATAGCAAAGCAATATCTTCTCCAGGCGCAAAATTGTATGAAACAACGATATGATCAACATCATCGCGAGGTGGAGTTTACTGTGGGCCCTTGGGTTTGGCTCAAGCTCCAAAAGCATCGACATATCTCGTGCGTACAGCTACTCAATCCAAGTTAGCACCAAGGTTCTATGGCCCCTTTCAAGTGATGGCGCGTGTCGGATCCGTCGCCTATCGCCTACAACTAACCGCGACAGCCCGACTCCACAACGTGTTCCACGTAGCCCTTCTGAAGGAATTTCGGGGGGAATCGCCGGCTATTCCTGTGGAGCTACCATCCGATGTTGCCAGCCCCGTGGAGGAAGTTGTACACCCGGACCCTTACCGTATCCTGGCTAACCGGTTCAACAATGGAGTGCGCCAACTTTTGGTTCACTGGTCAGGTGAGCCGGCTGAAGAAGCTACCTGAATGGACGCTCTCACCTTCCAGCGTTCTTACCCTGCTTTCAAGCTTGAGGACAAGCTTGCTTTCGAGGACAGGAGTCATGATACGCGTCCGCCTCTAGACTGCGTGTATGTCCGTCGCCGCGAGAAGCGAAGTCCACGAGAAACCGATGATGAGGCGACGCCAGGAAGTGCTGCAGGACCAGGGTCGGCGCCGAGCATGCATGCGGCCGGAGAGTCCATGCAGGAACAATACCATGCAGGATGAAGCGTGCGTGAGTGGGTTACGTAAGTTTGTTAGGCATGCGTGAGTTGTTAAGTTAGTTAGTCGTGTGTGACTAGGGGTGGCAATGGGGACCCGTTCCCCGATCCCCGGCGGGGAATTCCTCTATTAGGTGACGGGTATGGGAAGAAATCGTTCCCCGCGGGGATGAAAACGGGGAAAATTATTCCCCCGTCGGGGATGGCGGGGACGGGGATGGGGAATTTTTTTCCCCGCGGGGACCCGATTGGGGACCCGAATTTAGTTTAGTTTAATTTAGTTGTTAGATTACAAATATATTCTCTAGCCCATCATATTCAAATTTTCATAAATGGGACAACATAATCTTCAATGAATGCATGCATTCTTTTTTCCTTGTCTCTTGATATGATTTTAGAGTTAAAATGGCTACAAGAACTCCTCTTTTATGAAATTTTCGCGGGGATGGATCCCCGACGGGGCCCCGATACCCGAACGGGGATGGGGATGGGGGGATTTTCTCCCCCGAGACGGGGAACGGGGACGGGGATGGGGAAAATTTCGGATCGCGGGGACGGGGACGGGGAGGCACTCCCCGGCGGGGAATGCCCCCGTTGCCACCCCTATGTGTGACTAGGAAACGGAGATTGTTAGCCTTGTCGACTCGGAAACAAGAATGGGAGTTGTTCCAGGAATAAAAGGGGAATAGAAGGGAGAAAAGGGCAAGCTTGATTGCCAACAAATCTAATCTCAGGCGGTGGCTCCGAAAACAGCCAACATATCCAAGGCGCAAGCCGTCGCTACGATTTCGTCGTCGAGCAGTTTCCGACCCGGCCGCCGGCCGGGAACCCGTGCTTACGAGCAAGCTCATTCCGAGTCGGCTTGTAACAAAATGCAATACCTAGAATTCGAACCCAAGACCTCTAGGTTGCAAGTCTGTGCTCCCACCACTGATACCTGTGTTTTTGGTCTATTTCTTGGTTAGGGTGTCCTTTGATCTAAACTTCAAATTTTGGTCAGTTTTTTTCCCGATATTTCCAGTTACCACCGGTAAACGGAAATCTTGGTGACACGCGCGCGCGCACACATACTCCAGTAACCAAAACACTACTGTGAACTAGAAAAAAACATCTATGAAGTAGCTAGTTAAAGCATCTGTGCTAGTGCCTCCAAGTCTCCAACCAATATGCAAACCTCATAGGTGGAGTAGAAAAAGAATAAGGCCCTGTTTGGCAGAGCTCCACCAGCTCTACCAGATTCGTAGATCTGGCGAAGCTGGGTATTCTTAGCTCCACCAGATCCATGGAGCTGGAGCTATGGGTATATTAAGAGTGTTTAGGTGGGTCATCTTGTTTACATTTTAGAATAAAAATATAAATTTAATTCACTTTATTTTAACCTACAAGTTTTAGATCTAAAGTGAAGCTGTGATCTGGAGCTCTGCCAAACAGGGCCTAATTGTATTCTAACCACTAACACAATAATGTGGGTACAAGGGCATCTGCTTTTTTAGAATTGTAAAACAAAAGACTCAAGCACATTGAATCGACTACATTAATTTAAGTAGCAAGTACCAGGAAGGTGGGAACTGATCAACAACTAGTCGTAAGCTAGAAAGTACATGAAAACAGAACATATAGTTAAGCAATTGCAGAAAAATATGATATGGAAGAAAAGTAAAATCAAAATACAATGCACAAAAAAGATTAATAGTATGTCTAAGAGCACAATATATTATATATTTGAGCAACATACCTATGTTTCTTCAGATAATCCTCAATTTGATCATACAGCTGAGAAAGGCGCTCAAAGTGAATATGACCACAAATTCGATGGAAGTCAAAATGTACATATCTGCAAGATATAGGCATATATACATGCTTAGCTACAGTAGAACATGATAGGAGAAATCTACAATGGGGGCCACACTGCAGGAGAAAATGCTACCTTACGTCTTCACTGAGAATAGGTCCAATAGATTTTGCATATTGTTCACGGAGGCGCCCTTCACCACCATGCTAAATATAGCAATTAAAAAGGAATGGACGTCACATCAAAAACAGAATAAAGTCAACAAACTGATATCATTAGGGAAGAAGATGCAAAGGCATGCTATATCTGAAAGGCAAATCTTTCAGTAATCATTTCAAAACTTTTTAAACAAAACACTAAATCTCTATGCAACATAAGTTGAAAGGAATAACTCAGTTCCGTCTCAAGGAATAAAATATGCGCAATAAAAGAAATAGCATGCAAGTATGCAGAATGAATATTGAAACTCAATCCTAAGTATTTGAATACTATTTTGTACACCAGACACCTTAAATAGAAGCAGAACCCGTACAGGATGGCATATTCTGAAGCAAATACTTCTTAGTTTAGAAAACCCGAACAGTGAAGTGAGTTAAAAGTCCAAGATCACAAACTTACTGTGTTAACAAGATCAACAGCCAAGACAGCTCCATATTTCTTTTGTAAATCATGAAAGTGCCGCTCAAGTACACGAGGCTGAAGAACAGAGGTCCAAGATTAATTAAGACGAACAAAACAGTAAACCTAGGTTGCATTGCAGATCAACAACTAGCTAAGCTATGTTAGGATAATAGACAGGTTCATCAGAATGTATAGTGCTGTTATAGCAACAAGACCAACAAAACAAAACAAGGCATAAGTTGAGAGAGCTCACCGCCTCCTCTTGTCTAACAATGTCAAAGCTAGGTTTATATGTCAAATCAACGATCTGCTCCCACAAGAATGGCATAGAACCTCGAACCTACAAAACATATAACTTTGTCTAAGTATTTGAAGGTGGTCAAAAAATTGATCATAACAACCAACTAATTAAAACTATCAGCACACAAATTAAAAGAAAGGCAACCAAAAGGAAAAAAAATAAAGAGGTGGTTTTCAAATTGTGTAAAGAAACGTACTTGTACATAAGAAGCTGCAAACCCTTTTGATTGCATTATCTGCTCTGATTCAACAAAGTTTGCCGCATAACCCTCAGGATCAGCTCCTCGTCTCCACATTCGAGTACCTTCATTTTTTTTAAAAAAAAGGCTCATGAACTATTATTTGATTTAGGCCATTGAATTTCTCGAAAACAAGAAGTCAGGGTGTTACTAAAAATTGATTACATATAGTAAAAGCGTATTTAAGTAATATTAATGAAAGGAAACTTGTGAACAAACTTATTTTGATGCCTGATATGCCTCACCTATCCTCCGTGTGCACCTACGTGCAATCAGAGTCACATTTACCTTCTCTGACCTAACTTCTGCATGGATATTCTGAAAACCTGGTATTTAGTTAAGTTGCCACAAGTCACATTATCATAGGACCCTTAGGGAAGGGTGAATCAAGTTTAAATAATAATATATCACATATCTCTGGTAATGACAGAGTTGAAATGTCATGATAATCCAAGGATACTGCCTTGAATGACTGGCAATAGGTACTGGTCCAGCTGTCAAGGGAAAAAGAAGTAATCAAAATACTTCTCAAATATCGACACCTAAATACCCCAAAACTAGAAAATCTAGTAAATGATAAAATTGATCTTACTTTGTTCTCAATCAGAGGTTCCAACAAGTAACTGTTCCATAGAAATCTTGGTTCTGCCTGCAAAGAATGAGTAGTTAGAAAACACAAGATTTTGTTTTTACATGTTTCAAACTATCGCGCATTTAGTACAAGCAATTCGTAAAATTGAGGCTCAATTTGGCAGTGTTAAATTGCATTTAGCTGCACTGTGTGTATGACTACTCTGCAAAAGTTCATGACCTATTTTATAAAGTTGAAGTTCTTTATTTTTTTATGATGTGCTTGCTTTGTTTTTAGTTTTTAGTTTTTAGTACCTACACCACAACAGTTTCAATTAGATCTTAAAATACTTACGGTCCATATTGGGAAATGCAGAGATTAATTACACAAGTACTTAGGATCATTTTGCGATTTTGCAGCACAGAAATATAGTCAGCGAGAACAGCACACCTTGAACCTAAGTGCAAAAGGACAGTACAAACTTTGTTGTCCCAAAATCTAAAATGTAAAGTTAGCAACACTTTAAAATGCTACTACTTCCTGCCAGATGCATCTTATGGACAATATAATAAGAGCAGCTGATATCATATTTTTCAAAAAAAAATACTGGTCACATTTACCAAGCTTTAGCATTTTCATGCTTAACCACGTAAAATTTTAACTTTAGCCAATCTGGCACTTTTTTGGACTCAAAAATCTGCCACTTAATTCTCTTTAAAACTAAAGAGAATAAAAATTGTGAAACCTCTAGTGTGTGAACTATGTTCATAGTTTGAACTAACTACTGTTGGCAGGATGCTGAGCAGCAGGGGCGGAGCTAGCCCAGGCCTAAGCCCCGGGCTGGGCCAGCTGATCTGATCTTAGATTAAATACCTGCTTTCAATGATTTTTCAATAATTTTTCGTAGAAATTTAGTGGGCTTTCGGTACCAGGCCCCGGGCTACAGCCTACTCTGCCCGGGGCCTGGATCCGCCCCTGCTGAGCAGCATGTTACCATAATTTATAAGTAGAAGTAGTGTGTGGCCAAAATTAAAAGTTCAGGTGTTCTGATGTCAAAGTACTTGTAATTTCCTCTTAGCTTCTTTGCCAATTGAGATATTATATCCAAAGCTGCGGACTGTCCATGTCCATGCATGAATGCATCATGCATGGTAATTAATTTGTTCATTTATTTATAAACATCAAAACCAATTCCTCAATACAGATTGAATTTGCAAGATGTGCAAACTGGTAACTAAAGTTGCAGCAGGCAGGAAGTAGCAAAGATGACCTGATACTACATGTAGCAGTTGAGGATACGAAGCAAAAGGTCACATATTATAAGAAAGTAGAAACAATGGAGAAAGATTAGGCCTGCCATGTGTAAGAAACTCTAGAGTTACAAATGGCGACAAAAGCGAACCTGTCTCCAAAGAGGAAGTGATTTGAACTCATCACCTAGGTCATATAGCCTCTGTGAACTGGAATAGAAGGGAAAATGGTAAGCAGGCCAATTACAGAAGTCAATGAAAGATGAGAGCATGTGTGGGTTACAAAAACTAATAGAGAAAAAAAATGCAAACGACTAAATTAGCTGCGCCCATGTATATTCTATTATAATTTATAAATTCTCTGCATTAAAAGGCTAAATAATTCAACTATATGACACAAGAATGTAAATGACAATGTTTAAAAAGTAATACACTCACGTAAGTGTCAAGTTAATATCATAAGAGAAGTAAAGGCCTAAGGTCCTCTCCGCGGCATCCAGGAGTTCCGAAAATTCTGTTTCCATTTTTTTCTGCCAACAGCTTACTGAAATGTTTAAATGGAATATAGATGGAAACAATATAATTCGGAACAAATAATCATTGTTAGACCTGCTCTGCAGAAGTGTTAAGCGAGTTATTGCAGGGCAGAACTTTTAGTCCTGTCACTTTAAAAATTGCATGTCCCAAGTAGGACCCCACACAATCACGGTCACTGATCACCAGAAAATATGACCCAACTGCAAGTTTGAGCACTCCTATCACACCATACACCGTTCGAACTTTAGGATTTGTAGTGGAGCTACGCGGTGGCAGCTCTTCAACTAAATTCATTGATCCATTGGTCCGGCTAACTGACAGATATAAGTCAGCAAGACCATCAGTTGGTTCAAATATGTAACGGTCTGCAAACTCCCAAAGTCTCAGCCTTGTGTGGAGCTTTGATGGCTGGCTTGCATCATTTGCCCCATCCATGACGGGATACCCTAAAATAAATAACAGATTAACAATGGTAAGTCTCATGAACAACCATACGGTGAGAGATTAATTTGATGAATTGTAGTGGTCAATTTGAACCTCTCAAAAAAGTTTTTATTCATGTCAAGCTACTGGAATAACAAGGTTAATTTATTCAATGGGTTAAAATGCAATCATACCATTAAAATACACACAAACACACAAGTCATGGGGGATTTCAAAAGCCCCCCCATCATTGATATCACGGCGTCGCCTAGGCGACGCCTAGGCGCCGACTAGGCGTCCAGGCGGCCGGCCGGGCTCGCCTTGGCTCGGCGCCTCGCTGGCCGGCCAGCGGCCGCTGGCGTCCTGGCGTCGCTGGCGCGATCGCCTAAGCGTCGTCGAGGGTTTTCGACGGCCGTCGGATCGGCTTTGGTGGAGGATAAAAGCGGACTCACGGAGGAGAGCGACTTACGGTCACGGCCTCACGGGTGAAGACTCGGCGTGGACCAGATTGGACTCACGGGTGAAGACGACTGGACCGGAGGCGGAAGAACCCTAGCTGCGCGCCGCCGCCGTCGCCGTCGCCAGCAGCTGCTTCGCCCCCGGCGCTTTGTCCACCGGTAATCCCTTCGCCTCCCCCTCCCCTTCGCCGTGCGCTTCTTCCTCCTCCGCCTCCCCTGCGCCGTGCGCTCCTTCCTCCTCCGCCTCCCCTGCGCCGTGCGCTCCTTCCTCCTCCGCCTCCCCTGCGCCGTGCGCTCCTTCCTCCTCTGCCTCCCTGGCGCTCCCGTGAGCTCCTTCCTCCTCCGCCTCCCCTTCTCCTCTGCTCCGCTCGGAAGGATTCGGCTGAGGATGAGGCTGTCGATCGGCCGATCCTTCCTCTCCTTCCGCTGAGGTGATGCGCTGAGGCCTGAGGGATTCCGTTCCTTCCTCCTTCGGCTGAGGTGATGCGCTGAGGGCTGAGGCATGTATGGAGTGACTAGTCTTGAGTCTTGTGCACTGAAATTTGAAATTGCCGATCTTGCATAGTCTGCGATGCTTGGCCGATTAGCATAGGTAGATTAGTGCATAGTGCATGAGAATTGAGTGCTTGAGCTTGATCAGCCGAATGGGATGAGGATTGAGTATTTGATTGCTTGGGTGTGCCGACAGCTGTCGGCGCGGCCAAGCAATCAAATACTCAATCCTCATCCCATTCTGATCAAGCTCAAGCACTAATGAGTATTAACAATGTTTATTTTAGTTTGTATAAAAATGAATAAATGATTGATAATGATTAATGATGTTTGTATAGGACACATTGATATACATACATGGTCGACCAAGCAACAAGTACCGCCGCTGTTTGAGTCCTGTAATGCTAGCCAAGAGCGGGCATATGATCCATCCAAGGATCCAAAGCGAAAGGCCAAAACTAATGATACCGGGTGGAAGTATTGATTTTGTCACTACATGAAAAACAAGCATATAGTGCAATGTATAATGTGCGGAAAACAAATGCATTCAGGCATCCAGAGATTGAAGAAGATTTGCCGCGGGTTTTGGGGATGTTCAAAAATGCCCCAAAACCACCACGGCCATAATGAGAGAAATGCAAGATTACATCAAGAAGACTGCAAGGAGCAAGATGATTAATTTAGATGACGATGAAGAGGAAGGTGGAGGCGATGATGTTCAAGAGGTTGAGGTTAATCAACAAGTATCCTCGAAGGCGTCGTCTTGTGCTCCAAGTTCTGGGACAGCTGCCAAGAGGAAGCAAGCTGCCATTATGTTCAAACCGGTGGCCAAAGTAACAAAATCAGTTGCCTCCATGATAAAAAAGACACCCGAAGAGGTAGTTGAGGAAAGGCATTCCAAACAGTTGTCCCAAACCTCCATGGAGCAATGTATGAGGACCAAGGAAGAAAAAGAGAGGGTGGATATGCATGTTGCTAATTTCTTTTATCAGTGTGGCATACCATTCAATGTCGCAAATTCTAGGAGCTTTGAAATTATGATGGAGTCTGTTGGACAATACGGGCATGGATACAAGCCTCCTAGTTTTCATGAGTTAAGGGTGCCGTTGCTTGCTAAGGCAAAGAATGAAACAAAAGCATTAAGAGAGAAGCAAGAGTCTGGTTGGAAGCAATATGGTTGTACACTAATGTCAGATGGATGGGACTGATAGGAGAGGAAGACACTTGATAAATTTTCTTGTCAATTGTCCTGAAGGGACTTTCTTCTTGGAGTTCAGTAGATGCATCCTCTCGATCGGTGATGCAAGGATGTTAGCCGATTTGCTTGAGAAGAGGATTGAGGAGATAGGCCACGACAGCGTCGTTCAAGTGGTCACCGATAATGGTGCCAACTTCAAGGTCTTTGGTAAGTTTCTCTTTAGCCAAAAAAATATTAGAGCTACAAATTGTTTGGAACTCAATCTTTTTCTTTGGCGAGTAAAATTCTTATGGAAAGGTTTCCCACTCTCTTCTCGACTCCTTGTCGCACATTGTTTGGATCTTATGTTGGAAGATATTGGAAAAATAAGTGAGTTCAAGAAGGCCATCAATCAAGCCAAGCATGTGACTACATTCATCTATAGGCACAGGAGGCTTCTCGATGCAATGAGTGAGAAGACAGGAGGGAGGGATTTAGTGAGACCGCGGCCACGCTCGGTTTGCTACTTCTTTTCTCACTTTACAGAGTTTATATAAGCATAAGGATGCTTTGCGACTACTCTTTGTTAGTGAGGATTGGACTAGGGCCAAATTGGCTCCATTTTATACGGGGAAGAAAGGTTGTGATATTTTGTTGTCTTTGCATTTTTGGCGTGCTGTGGAGGTTTGCTTAAGAGCGTCCCAGCCTTTCTTTGATTGTCTTTGAGAATTGTTGATGGGGATGAGAAGCCTGCCATGCCAGAAGTTTCAGCAAGTATGGATCATGCTAGGAATAAGATAAGAGAGTCTTTTGGAAGCAAACCAAGGGTACTAAAGAAGGTAATGGACATCATTGAGAGGCGGTGGGTGAACCAGATGGAGCAAAAGCTGCATGGGGCTGCATTGTTTTTGAACCCAAATAGGTTTTTCGACATCAAGGAAAAAGATATTGACTATGCTTCGAGGCTCCGGATTGCATTCAATGATGTGCTTGAAAAAATTGTTAATTGTGATGACAATTTGCTAAGAAAGATAAGTGATCAAGCGGATGATTATGAGAAAATGAGGAAGAGCTTTGGAAAGCAATCAGTTATGATGCAACAAAAAACTAAGAGCCCTCGTAAGTATTAAATTTCTATTCTAAATTGATTCAATTTTAAACATGCTAAGTTTCTAACATAGATAGCATGTTTTACATTTTAGTTGATTGGTGGGATGCTTTTGGTGGCCTTGCTAGAGAGCTTCAAAAGTTTGCAAGACGCATCCTCGGCCTTTGTTGTTCGGCCTCCGGTTGTGAACGCAATTGGAGCATCTTCGAATTTGTAAGCAACTAAGTTGTATTTATTTCAAGGCTGCTCATATATTCCAAGTATTTTATGTTGTTGATTAGTGATTCATTTTCATATCCATACAAAAAAAGAAACTGGTTGGAGCACCAAAGATTGAATGATTTGGTCTACATTCAATACAACCGGAAGATTGCCGAACGTTTTCAAAAGAGGCGTGTGGAAGGGACAAATTTCAACCCTTTGATCTTAGAAGAATTCCAATGGGACAATGAATGGGTTGAAATGAGTACCGAAGAAGTCCACCACGGAGAAAATCTTTCATGGGCTCATGTTGATGAAGCCACCGGTGCATCACAAATGCTTCAAGGTCGTAATCTACCTAGGATGACCAGGACGTACTCTCGACGTGGTGTAAATTTGAGCTCAACAATTGAAGGAGAAGAGCAAGGCTCAGACGAGGATGAAGACTATGAACCTTTGGTGGCCGATGATCTAGACATCGACGATGATTATGGCCAAACGCCGCCTACTTCTCCTTGTGAGAGTGGACCAAGTGATGAGAATCGTCAAGATGATTTAGACTTAGACATTGATTGATTGATGTTTGAATGTTCTTGTCCTTGGAACATTATATCTATGTTTTAATGTCCTTGTCTTTGGAACATTATATCTATGTTTGTAATTTTCAGTATTTTTATCCTTGGAACATTCTCAATTCTGTTTTGAAGATATTTTTGTAGTTTATGTCAACTCCATGTATCCAACAACCTAGTGTTTCATACTTTCATCTTCTTTGACATCAAGTAAATGTCCTGCTTGTACCGAGGAAAATCAAGGCAAGTCTTTGGATCTGGATGGATTGATCACACCAAAGATTCATACAAGGTACTACACACATCTTGTTGTGCTATTTATTTGCATTCCTACAAGGTATATATGTTATATACATATATGTGCTATGGCTGCAAATGCATTTTTATTACTAGTATTTTTGGTCGCCTAATCGTCGCCTAGGCGGGCGCCTAGGCGCCTAGGCGTCCAGGCGCCCCGGAGGCGACTCGCCTCGCCGGGGCGCCGTGATAACCATGCCCCCCATTACTACTTTTGTGCCAAAGACCTCCCACAAGTATTGTTTTGTTTCAAACATACTCCCGATGTTACGATTTTACTTAAATTTTGACTAGAAACATAGAAAAAAAATGAAAAGGCAATCATTGACACATCTGTGCACATGCCATTGACTTTATAGTTTGCTTTCCTATTCTACTCTCTTCTCCTTCCTTCATCTATTTCTCTTCTTTCTATATCTGCTGATACTACATCTCTTCCCAGTATCTACTTTTTCATGAATATGACAGTCTCCATGCGCTATTAATTATTTTTTTCCAAGTTGACCAACATGTTCAGATGGAAATAGAAAGTTGGGAGTGTTCCTGAAAACACAAAATAATTGTGGAGTGGTGTTTAGCACAATAAGTTGTAAGGTTGTTGCTGTAGTCGCAATCATCAGGGCAAGCCCAAAGTTACCGGATTCACTATAGACCTTGTGAATCTCGTATCGGAATCATCGAACCCAAACCAATTTAGGGTACGGGGTTCAGGCTAATAGTTGAATTTGGAAGAAAATGTGGCGTACCACGACCCGAACTCGTTACCACAACTCGATGAACCATGTTTTTGGTAACTACGGACAAGCATTTTGGAATCACGAAGCACAAACATGAGCAGCAAGACTCTGACTAATATATAAAGTCAACCTTCAGAATGGGCAAATGTAACGTGGCTACGACGATGGGGATGGCTGAACAAGTGGCATAAAGCGGAGCAGGGCAACACATCTTTGGATGCAATGGGGTGAACATGATTCTTCCAGAAAGGAAGAGATCTACTGCCTTGAACCCTTCTATTAATATGATGATTCACGCGTGGCAGATGGGCAGAGACAATGCAGCCTGTAGCTACGGCACCACAGCTAGCCATTGGCCCCTAGGCACGTGGTTAGCGTTGTAGATGTTGGGCCATGACCGTGATGAATGAATTTGAATGCCTGGCCCTGATCCTATAGGTTAATGTCGGAGGAAATGGATCAGGATCAGGTAGGCTGAAAATCAAACAACTAACAAACGACAGCATCAAGAGCACCGTAAGAAAATGCGCTAGGCAGATATGCTGTGAGAAAAAAAAAAATTGATCTCCATCTCATCCCACGTTATACGCTACTATTCACCACAAAACCCTTATCGTGATTCATTCACAGAAATGGGAACTGCGCGGATCTTAATTGATCACGACTCCAGACGAAGGCACGGAGAAATTATTCAGAAATTCAGATCGCACCGCCCAAACCCTATTCCTACCAGCCGGAACAACCAATTTAATTCCAGCTCAATTCCGATTCCGGCATGCATTATCAGCAGGAGGAATTCGGCCGCCGTCCGTACCTCGAGATTGACCGGGCAGGTCCGCCCTCCGTCTGGTTGGCAGGCTTTCGTCGGGGATCGATCGCCGATCCGGCGGTGCAGTCGCCTGGCTGAGCGGAGCGCGTTGGGGGAGCAACGACGGGCGGACGGGAGGCGATTTGTTGGAGTTGGAGGGGCGCACGCACGCACAATGTGGAACCCAGGCTGGGTTGACCGAGTTATGATGCGCTGGAAACCTGACACGTAATGGGCTGGATATTTGAGAGGTAGATGGGCCGTGCACACAAGTAGTATTGCTACCAATCTTGTCTTGATAACACTTGTACGTAGATTTAATAATTTTGTTCTATTGAACCTTTAATTATTCTCTTACAACCATATGTATTTATTCATTATCACGCACATAAAGTATTATCTCTTATCTTTTACGGAATTGCTAGGAATCGGACGTCTGTTTTTGTTTGCAACATTTTTTTTGTACGTGTGAAACATTTTTTTCGTACGTGTGAAACATTTTTTTGTATGTGTGAAACATTTTTGTTCGATAAACAGTAAAAAAAATGTTCCATACGTTAAAAAAAATGTTTCACGCGTACAAAAAAATGTTGCGAGGGCGTCCAAAAAAAAACAAAAATCGAACGTCCGGATGGAAGTACTGCCCTATCTTTTAAGATAATTAAGAGAGATACGTAAGCTATGATTCGGAAATGGTTCTTTCAAGCTGCCCTGTGGTCTGTGCAATCATATAAATGCCATGATTCGGGAATTTTTGTTGGGCAGCAACAGCAAGAAGGATGGTAAGAGGAAGACAAGCTGGGAGAAGATGACGCTCTTAAAACTTTGTGGTGGCTTAAGGTTTTGAAGACAGGGCGCCTTAAATTTCATTTAATAACTCTCTATTCCAATGATCCGCCTCAATGGTCCGCTCCATCCATATCATCTGCATTGGCACATGCGAAACTTGGAACCGTCTGAATCAATGATCCACCTTGACCTGGATTATCTGCCTGCATTGAAAAATCCTAGATGAACAATACCATAACTCTCTGGAGCAATGACTGCATCAATGCTACGACTGACCTAGATTATCCGCCTCAGTGCATCACACCTAGCTACCTATCCTATCCAAGCTCAAGCTACTAGGCTTAAACCCCCTTAATAGAACAACCAAAGCAAAATAAAAACCAAACACACCTAAATTGATCCAAACTCAACACCTTGGATCCAAACACAAGGTCCTTAGTCTTCATCCAAAATAGGATTTGCCATCTATAAAACACAATGAGGATCCATGAAAACCAAGATTGATTATCCCTTTTTCTCTTGCTCAAGACCTAACTTAGCACATTCTCATCTTAAAAACAAGTTAGTCTTGATGCAATAGCGTCATCAATAACCAAAGCACTAAACCTTTGCAAATTTGGGGCCTAGATTTCTACACGTTCAATCACTAAGAAGCGGAGAGGTAGGCTTGGCTAGAGAGCTGCTGTGTCAAATAGCCGGGTAGTTGAGAAAGAATGGAAGGCCTGAGAGTTCCTTCAAAAATTCAGATCTTTTAGTGCTTCTATACTTTTCCTCGCATTACAAGTTACACAAATCTTAAAACAAGCGAAAGGGTAAGTAATCACTTTCTATTCTTCGTTTATGCTTTAATATTTGTACAACTTTAAAAAAAGAAAAGCATATAAGCATCTCTCAGCACATAATTATCTACAATCGGGTAGTGTTTTGAAACTTTGTGGAGCAGATGAGGATACATGGGACCATGCACTTCTAAGCTGTACGATGTCGAGCTGCGTTCTGCATGCATGGTAGACTGGTACTGGTAGGCGAGAAGGAGGGCAATTCATCAAGGTGAGTTGTATAGCCCGTTCTGCATGCATGGTTTCATTCAGCGGTTCATTAGCGATCTGGGACTGACGACGGCTCATGCATCTGTCAAGCATAAAACCGACCAAAAAACCGAAAGGGGCGAGACATAAAGAACTAGACATCCTTTGGATTCCCCTGCCAAGAGTGAATCTAAGATAAATGTTGTTAAATACGGTGACTCGTATCATATCTAGTTTTTTGGAAAGGTATGCTAGATGAATTCTAATAGAATTAGGATTCCTAATTAGAGAGGGATCCTAATTCTAATAGGAGTAGGATTTCTATTTGTTTTGTAGGAGAACTAGGGAGGCTATGGGGCTGTTTGGTAGGCTGCATCCAAAGAGAATTGCATCTACAGATACAAAAGACACTTGTTTGGTTGGCTGCACGAGGGGTGGAGCCTGTCCCCCTAGATGCAATTGCATCTGCTGAGCCAGGCTGTGGGGAAACGTAGATTTTGGTCGCTTCCTATGGGCCTGGCTGGTGGGATGCAAGCTAGGGTGCATGCAAGGCATGGGGAGGCACATAAACAGTCAACCAAACACATTCTTCCTATTTTTCTCACAGCCTGACTCAACTCATGCACTCAACCAAACACCATCTCTTTGCATCTACACAACCTGGCTCTCACCAGCCTGGCTGACTCGTACGAGCCAGGCTGAGATGAGAAGGCAACCAAACACCATCTATATAAACCTAAGGGAAGGTCATGGAGAACCCAAGCAACCATGAAGCCATAAGTCAACTCATCAAGAGCAAAAGGTGCACGAGAGGGTTAATTAGAGGCTAGGTTATTCTTTAGCACTAGATTATTGTTGTGGGATGTCCGAGACCGGGTCCCGCAGAGAAGCTCATGGCCGACTGGGCTAGGACGGTGCTCCGGGCCTAAAGTTCGAGAGCGCCACAAAGAGCCCATAGCCACGGCCCAACTTCTTCTCCAAGGCAGCTGGTCACCTCCTCGGCGAACCTTCGTGTCGCGTCAGGACAAACCCCGCCTAAAGTAAAGCTTACAGCCTGGCGCCTGCAGCCTGCTGCCACCAAACCCTGGCGGATCGGCAGGCGCGGGTTGGGAAAGAGACGACCAAATCTCCTGGACATAGTTGGGTTCGGCAGACAGAGACAAACAACATACTCATGAGTCCCCCTGGTCCAAGGCCAGGTGGCACCCCTTTGTAACGTGCCCTCCCCCCAGTATATAAGAGGGGAGGGGACAACCCTGTAGAAAGGAGGAAGAAACAGACACGCTCACATATCCAAGAACACAGGACTAGGGTATTATCTCCGCCGAAGGAGCCCGAACCTGTCTAAAAAAGATTGCCCTCGCATCCTGTGTTACCATCTAGCTTCGATCTCGCACGAATCCCCACGAATCACAAATCTCACTGCCGACGGAACCAACCGTCGACAGTTGGTGCGCCAGGTAGGGGAAGCCGCGCGAAGATCTCCGTCGAGCTTGATGGCTACAACAAGCGGAGTCTCTACAGTTTTCCTCCCGGACCAGGTTTTCCATTTTGGAAGCCTGGCCTTCGTCGCTGATGACCTCGGGAGCCTCTCTCTCTTCGAGGCGGGCACGCTGCTGCATGAGGAGGCCCCCGGGGAGTCATTGTCGCGACCACCGCCTGGATCGGGGTGTTTCCCCGTCTCGTGCTCACAAGCACCAGGCGAGGGGCTAAGACCCCGGTTCCACCAGGCAGTCGACTCAACAGGCGCCGAGTCACGGATGGTGGGAGTCCTCGCCGCCAGACCACTCGGAACCTCCGATCGCCTCGAGCTATCTCCGGCAGGCTCTTCCAGCTCGTCGACCGAGTCGGAAGGAAGCCTGGAGAGCTGCTGAGCTTCCACCGAGTCTGCGTGATCGGAGGCTCGCGTACGGAGTCACAGCAGCGCCACGACGATTTGGAGGCCACCGAGCACGACGGCGGCCGCAAGGCGGAGCCTGACGCACGGGCGCAAGCCCTTCGAGGTCGTGCCCGTGATGTCAATGAAGACATTTTGCAGGTCAAAATGGGTGACCAAGTTGTCTTCCACACCCCACAACAGAATATCGTCGCGTCCAAAACGCTCCTGGACACTTTGAGCCCAATGCTGGAGGCCGGTAGTCCGGCTGCCCCGATCGTGGCCCAAGTAAAGGCCATGGTGACGGCGGCAGCAATTCAGCAAGCTCAGATCGACCACCCAGCAAGGGCGCACTCTCGCACCCCGGCCAGAACTCAGACGGCCAGTAGCTGGCCGTGTCGAGAAGCCCCCCACCGGGGGCCCCACGTTCCACCCCGCGGAGACGACCTGCACTGCAGCCTCAACCGCGACCTCCGTTCCGACCTCGACGCAAGACGGCGCGATCGGGAAAGAGACGAGCAGCGCCGCCACGCTGACGAGTACGAGCGCTTCGGCGTACTCCCAGGGGATCGGGGCGCTCGTCGAGCCCTATCTCCCCCGCGTCGCTCACCGCACGGGCGGCGTGACGAGGTCATCGAGGGGGTTCATGCGTTCACCCCCCACCTTCGCTGAGTGGTTTGGCCCGACGGGTTTAACCCCAAGGGCATCACCAAATTTGACGGCGACAGGGACCCGGAGGCCTGGCTGCAGGTATACGCACTAGCGGTCAGGGCGGCGGGGGGAGATCAGAACGTGATGGCTAATTACGTGCCGGTCACTCTCTCGCCCCAGGCCCAGGCATGGCTCACCGGACTCCCAACGAATTCCATTCATTCTTGGGGAGATCTGTGTGAGCAGCTCATCTCAAATTTCCAAGGTACGTATGAGCGCCCTGGCACCCCCTGGGATTTGTACCAGCTACACCAAAAGAAGAATGAGTCCCTGCGGGAGTTCGTCAAGCGCATGCACGGGAAGAGCACAGTTCGGGATGTCACGGATGCGGTCGTGATCGCCGCCTTCCAGAAGGGAGTCAGCGACCCCGATCTCATCAAGAAGATGTCCCGGAAGCCTCCAACTTCGGTCCGCGAGTTGTTCGCCTTAGCGGATCGCTACGCATCGGCCTCCGAAGCCTTGGCCGAACGCCACGACGAAAAAAGGGATCATGTTGACTCCTCCAGGCGAAAGGAGAAAAAACGCAAAGGCGAAGAGCTAGTGGCGACAGCCGAGCAGGGCCAACCACACGCGCCAACTCACTTTGTCCCTTCCACCCAAAAGGAAGGCACGCCGCCAAAGATTGCTTCACCCTGAAAAGGTTCGCCCGGGAGAGCAAGAAGCAGCTCGGGCAGGGGCCGAGTGAAGCGGTCGGAAAGCAACCTCCTCCTGAGGCGGAGGAAGACTATCAAGAAGCTGAGCTGGAGCTCAATTATATCTTCGGGGACTTGGCCGCGTATGAGTCCAAGCGGAAGCAAAAACTTACGGCTCGGGACATCAACGCGATTGCGCCGGAGACCCCCCGATACGTACGGTGGTCCGAGGTTGCGATCACTTTTGATCGCTCGGATCACCCGGACCGGGTCCCATTTCCCGACAGATATCCTCTCATCTTGGGGCCAGTTGTTCGCGGCATCAAGCTCAAGAGGGTGCTGACTGACGGGGGAAGCGGCCTCAATGTCCTTTTCAGCAAAACTCTCGACGATATGGGGATCTCTAGGTCGGAGCTGAGATGTGGGTCGTCGCCGTTCCATGGGGTCATTCCCGGGATGTCGGCGACACCACTTGGGCAAATCACTCTGCCGGTCACTTTCAGCACGAGAGAGAACTTCCGGACCGAGAACCTCAGCTTCGAGGTGGCTGATTTCGCGACAGCATATCACGCCATCTTGGGGAGGCCGGCGCTAGCCAAATTCATGGCGGTGCCCCATTACGCGTATCTGGCATTAAAAATGCTGGGGCCGAGTGGTATTATCACGCTGCGTGGTGATGTCAAGGAGTCTTTTTCCTGTGACAGGGAGAGCTGTGAGATGGCCGAGTCGTTGGAGGCACAAGCTGGCCGTGAACAAATCCGGCTAGTGGCAGAATCTAGTAAGGAGGGAGCGAGCATCCTGACTCGAAAGGCGCCAAAGCCCGGGATGGGTCCCGAAGAAGGCGTCAAGACAATCACCCTCGACCCGTCCGACTCGGCTCGAACAGCCGTGATCGGGACAGGGCTCGGAGTAAAATAGGAAGACGCGCTCATCACCTTCCTCCGGGCAAACAAGGACGTTTTTGCTTGGAAGCCATCTGATATGCCTGGAGTTCCCAGGGAGGTGATCGAGCATACGCTGAACGTAGACAAAGCGGCCAAGCCCATCAAGCAGAGGTTGCGACGATTCACCCAGGATCGCCGAGATGCCATCAGGGAGGAGATCACGAAACTGTTAGCCGCAGGCTTCATCAAAGAAGTGTATCACCCCGATTGGTTGTCAAACCCTGTACTCGTCCGCAAAAAGAATAAAAGTTGGCGCATGTGTGTTGATTACACCGACCTCAATAAGGCATGCCCAAATGATCCTTTCGGGTTACCTCGTATCGACCAAGTGGTAGACTCCACCGCCGGGTGCGAACTCCTTAGCTTCCTGGACGCCTACTCGGGCTATCACCAAATCTAGCTTCGAGACGAAGACTGTGAGAAGACATCGTTCATCACTCCGTTCGGAGCGTATTGCTACGTCACGATGCCGTTTGGGTTGAAAAACGCTGGTGCGACTTATCAACGCATGATACAGCGGTGTTTTCACAATCAGCTCGAACGAAACGTGGAGGCCTACGTGGACGACGTAGTGGTCAAAACGTGATCGAGGGAGAACCTTACCTCTAATCTGGCCGAGACGTTCGAC
The DNA here is from genome assembly GCA_036346355.1 of Rhipidocladum racemiflorum. NCBI lineage: Eukaryota > Viridiplantae > Streptophyta > Magnoliopsida > Poales > Poaceae > Rhipidocladum > Rhipidocladum racemiflorum. Next base: position 28,822,075 of record CM070571.1, read on the forward strand.
AGCCTAAGAGCGTTCCGGATGAAATTGAACCATGAGAAATGTGTTTTTGGGGTCTCCTCCGGGAAACTGCTCGGGTTCATTGTCTCTCACCGCGGGATCGAGGCAAACCCAGAAAAGATCGGGGCCATCATGAGGATGACACCTCCTTCAAGCCAGAAAGATGTCCAGAAGCTTACGGGTTGCATGGTGGCGCTCGGTAGGTTCATCTCTCGACTGGGGACTCGGGGGATGCCCTTCTTTAAGCACCTCAAGAAGCAGGATCGTTTTGAATGGACGGCGGAGGCGCAACAGGCTTTCGAGGAGCTCAAGGCCTTCCTCTCCACCCCCAATCCTGGTCTCGCCGACTCTAGAGGAGCTTCTCCTACTTTACATAGCGGCAACGACCCATGTAGTCAGCGCCGCGATGGTCGTGGAGCGGGAGGAGCCAGGACACCGCTACGGGGTGCAGCGCCCGGTCTACTTCGTCAGTGAAGTATTGGGCGAATCCAAGGTACGGTATCCTCAAGTCCAAAAGTTGCTATACGCTGTGCTGGTTGCATCGCGGAAGTTGAAGCATTACTTCCAGGGGCACCATATTTCAGTAGTGACCTACTTCCCGATATGAGATATTCTCCATAATCGGGAAGCTACTGGGAGAATTTCGAAATGGGCGGCCGAGCTTGGAGCCTTTGATATCTCATTCAAGCCGCGCACCGCCATCAAGTCATAGGTCCTAGCCAACTTCACGGCCGAGTGGACCGAGTTCCAGGCCCCCCTCGTCGAGCAGGAGCTGGAGTATTGGACGATGTACTTCGACGGATCTCTCATGCTCAGCAGCGCAGGAGTCGGAATTCTGCTCATTTCACCAAAGGGAGATCAGCTCAAGTACATTCTCCGTATCCATTTCCCGGCCTCGAACAACGCCGCAGAATACGAGGCACTCATTCATGGGCTCCGCATCGCCATATCGCTCAGTATTCGACGATTGACGGTTCGCGGAGATTCCCAATTAGTAGTGAGCCAAGTGCAGAAGGACTGGTCGTGTGTCAATCAGACTATGACGGCATATTGTCAGCAAGTCCGAGAATTGGAGAACAAGTTCGATGGATTGGAGTTGGTTCACGTCCTACGCCGTAACAACGAAGTGGCAGACGAGTTGGCAAAGATGGGAGCCACTCGGGTGGAAGTCCCAAGCGGCGTGTTCGCCCAAGAGCTCTATGAGCCCACGGCGACCAAACGACAAGAGTTGAGTAAGGTCCCCGAGGTGGAAGTCCTAGTCATTAACCCCGACTGGACGACCCCGTATTTGGATTATCTCTTGAAGGACGAGCTTCCCAAGACTTCCACCCTGGCCGAGCGCATCTCACGACAAGCCAAGTCCTACATGGTTATCGGAGAAGAGCTCTTTCTAAAGAGCGCCTCCGGTGTCCTCAGGCGGTGCGTCCCGGAGCAAGTGGGAAGGAACCTGCTCAAGGAAATCCATTTGGGAGTGTGTGGCCATCATGCCGCGTCGAGTGCTTTGGTTGGCAAGGCTTACCGTCAAGGTTTCTTTTGGCCCACGGCGGTAACAGATGCCAAAGAAATCATCCGCACGTGTGAAGGCTGCCAGTTCTACGCCCGACAGACACATTTGCCGACGCAGGAGCTGCAAACCATCCCAATCACCTGGCCCTTCGCAATCTGGGGGCTCGACTTAGTCGGAGCCCTGAAGAAGGCCCAAGGTGGTTTCTCCTACCTCTTCGTGGCCATCGACAAATTCACCAAGTGGATTGAAGCCAAACCAGTCGCCACGATCACGGCGGTTAAAGCCAAGGAATTCTTCCAGTATATCATAGTCAGATTTGGCGTACCAAACCGCATCATAACGGATAATGGCACACAATTCCGCGGTGAAGAGTTTCAAGAGTGGTGCGACGACATGGGAATAAAAATCTATTTCGTTTCAGTGGGCCACCCACTAAGCAATGGGTAAGTCGAGCGGGCTAATGGTTTAGTCCTTCAAGTACTGAAAGCTAGGATCTTCGACCGCCTCAAACCGTATGCAGCGCGATGGGTAAGAGAATTGCCATCAGTGCTCTGGGGGCTTAGAACCACACCTAGCAGAGCAACTGGACAAACTCCCTTTTTCTTGGTGTACGGATCGGAGGTGGTTTTGCCAACAGAAATGGAATTCGGATCCCTGAGGGTCCAGAACTACAAGGAAGCCGAGTCGGAGGGAAGCCGAGTGGTAGCGCTTGATCAACTTGAGGAAGCCAGAAATGTTGCAGCAATCCAATCGACCAAGTACCTCCAGGGCCTCCGGCGCTACTATTCTCGCAATGTTCGAAGTCGTACCTTCTCCAAGGGAGATTTGGTCCTCAGGAAGAACCAGAAAAGTGAGCATAAGCTCTCCCCAATCTGGGACGGTCCTTACATTGTCGAGGAAGTAGTTTGCCCGGGAGCTTATCGACTCAAGCGTGAAGACGGCGCGATCTTGGTGAACACTTGGAATGCCGAACAGCTACGTCGCTTCTACGCTTAAGTTATGTATCCAGCTCCCATGCATTAAATAAAGTTGCCGACTATCTGGTTCTTTGATCTGTCTTACTATACTGTGACTGAGTCATTCCCGAGTGGTTATCACCCTACTAGTGTAGCGTCTAATCCGAACCGTGCCGATACAATTATGCGGAAATGCATGTTTGAGGTGAGACCGCGACAAGCGGCAAAATCCGAACGTTTGTATCAGCGCACGAAATAGGAAAGACGAAGTTAGAAGAAGGTACTAACCACTCGAGAACAACGATCTATAGTTCCATAAACACTTCTGGACACAGAAATCGGAGTCACTAGTCCCTAATCGGTAGAAATTCGGCCCTCCAGCACCTCGCTACAGGGGCTGAAGCTATTGACTAGAGCAAACAGTCTAGAGAAAGACGATCAAACTCAGAACGATATAAACGGCACCGATTTCATATTTTATTCCATAATATCAGTAATTTACATTGCTGAGCTTTTTTTTCTTTCTTTTTCTCGCGCTAAAAAAAGGGGGGGAGGGTACTAAGGTGCCAGAGCTGAGGAGCTGGAGTTGAGGTGCCGGAGCTGAGGAGCCAGGTGCAAGGAGCTAGTCACGACGCGCGTGCCCCAGGGCCTCGCGAATCAGGTCCGTGACCACCCAAAGCAAGGGCACGAGCCGAAGAAGGGCCTCGACGGCAGCGGCGTCGCGGCGCTCGCGCCCAAGCATGTCCTTGATGACGTCCGCCACCTCTTCCAGCGCCGGCACCGCCTCAATCAAGGCAGCAACGGCGCTGGCATCCCTGGCGGCCGCCTTCTCCTCCTCCCGCTCCATCACCGCAAAGTCAAAATTCAGCCACAACTCCGCATCTTTGGGATCATTGTACATGTCATAAAAGCGGTGGCGAAAGAAAGCCGACATTGGAAGTGACATTGCAAAAGATCTTGAAGAAGAAGAGAAAGGCTGGAGAAAGAGACGATCGCTTTACCAGCGGTGACGCCCTATTTATAAGCCAACCCCAGCTCCAAAAACCAAAGCGTCATGGCTATTCAAGCGAAGCGCCGTGCAATCAATGAAGCGCAAAATACTAAGCAGTTTCGCGGATATCCAAGAAGATCAACACGTTGAACAGAGTCAAAAGACATTTTGCAAGACACGTGTCAAATCTGCCTTCCCGCTCACTTGGTTCAACTAAGCGGCAAGCCGGGGGTTATACGAGCCTCAGCCACTCGGAAAAGCGTGCCTGGGACGAGAAGGCCACGAGCTAAGTCCCGGCGCTCGGGGGCTGGACACAGCCACTCGGAAAAGCGTGCCTGGGATGAGAAGGCCACGAGCTAAGTCCCGGCGCTCGGGGGCTGGACACCAGCCACTCGGAAAAGCGTGCCTGGGACGAGAAGGCCACAAGCTAAGTCCCAGCGCTCGGGGGCTGGACCACTCGTCTAGAATGGTGAGCCTCAGCCACTGGGAAGAGCGTGTCTGGGGTGAGAAAGCCACGAGCCAAGTACCGGCGCTCCGGGGCTGGACCACTCATCTAGAAGGGCGACTCGGATAAGTGCTATCCCGAGTGCTAGATTAGTTGGAGAGAGCTTTAAAATAGTCATTCGGCCCAACAAAGTGCAAATGAGACAAATCATGTGGAAATATCGAACAATGTATCAGACAAGGATCAGCGTTCGACACGAGAATTTACATCAAACTCAGAATTCAAGATTTTCTAGTAAAGCCTGCGATGTACTGGAGACCTCTTCAAGGAGTGAGTTGACCTTGTCTTCGTCACAAGCGAAACCCTCCTTAACAGCTTCGAGGTCAACTCTCGGATAATGAGATTTGACCACTGCCAACGCATGATTCGCACTCATCGTTGCCGACTCCTTTGCGTAAGCCTTGATCTTGTCAGATCCTCCCGAAAGAAGCGGGACGGCGTCGTCCCCCTGGTTCGGTTCGGCTCTCTCGACACGCAGAAGGTGTAGGACTGGCTCACAGGAGTCGCGGAGCTCGGCGTGGCTTCGTTCGGCAGTGGTCACCTTCTCCTTGTACTCTACACGAAAGCCAAGCTGTCACCAGAAAGCACATCCGGCTTGAAGCAAGTCGAATCGGAATTGGGAAGCTTACCCTCCAGTTCTCGCTGAGTCTTCTCCAAGCTAGTCCGAGTTTGAAGGTTAGAGTTTTTTGAGGCCTCCAGCTGCGTCCTGAGCTCGGCGATTGTCAAGTCACGCTCTGAAAACATGGAAAGTGAAAAGATGAGAAAGTTGCCTAGAGGGGAGGGGTGAATAGGCAATTTAAATTTAAAATTACATTCGTCGCAGCGGAAAGAGTATCAGAACTTCCGGTATTATACCGGAACTTCAGAGTAGATCGGAACTTCCGGTATATGTTCGGAATGTCCGATAGACCTTAACTTAGAGGATAAACTACTTGAAGAAATAAGCTTTAGGAACAATCTAAGAAGCAACGATAAACAATACGACAAGTAGGAAAATAGGATTTGTTCCCGGAGTTCGGATTCTTGAGGAAATCCTACGTCTCTGTTGAGGAAGCTCCAAAGAGCCGGGTCTTTTCCAACCCTTTCCTCCCAAACCTCGGTCGCACTTGAGGCTTGGTTTCACTATTGGTTCCTTTCCTTTCGGAGGCGGAGCCGGCCTTCACAAACTTCCCACGGCTTCCCACAAACTTCGGGAGCTCGTGAGCGACGCCTAGCCGTCTAGGAGTCCTTCAACCTCCAAGAGAAATGAGTGCGTTTGACTCTTGATCTTGGAGATGCTCTTTGGTGCTCAAGATGAATGGATCTTTCTTTTTTCTTTAGCTCACAACCACACTAGATTTCCTCACACACTAGATGATCACTAAGATCAAGGAGGAGGGCTCAAGAAAGCTCTAGGGTGTGCTCAAGGTGCTCAAGTGTTCAGCCAAAATGAATTGAGTAACCCTCAAAAGGGAGAGGAGTGGGGTATTTATAGTTTTGGTTCAAAACTAGCCGTTACCCCCGCACTCAGCCACACATCGGACTATCCGATCCCAACATCGGAATATCCGATGAGTGCAAACAACCAGAATTGGGACAGCTTCCAACGGTCGAAAACTACAAGCATCGGAATATCCGAATACCACTTCGAAACTTCCGATGACACTCAGAAAGAGAGCTTAACTAAACTTTCTAAGTCCAAATCGGAATGTCCGATGTGAATATCGGAACATCCGAACCAAACAGAGAGTTCCCAAACTGAGAAACAGCCACTTCGGAACTTCCGAAGTTAAACTTCGGACTGTCCGAACTAAACAGAGAGAACCCTTTTCGAGAACCAACAGGCATCGGAATATCCGATACAGAATATCGGAATGTCCAACCCAAACAACGAACTACGGACTGAAGTGCAACCACATATCGGAAAGTCTGAAACTTTGGAACTTCCGATATAACATCGGAATATCCGACTAGGAATTTGCAACTACCAAACTCTAATGCATGGAAGACTACTTAAACGCTCTCAAGAGACTAGATTCATTCATCTGAGCATATAGACCATCTCTAGACCAATTTTAACGCACCCCTCTTAATAGTACAGCAAACCTATGACTCAACAAATGAAAATTTCGTCCGCAGTTGCCATTTTTCTTACTCAATGACGTCTGAGGATTCCCGATGATCGTAGATGATCTCTATTCAAAGTATTCACCTGTTCATAAACTAGTTGAACATGTTAGATTCTTTAATCGTTTATCATTAATCAACCAAAACAACACTAGGGGGCCTAGATGCACTTTCAATCTCCCCCTTTTTGGTGATTGATAACAACCCGATTAAAGACAAATTTGTAAAGCATATGAATGGAAGGAATATAGGATGAACTCTCCCTAGATATGTGCATTTAAGAAAGGATTTGAGAACAAATGCACATTTTGGAAGTCAAACGAGTTGAGAGAGCTCCCCCTATATCCTTGCATTGGAGATTTAGCAAATGAATGTAACAACATAAGCATGTTCAACTAACATTTAAAACATTCAACCAGTCAACAAAGGTAAAAGGTTTTGAACGACAAATAACAACATAAGCATGTTCAACTAACATTTAAAACATTCAACCAGTCAACAAAGGTAAAAGGTTTTGAACGACAAATATTCAACAATCAACCACAGAGTTTTAAACAAAGCAAATGACATAAAGAATAACACGACCAAGTTCACTTAGACTTGAGGACTCAGGATAGGACACGACGAGATAACGGAAATTGTCTTTGTCTTTAGTCTTCATCTCTCCCCCTTTGGCATCAAACACCACAAAGGAGAACAGGAGAGAGAGAGTAGACTAGTCGGACTCCTCTGATTCAGCATCATCTGAGCCAGACTCTTCGGCATCGTCCTCAGACTCATCTGAAGTGTCAGGTGCTGGAGCAAATGGATCCTCAATCTCTTCCTCGCTCTCTTCATCATCCGAACACTCCAGATTCAAATGCCTTTGAATGTCCTTGAGTCATTTGGTGTTCTTCTTATGTGCTGCTGCGTTGCCTTTGCAAAGGACAAAGATGGACTTCAAAGCACGCAAAATTGGTGATGAAGATCCACTCGAAGCTGAAATTGCAGGGGTGGCAGCAGACAAGGAAGCAGCGCCTCTGGTGCTAGCCCTTGTGGCTCTCTGAGTAGGGGCCTTAACTGCCCTGACCTGAAGAGCAGTGTGCTTGACATCTCTGTGTTACCTGCTCAATCAAGTGCATAATGAAAGGAGCATAGCCACAACTCCTTCTGGGCTCCTGACTAGTGAGTCTGATCTCATTCCAGATAAAATCAAAAACATCAAAGGGCCTCTGGCCATCCTGCATCCTGCTCAGGAGGTTTCTTGTGTAAGAGAGGACATGAGAAGCATCACCTTCCTTAGTAGCCAAAGTTTTCCTGAAAAGTCTATTCAGGATAGCAAAGAATGGTTTCATGCCTTTGGTGTTTCCTTCCTCATAATCAGCATTTTCTTCATATAGGAAGCCCAGACTGGATGCTCCTAGCGGATTTTCATTGTGAATCTGATCTCTATCTCTAGAGTCTGCTTCTGTAAATTCAAGCAATCTTGCAAACTGAGCATAAGTGGTCTCATACCAGGTGCCTTCTGTCATCCAGTGGAGAGTGGAAACTCGATCCCTGGAGACATACATTGTTGCATAGAATTGAGCGATGATTTCCACATTCCAGTCATGCTGAAAGCTCATGATTCTCTTGATCCCAGTTCTTTCACAAGCAGCAATGATCTCATTGAAGATAGCGTCGTCTGCCACTACCATATACTCCCAATCAACACACTGCATCAGAATAACTGGATTCTTTCTTGGTAGAATGACTGACTCATAGAAGTCCTGCTGAAAGAAAGTCCAGAAGCGAGAGTTAGTGGAGAACTGGTCTGTCCTCTTGGGGTTCTCCTCACGTGCCTTCCGGACTTGAGCAGCTTTCCCTTTGTAGTTTACCGGTTTTCTTTGGAGCCTAGGATTTCTTTCAGGCTTCTTTAGACGTGGCATGTCTCTAGCCTGAGACCCTGATGCACCAGCAATTCCCTTGCCCTTCCTAGAAGGTAGCGGTGCTCCACGAGGCACATTTACGGTTTGAGCAGCCTGCGAGGGTTCATTGATTGAAATGCCTGGCTGAGATCCCCTGGTGGCAACTCGCTTCGTTCTGGTTCCGGTTGGAGTCTTGCGTTTCCGACTAAAAGAGACTTTAGCTGAGCCGGCCGGGGGCTGATCACCTTGACCAGGATCCATTGAGATCAACTGAGAGAGGAGCAGCTTGATAAGACGAAAGAAACTTCGAGAGAAAACTGGTTTTAGTGTTGTACTGTTATCATCGGAAGTTCCGATTTCAGTTCGGAAGTTCCGACTTGATATCGGAAGTTTCGACACAAAATATCGGAAGTTCCGAAAAGCACGGCACAACCCTAAAACTAGCGATTTGACAAGATCGACCGAAGGAATTTGATGAAACTTGAGATCTAAACAACGGAGGACTAGATCAACAAGTTTACCAAGAGATAATGACCAAGGAATCCAAGGAGTGAGAGATCTCAAAGATAGGGAACTAGGGTTACCTTGAGAATGCGAAAAGTGAGATTGAAAGGATGAGGAACTCTTTAATCCGTAGCACAACCTTCTTTGGAGAAGTATCGGAGTTTCCGTAGGGTTGGAGACTCCGAAGACGACAATAAATGAAAAGGGAGAGCCGTACGGAGGTTTTGAAGAAAAAAGGAATGAGTTGAGGGGCCAACCGAACGGTCCGTTTCAAGCGTTTACACACACTTCGGATATTCCAAACTGTGGTTCGGATGTTACGAAGAGTTGAGGTTTCCAGCGAAACTCCAGCTGAGCAAGCTTCGGATGTTCCGATACAAAACTTCGGATGTTCCGAAGAAGCTGAATTCACAGAAATTCGGAAGTTCCGATGCCTGGATCGGAAGTTCCGAAGCGTTGATTTTTCCAGAAAAACGAAGGAAAAGATAGGATTTCAGAGACAGGATGAAATGAGACTTCAAGTCAGTGAACTTGGAAGTCATCCTACTTGTGATCAGAGAGCATTACAACAATCAAAGCAGTGATCTCAAGTGGAATGATCGAAGATGCAATCAACAATAAACCATTTTCAAAGACGGATAACTAATTTTGCAATCATTTTATTTCGAAATTGAAATGAGAAGTAACAATCAAATGCGAGCAAGATGTCAAGTCATATTCCGATAGTCTAGGACATTTAGCTCGCTTCTTAACTCGCAAAAACGTCTCTCATCTAGAGGTTTGGTGAATATATCGGCCAATTGTTTCTCGGTTCTCACATAGGTAATATCAATGTCTCCTTTTAGTGAGTGATCCCTAAGAAAATGGTGGCGGATATCTATATGCTTGGTCCGGGAGTGTTGGACGGGATTATTGGCTATTTTAATGGCACTCTCATTGTCACATAAGAGTGGTACTCTATCCAGCCTTAGTCCAAAATCCCTCAAAGTTTGTCTCATCCAAAGCAATTGTGCACAACAACTTCCCGCGGCAATATATTCGGCTTCGGCGGTGGATAGAGCTACCGAGTTTTGTTTCTTTGAGGACCAAGAAACTAGTGATCTACCTAGGAATTGGCAAGTCCCCAAAGTACTTTTTCTATCCACTTTGCAACCCGCATAATCAGCATCCGAATATCCAATCAAATCGAATTTTGATCCTTTAGGATACCAAAGCCCTAGATTTTGTGTGTGAACTAGATATCTAAGAATTCTTTTCACGGCTACTAAGTGACACTCTCTCGGAGCGGCTTGAAATCTTGCACACATACAAACACTAAGCATAATATCTGGCCTAGATGCACAAAGATAAAGCAATGAACCTATCATGGATCGATATACCTTTTGATCCACAGGGTTACCTTCCTCATTTAGACCAAGATGTCCGTTGGTTGTCATAGGTGTATGAATTGGCTTGGCGTTCTCCATGTCAAACTTCTTGAGCATATCCTTGATGTATTTTGTTTGGCATAAGAATGTACCTTCCTTGAGATGTTTGATTTGAAATCCGAGGAAGAACTTTAGCTCACCCATCATAGACATTTCAAATATAATGTCATCGACATATATTTGGCATACAAATAAGTCATCATCAACATATTTTGTGAAGAGAGTAGGATCAACTTTACCGATTTCAAAACCCTTTTTAATAAGAAAATCATTAAGACATTCATACCATGCTCTAGGTGCTTGCTTAAGCCCGTAGAGCGCCTTATGAAGCTTGTATACATGTGTAGGGTTCTTGTAATCTTCCATCCCTGGCGGTTGCTCGACATAAACTAGTTCGGCAATTGGACCATTCAGGAAAGCACTCTTGACGTCCATTTGATAAAGCTTGAAATCATGGTGAGTAGCAAATGCAACCAAGATACGAATTGACTCTAGTCTAGCAACAGGAGCATAAGTCTCACCAAAATCCAAACCTTCAATTTGAGTGTATCCTTGAGCTACCAACCGAGCTTTGTTTCTTGTAACAACTCCATTTTCGTCTTGTTTGTTGCGGAAGACCCATTTGGTTCCAATCACATTTTGACTTGGTCTTTCCACCAACGACCAAACTTTGTTCCTAACGAAGTTGTTGATCTCTTCATGCATTGCCATTATCCAATCCGGATCTTTTAATGCATCTTCCACCTTCAAAGGTTCCAAAGTAGACACGAAGGAGTAAAATTCACAAAAATTAGCTACTCTAGAGCGTGTAGTTACCCCCTTTTGGATATCACCAAGGATGTTGTCGACAGGGTGATCTCTTTGGATGCTTTGTTGCACTCTTGGATGCGGCACTTGGGATGTTTGTTGAATCGGTTCGATGTCTTCAACTTGATCATCTTCCAGGAGTTTCCTTGGACTATCTTGAGGAACGTCTTGACTTTGATTTGAGGTAGGAGGCTCTACTTGTGTAGAGGAATTGTCTTGGTGCTCCTTTTCTTGTGGCCTCACTTCACCTATAGCCATCTTCTTGATCGCAATGCTTGGTTCTTACTCATTTTCTAACACATTTTAATCAACTTGCTCTACTTGAGAGCCGTTAGATTCATCAAATGTCACGTCTCTCGCTATTTCAATACAACCCGAGGTTTTGTTGAAAACACGATAGGCGTAAGCATTTGATCCATACCCAAGCAAAAAGCCTTCATCGATTTTAGGAGCAAATTTGGAGTTCTTTGGCTTTTTGTTTAGGATAAAGCACTAACTACCGAAAACTCTAAAGTATGAAATGTTGGGTTTGTTACCGGTGAGGAGTTCGTATGCTGTCTTCTTCAAAATTTTGTGAAGATACAGTCGGTTGATGGCATGACATGCGGTGTTGACGGCTTCCGCCCAAAAATGATCGGAGACTTTGTATTCATCAAGCATTGTTCTTGCCATCTCAATCAATGTCCGATTCTTCCTTTCTACAACGCTATTTTGTTGAGGAGAGTATGGAGCAGAGAACTCATGCTTGATCCCTTCATCATCTAGGAATTCTTCGACTTGAGTGTTCTTGAATTCGCTTCCATTATCGCTTCGAATCTTCTTGATCTTCAACTCGAATTCATTTTGGGCTCTTCTTGCGAACTTCTTGAATATGCCTTGAGTTTCACTCTTCTCTTGCAAAAAGAAAACCCAAGTATAGCGGGAAAAATCATCAACAATGACTAGACCATACTTGTTACCTCCGATGCTTATATAAGCAATGGGTCCGAAGAGGTCCATGTGTAGAAGCTCCAATGGTCTTGTCGTTATCATGATGTTCTTTGCAGGATGACGCGCTCCAACTTACTTTCCGGCTTGACAAGCGCTACAAATCCTATTTTTCTCAAACTCAACATTCGTTAGTCCAATGATGTGATCCCCTTTGAGAAGTTTGTCGAGATTTCCCATGCTAACATGGGCTAGTCGGCGATGCCACAACCAACCCATGCTCGACTTTGCCATTAAGCATGTTTGAAGTTTAGCGCTATTTGCATTGAAATCAACCAAATAGAGCTTACCCTTCAAATATACTTTAAAGGCAATTGAGGAATCATCTCTTTTAAAGACAGTCACATCTTCATTAGTAAATAAACAATTGTAGCCTATTTCACAAAGTTGTGAGACGGACAACAAGTTGTAATTTAAAGATTTAACTAGAAGAACATTGGAAATGGAATGATCATTAGAAATAGCAATTTTACCTAATCCCATTACCTCACCTTTATCATTATCACCAAACACAATATTTTCATATTGTGACCCTTTTTCATCAAAAGATGAAAACATTCCTTTCTCTCCGGTCATGTGGTTTGTGCAACCACTATCAAGCACCCAACTTGATCCCCTAGAGGTATAAGCCAACAAAAGCACATTAGGTCTTGTTCTTAGGTACCCAAATCCTTTTGGGTCCTTGCATGTTAGTAATTAAAACCTTCGGTACCCACACCTTCTTCTTGCTCATTTCACTAGAATTGTGGGCACCGACAAAGTGAGCAACCACTTTACCACGGTGGTTCTTTTTCAAAACATATGAAGCATAATGAATTGTACGTGATGCATAATGTTGAGGATGCTTCTTCGATTTTTGCTCGGTCATGATGACATGTGTGGTGGTCAATGGTTGTTTGTCATTTCCTTTGACAAACTTAATGCACTCCTTACCTTTCACCACCACACGATCATTTCCTTTGCATTCGTACTTATCATATCATAGCCCTTCTTTGTTTTTGTTGCCTCGACCATTAATGGTCTATAAGGCATCCTTGGATTGGTAAGTCTTTATGCAACCGTACCTTACCAACGCACTAAGTCTCTCGTTCTCGCCTTTTAATACTTGCACAAATTGAGAGTTAGTAGTACAAGCATTAACATCAATATTGTAGCAACGAGAGCAACCATTGCTAGTGGAAGGAATAGATGCCAATGATGAATCAACAATTGGAGAATTAAGATCATTAAGAGATTCAATTTGCACTTCAAGAGCTTGAAGATTGTTTCTAGACTTATAACATTCTCTTGAAGTGACTCATTTGAACCCTTAAGCATTGCAATTGAATTATTAGCCAAATCAAGCTTTTTGGTTAACAATTCAATGGTCTCCTTTTCTTTTGTGAGGATCTTCTCGAGAGCAAGAGTTTTCTTCTTTTCACAAATTAGTAACTCTTCTTGCTTCTCAAGAGTCTCCTCTTGGCTATCTATTCTTTTCAATAGCTTATGGATTTTAGCAATAGCCGATTTGCTCAAATCACAAAATAGAGCATCATCATCATCATTATCGTCACTATCTAATTCACTATCACTACTCGGAGGTTTTGACTTCGTCATTACCTTTCGCCCTTTTGCCATAAGACATACGGGTGTGTCGTCGTCGATGTCGGTGTCGCTCACGTCGCCGAAGAGTGATTTTGTTGGAGGAGCGGCTTCAAAGCTATGCTGAAGAGGAGGAGATCGGAGGACTTACCAGGACCAGCCAGCTACACTTCACTGTGAGCTCATACAGCTCCATTCGGGCTGCTACCTCCACTTTCCCATCCTCCTCCATCCCATCCCAATCGAAATCTCCTCCCCACCACATTGTCCGAGTCGGGGGCTTCGGGAGAGGATCAAGCGGTGGGGGTTCACGGTGAATTTCCTCCACTTCGGGGAACGAAGGATCGGCAGTTTCCTCGTGTTCAGCGCCCCCGGACGGTTCAGTAGTCGAACGCGTCCCCTCCACCGGAACATTCCGTGCCGAAGAGGCAGCGGGTGAGGCAGCTCTCCCTGGAGAAGTCGACTTTGGAGGTTCCCTTTCAGAAGATGCCTCCACTGGAACGTCCGTGGAGGGAGCTCTGATTCACCAAAGGGCGAGCGTGTCGGCACAGATACAAAGAGACAAGAACAAGAGTCAAGGGGTAGCATACCTTTTGGACTTCTTGAATTTCATCCCAGGCTTTCTACGGACCCCAACACCACCTGGAGGAGAGCCCAAGTCTACGCCAACATTCGGGGCAGGTGCTGGCTCAGAAGATGGAGCTCCTGAACCTTCCTCCCCGGAGCTAACAGCAGTTGATGGCCCAGCCGGGGAGGGAACAGGAGCCTCCTCCACTGATGTTTTTTCCCTCTTAGAAGATTCCTGCCCCTCAGCTGAAGAATCCGCTGGCCTCTTGGTCGGAACATTCCTCAGCCGAGAGAGGCTGACAACCGGAGCATCAGAAAGGAAGGCTTCACGCTCCTGAAAAGTGAACGATCACATATCATCAGAATCACAAACCAGACAAAAACAACAAAGCGACTTCTCAGAGGTGAGGAATACTCACACGAGGAGGAGCCTTCTTCATCGAGAACTTGCTCGGACAACCTCTATTGGTGATCTCGGTGCCCGGAGCAAAGAAATCAATCACCCGCGCCGCCAAGACATCTCTCGGAAGAGGCGCGTTCGTCTCCCGGGTGGGATCCTGAGTCCCGCTATACCGGAACCCCAAATGGATTCGTTCCTTCAAGGGTTGCACCCTGCGCTTGGCGAAGCTAATCGCGATCCCAATGCCAGTCAATCCCCGGCTTTTCAGATCATCAACCAGCGCCAGAAGCTTGGTGACTCAGTCCAATCCGCGGCCCTTTGGGGGATCGCTCCAGCATCGGAACAAGTCAAAATGAGGACGGATCCCAAGATACGCCTCGCAAAGTTGAACAAATATGGCGATTTGAAGAATGGAGTTGGGGTTTAGGTTGATCAGTTCGATATCGTAAAAATGAAGAAGCCCCCGAAAGAAAGCACTTCCAGGAACACTAAACCCCTGCCAAAAGAAGGATTCAAAGACCACAATCTCGTTAGCCCGAGGAGTGGGGTAGGCTTCACCTGCTGCGGGTCGGGCGGAGATCAGCTCGAGACGCGAAAGAACGCTGGTGGCGACAAGCTCCTCCAGGAGAGCTTCCGTTGACACGGAGGCCTCCCATCCTGCGGCCGCCGGACCCGCGCTCCCCTTCGACGATGAAGAAGAAGACATCTGGGAGGAGTGGGGCCTCTGGGGAGAAGTTTTGGGCGCGAAACCGCAAACCCTAGGCTGCCAAGATCACCCAAGGAGATTCGAAGATTTCTCAGCTGCGTTGGTGGAGGGGCAAAGGTGTCTTTCCCCCAACAAGGGTTTCTTCGTTTATAAGAAGTCATCCTCGATTTTCGCCTCGCGGCGGGAAGGCGGAAAGGGCTCCCGTACGTAATGCTGGGCCAGATCTAGGGCATGCCCCACGATGGGC
Source organism: Rhipidocladum racemiflorum (assembly GCA_036346355.1). Lineage (NCBI taxonomy): Eukaryota > Viridiplantae > Streptophyta > Magnoliopsida > Poales > Poaceae > Rhipidocladum > Rhipidocladum racemiflorum. The sequence goes on from CM070571.1 coordinate 28,837,249, forward strand.
CGTTTGCTGTGTCGCGCAAGTCGTGACCAGATGTCAAGTCTGGCTCGAGGTTTGGGATAGAGTGCGCCCCTCGATGGGCCTGAACGCCGGTCGCCACAAAAGATTGGGACTGAGCACTTTCCGAACATCCTCTAGCGATGCACCCCATAACTTGGGGTCAATTGCTGGTCACTGTTGCTTGGCCTGATTGGGTACCGCAGGAGGATTTAACCAAAACGGTCTTGAGAATGCGCTCCATGAGAGTCTAAAGCTGTGCACCGTAAACGGGCACGGGCATTACTCTGAATGACCACGGTATGCCCCAAGAGGGTCAATTGTGCTCTACGAGCCAATTGCCGCACACCGTAAACGGGTGCGAGTACCACTCGGCCACGAGCCAATCGACCACGGTGTGAAATCATGTGCTGAAAAATTGGCTTAGAATTGAATTTGCAAATATGTTTGTTCATGTGTTTTTGTCAATTTGACAAGAAGCGATGGTTTAAGCTTTTGCGCCGGACCAAGATCTCAAGAAACAGTAAGTTTCCCATCTACGACGGACAAACTTTGTTGGTCTGTCGTGGACATGCTTTTGAACTCATTGAGCCAAACTCAATTTTCCTCAAAAACCAGTAAGTTGTGCATGTGCGACGGACAAACTTTGTTGGTCTGTCGTGGACGTGTTTTTGAGCTCATGAGTCGAACTCAATCTTCCAAGAAACCAGTAAGTTTTGCATGTACAGCGGACAAACTTCTTTGGTCAGTCATGAATGGCTTTTTGAGGTTTGATTTCGCATGTACGACGGACCGATTTTGTTTGTCCGTCGTAAACGTGTTTTCGCCAGAATGATTTCTTCTTGGAACCGAAACTTTCACTTGTACAACGGACCGATTTTGTCTGTCTGCTAGAATGGTTTTTTGAGTGATTTTTCATGTGTACGCCGGACCATATTTCCTTGTCCGTCGTGAATGCGTTTTCTTTGAATTAGGGTTTTGAGCTAATTGAAATAATTTGAATTTGAGATTATGAAATTTGTGATGATTTCATGATGCTTCTTTTGAAGTGGACTTTATGCAATGCTCATGTGAGTATTTGCATGGATTGATGTGAGTCAAGTCGTGGACTTGTGCTCGGAATTGTTTTGTGGTTTGATCATGTGCAGGTATTGCTCGAAGACGAACGTGGTCGATGACAGGACTGGAACTAGGTTCATGGAGGAACTGAGGTTCGGGACTAGGTTCAGGAGGAACTGAGGTCTTGGTGGTCAAGGATGTCATGCGGGATGTTCGGGCTAAGAGAATGGTGCACATGAAGAATGGTTAGTCACGTGAGAATGGCAGGAGGTCATTCGCGTGCAAAGTGTTAGTCACGTGAGTATGGCAGGTGGCCATACGCGTGCAAAGTGTTAGTCACGTGAGTATGGTAGGGTTGCCATACGCGTGCAAGAGTTGTACTCGGCCAGGGTTTAGGGTTTAGGGTTTAGGAATCGTATTCAGAACTTCTTGTGGGTTGGTGCTTTAAATAGGTGGGGGGTCTCCTGTTGAAAGGCACCAAGTAGAGCTGAGCGCATCAAGCTTTGAGCTTGGTTTTAGGGTTTGTACTCTTTTGATGAGAGTATTTTAGACAAGAAATAAAGATCAATTCTTCCAAGATTTTTGCGTACTCTGATAACCACGTCGCTCTGATGTTTTCTGTTTTGGTTCTTGTTTGCATGCTTGTTCTAATTCTAGATTGGTTTTTGATCGTTGAGTTTCATCTTGATTTGATCCATCAAAAACCGTTCTAGGGTATTGTTTTAGAGTTTCTCAAAGTCTAGTTGATTAATCTTTTGAAGATCTTGTTTAATCTTGAAGTTTTGATTAGATTGATTCTCGTCAAGTTCTGAAACAGCAAGCTTGCGAAGCTCATAACTTTTGATCCGTAAGTCCGATCGAGCTGATTCTTTTTGGGTTCGGTTAAATCGAATCTAGTTTCTTGTGTCCAAATTTCAGATCGATCCGACGGTTGGATCTCCAGAAATTCGCGTTTTACCGAACCTCTGTCATTCTGTTTTTGTCGAAAACGAGGCAATTATTTGGTTCTGTTTTGGGGTGAACTTTTAATAGGTCAAGAATTTGGTTTTAGCTTCCGCACAATCATTCACCCCCCCTCTGATTGCTATATTCGTATACTTTGATCCTACACACGGTATGCCCCAAGAGGGTCAATTGTGCTCTACGAGCCAATTGCCGCACACCGTAAACGGGTGCGGGTACCACTCGGCCCCGAGCCACTCGGCCACGAGCCAATCGACCACGGTATGCCCCAAGAGGGTCAATTGTGCTCTACGAGCCAATTGCCGCACACCGTAAACAGGTGCGGGTACCACTCGGCCCCGAGCCACCCGGCCACGAGCCAATCGACTATGGTATGCCCAAAGAGGGTCAATTGTGCTCTATGAGCCAATTGCCGCACACCGCAAACAGGTGCGGGTACCACTCGGCCCCGAGCCACTCGGCCGCGAGTCGATCCATTCTTCGGTATGCCCCGTGAGGGTCAAATAAATGGGCACAAGCGCTACTCGGACATGAGCCGGGAAACGTTGACAACAATCCCGACAACTAACAAGTCCTTTATGATCTCCTTACCTATAGAAGTGTTTTTGACATGACAGGATGAGGAAATCCGATCTTAAAGCACTTGGGGGCTGCTGTGGGATGTCCGAGACCGGGGTCACGCAGAGAAGCTCATGGCCGACTGGGCTAGGACGGTGCTCCGGGCCTAAAGTTCGAGAGCGCCACAAAGAGCCCATAGCCACGGCCCAACTTCTTCTCCAAGGCAGCTGGTCACCTCCTCGGCGAACCTTCGTGTCGCGTCAGGACAACCCCGCCTAAAGTAAAGCTTGCAGCCTGGCACCTGCAGCCTGCTGCCACCAGACCCTGGAGGATCGGCAGGCGCGGGTCGAGAAAGAGACGACCAAATCTCCTGGACATAGTTGGGTTCGGCAGACAGAGACAAACAACATACTCATGAGTCCCCCTGGTCCAAGGCCAGGTGGCACCTGTAACACCCCAAAATTTTGCTTCTCTTAAATTCATGTGTGATTTGGCACTTTGGTGAATTTTTGGAATTTTCTGGAATTTATTTGGATTTATTTGGAATTTATTTGAATTTATTCCATTTTGAAATAATTAAAGAATTTAATTTTGCAAATAAAATTTTGTTGGAAATATTTTATTTGAGTCCAAAATGATCCAAAATATTTTCCAGAATTTTTTTGGAATTTTTCTGAGTCTTTTGCTATTTTTAATGAATTAAATGAATTACTGGGAATTATTTTAAATATTAAATCGCTGGAAAATGCGAGTGGGTTTGTACTGTTCATCCGACCGAGCCCGAGTCAGACTCGAGTTCGAGTCCGACCGACCCGACCGAGCGATTGACTCGATCAAACCAAATTAAAACCCTAATCAATCCCAACCGTTGGATCAAGATCCAACTACCGAGATCCGCCGCACGGTTCGAGCCGTATCCGCCCGGATCCGATCGCGCCCGTCGCGATCGTGGCCGTTGATCGTGCGTGGACGGCCAGGCGCGTCGTCGTCTCCGCCGAGTCCGAGCCGGACTCCGCCACGCGCCGCCGTGTAGAATTAGGTTTCCGCCTCGCACGGACGCCGAGGCTATTTAAAGCCCTGGTCACGCCCGAGGTTGCCCTCATCCTTGCGCACCGTTTCCCGAGCCATCTCGCCTGGCCGCCGCTGCTTTGCCGTCTGAAGCTCGCCGTAGTTGAGCGCCACTCCGCCGCGATTTTGCTCGATTCCGCCGTCCGTCGTCTTCCGCCGAGAAGGAGCCAGATCCGGAATCCCCGTGACGAGACGCACCAAGGAAGGACTCATCTCGCCGAGCAACCCCAAACGCCGTCGGGCTCGTCATCGTTCTCATCTCCGGTGGTCTTGCTCGCCGCGTCGCCATCGACCTCGCGAGCTCGTGGACCGTCCGATCTTGATCGTGCGGTTGAGGTGAGTTCACGTGTTCCAAACCCGATTAGATGCGGACCGTTGGATCAAGATCCAGCGGTTCCACAATCGCCACGCGTCGTGGTAGTGATTATTATAGGATTAGATCTGGACCGTCCGATCTAGATCGAGCGCCCACGGTCATCGAGTAGATTCAACACGTTAACCCTGGATCTAATCGCGGCGTTGAATTTCAAATCAGCGGCCGGGATTGCGCCACGTGTCGGGAAGTTGGACCGACGCGGCCGGCCCACGCTGGCAGCAGTAGACGCCGACACGCTGGGCCCGCGTGTCGAGGGCCCGCATGTCGCTGGCTAATCCAGCCAAGCGCCGACGTCACCCATGACGTCACGGTGGGTCCCACATGTCGACCGTGGTGAGTCCCCGCCGACGTCGGCGATGACGCTACCCGAGAGGTCCCACCGTCGGCCTCACGTGGAGTCGTGGGCCAGGAGTCCACGGTGGACCGAGCCAAACCGTGGACCAAGCCCATGAGCGGTGGCGTCGGCCAGCCAATCAGAGCCGACACGTGTCCATCTTTGACGCAATAATTAATTTCCGAAAAAGAAAATGATTTATTAATTCGAAATATTGATTCAAATTTAGATTCAAACTTCAAACGCTTATAACTTTTGCGTTTCAACTCCGATTTGAGTGATTCAAATTTCTAAATTTGTATAAAATTCAGATCTACTCAAATATGAATTTTATTTAATTTTTGGACTAAAGTTTTTCTCTGTAATATTATTTAATTGATTATTTAAACTTTAATAAATCATAACTTTTGCATTTTAACTCCGATTTGAACGATTCCAGTTCCTAAAAATCCAGAAAATTATGTTCTCTCTGTTTATGGATTTTATTTGGAGTTTTGGGATGTTTTTGCCTATTATTTATTTGTGTATTGCTATTTGCACGCTTTACGAGTAGACGTTGAAGTGCCGGAAGGATTCGAAGGAGAAGTGTTGACTCAGGATCCAATTCAAGACCAAGAACAAGTACTCTTTGAAGGCAAGTTGTGCTTTGACCATGTTGATCCTATTTCGAAATCTATTTTGATTTAAACTATTGCATGCTAGTTCAATTAGAAAGATACTTTGTTTAAACATGGGGTTAGACAAATACCAATTTGTCAGTATGACACCTTGATTATTTAAATATGTGCCATGATCCCTTGTCACCCTAGTTGTGGTTTACTAGTTGGACATTATTAAATTGCCAACATGGGTTTAGGCTGTAGTATCTTTAGCTTAGACACACTACGTGCTCATAACATGATTTTGGACAATCAAATGTTAATATTGACTTAATGATATATTGAACCTGTTTTGGAAAAGTATCATGTGATGTTGATGGCACGTGGTGCATGGTAATCAAGCGGGGTTTGATAAACGATTTCGGCCAGGGCATGTGGCAAAGAGTAATCAGTGGGCCATTGTGGCATTGGGAGTGTTGATTTGGTTCTTGGGTAGTCTTGCCCTGGTCACTCTAAGGACTTAACCTTGCAAGCCTTTGAACCTGGTCATACTTGCAACCACATGGTCGGAATGGGACGGCCCTAGTTGACTAAGTCGCTAAGGACTCACTTGTGGAGCCTCGGGTGTCAATTACACCGTTTGTGTGATTGTGCGGGGAGCGTATCGTGGTGTGGCCGGATACCCATCTAACGGTGTGTTGGTCCCATACTTCGCCTTGGCTAAGGAAGGGATGGTGTAGAGCACGAACCGGAGAGGACCACTGTGTTGTTTGAGGCTTCCGAAAGGCTTTGTTACTGAACTCGCCTTTGTGGTGTTTGATTTGTATCTTGTGGGTAAAGTGCATAACCTCTGCAGAGTTTAGAATCTATTTAAATAGCCGAGTCCACGGTACTGGACAATGCTCGGGAATTACAGTCAAGGGGTAGACTTTCTGAAAATAATTTGGATTTGAAAGGTTGGTTTGGTTTAATAATGACGATGATGGAAATGTGGTTAGGATGGGGAAAAAGTTCATTAAACTTCTTGAAAAGTTATTTACGCTTTACTTATTTCTACTGCTTTCGAATCTACTTATATTACTTGTCAAATGTCATTTCTTTGCAAATATACCTTAAGCTATTCCTTTGTACCAAGCCATGCATATAGTATATTAGCTTGCATTCTGTGCATGACTTGCGAGTACCAAGTACTCACCCTTGCCTCAACACAATACCGCTTGAAGAGGAGACTACGCCACCGGCTTGGAGGAGGAATTCCAAGAGGACCCGTCTACTTAGGGATGCGAGCCCGGTCGTTGCACTGTGGTATCTGGATGGCGCCACGGTTATTTGATTTTCCGCCGCTATTATTTCTCGTTTAATAAGTTTCGCCTTGCAGGCATATATTTGTAACTTGACCATAAGGTCAAGTAACCTGCTTGGTTATTTAAATAAAGTACTTTGATAATATCGATTGGTATGATTGTGATATTTACCGATGTTAAGATCGTGTGCACTAAGCGCGTTCTGGACTAGTGCTGAATACACAGAGGGTCCGGATTTGCAAATTCGGGGTCCCGACAGAGGTGGTATCAGAGCCAGGTTGACTGTAGGCTCAACCCTAGCTAGAATGGTCGTAGTGAGGATAAAACCTATTTTCTAAAGCTAAAAAGTTGTCAAGATAAGAAATGACCTCTCGACTTATCCCCTTCTCTCTTTTCTTGTCTCTTGCTGAAATTTTCTCTTACCTTGTCACAATTTAAAAATTCCGAGTTCTTACGTAAAGCACTCTTGTGACAGATGGAGGAAGAGTTCAACTACGTTGATCTGGGAGTTGGTCACGCTGCGAAACTTTGGCATATGCTACAGACTCTCGGAGATTTTGAGAAGCCCCAATACCAAGTGGAAGTGATCAGACAAGCGGGATTGATCAAGGCTTGTGACGTGAGGATTGAGGTACCTGCTAGGAAAAAGGGCCCAGGCAATCGCCCGATACACCTTTGCCGCCGGAGATCTACAATGCAGATGGGTATCCAAGAAGTATCACGACGAGCAATGCGGCACATTACCCGTATCTACGCCAGAGAATTGAGAGTACGGTGTTCCGTTACCATCCGCGCAGCGATAACCTTCTTGACCCGGCGATTCGAGGATGAGGATGCCACGCATACAGCTTGGCACGATTTGTCGTCGCCAGGAGGATGTACTAGATAATACAAGCAAGGAGCTACGAAGGCCCGCAAGGAGATCACGACAGAGAAGAACAGATGGCGGGAAGCTCAAGAGTATGTGGCACACCTTCTACGAAGGATTGACGAGTTGGAGATGACCTTGTACGGACCAGACCCGAGCCGATTTGAGCTACACGAGCCCGATCCAGAGGAGTCGGATCTCGATGAGGACACCGCTTCTTCGACTACCACAGAGGACACGATTCTTTGGACATGGCAATCGTTACGCCTATGCCACAAAGACACCGTACCGTGCCGTGGAGGTTTTCTCGATGAGTGAGCATAGGTTCTATAGTGAGACTCCTTCGCCGAGTCGCGTCATAGAATAAAGAGTCACCCTTTAGGCGTTAGACTCCGTGAGTTAGTTCGATTTGGATTTGCTTTGTTTCTTTGAGTGTGCAGTATGTGTTGCAAGGCCCTTAGGCATTGTAAGCAGCCATACCAAGTTATTAAATAATAAAGTTGGACCTTAAAGTTACCCCTTTCGCCCGCATAAGTTCCATATTACTTGTCTATTCTTGTTTCCCTCTCATCTCTAAACCTAGATCAAATCGACAGATGGTGAACACCGTGGAAACTTTGGAAGCAATGGGAGTGGTTCTCGCCAGAAAACCCCAATGATGGAGCACCCGCCGCCACCGGATATGCAGAATTTGGAGCTTTTCTTGCTGCCAGACTCGATTGATGCATGCTATGATGCAACAAATGCAGCACGTCATCGCTCAGGCCATCGCTAATCAAGTTAATCGGGGACCACGCCAGAATACAAGGTGTCGAGTTCATGAGAACTCACCCACCCACTTTCTCCGGGAATGCCAATCCATTGGAGGCCGATGATTGGTTAAGATCAATCGAGAGGAAGCTACACATAGCTCAATGCATAGGGAATGAGAAGGTACTCTCGCTTCCCATCGGTGGAAGGAACATTGGCCAGAATGGTGGGAGAACTTCGTGCCACGCAAGAGAACCCTCAAGATATCACTTGGGAAGAGTTCACAAATGCATTAAGCGGTATCACGTGCCTGAAGGAATCATGGACCTTAAGAAGGAGGAGTTCAGAGCATCAAGCAAGGTAATCGGCCGGTGGCCGACTACTGAACAAATTCACACAGCTAGCACGCTACGCACTTTGAGGATGTAGCGACAGACAAATCTGAGGCATACCTCGTTTTATGAAGGGACTTAACTCAGATTGCAAGTAGGGTTGATCACCCACACCTTTCCAGATTTCCAAGAGTTGGTGAATAAGGCGCTTATTCTTGAGGACAAGCGCAAGGAACTGGATGAGAACAGAAGCGCAGGATGCAACAAAGAAGGATCACGCCAGGAACGCAATACCGAGAGTTGCACCAAATCAATTCTTGATTCCAACCACAATGCAACAAGGACACCATCCTCGGCACCAAGACACGCCAATCGTAACTACTGGACCCACCGCTTAGAAACGCTACCCCGAGCAATCGGCAAGAAGGAACGGTGAGACGCTGCTACAAGCGCAACGAGCCAGACACTTTGCCAACAGCTTGTCCAAAGAAGACAAGCAGGAGTGACCCCGATTCGCTTCAATCTAGGAACCACCCCAGCTAGGGCGCCAAAGACCAGGAGCCATACCCTGCATCGTGGTGAGAGGCCGAGTCAACCATGTCACCGCAGATGCACTGCAGAATGCTACTGACGTCGTCTTGGGTAAGCTACTTGTTAACTCGATACACCTGCAGATTTTGTTTGACTCTGAGCTTCGCATTCGTTTGTTTCGCAAGGCTTTGCTACTAGAAATGATTTGAGGATTGCAAGACTTAAGTGCATGCTTTTGGTTCAAACCCACAGTTCCGAACTCCGAGCGAAAGTAGGATGTTCCGGTGAGAATACTAATAGATGGAATAGAGTTCCTAGCAAACCTTATAATTTTGGAAACCCGGACCTTAGGCGTTATATTGGGAATGGATTGGTTATCCAAGCACAAGGCCGTATTGGATTGTGGACGAAGGACTATCTCGATTGAGAGCCCGTGTGGGAAGAAAGTGGAATTTCAAGCCACTTTGCAGCTTAGAGATGGACAGTTGATGGTTAACAGTACCAAGGCAATCGGCATAGAGGATGTCTCGAGAGTGAATGAGTACCCGATGTTTTCCGAAGATCTACGGTATGCCGCCAAACAGGGACATAGAGTTTGTGATAGAGCTTGTACTGCACAAGACCGATAGCAAAGAGACCCTATCGGATGTCCACCGAGGAGTTGGTAGAGATGAAGAAAGCAATTTGGAAGAGTTAATGGAGAAAGGATTTATCAGACCAGAGTTCGTCGCCGTGGGGAGCACCGATTTTGTTTGTCAAGAAGAAGGGCGGGAGTTTCGGGATGTGCATTGACTACCGTGCACTCAATGAAGTCACCGTGAAGAATAAGTATCCGCTACCCAGGATTGATGATTTGTTTGATCAGTTAAGAGGAGCCGGAGTTTTCTCCAAAATTGATCTCGAGATCGGGATACCATCGATTGAAGATCCGATCGTAAGATATTTCGAAGATCGCATTCTCGTCAAGATATGGACATTACGAGTTCTGATTTATGTCCTTTGAAATTTGACGAATCTTGCCGGCTTATTTCATGAATATGATGAATAAGGTGTTCATGGAATATTTGGACAAGTTTGTCGTCGTGTTCATAGACGATATCCTAATCTACTCCAAGACAGAGGATGAACATGCCGAACACTTAAGGCGAGTTTTGGAAAAGGCGAGGAACGACAACTTTTCGCCAAGTTCAGCAAGTGTGATTTTTGGAAGGACAAGGTGGAGTTTCTTGGACATGTAATGACCGCATGAAGGAGTCGCCAGTAGATCCAAGTAAAGTAGAAGTCGTGTTACATTGGGAGCACCAAGACGTGACCGATTCGGAGTTTCCTTGGAATGGCGAGGATACTACCGCCGTTTCATCGAAGGCTTTTCGACAATTGCAAAACCTCTTACGCAGCTATTTGAAGAAGGAAAAGAAGTTTGCATGGGCGCGAGAATGTGAGAAAGGATTTCAGAGTCAAGAAGCGATTGGCGTCGACCGGTGTTAGTTCTACCGGATGTTGCTCAAAGCTTCGATATTTATTGTGACGCATCGCGCCAAGGACTTGGATGTGTCTTGTCTGAGAATGGAAAGGTCGCCGCTTATGCATCAAAGCGATTGAGGCCGCATGAGGAAAATTATCCGACACATGACTGGAGTTAGGCTAGTAGTGCATGCCTTGAAGATATGGCGTCACTATCTGATTGGAAACAGATGTGAAGTGTATACGGATCATAAGAGCCTTAAGTACATATTCACCCAGTCGGATCTGAATATGAGGCAGAGGAGATGGTTAGAGTTAATCAAGGACTACAATGTTGGAATCCATTACCATCCCGGGAAGGCCAACGTAGTAGCCGATGCTCTGAGTCGGAAAAGCCATACCGTGAGTACGTTGCTAGCCACAAGTCAGGATGAGTTATGTGAGGATTTTCAGAAAATGAAGATTGAGGTAGTACCTAGCGGATTCTTGGCCAAAGCCTACCCTAGAGGATCAGATCCGAGAAGGACAGAAGGATGATGACAAGATCCGCAGGATTAAGTCCATCAAGGAGGAAGGCAAGGCAGAGGACTTCAAGTTGGATGAGCAAGGCACGTTGTGGATGAAGGATCGCATTTGTGTGCCTAACAAAAAGGAGTTAAAGCAAGCGGATTACGAAGAAGCCCATGACTCTAAGTACTCAATTCATCCTGGAAGCGCCAAGATGAATCAGGATCTGAAGGAGAGATTCTGGTGGCCGAGTATGAAACGTGAAGTTGCTGAGCATGTTGCATTGTGCGGCGTATGCCAGAGAGTCAAGGCAATGCATCAGACCAGCGAGGATTGCTACAACCGCTGAAAATACCGAGTGGAAGTGGGAGGAAATCGGAATGGATTTCATTACCGGTTTGTCAAGACTCAAGGAGGTTATGACTCCATATGGGTTATAGTGGATCGCTTGACTAAAGTAGGCCATTTTATCCCGTGAAGACCACTTACTCGGGAGATAAATTAGCGTAATTATACATGACCAGGATTGTCTGCTTGCACGGAGTGCCAAAGAGGATTGTATCGGACAGGTACCCAATTTACCTCAAGGTTACGGAATAAGTTGCATGAAGCCATGGGAACCCGTTTGAACTTCAAGATCTGACTTATCATCCAGGCAGACTACCAGGCCAGAAAGAGTCAACCAGATTCTGGAGGATATGTTGAGAGCTTGTGCATTAGCTTATGCTACCTCTTGGGATAAGAGTTTGCCGTATGCCGAGTTCGATTACAACAATAGTTATCGTGCTAGTTTACAGATGTCACCTTTTGAGGCATCAGTATGGTCGACTCGCCGAACGCCATTGAATTGGAATGAGACCGGCGAGCGCCGTGTCTTTGGGCCTGATATTCTTCAAGAGGTGAAGAACGGTCGCCATGATTAGGGAAAGGTTGAAGATAGCCCAATCACGACAAAAGAGTTATCTTGACAATCGTCGCCGAGACTTGAGTTTTGAACCGTAAGACTTTGTATACCTCGAGTTACGCCTCTCGGGGAGTTAAGAGGTTCCATGCCAAAGGGAAACTCGCACCGTTATGTTGGACCATTTAAGATTTTGAGCCGCAGAGGCGAAGTTGCTTATCACCGGAGTTGCCGCATCGTTAGCAGGAGTGCATGACGTATTCCATGTGTCCGATTGAAGAAGTGTCTCCGAGTTCCTGAGGAACAGGCACCGCTAGAGTCAATTGAGTTGCAAGAGGATTTGACTTATAAGGAGTTCCCGTGAGGATTCTAGACACAGTGGATCGAGAGACCAGAAATCAAGTCAACCCGTTTTGTAGAGTTCAGTGGAGCAATCATGAAGAAAGCGAAGCGACATGGGAACGCGAAGAGGATTTGAGGAAAGAGTTTCCAAACCTATTCCTTTAGTAAGCCCTGAATCTCGGGGACGAGATTCTATTAAGGGGGGGAGGTTTGTAACACCCCAAAATTTTGCTTCTCTTAAATTCATGTGTGATTTGGCACTTTGGTGAATTTTTGGAATTTTCTGGAATTTATTTGGATTTATTTGGAATTTATTTGAATTTATTCCATTTTGAAATAATTAAAGAATTTAATTTTGCAAATAAAATTTTGTTGGAAATATTTTATTTGAGTCCAAAATGATCCAAAATATTTTCCGAATTTTTGGAATTTTTACGAGTCTTTTGCTATTTTTAATGAATTAAATGAATTAATGGGAATTATTTTAAATATTAAATAGCTGGAAAATGCGAGTGGGTTTGTACTGTTCATCCGACCGAGCCCGAGTCAGACTCGAGTTCGAGTCCGACCCGAACCCGACCGAGCCGATTGACTCGATCAAACCGACTCAAAACCCTAATCAATCCCAACCGTTGGATCAAGATCCAACGGTGAGATCCGCCGTGCAGTTCGAGCCGTATCCGGCCGGATCCGATCGCGCCCGTCGATCGTGGCGTTGATCGTGCCACGTGGGCGGTATCGTCGTCGTCTCCGCCGAGTCCGAGCCGGACTCAGCCGTGCGCCCGCCCGCCGTGTAGAATTAGGTTTCCGTCTCGAACGCAGGCGAGGCTATTTAAAGCCCTGGTCACGCCCCGAGGTTGCCCTCATCCTTGCGCACCCGTTTCCCCGAGCCATCTCGCCTGAGCTGCCGCCGTTTGCCCGTGCGAGCTCGCCGTAGTTGAGCGCCACTCCGCCGCAGTTTTTGCTCGATTCCGCCACCGTCCTTCGTCTTCCGCCGAGAAGGAGCCCAGATCCGGAATCCCCGTGACGAGACGCACCCGAAGGGAGGACTCATCTCGCCGGAGCAACCCCGAAACGCCGTCGGGCTCGTCATCGTTCTCATCTCCGGTGGTCTTGCTCCGCCGCGTCGCCATCGACCTCGCGAGCTCTGTGGACCGTCCGATCTTGATCGTGCGGTTGAGGTGAGTTCACGTGTTCCAAACCCGATTATATCTGGACCGTTGGATCAAGATCCAACGGTTCACAATCGCCACGTGCCGTGGTAGTGATTATTATAGGATTAGATCTGGACCGTCCGATCTAGATCGAACGGCCCACGGTCATCGAGTAGATTCAACACGTTAACCCTGGATCTAAGCGCGGCCGTTGAATTTCAAATCAACGGTCGGGATTGCGCCACGTGTCGGGAAGTTGGACCGACGCGCCGGCGCCGCCCACGCGCAGCAGTAGGACGCCGACACGCGGGCCCGCGTGTCGAGGGCCCGCATGTCGGTGGCTAATCCAGATAGCGCCGACGTCACCCATGACGTCCGCAGTGGGTCCCACATGTCAAGCCGACCGTGGTGAGTCCCCGCCGACGTCGGCCGATGACGCGTCACCCGAGTGGTCCCACCCGCCGGTCTCACGTGGAGTCGTGGACCGAGTCCACGGTGGACCGAGCCAAACCGCGACCAAGCCCATGAGCGGCCGACGCCACCACCAATCGAGCCGACACGTGTCCATGCCGACGCAATAATTAATTTCGAAAAGAAAATGATTTATTAATTCGAAATATTGATTCAAATTTAGATTCAAACTTCAAACGCTTATAACTTTTGCGTTTCAACTCCGATTTGAGTGATTCAAATTTCTAAATTTGTATAAAATTCAGATCTACTCAAATATGAATTTTATTTAATTTTTCGACTAAAGTTTTTCTCTGTAATATTATTTAATTGATTATTTAAACTTTAATAAATCATAACTTTTGCATTTTAACTCCGATTTGAACGATTCCAGTTCCTAAAAATCCAGAAAATTATGTTCTCTCTGTTTATGGATTTTATTTGGAGTTTTGGGATGTTTTTGCCTATTATTTATTTGTGTATTGCTATTTGCACGCTTTACGAGTAGACGTTGAAGTGCCGGAAGGATTCGAAGGAGAAGTGTTGACTCAGGATCCAATTCAAGACCAAGAACAAGTACTCTTTGAAGGCAAGTTGTGCTTTGACCATGTTGATCCTATTTCGAAATCTATTTTGATTTAAACTATTGCATGCTAGTTCAATTAGAAAGATACTTTGTTTAAACATGGGGGTTAGACAAATACCAATTTGCTGTATGACACCTTGATTATTTAAATATGTGCCATGATCCCTTGTCACCCTAGTTGTGGTTTACTAGTTGGACATTATTAAATTGCCAACATGGGTTTAGACCGTTGTAGTATCGCTTAGACACCTTTCGTGCTCATAACATGATTTTGGACAATCAAATGTTAATATTGACTTAATGATATATTGAACCTGTTTTGGAAAAGTATCATGTGATGTTGATGGCACGTGGTGCATGGTAATCAAGCGGGGTTTGATAAACGATTTTCGGCCAGGGCATGTGGCAAAGAGTAATCAGTGGCCGGTTGTGGCATTGGGAGTGTTGATTTGGTTCTTCGGGTAGTCTTGCCCTGGTCACTCTAAGGACTTAACCTTGCAAGCCTTTGAACTGGGTCATACTTGCAACCACATGGTCGGAATGGGACGGCCCTAGTTGACTAAGTCGCTAAGGACTCACTTGTGGAGCCTCAGGTGTCAATTACACCGTTTGTGTGATTGTGCGGGGAGCCGTGTCGTGGTGTGGCCAGATACCCATCTAACGGTGTGTTGGTCCCATACTTCGCCTTGGCTAAGGGAAGGAATGGTGTAGAGCACGAACCTGAGAGGACCACTGTGTTGTTTGAGGCTTCCAAAGGCTTTGTTACTGAACTCGCCTTTGTGGTGTTTGACTGTATCTTGTGGGTAAAGTGCATAACCTCTGCAGAGTTTAGAATCTATTTAAATAGCCGAGTCCACGGTACTGGACAATGCTCGGGAATTACAGTCAAGGGGTAGACTTTCTGAAAATAATTTGGATTTGAAAGGTTGGTTTGGTTTAATAATGACGATGATGGAAATGTGGTTAGGATGGGGAAAAAGTTCATTAAACTTCTTGAAAAGTTATTTACGCTTTACTTATTTCTCTTTGCTTTGAATCTACTTATATTACTTGTCAAATGTCTTTATCGCAAATATACCTTAAGCTATTCCTTTGTACCAAGCCATGCATATAGTATATTAGCTTGCATTACATGCATGACTTGCAGAGTACCAAGTACTCACCCTTGCCTCAACACAATACCAGTTGAAGAGGAGACTACGCCACGGCCGGAGGAGGAATTCCAAGAGGACCCGTCTACTTAGGGATGCGAGCCCAGTCAGTTGCCTGTGGTATACTGGATGGCGCCACGAAGTTATTTGATTTTCCGCTGCTATTATTTCTCGTTTAATAAGTTTCGCCTTGCGAGGCATATATTTGTAACTTGACCATAAGGTCAAGTAACCTGTTTGGTTATTTAAATAAAGTACTTTGATAATATCGATTGGTATGATTGTGATATTTACCGATGTTAAGACTGTGTGCACTAGCGCGTTCCTGGACTAGTGCTGAATACACAGAGGGTCCGGATTTGCAAATTCGGGGTCCCGACAGCACCCCTTTGTAACGTGCCCTCCCCCAGTATATAAGGGGGGAGGGGACAACCCTGTAGAAAGGAGGAAGAAAGAGACACGCTCACATATCCAAGAACATAGGACTAGGGTATTATCTCCGCCGAGGGAGCCTGAACCTGTCTAAAGAAGATTGCCCTCGCATCCTGTGTTACCATCTAGCTTCGATCTCGCACGAATCCCCACGAATCACAAATCTCACTGCCGACGGAACCAACCGTCGACAACTTCCTTCATAACCACTTTTGGAATCTACTGTTACTAGAAGATGCCATTTGGGCTGAAAAATGCTGGAGCCACGTACCAGCGCCTTATGCAGAAAGCTTTCATAAGCCAAATAGGAAAGAACCTAGAAGCTTATTTAAATGATATATGTCGAAGGTTAGGGAATCGACAATAAAATTATATACTCGAACACCTTCAAATATGTAGAGTCAAACACGAAATCGGTGGCACATGATGTAGACAGGTTCGGGCCTCTGGGCGGAGTAATACCATACTCCTGTATGGATGTAGTATGGAGTCGACGAGATAGAGTATAGAGCAAGATGCCTAGCTGTAATTACAATGAAGATTGTCTCTGGGATATGAGTAAGATCTAGCTTATGAACTATCGAAGCGTAGTTCGTCGGTTCAAGAATCCTCCTTCCGAAATCTCCTTGCCTCTATTCTTACATAGTTGAGGCAGCCTCTTCACGAGTTGTAGTAAGTTTGAGATACAAAATCGTACTCGATGAGGAGTCCACTGTTCCGAGATCTTCGTAGCGTATCCAAACTTCCTTTGATATTCGGCATACTCTAGTTAGTTTCCTCATAATGGGAACAAGACCAAGTCCTTTCCAAACGTGGAGATATCCCCCCGTGTGTATCTTATCCTGCAGAATTGGGCCCGTGATATCCGGAGTTTCCAGATGCTTGTGTGAACATATACGGTATGATCTTTGAGTTTCCTGTACATGCTCATATCCCATATTTAGATATTCAACATTCTCGTTGTAACGAGCAAGAAAAGCTCTGAACATTTGTCTGATTTGGTTGAAACGTTCTATAAATTGAATAAGCATGGAATAAAGTTGAATCCCGAAAAGTGTACTTTCAGAGTTTCTTCTGGCAAATAGCTAGGGTTCTTTGTTTGTGATGTATTAGTGGTGTATTTCAAGATTACTGTGATGAAATAGGCACAAAGATTTGTTATGCTTCTGTTGCTCATCCACAGAGTAACGGAGTAGTAGAATGTGTAAACGGCTAAATCATGCAAGGCAAAAAAACGAGTCTTTGATCGTTTGATCGTTTGAGAACACTAGGCTTGGGTAGACGACCTCCACTTAGTGCTTTGGGCCATACGCATGACAAACAGAAGAGCTACAGGAGAAACACCCTTCTCACTAGTATACGGCGCAGAAGCTATTCTGCCCAGTGAAATACACTTAGGCTCTACAAGAACCTCTTCTTTTGAACAGTTTGACCAAAGTAGTCAATGCGAAGATGACGTTAATCTCCTAAAAGAAAAGTGATATCAGGCTCTTGTCAGGTCGGCCATCTACTTACAGGGATTGAGAAGATACTACAATAAAAGAGTTCAACCCCGAACTCTTAATGTGGAAGACTTGGTTCTAAGGTGCATCCAGAACCAGTCTAACTTAAACAAGTTATCTCCCAAATAGGAAGTTCCCTATACAGTAGTCTCAATCACCCAACCTGGCTCTATTCGGCTTGCTGTGGAAGACGGACAAATCCTTTCCAACGCTTGGAATATCCAACATCTTCGCAGGTTCTATGTAAAAATTTACATTTTACATTCATGAATAAAATTCATATTTTATAAGTTATGTCTTCTTGGTGTTATATCAAAAACTATTTCTTGTTTTGCTTTTGTTTTAAGGAATCATGAAGGTTTAGTCTGACCTAACTCCATGAACAAAACACGAGTTGCTGGTCAGGATGTGAGATGACTTCTAATAGAGACTTTTCATGTAAGCTTGTACTTATTGCATTGAAACTCATTAGAATGACTTCATCTCCGACCTACTGCCAGTTAATACTAAGTGTATAGCAAAGAGAAACCAGGTCGGCACCCATAAAAAAACTGTTTACTTTCTGATCACATTGTTGATCAGTCAAACAAATAGTTGGGGGCTAGTAATGATATACTTAAGACAAATCAAAGGCAAACAAGTTGTAGAATAATTCATAGTACACGAGAAAGACATGGAATTTTTTTATTTCATTTGAAGAGAATATTTACATTGTTCATATACAAGTCCACAACAGATTTTACTTCTGCTTGTGTTCAGTTCATCTTTTCTTCTATTGAGAACTGTAGGTCAGGAGAAAGCTTCTCCAACTCAATTGCATCCTTATAGTAATGCCTCAATTTCATGAAAAAGGCATTAACTTGGAAACTAAATGATCATCGAAGAGCTGGCTTAATTGTGTTCAACATTACAAGTATATGTTTAGAGATATTGTTTAGTTGCTCTCTTACCCCCCCCCCCCCCCGCGACCAGTTCATCAATTGACGGATTTTAATTTGTAAGTTCTACTTGCTTTGCCTTCAAGTCTGTCGTTATTTTTTGCAATTGAGAAAAAACAAAACGTAGGGTAGATTTGCTTAATCCCCTGATTCTTATTACTTCATCATTGGAGATTTCTATATGTTCTATCATTTTATTGATCTCCACTAGAGTCTTGGAATTCAGCTCGGCTATTTGTTTCTTCTCTTTCTCATCTTCGGCAAGCTGAAGTTCCTGACTCTTTACAAGTTCCTTTAATCCCGTTAAGAAACAAGTAAAATGAATATTGAGATCGAAAAAAGCATTTTTACTTCCAAACTCAGTATTTTTTTTCAGAAAAATACATTGTAATTCTTGAGTAAGTTTCTTTATTTGCTCGTCATTTTCTTTAAAAACTATTTTGAATCGAGCAATTTTCTCCTCACTACTCAAATATATTCTTTGAAGCTTAATGAGGTCGAACTCAAAGCCTTTGGCGGTATTTCGGGCCAGCAAAAGTTGCTTCTCGGGTCCCATTATTCTTTCTTCTTTTCTGTTTGTCAAACAAAAAAGTTAGAAAACTAAATAATAGTAGAAGATAAACACAAAGAAGAAGGTTCACTTGACTTACTTTTTTTTGTGATTTTTCTACTTCAGTTTGTACTTGCCGACCTACCAGGTCAGATACTCCTTGTGAAAACTGTAAAAACAAGCAAAGTATTAGAAGTCTATTTACTCCTTTTTCTTAGAACTTTCACAAGAGAAAGGCAAGTACCTTAAAAAAAATTATTAAGGTTTTGTTGATCCACCCCCTCCTAATTGGTAGTTCCAGGAGGAGGTTGATTTTCGGTCTCAGTGATGATGAGCATTGTAACACTCCCAAAAATTGGTCTATCATCTTCGATCAGGGTGGTCGCCACCTCTTGGGCCAACTCAATGTCTTCCTCTGCTATCTCGGGAGGAGCAACAACTCCTCCACAATAGTAGATGGACCACTAACCTAAACAGCCGAAGGGTTATCCCCTTCGATGTTAGTCGGCACAGCCTCTGTGCTTGGTGCAGCCTGCGGGATCTCCTCGATGGTAGGTTCCAGAGGCAAAACTGCTTGAGTCGGTTCATCACCAACCAAAGGAGTCGCCTCGGATCCTACCTGAATTTGAGTAGTAGCTGGGGGGGCTAATAAAAAAAGTGTATATAAAAAAACTTACCGGTTCTAAACATTGAAATTTTATAACTAAGAAAAATACAAAAACTTACTTGTAGGATACTCCAATATCCATTTGCCATGAGATCCAAGGAGTTCCACTTTCCTCGACGGTAGGGACAGGAGCTCTTTTCCTCTTGATGACAAGAGAGATGTCATTATCACTCTCTTCCTCATCCTGGATATGTGAAAATATGGAATAACTCTTATATGGGATATCCCATATATCATATCATTTCTTTCTTTTTTTACCTGTGAGGAAGCTCTTTTTTCTATGACAGCCGAAGTCCCTTGGACTTGAGGCTGGTTGGTGTCTTTGATGCTGGTCAGATCGGCACTGATCACTGTGGTAGATGTTGTACTCACCATAATTGAGGTCGTCCTGCCTGTGGCTCTCTTCCTTTTTGCAGCAAGAGCCCGTACAGGAGATGCAGATTGATCGGCAGCACATTTCCGACCGTGCATCTAAAAATAAAAATAATTCAATTGTTAAATATAAAAAATTGATTGGTTATCTTACCAAATGTATTAATTAGTATTTACCTTGATGCGTTCATTAATGAACTCATCGCTCTGACCAATCAAACTAGTTGGTTACTTGTCCAGCACAGTTTGGATGTACCTATCAGAAGCAATGCGCAAGAATTGCGCAACCTTCACACAGGCTTCCCTGTCAGTTAGGACTGAAGAACAAAAAAATATATGTCAAATTTCTTTATCAAATAAAGAGAAGATCGAGGGCAGAATTCAGAAAATTCTTACCTATAGGTTTGTCCTTGGTCGAATCCTGATCGCCTTCGATATGCCAAGCAAATCAGCACCATCTTTTCAGAGGGCTTAACTTATGGAACAAAAAATTGTGAACAATTTTATGTCTCGAAAGTCCTTCCACCAAATTGAAGATAGCATCAATAACTTTTCTTCCTTCATTGGTAAGAACTAAGGAGTCCCTCTCAAATTTTGCTTCTACCTTCGATTAGGAAGGAGCAGATTTACCAGAGAACCAAAGGCAACAACCGCCTAGGATCTCAGAGTAAAACCACTCCTTTCGATAGTCTTTCCATGCATCCTTGATGGGAAGCAAGGGATACACAAGACCGGTTTGAAGTTTGAAGTAAACACTTCCGAAAACTTTGAGAGTTTTATTATTCCTAGTGAATCGATAAAAATAACAAAAAATATGAACTAAGGGAGGAATACCCAAAAAAAGTCTCGCAAAAATGTGAGAAAACACTCAAAATCAAAATAGAATTGGGAGGAAGATGATGAAGTTCGATCTTATAGTGATCAAGAATGTCGGCTAGGAACTCGCTCTCAGGGAGACGAAGCCCTAGCCTAACAAAAGCAGCAAAAAGAACAGTCCGTCCCTCTTTGGGAATGGGTTTAGTGTCTTCTCCATTGGGATCCCATAGCAATATTTCGCGAGGAGGGATCAAACCTTCATCCACAAGTACTTGAATCTTTGCCTCCGTAAGGATTGATTTCTCCATTGCAAAGGAAAAGAGAAAAGAACTCGAAAGATGAAAAGCATCGAACTTTCTTCTAGTTCTTAAGACTTTTCACCTCCGTTCTTGATCAAATTTTCTCAAAAATGGAAAAGAAAAACACGGAAGATGAAAAGCCTAAAGAACCAAGAAGAAAGAAAGCGCAAAAGACAAGTTATTGTTTAGTGCTGAAAGAAGTCTAAAAGCTAAAAGCACTTCAGGGAGGTCTCTTCCCCATATTTATACATTTTCACTATCGCTTCAGTTCCCAAGGAAATCAAAAAGATTTCCTCAAGACACAACCGGCGGCATGATTAGCGCAACTTCCCAAACATCTTGGAAGTTGAAAAGCCTTAAGACTCGGGGGCTAGCTGATACGATAGTTAAAACTGTCTTGAGGCTCATAAATGATCACAGGTTCCAATAAGCCCGTCATGTCCTCATAAATGCGGCCCATATAAAAAGAGACACATCAATATTTTAATTGGTCAAAGTTACCATTGACAACATAAATGACTACCCGACCTAAATCAGGTTGGATGAAAGCCAATCGTTACCGGGTCAACAATGGTCCGACTTGGAAATCTTTCTAGGTTGAGCTATGATGTTTTTTGTCATGCCGACCTAGATATAATCAGCCCAACCAGGCTCTGGTCAGGGACAAATCCTCTGCGCAAAGATAACATGCAAAAGAAGCTCTCTCTGATAGGTACAGACAACCGCTTGGAAGTTACACCCTGCGATGAGGCGCCTCTCTGACGAAAAGTCATATTTTCGATGAGAAGACACCTTTTGACCAAGCGACGCCTTCTGATGGGAAGACACCTTTTGACCAAGCGATGCCTTCTGATGGGAAGACACCTCTCCGAAGATGACAACTGCCACCCCTTCGATGATATAAATAGGATACTCCCACCAGGATTACAGGAGAGGTTCGTATATGCTTTAGATATTCAAAGTGTTCATAGAAATCAATACGTTCAATAGATTGACACATATTGACAAAGTCTGTACTCTGTAGAGAAGCACCCCAAAATCCAATACAATTTTCATCCATTCTTCTTTTCATTTCAGTGTCACTTCCAAGGATAGGCAACTCAAATCATAATCATAAGCTCGGTTTAGGGACCCCCAGGCCCTGAACATCGACAAAATAACCGATTGTCAATGTACATCTGTGTCAGTTTCCTAAAGGGACCGATTGTGACGATACATCTATGTCGGTTTCCTAAACGGACCGATTGTGACGATACATCTGTGTTGGTTTCCTCAAGGAACCGATTGTGATGACTATGATCCAATTTCTATCATTTTTTGAAACATATTTTGGGATCCAATTTCTATCATTTTTTGAAAACAGAGTCTTCATTCAAAAGAGTCGAAAAGTTAAAACTTTTTCAAATTTGCTATACTATAAGATCCATTTGACATATATATTCTACAAAATGCTATATTATCTAGTTACATGGAAATCTTACAACTTTATTTACAATACAACCCTTCTTGATGATCTACACGCATGTAATTTGTTTCATGTGTGCCGTCGTCACCGCTAAGACATGCCACATATGCAAATGGAGGTGTTTCATTAAATTGGTTGTACTCTTCTTCATCTACGACATTTTCAACTCCAACAATCCTCCTCTTGCCATGAAGTACGACGTGCAACCTCGGATTAGCCGAATCACGCACGTAGAAAACTTGAGTTGCTTGCTTCGCAAGGATGAACGGTTCATCTCTGTATGCCAGTCTATTCAGATCAACAAGAGTAAAACTTGTCTTGTCGACCTTCACTCCGTGAGGAAGTCTCACCCACTTACATCGGCACAATGGAACTTGGTATATTCCGTAATCGAGCTCCCATATTTCTTCGATCATCCCATAGTAACAGTACATTGCAGTTGAGGATCCTCTATTCGAGTGATCATTGGACAAAGCATCTATGCTCACACCACTGTTTTGCACTGTAATCTTAGCATCTTGACTTTCAGTATAAAATATGTAGCCATTAATATCGTAACCTTGCCATGTCTGTACATTAAATCTTGATCCGTCAACCAACCATTTGACAGCCTCAGTACTAACGGAGACCTTCACCTTTTCTTTGAACCATGTAAGGAATCGATCGTTGTGTTCTTGTGTGATGGAAAGCTCATCCATATGTGGATTCTCTTCTCGTAATATCAACTTGTGCTACTGGATGTATGGATGAACTTCTGCGCTATGTTGCAAGACTGTAAAATGCTCTTTACAATACATATCAAACTGTGGACTCATTAGATTTGACCCAATGGTTCCTTTGCCACCAAGTATGCCCTCATGACGAGATATAGGAACACCAATCGGTTGTCTTTTACCTAGATAGTCCACGCAGAACTCAATAACCTCTTCAGTCCCATAACCTTCAATAATACTACCCTCAGGCTTCGACCTGTTCCTCATGTATGACTTTAATATACCCATGTACCTCTCGAACAGATACATGTAATGCAGGAATGAGGGTCCACAAATCTTAATCTCTCTAACAAGGTGAACAACGAGGTGAACTATAATGTCAAAGAACGACGGGGGGAAATGCATCTCAAGCTGACAAAGAGTCTGCACCACCTCACTCTGTAAGTTGTCTAGTATATCGGGATCAATAACCTTGCATGAAATCGTATTGAAGAAATAACATAGCTTCGTGATTGCCAACCTGATGTCATCTGGTAGAATATTTCTGATTGTAATAGGGAGCATTTGGGTCATCAAGACATGATAGTCGTGGGACTTCATACCAAGCAACTTCAAATCATCCATAGACACAAGCTTCTTAATGTTTGCGGAGTAGCCCAATGGAACTTTAATATCGTGGAGACACTTGCAGAGGTCTTCTTTCTCCTTCTTGGATAAGGTGTAGCATGCAGCGGGGATGTACGGACCTTTTCCATCCTCCTCCATCACTGCAAGCTTGGGCCTGATTCCCAAGTAGGTCATATCGCGACGAGCATTTATACCATCCTTGGTCTTCCTAGGTATGTTCAGCAGGATGCCTACCAAATTATCACCAACATTTTTCTCAATGTGCATGACATCAATACATTGATGGACATCTAATTCCTTCCAATATGGTAAGTCCCAAAATATCGACCTCTTCTTCCAAATGGTCCTGGGACGAACAGATTTACGGCTCTTACCATACTGAACATCGATATCCTCTACGCGTGAATATACTTGCCTTCCACTCATAGGCTGCGGGGCCGCACGAACTTCCCTCTTTCCATCAAATTTGTCATCCATCTTACGATATCGATGACTTCGAGGTAGAAACCTACGGTGACTCATGTACACCGTTTTCTTTGAATTCGGCAGCCACAAGCTATCAGTGTCCTCTTCACAAATTGGACAAGCTTTGGCTCCGTTCGTGCTGTAGCTCGCCAAATTACCAATGGCTGGGAAATCATTTATGGTGCAAAATATCATAGCCCGTAGGGTGAAGTTCTCTCTTTTGTATGCATCGCACACATCGACCCCCTCATTCCACAATTTTACCAAATCCTCAATTAGTGGTGCTAGGTACACATCGATATCATTACCCGGCTGTTTGGGTCCAGAGATTAGCAATGACATCATGATATACTTCCGCTTCATGCATAACCAAGGAGGGAGATTGTAGATACACAACAAAACTGGCCAAGTACTGTGTCGACTGCTCATATTACCAAACGGATTCATTCCATCTGTACTCAATCCAAATCTTATGTTCCTCATGTCGGCACCAAACTCCTCATGTTACCAATCAATGTTTCTCCATTGAGCCGAATCAGCGAGGTGTCTCAACTTGCCATCTTCCTTTCGAGATTCATAATGCCAATGCAACAATTTTGCCACTTTGGATTTGCAAATAACCACTCTAAATAGGGAATGATGGGCAAATACCACAACACCTTGGCTGGTGCCCCTTTTTTCACATCTTCACCATCGTCGGTTCGGCTCTTACGCTTCTTGTCATTACGCTTCTCATTTTGTTTCTACCGGGCTACATCACAAACTGGACAAATGCGCAGTTCCTTATGGACGTTGCGGTATAGTATGCAATCATTTGGACATGCATGTATCCTTTCTATTTCCATTCCCATGGGACATAATAGCTTCTTCGTTTCATAAATACTTGTTGGCAACTCGTTTCCCTCTGGGAGCATATCCGATAGAAGTACTAAAAGTGCATTAAAACTTGTATCTACCCAACGATGTTTTGCCTTCAGTTCAAACAATGCAAGGACCGAACCCAACTTGTTGTATTCCGCTTTGCAACCCGAAAACAAAGGTTTGGCATCGTCATCCATCAAGCTTTTAAATTTTTCAAACTCTCTTTCTGTGTAATTTCCCTCCACATCCCGCAACATTTGATCTAAATTATCCTCATCAAACATATCACGCTTCAACTCGTGATCGGCTTGAAGCATGTCTTCCTTGCGTAATGGAGGGGTACTACCTGTCTCCCCATGATGGATCTAACATGTGTAATTTCTCACGAAGCCACGTCGAATCTAGTGGCTTCAATTTGAGCTGACTTGTTAAATCTCTTGAGATTGGTGCAATCAATGCAAGGACAATATATGAACTTTACACCTCTCAACCATATCTACTTCTGCAATTCTTATGAACTCCTTAACTCCCCTCTGAAATTCAGCACTCACACGGCTTTTTTGATACATCCATTCTTCACGTTCCTTCTATAATTAAACCACAAACAATAAATTAATAATGTCCTAATCAATGAAATAAAAAGAAGGGTTGAAGCATTAACAAAATTGAGAAATTGAATGATCGTAAAGAAACGTCTATCTGTTGACCAACTAAGTACGTACGTACCAACGATGACTCCTAATTTCTAATTAGGTCAAGTCCTAATCCTATTCGAGGATATGTGGTTCGAGCAAGTTCCTAAGTTGTTGTACAACTCCAGAGAAAATTTCGTCAGCATCTCCCCGTTGTTCTCCAAATACACGTCTCGACAACAGGTCAAGAGGATGTGTATTCGGAGAACACCAGGGAGATGCCGCCAAAACTTTCTCTAGAGTTTGTACAACAGCTTAAGAACTTGCCCGAGTCACATATCCTCGATCTGTCCAAAAAACATGGACAATTCAAGACTGCTTATTTATAAATATACCATTTTAGCATATTTATAAACAAGCACCCTCGAACGGGAGACGCATAGGTTACTCAACCTAAACTACTTTACCATTGATCATATTAATTATATTGAAACAATAATGACATGTAATGTACACATTCACCAAAAAAAATTAATGTAAGTCCTACTGCAATATTGAAAGGATTTGTAGGAATTAATGTTGATCACCTTTTAAAGAAAACCACAAATGAGAGGAAATCTAGCTCCTAATCAGGCTAGCTAGGGTTTCAATTAACTTTAACCCTCAACCCACTGATCTCCTCCACGATTTAATTTCTCAACCATATTGGTTTAACCATATGGGCTAATGACAGATAACACATTCACCAAATCAAAATAAATCAAATAATGTACATTAATACAAAATTAAAGGGATTTGAAGGAATGCCCACCCTTTGAAGAAAGCCACAAATAAGCTAGGCAGGAAAATAGAGAAATCTCCGCAATGTATCAAATTACCCTCTTCACACACATCCTCAAGACTTTCATATTTTCTCATCCAAATATAAGTTTAAACCAGAGTATTCATTTTTTGAGGCAACAGCGGTATTATTTTTGGCTCCAGAACACCAACTCGACGAGAGTTATAAGTTCATCCCGAGTCCCAACCGTACATATATAACCTAGTGAACCTCATCACAATCGGTTCTATACAATAACCATTTGTGATTAAATAGTTATCACAGTCGCTTATATGTAAACCCGACTATGATAATTTGGATCCTCAACACTGTCGGTTCCTTTATAGAACCGACACAGATAATGTATCACAATTGGTTCTGATAAAGAACCGACTGTAGTAAGATCAGTCATCATAGTCGGTTCTGGATAAGAACCAACACTGATATTCATCCACCCCTTCGCCTTCCCCGCCAATTTAATCGTTCAAACATAGCATTGATCACACCATCGCGTTCCCCGATCAATAAGCAGCCTATATATAAAAGTATGCAGCAATGGCAGCGCCTCTTGGTCATCGGTAGTCTTCCATAGCTCATGTCTTCTCTGCCTCTTCGACTGCAGCAATGGCAGCGCCTCCTTCTCCGGTAAGCTCTGACTCATCCGTGGAGTCACCTTACTTCCATCCTCCGGCGTCATCACCGCCGCCGGCAGCGCCGCCTCAGCCCCCGGCGCCTCACTCCGGCCAGGTGCCGCCCCCGCTGTCTCCCGACGTCTCTCCCGGCGCCTCACCCCGGTCGGGCGCCTCCAACGCCACCAGGAAGCGCCCCAGAGAGGACGAGGACGAGGGCGAGTACGAGTGGGTCACCACCCCTTGGGGGACTGACGCCTCGTCTGGTTCATCATCGGAGGATGAACCACGCGACGTCGCCTCCAGTGACAGCGACTCCGACGACTCGAGTGACTCCTTACCCTCGGGCGAGAGCCGCGAGTGGTAATGTAATATTAATTATAATGCAGTCTGTTAATATGTTTATATAATTATAAACAATTAATGTTATATATTGTAATGAAGTATAATGTGTGGAAAATGGTATTATATTATTATTATCTGCTGCTACTATAATGTTATATATAAAATATATATAATTTGCATCACTACATGTCTATATAAATTGTCTGACAGTTGAACCAAGAGTTGGGATTGGAGCAGAGATATTGATCCTTCCGAGGAACATTACTGTTCATCATCCGAAAAAACAAACTTTACACAATTTGACAACACACACAGAACATTCACAAAACCACATAACATTCGATACATCACTGTCGGTTCTTGAAAGGACTGACATTGATAATAATATTATCTATGTCGGTTAGGCATAAAAACCGATTGTGAGGAGTATCATTATCATAGTCGGTTTTTATCCCTAACCGAAACAAATAATATTGTATTATCTATGTCAGTTCTACAAATAAACCGATAGTGATTAGTGTGCTACATATCACAGTCGGTTCTAGTGTCATCACAATCGGTTCTTGTGTGGAACCGATTGTGATAACTCTGTGACGCAAATTTGTGACATATCACAATCAGTGTTTTCGCAAAAGTTAGGAACCGACACAGATGAAGCGATAGTGATGTCCTGTTCTGTAGTAGTGATATATTTAAGCTTTGTAAAAAGTCTTGCGAGTACAATTTTTGTACTCAACGTGCTCTAATGTGGTATTTAGGTGAAGAACCAGAATAACCTGTCGACGACAACGCTAATGACAAACTCGTATTGTATGGCGATGACTGTTTCAAAGGTCACCTTGTCAATTGCCTGTGTAGTTATGGGTCTAACCAGCATACTGCAAGATGAAATTTTGCTACTATTATGTTTTTAGTACTTTTGTTTATAATGTTATGTAAATTATGAACTCCTGCTGCAATAAAACTTGTAAACTTTTGTATGGCTGTGATCTCGAATTGTGTTGACGCGTGCTAGCTACTGATCATGGGGTTAACACGGAAGGTGCTATAGAACCTTTCTTTTATGTTGCCTTGTGGCATAAAAGAGAGGGTCTCACAAGAGAATTATTATAAGTTGAATTTTTTGAAGTCCTACTGGTATTCTAAAATGACTCAAGCAATATATAATAGATTGGAAAACTTACAATAACACTATAATGACTAGATGTATGATGATTACAGTCATATACTAGTTTGGTGAGTGAAACATGATCATTAACATATACTAGTCTTGATAATTAACATTTTTAAGAGTATCTAATTTTAAATTTAGTTCAGGCCCCCAAAATGCTATAGGTACGGCCTTGCTCAGCATGTATGTTGTATGTGCGGATAAGCACCGTAATTCACTCATTCACTGTGCCAACGATAAGAGCATGTATAATAGCAGTGACAACTGTAGTCCATATACTCTCCCATACTATTTATAAACAAAATTAAAGACAATTTCTACAATAGATAACATCTTAGGTTTATCCTATAAGATCCTACTATCTTTAATTATAACATGGAAATAGTGTTTATTATAAAAAATAACTCATACAATAGTGATTTATGTAGTATATATAATCGTCTCCTCGCAAAGAGATATCTATACTCTCTCCTCAATATAAGCAAAAAATCGCACTCCCTTCGGTCAGAAATAGTTGTCATTTTGAACATTAATACAGTCTTCAAAACACATCTTGACCACTAATTAATTTCAATTATAATATATTTATAAAATCCAATAATATTATAATATTATAAAAGTAATTTCGAGAAAAAATTACACAATTTTCATGTGTCCAATTTACATATTAATATGTTTTAAAAAGATATTAATAGTTAAAATTTGAAAGATTGAATTATATTTATATCTAAAACGATAGCTATATGTGACCGGAGAGAGTACATGACAAAGTATACCGACGGTTACATCACACCATTGTATAGCGAGCCGTGCTGCCTTTGCCTGCAGATCGAGCTGTATTGGGTTGAATCCGATCGGACACAAAACAGCGAGATCGGAAGAGCGCAACGGCGCCCGTATCTCTACTATTATAAAGCAACAGTTGGTGGCAGTGGTGAGTTCTACCCACGTCATTAATTGCCCTGCTTAATTGCCCTACTTAATTGCCCTGCTTAATTGCCCTACGAAAAGCGGCGTTGCTTTAATTAGCCAGCTTTACTTAAAAGCGGCGTTAAAGATAGATGTTTGATCTTGTGAAATAATTTTTTTATTTTTTAATCTTTATTTTTCGTTATCAATTTTGTTTTTCGTATCAATGCACCGGGCATGTAACTATATACGTAGAGTAAGAGAGGCCACTACACGGCAGCAGCCCAGCGAGAGCGGCCGAGCTAGAGCGGTTGATTAATGGAGGGCGGCGAGTTCACCTTCCCCACGCCGCCGCCGCAGGCGGCGCAGACGGAGGAACACCAGCAGGGCCTCCGCGACCTCCCGCTCCCCTGGCACTCGGCCGGCACTACCTCCGCTATATGGCCCTTCTCCACCCGCACAACCACAGTGGACGAAGCGTCGACGTCGCGGGCGTCAAGACTGGTACAGCAACACGCCGAGGCCGAGGATGAGCAGGACCAGGAGCGCGCCGCGGCCGCCGAGGAGCGGATGGACCTCCTGTGGGAGGACTTCAACGACAAGGAGCTCCTGCTGCGCGTACACTCCAGGGTCGCCTCCGCTACTGACCATCGCGCGGGGGCTGACGGGCGCTCGCCGTCGACGTCGTCGGACGCGGAGTCCAAGGAGACGTCGACGTCCGGGCCCCGGGGGTACGGGTCCGTTCCGACGATGCTGAGGGCGTCGTCGCGGGCGTGCGGGGCGGGGCAGTTTTACGACACCCACCACCGGCGCCGGAGCCACAGGACCACGGGCTGGACGCTGTTGCTGAGCCTCTTCCGGAGGCTGTTCGTCGTCGACGGGACAACGACGACGTCCCACTCCCGCCTCTACGGTATGTACGCACCATGATTGCCGCCGCCAATGCATGGCAATGAATTGCTTAACTCCGAGAGGGCAATTAACTCTTTTTTTCCAACCTTGTTAATTACCTTATTCTTTGTAAATAGCTACAGTAAATACTCCCTCGCTCCAAGTTTGTAATGTGTATTTCAAAATAACTATATTATCCCTATTATTATCACTGTTATGAAAAACGGCCAACTCGATCAATTAATCGGGCAATTAATCGGTGACGGTGGCTAAACTGTCATGAATGGTATAATTGAAGTGCAATTAACACAGTTGAGTAATTAATCGGCCATTTTTCCCGTTTAATCACGTAAACAACTTATTTTTATTCACTAAGTATGATAAATTAGTTTATAATATTGTGTTATCGTGTTCATAGTACTTTTTGGATGAAGTATAAAAAATAAAATATAAAACATGTTTTGTAGAGCGATAATTTTAATAACTTTGGATGCATAAAATGTTCCTAATTAATTCTAAACATAAATACATATATTGATAAGAATGCATAATCATCCATTAAACCGGACGTATTGCAATTAACCGCTTAACGGTACCACCTCCGTCCGTCGAGCGCATACTGTTTGCCACAGCACTAATTATTATCACTAAGCACTATACTCGATACATGCATGCAGATGATATAAATTAAAGATGCATATTAACTAAGAGTATAGAGTGAATATCACACTAACTTTACTTTAAAATATAATATACGTCATATATATATAAACAAGATCATTTAAAAAATTCCTTGTAAATCTGGACCGATGGAGTACCAATTAACAAGCAAGAAAGAATGTGTGCTATGTTCATTTCTATCCTCTGTGAGTGTGACAAAGTGGTGGCGCGTTTTGTCTGAGACGGTAGCTCAACTAAGGAATAGAACGAGGCCCTGCAGGAAAACAGAGCAGTAGAAAGGACATAGAGGCAGAGAGCACAGCGACTAAAGCTGATCGCAACAGCAGAGCTGTACGTTTAATTCCACCAACGGCTGCGTCAGCCGCCAGGGCTCCGCGACCAGCTGGCGAGCAAACGACACTAGCTGGCTACTACTTGTTGCAACAAGTCAACAACAACCGTACGAGCGTTACACATTTAACACATACATCCGACCTTGGGAGCCAACGATGTTTCGTTTGTCGCAGCTGATGGGTGCAACAACCGGTAATATGGTCACAAGGAAGTCGTTCCGAGCGTTATCCTGATCTAAGATACGACTTTAACTCTTTTATTTTTATTATAATATATTTCTAATCATGATATAAATAACTATATATATCATTTTCGTGTGTCAAATCTAAATTTCATACGGATATTGATAACTATATATATCATTTTCGTGTGTCAAATCTAAATTTCATACGGATATTGATAACTATATAATATGGTCACGAGGAAATCGTTCCGAGCGTCATCCTGATCTAAGATACGACTTTAACTATTTCATTCTTATTGTAATATATTTCTAATCATGATATTAATAACTATACATATCTATAGATATCATTTTCATATGTCAGATCTAAATTCCATACGATAACTAAAAGCTTAGACCATCTCCAACTATATTCCCTTCATTTCATTCCCTTCCCTGTTCCCTTCCCCATTCCCATTCCCTTTATTTCCACTCATCTCCAACAGATTCCCTTTAAAGGGAATTGTATAGGGAAAGGAGAGAGAATCCCTTCCTGAAGGGAATGGGAGAGAGAATCAGTGAAGGGAATCTTTGAAGGGAATCCGTTGGGCTATTTGAAGGAATGGGAATCCCTTCGCGAAGGGAATGAG
This sequence comes from Rhipidocladum racemiflorum, assembly GCA_036346355.1. NCBI lineage: Eukaryota > Viridiplantae > Streptophyta > Magnoliopsida > Poales > Poaceae > Rhipidocladum > Rhipidocladum racemiflorum. Next base: position 28,869,471 of record CM070571.1, read on the forward strand.
GGAGGGGAGGGGAATGGGTTGGAGATGGTCTTATAATGGTTGATTGCACGCAACCTAAAAAACTCTTTTTTATAAGATCATAGTGAGTGACCAAAGTAGGGACATCCAAGTCACAGTATAATAACTACTGTGTAATAAACTCATCAATATATGAAGTAGTGGCGGGTCTTTGCAGAAAAACTCGTTAGGTCAAATTAAGCCCACATTATCTTTGCATAAACTCACCCTGCGGTATTTTTCTTATAACTTCGGCATAGACGAACTATTTGGCTGGCAAATGTTCCACTTTATCTCCCACCAAATATCACCTCAGGGATTAGTAACATAAATTTATGAGCGATGCTTCTATGTTTTCCCTCCCAATACAAGTTGCACAAATCTTGAAGCAAGCGAAGAGGTAAGTAATCACAATCTATTTTTCATTTATGTTTTAATATTTATATAACTTTTGAAAATAAAAGCACAGAAGCACCATAAGTTAAATTGTTAGAGACAAGGACAAAGGTAGGTCTCGAGCCACCCGGACCTTGGCCCAAGGCCTACCATGAAAAGCTCATGTAAAATGTGTTAAAAATCAATAAAAATTATATATTAGTTCAAAAAAGTGTGACGCAGTCTAAGCTAACTCCACCCCTGATTAGAGAGAGAGAGAGAAATGTCCACCTCCAAAGCAGCTATCCGACGTTATTGAAAGGCCTTTCCTGACCCAAAATTACACCAGCGCAGTCGCGCTGTTTGCCAATCTAAATTGGAGCTTATTCGATGTAAAATGTAATGATATGCTACAACAGCAACAACAACCAATGATTCTGCTAGCCCTGCAGTCCTGAGACTCAAAACAAGATTGAGTGAACTCTGTACTGAAACTACCCACTGGACCACACTAGAGAAATTTTACAATGTACTGTACGATGTAGCTATTGATTTGTTAAGGGTATTTTTACTACTTTACTATTAGAGGAAGTACAATAAATACTAATTAATCTGATTCATTAGATCGAAAAGAATGAAAAATCTATATTGAACTTAGTGTGCAAAATAGTTTGGATTGAAGCGAATCCAATCGCCAAGCTTGATCACTATTTATAAGAGGATTACAACAGATAATTACAACAGACTCCTAAACATTGGGATGGTTACAACGGACGCAACAAGCGCGTATCTAAAAGCAGAACATGAAACAGATAATTGATTTTGTCTCTCTAATTCTTGGTTAAGCTCTGGACCTTCTTCTTGAATCAACACCTCTCCCTCAAAGCCTTCGAGTAATTCAATGTCTACGCGTAACAGATATATAAACAATAAATAGCCAATAACAGAGAGCAACATAACTCCAAAAATTAAATTAAATTCACCATTAAATAGAACACAATTTTACAAATTTTTAGGTTTTAGAATCACCTCAATCGGAGTTCGTATGAGCAAGAATGAGCAATTTGAAGTTTGAAAATACATTAAAAAGAAAAATCAGAATTAAGCGAATTATTTTTCTACTGGAAATTCGGTTTATTGCGCCAGCATGACGTCACTGGACACGTGGCGCTCTCTGGAGCCGCCGCATCACCTCGGGTCTATGAATTGAGTCCATGATTCAGTTCTGGTCAATGGTGGACCTAGTCCATGCGACTCGGTCTCACTGACAAGTGGGCCCATTGCTGACGTCATCGCGCGCGAGTGCAGCGGCTAACATGTGGGTCCACCGGTTGACGCCATTGCTGACTTCAACGCTCACGCGCGACTGGCCTCGGGCGTTTCGGTTCCCGTGCCCACACGTGGCAGCGTGCGATTGGCTGGTGTGCGGTAGATCTAAACCATTCATTCAAAAACTGAAAGTCTAGATTTGATCGAACCGGCGCGATTTCGAGGTGGCGTGGCATGTCCCGGCGAGCTACACGCGTCACGATCCAAACCACACATCTACGATCGAACGGCCACCGATAGATCTAAAGCAGCGCTAGCTAGCCAATCCCGACCGTACGTTTGTGTCCCTACGGCTGAGATCAAATCTAATACGCGACAGTGCAGATCCACATGGCTCAATCCACAACGTTCAATCCAGATCTAATGCTTTAAGATCTTCCCGAGACTATATCTACGCATAGCGATCCGAGCCGCACATCTATAGATCTAACGTTCCAGATTGATCCTGATCCACGGCTTTGAGATGCATCTACGTGGCCTAATCGCACCTGTCCTATCTAGATCTAATGGTCATAATCCAATCTAGTTAGGGGATGGGTACATGTACGTGGCAATACCTGGGTCGCCCGATGAAGATCCGACGGTGGCTAGAACTCGCGTACGCCGGCGATGGCGTGACGGAACTGGCTGATCAGAGGTGAAGATGACGACAGTCCCAACGGCGCTCCGGTGACTTTCCAGCGGAGTGAGATATTGCTCTGGATGTGCCTCGTCGTGGGGAGCTCAACCCCGGGTCCCGGTGCGGCGAACGACGGCGGACGGCGACACGCTTCAGCAAAAACCGAGACGACATGTATACGAACTACGGCGAGAAACTGGCGGCGACTAGTGGCGGCTCAGGCGCGGAGAACTAGGGCAACACGTAGAGCTCGAGGCGGCAATCTCGGCTAACGCATTTATACCGCTTGGGCGTGCGTGAACGACCCGGGATCCGCGGCGGTTGTTGCGCGGATGCGAAGTCTGACAAGGACACGGAGAGGACGACTTGGCGCCATCTCGTCCGTTCATGCGAACTCGAACCGACGGCATCTGTGATGTTGCAACGCGGCTCAGTCCAACGGTTTGCGCGGTTAGGGTTAGGGTTTGCTGGGCTGGCGGTGCAGTTTGGGCTAACAAGCTGGCCTGACCCATTAGGGTTTCAACCCGTTACGCTTTTCCCCGATTTTGTTATTTAAAATAATTCCCAATAATTTAAATAATTCAAAAAAAATAGCAAAAGTACCAGAAAAATTCTCAAAATTATTTTAAGATATTTTGGACTCAAATAAAATATTTCCCACAAAATTTTATATAAACTCTTCCAATATTTAATTAATTCAACAATAGACTTGATTCAAATTAATTTAAAAAATTCAAACAACTCAATAAATTCAATAAAAGCAAAAATTGGGATGCTACAAAAGCAAAACCAGCATCATCCAAACAATGAAGAAAGAACGTTCAGTCATCATCACAAGGTAGATTACCATCTTTGCTATGACCACATCTTCGTCATTTTGCAACGAAACAGCGACTTTGTCCAAGATCGGTGCTAGCTTCTGACATTGCCCACACCATGGCGCATAAAACTCGAGGAGGGCTGCAGAAATTTAAAAGACAAGTCATTTGCTGACTAGGTGAACATCACGTTGAATATAACTTAAGGCTCTGTTTGACAGAGCTCCAGATTTTAGATCCACCTCAGAACTAAAACTTGTAGGTAAAAATAAAGTGAATTAAGTTTATATTTTATTCTAAAATATAAACAAGATGATTCACCTAAACACTTTTAATATATCTACAGCTCCAGCTCCACAGAAATACCCAGCTCCACCAGATTCACGAATCTGATGGAGTTGGAGCTCTGCCAAACACCCTCTAAATATGTATCTACTAACAGAGTTGACTACATGAACTTGCTACAAGTTCCTCAAGCAACCAGTTGGAGTGTAAAGAGCATACTGTTCTTGCCAGAGTTGAAAAACACCTTACGAGGACTCTCAGCAACAACAATCTTAACAGGTTGATCATTAACCTCTGGAATCGGCTCTGACCCAACAAGCAGTGCCAATGTACCATCCTACATGAACAAATTAAGACAAGGGGTGACTGAGGTTAGCTGAAAAGAATTCAACAGAAAGTAACCATCATTTAGAAAAATAATGGAACTGCAAAGCAAACATATTAAAGCAGAATCAAGAACCCACAAAATGTAACGTAGTAAGATAATAGACAGCAGCTAAGGACATGGCATCAGTTGAGAAGTAGGCCTTACTGTATACTCCTCCACTCCAACCAGGGTAAGATTTGATTAGGCTCCACAGTTGGCTCGACATACTTGGCAAGAGTTGCTTGTATGAAATGAAAATGAGGGGCACCTCACTTTCTTTTAGCCCAGCGGAGTTTGCATTGGAAAGTGACCAGATGAATAACAATTTCAGTCTCAAGACAAAGCAGTGCTAAGTTTTTCGAGAAAGGAAAAGCAACCTGGAAAGCACCCTGGGAGGCAGTAACATCACCAATCAGAAAACTCATGTTCTTCGCACCCCTATTGCTTTGCAGCTTGATAGAACTGAGCCTGAAAGGCCTCGATTCTGTCATCACTGAAGCTCAGGAAAAGCATAGCCTGTGCAACCGGGTTCAAAGAGGAGTTCATCAGACGAGTGAAATACGAAGGCAGCAATAGCTACGTATTAAAATGCATGACCCCAGCAGCACGCGAAAGCATGGGATTATTCCTACAAATAATAGATATATTTGCAACCACAAAAAAAAAAAAAAAACGCCAAGGAAGCCTCCGTTTTTCTATCTGGCATGGAGCCACGACTGTCGACTGAAATTGTGAAGGATTCGATACTTACTTTGGCACCGGTGCTGTCGAAGTATTTGGGGAGATACTTATGGTTGGTTGGATCAGTATCAAAGGTAAATACTGTAGGGAAACTAGAAACTTCAACAAACTTTTTTAGTGCATCTTTACCAAAATCCTGAAACAAGGAAAAAAAGAAGAAGGAATGTGTGTTAAAAAAAATTACCATCATAATTTTACAAAGGAAGGAAGCAATTTGATGTATGTTTTATCGAGTGTATTTGCATCTACGATCATTTCTTGATCCCAAACTCCAACAATTTATGTGTTGGTAATTTGTTCCCCTATTGACCCAATCAAAGCTGCCTCAAATCGTAAAACACGACAGTAATCAACAAGTATGTCAAACTTGTAGCATGGAAAGATACCTGCGAGTCGACAAAGAGCTCATCAAACGGTGCGAACAGCCGAACGAGAGGCCCTTTGACTGTCTGGTACTCTGGTCACCCCGTGAAAGAACACCGGCATCCAGAGTGTGCCGGAAGTCGTAGTCGGCTCGCATGTTCTCGGCCACCATAGTGAAGTCGTAGTCAAACTTAAAAATTTATTTCTAAGCAAGACCATGTGCCCCGTTGATATTTCAAAGTTTTTAAAATAGCTAAATGCAATTGTTGTATATAGAATTTTGTTTGCAATTTCGGTGACTACTGCACATGCAAAAAAAAAAGAGTTTATATAGATTGAAGTTGAAATTGTACTTGCATTCTATAATGAACTAGGAAAGACCTAAGGGCATGTACAGTGGTATTGACGGTAGCTGTCTATAATATACATCCATGTCATCTATAGACAGTACTAAAAATAACTTATACAATGGATTGTCTATATAGCTGTCTGTAATAATCTCTCATATGACTAATAGACTGTCTGTACAATGGTATACACACTATAAAACTGTCTATAAGGCCGTCTGTTAAATAGTAAACAGCATATTTCTCTCTCTTCCCTCTTTCTCCTCCACATCATCCAAAATCTGATGTGGTATACCCTTATAGACTGTATCATTGTATATGCCCTAACGATAACGTCTATAATGATTTAGGAAAGACTTAACGATAGCAGTTGAAATTGATTTAATTTGAAAAATACAAACTACAAGAATAATTGAAGATTATATTTCAAATAATACTAGAAGAATGGTGCCTTCCAAGTAAAAGACATGAAATTTGTTTTTTTAGCACCACATAATCCTTTGTACCGTCAGAAAAAATTATACTACAGATGGATGTAATATCAAATAATTATTTTAGTAATTAACTTTTATTAAGTGTATAGCCTAATTTAAAATTTAGCACAAGCCCCAAATTAAATATCAGGTACTGCCCTGTATGTAGTATGCCATGCGTGGGATGCAAATTGGGCAACAACGTCCGGCAGCAATACTTACAACGACGACGCCCTTGTCGCCGATGGAGCTCGCCGCGTCCTCCTCGGACGTGATCTCGACGGACGCAGGGCCGACCAGCCTGTTGAGGTACTTCACTGTGCCGTCCGCGTCCCTCGGGCCGTCGTAGTCCTGCACATTTTCCCCTCGGCTCCTCGGGATCTTGATAGTGGGGAACCCCTGCACGTCGTACCGGTCGCCGAGACCCTTGTTCTTCTTGTCGTCGACGTCGACCTTGGCGAGGACCTTTGCGGGCGGGCGCCTACGACGCTAGGTTACACACTTTCCGTCTAGCTCACCTAGCTTATTTATCCCGTCTAGACGAATGTCTAATCGGCGATTACGTGTTCGGCGCCGGTGTGCAATCAGCCTAGCACTTGGGAGGGAGTCTAGGAAAACACCGCAACAAGGAGCAATCATGGTTGAGAGGATCTGCTGTGGTAAATAAGAATTTAATTACCTCCGGAGCAAGGTGCTTGCGGTGGCCTCACCTGTGGGTAGGGATGAAAACGAAACTTTCCGATCGTTCCGAAGAAAAACGGAAACGGAAGCTGTTTTTCGGAAACGGAAACGAAAATGGAAATTTTTTTTCGGAATCGGAAACGGAAACGAGAGAATCAGTTCCGTCGGAAATGGAAACGAAACGGAAATTCCGTACGATCCTATTCGGAAATTCCGAACCAAGCCAAGCCAATGTTCATTTCGGCCCATGGCCCAAGCGGTAGCTGAGTCATGACTCCTGAGTAGCACTAAGGACCTAAATCATCTAAGCACTCACGTGATCACGTCTCCACCCGTTCGGTTCCTCTCAATCCGGCGGCGCACTCCAACTCAATCCAAATCCTACTCACTCCCGAAGTCCCGTGGCTGGCGGCGCCGCCTCCACCGCCCTGCGCCACCAGCAATCGATGCCGCCTCGCCGCGTTGCGTCGCCATCGGCACTGGCTGCACCTCCCCACACCCCGTCCGGTGGCCCCCAATCGGAGTTCATCCACTGCACCGCCCCCCAACCGGAGTTCGTCCACCGTGCCGCCCCTGACCGGAGTTCGTCCACCGCGACGCCACCGGAGCTTCCTTCCTCGACTGGTTCGGTGAGTGAGCCGCTACTTCCATCAGGGAGAGCGCGTCCGGCGAGGTCACTTGCCCTGTTTGACTGAAGTTTCATGTTCATGAAGAATACTCTGTACATCCTTTAGCTTCATGTTCCTATTGATATGTCAAGACTTATACATGTTATGATACCTAATATGAGCTTGCACTGTGTCTTCATATGCTTGCGGTTGTTGGCTGCTAGAATTGTCAATTTATTTGAAGAGGTTATGGCTGATTTAACACTCCCATTTCCCATTCCAGTTGGAACAACAATTTGCATAACCTGTGGTGAAGTTGAGGACAGAACCATGTGTTGCCACTTGTAGTTTAAGTAGTTAGGTTCATTAGTCCATGGTGTGAGAGCAAACTGATTAGCCTTCTCTAGTCCAGCAGTAATGTACACATCGATATCATTAATGATTCTTTGACCGTCTTCCCATCGATTTCACCTGATAACAATGTTCTAATTCGTCCCTGCACTGTACTTACCAAATCAACCTGTTCATGGTCAAATAAATTTGTTAAAAACATATAATTCACACAGAAAGAGTGCAAATTTCATTCTAAATTTCTTACTAGAACTCTCACAATGCCTAGATAGCCGATAGGTTATGATCGGTATTCTGAATTCCCAGTATTCTGCTGCTCAACAACTGAGGAGAGCTTGTTTGCCCATTGCTTAATGTACTTATCATGGTAAGTTGACCAATCCTCATCAGCTTTACCCTGCATTGTAACACGCTCAACTATCTCATGTCTGGAATGTGCTGCATCATTCCAAATTGTAGTAAGACGCGATCAGGTGCATGCATTTCCACTATTTGGAAGCAGATTAATGGAGTCCTTGATCGCCAAACTGCAGATCCAAATGTGCATTGTGCAGGCAGCCCACCGATCAGACTAGGTGTGTATGGAATGGGAAATGGGATAGATAATGTACTACTGTACTAGTGTACTACGTCCTTGTGGAATTTTCTGCTTTCGTTTTCATTTCCACTCCGTTCCGCTTTCGTTTCCGACACTATCCATTTCCATATCCGTTTCCGGGGTTTCCGATTTTGTTTTCGTTACTGGTAAAAAATATGGAAACGGCAATGGAACAGCTATTTCCGGGGTTTCCGGGGTTTCCGACTGTTTTCGTACCGTTTTCACCCCTACCTGTGAGCGAGAAATTGATATTATGCCACTGTCAAGAGTGGCGCAAGCCAAAATATCACTCTCGTCGATGACTTCGTTAAAATGCCACTCTCGTCGTGCGCTACTGGCCAAAATGCCATTTTTGGATTTATAAAATGAATTTCTCACCTGTGTGCAGTTTTAGCCACTGGAAATGACCATTCTGCCCCCGAGCTCTTGTTAACGTGAGCCCAATCGATCTCGATCGAATGTGGTTCTACCAGACCAGCTCGCAATCGTCCTCCCTCCCGAACCAAACCTTGTAGCAGCGGCCTCCTTCGCTGGCGACGGCGATGAGCGACCTCAGGAGGCCAGGATGTCGCAGAGGAGCTCGTCGCTTCATTTAGGTGTGCGCCCTTCCCCAAAGAATGAATCCGGTCCGAGTGGGCTGCCACTCGTGGAGTGCCCTAGGTGCGGTGACCAGATTCTGGAGCTTGTGTCGAGGTCAAATAAAAACCCAGGGAGGACCTTCTTCAAGTGTCGGCGCAACGAGCAAGATGTATGTGAGTTGTGTCTTTTGATTTGGAAATTTGCTAGGATTTGGGTTCATTCATGTCTAGGGTTCCTGTTCATAGCTAAGATCTTTTTTCAGATTCCTGGGTGGTGTGTGGTGTCTCTGCTAAATGTGTGATCCCTAAAGCTGAAAAAGGGAAAGGCCTGTGCTACGGTATAAAACTGGATGTGTCAAAGCTGGTGAAGATGGACCGCATCCTGGTTGTGTGCAACATAGTGATAGCTGCAATGCTAGCAGTATTGGTTCTATATGTAATTGTGAAATGATGTAATGATGTACTAAAGTCATGCTGTGGTCTGTAATGTATGCTACAAATCTGCAAGTTTTGCAATTTTTGAAGTGTTCTCGTGGATTCTGGTGCTTGTGTTAAAAAATGTTGCTGTATTGGAGTATGGAAATGAAATGTTGGTGTACTGAAGTGTGTGTATTGTGGTGCTTGTGTTCAAAGATTGTGAATCCAGATTTTCAGATTTCATGATATACAGGTTCTGATCCAGATTGTGTTCAAAGAGTGTAAAAAATCTAGAAATGCAGATTTGCAGATATCATGATATACAGGTAAAAACTGGAAATCTGGAAAACTGAAATCTTGTGTGAAGGTTGTAGTGATCCTATTCTGTCAAGGTTCTAGTCAGTGCATTCAGTGTTCAAAGATTGTGCATCCAGTGTAAAAAAAATATGGAAATCAGCTTGGTTACTGGAAATGTTCCACCAAAGTTGTAGTGATCCTGTTTTGTCAAGGTTATAGTTAGTGCATTTAGCTTGGTTACTGGAAATCTGGAAACCAACATGCCATGTTTTCAGTACCAGATGAACAACAGCAGCAAAATATTTCATCAGTTCTTGCATTGATCACGACAGCGAATATCCAAAAGGACATATCAGTTAATAATGGACATTGAACATTACAAATCATTCTCATAAGAGCATTACAAAATAGTTGTCCAGAGATTACGGAATAGTTGTCCAGATTACAAAGAGAATAGTTGTCCAGATTACAAAATAGTTGTCCAGAAGTACACATCAGTCTTCTTCATCTTCAAAACAAGTCTTATTCCTCTTCAAAAGTGGCTTTCTAGCAGCATCAAAATCAAGTCATCTTGGTCTTCTTCTTCTTCTTCTTCTTCTTCTTCTTCTTCTTCTTCTTAGGAGTTAACTTCTTCTTCGGATTATGCCCTTGCTGCATGCTGCAAATGCACACAAAGGATTAAATTGATGGAAATGGAAAAAACCAGAAATATAAAATTTTGTCAAACCTCCTAGTGAGCATCGCAAGACTAGCCTGCACATTTTCATCCTCAGCGGTGACCTCCACATTTGTTGTCTCAGCAGTAGCCTGCACATTTGTTGTCTCAGCAGTGCTACTTGCAAATTTTCTACTTCTGAACTTCCTCTTCCTACAGAAGTAAAGTAGCAAATTTAAATGGACATTTTAGTGCCATAACTTGTAGAATCAGATTACATGTAGTACACATAACTTACCTTTTTTAGTGCCATTAAATGGACATTTGTAGCTTGATTGTCGATGACCAACCTCCCCACATCTCTTGCACGTAATGGGGCCTCTGACCATTTTTTGACCTTACTACTCTGCCCTGCCTTGGGAGCAGAGGTACTCCCACCTTCCATGAAACCTTTTCTCCTCAATTTTCTTTGCCTACGAACTGGCCTCTTGCCCAAAGGTGCTGCCACTTCATATAGCAAATCAACATGTGGCCATTGTGCTTTGTCAGGCATAGGCTCAATTCTTCCTAAATAGGCATCCCTAAATTTGGCAACAGAATAATATCCATTTACATAATCGGTCATATCAAGTGCCCTATGTGTAGTGACACTAGCCAGAGCATGATCACATGGCTTGCCTGTGTGTTGCCATTCAAGACAAGTGCATTTATGGGATTGCTCCTTAACCACATGCCTCTCACCACAGGTGTTGTCCCAAACCTCCGCACATACCCTATCAGCTTTGACAACTCTCAAGTGCCCAAGACCTCTAGTTCTTGCCTTGATTTGAAGCAAGACCACAAGCAGTATCCTACCATCCAATCTCTCCCCAATTCTCTTCCTTTTTTCCCATAACACCATGATCTTCTCCCTTATTTTGTCTGCTAAGTCAACAACAGGTAGATCTTTGATGTCTCTAATCCAATTGTTGAAGCACTCTGCTAAATTATTATTTATGTAATTGCATTTTACATTTGGGTTAAACATACTCCTCATCCATTTCAACGAATGGTACCTAGTCAAGTAGTCCACAGCCCTAGGGCATTTCTCAAAAATTGACGCCATGTGCTTATCATGCAAGTCAACCCTATAGGCCCTTGCTACAGGGTACAATTCAGTGAAGCTACCCCCTTGAATTTTTTTTATGAAATTTTGCATAAGATGCCTAAAACACTCTCTCTTCTCTGCATGAGGGAAAGCTTGGCTAACTGCATTTTCTAGACCTTTACATGCATATGTACATATGGCTAGCAAAGGGAGATCTCCTAGTGCCCTATGTAGCTGACTCATGAACCAATGCAGTTATCTTCAGTTTCAGAGTCAAAAAATCCAAACGCCACTGGGTACATCCAGTTATGGCCATCTAAGGCTGTAACAACTGCCAAATGCCTGTTCCACCTACCATTTAGGGCTGTGCTGTCAATGCTGAGATGGCCTACACCCACTAACAAACCCGTCGGTGCATGGCTTAAGTGCACAGAAAAACTTATGAAAGTATACAATGTCATCTACACATCTTGTGTCTATTTCTACAACACTCCCAGGGGATCTCCTTATCACCTCTGCCTTCCACCTGTACAGTACTGGAAGCTTTCTTCCCAACTACCATACATATCTTTTAGAGCTCTCTGTAGGCCCTTCCACACGGTGTCATAAGCAACAGTAACGTGGTAATCGTCCTGGAATTTTTTCTACAAGTCCTTGGCACCAAGATTAGGGTTACCTCTGAGAATAGGCAATGCCCTCTCGACAACCCATGCTCGGGTTGCAGTTGTACCTCCAACACGGCTGCTAGATGTACACGTGTGCTCCCCTTGCAACACGGACACCTGGATAAAAAAAAAGATAAACAAACATTAGTAAAGGCATTTAATTCAAAGGAAGGAAATATTTAAAGTAAATACCATTATGGTTCTCATATCACTTCGTCTGTGCCCAACTATCCTCCAAGGACAACCTCCAGCTTTGCAATAACCCCTAAATATTGTCTTATCGGTCTTCTCGATTCCTAGATGAAACTCTTCATTGATTACAAATTGCCTCACAGCAAGCCTGAATTCTTTCATTGACGGGTACAGGGTGCCTAGCTCCATAGATGGATGATCCTTGTCATAATCAATGCAAATTTCATCAGGATCCACATCATCAACATCTAGGGCAGCACCCTGCACATCATCATCATCCATAGCATCATTTGTGTCTGTAGGTACCCCTACACTTCCCTCTCCTCATTTCCTCTCGTTGCATCCTCCTCCCTTAAACCCAGAAGCACGTACATTTGGTCCTCACTGATCTTTTCAATCCTACCTTCCTCATCCTGTGACTCAACAATCCTAATATTATCCCAATCAATTCCAACTCTACAACCATCACCGGTGCCCACATCATCATGGCGCGGACTGCACGGTAGAGACCAGTCTACTATACTTTCCCTCCATTCAACTAGTCTACCAACCATTGATTTGATGAACACAAGCAAAAAAAAAACTTCGGTTAGGGTACACTACCGTTCACTTTGGTTCATCAAGAATTGTGAAAAAATATATATATTACCCCAACGCGTCCTTTCCCACTGGGTTCATCCTGCCGACAAGGCAAGCACTATCGTTCCTAGACTAAGTATTCACACAAAACAAAGAACACGACACATCAAAACCCTAGAAGACATCAAACCCTAGCTTAGCGAGATTGGTATGCGAAAGGATTCTCACCTTTCATCGGCGACATCCTTGCGCTGCTGTTCGAGGTCGTCGTCGGTGCTAGTCATCGCAGGTGGGGGTGGCTGCCTCCGCCTCCCAAGTTGTCAGTGCTGGTCGTCGCAGGTGCGGGTGGTTGCTCTAGTTGCTATGTGCTCGTGCGCTCCTCTCGGTCGGCTTTTCTTCACCACGAATCAACAAGAGCTCGGGGGCAGGATGGTCATTTCCAGTGGCTAAAACTGCACACAGGCGAGAAATTCATTTTATAAATCCGAAAATGGCATTTTGGCGAGTAGCGCACAACGAGAGTGACATTTTAACGAAGTCATCGACGAAAGTGGCATTTTGGCTTGCACCACTCTTGACAGTGGCATAATATCAATTTTCTCCCTATGGGTAGGGTAACAACGCAATGGTGAAAAGAAAGAGAGGGCGGAATTAATGTGGTCAACAGAGGCCAAAGCTGCGATTTCCACCCTAAACCAGAGCAAAATGAGCGCAATGGCCAGCAAAGAGGAAATGGAACGAGAAGCTCTTCGTCGATGGGGGCGCAGAACACTACGATGATCAAGCCGTGCCTCGAGACCACCTCAGAGACGTTGCTCCATCTGCACACTGGTAACATACGGTTGATTTCTTCTCAAGCTCACCACTTCGGTTGCAAATTTGCAATAGATAATGGTAGACCTCTGCACGTCTAGCCACTAGTAGGGCTGGCTAAAAAAGCTAGAAAAAAAGCTCTTATGACTCGAATCAAAATTGTTTGGATTACACCAGTTAATTGGTTCAAAATTAAAAAGTATTTCGAGTGATAAAAGGTTAGTGATGCCCAACTCGATAGTGTCTTGTTAGCTTGAATTAAAAAAAACCACTTAAATGATAAAGAAAATGATTTTATGTCAAATTATGTAAATTTCAAAAGGCACAATAATAGCCAAGGTTTCAAAAACCGATGATAATCGTGCGATTATCGTGAAAATTGCGCGTATCGCTCCAACACGATAGGCCAAATCGACAGGAAAATCACCGGATTTGAAATTCAAATTTAAATTTTTTTGTAAAATTTGCAAAAAATTATCCAAAATATCTCCAAAAATAGTATTAACAATGTTATGACATGTAAGATGAAATTTAGTTGAAATCACGAAATTTTTGACAGATTTTTTGGCCAAAACTGAATGAAGGAAAAAACAAAAAGGGGAAAAAAAAGAGAGAAAAACTATTGTACCTTGTACTGTGGGCCTCAAGGCCCATCAGCCTGCTACGGCCCAAGAAAATGGATGGATCTTTTTAAGCGTTTTTGCTGGCTTCCGATAGGACAAACGCAATTATTGAGCTCCACACAACGCCCTCTTGCGATCCCTCTCTGCTCCGGCCAGATCCAAGCAACGGCGAGCCAAAAACCGATCTCCAAGCAGCGAAAATCGACGATTTAGCGGAGAAAATCGACGGTCGGCAGAGAAGCAGCCAGTCGTAGCGATTTTCCCAGAAATCTAAGCGATAATCGAGGTATAACTATGATAATCGTGTTCAGTATATTTGTTCTACCCTTGAACATGTTAAAATCATGTATGCTAATAGTAATATTTGTATTATATTACTTGACAGTATGTATGCTAATAGGATGGAGAACTTACCATTTAGGGCACAGTATTATATTTGTATGGAGAACTTAGTGTAATACTTTGATTTAGCGTTTGATATAAAATGTTGCCGGTAGAGACTCATAACTATGAATTGTGTGAATGAGTAACATAGAAAATGATCTTATTTAGGGTTAGGGTTAGTGTTGTTAATGCTTATGGTTAGTGTGATCATGAGGGTATTATGCATATCAATTAAGCAGTAGCTGCAATTTCATGTTTGCTGATTACTTGTTGTTCTGCATTAGCAGATGTCAGACCAGAGGGACGTTGTGTGGGAGCACGGTGATAAGATTGGGACTGGATTTCGATGCAAGTACTGTCACTTAGGGAAGAAAGGAGGCAATGCAACCCGACTGAAGCACCACTTGGCGGGGCGCAGTAAGAATGTTGTCCAGTGCAAACAAGTTCCTAAGGATGTTCGCGAGTACTTTCGGCGCGACCTAGACAGGGTGAAGGATAAGAGGAAGGGAAAGATAGAGGAGAGGCTTAGAAAGGAAGCAGCTGTAGCTTCCCCGCCAAGGAGAAGTGCATATTCAGAGTACAAGGGTGATGCTGACGAGGAGGACCAACTGCAGCATGCCATGGCTGCCTCCAGGGCGGAGGCAGAATTTTTCATTCGGGTAGGTGGCAGGTATGAGCACGGTGGAGGTAGTGGCACCTCTAGAGGGGCTAGATGAAGTGGCGGTGTGTTGTCGAGGATGTTGTGAAGTTCATCGCAAAGGGAAAGACCAGCTGTGGGGGATTACAACATTGCTACGGCCCGTGGCCCTGTGCAAATAAGGATTGACACTGGGCAATGGTCACAAATTAAAGGGGAGGAATGCGAGGCAGGCGATTGGCTCAGCTTGGGCCAAATTCTTCCACACGGCTAGTATCGCGGGGAGGAAAGCAGACAATCCGTACTTTGTTAGTGCTGTGAGGGAAACTCAAAAATAGGGTAAGTGAGCTTTTGATTGTGTCCATTTGTATGCCGAGTAATTGCTTAAATTTTCATCCGTTGTCTTCATTTGTAGGTGAGGGCGTTCCATCTCCGAGTGGGAGAGATATAGATGGGAAGTATTTAGACGATAACGAATCAGATATATGGGAGAAGATGGCGAAGTTCAAGAAGGAATGGCCTACGTATGGCGTTAACAATAATGTGCTATTCTTGGACTAGGCCAACACGCATGAGCATTATAAACTTCATGATATATTGCAATGACATTATGTTCTTCCACAGGTCCGTTGATGCAACGGGCCAAACTCAGGATGCCTCCTACTTACGTAAGGTACTTGCTTTCATTGTTGCTCTTCTAAATCTGTTGTAACTTGTAAGTATGCATCATGTAATGCAAGAGATCATTTTGTTTGTTGATGCAAAAAATTGCCTTAGTCATTGATGAGGTTGATCCGAAGATTGTTGTGCAGATTATCACAGACAATGGTTCTAACTAAAAGAAGGCATGCAGACTCATCACACGGGAGCACCCCAATATCGTGTGGTAACCTTGTGTAGCCCACACGATTAATTTGATGCTTAAGCAGATTGGAGAGTTTTCTGACCATGCCTCTGTCATTGAGAGTGCAAGGAAAATCTGTCGATGGCTATATAACCATGCGAAGTTGCATGCTATGATGAAGAAGCATATCGGGGGCGAGTTGGTCAAGTGGAATGCTACGCGCTTCGGAACAAACTATATGTTTTTGGATAGTTTCCTTCGTCGTAAAGACAAGTTCTTGCAATGGATGGCCTCGAAGGAATTTCTATCATTGCGCTTCATTGATACCATCGAGGGGAGGTCCGTATACTCTAATATGTCGAGTTTGGGCTGGTGGGATAACCTTCGGTCGGTTGTTGCCTCCGTGGAACCGTTGTATGCATTCTTGCATTTCGCTGATCAAGACAGGGTGCTTATGTTGAGCGAGGTACTATTACGATACAACATCATGCGGCAGGAATATGATAGCTTATTCTACGATGTTCCAACTACATTCAACAAGTACATAGACGTCGTGGACCGAAGAATGGCTGACTTAACGCAAGATACTTATATTAATGCCGATAATGCATTCTTTTTTGAGATAACTTGGCTTATACTTGCAGATGTATTTGTACTAACATGTTTTGTTCAACTTCATGTAGCTGCTGCCTTGAACCCCCGGACGCACTATGCGTATGGTACGACAAACACTTTCTTGCCTAATCTACGAGATACATTTCAAGTGTTGGCTGAAGATACTGATAGCGCTGCTCAGGCTATTCTCGAGACCGAAGTTTTCAGAAGGAAGATTAGCACATTCGTGGGTGCACTAGCTGCGAAGATGGCACATGATAATAGAACTTTCCCTGGTATGTTCTTTTTGGTATCTTAAATGTAATACCACTCTCATTGGTACTTACTGTGCTCTTTGTTAACTTGTAACACATTGGTGGGGTGTGTTCGGTTCGGACACACCGACACTCCAGAAGTTTGCCATGCGGATTGTTTCGCATTGCGCTTCTTCTAGCGGGTGTGAGCGCAATTGGAGTACGTTTGCGTTCATCCACACCAAAGTTCACAACCGCTTATCCTACAAAAAGCTCCATAAGTTGGTGTACGTTAACTACAATCTTCGGCTACGAATTCAAGCTGAAGAAAATCAGAAGTGCACAGAGGCAGATGATCCATTCCAGCGTCTTATGGAGCTTACACTATGCGATGCTGAAAATCCAATCCGACAGTGGATGGAGAAAGGGAGGTCCAATGCTGATCCCTTGCTTGATGAGGACACAGAGAGTGACACCCCCTCCCATCGCACATTGTGACAGACCCAGTTGACCCTGTTACGTTGCGAAAGCATACTGGCGCTGCAAGCATCCCGGAATGGGCCGACAAGACAGTGGGTGATAGTCACACTGGGAAGAGGAGGCACCCAACAGTTACGACAAGGTTTTCCACAAAAAAAGAGCTCCATCCAAAGAAAAGGGGAAGCGTCCCACATATGCCGGGAGTGATGACTCGACTGATAGCACTCATAGAGACTATCGAAGCCCTCCATACCAAGAGTCCAATGATAGCAGTTCCAAGTCAGACAGCGATGGGGGTAAGCCCAGTGATGATACCCCTCTTGCTCCCACTTCCCACTCAGAAGGGCAACATCCTATAGAATTTACAAGGGAGTCACAGTACACTCATGCTACACAAGACAGAGACCATTGCGCTCCTCAATCACAAAGGGCGACTACTGCAGGAAAGGACTATCCGCATAGCCATGCCGCACCACATGATAGCTGTAGCTCGTACAGTGCCACGGAGATGCAAGAGAGTTATGGCTCATATCGCAGCTATGACTACGTCATCCCGGATGCTCGTGCACAAACTCCCACACGATGGGTCTATGAGTGGCAAGATCCTGACTTTTATGCCTTGTTGTACCAATAGTGGGAAACGACTAGACCTTGGATGGGTCAAAGTTGGCACGAATACAAAGCGGAGTTGCTAGCTACACGAGGATTGCTGATGATGTCTACTGAGGAGTACAACGTGGCCAACCAAGTGTACACTCAACAATATTACTTGTAGCCTCGAAGGTAATGTTTTATTTGTATATTTCATTTTATTGCAACTCCATTTTTACTAATGTAGCATTCATGTAGGTCCAACACGATATTTCTATGACAATGGAAGGATGACAAAGCTATGCCAACTGGAAACTTTCATTTTCGGTGAGAAATATTGATTTCAAATGTCATATGCCATGTACATTGAGATGTAGACTATTATTGGATTCATATGTGAATATGTGAATGGTACAATATGTGAATGGTATTAACATGGAATGTTATTTGTTGAGATATTGTTGCTACATGCCTATTTTATAACTTAAAATTGTTTAAAATATAGTAAAGGTCATGCCAAAATTTTTCATATTTTACCATCGTTGTGCTATTCATATTCTCCTATTTTTTCCAAATTTTTTTATGTAGTTATAATATTTATTGTAATTTTTTGTCTTTACCTTGTTTTTACAAATTTCTAACATTTTTTTTCAGATTTTTTAAACTATTTTTCATAAATTTTCTCAAAATTTTCCATTTTTCCTTCACATCGTCGATTTTCCATAACTTAATGTTGATTTTTGTTGCTTATTGCTCGATTATCGCCACACTTTTGTCGATTTTGCGCTTTTTTTCGAGTGTTTTTGTTCGATCAGGGCATTTATACGATTTCTAGCGATTTTCCCGCAAAAATCGACAAAAATCGGTACCGTTGGAGTTGCGAAAATCTATCCCAAAACAGTAATGCAAACCCTAATAATAGCTCGGTAAACTCCATAGCCACACGAAACATCAGAAATCTACAACTGCGTTACATGGGTTCAAACAAAGTCACATTGTTCTCACAAACAAAAAGCCTCAGCATATTGCCACACCAACATGTTTCATCTGTAGTGCCACTTGTAGCGTCAATCAACAGATTCCAGTCTCATTTCATCTTACTTGTTTGTTGCACGAAGTCATCATCTTTCATGTACTTCTCCTGCACTTCTGCTGTTGTAGCCCCATGTCAAGGAAAATGGAGTTCCAAGTACATTGGATGGGATGGATAATGATGCGTTAAGTGCATTTCATCGCCAACGGAAATGACCAAGCATAGCAACATTGAAGGATCATACAGTATGCATGTTAAAAACGATGATATGATGCCCTAATCCCAATGGTCCTAAGGTGCATTTGGTTGCCTGAATGAGGTTAGATGAAATATGATCATCCAGCATGACAGGGATGGAGCCATCAGGTGCCTGTTTAGTTGGGTGAATATGATGAGCCAATTTTTTGTTTGGTTAGATAGATGAGACTAGATAGGATGAGTCAATTTTTTATTCGGTTGGATGGATAAGGATGGATGGGCTAATTGTGATCAAGTTTCAAATTTCGGTTTGAAATTTTGGACAAAATTTGACCGAAATTTCAATTTTTGAATAAAATTTGAATTTTCAAAAAAAAATTTTGAATTTTTTGACAAAATTTGACTGAGTACACTTTGGCAAAATTTGAATTTGACCAAGTACACCTCTTCATGCAAAAATCTAGATGAACCCATGAAGCATTTTTTTTTAAATGGTTCTATCCAACATCTTAGGGGAATATGCCTAAAAACTGATCATATTCCATCTATTCACTCATCCAAACAATTGGATGAATCTAAATCTATGGATAGCCATATTCTATCCAGCCTCATCCAGACAACCAAACACCACCCTAAACCTACATATTGGGCTGGAAAACCAAATTTGTTGTCTTGCCATCCAGTCGTCATATACTCGCCACAAATGCTATATAACATGCGTGGAAGTCATATAGCCACCCTTTGCTGGCATGACATGACCTCCAAGGAAGGTCTAATGCTGCTCCATATTGACAATATTTTATTGCTGTACATGCCAGAGAGAGGTGATTTAAATAGTGCACTTCTAGAACATAGAAGATAGCATAAAAGTTATGGGAGACAAGAGGCATATTTAAAAATGTTATTATAAGAGGCAGTAAAGGATATCTGTAGTAATCCCAGTCAAGAGGCGCCGCTGCAATTTTGCTGAACTCAACCACACTGCTGTCTATAGAAGAAAATATATAGCCATTGCTCTTGTCAATCAACTTCACAAGATTGCCAACACTTTCCTTGTCCTAGAAGACGAAAACAACGTGTAAGAACCAAGACAACGATTAACTGAATTGAAATATTTAAGTCTTTCAAATACAGACCTGGATGTCCAAAGTTGTAAAATTGACTAAGCTAAAATTGTCGATCACATCACATAACTCCTTAGTAAGTTTCCTGCCAGCAGATTCAACCAAAAGGTTCCAAATGACCCAAAGTGTAAAAATAGCACATCGTAATTAGAGAATGCAATCTAAACATAAGACCACCAACATTGCATGTTTTGCTGTGAATGATTAAATGGTTTCATGGGCATTTCACAGTTCATAACAGGTGACACTGCAACAGTAATTGATTTATGATGCATGAAGGATGATCCTCTAGCAATTCCCCAAGAAAATAGAAGCTTAGATGCATCCGCAACTCTTGTGTTTTGTTTTCCAACTTTGCCTCCATGTAAGTACATTAGATTAATTACTATCTTCCCTGCACAGGGTGTGTGTTAGATATCTGTGTAAGTACATCAGTTGCAGCTTAAAACTGGTTTCCTCAATGAAAAAGAAAATAATAATGAATAAGTACTGCGCTTATATTTCATTATTTTCCCAAAAGAATTGGAGATGCTTGCTTAATAATATCAACTTTGACCAAGTTTAAAGCTTTCAATAGGTGCAACATGGATTGCATATACCCCTTACCGAGGCAGTAAAATTAGGTGTTTGTTGTTCAAAAACTTACCTGTACTTGGCAGAACGAGGATCTTGATCAAGATGGTACTGCAAATAAGACAGCTCTTGGACATCGGTGTAGAAGTCAAGGTTGAATGCTGCCAAGCAAGAAGATGCGTAACTACTATAGTAGGAACATTTACTCAATTAAAACGTGCTGCAGACAAGCATGATACCTAAATTTCCATAGTTCTCAATGAGGTCAATCTTTGACAAAACATTGATGTGTGGTAACTCCAAGTGTAACATTGTCGACAGCGAAAGAAGCAAAGCACTCACATACTTCCCAGGATCACAGCATAAATGGGCATCGACAAGGTGCACAACAGTCAGCTGCAGAACACCAGGAAAAAGCGTGGGTGATGTCAGTCATTAGCATATAACAAGGAATTCTGAATAGAATTGAAAATAGGTCTGTACCCGCAAGTCTAGCTTTTTAATGAGTTTATTGATAACACTCCTTGCATTTGAGTGAAGGAAGAAAAGTTCCACTTGACCCGGGAAATCAAATAACAGATAGTGATCTGCAGTAACCATCAACCTTGGGCGAGTCACATAGGAAAACAGTACAATTTGAGCAATATTACTGTAGCTACCTCATTACTCCTCTAACATGACTTTGATCTTTCAGAAATAGCTCAATAAACAGCAGATGTACTTTGTAAACAAACTGAAACACAGCGATCTGGGATTCCAGATTGTTCAAAATTCTAATTTGGAATTACAAAAGGTTCCCCAGGCTCATAGCAAGGTGAGCTGACCATTTAAAAAGCAGGTCCATTGAGATTGGTATTGACTACTTATTAGTTTTTCCTCAGATTGCACCATGATTTATTTATTTTTTTATCAAATTTAAGTATATAACCACTACCCATGGCTGCTTTAGGTTATTTTCATTTTTTTTTATGGATCTTGCAGCAGAAGGATATAATTTTATTGGAGAAGAAAGCCATGCTGTACTCACCTTCAATAAGAGGTTTCAATTTTTCTTCAAGCCAGTCAATATTCTTCTCCAAGTAATCCATGCAATACACAAGCCCTGACATATAAATCAACAGCATAACATAAGTAACCATAAAAACAAAACCAGTAGGCTTGATTCTTGGACAACACTAGGGGCAACCTCCATTAGGTCCAAGTGAATGCTCCGCCATGACATCACTGAGTTTTATGAGGTCCTCAATGTTGATGGCACATTCATATCTAGTTACAGCTGTCAAGGATACAACATTTCAGGTGTAACTGCGGAGCACCAAGTCAACAAACGATAAGAGAATACAGGAAAAGCAGCATTTTAGGGCTCGAAGAGCAGAGGATACGGCAATGCATCATTCGCGGGATCAAGATTGACAACCGCAACTTTCCTGCAAACCAACAATGAAGCGCACGAACTCGTGAATTAGGCAGACAAAACTTGGCACAACTGCAAGTAGAGGAGCTCTGCAAGCACCAGTAATGATAATCCTGAGAGCAAAACTATCCACCTTGCCTCATTCTCCCAACCTTTACCCCCAATCAGAACAAAAACGAGATGCTTAATCTAAACTCTACCCGCAATTTTTAGCATCAGCAATCCATGGCACTATGTGAAACTAGCAATGGAGTTCGGCACAAGAGGGGCAAATCTTTCCTGTAACAGTTACTAATCGAAATCACACAGCGCATCCCAGGACGTAGTATACTACACCGAACAGGACACAAGGCTAAGCACTGGAACAAACAACTAGCACGAGCTTGAGATGATGGAGCACTAGTTAGTTAAGAACAGAACACTATTAGTAGAGCTACCTGCCAACGAGGGAGAGGAACTGGGACATGCCGTTGCAGTAGGTGGTCTTGCCGGAGCCCGGCGGCCCGATCACCACCTGCCCGAACACCATCCCCGACCCCTCTACTCTTCTCCTACCCCTGCACGACTGCCTCTCTGTACCTCCCTACGACCTGCCGGCGGGCGCGGGACAGGATAGGGTTTTCGGCAGAGATGGCGGCGGTGGCAGCGCCGGCGAGGCGAAGAGAGAGTTCTAGAACAATTGCACGGCGAGACAGATGAAGGCTTTGCTCCGCTTTACTTGGCCCATATACGTTTTTTTATGGCTTTTGCGGGTTGTACGATGTATAGGAAGGGCCCAATATCAGGCCCATCAGAATCCTCCACGGCCCATTAATGGGTTCAGCTTATGGCCGGCACGACCGTTGCCGCCGCTCTCCGGAAGCGCATGCGCCGTGTCCCGCCGCTCGCCGTCCACCCGCCGCCATGGCCTCCGGCGCCTCCTCCGGCCGACGCCGTCACCGTCGAGGCGGTGCTTCCCCTCCTGGAGCGCGCAATCTCCTCGGGCGACGTCCGCGGTCTCGGCCGCGCCGCGCACGCGGTCCTCGTCAAGACGGCGCTCACCCGCCACACGCTCCTCTCCAACCGCCTCGTCGCGCTCTACGCCCTTCTCCCCTCCCTGGCCGACTCCCTCGCCGCCTTCTCCGACCTCCCGCACAAGAACCCGCACTCCTACAACTCCCTCCTCGCCGCGCTTTCCCGAGGCCGTGCAACCCTCTCCGACGCCCTCCACCTGCTCGACGCAATGCCAGCCTCCTCCCGCAACGTGGTATCATATAACACCGTCATCTCGTCCCTCGCGCGTCACGGCCGTGAAGCGGAGGCGCTCCGCGTGTTCGCCCGGCTGGCCAGGGACAGGTGCCTGGGACCGGAGGTGGCCGCCGACCGGTTCGCGGTGGTCAGCGTTGCGAGCGCGTGCGCGGGGCTCGGAGCTCCGAGGCCGCTCCGGGAGATGCATGGGGTGGTGGTAGTGTCGGGCATGGAGGTGACTGTCATTATGGCCAATGCCATGGTGGACGCATACAGCAAGGCCGGGAGGGTGGAGGACGCGAGGAGGGTGTTTGATCAGATGACCGTCCGGGACACTGTCTCTTGGACATCGATGATTGCAGGGTACTGCCGGGCAAAGAGGCTCGATGAGGCGGTGCAAGTGTTCGACATCATGCCGGAGCAGGACACGATTGCATGGACGGCACTCATCTCTGGGCATGTGCAGAATGGGGAGGAGGAGGCTGCTTTGGAGCTTTTTGAACGTATGTTGGGTGAGGGGGTGGCGCCAACCCCATACGCCCTGGTGTCTTCTCTGGGTGCGTGCGCCAAGATCGGGCTTGTCGCTCGTGGGAAGGCAGTTCATGGCTTCATCTTGCGCCAATGCATCGGTTCTGACCCTTTTAACATTTTCATCCACAATGCCCTCATTGACATGTACTCCAAGTGTGGTGACATGGAGGCGGCCAAGGCAGTGTTCGACCAGATTCCTGAGAAGGATTTCATCTCTTGGAACTCCATGGTGACAGGGTTCTCGCACAATGGCCAGGGAAAGCAGTCGCTTGCCATGTTCGAGAGGATGCTTCAAGCTGAAGTGCAGCCAACCTATGTCACATTTCTTGCTGTCCTCACAGCTTGCAGCCATGCCGGTCTAGTCTCTGATGGCCATCGGATTCTTGAATCAATGAAGGGCCATGGTATTGAACCAAGGGCTGAACACTATGCTGCCTTCATAGATGCCCTTGGTCGGAACCACCAGCTCGAAGAAGCAAGTGAGTTCATTAAAAGCTTGTCGTCCAGGATTGGTCTGGGTACTGCTGGATCATGGGGGGCACTTCTTGGTGCGTGTCATGTTCACGGCAATATCGAGATCGCAGAGCAAGTGGCAGAATCCCTCTTCCAGTTGGAGCCTGGCAACAGTGGTCGGTACATCATGTTGTCAAACATTTACGCATCAGCAGGGCAGTGGGACGATGCATGCCGGATCAGAGCGCTCATGAAGGAGAAGGGCCTGAAGAAGGATCAGGCTTACAGTTGGATCGAGGTGCGGAGTGCAAAGCACATGTTCATCGCTGATGAGATGTCTCACTGCCAGTCAAATGAAATATACGAGATGTTGGACAAGCTTTTTGCTCATATGCGGATTGTAGGGGATTCTGTCGAAGACCAGCTTTCTTTGTGTTGAGGGAGACATAGCTTGCGTCAAAGCATTGCTTTGGCATTGCTGGAACAAGCCCACTGGTATGAGGGATGCCAGGCGACTAGTTGAGGTTTGCTGCTTTGCTTCAGCATCCGCGAAATGGCAAAGTGTTCCAGCTTCTGATGCAGGATGCTGCAAAGGAGCGCCAGAGCTCAAAATTTTGGTTATTGTTAGTCTTTGAGGCTGCAATCCCAGCATCACTCACATGATTTAAACCATTTTGAATTTGAGAACTCGACAAGTTTAACTTCAGGACTCAACTTTACATCTGAAGATGACAAGTTTAATTTCAGTCAAATCTTCTCCTGCAGTAGATGCCATGGATTATCTTTTTTAGGAAGCCATTGGTTGATTCTTAAGCGCGATGATTCTATGTTCGGAAGATGAGAGGTGAGAGTGAGTTTGTTTGTGCTTGTAACTCGTAGCCAGTAGTTTTTTTTTTTTTTTTTAATAAAGTTATGTTTGTAAGTAACTACAACGTACTCGGTTGTTCTTATTCAGATCAGGAAAGCTTATTGACTGTTCAGAGTCCACTTCTTTTTTTTGTTGAGCGAAAGGTTCTCTAAATTATTTGCAATGCATAATCCAGTCCAGAGTTCAAGTCCATGTCATTTGTGAAATGTCAAGTATTCAGAACGCATCATTAGTAGTTTCCACGAGGCTGCAAATGAGGCCGACTAGCGTGTTCAAATTGAGGTTTTTCAGATATCAAGCTGAGGCCCATTTGGATTGGAGTATCAGAAGCTCATGTTCTAATTCTTGCCCATTTGGATTGGAGTATCAGAAACATATTACAGAATTTCCCTTCTATTAAAAGACTCAAAATCATATGAACAAAACAACTAACCAGAGCAGGTTCATACACTAGAGTTGCAGCAACGACATCGCGGGCGAAGAATCCAACCGGACTGAAGGCCACGAGCGATCGTCGTCGGTCGTCACAGGTGATGTAGACACGCAGTAGCAAACCACGAATGAGCCACTCCGGCACTCCCCCTGCCAGCCAGCCAGCCAGTCCCTTTTGCCCTGCGAGACAACAAAAAGGGGATACGAGGGGGGAAGAAAAGAAAAGCAAAGGAAAGAGAGCCTGGAGACGCAGCGCAGCCAACCTTTGGTTGCTCTCCTCCTCCACCACCATCACCGATCCATTCACCATTCACCCCAACAGCGGCAGGCAGTGGCCACCGAGCTCGCCCCCGACTGGTGCTGCGGCTGACACGCGCAGCCAGAGCCTCTAAACCGGCCCAGGAGTGGGCGATCCACCATTGCCAACACATGCCGAATAGCGAGCACACGATGCGTTTGCATCGTATTCCCTCTTCCTTTCTGCCTCTTCCGGTGCAAGGCCTGCAGCGGCCATCCACAAGCCGCATCATTCTTCACTATCCCTTCCCCAACTCCACCAGACATAATGTATCAGATATCCACGAGAACATGAGCAGCGCAGGCATACTGTTGAATGGATGGATGGATGGATGGATCATGAACCACAAACCAAACACAATGCGGCCGCCTGCCACACTGCAGTGTCCATACCTCTTGTTCTCACCGGGGGATACGTGCAACGTATCTGCGTTTCTGATACCATTCAAGTCAAACAGACAACAGTACGAACAACAGTATGCTCCAGAGATCCGACGTAAATCACTTGGACAGCAGTGGCTGAGGATTTGAAACGCTCGGAACTTCGTGTGAGATACTCGAAACTTCACGCGAGCCTCAAGCCTAGGCTCTTAGCCATTCAAGGTTTTAATCGAACAGTCTGCATTCCCAGAAAAGCATGGCTTTGATGCTTCTTGGGATGGCAGAGGATCAGAGTCCCCTGCAAAGGTGGACCCAGATAGTTTGAATTTTAAAACCACGGGATTTATTTCAGGTATCATTGATGTTAAAATAGTAGATGGGTAATTCCTTAAAGATTCGAAAGTTCTGTAAAGGTTTGGATGTTGCAGACAAAAGGTCTAGATGCAAAATTAATGGGTTTACCGGATGCCAGGGGCACCAGTTCAGGGTTTGCAGACAAAAGGTCTAGATACAAACTTGCTTAATATAAGGGTTTGCAGATGCATGTAGTGTGCTTACTGTTTTGTGTTACCTTTCGCCCATTGACCAAATCCTGGAATTTGTAGACTTTTGCCTTGGGCAGCAAACCAAGCCTGAAAAGATTTGGCCAATTCGACGCTAAGCTGCCTGTTTTCAGCTGAAATAAAACCACCGATACATTCTGCAAGAGTGCAAAGCACAAGTATATAATCCAACAAGATCAGCCTATTCAGAATCGCTAACCAAGATCGTATGAGGTTTAGGTTCAATCTGTTCATCACCTTGAAATCATATGCCACATCTACCTGAGATCTTCAGAAGTGCGAGACCAAGCAGTAAGGGCATCTGACCATGTGCAAAGAATCCAATCTTGCATTGTGGACACTTGATTGGACGCAGAACTGCATCATCAGTACGTCACCGGGTGGATGAGCCAAAGAAAGCCTCCTACCGCATGACAAGTGGGCCCCCCACGTTTTGGGGATTAGGTTGCCTCACCTGTACTGGCACCTCCCCGGACCCGCCCCAGCGGTGGACTCAGCCTAATCTTACCTGTTCTGTCTCATCCGCATGTTTTTGTCTTAAATAACATCTAAATTTTGAACTATAGGATTAAAAATCCAACCGTTAGATCAAAACATAGGATTAGATGTAATCGATACTTTCGAATCTCAACAATGATCCAATGATCTCAAGTTTAGATGATTTCAGCAAATAAAACATCCGGATAATGTTTAGCAAATCTCAACCCCAAAAGACTACTAGAGCGATAACAAAGAGTTGACACCGCACCTACGCACTAGACCTGCAATAGATTCAGCTCCACTAGAGGGATACTGCCGTCGAGACTTGAGGAAGGCAACATGGATTCAGCATGAATATATATATATATGATACGAAACTGCTATTTTTCGGCATTGGACGTTCCAAACATAACAACTAAATTTAAGCATACATGGAATTCAGGACCTCTTGCTCTCAAAATAAATCCGATACTAATGGGTTAAAAACAATACGAATTGGTTCAAAACAATATATAAATAAGCATACTTCGAATTCAGGACCTCTTGCTCTTATAATAAATCGGATAATAATGGGTTAAAAACAATACGAATTAGTTCATTTCAAAAGCTTACGCTGTTAAAGTACTATGTCACTTCTAATTTTCTGCTCCTACATTACAACAAAACCGTTTAGATAAATTGGGGAAAAAAGCATTCATTGTAAAAGGACAATACCGGCAAGAATTTGCAATCGGTTACAGAATATCTGTTATAGCCTTGGAGAAACTATTCAATTCAAGTAGTTAACTGACAAATTGCTGATATCTAATCTACGCGGTCTAACATAATAGAAGGAAACAAGGCAGGAATTCCAATCACATCACCAGCTTTAAAACAGAGTGGAACCTAAAAGATTGTACACCAAGATTTTAAATCACAATTTTCACAGCTTCACGGCAAGGTCCTAAAAAAGCTACAGCAGCTATCACGGAAGCTATCTTTTCGTCGTGTTTTGAGTATTAAAAAAAAGAAATATGTATATAATATAAGTCACCCCCAAACAAATCATTAAACCATAGTACTTTAGAATGTGTTAATATTTTTATAATAAGAATATGAGTAAAGCTCGGAATCAACAAACAAGCTAATACATGTCAAAGACCATAACTGATAACTATATTATAATGTTCTTAACAAGTACTTAATCATCAAGAAATATGAATGCCGGATTATTGGAAAAGGGCAAGATGATGTCTTTTACTAGGTTTTCTCGTAGTTCATCCTTGTAAGAAATGCATTTGCCTTTTAATAATGTTGGATTTCAAACAGAGCCAATATTTTGGCCCGTGAGTACCTATGTAGGATAGCGGCATATAGCAGGGTTATTGCTATCTATAGCTCTTGTAGCTAATATAGTGGAACATTGATCCGTAGTTTCGCGTTTATGGTCCAAAAAAGCTATAGCACAGCTACACTAACTATTTAGAACATTGCTGTACACTAATGCTTTCATACGTTCAACCTTCAGATAGGGATGAAAATAAGAAGCCGTCGAGTGCAACAAATCACATGCAATTCACATTTTTCCAAAGTGAAGATGCTGTTTCTAAGCATTGAAGCAAAAGTTAGGCCAAGTGCATAGACAATTGGTGCAATGTTCATGTCATATATCTACAAAGAGGGCTCAATGATCATCCACATTCTTAGAAAAGATTATTGTAATTAAGCAGTCCTAAACCAATGATTCATTGCTCAACAAAACCTTATGCTCTTTCCTATTACTTTCAGCTTTGCAAAACATACAAAAATGAGCAGTTTATCATGCATGAAATGATTCAATTTGTTATCTCTGACCCCTCCCACATATATATATATATATATATATATATATATATATATATATATATATATATATATATATATATATATATATATATATATATATATATATATATATATATATATAGCACTCTACTACACACTATGGCAGATAGTACCGCATCATGCATGATTCAACAAATGTCTCCTCATAGTATCATTAGTTCTCTTCACAAAAGAAATAAAGAGGGAAAGAAAAGTATAGCACACTTTTATCCCCTCTCCTGGCTGCAGCCGCCTCAAAAACCTCTCAATACTCCTTGACTTGCACGTCTCTCTCTCTCTCTCTCTCTCTCTCTCTCTCTCTCTCTATCTCTCTACACACATGCTCCCTATAAGTATCAGTCGGTCACCAGAATCAGCAAGAACTCCCACTTCAATCTCTTCCCACTAAACCTCTTTACCTTTCTCCGCTAACTTGCATAGACTGCCATAGGCTGCACTGCTAGCATGGGGGGAGCTACTAACCTGCCACCGGGTTTCCACTTCTTCCCCTCAAACGAAGAGCTCGTTGTCCATTTTCTCCGCCCCAAGGCCTCCCTCCTCCCATGCCACCCTGACATCATCCCAACAGTACTTCTGCACCGCTATGATCCATGGGAGCTGAATGGTGTGTAACTACATTCTCACCGCTACATATTCGATCTCATCCATTTCTATAACTGTTACGGTTAAAATCGATTCCTGATAGTAACCTTTCAAAGGCAAAGCACTTCAAGCTGGGAACCAGTGGTACTTCTTCAGCCATGCAACACGAAGTAGGACATCACCACATGGGTATTGGAACACCATTGGTGCTGAAGAAACAGTAACAAGTGGTGGCTGCAATGTTGGCCTGAAGAAGACACTCATCTTCTCCATTGGAGAGCCATTCGAGGGCATCAAAACCAACTGGATCATGCATGAGTACCACCTGCTTGACGGAGGCTACAGTGCCAGTGGTATCACCAACTCGACTGGCTCAAGCTCTAACAGGAGGTCCCACAAGAAGAGAGGTCACTCAAGCACGGTGAGTTGCATATACCATGCATTTTGCTTCTCGGCGGTCAACGGCCTAATCACAGTTAAGGGCAAACTGGTATACATAATCAATGCATGATCATTACAGGAGTCCACCAACTGGGTGATATGCCGAGTGTTCGAATCAAGCTGCGGTTCACAAGTGAGCTTCCATGACGAGGGCACGGAGCTTTCATGCTTAGATGAGGTGTTTTTGTCGCTAGACGACTATGATGAAGTGACTTTGCCGAAAAATTAGAACCCTAGTCAGTAGAGCTAGCTGACGGCAGGTTCTACGCCTATCACCATTTAATTAGCTATGGTCGTGATGATATCTACTTAAGCTGCTGCATTTTGGATGATCAAATGGCGTGATAGGCATTGAACCTAACCCAGTCTATCCTAGATCATGCATTACCGTGTAATTTATTACCCTCCAATGGGTAAAAACCTTGAGCTTGTGTCTGATAACTGTCAACTGTGGCATATGTGTGAAACACGAGTCTATTAGCTAAGATTTAAGAGACCAGCTAATTTTCTTAGGGTGTGTTTGGTTCATGGGATGAGGTTGAATGGGATGGGATGGTCCTATACCATTTAGTTCCATTATTTTGGGTGAATGAGATCGTTCAGCATCTAGAGTGAATATTCCTCAAATTTGTATCACTTGATCTAGGATGAGATTCCATTCAAGCAATCAAACGCATGGATAACTTTTTTCTTAAACTATCTCATACATATACCACTTGGTACAGACAACTAAACACACCCTTAACAATTTGGTGGCTTGCTTTGACTCATGAGGGACGTGCTTTGGATCATCATTCGATGTAATCAAAGCGTGCACCATATGGCAGCTTGTGGGTTAGGGCCGGAATGATGTAGAGATGTGGCTACAGGCTTGCGCAGTTGCTATTGCTTCCTTCCTCTCCAACTTATCCTGGTATTTATCTATATGTGGACAATGGTGTTGCACTCACAAAGAAAAAAGGGACATTCATGAGATGCTTCTGTCTATAACAGAGGTTAAGAAAGGTGAAGGTGGCTGGTGGAGCTTACGCAAAAAGCATATTGCCATCTATGCCGTCAATGGGATAAGCCTTGAAGGTCATGTGGGTCTGCATGGACGCGCTCGCAAGGCAAGCATGCGTGATGGCGTGAGGGAAGTAGTGCTCCCATGAACTCACCAAACTTGCCAAACCAGCTATTAGGTGTACCCTACTAAAGTTTCCAAACCCTGATTGGTTCTTCAATGCCTAATGGATGGCTTTAGGACACTAATAGTGGCGCAGTGGCTATGATCAGTAACTTTACGTACTCAAAAGTTTTGACAAATTGAGAAGTTTACCCTTGGAAATGCTAGGATATAATCAATGCATGTACTAGGG
Source organism: Rhipidocladum racemiflorum (assembly GCA_036346355.1). NCBI lineage: Eukaryota > Viridiplantae > Streptophyta > Magnoliopsida > Poales > Poaceae > Rhipidocladum > Rhipidocladum racemiflorum. Next base: position 28,900,931 of record CM070571.1, read on the forward strand.
GGAGTTGTTAATTCACCTATTCATGATTTCAGATGCATGCATGCCCTGAAACAACCTAGAATATTATTAATTAAGCAAATAAAGCTAGTAAGATTAATCAGTATAGTAATCAACTTTTTGTGTGTGTAAAATTTAATTTTGTGAGTAAAACGAATAGAAATAAATTTAGGGATTGTCGTTAGACCCGCAGGCGAGGTATAGACTAGCTACATGCCCGTGCGTTGCTACGAAAAACAAAATTGATAACGAAAAATAAAGATTAAAAAATAAAAAAAATTATTTTACAAGATCAAACATCTATCTTTAACGCTTCGTTTCTTATGAAAGCTGGCTAATTAAAGCAACGTTTCGTTTCTTGAGTAGGGCAATTAAGCAGGGCAATTAAGTAGAGCAATTAAACAGGGCAATTAATGACGTGTAGAATGGACCACTGCCACCAAGTGGTGCTTTAGAATAGTAGAGATTACCGAGATACCAGACCTGTTGGGGTCGGGTCGACATCTCTCGCTAGATCGGATTCATCACTCGGCGATCCTAACTTACCTGTTTGGATTGCAAGTATCCGTAGCAATTTAGAGCGAATAGTAGAGCCACCACTTGGTAACTCGGTAAAAGGAGCAAAGTAACTTGGTAGCTTCGACCAAGCCAGTAGCCTCACAACCAGCCTCAAGACCAACACAATAGGTGCACCCTCCCTTTGGAGCTCGTCGACCGAGGCAAGAAGGAGAGCCATGCCCTCATTTACAGCCGAAAGGAACAAAGACAGTACGCTCTTTTACCATTCCAAACTGAAGGCAGCAGCCCAGCCACTTCCTCAGCTGAGCCAAAGCAACCGAGCCCCCTTCATTCCACAGAGCAAACCAAAGGCAAAGCAATCAAGAACACCACCATCTTTTCCTCCACTCCAGCCTTAGAACCAAGAGCAAGAAGGAGCACCCAAGAGCCAGCCGGCCAAGAAGGAGGAAACCTCAAGCCATAGCACAAGAAGCCAGAGGAGGAGGAGAAGACTTCAAGCGAGAAGAGGAGCTAGAAGACAGCCTCAAGCCAGAGTAAGAAGAAGAACCCCAAGCAAGTTGTAAGAAGGCCCGAAGGGGAGTCGAACCGAACCTCGACCACCTCTTCTTCCACAACCCCGGCAACAGCACCAACACCCTTCCCTCGAATCAGCAAACCTCAGGTACACCCTAATAGTAGTAGCAGCAGTACTACTAGCAATATAGGATTGCTTGGAATGGGTAGATCGGGTTGGCCCTTAGCCTTAGTAGGGTGGAGCCCTAAGGGTTGATAGCTCATCCCCAGGACATCTATTGCTCCCTGACAATAGGAATCGTGAATATCGAGGCTTGCCTCCTACCTAGAATTCCACTTCAACATCGACTAATCCATATTAAATCAAAATAAGAAAAATGCAATCCAAAACCTTAAAAGCATGCAAACAATCAGTAAGACTACTTTTAGGGGAGCCAGCCAGTGGAGGGGGAGATTGGAGTGTAGAGCGGAGAGAGAAGGGAGAAGAGGGAGAGGAAGAAGTAGGCGAGCCATCAGCCAAAAGAGGGGAACTGGTGGTGCTCGGCCAAGAGAGGAGTAGAGGAGAGGTGGAGGGGGTAGAGGCAATCGGAGGGGGAGGTCCAATGGGCCAATAGTGGAGAGGAAGAGAGGAGAAGGTGGCCGGGGTAGAGCCGGCCTTAGGGGAGGAGCTAGGTAGAGAGAGAGAGAGAGAGAGAGAGAGAGAGAGAGAAGGGAGGGTAGAGGGGGGAGGAGGGAGTTGGCCGGGCCGGAGTGAGGCCGAAGTAGAGGGCGGTGGCCAGAGAGTGAGGGAGGAGCAGCACGGATAGGGTGCAGTCAGTAGGGCCTAGAGAGTGGGGGGAGGAGAGGCAGTGGCGATCTGAGGAAGAGGGGAGGCACTAACGAGGGAAGGACCGGCGGGAGATGCGGCGGCGACTAGCCGGAGGCTAGCCGCAGGGAAGCTCAATCCCAGGGGAAGAGGAAGAGAAACTGAGCAGGAGGAGACTTCGGCTAAAGAAGAAAAGAAAAAGAGGAGAGAAGAAAGGAAGAGAGAAAGAAAAAAAAAAAGAGGAAAGAAAAGAAGAGAAGAGAAGAGAAGAAAAGATGAGAAAAAGAAAGAAAAAGAAAAGGGGAAAAAGAAGGGGAAAGGTTAGAAAATTTCGTCTCCCATACGAACTGTGTAGGTTAAACTACCATATATTGGTCGTAAGGAAATTTGATGTAATTCCAAAAGCTGCGATTAAATAGGTAATAAGTGTGCAAAGTTGCAAAAACGGTATTAATTAAATTGCTATTGTTATTACTATTAAAATACTAAAATATGGGGTCAAATGAGCGGGTTTAGTTAAGGGGCAGCCTCCCCTTTATTGTCCTTAGTCATCCGTAGAAGATTGTACACCGTAAGATTGTTATATATTAATTCCCATAGATTTAATACTCTATTTGTCAGGGCTTGAATTGAACCCATCAAGAGATCACCTTTAGATTTCGAGTGAGGCCGAGTATTATAATCCTTATCCAGGCAAGTTTCTTTTGATCATATTCATCAAAGTTTTCATTTGATTTTAGATACACATTCTATCATCAATACATGAGAAAAGTATATTGCAAATGAAAGCCTTAATTCGGTCACAGATGAAAAGATGATTTAAGATATGATTCATTGCGGTAAGACCAGTATGGACCTATTGAGGCATATTGGTAAGACCAACTGGTAAGATCGGTAAAGCCATTGAGGCAAAATCGATAAGACCAGAGAAACTGGTAAGGCCATTGAGGCAAAACCAGTAAGACTAAGGAAAACTGGTAAAGCCCGTTGAGGCAAAACCAGTAAAACCAAGGGAAGCTGGTAAGACTGGTAAAGCCCGTTGAGGCAAAACCAATAAGACCAAGAGAAAATGGTACTCCCTCCAGTTTGATAATAGATGTCGTTTTGGACATCGACACGGTCTTCAAAACACAACTTTGACCACTAATTTTTATTATAATATATTTATAAAACCCAATAAAATTATAATATTATGAAAGTACTTCTCGAGACAAGTCTACACATATAATTTTCATATATCCAATTTAAATATTTAAAAATATATTGATAGTCAAAGTTTTAGAAGTTTAACCATCACTATGTCCAAAACGACATCTATTATCAAACTGGAGGGAGTAAGACTGGTAAGACCGTTGAGGCAAGATCAGTAAGACAGAGGGAACTAGGTGGTGCAAACCTACGCAGAGTTAAAATGTTGAATTTGGATCTATCTCCTGGACTGTGAGCTTCAGAAGCTAGTCTATCTCATTTATGAGTGTTAGTAGTCTTTCCTTTGAACTTAATCTTGCATCGTTTTTATTTTAATAAAACCTATTTTGAGAAAAAGGTTGAGAATAAGAAAGTGATGTTCTAGTAAAAGTGAAATTAGTTTCTCATTATTGCATATTGCTATTAATGCTTGTTGAATACTTTGTACTCACTTTTATTTAATTCCCCCTTCTCTTAGAAAACTACTTCGGTAGTCAAGCGACGGGTTTGGACTTGGATCCCAAGGGTATCTACGAGGCAGAGGGTGATGGTCACCTGTAGAATCAAGTGTACAAGGATATCAGCTACCAGGAGGGTTAAGATGTTGGATAGACCGTACACCCGCTTGGTTGGACCTTGGGTGAGTAGTACTATTGTATTCTATTTTTGTTGTACTTGGATCTATGTATAATTAATGAATTAAACCTATAGCCCTGCATGGCATGGAATGTAATAGTTACATTTTAGTCTCTAATTCTTGTTCTGTTGCAACACTCTAAATACAGTATAGTAATTGATAAAGTATCAGGCTGCTCGATATTTTGTTAGGTACTATGCCGATATTCGTGTAATTAACTCGGCGTAATGACAATGCTACTGTTATTACCCTGGGCTAATTATGTGGGTCGCCACATGCCGTAACTTTTCCTGACTTAATAAACATGATAAAGGTCCAACATATATAAGTGATTGGGGTTGACACATGGAAAAACAAACAAACGATCAATTATATTTATGCCAGTGGTCTATATGTGTTATTTTTTTAGTTGTTCTTTGGTAATTATTCTGACAATGTAGCATTTTTTTAGCTGAACAGAAAAGATTTTGGAAATTGACAACTGGATAACAAGTTTATTATAACCACTAGTTCTGTATATGCAGCAACATCATATACATACATAGTTACATACAGTATCTCATTGAGCACTAATGCCACTTTGATTAAGCCAATATGATGAACAACATTAGTCTTTGCAGAAACAAAACATAAGCCACCTAAAAGGTAACCATGTAAGATTGGAATTTAGTTATTCTAGCTCTAACATTGCATCGTATTCTATTCCAAAATACTTAAATTAATTTGATCAGGCAAAGCAATTACAATATCAAAATGCAATCAAGAGGAACCAGTGTAGTGATTATGAGGTTTGAACAGACCATAAGTAAGTATAATTGGCAGAAGCATATACCTGAATTACATTCAGATCAAGTATATCGTGAATCTTGATAATAGGATTTGTTGCCTCTTAGGGGAAGGAGCTAATGTCATACAGTTGATGGTGTTTCAGAAGTCCCGACATGAGGGCAACAATATGTTAGTGACTTTGTTCAGCTTTTTGGATGAAGAAACTTGTCCAATTTCTTTTGTTTTTTTAAGGAAATGTCCAATTTCCTTTCTGAATGAAAACGTATCGGGAGACTATTAGAGTGGTGAATTCAGTAGCATGTTTCATGAATTATATCCACACTTGTAAGCCCAAATAACTCATTTTACATCCTTACCCACTATAATGAGTTTTGAACTATTAATGCAAGGTAGACAATGGCGATAAATAAAACTCATAGGCCAGTATACCCAAAGAACTAAATTTGTTCCCTTAACCTGTAACAGCATCTTTAAACTACTGTCATACTTCGTTTTTCTGACAAGTAGCTGAACCTGCAACCCAAACTGAAATGGCTGAAATACAGTCCAGACAGGTTACCTCAGGGGGTTTGTTTCTATCTGCCAGCAAATAGTACTTTACCTCATAACCCAACTAATGATGCTGAAATTTAGAATGCTGAAGACCAATAACTGTGTGTTCTATATTAACATCATTTACTCCTATCATACTTTGAAGAGGATGCGTGCCTAACTCCCCAGTTGGGCTCCTCATGTCAATTCAAAAGCCAACTACTTTCTGAATCCGACGCTTATTTTGCCTGCTATCTTGGCTAGTTTGCTTATTACATTCGCAAACCCATTGGCCTTCTCATAGTCACACCAACCTCTGTAAAGGGGCTCCATAGCATAGAGCAAACTCTATGATGGAGGTAACTCCCTTCGGTGTACATGCTTTACTGAATTGCCAAACTCTATGTTTCTGAAAGCCATCTGGCTAGTTTCTTTGCACATATTAGAAATAGACAATTGAAAACTTTATAGATGGGTTAGGTCCCTGTAGTTTTCAACAAGTACAGATGGTGTGCCTAAGATGGTGACACAACATTTTCTATCCATGTGTAAGTGCAATTGCCGACGGGGCCACATTCATGCAATTTGCTATTTTTTGCCTAGGCACTAATTATGTTCATGATATGCGTAGTGTGGCCAAGTTCACTTCAATAATGTCACTTCAAAGACGTCAATGTAGAACCGAAACAGAAAAAAAATTCTTCCAAGCTTGGGGGCATTCATTCTGTGCGGACCAATGCAACTTATATCAAAAACCCATCTTCATATCCAATTTACGACCACATGTTTATCATACCAATGCACAGTATCTGACAATTTCCATGCCATTGACCAGTATTTGGCAATGAAACATCTTACCACAAAATAATTATGATATGGAATTTTGCTTCAATTATGCAGTCATGGAAACAAAATTATTGTCACATGGTATAATTCTCCTTAAAGTTTTTCAATCCAGAAAACATTGTTACATTCAATATAAAGTTTCTAGCCATGCAATACAATCTGGCCAGGAACAGCTGAAACTGAAATGCAAAATATTTGTGTGATTGGAGGCTCAAAAACAGAGCCCCCACAGCACAATATCTGATTATTTGATGTTGACCTGCCATCAATGATTGTTATGCAATAGCAAGAAGTCAACTGGTGACCATTTGAATCTGACTTGTCAATAAAGCATGCAGATGTGCAAAGGATTATGGACTCTTTTCAGTTCAAAATTACTCCTGCATGATTATCTGCTTGTGTGGAGTGTGAAACAAAGAAGAGCTTGGCAGTTGACACACAAATTTAACAATAGTTCTGTGAAGCATCTGGACCAAGAGGAACAAACATACTTTTGATTATACATCAAATGCCGAGTGGTGAATCAGTTGTTTGTGTAGATTTGCTATGCTGCAGGCATACAAAGCCTCTCTTGTGCTCCATACCAGGCAGCATACTTGCTGGTTTTGTGAGTGAGAATTGAGGAATCGTGCAAGAGAGCGTGTATGTACCCCATCAACTTCTAATCTAAGCGTAATGCAACGTGAACCGTTTTCCAAACCAGAGCTAAGTTGAGCCCATTTCACCAATCACTTCCTTCATATTATCATGATAAAACATTCCTGCATAATATTAATCAAGCTTGAATATAATTATAGAAAACTAGGTAGAGTTCTACATTATGTAGTATATGATCATCTATTAACTACTTAAATCATGAATAGTTGCAAAGCTACAACTTAACTGAATCAATCTGATTCTAACTGCTCTGTTCAAAGAAAGGTTGAATTTAGGCCCATTGCGCTAGCCACTCTCTACCCCGTCCTTTTGCCACTGGAAGTCTTACAGCCTGGAGACAACCCTATCAAAACTTAATTTAATTCTCAATTATTCTGGGCACATTGGAACCTTTCAGGCCTCAATACGACGAAATCTTGGACCACTGGCCTACATAGGGCTCATTTAAGCCCATCTCACCAATTGCTTTCTTCCCCCATGCTCTGATAAGACATTCTTCCTCTACAACTGTAGTAATTGTGTAAAGACACACACAATTTGTGTAGGGTACGGGATACCAGTGCTACAAGGCATTTGACAGAACCAAGATAGAAGGACTCAACTCAGCTGTTTCAGATTTTTCAGTAGTCGCTTCTTTCTGCATAGATAAGAGATTTTTTTCCCTCTCCAAGCTAGAACGTAACCGTGGCAAAAACTACCCAGGTTAAAATTCTCACATCATGGCAATACCAGGGTTCACTAAATCGCTCGTGCGATTTTCGCATGAACAGTAATTTTCGATAATCGCAAAAATCGAGTCGAAAATCGGCCGAAAATCGTTTAAAAACCGGATGAATTCAAAAACCAAATTTTTTCAAAAAAATTTCAAAAATCGTCGATTTTCGTGGAAAATCGACCGGTTTTCGTGGAAAATCGACGATTTCGTGTGGAAAATCGATGAACTTGTTGAACTTTTTGTGCGATCGATTTTTGTAGCGATTTTTGACGAAAATCGACCGATTTCCACCGATTTTCGACCGGTTTTTGACACGTAAATTTTTTCGAATTTTCGAATTTTTTCGAATTATTTTTTGAATTAGATCGGTTTATCGACCGGTTTTTGATATCGGGCCGCGACGATATGGCCGAAAATCGCGAAAATCGCACGATTTTCGTCGATTTTGTGAACCATGGGCAATACCTATCCATTCATCAATAATAATAATAATAATAATAATAAAACAAATCCACCATTGTGAAAGATCATCATGACTGAAACCTTCTTGTGAACACCAAAGCAGTCTCACACCGTGCTTGGACTTGGTACGTCAACGTCACCAAGCCAAACCCTAAACCCCGAAAACCAAAATCCAGCATAAAATTCCGGTAATTATCACATCACTGATCCACTGGCTACACGAATTTCAACGTGGGAGCCCAAATCATCATCTAAAAATCACACGGGCCAGAGCAGTGATGAAGGTGCGGGGGAAGGCGGAGGGGTGGCCCAAGCACGGGGGAGGCGGAGGAGTGGCCCAGGAATGGGGGAGGGGCGGTGCGGGCGTGGGGGGCGTGGGCTCGGGGAAGGAGGAGGGGCAGCGTGGGGGAGGCGCAGGGGCGACGCGAGGGAGGCGGACGGAGAGAGGAGTTCGGGAGTTGGAAGGTGCGAGAGGTGAGGGGAGAAGTGTTCAAAGTAGGAGAGATCACCTGGTGGATCACGCGAGGTAGGAGTCCCCGGGGACGCTCCGTAATCGGCGGCTCCGCCTCCGGAGTGCGTCGCCGGCGTCCGCGGCGGTAGGGAGAGGAGTGGTTTGTGATTGGTTTGAAAGGTTCAGGGGGCAATCTGTGAGTTCTCACGGCAAGCGACCACCGTTTATGCGGCTTTTACGTGTTCTATAAATAAAAAAGCCAGATGTACAACACTTCAGTTAGGAGATAATCTTGTCGCTGCAATTCCCTCAAAAACATCCTCACTCCAAACTCAGGCCAGTATAAAATCTTTTAAATGCTGAAATGTAGTAGAGGGGTGTATATATATATAGGGTAATATATATATGGGGAGATATATAGTGCAAACCTTCTTTACCGTGAAAACTCCGTGAAACCCACGTGTAAAAGTTTTAAAAAATTCTCAAAAAATTATCATATGTAGGGGAGATGAGGTTCTACAACCCTGTGAAATTTTAAGACCAAACTCAATTGCATTTGAAAGATATAAAAAAGACAAATTCAGTATGAATAGTGATTTTTCACTATTTAGCACTATTCATTTTGCAATTTGTCTTTTTCATATCTTTCAAATGCAATTGAGTTTGATCTTCAAATTTCACAGGGTTGTAGAACCTCACCTCCTCTATGTATGGTAATTTTTTGAGAATTTTTCAAAACTTTTATACGTGGGTTTCACGGAGTTTTCACGGTAAGAACGGTTTTCACGGAGTTTTCACGGTAAAAGGGGTTTGCACTAGATATCTCCCCTATATATATATATATATATATATATATATATATATATATATATATATATATATATATATATATATATATATATATATATGAAAATGATTCTATACTACTCGCACTCTCAATATACCACTTAAATGATGTTGTTATACCTCTTTATCCTATTGAGTATACTCTTATACTGATTATAAGATACTCTAAAGTGAGTTTCACGAAAAATTTTATCATAGTCCACCATTTATAGCATAATTTATGTATATAATCTTTTTATATATGAAAATATATATATAGCAAAACAAAGGGCTCTGATGACTTTTTTTCAACTATGTTGCATCGAAGTATTTTAGAATTATTATTGAAGTATAACGAAAATGATAAATAAGTATAACACGTTCGTTTAATACTGGAGGAGGGAGTATGTACTCCCAAGAGTACAAAAAATAATTCATATATATATATATATATATCTATATTATGATTACCTAGGGCACCATGATCCAAAATGGGTATTTTCCTTATGTATTTACATTTGAAAATTTTAATATGTTGAATTTAACCAGTTTACTAACTAGTTCAAACAAGTTTTAACTGAAATTCAAACTAGAGTTTCCTTTTTTGATGATAGTTTGATGTAGGTGTCGATGTTTAGGACGAGGGGTCCCTAGATCAAGCTTACGAATGTATTTTGGATTGCCTTTATTTATTCAAATGACATTGAATGGAAAACTAGGGATGGATGAAAATTATGTTGTATTGCTTTTCTCTAGACGAAGTACAGAATGACATATTACAAGACTGCCTAATGCTATCTTGTTTCCTTCTTATTGTTGCTCTTCGTCGTTGTCGTGTTGTGTGTGTCTTGTTTGTTGCTATTGTTATCCTTTATGGCGGGAGAATCCTATTTATAGCATCGAAGGGACGACAGTTGTCATCTTCAGAGAGGTGTCTTCCCGCCAAGAGGCGTCGTTTGGTCAAAAGGTGTTGTCGGTGTTTCGGGCACCGGCTAGTGAATTTGTATAGGTCGACGGGGGTGCACGCTCCCTCTCCTCGAACGGCTTGACTCGGGTGAGCACAAGATGTATACTGGTTCGGGCAGAACGTCCCTACTCCAGTTCGTGTGAGTTGGATGGTATTGATCTTCTTCTCTTGTTCGTTGTTTTACACGCTTGCCCTCCCCCCCCTTATATAGGCGAGGTGGGAGGTTACACTGTTGGTTTGAAAAAAAGAGGAAAAGACTGTGCTCTCGGTCGTCCAAAAGTGGCGGGCTGATGGGACTGGCTGCCGGCTCCTCCTGCCCTGCTGCTGGTCGCCGTAGTTGCTGCGCCGCTCGCAGTAAATGCAAGGGTCGGGAACTTGTGCCGCCGCGTCATCGTTATTATGGCTGGCATTTAATGCGCTCGATACGCAATAAATGCCGTCGCTTCTCCGGGATATCGGAGACCAGGTCGTGGTTTCGGACCTTACCCGTGATCGTAACCGGGCCTCGATCGGCCTGGTCGGCCCATACGTCTTTTGGGCCGAGGGTACCCATGGTGCGGTACTCGTCAAGAGCCCCGAGCCCCTGTAGGTCGGAGAGATGCCCGGGTTTTGCTTCCGTGTCGCAGACGCCTGACTTGATCGAGTTCGACCGGTGCGAGCGCATCGCTGGTGTAGCCCCGAGCCCCGAGCTGGTTGGAGAGCAGGTTGGGGTTACGCTTGTCTCGGCCGCCGCTTCAGACGGGTACACGATCGCGCTTGGTCCAGAGTCTTCGACCGGTAAGGCGTGAAGCGCACCCGTGGGTGCAGCTTTCAAGCCCCGAGCTGGTCGGAGAGCGTGCTCGGGGTTAGGCCTTGTCCATTTCTGCCGCCGTCTTAGGGACACCCGACCGCGCTTGGTCGGGAGAGCTGACCGGTGCGCGAGCGCACCCGTGGGTGTAGCCCCAGCCTGGTCGGAGAGCAGGTCTGGTTAGGCCTTGTCCGGCCGCCGTCAGACGACACCCGACGCGCTTGGTCGGGAGAGTTTTCGGCCGGGTCTTGTGGCCTTCCGGTGTAGTGCTTGAGCCCCCGAGCCGGCCTCGGAGAGCGTGTCGGGGGTTAGGCCTTGTCCGTCTTGCCGCCCGTCAGTACACGATCGCGCTTGGTCGGGAGAGTCTTCGACCGGTGGCCAAGCGCACCCGGGTGTGACCCGAGCCCCAGCTGGTCGGAGAGCGTGTCGGGGTTAGGCCTTGTCCGCCATTGCCGCCACAGACGGACACCCGACTGCGCTTGGTCGGGGAGAGTCTTCGACCGGGTGCGCGCGAGCGCACCCGGTGGGTGTAGTCCCCGAGCACCTGAGCTGGTCGGAGAGGTCCAATCGTTGTATATTTCTATACCCGGCGCCACGCAGTCGCGCGATATCTGGCGCCAGGCGATGATCGCCTTTGGCGAATACAGTGGCATCCGGCCGCATCGCCGGGCGTCTGATGGGCTGGTCGCCCGGCGAGCACGCGCGCTGTGCCAGACGCTGCGCTTGACCCGGCGGGGCTAGTTGCGGCTCGTTTACACCGGAGCCGGGCGAAGTTCTTTGTCGGGTGGAGGGATTTACCATCTCGTCCGTGTTTTACGCCCGTCCGCAGTGTGGGACCTGGAGGGGTGAGACGCGCGCTTGCCTTCGCTGCTCGAGCGCCGCTCTCGTGGAGCTTTCAAGCGAGTGATCCGGTGGAACTGGTGGCCCCTCGCGAGGGGTCCCTAGCGACGATCCCGACGCTGGTGTCCGACCCCACTTGGGGTGATCCATGAAGAACCTTTCCTTACTCGATCCCAGATCGGACCTTGGACCGCTCACGATCTAGGAGTGCGGTACTGCCGCCGTCGGCAGGCTCCGGGAGAGCGCGAGGTATGGTCCCGGACGTGAGTTTTAAAGGCGATTGGTCGTCCGCCGACTCCAAGGGGCCCATTGGGGCTCGCCTTGTCCTCACCTCTTGCTCGTTTTTCGCCATGGTGGAGCCGGATTCGTTTTTGCGGCTGGTTTCTCGCACCCCTTAGTGCTGGGCCGGGCCTTAGGCGCGGTCCGGCGAACTCTTGAACGGCCCTGGGGCTTTGGTGTCGTCGATTGTGTCCCCGGTCCGGCCTGGGAGCGGAGACTGAGAGGGCGCTGGGAGCGCTTTTCGAGGTGGCGCCTGTTCTTCCTGCGGTTTTCTGACAGTATTTAACGTTTTGCGGGGGGTTTGGTAATTGGCGTACTTACCGCGACGTGGATAGGTGGCGGAGGAGGATCAGGCCGAGCTGATGTTTTTGCGAGCGGTCGGCCGAGAGATCAGTGATCGGATCGGGGCGATGGACTCTCAACCAGGCTCGAGCTCGCTGGGGAGTGCCCTGGCCCGCGTGCCCGACCACGTGGAGGCTTCGGTGGCGACCGGTGCTGTTCTCAGGGCTGCCTCGGCACTGGTTTGTACGCTCTCCTACTATGACGGCATCGACCTTGATACAGTAGCGGGGTTGCTGCGAACCGGTCCGAGGAGGAAGTCGACGCCTTGGAGCTTCGGGTCGAACCGCACGCCAGGGCGATTGCCGACCAGGTTTCCCCGACCGACGTCCTTCATAGATGAACGATAAAGGGAATTTAAACAGCTTTTTCTTTGCTCTTTCTAAATTTGTAAGGAACTGGTATGTGTTTTGCCCCGTGCTTGTTTTTCGCACCCTTTGTTTGCGATGGCCATCGTTATCGCCCATAGCCCTGGGGACCACGAGGTCGGGCGTAGGTTGGTGTGTGTGCTCTACAAAGTGAGGAGCGGAGAAACACGAGAGCGTTTAGGAACGTCTTGATCGGTCGGTAGCGGCCAGTGGGAGGGTGCTCCCGACCAATCGTGGGTCGCTTCGCAGGCACTTCCTTCTTCCATACTATTTCACAACCGTAGCCGCCGGGGCGTAGGCCGTAGTACTTCTGGTCGAAAGTTTGGCGATTTCGGGAGGACCCGGCAATTGGTCGTGTTACCAACCCACGGGACTCTTATAGCCCCCGAGTGGTGCGCGGCGGTTTGGCTGTCATCGCCGCGCGCCACTTTGAAGTAGCAACAACGAATGCAGGGAAAGAGGATATTCACTTATCTTTCTTTACGACCGGCGAGGCTCTCGAGGCGTTTTTTTGTTCAACGCAGAGAATCGGCGGCGCTTTGGTTTCCGCACCGTTAGTTTTGACGCTTCGGCTTCCACACCGTCGTCTTGGAAAGGCGCGGTCGTAGTTAATGCTGGTGGGTACCCCCTCAGCGCGTCGCTTCGTCTGGCTGCGGATCGCCTATAAATAGGCGAGCGATGGGCGCTGGGACTTCATCCAGCGACGTTGAGGCCTGCTACTGACTCGCTTTCATGGCTGCCTCGCCCTCTCATCCTTGTTCCAAGGTCGAGAGCCCACCCATCGATGAGATCGACTGGGACGCCTTTCAACAAGAGGCGGAGGACGAGGAGTTGGAGCGACGAGCCAGTCGCTTTGAAGCGGCGGCCCCGTTGGGCGACGGGATTGATTGGGAGTCGCTGAGCCGAGGCTGGAGGCGGAGGAGGAGGAGCGGGAACGGGAGCGGCAGGCTGCGGTCGTTGAGCCGAGGGAACCGCTGCCGCGAGCGCCCGAGCGATTGGGGGAACAGGACGCCGTTCCCCCTCGTGCCCCTTCTCCTTCAGGGAGCCTGGAGTCTTCCGCGACGTCCAGGCCCGTGCTAATGAATGCGCCGCCGGTCGCCCCAATCACGCTGCCGTACACCTCTCCGTCGGTGGACCCCTCTGTAGCAAGGCCCGAGTTCCCCCGGGAACCATAGAGGTCACACAGGGGGGGCGGGGGGCTTCCGGCTCTTGGCGCCGCACCCGGGCAGATCGAGGCTCTCCCGTCGCGGATTTCGGCGACCCGACCAGTTTCTGCTGCGCTTTGCGGCAAAAATTGTGCGGGAAGCCGAAGCCGCGTTTGGAGAGGGACGATAAGTCCGGAGATCACCGAGGCGAGGAGGACCCTAGAATAAGATAAACTTTTTTGTTTTTTAGACTTCACGTTTCTCAAAGAACGTAAATGCTGTTGAATCGGAAGAAATAAAGGTGTTTGGATTCTCCGGAGGTTTCGTGTGCGCTTTTTCGCTATCTTTTCGGGTGTGTTTTTCCGGTGAAGCGCGCCGGGATCACTGTTCTTGGGTCCGAGGGGACCAGCCGAGCAGTGATCGATGTGTTCAAGCGTTTTTTCCGAAAAGTAGGCGAAGAAGTTTAACACGAGCGTTCGCATCCCGACGCTACACGTAGGCTCGACCAAGGGTCGGGCTGCTCACGGTAGTAGACGAGGTAAAAGAGAAATGGACTAAGGGTAGAATCGTCTTAGCTTTTCAATATTCCAGGCGTTGGACAAGATGTTGCCATCGGGATCCTTGAGCCGGTAAGTGCCGGGTCGAAGGACTTCCACTACAGTAAAGGGACCTTCCCAAGGAGAGGAGAGCTTGTGCTTGTCTTTGTTGGACTGAACCTGGCGCAGACCGTGTCGCCTCGTTGAACGCCGACCTCTAACCTTGCGGTTGTGGTAGCGCCGTAGTGCTCGCCGGGTACTTGGCCGAGCGGATGATGGCGATATCCAGCGCTTCGTCGAGCCTGGCCGACAGCGTCTTGTTGAGATTCGAGCCCCGGGTTTCGCCGAAGGCTCGAACCCTTGGGGCGCCGTAGTTTAAGTCGATTGGCAAGACGGCCTCGCCCGACGCCAAGAAGAATGGCGTGAATCCGGTCGATCGGGTTGGGGTGGTCCGCAGCTCCAGAGTACGGAGGCACCTCACCGCCCAACGCCCCGCGTATCTCTTCGATCTTCAAGATCCGTGGTTTGAACCCCTGTAGGATCATGCCGCTTGGCGCTGCTCGACTTGGCCGTTGCCGTGGATGGGCGACGATCGCCCAATCCACGCCGAATCTTGGCCGCCGCAGAGCTCGAGAAACTCCTTCCCCGTGAACTGCGTTCCGTTGTCGGTGATGATGGAGTTCGGGACTCCAAACCGGTAAACGATGTTGCGGATGAAGTCCGCCGCCTGCGCCGAAGTGATGGTCGTGATCGGCTTAGCTTCTATCCACTTGGTAAACTTGTCCATCGCAACCAGTAGGTGGGTGAAGCCCCCGGGCGCTTTTTTGAAAGGCCCAACCAGGTCGAGTCCCCAAACGGCGAAGGGCCAGGTAATAGGGATCGTCTGGAGGGCTTGCGCTGGGAGATGGGTTTGCCGGGCGAAGAATTGGCACCCTTCGCATGTCCGGACGATTTGTTCAGAGTCAGCTATAGCAGTTGGCCAGTAGAAGCCTTGTCGGAAGGCTTTCCCGACCAAGCTCCGTGACCCAGCGTGGTGTCCGCAAATTCCCACGTGGATGTCGTGGAGCAGCTCTCTTCCGTGGTCGACCGGGATGCACTTCTGGAGGATCCCAGAGGGGCTCCTTTTGTAGAGGTCGTCGCCGACCAGTACAAAGGATTTCGCCCGTCGAGCGAGGCGGCGGGCCTCGGTTGGGTCGTCGGGGAGGGAGCCGTCGGTCAGCCGATCGATGAAGGGTTTTCTCCAATCGGTGTTGGTCATCAGGATGTTGCAGCTTGGCTTGGTCATCTCAGCCTCCGATCGCCGGTCGTCCGACGGAGGTGCTTTCGACGAGTCACCCATCCGGTCGTCCGGACGGTCGGGTCGGATGGATGCTTGGTGTAGGTCGAGGACGAAAACCCCAGGCGGGACCGGCCCTCTGCCAGAGGCAAGATTGGCCAGACGGTCGGCCTCACCGTTGTTCCGTCTATAGCTATGGTGGAGCTCAAATCCCTTGAATTTCTGCTCCAGTTTGCGTACCTCTTGACAATAGGCTGCCATCCGACTATCGCGAGGTTCCGCGGCCTTCATGACTTGGTCGACAACCAGTTTTGAGTCGCCATGCACGTATAGCCGCTGCGCTCCGAGGTCGGCGGCGATGCGGAGGCCGGTAACGAGGGCCTCGTGACGGCGACGTTGTTGGTTGCGCCGTCAGCGGTCGGATGGCATATCGAGCCTGTTTCCGAGTGGGGAAACAATGACGACCCCGGCTCCGGCTCCGTTTTTGGTGAAGGATCCGTCAAAGTACATTGTCCAGTACTCCGGGTCTTCGAGCGGAGGTGGCGCCTGAGCTTCGGTCCACTCGGCGACGAAGTCGGCTAGAACTTGAGATTTTACGGCGCTCCGAGGGATGTATACTATGTCGTGCCCGTTGAGCTCGAGTGCCCATTTGGCGATCCTCCCGGAGGCGTCGCGGTTGTGGATGACCTCGCCAAGTGGTAGAGAAGTCACCACGGAGACGCGGTGCCGGTTGAAGTAGTGTACCAGCTTTCTTTTCGTGATCAGAACCGCGTAGATCATCTCCTGCATCTGTGGGTACCGCGCCTTGGACTCGGAGAGTACTTCGCTGATGAAATAGACCAGTCGTTGGACCTTGAGAACCCGTCCTTCCTCTGCTCGCTCCACAACGAGCACCGCGCTGACGACCTGGGTCGTGGCGGAAATGTAGAGCAGCAGAGGTTCTTCTGGCGCCGGGGCAACCAGCACTGGGGGAGAGGTTAGAAGAACTTTTAGCGCATCGAAGGCGTCCTGAGCTTCCTTCGTCCAGTTGAATCGGTCGGATTTCCTCAGGAGTTTGTAAAGAGGCAAACTGCGCTCGCCGAGGCGGGACGTGAAGCGACTCAAGGCCGCGAGGCATCCTGTCGACCTCACAGGCCCCTTTAAGGTTGCTGATCGGCCCCATCCTCAAGATTGCGGAGATCTTGTCTTGGCTGGCTTCGATGCCGCGTTCGGAGACGATAAAGCCGAGTAACTTCCCTTTGGGTACCCCGAAAACGCATTTTTCGGGGTTGAGCTTGATGCGGAACCGCCGAAGGTTCGCAAAAGTCTCTTCCAAGTCGGTGATGATGTCGCTGGCCTTCCTGGTCTTGACAACGATGTCGTCAACGTACGCCTCGACGTTACGGCCAATTTGATCGGAAAAGCACGTTTGCATACATCGTTGGTATGTAGCTCCCGCGTTTTTCAGGCCAAATGGCATTGTTACGTAACAGAACGAGCCGTACGGGGTGATGAACGAGGTCGCAGGCTGGTCGTCTTCCTTCATCGCGATCTGGTGATAGCCTGAGTAGGCGTCCAGGAATGACAGACACTCACACCCCGCGGTGGAGTCCACCACCTGATCGATGCGGGGCAGGGGGAATGGATCCTTCGGACATGCCTTATTGAGGCTTGTGTAGTCAACACACATTCTCCATTGCCCAGTCTTCTTTTTTACAAGTACAGGGTTGGCTAACCACTCGGGGTGGCGAACTTCTTTGATGAACCCCGCGGCCAAGAGCTTGGCGATCTCTTCTCCTATGGCCGTGCGCTTTTCTTCGTCGAAGCGACGCAGACGCTGGGCGACTGGTCTAGACCCAGGCCGGACGTTCAGAGAGTGCTCGGCGACTTCCCTCGGGATTCCTGGCATGTCGGAGGGCCTCCATGCGAAGATATCTCTGTTGGCGCGGAGGAAATCGACGAGCGCGCTTTCCTATTTGGCAGGAAGCGTGGTCCCGATCCGAACGGTCTTGATCGGATCTTCGGGGTCGATCTGGATAGCCTTCGTGTCCTCGGCGGATTTGAAGGAGCCCGACCCGGATTTGCCAGAGTCGGGAGCAGATTGCTGGGTCGTGGCCCGGAGGCCGGTGAGTTCGGCGGACGCGACGACCGCCGAAGCCAACTCGCAGCTGTCCTTCTCGCAGTTGTAAGCGAGTTGAAAAGACGCGGTCGCGGTGATCACCCCTCGCGGCCCGGGCATCTTTAACTTCAGGTAGGTGTAGTTGGGGATCGCCATGAACTTCGCGTAGCATGGTCTTCCCAAAATGGCGTGGTAGGAGCCGGCGAAATCCACGACCTCAAAGGTGGGGGTTTCGGTGCGGAAGTTGGCCGGGCTCCCGAACGTGACGGGCAGGTCGACCTGCCCGAGCGGGTGGGCCTCCTGGCCAGGGACGACGCCGTGAAAAGGCGCCTTACTTGGTCGGAGGCTTGGGCGGGGGATCCCCATGGCGTCGAGGGTCTCGACATAAAGAATGTTGAGACTGCTACCACCGTCCATGAGCACCTTGGTCAGGCGCTTTGTCCCCACAATGGGATCGACGACAAGCGGGTACCTCCCTGGTTGCGGGATGTGGTCGGGATGGTCGATCCGGTCAAAGGTGATCGGGGACTCCGACCATCGAAGGTATTTGGGTACGGCAGGGTTTGCCGCGAGCACCTCCCGGTAGGCAAGCTTGAGCTGCCTTCGGTCGGCGTAGCTTGCCGGTCCGCCAAAGATCATGAGGCATCCGTCGGTTTCGGGGAAGCCGGCGTCTGCCCCTTTGTCTCCGTCGGTCGGCGCTGGATCTTGCTTCCTCCCTATGCCCCGCGGCGTTGTGGGGGCTCCGGAAAGGAAGCGCTTTAGGACTTCGCAGTCCCGGTACTTGTGCCTGACGGGGTATCCGTGGTTCGAACACGGACTCTCCATCGATTTCGAAAGCGGTCGGGGTTGCTTTCTGCGGCTTCCCCGGCTGGTCGGCGGCCGCGACTATGCGGTCCTCGCGGACCTGTTTGCCGTGGCGCTTCCGTTTGTCGGGGCGATCGGAGGAGGGGCTGGGCTCGGCGCCAGTTCCTCGCTTCGACTTCCCTTTGTCGAAGATGACATCTACGGCCTCCTCGCCTGAGGCGTGGTTGGTGGCGATGTCCAAGAGCTCTTTGGTAGTTCTGGGCTTCGCGCACCCCAGCTTGTGGACCAGGGTCTTGGAGGTAGTGCCGTAGATGAATGCCCCCACGACATCGGCGTCACGAATGTCAGGGAGCTCGTTGCACTGTTGGGAGAAACGCCGGATGTAGTCCCGGAGGTTCTCCCCTGGCTGCTGCTTGCAGCTCTTCAGGTCCCAGGAGTTCCCTGGTCGCTTGTAGGTGCCTTGGAAGTTGCCAACGAAGTGGTGTTTGAGGTCGGCCCAGTCCCTGATGATGTTGGCGGGCAGGTACTCGAGCCATGCTCGAGCTGAGTCCGCCAAGTAGATGGGGAGGTACTGGATGACGAAAAGATCGTCGTGGCTCCCCTCTCGGCATGCTAACCGGTAATCCTCGACCACACGCCGGGGTTTGTAGCCCAGCGTATTTGGCTATGTTGGCCGGCGCTCGGAACCTAGCGAGGAATTTCGTCTTCTGCGGATCCCTTGACGAATGCCCCGGCCCGGCCATCGGGGCTCGAGCCGCGATCGCGTCGTGAAGCTGGTCGGCGACGTGCGTTCGGGCCGGTCGTTCCTCGCCCTTCTCCGCGCTGGAGAGTGGTGGTGCGAACGTCGCGTTAAATGCGCCCAGCGTTAGCGCGCACCGAGTGCGTGATGCCTGGGGTTGTTTGGGGGGCGATATCGCCCTTGTTTTGTTTCGGTGGCTCCGGGAAGCGTCGCGGCGCGTGCCGTCTGAGGAGGCGCCCGAACGCTGCGATCCGGAGCCATGCGCATGTTGCGCGGCCGCTCGTTCCACCAGCGCTCGGAGATTCTGGTGGGTTGCCTTGGCCGCGGGATCATCTGGCTCGGGGATGCCGCGGAGCAACATTGCCGCCGCGGCGATGTTTTGGCCGGCGTGTGGGAAGAACGACGAATCGTCGGTCCCTTTGACCAGCAGGTGGTGAACCTGGCGTGCGCGAGCACGCGCGCCGCTAGGTGCAGTACAATCATGGGTGGATGCTGATCCAGATCGGCTTGAAGCTTGTCGAGCTCGGCTTTTTGAACCTCCAGCTCCTCGCGCCGTCGCTGAAGGTCAGCGCGGCGAGTCTGGTGGTTCTCCTCGGTGCGTTGGAGGAGAGTCTTCGGCGTGACCGGGGTAGTGGAGGGGTCGTTCGCGCCTGCCGCGGTGTCGGGCTCGCGGTAGCGCGGTCTGTTCTTATCTCTCCCTCCGCTAGAGCCGTGGCCGGAGGAGTTGTCCGAATGGTCGTTATCGGGTGCGTGGCCGACCATCGCTACGAAGCGTGAGGGCGCAGCGGACGTAACCGCTGCTGCTTGGCGCCCCTGCGCGTCGTCCGGGGCGAAGGAGCTTTTGGCGCGCTTTGGCGTCGAGGTCCGTGTGGGGGCCTCGAGCCGAAGGTCGCTGAGGATGCTGGAGACGGTGCCAAGGCCCACGGGGGGCGTTTGGCGCCGGAGCACGGCGGGGACGATCACCATCTGTCCTGCCGCGGTGGTGATGAAGTCGAGGGAGCCGAAGCGGATCGATGCTATCGGCATGGTGGTGTCGAAGAAAAGGACCGTCGAGGAGGCTGAGTGGGAAAGCAACGGCGACGACGCGTCGCAGCCCTACAGCGCCAAGCTGTCGGTGTTTCGGGCACCGGCTAGTGAATTTGTATAGGTCGACGGGGGTGCACGCTCCCTCTCCTCGAACGGCTTGACTCGGGTGAGCACAAGATGTATACTGGTTCGGGCAGAACGTCCCTACTCCAGTTCGTGTGAGTTGGATGGTATTGATCTTCTTCTCTTGTTTGTTGTTTTACACGCTTGCCCTCCCCCCTTATATAGGCGAGGTGGGAGGTTACACTGTTGGTTTGAAAAAAAGAGGAAAAGACTGTGCTCTCGGTCGTCCAAAAGTGGCGGGCTGATGGGATCGGCTGCGGCTCCCCTGCCTCTTTGGTCGCCGTAGTTCTTTGCGCCGCTCGCAGTAAATGCAAGGGTCGGGAACTTGTGCCGCCGCGTCATCGTTATTATGGCTGGCATTTAATGCGCTCGATACGCAATAAATGCCGTCGCTTCTCCGGGATATCGGAGACCAGGTCGTGGTTTCGGACCTTACCCGGCGGTCGTAACTTCGGGCCTCGATCGGCCTGGGTCGGCCCATACGTCTTTTTGGGCCGCTGAGGGTACCCATGGTGCGGGTACTCGTCAGGTGTCCTCACCGAAAAGATAGCTTTTTGTCAGAAAGACATTTTTTCGCTATTGGCAACTTCCAAGCCGTTATCAGTACCTTTCAGAGAAAGTTTCTTTTGCACGTTATCTCTGCACTTACGATTTTTCTTCTGTCTGACCAGAGTCTGGACGGACTGACTTAGATCTAGGTCGACATGGTAAAAGACATCATAGCCCGACCTGAATGGTTTCTCAGATCGGGCTACCGCCGATCTGGTAACGTTTAGTTGTCGTCCGACCTGATTTAGGTCAGGTGGTCTTTATGCGGTCAATAAAAACTTTGATCGATTATAATATTAGTGTGTCTCTTTACTATTTGGGCCGCATTTATGAGGATATGACGGGCTCATTGAGAGTCGTAGCCATTAATGGGCCTCAAGACAGATTAATTATCGTCGTTAGTAGGTATGTGCTGATTTTATATATAAATCGGCAAAGCATGTTATCTAAATTTATTCAAATCTTGAATTCGAGTATATTTTTTCAAAGGTATGTATTTCATTTGAATTATTATAGATGGGTATATACTCTAAAACTAAAAGTTTCAAAAAATATACCCGAATTTGGCTTGAATTTGCGCATTTGAAATCGTGGTGCCCAGGCACCATAAATCCCATAAAATTCTCAAAAATATAAAAGGCACAATAAATTCATAAAATACAAAAATTGGGATGTTATAGAAGACGATTGTGCTAATGCGACCAACAATAGGAGAGGCCGGGGGGTGGAAAAGAGGAGAAGAGGAGGAAGAGAAAGAAGACGGCGGTGGTCGCATCTATTGTTGGAGGAGAAGAGGAGGAACAGAAAGAGGACGGCTGGAGGCTGGGAGCGGAGTTGTCAAAGATGAGCAAGAAATCAACAATTTTTTTAGGGGATATGAAGCATGACATGATATGAAAGAAAATGGCGAGAGCGAGGGATAGAGGAGGAAGAAGATGAAGTGGAAGAAGATAGATGATGTGACAACACATGTTGAATGAGATGTGACAACACATGTTGAATGAGTTGACGGTCCAACCATGGCCACATCAATGTCCACATGTGAAAACTACTAACACTCCTATTTAGATCAATATAATGATGTACAAACCATTATGAAAGACGCAATGCATTGCTGTGGTAGGCAACAAAATGTGGATTACATTTAAGCTCCACGGAAGAGAAACTTATGGAATTGTAGAAAGCTTCACACTTAGGTTATGTTTGGTACGGTTTCAGATTCTAGTAGAAACAGAAACGGTTCCAGATTCTTGGTAGAAACATTTCAGGTTGGATTCTATGAATCGGGTGAAACTGGGTTGAGACTGATTCAGCCACAGTGTGGAAAAAGAAGAAACGATCCAAGGAGAATCGTTCCGAGCTTTAACCCGTTTGGTTGAGTTTCTTCCAGAATCTAGTAGAAACGGTCCGGTTCTAAGTTGCCAAACGGAGCTTTAAAAGGGCAGGGTTTTGAAAACCGGAACCTGGCCTAAACCGGAGAAGGGGCTGTTCTGGTTTCTAGGTGAAAAATCGTTGGTCGTTTTTTTCTTCTTCTTCAAAATTTGAACATCTTTGTTTTTCAAGTTTGGGGTGTAAGCTAGATACAATTACAAGCCTTTTGGTATAAATTTGAATTTAAAGAGGGCTTTAGGGGGTGAAACGGATGAACCAAAATTGCTATACCGAAAATCGAACCGGCCGCTTGTGACCGGTTTTGTTGGAAACTGGCCGGTTCCCGTCGGTTTTCAGATAGATTTTAGCAGGACGCTGGGTCCATTTCTGCTCTGGCCTTGCTTGATTTTCTTGGCATTTGAGGCCTTGTCACCGGACCAGCATGCATGGTTACTGGTTAGTGTGCTGAACAGACACACGTCTTCCATCCACACGACCACACCCGCTCTCGCCATTACTCTCTCCCAAGCTCATAGCTTGCGCTCAACGCACAAATCCTACCTTGAAGGACATGTGCATCCGCTAACTTGCTCTGCTTCTCTGAAAAAAAAGCTAACATATCTCAGTACAACAGTCAGATGAAGCTATGCATTCTCTTGCATTGCTTTGATTTGAGTACTCCGTGGAGTCTACTCACTGTAATGGGGATTGATGAAGCTGCATGCTGCAGTAAGTTGGCACACTGGCATGCAGCTTCGGGCTGAGGTTTCGATCAGCTAAAGCTAGCCAATTGAGTATCAGTAACAATTAATGGAACTCCCTTATCCTACAATACGACTAAACTGAATTGTCGCTGTATTATCGCTCGTCGATGATGGGAAGGATCATTCTGATTCCATTAGCAGTCCTGTTGAAAATCTTGAACTGAATGGAACCACTGACTAGTATATGTATGACCAGTGATCACTGACCAGCGCTATGTGCTCACTACACCACTACGAGTCTAGATACGGGTCTTCTTGGTGACTGCTTCCATCTTGTTTAACTGAAGATCGGTTTGGCGATAATTCTAATTAAACGGGGAAAAAAACATGATTCTTGACTGTTACGATCTGTAACTTGTCAGGAGATGATTCAAATATGGAAGGTGCTTCTATGCATCATTCTCAAATATGGCTTGGTAGTATAGAATACAAATTTGTTGTGTATGAACTACTTGTGAAGCAGTTGTATTAATTTCTACTACTTGTCCCTCCTACGCAGTGGCATAGGCAATCAAACATAAGTAGAGAACTGAACATGCACATGGTTTTTCTGAGTCTTACAAAAGATGGAAGTAGCTGAACGCGGCCATTCATTTTGGGCCAATGATTGGCCATGGTCTCCAGGCAACAAGTCATCCACACACACACACACACACACACACACACACACACAGAGAGAGAGAGAGAGAGAGAGAGAGAGAGAGAGAGAGAGAGAGAGAGAGAGAGACAGAGAGAGACAGAGAGAGACAGAGAGAGAGAGAGTCGCTGTCCATGACTCCATGTTGTTGTCTGGGCCTTGAAGCATGAAAAGGGGACAGCCACTACCAATGGCCTCCGATATTCAGCATCCTAGATATCTCTGGCTAGCTAGGACCATTAGCATGGAATGAGGCAGAGTTTCTTAATGCAAAATATGTAAGAACAAACAATCTAGGTACATGAGGAATTGAGGATACATATGAATATATGATGCATCATATCTCCAAGGCAAGACACGGGAAATCGACGCTGCCTATGCTACTCTACCTTGCCTGGGCAGGTCGGCCAGTGTTTTAACATTCAGTAAGAAAGGAGCTAAATTTGGCGTCCTGCAATCGATCCGTCTCCATGCACACATGGAGCCTGATCACTGAACAGTGACACCCCGGAGCAGACACGCATCTAGCCGGGGGCAAAATGGCAGTTCAGCATCGTGCGCGCAAAGACAAGCTCCTTTCTCCCACACAATTATTCGAGCTCTGCCGCTCACCGCTCTGCCGCTGTCGCTGCACATGAACGGTGCAGCCATGCGTTGAGAGGCCATTTGCAGTGGGTGGTTGGGCCCGGCGAAAACAGTGCAGCTAAGAACCGTTTTTGGCAATGGCAGGTTCGCGTCACAGCGCCCAAATGGGAGCAGGCAATGGCCACATGATGGCGAACAAGGAGAGGGCCCTCCGCGTGATGGCGACGGTGGCGCGGGAAGGAGACGCGAAAAAAGAGAGGAGGAGGTTTATTGGTGTTGCAAGACAAGGCTAGCTAGCTAGCTGCCTCCCAATCCCCGAAGCCTCTAGTAGTCCTGGTGTGGAGCCGTGTCATCCCCCATTTTGTCCTCCTTGCGATCGAGGTCCCCACGCTCCGTATATTTGCCTCTCCGCGTACTTTTTTTTCTTTTTACTTTTGAACGGCACGTATGTACCTACTACGGTAGGAGAGTACGCTAGACGATACTTATCGTTTGCCGATGCTTTCACGGTCGAGAAGAATGTCTGATTTGAAATTTCATTTGGAAGAGACCAAGAGTAAGAAAAAAAAGAAGAAAGCTTTGTTTGCTTTCGTGCACCGACCAGCCACGCGTTCTGCAGGGCTCGGTCTCGGCTAAATTTGGATCTTTTTTTTTTCCTGACAGTAACACCGAGCTCCGGGAGCTGGCCATAAGATGAACAAGCAGATTTCTGAATTAGCCGGCAGTGCAGCGAGTGAAACGGCATGTGCTGCGTCTGCTCTCGCCTAATGCAGCAGCTATATATATATGGAACGTTATAGCCGTATCTGTTGCAGCATTTCCTTGCCTTAAAATTTGCTTCGTGGAAACAAAGACACTAGCTAATGTTGTCCGTACCTTAAAATTTAATTTGGCTTGAAAGTTGAAGCATGAATTTTACGAGGTGTCAAGCTTCATGCTATGCATCCTTCGGATTTTAACTCAAATGAATTTTATAATAGAGCTTTACTATATTTTAACTACGTCGAAGTGAAGCAAACCTTCTGGATGGATAAAAACTGTGACGTCATTTGGCCTTTGCTGTTGGAATTCAGACCCAATCTACACAATTTTTTTTGTGGACACTGCACATGAAATTGAAAGAGGATTGGGTGTTGCGCAAGGCTTATAGCTTTTTCTGCTTTCTTCTTTCTTATATGGACTAGATATTACATAACCGATTAGCTAACAAATTATCTATCTCAACAAACCTAATCTATCTAAACTACCTGACTTTATCCCAAAACAACAAACTAAAGCACGCACTACAAACTCTATCCAAACTTTAAAAACATTTTGCACAAGATTAGTTCCAACAATCAACCCTCTAATCTTGTTGTCATTATTTTGAGTTCCTTCTAGACAAAGATTAGAGTAGCGCCAGTTCGTCATTTGCCGCAGCAAAATGCGTTTCTTCCTTGTTCAGCTTGCGGCACTCAGCAACAAATGCCCATGTATGCCACAATTGTAGCATTTTACCTTATTCGTGTTGAACTTGCTCTCACTGACGTCGGAGTCGCTGCTGTCCTCTTTGTCATCATGGCTGCCACCACGGCCGCCACTGGTTTTGCTGCGGTCACCGCCACGAACATGGTTCTTCTACGTGCCGCTGCCTGATCCTTCTCCACTCTTCTTCTCTTTAGTGGCGAAGGTTTTCTATTACGTGCGCGTAAGCAACAAATGCTCACTCTCCTTCGGGTCGTCGAAACTCATTCGGACACTCTCATCGTAGGTTTTATACCGCCCAACGAGGTCTTCAATGGTGAGGGTCTTCAAATCCATACATTGCTCGATGGATGTGACGAGCTGCATGTAGTGCGCTGGGGCAGCACGAAGAACACATGTGCATAATAGTAATCATCGGACCGGTGAAATTTTCAACGGTCTCCGCTTCCTCCATCTTCAACTCCTCGAAGTTCCTCTTGTGGGTATGCAACTTGGCCTCGCGCACACGCTCATCTCCCATGTGCACCGTCTTGATTGCTTCCCATGCCGACTTCGCCGTGTCTTTCCCGGCGAGGGAAGGCATGACTTGCTCCGGCATAGCCTGGTAGATGGCATACAAAGCCATCCGATCCTTCTGGTACTCCGCAGCACCAGGTTTCCCAGCTTCCCACATGTTCTGCGCTTGAAGAGTGACATGCATCTTCATCGCCCAAATCATGACATCATCACCGCACTCTTCCTCTTCACCACCTGCGAGACGGACGAATCACCTCGCAGCAGGCGTCGCTCGCTGGATGGAGAAAAACTCCTTCATTCTCTTGGAATCCTTTCCGATACATGGAAACATAAGGCTCCTCTATCTTTTCTCTGTGCTAGAGCGCTGCAGACTGCTGTACGTCATGAGCTTGTCCTATTTGCTTGCAGACACACTGCGCATGATCTCTTTCTTCTCTTTTCTCACTTGTTGTATTGCGTGGCTAGCAAATCAGGAGGGAGCTTCTCTGCTGTAGCACCTTTGCTCTCCCCGTACGTGACCCAGCCACGCTAATGCTTTGGCTCCACGACCTCAGCCATGCCACCTGATGCAGGCCGCGAGCACCTCGTCGCACACCACTGGACACAAGCGCCAAGCCTGAGCTTGCCGTCGTGTTGCAGAACAACAATAGCTTGCCCCAAGGCGCAATAGTGGTGACCTCCCCCGGGCAAGCACAGCATCAAGGTTAGAACCTCGCTTTGATACCAAATGTTAGAATTCAAACCCAATCTACACAATCTTTTCATGGACACACGTACATGAGATTGAGAGAGGATTTGGTGTTGCGCAAGGCTTGCAGCTTTTTCTGCTTTCTTCTTTCTTATATAGACTAGATATTACATAACCGACTAGCTTACGAACTTATCTATCTCAACAAATCTCATCTATCTAAACTACCTAAATATATCTCAAACTAACACTAAAGCACGCACTACAAACTCTATCCTAACTTTAAAAACATTTTGCACAAGATTAGTTCCAACATTTGCCACACCGTGGACGTGAACCAAACAGAGCGTCTCTATGTTATTGTGACTAAGGCAATGCGTGAACACACAACTAAAGGCCTATTTGGGGCTGCGGCTGGGGCTAAAAAGCTACTTTTAGCTTGTTGGACTGTAAATTAGCTATAGCTAGTGGTTGTAGCTTTTCTTGATAGGCCGTTTGGCAAACTGGCTTTTGGTTGGATGCTGCAGCTACGACAACCGAGCGGGGAGGTCAGGGCGGTGGCCGAGCAAGGTGGGGTAGAGGCGGCCAAGTTCGATGGGGGTGGAGATGACGAGGCGGCGTGGCGACCAAGCTCGATCAAGGCAGAGGTGGCCGAGGTCGAGGAGGAGGCGATTGAGCGAGGGAGGTGAGGGAGGCATGGTTAGGACCGGGATGAAGCACAACTGAAGCACCTCCTCGCCTGCTATGGCTTTTGGGGGGCTTCGACTATAGCTTCGATGCCTAGCCAAAGCACATTGAGGTTCTTTGGGGTGGGGGAGGGGGGCTATCGGCCAAAGCCGAAGCCCAGCTGAAGCGTACCCCACAAACAGGTGCTAAAAGCAGTGATGGATCCAGAATCAAACTTTAGGGATTGCTCATCGATTTGCCAAATGCCCTCTTCCCTGCTCGGCCGGTGCACGCCTGCAGCCCGTCACTCGGTCGATACACGCCCCTATAGTCTGACATCTGCCACCAACTCGGCCCTGTAACCCGCCACAGTACCACTCGTAGCCATTGTTGGTGTTGATGGTGAGACCCAAGCTTGGCGTGCTTTTGTGATAGGTTGGTGGTGCGTACGTGTTGTCATTGCCTCATTGGTGTTATGGTTTGAATTCTTTACAGTACTAGCCCCCCTCAAAAATTTTTTTCATAAAAATAGCCTATGTCTGCCGGTATTTACAAAAATAGCCCCTAACCCCTCCTTACCGCGCCCCCAGGAAGAGGCAGGGGGCTTGCCGCTCCACCAAGGGGTTGACTCTCCCCAGGGAGAGGCAGGGCTTTTTTATATTTTTTGTTGATTTTTGTTTTATTAATTTTTTAAAATAAGTAGAGTGGAAAATATGCTGCGAATTTTTTTTTGGTACTAACTTGAATATTATTTTTATAATCGGTTTTTTTCACAACCAATGGAACACCATAACGCGGAAAGTTTTTTTAATTTGTTTATTTTATTTGCTTGACCAATGCACCAATTAATCAATCGTAGTTAAGAAAACAAAAGATCATATCTGAGTAGTACACATAAGTTAATAATGAAAAACACTACACTAGTTCGCAATTATAGTATAAAGTACAACGAGGATACCAACACATATAATCTTCTCTAACCACTTGATATGATCTAAAATGCGTTCCATCTTAAACATCAACATGTTAAGTCTCTGCTCGAGCATAGGGTCCATCCTCTACTCTAGCCTAGACTGCATCCTCTGTGGTACTGTACTATTAGGATGCTCCATCGATGTATCCATGGTGTCCGTCCACTGAAAATATTAGCATCCTGCAGCCTACGTGGTAATGTGAACATGCTTTGAGGCTGTGGAAAGAAAGAAGATCGCACAAGAAATAAACAACTCGAACATAAAAAAAACCATAAAATCTGAAGAAATCGAACTACATTTTTACTTACAAAGAAAAAAAGGCATTTGTAAAACACCCGACCGTTATTTCCCGGAGTGTTGGCGTAGAACGCATTAGCTTGCACATGGCAGTTAGAACAATCGACCCGCCTTGCAGTGGCAAGTGCAAAGGTCCTCCGATTCCCTAAGCTCAATATTTCAAACATGGTCTTCACACAAGTGGAGGATGCTAAAGTGGGATGAGGAAGAAGAGAACATGAGGAAGCGGAGTCAAGATATTGAGGTCTATTTATGGAGGCAGTGGAAACATTCAGCGGGAAAAAATGGCGCTGACATGGCAGTGGAAACATTCGGCGGGAAAAATGACGCCAACATATGGAACCGTTGCACGACATATTAATTTAACAGCATGATGGCGTAGATAAATATGAACCGAATATGACATGAACATGCAATACACTGTTGGACAAATTTTATGTTTTGTAATGTTGCACATTGCCCCAATTTGACAACACTCTACCCCGCTTTCTCAGACCCAAGTGATAACATACTGCCCTAATTTGACAACACGCTGTCAGTAGCTTTGTCAGTCCAAAATCGATAATACACTGGTCAAGCAAATAAAATAAACAAATTAAAAAAACTTTTCATGCTAGGCTGTTCCATTGGTTGTGAAAAAAATTCAATTACAAAAATAATATGCGACTTAATACAAAAAAATCACAGCATATTTTTCATTCTACTTATTTTACAAAAATCAACAAAATAAAAAAAGATGAAAAATAAAAAATAAAAAAGTGTACCTCTCACCCATGGGGGCAAGCCCCTTCCTCTCCCCTAGGGAGTGGCAAGCGCTCCCTTGCCCCTCCTGGGAGGTGCGGTAAGCCCCTGCCGCCGTGCCTCTCCGCGTGGCAGGAGCTATTTCTGGAAAAAAAAATGGTATCTGGAGGCTATTTTCATAAATTTTTTAAAAAAGGATTAATACAATGGAAAAATTCTTATGTTTTAGGGTAAATCTACCTGGGACAGGTATTGTAAACTCTATTCCTATTCTAATGAAAAGCAGATCTTCCTCCATCCGTAAAAAAATACCATCCCTAATTGGAAGTTCGGACATAAAAAATAAAGAGGAACCAACGGTATACCCCTGAAACTCGTGAAACTCATGATTGATTTCATGTCTTTTAGTATTTAGTTTTATGAGTTTTATGTTTCATCAGTTTTTAGTGCTAAGTTTCATGAGTTTCATGCGTTTTGTTGGTATACTGTAGAATAGTTTTTCTGTAAAAAATATACATGAGAAAGTTTTATTGGATTTCTCACCAACACATTTAACTGATTTTTTTTATTGAAATCAGCCGATTAGTCTGCGTAGCTGCGCCTCATAGTGTGGTAACGTATATTTATTTGTGAATCCCAATGCTGATTTCCAATTTCGCAAGCAAAATATGTTCGAGGTATTCGATTTCAAATTTAATTAGCACAATTTATTTTGAGATTTCTCTCCCCCTATGTGAAAGAGAGTATTGAATTAGCACCAATCTCTTTTTATTCTTTCTTTTCCAATTAATATATGTCTAAGCCAACTATCAATTTAGGCTCCACCTAAGTAATGGTTAGATGTTTCTTAGAATTATTTCAAATTATTATATCTTCAAACCAGCTATCAAATCTAAACATTCAAAATTAGGGTCCATCAAATTAGTAGCTAGATGTTTTTATTTCTTTAAGTTTCTAGCATATTATGTTTTTTTTTTTTTTTTTGTAAGCAGCGATATATTACTCATCGTCGACTCTTCTTATATGATAGATTCAGCAACTTGTGTATCGAATGATGCAAGATTTTGTGAGAGGAAGAAGCCGAGCCTCCTCAAGCAAAGGAAGAACATCACTTGTATCATTCGTCCAGATAGAGGCTTACACCGACACTCCCTATCTGAATATCTGATCACTGGAGCTTATCCGAACAGTTCATAAGTGGATGGCCATACAGGGCACTAAAGCGCGTGATACTGGAGATTGGAATCCGAATCCTTCACATCCAGATCTGGACCTCACTATGCAAAACCCCGCATGCTGCTCTGCTTCGATTCTCATCACAAGCCATGCTGTGTTAGGCCCTGTCTAGGGGTTTAAAGCCATCTTTAGCTTCTGAAAAGACCGGTAAACCTTTTTAAATAGGTCAGCTTTTAAATGACTTTAGGTATAAACCAGAAGCTATATATAACTAGCAAAAGCCAAAAGCCAAAAACTAGGTAAGACGTGTTTTTACGGTTTATTACGAAGAGGAATTAAGTTTTTGCTAAATAACCTCTCATAAAAAAGGCTATAGTAGCTTTTTAGTGAAGAAAGCAAAAAAAAAAAAAAAAAAAAAAAATCAGAAAAACTATAGCTCTTCGAACAGAGCCTTATTTGTTCTTGCACTAGATCACAAACATATCCACGTGGCTCTTCTTTCTGTGAAATAACTATGGCACAAAGCTGACTTGCGATCATTTTCAAGGAATTGTTCTCTCATGAATCTCGCTTTAGGTCAGCTACGGGACAATTTTCTTTTGTGACACAACAGCTAAATAGAATATTTTTCAACACCCTTTGGAGCTTTTGGAGATGCTAATTTGATATTAGTGCCATATCCACTGACCCAAGTTTACAACAGGGGAATATTTTTCAACATGTTTTTTTTGCGTGCCTTTTGTAAAACTAGCCGATTGGTCCGCACAATTGCGCGGTATAGTGTGTGGTGTAGCATAACGTATAAATTTTTCTTTGCAAATTATAAATAGCAAAATTCCTGTTTCACAAACAAAATATAATTTATGACGTCAAAAAAATTTGAAATCCAAATTCTAAAATATTTTCTTGTCCTAGATCACATACATATCCACATGGACTTTTCTTCTGTGAAATAACTACGGCACAAAGTTGACTTGCAATCATTTTCAGGGAATTGTTCTCTGATTAATCTTGCCTTATATATGTCAGCTATATAGCATAATCCTTTTTCTATTGTGTCCAGACATTTTTCTTTTGTGACACAAGAGCTGATAGAATACCTCTGTGTAGTTTTTGAGATGCTAAATAGATAATAGTGCCATGCCCACTAACACAAGTTTGCGAAAGGGGATTTTTTTTCAACATGTTTTTTGTGTGCCCTTCTGTAAAATTATTCGTTTCATTTTGACACCATATTAGACTTGTTTACTGTACTAGCTCTATCCATTTTTTTTTACAAATCTAGCCCCATGCCAAATAAATTACAAAAATGCCCCCTTCCCCACCGCGGAAGACTCGTCAGATGATGCGTGTCACATGCCGCGGTCTAGTAGCACAGAAGCGCGTGAGTGTGTGTTTGCCGCGCCCAGGTTTGGTGCCATACTTCCCATGCGCGGAAGGTTGCTCTCACGCTACCAGAAGGGGGTTAGTGTAGCAAACAACTCCACAATATTATAGATAACCAATATTGTTCTTACAGTAATGCTTCATCGTATAGCTCACGAAAAGCATGTAGGTTAGGCATGTACTTTTCCAATTTCATTATCTAGGAAGTTAATTCTGCTAAAGATGGGATGCATAACATGAAAATCAGGCATGCTCTAGGCTTTTTTTTTTTTGGCTTTAATGCTTAGCTTTGAACAATATATTTTTGTAATTTTCAGTCCTTTTCATATACTCCCTCCTATCACAAACAGTTGTGTCGTTTTAGACATAGATGCATTTACACTTTTAAAATTTTGACTATCGATATCTTTTTAAACATTTAAATTAGGCACATAAAAATTATATGGGTACATCTGTCTCTGAAAGTACTTGCATAATGTCATAATTTTATCAGGTTTTATAAATATATTGTAATAGAAACTAGTTGTAAAATTTGTATTTTGGAGATCTTATCGATATCCAAAACAATAATTATTTATGATTGGAGAGAGTATATGCGGCCTTCGTCTACTTAACTAAGTAGAAGAAATCAAAGCATCTCTATGTTTTGTTCTTGTGAAAGTACGTATTCACGCGGGGCACCACGAATGCTAGTAGGTTGGTTAAAGTGCAGCCACCAAGAAAAACCTTATCATTTGCTTTACTCAAAGTAGTTATAACAGATAATAATAGGACAAAATAATAACAAACTAAACACACGTGATTTTAGTATATTACATTTACATCAACCATCACATTGCTCCAACTTTTGTGGGCTTTTTTTTTTTTTTTTTTTTTTTTCCGGAAAAAGTACCTCTGCTTGTATGGAACCAAGCAGGGGCGGAGCTGGGCCTCGGGCCACTGGGGCCTGGGCCCGAGGCCCAGTCCAAATAGCAACATTAGATCCAGTCAAAAAATTAGCTTTTTTTAGTTAGGCTCGAGACCTTCGGCCCATTAGCCCACACCGGCCAGCTCCCAACCAAAACAGAGGCAAGACAACCCTAGGAACTCCAGAGGCATTCGAGATTTGGAGCCTGCCCCCGTCGCCTGTCGGCGCCGCCCCCGCCTGGCCTCCCGCCGCTCGGCGCGGCCCCCAAAACGCCTCTCGGCGCCCGCCCGTCGGCGCCCGCCGCGCCCGCTCGCCATTGCCGTCAAGCTCGCCGGTCGGCTCTGCCCCAAGACGCCCGTCGCCCACCCGTCGGCTTTGCCTCCCCAACTCCGCTCGCTCCTCCGCTCGGCCTCGGCGCGCCATCGTCGACCAGCCCGCGGCCTCGGCCGGCGCCCGCCACCCGCGCGGCCTCGCCCGTCGCCGGTGCCCTGGCTTAGCTGTTGAGTGTTGACTGTTGAGCAATTGAGCTCGAGACTAAGCCTCGATTTGAGGAGTTTAGTACTTCAATTCTTCGATTCTACTGAGACCTACTTAAGCCGCATGGTAGTTTCTTCAATAGTTTAATTGATGAACTGATGGATAGTTTAATTGATGTACTGATGCACATGGTAGTTTCATCTTTTACAGGTTCATGTTCTTGTTCTATTGCTGATGAAAATATGGTAGTCTCATATTCAACAAACCTTCGTTAATTAGGTATTAACTTTTCTACCACTCCACTATGTTATATTATTTTGACATAGTTTATCTATTTTATTGAAATGTTAAGCATGTAGGGTAAATTTATCTTTAATTCTCTATTTGTATTGTACTTTGTTATACCTAAATGTTTATGATTTTTTACGACAGTAATAATTGCTTATTTTCGGCCCGAGGCTTATAAAAATCCTGGCTCCGCCACTGGAACCAAGTCAACCCAAGATTACATGCATGCCCTTGCAGGAATAAGAAATTACATGCAATGCCATTGGATAGTACACATGTATATGGATGGATGGAAGGGAGAATCTTTTGTGCATAGTTATCAACAATACCGGTGTTGGTATGTATCATTCTAGCACATAAATCGGTACAAACTAGCTTTATGTACCGCATCGATCTCGATACCAGTCATATCAGTCCGATATCGGTCAATACTAGTCATGTTGGTGAAATTGATAATACGGTCTATTGAACTAGTATATGTTATATTTGATAGTATTACTATGTGTTTGGAGAAATATTATAAGTGAACATTGGTGTACATATAATTAAACATATGTATACTTATAAATATATACTATTATACTAAATCAGAAACGGTACATCGGTATAGATCAGCACCAGATTGTACCATTTCAAGAGCCAAACCGGTATGGTCTCCACTACGATATTGACTAGTTTGCTTTCGTGGGCTCATCACACATGGCAGCATATACCGAGCTGTTCTTGATTGTCCTGTAGTTACAACTCTACCGTGTGTAGGCAGTGTTATCGGTGCATGGCAGCTTTCTAACAATAATTAACACAGCAAGCAACGAGAATTGAAATCACACGATGGCTCCAGCTGTACATATCCAACGCAACAAGCCAGCGTAAAGAAGCCACGCGAGATGACCACAGTATACCTTGTACGGGTTTCGAAATGCCGGTGTTGCCGCCACGTCATTCTTAGCTGTGCTTTTATGATAAAGCCCTAGCCGGCATCGTATTCGTGGTTACCTGGAGCAGCTACTTGCCGTACACTGTCTAATCTACGGCTTTACCACACGTGTGACACCGTGCCCTGTACTTACGTACGTGGTGGTTTCTTTCCTTAATTCCTTTAGGGACGAGGGCGCTATTTCAAACTTGCCAAGGGCCTGTGCGCATACGCCCTTAGCATTTCCAAGGTCTATATCTAATCCTGGAATCATCAAGTGGGGGCTCATGGAGAGCAAGCTAGTGAGTGCCCATTTGCCTCTCTCTCTCTCTCTGTCTATCTCTGATTGCTAGGCTAGGCCCATTTGCCTCTCCGTCCATCCATCCATACATAATATCTCCCTCCCTTTTGCCGTTCCTTTTCTTGATTTGATTCTTCCTCTCTCCCACTGTCTTCTCTCTCCTCCTAGCACTACTCCTCATCCCCACCAGCTTGTCGTCCTCTCCCTCCGCTCTGCGTGAGATGTAAGAGGAGTGAATCAAAACCTCAGGAGCCAAGCACACCAACCAGCTAGGAGGAGGAGGAGGAGGAAGCATGTAGCCAAGCCAAAGCAGGCACGCGATCCAAGAACAGAGGTAACCGATTACCAAATCCCTCACCCTAGCTTAACTCTCTCTCTCTCTCTGCTCTCTCTCTCTCTCTCTCTCTCTGTGTGTGTGTGATTGCTTAGTTTCTTTGCCGATGGGCGATGGATTAGCTAGCAGGAACCTGCGTGTTGAATTGATATTATATAGATATATACACAGTAAATGGTTTTAGTGATTCCATACGTCGGCGGCGGCCGCCGGCTTGTGCGTCTGTTCTTCGTCTTTCTTTTCTTTTTTTCTTCGTGCTGGTATTCGTTTGCTCTTGGTTTGGTCGGCTAGTCTACTGTTGTATCATGCTGGATTGGGAAAGCTGGCACGGTGACGAGGGACATGTACCTTTCAAATCCTGCCCCTGTCGCGCACCCTCTTGTCAGCTCGCTGACGAGCCGGTCCCACCTTACCTAGAATATTTTGTTCGCCATCGGAGGGGCTAGAGAAAAATCATGCCCGGTACTTGTTCTCACTACTAGTAATTAATAATCAAGGTAATTCACTCCTGGCGTATATATAGTTTCTACGTACTTTCTAGGCCTGTGTATTGTTAGCTTAATTTCCTTTGCAAGAGCGCGTAAGATCGGTATAATTAAAGTCCTAATGCGGCGTATTGCTGGTGCGTATTCGACCAGAAAACCTGGACGATTATATAGCTTTGATGAGAGCGAACTTGGGAACCAAATGTATTTGATTTGTATACGTCCTATAATCTTTTGGCTCCATGATCGGTACGTAAGCCACCAGGCCAGCTGTTGGAGAGGCTCATTAGCCCCGTTTTGTGAGGCTCTGGGTGCGCGCACGACGATCTCCATCCCACGGCTCGCGCAGGTCCACGACGAGCCGAGAGCCATCTCTGAGCCGCCGCATCTGCGGAAAAAGCAGCCCACCTTTTGGGAAAGCGTGGGCTCCCCTCCCCTGGCCTTCTCTCCCCCGCACGATCGCCTCGCCTGGTTGACTTCCCGGGCCCACCTGTCGATGACACATGGGCTCCACCACGATTCCCGTAGCCTGTACTGTACGTGTGTCTACTGGTTTGCAGGAGCAAATTTTGTTACGACGAGATGGTGACGGGTTAATCGGTCAGCTAATCAAGCTTCCGTTAATCAATCCAAGTTGGCTTAATTAGGACATTTGTGTGATTAGCTAGTGTTCTCGATTGACCAGCTGACTGTCTCCTTTACTTAGAAGCAGTGGCAGAGTCAGAACGAGGCCTAGGATAGAAAACCCACGTAAAATATCTTGAAAAATCACTAAAATCACAAAACAGCGTAGGTATAGCTGGCCTAGGCCGAAGCTTAGGCCTAGGTTAGTAGGGGTGAAAACGGATCGAATACGGATAGATAATAGTTTTACCATATTTGTTTTCATATTTTTTTCTCAGATGTATGAATATGAATACGGATAATATCGAATACAGATATGGGTCGATACGGTTACGAATATATATCGAAACATGATATCCCCTTAAATTGTACATAAGAAATCAACAAAAACACATAACTAGTTGATTTGATCCAAACATTCATGAAGAACATGTAGTGACCTAAGATTTGTATTCTTTATTGAAATATGTTTAAAATAATAAATTATGTATTTATGAGTTTTTATGCATTTTTAGCTACTTATTTAAAATACTTTTCTATTAAGGACATCAATTTTTGATTTTTTGAGAAAATTTAAAATATGATAAAATCTTGAAAATTATTTTTGTAAATGATAAATTGTGCCAGGAACTTTCTCAAAAAAATTTCATAATTTTTGGAGCTGGTTTGCCAATTTTAATAATTGAAACTTGATTTGTGGATTAATTAAATTACAAAATGATTTTGAAATTCAAAAACTTTTTTGGGCCAAAAGAGTAGCCTTAGCCCAACCCACGTGCATATATGAATAATCCGACCCATCAATATTAATTCTGATCATCCGTATCCGTATCTGATGGATAATAAGCTACCGAATCCGTATATGTATCCAACAAAAAAAATATGTATCCGTATCCGATCCGATACTATCCGACAAATATCCAATCCAACAGAATCCGTATCTGAAAATTGTGCAGATCGATCGGAAACTATCTGATCTATTTTTATCCCTATGTGCTGGCTTCACCCCTGCTGAGAAGAATCAGGGGGGAAGTCCCATGTTCCAAACGAGGTCTTATGCCCTGTAAGAGTTCCTCATATTTTTTATTTTCATGTCTTTTTTGGCTTCTAAAATGTGCTCTTCTTGTATGAGGCTATTGGTCCATTCCGCTACATAGCCCATGTTTTTTTTGGCTAGCTAGCTTAGTTTGAGTCGTAAACATGACTGCATCGCGTGGAGTAATTAATAGCAGGGCTTACTTGTGCGTTTTGGTCTGTTAATGACCAGAAATGGAAAGGTTTTGGATTCAAAAGTGGAAATGAAGTTTGTTACCCTTATCCCAAGTGGAGTACTACTAGCTAGCCCTTCTAGGCCAATTTGTCCATGTCCTCTCCCAGTTATTTCATCCAGTTTTTCTGCTTCCTTCACATGGTCTGCATGTAATAAGGCACTCATGTCATTTCATGTTAGAGCATCCCCAATGGAGACATGTCAGCAGGCTATAAGGAGTCCATCTCATCTTTTTGCTTATGTGGAGGAGAGAAGTAGAGGAGAGAGACAAGAGCTGGCTCTTAACTAAGAGCCAGGCTATAGTGTTTTTCAAGAAAAATAAAAGACAATTACATGTGGACCCACATTTAATGTTAGAGAATATGTTATAGCCAATCCATTGGAGAGCTTGTCTTTAAACTAGCTATAAGTGACATGGAGCTTTCTTATAGCCAATAGTTGGCTCTACCATTGGACATGCCCTTATAAATCATGCTAGAGTCATATATATATATATATATATATATATATATATATATATATATATATATATATATATATATATATATATTTTTATTCCACATCGGAACTATGCCTGTCAGCATGTACTCCCTCCGTTTTTTTAAGTGACATTTTTTATATTTTTAGGTCTCCGAGATGTGCTTTTGCTGTTACTTTCTGTAATTTTATTTTATTATATACTAATAAAATTTGTAATATTATAAAAGTATTTTTAACGATAAATATAATGATATAGTTTTTATGTAGCCAATTTAGATAATTTACAAAGTTTGAGGGCATATATTCTACGACGTCACATAAAAAAGGAGGGAGCAGTAACTAGTATTTTTTTCTCTCTTGCATCAAGGTTTTTTTTTATATATATAAAAGAGACTTGTATCAAAACAACTTAAATAAGGCTATGTCCACTATTTCACCACACCGCTTAATTCTTGTGGCAAAAGCTAGAATAATACTACTAGTAATACGGAGCCGAGGGAGTAGCAAGCTATACCAGCGTCCAACCACATGCTCGGTCACTGACAGATGGGCCCTAACCGCAAATAGGAAGCACTGAGATAGACTTAACCAACAGTGAGAGTCGCATGACGGCATGAGCATTAGTAGCAGGAAACCCCAAGTGCAGATTAAAGAAAGGTTCTAAAGATTCAGGCAGGGTTCAGCAGGCTAACTGAAAACCACAACCAAGCAGAGATTTCTTTCCATGATCGCGCACTTGCTCGAGAATCTCACGGTGGGATTAAAGCGCGCCCACGATTTGTCATTTGTAGCCAAAGGCATTTCTTTTATCCCCATCCAGTCAGACTGACGTGGTTCTTGATTCCTCAGAGCTTATTCTAATGCACCGGGTAGCTCTAGTTGGATCCCAGCAATAATTTTGGCCATTGCTTGTGGCTGTTGGTTCTGCTGCATCAACACATCACGAGCACATAAAGTAATGCATTTGCTAGGCACTTTGTTCTTCTCTGATTCGTTCAGTCCAAACAGTATCTTGCTTGTGTGAGGTGATAATTGAGGGTTCCCAAGGGCTATATAGTGCTGTAGTGGTTTACTGTCTCGGGCAAATATAAATATGGTCCAACACTATTGTTTAGTTTGTTAATTTTCAAGATCCCAATTGGTTACTTTTTATAAGTAGGAGCAAAACGTTCTGGTTCAGATTTCGATCTAGGATTTCATTGTTCCCTGGAAAAGGAAAAATAAGTGTTCCCTCTGCAATTCTGACTATTCGGTGTCTGACTTCTAAGAAGTTTCAGGGTATGTAAGTACTTCAGTTTCATGAGGTAGATATCCTTATACAGAAATTGATTCGAAACTGCCGATGACTTTTCAGGAAACTACAGTGCAGTACCGGCTTAGCTTTCAATTGAAGCCATCAAATTTTTTAGTGAAAGGAACCCTGAAGCCTTCTGAAAGAAGAATCTACTGAAAGGTTGGTCTATTCTATGTCTCTAAAGTGATTAGATCTTCTTTATAAGGTGCTCATCATTGCCTTCTCCGTTGATAATTTGGATTGAAGTTTCTGCCCTCATGATTGGAAACTATCATACAGTGTGCATTTCTTTTGCTCTAATGTATCGTAGAGCATGACAGTGCTAGATACTAACTTTTGCTCATAATTCTTTCAGCGGAGGATCCATTATTACCGATCGTAAAGATGCTGCCTTACTTTGATCCGGAGTACGAGAACTTCAATCAGCGAATCAACTCTCCTCGGTCAGTCTCTAATTTACCCCTCTAATTAAACTTCAGAATTTGTCAATCCATTATCCAGTATTTCAATACCTGTTAGAAATTCTGCCACTTTCTGTACCTAACACAGTGATCATTTTGCAGGGTTTGCATCGACAATAGCACATGCAGCGACTGCACCTTAGTGAAGGTGAGGAAATATCCTCATCTTATACAGAACATTGCTCCCCAGAATAATTCCATCTCATCTGCGCACCCTTTACCTGCCTTTGGATTTAGGTCGACAGCATGAACAAGAACGGCATTCTGCTGGAGGTGGTGCAGGTTCTGAGTGATCTCGACCTCGCCATCTCGAAAGCGTACATTACCTCAGATGGTGGATGGTTCATGGATGGTAAGATATAGCCTACGTATGCTAGCTATGCGTAGCAGCATGTAACATCTGCGTTTCATCTTGCATATGCTTCGCAATCTTCCCACAACTTATGATGTGCATGTGTTGTAACTCGATGCAGTGTTTCATGTGGTGGATACGCAAGGGCAGAAGGTGACTGATGAGAAGACTATTCAGTACATCGAGAAGGTTGGCAAAATTTACCACCTTACCACCTGTTATCTCTGTGACGGAAAAAGATTTTTATCCTCCTATCTCATCTGCAGTCCAGTGTGACAGACTGTTTTTTCCCCCATCAATTTTGAGTTTGGTGCACTGCAACAATGGACTACGCAGAAAACTGAAGTATTTTTGTTCACAGGCTTTAGGTCCGGACAGCAACCTGCTGGGTGCCGCAAAAGGCAACTCTTCGCCGGGGAGATCGGTCGGGATGCACTCCATCGGCGACCATACCGCCATTGAGCTGAAGGGGCCCGACAGAACTGGCCTCCTCTCCGAGATCTTTGCCGTTCTTGCCCATCTCGAGTGCAATGTCATGGCTGCCGAGGTCTGGACGCACAGGACTCGGGTCGCCTGCGTCGTGTACGTCAACGACGTCACCACGGGCCAGGCGATCGACGGCCCGTGCCGGCTGTCGAGGATCGAGGACCGGCTGAGGAACGTCCTCCGAGGGTACGGGGACGACGTCCGGGGAGCTCACACCAACTTCTCGGTCGGCTCGACCCACGTGGACCGCCGGCTGCACCAGCTGATGCACGCCGACGTGGACTTCGACGGCGATGGCGGCGCGCTGGCCGAGGCCGATGACCGCACGGCGATCAGGCCGGTGGTGACCGTCGACCACTGCGAGGAGAAGGCGTACTCGGTGGTGAACGTCAAGTGCAAGGACCGGTCGAAGCTGCTGTTCGACATCGTCTGCACCCTGACGGACATGCAGTACGTCGTGTTCCACGCTTCGATCTCGTCCGACGGGACCTATGGCATCCAGGTAGTACGTACCACTGCACGGTGCACACACCCCTGAATTTTCTCAGGCATTTGGCGCTGTCTGCATCAGTACCATGCGTGTATGAAGATTCATGGAACATTTCCTTCAGGAGCTGTACATCCGTCGCAAGGACGGCCGCACGCTTCTGAGAGATGAAGCGGAGAGGGTGATCAAGTGCCTTGAAGCGGCCATCTCCAGAAGAGTATCCGAGGTAAGATTCAGAGCCTTTCTCTGGTGCTTGATCCATTTTGTCCACACAAGCAACTAGTACTGATCAGCAGCAGCAAGCACAAGCAACTGTTACGTACCAACATGCCAACATGCCGTCGCTCGTGTTCCTGACGCCGGCTGGGCATGCCTTTTGCAGGGTTTCACCCTCGAGCTCTGCGGCAGGGACAGGGTGGGGCTGCTCTCGGACGTCACGAGGGTGCTCCGCGAGCACGGCCTGACGGTGACGAGAGCCGACGTGACGACGGTGGGGGAGCAGGCCATGAGCGTCTTCTACGTCCGCGACGCGTCGGGGCAGCTGCCGGTGGACATGAAGACCATCGAGGGCCTCCGGGGGGAGATCGGGCAGACCGTCATGCTCAACGTGAAGAGAGTGCCCTCCGCCGCGAAGGCGCCCGAGGCAGGCGGCGGCCTGGCCAGGGCCAGCTTCTTCTCCTTCGGCAGCCTCTTGGCGAAGCTCCGGACATGATCGATCGGCTCTGAGTTCAGATTAATTCTTCGATTGCGCGATCGCCGTGAAGATGAACCAAACTAGACTAGGGGGGAGCAAGGGAGAGCATCTGCATGTGGCATATGGCAAGCTCTTGTTGTATAGTCCATAAGGAGCTCTATCTCCCAGGGTAGGACAACAACAACAACAACAAAAAAAAAATGCTTGTTGAGGTGCAACGTGCGTTTGAGTGACTATCTGCCTGCTCATCTGATTTGCATCGTTTCGCATACATGGTGCTGTACAGATTCTCTGATCCATCATCACCCTCAGCTGGGTGAGCATTTTGGTCTCCGTGTGGCCAACC
Source organism: Rhipidocladum racemiflorum (assembly GCA_036346355.1). Classification (NCBI taxonomy): domain Eukaryota; kingdom Viridiplantae; phylum Streptophyta; class Magnoliopsida; order Poales; family Poaceae; genus Rhipidocladum; species Rhipidocladum racemiflorum. The sequence goes on from CM070571.1 coordinate 28,943,209, forward strand.
TTAATTGGGTAATCTCGGTCCCTTTTAATGTTCATCGATGTTCAATGTAGGAGCTAATAAGATGTAGTTTTTATAACAGTTCAGAAAACTCATCAGTAAAGACACCCTTTTTAAGTTGGGAAGCTGTGTCTGGCAGTCAAATTTGTCGGTACGAAGTGTTGAAGTCACAAAATCCTTGCAGATGTAGTAGTGTGCAGACAATAGGATCAAACGTTGATTTTCAAGTCAGAATTTTCATATCATTTTGGAAACAGAAAATCGGCTTCCTAAAGGACCATAATGACGATTAGAGGGATGGTGATGATGGGTGAATGATCTCAAATAAAAAAATTTCCCTTTCTAATAGACAAGAAGAGCCTAACAAAAACTCAAAAAACTAACTGAGACAAAATTTGCTCTTGAAACTCGGTATGCACCTCCTTATAGATGTTAAGAATCTATTCCAACCTTCAATCGCAAAGATTGATGTCAAAATCAAAGTTTCGATCTTTCCCAACTTAAAGGAGAAGTGCACCAAGGGGAAGCAAAAATCAAATTCTTGATCTTAGACTTGCTCGTCGAGTTTTGATGATCGAGACGATCTTGGATATCCTCCCACTTATCACAGTAAGCAAGAACACAAGAAGCAAAAGCCACGAACACGATCTACAATGATGTCTTCGTTTCACGCAAAAATATCAGTTTCTTGCAAAGTTCAAGAAGAGATGTGCCTAGATGGTTGGGATATGATATAAAGAAGATTCATCCAATAATCATTCATCCTCGGCAAAAAATTCACAAGCATTTAGAAGTTGGGGAGGCAAATCCAAATGTGCGAAATGTGAATTGCAGGAATTAAATTAATTGAATTTATATTACGGAATGTAAGTACTGAATTTAAAATATAATGTAAATACTGAAAATAAATTCAGAATAGTAAGAAAATAAAATTTTATTTCTTGGATAGAAGGTTTACAAAGCCTTATAACACAGTGGACAAAGCTCAAATGGACACAAAAACCTCCAAGAGAGAGACACCTCTCTCCCCCTCTATTTATAGCAACGTCAGAGCAATCTCCATCCTTGAATGACTTTCTTGGCCCTCAAGAAACATCATCAATGGTTGAGATTCACTCTCTCACTCATACATGGGCAAACTCGCAACCAATAACATAACGGGTTTTTCACGCTTCTCAAAGCTAGCTAACTTGACTGTTACTCTATCATCTAAACTGCGATCCAACAACTCTCCTTGATCCAAGCAGCTCCAAACTAGTATCTCAGCCTTTCCCCTGTCTTCTAAACAAAGAACCTATGGAATAAACTAAAGTACTTGAGAGGCTAACAAACTACTAACAAACTAAAGTAACAAATATGCCAGAATCTGCTTTTCCATTCCTCTCCAACTGATTGTTATACACGTAGGTATTACATCATTTACCTTAGGTAATTTAAGAGTTCGGTAAAACTGAATTAAAAGAGTTCGAACGACAATAAACAATGAGTTACAGTAAACGGTAAGCGATCAAGAGGTCTCGCGTCGTCAGATCTCCTGTTTGCTTCACGGTAAACTGTCTCAGCCGTTGATATTCCTTCATCCGTAGTCGACGAATCGTTGCTTCTCCCGCCGTCTTCACTATTCTTCTTCTACTTCCAGCTTAGTCCTGACAACACCCCCGTTTCGAGCAAGACCTTGTCCTCAAGGCTTAAGGACTTTTGAATGAATGCCACGTCTTTCCAAGTAGCATCTTTTTCCGGTAGATTCATCCAATGGATAAGCCACTGAGCTACCGCCACTCCTTTTCTGGGAATGATCCGCCGAGCAAGCACCGCAAGAGGCTCTATCTTCACTCGACCTTCAGCATCAACCATTGGCAATCCCGGTAATGGAATCGCACTGTTTCCCACATGCTTCTTCAATTGACTCACATGAAACACCGGGTGTATGTTTGCTTCCAGAGGTAATTGTAAACGATAAGCTACTGCTCCCACCTTGTCAATCACCTTGAAAGGCCCATAATACTTGGATCTATGCTTCAAAGAACCCCTCAATCTGAATGCATTTTGACGATAAGGCTGCATCTTCAAATATACCATATCCCCTTTTTCAAAACTTCTTTCGGTTCTCAGCTTGTCAGCAAACTTCTTCATTCTTTGCTGTGCATTGTTTAAATTCTCTTTAAGCCTTTTCATCATCTCATCTTTTTCCTCCAGAGTCACTTGAGCCTCCTCTGTCACATTGCAAGGTATGGATAATTCCGCCAATTGTGGTGGATGATATCCATATAAAGCTTGAAATGGTGTCATCTTTAATGAAGTGTGGTAAGTGGTATTATGCCACCATTCAGCCATTGTTAACCAACTCAGCCATTTCTTGGGTTCCTGGAAGACCATGCTCCTGAGATAAGCCTCCAAACATTGATTCACTCTTTCGGTTTGTCCGTCTGACTGTGGATGATATGCCGTGCTGAAACGAAGTGAGACCTTGAGCAGTTTGAATATTTCTTGGAATAACTTGCTGGTGAAGATTCGGTCTCTATCAGTCACGATTGCCAAAGGCATACCATGTAATTTAAATATGTTATCCATGAAAACTTGAACCACCTGTTGAACTGAATATGGATGGGACAATACCATAAAATGAGCATACTTAGTTAATGATTGATCAACCACCACGAGTATAACTTCCTTTCCTCTTGCATTTGGAAGTCCCTCAATGAAGTCCATTGATATATGAGTCCATGCCATTTCGGGCACCTCCAAGGGTTCAGCAATCCGGGCACATGAATGTGTTCTGATTTTGTAAGTTGACATATAGGACAAGATTTAACATGATACTCCACCGTTTGCCTCATTTTCAGCCAATAAAACAATTTCTTCAGCCGATGATATGTCGCCCTCACACCTGAGTGTCCTCCAATGGCAGATTGGTGAAATGCATTTAACAAGACTGATCTTAGATCATTTTTCTCCCCTACATAAAGTCTTCCTTTGTATATAAGAATACCAACTTCCAACTTAAATCTGGAATCAGGATCACGATTATTGTTAATGTCCTCAATAATTTTGTTCACATTTGAATCACCTTCGTAGCTGGCTTGAACATCTTTTACCCACTCTGGGATCACACTTGTGACAGCTGAGCATGACATTGACTTCTCTTCAGCAGGCACTAACCTTGATAATGCATCTGCTACTCTATTTTCTTTTCCTTTCTTATACTCAATCTTGAAGTCAAACTCCAACAGTTTCAACATTAATTTGTGTTGAATTCCCTCCACCAACCTCTGAGATGTTATAAATTTCAGACTTTGCTGATATGTTTTGATGACTAATGTATTGCCCAACAAATAATGTCTCCATTTTTTTTTAAAGATTCCAATATAGCCATTGCTTCCTTGTCATAGATTGACTTAGCTGCTGCTCTCTTGCCCAACACTTTACTAAAATACGCAATGGGTCTACCAGACTGCATGAGTACCGCTCCAATCCAGTCCCACTAGCGTCGGCCTCCAAGGTAAATGGTTTGGAGAAATCTGGTAGTGCTAATACAGGGCAGGAAGTCATAATGTGCTTCAATTGTTCAAATGCTTGAGTTTGTTCAGAACCCCATTGGAAACTATCCTTCTTCAGCAAATCAAACAGAGGCTTACAAATTTGTCCATAACCTTGCACAAATCTCCGATAATAACCTGTAAGTCCCAAAAATCCCTTAGCTTTGTGATGTTGTCTGGCTACGGCCAATTTAAAACATCAGCTATTTTCTTTGGATCCGTTGCCACTCCCTCTGCACTTATAATGTGACCCAGATATTCCAAAGTTGGCACGGCAAAAGTGCATTTACTTCTCTTTGCTATCAACTGATTATTCCTTAACAACTACAGAGATATCCTCAAATGATCTTGGTGGTCACTCAAACTCTTACTGTATATGAGTATATTGTCAAAAAATACCAAAACGAACTTCCTAATTTGTTCAGCGAATATGTTATTCATTAATTCTTGAAAAGTTGAAGGTGCATTGGACAGGCCAAAAGGCGTTACCGTATACTCATAGTGACCCAAATGTGTTTTAAATGCTGTCTTGTGGATGTCTTCTTCCTTCATTCTTATTTGATGATAACCGGATCTCAAATCAAGCTTGGAGAAAATAATTGAGCCATGCAGTTCATCAAGCAAATCCTCAATCACAGGCATAGGACAATTGTTTTTTATGGTCATGGAATTCAATTGTTGAAAGTCCACGCACATTCTCCAGGTACCATCCTTCTTCCTTACCATGACTACCGGGGATGAATAAGGGCTATGACTGGGTCTAATCTCTCCCGTCTTCATTAAATTCTTAATGATGTCCTCCAATGCGTCTCTTTGATGATGGGGTATTCGGTAAGGCCTCAAATTAGGTGGTTCAGCTTCAACTTTCAGATGAATGACATGGTCACAGTCTTTTCGAGGGGGCAATTCTTCCTTCTCAGTAAATACATCCGCATATTCTTCCAATATTACATTAATTCCTGGTGGTAGCTGGTTCTCAACCGTAATTTCCTTTGAACTACATAAATTGACTTGATTCCAACAGAAACGTGAGGGAGAAGAAGAAGTCGTACTTGAGAGGCTAACAAACTACTAACAAACTAAAGTAACAAATATGCCAGAATCTGCTTTTCCATTCCTCTCCAACTGATTGTTATACCCGTAGGTATTACATCATTTACCTTAGGTAATTTAAGAGTTCGGTAAAACTGAATTAAAAGAGTTCGAACGACAATAAACAACGAGTTACAGTAAACGGTAAGCGATCAAGAGGTCTCTCGTCGTCAGATCTCCTGTTTGCTTCACGGTAAACTGTCTCAGCCGTTGATCTTCCTTCATCCGTAGTCGACGAATCGTTCCTTCTCCCGCCGTCTTCACTATTCTTCTTCTACCTCCAGCTCAGTCCTGACAATCGGGTCGTCCTTCTCCTCCCCCTCGTCCTCCTACTCTCGACACAGGAAGCAAGAAACCAGCAGGGAGCATGGGAGGGAACGGAAAGAGACGCGATCCCGGTGAGAGAAGGGAGAAAAGGCGCATCATTCATGGATCAGAGGAAGAGGCCGGGAGGGAACCCCCCACAGGGACAGGGGCCATCTTTCCAGTAGTGCACACAGGCAATGCGCCGGCCGGGCGGCGCGAGGTGGTGGAACAGGGCATTTTCTTTCTCCTGGAGCAGTGGATCAAGACTCAAGATCAAATGTTTATTTGCATGGCGCCTCCTTTTGCTTCGATCGATCGCTTTTCCACCCCCTCTCCTTAATTTGGTGGTTGTGAACTCCATCCCGTCATGAGTAAGGTTCATGATTATGGCATGAGCAGGGCCACTACAGGGATTCGATTCCATCTACTCCGAGTTTCATTTTTGGAGGCCATTTGATCCAATTCACTGCGGCGATATCGTGGGGATCAGCTCAGCTAACTGATGCAGCATGTCTGGTTGCTATGACGAAATATGCAGTCTCAAAGAGGAAAAGAACCTCTAATCAGGCCGCTCGACCGGCGTTAATTGCTTGACAGGCCACGTGTTCGATTCCCACCAACAAATAATATATAGAGAGAAATTTTACGGTACATCATACTGGTAATATATATATTTTTTCTCAAAAAGACGGCAAGACCTCTGCTGTTTTATTCAAGAAGAAGCAAGGATTAAGGGACAGTGTCCACGAAGAACTACAACAAACCGCCACGGCAAGAACTACAACGAACTAAACTGTGGCGGTAAGAAAAGAAACGAACAGCACGTTTTCGAAAATAAAGACAGGAAGCCGGCCGGGCTTTAGGGGGTCAGCTTCTGGGCGAAATCAAAGTTGGCTACATCCTCCGAGGCTCGCTGAACAACATTAGGGACTGAAGAGTGCTTGCTATTGAAAATACGAGTGTTACGCTCTTTCTAGATATTCCATAAATCAAAGATTAAGATCCCGTCAAACGTTACAAATTAGTAGTTGTCTTCGTAACGTAGGTGTCTTTTTTTAGGGTGAATTGAATATATGCATGTTTTTCAACATGTGATCGAATTTTCAATTTATAGAGTGGCATATATCGAATAAAACTTTTTTTTTAATGTCGTGTTGCCGACAGTTGACAGTGGATTCGGTGTGCAATCTTGTGCAACAGGATGTGGAGATCACAGTTCTTGCACGACGATCTTTTTAGGTGCCTGTGCGCATTTGGCACAGTATACTTGTTTTTTTTTACAGCATATTTTCTTATGCTTTTGAGGCAATAGTGCTCTCTCTCCTCGATTTTGCTGCGTATCAGGGAAATTATCATTTTTCCAAACGCAATTTCAAAAACAGACCCATCTCCAGCCGCCACCGTGCATTGGTTGCGGATGAATCTCCAGACCAGGTTAGGATCTTTTGCCATTCTGCAAGTTGGCGACACATAGCTTCCCAAATGGCAAGTGGACAACATACTCTGATACTAGTTACATACACTATTTATCTACTAGACTGTTGGTACTGTTTTAGTTCAGACATTCCAATGTGCTTCACTAGTCACCGGTACAGTCATCATCTAAAACGAGATGAAAGCGAGAACAAAGAAGGAAGGAGCTTCCATTTTTGTTGTACTGTTTCAAAGCGAGAACAAAGTAACAGTCTCAAAGTGGTACTGTTTTAGCCAAGTTTTTGGCTTGTTTTGGAACAGGGTTATTATTATTATTATTTTGTTGAAAATAGCGGTGGGCTGCTACTTTTCATCGAAGCAGGAAAAAAAGGCTGGGCCTAAGGCCAAACTGTACAGAGGGACAAAGCATGCGGCTATCAGCGAAGCGAAACGAAACCCAAAAAAAAAAAAAAAAAAAAAACAGAGCAAAAGCAAAAGACTTTGCATGGTTTTTTACAAAAAGGTTTACAGAAAAACCCCGTTTTCCTTGGTAGAGCTCCTATCATGTCATGTGCTGGCTGGCCGTCACTATGGGTGCAAACGGAGCGGATACGGACGGATTTTGTTCATCCCGTATCCTATTCCAAATTTTTTCTCGGATATATAATCGGATACGGACAGTGCCGGATTCGAATACGAATACAGATTACTTCGGTCACGAATACGGAGCGAATACAGGTCGTTCTGAATACGGTTAGTCTCGGTCACGAATAGTTAATCGGATAATGCGTGAAAGCAGAAACCATATATATCACATATATTAGGATCAATCAGCCATACACAAAACTTTACTATAACTTTCAAGACATGTAAGTGTTTCAAATTCAATAATAGTTGCATTCCCTACATAAGAATAATATACAACCAAGTACAATTCCAATCAACATATGCATTTATATGATGTAGCACATACAACTGCAATCAAGTGTTTTGTAGTGCAATTAATAAGAGCTTGCTCTAGAAAGTAGTGCAATTATATTACAACTTGCTCACATTATATCACAGGCTCACAACAGCACTATGTTTCACATTATATTACAACTTGCCTAATCAGATAGTACATAACCAACACGCAACATCTAAAATACAGCTAGCAAGCACTGTAATTCAAATACACACACTATGAACAATATTGCAAGGGTATCGGGTCGGATATTTACCGGGTATTGGGTCGGATATTTACCGGATATCAGATCGGATATTGCTCTTCCCATATCCTAACCCATATTACACGAGATTTTTCGGATACAGATCGGATATTGCTCTTCCTATATCCTAACCCATATTATATCGGATTTTTCGGATACGAATACGGATAACATCGGTACGGATTTTTTTCGAATACGGTATCGGATCGGTCGGGAAATATCCGCTCCGTTTGCATCCCTAGCCGTCACCGCGATTGCTAGTCCGAGTTCTTGCGATGCCCACTCTACAAGCATAGCTTATATGGGCCTAAGCAGGAAAATAGCAGTGGGCCGCTACTTAGACCCTTTCACTATTAATTTTCTAAAAAAAAATATTTTTATAAATTTACGGACAGATCCTCCACCGTTTTTGTACATAAGGAAATCCGTGGTTACACAAATTTACCAACAACTCATAGCCAGCCAATTTTTATAAAAACACCACTGTACACATTCGCCATAGCTCCCAGGCAATCAATTTTTTTTTAAAAAAAACACTACCAAGCGTTCCACATATTCACGAACGGGTACTCCACCGGTTTTTTTTTTTCCCAATCGGAGATAGGTCCTTCCACTATTTTTTTTCTCCAAAATATTTTTTCAAAAAAATCGTGTTTCCGCAAATTCACGGATAGATCCTCCACCATTTTTTTCCACAAGGGAACCTGTGGTTACGCAAATTCGTTGATGGCTTATAGCCAGCAGATTTTTATAAAAACACTGCTGTACGCAAATTCGCTGACAGCTCCTAGCCAGCTAATTTTTACAAAACACCACCGTGAAAACTGAAATTACGTTTTTTTTCTTCTACAAATTCATGAACAGGTCGACCACCGAGTTTTTTTCGCAAAGGACCCCATGGTTACAAATTCACCTACGCCTCCTAGCTAGCCAATTTTTAAAAGAACACCACTGATAAAATCAAAATTATACTTTAAACAATAAGAACCTCGAACCAAATTTCACACGACGTAGCATCGCGCGCGGACTCAACCTAGTTATCTATTATAGCGAAGAGATTTTCAGCGCAGGAAGCACCTCCACATCAACTTTTTTCGAAAAAGCCCCTAGAAATTTGAAAATCGTAGTCCTTCTACTGTTTTTTTTTTTCGAAAAGGATACGCGGTTCCGCATATACGCGGATGGGTCAAGTCCTCCATCGATTTTTTTTGCAATAAAGAACTCGTGGTTCCACAAATTCGTCGACGACTCGTAGCCAACCAATATAAAAAATAGAGAAAACCAAAAATCACAGATAGGTCTTTCTACTATTTTTTTTTTCCAAAAAGGGCTCGTGGTTCTACATATTCGTGGATGGGTCCTCCATCTTTTTTTTTTTTTTTTGTAAAAAAGAATATATGATTCGGCAAATTCGTCTGCAGTTCCTAGCCAGCCCATTTAAAAAAATTTGAGAAAACCAAAATTATGTCGAGGTCCTCCCACCGTTTTTTTTTGCAAAAAAGACCTATGATTACATAAATTCATTGACAGCTCTTACCTAGCATATTTTTAAAAAACCCCAAAAAAACCAAAGTTACATCGAGATCTTCCTACCTTTTATTTTTAAAAAAACATCGAACCAAATTTTACACGAAACGACGTAGCATGACATCCTACCAAGTAATTATGATTTATGATCGATCCGGTCGCACGCGAATGGGTTTGGTCCGGTCAGTCCGGCTCGGGTCGAACTCGAGTCTGACTCGGGTCAGATGAACAGTGCTAACCCGATAGATTTTCCAGCGATTAAATATTTAAAATAATTTCTAAAAATTTAATTAATTCAAGAAAAATAGCAAAATACTCGGAAAAATTCCAGAAAAATTCTAGAAAATATTTTAGGGCATTTGGGATTCAAATAAAATATTTCCAACAAAACTTTATTTGAAATTTTTAAATAATTAATTATCCCAAAAGAGAATAAATTCAAATTAAATCCAAATAAATTCCAGCAAATTCCAAAAATTCACAAAAATGCCAAATTTCATTTAAATTTATGAAACATAAATTTAGGGTGTTACATATGTGATCGGCTTTGTGCATACGATCAGATTTATGCGCGCGATCGGCTTCGTGCGATCGGCTTCATGTATGTAATCGGATTCATGTGCATGATCGACTTCGTGTAATCTGTTTCATGTGCGCAATCAGCTTCGTACATGTGATTCGATTTATGTGCATGATCGACTTCGTGCGATCTATTTCATGTGCGCGATCGGCATCGTGCATGCGATCGAATTCATATGCCATGATCGACTTCGTGCGATCTGTTTCATGTGCGGCGGCCTTCCTGCCGCGGCGGTGGCCGCTTCGTGCGGCGTGCTTCATGTGTATATTAGAGAAAAAAAAAAGAAAAAACTCAAATACACGTGAAGCAATAATTGCAAAATGTGTGAAAATATTCATAAAAGTAGTAAAAGAAAGAAATGAGCGTGGCTTCGTGCGCGCAGGTGTCGCTTTGTGCGGCGACGCGGCTTCGTGCCATGCGTTTGTTGCTTCGTGCGATGGCGCGGCTTTGTGCGCATGGGTGCCGCTTCGGCGACTACGTGCGCGCGTCGGGCCGATCGACTGCGTGCTGTGCGTGCATGCAAGCTACTGGATGCATATGCAAAGCAAGCAAGTAACTGCATGCATGTCCTTCAATTCGCGTCCACCCGCATGCATGAATGCGTGTCAGGTCGGCCGGCCGTGCGCCGACGCCGCGTCGCGTCATGCCAGACCGGCCGGCTGCGTGCCGTGCGTCGCGCCGTGCCGTGCATCGCACCGCGCCGCGTCATGCAGGACCGGCCGGCTGCGTGCCTCGTTATGCCTGGCTGCGCTGGGCCGGTGGCCGCGCCACGCCGGGCCGACTGCTACGTCGGACAACTTCTTTTCCATACGTGCATGAAAGCTAGCAAATGAGTATTGCATGCTTCTTTTTCACGTGCATGCAAAACTAGTAAGCTAGCAAATGAGCATGGCAAGCCGATATCTTTCCATGCGTGTACTGCTTGCGGGCTTGCGGCGTCAGGCAGCCAGCCGGCAGCTGCCGCTGGAGGAGAAGCCAACGGTGGCTTCGTGCCGTGCCATGCCGTTTGGCGGCTTTGTGCCACGTCGCGGGTATCTTCATTTAAGAATTTCAAATATCACAGATCAATACTGTTTCCTACCTCTTCTCACCTTTCAATCTGTTTGGCGGTAGAGCTTCGTGCTGATAACGTGTTAGACAACATCGCTATCGAATAGTCCGGGGTTGCCTAATAGATCTAAAGTGGAGAACAGAGAGAGAAAGGGCGAGACACAAATATGAGGAGGAACGGATCTGCTATTCTTTATTGCTTGCTTCTGTGTACAATGGGGTGACCTCCTGCCTTCTATTTATAACCTACAGCTAGGGTTTCGGTAAAAGTCCACATGGGCCACGGTGGGCCGAGTTTCCTAACAGCGAGTACGCGGTTGTTCAACGTAGGAGGGTTAACCAAGCCGTTTTTCGGTTGAAATTGAGGTTTTGATGGTACTGATTTACCATAAAAATCATTAAAATCGAAGGATTGTGAAATCGAACATTTGAAATAAAAATTAAAAAAATCAAAAAACGATTGGTGAAACAAAAATAAAAATTCAAAAAAATAATAATAAAAAATCGATTGGTTTTCTCAAAAAACCGATGATTGGCGAGTTGAACCTTTGTGGACAGCCGATATTTTAGCGATTTTCGTCGATTTTTTTTTATCGAAAATCGCTTGATTTATGTCACATATTTTTTTTAAATCAACTAATTTAGGGTTTTGAACCAGCTCAATAAGGATTTTTGTGAAGCTAATCCAACAATACGGTGAAAAGTCTCCGACAAAAAACCTTCGCACAAGACAAATGAAGGCAATCATATGAAAGTTCTTTTGTTAACAATTCACCAATCAGCGGGGATAGCTCAGTTGGGAGAGCGTCAGACTGAAGATCTGAAGGTCGCGTGTTCGATCCACGCTCACCGCAAGTTTTTTCTGCCTTCTGAAATTTGAACTAGGCTTGCTTCCATTTGTTATGTAGGAATTTCTTTCTTTTTTTAAATAAATATGCATATTTGAGTCTCCAGGTTAAACATGTACGAGTTCATTCAAAAAGATAAGTCGTTGCGTGTGGCATTCTGAAATTTGAACTAGGCTTGCTTCCGGTTGTTATGTAGGAATTTCTTTTTTTTAAAAAAAATAAAATAAAATAAAGATGCATATTTGAATCTCCAGGTTAAACATGTACGAGTTCATTCAAAGAGATAAGTCGCTGCGTGTGGCAAGTGATTGTGGTTATCTGCTTAAGTGCTTGAGTAGAGTTTGTCCTGAGTCAAATAAGTAAGCTTGAGTCTGGGATGTTGAGGAGATGTTCTCGTTGTCCTGAGTCAAGCTAGTAAGTAAGTTGAGTTCAGAATGTTAAGGAGAGATGCTCGCTATCTTGTGTCGAGTAAAATTAGATAAGTCGTAGTTGAGATTGACTGTCTCATGAAGTTAGAGCTGTGCCTCAATTATAATTAGTTGGTGTTACAAGATTAAGGATGCCCTAGCGAGAACATCGCTGTCATCTGGGGTGGGGTGGCACCCGTGCTGGTGTGGCACGTGTTCCGGGTGTCGACGCGCAACTAGGGGAGCGAGCAGGCGATTGTTCAATGCAGGAGGGTTAACCAAACCATTTTTGTGTTGAAAATCGACGTTCCGGCGGAACCGGTTTACTACGAAAATCGAGTAAAAATCGTCAAAAACTGAAGGATTGCGAAACCGAACATTTGAAATAAAAATTCAAAAAAAAAAAAACGATCGATTTTCTCGAAAATCGACTATTGAGTTGAACCTTTTTGGGCGGCTGATTTTTTAGCGATTTTTATTGAAAATCGCTTGATTTCACCGATTTACGTCACATAAATTTAATCGGTTTAGGGTTTTGAATTAGGTCAATATGATAGATTTTCGTGAAAATTGACAAAAACTGACTGGTTTTGTGAACCTAATGCAACAATGCGGTGAAAAGTCTCCGACAAATAACCTTCGCGCAAGACAAATGAATACAGTCATATAAAGATACTTGTGTTAATCATTCGCCTGTCAGCGGGGATAGCTCAGTTGGGAGAGCGTCAGACTGAAGATCTGAAGGTCGCGTGTTCGATCCACGCTCACCGCAAAAAAAAATAAGCCTTCTGAAATTTGAACTAGGCTTGCTTCCTTTTGTTATGCAGGAATTTCTATTTTTTTAAAAAATAAAGATGCATATTATTTTGTGTGAACTTTAGGTTAGCAAAGAAAGCTCAAGCACAGTATGGATTACGATTACTATATATGTCCTATCTCACTTCATGCAGAATATTAGCAGATGCAGCTAGGTAAGCACCCGGAACAAAAACTGACTTCGCTGGTTGTTGCTCGCATGCTCTCTTAACTGCACTGAAAAAAAGCACCTTCTGCTGCCCTGGAAGTCCTCATTACATCAAAATTACAGCGTCGAAGGTTATTTGTATTTCTAATTTATAGGATAAATTATGACCATTTACAAGTTACAACACCTGCATCGAGTCGAAGCAACAACAGCCTACACAGAGCATCAGAGATCATCCTATCTCAGGTTACACCCCCTCCTTTTCTTCTATACAATGAATGACATCAGACTAGTCATAGTTACAAACGATTTTGTCGACAAAAAACATCTCCAGTTCCCTACCTTTCCTGTTAAATGTCAACACATCCTCCTAGAAATCTACAGGTCAGATCAGAATCTCTTCGGGGAACCATATGGGCTTGGGGGTCTCAACTGGCCGATGTCGACGCAAGGATCTGGAACCACACTGCTTCTTCTCTTCTGGTTCTGCGTGTAAGTTATTGGGCTATAGGCTGCAGATCTAGCGAGAACAACCGGATGAGATGGGGAAGGCACGCAACTCCGGTTCAACTGCTCGAACTGCCGCAATGGGCTTGAACATGGGGACACTGGCAGAGACAAGTTTGTTCTCGCAGCAATAGGGGTGCTGCAGGAAGATGGTGGTTGTCAGTCAAGATGCCAGGATGTGTGGATGGATGTGAAAAAAAGGATGGTCAGTAAATGTAGATTACAATACCTGGAGGCGTTGCGAGGTGAAAGATAAGCTGTGGAAAATCCAGTGAAATCTCTTGCACTTAGTCCTCCAATGTCCCGCAAAGGAGCAATCCTTCTTGTTGAAGATTGTATGTTGGACTGCAGCCAAGTTTAAGGAATAGCACAGATATCAGCGCCTACTACCACTCACCATGGGACAAATGGACAGCCACAAGGTACTCTCAAACGGCAAACACAAACTCAAACATCTGGTGAGAGGAATCTAGAAAAGAAAGGTGTGTAAATGCTCTCCCAAAAATGAAAACACAATTTTTAGAGCACAATGATTGATTGATTTGCCACCACCCAATAATTCACTACTAACAATGTAGTTTCAAGATTTGTGTAATTTAGTTTAAGGAGCATAGATATATATATATGCTTCTATCTCTTATTGGCGATCCAAAAAGACAAAAGAACAAAGCACAATAACTAGAACTATTAAGAATCCTTGCACAAGAAACATTAAAAATGAGCAGAAAATGTTTCTAAAAAAAGAGCAAGAAAACTCACCTTTTTATGACTTGCCTCTGCAGGGGAAGATAGTCCATTTCTCAACAGAGTTGCACTGCATTTTGCCCCTCTTACTGCATTTTGCCGCTCATTCTGCAGGGGAAGATGGTCATGAACAAAAGGGTGACCCAGCAACTGAGTTGCAGAGGGGCGCTGCGCTGGATCACGCTTTAAGCACAAACTGAGGAAATCTTTCCCTTCTTTTGAAAAACTTTCTGGAATTTCTGGTGTATCTTTACTGTTTGCGATCTTAAATATTGCAGCTACCTGCAAGACCAAGGATCGGACAAAATGGCTGTTAGCCCCATTAATTATTTGAGTATGAAGCGCATGGTAGTTTTTTTTTTTGAAAATTTGGCCAGGAACTCTGGCATTTCATTAAAGAAGAGAACAACAGCCGGACTACAAACGCACACACACCTCTCACACACACACGGACACACCACCACACACACGCGCCAGCAACCGGCCCCTAGCGAGCACGCGGGTTGAGCGGAGCTCAAACCCGGGTGGACGGGGCGCACAACCGCGCCCCCAACCAACTGAGCTAAGCTCAGTTCTCGAAGCGCATGGTAGTTACTTGAACTACAAGAGGCAAAATGGCAGATCCAAGCGGCGCAGAGATATATCAGAAAAGTATAGCATGGAGTGAAAGCATACTTCTTCATATTGATGCCAAGGATGTCTTGCAGTTGCCATCTCAATAATTGTGCACCCAAGGCTCCATATATCAACCGCAAGACTGTACCCTTTGTTATTCATTATAACCTGCAGAATTTGCATATATTTGGACAAAACTTTCTTGGAGGCGTAATTGTAAATCACATATGGCAAATTCTCCAAATGTCATAATATAAAATGGTACCTCAGGAGCCATCCAGTATGGGCTTCCTCTAAAAGAGCGTACTTCAGCAAAAGATGTTATCTGTTTCAACATAAGCAATCAAGTGAGATGAAGAAGGTGTTAGAGATATGCCTCAAATCTTAACCTACCATATCTTGTAGTCCTTGCCTTCTACAACTCGGACTCTTTGGCTATATAAGCCACCCTTATGTACATGTCTTGAACAAATAGTGGATTGTCTCTCGTGATTTTTTCCCATAAGGGTTTTTCCACGTTAAATCTGTGTCTCCATTATTTTGCCGTGCTCTAAACCTAACAAGTGGTAAACTCAAAAAGATTTTTTTTTATTCTTGTTAATTACAAGAAGAGCTACCGATAACAATCGAAGCCATCTTTTGCTTTAATCGTGTACAACACATTGCCAACATGAAAGGACCCAGCATATTAATTAGATAGATAATAGTATTAGTTGCTAATTAGATTATTAATTAGTGTTCTTTGTTGTTATAAAAATCCAAATTTCGAATAGAAGCGAATAGAAGTAAAAAGGGGATTGCCGTCAGACCCGCAGGCGAGGTATTGATCACCGAGATACCAGACCAGTAGGGGCCGAATCGGCACCTCTCGCTAGACCGGTTCGTCACTCGGCAATCCGTACTTACCTGTTCGGATTGCGGGTATCTGTAGCAGCATTTTACCCGGTAGGCAACCATTGAGCCAGTGCTTTAACCGAAGGAGGCAACTCCATGCCTTGCAACAGCTAGCAGCTGTTAAGGATATATTATCTCTTATAGTTATAGATAAGTTCCTGTTATAGATAGAGTCCTATTCCTATTCCTTTCCCTCATGTACTCTATATATTGTGGCCATTGGCCCCCATATTCAATACAAGTCATATTCATAACATGGTATCAGAGCCTAGGTTTTTCTCCTAGCTTATCCTTCCGCTGTTTTAGATCTAATCCGCTGCCCCGGGAGGAGACTCCCGGGGCGGCTCCCGCACCGGCCGCTCCAATCTGCCGTCGAGATCTTCCGGCTCCAACGCGCAGCCTGCCGACGCGACATCGCTGCTCGTCTCCGCCCAACAGATGTGCCTTCTCGCTCAGCGTAAATGAGCAACGCTGGTTGCCGCCGAAACAGACGCGCCTGGTTGCCTCGCTGAGTCTCGCCAAGACGTCTCCACTCCGGCGCCGACGTCTCCGCCGCCGATGTGGCTCTTCTGCTTGAGGGCCGAGCGCCCGAGCCATCGATCTCTGCTCCGGCGCGTCGCTCGTGCCTCCGGCCATCATCGACTTCTTCGTCATTTTCCTCGTCTGGACGAGTTCGCTCGGGATCGCTCGCCGAGTGTGTTCCGCGCCAGCACCGTGACCACGGCATCCAGACGCGCCGCCACCTCCTCCGCGTGCGCGTGTGCCTCTAGCTCCGTGACTCGGTGACTCGTGCACCCCCGGCAACGCGATTCCGCCGACTCGGCTCGGCGACTCATGCTCTTCTTGGCGGCGTCGCTCCTCTCCGTGCGTTGGCTGCCGTTGCGGTAGCGCGCCACGCTGCGCCGAGAACTCTTGCGCCAGGCTTCTCTGACTACGTCGCCGTCGGCTCTGCCTCTGGCGCCGCCCGGCCGTCTTTGCGCCCGCCCGCCGCTCTCTACGCGACAGCCGGAAGCTTTGTCGTCTTGCCGGTCGCCGAGTGCCTTTTGGACTTGTTCCAATTCTTCCCGTGAAGTCAAGAAGCTTACTTGAAGGTTTCAAGTCCATAGCTCTTTCCAGTGCTTCACGTCCGTGCAATGCAATGCTATTGCATACGACGGCTTCTTCAGTACTATGACTTTGGATTTTTCCTATTTTAGTTCATTCCTTCCAAATGCAATGCTATTGCATATGCCTTGCATTTGTGGGGGGGTGTTAAGGATATATTATCTCTTATAGTTATAGATAAGTTCCTGTTATAGATAGAGTCCTATTCCTATTCCTTTCCCTCATGTACTCTATATATTGTGGCCATTGGCCCCCATATTCAATACAAGTCATATTCATAACAGCAGCCAGCTCACAGCCAACCAGGGATCCATTCCCCCCAGCCAACGCCAGGACTGAGGCAGCCAGGGAGAGAAGGCTCGGCCTTATCCCTTCCCGGTTGCAAAAGAAAGCCTCATTTCATCTCAGTTCCCTTCCTCACCAGAGAGCAAAGCAAGCAGCCACTCCTCTTCATTTCCTCAGTGAGAGCAACAACCGAGAGCACAAGCACCCACACACACTTCTCACTCCAGTCGGCCAAGAGGATCAGAAGCCGGAGGGAGAAGGTCCACAAGCAGGAGCCAAAGGATGAGGAACCACAAGCCAAGAACCGAACCCGGTGATCCCCAAGAACCGAGCAAGGCGGATCCCCAAGACGAGCACGAACCAGGAGGAGCCCCAAGAACTGAGCTGACCACTCCATCTCCTTCCAAACCGTTAACCATCTCTAGATCGACCTCCCAGGTGCACCGTTATCTCACCTTTTTGGTAGTAGCAGCAGCAGTACTACTTCCTTTAGTGCAACCTCGATAGATCAACTCGGGAATGGTGGTCTCAGTAGAGATTCTAGGGTTGCTAGACCGTAGCCTTGCCGTCCCAACTAGAACCCCTTGCATCATCGACTCATTCGAGCAATCAAAAGCGAAATCAAAGAGTAGGGAGCACGAAAATCAACTAGAGAAGCACAAGTTAGTAGATCGGGTAGTGCCTGTTCTTATCTCCATTAGAGAAGAGGAGAAGAAGGGGAGGGGGGATTCGGCAGTGGAGAAAACAGAGGAAGTAGGAGAGGAGGGGCATTCGGGAGAGAGAGAGAGAGAGGAAAAGGGAGGAGAGGAACCGGGTGGGAGAGCGGCGGCGGCGCAATGCGCCGGCCGGCCGGCGGTGGTGAGTCGCCCGGTGATGGACGGGAGAAACCGAGGGGGTAGGCGCTCGGTCGCCAGGGAGCTCGGTCCCAGTAGCGATAGGGAGGAGAAGAGGAGCCAGGCCAGAGAGCGTCGGCCGGAGGTGAAGGAGTGAAGAAAAGAAAGAAAAATGAGGAAAAGAAAGAAAGGAGAAGGAAAAGAGGGAAGGAGAGAAAAGAAAAAGAAAAAGAAAAGAAGAAAGGAAAAATAGGAGGAAATTAGGAAAATGCATTTCCCATGCGATCCACGTAGGTTAAATCACCGTATTCAGATCGTAGGAAAACTGTATTTAAATTTCTAAAAGCTGCGAGTTAGTAGTTAATAAATGTGTAAAATTGTTAATTGTTGTATTATTTGAATTGCCGAGTTCATTGCTGCTAGAATATTAAGAATTGGGTTAAGTTAGTGGGTTTAGTTAAATAAGTGTTGTCCGTAGATTCAGATACCGTAAGGTTGTGTGGGTTAATTTCCGTAGAGTTGATGCGTATATTTGTCATGTCCAGAACCGAGCCAGTCAGACCAACCACCTCTGTATTCGAGCGAGGCCGTTTATGTAAATAATATTCCAGGCAAGTTTCCTTTGAAGCAAAGTTTCATTAAATGTTCTCAAATTGATTTCAATATAATTATCTGTATCATTCATGCATCAAAAACTCTATATATATTAAATTGCAAATCTTAAATTGGTTTTGGTTGAATGTGAGTTGGTGAATTAAATTGAGAAGTGAGTGGTATCATGATGAGAATGAGACCAGTGTTTTGGCTTTTGAAAGCTGGTGTTGATGGTATTGAGGGCTTAATGTTTGTTTATGGTGTAAAACTAATATGGTGGGTAGAAGACGCCGATGAGAAGGTTGTAGGCCGGCGGGGTCCTCTACATAGGCTATAATATAAGGATAACCAACTACACTCGGGCAATTAGCCGTATTTTCAGTATCAACCATAGTTTGTGGAATCGACCAGAAAAAGTTGTCCTAGGAAGGTATTATGATCTCCACATTGGGTACGAGTAGATAAATACGCGTGTGAAGCTGGGTATGTCGGAAGACCCA
Organism: Rhipidocladum racemiflorum; assembly: GCA_036346355.1. NCBI lineage: Eukaryota > Viridiplantae > Streptophyta > Magnoliopsida > Poales > Poaceae > Rhipidocladum > Rhipidocladum racemiflorum. Next base: position 28,962,213 of record CM070571.1, read on the forward strand.
ATGAGGGACACAGAAAATCAGCTGCGGTTGATTCTTTCAAGCTATATATGAATAAAGCCTTGGGTTGAGTATCAGTGTTGTTGCTGCGGTAGCCGGATACAACTGTTAGCCGCGAGTCAGCGGGATTGCCTAGTGAAGGAATCCACGACTCGGGTAACAGGGTTGGAGATCTAATACTGGACTAGTGATAAACATTCTGGGACCTCTCGTGTTAGGGGTCACTATGGGTAAAGTGGTACAAACCTGCGCAGGGTCAAATCATGAATTCATGCCTATCTCCTGGATTGGAGGCTACGGAAGCTAAGTCTGCCTCATATACGGGTGTTAGTAGTCTTTTAAATTAAAATGAGCAACTCTTAAAGAAAATTAAAACCTATTTCCAATAAAAATCAGATTTTGGGGAGGAGGTAAGCTGGATTTGGAAAAAGGGAGGAAAAACTCATGTATTGCATTCTATACTATTACTTGCTAAGTACTTTTGTACTCACTCTTGCTAACTCTCCCCTTGCTAGATAATTGTTCTGTCGATCAAGCTTCTGGTTGGGATGTGGATCCCAATTGGTCCGACCACGAGACTTGGTTTGAGGGACACCCGCAGAACCAGATCCACGAGGAGGACTACCAGGAAGGATAGAGTGCTGAGTAGCTGTGTTACAACTTGGTTGGTCTTTTGTGTAATTAGTAGTTATATCTTACGCTTTCGTTGTACTTGGATTCTATATCTAATTATGTAATGGACCTGTAGCCTGCGTGGCTTGGTTTGTAATATATTTACATTCAGTCTCTAATTATTGTTCTGTTGCAACACTCTGAACACGGTATGGTAGCTAATAAAGTACCGGGTTGCCCGATATTTTGTTAGCTACTATGCCGAGATTCGCTTAATTAACCTGGGATAATGACAGTTGTTGCTAATTACCCTGGGCTAATTGGGCGGATCGCCACACAATACCAAGGAAATTTTCTAAACCTTGGGGGAACGTATGCAGTGCAGACTGCAGAGAACAAATTTTGACCACTCTCAACCTTAAAGAGACAGGTGTTTATGTTCAAGACCTAATATATGAGAGACAAACAAACATGATTCCCTGAGTTGCACCTGGCAGGCTGGCCAAGGAGACAAGCTAATTATTTGTTAGATGAGTTACATGTTTGTAGGGGTGTGAGAGTAAGGCTCTAAGGATGTTTCCACACAAATGCACACAAACAAAACCCCTTGGTAGAAAATGAAGATAAACTGCATACATGTTTAGCCACGCCGAAGTCAGCAAGTTTGACATCACCAATAGGGCCAACAAGTATGTTTGCTCCTTTAATGTCTCTGCCAAGCAAATCATAATGAATTGATCTTTCTATTCAATTTTGACCATGGAAACGATAAACAGTGTAAGATAATTTACACTACCTGTGCACAGTATTCCTAATATGCAAATAGGCAAGTCCAGAAAGAATCTGCTGAGTGTAGCTACGGATCACAGGTTCCTTAAAAGGACCATACTCTCTAAGTAATTTATGAATTGAACCTCCGGAAACATATTCAAGATAGATGGAGAGTGCTTCATCAGTCTGCCCAAAACATATAAAATTAGTTCAAGTCCAAGTATTACTTCACGGAGAAAGTTTATGTACAAAATGGAAGTACTAAAGACAAATGATTTCTTCTTGGGATAAAAAGACCCTCCATGGAGAAATAACAAAAGAAGTTCAAGGCACAAGCCAAATGGAAAGGAAGGCAATAGTGATGTTTTAACACACTATAAAACGAGTGATAAATTAGGGGAAAAAACTAAGGAATTTGACATGTTTTCGGTGATAATCAGACAGTGAAGTGAAGTAGTATTCTGAGAGAAGGCTTGTCCTAGCATCTGGACGTATTACCTAGCATCTGGACGTATTACCAACCGTATCTTTGATGTAATAATTACTTTTAAATTAGTGAATGGAACCATGTCAGTAACATTCTACTCATTACCAACAGACCATGCCATCGCATACATATGTGTTCATTTCTCCCAGTATTACCACATATCATGCAGTCACATTATTTTCTATCATTAAGGATACTCATTAGGTGCACCTACATTTTTTTTGGAAAGTTAGTATAAGAGTCCAAGTCGTGTGGGTCTAGAATCTAATAAGGAGTCGTGTTAAGAGTCGGATTAGAGTCAAATTCGAGATAAAGTTTGGTTGTAATTCAGTTGTGATTGGCGATATAAATAAAGGATGTGGAGTTCTGATAGGACACACACGAACACACAATATTTTTTGACAACATGGTATTAGAGCTGAACCTAATTCGTACCTCTGAGCCTCGTCCATTGATTTTCACCACTGTCATCAAGGGTCCTCACACCGCTGTGCGCTTGGGGGCAATGGGTCGCCGCCGCTGCTTAGATCCGTGGCTGTGCTAACCACGCGTGTGTAAATCGAAGGAAGGAAAGGTGTGCTACTGTAGTGCACTACTTAGGACCTATGCTTATATCTGGACGCAACTGCCTGTAGAGAAAAAGAAAGAAAGAAAAAGGAGAAGAGAAAAGAAAGAGAGGAAGAGAGAGAAGCCTCGAAAAAGGAAAGAAAATAAAAGAAGTGGGAAAAAAAGAAAAGAAAAAGAGAGTGAAGAAAAAAAGAGGAAGGGCAAGGAGTTCATCACTTATCTAGCCATCTGTACATTGTTTTTTACAAATCTTGCCCCTTTGCATATGCATTTGCAAAAATGACCCGTCCCTCACAGCGGAAAGAGCGGCAGGCAACATGTGTCCCATGCCGCGCCCAGGGAGTGTGGAAACTAGCCAGCGCCACGGTAGCGCGGGTGAGTGTGGGAGTGTGTGGGCGAGCGAGGAAGGGCTGCCGCGTCTGGGTAGCGCGGAAGGAATCGTCCTGTGCTCCCTGGGCAAGGGAGCGCATCCTCCCACGCGTGGGAGTGCTGCTGCGGCGTTGGCTAGTTTATGCACTCCTCGAGCGTAGGGGACACATGTCGCCTTCCGCGGTGGGGGAGGGGGTCCTTTTTTGCAAATGTATGCATTGTTGGGGGGGGGGGGGGGCTAGGTTTGCAAAAAGTGAGGTATAAGGGGCTATATAAGTGATGATTTCCAAGGAGAAGGGTGTTGTTTGCTGCTGTTATTGACTTGTTCGGCTAAGTCAATTTGCAGGCTAGGCATTGAAGTGGGTCGTGGTTGCTTGGTGCTTGTGAGTTGGATGGTTGGAAGATTTGTTGGAGGGTGCGGAGGAAGGGGAGAGACAAGGAAAGAGTTTGATGCTGCTGCTCTCTTCTACAAGGAAAAAAGGGAAGAAGTTCGGAAGAGAGAAGTTCAAAGAAGGAAGTCGATCTGGTGTTGCTTTGGTTTGGATTTTGTGGTTGTTCACTTAATCCAATCTAGTTTGGGTGTGTGGCTATTACTTTGCTCTTGCTTGCATGGAGAGAGGGAAGAGTCTGTGGAAAGAAGAAAGGTGGAAGTTTTGGGTTGATTGTTGTTTGTTGTGAGGCTTCATGTTCTCTGCAGGGGGAGAGAGATTGGGAAGTGTTTTTTGGTTGATGCTGATGGTGGAGGTTTCGGGGAAAGGTACAGTGACCTTGAAACTAGGGGAGAAGATTGTTCAAGATGTGGCTTTAGTGGTATTGGTAGTGAGAGAGGTGCTGGGTAGCAAGCATAGAGGTGATGTTGGGCATGTGCTGATGGTGGTATGGGTAGAGGGGGTACGAAATGGTGTTAGCATCGGTGGAGGCTATGACTATGGTTTTGATGTCGGTGGTATCTATCGACGTGCTGGTGTTGGTGCTAGAAGCGGTGTTGGTGGAGAGGTGCGGAGATGGTAGAAGATGGAGGTCGACGTGGTCGGGGGCGTGTTAGGAGAGGTGGTGAAAGCCGAGGTGGTCGGGGGCATGTTGAGAGAGGTGGGGTCGACCAGGGTGGCCGGAGGCTAGAGGTGGAGACAATGGAGGACAAGGCTTAAAGCATGTGGTAGCGGTGGAGGAGACCAAGACTGCGGGAGTCTAAAATCTAATAAGGAGTCATGTTAGAGTCAGATTAGAGTCAAATTCGAGATAAAGTTTGATTGTAATTCAGTTGTGATTGACGCTATAAATAAAGGGAGTGGGGATCGATAAGACACACATGAACACACAATTTTGTATATAGAGCTCCTAAGTTCGTAACTATGCAGAACATGTAGATGCTAATTTTTTTTCACAATGGCAAACATCCATCCTACTTCATCATGACAAGAATAGGAGGAAAAAAGGATAAAGTACACACAATTAAGAATTGCAAAAATAACTTAAATGCTCTCTCTGTAACCAAAGAGTGCATAGTGTATACATCATTAAATTAGGTTCTACTTTTAAATATTGTTACTATTTTCCCCCACAGCTCCACCCTGTAAGAAGCAATATGCAGAACAAACATATGCTAGGTTGAATACAAATTAATATGCTGTGGCTGCTAGGATGGTGAGTTATCACATGGAGCTCACCAGTTCACTTCCGTAGTATTGCACAATGTTTTGGTGTGAGAGTTGTCTAAGCATATCTATTTCCTGTCAATACAAGAAAGATAACAAGTTACTAAACCAAATCAACAGGATATCTGTTGCACAGCATCTCAGAGAAGTGCATGCTACAGGTGTAAACTCAATACAATTGCTTCTGATAGATATGCAGCTTAATTAAATAGGGCAAGCAAATGACCTGATTCAATTGTCTGAGACGTTCTTTTGAATTTGAATCATCCAAAAAAACTTGTACCTCCTTGATCGCACAAAACTCACCACTTTCACTACATAACACATAGTTAAGATCAACCACAGGATGTCAATCATAGAGGTGTCAAGAGTGAAATAATTCCACAGAAATAGTTCTTAATATTTTGTTTCAGGTTATTATCCCAAAAAGTGCAAATGGATAGCATTCTTCTAATACAATTAAAACCATATATATCTGATAGTTATGACTTCCCGTCCCCTTTTACTAGCCTATTAAATTGAACATGTGGGTCCACAGCAGTATCAAACATTCATGTGGGCATGTCCAGATTACACCTAGCTAAGACATATTAAGACCTCCATACCTGTTGAATCCTAGGTAAACCTGACCAAATGTGCCGCTACCTAATAGCTTCCCCTTTCTCCACTGTGATTGGGATTGGGTAGAAGCAATGAGAGATGCAGGGAGGGGGGAGCTAGCAACAGGAACTGGAGGAAGAGGCAAGGGTTGAGACAAACTCTTCAGATCATCCATTCTTTTCACTGGTGACCTTGGGCTAAACCCAAAATCTCTTGGACTTGCATAACTGGCAGCAAAAGCATTTCCTCCAGGGTTGACAACTGGATCAGTATACCTAGAGATTGCACCAATCAACAGTAAATATCAGAGCACATATAAGAACTGCAACAATAAGTTGTCATAGAACAAAATAGGCCCAAACAACATAGACAAAGTGTTGTCTTCTGGGAGGTACTCCCTCCGTTTCTTTTTATAAGGCGTATTTGGTTTCGTTAGGGCAAGACTTTGACCAACGATTACTTCATTAATATATCATTTATGCAATACAAAATCATAATTATATATAAGTACTTTTGAATACAAATCTGCTAATATCAATTTTGTGTCATAAAAATTATATGCTAATAGAGTAATTGTTGGTCAAAGCCTTATCCTAACGAAACCAAATACGCCTTATCCTAAAGAAACGGAGGGAGTAATTAAGAATGATTTAATGGCAATGTTCCAAGATTTACACAATGGTGTCTTGCCTCTGTTTAGTCTGAATTTTGGAATTATCACGCTTTTGCCAAGGACTATAGATGCTAAGCAAATACAACATTACAGACCAATTTGTCTTCTGAATGTCAGCTTTAAAATATTTACTAAAGTTGGCACAAACAAGGTCACAAGTGTGGTTGAACATGTTGTATGTCCTACGCAGATGGCCTTTTTGCAGAACATAATGGATGGTGTGATTATTATTCATAAAACAATTCACCAGATGCACAAGAAAAAATTGGATAGGGTGATCTTTAAGGTGGACTTTGAAAAGGCCTATGACAAGGTCAAATGGCCTTTTCTTTAACAAACTTTAAGGATGAAAGGCTTCTCACCACAGTAGTGCACTTGGGTTGAGAACTTTGTTACCGGGGGAAGTGTTAGTATCAAGGTCAACGATGTATTGGTCCGTATTTTCATACCCAAAAAGGGCTTCGCCAGGGTGACCCTTTATCTCCCATATTATTTAACATTGTCGTGGATATGCTGGCGGTCATTTTAGATCATGCCAAAAAGGATGGGCAAATAGGTGGATTGGTATCTCACTTGGTGGATGATGGGTTATCTATTTTACAGTATGCAAAGGACACTTTTATTTATGGAAAATGATTTTGGACAGGCCAAAAATATGAATTTATTACTATGTGCATTTGAACAACTTTCTAGTCTTAAAATCAATTTTCACAAAAGTGAAATCTCCTGTTTTGGTGCTGCTAAGGAATTTGAGGCTCAATACACCCAGCTTTTTGGGTGTGGGATGGCCAATTTGCCCTTTCGATACATTGGCATAACAATTCATTATAGAAAACTGAGAAACTGTGAGTGGAAGGGGGTAGAAGAAAATTTGAGAAACGATTGAGCAACTGGAAGAGCAAGCATTTATCTGCTGGGTGTCGTTTAGTCCTTTTAAATTTTGTGCTTAGCAGTCTACCCATGTTTATGTCATCTTTGTTTGAGATACCACGTGGGATTCTCAAACGATTGGATTATTATAGATCCAGATTTTTCTAGCAAAGTGATAACCATAAAAAGAAATATCGGCTAGCTAAGTGGAATATATAATACCGACTCAAGGACCAAGGAGGCATGGATATTCAAGACCTTGATGTAAAAAATGTCTGCTTTATTAGTAAATGGCTTTTCAAGCTTCTCAATGAAGATGGTGTGTAGCAAATTCTCCTCAGAAGAAAATATCTGGGGAATAAGACTCTTTCTTATGTAGAAGGGAAGCCAGGGGATTCTCAGTTCTGGGCTGGGCTAATGGGGGTCAAACATCATTTCTTCAGATTCGGTTCCCTTCCAAATTCGTAATGGATGTCAAATTCGATTCTAGTAGGATGCATGGCTTGGAAACAACCCCCTCAATGTACAATACCCATGACTCTTTCAACTTGTCCAGAACAAAGTAGCTGAAGTAATGAGCCCTGTCCCACTTAATGTGTCTTTTAGTCAAGCCATTACGGGACATAATTTACTGGTCTTGCATGATCTTGTTACAAAGGTTGCTAGTGTGCAGTTAACACCAAAAAGGAATATTTGCGATGGAATCTCTATAAGAATGGACAGTTTTCAGTTCAGTCAGTGTATCAAGCCTTGATGCATCAAAATGCCCCCGTTACAAACCGTCAATTGTGGAAGCTTAAGGTGCCTTTAAAAATAAAATTTATGGTACCTACTTCGTGGAGTGATATTGACAAAGGATAACCTTAGTAAAAGAAATTGGAATGGTAGTAAAAAAAGTTGTTTTTGTAACAACGAGAAAACTATACAACACCTCTTTTTTGACTGCCACTTTGCTCGTTTCGGATGGCGCGTCATTTAGACAGCTTTTTATTTGTCACCTCCCAGTAGCATGACCAATATGTTTTGGAACTGGTAATTGGGGGTGGAGATTTGATTAGGGATCTCTTCATCATGCATGGGTGAAGATTTAGTAATAGGCTGTGAGTAGATTGAGACCTTCTGTATCATGCATAGGCGGAACTAGAGAGGGTGCCGGGCATGCCCTGGCACCCCCAAAAATTTGAGAAATGTTAAAATTTCACCTCTTCAGTGGGCTAAATTTATCGATTAAATTAGTTTCGATTTAGGTGGTTTGGTATTTTTAAGACCTTAGAACTACTTGTATTATACTTTTAACAAATTTTAAATATATATGTTGGATTTATGATGGTATGAAATCATTGTACAAGACTATAAAGTTGTATGTGTGAAGTGTGCACCCCTACAAAATTTTTTCAGTTCCGCCAATGGTTTCATGCTTCCTATGGCTCGTTGCAACTTTCCTATCGAACCCTGCTTGTATCTTTCTATTGACTGCAGTTTGGCTATAACTATGTAATAAATGATTAGCTGTGTGCTTCTCACGATGCGGAGGCGGGAGATATAATATTACATTATCTAAAAAAAACAATGTTGTCTTCAGAATTAGCACATGGACGCCGTTTCCCATAGGATGGTATTGAGTTACAAGATCTTACTCTCTCCAGTCTTAAAAAGCTGACATTTTGGATATAGTGATGGTCAAACTTTCGAAACTTTGACTATCGATATATTTTTAAATATTTAAATTGGATACATGAAAATTATATATGTAGACTTGTCTTGAGAAGTACTTCTATAATATTATAATTTTATTGAGTTTAATAAATATATTATAATAAAAATTAGTAGTCAAAATTGTATTTTGAAGACCATGTCGATATCCAAAACGTCAGCTTTTTAAGACCAGATGGAGTAGTACTACAATCTACAATTTATTAAATACATACTAGTTACATGCCCGTGCATTGCTACGAAAAACAAAATTGATAACGAAAAATAAAGATTAAAAAATAAAAAAATTATTCACAAGATCAAACATCTATCTTTAACGCTTTGTTTCTTCCGAAAGCTGGCTAATTAAAGCAACGCTTCGTTTTTTGCATAGGGCAATTAAGCAGGGCAATTAAGCAGGGCAATTAATGACGTGAGTAGAACTCACCACTGCCACCAACTGTTGCTTTATAATAGTAGAGATACATAAAAGAAGGATGGTTGAACTATTCACGCGGTTTGGCACCCTGACTCCCCAAGTCCACGGCATTTACTAAACAAAGACAATAGTTTCGGGTGGTCCAAGCAGGGAAGGGGTCAACGGCAGCAGTTGGTGCGAAACATCACTTCCAGAGTTCCAGTTCCCACTCCTTGGACTTTGCACTCATCTAAAACCCCAATATCAGAGGATTTGTGCTGGTTCACATACATTTACTCAGCGCATCACGCAGCTTAACCAACGTAATCAGGCAGATCCGCGGAGTACTCGTATCAATTTCGTTATAATCACGCGTGGAAACGTGGCAATTACGCTAATAACCAAGTACCTGTAAATTGGGTGAGCCACCGCCTCGTCGTCTGATTCCGACGAGCCGGTGCTAGACACCGACGCCGCCGCGGACACGCAACCACCGCATGCTGCCGCCGCGGAACTCGCCTCCGCTTGCGAGGAAGCCAGGGGCAGCGGCGCCGAGTTGGACACCGAGCGCGGGCGCGGGCGCGGGCGCGGGCGCGGGTGCCCCTGCCCCGCCGCCACGGTCCCAAAATCCCCGCCGCAGCCGCAGCATCGCGAGGCCCGCGACGCCGGCAAGTCGAGGCCGTGCGCCCTCCCCCGGCGCCGCGGTGTCGACGGCGAGGCGCAGGCGGACGGGCCGCGGTCGACGGAGTTGCGCGGCGAGGACGCGGCGGCCGGCGTGGGGTTCGCGCTGGTCTTGCGCTTGGGTTTCCTCCGCGGCCACCACAAGGGCATCGCCTAGCTCTGCTAGGACTCCGTGGACTAGCTCGAGCCGCGAGGAAGGAGAGGGAGGCGCGCCAAGACGAGAGGCAGGCGCGCGAGAGGCTATAGTTAGGAGGTGAAGGGGTGTTTAGGAAAAGACGAGCGGCACCGCTTGCACGCTCGTTGCTGCTGGTATCTATATATATATAGAATAATAATAATAAATAACTAGTGCGCGACAGCTGCCGCTGCGACGACCAGTGTCGTCGTGCTCTGTGCGTGGGGTTTAGGAGGGTCGTGCTCTGTGCGTGGGGTTTAGGGTAGGATGCTATCGACATCCGTTACCTCGAGTTGTCTTGTCATATTATCTACAGATAAGTTTAATAATAATTATATAATGTATAGACAATCATTTTCTTTACATAACAGATAACTTATCTCTATTCATAATCATTTTCTTTCATCTACATCAGCAAATAGGTGACACGATAATTCTTATAGACAGCAGCTGTCTATATATTGTACATGCTCTTACGCCACTCGCCCAAAGTGTTCTGTTAATTGGGGTGGGGTGGGCCCACTCCGTCCGCGAGTGCGATGAGCCGTACGGAAGGTAGCGCTGGCGGAGCCGCTGGTCGCGTGGGCCCGAAGGAATGAGAATCTTCGCGGTTGGCGTATCGGCTACTCGGCGGCTGCGTGCTGCGTGGGTCCGGATATCACTTACTGACGATGAGAGAAACAAAATGATATAAGTATCGCTAATAAATACCATATGACTAAGATTTTGGTGTCAAATAAACACCACTTTTAATACTGCACAGGCTGCTAAACCCTTCTGGAATATTATCGGAGGACGAGTTGTTGGAATGACAGTAAAATCTAATAATATGTCTAGTAAATTAGAGTGCATTTGGTAGTAAATTTAATCTATTTTGTATTAACGCTATCACACGGCCATAATACGGCACGGCGAGGTTCGACAGTAAACTATAAATACATTACTAGTAAATTAAAGTACATTTAATAGCAAATTGGTGGTACATGTCGAAGAAGTGCTGCAAATTGGTGGTAATCATGTGCAGGTGTTAACCAGTGGTCAAGCTATGAATTTTCTTTTCTTTTTATCGGAGAGTATCAAGCTTGAGGTTTTAAATCTATATGTTAGCATCGAAAAGAATGTTTGCAGCGGCTGCAAATTAATGGCCCATTCGATACAGTTTCTGTTTTAAAAAAATTAGATTATTTATCAAACGGCGAATTTTGGATAGCTTCTTTGAAAATCAGAAGCTGTCCTCTACATAGAATCAGAATCTAGTTGGAATATCATTCTCACTTACTCTGGCCTGGTCCGGAACTTAGAAATCATAGCTGACTTGACTCGATTCTTCTATAATCCAGAAGTTAAAACGAACTAGGCCAATATATAGGACTCCAACAGAAGTACTTAAGTAGTTCAAGACTAATTGTTGTTCCAATTGCAGTACCTAGCTTCTTATAGGTCCAGTTTGGAATAGATTCTGATTTTACAGATTATGAATTCTCTAAGAATCGAGTGGGTGGCACTTCTAATTGTATATACAAATTCTGTTTTTATTTGTGGAATAAACTTCTGAAAAGCTATCCAGAATTTGTTCCATACTGGGCTTATATATGTTTCCACGAGAAAACGCTCTCGATCTCGCGGGTCATCAGGCCGTATGCATGTTCTACGGTTTACTGTCATTTTGAAGCAGAGCTAGAAACCATGCATATTACTCATATACACATATCAAGGTTTGAAATCTCATAACCGGATCAAATTTTGAAAGGGACACTCAAATCCGTTTTTTTAACTAGGATTTCCAAGATATTTGCCAAAATTGCCGAGATCTCACCGAGATTTCCGATAAAATTTTCATAATCAAGTCTAAGGAACTTTTAAAAATTCGGACAGTGGTACTGTCCCGATAGAAACCTTACCGGTAAATTTGAACCGAATGAAAAATAGTTCAAACAACGTTAGAAAAATTTGAAAATTTTTGTGGATGGTATTCACCCCAAATCCAATCATATCTGGGGCAAAAAACATGAAATCCAGTCAAAATACTCAAGATCTCACCGAGATTTCTGATTTACTATGGCATTTTGAATTTTTCTAAATTTTTATTCGGGCAAGATTTAGGATCTCGGAGGGGGCCGAAATCCGAGATCTTGGCCGAGATTTCCGAAATTTCACCAGGATTTCAAATCATGCTTGGTAGCTCTTTTACAGAATACATCCTTTCAGATGAAAATTCCTTAACTGGCACTACTAACATTCTAGGTGAGGTACTGCCGTAGGTGCGGCAGTATCGGTCTAGGGCTCAGTAGCACTTTTACAAAATGCATCCCTTTAGGTAGACGTTCATCGGCCGGCACTACCGCCCTTTCTAGGTGATGTACTACCGCAAGTGTAGTAGTACCGGCCTTAGAACACAGTAGTTCTTTTTCGGAATGAATCTCTTTTGGGTGTCTTCCCTCGGCCGGCACTACCGTCAATGTGGGAGCGGAACTACAGGCCCTACATGGGCGGTAGTACTGAGTTCGCTGATTTTTTTCCAAAACTTTGATGCCAACGGCTAGATATGTGATTGGGTGTTATAAATACACCCTCACCTACTGCAAGGTACTTTCTTGGTCATTTATTGCATACTTGAGAGCCCTTGCATCCCTTTTCACCAAGTGAGCATTCATTTCTCATTTGAGTGGTGGTTGAGAGTATTCAAGTATGAGCATCCAAATTTGAGCCATTAGACACTTGATCAACCTCAAGCAAGCGCCAAATTTCTATTTTCTTGGAGGTTGCCGCCTCCTAGCCTCCTAGGCGGCTTGGAGGTGTTGAACCGGAGATCTCCTGTGGGGGCTCCGGTCTTAGATTAGCAATACAGAGTCTTACTATTGCGTCGGATAGGATAATGACTCAACCCAAAAGAAATCCAACCACTTATCTGAAAACTGTACCCAAATTGAGGCCAATCAGTCGGCCCATCGCACGTAACTCATGCTCACGTGCCAACTGGTTGAATCCAATCCGAGCTTCCCGCAAATATATGTCTAGTTCCAGTTCCCTGGATCAGTAGCCTAGCACCCACATATTCTTCAATTGAGTTGCATTAATTCACATACACAACTATAATGGACATACGAGTAACTAGTTTGGTTACAACTACGTTACATTACACTTCTGTGGCCGACCAGCCAAATACAACAAACTAAGTAGTAGCGGAAATAAACAACTATTACAACAATAGCCACGGTGTGCCACCCAATCCCAAAGGCAACCGACTGGGGTAAGGACCCAGCTATCCGTCAAACACATCGTCGGGACTCGGTTCATAGAACTCACCATCCGGAACGCCTTTAGCATCTTCTGCTCCATCTTCTACTCATGTTTTCAAATAAGAGCAAACGGTGAGTACATGTATGTACTCGCAAGACTTTAGTGTATAAAAGTACAATAGAATGCAGTCTATGACAATGAAATAGGTTTCTACACTAGTTTCAAATTAGCATGAAGCAAGATTTATTTGCAATAGAATAATAACTCCAAAACAATTCAGAATTTATAAGAGCAATTTGTAAAGAAATTATTTGCAATATGAGTATTATAATCCATAAACCATATTCCATCCAACAAGAATACCACATTCATCCATCAAACCAACTCATCAACTCATCATACCGATGAACCAATCCACCATTTTCATTTTCCATTCCATCTCACATATCATTTTCCATGCCATTCCACCATGCCATTTTCATTCTGCCAAACCATTTCCCCAAAACCAAACCATTTTCCAAAAACCATTTCCGAAATACCAAAACCAAAAGTCTATACTTGACAAAATTTTCCAAGCTGCTCTTGACTGTGAGCACAACCAATCGATTAGTGAAAGGATTGGGTTGGCCTAGGCAACTTTAAAAAACTTAATCACTGAACTAAGCAATTAATTGACAGGTAAAACTGACTGAGTACCAAATTGCAAAGAACAAGTATCAAGATGCAAAAATAAATGCATAAACAAATAAACCACAGGGACAAGAGAATTTTTCACCGAGGTTCAGAGATGAATCTCCTACATCCCCGTTAGAGCACTTCCTCAAAAGTATTGCTCCACCAACAACTGACAGCTGTAGTTCTGGTTTTGTCACTAGCGTGACTCTTTCACCACTTCGGTGAGGTGAGTCCCAACCTCTCACAAGGATAGTGGCCTTCCACAAGCACAGTTGGACAGGTCGCACTATAATCACCACCTAGCCGTCTAGGAACAACTAGTTCCAAGAGTAATAGACCATCCACAAGCCCTGTCTCTTGGTTCACTAGACACTCTGAAACTAGACTGCACTTGGAGCAATGAAAAGTGTTGGATTTTAAATGAACAGAGTTTAAGCTTGGTCTCTTTGAAGGCTTTGGAGCTCTTGGGATGCTAAGGTGTAAAAAAGATGAAAAAGTTCTATTTCTGGTAAGCCTTGAACGGCTTTTATAGGCTACAGGAAGAATATAGCCGTTATTGACAAAAAGTAGCCGTTTGCCAATGTCAAATTGAAAAGACAAGTCAAAATGATTGCATCTGAGAAGGTTTGAAATAGTTTACAATAGACTCAATGTACGCCAGACCAAATTTAGTGAAAATTGCATTTGCGCCAGACCAAAAAGAGTTGGTCCGTCATACACATGGTTTGAGCAAAAACTGGTCCGTCGTAGAAGGCAAACTTACTGGTTTTGATTCAAGAAGTGATTGGTTTCGACAGCAAGAACCAGTAAGTTTCACGTTTACGTCGGACCGAAAAAGCTAGTCCGTCGTGAACAGATAAACTTGGTCTGCTGTGAACTACACACGCTCTGTTAGGTTTCAAGGAAAGATTGCTTACTGCACCAGACCAAGAAAGTTGGTCCGTCGTGAATGGTGAGTGCTCGGTTTGAGTTCAGATGAAAAGACATTAGCGCCGGACTAAAAGTACTTGGTCCGACGTGAAAGTGAATTTGCTGAAGTCAAGGAAGGACTGAATTTCTTGAACTTTTGAGGGAAAAGAAGTGAACTTTGCTCCAAGTAGTCTTAAGAATTTAACCTATGAACCAAGATACTAAACTTATGCATAATCCCTCTTTATAGTATGGCTAAAAACAAAATAAACCTAGCTACAAGACTTGAATAAACTTCCAAGTCAAACTAGGAACGAATAAACCTTAGCCTTTGTCCTTCTTTCAGGAAATTTTCCACTTCAACAAGGGTATAAGAGTTGATCATCAAACACCAAAACCCATAATCAATTTAAATAACCAATTAGGGGGCCTAGATGCTTTCAATCTCCCCCTTTTTGGTGATTGATGACAACACCCTTGATTTTACAAAGAAGAGTCTTATCTTCTTCTGCAAAAATTTGTCAGTCTGACAGAACAAACACATAATTTGAAAGAATATGCTCCCCCTGAATAGGTGCTTAGAATTTTAAAGAACAATTAAGAAAATTTAATCACCAACAACATATTATGAATATGAGGAGATATCAATAGAAAGAATATAACTGATCATTTAAGCAGTAAACAAATTCAGAGTTATAAAACTATCATAAGTAGTAAAACATAGATAAAATCAAGCGCCGACCGGGAGGGTTGGGGCTTCTCGCGCGTAGGGCAAAGGAGGTTTTTCGTTTATGGGTTGGTTTTTGTAACTCCCCGGTATCTAGTCTGCCGCGAATGTCACCCAAACAGCCCTAGACACAACCAATATCACATATTTATCAATAAATTACAGCAACTACGCTAATAGTTTAATTGAAAATTCGGCAGCATTCCCTTTGTTTTTCCATGACTTTTAAGCAACAATAATATTATCACATCATTATAGCATAATAGATGACATCTAAACGGCACTAACAGGAGTTAAAGCATCATCTCAAGTCCATAACATAAACTCCAACGTTTAATGAACAAATACGAAGGGAACAATAAAACCAAGCACATAAGCTAGCATGTCGGGACCCGAATTTGCAAATCCGGACCCTCTGTGTATTCAGCACTAGTCCAGGATCACGCTAGTGCACACAGTCTCAACATTGGTAAATATCACAATCATACACATCGTTAATAATAAGGTACTTTATTCAATATAACCAAACTGGTTACTCGACCTTATGGTCAAGTTACAAAGGTACGCCTCGCAGGGCTAAGACTTATTCAGTAAAATCTGCAGCGAAAAATATAAAGAAAACGCATGGCGCCAATCAATATGCCACAGGCAACTGACTGAGACTCGATCCCTAGTTAGACGGCTCCTCCTGATATTCCTCCTCCAAAGCTGGCGTCACGTCTTCTTCAACTGGTGTTGTTTTGTGTCAAGGGTGAGTACTTGGTACTCAGCAAGTCATGCACAGAATGCAAGCTAATATACTACATGCATAGCTTAATACAAAGGAATAGCTCAAGGTATAATTGCATAAAACATCATTTAACAAGTATCATAAGTAGATTCGAAAGCAGTAAAAACAAGTATAACATCAATAACTTTTCCAGGAGTTAAATAAACATCCTTCCCATTCCTAATCCACATTTCCATCAACATCATCATTTAAACCAAACCTTTTCCGAGTTCAAGTTATTTCCATGAAAGTCTAACCCTTGACTGTAATCCCCGAGCAATGTCCAATGCCGCGGACACGGCTATTCGAATGATTTTACACTCTACAGAGGTTATGCACTTTACCCACAAGATACAGTCAAACACCACAAAGGCGAGTGATCGTAACAAAGCCTTTCGGATACGGCTAACTACACAAGTGAACCTTTCCGGTTTTTGCCCTACACCATCCCTTCCCTTATCAAAGGCGAAGTATGGGACCGACATACCGTTGGACGGGTACCATGCCTCAGCCCTGGTACGCTCCCCTTTCAAGCTACACAAAAGGTGTAGTTGACACCCGAGGTATCACATGCAAGTTATTAGTAACTTACTCAACTAGGACCGTCCCATTCCGGTCATGTGGTTGCACGATTGACTCAGTTCAAAGGCTTGCAAGGTTAAGTCCTTATGATGACCAGGGCAAGACTACCCGAAGAAGCAAAACAACGCTCCCGATGCCACAACTGGCCCACCCGATCATTCTTGCCACATGCCCCGGTCCAAATCTATTTATCAAAACCCCCAGTTGATTACCATGCACCACGTGCCATCAACATCACAACACATGATACCTTTCCAAAACAGGTTCAATATATCATTAAGTCAATATTAACATTTGATTGTTCAAAATCATGTCATGAGCACGTAGCAGGTCTAAGCAATATACTACAACGATCTAAATTCCCATGTTGGCAATTTAATAATGTCCAACTATTTAATCCTCAACTAGGGTGACAAGGGGTTCATGGCATACAATTCTTTATGTCAAGGTGGCATATAACAACTAGGTAAATAACTAATCTCCCAAAATTAATTAAAGCATTTTATAATTGAACTAGCATGCAATAATTTAAATCAAACTAATTTCAAAATGGGATCAACATGGTCAAAGCACAACTTGCCTTCAAAGAGTACTTGTTCTTGGTCTTGAGCTGGCTCCTGGGTCAACACTTCACCTTCGAAGTCTTCGGGCACTTCAACGTCTACTCGTAAAGCGTGCAAATAGCAATACATAAATAAACAGTAGACAAAAAGTGTCCAAATATCCAAATAAAGTTCATAAACAGAGAGAGCATAATTTTATGAATTTTTAGAAACTGGAATCGTCAGATTCGGAGTTAAAATGCAAAAGTTACAAGCGTTTAAAGTTTAAATAATCAATTAAATAATATTACATAGAAAAACTTTGGTCCAAAAATTAAATAAAATTTACCATTGGGTAGATCTCAATTTTATACAAATTTAGAAATTTGAATCACTCAAATCAGAGTTAAATTGCATAAGTTATAAGCGTTTGAAGTTTGAAATCCTATTTGAATTCATTAAACTGAATTAAATAAATTATTTCTTTTTCGGAAAAAGATTTATTGCGTCAGCAGTGACACGTGTCAGCATCTGATTGGTCGGCTGACGTCAGCTGGTCCACGGACTCGGCCCACGGCTCGGCTCGGTCCACCGTGGACTCGGCCCACGGCTCCACATGTCACTAACATGTGGGCCCGTCCTGTTAGCGGCCCGGCTCACGCCAGCGCGGCGCGACTGACACGGGGCCCCACTGACACGCGGGCCCCGCGTGTCAGAGACACGCATCTACGCGCGCGCGCCGATGGCCGATCGCGACTGGCCGGCCTCCCGGCTACGTGGCTTGATCTCGGCCGTTGATTTGAAAATCAACGACCCAGATTGGATCTGGTTTCACGCGTTTGGGGTAAACGTGGTCAATCCGGACCGTTGGATCTTGATCGGACGGTCGAGATACAATCTAACGCATATAACGCGGCTAACGCTAACCGTACGATCTAGATCTAACGGCTGAGATTGGATCTGGGGATTAGCACGTGGATCTCACCGTGAGTGACGTGGCGCAATCTGGGCCGTCGGATCCTGATCGGACGGCTGATGGAGCTCGCGAGGCGGCGATGGCGTGCGGCGGCGCTTGCTGACCAGAGACGAAGACGGCGACCACGGCAACGGCGTTGCAGGGCTCCTCCGGCGAAGTGAATGGTGCTCTCCGACGCGTCTCTTCCTTGCGGTTCCGGATCTGGGCTCAACGGCGGCGGAATCGACGAATAACCGCGGCGGAGACCTAGCGCAACTACGGCGAGCTCTAGCGGGCAAACGGCGGTGACTCTGGTGACGTGGGCTAGGGCTACGGGTGCGTACGGAAGTCGGCTTCTCGGCGGCGGCGGAGTCCGACGAGGACTCGGAGAGGGTGGCGTGGATGCACGGGAGCCGTCCACGTGGCGCGATCGACGGTCCGGATCGCACGGGCGCGATCGGGACCGCACGGGGAACGGGCTCGGGTGACGTGGCACGTGCACAGCCGTTGGATCGTGATCCAACGCTCGCGATCCTAGGGTTCGGCTGGACCGGGTCCGGCTCGGATGCGGCGCGGGTTGGGTTCGGGTTGGACTTGGACTCGAGTCCGACTCGGGCTCGGTCGCATGAACAGTAAAACCCGTTCGACATTTTCCAGCGATTAAATATTCAATTTAATTCCCAGAAATTCATTTAATTCATTAAAAATAGCAAAACACTCAGAAAAATTCCAGAAAAATTCTAGAAAATATTTTAGGGCATTTGGGACTCAAATAAAATATTTCCAACAAAATTTTATTTGCAACTTTGAATTCTTGAATTATTTCAAAAGGGAATAAATTCAAATTAAGTCCAAATAAATCCAAATAAATTCCAGAAAATTCCAAAAATTCACCAGAGTGTAAAATAACATCTAATTTCATGAAAAGAAAAAATTAGGGTGTTACGTAGCATAATCCAAGTTTTTAATGCAATAAGATAAGCATTACAACTACAAGTAGGAGTGTGTAGTTGTCTAGGTGAACAAATCTATGTGGAGATGTGATGCTAATCTCCCTTCCCCGACTGCCGAGTTCATGGTACCTAAAAACAACATAAAATAACAAGCGTGAGTTCATCACTCAGCAAAGTGTATTGCAATGATACAAAAACAATAACAGCTCACATACATACTTAATGCCATT
Source organism: Rhipidocladum racemiflorum (assembly GCA_036346355.1). Lineage (NCBI taxonomy): Eukaryota > Viridiplantae > Streptophyta > Magnoliopsida > Poales > Poaceae > Rhipidocladum > Rhipidocladum racemiflorum. The sequence continues at coordinate 28,981,362 of CM070571.1, forward strand.
CACATATCATGAGAATCAACTCATGAACTTCATTTATGCTCTCATATAACATCATTATAAACATCTCAAATAACATCTTCATATGCATCTCATAGAACATCATAATCATCTCATAAACCACTTCATTCATGCAATGCAATGCACATGTCTCTTAAAAGCACATACCAGTATTGCCGAGTGCACACCCGTCGGTGTGCACCCTCTTTCCCCTTCCATACCGTAGATGGAGGGTGCCTACTCTTACTGAATCACTCCCATACAACCACGTGTAAGGGACTACGAGGTAGGACTTTCGTGTTCACCACGAGTGAACACAGAGTCCCGCATCAGAATGGGACGCCCCTTCCATTATGAATGCACAAATGCAATACTCATAATAAGATAAAACTTACAATCGCTATTAGCATTTGCATAACCTCATTCATAAACATTCATCCATTCATCATTCATGCCAATCTATTTCCATTCAACAACTAATCACGTGGTAAAGCAAACATCACTCCTACCATGCTAGTATAACATGTCATTCACAATTTCATATTGCTACCAACAAAACACATCACAATACACTTGCCTTTAACCCTTGGGGACGGTGTGGCGAGGTGATGATGCCACTCCCAGGGTCACACCACCTGCAAATACATGTTTTCCACTCAATATCATACCACCCAAGCAAGTACAAAACTCAGAACACAACGATTCTACCCGAAACCCCGAAAACCTGAAAAACAGATCAAACTGTCCATCGGGACAACAGGTTTCAAACAAGCATAACTGGGTTCTAATTCTCCAAATTAAGTAAACGAGTACATTTTCTCATAGCTTAGGAAATTTCCTAGCTTTCTCTAAGTATTGGGAAAAACTGATTCGGCCTCTAAAATTGCCTAATCTACAGATCAACCTGATCTGTCCCAATCATGTCACAGTTTTGAACACGTTCGGTAAAACAACCATAACTTTCAAACGGCTGATCAGAATTTTGCGTTCTTGGTGTCTAATGAAAGGTATTGAAATTGTATACAACTTTCTCAACAGCTGGCCGACCAGAAGACGCATCTAAAATTGCCAAAACCGAGCCCTAAGCACGAGCGCCCAATCTGCCCGAGATCAAAACAATGGACAGATTTGCAATTGCACTACTCCCATCTAGGAACAGCACCTATGCATCAAAATTAACCATAGAATTCACCATCTAACCAGCACCTACACCCTAAAACCCAGATCCCCGACGCATACCTCTTCTTGGCGAAACTTCCGAACGACGAACGTCGCCTCCTCGCAGCCCGATCTCCCCTCCGATCGCCGGGAACGCCAAAATCGTCGGGATCACCGGATCTTCTTGGACGAAGAGCTCCTGGACAGCGAGATCGGAGCGGCTACGAGGGGGAGGAGCTAGGGCCGGCTAGGGGTGGGAAGGAGAGGGAGGGGATGGCGCATGGGGAGGGGGCACCCAAGATGGGGGGTGGCAGCTAGGGTGGTGGGAGGAGGAGGAAGGGTAGCGGCTAGGGTTAGGGGGCGCATGGGGGAGGGGTGCAAGGGGCAGGGATTTGCTGCCCCACCTCCCCCACATGGACCAACGGATCCCCACCTATGGCCCAACTTGATCCCCAAGGCCCAAACTCTCCCGGACAGGCCCAAACACCCGGAAACGGCCCAAACCATGCCATAAAGTCGTATCGAGATGCCATATTCTATAAAGTCACAATCTGAGATGTCACAGTTTTAGTTGCTGGACGCCTGAATGTTTTGGTTTTAGTTTTTGGTAGTTTGATGTCCTCCCGCGCGCTCAGACCTCTTACGCGCGCCTGAAATGTTGGTTTTTGTCCGATATGATCTTACCTGGCATTTGTCAATCCTCGACGCTTATAAACGCCATATCTAACTCGACGAATACTATGCGCCCTTCTTTCTTCATTGTCTGGCTTATCATAATTGCCAGTCCATAGTCTAAGCTGACATTAATATATGCCCTTGTTGATTTAGGATATGGTGACGCTTATTTGTGCCGTGGTATATCCAATTAGGGCACATTTTATATGCCATTCAAGTAAGCGCCCCTAAATTAAGATAAATTCCATGGATTTATTATTCGATGGCAATTAAGCCAAATGCCACTTAAAGTTAAATGCCCTAGAATCCATATATGTGTTGTAGTGTGATGCGCATCCCTTGCTATGAGTAGGAGTACAACCCATACACATAGTACTCACGATGGTTCACATCCCATTGCGTTCTCCCAGACCGGGTGGAAGTACAACCCGTACACACAGTACTCACGATGGTTTACACTCCATTGCGCTCTTCCAAATCCGCTAACACACAGTTCCGACGATGGTTTACACTCCACCGTGTCCTTTACTCCATAGCAAGACATACACCATTGTATCGGAATACTCCGACCCTGACGCCTCGGCGAGATATTACCTAGAACAACACTAGTACCTTTGGTGTCTATCCAACTACTTCAGCCTTCCAAAATGCAAAGCTAAACTCCAACTCCTATACTAAGTTAAGGCTATCCCGTACTAGCACATGTGGTTGCACGTTGTGACTCAGTTGATAACATCACGTTCGGTCTAAAACATGCTTTTCTTTTTCCTTTCTATTTTTACCAAAATAACCATTTTAACCTAAACCACCATCTCAAAACCCAGATTGTATCCAAGTGAGATTTTGAATGAAATGTACCACCGATCTGACAATTCCATTTCTACTGCGTGACTAAGCATATGCAGGTGCTATTCATATTTTCCATTAGACATTTACTGTAATGTCTAACCCTATCCTAGAGTTCAACAAGGTTCTCATGTCCAAAATGATTAAGGAAATCCATCGATCTTGGTTATAGTTACCAATTTTCCCACAACGTAGCAAATTTACTAAAATTACACACGTGCATAATAATTTGACAAATCAAAATAGACTTTACAAATATGGGATCAATATGATCAAAGGGGGTGTTTGCTTGTTTGTTCTTCATCGACTGTGTTCTTGGCCCCTCCTAAATGCTATTGATCTAGGATGTCTTGAGGGTGCTCATATGGTTTTACATCTCTCTTGCATCCTAGGATAGACTAGAGATCAAGTTTATATCAAGTTGCAAATCTGTCCTAAACTTGTTCTTCGCGCAGCAGTCAATATTTGATTTTTAGAAAATTCTAGAAAAATCCTTTTTGGGTGATTCTTGTTGAAAAAGGTGCGCGACTCATGTATCCATCTATGGAAAAATTGGGAGTCCACTGGTTGCTCTGTTTGGGCGCTATGAGGTGAATACTGTGCCCCAAACTTTCTGATCGAAGTTCCTAGTCGTCTGTGGTGTTTAATTTTTCCTGATTGTTCTACCAAGCTTTTTGAGGTGGTTTTTGGTGGAGTGCTTCTTGACTCTTATATGGAGAAATTTTCCCAAAAATTCTAGAGCAATAGAAGTCCACCAACCATCTGCTCCAAGTGAGGACAATTTTTTAAAAAATTGCTTTTGCTTTTCTAAAAGAGACTTTGGTGATTTGGCTTGACCTCTTTTAGAAAGAAGTATTTGAATTGGTTCCTTTTTGTTTGGACACTTGAAAACCAGGATTGTGATTGAAAAATTCCTCACATGATTCATGGTTCTCATCCATGCAAGCTAGAGGTACACATAGTTGTCTAGTTGTTCGGGTTTTGAAGGGTTGGTGATTTTGAGAAGCATCGGTCTGAAGAAAAATCTTCGGGTTTTCGGATTTTTCTGGTGGGCTTGTTTGGAGTATTTTGAGTGGGGGAAAAATTTTATGTGGGATCATTCACCCCCCTCTGATCATATTCTCGATCCTTCAAAGAAGAAGCTTTTCAAAAAGCTTCACAAGGATGGCAAGGGCAAGGTACACATTGGGGAGTGAAACTTCAAAGAGGAGTATTCGAATTCCAGCTTCCTTCGATGATGATACTTCCTCCAAGAAGAAGGGACTCGCCAAAGTCACCATTAAGGAGGCTACATCGCCTTTCGTCACTCCTTTGTGTCTTGTGGCAAAAGGAGATCACAATGTACAAACTAATGATGACGATGAGCCCTCCTACGATGATATTATGGACTTGCTTGAGGACTTAAATGAGTAACTTGGCAAAGAAAAGTCCAAGGATAAGGCCTTGAGAAAGGAATATATCTCTCAAGGACTTATGAGGAGCTAAAGGAGGCTCATGAGACTCTCCTTCTCAAGGATCATTCAAGGTCTCAAAATAATGTAGGACTTTCTTGTGATCTTATTGATGTTATGTCTAGAGTAGATGATTTATCTTGCAATGTATCCAAATCTAGCATAGCAACTTCACGTGATGATTTGGTAGATATGCCTTCTAACTCTAGCTCAAATTCTATTCATGGTAGCAACAATTTAATTGTTGAAAATAATGAGCTCAAGGAGCAAGTGAACATGCTAAGTAAGAGCTTGGATCGGTGTTTCAAGGGCAAGGCAACCCTTGACAAGATCTTTGTGGGGGCTCCCGTCCTGGTACAGTGATACTCCATTACTGTTGCGTGGGCCTGGTTAATCACGCAGCCCGTAACGTAACGATCACGGCATCACGACAGACTCAGATTGAAATCACTTGGCTAGCACGATACTCGAATGAGGTCACATGCTACCCAATTGGTTCCAATTTGAGCTTCCCGCAACCATGTGATAACCACTAGTCCCTGGATCAGTAGGCTAGCGTCACATGTTGAGAAGGGAGAGTCTCATCCAAACGAACGCAGTACAAGGGCAGAGGTAATATATTACAACGATAGATAATAATATTATATCTTGATCCTGTTTACAAAATGCCGATTGGCTTAAAGTAAACTGAAGAGAAAAACATCAGAGAAACAAAAGTAAAGCGACCGCGGTGTGCCTCCATTCCCTCAGGCAACTGGCGAGCAACTAGCTCCGCTAGCCGTCAAACGCACCACCCACGCCTGGGTCACTGAACTCCTGGTCACCTTCTTCCTCACCTGCATCTTCTGCTCCTCACGCAAATTTTCAGAGCAAACGGTGAGTACACGTATGTACTCGCAAGACTTTATTGTTTGCAAGTATAATAATAATGCAGGTTAAACAATGAAGATGGTTGCTACTCTAGTTCAGTTTTGCATGAAGCTGAAGTTATTTGCAATAGACTAATAGATTGGAATCTTGCATCGCTTATAAAACATTTAGTAAATGAGAGTACAACAATACATAATGTAATTGTACATTTCATTCAACATCCTAATTCCTCCAACATATCCAACACCACTATCACATGGCAACAGGAATCATTTCCTTCAACATAACCAACACCATCATCACATGGCATCAAGAATCACCACCAGCTTGATCAAATCACCAAACCAACCGATCTTTGAGTTCAACACTCAACATTTGCATGAAACAGCCCAACATTTAAAAGATCTACCGATTTCAAATCCTTTTGAAACCAAAACCAAAATACTATACTTGACAAAGAATACCCAAGATGCTCGTGACCAGTGAGCACGGCTAATCGATTAGTTTGATTAATCTCTGCAGAGAATGCACACTTTACCCACACGACACATTCTAGCAATCATGTCAACCATGCCACGCGATACATACCATATCCGTTTTGCTAGATTGTGACGAAACTCTTCCAATTGTCGGCATCTAGTCTTGCGTCAGCCCCGGCGATGTGCGCTCTTTGCTTTGGGTGGGGGCTCCACACACCCACACAGAGTACCCCCCATTTAAGGTGTTTGGGTACCTTAAACTCCAAACCTGATTCACCCACACGGATTCAACGATGGCTAACAGCCCATCGTGTCTTTTACCCTCAGCAAAGCATCCACCGTTGTTTCACGAAAGTCTCCAACACCTGCGCTTGGTGAAGGAGTATTCTAAGCAACACCAGCACGTCGGTATTGCCCAACTACTTCGACCTACCACGGCGCAAGATCAAATTCCAACTCCTGTACTGGGTTTAGGCTATCCCATACTAGCACATGTGGTTGTACGCAAGGACTTGGTTAAAAACGTCAAGTTCAGTCCTTAGGATTGCACAGACGAGACCTCCCATCATCCGTCCGGCATAAATCACCGTACACCTTTTCCTTTTTCATCTTTTACCAACATAGCCTTTGTTTTTCCGAAACCACCATTTCCGAAATCCTAATAACGTATCGAAAAATCTTTGATTGACTGAGTCCACCGATCATCATTCAATCAGTCTAAAGCTGGGCTAAGCGTATGCAACTATTAGACTTATAACCCCGATTTACACTTATTATAGCATCTAACCTTAAACTAGGGTTACTCAAGGATTTTAGGGTAGCAACAAGATTAAGATAAGCCATCCAACCATTAGGGTATCTATCTATTCCCACCATTTAAATACTTGTAATAATCATATGCATGCGTAATCATTTTGCAAAACATCAAATACTTTTGCAATTATGGGAGCAATATGTTCAAAGGGGGTGCTTGCCTGCTTGCTCTGGGTTTTGCGTGTCCTCTGGGTCGAAGTCCGGATCCTCGCCATCGCTCTCCTGAGGCGTCGACGTCTAAACGGAAGTGCGACAAAAGAAAAACGAGGAAACGATTAAGATCCAACGAGAACAAAGCAAAAAGCTCAAAGAAGCGGACAACAACCAACAAGCGAACACGAGGGAAAGAAACTTAAACGAAAACCGAATTTTGAACTGGAGACCGGCAGTACCGGTGTACAAACCCCGGTAGTGCCGCTCTGATCGGCGATCGCCTTGAGGGTCGGTAGTACCGGCGACTCTGAAACCTAAACGGGGACCTCTCTGGAAAATAACTACCGGCGTTGCGGGAGTGGTAGTGCCGGCCTAAGCCGGCAATCTGCCACAAGGGTCGGTAGTCTTGGCCTGGCGATCTGGGACTTAACACATCGGTAGTGCCGGCCATAGGTCGACTGAATTTTCCAGAAAAAGGATTTTCGCATAAACGACTTCGGAATTTCGCGGCGACTGCATGGATGGGTTCTCGGAAACAACAAGGACCCATTTATGCAAACCACACGTGGTTCCGACCTCGTTTGGCCTAATTCCTAATCCGAGAAACTCTAAAGTCCTAATCCATGCTAAATCCCAACTTTCTCCCCGAATCGAATTCTAACTCGATTCTTTTCGCGAAACTCGGACTTTAACAAAGCCGAATACATTCTAGTGTCCTTTTCCTAGCTTTTGGAACCAGGATTCCAAGGTTTAATCCCAAAAGCTACGAAAACGACATTTAACCAAATATATCCGATAAAAACGTACTTAGGGTTTCTGATCTCAGTTTTCGCGCTAACAAGAACTCATGCACCTAACCTAGGTTTAGAAACTCAGCTAACTAAAAGTTGAGCACTACAACTTGGTTTTCTAGGGTTTTAGCTAAAAGAAAAGTTGATAGAAATGGAGAAAAATACAAGGTCAAGCTCAAGTCATCACAGATCTGACTGAAACTTGCTCCACTCACCACAGTGCTCGTCTAGGGTTTTGGAAAGTGACGATCTCCTCCGTGGCTTGCTTCACCTCGAGCTCAAGAACACTGGAGGGAGAGGTTTAGCTGGAGGGAAAACTCGAGAGAGAGAGGGAGAGAGCTCCATGGGAGAGAGAGCTACGGGAGAAAGAGCTAGAGGGTGAGGGTGAGGGTGAGAGTGAGAGGGAGTGAGGGAGAGTGAGCTGGGGGAGGGAGAGAGTGAGGAGAACCCTCTAGAGAAAAAGGAGGTGGCCAGGGCAACGGTCAGCTCGGGCGCCCTGCCCCCCTGCCCGCACCCCTCGACTGGCAGTACCGGCCAGGGCCGGCGGTACTACCGCCCAGGCAGGAAAAACCCCAAACCCCCCCCAAAAAAAACTCCGAAACTCACGAATCCTTCCCGGAAACTTTTAGGATAGACTCTAGGGTAGCTAAAGAAGGTTTGGAAACTACGGTTGCTCAGAAATTCTAATCGCAACACGAAACGAGATTTTAGAGCAAAAACTAAAACGAAACAGATAGAGCGAACAATTCCAAAAACAATTAACTCCAAATTGAAGTCCAAACAACTCCCAAAGGATAATTAACATTAAAAAGGCAAGTTCAAACTCAGGATGTTACAATCTTGAATGATCAACGATGCTCCTCCAACAAGGAGGAATTTTGGTCCATGCCCAAGAAGGGTAAGAAGGCGAGCAACAAAGCTCCAAGATTTGTGAGATCTAATGGGAAGATTTGCTACCAATGTCACAATGTGGGACATATATCAAATGACTGCCCATTAGGTAAAGCTCCTAAGAACAATCTTTATGATTCACGCTATGTTCTTAGGAAAATTAGTAATGGTAGAGTAGTTTCTAAATTTGTTGGCACTCCTATACTTGGTCACAAGAAGAATATCGTATGGATACCTAAAGCCTTGATTACTAACCTCCAAGGACCCAAACAAATTTGGGTATCTAAAATGGTTTTATCTCCTTTTGTAGGTAAACCACAAAACCGGTGGACGACATTGAGTGTTGGATAGCGGTTGCACTCAACACATGAACAGAGACCGAAAGATGTTCAGCACATTTGAGGTTGGAGATAGATATCATGACAAGATCACCTTTGGGGACAATAGCAAAGGAAAAGTATTAGGCCTGGGTAAAATTTTTATCTCTAACGACCTTTTCATTTCCAATGTTTTATTAGTTGAAACTTCGAATTTTAATTTGTTATCCGTTACTCAAATTTGTGATCTTGGTCTTGTTTGCACTTTCTCTCAAAATGGTGTTGAAATAGAGAAAATGATAAATCTTTGGTTTTAAAAGGTTTTAGATTTGCAAATCTTTATTTGTTTGATTTCTCCTCAAATGAGTCTTGTCTTTAAACTTGCTTATTTGTAAAACCTCTTTGGGTTAGCTTTGGCATAGAAGACTAGCTCATGTTGGGATAATTTAACTTAAAAAGCTTTTCAAACATGATTTAGTTGTGGGCTTGAAAGATGTTAAGTTTGAGGAAAACAAGCTATGTAGTGCTTGTCAAGCCGGCAAGCAAGTGGCTAGTTCTTATCTTTCTAAGAGTATCATGTCTACATCTAGACCATTGGAGCTCTTACATATGGATTTATTTGGCCCAACAACCTATAAGAGCATTTGGGGTAATTCCTATTATTTAGTGATTGTGTATGACTACTCAAGATATACTTGGATAGTTTTTCTACAAGAAAAATCCGAAACCCCCCAACATTTTCAAAAGTTTTGCAAAAAAAGCTCAAAATGAATTTATTTCAAAATTAATAAAACTCATGGTGACAATGATTCTGAATTCAAGAATATAAAAATTGAGGATTTTTGTGATAAACTTGGAATATAAAACACGAATTCTGCTACCTATACTCCAGAGCAAAATGAAGTAGTAGAACGAAAAAATCAAACACTAACCAAAATGGCAAGGGCAACGCTTGACAAATATAATACTTTCGATAGTTTTTGGGCGAAAGCTATTAACACCGCTTGTCATGCCACAAACCGTCTTTATGTGCATTGTCTTTTGAAAAAGACCTCTTGCGAACTTTTTACTAGAAGGAGACCGATCATATCTTATTTTTGCATTTTTGGTTGCAAGTGGTTCATTTTGAAAACGAGTCTTCGCCTCTCAAAATTTCAAAGTTATTGTGATGAAGGTTTTCTTCTTGGTTATTCTTTGAATGGTAAAGCCTATTGTGTCTTCACCAAACCACCGGTTTAGTTGAAGAGGCGTGTGATGTTGAGTTTGATGAGACTAGCGGCTCTCAAGAAGAGAAAGAAAATTTGGATGATGTAGGTGATAAAGGCTTGAGATAAACAATGAAGAATATGACAGTTGGAGACATGAAGCCAAAGGAGGATGATTAAGTAATCAACCTTCTTCCACTTAAGTTGAACCTTCTACTTCCACTACACCAAGTCAAGGTCAAGTCATAGAGGAGGAAGACAATGTGGATGATCAAGTTCAAAATATTCCTCCAATGATTCAAAACCAAATCTCCAAGGATCCCCCAATAGATCAAATCTTGGGTTACATTAGTAAGAGTGTTCAAACTCGATCCCTGCTCAGGGCATGTGCTCTCACCTATGGCAAAAATTGGGAGAAATGTTTACCGTTCGCAGAGTTTTTCTACAACAATAGCTATCAAGCTACCCTTCAAATGTCTCCATTTGAAGCTCTTTATGGGAGAGTTTACATGACTCCACTCAATTGGTCCGAGGTCTAGAGAAAGATCCATCTTTGGTCCAGACTTGGTCACCGAAGCGGAAGAACAAGTTCAGTTGATACGAGAATGGTTACAGATGGTGTAGTCTCGTCAAAAGAGCTATGCTGATCATCTCCGTCATGAGCTAAGTTTTTAAGTAGATGATCATGTCTATCTTAAGGTCACACCAATGAAAGGTACTCATCGGTTTAAAGTGAAGGGAAAACTATCCCCTCGCTACATCGGACCTGAGCATTTCATGCATGATTGAGCATCTTTCAATAGTGTTCATCGTTTGAGTTCTTGATTGGTGTTTATTTGTATTGGAATTTTCTCGATAGGTGTTGACGCTTCAGAAGACACTCCCGAATACGCCTACGTCTACGACGTCTAGACCGAGCAGCAAGGCACTACTTATGCCTTAAACATACTTGATCCCATTATTTTGCAAATTATATTTGAAGCTATTTTGTCAATTGCATGCCTAATTTCAATTACAATTATGTTTTGGATAGAATGATTAGCTATTGCCATGTTGACATGTTATCCCCTTGTCATGTTCCTTTCGTATTCCATTGTCGCCTTAGGTGGGTTAATTATTACATATGAGTTCTTACGAATTGCTTAGCCACGCTTAGAACATCGTTAGTGAAAGTGCATCTAGGCCCCTCAAATTGTTTTGGTGATTAATGACGACACAATTAAAGAGATCTAATGTTTTATCCAAGAATACTGCAGATATCGAGATTATATCGAAGTTTGGAATGACATTGGACACCCCCACGACTACTTAAAATCAAAAGGACGGCATCAAGACCAAAGTTGTAATCTTTTATTCAATTGTGTCTTAAGGATAGCCGTACTATTAAGAGGGTATGACGAGAAATCGATTTTAGGATGTGCATGTGCTCAACATCAAGTCTTGCATCTCACTTTAGCACTCCTACTCTTGGTTTTGAAAAGTTCCAATTTTGTAACCGTTCTGGGTAACCCGGAGTATCCGGACATTTTGTCCGGAGTCTCCGGATTCAATCCGGAGTGTCCGGACATTTGGTCCGAGTCTCCGGTTGGACCTCTCGGTTGCTTTGTTTCCACTGGTCCGAGTATCCGGTTGTTTGGTCCGAGTCTCGGATAACCCGAGTCTCCGGTTATTTGTCCGACACTCGGCCTGTTCAAAAACGGGAGTAACGGCTAGTTTTCAAAAAGAGTATTTAAAGCCTCCACTCCACTCCAACGGCTAGGATCTCTATTGAGCTCATTCATAGCAGCATTCAAGCCATTCCTAACCATCTCTAAGCATTCAATAGAGCCCCATCTTCCTCCCACCAATTAATTTGGTTGTTGATCTTTTTGGTGAGGAGAGGAAGAAGAAAAGTGCAAAGTGCATTCATTTCATCTTGTTGAGCACTAGTTCATCCTCCAAGCGATTCTTCGTGGTGCTTTTTCTCTTGGAGGTTGAAGGTCTCCTAGACGGCTAGGAGTCACCGGGAGCTACCAACTTGTGTGGTGAGCCCCGGTAGTTTGTGAAGGCAAGTCTCGCCTCCGAAAGGAAAGAGACAAGAAGTGAAGCCGGCGAGTGCATTTGTGCAACACCGGGAGGAAAGCGGGTTGAAAGAGACCCCGGCTCAAGTGCGACCGAGCCACCTCAACGGAGACGTAGGGTTCCCTTCAAGAACCCGAACTTCGGTGAAAATTCGTGTCTCTCGCATTCACTTTTACTTCTTAGTATTGCTTAAGTGGATTTGAATTTGTTAAGTTAGATCTAGCTCTTTGCTTGGCTTTAAATTCAAATTCCTGCTAGCAATCGTTCTAGGTTGTTCTTGCTATATACTCCTAGTGGCTTATTGTGCTTGCTAGAGTAGTTTTTATCTCGCTCCCGAGCCAGCTAACCCGGAGAGTCCGGACTCAATACCGGACACTCCGGACAAGCCGGAGTATCCGGACCAAAAACCCGGAGACTCCGGGTTGACCAATCGGCCAGGTTTATTCCACACAGAAATTTTAATCCGCCTATTCACCCCCCCTCTAGGCGACATCGTTGGTCCTTTCAATTGGTATCAGAGCCAAATCTCCTTTATTTTGGCTTAACCGCTTGGAGAATCAAAGATGTCGGACATAGAGAAGGTTACCGAAACCCATGGCCAAGAGAAAGCCTCGGGTTCCGGTATCGGGGTTGCTATTCCATTAGATTATTCCTCCTTTGGAGTCTCAAACTCCTCATCCTATGTTTCCGCCTCGTCGGCCGAGCGCCTCACTTCGATGGCACTCGGTATGCGGCATGGAAACATAAGATGAAGATGCATTTGAGATCACTTCATCCGTGTATTTGGAAGATTGTTGAAACAGGTTTCAAGCCCGCAAACCCCAACAATCTCACCTCCGAAGAAGACAAAGCTCAACACTTCAACGACTTGGCCGTCAATGCCTTGTTCAATGCTTTGAGCGACTCCGAGTTCAACCGGGTCGATGGCCTTGACAATGCCAAGGACATTTGGGAAAGATTAATGGTAACTCATGAAGGAGTATCAAGTGTCCGTGAATCGAAAATAGAGCTCATCATTGGAGAATTGAGCCGATTCACACTTGAAGAAGGAGAAACTTACACGAAGATGTTTGATCGCTTGATGTTGCTAGTAAATCAAGCAAAAGGACTTGGAAGCACCGAGCTCACCGACAAAGCTATTGTCAAGATCATCCTCCGAGTAATTACCCCCACCAACCGCAATCTTGTACAACTCATCCGCGACCGGCCAAACTTCGATACTCTCACTCCTCATGATGTGATTGGCCGGTTGATGACGGATGAGATGATGGTGAAGGAAGCGGAAGTGGTGGAGGAGCTCAAGTCCGGCAAGAAGAAGGGCATCGCCTTGAAGGCCATCAAGGTGGTGCAAGAAGCCGAAGAGAGCTCAAGCGATGAAGAAGAGTCAAGCGGCCCCTTGACAAATGAAGACATGGCCTTGCTCGTAAGAAGATTCAACAAGTTCTTGAAGAAGAAGGGCTACAAGCCGGGTAGTCACTCCAAGAACTATGGCAACAAGTCAAGAGGGCGTCACTCCTCAAGAAAGTGCTATGAGTGTGGGGAACCCGGTCATTTCATTGCCGAGTGCCCACACAAAGAGAAGAAGGAGGAAAAGCCCTACAAGAAAGACAAGTTCAAGAAGAAGGACAAAGACAAGAACAAAAAGTACAAGGGCAAGGGTCATGCTTACATCGGCAAGGAGTGGAACTCCGACTCCGACTCCGAGTCCGAGTCCGATTCCAACTCCGACAACGAAGGAGGACTCGCCACCGTCGCCATTGCCACTCCACCGACAAAGTCAAAGAGTCTCTTTGACGACTTAAGCGACGGCGAAGGAGATGCTCAAATGTGCCTTATGGCAAAAGGGCACAAGGTATCATCTAAGAGCACTACTCATTCCATTGTTGATTATAGCTTAGATGATTGTGATGATGCTAGTGATGAAGAAGAGATAGCATTTAAGTCTATGGATGATTTTGATGTTAAAAAATTAGACTTGCTACTTAAGGATATTGAAAGATTGGAGGAGGTTGTTGAGCAAAAGGAGGCCATTCTCGAAGCTCAAGAAGATCTCCTTATTTTTGAAAAGGAGAAGAACCTTGAACTAGAGAAGAGCTTAGCCTTTGAAAAGAAGAAAAATGAGGATTTGGTCAAAAGTTCAAATTTGACCAAAAATGAAGCAATTAGTCTTGAGATCACCAATGCTTCACTCTTAGAGCAACTTGCAAAAGCAAAGGATGCTTGCAAGGCTCTTGAAGTGAAGCTTGTTGATCTCTCGAATAAAGCTTCTACCTCAATCAACAACTCCAATATTTCACTACCCTCGACGAGCAAACGGTTGCGCTTAGATGCTTTAATGTTGATGTTGCTACTTGTGCTACTAACCGTGAGACTTTGAAAGTCTTAGCTCATGAAAATGAGAAGCTTAAGGTGATGCTTGAAGATGGACTTCAAAAGTCCTACAAGGCAAGCAAGGGTTTAGAGGAGTATCTCATAAGCGCCAAGGTAATCCTAAGAGGCAAGGGCTTGGGTATGTTCCGCCAAAGGGCAAAAAGAGCAACATTGTTGTTGCTCCTTTAAGCAAGCCCATTCACTTTGTAAAAGGCGAAGGAACATCCAAGCACAAAGCTCACTCCGAGTTCTTTGCTTCTTATGTGCTTAAAAGACTAACCTCTACGTGTAGTTGCTTATCATGTTGGGCGTAAGTCAAGAATGCTCCTTGTGTTCGTTCTATTTGGGTCCCTAAATCGCTTGTCACTAACGCGTGGACCTAACCAAGTTTGGGTACCAAAGAGCAACAACTAAATGTCATTTTGTAGGCCTATATCTCGGTGGAACGAGTTGGATTTTGGATAGCGGATGTACGCACCACATGACAGGAGAAAAGGCAATGTTCGCTCAATTGGACTCAAATGGATCAAACAGTGAAAGCATTGTCTTTGGAGACAATGGAAAAGGAGAAGTAATTGGATTGGGTAAAATTTCTATCTCAAGCAATTTTCGATTAAATAATGTTTTGCTTGTTGATTCATTAAGCTACAATCTATTGTCCGTTGCACAATTATGTGAAGCGGGCTATAATTGTTTGTTTAATGAAAAGGGTGTGGATGTCATTAAGAGGCTTGACGGTTCAATAGCCTTTAAAGGGCGTTTGAAGGGTAAGCTCTATCTCGTAGACTTCAATACGGATAGACTTAATCTTGAAACGTGCTTAATGGCTAAATCTAGCATGGGTTGGCTTTGGCATCGCCGGTTGGCCCATGTTGGTATGAGGAATCTTCACAAACTCATTAAAGGCAACCACATTCTCGGACTAACCAATGTTGTCTTTGAGAAAGATAGGATTTGTAGCGCTTGTCAAGCCGGCAAGCAAGTCGGTGCCTCCCATCCCTCCAAGAATGTGATGACGACCACAAGACCTTTGGAAATGCTTCATATGGATCTTTTTGGTCCAATCGCCTACATAAGCATCGGGGGAAGTAAGTATGGTTTAGTCATTGTTGATGATTTTTCTCGATTCACTTGGGTGTTCTTTTTGCATGACAAAGGAGAAGTCCAAGTGACACTAAAGAAATTCATGAGAAGAGCTCAAAACGAGTTTGAAGTAAAGATTAAGAGAATTCGAAGCGACAACGGCACCGAGTTCAAGAATATTGGCGTGGAGGAGTTTCTTGATGAGGAAGGAGTCAAGCACGAATTCTCGGCTCCCTATTCTCCTCAACAAAATGGGGTGGCCGAGAGGAAGAATCGAACCCTCATCGAGATGGCGCGGACAATGCTCGACGAGTACAAGGTTTCCGATAGCTTTTGGGCGGAAGCAATCAACACCGCATGCCACAGCTCCAACCGCCTCTACCTCCATAAGATCTTGAAGAAGACGGCGTACGAGTTGCTCACCGGGAAGAAACCAAATGTCTCCTACTTTCGAGTCTTTGGGAGCAAATGCTATATCCTTAATAAAAAGGCTAAGTCTTCTAAATTCGCTCCTCAAGTAGATGAAGGTTTCTTACTTGGTTATGGAACCAATGCTTATACAGCGTGAAGTTTTCAACAATACCACCGTGTCGTTGAAATCTCGCGTGACGTGACTTGTGATGAAACGAACGGTTCTCACGCAGAACAAGTTGATCGGGGTGTGATTGACAGGAAGAACCTCCTTGTGAAGCTATAAAGAAAATGGCAATTGGAGAGGTAAGACCTCAAAATTTGGAATCTCACCCGAGCTCCCCAACCCGAGTCTCCGGCCTGAAACCCGGAGTGTCCGGATTAGTCCGGAGTCTCCGGGTCCAATACCGGAGTCTCCGGATGGGTCAGGCTCGGGCGACATTCCCTCCTCGTCCAATCAAGCTCAAGATGGTTCCAATGCCACCCAAGATGATGAAGGCCCTATTCAAGCCTTGGACTCATCCGTACCTCATCCTAGAGTTCATCAAAGCATTCAAAGAGATCATCCGGTCGACAACATACTTGGAGACATCAACAAGGGAGTATCCACTCGATCTCGAGTTGCAAATTTTTGTGAATTTTACTCGTTTGTTTCCTCTCTTGAACCTCTTAAAGTAGATGAAGCGCTTGAAGACCCAGATTGGGTGATGGCTATGCAAGAGGAACTGAACAACTTCAAGCGCAATCAAGTCTGGGAGCTTGTCAAAAGACCAAATCAAAACGTTATCGGCACTAAGTGGGTCTTCCGAAACAAGCAAGATGAAAACGGGATCGTGACAAGGAACAAAGCCCGTTTAGTTGCTCAAGGGTACACTCAAATAGAAGGTTTGGATTTCGATGAAACATATGCTCCGAGAGCTAGGCTTGAATCTATTAGAATATTACTTGCCTTTGCTACTCACCATGATTTCAAGCTGTATCAAATGGACGTGAAGAGCGCCTTCTTAAATGGACCACTTTCCGAGATGGTCTACGTTGAGCAACCACCCGGATTTGAAGATCCAAGACATCCGGACCACGTCTACTACCTTCACAAGGCACTCTATGGACTTAAGCAAGCTCCAAGGGCATGGTTCGAATGTCTTCGAGAC
Source organism: Rhipidocladum racemiflorum (assembly GCA_036346355.1). Taxonomy (NCBI): domain Eukaryota; kingdom Viridiplantae; phylum Streptophyta; class Magnoliopsida; order Poales; family Poaceae; genus Rhipidocladum; species Rhipidocladum racemiflorum. Next base: position 28,998,084 of record CM070571.1, read on the forward strand.
TTCCTTCTCGGACAAGGTTTTGTAGTCGGAAAAGCCGACCCTACTCTCTTTACTAAGCATATTGATAATGATTTATTTGTGTGCCAAATATATGTCGATGACATTATATTTGGATCTACTAATGAACATTTGTGTAAAGAGTTTAGCAAGATAATGACCAAAAGGTTTGAGATGTCCATGATGGGTGAGTTGAAGTTCTTCCTCGGATTCCAAGTTAAACAACTCAAGGAAGGAACTTTCATTTGTCAAACGAAGTACATCAAGGACATGCTCAAGAAGTTCGAATGGAGGACGCTAAGCCCATAAAGACGCCAATGCAAGCCAACGGGCACCTAGACCTCGACAAAGAAGGTAAACCGGTCATCCAAAAGGTATATCGCTCGATGATCGGTTCTCTCCTTTATCTTTGTGCATCTAGGCCCGATATCATGCTTAAGCGTTTGTATGTGTGCACGTTTTCAAGCCGCTCCAAAAGAGTGCCACATGGTGGCCGTTAAGAGAATCTTGAGATACTTAGTGCACACTCCTCATTTCGGACTTTGGTATCCGAAAGGATCCTCCTTTGAGCTTATTGGCTTTTCCGATGCGGATTATGCCGGTTGCAAAGTGGATAGGAAGAGCACCTCAGGAACTTGCCAATTCTTGGGTAGGTCCCTAGTCTCGTGGTCTTCCAAGAAACAAAATTCCGTAGCCCTATCCACTGCCGAAGCTGAATACATAGCTGCCGGGAGTTGTTGTGCCCAACTACTTTGGATGAGACAAACCTTGAGTGATTATGGCCTTTCCTACAAAAGCGTTCCACTTTTGTGTGACAATGAGAGCGCCATAAAAATTGCCAACAATCCTGTCCAACACTCCCGAACAAAACACATTGATATTCGCCATCATTTCCTAAGAGACCACGCAACTAAAGGCGAAATTGATATCCAACATGTGAGTACAAATGATCAATTAGCCGATATCTTTACCAAGCCCCTTGACGAGAAAAGGTTCTGTGAATTGAGAAGTGGACTAAATATCTTAGACTCTCGTAACGTGGCTTGATAAGTGCTCATATATTGGTTGGTGAATGAAAAATGAAGTTCAAAACTTTATTTATCTTTTTCTCTGAATTTACCATGTGTTATTGGCTCTTGATCTTAGGATCGCATCATTACTATGTGACTATAGTCTGATTGCTTGATTGTTAGCTAGTCACATGGTGGATGGATGCCCTAGGACTCCTTTCTCTCTCTCTCCGCGGGTCTCCGAAGCTTTCCTTGAAAAATTCTTTTTCTTCCCGAGCAGGGGAATCCGGAGTATCCGGATTTCGATTCGGACTCTCCGACTTATCCGGAGTCTCCGGACATTTGGTCCGGAGTGTCCGGATTGGTCCGGAGTCTCCGGACTGTAGTCCGGAGTCTCCGGGTTGGGGCGGTCGGTTAAACCCCAAGTATCCCGCGCGGTTTAGTTTCTTTTCTATTCCTCCGTGCGCCTCTTCCTCTCCCGTGCTCCTCTCTTGGCTAGGGCGTGTTTCTCACCTTCATCGTCTTCTCCAAGGCTCTTGGATCCCCTTCCTCTCCTTGGCATTGAAGATCTTGGTAAGACTCCTTCGCCCTAACCCTCTCCTCTTCGGGATTGGATTCATTTCTTCGGTTCTTAAGGCCTCTCCTCATGCTTCACCTCCTCTAGGGTGAGGCTTGACTCTTCGTGGCCCTCAAGATCGGAGAATCTCGCTCTTCCCTCACCCGTGTGCTTCATTCTCAATCTTCTTAAGGTGAGTTCTTTTTCGAGCCCTAATCCCGCGAAATCTCTTACTAGATTGTGCCCTAATCTTCATTTGTTCATCCTAGAGGCAATCTAGTTCCAATTCCTGTTTTGTGCGGATTGAATTCCTCTTTTCCCCCCGCGCGTGTGCTCGTTCTGGCACATCCGGAGTATCCGGACTCTGAGTCCGGAGTCTCCGGGTCGATCCGGAGTGTCCGGACTTTCTGTCCGGAGTATCCGGACATTTTGTCCGGACTCTCCGGATTGGGTGCCTCGGCCAGATTCTGAACTTCGCTGTTTTTCGCGTCGCCTCTCGGCTAATTCCTCTCGTTCGCTTTATCTGGTCAGATGGATCCTTCCCAGGGAACTTCCGGTGGCAGCGATCCTCCTCAGCAGGCAGCTAGTGGCAGTGCTCCCGCTCAGGGCGTGTCTCCCACCGATTCTCCTCCACAGCCTCAGCAGCCTCCGCAGAAAAAGCAGAGAATTGGAGTGGTCAAAAGACTCGTTTCCAGACCTCGAGGCCAGCCAGCTTCAGGGTCAGCTCCTGTCCTGTCTCCTCCACCTCAGCAAGCTCCTGATCCAGATGAGCATCCAGCTGATACCCATGCCAGGCTTCGTGATCAGAAAAGAAGCCGCCTGCACTTCTGGGCACTTCATTGGTCCTCTGATCAAGGCCAAGCCCGTGTGGAACTATCCAATGTCCGTGAATCCAATGAGAGTAATTGACTACCGGACAGGACCTGGTAAAGGGAAAGCCATTGTGGAGCACAGAAAGAAAGATCCTTTGGAGCTCCACCAGGATGAGTATGTGGACCGCCGGTTTTGGAACCGGTTTCAGTCAGATTACTATGAAACGGTCCTATACCCACTTGAGCACCCAGTGGTTCGCATGAAGACCATTGACTGGGAGTACATGGCTGCAGCAGGCAATCCAGTCTTCACTGAGATCATTCAGATTTGCGAGCTGCATCAGATCAAGAACATCATGGCATACAAGTATGACTGGAACAATGAGATCATTATGCAGTTTTATGCCACCTTGTACTTTGACAAGAATGATGAGGCCATTTGGTGGATGACCGACAAGATTTGGTATGTGGCTAGCAAGAAGAGATTTGCCAGAGTGCTCAACCTCAGATACAATGCCAGTCCAAAGCTTCATGAGAAGAAAGTGATGACTCCTGAGCAAATTGAGGCTTTGTATGACACTTCCAGGAGCTTCACAGTTGGGACCATCAAGGGTCTAAAGGACATACCAGCTGTGCTCAACAGGATGTTGAGAGTCACTCTTTCGCCAAAGGAAGGAGATGCTTCTGCTATCAGTTCCTATGGTAGGAACCTGCTGTTCCACCTCGTTGAGAGCACTGAACCTTTTGACATTGTCGATTTCTTGTGGGAAACAATGAGACAGAACGCGCAGAGCAACATGGCCAGTTGCAGCTATGCACCTTTCGTGATGACCTTGATCTCTTCAGTGAGTGGGCTGAAGTTTGTCAGAGATGAGGAGCATCTTTCTTACAAGGTCCGCCTCGCCTACTCCAGCCCCTCCACCGCTGCTCCTGGTCTCGCTACTAGACCTCGCCGAGGTCGTGGCTTGTGCTCTACCTCTGCTCCTCGCTCCAAAGTGCCTCCGATCACTCTTCCGAGCAGTCAGAGGTCCCGAGCAGCACTCTTCGCAGGATGCTAAAGCATGTCTTTCTTCTTTGCCGCGACATCTCAACCAGGCAGATGGTGATGAGTCGATAGATCAAGAAGAATGGTCAAGACATTCGCAGCATCCGCCGCCACAATGGCGGGCGATCGGTCCCAAATGACTCTTCCGGTCTTCCGAGGAGAGTAGCGACGCCACTTCTGCTGATGCCTTGTTTGGGATTGCTTCCTCCTCTGCTCCTCCAGCGCCTGGTGACGTCGACAGCGAGGGCTCTGAGTATGAGGCCTCCGACGACGGAGATGACGAGTGATTTCCTGTGTCTTTCTTTTTGGTGTCTTGATGCCAAAGGGGGAGTGATCTTTAGCGTTATCTTTGTCGTGGACTCTTTATCTTTCCGTCTGTCGCGTGTGGACTTGCTTGTGTTGCTTCTTTTATTTGTTTATTTAGTATTGTGAACTCTGTCTATTCCTTGTAATGACTTTAATGCTTATTTTATGCATGGATTACTTTCAGTTTCTTGTATTGTATTCTCGGTAGCTGTGTTTGAGGGGGAGCTCTCAGTTTTCTCTCGGTAAATATGTGCATTCGTTCCCACTCAATTCCTCTAATGCACACATTTAGGGGGAGCTCCTCTTATTTATCTTATGCCTAAGTCTTGTTCTCGTTATCTTATTTGCTAATTAATTGTGTTGTCATCAATTCACCAAAAAGGGGGAGATTGAAAGTGCATCTAGGCCCCTCAAATTGTTTTGGTGATTAATGACGACACAATTAAAGAGATCTAATGTTTTATCCAAGAATACTGCAGATATCGAGATTATATCGAAGTTTGGAATGACATTGGACACCCCCACGACTACTTAAAATCAAAAGGACGGCATCAAGACCAAAGTTGTAATCTTTTATTCAATTGTGTCTTAAGGATAGCCGTACTATTAAGAGGGTATGACGAGAAATCGATTTTAGGATGTGCATGTGCTCAACATCAAGTCTTGCATCTCACTTTAGCACTCCTACTCTTGGTTTTGAAAAGTTCCAATTTTGTAACCGTTCTGGGTAACCCGGAGTATCCGGACATTTTGTCCGGAGTCTCCGGATTCAATCCGGAGTGTCCGGACATTTGGTCCGGAGTCTCCGGGTTGGACCTCTCGGTTGCTTTGTTTCCAGCTGGTCCGGAGTATCCGGACATTTGGTCCGGAGTCTCCGGATAACCCGGAGTCTCCGGGTTATTTGTCCGGACACTCCGGCCTGTTCAAAAACGGGAGTAACGGCTAGTTTTCAAAAGGAGTATTTAAAGCCTCCACTCCACTCCAACGGCTAGGATCTCTATTGAGCTCATTCATAGCAGCATTCAAGCCATTCCTAACCATCTCTAAGCATTCAATAGAGCCCCCACTTCCTCCCACCAATTAATTTGGTTGTTGATCTTTTTGGTGAGGAGAGGAAGAAGAAAAGTGCAAAGTGCATTCATTTCATCTTGTTGAGCACTAGTTCATCCTCCAAGCGATTCTTCGTGGTGCTTTTTCTCTTGGAGGTTGAAGGTCTCCTAGACGGCTAGGAGTCACCGGGAGCTACCAACTTGTGTGGTGAGCCCCGGTAGTTTGTGAAGGCAAGTCTCGCCTCCGAAAGGAAAGAGACAAGAAGTGAAGCCGGCGAGTGCATTTGTGCAACACCGGGAGGAAAGCGGGTTGAAAGAGACCCCGGCTCAAGTGCGACCGAGCCACCTCAACGGAGACGTAGGGTTCCCTTCAAGAACCCGAACTTCGGTGAAAATTCGTGTCTCTCGCATTCACTTTTACTTCTTAGTATTGCTTAAGTGGATTTGAATTTGTTAAGTTAGATCTAGCTCTTTGCTTGGCTTTAAATTCAAATTCCTGCTAGCAATCGTTCTAGGTTGTTCTTGCTATATACTCCTAGTGGCTTATTGTGCTTGCTAGAGTAGTTTTTATCTCGCTCTCGAGCCAGCTAACCCGGAGAGTCCGGACTCAATACCGGACACTCCGGACAAGCCGGAGTATCCGGACCAAAAACCCGGAGACTCCGGGTTGACCAGCTCGGCCAGGTTTATTCCGCTGCGTAAATTTTAATCCGCCTATTCACCCCCCTCTAGGCGACATCGTTGGTCCTTTCAGTTAGAAACTGCGATAGATGGACTTAGTCCATCGGTCGCAATGATCAAAATGATTATGATGATGATGGTTCAATTGTGATTATTGTGTAGCAATGTTGGTTCAAGACCTTGAGGATTGAATCCTGGTGACGTCTCTTTAAGTAACTATCATGCAAGCCACATGTCGTTTATGGGATCGGCTAAGCCAAGTACTTGTGTATGACTAGGGTGTGTAAACCATGTGCACTCAGAATTTCTTAAGCTTTGTGGAGCGTCAAGGAAAGTCCGCAGGAATTCCTCGAACTTTGTGGAGTGCCAGGAATGTCCTTCGGATCTCTCAAACTTTGTGGAGTTAGGGATGTCCAACAACGGGTGTACTCCTTAATCCGCACACATAGAGCACTGGGCACACGGGATCAAGGGTCACAGTCACCCGGGTGATTTACATGCACTACCATGCATATTAGAAAATGGTTTTGTCACATTTACCTCAGCCAGCACATCAAAGAAAATGTGCTAATAGCTTGGCTTATGAGTATGGCGTGTCGTGTGGGTAAATTTGTACCTTTGCAGAGTCTAAACTATTCGAATAGCCGCATCTATGGTCAAGAACGATGCTTAATTTGTCAGTCACTAGGCAAGTATTAAGAACTTGGTAAGGATGGGATGGTTGGGAAAAAGAAAATTCTCACGAGTATTGGAGTACTCGTGGGAGGAACTTCGCGAGTATTGGAGTACTCGTGGAAGGAACTTCACGGGTATTGGAGTACTCGTGTGTGTAAGCAAACATGAGCGATGGAACTCATGGTTCGGAAAGTGCTTGGAGGCACGAAGTGAATGTATGATGGCTATGCTTATGATGATGTTATATTATGCATTAGACTTTGAAAAGGGTTTACTAAATGCAAGTTCCTATCTATACATATGTATGTTTTTATTCCAGTTGTTGCTTTATGCTGAAATTACCATTGTGCCTTCTTTTGATGTAGCATCCACATGTAGCTAGAACTCAGCATACAACTTATATTATTGTGCGAGTACACTCTTTGTACTCAATCGGATTGTCCACTTGCTGCAGGTGAGGATGAGGCGCTGCCTGGAGACTTTTACCGGGCAGATTTCAATGACGCTAGTGGCTAAACGCACGTTCTTGCTTCCAGTTGGTTGCCTGAGGGTTTGAGCATACCATGCTGGCCTTTTGTTGTTGTTTTATGATTTCCGCTGCCACTATGATGTAATAACATTAAATATGTCGTTTTGGACAACATTCCTACTTTTGGTATGTAATTATGTTTATGCTTCCTCTATTTGTGTATGTGTTGTGATGCAAACTGTTGGGCATCGCTGCACGTGTTGGTTGCTATCCTGGTTTCAACACGAGCATATATGCGGAGCGCCCGAGGTTCCTTTGATTCACTTAAGTTGTATCACGCATTTGGGTGAACCAGCGGAGTCCCGAGGACGGCTCCCCACAGTACATTTCAAATGGCTCAAAAATGTTTCCAAACTTTGTTTTTTCAAAAAAAAATCACATCAGATGTCAAAAAGCTATTATTACTAATTTTAGAGAATTTTTGGATATTTTTTTTAATATTTTTCAAATTTTTTGAAATTGAATTTGAATTTCATCGATAAATCGAGTGGTTCTATTTCTCAAACCGGCATGGTAAGAACAGTTTTCGTAGTTTTGAATGGTTTTCGTTGGTTTTTGAAACCCTAATCATCCTATCCGATTCCAAGGACTGTGGTTATTAAATAGAGTTATTTTACAGTACACTAAAATCAATATATACTGTCCATTCTCTTAGATCCGATGGGTCATTGTAACATCCCAAATTTATGCTCTTATTTAATTTATTGAGTTATTTGAATTTTTGGAATTTTTTGAAATTTATGTGGATTTAATTGGAATTAGTTCCTTTTTGAGTTATTTAAGTATTTAAAAGTTTCAAATAAATTTTGTTGGAAATATTTTATTTGAGTCCAAAATGTCTCAAAGTATTTTCTAGAATTTTTCTGAGTATTTTGCTATTTTTCTCGATTTAATTGAATTTCTAGACATTATTTTTAAAAATTAAATCGCTGGAAAAACCCTACCGGGTTTTACTGTAGCACCGTCCCGAGTCAGACTCGAGTCTGACTTGAGTCCGACCGAACCATGCCCGAGCCAGACCCGAGACGGACCAAACCCTAATCGCGCCGACCGTTGGATCGAGATCCAACGACCAGGATTGAGCCACGTATACGTGCGCATTGAACCGTTGGATCGAGACCGACGGCTGTACCTGTGCCCGCGTGTGCACGCGACGGAGGCCGTTGGATCGAGCCACGTGGACGGCCGAGATTGCGCCACGCCAATCGCCCCATCGCCTGTCGTCTGGGACTCATTGCCCGTCATCGCCTCGCCGTGGAATCCACACGTATCTCGACGTCCGAGTTGGTATTTAAGGCGTGGATGCATGCCCGAGGATCGCCTTCGCCTTGCGCAACTTTTGCCCTAGCCGCCGCCCGAAGAGCTCCATCGTGCCCACGATTGCTCGCCGTAGTTCATTAGGGTTTGTTTAGGGTTCGAAGAAGTTTCCGCCGCCGTCCGCCGTTCTCCGCTGCAGTGGTACCCAGATCTGAGACTGTCGTAACGAGGCGCACCTGGGGGTACCATTCACTTCGTTGCAGAACGTCCCAAACGCCAGTGCCGTGGTCGTCGTCTTCGTCTCCGGCCACCTCTGCACCGCCGCGCCATCGTCGACTCCGCGAACACCGTCAACCGTCCGATCAAGATCCAAAGCTCCAGGTTCATCCACGTCACCACCCCGTGCACAAAACCCATATTAGATCCCAACTGTTACATATAGATCGTACGGTTAGATTTGATTTGCATTGTAGTGCTAGATGTGATCATGACCGTCCGATCAAGATCGTGCCACGTGTCAGCCATCGGGTCAGGCCGGGAAAATTTAATGAATGACACTCAATTGGACTGCCTCGGACAGAATGACATTAAATTGGTCTACCTTTCGCGAAATAACACCGTCCACTCTAATTTCTTCATGGAATGACATTTTTGGGTCTTTTCTGGGCATTTTTTATATTTTCCCCCGATTTAGCTGGTGACGGGACGAAAATGCCCCCGATTTGGTCTTCTTCTTCCTCCCGCCTGGCTCTCTCTCTCCTCCTCCGTCTGCCGCCGATGGCACGCGGCCGCCGTGTCCCTGACCTTCCTCGATGTCTGCGTCAACGTCCGCAGGGCCAGGGCTCAACCCCCCATCGCCTTCGACGCCACCGACAGCACCTGGAACCCTTGCCGAGCCGCGCCGGGCTCCATGCCGGTGGCCACGTCAAGCGGCCTCGTCCTCCCACTGCATGAGGAGGGCGGTGGCGACGGTTGCACGGCTCAGTGGTGGTGGTTGACCTGGGTGGCGGCGCGCGGATAGGGCGGGGACGAGCGGCGCGAGGAGCAGGGCGCGGCGGTGGCGCGCGGATAGGGCGGGAACGAGCGGCGCGAGGAGCAGGCGCGGCGGCAGCGGCCGACCGAGTGGCGGCGCGCAGATAGGGCGGGGACGAGCGGCGCGAGGAGCAGGGCGCGGCGGCGGCGCGCAGATAGGGCGGGAACGAGCGGCGCGAGGAGCAGGGCGCGACGGCAGCGGCCGACCCGGGTGGCGGCGCGCGGATAGGGCGGGGACGAGCGGCGCGAGGAGTAGGGCGCGGTGGTGGCGCTGCCAACGCGAGGAGGAGAGAGAGAGAGAGCCGAGCGGGAGGAAGAAGAAGATTAAATTTTTTTTGGGCAAAAAATCTGGGTGTGACAATGACCGAATCGGGGGCATTTTCGTCCTGTCACCAGCCGAATCGGGGAAAAATACAAAAAATGCCCAGAAAAGGCCCAAAATGTCATTCCACGAAGAAAGTAGAGTGCACGGTGTTATTTCGCGAAAGGCAGACCAATTTAATGTTATTCTGTCCGAGGCAATCCAATTGAGCGTCATTCATTCAATTTCCCCGGTCAGGCCACGTCACCCCACGGTGATGCGGGATCCAGATCGGATCTCAGCCGTCCAATCTAAATCGTACGGTCCAGATGAATTGAATTAATCCAAAACGTGTGAGGTTAGATCTAATCTGGACCGTCGAATTTCAAATCAACGGCCCAGATCGTGCCACGTGGCCGGGAGCCGAACCGGCGCGGTCAGCGCGATCCACGTCCAGTCATCGCTGATGTCACGCGTGACATCAGCGTGGGGCCCGCATGTCAGCCGCTGGCCACCCGCACAATGACGTCATCTGTGACGTCATGCTGACATCGCGGTGGGGCCCGCGTGTCAGTCCTCCCTTCGGTCGAGCCAAGCTGACATTAGCAATGATGTCATCAAGCCGGGCCCACATGTCAGCGAGACATACGCCCGTGGACTGGGTTGGATCAGATTGGATCAGATCAGAATCCTCAATTCCAAGGGTCAATTCCATTACGGAATCCGATAGCACATAAGGTGGTCACTTATGAAGAACCTTTTGTGCCCATACCCGACGAATACGATCGTTCACCTCTACAACAGCCGATTCGGCCAAGCCGACAGCCCGAGTTGGCGCTCGGGGGGCAGGGTACCGATCTTCACAATTGGCAAAACCCTAATCCCCCGTTGGCCCGATTTAACCAACAACCCGAGCTAGCACTCGGGGGGTAGGATACTAGTTACCCTAATTGGCAGAACCCCAACACCATGTTTGCTGGTGGTGTTAATTGGGCCGGTCAAATCTCTGCCGTGCTAAGAGAACGGTTCGGCCTACAGCCAAAGGGCAAGACTATCGGCTATAAAAAGTCGTATCTGGATTACATAAATCGGATGGCCTACCCACACAACTACAGAATCCCTGATTTCGCCAAGTTCTCCAGAGATGACTCCGTTACCACCCTTGAACATGTCGGACGGTTCATTGCCCAATGTGGCGAAGCCGCTCAGTCCGACGGATTAAAAATCAGGCTGTTTCCTTTGTCTCTGTCAGGAACCACTTTCACATGGTTCACAAATTTACCCCCAAATTCGGTCCATTTTTGGAACGATTTGGAAAGCAGATTCCACGAATATTTCTTTTCCGGTAGTCCTCAACTTAGGATTTCAGATCTTAGCTCAGTCTGACAAAAATTTGGTGAGCCAGTCTCGGACTACATCTGGAGATTCCGGGACGCACGAAATCGGTGCTTTAGTGTTACGTTACCGGATAATCAATTAGCTGATTTGGCGTTCCAAGGCTTGATTCCCCCATTAAGGGAGAAATTTGCAGGACAAGAATTCTCCGATTTAGGCCATCTTCTTCATCGTGTATCGGCACAAGAAAGCCGATATTCTGATAGTAAAGGGCTTAAAGACAGGTTTAAAGCAAACGGGAATGAGAAGGCCAAGGTAAATATGGTCGATTATAGCTCTAGAGAAACCTCTAATGATGATGAAGCCGATATAAACATAGCCGAGTGGGCAAAGGGTCCTAAAAAATCACCTGTTTGCTCGTGGCTTAAGCCGACCAAAAATAGGTCGAAAGTCAAATATGCCTTCGATGTGTCCAAATGCGATCGGATATTCGATTTGTTACTGCAGGAAAAATTAATACGATTGCCAGAAGGACATGCTATCCCGTCTGCCGATGAAATCAAAAAACGAAGATATTGTAAGTGGCACCACTCTTTTTCACATAACACTAACAATTGCAATATTTTTCATCAGCAGATATAGTCGGCCATCGAGGACGGATGGCTAAAATTTGCCGAAGAACCGGCCATGCAAGTAGATGTGAACCCTTTTCTCATCTACACGGTCCAATGCTCACGGAAGGGAAAAGAGCCGATGGATATGAGTGACGAGCTAACCCGGCGGGTTGATGTCCAGACAAGCTCCATCGGCGGTGAAACATTGAAGATAACAATTGGCTTAGTACAGATAGAAGCCGATTGAGACGGCAAGAACTCGAGAACCGTCAAACTAAAAGGTGAACCACGGGTCGGACAATGGTATAGGGCCGAAAGAACCCCACCGAAATGAAGAATTACCAAGTACAAACCAACGTTCTCTCAACCCTTGGAGAAATACAAGGAGACCAGCCGTCAACACGAACAACGTACCCATCAGCCTGATAACCTGAACTGGGTGGACAACGAAGAAAGAGCCCACCAACGATGTCCCTTCTGGCAGTTTTGCTGGGAACGAGAATGCTGCTACCTTCGGTACAGTCATGCCAGGGAGACGCTGACAAGGCCGGTCCATAACAGGCTAGGGCCGCGGGTGCAAAAGCCAATTCAAAAGGATACGCCCGCGGACCGGAGCAAGTTAGAAGTGGCCGAATCATCTGGATCGAATAACAAAATCGGCAATTTGGCCAAAAAATTCCGTAAGCCAATTGGGCCAAAACCGAGGTGGTGTCCATCCGGACTCAGTCGATCTCAGCGCAGACGACTGCAAAGATTGAGAACACAGGAGATGATAGAAGCTGAACAGGAAAAAGAGCGAGATCAGATATTCAACTAATTGCGGCCAATACAAGTCGTAAAACAAGAGTGGAGGAGGAAAAACCCGATCGACGAGGACTCAGATCAGTCAGTCGATTATGGTTCGCTGGTGATCCGGGACGACACTCCCCCAATGGACATCAACATGGTCTTCACTCTGCCGGCAGAATTTAGAACCGAGACCAAATCGGCCGAAGAGGCCTTAGCTTAGTTGTGTCTCGGTGCACAAGACGCATGTTTGAAAAACCCCAAGACATGCATTGGCATTTAAAGCAGTTGTACCTGAAAGGGCACATCAACGGTCGACCCATATCAAGGATGCTAGTCGATGGTGGGGCTACAGTTAACTTGATGCCACTAAGCACCTTCAAGAAATTAGGCAAAGCCAATGAAGATTTGATCAAGACAAACATGGTGTTAAATGACTTCACGGGCGATCCCATTGAAGCTAAAGGGGTGATGGTCACAGAACTAACAATCGGCAGTAAAATCTTGCCGACCGCATTTTTGTGATTGAGGCCAAGGGGAATTACAGTGTGCTCCTGGGGCGTGATTGGATCCATGCCAACTGTTGTATTCCGTCGACGATGCACCAACTCTTGGTGCAATGGAACGGAGACGAAGTCAAAGTAATACCAGCCGATACATCGGCTCACATAACATTGGCCAGTCCTAACACGAATTGGCCGCACCAAGAAGCCGAGTGCATATCCGGCAAAGTCTTGGATGACTGCGATTTCAGGTCTAATGCCGATCATTGTCGGGCCAGGTACACTTGATCGGGCAAACGAAGTGTTAAGAAGATGAAATTGGGAATAAAAGATACACTTCAAAACGAACTTCAAAGATATCGGCAAACATTGGACGGCGGGGAGGCCATTGAAAATTTTCAGGAAGAAAGATTAGGACAAGGTTTTACTTCAGCCGATTTGCTTGAAGAAATAGACATAGGGGAAGGCGATAGGAAAAGTCCAACTTTTATAAGCGCAAAATTAAGCACAGATTGTAGGGCCAAGTTGGTCGAAATACTAAAAACTTATAGAGATTGCTTTGCTTGGGAATATTATGAGATGCCTGGCCTAAGCCGACAGCTAGTTGAGCATCGGCTGCCTATAAAGCCGGGATATCAGCCATTTAAGTATCAGGTCTTGCTGATACACTGAATGGGTTTCGAACATCGTTCCTGTGGTGAAGAAAAACGATGAGCTAAGGGTGTGCGTGGACTTTAGAGATCTAAATAAAGCAACACCAAAAGACGAATACCCGATGCCAATAGCCGATATGCTTATCGACGCTGCATCGAGCAATAAGATCATTAGTTTCCTTGAAGGAAATGCCAAATATAATCAAATATTCATGGTAGAAGTCGACGTGTCTAAAACGGCTTTTAGGTGCCCTGGAGCTTTGGGGTTGTACGAGTGGACCATCATGACGTTCGGCTTAAAAAATACCGGCGCCACATACCAACGCGCCATGAATTTAATCTTTCATGATCTAATCGGCCACATTGCCGACATTTACATCGACGATGTCGTCGTAAAGTCAAAAGACGATTGGCAACATTTAGCCAATTTAGAAAGGGTGTTTCAGAGGACAAGGGCCCATGGGTTAAAAATGAACCCCTTAAAGTGTGCGTTCGGAGTATCGGCCAGACAATTCCTCAGATTCATGGTGCACGAAAGAGGAATCGAAGTTAATCAACAAAGGGTAAAAGCCGTAGCCTGTAAGACCCTCACTTTTATGCTACAGTGCAAACATAAAAGCAAGGTTCTAATGTGCATCTTGTGCAGATCCATGATCGATGCTAGCACGCACAAACACAATTTGGAAATCACAACCATACAACAGCTTTCATATTTTATTACAATGAAGTATTGATACAATATGACCGAGAAGGTCGACTAAACATAGCCAAAAGAATCAGATGTCTTGTAGTTTGCCACATAATCCACAGGCAACTGACAAGGTAAAGCCTTAGAAAGAAATGTCGTTAATAATCCCGCAATCCTGCGTCAAAGTAAAATTCATCGAGATACCTGCATCTTCACCTAAAATCAACAATGATAGCAAGGGTGAGTACATTTCGTACTCAGCAAGACTTGAGTTGTGTGTTTGGAATGCAGGCTGATCCTAGAATAAAGCTTCTACGGTTAACTTTTGCTTGGAGCCAAATTGAATTATAAATACTGAATAGTAGAGTGAAAGCGAAAATTTGTAAAAGTAAATAAATAAGTAGAGTAACAAGTATGTACTTAATGGTAATGCGAAGAGATAGATAACTCACAGCCCTTCGCGAATAAAATGTAACAAAATACCCACAACCCTTCGTGAGTGATAAAACGTTCACCCCATCATATGAAATATTATCTCAAGATTAAAGTTTTGTCCACACAGGCACAATAAATGAATTCAACCTTGCCAACGTAATGTCAAGTATTGAATCATCTGTAAGGGTAAACTCACCAATTCCAAATTATCTCGTCCAGTTTTATAAAAGTACGTAAAATGTCTAGCTATGTGATGACTTTACCAAGTGCTCATGATCATGAGCGCTAATCGATTAGGTTTAGACTCTGCAGAGTTTGTACAAATTTTACCCACAAGATATGTCCTCCCTTTGTGGCAAGCGCATTTGACACACTTCCTTTGGTGTGCCGCCAGAGAGTTCATAACTAAACTGCTCGTTACTTGGACCTTAACTTTGCACTAGCCCAATGACGTTACTCCCGACTATGATGGAAGCAAACAAACAAAGTGAAGCAATAGTATTCAGGAGCCCGCGGCTCAAATGGTACAACAACAGCCCCAAATTCATAGCCAGCGTACACCACATAACGGCAGATGCCAACACCTCGGTGATGACACCTCCCTCGAGCAAACATATATAAGGAATGCCCGTTATACAACTGCCAACCAATGTGCAAGCCTAATTCCCAAATAATTTAAAAAGTTAAGACTGTCCCACTCAAGTAATTGTGGATGAACGGTTATCTTGGCCTGAAAACAACACATCACTCGGTTCTTATACGACAGGCGATAGATCTCCCCTATCTACGTGCATCATCAATTGCACTTCCGGCTATTGCCAATAATCACCCGCATCAAAATCATAGTTTTGTTTTCGTAAAAGAAAGTTTCAATAATCACAATATTTCAACATGTTCAAGATTAATGTTCATCATGTCCAACAATTTTAGTTCATCACGAACAAGATAACCATCCGTTCGTGTTCCCAGTCTAAAGCAGGGCTAAGCATATGCAAATAATAATCGAATATACCCATTTTCTGTGTCCATCAACAATCTAGGGTTTCATCTATCACTACTGATTAAGGAAAGCCATCAACGAAGGTTATATCTACCATTCTTCCCATAATATAGCAGTGTATACAAAATATAGCATATGCATGCAAGTTTTAATCAAATTCTTCTTGTTAAAGAAAATTGGGATCTACATGAGTGCTTGCCTTGCTATCCATTGCTTTTAGTGACGAAGTCGAAGACATGATCTTGAAGTCGTTGACGACGAAGTCCGAGACGTCGTACTCTACACGTCGTAAGGCGGAAAAGATAGCAAATAGCAAATAACACTTTCAATAGAGGCAAAAGGAAATCAGATGGAAAAACCAAATATAAAACATACATGAAACAAGCATGGTTGTAGTTAGGGTTTTGTGATTGCGTAAGCAATTGTATTATTTCTTCGTTTATAGTCTTTATTACTGATTAACGGTTTGAGGGCGGTATCGCACACGACACCTATTCCTAACGATTCATTCTATTTTATTTTACGAATTCAAGAAGCTAAAATTGTATATATTAATATAATTTATTACATAAAACAACAGGGGTGATTGTAAGTATAAATTGCATTGTTAAATTTAAGTGAATACTAGACACTAATGCTCCAACACTAATGTATGTGAGGCTTAAGGTATTAGTTATAAGTTTATGATCTTAGAGAGGTGTTTATATGAGTA
Organism: Rhipidocladum racemiflorum; assembly: GCA_036346355.1. NCBI lineage: Eukaryota > Viridiplantae > Streptophyta > Magnoliopsida > Poales > Poaceae > Rhipidocladum > Rhipidocladum racemiflorum. Next base: position 29,014,060 of record CM070571.1, read on the forward strand.
GTACTTAGTCTTAAGTATGTTTTATACAGATAAATGATTTATACAAGTCGGGTTTACCGAATGAGACTATTGGTTGTATTGGCATGGTTACACCATCATTCTTATGGTGCAAGTATTTTAACTAAAGTTCCCTTGTGCGAAACTATTCAATAAATGTGCTGTTTAACCATAACACTTAAGGTTATTACACTAACGGGATTCAGATGCAAAGCAAGATTAAACTTAAATATTTTTCTCAGAATGTGGTAGTCCATATACCAAAGAGTGGTTCTGAGTCATTCCTTCTAAAATTTGCATTTAGACGAGTTATTCTATGGGCTACCGAAAAGGCTTAAGTGTTATTAAAGTTTACGCGATAACAATTCAGTTTTCGTTTTATGTTTACGGCTGCAACTTAAAGAATTATTTAACCATTTTTCAGGAACTAGCTGGGGGTATCACTAAGTGTGTTTTAAAGTTATTTTCGCAACATTTCACTTTTGTCCGCGATGTTTTTCAATTAAAAGAGCATTACGGCTTTATACAAAATGTCTATTATAAGAAAACATATGTTAACTAACGGCCAAAAGTACGTTAGGTTTAATTTATACATGAGATCCGACATGGCTAGGGTTAAGTATAATCATTCTTGTAAGATTAAATGGTCCCGTACTATGAATCATACTAAACAAGTTTCATATGCATTACTATCTTTATTTATGCATCATATTCTAGGCATATGTCATACAAGTATGGTTATTTATTAACTTAGTTCATTCTTAACTAATCATGATATATTTTTATATCCTAGAAATATTTATATGACCCTAGGAACATTTTAGGATTCACTTTTATGACTCCAAGAGCTATGGTGTATATTAATTATAATCGGACATAAAGCAACATGATTGATTTCAATTAAATATTGCATGATGCACCCTAAGTATTATTGTGAAATCAAGTTCTATACTGTCTAATTAGCACAAAGAAACTAGTTTCACATTATTTAGATATAAAATGAGCAAGTTATAACAATTTAAACATTCTATACATTGAAATCAAACTTAAAAGGGAATTAATACAAACCAACTTCAATTGCAAATCTAATTTCACAAACAGAGAGCTCCCACCACTGGGCCAACGTGCCGCTTGTGGTTCAGTGGCCGGTGCATTATTCCTTATGATCAAAACACTATTTAATCTTGTAATCTCGGTACGAGGATACATTTATATCAACGATGGGGTCATTTGGGTTGCACTAAAATTCCTTTAGTATCGATGTTTGATTTTAAGAATGAAATTATTTGAATCTTACTTCCATGAGCCTTCTAGTTTGGAATTAATGCTATTTGAAATAATTAGTCTCTTACCTTTTTCCTTTGAATCGGCCATTCTGGCTGAAGCTCATAACGAGATGCCTTGACTGCCAATAAAGAGCACTCCATATTAATAGAGAGCACTAATATTACCACTACTGCACTTGGGCCTATTAGTCGACTATAGGATACAGAATAGAAGAATGGAAGAGTAGAGCACGCACGACTGTCATGGAGGCGGCTCGGGCATGCCTCGACCGACGACGAAGCAAGTGGAAGCAGCAGGAGGCGTGTACTGGAATGGAGTGGCAGGACCGTGAGAAAGCGGCAGAAGGTGTCGGCCGGGGCTGGGTACTCTGAAGCTGCGGAGCGGCGATGGCAGAGAAAAGGATTGGTTTGAATTGGGCTTCAGCTCAAGGAGGGAAGCTCTGGCTTTTGGTGCTCAGGGTGGCCAAGGAGGGGCTTAAATAAGCCAGAGAGGAGGTTCGGCACAGTGCTTAAATGATGCATAACACTGGAAGGTTGGTCAGCTTAGACTGCAGCTGTACTGGCGTGGGCAAAGGAACCAGGGGCCTCGGTTAGGTTCTAGAGCAAACGTTAATAAGTGTGACGTAACATTTGGGGCCAGGTTCACACTGCCGTGACTGTATTTTCCTTGGATATTTGCTATCATTTGTGACTCTTGACTAAATGTGAATGGCAGCAAAAGAAACGTGGCTTGGTTCTCTGTTTTACCGAAAGAAGAGAAGAGGATTGGAGAGAGACGAAGAAGGACAAAGAAATGGCATGTGGATCAATGTGATAAGGAGATTCCCACCGGGTATTCAGCAGGGGGGGGTAAGAATCCCTGCTGGTCGGCAGGATTAATTAATGGAGGCCCCACTTGGAAGTGACACAAAGAAGACAAAAGTGATTTGGATTTCCAGACAGCACAGAGCAAACGTATTTAATTGAGCGGCCAAAGCATGTCTAGAATTTTGGTAGATTTTTCTGGAGAGTCCTGGATAAGTTGTCTTCCTACTGTAAAATTTTAGAAGATAATTCGTTGTAATTATTTAATTAAAATTCTTATAATGAAGACTGTACAGAATTTTTATTTCGGAATTTGATTTTATTGAGAAACTAATTCAACTTATAAATTTTTTTAAACTTTTACACAAGGTTTATAATGTTGTCAGGGACCTTTCATAAAAATTTCAAATCTTAAACTTTAGTATTTATTTTGTAATAATTCTTTTACTCCATTTTGCTGATTTTCAGGATGGGAATAAATAAATATGAATAAATAGGAAAATCAATTATTTATTTTTGTAAATTTTTGTGGATGAGGATAAGGTTACTGAGCTCACATGGTAAAAATCCTAAGTGCTGGAAAGGTCTAGGATTCTCTTAAGAATTCTGACAAGGGCTTTGGTTAAAGATAAGGTTTCCCATTTAATTTATCATTCCAACTTGCAATTGAATTCACTTCTACTTTTGACCAGCCAAAGGTGATTTCTAGAGCACTTTAGGGTTATCCAAAAATTACTATGGTCATTTTAATCTTTTACCATTTAACAATTTCTCCTTTTCTTTCTTTTCTAAATTCCAATAATCATTTTCAATCAATCAACAATTCACTAAATGCACATAAAATCAAGAAATGCATCAGGAAAGTAATTTCACATTTTAATATGTGATTTTATCCTTTTATAAATTTTGAGGATGTTACATAGCCGATACTAAACCACCGACAAGCAAAAACGAGTTGCAGAAATTAATCGGCAAGATCAATTATCTACGGCGCTTTATTTCGAACCTGTCTGGGCGAATTAAAGCCTTCACCCCATTGCTAAAATTAAAAGAAAATCAAAGTTTCATATGGGGAGAAGAGCAGCAGAAGGCCTTTGATGATATTAAGGAGTACTTGATGAAACCCCCGATTTCTAGCCGCGCCAAAGAAGGGAATACCATTTAGGTTATACATATCGGCCGAGGAAGAGACAATCGGAGCTGTATTAGCACAAGAAGTCGATGGCAAAGAATGGGTGATTTTCTATCTAAGCCGACGACTTTTGGATACCGAAAGGGGTATCCTTTTGTGGAAAAATTATGCTTATCCCTCTATTTCACCTGCATGAATCTGAGACATTATATATTGGCGTCAACATGCATAATAGTGTGCAGAACCGATATCATCAAATACATTTTATCGGCACCAATTTTACGAGGACGACTTGGTAAATGGGCATATGCCTTAACTGAGTTCGACCTGACCTATGAATCGGCTAATGCCATAAAAGGACAAGTTATAGCCGATTTCATCATAGGCGGTGAGACGATAGCAGGACTAGTCGACGTGGCTCCTTGGCGGTTGTATTTTGATGGGTCAGTATGCCGAGAAGGCAATGGCATTGGCATAGTGCTAATCTCACCAAAAGGATACAACTTCGATTTTGCATATCGGCTCAATAGCCGATGCTCCAACAATCAGGCCGAATATGAAGCCTTGCTCAAAGGTATACAATTGCTAGAGAGCATCAGAGCAAGTCACATTGAAGTATTTGGGGATTCATTACTGATCATACAACAAGTCAAGGGGGAATTCCGATGCAACGATGAAACATTAGCATAATACCTAGAGCAATGCCTTTAGTCTATCGGGTCATTCTCGATGTTCTCCATCGAGCACATCCCTAGAGAATTGAACGATAGGGCCAACTTGTTGGCACAATAGGCATCCGGATACAAAAATTATAGCCGACACGATATGATAGAATAGGTTGATAAAGCAGTAATGTGTGTCGATCTCGCCGACTGGAGGACGGAGATTAGGAATTACCTGGCGGATCCATCTAAGCCGACCGCACGAAAGGTCAGGCAGCAAGCTCTAAGATACGTCGTGTTGGAAGGGGTACTATATTTTCGGACAATGGAAGGATTACTTCTAAGATGCATGGGAGCTGATGAGGTAAAGGTAGCAATGGGCGAAGTCCATGAAGGGATTTATGGATCTCACCAATCGGCTCACAAGATGAAATGGATGTTGAGACGAACAGGATATTACTGGCCAACAATACTAGAAGATTGTTTTAGATATTACAAAGGGTGCCAAACATGTCAAAAAATTGGAAACGTGCAACTTGTGCCAGCATCGACTTTACATCCGATTACTAAGCCATGGCCGTTCCACAGATGGGGGATAGACGTAATAGGCCAAATATTCCCGGCGTCAAGTAAGGGCCACAAATTTATCCTCGTGGCAACGAACTATTTTTCAAAATGGGTGGAAGCCATACCCCTCAAAAAGGTTACCAATACCGAGGTAATCGGCTTCGTCAACGAACACATCATACATCGGTTTGGTATTCCACAGACCATCACGACCGATCAAGGGACCGTGATCATGTCCAATGAATTCCAGACCTTCGCAAAAAGTCTGAGCATCAAGTTGCTTAATTCTTCACCCTATTATGCTCAGGCTAATGGACAAGCCGAGTCTTCTAATAAAACTCTGATCAAGCTGATAAAAAAAAGATCGATGAAAAACCAAGGAATTAGCACTCAACGTTGTCAGAGGCATTGTGGGCATATCGGTTATCATACCACGGATCGACCAAATTGTCTCCATTTCAGTTGGTATATGGGCAAGAAGCCGTAATGCCCGTGGAATAAATATCGATTCTCTGAGGGTGGTCGAACAGAATAATTTGTCGTCTAACGAATACAGAGAACTTATGATCGATGGTCTAGACGATTTGGTGGAAACCAGATTGATTACATTAAATCAGCTTAAAAAGAATAAAGAAAGGGTTGCCAGGGCGTATAACAAGAAGGTTATGCCGAAGTCATTCAATGAAGCCAAACTAGTGTGGAAAACTATATTGCCGATCGGATCTAAGGATAGCCGATTCGGTAAATGGTCACCAATGTGGGAATGGCCATAAGATAAATCAGCTTGTTGACAGAAATTCGTATATACTGTAAACACTCGAAGGATCAGTACTGCCAAAGGCAATCAATGGAAAATACCTAAAGACGTACTACCCTAGCGTGTGGATCGGAGCATGATCGCATCAAGTCATTAATAATAAATGCGCTCAAGTTAAAGAGCCGATTAAAACATCAATGCAAAGATATATACATCACAAAAATTGGCTACATAGCCGATGATAAGAGCAAGTTTACAACCAAGGAAACAAGTGCAGGACATCAAACATTCAAACATCATTTGTAAGCAGCGTTGTTTAGTCTATCTATTACAGCCCAGATCCAGGCAGGTTGGCCCCGAGACCCGACAATGTTGTCGTCGCCTTCGCGATGGTCACTTGGACGCTGTCCACAATTTGCTGATCTTCTATAACGCTGCCAGGAACAGTGACTATCTTGGCCGATTGCCACTTGACTTTCGCAAACACCTCGCCGATCTGCCTTTTCTTATCCGTCACTAAAGAATTCGACTTGGTAGCACTGATTTGGCATTCGGCGAGCTGTTTTATAATGGTAGCCACCTGTTCCTCAAGCGACTTCTTGGCCGATTCCAGCTCTTGGATTTCATGTTTCACCAGCTTAAGGGCGGCAGTACCTTGGTCAAATTCCTTCTTCTTCAACTTGGCATCGGCCACCAGTTCATCCAGAAGTTTTTGGTCGGCTTGCTGCGCTTCTCTCTGGGCGATCCTGGACTTTGCGACTTCCACCACCTCCCTTCGATCGTCCAGATGATAAACGTCCAATAAAGCTTTCATTGTCTCGGTGGGGAGATCGGCTTCAATGGCAGTCATAGCAGTCCTCAGTGGCTGGGTATTGGCCAAGAGCTGGACTTCGGGTTGCGTTACTTCATGGAAAAGGCGATTAAGTCGTTCCTACATACCCGGCGTGGAGGTGACAGCAGTCGATACCACAACCGATGCATCAATAATCCTGTGAATGTCGGCTGGGTAATCGTCAGTGGCTAATACCTCTAGATCGTTCAAATCGTCCAAGGAAAACCCTAGCAAATCGGCTGGATTAGCTGTTGAAACCAGAGAAGAAGGCACAATGGTGGGCGTGGAGGTTAGCGGCAGCGGGATAGCTGAGGTCCCCTGGATGTTGGCTAAAATATTGGCCACTTGTGTCGATGGCGATTGCTAAAGAAAAAATGAGCAGGATCAGGTGCGAAGATGAAAGGGAAGTTTGATGCAAAATTGCGTACCGTAGTAGCCAATCCACCTGGGGAAGTCTCAGCAATCTCCTCTGTAGCCTGGGCCGATCTCTTCACAGTTACCTTGTATTTTCTGGTAGCTTTTTTTTTGAAAAGATCGATCGGTCAGGACAGGTCACGACAAAAGGATGAGGGCCCTCGATCGGAGTGCTTACTTGTCAGAGGCTACTGCTTCTCGATGTTAGATAGAGAAGGACTGTTGCCGCCCAGATTGCCGGACGCATAGTCTGTAAGGCCTATCGACTGATGCGGCCTTCTGGTTGAATGGGCACTACCAAATGGAGCCGATGAGGCTGCTCTCTTGCTGCTTGTCCTCTTCGATTATTGAACCGGCAGGAGAATAAAATAAAACCGGTTAGCCGATAAGAGAACGATGCAAGAGCAATTTTTCAAAAAGGAAATATGTATACATATACAGGTAATACCTCTACAGCTATCGACGAGTTAGTATAGCCTGAAGAGCTATCTTCCTTGCTTGAAGTGTTGGGAACTACCGTCGGCTCATGATAGTTAGGCAAGAATAGGGAGATGATAGCCGACGGAGTTCTATCCAAAAGAAGGGCCCCGGCCACTGAGGACCACCAGGCTGTGTATCGGCTTGATCGGCGAGTGTTAAGAATGAAATGTTGAAGCCCTGTGATCTGAAGATCGTCGGCTATCTTGAGAACGATTTCAGCAGCCGTTTTGTTAGTCACCCTGGCCCTAGGTTGGACTCGATCAAGGAGAGGTAGGCTAGGGACAACTTGGCCAAAGCCCAATTGATGAGCGTAGATTGAGGGGTGGTAAAACTCATAGGACGGCTGAAAGGTATGATTCCTTGTGCTCAGGTCTGCATGAAGTATACTGGGTGAAATGAAGAGCTTGTAGAGATCCAGGGTCGATTGAGACATGGAGGTGCTATCGGCTTCCAAGTGCAGAAAGGATGGATGCGGGAAATCGGCTGGATTGGTGTAGCTGAAGAAGTCTTGTTGGCCGAAGCCGACACGATCTAAGTTCAGAAAAAAATGATAGATATTTGTGAAGACCGGATGGGCATATTTTCGTTTCATCGGCAGAACACATCATGAACTTCTCTCCCTGAGATCGGCTAGCTATATAGCGGGGGATTGATCCTTCAGGATAATCTTCTTGGGGAAAGCCTGGATCTTCTGAGTCAGGGATGAGCGATCGGCTCAAAAGGCAGCGCAGCCAGATTTGTACAAACCAAAGAGGTCCGCCGATATTTCCAATGACAAACTTAGAGAACCCAGGGAAAAGTCTACTCTGTATCACATGCATCATCTGGTATACTACCCCTAGCAAAATCTTTCCCAGGGCAAGCCGACGGCCCTCTACTAGCTGCTCTGCTATTAGTTGATATACTTGTGTCGGCCCAAGGGAGGCTCCACAAAACAGATACTGTCCAACCACAGGTTGAGGAAGGCAACATGCTCTTCGTCCGATACAGTCCCATTGACTTTGTTATTATGTTGAATATATTTGCGCCATCCCTCGCCTTTGGTTTGGATAAGCTTATATCCAGGCTTGCCACTAAAAGCCGATATCTGCTCGCCATCAGGTCTAAGACAGCATAGTTGGGCCATGTCCAGAAGGGTCGAACCGATCGGACCAGTTGGGAAAAGAAAGGTGTTGAAAGAGTCGGACCAAAAATAGCATGCCGTGGCCACTAAGAGCTCATTGGCTTTTGGGTCGGCCAGGCTCAAGGGAAAGCACTACGATACTCTAATGTACCAGGATCTCCACCCTTTAAGGGCTGTCGGCCAAGCCCTGAAACTTTTACCCCATTCTTTGATGTTATAACCAGCAGCCGACAACGCAAGGCGAGGGATCTCCTGGTTAATAACTGCATCGGCTTCTATATTTCCTACTGGCCCTAGGTAGAATTGATCGTCACTATTAGGGATCGGGATGAGTACCTAAGAGGAATCCATTCAGCCAACTCGAGAGATGAGGACAGATGAAGGGAGAGGAAGCCGATTGCTGGGGGCGCAAGAGCTTGGAAGCATAGAAATGACCAAGGAGGGACCCACACATTTATACCGCAGTGAAAAAGGCGAAAAGGAGGGAACAGATTTGACACGACGTGTGCATTAAAAGTGCACCGAGGTTTTTACGGCGCCATTAATGGAGCAGTTATCAAGCGGGGTTTTTCTCAGAAACTGATTAAGGAGACAAGCCGATGGTAAAAGTCGATACGATTTTTGGAAGACAAGAAGTTATCTTCCAAAAATGGGGGGCATATGTTTGCACCAAAATTTGGCACGTATGGAAAGTATCGGCCTAATACGAAATATGGAAAGTTTGGTGAGCATACGACGGTTGGGATTTGGAAACCAAAGAATAAATCGTGATCAACACGAATTCAGTTACCAAAACGGATTTTGGAAACCAGAGATCGGATCATAGCCGATACGGACTCGGTCGCCGTATCCACGGAGGACTCGGATCGGCCGATGCATATAAATAAGGGACGAGCCAGGAGAAGCAGGCATCAATCCAACACAACCACATGTAGGATCGATATATATGAATATAGCAATCAGAGGGGGGTGAATGATTGTGCGAAATCTAAAACCAAATATTTGATCTACTAAAAATTACCCCCAACTCGGACTAAAAACAGAGTCTCGTAATCAGCAAAAATAGAGTAGATGCATTCAGTAAAATGTGAATTACCGGAGATCCAACCGTCGGATTGAGCTGAAATTTGAAAACAAGAAACTAGACTCCAATACGAAGCTAACAGAAAAAGAATCAGCTCGATCGGACTTATGGATCAAAAGTTATGAACCTCGCAAGATTGCCATAACAGAATATGATGAGAATAAATCTAACCAAACCTGTAGCTTGCAAAGATGCTTGAAGAAGTTGATATTTATTCCTTTTTGATCTGGTTACAGTACTCCAAAACAAAAGAGTACAAACCCTAATACTTGGCTCTAAGCCTCTCTCAGATGGTGTAGTAAACAGGAGGTACCTCCCCCCTATTTATACACAGTAAACACTCCTAATCCTAGAAGGAGTCCCACTCCTAATCCTAAAAGGAGTCTCACTCCTAATCCTAGGAGTCTGTATTTAACACAACTTTACTTGGCCTAACCTGGCCGAGTACAACTCTTGCACGCGTATGGCAACCTTGCCATACTCACGTGACAAACAACTCTGCACGTGTATGGCCCACCTGCCATACTCACGTGACTAACCATTCTTCATGTGCACCGTTCTCTAGCGTGAACGTCCCGCATGACATTCTTGACCACCAAGACCTCGATTCCTGCAGAACCTAGTCCCGAACCTCAGTTCCTCCATGAACCTAGTTCCAGTCCCGTCATCGACCACGTTCGCCCTCAAGCAACACCTGCACATGAACAAGCACAAACCATGTACGAGCACAAGTCCACGACTTGACTCAAGATCAGTCCATGCAACCACTCACACGAGTGCATTGCATCAAACAAAACAACTACCATGCTATCACAGGCATATCAAATAACCATCGAAAATAACACATGCACATGAACCACACATGCCACGAGCACAACCACTTTTCGATGGTTATTTGATATGCCAGTGCAACACGCGAACAGGCTTTGTTACGATCCGCGGTTTACCTACAAGCTCTTCGTAGGCACGTGGCTAAATCGATTCGACCAAGGACCCTGCATGTTGGCGATCTTGTCCTACGTCGAGTTCAGAATTTGTCAAAAGCTAACAAGCTAATGTCAAAAGCTAACAAGCTAACCCCCAGGTGGGAGGGTCCATACACGGTCGTATCAGCAACACGCCCGGGGGCTATTCGCCTAGCGATGGAGGATGGTCGAGAGCTCACCAGCACCTAGAACATCGACCAACTATGTAAGTTTTTTGTCTAGATTTTCTTAGTTATTTGTTCTACAAAAACTCAATGAGTTTTTCTATAAAATTCAGTTCTTTCACCCTCATGATTTCCATTCTTCCCAAGATTTTGTGAATGTCTTTGAAGTCCCTGCCCGTTGGTAAGCCGACTCAGCTTCGCACAAGGGCACACTCTCCTCCTCACGATCTTGATGATGGGATGAGCGCGCATGGGCAAGAACATTTGTTCCAACCATATTTTCCTAAGGTTCGGCTATCGTGCGTAAGAGCGATCAAAGCGTAACGACCAGTGCTCGATCACTAAACTCACCTCCAGAGGATTCAGTCTACATAAGCCGATTATTGTTCACAGTAGCACTTCACTGCAAATCACAATCGCATACGGACACCCTCTCGGCTGGTTCGGAGTTCTAGTTCGATCCGCGTGTGCTCAATCGTTGTGCATGATATCGAGCAACCGCTTGACTTTCCCGTCCCTGCTGAAGCCATGCTCTCATCCTAAGGGCATGGGTCATGATGCTCGGGGGGGGATGAGGCCGCGCGCGTATTTCTTTCTCTCGACCTGACCCATGCTCGCAACTCGAAGAAATGGAGTTGGATCGTTTAAGTAAAAGGCATACGTGATTTTTTCTAACTCTCCTATGAACGAGCTCGTGCTCACAACTTAGGCGCACGACCTTCATTCATAGCGGGGGCTTAGTAGGGACGAACTACTGTGTTTTTTCTAAAAAATGCACGCTCGTATTCTTTTCGTCCTTTACTATTCAAGTATCTGTTTTCTTTGTTCATTCTACTCGTTTTGTTTTGTTTGTTTCCATCCAGAACATTCATCGATGACAAGCAAGGAATGGTCAGAGCAAAAAGAAAACAAGAGAAAAAGAAGATGAGATGTTCATTCGAAAGTTTTCTTTATTTCATCGAAGATAATTACATGAAGTATTTTACACAAGGAGCTACTTCCCAACGCGCTTCGCATCCTGGAATTCGGTGAGTTCTTCCCTCACCGCATTGAGCTCGGCCTCAAGGTCGAGGACTCACCGCCGAGCTGCACACCCCTTGTTCGCCCCTTAGTGGAGTCGTTTCACCTCCTCTCTGTACTGGTCGGCCGACTTGGTGGCCTCCAGCACAGCTTGGCCCAGCTCCTCCGCTGTCTTCTCTAGCTCCGCTGCTTTCTTCTCCAAAGCCGCCTTTGCCAGCTAGCTCTGGAAAAGGTGCTCCTTGTAGTCCATGGTGGATTCTTCGGCTTTGCGCCACACCTCCTCATTCGAAGCCTTTAGCTCGGCCAGCTTTTGCTTGAGCTCCTCTATTTTAGTATTTTGCTCGGCGCTGTGCCTGGCTAGGGTCTCGAGGGATACGATCGCAGCCTCAAAGTCGACCATGGTCGCATCGAGCACCTGCAAAGAAGAGTGTGTTAGTTCCCGCTCATTGCAAAATGGAAAGACGTTGGAGAAAAGGAAATCTTACCCAGCAAAGGCGGTCCCACAAGTTTTCCTAGCGCAGGCGGTCCCACAAGTTTTCCTGAAGAAGTTGGGAAACATCCTCCGACTGGAGGTCGGCCTACGTGTCTTCCTCCCGAGCAGGTGCTTCGCTCGGGGGCACTCTATCTTCCTCTTGGCCCTGAGCATTCTCAATACTCGGCGGCGCAAGAGACTGCTCCGGCAGGGTAGTTTTCGCCAGAGCAACATCCTCCCGGGGATGCTCTTCCTCCGAGGCAACAGGTCCCGACTCCCGTGCAACCTCCTTGCTCGGAGAGTGGTCCTGGCCTTCAGCCGCGCTCGGTTCCAGAACCTCGAGCTGTTGGCCTTCCTGGGGAGCATGTTCCCCCAGGGCAAGAGGCTCCTCAACCGTGGTGACCTTGACCATAGCGCCTTCGACCGCGGTGCCCTCGGCCGTGGCACCCTCGACCATGATATCCTCAGCCACGACGACCTCGGTGGCACGGGCAAGCTATTTTCTATCACGGAGTAGAGAATTTCATCAGCCATGCCTTCAAAATCCAAAGCTTTCCTACAAGCTATTTCGCCCATGACAGCAGTGTGGGGTTAGTTTGACATTCAAAACAGAGAAAAGGTCGAAAGGAAGAACAACAATTTACCTTGGTTGAGCTTCCTGCCCTCGTCCTCAGGATCCTCAGGCTTCGCTAGGGAAGCTCGTTCCACAGCCAAAAGCTTGGACATCTTCGCAGCCGCGTGGCTGGCCCTCGCCACCTTGGGGTGACCACGTCCAGGTCGGCCTCCTTCAAAGTCTTCGTCGGGCGCCCCGACGTCGCGCCTGGTGACCTCTGGTGCCTCTGGACCAAAGGCGTCCGATCGTCCTCCTCCTGGAGCTCCTCAACTGCCGAGCTCGAGGTCACCCACGCGAGCTCAGCCTAGAGGGCGGCGATCATCCCCTCCAGTTGATCCTTCCGCGCAGGGTCCTCCGCCGTCACCTCTGCATTCCTCTTCGCCTCCTCAGCGAGCTGGTGCAGACAAGCCATCAGGTCTAGATTTTGCTTGGTATCCTCGGTCATCCACATTTTCAATTCCCTTACCTTCCTCTTGTCGGCATACTCCAAATGTCGCTGAGGAGGGCTCCCGCTCAAGGTCGCCCGCTTCTTGAGGCGCTTGAGAGGGGACGGTGGAGGTGGCAGTGCACATCGCTTTCATCCCGCCACCCTCTTGGTCTTGACGCTGGGGACGAGGTCTAAAGGGCCGCCCATCGGTGGCTTGATCACGACCACTACAACTTCGAGGGCGACCTTCTCTTGACAAAAGAAATAAAAAAACATCAGAAGGTGCTCGGAACGCTATCCCCCGAGCATGGTTCGCTCGTTTACTTACTGCCTCGCCTCGCCTCGCTCGAGCACATTGCTCGGGACTTGGCTCCCGACCTCGAGCTCCTTGCCCTTTGGGTTGCCGAATAGCTCGGCAACCCACTTCTCGACCTGGCCCTTGCTCGGGGCTGCAGAATGACCAAGGCATGGCGTAAGTACGAGCAGGTAAATTCAAATGAGCAGGAAGTAACTAGCTCCGTTTTGGGGACTTACCTGAGTCAGCTTCTCGAGTGAGGTCTTGCCACCCTATGATCTCAAAGAAGGGGATGCTCCCTCATCCTCAGCGGCCTCGCCCTGTTCCTAAGGAAGTCCCAGGTGACGTTCCGACCAGTGAGCCCCATGTTGGTAAGCTCACTGATCGTCATCAGCACTTGCTCCTTGTCGGCCTATACGGGGGGGGGGGCGTGGTGTCTCGATGCCCGCAGCCACCGCTCCGATGTAGCAGAGGGAACTCCCCTCTGCTTTCTTCAGATAGAACTAATGGTCGGCCCAGCCTGACTCCGAGTCCTTGAGCGTGAAGCTAGGGTACCCGTACGATTGGTTGGGCCGAAGATGAAAATAGATGCAACCGGCGGGAGAGATCCCACCGGTGTGGAACAAAGAGTAGAAATGAAAAAAGAGACTGGCCGTGGGCAAAACGCCCATATATCCCTCGCAAAGGTGCAAGAAGATTGCCAAAACGAGAATCGAGTTGGGGTTGAGGTTAGAAATCTCGCACTCGCATTGAGCGAGTACGGATTCGAGAAACTCACTCTCGGGCATCCGCAGCCCATTGATAGAGTAGAGTTCGCAGGAGACGACCTCTCCCTCCCACGGCTCCGGAGCCTCCTCGTCGCCGGGTGCCCGCCACGAGTTCTCGTCAAGGTAACCGAGCTTTACGAGTAGTCGGATCCTCTCCTCACTCATCTTGCTTGCCTCGAACTTCGCTATGGACTTAGTGGACGAAATGAAGATGAATGCAAAAAGCACGGAACCTGAAGGATTTCTTGAGTTTCGAATGCGAAATGTGGGTGAAGGGTTTCTCACCACCGTTTAAATAATAGACTTGGGAATTCAAAAGGCCTTAAGGGTAAAATGCAGGCAAAGGGTTTCCCACCGCCAAACTCGAGAAGCCCTAAAGGCTCGTGCGTAGGTGAAGAGTTTCTCACTATGCACGACAACACGAGTCGACGCATGGACACAACTTCTGAAACTGTCCACTAATGGTGCAGCTTTCAAAAAACTGTCCGCATTGCTTCCGCGAGGTTTCTCAGAGAAGGAATCAGGATGACCTTTTATATTCTTTTACATGTGCTCCCCTTGGTCGGAGGTCGAGTTGACTACTCAATGCCCCCCAACCATGCTCGTCCACATGCAGGACATGCTCGGATGCTGCAGTAGCGTTTCGCTGCAAGATTCCAATCCCTTCATTGAGTCTGTAGGCTCAAGGGGAAGGCCCAACCAAGTAGTTTTTCACTTGAGCCTCGGGAGCTAGCTGTTGGGGATTGGATAACCTCCATAAGTACTGTTATACCCTGGCAGCCTATTTTGGTCAACCATACGTACCCTTGGATGAAATTCCCGAGGACAACCCTTGCACGATCTAGCTGGCTGGTCCGCCCGATCGGACTAGGCTCGGTGCTCAGCCTCGAGCACCCATGCACGGTCTTGAGCAACTATGCTCGGCCAAGAACAACCATGCTTGGACCAGGCTCGCCCACGAGCATGAGACCTCGGAAACACCGGGCAGAGCTAGGGATCTCCTCGAGCATAGATGGAAGATCGCGCTCGGGTCGCAATGTTCAAATAGCGATAATTACGCCCACGACGAGAACGTGGCGGGAATCAAGGCTTCAGTTGCAGCTACGATTAATGCAGTCAAGTGCCCGTTATTCGGCTATAGTTATATTAGATATTTTGTAAGCTATAAATACCTCCTAGACATATGGAAAAGGGGGTCACACGAACAAGCAAAGAGAGCATACGATACTGACTTGTGAGAGATTCATCCGAGAACAGTCACGCTTAGACGTGCTTGAACACTCAGCAATACCAAAACCACTGGAGTAGGGTTATTATCTCCAAAGTGAGAGGCCTGAACCAGTATAAACCCCTTTGTCCACCTTCTGAGTATTCTATTATTCCCTCGCAAGTATTCTTCAGACGTAAACCCTTCATCGAAAAAGGGGTCTGTGTTGATTCCTTATTCAACAAGTAAGCTCGGCGGGGACCTGTTTTCCAATCGTTGACAAGGTTTTTAATGAGGCAACTAGTGCAACACGGAGTGCGATTGCAATGTACTCTTTTCTTCATCCCTTTTTTCCACTAGGTTTTGGGAGGAGTTTTTAATGAGACACATGCATTACACGGTATTCGCTCAAGGGAGAGTGTTGTGATATGGATAGAATCCTTGTCCCTGTATGGAAGGACTATCCATTGGTGAGCGAATTCAAATTAATCTTTAGTGGTTTTTCTTCTATATATTAGGCATTGTTTTGTATAGAAAAATCAATCTAATAAAGAGAAATATTTTCTTCCTTATATTGTGTGTCTCTACTTCTGTTCGTGTGATTAACCATTGCTAACCAGAAAGGAATACTGGCTCTTCCGAAACAGCCTGTTGTAATGGGTTACCTGTCTCCACTCAAGGATTGAAATTTCGGACCGAAATCCGAAATCTCGGCCGAGATTTCGGATTTCGGACCCCTCCGAGATTCAAAATCCCGGAAAATTCAAAAAATTCAAAAAAATTCAAATTTCGAATTTCTCGGCAAGATCTCGGGTATCTCTGGCGAGATCTCGGGAATCTCGGGCGAGATCTCGGGTTTTTTTGTCGGATTTTGATTTTTCTGCATTGTATTTGATTGTATTTAGGGTCAAGATCATCCACAAAAATTTTCTAAAATTTTTGATGTGTTTTTGACCATTTTTGGTCGATTCAATTTGTCAGTTTGCATTGTCCGAATTTTTTAAAATTTCTCAAGATTGATCATCATCTGAAAATTTTATGGGAATATTATGGATGTGTTAGGACCATTCACAAAAAAATTTAAAATTTTCTAAAGTAGTTTGAACTATTTTTCATTTTCAAAGAAAAGGTTGAACACACGTAAAATTAAGGTGCCAAGCACGAAATCATTTCCAAAGTAAACTTTTTCCTGGAGCATTTCATTGACTAACACGAACAACTATCAAGTGAAAAAAATGAAAAAGAAAAAGGAAAAAAATTATGGCCGAAGGGGATTCAAACCTATGACCTCTACTACCACCAAATGCTTAAATCAGCCGCATTGACCAACTCACCAAATCACATTTCCTATCCTATGGTATAGAGAGTTAGTATTTGTATATTTGTCCCAATGTGGAAAGTAGAAACTTAAAACCAAACCCGATTCCTCACAACTAAGACAGAATTAGCATAGTATTCTCATTCCTCATAGCTAGCTCGGTCGACTATGGGCAAACTCCGACCATCTCCGGCAATCTCCGGTGATTTATCTTTGCATCTCGCCGTCAAATAGCGAGATCTCGCCGTCCAATACCGAGATCTTGTCTTATTTCTTCCAGATTTTGTCTGAAATTTCTGAATCTCGCTGAGATTTTGGATTTCGATGATCTTCGGGATTTTACCCAAAACGAGATTTGAATCCTTGGAGTGTAGACACCAGTGAAGGAATGAGGTTAAGTGATTAGTATGAAGTGTTAAGTGATTAGTTTTTGGCTTGGTGATAGTAGGTATTTCATATGACATGCATGCATAATTCAAGGTACGAACTGCTCGTGACATAAAGGTTTCATACTTGTAGGTTATTACTTCTTGTATGTATGTCACATTAGTTATTAATTCGTGTTAGCTCTAGATGATTGTTAGCTCAAGATCATATGTATACCGTTGCAGAATATCATGATAGAAACATATATAAAACTTTTTAAATAACTTGAAGTTCATTTGTTACATTTGAAAAATCAAAAATTGATTTTACATACAGTTTTTACGATGACTTTACCACTGTTACATTTTTTAAAAAAAAAATCCTCATGATTGATCATCATCTCAAATTGTTATGGAAACATTAGTGATGTGCCAGGACCATCCAAAAAAATTTTCAAATTTTTTTGGTGTATTTTGGACCATTTTTCGGCGGGTTCAATTTGGCCGAGATCTCGGTGATCTCGGCTGAGATCTTGGATTTCCCGGTTGAAAAAAAACCGGATTTAAAATTTGGTTTTTGTAATTCGTCCAGATTTTGTCCGAAATTTCCGAGTCTCGCCGAAATTTCGGATTTCGGGAACCTCCGGGATTTGACTCAAAACGAGATTTCAAACCTTGTCTCCACTCTGCATTGCCTCTGTACAGTACGCTCATCGTATGGGTCTATGGTTTCGGAAAAATTGAGAAAATAAACTACAGTGAAATTAAAATTAAGAAAATAACCTGTAGTGAATGGAAATTTGTTGAATGGATGTTCTTTTCGCCAGAGGAGATGGCTTCCGCCATGCGACGTGGAGGATGGGGGTTTCCTGCGCATGGGGTGGCGGAAGCCCTGGCTTCCTGCGCATGGGGTGGCGGAAGCCCCGCTTCCTGCGCATGGGGCGGCGGAAGCCAGCTCGAACCGGCCCCACGCCACTTTGCTTCGCCCGTGGGTCTCGGCTTTGCTCCTCCCGTGATTCATTTTTGCTGTCTACATGCACATGGAGCCCGTGGGTCTCGGCTTTGGTCACCCGTGATTCATTTTTGCTGTCTGCATGCACATGGAGCCACCGAAAGTTTCCTGTCCTTTTGTCATTTGATTAATTAATGACTAACTTAATTTGTGAAATGACTCGCTTAACATAATATAATCATCAACTAAACTAATCGCCGCTTCGTCTATATAAGACGCTGTGGTTCGAGCAATGCTCCTGCTCTCTCATCTCTCACTCGGCTCTGTCAGGTGCGTTCTCTGAGGTTCTCTGTCAGTTTATTGTGTGTACTGTGTATTTTCATTTGCTAACTATTGTATTATTTTATGTAAATGAACTGTTAGGTGCAACGATCTGGACCTCACAGCGCTCTTGTTCTTATTCCACTCCCTGAGGTGCTCTCTCCTGTCATGTTTTATAATATTTGTTTCCATTTGATTTATATGAGAATGTACATGAGGTTTTAAGCGGGAATTAGTAAAATGGTGCGCTGTTGCGAATAGGTTTTCAAATGATTTCATGCAGAGTAGGGTTATTGTATGACTGAAAATACACGACATCGCCTAACGTCATTATTATTTTTTTGAAATTAACATGTATATTTGCTAATTACGACATTATTTAGTGTAAATAAAATGGAAGGTGCTTATGAGCTGTAGTGTAAGCCTAGTATTTTTGTAGTAGGGGTGTTGATAAGAAATGATTTTAGCACAATTATTAATCGTGTAGTAATACGTACCATCGTTACATTAGATGCAGGTCATCATTACTATCAGTGGTTGGTACGTACATAAAGTAATATTTTAACTTAAATAAATTGCAAGGTGCATTGGTGGACGAGGCAAGGACTTATTGTAAGAGTGTCGATCTGTTCGGTGCTGTGAAGGTAATTTAATCTTTGTGTTGTACACCCTTTTATTAAGTTCATGTGATTAAAAAATCATGTTTATTTGGTAATGATTATATAATTTTTTGTACATAAGTTGGATGGTGCGCATTGTAGTGGAAGTCAAGAATTATTGTAGCAACGGTTTAATTGTGTAGAAATAATTTTAATTGTTATATTTGATGCTATTAAATTTAGTTAGATGTATACTCAAAATCGTTATTATTTGATGTACCACAACCATAGCAATTAGTGATAAAATGGTAGGGTAGATGATAAGCACAGTTGTTTGTTTGATGTACCACAACCATAGCAATTAGTGCTACGTAGTATTACATGCTATTAGTTTATGTTTGGTGTTTATTGAAATGTAAAAAATTTGATGTAATTAATTTAAATATGTAAAAGCTTTTGTTGGAATAGGTAAAAGCAAGGAAAACGAGAAAATAATAAATGGTAAAACGGTAAAATAAAAAGAATTACCTTAGTAAATTATGTCTAACCCTAAAGTACCCCGGATGATGACCTAGGATGGTCAAAAACAGTGTGAACATCATTAAACCATGAAGTGATTAATTTTTTGTGAGTAAAAGTTATAGCTGACCTAAATAGTAATAGAATTATGGAGAATTATGGACAGAACTCTAGACCTCAAAATTTTAACTATAAGTAGGTCTTACCATTATACTCAGTCAGAAATTTTTTAAAAAATTAAGAAGTAGTTTAGCTATTTTTTTTCACTTACTCATTGCAGTTTTGAAATTCTGCAAAAAGTAGTAAAAGAATTCTAAGAAAATAAATACTATGATTATTGTCCTGAAATTTTTATGGTAGAACTATCATGTAGATTCACACTTCCAGTAAAATTGTCAAAAATTAATACGTCCATCTAAACCCTTACACAAATCAGAAACCGAATAAATTTTACTGTGGAGCAGGTAATGTCAGAAATGTTATAAAATAACCGTAAGTAATTTGAACCTAAAATTTTTATTGATGGTGGAAAACTTATCCCTTAACTTAGTATTAAAGTTTGGGAAATTCTGAAGTTGAAATGACCCACAAACCTGGAGCGGGAAAAATGGTTTGCTTGATGAACATTAGTACAACAATAAATGATCAAGTTTAATAATTGAAATTTTTGTGAAATAATGGCTTACATAATAATACAGTTTTGTTCTGCAAGCTACCATGTATTACTAAATGATGCAATTAAATTTAATGACGCATGGACAGATTTCGATGGCTACAACACTGCATATTTACTATGGAGATTCTCCTACGTATGCGCGGACCTTTTGTTAGCATGCAGAGTCAGATGCACACGCAGACGCAATAGATTTTCCTATTGGACCTAAAGACCTGATAGGGATAGTAGCTCAAAAAATAGGTATAGACCGGAGAAGATATAAATCGCGCCTACAAGCGGTTCGGCCCCGTTTGGTGCCGTACAGCGCACAAGTAGTGTGCAACCTGTGGGAGCTTCGAAACAGAAATTCCTGGGACCTGTACGTCGCAAAGTCCGTGGATGAATCTTTTCAAATTGGTGTGTACGCTGAGATGGTACCACGTCAATCAAAGCGAGGAGGAAGGCATAGGGGCAACCTCGCTTGCCTCAGAGAGGGCGACATTGGTATTGCCGGTAACACGTTAGAGGTGGGAGGGTCATCTCGGGGTCATACTACGTAAGTAGAGGAGAGTGTGGGGGAGAGCACGGGTTAATGTGGTCGCAGAGGAGGTCGATGTGGAGGTCATGGAAGATGAAGGCCTTGACGCCACGGGTGAAGGCACAGAGGATGGTGAGGATGATGTGGGGTCTGGCTGTCGCAGATTTCCGCCAATTAGATGCGGATCGCCAGCGTAATTGCTGATTACTCACATATTTCCAATCGTCCCTGCATCGCGACATACAGCTAAAACAAGTCTTCCCACTAAAATCGAGGTGGTGCACTTCATTAGCAGCCACGCCATCATGACCAGCGCCAAAGACTATGTGAAAAAGTCAGGGCCGTAACTCTATGAGGTTAGATGCGCTAAGATCGGACAATGCCCGCACTGCACGCGCACCGACCAAAGAATGAGAGCCGCTTTATCATTTCACGCTACACTCGGCACACTGCTGCGCCGAGGTGGTGATGACCATTAACAATTCCATGGATGCCAAATTCATAGCCCAGAAATCCTTGGAGTCGCCGGTTGACATCAAACTAGCACCAAAGTCCATAATTGCCTGTGATGCAGAGCAAATACGGATGGTAATCCCGCACCATCCGGGCGTGGCGAGCAAAACAGAAGGCCCTAACGATGTTATTCGGGTCATTCAAAGAGTCCTACAACTGGCTCTCGCCTTCGTGCCGAGATAGCACAGACCAACCCGTGCACGAATGGGGCATTGACCAACAGTCTTTGCTAGAGAATGGATCTCATTCAAGGTCACCAATTCCTTATGAGGCTTTGCTGGGCATTTGCACAGTGCATCGAAGCATTTAGGCATTGCCGCCCTGTGGTATGTGTGGATGGCACGTTCCTAACTGGGAAGTACCAGGGGTGTAGGACCGAGTAGGCAACTAGAGGGGGGGGTGAATAGATGCCGAATAAAATTCAACTATTTCTTTCTGAAAATAAAAGACCCCTAAATAGCGGAAGAATATCTAATAATGAAGAGATCAAAACCCTAGATTAATTAGCGAGACAAGTCGAACAAAAATCAAAACTAGTTCTATCAAAAATCGAACAAACCTTCTAATCAAGAATCAAAGCAAAAAAAAATAAGAGAATATTGCATAAACTTATTTTTTTTATTCCAAAGCCATCTTCAACAAGATGACACCAAAAAAAAATTTCTTCTAATCTTCAATGATTAGAAAACCCTAAACAAAATCTCTAATCTCACAAGATTAGAAAACCCTAAACAAACTAAAGAGAGCACAAAAGCTTTTCTTTGTTGTAGGCACCTTTTGCTTCTTGCCCTTTGCATTGGATGAGTTCTAAGCCCCTAGAACCCTCTATTTAAAGGGCTCCATAGCCAGCCTATTCCTTCTTGTATACGTATCAACCAAGTAGTTTCCATCTCAACTTCGGCCAGCACGCACGGCAGCCAGACTCGGACAGCAACTGCGCCTGCCAACGGCCGCAACGCGAACCACTTCGACCAGGAAACCGCCCCTACCGATGGGGTACTCCCTGATGCGCCTGCCAAGACCGATCTCCTCTCGGACAACCTTCTCGCATGCACTACCCAACACAAGCAAACTCACGCACGCAACGCACTCGACACCACACAATAGCACACACACACATGCATGTGCACTACTCACACACGTAATTGCACTACACACTATGCATGCAAACACACACATGCATGCAAACATCACTCACGCATGCATGCAAACACACACCCACACGATGCACTCACGCACACATGCACACACACACAATGCATATGCATGCACCCACACATACTTAATGCATGCATGTATATTTATACACACAAAAAAATATTCGTATACACGCGTACGACCACCTGCCGCTACGCTGCAACGATCTCGACCTCACGTGCACTGTCCTCTAGTCCAAACATCTCGCATGACATCCTCGACCCTCACGACCTCAGTTCCTCCCTGAACCTAGTCTGGTCCCGTCATCGACCATGTTCGACCTCAAGCAACACCTGCACGTGAACAAAAAACACAAAAACAATTTCCGAGCCCAAGTCCGCGACTTGACTCACATTAATCCATACAACCACTAAATAATCAAACCACTTTCAAATCTTATCAAATAATCAAATCAATTTCAACTCCTTTCAAATACTCATCATCAAAAACAATGATCCTTCAATCTCCCCCTTGATGAGTAATTTGACAAAACACAATAAGATTTGACAAGAGTAGAGAGAGGAAAAAAATGAGAGTTTGAGACCCAAAAGATTCCAAGACCAAGTAAAGACCAAGTAAATCCAAATTCTCAAACAGTTTGAAATTCACCTCTCTTTTTATTTTTCTTCTTCTTGACTTTTGCTCTCCCCCTTTTTGACAAAATAGTCATCAAGATCTCAAAACTCCCCTTAATGAATGCAAGATCTCAAGCTTTGAAGTATATTCAAGGTATATAATCAAAGTAAAGCATTTGGAGAGTTTTTACGAGAGTTTTCACATTTTGTATCAATTTATCCAATGAGAAAGCAAATTGTGAGAATATGGAGGCTCTAACACATAGAATAGTTGTTGCATAAGCAAATTAGAGCAAACAAGTAAAATGTCATAAACTGATTTTGCCAAAGCTAAAAAGAAATCTATCATGAGCAAAGAGAGACTTTCAAATTCACTAATGTTTGTCTCAAGCCTTTTCAAAAATTTGAATTTCCTTTTTCTCTTTTAGCAAGTTTGACAATTTTGCTTTGTGATCAACAGGATGACAAGTAATCGCACACTAGCCCATACTTGTGTATGAGTAGGTAGTTCTTTCTTGTATCTTTCTCAGTTTAAATTGGCAAGTGGCTTCACATTGTTCTGAACTTTTGTTTAGACAAGTAGCCTTTTCTTGCATCTTTTGAATTTAAATCCTGGCAAGGAAGTCACACATTGTACTAAACTTGTGTTTAGCCAAGTAGCTTTTGCTTGCATCTTTTTCAACTTGCTTTTAATATTAAAACACTGATTTTGCTTGAGACTCATAATGATCATTTGAAGTCCAACAAAAGCTCACACATAGTTTCTAATCACTCTAGCCTTTCAACAGATGACAAGAAACTTTTAAGCCTATTTCACAAATGCAATACCATAATGAACAAGAGCCAAAATATTCTAAAAGCATCTCAAATTGAATTATTTTAGTCTTTTAGTCTTTTAGTGAGAAGTGAAGCAATGTAGCATTAATTTGACTATATACACAAGAATAGTCAACAAAGCTTTGTACTACATGATGTAATGAAAACAGGGGAGTTTTCTTTAAGTGTAACGACAAAATAGCTCCTTGTAGTAACCAAAGTCAAGTAACACAAATGAAAGAGTTAAAATCAAGACTCCCCCTCAAATCAACCCATGGGGATGAATGATCCCAAGTTCGCCACGTAAGAAAGCAAAGCGAGAAGAATCAAGCGGCTTAGTGAAAATATCAGCAATTTGAGCATCCGAATCAACAAATTTCAGTTCAATAGCTCCTTTTTCAACATGATCTCTAAGAAAATGATATCGAACATCAATGTGTTTAGTCCTTGAATGTTGAACAGGATTTTTAGCGATGTGAATTGCACTAGTATTATCACAAAGAAGTGGAACACTATTAAAGTTAATGCCGTAATCTTTAAGAGTTGAAGTGATCCAAAGAATTTGTGAACAACAACTAGCGGCTGCAACGTATTCAAATTTTCAAAGAGATTGAGCAACTAAGGACTGTTTCTTAGAAGACCAAGAAACAAGTGAAGTGCCAAGAAAATGACATGTGCCGTAAGTACTCTTTCTATCTAATCTACACCCCGCAAAATCAGCATCGAATATCCTAGGAGTGTAAGCGAAGAAGAACAAGAATACCAAATGCCAAATTCGAAGTGGAGCGAAGATACCTGAAAATTCTTTTAATTGCTTGTCGATGTGATTCTCGAGGAGAGGCTTGAAATCGAGCGCACAAACATACTGCAAAATGTATGTCAGCCTCGGCGATCCAAGCATGTAGTGATCCAATCATGCTTCTGTATTCTTTTTGGTCCATCTCGACACCATTCTCGTCAAGATCCAAAATTGTTATTGTGCTCATTGGAGTAGATACTGACTTTCCTTCTCCCATGTCGAATTTCTTTAGTAGCTCCTTTGTATACTTGGATTGGTGCAAGAAGATCCCTTCTTTCACTTGCTTGATTTGAAATCCAAGGAAGTATGTCAACTCTCCCATCATACTCATCTCGAATTCCCTGGACATCACTCGTAAAATCAGCAACACAAGAGAGTGGGAGGATCCTCCAAAGATAATATCATCCACATAAATTTGCACCACAAGGAATTGATCATTTGAATTTTGAGTAAACAGAGTTTTATCAACTTTTCCCATCTCAAAATTATGTTGAAGCAAGAAGCCTTTTAATCTATCATACCATGCACGAGGAGCTTGTTTTAATCCATAAAGAGCTTTTGATAAACGATACACATGATTAGGAAATTTTTCATTTTCAAAACCAGGGGGTTGTTTCACAAAAACTTCTTCTTCTATAAAACCGTTTAGAAAAGCACTTTTCACATCCATTTGAAATAACTTAAAACCTTTTGAAGCTGCAAAAGCCAAGAGGATGCGAATAGCTTCTAAACGAGCAACAGGAGCAAATGTTTCATCAAAATCAATTCCTTCAAGTTGAGAATATCCTTGAGCTACAAGTCTAGCTTTGTTTCTAACAATTATTCCATCTTCATTTAACTTGTTCTTAAAAACCCATTTTGTTCCAATAATGTTTTGATTTTTAGGAGGTTCCACTAAAGACCAAACTTTATTCCTTTCAAAGTTTTCTAATTCTTCATGCATCGCATCTACCCAAGAACTATCGGTTAAAGCATGAGTAATGTTCTTAGGTTCAAAATTAGCAACAAAGGCGTAATGCATGCATAAAAGAGTTTGAGATGAATTAGAACGTGTCACCCTTTCATGAAGACTTCCAATAATTTGTTCACGAGGATGGTTCTTCAAAACAGTAAGGGAGGTCCAGTTGTTTCAATCGTCGTGGGAGGTGTAGGAGAATCAAGTAGTAGTCACATCAATTTGTTCAGAACATCTTCCCGCTCTGTAGGTATGAGCTCATCATCATCATTATCTTCATCATTTTCTTCGAATCTTTTATCCAAAAGATTGGCTCTAAATCTTCTCGTGAACCTGAAATGTCGGGTCTAGCTCCGTGGCTAGCCTCATCAAAAGTAACATCGCATGTCTCCAACAATTTGTTAGTCGATAAATCAAGTACACGATATCCACGAGAGTGCAACGAATAGCCAAGGAAAATACCATCTGTACTACGAGCTTCAAATTTATCAAGATTTCCATGTTTAAGAATAAAGCATTTGCAACCAAACACTCGTAAGTGAGAAACAGATGGTTTACGATCAAATCTCAGTTCATAAGATGTTTTACCAAGTAAAGCTCTGAGATAGACCCTATTTGATATTGTAGGATCGAAGTATACGAATATAGCAATCAGAGGGGGGGTGAATGATTGTGCGGAAGCTAAAACCAAATTCTTGACCTATTAAAAGTTCACCCCAAAACAGAACCAAATAATTGCCTCGTTTTCGACAAAAACAGAATGACAGAGGGTTGGTAAAACGAGAATTCCCGGAGATCCAACCGTCGAAACGATCTGAAATTTGGACACAAGAAACTAGATTCCAATACGAATCGAACCCAAAAAGAATCAGCTCGATCGGACTTACGGATCAAAAGTTATGAGCTTCGCAAGCTTGCTGATCCAGAACTTGACGAGAATCAATCTAATCAAAACTTCAAGATTAAACAAGAACGACAAAAGATTGATCAACTAGACTTTGAGAAACACTAGATCAATACCCTAGAGAGGTTTTTGATGGATCAAATCAAGATAAAACTTGAAGAACAAAAACCAATCTAGAACTAGAACAAGCATGCAAACAAGAACCAAAACAGAAATATCAGAGCGACGTGGTTACTGTAGCACGCAAAAATCTTGGAAGAATTGATCTTTATTTCTTGTCTAAAATACTCTCATCAAAAGAGTACAAACCCTAAAACCAAGCTCAAAGCTTGATGCGCTCAGCTCTACTTGGTGCCTTTCAACAGGAGACCCCACCTATTTAAAGCACCAACCCACAAGGAGTTCTCAATACGATTCCTATTCCCTAGAAGGAATCAGTATCCAACTCAACTCTACTTGGCCCAACCAGGCCGAGTACAACTCTTGCACGCTGTATGGCAACCCTACCATACTCACGTGACTAACACTTTGCACGCCGTATGGCCACCGCCATACTCACGTGATTAACACTTTGCACGCGAATGACCTCCGCCATTCTCACGTGACTAACCATTCTTCATGTGCACCATTCTCTTAGCCCGAACGCCCCGCATGACATCCTTGACCACCAAGACCTCGGTTCCTCCTGAACCTAGTCCCGAACCTCGATTCCTCCATGAACCTAGTTCCGGTCCCGTCATCGACCACATTCGTCTTCGAGCAATACCGCACATGAACAAACCACAAACAAATCCGAGCACAAGTCCACGACTTGACTCAATGTCAATCCATGCAACTACTCACATGAGTATTGCATAAAGTCCACTTCAAAAGAAGCATCATGAAATCATTACAAATTTCAAATTCACATTCAAAATTCAAATCCAAATCGCTCAAAACCCTAATTGAGCGAAACGATTCACGACGGACAAACAAAGTTGGTCCGCTGTATAAGAAAAGTTTCTGTTCCAAGAAGCCAACCAATCGCGGAAAAACACGCTCACAACGGACAAACAAAGTTGGTCCGCTGTACATGCAAAATGGCTTGGTCATGAGCTCAAAACAAGTTCACAACGGACCCGTAAGCTTGTCCGCGCAAGCGTGCCACGCCGGTTTCACAAAAGTAAAACCCTAGAAAAAGTCCATTCACGACGGACAAAAAGAATTAGTCCGTTGTACATGTGAAAATCTTGGTTCCAAGAAATTATCCAAACCGAAAAAGCTTGTTCACAACGGACCAAGAAAACTGTCCGTTGTACATGTGAAAATGACTTGGTCATGGGCTCAAAAACATGTTCACAACAGACCCAAAAACATCATCCGTCGCAGATGGGAAACTTCTTGTTTCTTGAGAACTTTGTCCGGCGCTAATGCGTAACTTATCATTTCTTGTCAAATTGTCAAAACACATGAACAAACACATTTTGCAAATTCAAATCTAAGTTAATTTTTCAGTTCAAAGCCAATTTTTCAGCACATGATTTCACAATCTCCCCTTGATGAAAACATTGGCAACACCACTTAGAATTGATCATTTGGCATTCACTTTACCAAAGATTTTGAAATCCAAAGGATCAAAGACCAAAGTAAGAAAACACAATCCCTCTTTGACCAAAATGCAAAACAAAATCTCCCACGAGAATGAAAATGTGTGTGAATGTGCAATGCGCCCAAAATTTCAAAAATTCTTTCTCCCAAAATTCTCAAATTTCCAAATACAACTCTCCTTTTTCTTTAAACTTTTCAAAGAAAGATTTCCAAATTTTCTCCCTTTGACAATGGATTCATCAAGAGTAAAAGAGAGAACAGGTTCAAAATTTTTCTGAAACAATGATTTCACCAAGAGAAACAAGGGAGTGCCAAGATAGGAAAAGATGAGCTCATTCGATCATATAACCTTATATATCACATAATATGCAAAATACATGATCTTGATGTGATTTTAGCAGGTTAGGGAATGACATGCATCTCAACCTCAATTCAGTCAACTATAGCCAAGACTAAGCAAAACCTTTAGTAGAAAAACAAAGGCTCAAAGTTGAAGCAAATAACAAATCAGGCGAGCAAGTAGTTTCAACTCCAATCTAGTGGACCAATTTAATCTTTAAACAATAAGTTGCATGTGGCATGCTTGAAGCATACTTCTTTTATTTTCTAGGAGTGGCATGCTTGAAGCATACATCTTATCTTTGAGGGAATGGCATGCTTGAAGCATACATCTTATCTTTTAGGAAAGCAAGCCTGAAGCACATAACTTGAGGTTTTTGCTTTTAACAACCTTTTTATTGATTCACTTTTCTTTTCATTTTTCTTTGATTATAAACATGCAAAAGTGATTAAAAGGTCTTATGAAAGAGTAAAGTTGAAACCACACTTGCTTCATAGCCCAAATTTGTCAAGAGGATTCAATATCAAGCCTAGAAGAGTAAGATATCACAGAGTATTTAGCTATAGGTAATCACAGGAATTCGCAATGTCATTTTTAGTTCAAGTGAGATAATTAGATTATCATATATTAGCTCAATTACATAACATATAAAGAAATATGATAAAGTGAGCTCATTAAGTGAAAGAACTTGGCAAAGAAACTCCCTCAAAACAATCCCATTGGATGAACAATTCCAAGTTCTCCCGAATAAAAGCAAAACGAGAAGAAGACAAATGTTTTGTGAAAATGTCTCGCCAATTGATGTTCAGTATCCACATGGTGAAGCACAATTTTTCTTTTTCAACATGATCTTTAAGAAAGTGAAATCCAATATCAATATGCTCAAGAAAAGGGATTACTCAAGAGGTGGCACGAACCAAATCAAATCAACATCCTCCAAAGTCAACATCGTAAAAGCTCTTAAACTAATCCATGAGGAAGCGAAAGCCAAATGCCAAAATCTTGAGTTCTATGAAGATACCTGAAAATCCTTTTGATAGCTTGTCGATGTGACGCACGTGGGAAGCTTGAAAACAAGCACACACAAGCACGTGGGAAGAGTCTCTCATGTAAACCTCTAATTATCTCGTCCTCAACAAAGATTATCATCATCTTTATGAACAAAGACACTCTCCCCCGAACATATGCACTTGTACCTGCATCATTTGAACTAGTGCCTTTTAAGTAAAACAGTGGAAGAAGCATCTCCAAAGGCAACACTTTCAAGCATGAGATGCACGAGTGAAGGAGAACCAAATCTTATCACCGAACATATGAAGTGAGCATTCGAAATTCACTAGCCACATGTTCTCCCTCCTCGTGAGAAGCCTACATAGAAGGTAAAGTGTCGAGGTCTCAGATCAAGTTAGAAATAAGATGTTTAGGAATCGATCTTGAGACACACGACGGACAACAAGAGGCACAACACAAGCGATCTTATGCACAAAATCAAATTTGCCTGTTCCTGTTTCTAGCAACAAAAGTGTTTGTTTCACCTAGGCACATAATCGAAGTGGAGTGTGCCTTTCTGAAATTAGACCTAGCATTAAACCTTTCTCTTTTGTTGTTTAGCTAGTCTAAAGCAAAAGTCTACTAAATGTCCATCTCTACCACAATGAGTGCAAGTGTACTTAACATGATGTTTTGCTTTAACAAGAGAAGCAACATTTGCATTCATCATAGTAGAAGATAAAATGCCACAGATTTGAAGACAATTTTCTTAGGTTCATTTGAAATCTCAAGTTTGTTATTGCAAGGAGCATAAACAATGTGAGCGAGGTTTAGTTTCATATGAAGCATGAAGATCAAAACCTAAACCTTTCTTGTTTGAGCTAACCTTAGATTGATCCAAAATCATGTTTAATCTTTTCTTGCCATTAGTGAATCGTTCCAAAGAACTTTGCAAGTAATCAACTTTCTTGGCAAGAGTTAAACAATTATTGCAAAGATTATCAACCTTCTCTTTACATTTACGACAAGTAGAGCATGAAAGAACCTCATGTGTGCAGATTATCAGTCAATTGAGAAATCCTAGCATTTGCATCTTTCAATTTTAATTCAAGAGTTGAGCATTTAGAACAAGAAGTTAAACCATGCAAATCATCAGTGGAACAGCTAGCATGTTTAACATGTTTATCATTTTTCTCATTTAGATGCAAATAAGAGCATGTTCTTTCCTAAGCAAAGTAAGCTCATTGTAAATTAAGTCACATGATTTGCAAGCATCATCATCGAGGAATCAAGGTTTTAAGTCTAGCAATTTCAGCATTCAATGACTCCACAACAAAATCATGTTTCTTAATTTTCTTATCACGTTTATCAAGCAATTTACCAAGACGAGCAACAACAATAGCTAATTCATCGTAAGAAGGATCTACCTCATTGAAGTCATTTGTCATGATCGCCCTCGGTGAAGGTATCGCTCTTTGTTGGCCATGAGACACAACCCCGTCAACTCATGCTTGCTTGGAGTTGCATCATCCTCGCTGCTCTCCGAATTCACATCGCTCAAATTGACTTGTTCAAGAGCGGAAAGAACTCGATGGACAACTTTGCGGTTGATGAAGTTCTTCTTCTTTCTATCACTTGGAGAGAACTTCTTCTTCTCTTTTCTTCTGTCGTTGTCCTTCTCCTCCCTTGATGCTTTACTTGCAAGTTTTGGACAGTTTGGATGAATATGATCGAGATCACCACACTCATAGCATCTTGGAGGATCACCACCACCTCTCTTTCTCTTTATCACATTTTGCAAGGCTTTGTTAAAGCGAGAAGAGAGTAGTGATAAGTCTTCTTCTGGGAATTGCTCAATCTGTTCATCGGTTAGTGAAGACAAGAAGGATAGAGCAAAGCTAGAAGAAGAATTTGCATTTGACATGTTAGGGTTAGAGATCAAAGCAATTGATTTAATGTTACCCTTCCTGGCAAGAACATCCAACTCATGAGTTTTCAACTTAGAGTAAAGAACATCTAATGTGAGTGTGCTCATGGTAGTAGATTCTTGTATAGATGTTACTTTCATCTCCCACACTGACATGTCTAAAGCACTAAGCAATTGTCGAGCATTTTCAGCATCAGTGTAGCTAACTCCAACAGCACGTAGATTGCTAAGAATTTTATTGAAACGCAAAGAAGTCATCTACGATTCACTAGGTTTCATCTCAAAACGCATGTATTCCTTTTGTAAATATCTTGGCGAACCTCTTTGACAAGTTAGAACCCTCATGGTAATCACAAAGAGATTTCCATACCTCATATGCGGATCGAAGATGAACCACACGATCAAAGTCGCGTCCCAAGCCTTGGATGATCAAGTTGCGCGCCTTGCTATTTGCTTCAACATGTGTGCGATTGGTGTCGTTGACGTTGTCGCTGGGACTTCATATGGCTTGTAGACCTTCTCCCAAATTGCGAATCCCTGAGCTTGGATGAACGCCTCCATCTTGGCCTTCCAAAACTGAAAATCAACACCATTGAACACACAAGGTTTTGTCGAATAATGATCCATTGATCTAATCACCGATTAAGATAGATTAGAAAAACCTTGCTCGATACCACTTGTAGGATCGAAGTATACGAATATAGCAATCAGAGGGGGTGAATGATTGTGCGGAAGCTAAAACCAAATTCTTGACCTATTAAAAGTTCACCCCAAACAGAACCAAATAATTGCCTCGTTTTCGACAAAAACAGAATGACAGAGGGTTGGTAAAACGAGAATTCCCGGAGATCCAACCGTCGAAACGATCTGAAATTTGGACACAAGAAACTAGATTCCAATACGAATCGAACCCAAAAGAATCAGCTCGATCGGACTTACGGATCAAAAGTTATGAGCTTCGCAAGCTTGCTGATCCAGAACTTGACGAGAATCAATCTAATCAAAACTTCAAGATTAAACAAGAACGACAAAAGATTGATCAACTAGACTTTGAGAAACACTAGATCAATACCCTAGAGAGGTTTTTGATGGATCAAATCAAGATAAAACTTGAAGAACAAAACCAATCTAGAACTAGAACAAGCATGCAAACAAGAACCAAAACAGAAAAATCTTGTAGCGACGTGGTTCTTGTAGCACGCAAAAATCTTGGAAGAATTGATCTTTATTTCTTGTCTAAAATACTCTCATCAAAAGAGTACAAACCCTAAAACCAAGCTCAAAGCTTGATGCGCTCAGCTCTACTTGGTGCCTTTCAACAGAGACCCCACCTATTTAAAGCACCAACCCACAAGGAGTTCTCAATACGATTCCTATTCCCTAGAAGGAATCTGTATCCAACTCAACTCTACTTGGCCCAACCAGGCCGAGTACAACTCTTGCACGCCAGATGGCAACCCTACCATACTCACGTGACTAACACTTTGCACGCCAGCGTATGGCCACCCGCCATACTCACGTGACTAACACTTTGCACGCCGAATGACCTCCCGCCATTCTCACGTGACTAACCATTCTTCATGTGCACCATTCTCTTAGCCCGAACGTCCCGCATGACATCCTTGACCACCAAGACCTCGGTTCCTCCTGAACCTAGTCCCGAACCTCAGTTCCTCCATGAACCTAGTTCCGGTCCCGTCATCGACCACATTCGTCTTCGAGCAATACCTGCACATGAACAAACCACAAAACAAATCCGAGCACAAGTCCACGACTTGACTCAATGTCAATCCATGCAACTACTCACATGAGTATTGCATAAAGTCCACTTCAAAAGAAGCATCATGAAATCATTACAAATTTCAAATTCACATTCAAAATTCAAATCCAAATCGCTCAAAACCCTAATTGAGCGAAAACGCATTCACGACGGACAAACAAAGTTGGTCCGTTGTATAAGGAAAAGTTTCTGTTCCAAGAAGCCAACCAATCGCGGAAAAACACGTTCACAACGGACAAACAAAGTTGGTCCGTTGTACATGCAAAAATGGCTTCGGTCATGAGCTCAAAACAAGTTCACAACGGACCCGTGAAGCTTGTCCGCGCAAAGCGTGCCACGCCGGTTTCACAATAGTAAAACCCTAGAATACGTCCATTCACGACGGACAAAAAGACTTAGTCCGTTGTACATGTGAAAATCTTGGTTCCAAGAAATTATCCAAACCTAATAAGCTTGTTCACAACGGACCAAGAAAAAGTGTCCGTTGTACATGTGAAAATGACTTCGGTCATGGGCTCAAAAACATGTTCACAACAGACCCAAAAACACCGTCTGGTCGCAGATGGGAAACTTCTTGCTTCTTGAGAACTTTGTCAGGCGCTAATGCGTAACTTCATCGCTTCTTGTCAAATTGTCAAAACACATGAACAAACACATTTTGCAAATTCAAATCTAAGTTAATTTTTTCAGTTCAAAGCCAATTTTTCAAAGACATGATTTCACGTATATATAGCAAGCGTAAGAAATTGCCTCACTTCAAAATTTTCTTGAAGTGTTGTATTCATCTAGCATAGTTCTAGCCATTTGAATCAAAGTTCTATTTTTCCTTTCTACAACACCATTCTGTGAGGGAGAATATGGCGAAGAAAATTGATGTTCAATCCCATTAGTTTCACAAAAGATTTAAACAATGCATTTTTGAATTCTGTACCATTATCTGTTCTTATGGCTTTCAATGAGTTAGGCAATTCATTTATCAATCTCTTAATGAAGACATGAAAGAGACCAAAATCTCATCTTTTGAAGACAGAAAATGCACCCAAGAGTATCTCGAATAATCATCAACTATTACTAGAAAGTACCACTTACCTCCGGCCGATTGTACTCGAGATGGTCCCATCAGATCCATGTGAAGAAGTTGACCGGGCCAGTGGTCATTACAGAGAGACAGGAGCATGAGGGGCTCCAACCATCTTACCATGTCGACAGGAAGCACAAACAATGTCTTTGCAAGATTTTAATTTTGGCAAGCCACGAATTAAGTCTAGACCACTCAATCTAGATAACAGATCAAAGCCCATGTGACCTAACCGACGATGCCAAAAATTGAGATTTCTAGATTCTGAAGCAACAAAACAATGTGAACTTGAAGCATTGCTAAAATTTGCTATGAAAATTTTTCCAAGTCTAGATATCTCAAGAGTCAAGTTTCCAGAAGCATCGAGTACTCTACATGCATTTGGTTTAAAACTCACTTCAAAGTTTTCATCCAACAATTGAGATACATATAGAAGGTTGAATTTCAGTTTAGACACCAAAGAGACATTCTTTAAAGTAAAGTGATCATTCACCTTCACAAGATTTTGCAATGACGCTGGCCCAAAGAGTAGCATCTCCAAAAGTGATCGCTTGCCTCAGATGCTTTTGTTAGGGAGGAGAACCAACTTGGGTTGCCTGTCATGTGTTGACAAAGATCCTGAATCAACAACCCAGATGTTCTCCTTCCCTTCTCGTACCACCTACATGTTATGAACAAGATGTTGAGGATTCAAATGGGGTTAGAGAAATATGATTTAGGTATCCAAAGATCGAATCACTCGACGAGGAGGTGATCGTACAAAAGCTTGTGAATGCAAAGTAAATGAATTTCCAGGTATTTTGTTTGCTTTCACTAGCGGAACATGTGTAGAAATGATACGTGTTTGTCTAAAGTTAGACTTAGCCTTTGAATTTTCCTTTCTCTGTTGTTTGGCTAGTCTAAAACAAAAATTCATCAAATGACCATCTTTTCCACAATGAGTGCAATTGTACTTAACAAATGGTTTGTCTTTAGAAGCGAAGCAACATTTGCATTCATCATAGTAGAAGATAAAATTCCAGCAGATTTGAAGACAGCTTTTCTCGAGTTCTTTGACAATTTCAAACTTTCCACTTTCAAGAGTTTTAACAATAGTAGGAGCATATGATTTGTGATGAGCATAAGGATCAAAACCTAAACCTTTGTGATGAGTGCCGACTCTTGATTGATCCAAAATCATATTTAGATTTTTCTTTCCTTTAGTAAAACGTTCTAAAGACTTTTCCAAGTAATCAATTTTTCGAGAGAGTGTTAAACAATTATTACAGGAAACATCTACTTTTTCTTTTGCTTATGACAAGTTGAGCATGAAAGAACTTCATGTGTAAGCAAATCATTAAACAATTGAGTAATCTTAGCATCTGCATCATGCAACTTCAATTCTAGTATGGGACATTTAGAACAAGAAGTTTGACCATGTAAACCATCAAGAGAGCAACCAACATTTTTCACAAGTTTTTCATTTTTCAATTGTTTGGCATAAACTTGTTCTAGTTTAATCATATGTTCCTCTTTTAGAGATTTAATTTCAAATTTGAGATCTAAGCAAAAATCACATGTCTTTTCGTAATTTGAATATCTAAGATCATAGTTTTAAGTTTTTATCAAGGATAGAAATTTATCTAAGTATTTAAATTTGAGTGAAGAATTTCTTAAAGATTATCACAATAAGACTAAAAATACACAAAGCTCATCAAACTAAGGTATTACCTCATCACCGTCGCTGGAGGTGCTATCGTTGTCACTAGAATCACTAGTGTTCCCTTTCGCCATGAAGCACATCCGTGAAATCTTTCTCGCTCACCGTTCGCTTGCTTCGCTTCCTTCTCATCGCCGCTGAATCATCAATGTCGCTAAGTCTAAGCGACCAATTGCCGCGAAGACTTTGTTGAGCATCTTCTTTGTCCGTTGCTTATTTTTGTCCTTGCTCTCTTTTGGCCGGAAGGACTTGGAGGGGTTGCTTTGCTCCTTCTCCTCTTTATCTTTGTTCTTGAAACAGCTTAGCACGGATGTGCCGGCCTTGCCGCAGCTTGTAGCAAAGGATGGAGGCTCCTCTTCTCTCCCTTGATCTCATGTAAGCTGCATTGACACGCTTGGAAAGAAGAGCAAGTGTATCTTCCGGTATTTGATCTAGTCTGCTCATCACTAAGAGCACTCAAAGCAGTAATGGAATATGATGATGAAGAACTAGTAGCATTATCATATGAAGAATTAGCATTAAGAGCCATAGAGTTATCATTGGAAGTTCTTGAAACAATGTCTATCTCAAAAGTCTTGAGACTAGAATATAGTTTATCCAAAGTCATTTCACTCATCTTATGAGCTTCCCTAAAAGCGCCACTTTCATTTGCCGATTTTAAGATCAAGAGATGATAGGAAATGTCTAGCATTATCAGAGTCAGTGTACTTTACATCTACAGCTCTAAGATTGTTTAAGATTCTGTTAAAGCGAGCAAAACAATCATCTAGAGATTCTCCAGAGTTCATTTCAAATCTAGTGTATTCTTTTTTAAATTGATCTTGCCTAGCTTCTTTTACAGAGTCAGTGCCCTCATGATAATCTTGAAGAGATTTCCAAATTTCATGAGCAGTGAGTAAATGATGAACTCTATCGAATTCTTTTCTAGCAAGTCCTTGAAGCAATATGTTTCTAGCTCTATTATTGTTTTCAACATCTTTCTCAAACTCGATTTTATCAATATCATCATTAGAAGGAAGCTCAGATTTAAATTTTTACCTTGCGCCAAATCGCGTTACCTTGAGCTTGAAGATATGCGATCATTCGGATCCGCCTGGGGAAGTCTGCCATCGAAGATTGGCGGCTTGTTCGAGTATTTCTCCGTTGCCATAACTTACCGTTTACTAATCACCTGTTAAGATGGATTAGTAGAGCCTGGCTCTGATACCACTTGTAGGACCGAGTAGGCAACTAGAGGGGGGTGAATAGATGCCGAATAAAATTCAACTATTTCTTTCTGAAAATAAAAGACCCCTAAATAGCGGAAGAATATCTAATAATGAAGAGATCAAAACCCTAGATTAATTAGCGAGACAAGTCGAACAAAAATCAAAACTAGTTCTATCAAAAATCGAACAAACCTTCTAATCAAGAATCAAAGCAAAAAAAAAGAAGAGAATATTGCATACACTTATTTTTTTTATTCCAAAGCCATCTTCAACAAGATGACACCAAAAAAAAATTTCTTCTAATCTTCAATGATTAGAAAACCCTAAACAAAATCTCTAATCTCACAAGATTAGAAAACCCTAAACAAACTAAAGAGAGCACAAAAGCTTTTCTTTGTTGTAGGCACCTTTTGCTTCTTGCCCTTTGCATTGGATGAGTTCTAAGCCCCTAGAACCCTCTATTTAAAGGGCTCCATAGCCAGCCTATTCCTTCTTGTATACGTATCAACCAAGTAGTTTCCATCTCAACTTCGGCCAGCACGCACGGCAGCCAGACTCGGACAGCAACTGCGCCTGCCAACGGCCGCAACGCGAACCACTTCGACCAGGAAACCGTCCTCGGCTGATGGGGTACTCCCTGATGCGCCTGCCAAGACCGATCTCCTCTCGGACAACCTTCTCGCATGCACTACCCAACACAAGCAAACTCACGCACGCAACGCACTCGACACCACACAATAGCACACACACACATGCATGTGCACTACTCACACACGTAATTGCACTACACACTATGCATGCAAACACACACATGCATGCAGCACATCACTCACGCATGCATGCAAACACACACCCACACGATGCACTCACGCACACATGCACACACACACAATGCATATGCATGCACCCACACATACTTAATGCATGCATGTATATTTATACACACAAAAAAATATTCGTATACACGCGTACGACCACCTGCCGCTACGCTGCAACGATCTCGACCTCACGTGCACTGTCCTCTAGTCCAAACATCTCGCATGACATCCTCGACCCTCACGACCTCAGTTCCTCCCTGAACCTAGTCTGGTCCCGTCATCGACCATGTTCGACCTCAAGCAACACCTGCACGTGAACAAAAAACACAAAAACAATTTCCGAGCCTAAGTCCGCTACTTGACTCACATTAATCCATACAACCACTAAATAATCAAACCACTTTCAAATCTTATCAAATAATCAAATCAATTTCAACTCCTTTCAAATACTCATCATCAAAAACAATGATCCTTCAAGGGGACTCTTCTCACCGCCCTAGCTGCTGACGGAAACAATCAAATAGTCCCAGTTGCCTTTGCGATTGTAGAGAGCGAGAACAACGATAGTTGGCTTTGGTTCATGCGGTTCGTGAAGACCAAGGTGGTCAGGAATAGGCTCGGGTGTGTCGTCGTCTCGATCGCAATCTTTGGGTCATTGCATGCTCTCGAGGTTATGAAGGGGGGGAGGGACCCTTCGTGTGCCTGGCCTGATGTGGAATGCCGGTGGTGCATGCGACACCTAGGTGCAAACTTGTACACCGCATACAAGAATCGCAGCATGGTGAAGCAGTTCAAGATTATGTGCATGCAGAACTGGGCGCGTAAGTTCAAGCAATATTTGCACAGTTGAACGAACGCACGAGGAAGTTAGTGGCGATCGGGAGCAACAAACCTCCCAGTTGTTGGTGGTCAAGGAGTTTCAGACGGCGTAATACTACGTTCACAAGATGGATCGCCGCGCAAACCGCGGAGAGATGGGCACTGCACACGACACGCACGGCGCACGGTAAGAAGTAATATTCTATTATATACCCGAATATGTCCTATTCTCTAATTGAAGTGTGATCGCATTTTCGCTACATGGTGATGACCACGAACATCGCCGAGTCGCATAACAACGTTACGAGAGGGTCCGTGGGTCGCCGATATGCTCAATAATTGAGCTCACTTTTATCGGACCATGGAGTACTTTCGAGACCGTGGCCGTGCAGCAGAACAATCGGAGTCCACATTTGCACCGCTGCGTGTCGGCTCTTCTAGAGAAGCGCCGCTTGAAGGCACAATTTCACTTGGCGCAGTTGTTCGATCCCGTGCGGAACGAATTCAAGATTTCATGTAGGAGAAAATATGCCTCGGGCTATATCGCGGGCGACACCATCCAAACGTGTTGGATTGGAGCGGACAAGCCTCATTGCACTTGTAACAAGCCCCGTCTGGAGCATATTCCGTGCTCCCACGTGCTTGCCGCCTATCGTCAGCTTGGTGGCAACACGGGAGCCCAGTTTGTGTCCCCGTACTACAGAATGCAAGCTATACGAAACACGTGGCAGCCCAAAATGAGAAACTTTGGCGATCGTGAGTTACAGGACATGGTGGCCCCTCAGACGTGGCATCCGCTCCTTCGACGAGCGGGATCAACCAGGAAGGCCATCCTCATCGCGACTTAGGGGCGACATGGATGCTTCACAAGGTGGTGTTGGTCTCATGCGGCTTTGTGGAAAATGCAGCAGCCGGCCATGATCACAGAGAATGCCCTAATAGGGCTTAATGTCGCAATTGAGCTATTTCGAATATTGTATAAGTGCGAACTTATGTCCATGTCAAAGCCGCTATGCATTTATCTAGAAAATAAATGGAGAAATTTTTTTATGTCATTGTGTTGCCTTCTTATTTCAATAGGATGATGATAAATTTTTCCTTATGGAGTAATCTCGTCTTTATTTTTCTTGAAGGTAATGGGAAGCGGCCACCAAAATGGCACTGCCAGAGTTGCTCCACGAACAAATCGACTCAAAGCATAGGGCCAAGAAATTGGCCGCATGTGAAGAGGTTGTAAGACACACTACATAAGTTCATGGTTTTCATGCACATTAATATTTTCCGTCTGATATACCATCTTCCTCTCCAGCTTCATTCCATGCGTCTAAGGGGATCCCGGCAGCTGAAAATTCTTGACGGCAGATTCGATGTCCCACTTGCACATTGCGGGCTGCTCCCATTTGCGAAGCTTATGAATGGGGCAAACATGGGCCGTGGAAGACGGACTCCTCTTCCGGCTTTAGACGCGGCACTTTTGACAGCCCTTGTTGATCGTTGGCGACCAGAGACGCATACTTTCCACCTGCCGCTTGGGGAGATGACTATCACCCTAGGAGATGTGGCGTTGATTACAGGGCTTCTTATTGCTGGCCAACCATTTGTTGTTGCAAAGCCAGAGCGAGTGGCATGGCACCACTACCTAGAGAACAGGTAACATATACATATTGCATTTAATCAGCACCACTCAATCAAAATTTTAAAGGCCTGACATGATTAAATGAAATCAGAGGGTTCGGGTGGAGTACCATGGGAGCGACCAGGGTGTCATT
Source organism: Rhipidocladum racemiflorum (assembly GCA_036346355.1). Lineage (NCBI taxonomy): Eukaryota > Viridiplantae > Streptophyta > Magnoliopsida > Poales > Poaceae > Rhipidocladum > Rhipidocladum racemiflorum. The sequence continues at coordinate 29,054,190 of CM070571.1, forward strand.
CTCATGGTTGCGTCGCTTGGAAGAGTTCCAAGCTTGCCCAGAGACGCGGACCTGGAAACCGTGAATGTGACACTACGAAGTGTACCCACTCGGACTCCTAGGGGTGTGATGTTCACGCACACAAATGGAGACAACGCCGCTACACATCTTGTGTGGGTTGCCCGGCAGCTAGCCATGGATGCGGCGAACGGGACGCACTACGTGGTTTCACCGGGATCCGCGGTTCTAGCGGACACCTATCGTGCCTTGTGTGACGCGTGCGGCAGACGGACGACAGAGCTCCATCTTGACGGGTTGTCCGTATCTTCTCGCAGCCTTTGGTCATGGTTTTACCTTTCCCATGTCTCGCCCAAGAGTGGACAACCCTTACTACCAAAGGCTCGTGGTCGATGATGTACCCCACCACGCTGCGCCCAACTTTTAGTTACATATACATGCACGCTTAGGTTGCGTTGGCGCAAGAAGTTGATCGCGGTCATACATGCGCGTCGTCGCCGACCTGGACTTTCTCGACCCAGGATCACGCCTATTGGGACCCGTTCTCCTACGATCGCATGCACGGCGCAGCGTATGAGGACGCATATCATTTGCGTGCAACCAAGACGGCTGCATCGCTCACACAATGCCACCTAGTGTGCATGAATGCAGTCGAGGTGTACTCACCAGAGCGTACAACGACAGTTTGGTCGTCGACAGTTGATTCCTCCACCCCCCCACGATCCGCCGGTCCGTCGCATGGGTAAGCTGAAATCAACATTACATTTCTGAAGTCCCACTATATCTATCATCATATTGGACTAACGGCATGTAAGCTAAATTTTCAGGAGGAGCTCACAAGGCCACAACTACGATCGAGAGTCGTACATCAAGCACACATCACGCGATGGTCGAGTCAGCTACGGCCGATGTGTACGAGCCAACTGGGCCTTACAATGGCACTGAGTACTGGGCCTACCTAGACTGGTACAGGCCTCGAACAAGGTGTGTTCTTCTTGCACGGCAAGCCCACGAACAAGCACAAAACTATGTGCAGGACTACGCCGAGAGAGTTCACAGGCTGGTACGTGTACAGACTCCCATATGTGTTTAAATACTTTCGATAGCATGTACAGCTTGGACATCGATATGTACTAACAGAACGATGTATTCCTACACAGACTCAGGAGTCCGCAAACTTACAGGACGAGGCGGACGAAATGTTTACGCAAACCGGGCATCAGGGTCAGCACAGTGGAAATCCTAGGCGTGGTTTCTTTCGCAGGGCGGGGGATCGCTTGCGATCTTCCATTCGGGCAGTTGGAGGTCACCGGTCGGACACACGAAGAAGCTATGATGAGGCGGCCGATCCAACCCCCCAGCATTCGTCCCCACCCTTGAGGTCAATGTCCATGAGGTATCCTCTACCGCTTTCAGCGGCACAAACCACGGTAAAGACGGGCATCCACATCAGCACATGGTGCTGATAGCCAACGGCGCTCAGCGTTCACGCCAGTCACCGGGCCCCATCCAACGGGAGAGACGTCACAGGGCCTCGATATGAATCGTCCACTGACTCCACCGATCGGGATGGGCGACGACATGTTCAGCTCCCAATAGACATTTGGATACGGGCAGAACGCTCCCCCCAAAATGAAGGAAACTGGCAGGCCTTCGACAATGCGTTCACTGAGACATTTGGTGCCGACTTTGGATTATCTAGCTTGCTGCAAACGTCTTGTACCTCATACCCACGTCCTGACGAGGCTGGAGGATCTAACTGGTTATCTTCGACAGGTGGTTCACAGTTGGACCAGACACCACTACCACCTGCACCGCAGCCTAGCCCATTTGCAGGATGGAATATTTACAGTGGATCAGGATATGTTGTCGCCCGCCAAAGACCGACGAGGATGACCGGATGGCGCAAACGGAGACGAGTTGGACCATCGCAAGCGGCGAGGACAAGAGTAAGACGTGAACCCCAACATTACACCCCTAGTGCATATGATAGTAGATGGGGAGCTGGGGGACAGTGATTGTCGTTGGGGTGTATGTACCTTTTTGTAACACTAACAATGCAATCAATAAATATTTGCTACGTGTTGACTAATATTCCTATTTCTTGCAATAAATTATGCGATGCTGGTATTTTGAGCCCATTTGCAGTATTGAAGACAAAAATCGAAATTGGGGATTTCGAGCTTCTCTTTTTTTTTGAAATTTGGGCACTACTTCAAACCGGCATAACTTACTCAAAATTAATCCAAAATAAGGGAACAAATACATTTTTGAAATGTACTCGAAATTCCCTACAAGTTCTCAGGCAAATTTTTTTCCAAATTCGGCCTCCAATAAATTCAAATTCGCAGCTCAATATCCAATTCACCAATTTTGTCCATTTCGGGCAGTCGAAACTAAAAACGGCATAACTTTCTAATGGAATGTCCAAATGGATTGATTCTAGTTGGAGATGCTAGATAATTTCACCCTCTACAACTTCCTAAGCAAATGTAAACTCCAATTCGGCCTCTAAGTAGCTCGAATTCACAGAAAACTGAGAGCCAAAAATCTGGCCAAAAAACAGCGCTAGATTCACTTTTTGAGCCAAGTTTAAAATCAGTGTTTGACACCGGATTGGCGAGATGACTCCACCACTATATAGAGAAATGTTTTTACTTCGCAACCATGTAACCCACGCACTCTAGGTCATTATAGATTGCCAGTTACAATGCTCCAAAGTTGGTTGAAAGTCATAAGTGCGGACTAAAATTTTTGGCTCTAAACTTTTGGTTAAGCTTGGGATACTCCTAAGTGGCAGTTTAGGACATTAACTGAAGCCGGGAATTGACCTTAAGAGCGGCTAAAACTTAATTGATGCGAAACTTAGCCGCTAGAATCGATGCATAGGCACACCAAAGGAACTGATGCTGCCACGTGTAGCTTTCCTGTCCCGGCCCCTCGCCTCGCACGCTAATGTGCCGCCAGCTATTGCCCACTGCCAGCTGCAGCTAAGCTATAGCCAGGCCCCCCACCGCGCGTGGCAAACGATGCCTCTGCCAACCGATTCCCTCTCACTCCGCGCTTTCGGTGGCTTTTGGTGGGTGAAACAGCATCGGTACGTGATACATCGCATCAAGTTAATTCATGACGGAATCTCAACGCCGTATTACCCTAAGTATTACAGCCGCGCACAAACCCTAACGATGAAGGATTTTCGGCGGCCCGTAAGAAAGCATGTCCGAAGATATTTTTAAGGCCGAATGTAGCAGATTTGCTATTTGGTAGACGAACTACCATGCACGCCAAGACAAACCCAAATGCATGCGTGGCGCACCTTTGCTCGAGTCGTCTGGTTAAAGCTTAGCTGCCAAAGCCTGGCCCGGCACCTCCTACCGCCTACAAAGCTGCATGCATCTGTCGATATCAAACACACCACACCGCAAGGGAATCCGATGCTCCTGGATTCTTTCTTTCTGTCGGGGACGCGGATATTCGAATTTCAAAATGAAATAAAAATACCGCGACGAAGTCGCGGTTTTGCAATATTATCGTTCAGCCAGGCCCCCACCTCAGCGCTAATGCTCCGCTAACCGGTGGCTACTCCCTAAGCCATCGCCACCGCAGCCAGACCCCTTGAGCGCCGCATCGCAAACGCCTGCCACGTGCCGATTTTTTGTCTGGGCCCCTCGCCCCGCACGGTGATGTGCCGCCAGCTGTCTCGTTTCTCCCTCGCTCCCTGCCTATAAATTGCAAGGCCGCCTGCACTTCTATCAGGCAAACGCGATACATTGCTCCGAGTTCATAAAATTTGGATTGAGTTGAGAAAACCAGGCGCAAAGAGGAGAACTGGTAGTTTAGCTTTCCTTTTTTCCAATATTTTATTTCGGCGTCTTGTTCCACAGGTATTATTTACAAAAGTTATTTTGTACGGTGAGTCACATTGTTGTGTTCTTGGTTCAGTACACATTATTTTGTACTTATTATGCTTCTTATTGATGTTTTTGCTTCGTGTAGATACCGACTTAAGTGTTTCGCTTGCCTGTCCAAGCCATGTCGAAGGCGTCGAGCTCAGTGGTTGCCAATGCAGGGCGGGTAATGTGCCCTAACTGTCATGTGGAAGTCCACACCTGGTACTCCACCACTACAGAAAATAACGAACGGGCGTATTATAGATGCCCTAATTTCTCTGTACGTCTCTATGATTTTTCGATTTCTTCATGTTTTCATGAGTACTCTCCTGCTCGAGTTTGGTATAACCATGTTAACATTGTCGTGTAGCCCACGGGATGCCAATATCAGCAGTGGGCAGACGATATAAATACACCGACATCTTTAAACAGGACGCTTCCAATGGTAGAGCAGAGGACGGATCTCGCGCGGGAACTTAACAGGCTAACGGTACGAGAATTACCGCAGAGAGAGGGAGTTCGGCCTGAACAAGAAGAAAACTGTGAAGCGTATGATCGCTTCCTTGAGCAGGCCGTAGAAGATAACAACGAAGCTGTAAGTCCTGATTTGGTTGTTCCTCTTGACGGCCCCAGCGCTGAACTCTACAAACGTGACCGTTGGGAGTTTTTCGAAGAAGAGGGTGTTGCATTTTATGATAGTGATGATTCTGGAAAGTTCTAAAGCCGCTCAACCTTGCATCCATTTGTATGTTAGTTCTTCTTCACAATAAATGCTGTTGTAGTTGTTCTCCCTATTGTACTTTGTAATATGAATGTCATGCTTCTTTAAAACTCAGATTTGTCATCAAATTTGTTGCACAGCAAACAATACAAGGAATCACGAATTTTCAATTTTTAAAAACTGCAGTGATTATTACAAACAAACGATGACAACAAAAACAAACAACAAACCGTAGCAAACGCACGCTTACCACTGCAGTGATTATTATAAACAAACAATGATATTAGCACTTAGTCCATACACCATGAGTTTTCTCATCCCATACAGTTGCATTTTATAATCCAAGCAAAGGCTGCCTGAGACGTCCTGTGAAAGCATTGCTGGCAAAGTCTGTAGGACATATCATATCATATCATAATCATGTCTGTCAGTTCCTGTCCGAAATGTCATGTCAAATGCATGCGTGCCAGATATTGCCTGAGTCGTCCCGTCAAAGCATAGCTGCCAAAGCTTGACTGGCACCTCCCTCCAAGATACAAAGCTGCGTGCATATGTCCATATCAAGCACAGGCAGAGCTGCAAAGGAATCCGATTCTCGCGGATTCCTTTGAAGCTTCACATCTGTCGCTCTATCTGGCTATTTAACCCCTTCCTCGCTTTGCCGCTGCATCGACCAAACCACCGCTCCAATACAACAAAGAGAACCATCACCGCCGACCCAAACGAAAGCAAAGACCAATGGACTTCCTCGCCCCAAGGCACGGCGTTGTCGAAACATTCCCCGAAGGCACGGAGGTCCCCATGTGCCTATGCGGGGATCCTTGCCGCTTCCGGCAGTCTGTAGACAACTCATACACATACGGTATGAGGTACTGGAGCTGCCGCAACCACGACTCCGAGCCAACGCTGGGGATGCGGGTGCGGCGGAGAAACCCAGTATGTTCATACTCGCATTTGGTGCTGCTCCCAATTCATACATGTTGTAACACCGCAGATGTGACTAATTGCAGCCTCCACTGTGCGAGTTCATCCGATTCTACGACGCGGAACAAACTCCCGAGATGGAGAGGAGGCGGAATCGGGAGTACTCGCATCGGAGGGCTATCGTGGAGCAGCAGTGGTGTGAGCAGGATGAGGAGGAGAAGCGCCAGCAGCATTTGGAACATATGCATGCACAGAGGGAGGCCGAACGGCAGCGCCATGCCGCGGAGAGGGAGGCTGAGTGCGAGAGAAAGCGTGAGAGGGCAGCTAGGGCCAGAGCGGCAGGAGCTGAAAATCTGCGTAAGGGAAAATATCCTCGTTGCACTCAGTAAAGTGTAAGAGAAGGGCCCTTCTTGTTGTTTCCTCTCTGTCGGGACCCCGAATTTGCAAATCCGGACCCTCTGTGTATTCAGCACTAGTCCAGGAACGCGCTAGTGCACACAGTCTTAACATTGGTAAATATCACAATCATACCAATCGATATTATCAAAGTACTTTATTTAAATAACCAAACTGGTTACTCGACCTTATGGTCAAGTTACAAATATATGCCTCGCAAGGCAAAACTTATTAAAGAGAAATAATAGCAGCGGAAAATCAAATAACTCGCGGGCGCCATCCAAGATACCACAGGCAACCGACCGGCTCGCTTCCTAAGTAGACCCGGATCCTCTGGAATTCCTCCTCCGTCATGAATTTCTTCAACTGTGTTGTGTTGAGGCAAGGGTGAGTACTTGGCACTCAAGCAAGTCATGCACACGCAAAGCAATATACTATATGCATGGCTTGGTACAAAGGAATAGCTCAAGGTATATTTGCAAAGAAACTTGAGCCTTTTGACAAGTAATATAAGTAGATTCGAAAGCGGAGAAATAAGTAAAGCGTAAATAACTTTTCAAGAAGTTTAGTAAACATTTTCCCCATCCTAAACCACATTTTCATCATCTTCATTATTAAACCAAACCAACCTTTCAAATCCAAATTATTTTCAGAAAAGTCTAACCCTTGACTAGAATCCTAGCGATGTCCGGCATCGTGGACTCGGCTATTTAAATAGATTCTAAACTCTCGCAGAGGTTATGCACTTTACCCACAAGATACACCAAACACCACAAAGGCGTAGTTCCGTAACAAAGTCTTTCGGAAACCTCTAACAATACAAGTGGTCCTCCGGTTATTGGCAAGACTAACCCTTCCTTCGCTAAGGCGAAGTCTAGGCCAATCAACCGTTAGATGGGCACTGCCTCAGCCCTACGCCCCGCATAACTTACACAAAGGGTGTAGTTGACCTCCGAGGTCCCAGTGCACGTTATTAGCAACTTAGTCAACTAGGTCCGTCCCATTACTGGACATGTGGTTGCACGTTAGACCCGTTCAAAGGCTTGCAAGGTTAAGTCCTTAGGGGTGACCAGGCAAGACTACCCAAGAACCAAATCAACATCCCCGATGCCACAACCGCCCACTGATTGACATTTGCCACATGCCCTTGGCCAAAACTGCACAAACTCCCGCTTGATTACCATGCACCACGTGCCATCAACATCACATGATACTTTTCCCAAAAACAGGTTCAATATATCATTAAGTCAATATTAACATTTGATTGTCCAAAACCATGTCATGAGCACGAGCAGTGCTAAGCAAGATACTACAACTGGTCTATAACCCATGTTGGCAATTTAATAATGTCCAACTAGTAATCCACAACTAGGGTGACAAGGGTCATGGCACATACTTAAATAATCAAGGTGTCATACAAAGCAAATTGGTACTTATCTAACCCCATGTTTAAACAAAGTATTTTTCTAATTGAACTAGCATGCAATAGTTTAAATCAAAATAGATTTCGAAATAGGATCAACATGGTCAAAGCACAACTTGCCTTCAAAAAGTACTTATTCTTGGTCTTGAGTTGGATCCTGAGTCAATACTTCTCCTTCGAATCCTTCCGGCACTTCAACGCCTACTCGTAAAGCTGCAAATAGCAAATACACGAATAAACAATAGGCAAAAAGTGTCCAAACATTCAAATAAAATCCATAAACAGAAAGAACATAATTTTATGGATTTTTAGAAACTGGAATCACAAATTTGGAGTTAAGACGAAAGTTATGATTATTTAAAGTTTAAATAATCGATTAAATAATTTTACAGAGAAAAACTTTAGTCCAAAATTAAATAAAATTTATATTTAAGTAGATCTTAATTTTATACAAATTTAGAAATTTGAATCACTCAAATCGGAGTTGAAACGCAAAGTTATAAGCGTTTGCCAGAAGTTTGAAAACAAAATCAAATCATTATTTCGAATTAATAAATCATTTTCTTTTTAAATTAATTATTGCGCCAAAGATGGGACACGTGGCAGCCTTCATTGGTTGGTTGACGTCACCGGTCCATGGACTTGGTCCACGCCTCGGTCTACCGTGGACTCGGCCCACGACTCACGTGTAGCCGACATGTGGGCTCACTCGGGTGACGCCATCGCCGACGTCGGCCGACTCAGCCACTGCGTCGGCATGTGGGACCTAATCGCGGACGTCATGGGTGACGTCGCGCTGGCTGGATTAGCCACCGACATGCGCCCTTCCGACATCGCCGCCCTGTCGGTCGTTACACGCACGCCGCTGGGATCGCCACGACCGCGACGGTCGCTTCCCGACATGGCGCAATCGGCCTACGCTGATTTGAAATTCAGCCGCGATTAGATCCAGGGTTAACGCGTTGAATCTACTTCGGCGATCGTCGCTCGATCTAGATCGGACGGTCCAGATCTAATCTCTATAATAATCACTACTACGGCACGCGATTTATTGTGAACCGTTGGATCTTGATCCAACGGCCCAGATCTAACCGGTTTGGAACACGTGAACTCACTCAACCGCACGATCAAGATCGGACGGTCCACAGAGCTTTCGCGAGGGTGATGGCGACGCGGTGCTGCGCCCACCGGAGACGAACGACGACGAGCCCGATGGCGTTTGGGGTTGCTCCGGCGAGATGAGTCCTCCTTCGTGCGCTCGTCACACGGATTCCTGATCCGGGCTCCTTCGGCGGAAGACGACGGACGGCGCGAATCGAGCAAAACCGCGGCGGAGTGGCGCTCAACTTCACGCGAAGCTCAAGACGGCAAACGGCGGCAGCCAGGCGAGATGGCTCCGGGAACGGGTGCGCAGATGAGGGCAACCTCGGGCGTGACTGTGGCTTTAAATAGCCTCGCTAAGCTGTGCTCGGACGGAAACCACTTACACGGCCCGGGGCGCGCGGCGGAGTCTGGCTCGGACTCGGCGGAGACGATGACGCTTGCCGCCCACGTGGCACGATTAACGCCACGATCGCGACGCGCGATCGATCCGGGCCGGATACGGCCGAGCCGTGACAAGGATCTCACCGTTGGATCTTGATCCAACGGTTGATTGATTAAGGTTTTGAGCTGGTTTGATCGAGTCAACTGCCTCGGTCGGACTCGAGTCCGACCGGGTTCAGTTCGACTCGGATGAACAAGATTTCGAGAGTTGATTTCCATGATTTAATATTTAAAATAATTCCCAAGAATTCATTTAATTCATTAAAAATAGCAAATGACTCCGTAAAATTCAAAAATTCTGGAAAATATTTTGGATCATTTTGGACTCAAATAAAATATTTCCAACAAAATTTTATTTGCAAAATTAAATTCTTTAATTATTTCAAAATGGAATAAATTCCAAATAAATCCAAATAAATTCGAAAAATTCCAAAAATTTACCAAAGTGCCAAATCACACATGAATTTAAGAGAAGCAAAATTTTGGGGTGTTACAAACCTCCCCCTTAATAGAATCTCGTCCAGATTCGGGCTTACTAAAGGAATAGGTTTGGAAACTCTTTCTTCAAATCCTCTTCAAGCCCCAAGTCCCTTCGCTCTTCATGGTTGCTCCATCGAACTCTCTACTAAACGGGTTGACTTGTTTCTAGTTTCTCGATCCATAGTGTCCAAAATCCTCACGGATGCTCCTTGTAAGTCGATCTTCTTGCAAACATTGACTCAAGGGCTGCTTGTTCTCCGGCACTCGAAGACACTTCTTTAGGCCGACACGTGGAACACGTCATGCACTCCTCTAACGATGTGGCAACTCCACCGATAAGCAACTTCGCTGCGGCTCAAAATCTTAAATGGTCCAACATAACGGTGCAAGTTTCTTGGCATGGAACCTCTTAACTCCCGAGGCGAACTGCGAGGTATACAAAGTCTTCTCGGGTTCAAAACTCAAGTCTCGGCGACGATTGTCAAGATAACTCTTCTGCATCCGAGATTGGGCTATCTTCAACCTTTCCTAATCATGGCGACCGCTCTTCACCTCTTGAAGAATATCAGCCCAAAGACACGGCGCCGCCGGTCTCATTCCACCAATGGCGTCGGCAGGTCACCATACAAAGGCCTCAAAAGGTGACATCTCGTAAACTAGCTTGATAACTATTGTTGTAATCTAAACTCGGCATACTTCGGCAAACTCTTATCCCAAGAGGTAGCATAAGCCAATGCACAAGCTCTCAACATATCTTCCGAGAATGCCGGTTGACTCTTTCTTGATGGCTCCATCCGTCTGTCAGGTGATAAGTCAGATCAAGTTCAAACGGGTTCCCCATGGCTTCATGCAACTTATTCCGTAACCTTGAGGTAAATTGGGTACCTTCGTCTCGATACAATCCTCTTTATCGTGCAAACAGACAACTCGTCATGTATAATTCTCGCTAATTTATCTCCCGAGTAAGTGGTCTTCACGGGATAAAATGGGCTACTTTAGTCAAGCGATCCACTATAACCCATATGGAGTCATAACCTCCTTGAGTCTTCGGCAAACCGGGTAATGAAATCCATTCCGATTTCTCCCACTTCCACTCGGGTATTTTAGGTTGTAGCAATCCGCTGGTCTCGATGCATTGCCTTGACTCTCTCCGCATACGCCGCACAATGCAACATGCTCGGCAACTTCACGCTTCATACTCGGCCACTGCATCTCTCCTTCAGATCTCCGACATCTTGGCGCTCCAGATGAATTGAGTACTTGGAGTCATGGGCTTCTTCCAAAATCACCGCTTTAACTCCTTTTGTTAGGCACACAAATGCGATCCTTCATCCACAACGTGCCTTGCTCATCCAACTTGAAGTCCTCGCTTTGCCTTCCTCCTTGATGGACTTAATCCCGCGGATCTTGTCATCATCCTTCGCCCTTCCTGATCGATCCTCTAGGTAGGCTTTACTTCTAATGCGGCCAAGAATCCGCTAGGTACTACCTCAATCTTCATTTTCCCGAAAATCCTCACATAACTCATCCCGACTTGTGGCTAGCAACGACTCACGGTGTGGCTTTTCCGACTGTAGCGCTTCGGCTACTACGCTGGCCTTCCCGGGATGGTAATGGATTCCAACATTGTAGTCCTTGATTAACTCTAACCATCTCCTCCGCCTCATATTCGAGATCCGATCGTGAATATGTACTTAAGGCTCTTATGATCCGTATACACTTCACATCCTGCTTCCAATCGATAGTGACGCCATATCTTCAAGGCATGCACTACTGGCCTAACTCTAGGTCATGTGTCTGATAATTTTCCTCATGCTGCCTCAATCGCTTTGATGCATACGATTTACCTTTCCATTCTCGCATCAAAGACACATCCAAGTCCTTAAGGAGCAAGGTCACAATAAATATCGAAGCTTGAGCAACATCCGTAGAACTAACACCTGCAGTCGACGCCAATCGCTTCACCTGAAATCCTTTCTCACATTCTCAAGCGTCCATGCAAACTTCTTTTCCTTCTTCAAAGCATGTGTAAGAGGTTTCGCAATTGTCGAAAAGCCTTCGATGAACGGGCGGGTAGTATCCTGCCATTCCAAGGAAACTCATCTGGGTCAGTCTTTCTACTCCCAATGTAACATGCACTCTACTTTACTTGGATCTACTGGCGACTCCTCTCAGTCATTACATGTCCAAGAAACTCCACCTTGTCCCTCCAAAGATCACACTTGCTGAACTTGGCTAAAAGTTGCTGCTCCTCGCCTTTTCCAAAACTCATCGCCTTAAGTGTTCGGCATGTTCGCTTCTCTGCCTGGAGTAGATTAGGATATCATCTATGAACACGACATTTACAAACTTGTCCAAATATTCCATGAACACCTTATTCATCATATTCATGAAATAAGTCGGCGATTCGTTACCCAAAGGACATAATCAGAACTCGTAATGTCCATATCTTGACGAATGCGTCTTTCTGAATATCTTCTGATCGGATCTTCAATCGATGGTATCCCGATCTCGAATCAATCTTGAGAAAACTCCGGCTCCTCTTAACCGATCAAACAAATCATCAATCCTGGGTAGCGGATACTTATTCTTCATGGTGACTTCGCTGAGTGCACGGTAGTCAATGCACATCCTGAAACTCCGTCCTTCTTCTTGACAAATAAAACCGGGTGCTCCCCACGACGACGAACTCCTGGCCTGATAAATCCTTTCTCCATTAACTCTTCTAGTCGTTTCTTCATCTCTACCAACTCCTCGGTGGACATCCGATAGGGTCTCTTTGCTATCGGTGCGCAGACCTGCACAAGCTCTATCACAAACTCTATGTCCACCTCGTCTGCGGCATACTGTAGATCTTCTGAAAAACATCTGGTACTCATTCACTAATGAGACATCCTCTATGTTGATTGCCTTGGCATCATAACCATCAACCGCCCATCTCTAATCGCAGTGGCTTGAAATTCCACTTTCTTCCCACACGGCTCTCAATCGAGATAGTCCTTTGTCCACAATCCATCACGGCCTTGTGCTTGGATAACCAATCCATTCCCAATATAACGCCTAGGTATGGGTCTCCAAAATTATAAGGTTTGCTAGGAACTCTATTCCATCTATTAGTATTCTCACCCCTAACATCCTACTTTCGCTCGGAGTTCGAACCGTGGGTTTGAACTAAAAGCATGCATCTAGGTCTTGCAATCCCGGAGTTAAGTCCCTTCATAAAACGAAACTGCCTCGATTTATCCTCGTCGCTACATCCTCAGGTGCGAGCGTGCTAGGCTGTGTGAACTTGTTCAGTAGTCACCACGCCGATTACCTTGTTTCCGGCTCAACTCCTCCTTCTTAAGGTCCATGATTCCTTCAGGCACGTGATAATGCTGAATGCAACCGTGGAACTCTTCCCAAGTGATATCTTGAGGGTTCTTCGCGTGGGCACGAGTTCTCCACCATTCGCGGTCGTTTTTCCACCGATGAGAAGCGAGTACCTTCTCATTTCCTATGCATTGAGCTATGTGTAGCTTCCTCTCGATTGATCTTAACCAATCATCGGCCTCCAATGGATTGGCATTCCCAGAGAAAGTGGGTGGGTGAGTTCTCATGAACTCGACAGCCTTGTATTCAAGCGTGGTCCCCGATTAACTTGATTAGCAAAGGGGCTCGAAAGCAAAGGACGTGCTGCATTTGTTGCATCATAGCATGCATCAACCGAATGCCGGGCAGCAAGAAAAGCTCGAAATTCTGCACATCCAAGTATGGCGGTCGGTGCTCCATCATTGGGGTTTTCGGGCGAAGCAGAACCACTCCCATTGCTTCCAAAGTTTCACGGTATTCACCATCTCGGCGATTTGCTCTAGGTTTAGAGATGAGAGGGAAACAAGAATAGACAAGTAATATGGAACTTATGCGGGGCTAAAGGTGTAGCCTTAAGGTCCAACTTATTATTAGTAACTTGGTATGGTACAATGCCTAAGGGCCTTGCAACACATAATGCACACTCAAAGAAACAAAGCAAATCCAAATCGAACTAACTCGGGTCTAACGCCTAAGGGTGACTCTTTATTCTATGACGCAACTCTCGAAGGAGTCTCACTATAGAACCTATGCTCACTCATCGAAAACCTCCACGGCCTGGGTATCGTGCCGTGGGCATAAGCGTAAACGATTGCCATGTCCAAAGCAATCGTGTCCTCTCGGGTAGTCAAGAAGCAAAGGTCCTCATCGAGATCCGACTCTCTCGATCGGGCTCGTAGCTCGAGCATCGCTCGGTCTGGTCCGCATAAAGTCATCTCCAACTCGCCAATCCTTCGCAAGGTGTGCCACATACTCTTGAGCTTCCCGCCATCTCGCTTTTTCTCCGTCGTGATCTCCTTGGCGGGCCTTCTCGTAGCTCCTTGCTTGTATTATCTAGTACATCCTCCTGGCGACGACAAATCGTGCCAAGCGTGTAACCGTGGCATCTCTCATCCCTGACCGCCTTCGGGTCAAGAAGGTTATCGCTGCGCTGGTGATAACGGAACACCGTACTCTCCAACTCTCGGCGTAGATATCGGTAATGTGCCGATTGCTCGCCGTGATACTTGGATACCCATTTGCATTGTAGATCTCCCGGCAGCGGTGTATCGGCCGATTGCCTGGGCCCTTTTCCTAGCAGGTGTACCTCAATCCTCACGCTACAAGCCTTGATCAATCCCCTCGTCCGATCACTTCCACTTGGTATTGGGGCTTCTCAAAATCTCCGAGAGTCCAGAGCATATGCCAAAGTTCCGCGGCGTGACTAACTCCCAGATCAACATAGTTGAACTCTTCCTCCATCTCGACAAGAGTGCTTTACGAAGAACTCGAATTTTTGAATTGTGACAAGGTAAGAAAAATTTCAGCAAGAGGCAAGAAAAGAGAGAAGGGGATAAGTCGAGATGTCATTTCTTATCTTGACAAATTTTTTTAGCTTTTAGAAAATAGGTTTTATCCTCACTACGACCATTCTAGCTAGGGTTGAGCCTACAGTCAAGTATGGCTCGATACTACCTTCTGTCGGGACCCCGAATTTGCAATCCGACTCTCGTGGTATTCAAAGACTAGTCCAGGAACGCCGCTTAGTGCACACAGTCTTAACATTGGTAAATATCACAATCATACCAATCGATATTATCAAAGTACTTTATTTAAATAACTAAATCGTTACTCGACCTTATGGTCAAGTTACAAATATATGCACTTCGCAAGGCAAAACTTATTAAAGAGAAATAATAGCAATGAAAATCAAATAACCGTGGCGCCATCCAGATACCACAGAATCGACCAGTGGGCTCGCTTCCCCTAAGTAGACGGATCCTCTTGGAATTCCTCCTCCGGTCGGGCGTAATCTCCTCTTCAACTGGGTGTTGTGTTGAGGCAAGGGTGAGTACTTGGTACTCAAAGAAGTCATGCCAATGTAATGCAAAGCTAATATACTATATGCATGGCTTGGTACAAAGGAATAGCTCAAGGTATATTTGCAGAAATGACTTTTGACAAGTAATATAAGTAGATTCGAAAGCAAGTAGAAATAAGTAAAGCGTAAATAACTTTTTCAAGAAGTTTAGTAAACATTTTCCCCATCCTAAACCACATTTTCATCATCTTCATTATTAAACCAAACCAACCTTTCAAATCCAAATTATTTTCTTAAAGTCTAACCCTTGATCAGAATCCTCGAAATATGTCCAAGATCTGTGGACTCGGCTATTTAAATAGATTCTAAACTCTAGAGGTTATGCACTTTACCCACAAGATACAAATAAACACCACAAAGGCGAAGTTCCGTGAATAAAGTCTTTCTAAACCTCTAACAATACAGTGGTCCTCCGGTATATTAAGACTAACCCTTCCCTTCGCTAAGGCGAAGTCTAGGCCAATCAACCGTTAGATGGGTACTGGCTCACTCGGCACGCCTCCCGCACAACTTACACACAAAGGGTGTAGTTGACTCCTGAGGTCCCACGTAATGCGTTATTAGCAACTTAGTCAACTAGGTCCGTCCCATTCACGGACATGTGGTTGCACGTTAGACCCAGTTCAAAGGCTTGCAAGGTTAAGTCCTTAGGGTGACCAGGCAAGACTACCCGAAGAACCAAATCAACATCCCCGATGCCACAATCGGCCCACTCGATTACACTTGCCACATGCCCCTTGGCCGAAACCGCTTATCAAACCCCGATTGATTACCATGCACCACGCGTGCCATCAACATCACATGATACTTTTCCCAAAACAGGTTCAATATATCATTAAGTCAATATTAACATTTGATTGTCCAAAACCATGTCATGAGCACGTAGCAGGTCTAAGCAGTATACTACAACGGTCTATAACCCATGTTGGCAATTTAATAATGTCCAACTAGTAATCCACAACTAGGGTGACAAGGGTCATGGCACATACTTAAATAATCAAGGTGTCATACAGCAAATTGGTACTTATCTAACCCCCATGTTTAAACAAAGTATTTTTCTAATTGAACTAGCATGCAATAGTTTAAATCAAAATAGATTTCGAAATAGGATCAACATGGTCAAAGCACAACTTGCCTTCAAAAAGTACTTGTTCTTGGTCTTGAGTTGGATCCCGAGTCAATACTTCTCCTTCGAATCCTTCCCAAGACTTCAACGCTCACTCGTAAAAGCGTGCAAATAGCAAATACACTAATAAACAATAGTCAAAAATTGTCCAAAAATCCAAATAAAATCCATAAACAGAAATAACATAATTTTATGTATTTTTAGAAACTGAATCACAAATTTGGAGTTAAGACGAAAAGTTATGATTATTTAAAGTTTAAATAATCGATTAAATAATTTTACAGAGAAAAACTTTAGTCCAAAAATTAAATAAAATTTATATTTAAGTAGATCTTAATTTTATACAAATTTAGAAATTTGAATCACTCAAATCGGAGTTGAAACGCATAAAAGTTATAAGCGTCAAGTTTGAAACAAAATCACGAAATCATTATTTCGAATTAATAAATCATTTTCTTTTTCGGAAATTAATTATCATCAAAGATGGACACGTGGCAGCCTTCCATTGGTTGGTCGACGTCACCGGTCCATGGACTTGGTCCACGCCGCTCGGGTCTCTGGTGGACTCGAGCCCACGACTTCACGTGTCGCCGACATGTGGGCCCACTCGGGTAGCGCTATCGCGACGTCGGGCCGACTCAGCACTGCGGTCGACATGGGACCCACTGCGACGCCATGGGTGACGCCGCTTGGCTGATTAGCCAGACATGCGGCCCTCGACACGCCGCCCTGGCTGTCGGGCCACACGCACGCTGGCCGGCGCCGATCGCGACGGCAAAGCCGCTTCCCGACACGTATGGCGCAATCCCGGCCGCTGATTTGAAATTCAACGGCCGCGATTAGATCCAGGGTTAACGCGCTGAATCTACTCGATGATCGCGGGCCGTTCGATCTAGATCGGACGGCCCAGATCTAATCCTATAATAATCACTACTACGACGCACGCGATTGTGAACCGCTGATCTTGATCCAACGGGTCCCGCATCTAACCGGGTTTGGAACACGTGGAACTCACCTCAACCGCACGATCAAGACGGACGGTCCACGCAGCTCATGAGGGTGATGGCGACGCCGCGTGCTGCAGCCAACGGGAGACGAACGACGACGAGCCCGATGGATGCGGGTTGTTCGGCCGAGATGAGTCCTTCCTTCGGTGCTTCGTCACGGATTCCGACTGGGCTCCTTCTCGGCCCGGAAGACGACGGACGGCGCATGACCGGCAAAACCAGCGCGAGTGGCGCTCAACTACGGCGTAGCTCAGACAAACGGGCGAGCGTAGATGGCTCGTGAACGTGGCGCAAGGATGAGGGCAACCTCGGGCGTGACCAGGGCTTTAAATAGCCTCTCGTTCGTCGGTGACGGAAACCTAATTTACACTACGGCGGGCGGCGGAGTCCTGCTTCCGGACTCGGCGGAGACGATGGACGCTACCGCCCACGTGCACGATTAACGGCCACGACAAGATCGCCTGGCGCGATCGGATCCCGCCGGATACGGCTCGAATCCTAAGACGGGCGGATCTCACCGTTGGATCTTGATCCAACTATTGATTGATTAGTGGTTTTGAGCCGGTTTGATCGAGTCAATCGCTCGCGGTCGACTTCGAGTCCGACTCGGTTCCGACTTCGCTTCGGATGAACAAGATTTCACCCGAAGTTGGATTTCCAGCGATTTAATATTTAAAATAATTCCCGTAATTCATTTAATTCATTAAAAATAGCAAATGACTCGTAAAAATTCGAAAAATTCTGGAAAATATTTTGGATCATTTTGGACTCAAATAAAATATTTCCAACAAAATTTTATTTGCAAAATTAAATTCTTTAATTATTTCAAAATGGAATAAATTCAAATAAATTCCAAATAAATCCAAATAAATTCCAGAAAATTCCAAAAATTCACCAAAGTGCCAAATCACACATGAATTTAAGAGAAGCAAAATTTTGGGGTGTTACACTCTCCCTAAGGCATGTTACGTTTAGTCCGGTATATACCGAGTGTGTCGTGCATGCCATTGTTGTTTAGCATTTCTAAGCCGTATGCAATTCAGTACATTCTTATTGCTCCCCATCTATCGGTACAGTGTACCGTACATATATTTCACATCTTTGGAGATAACTACACGAAGTCTTCAAAAAATAATTACGAGTTGAGCAAGACTGGAGATGGGCCACCTCAAAACCAGAATACTGTCTTTTCTCATGCTCGCATCGAAATGGCTTCTCAACTGACAATCTCAACCAGGATACATGCCCAGAATACTGTGTAACTTTTATTAGTTTACCTCAGTTTTATTACTTTTTATATATATACTGTTATGAATTTTTTAAAAACATAAGGCCTATAATTTGAATGATCGTGTTGATAAATATAAGGGTTGCATGTAGATTTAATGAGTTTTCCCCTATTATACCCCTATTTATTCTCTTTCAACTATATGCATTTATTCATTACCACCACATAAAGTATTATCTCTGATCTTCCAAGACAAGTAAAATAGGTATATAAGTTATTTTCTTTCAAATCTTTCTCAATTTTATCGCAATCTTAATCCTTATGCAAAGTCAAAATATGCTTTTATATTTTTCACGGAGGTCCCCATGTGCCTATGCATAAGGATATTAAGTGAACAAATTTAATAGAGGACTGATGGTGAGCAACAAAAATTATCATGTAAATAAGAAAACGCCGTACTTGCTTAAGCAGAAGTAGCGCAGATCTAACAGCACCCCTGACCTACTAGTTTATTGAACGGGATCTAAAAATCACAACTGCTGGGACTAATCTACAAATCCAGGTTGAACCAAAGTTTGACTTCAAATGCATTTTTAAGATTAATCAAATCGGACGCATCACAAAACAATACATTTCCAATGTGATCAGTGGACCAAACCAATCTAATATGCGCACATGAATAAGAGCTTGAGCACCGTGCACCGGGATTCCCTCCCTCCTGTCTCGCTTCCGCCACATGGAGTGGCCGAAGCCACCGTTTCCGCCGGGAGTGGCGGAAGCCAGGCCGTCTGGCGGAAACTACAGGCATTCACCGAATTACATTTCACTGCGGGTTATTTTTCCAATTTCAATTCGACTGTAGTTTATTTGCTCCATTTTTCCCAACTTTCGGTGCGGCTCCCATGTGCATGCGCTGGAAAAGCTCGCCTTGAAGTAAGCGCCGAGACTCACGGGAAGAAAGGGACGGCTCACATTGCTTCCGCCATGCCATGCGGCTAAAGCCAGGCGTTTCCGCCACCCCATATGGCCGAAACCCTGCTTTCCGCCACACCGTGTGGCGGAAGCCATGCCACATGGCGGAAACCGGCTTTCCGCCACACGGTGTGGCTGATGCCACTCGGCACGGCGGAACCAAAGGCCATTCATCGCATTTTGTTTTACTGTGGGTTATTTCGTTAATTTTGTTTTCACTATAGGTTATTTGCTCAATTTTTCCTATGGTTTCGCGTGCTCGCTTTTACATCCAACCATGGATTTCTGAGAGCGGACCAGTGGCGAGGTGACCGATGCTGACAAGCTGTTCCCCCTCACCTTCTGGAGCGCACAACAGAGGACGACACCTAAATGCAATGATTTTTTTAATAATACATTTTAAAATAAAGTTACAGAAAAATATGTTAAAAATAATTACATAAATATAACTTTGCCACTAATTCATTTGACGGTAGAAGCTTCACATTACTAATTAATGATAGAATTTTATTTAGTCAATAGCTTTATCGCTGATTCATTTAGCCGGTAGACTTCTATCGCCAAATATCGATGTAATTATTAATTATTTTTTTAACATTTTTCTTATAATTTTATTTAAAAATTGTATTATTTCTAAAAAAAACTCGTTATATTTGGGTTGTCTTCCTCGTATTAAGGACAATGTGAAATGTGCCATGTTCTTTTGTTAAGTGTCAGGGCAGCTCGCTAAGGAACTACTTACTTAGGACTCAGGGACCCAACTAAAGTGACATGCACTATCTTCCTTGTGTATCTGTGTAATTGGTGGTGTTGTGTGAACTATCTATGCTAATCCTATGAAATGATCTAAAAATTCAAAATGAATTTATTTGGAGTTCATTCAAATTTCAGTTCAATTTTGAATTTTGAAATTTGAATTTGCATTTGGATTTTTTTGTTTTCTTTTTCGTTTGGTGTTTGGGCCAAATTCTTCGCGTTCTTGGGCCTTCGGCCTGACTCCCTTCCAGTCGCTCCGGCCCAGCTGGCCAGCTCTCGACCGGCCCCATCCCCGCCGCCTCGCGCCGCCCGTGTCGCTCGCGGTTCCCGCCGTGTTCAAGCGCCCGCCGCCGCTTAGCGCCGCTCACCTCCGCCCCGTGCCGCCGGTAATCGACCAGGATGCGCCGCCAGACGCCCGCCGATCCGCCGCCCGCTCGGCGCTGCCGCCCTCCCATTGCGCCCTCGCTTATAAAAGGGGAGCCTGAAGCTCCTCCTCTCCTCACCCGCTCCCTCCGCCCGGTGAGCACCTCCTCGTCTCTCGGCCCCGGCCGCTGCCCCCATTGCCGCCGCTGCAGCCCAGCCGCCTCCGCTCCCCGCCGGAACCCAAACCCTAGCCCCGCTCGCCCGCTGTCCCACTCCGCTGATCGCGTCGCACGGCCCGCCTGCCGCCTCCTCCTCTCTCTCTCGCTGCGCCTGCGGCCCGCCCGCCAAGCCAGCCGCCGCTTCGCTGGCTGGCCGTGGCGGCCCACTACCGCATCCACGCCACCCCGCCCCGTGGGCCTTGGCCCACTTAGCCCTGCGAAGCCAGCCCAACACTGTGTAAACAGTGTTTTCCATTTTCGGAATTAGAAATTCAATTATAAATTCCGAAAATCCGTTTTTAATTCCAGAAAATAGCCCAGAAAATCCCCGAAAATTCCGTGAGCCCCAGAAACCCACCAAATACACTTTCCGCACCGTTTCGACCCACTGATTCTAAAAATGCCCTCCGTTCCTCAATCCTGAGTCTCCAAAATTCCTGAAATACCCGTTTTGCCCTTCCTTCCTCTCTCTCGGCCCGGTTCCGGTTTTCGGTTTCGTTTTCGTTTCAGTTTCTTTTCGTTTTCCGTTTCTTTATTGTCGTTCGTCTTTTTCGCGCTAGATCCGGACGTTGGACAGTTCCAGGAGCCGCCGCAGATCCCGGAGCAGACGTTGGACCTGACAGGAGCCCAGAACGACTACGTCGACTACAGTTCAGCCGATCCGATCGCCGAGCAAGGCAAGCTGTACCCCTTTGATCATGTTGAACCTATTCATGCCATGTTATAGTTATTTAATTAATTTCTATCGCATTACTTTGCCGTATGTTGAAATATTGAAAACAACTATTTTAGAATGACATGATACCTAGATAATGCCAATTTTGCTCATGAAACTTCTTAGATGACTACTATTACCCTGTTAAGTTAGTTATTATTAATCCTGTAGTTAGCTCAAATGCTTTTGAAAAGGGAAATAAAATGCTGTCGAATCTCTGATTCGGATGTTTGTAAAAGTGCTACAGTTTGGGGGACAGAATCGGATAAATCCCGGAGTGGATGTAACTCCGATCCCCGGCTGATGATTAATGCCTTGGTTTGACCGATAGCCGGTAGTATGGGATGCCGGAATAGGTTGTGAATGAAGGCTTGATCTTTGGCAGTGTAAGGTTAATGAACCCTCTTGAGCAAAATAAATAACTTAAGTACCCACTCAACCACAGGTCGGACTGGTCAGTAGACCTGTCTCCGACATAGCTCGGTAAATTAATCATTCCTGAACCTAAAATTGGATTCTCTTATAACTACTATTCCCCTGGGGGAATAGGGACCGGCCTTCCTGGCAGGGAAGTATACCGGGGGTGAGTGGAACAGGAATGGTCCGTGGTGTCATTCTTGGTTCTCACAACGGTAGGTGCTAATGGGGACTGTGAGTCCAAGGTAGCTGTATACCTATCGGTTAAACAACTAAACAACAGGAATGATTAATGAAATGCTGTGATGATCTCGACCCGGCCGCATGCATTTAAGTTGCATGTTTGTTAGCGCTTGGCATTAACGGTCGTTGATATCTTGTGGGTAAAGCTGAGCACCTCTGCAGAGTTAATCTTGATGGTATTCGAATACGCCGTACTTCCGGTTAATGAAGTTAAGTTGGAACTGGGGTGATACCCGTAACCAAGCTCAAGTAATTGTTTTGGAAGTTGGTTAAGTGTTGTGAACTTGTGAACCCCCCCCCCTTAGCTACTATTTATGGTATGTGCTTCAAATGTAAAATGAGTTAGAAAATAAAACTGCATCCAGATACTTAAACCCTAGTCCCTTCCTTTGGATAATTCCCTGCATGTAGTATTCAGTGGTTCCGTACGACTTGTTGAGTACTTTGTACTCACCCTTGCAAACTCCCGCCCTTTCAGAGTTTGAAGAAGCTGGAGCGTACCAGGAGTACGTAGATGGCGATCTCGTTTGGTTTTGAGGTCTTAGTCTTTTGCTCAGGCCTGCCTGTGCGGTGTTTTGCTTGTAAATTATTCGGGCCCTGCTGCGCCCTCTTTTGTAAAAACCTCGGCCGTTAGGCCCTATATTGAATAAAAAAGAGTTGGATTCGCTTTTGCCTGGCAAATATACTCTTGATTTTCAGCAGCTAGTCATCCTGAGTAGCTGTCGAGGCGTACGGTTCTGCCCCTAAAAAGGCGGTCCGTCACATCCTATCTGCATCTCTGTCGGGTAAACTTGAGCTCAAGTGTTATTCAGGCAGGTTTCGTCGAAAATTCTCTCATTTTGGTCGATCAAGTATATAAAATTAATGCAATGAGTATGTCCAGTGGTGAAGCCAACATGAAAATAGAGGGTGGGCTCAAAGGATTAAGATAAATTAAAATAAATACAGAGCTCTTTGTATTCTTGTGCAATTCAAATCCAAATCCAATCCAATTATCGAGTACCAAATTCATCAATCAACACTACACAAAAATACAATTATATTATCATGCGATACAACATTTACAAAGCCACAAGAGTATATGCTAAAGACTAAAGAATATTGGTCATTGAGCCGCAGGCTCACAGTAGCCCAAAATCCCAAGTCCGCAACCCGTAGGGGGCACAGCGCTAGTCCCTCGTCTGCTCCTCCCCCTCGAGGCGACTGAATCGCCAACTTCGTCGCGCCGCCCCGTGAGTCCTCGGCCGTACCATCCTAGCTGTAGATGTTAATTATAGCGATTTATATATAGTCTTTTAAGGATTTAAAAATATATGCTAGATGAATCTTAGTAGGATTAAGATTTCTATTTTTTGGATTTCTATTTTTTGGATTCCTAGTTATTTGCTATGAAAGATGACTATGGGAGTTATATAAATTTACGAGATAGTTACGGAGAACCCAAGCAACCAAGAAGCTACAAGTCAACTCATCCAAAGTAAGATGTGCATGAGAGAATTAGAGGCTAGGTTATTTTATAGCACTAGATTCTTCTATAGAATAAGGATCCAAAGGTGCTAAAAGGTTTTAGAGGTTGTGAGAGAACAACAATCCCTTGTACTCATTTGAGAACGTGCTTAAAGAATTTGTAGTCAGCTTCGCCGAATCTTTTCTCTCTCGTCGTGGTTGCTTCAATGTTGTTATTTTGGTTCTCTCTACAAGATTCATCTTCTTCATTCTTTGAGACCGTGAATTTTCGTGCCATATCTTACAAAACTCCGATTCAATCTAGGGGCTACTGCACATAAGAAGGGGTACCAGAGTGTAACAGTAGGAGCGAGAGAGGCGATGGCCCGACGATGAGTGGCAATGGCGGTGAGGAGGCAATGGTGCCACCGGATGCTGGATCAGAGGAGGTTGGGACACCGACGGTGGGGAAGAGGGGGTGGTGCGACGAGGCGGCCAGGGTGCTGCCAGCCATGGGTGGTGGTGGCGGCAACGGTGGAGACACACGGAGCTCACTGAGGAGGAAGAAGAAAAGAGGCATGGGGGGCAGAGACAGGGGCGGATCTTGCCGGAGACGAGGTGGGAGTGGGGCTCTCACCGGAGCTTATTGTAGGGACGATCGGGCGGTGATTGAGAACAAGCCGAGGTCAAGATGTTGCTATGGTGCTGGTGTGGTGTTGCGAATGGGTAAGGTCAAGGATGAGGATAACTGAATATTCGATAGACGTATCTTGTGGGCTTCGACAAAGGCCCAAAGTTGGCTTCTTCTTCACTTACTCGATTACTCCTCTGTTTCCTCCCTATATTCGGTTCAAGCATGGCAGGCGCATCAGTGTAGCAGCATGGAGGCGATGACTACCGGAAGGGAGGGGGTACCAGCATTTGCAGGGGTAGACTTGAGCTTGATGGAGCTCCATTTTGAATCCACCCCTGAGCCAAAGCAACCCTAAAAACTGCAGCAGGGGGGAGGTGCTTTGGTTGTGGCTTCCTCGGTCGCCCCCGTCTTCGCCTCGTGTGGATCGCCCCTAAATTCTTCGTCTTCGCATCGCTCGTCATGTACAATGCAGGCGCTTAAAGGAGTGCTTAGTAATGAAAAACTGTTTTTTCATGCCACATAGGATAGATAATGTGCTTATTTTGAAACATCGATGCTTATTAAGCGTCCATGCTTAGTAGGTGCTTATATGTATATAAGCATCCAAACAATGATATTTGTATTGAAGGTCTTGATTCTTAAATAGATGCTTCCACTACTACAGAATTGCCCATTAGAGATGTGTCGGCGTATTATACACCAGGGCTCCCGCTCCCCCGCACTAAACACGGTTGACAGGCGGGCAGGGCGCGTCCGGGCCCACCGCCACGGCAAGCGGTAGGGCCACAGGGTGGTCGCCCAGTGGACACGTGGCGACCAGGCCACGCCACTGGGCGCCCAGCAAGGTGGTCGCCCAGTGGACACGTGGCGGCCAGGCCACGCCACTGGGCGCCCAGCAAGGTGTTCGCCCAGTGGACACGTGGCGATCGGGCCAGGCCACTGGGCACCCAGCACGGTGGTCGCCCAGTGGACACGTGGCGACCAGGCCACGCCACCGGACGCCCAGGAAGGTGGTCGCCCGATGGGCAGTGTGGCGACGGGGCCACTCCCCTGGTGCACCGCTCCCGAGGCTGCAGTACCAGGATCAAGGACATTTAATGCAAATCGTGCGCATTAAATGCAAAGCGTGGAAGATACAGTATGGCGGCGCGCCTTCCCCAGGAGCGTAATAATTACGGGTGGCGTCACGGCAGCACTTCACCCCCTGACGGAACGAGCGGCGTTGGTGGGTGTGGGGCCCAAGGCAGGGGTGTGACGGCTGCGGCAGGCATTAAATGAGGTGTAAGGACAGTGACGGGCGCATTTAATGCGCCCTTGGCAGTGTGATGAGTATGGCTTGCGGTGTAAGCCTTCCATGCGCCCCCGCCAGCCCAAGTATAAAAGGGAGCCGGGGTGCATGGGAGAGGGGGTTCGATCCATTGACGATAGGTTCCATTCTCTCAAGTTAGGATTCCAGATCATATCCCGCAAGACAAGCAATAGCAAGAGAAACAGGACTAGGGTTGTTACTCTTCGGAGGGCCCGAACCTGGGTAAACCCTAGCGTCCCCGTTCTTCTGAGCTTCCCCGATACTCCGATCTTCTTTCTTCCTCCGGCGATTGCCCCGAAAGCCCCCCATCTGAACCTCATAAGCACCCGATTCGGAGGTGCCTGTTGGCTAGTACGCCGACAGTGGCGCGCTCCTGGAGGATTAGCCCCCTGTGCCGCCGCGTCCGCCCGGCCTGGCAATACATGGGCCAGGATGATGGGATCCGGACGATCCCTGGAGGTAGGTTGCCACTCCCGGATCGCCCTCCCCTCCGCCTTTTTTGCTTTTTGCCTTCGCAGGTTCTGACGGCGCTTTCCTTCTTTTGTTTTTGCCAGCCGCCGGGAACTTGTCTTCCGCACTGATCGATGCGTGGATGGGGCAGCTGGGCGTGCCCAGCTCCGTCCCACCGTTCCCGGAGGGCGCGCTCCCACTATGCCGGATAGAGCCCAAGGAGCGCGCGGCGATTATCCGGGCAATGACGAAGATGGATGCCATGGGGATGCCTGATACAACAGCACACCAGGCGCCCCTGATGATCCGAGACCCCCCTCCCGCCGGCGATCAGGGGAGGGGCGACCAGGGTAGGCGTAGACGCCCTGCCGACGACGACGCCACCGGCGGGCCTTCCCAAAGACCCCGCCTCTCGGCGGGCAGTACTGCGCCTTCGCCTGTGCTGCTGGGCTCGGCCGGGGCGGGGTCCTCCACCGCCGCCGCGGGGAGCTCTTCTGCTGCCGCGGCGGGCTCCTCAACGGCAGTGGGGGGTTTGTCGGCCGGCACGGCCTCGTCCTCCCTCGCCCCCGCCGAGGTGGTGATATTGGACCCTCCGGCGCCGACTCTAGGAACGACGCTGCCGCCGCCACCGCCACCGGCTCCAACGACGACGCTACCGTCGCCACCGCCGCCGCCACCGGCGGCGTTTCTTCCTCCTCCGCCGCCGGCGCTGGTCCTTAGGCCGCCGGGACCAGCGCCGCCAGCAGCGCACGGGGGGCTGGTCCTTGCCCCGGGTGTGCCCCGCTTCCCGAGGCCGCCACCTAGGTACTTACTCAAAAACGCACACACAAAAAACAGTTAAGTCCATCCAAAATGCGTCTTACCACCGTCTTTTCTCTTCCTCAGGGTGCTTGCTCCGGACGTCCTCGCCGCCCAGGCCGTGGGCGATCAGGGCGCAGCGGCTGCGGGGACGCGCCACTCGGGGTAGCCGGGCCCCACGGCGGGCAGGTTGAGGGGGTTGACCCCCAAGTGGTCATCCTGCCAGCGCCGCGGCTCAGGCCCCGGGCTGTAACACCCCAAAATTGTGCTTTTCTTAAATTCATGTGTGATTTGGCACTTTGGTGAATTTTTGGAATTTTCTGGAATTTATTTGGAATTTATTTGAATTTATTCCATTTTAAAATAATTAAAGAATTAAACTTCGCAAATAAAATTTTATTGGAAATATTTTATTTGAGTCCAAAATGTTCCAAAATATTTTCCAGAATTTTTCTGGAATTTTTCTGAGTCTTTTGCTATTTTTAATGATTTAATTGAATTTCTGAGAATTTAATTGGATTAATTAAATCGAGTTGGTTTTACTGTTCCTCCGATCGACCGAGTCCGAAGTCGACTCGAGTCCGACTTCGTGCCCGGTTGGTCCAAATTAACCCGCTCGGCCGAACCCAAACCCGCGTGACCGTTGGATCTTGATCCAACGGCCACGATTGAGCCACGTCACCCGAGCCCGAGCCCGACCGAGCCAGCCAGCTCGCCCGAGTCCGACCCGAACCCAAACCCACGCACCGTTGGATCTCGATCCAACGGCTGTGATTGAGCCAGGTCATCCTCTCCGTGTCGCCGTCGGACTCCGCCGTCGCAACGGAGCAGGTCTCGGTTTCCGTGCGTTTCACGGACGCCGAGGGCTCTATTTATTGCGCCGTCACCCGTGTCGGGATCGCCACTTCATTGCGCACCCGTAGCCCTAACTCACCTCGCCTGAGCCGCCGTGGTTGCGCCGCTAGAGCTCGCCGGAGTAAGGAGAAGGAGCCACCGTGGTTTTCGTCAAATCCCGCCGCCGTCCACCGTCCTCCGTCGCCGTTGACCCCAGATCCGGAACCGTGAGATCAAGCCGCGTCGGTGAGCACCACTCACATCGCCGGAGCACGCCCGAAACGCCGTTGCCGTGGTCGTCGTCCCCAACCCCGGCAAGCCAGCGCCGCCGCAAGCCATCGGCCGACCCGAGCTCGCTCCACCGTTCGATCCAGATCCAACGCTCTAGATTGCGCCACGTCATCCCACAGTGAGAACCACGTGCGCCTCCCAGATCCATTCTCAACCGTTGGATCTAGATCCAACGGTCCAGATCAAACGCGTTAACCCAAACGCGTGAAAGCCAGATCTAATCTGGGCCGTTGATTGTCGAATCAACGGCCGAGATCGTGCCACGCGTCCAGGAAGGCTAAAATCCGCGGTCGTAGCGGCCTACACCCACGCGTGGCGACGCCGACACGCCGCGTGTCAGCGGCTTAGCCGCAACCACACCATGACGTCGGCCAAGACGCCCGCTGCCGATGGCCAAGGCCGTCGCGGTGACGCCACCCATGACGCCACCGGTGGGTCCCACCCGCCGACTGCGGCCGAGCTCACGCCGACGTCGGCAATGACGTCACCGAGGGACCCACTGTCGCTGACACGTGGAGCCGTGGGACCGAGTCCACGGTGGACCGAGCCAAACCATGGACCACGCCCATGAACCGCACCGACGCCACCGCCCAATCGTAGGCTGCCACGTGTCCTCGCCGACGCAATAATTAATTTCCGAAAAGAAAATGATTTATTAATTCGAAATAATGATTTGATTTTGTTTCAAACTTCAAACGCTTATAACTTTTATGCGTTTCAACTCCGATTTGAGTGATTCAAATTTCTAAATTTGTATAAAATTGAGATCTACCTAATTATGAATTTTATTTAATTTTTGGACTAAAGTTTTTCTCTGTAATATTATTTAATTGATTATTTAAACTTTAAATAATTATAACTTTTGCATTTTAACTCCGATTTGAACGATTCCAGTTCCTAAAAATTCATAAAATTATGTTCTCTCTGTTTATGGATTTTATTTGGAGTTTTGGGATGCTTTTGCCTATTGTTTATTTGTGTATTGCTATTTGCACGTATTACGAGTAGACGTTGAAGTGCCCGAAGGCTTCGAAGGAGAAGTGTTGACCCAGGAGCCAGCTCAAGACCAAGAACAAGTACTTTTTGAAGGCAAGTTATGCTTTGACCATGTTGATCCTATTTTGAAACCTATTTTGATTTAACTTATTGCATGCTAGTTCAATTAGAAAATACTTTATTTAAATATGGGAAATTAGATAAATGCCAAATTGCTGTATGACACCTTGATTACTTAAGTATGTGCCATGACCCCTTGTCACCCTAGTGTGGATTACTAGTTGGACATTACTGAACTGCCAACATGGGTTTGTAGATCGTTGTAGTATATGGCTTAGACCTGCTACGTACTCATGACATGATTTTTGGATAATCAAATGTTAATATTGACTTAATGATATATTGAACCTGTTTTGGGAAGGTATCATGTGATGTTGATGGCACGTGGTGCATGGTAATCAACTGGGGTTTGATAAATAGCTTTTGACCGGGGCATGTGGCAAGAATGATCAGGTGGGCCAGTTGTGGCACCAGGGAATGTTGGTTTGGTTCTTCGGGTAGTCTTGCCCTGGTCACCCTAAGGACTTAACCTTGCAAGCCTTTGAACTGGGTCTAACGTGCAACCACATGTTTGTAATGGGACGGACCTAGTTGACTAAGTTGCTAATAACGTACCTGTGGGACCTCAGGAGGTCAACTACACCCTTTGTGTAAGTTGTACGGGGGAGCGTACCGGGGCTGCGGCCAGGTACCCATCTAACGGTTGGTTGGACTAAACTTCGCCTTAGCTAAGGGAAGGGTTAGTGTGCAACAACCATGGAGGACCACCTGTATTGTTAGAAGTTTCCGAAAGACTTTGTTACGGGAACTCGCCTTTGTGGTGTTTGACTGTATCTTGTGGGTAAAGTGCATAACCTCTGCAGAGTATAAAATCTATTCGAATAGCCGTGTCCGCAGTATTGGACATCGCTCGGGAATTACAGTCAAGGGTTAGATTTTCTCAAAAATAACTTGGACTTGAAAGGTTGGGTTGGATTAATAATGATGTTGATGGAAATGTGGTTTAGGAATGGGAAGGATGTTGATTAAACTTCTGGAAAAGTTATTTATGCCATACTTGTTTCTAATGCTTTCGAATCTACTTATGCTACTTGTCAAATGCTGTTTTTACTGCAAATATACCTTGAGCTATTCCTTTGTATCAAGCCATGCATATAGTCTATTAGTTTGCATTCTGTGCATGACTTGCTGAGTACCAAGTACTCACCCTTGCCACAATACAACACCAGTTGAAGAGGAGACTACACCAGCTTTGGAGGAGGAGCTCCAAGAGGAACCGTCTACTTAGGGAGCGAGCCCAGTCAGTTGCCCGTGGTATACTGGATGGCGCCACGAAGTTATCTTATTTTCCGCTGCTATTATTTCTCTCTTAATAAGTTTCGCCTTGCGTGGCGTATATTTGTAACTTGACCATAAGGTCGAGCAACCAGTTTGACTATTTAATTAAAGTACTTTATTAGTATCGAGTGGTATGATTGTGATATTTACCGATGTTAAGACTGTGTGCACTAGCGCGTTCCTGGACTAGTGCTGAATACACAGAGGGTCCAGATTTGCAAATTCGGGTCCCGACACGGGCCCACTGGGCCCTTTGCCCACTCCGGAGCCCCCCACCGCCTCCATCCCTTCGGCAGACGCGGATGCTCTGCTGGCGGCTCTTAGCGAGCTCTACTCCAGCACAAGCAGCCGTCTGGTGACAAGCAAGGAGCGGCTGACGGAGGCGGGAGTCCAGATCAATCGCCTTCGCAAGGAGGTGGAGGACTCCCGCGAGCGGGAGGCGGGGCTGGAGCTGCAGCTGCTGAGGGAGCGAGAGCAGCGGGAGCAGAGCGCCTGCCGCGCTAAGGAGCTCTCCGCGGAGTTGGATGCAGAGAAGGTTGATCGGGTTCAGTCGGAGGCGGACACCCTGGAGATGCTGCGTCACGCCTTCGACCGAATGGTGGCCAGCCTTGCCCCCCTGGGACTGGTGCAGCCATCTCCGCGAGAGCGGCCGCAAAGACTCGATATCTTGCCTCGGCCGGATCGCGGACTTCCTCAGACACCTGCCCGCCGCCCTGACCGCCCGGTCTACCCAGGAGGGGCGCGCGGTTGCGGCGACCACGGCGAAGTACGTGCTGGCCTACTGCGCCAACCGTGACGCCAACTTTGATCCCACGGCCACCGTCCAGGGGATCGAGGGCGACTGGGCGCAGGCGGAGGAGCGGGTCCAAGACGCCACCGAGCAAGTTGCCGCACAGCTGGAGATGGAGAACCTCACCGGAGGCAAAGCCGAAGACGAGCGCCGAGGCCGACCTTGGCCCGGTTGCCGAAGACGTGGCGGCTGCAGAGGCGGTGGCAGAAGACGAGGAGGACCCCCCACTAGAGTAATTCCCCCCCTTTTTTTTTGCTTCCACCTGTAAGATACTCGACGCAAATCAAACTTAAATGAAATGGAAGCGCAAGCTTCCCATTATATCGCCCAGTGTCCATTTTTACTCCTACTCCACTGGTTCCGCACGAACAAGCACAAGACTATTTGAGGGCTCAGGAGGGGAGCACAACTTAAGGTCTTGTGCCAGGGAGTCTCCCCCTTGAACCCTTTGACCTAGCAGAGATCTTGCCACCCAGGTAGCCTCCAGGGAACGAACGCTTAGTGAGTCGTGGTAGGGCCTTAGGTTCTCGACAACGGTGTTCAAGTCACCGATCCCCACGGGGACACTCGGAGTGCCATGACCGTGCTGGGGAGCGTGCTGAACTAGCCGTCCAATCGCCCACCCCTGCACGCCGCCCTCACTTAGTGGTTTCGTCTTTGTTACCGGGCTCTTGTGAGGCCATAGGGTACCAAGGGCAAGTGCCCTGACACTGCCCAACGGTGGGCAAGAGACCAGAAAGAGAGCAGGGAGGACAATTATTAAAGAAAGTTAATACTTGATTTCAAATAAGAGGCCTTTCTCGACCAGTTGTGGTGAGGAAAACACACTCCGGCTGGTCGGGGAGCAGAGCCTGAGACTTACAACCGATCAAGGATAGAACTTGCGCAGGTTCTCTATGTTCTGTGAGTTCGCCAGTTCTTCGCCGTCCTCAGTGGCCAGCCTGACCGCCCCGAGACGAGAGACTGAGACTACCTTGAAGGGGCCCTCCCACTGGGGAGACAGTTTGTGCGACCCGGCATGCGACTGGATTCTTCGCAAGACCAGGTCGCCCATCGCCAGTGTTCTCTTACTGACCCGGGAGGCGTGGTACCGCCTGAGACTTTGCTGGTACCGCGTGGCGCGCAGGGCCGCCCAGTCCCGCGCCTCCTCTAGGAAGTTGACGTCGTCCCGGCGCAGATCCTCTTGATCTTCTTCCGCGAACGCCGCGACACGTGGTGATCCCAGCTCTAGCTTCGAAGGGAGAACAGCCTCCGCGCCGTAGACCAGGAAGAAGGGGTTCTCCCCGGTGGCCTGGCTAGGGGTGGTGCGAAGCGACCATAGCACCGCCGGGAGTTCTTCGGTCCACCGGGTCCCACGTTTGTGGAGTCGATCAAACGCCCGGGTCTTGAGGCCCTTCAGCACCAGCGCATTGGCCCGCTCGACCTGGCCGTTGCTCCTTGGATGGGCCACTGAGGCGAAACAGACCTTGGTGCCCATCTCTTCGCAGAAATCCAGAAAGGCCGCACTGGTGAACTGCGCTCTGTTGTCGGTCATGATGCGGTTGGCAACCCCAAAGCGAGTGAAGATCCCTTGCATAAACTTTACTGCAGCTGTGGCGGTAATGGTTCTTACCGCCTCGGCTTCCACCCACTTCGCGAACTTGTCGATGGCGACGAACAGATGGGTGTAGCCGCCTGTGGCCCGCGAGAACGGGCCCAGGATATCCAGCCCCCAGACCGCGAAGGGCCATGAGAGCGGGATAGTTTGCAGGGCCTGGGCTGGTTGGTGGATTTGCTTGGCGTGGAACTGGCACGCCTCGCACCTCCTCACCAGCTCGCAAGCATCCTGGAGGGCGGTTGGCCAATAGAACCCTTGGCGGAAAGCCTTTCCCGCCATCGTTCGCCCGGACATATGGCTCCCGCACACGCC
Organism: Rhipidocladum racemiflorum; assembly: GCA_036346355.1. Taxonomy (NCBI): domain Eukaryota; kingdom Viridiplantae; phylum Streptophyta; class Magnoliopsida; order Poales; family Poaceae; genus Rhipidocladum; species Rhipidocladum racemiflorum. Next base: position 29,086,897 of record CM070571.1, read on the forward strand.
TCCATGGATATCGGAGAGCAAAGTGCTCCCCTCTTCCCGAGTGATGCACTTTAAGAATTCGCTTTCTACCGTGATACAGGTGCCCGCCCACCAGGGTATAGCACTTGGCCTTTCGTGCTACCTTCTCTGCTGATGCATCATCGTCGGGGCACACTTGATCCCGCAAGTAGGCCAGGATCGGATCCATCCAGGTGCCTTACATGTCAAGTGCGGTGACCACAAGATGGTCGCCCGGGTACTCCGCCTGGCCGAGCGTTTCCACCGGATCCACTTTCCCTCCAGGAGCGAGGGCTGGAGCGGTATCACCATCGTCCCCACCGGAGACGGGGGTTGCGATGGACGGTCGCGGAAGCCTTTCTTCAAAGACCCCAACCGGGACAGGAGATCTCGTTGAAGCGAGATGAGCGAGCTCATTCGCTAAGTAGTTGTCGCGCCGGGGGATGTGGGTATATCCCAACCCTTCAAAGTGTCGCTCCAAATTCCTGACCTCCGCCAGGTATGCTGCCATGATAGGGTCAGGACAGGAGAAGCCCTTTCTTGCTTGATTGACGACCAGCAGGGAGTTGCCTTTTACTTGTAGGCGTCGAACACCGATGGCTGCGGCGGCCCGAAGCCCTGCCAGCAAGCCTTCGTACTCGGCGACATTGTTAGTGGCCTTGAAGTCAAGGGTGACCACGTACTTGAGGAGGTCCCCGGTCGGAGAGACCAAGAGGACCCCAGCCCCCGCGCCCTCGAGCCTGAAGGATCCATCGAAGAAAAGTGTCCAGGGGGAGGGTGCGGGGGCCTCTTCTGGTCCGGCCTCAGCCGGAGTCCACTCGACGACGAAGTCCGCCAGCCTTTGACTTTTTATGGCGGTGCAAGGGGCGAACTTGACTCCGAATTCCCCCAGCTCGATGGACCACTTTGCAATGCGGCCCTCAGCTTCACGATTGTGGAGAATCTCACGCAGGGCGTAGGAGGAGACCACCGTGATTTCCCTTCCTTGGAAATAGTGTCGCAACTTCCTTGACGCCACCAGGACGGCATTCACCATCTTCTGAGCCTGCGGGTACCTTGTTTCCGCGTCGTGCAGCACCTTGCTGATGTAGTAGACCGGCCACTGGACGCCTTCTCATTCAAGCTAGCTCTCAGATCTTCGCGATCGCCCCTTGACTCGGGGGAACCGTGGGAAAAAGTGGAAGCGCGTGCATGTCCCCCTGTATCAGAGGGGGCTGCAACCAGGGCTCCCTTCCCCTTGTCCCGGACCTTGACGCTGGGAGAAGTTATCGTGTGGCGGCTGGAACCCTGCGCTTCGGTCGCGCGTGCTCCTTGCCGCCACGCGTCTTAAGCCCCTACCGGGTTGCCGCCTCAACCTGCTATTGGGCAGCATCGACTAGACGGGCGATATCCCGCAGCCACGGGGTGGCTGGGGTGTCGCCCCCTAGCGGAACTGGAGGATGATCGAGGAGTAGCCGAGCCGCATGAAGGCTCCGCGCGGGGGTATCATTCCCCAGCATCAAACGCCGTTGAAGCAGTGGCCCGGCGCGGGGCCATGCGCGCGTTCCTCCGGCCGAGGGACCTGGCCGACCGGCGCTTTTCCGGCGCCGGATCGCTACGGCGCGCTCTCCTCGGGTAGATTGCTGCGCTTGGAGTGCGACTCCGCCATGCAAACAATCGCCACTACTTCTTTGAAGCTTTAAGCAGGAAACAAAAGAAAGAGGGCGATCTAACCACCAAGAGCCCCTACCTGGCGCGCCACTGTCGGCGTACTAGCCAACAGGCACCTCCGAATCGGGTGCTTATGAGGTTCAGACGGGGGGCTTTCGGGGCAATCGCCGGAGGAAGAAAGAAGATCGGAGTATCGGGGAAGCTCAGAAGAACGGGGACGCTAGGGTTTACCCAGGTTCGGGCCCTCCGAAGAGTAACAACCCTAGTCCTGCTTCTCTTGCTATTGCTAGTCTTGCAGAATATGAACTGGAATCCTAACTTGAGAGAATGGAACCTATCGTCAATGGATCGAACCCCCTCTCCCATGCACCCCGGCTCCCTTTTATACTTGGGCTGGCGGGGGCGCATGGGAGGCTTACACCGCAAGCCATACTCATCACACTGCCAAGGGTGCATTAAATGCGCCCGTCACTGTCCTTACACCTCATTTAATGCCTGCCGTAGCCGTCACACCCCTGCCTTGGGCCCCACGCCCACCAACGCTGCTCATTCCGTCAGGGGGTGAAGTGCTGCCGTGACGCCACCCGTAATTATTACACTCCTGGGGAAGGCGCGCCGCCATACTGTAGCTTCCACGCTTTGCATTTAATGCGCACGATTTGCATTAAATGTCCTTGATCCTGGTACTGCAGCCTCGGGAGCGGTGCACCAGGGGAGTGGCCCGTCGCCACTCGCCCATCGGGCGACCACCTTCTGGCGCCTGGTGGCGTGGCTCGTCGCCACGTGTCATCGGGCGACCACTGCGTCGGGCGCCAGCGGCTCGCCCGACGCCACGCGTGTCCACTGAGCGACCACCTTGCTGGGCGCCCAGTGGCGTGGCCTGTTCGCCACGTGTCCACTGGACGAACACCTTGCTGGGCGCCCAGTGGCGTGGCCTTGCCGCCACGTGTCCACTGGGCGACCACCTTGCTGGGCGCCCAGTGGCGTGGCCTGGTCGCCACGCGGTTCACCGACGACCACCCCTGCGGGTTCTACCGCTTGCCGTGGCGGTGGGCCCGGACGCGCCCTGCCCGCCCGTCGACCGTGTTTAGTGCGGGGGAGCGGGAGCCCTGGTGTATAATACGCCGACAAGATGGTTCACAAATATCATCAGAGACAGCTTTGTGAACCGTCTCTAACAATGGGTCAGTGATAGTAGAGCCACTTCACATACGGTTTTATTAACCGTCTGTGATAATAATCTTACAGACGGTTCTTATTTAGAACCGTCAGTGATATATTAATTCTACTTGTAGGATCGAAGTATACGAATATAGCAATCAGAGGGGGGGTGAATGATTGTGCGGAAGCTAAAACCAAATTCTTGACCTATTAAAAGTTCACCCCAAAACAGAACCAAATAATTGCCTCGTTTTCGACAAAAACAGAATGACAGAGGTTTGGTAAAACGAGAATTCCCGGAGATCCAACCGTCGAAACGATCTGAAATTTGGACACAAGAAACTAGATTCCAATACGAATCGAACCCAAAAAGAATCAGCTCGATCGGACTTACGGATCAAAAGTTATGAGCTTCGCAAGCTTGCTGTTCCAGAACTTGACGAAAACTAATCTAATCAAAACTTCAAGATTAAACAAGAACGACAAAAGATTGATCAACTAGACTTTGAGAAACACTAGATCAATACCCTAGAGAGGTTTTTGATGGATCAAATCAAGATAAAACTCAACGATCAAAAACCAATCTAGAATTAGAACAAGCATGCAAACAAGAACCAAAACAGAAAATACTGTAGCGACGTGGTTATCAGAGTACGCAAAAATCTTGGAAGAATTGATCTTTATTTCTTGTCTAAAATACTCTCATCAAAAGAGTACAAACCCTAAAACCAAGCTCAAAGCTTGATGCGCTCAGCTCTACTTGGTGCCTTTCAACAGAGACCCCACCTATTTAAAGCACCAACTCACAAAGAGTTCTCAATACGATTCCTATTCCCTAGAAGGAATCCGTGATCCAACTCAACTCTACTTGGCCCAACCAGGCCGAGTACAACTCTTGCACGCCGTATGGCAACCCTACCATACTCACGTGACTAACACTTTGCACGCCGTATGGCCACCGCCATACTCACGTGACTAACACTTTGCACGCGAATGACCTCCTGCCATTCTCACGTGACTAACCATTCTTCATGTGCACCATTCTCTTAGCCCGAACGCCCCGCATGACATCCTTGACCACCAAGACCTCAGTTCCTCCTGAACCTAGTCCCGAACCTCGGTTCCTCCATGAACCTAGTTCCGGTCCCGCCATCGACCACATTCGCCTTCGAGCAATACCGCACATGAACAAACCACAAACAAATCCGAGCACAAGTCCACGACTTGACTCAATGTCAATCCATGCAACTACTCACATGAGCATTGCATAAAGTCCACTTCGAAAGAAGCATCATGAAATCATTACAAATTTCAAATTCACATTCAAAATTCAAATCCAAATCGCTCAAAAATCCTAATTGAGCGGAAACGATTCACTTACTGGGACAAACAAAGTTGGTCCGTTGTATATGAAAAGTTTCTGTTCCAAGAAGCCAACCAAACGCGGAAAAACACGCTCACAACGGACAAACAAAGTTGGTCCGCTGTACATGCAAAATGGCTTCGGTCATGAGCTCAAAACAAGTTCACAACGGACCCGTAAGCTTGTCCTACAAGAACGCAGCACGCCGGTTTCACAAAAGTAAAACCCTAGAAAAAGTCCATTCACGACGGACAAAAAGAATTAGTCCGTTGTACATGTGAAAATCTTGGTTCCAAGAAATTATCCAAACCGAAAAAGCTTGTTCACAACGGACCAAGAAAAAGCTGTCCGTTGTACATGTGAAAAATGACTTGGTCATGGGCTCAAAAACATGTTCACAACAGACCCAAAAACACCGTCTGTCGCAGATGGGAAACTTCTTGTTTCTTGAGAACTTTGTCCGCCGCTAATGCGTAACTTATCGCTTTCTTGTCAAATTGTCAAAACACATGAACAAACACATTTTGCAAATTCAAATCTAAGTTAATTTTTCAGTTCAAAGCCAATTTTTCAGCACATGATTTCACAATCTCCCCCTTGATGAAAACATTGGCAACACCACTTAGAATTGATCATTTGGCATTCACTTTACCAAAGATTTTGAAATCCAAAGGATCAAAGACCAAAGTAAGAAAACACAGAAATCCCTTTTTGACCAAAATGCAAAACAAAATCTCCCCCTGAGAATGAAAATGTGTGTGAATGTGCAATGCGCCCAAAAATTTCAAAATCTCCAAACTTCTCCCAAAATTTCCAAAAACAACCCAATTTCCAAAAACAACTCTCCCTTTTTCTTTAAACTTTTCAAAGAAAGATTTCCAAATTTCTCCCCCTTTGACAATGGATTCATCAAGAGTAAAAGAGAGAACAGGTTCAAAATTTTTCCTGAAACAATGATTTCACAAAGAGAAACAAGGGAGTGCCAAGATAGGAAAAGACTAGCTCATTCGATCATATAACCTTATATATCACATAACATGCCAAATACACGATCTTGATGTGATTTTAACAAGTTAGGGAATGACATGCATCTCAACCTCAATTCAGTCAACTATAGCCAAGTACTAAGCAAAACCTTTAGAAGAAAAACAAAGGCTCAAAGTTGAAGCAAATAACAAATCAGTATGAGCAAGTAGTTTCAACTCCAATCTAGTGGACCAATTTAATCTTTAAACAAAGAATCGCATGTGGCATGCTTGAAGCATACTTCTTTTATTTCCTTGGAGTGGCATGCTTGAAGCATACATCTTGTCTTTTGAGGGAATGGCATGCTTGAAGCATACATCTTATCTTTTAGGGAAAGCATCCTGAAGCTCATAACTTGAGGCTTTTGCTTTTAACAACCCTTTTTTATTGATTCCCTTTTCTTTTCATTTTTCTTTGATTATAAACATGCAAAAGTGATTAAAAGGTCTTATGAAAGAGAAAAGTTGAAACCACACTTGCTTCATAGCCCAAATTTGTCAAGAGAATTCAATATCAAGCCTAGAAGAGTGATATATCACAGAGTATTTAGCTATAGGCAATCAGTCCAGGGAATTTCGCAATGCCATTTTTAGTTCAAATGAGACAATTATATATTAGCTCAATTACATAACATATAAAGAAATATGATAAAGTGAGCTCATTAAGTGAAAGAACTTGGCAAAGAAACTCCCCCTCAAAACAATCCCATTGGATGAATAATTCCAAGTTCTCCCCGAATAAAAGCAAAACGAGAAGAAGACAAAGGTTTTGTGAAAATGTCTGCCAATTGATGTTCAGTATCCACATGATGAAGCACAATTTTTTCTTTTTCAACATGATCTTTAAGAAAGTGAAATCCAATATCAATATGCTCAAGAAAAGGGATTACTCAAGAGGTGGCACGAACCAAATCAAATCAACATCCTCCAAAGTCAACATCAGAAAAAACTCTTAAACTAATCCATGAGGAAGCAGAAAGCCAAATGCCAAAATCTTGAGTTCTATGAAGATACCTGAAAATCCTTTTGATAGCTTGTCTATGTGAAGCACGTGGGAAGAGTCTCTCATGTAAACCTCTAATTATCTCGTCCTCAACAGCATTATCATCATCTTTATGAACAAAGACACTCTCCCCCTGAACATATGCACTTGTACCTGCATCATTTGAACTAGTGCCTTTTGCGAAAACAGAAGTGGAAGAAGCATCTCCAAAGGCAACACTTTCATCATGAGATGCACGAGTGAAGGAGAACCAAATCTTATCACTGAACATATGAAGTGAGCATCCGAAATTCACTAGCCACATGTTCTCCCTCCTCGCGTGAGAAGCCTACATAGAAGCAGAAAGTGTCGAGGTCTCGGTACTGGGGTTAGAAATAAGATGTTTAGGAATCCAGTACTGAGACACACGACGCACAATAGTAGGCACAACACGAGTATTCTTATGCACAAAATCAGATTTGCCTTTTCCCGTGTTTTTAGCATCAAAAGGTGTTTGTTTCACCCTAGGCACATAATGAGAAATGAAACGTGCCTGTCTGAAATTAGACCTAGCCTTAGTTCTTTCTTTCTTTTGTTGTTTGGCTAGTCTAAAGCAGAAATTCACCAAATGACCATCTTTCCCACAATGAGTGCAATTGTACTTAACATATGGTTTGGCATTAGAAGTAACTTTTGCACTTGAAATAGTGGGAGATAGAGTGCCGCCAGATTTAATCAAAGTTCTTTTAGACTCATTATCAATTTTCACATTTTTGCTCTCAACAGTTTTAGTAGAAGCATGAGAGTTAAAACCTAAACCCTGTTTGTTGAAGCTCACTTTAGATTGATCTAAAATCATGTTCAAATTTTTCTTCCCTTTAGTGAACCTAGAAAGAGAATCTTGCAAGTAGTCAACCTTTTTAGCAAGATTTAAACAATTATCACAAGGAGTGTCAATTTTAGCTTGCTTCTCGGCAATTTGAACACGAGTTAATTTCATGAGTGAACATGTCATTTGTTAATTGGATAACTCTACAATTTGCATCTTTTAATTTCAACTCAAGAATAGAACATTTAGAGCAAGCAATTTGATCATGTAAACTATCAAGAGAGCAACCAATATTTTTCACAAGTTTTTCATTTTTCAATTGTTCGGCATAAACTTGTTCTAGTTTAATCACATGTTCCTCTTTTAGTGACTTAATTTCAAATTTGAGATCTAAGCAAGTATCACAAATATTTTCCGAATTTGAATTTCTAAGATCAAAGTTTTCAGATTTTAGCATGGATAGATCTTTTTCTAAGCTTTTATTTTTGAGTGAAGATTTTCTTAAAGATTTTCTCAATATGACTAAAACTTCACAAAGCTCATCGTATGAAGGTATTACCTCATCACCGCCGCCGGAGGTGTCAGCCGTTGTCACTAGAATCACTAGTGTTCCCTTTGCCATGAAGCATAGTCCGTGAGATCCTTCTCATTCAGCTTCGCTTGCTTCGCTTCCTTCTCATCTTCGCCTGAGTCATCAATGTCGCTTAAGTCTAAGCGACCAATTGCCTCGAAGACTTTGTTGAGCATCTTCTTTGTCCGTTGTTTATTTTTATCCTTGCTCTCTCTTGGCCGGAAGGACTTGGAGGAGTTGCTTTGCTCCTTCTCCTCTCTATCTTTGTTCTTGAAACAGTTAGCACGGATGTGCCCGGCCTTGCCGCAGTTGTAGCAGTGGATGGAGGCTCCTCTTCTCTCCCTTGATCTCATGTAAGCTGCATTGACACGCTTGGAAAGAAGAGCAAGTGTATCTTCTGGTATTTGATCTAGTTGTTCATCACTAAGAGCACTCAAGGCATAAATGGAATATGATGATGAAGAACTAGTAGCATTATCACATGAAGAAGAATTTGCATTAAGAGCCAAAGAGTTATCATTGGATGTTCTGGAAACAATGTCTATTTCAAAAGTCTTGAGACTAGAATAAAGTTTATCCAATGTCATTTCACTCATCTTGTGAGCCTCCCTAAAAGCAGTTACTTTCATTTGCCAGATTTTAAGATCAAGAGAAGATAAGAAATGTCTAGCATTTTCAGAGTCAGTGTATTGTACATCAACAGCTCTAAGATTGTTTAAGATTCTATTAAAGCGAGCAAAACAATCACCTAATGATTCTCCAGAGTTCATTTCAAATCTAGTGTATTCCTTTTTAAATTGATCTTGCTTAGCCTCTTTGACAGAGTCAGTGCCTTCATGATAATCTTGAAGAGATTTCCAAATTTCATGAGCAGTGAGTAAATAACAGACTCTATCGAATTCTTTTCTAGCAAGTCCTTGAAGCAATATGTTTCTAGCTCTATTATTATTTTCAACATCTTTTTCAAACTCGATTTTATCAATATCATCATTTGAAGGAAGCTTGTATGGAATCTTTACCTTGCGCCAAATAGCGTTACCTTGAGCTTGAAGATATGCAGTCATCCGGATCCGCCAGTGGGGGAAGTCTGTGCCATCGAAGATTGGCGGCTTGTTTGAGTATTTCTCTGTTGCCATAACTTACCGTTTACTAATCACCTGTTAAGATGGATTAGTAGAACCTTGCTCTGATACCACTTGTAGGATTGAAGTATACGAATATAGCAATCAGAGGGGGGGTGAATGATTGTGCGGAAGCTAAAACCAAATTCTTGACCTATTAAAAGTTCACCCCAAAACAGAACCAAATAATTGCCTCGTTTTCGACAAAAACAGAATGACAGAGGTTTGGTAAAACGAGAATTCCCGGAGATCCAACCGTCGAAACGATCTGAAATTTGGACACAAGAAACTAGATTCCAATACGAATCGAACCCAAAAAGAATCAGCTCGATCGGACTTACGGATCAAAAGTTATGAGCTTCGCAAGCTTGCTGTTCCAGAACTTGACGAAAACTAATCTAATCAAAACTTCAAGATTAAACAAGAACGACAAAAGATTGATCAACTAGACTTTGAGAAACACTAGATCAATACCTAGAGAGGTTTTTGATGGATCAAATCAAGATAAAACTCAACGATCAAAACCAATCTAGAATTAGAACAAGCATGCAAACAAGAACCAAAACAAAATACCGTAGCGACGTGGTTCTCAGAGCACGCAAAAATCTTGGAAGAATTGATCTTTATTTCTTGTCTAAAAATACTCTCATCAAAAGAGTACAAACCCTAAAACCAAGCTCAAAGCTTGATGCGCTCAGCTCTACTTGGTGCCTTTCAACAGAGACCCCCACCTATTTAAAGCACCAACCCACAAGAGTTCTCAATACGATTCCTATTCCCTAGAAGGAATCCGTGATCCAACTCAACTCTACTTGGCCCAACCAGGCCGAGTACAACTCTTGCACGCTGTATGGCAACCCTACCATACTCACGTGACTAACACTTTGCACGCGTATGGCCACCTGCCATACTCACGTGACTAACACTTTGCACGCGAATGACCTCCTGCCATTCTCACGTGACTAACCATTCTTCATGTGCACCATTCTCTTAGCCCGAACGTCCCGCATGACATCCTTGACCACCAAGACCTCAGTTCCTCCTGAACCTAGTCACGAACCTCGGTTCCTCCATGAACCTAGTTCGGTCCCGTCATCGACCACATTCGTCTTCGAGCAATACCGCACATGAACAAACCACAAACAAATCCGAGCACAAGTCCACGACTTGACTCAATGTCAATCCATGCAACTACTCACATGAGCATTGCATAAAGTCCACTTCAAAAGAAGCATCATGAAATCATTACAAATTTCAAATTCACATTCAAAATTCAAATCCAAATCGCTCAAAAATCCTAATTGAGCGAAAACGCATTCACGACGGACAAACAAAGTTGGTCCGTTGTATAAGGAAAAGTTTCTGTTCCAAGAAGCCAACCAAACGCGGAAAAACACGTTCACAACGGACAAACAAAGTTGGTCCGTTGTACATGCAAAAATGGCTTCGGTCATGAGCTCAAAACAAGTTCACAACGGACCCCAGAAGCTTGTCCGGCGCAAACGTGCCACGCTCGGTTTCACAAAAGTAAAACCCTAGAAAAAGTCCATTCACGACGGACAAAAAGAATTAGTCCGTTGTACATGTGAAAATCTTGGTTCCAAGAAATTATCCAAACCGAAAAAGCTTGTTCACAACGGACCAAGAAAAACTGTCCGTTGTACATGTGAAAATGACTTCGGTCATGGGCTCAAAAACATGTTCACAATGCACCCAAAAACATCGTCCGTCGCAGATGGGAAACTTCTTGTTTCTTGAGAACTTTGTCCAGCGCTAATGCGTAACTTACTGTTTCTTGTCAAATTGTCAAAACACATGAACAAACACATTTTGCAAATTCAAATCTAAGTTAATTTTTCAGTTCAAAGCCAATTTTTCAGCACATGATTTCACACTACTGACGATTTGTAATATGAACCGTCTGTGATATAAATCCTATCACTAACGGTTCCTTATACCAACCGTCTGTGATAGTGTAGATATCACAGTCGGTTTAGTGTATGAACCGTCTGTGTTATACAAACTATCACAGAAGGTCCACATGTATGAACCGTCTGTGATATTTATATCACAGACGGTGCTTAGTTGTGAACCGTCTACTCTGTCATTTACAGTACATTGATCATCATCTGGATGTTCACGTCTGATCCTCTGCACTTCCTGCAGATCAACACAGAGTTCGTAGGCATGAATAATGGCTGAAACAACCAACTGCCTTCCCATGACAAATTTAGACGACAAATGACGTTAGTGGAATCTGACAGGAAAATGACGAAATGATGAAAGAAAAAGGGATGACCAATTAAAAATATCATATGAAGGACCAAAAAAAAAGAGTTATATATGATCTTCGCATGAGGACATGAAACTTTGGCCGCGGCCTTTCAATATGCATCGAAACATTTATCATAAATCTAAATGCTCTAAAATAGGAAATCGAACCAATTTTTTAAGACTTGTACAGAATAATCAAGATCTCCTTCCAAGGGAAAGGTACAGTTACCTATGGGGCAGAGATCAGGAATGGATTCAAAGTCGTTTTCCTCTCTTTCCATGAGACTAATCAATTCTTCCAGCATGCAAGCATTGGACTGAAAACGGTAATCCATAATTTAGGAGCCTAGCCTATGTAAAACCCACTATCCAACACCTGCAAGTTGCAAATGAAAACAAAATCAGTTTCATTAGTTAAGAGTCCATGTCAAAAAGGTGACCAGTGACTGCAGCGGAGCATGGTGTAAGCGTTTTTGTCTGAAGCTGCCGTGTTTCCATCCTGTGACGCATAAAAATCTGAAAAAGAAAGCACAGATATACGACAAGATATATGTCTGCACTAGTGGTAAGATATAGTATGGCATATGTATACTTGGAAAATCCTATATAGTACCTGAAGATGGCTCTTGATATGAGATATGTTGACTCCCTTCATGCCCATCAACTGAAGATCAACACAGAAGCATTATTACATCCATTTCATCGATCACAGAGACATTACAAGCATCATTACATCCATTTCACAAATCATCAGATACATAGAGACATTACATCCATTTCAACGATCACAGATCATCACAAGAACTATCCGTACATCCATTTCAGCAAATAAACTGAAAAAATAGAATTGCTTTGACTAATGACAGTACAAGTGGCAATACAGAGATAAACCTAACTCTTGCAGTTAGGCACCTGCGTAGAACTCGCCTTTTTTACTAATGACTTCAGTGACTAGGAAAAAAGAAAGTTTTCCTCGAATGGCCTCCAGTTCCCTGTCGTTCAACGAAGTTTTATCGTTATTCATTTGTGTTGCATTGACGAGGAGATGCATGTTATGGCAAACATAAAATCCACATCGGTTATTGCCCTGTCCCTGTTGGTGGCACTGCAAAAATAGAATTGCTTAGTTCCAGAATCATTATTACGGAGTTTGATATAGGATTATACTGTATAGAGGATACCGGAAACTTGAAATCGTGCTGCAACGCTTTATCCCCGCTTTTAACAGAAGAATCTCGCAAAGCTTTAACCGACCTACGTGATTTAACGAGGTTAGCCTCAGCTATTCCAAGAGCAACAACCACCTTAAACAACGTGGTTACCTGGTGATTAACAGTGCGATAGGTTTCAAGTCGTGGTTGCCGGTATGTGAGGAATCAACGTAAATCACTCAGTTCTTGGCCATATGAATTACAATTAGAACCCAGTGAAACCTGCATAGGTATGTCACCATGGTCAATTAGCACCAAAGTATTGTGTGCACATTACAAATGAGAGTATAGCAAGTCGGGCAGTACTTACCCTGGGTTAAAGGGTAAAAGTATGAAACTTTTATCTTTTTGAGCATCCAAGGCATGTCGCATGTATTCCTCTACAGCTTTTGCATCTTGGTTTATTGTTTGCTGCGAGACTAAGAGTGGGTCGAGGAAACCCACCGATCTATTGTTCTTTCTCGCCTCGCGTATCATGTATCTATATATACAAAAGTTAGGCAAAGGGGTCACTTCATAGATGGTTATATATATATATGACATTTATCGGTATTACAGGGAAGACACACTCACAAGTCCAGCATCTTAAGAGCGAGGCGTCGAGGTTGAAGAGATCGAACAGGTCCTGGAAGCCGACCGCGAAGAAGCCCCCCGATGCCTCGTTGAATAGATGCTTAGGCTTGTAGCGGACCATGATACTTGTTGCACGTTCTGTCTCTGGCTTGTTAGCTTCTCTCATGTAATAAGTATGCAGGCTTTTGCAGCAGTAAGTCAATGTCTTCATGCGATCTTCCGTTAGTAAAGGCTCTCCTAGTTTGAATAACCGGGCCAACGGGGCAATCGGATAGTCCAAGGCTTTCGCTATCTGTTTAGCTCGCCTTCCCTTTCTTTCTTGGATAGGAAATCTTCACGGGAGACGAGGGGAGGGGAGAGCAATCAAAGTCAAAGTCGAAGGGAGGTAATTGTGGTGGAGGAAGGATAGGTATTTCTGGTTGAGGAAGTAGAGATATTTCTGGTGGAGGTACTTCTGGTGGAGGAAGTAGAGGTATTTCTGGTGGAGGATGGATGTCTAGGGAGATGTCGCTGCTGGGCCACTGGATGAATGTGCCAATGACATCCCCCAGTGTCTGAAGCTCGTCATTTGGCGGCAATTGTAGCGTGACGATCTTGAAAATGTCATGAACGCCGTCCACGTTGACCTTCGTGAAACCCGGCGCTAGCAGGGTACCGTGCACCATCGCCCCTTCAGTGGATGGATACGCGAGGCCCCAAGCAGCCTGTATAGGAGGGGAGCAATTGGCAACTCTCACCTGGAGATTGCACCGGGTGGGCTCCTACACAACGGTACCCAATTAGCTAATGTGAATTCATGATATATCTATGGAGCATTCAAGTGATCTAAATTAGTATACCTTGATGTCACAGACAGGGAATTTGCCGTCGTGTTGACCCTGGTCAGGGGCGGATGCACAGCTGCTCTTACGTGTAGCGGGGCTGAACCCTTGGGCTTCCACATGCTGTGTGTTTTGAGCATTGAGCCTTTCCTCGAGGCTTCTTATCCTATCATTGAATTCTCCTCTCAGCCTGTCCTCAAGATCCTTCACAATCTTTTTCTCGTGCTCGTCTCTACCTCTCTTCTTACTCCGGTACATGTGAGTGTCTTCGAAACCCGTTTTCCAGGGAACGAAAGCCCCTTTGCCTCGCGTGCGACCAGGGTGTTCCTTGTTTCCCAATGCCGTGGAGAGTGCATGTAACACCCCAAAATTTTGCTTTTCTTAATTTCATGTGTGATTTGGCACTTTGGTGAATTTTTGGAATTTTCTGGAATTTATTTGGATTTATTTGGAATTTATTTGAATTTATTCCATTTTGAAATAATTAAAGAATTAAACTTTGCAAATAAAATTTTGTTGGAAATATTTTATTTGAGTCCAAAATGATCCAAAGTATTTTCCAGAATTTTTCTGGAATTTTTCTGAGTCTTTTGCTATTTTTAATGAATTAAATGAATTACTGCGAATTATTTTAATTATTAAATCGCTGGAAAATGCGAGTGGGTTTGCATCGCTCATCCGACCGAAGCCGCACTGAAGTCGGACTCGAGTCCGACCCGAGCCAAATAGTCGGTCGAACCCAACCCTAACCTGTTGATCCCGACCGTTGGATCGAGATCCAACGGCCCGGATTGGATCGCATCGGCTCGAGCCGAGACCGACCGGACCGGTCGCGCTCGCGGCGATCGTGGGCCGTTGATCGTGCCACGTGGACGGTCGATCGTCGTCGCCCCCGTCGGATCCGGCCGACTCGCCGCCGCCGCCGCCGTGGAAAACTAGGTTTCCGTGTCCCGCGCGGAAGCCGAGGCTATTTAATGCCCGGATCACGCCCCGAGGATCGCCTGGACCTTGCGCAGCCACTGCCCTAGCTCACCGAGCCTCAGCCGCCGTAGATCCGCCGGAATCGCTCGCCGTAGTTGAGCGCCACTCCGCCGCGGTTTTTGCCTCGTCTCGCCGCCGTCCGCCGTCTTCCGCCGAGTTGGAGCCCAGTTCCGGAGTCCTCAAGTCAAGGCGCACCCGTGGGTACCTCTCACTCCGTCGGAGAAACCCCGAAGCGCCGTCGGGCTCGTCGTCGTCTCCGTCTCCGATTCTTTGCAGCTCCGGCGTCGCCATCGACCTCGCGAAGCTCAGGCGCCGTCCGATCTTGATCGTGCGGTTGAGGTGAGTTCACGTGTTTCCAAACCCGATTAGATCCGACCGTTGGATCAAGATCCAACGGCCCACGATCGCCACGCGTCGTAGTAGTGTTAATGTAGGATTAGATCTCGACCGTCCGATCTAGATCGAACGCCCACGATCATCGAGTAGTTTTCAACGTGTTAACCCTGGATCTAATCGCGCCGCTGATTTTCAAATCAACGGACACGATCGTGCCACGGTCTGGAAGCCGAAGCCGCCGCGCCCACGCCGCTGGCAGTGTGGTCACTGACACGCTGGGCCCGCGTGTCAGCGGCTTAGCCGTAACTGCACCATGACGTCACCCATGACGTCATCGGTGGGTCCCACCTGTCAGCACCGTGGGCTGAGCCCCGCTGACGTCAGCGATGACGTCACCCGAGTGGTCCCACATGTCGGGCCTCACGTGAGCCGTGGACCAGGTCCACAGAGACCCGAAGCCGAGCGTGGACCGAGTCCATGGATCGCCGACGCCAGCAGACCAATCCAAAGGCTGCCACGTGTTCATGCCGACTCAATAATTAATTTCCAAAAGAAAATGATTTATTAATTCGAAATAATGATTTGATTTTGTTTCAAACTTCAAACGCTTATAACTTTTATGCGTTTCAACTCCGATTTGAGTGATTCAAATTTCTAAATTTGTATAAAATTGAGATCTACCTAAATATGAATTTTAATTAATTTTTGGACTAAAGTTTTTCTCTGTAAAATTATTTAATTGATTATTTAAACTTTAAATAATCATAACTTTTGCGTTTTAACTCCAAATTTGACGATTCCAGTTTCTAAAAATTCATAAAATTATGTTCTCTCTGTTTATGGATTTTATTTGGATGTTTGGACACTTTTTGCCTATTGTTTATTCGTGTATTTGCTATTTGCACGCTTTACGAGTAGACGTTGAAGTGCCGGAAGGATTCGAAGGAGAAGTATTGACTCAGGATCCAACTCAAGACCAAGAACAAGTACTTTTTGAAGGCAAGTTATGCTTTGACCATGTTGATCCTATTTCGAAATCTATTTTGATTTAAACTATTGCATGCTAGTTCAATTAGAAAATACTTTATTTAAATTTGGGGAATTAGATAAATACCAATTTGCTGTATGACACATTGATTACTTAAGTATGTGCCATGACCCCTTGTCACCCTAGTTGTGGTTTACTAGTTGGACATTATTAACTTGCCAACATGGGTTTAGACCGTTGTAGTAAACTGCTTAGACCTGCTACGTGCTCATGACATGATTTTGGACAAACAAATGTTAATATTGACTTAATGATATATTGAACCTGTTTTGGAAAGGTATCATGTGATGTTGATGGCACGTGGTGCATGGTAATCAAGCGGGGTTTGATAAACGATTTCGGCCAGGGCATGTGGCAAGAGTAAACAGTGGGCCATTGTGGCATTGGGAGTGTTGATTTGGTTCTTGGGTAGTCTTGCCCTGGTCATCCTAAGGACTTAACCTTGCAAGCCTTTGAACTGGTCTAACGTGCAACCACATGTCTCAGTAATGGGACGGACCTAGTTGACTAAGTTGCTAATAACGCACTGTGGGACCTCAGGAGGTCAACTACACCCTTTGTGTAAGTTGTACGGGGAGCGCATCGGCCGAGGCCAGTACCCATCTAACGGTTGATTGGCCTAGACTTCGCCTTAGCTAAGGGAAGGGTTAGTGCGCAATAACCGGGAGGACCACTTGTATTGTTAGAAGTTTCCGAAAGACTTTGTTACTGAACTCGCCTTTGTGGTGTTTGATCGTATCTTGTGGGTAAAGTGCATAACCTCTGCAGAGTATAGAATCTATTCGAATAGCCGTGTCCGCGGTATTGGACATCGCTCGGGAATTACAGTCAAGGGTTAGATTTTCTGAAAATAACTTGGTTTTGAAAGGTTGGGTTGGATTAATAATGATGTTGATGGAAATGTGGATTAGGATGGGAAAGATGTTTATTAAACTTTTGGAAAGTTAATTATGCTATACTTGTTTCTACTGCTTTCGAATCTACTTATATTACTTGTCAAATGTCAAGCATCGCAAATATACCTTGAGCTATTCCTTTGTACCAAGCCATGCATATAGTATATTAGCTCTGCATTCTGCATGACTTGCTGAGTACCAAGTACTCACCCTTGCCACCCTACAACACCAGTTGAAGAGGAGAATACACCAGCTTTGGAGGAGGAGCTCCAAGAGGATCCGTCTACTTAGGGAAGCGAGCCCAGTCAGTTGCCTGTGGTATACTGGATGGCGCCACGATGTTACCTTCTTTGATTTTCCGCTGCTACTATTTCTCTCTTAATAAGTTTCGCCCTGCGAGGCATACATTTGTAACTTGACCGTAAGGTCGAGTAACCAGTTTGACTATTTAAATAAAGTACTTTATTAGTATCGAGTGGTATGATTGTGATATTTACCGATGTTAAGACTGTGTGCACTAGCGCGTTCCTGGACTAGTGCTGAATACACAGAGGGTCCGGATTTGCAAATTCGGGGTCCCGACAGTGCATCTCTCTCCCTGTTTGGGAAAAAAGATCCACCGAAAGATTGTGCACTCAACTCTACCTGCAATATCCCAGCAAGTTATTTCACTTATGAAGTTAGGGACTAAGTACGTACGAAAATGGTGGTTCGATATCTTACCAAACGTTGGCAGACTTCCTCATCCGCAGGGTTTGTAAAGGAGATGGTGCCGGATGGCGTGGCACATGACCTCGCTCTTAGCCAGTCTCTGGCGCGCTGGTCAACAATCGATGCAAATGGCGCGGAGTCCTCCTCGTCCTCCCTATCCCATTGCATCCTCTTCCCGCGTAGCCAGCGGTGCCAAGTCTGTGTGGGTGGGTGTTCCTTGCCTGCAGGGCCTTGTGTGCTTCGCTTTCAAGCAAGAATTGATCTGTCGTCTTCAACTGAACAAAACGCCGCCAAGAGTCCTCACTAATGAACCCGTACTTAGAGTAGGGAGTCCTATCCTTCTTGATGTATTCCTTGACTAGTGTGCTCTTAAAAGTCTTCCACGCCTTTCCTGCCACTAGCATTGCATACCGTCGCACTAGGGCCTCGAGTTCTTTTGGGATATCGAACGATGAAAGAATTTCTGTAAGCAGGTCATTGCGGCCCTCGTCAGTCAGCGATTTCCAGGAGGTACATGTGATGGGGACCCGTTCGCGTGCAACTATCCCGCACATTGTTCGTAATGCATTCACTACCTTTTTACATCCAGTAGGGGACCCATCTTTTGGATCGATCGTCGTGATACTATATCGGCCTGTTGGCCTTGTGTTTGCTTTTCTTGGAGCGTGAGTTGGTTTGACATTCCCCGGCTCATCACATCCTTCAGTTGGGCCTAAGGTGGGAATCAATTAGAAGCATAATCAACTTCATTGAAGCAGTTCTTAACTGTATCGACACAACTTATACAAGGACTGTCTTATACAAGGTCTGTCTTATACATCCTACAGCATATACTTGTATCCATACATGTTTCTAATACTTTCAGTTTCTTTTTGAATAGAAGTAAAAAAAGTTACCGTAAGGAGAAGTAGCGAACTTACAGCTCTAAAAGAAATTGGACATGTTAATTATATCCTATCTAGAAGATCACCAAAATTTACAGCTCTAAAGGAATTCAGTCAATCCTTCCAATCTAGTATCTGTAAAAGAAAGTCAAGATGGGATTAGAACCACTAATCAAAGGAGATTTATTTGCTATCATCGAGCAGGGCTGAATAGATATCTGTTTTGTTGACCATCCATTGACAGGCTACCAGATACGACGTGTCAAGAAAGATCATGATCGAATGGTGACGAAGCAATCTCTATATAGAGAATCGATCCTATAGCAGTACACATGATGGAGGAGGAGGAGGAGGAGACCAACCTAATACTATGCCAGTTCTTTGTTGAGAAAGTTGATAACTAGCACAAGTATATACACACACTATACTAGCTAGTGCAAAGTGGCCCTTCTTAGTTGTCTAGCTCCTGCCTTCTACCCCACAACCATAAGCACGCACGCACGCACATGCATACAAGCCTGGTGACCCTGAAAGTATAGCACTGGAACCTTGTATGAAAAGCTATAGACAACATGGTAATCATAAACTAGAAGCTTCTAAGCCAACTCAATAATCTAATTATTTATAAAGATTTTTTTACCATCCTTGATATCAAGATTTTTTATCGTTCTACACCGGTACCTCCTGATACCTTTCAAAGATGATAAAAACTCTCTTATTATATGCTTTACCAAAAATTGAATCGTGTGCTTGAAGCCCAAGTATGTACGTTGTTAGTAACAAAGTAGTGGATGGTTGAAAAACAAATAGAACCTTAGTATTCTAAAAATAGGACCTTTTGCTTTTCAGGAGCACTAGCTAGTTCGTGTGCACCATCCGTCCTAATTACCCCGCTACCTTCTGTTTGAGTGTCCAATCCGTTATTTGTGCTGCGATTAATATGTATGTATTATAAGAACGAAAAAAGGAGATCCATCAGGTAGCTAGTTTGCATGATCCCAGCTTCAAATAATTAGTGGACAGTTCTACGCTTGCAGGTAGTCTCAAGTGAGATAGATGAACCTGAGATTGATGACACCCTAAAGGACATTGGATTGAAAATCATAGCAAAATGTGGTGGTTGGCCACTTGCTGTCAAACTGTCAAAGTAATGGGAGGACTCTTATGCCAGAGGGAGAAACGACGAAGCGATTGGGACAAGGTTTTGAATGATGCTATATGGTCAGTATCTGAAATGCCCGAAGAGCTAAACAATGCAGTATACTTAAGATATGAAGATTTGCATCCATGCTTGAAGCAGTGCTTTCTACACTTGTCCCTTCTCCCTAAAAATACAGTGTTCTTTAAGCATGAAATTGTTGGCATGTGGATTAGCGAGGGATTTGTTCACGGACAATCGGATGAATTAGAAGGGTTAGGAGGAGACTACTACAAGGAGTTAATATTGAGGAACCAAAACTGTGCCCATCACCATGAGTTGCTATTAGAACCACGGGGGAGGAGGAGACCAACCTTGTGATGGAGGAGGAGACGTCGACAGGGGAGGAGGCGCAGCGGTCAGGGGAGGAGGAGGCGCATTCGCCGGGGGAGGAGGCGCCAACGCCGCGGCGCGGCTTGGGGAGGCGGCAGCACGGCTCGGGGAGGCGGCGGCGGGCTCCATCAGTGCGTTAGGGTTTGAAGTGTGCGTAGGGTTTGAAGTCTGATCGAAACGTTTTCAGTGTAGAAGTTATATAGAGGCACCTATCACAGACGGTTCTAAAACACAACCGTCTGTGATATCTATTTCACAGACGGTTCGCAAACACAACCGTCTTTAAAGTTTATCTATCACAGACGGTGCTCATGAAGAACCGTCTTTAAAGCACACAAAATATTACTTTTAGTTCTTATTATACATTGCAGATTATTGTTTTTCCAAAGCACACAAAATATTACAGATAAATACAGAAGAAATTGTAATGAGTACACAAAATTACAGAAATATTACTTTATTATGCATACATGCACTTGCTTACAAGTTCACATTGTAATTATACAGTGAAAATTAGCCCTTCACGATGATCGACGCGTGTGTAGCTGACTTCCTCAGTTTGTTCTTCTTGGACCATGCTGGCATTTCCGATAGGAGGCAAATCATCGAATTGGTTGTACTCTTCCTCATCTACTACATTCTCAACTCCGACAATCCTCCTTTTTCCCTGAACTGCTACGTGGCGCTTCTTGTTGGACGGGTCGGTAACATAGAAGACTTGAACAACTTGGTTTGCAAGCACAAATGGTTCATCTTTGTATCCGACGCGTTCGAGGTCCACAGTAGTGATACCGTACTTGTCAACCTTCACGTGCTGGAGGTGGACCCAACGACACCGAAATAGCGGGATCTTGGAAAGTACGTAGTCAAGCTCCCAAATCTCCTCTATGAACCCATAGTAGGTGCTCCTCGTTGACCCAGCGACCCCGCTGTTCTGGTTTTTGCTCTTCAAATCCTGATCTATCGTGTAAAATGTGTATCCATTTAAGTCGTATCCTTTCCATGTGACAACTGTAAAAGCTGGGCCTTTTGCCAACCATTTCAGGGTGTCATATGACGAGCTCCCAGTGATGGGCCACTCTTTGAACCAATTGTTGAACTGAAGGTTATGTTGTCTCGTGATCCAAGACTCCTGTCGTGCTGGATTCTCTTGCCTTAGCCATTGCTTGTGCTCAATGATATACGGGGACACTACAGCCATGTGTTGTAGAACCGTGAAATGGGCTTGTGCACAAGCAACTGGATCAGGCGTGATTGCTTTCCTTCCGATGGTCCCGATACCCTGGAGCCTCCCCTCATGGCGAGATCGAGGCACACCTTTTGGTTGGACCTGAGCCATGTAATCGACGCAGAACTCGACGACCTCTTCGGTTGCATAACCTTCGACAATGCTACCCTCCGGACGAGATCGATTCCGTACGTAAGACTTAAGAATTCCCATGTACCTCTCGAACGGGTACATGCTACGTAGGAACACAGGCCCGCACATCTTTATCTCTATCACAAGGTGAACAATGAGATGGACCATGATATCGAAAAATGACGGAGGGAAATAAATCTCAAGATTACATAGAGTCATCACCACCTCAGCCTGCAGAGCATCTAGTTCTTCGGGATCGATGACCTTTTGAGCGATTGTGTTAAATAAATAACACGACCTCGTGATTGTCTCTCGGAGCTTGACTGGCAAAATACTTCTAATTGCAATAGGGAGCATTTGTGTCATCAACACATGACAATCATGAGACTTCATGCCAATTAATTTTAAATCTTGCATTGAAACAAGCCTCTTCATGTTCGACGAGTAGCCGGACGGAACTTTCACACCGTGCAAGCACTGACACAGTTCAGTTCTTTCGGCGTTTGACAGAGTGTAACAAGCTGGTTCGCAATACGTACCACCTTTAACGGTCTCTTTTGGTGCTAACTTAGGTCTTATGCCCATATCGACTAAGTCAAGTCGTGCGTTGATACCATCCTTTGTTTTGCCCTTAATGTTTAGTAGGAGACCAATCAGGCTATCACAGACATTCTTCTCAACGTGCATGACATCGATGCAGTGGCGAACTTCTAGGTGCTCCCAGTAAGGTAGGTCCCAAAAGATTGATCTCTTCTTCCACAAGCTCTTCTCACGGATCGACCTTGCTTTACGTCCCTTTCCATGTGTAACATCCAAGTCCTTAACAAAGTCATGAACTGTCAAGGCCCCAAGTTCAAAAATTTTGGGACATCCGGAGTATCTGGATAAAATGTCTGGAGTATCCGGATATAACCCGAAATGTCCGGATAAATTGTCCGGAGTATCCGAGTTAGAGCTACCGAACACCTCAACCTGGAGTATCCGGACCAAATTGTCCGGAGTGTCCGGGGTGTTCGGGATTTGTTTTACCGAAGGCCCCAACCCGGAGTCTCCGGGTTAATTGTCCGGAGAGTCCGGACTGTGTGGGGATTTTGTATAAAACTCCATTTCGTGGCTCCCCACTCATTCCTCCTTCCACCCATTGCTCCCCACTACTCGTGAGCTCTCCTCCACCCCCAAGCACGTCTCCGGCGACTCCCCTCCGGCCGGTGAGCTTCCGTGGTCCTCCCCGGTGGCTTCTCCACCCCGGTGACCTCGAGATCCTCTCCAAGCCGGCGTCCTCTTCGCTCAACCCCGCTTCCCCTCCCTCTCCCTCATTTCCCCCTTGAAGGTGAGACCTCTCCTTGGAGTCCATTTGTGGTTCTTGGGTTCTTGGGAGCTCGTGGGAGTAAATTTGAGGTTGGGTATGTAGTTTTGGGAGTTAGGGTAACCTTGGGGAAGGTTAGGGTTTTGGTGGGTGGTGGATTTGGGGGTTGGTTTAGGCAATGTTGGATGCTAGGGTTAGGGATCGGGGGTAGATAATGTCATCCCTAGCTTTGGATTGGGTTTGGTTGGAGATGTTAAGAATGAGCTCTATCGTCATGGTTTGAGCTAGCTCGGAGCTTCTCTGGCTCGACCGCGTGTAGGAAAGTCGTAGATCGGGCCCTCGCGGTGCCGTAGGGCTTGGAAGCGCCCCCGCATTGCATGCCGTCCTCCGAGCCCTGGGCCATTCGGAGTGTCCGGCCGTGTGGCCCGGAGTGTCCGGGTTAGCCGGACTGTCCGGATATTAAACCCGGACTATCCGGATATTAAACCCGGACTATCCGGGTTTACCTGGTCTGTCCGGCGGGGGAACTCCGTTGTAATCTATTTTTCTTGCATTGCATGCATCTCATTTATGCATTGTATTCGTGTAGAGAACGATCCCGCGGTGACTGACGTGACCGTGGTTGAGGGGATTGCCGACGAACAACTTGTCGTCGATCCGTAAGCAAAGCACAAGGCAAGCACCTAAGCATATTCAACCTATTGTACTTCTATTTTTGCGAATCAAATGTATACTGGTTGGTTAAGTTATGCATTAGGAGTTGGAGTGTGGAATTTGTACTAGATCCCAATTGTTGCATATACGTCCTTGTAAATTGTTGACACCTCCTTTGGAGCTAGTATAAGGGTAGTATAATGTGTTCATGCTTAGTCTTGCTTAGATGTCAGGTACGGGCCAAGTGGTGGATGGTTCCGCCGCTTGTGATGGTTTCACCTTACAATGGTCTCGTTGCTACGGTTATGGTTGTGAGGGGAAATGGACAATTGAAATGAGACCGGGCGAGAAAGTTGGGGCACTTGGGTGTGGAGACTTAAGTGTGGTAGTCTCGCCTGTGTCAGTTGAGGACCGATCCGTTGTTTGCCCCTTGATCGAGCACACTTTGGTTGATCGCATGCCGGTATGGGACGGTAAAGCTATTCTTTCATCGCATGCCGTTCGATGGGGCATACACCTCATGTGGTTGGACGTGGATGAGGGCGAGGCTTAGGCCGACTCTCGAGGGCCAAGCCGGGCTTGGGCCGCTCGAGGGGGTGCTAGGTGCTCGGACCGCATGAAGATGTCCCCAACGAATTGGTATGGATGGGAGGATGGTTGACACGAGGTTCCTTGTGGCACGTGTCGTGTGATCAATGCTTCCCTGCAGGGTTAATTAAGCGATTCGAATTACCGCGCTGTCGGATATGAGCACGCTTGGTCATCGCACATTCAACGTAGTAATAACTTGAACTTGAGGTTAGCTGGTGTGGACAAGGATACTGACGAGGATACTTGTTCCCAATGCTATTTATTGTAATGAAGCGTTAAATTCCAAGTTCACCCTAGCGATAGGCGCTTGTTCAAGAACGCTATAAATTGTGAAACTGAGTAGAGGAATTAATTGAGTAACAAAGCTAAGCTTTCCGCACTTTTACCTTCAGCTTGTTTCCTTGCTACATCCAAATGTATATTCCTCTCGAGTCGGTCATATATGGACCACGGGTAAAACTTGCGAGTACCTTTTGTACTGAGGCTTTTGCTTTGTGGTTTTGCAGGTGAGGATCCATCGGGGTGTGAGTTTTGCCCCTACTGCCTATCGGTGACTGGGCGGGGCACCGAGTAGAGGCTACACCGGCGTCGTGCACGCCCGGGAGTGTTCGGAGGCAGAACACTTCCGGAGATGTTCTACTTTTGGGTCTAGTTTAATAGATGTGTACTCTTTTGTTGTATAGTTAGTTTTTAATCGATGTCTTAACTGCTTGGTGTACTTGTTTCCTTTGGAGTTGACTTTTGTTATGGCTTTGCCCTCCTTACTTATGTTTTTCCTTCCTGTCCTTGTCGGCCTTCGTGCCTTCTTGCTGTTGTTGTGGGTTGTGGTCGTGGGGCTTTGTCTTCGTGCCAGGGTTTTGGTTGGTTGGTTTTTGCTTCCGCGCGTGTCTGGTTGTGGGGTCTCCGAGTTCGTTGCCCCCTTTATGCAAATTGGGTTGATATCTCAGTGAAACCGGTATGCGGGGATCCTGGGCGAGCTTCGGGTCGCATGCCGGGGGAATACCGGGGTTGTCGTCGAGTTATTCGAAGGGTTCCGAAGTCCGTCTCATTTGGGCTTGGGTGCTAACACGGCGAGCGCTTCCAGCGATCCCTTGTTAGCCTCCAAACCCGATTAGAGTGACTAAACCTTCTAATAGCTTGAGGACGATCTGGGCGGCTCCCCACATGAACATCTCTCCCGTTAAAAGGCCTTGGAGCTGAACCATTTTCGTTCGTCCCGTCGAATAGTTTCTTCATCTTGCGGTATGGGTGTTTCCTCCCAAGGAACCTACGGTGACACATGTACACGGTTTTACGGGAGTGATTCAGCCACACACTCTCAGTATCATCTAGGCAGTGAGTGCAAGCCTTGGCACCTTTTGTACTCTGGCCCGATAGGTTAGCAAGTGCAGGGTAATCATTTATGGTGCAGAACAACAAGCAGTGCAAAGTGAAGTTCTCTCGTTTGTATGCATCCCAAACCTGTACCCCAGGAACCCACAATGTTTTTAGATCTTCCACCAATGGAGCTAGGTACACATCAATATCGTTCCCAGGTTGTTTCGGTCCTTTGATAAGCACAGACAATAAAATGTACTTTTGCTTCATACACAACCAAGGAGGAAGGTTGTAGATACAGAGATTCACGGGCCAAGTGCTATGCCGGCTGCTCATGTTACCGAAAGGATTCATTCCATCTGTACTCAGTCCAAACCTTATATTCCTCATCTCCGCAGCGAATTCTTCATACCTCCTATCGATGTTTCTCCACTGGGTGGAGTCAGCAAGGTGTCTTAGCATTCCATCGTTCTTACGCTTCTCGGAATGCCAACATAGCAGTTTTGCCTCTTTTGGGTTAGCGAACAAACGCTTCAATCGGGGAATCAGAGGCAGATACCATGCCATCTTAGCAGGAGTTCCTTTCTTCACCTCCTCATCTGAATGACTCTTACGCTTTTACCGGGATGCGTTGCACACCGGACATACATGCAAGTTTGCGTACTCTTTGCGGTATAGGATACAATCGTTCGGACATGCATGTATTCTTTCTACCTCCATTCCCAAGGGACATAGAACCTTCTTAGCTTTGTAGGTTGTTGTCGGCAACTCGTTTCCCTCTGGAAGCATGTCTGCCAATAGACGTAACAACACTGTGAAACTCTTGTCTGACCAACCATTGCTTGCCTTCAATTTCAACAGTTCAAGCACGGACGACAACCTTGTGTATTTCACCTTTCAACCAGCAAACAAAGGTTTCTTCGAGTCCTCCATCAAACCCACGAATTTTTCATATTCCCTTTCATCACGGTTCCCTTCTGCGTCGCGCAGCATCTGGTCCAAATTGTCATCATGCAACATATCCTCGTCGGAAGCAGAATCGATGTGATCATCTGGCATATCGTTGACTTCGTCGAAGATGTTAACAATACCACCTGCTTCTTGTATATTCTGCTCTTCGCCGTGACTGGTCCAACATGTATACCCCTTTTTGAAACCTCGCATAATCAAGTGTGCTTCGATCTGCGCTGAGTTTCGAAACATCATCAGATTCTCGCAATCGATGCATGGACAAGACATATATTGCACTCCCTTATTAAACATGTCCTCCTCTGCAGTTCTTCTAAAAGTGGAGACGCCATTAATGTACTCCACACTCGTACGGTTCTCAGCGTACATCCAGCTTCGATCCATCTACGCTACACATGTAATATTCGATCCAATTAGAACCCTCCTTTAAACTGATTAAGTAGACTTTCCTTAACATGTTAGAGCTTGAAAATAATATTGCAATTATAACGTGCAATTACTAGCTAGCTTAGATCACCACCAAAACATGGATCTACAGGCTAGATCTAAACGATCTTAAATTTCTTACATAACCAAGCTAGATATTGAATTAATATATATAAGGCAATTTTATATCCATTACTAACCTTAGGGCTGAATTAACATATATCATGCAATTATCCATTACTAACCTCAGATCACAAGAATCACCTATTATTTAGGCTGCCTTTCTTACAGACGGTTCTATGGCCAAACCGTCTGTGATATAACGCTCTTAACATTCAATCCCGGCTCATGACCACAAATCGAACTTGCGCTCGGGCCTATATATAGGCAAACTTTATCGCAGACGGTTCTTTCAAATAACCGTCTGTGATATATAGATAATCATAGACGGTGATGTGTACAAACCGTCTGTGATATATTACAGACGGTTCTGTTCACTAAACCGTCGGTGATAGCCATATATATCACAGACGGTTATTGCATAATACCGTCTGTGATAATTTTACAGACGGTTTTGTATTCAAACCGTCCGTGATAGCAGACGAAGAATGGTCTGTGAATGTTTCGCTGACGGTTGGTTTATAGAATCGTCTGTGATGTTCTATATTACAGACGGTTTTTCAAAACCGTCTGTAATGATCCGTCTAATATAAGCATGTAGTAGTATAGCATTGTTTCTATCTCTTAAAACACATGTACGCGTTTTGCATTGAACATGGCCTTGTACCATATAACTGCAGTTACACTTTCCTTACGAAAAATGCATTGCACCAGGGACCAAAATATGTTGTGAACATATGCAACCTAGCTACTCTTAAAGCGTCATGACATCTCAACCCGTCACGTGGAACGTTAGAATTAGAAGAGTTTTTATCATCCTTACGAGATATCATCAAATTACTTGTAACTCTTTTTTTACATCTTAATCTTTTTACATTTTTAGTATCTCTTTGCTATCTTAATGGATAGCCTGATGCTTCCCTAAGACGGTAAAAAAGTCTCGAGAATTATAGCTTTCTGCATGCAGCGCGCAGAAATCTCTATCAACGGACGGGATGCACGCTGCTGTGCTCTCAGAAGTTGTCAATGAGCTTGGCATACGACGTGGTGACCCGGTTCCCTTCCACCCGCCTGTTCTTGATCTCCCTCTCGTGGCACACCTCGTCAGCGCAGAGCCTCCGGCGAGGGTCGGCGATCCTGGCCCTCCAGTGCCCGTCGGTGAAGTTGGCCGCCCTCGCCTCCGCGGCGTCCCACCGCAGCAGCGCCTTCTGCCTCTCGTTCAGCAGGCAGAACCCCTGCAGGGGCCGGGGCATGGCGTCGTGCACCTTCCACCACCGCGCGTGCGCCTCGTCGCTGGCGAACTGGCGCAGCTCAGCCGAGTTCCAGTTGCAATCGTAGTCCCGGAAGCAGAACCACGGCTTCATGCCGACGAAGTGCACGGCGAGCACCACCGACGGGTCCGCGGCCAGGACGCGGCGCTTGGCGGCGGCGCGCTCCTCGGAGTCCCCCTCCCAGAAGTGCTTCATGTAGTTGGCGTGCGACGGCAGGCGGTGCCACCACGAGAAGACCTCGTTGAGGTACCCCTGGTCGCCGCCGTTGTACGACTCGATGTCGCCGATGTGGTCCATGAGCAGCCGGAACGTGCAGTTGCAGGGCTCGACCACCATCACGCCGGAGTTGAACATCGTGCCGTCGTTCCCCGTCGCGCTCACCTCCGGCATCCCGAACAGAGGCTCCATCGGCCGCTGCACCAGAAGGTCGGCGTCGAGGAAGACCACCCGGTCGTACTCCGTCAGCGTCCACAGCCAGAACTTGCTGTAGTTCCACTCGTTGTAAGCGTCCGGCGACGCCCGCGGGTTCCGGATCCGCCGGATCGTCCGCACCTTCCACCCGGCCGCCTCCAGCGCGCCCCGGTGCCGCGCGCTGATCGTCTCATCCACGAGCGCCACCATGTCCCGGTCAGACCCCGCCATCCGGATGCTCTGCGCCGCCACGATGGCCCCGCAGGCGTACAGCTGCTCCGAGTGCAGTATCGTCGCGTACGCCTCCCGCCGCGGCGCCGCCTCCGCGTGCACCTCCCCTGCTCAGTCCACACAGCATGGCATGCAACGAGTAAGTAAGCGCAGAGTGCAACGGGCACAGCGACCGTGTGACGCGTGTATGACGTGTGCGGCTTACGTACCTAGTGCTCTGAACGGCATGGCGAGCTTGCAGGATCCCACGGGGAGCGCAAGCTTCTGCCTCAGCTCGCCCATGTCCGGCCTGTACAGCCACACGCCGCCGTCGCGCATGACCTCGTCCCTGCACCTGAACAGGTTCGGGATCGGGAAGCACTGGCTCACCACCAGCACGTGCGCCGCCCACCGCCCGTCCGCCGAGGAGGAGCGGTGTGCGGCGAGCCGCGCCGCGGCCAGCTGCAGGTGTAGCCGCGGCACGTCCTTGGACCAGCTGGCCGCGCGGCTGCACGGCAGCTTCACAGCGACGATGTCGAACCGGGCGTTCGGCCCCACCGCCGGCTCCGGCATGTCCGGGCACGTCGGCGCGTGGTACAGCTCCTCCTCGTCGATCCACTCCGGGTACAGGTGCTCCCAGGTGACGTTGCCCTCGACGCGGTCCAGTTGCACCGCGGAGGCCGCCGTGTGCGGCAGCAGCGTCCTCCATTGATCCATCTCACCTTCGTCGAAGTTCAGTAGCCCTACTCGTAGGCCATCTTCTGGTTGCGCCACTTCTTGCACCGCCTTGGAGATCTCCGACCAGTTGATCTTCAAGTTCGACGTGTACCCGGAATCCGGCTCGTCGGTGCTCGACGGTGCCCAGATCAGTTTCGATATTTCAGATGACCTGTGTCTTCAGACAAGTGAGGACTTAATAATTTGACATTTGTTAGTGATCATGGCTAGGAATCTTAATTATCTGAGGGTTTGCTCACTGTGTGCTGCGTTCATGGTCACCATGGTGGATTGATGGTGAGTGGAGAAGGCTCATGAAGGAGCCAAACGTGAGGATCAGGAGGACGAGCTTCAGATAGAGCATCTTGCTGCTTGAACCCTCATGTAGCAGACTGTTGAACGGCTTGTACTTTGCATCCTTCGCGTAGTAGCTCCCTATGTAACCCTTGTTGCTCAGATTGGTGCTGAAATTAATTAACACAAACGAATGTTTAAGGTAAGAAAAAGTTAAACAGACGTTGCCAAGGTAAATGAATGTTTGGCGGTAACTTTGTAATAATGGTTTGACTATATGCATCTCACGATATAGAGGCCAAAGAAATTCATTTTTCTGACCAAAATCGGCTGTAATTAAATTAGTAACCTATTTTCCTGAGGTGTTAATTTTACTTTTACCAACATGACCTGCAATCTTGTGTTGCCTTTGGTCCTTCCTACTCCCCATCCAATGATCAAATCGTACACGTCTTCCATGTTTTTTTCAGTTCAAGACCTGAAAGTCATATGTGCACCGGGCTTCTTTCTTCACCTACTCCAGCAAGTCATAAGGGCTAGCTTACATCTAGAACTCGTCATGGCCCCATCGTCGCGTCGATTTCTCATCGTTATCGTTGGCTGCTGTAATCTCACTTGCTACCTTAATCCTTGGTCCTGCTCCTGATGCACCCTGTTGTTATCTTTGACTTCATCTCGTCTTTCCCTTTGCCTTGTCCTGCTTCTATTCAGAGGCTATTCCTTTCACTTGGCATGAGGAGGACTTGTTCAGAACTGAAAAGGCCATGTGACTTTTTCTTCACCAACCTAAAATGCCAGATTGGTGCACCAGATTGCTAGGTCAGAACAGGTGAGCAAACTGTGATGTAACTCCCCACGTGATTGTAATCTAATCTAGGTTAGTTCACCTAAAGAACTATTACACCATGATTCAAATTTACTCAATACCTGAGCGGACCCACGCACACATAACGTATCGCTTGGGTTAAGCCAGATGTGCTATGTTTGGACTCAACTTGTATCACATATTACTACAACGAACTTTATGTAAGCAATATAGTACTAATTCCACCACCAATCCACATGTACTATATAGTCTTTCACATTAATGGGTTAAGATATTACAAGAAAAGAACGGTTTAGGAGACTAACTTCGGAGAATGGGGTTTTCTTAAATGTGCACAGAATTAGGACTTCAAGTAAACTATATGATTGGCGGACACGTCACTTTTAGCGTGGAAGAAAATACTACCTGATAAGTTACTTTTGCCATGAAAGTCATCGGAATGAGATGTTATTTTTCTTTTCTTTTTTTAAGATAATAGAAGATGGACTCTCCCGACCGTGAGATTCACACAGCCAAGATGCTAATTGTCTATTGCAGTGAAATCCATTTTGTTGGTAATTGAATAATTACTACATTACAGAACATATATAAATTTATGTTTAAACTTATATTGCAAAAAAAAAAAATCAAATAAAATTGCAGTTTGCATTACATTTGTCTTGCAGTACTAATGGATGAAACCGTGGAAGGCTGTGTGGTAGCCTTTGCATTAGGGTCAGCAAGGCGACTGAGAAAAAAATTTGTGTAAAATCTGATCTCACAAGAATAGTACGACTTGCGTCTTAGAAGCACAACAATAACAGTTTGATTGATTGGCACCCTGGCACCCATAGCATTTCATTCACGGTATCATCATGAATGATACATATGTGAATATAAAACATGTTTACATGCATAAGACGATAATCACATACTGAAGATGCAGAGGGATCGGAGTAGTAAGCTTGCAAACGGAGGCAGGGGCGAGAGCAACTCACAAAGTTCTGTCCAGACGATGCCTTTTCTCTGCATGAGCACAAGCGAAGCCTCTCATCCTTGAAGCAAACCGAAGCAGCTCCGATCAAATCCTCGGTATGTATGTATGTATGTATCTCTTCTTCAGGAAGCACAAGGCTGCTCCGCGACCAACTTGGTTGATAAGCCTCTGTGTTTTTATGTGCACCCTGGTAGCTCGAGCCTAAAGTTGAACTGTTCAGAACATAGAATAGCTCGACATCATGAAGCAAAACATGTATATATACAAACAGAGTTGAGCTGTGATCAAGTAGCCTCTCTCAAGAAGAGGCAGAAAGGAAAGGTCTCAGGGCAAACGAGAGTTCGAACCTAGGCAGGAAAGGAATTAATTTATAGCGTTGGCATTTGGCAGGTGAGGTGAGACCATAGGACACTTGCTTGACAAGTTCCTGCAGGAACTGAAGAAGACCTGGTCCCTTTCACAAGTGTTTGGAGCACATCACATTAATGCACAGGATAACCCCTGGCCTCTACTGCACTACAAATTAAGGTACATGCATGAGAGCTAGGTGAAGCGCATGCCCTCCCTTCCAAACCTAAAACACTACGGTTGTTCAGCTGTTCCATTGTCTTTCTTCGGTTACATGAGTGTTTTCATCTCACTCACGCCACTATCATCTTGCGTTGCTTCAGGTGTCACCTACTTATGTTATGAGCAAAGGCAGACTTGGTGCAACTCATCACAAAATTAAAGCCAGGTTCTGACAGAGCAGTAGACAAGTGAAGCAGACCTGTTCTAGTACTACTGTTCGTTAGTCTCTTTTGGATAGGAATTTTTGACAGAGGAATATAATCAAGTAGGAATATTTCTTGAAAGACACGAAGAAAAAGAAAAGTTATGCCTTTTGCTGTGGTTGGAATGTAGATTGGCTACCACATACACACAAAGAGACGCTCAATTTGACGTTCACCAAACCCAACCGATCGGCCCGGGTGTGTTTGGTTCGACCCGAAGCAAAATTCTGCAGTGCCTTTGTGGCCAAGGGATTGTTAGTCAGATTCTCTCCTCTTCTGTTGCTTTAGGTGAACCACTAGACTAAAGCTTGCAAAGAAGGTTACATATATGAGGGTGAAAAGAGAGCGAGAAAAAGGCAACACAACACAAAAAATTGGAACAAAAAAGAGGGGTGTTGATTTGACTATGATTCAACCAGTAGGTCTAAGATTGAAGGCTACCGGCCACCAAAGTAAGGTTTATTTTCTTGTTTAGGTGAAGTGTCTATAATATTGAGCCGTGGAATGTTTGAAAACTAATAACTACTAACTAGAGTATTGCTGCTATCAAGTAGCATATGGTCCGTAACAGAGAAGATTAATGTGTACGTGACCGGAGGAAAAAAAAAAAGGAGATCTTTTGGGCGTGTTGTTGATAACGGAAAAGGTCTTACTTTGCTTCCAGATGGAGGGTGAAACTTAGGGTGCAGCCTGCAGGGAAACTTTGTCCCATATTTCTCTCTACCTGCTCCTTTGACCTGCCTTCTCTTCTGCGCGTGCTGGTTTACTTTCTCCCTTGCCTGACAGAACATGTCCATGGATTTCTTACGTGAGAAGAGAACAGCAGGGTCCTAACTAACTACTGGCCCCGTCTAAATTTATATGTTGTATTTTCTCTTTGTGTACCGATCGATAAGATATTAAAAATGATTAAACTATCCCTAATTATTATCTATAAGCACTATATCTGATATATACATATCGAAAATGTAAAGGGAGGATGGATGTTTATTAGGAGTATAGAGGGAACATCACACTAATTTAGCAGTAGAATATAAAATACGTTATATATTTGCGAATAAGATCATTCAAAAAAAAAATGTTCTACAAACTTAAACGAAAAGAGTAACACACAAGAAAACGTGTGTACCTAAGAAGGATGCTGCTACCTATGTATTTTCTGAAATACAACCTTTATATATCGGTGCTCTTTCAGAAATTCTCATGTTCCAAACCAAGCTCTAGGAGCAACGGCTAATAGAGCTTCAACTTCAACTATAACTTATTCTGTTCCAGGTATCTATGCCTTTGGGCTTTGGTAGTACCAAAGACAGTAATATTATTAGATGTCTGAAATTCTCGTGTTCCAAATGAGCTCTAATGGAGAATAGAGAGCTAGAGGAGCCCTGTGGTACGTACCCAACACTGACGGAGTTTTAGCTTATTACCAGATCGAGATGCCGCTTCTGCTCCATCTTATTTGGCAGAGCTTCAGTTTTGACTTACTGTGATTCGTGCACCTAAGCTTTGGTTAGAACTTAGAAAAGGGTATACGTGAACCTTTTCATATGCCTCTCCTGTATAAATAATTCTGATACTGACGGTCTATTAGTGGGTGCAGTAGACAGTTTGGTACGCTGTTATAACAAGGCGGTTGGCTAAGCTAGCAAATAGCAATTGCTAAAAGATATAATGTGTGCACGTTATTCCTCGCACAGTTTGAGCTTGTAACTGTAGTAGGCTTGAGCCCTTTACAGCCCGCCGGATAAATAAAGAGTTGAAAACGTAGCCGGATTAAACGGGCACGATTTAATTCTTCATGAAATACCTAGCACATTTTTAGAACTGTTTCTCACTTTCTATGTTCATATATATCGGGAAATAATAAGGAGAATCGCCAATTTGAGGACGTCCTTTTCTTTTGACAAGCGCTATAATATCCTTCCTTCCCCTTTTCCTCTCCCTGTGACAAGTGACGGCATGTCTTTCTTTCCTCTACTTCCCTTTCCATTAAAGGATCTCTTCTTGTGACAAGTGATAACATCAAAGCCTCTCCCGTCGCAAGACATGGCGCCATATCCTCGTCCTCTTTCCCCTCTGTTCCCTTCCCTTCAAACTAAAACATTGTTTTTATATTTCAAATTTTTTTCCGAAGTTTTTGAAAACAAGTATTTTTAACCACTTTCGAAAGTTTTTAATCGAAACTTTTCTAACCGAAAGTTTTTTAATCGAAACTTTTCTAACCGGAAGTTTGTTGAATAGTATTTTTTTTGAACTAAAAGTTTTTTAATTGAAATTTTTCAGAATAAAATCTTTTTCATTTGAATTTTTTTGAGTTTGAACTTTCTGAGTTGAAATTTACTAATTTGAAAATTTTCAATTTAAAATTTTGAGTTAAAAATTTCGAGTTGAATTTTAGATCAAAACTTTTCTAACCGAAAGTTTTTGTATTGAAATTTTTTGGTTTTGAAACTTTCTAATTTGATTTTTTTCTGAGTTGAATTTTTTTATTTGACAATTTCTAACTGGAAACTCTTATGATTTAAAATTTTTGTATTTAAATTTTTTTCCAGTTAAAATTTTTGAGTTGAATTGTTTTTTGTTGAAACTTCATGTTTAAAATTTTGAAAGTTAAAACTTTTATAATTTGAATTTTTTTTGTGTTAGAGAGGAAGGAAGAGTGTAGGAGAAGTGAGTAGGAAGAGAAAAAGGTGCAAATAGTTGAAAAAGATTACACATAATATCTAAAAAAATGTCCTTCAATTTTCTAGTATGAGCTTACCTTCGAACTAGTCGTAACCAATAATACGGGCTTGGAAAACGAGTTGGCTTTGTCAAAGCGAGAAGGAGGAGAAGCATACGAAATGAAGGCATCGTTCAAAATTAAATTAATTAAAGCTGTTCAGACACTGGGCCCGATCCGTATATTCTATCCACGCCGGCAAAGCTGACCTGGCTTGTTGCATGACTGCATCCGTCCAGGCCCAGCATCAAGGCCCGGCCCGGCCCATCAAGGCCCGGCCCGGCCCATCAAGGCCCGGCCCGGCCCATCGTGTCAAGAATAGAAGAAACCCTAGAGGAGAAAAGATGCCAGCGCTTGCTCCTAAAACGGACATTCCCACCTCCCCTGCTCCACGCACCCAACCCAATCTCTGCCGCGACGCAGCGTAGCGCGCCTTCTCCCTCCTCCCCACGCCCGCGCCTGTCTCCATCTGTTGAGTCTCGTGCCGATCTCAGCTCCCGCTTGCTCTTGCCTCTCTTCTGTTTTGGATTCTGGAGGATTTGTGATTCATCCTGTGTGGGTCGGTTGGTTTGATTCGTGGGATCTTGTTTTTGGCTTGGCTGGTGGGTTTCTTTCAGCTGGTGTGTGTTGTTCGTTGGGGGATCTCTTTCTGCTGTCGATCCTGTTGGGATGGAAGCAAAAGGCGATGATGAGAGGAAAGTATCCAGTCATGCACCACTCTGAACGGGATATTTTATTTCTTTGTGCTGACAAACAAACTTACTGCCCATTATGCATCTGAGCCTCCTCATGGAAAAGATCCTGTCCTCTCTGTCCCTCGGTTTTCTCCTCTTCGATGATGAATTCATCGAGATTATTCTCTTTTTTTTATGTTAGAGAGACGAAACTATTCTTAGCTTACTTTGCGTGGTTGGGGAAATAAGAGGATCAGATGATGTGGGTTTGCCTTTTCGGCGAGCCAACCATGATGCGGACTGAAATTTCTTTGAGGCCAAATCTACCTGCCGCTGATGGTTATTGCTTCCAATCCTCCCTGTCATGAAAGGTTTTGTGTGATCCAAGAGGGTCTGAAGTGTGCTCTTTTCTTTTCCCTGGTTGATTGGTTTTTTGTAATTCAAATCCACTCGCTGCTGCTGTTGAGATGTTTT
Source organism: Rhipidocladum racemiflorum (assembly GCA_036346355.1). Classification (NCBI taxonomy): domain Eukaryota; kingdom Viridiplantae; phylum Streptophyta; class Magnoliopsida; order Poales; family Poaceae; genus Rhipidocladum; species Rhipidocladum racemiflorum. The sequence goes on from CM070571.1 coordinate 29,122,953, forward strand.
TCTGCGCTGCGGTTCATGGAATCTGAACCTGTTCGCCTTATTTGACCAGTAAGTGCAAACTTAAGAAGCTGGAACTAATAACATGGAATATAACTCTGGATGGATCCAGGGATCAGACGGCAGCAAATGTTCAGCAATGGACAGAAGAACGAACTTACTCTAAACGCGAAGCGCGCGCGCTACGGTAAAACGACAGCACTGCATTGGCGGCTGGTTGGCACATCTGAATCACCGATGGCTCTTGACGGTCTGACCTTGCGGTGCCATGCCATTGCCAGGTGCATTACTAGGCTCCGACTACAAATGACAGTAGCAGCAGTGACCGCGCGAGTCAAGGCCACGAGCAGAAAGAACACGAAGGGATCAACCAAGCGGTTCCTGACGAAGGCAACGAGAGCTGCACAGGAGAGCAATCTCTCTGCTTTGAAACAAGAGCAGCAAGCCTTACAAAACATTAAAGCAAACAGTTAACACCAAATACAAGGGAGGAAAGAGCAAGTTGTAAAATCCTCATGCAACAAAAGAATTAGCCAGCCATGAGAAGCTCAGAAGTAGTACATCGTACGGCTCCTGTAACTAATTTGCTAGCTACACTGTTAAATTAGCACAGCCGGACGGGGCCTCTAACTGGAGGATACAGAACGTCAACAAAATCGTTCCTTTCGGAGAATGATTCCATGCACGTTAGCATTTTCGCCGCTACACATACTTGCCTCTGTACTTCGGCTTGGATTCCCTGTCAAACTTGGACTTCCCATCCGCAGCCTGCTCCGCCGGGCTAAACACGGCGGAGTGGAGGTTGCCCTCCTCAAGCCATTTCCGGTGGTTCTCCCGGAACTCCCGGTGCCGCTCCTCGGCCATCTTCTCGATCTCCTGGGTGTAGGGGCTGACCTTCTCCATGGTCAGCAGAACCCGGCTGTACCGCAGGCTCAGGATCTGCTCACAGGAGGCGACCAGCTTGAAGCAGGGGTGCTCGGGGAACTTTGCTGGATTGGTGAAGTCGTCCTCGCGGACCACCGGGTAGAAGAAGACCAGCCTGCCGCCCATGACCAGCATTCTTGCGGCAAGGTGGAGGAGGTCATGGACGCATTCAACAAGGCTGTATGGTGCAGTTGACGGGATGTGGTTGCCCCTCTTCTCCTCTGGAACTGTGTAAGGACTGACGGTGCCTTTGAGGAGCTTCCGGCCACCAGACTTGCGGCCACCAGCCCGGACTCCATATGGGGGATCACAAATGATCGCATCAAATATCTGATTGATCGGAGGCATCAATATATAGTTCCATCATTTCTTGAGAACATGACAGTGGAACAAGTGAGTAAAGCGGTAACTCTTCGGAGTAACTTGCAGATTACGACGAAGACAATTTCCTAATAACAACTAAACCATGAAAAAGCTCACGCGCTAGTAGGCTACAATACAAAGTTGAAGTAGTAATTCAATTGTTTTTATTAGGCAGTAGCTTATCTGTTCCAGGTACGGCATTCGAGGCTATATGAGAGTATTAAGCAAATAGTCATCATCAACCATTTTCTCAAATAGGCTGCAAAAAAAAGTTCCATAGTGGATTTGTTTCCACGACTCAAAGCTATAATGTCATGCAAGTATCATGTGGGACACTTCGAGCACGACTAAAATACTCTTGTAATATGCATCTTGTGCAAAAGGGATGTAGTTCCTCATATTTACTTTCAGTTCAGTCACACTATTGAACACTGCCAAAAGTGTAACATTTATGAAAGGAAACATTGCATAAATAGCACAACATGCAGGATGATTACCTCATTCAATCCTGGACGCCAAGGTGGGAGGTTGTTATCCGCTCTTAGCACACACAACGGTTCTGGCAACTTGTACTGAAGAAGAAGACAATATGGTCAGTACTCCACACAAAATTCAGGTATGCAACTAACAAGTGATTTGACTACACTAACAAGTAATTGATTACTCTACCAGTTATATAGTACTAACTACAAAGTAGACGAGATGTTACTACGTCAAGAAGTAATAATTACAAATAAATTGTAGATGGTTCACACGGGTTGTTATAGACAACAATATCATGGAAAAACTAAAACTGTGGTTAACTCCACCCAATTACCTGCTCAAAGTTGCTCCAAATATTGCAATCAGGGCCACGACCATCCCGCACAACCCTTATATCAATATCTGCACCCTGAAAAAACTTTATAAGCGGAACATATTGACAAACAAAAGGATAATGGTTATTCATTTACGCAATAGGCACAAACCATTGTCATGGCTCCAAAATGTGCGGCTGCAACCAAAATACTCCCGGTCCCGACAAAAGGGTCATAGACAAGCTTCCCAGATCGTGCCAGCCCCTGATTAGCCATAAGAAACGCCATTTCAGCATCCATTGCAGTCGGGCCAATGTACTTCCTACTCTTCAGCTGATACGTCGGCAAGAGATGCCTATCCGCCGCTCCAACCTCCCGGCCAAAGAAAATAGTCCTCTGAACAACCGGCGGGAGGCCATTGTTTGATCCGTAGTCATCAGTCTCCATGACAAAGAACTTGTTATCGGGCTTCTTCAAATTAACTTGACCCTGCAAGAAGAGAAAAAAACCACCGATTATACAACAAAAAACATTTGACATCCACAAATTCCACAGAACTAAAAGTGCAAGGTGATAATGACCTTGAACGGAATGTAAGTGAGCCCCTTCATGATCTCGTTCTGTTCTTGGAAGCTGATCACCTTGCCAAAGCTGTCGACAATGATCTTGAAGGTGCTCTCCGGCGTTAAGTACGGCAGCTTCCTCTCGTCGGGGTACTCCCTTATCGCCTTCTCCAGCTCATCGTACGTGGTTCCTTGCCCCCAGAGCTCATAGATCCCCTTCACGAGCAAGCCTACGCATCTCGGTGCATAGGATTAGCGCAAGAAGCTGACTAGCGACTTGTATCATGTATTACTAGACATCAAGAAAATGTTGATGGGAGGATAGGGGTGGCTTACTGCGGTTGGCGATCTGGGCAGCGAGGCGCTCGCCGCCGGGTAGGAGGACGAGGTGAAAGGGGGAGTCTACGTGGTGGTTCTCCGGCATGCGCCACTCGACGGCGTCGCCGGCGCCGGGGCCGCCGAAGAGCTCGGCGAGAGACTGCACCTCAGGTCGCCGGTAGTCCAGGAGCCTGTGGTAGAACACGCAAAGGTACCACATCTCTCTGCCCTGCTTCTATGGACCTCCGGCGAGTCGACAAAGGCGGGGGGCTGACGTCTCCGGCGGCGGCGGGGCTGTGGAGGGAATCGAAGAGGCCAGAAAGGGTGAAGGATTGAAGGAAACCTACGTAAACCCACCCCAGATTACTGTGGCAGACATGTGGGCCCGCATTCCTACGGACTTGCTTGCCGGGCCTTCACGGCCCAGTTTCACCCGGTACTACTACAGTGACTACTCACGCTTGACCTAAACACGACACTTTTGACTGAAAAGCAAGTATACTCGTCAATAACAGGCTTTGTTTGACTGAGCTACACTCTATGCCCATCCACCGGAATAAGCTTGGATTTTAATTTAAATTTCTCAACTATCCACGGAGGTCCCGGTTAAAAATAGGTGTAAAATCCTAAAATTCACCAAAATGAAATACAGACTCCTCAAGTCATTCTCGAAATTGTTGTGAATTTCCAGAGCTTTTCTTATTTTCGGGAATATTTGCACCTAAAGAAAATGCTTTTCAATTAACCCAGTTGTGATTTTTGATTTTCAAATTATAACATCACAAAGTTTAAAAAATATTTTATTTAAGTTCCAAATTAATAATCCAAGAAGCCATTACAAAAAGTTTCACGAATTTTAGAATTTAATTGATGCTTCTGAAAAATCAAAATACCACATAAAGTATTAAAACAAAAGCACTTCTTATGCTCCGAAAATTTTACAAAAATCTTAGCACTATCTCAAAATCATCTACAAATATTTTCATAAAATTTGAAGCTAGTTTGATAACTTTAAAATACCAGGAGCTCTAAACTGCAAATTCAATTTTAATTAAAAAATTGGGATAAACCCAAAATGAAACGCATCTCTGGTCAAAAGCAGTATTCTCTTCTTGGGAGATGTAATCAACCAAAATCTACTTTCCCGTTTGCACTCTCTCTCCCTCCCACCCTGCCACTAGGCCCGCTCGTTAGGTCTGGCCCGCATGGCAGTGACCTACCCTGTGCGCACCAGAGCACGCCCTGCGCCGAGAACGATCCACTACAACGACGTGCGAAGGATTCCGCAACTGCGTGTCTAGTGGTAATAGATCTATGATCCCTTCTTGCGAGTAGCTTTTCTGGTTTGCGGTAGAAATTTTAATTTGTGCTAGAGTAGCATACCGCGTTCCTCAACATTATGAGCTTTCGGATAGATATTGCTTGAAGGGGCGTCCATACCGAGGTGACGGTACGAACGTCTACTGATACAATAGTGTACGCCCTGCTATGGGGAGGAGTGGGGCTCCACAGGAGTGAACTGTGTGAGAAGTACATAGTGTACGAATATCTTCTACCGCCATAGTAAGGGTTTGTCGTCACTGGGCTGGTGCAAAGTTAGGCTAGGTAATGTAAAGGTTTTGTCATGACCTCCTAGCCACACGCCAAAGGAAGTGTGAAATAGCCGCAAGAGAATGTTGATCATGTCTTGCGGGTAAAGATGTACACCTCTGTAGAGTGTAAAACTTTTCGAAAAGCTTTGCCCACGGTTTTGGAAAACTTGGTGCACCAACACTAGTTAGTTGGCTTTAATGTTTTTATAAAAAAGGTTGATCTAGAAATATTTCTTGGGGAAAGTCTTTGTTCCATGTTCTATGATTTGTAAAACGGTCATTTGGATACTCACATTCATGAGGTTTGTGAGTCATCATTTGTGCTGGTTATGCTAGCTATTTATCTATCAATCAAAATTGCACTTTAAAATTCCATTTACAATCTATTATTGGATATTTACATTCAATTTCGCTTTATGCAAATAAACCTATTACTTTCCTTTGTTACAGCTTGTATGTACCTATACCCTTACAAACACTACAAGTTTTACTGAGTACGAAAGTACTCAATCTTTCTATTGTTGTCTTTCAATAGGTGAAGAAACAGAGAACCTCGACGATACTTTTTATGCTGCAGGACCCAGAGAATTTATTGATGACTTTTTCTAGGACCTATCCTGGTCAGTTGCTTGAGGCAAGGTTTAAAATCTCGGTGCAATTTCGGTCAAGATTTTGGATTTTGGACCCTTCCGAGATCCTAAATCTCGGTCGGATAAAAAAACTTCAAATATTATTAGTAGCGGTTTTTGGCTAAAACAGCCATAGATAATATTTTTAGTAGCGGTTTTTTGCTAAAACCGCCACAGATAATATTATCAGTGGCGGTTATAATATTATAAACCGCCACTGATAATATTATCTGTGGCGGTTTTTGTTGGATTATTTGGGCCAAGCCCATTTGATTGAGACAATAAATCCTAGAAAATCTCAAAGGCCCACCTCATGAGGAGCATGTGCACTAGCAATAGTACCACATTGCTAGCCTAAAGTGGTGAGCACTAGTTTAAATAGTGGAGTGTGCTACACCATGGTAGAACCATGTGGAGAAAGGGAGAAAAAAGAATACACACCTTCGCCTCGCCGACTCGGGCTCGAACTGCCGGAGGCAGGGGCGAGGAAAGCGGCGCTTTGAGCGTCACTGCGTGAATGGTCCGCCAAATTCGAGTCCAGTATTTGCGAGGCGCACACTCCTTGCACGATTACTTTTTGCTACTCGGAATCGCGGTTGTAGTATGAGATAAGGACACCGTAGCATGGATCCGTAATGGACTCGATCGTACGCGTCCTCAGTCGTGTTCGATTACTGTATTACCAGGCTCCTTTATATATCGCGTCGTCGTCATCCTGGGAGAAATAGAGTTTCTGCGCCCTAGCGTTTTGCTAGTTTCCTCGCTCTGCCGCCATCAAGTCGCCCTGCCGTCCGTGCGGCCGTGCACCGAATGACGGAAAAGCAGGTCTCGAAACCGTCGTCTCGCGTTCTTGCACCGGAGAGGACGAATCGGAATTTTTGGGAAGCTCGGCCTTGCATTGCTTCCACGTCACCGTCACGCTCGTCTTCCTCGGCGTTCGAGGCGGTATTGCTGAGCATCGCGCGATCAGCGGCGCGCTCGCTCCTCGACGCATCACAGCTTACAACGCTTCATCGCTTCCATCTCACGCACCAACGATGCGTTACAATGTTTCTCTGTTTTATTTTCAATCTATTGATTGTGAGCACATTAGATGGATATATGTGTAGTCTTCTAGCATATGCATCTATAGTATGCTCCTGTTATTCATTACTGATAGTCAATCACATGTTGTTCATGATTTACTTTTGGATTAAATTAAACCTAGATGTGCCTTTAATTCTAACAATCCAAAAACCTGATTATAGGCGCTTAGGTTTATCAATGGTCAGCTTTCTTGCCGAGGCAGAGGCGAAAAAATTCACCGGTGTGCACTTCAAAAGATGGCGGACATAAGGGTCACCTTGTGGCTTGACTATGAGCGTGTTACGGGTGTCGAAACGGCAAACGAGAGGATATGGATCCAACTCTGAAAGGAGAAGGCATATCGGGATGCCAACACACTCTTTGTGGGAGCCGTTCTTAGTGTTCTTCTTAGTAAATGCAATGCGATGTGTATATGCACATTAAAGACACGAAGGAACTATGGGATGCTCTGAATGCTAAGTTCGGTGCTTCCGATCTTTGTGATGAAGCGTATATCATGGAGCAATATCATGACTACAAGATGGTGGATAACCGCCAGAGTTGAGCGAGCTCATGAGATCTGAGTTCTCGCCCAGGAACTCAGGCTTCTCAAAATCCAAGGTTACTGACGGAGTTTGTGGTCAGCATTATTGCCAAATTACCTCCTTCATGGAGGAATTTTGCCACATCTCTGAAACATAAGAGACAAGAGATTTCTGTTGAGAATCTGATTGCGTCTCTAGATGTTGAGGAAAGCTCAGCTAGAGGATGCACTTTGTGAAAAGGCGAGAGCGATCTAAGCGCCCAATGTGGTGCAACAGATTCTCACATGGCAAGAACAAAGGAAAAATAAAGCCAAACAAACCACTAATTTCAAGAAGAAGAAGTCAATGAACAAAGATGAGAAGCCCTGCTTTATGTTTGCGGTGAGATTGGACAACTGGGCCAAGCAAAGGTCCAAATCGCAAGCCAGGAAAAATTGAGCAGAATGAGAACTCAAAGTCCGCTTCAGCGTGACCATTGGCAATCTTTGGAGGAGGAACTTCGGGTATGGTAACGTACCTATTGTTCTTTTCGATCAAATCAGGACCACCGATTGGTGGATTGATCTGGAGCTAATGTTCATGTGTGTGTCGATCTCTCTTTGTTTCTCTTCTTACCGGGCCGTCAAGGGATTGCTCCGTGTTGATGGGAAACGACTCGAATGTACATTCTTGGTGTTGTACGGTAGATCTGAAGTTTACTTGAGAAAGATCGTCTTGACTAAAGAAGAGCGTGCAGCATGTCCCTCAATAAATAAAAACACAGTCGGCTCCCTTCTATGTAGAGAAGGGTTCAAAGTGGTGTTTGAGTCTAATAAAGTAGTCGGTAAGCATGGACTTTTTATTGGTAAAGGCTATGAATGCTGAGGCTTGTTCAGATTTTCCCTTTACGATTTTTGCAATAAAGTTGTGAACCATATTTGTGATATTTCCAATGGAGGTGAAGCCGATGTTTGGCACTCACGGTTATGTCATTTAAATTTTGGTTGTATGACTCATTTCGCTAGTATGAATTTAATTCCAAAAATTCCCCTCTTGTCAAAGGTTCTAAGTGCCAAAGTTGTGTGCAATCAAAGCAACCTGCAAACCTCACAAGGCGGCGGAGGAGAGAAACTTGGCACCATTAGAACTCATACATTCAGATCTTTGTGAGATGAATGGTGTGTTGACTAAAGGAGAAAAAGATATTTCATGACTACGATTGATGATGCATCTAGATACTGCTATGTTTATACTGTTGAAAACTAAAGATGAGGCTTTAGACTACTTCAAAGTCTATAAAGGTGAAGTTGAAAATCAATTAGAAAGAAAATCAAAAGGCTTAGGTCGGATCGTGGCGGTGAGTACTTCTCTCTTGAGTTCGACTTTATTACTGTAAGGAACATGGAATTATTCATGAGAGGACACCTCCTATTAAGCCCAGTCTAATGGGGTTGCGAAAGAAAGAACCGCACTCTAAGCCGGTTGGTAAATGCCATGTTGGACAACGGGTCTATCTAAGGAATGGTGGGGGAGGCCACTGTTGACTTCTTATCACGTTTTGAATAAAGTTCCTTCTAAGAATAAGGAGAAAACCTCATATGAAGAATGGGAAGGAGAAAACCATCACTTTCATACTTGCTTTCGTGGGGTTGCTTGAGAAGTCAATGTGCCCATAACTAAAAGCGCAAACTTGGACCTAAGGCATGGATTGTGTCTTTACGGGATACGCCATCATCGGAGCATTGCCTATAGATTTTTAGTAGTAAAGTCGAGGTATCGACATGATCGTCAGTACAATCATGGAATCGGAGATGCCACCTTCTTTGAGGCATATTTCCCATGAAAGATTTGCATAGCGTTTCTAGTCAAAATCTGAGATAATTCCAGAACCTATTGCACAAAGCGAGGATTCTGAGCGAGATGCAGGCAAAATCCTGAGGAGGATGACGGTGAGGCTCCTAGGAGGAGCAAGAGACAAAGGATGGTTAAATCCTTTGGTAATGATTTCACTGTGTACCTTGTGGATGATACTCCCACCTCTATTTGGAAGCTTATGCATCTTCGATGGACTACTGAAGGAGGCGATCCGTAGTGAGATGGATTCTAATACATCCTAACGGAACTTGGGAGCTCACAGAAGCGCCTTTATGGTTGCAAACGTGCAGTTTGTAAGTGGGTGTTCAAAAAAGAAACTAAGGCTTGATGGTACTATTGAAAAGTACAAGGCTAGACTTGTGGCTAAGGGTTATACGCATAAAAGGAAGGAGAGGATTATTTTGATACTTATTCACTGTTGCTAGGATCACAACCATCCAGGGCATACTTTTATCCTTGGTCGCCTCTCATGGTCTCATTGTCCATCAAATGGGACGTGAAGACAAATTTCTTAATGGAGAGCTAGATGAGGAGATCTACATGGATCGACCCAGATGGATTTGTGCTACCCGGACATGAGAGCAAGGTGTGTAAAGTTTCTTGAAATCTCTTTATGGCCTTAAACAAGCACCTAAACAATGGCATGAGAAGTTCGATAGAACATTGACACAAACTGGCAAGTTTCATGTGAAGCCCGACAAATGTGTGTATTATCGCCATGGTGGGGTGAGGAGTTATTACGTGCCTATATGTGGATGACATTTTTGATCTTTGGAACAAACCTTGATGTGATCAATGAGGTCAAGTCTTTCTGTCTGGAAATTTTGATATGAAAGATCTCGGAGAGGTGGCGTGATCTTGAACATCAAGTTAGTCAAAAGTGAGGATAGGATTAGTCTTTCTCAATCCCATTATGTGGAAAAGGTTTTGAGTCGGTTTGGCTATTCTGATAGCAAGCCTTCTCCAACACCTTATGATCCAAGTGTGATTCTTCGGAAAAACAAGAGAATTGCTAGAGATCAAATGAAATACTCGAGATCATTGGATCTCTCATGTACTTAGCTAGCGCTACAAGGCCTGATATCTCATTTCTTTGTAAGCAAATTGAGCGATTTACTTCTAACAGGAGATGATCATTGGCGTGCACTCGAAAGAGTTATCGTTACTTGGTGGAGTCTGATAAATTATGGAATACACTATACCTGGGTACCCTTAGATTACTAGAGGGTTATAGTGATTCAAATTGGATCTCTGATCTTTGATGAGATTAAAGCCACCGGTGGATATGTGTTTACACTTGGTGAAGCGTGTCGTGGAGGTCTTGCAAGCAGACTATTTTGACACGGTCCAACTATGGAGGCAGAATTGCGATTGATACATTGAGGCGAGAATGGCTACGTGAACTCTTGATGGATCTTCCGTGGTTGAAAAACCAATACCCCATTCTTATATTGTGACAATCAAAGCGATTTATTGTTAAAGTGAGCGATTCTAAAGATAACTTGAAATCCTCAAGACATGTGAAAAGAGCGTTTGAAATGTCAGAAATTGAAAAACTCGAGTGATAGCATTGGATTATATCGAGGCGGCTAAAAACACAGCGAGATCCCTTCACTAAAGGGCTATCACGGAATGTGATAGATAGCATCAAAGGAACTAGGCATGAGACCCATGTGAGTTATACCATAGCGGTAACCCAACCTATGTGATCGGAGATCCCGTGAATTAGGTCACTGGGAAAAACAAGCTCTTAGTTAAGCGGAGGAGAGTAATTTTCTAACTAGTTCAAGTGAAGATGCAATACTCTCGAAATCGTATGGCAAAGTTGGCTTTTGCCTTAATGTGTTCTGTTGGCTTTATTTAGCGAAGATGTCATCCTCTGAGCATCTTGAAAGAACACACCTATATGAGAGTATTGTTGAAAGTCGCAGTCTATGAGACTTGGGTAATCTCTAGTAAGCTCATGAAGAGACCATGGAGTACGACTTATATACTCCACCGAGGGGAAGCCTATTGGCGACCTAGTATCAAACTAAGGCTTTAAATGAAACTCGATCACAAAACTTGCAATTCAAGGCTTAGTCCATTGTTCAAGTTGTAGGTGAGTGTAATTTGGAGTCCTAGGTGCAATTCAAGGCATAGTCCATTGTCACTGAAATCTTTGGTATATTAACGACTTTGGGAGCAGGCAAGGCCATCGATTGGGACTTTGAGATCTGGTGGGGATTGTTGGATTATTTGGGCCAAGCCCATTTGATTGAGACAATAAATCCTAGAAAATCTCAAAGGCCCACCTCATGAGGAGCATGTGCACTAGCAATAAGTACCACATTGCTAGCCTAAAGTAGTGAGCACTAGTTTAAATAGTGGAGTGTGCTACACCATGGTAGAACCATGTGGAGAAAGGGAGAAAGAATACACACAGGCGCTCGCCTCGCCTCGCCGGGCCGGGCTCGGGCTCGGGCTCGAACGCAGGCGAACGCGAGTAGGAAGCCGAGGAAAGCGCGGACGTCTTGGCACCTGCGTGAATGGTCCGCCAAATTCGGTCCAGGGCTTTGCGTAGGCGCAGCCTCCTTTTGCAGATTACTTTTTTGCTACTCGGAATCGCGGTTGTAGTATGAGATAAGGACACCGTAACAGATCCCGTAATGGACTCCGATCGTGGCACGTCCTCGAGTCGTGTTCGGTTACGGACTGTTACCGTCATCTGGGAGAAATAGAGTTTTCTGCGCCCTAGCGTTTTGCTAGTTTCCCTCGCTGCGCCGCCATCAAGTCTGCCCGTCCGTGCTGGCGGCGTGCACCGTGACGGAAAGCCGAATCTCAGCCGTCGTCCTCGCGTTCTTGCACCGGAGAGGGGCGAATCAGATTTTGGGAAGCGCGCTCGATGCTTCCGCGCCACCGTCACGGCTCGTCTTCCTCGGCGTTCGGGGCGGCTGCTAGGCATCGCGCTCATTCGCGGCGCTTCCGTCCGGCAGATCGGCATCGCCGCTTACAACGTCTTGCTCCATTCGCACCTAACGATGCGTTACAATGTTTCTCTTTGTTTATTTTCAATCTATTGATTGTGAGCACATTAGATGGATATATGTGTAGTCTTCTAGCATATGCATCTATAGTATGCTCCTGTTATTCGTTACTGATAGTCAATCACATGTTGTTCATGATTTACTTTTAGATTAAATTAAACCTAGATGTGCCTTTAATTCTAACAGTTTTAACCAAAAACCACCACAAATACTCTTTTTTTGAAATCTCAATGATTTTAGGTTGAGATCTCGGTATTTTGGTCGAAATCTTGGAAATCCCGGTTGAAAAAAAAAACAGATTTGAAATTTGGTTTTTAGATTTTGTCCAAATTTATCTTACCAAAATTTCAGATTTCGATCACCTCCGAGATATATACCGAAAACAAAATTTGAAACCTTTCCTGAGGGTTGGATATGGACATACTACTAGATAGCTATATTTTTCGCTCCATAATAATCGGCCTCCTTAAGGTCTATTGTATAATTATTCTTAGTTATAGTATGTACAAATTATTGTATGGACATGATAACAATGTTGTAAATGTACATATTAATTATTGATCATGGAACTAAAACCGTAGGTGCGAGGAACCTTTATCGGTATTCAAGTAAAAAAAGAAGGGTTCTCACACTGGCGGAGGGGCTGTGATGTCGAGGTGATCGCAGGCTGACACCTGAATGAAGAGTTGGCCAGAGCGACGGGGTGGATGCTTCGACACCAGGGTGGAGCTGGTGCCACCAAGCATGGGAGCCGGGACGCCAGCTATCGCGCATGACTCCGGCATGACGATTACATCGGAGCACCCAAGACAGGCCGGGCAGAGCGCAGGTCCATCGCGACGTCGTGGAGGACTGGTGACGATAGGCGGCGCTGGGATAGGGGATGGATGAGTGTGATGCACGAGATAGAAGGGCGGGGATACTGTGAAAGGGCGTTAGGTTTTGGATTCTGACCTCTCGCTTTTAGTGAGATCAAAACGAATTTTATCAGGGTACACCACCCCGCCATGTACGTACACCGCGTGCCCGGCCACCATCACCAGGTTCTCGACGCCTGGGAACGGGCCGGGGGGCTCCTCCACCAGCCCCGCATTATTGATGCCGTCGTCGACGCCACCCCGGTGCGCGTTTCCGGCCGGCGTCTCCACCTCTGACGATGGGTGGGAGCGCCTTTGGCGTATCTGCAAGGAAAAGGATGAGGGCATTCGGCGGAGGGCCGGTGCAAATCTCCAAGCAAATTGTACGGTCAGAAATCTGAATGATACGCATAGAAAAAACCATACGAATGATGTATAGTAATTAGCAGGTGCGAAAGAATTTATGGGGGCGCGTATGTACCGTGGCCATTAGACTGAGCTAAAAAGGTTCCAGCTAAAAACGAGCCGTTTGGTAAGAACTTTGTATTTTACTAGTATATACTATCTTCGAACTGAGAAAGCTTCAATCTTCAATCTAGCAGTTGTGCGCCATTAGCCGTTACTTGGTCAGCTAAAGCAATTTCTGGACAATTTCAGCTTGTTTACCTGAAGATATCGCGTAATTAAATAAGCTTTCTCACGACTTGCATGAATTTTGTGCCAGAGTCACGTCCAAAGCAACGACTTAGGGGGTGCTTGGATTAGGGGTATTTTATTGGAATGTTTTAGGATTTAGTTCAAATTTGAACTAAATCCCAAAACCTCCCAAGAAATTACCACTCATCCAAGCAGGGCCTTATTGGTATTTGCAGACCGTCAATAAGATAGTGAAGAAAAAAAACATGTTCATATTGTTAGATCGTCAGATAGAGTATGAACTCTTAATCCTATGTATGCCTCAGGCTTTTTTCGTGGTGCCGCTCACGGTACCATTTGAGGTCAGGGGATGGGACCTATTTGTATACTCCTCATCCTCCCAGATGCACGCAAAAATTCTAGGCACATGTGTTTCCAGTCTGATTTGTCAAGTCGAACCAACTAAGCCAAAAAACTGTTATGACACCAATCCCTAGATAATCTTAGCCACGATTAGATAGGCTGGTTGACGAGCCTGATTCCACGATTCGCGCCGTGTACTTGGTCCCTAGCACTCGAGTGTGAGTCACGTGCTGTCATCGAGCGAATAAAGAGATCAGTGTTAATTAGATCACACGAGTCATCAGCCTATGGAGCCGGTCCCGCAAAGCAAATCCGGCTATTCCACCTAGACCTGGCACTGGGCCAGGTTTTTTAGGCCGACTCGTGGTACGGTAGATATGACACGGCACGCATGCTCACGGGCTGAGCCGACACGGCACGTATGATAGGATCGTGATGGGTCACATGATCGGGTATAATGGATGACACGGTATGACACGTTTGTATAGACTGTACTTGGGCCAATACGATACGAAACAAGTCCAATGAGCCCAAGCAGGCACGACACGCGGTAGGGCGTCCTGCCATGACATTGCGGTAAGTTGGGGCTTACCTTGCAGCCGGCGTCATTGCAACCCTTGCATGCAGAGAAAAAAGAGACAATAAAGATGCCAAAAGGCGTAGAACGGAGACCGGAGAGTAAAAGCTTACCGACATCGAGCTCGCACACTAAGACGATGCTCCACTGCACCGCTCGTGACGTTGTGCACGGTCATCTTCCCCGCTTCCCTCACACAGAAATCCATGCCACCACATCATATGTACGCTGGCCTAGAACGCGTGAATGATCTCAATGTTGGGTGGCAGCTAGTATGTATGCATATTATTACTATGCTTTTTTCATATCAGGGAACCCCACTTTGGAGCGTAAGGTTTTTAACGAAACAATAACTTTGTATATGTACCCAATAAATAAATAAAATTTAATTCTTTTTTTCTAAATAATTATGTGTGCCAGATCCTCACCGGCAATCTACGCTTGCTCCTCGTCCTTGATGCCCTCCACGGAGACAGATCGACGGCGTCCACGACTCCACATGTCTAATATAACAAGAGTTGGACCGGCACAGCACGACGACAGCATGGCACAACGAGGTGGTCATACTGGATAGGCACGGCACGCCGCAGTCTGAAGCCTGTTGGGCCCATGCTATGTCAGCACAGTACAGCCCAACTCCCACATCTAGTTGAACACAAGCACCTTTTTCTCAAAAACTAAGGAGAAACAAAGCACTTTCCATTAACAACACCTGTAGCCCCACAAGCTCGTTTATTGACATTTCGATTTGGAATGATAATATTAAAATATGCGTCATATAAACTACCAAGTACACTCAGATTACAGAAAATGATTCTCTTGATCTGTTTTTATTGAGATTTGCATCTAGTTAGCGATGAGTCATGAACATAAGCAAACATTTGAAGGGTAAAAAACCAAGGAACTCTCCTCGCCCTCCACCCCCATGGGGGCGTCCTATTTCTCGATTTATATTTTTCTTATCCGTAGCGGAGATGTAGATGGATGCAAAGGCAGCAGGGGGTGGAGGGAGGCCGAGGGGGTCAGAGGGAGGTGGCGGGAGGGAGAGGGAGGGAGGAGGTGAGGAGAGGGTGGCGGGACGAGGAGATTGAGAATGGGAAGGAAGAAAAGAAGAAGGAAAAGAAGTAAAAGGAAGGAAAAGAAAGAAAGAAGTGAAAGAAAAAAGAGAAAAGAGAAAGAAATGAAGAAAAGAAAGGAAGAAAAGAAACGAGAATAAGGGGGTGGATCCGGATTTCTATTCGCATGAGGTTAAAGAGTTGTCCACAGTGAATTTATGCGTTCTCGGCTAAGAGAGAAAGCAACGGGAGAGAGAGAGAGAGAGAGAGAGAGAGAGAGAGCTATATTTCTTCCACATAATGTATCGAATGACAAATGTGTGTAATACCACCGGCCTCTTTCCAACTCAAAAATTGGGAATTTTTTGTGTATGCATATAAATAGGGAAGTGATGAGGACATCACTATCATGGATACGGCCATGCCTACAAACCCAATTGAAACCAACAATGTAATTCAAGGACCAATTACTCGAGCTCGCACACGTCAATTCAATTACCAGGTGAATGCGTTCCTTGGGTTGCATACAAATATATTAATGGATGGAATACTATTTAATCCTTGTGATAATTTTATTGTCCTTAGGAACCAAGGAGAAGGACTCCCAAGCATCAAGCATGAAGCCAATTCTTTATGTGCACAAGATCAACTCGGATTCGTCCTCCGGGACAGTTTCAATTTAAAACGACCATAACTTTTGATCCACAAGGATGTTCGGGGTCTATGAGTACTGGTTTGAAAGGTTTCGACGTCCTCTTTCAAACGGATCTGACCCCATCCCCAAATTCCGTCCGAGTCGACGGGAATCTGCAAAACAATTGGCGTCACTTTTCCAAACCGAGAAGACTTGGGCTTTGGGCCTTGTAATAGAGTTGTAGTTGGTATCCTACTGCTTTGGACGTGATTCCCATGCCCCTAGCTTCCATAAATAGCCAGACATCGGCTCCTTAGGTTTTTGGGTTTTATTTGATTAGTTTAGCCAAGTGCAAACTTGATCCTGCGAGTTGTGCTGGACAGCCACCTTGTCAAGATCGTCAATAAGACTCCACTTTGTTTCGCTTCCACTTTTATCCGCAATTTCAGATTGCTTATTCTTTTGTTCTTGCTTGTTCTTCGGTTGCTTGCAGGAATTGAACCTCGTGTTCAGGTTGTTCGTGCCTACGGCAAGATCAATAACCCGTTGGAGTTGGTTTAGCGATTACTAAGGCGCATCGTCGTCGTACGGTGTAGTCGAATCGTCAAAGTCGACTCCAACAAAATCGATCGTGTGTTTCTCATCGAAAGATCGGGACACCCACAGTGCCATCAGGAAGCCACATAAAAAATCTAATCATAGCATTGGTGCAGCTAATACAATCATAACTACAACTCAAAGAATTGAATTTGTGAACAACTTTTCTCTTGCGAATGAACAAGACAAGAAATTAGGATGAAATAACTCATACCATTGCATTGGATCTAAGGGTGCTGATGAGAACTCGGGTGCAGTGGTTTCACCTTCGTGTTTGTCCATTGGGACTGCTTGTTGAGCTTCCCCACCAAGTTGAGGCACTGGCGACGGCGGTAGAATCCACCTGCTTGACGGAAGAGGCCGGTGGAGATCCCCACGGCGGCAGCGGTGGGGGGTCCACCCGTGACCCTCAGCAAGGAATCCTCCCAGCCTGTGGGGATCATCGGGGAGGACCGGGATTGGACGAGGATCACTTCGTGTTCATGGAGAAGCCAACAAATTTGGAGAGGAAGCACTACTGGTAGCTCGACGTCGAGAAGAAATCTCGCGGAAGGCTAGAACTTGGATGAAAAATCGTGCAGAGGGCTGGATCGTGGAGAAGAAATCGCGCACATCGGAGAAAATCGCGCTCGATTTGAGTAGAATAAAAGACATCACGCGCCAAGGGCAAGATTTCACAGGCTGAAGGCAAAGGAAGAAGAGAGATTTGCAACGAGGATTGGCGCATCTGATAGCCATCCGAGCGTGCAATAGACAAGATGCTTACAATGATACGCAGGTCATCGATACAGGGGCAAATCGACCGTCTGTAGAATTATAGATGACCCCTTTCTCTCTCTTTTTTCTCTCTCATCTACCTCATCAAAATTCCTAGGTGGCATCTCTTATAGATAGCTGACTAGGCACCATTGTACATGCCCTAAGGAGCACGAAGGCAAGGGAGGGAGCAGTCGCCGCCCAAGCGAAAGGTAGCGATAGGAGATGACGGTGGCGCGAGGGTGTGGGTGGCATGCAGCGGTGGCGATAGCAGGGAGGGGGCATGGGGGAAAACAGGAGAGTCGATTCCATCACGACGCAAGGGTCTGGGTTCGGGACGCATTGATGATGTTTGGATAAAAACGAACCGAGGAGATCAATGGTCTGGCCAACGAGGACCTGCATGCAAATACGAAAAATGAAAGGGTTTTCTCTGCAGGAAGTGCCGACGTGACGTACGCGAGCAGCCGGGGATCTCTCCCCTATAAGAGATTAGATATTGATGAGAAAAAAATAGTTCAACATGTAACGTTTTCCTCACTGAGTATCACTAATCCATGCAATTAGTTTGGTGTAAAATTCTTCCAAATTGAGTATCGATATGAAACAATTCCAACACATAGTAGTTTTTTCCCTGCAAATGTCTTGTTTAATCTAGTAAATGCTTACTCAACTCATAGTAATAGTTTTGTGCAACAAGGAAGTGAATCAAGCCACATGACTTACCGCCATCTGTATGTACTTGTTATGATATAGATAGAATTCTAGTTTATGTTTGGAAAGACTATTTATTGGTGGACGAATCCAAATATATCTACTGTTGGTTTTGCTATATATTAGACACCCCCTTGTATAGAGAGAATCAATCTAATAAAGAGATAGAACTTTGCCCCCTATATTGTACGTGCTCCCTGTTCTTGTTCGTGCGATTTCGCTGGCGTGATGTTGATTGATCGTGGGTGAACAACTACGTTTTACAATACGTTATCAGCACGAAGCTCTACAAGGCTGAAGCCCGAGATCAATCTACATGCAGCGTATATCGTTCTATATTATTTATAAGTAGATCAATATTGTTTTCTTGATACTAATCACAAATTGATCTACCGTTGGTTTGCATGCTGCTTGTTCGAGAGATCGATCTCAATAACACAAAGACAGAATTGGATGCATGCATGAACGAACGCATGATGTTCTACCAAGGCCGATTGTGATCATTTGCCTGCATCAATCTACATAGCATCGAGATCGTCCGGCTACACGCGATTTAATCGACTGCAAGTCGTACGTAAGTTTAAGCTACTTAAGTGAATCGCATCTACGTAATTATTTATCATGCAGATCAACGTGTCATTATCATGGGTTAATTGCGGAGCTGCTAATCATCAACAAACAATGAAAAACATATTGCCAACCACCTTGCACCTGTCGTGCGTTGCCACCGGGGCCTCCACCCGGCTACCGCGCACCCGTCGATGTGCTGCCGCAACCGGGAGAGCTTGCTTGTGGCCATGCACCACCAAGACCCGTGACACGCTCCACGCCCGAAGCACGCCCACCGCTGACGCCAGCTCCATGGATCCGGTGCCCGAAGCGAAGCTCGCCCATTGTGCCCTGCCACCAAAAGTTTGACCATCGCGCCGCGCCGCGCCGCTCGTGCGATCCGCCGCCAGGAGCTCACGCCCACGGCCTCCACTCGGCTTCCCTGCACCCGAAGCGCCTGCGCCACCGAAAGTCACGCCCATGTAACGTCATTTTTTGCTCCGGCAGCGGTTGCGCTACACCTCGCATTTTCACGAGCGCGCCAGATGTCGCCCTGAGCCTCTTCTACTTTCGTGTGCCGACAGCCATGTATGAGCTCCGCCCCTTCGATCTCCGTGCGAGGCAACGGCATTCGCCTCCCCACGAAAGGTGGCGGTGCCTGAAGCGTGAATTGAGGCAGCGGCGGTGGCCTTGCCGCACACCTAGCCCACCAAAGGTAGCCTTGTGCCCACCGAAAGTCGAGGTGGCGGCGGCGCCCGCGGCGCAAGGCATCGACTCTCATGGCGAGAGGCGGCGGCACCCGCCCAGGGAGGCAGCGATGGCTCCTGTGCCCACGTGACCAATTGGCAGCTATGGTTCCTAGCCGTCTACTTATACTGGGCCGATCGGTGGTCCGTGGGCCCAAATGGGCTGTGCTGCCTAGAGGGGTCAAACCGGCCCGCTTTTTTTTCCTGAAGCGAAAAAACAACAAATGAAAAAGTGGAAATTTACAGTTATGCTCCCGGATTTTCAGTAATTTCAAAAATTGATTACTAAGTTTCAAAAAATTGATGTTAAATCCTAAAAGTTAGATTTCTAGGTATACTAACGTCCATAAAATTTGGTAAAATTGTTATGAGCACATATTGGAAGTTCCATACCCTTGGGATTTTTTTTTTAGCATTTTGCTATGTTTAATATGTTCTGAAATTTAATTTTCTATTATTAAGTAATTCTAAAAATGGCTTAAACTTTAATGAAAAATTATGAAAAATGCTAGAAATTTTTAGAAAATCATGTATGACACATTGATTATGTCATGTTTCTGTATTTATTTGTCTTATTATTATTCCATAATTAATTTATACTGGGATTTTTTTTCTGTTATTAAGTAATTCTGTAAATTACTTGGTAATTAATAGAAATTTATAATAAATGCTAAAAAAATTTCATATAACACATTGAAAGCTCTATATCTCTGGATTTATTGTCCTAGTATAATTCCATGTTTATATATGTTGAAATTTATTTTCTATTATTTGGTAATTCCGAAAATTGCTGAATAAATAGCAGAAAATTACGAAAATTGCTATGAAAATTCTGTAAAATTTTAGATAATTATCTACTGAATAGATATAGACTAAACTTTACTGATAGAAGAGTAAGCATGCAATATAATGATTTTACTAGTAGTAAAAGTTATTTTGCATAAATAGGAATAGGTATGTTGGACAATCGCATAGAGGGAATTTATCGAGTTTGCCCTAAATGGCAGGAATTACCTCAATTGGGCAATGGATGCCAAGATTAATTTGGAATCTTAATCTTTTAGAGCTATTGTTTTCCCAGTCTGAAGCCGGTACCCCATGCTCTTCCCAAAGTTGTCAAATGTATGACTTTGCACTTCCTGAAACACCATTTTTATGCAAACCTAATGGTCAAATATTTGATGGAAGAGGACCAGCTGGTACATTTGAATTCCCTGAAAGAAAATATATAACCAGCAAAGATCTATTCTGTTGCTAGAAGCACCGTGCAAATGAATCCTCCCGCGCTCTTAGGATTTTAAAGGCTGTGGCAACATATAACTTTGCCATGCACAGGCTTATCACTAAACTAACATTCTGTAACCAGAAAGTTACTAATACTAAAATGATCGACAAGAAATTATGCACCTTCCACCCCAATATGAGGGTACTGCCATAATAGTATCGTCATACCAAGTACCAGAAGTACTTCGAACTTATATGCATTTTGTTAGCAGTAGAAAAGCATGATGAACTCTTGGTGAAGAATCATCACATATTTCCTATTGGAAGTCATGTCATGTATGAAGCACATGTAAATGCTTAGCAGGCTAGCAATAGCCATGGCCGCAGAAAGGACCAAAGGAATACAGGGGATAAGTGAAAGAATGGTAGATCAGATAGGGGAAGAGGCAATCCAATGTAAAACTCAATAAGTCCCATGTAAAAAATGTTGAATCATAATTCACCATTCAACCTATTATTGACACAGACGCTAAGAAGTATGATAATATGGTTCTTGAAATTATTAAGTTCTAGGAGTCCCAGGAGGACACCTATGACTCATGTGGAGATTTGGGCTAGTCTCCTAACTTTGCCTTCACTTTGCTAGTCGATGTCACATAATCCTTATAAGTCTTCGCATCAGGTTAGCCCTAGTTTCTGAATGAACATTTGGTCTACGCTCCTATTGAGCGGTTATCATTCAAAATTGAATAAATAACTATTTCGCAGACATTTGATTAATTGTGCTATGTTTGTTCTATTTTCTACAATTTGTTCATGATGCAACATTTGTTTGTTTATTAAATCATATTTCTAATATAGAACAAAGTATAATCCAATGATGAAAGAGAAAATCTATCTAGAAGATAGTTGTACCACACTAAGTGAACTAAAAATATTATGACTACCATCGGAAGCGATGCTCTCATATTTGGCATTGAAAGAATACCATATTATACCTTGAGTCCAGTCGTACTCCCTTAAGATTTAAAAACATTGGTCTGAATCATTTCCATATAAAGACAGGGAATGAGGATGGTACAGAATACCTACTTATCACTAAGTTTAATAGGTGTAATAAATGGGTGGTTGAAAAATTTCCTTCCTTCTCTAGGTCATACCATGCATATATAAAACCTAAAGTTTATGTTGCAACCCAGAAACATTTAAGATCTGACAGATTGACTAGGTTATCCTGAGTTGAATGTCAATAAGAAGAATCATTAATAGTTCTACTGGCTATAGCATAAAGACTTTTTTAGACCTGAAGCTTTCTTATGCCTTGTTTGTGTTATAGGAAAGCTTATAGTTAGATCTTCTTACCTAAAATGTTAGGGAAGAATTACTAAATTTTCTGGAGAAAATTCAATGTGATATCTGTGGACCCATTCAGCCCCTGTTGGGCCCTTTCAGATATTTTTTTGGTACTGATAGATGCTTCTACTAGATTGTCATATGTATATCTCTTATCTAATAGGAATCATGTTTTTGCTAAATTAATTACCCAAATTTTTAAGAGCCTCCTTTAAAAAAAAAAAGGATCAAGTCTATTCGAATGAAAAATGCTAGTGATTTTACCTCAAAAGCATTTAATGATTATTGTATGGCTCTGGAAATTAATATAGAGCATTTCGTACCTCATATCCACACTCAAAATGGCCTTGCAGAGTTATTAATTAAAGAAATAATATTTATTGCTTGGTCGCTCTTGCAAAATAGAAGGCTACCCACCAGTTGTTAGGGCCACACAATGCTACACACTGCAGTATTAATTCAACTTAAACCAATTACATATCATGAAATTTTCCCTATTGCAAATAGTGCGTGAAAAAGAATTAAGTATTTCCCATCTGTGAAAATTTGGATGTGTTGTATATATGCAAATTTATGCACCACAACATACCACCATGGGATCTCACCGAAAGTTAGGGATCTATGTAGGTTATGAATCTCCGTTAATTATTTAAAACACCTAGAGCCTATAACAGGGAATCTGTATATTGCTCGGTACGCTGATTGTACTAAGTACATTTTTTAGTATTAGAGGGAGATAAATACCACATTAAAGAATGATGTGTCCTTAGATCCACACACTAAAGAGATAGAACTTGAAGTTCAAAGGATAATACATTTTCAACAAATAAGCTAATGATCTGCCAAATGCCTTCATTCATCATAAGGGAGTGAAAAGATCGCATATACCTGTAGTATATGCACCTGAAAGAGTGAAAATATCCTAGACAGATATTGAAACCACTCTTGACCCTCATGATAAAAAGAGGGGGAGGCCTCTAAGTGCACGGGACTTAATTCCATGGAGACATCCATAGAAGTAGAGAGCCGAATAAATGAGAACATTATCCATGCCAGTGAAAAAAACTTAACCCGATGTTAAGAAAATCCCTAAAGTGAGCCATTCTGGAGATGGTAACATCTTTGAAGTGATCAATCCTAAAGATGATAAACCTAGCATATATTTGCGTGTACAATCTAACAATGGCAGTCGGAACACCTAGACTCAATCGTTGTGGGAAATCACGAGGAGCTAGAAAAAATTAATAAAGTGATATCCCTGAAGTGATGCAGGAGAATCGTATAAAACAAAAACTATAATTATCGACATATATTTCGCCTCTAAAAATTGCTAAAAGTTGGATCCATAACCAAAGTTCATGGTAGAGTGCCAAAAGCGCTCAGATTGGGTTAAATGAAAAGAAGCAATTGAGGCAGCGCTCGCTTAATAAGAGAAAAGTTTTTTGTCCCGATGACCGAACATATCCTAAAGTGTTCCCTGTAGAATCAAATGGTTTTTTTTCATTCAGAAGATAAATGAAAATATCCCTGTGGTGAGATATAAAACAAGGCTTGTAGTAAAGGTTCACGCAGACCCGTCATTGATTACGATGAACCTATTTTCCTGTAATGAGTGGAATAACGTTCAATACGAATATTTTTACGAGAATCCTTGAAGGAGTTACAATTCTGAATCCTAATAATCACAATATGTATAGCGTCAAACTGAAGAGATTGTTATACGGATTAAAACAATTGAGAAGAATGTGGTATAACCGACTTAATGAATTCCTCTTGAAGAAGGGATATTATCCCTGTGTGTTCATAAAGAAAACTCAGAATATATTCTGTATCATCTCAGTATATATATAGATGAACTGAATGTCATTGGAACCATAGAGGAAATAAAGAAAACAAGTGCTTACCTTATGACGGAGTTTGAGATGAAAGATTTGGGTAAAGCCAAATACTACTTAAGCATGCAGCTAAAGCATTTCTCAGAAAGAATTTTTGTACATCAGTCTATCTTACCAAGAAGGTATTAGAAAGATTTAATATGGATAAATCTCATCCTTTAAATACCCTATGGTTATGAGATCCCTTAAAGTGGATAAATACCTTTTTTAGACCAATGATGGAAAATGAGAAAATCATAGGACCTAAAGTCTCATACTTATGTATCTTGTGAATTGCACAAGGCCTGATATTGTATTCGTAGTAAATTTGCTAGCAAGACAGTGTCGATCCAACCAGAAAATATTTGGCTAGTTTAAGACTTTACTCAAATACCTCCAAGGTACTCAAATCTTGGATTATTTTTCCATAAGAACAAAGTCTTAACCATGGTGGGATATACGGATGATGGCTATCGTCTGATCCCCACAGTGCCAAATCTAAGGTTGGTTTTGTGTTTTTCTATGATGGTTCAGCCATTTCTTAGCGGTCTTTTAAACAAACCTTGGTAGCTACTTCACCAACTACTCAGAAATTATAATTTTATATGAAGCCTCACGTGAGTGTATTTGGCTGAGAAGTATGATTAACTATATCCAGAAGTCATATGGTCTTAATACCGTTGATACTCCCATAATTTTCTATGAAGATATATTACTTGTGTTACACAAATGCAAATGGGTTATGTAAAGAGAAATATCACGAAGTATATTGCCCCTAAATTTTTCTATCCTCATGAACTCCAGAAGAATGATAAGGTAGAGATATTACAAACTAAATCATATGAAAATCTAACAGATTTGTTCACTAAGTCATTGCTAAAATCTATTTTTCAAAGCTATGATAATGACATTGGAATGAGATGACTTAGAGATTTGCAGAGTTCAAGGGGAGTAAATCCTCGAACTATGACCCCTTTTGCATGATCTTAAAGATTATATTTTATATCCTGAAGATTATAGGTTGCGCTATTTTTCCCTTAGTGAATTTTCCTGAAGTTTTATCACATGAAGATTTTTAATGAGGCAACCAGTGTAACATGGAGTGCGAGTGCAATGTACTCTTTTCTCCATCCTTTTTTTTCATTGGATTTTTGGGAGGAGTTTTTAACAAGACATGTGCATTAAGCGATATTTGTCCAAAGAGGAGTTATGATATTAGATAGAATCCCAGTCCATATTGGAAGGACTATCTATTGGTGGGGCCAATCCGAATATATCTCATGTTGGTTTTGCTATATATTAGGCACCCCCTTATACAGAGAGAATCAATCTAATAAAAAGAGAGAACTTTGCCCCCTATATTGTGCGTGCTCCCTATTCTTGTTCGTGTGATTTCGCTGACGTGATGTCGACTGATCAACTTTGCCCTTGTGCGTTCTCCCTATTCTTGTTCGTGTGATTTCGCTGGTGTGATATTGATTGATAATGGGTGAACAACTACGTTTTACAACAGTACTAACACACTCCATCCTTAAAATTTGGAGAACCTCTCGCAGGCAAAGCGAGCCCTCCACCATTTGAGCTACATCCACTTCGACGGAGAACTATGAAACCTAGTTTAATTGACTGTGATAAACATAGCCTTACAGCAGGGTAACCACAGTCGATACAAGCCTTACAGCAGGGTAACCACAGTCGATACAACGAGCACTAAGGAGCAAGCACCAGCCATAAACAGGCCTTGATGCCATTTGCTCGTATTTCAGACAGGTGTAGAGCAACATGCGGGTACACGAACCGATTGAGATCTAACGGCTTGAGATGTTTAATCATTTGGAAGGTCGCTTTTGATCCAAAATTGCAAATTCACCTAAAAGGAAAATAAGAAGCAGCAGAATTCCATCTCTGGAACGGATGCCATACCAGAGGACACCTTGATGGCCCGGCCCTTGCATAGGTCTCGGAACCACGAGATATTTGGCAAACATTTTAAGAGCAACCAAAAGACATTTTGCAAACAATGGTAATCCTCGAAACCGCGAGACTTGCTACAGGATTGCAAGAATAACAGGGTTCAAGGCATTCCGTCTCATTTACACGTCAAATTGAAGCTTTTATCTTAACATTCACAGTGTCTAACAGCACATAGCCAACCAACAAGTTTCTGGAAACAAAGAGATTAGGGCCATATCTGAATGTAAGTTTTCTGATTACAGGGAAGGAAGTCATGCCAAATGTCCCAACGTCAGTCCACAGCGCAATTTGGTGTTCTCCTTGTGGAGGACTGGGGGATGCTTCAGACCTTCAAAGGGACTCATGCCATGGTCCGCCAGGTGATCCCTCTTTCCTTCCAATAGCGCTGGGGGTCCCATCTCTGAGTTCGCTAATCAGTTGCCTGGTTGATGCCTAGGAACGTCTGGATCTTTCACAAGTTTGCACTTCTTTATGAAGTAAGAATGCATCCCCTTGGTTGTTGTTGAATGAGCGTCGCTCGAGGCTGCATACTGTGAGCTGCCTCAGTAACTTCTCAAGACACGAGTAAAGGCAGCTCTCAGGGTCCTTCATGTTGGGGTTCGTCGACAGGACAGCAGCATTCACTGCATCCGCTACAAATTCACGCTGTGGAGAGTCCAGAAGATACCCAATGCATGATTCTGCAGGCTTCTCATACGCAAGCAGGGCCACACTCTCCTGAAGACAGCATATTAGTGACTGTCTAGTTCATCAATAGAAAGTATTTACCTCACTCAAATTGCAAGTCTACCAAGATGTGAATATTTCAAATAACAGAATTAAAAGCGCTTTGCTATTGTATTGAGCAATGTAGACAACGGAAGAATGACCATCTGGAATTACCTTCAGCAACCCCTCAAAAGCTTTGTGCGTCAAGAAGTTGGCCAGGTTAGCACGAGCATATTTTACAGCATCCTCCGGTTGTTCAGCCTAATGATGAGAATTTGAGTTTATAAATATGAAACAAGATGTAATGCAACATTGTCCAAATGCCCAGAACCATCTTTGTAAAAAAAAAAATGTCAATGCATGTGACTATTCACTGTAATGTTCCCTATTTCTTTTTGTCAGTACTGAGAAAATATGTAGTAATAGAAAAAACTGTATAATAGCTGCAATATAAAGTGGCAGCTAACATATAATGGAAGTGAAAATCTTAATACGATTTATCTCTGTAGCACCAACACATTGGTTTGGTGCCGTATCGGTGTCCAACACGCCGCTCTATCGATCATGATTTGGACAATTGGATAGCCAAAATAAATAATTTTAATGTTCGACACGGCTTCCACACGTATCCGACATATGGTGACATAGCCTGACGCACCTCAGCCACCTACAAGGTAACCCTAGCCACCCAAGAGAAGCAAAACACTAACATCAAAGCTCCACCGTGGAACTATGTTGACGTTCTAGATACGAGTTGTCAGTCTAAAGAAAATGTGAAATGAAGATGCAAGTATTACAAATACGTTGTCACTAGTAGCTACTCTAGAGTCAAACCACACTTGCTGAAAATTACTAATAGTAATTGAAAGATATGTCTTAAGGTGACGATACCTATTCTTGCTCAGCTTAAAGGTGAAGTTGCAAAGGCTAAGGTACATATTCCTAGTTTACACTTTACATTTAAATATATACAGCCGTGTCGCCTTGTCGGCATTTTTGGAAAAATGGCGAATCCCATGTCGGTGTCGTGTTGTGTCAACGTATCCGTGTCCGTGCATCATAGCGATTTATCCAACCATATAGCTTGCACGAATCATGAAGCACAGCAATTGAATTCAGATAATTACCCTAATGTATTCAATGAATCTTTGAGAATGGAGTAAGAAGCAAATAACTGACGTTTCATCCTGCAAAAAACAAAAAAAAAATGATTTCTTTCTTAAAAGGGCAAAAAGAATGTAACAAACATTTTCTGGTAAACAGATTATGGCAACTGACAATGCTTTGCCAAAGAAAATGATTGCATATGCAAGACCACGATATTAATTGAATTAGTGCACAAATATAATATCAGTCACATTAGCAATTGAGGTAATGACACGAAGGAGATAAAATAAATCAACTAAAAGATAGCAAAGTATATACCTTTATGACCTGTGGATACCACTGTCCAAGTCTTTTGAATGCAGAATCAATATCTCCACTCATGATAAGCTTCATGAAATCAAATAAACCATTTTTAGAAGGCAGAAGCCACACCAGAAGCAAAGATCAAAAGGGGGCATTTTTTCTGATTGCGTGCCATATGTAAGAACAGTGGAATAATATGGACACATGTAATAAATACAACTTATTGGTAATGTACAGCCAGAAATGTGGAAGAGATCAAGTTGCAAGGCAATTTGAATACAGCTGAGAGCAGTGACCAACTATTGTTTTTCTTCCAACAAAATGTCAGTGCTCATGGAGCTTGCAATCGTACCATTTAAAAAAAAGTCAATGAAGTGTAAAAATGTACAACTTTACAGACATAATTGATTGGTACTGAGTTACAGTAAAAAAAGTCAGTTTACCCCACTTACAATACATATAGGCAATAACCACAATAAGGTACACATTGGATACTTGGCACAAAGGATTCACCCAGCTGACTAGTAAGTACTAAGTAGTAACTGGTGTTTAGCTATTCAAGTAATACATTAAAGCCAACCATGAGAGTGAACATGTGTGATTGTGTATAACTTTTATGAAGTAGTATCAACTAACTCCCCAGAGCTGCTTATCAAAAGAACAGAAATAGATAACAAATAAAACTACCATAGCAATTCAGTTGCATGTATGTTTCTCAGCTCACCTGGCGCAACAATTTTCTGTGGCTAAGACCATACAATTCTGGAGGTTCCCCATAACCATTTTGATGATTGGCTGGAGGATCAGTTTCACTTGCCATGTCAAAAGAATTTAATGTATCTTGGTAGCCATAGTGTAGGAGATATGAACGAACAATCCTGTCACAAGTGCATGGTATATACACATAAGGTGTGTCAAGGGAGGTACCATGAAGCACAATAATTAAACAATTTAGTGAAAGCAAGCTTGAAATAAGGCCAGGTGGAAATGAAGATGGCACAACATGACAAATCTCAGATAATCGCAACAGAAATGGAAATTGAGTGAGTTAATGCTCTATTTTCCTGGGAACAGAGTACAGAAACATAATAGATTGCCATTTAGCTTATGGAGGCATACCAATGACTGATGTCTGGTTGCAAGTACAATTTGTCACTCACAGATTGTTGCTTCATTTTCTCCTCAAGGATATAACTCTGCCGAATAAAAGCGAATTGCATCAATAAAAAAGAGACTATACAGTATAGACCAAGTGAATACTCTCAACTTAGTGTTTGCCCCATGGCACATGTCAAATAAATAATCACTATAACCACATTAGCTGCATAAACTAAACAGTAAACATTGTGTGTTTATGAGGAGCTGGAATTCCAATTGAGTAAGGAAAATCAATCGATTTTTTTGGCACCATATATTGGTGACTAAGGGCCCGCTTGGTAGAGCTACGGCTCCCAGATTCTCATCCAGAGGAGCGGGAGCTCTACCTAACGCACTCACTTCCCTTGAGCAAGAATCAGAATTGCCTCGGAGCGATTCTTGGTTTTGCACTAGCGCCTCGGAGCAGCCTTCCACCTACTCCCGTGGAGAATTCGCCTCCCCGATGCGACCTCCCCACCTCCCGCGCGTCTCCTCCCCGCATTGAGCACCGCATCCCCGCCTCCCGAGCCACCTCCCTGCGTCAACCGCCGCCTCCCCGCGTCACCTCCCCATGTCGATCGCTGCCTCCTGCACCGCCTCCCCGCCGAGGTATGGCTCCCCTCGCTTCCATCTCTCCCGAATCTGGAGCCAACTAGCTAGCCAAACACTTCCAGAAACTACTTCTGATTCCTCAGAAAATTAGAATCATGAGGAATTGAAGCAGAATTTGGGAAGAGCAAGAGCTGGAGTCCTTCTGAACGGGCCCTAATAATGCCCTTAAAGGTGCACGCAATTAAAAATCCTTACAATTTTCCGAGCGTGTAGTGGACGCCACTGTTATAAGTCGTCGCCTAGGCGTTCAGGAGCCGTCGCCTCGCCTTGTCAAGGCGGTCACCTGGCCATCCCAAGCGTCACCCGGGTAGTCTAGGCCAGGCCGGGGAGGGGGGGGGGTCTAATAAACTAGCAACTTACTCGGTGCAAAGCTAACTCAGAATCAGAGAAGGAGATCAACCATCGCGCCACCACCTCCGACGGCCAACGAGGTCAAGCAGCGCGGCTAGGGTGCAAAGCTTGGCATGGAGAGGGAGGAGATCCACCGTCGTCACCACTCGCCAGCACCTTCGTCGCCGACACGCCTTCACCACCGGCGACTCAGATCGGTATGACGGTAAGTGAAGCAAGCTCCAGCCGACCAGCCATCGCCTGACGCCATGCTCTGCTCCGGCCGTCGCCGCTCTGCCTCGTGCGCGATCAGTAAGACGGTAAGTGAAGCAAGCTCCAGCCGACCAGCCATCGCTCGACGTCGTGCTCTGCTCTAGCCATCGCCGCTCTGCCTCGCGCGCGAGTTGGGCAACGATTAGAGCTTGCTCTAAGCTTGAATGCTTGATGGCGATGCTGTGAGCCTTGAATGCTTGATGGTGATGCTTGCTCTGAGCCTTGAATGCTCTGATGCTTGAATGCTGGAACTTGCTATGAGCCTCTGATGGTCGGCTGGAGCCTTAAGTGCTTGATCTGTTGCTATGAGCCGAATGCGACCCCTTGCTCTGATGCTGGAGCCTTGAATGCTTGATGTTGTGAATATGTATGTCTGTATTGACTTGATGCTTGAATGCTTGATGCTTGCAACAACAAAATCATTGAAATGTGAATGACTGATTACTGATGCTTGCTGTGAATATGTGATGCTGTGATATGTGAAGGCTTGGCTTGCTTGATGATGTGAAAGTGAATGACCGATGCTTGCTGTGATGGCTTGATGCTTACTATTGCTTTGTGCTTGATAATTGAAGCTACTGTTGTGCTGTGATGCTTCATGCTATTGTTGTGAACTTGTGATCAGGGTTTAAAATTTCGTTTTAGGTCAAATCCCGTCGTCGACCGAAATCCGCTTTTTCGGCGAGATCTCGTTATTTCGGACGAAATCCGGCCGGAATTCAAAAACCAAAATTTAAATCCGGTTTTTTTTTAACCGAAATTTCTGGGATTTCGTTCCAAATACCGAAATTTCGTCCCAAATACCAGAGATCTCGGAAAATTCAACTGAACGGAAAATGGTTCAAACGATGTCAGAAATTTTTGAAATTTTGGTCAAACCTGGAAAATGACTTGAGAAATCCAATCCGGTCAAACTCCAGTCAAATCCGGTTAAATCCGGTCAAATTTTGGACAAATTTCGGTCAAAAAACCGAGATTTCGGTCCATTTCACCGAAATTATAGGGTACTGTAGCACTTTTAAATTTTTTTAGGGTTTTTTAGTTTCGCCGGGATTATGGAACTCGGGAGGGTCCGAAAACCGAAATTTCGCCGAAATTTCGCGAGATTTCGGCGAGAATTTGAACCCTGCTTGTGATGCTTGCTGTGATCCTTCGTGCTATTGTTGCTTTGTGCTTGATTATTGATGCTATGGCTTTGAATAGGTGCATGGCTAATCAAGCTCCAAGTGCCACCGTTGCTGAGGGGGGTGATGGTAGCCAAGAGGAGGCATACGATCCATTGAAGGATCCAAGGCAGAGGGCGAAGTCGAAGGATCATAGGTGGAAGTATGGATTTTGGCCAACTTAACGAACAAGGATATGGTTCAATGTATACTGTGCGGAAAGCAAATGCATTCGGGCATCAAGAGGTTGAAGCAGCACCTTGCAGCAGGTTTTGGGGATGTTCAAAAATGTTCCAAAACCGCCATGGCAATAATGAGAGATGCAAGATTACATAAAGAATACTGCAAGGAACAAGATGATTAATCTCGATGAAGAGGAAGGTGGAGGTGATGATTACAGGAGGTTGAGGTTAGTCAACAAGTATCCCCAAAGGCATCGTCTTGTCATTCAAGTTCTGGGACAGCTGCCAAGAGGAAGCAAGCTGCTATTATATTCAAACCGGTGGCCAAAGTAACCAAATCAATTTCTTCCATGATAAAAAAGGCACCCGAAGAGGTGATTGAGGAAAGGCATTCCAAGCAGTTGTCCCAAACCTCCATGGAGCAATGTATGAGGACCAAGGAAGAAAAAGGGAGGGTAGATATGCATGTTGCTAATTTCTTTTATCAGTGTGGCATACCTTTTAATGCTGCATATTCTAAGAGCTTTAAAATTATGATGGAGTCCATTGGACAATTTGGGCATGGGTACAAGTCTCCTAGTTTTCATGAGTTAAGGGTGTCGTTGCTTGCTAAGGCAAAGAATGAAATTAAAGCATTAAGGGAAAAGCAAGAATCTGGTTGGAGGCAATACGGTTGCACATTAATGTCAGATGGATGGACTGATAGGAGGGGGGAGACTTGATTAATTTTCTTGTCAATTGTCCGAAAGGAACTTTCTTCTTGGTGTTTGTAGATGCATCCTCTCAATCAGCTGATGCAAGGATGTTAGCACACTTGCTTGAGAAGAGGATTGTGGAGATAGGCGCTGACAACGTCGTTCAAGTGGTCACCGATAATGGTGCCAACTTCAAAGCTACAGGTAAGTTTGGCAATAAAAACAATCTACCTTATGATATTGATACACATTGCTTGGAACTCAAACAAGTGTTCTTTTGCAGGTAAAATTCTTATGGAGAGGTTTCCTACTCTCTTTTGGACCCCTTGTGCTACACATTGCTTGGACCTTATGTTGGAAGACATCGGAAAGATAAGTGAGTTCAAGAAGGCCATCTATGAAGCCAAGCATGTGACTACCTTCATCTATAGTCACAGGAGGCTCCTTGATGCAATGAGGGAGAAGACAGAAGGGAGGGATTTAGTGAGATCTACAGCCACTCTGTTTGCCACTTCTTTCCTCACTTTGCAGAGTTTGTATAAGCATAAGGATGCTTTGCGACTACTCTTTGTTTGTGAGGATTGGACAAGGTCCAAATTAGCATCCATGGAGGCGGGCAAGAAAGTTTATGATATTTTGCTTTCTTTGCGGTTTTGGCATGCTGTGGAGGATTGCATAAGAGCATCACAGCCTTTGCTAATTGTGTTGAGAATTGTTGATGGGGATGAGAAGCCTGCCATGCCGGAGGTTTCAGCAAAGTATGGATCATGCTAGGAAGAAGATAGGGGAGTCTTTTGGAATCAAAACAAGGCTACTAAAGAAGGTAACGGACATTATTGAGGCGATGGCTGCATCAGATGGAGCAAAAGTTGCATGGGACTGCATTGTTTTTGAACGCAAACAAGTTTTTCGAGATCAAAGAAAAAGACATTGACTATGCTTTGAGGCTCCGGATTGCATTCAATGATGTGCTCGAAAAGATGATTAATTGTGATGACAATTTGCTTAGAAAGATAAGTGATCTAGTGGGTGACTATGAGAAAATGAGGAAGAGCTTTGGAAAGCAATCAGTTGTGATGCAACAAAAAACAGAGAGCCCTTGCAAGTGCTAAACCTCTAGCCTTAGCTGATTCAATTTTAAACATTCTAATTTCTAAGTTTCTACCGTAGATACAATGTTTTACATTTTAGTTGATTAGTGGGATGCTTTTGGTGGCCTTGCTAGAGAGCTTCAAAAGTTTGCAAGACGCATCTTCAGCCTTTGTTGTGCGGCCTCCGGTTGTGAGCGCAATTGGAGAACCTTCGAATTTGTGAGCAACTAGCATTTAAGTTGCCTTTATTTTATAGATGGTGATATAATTTTGTTATTGATTAGTAATTGCTTTTCAGATCCATACACAAAAAAGAAACCAGTTGGAGCACCAATGATTGAATGATTTGGTCTACATTCAATACAACCAAAAGATTGCGGAACGTTTTCAAAAGAGGCGTGTAGAAGGGACAAATTTCAACCCTTTAGTCTTAGAAGAGTTCCAATGGGACAATGAATGGGTTGACATGGGTATTGAAGAAGTCCACCATGGAGAAAATCTTTCTTGGGCTGATGTTGATGAAGCCATCGGTGCATCACTTGCGCTTCGGGGTCGCAATCTTCCTAGGATGACTAGGACGTACTCTCGACGTGGTGCAAATTTAACTCAACTGAAGGAGAAGAGCAAGGATCAGAAGATGATGAAATCTATGAACCTTTGGTGGCTGATGATCTAGACATCGAAGATGATTATGGCCAAGCGCCACCTACTCCTCCTTGTGAGTGGACCAACTGACGAGAGTCAAGATGATATAGACTTAGATATCGATATTTGAATGTCCTTGTCCTTGGAACATTATATGATTATATCGATGTTTGAATGTCCTTGTCCTTTTGAACATTATATCCATGTTTGAATGTCTTTATCTACGTATCCAAGATATCCACTTCTGTTTTCAAGATATTTTTGTACTTTATGTGAACTCCATGTATCCAACAACCTAGTATTTCATCCCTGAGTATGTGATGAACTCCATGTTTTCAAGGGATACATTGCTTATTCTGGATATGTGATGAAATACCTTTCAGTACCCCGTATTATGTAAGTTTTCTTCTTTGCACTTCCTAGTTGTTAATATTTTACTAACTGGTTAAAGGCTATACCTGCAAACTAGATCAAGCTCCAATGGTCACCTAACTGGCACCTAGGCTTCCAGTACCCCTTATTATGTAAGTTTTCTTCTTTGCACTTCCTAGTTGTTAATATTTTACTAACTGGTTAAAGGCTAAACCTGCAAACTAGTTCAAGCTACAATGGCCGCCTAACTGGCACCTAGGCGTCCAGGCGCCCCGAAGGCGACTCGCCTCGCCGGGGCACCGTGATAACCATGGTGGACGCACACGCATGTATGCGTGAGTGGGGTGTGCATCCTCCTTGTACTCTAAAAAAAAGGAGTTACTAAGATGCAATGCAGCCAAATTTGGCAAACTGAGATGGATAATTCATAAAAAACAGTGAAATATGTCTCGTACATGCAGTGAACCATTGTTAATGTACAGAAGTGTGCCATGACCTCACATGACATAATGCCATGAATGGAACAAAAAGAATTTCAAATGATATATGAAATTTAGGACAATTAAAAATAGCTGAAATACATTGGCTCACCTCAATGTCGAAACAGAACTGTTCTTTTCCAAAGTTTACTGTTACCCTGATTTCAAAATTTTAAATAATCAGATCCAAAGAAAATTAAACAATCACACATAGTGTATGTAATTCTTAACATCGCATAATAACTTGAGGCAAGTAGTTGGTTACATAAGGTGAAGATGGGTTTCATAAAAATAGCTAATTAAACCTAACACGGTAGCATTTATTAGTTCTTACATTAATCATAAATTTAACCAATAAGCATAACTGCTAGTTGCTACAAATCTGAAATTCAATTGACTACTAATTAAGTAG
The DNA here is from genome assembly GCA_036346355.1 of Rhipidocladum racemiflorum. NCBI lineage: Eukaryota > Viridiplantae > Streptophyta > Magnoliopsida > Poales > Poaceae > Rhipidocladum > Rhipidocladum racemiflorum. The sequence continues at coordinate 29,158,044 of CM070571.1, forward strand.
AAGTTATGTCAAGCAGTAAACAGAGAGTTAACTGGTGTTACTACTAAACTACAGGATTTGGAACTTAATGTGTTTTAGTCAAAGGGGAAAATCATCTTCAAAGCAAAAAAAAATGAGTAAATTGTGCTTTGCCCTAGATATTTCAATCCAAGTTGCAGAAAACCCCATGTTTAGCAAATATTTGAACTTAAATTCGGGTTTCTCCAACTCAGGTTGAAATACCTGGGGTAAAAAGCAGTTTCTATTTAGCATTTCTATTTTCATTAAAATAATTACTTTATAAAGAGGCAACTTACTCTTCATCCTGGCTATGAACTGCGATTGTAGGATATAGTGGGCATTTAATATCTTTTAGAGAGGATCCAACCAGAGATCCATTTTTCCTGAAAAATGCTACATGTAATTAGATTACAGTGCAGCATAATATTAAAAAAATAAACAAAACAATGGGCTTGAGGTGAGCATATGGCACACTTCAAGCTGAGCACACAAGAGAATGATACGCCAATACCTAAAGGTCGTGGTGACAGATGCAAATCCAAATATACCATTTTTTTTTCTTTCAAATTTAATATTCAACATCCAACAGCTGTAGTGCTGATTTTTTTTTAATTTAAAAGGTTTATGATGAAAGTACGAACAAATATAGTTATTCATCTTATGTCATCAGCCACAAGTCAAAATGAAAGATGGCAACTCAAGAAATTCTATAAAAAATACAACACCTTGATTGTCAATTAGTCAAGGATTAGCAAACTTACGTGAAGAAAAATTCTTGTGATAAATAATTGATTCCAGCCCCAATTGTATCACCAGATGTGAATTTGGGTCCAAAAGATTCACTCTTCCCAATACCCTGGTAAAGTTTGCCATCATCGCCATGGTATCCACAACTGTTAGACTCCCAGCTGGAAAGAACAAAGAATAGACGGGATAATCGACAGGAAAAGCATAGAAAGCACTAAAATATTTTAGCATATCAAGTTTCAAGTCAGCTCGAATGAACAGGAAAAAAGGGGTCTTGCAATTTGTTAAAATTCTGTAGCATTACATAAAAATTAAGATCATAGAAAGCAACATTACCACCGACAGATTGCCAGGAAATCCTACTCAACAGGACCAACAACAATTAGAAATTATGGTACTTTCATACAAACTGAAATGCCATACTCTCCTTCGCGTGAAAGATGTAGCCTTTTGCAATGAACAGTCAAATACGACCATTGAACTACATGTATTTAGCTTTTGGATTGTGCAATTTGAGATCTCCACAAATCAGGTTAGCCAAGCCATCACTACCACACTAGCATTTTCCCAAATGAGGAGATATATACGTACCCCAAGTTTGCATTGGTAACAGCCAACAAAACACTAAATCCAGGCTAGCGGAACCAAACAGCAGCAAGAGAGGGTGGTGCCTCACCCAGGTTGGCGGCGCATCTTGAAGCTCTCGGTGGTGAACCCAATGGAAGTATGCCCCTTGTGGCCGGCGTTCCTGACGGTCATCTCGAAGTAATAGACGGCGCGGCGGGTGGGGGCGGGGCGGTTGGCCTGCACGACCCCTACGTCGTGGCCGTGGTTGTTGACACCGAGGTACCTGACAGACATCTTGTCGGTGGAGACGACGGCGAAGAGGCCTGAGCTGTTGGTGGTGTTGAGCTCGGATGGCGCGGGCTCCGCCTCCAGCTCGGCCGCCGCGGCCTCCCACTCCGTCAGGGACCGCCACCGCGACGCCAGCCGCATCGGGTCCAGCGTCGTCGCTGCCTCCTCCAGGTTCGCCACCATCCGCCAACCCAACAACTCCTGGCAGCAAAATCATCAGGATATCGCACAAAAGAAAAAAAAAACCACCAAGCTGCGCAAGAAAAAAAAAACCCGAAGATTTCCAGAGCTACTCCGACACAGACGCCGATCCCGGTCTAACCCTATCACGATAAGACAAATCGCGGGAAAAATCTGGGGGATCCCAGGAGCAGCGAGAGTTGGATCGGCGGTGAGCTTACCGAGAGGCGGATCGAACAGCGATCGACTCGTCGTCGGCGGGACGAGGGATGGATCGGGGGTGTCGCGGTGGCGGGTGGAACGGGGGAAGCGTGGAGAGGGGCTCGCGTCTGGAGAGGGTAACGTCGGTCTAGGGATTAGCCTATGGGTGGGGGGAGTGTGTAATTGGCGGTTTCGTGCGGGGGTAAATCGGTAACTGTTGTGGTTGTTCAGCTGAAGCTCAGCTGAACTGGAGGCGAAGGGAACCGGACGAGGACGACGGTGGTGCTGTGGATCGGCGGCTGGTTGTGTGTCTCTCTCTTGTTTGGCAAGGGCAGACAAGCATCTCATATTATTTTTCGTTTCTTTCACTAATATTACCTATAATATCAACCGAAGGATTCCTGGATGCTCAGCCCCCACGTCAAACCCCCTCCCCCCTCTCTCTTCCTTTTTTGCAAAAAAACCTTTGATTCTTTGGAATTACGGATAGGTCCTTTATGTTTACGAATTAGCCCTTTGCAATTTCATGTGGGTGCAAAATACTTTCTCCCGTTTCGCGTTTAGGTCCTCCGTTCGCTGTTTTACACAAAGAGCCTCCCATTAAATACAAATTGCGAACGAACCCTTTCCTACTTTTTCATAATAGCAAACAAGTCCAAAATTATAACAAATATGTCCATACACTTTACGTTCAAATCCTTTCTCCGTTTTTCCCGAAAGAAATGTGTTCGTGGTCCGTTTCTCCTCTGGAGCATGGGAAAAATGTTCCCGTTGTCTGTTTTTTCTCCAGAAAAAAAACACAAATTTGTTTTTGTTTCACGCGCGCAGCGTGCGCCGCGCGTATTTTCCTAGTATATAAATACGAACGATGGTTACCATCTGTTTCTTCTCTTTTTCATTTTAAGAAAAGCAGTATATATATAGACTACACGTTTCTCTACTTCTAGTGAATAAAAAATAAACCAACCGTATCTCTCTTTCCACTTACACCTGCTTCATCCGGTAGGGCCATTCCTCACTTCTCTTATCTCGTGACAACTCAATATAACAATTTTATCTTTTAAAATATATTGCATGATTTGATTACTTGATTTAAAAATATGTTTCTACTGCAACACACAAGCACTTAACCCGTATGAATATAAATTTCAGAAAATCCCGAGTTTTTGGGGGTAAAGGTAACAAAGGGCCTCAATTTTATAATTAAAAAAAATCTTTTAGAGAAAAATATTTTTAAAAAAAACACCATTTACACTGCCTAGACCATCCACTACTTTGTGTTTTTTTGGAGTATACTAGAGTTCAGGAAATGGCGAAAAGATAATATTTTGAATTAGATATTTTGATTCCAATTAATATTTTTATATAATTCTATTTTTAGATTTTAAATTTTATTATTTTCTATTTTTGAAAATTTTGAGTTGTTACAGGAAGGAAGTTTTTCAACCACACATTTATTGCACCCATTTAACTTAGTTATGAGAAAGTATTCAGTACCATCCTCATTGTTAGTTTTTATGTGAAAACCATTAAGACAAATGTCTTTAAAACTTGACAAAGTACAACTGAACTCAGGGTACAATAGGGCATTCTCAATTATTATACGAGTGCCTATAGAAAGAACTATAATAGCTCTTCCAGTGCCAACAATGAGTGCATCGCTTCTGGCTATGATCGTAATAGTTCCAGTTTTCTTAGTTAAAGTTTGAAAATATTTAGACTCCCTAAGAATAATATTTGTGGTGCAACTGTCTACGAGACATATTACCTCCTCCACCATTGGATTATACGATTGCTCTATATTAAAGGAATAAATTCAATAAATTCAATTGTCATAACAGGAACATATTGAAAATATAGAATAAGCATAGCATAAATGAGCAAATATTCTGAGAAATGACAATTTATTGAATTACAACTGATAATCGCTCAATAAGAGCGTAAACCAAATGTTCATGCAGGAACATAAATACTAAACTGATAAAATAAGGCTCTTTAGGAGACTCGACTAAGGAAATGCGACATCAATTTAATAATTTAGAAGGAGTAATATGGAGACTACTGCAGTTCTCCATATAAATCATGTTCCTGCTCCTGCTCCTGGAAAACATTGGTATTCTTCTGGAATTTCTCGAGCTCGACACCAAGGAGGTCATCTTCATCCATGGGTGAGTTCCCATATCCAGTAAGGGTCTCATTGAATTCAACCGTCGGATCAGGGACGCCGTCATCCTTCTTCTCACCTTCTTGCTCAACATTTGGTTGAGCGGTGAAATGTGCATCGACCTTTTTTTCTTGATTCTTCTGGAATCTCCCAATAAATTTAATATAAAGTTCCACCAAATGCTTTGGAGTGCGACAAGTACATAACCAATGGCCGATGCATCCACACCTAAAGCATGGCTGAGGAGGGTTAGCAGCCTTATTGGCTGGAACTTGCTTCTAGAAGGTTCATGTACCCTTTTCTTTATCTTTCCACTGGGATTTTCCCTTTTCCTTTTGGTTTTTGCCATTCTTCCATTTATTCCCCTTATACATTTGGCCCTTTCCGTGGCCTTGGCTATTACTAGCCTGCTGAGCATTAGCATATGCTTCAGGCAATGCTTGACTTTCAGTAGAAATTGCATGATGATTCTTCATCAGGAGTTCATCATGTTTTTCTGCCTCTAGCAGAACACTAATAAGCTAAGAGTACTTATGGTACTTTGCATGACGGTTCTGTTGCTGCAGTATCACCGTATTTGGGTGGAAGGTGCACAAGGTTTTATCAATCATCTCAGCACCAGTAGCTTTCTGGTTACAAAATATTAATTTCACAATAAGTTTATGCATAACAGAGTTATATGCTGCCACAGATTTGAAGTCTTGAAAGCGGAGGAGGGTCTATTCGCGTTGTGCTTCTGGCAACACACAGATCTTTGTTGGTTATAACGTTCCTTCAGGGAATTCCACAATATCAGCGGATCCTCCTCCATCAAGTATTCGGTCTTCAGGTCCAGATGGAGTGCTGCCTTAGAAAATGCAAAGCAGCGTATTTTGCTGATTTGGGAACATCAAGGGCACCAGCTTTAGGCTGGGCAATAATAACTCAAGTGCTCTAGTTGTTAGGTTGATTTTGGCATCCGTTGCCCAAATGAGATAATTGCTGCCATCCAGGGCAAGCACAGCAAACCCCCTTTTTGCGATGTTAAACACATCCTGTATGTAAGTAATATGGAATTTTAGTACTTGTAAAATATTATATTGCATGCATATTATTAGCATTTCACATATCCAGAATTTCACATATCTAGAAATATAATTTCTAGCATTTATCAATAATTTTTGGAATTATTAATGATTTTTGGAAATTACTAAAAAACTTGGGGGCATAAGCATAATTTTTTAGATTTTTTCGAAAGTGGCTGGACCGGTTCGATCGGCATGGCTCAATTGGGCCTAGTAGGCCCAAGCCCCCCTCTTGTTGATCGACGACTAGGGTTCCATCCCCTAGTCGCCTCTTCTCCTCATGCAAAAATCGGGCACAGGAAGTGCAAGACGCACGGCGGGTGCACGGAACATGAGGCGCTTGTCGAACCAAGGCGACGCCCTGCAGGGCCGTGCGGCAGAGCGGCGGGGCTGAGGAGGCTCCTGCGGCGAGCGAGCGCGCGAGCAAAGGCTGAGCGCGGTGGCTTCAGGCCGGCGGCCGATGCGGGGGTGACGACAGCATCCCAGTGGTCCGCGGGCAATCAGCGGCAACCGGCGTCAGGCCGAGCGCAGAAGCCTCTGGTGGCCGCATGTGATCGGCAGTGGCCGGCGTCAGCTCATGTGCGGCAACCAGGCGGCGAACGGCGACAGCGATAAGATCGTGCCAGCGGCGACTTTAGGTCTTGGCCGAGCCAAAGCGCGAGCAGCTAGCCAGGCCGAGGCAGTGGCGGTGGCGGCCGATGGTTTCGGCTTTTAGGCCAATTTTTTGTGATGAACAATAACCCCTTTTTCTGCAACAGTAGATTAGATTAACTATTAATCTGTAAATAGCGAAAAACAACCTACAGGATTTTATTTACTGTTCACATGTGATTACTTATGTAGGGCTTGGGTAGCATAGTTCGCGTGATGCAGGATGAGCTCGATGCCGTGTAGATTAACGCAGACAGACAATCAACGATATGGTATCATCTCAGACAGTTCTAAATTGAAACTGTTTGTGATGAGGGTATCATTCCAGACGATTCCAATTTGGAATTGTGTGTGTTGTGAGATCATGGAACCGTCTGGGATGACTTTTGTCATAGTCGGTTGAAAAACCGTCTAAGTCATCACCGACAGTTTGATACATAAGGTTCACAAAACCATCTGTGATGTGGTTTGTGAACCGTCTGTGATGTTGATGTGTGATGTTGATGTGTGCAGTAGCGGAATAAATAGGTATTCAGTACTATCCGTGTTCGCCCTTGACTCTTAGAAAAAAAAATATTAAGTATGAGAAATTGCAATAGAAACAACGGGGGTAGCAGGTGAGGCCTTTAATCTCCGCTCCGATGGCACCACTAATTACGGCATTAACATCCAACCTATGGATAATTCAGAAATTTAGTGGAGCCGGGTAATCCTATAGATCTTATCTACCCATGACAATTCAAGCAAGAATTACTCACTCCTTAATACTTATTAAATGAAACGCATGCATACGCCGGATTGAAAACGCTAGTACTACTACGAATTAAAAAAAAATTAATTAATTAAGCAAATATTCATTGACAATATAGATGTATTATCATCCCAGCAATCTGAACAGCAGATGGTGGTCATCATATTCTAAAAAACTATTTTGATATATATAGTACAATTACCTGGGTACCATGTACCTGGATACCATGATCAAAAAGAGTATTTCCTCTATGTATTTTCATACGAAAATTTTTAAAAATTTTATGATGTTGATTTTAACTAGTTCAAACAAGTTTGAACTAAAATTCAAACTAGAGTTTCTTTTTTTTTTATGGTAGCTTGACTGTAGGTATGTGCTGATTTTATATATAAATCAGTAAACCATGTGATCTAAATTTGTTCAAATCTTCGAATTCTAGTATATTTTTTCAAAGGTATGTGTTTCATTTGAATTGTAATAGATGGGTATATACCCTAAAACAATTTTTTTTGAAAAATATACTCGAATTTGGCGTGGATTTACACATTTAAAATCATGGTGCCCCATTTGGTGCCCCCCTCTCTCTATGTGTGTGTGTGTGTGCACGCGCGCGTGCAGTCTTTTCCGTGCTCCTCTAATATACCACCTAAACAAACGTGTTATACTCTTTTATCACTTTCAGTATACTTCATTAATAATAATTTTAATATACTCCAATGTAATATGGTTGAAAAATAATTCATTGGACCCCTTTTTTTGTTATATATCTTTTTCTATATGTAAAAGGAGTATATAAACAAATTATGCTGCAAAGAGTGGATTTTGATTAAAAAAAATTGTGTAACTCAGGTCCTGCACCTCGGAGCTGAAACTTGTAGACTAAAATAAAGTAACTTAAGTTTATAACTTTATTCTGAAATATAAACAAGATGACTCACCTAAACATTCTTAATATACCCACAGTTCCACCTCCACGAATTTAGTGGAGCTAGGAATACCTAGCTCCACCAACTCTAAGAATTTGGTGAAGCTAGAGCTCTGCCAAACACCCCCTCACTCTGAGTATCTTATAATCGGTATTAGAGTATACTCAAAAGGATAAAGAGGTATAGTAATATAATTTAAGTGGTATACTAAAAGTGAGAGTATGTACTCTATGACGCCCGGCTTCTCCTCCTCCTTCCCGCGCTCGAGCCCACGCCGCTGGGCCAACCGCCCGCTTTCTCTCGCCTGCCGCCGCCACTGCTGCCTCAAGAATCCGCTTCTTCACGGCCGCGTGAATCCCGCTGGCCGTTACGCCGCCCCGCGCCGCTCTTCCCCTATAAAAACCCCGACCTCTCTCGTGCCTCTCCCTCTCTCTCCTCCGCTCTCCTCCACGCCACCGCTTCGCCGCTTCTTCCCCACTTCGCCAGCGCTCGAAGGTTGCCGCTACGCCCGCCTCCTCCGGCCGCTGACGCCGCCCGGCTTCGCTTCCACTGCGTCGCCGCTGCTGCCGTCGCCGGCGCCGCCGCCTGCCGTTTTCCTTCGGCCTCGGCCTCGGCCTGCTTGTCAAGGCTGCACAAGGCAGGCGCGTATGCGTGGTCCCTGGACCGCGTGGATGTAGTCCATCGCCCCACCATTTCACCACCCACCCACACCGAATAAAAAAAAAGAAAATGATTTCAAAAATCAAAAAAACCGGATTTTGGGCGCTGACGTCAGCAATGCGCAATAATTCGGTTTTTCTTTCTAAAAATAATTCCAAAAATTCCAGAAAATCCGTTTTATTTGTTTTTAAACTTCCGGGAGCCCGTTTTCACCCGTTCGAACTCCGTTTGGCTCCGTTCTTCTTCCTAAATTCATTAGAAATCTCAAACTTTAGTTTAGTGATAGTTTGAAATTCAATTTGTGTTTATTTGAATCCGTTTGGACTTTATTTGAATTTGGTTGTTTTTCGCGCGTAGATTACGGAGAGACCGAGGAGTTCCCGAACGACGATTTCAAGCAGCAACTCGTCGAACCAGGCAAGTCACACCCCCTTGACCATATTGCTCCCAGTTTTATGAACTTGTATGTTGTATTTACAATTATTGCATGCTTATTTATTATAGACATTAATTTTCAACCTAGTTTTAAATGATAGTTATATCCAATTTCGACATGCGACCTTTGACATTTGAATTCCGATACCCTTGTAACCTTAGTAAAAATATGAATTATGACTATGGAAATAGTTAGACATTGCTTAGCCATGCATAAAACTGAACTTAGGAAATTTTGGGGAACTTTATGCCAAAATGACATCATGTGCAATTGGAAACTTATATTGATCAATGTTAGTATTATGTGGAGATTAGTATGGTTAAAATGAAAATGACTTAAACCGGGCGAGAATTGGTTGGAAAGTGGTGAGGTCATGGTTCTGGGTTTGTGGACAGTCTCGCCTAATCAATTAAGGACCGGTCTGAGTCTCGCTGAATGTAAAGCCTAACCGTACTACCACGAGTCTGGAATGGGACAGACCTGGCTATCCTTATTAAATCATTTCATGGACAGTCATGCCATATGGGGGTAGTGGTGTGGTGAAAGCGAGATGCTGCCACTCTGGCGCAAGAGGGGGCTTCTGAATAGAGGGAGTCTTTCGGCGGTGAAACCTTAGCGGGCATGACTACATGTATGAATTTAATATAGGGGCCTTGTCATATTTTTCTCTGTCACTCACCAAAGGAAGTGTGTTGACATAAAAGGGAAATATTATGTCTTGTGGGTAAAGTTGTACAACCTCTGCAGAGTGTTAAACTAATCGATTAGCTGCGCCCGCGGTTATGGGCATGCCGAGCAAGCCATTCTCATATTAGACTTTGGTAAATTAAAATTTGATTTTTCGAAAAATGATGTTGGATGGAGGGAGTCCATCATGGGTATAACTTAGCCATTTCCAGGAGAGATTCCTGAGTTAAAACTGTACAGATTTGATTTGTGGAATAAAGTATGCCTTTTAAAATTATTGAAAATGTTATTAAACTGTTGCTTTATGCTCAAACAAACCATATTGCCATCCTTGATTACCCGTACATTTATATTGCATTTCCGGTGTGGTTTGCTGAGTACGTATGTACTCACCCTTGCTTAATTTACCACCTCAGAGGAGGAGTATCACGATGGTGAGGACCAGTTGGACTAGGCCGTGCCCCCAGTCGATTGCCTGTGGCAAATTAATTGGGCTCTATCTTTTATCTTCATTTTTTGCTGTTTCATTTATTCGTTTATTTATTCGTTGGCCTGCGTGCCATTTCATTTGTAACTTTGCATATTTATCTTTAATAAAGAACGACGGATATGCTATGGTTTCATTTCTACTGTGTGTACTAGCATTTCCTGGACTAGTACAGAATACACAGAGGATTTCGAAGGTGTTATTCCGGGGTCCGACAGAGATGGTATCAGAGCCATATCGACTGTAGGTAATAGCCATGGTTCAAATATAAGGACTATACTTTTACTCCTTACTCCCTTTTTCACTCAACCCCTTCGGTTTATAAAAAATTATTTCTGAGTCATCTCCTTCTCAAAATTTGTAGATGGTTGATATCCCGACTGCAGTGTCGTACGGACTGTACACGGAGAGCTGGACCAGGATCTTGCTGGATATGGCCAAATTCCTCGGATTCACAGAGAGACCCGTCTACCACGGCTTCTGGACACGGATGTTCGCACAGGATCAATGGAGAGTCGAAGTTCACATCTACGCTCAGGACTGCGGCAGGACCATCTCCCATATCTATGAGGCTCCAATAATGAGAGACACCTTCGCCACGGGCATCCGGGGCGCGGCAGTGAGGCGATGCAGACGATGGGGAGACTCTATGAGGCGCGATTGAAGCCCTCTGAGTTTCGCTACTATCCCATCAAGTATCAGTGCAGCTCGTATAGTGCCTTTCGCCCGCCTACGACGACCAGCTCCACCGTTTTGCTTCAACAGACGGTGCTCACGGAGGCTATGGACGAAAACTACCAGGACACCCTTGACGAGCTATTGACGACCCAGCAGAAGCTTCGCGAAGTGCAGGAGGAGCTGGCCATGTACAAGGCCGGCAATGAGGGTTCGTCCGTCCAGGGAGAGACTTCAGAGTACTCGGAGCCTGTCCACGTCCCGAAGAAAAGAAAGACCGGCGACAAGAAGACTTACTTGAGCCAGTTTTGTGGACCTTAGCAGGATTAGTTTCCTCTTTAGATAGCTTTAGACGATGATTCTTTCGTTGTGCGTGCTGTCGTTACTTCTTGTAAACAGACGCCATCTTTTGCTAGAAGTTTAATAAAGATTTGATTCATTCATTTGTTTATTTGGAGTTATTGGAGTTTTATCGCTTGTGTGTGGGGTTTTTGGGTAGAACTCTATTCCTCCCTTTTTCTAAATCTTGTCATCAACCGTCAGATGGTGAACACTTGTAGCAACGCCAATAGTCCCCCTCCGCCAGGATTGCCCCCTCCTCCCGCAGATGGACCCACCTGGCAGCAGATGATGGAGAATCAGAACTAGCTTATCCAACTGTTAGCACAGAGTATCAACAATAATCAAATGCTCAAGCTGCCACCCACCAGCATCACCAGCAGAACAAGTTGCCAGAATTCATGAGAACTCAGCCTCCAATGTTCTCCAGCAGCGCTGAGCCTCTTGATGCGGACGATTGGCTCAGGACCATTGAGAAGAAATTGGACATCATTCAGTGTAGTGATCGAGAGCGAGTCTTATTCACTTCTCATCAGCTGAATGGACCTGCTGCTGAGTGGTGGGACAACTTTCGAGTTACTCACCGGGACGCTCGGGCTATTACTTGGGATGACTTTGTGCGAGCTTTTCGCCGAGCTCACATCCCTTCGGGCATCATTGCACTCAAGAAGGAGTTCCGTTCCTTGCGTCAGGGAGGACGCACTGTGATGGAATACCTATACAAGTTTAATCATCTGGCCAGATATGCTCCAGAAGACGTAGCCACCGATGAAGCGAAGCAGGAGCGCTTCATTGAAGGACTGAATGATGAATTGGCGCTCACCAGATCTCATGATTATGTTGGCTTTCAGCAGTTAGTCAACAAGGCTATTCGCCAGGAAGGCAAGCATCAGGAGATGGAGAGCCGCAAGAGAAGAATGGCTTTCCAGAGGAACAATCTCGGAGGACACCCCAAGCCTCGCACCGCGATGCCGCAGCCCCGCGGATGTCGACCTCGTGTTCCTTCTTCATCCAGGACATTGGTAGCACCGCAGCGCCCTGCCAACCCCAACTTCAGGCCACCTCCAGCCCCGGCAGACAATCAGATCCAGAGGACTACGCAGATCACGGCGGAGTCGATGTTACTACTGTCATGAGATGGGACATTTTGCAAATCAGTGCCCTAAGAAGAGAGCCATGCTAGCACCAGCACCAGCCAGACCCAACCCTTCAGCTTTTCCAACAGCGAAGCCAATGCCAGCAGTTAGAGGCCGTGTCAACAATATCACGGCAGAGGAAGCCCAGGATGCTCCAGATGTGGTCGTCGGTACGTTCCTCGTAAATTCAGTCCCAGCATCAGTTTTATTTGATTCTGGAGCTTCACATTCTTTCGTTGCTAGTCGATTTGTGGGTAAGCATGGGATAGCCGCCTTTCCTCTTGCCAATCCCATGATAGTCAGCTCCCCCGGATTAGAAATAAGAGTCAGCTCTATTTGCCCAAAAATTCCTTTGATCATAGAGGAAGTGACATTCCTAGCAAACTTAATAGTTTTGCAGTCCCAGGACTTGGATGTGATCCTTGGTATGGATTGGCTAACCAAGAATAAAGGCCGAATTAATTGCTTCAACCGGACTATTGAACTCACCAATGAAGATGGAATCAAGGTCGAGTTCGAGTCCAAGAACAGTAGGGAGAAGCAAGTCAGCCTCAATAAGCTCAAGGGCTTAAGCTTAGAGCAAGTGCCAATCGTACAAGAATATCCGGATGTCTTTCCAGAGGATTTATCCGGTATGCCTCCAGACCGGGATATTGAGTTCATAATCGACCTCGTCCCTGGTACCGCCCCAATTTCAAAGAGGCCGTACAGAATGCCCGCAAATGAATTAGCTGAATTAAAGAAGCAAATTCGTGAGCTGCAAGACATGGGATATGTCAAACCAAGTTCATCACTTTGGGGTGCACATGTTCTTTTCGTCAAGAAAAAGGATGGTAGTATGAGAATGTGTGTGGATTATAGAGCTCTTAATGAGGTCACCATTAAGAATAAGTACCCCTTGCCCAGGATCGACGACTTGTTCGATCAGCTAAAGGGAGCAGGTGTCTTCTCCAAAATAGATCTTCGGTCAGGATATCATCAGTTAAAAATCCGACCTGAAGATGTACCCAAGACATCTTTCACCACTCGGTATGGACTTTATGAGTTCACAGTTATGTCATTTGGGTTGACCAATGCACCAGCCTATTTCATGAATATGATGAATAAGGTGTTCATGGAATTTCTGGATAAATTTGTGGTGGTGTTCATTGATGATATTCTCATCTACTCTAAAGATGAGAATGAGCATGAGACACACTTGAGATTAATATTGGAAAAGCTCAGGGATCACCAGCTGTACGCCAAGTTCAGCAAGTGCGAGTTTTGGCTGAAGGAAGTAGGATTTCTTGGACACATTGTATCCGCAAGTGGAGTAGCAGTGGACCCAGCCAAAGTAGAAGCAGTGATGGGATGGAAACAGCCCAAGTCTGTCTCCGAAGTCAGAAGCTTTCTGGGATTAGCTGGATATTACCGGAGATTTATAGAGAGTTTCTCCAAGCTTGCACGCCCAATGACTCAACTCTTGAAGAAGGAGAAGAAGTTTGAATGGACAGAATCTTGTGAGAAAAGCTTTGAAGAGCTAAAGAAAAGACTTGTCTCAGCACCAGTCCTGATCCTACCCGATATTCATAAGGACTTTGTGATTTATTGTGATGCCTCACGGCAAGGTTTAGGTTGTGTGCTGATGCAAGAAGGAAAAGTGGTAGCATATGCATCACGGCAGTTGAAGCCTCATGAGAGCAACTATCCTACTCATGACTTAGAGCTGGCCGCGATTGTACATGCTTTGAAGATTTGGCGATATTACCTCATCGGTAATCGTTGCGAAATATACACGGATCATAAGAGTCTGAAGTACATATTCACTCAGACCGAGCTCAATTTGAGACAGAGAAGATGGCTAGAGTTGATTAAGGATTATGATATCGGTATCCATTATCATCCAGGGAAAGCCAATGTGGTAGCTGATGCATTGAGCAGAAAAAGCCACGTCAATATGATCAGTGTTAGAGAAGGGTTGCCCGAGCTATGCCAGGAGATGAAGAGGTTGAATTTGGAGATTGTCACTCACGGATCAGTGAATGCACTTGAAGTAAAACCCACACTTCGAGATCAGATTAGAGAAGCTCAAAAAGAAGATGCTGATATCCAAGAAATTAAGAAGAATATGAGAAGAGGAAAGTCCCCAGGATTTTCAGAGGATGAACAAGGTGTTATATGGTTCGAGAATAGGTTGTGTGTGCCGGACCATAAAGAGATAAAGGAGGTACTTTTGCAGGAAGCACACGAGTCGCCATTCTCTATTCATCCCGGCAGTACAAAAATGTATCAATATTTGAAGGAAAAATATTGGTGGGTTAGCATGAAGAGAGAAATTGCAGAGTACATTGCTCGCTGTGATGTCTGTCAGAGGGTGAAAGCAGAACATCAGAGACCAGCAGGCTTGCTACAGCCATTAGCAGTCCCATAGTGGAAATGGGAAGAAATTGGAATGGATTTCATCACTGGACTCCCTAAAACCCAAACAAATTATGACTCCATTTGGGTAATTGTGGACCGTCTCACCAAGGTAGCCCACTTCATACCGATGAACACTAGATATGGTGGAAATAAACTGGCCGAACTATACATAACCAAGATTGTGTGTCTACATGGGATTCCTAAGAAGATAGTCTCAGATCGAGGTAGTCAGTTTACCTCACGCTTTTGGAAAAGTTTACATGAAGCCACAGGAACTCGATCAATTTCAAGATGTGACTTACCATCCTCAAACAGATGGACAAACCGAGCGTGTGAATCAGATACTGGAAGATATGTTGCGCGCTTGTGCGTTGGACTATCAAGCCAGTTGGGACAAGTGTCTTCCATTCGCCGAGTTTTCATATAATAATAGTTATCAAGCCAGCTTTAAGATGTCACCATTTGAAGCGTTGTATGGAAGGAAATGCAGAACTCCGCTCTTGTGGGATCAAGTGGGAGAGCGACATTTGTTCGGTCCAAGTATTCTGAATGAGGCAGAAGAGAAAGTCAAGCTTATACAAGATAGACTCAAGATAGCTCAGTCTAGGCAGAAAAGCTATGCGGACACTCGCCGAAGAGAGCTAGCTTTTGAGCCAGGTGATCATGTGTATCTCAGAGTCACTCTCCTTAGAGGTGTGAGACGCTTTGGAAATAAGGGAAAACTCGCACCACGGTATGTGGGTCCGTACCCCATACTGTCCAGGAAGGGAGAAGTTGCTTATCAGCTGAGTTTACCTCCAGCGCTGGCAGGAGTACATGATGTATTTCATGTGTCGCAGTTGAAGAAATGCCTTCGAGTTCCCACTGAGCAGGCACAGTTGGATGACATCGAGATCCAAAAAGATTTGACTTACAAAGAGCATCCGATCAAGATTCTTGAGACTGCAGAACATGTCATGAGAAGAAAAACTATCCGATTCTGCAAAGTTCAGTGGAGCCATCATTCAGAAAAGGAAGCTACTTGGGAAAAAGAAGAAGAGCTAAAGTCCGAGTATCTCCAACTCTTTTGCTAGCCAGTCCGAATCTCGGGGTCGAGATTCTTTTTAAGGTGGGTAGATTTGTGATGCCCAGCTTCTCCTACTCCTTCCCGCGCTCGAGCCCACGCCCGCGCCAGCGCCAACCGCCGCCCGCCTTCTCCATGGCCAAGGCCACAGCAAGAATCGCCGCCGCTTCTTCCGCGGCCGCGTGAATCCCAGCGGCATTCGCCGCCGCGCCGCCTCTTCTCCCCTATAAAAACCCCGGGACCCCTCTCTCTCGTGCCTCTCCCTCTCTCTCCTCCGCTCTCCTCCAGCCGCCGCCTTCGCCGCCTTCTTCCCCGCCTCGGCCAGTGCTCCGGCGTCGTCGTCGCCAGACGCCCGCCTCCTCCGGCCCCAGCCTTGCCGCTCCGCTCACGCCGCTGCCGTCGCGGTCGCCACCTCGCCGCCGTCTTCCCCTCCGGCTCGGCCCGTCAGCGCTGGTGCGCCCGGCAGCAGCGCTGCGTGTCTTGCGTGGCGTGGTCCATCGCGTGGGCGTAGTCCACTTGCCACCCGCTTGCGTCGGTAGAATAAAAGAAAAGAAAAGAAAATGATTTCAAAAATAAAAAAACCGGATTTTGGGCGCTGACGTCAGCAATGCGCAATAATTCGGTTTTTCTTTTTAAAAATAATTCCAAAAATTCCAGAAAATCCGTTTTATTTGTTTTTAAACTTCCGGGAGCCCGTTTTCACCCGTTCGAACTCCGTTTGGCTCCGTTCTTCTTCCTAAATTCATTAGAAATCTCAAACTTTAGTTTATTGCTAGTTTGAAATTCAATTTGTGTTTATTTGAATTCGTTTGGACTTTATTTGAATTTGGTTGTTTTTCGCGCGTAGATTACGGAGAGACCGAGGAGTTCTCGAACGATGATTTCGAGCAGCAACTCGTCGAACCAGGCAAGTCACACCCCCTTGACCATATTGCTCCCAGTTTTATGAACTTGTATGTTGTATTTACAATTATTGCATGCTTATTTATTATAGAAATTAATTTTCAACCTAGTTTTAAATGATAGTTATATCCAATTTCGACATGCGACCTTTGACATTTGAATTCCGATACCCTTGTAACCTTAGTAAAAATATGAATTATGACTATGGAAATAGTTAGATATTGCTTAGCCATGCATAAAATTGAACTTAGGAAATTTTGGGGAACTTTATGCCAAAATGACATCATGTGCAATTGGAAACTTTTAGTGATCAATGTGGAGATTAGTATGGTTAAAATGAAAATGACTTAGACCGGGCGAGAATTGGTTGGAAAGTGGTGAGGTCATGGTTCTGGGTTTGTGGACAGTCTCGCCTAGTCAATTAAGGACCGGTTTGAGTCTCGCTGAATGTAAAGCCTAACCGTACTACCACGAGTCTGGAATGGGACAGACCTGGCTATCCTTATTAAATCATTTCATGGACAGTCATGCCATATGGGGGTAGTGGTGTGGTGGCGAGATCTTTGCCACTCTGGCGCAAGAGGGGGCTTCTGAATAGAGGGAGTCTTTCGGCGGTGAAACCTTAGCGGGCATGACTACATGTATGAATTTAATATAGGGGCCTTGTCATATTTTTCTCTGTCACTCACCAAAGGAAGTGTGAAAATTTGAATTTACGTCAAGATCCTTCACTGGTTATTTCACAAAAATGACCCCTAGTTCCACAGATTCATGAGGGTCCTCCATCGTTTTTTTTGCAAAAAGGCCTATGTGGTTCCACAATTTCGCCGACTTAGCCATCTCGATTTTTAAAACCCCCTGAGAAAACCCAAATTACGATAATATCCTCCCACTATTTTTTGGCAAAAAGAACACCCAGACTGAATTTTGCTCAGCGCGGCGTAACGCGCGATTCTGTCTAGTGTATCTGAAACCAAACATTCTTCTATACCATGAAGGTAAAAACTGTGGACATGAAAGCTGCAAGGAAATACTCCAGATGTAGTCATGTTCCATTACATTGGAAATCTAAATATATTCATGTTCTACTACATTGAACGACTGAACAAAGGATTATATGATAACCATGCTCTTTTTGCTCAAAAGAGTTAGTTAGCATAGAGTGCTACACCAACGATAAAACGTGCATTCACAATGTCGTCATAATTCAATATAATGGGATGCGACTAATATGCTTATGGCAGCAAGTTAGTCATGCTGTGCTCCTCCCCTGGTCTTCTTCTTCTCACAACTGCGCTTGTCTGTGTCGTACCGCTTGCACTCCCCACCCCTTCCTACATGCCTTTACCCCCTCCCTTCCTTTTCCTCTTCTTCACAACCTCAGGCAACCACAAGCTCCACACGCCTTCGTCCGCCGCTTCCACCATCAATAGCCAGTGACCCGCCCCGTCTTCCTAGCCATCGCCACCTCAATCATGCCCAACCTAATATTCAGTTGCCAAACCCCATCGTGTCATTCATCGCTGTCCTCTAATCCCTCGTCCACTAGCGCCACCACTACTTCGCCGTCTTGCTGCCATCGCCACTGTCTATCCCTTCCTCTAAATCCTGAGGTCTCATTGAACCCTAAGTCTAGTCCCTCACTACCGGTGATTATCACCATTGAAGGAAGATAAGAGAGGGTTAGCGTTACCAAAGAATAAAGAGAAGGGAGGGTTGGGGGGGGGGGGGGGAGCATTTGTCCCTAAAGTGCAGAAGACTTTAGCAAATTTAATTTCATAAGAATTTACCAGACGGCCAATCTAAACATTACCATATAGTTCCCACGCTTGTGAAGACCATCCGTCCGTTGGCCTCCCCCAACGCCTAGAAGCCCAAAAGATTACTTAGACAATCTCACCCCATGGTATCTCCCCCTGTTATGTAGGTTGGAGACGGAACGAAAAGTTTCCGACTGTTCTAGAGAAAAACGGAAACGAAAGCTCTTTTTTTGGAAAAGAAAACAGAAAATATTGGTACGAAAACAGAAACAATTTTTTTTTGTTGGAAACGGAAACAGGAGAGTTAATTCTGACAGAAACGAAAATTCTGCATAAGTGAAACCGGAAATTAAAAATGAAAATGGTCCGGAAAGGTAAATGTGCTTGGCCCTTGACATAATTTACATTTATTTTTGAATTAAAATAATTTTATAAATACAAATAGCTTTATATAAAATATCAAATAGAGTTAAAAAATTCTCAAAAATATTTTAGAACATTTTGAACTAAGAAAAATTTTTTTTAGCATAATTTTGTTTTTACTTTTTATGAATAAATTAATTTTATAAATCTAAAAATAGCAAAATGATATTTATAAACTCCAGAAAATCCAAAATAAATTTCAGAAAATCATAAATAAACATTAAAAAATAATATACAAATTTTAGGGTGTTACACTTTTGTAGTTGGTCGAGCAAGAGGATGTCGATGATAATGATATTAAGGAGAAAATAACGAGCCTTCAGATGATAAACTTAAAAACAAATT
Organism: Rhipidocladum racemiflorum; assembly: GCA_036346355.1. Lineage (NCBI taxonomy): Eukaryota > Viridiplantae > Streptophyta > Magnoliopsida > Poales > Poaceae > Rhipidocladum > Rhipidocladum racemiflorum. The sequence goes on from CM070571.1 coordinate 29,176,897, forward strand.
TTCTAATGGTACCGGTGAATATAACATTATTCTTATGTCCACTTTGAAAGTGGAATAAGTTATATTGTTTTTATGGTAATATATATTATTATTCTGTACTATGTTCTTATAAAATTTTTCGTTTTCGTATTCGCTCTGTTTGGTTCTACATTCGTTTTCATAACTATCCCTTTTCGAGATTTTTGATTTCCTTTTGATTACCGATAAAATATTTGAAAGCAAAAACAACAAACATTTACGGGGCCGTCTTCACTACTGATACGCGAGTCCCTGCTCTACCTCCTCACTCAGATCTGCTATAACCATTCTCGAGCTAAAGCCGACAGTCCAACACCCGCAGCAGCAGCCGCCGGGCCGCGCGGTGGATTCGAGAAATTCGTCGGAATTCGTGCGATCTTCAGCGCATCGGTCGCGGACCGCCCGATTCGGTGGAATCTGGTTGGGAGACGGTGATCGGAGGAATGGGGGTGCCGGAGGCGGTGGCGCTGCAGATACCGGCGGAGGAGGGGTCGCCGGCTGCCAGGGTGCCGCCGCGGATCAGGAGAAGGCTCCTCCAGGCGCGGGCGGCAAGCGGTGGCGCGCCGGCGACGGTCGAGGAGATCGAGGCCAAGCTCCGGGTGGCCCACCTCCGGAGGCAGGTGGGTCGCTCTCGCATGGGCGCATGGTTTCGGGATCTCTTCGCTGCGTGCTTCCCTTTCGGTTGGTTCTTTTCGGTGGATTGGGAGATTCGTGCGCTCTGAGACAAATTCGTTTTTGGTTTGTAGTTGCGAGTTGGATCTCGAAGCGGAGATTTAGTATGCCTCCGTTGAAAATAAAATACTACTCTTGTAGTTGGATTACTGAACTCTGTGTTAGTTTGGAAGCAAACAGCAAGCTACATGTAGTGCTGCAAATTGGTTAGCAAGTTGATGCTGTTCTGTTCTGGTTTCTTTGATGGAATCTGGGAGCCGCAACCCACTTGCGGTTTGTCTGAACTGTGTTAAACCGTGTTAAACTGGGAGCGTTCGTTTGGTGGTGACAATGTTCAGCTCCCGTTGGCATTTGCTTGCCGAATTCACTGTCCTCAGAAATTTTATTCTTCCTCTTGTCCGGTTAATTCACTTTCTAGAGTTATGTGGGCACTTGGAACAACTAAAATGGGGGTATTGTTTACCAAGTTTAGTTGAAGGACTGGTAGAAAATTATGGCCGCTATGGCCCAATATCTAACGTGGGTTGTTATCCTCCAGCAATTCCATGAAGCGTTATCCTGCAAAGCAAGGCGCGCGGTCAGGAGCCCTTCATGGCCATCTCAGGAGGAGGATGCCAAGCAACGCCTTGAAGCAAAGCTTGTGGCTGCCAAGCAGAAGAGGTACTCAAAGGAGGGACCCTGCAGAGTATGTTATTTGATTCTATTTAGGGAAAGGGAACAGTGTAAACTAATTTATAATTGCAGGTTGAGCTTCTTGGCAAAGGAACAGAGTCGGTTGGCTAAGTTGGACGAGTTGCGGCAGGCTGCTAAGAACGATGCGGAAATGAGGTTCAAGAGGGAAAGGGAAGAGCTTGGCATGAGAGTAGAGTCTCGGGTCCGTCAGGCGGAGGAGAACCGTATGCAACACCTGCGTGCTCGTTTGCAGAGGCGGGCTGCGCTGGAGGAGAGGACAACGAGGTTCCTTGTACAGAGAGTGACGTGGGAGAACAAGTACAGGGAGCGTGTGCGGTCTGCGATCCTGCAGAAGCGCAGTGCAGCTGAGAAGAGACGGATAGGACTGTTGGAAGCTGAGAAAAAGCGGGCTCAGGCTAGGCTTTCTCAGGTCCAACTTGCTGCCAAGACTGCATCTAGCCAGAGAGAAACTGAGAGGAGCAAGTTAAAAGAACAACTAGAAGACAAACTTCAGAGGGTATGTATATTTATGCTGCAGAGTTAGCACAATTGTTTTAGCCCTTTGACTAACATCACAAACCATCTGTGCATAAACAGGCAAAGCAGCAGAGAGCTGAGTATTTGAGGCAGCGAGGAAGTCCTCAGTGCTCTATACATACCGGTTCAATTAAACATGGAGATTTTCTTTCAAGAAAACTGGCAAGGTATGGTCTTTTACACTCCCCAATTTTTAATAATTGTCTGGTTTGTATGTGTATATTAGATTTTATTGATTTTTCTTCATTTTATGGCACTTCAGATGCTGGAGAAGATTCATAACATCTAGGAAGACCACAGTGGTGTTGGCTAGGGCCTTTCACGCATTGGGAATAAATCAGGAATCTGCTAAGTCTATGCCATTTGAAAAACTAGCTCTCTGCATTGAATCCCCCACAGTTCTTCAAACCACTAGGGCATTGCTTGATCGCTTGGAGAGTCGTTTTATTCTTTCTCAGTCATCAAGTTCATCAACACCAGAAAATATTGACCATCTGCTCAAGCACCTGGGATCACCAAAGAGGATCCTATCAAGTAGTGCGGGAAGAGCTAGAGTAACACCAAAAAAGGCATTAAGAAATTCTGATACTAGCAAGTTACCTAGATATTCACTTAGGGTAGTCCTTTGTGCTTACATGATAATAGGACATCCAAGGGCTGTCTTTAATGTACGAGGTGAGCGAGAGAAACTACTTATGGAGTCTGCAGCAAACTTTGTGAAGGAATTTGAACTGCTGGTTAAGACAATACTTGATGGGCTAGATGGTGCATGCATATTGAGGCAGCCAACACTAGATGTTCTCTCTCCTGGATCTTCTAGTTATCAGGAGTCTTGTTCCATTGATGCTGATCGTAAGAAGTTCAGATCTCAGTTGGCTTCTTTTGATAAAGCTTGGTGTGCTTATCTTTACCACTTTGTGGTGTGGAAAGGAAAAGATGCTAAGTCGCTAGAGGAAGATCTTGTCAGAGCTGCATGCAAGCTTGAACTATCAATGATGCAGACATGTAAATTAACTACTAAAGGTCAATCAGATAACCTTAATGATAATTTGAAGGCCATCCAGAAACAGGTATGATTTATATACCCAATGCTTTTTTTGTTTTTTTTCCCCCTGCCATCCTCCTGCTATGATAAGTCTGTTCTTTGGTGCATATGATTTGTCTATTAACAGAAGCAATTCAGCTGTAGGATTTTACACTTAATTTATTTATTTTGATGCACTTTTGTTGACATCTTGATGCAGCAGACTAATACTGCTGCATCACATCTTCAAGAGCATACCATATGCTGAAATAAGTTTATGTTCAATGTTCATCATCCAGGTTATGGTAGACCAGAAACTTCTAAGGGAGAAGGTTCGGCACCTCGGTGGCGAAGCTGGTATTGAGCGGATGGAATTTGCTCTATCAGACACAAGGTCAAAGTACTTTGGAGCAAAGGAAAATGGCAGCCCCTTGGCAACAGCCGTTGCAAATGTAGCATCTCCTTTTATTACATGTCCTTCCGGACAGTCTCCTCTTTCTGACATTAAGGAGAATTCCAACAAGAATGCTGAAAGGCCAAATCAGGTTGTTCGATCTTTGTTCAGAGCTTCCTCTTCACCATCTGAAAGTAACACAGGAGACAAGGCCATGTGTTGTCCAATGAGCAGCACAGTGCCAGAAAAACTGCCTACATTGAATGAGTCTGTCCAATCTTTGTTCAGAGCTTCCTCTTTACCATCTGAATGTAACACAGGTGACCAAGCCATGAGTGGTCCAACGAGCAGCACAGAACCAGAAAAACTGCCAACAGAGAATGAGCAAATGGTCAATGAGATTCTTCATGGTTCTTTTGCTGATAGCTCTGATAATATTGGTACTGTTGATGGGGATTTCAAGGTTAGGTCCTATCTTATACTAGAATAGTACTATAGAGTTTCATATTTTAGGGGTGTAAATAATGTAAGAACCAGATATGTGTATCATGACAAAGAATTTGTGTCAGCTTTGAGGAGCTTTTATGGGAACTCAAATGCTGTGATTTAGGTTGTAGATTTTATCAATGTAATACGTCTCTCTAGTTAAGTGTGTAATTTTCTCATCTGCTGACTTTTTTATTCCCAGGCAAAAGTCGGAGAAACAATGGAAAGAGCTTTCTGGGATGTGGTTGTGGATTCAATGAGAGGAGACGTGCCAGACTACAGTTATCTGATCAACTTGGTAAAGGAAGCCAGGGATGCATTGCACGAGATGGCTCCTAAAGGGTGGAAAGAAGAAATAATCAACAATATTGATCTTGAAATTTTGTCCCAGGTAAGAAGAGTGAGTGTTGTTACGATGAATCTATAAAACATAGTATTTGATGCCAATTTATTGTTTTTTGGTGGAAAGATACTTGAGTCGGGCACCCAGGACACACAATATTTGGAGCATATTTTGCAGTACTCTCTGGGTATGTTGCGAAAATTATCTTCTCCTGCAAAGGAAGACGAAATGAAGAAGAGTCATGACAAATTATTCAGCGAATTGATTGAACACTCTGAATGTAATAATAGAGGTCCAAATTCATTTGTTATTGCGGTCATCAAGGGCTTGCGCTTCACTATGGAAGAATTAAAGGTTTGTCAATACCTTGAGTTAGCTCTTGAATAAATTGCATTTACTCTTTGGTGAAATTATAACATCATTCCAAAATAAAAAATATTATAATAAACAGGCTTTGAAGGCAGAAGTCAGTAGTGCACACATCCAGCTATTGGGACCAATTATAAATGGCTCAGGTGGAGTGGAGTACCTGCAGAAGGCTTTCGCTGATCGCTATGGATCCCCTTCAAGTGCACCAGTTTCTCTCCCTTCAACCACTCATTGGATTTCCACCTCAAAAGACATTGTGGAAGAAGAATGGAATGAACATGTCAGCTCTTTTTCGATTCTGCCTGCAACAGACCATGTTAGTTTCTTGTTCTTAGTAAAATAATTTGGCTCAGCATTCACAACACTGCTCAGCCACTGTTTTGAGCAAAGTAGCATAAGTACTTTTTTTTTCACCTTCTGTTATTAATTACACTTACAAACCCCTCATAACAGGCTCAACCACTTGTTGCCACCCTTCGAGCTGGCCATGGAGTTCCAGATCAGCAACAATGTACAATACCCGCAGCAGGTATTATCTTTTTTTTTTCTTTGGCCATTTACCTGAACTCCTTGCTCACTTTGCATAATGTGAAGCAGACAGTAGGGGGCTACCAGAGTGCACGGGAGAAAGGCTTGACAAGCTAATAAGGATTGGGTTATTACATCTTATAAGCAGCATGGAGGGCATGCAAAGGCAGTCAGTACCTGAGACCTTCAAGCTCAATTGGTTGAGGTTGCGGTCTGTTCAGAGTCAATTCCAACAAGTGGTTGTAATTGCGACAAGGTGAAACATTACTTAATTTTCCATCCTCGTCATTGTTATGTAGTAACATAGGACACTAGAATAGAATGACTGAACCCAATTGGGTTTTTCTTGCAGCATGCTTGTCCAGCGTCAGGTGTTGGTGAGCGAGAACTCAAAGATCACTCCTTCAGAACTGGAAAATGCAACCTTGGAACTGTTTAATACACTGGCAGAGCTACTAGACAACTTTCCCGATGTTAACACTGACAAGATCATTGAGGTGATGATCCATTCGTCAACCTCAACCGGCTCTTCATCAGATGAAGTAATTGAGAGCAGGAAGCAGATATTGACCAGGGTCTTCCTTAAAAGCTTCCAGACTGATGACACCGTCTTCAAGAAGGTCTCTCGATCTGTTTACTGTGCATTCCGTGCAATCACCCTGGGCGGCAGTGGGGTGAAGGGCCAGAAGCTAGCCAATGCAGCCCTGAGGCGCATTGGGGCAACAAAACTCACTGACCGGGCAGTGAAGGCAGCTGAAGTACTAATCAAAGGAGCGACGATATCAGAGCAGGTCCACGGCCCGTGGTACAAACAATTGATGTGAATGGTTCTCTGCTATTGTGAACATGTGGTGGAATTCATGCCCCACCAAGGTGCAGTCGAAATGTCATTGTACAGAAATCTACAAGTGTTGGCGAGTCAGAACTGGGTGTTGAGATTTCGTCTTCGTGGAGCAAGGAGAGTTCAAGGGTTCACCGTTGCAAAAGCATCAGGGATGCTATGTGAACAACGTTGTGGTGATTGTGTGAATTGAATGCTGCTGCGCTCAGTGCGCTGGTATTGTCTTGGTGTCGTGATGTTTATATATATGTGCCGTATGCATTGTATATACACGGAACTTAGACACTTCCGTAATGTTTTCATGTACTGTGTGTATATACTACGCTCGTGCCGCAACCCACTTCGTTTTAAATCTGTCCAACAACCCATTTACGAAAGCCCAACCAACTAGAAAATTTGTTTCTATAGTTTGTATATGAAATAGAAAATTTGTTTCTATAGTTTGTATATGAATCTTGTTACCTTTTATTTAACAATATTTTTTTTTATTGGTAGCTTCGATTTATGATCGGTTTTCATTATTAGTTTGCTGAAAATGACATCAATATAATGATATAAGTCTTATATCACTAAACGTCATGTGAATTGATAGTAAAAACTATTACCATGAATATTGATACAGATAGTAAAATCTATTATACAGTCTACCAGTAGAGGAAAAAACGGCAATAGCATTAAATATTGACTCAGTTACTATTTCATACTTGTAACAAAACTGTCTCGACATATTTTTAGTCCTAACCGCATCAAACAAATAATTATTGACGTTTATTATTCTGTCAATATATAATGTTATGTAGATGATCATAAACGTTACTGTAATAGGTAGTAAAATCAAATGAGAACTATTCTTTAAATGTTACGTGCCTGTACAGTAGTAAAATCTTGTACACATCATTAATTTGGTGTTCATTTGGCAGTAAATCATCCTTATCGTGTAAACTCTGTGAAAATTATATGTACATGTTTTGAAAAATTGTAAAAAAATTACCACATGAAGGAAAGGTAAGCTTCTACAACCCTGCAAAATTTGAAGACCAAACTCAATAGCATTTGAAAGATATAAAATTGATAAGCAACGGATACATAGTGCTAAACCGCAATAAAATCACTATTTAGCCGAATTCATCTTTTCCATATCTTTCAAATGAAATTGATTTTTATCTTAAAATTTTACAAGGATGTGCAATATTACCTTACCTACGTATGGTAGTTTTTTTTTAGAATTTTTGAAAGCTTTTACGTGTTAATTTGGTGTTCATTTGATAGTAAACCATTCTTATCGTGTAAAGTCCATAAAAACAATATGCACGAGTTTAGTAAAATTCTCAAAACATTCCTACACGTAGCGGAAGTGAGCTTATGCAACCTAGTAAAATTTAAATACCAAACTCAATATAATTTGAAAGATATGAAATTGACAAGCAGTAAATAAATAGTGCTTAACTGCGACAAAATTACTATTTAGCCGAATTTTTCTTTTTCATATCTTTCAAATGAAATTGATTTTGTTTTTCAAATTTTACAGGGTAGTAGAATCCCACCTTCCCTATGTATGGTAACTTTTTTGTGAATTTTTTTAAAACTTGAACACATAGTTTTCATATATTTTACATGATAAAAGTGGTTTACACAAGATATATTGCCATTTACTATTCAGAAAATAACATGTTACTTGCTATTACATAAGATGTTACTATACTGATGTTATTTTCTTTGACTATCTAGAAAACAACATGTTACTCGTTACCACACAAGATGTTACTATATTGAACATCTCATGTAGTAACGAGTAACATGTTTTCTGGATAGTAAAAGGCAATATATCTAGTGTTACTAAAAATCCATAAAAATCATATGTACGTATTTTTAAAAATTCTTAAAAAATTATCATATGTAGGCGAGGTGAGATTCTACAGTCGTGTAAAAGTTGAAGACAAAAATCAATCTCATTTGAAAGTTATGGCTAAATTAAAGAAAGAAAGATTCATGTACAAATAAGAAACAACATTTATTAGTCATTTACTAGTTGGGTTGCCACGTAGCTGAGAGTCAACTGAGACTGTTCTGTTGCACGGAGTGGTTTGATCAGTCTGTGTTAAATGACTGGGGAGTGATATAGTCTATTCTACACAACGTAGAATATATATATACACACATGATAGCGCTATTTTGCGCGTGCGTGTAGCTACATGCCAATCGTAACTTAGCATCCCACGTAACCCGACGTCAGGCAAAAACAAGGCAGAAGCGTATTCAAACTATTCATGTATGCCAATAAGTAACTTGGCCACCCCACGCAACGGAATAATCTGATAGTAAATAACTAATAAATGCTACATCAAATTTTACACGGTTGTAGAATATCACCTCCTCTACGTATAGCTTTTTTGAGAATTTTTGAAAATATAATGTGATATTATGGAATGTGATAATATAGAATACGGTATTATGGTACAACTTTATACTGTGTTTTGGGCTGTTTCCGGGTGTTTGGGTCTTTCCGGGGGAGTTTGGGCCTTAGGGGACCTAATTGGGTCGATGGTGGAGGCTCTTGGCCCATGTGGGGGGAGTTGGCGGGCAGCAAAGCCAGCCCCCATGCGCCCCCACCTCCTCCCCTCCCACACCTAGCCGCCCCCTCCTTTGTGGTGCGCCCCCCTTAGGGTTTCCCCTCCCTAGCAACCACCCTCCCCTCCCCTAGCAGCCCCTCACCTCCCCTTCCCCGGTGTTCTTCGTTTCCTTGCTCGGTGGATCGTCGGTCCGGAGATCTCCGGCTATTCACTGCGGTTCCGGAGGAAGGAGCGGCCGGAGGGAAGAAAGGATTTCGTCATCGTTCGAGTCTCTAAGAAGAGGTAACGAATCACGGTTCTTATGTGGTGTTCTAGTTGTTTCTAGATGGGAGAATCCATGCCTAGAACTCTCTTTTAGGTGTTGTGATTAGATTGGATAAGTTGGATTCTAGATCTGTCTCGCGAGTGGCTCTCAGCCAGGTTTGACAGCCGGTGTTTGAACGCATTTTTGAGGATTTTAGATTCATGATTTGGTCAGCCGGATGTTACGAAAGTTGTATGTAATTCAATTATCTTTAATTGTACACCAAAAATGTTAAATTCCATTCAGCCGTTTAAAAGTTATGACTGTTTTACTGAGCGCTGTCCAATCTATGACGTGATTGGGACAGATTGTGTTCAACTGTAGATTAGAGGATTTTAGAGGCCGAATCAGTTTTCACGTATACTTAGAAAAAGGTGAAAAATTTCCTAAGGTTCGAGAAAATGTACTCGTTTACCTGATTTGGAGTTGTAGAACTCAAGTTATGCTTGTTGGAAGCATGCTGTTCTGTTGGACAGATTCTCTGTTTTTCGGGTTTTAGGAGTGTGTTGCGAAGTCGATGTAGATGATTGTCTTGTATTATTTTGTGGGCATATTTTTGAGTGTTCCGTTGTAAATGTTCCGTTGTACACATTTCATTATCATCATGATGTATGCAATGCAATGCAATGCACATGTCTCCTCGAAGCACATACCGGTATTGCCGAGTGCACACCCATCGGCGTGCACCCTCTTTCCCCTTCCATCCCGAAGATGGAGGGTGTCTACTCCTCGCTTCCATTCACCACGGTGGATGGAATCACGAGGTAGGTCTTACTCAATAGCGCTACGGATTAGTCATAACTTTCTCACCGATCTTACCGGACTAGTTATGACTTTCTCACCGACCGGGCCAGTTCTCATGCCATGTATGCCATTATGCCATAAACATAAACAATTAATCATTGCATAGCATCATAATATACCATTTTCAACATATCATGGGCAAACACTAAACATGGCAAGATATCATATCATGTAATCCATTTGCATCTAGTCAAGACTAGCAACATACAACACGATACCCATTCCAATACACTTGCCTTAACCGTGGGCGACGGATTGGCGAGAGGATGAGGACACTCCCGGGGTCACACCACCTGCACATAGATACCACACACTCAAAACGTGCCCACAAAACAGTACACCATCACTCATCTACCCCGACTTCGCAAACTACTCCAAAAGTCGAAAAACAGAGAATCTGTCCCCCGGGACAGCAGACTTCAAACTAGCATAACTTGAGTTCTAGGACTCCAAATCAAGTAAATGAGTACATCATCGCGAAGCTTAGGAAATTTCCTAGCTTTTTATAAGTATTGGGAAAAGCTGATTCGGCCTCCAAAATTGTCTAATCTACAAAACATTATGTTCTTTCCCAATTACGTCACAGATATGAATACGTTCGGTAAAACGATCATAACTTTCAAACGGCTAAGAGGAATTGGACATTCTTGGTGTCCAATTAAAGGTATCGAAGTTATCTACAACTTTTTCAACAGGCGGATGACCAAATTCTGACTCTAAAATTGTGAAAACTCAAACCCTAGGTCGGACATCCAATCTGCCCGAAATAGAACGTGTGACAGCAAATGCAATCTCCCTAATCTCATCTAGGAACAGCACATAAACATCAAATTTAACCATGAAATTACCCATCTAACAGCACCTAGACCACCCCGAACAAGACCCCAAATCCGTACCTCTTCTTGACGGATCACCCGGTCGAGGAACGCTCTTCCTCGCGACCCGATCTATCCTCCAATCGCCGGGAACGTCGGAATCGCTCGGAACGCCGGATCCTCTTGGATGGAGAGTTCTCGGACAGCGAGATCGCATGGAGGGAGAGGCTCTAGGGCCGTCTAGGGGAGGTGGGGAGGTGGAGGAGCAAGGTGGCGGCAAGGGGAGGCAATGGGGGAGGCGCATGGGGGGAGAGGGGTGGGTGGCGGCTAGGGTTGAGGGAGAGGGGAGTGGGGGGCGCACCAAGGGGTGGGGGCTAGGTTTGGCTGCCCAAAAGTCCCCCCCTTGGGCCCAAACCCTTCCACCGGAGGCCCAACTCAACCCCCAAGGCCCAAAGTCCCCCGGAAAGGCCCAAACACCCGGAAACGGCCCAAAAACACGCTATAAAGTCGTACCGAAATGCCGAATTCTATAATGTCACATTCTGGGGGTGTCATAATGGACATACCCAAATTTGGTATGTGACTGATTTCTGTTAGAGTCACTTGTAATGATTTTTGGTAAGGTATAGATTGCAATCAGGAACTGATGCATTCTCGGTAGGTTGTGACTAATCAGAGTCATAGGCTGATACGTTTTAGCAAATCGTATCTGATGTTGGCTTCATATAGGGAAACCGAGTCCAATACTGGTAGTTCAAGAGATTGAGAAGGATACGATCGGACTTAATATGGCAAGAAGAGATTGAAGCTAACACGGGTGGATGAAGAGATCGAGAGGGATATGTCGGGGTTAAAGGCTATAAAAGAAGATGATGGGTAATATTGAAAACAACATCCAATCAACCAACACAACCTGTTCTACTTTTTCTTACTTTTCGTCACCTAGGAGTAGTCTTTAGTTCTATAATCTTTCCTCTGTAATTCGCTTTTGATCAATAAAGTTGTGCATTACTGATTGTTGATCATCATTGACTTACACCAAACCAAGTCTACTTCTTCTTCGATCTTGCTGCGTATCACCTTTTTCAGGAAGAACGATCTTTACCTTCGTTTAATCAACTCCATCAGGTTGATTAGACCTATCAGTTATCGAACTTTGTATCGCCTTGAATGAGCTGATAGGGTTCAATCGTCAACACAACTTTAGATCGGTTTTATAACCGATTTATTGACATTATCGTCTTGCCGATTGTAGGATCAAATCGACTGGCATGGTCGCATCCCGAAGTTAAACCCGTTGTTTGCGTGTGTGTAACACCCCGGCATCTAGTATGCCCTGGATGTCACCAAACATAGTAGAAATAGCAACGAAATACCATAATTAAGAACAAATTACAGCAAGGGTGTAAATGCTTTAACCGAAATTTCAGCAGCATCTCCTTTGTAATTCCATGGGTTGAAGCAACAGTAATGATATCACAAACAATAACATAATGGATGACATCTAAAACAGCAATAACATGAGATATAGCAACAATTCAACACCAATTAATGAAGTTCAACACTTTATGACTAACACGAAGTGAACAATAAATCCACACACAAGTTATAGCATGAACCAAATTTAGCACATTAAACATCACCATCACAAATACGAACGAGAATGTGTAGTTGTCTAAATGAATGAATCTAAGTGTAGATGTGATGCTAACTCCCTTTCCCGCTTGCCGAGTTCATAGCACCTAAAAACAACATAAAACAACAAGCTTGAGTTCATCACTCAGCAAAGTGTATTGCAATGGAATAGAGCAACAACATAATTCAATAGCATCACCATTATATATCATAACACATCATCATAAGAAATTCATAGTTCATCTTTATAATCATGTCATAATCATTCTCATTCATGCAATGCACAAGTCTCATTTATTAGCACATACCGGTATTGCCGAGTGCACACCCGTCGGTGTGCACCCTCTTACCCCTTCCATCCCGTAGATGGAGGGTGCCTACTCTTACTGACTCGCTCCCATACACAACCGTGGATGGGACTACGAGGTAGGTCTTTCTCAGTGGCGCTCCGGATTAGTCATAACTTTCTCACCGACCTTACCGAATTAGTTATGACTTTCTCACCGTCCTGACCAGTCCTCATGCCATGAATGCATACATGCCATAAACATGAATAAACTTGCATATGCACTCAATTCAACAATTGCATGGCCATAATTAGATACATAATCATCCTCACATCCATAACATAGCATTTCATAATCATCTAATCAATTCATATTCACTTAGTCTCATTCAAGAATCAAACATGGCAAGCGAACATGTCAACAGTTAACTCGCATCATAACGCAAACATAATGCCATTCAAGTCACAAACATCACAATACACTTGCCTTCACCCACGCGGGACGGATTTGGCGAGACGATGAAGGAACCCCCGAGGGCACATCACCTGCACATAGGTACAAAACATACCCACAAAGCAATACAAGAACTATCATCTATATCGACTTCGCAACCCACTCCAAAAACCCGAAAACAGAGAATATGTCCCATCGGGACAGCAGGCTTCCAACTAGCATAACTTGAGTTATAAAACTCCAAATCAAGTAAACGAGTACATTTTCTCAAAGCTTAGGAAATTTTCCATCTTTTCCTAAGTATTTGGAAGATTGAGTCGGCCTCTAAAGTTGTCTAATCTACGGTTGAACATGATCTGTCTCAATCTCATCACAGATTTGACAGCGTTCGGTAAAATAGCCATAACTTTTAAACGGCTGAACAGAATTTCGCGTTCTTGGTGTCCACTGAAAGATAATTGAATTACCTACAACTTCCGTAACAGCCGGCTGGTCAGGAAACGCCTCTAAAGTTCCCAAAACTCAATCCCTAGGTCGGTGTGCAAATTTGCCGAAGACAGAACGTGGGACAGCATTGCAATTTCCCTAATCTCATCTAGGGACAGCACCTAAACATGAACTTTAAGCATGGATTACCCCTCCTAGCAACACCTATAACACCACAAAAGAACCGCAAATCCTTACCTCATCTTGGAGAATCAAACGGACAACGAATGACTCCTCCTCGCTGCCCGATCTCCCCTCCAATCGCCGGGAACGCCAGAATCGCCGTATCTTCTTGGTCGCAATGGTCCTCAACAAAAGAATCAACGGAGGGGGATGTGTGGTAGCCATGAGAGGCGAGGGACCTTGCTAGGGCTGGCTAGGGAGGAGAGGGAGGGGCACAAGGGAGGAGGGAGGGTGGAGGCGCAAGAGAGGGGAGGGTGGAGGCGGCTTGGGAGGGGAAGGGGCGCAATGGTAGGGGTGGGGGCGCATGGGTGGGGGAGGGTAGGGTTTGCTGCCTCCCCTCCCCACATGGGCCAAAACCCTCCCACTTAAGGCCCATGTTGTTGTCCCCCGAGGCCCAAACTCCCCCAGAAACGGCCCAAAAACATAGTAAAACTTATACCGTAGAGCCACATTCTATAATGTCACATTTTATAATATCACATTCTCTATTGTCACATCCTATGATGTCACAGTGTGTTGGTTGTGATCGACCCATCGTCATGTTTTTGACGCCAACAGATGGTAAAGTTTCTTTTTTACTATTCTTGGTCGCGTTGTTCCAGCTTCGCTTAGCATATACTCCCTCCAGTTTGATAATAGATGTCGTTTTGGACATCGACATGGTCTTCAAAATACAACTTTGACCGCTAATTTTTATTATAATATATTTATAAAACTCAATAAAATTATAATATTATGAAAGCACTTCTCGAGACAAGTTTACACATATAATTTTCATATGTCCAATTTAAATATTTAAAATATATCGATAGTCAAAGTTTTAGAAGTTTGATCATCATTGTGTCCAAAACGACATCTATTATCAAACTGAAGGGAGTATATAACATAGTAAATACATGTTGCTGAGATAGTAATATTGCTTCAACAGAGTATTGATTACGTACTTCGCGAGATACCTCTCAATGAATATACCGTAAAACAAGTTGTTGAGATAGTAGTTTTATATTGAGGGAATAATAAATATCAATAATCTTATTGTTTGATGTGGTTGTTGTTGGACACAAAACATAGGTGTGAGAACAATGAAGTAAACAGAAGTTATGTAGATAGTAATATTGGTTCAACAAGTGTTGATTACGTACTTCGTGAGATACCACTCAATGAATAGGCCGTAAAAACAAGTTATTGAGATATTAGTTTTATATATACAGAAAAATAAATGTTAATAATCGTATTGTTTGATGCGGTTGTCGTTGGACACCCGACATAGGTGTTAGAACAATTAATGAGCTAAATAGAAGTTATGTATATAGTAATATTGCACGTAGGAAATAGCAAAAAATGTACAATCATATTAGTTGATGAGAATAGGTTTACTAATATATTGAGACAGTATTATTATATGGACGAAATACTCCCTCCGTCCAAGTTTATAAAGTGTATTTTTTTTGGCACATAAACCAAGAAGATATTAAAAATGACTAGAGTACCCTTAATTATTCTCACTAAGTACTATATTCAATGCATGCATGTAGAGAATATGAAGTAAAGATGGATATTTATTAGGGGTATATAGGGAACATCACAGTAATTTTGTATTGAAATTTATAATACGCCCTATATTTATGAACAATATCATTCAAGAAATACGTCTTATAAACTTGGACGGAGGGAGTAGTAATTGTCAATAATCATATTATTTGATGTTATTGCCATTTTTTCTTGGTGGTTAGTTTTATATAGATGGAATAGTAAATATCAATAATCGTATTATTTGACGCGATTGCCATTTTTTTAATACTTTGTTTAAATAAAACAATCTGATGGGTATTGGGATTTTGATTTTTTATGAGATTCGGTCATGGTGGAATAGTTTAAGATAGTCTTTAAGTATGGTCGTAAAACATTACATGGTCGAAGTAGTCAAATGTAATAATGGTAATACACAAGTTGGGGAAGCTGCATTTTTACACTACTACAGATTCGTACATCACAATCGGTTCTTTTTGGTCATCACAGTCGGTTTTGGAGGCGATAGAAAGTCCAACGACAGTGATAAGGTAGATATATCACAGTCGGTTTTTAACCGACACTAATAATATCTTATCACAGTCGGTTCTTTTTTCGGAACTGACTGTGATAATATACTTATCACAATCGGTTTTCTCGTAGAACCGATTGAGATAAGTATAATATCACAATCGGTTCTTTTTCAGAACCGATTCAAATGGTTACATTATCACAATCGGTTTTTTATTGGAACCGATAGAGATAAGTATATTATCACAATCGGTTCTTTATTAGAACCGACAGATACTATTAAATATCCCAATCGGTTCCAAGAAGAACCGATTGTGATATCAGACCTATCCCAATCGGTTTCAAGAAAGAACCGATTGTGATGTTACTGTCCACCGTCCGAAAATAGCCTCGCATTCACAATATGACACATTCATCACAATCCACAATATCACAGAACATATATACATCACAATCTACACACATTACATTCACATTAATATTGTTTACAATCTGTAACAGATCACATTCACATAAATTTTGTTTACACTTTATGGACTAGTATTTGCTTGAATGGTCTATATATCTACCATCCTCCGTTATAACTTCGTCCCAGCACCACCGCATAAATGGTCTCGTAATTTCTTGAGATCAGTGTTGGTTAGGCTCTTCCGGAGGATATCAAGGTCCTGCAAAATAGATAGTAGTGCATTAATATATTTAAGTCTTAAGTTTTGATTGTAAAAGGCTGATAGTATTATGCTTGTAAACAAATATCACATTGACAGTAGTGCAAATAATCAGCTCTATACCTTAGGGAAACGATCTGCGCGACCAACCAAAATGAGCATGTGATGCATCACGTAAAAGCCACACAGATCATCGCACCTTTGTTGATGACACTGTGAACAAAGAAACTTAAATTAGGAGACGAATTTAAAATAGGTGTCAGAAATAAATCCTATGATAGACACTTGTACCTTGAAGCGCTTCCACTCCAGTTTGGTGCCTTGTTTATCATTGTGTCGGCCATGTTCAACAACGTAAGACAAGAAAGCCCTATACATTGGAGAGATGCCATTGAGGTAAAAAATATCTAACGTAGTTCAATATGTAAAAGTGTTAGGTTAGAGGAATGTACTTACTTCTGCAAAACAGGCTCGATCGCATAGTCCATTGGTCTATTTTTGAGTGAGTTCAACGTGTAGACCTTGTTTTGACTCGGAACAACCACAAGTAGAACCCAATGGTTGCTTATTACACGGTACACAGTGCAAGAGAATAAGTTCATATACGGTTGAAGTGTGTACATGTAATTGAATTATATAGTAGTACATACTCCTGGTGGTACGGGAAGAGAATGAAGTCCTTTTTCGCCTCGTCATGCAATGACTGCTTGATGTATCCTGCAAGGAACTCCGATTGAAGCCTAGCCATGGTCGCAGACACCATCTCGGGGTCGACAAACCCGACAGGGTGTCGACCCGTCACGGCTCGTTGTCTCATGATCCTACAATTCATGTCAATTGTTAAAAAATATAATACAAAATCAGTTAAAAGTCATATGCATGAGTATGGTGCGATACTCACAGCGTCCAGGATCGTATGGTAGAAATATCGACGGCTTTCAAGCTATACATAAAGTATAGATCCTCAAAACCGACTGGGAAGGTCCCATCCTCTTTGCGGTGGAATTGTCCCCCTCGATACTTCACTGTGAAATCGTGGCGAGGCTCGGCCTCATGTGACTTATCGATGTACCATCCATGTAGGTGGCGAGTGAACAAGCCTAAAGTATTCAATTCATGGCTTGCGATAAAGGGCTTTCCATGTATGTACTGCTTGTGATCATCAGGGTGCTCTGTGTCCTCTGACAACTTTGCCTTCTTCACGGAGGGACTCTCTGAACTCTGCTTTGTGTCTTTAGTCAGCGTGGTAGAAGTCCTTTTGCGCACCACCTGCGCACCAGCATTTGTAGCTGCAGTCGTAGGTGCAGGAGGTGCAGCTGCAGGCCTAGGTGCAGGAGGTGCAGCTGGGGCAGGAGCATGTGCAGCAACAGCAGGTGCAGCAGTAGTAACAGGAGCAGGAGCAGTAGTAGTGGTAGGAGCAAAGAAGCAGCGAAAGAAGAAAGAGTAGGAGTAGCGAATGTGAGCAAAGTGCGGCCGATACTAGCGAGCAGGAGAAGGAGAAGCGAGCAGCAAAGTGAGCGTGAGTAGCTAGCAATAGTACTAGTAGCGATGCTTGAGTACCAGATCAAAGAGCGCATCAGCAGCAGGAGGAGGTTCTTGCACTACGACACCCGTCGTGGGCCACTTGATGAACGACTTCCGTGCTTGCCCGAGAGTGGTGATATCTTCGTTCGGGGGGAACTCCAGGGCATGAGACAGGTAAACATCGTGGACATAGTTCACCTGCACCCTCATGTAGCCCTTCCCCAAAGGTATACCATGCACCGTGTCATCCTCCTTGCTGGGAAATGCAACCCCGCGCGCAACCTCAATTTGTATTCCGTCGTTGATCAGGACTAGCTGGCACTTGGTAGGACCCTACAAGAAGTGATCACCATCTTCATCATAATCTTTGTTAAGCTTACTCATGTACCTTTCGGTCTGAAACAGTTATTACCTTGAGGTGTGGAATGCGCAATTCCTTATTGGAAGCGCAGCTGCTAGGGCGTAGCATAGGCGATGGTTCAGGACTCTGATTCTGGGAGAACATCACCATCATCTCAGCCTTTAACTCCTCCTTCATCTGCGCCCTAATCTGCACCTCACGTGCTTCCCATGATCTTGCCCTGGCACTGGAAACGCTCTCCTCAACAAAGAAGGACCTCTTCGTATGCCCCGCACCTGCGGCAAGCACCCGACTCTTATGATCGGGCTTCCCGATTGCCGAACACAGGATGTCCCTTGACCCTTGGCTTTGTAATGCTCCTTGCTCTTTTTGCTGGCTTACCTCCTCCTGCAGGTCGCAAATATAAATTATTGCTAAAATACAATGGGAAGGGTCAGATGCAATGTACTATGTTAGATATCTTACGATGGTCGTGACGATCTGTGCCGTCGCGGGGTTTGGAATGACAATTTGACCGTCAGAGGTTTTCTTCGTCCTTGCTAATACCCAGTCGCGTGCCCGCTCCTCGCATATGTGGGAGTAAGGCATCGTTGTCCCAGAGGTTGCACACTCCTCGGCTAGTCGCGCCCACTCTGCCTTCTTCCCTACATACCCACCAGAACCGAGGTGGTGCACGTGTGTGTTACGCCTCTGTATAGCGATATTCTTCTCTCTCAGCTCCTCCGCCTCGGGCGTATTCCTCATCCTTGCGAACTCCTCCCAAACCTCGGGAGTAACAAATGGATACCTTTCGAAGGGAGTACGGTTTTTCAACACGAACTCGGCATGCATGGTAACCCTGAAATGCCTCAAAGCCACACCCATTCTCTTCAAGGCGTACCGTCTCGCATTGATTTCATCTTCCTCTTGTATAATCCATTTCCCCTTAACTTCGTCCCACAGTCGGGTCTTCTGCTCATCGCTTACTTCCTTCCTCCAGTCCTTAACTGTGATCGGCACTCTCTCCCTCATCAATTGGCCGAGAAAAGAGGAGTAGCGCCCCTTAAACTTTCTAGGACCCTTGCAAACCCCCGTGGCATTGAAGTTGAGGACTTGCGGCGTTCTCCCTATGGCTCCTTTATTCAGTCCTCTGCCCTTTCTGACCTTCCTCGATGGGGTAGCAGCACCTTCTTCTCTCTCTGGCGTTGAGCCGGTGCTCTCTCTTTGCGACATTCCGAACTAAGTACGTATAGGTCAAACCTAAACTTCATGAGAGAAAGCAATTCAAATTTTCGACATGATTATATCTCACATAAGAGAAAGCAATTCAAATGTCTATCTGTAGACCATCTAAGTACGTACGTACCAACGATGACTCCTTATCTCCAATTAGGTTAGGTCCTAATCCCATTCAAGGATATGTGGCTCGGGCAAGTTCCTAAGCTGTTGTACAACTCTAGAGAAAAGGGCAAAGATCTCATCGCTGTTCTCCAAATACACGTCTCGACAACAGGTCAAGAGGGTGTGTATTCAGAGAACACCAGGGAGATGCGGCCGAAACTTTCTCTAGAGTTTGTACAACAGCTTAAGAACTTGCCCGAGCCACATATCCTCGAACTGTCCAAAATACGTGGACAATTCGAGACTGCTTATTTATAAATATACCATTTTAGCATACTTATAAACAAGCACCCTCAAACGGGAGACGCATAGGTTACACAACTAAACTCGATAATAAAGTGCGATAATATAGCAGATGTTACAAGTTTCAAATTGCACTGAGAATATAATCTGCACATATTACTATAGAAGGGTTGCTAAATTAATTAGCCGACATGGATTGCTCTCAGATTGCTATAGAAGGGTTGCTAAATTAATTAGCCGTCCAACTTCTAGATGGCCAATATATCACAGGCTATTACATCTAAAAATTTCAGGATTACAACCCTAGAACAGCACTACTCTAGCACAGAAGGAATAAGTACAGCATAGCACAGAAGGAATATAACACTACTCTAACCCTACCACAATGCATTAAGAGCAAGTGCCACAAAATTGTCAGCTAAGAGCAGAAATGAATAAGCACAACACTGCTCTAACCCTAGAACAATGCATTAAGAGCAAGTGCCACCCAAATGTCAGCTAAGAGCAGTACTTATCTAGGTCTAGCAAGTTCCTTTAATGATCAGATTAATCAAGCCTCCATTTTAAGCAATCATCATCGAGCTATTTACAATCAATAACAGCCCACAGTCCGATATCGTTCTTACAGTGCGCCGAACCGAGTCGGCAATGGGGGAGGAGCCCGAGGGGGCTGCCGATGGGGGAGGAGCCCAAGGGGGCCGTCGATGGGGGAGGAGCAGGCTGGGGGGAGGGGACGCGCCGATGGGGCTGGGGGGGAGCCGCCGATGGGGGAGGCGTCGAGGGGGAGGAGCCGGAGGGGGAGGCGCCGGAGGGGGACGAGCCGGGGGGGTCGAGGAGGAGCCAGAGGGGGAGGCACCCACGGGGTACCCGCCGATGGGGGAGGTGCCGGGGGGGGGGGAGGAGCCGGAGGGGGAGGCGCTGGAGTGGGAGGAGCTGGAGGGGAGGTGGTCGAGCTAGGGTTGTGGAAATGAGGATGAAACGAAATCAGTGTGCGCCGAAATGAGAGTGCGCGCGCCGAAATGTATATGCCCGCTTAATATCTGTGTCGGTTCTTTAAAACAACCGATCACAATATGTACACTAACTGTATCGGTTCTCTAAATAAACCGACCGCAATATATATTATCTGTGTCGGTTCTATACAAAAACCGATCGCAATATATACTATCTGTATCGGTTTCCTAAAAGAACCGATTGTGATGACTATGATCCAATCTCTAATTTTTTTGAAGCAGAGTCTTCATTCAAAAGAGTCGAAAAGTCAAATCTTTTTCAAATTTGCTATACTATAAGATCCATTTGACATATATATTCTACAAAATGCTACATTATACAGGAAATTCTTACAACTTAATTTATTTACAATACAACCCTTCTTGATGATCTACACGCATGTAATGTGTTCCATGTGTGCCGTCGTCACCGCTAAGACATGCCCCATCTGCAAATGGAGGTGTTTCATCAAATTGGTTGTACTCTTCTTCATCTACGACATTTTCAACTCCAACAATCCTCATCTTGCCATGAAGTATGATGTGCAACCTCGGATTGGCCGGATCACGCACGTAGAAAACTTGAGTTGCTTGCTTTGCGAGGACGAACGGTTCATCTCTATAGGCCAGTCTATTCAGATCAACAAGAGTAAAACCTGTCTTGTCGACCTTAACTCCGTGAGGAAGTCTCACCCACTTACATCGGAACAATGGAACTTGGTATATTCCATAGTCGAGCTCCCATATTTCTTCGATCATCCCGTAGTAACAGTTCATTGCAGTTGAGGATCCTCTTTTCGAGTGATCATCGGACAAAGCATCTATGCTCACACCACTATTTTGCACTGTACTCTTTGCATCTTGACTTTCAGTATAAAATGTGTAGCCATTAATATCGTAACCTTGCCATGTCTGTATATTAAATCTTGGTCCGCCAGCCAACCATTTGACAGCCTCAGTACTAACGGAGACCTTCACCTTTTCTTTGAACCATGCGAGGAATCGATCGTTGTGTTCTCGTGTGATGGAAAGCTCATCCATAAGTGGATTCTCTTCCCGTAATATCAACTTGTGCTGTTGGATGTATAGATGAACTTCTACGCTATGTTGCAAGACTGTGAAATGCGCTTTATAGTACATATCAAATTGTGGACTCATTAGATTTGACCGAATGGTTCCTTTGCCACCAAGTCTGCCCTCATGACGAGATATAGGAACACCAATCTGTTGTCTTTTACCTAGATAGTCAACGCAGAACTCAATAACCTCTTCAGTCCCATAACCTTCAATAATACTACCCTCAGGCTTCGACCTATTCCTCACGTATGACTTTAATATACCCATGTACCTCTCGAACGGATACATGTAACACAGGAATGCGGGTCCACAAATCTTAATCTCTCTAACAAGGTGAACAACGAGGTGGACTATGACGTCGAAGAACGACGGGGGAAATGCATCTCAAGCTGACAAAGAGTCTGCACCACCTCACCTTGTAAGTTGTCCAGTATATCGGGATCAATAACCTTGCATGAAATCGCATTGAAGAAATAGCATAGCTTCGTGATTGCCAACCTGACGTCATCTGGTAGAATATTTCTGATTGCAATAGGGAGCATTTGGGTCATCAAGACATGACAGTCGTGGGACTTCATACCAAACAACTTCAAATCATCCATAGACACAAGCTTCTTAATGTTTGCGGAGTAGCCCGATGGAACTTTAATATCGTGGAGACACTTGCAGAGGTCTTCTTTCTCCTTCTTGGATAAGGTGTAGCATGCAGCGGGGATGTACGGCCCTTTTCTATCCTCCTCCATCACTGCAAGCTTGGGCCTGATTCCCATGTAGGTCATATCGCGGCGAGCATTCACACCATCCTTGGTCTTCCCAGGTATGTTCAGCAGGATGCCTACCAAATTATCACAAACATTTTTCTCAACGTGCATGACATCAATACATTGACAGACATCTAACTCCTTCCAATATGGTAAGTCCCAAAATATCGACCTCTTTTTCCAAATGGTCCTGGGACGAACAGATTTAAGGCTCTTACCGTACTCGTGATCGATATCCTCTACGCGTGAATATGCTTGCCTTCCACTCATAGGCTGCGGGGCTACACGAACTTCCCTCTTTCCATCAAATTTGTCATCCATCTTACGATATCGATGACTTTGGGGTAGAAACCTACGGTGACCCATGTACACCGTTTTCTTCGAATTCGGCAGCCACAAGCTATCAGTGTCCTCTTCACAAATTGGACAAGCTTTGGCTCCCTTCGTGTCAGAGCCGCCAAATTACCAAGGGCTGGGAAATCATTTATGGTGCAAAATATCATAGCCCGTAGGGTGAAGTTCTCTCTTTTGTATGCATCCCACACCTCGACCCCCTCATTCCACAATTTTACCAAATCCTCAATTAGTGGTGCTAGGTACACATCAATATCATTACCCGGCTGTTTGGGTCCTGAGATTAGCAACGACATCATGATATACTTCCGCTTCATGCATAAACAAGGAGGCAAATTGTATATTGTGAAATCATGTGCTGAAAAATTGGCTTAGAATTGAATTTGCAAAAATGTGTTTGTTCATGTGTTTTGTCAATTTGACAAGAAACAGTAAGTTTCGCTTTGGCGCCGGACCAAACTTAAAGAAAACAGTAAGTTTCCCATCTACGACGGACAAAGTTTGTTGGTCTGTCGTAAACATGCTTTGGCAACCTCATTTTCCCATGTACGACGGACAAAGTTTTTGGGTCTGTCGTGAATGTGTTTTTGAGATCATGAGTCGAACTCAATCTTCCAAGAAACCAGTAAGTTTTGCATGTACGGCGGACAAACTTCTTTGGTCAGTCGTGAATGGCTTTTTGCTCGATTAGGGTTTGTGCAAATTTGGACTTTGAATTTTGATTTGTTTTTGAGATTATGAAATTTGTGAGAATTTCATGATGCTTGAAGTGGACTTTATGCAATGCTCATGTGAGTAGTTGCATGGATTGACATTGAGTCAAGTCGTGGACTTGTGCTCGAATTTGTTTTGTGGTTTGTTCATGTGCAGGTATTGCTCGAAGACGAATGTGGTCGATGACGGACCTAACTAGGTTCATGGAGGAACTGAGGTTCGGGACTAGGTTCAGGAGGAACTGAGGTCTTGGTGGTCAAGGATGTCATGCGGGATGTTCGGGCTAAGAGAATGGTGCACATGAAGAATGGTTAGTCACGTGAGAATGGCAGGAGGTCATTCGCGTGCAAAGTGTTAGTCACGTGAGTATGGCAGGTGGCCATACGCGTGCAAAGTGTTAGTCACGTGAGTATGGTAGGGTTGCCATACGCGTGCAAGAGTTGTACTCGGCCAGGTTGGGCCAAGTAGAGTTGTGTTGAATCTGATTCCTTCTAGGGAATAGGAATCGTATTCAGAACTCCTTGTGGGTTGGTCCTTTAAATAGGAGGGGTGTCTCCTGTTAAAGGGCATCAATCAAACCAAGTAGCAGAACAGGCGCAAGGGAGCTTGAGCTTGGTTTTAGGGTTTGTACTCTTTTGATGGGAGTACTTTAGACAAAAGAAATAAAGATCAATTATTCTAGTTCCTTGTGTGCTACAATATTCTCTTTTGGTTCTTGTTTGCATACTTGTTCTAGTTCTAGATTGGTTTTTGTTTTTTGAGTTTCATCTTGATTTGATCCATCAAAAACCTCTCTAGGGTATTGATCTAGTGTTCCTCAAAGTTTTGTTGATAAATCTTTTGTTGTTCTTGATCAATCTACAAGTTTCGATTAGATTGATTTTCGTCAAGTTCTGGAACAGCAAGCTTGTGAAGCATATAACTTTTGATCCGTAAGTCCGATCGAGCTGATTCTTTTTGGGTTCGATTCGTACTGGAATCTAGTTTCTTGTGTCCAAATTTCAGATCGATCCGACGGTTGGATCTCCGGAAATTCGCGTTTTACCGAACCTCTGTCATTCTGTTTTTGTCGAAAACGAGGCAATTATTTGGTTCTGTTTTGGGGTGAACTTTTAATAGATCAAGAATTTGGTTTTAGCTTCCGCACAATCATTCACCCCCCCTCTGATTGCTATATTCATATACTTCGATCCTACATATATACACAACAAAATAGGCCAAGTACTGTGTCGACTGCTCATATTACCAAACGGATTCATTCCATCTGTACTCAATCCAAATCTTATGTTCCTCATCTCGGCACCAAACTCCTCATGTTGACAATCAATGTTTTTCCATTGAGCCGAATCAGCGGGATGTCTCAACTTGCCATCTTCCTTTCGAGATTCATAATGCCAACGCAACAATTTTGCCTCTTTGGGATTTGCAAAGAACCGCTCTAAACGGGGAATGATGGGCAAATACCACAACACCTTGGCTGGTGCCCCTTTTTTCACATCTTCACCGTCGTCAGTTCGGTTCTTACGCTTCTTGTCATTACGCTTATCATTTTGTTTGTATCGGGGTACACCACAAACTGGACAAATGAGCAGTTCCTTATGGACGTTGCGGTATAGTATGCAATCATTTGGGCATGCATGTATCCTTTCTATTTCCATTCCCATGGGACATAATAGCTTCTTCGCTTCATAAATACTTGTTGGCAACTCGTTTCCCTCTGGAAGCATATCCGATAGAAGTATTAAAAGTGCATTGAAACTTGTATCTGTCCAACGGTGTTTTGCCTTCAGTTCAAATAAAATGCAAGGACCGAACCCAACTTGGTGTATTCCCCTTTGCAACCCGAAAACAATGGTTTGGCATCGTCATCCATCAAGCTTTTAAATTTTTCGAACTCTCTTTCCGTGTAATTTCCCTCCACATCCCGCAACATTTGATCTAAATTATCCTCATCAAACATATCACGCTCCAACTAGTGATCGGCTTCCAGCATGTCTTCGTTGCATATCACAGGGGTACTACCTGTCTCCCCATGATGGATCCAACACGTGTAATTCCTCACGAACCCACGTCGAATCAAATGGCCTTCAATTTGAGCTGAGTTGTTAAATCTCTTGAGATTGGTGCAATCAATACAAGGACAATATATGAACTTTACACCCATCATAACCATATCTACTTCTGCAATTCTTATGAACTCCTTAACTCCCCTCTGAAATTCAGCACTCACACGGCTTTTTTGATACATCCATTCTTCACGGTCCATCTACAATTAAACCACAAACAATAAATTAATAATGCCCTAATCAATGAAATAAAAGAAGGGTTGAAGCATTAACAAAGTTGAGAGATTGAATGATCTGTTGACCAACTAAGTACATACGTACCAACGATGACTCCTAATTGCTAATTAGGTCAGGTCCTAATCCCATTCGAGGATATGTGGTTCGAGCAAGTTTCTAAGCTATTGTACTAACTCTAGAGAAAATTTCGGCAGCATCTCCCCGCTGTTCTCTAAATACACGTCTCGACAACTTGTCAAGAGGATGTGTATTCGGAGAACACTGGCCAGGGAGATGCCGCCGAAACTTTCTCTAGAGTTTGTACAACAGCTTAGGAACTTGCTCGAGCCACATATCCTCAAACTGTCCAAAAAACGTGGACAATTCGAGACTGCTTATTTATAAATATGCCATTTTAGCATACTTATAAACAAGCACCCTCGAACGGGAGACGCATAGGTTACACAACCTAAACTCTAGCATTGATCATATTATAGCAACAATATAATGACATGTAACCCATTCACATGCTCACCTTTTGAAGGAAATTAACCACAAATGAGGGGAAATATACTCAAGCTATATAGGGTTTCAACTTTAGCCTCAAACCGATCTCCTCGAAGAGTTCTTTTATAATTTCTGCAACAATATTGGTACATTCCAACCATATATAATAGCATTAATGACATACAACACATGCATCTGAAAATTTTTGAAGGAATGCTCACCATTTGAAGAAATCATCAAACGAGGGGAAATAGAGGGGGAAATCTCTTCAAGCTAGGGCTTCAACTTACCCTCTTAACACACAACATCAAGGATTTCAGATTTTCTCCCCCAAGTCTATGTTTAAATAATAATATGTTCTGTTTTTCGGGGTGGCGACGGGTTTTTTTTGGCAACAGAACTACAACAGAGGAGAGTTCATCCTGAGGGAATATATAAAACCTAGCGAGGCTTATCACAATCGGTTCTTAGAAAACACCGATTGTGATATTAGCTACTTAATCACAATCGGTTCTACATAAAAACCGATTGTGGTATTATTTATCACCGTCGGTTTTATCTGGAACCGACACAGTTTGAATATTATCTGTGTCGGTTCTATATAGAACCCGACTGTGATAATATAATCACAGTCGGCTTCTATATAGAACCGACACAGATAATATTCAAACCCCTTCGTCAACCGATAATTAAGAACGCTCTTCGTGTTTCGATGCCACATTTTTAACCAATCGGCCGGCCGTCTCTCGCCTGCAACCTCACGTGCAATCTCAGCTTTTTGTGCCAAAGTATCTCCCTGCAAAGTATCTCAGTTTCTCTTCTTCACGAGCTAGCTCTCATGGCATCGCCACCGCCTCGTCCACCTTCTCCCTGCAGCTCCGACAGTACTGTCGAGTCAAAGTATGTGGAGTTACCGCCATCACCGCCGCCGGAAGAGCCGGCACCTGAGCCCCCTAAGGAGGGGGAGGAGGAGGAGGAGGACGACGACGACGACGACGAGAAGGAGGAGGACGACAAGGAGGAGGACGAGGAGGAGGAGGAGGACACCATCCCCCCTTCACCCATTGGGGCACCGGTGTCTCTTCTGGGTCATCGTCGGAGGATGAGCCATCGCCAAGCAGCGACGATGATCAGCCGCCGCCCTTCTTCAACTCCGACGGCAGCGGTGATAGCCATGGATCTTTCTATGATTAAAATGCATGCATGTGTGAGAACAATATAGATATAGATATATATATATATGTGCTGGATGTGTGAACAATATGTGTGTGCTGAAAGCAATATGT
This sequence comes from Rhipidocladum racemiflorum, assembly GCA_036346355.1. Taxonomy (NCBI): domain Eukaryota; kingdom Viridiplantae; phylum Streptophyta; class Magnoliopsida; order Poales; family Poaceae; genus Rhipidocladum; species Rhipidocladum racemiflorum. The sequence goes on from CM070571.1 coordinate 29,204,507, forward strand.
GCTTTCATTATATATATATGTGTGTGCTGATAGCTAGCCATATGTGAGTATGTTCTGTTTTTTCCTTGCGACGGCGGCTTTTCTTTTTGCGTGCGTTACATCATCATAATCGGTTCTGGAAAAGAACTGATTGTGATAACCTTTGTTCTCATCACAATCGGTTTCTTCCCAAAACCGATTGTGATAGTACTACTCATTACAATCGGTTCTAGATAAAAACCGATTGTGATAACAAAATGATTATCACAATCGGTTCTTATCTAGAACCGATTGGGATTATTATCGTATCACAATCGGTTACTTCTCAGAACCGATTGTGATAACTTATTACCAAGATTTCCAAATGAAATATACTTATCACAATCGGTTTTTTAGTCAAAAGTTTAGAACCGACACAGATAGAGCGATAGTAATGTGTCATTCTGTAGTAGTGTTATGACTTCTGGTCACGCTATTCTAGCTTTGTTTTATTATTATTTTTAAACAAATAGTAAAATGAATAGGTTGTGTCGGTGGTACTTCCGATAGATGCTCTCCGATCAAAGGACTCTGATCCATCTGATAGTAAAATGAATAGATCATTTCCATGTATGTGCAGGAAATAACAGATGTAGTTAGCATATGATGAGAGGACCGGAGAGTTAGTGTTAATTTTCAAAAGTTTATCGTACAATCGGTCGCAAGATAATCTGTGCAGTACAATTTACACGTGAATTGATTTTACTATTGTAGTTTAGAAATTAAGGACCATTTATTACTTGCGTACGGGTTGTAGAAGATAAGGAGTCTATAAGGGTACTTTCGAAAATTACAGGATTGTGTGTGACACCACGGAGTGTCGTAACCTTATATAATGTGAATGTTGAGGTCAAACACATTATGAAATATGGAATTAGAGGTTGAAACCATACGGTATGGGGTTTATTTGTGTTTTGGGCCTTCCGGGAGGGAAAATGGGCCTTCCGGGGGACATTGGGCCTTGGGGAACCCATGTGGGCCGAAGGTGGGAGGCCTTTGGCCCAGGTGGGGGAGGGTTTAGGGCAGCATGCTGCTGCCCATGCGCCCCCACCCTGGTTTGGGCGCCTCCACCTCCCTCCCTCCCACCTAGCCGCCACCCCTACCTCCCTCCTTGCCGTGCGCCACCACCACCTCTCCCCATTGCGCCACCACCCCTCCACCACCTCTCCACCTACCTTGCTGCCCCTAGGGGAGCTCTCTACCTCAACACCTCAAAGATCCATCCGTTGGAGCGCTCCGCGACGAGGAGATCCGGCGGAATTGGAGTGAGGAAGGAGATCGCGCGAACCGGGAGGAGATCCGTTGGGTTTTCGGTCGTCGGGCGAAGGTATGGCCATGGGAATCCTTGGGGTTGGTCTAGGATCCGTTCTAAGGGTTATTATCATGTTTTTAGATTAATTGGTGGTGCTGTAGTTGGGTAGATTAGATGGAATCTTGAGTTTGCCACGTTCTCTGTTTCGGGCAGCATGAGCAGTCCACCTAGGGTTTGGGTTTTCGCCAATTTAGAGTCGGAATTTGGTCGGCCGCCTGTTGAAGAAGTTGTAGGTAATTTCAATACCTTTCAGTGGGTATAAAGAACGTCCAATTCCGCCTATCCGTTTGAAATTTATGCTCATTTTACCGAACGTGTTAAAAACTGTGACGTGATTGAAACAGATCACGGTATTCTGTAGATTAAACCACTTTAGAGTCCGAATAAGTCTTTCCATATACTTAGAAAAAGTTAGGAAATTTCCTAAGCTACGCGAGGATGTACTCGTTTAATTGATTCGGAGTCTTAGAATCCAAGTTATGCCTTTTGGAAGGCTGCTGTCCCGACGGGACAGAACCTCTGTTTTTGGGTTTTGCGAGTAGTTTACGATGTCGGGGTAGAAGAGTGTTTGCGTACTGTTTTGTGGACATGATTGTGAGTGTGTAGTATCTATGTGCAGGTGGTGTGACCCCGGGAGTGCCTTCTATTTCTCGCCAATCCGTCGCGCGTGGTTGAGGCAAGTGTATTGGAATGGGTAGCAGGTTGTTGTTTGCTAGATTGGTTGAGATTGAAATTGAATATATGATATGTTCACATGCCATGCTTTAATGATTGCCATTGATATGATGAATATGCTTATTACGTTATGATGCCATGTGTTAATGTACAAGTTATTTATGATGTTGGCATGCTTGCATACATGGCATGATACATGGCCCGGGCGGTGAGAAAGTCATAACTAGTCCGAGGAAGGTCGGTGAGAAAGTTATGACTATTCCGGAGAGCCAATGAGTAAGTCCTACATCATGATTCCATCCACCGCGGTGTATGGAAGCGAGGAGTAGGCACCCTCCATCTTCGGGATGGAAGGGGGGAGAGGGTGCACACCGACGGGTGTGTACTCAACCATACCGGTATGAGTTTCCAGGAGATATGTGCATCGCATTGCATTACATTGCATTATATGAGGATGTTATATGATGGTGATATATGATGATGCCAATGATATGCTTACGCTATGAATATGAGATGTGTATGATGTCGTATGTGAAATGTGGTGATGAAGGTATTAGAATGTATTTTCTTGTTCCATTGCACTATACTTGCTGAGTGATGAACTCACGCTTGTGTTTATGTTTTTTTAGGTCCATGACACCGGCATGTGGGAAAGGGCATTAGCTACACATCTTCACGTAGTTCCAGTCACATTTACCAAATTTTGAGTCATGATCATAATAATAGTGCCATGAATCTTGGTGTATGGATTAAATTGTGTGGTCGTGTCCCTTATTTGCTTCGTTATAGTTTATGGAGTGGTTGAACTTGATATTATTGCCTTATGTTGTTGCCATATCCATTTACATTGCTTCTTTAGATATCTTATGATAATATGTTACTTGCCTGTTATTGCTATTGTCTCAAATCATGTTAAAACAAAGGAGATGCTGCCGAAATTTTCGGTTTTAGCATTTGCTCATTTGCTGTAATTTGTCTTTATTAGTGGTATTTAGGTGTTGTTTAGCCTATGTTTGGTAGCATTTGGGCATACTAGATGCCGGGGTGTTACATTGTGCATGGATTTACCGTCGCCTTTACGTCACTGCTTATGCGAGGACGTGCGAGTCTTTTTTTGCCGTACGCTAGATTTTTACTATTTATGATAGTAACTTTTTCTATACTATTTTATACATTTTACTATATAAGAATGAAGGAAGTTTTGAAATATTAATTAATCCGATAGTAAATGACTAGTTAAATATAGTAAATGTAATGTTATAGATAGTAAAATCATTGACGGTTCAATTTTGTTGACTGTAGCGCGGGACCTGGGGCTTGTTAGGGAATATCTTTTTTCTTTACTACGTATAACACTAGATTTTACTATCCACTACACTTATGTTACTACTAAAAATCTAGTGTATGTAAATTATATGAGAATCCACACAATGGAAGGGGAGGAGATAGGCCTCGTCCTCGCCCGCGCCTCCGACCTCCGCTCCAAGATTTCCGCCTCTGAGAGCTCTTAGAGCTCGCCTCGAGGCGGTTTCGACGTCGCTCCCTCTGAGTTAGATCCGGCAGAGCATGGCGCAGTGTGCGGGAGGGAGCAAGGTCGTATTTTGAAGTTTTCGCTCGGTGAAGATTTTGTTCGGAAGCATGAGGGAGTTCAAGGGGGCTCTTGATCAGCGACATCTGGCGCGGCATGTGATAGATCGGGCGATGTTGCGAGATTTTCGGCAGTCAAAGGGCAATCTCGGGAATTCATCCATGGCGATGTTGGTGAGGAAGCCCTAGAGGAGTTTTTTGGGTAGCTCTGGTTAATTCCCCAATCTCTCTCCCTTCGACCTAGGGTTCAGGCGACGCGAGAGGCGCTGATCTGGATCCGAGGCGATCTTGTCTCTTCTGGAAAATTTTCAATATCCGACTGCTTCCCTGTCTCTTCCAGTGACATTCTACCTCCTAATCATCATGTTCTAAGTTTTAAGAGAGATTTCTGTGGGAGAGGGAAGGGAAATCCGTCCTTCGCAACAGTGGTGAAGATGGCGGAAGGCTGGAACCAGTAGGGGAGGGGAGGTGGGAGAGATCGAGGGTGTAACACCCCGGCATTTAATATGCCTGAATGCTACCAAACATAAGCTAAACAACATCTAAATACCACAATTAAACATAAATTCCAGCAAAGGCGCACATGCTAAAAACCGAGATTTCGGCAGCATCTCCTTTGTTTTAACATGAATTGAAGGAGCAACAACAGTATAGCAATATAAGGCAATATGAGAGACAGCTAAAACAGCAATAATTAAAGACTTAATGACAATATAAGTCTATTATCAAGCACTTAATGTCTCCAAGAGTCAAACGAACAATAAAACTCTCATATAGCAAAGCTAAACCTTAAAGCAATAATCATCACACACAGTTTATTATCAAAACTAATAGAATGACTTGTGGAATCAAAATGGGTGAAGCTACGTGCGGACGTGTGACTATTTCCTTTTCCCGCATGCCGTTCTCATGGTACCTAAAACAACAAGAAAACACAACCGTGAGTTCAAAACTCAGCAAGCATACTGCAATGGTATAACAAGAACAATTACATAGCAATAGTATCTCACATCATGTAAACCATCTCATTCATGGTCACATATTATCATCATCATCAATATGTATGAAGTGCAATGCGATGCTCATGTCTCCTTGGAAACTCATACCGGTATGGTTGAGTACACACCCGTCGGTGTGCACCCTCTCCCCCCTTCCATCCCGAAGATGGAGGGTGCCTACTCCTCGCCTGCTCAACTGCGGTGAATGGAATCACGATGTAGGACTTACTCATTGGCTCTCCGAATTAGTCATAACTTTCTCACCGACCTTCCCGGACTAGTTATGACTTTCTCACCGCCCGGGCCATGTAATCATGCCATGTATGCAAATATGCCACATCATAATCAACTTGTACATTAACACATGGCATCATAAAATGATAAACATACTCATCATATCAATGGTAGTCATTAAAGCATGGCAAGTGATCATCACATATAATCAATCTCATCTAGTCTTAACTAGCAACCTACAAATCGCTATCCATTACAATACACTTGCCTCAACCACGGGCGACGGATTGGCGAGAAGTAGTAGGCCCTCCCGGGGTCACACCACCTGCACGTAGGGACCACACACTCACAATCAAGCCCACAAAACAGTGCACAAACCCTCATCTACCCCGACATTGCCAACTACTCGCAAAACCCGAAAATAGCGGTTTTGTCCCGTCGGGACAGCAGCCGTCCAAAAGGCATAACTCGGGTTCTAGGACTCCGAATCAATTAAATGAGTACATCCTCGCGTAGCTTAGGAAATTTCCCAACTTTTTCTAGGTATAGGGAAAGACTGATTCGGACTCTAAAGTTATTTAATCTACAAAATACCGTGATCTGTTCCAATCACGTCACAGATTTTAACACGCTCGGTAAAACAGCCATAACTTTCAAACGGCTGGGCGGAATTTAATGTTCTTTATATCCACTGAAAGATAATGAAATTATCTACAACTTCTTCAACTGTTGTACTACTATATTCCGAATCTAAATTGGCGAAAACCTAAGCCCTAGGTCGACTGCTCATGCTGCCCAAAACAGAGAACGTGGCAACTTCTATATTTCAACTAATCTACTCAAATCCAGCACCACCAATTGATCTAAAAACTTGATAAAAACCATTAGAACAGTACCTAGTCCAACCCCAAGGATTCCCATGGCCATACCTTTGCCCGACGCACGAAAATGAAAGGATCTCCTCCCGGTTCGCTCCTCGCTCCTCGCTCCAATGGATGGATCTTCGAGGTGCAGGGGTGGGGAGGCTACCCTAGGGCAGCAAGGGGGGTGGAGGAGAGGTGGTGGAGATGTGGGGAGCAATGGGGGCAAGGGGAAGGGGCGCACGGCCACAACGGGGAGGAGGAGAGGAGGTGGGCGGCTAGGGCAAGGGAGGAGGAGGTGGGGGCGCACACAACGGGCAGGGGGAGCCCCTTAAACCAGCCCAAAAGGAATCCTAGTCCTAAATGGACTCATACTCCATCCCACCAAAGCCCACAACCCCCTCTTTTAGGCCCAAACTCCCCCGGAAAGGCCCAAAACCCCGGAAACGGCCCGGAAATGCTATTAACCTCCATACCCTATGGTTTTAACCTTAATTCCACATCTCATAAAGTTTTTGACCTCATCATGCTCAATAAATAAGGATACGACACTCCATGGTGTCACAGAGGGCGTGGATGGCGACCTCCACCTCTGTTCCGGGGACATCGTTTCCATCGTGGTGGATGGAATCCACATCAATGGCGCCCTCCCAACTTTCCAGGACCTCAGATGCTTCCGCAACCTCAACCTCAACCTCGCCCTCATCGACAACAAGCACAAATGGGAGCAGAAAGTAATATGGTTCTCCCAGCTGGAGCGAAGCAAGATCAAGGAAAAGGTACTTCTACTGAAGATCCTGGTAAAGAAGATACTAAATATGCTAGTTCTATTTGTTATAATTGTGGAGAACCGGGGCATTTGGTCAGTAACTGTAAGAATCCAAGATTATGTTTCATTTGTGAGGAGCCGGGTCATGTGGTTGATGCTTGTCCTATTCGTTTACAACCGCAAAAATCTGCTAGATATATTGGGAGTGCAGCTAGTGGTCTGGGGTTTTTCCACTTAGAAGTTCCTGAGTCTAGTAGAGTTGCTGATTTCCATTTTAAGAATTATGGGATAATCACTGTGGATCAAGGGGAAATCACATTGTCTGAATTAGAGAAGAATTTGGCAGACATATTTGATGCTAATTGGCCATGGCAAGTTAGGCAATTGGAGAGTTTCAGATATCTTATTAGATTTCCTCCTCAGAAAAAAGTCTCAGATCTAGCTTTGTTACCGAGTTTTAATTTGAATAAATCTGGGGTGACAATATATATAGAGGTTTGGAAAGGAGAGTTAGATGTTTTTGATGAGTTACAAGATGTCTGGATTCAGTTAAGAGTTATACCACCCAAATGGTGTAACTGGAAGGTCTTTGAGCAAGTGGCTTCTTGTTTTGGGATTTTATTAAATGTGGATTGGACTGGCTTGTTTAAGAGCTTCTATGAGGTTGTGAGATTACAAATTGCATGTAGAGACCCTAATAGAATTCCACAACAGAGGATGATGGGAGCTGAAAAGATACTGTTTTTGATTAAGATAACAGTGGAAATAGATGAGCTGAAATCTTTGGAGAATAAGGATGATAATGATGATGATCTTGATGATTTTGATAGTGATGGAAAGAAGGAAATTTTTTTTCAGAGATAGTATGGATACTGAACACCATCATGTGGCTGGGGAGAAAAACCAAAGTGGTCGTTCTGATAAAAAACCTGATCAAAACTTTAGTGGTAAAGGTGGTGAGTCATCAAAGAAGGCTGTTGATGATACTTTTTCAAAAACAGTAGATAGTGTGGCTGTGTTAGATCTGAATTCTGAAGAGAGTAGTAGGAAAACTTGGATTCAATTGTTTCAAGACAATGTTAGTAAGATCTATTCAGAGGAGAATGAAAACAAGAACAAATGTTACAAGATACTTAGAGATTTGGAACTGATAGATTCAGATGAAGTTTGTGATGAATTTGAAAAGGAGGAGTTGGTAACTCAGGAACCTTTGGAGGAAAAAAATCAGAACCTCTTTGATAGTTTTATTGGGGACTCGGTGACTGAATTACAAGGTATGGCTGATCAGCAGAATGGAAAATCTGAATGTGGGATGAAGGCTGAAAAGATGGTAAATCTTAATGATAGGATGACTCATAAAAGACAAATACAATGGGGTCCTATGATGAGTAAAAGAAGAAGTAAGAGAGTGGATGATCAAGGAAAGACCGTGCTACAAAAAGCTCAGGAACTGCAAAAACAAAAGAATCTAGAGGATGTCCTAGAACCAAAGGTATCTCCTCTAAAAGTTCCTTTGATTCTTTTTCTATTGATGATTTAAATTGTCTAGCTGAAAAGGTTAATATAGTGATGGGTGGTTCAAATAGAGAAAAGATGGAAAATATATTAGTTTGTAAGGAAATGGATGCTTTGCGCATGGATAAAATTGATCAGAAGGTCTCTGGAGGAGATGTTTCTGATGTTAAGAGTAGCGAAAAGAATGATGATTCTTCTTTAGATTTAGACAGTCGCCCTAATCCTTCCAATGTTACTCTGAAGGAGGTTTGTGAGGAAGATTGGCAAGTGGTAGGGTCTATTAAACGGGGCAAGCACCCTATGAAGAACAAAAATAAATGAAAGGCATTTTTTGGAATGTGAGAGGGCTAGGACAGCCTGGAAAGACTCATTGTATCAGGGATCTTATTATAAATCATAAAGTTGATTTTGTGGGTTTTCAGGAAACAAAAAAAGAAACATTTAGTGTATCTTTTCTTAACACTATTAGTGGTTCTTCTTCCTTTGATTGGCAATGGCTCCCTGCTAAAACCACTGCATGTGGTATTTTAGTGGGGATTAACAATGAAATGATGGAAATTTTACATACAGAGATTAAAGAATTTTCTGTTCAGTGTGTTCTTAAAATCAAAGATAACGATTTTGTGTGGAGATTAGTTACAGTTTATGGGTCCCCTTATCAAGAGGGTAAACAATCTTTTATCTCTGAGCTTCATGAGATTCTTATTGCTGATGACTGCTCTCCAATTTTGATAGGGGGAGATTTTAATTTGGTTAGATCGCATCTTGATAAGAATAATGGTAGGGTTGATCACAAATGGTGTGATAAGTTCAATGAGTGGATCGATATGTGGGGACTTATGGAGATGCGTCTAACAAGAAGACATTTTACTTGGACTAATAACCAGGTTAATCCGGTTATGTCAATTATTGATAGAGTTTTCTGTAGTACCTCTTTTGAGGAGAAATTTCCTTTAGCTCTAGTTTCCTCTCTTCCTAGAATTGGGAGTGACCACACTCCAATTCTTTGGGATTCCAGTAATGGTGTGATTAAAAATAGACCTATCTATAAATTTGAAAGATGGTGGCTTCTTCATGATGATTTTAAAGATGTTGTTATTAAAAGTTGGAATGATAGGGTTAAAACAGATAATTCTATAGATAAATGGCAAATAAAAGTTAGAAGAATTAGAAAGGCTACCAAGGGTTGGAGTATTAATGTAGAGTCTGATTATAAAAAAAGGAAAAAGCAGCTTATCGAAGAGTTTGAGAATTTAGATGTTCTAGCTGAAAATAGATCTCTTGTGGAGGTTGAGAGAGCTAGATTGGATTGGGTTAGAATGGAGTTAGAGAAAATTTGGGATATGGAAGAAACTAAAGCCAGACAAAGGGCTAGAGAAAAAGATATTAAAGAAGGAGATAGAAACACGAAGTATTTTCATGCGGTGGCTAATCAACGTAGAAGGAAAAAATACATTTATGTTCTTGATGGGCCTGATGGGCCGGTCCATGACACTAATAGTATGCTTGAGGTTGCTTGTGACTACTATAAATCTTTGTTCGGTTTTAGAGCTAAGCCTAATATTAATTTGGGTGATAATTTCTTTGAGAAAGATGATTTGATTTCAGAAAATGAAAATAGGTGGCTGGTGGCTTCTTTTACTGAAAAAGAGGTTAAGAAAGCTGTTTTTGATTCTTATTCGGATGGTGCTCCGGGTCTTGACGGACTTCCTTTTATTTTCTATCAGAAATTTTGGGACATTGTTAAAAATGATTTGATGGATCTTTTTAGAGCTTTAGATAAAGGTGAACTTGATCTGTTTAGACTCAATTTTGCTATGATTACTTTAATCCCCAAGGAAAATAATGCTAGGAATATAAAACAATTTCGCCCTATTAGTCTGTTAAATTGTAGTTATAAAATTATTACTAAAGTTTTGACTAATAGAATTGGCCACATTTGTGATAGAATTATTCTTAGTAACCAGACTGCGTTCATTAAGAATAGGTTTATTCTTGAGAGTGTTGTTACTGCTCATGAGGTGATTCATAAGATCTACAAAGATAAAGAAAAGGGTCTTGTTATTAAATTGGATTATGAAAAGGCTTACAACATGGTAAACTGGAGTTTCTTAATGGACATTCTCTCTAAGAGGGGCTTTGGGGTTAAATGGCAACATTGGATCTACTCTATTTTATACAAAGGCTCTGTAGGAGTCAAAATAAAAAATGTAGAGAGTAATTTTTTCCAAATGGGTAAAGGTTTGAGGCAGGGAGATCCTTTATCTCCTATTCTGTTTAATTTGGTGGCTGATGTTTTCGCTAGGATCATGACTAAAGCAGCCAATGCTGGTTTGATAAAAGGTTTGTGTGATGATTTTTGTCCTGGAGGGATTATTACTTTACAGTATGCCGATGATACCCTTCTGTTTGTTAAGTGTGACACTACGGAATGGTGTGACATTATTTAATGTGAATGTTAAGGTCAAAAATTTTATGAAATATGGTATTGGAGGTTAAAACCATATGGTAGGAGGTTTAATAGCGTTTTCGGGCCGTTTCCGGGAGTTCGGGAGTTTGGGCCTTTCCGGGGAGTTTTGGGCCTAGGGGAAAGGGTTGTGGGCTTTGGTGGGATGGAGTATGAGTCCATTTAGGATTAGAAATCCTGTTTGGGCTGTTAAAAAGGGAGCTCCCCTTGCTGCCATGCGCCCCACCCCCCTCCTATGTGCGCCCCCTTCCCCTCCCTCCTTGCCCTAGCCGCCACCCCCCACCTCCCCCTCTCCCTTGTGGCCGTGCGCCCCCTCCCTTTGCCCCCTTGCCTCCCCACCTCTCTACCACCTTTCCTCCACCCCTTGCTGCCCTAGGGTAGCCTCCCCATCCCTGCACCTTGAAGATCCATCCGTTGGAGCGAGGAGCGAGGAGATCTATTGGGTTTTCGTGCGTCGGGCGAAGGTATGGCCATGGGACTCCTTGGGGTTGGGCTAGGTACTGTTATAAGGATGATTATCAAGTTTTTAGATCAATTGGTGGTACTGGATTTGATTAGATTAGATGGATTCTTGAGTTGGTCACGTTCTCTGTTTCGGGCAGCATGAGCAGTCGACCTAGGGTTTGGTTTTTCGCCAATTTAGATTCAGAATTTGGTCGTACGGATGTTGAAGAAGTTGTAGGTAATTTCAATACCTTTCAGTGGGTATAAAGAACTTTAAATTCCGCTCATCCGTTTGAAAGTTATGGCTGTTTTACCGAGCGTGTTAAAATCTGTGACGTGATTGGAACAGATCTCGGTATTTTGTAGATTAAACAACTTTAGAGTCCGAATCAGTCTTTCCTTATACTTAGAAAAAGTTAGGAAATTTCCTAAGCTATGCGAGGATGTACTCGTTTAATTGATTCGGAGAATTAGAACCCGAGTTATGCCTTTTGGAAGGCTGCTGTCCCGGCGGGACAGAACCTCTGTTTTTGGGTTTGGCGAGTAGTTGGCAATGTCGGGGTAGATGAGGGTTTGCGTACTGTTTTGTGGACATGATTGTGAGTGTGTGGTACCTATGTGCAGGTGGTGCGACCCCGGGAGTGCCTTCTACTTCCCACCAATCCGTTGCCCGTGGTTGAGGCAAGTGTATTGTAATGGATAGCGATTTGTAGGTTGCTAGTTGAGACTAGATGAGATTGATTATATGTGATGATCACTTGCCATGCTTTAATGATTGCCATTGATATGATGAGTATGTTTATCATGTTATGATGCCATGTGTTAATGTACAAGTTGATTATGATGTGGCATATTTGCATACATGTCATGATTACATGGCCCGGGCGGTGAGAAAGTCATAACTAGTCCGGGAAGGTCGGTGAGAAAGTTATGACTAATCCGGAGAGCCAATGAGTAAGTCCTACATCGTGATTCCATTCACCGTGGTGAACGGAAGCGAGGAGTAGGCACCCTCCATCTTCGGGATGGAAGGGGGGAGAGGGTGCACACCGACGGGTGTGTACTCAACCATACTGGTATGAGTTTCCACGGAGACATGAGCATAGCACCGCATTGCATACATAATGATATGTGATCATGAATGAGATGGTTTACATGATGTGAGATGTTATTGCCGTGAAATTGCTCTTGTTGTACCATTGCAATATGCTTGCTGAGTTTTGAACTCACGCTTGTGTTTTCTTGTTGTTTTAGGTACCATGAGACCGGCATGCGGGGAAGGGAACTAGTCACACTTACACACGTAGCTTCATTCAGTTGATTCCACAAGTCATTCAATTAATGTTTGATAATAAATTGTGTGTGATGATTATTGCTTTAAGGTTTAGCTTTGCTTATGAGAGTCTTATTGTTCGTTTGGCTCTTGGAGACATTAAATGCCGGAAAGTAGACTTATATTGTCGTTAAATCTTTAATTATTGTTGTTTTAGCTGTCTCTCATATTTCCTTATATTGCTATACTGTTGTTGTTCCTTCAATTCATGTTAAAACAAAGGAGATGCTGCCGAAATCTCGGTTTTTAACATGTGTGCCTTTGCTGGAATTTATGTTTAATTGTGGTAATTAGATGTTGTTTAGCTTATGTTTGGTAGCATTCAGGCATATTAAATGTGTTCCCAATCTTAAAGATCTTAACATGTGTCTTCTTGCTTCCTGGATTAAAAGATATCATTCAAATGAGTACAAGCATTGGAAGGGTTTAATTGATTTTAAGTATAAAGCCAATAATCCAAATATCTTTGTTTATGATGGTGATCACAGTTCAGTTTTCTGGAAAGGTATCTTGTGGATTGTTCAAGCCATCAAATTTGGTTATAGATGGAAAGTAGGTAATGGTAAGAAGATCCATTTTTGGGAGGACATTTGGTTCAGCTCTTCTTGCTTGGCGACTCAATACTGGGACCTTTACATTCTAGTTAATGAGAAAGGTCGCACTATTGCTGACATTTGGGACGGTGTTGATTGTAAATGTACTTTTAGAAGAACTTTCTCTGATAGATTGCTGATGAGATGGTTTGAACTGTTAGAGATTGTTAAAAGTATAAATGAAGATGATGATGCATTAATTTGGCAGTATACTAGTAAGGGTGTTTACTCAGTTAAATCTCTTTATGCGATTATCAACTTTAGAGGTGTGGTCCCTGTTTACATTCCGGCTGTTTGGAGTTTGATTGTACCTCCGAAAATTCATTTCTTTCTTTGGCTCATGTCTAATAAAAAAAATATGACTAGAGACAATCTTTTGAAGAGAGGTCTAGACAGAGGTTTAACTTGTTGTTTTTGCAATGAAAATGAATCAGTAAACCATTTATTCTTTGGTTGTGTTGTAGCCAAAAATGTTTGGTGTGTAGTTAGTGATTTCTTTAATGTAAAAATTGGGCATAATTTCGAATCTGTGGCTCATTTTTGGTTAAGTAATGATAAAAATGCTGCACTAAACACTATTGGTGCTGCTGTGATTTGGAACTTGTGGAGCTTTAGAAATGTAACATCCCCAATTTTGGCTTTCTGGAAAAATCTAATTTAAATTAGTTAAATTAAAATTTTGGATTTTCCCTTGGTGTTTAATTTAACCTGGCATCCTTTCCCTTCCAAAATCGGAATTCAATTCCCTTCCATTCAAAAAATCCAATTTCCAGATTCCCGTTAGTACCCGAAATTCCGCCCGAGTTCAAAAATGCTCCAAAAATCCCGGAACCTATTGCACTAGGTCCCAAATATTCTAAAAACATTTTGAGAATTTTCCCAAGATTTTTGGAGGCACTCTGGCATTTTATCTCGCGCGGCTTTTGTTTAATGCCCGCTATTCGCCCCAGAATATTCAAATCTCCAAATTTTATCCAAATTCCGCGAAACCAATTTTATTGGGTTCCAAATATTCCCTAATGGTTCTAGGAATTTTTAGACCATTTTTGCTGATTTTTCTCTAGGGCGTTGCATTCGCGTAACTCTCGGCCAATGACGTGATGCCACGTGGCGGGCACTGTAGCATCGGGTACTGTAGCTTAGGTTATTGTAGCATCACACTACTGTAGCACCTCCTTCCTCACCACGACAGTTCAGTTACAGAGAAGCTTCATTGCCTCCTTTAATGGCGCCTCCTCTTTAAACGCCCATAACTCTCGCATTACTCCTACAAATTACGAACGGCCGGTTGCGTTTGAAAGAGGAAGACAAGGAGAACCCATTCCCCACCTCCATTCGTTCCAAATTCTGCTGGAAACGGCTCAATCCTCCAAAATCCAAGAATCACTCTCTCCTCCATATCTCGGCCGTTTCTTCCCCAAACGACGTGCTTCCACCTCTCAAATCTCCGTGTTGGAGTGCTCTTCCCGGTGGTAGCACTCTCCTTTAGTCTCTCCTCACTGTTCGTCCGTGAAATCGAGAAAAACCGACGAAGAACGCTGTTTTTCGTGTTCTTCGCGTTCATCCTCATATCTTCCTCTCCGGTAAGCCAAATCCAATTCCGGTGGTTTCCTTGTGTTCATATGGATGTCTAGATTCTAACCCTTCAATCAATTTTAGGTTCCATCAAGTGTGGGCGACGAATTTCGTGGGTGAGTCGCTTCGGCCGAGCCTCCATTCTTCGCCTACTTCATCGTCTCCGGTGAGCTTTTCTCCAATTCCTTGCAATCCTTGGATCCTCTAGAGATGCTCTAGCTAATGCCATCTTCCATTTTCGAATTCACCTCGAAATATCTTAGAAATTTTTGGGTTTTTGGGTTTTTCGGGCCGCCTCTGTTCTTGGCCTCGTGCCCGATGGCTCGACGCCGGCCGGTCGCCGTCGCGCCACATCCGGCCCCGCCGCCGGCTCCCTGTCCGCCGAGCCCCGCCGCCCGCCGCTGGCCGTCGGTGCCGCCCGGCAGAGCTCGCGCCACGCCGCTTTTCCTTCCGTGCCGTGCCGCCGCCACCCCGCTACCTCCATGCCGCTCTGGCCCGGCCGAGCTGCCGGCCGGCCTCCCCACGTCGCGCCGCCGCTCCCCGGCCCGCTGCCTTGCCGCGTGTAGGACCGAGTAGGCAACTAGAGGGGGGGGTGAATAGATGCCGAATAAAATTCAACTATTTCTTTCGGAAAAATAAAGACCCCTAAAAAGCGGAAGAATATCTAATATTGAGAGATCAAAACCCTAGATTAATTAGCGAGACAAAACGAACAAAAATCAAAACTAGTTCTATCAAAAATTCGAACAAACCTTCTAATCAAGAATCAAAGCAAAAAAATAAGAGAATATTGCATAAACTTATTTTTTTATTCCAAAGCCATCTTCAACAAGATGACACCAAAAAAAAATCTTCTAATCTTCGATGATTAGAAAACCCTAAACAAAATCTCTAATCTCACAAGATTAGAAAACCCTAAACAAACTAAAGAGAGCACAAAAGCTTTTCTTTGTTGTAGGCACCTTTTGCTTCTTGCCCTATTGCATTGGATGAATCTCTAAGCCCCTAGAACCCCTATTTAAAGGGCTCCATAGCAGTTGATTTCTTCTTGTATACGGCAAACCGGCTGGCTCTCCTTCTCTGACACAGCAAACCAGCGGCTCCACGTTTCCATTGCGAATCTCCTTCGTGCACAAGTCTCCTTCTCGGACACGCACGCAACACCACAGCGATGCACTCACGCACGGCAACACAGCAGCGATGCACTCATGCACGGCAACACACTCACGCACGGCGACGCACTCACGCACACACATGCATGCAGACACACGCACACATGCAACTCACGCCATGCACACACACACTAGTATGCACACACACACGCACACATGCAACTCACGCCATGCACACACACACACTAGTATGCACACACACATGCATGCATACTCACACACTCTAAAAATTGTATACACGCGTACGACCACCTGCCGCTACGCTGCAACGATCTCGACCTCACGTGCACCGTTTCTCTAGTCCGAAACATTTCGCATGACACCCTCGACCCTCACGACCTCAGTTCCTCCCTGAACCTAGTCTCGGTCCCGTCATCGACCACGTTCGACCTCGAGCAACACCTGCACGACAAAAACAATTTCCGAGCCCAAGTCCACGACTTGACTCAAATTAATCCATACAACCAACTGGTTTCAGATCTTTTTCAAATAAAGAAACCAAAAAATAAATCGGTTCAAATTGGTTTCAAATCTTTTTCAAATACTGAGCCAAAATCAAATCAACTCAAATCTTTTCAAATCTCTTCGAATATTCAAATACTCATCATCAAAAACACATGGATCAAAAAACAATGATCCTTCAATCTCCCCCTTGATGAGTAATTTGACAAAACACAATATAAGATTTGACAAAGGTAAAGAAAAATACCAAATGAGAGTTTGAGACCAAAAAGATTCCAAGACCAAGTAAATCCAAATTCTCAAACAGTTTGAATTATATTCCTCTCTTTTTATTTTTCTTCTTCTTGACTTGTGCTCTCCCCCTTTTTGACAAAATAGTCATCAAGATCTCAAAACTCCCCCTTAATGAATGCAGTATCTCAAGCTTTGAAGTATATTCAAGGTATATAATCAAAGTAAAGCATTTGGAGAGTTTTTATGAGAGTTTTCACATTTTGTATCAATTTATCCAATGAGAAAGCAAATTGTGAGAATATGGAGGCTCTAACACATAGAATAGTTGTTGCATAAGCAAATTAGAGCAAACAAGTAAAATGTCATAAACTGATTTTGCCAAAGCTAAAAAGAAAACTATTATGAGTAAAGAGAGACTTTCAAATTCACTAATGTTTGTCTCAAGCCTTTTCAAAAATTTGAATTTCCTTTTTCTCTTTTAGCAAGTTTGACAATTTTGCTTTGTGATCAACAGGGATGACAAGTAACTGCACACTAGCCCATACTTGTGTATGAGTAGGTAGTTCTTTCTTGTATCTTTCTCAGTTTAAATTGGCAAGTGGCTTCACATTGTTCTGAACTTTTGTTTAGACAAGTAGCCTTTTCTTGCATCTTTTGAATTTAAATCCCTGGCAAGGAAGTCGCACATTGTACTAAACTTGTGTTTAGCCAAGTAGCTTTTGCTTGCATCTTTTTCAACTTGCTTTTATCATTTAAAACACTGATTTTGCTTGAGACTCATAATGATCATTTGAAGTCCAACAAAAAGCTCACACATAGTTTCTAATCAGCTCTAGCCTTTCAACAGATGACAAGAAACTTTTAAGCCTATTTCACAAATGCAATACCATAATGAACAAGAGCCAAAATATTCTCAAAAAGCATCTCAAATTGAATTATTTTAGTCTTTTAGTCTTTTAGTGAGAAGTGAAGCAATGTAGCATTAATTTGACTATATACACAAGAATAGTCAACAAAGCTTTGTACTACATGATTCAATTAAATCCTTGGAGTTTTCTTTAAGTGTAACGACATTATAGCTCCTTGTAGTATCCAAAGTCAAGTAACACATATGAAAGAGTTAAAATCAAGACTCCCTCAAATCAACCCATGGGGATGAATGATCCCAAGTTCGCCAGCGTAAGAAAGCAAAGCGAGAAGAATCAAGCGGCTTAGTGAAAATATCAGCAATTTGAGCATCCGAATCAACAAATTTCAGTTCAATAGCTCCTTTTTCAACATGATCTCTAAGAAAATGATATCGAACATCAATGTGTTTAGTCCTTGAATGTTGAACAGGATTTTTAGCGATGTGAATTGCACTAGTATTATCACAAAGAAGTGGAACACTACTAAAGTTAATGCCGTAATCTTTAAAAGTTGAAGTGATCCAAAGAATTTGTGAACAACAACTAGCGGCCGCAACGTATTCACTTTCAAAGCAGTAGATTGAGCAATCGAGGACTGTTTCTTAGAAGACCAAGAAACAAGTGAAGTGCCAAGAAAATGACATGTGCCGTAAGTACTCTTTCTATCTAATCTACACCCGCAAAATCAGCATCGAATATCCTAGGAGTGTAAGCGAAGAAGAACAAGAATACCAAATGCCAAATTCGTAAGTGGAGCGAAGATACGAAAATTCTTTTAATTGCTTGTCGATGTGATTCTCGAGGAGAGGCTTGAAATCGAGCGCACAAACATACCGCAAAATGTATGTCAGGCCTCAAGCGATCAAGTATAGAAGTGATCCAATCATGCTTCAGATTCTTTTGGTCCATCTCGACACCATTCTCGTCAAGATCCAAAATTGTTGTTGTGCTCATTGGAGTAGATCTTGACTTTCCTTCTCCCATGTCGAATTTCTTTAGTAACTCCTTTGTATACTTGGATTGGTGCAAGAAGATCCCTTCTTTCGCTTGCTTGATTTGAAATCCAAGGAAGTATGTCAACTCTCCCATCATACTCATCTCGAATTCCACTGGACATCATTTCGAAAAGCGCAACACAAGAGAGTGGGAGGATCCTCCAAAGATAATATCATCCACATAAATTTGCACCACAAGGAATTGATCATTTGAATTTTGAGTAAACAGAGTTTTATCAACTTTTCCCATCTCAAAATTATGTTGAAGCAAGAAGCCTTTTAATCTATCATACCATGCACGAGGAGCTTGTTTTAATCCATAAAGAGCTTTTGATAAACGATACACATGATTAGGAAATTTTTCATTTTCAAAACCAGGGGGTTGTTTCACAAAAACTTCTTCTTCTATAAAACCGTTTAGAAAAGCACTTTTCACATCCATTTGAAATAACTTAAAACCTTTTGAAGCTGCAAAAGCCAAGAGGATGCGAATAGCTTCTAAACGAGCAACAGGAGCAAATGTTTCATCAAAATCAATTCCTTCAAGTTGAGAATAACCTTGAGCTACAAGTCTAGCTTTGTTTCTAACAATTATTCCATCTTCATTTAACTTGTTCTTAAAAACCCATTTTGTTCCAATAATGTTTTGATTTTTAGGAGGTTCCACTAAAGACCAAACTTTATTCCTTTCAAAGTTTTCTAACTCTTCATGCATCGCATCTACCCAAGAACTATCGGTTAAAGCATGAGTAATGTTCTTAGGTTCAAAATTTGCAACAAAAGCGAGAATGCATGCATAAAAGAGTTTGAGATGAATTAGAACGTGTCACCCTTTCATGAAGACTTCCAATAATTTGTTCAGAGGATGGTTCTTCAAAAGCAGATAAGGGAGTTCAGCTTGTTTCAATCATCGTGGGAGGTGTAGGAGAATCAAGTAGTAGTCACATCAATTTGTTCAGAACAACTTCCCGCTCAGTAGGTATGAGCTCATCATTATCATCATCTTCATCATTTTCTTCGAATCTTTTATCCAAAAGATTGGCTCTAAATCTTCTCGTGAACCTGAAATGTCGGGTCTAGCTCGTGGCTAGCCTCATCAAAAGTAACATCGCATGTCTCCAACAATTTGTTAGTCGATAAATCAAGTACCACGATATCCACGAGAGTGCAACGAATAGCCAAGGAAAATACCATCTGTACTACGAGCTTGAATTTATCAAGATTTCCATGTTTAAGAATAAAGCATTTGCAACCAAACACTCGTAAGTGAGAAACAGATGGTTTACGATCAAATCTCGATTCATAAGATGTTTTACCAAGTAAAGCTCTGAGATAGACCCTATTTGATATATAGCAAGCGTAAGAAATTGCCTCACCCAAAATTTTCTTGAAGTGTTGTATTCATCTAGCATAGTTCTAGCCATTTGAATCAAAGTTCTAGTTTTCCTTTCGCCAACACCATTCTGTGAGGGAGAATATGGCGAAGAAAATTGATGTTCAATCCCATTAGTTTCACAAAAAGATTTAAACAAGGCATTTTTGAATTCTGTACCATTATCTGTTCTTATGGCTTTCAATGAGTTAGGCAATTCATTTATCAATCTCTTAATGAAGACATGAAAGAGTCCAAAAATCTCATCTTTTGAAGACAGAAAATGCACCCAAGAGTATCTCGAATAATCATCAACTATTACTAGAAAGTACCACTTACCTCCAGCCGATTGTACTCGAGATGGTCCTTGTATCCATGTGAAGAAGTTGGCCAGGGGCCGGTGGTCATTACAGTAGAGACAGGAGCATGTGGGGCTCCAACCATCTTACCATGTCGACAGGAAGCACAAACAATGTCTTTGCAAGATTTTAATTTTGGCAAGCCACGAATTAAGTCTAGACCACTCAATCTAGATAACAGATCAAAGCCCATGTGACCTAACCGACGATGCCAAAATTGAGATTTCTTGATTACGAAGCAACAAAACAATGTGAACTTGAAGCATTGCTAAAATTTGCTATGAAAATTTTTCCAAGTCTAGATATCTCAAGAGTCAAGTTTTGAAGCATCGAGTACTCTACATGCATTTGGTTTAAAACTCACTTCAAAGTTTTCATCCAACAATTGAGATACAGAAAGAAGGTTGAATTTCAGTTTAGACACCAAAGAGACATTCTTTAAAGTAAAGTGATCATTCACCTTCACAGTACCTTTTGCAATGACGCGTCCATGAGTAGCATCTCCAAAAGTGATCGTTTCGTTCCCAGATGCTTTTGTTAGGGAGGAGAACCAACTGGGGTTGCTGTCATGTGTTGGCAAAGATCCTGAATCAACAACCCGGATGTTCTCCCTCCCTTCCCGCACCACCTACATGTTATGAACAGAAGATGTTGAGGATTCATTGGCGGGTTAGAGAAATATGATTTAGGTATCCAAAGATCGAATCACTCGACGAGGAGGTGATCGTACAAAAGCTTGTGAATGCAAAGTAAATGAATTTCCAGGTATTTTGTTTGCTTTTACTAGCGGAACATGTGGAGAAATGATACGTGTTTGTCTAAAGTTAGACTTAGCTTTTGAATTTTCCTTTCTCTGTTGTTTGGCTAGTCTAAAACAAAAATTCATCAAATGACCATCTTTTCCGCAATGAGTGCAATTGTACTTAACAAATGGTTTGTCTTTAGAAACAGAAGCAACATTTGCATTCATCATAGTAGAAGATAAAATTCCAGCAGATTTGAAGACAGTTTTCTCAGGTTCTTTGACAATTTCAAACTTTCCACTTTCAAGAGTTTTAACAATAGTAGGAGCATATGATTTGTGATGAGCATAAGGATCAAAACCTAAACCTTTGTGATGAGTGCTGACTCTTGATTGATCCAAAATCATATTTAGATTTTTCTTTCCTTTAGTAAAACGTTCTAAAGACTTTTCCAAGTAATCAATTTTTCGAGAGAGTGTTAAACAATTATTACAGGAAGCATCTACTTTTTTCTTTTTGCTTGCGACAAGTTGAGCATGAAAGAACTTCATGTGTAAGCAAATCATTAACCAATTGAGTAATCTTAGCATCTGCATCATGCAACTTCAATTCTAGTATGGGACATTTAGAACAAGAAGTTTGACCATGTAAACCATCAGTAGAGCAACCAACATTTTTCACAAGTTTTTCATTTTTCAATTGTTTGGCAGAAACTTGTTCTAGTTTAATCATATGTTCCTCTTTTAGAGATTTAATTTCAAATTTGAGATCTAAGCAAGAATCACATGTCTTTTCAGAATTTGAATTTCTAAGATCAAAGTTTTCGCTTTCAAAGATGGATAGATCTTTCTCTAAGTTTTTATTTTTGAGTGAAGATTTTCTTAAAGATTTTCTCAATATGACTAAAACTTCACAAAGCTCATCATACGAAGGTATTACCTCATCACCGTCATTGGAGGTGCTATCGTTGTCACTAGAATCACTAGTGTTCCCTTTCGCCATGAAGCACATCCGGTGAAATCTTTCTCGTTCAGCCGTTTGCTTCGCTTCCTTCTCATCGTCAGTTGAATCATCAATGTCGCTTAAGTCTAAGCGACCAATTGCCGCGAAGACTTTGTTGAGCATCTTCTTTGTCCGTTGCTTATTTTGTCCTTGCTCTCTTTTGGCGGGAAGGACTTGGAGGAGTTGCTTTGCTCCTTCTCCTCTTTATCTTTGTTCTTGAAACAGCTTAGCACGGATGTGCCGGCCTTGCCGCAGCTTGTAGCAATGGATGGAGGCTCCTCTTCTCTCCCTTGATCTCATGTAAGCTGCATTGACACGCTTGGAAAGAAGAGCAAGTGTATCTTCCGGTATTTGATCTAGCTGTTCATCACTAAGAGCACTCAAAGCGATAATGGAGTATGATGATGAAGAACTAGTAGCATTATCATATGAAGAATTAGCATTAAGAGCCATAGAATTATCATTGGAAGTTCTTGAAACAATGTCTATCTCAAAAGTCTTGAGACTAGAATATAGTTTATCCAAAGTCATTTCACTCATCTTATGAGCTTCCCTAAAAGCAGTCACTTTCATTTGCCAGATTTTAAGATCAAGAGATGATAGGAAATGTCTAGCATTTTCAGAGTCGGTACTTTACATCTACTCTAAGATTGTTTAAGATTCTCATTAAAGCGAGCAAAACAATCATCTAGAGATTCTCCGAGTTCATTTCAAATCTAGTGTATTCCTTTTAAATTGATCTTGCCTAGCTTCTTTTACAGAGTCGGTGCCCTCATGATAATCTTGAAGAGATTTCCAAATTTCATGAGCAAGTGAGTAAATGACAGACTCTATCGAATTCTTTTCTAGCAAGTCCTTGAAGCAATATGTTTCTAGCTCTATTATTGTTTTCAACATCTTTTTCAAACTCGATTTTATCAATATCATCATTAGAAGGAAGCTCGTATGAAATTTTTACCTTGCGCCAAATCGCATTACCTTGAGCTTGAAGATATGCAGTCATTCGGATCCGCCAGTGGGGGAAGTCTGTGCCATCGAAGATTGGCGGCTTGTTCGAGTATTTCTCCGTTGCCATAACTTACCGTTTACTAATCACCTGTTAAGATGGATTAGTAGAGCCTGGCTCTGATACCACTTGTAGGACCGAGTAGGCAACTAGAGGGGGGGGTGAATAGATGCCGAATAAAATTCAACTATTTCTTTCGGAAAAATAAAGACCCCTAAAAAGCGGAAGAATATCTAATATTGAGAGATCAAAACCCTAGATTAATTAGCGAGACAAGACGAACAAAAATCAAAACTAGTTCTATCAAAAATTCGAACAAACCTTCTAATCAAGAATCAAAGCAAAAAAAATAAGAGAATATTGCATAAACTTATTTTTTTATTCCAAAGCCATCTTCAACAAGATGACACCAAAAAAAAATCTTCTAATCTTCGATGATTAGAAAACCCTAAACAAAATCTCTAATCTCACAAGATTAGAAAACCCTAAACAAACTAAAGAGAGCACAAAAGCTTTTCTTTGTTGTAGGCACCTTTTGCTTCTTGCCCTATTGCATTGGATGAATCTCTAAGCCCCTAGAACCCCCTATTTAAAGGGCTCCATAGCAGTTGATTCCTTCTTGTATACGGCAAACCGGCTGGCTCTCCTTCTCTGACACAGCAAACCAGCGGCTCCACGTTTCCATTGCGAATCTCCTTCGTGCACAAGTCTCCTTCTCGGACACGCACGCAACACCGCAGCGATGCACTCACGCACGGCAACACAAAGAATGATGCACTCATGCACGGCAACACACTCACGCACGGCGACGCACTTCACGCACACACATGCATGCAGACACACGCACACATGCAACTCACGCCATGCACACACACACTAGTATGCACACACACGCACACATGCAACTCACGCCATGCACACACACACACTAGTATGCACACACACATGCATGCATACTCACACACTCTAAAAATTGTATACACGCTGCATTTACCACCTGCCGCTACGCTGCAACGATCTCGACCTCACGTGCACCGTTTCTCTAGTCCGAAACATTTCGCATGACACCCTCGACCCTCACGACCTCGCCTCCTCCTCGAACCTAGTCTCGGTCCCGCCATCGACCACGCTCGACCTCGAGCAACACCGCACGACAAAAACAATTTCCGAGCCCAAGTCCACGACTTGACTCAAATTAATCCATACAACCAACTGGTTTCAGATCTTTTTCAAATAAAGAAACCAAAAATAAATCGGTTCAAATTGGTTTCAAATCTTTTTCAACATCTGAGCCAAAATCAAATCAACTCAAATCTTTTCAAATCTCTTCGAATATTCAAATACTCATCATCAAAAACACATGGATCAAAAACAATGATCCTTCACTGCGTTAGGGCCCCGCTTCGCGCCATCGGTCTTGGCGCGCTGCCCGCCTCCGCCCGCCCGCCACCCATTGTCACCACCTCACCGATGCCCGCTGCCGCTGTCCGCCGCCACCCGCCATTGCCCCTCGTCGGCGCCCATGAGGAGCATGAGCTCCTCTATTTTCCCATGGCCATGGCCAAAGCTTAGAGAAGAAGCCAGGAGTATGACAATGGGTCCCACATGTAATAGACCCAAGGCATTCCAAAAATCAGCCAAAATAAAGATTCCGGGAATATTCCCTCATTTTCCTTTTTCCATCATTTTCCAACTTCGAACGCTTATATCTTTTGCGTCCGAACTCCGATTGACTCCGTTCAAATTTCTAAATTCATCTAAAATCAAGATCTACCTGCCAGTATAACTTTTGTAATTTTTGGATTTTATTTTATTTATTGTTATTTATTTGTTGTACCGTTTTGCGCATAGCCGAGGATCCCGCCGAGTCCGCCGACCCCGCCGCCGGACTTCATGAGTACGACATCCTCACTGTGACTGAAGACAAGTCTCCTTGACGCATGTTGAACCTATGCTTTATAAATGTTTTACCATGTTTTACAAACTGCATTGCTATTTATATAAAAGGACGATGCTAACGTTAGGCTATTAGTTATACCCGTTGTTCATACCCTCTTGATATTGTTATCGATGATCCTTTGTCGCCCTAGTACAGTAATCCACCATAATAAATACTTTTGATAAAATATTCTTTGATTAGGGGAATGATTATTTGGAAGACATTTTGGATGGAACATATTAGTATAGAATGTAGATTGGAGCTAGAACCCAACTTGTTTGGAGATTACATGAATAATAGTGTTGATGGAGATTAGTCTTTATGAAATTGATCTATGAGTGGTGATGGTTGAAATATTGAGGAGTTGGATTATGATAGCAGTTCGCAATATAATTGGTATGGATTGGGGAGTATTGGAAGATGTATGATATTAAGAATAATAGTCGGTAAAATTAAATAAATAATATTGAGAGTCCTACTTGTGGATCAAATAGAATAAGTTGTGAATTATATTTCGGTGGATTTTAACAAGCATACTATGTGATTTTAGAGATGACAATGCGAAGGGTTACAATAGATGATATTGAGAATGATACTCGATGATTTAGTCAATGATATTACTAAATATGCTCGATGGAGTAAGTGGATAATATTGAGGATCATACTCGGTGGTTTAGTGGATGATTTTGTGAAATATGGTCTCGCGATAACCATTTATGTGGATTTATGAATAATGTGGATTATGTATGATTTGTCTAGTCGATCGGGTGTCACTGTGTATGAAAATCATTATAGTCGATGAATTAATAAAGTCTTGGTTTCAGGAATCTTTGTTAAAAGATGCTTGGGGATGATATTGTGAATTATTCTTGGTGGATCAAGTAGATTACAAAATTAATCGATGTAGGGGTGATGGGTAATCAATAATGAGACTTATATTTTGGGGAGATTGTTTCATATACAATGATGATAGTAGCTTGTCATGATTTGGAGTTATGATGGCACATGATGTAGACTTTACTTGTTGGGGTACTAAATTGGACTGGATTATATAGTGCCATGATAATAATGGGGGAATCTTGGTGATCTCATGAACTTTGGATATTATATAATTGATTATAATAAATTTTTATCAACACTGAGATTTGAAAATTATAAATAAACTAATGGTGGAATAGAACAGTTTAGTAGAAATGCTTAGACCCGCAATCGGTCAGTATTCACCTATGGGTGGGAATTTCATTTTAACTCTTGAAAACTTGTGTTGGAAGATATAGGCAAAGAGTATTGCCGTTGGTTTACAAAATAAAAATAAAATGAAAAATGGTTTGGACTTGGGCGGAATGGTTTGTCTGGCGGGTGCGGATAGAGCACTAGTTTTCATTGTGCAAGTACCGCCCCAAGTCAATTAAGGACCGACGCTTATGATTGTCTCCATTCTAAGCATAACCGTACTACCACATGTCTAACATGGTACAACCTGGCTAAATAATTTGTAGAAACCTAACTTAGACTCGCCAGTTGGTGGAATGTGGGTGCCGGATAGAGGCAAGTTGTACTCCCCACATAGCACAAGAGGGGGCTTCTGTACTGGGTAGATAGAACCCTAACAGCGGTGAAACCTCAGCGGGTGAGTCGGGTTAGGCGTATACATTGTAAAGGCCTTGTCATGATATCCCTGCCGGCACACCTAAGGAAGTGTGCTAATAGCTTGGCACTAAGGGAATATCATGTCTTGTGGGTAAAGCTGTACACCTCTGCAGAGTTAAAACTATTCGAATAGCCGTGCCTACGGTCAAGGGCAAAGCGAAGAATGCTTTCATACTGGTAGACTTTGTTTATTTGTTTTAAAAATGATGATTTGGGATCCGGGAGTGGTTAGAACTCTCGGGTGTGCTTCTGGCGGCTAGAGCCAGGTAGGTGGATTGAACCTGTTTTGTGAACCATGGCAGATAGAGCCATGTGGATGGATTAAACCCTGATCTTTTTGAGATGTGGCGGATAGAGCCTGTATACTAGTGATTGGTGGCTAGAACGTTCACTAGAGTTATTAATAATTTCAACTGTACAAATAATTATTAAAATGGCTTTGTGAAAATACTACATGTAAAGTTTTTGAAAGTGTTGCTTTGCGCAAAAAAACCATATTAAGCCATCTTTGGATAGCCTACATTATGCATTTTTCCCAGACTTGCTGAGTACTTTATGTACTCACATGCTACATTCTAAACCATCTCAGAAGTGATTGAAGCTGTCAAAGGAGATTCCAAGGACTAGGACGCGTACCCCACTCGATTGCCTGTGGGCAAATGGATGGGTCACCGCTTGGTGTTATTGTCTTCCGCTGCGGTTATTCAAGTTGTTCAGCCTGTTCAGGCCGTAATGGTAAACCTCGACCATAAGGTTTTTGCTTTTATTTGGTGTTATTACTATTTGGTTATATGTAATCGTGATGTGGCCGTTGATTCTTCACTGTTGGACTGTGTGTACTAGCTACTAAACTGGGACTAGTACAGAAATACACAGGGGATTCCGGATAGCCAATCCGGGGTCTCAAAAGAAATAACATGACTTTTCGATTCCAGAATTGGACAAATATAAAAGCAATGTGGAAGAAGATAATTGTGTCACTAAGGAATTGGCGTCCTTTATACAAGGAAGTGATGGTGACCAAGGTAGAAATGTTTTGCAGCAAGTTGACGGTTGGAGGAAATCTAGTAGCAGCTTTGAGAGAGAATGATGCTAAATATTGGAGCAAGTTAATTGACAAGGTTGATATTGTGAATGAGCCTGATGGATCTTCAATTCCGGAAGAACTGTTGATGTGGTCAGATTACATGGATCATCTTCATGGCTGATGAAAGTTTCATGTTGTTGGTGGCGTCAATTTGAGTCCTATTTTATGGTTAAGTCTGGTACTTGTAGTTTTTGATGTTGATGTCCTGGTGAATGATGTCGAAGTTTCCTTTGTGGTGATGGAGTGTTGTTCCTGTCTAGACACCATGCTGTGAGGTGGTGCCAACCTCATATTCTATCCTTTCTTGGGTTTTTCTTAAATGGAAACCTGGGGCATCAGTTTGATGTCCTTCTGATCTAAAAAATTTTACTATTGAAGGACTGTAGATCCTCCATTGGTAACTGACGACACGGATGGGATAACCGATTTGTCCAAAATGGAGGATTCGGGATTGATTTACTGTGGGTTATGCCGTATGGATTATGCATGGCGTGGACTTTTTGGGCCGAGGCGTGTTTGTAGGCCGTACGCTAGCATCTTGTTTGACCAAAACAGGAGTTGCGACAAGTGCATCGAATAGCTAATTCTACACACACGCATAGATTAGTGTTTCCGTGAAAGCGTTATTCTGCACCCAAGTGTAGAATAGTTATTCTACGTATCAACCGGACGAGCGCGTCCAAACCATCTTACGAATGTCAACTTCGTGAAATATGTGTGTATGCTTCTGCACATGAGCATTTGAATTAATTTTTAAAAAATGAGCATTTGGATTCTATGCCATTGAAATGTCTATATAATAGAGGATATATACATTTACCAAACAGTTAGTTTTGCTGGTACTAATAACATCTATTGTGCAAAGTTTTGCAAGCTACATTATCCCTTATTTTGGTTCGTTGGTGTACGTGTTCAATATGCTTATCAGCTTGTGGGCCGTGTAGCAGGCATATTATTATGTGTTACTTTAAAAAAATCAACATTTGGCTATAGTAATTAGTTACTCATTTGATTTCATGTATATGAGTTATGTTATGCTCTTTGCATTTTCAGTTACATGCCGATTAAGCTGTCCTATGTATGCCACAGATTCTTGCAATCGGGAAGGGTCAATATTCAGGCCTCGTTTGGTACGGTTCCAGATTCTAGTAGAAATGGAAACGGTTCTAGATTCTTAGTAGAAACGTTTCAGGTAGAATCAGAATCACTTTCTGCAAACCGTTTGGTACGGTTCCAGATTCTAGTAGAAACTAGTAGAAACGGGGTTGAGGGCGATTCAACCCCGGTGTGGAAAAAGAAGAAATGTTCCGAGGAGAAACGTTCCGAGTTTTAACCCGTTTGGCTGGGTTTCTCCCAGATTCTAGTAGAAACACATCGGTTCCAAGTTGCCAAACGGGGCCTCACTCCTTACATGCCGGTTAAAGCATATTGTGTAGTTCATGCAACTTGAGTATTTTAAAAGACATCTTATTGCAATGATTTTTGCTATGCTCTTTATTTATAGATGAAAAAAAAATCAACCCAACCAAAGCAATTTAGGATGCATTTGCCAATAGAGTATTTATAGAAATTTATTCGGAAGATTTGGCTGCAAACAATAGACCTTTTCAATGTCTGAACAAATAAGGATAACTTGTTGCTATAGCGGCTTATGCTGTTTGGATCATGGGGACTCAACTACCAAAAGGCCAAGGACAAAACATACCATTACTGGATATCCAATGGGTTGAGGAGCAACTTATCAATTCACAAGGTTGTTATTCGATGTTAAGAATGTGGGGTGGGGGTTTTCTTAAGTTACATGAAACATTGGTCAAAAAATATGGTTGAAATCAACTAATGAGATGTGTTTTAAAGAAGCCTTGGCAATGTTTTTAGGGACTTGTAGATCACCTCAATCTAATAGTCAAGTTTAAAACCACTTTTGCCATTCTGGAGAAACTATTAGTAGGAAGTTTAATGAGGTTTTAGAATATCTTGAACTCTTGTCTATTGACAACATAAAACACAAAGATTCTAACTTCAGTACCGTTCATGCTAGACTTAGAGATCCTAGATTTTGGCCTCACTTTAAAAATTGCATAGGTGACATAGATGGGACACATATACCTATTATTGTGCCATTAACTAAATAACCTATCCACATAAATCAGCATGGTTATTCTAGTCAGAATGTCGTGGTCGTGATTTTGACAAGAGATTCACATTTGTTATGGTTGGATGGCCTAGGTCCGGCACGACCGTTTGGGCCGGGCCTGTGCCAGCACGGCACGGCGGAGGCACAGGCACGCCGAGGTGCGGCCGTTTGTAGTCTCAAGTATGTGCAATTTATAGTCTAGATCCGATCCAACATCCATAGATCTACTGTCACAACTTCATTATTGTTGATGGCTATATAATGTCACTCATCTACAATGGTTTTATTTCACTAGATTTCTACTACTGTCGAGGTTATGAGTCTGATGATCTTTTTAGAGGGAACAAGTACTATTGGGCTTTCTACAGATGACCATCACTCGTTCTCTCGTCGGCCAATGAGCGAGAGAGAGGGAGGCAACAGGAGAGAGAGAGAGAGAGGGTCGAGAGAGAGAGGGAGAGAGCTGAGAGAGAGAGAGCAGCGGGTGAGAGAGGTTGAGAGAGATGGACGAGAGAGAGCACGCGCGCTGTGAGAGGGAGCAAAGAGCGAGAGAGAACTGAAAGAGATTGAGCATTGTGCGTCTTCGTCTCCTTTCCTTTCGTCGTAGTAATGTAAATGGGCTGGACCTGGGCTAGCACGGCATGAAGCGTAAATGGGCCGTGCCTGAGCTCGTTGAAGGCGAGTCGAACCGGCACGGCACGATAGGTAAAACTGCCCTAGCTAGGGTTCCTCCCCCTCCCACCCCTTGGTCGTGCGCCTTCCCCATCCACCTTAGCCGGACCTAGCTAGGGTTCCTCCCCCTCCATAGCTGCCACACCCTCTCCTCCGTTGATCCCTCCGTTGGGAAGCCTTGCAACCGAGAAGATCCGGCGTTTTTGGCGATTGGAGGGAAATCGTGGTCGGGAGGAGGGGAAGTTCGTCGTTCGTTTGGTTCTTCAAGGGAGGTAAGTGATTTTAGATTCTTTTGTAGGGTTTCGGTACTGGTTAGATAGGGGAATTCATGCCTAAAACTCTTGTTTAGGTGCTGTTGTTAGATGAATTTAGGGAGAATGCAAATCT
The DNA here is from genome assembly GCA_036346355.1 of Rhipidocladum racemiflorum. Taxonomy (NCBI): domain Eukaryota; kingdom Viridiplantae; phylum Streptophyta; class Magnoliopsida; order Poales; family Poaceae; genus Rhipidocladum; species Rhipidocladum racemiflorum. The sequence goes on from CM070571.1 coordinate 29,235,012, forward strand.
GTACTGCGCTGTCACCTCGGGCAGATTGGGTACCCGTGCTTAGGGCTTGCTTTTGAATTTGTTAGAGGCGTTTTATGGGGGCTGGCTATTGCGAAAGTTGTAGATAATTGAAATACCTTTAATTGTTCACCAAAATCACTAAGTTTCGTTCAGCCGTTTAAAAGTTATGGCCTTTTTACCGAGAGATGTCCAATCTGTGTCGCGATTGGAACAGACTGTGTTCATCTGTAGATTAGAAGAACTTAGAGGCCGAATTAGACTTTTCGAATACTTAGAACAAGATGGGAAATTTCCTGTATTTCAAGAAAATGTATTCGTTTACCTGATTTGGAGTTGTTAAACTCAAGTTATGGTCATTAGAAGGTTGTTGTCCCGTTTGGACAGATTCTGTTTTCGGATTTTTAGAAGTGGGTTGCGAAGCCGTCGTAGTTATTAGTCGTGTGATGCATTGTGAGCATGTTTTTCAGTGGATTATATCCATGTGCAAGTGGTGTAACCCCGGGAATGCCATCAACATCTCGCCACTCCGTCTCGCGAGGTTGAAGGCAAATGTATTGTGGTGGTTGTGGCTTGGGTGGCCATATTATTTCGTAATATTGTGATTTAACCATATGATATGTTAATTTGCCATGTTTGATCCTTGCATGTGATATGATGAATATGAATGGTTAAATAGCTATGCAATTGCTAAATTGAGTATTTATACAAGTTCATTCATGTTATGGCATATGTGCATTCATAATAGAAAAGGCGACCCATTCTGATGCGGGCCTCTGTGTTCGCACGTAGTGAATACCTCGTAGTCCCATTCACGGTGGTGAATGAGAGCGAGTCAGTAAGAGTAGGCACCCTCCACGGGATGGAAGGGAAAGAGGGTGCACACCGACGGGTGTGCACTCAACAATACCGGTATGTGCTAATGAAAGGAGCATGGCATGAGCATTGCATGATGCATTACATGAATGTAAATGAGAATGTATATATGAGATTGTGATTGAGGAAATTGTATAGATTGTTCCTCACATGGTTAAAGTCATGAAGGCTATTTACATGTATGATAAATGTTGTTTCTTGTCTCGTTGCAATACACTTTGCTGAGTGATGAACTCACGCTTGTTGTTTATGTTTTTTTTAGGTACCACGTGTTCGGCTTTTGGGAAAAGGAACTAGTACCACCATATCACTAGTTTCAGCTCACTAGTTGAAAATACTTAAGAACTCTGTTGGTGTTGATTATTCATATTGAGTTATGTTGGTGAATGTTTCGTGATGAACCCCTTATGAATTGTCGTCACGGAGTTTATTTATTCCTTTGCTATGATTTGATGCTGAAGCCATTGATTATCTTACTGTTGTTATTATTCATTATGCTATGTGATATGAACTTATTGATGTTGCTTAGAAATCATGACAATAAGGATACTTGCTGCCGAAATTTTGTTTAAACAGTTAGTGTACTTGCTATAATTTATTCTTATATTTGCTATTGGTTGCTCTATTTAGTCTTTGTGGTGACATTCCGGGCATTTTAAGTGCAGGGTGTTACACTTTGACATTAGACATATGGAGTGGGAAGGCTAAAGAGAGTTATCTTAGTGTAGTTGCTCATTATGTGAACAATGACTGGCAACTAGAGAAGATAATTATAGGATTAAAATTAATTGATGTAGCACACACTAGTGAGGATATTGCTGATTGTATTGTAAAAGTTGTGAAAGATTTTTGCCTCACAGATAAAATATTTGCAATAACATTAGATAGTGCTGCAATAAACACTTCTACAATGGGCATTCTGATTCCAATTTTTAATATGTACGTCGAATCTTTTTTGTTACATCAGCGTTGTGCATGCCATATTATTAATCTTATAGTTAATTCTGGTTTGAAGAGGTTAGACCCGTACGTTGTAGCTTTTCGCACTGCAATATCTTTCTTAAATTATTCTTATCAACGAATAGCAGCATATAAGAACTATTGTATTGCAATGGATATACGTCCATGTAAGTTTGGTTTGAATATGCCAGTTAGATGAAACTCTACTTACTTGATGCTTAATTCACTCCTATCCTATAAGAGCACATTTTTTGTTTTTATTAATACGCACTATCGTAGCTAAGATGATCAACTGCTACTCACAGAGCAACATTGGTATATTGTTGAACACTTGCTGTTATTTTTGGAACTATTTTATGATTCCACTGTTGCTTTATCGGGAGTTTATTATTCAACCTCTACTTTAATTGCGCATCATATTCTAGAAATTGCTACTCAAGGAACCACAAAAATGATAGGGTTTTTTGCATGAATCTGTTTGTGCTTTGAAAACTAAATATTTGAAATATTTGAAAGAAATCCATATATTATATGCATTCGCATTTATTTTAGATCTTAGAGCTAAAGTTCAAGAATTTGGTAATGTTCTCTCACTTCTAAGTGATGCGGTGGGCACTGATTATTCAAGTTATTTTTCAAATGTTCGTGCTAACTTATCTCAAGTTTATGCTAAGTACGATCGGAAGTTTGGTGGAGTTTGCTTGTAGCGACCCCAGCACCCACAACAGGTAAGAAGAAAACTGTGTATGTGTGTGTGTGGGAGGGGGGAGATACGGGGTGTAGGTGGCTCTAACTTAAGGAGTTTGAGTACAACAACGTCAAGTGCGGACACAACAAGTGGTGGGGAGCTAGCTGCCTATCTCAACGGTGACATTATTAACTACCAAGAGCAGTAAGAGGACTTCAACATTTTATAGTGGTGGTATGAGCACATGATATCATATTCGTTGATTTCCATATTAGCATGAGATGTGTTAACAACTCCTGTCTCCACGGTTTCTTCAGTCTATTTTTAGCTTATTTGGAAGAATAATCGAGGAGAGGAACAAATCTGACAAGTGAGATTGTGGAAATACTTCTCACTGTGAAAGATTGGGAACAAGCTGATCAACGAACTCAAGATACTACAGAAAATGTTGAGCTGGTGGCAACGTTTGAAAATCTTTTTCTAGATAGTCAAAAAGAATAATTGTGGTCTTCATTTTTTTTTTCTTGTATCACTGAGCTATAGGTTGTACTCTTTTTTTGCCAAGGTTTTCTCAATTTGAGTTTTTACTTGGAAAAATTTTTAACGAGACGGCCAAACATTAATAAAGCTCATTATTTAATTCCAATTATTTGTCTCCTTTTAGAGTTTTATTTCATATGTTTAGCTTTTTCTAATTTACATAGATTATTAAAAAGTTTTTCTTATTATTCTATATTCTTTTTCCAAATTTTTATGCATTTTTTCAAACTTCTATGATTTTCCAATTTTTCTTCTTTTTTTTGAATTTTTCCAAAAATTTTGAATGTTTTGGCGCCAAATGGGTCGACCTTGGCATGGCATGGCCCATCGGCCCATGAGTGCTCGTGCCGCCACGGCACAGCAAGCCACGGGAGCCACCGGGTCGTGCTTGGGCCATGGCCTTGGCATGTGGGCCGGCACAGCATGGCCCGCTGACTAGCCGTGCTTTGGCGAGCCGTGCCTACGTTAAATGGGTTGTGCCATGTCGGGCAGCCCGTTTGGCCATATCTAACCGGCTAGCTCCTAGAAACGTGGCACAACTCTCACACTCACTCCCTCACTACCAGCTCGAGATCACTGTCAATTGGCATTCTCCAGTTCGGATCCGGATTGGCCGGCTTAGCTCCGGTCAGGAGGAAGATCCATCTTGGTGAGCTGGACTGAGATCTCGGTGGTTTGAGCCAAGATTTCATCGGAGCCTCGCTGACCAAAGGTAACGAAATCTCGTCAGATTGATCTGAAATTTCGTCGATTTGTTATGCGATTTCGGCAATTTGGCCCGGCTTGATGCTTGTAGGTTGCGGATTAGTGTGCTTGATGGCCGGATTTAGCTAGCTAAGATGAGCTAGATAAGCTGCAGACTGTGGTTGTGCCAAAATTGTCTAGTAAAAGGAGGTAGATAAGCTTTTGTATCACATTTGCTTTGTATCAGGTTGAATGGTGTGAGCTGATTGGAATTTGCCTCTTTGTATCAGTCTTGTAGTGATGAGCTTAAAAGTTTAAGTTCTTGCTAAACTGAGTATCAGATATTTTGTCATAGCTAAATGTGTTTATGGACATGTGTGATGTCTCTTATGAGAAGAAGATTTATGTTGTCCCAATGTGTTATGTCTGCAAATGATCCATTCAATTCTATGCCTTCCAATTTGTTTCAGTTTCATTCAGATCCCTACAGGTAAAAGTTTTGTCTCAGTTCCAATCAATTCTCGACACGACAAGAGTAGCACAAATTTGCTTGACACTACAAGAACCATTTGAGTAATGAGCATGTGCTCAATCTGATAGATACAAATGTAGCAGCAACAAACCTCATTGAAGTAATGAAAAATAGCTTGCATGGAATTTGTACACACCATCTTTTCTGATTCATCCACAAGATTTCAATCATAGTTTGGTCTTAGAAGCCACATCTATATAGCAGCACCAGCATCATGCATTAGGAACATCCATATGGCACTGGCATCCGAAAATCAGGCAAAATGCTGCCAAAAATTCTAAATGTACAGTATTTTATGTGCAAATACTCAGTATTTTGCATTCAAATAGATAAGAAATGTACATAATACTTGCATGATTTTTTCATATTTTTCCCAATTTTTTCTAGCATCGGGAGACGTTCACAGGGGTTGAAGAGAGCCAACATTTCGGTCAATTTCACCGAAATTTTGGTTTTTTCGGTATAAATTTTTGGATTTTAAATTTAATTTTTGAATTTCAACCGGATTTTAACCGAAATTTCAGATTTCGGTCGCCCCGAGATGTGGTCTGAAAATGAAATTTCAGAACACAAACGCTTGAGCGCTACCGTAAGTTTCAATTAGAGCAGCTAAAATTACGTAAGTTTCAATTATAGCAGTATTTCTGATGCCCATAACTCATGTAACCGGACAATGGCTATATGCTGGTACAAGCTCACGGCCAGGAAAGCTGTCAAACGCCGTGGCAGTGTGATGCCCTCGTCGAGTTTTTAGTACATCTAACAAGGCATAAGTAACTCGTCAAGCAGAAACACACTTGGAATGCCATAGCTGATTGACTTGTAACTTTTGGGAAAGCAAAATACGATCTCGTGCATAGAGCTGACAAAAAACTCGCCAGTGCCCCAAACAAAATTTTGATTACAGTAGTTAATAAATTCAAAATTAAAATAAATATATTTAAAAGTTAATGACTCATCTTAATAGTGGCTGTTAGCTCAAATTTGAAATAACCACTTAAATGATAAAAAAAAATAAACAAAATAATTTTACATCTAACCATGTTAATTTCGAAAGAATCTCGATAACAGCTCATTAAACTTGATAGCCAGCCATACACGTGCGGGTCTTTTCCAAAGAACAACTACAACCAGGGAAGCATGTCCAGACAGACGACAGATAAAAATCATACCAACATACATCAGCAGCATATTGGTTACGATTCTAAGGGGCTAGTACCATGTTTACATGTAAGATAAATTGTATTTCAAAAGCTGGCTCTAGAGGGCTCTCAGTTCAGTGGAAGGCAGAAAAAAGTCCTTCCATTACGGAGTAAGGTACAAGTTTTCGTGCTTGGTGACGATGACTCAAGAACAGCCATGAGGAATGGTGGGTCACAGAGGCCACCCTACCAAGCCCTTCAGAAGTTCCTTCCGCAAACCATGTCATCTAGTAGCTCAGTTATCCTTCCATTTGTTGACATACTTGAGGAATGCCATGGAAGGGTTATCCTTTGGCTGAGCCCGAACACGTGTGGAACGGCGCAGTACAGCCTCTTCAAGTAATATTTTGTGTGTGATATCTTTTGATCGTCTCTCCAGAGCATTACTGTAAGATAGAAAAGGAAAATAATTAACCAACACTTAATTGATGTAATAGCAACACTGCAATACTCGCTTTACTTGCTACTTCTGGTGTGAATAATAAAATATTGCCAGTCTGCAACAAGCTGTCTGGAAGACCAGTAAAATAGTACAAGGCAGAGGGCAGGCTCAACAAGTGGTGGGCATTCTAGCACCAGAAAATAAAACACAACACATAAGAGCTGTACGAAAAATTCCTCTAGAATCAAGAACACAAAATAGGTGGCTTGTGAGAACCCCTTTGCTTGCAAGTAATAAAACAAAGTGTGCTTATTTTAGTAAGACTATAAGTGTTAATAATCATTTCTTAAAAACCCCACAATATGAAAAAATGAATTATTATATCAAGTAGTAGTATAATGTTAGCCCCTTTGTACGATATACAGAACCAAAGCTCAATAGTAAACAGTGGCAAGGTTCAGAAAGATCTATTTACCTTATCTTATTATAGAACTTGTCCAGCTGCCGTTTGAGAGCTCTCTCCCTTATACCTTTTAAATTCAGTGAGCCCATGAGCGCATCAAGCTGTCATGTCAAAATAAGCTTATAATTGTACAATCATAAATACCAAATAAAGAGAGATAGATTAGGTATCAGAGCATAGCAATCACCTCTTCCTTTGTGCTGTAGTATCCCCATTCTCTAGAATCTGCACTTTCAACAAAAACTCTTCCTTCAAGCCTGAAAAACCAATACCTATTGTAGTGCCTATCTTTTCCGAGAGGACCGGCACGGATGGATAATTTCTCAATCTCTGTTTCAAGGTGCCGTACCTACACATATATTGAAATTTAGTAAACATCATAACTATACAAATCATGGCCAGTGGCAATAGAACATGTCTAGAATTCACAGAGAGGTGCATTGCACATAGAAGTTTCCCGTGAGGAGTCGGGCGCTCACCAGATGCCATTTCCCTTCTATCTTGCTTCGAGAGATATTGGTCTTATCCTTTTCTTCTTTTCCCTTAACCTGATCATCAACACACTCACTGTCATCTTGTACAGCATCCGTCTGATTCTTTTCATTTCTCATGGCAGTTTCAATGTTTGAGTTTTGCTCTTCTTTTTCCTTTCTGGTATTCTCTCTTTTCGCTGCAGCAAGAGTTTGTTGCCGCTCCACCCGCTCACTTAGTTTCTCTCTTATAGCAGAAGTTGTAATAGCTTCTTCTACTAGTTCCCGGAGAATCTTAAGCTTTATATCAGTGTCAATAAGACCATAATAACCCCTTCTTACTGTCGCAATGTTACTGGAGAGTTCTTCAATCTTTGTCATTTCCAAGAAATCACAGAGATATTCAGCCCATGTTACTAAACTTACCTGCAAAGGATGCATACCCAAAAAACAACTGAAGGGATATTCAATGGAGAGGGAGGGAGGGAGTGATTTTGGCAGGAAAAGGGAAAACCTTTAACTTCCGTTTCTTGTTTCGCAGAGTAGTGAAATAGTCACCCTCATCCTTAATAAGCAAGTGAAGCATTGATGCATGTATTTCCACGAGAAGAACATTGCTTTCTTTGTGGCAAATTGCATTCTCCAGATCTGTTAGCGAGAACGAGGACAGATTCAGAACCCTCCCAAAAGATAAGCAGAAGTCCCATACCATAAGGAGATTTCCCACAGAACATCTTGGTATTCCAAAATCTGTAGCCAGAGGAGGTCTCGTTGACAAAGCAGGATCATCTGCAGCAGACCTTATTAGGAGATCATCTATTGGGTACTTAATTGGCACATATAGATGTTCCTCATCTGGCAACCACACAAAAAACAATAATAAGAACCTTATATGAATGCCATAAGTCAAAAGGCTGCTAGCAAGACCACTGCAACAAATGGTTCAGGTTCAGCTTAATCACCTTTCTTCAACTTTTTTCTCGCATCTTCTGTAATTCCATTCTCATGTATTTTCCTCCGTTTCTTTTGCAAACCTTCACCATACTAGAAAACAAAGGCTAGTTTTAGTATTATAACGCACATGAAAAACAAAATAAATGGAAGAGGGATGGTTACCATCATGTCATTAGGGGGGTCAATGGGTATGCCATATTTCTTGGCAAGATTTTCATGTATAATCCATGGGGTACTTTGTGATGCTGCATCTCTAATAAAAATCTTCAGTGTATTCCTACTAACAGGAGCCCTCCGGTGAATCAAATCTACAGCTTTGACTACTGACGTGTTTATCACAGTCTTGTTTTGACGAATCCAACCCACTTCATACATCTTGGTGTCACCAGAGTCTAAAATCTTCAGAATCTTGCAAGCAGCCTCAGAACCATCCTTTTTAGCATGTAACTCTAATCCTTCAAATGTATCTTCCTGCAGACTAGCATATATCTTGTTGACAAGCTCATGCAAGCCAAGAGTGCCTGAAACAAAAGGTAACATGATCCATTTCCATTATAAAACGATGAGCAGTCCATGATTCTCATAGATGCTCATAGAATGACGAGAAGTCCATGATGCACGTGGAATAGAACGGAGTAGTCCAAAACATTTCTGAACACACTTTTTCATTGCATAACATGACAGTAAGTATGCACGATTGCACATTAGGTCTATTTATTACAGACTGCTTTGTCATGTCAGAAGACAACCAGTCCAAGCAAAGAATTCAAAGCTATACATAAACCAATATCGAATGGAAAAGATTACCCACATCATCACAATCAAATCATTAATGCAAAAAAAAGACTACATTACAAAGAGGCTTGTAATGTTGGATATTAAAAAGATAAAAAGATTCAAAACATTTACAGTACCACCAATTTCTGTGGCAAGCATGTGATGGCATTAAAAAATTGGGTATCAAATATCGATCTCATAGCAGCTTTATCTAGGGCAAGACAAATGGTGAGGGCTGGGGAACACATAATGAGAAATTTTGGATATTTTAGCAAGAATATCTATAGTGTGTCATCAACGACAAAACTCACTGATGCTGCAAAAACTTGTGAATGAAAGTATCAAGATTCAGGAGAGACGACAAAATCCAGAGAGATTTGCACTTACTGTATTGAGTCATCCGAAGAATATGAGCCATCAACTCTGTTGGCAATTTTTTAGCCTTCTCCGCTGCATGATGCTCAGACACCAAAGCCTCTTCAAAAGTCAAATTAGATTTTCCGGACACCTTACATGTCCAAACTCTTTGGCGATAAAGGTTCAACCTTTTTATGTATTCTCTGATCAATCGTTAAGGCTACAAGCACTAGAGCGGAGATTGCTAAAACATGCTCCACTGCAAATGCAGAAGGCATAAACTCTTGCATTGCCACAATGCTTGATACTTCTAATCTGAACAAATATCAATTAAGCTGCAACAGTGTCATGGAAGAGGATACTGGTAATCTCGGAAGCACTCCTTTGTGAACCGAATTTGGAAAACCTTCTCCTTAGGATCCAAGTCCTTAGGGGGCTCCAGTAAGGAGAAAGGTTTCCTCTTGATGAGAGGCATTGGACCTCAGATTAAACCTGCACAATAGTAAAGAACAGTTTATACGACACATAAAACTAATAATACATTGAAATGGTAATGTAGTCATGGCGTACCAGAGAACGAATCTAATAATGCTAAAAACAATCAGGCAGCAATTTCTGGGTAAATTTGAGTATGCCATGCCACATTATGAAACAGAGGGAAAAAAGGGTATACATAACGATAACTTCAAGCACCTCATTCTCGCACCGGCCAAAAAAGCAATATCATGTACTACCAACTAATCTAGGCAGCAAATTTAGAACGTCAAACATCGAGGCCATAAATCCAAAATCGACCACCAAGAACATTTGTTACGCACAACAACGCTGACAGCATTTTGCACTGCCATGCGACAACACGGATTACACGAACTTTGGTTGCTCCAAATGAGCAATGCAAAACATTCCTGACCCCTAGGCTCGCTCACAAGATGGGCGAAGCAACCCGAACCAAGAGCCGGGAACTCCCCGCCGCCACCCCCCCCCCCCCCCCCCAAAAAAAAAAAATCTCATTCCCATCCCAAAAATTCCCAAGTGCGGCGCCTTTACCAACAAGTCTCCTCCAAACCCCAAACACTCCCAACCCACCCACCCCGGCCGGCCACCAGCCACCACGGCGTCGCCGCCCGCACCGATCTTGTGGGAATCCGGCTAGCTACGTCGCAACCAGTCGGAATCACATCATACGAGGCGAAAAGCAGAGAAAAGCGTTCTGGTTCGTGGATCTCACCGGGTGGTCCGCGGGCACGGCACGGGTGCAGGCGAGGCGACGGCCGCCGGGGAGCCCGCGCGTCGGGGATCCAAGCGGAGGGGCTCGGCGGCGGGAGCCGAAGGGCTGGATTTAATTCGTTTGGCGCTCTCGTTTTCGAGTTGGTTTCGGGGAAGAAAAGCGAAGAGGAGCCGAGGAAGAGGGGGATTTTTTACGGCGGTAACTGGGGAAGTTTTTACGGCTGTAACTGGGCTTCTCGAGAAATCTCCAGACTCAGCTCTTCCTACGAGTTTTCTAATTAAATAAAAGTACCATGCAACTTTAACTATTAGAGCATCTCCACCTTAAGGGGTGTTTGGCAGAGTCTCAGCTCTATCAAATTCTTAAAATTGGTGGAGCTGGGTGTTCCTAACTTCACTTAATTCGTGGAGCTTAAGCTGTAGGTATATTAAGAGTGTTTAGGTGGGTCATCCTGTTTACATTTTAGAATAAAATTATAAACTTAAGTCACTTTATTTCAGTCTATAAGTTTCATCTCTGAGGTGGAGCTGAGATCTGGAGCTCTGCCAAATATGGCCCTAACTTGAATTATAGGGTTTTTAGGGGAAAAGATCAACTACAGCAAGGACCATAAATTGTTAAAATTTAGCAAATTATTTTAGAACCCTGAACGAGTAGCTATATTTAGCAACTCTGTGATTCGGCCCTATCTAATTAGATGGTAGTTGGGTTTTAGGGCCTAATTGCTGGAGTGAACATTTCTTTGAAACCTTAAATCTAATTAGTTGGGGTCCTATAGTAAAGTTTAGGGCTCTTTTTTAGAAATCTCTCTTGGAGATGCTCTTAGAGTTTAATAGCATATGCTTACAAAATTATTGTCGGAATTGGATAATTTTCGTAATTACCATGGTACCCCGGCAGACGGTGTTCGGCCGACTATGCGCACCCTCGGATGATCTCTCCGAGGATGACCCATGAGCATCATTTGACTGATTAGTCCGTCCTATCAGCTCAGGCTCGACGCTCGGCCTCAGGCGTCTGTGCTCAAGGCCCGAGCATGCATGCTCGGCTAGGACCAAACACGCTCGGTCCAAGCTCGTTTGCGAGTGTATGGTCGAAAGATCGTGTTCGGTGATTACGTCCGAATAGCGATAATGACGCCATGATATGGTGCCGTTACGCCCACGACGGGAACATGGCGTAAATCAAGGCTTCAGTTACAGCCACGATCGGTGCGATCAAATGTCCATTATTCAGCTGTAATTAGATTAGATATTCTTGTAAATTATAAATACCCCTGTACATGTAAGGAAGGGGGGCTGGAAAAAGTGTCAACTAGGAAAGCTAGACTCATAAAACATCGTTTGAGACAACAAGCAATACCATGTCCACTGGAGTAGGGTTATTATCTCCTCAGTGAGAGGCCCTAACCAGTATAAACCCTTACGTCATTCTCCCGGGTGTCAAAAACCAATCAAGCATTTTCCAGATGCAATCCCTTCATCGGAAAAGGGGACCGTGTTGATCCCTCAATCAACAAGTAAGCTCGGCGGGGGCCTGTTCCCCAATCGTCGATAGCTGGCGCCGCCGTGGGGATCATAGACAGTTCCTTTCGTAAAGAATCCCTGGAGATGCCTAATTCTCAAGATACTCGGGACCTCTATGATTTCAACGATGCCAAAGATGAAGACTTGTACTATGCCGACAAAGGTGTGGCCGGCATCACTGGCCTAGAGGATCATATCGAACCTGGGAGCCTTTCCCCGGTGGCTATGGCGCAAGAGCAATGCCTTCGCTCTCAGCGCGATACCCTCACAGATGATGAGGAGTACGACGGACTCTACGACGGTCTGGATATCCCGGATCACCTCGAGCCCGATCAGGAAACTGCATCACGTGGGGACACCATGATGTCACCTTCACGGTCTTCACACTCTCGTGATGTTAACATGGCGGGAGAAGAAGAAAACCCCAAGGTTGAACCCTCGGGAGGTGCCTGTCATCGCCGCTATGAGGCGGCCAGGAACCATCTGGAGGCATCCTTAAACAGGACTTTAGCGAGTATACATCGTCAAACTCACGGAAATCCTAGCACCAGGACTAAAGCCAATGCTCGTGAGGGTTCCCGCGAGTGTGGTACGCCAGAGCACGTGCGCGGACGCCTGCCAAGCTCGTCACCTTTTGTTTCCCCGAGCGGGGAACGACTGCAAGCTTTGGCCACGGTTGTGCACAATCTCAGGGAGTTCCCCAAGCAGGTGGACCTAGAAGCTATGGGTGTGGACGTGGCTGATGATCTTGAAAAGATTGTTGCCGACATGAAAGCATCAGAAGCATTTCGCGGTAAAAAGACCAGGAGTGTTTCCTGGCAACGACGCCGTCACACCCCTGTTCGCTCCCATCTTGGTGATTCTCAGAACCATGTTCGAGAAGACCGGAGGGGGCATGATCGGTACCGCGAGGATACTCGGAGCAATTCCTAAACAAGCTCGTGGGATCAAAGGTATGCTAGGCATAGCCAGGGGCGTACCGAGTATTCCACTTTAGATTGATCCCCCTCGTGATGACCTCGAGAAGTTTTCTCTCGGTTTGGCCCGCGAGTCGGGGGTTAGTACAATAATGATCGTTACGATCATCGTGATCGAAGAGACCACCGCGATACCCCAGTATTTGGGTGTCGGGCCTTTGCGGCACCTCTTTGCTGCATTTCTAGTTCGTTGGAGGTAACGAGGGAGTCATGGCAAACTTCTTGCCTACAGTGCTAGATGGGGCCGCTCGGACTTGGCTCTTCAAACAAAAGGAAGGGTTAATTCGGTCTTAGAGGCAGCTGAGCAACACACTCAGGGCGAACTTTCAGAGCTGCTACATCCGTTCGGGCAAAGAGCATGACCTTGAGCGCTTGATCCAGACGGAGGGCGAGTCTCTGCGATAGTTTGTCCGACGGTTCATCCAAGTGCAGAACTCGATCCCGAACGTTTCGGACAAAGCAGTTGTCCGAGCTTTCAAGTTCGAGGTCCGAGATATTTGTTTTACACAGGATCTGGAAATTCATCCTGATCTAATGGCCAGCGAGTTGTTTCGCATGGCCGATCGATATGCCAATGCCGATGAGGTAGTCTAGTGGAAGAAGATGTTGGACGAGGGCAAGCTCCCGCCTCAACCCAGTTTGGAAGGCTCCACGAGCAGGAGGAATATGAGCTCAGTGGAAAAGAAGATAAAGAAGAAGAAGAAGACCTCTGCGCCGAACATGGTCACGGCCATCGATCAGCGTCAATAGTAGGCTCCATAGCCGCAAACGCATAAAAATTTTGGTGCAAGAGGCAGGGGCCAACTGCCCCAGCGTCACAACAATCGAGGTCGCAACGACCAGAATCGCGGTGATCAAGGTGCTCAGCCAAGCAATCATTTCTGCCCCCTCCATCAAGCGTACGGGCACGACCTTCGCAATTGCCGAACCTGGACCTCCCAACTGGAATAGTTCTACAATGGCAAAGGTCCCATGCCCACGCTCCTAGAGCAAGGCGAAAATAGTAAGGGCAAGCAGCCCGTTGACGACGACAAAGACATGGATTACCAGGAACCTCGCAATCACATTGTGGTAATATTCTTGGGCTCCTCGGCTTACAAGTCTCGTTAGGATTTGAAGAAGGCAGCGCGAGAGGTGCACCATGTCACCCAAGGCAAGCCTCCCGTACAACAGCTCAAGTGGTCCGAGCTGCCCCTTACTTTCTCCAAAGATGATTGTCCCCTTGGAATGACAAAGCCTTAGAGGCTTCCGATGGTCGTGAATCTGACCATCAGTAACACTATGGTAGGTCGGGTGCTCATCGACTGTGGGAGCTCATTGGATCTCATGTCCGCCAAGGTTTTGGACGAGATGAAAGTCCCTCAGTCCAAGATCAAGAACATAGTAGTCTCTTTTTACGGGATAGTCCTGGGCACTTTGACCAAGCCGCTTAGTCAGATCGTCCTGCATGTGACGTTCGGAGGTCCGAGCAACTTCCGGACCGAGATGATCACCTTTGAGGTGGTCGATTTCGAGTTGACCTACAATGCCATCCTCGGCAGGCCGGGCCTCACCAAGTTCATGGCCGCAACCCATCATGGGTATCAGTGCCCAGGACTATCACCGTGAAAGGAAATCAGAAGGTGGCCTTGAATTGTGATGAGAGGGCGCTAGACATGGTCGGGCAACTGCCTCATCATGGACCCGACCAAGAGCTGAAGAATTCCCAGCCAAAAGTTGCCCTCCAACCTGGAGGAGAGACCAAAGCGGTCCCATTGAACAACGCGGACCTGACCAAGGTCATACATTTAGGATCTTCCCTAGATCCTAAATAGGAACTCGAGCTCGTGATTTTCCTCTGGAAGAATGCGGATGTGTTCGCTTGGGAGCCATCCGACATGCCGGGAGTCCCAAGGGACGTCATTGAGCACAGGCTAGCGATTCAGCCTGACAAAAAGCCAGTGCGGCAAAAGCTCAGACATTTCTCCTCAGAAAAATAAGCAATCATTCGGGGGAGAACTCGACAAGCTCCTTAAGGTCGGCTTCATCCGGGAGGTCAACCATTCGGAATGGCTAGCAAATCCAGTCATCGTCAAGAAGAAGGGGGGCAAATCCAGTCATGCAAGTGAGTGGCTGCCCCTCAACCACGTTGGTGGTGACATGGTCGAGGGCCCCTATTCTACTGTTAGCCTAGATAGAGTCTCTCAAAATGCTTTAGTATGGAAGGATTATCTATTAGTGGATGAATTCGAATTTATCTCAAAGGATTTTTCTACTATATTGGGCATTGTTTTGTATAGAAAAATCAATCTAATAAAAAGAGAATTGGTCCTATACTTTGTGTGTGCTACTACTTGTGTTTCTACTTGTGTTCGTGTGGGCGTACTGTCGATTGGCATGGGTGAATGGCTATGTTTTCCAACACGTTATCAGCACGATCGTTCTATGTGTGGCCGATCTAGATCGTCTACACTGCATCGTCTACACGGCGTTGATCTGCATTGCACGACGTTCTACCATGGACGATTGTGATTGACAACACTGCATCATCTGCCTGCGTCAAATCTACATGGCATCAAATTCTTCCTGTGACACGCGATCTATGCCACTGCAAGCCCTAATTAAGTGCATTGATACTATTTTCGATCATGCAGATTATCGTTACAGATAAAATGCTTAATTTGATCATAGATCACTTTTGATCTACTGTTCATCATAAACATAAAAAAACCCATGTGTGCGTCGGCGGTCGCACCCACCAACGCCTCGGCTCCAATGCTCACTATAGGCCACCGCCGTTATTGCTTCAGCCCAAAGCTGAATCACCGCCATCGCTTCGACCCAAAGCCCAATTGCCGCCGTCCCCTCAGCCCGAAGCTGAACCACACTGAGGCCCATAGCCGCGCCGTCGCCGCACATGGCATGTCACCGTGCCGCAGCTCCATGGCTTTCTGCCGCCACTGTGGCCCTTCTTCGCGCCACCACCATGTGCCCGTCGTCGAACGCGTCGCCCGCATGCGAAACCGAGGCGACATCCCGGCGATTGAGCCTGTGCCTCTTCAATCTGTGTGAGAGCCAGGGCGGGACTGCGCTGGAAGCTCCTGAGTTGGCAGCGGCACTACGTCCGGAATGCGGAGCCCAAAATGCGCTCCTCATCTCCTAGCCTAACGGTGGCTGGAGGTGGCGCCCGCACCGGCCCGAAGATGTGGACGGTGGTGGTTGCGACAGTAGCGATGGCGACGGCCAAGGTGGCAATGTCGGTGGCCTCGCACGAGAATAGGTGGCGGCTAGTGGTTATAAAGACCAGCTAATGGGCCCCGTAGGCCCAACGGGCCATGTAGCCTAATTGGGCCGACCTGGCTCACTCATTTTCTGAAAAAGAAAAAAAAGGAAAAAGGGATTTTACAATTATGCCCCACGTTTTTCCTTGTAATTTATAAAATTAGTAAATAAATCTTGAAAATTGATATTAAATCATAAAAATTAGTTTTCTAGTCTGTTGGACTTCCAAAAAATTAGCAAAATTTTTTTTAGCATATATTGGAAGTTCCATATCCGGGGTTTATTTTTTCTAGATCCTTGCCATGTTTAATATGTGCTAAATTAATTTTTTTTGTTATTTCATTAATTCTAAAAATTGCTTAACTGTTAAAACAAAATTGTGGAAATTACTACAAAAATTCTAGAAAATTTCAGATAGCATACTATGAGCTCCATGTCTCTGGATTAATTTTTCTTAGCATTATTCCATGTTTAATTTAGGTTGGAATCTATTTATCTGTTACGCAGCAATATAATATTTACCAGTAGTAAAATTCAATATTACTTGCATACAGGATATGTGTGACATCACAAAAAGAGATTTGTTGTGCTTGCCCTAGATGGCAGCAATTATCTCACTTGGGCAATGGATGCCAAAATCAACCTGACAATTAGAGCACTTGGAGTTGCTACTACGCAGCCTGAAGTTGGTGTCCCTGTTGTTACAGAACCTGCAAAATGCGCTGCTTTGAATTTCTTGAGGCACCATCTCCACCGGACCTAGAGGCCGAATATTTGATGGAAGAGGACCCGTTGGTATTGTGGAATTCCCTGAAGGAACATTATAATAAGTAAAGATCCATGTTGTTGCCAGAAGCACAGCGCGAATAGACCCTCCTATGCTTTTAGGACTTCAAATCAGTGACAACATATAATTCTGCCATGCACAAACTTGTCACGAAATTAACAGTTTGAAACCAGAAAGTTATAGCTGTTAAGATGATCAGTAAAATAATAGAAAAGAAAACCTTTGTATTTTCTGGATGGAAGGTTTATAAAGCCTCACTTCATGTGGGCAAAGCTCAAAGGAGCAACTCAAACCTTCAAGTGAGGGAGGGCATCCCTCCCCCTCTATTTATACTACTCTTGGGCCACCTACCATCCTTGGATGAGTCCCTCAACCCTAGAGCACTCCACCAAGGGCTAGGATTAACCCTCTCACACAACCATGCAAGGGCAACCCAAAACCCTATACACATAATGAATTTTCTTGCACGGTTTTCAAAGCATACTACCTAGACCCGCTAACCTATCAACTAGACTGCGATCCAATGACCCTCATTGATCCTCAGGGCATCTAGCTAGTATCATCGCCTTTCTTTCTCTTCTTGACTTGCCCAAACTCCGTTTTTGATCTTCTTCTGGCGATCTTTGACCATCTGGACCTTCGACGCACCTCGCTTAGTCTCGGTCATCCTTCGCTTCACCATGACCTAGCGCTGTCGTCCTACAACTATCAAAGACAAGGAAAAACCCATCACATAGCATTATCCAATAATAATATGCAATAAGTATCACACATGCTCAAACAAAGATCTTATCTCGATCGTATGCATGAAGCTGGCACAACTCAATTTGCTTCCTTTTGAATTCCAATACAAATAAAACTCAAACATGAGCACACTTGCTCAAATAAAGTCAAATACTCATCACAAATATGGATGGACCTCCACCTGGTCCTTCGGCTTTATTTGCTCATTGGGCTGAGGATTTGCCTTTAACTTATCTGTCTTGCTAGGTTTGTCAACCATGCAAGGCTTATCTGCAATATTATTATATCTTAGTGCAGTAGTCGATTACCTTGCAAGTTAATCACACTTTTTGGACCCGTTATTGTGAGACTCTGGTAGGCATGATGAGTAACTACCATAAAATTAGTGAGTGAAGGTCTACCCAAAATGTCGTTATATGATGATTCAAAATTAACAATTTCAAATGAAGTCAATTGTGTTATGATGTTGTTGGCATTTTCAAGGGTGACATACAATACAATCTGCTCTATTGGAGTTACTGGCGGACCAATTACAATTCCAAAAAATGGAATTGTAACAGGTCGGATCTTAGAACAAGGAATTTGCATTTTATCTAAAGTACGAATAAAAATTAAGTCCAAAGAATTTCCTCCATCTAGTAGAACTCTTCCTACTTTGCAATTACTAATAATAGGAGACACTACTAAAGGAAGCTTATGAGAAGTAAACATAGCTTTTGGGCAATCGTTCTTGGTAAAGGTGATCGCAACATTCGACTACTTGGGAAGTCCTGCTTCCTGATCGGGTGTCTACGTTGTTGACCTCCCTCCAAGCAGATTTGAATTACTACTTTGAAGAAGACGCAGAGGATCCTTCGAAGATCATGTTGACATGATTGTCAGTTTTCTGATAAACCATTTCTTCATCACCATCTGCAACTTCGTTATTCCGACTTCTAGTAGGGTTGGCATGGGAACGGCAATTGCGCAAGCCATGTCCAGGTGTATTATGCATAGGACACCATTGTCTGTTCCCACTATTTGTAGTAGAACTATTGGAAACAAACTAGTCATCTGGCCGATCAGGTTTCTTCCATCATGGTGTTTTATCTGTGGAGTACACAGGTTGTTCGGAAATGCATGTGACCTCTCTTTGTGTAACACCCCGACACCTCACATGCCCTGAATGTTACTACTACAAGCTCAAACCCTAAAAGATGCTAAAATTATACCACCAAATTTAGCAAGTATTCTACACATCAAATCACTTCTAACAATAAACTATGAGTCACAAACATAAGCATGAATACCTAAATAACCTAAAGATCAACATCTGTATGCATAAAAACAACTAGAATGAGATTCTAGTAATTAAATTCAGCGACAACATAAGACTTTTAAACCACGAAAAATACAAACCAAATATCATACTCTCAGTAAGTAATTCATCTATAATTGACAAAACAACTCAAATATAATTTCAGCAACATCTTAAACTTTCTAATCAATTACTAACCACCAACTAAGAGATAAACATAAGGAAAACAATGAAATATAACCTCAGCAACTCTAAACCTATTGCTTACATTGGTTTCAATAAATAAACCAGCCATGACAGATAGTTAGCAAGCCAAAATCGAAACCGAAATGCCAACGACATGTAACAATAAAAGAATTATAGCATAAAGGAATAATGAAGGATAATAATAATGACTCTAAACCAAGGATTGAAAACCCTCTCAAGACAAGAAAATAAGTCCTAACCACACATGAACGTTCACGAGATAAACATTTACCCAAATATAACCAATAAGATGACCATAAACTTCCCTCGAAAATTAACTAGTCAACAACAAAGCGTAATAAAAGATATAGTTTGCTAAGAAGAATCTATTACAATAAATTTAAGTATGAGATTGTCTAGTTGTGTTATGCTAGGTGAAGTAGTGGACTCCCATTCCCATATGTCGATCTCAAGGTACCTAAAAAAAATTAAACAACAAGCGTGAGTCCAAGACTCAGCAAAGTGCATCAAACCAAGAAAACAATACATCAGCATAAATCATAGCATTTTACCTCATGTTCTGTAACCATACAGTAGAAAGGATCACATCAATTTAACAATTACTTCTTCTCATTTATGCAATGCATCATGCATGCTCATAATACACATCACATAGCGTATACCGGTATAGCTGAGTGCACACCTGTCGATGTGCACCCTCCCATTCCCTTCCATCTCATGGAGGGGCCTACTCTTACTGACTCGCTCCCATCCATCCCTGTCGATGGGACTACGATGTAGGTCTTTCGTGCTCACTATGTGTGAGCATAGAGGCCCACATCCACATGGGTCGCCTCTTCCATCATGAGTGCACATATGCAATTGATATGAACAAATTTCAAGTTGTATTCTTTTCCAACATTCTTGTAGCCATATCCATAATCATGAGCATTGACATATTCTCATATCTAAAACATAACATTCTCATAGCCATAATCATAATCATAAGCATTGACATATTCTCATATCCAAAACATAACATTCACATCACCCTAATCATACTCTTGCGAGGAATACATGGTAATAAGGCATAATGAATATTTAAAACAGCTAGGTAGCAATTCATTATGCAAATAGCAACCACCCTAACACCATTCTATATGATGCACTTGCCTTTACCCACGAGTAGCGGAGTGGCGCAAAATTGGAGCCACTCCTGGAGTCACACCACTTGAAATAATTTGCATACAGCTCAAAATCATGCCACCATAGCAAACCCAAAACATAAAACAACACATCGAACCTACGCCCGACTCTGAAACCCTGAAACCAGTCTGTTGCCAATCGGGATAACAGACTTCAAATGACCATACTTAAGTCCTATAACTCCAAATTTAGTAAACGAGGATATTATCATGATCTACAGGAAATTTCCCAACTTTTTCTAAGTATTGAGAAAATTAAATTCGGCTTCTAACTAGACCTAAATTGCAAAATCGCGCAGATGCTGTCAGCAGTGGCACATTCCGAACAGCCTTCAGTAAAACAGCCATAACTTTTAAATTGCTAAACCAAAATTCATGATCTAGGTCTCTAATTAAAGATAAGACAAAGATCTACAATGTTCTCAACATCTATCCCCTTTGGAAACGACTCTAAAGTACCCTAAACCACATCCCAAAACAGCAATCTGTTTTGGCCGAACACACTGAAAGAGCTATGAAAATAGATCCAACAATCAAGTCTACCAAATCCACTTCTAATTGCAGCCACCAAAACCCCAAAGGAACCGTTAAAACAAATACCTTCCCGGAGATTGATGAGCCCAATGATGAACTCAAATATCCCTAGAATCTTGCAGTAGGGAGACGAAGGGGGATTTGCAGTTTGGAAGGAGGAAGGACACTAGGGGAGAGGAGGAGGTGGCTGCTACTTGGGAGGGAGATGAGGAGGCACAAGAGGAGATGAGGGGCACAAGGGGAGTTGAGGGGGAGGTGGGGCTAGGGTTAGGGAAACATTTTCCCACCACAAGGGCCCAAACTTACCCCCAAAACCCCCTAAATAGGCCCCTACTGGCCCAATCCCCCATCTACAGCTTTCTTTAATCCTAGACAAAGATCTCCGATATTACACTTTGAGGGATCTTTTTATTCTTTTCCATACTTTTACATTTATGATCTTCAAGTTTATTACCATCAAAAATCTGATTGGGTGGTGTATGGCCCTTATAGACTGT
This sequence comes from Rhipidocladum racemiflorum, assembly GCA_036346355.1. NCBI lineage: Eukaryota > Viridiplantae > Streptophyta > Magnoliopsida > Poales > Poaceae > Rhipidocladum > Rhipidocladum racemiflorum. The sequence goes on from CM070571.1 coordinate 29,256,136, forward strand.
AATATCCCATTTTTTGCGTTTAATGCATTTATTAAGTCATTTCAATTTTGGGATTTTTTTGGAATTTATTTGGATTATTTGATATTAAATTAAATTAAGCCTTTTATTGAGTTATTTAAATTTTTGAAAAAATTATATAAAGTTTTATTAGAAATACTTTATTTGAGCTCAAAATGTCTTAAAATATTTTTCAAAATTTTTCTAGAACTTTTCTGGTATTTTTGCTATTTTTCTCGCTTTATTTGAATTACTAGAATTATGTTAAACTTTAAAATAAAAAAACTCTAAAACCCTATTGGGCCGAGCCCAATGGAGCAAGCTTGATAGCCAGACGCCTTGTAACCATTTCCACAGATAGCAAACAATGACCTAGCAGGACGTAGGGCTATTACCCACACCGGGGGCCCGAACTTGGGTACATCGGTGCGTGGTTCGTTCTCCTCCTCGCCGGCATTACTCACCTCTTTTTACCCTCACCCACCAGCGCCGAGTGCGAGCTCCTCAGTCTCCGACCACCGAGATACTCCTATAAGGGACCGCTGGGAGTTTCGCCCGCAAAAGCACCCCTATCGAACTAACTATCTCCCTCGGGGAGATAGCCTGCAGGCCAAAAATACCGACAGGGGCGCGCCAGGTAGGGGGCTAGCGGTTGGTTTGTCCAGACATCCCTCTGGTTGATCCCGGCCTTCCGCTAGATAGAGTCGCTTGTCTGGTGTTGGCGGGTTCGCACTCTCAGCATCCGGAGGCGGCGAAGGCTAGCAGCGTCCAAGGCACATCCCGGCACTCTCACCAGACATGGAATCGTCTCACGCCGCCCCCATAAGGGGGGCGCCCCTGGCTTTGCCAGGGCGCCCGGTTCAGCGGCGACTAAACTTAGAGGCGGCCACTCCGGCCCAAAATTTGCACGCCGTTCGTCTCCTCCTAGACCACCCTCTGGTGGGACTCGCAGGAGACACCATGGCGGCACCGTGGCTTTGGGACCTCGCTGGGCTTGTGGAGGTGGCCCAACTTCGGGTTGGGACGCCCGCCCGGTCAAGTACTATTGGCACCTCTCGGTCTGCGGCGTGTGCTGACCGTGCCCAAGCTTCCAGCCTCCCAAGCAGGAAGCGCTCTAGCCAGGAGGGCCAGAGCAAAGGTAAGGATACGCGAGACCCGGGTCCCGGCTCCGTAAGGAACCATGAGGACCTGGGGGCTCCTCTGGAGGAGCATCGCCTGCGGCGTGGAGGTGATCTGCGCGATCATCTGCAACGCCGCCGTGCCTAGGGGCAGGGCCGCGACAAGCGGGCGGCCCCTGGGAACGAGAGCTCCTCCCATGAGTCTCACGTTCGGAGGAGGGAGGAGCTCCCCTCCTGCCGCTCTTCGGGGAGTCGGGGTCCGCACTCTCCAGCACGGTCTCCGCACCGGGGCTCAGGCGAGTGACCCGACTCCCCCTACAGCGTCGGGTGTCAAGCGTTTTCCCGACGGCTGCGCCGTGTGGCGTGGCCTGAGAGATTTCGCCTGACATTCCTTGAGAAGTACGATGGCACCACCAACCCAGAGGAATTCCTGCAGATCTACACCACAGTGGTGCGGGCCGCTGGAGGGTCTGATAAGGTCATGGCCAACTACTTTCCAATGGCCTTGGCCGGGTCCACCCGGTCTTGGCTGTTGAACCTCCCGCGGGGCTCAGTGCACTTGTGGGGGGAGTTGTGTGGCTTTTTCGTCACCAACTTCCAAGGCTCATACACACAACCAGGCATGGAGGATGACCTCCATGCCCTCGAGCAAGGGAGAGGGGAGTTGTTGCGTGACTTCATCTGGCGGTTCAGCCATTATCGCAATACGTTCCCCCAGATCTCCGAGCAGTCGGTTGTGACCGCCTTTCGGAGAGGCGTTCGGGACCGCAAGATGCCGGAGAAGATGGCCACCCGCGAGGTCACCACTACCTCCGAGCTTTGCTCCCTGGCGCACAAGTGCGCCCGGGCAGCAGAAGCTCGGGGGCCGGTGTCTGGGTCTACGGGTGGCCATGGGAGAACCTCAAGGGGTTCTGGTCCAGCAGGCAAGAAGACAAGGGGGCATGAGGCAGGCGAGACTGGGCTAGTCTTGGTCGCTGAACGCGAGCAAAGGGATACCCATTCGCAAAGGCACGACCACTGTGACTAGCGGGGCGACCGACGTGGACGGAGGGACGACGATCATGAGGAAAAGGAGGGCCGGCCCTTCTGCCCGATCCATCGGACTAACGATCATGACCTCGCAAGTTGTCAGGTCATGGCCGACATGGTGAACTGACGGCTCGAGGAGCGCTGCCCTCGCAACAACGATGAAGACGAAGACCCCACTCTGCTGGCCTTCTAGCGGGTGGACCACACCATGGCATACATTCATGGTGGTTCGACCACCTACCCCTCCAACACGGCGTTCAAACGTCTGAGGAGGGAGGTCTGTGACACGGTACCGAGCGTGGGAGCTGGTCGGATGCTGAAATGCTCGGAGGAGCCGATCACCTTCAGTCAGGCCGATCACCCGAAGAATACAACCGGCCTGGGTTACCTTCCGATCGTGGTTTCACCCACGATTTGGAATGTGAGGCTTGGGCGGGTGTTGATGGACAGAGGGAGCACTATCAGCCTCCTTGTCCTTCGGGGCATTCCATGCGCTCCAGATATCTTGACGGGAGTTACGCCTGACGTTGCCCTTCTATGGGGTTGCCCCGGGGGCTGCCTTGCAGCCCCTAGGCCATATACGCCTCCCCATCACCTTCGGGGAAGAAAGCAACTACCAGACGGAGATGGTGGAATTCGAGGTCGCCGACATCGACCTCCCGTTCAACGCCTTGCTTGGCCGACCTGCGTTGGCCAAGTTTATGGCGGCAACCCACTACGCCTACATGGTGGTGAAGATGCTAGGGCCCGCTGGCCCCATAGCAATTCGGGTGGACCGGTCGGAGGCTTTGCGTTGCCACAAGCACTCACTAGACTTGGCCGGCGCCACCTGTAGCCGGCAGGCCGACGCCGCCTGTCTGGGAGCCCCTCAGGGCCAGACCCGCACCTGTCTGGCTCTTTCAGCGAGGTCAAGGTGGTCTCCCTGAGTGAGGCCGAACCCGGGAAGACTGTCTCCATTGGTGCCAGCCTCATCGCCAAATAGGAAGACGCACTCGTCATCTTCCTCCAGTCTAACTCTGACGTGTTTGCCTGGCAACCGTCCGACATGACTGGGGTCCCCAAGGAGGTGATCGAGCACTAATTGGCGACGCTCTCAGAAGTGCTCCCGGTCCGACAAAAGGTCCAGAGGCAGGCACCTGAGCGGCAGGACGCCATTCGGTAGGAGGTAGAGAAGCTGCTACGCGTAGGGATTGTCAGGCAAGTCTCTCACCTCGAGTGGCTTGCCAACCCTGTGCTCGTCAAGAAATCCAACGGGAAGTGCCGGATGTGTGTTGACTTCACCGACCTCAACAAGACCTACCCGAAGGATCCTTACCCTCTGCGATGCGTCGATCTCATCGTCGACTCAACGGCAGGGTGCGAGCTGCTGTGCTTTCTGGATGCGTACTCCAGGTACCATTAGATTAGCATGGCGGCGGAAGACGACGAGAAAACCTCTTTTGTAACCCACATGGGCATCTACTGCTATGTCAAGATGGCCTTCGGGTTAAAAAATGATGGTTCTACTTATCAGCGTGCAATGCATATCTCTTTCCGCCCACAGATAGGGCGGAACCTTGAAGTGTACGTTGACGATTTGGTCGTGAAAGTCAAGAAGGGCGAAGGGATGATAGAAGACCTGGAGGAAATTTTTGCCAACCTCTGGAGGATCCACTTGGAGCTCAACCCCGAGAAGTGCATGTTCGGTGTGCCCTCTGGAAAGCTGTTGGGGTTCTGCATGTCCCGTCGGGGCATTGAGGCTAACCCTGACAAGATAGAGGCCATCACACGCATGAAGTAGCCGGTGAGACTCAACCAAGTGCAGTGCCTTACGGGCCGCCTAGCCTCCCTCGGGCGATTTATCGCCCGATTGGGAGAGAGGAGCCTGCCCTTATTCAAGCTGCTGAAGAAGACCAATCACTTTGAGTGGACCGAGGAAGCCCAACGAGCATTCAAAGACCTGAAGCAGTACCTCTCCTCCCTGCCGGTACTAGTTGCCCCCAGGCAGGACGAGCCGTTGCTCCTGTACATTGCCGCTACTCCTGCGATGGTGAGCGCAGTACTGGTGGCAGAGAGGGAAGGCGTTCAAAAGCCAGTCTACTACATAAACAAGGTGCTACACGAAGCAGAGATTAGATAACCACAAAGCACAAAAGATGTTGTACGCTATCCTGGTGGCATCCAGAAAGCTGCGGCATTACTTCTAAGGACGGGAGATCACGGTGGTCACGGCCTACCCTCTTTGGGAGATCCTCCATAACCGGGAGGTTGAGGGTCGTGTCGCCAAGTGGCCGGTGGATCTGGGGGAGTTCTGACTTAAGTTCGCCCCTCGCACCGTCATCAAGAGTCAGAAGCTGGCAGAGTTTGTTGCCGAATGGACTCCCGTCGCTCCAGAAGCTGAAGAAGAGCCCACGCCTTCACCCTGGACTCTATTCTTCGACGGCTCCTTCAGGCTCGAAGGCGTGGGGGTTGGGGTCGTCCTGGTCTCGCCGACCGATGATGTCCTCCAGTACGTGGTCGCCCTAGACTTTAGGGCCACCAACAACGTCGCCGAATACGAAGGATTGCTGGCAGGGTTGCGTGCCGCCTCTGCTTTAGGCGTTCGGCGCCTCCAAGTTAAAGGCGACTCCCTGCTAGTCATCAACCAAGCGCGAAAGGAGTTCCAATGCCCTGACCCCACCATGGCTGCCGACCTGGCGAAGATCAGAAGAATGGAGCGTCGCTTCGAGGGGTTGAGATACGCCCATATTCCTCGACACGATAACCATCTGGCGGACGTAATTTCGCAGCTCGCCTCATCAAGATCTTATGTGCCGGTCGGAGTCTTTGAAGAAAGACTGTCACGACTGTCCGTCACTGCCCCCGAAGAGGGAGAGCGCGACGGTGTGGGCATCGGGCCTCCGGTTCAGGCTACGGGGATGGCGTGTCTATCCCTTCCCCCAACTCTAGGGGCAAAGATGGCGCGTCGGCCTCTGCCCCCTGCTCCGAGATGGTAGACGCCAGTGCCGCTCAGGCCACGCTAGGGGAAACGCCTGGCCAAGCGGAGTACCCAGGCCATCACCATTTGATCACCACCCTTGGCCGGGAAGAGCAATGGATGGACCCCATCCGTGCCTTCCTGCGAGACCAAGTGTTCCTCGACGATGATTCCTCAGTCGAGAGACTTGCACGAAAGGCCAAGTGCTATACTCTGGTAGGTGGGGACCTATATCGCCAGAGTAGAAATGGAGTAATCCTAAAGTGCATCACTCGGGAAGAGGGGAGCGCTCTGCTCTCTGATATCCATGGAGGCATGTGCGGGAGCCATATGTCAGGCCGGACGCTCGTCGGCAAAGTGTTCCGCCAAGGATTTTATTGGCCTACTGCCCTCCAGGATGCTGGCGAACTGGTGAAGCGATGCGAGGCGTGCCAATTTCATGCCAAGCAGATCTATCGACCTGCCCAGGCCTTATAGACCATCCCGCTCTCCTGGCCGTTCGCGGTCTGGGTGCTGGATATCCTTGGCCCGCTCCCGCAGGCCACAGGGGACTTCACCCACTTGTTTGTCGCCATTGACAAGTTTACTAAGTGGGTTGAAGCTGACGTGGTGCACGCCATCACGGCGTCTGCCGCTGTCAAGTTTATGCATGGAATCTTCACCCGCTTTGGAGTCGCCAATCGCATCATCACCGACAACGGCACTCAGTTCACCAGCACGGCCTTCCTCGAGTTTTGCAACGAAATGGGGACCAAGGTGTACTTCGCTTTGGTGGCCCATTCGAGGAGCAATGGCCAAGTGGAGCGCGTCAACACGCTGGTACTGAAGGGCCTCAAGACCAGAGCCTTCGACCGACTCCATAAGCGAGGGGGGGGCGATGGACAGAAGAACTCCCGACGGTACTGTGGTTGCTCAGGACCACACCCAACCGGGCAACTGGAGAAACACCCTTCTTCCGGGTCTACGGAGCGGAAGTTGTCCTCCCGTCCGAGCTGTCGCTCGGCTCTCCGCGCGTCTCGGCGTTCGCGAAGGAAGGCCAGGAGGACCATCGCAGGGACGACATCAACCTTCTGGAAGAGGTGCGCGACCGGGCAGCCCTGCGTGCTGCTCGGTACCAGCAGAGTCTCAGGCAGTACCATGCTGCCCGGGTCCAGCCAAGAACACTGGTGGTGGGTGATTTGGTCTTGCGCAGGATCCAGACACACACCAGCCTCAACAAGCTGTCCCCCGGTGGGAGGGCCCCTTCAAGGTGGCTTTGACCTCGCGACCCATGGCGGTACGATTGGTCACTAAGGATGGTCAAGAGGTGCCGAACTCCCAGAACCTGGAATTGCTCCGAAAGTTCTACCCCTATACCCCCTTGGGGTTTAGCGGGTTCCGCGCTCTCTCATTGACCAGGCAAGCTGTTTGCCTCATAGGCCTTTTTAATCGACATTTTTGAATATCCTTTTCTTGCATCCCGAAGGGCAGCAATTCTAAAGTGGGTGTTCTTGGTACCATCCGTGCGACAGCTTCTTGTTGATGAGTGATAACACCCAACGTTTGCGTCGAACAAGGACGGCTGACCAGGAGCGCGAGTGCGGCACAGTGGTTCAAATGCGGTGAGCACGCTACGAGTCATCCCCGCGAACACTGTTGGCCCAATACCCCTCCTGGGAACCCGCTACTTTATCCCGCAATGACACCGGTTAATCCTTAAAAACACAAGAACCTAAGTCCCAAGAAAGGAGGGAACCGAGACATTCCCCTTTGCGGTAGTTTGTGTTCGTTTGGCCTTCTTTCCACGCGTAAAACAATTACTTGTGGTTGCAGCAGCTACGTATACAAGCAACAGTGGAGTACCGGAACATTGGCCAAACTCGTCGTCGCGCCACGACCAACCCAGAGGCGGATCGTCCAATGATCAGGTCAAACTAACACAAGCAAAATATGGCCAAGAAAGCATTCAGGTAAAGCCCAAATGCACTGACTTCATTGGGCTTACTGAGATAAGTTTTTTACATGCAAGAAAAAAGGGAAAGAAATAGAGAAAAGCAAAAAAAGGAGCGCGACCCGGGCGATCACTCGTCACCGGTGACTTCAATGTGCCCGGCTGGGTCCTGGGCCTCCGCCGCCGCCAAGTCGGCGTTGGGCTCGAGGTCCGCCACCTCCATCAACCCGGCCACCTACACCGCCACCTCATGCACGCGCGCCTGCGCCTGAGCTTCGTCCCCTTCAATGCCGGCCACGATGGTCAGCGGATCGAAGGAGGCGTCACGGTTGGCGCAGCACGCCAGCACAAATGTGGCGGTAGCCACCGCAACTTCCTGCCCTTCTTGGGCTGAGCGAGCAGCCAAAGCACTTGGCAAGCCGCCAAGGGCCTCGGCAACCCGGGTGATGCTGTGGGCATATTGCAGGGCCGTGGACTCGATGGGGTCGCGGAGGACCACCCCCAGCGGTCCCAGACTCCTCGCCATGTGCTCAAAGGCTGGGCGGAGCATGACTATGAGGTTGTGCAAGGTGCGGTGCAGCTCGAACCGCGACTGCCCCAGTCCCACCTCCGCCTCTTGCGCCCGGGCGAGAAGGGCCACGCCCCGTGGCCCTCTCCTGGGATAATAGTTCTGCCCCTCGCTCCCTCTCCTGGGATAGCTCCTCGTGCAGCACCGCCATCTGCTGTGATAGCTGCGCTTCGCGCTGGATGGCTGTCGTGAGGAGGTTGCTTAAGGACACCTGCGCCATGCTGAGTTCAGACAGCAGCGCAGCCAGGCTGGAGGATGGAGGGGCGAGTATGATCGCGGCAGGCCGGGCAACTGTAGTAGAGGTGCTTGGCAAGCCGTGGGCGGAAGTCCCCGTTGCGACGTCTGGCACCGCGGGCGCTGGTCCAACAGGGGTGCTTGAAGCGGCCACCCTTAGAGGCGACTGGAAGGCGAAGGAGGCCGCCCGAAGGGCGAGCCCACCCTAGTGGACACATGCGGTGATCCTCGGTGCTGGGGGTGTTAGCGCCACTGAAGAGGGCGCCGACGAGGCCGACATCGGCAAAACCGGTGCCACCTCCGGGGCGGTAGTGGCCGCCACCCCGGACGAAGATCCCATCACCCCGAGAGCGCTCATAGACGCGGTGGGGTCGGCGACAGCCGAAGTTTGGTCCCCGGTACGAGGCCTCTTGGGGTCTACACTTGGGGGGTCAGGAGATGTGGGCCACTTGCCTGCACTTCGGTCATCCGCGGGGGCCGGGTCCCTGATCCTCAAGGGACCACGGGCCGGCAGCGTCGATGGCCCGATGGGGTCCATGGCGGGAAAGCGACTCACGATGTGAAGCCTCTCCGTGGACCCCAAGTCGCAGAGCGGTCTGGCCCCATTAGGGAAATCCAGACTGCCCTGCACCGACGAGAGGAGGATGGTCAGCCATCTGGAGATGGCAGGATCACCCAGGTTCCCTACGCCTGAGAGACAAAGAAGAAAGGCGGGCACTGTCAAAGCAGCAGCAACTACGTAAGAGGATGCAAATGTTTGAAGAATGGAGACTTACTTCCCGGGTACGTGTGGGTCATGTCGTCATCCCCCGTATACTGCCACGCTAGGCAAGCACGCATACGAAGGGGGCTGATCCTCCAAAAAACGAAGTCCCAGACTACCATCGCCCCGGTTAACTCGGCGTCCCGCAGGTGGGTGATGCGGGCCGCCATAGCTTGGAGCTCCACCGTCTCCTCGATGAGCGAGCCCCAGTTTTCGCCACCTCTTGCCGGTGCGGAAGGCACCGCTAGGGCATCAATCCCGCTGTCATCAATGGCATACAGCCAGTCGCTCCGCCACGTCTTCCAGTTGGATCTTGCCTGGAAGGGGATGTAGCACGGGACTAGCCCATCGCGGAGGCGAATGTGGCAACTCCCCGAAACCTCGCTATTAGCGACGCCGCGGAGAGTGAAGAAGTACCGAAAGAGGGGAAGATTCAGCATCACCCCCATGAACATCTCGCACAGGTGCGCAAAGATGGCGAGGGTGACGATGGAGTTGGGGGTGAGATGAAGGTGGTGGATGTCGTAGAAGTGAAGGATGGTGAGGAAGAACTCGAAGAAGGGCGGCACCAAGCCCGCAAGCACTCCCCAGGCAAAGATGACGATCTCCCCGGGCTCGCACCATGGCACGAGGCTCCCGCGGTCGAAATGCAAGGCACCCTCGGGTGCGAGCTAGGAGAGCACCCTCACCCTCTCCTGGTCGGTGGTTGAAGAGGGGAGAGCTTGCACCATCGAAGAAGAAGTAAGTTGCCAAGGAAAAAGACAACAAAAGGTGGGAAGCGGTAAGCGCAAGGGTCCTAGGAAGCATGAAATCATTGGGCATGAAGATGTGGGTGTATTTATACCCGGCGCATCGATGGTTCGCGAAAAACAGCAAAGGGACGCGACGCTTCGGGACCCGAGGAAAAAATGGCAGAAGTTGAGAAGGCTAAGGCGGTTTGGGGTACTGAAGACTGAGATGGTGATCAGAGGGGGCTGAATGATCCCAAATAAAATTTCCCCCACTCAAAGTACTCAAGATAATACCGCAAAGAAAATGTTGCCCCTCAAACTCGCAAAAACCCGCAAAACCGGAACAACAAGACAACTATGTGTATCCCTAACTTACATGGATGAGAACCATGAATCATGTGAGGGATTTTTGAATCACAATCCTGGTTTTCAAGTGTACAAATCAAAGAGTAATCAATTCAAATACTTCTTTTCTAAAAGAGATGAAGCCAAAACACAAAAACCTCTTTTAGAAAAGCAAAAGCAGATTTTTCAGGAATTGTCCTCAATTAGAGTAGGTGGATGGTGGACTTATGTTGCTCTAAAATTTTTGGGAATTTTTCACCCTGTGAGAAGATGAGTCGTCAAGCACTCCACCAAAAATCACCACCAAAATCCTAATACAAACATCAGGAAAAATCAAGCACTACGAATAGTTAGGATCTTCATTCAGGAATTTTGGGGCTCGGTTTTCACCTCATAGCTCCCAAATGGTGAAACCAGTGGACTCCAAAATTTTTTCACAGATGGATATATGAGTCAATCACCTTCTACAACAAGAATAACTCAAAAAGGATTTTTCTAGATTTTTCTAAAAATTGAAGACTGACTGCTGCGCGAAGAACATGTTCAAGACAGATTTGCAATCTTGATAGAAACTTGATCTCTAGTCTATCCTAGGGTGCAAGAAAGATGTAAAACCAAATGAGCACCCTCAAGACATCCTTGATCAACAGAATTTAGAAGGAGAGAAGACAAATCAAAATTGCGAGAAAGTAAATTGCGAGAATTTACATGCAGGAAAGTAAATACTGAATTTAAATTGCGTAAAGTAAAGACATAATGTAAATGCGGATTTTAAATTCACAAGAATGTAAATAAAATATTTGTATTTTCTGGTTGGAAGGTTTACAAAGCCTCACTTCATGTGGGCAAAGCTCAAATGAGCAACTCAAACCTTCAAGTGAGGGAGGGCACCCGTCCCCCTCTATTTATACTACTCTAGGGCCACCTACCACCCTTGGATGAGTCCCAAACCCTAGGGAACTCCACCAAGGGCTAGGATTAACCCACTAATTTCGCCCCACACATGGGCTTTACATGGGCCACATTGCCCATACATGGGTTTTAAACAAAACTCGGTCAACCCGATGCAACAAGCCTTCATCCGCCGGACTTTACCGCTCAGTTTCCGCCTCTTCGAGCCTTCAACCCGAACAGGAAACCTTGAGCCACCTCAAGTCCATTTCCATGACGTCCAAGTGATCCTGGTTTGAGCCCAACCATCTCGTCGACATCCTCGACCACTCCGGACCTCGGTTCTCCCAACCTATTCTCGGTACTCACCGACGACCATAGCTGCCTCAATAACCTGTACCACAAGGACCAAACCATTTTGCACATTCCACAATACACATACATTTTTCTTGCTGCATGTTAGTCCACAATTATCATTAATTCAAACATGCAATGCCCAGTCAAATCAAACTCAAACCTGAGCACACCTTGCTCAAATAAAGTCAAATACTCATCACAAATAAGGATGGACCTCCACATGGTCCTTCAATCTCCCCCTTGATGAGTATATTGACAAACCACACAAAAGGCATAAATTTGAGTTTGAAAACGAAGGAAGAAAAGCAATTTGATTGCAAAATCATATTTGGTCTAATTGAAAGAGAAAGAAAGATCATGACCAAATAGATGAAAAGATTTTCAGAGCTCAACACAAGAAAGAACAATTTTTCGACAAGAGCTCCAAAAACCAAGAAATCCTCCAAAAAAGCTCAAAATTGCTCATGATCCAAATGCAAGGACAATTGTTCAACATGATCATGAGAAAGCATTTTTTTAATTTTCTTCCCTCTAAGATGCCTTTTCTACGTTTTCTCCCCCCTTTTTGGCAATATAGGCATCAAGAGAGCAATTTTGGCATGAAATGCAACCTAGAAGAGCTTTGAGGATTATGCAAGTGACCACTTAGACAAATTATGACACCAAGCTACTCAAGTTCAGATTATGTCATCCTAAGTCATATCCAATGGTATATTTCAATTTTTGCTAACTAGCTCAAAAGAAGTTATATTACTTTGGCATGATTTCAACAATAGCAACACTTAGCATAACTTCAAGATTAGAAGCAAAGCCAACCAAATGAGCAAATGGATATACTAGAGTTCAACCTAGTCAACACTTTGGGAAACTACAAGTCCATAAGAGAAGCCTCACGCTCAATCATCTCTTTAAATGCAAATTTTTAGATTAATGCTCATAAAGCGGTATGAGAGAGTTAGGCTTAGTGAAGCACATCCTCGACTAGGAGCCATCGACAAAGGCCTCCTAAGCTTCACTCTCCTCCACAAACCTTTGAGGGCTTAGAGAGTTTATCCTAGAGAAACACAACCTTGACTAGGACCATCGACATAGGTCTCCTAGGCATCACTCTCTTCCTCTAGTTCTTTTTGCATTTTTTTTGGTGTATTGACTCAAGCCATTAGCAACCATCTCAAGCAAGAAGCTTAAAAGAGTGGTTTTGGTCATACACACTTCATTCCAAGTTCATCCCAAGTGCAATGGGAAGCAGTCTCGTGAATGAAGAGTGTTGAGTTCAATTTTAGCACAAAAGAGTCAATTTGTATTTTCAGCACTTAGACTCATGAGCATTGTTGAGGATTCTAGAATGAAACAATGTAGCTAACCCAAGTTGCTCATGTGGCATTACCTGGGTCCTCGGATTCGGATCGGACGGCTCTGGAAGCTCACGAATACGGTGATGTTGCTGCGGCACTGGCTTGCCGGAACCGAGGAAGATGACACACGGGACGGCACCTCGGGGTAGATCCGGCGAAGTGAAGGTGTCCCACGGGTGCGCCTAGCTTCAAGGGTTTCGGACCTGGGCTTGAACGCAACGGGGAAGCGGCGGACGGCGCTGTAGAAGGACGTTTTCGCGGTGGCTCTCGCGTGTTACTCCAACGAGCAATTGACGGTTAGTGGCGCAGAAAGCTAGGGCAAAATGTGCGCACGAAAGAGGAGGTCACGATGGTGGCGGCGGCGCATTAAATAGCGCCCTAGCATCCGTGAAAACCAGGGAAACCGAGACCCACACGTTCACCACGGCCCAAAATTTTGGTCCGGTGTCGTTCGCGACAGACCAAATAGTTGGTCCGACGTCGCTCACGACGGACCAAATATTTGGTCCGACATAAACGTGTTACGCTCGGTTGGCGGCGGAGTCCGACGCGAGCATGAACTGGGTGACGTGGCGCAATCACAGCCGTCGGATCGAAATCCAATGGTTCACGCGAATTAGGGTTTGGGTCAGGTTTTGGTCCGGCGTTGTTGGACTCGGTACGGCGTGAATGGTCCGGCGCTGTTTGGTCCGGCGTGGATTGGTCCGGTGGGGCTGGTTCGGTCGGACTCGAATGAGACTCGAGTCTGACTCGGGTCGGTTGAACAGTGAAACCTACTAGGGGTTTACAGTGATTTTAATTTTTAAAATAATTCTAGAAATTCAATTAAATCGAGAAAAAAATAGCAAAATGCTCAGAAAAATTCTGGAAATACTTTGAGACATTTTGGACTTAAATAAAATATTTTCAACAAAATTTTATATGAAACTTTTAAATATTTAAATAACTTGAAAAGGAATAAATTCAAACTAAATCCAAATAAATCCCAGAAAATTCCAAAAATTCAATTAACTCAATAAATTAAATAAAAGCACAAATTTTGGGATGTTACAGGAATTTAATGCGTGAATGAGTGGCTTTAAAAAGCCCTAGGGAGTCACACGAATCACGGATGCTGAAACAAACATGGTGGCTTCACGGCGGCGCTGTCCGAAACAGACTCGGTGAGGACGACGTCCTGAGACCGTACATGTGTCACAATGAATGGCCAAGATGCACTTCGGTATGGCTCAATCTGTATCGGACATGAAATTGGACGTCAGCAACCAATTATGGTTTCAATCTAACCACAACGTTTGGATCATGATCTGACAGTCACGATAACACAAGGTGGGTTAACGGCTTGGGCTATAGCTACAGGCCAGATTGGGTAGGACTCTACAGGGTTCTGGCCCAAGAGGCTTCAAGACAATTATCCATAAATCAAATAAATTCAAAATAAATAGCAAAAATACCTAAATAATTCTAGAAAAATTCTATAAAATATTATAAGGCATTTGGGACTCAAATAAAATATTTTTAACAAAACTTATTTAAACTTCTCAAATTTTTAAATAGACTTTAACAAAAGGCTTAATTCAAATAAATTCCAAATAATCCAAACAAAATCCAGAAAAATTCTCAAAAATAATAAATGATTAATAAATCCATAAAATGCAAATTTTGGGATGTTACATAAACACGAAAGCCAAAATTGATGGATGGGGGGAGTACTCCATCATTAGATGATGGGGTATAATCGAGTTCATGACCTAAAAAAAAATCTTCCGAAGATGAACTCTCATGGATGTTATCGTCGTTATGGTAAATTCAAGCATTGTCGACTTCCATAGGGCATATGCCCTAGTTCTCTGCCTCTGAGATAGGGGCAAGTATGAAATCGCTCTTACTCCCATATTTTGCCTCAGGATGTGGCGCTTCTGCTGTGACCTCACCTGGTTTGGATAAAGTTGTTGATTGTGATAATTCTGCCTAAGTAACATACTCGAAGTAGAAGTCACACTTACATTCTTCTTCCTTGATGAAGTCATCGGTGGTGAGGTGACCGTAGTCAGTGAGATTGAATGAGTTTTCTTCATCCATTGCTCACCGTGACAACATATTTAACTTTAAAGAGTTGATGACTTGACGGACACTTGGCCGTCCTTCTAGCACCAACTGTCGATGTTCAAAACCCGAGGGTCCCTAAATCGAGCTTAAATAGGAGTGGGCATTCAGTTTTTTTGTTTTTGTTTTGGTTTCTAAATAATTCTATTTCTGGAAACTGTAAACCAAATTTCTGTAGCTAAAATAAAAAAACTAAATCGAGTTAATCAAAATATTTTGGTTCAGTTAATTTAGTTTTTTGGTTAACCGAATTTGCTAGTAAACCCCTACAAGTGACCATGACAATGTCCTATTAATTTACATCACTAGATTCTCTTGTAAGCATTCTACTGGACATTTCTATTCTTTTGACCATAAAATTGTACTATAAAAACATATATTGTAGATTAATGGAAAGCATTTGTTGAAGGAAACCTTTCCTAGGAAATCTGGATCAGCAATTTAGTTCTATTCACTTCACATTTTGTTGAGAACAGTTCAGGTTGATCAAGCAAGATGGAAAGCATTCAAATGTATCAAAGAAGTCTAGAACTACTTATCAACACACATTGATAAATCAAAAGGCAAACACTTTTTGATAACCTGATCCATGATGAACTTGTAATTGCACTTGAACCCTGGGTCAACGCTGACGCTAACCCATCCATCCTCCTCACAATCGCCAAGGAGCTCCACCAGCAAGTCGATCTCCACAGCCCTGAACTCTTCCATGAGCCCCCACGTGAGGTCCGTGTCGACACCGCGAGCGAAGATGATGGGCAGCATCTCAGGTCGAATAGCGTGTGTTGCCCCACGTGCTGCATCCAGCGTTGCCCGCAACGCGGACACAGGGGGCCCTGGTAGCCGTGGCGAGGGGCCATGCAAGCCTGGAGGGGTTGCGCGTGAAGAGGAGCGCCTACGCAGGGCGGGACTAGAAGGCACATGTGAATTCAACAATTGCAATATCCTAATTTTTGCTTTTCTTGCATTTATTACTCCTTTTGAATTTTTGAGATTTTTTTAATTTATTTGGATTTATTTGAATTAAGCCTTTTAGTGAAATTATTTAAATATTTGAAAAGTTCATACAAAGTTTTATTAGAACTATTTTATTTGAGTTCAAAATATCTTAAAATATTTTCTAGAATTTTTCTAATTTTTTTTGATAATTTTACTATTTATTTTGAGTTAATTTAATTTCTAGAATTAAATTAAATAGGAAAATCTCATTAAATTGTGAACCCTAGTGGGCTGAGCCCATTGCGACCCAACCCAATTCAACCTGCGTCACCAGCCCGTATAACCCAAGTACCGCAAAATCCTAACCCTGGTTCTAAGCCGTTCGATTCCAATCGTGTGGTCTGGTTTGCATTTGTGAGGATGAAAGAACTTAGGGACAATATGCTTCGTGATATTGCTCTTTACATAACCCATTTGCATTTGTGCAACACAAGCAGCATTATCTTCATAGATAATAGTAGGGGTATCGACGGTATTCATATCACTTGACTTCTGGACGTGGTTAATTACACGTCTTAGCCAAACGCATTCCTGTGAGGCTTCATACAAAGATATAATCTCTGAGTGGTTGGTAGAGGTGGCTAACAAAGTCTGTTTGAAAGACCACCAAGAAATAGCTGCACCACCACAGAGAAATACAAAACCAGTCTTAATTTTGGCACTATGGGGATCAGATAGATAGCCAACATCCATATTTTCCTCCATGGTTAAGTCTTGGTCCTTCAGGAAAAACAATCCAAGATCTTAGGTACCTTAGAGGTATATGAGTAAAGTCTTGATATTAGCCCAATGTCTTCTGGTTGGAGCTACACTATGCCTTGCTAGCAAATTTACTGCGAATGCAATATCAGGCCTTGTGCAATTCGCAAGATACATAAGTGCACCGATAGCACTTAGATATGGGACTTTAGGTCCTAAGACTTCCTCATCTTCCATCCTTGGTCTAAATGGGTCTTTGTCCGCTTCAAGGGATCTTACTACTATGGGGGTTTTCAAAAGATGAGATTTATCCATGTCAAATCTTTCCAATACCTTTTTGGTCTAGGCAGACTAGTGTCCTAAAATTCCTTCAAGGAAATGCTCAAGCTACAGGCCTAAGCAAAATTTGGTTTTACCCAAATCATTAATCTCAAACTCCGTCTTGAGGTAAGCATTTGCTTCCTTTATTTCCTCTATGGTTCCGATGATATTCAGATCATCGACATATACCAAGATGATACAAAATCCATTCTAAAATTTCTTTATGAACAAAAAGGGACAATCATCATTATTTGAATATCCCTTCTTCAGGAGGAATTTACTAAGTCAGTTGTACCACATCCTTACCGACTGTTTTAATCTGAATTCAGCGACCCATATAAATATGCGGTCACTACATGTATCAACTGTATTGGTAAGTTTAAGCTTGCTGCCATTAATATTAAATTTTGGAACGTTATTTCACTCATTACAGGAGAACAGGTTTCATCGTAATCAATGATAGGTCTCTGCTAAAACCCTTGTGCTACAAGCCTCGCTTTAAATCTCACCATCTGGATATTTTCATATCTCTTCAGGATAAAAAATTTATTTGATCCTACAAAGAATATTTCAGAAAATTTTCAGTCAACAGGACCAAGAACTTTTCTCTTATTGAGCGAGCGCTGCCTCAATTGCTCTTTCATTTGACTCTATATGAGCGCTCCTGGCACTCTGCCATGGACTTTGGTTCTGGATCCAGATTTTAGCAATTTTTAGAGGCAAAATATGTCGACAATTGTAGTCTTTCTTTATATATAATTCTCCTGCATCACTCCGGGGATATCTCTTTATTAATTTCTTCCAGCTCCTCGTGATTTCCCACAACAATGAATTCTGGGTGTTCCGACTTCCCAGCGTTGGATTGTGCGCACAAATATACGCTGGGGTGATCATCTTCAGGATGGATCACTTCAGGGATGTTACCATCTTCTAGATGGCTCACTTTAGGGATTTTCTCAACATCAGGTTGAGCTTCTTCCACTGTCATGGGTAGTGTTCTCAATTGTTTTGTTCTCTATTTCTGCGGACATCTCCGTGAAATTGAGTCCCGTGCACCTGGAGGCCTCCCCCTCATTTTATCATGAGGGTCAAGAGTTGGTTCAATATCCTTCTAGGATATTTCCACTTTTCAGGTGCATATACTGCAGGTATATGAGATCTTTCCACTACCTTATGATTAGTTAAGGTATTTGGCAGATTATTAGCTTATTTGTTGCAGATTTATTACTTTATGAACTCCAAGTTCAGTCTCTTTAGTGCGTGGATCTAAGGACTCAGCATTCTTTATTGTGGTACTTATCACCCCCTAATGCCAGAAAAGTCCTTAGTAGAATCAGTGTACCGAGCCGTGTACAGATCTCCAACTTCCGGTGAAGTCCCATGGTGGTACGCTGTGGTGGAGAGATTGGCATGTATACAACACAGCCAAATTTTTTCGCAGATGGGAAATACTTAATTCTCTTCCATGCACCATCTGCAACGGGGAAATTTCATAATATGCAGTTGATTTGAGTTGAATTAATATCGCGGTGTGCAGCACTGCGTGGCCCCAGCAACTAGTGGGTATCTATTATTCTGCAAAAATGGCTAAGCAATAAATTTTATTCCTCTCCCGGCTATCGCCCAGGAGAAGTGATTTTCTTCGGCTGGGCACTGCTGGCGGGTCTACTCCCGCCGGTTTTCGACTTCTACCTCTCCGTCCTAAACTTCTACTCTATCCACAACATTCATCTTCCTCCCAACTCCATCGGGGTGCTGCCAGCTTCGCCTCCGAGACGGCGCGGCTTCGCGCTCCAGGTCCAACTGGAAGACCTGGCGCAACGAGTGGCTCTACATCGCGGACAACAGCGGCATTGAAGCCCTGGAGTTGCCGACTGGGCCAGCGGTCAGCAACCCCACCTGGGGAGCACACGTCGACGAGACGCCTGAGCTCCGGACAATGCTGGCCCGCGTGGACCAGCTGCGGATAGCGGGCCTGACAGGAAGCATGGTTCTCCAAGATTTCATATCTCGGAGAATCAGCCCCCTGCGCCACCGTGCCCGCCCGGCCTGGCAGTACACGGGCCCCGATGACGTGACCCGGACGGTTCCCGGAGGTAGGCTACTTGTCTTTCTTTCTTTTTTGGCGCTTTTGGCGACTGCCGCCAAACTGACGGTGTTCTTTCTTCTCTCTTTTTTTTAACAGCCGCAGGGGACTTGAATTCCTCCGAAGTCGACGCCTGGATGGGACTGCTGGGCGCCCCCGGTGTCATCCCGCCTTTCCCGGCGGGCGCACTCCCACTTTGCCTCGTGGAGCCCCGGGAGCGCGTGGTGATCATCCGTGCCATGCCTGTCATGGACGCCACGGGACTGGTGAACACGCCGCTCCAAAGGGCCCTGACGATCTGGGACCCTCCTCCAGCTGGCGACCAGGGAAGGGGCAAACGCCCCGTTGACGACAGCACCCCTGGCGCCAGCCCCAAGAGGCTTCACGCCTCGGCAGGGGACACGATGACCTCGACCGCGCCGCTGGGCTCGACCGGGGCGGGGAGCTCTACGGCGGCTGCGGCTACGACTTCAGCTGCTCCCGTCGGGGTGGTTGAAGTAGTCGACGCCCCGGCCATAGCTCCGCCGGCACCGACCCTTCCGCTTCAATGATTCCTCTGAAAGTTAGAGGATCTAACTGTAAGTTTTCCTATACCACAAACATGGCATAAGAAATCTTCGGGTCTAGGAAAGTCTTTATGCTATGGCCAGCAGAATTACTAATTATTTTATCATAATATTCAACTCAAGATTACCCAGCCGGTCTACAAGATCTTTAAATATCTGAGTTTTCAACACAAACTTCAGGTTTTATATATGCGTAGTATAACCCAGAGAAGAAGGGAGGAAGTTTTCAACCACACATTTATTACACCCATTAAACTTAGCCATGAGTAGGTATTCAGTACAATCCTCTTTCTATCTCTGCATATGGGTATCATTCAGAACAATGTCATTAAGATATAAATGAGTACAACTGGACTCATGTTATAATATGACATTCTTCCAGTGCCAACTATAAGATCCTCGCTTCTGGCCATAGTCATAATTTTCAAATCACTTAGTGTGGCATAACTGTCTTCTAGACAAATTTATTCCTCCTTCGTTGGATTATACTTTGTTCTATATTAAAGGTATGACTTAACAATCAAACAATTATTGCATTAGGAAAATTTGTAGAATATAGGACAAGCATAGCACAAGAATGAGCAAATATTCTGGAAAAACACCTTATTTGACTATTATTGATAATTGCTCAACAGGAGCATAAACCAAATGTTCATGCTGGAACACAAATACTCAAACTGATAATATGTAGGGGGAGCCACCCAGACCATCCTTGGGCTATTTGAAGACTCGGTCATCCCCATCGGATTTGGAGGCTAACAACGGACCGCCGAGGGCACTCGTAGTGTTAGCACCCAAGCCCAATTGAGACAACGGTGAGACCCTTCGAATAACTCGGCAACAATCCTGGTATTCCCCCGGTATGCGACCCAAAGCTCGCCCAGGATCGCCCGCATACCGGTTTCCATTTCCATATCAATTCAATTTGCATAAAGGGGGCAACGAACTCAAAACCCCACAACCAAAGTACGCAACGCGGAAGCACAACAACCAACTCACACACGCACGAAGACAAAACCCGCCAAAGAACACAGACGGCACAAACGGCACCCTGACAACCACCCAGCAACACGATCCAACGAGAGAGAGAGCCCAACAGTATATTAAAGAGTTGTAACGAAGTAACCGAGTGTTCAACATAAACATGACATAATTTAAAAACTAGCTGTACAACAAAAATGGACACACAACTACCAAACTAAGACAAAAGTGTGACAACTCTGGAAGTGTCCTGCCCCTGAACACATCCGGGCGTAAGCAACGACGCCGACAGCCTCTACTCGGTGCCCCGCCCGATCACCGAGAGGCAGTACGGACAGAACTCACACCCGTCCGGATCCTCACCTGAAAACCACAAAGCAGAAGCATGAGTACAGAAGGTACTCGCAAGACTTACCCGTGGTCCATATATGACTGACTCGAAAGAATGTGAATTTGGATGTAGCAAGGAATCAAGCTTATGGTAAAAAGTGCGGAAAGGCCTAATTTTGTTGTTTAATTTCGTTCCACTACTCAATTTCATAGCTTTTATAGCACTTATGGACAACACCTATCACTAGAGTGAAATCTGAAACTTTACAATTAACGTAAAGCAAGTGTCAACATAAACAAGTATCACTACCATATCCAACTATTATCAAGTTCAAGTTATTACTACGTTGAAGTGTCGGATGATACAAGCGTGCTCAAGAGCGCGGCAATTCGAATCGGTTATTCACCCTGCAGGGGATCATCAATCGCACGACATGTGCCACAAAGAACCTCATGTCAACCCTCCTCCCATCCATACCTACTCGTTGGGCCATCTTCATGCGGTCCGAGCACCTAGCACCCCCTCGAGCGGCCCAAGCCCGGCTTGGCCCTCGAGAGTTGGCCTAAGCCTCGCCCTCAACCACGTCCAACCGCATCAGGGCATGACCCATCAGGCAGTATGCGATGAAAGAATAGCTTACCGTCCCATTCTCCGGCATGAGATTAACAAGAGGTGCTTGATCAACACGGCAAACAACGGATCGGTCCTCAACTGACATAGGAGAGACTACAACACTTGGGTCTCCACACCCAAATGATCCAACTCTCTCGCCCGGTCTCAATTCCACATTTCCAAACATAAACACAACCATTGCAACCCAACATTTGAAGTAAATTGTTCTCAAGCGATGGACCCAACCATCACTTGGCCCATACCCGACATCTAAGCAAAACTAAGCATGGACACAATATATTTACCCATAGACTAGCTCCAAGGAGGTGTTCAACAATTATCAAAGGGTGTACGTGCAACAAATGGGATCTAATACCATCACCACAAGCCAACTCCTAATGCATGACTTAATCACCCAATAAACAATTGATTCACAAAGATACAATTCATATACGGTTGAATATGCTTAGGTGCTTGCCTGATGCTTCTGCTTGAGGATTGACCACAACTTGCTCTTCGGCAATCCCCTCAGCTACCTCCGCGGAGTCGTTCTCTACACGAGTACAATGCATGAATGAGATGCATGCAATGCAATAGAATATAAATGAATGCATTTCCCCCGCCAAACAGTCCAGGCAACCCAGACAGTCCAGATACTTCACCTGGATAGTCTGGATAAGCCGGACATTCCGGACAATTTGTCCGGACACTCCGGACACGACGCATTTTGCCCAATGACCCAATGGATTGGAGTGTCTCCGAGTCCTACGACACCGCGAGGACCTGATCTACAACTTTCCTACACGTGGCTAAGCCGGAGAAGCTCCGAGCTAGCACAAAACACGAGGAAACGGCGCTCACTTGAGTAGCCCATGGCCAAAACTAGATCCGACCCAAGGAATGGCGTCACCTCCACACGATCCTACACTCTATACCCATACATCGCCTAGTCCACCCCAAATCCAACCACCCACCAAAAACCCTAACACTCCCAAAGTTACCCCCAACCCCCAATCTACATACCAAGCCCCAAATCCACCCCCATGGACGTCCTAGAACACAAGAACCCACGAATCAACTCCAAGAAGAGGTCTTACCTTCAAGGAGGATGAAGAAGAGGAAGGGAAAGCCGGGTTGGAGAAGGAAGACGCCGGCTTGGGGAGGAGGTTGAGGTCATCGAAGTAGGGAGGAGCCGGGGAGGAGCCACGGGAGGTCACCGGAGTGGGGAGACGCCGGAGACGAGCTCGGGTGGAGGAGAGCACACGGGATAGGTGGAGAGCAACAAGTGTGAGGTGAAGTGAGTGAGGAGCCAAGAAATGGGATTTTATACTCAAACCCCGCAAAGTCAGGACATTCCGGACCATTAGTCCGGATACTCCGGGTTAGGGCCTTCAGTCGAGCCAATCCGGATACTCCGGACATTTTATCCGGATACTCCGGGTTGAGTCCTTCGGTCACAACAACCCGAACACTCCAGACCTTCTGTCCAGATACTCCGAATTGCCCAGAATTTCCAGCGCAGGATTCGATTTTTCTCGCCAAGTTCGAACTAGGGTTAGATGTCGCATCTCAGTGCAAACCTCCCATGTCGGAGAGAAAAGTTTCTAGTTTGCAACTAAGCGACATGCGCATCTTGGATCATCCCGGATCCCAAATTGCAAAGCCCCAAACTTGGATGGAAACACATTTGCGAATTGGAGGGTTCAAGCTCAAAACTCACGGTTGAGCTTTGGGCACTACGAAGGGACGGTTTAGGCTACACTAGGGAGTTATTACTCGAACCCAATCGCAGCTACAGGCTAGTTAGGGCTTAAGTTTGCCGCGCGAGTCGAATTTAAATTCGGGGCCATGACATAATATGAGGCTCTTAAGGAGACTCAACTAATGGAAATGCGACATAAAGCAAAAGGGTGTAGAGAGACTATTCCAGATCTCCGTATAAGTCATGTTCCATCTCCTGGGAAACATTAGTATTCTTCTGGAATTCCACAAGTTTGGTACCAAGAAGGTCATCTTCCTCTATGGGCGAGTCACCATATCCAAGAAGGCTTTCCTTGAACTCGATCGTTGGGCCAGTGACATTGTCGTCTTTCTTTCCATCGTCTTGCTCAACGTCTGGTAGAGTGGTGAAGTGTGCCTCAACCTTATTTTCTTGATTTTTCTGGAATCTCCCAGTGGATTTCATGTACAATTCTGCCAAATTCTTTGCTGGTTGTAGCGTTCATTCAGGGAATTCCACAATACCAGCGGGTCCTCCTCTATCAAGTATTCGGCCTTCAGGTCCGAATGAAGATGGTGCCTCAGGAAATGTAAAGCGGCACATTTTGCGGGTTCGGGCACATCGGGTGCACCGGCTTCAGGCCGAGCAATAGCAGCTCCAAGTCCTCTAGCTGTAGGTTGATTTTGGCATCCATTGCCCAAGTGAGATAATTGCTGCCATCCAGGGCAAGCATAGTAAATTCCCTTTTTGCTATGTCAGACATATTCTATATGCAAGCAATACAAAATTTTACTATTGGTAAAGTATTATTTTGCATGCATCCTCATTGAATCAATAAAGTTTTGGTCTATATCTATTCAGTAGATAATTATCACAATTCTTCCAGAATTTTCCTAGCATTTAGCAATTTTTTGTTAATTATACAACAATTTTCCAGCATTACTTAATAACAGAAAATAAATTCCAACATCAATTAATCGTGGTATAATGCTAATTACATCTTATGTAACTCTTGTTGGTTGGGAGTGAAAACAGGTAATGAATTTCTCCGTCAGCTCGACTCATGGCCAGGTCAACCCGCCCCTAGGGCTCACATGAGGGAGGGAGCACTTCCCGTTTTCGGGTGCCAATTAAAGAACCAAGCCTCATGTGTGTTTTCCTAGACACCAATTGTCTTGCATCTGTTCCTTCATTACTGAAATCAAATCCCAACTACTCATGTCCTCAAAAGTTTCTAGCAAATTTTGCAATTCTCTGTTAATATTTGAGCAATTTTTAGAATTACTTATGTAACAGAAAAATCAATTTACCACATATTAAATATGGCAAAAGCTAGAAAATGAACCCAAGGTATGGAGCTTCCAATACATCCAATCAGACAATAACAGTAACAGATCAATAACGATCAAGAACGATCTGTAACAGTGCATTAGATCAATACATCGAATGAGACAATCTGCAGGATTTTGATCATGCGCGATTACTTATGTTCTTGATGCCGGATGTGTTGACTATCGCGTAGGATAGAGTCGCGTAGGACTTTTTTTCGACGATCCGAGTGGATGCCGGCTTGATGGTGAGTTGATTGCAGATCGGATCGGGCAATCAATCGCCGGTAGTAGTCATTCGTCGTAGTCGACGATTCCCCGCTTCTTGTGGTAGAGACTCGTGCTGATAACGTGTTGTGTAACTAGATTGTTCACCCACGCAATCAACGACACGCCAATGCAAGCACACAAACAGAAGAAGGAGAAGCACATCATACAAGGGGAAAACCTCTCTCTTTATTAGATTGATTGTTTCTGTACAAGGCAATGCCCTATATATATAGTGGAGGACCCTTGGAGATTAATTCGGATTCATCCACCAATGGATAGAGTCCTTCTCTCCGGGGATACAGATTCTATCCATATCATAATAGTGCTAACGTAATTGCTTGCATCAGTAGTTGTCGGTCCAACTTTTCATGAGCCAGGTGCACGGTAAACTAGCGAGGACCATGGACCAGGACCATAGACACGGGCCCGCATGTCAGTGACTAATATGTATTAGAATTTTCTTTTAATTCGGTTAAATCGATTTATGCCGTCAGCGTGACGTAATAAAAAGGTTTTCTTTAGAAAAATTATTCGATCAAAAATCAAAATAGTTGCTGACGTCATCATGAAATCATATTTCCTATTTTCCAGTATAAAAATAATTCAATAAATTTGGTTTAATCTTTTATTTGTTTTTTTAAACTTTAAATAGCTCGTTCTTACTCATACGAACTCCGATTGCCAGAGCCTAAACATTTGAAAAATCATGCTCTATTTAAAGGTAAGTTTTATTTAATTTTTGGAGTTGATTTTGTTCTCTATTTTTGGTATTTATTGTTTATTTATTCATTACAAGTAGACGTTGAAGTGCCGAGGGTTTCGAATGAGAGATGGTACTTCAAGATCAAGATCCAAAGTAGGAGAAAGAGCTTTTCCAAAGCACGTTGTGTTTTGACCATGTTGATCCCATGTTTTAAAAATTACCTTGTTTCAAATTATTGCATGCTAAATCAAATTAAAAATAATTTCAATTAATTTGGGTTAGCTAATCAACCTAATTATTGTATATCCACCTTGTCTTTTGTATGCCATGATCAGTTGTCACCTTAAGTTGATTTAATATTAGTTGGATGCTATTAAATTGCCAATATGAGTTGCTAGATCATCACTGGTATGCTTAGACATGCAACGTGTTATTGATATCATTTTAGAAATACAAATTTAATTTTGATTAATAGAATATGTAATGTGTTTCTAAAATGGTGTGCCATGTATTGCCATACAATGATGTTGATATGTAGAGACATATGTTGTTCTACATGGATGTTGACTTGTTGATGGCATATATTGCACAATAATCAACTGGGATGGGAAATGACTTAGGTTAGGGCAAGTGGCAAGAAGCTTTGTGCCATAGTGAGCCTATGTGGCAATGGGTTGATGAGTGCAAGTGAGGAAGGTGTGCTAATGTTGAGAGTTTGGAAATCTTGCCTTGGTCAATTAAAGATTTAACCTTGCAAGCCTTTGAACTAGGACAAACATACAACCACATGTCTGAAATAGGACATAGCTAGTTAAGTAAGTTACATATGTAGTGGCATGTGATACCTCAGGGTGCTAGTTACATAGGGGTGATGTCTGTGCGTATGCTTGACATCAGTCCAACGATATGTCGGTCCTATACTTCGACTCTGTGTGAGAGAAGGGATAGTGAGAGCAATACTGGAGAGGTTAATGTGTTAGGATAGAAGTTTTGAAAAGACTTTGTTATGATCATTCATTCGCATACTCTTTTATGGCGAGTCACGGCAGACACGGTGAATTGATTATATCTTGTGGGTAAAGTGTATAACCTCTGCAGAGTGTGTTAAACCTATTCGAATAGCCGTGTCTGCGGTACTGAACAATGCTCAAGAATTACAGTCAATGGTTAGATTTTGAAAAATAAACTTAGGAATGGGAGGTTGTGTGCCTATGGAAATGATGATGAAATTGGTTAGGCTATGTGCTAGTGAGTCATGAAAAATAAATGTGAAAGTTACTTAGTAATTGTATTTTTATGCATGTTAATCTTATGAAATGCTATTTTTATGCAAAAATATCACTACAGGCATTCACTTGGAATAAGTCATGCATGTAGTTAATAGACTTTCATTCTGTGCATGACTTGCTGAGTGCTTTATGTACTCACCCCCGTTGCAACAATACAAACTCCAGTTGAAGAGGAGTCTATGCTAGCTCTTGAGGAGGAGCTCTAGGAGGAGATGATTAATTAGGATGCGAGCCTTGTCAGTTGCCTGTGGCATATTGAAGGGTTACTATGAGTCTTCTTTTCCACTGCAGTTTCTTTTATTTCTTAGTTCAAGCCCTGCATGGCTAATTATTGTAAGTTGACCATAAGGTTGACCAAACAGGTTATATTAAATGATAGAAGTACTTTATGTTATTTTCGCTGTGTATGATTGTGATATTTCAACAATGTTGAGATTGTGTGCACTAGTGTGATCTTGGACTAGTGCTGAATACACAGAGGACTCGGATTTGCACATTCTGTTCTTAACAATAGTAGAGATTGGCACGAGGCGGGAGGGCAACCACACGGCGGGTTAGGCGAGGAGCAAGTGGAGCGTAGCCAGGTGGGGCAGGTTGCAGGAGAGCGGTCGGGCGTAGTCGGGTGGCCCGAGGTGAGGAACCACAGCTCGGCGGTGATGACGTGTAGGAGGGAGCGCAGCGCGTGGTGGTACAGTAGGGAGGGCTATGCGGCGAGTTAGTGATGCAGTGCTTTGACCTTTCGAGGAATAAAGAATGGGAATTTTGTGGAAAGAGCGACGGTCATTTGGCTGTTTGGTTCCCGGAATGAAAAAACCGAACTGAAAATCAAACACCAAATAGTGTTGAAATAATAACCGATTTACAAATTGAAAACTAAAAAACTCAATTTTTTAGTTATTTCGGTTCGGTTCGGTTCAGTTCGATTTTTTGATTTAAGTTAAAAAATGCCCACCCCTAGTACAAATGTAATTGGGGTTGCCTTTGCGTGAAGTCAATCAAGATTGTGAAAATGGGATGAAGGGAATGCTCTTTATTTAGTCACGTGTCTTGATAGAGTACAGACTTTTGAATGGGAAATGAAACACCAATGCTAATCTCAGAATTTTCAAATGTTGGAATTTTTCGGTGCTTTTTCTATCTTGTTCTTCTCTTGTATTCTGTTGTCCCAAATCCTTGCGCAAGTTTTCGATTTATACTTGATGAAGGGATGGTAGTTGTCATCTTCTAAGAGGTGTCGTCCCGCCAAAATATGCCTTTCTAACTAGTTTCAGGTCCGTGCGAAGGCTATTCAATGCCCGACCAATTTGCTGGTTGGAGCAACTAAATAAGTTATTCATGACCAGCACATACATAACTGGTTGGGGCAAAAAGGGCATACCTTATCCCCGACCAGTGTTAATTAATTGGCCAGGAATTTTTCAACGTTGCTAAATTCGACTATGGTAATGGACCATAGGTCTTATCTTTTCCTATGGGCTCATTTCATTCATGAACGCGTATGCCCAAAAGTAGAATAGGATATATTGATCATCGTCAATGAGTACAACATGGCCAACCAAGTATACACTTAACAATACTACCGGTAGCCCCGAAGGTAATGTTTCATTTCATTGAAACTCGATTTTTTACTAACATAGTGTTCATGTAGGTCCAACATGGCATATGTATGACAAAGGAAGGACAACGAAACTATGCAAAGTGTGAACATTCATTTTCGGTGAGAAATGTTGATTTCAAATGTTATATGCCATGAACATTGAGATGTGGACTTGCTCGATTGATTTGTGAATGGTATTTAAATGAAATATTATTTGTTGAGATATTACAGCTAAATACCTACTTTATAACTTGAGATTGTCTAAACTATAGCAAAGATCATGCCAAAATTTTCCCATATTTTCCATAGTTGTGCTATTATTGCAAAATGTGTACTTTACAACTTGACATTATATTAAAATGTAGGAAAGGTTATGCCAAAATTTTATCCTATTTTTTTGTAATTTTTATGTATTTATAATATTTTACGTAATTTTTTGGGTCTTTATCGGGTTTTTACAAATTTTTCAGCATTTTCTGCAACTTTTTCAATTTTCCACAATTGTTCCCCACATTTCCTTCACTCTGTTGATTTTCAAAGATAACCAGTTGAAAATCGTTCAAAAATAGGCAAAATCGGTCAATTTGTTTTATCATTTTCGCTATTGTTTTGACCACCAATTTAAATCTGGTTTGACTTTGTAATTCCTTCGATTTCTATTGATTTTTGAGCGATTTTCAAAGAAAATCGGTACCGACCACCTGACGATTTTCCAATGCGATTCGGTATTGTAAACAGTGGTTGGCATCAATACCTGTGTTGTGAGTCCAGACTTGAGGCACTAGTGTTGTGAGGGGGAGATGGAAGGCACAAAGGATCTCATCATGCTTTGAGATTCACACCGCCACATGTCATTGTTTTAGACATGGTGCCATAGCGTCAATCTATATTTACTACTATTAATAGCCTGCCCAAACCCCGCCATGTCGAATCGTTCGTTGTAGTTTCTACAATGAACGCAAATTACAATGAGCGGCTACAGTGATTTCATTTCTTTTACTTTTAAAACATTTTTTTTAAGAACTACAATTTCTATGGCGAATGCCTACAGTGATTTTATTTTTTAAAACAAATGATTTTTTTAAAATAATTTTTTATTTTAATTTTTTTAGTGTAATATTTTTTAAAAGACAATCAACACTTTTTTCCTTTTTAGCTATTCTCAAAATTAATTTTTTATTTTAAAACTTTTTAAAGGAATATTTATAAAAAATGTTAACACTTTTATTTTTTTTAGGTATTCTCGCAAAAGATTTACTATATCTAAGCAATTTCTTTCGCGTGCAACAACGCACCGACTCACAGCGCATCTAGTATTGGCAAAGTGCAACTCAACATCTCTACTTTCTTGTACCGTATCGGTTATCGGCAGTCGGCAGGCGTGAGGAGATGTGTCTCCTTAATGTTGTGAAACAAGATCGTTCACCCACGCCAATCCACGGCACGCCAAGCAATCACGCGAACAGAAAATGGAGAAGCACACCATACAAGGGGGAAACCTCTCTCTTTATTAGATTGATTGATTTCTGTACAAGGCAATGCCTTATATATATAGTGGAGGACCCCTAGAGATAAATTCGGATTCGCCCACCATGGATAGAGTCCTTCTCTCCGGGGATACGGATTCTATCCATACCATAACACTCCCCCTTGGGCGAATACCGCGTAATGCACACGTCTCATTAAAAACTCCTCCCAAAAACCCAGTGGAAAAAAAAGGATGGAGAAAAGAGTACAATGCACTCGCACTCCGTGTTACACTAGTTGCCTCATTAAAAACCTTCATGTGAGAAAACTTCAGGAAAACTCACGAAGGGAAAAAGAGCACAACTTATAATCTTCAAGATATAAACTATGATCTTCAGGATCGAGCAAAAGGGATTATGGTTCAGGGATTTACTCCCCCTGAACTATGCAAATTTCTATGTTCCCTGATTCCAATGCCATTAACATACTTTAGGAAAGTGGACTTTGGCAAAGATTTTGTTAATAAATCTGCTAGATTTTCACACGACTTAGTTTGCATTATTTTTTATCTCACCATTCTTCTAGAGTTCGTGAGGATGAAAGAACTTAGGAGCGATATGCTTCGTGATATTGCTCTTTACATAACCCAATTGCATTTGTGCAACACAAGCAGCATTATCTTCATAGATAATAGTAGGGGTATCGACGATATTCATACCACATGACTTCTGGATGTGGTTAATTACACGCCTTAGCGAAACGCATTCCCATGAGGCTTCCTTACAAAGATATAATCTCTGAGTGGTTGGTACAAGCGGCTACCAAAGTCTGTTTTAAAGACCGCCAAGAAATGGCTGTACCACCACAGAGAAAAACAAAAATCCATTCTGGGATTTCTTTATGAACACATAGGGGCAATATTCCAACAGGGACCATATTCCTTCTTCAAGAGGAATTTACTAAGTCGATTGTACCACATTTTTACTGACTGCTTTAATTCGTATTCAGTGACCCATATAAATACGCGGTCACTACGTCCATCAACTGTATGGATAAGTTTAAGCTTGCTGCCATCAATATTAAATTTCGGAACGTTATCCTTCTCATTACAGGAGAACATGTTTCATCGTAATCGATGATGGCTCTCTGCTAAAACCCTTGTGCTACAAGCCTCGCTTTATATCTCACCACCTGGATATTTTCATATCTCTTCAGGATGAAAAAATCCCTTTGATCCTACAGGGAACATTTTAGGAAATATTTAGTCAATAGGACCAAGGACTTTCCTCTCATTAAGCGAGAGCTACCTCAATTGCTTTTTCAGGTGACCCTAGATGAGCACTCCTGGCACTCTGCCATGGACTTTGGTTCTGGATCCAGATTTTAGCAATTTTTAGAGGCAAAATATGTCGACAATTGTAGTCTTTCTTTATATATAATTCTCCTACATCACTTCAGGGATATCTCTTTATTAATTTCTTCCAGCTCCTCGTGATTTACCACAACGATGAAGTCTGGGTGTTCCGACTTCCCAGCGTTGGATTGTGCGCACAAATATACGCTGGGGTTATCATTTTCAGGATGGATCACTTCAGGGATGTTACCATCTTCTAGATGGCTCACTTCAGGGATTTTCTCAACACCAGGTTGAGCTTCTTCCACTGTCATGGGTAGTGTTCTAATTTATTTGGTTCTCTATTTCTGCGGACGTCTCCGCGGAATTGAGTCCCGTGCACCTAGAGGCCTCCCCCTCATTTTATGATGAGGGTCAAGAGTGGGTTCAATATCCTTCTAGGATATTTCCACTCTTTCAGGTGCATATACTGCAGGTATATGAGATCTTTCCACTACCTTATGACCAGTGAAGGTATTTGGCAGATTATTAGCTTTTTTGTTGCAGATTTATTACTTTATGAACTTCAACTTCAGGCTCTTTAGTGCGTGGATCTAAGGACTCGGCATTTTTTATTGTGGTACTTATCTCCCCCTAATGCCGATAAATGTCCTTAGTACTATCAGTGTACCGAGCCGTGTACAGATCCCCAACTTCCGGTGAAGTCCCTGGTGGTACGCTGTGGTAGAGAGATTGACATGTATACAACAAAGCCAAATTTTCGCAGATGGGAAATACTTAATTCTCTTCCATGCACTATCTGCAACGGGGAAATCCATAATATGCAGTTGATTTGAGTTGAATTAATATCGCTGTGTGCAGCACTGCGTGGCCCCAGCAACTGGTGGGTAGCCTATTATTCTGCAAAAATGGCTAAGCAATAAATTTTATTCCTTTAATAATGACTCTACAAGGCCATTCTAATGTGTGGACTTGAGGTACTAAAAGTTCTGCATTAATTCCCAGGGCCGCATAATAATCATTAAATGCTTTTGAGGTTAAACTTGTTAGCATTGTGTATTTGAATAGATTTGATTCTTTCTTCTGGAATGGAGGCTTTGGGCAATTAATTTTTGGCAGAAGCATGATTCCTAATAGATAAGAGACATAAAATATCTGAAAGGGCCCAACAGGAGCTGAAAATGTCCACATATATCACTTCGAATTTTCTGCAGGAAATTCAGAGATTCCTCTGAAAGTTAGAGGATCTAACTGTAAGTTTTCCTATAGCAAAAACAGGGCATAAGAAATCTTCGGGCCTAGGAAAGTCTTTATGCTATGGCCAGCAGAATTACTAATTATTTTATCATAATATTCAACTCAAGATTACCCAGTCAATCTACAAGATCTTTAAATATCTCTGGGTTTTCAACACAAACTTCAGGTTTTATATATGCGTAGTATAACCCAGAGAAGAAGGGAGGAAGTTTTTCAACCACACATTTATTACACCCATTAAACTTAGCCATGAGTAGGTATTCAGTACCATCCTCTTTCTATCTCTGCATATGGGTATCATTCAGACCAATGTCTTTAAGATATAAATGGGTACAACTGGACTCAGGGTATAATATGACATTCTTCCAGTGCCAACTATAAGATCATCGCTTCTGGCGATAGTCATAATTTTCAAACAACTTAATGTGGTATAGCTGTCTTCTAGACAAATTTATTCCTCCTTCGCTAGATTATACTTTGTTATGTATTAAAGGTATGACTTAACAATCAAACAATTATTTCATCAGGAAAAATTGCAGAAAATAGGACAAGCATAGCACAAGAATGAGCAAATATTCTGGAAAAACACCTAATTTGACTATTATTGATAATTGCTCAACAGGAGCATAGACCAAATATTCATGCAGGAACATAAATATTCAAACTGATAATATGAGGCTCTTAAGGAGACTCAACTAATGGAAATGCGACATAAAGCAAAAAGGGGCACAAGGAAACTATTGCAAGTCTCCATATAAGTCGTGTTCCTCCTCTTGGGGAACATTTGTATTCTTCTGGAATTCCACAAGTTCAGTACCAAGAAGGTCATCTTCCTCCATGGGCGAGTCACCATATCCGAGAAGGCTTTCTTTGAACTCAACCGTAGGGTCGGTGACGTTGTCATCCTTTTTCCCACTTTTTTGTTCAATGAAGTGTGCCTCAACCTTTTTTTTCTTGATTCTTCTGGAATCTCCTAGTGGATTTCATGTAAAGTTCCGCTAGGTGCTTTGGGGTGCAACAGGTATGTGACCAATGGCCAACGCACCCACACCTAAAGCACGACTGAGGAGGGTTAGGTGCCTTATTGGCTGGACCTTGCTTCTGGAAGGTTCCAGTACCTTTCCCTTTACCTTTTCATTGGGATTTGCCCTTTCCCTTTTGGTTTCTGCTATTCTTCCATTTATTCCCCTTATGCATTTGACCTTTTTCGTGGCCATGGCTATTACTAGCCTGTTGAGCAGTAGCATGTGCTTCGGTCAATGCTTGATTTCCATTAGCATTTGCATGACGATTCTTCAACAGGAGTTCATTATGTTTTTCTACTTCTAGCAGAACACTAATAAGCTCATAGTACTTCTTATACTTTGCATGACGGTACTGTTGCTGTAGTATCATCATGTTGGGGTGGAAGGTGCACAAGGTTTTGTCGATCATTTCAGCATCAGTAACTTTATGGTTACAAAACGTTAATTTAGCGACAAGTTTGTGCATTGCAGAATTATATGCTGCCACATATTTGAAATCCTGAAAGCGTAGGAGGGTCCATTCTCGTTGTGCTTCTGGCAACAACACAGATCTTTGCTGGTTATAGCGTTCCTTCAGGGAATTCCATAATATCAGCGGGTTCTCCTCCATCAAGTATTCGGCCTTCAGGTCCGGATGAAGATGGTGCCTCATGAAATATAAAGTAGCGCATTTTGCGGGTTCGGGTATAGCAGGTGCACTAGCTTCAGGCTGGGCAATAGCAGCTCTAAGTGCTTCTAGCTGTTAGGTTGATTTTGGCATCCATTGCCCAAGTGAGATAATTGCTGCCATCCAGGGCAAGCACAGTAAATTCCCTTTTTGTGATGTCAGACATATTCTATATGCAAGCAATACAAAATTTTACTACTGGTAAAACATTATTTTGCATGCATCCTCATTGAATCAATAAAGTGTTGGTCTATATCTATTCAGTAGATAATTATCACAATTCTCCCAAAATTTTCCTAGCATTTAGCAATTTTCTGTTAATTATACAACAATTTTTCAGCATTACTTAATAACAGAAAATAAATTCCAACATCAATTAAACGCGGCATAATGCTAATTACATCTTATGTAACTCTTGTTGGTTGGGAGTGAAACAGGTAATGAATGTCTCCGTCAGCTCGACTCATGGCCAGGTCAACCCGCCCCTAGGGCTCACATGAGGGAGGGAGCACTTCCCGCTTCCGGGTGCTAATTAAAGAACTAAGCCCCATGAGTGTTTTCCTATACACCAATTGTCTTGCATCTGTTCCTTCATTACTGAAATCAAATCCGAACTACTCATGTCCTCAAAATTTTCTAGCAAATTTTGCAATTCTCCGTTAATATTTGAGCAATTTTCAGAATTACTTATGTAACAGAAAAATCAATTTACCACATATTAAACATGGCAAAAGC
This sequence comes from Rhipidocladum racemiflorum, assembly GCA_036346355.1. NCBI lineage: Eukaryota > Viridiplantae > Streptophyta > Magnoliopsida > Poales > Poaceae > Rhipidocladum > Rhipidocladum racemiflorum. The sequence continues at coordinate 29,290,523 of CM070571.1, forward strand.
TAGAAAATAAACCCAGAGTATGGAGCTTCCAATATATCCAATGAGACAATAACAATAACAGATCAAGAACGATCTCTAACAGTACATTAGATCGATATATCCAATGAGTCAATCTGCAGGATTTTGATCATGCGCGATTACTTACGTTCTTGATGCCGGATGTGTTGACTATCGCGTAGGATAGAATCGCGTAGGACTTTTTCGGTGATCCGAGTGGATGCCAGCTTGATGGCGAGTTGATTGCAGATCGGAGCGGGCGATCAATCGCCGGTAGTAGTTGTTCGTCGTAGTCGACGATTCTCTGCTTCTTGTGGTAGAGGCTCGTGCTGATAACGTGTTATGAAACTAAATTGTTCACCCACGCAATCAACGACATACCAATGCAAGCACACGAACAGAAGAAAGAGAAGCACACCATATAAGGGGGAAACCTCTCTATTTATTGGATTGATCAATTCTGTACAAGGCAATATTCTATATATATAGTGGACCCTTGAAAATTAATTCAGATTCGTCCACCAATAAATAGAGTTCTTCTCTCCAGGTCCAGGATACGGATTTTATCCGTATCGTAACAATATATACATGCATGCGTGCGTGGCACGCGTCGCGGATCCGTGGACAGGCAGATACCGCACCAGGGAACCGGACCATGAATACGCGCCGGCTCACCTGAGCTCTCGTCTCGAACGGCGAGTTTACTGTGCTGGATGGGATATAAAGCACGACGTGTTGGGGTCCCTGATTCTCGTGGGAAGTTGCAGACGGAGGCGTTCACGTCTTGGAACCACGCGTCACACCAACAGAAGCCTAACTAGACACGCATGCATGCTTGGCCGTGCGTGCGGCCTTGATTCTCGCGGGATGCTGCAGGTGTAGGCCTTCCTGTCTTGGAACCACTTCATCTGGGTGTACAGGGAGTCGGACTTCCACACGTCTTATCCAGCCCTTCAGCCTCGAAGAAGGTCGTGTCCAGGCGCTCGTGTGACGAAGTTGGCGTCGTGGTGCCGTGGGGGAAGTGTGGACTGTGGAACGACGTGTTGCGTGCCTCCTGCGCGGTGAAGTCGATGACTGGCCACCGTCACGGTTCCGTTTTGGCGGCAGCACTGCGGAGGATGTTGGGCTTTTGGAAAAACTCGTCCTGACAACGGGTTATAAAACGATGGTGTCTACGGTAGACCAACCACAATACACAATTAAATAGCAATCATAATTACAAAAAACCTATACAATATATAAAGACAAAATTATTATCTCTTTATTATATTGATTCTTTTGTACAATAGTTATTATATTTATAGTAAAAACTAACAAAAAATATATTTAGATTCGCTCATGATAAGATAGAATTCAAATACATTTGAACAACTAAGACTGAAAGTCCAACTATATCCTAACCAAGACCAACGACCACATAGCTGTTTTTTTGGGAGGAATGGAATGTACCAATCCAACGAATATAGACAAGCATAAACAAGCTACGTATAGTTCTAAAGCCCTATTTGGCAGAGCTCTAAATCACAGCTTCACCTCAAATATGAAACTTGTAGGCTAAAATAAAGTTAATTAAGTTTATATTTTTATTCTAAAATGTAAATAAGATGACATACCTAAACACTATTAATATACCTACAGCTCCAGCTCCACGGATCACCTAGCTCTGGATCTGGTGGAGCTAGAGCTCTGCAAACAGGACCTAAATACCATTCTTATTATAATATTGATGGATTATAAGGTAAAATCCATTTCATTCTATAGTTCATCCTGAAAGATGTCATGTTCTGATTTATCGCTATCACTTTATCCTTATCGTTGAATGATAATACCATAGGCAGTCTTGCTTCTTGAATTATAAAGTTTATTAACTCAACGTATGGAGTGGATTAAGTTATAGTATAAAGTTGATTAATTATCGTATATAGTTGATTAATTCATGAAATAGACTCTATACGATAACTTAATCAATTCTATACGATGAGTTAATCAACTTTATAATTTAAGAAGCTATGTTACCTATGGTATTCTCGTTCGGAGATGAAAATGAAGTGGAAGAAATAATTTAAAGCATGACAGTGTTCAGGACGAACTACGAAATAAAATGGATTTTACCTTAGAAATCATCAACATTATAAAAATAAGGAGATGAAAGCGCTACAAATGTTTATATTTTATCCTGATTAGACAAGCTGTTGCCTCGATGCATCTATGATGTTTAGGTATTCAATTACAAAATCTATAACTGGTTGTGCCTTGTAAATATCATTGCAGAAATATCTAAGCAGATAAAAATTTGGAACAATATATACTAATGATAGAAGTTCTTCTGAGGGTTGTAAGGAAAAAGTCTGTGATATTGTAGTATCATAGACGGTTTCTAACTATAATCATTAGTGATATTGTAGTATCACAGACGGTCTCTAACTAGAACGTCTGTGATGTTTATATCAAAAATGGTGACTAAACCATATGCGATATGTTGTTATATCACTGACACATAGTCACATACGGTTCGGAAAACCGTCTGTGATGATGATTCTGAATCATCTGTGATGTCATTATCTGTAGTAGTGTATGTTTGTGTCATACTCAGAGCCATTTGTTCCGTTTCTTGAGTTGACATTTAGACAGCAGAATTTTGGTTTCGAGCAGCCCCACATGCCGATATAAGTTCCAATACAACGCCAGCCCAAGTTTGCACTCGGAGGGTAGCATAATGATTATGTTGGTGATATGCCCTTGAGGCAATCATAGAGATGATTGTTTCACGTCTTATGTTTATAGAACAATATAATTGTTTGTCCTTTGAATAAATATCGATTGGATTAATCAACACGTAAGTGACTTGTTATGCAACTTTTTCATATATCAATATTATTCAAGTTATCCCTGATCAGTTATCATAGTATAGGGTGATTATGTTTCATAGATCAGCACATGTATTGATTGATGACCATGTTTCACGAGTCATAGAGATATGGAGATATCTAATCAATAATGTGGACACATGTTAGAGAACATGCGTTGGATAGACCCATATGAGACACTGCGAGAATTGTTATATATTCTTATGTGTCATCAGTTGGTCTCATGCATAGTGCATGTATGATCCTTAGACCTAAGATCATCAATGGTTTTCTAGATGTGTAAGGTTTATTTAGGGGCTTACAAACGCTACTCTTTAACCAGGTAGTTATAAAGGAAGCTTTCGAGTTTACTATGAAACATGCTGAGGTTCATGTATGATCGAAATGGAATTTGCCCCTCTTATATAATAGAGAAATATCTTTGGGCCCCTTGAGGTAGATGGATTAACAAAGTGCATGGCCATGCCAAATGTGGTTAAGAGTCATTCTAGATAAATGAATCCACTACGGTATGAGTGAAGGGATCGAGCTATCATAGGATGACACGACTCTCGCCTTAAGTTCGATCTGATATCATGAGGCAAAGGGAACATGAAATTATCACAATATATTAGGTTCATCTGATGTTTTATATATATTTGGGAATCGATATATACTGCTAGGGACCGCTATCGATTATCAGACAGAAATGTGTTTTCGAGTTGTCTCCAAAAATGCATGATCCTACAGGGCCACACACTTAAGGGGTTGGAATATAGTGGTTCGGATTGGATCCATCACTAATGGGTCAAGTGAGATTTGCACCTTGGTTGGGCCCTAATGTAGGGTTCCACCGCAAAGGGGGATGGCTATTTAAAGGGGTTCGTGGTCGCAATTGAGAGAGGCATAGCCACCGAAACCCTAGCCATCACCACTTAAGCCTTCTCGTGTACGCTAGTGCTAGCACACTGACGCACGACTTTCTTTCCCCCGAACGTGTGGACTCCGAGGTGTTGCTGCTACTGCGACGCGAATTGGGACAATCAACCACCATGTGAGGAGAATTGACCACAACACAAGGAGGATTGATCACCACATGAGGAAGATCAACTACAGCAACAGGACGCGTGCTTCGTTGATTCGGGCTGCAGCAACTTCCTTCCGCTGCACTGCACGGCTAGTAGTTTTGATCCATGATTATTTACTTGTGTAGCTTCCTGGTTTACGTGGTAGAATTTTTAATTGTGCACTGTGTAGCCTACCCATATCCCTTTAGATTATGCCCCTAATCGACAAGCACCTCTGGCGAGGGTCACGTTGGCTAAGGAAACCGATTGGTCCGAAGCAATTAGCGCTATGCTGAGAGATCAGTTTGGTATCCAGCCAAAGGGATGAACAATTGGCTATAGAAAGCCATATCCTGATTATATTGATCGGATTCCGTACCTCAATGGGTATAGAGTCCTTGATTTCACAAAGTTCTTAGGGGATGACTCCATGATGACAATAGAATACATCAGACGCTTTATTGCACAATGTGACGAGGCTGATCAGTCTGATGGGTTAAAAGTGAAATTGTTCCCATTATCATTGTCTGGGGTGGTTTTTACTTAGTTTACCATATTACCCCCAAATTCGGTCAACACTTGGACCGATTTAAAGAGCTGATTCCATGAGTACTTTTTATGCGGGAGTTTAGAGCTAAGGATATTAGATTTTAGCTCCGTTAGGTAGAAGTTCGGGGAACCAGTGACCGATTACGTTAAGAGGTATATGGAAGTAAGAAATCGGTATTTTAGTGTTACATTGCCCAATAACCAATTGGTCGATTTAGCTTTTCAAGGATTAATTCCACCCTTGAAGGTAAAGTTTGGTGGCCAGGAGTTTACCGATTTATGTCACCTGCTGCATAGGGTATTGACTCAAGAAAGCCGATTCATTGAAAATTAAAATTTCAAAGATATATTAAAAAATAAAAAGGAAAAAGAAAAGCCTAAAGTCAATCTTGTTGAATATGAGCTGGTAGTTCGTCCGAGGAGGACGAAGCAGAGATAAATATAGCCGAATGGGTTAAGGGAAATAAAAAGTCTCTGGTCTGTTCTTAGCTCAAGCCAACTAAAGCTAAATCAAAAATTAAATATGCTTTTGATGTTACAAAGTGTGATCGTATTTTTGACTTGTTATTGCAAGAAAAAGTTATACAATTTCCTAAGGGTCACCCGCTACCGTCGGCTGAAGAAATCAAGAAACGAAGATATTGTAAGTGGTATCATTCTTTTCGCATAATACTAATGACTGCAATATCTTCTATCAACGGATTCAATCGGCTATTGAAGATGGCCGACTAAAGTTCGCTAAGGAGTTGGCAATCAAGCTGGATGCCAACCCTTTTTCAATCAACATGGTGAACTTTTCGGCAAAAGCAAAAGGGTTGGCACGAAATGACCAAATCCGTTCGCTTGCAACATCAGTTAAACCATCTCAACAGGCCGATGTAAAGATAACGGCACAGGGGAAAGAAAATATAAAGATCACAGTCAGGTCCATTTAGATTGAGACCAACCGTGAAGGTAAATAATAAGAACAGTGAGGCCAAGAGGAGAACTTGAAGTCAGCAAGTGGTACAAGGCAGATAGGTCCAAACCGCTAGAAAAGTCAACATAGAGGTTTAAGCCGACTTTCTCTCATTATTGGTTAAGTATGAAAGGAGTGGTCAACATTCTCCCAGTTCTTCTCATCGGCCGATAAATATGTATCGACCAACTGCTGCTGAAAGGGCTCATGAATGGTGCCATTTTTGGTAATTTTGCTGGGAGAGGTGATTGGCCCTCCTGTGATCATATATTTGCCCATTGAAACACTATCCTGGGCAAAGTCAGGAACATTGCCGGTCAGCTAAAGAGAGATTATCTGGGTCTACACTACGGCGATGAAATGAAAATCAAAAGAAATTGGCCCACGAAAGAATTTGGAACCGAATGAAGGACAAGCAGGGTTAGACAAAGGATGCAAAAAGGAAGTACACTTAGTCGACAAAATACATAAGCCGATAGAGCCCATGTCTTGGCGATGTCCTCTGAGGTTAAGCAAATCCCAGAGAAGAAGGCCTCAATGATTGAGAACCCACGAATTAAGAGAAGCTGATGAAGAAAATGTAACACCCCGGCATCTAGTATGCCCGAATGCTACCAAACATAGACTAAACATCACCTAAATACCACAATTACAAGTAAATTACAGCAAAGGAGCAAATGCTAATACCGAAAATTTCGGCAACATCTCCTTTGTTTTTCCAAGAATTGAAGCAACAACAATAGCATAGCAATATATGGCAATATATGAGACATCTAAAATAGCAATAAATAATGGCATGACAGCAATATAAGTCAAATTTCAAGCATTCAAAGTCTTCATGAGCCAAACGAACAATAAGGCTCTTATAACGCAAAACTAAACCATAAACCAATATGCATCACACTAAATTTATTATCAAGATTCCAAATGAATAACTGTGGGAATAAATGTGTGAAGCTACGTGTAGGAGTGTACCTAGTTCCCTTCCCCGCATGTCGGTCTCATGGTACCTAAAACAACAAGAAAGGACAAGCGTGAGTTCAACACTCAACAAGTATATTGCAATGGTACAAAAGAACAATTACATGGCTACAACACCTCAATCATGCCTATCATCATGTTCATGCTCACAAATCATTTTTCACATATCATCATCATGTATGCAATGCGATGCGGTGCACATGTCTCCTGGAAACTCATACCGGTATGGCTGAGTGCATACCCGTCGGTATGCACCCTCTCTTCCCATCCATCCCGAAGATGGAGGGTGCCTACTCCTCGCTTCCATTCACCGCGGTGGATGGAATCACGATGTAGGACTTACTCAATGGTGCCCCGGACTAGTAATAACTTTCTCACCGACCTTACCGGACTAGTTATGACTTTTTCACCGACCCGGCCATGTATCATGCCATGTATGCAAACATGCCAACATCATAGATAACTTGTACATTAACACATGGCATCACAACATAATAAACCGTATTCATCATATCAATGGCAAACATTAAAGCATGGCATGTGAACACATCATATATTCAATTTCAACTCATCAAAACTAGCAACCTACAACCCGCTACCCATTCCAATACACTTGCCTCAACCACGGGCGACGGATTGGCAAGAAGTAGAGGGCACTCCCGGGGTCACACCACTTGCACATAGGTACCACACACTCAAAATCATGCCCACAAAATAGTACTCAATCACTCATCTACCCCGACTTCGCAAACTACTCGCAAAACCCAAAAACAGAGGTTCTGTCCCATCGGGACAGCAGACTTCCAACGAACATAACTTGAGTTTTAAGACTTCGAATCGATTAAACGAGTACATCCTAGCGTAGCTTAGGAAATTTACTAACTTTTTCTAAGTATATGGAAAAACTGATTCGGACTCTAAAGTGGTTTAATCTACAGAATACCGTGATCTGTTTCAATCTCATCACAGTTTTGAACATGTTTGGTAAAATGAGCATAACTTTCAAACGGCTGATCGGAATTAAGCATTCTTTACGTCCAATTAAAGGTATTTCAATTACCTACAACTTCTTCAACAGGAGGAAAACCAAATTCCGACTCTAAATTGGCGAAAACTCAAACCCTAGGTCGACTGCACAATCTGCCGGAAACAGAGAACGTGGCAACTCTAGTTATCTCCCAAATCTACGCAATGGCAGCACCACCACTTGATCTAAAAACATGAAATCGACCTCTAGAACAGCACCTAGACCCAACCCACAGATCACCCATGCCATACCTCTCCAAGAAGATCCGAAACCGATGAAGTCTTCCTTCCCGCCGGCCGCTCCTTCCTCCCGATCCGCAACGGTTCACCGGAGATTCCCGAATTCCGGCGATCCTCCAAGCAGGGAAGCGAGGGGCACCACGAGAGGGGACATCGTGGGGCTGCTAGGGGAGGGGTGAGGGGTTTGGGAAGGGAGGGGGAGGGTGGAGGCGCAATGGAGGGAGATGGGGGCGGCTAGGAGGGGGAGGCGCCACAAGGGGAGGTGGGGGAGGTGAGGAGGCGGCTAGGGCATGGGGAGGGGCGCACAAGGGCAGGGTGGAGGTGCCCCAAGGCAGGATATCCTGCCTCCCCCTCCCTCATGGGCCCAAATCTCCTCCCACCAAGGCCCACAACACATCCCCCTTGGGCCCGAACTCCCCCGGAGAGGCCCGAACGCCCGAAAACAGCCTGAAAACGCGAATAAACCTCACCGCGTATAGTTTTGACCTCAACATTCACATTTTATAAGATTACGACACTGTGGTGTCACAGAAAATAAGAGGGATGAGGATTTTGATAGGCTTCGTCTGACCAAACTCATCAAAAAGGAATGGAGAAAGAAAGAGGTCATTCGTGAGGAATTCAATTCGGCCGACAATTTAGATTCCCCCCTTATTCGCAATGATTCACCATCACCGATGGACATCAACATTGTCGTGGGGGCTCCGGTCTTTGTAACAGTAACTCGGGTACTCACTGTTGCGGTGAACTGGAATTAACGCAACCCATCAGTAATCCGATTACTAGTCACAAACCGTACTCGAATTGAGGCCAATTGGTCAGCAATACTTGAGGCAAGTGTATGTGCCAACCGATTGATCCCAACTCGAGCTTCCCGCAACCGTGTGAATAGCACTAGTTCCCTGGATCAGTAGTCCAGTACCCACACGTTGTCATACAAGATGGTTCATATCCACACAAAAGCAAATATATTACATTCGAAAGGTAAAGTTATTACACCATTCCATAATTACAAGTATGGCCTCGCAGCCGAAACAAGTCCAAAAGAACCGATGAACATCAGCGGAAGTCCAAAAGAAAACGCGCAGTGTGCCTTCCACCTGCAGGCAACTGGCTGGAAGGAACCCAGCTAACCCTCAACGGAATCGTTAGCGTCTTCAACGTACTGCGACTCATCCGTCACATCTTCGTTCTTACCTGCTCCATCTTCCTCTGACCAAAATCCGTTAGAGCAAACGGTGAGTACACGTATGTACTCGCAAGACTTTAGTGTATTCAATTTGTATATATAGAAATGCAGGTTATGACAAGGACAATCAGGTTTCTACACTAAGTCTTTTTGAGCACAAGGCAGGTTTTATTTGAAATATGATAATAGATTCAACATCGGCAGTTGTAAAAGAGTTTGTTGAAAACATTTCAAAGCAAGTATCAATATTCAACCTTTTAACCAAAACCAACACTCGTCCAAACCTTTTCCCACCTCAAACCATACCATACCATACTCCCGAATCCACAACCTGGAACCATACACCATACCCAACCATTTCCAAATAACCAGACTCACACCACACCGAACCAATCCAAACCCGACCATTTTTCCAAAACCCAACAGAACCAACACCAAAAATTCTATACTTGATAGTACTTCCCAAGCTGCTCGTGACCATGAGCACGGCTAATCGATTAGTTTAGTTATCTCTGCAGAGTTTGTACACTTTACCCACATGACACGCTCTAGCAATCATGTCAACCATGCCACGCGATACGCAACGTACCCGTTTTGCTAGACCGTGACGAAACCTTTCGATAGGCTAGGATTTAAACCTTGCACCAGCCCGGTAATGTGCATCCCTAGCTACGGCCACAAAGGATGTCCACTAGTGGTCCCTACGGGCTCCCACTAGCTTTACTGGCCCATACCTCCTCGTAGCAGGCATTACCGTTGTATTGGGCAAATTCCCCCTCGATGCCTCGACGAGGGAATCCCTAGAACACACTAACACGGCAGGCGTGTCCAACTCTCCCGCCGCCTAATGATGCAAGACCCAAATCCTTTCCAATGTACTAGGCCAAGTCTATCCCATACTAGCACATGTGGTTGTACTGTAAGACCCAGTAATAGTATCAAGTTCAGTCCTTAGGGTGACTCAGGCGAGATCTTCCTATCCCACTTGCTACGGCCACAGATGATGTCCACTAGTGGTCCCTACGGGCTCCCACTAGCTTTACTGGCCTATACCTCCCCATAGCAAGGAACCAACCAAAACCAAGCCTCAGGCTTGCCATCCAATCCATAACCAAACACCATCCCAACCAACCGGACAAAACCGAACCAAATTCCCAAATCACCAAACTCCGTACATCTCGCCCGGTCTAAACACTCCTTTTCCATTTTCCAACCACACCAAACCAATATAAAGCAGCTCCAAATCTCCAAAGCCATTAACCAACCTTCCGATCCAAAACTCCATCCAAACCAAACCTATCAATTCTAAGAAGACTGCAGTTGATTGTGTCGTAACAACATACAATACATTCTACAGCATGACTAAGCTTATGCGAATACTATTCATTATTACCCATTTGACATTTATCTATGTCTAGGTTTTTGGCCTAAGTTTTAACAAGGTTCGTAGTTCAATTAAGATTAAGGGAATCCACCAATTCGGGTTTAACTACCATGCTTTTCCACAACTAGCATCTTTACTGAACATACACGCATGCATAATAGTTTTGGCAACTGAAAATAGCATTTGCAATTATGGGATCAAAATGGTCAAAGGAGGTGCTTGCTTGTTTGCTCTTCGGTAAAATTGGTCTCCGGGACGTAGTCGGGATCGTCAGCGACGTTCGACGCGTCTACGTCTACACGAAAAGAGACAAGACCAACTCAACTCTCAAAACCAGCAAGGAAGCGATTAAACATCAATAAGAATCAAGAATGAAGAACCAAAACTCAACTCGGAAGAAAATTCTAGAATTTTACTCAGAGGCCGGCAGTACCGGCTGGGTTGCCCGGTAGCGCCGCCCGCTCGAAACCGAATCGGGTGTATCTCTGGAAAATAACTACCAGCCCATAGACCTCGGTAGTACCAAGATGAGCTAGACGTGCCGCCGTAGCCCTGTGAGTGCCTGGTCCAGAGAATAAATGTCGGGACCGAATTTGCAAATCAGGACCCTCTGTGTATTCGGCACTAGTCCAGAACGCGCTTAGTGCACCACAGTCTTAACATCGGTAAATATCACAATCATACCAATCGATACCATAAAAGTACTTTATTAAAGTAATAAATCAAGTTACTCGACCTTATGGCCAAGTTACAAATATATGCCTCGTGAGGGCGAAACTTATTCAGAGAGAAACAATAGCGCGAAAATCAAATAACTTGTGGCGCCATCCAAGATACCACTGTGCAAATCGATCGGGCTCGCATCCCTAAGTAGATCTGCCTTCTTGGAGTTCCTCCTCCAAAGCCAGGCGTAATCTCCTCTTCAACTGATATTGTGTTGAGGCAAGGTGAGTACTTGGTACTCGACAAGTCATGCATGAGAATGCAAGCTAATATACTATATGCATGGCTTAGTACAAAGGAATAGCTCAGTATATTTGCAATGCTTGACTTTTGACAAGTAATATAAGTAGATTCAAAGCGAGAAATAAGTAAAGCATAAATAACTTTTCAAGAAGTTTAAATAACATTTTTCCCCATCCTAAACCATATTTCCATCATCTTCCTTGTTAAACCAACCCATCTTTTTCAAAACCAAGTTATTTTTAAAATCTAACCCTTGATCGTAATTCCAGAGCATTGTCCGATCGTGGACTCTCGGCTATTCAAATAGATTCTACACTCTGCAGAGGTTATGCACTTTACCCACAAGATACAATCCACTCACCACGTCACGTGAATCGCCATACAAGAGTATGCGAATGAGCCGATCATAACAAAGCCTTTCTAAGCCTCAAACAACACAAGTGGTCCTCTCCCCAGACGTGCTCTACACCATCCCTTCCTTAGCCAAGGCGTATGGGACCAACACACCGCTAGATGGGGCACACGCCACCCACGATAGCTCCCGCATACAATCACACAAGCGTGTAATCGACACCCCGAGGCTCCACAAGTGAGTCTCTTAGCGACTTAGTCAACTAGGGCCGTCCCATTTCCACCCATGTGGTTGCAAGTATGACCCAGTTCAAAGGCTTGCAAGGTTAAGTCCTTAGAGTGACCAGGCAAGACTAGAAAAACCAAATCAACACTCCCAATGCCACACGCCCACCTGATTACTCTTGCCATATGCCCCTGGCCGAAATACATTTATCAAACCCCGCTTGATTACCATGCACCACGTGCCATCAACATCACATGATACTTTTCCAAAAAAGGTTCAATATATCAATAAGTCCATATTATCATTTGATTATCCAAAATCATGTCATGAGCAAGTCTCAGGTCTAAGCAGCATACTACAACGATCTAAACCCATGGTGGCAATTTAATAATGTCCAACTATTAAACCACAACTAGGTTGACAAGTGATCATGGCACATACTTAAGTAATCAAGTTGTCATATAGCAAATTGGTATTTATCTAACCACAAGGTTTAATCAAAGTATATTTCTAATTGAACTAGCATGCAATAGTTTAAATCAAAATAGATTTCAAATGGGATCAATATGGTCAAAGCACAACTTGCCTTCAAAAAGTACTTGCTCTTGGTCTTGAGTTGGATCCCTGAGTCAACACTTCTCCTCTAATCCTTCCTGCACTTCAACGTCTACTCGTAGCGTGCAAATAGCAAATACACAAATGAACACTATGCAAAAGATCCCAAAACTCCAAATAAAATCCATAAACAGAGAACATAATTTTCTGGATTTTTAGAAACTGAATCAAATTTGGAGTTAAAGCATAAAGTTATGATTATTTAAAGTTTAAATAATCAATTAAATAATATTTCAGAGAAAAACTTTAGTCCAAAAATTAAATAAAATTCATATTTAGGTAGATCTTAATTTTATACAAATTTAGAAATTTGAACCACTCAAATCGGAGTTGAAACGCATAAAAGTTATAAGCGCTTGAAGTTTGAATCTAAATTTGAATCAATATTTCGAATTAATAAATCATTTTTCTTTTCGGAAATTAATTATTGCGTCAAAGATGGACACGTGGCAGCTCCTGATTGGCACTGCTGGCGTCGGTAGGTCCATGGGCTCGGTCACACTCGGGTCCACCGTGGACTCGGTCCGCAGCTCCGCGTGAGGCCCGACATGTGGGCTCCTCGGGTGACGTCATTCTTGGCGTCGGCGGGGGCACGTCGCGGGTCTTTGGCAGTGGAGTCCCACCCGATGGCGCCATGGGTGGACGTCCACAGATGTGCCGGCCGGCTACACGCGGGCGTGTCGGTGCGATCCTGCCAGCGCGAAGCGCGGCAGTTATCGGCTTCCGGGCGCGTGGCACAATCGTGGCCGTTGGTTTGAAATCCGCGGTACGGGATTGAGTTGGCCTCATGTGCTTGGGCGCGACGTGATCGATCGTGGGCCGTTGGATCTAGATCACCGCGGTTGGGATTAGATCTAGGATTTTCAACGGGAAACTCACCGACGCGGGCACGATGGAGCGCCTGGATCTTGGATCGGGCGGTTGAGTGGAGCTTCTCGGCGATGGCTTTCACGGAAGTTGAGCTGCCGCGGCAGCGACCACCCAAAGCAGCGGTCGGGGCGTGCTCACGGCGAGATGGAAGGTGTCTTCTGCGCCCGGCCGGGTTTCGAATTGTCAACGGGCGGAGGATTGCCGCGACGGCGAGCGCGAGGCAAGGACGTGTGGCGCTTCACGCCTTCTGGCGAGCGATTCCGCGAACCTACGGCTAGAGCTTTCGGCGAGTTAAGGGCAAGAAGTGCGGCTGGGTCACGGCGGTCTCGGTACGATCCAGGGCATTAAATAGCTCCCGGAGGCGTGCTCGAGGCGGAGCCCTAATCGGTCCGGCGGCACTTTCGGCGGCGAGTCCGGCTCAGTATCTGACGACGGCAATCGTGGCCCGTCCCACGTGTCGCGATCAGCCGCCACGCATTCGCCGGCGATCGGGTCCGGCCCGATCTATTCTTGGGAGCCGGGCGGATCTCGGCTGGATCTTGATCCAACGGGGATCGATTAGGTTAGGAGTGGGTTCGGTCGAAATCAAGCCGGCTCGGACTGAAGTCCGACTTTGGTCGGATGAACAGATTTGACCGAGTTGGATTTTCCAAATGCGATTTAATATTTAAAATAATTCGGTAATTCATTTAATTCATTAAAAATAGCAAATGACTCGTAAAATTCGAAAAATTACGAAAATATTTTGGATTATTTTGGACTCAAATAAAATATTTCCAACAAAAATTTATTTTGCAAAATTAAATTCTTTAATTATTTCAAAATGGAATAAATTCAAATAAATTCCAAATAAATCCAAATAAATTACAGAAAATTCCAAAAATTCACCAAAGTGACAAATCACAAATGATTTTAATAAAAGAAAAATTTTGGGATTTTACAAACCTCCACCCCTTAATAGAATCTCGCCCCGAGATTCAGGGGCTCACTAAAGAAATAGGTTTGGAAATTCTTTCTTCAAATCCTCTTAGCTCCCAAGTCGCTTCACTTTCTTCATGGTTGCTCCAATCAACTCTAGAATCAAGTTGACTTGTTTCTAGTTTCTCGATCCATTGTGTCTAGAATCCTCCTGGGGTGCTCCTTATAAGTCAAATCCTCTTGCAACTCAATTGACTCTAAGCGTGCCTGTTCCTCGGGAACTCGGAACACTTCTTCAAGCGGGACACATGGAACACGCTCATGCACTCTGCCAACGATCGCTGTGCAACTCCGGTAGGCAACTTCACTCTGCGACTCAAAATCTTAAATGGTCCAACATAACGGGGTGCGAAGTTTCCCTTTGGCATGGAACCTCTTAACTCCACGAGGCGTAATCCTCGAGGTATACAAAGTCTTCTCGTTCAAAACTCAAATCTCGCGACGATTGTCAAGATAACTCTTCATCGAGATTGGGCTATCTTCAACCTTTCCCTAATCATAGCGATCCGCTCCTCGGCCTCTTGAAGAATATCAGGCCCAAAGACAGGGCCACGGCCGTCTCATTCCAATTCAATGGTGTCACGAGGTCGACCATACTGCCTCAAAGGTGACATCAGTAAACTAGCCTGATAACTATTGTTGTAACTAAACTCGGCATCAACAAACTTTATCCCAAGAGGTAGCATAAGCCAATGCACAAGCTCTCAACATATCCTCTAGAATCAGTTGACTCTTTCTGTCATCCATCCGTCTGTGGATGATAGGCATCTTGATCAAGTTTAAAGCGAGTTCCCATGGCTTCATGCAACTTATTCCAGAACCTTGAGGTAAATTGGGTACCTCGTCCGAGATAATCCTCTTTGGCACTCGTGCAAACAAACAATCTCGATCATATACAACTCACGCTAACTTATCTCCCGAGTAAGTGGTCTTCACGGATAAAATGGGCTACTTTAGTCGACGATCCACTATAACCTATATGGAGTCATAACCTCCTTGAGTCTTCGCAAACCGGTAATGAAATCCATTCCGATTTCCTCCCACTTCCACTCGTGTATTTTCAGCGGTTGTAGCAATCCTGGCGGTCTCTCGATGCATTGCCTTGACTCTCTGGCATACGTCGCACAATGCAACATGCCTCGGCAACTTCCGCGTTTCATACTCGCCACGGAATCTCTCCTTGAGATCCCCTGATACATCTTGGCGCTTCGAGGATGAATCGAGTACTTAGAGTCATGGGCTTCTTCCGAATCAGAGCTTTAACTCACTTTTTGTTAGGCACACAAATGCGATCCTTCATCCATAACGTGCCTTGCTTGTCTAAGCTTAAAATCCTTTGCCTTGCCTTCCTCCATTTTGGACTTAATCCTACTGATCTTGTCATCCATCATTCCTTCTCGGATCTGGTCCTCTAAAGTAGGCTTACTTCCAAGTGACCAAGAATCCGCTAGAGTACAACCTCAATCTTCATTTTCCGAAATCCTCACATAACTCATCCCGACTTGTGGCTAGCAACGCATCTACCGATGGCTCTTCCGACTGAGCATCGGCTACTACGCTGGCCTTCCCGGATGGTAATGGATTCCAATATTATAGTCCTTGATCAACTCTAGCTATCTCCTTTGCCTCATATTCCATCCGATCGGGTGAATATGTACTTAAAACTCTTATGATCCGTATATACTTCACATGTTTCCAATCGATAGTGACGCCATATCTTCAAAGCATGCACTACGCAGCCTAACTCTAGGTCATGTGTCGGATAATTTTCCTCATCGGCCTCAATTTGCCTTGATGCATAAGCGACGACCTTTCCATTCTCATCGACACACATCCAAGTCCTTGCGCGACGCGTCACAATAAATATCGAAGCTTTGAGCAACATCCATTAGAACTAACACCTGCGATGTCAATCGCTTCTTGACTAATCCTTCCTCACATTCTCGTCCATGCAAACTTCTTTTCCTTCTTCAGAATTCGTAAGAGGTTTCGCAATTGTCGAAAAACCCTCGATGAAACGGCGGTAATATCCTCGCCATTCCAAGGAAACTCCGACCGGGTCACGATCTTGTTTGCTCCCAATGTAACACGACTTCTACTTTGCGGATCTACTGGCGACTCTCTCCGGTCATTACATGTCCAAGAAACTCCACTTTGTCCTTCCAAAAGTCACACTTGCGAACTTGGCGAAAAGTTCTTTCGTTCCTCGGCTTTTCCAAAACTTCGCCTTAAGTGTTCGGCATGTTCATCCTCCGCCTTAGAGTAGATTAGGATATCGTCTATGAACACGATTTACAAACTTGTCCAAATATTCCATGAACACCTTATTCATCATATTCATGAAATAAGTCAAGCGTTCGTTAGCCCAAAGGACATAGCGTAAACTCGTAATGTCCATATCTTGACGAATGCGTCTTCGAATATCTTCTCGATCGGATCTTTAAGCTGATGATATCCCGATCTCGGATCAATCTTGGAGAAAACTCCGGCTCCTCTTAATGATCAAACAAATCATCAATCCCTGGTAGCGGATACTTATTCTTCACGGTGACTTCATTGAGTGCACTGTAGTCAATGCACATCCCGAAACTCCGCCCTTCTTCTTGACAAACAAAACTGGTGCTCCCCATGGCGGCTAACTTGGTCCGATAAATCCTTTCTCCATTAACTCTTCTAGTTTGTTTCTTCATCTCTACCAACTCCTCGGTTGACATCCGATAGGGTCTCTTTGCTATCTGGTCAGATCTTAAAGCATAAGCTCTATCACAAACTCTATGTCCCCTGTCGCGGCATACCAGGTAGATCTTCTGGAAAAACATCGTGGTACTCATTCACTGGGACATCCTCTATGCCGATTGCCTTGGTACTGCTAACCTATCAATCGTCCATCTCTAATCAAGTAGTGGCTTGAAATTCCACTTCTTCCACACGGGCTCAATCGAGATAGTCCTTCGTCCACAATCCAATACAACCTTGTGCTTGGATAACCAATCCATTCCCAATATAACATCTAAGGTCCGGTCTCCAAAATTATAAGGTTTGCTAGGAACTCTATTCCATCTATTAGTATTCTCACCAGAACATCCTACTTCGCGTTCGAGTTCTAACCAGGGGTTTGAACTAAAAGCATGCACTTAAGTCTTGCAATCCTTAAATCATTTCGAGTAGCAAAGCCCTTGAAACAAAGCGAATGCGAGCTCGAGTCAAACAAAATCGCTGCAGTCGAAGTTAACAAGTAACTTACCCGTCTGACGTCCAGTAGCATTTTGCAATGCATCCGCGGTGACATAGTTGACTCCGGCCTCTCACCACTTCGCCTGGGGCTCTCGTGGCGGCGCCCTAGCTGGGTGGTTCCTAGATTGAAGCGAACTGGGTCGCTCTCCTCTTCTTCTGGACAACTCGTTGGCAAAGTGTCTGCTCGTTGCGATTGTAGCAACGTCTCACCTCTTCCTGCCGGTAGCGTTTCTAGCGAAGCTGGGGTTTGGTAGTTGATTGGCGGGTCTTGGTCTTGGAGGATGGTGTCCTTGTTGCATTCTCGTGGTTGGAATCAAGAATTGATTTGGTGCAACTCTCTCAAGCGCTATGCCCTCGACGTGATCCCCTTGTTGCATCCCCTGCGCTCCTGTTCTCATCCAGTTCCTTGCGCTTGTCCTCAAGAATAAGCGCCTTATTCACCAACTCTTGGAAATCGGAAAGGTGTGGGTGATCAACCCTACTTGCAATCCCTGAGTTAAGTCCTTCATAAAACGAGCTGCGGATTTATCTGCCGCTACATCCTCGAGTGCGTAGCGTGCTAGTCGGTGAACTTGTTCGTAGCTCACATCGTTGATTACCTTGCTTGCTCTGAACTCCTCCTTCTTAAGGTCCATAATTCCTTCAGGCACGTGATATCGCTTGTGAATGCATGTGAACTCTTCCCCAAGTGATATCTTGAGGGTTCTCTGCGTGGCACAGTTCTCCACCATTCGTATTGTTCCTTCAATCGATGAAGCGTAAAGTACCTTCTCATTTCCTATGCATTGGGCTATGTGTAGCTTCTCTCAATTGATCTTAACCAATCGTCACTCCACGGATTGGCATTCCCAGAAGAAAGTGGGTGGGTGAGTCTCTCGCGAACTCACGACAGCCTTTGTATTCTGGCGTGGTCACGATTAACTTGATTTGCGGTGGCACGAGCAAAGGACGCGCTGCATTTGTTGCATCATAGCATGCATCAACCGGTCACGAGCAGCAAGAAATGCTCCAAAATTCTGCACATCCAAAGGGCGGTCTTGGTGCTCCATCATTGGGGTTTTCATGGGTGAGATCCACTCCCATTGCTTCCAAAGTTCCCACGGGTGTTCACCATCTGTCGATTTGCTCTAGGTTTAGAGATGAGAGGGAAACGAGAATAGACAAGTAATATGGAACTTATGCGGGCTAAAAAAAGGTGTAGCCTTAAGGTCCAACTTTATTATTAGTAACTTGGTATGGTCTTACATAATGCCTAAGGGCCTTGCAACACATACGCACACTCAAAGCAAACAAAGCAAATCCAAATCGAACTAACTCGAATCTATCGCCTAAAGGGTGACTCTTTATTCTATGACTCGACTCTGCCAAGGAGTCTCACTATAGAACCTATGCTCACTCATCAAGAAAACCTCCATACACAAGAGTGCTTTACGTAAGAACTCGAATTTTTGAATTGTGACAAGGTAAGGGAAAATTTCAGCAGAGACAAGAAAAGAGAGAAGGGGATAAGTCGAGATGTCATTTCTTGTCTTCTACAAATTTTTAGCTTTAGAAAATAGGTTTTATCCTTACTATGACCATTCTAGCTTAGGGTTGAGCTTTACAATCAGTATGGCTCTGATACCACCTTCGGGACCCGAATTTGCAATCCGGACCTCTCGTGTATTCAAGACTAGTCCAGAACGCTAGTGCACCGCAGTCTTAACATCTAAATATCACAATCATACCAATCGATACCATAAAAGTACTTTATTAAAGTAATAAGCTGGTTACTGACCTTATGGCCAAGTTACAAATATATGCCTCGTAGGCGAAACTTATTCAGAGAAACAATAGCAATGAAAATCAAATAAACTTGTGGCGCCATCCAAGATACCACACAGCTGACCAGGCTCGCATCCCTAAGTAGGGTCTTCTTGGAGTTCCTCCTCCAAAGTGGCGTAATCTCTCTTCAACTGATATTGTGTTGAGGCAGAGTACTTGGTACTCGACAAAGTCATGCAGAATGCAAGCTAATATACTATATGCATGGCTTAGTACAAAGGAATAGCTCATATATTTGCAGATAAATTTGACAAGTAATAATATAAGTAGATTCAAAGCAAGAGAAATAAGTAAAGCATAAATAACTTTTCAAGAAGTTTAAATAACATTTTTCCCCCATCCTAAACCATATTTCCATCATCTTCCTTGTTAAACCAACCCATCTTTTTCAAAACCAAGTTATTTTGAGAAAATCTAACCCTTGATGTAATTCCCGAGCATTGTCCAAAGATCTGTGGACTCCTGGCTTATTCAAATAGATTCTACACTACAGAGGTTATGCACTTTACCCACAAGATACAATCCACTCACCACGTCACCGTGAATAAGCCATACAAGAGTATGCGAATGGCGATCATAACAAAGCCTTCTAAGCCTCAAACAACACAGTGGTCCTCTCCTAGTGACGTGCTCTACACCATCCCTTCCTTAGCCAGGCGGCATAGGACCAACACACCGTTAGATGGGTACCGCCACACCCACGATACGCTCCCACAATCACACAAACGGTGTAATCGACACCACGAGGCTCCACAAGTGAGTCCTTAGCGACTTAGTCAACTAGGGCCGTCCCATTCCACCATGTGGTTGCAAGTATGACCTGGTTCAAAGGCTTGCAAGGTTAAGTCCTTAGAGTGACCAGTGGCAAGACTACCCGAAAAACCAAATCAACACTCCCAATGCCACACTGCCCACCCGATTACTCTTGCCATATGCCCTGGCACAACTGTTTATCAAACCCGAGTTGATTACCATGCACCACGTGCCATCAACATCACATGATACTTTTCCAAAACAGGTTCAATATATCATTAAGTCCATATTAGCATTTGATTATCCAAAATCATGTCATGAGCACGAAAGGTCCTAAGCAAGATACTACAACGATCTAAACCCATGCTGGCAATTTAATAATGTCCAACTAGTAAACCACAACTAGGGTGACAAGGGATCATGGCACATACTTAAGTAATCAAGGTGTCATATAGCAAATTGGTATTTATCTAACCCCGAGGTTTAAACAAAGTATCTTTCTAATTGAACTAGCATGCAATAGTTTAAATCAAAATAGATTTCAAATGGGATCAATATGGTCAAAGCACAACTTGCCTTCAAAAAGTACTTGCTCTTGGTCTTGAGTT
This sequence comes from Rhipidocladum racemiflorum, assembly GCA_036346355.1. Taxonomy (NCBI): domain Eukaryota; kingdom Viridiplantae; phylum Streptophyta; class Magnoliopsida; order Poales; family Poaceae; genus Rhipidocladum; species Rhipidocladum racemiflorum. The sequence goes on from CM070571.1 coordinate 29,311,185, forward strand.
GGATCCCTGAGTCAACACTTCTCCTCGAATCCTTCCCACTTCAACGTCTACTCGTAAAGCGTGCAAATAGCAAATACACAAATGAACACTATGCAAAAGATCCCAAAACTCCAAATAAAATCCATAAACAGAGAACATAATTTTCTGGATTTTTAGAAACTGGAATCAAATTTGAGTTAAAGCACAAAGTTATGATTATTTAAAGTTTAAATAATCAATTAAAATAATATTTCAGAGAAAACTTTAGTCCAAAATTAAATAAAATTCATATTTAGGTAGATCTTAATTTTATACAAATTTAGAAATTTGAACCACTCAATCGAGTTGAAACGCAAAAGTTATAAGCGCTGAAGTTTGAATCTAAATTTGAATCAATATTTCGAATTAATAAATCATTTTCTTTTTCGAAATTAATTATTGCGTCGGCATGGACACGTGGCAGCCTCGATTGGCTTTGCTGGCGTCAATGGTCCATGGGCTCTCGGCGCCCACACTCGGCTTGGGTCCACCGTGGACTGGTCCGCAATTCCCACGCGTGAGATCGACATGTGCGGCCCACTCTGGTGCGACGTCACGGCTCACTTACTGGCGGCAGTGGAGTCCCACCGATGACGTCGCTAAGGGTGGCGCTGCATGTCGCCGACACGCGCCCCGGCGTGTCGGTGACTCACTGCTGCCAGCGCTGAAGCGCGAGTTGCTTCTCGGGCGTGGCACAATCGTGGCCGTTGGTTTGAAATCCGACTACCGGGATTGAGTTTGGCCTCATAAAGCTTAGGCGCCGTGATCGATCGTAATGCTGGATCTAGATCCACCCGCTGGGATTAGATCTAGGATTTTCAACGGGGAAACTCACCAAGTGGCGTGCGGCACGATCTGGGCCTTTGGATCTTGATCGGACGGCTGAGTGGAGCTCGGTCGGCGATGGCTTTACGCAGCGGAGTTTGGTGCCGTGAGGACGGCCCGACCACCCAACGCGGTTGGGGCGTGCTCGGCGAGATGGAGGGTGTCTTGGTGCGCCTGGCCGGGGGTTTTGAATCTGGGGTCAATGGCGTGAGGGCGGCGACGGGCGAGGCGAGGCAAGGACTGTTGGCGGCGCTTCACGCAGCTTCGGCGGCGAGCGATTCCGGCGAACCTCACAGCGCTTAGAGCTCGGGGGTTAGGGCAAGAAGTCGCGGTCACGGCGGTCCTCGAGTACGATCCGGCATTAAATAGCTCCCGGAGGCGTGCCGGGGGCGAGCCCTAATCGATCACAAGGCGCTCAGCGGCGGAGTCCGGCTCGATTCTGGAAGACGACGAAAATCGTGGCTTCGCGATCACGTGTCGCGATCGCACCCACGATCGCCGGCGATCCGGGTCCGGCCCAACACTACTGGCTTCGGTCGAGTCGGATTCGGACTGTTGGATCTTGATCCAATCTGGGATCGATTAGGGTTAGGAGTCGGTTCTCAAGCGAATCGCTCGGGACTCGAGTCGACTTCGGTCGGATGAACGATTGACCCGAGTTGGATTTTCCATGATTTAATATTTAAAATAATTCCCTAAGAATTCATTTAATTCATTAAAAATAGCAAATGACTTAAAATTCAAAAATTGAAAATATTTTGGATTATTTTGGACTCAAATAAAATATTTCCAACAAAAATTTATTTGCAAAATTAAATTCTTTAATTATTTCAAAATGGAATAAATTCAAATAAATTCCAAATAAATCCAAATAAATTCCAGAAAATTCCAAAAATTCACCAAAGTGCCAAATCACACATGATTTTAAGAAAAGCAAAATTTTGGGATGTTACAATAAAAAAGGACGCTCTCTGGTTTTTAACTACCGGTGAATAAACCCCAGAGTAAGCTCCTCCCAAGACTACCGCCTCCAAAGCTGCAGTAGTCTTGGCCTCCTAGAGAAAACTTTTCCAAAAAGTGAGATTTCGCGCGGTTGAATTCGGAACTTCGACGTACATGCATGGATAGGTTCCTGGGGACCCATGGGACCTATTCACGCAACTTTCGTCAAGTTTCGAGCTCATTTGCTCGGAATCTCATTTTTTGACCTTTTTACTCCCGATATTGACGCGAAAACGGATTTCGACTCAAAAGGTGTTGAAACTCGAGTTTCTTTGCGACAACGGGTTCACTACGGCAATAGGGACTTATACGCGTTAGACTTGTGAGCTTTGGGACTTCGAAATACGAAATTGCTCCGAATGCCCAAAATGCAACTTTCACAAATCTACCTGAGTAGCGGATTTACGACCCGCTCATTAGTTCCGACGGTGCACTAAAACTATATACGATCGGAATATCGACTAGGACCAACGAAGCACAACGTTCGAGATTCTAAGACTCGAAAATCTGGGTTTACTCCTGAATTCGATTCTCGACCTGAATCGAGTTCAAACTCGATTCTTCCGCAAGAGTCGACCTTCGAGGCTTGGAGAACATATTCGCGAGTCATTCTCCTGACTTCACGGAGTTAGGGTTTCCAGAGGAAAGATTCCGGAAATTCGAGAAATGACGTTTTGCGGTGAATGAGTCCAACGAAATGTAGATCAGGGTTTTCGAAACTACTCGATGATGCGAAAAGATCCTTCTAACCTTGACCTAGGTTTAACTACTCAGAAAAACAATGTTACGTGACAAGAACTACAGTTTCTAGGGTCCAACTAAAAGGAAAGAAGAGAAGAACGTCACGGATGAGCTAGGGTTTGCATCTTCACCTAGGGTTTAAGCTCAACTCAAAACCCTACCTCCTGTGAAGCTCCTTGACTGCTTGGAGACGCTCCTTCACTCTTGCTCCAGCTCCTACTTGGCCTCCTCGATCTTCACTCCGGCCGGCTCATGCGTGAGGGAGTGGGAGTGTAACACCCCGGCATTTAATATGCCCGAATGCTACCAAACATAAGCTAAACAACATCTAAGTACCACAATTAAACATAAATTCCAGCAAAGGTTCATATGCTAAAAACCGATATTTCTACAAAGATGTCCTTTGTTTTTCCATGAATTAACACAATCTCAATATCATGGCAAGATATATATCATAGCACACGACATCTAAAACAACAACATAAATGGACATAACATCAAGTTACGCCAATAATACCACGCTTAACCACTTCATAAACTATAACGAAGCAAATAAGGATTCACAAGCATGCTAGATTAAACCATACATTAAGTTTAGGGCACAACTCTTAATATCATGTCTCCAAGTGGTTAATTATGGACTATGATGGTGGAGCTACGTGTAGAAGTGTAGCTAGATCCCTTTTTCCCGCATGCCGATCTCAAAGTACCTAAAAACAACATAAAACACAAGCGTGAGTTCGAAAACTCAGCAAGCATATTGTAATGGACAACAAGATCATTTACAAGACAATAATACCTCACATCACATTTAACATCTCATACTTGAGCACATAACAACATCATCATCATTAAAAAAAAATGTATTGCAATGCAATGCAATGCAATGTTATGCTCATATCTCCATGGAAACTCATACCGGTATGGTTGAGTACACACCCGTCGGTGTGCACCCTCTCCCCCCTTCCATCTCGAAGATGGAGGGTGCCTACTCCTCGCTTTCACAACCCACGGTAGATGGAATCATGATGTAGGACTTACTCTAATGGCTCTCCGGATTAATCATAACTTTCTCACCGACCTTCCCGGATTAGTTAATGACTTTCTCACCGCCCGGGCCATGTAACATGTCATGCATGCAACTATGCCAATTATCATATTTCACATGTACATAAACATATGGCAACTCATCATGACAAATATAAACACATGGCATCGAACCATGATAATCATACTCAATATTTCATTGGAAAACAGCAAGCATGGCAAGTGAGCATAGCAAGTGTTCAATCTTTCACCCAATATCAACAAACAACCTACAATCCGCTATACATTACAACACACTTGCCTCAACCGCGGGCGACGGATTTGTGGGACGTAGAGGGCACTCCCGGTGTCACACCACCTGCACATAGGCATCACACACTCACAATAATGCCCGCAAAACAGTACACAAATCCCCATCTAACCCGACATTGCCCACTAATTGCAAACCTAAAAACAGAGGTTCTGTCCCGGCGGGACAGCAGCCTTGCAAAGGCCATAACCTGAGTTCTGGGACTCCAAATCGATTCAACGAGTACACCAACGCGAAGCTTAGGAAATTTCCTACCTTTTTCTAGTTATACGGAAAGACTGATTCGGACTCTAAAATTGTTTAATCTACAGATTACTACGATCTGTTCCAATCACGTCACAGATTTTAACATGCTCGGTAAAATGGCCATAACTTTCAAACGGCTGATCGGATTTTAACGTGCTTTATGTCCACGGAAAGATAATTAAATTATCTACAACTTCTTTTAAGTCCGTACGGACAGATTCGGATTCTAAATTGACGAAAACTCGAACCCTAGCCCGACTGCTCAATCTGCCCGAAAACAGAAACGTGGCAACATCTAGATCTAACCCAAAGAACTCCAATCCAGCACCACCAATTGATCTAAAAACTTGATAATCACCCTAAGAACAGTACCTAGATCAATTCCAAGGATCTACATGATCATACCTTTGCCCAACGAACGAATCTCCAATAGATCTCCTCGCGGATCGCTCCTCGCTCCTCGCTCCAACGGATGGATCCACAAGGTGCAGTGGTGTGGAGACCACCCTAGGGCAGCAAGGGGGTGGAGGAGAGGTGGTGGAGAGGTGGGGAGCAATGGGGCAAAGGGGGAGGTGGAGGCGCACAAGAGGGAGAGGGAGAGGGGGTGGCGGCTAGGGCTTAGGAGGGGGAGGTGGGGGCGCCCAAGGGCAGGGGGAGCACGCCCAAAAGGCTGGTGGGGAGCCCTTTTACCAGTCCCCACACCCAATCCTAGTCCGTTACGGAGACCTACTCCATCCCACCAAAGCCCACCAAGGCCCAAACTCCCTCGGGAAGGCCCAAAACCCCGGAAACGGCCCTAAACGCCTTTAAAAGCTATTAACCTCCATATCCTATAGTTTTAACCTTAATTCCACATCTCATAATGTTATTAACCTTATCATGCACGTTAAATAAGGTTACGACACTCCGTGGCGACATAACACTTCAACCGGCCCAAAAACGCGAGAAAACCCTAAGCCGAAAGGTTTTATCCTCTAGTTTCACCTTCTATAACGTCACACCAAACCATAGTGTCACAGGGAGCTCAAAAGGGAAGGAAGGAGAGGAGAGGAAGAGCAAGAGAGAGAGGGGAAGGGAAGAAATGAGGGAGGAGAGGGAAGAGAGGGCTCCCCCCAGCTCTTAAGTGATGAGGATGTGCACGCAAACCGAGGCAAAGAGATAAACACGAGCACAGGACAAAACCGGTCGTTACGGCCGGCAATCGCCCGGCGGCGGTATTAAGCCGGCCGGTAGTACCGAGCATGATTGCAGATCGCCGCTCGGCAGCTAAAAACTCTGGAAATCTACGGTTTTCGCAACGGCTCTAGTTCGAACATCTAGAGGGCCTTTAAAATAGGTTCGGAGGATCCTAATGAAAGTTTAGTAACTTAGGTTCGGGTTCTATCTTACACGATTCTAGATTTCACCCGGAAACGCATTCAAGAGCTCCGATCGGGAAAATCGATCGAACAAAATAGCAAAACAGGATTCAAAGGCAATTAACTTCAAGATAAAATTCGAAAATTTTATAGAGCACTAATCCACACTTAAATAGCCTAATTAAGCTTAATTACAAAATGCGGATGTTACAAACATGGTGTTCACATTACCTGCAGAGTTCAAAGTATGTGCACCATCAGCTAAAGAATCATTTGTGCAACTATGCTTTGATTCATAGGAAGCCATCTTTGAGAAGCCTCAAGACGATCATCGGTATATAAAGCCGTTGTATTTAAAAGGCCATATTAACGACAAGCCTATATCAATGATACTGGTAGATGGTGGGACAACTGTTAATCTGATGCCTTACTCGACATACAAAAAATTGGGTAAGTTCTATGAAGATCTCATTAAAACTAATATGGTGTTGAATGACTTCACCGGAGATCCCACAGAGGCCAAAGGCGTCATGGTGACTGAGCTCACGGTGGGCAGCAAGACTTTGCCGATTGTTTTCTTTGTAGTTGATGCCAAATGAAGTTATAACATGTTGCTTGGCAGGGATTGGATACATGACAACTATTTCATTCCATTGACTATGCATCAAAAGTTGATAAAGTGGAATGGGGATGAGGTTGAGGTAATCAAAGCTGACACATTAGCTCACATAGCTATAGCAAGTCCAGACGCTAATTGGCAGCATGACGTGGCTGAATGCATATCAAGCAAAGTACTTGAAGATTACAATTTTATATGCATCAGCCAAACAGGTATAAAGCCGATAAAGTGTGAAGCCGAGTACCTTTGATCGGACAAATAAGATTTTACAATGATGGAGGCCAAAGCGGCAGTAAAAGTTCTATAGGACAAAATGCAACGCTATTGGCAAATAATGGATAGCTATGAAGCCATTGAAAATTTTGAAGAAATTGAAAGATTTGGGCAAGGTTTTATGTCTTTAGATCATTACAAGAAGTAGATCTAGGCAATGGCGATAGAAAAGGCCAACTTTTATTAGCTCAAAGCTAACGTATGAGTATAGAGAAAAGTTGATCGATTTGCTAAAAAGTTATAAGGATTTCTTTGCTTAGGAGTATCATGAGATGCCTAGTTTAAGTCAACAACTTGTCAAATATCGGCTACCGATAAAATCAGGTTTTAGGCCATTTAAACAATCTCCAAGACGGTTAATCTAGCTATGTATGATAAAATAAAAGAAGAGATAGAGTGATTATTAGAGGCTAAGTTTATTTGATTTTTTTAAAATGATCTTTTTTATACGTGAATTACAAAAATATACCTTGTTTTTTTTTGCAATATTGGCCATCCATGACGCCACATGGCAGCGACTGGGATCAGTCATGCCACGTGGCAGCGACTGATGCACTAGTTGCACCACTGTGGCGTGATAGAGGCTGACGTGGTGCAATCACATTGATGTGGCACGAAAGAGAGACCAATCATGATGCCGTGGCGCGACGGGGGCGCAAGAGAGAAAGAGGGAGTGGGAGAGAGAAAGAAGAAAGGAAAGAAAAGGAAAAAGGAGGAGAAGAAAAAAAAAGAAAGAAAAGAAAAAAGCTAGGAAAACAAAAATAAAAGAAGAAGAAAAAGAAAAGGAGGAGAAGAAAAGAAAGAAAGAATAGATAAGAAAAGAAAGAAAAAAGAGAAAAGAGAAAAGAAAAGAGAAAATAGGACGGATCCGAATTTTTGGTGACGGACCCAATTTTCAATCGCATGTGGATGGGGAGATGCCGCACTGAATTTATTCATTTTCGTCATTTTGGTAAAATTTTTGTAGTCGGTTCCATTTAATTATGCATAGCTTTTAGTTGTGCACAGTGCATTTAAATCATGACCATTTGGTGGTTGCGAGATTGTTAATGAATGGAGTTACTAGTCACATGAAATGACAAATGATTTAAGTGGTTATAATGCATTGGTGGCTAGGTTGGTGCTTTGCATATGAGGTTTTGGGGCTTCTTTCCTTCAGGACGGCCAGAAGTCAGGGAAGGTTGTCATAAGATGCCTCAAAGGTCCCAAAGCGCTTCTCCAATGCCCTCTGCTTCGCCCTCCACGCTTTGGCATAGCTGATTTGGTATTTATATATGTTCTTCATGGCAAGCACTATGTGTTGTGCCTCCATGTCAATCTTCTCGACAATCTCTCCATACACCATGTTTGCGATGAAAGAGGATGTAAGGTTACAATGTCTCGATGTTACATTGCTCAGAATACAACTGTGCTGCACCATCTTCATAACAACCCAGTTCAACTCATACTTGGGCTTGTGGGCATGAACACGCCAATCACATTTGGCATTTTCACACTTCACCGTGTAACACTCTTTACTGGATTTCACAACTCTCATTGGCCGCTGCAAGCTCATCACCCAAACCTTTATAGCATCCTACAAAGCGGACTTCTCCACGTACATTAATTGCGTGCACACAAACCTCAGTTGGTCGGTACTCACATGTCGAGTCATGGGCATCGTCGACTACTAGGTCTTCTGCTTCGCTCCTATTCCAAGTAGCGAGCACCTCTATGAACGTATTTCCATCATCGTCTGAGGAAGATTCATCATGTTCCTCCATCGCCAGTGCCTCTTCTTCCTCCGCTGCTCACTCATTGTCTTGCTCTAGCACATCAACTAACCTTTCCAACTCCTCCCATTCATCTGGTTGTCTTGTCGGTGTAGCACATGACTGAATATTCTCATGAACTTCTGCCACACTATCTGCCTGCACCACGATAGGGGTTTCATCACTTGGCAAGTCTGTTTTGACTATTGCCTGCACAAAGAGGACGAAACCCTAACCACGCTGTCTTGATGAATTGACATAGTTCCTCCAAGACTGAGACCGCTCCAACGGTTTAAGCACCCATACCGAGTCATGTGTACCTCTCGGCCACAAGCATTTAATGTTCACGTCATGCACCACAGGATTCAATGAAAGACTGTGATAAAGCCACCCGCACAGATCTTCAAAACTCATGTCATCTGGATTCTGATGGTACAAAACACACTGTGAAAACTACCCAAATCAACTCTATATGGCCCCTCCTGAACTTCTCCTTCACCGTAAAACACTTTGAATGCATCCATAGCAAACATACCTACTAGAATACGAAAGTAATATTTTATAACATGCGCAAGTAATATTTGACATACAAAATAATGGCCACTATAATAGAGTTATTTACATTTGAGAAATTATGCATACATGTAATTTTTCCTAACCGTACTTGCCGCCTTGTTTATTCCTCACAACCAACAACTAACTATTTTGTTGGGGAAAATAATATCTATCATACCGACATTATTTGTGTACATACATACAAGATCCATATCTACATTCATATATCTGCTTGCATGAAAATAATTTAAATGTGTCCTACCACTTTTCCACCACATTACATACATTTACTAGCATCTTTGTTCCGTTTCAACAACCAACATCATTTAATATATGCTCTAGCATTAATTCATATTGCACAATATAAATTACACTGAAACTACATGTTTAAATCTACCAACAATATTTGCATAATAAATTTGAAATAGCGCACTACGACCTAACAATTTTCCAATTTATGCTGCAATTTTTCTGGGCTTCCCTAACAATTTTCTGAGACTACCTATATTTTTTCTAACTACATATCAATTATACTGACAAAAAATAATTATATAAATGCAAAAAACAAAATTAACTAGTTACTATATTTTTTTGGGCTATCCTAAGAGTATTCTTAGACTACCTATATTTTTTCTAACTACTTATCAATTATACCAACAAAAAAAAGTATATAAATGCGTAAAACAAAATTAATTAGGTACTACATTTTTTTGGGCTACCCTAATAATTTTCAAAGACTACCTATATTTTTCCTAACTATATATCAATTATACCGACAAAAAAATCATTATATAAATTATTAACCGATGAACGAAGAACGAACAACGAACGAACGAAGAACGAATCACGAACAAACGAAAGTATCTCTCTTCTTCCTCTTTCTTTTCTTCCCCTCCTACCTCTTCTTCTCCTCCTTCTCCTTCGACCGCTGTCGCCGCTCCCTCTTCCTCTCTTCTCCTTCTTGCTCTCCCGGTTGCTGCTGCCTCACCCCGCTTCCTCTCTCTTTATCTCTCCCGCTCCCTCTCTTTCTCTCTCTGCTTCGGTCACCGCTGCTCACTTCGCCCCCTCTCTTTCTGTCTCCTTCTCTCTCTCTCTCTCTCTCTCTGCGCCCTGGTCGCGCCACGGCACCGCGACTGGTCTCTCTCGTGCCATGTTAGCCTCTGTCGTGCCACCGTGGCGCGACTGGTGTGTCGGTCGCCTCCACGTGGCGCGACGGATGCCCAATCTTGCCAAAAAAACAAGGTGTATTTTTGTAATTCACGTATAAAAAAGATTATTTAAAAAAATTCAAGTTTATTTGGCCTTGCCAATATGCTGAGTGTGTTTCTAATATTGTTCCTATAATAAAGGAAAATGGTAAACTCAAAGTGTGCGTTGATTTTTAGAAATTTGAACAAAGCCACACCTAAAGATGAGTACGTAATGCCTATAACCGATATGCTTATCGATGCTGCATCTAGGAATAAAATCATAAGTTTTCATAACTCACCATAGTACCGATTGTGGAATAATTGTGGTTGCCCCTTGGTATTTATATTTTGATGGATCGGTATGCCGAGAAGGTGATGGCATCAACATCATGTTAATATCTCTGAGAGGCTGTAGCTTTGAATTCATGTTTAAGCTAAATTGTAGATGTTCAAATAATCAAGTTGAGTATGAGGCATTGCTTAGGGGTCTACACATGCTTGACAATCTTGGTATCGACTCTGTTGAAGCTTATGGTGATTCCCAGCTTGTAGTACAACAAGTAAGAGGGGAATATCAGATTATTTATTCGACACTTCGAAGCCAGCCGATAAGAAAACTAAAAGACAAGCCTTAATGTATGTTATACTCGATAATACACTATATATCGGACATTGGAAGGTTTGTTGTTAAGGTGTCTTGGGATAGAAGAGGGAAAACTGGCAATGGGAGAAGTACATGAAGGGATTTGTGAAACACATCAGTCGGTTTATAAAATAAAATAGTTGCTAAGACATACTGGTTACTTCTGGCCGATGATGTTCGACGATTATTTTTAAGTATTACAAAGGATGTCAGGTTGCCAAAATTTTTGAAATATTAGCCGCAACTGATTATTTTTCTAAGTGGGTTGAAGCTATTCCTTTGAAAAGGTTGATTAGTGTTGAGGCAATTGCGTTTGTCCAGGAGCACATTATCTATCGGTTTGGAATTCCTCAAACAATTACAATCGATCAAGGTACCATGTTTATGTCTAGTGAGTTTCAGAGTTTTACTAAAGGCTTTGGGATTAAGTTATTAAATTCATCGCCCTATTATGTGCAAGCTAATGGTCAAGTTGAATCATCAAATAAGGCGTTGATCAAGCCGATTAAGAGAAAAATTGATGATAAACCTAGGAGGTGGCATATTATGTTAGCCGATTCGTTGTGGTCCTATAGGATTGCTTATCATGGGGCTATCAAGCTATCACCCTATCAGCTTGTGTACGGACAAGAGGCGGTAATGCCGATAGAAATCGGTATAAAGTTCATTAAGGGTCACAAGGCAGAATGATTTATCAGTTCAGGATTATAGAGATCTGGTAGCCGATAATTTGGACGATTTGATAGAGTTGAGATTACAAACGTTGGAACGAATCCAAAAAAATAAGACTAGAGTCGCAAGAGCTTACAATAGAAAAGTTGTGTCTATGCCATCTGATGAAGCCGATCTGGTGTGGAAAACGATTTTACCTATCAGCTCAAAGGATAGTCGATATGGGAAGTGGTATCTTGCTTGGGAGGGATCGTATAAAGTTAATCGGCTAGTTCACATAAATTCATATATTTTGGAGAACTTAGATGGTGTATTGTTTACTAAGGCGAGCAATGAATAATATTTGAAGAAATATTACCCAAGTATTTGAGTTGGATCTGAATCGGCTAAAAGCTTTAATTGACTCATTGCAATCAACAATTTGTTTGTTGATTAAAATTTGTTAGACCGAATTAACTCATTGCAGTTAATTCCAGTTACTTAAAGCACATGACCGATGATACATCGTCCTTAGACTAAAATTAGTAAATGAAAAAAGTAAACATTAAAAGCATTATGTCGGTTAAACACCCGATTTTAGATTACAAGCATTCAAAGGTAAAATGTCATCCATGGGAGGCCCAAGCATTCATTACATAACAAAATACAATATTAAAATTTAAAATTAAGTTCGGTAGAAGTCAATGGTTAATTCCTAAGCCCGATAACACATCCAAAGCACTACCGAGGATCTTGTCAATTTCATCTATAATTTTGTGATCCTCTTTAGTCATGCCAAGGACAAGGACGACCTTGGCCGATTGGGCTCGAACTGGAGCTATGCCCTTGGCTAAGGCAACCTGCTGCTCCTTAAGCGAAGACAAAAAAATTGGACATCTTCAAGGTTGCGTCACTAGCTAGGCATTGACTTTGAGCAGCTCTTCTTCTAGGGACTTCATAGATGCCTCTAGAGCTGATACAAGCTCTTTGGTCTCCTTGAAGTCCTTGTTATCCTCATTGAGTTTGGCTTTTTTGGCCTTCATCTCCGCCACTAGCCGGTCTAGTATCTTCTGGTCCTCCTATTGTGCCATACGACGCTCAAGCCTTTATTTAGCTTCATCGATTGACTTTTTCTTATCATCAACAAAGCAAGCTTCAAGGAGTGTGGTTGTGTCATGCTCAGGAAGGTTGAGCTTCACGACATCAACTGCGTCCCGGATCGACTGGCATCTTTGAGAAGGTTGGCCTTGGGGCTGAGTAGGATCTTGCATAAATGCCTCAGCCTCTCTTCAGCTCTTGGGGCTAACAAGATTTGGGCTGACGCACTCTGCCTCCACCAAAATTGTGTCAATAATGGTCAGTAGGCAATCCTCCTCCTCTCTCTCGATGTCTAACAAGTCAAATTCGAGAATGTCAGCAACTGAGGACGTCGGCTTGGTGATGGCAGGAGGAATAGTCATCGCGGTAGCTTAAGCTTGAGGTTTTGATTGGGATGGGGGAAGAAGCAGGTCACTGGCCGTACCTTCCAGCAAGTTGATATTGGCCAGTGGGGAAAAGGAGGAGGCGAAGAAATGCGCTGCAAGTGTTAAGAGAGTTTGTTAGGCTGATTAGTTGTTAGTTCAGTAGTTTGGTTAAAAAAATATGAATTTAAAACATTTACGGAGGTTTTTGGTGAATTCTCGACCAATTCTTCTTGGGTCAATGACTTCTACATTTGAACCATCTTCTTGAAAGACCAACCTTTCCTTTTTCTGCAAAAGGAAGTCGATTAAATATATTTGGACTTGGTGTTATTTTAATATAACATAACTTACTCGGTTGTTGGTGTTGTCTCTCTAGGTCAGAGAGGGAGAGAGTTTGAACTCCAAGGGTTCCTAAAGAATGCTCCGCCAATCCCATCGATGATTGCTTCTTTGCAGGAGTGTTGCCCGATGGTTTTGCCGAGCTCTTTTTCAGCTGTTTTGGTCTAAAAGAAAATAATAAATATGTAAGAAGAAGATTATTAAATTAGTTCAGTAGCATAAAAGAGGGATCTACTGGTTAGTACATCGTTGGTGATATCAATCAGGCTTGAATTAGTTTGGTTCAACGATCTAGAGCTGCTTGAGTCAATCCTAATTGTTAGCTCCAGTGATAAGTTTGGAAAAAATTTAGCTATCATGAAGGTAGGTGGCCACTTAGCTGAAAATAGGGATGAAGAAATAGCCAACCACCAAGGTAGGTAACCGTGAGCCCTTCTAGTGTGGAGGATGAAGTGTGGGAGTTGTCGGATGAGGAGATCATTGGCTATGTAAAGAGCTAAGTCGGTCGAAGAAGCTCGATGTATTCTCTCTCGAGGTTGAAGCCAATCGATTAATTGGAGTTTTAGTATGATTTGGCCGAAACCAAGTTGTCGAGCGTAGGTTGATGGATGGTAAAATTAGTAAGAAGGCTGAAAAGTTCTGCCTCTGGTATGCAAGTTGACAGAAAGAATGCTTGGAGATAGAAATTTTTTGAAGAACTCCTAGGTTTATTCAAGCTTGTCCTTACAATCGGCAGTGAGGTGGAAAAAGGAGGGGCAAGGATAGTGATCGGCTTTGTGGCAACTAAAGAATTCAGAGGTTCGGAAAGAGTTTTGGTCACGGTGGCAGAAGAAAGAAAAATATTTTTTGGTGCTGGTCATGTTTATTTTGGTTTCACCGCCAAAGCAAAGGAAAAGCCTCTCTCCAAAGGGACTATTTCTAAACTCGACGGGGTGAACCTCTAGGGTTTCCTCGAGAGGGAAGGGTGTCATCTCTAACAAGTCGGTCTTGAAACATTGACTAAAAACACAGTAAAGAACACATTTGGATAAACCACAAAGGGCCGCCAATGTTCCTTACTACATACGACCCCATGGCTATGTACAGCCAACAACAAATCTCATGCATCATTTGTTACACTGCCCCTAGAAATAGCTTACCTAATGCAAGACGATGACCCCCAAACTAATTATTCAGCTATTGTTTGATAAGTTCTGGTCAGGCCAAGAGAAGCGTCACAAAAGAGGAATCAGTCGAGCCACATATTTAAAAAAGCTATGTGCTCCCAATCGGACACTGGGTTGACTCCTATATTGTTCTCTATATATTTACCCCATCCCTCACCCTTGGTGGTCACGAATTTGTGCTGTGGCTTGACACTAAAAGTCGACAGCTGCTCGCCATCTGGCCTAAGGAAGCAAAGCTGTGTAACGTCAAGAAGAGTTGGGCTAATGAGACCAAATCACAGGACGAAGGCATTAAATGTGTCAGACCAAAAATAGCAAGCCATTGCGAGTAAAGTTTCGTTGGGAGGGGAGTTGGATAGAGATAATGGGAGGCATTCGGCTATTCCCATTTGTTCCCAAACTAGGAGCTATTAGGCTACTACCCTATTGAACCAATCATGCCACCTAGCTAGCGCAGTTGGCCAAGCCCTAAAACTCTTACTCCATCCTACTAAATTAAAGCTTGGAGCGTTCAATAGAAGCCTAGGGAGCTCTTGGTCTATATAGCCGATGGGTTGGTACTTCCTATCGGTCCTAGGTAGAATTGAATTTCGCAATTAGGGACAAGAAAAAATACCTGGTTTGGGTCCATTGGGATCAAAGAAAACGATGAAATTGAGAGCTGAGAAAGGGAGTGCAAAGCCGATTATGAAAAGATTGATAGCTTGAGCGCATGAAAATGATATGTGAATGAGCCTTATACTTATAGGGGGTAAACCCGGTGGCATTGGCGGGTAAATATCGTTAAATTTTTTATTGCAATTATTGCACTAGATCGTGTGTTCGCACGATTTGGGTGGGAAATTTGCCGTTAATTGCGCGAAAATCAGTGGAAGTTGATGGATGGGTTTTGAAAGAAAATGTTGGTATTCAATGTTTAAGTTGATATTGCCGATTTTTGAGAGATTAACACTATCTCCTAAAAATGGGAGGCATATGTTGACACCAAAATCTGGTGCATCGCTGATTTGGTAAGAGATTGTTAGTTTGGTATGGTTATTTGCTTAAGGATAGTATCGGGTTTGAAAAGTTTTTTTTAAAAAAAAGTCATAAGCCGATACAGGTTATCAGATTATAACCGATATTAGTTCTAAAAAGGAAAGTATCTCAGGGAAATCTGAAACCGATATGAAGTGTTCTACGAGTCCAAGATGGACACAGTTGACCCGGGTGCTATAAAAGAAGGCGACGAGCAACGTAGAAGAGAGAGCCAATTAATCAACTAACTTGCATTACTTCTTTGCTTTTTCGTTGACTAGGAGTAGTATTTTATATTTGTAATCTTTCCTTTGTAATTCAACTAAATCAATAAAGTTGTGCTTCACCGATTGTTGGTTTCGGGAAAAATCTACCTTTATCTCCAACTAATCAGTCCAACCAGGTTGATTGGATGTATCGGTTACTTTTTATCTAATCAGTTTGAGTGGCCATTTAGATTAGATCGGATTGTAGTTGAGAGGATTAATTGGCTTAACAACTGATTGAATCACATTTTTTTTTCTTGCCGATTGCAGGATCAAATCGGCTGGCACACTTGCACCCAGAAATAAACCCGGTGTTTACGTGCGTTGATTACTGATTAACCCCTCTTTACGTTTTTTTGGTGTAAATGCCTGCGCGGTAATGGATTGTAATAAGTTTCTATTTCAGTCGCTAATTATTGTTTCTGCTGCAATACTCTGAATACGGTGTATTACTGATAAAGTGTCGGGTACTCCAGATATTTTGTTAGCTAATATGCTGAGATCAGTGTAATTACCTCAGAGTGATGGTGGTGTTACTATCGTTACCCTAGGTTAATTATGCGGGTCACCACATGCACCTTAGCAAATTATTTCCTTTTGTCTCTAACTTGTATATGTATAGCAATTTTGATGTAGGTACGTAAATGCTTTGCACAAGATGGTGGTGGTGGCCTGATATAGTGACATGGAATATTTTTAGAATGTTCATGGTCTGTTGCTTCCCGATTCCCATTGTACCTTCATCGTTAGTTTGCTTTTGTTTTGCTGAACAACATGGACATATATGAGCCTTGCCATGAACTTTCAAATACTTAAATAGTGGTTTCAATGTTGAATGATTCACTGTAGATTATACTTGCAAATGCACGACTTCTGCTTGGGATATTAGGATGTTTGATTGATATTAAGTCATGGAATGGTCGTAATATGATTCAAAGTTGAAATGATCCATTGTGGAAAGCCTAGATCTGCTCGGAAATGCATGAGTTCTGCCTTTTCTTTTTGTGAAAAAACATATTTTCCCATGTGTTTACCATAGCAGGTACATAGGGGGTACATAGCACACTATTAGAAAACTAGGTTTTACTACCGGCACACCACTATCGGTTGGATTTGAACCCGTACTGATAGTGACATCAGTACCGATTCATTGGCTACAGGGCCGTAGTGGGCTTTCAGTACCGGTTAGATCCATGAACCGGTACTGATGCCCTCACATTAGTACCAGTTCATGTTACGAACTGGTACCGAAGGCACGGGATATATTAGTACCGGTTTGTGTCACAAACCGGTATTAATGAGAATGCATCAGTACCGGTTCGTGTTACGAACCGGTACTGATGTCTCATTTCAGGAAAGTTCAAAAGGAATATATATTCTATGTATATCAGTACGCGATGGTGGGTGGGTGAGGCTAGAATCACGAGGTTGCGGGTTCGAGTCCTGTTTCTCTCATACATCCTCAACATATTTTGAAACATTTCTAGTCCTATCAGTACCGGATCCACTGAAACCGGTACTGATGACCAGATCTGTAGTAGTGGCACTTCTATGGGAACTGTCCCCACCACCGTTTTGTAGTGTTTTGAGATTCCTGAAATCAAGATTGGACGGTGATGGGGCAATCCCCAAGTGATTATCGACTCCATAATAGTTTTCTCCCACGGGGTAGCTTGTCCCGTGTGGTTGAATTACAAGGTATCTTCCACGTTAACATAATCCCCGACCTCACAACAACGCCTCCAAGGTATTCATACATACGGGGTAGAAACACCACGCGTCGGCTACATGGTTCTGGGCAAAGGAGGGGTGACGGCTAGGGTTTTGGGAATTCCGAATTCCTAATTTGTCTTGTAACCCTAAAGCCAACACCCCCTCACTTTAAATAGACGCCCTATAGTGAGTCTATACATTAGAGGCATATTAGGAACTTGTGGCCGATTAGAATTCAGATCACAAACCAAATTAAGTCCCAACCCTTTAAGCGTGCCACCCTATAGGTTCACGTATACTTAGACATGGATCGAGCACTCTTGCTCAACCATTAATCGGTAGCAGTCCCTAGCAGAACGTACTGACTCCCAAGTATATGTAAAGATCACATTAGATGAACCTTAACAATGCATAGTTATATGTATTTCCCTTTGCCTCGTGATATTGGTCAAACCCAAGGCAAGTATCTACCATCTTTGTTTAGATAGCTTGACAACTCTTTCTCGATTATGTGACTTAGAATCCTTGACTACAGTTAACTCTTTAACCGCGAGTAGCATAGCTATGCATTTTTGAAATCCGACCGCTCGAGAGCCTAGAGATATTTATCCCGTTGTATGGAGGGGCAAATCCTATCTTGATCGACTATGCCTAACAGCATGCTTGTTGACAAGCCCGAAAGACACCTTTATAACTACCCAGTTATGGAGTAGCGTTAAGTAAGTCATTACACATCTCGAGTATATGTGTCAACCTCAAGTCTAAGGATATAGCATATACATTGTATATGAGATCAACCGATGATAAGAAGATTACAATGTTCTCGCAGTGCCCCAAGGTGGTCCATGTTCACTAACATGTGTCCATATTATTGGTTTGCTATCTTCATATCTATGACTATGACCTGTGAAATATGGTCATCAACCATACATATGGTAGTCTATTCATATGTGTACTTGTATATTTATCGACTAGGAATCACTTCAAAATAATCATCACAAAGTCATATATAGAGTTTCACAAACAAGTCACATACTTACTAAGGCTATTCCCAGTGGAGGGGTTTCATTTTGCAGTTTCAAAGGTGCCACCTCATCTAAAGAGATATGGACTGCTGAATGAAACAAGGATTCCCAGTGCACAGTTTCATTTTCACAGTTTCATAGGCAATCAATACCATTTACTGCTGGATGGTGT
Organism: Rhipidocladum racemiflorum; assembly: GCA_036346355.1. NCBI lineage: Eukaryota > Viridiplantae > Streptophyta > Magnoliopsida > Poales > Poaceae > Rhipidocladum > Rhipidocladum racemiflorum. The sequence continues at coordinate 29,329,575 of CM070571.1, forward strand.
TGTGATTTAGTGCTCCATGCGACTGTAAAAATGAAATGTTTCCGCCCCAACGCAAGTTTCAGATTGTTTCATCTATGTTGGAAACGACGACGGACGGATTTCATCTCCATGAAACGGATTTCCTCTCTCTCCACTTAATTAGATTGCCAAATCATCAATTTTGCTGATGTGTCACGGTATTTAATGAGATTGAAACCCATTTGAAACCCCCACTGGGAATAACCTTAAATAATAGTGATATTATTCAAAAATAAGATAATAAATTATAAATATAAAAAATATAATCATCTCTGTATAAAAAATATAATCATCTCTGTAACTGTCTATAAGATATATCTCTGACTGCGAAGACATGAGAGGAAATTAAGTTTTTCCGTGTGTTATTATTTTTTAACACACGGGAAATACTGCTTCTCCTTAGAAAATGGCCCCGGTTAACCCGCGTGTTGGCCCTCAGGGAAGGCTGTCGCATGTGTTTTTTTGATTTTTCCCGTGTGTTGGACACGTTCTTCCGTAAGACGTACAATTTTACTGACATGACAGAAAAAAAAAGAGGAAGTGTAGGTTTACCTTCAAGGGTCAGTTATCCCATGATCCATCAGTCAACTTCAAGCTTGAGTTTTACAAGGTACCATACCTGCAGTGGTCGGGATGTTGTGCTAGTCAGCCTGCTCGTACCATACCTGCAGCTGGTGCGTCATCTTCACCTTCACTGGATCAAAATGGTCGTCTTGGGAAAGACGATGAGGGTATTGAGATCAGACCGAAACCTGCAACAAGCTTCATCATGTCATCATCCGAGACGAGATCGACGGACGCGGCTCCGTAGTTGGCCTCTCCTCCTTGGCATCTCTCTCTCTCTCTCTCTCTCTCATGTTCTTGGAACTCGAACGCGCCGTAGAGTTTTGCCTCTCCTCCGTCGCCAGGGACGAACCAACCAATGACGGACAAGGACTTTAGGGGCCAGGACATCCCTAAACCATCTATCTTCGGAGCTATAGGGCATGTCTAATGATACATGTCAGCTGTCTATAAAAATACGCCATATAAAATTTTACATGATATGAAAAAGAGATAAAGAAGAGAGAGAAAGATGGTGTATACTATTTAACAGACAGTTTTATACTATGTATACCATTATACGGACAGTCTATTAATTGTATAAGAAATCATTACATACAACCATATAAACAGTCTATTATATAAATTATCTTTAGGCCTATCTATAGATGATATGGAGCTATATTACAGATAGCTACCATCTATATCACTGTGCATATCCTTATGGTATTACTCCCTCCGTCCTACAAAGAGTGTATTTCTAGTTTTTTTAAGACATATTAGTGTGCAAGGTAAATGACTAATGTGGCCCTCATTACTCCATGCATAAGCATGCTGGTGCTTTGGTTTCCATCGGCACTTAAATGTGCATGCATACATTTATAGCTCTACATGCAGAAGATTGGTGGGATATTCTCCACGCCAAGTCACTAAGCATGCAAAGGAGCAAAAAAATTTCAAATCTTGGAGTGGAGTTATAGGAATTAATGGAATTTGGGTGGCCCCTACGGACTAAAGATGTACTCTTTGTGGGACAAATTTTGAACACTAGAAATGTATTCTTTGTGAGACAGAGGGAGTATGTCCCATCATATGAACCTCTTTATTAGTCGGATTTTAGCCACTATTTGTCTACTTTTATTAGTACCAACTTTTTAAAGAGCATATAAACGATTTTCTTTCTCTGAAAAATCTAACTAATGACATCTGAAAAATGGGTATCACTAGAGTTCATTTCTACTCTTCCATGTAAACCACGGAGCCACCACTCAATCACTTAGTTCACCCTCGTTACTATCTCCAGCAATTTTTCTCCATTCCATTTCCTTCCCTATTCCCTTCCCCATATTTAGGTCCTGTTTGTTTGCCCTATGGATTATATAATCCAGCTTATATAAGTTAATGGGGGAAACAAACAGCCTAGATTATAATCTAGATTATATAATCTAAAGCATGAGATTATAATAATCTATAAGCAGCCATTAGGGTGCTTATATAATCTCAAACTAATAATCCAACACAGTAATAATCCAGGAAAACAAACAACCCACCGGCTTATTTAAAGATAGCTTATATAATCCAGCTTATATAATCCAACACCAAAAAGCTGGATTATATAAGCTGGAGAAGGAAACAAACAGGGCCTTATTCCCTTTATTTCCTACCATCTCCAATAGCTTCCCCTCAAGAGAATTTGTGAAGGGATTGGAGAGAAAATCCCTTTTTATCCAGATTCTCTCTCCAAATCACATCCGAAGGGAATCGCGAAGGGAATTCGCTTGAACACTTAGGATCTGTTCGTGAAGAGATTTAGAAGCTGAAGGGAAGCTGCTAGAGATAGTATGCCTTGCTGAGGTCACCTATCAACGTGGTAGCCTCGAGGATGCGCCAATCATTGTTTGCTTCCCCTCTACCACCGCACTCCCTTGTAATCCTTCCATTTTTTTCATCCTCGCCAGATCATTATTAGGGTGGACTGCCAGTCTGCCACCCCGTACTAAAACCTAACTAAACATCTAAAACCTAACTAAACATCTATCATGTCGTCACCCACCACTACACACCCCACCGTCGACCTACATGCCTATGACCGACCATGCCCTCGTTGGCTTCTCCATCACTAGCATAATTGAACCTCGAAAATAATTTGTACAGATAAAAACGAAATGGAAAGGGTGAGTAAATAGTTGTTCTATTTCTGTTTTTAGATATTTTACCAGTAACGGAAATGAATAAAAGAACCCTAAAATTTCAAAAGAAAAAGAAATTTTTTTTTGATTGATCTCAGTTTTGATTTGGAGTTAATTAGGTTTGGATTTGGGGATCGAGCTAACCTGGGTTCCACCGTCTTGACCTTAGGTCCGCCGCCCGCTGACCTGTCCTCCATTGCTGTCGCGTCGCTCGTCACGTGCTCCACCTGCTCCCGTCACGCTTGCGTGGCCTGTCCCCTTCGCGCGGTCACGTCGCCGTCCCGCACGACGCCGATCGCTCCCGTTGCATTGCTGCGCCCCGGCCCGCTCGGACGCGCGCGTCACGCCCACGTCAGTCATTCTCTCCGCGTCGCGTCGCCCGTCCTTTCCGCGCGCGTCAGCTCCCCCACCGACTGCGCCGGTCACCGAGTCCCGCCGCCGCCCATCCCTTACTCCGCTCAACCGCCACCATCGCCGCCCATGTCGTGCCCACACCGCCGCACGCTATAAATAGCCTCCGCGAGCCGCCCCTTCTTCCTCACCCCTCTTCCTTTCCCTACCGGTGAGCATCCCCCGCCGCCTCCCTCTTCTTCTCCCCCTCCGGCCGAGCCCCGCGCCACCGTGGCGCTCTGCTTCGCTGCCATACCCCGAACCCTAGCCCCCCATTTTTGCCCTCCCTCTCTCTGCCGACAGCCCCACCTTCAATCTCTCCCCCGCCGTTCCCTCTCCAGCGCCGGCCGCCGCCCTCATCCCCAGGCCTCGCCCGCTCTGACCGAGCCAGCCGCCGCCCTTGCCCGTTCGACTCCCCCCTTTTCTTTTCTTCGCCGCTGGGCCACTGCACGCGTGGGCCAGCCCACTCGGCTGCGCCAGGCCACGCTCACTCATGGGCCATTTCGGCCTGGCCCAGTGCGGCCTGTTTTTCCTTTTGTTTTGTTTTCGGATGTTAAGTAATCCAAGAAGTCTGAAAATTCCAAAAATCCAGAGAAATTCCCAAAAAGCCCAAAAGTACACCTTCTTTGACCGATTTGATCCACTGAGTCCAAAAATGATCTCCGTTCCACTAGATAGTCTCCAAATTCTTCAAAATGACCAATTTGCCCTCTCTCTCCGACCCCTTTTTGAATTTATTTCCAGTTTTTCTTTTTAATTGTTTTATTTTATTCGTTTGCTTATTATTTTTGTTCTTTGCGCTAGATCCGACGTTCATGTAGTACCCGGAGTCTGAGCAGGAGACGAACCAAACAAGAGCCTAGTACGACTACGTTGACTTCGCCCTAGATGTCCCCTCAGCCCAGCAAAGCAAGCCGCACGCCTTTGAACATATTGAACCCACTTTGCCATGATAATATTGTAGTATTTAATTTATACTGCATTACTTTGAACTGTATGTTCAAATAATGAAAATTATTAGTTTAGAATGACCTGTAACTTAGCTAAACCCAGTTTCGCGATTAGCCTCCTTGACATTATTGAACCTATTTAAACCTTGAACTACCTTAGTTAAGGAGCATACATGCCATAGTTAATTACTAATTATATTAGTTTCACTCAAAAATTCTTTAAATGAGAAACAAAAGGTTGGCGAGTAGTTGGCTCGGAGTATTTAATTGTGCTACGGCTAGGAGGATAGTATTGGACTAGCCATGAGGTGGATGTGAGTCCGATCCTCGAATGATGATTAATGCTATGGTTGGTTTGGATGGCTGGTACAGCTGGTGCCAGATTGGTTTATGGATGGTCCGATGGCTTGGTCTTTGGCAATATGAGGTTAAACCCCATTGAGCAAAGTAAATAACTTAAGTTTCCGCTCTACCACAAGTTGGGACCAGTCAGTTCAGTTGAACCGTTTCCCAACATAGCTCAGTACATTGTTCATCCCTTGGGAATACTTACATGTTTGGTGGTACCGTTCTCAGAAGGAGAATGGGGTGCAGTCATTCCCAGTGGGGGAATGACTGGTGGGTTTGGTGGAATGGGAATGAGGCGTCAATTACCGGTTTTCACAACGATAGGTACCCACTCAGTATTGGAGCGTGGCTCTTGCGTTGGCCAGTGGGGTCTAAAGAACAGTGGGTCCAAGGACCTATCGGGTAGGAGCTACTATGGGGATGTTCAATCAAAAGGTTGTGATGGTCTTGGCCATGCCGCATGCATTTAAGTTGCATGTGAATAGCGTGGCATTAACGGTCATATACATCTTGTGGGTAAAGCTAAGCAGCTCTGCAGAGTTAATTAAATGGTATTCGAATACGCCGTGCTTCCGGTTAATGAAGCTAACTTTGAATTGGGGTGACTCCTGCAACCAAGCTCAAGTAGTTCTTTGGAATTTTGAGAATGTGGCTTAATTGTGGTGATAACTTGTGAAACCCCCCTTCTACTATTATTTATGGTTTGTGTTTCAAATGTAAAGTGATATTGCAAATGAAACTGCATCCACAAATACTTAAACCATGTGCCAATTATTTGTTATTCCCCTGCATGTAATATTTAGTGATTTCCCATGCGACTTGTTGAGTACGGTTGTGTACTCACCCTTGCTTAACCCAACACTTTCAGAGTTCCAAGAAGCTAGAATCTACGAGGAGTTCGTAGATGGCGAGTTGGTTTGGTTTTAAGGTCTTAGTCTTTTGCTCAGGCCAATTATTTATTCTGGATTTTCTGGAGTTTATAAATGTTGTTTTGCTATTTTTAGATTTATAAAATTAATTTATTCATGAAAAATAAAACCAAAATTATGCTGTAAATAATTTTTCTTGGTTCAGAATGTTCCAAAGTATTATTTTTAGAATTGTTTTGGATTTTTTGAACTAAATTTGTTATTTACTATAAAGCTATTTATATTTTTAAAATTATTTTAATTTAAAAATAAATGTAAATTCTCTATTCTCCTTTTTGGGCCGAAGTCCGTTTCCCTTCCCGACCTACTCCGCTCTCCAACCCAGCCGCCCACCCCACCATTTCCCCATCTCCTCTTGTGCAAAGCAAGCCAGCCCACTCCTCTCTCTCTCTCCCCTTGGGTCAGGCCAAGTAGGCCAGATTTTCGTTTGAATTTCTAGTTTTATCTATACGGAATTTTCATTTCGTTTCCGTCAGAGCTGGCTCTTCCGTTTTTGTTTTCGTTAAAAAAAAGCTTTTGTTTCTATTTTTTTTTTTTAAAAAATGGTTGAAAACTTTTTTATCCTGTTTTCAACTCGATCCGATATTCAAAGGAGTGTCTAATTTTTTTATTTAAAGATAACGAGTACATGATGTGTAGCCAAACACTATCGTTTGACACAAAAATTAGCCAAAGAACTACATGCCCACTTTTTTAAAAGAGAAATTTGATTTTTTACCACAAAATTGATGTACACTTGATGATTTATCACGCCATATCTTATTAACATGTAGCTTCTGAGTCTAAATATCAATGAGATATGACGTGATAAATTATCAAATATATATCAACTTTATAATAAATAATCAATTATTTCTTTTTAAAATGGTATAGCTGCAAACCGTTGGACGAGTGCTTTGCATCTAGAGCAGGGTTCACGTTATCGATAGCTCGATTTTCGGATGAACAGTAAAAAACGATAATCGCAAAAATCGAGCCGAAAATCGGTCGAAAATCGCAAAAAATCGTATAAATTCAAAAATCAGATTTTTTTGAAAAAAATTCAAAAATCATGGAAAATCGACGATTATCGGTGGAAAATCGACATCCGTGTTGAATTTTTTGTGCGGACGACTTTTGTAGCGATTTTCGACCGATATTTGGCGATAATCGCTCGATATGTCTCGATAATCGCGATATTTGCGTCATATAAATTTTTTTGAATTTTTGAATTTTTTGAATTTTTTTTTTGAATTTTTTCGGTTTGCCGCTCGGTAACTAATTTCGCCCGCCGTCGATAAGGCGATTATCGACGATAATCCCTGATCTAGAGCAGTGCACCCTGCATTAACACTCCACTTGACCCCGAATGCCATCCGGCGCCGCCACTCCCGCCGCCGGAATGGAGCCGGAGCCCGACCACACCAAACCCTCCGCCGCCGCCGGCCACCGCAAGCACTTGGCCATGCTCGAGCGCCTTTCCAAGCGCACTGCTACCACCTCATCAGTCTCCTCAGACGCCTCCCTCGTCGCGGCCTTCCTCTCCAGCTTCGCCGCGGCCAAGCTGTCCGCGGAGTCCGCCCTCTCCGCCTGCCGCTCCTCCCCCGACGACGCCCCTGCCGCCCTGGCCGCTGCATCCTCTGCCATCGATGACCTCGACCGCCTCGTCGCGGAGGCCTCCCACTCCCTTCCCTCTTACGAGCTCCGCTCCGCCCTCGCCGCCGTATCCGACCTCCGTGCTGCCCACAGGCTCGCCGCCTCCGAAATCCGACCCAAGAAGTCCTTCTCCTTCAGGAACAAGGGCAGAACCACCAAGAACCCCCCGCAAGATCCTCCCAGCTTCCCACCGCCGCCTCCGGAGCTGCCAAAGCCTAGTTTCGACGCGATCCTGCCAGGGTTGGGGTTCCGAGGCAGGAAAGGCGCAACCTTGGTGAAGGATCTGAGAGTTTCCAATGACAAGGATGGGGATTTCACGCTCGCGGATTTGATTTCGTGCGAGGTTTATTTCAAGGGCAAATGCCGGGCGCTGTATGTTCATAAGCTACGAGACTGCCGCGTTTTCGTTGGTGCTGTTCTTGGCTCGGTGCTCATAGAGGATGTAGAGCGCTGTACATTTGTAATGGCGGCGCACCAGATCAGGATTCATGAGGTGAGGGAGACCGATTTCTACTTGCGGGTGAGGAGCAGGCCGATCATTGAAGATTGCAGTGGTGTGAGATTTGCACCGCATGCTTTGAACTATGAAGGGATTGAAGAGGATTTGAGGGATTCTGGTCTCAAGGAGGAGACTGGTAATTGGGCCAATGTAGATGACTTCAAGTGGCTGAGGTCAGTGCAGTCACCGAATTGGTGTTTGGTTCCGCAGGAAGAACGGTTGCAGGTTGTCGACATTTCAGAAGTTCAGAAATGGGAGGATGATAGCTGAGCTGCTTGGGAGGTTCTACTCTCAGCTCTCGTTTTGGATTATTATTCTGGGCTGGTTATTGAGTCTTTATGTTTAGGTTTGTTTTATGTTTATGACTTTCTATGTACTTAGAGCTTGCGTTGAATTCAGGATTTGAAGCATGGAACAATTTGGTGTGTTCAAAAAAGGTGTAGTTAATTCATAGTTATGCACACCCAGGAAGAGTATTTAGTTTTCTGAGCAAGAAGCATACTTGGGTGTAGGAGTTCTGGTTCATGGCTTCAGAGTTCATAACTATTTTTTAATTGTATTAATCAAATATTGTTTTTTTTTTCTAATTTTGTGACTTTCAAGTTTCAATGTACCATGAGCTTGAGGAATCTGTAAGTTTGCGGCACAAAGTTTCCTGTGCAATGTGCATGAACCAGGAAGTATGACTGTATTGTGAGAAATGGGAATTATGCTTACTAGCAACATAGCTGGTTCCAAAAAGCATCAGGTTTTAGCTCTTATCTTGAAACTATGTAAAAGTTTTGGTTTCAAAAGTACAAGAGTAGCTGGAAAATTCTCTGAATCACCTTAGCTATAGAACTCACCTTGCTTGTTCCAGATAAGGAAAAATAAAGAAACATACTCTCCTGTTAGAATCAGTTCGAGAGTAAGTGACTATCTTCTATTTTTGTGGTTTAGTACTCTGTTCTCGGCGATCACAACATAATGCTTTTTAAATTAGAATTATAAGCATGCTTTATTTCGAAGTCCTGACTTGGAGATCATAAAAAGAGAACAGTGAGCATTAATAGTTTGATAAAATGACTGATTGGCCCAAATTCTCTGCACAATGATCATAATATTTAATGGAGTGAATCTATCCTAGATTCCGACTATATTGTAAGGACAAATACCCTTGAGTTACTACAGGATATAGATAGGTCTATAATTCGACATTATGACTGATTAGGTTCAGAGCATACTTGTATTCAGCTTCAATCTCCATCCTGTCAAAGCAGATAACAACTTCTGCCAATTCATCTCATCCAGTCTACAATACACCAAAATTGTGGAGGTTGAATTGTGAATTACATATCGTGCATTGTAGCTGTAAGCTCCTTTTGGGCTTCATACATTATTGATTTGTCAAATATTGTAGGGTAAGACTGATAACATAGCTAACAGGCCTTGATCAGGCACGTCATAAAGGGACCCTCATAGTTAGAAACGACTGGCGATTACTATTAGTATTGGCTTTACAAGGCATATATTTGAATTGTCTTCTGAAAGAGCACCAGCCAGTAGACAACTCAAAAAAGAAAAAAGCTGTAGCATATCTTGTTGGAAAACTGCTTTCTGTTTAATTATCCACATTTGAATAGTTTGCTTTGTGAAGCAGCCGGATTCTGCAAAAATGTTTTCAAGTGATTCCTACCATTTCTTCTGCTCAAGCTGTTTATATTCAAGTATGCAAGCTCTGAAACATGCTTGGAGTATCATGTTCATTGTGTTCCATTGGTTTAGAGTTTAAAACTTCTCGGTTCTCTCAACAAGTAATGGAGATTTACAAATAGTTTAGGTTCAGAAATTTAAGTTATTATTGCATGCAAATACGTACACTTGTCAGAAACTGCTGATCTAGTCAGAACAAGTGAGTTGATCGAAAAATGCGTTCTTTTTCTCAAGCAGCTATGTTTGCCGGTATGTTTGTAGTATGGTGTCATTAAATCTTGCTACTTTAACATTACGCTGATTGTGGAGACTTATCATTCTCACAGAAACAGTTATATCAGGCAAGTTTGCACAAAAAAATAACGACTCTGGTAGTAGCAAAATCCTTGGCTTTCAGGTTCCAGCCCTTCTGACCACTATGATTTGGTGGTGATATCACATTTTGATTACTTTGGTGAATGATGGGTGTCTGGAAATGTTCTGACATCTGCAGCCCTCCTTGGATCAGGCAACTTATAGTCATGTCGGGTTGAGCAGCTGGCTAACATTTAAAGGACTGTTTATGTTTGCCTGAGATGGTATTACGTCTCCTGATTTGTAAATTCCCCATGTGTTTGGAAGTGGGTTCATATACTCATCATTGTTGACCTGTCTGTAGGCATTCTTCTCCGCGTGATGCCTTCTGTCTTGGAGAATTTGAGGTGTATGGCCGTGAGATGGGATTAGTCACTAGTTCTATCTACTCCTAATCATCAGGTATGCAGTATTTTATCTCAATACCACAGCTCCGATGTGATTATCTTGCAGCAATACGATAAGATATTTGGCTGCTACTGCCAGTTTTCGTGTCTAGGATTGTCAACTCTGTGTAAATCCTGGAAAGTACAAACACACCACCAAGCCCGCCATCAAGCAGCTAATTGCTACCGCATTGAGTTTTTCTGTTTCGTTAGAAGCTAATCACTAACATGAGTGCATTAATTATCTTGCTATCGATCCCTTGTGCCATGCACATATTTCTGACTCCATTGCTTCTTCAGACTATGGACGATTGATTGCACGTGATGTTGCGAAAAACTCAGGGTGGGTCGTCATCGTGCCATGGCGCAGGCACGTTTGTCGGCAGCACAAGCAAGCAGATTGTGGACGGCACTGCATCTAATTTCATCTTTTCTTGTAGAGTAATAGTCCTGCTTGTTTTAGAGGACTAATGGGGCTATATAAACCCACGGGTGGTCATGGAGAACCCAAGCAGCTAAGGATTTACAAACCAATTCATCCAAAGCAAGAGGAGTATAATTCATCCAAAGCAAGAGGAGTATAAGAGAATTAGATGCTACGTTATTCTTGAGCACTAGATTTTTTTTGTATAGGATAAGGATTCAAGGATCTTAAGAGGTTCGAGAGATTGTGAGAGAGCAACAATTTCTTGTACTCTTTTAAGATTACGCTTAAAGAATTCGTGGTTGGTTTCGCCAAATTTTTCTATTTCGTTGTCGTTGTTTCAACGTTATTATTTTGGTTTTCTCTACGAGATTCATCTTCTTCATTCTTAAGAATGTGTACAATCATGTCATCTTACCAAACTCTGATCCAATTAGGGGGCTAATACGTATAAAAAGGGATATCATAGTGAAACAAATTGTATTAGAGTTAAGATCCGATTAATTAAATTTGTGAGAAGATCGGTAAAGCGCCATGTGACACAAAATCAAGATTGATATTGATGATGTGGAATTAAGTGGAGAAATTTGACTGCGAAGAAAATTTTAGTGTGTGGCAATATGTAGTGAAGGATGTTCTTATCCAGCAAGAGTTAATCGATGCTCTTAAAGAGGACAAACTAGAAAAGATGTTCGCTGAAGATTAGTAGGTGATGGAGCTGAAGGCTGTCAGTATAATCCGTTTATGTCTCTAATGATGTAAAATACTCGGTGATCAAGGAGAATTAGTCAAAAAAAATTATGGAAGGACTTGGAATAAATGTATTTGGCAAAGTCGCTAACAAACCGGTGGTGCTAAACCAACAACTATACAAGTTGTGCATGGAGGAAGGTACATGGTTCGATGACCATCTCAATGTCTTCAACAAGCTTATCACACAACTAACTAGTATGGATGAGAAAATTAAGGAGAATGATAAGGTCGTCATACTAGCATCATCTCTACCACCATCTTGGGAGCAATTGATAATGAATATTCTCGTCGCGAAAAGCACACTCAACTTCAACAAGACAGTTACATATCTATTGGAGACATAGTCCTTGAAAAAGCCATCGAAATCTTTATCCTCGGGTGATCAAGAATTGGCTACAATAGGTGTTGCAAGCAAATGCAAGTTATAGGAAGAAGGGCAAGAGCATAGGTACACATGTGTACTATCTATATGACGAGGATTGTCATATGATTAAGAACTATTCAAGTTTAAAGCAAATAAATGGTGCATACTCAATGGTAATAGCGAAAAATAATTCAGATGTACTTCTCGTCAGCCAATCAGGTACTTCTCATGAATGGATATTAGATTCAAATTGTTGCTTCTATATATGTTTAGCAAGGGATATATTTGACGAAGGACCTCTACGCCCGACATATGAAACTGTTTACTTGGCTGATTGCAAGGAGCATGCAATTACTGAGGTAGAAACAACTACATTGGAGATGTATAATGGAGCACATCGTACATTAACGAGAGTTCAGTATGTTCCCGCATAAAGAATAATCTACTGTGTGAGGTTGCTTGAACTCGAAGGTTGTGAGATATCACTTCGAGGTGGAGTCATGCGAGTTACTTGCAAAGGGCAAGTAATCATAAAAAGTATCTGGAGCAATGGAGGATACAGATTGATGGGTAAGACTAAAGGAATGGCAACAAATGGGAGGTCTGATAAAAATTTTGGTTAGGAGAAGGAAACAATGTCATCAACGGTAGTCACTCAGATCTCAAATGCTGTTGTGTGCGGAAATGCAAAGATAATTGCAAAATCTAGCAAACATAAAGTCGAATGTGCGAGCTGTTGGAAGAAGGAAGACGTGGCAAGACAAACTATGTGCATGAGCCCCCGTGGTGATGGCACTCCTAAAGTTGGGGGAAAATAAAAACATACGCAGTCGACTTGAAGCGAATTCTCGAAGGAGCACGGTGAATTTAATGGATAAAAGTAGAGGTGAAGATAGTTAAGTATGGTGACTCATAGTCTTTTAGGATTTGGAAAGATGTGTTAGATAAATTCTCATAAGATTAGGATTTCTACTTTCTTTCAGAGTAGGATTCCTACTTGTTTTGGAGGACTTAAGGGGCTATATAAACCCATGGGGTGATCATGCAGAATCCAAGCAACCAAGAAGCCACAAACAAACTCATCCAAAGTAAGAGGTGCACAAGAGTATTAGAAGCTAGGTTGTTCTTTAGCACTAGATTCTTGTATATGGCAAGGATCTGAGGGTCCTAATAGGTTCGAGAGATTGTGAGAGAGCAACAATCATTTGTACTTTTTTGAGAATGTGCTTGAATAATTTGCAGTTGGCTTTACCAAATCTTTCTCTCTGGTGTGGTTGCTTGAATATTGTTATTTTGATTCTCTCTACGAGATTCACCTTTGTCGTTCTTGAGATCGTGCATGCTCGTGTTGTATCTCACAAAACTCTGATCTGATTTGGGACTGTTGTGCATAAAAAAGGGTATCACAGTGTTACAGTTTGTGACATGTCTACAGTGTTGGATTTGTTATCTAATTTGGCAGTTCCGATTGAATAGATCTTACAAAAGCACAAAGGATGAATACAAATGGAGAGATGCAGTCCAGTAGCCTTCTTTATTATCAATATATAAGATGTGGTACAAAACAGCTAGGTTACACATATATATGTATATAGGAAAAATACTTTCTACTTTCGGTGTAGTTACTTCCACCTATGATATACCACCTAAATAAATTTGAAATATCCCTTTACCACTTTGGATACACTCATATATTAATTATAAGATACTCTTTTGTAGTTTTAGCGTCTTTTGCAAATACCCTCATATACATACATAAAAAGAGTATGTCTATAAAAATATACATATCACATCTGAAAAATTGTACATAGCACCTAAATAGTCATACACTTGTGCACTACACGTGCATACCATTCGTTGCGTGAGATACTCCATATGTTCTGAGATACATGGGAGTAACTACTTCTGGGAGTGTAGAAAAGAGGCTTAATTGGGACATCATGGTGCTTGGGAATCAAGATCTAAAACAAGTATTTCCTCTATGTATCTCGTGCAAAAAAGTTTGATTTTTTTTGGATGTAAAGTTTAACTATTTTACTAACTAATTCAAGCCAGTTTGAACTGAAGTTCAAACCTGAGTTGCATTTTTTTAATGGTAGTTTGGTTGTAGGTATGTTATATATATAAATTAGCCAAGCATGTGATCTAAATTGGTTCAAAATCTTTGAATTCGAGTATATATTTTCAAAGGTATACGTTTCATTTGATATATCCTAAAATTGAAACTTTTGAAAAATATACCCGAATTTGGTTGAACTCACAAATTTGAAAACACACACACACATACACAAATATACATATACACACACACGGTGGAGCTATTCTGCGTGTGCACGCAGCTATGCGCTAGGCGTAACCGCGCTTCCTCTATTGCTAAGCTAATCAGTATCGTGTAGCATGGGCATATAAGTAGGAAAGGCATTTCCTAGTTTGTACATGAATATGTTTTTTCTTTGTTTTAGCCATAACTTTTATTGGGAGTTCCGATTCACGAACGGTTTTTACTAGTAGCTTACTGATGATGAGAGAAATATAATGATATAAGTCTCGATACTAAACACTTTATATGTTGCTTTTATTATCCATAAATTAATATTTTATTAGCTATTACACAAGATTTTACTATACTGAAACGAAGTGAACTATCGGCACAAGAATTTGCTTCCGTTTGTCGGTCCTATAGTAAAATGTTATATGGACGATCGTAAACGTTACTGTAATATATGATAAAATCAATTGAGAACCATTCTTAAAATGTTAATGCCTTTATTCAGTAGCAAAATCTTACACAAATCAGTTATTTGATGTTCATTTGGTAGTTAACCACTCTTATCATGTAAATTTCGTAAAAATCACATGTATAATTTTTGAAAAATTCTCAAAAAATTACTGCACATAGAGGAGGTGAGTTTCTACAACCCTATAAATGTAAAGACTAAAATCCATCTCATTTGAAAGATATGAAATTGTTAATTTCATATCTTTCAAATAAGATTGGTTTTGGTCTTCAAATTTTACATGATTATGGAATCTCACCTCCCCTACGTACGGTAATTTTTGAGAATATTTTAAAAATTGTACATATAGTTTTTATAGATTTTACATGATAATGATGGTTTATACAGGATATGTTGCCTTTTACTATCCAAAAAACATTTACCTGTACATGTGGTTTTCATAGATTTTGCACAATAACACATTTACCATTTACTTGTTAGTTTCCCACCGTACTGATCGGCAACTCGAATAATTCCGGTACGCGGTGAGTACTAAGATACGTGGCTCGGTCGATCTGCTTTAACTGGCTTCTACGTAGACTACGCACAACTATAGAATAGCGCATATATATATAGTATAATTAATTGGGACACCATGGTGCGTGAGCACTATGATCTAAACTAGGTATTTTCACTTTGTATCACGTGTATAAAAGTTGGAAAATTTTTGAATGTCGAGGTTAGTGTGTGTGTGTGTGTGTGTGTGTGGGCGCGTGCGCATAGCATGCTATCTAAAGTTCGAATTGAAATTCAAACAAGAGTTTCCTTTTTTGTTGATAGCTTGATTGTAGGTATGTGTGTGTGTGTATCAGCAAAGCATGTGATCTAAATTCGTTCAAAATCTTTGAATTTGAGTTTATTTTTTCAAAGGTATTAATTTCATTTGAATTACTATAGATGCATATATACCCTAAAACTAAAAATTTTGAAAACTATACCCGAATTTGGCTTGAATTCGTGCATTTGAAATCATGGCACCCATGCACCATGGTACCTCATTCCAGCGTGTGAGTATATATACGCACATCTTAAATGATGTTATTATACTACCTTATCCTTTTGATCACATTCTAATAATGATTGTAAAATACTACAAAGTGAGTTCCTTGAAAATTTTCATCAAAGTCCACTCTTTATAGCATAATTTGTGTATATACTCCTTTTATATATGGAAAAATGGTATATACTCCACATTGTAGTATTTTAAAATTATTATTGAAGTATATTGAAAGTGATAAAGAAGTATAACACGTTAGTTTAAGTGGTATATTAAAAGTGAGAGTATGTACCCCAAGAGTATGGAAAAACCTTCATGATACAACCATTTATCTGACAATGTGGGACTAAAAGGTGCTAAAATGTGTAATAGGTCTTTGACACAAGTTAATACCTTCTCCAGTCACCAATACATGTCGTTTTAAGATACCTGTAGCCAAACTTGAAATTTTTGAATATCGGTACCTTTGTAAATATGTATATCAGAAACTTGAAAATCACATGTTTAGATTTGTCTCAAAAAGTTCTTTCATAGTATTATAATTTATTGAGTTTTATTAACATATTACAATATAAATTAGTGATTAAAGTGATATTTTGGAGACTGCATCAATATTCAAAATGACATGTATTTATGATCGGAGGGAATAACCATCGTTATCTTTACTACTTAAACTAGTGGCATGGGCGAATCCAATAGTAAGACTCCATTAGGCTCAAACCTACCCTTCGTCAACGCCATAACACCTGCACCCTCCGAGCGGTAAACAAACATGGCCATAGTTGCAAGCTGTGTGCTAGTCTTGATGCAGATGGAGGAAGAGACTAAAGAGCAAAAAAAGAAAAATCTATTTTGGTTGGTACTATCGCAGCACAGGAGGGAGGTAGTGCTCGATGTCGGTACTACCGCTCGTTCTGGGCGGTAGTCCTGACTTCAAGAGCAGAGGGCAAAAACAATACGATCTCAAAGCCAAAATCAATGAAACTTTAGGTCGGCCGGTCCAACACCCATGAAATTTTGTATGCACCTTCTTATGGAAGTCAGGAACCTATTCCAACCTTCAATCCAAAGGATTGACATCAAAGTGTCAACCTTTTTCAATTAAAAGGAAGAGTGCACCAAAACTGGGCAAAAACCAAAATCTTAGTCTTGAACTTGATCGTGGGGTTTTAATCAGATCTAAATGATGCTAACTCCCGTGTCAAAGTACCTACTTCATTCGCTAGCTTCGTACACCTAGCTCTAGCTCTAGCAACTTATAGAAAGTATCATTGAATTGGTCATAGGAGGGTACCTCGTCCAAGTCGCTGTAGTCTGTAGAGTTTGGAGTCGCTAATGTCGTTGGTGTTGGCCATGAAGCACATGCCGATGAATTCATGGCCACCCTTGGTCTTCTATTGCGGATCATCCTCTCCCTCGTCGCTCCATCTCTCTGTGTTAGAGAGGCTGATGTCGAGGGCGGTGAGTACGCAGTGGAAGAGTTACTTGTTCTTGGAGAAGTTGTGTTACTTTTCCTCATGTGTCGGCTCCCGAGCTGGAGGCATCTTGTTGCGGTTCTTATCGGTGTAGTCATTCTTTCCAAAACCACTGGTGTCGCTCTTGCCCTTCTCTAGTTTGGGGCAGTTCACTCGAATGTGGTTTGGGCCACCACACTTGAAGCAGGTGATAGTACCACCTCTCTTCCTCTCCCTCACCCTCTTGTATGCATGTCAAAAATTTTTGGGTAAGAGGGCAAGGTCACTCTATGGGAACCTCTTAAACTGATCATTGCTCATGTCACAAAGAGCGAAAAGTGAAAAACCAAGAGAGATCTCAGAACTGGATCTAGTGAGATCGGTGACCAAGGCCATCGACTGCGACCTCGTCTTGCGAGAGATGATATTGATGTCATGAGACTTGGGTCAGGAATAAAGCCTCTTAAGAGTCAGAGTAGATAAGTTGGTGGTGTCCTTGAATGGTGGTCACCTTCATCTCCCAAACCCAAAGGTCGAGTACGATCAAGCGTTCTCCGAGTCAGAGTATGTGCAACCAACTGCATGGAGATCGCTTAAGATCTATGTGAAATGACCATAACACTCATCAAGGGTCTCACCAGCGTGCTTTTCAAATTTGTTGTAGTCACTCTTGTACTGATCCCACCTCACCGTCTTGATCAGGGTGGTGCCCTCATGGTAAGCATCTAGGGTAACCAGATCTAGTGAGCAGATCATAGGTGAGAGATCTTGTCTCACTACAGCTGAGTCCCTATATGAGGATGTTCCTTGCCTTAGCATTCACCTCAACGTCAGCTATATTGCTGGCCATGACATTTTCATCAGCTGGAACTTCATCAGAAGCTTCACATTCTATCAAATCAGGAAGCCCTAGGCAGTGATGTATGACTCCATTCTCGATTTCCAAAAAGGAAAATCAACTCCAAAAAAATCGGAGGCTTGGTGGAATACTTGTCCATCGTTATGACTCATGAGACTGGTCAAGATCTATAAAAGAGCTAAATCAGCTCTTATACCAATTGAAGGACCGAAATAGCGATAAGAGGGGGTGAATGATCACAAATGAATTCCCCCCTTGGAATAATCCAACCAAAACCTCACTTCAAACAATTCAGTGCAAAAGAGTAAAAACAAAAAAAATCTGCTCTAGGGGCAATAGTGCTGAATGTTGGCACTACCGCTCATCCTGGGCGGTAGTGCGGAGGTCGGTACTACTGCTCGTTCTGGGTAGTAGTGCTGGCTTTAAGAACAGAGGGCAAAAATAGCATGATCTCAAAACCAAAATCGATGAAACTTTAGATCAGCCAGTCTAACACCCATGAAACTTTGTATGCACCTTTTTATAGAGGTTAGGAACCTATTCCAACCTTCAATCCAAAGGACTGACATCATAGTTTTGAACTTTTTCAATTCAAAGGAAGAGTGCGGTAAAACGGGCAAAAACCAAAATCTTGGCCTTGAGTTTACTCGTGGGGTTTTGATGATTAAGGTTATCTTGGATATCTTGCCACCTATCACAGCAAGCAAGAAATAAGAAACAAAAGCCCTAAACACGATCTATAAAGATATCTTAAAGATTGAGCAAAAAGATCGATTTCTTGCAAAGTTGAGTAAAGTTTTGTCTAGATGATTGTGATGTGATCTGAGAAAGATTTATGAATCAATCATTCATCCTCGGCATAAAATGCCTAAGCATTTAGAAGGAGGGGAGGCAACATCCAAATGTGCGGAATGTAAATTGCAAGAATTTAAATTGCGTAATTTAAATTGCTGAATTGAAGATATAATGTAAATGCGGAAAGTAAATTTATAATAGTTAGGAAATAAAATTTTACTTCCTATATGGAAGGTTTACAAAGCCTCACAACAAAGTGGGAAAGGCTCAAAGGAGCACCAAAACTTTTAAGAGGGGAGAGCTACAAAACCTTCTTTTCATATGACATCTGATTCCATCAGTCTTGATTCCATCAGTCGTCTTGCCGCTCCTATCACTATTCAAACTACAGATGGCACCTCTCTTTCTGTTGCGGGACAAGGCACTCTTTTGTCTCAATCTATATGTTCCTGTTGTTTCTCATGTTCCCAAACTAACAATGCAACTTGTGTCCGCTAGCCACCTCACTAATCATGTCTACCATGTTATCCTCGATTTTGACTCTTGTTGTGTTCAGGGTCATCGCATGGGGTTTCTAGTTGGTATTGTCTATCTGATCCATGACTCACAGCGTCTATGGGAGTTTGACTGCCTTCATCTTTCTTCCGCTGCTCCTGCCAGTCTGTCTTCTCCACCACCTGTGCCTCTATTGCATCTTCCATTGCGTCATTTGCTCAGTGGCATCACCATTTTAGGGCATCTTTATGGTTCACGTCTGTATTTTTTAGTCCACCGTGGTCTTTTAGGGTATGTGTCTAGTGATGCCTCTTTAGATTGTGCAGGATGTAAGCTTTGCAAATAGTTTTAACTCCCCAATCCTTCCAATGGGTCAATGTCAAAGTGTCCTCTTAATCTTGTTCATTCTGATGTTTAGGGTCTAGCTCCCATTGTTTCAAAAGGGGGTCATAGATTTTAATTTTTTTATAGATGATTTCTCCCATGACAATTGAATATATTTATTTCTTCTTGTAGCAAGGTTTTATCCATCTATAAGACCTTTCTACCATGATTCGTACTTAGTTTGATTCTCCTATTCATGTTCTTCATGTTGACTTGGCAGAAGAGTATCTGTCAGAAGCACTTCATGCTCTACTTGCTAGCAAGAAACTCTTTCTTTAGTTTTCTTGTCCTGGTGCTCATTCTCAGAATGGTGTGGCTGAGCGCAAATGTCGTCATCTTCTTGAAATAACTTATGCTCTTTTGCTTGCTTCTGCTATTCCTCCTCACTTCTAGGCCATGGCTATTTCCACTACCTCTTATTTGATTAATATTCAGTCTTCTTCTACTCTTTAGGGAGGAATTCCCATAGAGCATCTTTGTGGCATGACTCCTAATTATTCTAATCTCCGCCTCTTTGGGTGTGTGTAAGTTCAAGTTCAATTAGTTTTGGCGATTAGTTTATTATTAATGTTTAATCATTATTTAATGACAAATCTATTCTTAATGAGACTAACATGCTTGTTGAGCTTATTGTTTAAGTTGTCTCATATATGGATGGAAAATGGAAAATTAAGGTATGCACTTGTATTAATGTTCATTATATTAATGCATGCTTAGGATTCAAGTTTAAGTATGAATTCCTTCATTGTATTAACTGCAAAATGTTCATCACGGTTCTCCTTCCATATATTACATGGATGCACACATCTAGGGGGGTTCATAATTTAATTAACTTGAAGTTCAATTGTATTGATCCATATCTTCTTGCCAAATATAAACGATCAAGACATTGAAATTATTTTTTGAGTACATACTTGTCAAGTTATAGTATACTCATGGTGTTTTAGGATAAATTCCAATATAATCAAAATTGAATATGTGCATATTGATTCACTATCAGGTATATGTATGTACATATCCTTGTGGAGTTTATTCTATAGTTGATGGTTTAGAGTATAGATCATTTTCATATATTCCACATATTATGGATCATTACTTTCCATCAAAATGAGTATATAAAAACATGTGTAGTTAATATATACTCATATCAATTTAAATAAAAATTTAAATTGAGTTCATTTGTCATATTAATCATTAAAGAACACTTCATCATGTGTTGATGGTGTTCCTACCGGAGGAGCGGTACTAACAGGAGTTGGCCATCGGTTGTACCCAAGCCTTTGTGCAACTGCTAGTTTTCAAGCCGTTTTTTGACCGTTGCACAGGAGGACGGTACTACCGGGATTATGCTAGCGGTAGTATCGGATTTGCTGAGTTTTTCCCCAATTGCCCCTCTACGGCTAGATTTCATGTGTGGGTTATGAAAGGCCCCCTTGGGGGGCATGGGCTGGTGGTTGCTGCCATTGTGAGTTTGTGGATGAGGTTTGCAAGTGTTGCATCCTCTCTACTTGGATTTTGAGCAAAGATTGACCTCTAATTGCATGTGTTGCAATTAGAGTGAGGGTTGAGTCCTCTTGTGCATGTGTTGCACTTGAGGAGAATCCTAGTGCATGTGATGCACTTAGGAGATCACCGGAGTGCACGTGTTGCGCTAGGTGAAATTTAAGCAGAGGCTTGACTTATTACTTCTGGTGGTTGCTGCCACCCAGACGGCGTTGGACACGTCGTGCACAGGAGCTCTCAATGGAGGTTGTGAGAAACTAGCAAAGTTTGTGAAGGCCGAAGCATGCCTACCCGGAGGGGTAAAGTTGCTACCACTAGTGGATTCGAGGCGGTTGCTCAAGTGCAAAGCCGGTCCAAAGAGTTGGGTTTGCCTCAACGTGGATTAGGGGAGACCGGCAAGTCTCCGAGACCACAGAAAAGTTAGTGTCTCTTGTGCTTTTACATTCTTGCAATTCTTATTCTTATTTTTACTTGTCTTTAGAATTGCAATATCTTGCGTAGAGACATAATTTAGTGAGTGCACTAGTGAGCATAGTTGATTTAGGCTTTAATTGTCAAAATCTTAGTCTTTCGCTTTCGCAATTTATTTAGGTTTTGACTTAGGGGTAGTTAGAGCGTATCTCATTACAGAAGATTTTTAAAATGCCTATTCACCCCACTCTAGTCGTGTCCTCGACCCAACAAGCGGTATCAGAGCTTGTTTCTCTCATTTTATTAGACTTAACCATCTAAAGAGTTGGGATGGCTACTAGTGGTTTAGTACACAATCATGATTCACCTATATTCGATGGCTCTAATTATGCTCCATGGAAATGCTTTATGATTTCATATTTTAAATCCTTAAGTGCCCAATTATGGTGGATCATAGATGTGGACTTTTCTTCTCCATTGAATGATGTTGCTCTAACTAAAGGAGAGGAGAAATGCCTACATCTCGACGCTCAAGCTACTAATATTTTATTTAGCATTGTGAGCATAGAGTTTTTTTAATCAGATATGCAACCAGAAAAGCTCTAATGATATGTGGACAAAGCTTCAAGATCTATATGAGGTGTCCACATCTCCAAGTGATAATTGCATAGAATTGGTGTTGGTTGATGATGCGTCAAGTTCCACATCAATTGATGATGAACCGACAACACCATCTGTGACACCTCGGAGTGTCGTAACCTTATTATTGAGCATGATAAGGTTAAATACAGTATGAGATGTGGAAATAAGGTTAAAATCATAAGGATCGGGGGTTAATAACGTTTAGGGCGTTTCGAGGGCCGTTTTAGGTTTTGGGCCTTCCGGAGGAGTTTTGGGCCTTGGTGGGCTTTGGTGGGATGGATTAGGACTGCATGTAACGGACTAGGATTGGGTTGAGGCTGATAAAGGGCTTCCCCAGCCCCCTTGCGCCCCCACCTCCCTTGTGCGCCCCCACCTCCCCTCTTAGCCTCCTCCCTCCCCCTCCCCTAAGCCCAAGCCCCCCAAACCGTGCGCACCCCCTCCGCCTTTCCTCCACCTCCCACCACCTCCCCTCCACCCCTTGCTGCATTAGGGTGGCCTCCCCACCCCTGCACCTCGCGGAGTCATCCATGGAAGGGCGAGGAAGCGAGCAAGGAAGCGAGGCGAGCGATGGAGGCGAGGCGGTCGCGAGAGATTAGCGGAGATTGATTGGAGTTTTTTCGCTTCGGGCAAAGGTATGAACATGAGGATCCTTGGATTTGATCTAGGTACTGTTATTAGGGTGTTTATCAAGTTTTTAGATCAATTGGAGGCGCTGGTTTGAAGTAATTTGGGTTAGATCTAAACTTGTCCACGTTTCTGTTTTCGGGCAGATTGAGCAGTCGAACTAGGGTTCGAGTTTCCGTCGATTTAGAATCCGGAATCAGACCGTACGGACTTCTAGGAAGTTGTAGATAATTTAATTATCTTTCCGTGGACGTAAAGCACGTTAATTTCCGATCAGCCGTTTGAAAGTTATGGCTGTTTTACCGAGCGCCTAAAAATCTGTGGCGTAACTGGAACAGATTGTAGTAATCTGTAGATTAAACAATTTTAGAGTCCGAATCAGTCTTTCCTATAACTAGAAAAAGTTGGGAAATTTCCTAAGCTTCATGACGGTGTACTCGTTTATTCGATTTGGAGTCCCAGAACTCAAGTTATGCTTTTTGCAAGGTTGCTGTCCCGCGGGACAAGAACCTCTGTTTTTAGGTTTTGCGAGTAGTTGGCAATGTCGGGTTAGATGGGCGTGTGTACTGTTTGAGGTTATGATTGTAGTGTGTGATGCCTATGTGCAGGTGGTGTGACCCCGGGAGTTCCCTCTTCTTCCCGCCAATCCGTTGCTTGCGTGGTTGAGGCAAGTGTGTTGTGATGGATGCGAGTTGTAGGTTGCATGTTGTGATTAGATGGAATTGTTTACATGATATATGTTCACTTGCCATGTGTTAATAATTGATATGATATAGATGAGCATGTTTAACATATTATGATGCCATGTGTTAATATGTGAATTGAATATGATAATTGGCATGGTTGCATGCATGTCATGAGATAGGCGAGGGCGGTGAGAAAGTCTTAACTAGTCAGGCAAGATTCGGTGAAAGTTATGACTAATCCGGAGCGCCATTGAGTAAGTCCTATGTAAGTGATTCCATCCACGTGGTGTTTGGAGGCGAGTAGGCACCCTCCATCTTCGGGATGGAAGGAGGAAAGAGGTGCACACCGGCGGGTGTGTACTTCCCACATCTGGTATGAGGTTCGGAGGAGTCGAGGAGCAATGCATTACATACATCGCATACAAATTGATGATGATATTGATAAGTATTCATGAATGAGATGTTATACATGATGAAAGATGTTATTGACTTGTTGTTATGCTTGTTGTCCATTTGCGGTATGCTTCTTGAGTTCGAACTCACCCTTGTGTTTTTCTTGTTGTTTTAGGTACCATGAGACGGCATGCGGGGAAAGGGAATAGTCACACTCTCACGTTGCTTCACCTTAATGTTTCCCCAAGTCAATTCATTTAGTTGGATAATAAATTGCGTGTGATGGCCTTTAAATTAAGTCTTAGCTTGGTTAATGAGAGTTCTATTGTTTGTTGTTTGACACTTGGAACTTTAAGAGCTTGATGTTAGTCTTTATTATGCGTTAAGACTTTATTTATTACTGTTTAGATGTTTCTCTTATTGCCATATAATGCTATATTGTTCTTTGTTTCTTAAATTCATGATAAAACAAAGGAGGTCTTTGCCGAAATCTCGGTTTTTAGTCTATGCACCTTTGCTGGAATTTGATGTTAAATGTGGTATTTAGATGTTGTTTAGCTTATGTTTGGTAACATTCAGGCATAGTAAATGCCGGGAATTATTCTGATTAGTATCAGGCGAATTTGTAGGTCCTTGGAATGTGAATTTTTAGTGTCATGCTATAGGGTACAACTAAAATGTGATGTGGAATAACTTAGAAACATGGCTTAGGTTCTAACTAAAACCTTGTTATAGGATAGCAACATTAAAACTTGTAAAAGTGGTATAACTAATCTAAAATTTGACACACTTGGTTGCACAGTAGGATGGGGTTTTGATTCATCATTGCATTGCGCTTAATTATTTAATGAAGGATATGCTTATGATGATGTTTGATCTATGATCTTGATTGTGTGATTTTGTGTTTATGTTTTTGTGTTTGGATGGTTGTCTGCATCTAGCGGCCATCTTGCAGAGGTAGGGCCGTGGGCCGTGGCCGTGGAGGCGGCGAGCTCCCAGAGGAGTTCTTGAGAATGCTATGCTGTATAAATGATTGGATTGTTCTGTTGTGGTGATAAAAGTGGGGTTGTAGTGCAGAAGGGTTTGGTCACCTCTTTTTGGATTCATAAGTAGCAGTGGGTTTGATGGTGTGGCGGTTAGCGCCATCACGAAGAACTATTAACCCACTGTAGGAGAAGAGTGCTTATCCTTCTGTCCTTGATCGGGTAGTTGGTGGAGTCAAATAGAAGAGTTGATGGTGGTTCCCTTCGGTTTGTTCTCTGCCCGTTCGGCGGTCGGTTTATTGTTTCTTGGCTTTAGTTGGTGAACCAAAGAAAAGTGTTTTGCATTGGATTTTTGCGGATCGTTCCAGTGCGGTGGTGAGCACACGTGCTTGAGTGTGGTTGGCCAGGAGTTGCAACCCTTTGTACTTGGCCCCGGCCATATGGGGCGGAGTCTGCCAGGATGAATCTGGTAGCATCATCAAGTGGGAGGCGGTGCCTTCTCCTCCCCACTCAATGGCGTCTTCTAGAGGATCGGTGCACGATGGCACACATTTCTCGGCCACCCTTTGCGTGGCGCCACCCAGCGTCTTGGTGCATGCGGCCGTCTGCTCCTCCTCGATTTGCCTCCTCCGCCCCAGCCTTGATGGGGCATCGGCTGAGTCAGGGCTCATACATCCCGGTGCCACGAGTGTGCGCTTTGCCGACCGCCCGAGTCGGTAGGGCATCGAGAGGTGGTTGGTACTCTGCTCGTGGATTAGTTGATGCCTTTGTTCTATTTGATTCGGAGCATCCTATTCTTTTGTGTCGTCGGAGTTGCTAGTAGAGCTAAGTTGGGAGTTCAGGATTTACGAGTCCAGTGTTAGTCGAGTTCTCCTGAGGGTTGATTGCTAGTTCTTTGGTTTGCCCTGGTTGCACCATTGCCATTGATGATGAGGTTTTCTTTGCCAATCTCATGGTGATCGATTGGCTCCTTTTGATGTCATTTGGGCATGGGTGGCTGCATCGATGCCGTGCTAAGATCTGTTGTTTACGGAAGGCGATTTGCCTTGCAGGCCCGTCAGTGAAGAGTTGACCTTTCGGTGGTATACCCTCGATTCCGTCTTTGCTTTGACTAGTTTGTTTTACGGTAGGCGTTTGAGGCTATTGGGTTTCCTCATGACTTTGTCACGAAGCCATCTTCCTCGATTCCCATTGAGAGATTTACGTAGTGAAGGTTCGTTGATGTGTTCCACTGGCGAGTTGCACTGGTCTACCTCCTGTGAGGAATGTGGAGTTTCGTATTGATCTTGCTCCGGGCACTCGACCTATTTCTATCTCTCCATCACAGCTTAGCTCGACCTTTTCAAGGCGAGTTGAAGAAGCGATTGGAGGATCACGTAGCAAAGGCTTCATTCGGCGTAGCGTATCGCCATAGGAGCACCGTCCTCTTCGTCTCGAAGAAGGATGGAAGTTGGCGTATGTGCATTGATTATCGTGCTCTTAACCAAGTGGCAGTCAAAAACAAGTATCCTTTGCCTGCGCATCGAGGATACATTTGACCAAGCCAGAAGGAGCAAAGGTGTTCTCAAAATTGATCTTCGATCGGGGTATAATCAGTCCGTGTGAGGAAGCGGACATTGAGAAGGCGCTTTCTCCACTAGGTATGGGCATTATGAATTTAAAGTTATGTCTTTTGGACTAACTAATGCTCCTATTTGTCTTTATGGAAGCGATGAGCAGTATGCTACACAAGTACCTTGATGAGTTTGTGGTAGTGTTCATCGATGACATTGATTTACTCTAAATCGGAAGAGGAGCATGGCGACACTTGAGGCTTGTCTTTGAGTACCTGAGGGAATCAATTCTTTGCTAAAGGTGAAAAAGTCACGAGTTACGGATTTGAGTGGGTTTTCTTGGCCACATCATCCAATCCAGGAGGGCATATCTGTAGATCTAGCAAAGTCTCGGCAATTTTGGATTGGAAGAGGCCTTCCAATGTCAAGAGGTGCGTAGTTTCCTTGGGTTGGTGGCTACTATCGGCGTTTTGTGCGGGATTTCTCTATCATTGCCAAGCCACTTTCACAGTGACTCGAAAGGGATGAAGTTCAGTGGGCTGTGCAGTGTGAGCACGACTTCGCACTTTGAAGGAGAAGTTAGTATTTGCTCCTGTTCTTACCCTTCGGCGGGAAGCGCTTCACTTGTTTTATTACAGTGCTTCTCGGTTGGGACTTGGGTGTGTGCTCATGCAAGAGGGCAAGGTGATTGCTTATGCTTGAGGCGGTTGAAAAAGCATGAGCGAGAACTATCCCACCCATGATCTTGAGCTAGCCGTAGTGTTTGCATTGAAGATATGGAGGCATTATTTGTGCAGCCCGAATCTTGTGATATTTTCTTGATCACAAGAGCCTCAAGTACATCTTTACTCGAAGATTTGAACTTGAGGCGGAGAGGAGGTGCTAAATTGATAAAGGATTATGACCTCACTATCGGTATCATCAGGGAGAGGCAAATGTGGTGGCCAGGCGCTCTCGATCATAAGACAATGCCCCACATTGTTGATTGTCTTGTTGCTGATTTTGGCGTTTGGAGTCTCCCTCTTGCTGCGAGGGACCGTGCAAGCTGAAACTCAATTGATTCTTGGTCGATTCGGCGTGTCACGGAGAGCCTGGCGGCATGATCGTTTGCTCCAGCCCAGGTGAGAAGCGCTGGAGGATGGCAGAGTCGGGAGACTTTCTTTGTTGATGATGCGGGAGTTTTGAGGTTTGGGGCGTGCAAATGTGCGTGCCCGAGAATCTCAAGTGAAAGAAGACATTACGAGAGAAGCTCATCGCACCCGTACCGGTCCATCCTGGAAGACCAAGATGTCTGGGGACTTGAAGAAGAATTTCTGGTGGAAAAGGATGAGAGTGGATATTGCCAAGTATGTGGCGTCTTGTGGGATTTGCCGAGGAAGATCAAAGGCGAGCATAGCGTCCGGCACTGTTGCAGCCCTTGGAGGTTCTGTATGGCCATGGGATGACATCTCCATGGATTTTGTGGTTAGTTTACCTGCGTTCTCCATGAGGAAGGATCTTTGTTTGGGTTGTGGTGGGCCAGTCTCGGCAAATCTGCGCATTTCATTCCCATCATACGACCAATTCCGGCGAGTTGGCTCCCATCTATGTGCGGGAGATTGTGAGATTGCATGGTGTACCCAAGACCATTATCTCACGATCGGGATCGAGTTCGTCTCCAAGTTGCAGGAGAGTTTGCGAGAGTGCCTTGGAGTGCAGCGACTTTGCCTTAAGTCTGCTTTTCACCCTCAGGACGGATGGCGATCTGGCGTACCATCAAACTTTGGAGGACATGCTCGGGGCTGTGTGATGGCTTGGAAGGGTATTGGGAAGACCATTTGCCCCTTGCGAGTTTGCTTACAATACTTGGCTACCATTCCGGCCATCCTGCTCCTTATGAGTCTTTGTATGGTGGAAGTGCAGATCGCCACTTTGTTGGGATCTTTGTGGCGAAGAAGCTATTCTTGGGCGGATTAGGTTCAGCAGGTATTGATCCCGTGGCGGGTGCAGCGAGAACCTTCTCGCTTGTGAGAAGCGGAGCGAAGAGCTATCTTGATGTGGCGGCGAGACTTGGAGTTTGAGGTGGGTGATAACGTACTCTTGCAGTATCTCCCATGCCAAGGGTGTGGTGCGTTTTGTACGAAGGAAAGCTCAGTCCAAGGTATGTTGGGCCTTTTCCTATCCTCGCCCGAGTTGGCGAGGTTGGCCTATCGCCTAGAGCTCTGGAATCCATGCAAGGTGTGCATAGTGTGTTCCATGTCTCGATGTTGAGGAAATACTTGCGATCAGGAGTTGGTGGTTCCATTGGAACCATTAGTGTGAGCGGGACCTCGCGCCTTGAGTCACGTCTGTGGAAGTGCAGGGACTTGAGGCGAGTGATGAAGAGCAGGGCGCTTAAGTTTGTCAAAGTCTGTGGTCACATCAGGCGAGAGAGAAGCGACTTGGGGCTGGAATCTCGCATCTTGGAAGTATCGAGCTGTTTAGCCTCAGGTATGTGATGTGAAAATTCGACCTTTTGGTTTCTTTGGGTTTACGTGTTGGTGCGTTTAGATTGAGAGTCGAATCTGTTGAAGGGAAGAATGTGACACCTCAGTGTAAGTAACCTTATTATTGAGCATGATAAGGTTAAATACGATTATGAGATGTGGAAATAAAGGTTAAAATCATAAGGATCGGGGTTAATAGCGTTTTAGGGCCGTTTTAGGGACCGTTTCGGGGTTTTGGGCCTTCGGAGGAAGTTTTGGGCCTTGGTGGGCTTTGGTGGGATGGATTAGGACTCTGTAGCGGACTAGGATTGGGTTGAGGGCTGATAAAGGGCTTCCCCAGCCCCTTAGCCCCACCTCCTTATTAGCGCCCCACACTCCTGCTCTTGCGCCCCTCCTCCTCCACCTCCCTAAGCCTAGCCCCCAAAACCGTCGCACCCCCTCCCTTTCCTCCACCTCCACCACCTCCCCTCCACCCCTTGCTGCATTAGGTGGCCTCCCCACCCCTGCACCTCGCGGAGTCATCCCATGGAGGCGAGGAGGCGAGCAGGAGCGAGGCGAGGAGCGTGGAGGCGAGGCGGTCGCGAGAGATTCGGAGATTGATTGGAGTTTTGCGCTTCAGGCAAGGTATGAACATGAGGATCCTTGGATTTGATCTAGGTACTGTTATTAGGGTGTTTATCAAGTTTTAGATCAATTGGAGGCGCTGGTTTGAAGTAATTTGGGTTAGATCTAAACTTGTCACGTTTCTGTTTTCCGGGCAGATTGAGCAGTCGAACTAGGGTTCGAGTTTCTGTCGATTTAGAATCGAATCAGACCATGCGGACTTCACAGGAAGTTGTAGATAATTTAATTATCTTTCCGTGGACGTAAAGCACGTTAATTTCCGATCAGCCGTTTGAAAGTTATGGCTGTTTTACCGAGCGCCTAAAATCTGTGACGTAACTGGAACAGATTGTGGTAATCTGTAGATTAAACAATTTTAGAGTCCGAATCAGTCTTTCCTATAACTAGAAAAAGTTGGGAAATTTCTACAAGCTTAGCGATGGTGTACTCGTTTATTCGATTTGGAGTCCCAGAACTCAAGTTATGCTTTTGCAAGGTTGCTGTCCCTTGGGATAGAACCTCTATTTTTAGGTTTGCAAGTAGTTGGCAATGTCGGGTTAGATGGGGCGTGTGTACTGTTTGAGGTTATGATTGTGAGTGTGTGATGCCTATGTGCAGGTGGTGGTGTGACCCCGGGAGTTCCCTCTTCTTCCCGCCAATCCGTTGCGTGGTTGAGGCAAGTGTGTTGTGATGGATCGCGCGTTGTAGGGTGCATGTTGTGATTAGATGGAATTGTTTACATGATATATGTTCACTTGCCATGTGTTAATAATTGATATGATATGATGAGCATGTTTAACATATTATGATGCCATGTGTTAATATGTGAATTGAATATGATAATTGGCATGGTTGCATGCATGTCATGAGATAGAGGCGGCGGTGAGAAAGTCTTAACTAGTCAGGCAAGATTAGGTGAGAAAGTTATGACTAATCCGGGCATGCATTGAGTAAGTCCTATGTCGTGATTCCATCCACGTGGTGTTTGGAGGCGGTAGGCACCCTCCATCTTGGGATGGAAGGGAGGAAAGAATTGCACACGCTGGTGTGTACTTCCCCATACCGGTATGAGGTTCGGAGGAGTCGGGAGCAATGCATTACATCATACAAATTGATGATGATATTGATAAGTATTCATGAATGAGATGTATACATGATGAAAGATGTTATTGACTTGTTGTTATGCTTGTTGTCCATTGCGGTATGCTGAGTTTGAACTCACCCTTGTGTTTCTTGTTGTTTTAGGTACCATGAAGCGGCATGCGGGGAAAGGGAATAGTCACACTCTCTGCGTTACTTCACCTTAATGTTTCCCCAAGTCAATTCATTTAGTTGGATAATAAATTGCGTGTGATGGCCTTTAAATTAAGTCTTAGCTTGGTTAATGAGTTCTATTGTTTGTTTGACACTTGGAACTTTAAGAGCTTGATGTTAGTCTTTTATTGTCGTTAAGACTTTATTTATTCTGTTTAGATGTTTCTCTTATTGCCATATAATGCTATATTGTTGCTGTTTCTTAAATTCATGATAAAACAAAGGAGGTCTTTGCCGAAATCTCGGTTTTTAGTCTATGCACCTTTGCTGGAATTTGATGTTAAATGTGGTATTTAGATGTTGTTTAGCTTATGTTTGGTAACATTCAGGCATAGTAAATGCCGGGGTGTTACACCATCTACCTCTACTTCCACCTCAAGCGATGATGAGCACTCAATTCCATCCCGAATTCATTGCTTCATGGCAAGAGGTAAAAATGAGGTGAGTGATGATGAAGGTGAGCTCTCCTACGATGAATTGATGGATATGTTATGTAACATCCTCAGTTTCGTTTTCTGGGAAAAATCTAATTTAAATTAAGTAAATTCAAAAATTGGAGTTTCCTTGGTGTTTAATTTAACCTGGCATCCATTTCCATCCAAAATCGGAATTCATTTCCCTTCCGGTCGAAAAATCGAATTTCCAGATTCCCGCTAGTACCCGAAATTTCACCCGAGTCCAAAAATGCTCCAAAAATCAAGGAAACTATTGCATTAGGTCCCAAATATTCTAAAAATATTTTGGGAATTTTTCCAAGATTTTTGGAAGCTCTCTGGTATTTTATCCCGCGCGGCTTTCGTTTAATACCCGCTATTTGCCCCAGAATATTGAAATCCACAAATTTAATCCAAATTTGGCGAAACCAATTTTATTGGGTTCCAAATATTACAAAATAGTTCTAGGAATTTTTCCGAAATTTTTAGACCATTTTTGCTAATTTTTCTCTAGGGCGTCACTTTCGCGTAAACCTCGGCCAATCGCACGGCGCCACGTGGCAGCACTGTTCATCTTCTACCTTGGACTCGTGCAAGCAAGCAACAGAGAAAGTCCCTTCTCTTTCCATACATGCTTTCCTCAAATCAATCAACCATAATTTCCATAATAATAGCCCAAATTGCGAACGGGCGGATCCGTTGGAACCGTGACGACGAATCCTTTCCATCCCCCACCATCATTAACCCCAAATCTCGCCGGAATTTGAACGATCCTTCCAAAACCGGAATTGTCCATTATGGCAATAACTCGGCCATTTCAACTCCGTTTCGCGTGCTTCCACCTCTCATTGATCCGTATTAGAACCCTCTTCCTGGTGGTAGCACTCACCCTTTGCATCTCCAACTCATCCGGTCGCTAGATCGAAGAAACCGCCGAGGAACGCCGAGTTTTCGTGTTCTTCGAGTTCATCCCCACAGCTTCCTCTTCGGTGGTTCATTGTGACACCACGGAGTGTCGTAACCTTATAAAAAGTGAATGTTGAGCTCAAAAACATTATGAAATGTGGAATTAAGGTTAAAACCATAGGGTATGGAGGTCAATAGCGTTTCCGGGCCGTTTCCGGGGGAGTTTGGGCCTAAAAGAAGGGATTGTGGGCTTTGGTGGGATGGAGTATGAGTCCATTTAGGACTAGGAGACTTGTGTGGGCTGGTAAAAGGGGCCTCCCCCTGCCCTCCTTGCCCCCCACCCCCACTTGTGCGCCCCCACCTCCTCCCTTGGCACTAGCCGCCCCACCTCCTCTCCCTGCCCTTTGGCCGTGCGCCCCCACCCCCCTTGCCCCTTTGCTCTCCACCTCCCCACCACCTCTCCTCCACCCCTTGCTGCCCTAGGGTAGCCTCCCCACCCCTGCACCTCGAGGATCCATCCGTTGGAGCGAGGAGCGAGGAGCGATCCGGGAGGAGATCTATTGGGTTTTCGTGCGTCGGGCGAAGGTATGGCCATGGGACTCCTTGGGGTTGGGTTAGGTACTGTTCTAAGGGTCATTATCATGTTTTTAGATCAATTGGTGGTGCTGAAATTGAGTAGATTGGATTAGATCTAGAAGTTGCCACGTTCTCTGTTTCGGGCAGCATGAGCAGTCGACCTAGGGTTTGGTTTTTCGCCAATTTAGAGTCGGAATTTGGTCGTACGGCTATTGAAGAAGTTGTAGGTAATTTCAATACCTTTCATGGGTATAAAGAACTTTAAATTCCGCCCAGCTGTTTGAAAGTTATGCTTGTTTTACGGAGCGTATTAAAATCTGTGACGTGATTGGAACAGATCACGGTATTTTGTAGATTAAACAACTTTAGAGTCCGAATCAGTCTTTCTGTATACCTAGAAAAAGTTAGGAAATTTCCTAAGCTACGCGAGGATGTACTCGTTTAATTGATTCGGAGTCCCAGAACCCAAGTTATGCCTTTTGGAAGGCTGCTGTCCCGACGGGACAGAACCTCTGTTTTTGGGTTTTGCGAGTAGTTGGCAATGTCGGGGTAGATGAGGGTTTGCGTACTGTTTTGTGGACATGATGGTGAGTGTGTGGTACCTATGTGCAGGTGGTGCGACCCTGGGAGTGCCTTCTACTTCCCGCCAATCCGTTGCCCGTGGTTGAGGCAAGTGTATTGTAATGGATAGCGGTTTGTAGGTTGCTAGTTGAGACTAGATGAACTTGATTATATGACATGATCACTTGCCATGTTTTAATGATTTCCTATGATATGATGAGTATGCTATGATGCCATGTGTTAATGTACAAGTTTATTATGATGTTGGCATATTTGCATACATGGCATGTTACATGGCCCGGGCGGTGAGAAAGTCATAACTAATCCGGGGAAGGTCGGTGAGAAAGTTATGACTATTCCGGAGAGCCAAAGAGTAAGTCCTACATCGTGATTCCATTCACCGCGGTGAACGGAAGCGAGGAGTAGGCACCCTCCATCTTCGGGATGGAAGGGGGGAGAGGGTGCATACCGACGGGTGTGCACTCAACCATACCGGTATGAGTTTCCAAGGAGACATGAGCATCGCATTGCATTGCATACATGATGATGATGATGATATGTGACCATGAATGAGATGGTTTACCGATGCAATATGCTTGCTGAGTTTTGAACTCACGCTTGTGTTTTCTTATTGTTTTAGGTACCATGAGACCGGCATGCGGGGAAGGGAAATAGTCACACGTCCACACGTAGCTTCACTCATTTTGATTCCACAAGTCATTCAATTAGTTTTGATAATAAACTGCGTGTGATGATTATTGCTTAAAGGTTTAGCTTTGTTATTTGAGAGTTTTAATGTTCGTTTGACTCTTGGAGACATTAAGTGCTTGAAAATAGACTTATATTGTTGTTAAGTCTTTAATTATTGTTGTTTAGCTGTCTCTCATATTGCCTTATATTGTTTTACTGTGTTGCTCCTTCAAATCATGTTAAAACAAAGGAGATGCTGCCGAAATCTCGGTTTTGAGCATGTGCGCTTTTGCTGGAATTTATGTTTAATTGTGGTATTTAGATGTTGTTTAGCTTATGTTTGGTAGCATTCAGGCATATTAAATGCCGGGGTGTTACATTCATTCTCCAATCCGGTTGTTTCCTCGTGTTAGCATGGGTGTCTAGATTCTAATTTTTCAATCAATTTTAGGACCCATCAAGATTTGAAGACGAATTTCGCATTTTTGTCACCTCGGCCGAACCCGTGTTCTTCGTCAAATTCGTCATCTCCGATAAGAATTGGTTCAATTCCTTGCTTCTATAAGCTCCTCTAGATGTTCCCTCCATGATCCATCTTTTTATTTTGCAAAGTTTCATGAAGTTTTGTGCAAAAATTCGAAGTTTTGGAGAAAAACGGGGTCTCTGTTTTGGAGTGTGCCCGTGCGCGTGTTCCGGCCGGCCCCGCCGCCGTCGTCGGCCGACCGGCCAGCCACCATCGCCGCCCAGCGCCGCGCGCTCGCCCTTCGCCCACGCGGCCCACCGGCTACCACCACCAGCCATCGCCGTGCCTTGCCCACCCTCGGCCCCTCCAAGCCCACCTCCTCTGTTCTTGGCCATGGCCAAGGCAATGATGAAGACACCCATGTCTATGACAAGGAGGCCCCACCATCTATACACTCAAATCAAAACCTAAAATCAGAAAAAAAAATCAGAAGGGAATATTCCAGGAATATTCTCTCGTTTTCGATTTTCCAGGATTTTTGAACTTCGGAAGCTCATATCTTTTCCGTCCGAACTCCGATTGACTCCGTTCAAATTCCTAAATTCATCTAAAATCAATATCTACCTGCCAGTACTAATTTTGTAATTTTTTGGATTTTATTTATTTTCTGGTTATTTATTTGTTGTCTCATTTTGCGCGTAGCCAAGGAGCCGTCCGAGTCCGCCGACCCCGCCGCCGAACTCCAAGGTTTCGACACCCTCGCTGCGACCGAAGGCAAGTCCCTTGACACATGTTGATCCTATGTTTACAAATGTGTTTACAAGGTTTTATAAACTTGCATGCTATGTTTATCATCGTATGTCAAATATATGTGAATAGTTAATCCCATTTGCGATTACCTCCTTTGTTGTTGCCATCCATGCTTACTTGTAACCCTAGGACTTTTGCTATGCCATGTTTACCTTATATGGTGACCTTTGTTGAATAGTACGGTAGAATCGCTTAGGGCCAACATTGATGAAAATGACCCATGGGTGGGATTATACAAAAATGATGATTTAAAGTGTGATTTGGAAATTGTTATAAAGTTTTTGGTACTGTTTTTCTAAACTAAAAAGAAAAGGAAAGATGATTTGGACTTGGGCGGAATGGAATGTCGGGTGGGTGCGGATTGAGTACTAGTTTGCATTGTGCAAGTGCCGCCCCAAGTCAATTAAGGACCGACGCTTATGACTGTCCATTCTAAGCATAACTGTACTACCACATGTCTAACATGGTACGACCTGGCTAAATAATTTGTAGAAACCTAACTTAGACTACTTGATTAGTGGAATGTGGGTGCCGAGATAGAGGCAAGTCGTACTCCCCACACGCAGCGCAAGAGGGGCTTCATCGGTAGATAGAACCCTAACAGTGGTGAAACCTCAGCGGGTGAGTCGGGTTAGGCGTATACATTGTAAAGGCCTTGTCATGATCTCTCTGCCGACACACCAAAGGAAGTGTGTTAATTGCATGGCATCAAGAGTTGATCATGTCTTGTGGGTAAAGTTGTACACCTCTGTAGAGTTAAAACTATTCGAATAGCCGTGCCTACGGTCAAGGGCAAAGCAAAGAATGCTTTCATACTGGTAGACTTTGGTTTTTGGTTTCAAACTAAACAATGGTTCGTTTTGGGATTCGGGAGTGGTTAGAACTCTCGGATGTTGAATTGGCGGATTGAGCCAACCAGGTAGATTGAACCTGTTTTATGTCATGACGGATAGAGTCATGTCTGGATAATCTTGATCTTTTAAACTTGTGACGAATAGAGCCCTTATACTAGTGATGGTGGATAGAACCTTCATTGAAATATTAAACAATTCAATTGTTAAAAAGAATTGCTAAAATATGCTTTATGAAACTTATTAGGAAGTATGGTTTAATGAAATTTGGCTTTGTGCAAAAGAACCATGTTAAGCCTTCCTTGGCAAGCCTCACATATGCATACTTTCCCCGACTTGCTGAGTACTTTTGTACTCACGTGCTGCATAACCGTTGTCATCAGAGAACTACCAGGACGCCGCTGAAGACGGTGAGTTCTACACCGAAGAATTCGAGGAAGATCGCCAAGATAGCTAGTCGCGTGTCTTGTCGTCGCCTGTGGTGTTTTTGGTTTTCGCCTTTTTGTCGTTTTTGCTTCCGCTGTCGTGTCTTCGGTCTCGTGACCGAGTATTGTAATAAGTGGCCATGTGGCCCATACTTTATTATTATGTTACAATTTCGTTATATTCGGCAATGACGTATCACTGTTGACTGTGTGTACTAGCTACTGATCTGGGACTAGTACAGAAATACACAGGAAATTTCGGATATCCGGGGTCCCACATGTTAGAGGTGCTAAATAAGTTTCTTGGAAAGGAGAAAGCAAAATATAAAATTTTCAAGTTAGAGCATGACTCACTTCAAAATAATTATAATGTGCTTCAGGATGATGATGAATCCCTCCTCAAGGAACTCACTAAGCCTAGGGTGGACATAGGAATTCAATGTGATTTAGCAGATGAATTGCCATATCTTAATTTCAACTCCATTTCATGCAATTCATCTAATAATATCATGTCCACTTCTAGTAATGGTATTCCTTGTTGCTTAATTTCAAATATTGCTTCTACTTCTTCTATGTCTTGTGAGACTAACCATGTAGAGGGAAATAAAGAGCTCAAGGAACAAGTCACTCGATTGAAAAGTGACTTAGAGAGGTGCTACAACGGAAAAGTCATCCTCGATGACATCTTGAGCAAGCCACATGCCCCTCAAGACAAACGAGGACTTGTCTACATCTCCAAGAGTGAGAAGAGCAAGTCAAAGCAATATGAAAAACCCTCAAAGATCACAAGGTGCTTTGGATGCAACAGGAAGGGCCGCTTCACCTCCGTATGCCCTAAAAAAGTAAACAAGGCCACACCTTCAACCTTGAGGCAAACCGGCATTGAGCACAACAAAAGGGTCAAGAGAGGACCAAATGGTGTAACGTGCTTCAATTGTCATGAAAAAGGGATATTTCGGTAAGGATTGTCCCAAAGGTACTACCCCTAAGCCTATTTTTGTAAGTGATCATTATTCGCTTAGGAAGGACAAGAATTGCAATGTGTTTGCCAAGCTTGTCAAGTCCCCTAAGCCCACTAAAAATGATAATATTTATTTGCTTAGGAAGAGTAAATCTAGAAATGGGTTTGCTAAAAATTTTAAGACTCTTAAGCCAACTCAAAGCAATTCCAAAAAATTGCTTAGAAGAAATAACAATAGCAAACAATTTCCTAGATTTGCTAGATCCTCTAAGCCCATGCATAATTATGATTATCATATGCTTAGAAAGGATCAAACTAGAAATATATTTGCTAAATATGCATGCCCTCCTAAGCCTTCTTACTTCAATTCAAATTTATTGCTTAGGATGAATAATTATCGCAAACATATTCCTAGTCATGTTAGTCCATTCATTAATATTAAAGTTAAGGCCATTTGGGTCTCTAAACATCTCGTGACTAATCTTGTTGGACCCAACAAAGATTGGGTACAAAAAAACGCTTAAAAGGTTTTTATGTTTTTTGAGATGGATTGGATGCTTGGCCTCCTCAAGAAGAAAAGAACTTCATCTTATACAAGTTGGAGCCAAGAATGAAGAAATTTAAGCCAATCTTGAGCCAATGCTATCTCAGTAACAAGCAATTTAAAATAATACTACTTAGTTTCTAGCCTTGTGTAGGTTAAGTTGCATTAAGCATGAAAACTCAATTTAATTGCTTGTTGGTTGTTCTTGCTTATGCTTTTATTGTTATTAGTTGTTGCAAACTTGGGGAAGTTATAAGTGCACATTTATGGGGAGTGCTAATTCATATTCATGTATATCACATCCCTACGTATGCCCATATTTATATAAGTGTGTGTGTGTGTGTGTGTGTATTTCAAAATCAAGCCATTTAGTCAAAACTCGAAATTTGCATAACCATTAGTAATGTTTTGAAAAACTAGTTGCAAAAGGTATACAAATACTTTCGAAATGTTTTCCAATGATTTTGTCTTCACAAAAATCTTAGAGTTGGTCATTCTTAACAATTTTGTGTTCAAAAGATTTTCAAAAGACCAACCTAGCAAAAAGTTATTTGTTTTTGAAATTCACCGAAAAACCTGGTTTGACCTATATTGGTCATAATCTTGCACTTTGTGAATTTCACTTTTTGGACCGAATCTTGTGCAGTATCTTGGTCCCAAATGGTATTCTAGACTCATACACAAAATTTCAAAATTCTACCTCTTATATCATTCTCTATTGAATTTTGTGTTTTGAGCTTTGACTTTAGTTTTCATTTGGTTCTTCAAAAGAACCATCTTTGGATAAAAGTCAAAAATCGTATTTAAAAGGACTAATCTTGTAAAAAGCTTTGTAAAAGTATTATACTATGTATTCAAAGGTTTTATAGGCTTCTAAAATGAAAACCCTATTTTGGGAATTAATTTGGCTAAAACATTTGTGTTTACCTAAAAACACCTATTCTATGCCATTATTGGATTTCATTGTTTTATAAGTGGTACAATTGCTTCTAAAAGTATTTCAAATCCTTCAAGCCATGAGGGTTCGATTGTCATTGAAATCCAAGTTGAAGTTGTACTTTAAAGTCTTTATGAAATTTGTTTTCATTTTTATGTCTCAAACGCATTTCGCCAAAATTGAGCTAAGAGAAAACTCTTTGTAAGCAAAGGTTGTTTCAAAATGTTCAAAATAGTCCAAAGTTGGTTTCTTGAAAATTTATTTCAAATAACCAATTTCATGGTTCTTGGTGCTTCATTCTAAGTATGGCCTCTTTCCAAGTGTTTATTCCTTTAGGCCATATTTCAAATTTGTTTGAAAATTTTTTTGTTTGCATTTTAAAATCTTTTAAAATTCTTTTGAAAACCAAAATTCCTTGCAAAGGTCATCTGCTCCTATTTCAAATCCTTGTATGACCTTCATTTGATTGCTTCTCTTGCTAAGCTCTTGTGACACTACGGAATGGTGTGACATTATAAATTGTGAAATTGGAGAATAAAACCTTACGGTATGAGGTTAAATCGCGTTTCGGGCCTTTCCGGGCCGATTGGGCCTTGGGGGGACCCCACATGGGCCAAAGGTGGAGTTTTCTGGCCCATGTGGGGGAGGAGGGCAGCAATACCCCCTCCCCATGCCCTAGTGCGCCTCCACCCCTCCCCTCTCTCCCCAAGCCGCTGCCCCCCTCCTCTCCACGCCACCCCCCTAGCCGCACCTCCCTCTTGCGCCTCCTCTCCCACCCTCTCCTCTCCACCTCCCTAGCCGGCCTAGGGGAGATCCTCACCTCTCCACCACGCTATCCTCTCTGTTCGGAAGCTCCGCGATGAGGAGATCCGGCGGATTCGGAGCGAGGAAGGAGATCGGGAGAACCGGGAGGAGAAGACTTGTCGTTCGTTGGTTCGTTGTTCGTCGGGCGAAGGCATGGCTATGGGTAATCTTTGCGGATGGACTAGGTGCTGATCTAGAGGAGGTTTTGGTGCTTTTAGATCGAAAGGTGGTGCCGCGATTGGATAGAATTGATGAAAACTAGAGATTGCATGGCGTTCTGTTTCGGGCAGATTGGATGTCAGACCTAGGGTTCGAGTTTTCGCATTTTTAGAAGCGTTTCCTGGTCGGCCGTATGTTGAGAAAGTTGTAGATAATTTCAATACCTTTCAGTGGACAACAAGAACGCGTAATTCCGATCAGTCGTTTGAAAGTTATGGCTATTTTACCGAACGTGTTCAAAACTGTGACGTGATTGGGACAGATCGGGTTGATCTGTAGATTAGCTAATTTTAGAGGCCGAATCAGTTTTCCCAATACTTAGAAAAATCTAGGAAATTTCCTAAGCTTCGCTATGATGTACTCGTTTACTCGATTCAGAGTCATAGAACTAAAGTTATGCTCGTTGGAAGCCCGCTGTCCCGAAGGGACAGATTCTCTGTTTTCGGGTTTTAGGGGTTGTTTGCGAAGTCGAGGTAGGGGATCGTTCTTGTACTGTTTTGAGGGCACGTTTTGAGTGTGTGGTATCTATGTGCAGGTGGTGTGACCCCGGGAGCGCCCTCATCCTCTCGATAATCCGTCGCCCGCGGTTGAAGGCAAGTGTATTGGAATGGGTTGTGTTGTATGTTTGCTAGTCTTGCTTAGTTGCAATATGATTACATGATATGCTAACTTGCCATGATTGATGTTTGCCTACGACATGATGAAAATGGTTTGTTATAAGGCCATGCAATGGTTAGTTTGTGTTTATATGCAAGTTATTTATGTTTTTGGCATATTTGCATACATGGCATGAGTACTGGCCAGGACGGTGAGAAAGTCATAACTAGTCCGGTGAGGTCGGTAAGAAAGTTATGACTAATCTGGAGCGCCATTGAGTAAGACCTACCTCATGATTCCATCCACAGTTGTGAATGAAAGCGAGGAGTAGGCACCCTCCATCTACGGGATGGTAGGGGAAAGATGGTGCACGCCGACGGGTGTGCACTCGGCAATACCGGTATGTGCTTCAAGGAGACATGTGCATTGCATTACATTATATGATGATGTTATATGAAGAGGTCAATGAGATGCATACAAGGTGAATATGAAATATTTATGATGTTGAATATGAAAAGTAGTGATGAAGGTATTGAAATGTGTTTTCTTGTACAATTGCAATATACTTGCTGAGTGATGAACTCACGCTTGTGTTTATGTTGTTTTTCTTAGGTACCATGAAACCGGCATACGGGAAAAAGGGTTTAGCTACACATCTACACGTAGCTCCACACAAATTAGACAATGTTATCATTTGGAGTCATGATAATAAAATTAATGCCATGAAACTTGGAGAATTGCTTAACTGTGTGCTCGGTCTTAGTATTTGATTCGTTTAGCTCATGAAGTGGTTGAATGCTTTATCCTGGACTTATATTGTTGCTATGACACCTGTTATTGTTGTTTTAGATGCTTTCCATTATGATATAACTTGTGTTACTTTGTTGTTGCTCCGAATCATGGAAAAACAAAGGAGATGCTACCGAAATTTTCGGGTTTAGCATTTACTCCTTTGCTGTAATTTATCTTTAATTATGGTATTTAGATGCTTCTTCTATCTTGTTTGGTGACATTCAGGGCATAATAGAAGCCGGGGTGTTACAGCTCTATACTCTACCATTTAGCACTCGTATTTCAGGTGGTATCCTAGATTAGAGTTTTCAGAATTTGACACACTTTAAAATTCGCATTTCAGAATTTGACACTCTGGCCCACTGTCATACACACAGACGGTCCCATATGTCATTCAAATGCTCTGAAAGGCTTACGAATTGAGTGTCAAATTCTGAAATAACACTATCCTAGATACCCAAATGATCTCCTTTTTGGATTGGTTTTCCATCTTTGGCGTTAATGCCAAAAGGGAGAGAGTTTATGAGTGCCTCATAATTCCCTCATTTGGGTTGTCTTAAAAACGGGGAGAATTAGTGAGATGGCT
Organism: Rhipidocladum racemiflorum; assembly: GCA_036346355.1. Lineage (NCBI taxonomy): Eukaryota > Viridiplantae > Streptophyta > Magnoliopsida > Poales > Poaceae > Rhipidocladum > Rhipidocladum racemiflorum. The sequence continues at coordinate 29,371,143 of CM070571.1, forward strand.
GAGTGGTGAGTGGTGTAAGAGCTTATTTCCTCCTTTGTGTTTAGTTGTTCTATTTGCCAATAGGGGAGCTTTGCTTTAATGCTAAAGGGAAGTTTTTGTTAAAAGGAGTATTCAATGCAAAAGGGGGTGTTGTGAAAATTTAAAAATTTTATTGTCTTATTCATTTTAATCTTCAAAACCCCTTTGCATTGGTTTTTATCCAAATAGGGTATTAGTAGAGGATTTGTCATCAATCACCAAAAAGGGGGAGATTGTAAGTTCAAGCTCCATTAGTTTTGGTGATTGGTTTATTATTAATGTTTAATCATTGTTTAATGATAAATCTATCCTTAATGAGACTAACATTCTTATTGAGCTTATTGTTTAAGTAGTCTCATATTTGGATGGAAAATAGAAAACCAAGGTACACACTTGTATTAATGTTCATTATCTTAATGCATACCTAGGATTCGAGTTAAAGTATGAATTCCTCTATTGTATTAACCTCAAAATGCGCATCATGTTTCTCCTTCTATATATTACATGGATGCACACACCTAGGGGAGGTCATAATTTAATTTGAAGTTTCAATTGTATTGATCCATGTCTTCTTGCCAAATATAAATGATCAAGGCATTGAAATTATTTCTTGAGTATATACTTAACTTGCCTAGTTTTAATATACTCATGGTATTTTAGGATAAACTCCAATGTAATCAAAATTGCATATGTGCATATTGATTCACTATCAATTATACGTATGCACATATCCTTGTGGATTTTATTCTATAGTTGATAGTTTAGACTATTGATCATTTCCATGTATTTCACATATTATGGATCATTACTTTTCATCAAAATGAGTATATGAAAACTTATGTAGTTAATATATATTCATATCAATTTAAATAAAAAATTTAAATTGAGTTCATTTACCCTATTAATAATTAAAGAACACTTCATCATGTGAGAAACGATTAGTTCTTAAGTATAATGAAGCATTAGTCATATCGTTGTACTTAAGACACAACTATATTCATTTAAATTGATTAAGGTTGTGCTTAATCGACCTTAGAAGCATCCATTATGTGTTGATGGACTGTATAGATGATTGAGACAACCATATTTGTTGGGCTAACACTTTCTGTGAGTTGTGAAAGTAGGTCAAATACAAATGGTTGAGATGAGGAAACGGGACATGAGCGTCATCATGTGTTGATGAGCTAAAAGAGGAGATACTGAAAGGAAGGTTCATCAAGAATGGATGAACAAGAAGGGTGTTGATCCCGAGGAGAAGCAAAAAGATCAAAGATCTTAAAAACACTGAAGGGCATTGCGTGAGGCAAAGGTAAACTAGATAGAGTATCTAGTTTAGCTAGATCACCATACTATTAAGAGGGGTCGAGTTGTTTTGCTTGAGCTTCATCATGTGTTGATGAACTCAATCCGTTTCACTCAAGCTCAACCTTTTTGTTTGGTTTTTGTATGGAGCTAACCATTTGGCATGTGTTGCGAATAGGTGAAGCTCATGCATTTGTTTTTTTTTTGCATATGCTTTGATTTGCATGTGTTGCAAATGGGAGAAGCTTATGCTTTGGTTTTGCATGAAGTTTTTTTTGCATGTGTTGCAATTATGGTAGTTCATTCTTGGTTCTTGCATGAGCTAAGTATTTGCATGTGTTGCAAATATAGTAGCTCATGGTTGCTTTCATTCAAATCTTATTTGAATTGGTATTGCTTGGAGCTAAGTTTTGCATGTGTTGCAACAGGAGAGAGCTTAAGCAATTTTGTTTTGTTGGGTGCATAGAGCTAGAGATTTGCATGTGTTGCAAATAGAGAGCTCATGCACATTGAGTTTAAATGTTGCTTGCTTGGAGCTAGATATTTGCATGTGTTGCAAATAGAGAGCTTGTGAGACCCCGGATCGGCTATCCAGAATACCCTGTGTATTTCTGTACTAGTCCCAGATCAGTAGCTAGTACACACAGTCAAACAGTGATGAATCAACAACCATATCACGAATACATATAACTAAATAAGAATAACACCAAATAAAAGCAAAGACCTTATGGTCAAGGTTTACCATTACGGCCTGAACAGGCAGAACAACATGAACAACCGCAGCGGAAGACGAAAACACCAAGGCGACCCATCCAAATGCCCACAGGCAATCGAGTGGGGAGCGCGTCCTAGTCATTGGGATTCCTTTGACAGCTTCTTTCACTTCTGAGATATGATTAGAATGTAGCACGTGAGTACATAAAGTACTCAGCAAGTCTGGGAAAAATGCATAATGTAGGCTATCCAAAGATGGCATATTATGGTTCTTTTGCACAAAGCAACACTTTCAGAAACTTTACATGTAATATTTTCACAAAGCATATTTTTACAATTATTTGTACCATTGAAATTATTAATAACTTCTAGTGAAGGTTCTAGCCACCATTCACTAGTATACAGGCTCTATCCGCCACATCTCAAGAAGATCAGGGTTCAATTCATTCACATGGCTCTGTCTGCCATGGTTCACAAAATCAGGTTCAATCCACCTCCCTGGCTCTAGCCGCCAGAAGCACACCCGAGAGTTCTAACCACTCCTAGATCCCAAATCATCAGTTGTTAAAACAAATACGAAAGTCTACCAATATGAAAGCATTCTTCGCTTTGCCCTTGACCGTAGGCACGGCTATTCGAATAGTTTTAACTTTGCAGAGGTGTACAGCTTTACCCACAAGACATGATATTCCCTTAGCGCCAGGCGGTTAACACACTTCCTTAGGTGTGCCGGCAGGGATATCATGACAAGGCCTTTACAGTGTGTACGCCTAACCCGACTCACCCGCTGAGGTTTCACCGCTGTTAGGGTTCTATCCACCCAGTACAGAAGCTCCCCTCTTGCGTCGTGTGAGAAAAACAGTCTTGCCTCTATCCGGCACTCACATTCTACCATCTGGTGAGTCTAAATTAGGTTTCTACAAATTATTCAGCCAGGTCGTACCATGTTAGACATGTGGTTGTACGGTAATGCTTAGAATGGAGATAGTCATAAGCGTCGGTCCTTAACTGACTTGGGGCAGTACTTGCACAAACCAGGACCAGTGCTCTATCCGCACCCGCCAGACAAACCATTCCGCCCAAGTCTAAAATATTTTTCATTTTATTTTTATTTTGTAAACCAACGGCAATACTTTTGCCTATAAATTCCAACACAAGTTTTCAAGAGTTAAAAGAAATTCCCATCCATAGGTGCATACGGACCGATTGCGAGTCTAAGCATTTCTACCGAACTACTCTATTCCACCATTAGTTTATTTACAATTTTCAAAACTCAGTGTTGATAAAAATTTATTATAATTAAATCTGTACCTTCCAAAAATTCATAAAATCATCAAGATCCTCCGTACTATCATGGCATTACATATTTCAGCCAAATTTAGTACTCCAATAAGTAAAGTCTAAATCATGTGCCATCATGACTCCAAAATCCTGCTAAGCTACTAACATTATTTTATATGATACAATCTCCTCAAAATATAAGTCACACTATTGATTACCCATCATCCATACATCGATTAACCTGGTAATCTACTTGATCCGCCAAGAATAATTCATAATCTCATCCCCAAGCATCTTTTAACAAAGATTCCTTAAACCAAGATTTTATTAGTTCATCGACTATAATGATTTTCATACACAGTGACACCAGATCGACTACACAAATCACACATAATCCACATTATTCATAATTCCACCTAAATGGTTGTCGCGAGACCATATCTCACAAAATCATCCACGAAACCACCGAGTATGATTCTCAATATTGTCCACTTACTCCATCGAGTATAATTGATAATATTATTGACTAAATTATCGAGTATCATTCTCAATATCACCTAGTGTAACCGTTCACAGTGTCATTTCTAAATAACATAGTATGCCTGTTAAAATCCACCGAAATATAATTAACCACTTATTCTATTTGATCCGCAAGTGTGACTCTCAAAATTACTTATTTAATTTTACCGACTATTATTCTTAATATCATACATCTTTCAATATTCCCCCAATCCATACTAATTATACTGCGAACTGCTATCACAATCCAACTCCTCAATATTTCAACTATCATCATTCAAAGATCAATTCCATAATGACTACCCCCACATCATCACTGATATTCGTCTAACTCCAATTTGCATTCCATACCATTTGTTCCATCTAAAATGTCTTCCAAATAGTCTTTTCCCCTAATCAAAGAATATTTTATCAAAAGTATTTATTATGGTGGATTACTATACTAGGGCGACAAAGGATCATGGATAACAATATCAAGGAGGTATGAACAACAGGTATAACTAATAGCTTAACGTCAACATCATCCTTTTATATAAATAGCAATGCAATTTGTAAAACATTGTAAAACATTTATAAAGCATAGGATCGACATGCGTTAAGGAGACTTGCCTTCGGTCGTAGCGTGAGTCTCACAATCTTGTAGTTCGGCGACGGCGTCGACGGACTCGGCGGGATCGTCGGCTACACGCAAAACGGAGAAACAAATAAATAAAATAAAATAAAATAAATCTAAAAATTATAAAATTAGTATTGGCAGATAGAGGGTGATTTTAGATGAATTTAGAAATTTGAATCACTCGATTTGGAGTTACGACGGAAGAGAACGAGCGTTTCGAACCTCCCGCCGGACATGGAGAAGAAATGGCTGCCGGCGGAGCTCCGTTAGTCAAACTAAAAATCTGATTTTACTGGAGGTAGATGACACTGAGATGGAGCTCCAGTAAAAATTTTAGGCCAAACGGAGGTCGAGAGTGACCGGGAGACCTCGTCGAAGTTTTTAAAAGAACAGCTTCTACAGGGAGATCCGTAGATTGGATTGGAGAAATTCCAATCAGGTTATGTGGGGAGTGAGGAGAGTATTCTGGGGTTCAAATTGTAGGACAATCGGACAAGCGGATCATCGGGAAAACCTCGCCGAAGTTATGACCGGAAGCGCGTGCGGCGGCGCTCGGGGCGACATGCGGTGCCGGCGACGCACGGGTGCGTGTGGGCTGGCCGGCCGGGGGCAGCGAGGCCGGGTGGTGGCGCGCGCTGGGAGCCGGTTGGCGGTCGGCCGGGCCGAGGAGGGCAGCGGTGGCACGACAAGGAGCTCGGCCGGCCGGCCATGGCGCACGGGGCCGGCTCGGCTCGGGCACGGGCGCGGGCGGCCGAGGACCGGGAAAGGAGTGGCACGACACGAGGAACATGATGCTCGCCCCGGTTCGGCTGGGAATGGCCGGAACGGCGGCGGTCATGGCCGAGTTCGGCCGGCGGCCATGAATAGTGATCCCAAATAATAAAAAAAAATTGGAACACGCAACGACAAAAAGGAAGTTAGCACCGCGTAGGTCTCGATGAGACGAATTCAACGGTGCGGTCGGATTCACGAGGAACTCATCGGATTGAGAGTAATCGACGAAAAACTGAGCTCCCAATGAAGATTTCAACGGCGAAATTCGTCGTCATCCTACAACGAAAAGTGAAATTAGTTGAGGGCTTTTGCTCGGGACATCTACGCGAACACAACGACGCGATCGGATTCGAGTTTGGCTCACCGGAAACGAAGATATGACGAAGAACGCGAAGAACACGAAAAACATGTCCCGGCGCCGATTTTCTCGAGATCCCGGCCGAATGGAGAGGAGTGGCAGTGGGAGGGTGTGAGCACGGGGTAGAGGGCTCCGAGACGAAGAGTTGAGAGGTGAAAGCTCGAAGTTTCATGGAGAAATGGCCAAGTTATGGAGGATTGAGTGCAAATCGGTTTTGGGTTGATGCTGATGTTTCTGGCGCAAATGAAGATGAATGGACAGTGGGAACAGGTTCTCCTCGTCGATATCTTTCGAACGCAACTGGCGGATCATGATTTGGTGGAGTGATTGCAAAGTTATGAGTGTTTAAAGAGGAGACCACCATGAAGGAGAGAGAAACTAGTTCTCTGGAATTCCAATCGCACGGGGAAGATGAACAGTGCAGCGATGCTACAGTACCGTTGCTACATTAGCCAACACGTGGCGCTCTCCTATTGGCCGGGAATTACGTAAAAGCAACGCCCTAAAGAAAAAATAGCAAAAATGGTCTAAAAATCCCGGAAAAATTCCTAAAAATATTAGGGAATATTTGGAACCCAATAAAATTGGTTCGCAGAATTTAGATGAAATTTAGAATTTATAAAATTGCGAGACGAATAAAGGGCTTTTGATGAAAGGCCGCGAGCGATAAAATACCAGAGAGTTTCCAAAAATCTTAGGAAAATTCTCAAAATGTTTTTAGAATATTTGGGACCTAATGCAATAGGTTCCGGGATTTTTGGAGCATTTTTGAACTCGGGCGGAATTTCGGGTACTAACGGGAATCTGGAAATTGGATTTTTCGAACTAAGGGGAATTGAATTCCGATTTTGGAAGGGAAAGGATGCCAGGTTAAATTAAACACCAAGGAAAATCCAAATTTTGAATTTAACTAATTTAAATTAGATTTTTCCATAACTTTACATTGAGGATGTTACAAACCTACCCCCTTGGGGAGAATCTCGTCCCCGAGATTCGGACGGAGAAAGAAAGAGATCGGGAAACTCTGCTCGAAGATCTTCTTCACGCTCCCCGGTTGCTTCCTTCTCGGAATGGTTGCTCCACTGCACCTTGCCGAATTTGATCACACGACTTCGGGTTCGATGCTCAGCTTCACCCAAAATCCTGATAGGATACTTCGGATATGACAGGTCTTCCTTTAATTCAATTTCATCAAACGGCACCTGATGCTCGGGTACTCTGAGACACTTCTTCAACTGAGACACACGAAAGACATTATGCGGATCTGACAGTTGTAGAGGTAACTCTAACTTGTATCCGACTGCTCCTTTTTTGGCTCTCACTGGAAATGACTCGATATTGCGGGGTACCCATTTCCATTGACTCTGAATCAATGTATTCCCTTGAGTGGTGAAACCTTCAGGTAAACATGCTCACCAGGTGCAAAACTTAATTCCAGACGGCGGTTATCAGCATAGCTCTTCTTTCTCGACTGGGCCGTCTTCAGATTCTCATGGACTGCTTCGACTTGCTCTTCATTTTCCTTCAGGATATCAGGTCCAATGATCTGACCACAATCTGTCTCTCTCCAATACAATGGTGTTTTGCACTTTCTCCCATACAGAGCTTCCAAGGGTGCTGTGAAATCATGTGCTGAAAAATTGGCTTTGAACTGAAAAATTAACTTAGATTTGAATTTGCAAAATGTGTTTGTTCATGTGTTTTGACAATTGACAAGAAACAGTAAGTTTTGCCTTGGCGCCGGACCAATCCTAAAGAAAACAGTAAGTTTCCCATCTACGACGGACAAACTTTCTTGGTCCTTTGTAAACATGCTTTTTGACAACCTTTTTCTCCTATGTACAACGGACAAAGTTTTTGTGTCCGTCGTGAACATGTTTTTGAGCGCATGAGCCAAACCCTATTTTCCAAGAATCCAGTAAGTTTCGCATGTACGACGGACAAAGTTTTTGGAGTGCATCGTGAACGGCTTTTGAGGATTGATTTCGCATGTACAACGGACAAAGTTTTTGGGTCCGTTGTGAACGTGTTTTCACCTAATGTTTTCTTCTTGGGCCGAGAGTTTCACATGTCTGTGGACAGAGATTTCTTGTCCGTCGTGAATGGACTTTTTCTAGGGTTTTTATTTCTTGTCCGTCGTGAACGCGTTTTTTGCTGAATTAGGGTTTTGAGCAGAATTGAAATAATTTGAATTTGAGATTATGAAATTTGTGATGATTTCATGATGCTTCTTTTGAAGTGGACTTTATGCAATGCTCATGTGAGTATTTGCATGGATTGATGTGAGTCAAGTCGTGGACTTGTGCTCGGAATTGTTTTGTGGTTTGTTCATGTGCAGGTATTGCTCAAAGACGAATGTGGTCGATGACGGGACCGGAACTAGGTTCATGGAGGAACTGAGGTTCGGGACTAGGTTCAGGAGGAACTGAGGTCTTGGTGGTCAAGGATGTCATGCGGGACGTTCGGGCTAAGAGAATGGTGCACATGAAGAATGGTTAGTCACGTGAGAATGGCAGGAGGTCATTCGCGTGCAAAGTGTTAGTCACGTGAGTATGGCAGGTGGCCATACGCGTGCAAAGTGTTAGTCACGTGAGTATGGTAGGGTTGCCATACGCGTGCAAGTGTTGTACTCGGCATGTTTGGGCCATGTAGTGTTGTGTGGTATACATATTCCTTCTAGGGAATAGGAATCGTATTGAGAACTCTTTGTGGGTTGGTGCTTTAAATAGGTGGGGGTCTCTGTTGAAAGGCATCAAGTAGAGCTGAGCGCATCAAGCTTTGAGCTTGGTTTTAGGGTTTGTACTCTTTTGATGAGAGTATTTTAGACAAGAAATAAAGATCAATTCTTCCAAGATTTTTGCGTGCTACGAATAACCACGTCGCTACAAGATTTTCTCTGCTTTGGTTCTTGTTTGCATGCTTGTTCTAGTTCTAGATTGGTTTTTGTTCTTTAAGTTTTATCTTGATTTGATCCATCAAAAACCTCTCTAGGGTATTGATCTAGTGTTTCTCAAAGTCTAGTTGATCAATCTTTTGTCGTTCTTGTTTAATCTTGAAGTTTTGATTAGATTAGTTTTCGTCAAGTTCTGGAACAGCAAGCTTGCGAAGCTCATAACTTTTGATCCGTAAGTCCGATCGAGCTGATTCTTTTTGGGTTCGATTCGTATTGGAATCTAGTTTCTTGTATCCAAATTTTAGATCGTTTCGACGGTTGGATCTCCGGGCATTCTCGTTTTACCAAACCTCTATCATTCTGTTTTTGTCGAAAACGAGGCAATTATTTGGTTCTGTTTTGGGGTGAACTTTTAATAGATCAAGAATTTGGTTTTAGCTTCCGCACAATCATTCACCCCCCTCTGATTGCTATATTCGTATATTTCGATCCTACAAGTGGTATCAGAGCAAGGTTTCTCTAATCTATCTTAACCGGTGATTAGATCAATGGATCGTTATTCGACAAAACCATGTGTGTTCGATGGTGTTGATTTTCAGTTTTGGAAGGCCAAGATAGAGGCGTTCATCCAAGCACAGGGCTTCACAATTTGGGAGAAGGTCTACAAACCATATGATGTCCACCAAGCGACAACGTCAACGACACCAATCGCGCACATGTTGAAGCAAATAGTAAGGCGCCGCAACTTGATCATCCAAGGCTTGGGGCCGCGACTTTGATCGTGTGGTTCATCTTCGATCCGCATATGAGGTATGGAAATCTCTTTGTGATTACCATGAGGGTTCTAACACTATTAAAGAGGTTCGTCAAGATCTTTACAAAAAAGAATACATGCGATTTGAGATGAAACCGGTGAGTCGGTAGATGACTTCTTTGCACGTTTTAATAAGATTCTTAGCAATTTGCGTGCCGTTGGAGTTAGCTTTGATGATGCCAAGCTAATGCTAGACAATTGCTTAGTGCTTTGGACATGTCGGTGTGGGAGATGAAAGTAACATCTATACAAGAATCTACTACCATGAGTACACTTACTTTAGATGTTCTTTATTCTAAGTTGAAAACTCATGAATTAGATGTTTTTGCTAGAAAGAATGATCATAAATCAATTACTTTGACATCTCAATCTAGCATATCTCATAATGGTGCTGCTTCAAGTTTTGCTCTATCTTTCTTGTCTTCACTAACCGATGAACAGTTGAGCAATTCCCGATAGAAGACTTGTCACTAATCTCTTCTCGCTTTAACAAAGCTGTGCAAAATGTTATAAAGAGAAAGAGAGGTGGTGGTGATCATCAAAGATGCTATGAGTGTGGTGATCTAGACCAGATTCGTCCAAACTGTCCAAAACTTTCAAGTAAAGCATCAAGGGAGGAGAAGGACAACGATGAAGAAAAGAGAAGAAGAAGTTCTCTCCAAGTGATAGAAAGAAGAAGAACTTCATCAACCGCAGTTGTCCATCGAGTTATTTCCGCTCTTGAACAAGTCAATTTGAGCTATGTTGATTCGGATAGCAGCGATGATGATGCAACTCCAATTAAGCATGAGTTGACGGGGTTGTGTCTCATGGCCAAAAGCAATGACGGCTTCACCGAGAAGCGATCATGACAAATGACTTCAATGAGGTAGATCCTTCTTACGATGAATTAGCTATTCTTTGTTGCTCGTCTTGGTAAATTGCTTGATAAACGTGACAAGAAAATTAAGAAACATGATTTTGTTGTTGAATCATTGAATGCTGAAATTGCTAGACTTAAAACTTTGATTCCTGATGATGATGCTTGCAAATCATGTGACTTAATTTGGAATGAGCTTACTTCGCTTAGGAAAGAACATGCTTCCTTGATTGAGAAAATTAATGCTGAAAGTGAGAAAAATGAGAAACATATTAAACATGCTAGCTGTTTCACGATGATTTGCATGGTTTAACTTCTTGTTCTAAATGCTCAACTCTTGAATTAAAATTAAAAGATGCAAATGCTAGGGTTTCTCAATTGATTGATGATCTGCTTACACATGAGGTTCTTTCATGCTCAACTTGTCGTAAGCAAAAAGGAAAAGTGAATGTTCCTTGCAATAATTGTTTAACTCTTTCTCGAAAAGTTAATTACTTGGACAAATCATTAGAACGTTTCACTAAAGGAAAGAAGAACCTAAACATGATTTTGGATCAATCAAAAGTCAGCACTCATAACAAAGGTTTAGGTTTTGATTCTTATGCTCATCATAAATCACATGCTCCCATCGTTGTTAAAACACTTGACTGGAGGAAAATTTGAAATTGTCAATGAGCCTAAGAAAATTGTCTTTAAGTCTGTGGAGTGTTATATTCTACTATGATGAATGCAAATGTTGCTTCTACTTCTAAAGCCAAACATCCTGTTAAATACACTTGCACTCATTGTGGTAGAGATGGACATTTAGTAGATTTTTGCTTTAGACTAGCCAAACAACAAAAGAAAGAAAGAGCTAAGGCTAGGTCTAATTTCGTAAAGGCACGCTTTGCTTCTCACTACGTGCCTAGGGTGATGCAAGCACCTTTTGTTGCTAGAAACACGAACAGGCAAATTTGATTTTGTGCATAAGACTGCTTGTGTTGTGCCTCTTGTTGTCCGTCGTGTGTCTCAAGATCGATTCCTAAACATCTTATTTCTAACCCCATCTGAGACCTCGACACTTTCTCGCTTCTATGTAGGCTTCTCACGAGGAGGGAGAACATGTGGCTAGTGAATTTCGGATGCTCACTTCATATGTTCGGATAAGATTTGGTTCTCCTTCACTCGTGCATCTCATGCTGAAAGTGTTGCCTTTGGAGATGCTTCTTCCACTTCTGCTTTCGCAAAGGCACTAGTTCAAATGATGCAGTACAAGTGCATATGTTCAGGGGGAGAGTGTCTTTGTTCATAAAGATGATGATAATCTTTGTTGAGGACGAGATAATTAGAGGTTTACATGAGAGACTCTTCCCACGTGCTTGTGTGTGCTTGTTTTCAAGCTTCCCACGCAAGCGCCACATCGACAAGCTATCAAAAGGATTTTCAGGTATCTTCATAGAACTCAAGATTTTGGCATTTGGCTTTACTTCCTCATGGATTAGTTTAAGAGCTTTTTCGATGTTGACTTTGGAGGATGTTGATTTGATTTGGTTCGTGCCACCTCTTGAGTAATCCCTTTTCTTGAGCATATTGATATTGGATTTCACTTTCTTAAAGATCATGTTGAAAAAGAAAAATTGTGCTTCACCATGTGGATCTTGAACATCAATTGGCGGACATTTTCACAAAACATTTGTCTTCTTCTCGCTTTTGCTTTTATTCGGGAGAACTTGGAATTGTTCATCCAATGGGATTGTTTTGAGGGAGTTTCTTTGCCAAGTTCTTTCACTTAATGAGCTCACTTTATCATATTTCTTTATATGTTATGTAATTGAGCTAATATATGATAATCTAATTATCTCACTTGAACTAAAAATGACATTGCGGAATTCCTGGATCGATTACCTATAGCTAAATACTCTGTGATATCTTACTCTTCTAGGCTTGATATTGAATCCTCTTGACAAATTTGGGCTATGAAGCAAGTGTGGTTTCAACTTTACTCTTTCATAAGACCTTTTAATCACTTTTGCATGTTTATAATCAAAGAAAAATGAAAAGAAAAGGGAATCAATAAAAAGGTTGTTAAAAGCAAAAAACCTCAAGTTATGTGCTTCAGCTTGCTTTCCCTAAAAGATAAGATGTATGCTTCAAGCATGCCATTCCCTCAAAGATAAGATGTATGCTTCAAGCATGCCACTCCTAGAAAATAAAAGAAGTATGCTTCAAGCATGCCACATGCAACTTATTGTTTAAAGATTAAATTGGTCTACTAGATTGGAGTTGAAACTACTTGCTCGCCCTAAGTTGTTAGTTGCTTCAATTTTTAAAGTCTTGCTTTTTCTGCTAAGATCTTGCTTAGTACTTGGCTATAGTTGACTAAATTGAGGTTGAGATGCATGTCATTCCCTAACTTGTTAAAATCATCAAGATCATGTATTTTTCATATTATGTGATATATAAGGTTATATGATCGAATGAGCTCATCTTTTCCTATCTTGGCACTCCCTTGTTTCTCTTTGTGAAATCATTGTTTCAGGAAAAATTTTGAACCTGTTCTCTCTTTTACTCTTGATGAATCCATTGTCAAAGGGGGAGAAATTTGGAAATCTTTGAAAAGTTTAAAGAAAAAGGGAGAGTTGTTAAATTTGAGAATTTTGGGAGAAGTTTGGAGAATTTTTGAAATTTTTGGGCGCATTGCACATTCACACACATTTTCATTCTCAGGGGGAGATTTTGTTTTGCATTTTGGTCAAAGGGGGATTTCTGTGTTTTCTTACTTTGGTCTTTGATCCTTTGGATTTCAAAATCTTTTGTAAAGTGAATGCCAAATGTTCAATTCTAAGTGGTGTTGCCAATGTTTTCATCAAGGGGGAGATTGTGAAATCATGTGCTGAAAAATTGGCTTTGAACTGAAAAATTAACTTAGATTTGAATTTGCAAAATGTGTTTGTTCATGTGTTTTGACAATTGACAAGAAACAGTAAGTTTTGCCTTGGCGCCGGACCAATCCTAAAGAAAACAGTAAGTTTCCCATCTACGACGGACAAACTTTCTTGGTCCTTTGTAAACATGCTTTTTGACAACCTTTTTCTCCTATGTACAACGGACAAAGTTTTTGTGTCCGTCGTGAACATGTTTTTGAGCGCATGAGCCAAACCCTATTTTCCAAGAATCCAGTAAGTTTCGCATGTACGACGGACAAAGTTTTGGGTCTGTCGTGAACGGCTTTTTGAGGATTGATTTCGCATGTACAACGGACAAAGTTTTTGGGTCCGTTGTGAACGTGTTTTCACCGGAATGTTTTCTTCTTGGAACTGAGAGTTTCACATGTACGCCGGACAGAGATTTCTTGTCCGTCGTGAATGGACTTTTTCTAGGGTTTTTATTTCTTGTCCGTCGTGAACGCGTTTTTTGCTGAATTAGGGTTTTGAGCAGAATTGAAATAATTTGAATTTGAGATTATGAAATTTGTGATGATTTCATGATGCTTCTTTTGAAGTGGACTTTATGCAATGCTCATGTGAGTATTTGCATGGATTGATGTGAGTCAAGTCGTGGACTTGTGCTCGGAATTGTTTTGTGGTTTGTTCATGTGCAGGTATTGCTCGAAGACGAATGTGGTCGATGACGGACCAGAACTAGGTTCATGGAGGAACTGAGGTTCGGGACTAGGTTCAGGAGGAACTGAGGTCTTGGTGGTCAAGGATGTCATGCGGGACGTTCGGGCTAAGAGAATGGTGCACATGAAGAATGGTTAGTCACGTGAGAATGGCAGGAGGTCATTCGCGTGCAAAGTGTTAGTCACGTGAGTATGGCAGGTGGCCATCTGGCGTGCAAAGTGTTAGTCACGTGAGTATGGTAGGGTTGCCATACGCGTGCAAGAGTTGTACTCGGCCTGGTTGGGCCAAGTAGAGTTGTGTTGGATACGGATTCCTTCTAGGGAATAGGAATCGTATTCAGAACTCTTTGTGGGTTGGTGCTTTAAATAGGTGGGGGGTCTCCTGTTGAAAGGCATCAAGTAGAGCTGAGCGCATCAAGCTTTGAGCTTGGTTTTAGGGTTTGTACTCTTTTGATGAGAGTATTTTAGACAAGAAATAAAGATCAATTCTTCCAAGATTTTTGCGTGCTACAAGAACCACGTCGCTGAAGATTTTCTGTTTTGGTTCTTGTTTGCATGCTTGTTCTAGTTCTAGATTGGTTTTTGTTCTTCAAGTTTTATCTTGATTTGATCCATCAAAAACCTCTCTAGGATATTGATCTAGTGTTTCTCAAAGTCTAGTTGATCAATCTTTTGTCGTTCTTGTTTAATCTTGAAGTTTTGATTAGATTGATTCTCGTCAAGTTCTGGATCAGCAAGCTTGCGAAGCTCATAACTTTTGATCCATAAGTCCGATCGAGCTGATTCTTTTTGGGTTCGATTCGTATTGGAATCTAGTTTCTTGTGTCCAAATTTTAGATCGTTTCGACGGTTGGATCTCCGGGAATTCTCGTTTTACCAAACCTCTGTCATTCTGTTTTTGTCGAAAACGAGGCAATTATTTGGTTCTGTTTTGGGGTGAACTTTTAATAGGTCAAGAATTTGGTTTTAGCTTCCGCACAATCATTCACCCCCCCCTCTGATTGCTATATTCGTATACTTCGATCCTACAGGTGCCATCTTCATATTCGACTGAGACCGTTGTTGTAAGAGAACTCTACATAATGCAAACTCTGATCCCAAGATCCTTTGTATGTTAAAGCACAAGCTCTCAACATATCTCCCAATATTTGATTTATCCTCTCCGTTTGGCCATCGGTCTGGAGATGGTAGGCAATACTAAAATTTAAATTCGTACCCAAAACCTCATGCAACTTCTGCCCAAAACCTCGAGGTAAACTGAGAACCCCGATCGGATACGATCTTCTTTGGCACATCATGCAGACACACAATTTGGGCCATGTATAATTCTGCGAGCTTATTACCAGATTAAGTTGTCTTCACCGAAATCAAGTGCGCATCTTAGGTTAATTTGTCCACAATAACCCAAATGGAATCATATCCAGACTTAGTTCTAAGGAGTCTAGTAAGGAAATCTATTCTTATTTCTTCCCATCTCCAAATAGGAATCTGCAAAGGTCGTAGCAATCCAACGGCTCTCTGATGTTCTGCTAATCTTTTCAAAACTTGATTATATTGCTTCCTGCCTGACACTTACTAAATCTTGGAAGTCCAGTTTGAATAGACTGGTGCT
Organism: Rhipidocladum racemiflorum; assembly: GCA_036346355.1. Taxonomy (NCBI): domain Eukaryota; kingdom Viridiplantae; phylum Streptophyta; class Magnoliopsida; order Poales; family Poaceae; genus Rhipidocladum; species Rhipidocladum racemiflorum. The sequence continues at coordinate 29,386,504 of CM070571.1, forward strand.
CAGTATTTGCCTGAGATTCAAGTTACTTGATTTACGTCTGGGGGCTTCGAGTACCTTGAGACTTTAATTCTCCTGGCAAACATACACCACACTCATCTGGAGGTTGTTGTTTCCAGACGATACTAACTGATTCCTTTCAATTTGGATTCCACCAATCTTTCCATGGTTTAGATGAGAACTATGGCTCTACGGCCATCCTTTAATTATCCCATGACTGGTGCCCAAATACAAATATGTTTCAAGAACCAACAACAGAAATCTGCTTCCACAATTATACTCCTTTCAAACTTTTATTGATAACACTACCGTCGATTACATCTTACAGATTGAATCAGTACACAAACTCTTTTATTTTATTCTTTAAAAGAGGTATGGTGCTACTGAATGTACCATCTATTAGCATTTACTGATAACCTCAAATTCCAGGTGTCTCTTTTTCATCTTCATGGGGCATCGGTAGACCCGACGTCCTATATCGCAATATCTGTGAAAGAAATTGCCGATTGCGTTTCCCACCTGCTGCTGGGGTTATGGTCTTAATAAGAATAGCATCTGGAATGTTGGTGTTTGAAGTAGATGCCTGACGTCCTTGCGGGCAACGACTGGCAATATGCCCCATGGCAAGACAATTGAAACACCGACGATCTGTCTCCGAAAACTCGTTCCGTTGAGGTTGACTAGTCTTGTCATGAAATCCTTGTATCACTGGTTGCACTTTTAATCCTGGGGTCTTGATTAAGGTTACTTCTTGTGCTCGGTTGGGTTGAAATTGGTTCACACGAAGCTGGGAGCTACTAGCAACATACTGCTCTTGACTTACTATCTTCCTTTTGCGGGAATCCGGTTGACGACTGTTGTCTTCTAAGGAGAGTGCTTTGCCTTTGCCAGCTTGAGGAATTTTCGCTACTGGATGCAGCTTATGAGGTACTTCTGCACTAACTTCTGATGCTAGAACTGCTCGTGGTGCCAAGAAATTTTGTTTCTCCAAGGGACATTGTTTCACAAAATGCCCTTCCTTGCCACAAAAGTTACAGACCTTGTACTGGATCTCCTTCTTTCGGGGCATTTGCTGAATCGGTGTCCGGTTTTGTCACAGTTATTACAATAGATATCTTCCTTTGCCTTATCCTTTTGGGGACATCTATAAGCAAAATGTCCTTTTCCTCCACATTGATAGCAGATGACATATTCCTATGAGTGAAGGTTTACAGGAGGGGTATTGCTAATGCCATCATCTCCACATAATACTTCTGGAGGGTTGGTCTTTAGTAACTCATCAGAAGGATACTGCAGAGCAGTTGTAGGTGTAGTGACCATAGCGGCTTGGTTATTCATTTGTTGTATCATCAATTGCATGAGCTGAGTTTGAGTCACTAGAAACTGATTCATATTCTGAAGAAATGTTGTTAACACCTCGGAGGGTTGCTGGGTGAGCTCGGTAGTAGCATTGACATTGACAATCGGAACTTCACTTGCGTTAGAGTTGATGTTTCTGATATCATTGGGATGTGATGCTTTAGCTTCTTGGTTGAGGTCAGCACTTCGATTCTTCTCCATCTCATTATAGAACAAGGCTTCCCGATGAAAGGGAAAAGCATAGACGAGAGGAACAGGGGAGGCTCTAACAACACCAGAAACCAGCTGCCTAGGTACAGGACAACACAACACAAAAATCAAAACACACTTTTTTCAGCACCAAGCAAATCAACTCGTCTACTCAATCAAACTACTCGCTCTAACTGAACAAGGTGGCTCAAACATAGAATGAACCAAGACCAACCTAACCTATAGGGTTAGTCTAAGATAAATCTCACTTCTTTGGTCTTCATCGATCAAAGGTTGGATCCTCACCATGAAGACGCACAACTTCACTAGCAACTCTTGTTGAATTGCTCCTTTTGAGTCATCATGCCTTGAAGTCAAAAGTGGGACTTGATTACCCTAATATAGAAGTTTTTAAGGGAGGTATAGTCCAATTTACATTCCAAAATGGTGAAGAAGCAATCAATACGGTGAAGATAAGAATAGAAAGAAAGAAAAGGAGAGAATAGCACTTTATTAGATTTTTCTTTTTAGATCATAAGTTTTGAAGCTTCCTAAAACGACCATTCTAACTATGGACACGTCTTACAGTCGATATGGCTCTGATACCACCACTGTGAGACCCCGGATCGGCAATCCGGAATCCCCTGTGTATTTCTGTACTAGTCCCAGATCAATAGCTAGTACACACAGTCAAACAGTGATGAATCAACAACCATATCACGAATACATATAACTAAATAAGAATAACACCAAATAAAAGCAAAGACCTTATGGTCAAGGTTTACCATTACGGCCTGAACAGGCAGAACAACATGAACAACCGCAGCGGAAGACGAAAACACCAAGGCGACCCATCCAAATGCCCACAGGCAATCGAGTGGGGAGCGCGTCCTAGTCATTGGGATTCCTTTGACAGCTTCTTTCACTTCTGAGATATGATTAGAATGTAGCACGTGAGTACATAAAGTACTCAGCAAGTCTGGGAAAAATGCATAATGTAGGCTATCCAAAGATGGCATATTATGGTTCTTTTGCACAAAGCAACACTTTCAGAAACTTTACATGTAATATTTTCACAAAGCATATTTTTACAATTATTTGTACCATTGAAATTATTAATAACTTCTAGTGAAGGTTCTAGCCACCATTCACTAGTATACAGGCTCTATCCGCCACATCTCAAGAAGATCAGGGTTCAATTCATTCACATGGCTCTGTCTGCCATGGTTCACAAAATCAGGTTCAATCCACCTCCCTGGCTCTAGCCGCCAGAAGCACACCCGAGAGTTCTAACCACTCCCGGATCCCAAATCATCAGTTTTTAAAACAAATACGAAAGTCTACCAATATGAAAGCATTCTTCGCTTTGCCCTTGACCGTAGGCACGGCTATTCGAATAGTTTTAACTTTGCAGAGGTGTACAGCTTTACCCACAAGACATGATATTCCCTTAGCGCCAGGCGGTTAACACACTTCCTTAGGTGTGCCGGCAGGGATATCATGACAAGGCCTTTACAGTGTGTACGCCTAACCCGACTCACCCGCTGAGGTTTCACCGCTGTTAGGGTTCTATCCACCCAGTACAGAAGCTCCCCTCTTGCGTCGTGTGAGAAAAACAGTCTTGCCTCTATCCGGCACTCACATTCTACCATCTGGTGAGTCTAAATTAGGTTTCTACAAATTATTCAGCCAGGTCGTACCATGTTAGACATGTGGTTGTACGGTAATGCTTAGAATGGAGACAGTCATAAGCGTCGGTCCTTAACTGACTTGGGGCAGTACTTGCACAAACCAGGACCAGTGCTCTATCCGCACCCGCCAGACAAACCATTCCGCCCAAGTCTAAAATATTTTTCATTTTATTTTTATTTTGTAAACCAACGGCAATACTTTTGCCTATAAATTCCAACACAAGTTTTCAAGAGTTAAAAGAAATTCCCACCCATAGGTGCATACGGACCGATTGCGAGTCTAAGCATTTCTACCGAACTACTCTATTCCACCATTAGTTTATTTACAATTTTCAAAACTCAGTGTTGATAAAAATTTATTATAATTAAATCTGTACCTTCCAAAAATTCATAAAATCATCAAGATCCTCCGTACTATCATGGCATTACATATTTCAGCCAAATTTAGTACTCCAACAAGTAAAGTCTAAATCATGTGCCATCATGACTCCAAAATCCTGCTAAGCTACTAACATTATTTTATATGATACAATCTCCTCAAAATATAAGTCACACTATTGATTACCCATCATCCATACATCGATTAACCTGGTAATCTACTTGATCCGCCAAGAATAATTCATAATCTCATCCCCAAGCATCTTTTAACAAAGATTCCTTAAACCAAGATTTTATTAGTTCATCGACTATAATGATTTTCATACACAGTGACACCAGATCGACTACACAAATCACACATAATCCACATTATTCATAATTCCACCTAAATGGTTGTCGCGAGACCATATTTCACAAAATCATCCACGAAACTACCGAGTATGATACTCAATATTGTCCACTTACTCCGTCGAGTATAATTGATAATATTATTGACTAAATCATCGAGTATCATTCTCAATATCACCTAGTGTAACCGTTCACAGTGTCATTTCTAAATAACATAGTATGCCTGTTAAAATCCACCGAAATATAATTAACCACTTATTCTATTTGATCCGCAAGTGTGACTCTCAAAATTATTTATTTAATTTTACCGACTATTATTCTTAATATCATACATCTTTCAATATTCCCCCAATCCATACTAATTATACTGCGAACTGCTATCACAATCCAACTCCTCAATATTTCAACTATCATCATTCAAAGATCAATTCCATAATGACTACCCCCACATCATCACTGATATTAGTCTAACTCCAATTTGCATTCCATACCATTTGTTCCATCTAAAATGTCTTCCAAATAGTCTTTTCCCCTAATCAAAGAATATTTTATCAAAAATATTTATTATGGTGGATTACTATACTAGGGCGACAAAGGATCATGGATAACAATATTAAGGAGGTATGAACAATAGGTATAACTAATAGCTTAACGCCAACATCATCCTTTTATATAAATAGCAATGCAATTTGTAAAACATTGTAAAACATTTATAAAGCATAGGATCAACATGCGTCAAGGAGACTTGCCTTCGGTCATAGCATGAGTCTCACAATCTTGCAGTTCGACGACGGCGTCGACGGACTCGGCGGATCGTCGGCTACGCGCAAAACGGAGCAACAAATAAATAAAATAAAATAAATCTAAAAATTATAATATTAGTATTGGCAGATAGAGGGTGATTTTAGATGAATTTAGAAATTTGAATTACTCGATTCGGAGTTACTACGGAAGAGAACGAGCGTTTCGAACCTCTCGCTGGACATGGAGAAGAAATGGCTGTCGGCGGAGCTCCGGTAGTCAAACTAAAATTCTGATTTTACTAGAGGTAGATGACACTGAGATGGAGCTCCAAGAATAATTTTAGGCCAAATGGAGGTCGAGAGTGACCGGGAGAGCTCGCCGAAGTTTTGAAAAGAACGGCTTCTACAGGAAGATCCGTTGATTGGATTGGAGAAATTCCAACTGGGTTGTGTGCGGAGTGAGGAGAGTATTCTGGGGTTCAAATTGTAGGACAATTGGACTAGCAGATCATCGGGAAAAGCTCGCCGAAGTTATGAGAAGAAGCGCGCACGCCGCGCTCGGGGCGACATGCCGTGCCGGCGACGCACGGGTGCGTGTATGCTGGCCAGTCGGGGGCTGCGCGAGGCTGGGTGGCGGCCGCGGCGCGGGGGAGCCGGTCGGCCGGGCCGGGGAGGGGCCGACACGGTGGCGCTACAAGGAGCTCGGCCGATCGGCCATGGCGCACGGCACCGGCTCGGCTCGGGCATGGGCGCGGGTGGCCGAGGACCAGGAAAGGAGCGGCACGACATGAGGAACATGATGCTCGCCGGAACGGCGGCGGTCATGGCCGAGTTCGGCCGGCGGCCATGAATAGTGATCCCAAATAATAAAAAAAATTCGGAACACGCAACGACAAAAAGGAAGTGAGCACCGCGTAGGTCTCGACGAGACGAATTCAACGGTGTGGTCGGATTCACGAGGAACTCATCGGATTGAGAGTAATCGACAAAAAACCGAGCTCCCAATGAAGATTGCAACGGCGAAATTCGTCGTCATCCTACAACGAAAAGTGAAATTAGTTGAGGGCTTTTGCTCGGGACATCTACGCGAACACAACGACGCGATCGGATTCGAGTTTGGCTCACCGGAAACGAAGATATGACGAAGAACGCGAAGAACACGAAAAACATGTCCCGGCGCCGATTTTCTCGAGATCCCGGCTGAATGGAGAGGAGTGGCAGTGGGAGGGTGTGAGCACGGGGTAGAGGGCACCGAGACGAAGAGTTGAGAGGTGGAAGCTCGAAGTTTCATGGGGAAATGGCCAAGTTATGGAGGATTGAGTGCAAATCGGTTTTGGGTTGATGCTGGTGTTTCTGGCGCAAATGAAGATGAATGGACAGTGGGAACGGGTTCTCCTCGTCGATATCTTTCCAACGCAACTGGCGGATCATGATTTAGTGGAGTGATTGCAAAGTTATGAGTGTTTAAAGAGGAGACCACCATGAAGGAGAGAGAAACGAGTTCTCTGGAATTCCAATCGCACGGGGAAGATGAACAGTGCCGCGACGCTACAGTACCACGTGATACAGTGCCCTGACGCTACAGTAACCGGTGCTACAGTAGCCAACACGTGGCGCTCTCCTATTGGCCGGGAATTACGTAAAAGCAACGCCCTAAAGAAAAAAATAGCAAAAATGGTCTAAAAATCCCGGAAAAATTTCTAAAAATATTAGGGAATATTTGGAACCCAATAAAATTGGTTTCGCAGAATTTTGATGAAATTTGGAATTTATAAAATTCCGGGACGAATAAAGGGCTTTTGACGAAAGGCCGCGAGCGATAAAATACCAGAGAGTTTCCAAAAATCTTAGGAAAATTCCCAAAATGTTTTTAGAATATTTGGGACCTAATGCAATAGGTTCCGGGATTTTTGGAGCATTTTTGAACTCGGGCGGAATTTCGGGTACTAACGGGAATCTGGAAATTGGATTTTTCGAACGGAGGGGAATTGAATTCCGATTTTGGAAGGGAAAGGATGCCAGGTTAAATTAAACACCAAGAAAAATACAAATTTTGAATTTAACTAATTTAAATTAGAATTTTCCAGAACGCGACACTGAGGATGTTACAGAGCTCAAACATTTGAGTTTGATTTGGTGTTGTATGGATTTGCATGTGTTGTAAAAGAGATACATCTTATGCATTGGGATTTAATTGCTATTTGCAAATGGGTTTTGCAAATGAGTAAGAGATTATGAGTTGCAATCCTAGAGTGCATGCGAAAAGGGCATTTGCAATGTATTTGCAAAGTGATGTGATCTTGTGGTGATCACCTCATGGCTAAAGAGGATTGAACTCATAAGTTCTTGGTTTGTTTACAAAATATGTTTTGTAAATAAAGTTCAAGAGTTTTGTTGCGATTCTTTGGAGCATATGAGTAGAGATTGCAAATGTGATTTGCAAAATAACTTGATCATGTGTTGATCATCATATGGCTCAAAGAATCATTCTTTGAAATCTGTTTTTATCTGGAAATTCGGCAGTACCTCAAGTGTAAAGCCGGTAGTACCTTTGTTTGGTAGCTGGTACTACCATAGGTCCGTAGTTCCGCGTGTGAGGCTAGTTGATATTTTCCAGAAGAGCGCATTTTCTTAGTTTTTGAAGGCTGGAGCTACAGTGGTCTATGGGCGGTACTACCAGAGGATTGGTACTACTAGAAGTTGGCCGTCGGTAGTATCGAAGCCACTGTGCAACGACTAGTTTTTGAGCCATTTTTTGACCATTGCATAGGAGGCTAGTACTATTGGGATTTTGCTGGCTGTAGTACTGGAGTTGCTAGTTTTTCCCCTATTGCCCCCAAACAGCTATAAAAAGCCCCCTTGGGGGGCAAGGGCTGGTGGTTGCTGCCATTGTGAGTTTGTGGAAGAGGTTTACATGTGTTGCATCCTCTCTACTTGGCTTTTGAGCAAAGAGTGACCTCTAATTGCATGTGTTGCAATTAGAGTGAGGGTTGAGTACTCTTGTGCATGTGTTGCACTTGAGAAGGATCCTAGTGCATGTGTTGTACTTAGAAGGTCACCAGAGCGTATGTGTTGCGCTAGATGAAGTTCAAGCGGAGGTTTGACTTATTACTCTTAGTTGTTGTCGCCACCTAAATGGTGTAGGAGACGTCCTGTGTGGGAGCTCTCAACGGAGGTTGTGAGAAGTCCCGGCAAAGTTTTTGAAGGCTAGAGCTTGCCTACCCGAAGGGGTAAAGTTGCTACCTCTAGTGGATTCGAGGCGGGTGCTCAAGTGTAGAGCCGGTCCATAGAGTTGGGCTTGCCTCAACGTGGATTAGGGGAGACCGGCAAGTCTCCGAGACCACGAAAAAAGGTTAGTGTGTCTCTTGTGCTTTTACATTCTTGCAATTCTTATTCTTATTGTTACTTGTCTTTAAAATTGCAATATCTTTTGTGGAGACATAATTTAGTGAGTGCACTAGTGAGCCTAGTTGATTTAAGTTTTAATTGTCAAAACATTAGTCTTTCGCTTCCGTAATTTATTTAGGTTTGACTTACAGATAATTAGAGCATATATCGTTAGAGAATAATTTTAAAATGCCTATTCACCCCCCTCTAGTTGTATCATCGAACTAACAGTGTGTGCTATGCTCTTGTTGCAACTCGTGAACGCACCAAGCTGACCGCTCAATCTATTGTGTATTTTTTTGGGATATAGTGCTGAGCATAAGGGATATCGTTGTTGGGATCTTGTTGCCTGATGAATATGGTTCTCTCGGGATTTTACTTTTGATGAGTCTCATTTGTTCTACCCTCATCCTTCTTATTCTTCTTCTTGTTCCACTTCGGCATCTTTTGTTGAGTCGCTTTCTTTCCTAACTTTTTCTGATAATCCAATTGCCACCTTTTCCCTTTTACGGTTGGTATCTTCTTCAGTCGGCACCTCCTCTAGTGTCTTCTTCACCACTGATGCCTCCTCCAAAGGTTTCTTCTAATATTGTTCCTTCTTATCCTATGTACTACACTTGTCATCCGTGAGTTGAGAATTCCCCTATTTGTCATCTTCTCTTGATGAGTCACCTTCTTCAATGCCGCCTCCTCGCTATGCTCTTCGCGAGCGATCGCTAGTCTATTTGGCCTCCTGAGCGTCCTTGGCTTTGCTAGTTCAGTTCTTACGGAGTCGACTTCTTACTGTGATGCTGTTATTCCTCAGTAATGATAGCATGTAATGGCAGAGGAGCTTGCTACCCTTCAGTGTACTGGCACATGGGATCTTGTGCCCTTTCTTCCATGTGTCCATCCTATTATATGCAAGTGGGTCTATAAGGTTAAGACTTGCTATGATGGTTCTCTTGAGCGCTATAAAGCTTGTCTCGTGGCACGTGGTTTTCAGCAGGAGCATGGTCGTGATTATGATGAGACTTTTACTCCTGTAGCTTACATGACTATTGCTTGCACTCTTCTTGTAGTGGTTTCTGTTCATCAGTGGTCCATCTCTCAGCTTGATGTCAACAATGCCTTTCTTATTGGTGAGATGCGTGATGAGATTTATATGGAGCCACCACTGAGGTATTCTGTTCCTAAGGGCATCGTTTTTGGGCTTCGTTGCTCTCTTTATGGGCTTAAGCAAGCCCCTCGTGCCCGGTTTGAGTGCATGATTCGCTCAAATAGATTGCCAATGATCTGATCAGGTCGATGACGCATTTGAATGTGGATGGGAGGTTTAGGAGCAAAAATGGCCTCTACCTCTTGCGTGGAAGAGATAGGGATGGAACCACTGACTGCCGAGGAGTCTAAAGTTCAGAAATAGAAATAGAAGGCACCTTAGGCGTAGATGGGACTGGATCAGCCAAAAAGCCATCATCTTCATCATCCAAATCCTCCAAGAAGATAGTCTCAGAGAGAGGAGAAGAGCTTGAAATATCTGGCCTAGTGCATGAACTGGCCTCATCAAAAGTAACCTCACAGTCTCTATCATCCTACTTGACTCACAGCTCCAAACCCTATAGCTGCGCGACGAAGTCAAGTAACCCAGAAAAATCCCGTCAGAAGAACTTGACTCAAACTTATCTAAGTTTCCAAACTTCAGAAAGAAGCACTTGCATCTAAACACACAAAAATGAGAAACACTCAGCTTACGCCCATACCTCAACTCATATGAGGTACGGTGCAAGTGTGCTCTTAGGAAAACTCGGTTGGACACATGGCAAGTAGTAGCTATAGCCTCAGCCCAATACTTCATAGGAGTACTGTACTCATCTAGTATTGTACTAGCCATTTCGACCAAGGTCCGTTCTTCCTTTCCACTATACCATTTTGCTGAGGGACATATGGAGAAGAGAACTGATGCTCGATGCCAGACTCCTCACAGAAGCTACCAAAGTAGGAGTTATTGAACTCCGTGCCATTGTCACTATGAATCGCTCGTAAGGCACCTAGGAGCTCAATAGACAAAATATGGACCAAACTCTTGAAATGGGTAAAGAACTCATCCTTTAAGGCCATGAAAAATACCCAAGAATACCTCAAAAAATCATCAATAATGACAAAAATGTACCACTTTCCACTCGTTGACTGCACTCTACCTAGACCAACAATGTCCATATGTAAGAGCTATCCTGGTGCATCGGTCATCACCATGGTGACTGAGGAATGGGGAGTAGCAACCATCTTGCCATATCGGCAAGGAGAGCAAACTAAGTCTTTGACCATCCTGAGTTTGGGCAAAACCATGAGTTATATCTTGGCTGCTAACTTGGGTCAAATGATCAAAGCCAATGTGACCAAGTCTCCTATGCCAGAAGGAGAGATCATGGGACTTAGAAGCAATAAAAAATCAGTAGTAGTGCTAGTAGAGGGTCTGGGAGCTGGTGCTGGGTTGGCCCACAGGTGTACAAAGGCTGAACCATCCCAGGAATGCTACCCATACCTCCTGCCAGTGAAAAACTCACACCACTGATATCCACCTCGATGAAAAAAACAAGGAATATCAAGAGGACGATGGAGAGACTGACCATGAACAACTCTAGGACAAAAACTCGATTGAATAGCATGAAAACTGAGTCCTAGATACTGCCCAAAAACAGGCAACTCTAACCTATCTAAAAGCCATGTATGCCTTAGGAGCACTCAGATTCTAGGGATGACCCTGAGTACCCCTAAGGGCATGAACACACTTATGCCGTGTGATCATGGTGTGTCTGAAACAGAACTCAGCAAGATATCTATCCTACTAACAGGTGTATGTATACTTTGCCTTACTAGAGGCAGAAGCTGCAGGAGGAATAACCTTATGATCAGAAATCTCTTGGACAACACCTGCTGACCGGAACATAGTGGTGCTAGTCCTAGGAGCAACTACTATCTCTCCACTATTGGAGGTATGCACAAGGGTAGGAGGATGTACCCTAGCATGCTCCAAGTAGTCAATCCTAAAACATGATTAAATATACTAATCTTGGATTGGTCTAGGATGAGATTGAGCTTCTTCTTACTTTCTACAAATTTCTCAAGAGTGCTCATGAGATACTCACACTCCTAGAAAAGAGATGCACAGGAAGAACAAGGGAGAGAAGAAGAGCCAGAACCAGAAGAGTGAATAGCATGTGCATATCTCTCCCTATGCACGACTGCCTCAATCTTGAGAGCCTCATAAGAAATGCACTCGACATTCCTAATCCTAACTCTCTAGGCCTCTAACTTCTTCCTAAGCTCAACATTGATTTTATATGAGTCCCCTCAATCTCAACACATCTCAAGTAACTATCTTGTGACTTAGCTAGTAAGTTCTTAACAAGTTCAGCACACTTGATATTTAAAGCATCATTGTCAAGTTTTAGTTTGCTTACAGTCCTCATATGAGTTGACTTAGTCCTTAGAAGCATGCAGTTCAAGTTCATTATTTCTAGTAGATAACTTCCTAAGGTGTGTTCTCATGGCATCAATTTTAGACAGCACTTTTGGGCAATTTTCACGAGATGCACTAGTGTGAGCATGAAGAAAACTAGCATCTATAGGAATAGTATTAATAGGATTAGTACTAGCATTCTTCGACTTGAGACCTCCAAGCTCAGAAAGCAAACTATCATACATAGTTCTTAGGTTCTCAAGCTCTACAAGAAAAACAACGCAAAGAATACAGTCATCAGCACCATGGGAGGAATCAGATCTAAGTGAAGCTAACTCCCTTGTGTCAAGGTACGTACTTCCTTCTCTAGCTCCGTACATCTAGATCTAGCTCTCGCATGAAATTTTTCTAACTTCCAGAAAACATCATTGAGTTAGTTGTAAGAGGGCATCTCGTCCGAGTCACTGTAGAGCTCGGAGTAGCTAATGCTGTTGATGTCAGCAATGAAGCACATGCCGGTGAAGTCATTGCCACCCTTGGTCTTCTCTTGTGGATCATTCTCTCCCTTGTCACTCCATGTCTCTGTGTCAGAGAGGCTGATATTGAGGATGGTGAGTACGCGGTGGAAGAGGTTCTTGTTTTTGGAGAAGTTATGGGTACTTATTCTCACACGTGGGCTCCCGAGCTGGAGCCTTCTTGTTGTGGTTCTTGTCGGTGTAGCCGTTCTTACCGAAACCGCCGGAGTCATTCTTGACATTCTCCATCTTGGGGTAGTTTGCTCGAATGTGGTTGGACCACCATACTCGAAGCAAGTGATAGTACCACATCTTTTCCTCTCCCTCACCCCCTTGTATGCATGTGAAAATTTTCTGGCTAAGAGGGCAAGGTCACTCTCTAGAAACCTCTCAAACTGATTAAACTAGAGAAGAGGGCAAGGTCACTCTCACAATGAGCGAAAAAGTGAAAAAACAAGAGATATTTCATAATTGAATCTAGTAGGGTCTGTGACCAAGGCCATCAACTGGGACCTCATCTTGCAAGAGACGATGTTGATCTCATGAATTTTGAGTCAGGAATAAAGCCCATCAAGAGTTTGAGTAAATAAGTCGGTAGTGTCCTTAATGATGGTCACCTTCATCTCTTAAACTCGAAGGTCGAGTGCGATCAATAAGTGTCAAGCGTTCTCCGAGTCAGACTATGTGCAACCAACTGTACGGAGATCACTCAAGATCTTTGTGAAACGACCAAAACACTCATCAAGGGTCTCACCAGCGTGCTGTTCAAATTTGTTGTAGTCACACTTGTACTGATTCTGTCTCACTGTCTTGATCTGGGTCGTGTTGTCATGGTAAGCATAGAGGGTCACCCAGATCTGGTGAGCAGATCACAAGTGAGATATCCTGTCATACTCACTGTAGTTGAGTCCTTGTATGGGGATATTCCTTGTCGTAGCATTTGCCTCAATGTCAGCCATATTGCTAGCCGTGACATTTTAATCGCAAGAATCTCATACGGAAGCTTCACCTTCTGCCAAATCAAGAAACCCTAGGCAGTGATGAACGACTCCATTCTAGATTTTTAGAAAGAAAAATCAACTCCAGAAAAAATCAGAAGCTTAGTGGAATACTTGTCCATCACTATGACCCTCGAGACAGATCAATATCTATATAAAAAAAAAACAAAACTGGTTCTCATACCAATTGAAGAATGGAAATAGCGATCAGAGGGGGGTGAATGACCAGAAATAAATTTTCCATCCTTAAAATGAATCCAACCAAAATCTCACTTCAAATAATTAGCGCAAAAAAGCAAAAACTGAAAAATCTGTTCGCTGTCCTACCACTCATCCTGGGCATACGTTGAATATATACACACACACACAAAATTGCGAACCTGCCTGAGCACTCCACGGCAGGGTTCCACTTTTCGTCAATGAAAAACCGTTAAAAAAACTGAAGTTCGAAAACCGTTTGAACAGTAGCGGTATTTAACGAAATGTTTTTTCGAACCGTAGCGATAAGTTCGAATTTCACAAAATTCGAACGAAATTCAACGAAAAGTTGAACCCTGCTCCACGGTACTGATTAAGCCGGAACACAATACGGCGGCGAGAGGCAAACGGCGGCACGATACGTAACGTAACCCTTATAGGCCCAAGTACCGCGGCCGCGCGGCGGGAGCGACGGCGACTTGCAGCTTTTGTTCTACCCATCTTCCCTCCTGACGAACCCGCCAACGCTTCTTCTTCGCGGGCTGGTAATCCTCTCTTCTTCCCTGCTTCTTCTCCCTTCTCCTCTTTCCCTCGCGGGTTCATCCAATCTGTATAATTCGCCGTAATTCCGGTGCCAATTTCGTCGCGCGTACGGTAATTTCGGTGCTAATTTCACCCAATCTTGCTTGTTCCGTCCGGTAACATGCTCAAGATGGTGGCAGCGTTTTGCTCGGATTGCTTCAGTTTTAGTTTCGTTTTATTTCGATCCATTGATAGGGTAGATGGGCACGCAGTACATATGCAAGTGTTCTTAGTGTGAATTCTGCTCTCTCTCTCTCTCTCTCTCTCTCACTTAAGAGTGGTAGATTGGGGTTCTTGGGTGGGGGAGCAGTACTTTAAGGCATCTAGCCTCTGCAGATTTGTTTGGTTGCGTGTAGATTAATCTGATGGGTTTAGGAATTGCCGAGTTAGGAGTAAAGAGTTTTTTTTGCGTTCCACTATGCAATACTGCTGACCAATTCTTTTGTTCGTCCATTTGCAGTATGTAATAGGTCCTCTGCAATCTGCAGGGTGTTTCTAATTATAGCTGATTAGGTGTCACGTCCCTTGGCCGCCGGCGAGGATCACCGCCAAGGCAGATGAAGGATTGAAGACGACTTGGGGAGGAAGAAGGAGAACTCAGAGAAGAAGACGAAGGGGAATTTCATTTCATATTTCCATTTCTGCCGATACAGCCAATGCCCACCTCTTTAATAGTCTCTCTCTCTTTTCCTCTTACCTGTGGGACCGGCCAGGCGTCACATTACCGCCCCCTTGAAACTTTGCTTGTCCCCAAGCAAAAGCATGGCCTCTCCTTGAATCCACATAATTCCAGGGTCCCATTGCACAAAAAGTTCAATGTCAAGTATTGTTAACTCGCCATCAGTGTTGGCAACATCAGATGGTACATCATCAACAGTCATTTCCTTGATGGTACCATCTTCTGGATTTTGTTCCATTGAAGCCTGGTAAACAGATGCATCAGCAGAACCAGAAGTTTCATTCGACCTTAGGATCTGAAATGAACAAATTAAACTTTCATCTATGCTCAACAGAGCACCTGCATTATCGAATTCCCTGCAATAATTTGGAACCGAGAAGATTGTCACTAATCTCCGCTGTGCAAAGAAATCGTAGCCATCTTCTACGACCTGATGAGCTCGGCATATAAGATCAAGATCATTCTTCTCCAAAAACTCTACAAGCTTATCTGCACCGAACGTACACGAAACACCTCTGTCACTCTTTCCCCACTCTTCTCCATCGGGGCTAGGATCAGACCAAAGCAAATCACCCAGGAGACCATAATCAGGAATCTCGGCTGGCCTCTCAATATCCTTTATTTGGTCCAGATTACTCAATTCAGGTGAGAGGCCACCATGCATGCACAGTATCTTGTCATCAATGAGTGCTGCAATAGGAAGGCAGTTGAAGCAATCAGAGAATATCTTCCACAATCGAACATTGAACCTCCTCTTACATTCATCATAGAAACCATAAACTCTGTTGATTTTTGCATCTTCATGGTTTCCCTTTAACAGGAAAATCTTGTCAGGGTACCTGATTTTGTATGTCAGCAGTGTTAAGGATATATTATCTGTTATAGATATAGATAAGTCCCTGTTATAGATAGAGTTCTATTCCTATTCCTTTCCCCTCATGTACTCTATATATTGTGGCCTTTGGCCCTCATATTCAATACAAGTCATATTCATAACATGGTATCAGAGCTTAGGTTTTTCTCCTAGCCTCTCCCTTCCGCTGTTTTAGATCTAATCCGCTGCCCCGGGAGGAGGAGACTCCTGGGGTGGCTCATACCAGCCACGGCGACGCCACCTCAGAGCTCTCACTTTGGCTCGAAACGGACCGACGCCGGACGCCTTTGTCCATCGGCGTCGGAGTGCCTTCTTTGTTCCGGCTGCCAAGCTCGGTCTCTGTCACCGGCGGCCTTCATCGTCGACTCCCGGGGCGGCTCTCGCGTCGACCGCCACCGCCACCTCTGGACCGCGCCACCAAGCTAGCGCTGCCGCGTGGTCGGCTGGCCCATCGCCGCCTGCGTGTCGACGGCCGGCCGCCTCCGGCTAGGGATGGAAGCGAATACGGATATTTTCCGACCAAGCCGACCAAGCCGAATTGATTTGGATGATGATTTGGATAGTTTCCACGTATATCCGATTGATTTCTGATAAGGATATGGATCTGAGATAATTTACATGGATACGGATCACGGATATGGAACAACGATTATCCGATGGATACGGAATATCCGAGTTTTGTTCGGATAATATCCGAATATGACATACGGATATTATCCGAATAACACGTTTGAGAATAACACATTAACAATTTAACATGTTTCATCAAGCTTTGAGAGGTCCTGCATTAGATGACAAGATATAATGTGTTCATGTGTGCTATATGCTAATTTGGAGATATTTGGGTAAAGGTGAGTACGAAATTAGCAAGTGGCGTTTCAGAGAGCTACTTAGGATTGACATATGCCACCGCAAATCATTTGGTTCAATTATTGCAATGGGGTACATTGTTACTCACGAGTCACATGTATGACAAGCTAGGGATAAAAGGCAAAAAGACATACAAATATATTTCTTTTGGAATTTTGAATTTAAATTTGGACCGATTTTGGAAAAAAAAGCGAAATTGGATTTTAAAATATCCGACTAATATTATTCGTATCCGTGTTGATTCCGATCCGTATTCGATCTGTATTCAGAATCGATATTATCTGTATAATTAAGTATTCGATTACGTATTCGACACTATTCGTATTCGATTCTGTATTCAATAAAAAATACGGATACGGATATGAATAGGACGATATTCAACCGTATCCGATCCGATCACATCCCTACCTCCGTGCGGCGCTCGGTAGCCGCGTCGTTCTGGTCGCGCCACTGCCGTCGCGCTCGATGCGACAAGCTGCGTTATCGCTTTCATCAGCGCTCTTAAATCGCTTGGCTCGCGCTCTACCGGCGCGGTGGCGAACCAGCTCGATCTTAAATCGACTCGTACGCCGCCTACGCCGGTCTCCGGCCGTTGTCGCGACTCCGGCCGCCGTCGAGAGCCGCGCAGCGTCATTGCGCTTCGTCGGCTCGGCGCCTTGTCTGGCTTATTTGCTCGAATCGCATCCGCCAAGCGGCGTGAAAGGCGTGGTGGTAACCGTTGGCTTGAAGTAGCGGCCGCTCCGTTGGCGCCTCGGCGAAGGCCTTCATCGCCATTGCAGTGTCCTCCGATCGTGCATCGCCGATTCGCCGCTTGATTCGCCGGTCGCCGTGCCTTGGCTCCACATCCCGTTGGCGTAGCCTCCGATCTTCAGATCCTGCGCGCTGGCTTCCTGGCGCCGAGTCTTCACGCCGCGAGTTCGAGCTCCTCACGAGACCTCGGTCCGGTTCGAGACGGAGGCCGGAGCGCCTAGCCGGGCCCGATCCGCCGCCGCCGTATCTTCTGGACGAGCTCGCCTCTCGTGGATCGCCGCCGCCGCCCGTGGATCTGGTTCGGCCGCACCTCGTCGACTCGGTCAGCCCTTGCATCCACCGTCGTCGGGCCTCTGCTGTCGTCTTCTGCTCGAACCTTCCACCGTCGGCTTTGCTCTGCAGCCCGCCCGATCGGTTGACTTGGCCTCGTGGTTCGCATCCGTGTTAAATTTCTTTGTCGGTTTTTGACGTCGCCCTAAGGAGCCCTCCAAGCCACCGATTGGATTTGATCGGACTTATCGTTTTTGGCTGCTTCGTTTTCAAGTCCGTGACTACAAGGTGAACCCAAAGTGAAGTGCGTTAGAGATTCTTTCAGGTCCAAAAGAAGTGCTTTGGAGATTCTTCCAGGTCCAGCTTTTAGTTCCGGTTCCGGGTTGCTTTGCAGCTCCGGTTTCTACCATCTCGGCTTCGGTTCTTTGGCTTCTCCGTTTTCTACGGTGTAGGCTTCTTCAGCTTTTTGGTGCTGATATTTTCGAGCTTTTGCCGATGGCTGCCGCTATCAATTTGGAATTTATCTCGCTCCTTCGGCCGCTATCATCGGGGCTTCTCCTTGCCTTGGCCATCGACGATGAGCTTTGGTTCGACGTCGACATGATTTTCTGTGTCAGGTGTCGCCGCTGAGTTTTGATCTAAATTTATTCTTCTTCTTTGGTATCTACTACTAGTATTTTTAGTATTTTTCGTTAGTCTTCCGTTGCGTCCATCCAAGTCTTTAATTTCTTGATTCTGTCGTCGTCTCATCTCTTTTATCGGCTCGACTTATTCTGTCTCTTTTATCGGCTCGACTTATTCTGTCAACTCTTATACCTCGGCTCGGCTTATTTTGTTGGCCTCGTCGGTTCTTCTTTGTCGACTCGTCCCGTCGGCTCTTTTTCGTCGACTCTGCCATACATTCGACTTTTCTTTGTCGATTTGGCTTCATCGTCGACTTTTCTTCGTCGGCTCGGCCCTACATTCGACTTCGGTTCGTCGATTTGGCTTCTTCGTCGACTTTTCATCATCGACTGGATTCTTCGTTGGCTGTTCTTCGTCAGCTCGATGTTTCAAGAGTTACATGCTACGACGGCTTCTTCAGGACTATGACTTTGGTTTTTTTTTCCTATTTTAGTTCATCCCTTCCAAATGCAATGCTATTGCATACGCCTTGCATTTGTGGGGGGGTGTTAAGGATATATTATCTGTTATAGATATAGATAAGTCCCTGTTATAGATAGAGTTCTATTCCTATTCCTTTCCCCCTCATGTACTCTATATATTGTGGCCTTTGGCCCTCATATTCAATACAAGTCATATTCATAACAAGCAGCAAGTATATAGTTTCCAAGCTCTGTTTGCCTCTATCCACGTAATCTCCGAGGAATAAATAACTTGAAGTTGGGGAATAACCTCCATCACTACATAAGATGAAAACCGAAAATCCATCCCACCGATGTTCACTTCCATAAGAGAATGCCACTGGACAAATTGATGAAGCATTCTGACATCTTCCAGGTAGAATTGGTTGCCAATAAAATTCCTGCTCTGGTTGCCCTAAATCAAATGATAGATCATATAACCTGAGAACAGCATCTGATGTCAAAACTCCAAAATGGCTGCTTGTAAAAGGGTGCCAGGACATCTGTAGAACTTTTATGCCATCATTTTTGCTGGGTAAGATCTGACAAGCAACTGGTACAGTCCTGCATATAATTGTATCACCATCTCCAGATACCCTCTCATGTACATACAGAACATTTATGTTATGTGATCCAGCAAAAAATAGTGATTAACCATCAGTATTAAGTGATAAATGAGTGACCTCATAACCAAGATCTGTCTCCGGTATCAACATCATTTCACAGTCGCATGGTGTGATGAATGAATCCCTTCTTCTCTTATCCAAATCTAACCACTGCTGATAGTAATTTTGTAAAAGAAATGAGAAAGTCACCTTCAATCCATCAAATATATGCATAGAGCCACCAGGATCCCATGGCCTCGGCAATCGCTGGGAAGGAATAATCTTGCTACAATAATCTTGCCACCTTTCTGATCCTTGAGCAGGCCGAGGGCAGTCCCAGAGAGCACATTTTGACCTCAGGAATGCAGCAGGTCCAATTGCACTTGATACATACTGATTCCCAAATAAATTGACTGGTTCCTTGATGGTGGAAACTTGCTCTATTGAATTACTTATAATAAGCCTGCTTTGCTCCTTGGATTCAGTCTCTTCACCGAGGATTTCTTCTTTGTAAACCACATTGAAATTAGTGTCACATCTCCCAAGCCTTGCAGGTGCTACTAGATCAACAGCAACATCAACCTGAACTCTTGGCTCCTGCAAATCCATAGAGCCAGAATCTTCAGAAGCATCTTCCAAGTTGCATGTGGTTATCTCCTTCTGGTCATCCCAAAACTCCTCACCTTGAGCTAGTTGCTGCAATAGGCCATCATGACGGCCAAGGTCAGGTGGTGTCTCCTCATCCCATGCCACATCCTTGAGAGGCATTTCATCGAACACCTCAGACGTCATCTCAATGCTGCTGATGGAAGACCACATCACGTACTGGGTGTCCATCTCCGATCCTTCTTCCATTGTGAGGCGCGCCACAGCCAGCGCCGTTGCTTCTAGCTGTTTGGCCATCACTTGCTGATCCATCGCATGCTGCTCCGCCCTTTTCGCCGTAATCGCCAACCGAGCCATCAACCGTTGCTGGTTGGTGTCGATTGCTTCAACCTGGGCGTTCAGGATGTTGATGCGTCTCTTGATCGAGGCCAATTCCTCCTCTGTCGGTCCGCCAACCACATCCATTGTGTCCAGCACCAAACAACCGGGAAACTGGAAGCGGTGGCAGGAATATGGAGTTGAGGATGGTCTCGATCTCCTTGAGCGTGCGGTCGTAGAGGCCGATGAGCACCTCCCGGGCGTTGGGCACCACGTCGAGCCCAACGATCCCCGTCGTCTCCTTCACCGTGGCGCGGGCGAGCTCCGGTCGGGCGCGGGCGAGCACCGGTCGGTCGACTGATGTCAGTGCGGCCGAAGGCGAGACAGAGCGCAGATCTGAATCGAGGCTGACGGCGGCGTCGAGGCGAACCAGCCAGGGTAGTCGAGCGGGCGACGCGTCGGAGGAGGCGCTTGCGAGTCGAGGGCTGGAGTCGAGGGCGCGGATGGGCACGGATCACGTGGAGGCCGGAGCGTCGGGTGCGAAGACGGCGGATGGACAGTGTCGCGGGCGCTGATCGAAGCCGGGGATGAAACCGAAGGACGACAGCGGCGCTGTTGCGTCTCCGTCGGAACGGCTGCACACCGATTAAGGGATTTTACAGGGAACCAAGATCAATCTCTGGTTTTCCCCAACCTTCGGCGGTGTTGCTTCTCCCGATCGGACCGATCTGGAAGTTCCCCACCACTCCGATGAACGTGGCCGAGCTCTGATACCACTTGTCACGTCCCTTGGCCACCGGCGAGGATCACCGTGACGTGAGACCACAACACCAAGGCAGATGAAGGATTGAAGACGACTTGGGGAGGAAGAAGAAGGAGAACTCAGAGAAGAAGACAAAGGGGAATTTCATTTCATATTTCCATTTCTGCCGATACAGCCAATGCCCACCTCTTTAATAGTCTCTCTCTCTTTTCCTCTTACCTGTGGACCGGCCAGGCGTCACATTAGGCTGCCAAGTTAGAGGATAAGAATAAGAACAGAATTGGGAACTAATCTAGGGGATTCTGAGTCCATCATACCTTGTAGTTTCACATTGCGTGCTAGCTTTTGTTTCTCCGTAATGTAAAATCTTTGGTGCAATCCAATCCACACACCGAACTTTATGTCGGAAGTTTGATTGCGATCTATTTATGCGACTCAAGCCATCTCGACGATTCATCGCTCCCAACACTGTTTCTTTGCAAGCAAGTAGTCCTCTACTCTTCCCTGCTTCCCCCCCTCTTGTTCCGTTAATTCGTCTTATATGTAAAACACGCGCTGTGATGTTAGGATAGTTTGCTGATTTGAAAAATTACTGCAGCATTAGTTGGCGCAGAATAATATTGTTTCTACAGGTTTATTATAGTCTTTGCTTGTTTGATTTAATGCACTAAAATCTGTAGCTTCTTGTTCAGATTTTGATTGTTTTGGCTTTGATTTGTTCAATTCAGGGACATGTGCTCCATCCTGACTTTTCTGAATACAAAGTTTTTGTTTTGCCCAGACAATTTAGTGTAAAGCTTCAGAGGGGAGCTTGTGTTCTAGCCTTCTAGGACATACTGTTTAGCTGTACAAAGGTTTCTCAAAGCGTATAGTTTTCCTTCTGGTCTGTCTGATTGTTTGTGTAAGAATTGACTTTGTGCATTTCACTATGAAATGTGCTGATCCGTTTTTCTTGAACTTGCAACTTATTACGAGTCCTTTGCTTCTGTATACTCTGCCACGTAGTGTTTTTCTTTTTACCCAGCTGTTTAGAAAGTCACATCAGATGACAGAAGAAAGAAAAGTAATAATTAATCTAGGTTTTTTAGTCTTATCTTCTTTTTCCATATTGCACGAGCCTTTTGAGTTTTCTTTCACCATAATTCAAAGTATTCATCACGATTTAATTCAACGTATGGTCTCAAAAAGAAGCACTTTTCTTTTTAAAAGTTGTACAAATATTAAAGGATGAATGAATAGTAGATGGTGATTACTTACCTTTTTGTTTGTTTCAAGATTTGTGTAACTTGTATTAGAAGGAAAAGCATAGAAGCACTGCTAAAAAAATCAATCCAGCCACTAATTTATTATTTCGAAAGTTAACTCTAAATGTATTAATGCAACCTAAACTGTGTTGACAATGCTTGGTTCCTGAATTTGATAATGAGGGGGACCTTTTGTTGAACAGTTCAAATGCTAATTTCGTTTTAAAAGCTGCACATGGTCATTTAGGTAAGATCATTAATACTGGAACGAAGTTGCTGATGGCCTGATTTCCTGAACAGTTCTTGTGAGATTTTGTTATCAACTTCTGCAATGGGTGGAAGCCAGTACGATGACGACTGGGTGTTGCCTAGTGCTGACATCACTCTCGTTCTTGTTGGAAAACTTGGCTATGGCAAGAGTGCTACTGGCAATAGTATCCTTGGACGGGAGGCATTTGTATCAGAATACTCCCATGCTAGCGTGACTAATACTTGTCAGATGGGAAGCACCATACTGAAGGACGGCCGCACCATCAATGTTATTGATACACCAGGTAAGAATACATGTTAAATGTTGTTACTATCCATTCATATTTGTTAATCTTTTGGATGATGTAATTGTGATACCTATGTTCTATATATTGTCATATTATTCTCACCTTTTTCTGGTTATTTTATTATGATTACCATTAATATTAAACATGTGCATTACAGATGTTTGATATGGTATCTCTGGATGTATTTCACACTTCCTAAATGGAGAAGCCATCTCCTACCCTCACGCTTCATTATAAAATAATGTAGCATGCTAGCGTACTGTCTTTACACATGAAGCAGTTTTCATTTGCTGAAGATCCTTTCTATGCTGATAAAATTAGAAGTTCGCTATTTAATCTCAAAATGTCCCACACGATGCTTCACAAACCTCAAGGATTCACGCAAGTCTCCCAATTACACTGTGGAACGGATTAATCATGCCTTGAAGCTTAAAGTTAAAGTACGCTTTGATTACTCCATGTTTCTACTTCTGTTAATACTGTCAGAGGTTGAATTGGCAACAATGCCTCAAATGATTAGGAGCGCAACATACTTGAATTGAACATATGTATGGCCTTATTTTTGCAGTCACCAGTTATCCTTCCTTTGTCCTCCATGTTTATCTGTTCCCCTCGGAGGCAAAGCAACTTCATGAAGAACAATGTGTTTTTGAGAGAAAATGAAGAATAATATGTTGATTGTCAGAAATATACAAAATTAGAGAAGTGCACAAACAATGAAGACAGTAGCAAAACAATGGTCCCCAATTTCCTATTGTATGTACAAATGTACAATGCTGGTCCCTGTTGTATGTACTACGTATGCATAGCCATCAGATTTTCCTTAAGGCTGTTGTTCATGTTTCGTATTTTGGCTAATTACCCATTTCAATGTATTGACAGGATTATTTGACATGACCATTTCATCTGAGGATGCTGGTAAAGAGATTGTGAAGTGTATGAACATGGCTAAAGATGGGATACATGCAGTGCTGATGGTTTTTTCTGCCACGTCTCGGTTTTCACGAGAAGATTCCAATACAATTGAGACGATTAAGGTGTTTTTCGGAGAGAAGATTGTTGACCACATGATATTAGTGTTTACTTATGGAGATCTAGTTGGTGAAAATAAATTGAAGAACATGCTAAATAATGCCCCAGAGTATCTGCAGGTGTTTTTTCTGTTCTCCCTTTTGCTAAGACTTTTAATGCATTTGACAAATGAGCTTGTTCTTACAAAGCATGGTGCCTTTATTTCTGGGGGTATCACTTGTATCATATGATCTTATGTGCAAATAGTCAAATCTGTATGTGTTGTTTACAGAAAATTGTTGAGCTATGCAAAAATAGAGTTGTGCTCTTTGATAACATGACTAAGGACCGAAGGCTCCAAGCCAAGCAGCTTGAAAAGTTACTTGATGTGCTGGATTCTGTTAATGCAAATAATGGAGGAAAACCATTTTCAGATCAAATGCTCACTCGCATTAAGGTACTTTTTCATTATTATTCAAGTAGGTAAAGAGTTTTGTTGTTATTTAAGTTAAGTTTCACTTCTCTGGAGTTTCAGTTCTCATCTATCTCTCTCATTTTGTAGGAGGTGCATGATAGAGAAAAGGAGGTCCATGATGCTATGGGATATAATGAAGAACATATATCTGAATTGAAGGAGGAAATCCACAGAACTCGGGATGAACAACTTGCACACATTACCAACATGGTAAGAGATACTATTTAATTCCTACATAGTTCACATTTAATTATGCATTTTATTTGTGTTTTAAGAAAACTTCTGGATAAATTGTATTAACTTCATGCATTCATAGGTGGAGGAAAAGCTGAATTGCACCGTCGAAAAGCTGCAACACCAACTTATGGAAGAACAGAATGCAAGGCTAGAAGCAGAGAAGGTGGCGGCAGAAGCTAGGTTGAAATCAAAAGAGGAGATTCGCAAGCTCAAAGAGTCTCTCAAGAAGGCTCAAAAGGAAAACGAGGAATTTCGGAGGATGGCTCAGAACAAGTGTGCTATTCTGTAAGTAGTAGTTCCAGAGGAAATTTAGTGACATGCGGGAATGCCCTATGCGCTGTTAAAAGAGGACACCAGTACTCTTAAGTCAGTTTCTAACAGATGAACTTTTGCTACTATTTCATCTCATATATGTACATTATTAGCTTTTACATGTCCGTAGGAGTTGGTAACTAATTATCGTTGTGGTTCATCCTTGCGAATAGTTATCACCTACAATTCTCATTATGCTTGTTTGTTGTGATCTGGGTAGCTACCTGTGATACGTGCTGCATCTTTATATGCTTTGTCAAGCCTGAAATGCCTGTGATTTATACCTGCAGTAATAAGCTAATGGATGGCCTACTGACTAAGGTAGGGGATGTTTGGATGTAGGGGTATGTTATCGGAATTTCTGGGGTTTAGTTTTAGAGTAAGTATAATAGCAAAACATACTACTTATTTTATCTCTCATCCATATTATCTAGACTAAGCTAAAAGCTAACTTGTACAATAACTGTCTCTAAAGATTGTATCTAGATGCTGTGTAATAACTATCTATTCTCTTGTACATAAATAATTTACTTATGTTCCCATGCAAAATAGGCTAGTAAATAAAAGTTAGCTCTCCTCTTTCTCTTATTTTCTCACTCTTCCATATAAAATAAAGCTGACGTGTATAGATTAATGGTAATTTGAGATGATCTTATTGTATTTGCTCTTAGTGATATATCAGGCAGTGCAACAGGTTCCATGTATGATATGGTGTCACTTTGTATGGTCATAGAATCATAGTGCTGTATTTGCTGAATACTTTGCTTATATGGTCAGCAGGCTTTATCATGTCAAACTGACACCTTGCCATGCTTTTGCTAACCAAAGTTGAGAACAATACTAATGCTTCTGGTAAAGTACATATCCCTGCAACACTAATGATATGTATGTTATGCATTTCTTATAAATGAGACGTCACTGTACCCACAAAGCAAATATATATAGAAAGAGAGAGACACACACACACACTTGATCTATTCGCCATCTCTAATGCCTGCAGCATGCCTCTGAGCATGTCATCATCTCAGATCATCAGGTTGCTTCGATCAGGTGATAATCTCATCGCCATTGCCATTGACCTCTGCTGCAACCTGAGCAGAAGCAGATTCAGCTGCATCTGCGCCGCGGTTGTACCACGTTGCACAGACCAAGTAGCAGCAGAAGTTGATGGCGCTGAGGACAGCAAGCATCCAGTAAAAGAGGTCCAGCCTGTCCTTGTTCAGGTCGTTGTCACTCAGCCAGCCGCCGCCCGCACCGGAGTGCCCTGCAGTCGCCTTGTTTACCAGCGACACGAGCGCTGAGCTGAGGAAGAAGCCGAAGGCGTAGGAACAGTAGGTCAGCGCCGTCATGAACGCCTGCATGCCGGCGGCGGCCTGCTCGTATAAGAACTCGATGAGCCCCACGGCCGTGAACATCTCCGACACGCCGAAGACGAGGAACTGTGGCGCGATCCACAGCACGGACATGCCCTCGCCGGCGGCGGCCGCGGTGCGCCGCCTGCGCTCGACGATGGCCGCGGCGACCATGGAGAAGGCCACGGCGAAGAGGCCCACGCCGACGCGCCGGAGTGGGGTGACCGCGGACCGGGTCTGGGTGAGCCGGCGCGAGAGCGGCACGAGGAGGAGCTCGTACGCCGGGACGAGGACGAGCAGCACGGCGTAGGGGATGGCCTGCAGAGACGCCGGCGGGACGCTGAAGCCGCCGGCCAGCTCCGTGTCCATGGCGCTGCCCTGCTGGACCGAGAACGTCTGGAGCTGCGCCAGGACGGTGTTGAACACGATGGTGCACGCGAAGATGGGTACCACAGCGAGTAGCGTCTTAGCCTGCCGGACCTCCGCCGCCGTGCATAGCCTCCAGGGGCTCTCCGGCTTCGCTTCGGCGCCTTGCCGCGGCGCTGCTGCCCTGATGCACGCCTTGTCCAAGAACCTGTAGTACAGTTCACCGTGTCAGTGCCTCAGTGGGCATATATATTGACATTGATTGGTCTGCCTCTGCAGTGCATCAAGGGCCGACCTGAATTTGTCGGCGTGGCGGAAGGCGCCGTTGCGGCGTGTCGGTTGGTGGACGTCGCCGGCGGCATTGGCGAGGTTGGAGGAGGTAGAAGGGCAGGTTTGCCTCCTCTTGGCGTAGGCAGCAGCAAAGACCTGCATAATTTTGCAGTAGAGAGTACAAGGGAATTCTTTTCCGGACTTTACAGTATAAAAAGCAGCAAGGCAATTGCAATCAATGGAAAACTATATACCGTTCGTCCTCTAATTTTAAAAAAACTCTGAAATTCCTGCAAAAATGTTGCGTCCCTGACGAGGACTAAATAATAATCTATGATAAATAAACTTATTGTCTACAGTAGCTACCAGGACAAAGGCTTCCTCGATAGCCTCCACGTGTGCCTCCGGTCGGGGAGAATGTACCCAAGTTAACCCAGGTTTCGACCACTCCTTGGCTGGAGGAGATCATAACATATGGGCCCGATCCTCCGAGCAGGTACCATGCCCAATTAATAACGTGCAGTCGATGGGAAGAAAAATGTGTATTCCTGCCTCTATGATGTAACCGTACAATTTTACCTTCCGTCTTTGACAATAAGTACTCGACAAACGATCACGCCAAGGGATTGTCTTGTTGACAACAATCGCCCAACATGTGCGGTGCGGATAGCGCAAGGAGTAACACCAGGTGACAAAAGGCAAGAGGAAACAACATTGCAAGGTAAAACACTAGATCACAACACACCGCCCTGTAGCTTTAGCGCACACCATTCATCAATGTCATATCTCCGTACAAGAACATATAGGTTATTATTCTCTTGAGAGAATGTCTGAAGCTGTCTAAAACGCCATATCTTGTCGAACGTGATCTTGATCGTTGTGTCCCCACATTTACTAAATAAGATTGATAGTAACTCATCAACAGTTCCAAGCATGCATAAGTTTGTGTGATTGAGACGGTAAAAAGTATTGGCATATAGTATCTACGTTGACCTTAATTACTACCTCCATACTTTTCTACTTGACATTTTTGACCTTTCACGCTCTCCGAGGTGCGATATTAACCGCTACTTTTTGTAACTTTGAACAAAGACACACCGACAGAAATATAAACTTATAAAAGTATTTTAATAAAAAATTCTAATGATATAATTTTCGTATAGTTAATTTAGGTAGTTTTAAACTTATTAGTGAGTAAACTTTCTAGGAAGTCAAGTAAAAATGAATGAAGGGTTAATTAACATTAACCGATTGAAAAAAGTTGTACTGATTTGACATAAATTAATCTAGCGTATGTATATACTCCATTAAACACATGCAACTGCAGATATTGGTGTTGTGATGATTGAAGAAACTTCCCATCAAATGTGTCTTTTCACATGAGTATACCTATAGCTAGCCCGTAGTACAACCAAATAGTAGCTAGACCCCAATAATAATGTCATCATGCAGACATGATCTTGACGATTAAGAATAATTGCAATTTGCAAAGTGCACTACATATGTTACAATGCGAACTTGACTATGTACTATTTAACAATATAATGACAACATCTCAACCGAGTGAAATTTACCTACAACAAATATCTACTTTCACCTTCTCTCACAAGCAAAAAAATTGATCATGTATAGGATATAGATAATCATGCAGTATGCATGCATAACTAGTTGGCTATCATCTACTAAATATTCCTTTTTATAGGCGTAATATATAACTAGTCAAATACCCGTGTTTTGTTACGGATAAAAATAATATTACCTAACACGTTAAGCTGCATGGTGTCGCTGGACTTAGCTTGCATTATGTTCTCAGCTCTGCTGCAGGGCCTGGTCAAGCTCTGTCCCGACCAATATTATATCTATGCTGCTGAGTTTGTTTTACACTACGCCCTTAACCTTGTCACTATATTCTTTACACCGCATCTCTGCCGAATACCATGAAATTAGGGAAAGGAGATTATTGAGATAAGTATTACATTTTTTAGTAGTTGATATGTTTTTATGGGGCAATTTTTTGTTTTTTTATTAGAGATTTTTTAGAGGTGAAAGAGAGATTTGAGAAGTGGGTGGAGGTTGAGAATGTGAAGAAGACATCATTCATCACCACTAGATTTTTTGAAAGGAGTACAGCTACGTTGCAAATTGCATTCAGTTAACACCAGAGATGGCACATCCATACTGCGCTAAGCGCTTAATTAGCCGGCTTAGGATATGACATATGTAAGTCTTACCCTGGCAATGGGCGTGAAGATACTGCCCCTCGGCGGCTTGTTCCGGTAGAAGGGCGCGCCGGACGCCACGCAGGCCAGCGCCGCAGCCATGGCGGCCGCGGAGACGCCGAAGCCGACGTCCATCCCGGAGTGCGTCTGCACCCAGACGAGCGCCGTGAGCGCAACGAGCTCGCCGGCGCAGAAGCTGAAGTATGCCGCATTGAAGTAGGTCGGGAGCAGCCGCGCCGCCCCGCCGTCGCTGGCCGCGAGCTGATCTGCGCCGTGCGCGATCGTGTTGGGCTTGAGGCAGCCGCTACCGAGCGCGACGAGGTACAGCGCGGCGAAGAAGACGGCCGCCTGGAACCCGCCGACCCTCTCGCAGGCGCCGGACGCCATGTCGCAGGGCGGCGGCCTGAGCTGCGGCAAGTGCGCCTGCACTGACAGCAGCACGAACCCCTTCGTAGCAAATGGCGTGGTGAAACAACATGCATGAATGTTCATTCTCTCAAAAAAAAAAAAAACATGCATGAATGTTCATTAACTAAACTTATACTATGCAAGTATGCATGGAAATCAAACCTATATACGGCATCGAACTAGCTATATATGTATCGATCGTGATGGTTATGGAAATACCGAGAGCTCGACAAGCGCGAACGAGAGGATGGTGGGGAAGCACCCGAGGTAGGAGTCCGCGAGGAAGCCGCCGAGGAGGGCGAGGAGGAAGACAGTGCCGACGAAGTTGGTGACGACGTTGGCGGCCTCGGCGAGCGGGAGGTGCATGTCGCCGAACACGTACGTGATGAGGTTGTTCCCCACCGCCGCCACCGCCATCATCTCCAGCGCAAGCATCCCTGCACCCACGCCGCACGCACCGAATGCCATCGTACACCGTCAAGCATATGCATTCGATCGGAACGTCTGTACGCACTCACACACACGCGCAGCATGTCACGCACGCTACCTAGGAGGAAAGCGGTGGCTCTTATGCCGCCGTGCTCGTGCTTCTTGCACGGTCTGCCCCTCCAGTCCACCGCGTCGACCGCTGCCGCCTCACCGCGGTTCGCCACCCGGCCGGTCTCCACATCCATTATTGCTAGCTAGCAATTAATGACTGTATTTACCTTGTTGATGTATGCTCACTAGCTAGTCTGGTCTTCAGTTCTAAGTTCTAGCAGCCGCTGATAATCAATTGCGCGATGAATTATGGAGAGTCCAGCGGGCTTATTTATAGGAGCTGACGACGATCTAGCTAACTAGGGCACAGTGAGCAGTAGTACCACTGAGCATTTTTATTCATGTTTCCATGTGTTCTTTCAAAACCTTCCTTGATACGAGAGGCCCATATCTGCACATATATATTTGAGGTCATTATCGAGATGCTTTTCTTATCGCAAAGATTTGTGTGAGAGGGTTAGCATTTCGTCCACCTCATTAATCTGTGGTTGTAACGTTACATGCGTTCATGGAATGTATTATCACTACTACAGAAATACACATTACTATCGATTCTTTTTCATCATCACTGTTGGTTTTGGTAGCGACACAATATCATTAAACAGAGATAAAAAGGTTTTATCATAGTTGGTTCTCGTGTGATAGTGATAATCATATTACCACTATCAGTGGTAATATGATTATCACTATCACACGAGAACCGATTGTGATAAAGCTTAAATAACACTGTCGGTTCTAGCTAAAAACTGATACAGATAAGAGCCCCCCTCGTCACAGTCGGTTCTAGCAAAGAACCGACTGTGATGACCCCATTTCACTATTGTTGATTGGTTTACAGTATGCATATCACATTCACAATATATATAGAACACAAACACTTTACGATATTCATATCACATTCGTTTACAATATAAAACACATACATACTTAACAATCAGTACACATACATCCATCTACCCATTCATCTCATTGAAAGACAGTAATACACTAGACAAAATATTGTGCACATATTTATGGAATATACTTGACAACATTTTATAGAGCTAGTGATGAATCTAAATCCCATGTCCGCATTGTACTTAGTACACCACCTCCTCGGCTTTGTAGCCATACCCATTTGCTATTACCATGAATCTAAAAATGATTGAGAAATTAATTAGTACAGGATATAATCGGCAAATAAGTAAATAAAGTTAATTTGGACAAGAAGAAATCACAATACATCAAAGTAAACACATTCTTCTTGAGGTTCCTTACCAGTACAAGAAGAAATAAAGTAAAGAGCTTTTAAACTATGTGTATGAAGTTTCTTACTAGTACACATCTGTTCTTCATGAAACCTTCCTGCAACCTAAAGTATAAACGTACATAAATTACTACCGAAGTGCTTCATGCAGCGATTTCTTTTAAAACCAAGGCAGGCAAAAACTAAGATTCACACCTCTCATGAAGTAATCCATCTATATCCCATTGCTTGACTGCCTTCACCTCGGCTTCACTCTATCTATCTATCTATCTATCTATCTATCTATCTATCTAGAGTGTAAGTGAGAGGGAGAGCAGGAGAGGGATAGGAGCAAGTGGAGAAGATGAGTATTGATGAGCACAAGTGTGTGTATAAATATATAGTGGATGTGTGGAGTGTCTTTCCCAGCAAAATTATTTTGAAATTGGAATCCGCTCGCACCCAAATTTCATTTTGGCAGGACTATCCCGAGCACATCACAATCGGTTCCCACCTAGAACCGACTGTGATGAGGATCTCATCTGTATTGGTTCTAGCTAAAATTACCGACACAGATAAGGAACCCCCTCATCACAGTCGGTTCTAGCTAAAATCCGATATAGATATCGGACCCCCTCATCTGTGTCAGTTCTAGCTAAGAATCGACTGTGATGACAGACCTCATCACACTCGGTTATAGCAAAGAAGCGACTGTGATGAGCCCCTCATCCCCATTTCACTATTATTGATTGGTTTACAGTATGCATATCACATTCACAATATATATAGAACACAAACACTTTACAATATATATTCATCAAATCAAAATTGAATTTAATTCTTAGTGCAAAATTGAAGAGATTTGAAGGAATGCCCACCTTTTGAAAAAAAAGGCACAAATGAGGGAAAATAGAGGGGAAATCTCCTCAATCTAAGACTTCAACTTACCCTCTCAACACATATCCTCAATGATTTTATATTTTATCACCGAAGTATAAGGTTCAACCAGAGCATGTGTTTTTTTGGGGCGACAGGATTTTTTTCCTCTAGAACACCAATAGAGGAGAGTTCATCCCGAAGGTATAAAAACCTAACAAGGCTCATCACAATCGGTTCTAGATAAAAATCGATTGTGATGACACCAATTATCACAGTCGGTTCTATCTAGGCACTGATTGTGATGAGATGAGCCCTCAGCACAGTCGGTTCTTATCTAGAACCGATTGTGATGATGTGGTATTATCTGTGTTGGTACTAGTAAGGAACCGACTATGATAAGGGACCCCCTCATCACAGTAGGTTCTAGATAAGAACCAACTGTGATGATATGGTATTATCTGTGTCGGTTCTAGCAAAGAACCGACAGTGACGAGGGGGTTCCCTCATCATAGTCTCGACTGCGATGAATGTTTTCATCACAATCATTTCTTCTCTAGAATCAATTGTGATGACTCTGTCTCGAAAATTTGTGACATATCACAATTAATTTTTTTTTCGCAAAAGTTAGGAATCGACACATGTGAAACAATAATGATGTTTTATTCCGTAATAGTGTATGTACCAACAAACTCATCTAAAAGCTTAAGCTATCTATGGACAATATACTTTAAATAAATAGACCCTTGTTGGTATTCGGATCATCGATGATAAAAGGAGAGGGCAAAGGACCCTGTCCATTTCACCCGGATGTTTTCTTTAGCAACTATCATCCAAATTTTGGGCCATTGGATTTGCTTTCAGATCAATGCACACCTGTAACACCCCAAAATTTTACTTGTCCTAAATTCATGTGTGATTTGGCACTTTGGTGAATTTTTGGAATTTTCTGAAATTTATTTGGATTTATTTGGAATTTATTTGAATTTATTCCATTTTGAAATAATTAAAGAATTTAATTTTGCAAATAAAATTTTGTTGGAAATATTTTATTTGAGTCCCAAATACCCTAAAATATTTTCCAGAATTTTTCTGGAATTTTTCTGAGTCTTTTGCTATTTTTAATGAATTAAATGAATTACTGGGAATTATTTTGAATATTAAAATCGCTTCGGGTTTAGTACTGTTCATCGGGTCCGAGTCGGACTCGAGTCCGACCCGAACCCGATCGAGCCACTTGATTCGGTCGAACGCGTCGCCGAACCAACCTTAACCCTAGCCACCGTTGGATCTTGATCCAACGGCCGGGCGTGTGACAGCGTCGCGGTGCGGCGTGGGCCGTTCGATGCGGGACACGTGGGCGGCATCTGGTCGTCGTCCTCGCCGAATCAGGCTCGGAGAGCGCCCGTGCCCGACTAGGGTTCCGCCCGAGCACGCCTCCGGGGCTATTTAAGGCCAGGCCGGCCCCGAGGTTGCCCTCACCGTGCGCCCGTTTGCCCTAGCTAATAGAGCTCAAGCCGCCGCCAAGCCGTGCGATTGCTCGCCGAAGTTGGGACGGAGCCGCTACGGTTTCCTCGTCTTCTCCGGCAGATAGCCCTTGTCGCCGTGTTGAAGCCGGGTTCGAACCCCCAAGACAAAGGCGCACTGCGGACATCTCGATCCAGCGGAGAACGGCCGTAGCGCCGAGCCCGTGGTCATCTTCTGGCGGCAACCCACCTGCCGTGACTCCATCTCCGACCCACGAGCTCGCTGCACCGTTGGATCTTCATCAGACGATCCGCGGTGAGTCCACGTTCCGAAACTTTGGAAAAACCAGATCGGATCTGGGCCGTTGGATCAAGATCCGACGGCCCACGATCGCCACGTGCTAGAAATCGCGTTAACTTAGGGTAGATCTAGACCGTCCGATCTAGATCGAGCGGCCGTGATCATGCCACGTAGCGCCGCCGCGCCGTGCGTTGAGTCAGCGGCGGGCCCGCGTGCGGCCGAGCCTGGCGTGGCTGCGTGTCAGCGACATGCGGGGCCCGCATGTCGATGTCTCGCCCGAGAAACCTCACCGTGCACATGACCCAGTACGGGTGGGACCGGCGTGTCGACCTCTGTAGTGTAGGCGGCGTCACCGTGGGCCGGTGTCACCGTGGACTCGATCCATGGGCCGAGACACGATGGCGGCACGGGACATGCCACGTGGCATGATGACGTCATCTTGGCGTCATCATGGAAACGTTCGATCTGGCGTCGGCCAGTCACTGTGGACCAATCACAGGATGACACGTGTCCATGATGACGCAATAATTAATTTCCGAAAAAGAAAATGGTTTATTAATTCGAAATATTAATTTAAATTTAGATTCAAACTTCAAACGCTTATAACTTTTGCGTTTCAACTCCGATTTGAGTGATTCAAATTTCTAAATTTGTATAAAATTGAGATCTACCTAAATATGAATTTTATTTAATTTTTGGACTAAAGTTTTTCTCTGTAATATTATCTAATTGATTATTTAAACTTTAATAAATCATAACTTTTGCATTTTAACTCCGATTTGAACGATTCCAGTTTCTAAAAATCCAGAAAATTATGTTCTCTCTGTTTATGGATTTTATTTGGAGTTTTGGGATGTTTTTGCCTAGTGTTTATTTGTGTATTTGCTATTTGCACGCTTTACGAATAGACGTTGAGGTGCCGGAAGGATTCGAAGGAGAGGTGTTGACTCAGGATCCAACTCAAGACCAAGAGCAAGTACTTTTTGAAGGCAAGTTGTGCTTTGACCATGTTGATCCTATTTCGAAATCTATTTTGATTTGAACTATTGCATGCTAGTTCAATTAGAAAAATACTTTGTTTAAACATGGGGGTTAGATAAATACCAATTTGCTGTATGACACCTTGATTATCTAAGTATGTGCCATGATCCCTTGTCACCCTAGTTGTGGATTACTAGTTGGACATTATTAAATTGCCAACATGGGTTTTAGGCAAGCGTAGTACACTTTGCTTAGACACCTTTCGTGCTCATGACATGATTTTGGACAATCAAATGCTAATATGGACTTAGTGATATATTGAACTGTTTTGGAAAAGTATCATGTGATGTTGATGGCACGTGGTGCATGGTAATCAATCAGGGGTTTGATAAGCGGTTTCGGCCAGGGCATGTGGCAAGAGTAATCAGGTGGGCGGTGTGGCCGGGATGTTGATTTGGTTCTTCGGGTAGTCTTGCCCTGGTCACTCTAAGGACTTAACCTTGCAAGCCTTTGAACTGGGTCATACTTGCAACCACATGGTGGAATGGGGACGGCCCTAGTTGACTAAGTCGCTAAGGACTCACTTGTGGAGCCTCGGGTGTCGATTACACCGTTTGTGTGATTGTGCGGGGGGCGTATCGTGGCTGTGGCCGGATACCCATCTAACGGTGTGTTGGTCCCATACTTCGCCTTGGCTAAGGGAAGGGATGGTGTAGAGCACGAACCTGGAGAGGACCACCTGTGTTGTTTGAGGCTTCCAAAGGCTTTATTCTGAGGAACTCGCCTTTGTGGTGTTTGTTGTATCTTGTGGGTAAAGTGCATAACCTCTGCAGAGTTTAGAATCTATTTAAATAGCCGAGTCCACGGTATTGGACAATGCTCGGGAATTACAGTCAAGGGTTAGACTTTCTGAAAATAACTTGGATTTGAAAGGTGGGTTGGTTTAACAATGAAGATGATGGAAATGTGGTTTAGGTTGGGGAAAAATGTTTGTTAAACTTCTTGAAAAGTTATTTATGCTTTACTTATTTCTACTGCTTTCGAATCTACTTTTATTACTTGTCAAAAGGCATTTCTTGCAAATATACCTTGAGCTATTCCTTTGTACCAAGCCATGCATATAGTATATTAGCTTGCATTCTGCATGACTTGTCGAGTACCAAGTACTCACCCTTGCCTCAACACAATACCAGTTGAAGAGGAGACTACGCCCGAGTTTTGGAGGAGGAATTCCAAGAGGACCCGTCTACTTAGGGATGCGAGCCCGGTCAGTTGCTGTGGTATCTTTGGATGGCGCCACGGGTTATTTGATTTTCGTTATTTCTCTTTTAATAAGTTTCGCCTTGCAAGGCATATATTTGTATCTTGGCCATAAGGTCAAGTAACCCTTTGATTATTTAAATAAAGTACTTTGATAGTATCGATTGGTATGATTGTGATATTTACCGATGTGCAGACTGTGTGCACTAAGCGCGTTCTGGACTAGTCTTTGAATACCTGAAGGGTCCGGATTTGCAAATTCGGGGTCCCGACAACACCCCCCCTGAATTAGAGGTGGGTTGATCCTACAGATGTGTGTTTTGATCGTACGGTCCAAAGTTTGGATGATTTTTAGGACAAAAACATCCGGATGATGCCTATACGCTCCCTATATGGGTTTTGATATTTGTGAATGATAATTAACGGTCGCTCGCACGTAATATTTCCTGCGCTTGGCATCCGGGCCCGCCACGTGGAGTTAGTACGAACACTGCGTGGGAGAGGAGTCCGTGTAACATGCATGCATGCATGCATAATCAACTAGCAATCAGCTTAAGGTTTATACATACGTTTTTTATTCCAAAGTTTTTTTTATGCATGTGTTTTTGAAACATGGAGAAACTATTAAGTAAATCAGATTTTTTTTTTTCACAAACCATCAAAACAAGGAACGGATTTTTGTTTTGTTTTTTGCTTTTTCTGAATAGAATCTGAAAGTTTTTTCATTTAAATTTTTCAGAGTAGAAACTTTTCGATTTGAATTTCTCAAGATAAAATTTTCTAATTTGAATTTTTTAAAAATAAATTTTTTGAGTTGAAACTTTCCAATTTGAATTTTTTTTGACTTAAATTTTTAATCAGAACTTTTCGAATCAAAAGTTTTTTGGATCAAAACTTTTTGAACCGAAAGTTTTTATGAGTTGAAATTTTTCGATTTGAAACTTTTCGAGTTGAAACTTTCTGATTTGAAGTTTTTTATTTTAAAACTTTTCGTGTTAAAACTTTCCTAATTGAAACTTTTTCGATTTGAAACTTTTCGAGTTGAATATATAGAACACAAGTACTTTACAATATACATATCACATTCGTTTACATTAATATAGAACACAAACATACTTAACAGTCAGTACACATGCATCCATCTACCCATTCATCCAATTAAAAAACAGTGATACACATGACAAAAAATTGCGCACGTGTTTATGAAATATAGTTGACAACATTTTATAGAGCCACTAATGAATCCAAACTCCATATCCACATTGTACTTGGTCTACACCACCTCCTCGGCTTTGTAGCCATAACCATTTGCCATTACCATGAATCTAAAAATGATTGAAAAATTAGTACATGATATAATGGGCAAATAAAGAAATAAAGTTAATTTGGACAAGAAGAAATCATAATACATCAAAGTTTAGTTCCCTACAAGTGATTTCTACTGAAACGCTCCATGCAGTGATTTCTTTCAAAACCAAGAAATACAAAATCAAGATTCACATCCTATTGCCTTCACCTCGGCTCCTCTCTCTCTCTCTCTCTATATATATATATATAAATATATATATATATATATATCTACAGTAGTGAGAGGGTGAGCAGGAGATGGGGAGGAGCAAGTGGAGGAGATGAGTGGTGAGCACAAGGGTGTGTATAAATATATAGGGTAGTGGCTTTCCCAACAAAATTCTTTTAAATTTGGAACCTGCTCGACGCTCAAATTACACTTTGCCGCCCAAATTTCACTTTGAGAGGACTATCCCGAGCACATCACAATCGGTTCTGAGCTAAGCTAGAACTGATTGTGATGACACCCCTCATCACAATCTGTTGAGCTAGAACCAATTGTGATGAGAGCCCCCCTTATCACAATCGGTTCTAAGTCAGAATCGATTGATCTAGAACCAATTGTGATGAGTTAAAACCGATTGTGATGAGGTTCATGACAATCGGATCTACCTCAGAACCGATTGTGATATGGTGCCCATCGCACCTTTAATTCTATTTTGCCATCTAATTTGAGTCCAAGCTGAGTCGGTCTCCACTTTGCCAAATTCGAGATCGAGAAGTAGTATTCATGAACCTGTCATTAAGAACCCTAAGGACATTCTCAAGAACTGTCATTTTCTGCAGAAAGCTAGGCTGATGGACATTCTCAAGAACCCTAAGGACAGGCATTGTAGTACCGTAAATCTTCACCTGGGTTTTAGGAGGTGCTCGGTTGGTTGTTTGTGGGGTCTGAGGGGTTCTTGGGCCCTAATGTTGAGTCATTGGCCCATGAGGAAGGGAAAACTCCCCACAAACCCTAGCCCTTTTTCCCCCTGCGCCCCCTCACCCTTCCTGGCCGCCACTTCTCCCTGCGCCCCCAACCGGCTAGCTCCACCTCCTGACTCGAGCCCCCCCCATGGAGTCTCTCCCCCAGCGCCTCCCTCCTGGCCGAGCGCCAGCCCCAGTCGACCTAGGCGTCGCCCCAAGCATCCATGGCCGAGCGCGCCCCCCTGCTCCCTACCTGGTCGGTGAGCCCTCCCCTGGACGGCGAGCTCCTCCCAGGCCGGCGCGCCTCCTCCCTGGCCGGTGACGTTCCCAGCTGGCGCTCCTCCCTCTCCCGTGTGCTGCTCCTCCCTTGCTTCATTTTCTTGGTGAGTAAACCTATGCCTTGGAGTTTTATTTGTTGTGTGCTCATATTTGGAGGATCTAGCTAGTTGTTTTGGGGTTTAGGGTCCTTAGATCTGAAATTTGTGGAGAGAACTAACCCTAGGATGGAGAGATCTTGTGCTATTTTTGGGGCTGTTTCAACAGTCAGCTTCGGGGATCGATTCGGGCAAGTTAGGCACGTCTCCCGATCTGCCGGCTGCAGAGAAATTCTTAGATCGTGTTCTTAAGTTTCGTTAAAGCTCAAGAAGTCGCGATTTGGCCCAACCATTTGGAAGTTACGGTGTTTTTCGTGAGGGCTGTCCAAAGTAAGTCGGGTGGTCAGCACCCTCTGTTCTTCTACGATATGGGAATAGTCACTACTACAGAATGGCACATTACTATCGGTTTTTTTTGTTCATCACCGTCGGTTTTGGTGGCGATACAAAGTCCAACGACAGTGATAAGGTAGATATATCACAGTCGGTTTTTAACCGACACTAATAATACATTATCATCGCTTGGTTCTTTTTACGAAACGACTTTGATATTACACTTATCACAATCGGTTTTCTCTTAGAACCGATTGCGATAATTATAATATCACAATCGGTTCTTATCTAGAACCGATACAAATGATTAAATTATCACAATCGGTTCAGTTGTAGAACCGATGGGGATAATAATAATATCACAATCGGTTCTTTTTTAGAACCGATTCAAATTATTACATTATCACAATCGGTTTTTTATTGAAACCGATGGGGATAATAATATTATCAAAATCGGTTCTTTATGCAAACCGATTGTGATCAGTACATATCCCAATCGGTTCCGATAAGAACCGATTGTGATCTTGTACATATCCCAATCGGTTCCAAAGAAGAACCGATTGTGATCAGTACCTATCCCAATCGGTTCCAACAAATAACCGATTGTGATGATGTTCTTGTCCATCGTCAGAAAATGGCCTCGCATTGACAATATGACACATTCATCACAATCCACAATATCACGTAACATATACATCACAATCTACACATTGCATTAAAATTAATATTGTTTACAATCATAATGCATCACATTCACATTCGGATAAATTTTGTTTACACTTTATGGACTAGTATTTGCTTGAATGGTCTCTATATCTACCATCATCCGTTATAACTTCGTCGATTACCACTTGGCATAAATGGTCTCGTAATTTCTTGAGATCGGCGTTGGTTAGGCTCTTCGGTTGATATCAATGTCCTGCAAAATAGATAGTAGTGCACTAATATATTTAAGTCTTAAATTGGAACTAAAACATGCCGATAGTATTATGCTTGTAAACAAATATCACATAGACGATAGTGCAAATAATCTGCTCTATACCTTAGGAAAAAGATGTGAAGCGACCAACCAAAATCGAGGATGTGATGCATCACGTAAAAGCCGCATAGATCATCGCACCCTTGTTGATGACACTGTGAACAAAGAAACTTAAATTAGGAGACGAATTAAAAATAGGTGTCAGAAAAAAATCCTATGATAGACACTTGTACCTTGAAGCGCTTCCACTCGAGTTTGGTGCCTTGTTTATCATTGTGTCGCCACGTTCAAAGAACGTAAGACATGAAAGCCCTATACATTGGAGAGATGCCATTGAGGTTAAAAATACGTAACGTAGTTCAATATGTAAAGTGTTAGGTTAGAGGAATGTACTTACTTTTGCAAAGCAGGCTCGATCGCATATTCCATCGGTCTATTTTCGGCGAGTTCAACGTGTAGACCTTGTTTGACTCGGAACAACCACAAGTAGAATCCAATGGTTGCTTATTAAACGGTACACAATGCAAGAGAATAAGTTAATGCAAGGTTGAAGTGTGTACATGTAATTGAATTGTATAGTAGTACATACTCCTGGTGGTATGGGAAGAGAATGAAGTCCTTTTTTGCCTCCTCATGCAATGCCACCTTGATGTATCCTGCAAGGAACTCCGATTGATACTTAGCCATGGTCGCCAGACACCATCTCGGGTCGACAAACCCGACAGTGTCGACCGGTCACTTCGCTGCCTCATGATCCTGCAATTCATGTCAATTGTTAAAAAATATAATACAAAATCAATAAATAGTCATCGATTGAGTATGGTGCGAGACTCACAGCGCCCGAGGATCGTATGGTAGAAATATCGACGGCTTTCAAGCTGTACATAAAGTCTGAGATCCTCAAAAGCGGCCAGGAAGGTCCCATCCTCGTTGCGGTGGAATTGGCGCTCGATACTTCACTATGAAATCGTGGCGAGGCTCGTCCTCATGTGACCTATTGATGTACCATCCATGTAGGTGGCGAGTGAACAAGCCCAAAGAATTCAATTCTTGGCTTGGGAGAAAGGGCTTTCCATGTATGTACCGCTTGTGATCATCAGGGTGTTCTGTGCCCTCGACAACTTTGCCTTCTTCACGGAGGACTCTCTGAACTCTCGCTTTGTATCTTTCGTCATCGTGGTAGAAAGTCCTTTTCGCCCCACCTGCGCACCGGCATTTGTAGCTGCGGCGTAGGTGCGGGGAGGTGCAGGCTGGCAGCGTAGGTGCGGGGAGAGTGCATTTGCGGCGTAGGTGCAGGTTGTGTAGCGAGGGCAGGAGCATGTGCAGCGAAGGAAGCGGCGATGAGTAGGAGGAGCAGGAGCAGGAGCAGCAGTGAGGAGGAGGAAGCGAGGAAGCGGCGGCGGCCAGGAGTAGTACCAGGAAGCGGCGGCGATGTAGTACCGCGATAGCTTGATATGAGCGAGCGACACCGATGCGCGATACCAGTACTAGCGATAGCGATAGTAGTAACAAGCGTAGCGATAGCGATAGCAGCGATAGCGATACCCGGTAATGCGATGGCAGCGATGGCAGTGATAGTACCCGGCGATGGCAGTAATGCTTGATAGTACCGGCAGATGCTTGGCGGCGGAGGTGCTTGCACTACGACACCCGTCGCGGGCCACTTGATGAACGACATCCGTGCTTGCCCAAGAGTGGTGATATCTTCGTTAGGGGGGAACTCGAGGGCATGAGACATGTAAACATCGTGGACATAGTCCACCTGCACCCTCATGTAGCCCATCCCCAAAGGTATACCATGCACCGTGTCATCCTCCTTGCTTGGAAATGCAACCTCTGCGCTGACCTCAATCTGTATTCCGTCGTCGATCGGGACTAGCCGGCACTTGGCGGGACCACGCAAGAAGTGATCAACATCTTCATCATAATCTGTGTTAAGCTTACTCATGTACCTTTTGGTCTGCAAGCAGATATTACCTTGAGGTGTGGAATGCACAGTTCCTTATTGGAAGCCTTGTTTGCTAGAGGCGTAGCATAGGCGATGGTTGAGGAATCTGATTACGGGAGAACATCGCCATCATCTCAGCCATCATCTCACCTTTAACTCCTCCTTCAACTCCTCCTTCATCTGCGCCTAATCCGCGCCTCACGTGCTTCCCATGATCTTGCCCCGCCTTTAGGCGCTCTCCTCTACAAAGAAGGACCTCTTCGTATACCCCCACACTGCGGCAAGCACCGCCCCTTATGATCGGGCTTCCCGATTGCCGAACACAGGATGTCCCTTGACCCTTGGCTTTCAAATGCTCCTTGCTCTTTCGAGCTTACCTCCTCCTGCCCAGTCGCAAGTATAAATTATTACTAAAATACAATGGGAATATAATATGCAATGTACTATGTTAGATATCTTACGATGGTCGTGACGATGCGTGCGATCGCGGGGTTTGGAATGATAATCGACCGTCGAGGTTTTCTTCGTCCTCGCTAATACCCGATCAGCGTGCGCTCCTCGCATATGTGGGAGTAAGGCATCGTTGTCCCGCAGGTTGCACACTCCTCACGCTAGTCGCACCCACTCTGCCTTCTTCCCTACATACCCACCGGAACCGAGGTGGTGCGCGTGTGTGTTACGCCTGCTGTATAGCGATATTCTTCTCTCTCGGCTCCTCGCCTCAGGCGTATTCCTCATCCTTGCAAACTCCTCCCAAACCTCGGGTGTAACAAATGGATAACTTTGGAAGGGAGTACGGTCTTTCAACACGAACTTGGCATGCATGGTCACCCCGAAATGCCTCAAAGCCACACCCATTCTCTTCAAGGCGTCACTGCCTCGCATTGATTTCATCTTCCTCTGGTATAATCCATTTTCCCTTAACCGTCCCACAGTCGGTTCTTACGCTCGTCGCTTACTTCCTTCCTCCAGTCCTTAATTGTGATCGGCACTCGCTCCCTCACCAATTGGCCGAGAAAAGAGGAGTAGCGCCCTTAAACAGGCCAGGACCCGTGCAAACCCCTGGCATTGAAGCGGAGCACTTGCGGCGTTCTCCTGTGGCTCCTTTATTCGGTCCTCTGGCCTTTCTAACCTTCCTCGATGGGGTAGCAGGACCTTCTTCTCTCTCCGGCGTTGAGCCGGTGCTCTCTCTTTGCGACATTTCAAGTAAGTGCGTATATGTCAAACCTAAACTTCATGAGAGAAAGCAATTCAAATTTCACATAATAGAAAACAATTCACATGTCTATCTGTAGACCGACTAAGTACGTACGTACCAACGATGACTCCTAATCTCTAATTAGGTTAGGTCCTAATCCCATTCGAGGATATGTGGTTCGAGCAAGTTCCTAAGCTGTTGTACAACTCTAGAGAAAATTTGGCGACATCTCATTTGTTCTCCAAATACACGTCTCGACAACAGGTCAAGAGGGTGTGTATTCGAAGAACACCAGGGAGATGCTGCCGAAACTTTCTCTAGAGTTTGTACAACAGCTTAGGAACTTGCCCGAGCCACATATCCTCGAACTGTCCAAAAAACGTGGACAATTCGAGACTGTTTATTTATAAATATGCCATTTTAGCATACTTATAAACAAGCACCCTCGAACGGGAGACGCATAGGTTACGCAACTAAACTCGATAATAAAGTGCGATAATATAGCATGTGTTACAAGTTTCAAATTGCAATGATGGATTGCTCTCAGATTGCTATAGAAGGGTTGCTAAATTAATTAGCCGTCCAACTTCTAGATGGCCAATATATCACCGGCTATTACATCTAAAAATTTCAGGATTACAACCCTAGAACAGCACTGCTCTAGCACAGAAAACAACAAGTATAGCATAATATCAGAATGAATATAGCACTAATCTAACCCTACCACAATGCAATAAGAGCAAGTGCCACCAAATTGTCAGCTAAGAGCATAAAGGAATAAGCACGATCAAGCTCGACCCTAGAACAATGCATTAAGAGCAAGTGGCACCAAATTGTCACTAAGAGCGGTGTTGTTCTAGGTCTAGCAAGTTCCTTTAATGATCGATTAATCAAGCCTCATTCAAAAGCAATCATCATCGAGCTATTTACAACCAATTACAGCCCACAACCGAAATGCATCTTCGGTCTTGCCGAACCTAGTCGGCAATGGGGAGGAGCCGATGGGGACGCGCCGATTGGGGGAGGA
The DNA here is from genome assembly GCA_036346355.1 of Rhipidocladum racemiflorum. NCBI lineage: Eukaryota > Viridiplantae > Streptophyta > Magnoliopsida > Poales > Poaceae > Rhipidocladum > Rhipidocladum racemiflorum. The sequence continues at coordinate 29,430,402 of CM070571.1, forward strand.
GCCGGAGGGAGGCGCTGGGAGGAGCCGGAGGGGGAGGCGCCGGGGAGGAGCCGAGGGGAGGCGCCAGGGGGAATCGCCGGAGGGGAGGCGCTGGGGAGGACCCGAGGGGAGGCGCCTGGGGAGGTGGTCGAGCTAGGGTGTGGGATCGAGGAGCCGGAGGGGGAGGCGCCCACGGGGTACCCGCCGAGGGGGGAGGCGCAGGGGGGGAGGAGGAGGAGGGGGAGGCGCCGGAGGGGGAGGGGGGCGAGCTAGGGTTGTGGAATGAATTGAAACGAAATCGATCTTGCGCCGAAATGAACTGAGTATGCGCGCCGAAATGAAAATGCTCTGGGATTTATCACGGTCGGTTAACCAAAGAGACCGATCGCAATATGTGGAGTATCTGTGTCGGTTCTATAGAAAAACCGATCGCAATATGTTGAGTATCTGTGTCGGTTCTATATAAAAACCGATCGCAATATTTGGAGTATCTGTGTCGGTTCTATATAAAAACCGATCGCAATATTTGGATTATCTGTGTCGGTTCTATAGAAGAACCGATCGCAATTATACTATCTGTGTCGGTTTCCTAAACGAACCGATTGTGATGACTATGATCCAATTTCTATTTTTTTTTTAAAACAGAGTCTTCATTCAAAAGAGTCGAATAATTCAAATCTTTTTCAAATTTGCTATACTATAAGATCCATTTGACATATATATTCCACAAAATGCTACATTAATACAGGGAATTCTTACAACTTAATTTATTTAAAATACAACCCTTCTTGATGATCTACACGCATGTAATGTGTTCCATGTGTGCCGTCGTCACCGCTAAGACATGCCCCATCTGCAATCGGAGGTGTTTCATCAAATTGGTTGTACTCTTCTTCATCTACTTACATTTTCAACTCCAACAATCCTCCTCTTGCCATGAAGTACGACGTGCAACCTCGGATTGGCCGGATCACGCACGTAGAAAACTTGAGTTGCTTGCTGCGAGGGACGAGCGGTTCATCTCTCAGAGGCCGCCTATTCAGATCAACAATTGTAAAACCTGTCTTGTCGACCTTAACTCCGTGAGGAAGTCTCACCCACTTACATCGGAACAATGGAACTTGGTATATTCCGTAGTCGAGCTCCCATATTTCTTCGATCATCCCGTAGTAACAGTTCATTGCAGTTGACGATCCTCTAATTGAGTGATCATCGGACAAAGCATCTATGCTCACACCACTGTTTTGCACTGTACTCTTTGCATCTTGACTTTCAGTATAAAATGTGTAGCCATTAATATCGTAACCTTGCCATGTCTCAGATATTAAATCTTGGTCCGTCGACCAACCATTTGACATCCTCGGTACTAACGGAGACCTTCACCTTTTCTTTGAACCATGTGAGGAATCGATCGTTGTGTTCTCGTGTGATGGAAAGCTCATACATAAGTGGATTCTCTTCCCGTAATATCAACTTGTCTTTGTTGGATGTATGGATGAACCATGCTGTGTGTTGCAAGACTGTGAAATGCGCTTTACAAGACATATCAAATTGTGGGCTCATTAGATTTGACCCAATGGTTCCTTTGCCACCAAGTCTGCCCTCATGACGAGATATAGGAACACCAATCGGTTGTCTTTTACCTAGGTAGTCCACGCAGAACTCAATAACCTCTTGATCCCATAACCTTCAATAATACTACCCTCAGGCTTCGACCTATTCCTCACGTATGACTTTAATATACCCATGTACCTCTCGAACGGATACATGTAACGCAGGAATGCGGGTCCACAAATCTTAATCTCTCTAACAAGGTGAACAACGAGGTGGACCATGACGTCGAAGAACGACGGGGGGAAATGCATCTCAAGATGACAAAGAGTCTGCACCACCTCACTCTGTAAGTTGTCCAGTATATCGGGATCAATAACCTTGCATGAAATCGCATTGAAGAAATAGCATAGCTTCGTGATTGCCAACCTGACGTCATCTAGTAGGATATTTACGATTGCAACGAGGAGCATTTGGGTCATCAAGACATGAAAGTAGTGGGACTTCATACCGATAAACTTCAAATCATACTGAGTCACAAGCTTCTTAATGTTTGCGGATTAGCCCGATGGAACTTTATTATCGTGGAGACACTTGCAGAGGTCTTCTTTCTCTTTCTTTGTTAAGGTGTAGCATGCGGCGAGGATGTACGGCCCTTTTCCATCCTCCTCCATCAACGCAAGCTTGGGCCTGATCCCCATGTAGGTCATATCACGGCGAGCATTCAAACCATCCTTGGTCTTCCCTGTATGTTCAGCAGGATGCCTACCAAATTATCACCAACATTTTTCTCAACGTGCATGACATCAAGACATTGACGGACATCTAACTCCTTCTAATATGGTAAGTCCCAAAATATCGACCTCTTTTTCCAAATGGTCCTAGGACGAACAGATTTACGGCTCTTACCATACGAACATCGATATCCTCTACACGTGAATATACTTGCCTTCCGGTCATAGGCTGCGGGGCTGCCACGAACTTCCCTCTTTCCATCAAATTTGTCATCCATCTTACGATATCGATGACTTCGGTAGAAACCTCACGGTGACCCATGTACACCGTTTTCCTCGAATTCGGCAGCCACAAGCTATCAGTGTCCTCTTCACAAATTGGACAAGCTTTGGCTCCCTTCGTGCTATAGCCCGCCAAATTACCAAAGGCTGGAAAATCATTTATGGTGCAAAATATCATAGCCCGTAGGATGAAGTTCTCTCTTTTGTATGCATCCCACACCTCAACCCCCACATTCCACAATTTTACCAAATCCTCAATTAGTGGTGATAGGTACACATCAATATCATTACCCGGCTGTTTGGGACCTGAGATTAGCAACGACATCATGATATACTTCCGCTTCATGCATAACCAAGGAGGCAAATTGTAGATACACAACAAAACCGCCAAGTAATCTTGTCGATCGCTCATATTACCAAGCAGTTCATACCATCCGTACTCAATCCAAATCTTATGTTCCTCATCTCGGCACCAAACTCCTCATGTTGCCAATTAATGTTTCTCCATTGAGCCGAATCGTGGGATGTCTCAACTTGCCATCTTCCTTTCGGGATTCATAATGCCAACGCAACAATTTTGCCTCTTTAGGATTTGCAAATAACCGCTCTAAACGAGGAATGATGGGCAAATACCATAACACCTTGGTGGTGCCCCTTTTTCACATCTTCACCGTCGTCAATTAGGTTCTTACGCTTCTTGTCATTACGCTTCTCATTTTGTTTGTATCGGGGTACACCACAAAGCAGGACAAATCTGTGATTCCTTATGGGCGTTGCGGTATAGTATGCAATCATTTGGACATGCATGTATCCTTTCTATTTCCATTCCCATGGGACATAATAGCTTCTACGCTTCAGAAATACTTTTTGGCAACTCGTTTCCCTCTGGAAGCATATCCGATAGAAGTATTAAAAGTGCATTGAAACTTGTATCTGTCCATCGGTGTTTTGCCTTCAGTTCAACCAATGCAAGAACCGAACCCAACTTGGTGTATTCCCTTTGCAACTTGAAAACAATGGTTTGGCATCGTCATCCATCAAGCTTTTAAATTTTTCGAACTCTCTTTCCGTGTAATTTCCTCCACATCCCGCAACATTTGATCTAAATTATCGTCATCGAACATATCACGCTCCAACTCGTGATCGGCTTCAAAGATGTCTTCGTTGCGTATACAGGTACTACCTATCTCCCATGATGGATCCAACACGTGTAATTCCTCACGAAGCCACGTCGAATCAAATGCCCTTCAATTTGAGCTGAGTTGTTAAATCTCCCGAGATTGGTGCAATCAATACAAGGACAATATATGAACTTTACACCCCTCATAACCATATCTTCTTACGCAATTATTATGAACTCCTTAACTCCCTCTCGAAATTCAGCACTCACACGGCTTTTGTGATACATCCATTCTTCACGGTCCATCTACAAGTAAACCGCAAACAATAAATTAATAATGCCCTAATCAATGAAATAAAAGAAGGGTTGAACCCGAAAACAAAGTTTTGTTGAATGATCTTAAAGAAAGCGTATATCTCAGTAGACCGACTAAGTAATGCACGTACCAACGATGACTCCTAATCTCTAAGTAGGTTAGGTCCTAATCCCATTCGAGGATATGTGGTTCGAGCACGTTCCTAAGATGTTGTACAAACTTTAGAGAAAATTTGGCAGCATCTCATTGTTCTCCAAATACACGTATCGACAACATGTCAAGAGGATGTGTATTCGGAGAACACTGCCAGGAGATGCTGCCGAAACTTCTCTAGAGTTTGTACAATGCTTAATTAGGAACTTGCCCGAGCCACATATCCTCAAACTGTCCAAAAGCGTGGACAATTAGATCGCTTATTTATAAATATGCCATTTTAGCATACTTATAAACAAGCACCCTCAAACAGGAGACGCATAGGTTACGCAGCCTAATTAACTACGTACTCTATCATTGATCATATTAATTATATTGACACAATTATGACATGTAATGTACACATTGACCAAATAAAAACTAATTTAAGTCCTCGCAAATATTGAAGGGATTTATAAGAATTAATGCTGATCACCTTTCGAGGAAAGCCACAAACGAGGAAATCTAGCTCCTGATCAAGCTAGCTAGGGTTTCAATTAACTTTAACCTTCAACGCACTGATCTCCTACACCCCCTCGTTTCTCAACCATACACTCTGCTAATGACACCAAATCAAAATCGAATAATGTATGTTAATACAAAATTGAAGGGATTCGAAGGAATGGGGCCCACCTTTTGAATAAAGCCACAAGTAAGCTAGGCAGGAAAATAGAGAAATCGCCTAGCGAACCAACTCGACGAGTTAATAAGTTCATCCCGAGTCCAGATGGTACATATATAAACCTAGCGAACCTCATCACAATCGGTTCTATACAAGAACCGTTTGTGATTATTTATTTATCACCGTCGCTTATATGTAAAACCGACTGTGATAATTTGGATCCTCAACACTGTCGGTTTCTTTATAGAACCGACACAGATAATGTATCTGTATCGGTTCTAAAAAAGAACCGACTGCAATAACATAGGTCATCACAGTCGGTTCTGGATATGAACCGACACGGATATTACTGCACCCCCTCGTCTTCCCCGCCAATTTGACCGTTCAAACATATAGCTCCTTTCATATAACTCCTTTCATCGATATCGGGGGTACTCTTCCAAGGTTTGATCGCGTTCCTTTCTTCTCTTTCATATAGCTCCTTTTCTGATCTCTTTCATATAGACCCTTTCTTCTCTGCAAGGTCTAACTTGATCCTTTCGTCGGACCGCGACAATGGCAGCGCCTCCTTCTCCGGCAAGGTCTGAGGAATCAGTGGAGTCACCGTCGTTCCTCCAGCGCCCTCACCGCCGCCCGGCCAGCGCCTCGGCCTCCGGCGCCTCACTCGGCGTGGCGCGGCGCCACTGTCTCCCATCCCTCCAGCGCCTCACCCCATCCGAGCGCCTCCAAAGCCAGCGAGCGCCCGCGAGATGGCGATCAAGACGGCATTTACTTAGGAGGAGGAGGAGGACGACGGCGACGAGGAGGAGGAGGAGGAGGAGGACGGCGGCGACGAGGAGGACGAGGAGGAGAAGAAGGAGGAGGAGGAGGAGGTGGAGTACTGCGCCGATCACCATAGGGACCGGCGCCTCGTCTAGATCGGGTTCATCATCTCGAGGATGAACCATCACTAGTCCGCGTAGTCTCGGTGATACCGACTCTGGCGACTCGGGTGACTCGGTGACTTCGGGTAGTAAATGTAATATATTAGCTGTAATATATGTTTAATAATTATAAACAATGGATGTGGTGATATATATTGTAATGAAAGTACAATCTGTGGAAGACTAATGTTATATATATTTTGCATCACTACATGTGTCTATATAAATTGTCCGAGAGTTGAACCGCGAGTTGGGATTCTAGCAGAGCGGTACTATTCATCGTCAGAAAAAACAAGTTGCACAAATATTAAAGCATGAATGAAGGGTAGATGAGTGTGTTGGGATTCTAGCAGAGCGGTCCGTGTTGGAGTTTGTTTTTCTTGTTCCCTGAAGGAAATGTGTGAGATCTCACAATCGGTTACGAAAAGAAATGATTGTGATAACCCTGTGCTCATCACAATCGGTTTCTTCCCAAAACCGATTATGATAATACCTTCTCATTGCAATCGGTTGAAAAGAATCGATTGTGATAACCCTGCTCATCACAATCGGTTTCTTCCTCAAACCGATTGTGATAATACCTACTCATTACAATCGGTTCTATATAAAAACCGATTGTGATAAAACAATGATTATCACAATCGGTTCTTATCTAGAACCGATTGGGATTATTATCGTATCACAATCGGTTCCCTCTCAGAACCGATTGTGATAACCTGTTACCAAGATTTCCAAATGGAATATACTTATCACAATCGGTTTTTTAGTCAAAAGTTTAGAACCGACACAGATGAAGCGATAGTAATGTGTCATTCTGTAGTAGTGAGTGGGTGCGTTGGCTGAGTGAACAGTTGTGATACATGCATAGTTTATCTCCTCACAGTAGTTTCAAGTACAAGAACGCGAAAATCTGATAAGCTAATCAAAAGTTACGCTATTTAGAAGTCGCGATGTTGAAATTGGAAAACTGCAGCACGCTCCGTGTGACACTATGGAATGTCGGTATGAGACCTTGTTTTCGATGCCAGCATTAAGGTACGACTTTGGTACCATGTTTTTGGGCTTTATCGGGAGTTTGTGTAACACCCCGGCATCTAGTATGCCTGAATGTTACCAAACATAGACTAAATAACATCTAAATACCACAAACAAAGATAAATTACAGCAAAGGTGCAAATGCTAAAACCGAAAATTTCGGCAGCATCTCCTTTGTTTTTCCATGATTCGGAGCAACAACAAAGTATCACAAGTTATATCATAATGGAAAGCATCTAAAACAGCAATAACAGGTGACATAGCAACAATATAAGTCCAGGATAAAGCATTCAACCACTTCATGAGCTAAACGAATCAAATAATAAGACCGAGCACACAGTTAAGCAATTCTCCAAGTTTCATGGCATTAATTTTATTATTATGACTCCGAATGATAACACTGTCTAATTTGTGTGGAGCTACGTGTAGATGTGTAGCTAAACCCTTTTTCCCGCATGCCGGTTTCATGGTACCTAAGAAAAACAACATAAACACAAGCGTGAGTTCATCACTCAGCAAGTATATTGCAATGGAACAAGAAAACACATTCCAATACCTTCATCACTACTTTTCATATTCAACATCATAAACATCTCATATTCACATTGTATGCATCTCATTGACATCATCATATAACATCACCATATAACATCACCATATAACATCATCATATAATGCAATGCAATGCAATGCACATGTCTCCTTGAAGCACATACCGGTATTGCCGAGTGCATACCCGTCGGCGTGCACCCTCTTTCCCCTTCCATCCCGTAGATGGAGGGTCCTACTCCTCGCTTCCATTCATAACTGTGGATGGAATCACGAGGTAGGTCTTACTCAATGGCACTCCGGATTAGTCATAACTTTCTCACCGACCTCACCGGACTAGTTATGACTTTCTCACCGTCCTGGCCAGTCCTCATGCCATGTATGCAAATATGCCATAAACATAAATAACTTGCATATAAACACAAACTAACCATTGCATGGCCTTATAACCAACCATTTTCATAATGTCATAGGCAAACATCAATCATAGCAAGTTAGCATATCATGTAATCATATTGCACCTAAGCAAGATTAGCAAACATACAACACACAACCCATTCCAATACACTTGCCTTTAACCCTTCGGAACGGTGTGGCGAGATGATGATGCCACTCCTGGGGTCACACCACCTGCAAATACATATTTTCCACTCAATATCATACCGCCCAAGCAAGTACAAAACTCAGAACACAACGATTCTACCCGTAACCCCGAAAACCTGAAAAATAGACCAATCTGTCCGTCGGGACAGCGTGCTTCCAACAATCATAACTTGAGTTCTAAGACTCCAAATTAAGTAAACGAGTACATCATCGCGAAACTTAGGAAATTTTCTAGATTTTTCTAAGTATTGAGAAAAACTGATTCGGCATCTAAAATTTCCTAATCTACAGATCAACCCGATCTATCCCAATCACGTCATAGTTTTGAACACATTCGGTAAAACAGACATAACTTTCAAACGACTGATCAAAATTATGCGTTCTTGGTGTCCACTAAAAGGTATTGAAATTATCTAGAACTTTCTCAACAGGCGGCCGACCAAATTCCGAATCTAAAATTGCAAAAACTCAAACCCTAGGTCGGACGTCCAATGTGCTTGAAACAGAGCGTGGGACAATCATAGCAAACTCCCTAATCTCATCTAGGGGCAGCACCTAAACATGAACTTTAAGCAATAAAAACACCTCTAGCACAACACCTAATCCACCCCAAGGAGACCACGATTCATTACCTCTTCGAGAAGATCCGAAAGACGATGAAGCCTTCCTTCTCGCCGGCCGCTCCTTCCTCCTGATCCGCAACGATTCGCCTGAGATTCCCGAATCCGGCGATCCCCCGAGCGGGACAGCGAAGAACACCACGTGGGAGGATGTCGTGGGGCTGCTAGGGGAGGGGAGGGTGGCTTGGGAAGGGAGGGGAGGTGGTGGCACAAGGGCTAGAGGGAAGGGGCGGCTAGGGGAGGCGCATGGGGTGAGGGGGGAAGGTGGCGGCTAGGGTTAGAGGGGGGGTGGGGGCTTGTAGGACCGAGTAGGCAACTAGAGGGGGGGGTGAATAGATGCCGAATAAAATTCAACTAATTTTTTCGGAAAAATAAAGACCCCTAAAAAACGGAAGAATATCTAATATTGAGAGATCAAAACCCTAGATTAATTAGCGAGACAAGACGAACAAAAATCAAAACTAGTTCTATCAAAAATTCGAACAAACCTTCTAATCAAGAATCAAAGAAAAAAATAAGAGAATATTGCATAAACTTATTATTTTTTTATTCCAAAGCCATCTTCAACAAGATGACACCAAAAAAAAATTCTTCTAATCTTCGATGATTAGAAAACCTAAACAAAATCTCTAATCTCACAAGATTAGAAAACCTAAACAAACTAAAGAGAGCACAAAAGCTTTTCTTTGTTGTAGGCACCTTTTGCTTCTTGCCCTATTGCCTTGGATGAATCTCTAACCCCTAGAACCCCCTATTTAAAGGGCTCCATAGCAGTTGATTCCTTCTTGTATACGGCAAACCGGGCCGCTCTCCACGTCCTTGGCTGCAAGTCTCATACTCGGACACTAAAACGCATGAGACCGCATGCAGCGCAAGCGACGGTGTCTCACGTCTCCTTCTCGGACTCGTATCAATCCCACTGCGTTCACACACACGCACAAGATGCAACTCACGCCCACGCACTCTCTCCTCGCCGACGCACACACACATGCATGCAGACACACGCACACATGCAACTCACGCACACACACATGCATGCACCACTCACACCATGCACACACACACTAGTATGCACACACACATGCATGCATACTCACACACTCACATGCATGCACACACACATGCACGTACACACACACACTTGCATGTATGCACACACATATGCACACACACACTCTAAAAATTGTATACACACGTACGACCACCTGCCGCTACGCTGCAACGATCTCGACCTCACGTGCACCGTTTCTCTAGTCTGAAACATCTCGCATGACACCCTCGACCCTCACGACCTCAGTTCCTCCCTTGAACCTAGTCTCGGTCCCGTCATCGACCACGTTCGACCTCGAGCAACACCTTGCGTGAACAAAAATAAAAACAATTTCGAGCCCAAGTCCACGACTTGACTCAAATTAATCCATACAACCAACTGGTTTCAGATCTTTTCAAATAAAGAAACCAAAAATAAATCAGTTCAAATTGGTTTCAAATCTTTTCAAATCTTTGAGCCAAAAACAAATCAACTCAAATCTTTTCAAATCTCTTCGAATATTCAAATACTCATCATCAAAAACACATGGATCAAAAAAAACAATGATCCTTCAATCTCCCCCTTGATGAGTAATTTGACAAAACACAATATAAGATTTGACAAAGGTAAAGAAAAATACCAAATGAGAGTTTGAGACCAAAAAGATTCCAAGACCAAGTAAAGACCAAGTAAATCCAAATTCTCAAACAGTTTGAATTATATTCCTCTCCCCCTTTTTGACAAAATAGTCATCAAGATCTCAAAACTCCCCCTTAATGAATGCAGTATCTCAAGCTTTGAAGTATATTCAAGGTATATAATCAAAATAAAGCATTTGGAGAGTTTTCACATTTTGTATCAATTTATCAAATGAGAAAGCAAATTGTGAGAATATGGAGGCTCTAACACATAGAATAGTTGTTGCATAAGCAAATTAGAGCAAACAAGTAAAATGTCATAAACTGATTTTGCCAAAGCTAAAAAGAAATCTATCATGAGCAAAGAGAGACTTTCAAATTCACTAATGTTTGTCTCAAGCCTTTTCAAAAATTTGAATTTCCTTTTTCTCTTTTAGCAAGTTTGACAATTTTGCTTTGTGATCAACAGGGATGACAAGTAACTGCACACTAGCCCATACTTGTGTATGAGTAGGTAGTTCTTTCTTGTATCTTTCTCAGTTTAAATTGGCAAGTGGCTTCACATTGTTCTGAACTTTTGTTTAGACAAGTAGCCTTTTCTTGCATCTTTTGAATTTAAATCCTGGCAAGGAAGTCGCACATTGTACTAAACTTGTGTTTAGCCAAGTAGCTTTTGCTTGCATCTTTTCAACTTGCTTTTAATATTAAAACACTGATTTTGCTTGAGACTCATAATGATCATTTGAAGTCCAACAAAAGCTCACACATAGTTTCTAATCAGCTCTAGCCTTTCAACAGATGACAAGAAACTTTTAAGCCTATTTCACAAATGTAATACCATAATGAACAAGAGCCAAAATATTCTCAAAAAGCATCTCAAATTGAATTATTTTAGTCTTTTAGTCATTTAGTGAGAAGTGAAGCAATGTAGCATTAATTTGACTATATACACAAGAATAGTCAACAAAGCTTTGTACTACATGATGCAATGAAAACAGGGGAGTTTTCTTTAAGTGTAACGACAAAATAGCTCCTTGTAGTAACCAAAGTCAAGTAACACAAATGAAAGAGTTAAAATCAAGACTCCCCCTCAAATCAACCCATGGGGATGAATGATCCCAAGTTCGCCGCGTAAGAAAGCAAAGCGAGAAGAATCAAGTGGCTTAGTGAAAATATCAGCAATTTGAGCATCCGAATCAACAAATTTCAGTTCAATAGCTCCTTTTTCAACATGATCTCTAAGAAAATGATATCGAACATCAATGTGTTTAGTCCTTGAATGTTGAACAGGATTTTTAGCGATGTGAATTGCACTAGTATTATCACAAAGAAGTGGAACACTACTAAAGTTAATGCCGTAATCTTTAAGAGTTGAAGTGATCCAAAGAATTTGTGAACAACAACTAGCGGCTGCAACGTATTCAGCTTCAGTAGTAGATTGAGCAATCGAGGACTGTTTCTTAGAAGACCAAGAAACAAGTGAAGTGCCAAGAAAATGACATGTGCCGAAGTACTCTTTCTATCTAATCTACACCCTTAAAATCAGCATCTGAATATCCTAGGAGTGTAAGCGAAGAAGAACAAGAATACCAAATGCCAAATTCGAAGTGGAGGCGAAGATACCTGAAAATTCTTTTAATTGCTTGTCGATGTGATTCTCGAGGAGAGGCTTGAAATCGAGCGCACAAACAAAGCGCAAAATGTATGTCAGGCCTCGAAGCGATCAAGTCTGAAGTGATCCAATCATGCTTCTGTATTCTTTTTGGTCCATCTCGACACCATTCTCGTCAAGATCCAAAATTGTTGTTGTGCTCATTGGAATAGATACTGACTTTCCTTCTCCCATGTCGAATTTCTTTAGTAGCTCCTTTGTATACTTGGATTGGTGCAAGAAGATCCCTTCTTTCGCTTGCTTGATTTGAAATCCAAGGAAGTATGTCAACTCTCCCATCATACTCATCTCGAATTCCCTGGACATCAGCTCGGAAAATTGCAACACAAGAGAGTGGGAGGATCCTCCAAAGATAATATCATCCACATAAATTTGCACCACAAGGAATTGATCATTTGAATTTTGAGTAAACAGAGTTTTGTCAACTTTTCCCATCTCAAAATTATGTTGAAGCAAGAAGCCTTTTAATCTATCATACCATGCACGAGGAGCTTGTTTTAATCCATAAAGAGCTTTTGATAAGCGATACACATGATTAGGAAATTTTTCATTTTCAAAGCCAGGGGGTTGTTTCACAAAAACTTCTTCTTCTATAAAACCGTTTAGAAAAGCACTTTTCACATCCATTTGAAATAACTTAAAACCTTTTGAAGCTGCAAAAGCCAAGAGGATGCGAATAGCTTCTAAGCGAGCAACGAGGAGCAAATGTTTCATCAAAATCAATTCCTTCAAGTTGAGAATAACCTTGAGCTACAAGTCTAGCTTTGTTTCTAACAATTATTCCATCTTCATTTAACTTGTTCTTAAAAACCCATTTTGTTCCAATAATGTTTTGATTTTTAGGAGGTTCCACTAAAGACCAAACTTTATTCCTTTCAAAGTTTTCTAACTCTTCATGCATCGCATCTACCCAAGAACTATCGGTTAAAGCATGAGTAATGTTCTTAGGTTCAAAATTTGCAACAAAAGCGAATGCATGCATAAAAGAGTTTGAGATGAATTAGAACGTGTCACCCTTTCATGAAGACTTCCAATAATTTGTTCAGAGGATGGTTCTTCAAAGCAGTAAGGGAGGTCCAGATTGTTTCGATCGTCGTGAGAGGTGTAGGAGAATCTGAAGTAGTAGTCACATCAATTTGTTCAGGAACAACTTCCCGTTCTGTAGGTATGAGCTCATCATTATCATCATCTTCATCATTTTCTTCAAATCTTTTATCCAAAAAGATTGGCTCTAAATCTTCTCGTGAACCTGAAATGCTCGGGTCTAGCTCCGGGGCTAGCCTCATCAAAAGTAACATCGCATGTCTCCAACAATTTGTTAGTCGATAAATCAAGTACCACGATATCCACGAGAGTGCAACGAATAGCCAAGAAAAATACCATCTGCACTACGAGCTTGAATTTATCAAGATTTCCATGTTTAAGAATAAAGCATTTGCAACCAAACACTCGTAAGTGAGAAGCAGGATGGTTTACGATCAAATCTTAGTTCATAAGATGTTTTACCAAGTAAAGCTCTGAGATAGACCCTATTTGATATATAGCAAGCGGAAGAAATTGCCTCACCAAAATTTTCTTGAAGTGTTGTATTCATCTAGCATAGTTCTAGCCATTTGAATCAAAGTTCTATTTTTCTTTCTACAACACCATTCTGTGAGGGAGAATATGGCGAAGAAAATTGATGTTCAATCCCATTAGTTTCACAAAAGATTTAAACAAGGCATTTTTGAATTCTGTACCATTATCTGCTCTTATGGCTTTCAATGAGTTAGGCAATTCATTTATCAATCTCTTAATGAAGACATGAAAGAGTCCAAAAATCTCATCTTTTGAAGACAGAAAAATGCACCCAAGAGTATCTCGAATAATCATCAACTATTACTAGAAAGTACCACTTACCTCCTACGATTGTACTCGAGATGGTCCCATCAGATCCATGTGAAGAAGTTGGCCAGGGCCGGTGGTCATTACAAGAGAGACAGGAGCATGTGGGGCTCCAACCATCTTACCATGTTGACAGGAAGCACAAACAATGTCTTTGCAAGATTTTAATTTTGGCAAGCCACGAATTAAGTCTAGACCACTCAATCTAGATAACAGATCAAAGCCCATGTGACCTAACCGACGATGCCAAAAATTGAGATTTCTTGATTACAAGCAACAAAACAATGTGAACTTGAAGCATTGCTAAAATTTGCTATGAAAATTTTTCCAAGTCTAGATATCTCAAGAGTCAAGTTTCGGAAGCATCGAGTACTCTACATGCATTTGGTTTTAAAACTCACTTCAAAGTTTTCATCCAACAATTGAGATACGTAAAGAAGGTTGAATTTCAGTTTAGACACCAAAGAGACATTCTTTAAAGTAAAGTGATCATTCACCTTCACAGTACCTTTTGCAATGACGCCGTCCAAGAGTAGCATCTCCAAAAGTGATCGTTTCGTTCCCGGATGCTTTTGTTAGGAGGAGAACCAACTTGGGTTGCTGTCATGTGTTGTGACATCCTGAATCAACAACCCGGATGTTCTCCTTCCCTTCTCGTACCACCTACATGTTATGAGCGAGAAGATGTTGAGGATTCAGCTGGGGTTAGAGAAATATGATTTAGGTATCCGCACCTTTGAATCACTTTCGGCGAGGAGGTGATCGTACAAAAGCTTGTGAATGCAAAGTAAATGAATTTCCAGGTATTTTGTTTGCTTTCACTAGCGGAACATGTGGAGAAATGATACGTGTTTGTCTAAAGTTAGACTTAGCCTTTGAATTTTCCTTTCTCTGTTGTTTGGCTAGTCTAAAACAAAAATTCATCAAATGACCATCTTTTCCACAATGAGTGCAATTGTACTTAACAAATGGTTTGTCTTTAGAAGCAGAAGCAACATTTGCATTCATCATAGTAGAAGATAAAATTCCAGCAGATTTGAAGACAGTTTTCTCAGGTTCTTTGACAATTTCAAACTTTCCACTTTCAAGAGTAGGAGCATATGATTTGTGATGAGCATAAGGATCAAAACCTAAACCTTTGTGATGAGTGCTGACTTTTGATTGATCCAAAATCATATTTAGATTTTTCTTTCCTTTAGTAAAACGTTCTAAAGACTTTTCCAAGTAATCAATTTTTCGAGAGAGTGTTAAACAATTATTACAGGAAACATCTACTTTTTCTTTTTGCTTGCGACAAGTTGAGCATGAAAGAACTTCATGTGTAAGCAGATCATTAACCAATTGAGTAATCTTAGCATCTGCATCATGCAACTTCAATTCTAGTATGGGACATTTAGAACAAGAAGTTTGACCATGTAAACCATCAGTAGAGCAACCAACATTTTTCACAAGTTTTTCATTTTTCAATTGTTTGGCATAAACTTGTTCTAGTTTAATCATATGTTCCTCTTTTAGAGATTTAATTTCAAATTTGAGATCTAAGCAAGAATCACATGTCTTTTCAGAATTTGAATTTCTAAGATCAAAGTTTTCAGTTTTCAGCATGGATAGATCTTTCTCTAAGTTTTTATTTTTGAGTGAAGATTTTCTTAAAGATTTTCTCAATATGACTAAAACTTCACAAAGCTCATCATACGAAGGTATTACCTCATCACCGTCGCTGGAGGTGCTATCGTTGTCACTAGAATCACTAGTGTTCCCTTTCGCCATGAAGCACAGTCCGGTGAAATCTTTCTCGTTCAGCTTCGTTTGCTTCGCTTCCTTCTCATCGTCAGTTGAATCATCAATGTCGCTTAAGTCTAAGCGACCAATTGCCGTGAAGACTTTTGTAACACCCCGGCATTTAATATGCCCGAATGCTACCAAGCATAAGCTAAACAACAACTAAATTCCACATTTAACATAAAATTCCAGCAAAGGCGCATAGACTAAAAACCGAAATTTCGGCAGCACCTCCTTTGTTCTATCATGAATTTAAGGAACAGCAACAATATAGCATTATATGGCAATAAGAGAAACATCTAAAACAGCAATAAATAAAGTCTTAACGACAATAAAAGACTAACATTAAGCTCTTAAGGTTCCGAGTGTCAAACAAACAGTAGAACTCTCATTAACCAAGCTAAGACTTAATTTTAAAGACCATCACACGCAATTTATTATCGAACTAAATGAATTGACTTGGAGAAACATTAAGGTGAAGCAACGTGTGAGCGTGTGACTATTCCTCTTTCCCGCATGCCGTTCTCAAGGTACCTAAAACAACAAGAAAACACAAGGGTGAGTTCGAAAACTCAGCAAGCATACTGCAATGGACAACAAGCATAACAACATGGCAATAACATCTTCCATCATGTATATCATCTCATTCATGATTACTTATCAATATCATCATCAATTTGTATGCGAAGTAATGCAATGCTCTCGACCCTGGAACCTCATACCGGTATGGGAAGTACACACCCGTCGGTGTGCACCCTTTCCTCCCTTCCATCCCGAAGATGGAGGGTGCCTACTCGCTTCCAAACACCACGTGGATGGAATCACGACATAGGACTTACTCAATGGCGTTCCGGATTAGTCATAACTTTCTCACCGACCTTGCCGGACTAGTTAAGACTTTCTCACCGCCCTCGCCCTATCTCATGACATGCATGCAACCATGCCGATTATCATATTTAATTCACATATTAACACATGGCATCATAATATGTTAAACATGCTCATCATATCATATCAATCATTAACACATGGCAAGTGGACATATATCATGAAATCAATTCCATCTAATCTCAACATGCAACCTACAACTCGCTATCCATCACAACACACTTGCCTCAACCACGTGCAACGGATTGGCGGGAAGAAGAGGGCACTTCCGGGGGAACACCACCTGCACATAGGCATCACACACTCACAATCATAGCCTCCATACAGTACACAAACCCCCATCTAACCCGACATTGCCAACTACTCGCAAAACCTAAAAACAGAGGTTCTGTCCCGGCGGGACAGCAGCCTTGCAAAAGGCATAACTTGAGTTCTGGGACTCCGAATGAATTAAACGAGTACACCCTCGCGTAGCCTAGGAAATTTCCCAACTTTCTCTAGGTATAAGGAAAGTCTGATTCGGCCTCTAAAGTTGTTTAATCTACAGATTACCGAGATCTGTTCCAATTACGTCACAGATTTTTAGGCGCTCGGTAAAACAGCCATAACTTTCAAACGGCTGATCGGAATTTAACGTGCTTTACGTCCACGGAAAGATAATTAAATTATATACAACTTCCTAGAAGTCCGTACGGTCGGATTCGGATTATAAATCGACGGAAACTCGAACCCTAGTTCGACTGCTCAATCTGCCCGAAAACAGAAACGTGGACAAGTTTAGATCTAACCCAAATTACTTCAATCCAGCGCCTCCAATTGATCTAAAAACTTGATAAACACCCTAGTAACAGTACCTAGATCATCCCCAAGGATTCCCAAGGTCATACCTTTGGCCGACGAACAAATCTCCAATGAATCCCCTCGCTCCTCGCTCCTCGCTCCACGTTCCTCGCTCCTCGCTCCACGGGATGACTCCACAAGGTGCAGGGGTGGGGAGGCCACCCTAGGGCAGCAAGGGGTGGAGGGGAGGTGGTGTGGAGGTGGAGAGGTGGAGGGGGGGCGCACGGCTAGGGGATGGGGAGGGTGGCGGCTAGGGCTTTGGGTGGGGGAGGAGAGGTGGGAGGTGGAGGGGGATGTGTGGGCGCATAGGGGTGTGGGGGCGCCCATATAAGGCTGGGAAAGCCCTCCCACCAGCCCCCAACACTGATTCTGTGTCCAAGGAGGAGCCCTAATCCATCCCACCAAGGCCCACAACCCCTCTTTAAGGCCCAAAAACCCCCGGAAATGCCCAAAAACCCGGAAAGCGGCCGAAAGCGTTATTAACCTCCAATTCTTATGGTTTTAACCTTATTTCCACATCTCATACTGTATTTAACCTTATCATGTTCAATAATTAAGGATACGACACTCCGAGGTGTCACAACTTTGTTGAGCATCTTCTTTGTCCGTTGCTTATTTTTGTCCTTGCTCTCTTTTGGCCGGAAGGACTTGGAGGGGTTGCTTTGCTCCTTCTCCTCTTTATCTTTGTTCTTGAAACAGTTAGCACGGATGTGCCCGGCCTTGCCGCAGTTGTAGCAGTGGATGGAGGCTCCTCTTCTCTCCCTTGATCTCATGTAAGCTGCATTGACACGCTTGGAAAGAAGAGCAAGTGTATCTTCTGGTATTTGATCTAGCTGTTCATCACTAAGAGCACTCAAAGCAGTAATGGAGTATGATGATGAAGAACTAGTAGCATTATTATATGAAGAATTAGCATTAAGAGCCATAGAATTATCATTGGAAGTTCTTGAAACAATGTCTATCTCAAAAGTCTTGAGACTAGAATATAGTTTATCCAAAGTCATTTCACTCATCTTATGAGCTTCCCTAAAAGCGATCACTTTCATTTGCCAGATTTTAAGATCAAGAGATGATAGGAAATGTCTAGCATTTTCAGAGTCAGTGTACTTTACATCTACAGCTCTAAGATTGTTTAAGATTCTGTTAAAGCGAGCAAAACAATCATCTAGAGATTCTCCAGAGTTCATTTCAAATCTAGTGTATTCCTTTTTAAATTGATCTTGCCTAGCTTCTTTTACAGAGTCAGTGCCCTCATGATAATCTTGAAGAGATTTCCAAATTTCATGAGCAGTGAGTAAATGACAGACTCTATCGAATTCTTTTCTAGCAAGTCCTTGAAGCAATATGTTTCTAGCTCTATTATTGTTTTCAACATCTTTTTCAAACTCGATTTTATCAATATCATCATTAGAAGGAAGCTCGTATGAAATTTTTACCTTGCGCCAAATCGCATTACCTTGAGCTTGAAGATATGCAGTCATTCGGATCCGCCAGTGGGGGAAGTCTGTGCCATCGAAGATTGGCGGCTTGTTCGAGTATTTCTCCGTTGCCATAACTTACCGTTTACTAATCACCTGTTAAGATGGATTAGTAGAGCCTGGCTCTGATACCACTTGTAGGACCGAGTAGGCAACTAGAGGGGGGGGTGAATAGATGCCGAATAAAATTCAACTAATTTTTTCGGAAAAATAAAGACCCCTAAAAAACGGAAGAATATCTAATATTGAGAGATCAAAACCCTAGATTAATTAGCGAGACAAGACGAACAAAAATCAAAACTAGTTCTATCAAAAATTCGAACAAACCTTCTAATCAAGAATCAAAGAAAAAAATAAGAGAATATTGCATAAACTTATTTTTTTTTTATTCCAAAGCCATCTTCAACAAGATGACACCAAAAAAAAATTCTTCTAATCTTCGATGATTAGAAAACCCTAAACAAAATCTCTAATCTCACAAGATTAGAAAACCCTAAACAAACTAAAGAGAGCACAAAAGCTTTTCTTTGTTGTAGGCACCTTTTGCTTCTTGCCCTATTGCCTTGGATGAATCTCTAACCCCCTAGAACCCCCTATTTAAAGGGCTCCATAGCAGTTGATTCCTTCTTGTATACGGCAAACCGGCTGGCTCTCCACGTCCTTGGCTGCAAGTCTCATACTCGGACACGAAAACGTACAGACCGCACGGCGCAAACGACGGCTGTCTCACGTCTCCTTCTCGGACTCGTATCAATCCCACCTGCGTTCACACACACGCACACAGCATGCAACTCACGCCACGCACTCTCTCCTGCTCGACGCACACACACATGCATGCAGACACACGCACACATGCAACTCACGCACACACACATGCATGCACCACTCACACCATGCACACACACACACTAGTATGCACACACACATGCATGCATACTCACACACTCACATGCATGCACACACACATGTACGTACACACACACTTGCATGTATGCACACACATATGCACACACACACTCTAAAAATTGTATACACACGTACGACCACCTGCCGCTACGCTGCAACGATCTCGACCTCACGTGCACCGTTTCTCTAGTCCGAAACATCTCGCATGACACCCTCGACCCTCACGACCTCAGTTCCTCCCTTGAACCTAGTCTCGGTCCCGTCATCGACCACGTTCGACCTCGAGCAACACCTGCACGTGAACAAAAATAAAAAAACAATTTCCGAGCCCAAGTCCACGACTTGACTCAAATTAATCCATACAACCAACTGGTTTCAGATCTTTTTCAAATAAAGAAACCAAAAAATAAATCGGTTCAAATTGGTTTCAAATCTTTTTCAAATACTGAGCCAAAAACAAATCAACTCAAATCTTTTCAAATCTCTTCGAATATTCAAATACTCATCATCAAAAACACATGGATCAAAAAAAACAATGATCCTTCAGGGCTGGTGCAAGGGGCAGTGCAGCAGCCTTGCTGCCCCAAAAACCCCTCCACATGGGCCCGTACTTCCCCCACCTTTGGCCCAATTCATCCCCCTAAGGCCTAACTAGCTCCCTCTAGGCCCAAACTCCCGAAAACGGCCCAAAAACGCGATTAAACATCATACCATAAAGCTTTAGTCTCTAATTTCACATTTTATAATATCACACCATTCCGTAGTGTCACAGTTTGGGCCTTTCCGGGGAAGAATTTGGGCCTTCCGGGGGAGTTTGGCCTTGGGGGACCTTTGTGGGCCGAAGGTGGGGGAGAGTTGGGCCTTTTGGTGGTGTTTTTGGGTAGCAAACCTACTGCCCTGCCCCCTCCCTTGCACCACACCTCGTCCCACACAACCCTAGGCGCCCCCTCCATCCCTTGCGCCTCCCCTTGCCTCCCCTAGCCACCACCTTCCTCCCCACCACCCCTAGCCAGCCCTAGGTGAGTTCCACCCCCACCCCTTGCTGCCACGCCCTTCCACTTCGTTGTCCTCACTGTTGGGGAGCTCCGCGATGAGATGATCCGGCAAGATTGGCGCGTGGAGTGAGATCGTGCGACCGGGAGGAGTTTTCGTCAGTTCGTCATTCGTCGGGCTAAGGTATGGTGATGGGAGATCCTTGGGGTGGATTAGGTGCTGTGCTAGTGGTGTTTTTGATGATTTAGATCCATGTTTAGGTGCTGTTCCTAGATGAGATTAGGGAAATTCCTTTGCTGTCCCACGTTCTGTCCTCGGGCAGATTTGCACCCCAACCTAGGGCTTAAGTTTTCGCAATGTTAGAGGCGTCTTATAATCATCCAGATGTCATGAAAGTTGTAGACAATTGAATTATATTTAATTAGAAACCAGGAATGTTAAATTCAGCCCAGCCGTTTGAAAGTTATGGCTATTTTACCGAATGTTGTCAAAACTGTGACGTGATTGGGACAGATCGTGTTGATCTGTAGATTAGACAATTTTAGAGGCCGAATCAGTCTTCACGAATACTTAGAAAAAGCTAGGAAATTTCCTAAGCTTCGAGAAAATGTACTCGTTTGCTTGATTTGGAGTCTTAGAAATCAAGTTATGCTAGTTGGAAGCCCGCTGTCCCGACGGGACAGATTCTCTGTTTTTGGGTTTTGGGAGTAGTTTGCGAAGTCAGGGTAGATGAGCGCTTATGTACTGAATTGTGGGCAAGTTTTGAGCGTGTTGTACCTATGTGCAGGTGGTGTGACCCTGGGAGTGCCCTCAACTTCTCGCCACTCTGTCGCTCACAGTTAAAGGCAAGTGTATAGTAGTGGGTGTGGTTTAGGGTGCCATAGTGTTTGAGATTGAGATAGTCTATTTATGATTATGATATGATGCCATGATTGATTCTTGCAAGTGACATGATAAAAATGATTTATTATAAGGCTATGCAATGATTAGTTGAGTTTATGTGCAAGTTTTTTATGTTATGGCATATTTGCATAGATAGCATGAGAACTGGTCAGGTCGATGAGAAAGTCATAACTAGTCCGGTGAGGTCGGTGAGAAAGTTATGACTAGTCCAGAGCGCCATTGAGAAAGACCTACCTCATGATTCCATCCACAGTTGTGAATGGAAGCGAGGAGTAGGCACCTTCCACGGGCTGGAAGGGAAAAATGGGGTGCACACCGATAGTTGTGCACTCGGCAATACCGGTATGTGCTAAGCAAGGAGTCATATGCATTGCATTGCATGAATGGAATGATATTGAGATGCTCATCACATTCTATGAGATGTTTACGAAGATGATCATGAGATGTTTATAATAATGTTAAATGAAAGGTTAACGAAATTGTTATGAATGTTATTATTGCCTACTCCACTGCTATACACTTTACTGAGTGATGAACTCACGCTTGTGTTTTACGATGTTTTTAGGGTACCATGAAACCGGCATGCGAGAAAGGGGCTTAGTAGCACATCTTTATGAGGTTTCCCTCATATAGAGACATCTACAAACTTTACCATTCGTAGTTGTGATAATAAGTTAATGCGCTGAAAACTTGGAGTATGCTTAATTGTGTGCTTGGCCATATTATTTGATTCGTTAGCTCATGAAGTGGTTGAATGCTTTATTCTGGACTTATATTGTTGCTATGCCACCTGTTATTGCTGTTTTAAATGTCTTGCATTATGCTATATCTTGTGATCTCCTTGTTGTTGCTCCGAACCATGGAGAAACAGAGGAGATGCTGCCGAAATTTTCGGTTTTAGCATTTGCATCCTTGCTGTAATTTATCTTTATTTGTGGTATTTAGATGCTATTTATTCTATGTTTGGTGACATCCAGGGCATACTAGATGTCGGGGTGTTACACTCTGTTTTCGGCTGGGTTTATTGTCCGATTTGGAGGCCTTCGGGGTATCTCTAGCATGATTGACCTTGAGATAGCTGTAGGGCATCCTCTTATGAGTAATTAGGAGCTGAGTTCACTCCATTTGGTTAAGCGAATTAAAAGATTTGCTCGTTGAAAGGCTTTCATCCCCATTGGGTAGATTTATGTTTTTCCGGGGTTTCGGAGTGTGTCGTTAAATCGATCTCGCGTTAAGTCTTACGGTTGTTTGGTTGGCATGTTTTTGAGTGGAATTGCATCTATTTGCAGGTGGTGTATCTTCAGGTGGGGTCTCACGCTCGCGTCCCACCTCGTTGCGTGGTAAAAAGGCAAGTGCATGGTAGAGTCTTAATATGAATCGACGGCACTGAATATCAAAAGTATCCCATATTTACTCACTGTTTTTTTTAGTAATCATTCTTGCGTATGGTAGGCTGAATCATTGTTATCGATCAAGAGTTGCCTTGTTATGAGCATATTGGTGCATGTGTTGTTCTTGTCCTATTATGAGCATGTTGGTGCATATGTTGATCTTATGCATATGCTTATTTTTAATGCATGTGGTTGTGATGAGGTGAGTGGGTTGTCGAGACCCGAATTTGCAAATCTGGACCCTCTGTGTATTCAGCACTAGTCCAGGATCACGCTAGTGCACACAGTCTCAACATCGGTAAATATCACATTCATACACATCGATAGCAATAAAGTACTTTAATTAAGATAACCAAACTGGTTGCTCGACCTTATGGTCAAGTTACAAGAGTACGCCACACAGGGTGAAAACTTATTAAAAGAGAAATAACTGCAGCAGAATAAAATAGATTTCGTGGCGCCATCCTGTATACCACAGGCAACTGACTGGGCCCGCTCCCTAGTTAGATGGCTCCTCCTCGTACTCTTCCTCCAAGACTGGCGTTGACTCTTCTTCAACTGATGTTGTATTATGACAAGGGTGAGTACTTGGTACTCAACAAGTCATGCACAGAATGCAAGCTAATATTCTACATGCATGGCTTATTACAAAGGATAGGCTAACAGGTTCATTTGCAGTAAAGTAGCATGAGTAAATACAATAATAGATTGCAAGCGGTAAAACAATAATGAATAGAGTACTTTTCACAATGATATCACAAGTACAACATTTTTCGATCCTAGGCCCAATTCATCATTCCAAACCAACCATCTTTCCAAAGTCAAGTCATTTTTGTGAAAGTCTAACCCTTGACTGTAATTCCCGAGCAATATCCAATGCCGCGGACTTGGCTATTCGAATAGATTTTACGCTCTGCAGAGGTTATGCACTTTACCCACAAGATACAGCCAAACACCACAAAGGCGAGTGTCCATAACAATGTCTTTCGGAAACTTCTAACAGCACAAGTGGGCCTCCTCGGTTATTGCACACTAACCCTTCCCTTAACAAAGGTGAAGTCTAGGCTAATCAACCGTTAGATGGGTACCTGGCCGCAGCCCCGGTACGCTCCCCCGTACAACTACACAAAAGGTATAGTTGACACCCCGAGGTCCCACAGATACGTTATTAGCAACTTAATCAACTAGGTCTGGCCCATTACAGACATGTGGTTGCACGTTTGACGCAGTTCAAAAGCTTGCAAGGTTAAGTCCTTAGGGTGACAAGGGCAAGACTACCCGAAGAACCAAATCAACTTCCCCGGTGCCAAAACTGGCCCACCCGATCATTCTTGCCACATGCCCCGGTCTAAATCTATTTATCAAACCCCAGTTGATTACCATGCACCACGTGCCATCGATAACAACGTCAATAACACATGACACTTCTCAAAAATATGTTCCATATGTCATTAAGTCAATGTTAACATGTAATTATCCAAAATCATGTTGTGACTACGTGGCAGGTCTAAGCAATATACTACAACGGTCTAATTACCCATGTTGGCAATTTAATAATATCTAACTAAATAATCCACAACTAGGGTGACAAGGGTTTATGGCACATAAGTAATTAATCAAGGTGTCCTACTGCAATTTGGCATTTATCTAATTCGCAGAAATAATTTAAACAATTTCTAATTAAATTAGCATGCAATAATTTAAATTAAATTAATTTTAAAAATAGGATCAATATGGTCAAAGCATAACTTGCCTTCAAAGAGTACTTGATCTTGGTCTTGAGCTGGCTCCTGGATCAACACTTCTCCTTCGAAGCCCTCGGGTACTTCAACGTCTACTCGTAACGCGTGCAAATAGCAATAAATAAATAAAACAGTACATACACATTGCTCAAAAGTTCAAGTAAAATCCATAAACAGAAAGAGCATAAATTTACAAATTTTTAGAAATTTGAATCGCCCAAATCGGAGTTAAAATGCAAAAGTTATAATTGTTTAAAGTTTAAAGAATCTATTAATTAAATATAAACAAAGAAATTTTCATATTCAAAAATTAATTAAAATTCATATTTAAGTAGATATCAATTTTATAAAAATTTAGAAATTGGAATCGTTCAAATCGGAGTCAAAACACAAAAGTTATAAGTATTTGAAGTTTGAAAATTCAAATAAATCAATAAACCGGATTAATTCATTTATTTTTCTATTGAAAAATCCATTTATTGCGTCAGCATGACATATGGACCAATCAGAAGCCGCCACGTCGCCTTGGGTCCATGGACCCGTCGCACGGCTCGGCTTGGTCCACCGTGGACCTGGCCCACGGGTACATGTCTCACTGACATGTGGGACCCCTCGGATGACGTCAGCACTGACATCACCACGTTCGGCTGACGGCACTGACACGCGGCCACATTGACGTCACGCGTGACGTCAGCGACGACTGGGGTTGACCCGTGTCGCTTTGGTTACTGGCTACGTGGCACGATCTGGGCCGTCGGTTTGAAATCCAACGGTCCAGATTAGATCTAACTTCACGTGTTTTGGATCTACGCGGTTGATCTGGACCGTACGATATAGATTGGACGGTCGAGGTCCAATCGGATTACACCGCGTCACGGGCGACGTGGCATGATCCGGGCAGTGACACGTGGCTTGATCTACGTCATTCGATTTCGATCGGACGGCTGTGATTGGATCTAGCACGGTGCAAATACGGCTACGTGGCTCGATCTAAGCCGTTGGATCTAGATCCAACGGTTAGGATCTAGCCAAGGTCAACACGGTTGAGGCTACGTGGCGCAGTCTAAACCGTTAGATCTAGATCTAACGGTCCAAAACGCATATGGGCTCTAGGGTCTAGGGGAAGCACGTGGCTAACCTGAGTCGTTGGATGGAGATCCGACGGCTATCCGAGCTCAAAGCGGCGATGGCGGGGCGGCGGCGCTAGCAGACCGGAGTCGGGGAAGATGACGCGTAGAACAGCGTACGGTGCGGTTCCGGCGAAGGGTGTGGTGCGCCCAGACCCTCCTTGACACGGCGATCCCGAATCTGGACTTGACGCGACGGGAAACGGCTGGACGTGCATGGAAACGAGGAAGACTCGCGGCGGCTGTTCTTAACTTCGGTGAGCAATCTTGCATGGATGGCGGCGGCTAGGGCTTCGAGACCTGAGGCTTTGGACGCGCACGGGATAGGCGAACCTCGTGGTGCGTGCGGCGCATTAAATAGCAGCCCCGGAAGGCGTGTCCCGCGCGAAAACGGTGGATTCCGGCGGAGTCCGACCCGAGCTCGGAGACGACGACGTGGATGCATCGCGTGCATTCGTTCAGCTCGGATCCAACGATCCACCGCACGCGCACATGCGGACGAAGCGTGGCCGTTGGATCGAGATCCAACGGTCGCGCTGCTAGGGTTAGGGTTGGACTCCGGTCTGGCTCGAATGTGGTTCGGGTCGGACTCGAGTCAGACTCGGGCCCGGCTCGGGTCGAAGTAACAGTGAAACCCACTCGATTTTCCAGCGATTTAATATTCAAAATAATTTCTAGAAATTCAAATAATTCAAGAAAAATAGCAGAATATTCAGAAAAATTCCCGAAAAATTCTGGAAAATACTTTTAGACATTTTGGACTCAAATAAAATATTTCCAACAAAATTTATTTAAAATTTTTAATTCTTTAATTATTTCAAAAGGGAATAAATTCATATTAAATCCAAATAAATTCCAGAAATTTAGCAAAGTGTAAAATTCCTTTTAAATTCATGAAAAACAAAAATTGGGGTGTTACAAACCTCACCCCCTTAACAGAATCTCGTCCCCGAGATTCAAAGCTTACTAAGGAATAGGTTCGGAAACTCTTTCTTCAAATCCTCCTCGCGCTCCCAAGTTGCTTCACTCTCTGCATGGTTGCTCCACTGAACTCTGCAGAAACGTGTCGATTTATTTCTTGTCTCTCGATTCATGGTGTCCAAGATCTTTACAGGGTGCTCCTTGTAAGTAAGATTCTCTTGCAATTCTATTGACTCTAATGGTGTCTGCTCATCGGGTACTCGAAGACACTTCTTCAGTTGTGACACATGGAACACATCATGCACACCTGCCAACGACTGCGGTAACTCCAACTGGTAAGCAACTTCGCCTTTGTGTCTCAAAATCTTAAATGGCCCGACATAACGGGGTGCGAGTTTCCCTTTGGCGTGGAATCTCTTAACTCCCTTAAGAGGTGTAACCCTAAGGTACACGAAATCCTCTGGTTCAAAGCTCAAGTCTCGGCGACGGTTGTCCGCGTAACTCTTCTGTCTTGACTAAGCTATCTGCAGTCTTTCCCGGATCATGGCAATCTGCTCTTCGACTTCTTGAAGAATGTCCGGCCCAAAGATATGGCGTTCACCTGTCTCATTCCAGTTCAATGGCGTTCGACAAGGTCGACCATGCAGTGCCTCAAAAGGTGACATCTGTAGACTGGCCTGATAGATATTATTGTAGCTGAACTCCGCATACGGCAAACTTTTATCCCAAGATGTAGCATAGGCCAATGCACAAGCTCTTAGCATATCCTCCAGAATCTGATTAACTCTTTCAGTTTGCCCATCCGTCTGCGGGTGATATGCAGTACTGAAGTTTAAACGGGTCCCCATGGCTTCATGCAACTTATTCCAACGATCCACCGCACGCGCACACGCGGACGAAGCGTGGCCGTTGGATCGAGATCCAACGGTCGCACTGCTAGGGTTAGGGTTGGACTCCGGTCCGGCTCGAACGTGGTTCGGGTCGGACTTGAGTCAGACTCGGGCCCGGCTCGGGTCGGGTCGGAGGAACAGTGAAACCCACTCGATTTTCCAGCGATTTAATATTCAAAATAATTTCTAGAAATTTAAATAATTCAAGAAAAATAGCAGAATACTCAGAAAAATTCCCGAAAAATTTCGGAAAATACTTTGAGACATTTTGGACTCAAATAAAATATTTCCAACAAAAATTTATTTAAAATTTTTAATTCTTTAATTATTTCAAAAGGGAATAAATTCATATTAAATCCAAATAAATCCAACTAAATTCCAAAAAATTCCAGAAATTCACCAAAGTGTAAAATTCCTTTTAAATTCTTGAAAAGCAAAAATTGGGGTGTTACATGGGTTCACAATGGTTTTGCTTTGTTGACTGTGTTGTTGCAAGTTAGTTGAGCCATGAAAATAAACATTGCATCCTTTGCATTCAAAGCATTCAACGGGCCAGGTCGGTGAGTAAGTCATAACTAGTCCGGGGAGGTCGGTGAGAAATTATGACTAGTCCAGAGTGCCCTGGTGTAAAACCTACTGTGGGGTAGGTACCTCCACGGGATGGAGGTAGAGGGGGAACATCGACGGGTGTTACCCCAGCTGTACCGGTATATGCCTTCAAGATGCATTCATGAGAAATGTAATGTGCATGGTGAGCATGGGTCATAAGTGCATTGCATAGTGTTTGCGATGATGTGTGATAACAATTGATTTTGTGATTATGGTATGTGTCATGAGATGTGCATGGTGAGGATGATGTGTTTCTTATGTTTTAATTGAGCTATGGAATTCTTCCCTTCTCCTTGTTATTTAGTTATGATACTGATTCTGTTATTGTTCTTTTATGTACTTGCTGAGTCGTGGACTCACCCTTGTTTTTCTTTGTTGTTTTAGGTACCCAGAGGACTACTCGCCGGGTTGGGGCTTAGATCACCCTCACTTACTTCAGGACTCACATCTAAAATATAGCTTGGAAGAATGTATCTCGATGTTAGTTAATACGTGTTGGAGTCTTGAAGTAGTATGTGTTTGGTAAAGCTATTCTTGTATGAGTTTGTGCCGATGGTTCCTTTTGATGCATCATAATTACCTCCTGATGTTAAGGATGGATAGTTGTTCGAAGACCATGACCCTTTATATGTGCTTAGCGGGTCATGATGGTTAGACGTTATTTGTTGTTTCATATTACTGATTGTGATCTCTTTGTCTGCTGAGTGGATGCCCTAACTTTTTAGGGGAGGTGCTGCCGAAATTTTCATCAAGTTTAGCAACCTCCTAGTCGATCGCTTGTTTTGCAAATTTTATCCCAGTGTTTTGGTAGTTGTTGGCATTGGAGAGTGTAACATTTGGGGCATAGGGTGCTGGGGTGTTACAGGCATGGTAAAAAATATTCCAATTTCCTCTTTTAGTCTAGATCTAAACCTTAACAGTAAACCCAAAATATGGAGCACAACAGTTGGAAAATACTCATCGTTGACAAGGCACTGTTCTTTAACAAGGACAAACAAAGATACTACTTGATTGATCCAAGGTACCTGCATCAAAAGAAAAATTTTCCGTATCAAAGTTAGGCAAACAAGAATGCTCCATATCCATTTCTACATTCTCTATTTTATGCCTTCCTTCCCATCAATTGCTAAAAAATGTTCTTTCAGCTTCTATACCTAAAAATTACTAGAAGAACATGATAACATATCATATAAGACTACTTGAGATGAGAAACCAATGAATACAAGGCAGAATTAATGAACAGAGTAAATTACAGCTGCATTAAATTACTTGCACTCGAGATTCTAAGGTATGGAACAGCTAGAAACAAAGTGTCAGGTTTGCAAAGACACATATCAATCTCTAGTCCAATTAGTAGCAAAAGTGATAGCAGATTTCAAGCCATCATAAAATTAAAATGTCATACGCGATGTAGATCTATATGATTCCTAGTTAGCACATAGCAAAAAAAAAAAAAATTGGGATCTGATCCAGATCTACTTCCATACCAAGCAAGTCAAAATTATTATCAAAAGATGTAAGGAAGGCAAAGCTCCATGTTGGAATTTGCACAAGCACCATGGGAACTCCTTGGCACCAGCCTCGACGTTGTTCGACCCTTTGCCGCCATAGCTGATCTTGGACGCGGCCTTGATTCCCTTGAGCTTGATCCATAGGCAGTCGAGGCACAGGATGAAACCATCGGCGCTCTGGATTAGGAACACCACGACACACGTGTTGACCAGGAACTGTAGCGCCAGTGCGAGGTACTCGGGGCAAACGTGTACTCGGTGGCGAAGAGCCCTCAATGGTAAGCAGGTCGGGGACGGCGAAGGCGAGCACACGTTCTTGCCGTGCGCCCCACCTTGCCCCTCACTGCGGGTGACCCCAACACCGCCACCTCGGGCGGAGGCGAAGAGTTAGGGCCGAAGATGGGGGGATGCGAAGTTAGGGTGGAAGATGTGTGGTAGGAATCTTGTATGCACGAGGACGAGCAGTAGAATCAATTATGCTTAGGAACTGATAGCAATACTTACTACCCATATCTCTATCGGTTATGTTTAGAACCGATAGCAATACTATTGCTCACATCACTATCGGTTTTCATTAGGAACCGATACACATAACAACACTTATCACTATCGGTTTTCATTAGGAACCGATACAAATAACAACACTTATCACTATTGGTCTTTATTAGGAACTGATACAAATAAGAACATTATCACTATCGAGACATCACAATCGGTTCTAGATAAGAACTGATTGTGATGACCTTGTTTCCAAAAATACAGATTAAAGTACACATATCACAATCGGTTTTTTTTTTCTGAAAAGTTGGGAACCGACACAGATGAAACGATATTGATGTACTATTCTGTAGTAGTGAATTCAGTACTTAAAATAGTTTTAACCATACATGGCGTTAAGTCGCTAATGATTTTTTACAGCATTATTCTCTAAAAAATTACTTTTATTCTCGCGCTCTGCCGATAGTGTTGCCGCGGGATGTGACCGTGAAGATATGCTGGAAGTTTATATATCCTTCCTATGTACGCTGAGCTAGGATTCCATTCTAAATAACCCTAGCATTATCATATGCTTGATTTGATTGGATTGTACAGTAAATGAAAATGCCTCCGATAAGAAAAGTATCAAAAGCAACACACACAGATATATTAATTATATCAGTTTGGCACAAATAGAAACACTAATACATTGTTGCATAACCTAAATTACTTTATTGTGGATTTTAAGGGTTTTTATTGCGGTTCCACAATTGCCACATAAAAGAGAACAGAAAGTAAGAAAAAAAGCTAACGAGGATTATCAACTAGGTTAATATTTTACGGTTAATGACTATCTAAAAAGTAGGCCCACATTTGGGAACTAGTTAACATAATGGCTATGTGAACAACCATAATTCAAATGAGACCTTATTCTCTTTAGTAATAATTAACTGGTCGGAGACTATGACAATCAGTTAAGACCAGGAGACGACCAATCTTGGGCAATAATGGCCAATCATGTGGTCTTATAAAACCGATAAGGTAAATTGGTCGGAAGACAAGAAAGTTTCCCACATCATTAATATGACAACAGTTATTGGTGCATCTGGCAACTTATGATGTGTCGAGACCCTCCCTTTTTGCATAGACTACCGAGAAGGTCTCATGACACACTGTACTAGTTTCATGATCAGTGGCTAGTACACACATTTACAATATTGTCATCACATCCATACACAATATCACGATTACACTAACGGGAAGCAGTTTATACAAAAATACCTTTTTTATGAATAAAGTCCTGTGGAAGATACAAAAAACATAACCAGTATGTCTAAGCCCATAATATTCCATAGGTAACTGACAAGGAAAAGCCTAGTAGAAATCGTCATTGTAATCTCCGTGACATGCGATGAAATATGTATCGTTAGGGACTTCGCTTTCTTCGCCTACTAAATATCAACAATAAGAAAGGTTGAGTACTTTCATATTTAGCAAGACTTGTAGTGTATCACAAATATATATAATAAATGCTGACTATATCAAAAGGAAAGGCTATCATGGCTAGTTGCATAAAGTGAATTTGAACATGAATATCAAGTAGTAGATTGTAAACTGAATTTGTAAAAACAAGTTTGACAGATATGTAAATTACACGTAATAGCAGCATCAAATGTAACAACTCATAGTCCTCCATTATTGTGAGCATCGAACCATTTCCTGCCAACTCTTGGCATAAAATCTGAAATAAAGCTTTCCACTAAATTTTCCAATTTAACCCTTTTTATGAAAATACCAAAACTCCAACTAATGTTAGTGCACCAAGTTTCTCATAACTGAGAGCATATATTTTTGAAAAGTTTTACATTCTGTAGAGATATACATCTCTACACACAAGACATGATCAATTCTTTTTGCCGCTATTTTCACTCTTCCTTTAGCGTGTGGCCAAGAGGTCATGGCATGAACCTTTACATCACCTAGAATGTGAGACCCCGGATCAGCTATCCGAAATCTCCTATGTATTTCCATACTAGTCCCAGATCAGTAGCTAGTACACACAGTCACAGTGATACTTCATTGCCGAACATAACGAAAATTGTAACATAAATATTCAAGTATGGGCCACATGGCCACTTATTACAATATTCGGTCCAAAGACCGGAGACAAAGCAGCGGAAAACGAAAGAAAGAACAAGTGAACACCACAACGCCACAGGCGACGACTAGAAACGCAACTAGTTCTCCTGGCAATCCTCCTCGAACTCCTCCTGGTAGAACTCGCCCTCCTCAGCTGCATCTTGATAATTTTCTGATGATGACAAGTTGATGTAGCACGTGAGTACAAAAATACTCAGCAAATCGGGGAAAGTATGATCATGTGGGGCTTTCCAAAGGAAGCTTAATAGGGTTCGTTTGCATAATGCCACATTTTATTAAACCATACTTAAGTAATAATTTTCACAAAGCATCTTTTAACAATTCTTTTTAACAATTGAATTATTTAATATTGTAGTGAGGTTCTATCCACCATCACTAAATATAAAGGCTCTATCCGCCAACTTTAAAAAAATCAAGGTTAATCATATGACTCCATCCGTCAAGTATAAAACAGGTTCTATCCACCTGGTTGGCTCTATCCGCCAAACAACATCCGAGAGTTCTAACCACTCCCGAATCCCAAAACAAAACACTTTTCAGTTTTTAAAACCAAAATCAAAGTCTACCAATATGAAAGCATTCTTCGCTTTGCCCTTGACCGTAGGCACGGCTATTCGAATAGTTTTAACTCTGCAGAGGTGTACAACTTTACCCACAAGACAAGATATTCCCTTGAGGCCATGCAATTAACACACTTCCTTGGGTGTGCCGGCAGGGATATCCTGACAAGGCCGTTACAATGTATCTACCTAACTTGACCCACCCGCTGAGGTTTCACCGCTGTTAGGGTTCCATCCGCCCAGTACAGAAGCCCCCTCTTGCGCCGTGTGAGAAAAACGACATTGCCTCTATCCGGCACTCACATTCAACCGAGTGGTGAGTCTAAGCTAGGCTTCTACAAATTAGTTGGCCAGGTCGTACCATTATAGACATGTGGTAGTACGGTTATGCTTAGAATGGACAATCACAAGCGTCGGTCCTTAATTGACTTGGGGCGGTACTTGCACAAGACAGCTAGTGCTCCATCCGCACCCACCCGACAATCCAATCCGCCCAAGTCCAAATCATTTTCCTTTTCTTTTTATTTTAGAAAACAGTACTAAAAGCATAATAATAACCTCCAAATCATATTTGAAATCATTCTTTTGGAGTAATCCCGCCCATGGGTTGTTTTCATCGGAAAAGGTCCTAAGCAATTCTACTGTACTATGTAACAAAGGGTACCATATAAGCATAAGCATGGTATAACAATGTCCTAAGGTTACAAGTAATAGGGATGTCAATCACAAAGGGGAAAATTTGAATGGAGTCAAACGGAGTCCGGACGGAGAAGATATGAGCTTCCGAAGTTTGAAAATCCTGAAAAATCGAAAGCGAGGGAATATTCCGCGGAACATTCCTTTCCCATTTTTTTTCTGAATTTTTGGAAATATATGTGTCTATGGCTTGTGGGTCCACCATGTCATTGAAGGGATCTTCTTCCTCATATCTCTTTGTCCATGGCAAGAAATAGAGGATGGGGAGGAGATCATGGGGGCGCCGGCAAGGGGCACGACGGCGGCGACGCACGCTGCATGCGGCAGGCTCGGCGCCACGGCGGTGATAGGGCTAGGGGGCGCGGCGGTGAACGGCGGCGGGCCGGCGAGCGGCGCAAGGTGGCGGGGAACTGGCCGGCGGCGGCGGCCGGGCGCGGGAGCGCGCGAGGCGGCCGGGCGGCGCGATGCACGCGGCGCGGCGTGGCCAAGACGCGGCGAGCAGCAGCGGCAGCGTGGCACCGGCCAGCGGCCGGCAGTCGGCGAGCGCGCACGGGCATTAGCCCAAACAGAGAGCTCCCAAAACCCAAAAATTCGGAATTTTGACAAGAAATTTGAATATAACTAAGCTAAAATGAGTAATGGATTACATGGGGAACCTCTAGAGGGATCTAGGATGGCAAGGAATTGAACAAAAACCTATCGGAAATGATGAATTCGACGATTATCAGCATAGCTCTTCTGTCTTGACTGGGCGGTCTTCAAATTTGCGTGGATCTGTCTGACTTGCTCTTCGGCTTTTTTCAGAATATCAGGTCCGATTATCTGCCCTCCTTCAGTGTCTTTCCAATACAAGGGTGTTCTGCATTTTCTTCCATACAGAGCTTCAAAAGGTGCCATCTTCAGACTGGCTTGATAACTGTTGTTATAGGAAAACTATGCATAGGGCAAATTCTGATCCCAGGAACCCCTGTACGTTAGAGCACAGGCTCTCAACATGTCCTCTAGGATTTGATTTATTCTTTCTGTCTGGCCATCTGTCTGGGGATGATACGCGGTACTGAATTTCAAATTGGTGCCCAATACTTCATGCAATTTCTGCCAAAACCTCGAGGTGAACTGGGAACCTCGATCAGACACGATCTTCTTTGGCACACCATGTAAACACACAATCTTGGCCATATACAACTCGGCAAGCTTGTCACCAGAATACGTCGTCTTTACCGGGATAAAGTGGGCCACTTTGGTCAATCGGTCCACGATAACCCAGATGGAGTCATAACCGGTTTTAGTTTTGGGAAGTCCGGTTATAAAGTCCATGCCAATTTCTTCCCATTTCCAGACAGGCACTTGCAAAGGCTGCAATAGCCCGGCGGGTCTCTGATGCTCTGCTTTTACCAATTGGCACACAACACAACGTGCCACGAAGTCCGCAACTTCTTTCTTCATATTGGACCACCAATATCTCTCTTTCAAATCTGCATACATCTTGGTGCCTCCTGGGTGAATGGAATAAACTGAATCATGAGCTTCCTTCAAGACCACGTTCTTGATTTCCTCTTGGTTAGGGACTACTATTCTTTTCCCAAACCAGACAGTACCTTGGTCATCTTCTGAGAATCCTAGGTGTTTCCCTTTCTTTAGGCCCTCTTTTAGGTCTGCAATACCTTTATCATTCTTCTGAGCCTCTCTAATCTGGTCCTCTAAGGTCGATTTCACTTCCAAATTGTAAATGCATCCTTTATTCACTAATTCCAGGTTAAGACGCCGAAATTCTTCACGAAGCGCTGGTTGGCCTTCTGGTATCATAACATTGTTGCAGTGAGCTTTCCTGCTCAAAGCATCCGCAACAACATTTGCTTTTCCAGGGTGATAATGAATTCCTACATTATAATCTTTCACCAACTCCAACCATCTTCTCTGCCTCAGGTTGAGATCGGACTGAGTGAAGATATACTTCAAACTTTTATGATCCGTATAGATCTCACATCTATTGCCAATCAAGTAATGCCTCCAAATCTTGAGCGCATGCACGGCTGCAGCTAATTCCAAGTCATGAATGGGGTAGTTTTCTTCATGAGGTCGTAGTTGTCTTGACGCATAGGCTATTACTCTTCCTACTTGCATCAAAACACATCCAAGTCCTTGTTTTGAAGCATCACAATACACTTCGAAATCCTTGTGGATATCAGGCAGAACAAGCACTGGGGCTGAGGTTAACCTCCTTTTCAACTCCTGAAAACTCTGCTCGCAAGCTTTAGTCCATTCAAACTTCTTTTCCTTCTTCAGAAGCTGAGTAAGAGGCCGGGCTATCTTCGAGAAGCCTTCAATGAATCTCCGATAATAACCAACTAATCCAAGAAAACTTCTAATATCCGGGACTGACTTGGGCTGCTTCCAATCCAAAACATCTCTTACTTTCGCTGGATTTACTGCTACTCCTGCAGCAGAAATGATATGACCCAGGAAAGATACTTATTTCAACCAAAAGTCACACTTACTGAACTTGGCATACAGCTGATGCTCTCTTAACGTCTCCAAGACTATCCTCAGATGGTCTTCATGTTCTTTTCTGCTCTTGGAATAGACAAGGATGTCATCGATGAAGACTACGACGAACTTGTCTAAATACTCCATAAACACCTTATTCATCAAATTCATGAAATAAGAAGGAGCATTGGTTAATCCAAAAGACATGACTGTGAACTCGTACAACCCATATCTAGTAGTGAAGGCTGTCTTCGGAATATCTTCTTTCCTTATCTTCAGCTGATGATATCCTGACCTCAAATCTATCTTGGAGAAGACTTGAGCTCCCTTCATCTGATCAAACAGATCGTCAATCCGTGGCAGCGGGTACTTGTTCTTGATGGTGACCTCATTCAAAGACCTGTAGTCTATACACATCCTTAGACTACCATCCTTCTTGGTGACGAAGATCACTGGCGATCCCCAAGGCGACGAACTGGGCCTGATGAATCCTTTCTCTTGCAATTCTTCGATCTGCTTCTTCATCTCAACCAGCTCGTTGGAAGGTAAACGGTACGGCCTCTTCGAGATTGGAGCCGTACCGGGTACAAGCTCAATCACAAACTCCACATCTCGATTTGGTGGCATACTGGGCAACTCTTCTGGAAACACATCCGGGTACTCATTGATTATCGGTACGTTCTCCAACGAAGTACCTTTCAAACGGTTTAAGGTGCTACCCCCCTTAGAGGAAAGATTAGATAAGAACTCCACTCTAATCCCCTCAGGGCTGGTAAGAGAGATAGCTCTACTGGCACAATCTATCTGCCCCTTGTACTTGGTCAACCAATCCATTCCAAGGATTACTTCTATACCGTTAGTATCCAATAGTATTAAGTTCGCTAGGAACTTTACCCCTTTTATTACTATATCCATTTTCGGAGAAACGGCAGTTGTTCTTAATTCTTTACCAGGGGATTGCACTAACAAAGGGTTTCTTAACTGTATGGTATCCCAGTTATGCTTTTTAACCAAGTATTCTGATATGAAAGAATGTGTTGCACCAGAATCAAACAAAACTGAAGCAGGTACTGAGTTCACATGGAACTTACCATAGACCACGTCTGGCGCATCTTGGGCCTCCTCCGCGGTGATATGGTTCACGCGTCCTCTTCCCGCCGACCTTGGCGTGCGCGGGGTCTGCGGGGTTCCTCTTCCTTGAGCCGGCGCTGGAGCGCGGGCTAGCGTTGATCCCAGATTGAACCTCACTGGGGTGACGGGCTGACGCTTCTAAGGGCAGTTGTTGGCGTAGTGCCCCATCTCCCGGCAGTTGAAGCACTGCACTCCTGCCATAGCAGTCCCACTCTTCTGAGCTTGAGCTCCTGCATTGCTGGTGAAAGGACCAACGATGTCGCCTAGAGGGGGGGTGAATAGGCGGATTAAAATTTACGCAGCGGAATAAAACGGGCCGAGCTGGTCAACCCGGAGTCTCCGGGTTTTGGTCCGGATACTCCGGCTTGTCCGGAGTGTCCGGTATTGAGTCCGGACTCTCCGGGTTAGCTGGCTCGGGAGCGCAATAAAAGCTACTCTAGCAAGCGCAACAAACTACTAGAAATAGAATGCAAGAGCAACCTAGAACAATTGCTAGACAGGATTTGAAATAAAGCTAAGCAAAGAGCTAGATCTAACTTTACACAATCAAATCCAAACAAGCAAGTCTAGGGAGAAAAAGAGAGAGCGAGAGACGCGATTTTTCACCGAAGTTCGGATTCTTGAAGGGAATCCTACGTCTCCGTTGAGGTGGCTCGGTCACACTTGAGCCGGGGTCTCTTTCAACCCGCTTTCCTCCCGGTGTTGCACAAATGCACTCGCCGGCTTCACTTCTTGTCTCTTCCCTTTCGGAGGCGAGACTCGCCTTCACAAACGACCGGGGCTCACCACACAAGTTGGTAGCTCCCGGTAACTCCTAGCCGTCTAGGAGACCTTCAACCTCCAAGAGAAAATAGCACCACGAAGAATCGCTTGGAGGATGAACTAGTGCTCAACAAGATGAAATGAATGCACTTAGCACTTTGCTTCTTCCTCTCCTCACCAAAAAGGATCAACAACCAAATTAATTGGTGGGAGGAAGTGGGGGCTCTATTGAATGCTTAGAGATGGTTAGGAATGGCTTGAATGCTGCTATGAATGAGCTCAATAGAGATCCTAGCCATTGGAGTGGAGTGGAGGCTTTAAATACCCTTTTTGAAAACTAGCCGTTACTCCCGTTTTTGAACAGGCCGGAGTGTCCGGACAAACAACCCGGAGACTCCGGGTTATCCGGAGACTCCGGACCAAATGTCCGGATACTCCGAACCAGCTGGAATCAAAAACAACCGAGAGGTCCAACCTGGAGACTCCGGACACAATGTCCGGATACTCCGGATTGAATCCGGAGACTCCGGACCAAATGTCCGGATACTCCGGGTTACCCAGTTCGGTTTCAATTTGAAACTTTTCAAAACTAAATGTAGGAGTGCTAATTAGAGATGCAATATTTGATGTTGAGCACATGCACATCCTAAAGTTGATTTCTCGTCATACCCTCTTAATAGTACGGCTATCCTTAAGACACAAATAAATAAAGTGATACAACTTTGGTCTTGATGCCGTCCTTTTGCTTTTGAGTAGACATAGGGCCGTCCAATGTCATTCCAAGCTCGATATGATCTCGATATCTGCAGTATTCTTGGATAAAACATTAGATCTCTTTAATTGTGTCATCATTAATCACCAAAACAATTTGAGGGGCCTAGATGCACTTTCAATCTCCCCCTTTTTGGTGTATTGATGACAACACAATTAATCAGCAAATAAAATAACGAGAATTAGACTTAGCTATAAGATTAAAAAGAGAAGCTCCCCCTAAATGTGTGCGTTAGAGGAATTTAGTGGAAACAAATGCGCATATTTAACAAGAGATAACCGAGAGCTCCCCCTCACACACAGCAATCCATGCATAAAATAAGCAATAAAGTCATTACATGGAGTAACAGAGTTCACAACATGAAATAAGCAAAGATAACAAGAGTCCACAAGCGAATAAATAAGCACAAGAACTCAAACGCCTCTCCAACGCGACTAAAGACGGCTAAGGACAACGCAGATATCACTCCCCCTTTGGCATCAAGACACCCAAAAGAGGGAGGAACACGAAGGATCACTCGTCGTCGCCTTCGTCGTCGGACGCGGAGTACTCGCTACCGGGGTCATCTCCAGCGGCAGGCGGAGAGGAGGAGGTGATGCCGAAGAGCTGATCTGCAGAGGTGGCATCGCTACTCTCCTCGGAAGACCCGGAGGAGTCATTTGGGAGACCGCTTCGCCATTGTGGCGGCGGATGCTGCGAATGTCTTGACCATTCTTCTTGATTTGCTTGCTCATCACCTTCTGCCTGGCGGAAATGTCGCGGCAAAGGAGGAAGACGTGCTTGAGCATCCGCTGAAGAGTGCCACTAGAAACCTCGGACTGCCCCGAAGAACTGGCAGGAGGCACGGCCGGGGTAGAGGTAGAGCACAAGCCACGACCTCGGCGAAGTCTAGCAAAGAGACCGAGGAGCAGCTGGAGGGGCTGGAGTAGACTGAGGACGGACCTTGTAAGCAAGATGCTCCTCATCTCTGACAAACTTCAGCCCACTCACTGAAGAGATCAAGGTCATCACGAAGGGTGCAAAGCTGCAACTGGCCATGTTGCTCTGAGCATTCTGTCTCATCGACTCCCACAAGAAATCAACAATGTCAAACGGGTGGGTGCGCTCGACGAGATGAAACAGCAAGTTCCTTCCATAGGAACTGATGGTAGAAGCATCTCCCTCCTTGGGAGAAAGAGTGACCCTCAACATTACGGCTGAGGACAGAGAACATCCTTCAGACCCTTGATGGTCCCCACTGTGAAACTCCTCGAAGTGTCATACAAAGCCTCCATCTGCTCAGGAGTCATCACTTTCTTTGCATGAAGCTTTGGACTGTCATTATATCTGAGATTGAGGACTCTGGCAAACCTCTTCTTGCTAGCCACATACCAAATCTTATCAGTCATCCACCATATGGCCTCATCATTCTTATCAAAGTACAAGGTGGCATAGAACTGCATGATAACCTCATTGTTCCAGTCATACTTGTATGCCATGATGTTCTTGATCTGATGCAGCTCGCAAATCTGAATGATCTCAAGAAGATCGATTGCTGCGGCAGCCCATGTATTCCCGATCAATGGTCTTCATGCGAACCACTTTGGGTGCTCAAGTGGGTATAGGACCGTCTCGTAATGTAATCAGGCCGAAACCGGTTCCAAAACCGGTCCACATACTCATCTGATGGAGCTCTAGAGGATCTTTCTTCTGTGCTCAACAATGGCTTTCCCCTTTCCAGATCCTGTGCGGTAATCAATTACTCTCATTGGGTTCACGGACATTGGATAGATCCACACGGGCTTGGCCTTGATCAGAGGACCAATGAAGTGCCCGAAGCCTGGCGGCTTCTCTTCGATCACTGGCCTGGCATGAGTATCTGCTGGATGCTCATCTGGATCGAGGATTGGCTGAGGTGGAGGAGACAGGACAGGTGCTGATCCTGGAGCTAGCTGGCCTCGAGGTCTGGAAATGGGTCTTTTGGCCACTCCAATTCTCTGCCTTTTCTGCGGAGGCTGCGGAGGCTGCGGAGGAGAATTGGTGGGACGCCCTGAGCGGGATCAACGCCAGGCTGCTCTTTGAGGAGGATCGCTGCCACCAGCTGTTCCCTGAGAAGGATCCATCTGACCAGATAGAGCGAACGAAAGGAATTAGCTGAGAATCGACGCGAAAAACAGCGAAGAGATGAATCTGGCCGAGGCACCCAACCCGGAGAGTCCGGACAAAAGGTCCGGATACTCCGGATTGCATCCGGAGACTCCGGACAAAATGTCCGAACACTCCGGATAGACCCGGAGACTCCGGACCCAGAGTCCGAACACTCCGGATTAGCCAGAGAGAGCGCACGGGCGGCCAAGAGAGGAACAATCCAACCCGCACAACTCAACAAATTGACTCTAGATTGCCACAAGAAGATTGGAAAGAGGTCTAGGGCACAATCTAGCACAAGATTTCGCGAGAATAGGGCCGCAGATTGGAACTCACCTCAACGGGATTGAAACCGAGAAAATGCGGGAGAATAGGGAGATCGACACTTCGATCTTGAGAACCTCCACGAGACGAGCCACACCCTAGAAGAGATGAAGCATGAGGAGAGGCTCAAAGAACCGCAAGAAAGAGTCCAATCCCGGAAGGAAAAAGATTAGGGCACAAAGAAACTTACCAAGATCTCAATCCAAGGGCGAGGAAGGGGTCCAAGATCCCTAGGAGATGGAGGAGAAGGTGAGAATCACGCCCTAGCCAAGAGGGAACACGAGAGGGAGAGACGCACGGAGAATAGGAAAGAAACTGAACCGCGCGGGATTTTGGGGTTTAACCGACCGCCCCAACCCGGAGACTCCGGATTTTTAGTCCGGAGACTCCGGTCCAACCCGGAGAGTCCGAACAAACAGTCCGGAGACTCCGAATGATCCGGAGACTCCGGATTGAATACCGGACAGTCCGGGTTGCCCAGTTCGGTTAGGAATTTGACACGATGAAGGATAGTTCAAGGAATTCAGCGGAGCGAGAGGGAGAAAGATTCCTAACATGTCAACTTGATACATGACCAGCGAACAATAAAGCAAACAAACTATGGTCACATATCAAATGACAAGATCAGAGGATCAAGAACCAACAACATTGAATAATTTCAAAGAAAAAAGAATGAATAACGTTTTGAAATTCATTTTCCATTCAACAAGCAATATGTGAGCACATGTCAAGCCACGTTACGAGAGTCTAAGATATTTAGTCCACTTCTCAATTCACAGAACCTTTTCTCGTCAAGAGGCTTGGTAAAAATATCGGCTAATTGATCATTTGTACTCACATGTTGGATATCAATTTCGCCTTTGGTTGCGTGGTCTCTTAGGAAATGATGGCGAATATCAATGTGTTTTGTACGGGAGTGTTGGACAGGATTGTTGGCAATTTTTATGGCACTCTCATTGTCACACAATAGTGGAACACTTTTGTAGTTTAGGCCATAATCACTCAAGGTTTGTCTCATCCAAAGTAGTTGGGCACAACAACTCCCGGCTGCTATGTATTCGGCTTCGGCAGTGGATAGGGCTACGGAATTCTGTTTCTTGGAAGACCACGAGACTAGGGACCTACCCAAGAATTGGCAAGTCCCAGAGGTACTCTTCCTATCCACTTTACAACCGGCATAATCCGCATCGGAATAGCCAATGAGTTCAAAGGAGTATCCTTTCGGATACCAAAGTCCGAAATGAGGAGTGTGCACTAAGTATCTCAAGATTCTCTTAACGGCCACCATGTGGCACTCTTTTGGAGCGGCTTGAAAACGTGCACACATACAAACACTAAGCATGATATCAGGCCTAGATGCACAAAGATAAAGGAGAGAACCGATCATCGAACGATATACCTTTTGGATGACCGGTTTACCTTCTTTGTCGAGGTCTAGATGCCCGTTGGCCTGCATAGGCGTCCTTATAGGCTTGGCGTCCTCCATTCTGAACTTCTTGAGCATGTCCTTGATGTACTTGGTTTGACAAATGAAAGTTCCTTCCTTGAGTTGTTTGACTTGAAATCCGAGGAAGAACTTCAACTCTCCCATCATGGACATCTCAAACCTTTTGGTCATTATCTTGCTAAACTCTTTACACAAATGTTCATTAGTAGATCCAAATATAATGTCATCGACATATATTTGGCACACAAATAAATCATTATCAATATGTTTAGTAAAGAGAGTAGGATCGGCCTTTCCGACTACAAAACCTTGTTCTAGAAGAAAGTCTCGTAGACATTCGAACCAAGCCCTCGGTGCTTGCTTAAGTCCATAAAGGGCTTTGTGTAGATAGTAGACATGGTCCGGGTGTTTTGGATCTTCAAAGCCGGGTGGTTGCTCGACGTAGACCATCTCGGAGAGTGGTCCATTTAAGAAGGCGCTCTTCACGTCCATTTGATACAGCTTGAAATCATGGTGAGTAGCAAAGGCAAGTAATATTCTAATAGATTCAAGCCTAGCTACTGGAGCATATGTTTCATCGAAATCCAAACCTTCGATTTGAGTGTACCCTTGAGCAACCAAACGAGCTTTGTTCCTTGTCACGATTCCATTCTCATCTTGCTTGTTCCGGAAGACCCATTTTGTGCCGATCACGTTTTGCTTGGGTCTTTTGACAAGCTCCCAGACTTGATTGCGCTTGAAGTTGTTTAGTTCCTCTTGCATAGCCATCACCCAATCTGGGTCTTCAAGCGCTTCATCTACTTTAAGAGGTTCAAGAGAGGAAACAAACGAGTAAAATTCACAAAAATTTGCAACTCGAGATCGAGTGGATACTCCCTTGTTGATGTCTCCAAGTATGTTGTCGACTGGATGATCTCTTTGAATACTTTGATGAACTCTCGGATGAGGTACTGTTGAGTCCAAGGCTTGAATAGGGCCATCATCATCTTGAGTGGCATTTGAACCATCTTGAGCTTGCTTGGACGAGGAGAGAATATCGCCTGAGTCATCCCCATCCGGAGACTCCGGTATATGACCCGGAGACTCCGGATCAATCCGGACACTCCGGGTTTCAGGCCGGAGACTCCGGGTTGGGGTGCTCGGATGAGATTCCAGATTTTGAGGTCTTACCTCCCCAATTGCCATTTTCTTGATAGCTTCACACGGTGGTTCTTCCCTGTCAATCACGGCACGATCAACTTGTTCTACTTGAGAACCGTTAGTCTCATCAAAAGTCACGTCACGCGAGATTTCAACGACACGGTGGTATTGTTGAAAACTTCGATGCCAGCGTAAGCATTAGTTCCATAACCAAGTAAGAAACCTTCATCTACTTTAGGAGCAAATTTAGAAGACTTAGCCTTTTATTAAGGATATAGCATTTGCTCCCAAAGACTCGAAAGTAGGAGACATTGGGTTTCTTCCC
Source organism: Rhipidocladum racemiflorum (assembly GCA_036346355.1). Taxonomy (NCBI): domain Eukaryota; kingdom Viridiplantae; phylum Streptophyta; class Magnoliopsida; order Poales; family Poaceae; genus Rhipidocladum; species Rhipidocladum racemiflorum. The sequence continues at coordinate 29,474,541 of CM070571.1, forward strand.
GGTGAGCAACTCATATGCCGTTTTCTTCAAGATCTTGTGAAGGTAGAGGCGGTTGGAGCTGTGGCATGCGGTATTGATGGCTTCCGCCCAAAAGCTATCGGAAACCTTGTACTCGTCAATCATCGTCCGCGCCATCTCGATGAGGGTTCGATTCTTCCTCTCGGCTACCCCATTTTGTTGAGGAGAATAGGGAGCTGAGAATTCATGCTTGATTCCTTCCTCATCAAGAAACTCCTCCACGCCAATATTCTTGAACTCGGTGCCGTTGTCGCTCCGAATTCTCTTGATCTTTACTTCAAACTCGTTTTGAGCTCTTCTCATGAATTTCTTCAATGTCACTTGGACTTCACCTTTGTCATGCAAAAAGAACACCCAAGTGAATCGAGAAAAATCATCAACAATAACCAAACCATACTTACTTCCCCCGATGCTTATATAAGCTACGGGACCAAATAAATCCATGTGGAGCATTTCCAATGGTCTTGAGGTCGTCATCACGTTCTTGGCGGGATGGGAAGGCGTAACTTGCTTGCCCGCTTGACAAGCGCTACAAATCCTATCTTTCTCAAAGACAACATTTGTTAGTCCAAGAATGTGGTTGCCTTTAATGAGTTTGTGAAGATTCCTCATACCAACATGGGCTAGTCGGCGATGCCATAGCCAACTCATGCTAGATTTAGCCATTAAGCACGTTTCAAGATTAAGTCTATCCGTATTGAAGTCTACGAGATAGAGCTTACCCTTCAAACGTCCTTTAAAGGCTATTGAACCATCAAGCCTCTTAATGACATCCACACCCTTTTCATTAAACAAACAATTATAGCCCGCTTAACATAATTGTGCAACGGACAATAAATTGTAGCTTAATGACTCAACAAGCAAAACATTATTTAATTTAAAATTGTTTGAGATAGGAATTTTACCCAATCCAATTACTTCTCCTTTTCCATTGTCTCCAAAGACAATGCTTTCACTATTTGATCCATTTGCGTCCAATTGAGCGAACATTGCCTTTTCTCCGGTCATGTGGTGCGTACAACCGCTATCCAAAATCCAACTTGTTCCACCGGAGATATAGGCCTACAAAATGACATTTAGTTTTTGCTCTTTGGTACCAAAACTTGGTTAGGTCCACGCACATTAGTGACAAGCGATTTAGGGACCCAAATAGAACGAACACAAGGAGCATTCTTCGGCTTACGCCCAACATGATAAGCAACTACACGACCGAGGTTAGTCCTTTTAAGCACATAAGAAGCAAAGAACTCGGAGTGAGCTTTGTGCTTGGATGTTCCTTCGCCTTTTACAAAGTGAATGGGCTTGCTTAAAGGAGCAACAACAATGTTGCTCTTTTTGCCCTTTTGCGGAACATACCCAAGCCCTTGCCTCTTAGGGATTACCTTGGCGCTTACCGAGATACTCCTCTAAACCCTTGCTTGCCTTGTAGGACTTTTGAAGTCCATCTTCAAGCATCTCCTTAAGCTTCTCATTTTCATGAGCTAAGACTTTCAAAGTCTCATGGTTAGTAGCACAAGTAGCAACATCAACATTAAAGCATCTAAGCGCCAACCGTTGCTCGTCGAGGGTAATGAAATATTAGAGTTGTTGATTGAGGTAGAAGCTTTATTGAGAGATCAACAAGCTTCACTTCAAGAGCCTTGCAAGCATCCTTTGCTTTTGCAAGTTGCTCTAAGAGTGAAGCATTGGTGATCTCAAGACTAATTGCTTCACTTTTGGTCAAATTTGAACTTTTGACCAAATCCTCATTCTTTTTTCTTTCAAAAGCTAGGCTCTTCTCTAGCTCAATGTTCTTCTCCTTTTCAAAAATAAGGAGATCCTCTTGAGCCTCAAGAATAGCCTCCTTTTGTTCAACTACTTCCTCCAATTTTTCAATATCTTTAAGTAGCAAGTCTAATTTTTCAATATCAAAATCATTCATAGACTTAAATACTACTTCCTCATCATCACTAGCATCATCACAATCATCTAAGCCATAATCAACAATAGAAAGAGTGGAGCTCTTAGATGATACCTTGTGCCCCTTTGCCATGAGGCAAATTGGAGCATCTCCTTCATTGCCGCTTAAGTTGTCAAAGAGACTCTTTGACTTTGTCGATGGAGTGGCAATGGCGACAGTGGCAAGTCCATCTTCATTGTCGGAGTTGGAATCGGACTCGGACTCGGAGTCGGAGTCGGAGTTCCACTCCTTGCCGATGTATGCATGACCCTTGCCCTTGTACTTTTTGTTCTTGTCTTTGTCCTTCTTCTTGAACTTGTCTTTCTTGTAGGGCTTTTCTTCCTTCTTTTCTTTGTGTGGGCACTCGGCAATGAAATGACCGGGTTCCCCACACTCGTAGCACTTTCTTGAGGAGTGATGCCCTCTTGACTTGTTGCCATAGCTCTTGGAGTGACTACCCGGCTTGTAGCCCTTCTTCTTCAAGAACTTGTTGAATCTTCTTACGAGCAAGGCCATGTCTTCATTTGTCAAGGGGCCGCTCGACTCTTCTTCATCGCTTGAGCTTTCTTCGGCTTCTTTTGCAACCTTGACGGCCTTCAAGGCTACACCTTTCTTCTTGCCGGACTTGAGCTCCTCCACCACTTCCGCTTCCTTAACCATCATCTCATCCATCATCAATCGGCCAATCACGTCATGAGGAGTGAGAGTATCGAAGTTTGGCCGGTCGCGGATGAGTTGCACAAGGTTGCGGTTGGTGGGGGTGATCACTCTAAGGATGATCTTGACAATTGCTTTGTCGGTGAGCTCGGTGCTTCCAAGTCCTTTAGCTTGATTTACTAGCACCATCAAGCGATCGAACATATTAAGTGTAAGATTCACCTTCTTCCAAAGTGAATCGAAGCAGCTCTCCAATGATGAGTTCGATCTTGGACTCACGGACACTTGACACACCTTCATGAGACACCATCAATCTTTCCCAAATGTCCTTGGCATTGTCAAGACCAACGACCCGGTTGAACTCGGAGTCGCTCAAAGCGTTGAACAAGGCATTGACGGCCAAGTCGTTGAAGTGTTGAGCTTTGTCTTCTTCGGAGGTGAGATTGTTTGGGTTTGCGGGCTTGAAACCTGTTTCAACAATCTTCCAAATACACGGATGAAGTGATCTCAAATGCATCTTCATCTTATGTTTCCATGCCGCATATCGAGTGCCATCGAAGTGAGGCGCTCGGCCAGACGAGGCGGAGACATAGGGACGAGGAGTTTGAGACTCCAAAAGAGGAATAATCTAAAGGAATTGCAACCCCTATCTGGAACCCGAGGCTTTCTCTTGGCCATGGGTTTGGTAACCTTCTCTATTTCCGACATCTTTGATTCTCCAAGCGGTTAAGCCAAAATAAAGGAGATTTGGCTCTGATACCAATTGAAAGGACCAACGATGTCGCCTAGAGGGGGGTGAATAGGCGGATTAAAATTTACGCAGCCGGAATAAAAGCGGGCGAGCTGGTCAACCCGAGTCTCGGGTTTTGGTCCGGATACTCGGCTTGTCCCGAGTGTCCGTATTGAGTCTGGACTCTCCGGGTTAGCTGGCTCGGGAGCGCAACAAGAGCTACTCTAGCAAGCGCAACAAACTACTAGAAATAGAATGCAAGAGCAACCTAGAACAATTGCTAGACAGGATTTGAAATAAAGCTAAGCAAAGAGCTAGATCTAACTTTACACAATCAAATCCAAACAAGCAAGTCTAGGGAGAAAAAGAGAGAGCGAGAGACGCGATTTTTCACCGAAGTTCGGATTCTTGAAGGGAATCCTACGTCTCCGTTGAGGTGGCTCGGTCACACTTGAGCCGGGGTCTCTTTCAACCCGCTTTCCTCCCGGTGTTGCACAAATGCACTCGCCGGCTTCACTTCTTGTCTCTTCCCTTTCGGAGGCGAGACTCGCCTTCTAAGCAGCAGGGCTCACCACACAAGTTGGTAGCTCCCGGTAACTCCTAGCCGTCTAGGAGACCTTCAACCTCCAAGAGAAAATAGCACCACGAAGAATCGCTTGGAGGATGAACTAGTGCTCAACAAGATGAAATGAATGCACTTAGCACTTTGCTTCTTCCTCTCCTCACCAAAAAGGATCAACAACCAAATTAATTGGTGGGACGAAGTGGGGGCTCTATTGAATGCTCAGAGATGGTTAGGAATGGCTTGAATGCTGCTATGAATGAGCTCAATAGAGATCCTAGCCGTTGGAGTGGAGTGGAGGCTTTAAATACCCTTTTTGAAAACTAGCCGTTACTCCCGTTTTTGAACAGGCCGGAGTGTCCGGACAAACAACCCGGAGACTCCGGGTTATCCGGAGACTCCGGACCAAATGTCCGGATACTCCGAACCAGCTGGAATCAAAAACAACCGAGAGGTCCAACCCGGAGACTCCGGACACAATGTCCGGATACTCCGGATTGAATCCGGAGACTCCGGACCAAATGTCCGGATACTCCGGGTTACCCAGTTCGGTTTCAATTTGAAACTTTTCAAAACCAAATGTAGGAGTGCTAATTAGAGATGCAATATTTGATGTTGAGCACATGCACATCCTAAAGTCGATTTCTCGTCATACCCTCTTAATAGTACGGCTATCCTTAAGACACAAATAAATAAAGTGATACAACTTTGGTCTTGATGCCGTCCTTTTGCTTTTGAGTAGACATAGGGCCGTCCAATGTCATTCCAAGCTCGATATGATCTCGATATCTGCAGTATTCTTGGATAAAACATTAGATCTCTTTAATTGTGTCATCATTAATCACCAAAACAATTTGAGGGGCCTAGATGCACTTTCAGCTGGCAGGGGCTGGTCCAGTTGGGCGCGGAGTGGACATTGGGGTCCTTGGTACACTCGAGGCTGCTGGCCTGCTGGCTGCTGCTGCTGAAAAGCGCGGGGCCTAGAGTTGCTGGCACCGCGCTGATTCTGAAACAGCATCTTCCTTTTGCGGGACTCAAACAGCTGACGCTGATCATCCTCTTGAACCAGCACCTTGTTGACCATATGCTGGAACGACGGGAAGTCGCTCGACACTAGCTGGACCTTCAAGTTAGGGTCAAGGCCCTCCATGAATTGCCACATCTTGGCCTCATCAGTCGCGACATCTGCGGCCGCGTAGCGAGACAGCTGGGTGAACCGGTTCAGATACTCGGACACCGCCAAATTCCCCTGTTGAAGCTTGTGAAACTCACGACGCTTCATTTCCATGATGCCCTTGGGGATATGCGTAGCTCTGAAGGCTTCCACAAATTCATTCCAAGCAACGTTCTGCGGGTCTGCATGTGCGGCACAGTAGTTCTCCCACCAGCTTGCTGCCGTACCTTTAAGCTGATGCAAAGCGAAATGCACACTCTCTATCTCATCGCACTGAGCCAAGTGCAGTTTCCGCTCTACTTCCTTGAGCCAGTCGTCCGCATCCAGCGGGTCCACGGATCCAGCAAAGGTTGGGGGTCGAGTCCACATGAACTCCCCAAACTTGGATTGAGGCTGTTGAGCTTGAGTCTGGGCTGCAACGGCTTGAGGTTGGTTAAGGACATTCTGAGCTAGGGCTTGCAGAAGCTGAATCTGCATTGCCATCATCTGTTCAAAATTTGGCGGTTGAACTGGAGGTGGGGGCGGCGGCGGATCATGCTGAGGGGCGGGCGGCAACTGTCCAGCAACCTCCTGCTGCGGGAAGGCGTAGCTGCTGAAGACGGTCCTGCACCTCCAGGGGAAGTCAAAAAGCTCAACGACACGCCCAACGACGACTGGGGCCGGACTGACTTGCGGGCAGTAGAACGAAGCCTCAGGCCCTGATGATGCTTGGCTGGCGGAGCGTCCATCGGGATGTCGCGGATCGGTGGGTCCTCCAAGACCGGGACTGGAGCTGGTGGTGCCACGGGCTGTGCCTCCTGCATAGGCGCTGGGGGTGGAAGCGACTGGGTGTCCCTCCTCTCCTCCTCGAGCTGACGGTTCGCCTCTCTAGCTGCCGTCAAAGCCCGACGCAGATCCTGCATCTCGTTGGTCATCCGCACGTAGGCCTCATCCTGAGCCTGGATGAGGGACCCCATGTGCACCACGGTCGGGTCAGCCTCCTGCTCCAAACTCCGGAACTGGCTGTACATCCTCCCAACCTGGAAGCGGGAAACAGGCGGTACGGGGAGTCCTCCAGCAGATCGCGGTAGCTATGCCCCAACATGAGTATAGCCTTTCTGGCAGCGTCCTGAAGCGCATACGCCAGAATCGATCTCTCGGCTGTGAAGTAGAACGATTGGTCCTCATCGCGAACTCGGCTCCTCGCGAAGACTAGCAAGCGGACCTGCCACAAGTCCTGGCCAAGACCAGGAACATACTGGTAGCGATACTCAGGGCGATGGGGAAACCCCAACTCCTGGAGCATCAGTGACAGCTCCTCGCAGAAGCCTCCAGCCTGCGCGGCAAAAGTGGTGAATTTTGCTTTTCTTAAATTTATGTGTGATTTGGCACTTTGGTGAATTTTTGGAATTTTCTGGAATTTATTTGGATTTATTTGGAATTTATTTGAATTTATTCCATTTTAAAATAATTAAAGAATTTAACTTTGCAAATAAAGTTTTGTTGGAAATATTTTATTTGAGTCCCAAATACCCTAAAATATTTTCCAGAATTTTTCTGAGTATTTTGCTATTTTTAATGAATTAAATGAATTTCTGGGAATTATTTTAAATATTAAATCATTGGAAAATCGAAGTCGGGTTAAATCTTGTTCATCCGGGACCCAAGTCCGAGTCCGACTCGAGTCCGACCGAGCCTCGTGACTTGACCGAACCCTATTCGATCCGGCCGTTGGATCGAGATCCAACGGTCCAAATTGGACCGCACCGGTTCGGTGAGTCCGGTCGGATCCGATCGCACCACGCGATCGTGACCGTCGATCGTGCCACGTGGGCGGCCGTCGCGTCGTCGTCTCCGCCGAATCCGGCCGGACTCGCCGCGCCAGCGTAGCCGCGCGTCCGGTTAGGGTTCCGTTTTGTCTTGGCGCATCACAAAGGCCATTTAAGGCGTGGGTCATCGTCCGAGGTTCGCTTCAACCGTGCGCACCTTTTGCCCCATCTCCCGAAACCCTAGCCGCCGCCATTCGTGCCCGATTGCTCGCCGGAGTTGGTTGGGTCTCCACGGTGGTTTCTGCCGTCTTCCGCCGTGTCGAGCCGCTCGTCGACAGAGACCGTATCACTGGGAACCTCTCGCCGAGACGCGCCCGAGGCGTGCACCCATCTCGCGGAGGAGCACCGCAACGCCGCCAAGGTTGCCTTCCCCAGCTCCGTTCGTCCCCGACCATCGCACCGCCATCAGCCCTCGCGAGCTCTGTGCGCCGTCCGATCTTGATCGTGCGGTTGAGGTGAGTTCACGTGTTTCCAAACCCGATTAGATGCGGACCGTTGGATCAAGATCCAGCGGCCCACGATCACCACGTCTTGTAGCGGCGTTAACGTAGGGTTAGATCTGGACCGTCAATCTAGATCGAGCGGCCCATGATCACCGTGTAGTTGTCAACGGGTTAACCCCCGGCTCTACTCGCGGCCGTTGCTTTTCAAATCAGCGGACACGATCGTGCCACGCGTGTCCAGGGAGCCAAGCGCCGTGCCGCAGCGGCGTGTGTGGAGTCAGCGACACTGAGCCCGCATGTCAGCGACCGCACCATGACGTCACCCATGACGTCACAGTGGGTCCCACTTGTCAGCGCAACGGGCTGAGTCCCCGCTGACGTCAGCAATGACGTCACCCGAGTGGCCCCACCTGTCAGTCTCACGTGAGCCGTGGACCGAGTCCACGGTGAACCCGAGCCGAGCGTGGACCGAGTCCATGGACCGGCTGACGTCAGCCACCGCCAATCGAGGCTGCCACGTGTCGGTGACGCAATAATTAATTTCCGAAAAAGAAAATGATTTATTAATTCGAAATAATGATTTCAGATTTTGTTTCAAACTTCAAACGCTTATAACTTTTGCGTTTCAACTCCGATTTGAGTGATTCAAATATCTAAATTTGTATAAAATTGAGATGTACCTAATTATGAATTTTATTTAATTTTTGGACTAAAGTTTTTCTCTGTAAAATTATTTAATTGATTATTTCAACTTTAAATAATCATAACTTTTGCATTTAAACTCCGATTTGAGCGATTCCAGTTCCTAAAAATTCATAAAATTATGTTCTCTCTGTTTATGGATTTTATTTGGATGTTTGGACACTTTTGGTCTACTGTTTTATTCATTTGTTGCTATTTGCACGCGTTACGAGTAGACGTTGAAGTGCTGGAAGGATTCGAAGGAGAAGTATTGACTCAGGATCCAACTCAAGACCAAGAACAAGTACTTTTTGAAGGCAAGTTGTGCTTTGACCATGTTGATCCTATTTTGAAACCTATTTTGGTTCAAATTATTGCATGCTAGCTAGTTCAATTAGAAAATACTTTATTTAAATATGGGGAATTAGATAAATACCAAATTGCTGTATGACACCTTGATTACTTAAGTATGTGCCATGACCCCTTGTCACCCTAGTTGTGGTTTACTAGTTGGACATTATTAAATTGCCAACATGGGTTTTAGACCGTTGTAGTATATGGCTTAGACCTGCTACGTGCTCATGACATGATTTTGGACAATCAAACATTAATATTGACTTAATGATATATTGAACCTGTTTTGGAAAGGTATCATGTGATGTTGATGGCACGTGGTGCATGGTAATCAACTGGGGTTTGATAAATAGTTTGTCGACCGGGGCATGTGGCAAGAATAATCAGGTGGGCCAGTTGTGGCATTGGGAATGTTGGTTTGGTTCTTCGGGTAGTCTTGCCCTGGTCACCCTAAGGACTTCACCTTGCAAGCCTTTGAACTGGGTCTAACGTGCAACCACATGTCTGTAATGGGACGGACCTAGTTGACTAAGTTGCTAATAACGTGCACTGTGGGACCTCGGAGGTCAACTACACCCTTTGTGTAAGTTGTGCGGGGGCGTCTGGGCTGAGGCCAGTACCCATCTCGGCGGTTGATTGGCCTAAACTTCGCCTTAGCTAAGGGAAGGGTTAGTGTGCAATAACCGGGAGGCTCACTTGTATTGTTAGAAGTTTCCGAAAGACTTTGTTCACGGGAACTCGCCTTTGTGGTGTTTATTTGTATCTTGTGGGTAAAGTGCATAACCTCTGCAGAGTGTAGAATCTATTCGAATAGCCGTGTCATGATCGACATCGCTCGGGAATTACACTCAAGGGTTAGATTTTCTCAAAAATAACTTGGATTTGAAAGGTTGGGTTGAATTAATAATGATGTTGATGGAAATGTGGATTAGGATGGGAAAGATGTTTATTAAACTCCTTGAAAAGTTATTTATGCTATACTTGTTTCTCTGCTTTCAAATCTACTTATGCTACTTGTCAAATCTTTGTTTCTTGCAAATATACCTTGAGCTATTCCTTTGTATCAAGCCATGCATATAGTCTATTAGCACGCATTACATTGCATGACTTGCTTTGAGTACCAAGTACTCACCCTTGCCACAATACCACACCGGTTGAAGAGGAGACTACACCGGCTTTGGAGGAGGAGCTCCAAGAGGAACCGTCTACTTAGGGGCCGAGCCCGATCAGTTACGTGGTATCTTGGATGGCGCCACGATGTTATCTTATTTTCCGCTGCTATTATTTCTCTCTTAATAAGTTTCGCCCTGCGAGGCGTACATTTGTAACTTGACCATAAGGTCGAGCAACCAGTTTGACTATTTAGTTAAAGTACTTTATTAGTATCGAGTGGTATGATTGTGATATTTACCGATGTTAAGACTGTGTGCACTAGCGCGTTCCTGGACTAGTGCTGAATACACAGAGGGTTCGGATTTGCAAATTCGGGTCCCGACAGAGGTGGTATCAGAGCCAGGTTGACCGTAGGCTCAACCCTAGCTAGAATGGTCGTAGAGAGGTTAAAACCTATTTTCTAAAAGCTAAAAGTTCGTCAAGATAAGAAATGATATCTCGACTTATCCCCTTCTCTCTTTTCTTGTCTCTTGCTGAATTTTTCCTTACCTTGTCACGATCTAAAAATTCCGAGTTCTTACGTGAGCACTCTTGTGACAGATGGAGGGAGAGTTCAACTACGTCGACACGGAGGTTGGTCACGCCCTTGAGAACTTTGGCGTATGCTACAAACTCTTGGAGATTTTGAGAAGCCGCAATACCAAGTGGACGTGATCAGACAGGAAGGATTGATCAAGGCTTGTGACGTGAAGATTGTGGTACCTGCTAGGAAGAAGGGCCCAGGCAATCGCCCGATACACTGCACTGCTAGGAGGTCTACAATGCAGATGGGTATCCAGGAGGTGTCACGACGAGCAATGCGGCACATTACCCGTATCTACGCCAGAGAGTTGGAGGGCACGGTGTTCCGTTATCACCCGCGCAGCAATAACCTTCTTGACCCGAAGGCGATTCAGGATGAGGATGCCATGGTTACACAGTTGGCACGACTTGTTGTCGCCCAGGAGGATGTACTCGATGATACAAGCAAGGAGCTACAAAAGGCCCGCAAGGAGATCACGACAGAGAAGAACAGATGGCGGGAAGCTCAAGAGTATGTGTCACACCTTCTGCAAAGGATTGGAGAGTTAGAGAGCGGCCTTTATGCGCACGAGCGAGCCAATGCTCGAGCTGCCTGAGCGAGACCGGAGGCCGGAGCTTGAGAGGACAACGCTTCTTCGACTACCACAGATGACCACGATTCTTTGGACATGGCAATCGTTTCGCGCCTATGCCGCAGCATCCGTACCCAGGCCGTGGAGGTTTTCTCGATGAGTGAGCATAGGTTCTATAGTGAGACTCCTTCGCCGAGTCGCGTCATAAAATAAAGAGTCACCCTTTAGGCGTTAGACTCCAGTGTTAGTTCGATTTGGGTTTTCATTGCTTGCTGAGTGTGCAGTATGTGTTGCAAGGCCCCTAGGCATTGTAAGCAACCATACCAAGTTACTATTGATTAAAATAATAAAGTCGGACCTTAAAGTTACACCTTTCGCCCCGCATAAGTTCCATATTACTTGTCTATTCTTGTTTCCCTCTCATCTCTAAAACCTAGAGCAAACCACAGATGGTGAACACCCGTGGAAACCTTGGAGGCAATGGAAGTGGTTCTCGCCCAACAGAAAACCCCAATGATGGAGCACCAGCACCGCCACTAGACATGCAGAATTTTGGAGCATTTCTTGCTGCTCAGACTCAGTTGATGCATGCTATGATGCAACAGATGCAACACGTCACTGCTCAGGCCATTGCTAATCAGGTCAATCAGGGGCAACGCCAGAATACAAGATTGTCAGAGTTCATGAGAACTCACCCACCCACTTTTTCTGGGAATGCCAATCCGTTGGAGGCTGATGATTGGTTAAGGTCAATTGAGAGGAAGCTACACATTGCTCAATGCATAGGAAATGAGAAGGTGCTCTACGCTTCTCATCAATTGGGAGGAACAGCCGCTGAATGGTGGGAGAACTTCTGTGCCACAAAAGAGAACCCTCAGGACATCACTTGGGAAGAGTTCACAGCTGCATTCCGTCAGTATCACGTGCCTGAAGGAATCATGGATCTCAAGAAGGAGGAGTTCAGAGCACTGAAGCAAGGTAATCAGCCGGTGGCGAATACTGAACAAGTTCACCACAGCTTGCACGCTACGCCTTGAGGATGTAGCGGCCAGATAAAGCCAGGCAGTCTCGTTTCATGAAGGGACTTAACTTTCGGGATTGCGGTGGGATTGATCACCCACACCTTTCCATTTCCAGGAGCTTGTGAATAAGGCGCTCATTCTTGAGGACAAGCGCAAGGCTGGATGAGAACGAGGAAGCACATGATGCAACGGCGAGGATCACGCCGAGAACGCATAGCGGCGATTGAGAGTTGCGCCAAATCGATTTTGATTCCACGCGAGAATACAACAAGGACACCGTCACGGCACCAAGACCCGTCAATCGAGAACTATCAGACCCAGCACCAACGAAACGCCGCTTGAGGCGATCAACAAGGGCAGTGAGACGCTGCTACAATCGCAACGAGCCAGGACACTTTGCCAACAGTTGCCCAAAGAAGACAGCGAGAGTGACCCTAGTTCGCTTCAATCTAGGATCCACCCAGCTAGGGCGCCCGGCACCGAGTCACACCCCGGCTGTGGTGAGAGGCCGAGTCAAACATGTCACCGCGGATGCAACTGCGAGAATGCTCACGGACATCGTCTTGGGTAAGTTACTTGTTAACTCGAGTACACCTGCATTTTGTTTGATTACGGAGCTTCGCATTCGTTTGTTTCACAAGGCTTTGCTGCTAGAAATGATTTGGGGATTGCAAGACTTAAATGCATGCTTTTAGTTCAAACCCACAGTTAGAACTCCGAGCGAAAGTAGGATGTTCCGGTGAGAATACTAATAGATGGGATAGAGTTCCTAGCGAACCTTATTATTTTGGAGACCCGGACCTTAGGCGTCATTTTGGGAATGGATTGGTTATCCAAGCACAAGGCCGTATTGGATTGTGGGCGAAGAACTATCTCGATTGAGAGCCCGTGTGGAAAGAAAGTAGAATTTCAAGCCACTGCCGTTAGAGATGGGCAGTTGATGGTTAACGAGTACCAAGACAATCGGCATAGATGATGTCTCGGTAGTGAATGAGTACCCGGATGTTTTCTGAAGATCTACAGTATGCCGCGAGGCAGGGGACATAGAGTTTGTGATAGAGCTTGTACCTGGTACAGCGCCGATAGCAAAGAGACCTTATCGGATGTCCACCGAGGAATTGGTAGAGATGAAGAAACAACTTGAAGAGTTAATGGAGAAAGGATTTATCAGACCGAGTTTGTCGCCGTGGGGAGCGCCAGTTCTGTTTGTCAAGAAGAAGGATGGGAGTTTCAGGATGTGCATTGACTACCGTGCACTTAATAAAGTCACCGTGAAGAATAAGTATCCGCTACCCAGGATTGATTTATTTGATCAGCTGAGAGGAGCCGGAGTTTTCTCCAAGATTGACCTAAGATCGGGATATCATCAGTTGAAGATCCGATCATAAGATATCCCAAAGACCGCATTCTCGTCAAGATATGGACATTACAAGTTTACAGTTATGTCCTTTGGTATGACGAATGCACCAGCATATTTCATGAATATGATGAATAAGGTGTTCATGGAATATTTGGAAAAGTTTGTTGTCGTGTTCATAGATGATATCCTAATCTACTCCAAGACAGAGGATGAACATGCAGAGCACTTGAGGCGAGTTTTGGAAAGGCGAGGAGCAGCAACTCTTCGCCAAGTTCAGCAAGTGTGATTTTTGGAAGGACAAGGTGGAGTTCCTCGGACATGTAATGACCGCGGAAGAGTCGCCAGATTGATCCAAGCAAGGTAGAAGGCGTGTTACATTGGGAGCCAAGAAGGCGTGACCCGGATCCGGAGTTTCCTTGGAATGGCGAGGATACTATCGCCGTTTCATTGAAGGCTTTTCGACAATTGCGAAACCTCTCACGCAATTGCTGAAAAAGGAGAAGAAGTTTGCATGGGCCTTGAGTGCGAGAAAGGTTTTCAGAAGCGGAAGAAGCGATTGACATCGGCGCGATGTTAGTTCTACGGATGTTAATCAAAGCTTTGATATTTATTGTGACGCATCGCGCCAAGGACTTGGATGTGTCTTTGTCACGAGAATGGAAAGGTAAGTAAACTTATGCATCAAGGCGATTGAGGCCGCATGAGGAAAATTATCCGACGCATGACCTAGAGTTAGGCTGCCGTAGTGCATGCCTTGAAGATATGGCGACACTATCGATCGGGAGCAGATGTGAAGTGTATACGGATCATAAGAGCCTTAAATACATATTCACCCGATCGGATCTGAATATGAGGCAAAGGAGATGGTTAGAGTTGATCAAGGACTACAATGTTGGAATCCATTACCATCCGGGAAGGCCAGCGTAGTAGCCGATGCTCTGAGTCGGAAAAGCCATACGGTGAGTATGTTGCTAGCCACAAGTCGGGATGAGCTATGTGAGGATTTCCGAGAGAATGAAGATTGAGGTGGTACCTAAGCGGATTCTTGGCGCATTGGAAGTGAAGCCTACCCTAGAGGACTAGATCAGGGAAGGGCGGAAGGATGATGACAAGATCCGCAGGATTAAGACCATCAAGGAGGAAGGCAAGGCAGAGGACTTCAAGTTGGATGAGCAAGGCACGTTATGGATGAAGGATCGGTTGTGTGCCCAACAAGAAGGAATTAAAGCAACTGATTTTGGAAGAAGCCCATGACTCAAGTATTCAATTCATCCCGAAGCGCCAAAATGTATCAGATTTGAAGGAAAGATTCGTGGCCGAGCATGAAGCGTGAAGTCGCCGAGCATGTTGCATTGTGCGACGTATGCCAGAGAGTCAAGGCAATGCATCGAGAGACCAGCAGGATTACTACGGTAGTTGAAAATACCGAGTGGAAGTGGGAGGAAATCGGAATGGAGTTCATTCCCGGTTTGCCTAAGACTCAAGGAGGTTATGACTCCATATGGGTTATAGTGGATCGCTTGACCAAAGTAGCCCATTTTATCCCCGTGAAGACCATGTACTCGGGGGATAAGTTATCAGAGTTGTATATGATCGGGATCGTCTGTTTGCACGGAGTGCCAAAGAGGATTGTATCGGATGAGGCATAATTTACCTCAAGGTTTTGGAATAAGTTGCATGAAGCCATGGGAACCCGTTTGAACTTCAAGATGACCTATCATCCACAGGCGGATGGGACAGGACCGAAAGAGTCAATCGATTACGGAGGATATGTTAAGAGCGTGTGCATTGGCTTATGCTACCTCTTGGGATAAGAGTTTGCCGTATGCCGAGTTCGATTACAACAATAGTTACCAGTGCTAGTTTACGATGTCACCTTTTGAGGCCTTGTATGGTCGACCATCGGACGCCATTGAATTGGAATGAGACCGTGGCGCCGTGTCTTGAACTGATATTCTTCAAGAAGTGAAGAAGCGGTGCCATGATTAGGGAAAGGTTGAAGATAGCCCAATCACGGCCAGAAGAGTTATCTTGACAATCGTCGCCGGGACTTGAGTTTTGAACCATAAGACTTTGTATACCTCGAGTTACGCCTCTCGGGGAGTTAAGAGGTTCCATGCTAAAGGAAACTTGCACCCGTTATGTTGGACCATTTAAGATTTTGAGCCGCATGAGGCGAAGTTGTTTACCACCGAGTTGCCACGATCGTTGGCGAGTACATGGCGTGTTCCACATGTCCCGATTGAAGAAGTGTCTCCAAGTACGAGGAGCAGACACCGCTAGAGTCAATTGAGTTGCAAGAAGATTTGGCGTACAAGGAGCATCCCGTGAAGATTCTAGACACAATGGATCGAGAGGCGAGGAACAAGTCAACCCGTTTACTGTAGAGTTCGATTGGAGCAATCATGAAGAAAGCGAAGCGACTTGGGAGCCTTGAAGAGGATTTGAAGAAAGAGTTTCCGAACCTATTCCTTAGTTAGCCCTGAATCTCGGGGACGAGATTCTATTAAGGGGGGAGGTTTGTAACACCCCAAAATTTTGCTTTTCTTAAATTTATGTGTGATTTGGCACTTTGGTGAATTTTTGGAATTTTCTGGAATTTTCTGGAATTTATTTGGAATTTATTTGAATTTATTCCATTTTAAAATAATTAAAGAATTTAACTTTGCAAATAAAGTTTTGTTGGAAATATTTTCTTTGAGTCCCAAATACCCTAAAATATTTTCCAGAATTTTTCAGAGTATTTTGCTATTTTTAATGAATTAAATGAATTTCTGGGAATTATTTTAAATATTAAATCGCTGGAAAATCGAGTCGGGTCAAGTACTGTTCATCCGACCGGACCCGAGTCCGAGTCCGACCCGAGCCTCGTGACTTGACCGAACCCTATTCGATCCCGACCGTTGGATCGAGATCCAACGGTCCAAATTGGACCGCACCGGTTCGAGCTGAGTCCGGGTCGGATCCGATCGCACCCACGCGATCGTGACCGTCGATCGTGCCACGTGGACGGCCGTCGTCGTCGTCTCCGCCGGTCGGCCGAACTCCGCGCCAGCGTGGCCGTCGTGTCGGTTAGGGTTCCGTTTGTCTTGGCGCATCACGAGGCCATTTAAGGCGTGGGTCATCGTCCGAGGTTCGCTTCAACCGTGCGCACCTTTTGCCCCATCTCCCGAAACCCTAGCCGCCGCCGTTCGTGCCCGATTGCTCGCCGGAGTTGGTTGGGTCTCCACGGTGGTTTCTGCCGTCTTCCGCCGTGTCCAGAGCCGCTCCGTCGACACCGAGACCGTATCTGGGAACCTCTCGCCGAGACGCGCCCGAGACGTGCACCCATCTCACCGGAGGAGCACCGCAACGCCGCTTCGAAGGTCGCCTTCCCCAGCTCCGTTCGTCCCCGACCACCGCACCACCATCAGCCCTCGCGAGCTCTGTGCGCCGTTCGATCTTGATCGTGCGGTTGAGGTGAGTTCACGTGTTTCCAAACCCGATTAGATCTGGACCGTTGGATCAAGATCCAACGGCCCACGATCACCACGTGACGTAGCAGCGTTAACGTCGGGTTAGATCTGGACCGTCCGATCTAGATCGAACGGCCCACGATCACCGAGTAGTTTTCAACGTGTTAACCCCTGGATCTAATCGCGGCCGTTGATTTTCAAATCAACGGACACGATCGTGCCACGTGTCACTGCGGGCGGCGGCGCACGCCGGGCATCGGCGTAAGCGGCGTGACACCGGGGCTATGCAGCGGAGCCGGCAGCGGTGGAGGCAAGCCGGCGACGGCGGCCGGCAGCCGGTGAGCGCGCACGGGCATTAGCCCAAATAGAGAGCTCCCAAAACCCAAAAATTCAGAATTTTGACAAGAAATTTGAATATAACTAAGCTAAAATGAGTAATGGATTACATGGGGAACCTCTATAGGGATCTAGGATGGCAAGGAATTGAACAAAAACCTATCGGAAATGATGAATTCGACGATGAACGGAGTTCCGGCCGAAGCAACCAAAACTCAAAATTCGTCGCCCAAACTTGATGAAACCTACAATCGATGGATGGGTTAGACTCTAGACTCATTCATGGTCACAAGGAATCAAGTGGCACGAAGAATGGCTCACCGGAGAGAGATCTACAAGCAAGAACACGAAGAACACCAAAAAGAGGACCCGACGTCGGTTTTCTTGCTCTAGTGGATGAACGAAGGGGAGAGGCCAAAGGAGGCTCACACCACCGGGACGGGGGTTCTTATACGGAGACATTGGGAGTGGAATCGCGTGGAACCGAGTTGAAACGGCCGAGTTAAGAGGAATAATGTCCATTTCGGTTTTTCTTGAATGCAGCCGTTTCCGGCGAGGTTACACTACTACAGAATGAGTAATATAAGACGCATATTTTGAGGCGCTTTCAACCTGCATAAATTAAAAGCGTCTTCAATGGTGGCGGAACGCCCGATAGGAGGCGGTTCATTTTTAACTGTCTTATATGATAGTTGGATTTGATGCGGTTCCATAGTTAGAATCGTCGCATATGAGATTATAAACAAAAAGAGACAGTTTTGTACTAAGAAGTGTCTTTGATGTGTAGATATTATATGACGCTTTGTTGGCTGCAACCGTCTGGTACGATATGCGACAATTTGTTGTTGAAACCGACTCAATTTACTAGTTCATATCCGAGACAGATTAGAGACTTGGAGTCTGTGTTCGTAAAGAAACGTCGCATATATTAAAGAAATGTAGTATATATCTCCTCATGGTATCGTTCAAGCGTGGTCTTGTGTTCTGTTCGATGTGTTGCTTTTTTTGAGAGAGCGATGTGGTGGCTACAATTTAGAGTTGGTTACACGTCCATCAGGGCCTTTGATCTATTTTCTTGATCTATTCAGATATCCGAGGTTTTTTTTCGGGTATCGAATTCAGATTTGAAGTGATATGTAGGATTTAAGAGATAGGTGTGGAGGAAAGTCCCCTTAGGCCCTTACCCTTATAAAATTTTCCCCACCTACTTCATCTCTCTCTCTCTCTCCACTTCCTCCCCACCCAGGCGCCTGCTGCCTCCCCAGCCCGACGCTAATCCCCACCCGACCTGCGTCGCCTCCCCTCCCACTCGGCGCGCCGTCGTCACCTCCCCTAGCGCCTCTCCCGATCTCTGCGCCGCTTGGCGTCGCCTCTCCCGGCCATCGCCGACTTGCGCCGCCTCTCCTCCACCCGGCTCAACGCCGCTCTCCCAGTCTCCCAGCTGCCGCCGCTGCCCGGTCTCCCCTCTGCTGCCGACGCCGCTCCGGTGGCCGACGCCTCCCCAAGATGCGCTCCTCCTGCTCTCCCCTAGGGCGGCGCTCCTCACCTGCAGCCCGGCGCGGCTTCTCCTGGCCCGTTGCGCCTCCGGCCGTCCTCCCCGAGCGGCAGCCCTCCCCGATCGTCCTCCCGGCCGACGCGCCCCGCCTCTCCCAGGTCGGCGAGCCCCTGGCCGACCTCCCCCCCCCCACCAGCCGGCGGTGCCTTTTCCTCCCCTTTTTGCCTCCTCCCTGTGGTGAGCATTCAAGCACAGATTTAATTTGAGGTGTTGGTTTCATTATGCATGTTATGTGTTTGTTGAACCATCGGATTTACACACGCACGTGCCGGATCATTTGTTCTTGCATGTTGGTTTTGATCGGATCTATTGGTTGTGCGTGTGTGATTTGGGGATCGCACGTGCCAGAGGCTAACCCTACGGGGGCGGAGGAAAACTGAACTTTGCGCATCTTCGCTGCGTGAGATCGGCCAGAAAGATTGGAGATTTTTAGCGACCTGACCGTCTGGGTGTCTAATCTTGGATGCATGGTTAAATCTTAAATAACAAGAAAAAAACTAGAACAAGAAACCCTGATTTGGCAGATGCGCATTGCGTTTATGTGCAATGAAATGCTCCATTTAGTGATTTAGTAGTTCTGTCTTGGAAATTTAGAATATTGTTTTGTACTTTTGTGCATGGTTTTATGATGTTTTGTACATGTTCGGCCAATATGTATTCAATGGGTCCATGTTGATTGTTGTATCTGTATTGGATCGGAGTCTGTTAGATGTTCATTTCAACCGTCTAAGTAGTTGTTAGAAGAAGCCTATATAATCTCTGATAATGTTGATTGATCTTCTGATTTTGTTGGTTCATGCAATTCTGTTTGATGAGATCGACATACTGATGTGATGCAATATTAGAGGTTTATAGTGTGCCATTTGCACTACAACAAAATGTATTTAGTGGTTCGCCTGGTTAAATTGGTCAAAGTTAGTTCCTGCTACTTAGTCTAATTTAATAGCCATAAGTGCTTGTATTATTCACAATCTAAAACAATGGATCCTGATCAGTGTTCCTTGTATAAAAACATGCAGGTGGCAATGGAGGGAATATAGATGTGCTTCACTAGCTTACTAAATCTATTGTTTGAAAGAAAATCGACAAGTGATATATCACCTTCTGTTCTTGTGTCACAGTTGCGCATGTACTAGTAGGCACGATGATTCATCTAGTCCAAGGAGAGCGACCTTCTCTTCTTTGTAAATAAACCAACCAGAGCTCTAGATCCCTCGATATCCCGGATCTTTGCGCACCACTCGCCAGGCGATTATAGTCGTTTGAACAACAAGATGATGAAAGGTTTGGATGACGTCTTATCCGATCGGCGCTTGCTCCCAAGGATAGCACTGATGGAAATGAAGCTGAAAGAGGAAACAACAATCGCTGGGGAAGCAAACATGCTTCAATACATGCTCAAAGATTGGGTTTTCAATCACTAAAGATTGTGATATGTGATTATCCGCATCGTAGTAGTTATCCTATTGATATTGAATCTATCATCTTGTAAATATGTTGTCTTTTGGAACATTTGTTTAAAGTTTCCACCAATGTTGGCGGAGATTTGCTTTTCCTAAATGAAATATTTGTTCTCTATCAATGCAATGCGTACATGATGGTTCTAGATATTTATTTGGACTAAAAGAAAGTGCTCTATTTGTTCACTGATGCAATATAAAAATGCAAATAATAATGTATTTATGTTGATGTGGTATGATTTTTACTATTTTTTTGCGCAATAAAATCTTTATAGACGGTTCTAAGACTAAAGCGTTCTATATAAACAACACAATTAAGATGGCCTTATGGAACAATTGTTTATAAAGCATCAAACTTATAAATCAGTTCAAATTAAGACCGTTGTTTTAGACCCCCCCACATTTGCGATAGTTTGGTTTTAATCGTCTCTTATATCACATCATAACAGACGGTTTGTAAGAACGAGTGTGTCTTAGGTAAGACATATAAGATGTCTGTATATACAAAGTGTCCTAAAAGCTTACTCATATAAGACGGTTGCAATGCGAGGGGAAGTCGACAGAAGATATATATAAGACAGTTTTATTTAACAAATGTCTTATTTACACCAACATATGAGGCGGTTGATAACCGTCTTATGTGACAGATATCTCTTGCGACACCAGTTATATGAGACATTTCACAACCGTCTCGAATAACTAAATATAACCATCGCATATATGGTATTCTGTACTAGTGTTAGCGGCGGTCGTTCGCGTTTTGGAGTTGATTTGAGGGAGTTATGAGGGTTTCAAGCAAGTCCTAGCCATTGATGCAATGCTTGAGCTTCTCTGTTGTTTTGTTTGCACAATCCATGGAGAAGATGAACAGTGCAAGGTGAGGTGGCACTCCCCCATTGGTTCTCCTTTACGCGAATAATCCGCCCTAGAGAAAAATTAGGAAAAATGGTCTAAAAACTCCGGAAAAATTCCTAGAGCCATTTTAGAATATTTGGGACCCAATAAAATTGGTTCCGCTGAATTTGGATGAAATTTGTGGAAGTAAATATTCGGGCGCGGATTGCGGGCATTAAACAAAAGCCGCGCGAGATAAAATAGGAACGGAGGTCCAAAAATCCGGGGAAAGGTTCCTAAAATCATCTTGGAATATTTGGGACACAATTGAAGTGGTTTGAGGATTTTTGGAGCATTTTTGGACTCGGGTGAAATTTCGGGTACCGGCGGGAACTGGAAAATTCGATTTTTCGACCGGAGGGGAATTAAATCCCGATTTTGGATAGGAATGGATGCCAGGTTAATATAAACACCATGGAAACTCCCATTTTTGAATTTAATTTATTTAAATTAGGTTTTTCTCCAGAAAGCAAAACTGAGGAATTAATTTGAGTCCAAAATTCGATTTTATTTGAGTCCAAAATGTCTCAAAGTATTTTTCAGAATTTTTCTGTAATTTTTTTTTGAGTATTTTGCTATTTTTATTTAATTAAATGAATTTTTGGGAATTAAATTGAATATTTAATCGCTGGGAAATCCAACTCGGGTCTAGTACTGTTCCTCCAACCCGAGCCGGACCCGTGTCCGACTCGAACCCGACCGAGCCGCGTTCGAGTCCAACCCGAGTCCAACCTAACCCTAACCGCGTGACCGTTGGATCGAGATCCAACGGCCATGATTGCGCCACGTCACCCGAGCCCGAGTCCGACCGAGCCAGCCATGTCACCCGAGCCCAAACCCCGCGTGACCGTTGGATCTTGATCCAACAGCCCACGTTGCGCCACGTCATCGTCGTCTCCGAGCCCGACTCGGATACGAACTGCGTTGCCGCTCCGCCCCGAGTTCGTTAGGGTTCCGCGGATTTCACGCACGCCGAGGAGGTATTTAAGACCTTGACCTCGACGCCGTGTTCTCCGTTTGCTTGCGCATCTTTTGGTCCAACTCACACCGCTCAAGCCGTCGCCACGCCCGCGCAATCGCTCACTGTAGTTGGATTAGGGCTTCGCCTCGGTTTCTTGCGTGTGCCGCCGCCGTCAAGCCGTTTCCGCCACGTTGGAGCCCAGATCTGGAACCGCAAGGACCAGGCGCGTCGAACCGCACCACCCACTTCGCTGGAGCAGCCCCAGAGCGCCGTCGTGTTGGTCATCTTCCCCAGCCCTGGTGAACCAGCGCCGCCGAGTCACCATCGTCGCCCCCGAAACACGCCAGCCGTCCGATCAAGATCAAGCGGCCACGGTGAGTCCACGCGTTTCCTAAACCCGTAGAAACCAGATTAGATCTGGACCATTGGATCAAGATCCAACGACCCACGTGCGTACACGTCACTGTGCGAATCCCATGTTACGGTGATTAGATCTATTTTCAGTCGTTGGATCTAGATCCAATGCTCACGATTGAGCCACATAGCCGTAACTGCACCGTGCACGGATAGATCCCAGCCGTTCGATCGAAATCGAACGGCGTAGATAGCGCCACGCGTCAAGACCCGGGTCATGCCACGCCACACACAGTGAGGTGAAACCCGATCGGATCTGGATCGTTCGATCCAAATCGAATGGCCCAGATCAGCCACGTTGCCCACAACGTGCGCGATCCAGATCTAATCTGGACCGTTGAATTTCAATCCAACGGCTCAGATAGTGCCGCGTGCACGGGAGCCGAACCGGCGTATCCGCGAGGGCGTGGGTCGCTGACAGGGCGGGCCCTCCTGTCAGTGGCACCGGTCCGGTGGACCAGGGCCACCGTGGACCAGGCCGTGCGCGTGGACCGGGTCTGTGCACCGGCGTCGACGTGGCCGCTCCAGAGGGCGCCACGTGGCATGGTGACATCATGCTGACGTCATCGGGGGGGTTCAGCTTGTGCTGACTTCAGCAGGATGACGTGGGCCAATGAGGTGCTGACACGTTTCATGCTGACGCAATAAATCATTTTCCGAAAAAGAAATTATTTATTTAATTTGGTTTATTGATTTTAAATATAGTTTCAAACTTCAAACGCTTATAACTTTTTTGTTTCAACTCCAATTTGAGTGATTCAAATTTCTAAATTTTCATAAAATTGAGACCTACAAAAATAAGAATTTTAATTAATTTTTGATTATGAATTTTTCTCTATTTTATTTAATTAATAGTTTCTTCAAACTTTAAACGATTATAACTTTTGCATTTTAACTCCAATTTGGACGATTCAGATTTCTAAAAATTTATAAAAATGTGATCTCTCTGTTTATGAGCTTTATTTGAATTTTTGGATAGTTTTTGCCTACTATTTATTTATTTATTGCTATTTGCACGCGCTACGAGTAGACTTTGAAGTGCCCGAAGGCTTTGAAGGTGAAGTGTTGACCCAGGAGCCAGCCCAGGACCAAGAGCACGTACCTTTTGAAGGCAAGTTGTGCTTTGAACATGTTGATCCCATTTTGAAATTATTTTGATTTAAATTATTTGCATGCTAGTTTAATTAGGAAATACTTTAATTAATTTTGGAAAATTAGTTAAATGCCAGCTTTGCACTATGACACCTTGATTATTAATTATGTGCCATGACCCCTTGCCACCCTAGTTGTAGATTATTAGTTGGACACTATTAAATTGCCAACATGGGTAGCTAGACCGATGTAGTATGCTTAGCCTTGCCACGTGAAACGTTCTGGACAATTACATGTTAATATTGGCTTAATGAGATATAGAACCAGTTTTGGAAAAGTGTCATGTGTTCTTAACAATGATGTTGATGGCACGTGGTGCATGGTAATCAACTAGGGTTTGATAAATAAGATTTGGATCAGGGCATGTGGCAAGAATGATCGGGTGGGCCAAGTGTAGCATCGGGAAGGATGATTTGGTTCTTCGGGTAGTCTTGCCCTGGTCACCCTAAGGACTTAACCTTGCAAGCCTTTGAACTAAGTCAATCGTGCAACCACATGACCGGAGTGGGACGGTCCTAGTTGAGTAAGTTACTAATAACTTGCATGTGATACCTCGGGTGTCAACTACACCTTTTGTGTAGCTTGAAAGGGGAGCGTACCAAGGCTATGGCATGGTACCCGTCCAACGGTATGTCGGTCCCATACTTCGCCTCTGTTAAGGGAAAGGATGGTGTATGACAAAAAACCGGAAAGGTTCACTTGTGTAGTTAGCAGTTTCTGAAAGGCTTTGTTACGATCACTCGCCTTCGTGGTGTTTGGCTGTATCTTGTGGGTAAAGTGCATAACCTCTGCAGAGTGTAAAATCTATTCGAATAGCCGTGTCCGCGGTATTGGACATTGCTCGGGGATTATAGTCAAGGGTTAGACCTTCCTAAAAACAACTTGGACTTGAAAGGTTGTGTTGGGTTTAATGTTGACGTTGATGGAAATGTGGATTAGGAATGGAAAAGATGTTATTTAACTCCTGGAAAAGTTATTGACGTTATACTTGTTTTTACTGCTTTTGAATCTACTTATGTTACTTGTTAAATGCTGTTACTGCAAATGAACCATGAGCTATCCCCTTGTATTAAGCCATGCATGTAGTATATTAGCTTGCATTCTGTGCATGACTTGCTGAGTACCAAGTACTCACCCTTGCCACAATACAACATCAGTTGAAGAAGAGTCTACACCAGCTTTGGAGGAGGAGCTCCAAGAGGAACCGTCTATCTAGGGAGCGAGCCCAGTCAGTGGCCTGTGGTATACTGGATGGCACCACGAAGTCTATTTTATTCCGCTGCAGTTATTTCTCTTTTAATAAATCTCGCCCTACAAGGCGTACCTTTGTAACTCGGCCTTAAGGTCGAGCAACCAGTTTGGTTATTTACTTAAAGTGCTTATTTACTATCGTTGTGTATGATTGCGATATTTACTGATGTTGAGACTGTGTGCACTAGCGTAATCCTGGACTAGTGCTGAACACACAGAGGGTGTGGATTTGCAAATTCGTGTCCTGACAGAGTGGTATCAGAGCCATACTGACTGTAGGACTACCTTAGTTAGAATGGTCCTAGTGAGGATAAAACCTATTTTCTAAAGCTAAAATTTGATAAGATAATAAATGAACTCTTGACTCATCCCCTTCTTTCTTGTTCATACCCCTTGCTGAGTTCTTTTGTATTCTACTTTGATTTTAAAATGTTGCGCTCTTACGTGAGTGTCTTTGGCAGATGATGATGAAGAACAACTACGCCGAGCGTGAGGGAGGCTACACCGCGGAGTTGTGGCGTATGCTACAGTTGTTTGGAGGCTTTGAAAGACCGCTCTACCGAGGGACTACACTTGTACAGGCAGGACTGGTCATAGGATGGGACGTCAAGATCACGCTGTATGCTAGAGAGAAGACGAAGTTCAGCCGTCCTTTTCACGTCATTGCCAGGAGGTCTACCTTTGAGATGGGAATCCAGGAGGTGTCGCGTCGAGAAATACAACAGATCGCTCGCACTTACTCGAGAGAGTTGGAGGGCACAGTGTTTCGTCACCACCCACTCCAGGATAACAGAGCTCAGCGAAGGCCGATAGAGGATGAGGATGCTACCATCACTCACCTAGCAGATTCGTCGTCGCCCAGGAGGAGCTTATTAATGACACAGTCCAGGAGTTGATGAAGGCTCGCGAGTAGGTTGAGGAAGGGAAAAAGCACCTGGAGAATGCTCGTGAGTACGTCGCCCACGCTGCGAAAAGGATCGCAGAGCTGGAGACCGCACTGTACGGGCAGGGCCCCGATCCAATGTTGCAGTTGGACGCCCTAGAGCCAGAGGAGGACCCAGAAGAGGCGCCACCTACACCCGCGCCACAGCCACAACAACAGCCAGATCCCGAGCCAGAGGAGGACACCGCGTCGTCAACCATGGCTGCAGTTACAGGGCATGGCGATCGCTTCGCACCTATGCCGCCGCACCCGCCGCAAGGGGGCAATGGAGGTTTCCTCGACGAGTGAGCGTAGGTTTTGTAGTTGAGAATCCTTCGTCGAGTCACGTCTTAGATTAATAAGAGTCGCCCACTAGGCGTTAGACTCCAGTGTGCTAGTTTAATTTGGATTTTCATTGCTTGCTGAGTGTGCAGTATGTGTTGCAAGGCCCTTAGGCATTGTAAGCAACCATACCAAGTTATTATTACATAATAAAGTTGGATTTTGAGTTACACCCTCCCCGCATAATTTTCTCTACTACTTGTCAATTCTTGTTCCCTCTCGTCTCTAAAACTTGGAGCAATCGACAGATGGTGAACACCCGCGGAAACCTTGGAGGCAACTGAACTGGTTCTCGCCCCGCAATAAACCCTCATAATGGAGCACCCGCACCCCAACCGGCACCGCCAGTAGACATGCAGAACTTTGGAGCTTTCATTGCTGCACAGACCTAGCTGATGCATGCTATGATGCAGCAGATGCAACAAGTCACTGCTCAAGCTGCCGTTAACCAAGCAAATCAGGGACAGCAACAGGGAGCAAAGTTGTCAGAGTTTATGAGGACTCATCCACCCACATTTTCTGGGAATGCCAACCCACTGGGAAATTCTAAATAACCTTGACATCAACATGAAGTCATAAAGTCCTTTGTCAGAACAAAAATAACTCGATTAATTCGGTTTATTCTTTTTATTTTATTTTTAAACTTTCAATAGCTCATTCTTGCTCATATGAACTCCGATTGAGGTGATTCCAAAGCCCAAAAATTTGTAAAATTGTTCTATATTTAATGATAAATTTTATTTAATTTATGGAGTTAATTTTTCTCTCTATTGAAATGCCCGAGGGGTTCGAGAGTGAAGTTCTAGTCTGTTGTCAAAATTTAATTAAAATTAATTAAATTCAAAATTTGGATTTTTCGTGGTGTTTAATTTAACTTGGCATCCTTATCCGTCCAAAATCAGAATTCAATTCTCCTCCATCTGAAAAATCAAATTTCCTAATTCCTGTCCGCGCCAAAAAATTCCACCCAAGTTCGAAAATGCTTCATAAATCCCGAAACCTGTTGCATTAGGTTTCAAATATTCCAAAAAAATTTTCAAAATTTCCCTAAGGTTTTTGGAAGCTCTCTGGTATTTTATCTCGCGTGGCTTTCGTTTGATGCCCGTTATTCGCTCCAGAATATTAAAAACTACAAATTTCATCCAAATTCCGCGAAACCAATTTTATTGGGTTCCAAATTTTCCCTAATAGTTCTAGGAATTTTTCGGGAATTTTTAGACTATTTTTACTAATTTTTCTCTAGGGCGTTGCATGCACGTAATCCTCGGCCAATGAGGAGACACCACATGGCAGGCACTATTCATCTTCTCCATGGGATTGTGCTGTTCTTGCCAGTGAAATCTCCAAGCTTTCCATCATTGGCTCCAAGCAATCAAACCACCATAACTCCTCCATTAAACCTCCAAATCACGAACGGCCAGATCCGTTGGATTCGCAGCGACGAAACCTTTCCAACCCTGGTGTCCTTTCATCTTTAATCTCGACGAAAATGGTGCATTGTACCAAAACCGAAATCCACTCAATTGGTCATAACTCGGCCGTTTCAACTCCAAACGGCGTGCTTCCACCTCTCAAATCTCCGTATTAGAGTCCCCTTCCTGGTGGTAGCACTCTCCTTTTGCCTCTCCAATTAGTTCGTCCAGGAGATTGCAAAAACCGATGAAGAACGCCATTTTTGTGTTCTTCGGTTTCTTCATCATATCTTCTTCTCCGGTGAGTCAAACTCAATTCTGGTTGTTTCCTTGTGTGCGTATGGATGTCTAGAGCTTAACCCCTCCATCAATTTTAGCTTTCATCAAGTTTGGGCGACGAATTTTGGAGTTGAACCATTCCGGCCGAACCGCCGTTCGTCGTCAAATTCATCATCTTCGGTGAGCATTTGTTCAATTCCTTGCAATCTTAGGACCCTCTAGATGTCCTCTAGCTAGTCCATCATCCAATTTGCAACTTTGTTTTGCATTCTAATGAAAATTTCGGATTTTTGGAACTTTTTGGGCATGCTCTATTCTTGCCCATGCCCGTGCGTGTGCCGCCGGCCGCCGGTGCCCCGCTGCCGCTCGACCGTCGCCGGCACCGTCCCCACCCCACACCACGCGCCGCCTCCCGCCGGCCCGAAGCTGCCGCGCCAGCGCCTCCCCGAGCCAGCTGCCGTTCCCGCCGCCCTTGGTTGCTCGCGGCCGCTCGCCGGCGGCCGCCACACCTCGGCCGTGCCATTCAGGGCTGCCACCGCCGCCAGTGTGGTCGCGCCACCCGGCCGCGCCCGCTGTCCCACCCGCCCGCACCATCGCCGCTGCCTCCGGCCGATCGCCGCCCGCCAAACGACCCTGGCCGGCGCCCGCAAGGAGCCAAGGCTCCTCTGTTCTCCATGGCCAAAGGCTTGGGTAAGAAGCCGCAAGTCCATGACATCATGGCCCCACCATCCATAGACTCATCTAATTGGAAATTCAGCCAAAAATGATGATGCCTGGGAATATTCCTCGGTTTCTCATTTTTCATGATTTTCCAAACTTCGAAGGCTCATAACTTTTGCGTCCGAACTCCGATTGACTCCGTTCAAATTCCTAAATTCATATAAATTCAAGATCTTCCTGCCAATATAACTTTTATAATTTTTGAATTTTATTTATTTTATTGTTATTTATTTAGTGTACCGTTTTTCGCGTAGCCGAGGATCCCGCCGATTCCGCCGACCCCACCGCCGGACTTCAAGAGTTCGACATCCCCGCTGCGACCGAAGGCAATTCCCTTGACGCATTTTGATCCCATGATTGCAAATGTGTTTACAATGTTTTATAAACATGCATTGCTATCTTTATCATCGTGTGTCAAATATAGATTGCTAGTTATTCCGAATTGTGATAACCTTCTTGCTTATTGATATCCATGCTTATTTGTAACCCTAGGACTTTTTGATATGTCATGTTGTTGGTGTACGCCAGGACTTCTTGCAAATGTGTTTACAAGGTCAGGCTGTTGGTGTACGCCAGGAGTCGGAGTTTGGTAGAGGATCGTCCGTTCTACTTCACCTCAGAGAGATTGAAGATGGGAGATGCGCTGCAAGATGCGGCGAGACAGGCCCTGGTCCACTTGGGTAGAAGCTACAGTGACAGGCTGGAGGACACGCCGTATCGCCTTTTTCCTTGCCATGAGGAAGGAAGGTACCACAGCAGGTTTCGGAGTTTGGATCGAGAGGCGGATCCGACGATTGTGCATATGGGATCGCTCATTCGAGCCTAGGATGAGGCTTATGTCAGCACCACCCACGAGCTCCAGGATGTGTACGAGAGGTTGGCTGCAGCTCGAGAGGAGATTCGCCAGTTGAAGGAGACGCAGCAGGCAGCTACTCTTCCTCCCCCGGCCCCTGTGCAGGCGGCACAGCCAGTAGCACCACCGCCACCAGCGTTAGTCCCCGAGGATCTTCCTGTGAGAGGGTTGACGCCAGATGCCCCGCCAGCCAAGCGTCATCAAGGCCCGAAGCTTCGTGTGACCGCGCGCAAGTCTGTTCGTCGCCAGTCGCCTTTGGGGGTTTCCTTAAGTTTCTTGGCTGCCCCTGGAGGGACAGGACCTTCTTCGGCGGCTACCCCTTCCCGCAGCAGGAGCGAGGAGGAGGAGGATCCATCCCTATGTGTCTTCGAGAGCGACGCGAGTACTTACATGTTTTAGCCTGAAGAGCCCCAATTTTGTTCGCTAGCATGTTTAATAAATGCTTGTGTTCGTCTGTATCATGCCTTGTGCGTCTGTGATGCAGCCAGCGTTATCAAACTATTTTGATTTGAATAAAGAGTTTTGTTGGTTTTCTTTCTGTGGTGTGCTTTTGTCTTTGTGGATGTTGTTTAGTCCCCTGTTTCTTATCTTTGATTTTCCCTCTTTCATTGTGCTTTGGCCGTCCTTGTTTCAGATAGAGAACCCAGGTCGTGGTCGTGGAAGAGGAAGAGGCCATGGTAGAGGCCGTGGACGCGGTCGTGGACAAGTGTAATTTTAGGAAGAAGAACCTGTGGAGCAGCAGCAACAGAAACAAGAGAATGTGCAGCCACCCCCAGCTCAATAGGAACCACCGCCACCTCCACCCCCGCTTCATCCGCCGAATCTGGAACAAATGATGGCGATGTAGCTTCAACTCTTGCAAGCATTGGCGCAGAATGCTCTCAACCCGCCTCCGGCTGCCCCAGCCCAAGCTGCAGGGGAGCCACCCCAATCCAAGTTCGGAGAATTCATGAGGACCCGACCGCCAACCTTTGCTGGATCAGTTGATCCTCTGGAAGCTGATGACTGGCTTAAGGAAGTTGAAAGGAAGCTATTCTTGGCCCAGTGTGACGAAGTGGAGAGTGTGCGGTTCGCTTCGCACCAACTGAAGGGTACATCAGCTAGCTGGTGGGAAAATTATTGTGCCGCCCACGAATATGCTCAGAATATCACTTGGAATGAGTTTGTGGAAGCTTTTCGAGCTACTCACATCCCGAAAGGAATTATGGAGATGAAGCGGCATGAGTTCCACAAGCTGCAACAAGGGAATCTATCTGTGTCTGAATACCTAAATCGCTTCACCCAACTCTCACGCTATGCGGCTGCAGATGTCGCTACTGATGAAGCTAAGATCTGGCGGTTCATGGAGGGTCTTGACCCCAATCTTAAGATTCAGCTAGTATCAAATGACTTCCCTTCGTTCCAGCATATGGTGAACAAGGCTTTAATTCAGGAAGATGCTCAGCGACAGCTGTTCGAGTCAAGGAAAAGGAACATGATGTTTCAGAGTCAGCGGGGTGCCAACAGCTCAAGGCCCCGTACGTTCCAACAGCAGCCCAGTAGGCCAGCAGCCTCCAACATTGCTAGGACCCCAATGTCCATTCCTCGTCCGATAGGTCAAGCCCCTGCTGACAATGCAGGAGGCCAAGCTCAGAAGAGCAATACCGCAACTACAGAAGTACAATGTTTCAATTGCAGAGAAATGGGACACTATGCCAACAATTGTCCTCAGAAGCATTAGCCTGTAACTCCAGTTCAGTTTAATCTGGGATCTACACCAGCCTGTGCACCAGCACTAGCTCAAGGGAGAGGTACACTGCAGACTCCGCGTACCCCTCGGACCGTTGGAAGAGGACGTGTGAACCACATCACAGCTGAGGAAGTTCAGGATGCACTGGATGTGGTTTATGGTAAGTTCTTCGTCAACTCGGTGCATACTTCAGTTTTGTTGGATTCTGGTGCAACCCATTCCTTTATATCAAAATACTTGGTTAGAAAACATGGTTGGGATACAGTTCAGTTAAGAAACCCTCTATTAGTTCAATCCCCTAGTAAAGAATTAAGAACCACTGCCATTTGGCCAAAAATGGATATAATCATAAAAGGGGTAAAGTTCCTAGCGAACTTAATCCTATTGGATACTAAGGGTATAGAAGTAATCCTTGGAATGGATTGGTTAACCAAGTACAAGGGTAAGATAGATTGTGCTAGTAGAGCCATTTCTGTTACCAGCCCTGAGGGAATTCGAGTGGAATTCTTGTCTAGTCTTTCTTCTAAGGGGGGTAGTACCCTGAACCGTCTGAAAGGGACATTGTTGGAAAATGTGCTTGTAGTGAATGAATACCCGGATGTCTTTCCAAAAGATCTGCCTGGTATGCCACCAGATAGGGATATTGAGTTCGTTATCGAGCTTGTACCTGGTACGGCTCCGATTTCGAAAAGACCCTATCGGCTACCTTCTAATGAGTTAGTAGAAATGAAGAAGCAGATTGCAGAACTGCAGGAGAAAGGATTTATTCGACCAAGCTCTTCGCCTTGGGGATCACCTATAATCTTCGTCACGAAAAAGGATGGTAGTCTACGGATGTGCATAGACTATCGCTCTCTAAATGAGGCCACCATCAAGAATAAGTACCCCTTGCCCAGGATAGATGATCTATTCGATCAATTAAAAGGAGCTCAAGTGTTCTCCAAAATAGACTTGAGGTCAGGATATCATCAGCTTAAGATAAGGAAAGAAGATATCCCGAAGACAGCCTTCACTTCCAGATATGGACTGTACGTGTTTACCGTGATGTTCGGATTAACAAATGCCCCTTCCTATTTCATGAATTTAATGAATAAGGTGTTCATGGAGTATTTGGACAAGTTTGTTGTAGTCTTCATTGACAACATTCTTATCTATTCCAAGAGTAGAAAAGAACATGAAAAGCATTTGAGGATAGTTTTGGAAAGGTTAAGAAAACATCAGCTGTATGCCAAATTCAGCAAGTGTGACTTTTGGTTAAAGGAATTCTTTCTTGGGTCATATCATTTCTGCTGGAGGAGTAGCTGTGGATCCAGCTAAAGTAAGGGATGTGTTAGGTTGGAAACAACCCAGGTCAGTCCCGGACATCAGAAGTTTTCTTGGATTAGCAGGCTACTATCGGCGATTCATTAAAGGTTTTTCCAAGATAGCGAGACCTCTCACTCAGCTTTTGAAGAAAGAGAAGAAGTTTGAATGGACAAAATCTTGTGAACAGAGTTTTCAAGAACTAAAGAAAAGGTTAACTTCAGCCCCAGTTCTGGTTTTGCCGAATATTCATAAGGATTTTGAAGTTTACTGTGATGCTTCAAAACAAGGTCTTGGTTGTGTTTTGATGCAAGAAGGGAAAGTAATGGCATACGCTTCAAGACAACTGTGACCCTATGAAGAAAATTACCCAACTCATGATTTGGATTAGCCACAGTTGTACACGCACTCAAGATTTGGAGGCATTATCTGATTGGAAATAATTGCGAAATATATACGGATCATAAGAGTTTGAAGTACATTTTCAATCAATCCGATCTCAACTTGAGGCAGAGAAGATGGTTGGAGTTGGTGAAAGATTATAATATTGGAATCCATTACCACCCTGGAAAAGCGAATGTTGTTGCGGATGCATTGAGTAGAAAAAGCTACTGCAACAATGTTATGATACAGGAAAGCCAACCAGCCCTTCATGAAGAATTCCAACACCTTAACTTGGAATTGGTGAATGAAGGCTGCATTTTCAATGTTGAAGTGCAATCAACCCTAGAAGAGCAGATCTGAGAAGCTCAAAAGAATGATAATTGTATTGCGGACCTAAAGGAGGGCATGAAGAAGGGAAAGTTTTATGAATTTTCAGAAGATGAGAAAGGTACTGTTTGGTTCGGGAAAAGAATAGTAGTCCCTAACCAAAAGGAAATCAAGGATGTGGTTTTGAAAGAGGCTCATGATTCTGTGTATTCTATTCATCCGGGAGGTACGAAGATGTACTCGGACTTGAAAGAAAAGTATTGGTGGTCCAATATGAAGAAAGAACTTGCTGACTACGTGGCTCGTTGTGATATATGTTAGTTGGTAAAAGCCGAGCATCAGAGATCAGCCGGTCTATTGCAACCTTTGCAAGTTTCTGTTTGGAAATGGGAAGAAATCGGAATGGACTTTATCACTGGATTACCCATAACTAAGTCTGGATATGACTCTATTGGGGCTATTATGGACAGATTGACTAAAGTGGCACATTTCATACCGGTGAAGACAACATATTCTGGTGATAAGCTCGCAGAGCTATATATGGCCAAGATTGTGTGTTTGCATGGTGTGCCAAAGAAGATCGTGTCCGATCGAGGTTCTCAATTTACCACGAGGTTTTGGCAGAAGTTGCATGAGGTTTTGGGTACAAATTTGAACTTCAGTACTGCCTACCATCCCCAGACAGATGGTCAGACGGAAAGGATAAACCAAATCCTAGAAGATATGTTAAGAGCTTGTGCGTTAACTTATAAAGGTTCGTGGGATCAAAATTTGCCCTATGCCAAATTCTCGTACAACAATAGTTACCAGTCCAGTTTGAAAATGGCATCTTTTGAGTCTCTGTATGGAAGAAAGTGCTGGACACCTTTGTATTGGAAGGAGACCGAAAGTGGACAAATCGTTGGACCTAATATTCTGAAGGAAGCCGAAGAGTAAGTCAAGGTGATCCGTGAGAATTTGAGGACAGCCCAGTCAAGGCAGAAAAGTTATGTTGACAACCATCGCCGGGATTTAAGTTTTGCCCTTGGTGATCATGTGTACCTAAAGGTTTCGCCTCTCAAGGGAATGCGCCGATTCAGAGTTAGTGGAAAGTTAGCGCCCCGCTACATTGGTCCCTTTGCAGTGATTGCCAGAAGAGGAGAAGTTGCTTACCAATTGGAACTACCTCCACAACTGTCAGGAGAACATGATGTTTTTCATGTCTCTCAGTTGAAGAAGTGGCTCAGAGTACCCAAGCATCAAATGCCATATGAAGAGATGGAGTTAAAAGAAGACCTATCGTATCCGGAGTATCCAGTCAAAATTTTAGACGAGGTCGAATGTCGAACCCGAAGCTGTGTAATCAAGTTTTGCAAGGTGTAGTGGAGCAACCATTCAGAGAAGGAAGCTACCTGGGAGCGAGAAGAGGATCTTCGAGCAGAGTTTCTCGATCTTTTTCTTTCTCCATCCGAATCTCGGGGACGAGATTCTCTCTAAGGGGGGGTAGGTTTGTAACATCCTCAATTTCGATCTGATGTCAAAATTTAATTTAAATTAATTAAATTCAAAATTTGGATTTTCCTTGGTGTTTAATTTAACCTGGCATCCTTATCCGTCCAAAATCGAAATTCAATTCTCCTTCGTCCGAAAAATCGAATTTCCTAATTCATGTCTGCTCCCGAAATTCCACCCGAGTTTGAAAATGCTTCATAAATCCCGAAACCTATTGCATTAGGTTTCAAATATTCCAAAAACATTTTGGGAATTTCCCAAGATTTTTGGAAGCTCTCTGTTATTTTATCTCGCGCGGCTTTCGTTTGATGCCCGTTATTCGCTCTAGAATATTCAAAACTACAAATTTCATCCAAATTACGCGAAACCAATTTTATTGGGTTCCAAATTTTCCCCAATGGTTCTATGATTTTTTCTGAAATTTTTAGACCATTTTTACTAATTTTTCTCTAGGGCGTTGCATGCACGTAATCCTCGGCCCATGAGGAGACGCCACATGGCAGGCACTATTCATCTTCTCCATGGGATCGTGCTGTTCTTGCGAGTGAAAGCTCCAAGCTTTCCATCATTGGCTCCAAGCAATCAAACCACAATAACTCCTCCTGCCAGTATAACTTTTATAATTTTTGTATTTTATTTATTTTATTGTTATTTATTTTGTGTACCGTTTTCCGCGTAGCCGAGGATCCTGCCGAGTCCGCCGACCCCGCCGCCGGACTTCAAGAGTTCGACATGCCCACTGCGACCGAAGGCAAGTCCCTTGACGCATTTTGATCCCATGATTGCAAATGTGTTTACAATGTTTTATAAACATGCATTGCTATCTTTATCATCGTATGTCAAATATAGATTGCTAGTTATTCCGAATTGTGATCACCTTCTTGCTTATTGATATCCATGATTATTTGTAACCCTAGGACTTTTTGCTATGTCATGTCTATCTTATAATTTGACATTTGTTAATTAGAACGGTAGATATGCTTTGTACCCGAATTGACGAAAATGACCCATGGGTGGGATTATATCAAAATTGTGATTCAAAATGTGATTTAAAGATTATGGTAAAGTATTTGGTACTATTTTTATAAAATAAAAAGAAAAAGAATTTGGACTTGGGCGGAATGGAATGTCGGGTTGGTGCGGTTTGAGCACTAGTTTCCAATGTGCAAGTACCGCCCCAAGTCAATTAAGGACCGACGCTTATGACTGTCCATTCTGAGCATAACAGTACTACCACATGTCTATAATGATACGACCTGGCTAAATAATTTGTAGAAACCTAACTTAGACTCACCAAATGGTGGAATGTGAGTGCCGGATAGAGGCAAGACTGTTTTTCTCATACGGCGCAAGAGGGGACTTCTGTACTAGGTGGATAGAACCCTAATAGCGGTGAAACCTCAGCGGGTGGGTCGGGTTAGGCGTATACATTGTAAAGGCCATGTCACGATCTCTCTGCCGACACACCATAGGAAGTGTGTTAATTGCATGGCATCAAGAGACAATCATGTCTTGTGGGTAAAGCTGTACACCTCTGCAGAGTTAAAACTATTCGAATAGCTGTGCCTACGGTCAAGGGCAAAGCAAAGAATGCTTTTATACTGGTAGATTTTGGTTTTGATTTTGAAAATAAATGATGTTTTGGGATTCGGAAGTGGTTAGAATTCTCAGATATTTTGTTGGCGGATTGAGCCAACCAGGTTGATGAATCTGTTTTTATTTCATGACGGATAGAGTCATGTGTGGATAACCTTGATCTTTTAAAAATGTGGCGGATAGAGCCTTTATACTAGTGATGGTGGATAGAACCCTCACTGAAATATTAAATAATTCAATTGTTAAAATAATTGCTAAAATATGCTTTGTGGAAATTATTATTAAGTAAGGTTTGATGAAATTTGGCTTTCTACAAATAAACCATATTAAGCCTTCCTTGGAACGCCCTACATGTGCATACTCTCCCAGACTTGCTGAGTACTTTTGTACTCATATACTACATAAATTGTTGTCATCAGAAAACTATCAGGACGCCATTGAAGACGGTGAGTACTATCCAGAAGAGTTCGAAGAGGATCGCCAGGACATCTAAGCATGTTCCTAGTCGTCGCCTGTGGTGTTATTTGGGTTTTCTTTTTGTCGTTTTGTTTCCGCTGTCGTGATCTCTGGTCATGTGACCATGTGATGTAATAAGTAGCCATGTGGCTAATACTTTATATTTATGTTACAATTTCGTTATGTTCGGCAATGATACTTCACTGTTGACTGTGTGTACTAGCTACTGATCTGGGACTAGTACAGAAATACACAGGAGATTTCGGATAGCCGATCTGGGGTCTCACAATACCTTAGAGTGATGTCACACAGGAATATGGTTATCGTGGAGGATGTCTGTGCGTATGCTTGACGTCGATCCAATGGTATGTCGGTCCTATACTTCTGCTGTGTGTGAGGGAAGGGATAGTAAAGGCAATACTGGATATGTTCATGTGTTAGGATAGAAGTTTTTAAAAGGCTTTGTTATTATGACTCATTCGCATACTCTTGTATGGTGAGTCACGATAGACGTGGTGAGTTGATTATATCTTATGGGTATAGTGTATAACATCTGCAGAGTATGTCAAACCTATTCGAATAGCCGTGTCCGCGGTATTAGACAATGCTTGGGAATTACAGTCAAGGGTTAGATCTTGGAAAATAAAACTTGGGAATGGGAGGCTGTGTGCCATTGTTGAAGAATGAATTTGGTTTAGGCTGTGTGCTAGTGAGTCTTGGAAAACAAGTGAGAAAGTTACTTAGTAATGGTACTGTAACACCCTGGCATCTAGTATGCCCGAATGCTACCAAACATAGACTAAACAACATCTAAATACCACAAATAAAGATAAATTACAGCAAAGGCACAAATGCTAAAACCGAAATTTCGGCAGCATCTCCTTTGTTTTAACGTGAATTGAAGCGATAGCAATAACAAGGAAAGTCATATCATAACATAAGACATCTAAAGCAGCAATATAAATGAATATAGCATCAACATAAGACAATAATACTAAAACCAACCACTCCATAAACTATAGCTAAGCAAATAAGGATCACAAGCACACAAATGAATCCATACACCAAGTTTCATGGCACTTATTATGATCATGACTCAAGTTGATAAATCTGCCTAAAGGTGTGGAGCTACGTGAAGATGTGTAGCTAATGTCCCTTCCCACATGCCGGTGTCATGGTACCTAAAAACAACATAAAACACAAGCGTGAGTTCATCACTCAGCAAGTATATTGCAATGGAACAAAAGAACAAATACATTGCTACAACACTACATATCATGCTTAATCACCATAATCATGCTCACATCTCATTATTCACATATCATCATCATCATGAATGCATTGCAATGCACATGTCTCCTTGAAGCACATACCGGTATTGCCGAGTGCACACCCGTCAGTGTGCACCCTCTTTCCCCTTCCATCCCGAAGATGGAGAGTGACAACTCCTCGCTTCCATTCACCGCGGTGGTTGGAATCACGATGTAGGTCTTACTCAATGGCACTCCGGACTAGTCATAACTTTCTCACCGACCTTACCGGACTAGTTATGACTTTCTCACCAACCCGGCCATGTCTCATGCCATGTATGCAATTATGCCAACATCATAAATAACTTGCACATTAACTCATGGCATCACATCATAATAAACCGTTTTCATCATATCAATGGCAAACATTAAAGCATGGCATGTTATAACATCATGTATTCAATTGCAACTAGTCAAAACTAGCAACCTACAACTCGCTACCCATTCCAATACACTTGCCTTAACATCGGGCGACGGATTGGTGAGATGAAGAGGGCACCCCGGGGTCACAACACCTGCACATAGAGACCACACACTCAAAACGTACCCACAAAACAGTACGCAATTGCCCATCCACCCCGACTTCGCAAACTACTCCCCAAACCGAAAAACAGAGACTCTGTCCCAACGGGACAACAGCCTTCGGATTGCCATAACTTGGGCTTAAAAACTCCAAATCAAGTAAAATAGTACACCATCGTGAAGCTTAGGAAATTTCCTAACTTTTTCTAAGTATTGGGAAAAGCTGATTCGGAATCTAAAGTTGTCTAATCTACAAAACACTACGTTCTGTCCCAGCTACATCACAGATTTGAACACGTTCGGTAAATCGTGTATAACTTTCAAACGGCTGGGCAGAATTGGACGTTCTTTATGTGCACTGAAAGTTATTGAAGTTACCTACAATTTCTTCAACAGGCGGATGACCAAATTCCGATTCTAAAGTCGCGAAAACTCAAACCCTAGGTCGACTGCACAATCTGCCGGAAGCAGAGAACGTGACAAACTCTAGTTTTCATCTAATCTACCCAATCACAGCACCACCACTTGATCTAAAAGCATCCAAATACCCTCTAGCACAGCACCTAGACCAACCCCAAGGTTTCCCGTAGCCATACCTTTGCCCGACGAACGATGAACCGACGAATCTCCTCCCGGTTCACGCGATCTCCTTCCTCGCTCCAAATCCATTGGAGTGCTCCTCGTCGCGGAGCACTCCGATGGTGAAAACAGCGGGTTGGCGAGGCGAGGGGCTCCCCAAGGGCAGCAAGGAGGGTGGGGAGGAGGTGGAGGGGGTGGTGGCGTAATGGAGGGGAGAGGAGTGCACGCCAAAGGGGGTGGCGGCTAGATTTGGGAGAGGGGAGGCGCCACAAGGTGGAGGGGCGTGTGGGTGGGGGCGGCTAGTGCAGGGAGGGGGTGCACCAAGCCCCCTTAACCTGGTCCCCCCTCATGGGCACATACCCCTTCCACTAAAGCCCATGACTATCACCCTTGGGCCCAAACTTCCCCGGAAAGGCCCAAACTCCCGAAATCGGCCCAAAAACGCGATTAAATGGCATAACGTAAAGTTTTAACCTTTATTTTCACATTTTATAATGTCACACCATCCCGTAGTGTCACATTCTACCCCCCTTCAATAGGATTCAACCCCGAATCCTAGACACGCCACTAAGCCAAGCAAACATCACAAAACAAAAGACAGCTTGCTTCACATCTCATACCTGAGGCGAAAAGCTCGGGGTACTTCTCGCACATGCGAGACTCCAGCTCCCAAGTCGCTTCTCTCTCAGTCTGATGTGACCACAGGACTTTGACAAACTTGAGCGTCCTGTTCTTCATCACTCGCTCTGAAGTCTCCAGAATTTTCACAGGATGGGACTCGAAGGTGAGACCCTGCTCAAGCACTAATGGTTCCAACGGAACCACCAACTCTGGGTCATGCAAGTACTTCCTCAGCATCGAAACATGAAACACATTATGCACTCCTTGCGTTGACTCCGGTAGCTCCAAGCGGTAAGCCAACTTACCGACTCGAGCTAAGATAGGAAACGGCCCAATAAACCTCGGACTAAGCTTTCCTTTTGTGCCAAAATGCTCCACACCCTTGGTGGGAGATACTCGCAAGAGCACCCTATCACCCACCTCAAACTCCAACTCCCGCCTCCTCACATCAACATATCTTTTCTATCTACTTTACGCTGCAAGAAGGTTCTGCCGTACCACTGCCACGCGATCAACAGTCTGCTGAACCCAATCCGGTCCAAGGACCACTCTCTCTCCCACTGCATCCCAACAAAGTGGCGATCTGCACTTCCGGCCATACAACACCTCATAAGGAGCAGCCCGGATGCTGGAATGATAGCTGTTATTATAAGCGAATTCTGCCAAAGGTAAATGATCTTCCCAGTTACCTTTCCAAGCTATCACACAGGCCCTGAGCATGTCCTCCAAAGTCTGAATGGTATGCTCAGACTGCCCATAGGTCTGAGGGTGAAAAGTGGTACTAAGGTGAAGCCGTGTACCCAAAGCACTCTGCAAGCTCTCCCAAAATTTTGAGACAAATTTCGCATCCCGGTCAGAGACAATCGTCTTGGGTACACCATGCAGTCTCACAATCTCCCGCACATAGATGGGAGCCAACTCATTCGCTGAATTGGTAGTGCGGATAGGAATGAAGTGCGCATACTTTCTAAGACGATCCACCACAACCCAAATAGCATCCTTCCCTCGTGGAGTACGGGGTAGGCCAACCACGAAATCCATGGAAATGTCATCCCAAGGCCACACAAGAATCTCCAATGACTGCAACAAGTCAGCGGGACGCTTGTGTTCAGCCTTTATCTTCTGACAATTCCCACAAGATGCCACATACTTGGCAATATCAACTCTCATCCTTTTCCACCAGAAATTCTTTTTCAAATCCCTGTACATCTTGGTCTCCCCAGGATGAACCGTGTACGGGGTGCGATGAGCCTCTCTCAAGATGTCATCTTTGGCTTGGGATTTCTAAGGTACACACAGGCGACCCTAAAATCTCAGAGCTCCCACATCATCAATGGAAAAGTCTCCAGTCTTACCATCCTCAAGGCGTTTCCTCACCTGCTGGAGCAAACGATCGCTGTTGTGCTTCCCGCACACGCTCGGGGATCGCTGACTCAAGAATCAATTGAGTTTCATCTTGCACGGTCCCTGCAAAACAGTAGGAGACACCCAATCTCTCAAAATCAGCAACAAGACAATCAATGACAGGGGGCATTGTCTTGCGACTGAGAGCATCAGCCACCACATTTGCCTTACCCGGATGATATTGGATTGTGAGGTCATAATCCTTTATCAATTCCAGCCACCTCCTCTGCCTCAAATTCAGATCTTTCTGAGTAAAGATGTACTTGAGGCTCTTGTGATCAGTGAAGATATCACAAGATTCACCATACAGATAGTGCCTCCATATCTTCAATGCAAACACCACAGCGGCTAGCTCAAGATCATGCATGGGATAGTTCTGCTCATGCTTTTTCAGCTGCCTCGATGCATAAGCAATCACCTTGCCATCTTGCATGAGCACACAACCAAGTCCCAAACGAGAAGCATCAGAATAAACAGTGAAACGCTTCCCAGGCTCAGGAAGGGTAAGAACAGGAGCAGTCACTAACTTCTCCTTCAAAGTGCAGAAACTGTGCTCACACTCTGCAGTCCACTAAAATTTCATCCCCTTTTGAGTCAGCTGCGAAAGTGGTTTGGCAATGATAGAGAAATCCTGCACAAAACGCCGATAGTAGCCAGCCAACCCAAGGAAGCTACGCACCTCTTTAACATTGGAAGGTCTCTTCTAGTCCAAAACTGCTGAGACTTTGATAGGATCTATAGATATGCCTTCTGGATTGATGATGTGGCCACGAAAACCCACTTCTGAAATCCAGAACTCACACTTTTTCAGCTTAGCAAAGAACTGATTCTCCCTCAAGGTACTCAGCACAAGCCTCAAATGCTGCTCATGTTCTTCTTATGATTTAGAGTAAACCAGAATGTCATCGATGAACACTACCACAAACTCATCAAGGTACTTGTGTAGCATACTGTTCCTCGCCTCCATAAAGATAGCAGGAGCATTAGTTAGTTCAAAAGACATAACTTTAAATTCATAATGCCCATACCTAGTGGAGAAAGCAGTCTTCTCAATGTCCTGCTCCCTCACGCGAATCTGATTGTAACCGGATTGAAGATCAATCTTGGAGAACACCTTTGCTCCCTTCAGTTGGTCAAACAGATCCGCAATGCGAGGCAATGGATACTTGTTCTTGATAGTTATTTGATTAAGAGCACTGTAGTCAATGCACATACGCCAACTTCCATCCTTCTTTGAAACGAAGAGGATGGGTGCTCCCCAAGGTGACACATTGCGCCGAATAAAACCCTTGGCCAAAAGATCCTCCAATTGCTTCTTCAACTCGTCTTGAAAAGGACGAGCCAAGCGATATGGAGACATAGAAATAGGTCGAGTGCCAGGAACAAGATCAATACGAAACTTCACACTCCTCACTGGAGGTAAACCAGGCAACTCATCGGGGAACACATCAGCAAACTCCTTCACCACAGGAATCTCTTCAATTACTACTGAAGAAGATGACTTTTCTGAAATAGCAATGAGAAAACCCAACTCCCTCAAATGGCGACCAGAAAACAGACTAGCCAAAGCAAAGATGGAACTGGAAGGTATACCACCCTGAAAGGTCAACTCTACCCTTGACGGGGCCTGCAAGGTAACCATCTTCCAGAAGCAACAGATCTTAACACGGTATTGATGCAACCAGTCCATGCCCAAAATGACATCAAAAGGATCCAACTGAATCACCATAAGATTGGCAAATAAAACCTCATCATCAATGGCAATGGTGCAACCTGGGCAAACCAAAGAACTAGCAATCAAACCCCCAGGAGAACTGACTATCACAGACTCAAAAATCCGCTGAACTCGCAACTTAGCTCTACTAGAAAACTCAGACGACTCAAAGGAATAGGATGCTCCGGAATCAAACAGAACAAAGGCATCGACTGAATCCACAAGCAAAGTACCTGAAACCACCTCTGGATGCCCGGCTGACTCGGCGGTCGGCAAGGCGTACACTCCTGGTGGCGCCGGGACAGTGGGAGCCCCGACACCTGGCTAATGCCCCAACAAAGCTGGGGGTGGAGGGGGTAACTGAGGAGGAGCCGACGGCTGCGGGCACCAGTAGGCTGCTGGTGGTTCCCAAGCATAGGGCGGCTAAGGAGCAGGAGCCGCCATCATGTGCACCGACCTTCTGGAAGACGCCGCTGGAGTCGGAGGAGAAGGCACCATCTCCCACTTGATGATGCTACCGGGATTCATCCGGCAGACTCGCCCCCTGTGGCTGGGCTTGCCATAGTGGTTGCAACTCCCGGTCCAACCGCACTCCGACGCACGGTGCTCACCACTGCACTTGAAACAAATCATGCCCTGCCAAGGCACAGGACGAACAGCCGCTCGCGAGGAAGACGACTGAGGCGGCTTCATCTTAGCCCCTGAGGAGGAGCCCTGTCCTCCCTTGAACTTCTTGAAGATGGGTCGCTGAGAAGACCTACCTCCTCCACCAAAAGTCCTCTTCTGGCCCCCGTCTGGGGCCGCTGGAACCCTTGAATCACCAGGGTTTTGCTTATCCCTGGAGAGCTCCAACTCGAGTTCCATGCCCTTCGCTTGCTCCACCGCGGAGCAGAAGTCACGAGGGACAGTCGCCCCATGATAATTCTGAACTCCTGGTTGCGGCCCCTACGAAACCTCCTCTCCTTATCCCTGTCGTCAGCTGCCACAGCCGGCACAAAGCGCACCACATTGTTGAATTCTGCCTCATACTTTGCCACCGACCTCTTTCCCTGGGAAAGAGTCATCAGAGTATTCTCCATCCTCTCAAGGAAAGACTCTGGGTAGAACTTGGCTCAGAAGCGAGGCACAAAGTCCTCCCAGGTGACCGGTCCAAGAGCGGGGGCTCTAGCAGCCAGAACCCCCTCCCACCAGATATTAGCTTGGCCCTTCAGCTGAAAGGCCACAAAGTGAGCCCTCTGGACCGAGGTCAACTCTAGGACCTCAAACTGCCGCTCCATGTACCGCAGCCAATATGTGGACTGGACCGGTGTGCGCGCTCCATCAAAAGTGTCAAGACGGAGGGACATCCACTCCCGGAGACTCATCCTCGGCTCCGACACGGCAGGCAAGCAAGCTGTTGGCCAGAGGGGGAGGCACAACGGCCAGGGGCTGCTCATGGCTATTTGGCGCAGCTCCTGAACCTGTGACACCACGGAGTGTCGCAACCTTATTTAATGTGAATGTTGAGGTCAAAAACATTATGAATTATGGAATGGGAGGTTGAAACCTTACGGTATCGAGTTTAATAGCATTTTCGGGCCATTTCTGGGCCGTTTTCAGTAGTTTGGGCCTTCCCGGGGCGTGTTGGGCCTTAGGGGGGACCCCTCGTGGGCCAAAAATGGGGTTCTCTGGCCCATGAGGGGAGAGGGGGGCAGCATGTTGCCCTTGGGGTGCCTCCCTGCTGCCCTAGCAGCCTCCACCTCCTCCTCTCCCTCCCATAGCCGCCACACACCCTTTTGCCCCTTGCTTGCGCCCCCTTGCTCCCCATTGCTCCTCCACCCCTCTCCTCACCTCTCCACCACCCTTGCTGTCCCTAGGAGAGTTCTCCACCTCAACACCTAGAAGATCCGTCCATTGGAGCGCTCCGCGACAAGGAGATCCGGTGGATTTGGAGCAAGGAAGGAGATCGCGCGAACCGGGAGGAGATCCATTGGGTTTTCGTGCATCGGGCGAAGGTATGGCCATGGGAATCCTTGGGGTTGGTCTAGGATATGTTCTAAGGGTTAATATCATGTTTTTAGATCAATTGGTGGTGCAGTAGTTGGGTAGATTAGATGGAATCTTGAGTTTGCCACGTTCTCTGTTTCGGGCAGTATGAGCAGTCGACCTAGGGTTTGGGTTTTCGCCAATTTAGAGTCGGAATTTGGTCGTACGGTTGTTGAAGAAGTTGTAGGTAATTTCAATACCTTTCAGTGGGTATAAAGAACATCCAATTCCGCCCAGCCGTTTGAATGTTATGCTTG
Organism: Rhipidocladum racemiflorum; assembly: GCA_036346355.1. NCBI lineage: Eukaryota > Viridiplantae > Streptophyta > Magnoliopsida > Poales > Poaceae > Rhipidocladum > Rhipidocladum racemiflorum. The sequence continues at coordinate 29,519,279 of CM070571.1, forward strand.
TTTTACCGAACGTATTAAAATATATGACGTGATTGGAACAGATCACGGGATTTTGTAGATTAAACAACTTTAGAGTCCGAATCAGTCTTTCCGTATACTTAGAAAAAGTTAGGAAATTTCCTAAGCTACGCGAGGATGTACTCGTTTATTCGATTCGGAGTCTTAGAACCCGAGTTATGCCTTTTGGAAGGCTGCTATCCCGACGGGACAGAACCTCTGTTTTTGGGTTTTGCGAGTAGTTTGCGATGTCGGGGTAGAAGAGGGTTTGCGTACTGTTTTGTGGTCATGATTGTGAGTGTGTGGTACCTTTGTGCAGGTGGTGTGGCCCCGGGAGTGCCCTCTACGTCTCGCCAATCCGTCGCCGTGGTTGAGGCAAGTGTATTGGAATGGGTAGCGGGTGTAGCTGCTAGATTGGTTGAGATTGAGATTGAATATATGATATGTTCACATGCCATACCTTAATGATTGCCAATGATATGATGAATATGTTGATTATGTTATGATTGCCAATGATATGATGAATATGTTGATTATGTTATGATGCCATGTGTTAGTGTACAAGTTATTTATGATGTTGGCATGTTTGCATACATGGCATGTTACATGGCCCGTGCGGTGAGAAAGTCATAACTAATCCGGAGAAGGTCGGTGAGAAAGTTATGACTACTTCGGAGAGCCAATGAGTAAGTCCTACATCGTGATTCCATCCACCGCGGTGTATGGAAGCGAGGAGTAGGCACCCTCCATCTTCGGGATGGAAGGGGGGAGAGGGTGCACACCGACGGGTGTGTACTCAACCATACCGGTATGAGTTTCCAAGAGATATGTGCATCGCATCGCATTGCATTATATGAGGATGTTATATGATGATGATATATGATGATGTCAATGATATGCTTACGCTATGAATATGAGATGTGTATGATGTCGTATGTGAAAAGTGGTGATGAAGGTGTTAGAATGTATTTTCTTATTCCATTGCAATATACTTGCTGAGTGATGAACTCACACTTGTGTTTATGTTGTTTTTCTTAGGTACCATGAAACCGGCATGCGGGAAAGGGAGCTAGTCACACGTCATCACTTAGCATCACACTTATAAACAATGACATGTTCCTTCCTTTAAATTGTGATGGTTAATTTGTGTGCTTGGTTTCCTCATTTACTTCGTTTGGCTCATGAGATGGTTGGAATCTCTATTCTAGGCTTATACTGCTGCTAGAACCCTTATTATTGATGATTTAGATGTCATTCTTTATACTATATCCTGTGATCTTATTGTTGTTGCTTCAATTCAAGGAAAAACAAAAGAGATGCTGCCGAAATTTTCGGTTTTAGCATTTACTCCTTTGCTGTAATTTATCTTAATTTATGCTATTTATAGGTTGATTAGTCTATGTTTGGTAGCATTCGGGCATATTAAATGCCAGGGTGTTACAGAACCTCCCTCTGCAGAGCCTGAACTAAGTCCGCAGTGACGGCGGGTACCTCAGCCCCTGACTGTGCCACCGGGAGCTCCTCCTGCGCTAGCCCATGACTGTGCCACCGGAACCTCACCATACTGGATACGTTCATGTGTTAGATAGAAGTTTTTAAAAGGCTTTGTTATTATGACTTATTCGCATACTCTTGTATGGTGAGTCACGATAGACGTGGTGAGTTGATTATATCTTATGGGTGTAGTGTATAACATCTGCAGAGTATGTCAAACCTATTCGAATAACCGTGTCCGCGGTATTGGACAATGCTTGGGAATTACAGTCAAGGGTTAGATCTTGGAAAATAAAACTTGGGAATGGGAGGCTGTGTGCCATTGTTGAAGAATGAATTTGGTTTAGGCTGTGTGCTAGTGAGTCTTGGAAAACAAGTGAGAAAATTACTTAGTAATGGTACTGTAACACCCCGGCATCTAGTATGCCCGAATGCTACCAAATATAGACTAAACAACATCTAAATACCACAAATAAATATAAATTACAGCAAAGGCACAAATGCTAAAACCGAAATTTCGACAGCATCTCCTTTGTTTTAACGTGAATTGAAGCGATAGCAATAACAAGGAAAGTCATATCATAACATAAGACATCTAAAGCAGCAATATAAATGAATATAGCATCAAAATAAGACAATAATACTAAAACCAACCACTCCATAAACTATAGCTAAGCAAATAAGGATCACAAGCACACAAATGAATCCATACACCAAGTTTCATGGCACTTATTATGATCATGACTCAAGTTGATAAATCTGCCTAAAGGTGTGGAGCTACGTGAAGATGTGTAGCTAATGTCCCTTCCCACATGCCGGTGTCATGGTATCTAAAAACAACATAAAACACAAGCGTGAGTTCATCACTCAGCAAATATATTGCAATGGAACAAAAGAACAAATACATTGCTACAACACTACATATCATGCTTAATCACCATAATCATGCTCACATCTCATTATTCACATATCATCATCATCATGAATGCATTGCAATGCACATGTCTCCTTGAAGCACATACCGGTATTGCCGAGTGCACACCCGTTGGTGTGCACCCTCTTTCCCCTTCCATCCCGAAGATGGAGAGTGCCAACTCCTCGCTTCCATTCACCGTGGTGGATGGAATCACGATGTAGGTCTTACTCAATGGCGCTCCGGACTAGTCATAACTTTCTCGCCGACCTTACCGGACTAGTTAGGACTTTCTCACCAACCCGGCCATGTCTCATGCCATGTATGCAATTATGCCAACATCATAAATAACTTGCACATTAACTCATGGCATCACATCATAATAAACCGTTTTCATCATATCAATGGCAAACATTAAAGCATGGCATGTTATAACATCATGTATTCAATTGCAACTAGTCAAAACTAGCAACCTACAACCCGCTACCCATTCCAATACACTTGCCTTAACCTCGGGCGACGGATTGGTGAGATGAAGAGGGCACTCCCGAGGTCACAACACCTGCACATAGAGACCACACACTCAAAACGTACCCACAAAACAGTACGCAATTGCCCATCCACCCCGACTTCGCAAACTACTCCCCAAACCGAAAACAGAGACTCTGTCCCAACGGGACGGCAGCCTTCGGAACGCCATAACTTGGGCTTAACAACTCTAAATCAAGTAAACGAGTACACCATCTTGAAGCTTAGGAAATTTCCTAACTTTTCTTAAGTATTGGGAAAAGCTGATTCGGAATCTAAAGTTGTTTACTCTACAAAACACTACATTCTGTCCCAGCCACGCCACAGATTTGAACACGTTCGGTAAATTGAGCATAACATTCAAACGTCTGGGCAGAATTGCACGTTCTTTATGTCCACTGAAAGGTATTGAAGTTACCTACAACTTCGTCAACATGAGGACGACCAAATTTCGACTCTAAAGTCGCAAAAACTCAAACCCTAGGTCGACTTCACAATCTACCCGAAGCAGAGAACATGGCAAACTCTAGTTTTCATCTAATATACCCAATCACAGCACCACCACTTGATCTAAAAGCATCCAAATACCCTCTAGCACAGCACCTATACCAACCCCAAGGTTTCCCCTAGCCATACCTTCGCCCGACGAACGATGAACTGACGAATCTCCTCCCGGTTCACGCGATCTCCTTCCTCGCTCCAAATCCACCGGATCTCCTCGTCACGGAGTGCTTCAATGGTGAAAACTGTGGGTTGGCGAGGCGAGGGGCTCCCCAAGGGCAGCAAGGAGGGTAGGGAGGAGGTGGAGGGGGTGGTGGTGCAATGGAGGGGAGAGGAGCGCACGGCAAAAGGGGTGGTGGCTTGATTAGGGAGAGGGGAGGCGCCACAAGGTGGAGGGGCGTGTGGGGGGGCTAGGGCAGGGAGGGGGTGCACCAAGCCCCCTTAACCTGGTCTCCCCCTGTAGGATCGAAGTATACGAATATAGCAATCAGAGGGGGGGTGAATGATTGTGCGGAAGCTAAAACCAAATTCTTGATCTATTAAAAGTTCACCCCAAAACAGAACCAAATAATTGCCTCGTTTTCGACAAAAACAGAATGATAGAGGTTCGGTAAAACGCGAATTCCCGGAGATCCAACCGTTAGATTGATCTGAAATTTGGACACGAGAAACTAGATTCCAATACGAATCCAACCCAAAAAGAATCAGCTCAATCGGACTTACGGATCAAAAGTTATAATCTTCGCAAGCTTGCTAATCCAGAACTTGACGAGAATCAATCTAATCAAAACTTCAAGATTAAACAAGAACAACAAAAGATTGATCAACTAGACTTTGAGAAACACTAGATCAATACCCTAGAGAGGTTTTTGATGGATCAAATCAAGATGAAACTCAACGATCAAAAACCAATCTAGAATTAGAACAAGCATGCAAACAAGAACCAAAACAGAAAACACTGTAGCGACGTGGTTACTGTAGCACGCAAAAATCTTGGAAGAATTGATCTTTATTTCTTGTCTAAAATACTCTCATCAAAAGAGTACAAACCCTAAAACCAAGCTCAAAGCTTGATGGCTCAGCTCTACTTGGTGTCTTTCAACAGGAGACCCCCACCTATTTAAAGCACCAACCCACAAGGAGTTCTGAATACGATTCCTATTCCCTAGAAGGAATCCGTATCCAACACAACTCTACTTGGCCCAACCTGGCCGAATACAACTCTTGCACGCGTATGGCAACCCTACCATACTCACGTGACTAACACTTTGCACGCGTATGGCACCTACCATACTCACGTGACTAATACTTTGCACGCGAATGACCTCCTGCCATTCTCACGTGACTAACCATTCTTCATGTGCACCATTCTCTTAGCCCGAACGTCCCGCATGACATCCTTGACCACCAAGACCTCAGTTCCTCCTGAACCTAGTCCCGAACCTCAGTTCCTCCATGAACCTAGTTCCGGTCCCGCCATCGACCACATTCGTCTTCGAGCAATACCTGCACATGAACAAACCACAAAACAAATCCGAGCACAAGTCCACGACTTGACTCAATGTCAATCCATGCAACTACTCATATGAGCATTGCATAAAGTCCACTTCAAGCATCATGAAATTCTCACAAATTTCATAATCTCAAAAACAAATCAAAATTCAAAGTCCAAATTTGCACAAACCCTAATAGAGCAAAAAGCCATTCACGACGGACCAAAAAATATGGTCCGGCGTACACATGAAAAAGTCACTCAAAAAACCATTCACAACGGACCAACAAAATCGGTCCGGTGTACAAGTGAAAGTCTCGGTTTCAAGAAGAAATCATTCCGGCGAAAACACGTTCACGACGGACTAAAAGAAATCAGTCCGTCGTACATGCGAAATCAATCCTCAAAAAGCCGTTCACGACTGACCAAAGAAATTGGTCCGACGTACATGCAAAACTTACTGGTTTCTTGGAAGATTGAGTTCGACTCATGAGCTCAAAAACACGTTCACGACAGACCCAAAAACTTTGTCCGTCGTACATGCACAACTTACTGGTTTTTGAGGAAAATTGAGTTTGGCTCAATGAGTTCAAAAACATGTCCACGACAGACCAACAAAGTTTGTCCGTCGTAGATGGGAAACTTACTGTTTCTTGAGATCTTGGTCCGGCGCAAAAGCGAAACTTACTGCTTCTTGTCAAATTGTCAAGCACATGCACCAGCACATTTTGCAAATCCAATTCTAAGTTAATTTTTCAGTTCAAAGCCAATTTTTCAGCACATGATTTCACAATCTCCCCACTATAAGAAAAGTGATTTTTAATGACGGTCCAAACTCGTCATCATTAGTCCCGAAATCGTCATTGTAGATTTTTTATGACGACTTTATGACAAAATTCAACTTGTCATAGAAAGTGCGTCATAGAAAGAATTCAATGACAAATTGCTTATTTTCGTCATAAAAAATCAACTTTTTTGTGACGATTACATTAATGTGTCGAAGAGGCACTTCTATGACGAATATAACCATCATTAATTGTATCCAAAATGTCGTTCATTTCGTCATGGAACACCCCGATTGCGTCATCGGCCGAGTGTGAGGTGACATGGCACGTCTTGTAGCGCAAATGTTCTCACGGATGAGTGCCACATGGACATGCATTTTCATCATTGAAACAGTCCAATGCCATGTCATCACCAGGGTGTGAGGTGATGTAGCACGTGTTGTGACGCAAATGTTTTGTCACTGATGATTGTCACGTGGACGTGACTTTTCGTCATGGAAGTAAGGATCTGTCATTTTCTATGATGAATAATTTCATCATACATAGATATAGCATCGACATGAAGTTTCGTCATTTAACACTTCTATCAGCCTACATATGACCCATTTTTACAGCCACATCACATAATATTTTGAGACCGATCAATACATTACCACAGTCACAAACTTTATTCACAGTACTTAAACCACCACTTTAAGCTAGTACTAGAGATCTAACTAGTACCACTTCAAGCTAGTACCACCACTTCAAGCTAATATCAAGTTTTGAAAACAGATCCACAGGTCACAAAGTTTGACCATGTTACCTAAACCAATTGAAGCTACTATCAAGTTTTGAAAGCAGATCCACAAGTCACAAAGTTTGACCATGTTACCTAAACCAATTGAAGCTAATATCAAGTTTTGAAAACAGATCCACAGTCCTCAAGAGCTTTGTTCTTTGGAGCCATTTGCAAGAGTTCGATGGTTGAATGTAATCCAACATTCTTCAGGAATTTGCTTGTGGCCTTTGCTTGAGATAGAACCTTGTCAACAATCACAGTAGTAGACATTGTTGGATGACCCTCTGCATTAGGCTCCATCATAGCTTCCATCTCCACCTAAGATATAGAATATAACGGAATCAATAATACGATAAAGGGAATAAAAGGCTTATACAAATAAAACTTTCATCCAAATGGAGCGAGGACACAACAAAGGTACACCTCTGGCAAGTTACTTGAAAAATAACTAAATTCACATTCAAAATTTCATAAAAACACATCAAGAAATGGATTAACTTTTGTATGCTGAATTCAATGGGTCTACTTACATGTATGGGTATGGTTATGGTTAATGATAGGTGGTCAAGTCTGAGGCTATGAGAGCTCTGCAAGAAAACACAGCGTACACATTTAGTTATGACATAATTGTAATCAATATGCATGGATTCAAGAAAGCAATTTTGTAAGCACAATGTGAAGGTACTCAAAGGACAAACACTTAGGAAAGAAAAAGCGTGGAACATATCAAAAACTTCAACATGACAATAATAGTAACAGAATGACAAAAATTGACATACCTATGCTTAGTTGTGGACTTTTAGAAGTACTAATTAATATCGACAAAAATTGACATACCTATTTCACATGAACAACTAAACACAACTATAGCGTAATGACTTGCATCAAGCAAATCAAAGACGTCCTCCTTGAATATAAAATGTGCATCAACACACCACGAAATGGTAGCGAGCACAATGGCAATTGGAACCAATAGAAGAAAAATAGCTATCGGCTTCGTTGTACCTCATGAAGGATACCCTAATTAACAACTCTATATCATCCTTCATGGCATCAACTTTTCTCGATATTGTTTCCATAGCACTTGGGAAATTATTCCTCCTGGTTAACTTCACCACTATAATTGGTACCCATCATATGTCTTACGGAAGTCTAGAGTTGGTACGGAAAAAACAGCTAAGTCCACGAGCATAATAATCATCTAAAAGCGATATTAATTTCATCATACTAAAAAAATTGCACCTGGCCATAAGCTAACATAGTAAGCGTTGTATCCATGAATAATGAATCAATTAGCGGATGCACACATTGCTCAAATATTAACGAGGAAGAGAGCACTGTGCTGCCATATACACGATCATAGGTGAAGAGCGTGTGGGCCAATTTGGACGCGTACAATACCACAGAAGAGCATCATCAACATCCATTTGGGCCTCAAAGCCATTTCGAGATAAATAACCTGGTATAGTGGTAATTGCGAACTTATACATGTTCGGCGACGTGCAGTTCAACAAGCACATTGGAATTTAGAGTTACGGAAAATAATTTTGTAAATCAAGAAAGTATATTGTTTTTAAATATGCACAAAATCAAGACATGATGGTCCCAAAGAATAAATCCCCCACTACTCATCTTCCATATGCACCCATTGGCCCTTGTTGAATTAGGCCGCCCAAATTATCCTCAATTAGGCGCACCATTGGCTTAAAATATATTGGTTGACACAAAAAATAGTGAAAATGAACTCAAAATGAAAACAAAGGCAAAGGCTAACTACAAAGCTTACATAGTTCATACAGTGTTCCCAATCACTCAAACAATTGCAACATTGCACGAGGCATATTTGTTTCCACGGAGAATTAAGACAGAATGCAAATATCCTCAATGATACCAAAATAAACATTGTTTGGATTTAGTAACACTTGTTTATAGAAATGCAAATTAAGTTTGAAGCATAAGGATGCTTACTTTCATAAGGCTTTTGTACATATCCACCACTTTAGATCCAATTCCTTTCTGTAGTACTCGATCCAATTGGTTGAGGTTCTGATAACAAAACAAATACGATTTGTAAACAATATATTGAGCTACCTTATAAAATTTACAATGTGATTGCTATTGGGTGAATGAATTTCTCCAAGGCTATCTTAATACTTGGACATTTTCAGGCTAGAAATAGCAAAGGAATACTACGCAATTAGCATGGCAGAATTGGCAAACCAACAAAAACCAATAGACCCCGGCACTTATCTAAAGCAGTAGCCTAATTGCTAGCAAAACAAAATCAACAATGGCCATGAAGCGAAAATGCAGCATAACGATGGCTACATCTCAAAACGACCTATTTGCAAGATATCCAATAAGTCAAAAACTAAGCCGAATTACATCAAGATCGGTCACGAAGTTATTGGATTACAAATTCCGAACAAATTGGATTTGTTCTACTAAACAAATTGGATTTGTTCCACTAAACAAATTGGATTTGTTCCACTAACACCTCATCATGAAATCTCTCTGAGTCCATAGTATCAAAAGGACCGGATCTGCAGAAGGAGGCCCTAGAAGAGGGGTGTCGGATCCGAAAACCCTATGTCGGATCGGGAAGAGCGAGAAGGAGCCGAGGCGTGATACCACGAGAGCAGTGCTGGAGTGGTGGTTGGACGTCCTCGCGAGAAGCGCGGCGGAGGGTGAAGAACTCCTTACGCGCTTCTCGGAGACGGCAGCATCTTGGCCATGCCGTCCCGGTCGATCACCTTCGGCTTCAGTAGCCACCTCACGCCACCTTCAGTTTCCCTCCTCACACCATGGAGCTTCTCGCCGCTTTCGCCATGCCCCTGCGCCTCATTGCACAGAGAAATGGGAAATCAGGTATGGCCTAGCGTTCATGTCGGCGAGGACCCGGGAGGAGTGAGGCGGGCGGAGGTAGCTCGGGCGAAGCGACGGCGTCTTGCGCCCGAACGGAGGCGTGGGCGCTTGACCTAGCAACTGAGCCCAGGAGCCGGGGGTGGAGACTTCGGGATGGAGGAGTCGAGCGAAAGGTGAAATTAACCCGCATAGATCCGAATAAAATTACGGATATATTCGAATCCGACGGATACTTTTATTTCAGTATACATTTTCAAATCCAAAAAAATTTATACGAATCCGTATCCGATATCCAAAAAAAACCTGGATATCCGAAATCACTATCCGAATAAGATCCGAATTTATCACGGACCGGACGGTGAATTATCCGCTCCGTTGCACCCCTAGTAAGAAGCGCCTACCGAGGAGTTCGAAAAAATAGGGTAGGGATGGGCTAATTATATCCGGTGCGATTGCGAAGTTATTTGGGTACCGAACGGCATCTACCATCGGGTATTGCTGATCCCGCATTACCCGACCGAACCTAACTTAGGGTACTACCGTGCCGTAGGATATGTAAAATAGTTTTCTATTAGGGTAATTTTGCATCCGATTCACGAGTGCAGATTAGTGTGTGAGACATAGGAACTAGGTACGCGTGCGGACCAAGAAGACCAGACGAGAGAGGACGGACAAAGCCAGCGCATATATCATAGTTCTACCTATTGTCCCGTTATAAGCGAAGTAAGAGATTATAACCGCAGGGGAAATCACCCTGCATAAGGAAAGATACAATTCCTTTACTTGTAATCAACTCGGACTCATACCCTTGGGAGGACCTCAAAGAGAGAGACCAAATAATCACCAGGGAACAACGATCGCTTCCCAACGAGAAAAAACACCATTCATTTTCTATGATGATTTGTATTATGGTTTCTTGATGAAAATTTATGTTTCGTCACAAAAGTACATAGAGGGCGCATTGGCTGATACAATTAATGACGAAAATAAAAATGTCGTCATAGAAAATAGATTTTCCATGACAAAAGTTAACAACGTCACGACGTTTTCAACACAGATAATCACTTTTCTTGTAGTGCCCCCTTGATGAAAACATTGGCAACACCACTTAGAATTGAACATTTGGCATTCACTTTACAAAAGATTTTGAAATCCAAAGAATCAAGGACCAAAAAGAGAAAACATAGAATTCCCCCTTTGACCAAAATGCAAAACAAAATCTCCCCTTGAGAAGGAAAATGTGTGTGAATGTGCAATGTGCCCAAAAATTTCAAAATTCTCCAAACTTCTCCCAAAATACTCAAATTTCCAAAAACAACTCCCCCTTTTTCTTCTCCCCCTTTTTCTTAAACTTTTCAATGATTCCCAAATTTCTCCCCCTTTGACAATGGATTCATCAAGAGTAGAAAAGAGAGAACAGGTTCAAAAATTTTCCTGTAGCAAAGATTTCACAAGGAGAAACAAGGGAGTGCCAAGATAGGAAAAGATGAGCTCATTCGATCATATAACCTTATATATCACATAATATGTAAAATACATGATCTTGAAGTGATTTTAACAAGTTAGGGAATGACATGCATCTCAACCTCAATTTAGTCAACTATAGCCAAGTACTAAGCAAGATCTTAGCAGAAAAAGCAAGGCTTTAAAAAAATTGAAGCAACTAACAACTTAGGGCGAGCAAGTAGTTTCAACTCCAATCTAGTAGACCAATTTAATCTTTAAACAATAAGTTGCATGTGGCATGCTTGAAGCATACTTCTTTTATTTTCTAGGAGTGGCATGCTTGAAGCATACATCTTATCTTTGAGGGAATGGCATGCTTGAAGCATACATCTTATCTTGTTAGGGAAAGCAAGCCTGAAGCACATAACTTGAAGCTTTTGCTTTTAACAGCCCCCTTTTTTATATTGATTCCCTTTTCTTTTTCCTTTTTCTTTGATTGTAAACATGCAAAAGTGATTAAGGGTCTTATGAAAGAGTAAAGTTGAAAACACACTTGCTTCATAGCCCAAATTTGTCAAGAGGATTCAATATCAAGCCTAGAAGAGTAAGATATCACAGAGTATTTAGCTATAGGCAATCAGATTAGGGAATTCCGCAATGTCATTCTTAGTTCAAGTGAGACAATTTAGATTATCATATATTAGCTCAATTATATAGTATATAAAGAAATATGATAAAGTGAGCTCATCAAGTGAAAGAACTTGGCAAAGAAACTCCCCCTCAAAACAATCCCATTGGATGAACAATCCCAAGTTCTCCCCGAATAAAAGCAAAACGAGAAGAAGACAAAGGTTTAGTGAAAATGTCTTCCAATTGATGTTCAGTATCCACATGATGAAGCATAATGTTGCCTTTTTCAACATGATCTCTAAGAAAGTGAAATCTGATGTCAATGTGTTTTGTTCTAGAGTGTTGTACAGGGTTCTTAGCAATGCAAATTGCACTAGTGTTATCACACAAAAGAGGAACACTATCCAAATTAACCCCATAATCTTTAAGTGTAGCTACTATCCAAAGAATTTGAGAACAACAACTAGCAGCAGCCACATATTCAGATTCAGCTTGATTGTGCAATGTAAGATTGCTTTCTAGATGACCATGCAATGAGAGAATTTCCCAAGAAGTGACATGAACCAGAAGTGCTTTTCCTATCAATTCTACATCCTCCAAAATCAGCATCGAGAAAAAGATCTCAAACTAATGCATGAGGAAGCAGAAAGCCAAATGCCAAAATCTTGAGTTCCATGAAGATACTGAAAATCCTTTTGACAGCTTGTCGATGTGAAGCACGTGGGGAAGCTTGAAAATGAGCACACAAACATACAAAGAAATTGTATATCCGGCCTTGATGCATTGAGGTACAAAAGTGAACCTATCATGCTTCTATATTCCTTTTGATCAACCTGCTCACCATCTTCATCGTGGTCAAGTGCGCAAGTGTTCTCCATGGGTGTCATGATCGGCTTGTCGCTTTCCATTCCAAAGCGATGTAGCAAGTCTTTCGTGTATTTGCTTTGATGTACAAAAGTACCATCCTTCGTTTGCTTGATTTGAAATCCCAAAAAGTATGTCAACTCACCCATCATACTCATCTCAAACTCCTTCCTCATTGTTTCTGAAAACTCAGACACTAAAACATGAGATGAACCACCAAAGATAATATCATCAACATAAATCTGAGCGAATAGTTGATCATTGCCTTGCTTGAGTAAAAGAGAGTTTTGTCAACCTTTCCCATTAAAAGCCTTTTCAAGTAAAAGGTTTTTAGCCTATCATACCATGCTCTAGGGGCTTGTTTCAAACCATACAAAGCTTTTGATAGTTTGAACACATGATTTGGAAACTTTGGATTTTCAAAACCAGGTGGTTGCTTGACATAAACCTCCTCATTTATGTAGCCATTAAGAAAAGCACTTTTCACATCCATTTGATACAATTTGAAACCTTTAGATGCAGCAAAAGCTAAAAGGATTCTAATGGCTTCAATTCTAGCAACAGGAGCAAAGGTTTCATCAAAATCTAAGCCTTCAATTTGAGTGTAACCTTGAGCAACCAATCTAGCCTTGTTTCTAACAACAACACCATCCTCACTTTGTTTATTTTTGAAAACCCATCTAGTTCCAATAACATTAAAATCTGGAGGAGGTGAGACAAGTTTCCAAACTTTATTTCGTTCAAAATTCTCTATTTCTTCATGCATGGCATTGATCCAAGATTAAATCGGATAATGCATGAGATATATCTTTGGGTTCAAAAGAAGCAACTAAAGCGGAATGAGCATGAGTGTCGAATGAATAAACCTGGATCGAGTGACTCTCTCATTTAGGTCTCCAATCATTTGTTCAGATGGATGCATTTTTGAATGTACAAGGGAGCATTGGCTTTTGAGACTTCTCCTTCTCCTTCTTCATTTTCAGCATGTACAGATGATGTTGTAGCTTGAGGATGGTTAGTCTGTAGGTGATGTAGTAGTAGGTGCCAAAGGTGCTACATCTTGTTGTGCATTAGTAAGAGTCAAGACCTCATCTTCAACATCATCATCATAATCAAAGATTTTATCCCCCTCAATTAAATCGAATGTACCTGCATCACTAGGACTAGTGCCACGACTAGAATCATCAAAAGTAACTACACAAGTTTCCACAATTTTGTTAGTCTCCAAAACAAGCACACGATAGCCACGAGTATGAGCAGGATATCCAAGAAAAATGCCATCAGTTGATATAGCTTCAAATTTATCAAGATTTCCAGATTTCAAGACAAAACATTTGCATCCAAAAACTCGAAAGTGAGAAACAGAAGGTCTATGTCCAAACCGAAGCTCATATGTAGTCTTACCCAATTTTGATCTCAAAAACACACGGTTTGAAACATAACAAGCAGTTGAAATAGCTTCAGCCCAAAAATTTCTAGGAGAGAGATGTTCATCTAACATGGTTCTAGCCATCTCAACTAACGTTCTGTTTTTTCTTTCGACTACACCATTTTGTTGAGGCACTCTAGGAGATGAAAATTGATGATCAATTCCTTTTTCAGCACAAAAGAGATCAAAGGAAGCATTTTTGAATTCAGTTCCATTATCACTTCTAATAGCTTTGAGAGCTCCTGGATGGTCAACAGAAAGCCTAAGAACAAGACTTCTAAAATGACTAAAAGCCTCATCCTTAGATGCCATAAAATACACCCAAGAGTATCTAGAAAAATCATCAACAATCACAAGCACATACCGTTTGCCTCCAAAGGATTGAACTCGAGATGGTCCAATCATATCAAGATGTAGAAGCTGTCTGGGCGTTTGTCATCATCATGGTAAGAGGTTGATGTGTACCTGCAATAATCTTACCATGTCTACTAGAATTTCATACTAGATTGCTATTACCCTTTAGCTTAGGCAAAGCCACGTATAAGATCTAAACCACTTACACGAGTAAGATGATCAAAACCAACATGACCAAGTCTACGATGCCAAAAGAATAAATCTTTAGAAACATTGGCAATTAGACACCTATGCTTAGAAGAAGGTGATGCATCAAAATCAGCTTTAAAGACTCTTCCAAAACGAGAAATTTTGAACACAAGATCACCTCAAGCATCTAGCACTTTGCATTCATTTTTCTTAAAGCTTATCTCAAGATCTTCATCAAGCATTTGTGAGACAGAAAGCAAGTTATATTTCAAATTTTCAACAAGAGCCACATCTTTGAACATAAACTTGTCACTTACCTTTATTGTACCTTTTGCCACAACAGAAGAGGAAGAAGCATCTCCAAAAGTAACACTTTCAAAGACGAGATGCACGAGTGAGGAGGAGAACCAATTCTTATCACCGGACATGTGGCGTGAGCATCCGGAATCCACTAGCCATATGTTCTCCTTCCTTGCGAGAAGCCTACATAGCGAGAACATGTCGAGGCCTCGATCGGGTTAGGAATGAGATTTTTGGGAATCCAAGATCGAGACACACGACGCACAACAAGAGGTACAACACGATAATTTTTATGCACAAAATCAGATTTGCCTTTTCCCATGTTTGTAGGAACAGAAGGTGTTTTCATCACTCTAGGCGCATAAAAATGTGCTTTGCTGAAATATGACCTAGCCTCAGTTCTTTCCTTCTTTTCTTTGTTTGGCTAGTCTAAAGCAAAAATCTACTAAGTGTCCATCTCTACCACAATGAGTGCAAGTGTACTTGACATGATGTTTAGCTTTAACAGTAAAAGCACATTTCGCATTCATCATAGTAGAAGATAAAAAACGTGATTGAAAAGCAATTTTCTTAGGCTCATTAGATAACTCAATTTTGCAAGGAGCCTAAACAACAGTGCGATGTTTAGTTTCATATGTGGCATAAGGATCAAAACCTAAACCTCTCTTGTTTGTGCTAACCTTAGATTGATCCAAAATCATGTTCAACTTCTTCTTGCCATTAGTGAAACGTTCCAAAGAATTTTGCAAGTAATCAACTTTCTTAGCAAGAGTTAAACAATTATTGCAGGGAACATCTACTTTTCCTTTTTGTTTGCGACAAGTTGAGCATGAGAGAATTTCATGTGAAAGCAAATTATCAGTTAATTGAGAAACCCTAGCATTTGCATCTTTTAATTTTAATTCAAGAGTTGAGCATTTAGAACAAGAAGTTGAACTATGCAAATCATCAGTGGAACAGCTAGCATGAACAACATGTTTCTCATTTTTCTCATTCAGATGCAACAAAAGAGCATGTTCTTTCCTAAGCAAGGTGAGCTCATTGTAAATTAAGTCACATGATTTGCAAGTATCATCACTAGGAATCAAAGTCTTAAGTCTAGCAATTTCAGCATTCAATGATTCAATAATGAAATCATGTTTCTTAATTTTCTTATCACGTTTGTCAAGCAATTTTCCAAGACGAGCAACAGCAATAGCTAATTCATCATAAGAGGGATCTACATCATTGAAGTCGCTGTCGTGGTCATCCTCGGTGAAGCTATCCTTGCTGCTTGCCATGAGACATAATCCTATCAAATCATGCTTGCTTGGAGTTGCATCATCTTCGCTGCTCTCCGAGTCCACATCGCTCAAATTGACTTGTTCAAGAGCGGAAAGAACTCGGTGAACCACCTTGCGGTTGATGAAGCTCTTCTTCTTCCTATCATTTGACGAGAACCTTTTCTTCTTATTCCTTCTGTCGTTGTCCTTCTCCTCCTTTGATGTTTTTCCTGCAAGCTTAGGACAATTTGTGCGAATATGGTTGAGGTCACCACACTCATAGCATCTTGGAGGACCACCTC
The DNA here is from genome assembly GCA_036346355.1 of Rhipidocladum racemiflorum. Classification (NCBI taxonomy): domain Eukaryota; kingdom Viridiplantae; phylum Streptophyta; class Magnoliopsida; order Poales; family Poaceae; genus Rhipidocladum; species Rhipidocladum racemiflorum. The sequence continues at coordinate 29,535,411 of CM070571.1, forward strand.
TCTTTCTCATTCTCACATTCTACAAAGCTTTGTTAAAGCGAGAAGAGAGTAGTGCGGATCTTCTTCAGAAACTCTTCAAGTTGCTCATCCTGTTAAAGAAGACATGGAAGACAAGGCAAAGCTAGAAGAAGAATTTGCATTTGACATGTTAGGGTTAGAGATCAAAGCAATTGATTTAATGTTACCCTTCCTGGCAAGAACATCCAACTCATGAGTTTTCAACTTAGAGTAAAGAACATCTAATGTGAGTGTGCTCATGGTAGTAGATTCTTGTATAGATGTTACTTTCATCTCCCACACCGACATGTCCAAAGCACTAAGCAATTGTCGAGCATTTTCAGCATCGGTGTAGCTAACTCCAACAGCACGTAGATTGCTAAGAATTTTATTGAAACGTGCAAAGAAGTCATCTACAAATTCACTAGGTTTCATCTCAAAACGCATGTATTCTTTTTGTAAATATCTTGGCGAACCTCTTTGTGATGTTAGAACCCTCATGGTAATCACAAAGAGATTTCCATACCTCATATGCGATCGAAGATGAACCACACGATCAAAGTCGCTGCGTCCCAAGCTTTGGATGATCAAGTTGCGCGCCTTGCTATTTGCTTCAACATGTGTGCGATTGGTGTCGTTGACGTTGTCGCTATGCGAGGACTTCATATGGCTTGTAAACCTTCTCCCAAATTGTGAAGCCCTGTGCTTGGATGAACGCCTCCATCTTGGCCTTCCAAAACTGAAAATCAACACCATCGAACACACATGGTTTTGTCGAATAACGATCCATTAATCTAATCACCGGTTAAGATAGATTAGAGAAACCTTGCTCTGATACCACTTTTAGGATCGAAGTATACGAATATAGCAATCAGAGGGGGGTGAATGATTGTGCGGAAGCTAAAACCAAATTCTTGATCTATTAAAAGTTCACCCCAAAACAGAACCAAATAATTGCCTCGTTTTCGACAAAAACAGAATGACAGAGGTTCGGTAAAACGCGAATTCCCGGAGATCCAACTGTTAGATTGATCTGAAATTTGGACACGAGAAACTAGATTCCAATACAAATCCAACTCAAAAAGAATCAGCTCAATCGGACTTACGGATCAAAAGTTATAAGCTTTGCAAGCTTGCTAATCCAGAACTTGACGAGAATCAATCTAATCAAAACTTCAAGATTAAACAAGAACAACAAAAGATTGATCAACTAGACTTTGAGAAACACTAGATCAATACCCTAGAGAGGTTTTTGATGGATCAAATCAAGATGAAACTGAACGATCAAAAACCAATCTAGAATTAGAACAAGCATGCAAACAAGAACCAAAACAGAAAACACTGTAGCGACGTGGTTCTTGTAGCATAAAAATCTTGGAAGAATTGATCTTTATTTCTTGTCTAAAATACTCTCATCAAAAGAGTACAAACCCTAAAACCAAGCTCAAAGCTTGATGCGCTCACTCTACTTGGTGTCTTTCAACAGAGACCCCACCTATTTAAAGCACCAACCCACAAGGAGTTCGAATACGATTCCTATTCCCTAGAAGGAATCCGTATCCAACACAACTCTACTTGGCCCAACCTGGCCGAGTACAACTCTTGCACGCATATGGCAACCCTACCATACTCACGTGACTAACACTTTGCACGCGTATGGCCACCTGCCATACTCACGTGACTAATACTTTGCACGCGAATGACCTCCTGCCATTCTCACGTGACTAACCATTCTTCATGTGCACCATTCTCTTAGCCCGAACGTCCCGCATGACATCCTTGACCACCAAGACCTCAGTTCCTCCTGAACCTAGTCCCGAACCTCAGTTCCTCCATGAACCTAGTTCCGGTCCCGCCATCGACCACATTCGTCTTCGAGCAATACCTGCACATGAACAAACCACAAAACAAATCCGAGCACAAGTCCACGACTTGACTCAATGTCAATCCATGCAACTACTCATATGAGCATTGCATAAAGTCCACTTCAAGCATCATGAAATTCTCACAAATTTCATAATCTCAAAAACAAATCAAAATTCAAAGTCCAAATTTGCACAAACCCTAATAGAGCAAAAGCCATTCACGACGGACCAAAAATATGGTCCGCGTACACATGAAAAAGTCACTCAAAACACCATTCACAACGGACCAACAAAATCGGTCCGGTGTACAAGTGAAAGTCTCGGTTTCAAGAAGAAATCATTCCGGCGAAAACACGTTCACGACGGACTAAAAGAAATCAGTCCGTCGTACATGCGAAATCAATCCTCAAAAAGCCGTTCACGACTGACCAAAGAAATTGGTCCGACGTACATGCAAAACTTACTGGTTTCTTGGAAGATTGAGTTCAACTCATGAGCTCAAAAACACGCTCACGCAGCACTCCAAAAACTTTGTCCGTCGTACATGCACAACTTACTGGTTTTTGAGGAAAATTGAGTTTGGCTCAATGAGTTCAAAAACATGTCCACGACAGACCAACAAAGTTTGTCCGTCGTAGATGGGAAACTTACTGTTTCTTGAGATCTTGGTCCGGCGCAAAAGCGAAACTTACTGCTTCTTGTCAAATTGTCAAGCACATGCACCAGCACATTTTGCAAATCCAATTCTAAGTTAATTTTTCATTTCAAAGCCAATTTTTCAGCACATGATTTCACACCCCCCCTCATGGGCCCATACCCCTTCCACTAAAGCCCACGACTCATCACCCTTGGGCCCAAACTTCCCCTGAAAGGCCCAAACTCCCAAAATCGGCCCGGAAACGCGATTAACCGGCATAACGTAAAGTTTTAACCTTTATTTTCATATTTTATAACGTCACACCGTCTCGTAGTGTCACAGGTATTTGGTTTACAATCATTTTAATCTATACATGATAATCATTTGAAACATAGTTTTATGCAAAATAACCACTTCAACCACTCAATTGGAATAAGCCATGCATGTAGTTAATAGACTTGCATTCCGTGCATGACTTGCTGAGTGATTTATGTACTCACCCTCTTGCAACAATCCAAATCAACAGTTGATGAGGAGTCTACGCTAGCTCTTGAGCAGGGGTTCTAGGAGGAGTCGAATAATTAAAGTGCAAGCCTTGTCGGCTGCTTGTGATATATTGATGGGTTACTACAAGTCTTTATTTCTGCTGCAGTTTTCTTTATTTTTAAGTCTTTGCCCTACATGGCATAATATTGTAAGTTGACCATAAGGTTGACCAAACAGGTTATATTAATAGATAAAGTCTTTATTTATAATTCTATTGTGTATAATTATTATATTTCATCTATGTTGAGACTGTATGCACTAGCATGATCTAGGAGTAGTACTGAATACACAAAGAGTCCAGATTTGCACATTCGGGTCCGAACAAAGGTGGTATCAGAGCCATACTTACTATAGAACTTGGCCCTAGTTAGACTGGCCATTGGGGAAGGATAAAACTATTTTCTAAAGTTTAAATTTACTCAAGAAGATCAATGAATTCTTGACTTATCCCCTCTTTCTCATTTCATACCTTTGTTGAAATTTTATGTTGTTACCCTTAATTTTAAAATTTGCGATCTCACGAGAGCTATCTTTTGGCAGATGAGGATGATGGATACTTATGGAGAGTGTAATGGTGGGTACGCCATTGACTTGTGGAGGGTGCTTTAGGTCTTGCAAGGTTTTGATAGGCCGATCTACAGGATCAACAATTGGATCATCAACGGAAAAGGACATGGGATGGTTTGCATGGTCACCATCTACATACATGAAGACACCAAGGCTAGCCGTCCAATCAGCATCACAGTGAGGAGGTCGTCATTTGAGGCTGAAATATATGAGTCAGCACATCTCACACTACGCAGGATCGCCCACGACCAATTAGAGGAGTTGTGTCAGACTGTGTTTCATCTTCACCCACAGGAGGGACGTGCCACCAGTGGCAGGATATATCTTGAGGGAGATGCCGCAGTTGTTCACTTGGCCAGGTTCACCATAGCATAGGAGGAGGTCATCGATGATACAGTGCAGGAACTCAGGAGACCTATGACGCTTTGGAGGCCACTAGGTTTAGGCTTTAGGAGACTAGGGTGTTAGCGCCACAGAGGATCGTTGAGCTTGAGGAGGCTTCGTATGCTAGAGAGGAGGAGGTTGAGTTGGAGTTTGAGGACGAGGATCTCGAAGAGTTACTGCTAGAGCCAGAGTACGATCCCGAGCCAGAGCCTAAGGAGAAGCATCATTGACTACTACCACAGTTGGGGGCCGCAGGGACCTGTTTGCACTGATGCCAGATTACCCATTGGTGTATGCCCTAGGAGAGCCGCGGCTGGGTTGTCTTGATGATCGAGTCTGGTTTAGTAGTTGAGACTCAAGTGTGAGTCGTGTCTTTTTGAGTAGTAGAGTATCTCTTCAGGCGTTAGTGTGACACTACGGAATGACGAAACGAGTCATTTTTTTGTTTATGGCATTTCGGTATGTCTTCGGTTTCCTATTTTGGGCCTTTCGGGGGGGAATGGGCCTTCTGGGGAAATTTTTGGGCTAGGGGGAGCCTCGTGGGCTTGGGGAAACTTAGTGGGCCGGAGGTGGGAGGCCTTTGGCCCAAGTGGGAGAGGGATTAGGGCAGCAAGGGGGCTGCCCATGCGCCCCACTCCTCCCCCATGCGCCTCCCTCCCCTCCTCACCTCCCTAGCCGCCGCCCCCACCCCTCCTTGCTGTGCGCCCCCTCCTCCCTCTTGCGCCTCCCCCACCACCTCCTAGCCGGCCCTAGCATGGTCTCTCTCCCCTCCGTTGCTGCCTCTCCATCCCTCTCCATTGTTCTCCGTGTTGCAAAGGATTTCGATCGGGAGGATCCGAAGATTAGAGGGAGATCGTGGCCGGGAGATAGGTGTTCGTCGGTTCGTCGTTCGTCGGGCTAAGGTATGGTGATGGGAAACCTTTGGGGTCGATTAGGTGATGTGTTAATGGAGGTTTTCATGCTATTATTTCAAAAGGTTGTGCTGCCATTGGTTAGATTTGATGAAAACTAGAGTTGTAATTGTGTTCTGTTTCGGGCAGATTGGACGTCCGACCTAGGGTTTGAGTTTTCGCAATTTTAGATTCTGAATTTGGTCGTATGACTATTGATAAAGTTGTAGGTAATTTAAATACCTTTCAGTGGACACCAATAAAGCGAAATTCTGATCAGCCGTTTGAAAATTTTGGCTGTTTTACCGAACGTGTTCAAAACTGTGACGTGAATGGGACAGATCGTGTTGATCTGTAGATTAGTCAATTTTAGAGGCCGAATCAGTTTTTCCTAATACTTAGAAAAAGCTAGGAAATTTCCTAAGCTACGAGAAAATGTACTCGTTTACTTAATTTGGAGTCTTAGAACTCAAGTTATGCTAGTTGGAAGCCCGCTGTCCTGTCGGGATAGATTTTTTGTTTTCGGGTTTTAAGTGTGGTTTGCGAAGTCGGGTTAGGGATCGTTCATTTACTGTTTTGTGGGCACATTTTACATGTGTGGTACCTTTGTGCAGGTGGTGTTACCACGGGAGTGCCCTCAACCTCTCGCCAATCCGTCGCCCACGGTTGAAGGCAGGTGTATTGGAATGGGTTCGGGTTGTATGATTGCTAGACTTGCTTTGGTCCAATATGATTACATGATACCCAAACTTGCCATGATTGATGTTTTCCTATGATATGATGGATATGGTTTTATATATTTGTTATGAAATCATTGTTTTAAGTGTTTATGCGAGATTACATGTTCATGTCATATGTGCATTCATAATGGAAGAGACGACCCATTCTGATGCGGGCCTCTGTGTTCACACGTAGTGAACACGAAAGACCTACCTCGTAGTCCCATCCACGATTGTGTATGGGAGCGAGTCAGTAAGAGTAGGCACCCTCCATCTACGGGATGGAAGGGGAAGAGGGTGCACACTGATGGGTCTGCACTCGGCAATACCGGTATGTGCTTCACGGAGACATGTGCATTGCATTGCATACATGGATAATGATGTTATGAGATGGATACCATGTGAATGTGAAATACTTGTGGAGTCAATTATGAGATGTACACATGATGTTATTGAAATCTGTTCGTTTGATTCATTGTAATATACTTTGCTGAGTGATGAACTCACGCTTGTGCTTATGATGTTTTTAGGTACCATGACACTGGCATGCGGGAAAGGGGCTTAGCGGCACTTCATCACATAATTTCCGCACAATTAGATAATATTTACTTTTTTGGAGTTGTGATAATAAATTTAGGGTGATGAGACTAGGATTATGATTTGTTCATGTGCTTGTTTACATCCATTACTTCATTTTAGTTCATGGAGTGGATAAATTCGTTATGCTATACTTAGATTGCTGCTATGTCACCTGTTATTGCTGTTTTAGATGCTTTCCTTTATGATATATCTTGAGATATTCTTGTTGTTGCTCCGTACCATGGAAAAACAAAGGAGATGCTGCCGAAATTTTTCGGTGTAGCATTTGCGCCCTTGCTGTAATTTATCCTAATTTCTGGTATTTAGATGCTTCTTATGCTATATTTGGTGACATCCAGGGCATACTAGATGCCGGGGTGTTACAGTTGGTATCAAAGCGGGCTTTAAGTCCTTGGAGCATGTATTTTTAGTGTCATACCTTAGGTGCAACTAAAATGTGATGTGGGATAACCTAGAAACATGGTTTAGGTTACAACTAAAATTTTACCATAGGATAGAAATATTAAAACTTGCATAATTGGAATGATTAATTTAAAAAAAATTGACACACTTGGTTGCACAGTAGGATGGGGTTTTGGTTCTTCATTGCATCGCGTTTGATTACTTGATGGAGCCTATGTATATGATAATGTTTGATCTTTTCTTTTGTTTACATTGATGATGTGCTTATGAATATGTGATCGTATGGTTGTCTGACTGTAGAAGCCATGCCGAGGGGTAGATGCCGTGGTCGCCGTGGCCATGGAGGCCAGGGTTGAGGTTCTCAGGGAGTTGCTGAGTCCGTAGCTGAGGGGAACGTTTCGCTCAATGTTTATGGGCTAGAGCAGAAGGAGGTCCCGGTGGCACAGTCAAGGGCTGAGGTGCCGGCCGCCACTGCGGCCTTGTTGCAGGCTCTGCAGAGGGAAGTTCAGGAGCTGCGCCAGCAGGTGCGGATAGCCCCTGCTGTTGTGCCTCCCCCTGCAGCGGCCCCAGTTGCTGCCCCCGCTGTGCCGGAGCCGAGGATGAGTCTCCGGGAGTGGATGTCCCTCCGTCTGGACACTTTTGACGGAGCGGTGACGCCGATCCAATCCGCAGATTGGCTGCGGTACATGGAGCGGTAGTTTGAGGTTCTGGAGTTGACCTCGGTCCAGAGAGCTCGCTTTGTGGCCTTCCAGCTGAAGGGCCAAGTGGATATCTGGTGGGAGGGGGTTCTCGCTGCTAGAGCCCTCACTCTTGGACCGGTCACCTGGGAGGATTTTGTGGCTCGCTGTAATATCCCGAGTATTTCTATACTCAAGCCACTGTACATTTGTACTCAAACGCTGTTCAATAATACACTGTGCTTGTGTATTTCCGTATCTTGAGTGAACATACTTGCTTGGGATCAGAAAGAACCCTTCAACTTAAGTAATTTCGCTCATAAGTAAATTCGAATTAGGTTGGGCAAGTGCCTGTGACCCTATTAACTTCCAAAATACTTTGGGACAATTAGTAATCAACCCTGGAAGCGTTAGCCGTCAAGGCCCAAGTTCAAAAGTTCAGGATGTCCGAGATCCGGATCCAACCCGAATGTCCGGACAAAGTCCGGAGTGTCCGGATTGGGCTGGCCGAGCGGTCCAACCGGAGTGTCCGACCAATGTCCGAGTGTCCGGTTAGTGTTACCAGACCCCAACCCGAGTCTCCGGGTTGAGTCCGAGAGTCCGGGTATTGGCGTGGGGTTTTGTATAAAAGTCCCATTTCGTGGCTCCCTTCCATTCTTTCTTCTTCTACTTTGGTTTCCACTTCCTTGGTGTTCTCTCCACCACCCCGAGCTCCTCTCCAATGAGCCACCGGCCCGTGACCCTCCCTGACTCCTCCATCTCGGTGTGCTCCTCCCCAAGCCGTCATTCCCCATCCTCCACCCGGCGTTGCTCCTCCTCCATCTTCCTTGGAGGTAAGCTTTTCTCTTAGGGTTTGATTCGCGGGATTCTTGGGTTCTAGAGTCGTTCATGGTGGGATTAGGACTTAGGTTTGGATTTGGGAGGCTAGGGTTGAACTTGGATTCTAGGGTTTTGGGTGTAGTGGTTCTAGGGTTGAAAATGGGATTTGGATTAGTGAATGTGGTATGCTAGAGTGGTAGATCGGGTAGTAGTAATGTCGATTTAAGGAGTTGTTAGTGTGAGTTAGAGATTTGGCGGGTTAGCGGCGTTTTCTCGTAGAATCGGCTAGCTCGGAGCTCCTTCCGGTTCGCTAGGTGTACGAAAGTCGTAGATCGGGTCGCGGTGAAGTTGTAGGAAGTGGTAAGGTCTCCGTCTCTCGCCGAGTTGGACCAAATGCCCTAGGACCGGAGTATCCGGCATATGGTCCGGAGTGTCCGGATTGTCCGGAGTATCCGGACGAACGTCCGAGTGTCCGCCTATCCGGACTGTCTGGATGCAAAACCCGGATCGTCCGGGTTAGGCTGTTTCGTCCGGCCGTGTTGTGTTGTCCGAGTGCCGTTTCTTCAGGGTTTCTTGGTTGTACTTCATTCTTGTGTATTGCATGCACTTCATGGTGCATTTAAAACTTTCTTTTGCTAAGTTGTATTTCTTTTCTGCTTTTGTTGCTTTGACCGATTAGAGGCTAGCGAGTCGGGCCGCCTCGAACAACCCGAGCATCATCCCGACATCACCGAAGTGCAACAACAAGGCAAGCACCTCCTTTGACCATCTTGAAACCTATATTTCACGATGTCTACTTTGATTTCTCAAACCATATGCATTGTTTATATTCAAGAAATTGCTAGTTTGTGGGAATGGTAGATATACCCTGATTTGGTGGTTTCCCTCAATTTAATTCCTCGAGATCATTGATAACCTTAGTAGGGTTAGACAATTTAATAAAATGTCACTTGGGTATAAACGATTTAGTAATTGCATACGCTTAGACACTGCAATAGAGGTGAGCAAAGTCAGTCCTTACCAAATGCTCAAAATTATGATAAATGTAATTGGTTTTGGAAAAGTTTTGGAAATGTGAATCGTAAAGGTATATTGGTAAAAATGTGAAGTGTCTAGTTGGTAATTAGACTTGGCGGGAGGTATAATATGTGCTAGTTAAACATGGTGGTGATTGGTTGGCGAGTTAAGTGGAGTTCCCGCTTGAGTCACTAGGCAAAAATATAAGGACCGAACTTGTGACGGTTTTTGAATTGAACACCGTGCAACCGCAATGCTGGGATGGGGCAGCCTATTCTAGTACTTGAAGTGTGAGGGGATAGCCATGCCTGTTGGTAGGTCAAGAGTGGACCTTTTCCTGTGTTGAGCAAGCGCTGGTGTGTGTCCTCACGACCCGCCGTATGCGCCTTCGTGTGTGCGCTTTGTACTTTTGCAGCAGGAATCGCTCCAGCTCATGTTTGTTGATACAACGGTGTACGCCTTGCTATGGGGTAATGCCGCGCCAACAATTCGTCGTCACGATGAGTATTCCGTGGTCGCCGAGTGGTGGTTGGCCTCTTATCGCCATAGTAGTGGATTTGTCGCCACCGTGCCGTGTGGCTATAACCTCAACGATGGGAAAGAATAGATCATTCTTGTATATCGGATACCTCGTATCGCTGCGTGTACCCTGGATGACAGGGATGCAAGTCCGAGTTGTGTTTGGGTAAAGTGCGCAAACTCGCAGAGTATCAAATAATTCTAATCGATTAGCCGTGCTCACGGTTATGAGCAATCTTCTCTAATCATATCAAGTATAGAGATTTGGTTTGGTTTTGAAAATGAAAATCTATTTCGAGTCGGTATAAAGTATGTGGTGGAATGGTACTTGATGGAATTGTGGATATGTGTATATGATTCTCGATGGGATTATGAGTATGTATGGATGTCGATTCGTATCCTGATGCGACCATGGATGGTGGCAGTGGAGCCTTGGCGATTACGTATAATCAGAATATGTTTTATTCAAACGGTCATCTTTCAAATTAAGTATTACTTTTCGATGAACTATTTTAAATCCAGCTTTCGCAATTAACCCAGTTGTAGAAGCTTTATCCTGTTGAATCAGCCTGCATTTATTTATATTTCCATACACTAAAGTCTTGCGAGTACATACGTGTACTCACCGCTGTCGCTAACCCTTTTTCCACAGAGGAAGGTAATGTTGATGTCCCTGATGATGGCGAGCCCCTTTTCTCGCGAAAGTGTTGCGGCCGTAGTCCCTCCCTCCACCACGAGCCTGTGGGTGGTCGCCACCGCGCCGGGTTGTCTTTCTTTTGTTTCGCTGCCGCTTTACTTCTTTTGGATTCTCAGAATGTACTGCGTGTAAGGTTTACACCCAGTTATGTAAATTATCGTAGTTTATTCTTCCGTGCCTTGGTACTCGTGTTGTTGGTACGCGATACTGGGCTACTGATCCAGGGATCCAAAGATCGTGCGTGCAGCACCGGGTCCGGTTAAGGGTTCGATCCCGTCGATCGAATTTTTAGGTTCAGATCTTCGGTGTCGAGGCTTCCTGTTGCTATACGGTGCTATACGCTACAGTAGATGGCGTACAGTACGGTATAGGAAGAGGGGGTCCTCACAAATACGTATCGTGAGCCATTGACTGCAGGAGGACTTAGTTAGCCTGGACGTTAGACTTAGGGACAGATTTTTCTTCTCAAAATTTATTTTGAAGTACAAAACTCTATTTTCAAAGTGTAGAATGCTATTCTTGTCCATTCTATAGCTTTTCGCTTATCTACTCTTCAAAATGAATCGATCTTAATCCAAATTTCAAAAATTTGTTTCCTTCTTCTATCTTGTTCAAAAGGATTAAGAGGAATGCGGTTTTAGCTAAGAATGGGTTAAGGATAGATGTTTGTGGTTGTAATTAGGGGTTATTTGTCGTTTCCCGAGTTGGTTTTTGAATTGGTTCTTATGCTTCTTTGAATGAATGCTTGTAGTGTGTTTGTGTTTATGAGTGCATCCTTTGGGATCAATCATTCTGCACTTGATTTGCATGATTAGTTGACTCAACTGTGCATTTCAGATGCCTCCTCAAGGAGAATAGTCAGGCGCTTCCGGCACTGATGATGCCGGGAGCGTGGCGATGGGAGCGGGGGCCCAACAATCGCGGGTCCCTACCGTGGGTCACCGTTCGATCCTCGGCTACATGCCCAGTGAGGAGCTCCCTCCACCTCCTCCTGCTCCCGATATGGCTGCACTCATGTTGCGGCAGACTCACCATGGAGCCGATGGTCCAGCTGTCGAGGGCAAATACGAAGAAGCGGCCTCGGTTGTCGGAGTTCCAGCCGAACTCGACCGCCGAGCTTTTCTTCAGCTACAGATCCGATGGAGGCAGAGGATTGGCTTAGCGACATGGAGGGGAAGTTGGAGTTAGTCGGTTGCACCGATGCGGAGAAGGTTCAAGATGCACCGCCTACTACCTCCAGTGGACCGGCAGCTTCGTGGTGGAGCAACCTTGGCTGTTCGCCTGCAGATCAGTCACCACATGGGCAGAGTTCAAGACCCGCTTCGCTCCTTCCATGTTCAGCGGGCTTGATCGAGATCAAGAAGCGGGAGTTCTACGACCTTCGCCAGGGTCTATGGCGTTGATGGACTACCTCCACCGCTTCAACCATTTGTCACGCTATGTTGTCGATGAGGTGACCACCGAGGCTAGGAGAGTGACATTGTTCAAGGAGCACCTCACCGAGGAGATCCGCTTCAGCCACGGCCATGACATTCCTAGCCTGCAGGTCTTGGTGGGCAAGGCCATTAGCATTGAGGATGGCGCCAAGGCGCTTATGGAGAGCCGCAGCGCAAGTGGGCAGCTCAACGGCGATCGGCGGACCTTCCAGACCCGCACCTTCACTGGGCCGCTTCCAGCCTTCGGGCCGCCATTCGAAGGTCTCAGGGCTTACCTCCTCGCCTCGCTCGAGTTCTGCGATCACCTAGCCGCCAAGACAGTTGGGGTCCCGAGAATCCATTTGGCCATATCACTTGCTTCTCCTGCGGCGGAAGGGCCACTTCGCGATGCTGTTCGCTCGAGCAGCAGCGGAATGACTCGGTGCACCACCGTCCCGTGGTCGGGCCTGTGGGCGTGGGAGTGGGCAGACGCCGGTTCCGGCAGCTTCAGCTCGGGCCATGGCCGAATGTGGCCACCGCAGAGGAGGCAAGCAGCAGCCTCAGATGTGGTGTTGGGTACGTTATGTCTGCTCATTCCGCACCGCCTTGGTATTATTTGACTCTGAGCGTCGCATTCCTTTATTTCTTCACGGCTTGTTGTTCAAAGATGAGGTCTGCTCTTTGTACCTCGAGAAGTACTTGTTGATCCGCTCGCTCGATCCGCTTTTGATCGCCGAGCTTGTGAGTCCAGGGGTTAGAATTGAGATCAATGGGGTAGAATTTCGGTGATCTTATCAACATTGAGAGGCGTCAGGTCTTGATGTGATTCGGGTATGGATCGCTGTCCAAGCATCGAGGGCATATTGATTGTGCCAGGAGATCCGCTTTCATTAGTCAACCTCGATGGCATTGCTTTTTTCTTTTCGCTCCAAAGAAGGCAAAGAGCCTTTGCTCGGTGCTCTTTCGCTCGGGACCAATCAGTACCGGTGGTGTGTGAGTACCCTGATGTGTTCCTCGATGAGCTGCCAGGTTTGCCACCGATCGTGATTTGGAGTTCATCATCGATCTCTTACCTGGCACTTCTCCAATTTCTAAGCGTCCGTACAGGATGCCTGCTGATGAGCTGATCGAGTTGAAGATTCAGCTCAAGGAGCAGTTAGAGAAGGGGTTCATTCGTCCCAGTTCTTCTCCTGAGGCAGCCGATTCTGTTTGTGAAGAAGAAAGACGGCACTCTTCGCATGTGCGTTGATTACCGGTCGTTGAATGAGGTCACTGTCAAGAACAAGTATCCTCTCCCTCGGATCGATGATTTGTTTGACCAATTAGGCGGAGCTCGAGTTTTCTCCAAAATAGACTTGAGATCCGGCTATTTTCAGCTCAAGATCCGTCCGGAGGATATCGTGAAGACCGCATTCACCACTCGCTACGGTGCATGCGAGTACACAGTTGTTTCGTTTGGCCTCACCAATGCACCAGCCACCTTCATGAATCTGATGAACAAAGTCTTCATGGAGTTCCTTGATAGATTTGTGGTGGTGTTCATTGATGACATCCTCATATACTCTAAGGATGATGATGAGCACGCACTTCACTTGCATATGGTGCTTAGCAAGCTTCGCGAGCATCAGTTGTATGCCAAGTTCAGTAAGTGCGAGTTAGCTCAAGCAAGTGGAGTTTCGGGCATGTCCTGTCGAGAAGGTGGGGTAGCGATTGATCCACGCAAGGTACAAGCCGTACTCAATTGGGAGCAGCCCCGCAATGTCCCTGAGAGTCGGAGTTTTCTCGGTCTTGCCGGATACTATCGCCGGTTTATCGAGAATTTCTCCAAAATTGCTAAGCCAATGACAACGCTACTCAAGAAGGAGAAGAAATTCAGTGGTCACCTGGTTGTGAGTCCGGTTTAGGAGTGAAGAATAGACTCACCACCGCACCGATGTTGGTCCTTCCCGACATTCACAAGAACTTCGATGTCTATTGTGATGCATCCCGTCTTGGACTTGGTTGTGTGTTGATGCAGAGGGCAAAGTGGTTGCTTATGCTTCTCGACAGCCTAAAGCCTCATGAAGCCAATTACCCGACGCATGATTTGGAGCTTGCTGTTGTTCATGCTCTCAAGTTGTGGCGACATTATCTCGTAGGGAAATGTATGTGAGATCTACACCGACCACAAAAGCTTAAAGTACTTCTTTTCGCAGCCAGATCTGAATTTGAGACAAGCGTCGATGGCTAGAGCTGATCAAAGACTATGATTTGGGTATTCATTACCATCCTGGCAAGGCGAATGTGGTTGCAGATGCCTCGCCGCAAGCTGCACACCGTGAATGCCTTGGGTGTCATTGGCCTCTCGTTGAAGAGTTTCGTAAGCTCAATCTAGAAGTGGTTGAGTATGGTTACGTTTTGCTTTAGCCGTACAACCCACTCTAGAGTCTCGATTCAGCAGCTCAACTACAAGATGATGCCGTGATTGAGATTAGACGCCGCTGGCGAAAATGGCGCATCTCCAGGTTTTCTGTGAAGTCCAATGGGCTGATCTTGCATGGGCAGCAGTGTATGTCCTCGATAATGTTGAGATCAAGGGGTTGATCTCTGCCAAGCTCATGATACTCCTCTCTCGTCCATCCTGGCAGCACCAAGATGTACCAGACCTTCGCAGCAATTACGTGGCCAGGTATGAAGAAGGAGATCGCGGCTCATGTGGCGCATTGTGATGTGTGCCAGCGTGTCAAGGCTGAACATCAAAGGCCAGCCGGATTACTTCAGCCATTGCAGATCCCTGAGTGGAAGTGGGAAGAGATTGGGATGGATTTCATTACCGGTCTACCAAGGTCCTCCACCGGTCACGACTCTATTTGGGTGATCATTGACCGTCTGACCAAGGTAGCTCATTTCATTCCAGTTCATACCACCTATTCTGGAGCCAAGCTAGCGGAACTCTATTTGCGGAATATTGTTGGCTCCATGGAGTTCCAAAAGTCATAATCTCTGACCGTGGTTCGCAGTTCACCTCCAGATTTTGGGAGAGTTTGCAGTCCATTCTTGGCACTAAGCTATCCTTCAGTACAGCTTACCATCCCCAAACTGACGAATGACGGAAAGGGCAAACCAAATCCTTGAAGACATGCTAAGGGCTTGTGTGTGCTACAGCAAGTCGTGGGAGAAATGCTTGCCATTTGCCGAGTTCTCCTACAACAATCATCAAGTCAGTCTTGAGATGTCGCCGAGGCTCTTTATGGCAAGAAGTGCAGAACACCGTTTTGGTTCGAGGTTGGTGAGAGGCAATTCTTCGGGCCAGCCATGATTGAAGAGGCCGAAGGCAAGTTAGCTTGATTCGAGACCGGTGAGAGAAGCTCGGCCTCGTCAGAAGAGCTATGCTGATCGTCGACGCCGCGAGTTGAGTTTTGAGGTGGGTGACTTTGTTTATCTCAAGGTCTCACCACTCCGCGGTACTCGCAGATTTCAAGTCCGCGGGAAGCTAGCCCCGCGATACATCGGTCCGTTCCGGATTTTTGAGAAGGTTGGTGTTGTGGCTTATCGGCGAGCTACCGCCACATCTTTCGGACATTCACGATGTGTTCCACGTGTCCCAATTGAAGAAGAGTCTTCGGGTTCCATCGGAAGTTACCCAATTGGACCATCTTGATTTGCAGCCTGATCTTTCGTATCGAGAGTATCCAGTCCGTATTCTCGAGACAGCTGAGCGTCACACTCGCAGTCAGGTTATCAAGATGCTCAAGGTCCAGTGGAGCAACCATTCAGAAGATGAAGCCACGTGGGAGCGTGAAGACCATATTCAGGCAGAATACCCCGACTTTCTTCGAGAGGATTAGCAATCTCGAGGACGAGATTTTTGTAAGGGGGGTAGACTGTAATATCCCGAGTATTTCTATACTCAAGCCACTGTACATTTGTACTCAAACGCTGTTCAATAATACACTGTGCTTGTGTATTTCCGTATCTTGAGTGAACATACTTGCTTGGGATCAGAAAGAACCCTTCAACTTAAGTAATTTCGCTCATAAGTAAATTCGAATTAGGTTGGGCAAGTGCTGTGACCCTATTAACTTCCAAAATACTTTGGGACAATTAGTAATCAACCCTGGAAGCGTTAGCCGTCAAGGCCCAAGTTCAAAAGTTCGGGATGTCCGAGTATCCGATCCAACCGGAATGTCCGGACAAAGTCCGAGTGTCCGATTGGGCTGGCCGAAGGTCCAACCGGAGTGTCCGACCAATGTCCGAGTGTCCGGGTTAGTGTTATCGAAGACCCCAACCCGGAGTCTCCGGTTGAGTCCGAGAGTCCGTATTGGCGTGGGGTTTTGTATAAAAGTCCCATTTCGTGGCTCCCTTCCATTCTTTCTTCTTCTACTTTGGTTTCCCCACTTCCTTGGTGTTCTCTCCACCACCCCGAGCTCCTCTCCAGCGAGCCACCGGCCGGTGACCCTCCCCGGTGACTCCTCCATCTCGGTGTGCTCCTCCCCAAGCCGTCATTCCCCATCCTCCACCGGCGTTGCTCCTCCTCCATCTTCCTTGGAGGTAAGCTTTTCTCTTAGGGTTTGATTCGCGGGATTCTTGGGTTCTAGAGTCGTTCATGGTGGGATTAGGACTTAGGTTTGGATTTGGGAGGCTAGGGTTGAACTTGGATTCTAGGGTTTTGGGTGTAGTGGTTCTAGGGTTGAAAATGGGATTTGGATTAGTGAATGTGGTATGCTAGAGTGGTAGATCGGGTAGTAGTAATGTCGATTTAAGGAGTTGTTAGTGTGAGTTAGAGATTTGGCGGGTTAGCGACGTTTTCTCGTAGAATCGGCTAGCTCGGAGCTCCTTCCGGTTCGCTAGGTGTACGAAAGTCGTAGATCGGGTCGCGTTGAAGTTGTAGGAAGTGGTAAGGTCTCCGTCTCTCGTCGAGTTGGACCAAATGCCCTAGGACCGAGTATCCGGCATATGGTCCGGAGTGTCCGGATTGTCCGAGTATCCGACGAAACGGTCCGGAGTGTCCGCCTATCCGACTGTCCGATGCAAAACCCGACCGTCCGGGTTAGGCCGTTTCGTCCGGCCGTGTTGTGTTGTCCGAAAAGTGCGTTTCTTCAGTGGTTTCTTGGTTGTACTTCATTCTTGTGTATTGCATGCACTTCATGGTGCATTTAAAACTTTCTTTTGCTAAGTTGTATTTCTTTCTGTCGTTTTTGTTGCTTTGACCGATTAGAGGCTAGCGAGTCGGGCTTCGCCTCGAACAACCCGAGCATCATCCCGGACATCACCGAAGTGCAACAACAAGGCAAGCACCTCCTTTGACCATCTTGAAACCTATATTTCACGATGTCTACTTTGATTTCTCAAACCATATGCATTGTTTATATTCAGTAAATTGCTAGTTTGTGGGAATGGTAGATATACCCTGATTTGGTGGTTTCCCTCAATTTAATTCCTTGAGATCATTGATAACCTTAGTAGGGTTAGACAATTTAATAAAATGTCACTTGGGTATAAACGATTTAGTAATTGCATACGCTTAGACACTCTGCAATAGAGGTGAGCAAAGTCAGTCCTTACCAAATGCTCAAAATTATGATAAATGTAATTGGTTTTGGAAAAGTTTTGGAAATGTGAATCGTAAAGGTATATTGGTAAAAATGTGAAGTGTCTAGTTGGTAATTAGACTTGGCGGGAGGTATAATATGTGCTAGTTAAACATGGTGGTGATTGGTTGGCGAGTTAAGTGGAGTTCCCCGCTTGAGTCACTAGGCAAAAATATAAGGACCGAACTTGTGACGGTTTTTGAATTGAACACCGTGCAACCGCGCAATGCTGGGATGGGGCAGCCTATTCTAGTACTTGAAGTGTGAGGGGATAGCCATGCACTGTTGGTAGGCAAGAGTGGACCTTTTCCTGTGTTGAGCGATAAGCGCGGTGTGTGTCCTCACGACCAGCCGTATGCGCCTTCGTGTGTGCGCTTGTACTTTTGGCAAAGCAGGAATCGCTCCGGTTCATGTTTGTTGATACAACGGTGTACGCCTTGCTATGGGGTAATGCCGCGGCCAACACCCGTCGTCACGATGAGTATTCCGTGGCCGCCGAGTGGTGGTTGGCCTCTTATCGCCATAGTAGTGGATTTGTCGTCACCGGTCTGAGGTGTGGCTATAACCTCAACGATGGGAAAGAATAGATCATTCTTGTATATCGGATACCTCGTGTATCGCGTGTACCCTGGATGACAGGGATGCAAGTCCGAGTTGTGTTTGGGTAAAGTGCGCAAACTCTGCAGAGTATCAAATAATTCTAATCGATTAGCCGTGCTCACGGTTATGAGCAATCTTCTCTAATCATATCAAGTATAGAGATTTGGTTTGGTTTTGAAAATGAAAATCTATTTGAAGTCGGTATAAAGTATGTGGTGGAATGGTACTTGATGGAATTGTGGATATGTGTATATGATTCTCGATGGGATTATGAGTATGTATGGATGTCGATTCGTATCCCGATTGCGACCATGGATGGTGGCACTGGAGCTCGATTGTTACGATAATCAGTAAATATGTTTTATTCAAACGGTGTCTTTCAAATTAAGTATTACTTTTCGATGAACTATTTTAAATCCAAATTTTCTGCAATTAACCCGATGTAGAAGCTTTATCCTGTTGAATCAGCCTGCATTTATTTATATTTCCATACACTAAAGTCTTGCGAGTACATACGTGTACTCACCGTTGCTAACCCTTTTCCACAGAGGAAGGTAATGTTGATGTCCGGATGATGGCGAGCCCCTTTTCTGCGAGTGTTGCGGCCAGTAGTCCCTCCTCCGCCAAGAGCCTGTGGGGTGGTCAGCCAGTGCTGGTTGTCTTTCTTTTGTTTCGCCGCTTTACGTCTTTTGGATTCTGTAATGTACTCGTGTAAGGTTTACACCCAGGTATGTAAATTATCGTAGTTTATTCTTCCGTGCCTTGGTACTCGTGTTGTTGGTACGCGATACTGGGCTACTGATCCAGGGATCCAAAGATCAGTGCGCTGAGCACCGGTCCGGTTAAGGGTTCGATCCCGTCGATCGAATTTTTAGGTTCAGATCTTCGGTGTCGAGGCTTCCTGTTGCTATACGGTGCTATACGCTACAGTAGACGGCGTACAGTACGGTATAGGAAGAGGGGGTCCTCACACTCGCTTCCGAGCCAAGTTCTACCCAGAGTCTTTCCTTGAAAGGATGGAGCATACTCTGACGATTCTTTCCCAGGGAAAGAAGTCGGTGGCAGAGTACGAGGAGGAGTTCAACAATGTGGTGCGCTTTGTGCTGGCTGTGGCAGCGGATGATAGGGAGAAGGCGAGGAGGTTCCGTAAGGGCCTCAACCAGGAGTTCAGAGTTATCATGGGGGGGCTGTCCCTCGTGACTTCTGCTCCGTGGTGGAGCAAGCGAAGGGCATGGAGCTCAAGTTGGAGCTCTCCAGGGATAAGCAAAACCCTAGAGGTTCAGGGGTTCCAGTGGCCCCGGGCGGGGGCCAAAAGAGGACCTTTGGTGGTGGAGGAGGGTCTTCTCAGCGACCCACCTTCAAGAAGTTCAAAGGGGGACAGGGTTCTTCCTCAGGGGCTAAGATGAAGCCGCCCCAGTCGTCTTCCTCGCGAGCGGCTGTTCATCCTATGCCAGGGTAGGGCATGATCTATTTCAAGTGTGGTGGTGCACACCATGCTTCGGAGTGTGGTTGGACGGGGGACTTCAACCATTGTGGCAAACCCGGCCATATGGGTCGAGTCTGCCGGATGAATCCCGGTACTATCATCAAATGGGAGACGGTGCCTTCTCCTCCCGCTCCAGCGGCGTCTTCCAGTGGGTCGGTGCACATGATGGCAGCCCCTGCTCCGTAGCCGCCCTTTGTTTGGGCGCCACCAGCAGCTTACTGGTACCCGCAACCGTCGGCTCCTCCTCAGCTACCCCCACTACCCCCAGCTTTGTTGGGGCATCAGCCGGGTGTCGGGGCTCCCACCGCCCCAGCGCCACCGGGAGTGTACGCCTTGCTGACCGTCGAGTCAGCCGGGCACCCAGAGGTGGTTTCAGGTACTTTGCTTGTGGATTCAGTTGATGCCTTTGTTCTGTTTGATTCCGGAGCATCCTATTCTTTTGTGTCGTCTGAGTTTGCTAGTAGAGCCAAGTTGGGAGTTCAGCGGATTTCTGAGTCTGTGATAGTCAGTTCTCCTGGGGGTCTGATTGCTAGTTCTTTGGTTTGCACGGGTTGCACTATTGCCATTGATGATGAGGTTTTCTTTGCCAATCTTATGGTGATTCAGTTGGCTCCTTTTGATGTCATTTTGGGCATGGACTGGTTGCATCAGTACCGTGCCAAGATCTGTTGCATTTGGAAGATAGTTACCTTGCAGGCCCCATCAGGGGTGGAGTTGACCTTTCAGGGTGGTATACCTTCCAGTTCCATCTATGCCTTGGCTAGTCTGTTTCCTGGTCGCCATTTGAGGGAGTTGGGTTTTCTCATTGCTATTTCAGAAAAGTCATCTTCTTCAGTAGCAATTGAAGAGATTCCTGTGGTGAAGGAGTTTGTTGATGTGTTTCCTAATGAGTTGCCTGGTTTGCCTCCAGTGAGGAGTGTGGAGTTTCGTATTGATCTTGTTCCTAGCACTCGACCTATTACTATCTCTCCATACCGCTTGGCTCATCCTTTTCAAGACAAGTTGAAAAAGCAATTGGAGGATCTGTTGGCCAAGGGTTTTATTCAGCGCAGTGTGTCGCCATGGGGAGCACCCGTCCTCTTCGTTTCGAAGAAGGATGGTAGTTGGCGCATGTGCATTAACTATCGTGCTCTCAATCAAGTAACTATCAAGAACAAGTATCCATTGCCTCGCATTCAGCTTCTGTTTGACCAACTGAAGGGAGCAAAGGTGTTCTCCAAGATTGATCTTCAGTCTGGTTACAATCAGATTCGCGTGAGGGAACAGGACATTGAGAAGACTGCTTTCTCCACTAGGTATGGGCATTATGAATTTAAAGTTATGTCGTTTGGACTAACTAATGCTCCTGTTGTCTTTATGGAGGCGATGAACAGTATGCTACACAAGTACTTTGATGAGTTTGTGGTAGTGTTCATCGATGATATTCTGGTTTACTCTAAATCAGAAGAAGAACATGAGCAGCATTTGAGGCTTGTGCTGAGTACATTGAGGGAGAACCAGTTTTATGCTAAGTTGAAGAAGTGCGAGTTCAGGATTTCAGAAGTGGGTTTTCTTGGCCACATCATCAATCCAGAGGGCATATCTGTAGATCCTAGCATAGTCTCAGCAGTTTTGGACTAGAAGAGACCTTCCAATGTTAAAGAGGTGCGTAGTTTCCTTGGGTTGGCTGGCTACTATCGGCATTTTGTGCAGGATTTCTCTATCATTGCTAAGCCACTTTCGCAGTTGACCCAGAAAGGGATGAAATTCCAGTGGTCTGCGGAGTGTGCGCACAATTTCTACACTTTGAAGGAGAAGTTAGTGACTGCTCCTGTTCTTACCCTTCCCGAGCATGGGAGGCGTTTCATAGTCTATTCTGACGCTTCACGTTTGGGACTTGGTTGTGTGCTTATGCAAGATGGCAAGCTGATTGCTTATCCATCGCGATAGTTGAAAAAGCATGAGTAGAACTATCCCACTCATGATCTTGAGCTAGCCGCTGTGGTGTTCGCATTGAAAATTTGGAGGCACTACTTGTATGACGAGTCTTGTGATATCTTCACTGATCACAAGAGCCTCAAGTACATCTTCACCCAGAAAGATTTGAATTTGAGGCAGAGGAGGTGGCTAGAGCTGATAAAGGACTATGACCTTACAATCCAGTATCATCTTGGCAAGGCAAATGTGGTGGCTGACGCTCTCAGTCGCAAGACAATGCCCCTTGTCATTGATTGTCTTTTTGCTGATTTTGAGCGATTGGGAGTCTCTTACTGTTTTGCGGGGACCGTGCAAGCTGAAAATCAATTGATTCTTGAGTCAGCGATCCCCGAGCGTCAAAGTGGAAGCACAACAAAGATGATCGCTTGCTCCAAAGAGGTGAGGAAATGCCTTGACGATGGCAAAACTGGAGACTTTTTCATTGATGATGTGGGAGCTCTGAGGTTTGAGGGTCGCCTTTGTGTACCTCAAAAATCCCAAGTCAAAGATGATATTCTGACAGAGGCTCATCGCATCCTGTACACGGTCCATCCTGGGGAGACCAAGATGTACAAGGACTTGAAAAAGAACTTTTGGTGGAAAAGGATGAGAGTTGACATTGCGAAGTATGTGGCGTCTTGTGGGATTTATCAGAAAATTAAGGTTGAACACAAGCGCCCCGCTAGTCTGTTGCAGCCATTGGAGATTCCCGTGTGGCCTTGGGATGACATCTCTATGGACTTTGTGGTTGGCCTACCTCGTACTCCACGAGGGAAGGATGCGGTTTGGGTTGTGATGGACCGTCTTAGCAAGTCCGCGCACTTCATTCCTATCCGCACTACCAATTCAGCGAGCGAGTTGGCTCCCATTTATGTGTGGGAAATTGTGAGACTGCATGGCGTGCCCAAAACGATTATCTCTGATTGAGATGCAAAAATTGTCTCAAAATTCTGGGAGAGTTTGCAGAGTGCTTTGGGTACACAGCTTTGCCTTAGTACCGCTTTTCACCCTCAGACGATGGGCAGTCCAAGCGTACCATTCAGACCTTGGAGGATATGCTTAGGGCCTGTGTGATAGCTTGGGAAGATAGCTGGAAAGACCACTTGCCGTTGGCAGAATTTGCTTACAATAACAGCTATCATTCCAGCATCCGGGCTACCCCTTATGAAGTGCTCTATGGCCGGAATTGCAGATAGCTGCTTTGTTGGAATGCAGTGGGAGAGAGAGCGGTCCTTGGACCGGATTGGGTTCAGCAGACTGTTGATCGGGTGGCAGAAGTACGATAGAACCTTCTTGCAGCTCAGAGTAGACAGAAAAGCTACGTTGATGTGAGAAGGCGAGATCTGGAGTTTGCAGTGGGTGATAGTGTACTCTTGCGAGTCCAACACAGTTTGGATTGAGTCAGGAATGAAGGAGAAATAGGGAAATGAGCTCATTGCCTTCCTTTGAGAAAACACATATGTGTCTGTGTGGAAACTATTTTGATATGCCTGGAGTCCCAAGGGAGGTAATCGAGTACAGACAAGCCATACGTCCTCACAAGCAACCAGTAAAGCCGAAGCAATAGCGTTTTGCTCCTGATCATCAAGAAGCCATTTGTTAAGAAATGGATAAACTCTTTGATGCTGGTTTCATTTGTGAAGTTGACCAGCCAGATTGGCACATGTGCGTTGATTTTGTCAGTTTAAATACTGCCTATCCTAAGGATGATTTCCCTTCACCCCGTATTGATCAATTGGTTGACTCAACTTCAGGATGTGAATTGATAACTTTTTTTTTTATGCTTACACATGCTATCATCAAATAAGTATTGCAAGCGAAGATGAAGAGAAGACTACATTCATCACCCTATTTCGTATCTATTAGCTATGTTAATATGTTGTTTGGGCTAAAAAATGATGGAGCCACGTACCGACACCTTATTTAGAAGACCTTTGTAGACTAGATAGAGCATAATTTAAAAGCTTATGAAGATGATCTTGTTGTAAAGAGCACAAAAAGCTCTAATCATTTGTCTAATTTGGCATAAACCTTTAATATTTTGAATAAACATGGAATTAAGTTGAATCCGGAAAAGTGTACTTTTGGTGTTTCGTCAGGAAAATTACTTTGTTTTCTTTTTTGTACTCGTTGAATCAAAGTTAATTCCGAAAAAATCTGAGTAAGAGTCAATACGACCACCTTTTACTGCAAAGAAGGTCCAAGGATTAATTGGTTTAATGGCGGCACTTAGTCATTTCATTTCTTGACAAGGTGAACATGGTTTACCTTTCTTTTAGGTGATCCACTGGCTAGATGAAGCAAATAAAACGTTTAAAGAAACAAAAGCTATTCAGAAAGCCCACCCAAATTGGTATCACCCTACCAACAAGAACATATGTTGGTATATTTGCTGATACACCTAATATGGTCAATGTAGTACTAGTTGCAAGGCGAGATAAGGTCCAACGACTTGTTTACCTAGTAAGTGAAGCAGTACATGGACCAAAGGAATGCTATTCCCAAGTCCAAATATTACTTTCACTACAGGAAATCACTAATTTTTCGTCGGCTAAATATAATTTCGTCGGCTTGGGAGAAGCCGACATTTCTAATCCTTTTTTTTTCGTCAGCTAGAGGTCTACCGACGATAATACTTATATTTTCGTCGGCTACATGGCCAAGCCGATGAAAATATTCGTGTTTTCGTCGGCCACATGGATAGGCCGATGAAAAACAAAGTTTTTTCATCGGCTATATGTACAAGCTGATGAAAATACAGTATTTACGTCGGCTAGTCGTAGCCGACGAAAATGACCAACCCTAGCTAATACACATTCCAGACCTCGCGCGCGCCACACACAGCCATACCGCTTCACGCCGCAACACAGCTCCGCCCCCGGCCACCGCGCCCGCCTCGGACCCCGCGCCCGCTCCAGCGACGCGCGCTTCGCCCTCCGCGCCTCGCCTGCCTCAGCGCAGCTCCCCGGCGTCGACGCCCCGGCCTCGCGCCCGCTTCGGCGACGCCGCCCCCGGCCTCGCACGCCCGGCCCGGCCACATTGGGGTATGCCCCATATTTTCGTCAGCCAGAGGCGGAGCCGACGAAAATACTGGGCTACAGCCCCTATTCTTACACCCAGTATTTTCGTCGGCTGTATCAGGCTGACGAAAATAATTGGCGTATGAAAATACGATTTTCGTCGGCCAGATTTGGCCGATGAAAAAATAGTATTTTCGTCGGTCGAGGTAGGCCGATGAAAAAATTACCACCATCGGACATATATTTTCGTCGGTTAGCCCAGGCCGACGAAACCACAGTATTTTCGTCGGTAGCCGACGAAAATATATCTTTTTTTCATCGGGTTATTTTCGTCTGCTTATTTTCGTCGGCAAGCCGACGAAAGTCTTTATTTTCGTCGGGAAACACCCTGTTTTCGTCGGTTCTTGGCCGACGAAAATTTGACGAATTCCTGTAGTGTTTATGCTCTATTAATGGCTTCTCATAAACTGAGACAATATTTTCAGTCGCATAAGATTACAGTAATATCATCCTTTACCTTAAGAAGTATTCTTCATAATCAAGAGGCAATCGGCGTATTGCTAAATACTCTGACAACAATTAAATCTCAAACTTTGGCATATTTTATTTTTGAATGGACTAATTCTGAACCACTAGAACCCCAACTCAAAGGACCTTGGACTTTGTATTTTGACGGTTCTCAAGAGCTTAAAAGGCAAGGGTGCTAGCATAGTTCTGGTCACGCTATAAGTTGGCCTATTACAATACGTAATCCAAATACAATTCCCTGCTAAAAATAATATGGTAAAGTATGATAGTCTTCTAGCTAGGTTACGAGCAGCCAAATCCCTTGATGTCAGTCAATTTTTAGCAAAAGGATGTTCACAATTAGTAATAAACCAAGTTAGTAGGGAATATCAATGTTCCAATGAGACAATGGCTCACTACTGGACAATATACTTTAGTAGTTTCGAAGTCTAGTACAATTCATGAAAAGATAATACTTTAGTGGATCAATTACAAAAAATAGGTTCCTCATGATCATCTATCTGAAAAACATGACGATCAGTTAAGACCTGGAAATGATTAGCCTTGGGCAATGACGACCGGTCGTAAAGTTTTATAAGCCTTGGCTAGGTAAACTGATGGGAAGACAAGGCAGTTTCCCATATGATTAATGTGAGAATAGTTATTAACACATCTAACAACTTACGACGGTTAGCTAAGGGACACAACGATTGATCAAAGAGCAAGACAGTTCAAGACTTAATGAAGACTAATGTATAAGGACAAGTGGCGCATGTTTTTAGTATTAACTACCACTCCTTAGGTGGTAATAAATTGGGAGGCATACACGCCCCAAAGCACAATCTATCTACAATCACTTTTTTATAATACTTTTTTCACGATAATAAAATCACTACTTTATCGTGCTCACGTGTTTTATTTTTTTGTAAATTCGATAGGGTTCCAATCATCGACAAAAGCAAAGCTTCACGTATATTTTATTGCTAGAACACCACTGGTGGCTACCTTAAAGCAAACTACTCCCTCCGTTTTTTTTATAAGACGTATTTGGTTTCGTTAGGACAAGACTTTGACCAACGATTACTTCATTAATATATCATTTATACAATATAAAATCATAATTATATATAAGTACTTTTGAATACAAATCTGCTAATATCAATTTTATGTCATAAAAATTATATGTAATAGAGTAATTGTTGGTCAAAGCCTTATCCTAACGAAACCAAATACGCCTTATAAAAAGAAACGGAGGGAGTATTGGTTAATTTGCTTAACGTGCTTGCTGGTCAGGGCACCATCAATAGCGATCACCTACACAAAGATTATATATATAAAAAAGAGTCATCTCTATTCTGTCCCATGTCAAAAATTGACACTGAATTTTGGAAATGCAGATATATTTTAATCATTTCAGTTTCGGTGCTTGCAGTACTGTAACACAACTGTTTTTGCCAAACAATTTTGATCAAGCTTCGGGAAACATTGACAGTTAATGTGGATTCTGAACAATGAAAGGATGAAGTTGATGAGCCTCTAATTTCAGGCATCTAAATCTCATAGATCTCCCACCGAATCAGATGGATCCGGAAATCTTTGTGCCGTTCTATTAATTTCCCTGCTCGATCCGAAAGACAAAGCCTCCACTGATGGTAATGGATTGGGAATCTTAGGATTTGACAAGTGAACAGCATGGGGTCAAATTGATTGGATATGTACCGACTTAAATAGCAAGGAAGGAATGATTGCAACGAGTAATGGTGAATACTCGGTATACTAAATTTGGAAGTTTTTCGTGTCTCACAGCGCTCCACGTTGTTTCTGTCCGACGAGCTCGCTCCGTGCGTAGCCACATTATCCGGAATTTTTTTAAATAATATTTTTTAAATAAATTGCAGTATTAATACGTGGAAAATAAAAATTACAAAAATAATATCTACTCGCCAAACGGTACGCCGAAATAGCTATTTTCGTCGAACGGTACGACGACAACTCTATTTTCGCCAAACAGTATGGCGACAAATGCCTAATTACGCAGTTAACAGTTCGCTGTCAGAGTTCAGGGCAAAGAGGCTATTATCGCTATACCGTATGGCGACAATATCTAATTTCGCCGAGCCGTACGGTGACAATTTGTTTGCTGAGCCATACAACGATAATACCGAAATTCCTATATTATGAAGAAATTATACAAACCATAGCTTCAAAAATCATGAAAAAACTATCACTTATTCCTAGGGTCTTAGATGTCCCAATTTTGCAAAAATATGTAGGAATGGATTGAGTTGAATAAACCAAATAACTATAAGAAGCTACTGTTGCATGAAACGCTTAAAGCTTTTTCGGCAGCCCATAAAATATCACGTTTGAATGTAATTTTTTGAATAATAGAGCAGATTTGCTCGTTGATATATGGACCACCAAACTATGAAAAAATATTTTATTTACACCTTCCTTTGCATCTAAATTCTACTAGGGCAATAACCCTAAGTATTATTGTCGACAACAAATGATAACGCTTAAGCCTTTTCGGCAGCCCGTAAACTATCATGTTTAAAAGTAACTTTTTGCAATAACAGGGTAGATTTTCTCTTTGATATATGGATTACCATATTCTGAAAAAATATTTATTTATACCTTTCTTTGCATCTAAATTCTACTAGGGCAATAACCCTAAGTATTATTGTCGATAACAAACGATAACGCTTAAGCCTTTTCGGCAGCCCGTAAAATATCATGTTTAAATGCAATATTTTGCAATAACATAGCAAATTTGCTCTTTGATATATGGACTACCATATTCTGAAAAAAAAAATTATTTACACCTTTATTTGCATCTAAATTCTACTAGTGCAATAACCCTAAGTATTATTGTCGATAACAACTCATGATATGAATAGTTTAGCCCAGGAAAACTTTAGCTAAAGTGTTTCAATCATTATGATCATTGTGAAAAGCATGTAGATGCAGACAGTAACCTTAGTAAGCAAACTCTACCTTAGTAGGTTAGATACAACGAAAGTTCAGATGATGAAATAAGTAACAAATTATATTACAAGGGCATTACAATGGTGACGACATTGCTAGAAGAATTGACGATAACAGTGATTGTTATGGTGGAACAAGTGATCATTCCGCCTATGTTCGTAGAGTGGGAATGATGCGCCACATTTTCTACATATTACATCACCTGTGAATCTTTCACGATTTGTTCTCGGACACCGCTCAATCTCTCTTATGAAAGAACTCTATAGGGGTGCGCAGTGCTCCCAGCTGTTGCCGAATGGGTAGCCTATACCGAACGTCTCAGGGGTATAAAACATAATTTTTTTGGTCTTTTTTATATGAATTTCTTCCCTCTTGATTCCCCGCGTCCCCTATGTTAATATCACCTGGGTTCCCTGATGGTCTTTGTAATCCATCAAGGATTTGTTGCGTAATGCAGACCTTTACCGGCTGCTTCCCCTTATCCCTTTCTCTTCGAGAGGAGGAGCCCTCTTGCACTTCTAGAGACTTGCCGAGACGTCTGCTCTGTTTCGGCTCGCACTCCACTATATGGTGCAGGAGGTGTGTGTTGGGCTTGTCATTGTACAACCGGAAGCGTGCCCTGCAGTCAATGAGTATGCCCGCTGTGGTCGTTGAATAATACCGTAGGCGTACTCAGGGTCTGGCTTTTCTGGCCGGTAGTAGCACCACGACGAGGGTTGCTCCCCCCAGTTATCCTAGACAGAAAGTTTGAGATGTGGGTGGTACGTCTCCGAGTCCACCCAGTTGAAGTAGCCGCACCATTCATCCTCGGCCAAAGGGTACCGGTAAAATCTTCGGTCCGCTAGATCCTCGTGGCAGGTATCAACCACTGCTTGCATGCCATGTTCGCACAATTCGGGGCTTTTGGGTGGTCCTTGAGGAGGTGGTTTCTCCTTTGACTTGTGCAATTTCGCATGTTTCTTTTTGAAGTCCTATATGCGATGAACTAGTTTAGAATTACTACTTTGTGAGTGAAACATGAGCATGTCACATGAAACTCACCGATTGGTTTATCCCTTGCCCACCCACCCTTAACTCCGATCGATCTATATAGGGGACAAATCCCGGTGGCCTCTCCCACCGGGTGAAGTTCTCTGGCGAAGTGGGGTAGGCATCGTGGCAGTTGTAGACAAATTCGTAGTCATGCCGTTCTGGCCCGTCGATCCATTGGAAGAAGCAACACCAGTCCGTGTGCTAAAAAACAAAGAATGATGCATGAAATGCTAATGTTACCCTGTATTGTATGGACACCAGTAGGATTACCTGGTAGGG
This sequence comes from Rhipidocladum racemiflorum, assembly GCA_036346355.1. Classification (NCBI taxonomy): domain Eukaryota; kingdom Viridiplantae; phylum Streptophyta; class Magnoliopsida; order Poales; family Poaceae; genus Rhipidocladum; species Rhipidocladum racemiflorum. Next base: position 29,564,600 of record CM070571.1, read on the forward strand.
GCATGCACAGCAGTAGTGAGTGCGGCCGGCCGTATCTCTGTGCGTAGATTGCTCTATCTTAGCCGGAAGGTTGTAGTTGCAGTTTGGCCGGGGCAACTCCAGCAGAACTGGGGCGTCAACGCAATTGGCATCCAGGTATTTAGGGAGGGATAAGTTTCGCTTGTTGAAGAGGCGACGGCAGCATCTCCCTTGTTTTTCCATGGTTTGAAGCAACAGCATGAATAACACAAGTTATATCATAAAGAACGACATCTAAAACAGCAATCACAAGGGATATAGCAACAGTTTAAGCCCAGAATAATAAATCCAACCACTTCATGAACTAAACGAATTAAACAATATGATCAAGCACACATTTAAAGCATATTCCAAGTTTTTAGCGCATTAACTTATTATCACAACTACGAATGGCAAAATTGTAGATGTCTAAATGAGTGAAACTTTGTGAAGGTGTGCCACAAAGCCCCTTTCCCGTATGCCGGTTTCATGGTACCTAAACACATCATAAAACACAAGCGTGAGTTCATCACTCAGCAAAGTGTATTGAAATGGAACAAGAGAACAGATTAACAAAACCATCATCTTTACATCTCATAATCAACATCATAAGCATCTCATATTCACATGGTATTCATCTCATAAACATCATCATATATGCAATGCAATGCACATGTCTCCTTGAAGCACATAACGGTATTGCCGAGTGCACACCCGTCGGCGTGCACCCTCTTTCCCCTTCCATCCCGTAGATGGAGGGTGCATACTCTTACTGACTCGCTCCCATACACAACCGTGGATGGTATTACGAGGTAGGTCTTTCGTGTTCACTACGTGTGAACACAGAGGCCCGCATCAGAATGGGACGCCTCTTCCATTATGAATGCACAAATGACATGAACATGTATAAACTTGCTTAAACATTTAATACAACAATCTCATAGCCAATAGGCAACCATGTTCATCAAGTCATAAGCAAATATCAAGCATGGCAAGTTAAAATCTCATGTAACCATATAGCACCTATACAAGTCTAATAATCATCCAACACCCAAACCCATCCCAATACACTTGCCTTCAACCGTGGGCGACCGAGTGGCGAGAGGTTGAGGGAACTCCCGGGGGCACACCACCTTCATATAGGTACCACACACTCAAAACGTGCCCATAAAACAGTACAAGAACGATCATCTACCATGACTCCGCAAACTACTCCTAAAACCTGAAAACAGAGAATCTGTCCCGACGGGACAGCAGGCTTCCAACTAGCATAACTTGAGTTCTAAAACTCTAAATCAATCAAACGAGTACATTTTATCGAATCTTAGGAAATTTCCTAGATTTTCCTAAGTATTCGCGAAGACTGAATCGGCCTCTAAAATTGTCTAATCTACATATCAACATGATTTGTCCCAATCACGTCATAGATTTAACATGTTCGGTAAAACAGCCATAACTTTTAAACGTCTGGACGGAATTTAACGTTCTTTGTGTCCAATTAAAGTTAATTCAATTAACTACAACTTTCTCAACATACGGCCTACCAGGAAACGCGTCTAAAATTGCCAAAACTCAATCCCTAGGTCAGGCGTCCAATCTGCCCGAGGACAGAACGTTGGACAGCATTGCAATTCCCTCTAAAGCCATCTAACCACAGCACCTAAACACCAAATTAAGCCATGAATTTACCCATCTAACAACACCTAGACCACCCCGAACAAGACCCCAAATCGTTACCTCTTCTTGACGGATCACCCGGTCGACGAACGTCTCCTCCTCGCGACCCGATCTCTCCTCCAATCGCCGGGAACACCAGGTTCGCCAGATCCCGATGGATGGAAGGCCTCCAACCCAGACGAGAGCGACATGAGGAGAATGCTAGGGCCTGCTAGAGGAGGGGAGGGGAGGCGGCCCAGAAACACGATATAAAGTCGTACCGAAAGGCCGTAATATATAAAGTCACATTCCATAATGTCACTTTTCATAATGTCACATCCCGTGATGTCACAGCTGGTATGGCGGTAGTGGATGTCTATCCCTCCCTCGGCCGTTTTTTATAGTGCTGGTGAGGGTCTGCTCCACATAACTACAACACTTGTCTCTTTATGAAAGTTGCATGGCCTGTCACCCCTTTGGAAAAGTTGCATGACCTGTGATGATTGATGGAAAGTTGCACAACGTGTCACCCATCATTAAGGCTGCAACACCTGTCACCCTCTTGAAAAGTTGCCCGACTTATCACCCATTACGTGTAGGATCGAAGTATACGAATATAGCAATCAGAGGGGGGATGAATGAATGTGCGGAAGCTAAAACCAAAATTTTGATCTATTAAAAATTCACCCTAAAATGGAACCAAATAATTGCCTCGTATTCGACAACAATAGATTGATAGACATTCGGTAAAACACGAATACCCGGATATCCAACTGTTGGATCGATCTAAAAGATGGACACAAGAAACTAGATTCCAATATGAATCGAACCCAAAAAGAATCAGCTCGATCGGACTTACGGATCAAAAGTTATGAACCTCGCAAGCTTACTGTGACTGAAGATGACGAGAATTAATCTAACCAAAACTTCAAGATTAAACAAGAACGACAAAAGATTAATCAACTAAACTTTGAGGAACCCTAAATCAATACCCTAGAAAGGTTTTTGATGAATCAATTTAAGATGAAACTTAAGGAACAAAAACCAATCTAGAATTAGAACAAGCATGCAAACAAGAACCAAAACAGGAAACACTATAGCAATGTGGTTACTGTAGCACGCAAGGATCTGGAAGAATTGATCATTATTTCTTTTGTCTAAAGTGCTCCCATCAAAAGAGTACAAACCCTAAAATAAAGCTCTAAGCTCTCAATGTCTGGATTACATAAACAGGAGGCGCCCCCTATTTATGCAGAGCAAACACATCCCACTCCTAATCCTAGAAGGAGTATGTATTCAACACAACTCCACTTGGCCCAACCTGGCCAAATACAACTCTTGCACGAGTATGGCAACACAGCCATACTCACGTGACTAACAACTCTTGCACACGCATGGCCACCATGCCATACTCACGTGACTAACCATTCTTCATGTGCACCGTCCTCTAGCCCGAACATCCCGCATGACATCCTTGACCACCAAGACCTCAGTTCCTCCCTGAACCTAGTCCCGAACCTCAGTTCCTCCATGAAGCTAGTTCCGGTCCCGTCATCGACCACATCCGCCCTTGAGCAACACCTGCACACAAACAAACCACAAAACGATTCCGAGCACAAGTCCGCGACTTGACTCAACATTAGTCCATGCAAATACTCACACGAGCATTGCATAAAGTTCAAAACATGCATTATGAAATTCAAACAAATTTCATAACCACAGATCAATCACCAAACAATTTTCAAAATCATAAAAATCAACCTCGAGCAAAAAACCATTCACGCCGGACCAAACATCGGTCCGGCGCAGCTCATGACGGACCAAATATTTGGTCCGGCGTACATGCGAAAGTCTCGGTTCATTTCAAAGCAAACATGTTCAAAAACACGTTCACAACGGACCAAAATTTTTGGTCCAGCGTACATGCAAAAACAACACTCAAAAATGCGTTCACGACGGACCAAACTTTTGGTCCGGCATGCATGCAAAGACAACGCTCAAAAATGCGTTCACGTCGGACCAAACTTTTGGTCTGGCGTGCATGGTTCGGTGTAACATAGAAGCTTACTGTTTTTCAAAAACTTAGTCCAGCGCAAAAACGAAAACAGTGCTCAAAATCCTGTTCACTACGAACCAAAACTTTGGTCCTGCGTAGATGCGAAAACAGTCGTCAAATGCCCATTCACGGCGGACCAAAAATTTGGTCTGGCGTAGCCTTGAGAAATGGTACGGTGCAGATGGAAAACTTACTGTTTTTCCAGATTTGGTTCGGCGCCAATGCGAAACTTATTGTTTTTGTAAAAATCAGTCCGGTGCTAAAAGAACCACATGCACACACATTTGCAAATTCAATTCTAACCCAAATTTTTAGCACATGATTTCACAATCTCCCCCTTGATGAAAACATTGGCAACACCACTTAGAATTGAACATTTAGCATTCACTTCACAAAAGGATTTTTGAACAGACCAAGGAATCTCCCCCTTTGACCAATATGCAAAGTAAAAACTCTCCCTGGGTGAGAATACGAAAAATCTCCTCATAAGAATAAAAATGTCTGTGAATGTGTAATGTGCCCAAAACCTCCAAAATTCTCCAAACTTCTCCCAAAATTCTCAAAATTCCAAAAACTTCTCCCCCTTTTCCTTAAACTTCTCCCTCTTTGACAATGGATTCATCAAGAGTACAAAAGAGAGAACAACATGTTCAAAATTTTCCCTGTAGCAATGATTTCACAAGGAGAAACAAAGGAGTGCCAAGAGTGAAAAGATGAGCTCATTCGATCATATAACCTTATATATCACATAATATGCAAAATGCATGAACTTGATGTGATTTTAATAAGTTAGGGAATGACATGCATCTCAACCTTAATTCAGTCAACTATAACCAAGTACTAAGGAAAACCTTAGTAGAAAAGCAAGGCTCAAAACTGAAGCAACTAGCAACTCAGGGCGAGCAAGTAGTTTCACCTCCAATCTAGTATGCCAATTTAATCTTTTAAAAATGATAAACTGCATGTGGCATGCTTGAAGCATACTTCTTTTATTTTCTCGGAGTGGCATGCTTGGAGCATACATCTTGTCTTTTAGGGAATAGCATGCTTGAAGCATACATCTTATCTTTTTAGGGGAAAGCATGTCTGAAGCGCACAACTTGAGGCCTTTGCTTTTAACAACCCCTTTTTATTCATTCCCTTTTCTTTTCCTTTTTCTTTGAGTGTAAACATGTAAAGAGATTAAAAGGCCTTTTGAAAGAGTAAAGCTAAAAGCACACTTGCTTCATAGCCCAATTTTGTCAAGAAGATTCAATATTAAGCCTAGAAGAGTAAGGTATCATAGTGTATTTAGCTATAGACAATCAGACCAAGGAATTCTGCAATGTCATTTTTAGTTCAAGTGAAACAATTTAGATTATCATATATCTTCTTAATTACATAATATATGAAGAAATATGATAAAGTAAGCTCATCAAGAAAAAGAACTTGGCAGGGAAACTCCCCCTCAAAACAAACCCATTGGATGAACAATCCCAAGTTCTCCCCGAATAAAACCAAAACGAGAAGAAGACAAATGTTTTGTGAAAATGTCTGCCAATTGATGTTCAGTATCCACATGATGAAGCACAATGTTCCCTTTTCAACATGATCTCTTAGAAAGTGAAATATGATATTAATGTGTTTTGCTCTAGAATGTTGCACAGGGTTCTTAGCAATACAAATTGCACTAGTGTTATCACACAAAAGAGGAACACTATCCAAATTAACCCCATAATCTTTGAGTGTAGCTACTATCCAAAGAATTTGAGAACAACAACTAGCAGCAGCCACATATTTAGATTCAGCAGTTGATTGTGCAACAGAAGTTGTTTTCTAGATGACCATGCAATTATAAGAGAATTGCCCAAGAAATGGCATGTACCAGATGTACTTTTTCTATCAATTCTACATCCTCCAAAATCAGCATCAGAGAAAGCTCTTAAACTAATGCATAAGGAAGCAGAAAGCCAAATGCCAAAATCTTGAGTACCATGGAGATACCTGAAAATTCGCTTGATAGCTTGTCGATGTGAAACACGTAGGGAAGCTTGAAAACGAGCACACAAGCACACAGCAAACTCCAATTATCTCATCCTCAACAGCATCATCATCATCTTCATGAACAAAGATACTCTCCCCCTGAACATATGCACCTGTACCTACACCATTTGGACTAGTGCATTTTGCGAAAACAGAGGTGGAAGAAGCATCTTCAAAAATAACACTTTCAGCATGAGTGAAGGAGAACCAAATCTTATCACCGAACATGTGACGTGAGCATCCGAAATTCACTAGCCATATGTTCTCCTTCCTCGCGTGAGAAGCCTACTGTTCGCGCCAAAAACGTGAAGGGGGTTTTAGGCCTCGAACACACAAGACAAACACCGGGTTTGAAGAGCGTGCCAGTCGATTTGACCTGAAATCGACAAGGTAGAATTTGTAATTTGATCGAAGCCGATAAACAAGGATCTATCGGCTTTTCGCTAGTCGGCAAGAACCGATTAGGAGATAACTAGATCAATCGTTACTGATTGATCCGATACAAGGTAAAATCGGCCGAAGGCGATGCGCAACAAAACGAAGCAAATCAAACACTGGTGAAATCGGCTAAAATCAACAATCGGCGATGCGCAACTATGTTGATTCCGTCGACTTGCAGAGAGATCTATGAGGCTAAAACAATGTAAAAGAAAAACTTGTAAAAGTAGATGTGTGTGTTGTTGGATTGATTCCTCCTCTTCGCCTGGCGCCCTCCCCCTTTTATAACACGCCTGACCGATCCGAGTTGTACATGGATACGGTGTATTTATCCGTATCGGCCTTTTATTCGATTTCCTTCCTTTTATAGAAACGGATTCCTTTTCCGAGCCGATTACCGATTCCTTTCTGTACGATACTTCTTCTACTTTTAGACCGATTCCAACACATACCGAATTTTGGTGCAAACACCTACATAGAAGCAGAAAGTGTCGAGGTCTCCAGTACTGAGACACACGACGCACAACAGTAGGCACAACACGAGCATTCTTATGCACAAAAACAGATTTGTCTTTTCCCGTGTTCTTAGCAACAAAAGGTGTTTGCATCACCCTAGGCGCATAACGAGAAACAAAGCGTGCCTGTCTGAAATTAGACCTAGCCTTAGCTCTTTCTTTCTATTGTTGTTTGGCCAGTCTAAAGCAAAAATCCACTATATGTCCATGTCTACCACAATGAGTGCAAGTGTACTTAACATGATGTTTTGCTTTAACAGTAGAAGCACATTTTGCATTCATCATAGTAGAAGATAAAACTTCAGCAGACTTAAAAACAGTTTTCTTAGGCTCATTGACAATTTCAAATTTTCCACTTTCAAGTGTTTTAACAACAGTGAGAGCATGTGATTTATGATGAGCATAAGAATCAAAACCTAAACCTTTGTTTTGAGTGCTGACTTTTGATTGATCCAAAATCATGTTTAGGTTTTCCTCGCTATTAGTGAAATGTTCCAAAGATTTTTACAAGTAATCAACTTTCTTAGCAAGAGTTAGACAATTATTGCATGGAATGTCAACTTTCCCTTTTTGCTTACAACAAGTTGAGCATGAAAGAACCTCATGTGTAAGCAGATCATCAGTCAATTGAGAAACCCTAGCATTTGCATCTTTCAATTTCAATTCAAAAGTTGAGCATTTAGAATAAGAAGTTGTATCATGCAAATCAATGGTAGAACAGCTAGCATGTTTAATAAGTTTCTCATTTTTCTCATTTTCAGCATTTATTTGCTCTAACAAGGAAGCATGTTCTATCCTAAGTGAAGTAAGCTCACTCCAAATTAAGTCACATAATTTGCAAGCATTGCCATCTGGAATCAAAGATCTAAGTCTAACAATTTCAGCATTTAATGATTCCACAATAATATCATGTTTCTTAAATTTTCTTGTCACGTTTATCAAGCAATTTACCAAGATGAGCAACAGCAATAGCTAATTCATCATATAAAGGATCTACCTCATTGAAGTCGCAGTCATGATCATCCTTGGTGAAGCAATCACTGCTTTTGGCCATGAGACACAACCCCGTCAACTCATGCTTGCTTGGAGTTGCATCATCCTCACTGCTCTCCGAATCCACATCGCTCAAATTGACTTGTTCAAGAGCGGAGAGAACTCGGTGGACAACTTTGCTATTGATGAAGCTCTTTTTCTTTTTATCATTTGATGAGAACTTCTTCTCTTTTCTTTTATCATTGTCCTTCTCCTCCTTTGACGCTTTACCTGCAAGTTTAGGATAATTTGGACGAATATGGTCGAGATCTCCACACTCATAGCATCTTGGAGGACCACCACCACCTCTCTTCCTCATTCTCACATTCTGCAAAGCTTTGTTAAAGCGAGAAGAGAGTAGTGACAAGTCTTCTTATGGGAATTGCTCAATCTGTTCATCAATTAGTGAAGACAAGAAAGATAGAGCAAAACTTGAAGCAGCATCATTATGAGATATGCTAGATTGAGATGTCAAAGCAATTGATTTATGATCATTCTTTCTAGCAAGAACATCTAATTCATGAGTTTTCAACTTGGAATAAAGAACATCTAATGTAAATGTACTCATGACAGTAGATTATCTAATGGATGTAGCTTTCATCTCCCAAATAGACATGTCTAATGCACCAATCAATTGTCTAGCATTAGCAGCATCATCAAAGGTAACTCCAACAGCACGAAGTAGCATGCAAAGAAGTCATCTAGCGACTCAACGGGTTTCATCTCAAATCGCATGTAATCACAAAGAGATTTCCATACCTCATATGCGGATCGAAGATGAACCACTCGATCAAAGTCACTACGTCCCAAGCCTTGGATGATCAAGTTGCGCACCTTGCTGTTTGCTTCAACATGTGCGCGATTGGCGTCGTTGACATTGTCGTTTGCAGGGACTTCGTATGGCTTGTTGACCTTGTCCCAAATTGTGAAGCCCTACGCCTGGATGAATGCCTCCATCTTGGCCTTTCAAAATAGAAAATCAACAACATCGAACACACACGTATTTGTCGAATAACGATGTGACCCCACGGAATGACGTGACTTTATAAATTATGAAATAAAAGAATAAAACCTTGCGGTATGAGGTTAATTTGTGTTTTGGGCCTTCCGGGAGGGAAAATGGGCCTTCCGGGGGACTTTGGGCCTTGGGGAACCCATCGTGGGCTTGAGGAAACCACGTGGGCCAAAGGTGGGAGGCCTTTGGCCCAAGTGGGGGAGGGTTTAGGGAAGCATGCTGCTGCCCATGCGCCCCCACCCCTGATTGGTGCGCCTCCACCCCCCTCCTCTTTCCCCTAGCCGCCACCTCCCACCCCTCCATGACGTGCGCCCCCTCCCTCCCTCTTGCGCCTCCCCCACCATCCCATAGCTGGCCCTAGGGGAGATCTCTCCACCCCCTTACTACCACGCCCCTCCTCCTCGCTGTTCTCACCGTTGGGAATCCCCGCGACGAGAGGATTCGGCAGGATTGACGCGTGGAGGAAGATCGGGCGACCGGGGGGAGCTATTCGTTGGTTCATCGTTCGTCGGGCGAAGGTATGGCATGGGGAATCCTTGGGGTTGGTCTAGGGGCTGTGCTAGAGGGTATTTGGATGATTTTAGATCAAGTGGTGGTGCTGTAATTGGGTAGATTAGATGAAAACTAGAGTTTGCCACGTTCTTTGCTTCGGGCAGATTGTGCAGTCGACCTAGGGTTTGAGTTTTCGCAACCTTAGAGTCGGAATTTGGTCGTCCGTCTGTTGAAGAAGTTGTAGGTAACTTTAATACCTTTCAGTGGACATAAAGAACGTCCAATTCCGCCCAGCCGTTTGAAAGTTATGCTCGAGTTACCGAACGTGTTCAAATCTGTGACGTAGCTGGGACAGAACGTATTGTTTTGTAGATTAAACAACTTTAGAGTCCGAATCAGCTTTTACATATACTTAGAAAAAGTTAGGAAATTTCCTAAGCTACGCGAGGATGTACTCGTTTAATCGATTCGGAGTCCTAGATCTAAAGTTATGTTAGTTTGAAGTCTGCTGTCCTGGGGGACAGATTCTCTGTTTTTCATTTTCGGGAGTAGTTTGCGATATCAAGGTAGATGGGTGACGAGTACACATACCATGGGTACCCCCATCAGCCCGGGACTGCGAACGGGCTGACCTCCTTGAAGGCCCAGTCCTGGCAAGAGGCCCGAAGGCCGTAAAAAGCGGGTCCGGCCCGAGTTCAGAACCAGCCCCTGGTGACCAGCAGGGTCCGACCTCTCAGGTCAGAGCGCGCGGTCGGCCGGCTCCACCAGCGCTCCAAGCGACAGGGTCCGCGCTGGTGTCAGGCCAACTGCCTTGTGCACGCAACGTCTCCTAACGTCCGTGCCGGGGTAGGTGGTCCCTTCCCGAGAATGTCAGAGGGTGTGCAGGGGAGTCAAGCCCCGGTCCCATCGTCACTGACACACCACGGAGGAGAGCGCTCCCTCCCAAGGCCAAGCTGAGGTCAAACACCATTAACTGCCGGAGCTGACGTTCGTACGGAGCGGTGCGTCACTCTGATAGCCCGGCCGAAGACCGCTCGCCGCAGGACTACCAACCCAGCATGGGGTGGGCGGAGGTCGGTCGGACGACAAGATAGAAAACCAGACTCCAAGGCATACAGTATCCCTTCCTTTTTCTCTCCAAACTCCCGTGTAACCTGCCGCCTCCGAGTATATAAGGAGAAGCAGGGCTCCGGGACGGAGGACAATTGGACGGGCAACCGGACGAACGAACAAGCAGAGCAAGCAACCCAGCGAAACCTAATCGAGCACAAGGGAGTCCGATCCTTTCGAACCCCTGTCTCGCCTGTAATCTTCGGTTCGTCTCTTGAATACAATACACCCCAACGACCAAAACTGGAGTAGGGACATTCTGCCCGAACCAGTATAAATCTCTGACTTCCTGTGTTAACCATTCGAGGAGAGGGAGCGCGCGACCCCCACTAACCAAAAATCCATATTGCCGGTGCACGAAACACCGACAGTTGGCAATAGCGTACTGTTTTGTGGGCACGTTGTGATTGTGTGGCATCTATGTGCAGGTGGTGTGACCCCGGGAGTGCCCTCCTCATCCCGCCAATCCGTCGCCCGAGGTTAAAGCAAGTGTATTGGGATGGGTAGCATGTGGGTTATTTGCTTGTCTTGATTAGATGCAATTGTGAGCTAGCCTCGGCGGTCGTCGCTTCCGCCGAGCTCGCCCGTCTCTAGGAAAGGGCCCCCGAGTCCGTCCCCGACTCCAGCAAGTCGGGGTCGAGTTCCTTCAAGTCCGCGGAGGACGCGAAGGAGGTCGCGGTCGATCTCGAGGATCCCGCCAAGACCGTACGGGTCGGGGCCGCCCTCCCTGCCAAATAGGAAAGCGATTTCGTCGACTTCCTCCGAGCAAATCGAGACGTCTTCGCCTGGAGACACTCGGACATGCTGGGAGTTCCCAAGAAAGCCGCCGAGCACTCCCTTAATATCCGACCGGGCTCCAGACCGGTCACCCAACGCCTGTGCCGCTTCGACGAAGAAAAGCGCCGGGCCATTGGGGAAGAGATCGCCAAACTTTTGGCCGCTGGCTTTGTAAGGGAGGTGCGCCACCCCGAGTGGCTCGCCAATCCCGTTCTTGTAAAGAACAAGTCAGGGCAATGGAGAATGTGTGTTGACTATACGAGCCTCAACAAGGCCTGTCCGAAAGACCCGTTCCCATTGCCTCGCATCGACCAAGTCGTGGATTCCACCGCCGGGTGAGAATCCCTTTCCTTTCTGGACGCCTACTCGGGCTACCACCAGATCGCGATAAAGGAGTCCGACCAGCTCGCGACCTCCTTCATCACTCCGTATGGCTCGTACTGTTACGTCACGATGCCCTTTGGTCTGAAGAACGCGGGCGCAACATACCAGCGATGTATGCAAGCGTGTTTTTCCGACCAAATTGGCCGTAACATCGAGGCCTACGTCGACGACATCGTTGTCAAGACCAGGAAGGCCGACGACCTCGTCACCGACCTGGAGGAAACTTTTGCGAACCTTCGGCGGTTTCGCATAAAGCTCAACCCCGAGAAATGTGTCTTCGGGGTCCCGAAGGGAAAATTGCTCGGCTTCATCATCTCCGAGCGCGGCATCGAAGCCAACCGTGACAAGATCTCTGCCATCATGAGGATGGGGCCAATCAACGATCTGAAGGGGGTCCAGAGGCTGATGGGGTGTCTCGTAGCTCTGAGCCGCTTTGTGTCCCGCCTCGGCGAGCGCGGGATTCCACTCTACAAGCTAATGAAGAAGTCCGACCGCTTCTGCTGGACCCAAGAAGCTCAGGAAGCCCTCAGTTGACTGAAGGCGTTCCTAACTTCGCCTCCGGTATTGGTCGCCCCAGAACCGCAAGAGCCGCTGCTCCTCTACATTGCCGCCACGACCCAGGTCGTCAGCGCGGCACTTGTTGTGGAGCGAGCGGAAGAAAGCCGCGTCTTCAAGGTGCAGAGGCCGGTCTACTTCGTCAGTGAAGTACTCTCCGAAACAAAGGTTCGGTACCCTCAGGTACAGAAGCTGTTGTATTCGGTACTCATCACCAAGAGGAAGCTGGTCCACTACTTCGACCGGCATCCCATCTCCGTGGTGACCTCGTCACCTCTCAGAGAAATCGTCCACAACCACGACGCCACCGGAAGGATCGCCAAGTGGGCTCTCGAGCTCAATGGCCTTGACATATCGTACGTCCCTAGGACGGCGATCAAGTCGTAGGTCTTGGTTGACTTCATCACCGAATGGACCGAATTGCAAGTCCCGCCGATGGTCGAGGACCCCGAGTACTGGACGATGTACTTCGACGGGTCCTACACCAAAAACGGGGCTGGTGCAGGGGTCGTCATTATCTCCCCTCTCGGCAACAAGCTTCTGTACGCCATCCGACTACTTTTCGACGCCACCAACAATGTCGCCGAGTACGAGGCCCTCGTCAACGGCCTTCGGATCACCGCCGACCTCGGCGCTCGGCGGCTCTACGTCCACGGCGACTCCAAGCTGGTCGTCGACCAAGTTATGAAGGCCACGGAGCCTCGCGACGCCCGCATGGCTGCCTACTACTTGGAGGTCCGCAAGCTAGAGGAGAGGTTCAAAGGATTCGAACTTCACCATAGCTATCGATGCTACAACGGAGAAGATGACTCCCTCGCGAACCTCGCCTCCAGCAAAGGGCCGGTCCCTCCCGGAGTCTTCGTCTCTGACCTCCACAAGCCATCCATCCGGTTGGATTCGCCCGCTGAAGACACATCCGACACTGTAGGATCGAGATATAAGCAACTAGCAATCAGAGGGGGGGTGAATGATTGAGCGGAAGCTAAAACCAAATTTTTGATCTATTAAAACTTCACCCCAAAAAGAAACCAAAAGATTGCCTCGGATTCGACAAAAACAGATTGATAGAGGCTTGGTAAAATGTGAATTCCTGGAGATCCAACCATTGGATCGATCTGAAATTTGGACACAAGAAACTAGATTCCAAGATGAATCAAACCCAAAAAGAATCAGCTCGATCGGACTTACGGATCAAAAGTTATGATCTTCACAATCTTGCTATTCCAGAACTTGACGAAAATCAATCTAATCAAAACTTCAAGATTAAATAAGAACGACAAAAGATTGATCAACTAGACTTTGAGAAACACTAGATCAATACCCTAGAGAGGTTTTTGATGGATCAAATCAAGATAAAACTTAAAGAACAAAAACCAATCTAGAACTAGAACAAGCATGCAAACAAGAACCAAAAAGAGAACGTTGAATCAATGCGGGAACTAGAAGAATTGATCTTTATTTCTTTTGTCTAAAGTACTCCCATCAAAAGAGTACAAACCCTAAACTTTGAGCCCAAGGCTCTATGCGCCTAGCTCTCCTCAATTCGATGCTCTTCAACAGGAGACAACCCCTCCTATTTAAAGGAGCAACCCACAAGTAGTCCTGAATACAATTCCTAATCCTAGAAGGAGTCCTACTCCTAATCCTAGAAGGAGTATGTATTCAAACACAACTCCACTTGGCCCAACCTGGCCGAGTACAACTCTTGCACGCGTATGGCAACCATACCATACTCACGTGACTAACACTTTGCACGCGTATGGCCACCTGCCATACTCACGTGACTAACACTTTGCACGCGAATGACCTCCTGCCATTCTCACGTGACTAACCATTCTTCATGTGCACCATTCTCTTAGCCCGAACGTCCCGCATGACATCCTTGACCACCAAGACCTCAGTTCCTCCCTGAACCTAGTCCCGAACCTCAGCTCCTCCATGAACCTAGTTCCGGTCCCGTCATCGACCACGTTCGTCTTCGAGCAATACCTGCACATGAACAAACCACAAAACAATTCCGAGCACAAGTCCACGACTTGACTCACATCAATCCATGCAAATACTCACACGAGCATTGCATAAAGTCCACTTCAAGCATCATGAAATTCTCACAAATTTCATAATCTCAAAAACAAATCAAACACAATTCCAATTTTGCTCAAAACCCTAATCGAGCAAAAACGCATTCACGACGGACCAAAAAATATGGTCCGGCGTACACATGAAAAAGTCACTCAAAAAACCATTCACAACGGACCAACAAAATCGGTCCGGTGTACAAGTGAAAGTCTCGGTTAAGAAGAAATCATTCCGGCGAAAACACGTTCACGACAGACTAAAAGAAATCAGTCCGTCGTACATGCGAAATCAATCCTCAAAAGGCCGTTCACGACTGACCAAAGAAATTGGTCCGACGTACATGCAAAACTTACTGGTTTCTTGGAAAATTGAGTCCGGCTCATGAGCTCAAAAGCACGTCCACGGCAGACCCAAAAACTTGGTCCGGCGCAAACACAAAATCGGTTCGGCGCAAAAGAGAAACTCTCTGTTTTTGAGAATTTGGTCCGGCACAAGAAAAAGATACACTATTTCTTGTCAACTTGTCAAACACATGCACAAACACATTTTGCAAAATCAGTTCTAAGCCAATTTTTCAGCACATGATTTCACAGACACCCTAAAGGCGGATGCTCCGACCGACCTTCGGTCGGACACGCACCCGCCTGGGTCTGACCTTAGTATGCTGAACGTTGAGTCCGACTAGTGGCAACCCTTCATCGACCGGCTAACAGACAGGTCACTCCCCGCCGGCACCACCGAGGCTCGACGCCTCGCTCGGCGGGCCAAGCCCTTTGTCCTGGTCGACAACACCCTTTACAAGAGGAGCCCCTCCGGGATCCTCCAGAAGTGTATCCCGGCCGATCAAGGAAGACACCTGCTGGTCGACATCCACGGCGGGGTTTGCGGACATCATGCTGCGCCGCGGTCCCTGGTAGGGAAAGCCTTCCGACAAGGCTTCTACTGGCCGACCGCCGTGGCGGACGCAACTCAAATTGTTCGCGCTTGTGAAGGATGCCAATTCTTCGCCAGACAGACGCACCTCCCGGTACATGTCCTGCAAATGATCCCCATCACGTGGCCCTTTGCGGTCTGGGGGCTCGATCTGGTCGGACCCTTCAGAAAGGCGCCCGGGGGCTTCACTCATTTGCTCGTTGCCGTGGACAAGTTCACGAATTGGATAGAAGCCAAGCCGCTGGCGACCATCACCTCCGCGTAAGCGGCGAGCTTCTTCCGCGACATTGTCTACCGCTTCGGAGTTCCGAACTCCATCATCACCGACAACGGAATGCAGTTCACGGGGAAGGAGTTCCTCGAATTCTGCGACGACTTCAACATCCGTGTCGACTGGGCGGCGGTCGCGCATCCCCGTGCCAACGGTAAGGCCGAGCGAGCCAACGGCATGATTCTCCAAGGGCTCAAACCGCGAATCTTCAATCGACTGAAGAAATTCGCGGGGCGGTGGGCGGCCGAGCTGCCCCCCGTCCTCTAGAGCTTGCGCACTACGCCGACACGGTCGACCGGATTCACGCCTTTTTTCCTGGTGTTCGGAGCGGAGGCCGTCCTTCCGACCGACCTCGAGTACGGTGCACCAAGAGTTGAAAACTATGACAACGCGCGGGGGTCGGAGGTGCGACAGGACGACCTCGACCAACTTGACGAAGCACGAGATGTCGCAGTCTTGCGATCGGCCAAGTACCAGCCAGACATCGCGCGGCATTCACGCCGATCGTTCGCGTCGGCCGTCATTCAAGTCGGCGACTTAGTGCTGTGCCAAGTCCAGTCCGCGAAGGACAGGCACAAGCTTTCCCCGCCCTGGGAGGGCCCTTTCACCGTCGCAGAGGTCCTCCGACCCGGCACTTTTCGCCTCAAGGACGCCGAAGGCAACCTCATCACGAACGCGTGGAACATAGAGAAGCTGAGAAGGTTTTATCCTTAGCAGACCTCCCTTCTCTCTGTATCACTCAAGGAATTTCGAAAAAATAAGAAGATCACAGCGGTCGGTCGTCCGACCAAGTGACCGTTCTCCCCACTTCTGCGTCTTTTTCGCTGACCCCGAAGCACTACGACCTCTGCCCCGGCAGTAGGGGTCCCGAAATAGTGCCCTACGGATCTCAGAAACAACGTGCACAGAAACCGACCAACGGTTGGTCGGATTAACCCTCTTTCCCACGCAAGCTCGCGCTAACGCCGCCTCAGACCTACGCTCGACCCGTTGCGGTCCCTAAAGGCTACGGTCATCGAAGCGTGTATCTCGCGAAGAAAAAGCTAAAAGCAGGCAAGAAGAAGAAGAAGAAGAAGAAGAGGGAAGCTGGGCAAACAACTCTTTATTTAATTTCATTTACATGGAAGGGCGCCAGCCCCACCAGCGGAAACCGCCCACCCATGTCGGAGTCTCCCGTCAGCCGTGGTGGTACTCCTCCAGGTGTGCGCCGATCCAGCTGAACGACGCGTGGCGCCGCTCGGTCAGCGCCTCGATCAGCGGCGCCCTCACCTCTCGAAGGCGAGGGACACCCGCGATGAGGACGTCAACTCGCCCCGTGTCCCCAACAACCTCGTCGGCCTCGACTTCCGCCACCATCCTCTGCCAAGCCTCCTCAGCACAAGAGGATTGCCTAAGGAGCTGAGCGAGGCGATCCAACATTGTGGTGCAAAAGGAGCTTGGTAAGAGAAAAAACAGGCTCTGGTGAACCTCACAAAGACACCGGCGCACCTCTTCTTATAACCCCGTGGCACGGAAGACGAGGCGCATCGAGTAATGGCGGGGGGCGGGAACCGAAGCGATTCAGCGCCAGTTCCAATCACGGCGCGGCCCTCCAAGAGAGTTAAGGCGGCCTTATCCTTAAAACTCTGTTATTTAACACGTCTCCTCACCCCGAGCTTAAAGTGGTATGCAGTGACTGCAACGCCAGTCCCCGCGCACCACTCGGGGGCTACTTGTGACCACACGGGTCGGTGGCCTAGGTCGGTAACTCGACCGACCGAGCAATCTTCCTCGCGGTAACCTCTTCGCCCAAGTGCTGCGGCCTACGCCCCCGCGGCTACGGCTTCGAAGTAGCACTTCGCGGAAGAAAGAAACTACCCGAGCGAAGAAGGCCGAGGCCGGTCGGGAGCATTTCGACTTAGGTAAGCAATCTGACTGACCTAATGATCTTCCTCACGGTAACCTCTTCTGCCCAAGTCTTTGCGTCGCCCAGCGCCACGGCCAAGTAGCACTTCGCAGAAGGAAGAAACCACCCAAGCGAGGAAGGCCAAGGCCGGTAAGGAGCATTCCGACTTAGGTCAGCAATCCGACCGACCGAGTAAGTACTTTGCGAAAGAAAGAAGTTACCCGACCAAGCGACCGGTCGGAAGCACCCTTTATCTGCGAAGTGAGCACTCGGTGTCCTAGTCTCATCCCGCGGCTTCCTCGGATGTAATCGGCACAACACCTACGCTCTCAGGACGCCCCTGCGTATCCTATGGCTATGGTCGCAAAAGTGTCCATCGCATAAAGGAAACACGAGATGAGCGAACGGAAACTTAAAGCGGCCCAGCAGGCCAGATTCATTAACAACACATCGTTCATTACATTTACTTAAAACAAAAACAAAAAACTAATCATCTCCTTCCCGGCGGAGGATGCTTTGCGGCGAGATCCGATCGGCAATCTCCCGGGCGTACGGGTCGACCTGGGCCACGAACGCGTCAACTTCTTCGTCGCTCCGGTTGGTGGCAACGCCGCTCCCGACCGTTTCAAGGTCGATGCCGTCGTAATAGGAAACGACATTGACCAGAGCCGAGGAAGCACCGAGCATCGCCGCCTCCCGCACCGAGGCTTTGACATGCTTTGGAACCCCCTCCAGCAGGGCGGATAGGGGGCTTGGACCCGGGAAAAGCCCCAGCAGCCGTTCGCAAATAGCCTGGCTGGCCCTCCGAAGGGTCGACAGCTCGGCCGTCGCGTCGGCCAGCTCCCTCTCCGCTCTCTGTTGGGCCGACAGGGCGAAGTCCCGCGATGTGAGCGCCTCGTCCCGCTGCTCCGACGCCTGCCGCTTCAACTCCAGGACACCATCGAGGTTCCCCCGCAGCTCTACAAGGAAAGAACCGCGTCAGAGGACATCTCCCCCAATGCCCACCAAAGGATTGGCCAACTCACCAGCCAAGGAAGCCTCCCTGGCGCGGAGATCCTCTTCGGCCTTAAGGCGCGCCTCCCGGTTGGACGCTGCACGATCGGCGAGTGCCCTCGCCGACGCAAGCTCCCCCCGAGCGAGGTCCCGCTCGGCACGTAGTTGGTTGGCCTCCCTCTGAGCCGCCTCACAAGCATCCCGGAAGCGAACGGCCTCCGCCCGAGCGGACTCCTCCGCGCCAACTGCTGAGGCCTTGGCTCTCTCAGCTTCCGCCATGGACGACCTAGCCTCCTCCACCTCGCCGGTCAATGACTGTGCTAGCCGCTGAGCCTCTCGCAAGGCTTTAGTGACTTCGCCCAGCTGCTGACCGGCGGCGGTGGCCTTCTCACGCTCGGCGACTAGCGCCCCCTGGGCGTCGCGCAGCTCTTCCTCCACGGCATCCCCCCGACTGTGCAGACGTCGAAGGAAGCCTGACTTCTTTGACGCCCAGGACTGCAGACGCTGCAAGAGATCACCTGCCTGGTCAATCGCGGCTCCGTTCAAGAAATGCCAAGGATAAGCCACTTTTAGCCTTACCAATCCAGCCGGGCGGGACTCCTCGATGATAGAGTCCATCACCCTAGAGGAAGACTCGAGGACAAGGACAAGACCCTTGCGCATCCGGCCGATCTCGTTCTCGACCTTCCTCTTGCTCTCCTCCAGAGCATTCCAGTCGCGGCGCTCTGACTCATCGTCCAAGATGAACGACGGTTCTCCAGACGGGTCGCTGCTCGGCCAGGTCAGCACGGCGAGCCCCGGATGTGCTGTCCCGGCATCCTGCCCTCTCGGAGCGTCCCCGATGGCCCGTCGTGGGGCCTTTTGTGACGGTCGACCTGCCCCCACCGGCGGTTGCCCCGGCGATAGAGGCGGCAGGACCTCCTCGACCCCCTCGACCGGTGTCGCGAAGGGTAGCAGACCCAGTGGAGCTCCCCCGGCCGGCGTCAGGGTGGGGAGCAGACCCAGCGGGACTCCCTCGGCCGGCGTCACCATAGGCGTCGGACCCAGCGGTCCCCCCGCCGGCGATAACACCTCCTCTCCCGCGGACCCCGCAGTGGGGACCGTACACGCGGGGGCCCCACTCCGGACAGTCGTCGGCGCGAGCACCACCGACGGAGGCGAGGAAACGCGGCTCCTCGCTCCCGAGTTAGGGCTCAGCACCACCCCCGTGCTCGAGCGGCCCCTGCACGCGATAACCAATCGGGAACCGCGCAAGAAAACCAAAGCAAAGGACCGGTCGGAGGGCGTATGAAACACTTACCGCGTCGAGCGGATGTGCAGCGCCTGACGCGCCTTCTTCACTGGACCCCTGCGCAAGGGCGTAGGGGCCCTACGTTTTCTCAAAAGGAACCCCGAGCTCGAGGCGTACTCCTGTGGCTCGGGCCCGCCGACCCCTTGGTCGGAGCCCGCGTTAGAGCCACCCGAGTCACCTCCGGCGCTCTCGCTGCCCTCGCTCAAGGTCGACTCCTCGTCGCTGTCTTCAAGGGTCGTGTCGGAAACCTCCTCACCCTGCGCAGCCCGGGCCGCGCGCTCCTCTTTCTTCCGCGCCGCTGTGGCTTTCTTTTCCTCCTTCCGCGCTCGGCGGGCGGTGTCGCGCTACTCCGCGACGGCACGCGCCGCGGCTCTCACCTCTTTTTCTCCCAGCAAGAGGGCCCGGGAGATCATGCCATCGAGTCCCTGCAAAAGCACGCTCGGATAAGTGGAGAGAAGAGCAAGGGAAAAAAGAGTCCGAAAGTTAAAGACCGCCCGACCTACCAGGTTCGGTGGATTCTGCGCCGAGAGGACCTCGCCCACTGGCTCAGTGTCGCCCACGCGGACGACCGTAGCCACACGGGCAGAAAGCTCCGACCCCGGGAGCTCCAACCCGGACGACCTCATGGGGTCGGACACTCCGGTGTACTCGAACATGGGGTGCACCCGATCCTTGAAGGGTTGGACGCGTCACTCCATGAACGCGCGGACGACAACCTCGCCCGTCAAGCCCCGCGCCTTCAGACCCTCGAGCCGCTCGAGGATCGCTTCCACCTTCCTTTTGTCTTTGGAGTTGGGACCCCAAATCCAGTGGGGACCCGGCTCTGGCAGTCTGCCGGTGAAGGCTGGGGCGCTGCTGCGGAGGTTCCGAACATAGAACCATTCGCTGTGCCACCCCCGGTTCGACGTCGGCAGCTTCACGTCGATATAGTCCACCTTGAGGCCGCCGCGCAGTTGGATGGCCAGGCCGCCAAGGGGACCGGCCGCGTCCGACGGCAACCGAGCGAAGAAGAAGTGCCTCCAGAGCCCCCAGTGGGGTTCGATCCTCAAGAAGGCCTCACACAGCGTGATGAAGATCGCGATGTGGAGGACTCCGTTCGGGTTCAAGTGGTGCACTTCCCCCCGGTAGAAGTGCAGCAGCCCGCGAACGAACAGGTGGAGAGGGAGGCCGAACCCGTGCTCGTAGAAGGAGGCGAGCGCGACGATCTCCCCGGCGCCCGGCGCAGGGGTCGTGGACCCCGTCGGCACTCTCCACCCCGACTCATCCCGCGGAGGAAGGAACCCCTTCCTCTCCAACCCAATGAAGCGGCCGGCCGCAGACGAGCAGGGAACCCACGACATCTCCGAAACAGGCGAGGAGACGAGGCGAAACGCGAGGAAGCAGGGAGCTTTTCTCCTCTTCTTCTTCTAGTTTTTCCTTTTTGCAGAAAGCACGAGCGAGTGTGAACCTCCACGCACCTCCCTCGCCCTCCTTTATAGGCACCGGGCGGGAACGGACGCCCTTCGCGCCAACCGGTGATTGTGTGGAGGACACTGACAATGGGCAATAGCGTACTATTTTGTGGGCACGTTGTGATTGTGTGGCATCTATGTGCAGGTGGTGTGACCCCGGGAGTGCCCTCCTCATCCCGCCAATCCGTCGCCCGAGGTTAAAGCAAGTGTATTGGGACGGGTAGCATGTGGTTATTTGCTTGTATTGATTAGATGCAATTGTTTCCCTGTTATGCTATCTTGCCATGCTTAGTGTTTTCCATGATATGATAAAAAGGGTATGTTAAGATGTTATGCAATGGTTTATGGTTAATGATTATGGCATATGTTGCATACATGGCATGAAACTTGGCCTGGTCAGTGAGAGCGTTATAACTATTCCGATAAGGTCAGTGAGAAAGTTATGACTAATCCGGAGCGCCATAGATGTAAGACCTACCTCGTGATTCCACCCACGCGGTGAGTGGAAGCGAGGAGTAGGCACCCTCCATCTACGGGATGGAAGGGCGGCGTGGGTGCACGCCGACGGGTGTGCACTCGGCAATACCGGTATTTGCGTCGAGGAGACATGTGCATTGCATTGCATTGCATTCATGATGATGATGATGAAATGATCTCAATGAGGTTGAGACATGAATATGATGTTGCATATGAAGTATGACTTGATCATGATGTTAAGTTGTTATGTAGAGATGCCAATATTAGAATTGTTCTGTATGATCCATTGCAATATAGTTGCTGAGTGATGAACTCATGTTTGTGTTTACGTTGTTTTTCTTAGGTACCTTGACACCGACATGTGGGAAAGGGGCTTAGCGGCATGACATCACATAATTTCCACACAATTATACAATATTTACCTTTCGGATTTGTGATCATGAATCTAGGGTGATGAAACTAGGATTATGATTTGTTCATGTGCTTATTTACATCCTTTACTTCGTTTGGGTCATGAGATGGTTGGAATCATTATTCTAGGCTTATACTGTTGCTAGAACCCTTGTTATTGATGATTTAGATGTCATTCTTTAAACTATATCCTGTGATCATATTGTTGTTGCTTCAATTCATGGAAAAACAAAGGAGATGCTGCCGAAATTTTCGGTTTTAGCATTTACTCCTTTGCTGTAATTTACTTTAATTTGTGGTATTGAGATGTTGATTAGTCTATGTTTGGTAGCATTCAGGCATACTAGATGCCGGGGTGTTACAGTTGGTATCAGAGCGGGCTGTAGGTCCTTGGAATGTGTAATTTTAGTGTCATACCTTAGGTTACAACTAAAATGTGTTGTGGAATAACTTAGAAACATGACTTAGGTTTTAACTAAAATTTTGTCATAGGATAGCAACATTAAAACTTGCAAAAGTGGATTAACTAATTTAAAATTTGACACACATGGATGCACAGTAGGAAAGGGTATGGGTATCGTTGCTTTACGCTTAAATGTTATATTTAAGCCTTGATGTTGAATGTTTTATGTGATAAAGTATGCTGCTATGTGTATGAGATAATTGATTGAATTGCTCATGTTATCGTGAAAAAAGTGGGGTTGCGGTGCCGAAGGGTTTCGGTCACCTTTTTGTTTATAGTAAGGTTGTGGTTTGATGGTATGGCCGATTAAAGCCATCACCGAAGAACTATTAACACTTGTGGGGAAAGAGTGCTTACCTTTTCTATCGCAGTTTGGGTAGTTGTTTGGAGTCAAAAGAAGAGTTAGTGGTGGATTCCTTCGTATGTTCTTTACCGTTCTGACGGTCGGTTTTGGTTGTTTTTCTTGGCTTTAGTTGATTGAAATCAAATGAAAAGTGTTGGGTTTACGCGGATTGTTCCGTAGGTGGTTCGTGGTTTTGCCTTCCTTGGTTGAAGACGAAGAAGAAGAGTTTTGTGTTGCGCGTCTTTTGGTCGTAATTTTTGCTTTGACACCCGTTTTGCTGGTTATTGTGGACTGTTTTGGGGAGGAAACTTATGTGGTTGTTGTTCTCCTTATCTAAGAAAAAGTGTTGGAGTTTCCCCTTGTGCAGGCCTTGAGTTGGTGGAGCTAAGTTTGAATCTTTTATCCGAAAAGATTTAATGAACATTTGATTTTCCCTGGTGCATCCTTCTTCCTTCTTGGAAGTATAGATTTTGAGATTTCTTGAAGAGTTTTGGGCTATCAAACTTCGGAATTTGAGAGTTGAGCTCTCCTGCATTTCTGTTGGAGTTTTGTTTTTCTTCCTTGCCTGGAAAGGAGAAATTGTCTATCGGTGTTCGTTCTGGTTCTTGAGTTGTGGTTATCTTTAAAAGTTGAGTTGCATCCTGTTTGTCAAAAGTGAAAATGGTTGTTTAGCATGTTATGTAGTATGTAACAATGTGGTTTTTGGAAATGATTTACTCTTAAGATAATTGTTGAGTTGAATTAGTTAAATGTAATATTTATCTTTGGCTTAAGATTAAATGAACTTCTAGTGTTGTCGATTACTCTTTAGCGAGATTGATTAAAGGTGTTAATTTTCATGCTTAGATTCTATTGTTTACTTTAAAAGTGCTTATGACCCCCGATAATGTTTAAAGTATTAAACCCTGAAGCATAGTTAGAACATTAAGATGATGTAGACTGCTGATATTGTTAAAGAAACTTTGCTGGTTGTTAAAGATATTCTAATTTTACATGTTAATAGAGAGATTTAATCGTGTTGGTGACCTTAACTTGGAAGTTGATTAGAGTTGTTACTTATGATGTTGCAAACTGTTAGTATATTTGGAAGCTTGCATATGTGTTCCTATAATGCTAGTACCGATGTCAGTTGGGAAGACATAGGTTTAGTGGCTGTGGTAAGAGCTTTGTGATGGTCCAACTCATTCAATTTGTTTTAAATAGTGGGATCATGTTGAGTAGTGACAATTTGCTATAGCCTTTGGATAGGATAACTAAAAGTAATGTTGCAGTTTTTAAAAATTATGCAAATTATTGATATTGATGACTTGGTAGTGTTGTTAATTGTTGGAAACCGTTGATCCAATAGAGAAAAGTGTAAAATTGTGGAATTATGTCGAGTACAGGTTGTGATGGGATGAATAATGGATAACAACCATGATGTAATATTTTAACCTTAATGAATGCATATCTTAGAATCCTATTTACGAATTTTATCTTGTAGAGATAATACTTATTTGTTGAGGTCATTTTATTGATTGAACAAGTTTTAATTGTCAAGATGTTGATGTATGGATGGTATAAAATTGATACGTTGATCATGCTTAAGTATCTGTTGAAGTACTATGTTTGAAATATAGAATACGTTGTTATATGATGTGTTGGTCTATGGGGATCATTATGAGGTAGTATTGGTTAGTTGTCTTTTGATAATCGTCATAAACTGTATTTACAAATGTTGGGAAAGGTAACTAGAGGAAGATTGGTTATGTAGCTTTTGGTTGATTTATGATGGGGTTTCTCGATGAGTAAATAGCGAATATTGAATGTTTAAAAGCTAAGTATAGGGTTTCATGCTAAGCTTGTGTCTAAAACCTTTCGGTCTGGTTTGGTTGTTTGCCATTTTTGGTTGAGGGGTTTTCGGTCAAGGTGTTCCATATGTTGTGTTTGAGAGTTTCCCTTTCTCTTTGAGAAGATTTGTGGTGGTTGTGTGTGCAGATGTTTGACTTTGGAGTTGATGTTCTTTTCAAAATGCTGATTTTGGTTAAAATGCGAGGTTTTGCAAGTTTACCTTTCGAGAAATGGTGGGTTCTGATATGACGTGGTGTGTTCGTGCTAACGGTGTTGCAGTCATAGTCTATATGAATTAGCGCAATCATCGATGTTATTTATGTTTTAATCATGTGATACCGAGGAAGAAGTCTTTTGGTGAATGACTTTTCGGTATTGTTGTTACATGATGAATGAATGGTGAAAAGGAAAATGAGACATTGTTTATGCATAACTAATCGTAAAGGAGTCATTAAGCCAGGTCGGTGAGAAAGTCATAGATGGATATATGACTAATCCGGAGTGCTCTTGAAAAGGTTGCATTCATGTCATGAATCGAGATGTCCATTTCTTTCTAGTTTGAAAGAATGAAGAATTTCTGGTATGTTGGTTGTGGTGTAGGAGATTTGTGTTTCCTTTGCGTCTTGTCTTAGGAAGTTAAAATGAATGCTCTTTGGTTGTTATCGAATTCTTTCCAAAGTGGTTTCTAGCGCTTTGGGGTTCGAGTTGTGGTATGTGGACCAATTGGGTTCATGTTTTATGGTTGAGCTTACTCAATGATGGTACTCTTTGTCCTTGTCCTTTAAGTGGAAGGATGTGAGGGCGAGACTTTCTTAGTAAGAGAAATCTGGTGTGGCTAGTAGTTGATCATAAATGGTGTAGAAGTGAAGAGTAAAGGAAGGTTGTGTGTGTCCCAATTCAAACCTTCTTGGAGAATTGTGTCATCGATGTGTTCCTCGGTGGGGCTGATTAAATTTTTAGTGGACCACTTGGTGGTTGCTAGTAATTGCTTTTCCTTTTGGAAGTGTATTGGATCTTTTGTCGCCGATCTTTGAGAGAGTTGTGTCGATCAATGTGGATTGCTTGGTTGATATTGTTTCTACGGGTTTTAAAGACCCTGGTTATAAAGTAGGCTTTTCCTTCGGTGGTAGTGGTGGGTATTGGTTTTTGGTAAAAGATCAAATCTTTTTTTGCAAGGTTTTAACCCCTTTTGTTCAAGCAGTTGGTAGTATTGGAGTGATGTGTCCCGCTTGGTTCGCGTCGTCTTGCTTATGATGAACCACAGTAGGGAGTTCGAGGAGTGAAAACACTTTTGCTCGCGAGAGCTGAAGGAGGATCAAGAGTCGGAGTTAGAGGTTGGTACCGTGTTTCTTCTGGAGAGTAGCGTTGGTCAAAGGGATCGGGCACTCTAGTGCCAAGGAATGTATGAAATGGGGAGTGTGAGACCGTTTTCTTTTGTGGTCTGTTTGAGGATTTATCCTATCGCTTGGGTCGTGCTGAGACCATGTGTGAGTGCTTTGTGTTTCAATGTTGAGT
Source organism: Rhipidocladum racemiflorum (assembly GCA_036346355.1). Taxonomy (NCBI): domain Eukaryota; kingdom Viridiplantae; phylum Streptophyta; class Magnoliopsida; order Poales; family Poaceae; genus Rhipidocladum; species Rhipidocladum racemiflorum. The sequence continues at coordinate 29,590,591 of CM070571.1, forward strand.
AAAGTTCTTGCAAGAGGTTGATCGTGGGTTATCGTTAGAGCTGTGGGTCTTCGAGCCTAAGCATCTTGCCATTGAGTCTCGATCTGTGTAGTTCCAGTGGCTTTAGTCAGAGAGAGAAGCAGTTTGGGAGTTGGAGTCTCGCATGCACGAGCATTGTCTAGAGCTGTTCTCATCAGTTGTGAAAAATGGAACTTAGTTTCTTTTGTTTTGGAGTCTGCGTAGTGGCGTGTCTTGGATTCGAGGTTGAATCCTGCTGAAGGGGGGAGAGTGTGACCCTACGGAATGACTTGACTTTATAAATTGTGAAATAAAAGAATAAAACCTTGCGGTATGAGGTTAATTTGTGTTTTGGGCCTTCCGGGAGGGAAAATGGGCCTTCCGGGGGACTTTGGGCCTTGCGGAACCCATCGTGGGCTTGAGGAAACCACGTGGGCCAAAGGTGGTAGGCCTTTGGCCCAATTGGGGGAGGGTTTAGGGCAGCATGCTGCTGCCCATGCGCCCCCACCTCTGATTGGTGCGCCTCCATGTCGGGACCCCGAATTTGCAAATCCGGACCCTCTGTGTATTCAGCACTAGTTCAGGAACGCGCTAGTGCACACAGTCTTAACATTGGTAAATATCACAATCATACCAATCGATATTATCAAAGTACTTTATTTAAATAACTAAATCAAGTTACTCACCTATGGTCAAGTTACAAATGTATGCCTGTAAGCAAACTTATTAAAAGAAATAATAGCGGAAAATCAAATAGCTTGGCACCATCCAAAGGTATACCACGAGGCAGGCGATCGGACTCGCTTCTAAGTAGACGGATCCTCTTGGAGTTCCTCCTCCAAAGTGGCGTAATCTCCTCTTCAAGTGATATTGTGTTGAGGCAAGGGTGAGTACTTGGTACTCAAGCCAAGTCATGCACAGAATGCAAGCTAAGATACTATATGCATGGCTTGGTACAAAGGAATAGCTCAAGGTATATTTGCGATAATGACATTTGACAAATAATATAAGTAGATTCAAAGTGAGAAATAAGTAAAGCATAAATAACTTTTCAAGAAGTTTAATAAACATTTTCCCCATCCTAAACCACATTTCCATCATCTTCATTATTAAACCATCCCAACTTTCCAAATCCAAGTTATTTTTGAGAAAATCTAACCCTTATTTGTAATTCGAGAGCGATGTCCAATACCGCGGACCACGGCTATTCGAATAGATTCTAAACTCTGCGAGAGGTTATGCACTTTACCCACAAGATAGTCAAACACCACAAAAGGCGAGTTCGTAACAAAGTCTTTCCGGAAACCTCTAACAATACAAGTGGTCCTCCTAGGTTATTCGCGCACTAACCCTTCCCTTCGCTAAAGCGAAGTCTAGAGCCAATCAACCGTTAGATGGGTACTGGCCTCGGCCCTGACGCCCGCAGTACAACTTACACAAAGGGTGTAGTTGACCTCCCGAGGTCCGCAGTGCACGTTATTAGCAACTTAGTCAACTAGGTCCGTCCATTCTAGGACATGTGGTTGCACGTTAGACCCGGTTCAAAGGCTTGCAAGGTTAAGTCCTTAGGGTGACCAGGGGCAAGACTACCCTAGAAGAACCAAATCAACATTCCCAGCGCCTACAACGGCCCACCTAATTACTCTTGCCACATGCCCCGTCGAAATGTTTATCAAACCCTGGGCTTGATTACCATGCACCACGTGCCATCAACATCACATGATACTTTTCCAAAGCAGGTTCAATATATCATTAAGTCAATATTAGCATTTGATTATCCAAAATCATGTTATGAGCACGTAGCGAGTCTAAGCGGTATACTGGCACGGTCTATAACCCATGTTGGCAATTTAATAATGTCCAACTAGTAATCACAACTAGGGTGACAAGGGTCATGGCACATACTTAAATAATCAAGGTGTCATACACAAATTGGTACTTATCTAACCCCCATGTTTTAAACAAAGTATTTTTCTAATTGAACTAGCATGCAATAGTTTAAATCAAAATAGATTTCGAAATAGGATCAACATGGTCAAAGCACAACTTGCCTTCAAAAAGTACTTGTTCTTGGTCTTGAGTTGGATCCTGAGTTAATACTTCTCCTTGAATCCTTAGGCGACTTCAACGTCTACTCGTAAAGCGTGCAAATAGCAAATCTACGAATAAACAATAGGAAAAAGTGTCCAAACATCCAAATAAAATCCATAAACAGAAAGAACATAATTTTACAAATTTTTAGAAAGCTGGAATCGTCAAATTTGGAGTTAAGGCCGAAAGTTATGATTATTTAAAGTTTAAATAATCAATTAAATAATTTTGCAGAGAAAAACTTTAGTCCAAAAATTAAATAAAATTTATATTTAGGTAGATCTCATTTTTATACAAATTTAGAAATTTGAATCACTCAAATCGGAGTTGAAGCTTAAAAGTTATAGCGTTTGAAGTTTGAATCAAATTTGAATCAATATTTCGAATTAATAAATCATTTTCTTTTCGGAAATTAATTATTGCGTCGGCATGGACACGTGTCATCCTGTGATTGGTCCACAGTGACCTGCTGACGTCGGCGCGAACGGGTCGTGATGGCGTCGGCATGACGTCATCATGCCACGTGGCATGTCGGTCTTGCCGCGACGTGTCTCGGTCCATGGATCGAGTCCACGCAGTGACACCCGCCCACGGCTTGGATGAGCGGTGGGACCACCTGCTGGGTCGGGAATCTCACGCAAGCGTGGCTGGCCAGCGTGGGCCCTCGACTTGCGGGCCCGCGTGTTGAGACAGCGCCCACACGCGCGTGGAGTGCGGCTAGCACGACGTGTCATGTCCGATCCGTCGGATTTCGATCTAATCGTCATAAAGAATTTGGCTACGTGCGATGCGGCTCGTGGCTCAAGCGAGGACACACGATTAAGATCCGACGGCTAAGGACAGATCTACCCGATAACTTCGATCCAATCTAACCCAGTCGATCTAAAACCAACGGCGGAGATTGAATCTAAAGCCGCAACGTGGAATTACACGGGAGGTAGCGTGGTAACTGGACCGTTGATCGGGATCGAGCAATTTGAGACCTTCAGCGGGGCTTGGCGGCGTGCGGCGGTGCTAGCTTGGCGGAGAGGAGGAAGATTTACGCGATCGGCGCTCCCGTGGAGTTTCGAGGAGAGAAAGCGTCGCCGTGCGTCTCGCCGGGGTCTCGGATCCGATCTCAATGCCGGAAGTGGCGGACGGCCGAGGCGGGCAAAGACCCAAGCAACCTAGGTCCAACTCGTGAGCAATTGCGCGGCGTGGTTGCGGCTCGGCCGAAGCGGATCGAGGCAATCGGTGCGCAAGGGCAAGGTGATTACGGCGGTGGGAATTCGTCTCCTTAAATAAGGCCTCGGCGTCAGCGATATGCGGAACCCTAGCGAACTTCGAGAAGCGGTGCGGCGGAGCTCTCCGGCTTCGGACTTCGACGGCGAGAAGCGGCACGAGAACCGTCCGACGTGTCAGCGGCCCCGATCGGATCAGCAGCAGGTTAGTCGGACCGGCTCGATACGAGGCGATTCTCGGCCGTTGGATCTTGATCCAACGGTCGGAGAATTAGGGTTCGGTTTGGGTTCGGTGACTTGGTTTGATCGAAACGGTTGGCTCGGTCGGGTTCGGGTCGGACTCGAGTCTGACTCGGACCCGAGGAACAGTACTAAACCCGAAGCGATTTTAATATTCAAAATAATTCCCAGTAATTCATTTAATTCACTAAAAATAGCAAATAACTCAGAAAAATTCCAGAAAAATTCTGGAAAATATTTTGGATCATTTTGGACTCAAGTAAAATATTTCCAACAAAATTTTATGTGCAAAATTAAATTCTTTAATTATTTCAAAATGGAATAAATTCAAATAAATTCCAAATAAATCCAAATAAATTCCAGAAAATTCCAAAAATCCACCAAAGTGCCAAATCACACATGAATTTAAGAAAAGCAAAATTTTGGGGTGTTACACTCCACCCCCTCCTCTTTCCCCTAGCCGCCACCTCCCACCCCTCCATGCCGTGCGCCCCCTCCCTCCCTTTTGCGCCTCCCCAACCATCCCATAGCCAGCCCTAGGGGAGATCTCCCCACCCCCTTACAGCCACGCCCCTCCTCCTCGCTGTCTTTGCCGTTGGGAAGCCCCGCGACGAGAGGATCCGGCGGGATTGGCGCGTGGAGGAAGATCGGGCGACCGGGGGGAGCTATTCGTTGGTTCATCGTTCGTCAGGCGAAGGTATGGCATGGGGAATCATTGGGGTTGGTCTAGGGGCTGTGCTAGAGGGTATTTGGATGCTTTTAGATCAAGTGGTGGTGCTGTAATTGGGTAGATTAGATGAAAACTAGAGTTTGCCACGTTCTCTGCTTCGGGCAGATTATGCAGTCGACCTAGGGTTTGAGTTTTCGCGACCTTAGAGTTGGAATTTGGTCGTCCGCCTGTTGAAGAAGTTGTAGGTAACTTCAATAAATTTCAGTGGAGATAAAGAACGTCCAATTCCGCTCAGCCGTTTGAAAGTTATGCTCGAGTTACCGAACGTGTTCAAATCTGTGACGTAGCTGGGACAGAACGTATTGTTTTGTAGATTAAACAACTTTGGAGTCCGAATCACCTTTTACATATACTTAGAAAAAGTTAGGAAATTTCGTAAGCTACGCGAGGATGTACTCGTTTAATCGATTCGGAGTCCTAGATCTAAAGTTATGATAGTTTGAAGTCTGCTGTCCCGGGGGGGACAGATTCTCTGTTTTTCGTTTTCGGGACTAGTTTGCGATATCGGGGTAGATGGGCAATAGCGTACTATTTTGTGGGCACGTTGTGATTGTGTGGCATCTATGTGCAGGTGGTGTGACCCCGGGAGTGCCCTCCTCATCCCGCCAATCCGTCGCCCGAGGTTAAGGCAAGTGTATTGGGATGGGTAGCATGTGGGTTATTTGCTTGTCTTGATTAGATGCAATTGTTTCCCTGTTATGCTATCTTGCCATGCTTAGTGTTTGCCATGATATGATAAAAAGGGTATGTTAAGATGTTATGCAATGGTTTATGGTTAATGGTTATGGCATATGTTGCATACATGGCATGAAACTTGGCCCGGTCGGTGAGAACGTCATAACTATTCCGGTAAGGTCGGTAAGAAAGTTATGACTAATCTGGAGCGCCATGGATGTAAGACCTACCTCGTGATTCCACCCACGCGATGAGTGGAAGCGAGGAGTAGGCACCCTCCATCTACGGGATGGAAGGGGGACGTGGGTGCACGCCGACGGGTGTGCACTCGGCAATACCGGTATTTGCGTCGAGGAGACTTGTGCATTGTATTGCATTGCATTCATGATGATGATGATGAAATGATGTCAATGAGGTTGAGACATGAATATGATGTTGCATAGGAAGTATCACTTGATCATGATGTTAAGTTGTTATGTAGAGATGTCAATATTAGAATTGTTCTGTATGATCCATTGCAATATATTTGCTGAGTGATGAACTCACGCTTGTGTTTATGTTGTTTTTCTTAGGTACCTTGACACCGACATGTGGGAAAGGGGCTTAGCGGCACGACATCACATAATTTCCACACAATTATACAATATTTACCTTTCGAATTTGTGATCATGAATCTAGGGTGATGAAACTAGGATTATGATTTGTTCATGTGCTTGTTTACATCTTTTACTTCATTTGGCTCATGAGATGGTTGGAATCATTATTCTAGGCTTATACTGTTGCTATAACTCTTGTTATTGATGATTTAGAAGTCATTGTTTAAACTATATCCTGTGATCATATTGTTGTTGCTTCAATTGATGGAAAAACAAAGGAGATGCTGCCGAAATTTTCGGTTTTAGCATTTACTCCTTTTCTGTAATTTACTTTAATTTGTGGTATTGAGATGTTGATTAGTCTATGTTTGGTAGCATTCGGACATACTAGATGCCGGGGTGTTACAAACGATCCATTAATCTAATCACCGGTTAAGATAGATTAGAAATACCTTGCTCTGATACCACTTGTAGGATCGAATTATACGAATATAGCAATCAGAGGGGGGGTAAATGATTGTGCGAAAGCTAAAACCAAACTTTTGATCTATTAAAAATTCACCCCAAAATGGAACCAAATAATTGCCTCGTATTCGATAAAAACATATTGACAAACATTTGGTAAAATGTAAATTCCTGGAAATCCAACCGTCAGATTGATCTAAAATTTGGACACAAGAAACTAGATTCCAATGCAAATTGAACCCAAAAAGAATCCGCTCAATAGGACTTACAAATAAAAAGTTATGAAACTTGCAATCTTGCTGTGATAGAAGATGACGAGAATTAATCTAACCAAAACTTCAACATTAAACAAGAATGACAAAACATTAATCAACTAAACTTTGAGGAACCCTAAATCAATACCCTAGAAAGGTTTTTGATGAATCAATTTAAGATGAAACTCAAGGAACAAAACCAATCTAGAATTAGAATAAGCATGCAAACAAGAACCAAAACAGGAAACACTATAGCAACGTGGTTACTGTAGCACGCAAGGATCTGAAAGAATTGATCTTTATTTCTTTTGTCTAAAGTACTCCCATCAAAAGAGTACAAACCCTAAAACAAAGCTCTAAGCTCTCAATGTCTGGATTACATAAACAGGAGGCGCGCTCCCTATTTATATAGAGCAAACACATAGAGTCCTGAATACAATTCCTACTCCTAATCCTAGAAGGAGTATGTATTCAACAAAACTCCACTTGGCCCAACCAGGACAAATACAGCTCTTGCACGCGTATGGCAACCCAGTCATACTCACGTGAATAACAACTCTTGCACACGCATGGCCACCATGCCATACTCACGTGACTAACCATTCTTCATGTGCACCGTCCTCTAGACCGAACGTCCCGCATGACATCCTTGACCACCAAGACGTCAGTTCCTCCCAGAACCTAGTCCCGAACCTCAGTTCCTCCAAGAACCTAGTTCCGGTCCTATCATCGACTACGTCCGCCCTTGAGCAACACCTGCACACGAACAAACCACAAAACGATTCCGAGCACAAGTCCGCGACTTGACTCAACATTAGTCCATGAAAATACTCACACCAGCATTGCATAAGTTCAAAACATGCATTAGGAAATTCAAACAAATTTCATAACCACAGATCAATCACCAAACAATTTTCAAAATCACAAAAAATCAACCTCGAGCAAAAAACCATTCACGTCGGACCTAACATCGATCCGGCGCAGCTCACGATGGACCAAATATTTGGTCTGGCGTACATGCGAAAGTCTCAGTTCAATTCAAAGCAAACATGTTCAAAAACACATTCACGACGGACCAAATTTTTGGTCCATCGTACATGCAAAAACAACGCTCAAAAATGCGTTCACGACGGACCAAACTTTTAGACCAGTGTGCATGCAAAAACAACGCTCAAAAATGCGTTCACGACGGACCAAACTTTTGGTCCGGCGTGCATGGTCTGATGTGACATAGAAGCTTACTCTAGCGCAAAAATGAAAACAGCGCTCAAAATCCTGTTCACGATGGACGAAAACTTTGGTTCGGCGTAGATGCGAAAACAGTCGTCAAAAGCCCATTCACGGCAGACCAAAAATTTGGTCCGGCGTAGCCTCGAGAAACGGTCCGGCGCAGATGGGAAACTTACTATTTTTCCAGATTTGGTCCGGCGCCAATGCGAAACTTACTATTTTGTGAAAATCAGTCCGGCGCTAAAAGAACCACATGCACACACATTTGCAAATTCAATTCTAAGCCATACATGACTTGTTTCGTCTTCATGACTTGTTTCGGCTTCATCTCTGGCCATCTTCTAGCGACCCCCAGCCATCCGGACCTCCCACACACCTCGCCTAGTCCCGGCCATTCTTCGTCTCACCATGACCACAATTTGAAGCTCTGCAATCATCAAAGACATGGAAACCTATCACATAGCATTGTCCAATAACAATATGCAATAATCATCACAAATGATCAAACAAAAATCTTATATTGTTCATATAGTTGGTACTATCGACTCCGTAAGGCCGGAGTGCCGCTTGAAGCTGACACAACTCAAATTGCTTCCTTTTGAATTCCAATTCAACTCAAACTCAAACTTGAGCACACCTTGCTCAAATAAAGTCAAATACTGATCACAAACATGGATGGACCTCTACATGGTCCTTCAATCTCTCTCTTGATGAGTATATTGACAAACCACACAAAAGTCATAAATTTGAGTTTAAAAAAAAAGAAGAAAAATAATTTTATTGCAATATCATAATTGGTCCAAATAAAAGAGAAAGCAAGCTCAAGACCAAATAGATGAAGAGAATTTTAGAGCTCAACACTAGAAAGAATAAGTTTTCAACAGGAGACTCTAAAATCCAAGAAATACCTCAAAAGCTCCAAAAAAATCAATTTTTGCTCATGATAAAAAAGGAAGGACAATTGTTCAACAAGATCATGAGAAGGCATTTTTTTAAATTTTCATCTCCCTCTTTGCCTTTTTCAATTTTCTCCCTCCTTTGGCAATATAGGCATCAAGAGAGCAATTAGAAATGTGACCTCTTAGACAAGGTATGCCACCAAGCTACTCAAGTTTAGATTATGTCAGCATAAGTCATATCCAAAGGCATATTTCAAATTTTGCTAGCGAGCTCAAAAAGAAAGTATACAAATTTTGCATGATTTCAACATTAGCATCACTTAGCACAATTTCAAGACTAGAAGCAAAGCCAAAATAGGATTAAATGGATATACTAGAGTTCAACCTAGTCAACACTTTTGGAAACTACAAGTCCATAAGAGAAGCCTCATGCTCAATTAGCTATAAAATGCAAATTTTTGAAATTAAAGCACATTGCGGTTTGGAGAGTTTATCCTAGTGAAGCACATCCTCGACTAGGAGCCATTGACAAAGGCTTCCTAGGCTTCACTCTCCTCTACATACTTTGAGGTTTAGAGAGTTTATCCTAGTGAAACATATCCTCGACTAGGAGCCATCGACAAAAGTCTCTTAGGCTTCACTATTTCTCAATTTTGTTTTGCATTTTACAATTTTATTGACTAAAGCCATAATCAGCTATCTCAAGCAAGAAGCTTAAAAGAGTAGTCTTGGTCATACACAATACATTCCAAGTTCATCCCAAGTGCAATGGGAAGCATTCTCGAGAATGTAAAAAGTGTTGAGTTTAGTTTTAGCACAAACAAGTCAATTTTTGTCATTTAAGCACTTAGATTTATGAGCATGTTGAGGATTCTAAAATGAAACAATATAGCTAACCCAAGTTGCTCTAGGGACTCTAGTAGAAGCCCAAAATATCATTAATCATGGCATAAACACCTAATGAAGAAATAAGGCAAGTAAAAGCAAAGTTTCATCAAGCTTTTCATGAAAGTTCAACTTCAAATGTAGGCTAGCTTAAATGATATATCAATTTAGATACGACCTAGACTAGCAAAAATCTTCAGAAAAGTAGCTAGGTGCAACTATCATAATTTTATCAATTGCAAAAAAGACAGCTCAAAAATAGAAACAAGTCTATATGCAATGCAAGAAAGTCAGTTCCAAACACCCCCTCAACAAGTGAGTCAATTTTAAGCACAATTCAGATTTAGGTTGAGTTATTAGCAGTTTAATTCAATAAATAAGAATGAAATCAATTAAATCGGAAAGATAGAAGTGAGAAGAAGGAATCAAGAAACTGAATGCTGGGTGATCTAAGAGCATGGAAGAGATGATAGAGAACACTACAACTCAGACTCGCTCTCACCTTTTCCATATGACTTACATAGGAAAGCTAACTCAACAGACTCTAACTAGGGAGTACACACAGACCCTGTCTACCTAGGGGGCCCAACACCTACTAGACCTACAAGTCTGTGAGGGAGCTCAACCTACAAGTCTAGCTAATTGTGCATGATAGCAACCTATAGCATAAGATGAGAGATCCATGCCAAGGCATGCTAGAAGTCTAAGTGAAGTGGACTCTGAAGTTAACAGCCAGCCCAAATACACCCAAAAAATGCAAACAGAAAGGAAGGCATATGATACATATAGTACAGACCAGCTCCACCTCAAGATATGCCATATGGGCTCACAACCCCAATCTCCCCCCTCAAAGCAACAAACCTAGAGCTATCCAAAGGCTTGGTGAAAATATCAGCCAACTGGTAGTCACTCTCCACAAACTGGAGCACTATGTCACCCTTCTCCACATGGTGTCTGAGGAAGTGATATCGAATATCAATATGCTTGGTCCGAGAATGCTGCACTGGGTTCTTAGCAATTTGAATGGCAAATGTGTTATCACAGAAAAGTGAAACACAATCTGCTGCTAACCCATAGTCCCGCCAAGCTGATCTCATCCAGAGTACCGAGCTACAGCAACATACTCAGCCTCAGTGGTGGACTGTGCTACTCCGGATTGCTTCCTAGATGACCAAGAAACAAGAGAACTGCTAATGAATTGGCAAGCGCCAGATGTGCTCTTCCTATCTATCCTACAGCCGGCAAAGTGTAACACCCCAAATTTTTTATTTTCATGAATTTAAATGAAAATTTTCACTTGGTGAATTTTTGGAATTTTCTGGAATTTATTTGGATTTATTTGGATTTAATTTGAATTTAGTACCTTTTGAAATAATTAAAGAATTAAAAGTTTTATATAAAATTTTGTTGGAAATAATTTATTTGAGTCCAAAATATCTCAAAATATTTTCCAGAATTGTTTTGGAATTTTTCTGATTATTTTGCTATTTTTCTTGAATTATTTGAATTTCTAGAAATTAATTTGAATAATAAATCGCTGGAAATAGCCGAGTGGGTTTGTACTGTTCATCCGACCGAGACGGACTCGAGTCCGACTCGAGCCCGACCCGGACCACGTTCGAGCCAGACTGAGCCGGACCCAAGCCCTAGCCCCGCGACCGTTGGATCTCAATCCAACGGCCACGATTGCACCACGTCGCCCGATCCGAGTCCTGTTCGGACTCCGCTGCCGCCGCCGAGTGGGCCTCGGTTTCCGCGATTTTCACGGAAGCCAAGACCCCTATTTAATGCGCCGTCGCCGCCACTTTGTTCCTCTCTGCCGTGCGCACCCGTAGCCCTAACCCACCGAGCCTGAGCCGCCGCCGTTCGCCCGCTAGAGTTCGCCGTAGTTGGATTCGTGCTCCGCCGCGGTTTTTCACTGTTTCCGCCGCCGTCCGCCGTCCTCCACTATCACCGAGCCTATATCCGGATCCGCCGTGTCGAGCCGCGTCGAGGGGTACCACTCACCTCGCCGGAGCACGCCCGCAGCACCATTGGCTGTGTCGTCATCTTCGTCTCCGGCAACCTCTCTTCCGCCGCGCCATCGCCAGAACCGCGAAGCTACTCAGCCGTTGAATCTTCATCGCACGGCCAGGATTCGTCCACGTCACCCGCGGGTAAGCCTCACGTGTTACTCTTTAGATCTAATCTCAACCGCAGGATCTAGATCCAACGCCCTAGATTGAGCCACGTAGAACCACGTTGCACCGTGCTAGATCCAATCTCAGCCGTTAGATTTAGATCGTAAGGTTAGGGTTGAACCACGTTGTAGCATTAGATGCGATTTCGGCCATTCGATCGAGAACGAATGGCGTAGATCGAGCCACGTGTCGCCACCTGGGTCATGCCACGCCACCTCATGGTGAGGCGAAAACCCAATCGAATCTGGACCGTCCGATCCAAATCGAACGACCCAGATTAACCGCGTTGCGCCGCAACATGCGGATTTAGATCCAATCTGGACCGTTGATTTTCAAATCAACGGCCCAGATCAAGCCACGTGTCCGGAAGTTGGACCGGCGCGGTCAACGCGGGCGTCGCCAGGTCGCCGCTGACGTCACGCGTGACATCAGCCGGGGGCCCGCTTGTTAGTGGCCATGCTCACCGTGCGGTGACGTCACGGTGACGTCATCTGTGACGTCACGCTGACGTCACGGTGGGGCCCGCGTGTCAGTACCGTGTGGCCGAGGCGCGGTGACATCAACGCTGACGTCACCCGAGGGGTCCCACATGTCAGTGAGACATGTGCCCATGGGCCGTGTCCACGGTGGGCCGAGCCCGAGCCGTGGACCAAGTCCATGCACCCGCTGACGTCATGCTGACGTCATAATTCGATTTTTCAATAGAAAAATAGTTCGGTGGAAATTCAAATCCCGTGCTGACGCAATAAATGGATTTTTCAATAGAAAAATAAATGAATTAATTCGGTTTATTGATTTATTTGAATTTTCAAACTTCAAACGCTTATAACTTTTGCGTTTCAACTCCGATTTGAATGATTCCAATTTCTAAATTTTTATAAAATTGAGATCTACTTAAATATGAATTTTAATTAATTTTTGAATATGAAATTTTCTCTTTTCTTATTTAATTAATAAATTCTTTAAACTTTAAATAGTTATAACTTTTGCATTTTAACTCCGATTTGGGCGATTCAAATTTCTAAAAATTTGTAAAATTATGCTCTTCCTATTTATGGACTTTACTTGAATTTTTGAGCAATGTGTATGTACTATTTTATTTATTTATTGCTATTTGCACGCGTTACGAGTAGACGTTGAAATACCCGAGGGTTTCGAAGGTGAAGTGTTGACTCAGGAGCCAGCTCAAGATCAAGAACAAATACTTTTTGAAGGCAAGTTATGCTTTGACCATATTGATCCCATTTTTGAAATTAACTTAATTTAAATTATTGCATGCTAATTTAATTAGAAATTGTTTAAATTATTTCTGGGAATTAGATAAATGCCAAATTGCAGTATGACACCTTGACTATTTAATTATGTGCCATGAACCCTTCCACCCTAGTTGTGGAATATTTATAGTTGGACATTAGTAAATTGCCAACATTGGGTATTTAGATCGTTGTAGTATATTGCTTAGACCTACTACGTGCACATGACATGATTTCGGACAATCAAATGTTAATATTGACTTAATGAGATATTGAACCTGTTTTGGAGAAGTATCACGTGTTGTGATTGTTGATGGCACGTGGTGCATGGTAAGCAACTGGGTTTGATAAATAGATTTGGACCGGGGCAAGTGGCAAGAATGATATGGTGGACCGTCGCACCCGCCGCAAGGAGGCAGTGGGGGTTTTCTTGACGAGTGAGCGTAGGTTTTGCAGTTGAGACTCCTTCATCGAGTCACGTTTTAGAATAAAGAGTCACCCTTGGAGGCGTTAGACTCCAGTGTATTAGTCGATTTGGATTCTCATGGCTTGCTGAGTGTGCAGTATGTGTTGCAGGGCCCTTAGGCATTGTAAGGAACCATACCAAGTTATTATCGATTAATTAATAAAGTTGAATTTTGAGTTACACCTTTCCCCGCATAAGTTTCTCTATTACTTGTCTATTCTTGTTCCCTCTCGTCTCTAAACCTTGGAGCAATCGACAGATGGTGAATACCCGTGGAAACCTTGGAGGCAACGGAAGTGGTTCTCGCCCAGCTGAGAACCCTAATGATGGAGCACCTGCACCCCAACTAGCACCGCCAGTTGACATGCAGAACTTTGGAGCTTTCCTTGCTGCACAGACCCAGCTGATGCATGCCATGATGCAACAGATGCAGCACGTCACTGCTCAGGCTGCCGCTAATCAAGTCAATCAAGGACAGCGTCAGGGCTCAAGGTTGTCAGAGTTCATGAGGACTTATCCACCCACATTCTCTGGGAATGCCAATCCACTGGAAGCGGATGATTGGCTTAGGTCAATTGAGAGGAAGCTGCACATTACCCAATGTGTAGGAAATGATGGGGTACTCTACGCCTCTCATCAGTTGGAAGGGACCGCAGCAGAGTGGTGGGAGAACTTCTATGCCACGCGGGAGAACCCACAGGATATCACCTGGGAGGAATTTACTGCTGCATTTCGCCAGTATCACGTACCAGAAGGAATAATGGACTTAAATAAGGAAGAATTCAGGGCGCTGAAGCAAGGTAACCAACCGATGTCTGAGTATCTGAACAAGTTCACACAGCTTGCATGCTACGCACCTGAAGACATAGCAACGGACAAGGCCAGACAGCCTCGCTTCATGAAGGGACTGAACTCAGGACTGCAGGTGAGACTGATCATCCACACCTTCCCCGACTTTGAAGAACTGATAAACAAAGCACTCATCCTTGAGGACAAGCGCAAGGAACTGGATGAGAACCGGAAGCGCAGAATGCAACAACAGGGATCACGCCAGGGAGCGCAGCAGCGTCTGAGGGTTGCACCGAATCAGTTTTTCAGGTTCCCACCGCAGAATGTAGCAAGGACACCGTCGCCAGCACCGAGACCCGTTAATCAGAATTTCCAGACCCCAGCTCCAGCCAGGAATGCCGCTGCAAGCAGCCAGCAGGGTACAGTGAGGCGCTGCTATACATGTAACGAGCCAGGGCATTTCTCCAACAATTACCCCAAGAATACAGCAGGAGTGACCCCAGTTCACTTCAATTTGGGATCCACACCAGCCAGGACACCCGCACCAGGAGCAAACCGCGGAGCAGCACAGCCAGGAGCCGCGCCCCAGACCGTGGTGAGAGACAGAGTCAATCACATGACCGCGAATGCACTTCAGAATGCCACAGACGTCATACTGGGTAAGATACTTGTCAACTCAGTACCAGCAACAGTTTTGTTTGACTCTGGAGCTTCGCATTCGTTTGTTTCCCGAGATTTTGTTTCTAAGAATGATTTGAAGATTGTGAATCTTAAATGCATGCTTCTAGTTCAAACCCCTGGGTCAGAACTCCGATCTCAAGTAGGATGTTCTGGGTTGAGAATATTAATATATGGGGTAGAGATCCTAGCGAACCTTATTATATTGGGAACCCAGACCCTAGATGTTATCCTGGGAATGGATTGGTTATCCACACACAAGGCCGTGCTTGACTGTGGAAGGAGGATCATCTCAATCAGGGATCAAATTTTCGCCGGGATTTCGCGAGATCTCGCCGAAAATTCGTTTTTCGGACGTGGACGAAATAATAAATCCCGGGTAAATTCAAAATTTCCAAAATGCTACAGTACCCATTATAATCTAGCTGAAAGTTTGCCTTTTTTTAACCGAAATCTCGGTTATTTAGCTGAGATTTGTACGTATGTTGACCGGATCGCAAGATAAACAACCGGATTTTGGTCGGATCTTTTCCCTACAGCATTATAATTTTCTCAGTGAGGAATACAAGCAAAAAAAGAAGAGAAAAAATACATGAAATGTTGATGTGTTTATTGAAGGGCTTTATTCTCTAACCAATGGTCACTAGCCAGTAGCTGCGGTCTGGACAACTTGTTGCATGTGATGTCCTGGCAGGGAGTAAAGACATTGCTTTTGAGTCACAGGAACACTTCATTCCCCCACACTCGGTTCCAAAGAATCCAAAGTCCAAGCTCAAAGGAAAACGACATTCCCCATCTACTCCGGCCAGGATCCGGCCTAATTCGGCGCTCAACTTCAAAATCCGGCGACTTCAAGTGCTGATCTCGGTTCAAACTTGCGAGATCTCGGCTTGATTAGCGCGATTTCGGGTAGTTTTTTCATAAATCTCAGTGCATTCATGTTGTACTACATAGTTTATGTGACACTACGGTATGGTGTGACATTATAAAATGTGAAATTAGAGAATAAAACCTTTCGGCTTGAGGTTTACTCGCGTTTTTGGGCCTTTTGAAGTGTTGTGACACCACGGAGCGTCGTAACCTTATAAAAGGTGCATGATGAGGTCAAAAACATATTGAAATATGATATGGGAGGTTAAAACCATAAGGTATGGAGGTTAATAGCGTTATCGGGCCGTTTTCGGGCCGTTTCCGGGGTTTTGGGCCTTCCCGGGGGAGTTTGGGCCTTAAAGAGGGGGTTGTGGGCTTTGGTGGGATGGAGTGGGAATCCATTTAGGACTAGTTATATACCCGTGCCGTTGCTACGAAAAACAAAATTGATAACGAAAAATAAAGATTAAAAAATAAAAAAAATACTATTTCATAATATCAAACATCTATCTTTAACGCTTCGTTTCTTGCAAAAGCTGGCTAATTAAAGCAACGCTTCGTTTCTTACGTAGAGCAATTAAGCAGAGTAATTAAGCAGGGCAATTAATGTGACGTGGGAAGAAACTCTCACTTTATATAGTAGAGATTAGGAAAGGGGCTTAGGGCTGGTTAAAGGGGGGTTTCCCTGCCCTTTTGGGCATCCTCCCCCTGCCCCTTGCGCCCCCAAGTGCCCTAGCCGCCTCCCACACCTCCCCACCTCCTCCTTGGGCGCCTCCACCTCCCCCAAGCCTCTCCCCTTGCGCCACCACCCTCTCCACCACCTCTCCACCTCCCTTTCTGCACCTAGGTGAGTTCTTGACCTCACCACCTCGAAGATCCATCCATTGGAGTGCTCCGCGACGAGCAGATCCGGTGGATTTGGAAGCGAGGAAGGGGATCGCGCGAACCGGGAGGAGATCTATTGGGTTTTCGTGTGTCGGGCAAAGGTATGTCCATGGAAATCCTTGGGGTTAATCTAGGTACTGTTCTAAAGGTGTTTATCAAGTTTTTAGATCAATTGATGGTGCTGGAATTGAGTAATTTGGATTAGATCTAGATGTTGCCACGTTCTGTTTTTGGGACAGCATGAGCAGTCGACCTAGGGTTTGCGTTTTCATCAATTTAGAATCCGAATCTGTCCATACAGATGTTGAATAAGTTGTATATAATTTCATTATCTTTCAGTGGGTATAAAGCACGTTAAATTACGCCCAGCCGTTTGAAAGTTATGGCTGTTTTACCGAGCGTGATAAAATCTGTGACGTAATTGGAACAGATCACGGTAATCTGTAGATTAAACAACTTTAGAGTCCGAATCAGTCTTTCCATATACCTAGAGAAAGTTGGGAAATTTCCTAAGCTACGCGAGGATGTACTCGTTTAATTAATTCGGAGTCCCAGAACTCAAGTTATGCCTTTTGTAAGGCTGCTGTCCCAACGGGACAGAACCTCTGTTTTTAGGTTTTGCGAGTAGTTGGCAATGTCGGGGTAGATGAGGGTTTGCGTACTGTTTTGTGGACATGATTGTGAGCATGTGGTACCTATGTGCAGGTGGTGCGACCCCGGGAGTGCCCTCTACTTCCCGCCAATCCGTTGCCCGTGGTTGAGGCAAGTGTGTTGTAATGGATAGCGATTTGTAGGTTGCTTGTTGAGAATAGATGGAATTGACTACATGATATATGATCACTTGCCATGCTTTTATGATTGCCAGTGATATGATGAGCATGTTTAATATGTTATGATACCATGTGTTAATATGTGAGTTAAATATGATGTTGGCATAAATGCATACATGGCATGTTACATGGCTCGGGCGGTGAGAAAGTCATAACTAGTCCGGGAAGGTCGGTGAGAAAGTTATGACTAATCCAGAAAGCCAATGAGTAAGTCCTACATCGTGATTCCATTCACCGCGGTGAACGGAAGCGAGGAGTAGGCACCCTCCATCTTCGGGATGGAAGGGGGGAGAGGGTGCACACCGACGGGTGTGTACTCAACCATACCGGTATGAGTTTCCAAGGAGACATGAGCATTGCATTACATTGCATACATAATGATGATGATATTGTTAAGTGTTCATGAATGAGATGATATATATGATGGGAGATGTTATTGCCATGATATTGTTCTGGTTGTCCATTGCAATATGCTTGCTGAGTTTCGAACTCACGCTTGTGTTTTCTTGTTATTTTAGGTACCATGAGAACGGCATGCGGGGAAGGGAAATAGTCACACGCCCACACGTAGCTTCACCATATTGATTCCACAAGTCATTCTATTAGTTTGATAACAAATTGCGTGTGATGATTATTGCTCTAAGGTTTAGCTTTGCTATATGAGAGTTTTATTGTCCGTTTGACCCTTGGAGACATTATGTGTTTGAAACTAGACTTATATTGTTGCTAAGTCGTTAATTATTGCTGTTTTTAGTTGTCTCTCATAATCCATACATTGATATACTGTTGTTGCTCCTTTAATTCATGTTAAAACAAAGGAGATGCTGCCGAAATTTCGGTTTTTAGCATATGTACCTTTGCTGGAATTTATGGTAACTTGTGGTATTTAGATGTTGTTTAGCTTATGTTTGGTAGCATTCAGGCATAGTAAATGCCGGGGTGTTACAGTTTACTTTGAAGCTCATTGCTTTACTCTGAACTCTGAAGCTCATTACATGGTTAACATTCAACATGGTTTGTCAGAAATCTTGCTTTGCATGGTTTACTTTTCGCTTATTGTTTGACTACGAAGCTCTCTGTCCTAGTTACTTTACTATGAAGCTCATTGCTTGAGTATGAGGCTCTCTGTCCTAGCTACTTTACTATGAAGGTCATTGTTTTACAAATCAAGAACAACTAGTTCACATGGTAAGCAATTCGTAGATGCAAGAACAAATTTTCTCCCATGGCAAGCAATTATCAAGAAAGTAGTGTCCACTGTCCAACATTCCCCTTCCATGATTCCTAAAACCCAGCTAGTTCATCTACATAGAGTATTTGTGTCACTTTTTATTTTGAGAAGCGCATTGAAGGAACCGCAAAAATATCGTACGTACCTTCATGAAGGTTATGCAATATCGATGTAGTGTCCACCTTCCCATATGAATTCAGCTTCATTATTCAGCTTTGTTGTTTCATAAATTATGTCGTTCTTGTGAGTAGCCTTGACCCATACTCTCATTTTCTGCAACTACAGACTGTGCTAATGGCAGATCATATCGGTACCATCTGGGAGCATGGAGAGTGCATTAGGCAGGGGTCCAAATGCAACTACTGTAGTCATCGCATGAAGGGTGGTGGCGCGACCCATCTAAAGGAACACCTTGCTGGCCGCTCCGGCGAGGTGAAGGCTTGCACTAGTGTGCCTAAAACGGTTAGGCAAGCTATGTTGAGGGACCCCCGCGGATGTCGCGAGAAGAAAAAGGAGAAGGAGGCGCCTCCGTCAGGAGGAGGCTTGCGATGACTGGGCCACGGACTATCGTACCGAGCAGGAGTAGCTCAAGATGGCCATAAAGGCCTCGAAAGAAGAGGCTTACCTCAGGAATCAAGGTTTCACCGTAGGATCGGGGTCTGGGAGTGGAGCATCGAGGCCAAAGATCCAATCGACGATCAGCGGAATGTTTGGCAGGTCCAAATCAACGCGAGAAGGCCATTTCACCTTAGATGCTGACCTAGCTCGGAGTGGTATGTCGCAGCAACCCCGTATTGACACTTCATTCAAACAGGGGGTGAAGCAGAAGCTTGGGAGGGCATGGTCGAAGTGGTTTCATGCAAATGCAATCCCAGGAAGGAAGGTCGAGTGTCCATACTTCACGAGTGCGATTAAGGCGGCGCAGGAGCTCGGCCCAGGGATTCGTGCACCACGGGGCCATGAGATCGATGGGAAGTACCTCGATGAGAATGCGAAGGAGATTATTCAGTACCTCCGGAAGTTCAAGTCTGATTGGGCCACATTTGGTGTCACGGTCATGTGTGATGCATGGACTGGTCCGACAATGCAAAGCATCATCAACTTCATGGTGTACTGCAATGGCGTCATGTTCTTCCATAAGACCGTGAACGCGACAGGTATACCATTTGGTGTGTTCATATTATCAGATTGTACATACTACACGTAATAACTTGTTGCGTCTGCATTGCACAGGCAAGGTCCAGGACCATATGCACTTGCTTCAGGAGATTATGACCGTGGTGTCGTAGGAAATAGGGGTCGAGCATGTGGTGCAGGTGGTTACTGACAACGGATCAAATTTCAAGAAAGCATGCCAGATGTTACGAGTGCAGTACCCACAGATTGTCTGGCAACCGTGTGTGGCACACATGGTGAACCCCATGCTCAAAGAGGTGTCTGAGTTCCCAGAGATCAAAGGGGTCATAGAAGCGGCGAAGAGGATTTGCCGCTTCTTCTACAACCATAAGAATCTGCACGTGCAGATGAGGGAGCATATACACGGGGAGTTGGTCAGACCAAATGCCATGCGATTTGGCATGACTTTTGTTTTCCTTAATAGCTTTATGGAAAAAAAAAGGAGAAGTTTCATCAGTGGATGACCGATAACGACTAGACAAGTAGCAAGTGGGCTTCGACGGAAGAGGGCAAGTTCGCGTATGACCACCTCGTCGATAGGGGTTGGTGGGACCTTCTCGAGTGGTGCGTTAAGGCCGTTCAACCAATGTATAAGTTATTGAGGTTCGCAGATAAAGAAAAGTTGCCAACAATTAGTGGACTCATGCTGCAATACGCATTAGCCTCTGGTGAGTACAAGCAACTTAGGCAAGAGGGTGGTGTCCAGTACAAACCATTCATTAAGGTACTTGACAAGAGAATGACGCAGATAAATGATGGGACATTCGTGCGTGCAGGTACATGAAATACATACTTTTCATTGGGTTGTTGAGGTTCTTTTCATTTTCGTTGTGATAACTCAAAAATATGTTGTCCATTGCAGCTGTCGTCCTAGACCCACAGTCTCACTACGAATACAACAAATGCAACACTCCCGAATTCATGGGGCAGCTATCCACTGCCCTAGGCATTGTAGCCGATGATGACGCGGTTGAGGAGGGGGCGATTCGGCACGCAGCTAGCAGAGCGCAGCGCACGTGATCCCGGCATGTCAGCTGGTAAGTTAATCATTCCAGCTGGTGTTTGTGATGGGTGGTAACACATGATCATTCCAGCCAATACGATCGTACTGATAGAACGTGTTATTCTCTGTAGCACAATGGTGGATGGCATTTGGAAATGAGACGCCGACGTTACAGAAGTATGCCATGAGGCTGGTGTCACAGTGTGCATCGTCCAGTGGATGCGAGCGTAATTGGAGCACGTTTTCCTTGGTGCATACGCAATTAAGGAACCAATTAAGTTACGCAAAGCTCCAGAAACTCGTGTTCGTCCATTACAATCTCCGGCTTCGACTACGGGATTATGAATCGACCCGGGATGTAGTACAAAACAATGACCCGTTCAATCGCCTAATTGAGGATGCGATGCAGTCCGGTAGGGACCTGATTGCAGATTGGTTTGACACATCGATGTCTGGATCGAAGCCTCTGCTTGACGAGGACAGTGGGTATGACCTGCCCCTACCAGCGAAATTTGTGGTTGACAGCATCCCGGAGACATATCTCGAAAAGACCACAGGTAATGCGTAAATATATCTTGTTAAACTTGTTAGTCCTGTACACACGGCATCTCAGAACTCACAACTTGTTATTTCGAACTGGCTGCAGGTGGGAAGAGCATCCCACAGTGGACTCGGTTCTCCATGGGCGACACTCACAAGGGGAAGAGGAAGCGTGGCATTAACGATGACTTGCTGGTGGGTGCTCTGAGTGGGTTTGAGAAGTTGTCGGCTAATCCACGTGATAAGAGAAAAGGACCATCTAGAAGCGATGATTCGCCAGATGTGCACAGTGATGATGAAACAGAGACCCCCCGAGGCTCCATACGACCGAAAGAGTGCCGATAGCAGCTCATCGTCAGACTCTGCAGGCAACGATGCTCGCTATTTCCTCCGACCCCGCTCACAACCACCAACACCGGGAGGATCGCAGCAGGGGGGGAACTACCCTGAGGAAGGGATCACAGAGGCAGACCCGTGGCACACAATGGAAGGGCACTGGCACTACTATGGGTGGACAGCAGGCAGGACAGTCTCAGGATGACATAGCCTCATGGTCTAGTAGCCAGTCTAGCAGCAATTGGGTCTTCCCCACGGAGCAACCTGGCTACCCCATGTTAGGGTACGGCTCGATGACCTACGGAGGTGATCACGGTGTGTACGGTCACCGCCAGAGTCACGACGGGTCGATGACCTACGGAGGTGATCACGGTGTGTACGGTCACCGGCAGAGTGACGCCGGGACGACCATGTCATCGTTGTTTGACTACACTGATCCCTACACAGAGCCGTATGCACGACAAATGCCTACCAGGTACTTGCATCAGTCAGAGCAACCTGCGGCCTGGATCGCTCATTACGAACACTGGAAGTCCGTATGGCTACCACGGAACGTGACCTGGGAGGATTACAAGCAAGCGCACGAGAGGAAGTACAACGAGTTCATTGTAGATAATGCAGAGGTAGAGGTTGCACCATACACGTCCTACTACTCGTACGTACGTCCATGCATAGTTGTTGACAACATCATTTCACTCTTTCCACACTTCTTCATGCAAAAAATATTCATACTCCTTATTTCATTTTTCCTCTTGCAGGTCTCCGGTGGGTTGGGGCGTCATCCATGATCTATGTTACAAGCCTTCAACAGGTATTTCTCTCGTGTACGTGTTTATGAAACAAATTGTGATGGATGGAACACTTGATGTTTGTGATGGATGGAGCACATGATGTTTGTGATGGATGGAAAGCATGATGTATGTGAATGTAATTGAAATATTTCTAATTTGTGATCATATTATATAATGCTAGTATTATGATGCCTGGTTAAAGTGATCAAACAAAAAAACAGACGAAATGCTGCCGAAATTTTGTTGTGATTGGTATTTTATGTGCAAAAACTTAGTAAATTTTATTCAAATAGATACAAATGTCACATAAATCCTTTCATGTTTTTCCAAAATTTTTCCCCTTTTTTTCTGGCTCTAGGATACCATTTCATAGTACTTTTCACTCTATGATTTTTTACAAATTATTCAAGGTTGATCATTATCTACAGATTACATGGAAATATGCAATGATATGTCAGAAGCATACATAAAAAATTTCAAAAAAGATTAAAGAATTTTGCATACTTGTTTTCCCATTTTAACATTGCCAAAATTTCGTTTATTTTAACCGAAATTTCGGTTTTTGGGACAAAATCCCAGTGATTTCGGTTACAAAAAAACCGGTTTTAAATTTTGGTTTTCGAATTTTGGTCGGATTTAGTCCGAAATTGCGAGATCTCGCCGAGAATTCGGATTTCGTTCGAGGCAAGGATTTGAGCTGAAACGAAATTTTGTACCCTGATCTCAATTGAGAGCCCGTATGGAAGAAAAGTGGAATTTCAAGCGACCGCCGTTCGAGATGGACAGTTGATGGTCAACAGCGTAAAGACAGTCAGCATAGAAGATGGTCCAGTGGCGAATGAGTATCCCGATGTTTTTCCTAAAGATTTACCTGGTATGCTGCCAGACCGAGACATAGAATTGGTGATTGAGTTAGTACCAGGAACGGCACCGATAGCAAAGAGACCTTATCCGATGTTAACCGATGAGTTAGTAGAGATGAAGAAGCATTTTAAGGAACTGATGGAAAAAGGATTCATTAGACCGAGTTAATCGCCATGGGGAGCGCCAGTTCTGTTTGTCAAGAAGAAGGACGGGAGTTTCAGGATGTGCATTTACTATCGTGCGCTCAATAAAGTCGTCGTAAAGAATAAGTACCCGCTACCCAGGATCGATGATCTGTTTGACCAGTTGAGAGGAGCTGGAGTTTTCCCCAAGATTGATCTGAGATCAGGATATCACCAGTTGAAGATCTGATCAGAAGATATTCCAAAGACCGCATTCTCGTCAAGATACAGACATTATGAGTTTACAGTTATGTCCTTTGGCCTGACGAATGCGCCAGCTTATTTCATGAATATGATGAATAAAGTTTTCATGGAATATCTGGATAAGTTCGTTGTTGTGTTCATAGATGATATCTTAGTCTACTCCAAGACGAGGGACGAACATGCATAACACTTGAGGCTAGTTTTGGAGAAGCTGGGAGAACAGCAGCTCTTCACCAAATTCAGCAAGTGTGATTTTTGGAAAGACAAAGTGGAGTTTCTTGGACATGTGATGACCGCAGAAGGAGTCGCCGTTGATCTAAGGAAAGTTGAAGCTGTGTTACATTGGGAACCGCCGAAGACAGTGACCCAGATTCAGAGTTTCCTTGGGATGGCCGGTTACTACCGCCGTTTTATTGAATGCTTTTCGACAATTGAGAGACCTCTTACGCAATTGTTGAAAAAGGAAAAGAAGTTTAACTGGACACCGGAATGTGAGAAAGGTTTCCAGGAGTTGAAAAAGCGATTGACATCAGCGCCAGTGTTAGTCTTACCAGATGTTAATCAAAGCTTTGATATATATTGTGATGCATCGTGCCAAGGACTTGGATGCGTGCTGATGCAGAACCGGAAGGTCGTTGCATATGCATCAAGGCAGCTGAGGCCGCATGAAGAGAATTACCCGATGCATGACCTAGAGTTAGCAGCTGTAGTGCATGCCTTGAGTTGTGGCGACACTACTTGATTGGGAACAGATGCGAAGTGTATATAGACTATAAAAGTCTTAAATACATCTTCACCCAATCGGATCTGAACATGAGGCAGAGGAGATGGTTAGAATTGATCAAGGATTACAATGTCGGAATCCATTACCATCCCGAAAAGGCCAATGTGGTGGCTGATGCCTTGAGTCGGAAAAGCTATACTGTGAATATGATGATAGCCACAAGTTTGGATGAGCTATGCAAGGATTTTCAGAGGATGCAGATTGAAGTATTACCGGAAGGATTCTTGGCCACATTGGAGGTGAAGCCTACCTTAGAAGACCAGATCCGAGAAGGACAGAAGGACGATGACAAGGTCCAGCGAATCAAGTCCAAGGTGGAGGAAGGCAAGGCAAAAGGCTTCAGACTGGATGATCAAGGCACGTTGTGGATTAAAGATCGCATCTGTGTGCCGAACAAGAAGGAGCTGAAGCAGTTGATTCTGGAGGAAGCTCATGATTCCAAGTATTCCATTCATCCAGGAAGTGCCAAGATGTATCAAGACCTGAAGGAAAGATTCTGGTGGCCGAGTATGAAACATGAAGTTGCCGAACATGTTGCGTTGTGCGACATATGCCAGAGAGTCAAGGCAATGCATCAGAGGCCAGCAGGATTACTGCAGCCGCTAAGAATACCTGAGTGGAAGTGGGAGGAAATCGGCATGGACTTTATTACCGGATTGCCAAAGACTCAGGGAGCATATGACTCCATATGGGTTATAGTGGATCGCCTGACTAAGGTCGCCCATTTTATTCCTGTAAAGACCACTTACTCAGGAGATAAATTAGCAGAGTTGTATATGACCAGGATCGTCTATTTGCATGAAGTGCCGAAGAAGATTGTATCAGACAGAGGTACCCAATTTACCTCAAGGTTTTGGAATAAGTTGCATGAAGCCATGGGAACCCGTTTGAACTTCAGCACTTCATATCACCTGCAGACGGATGGGCAAACTGAAAGAGTTAATCGGATTCTAGAGGATATGCTACGAGCTTGTGCATTGGCTTATGCTACCTCTTGGGATAAAAGTCTGCCGTATGCTGAGTTCTGCTACAACAATAGTTATCAGGCCAGTCTACAAATGTCACCTTTTGAGGCACTGTATGGTCGACCTTGTCGGACGCCGTTGAACTGGAATGAGACAGGTGAACGCCGTGTCTTTGGGCCGGACATTCTTCAAGAAGCCGAAGAGCAGATTGCCATGATCCGGGAAAGACTGAAGATAGCTCAGTCAAGACAGAAAAGTTACGCCGATAACCGCCGCCGAGACTTGAGCTTTGAACCGGAGGATTTCGTGTACCTTAGGGTTACACCCCTTAAGGGAGTTAAAAGATTCCACGCCAAAGGGAAACTCGCGCCACACTATGTTGGCCCGTTTATGATTCTGAGCCACAGAGGCGAAGTTGCTTACCAGTTGGAGTTACCGCAGTCGTTGGCAGGAGTGCATGATGTGTTCCATGTGTCACAACTGAAGAAGTGTCTTCGGGTACCAGATGAGCAGACACCGTTAGAGTCAATAGAGCTGCAGGAGGATCTGATTTACAAGGAGCACCCTGTGAAGATTCTGGACACCATGGATCGAGAGATGAGAAATAAGTCAACCCATTTCTGCAAAGTCCAGTGGAGCAACCATGCAGAGAGCGAAGCGACTTGGGAGCACGAGGAGGATTTGAAGAAAGAATTTCCGAACCTATTCCTTAGTTAGCCCTGAATCTCGCGGACGAGATTCTATTAAGGGGGGAGGTTTGTAACACCCCAAATTTTTGCTTTTCATGAATTTAAATGAAAATTTTCACTTTGGTGAATTTTTGGAATTTTCTGGAATTTATTTGGATTTAATTTGAATTTATACCCTTTTGAAATAATTAAAGAATTAAAAGTTTTATATAAAATTTTATTGAAAATAATTTATTTGAGTCCAAAATGTCTCAAAATATTTTCCAGAATTTTTCTGGAATTTTTCTGATTATTTTGCTATTTTTCTTGAATTATTTGAATTTTTAGAAATTAATTTGAATATTAAATCGCTGGAAATAGCCAAGTGGGTTTGTACTATTCATCCGACCGAGCCGGACTCGAGTTTGACTCGAGCCCGACCCGGACCACATTCCAGTCAGACCGAGCCGGACCCGAGCCCTAGCCCCACGACCGTTGGATCTCGATCCAATGGCCACGATTGCGCCACGTCGCCCGATCCAAGTCCTGTTCGGACTCCGCCGCCGCCGCCGAGTGGGCCTCGGTTTCCATGGTTTTCACAGAAGCCGAGACACATATTTAAAGCGCCCTCGCCACCACCGTGTTCATCTCTTCCGTGCGCACCTGTAGCCCTAACCCACCGAGCCCGAGCCGCCGCCGTTCGCCCGCTAGAGCTCGCCGAAGTTGGATTCGTGCTCCGCCGCGGTTTTTCGCTGTTTCCGCCGCCGTCCGCCATCACCGAGCCCAGATCCGGATCCGCCGCGTCGAGGGGTACCACTCACCTCGCCGGAGCACACCCACAGCGCCGTTGGCTGTGTCGTCGTCTTCGTCTCCGGCAACCTCTGCTCCGCCGCGCCATCGCCGGAACCGCGAAGCTTCTCAGCCGTTGGATCTTCATCGCACGGCCAGGATTCGTCCACATCACCCGCGGGTAAGCCTCACGTGTTACTCTTTAGATCTAATCTCAGCCGCAGGATCTAGATCCAACGCCCTAGATTGAGCCAGGTAGAACCATGTTGCACTGTGCTAGAACCAATCTCGGCCGTTAGATTTAGATCGTACGGTTAGGGTTGAACCACGTTGTAGCATTAGATGCGATTTCGGCCGTTCGATAGAGATTGAACGGCGTAGATCGAGCCACATGTCACCACCTGGGTCATGCCACGCCACCCCACGGTGAGGCGAAAACCCGATCGAATCTGGACCATCCGATCCAAATCGAACGGCCCAGATTAACCGCGTTGCGGCGCAACGTGCGGATTTAGAACCAATCTGGACTGTTGATTTTCAAATCAACGGCCCAGATCAAGCCACGTGTCCGGAAGTTGGACCGGCGCGGTCAGCGCGGGCGTCGTCCGATCGCCGCTAACGTCACGCGTGACGTCAGCCGGGGGCCCGCTTGTTAGTGGCCTTGCCCACCGTGCGGTGACGTCATCTGTGATGTCACGCTGACGTCACGGTGCGGCCCGCGTGTCAGTACCGTGTGGCCGAGGCGCGGTGACGTTAGCGCTGACGTCACCCGAGGGGTCCCACATGTCAGTGAGACATGTGCCCGTGGGCCGTGTCCACGGTGGGTCGAGCCCGAGCCGTGGACCAAGTCCATGGACCCATTGATGTCATGCTGACGTCATAATTCAATTTTTTAATAGAAAAATAATTCGGTGGAAATTCAAATCCCGTGCTGACGTCATGCTGACGCAATAAATGGATTTTTCAATAGAAAAATAAATTAATTAATTCGGTTTATTGATTTATTTGAATTTTCAAACTTCAAACGCTTATAACTTTTGCGTTTCAACTCCGATTTGAACAATTCCAATTTCTTAATTTTTATAAAAATGAGATTTACTTAAATATGAATTGTAATAAATTTTTGAATATGAAATTTTCTCTGTTCTTATTTAATTAATAGATTCTTTAAACTTTAAACTGTTATAACTTTTGCATTTTAACTCCGATTTGGGCGATTCAAATTTCTAAAAATTTGTAAAATTATGCTCTTCCTGTTTATGGACTTTACTTGAATTTTTGAGCAATGTGTATGTACAGTTTTATTTATTTATTTCTATTTGCGCGCGTTACGAGTAGACGTTGAAGTACCCGAGGGTTTCAAAGGTGAAGTGTTGACCCAAGAGCCAGCTCAAGATCAAGAACAAGTACTTTTTGAAGGCAAGTTATGCTTTGACCATATTGATCCCATTTTTGAAATTAACTTAATTTAAATTATTGCATGCTAATTTAATTAGAAATTATTTAAATTATTTGTGGGAATTAGATAAATGCTAAATTGCAGTATGACACCTTGACTATTTAATTATGTGCCATGAGCCCTTGCCCCCCTAGTTGTGGAATATTTATAGTTGGACATTAGTAAATTGCCAACATTGGGTATTTAGATCATTGTAGTATATTGCTTAGACCTACTACGTGCACATGACATGGTTTCGGACAATCAAATATTAATATTGACTTGATGAGATATTGAACCTGTTTTGGAGAAGTATCACGTGTTGTGATTGTTGATGGCACGTGGTGCATGGTAAGCAACTGGGTTTGATAAATAGATTTGGACCGGGGCAAGTGGCAAGAATGATATGGTGGGCCATGAGTGGCACCGGGGATGTCGTTTTGGTTCTTTGGGTAGTCTTGCCCTGGTCATCCTAAGGACTTAACCTTGCAAGCCTTGATCTGGGTCAAGCGTGCAACCACATGTCCGCAATGGGACAGACCTAGTTGGGTAAGTTACTAACAACTTGTGTATGGTACCTCAGGGTGTCAACTACACCTTTTGTGTAGCTTGAAAGGGGAGCGTAGCAGTGCTATGGCATGGTACCCGTCCAACGGTATGTCGGTCCCATACTTCGCCTCTGTTAAGGGAAGGGATGGTGTATGACAAAAGCCGGAGAGGTTCACTTGTTTAGTTTGCGGTCTCTGAAAGGCTTTGTTACAATCACTTGCCCTTGTGGTGTTTGACTGTATCTTGTTGGTAAAGTGCATAACCTCTGCAGAGTGTAAAATCTATTCGAATAGCCGTGTCCGTGGCACTGGACATTGCTTGGGGATTACAGTCAAGGGTTAGACTTTCATGAAAATAACTTGGACTTGGAAAGTTTGGTTGGGTTAAATGATGACGTTGATGGAAATGTGGATTATGAAAGGAAAAGTGTTTACTTAACTCCTGGAAAAGTTATTGATATAATCTTTACATTTACTGCTTTCGAATCTACTTATGCTACTTGTTAACTGCGATTTTACTGCAAATGTACCTATTAGCCTATTCTTTGTAATAAGACATGCATATAGAATACTAGCTGCATTCTGTGCATGACTTGCTGAGTACCAAGTACTCACCCTTGCCACAATACAACATCAGTTGAAGGAGAAGCGACGCCAGCTTTGGAAGAAGAACTTCAGGAGGAGCCGTCTACTTAGGGAGCAAGCCCAGTCAGTTTCCTGTGGTATACTGGATGGCGCCACGTTGATGCTTTTATTCCGCTGCAATTTATTTCCTTAATAAGTTTTCATCCTGTGTGGCGTACACTTGTAACTTGACCATAAGGTCGAGCAACCAGTTTGGTTTCTTAATTAGAGTACTTTATTACTATCGAGGTGTATGATTGTGATATTTACCGATGCTGAGACTGTGTGCACTAGCGTGATCCTAGACTAGTGCTGCATACACAGAGGGTCCGAATTTGCAAATTCGGGTCCCAACACAAATTCTGCATCAGAAAAAGCTCTAAGGGATAGACAGGAGGAGGAAGAGTACCAGACACCATAGTCAATGGTAGCGCTACGGTACCTGAAGATGCGCTTCACCGCCTGGCGGTGAGATACGCGAGGAGAAGCCTGAAATTGACCACAAAGACATACTGAGAAATGTATGTCAAGTCTCGAAGCTATGAGATACAAGTGGGAGCCGATCATGCTTCAAAACTCCTTCTGATCAACTGGCTCACCATCATCATCAGGCTTGAGGAAAGCAGTGGTGGCCATAGGAGTCATGACTGGCTTCCCGTCAGACATCAAAGCG
The DNA here is from genome assembly GCA_036346355.1 of Rhipidocladum racemiflorum. Taxonomy (NCBI): domain Eukaryota; kingdom Viridiplantae; phylum Streptophyta; class Magnoliopsida; order Poales; family Poaceae; genus Rhipidocladum; species Rhipidocladum racemiflorum. The sequence continues at coordinate 29,620,640 of CM070571.1, forward strand.
CTTGAGGAGGTCTCGAGTGTACTTGCCTTGATGCAAGAATGTACCCTCTTGAGTCTGTTTGATCTGAAAGCCATGGAAGTAGCTCAACTCGCCCATCATGCTCATCTCGAACTCAGTACTCATCACATCTGAGAACTGAGTAATGAGCGAATGCGAAGATCCACTGAAGATGATGTCATCGACAAAGATCTGGACTAGGAGAAAGTCCGTATCAGAATGTTTGACGAACAGAGTCTTGTCCACTTGACCCATATGAAAATCATGACTCAAGAGGTAGGACTTAAGCCTCTCATACTAAGCTCGTGGAGCTTGCTTAAGTCCATACAAAGCTTTGGAAAGCTTGAATACATGGCTAGGGTACTTGGGGTTCTCAAATCCTGGAGGCTGTCTGACATACACCTCTTCCTCAATGAAGCCATTGAGGAATGCACTCTTGACATCCATTTGATAAAGCTTGAAGCCCTTGGATGCTGCGAATGCATGTAGGATCGTGATGGTCTCTAGTTTAGCTATAGGGGCAAAAGTCTCCTCGAAGTCGAGACCCTCGACCTGAGTGAAACCATGAGCGACTAGCCTAGCCTTGTTTCGAACTACAAAAACATCCCCACTCTACTTGTTTTTGAACACCCATTTGGTCCCAATGACGTTGTGACCAGAAGGGGGCTCGACAAGCTTCCAAACTTGGTTCTTCTCAAAGTTTTCTAGTTCCTCATGCATAACATTAATCCAAGATTCATCAAATAGTGCATGAGAAATATCCTTCGTCTCAAAAGAGGCAACAAAGGCATAGTGAATGAGCTCACTGAATGTGGCGGGGAGGTAACTCACTCAAACAGATCTCCAATGATCTGTTTAGGTGGATGAGCTCACTGAATGTGGCGGGGAGGTCTAGAAGCAGAAGTCACCTCTACCCCTCACGTGGGAGAAGTAGGAACAGAGCCACTTGCTACTGATGAGTCTAAGGGTAAAGGCTGATCTGCCTGAGGTGCGGAGATGGAAACTGGAGGTACCTTAGGTGCAGGAATGGAGACTGGATCAGGCAAGATGCCTTTATTTTCATCATCATCATCCTCTGTGAAGAAAGACTAGGAAAGAGGAGAAGAGCCTAAAATGTCTGGTCTAGCACCTAGACTAGCCTCATCAAAGGTCACTTCACAGGTCTCTATCATCCTACCCAAGTCTACAGCCCAAATCCTATAGCTACGGGAAGAAGTCGAGTAACCCAGAAAGATCTCGTAAGCAGAGCGTGACTCGAACTTATCTAGGTTCCCAGACTTGAAGAAGAAGCACTTGCAATCAAAAACATGAAAATGAGACACACTGGGCTTTCGCCCATATCTCAACTCATAAGAAGTGAAGTGCAAGTATGCCGTAAGAAAAACTCTATTAGTAACATGGCATGCCATAGCTACAGCCTCAGCCCAAAACTTCCTAGGAGTATTTTACTCATCTAGCATCGTCCTGGCCATCTCTATCAGAGTCCTGTTCTTCCTCTCCACTACACCATTCTACTGAGGGACGTATGGAAAAGAAAACTAATGCTCTATGCCTAGCTCCTCACAGAAGCTACTAAAGTAGGAGTTCTTAAACTCTATGCCATTGTCACTGTGGATCATTCATAAGGCACTTGGAAGCTCAATGGATAACCTACGGACCAAACCCCTAAAATGTGAGAAAGACTCATCCTTCGAGGCCATGAAGAACATTCAAGAATGCCTCGAGAAATCATCGACTATGACAAGAATGTACCACTTCCCTCCCTCTGACTACACTCTAGCTGGACCAATCATGTCCATGTGCAAGAGCTATCCTGGTGCATCAGTCATCACTCGAGTGACTGGGCGATGAGAAGCAGCGAATACAACAGTTTCTGTACCTGCGGGTACCGAACCTTTGTTTCGGAGAGTACTTCGCTGACAAAGTAGACCAGCCTCTGCACCTTGAAGACGCGGCCTTCCTCCGCCCGCTCCACGACCAGTGCCGCACTGACGACTTGGGTCGTGGCGGCGATGTAGAGGAGCAATGGCTCTTGCGGTTCTGGGGCAACCAATACTGGACGCGAAGTCAAGAATGCCTTCAGTCGACTGAATGCTTCCTGAGCTTCTTGGGTCCAGCAGAAATGATCGAATTTCTTCAATAGCTTGTAAAGTTGCATCCCGCGCTCGCCGAGGCGAGACACAAAGCGGCTTAGAGACGCGAGACACCCCATCAGCCTCTGGACCCCCTTCAGGTCATTGATCGGCCCCATCCTCATGACGGCAGAGATCTTATCGTGGTTGGCTTCGATGCCGCGCTCGGAGACGATGAAGCCGAGCAGCTTTCCCTTCGGGACTCCGAAAACGCACTTCTCGGGGTTGAGCTTTATGCGAAACTGCCGAAGGTTCACAAAGGTTTCCTCCAGGTCGGTGATGAGGTTGTCGGCCTTCCTGGTCTTGATGACAATGTCATCGACGTAGGCTTCGATGTTACGGCCTATTTGGTCGGAGAAACACGCTTGCATATACCACTAGTATGTAGCGCCCGCGTTCTTCAGACCAAAGGGCATCGTGACGTAACAGTACGAGCCATACGGAGTGATGAAGGAGGTCGCGAGCTGGTCGGACTCCTTCATCGCGATCTGGTGGTAGCCCGAGTAGGCGTCCAGAAAGGAAAGGGATTCACACCCGGCGGTGGAATCTACAACTTGGTCGAGGCGAGGCAATGGGAACGGGTCATTCGGACAGGCCTTGTTGAGGCTCGTGTAGTCAACACACATCCTCCATTGCCTGGACTTTTTCTTTACAAGGACAGGATTGGCGAGCCACTCGGGGTGACGCACTTCCCTTACAAAGCCAGCGGCCAAAAGCTTGGCTATTTCTTCCCCAATGGCCCGGCGCTTTTCTTCGTCGAAACGATGCAGGCATTGGGCGACCGGTCTGGAGCCCGGTCGGATGTTCAAGGAGTGCTCGGTGGCTTCCTTCGGAACTCCTGGCATGTCCGAGGGTCTCCAGGCGAAGACGTCCCGGTTTGCTCGGAGGAAGTCGACGAGCGCGCTTTCCTATTTGGCAGGGAGAGCGGCCCCGATCCGTACGGTCTTGGTGGGATCCTCGGTATCGACCGCGACCTCCTTCACGTCCTCCGCAGACTTGAAGGAGCTAAGCCCTGACTTGCAGGAGTCGGGGGCGGACTCGGGGGCGCTTCCCTGGAAGCGGGCGAGCTCGGCGGACGCGACGATCGCCGAGGCCAACTCACAACTGCTCTGTTTGCAGCTGTAGGCGAGCTGAAAAGATGAGGCCATGGTAACGACACCCTGTGGCCCCGGCATCTTCAGCTTGAGGTATGTGTAGTTGGGGACCGCCATGAACTTGGTGTAGCATGGCCTCCCGAGGATGGCGTGGTAGGAGCCGGGAAAATCCACAACCTCAAAGGTGAGGTTCTCGGTGCGGAAGTTGTCCGAGCTCCCGAAGGTGACGGGCAGGTCGACCTGCTCGAGCGGATGGGCCTGTTGGCCTAGGAAGACGCAGTGGAAAGGCGCCTTGCTAGGCCGGAGGGCGGAGCGAGGGACCCCCAGGGCGTCTAAGGTCTCAACATACATGATGTTGAGGCCACTGCCACCGTCCATGAGCACCTTGGTCAGGCGCTTCATCCCCATGATGGGGTCGACGACGAGCGGGTAGCGCCCCGGATGCGGGACATGATCAGGGTGGTCGGTCCGATCGAAGGCGATCGGGCACTCTGACCACCGCAGGTAGCTGGGCACGGCGGGGGTCGCTGCGTGGACCTCCCGAAAGGTGATCTTGGTCCGACGCTTGTCAGCGTAGCATGCTGCCCCTCCGAAGATCATGAGGCAACCATCGAGCTGTGGGAACTCGTCGGTCGTCTCGTCCCCCTTTGCCCCGGCGTCGGGCGCCGGGTCGCGCTTCTTCCCCTTGCCCCACGACGTCGTGGGGTTTCTGGAAAGAAACCGCTTCAGGACTTCGCAGTCCCGGTACTTGTGTTTGACAGGATAGTCGTGGTTCGGGCATGGACTATCCATCAATTTCTCGAAACGGTCGGGCGCCTGCCATGTCTGCTGCTTGGCAGGGCGGTCGGCAGCGGCGACCATGCGGCCTTCACGGCCTTGCTTCCCCTTCTGTTTCTTCTTGTCGGAGCGATCGGAAGGGGCGCTGTCCTCGGAGCCGGAAGCTTTGTGGGCCACCTTCCTTTCAAAGATGGCCCCCACGGCCTCCTCGCCAGAGGCGTGGTTGGTGGCAATGTCGAGGAGCTCCTTGGTGGTCCGGGGCTTTGCAGCCCAGCTTGTGGACCAGAGCCTCGCAGGTAGTGCCGTAAATGAACGCCCCGACGACGTCGGCGTCGCGGATGTTGGGGAGCTCGTTGCACTGCTGTGAGAAGCGGCGGATGTAGTCCCGGAGGGTTTCCCCCGGCTGCTGCTTGCAGCTCTTCAAATTCCAGGAGTTGCCAGGGCGTTTGTACGTGCCCTGGAAGTTTCCGACGAAGAGGTTCGTCAGGTCGGCCCAGCTGCCGATAGTGTCCGCGGGCAGGTACTCGAGCCAGGCTCAGGCAGAGTCCGCGAGGTAGATGGGGAGGTACTGGATGATGAAGAAATCATCTGTCGCTCCCCCCGCCCGGCAGGTGAGCCAGTAGTCTTCTAACCAAACATTGGGGTTCGTTGCCCCTGTGTATTTGGCTATATTGACTGGGGCCTGGAACATGACTGGGAAATTGGCGTTATGGATGGCGCGGGTGAACGCCCGCGGTCCGGGGCCATCGGGACCCAGATCACGGTGGTCGCATCGCCCGCTGTCCGCAACCTATGATGATGCGGCTGCGTCGGCGACTCTCCTCTGCGCCTGAAGGGTGGCGCGGATGTCACGGTTGTCCCCCAAGCGGTGACACACCGGGGTGCGTGATGCCTGGGGGAGCTCTTGATGCGGGACTGTTCTCGCCGGGCTCCGATGACCCTGCGAAGGGGAGTGGCCCGGGCGGTCCGTGGCTGTGCTCGAGTGTCAGGAACCAGAACCCTGGGCGTGCTGCACGACAGCACGCTCCACCAGCCCCCGAAGGTTCTGGTATGTGGCCTTGGCATCCGGGTTCGTCGGCTCAGGTAGCCCACGAAGCGGCATTGCTGCTGCAGCGACGTTTTGGTTGGCGTGGGGGAAGAACGGGAGGTCATCCGTCCCCTCGGCCAACTGGCGATGGACCTGGCATGCACGTGCGTGCGCGCCGGAGGCCATCGGCGGCTCGGGCTGACGTCGCTCCAGGTCGGCCTGGAGTTTGTCGCGCTCGGCCTTACGGGCCTCGAGCTCCTCACGTTGCCATTGGAGGTCAGCGAGGCGAGCCTGGAGGCCCACGTCGTCCTCCCGCCGGGACCCGTCTCCCCGTGCTTCGTCGCGCGGGAGGAGGGTTCCAGGAGTTGTGGGGGTGGCGGATGGCTCCGTCGCGCCCGCCATGTTGCACTCGCGGGAGTACGCCATGCGTGTGGGGTGCTCCCTGTCGGAGCTAGAGCTGTGGCTGGAGGAGTCCCCTAGCAGGTCGTGGAGGGAAGTCGGCATGTAGCCGGTCATGGCCACGAGCCGGGAGCCCGTGGAAGGCGGGACCGTCGTCCGTCGCGATTCGCACGCAGCGTCACGAGAGGTGATGCCGGTGCGTGGTAAGCCCACCTCTGAGGCCCGCGCCGGGGCCTCGAGGCGAAGGTTGCCGAGGATATCGGTGACCGTGAAGGGAATATGCCCGAGAGGCAATAATAAATTGTTTATTATCATATTCCATGTTTATAATAGATGTTTATTTCTCATGCTAAAATTGTATTAATCGGAAACGTTAATACATGTGTGTTTAATAAACAAAAGGGTTCCTAGTAAAGCCTCTTTTTAAACTAGCTCGTTGATTAACTGATGATCAAGGTTTCCTAATCATGAACATTGGATGTTGTTAATAACGGGGTCATGTCATTAGAAGAATGATGTGATGAACATACACCCAAGTTGGTATAGCAAATTCGATCAAGTCATTTAGTTTGTTGCTGTATCAAACACATACGAAATAGCTCTTTTCCTTAGACCATGAGATCATGTCAATCACTAACTCCGGAAGAGTACTTTGATGACATCAAACGTCACGCCGTAACAAGGTGACTATAAAGATGGATTTAGGTACTATGAAAGTATTAGTTGAGGCTCATGAATCAAGAGTGGGATTTGTCCATCCAGATGACAGAGAGATATACTCTGGGCCCTCTCGGTGATATTACATAGACATCGCTTGCAAGCATGTGACTAGGTCACAAGAATGTTATATCACGAACGAGTAAAGAGTACTTGTCGAACGGATCGAACTAGGTATAGTTGATACTGATGATCGGATCCCGGACAAGTAAAATATCGTGAGACAAAAGGAATTGGTTATGTCGTTTCTGGTTTACGCGATCACTAGTTCATCGTTGAGTGAATGGGAGTCATTATGGATCTCGGATCCGCCGATGATTATTGATCTGAGAGGTGTCTCAATCATGTCCATTTTATTCACGAACCGTAGGGTGACACACTTAAGGTTCATCGATGTATTTGAGTGGATACGAAACACCGAAGAAAAGTATGGACAAGATAGGATCAAGCTTTGAGTATCGCGGAATAGTTTCGGATATCGGAATAGTTAAAGGGGTATGCGTTAATGTTTGTTAATTAAAAGAATTAACAAATATTAAAATATCTGAAATAAAAATGTTTTATTTATTTATGGGAGAAAACCCTTTCATTTCTTGAGTGGGGTTTTAATGGAAACCAAAGTGGGTTGATTTAAGTGAGTGGAGAGATCACTCACATGAAGAGAGGGAGGGCAAGGGGCACCCCCCCATGCGCCGGCCACCCCTTGGCCTTGCCTCCTCCTCCTCGTATAAAAGGGAGGGAGGAGCTCCTCTTTGTTGTTCATCCATTTGACCCTTTGGTTGGTCCATTCTCCTTCCTCCTGCCGATCCGCTTTTTCGAGCCGTGGCTTATGCGGCGCCGCTGAAATTATTTCTCCACCACCACCACCACTAAGTCAGAGTGTTGTTGGAGTTTTTCGGGATCCTCTAATTCCGCTGACCCGCTTGAACGAGGGATTGGAGGTCATCGTTGATCCGTACGTGTGACCAAGTACGGAGGCGCTGCCGTTTGTGGCGCTCATCTTCGCGACTTCGAAGTCGGGAGTGTACCTCTACATCAACCACGTTTGTTTGCGGGAACGTTATTCCCGCTTTCGGTCTACGAGGGTGAGTCCTTCTGAAACCGTTTACTTGCATCTCCTAGATATGATCTTGGTGTTTGGTTGCAATCGTAGGAAAATTTTTGTTTTCCTTGCTTCGAAACCCATCAGTGGTATCAGAGCCGGGTTTATGCGTAGATGTTTTGTACGGTTTAAAACACATGTGGATGTGGGCGTTGATGATCATGTTATTGCATACTTTCGTGTATTTTGGATCATGGTGGCATAGTGGGATTTGAAGCGGCCCGGACTAACCTTACATGTCCTCGCACATGAGACTTGTTCCACGCCGACATGCAACTAGTATTGCATAAGTGGCTTTATGTGTCTGCTTTCTCCTACTATAGTCATGATCTAATTTACAACGGTTTGCTAATAATGTTTTTATCACCGTTGTGGTTCTTGTTCGTAGGTAAGAACAGTTTTTCCTAGAAAGCCCAAAACCACGTAAAATATGCAAAAATAAATTAGAGGCGTCTAACTTGTTTTTGCAGGGCTTGTGATGTGATATGGTCATTGATACAAAGATTGTTGTATGAAATGAAATTTATTGTAAATTTAAACAACCGGCAGGAGCCATTTGGTTGTTTTTTCTTTTTATGGCCTGCGTGCTAAATATATGTCCATGTGATATATTGTAATGGAGGAAGACAATCAAGATGGCAGCATCATGGACCTTGGTGCCATGCCGGTGGAATGATGGAGATCATACCATGTCGCACAAGATGGAGATCAAGTGCTGAAAGGACCATATCATATCACTTTATTCATGCATGTGATGTTAATCCTTTTATGCATCTTATTTTGCTTGGATATGATCACGTCGATAGCACTATAAGATGATCCCTCCAAATTAATATCAAGATAATAATGTGTTCTTCCATAGTATGCACCGTTAAGAAAGTTCGTCGTTTCGAAGCACCACGTGATGATCGGGTGTGATAGACTCTACGTTCGCATACAACGGGTGTAAGCCAGATTTACACACGCAAATACTTTGGTTCTACTTGGCGAGCCTAGCATGTACAGACATGGCCTCGGAACACGAACCGAAAGGTAAAGCATGAGTCATATGGATGATATGATGAACATATTGATGTTCGCCTTTGAAACTATGTCGTTTCTCGTGATGATCGGTTTCGGTATAGTGAATTTGGTTCATGTAATCACTAAAGACAACTAGAGGGATGTTGTTTTTAAGTGGGAGTTCTCGTAGTAATTTTGAATTAACATTGAACTTAATCTATTATGAACTTAGTCTAAATAACTTTGCAAATACGTTGTAGATGGCACCCCCTATTTTCAATTTCAATCTGTTCATGGAGAAAGAGAAACTAGCCACCAATGGTAGCAACTTTACCAACTGGGCCCTTAACCTGAGGATTCTCTCGGCGCAGCTCAAAGGAGCTATGTGCTAGAAGCGCCACCGGGTGCCCCGCCTACCGATGATGCCCCAGAAGGAGAAAAATGTTTTCTTGACTCGCAAGGAGGACCACAGCTTTAGTTCAATGCGGCATTTTGTATGGCCTTGAGCCTGAGTCATAAAACGTTTCGAGCACAGCAATGCTTTTGATACAATGAGAGAGTTGAAAATGATCTTCGACACCCATGCCGCAATAGAGAGTTATGAAGCTTCAGAAAAGTTCTTTAGCTGCATGATGGAGGAAAACAGCTCCGTTAGTGAGCACGTACTCAAAATGTCTGGGTACGCCGATAAACTCATAGCTTTGGGAATAACGATCCCCATTGAGCTAGGAATTCATCGTGTTCTCCAGTCTCTGCCACCAAGCTACAAGAGCTTTGTGATGAACTACAACATGCAGGGCATGAAGAAGTCTCTCCCCGAGCTTCTGTCAATGCTGAAAACTGCTGAAGTGGAGATCAAGAAGGAACATCAAGTGTTGATGGTCCAAAAGACTATCAGTTTCAAGAAGAATGGCAAGAAAGGCAAGGCTAAGGGAAACATCTGAGAAGAAGACCAAGGCTGGCCCTAAGTCAGATACTGAATGTTTTTACTGCAAGGGCACTGGGCACTGGAAGCGCAACTGCCCAAAATATCTGGCTGATAAGAAGGACGGGAAAGTGAGCAAAGGTATATATGATATACATGTTATTGATGTGTATCTTACTAGTACTCGCAGTAGTACCTGGGTATTTGATACCGGTTCGGTTGCTAACATATGTAACTCGAAAAAGGAGCTAAGGAATAAGCGACAACTAGCAAAGGATGAGGTAATGATGCGCATCGGCAATGGATCAAAAGTTGATGTGATCGCCGTCGGGACGCTACCTATCCAATTACCATCAGGATTAGTTATAAACATAAATAATTGTTATTTAGTGCCTGCGTTAAGCATGAACATCATATCTGGATCTTGTTTAATGCGAGACGGTTATTCATTTAAGTCTGAGAACAATGGTTGTTCAATTTATATGAATAATATCTTTTATGGTCATGCACCTGAAAAGAATGGTTTATTTATTTTGAATCTTGATAATAGTACACATGTTCATAATGTAAATGCCAAAAGAATTAAGTTGAATGATGATATTGCTGCATATATGTGGCATTGCCGCTTATGTCATATTGGTGTTAAACGCATGAAGAAGCTCCATTCTGATGGACTACTAGAATCACTTGATTATGAATCATTTGAAACATGTGAACCATGCCTCATGGGCAAGATGACTAGAACCCCGCTTTCCTGGTACAATGGAGCGGGCAACCGACTTATTGGAAATCATACATACCGATGTGTGTGGTCCAATGAGTGTGTCGGTAGCGTGGTGGATATCGTTACTTGTTACTTTCACGGATGATTTGAGTAGATATGGATATATTTACTTAATAAAACACAAGTCTGAAACATTTGAAAAGTTCAAAGAATTTCAGAGTGAAGTAGAAAATCATCGTAATGTAAAGATCAAATTTCTACGATCTGATCGTGGAGGAGAGTATCTTAGTTACGAGTTTGGCACACACATGAGACAATGTGGAATAATTTCACAACTCACTCCTGCTGGAACACCACAGCGTAATGGTGTATCCGAGCGTCGCAATCATACTTTATTGGATATGGTTCGATCTATGATGTCCATTACAGATTTGCCACTTTCATTTTGGGGTCATGCACTAGAAACAACTGCATTCACTTTAAATAGGGCACCATCTAAATCCGTTGAAACGACACCGTATGAATTATGGTTTGGCAACAAACCTAAGCTGTCATTTCTAAAAGTTTGGGGATGCGATGTTTATGTGAAGAAACTTCAACCTGATAAACTCGAACCCAAAGCGGAAAAATGCGTCTTCATAGGATACCCTAAAGAAACAATTGGGTACACCTTCTATCACAGATCCGAGGGCAAGGTTTTCGTTGCCAAGAATGGATCCTTTTTGGAGAAAGAGTTTCTCTCGAAAGGTGTGAGTAGTAGGAAGGTAAAACTCGACGAGGTTGTTGAACCTTCTCTTCATGGAATGGAAAGTGCAACAGCGCCGGAAGTTGTTTCGGAGTTGACTTCACCAAATGAAGTGGGAACTAATGATAAGGATCATGAAACTCCGAAAGAGAACACTACCGCACCTCGCAGGTCAACAAGAGCGCATAATGCTCCTGACTTTTATGTTCCTACTATGAATGTCATGGTAGTTGAGAATGATGACCCTGCGACGTATGATGAAGCGATGATGAGCCCAGATTCCGACAAATGGCTAGAAGCCATGAAATCCGAAATGGGATCCATGTATGAAAACCAAGTATGGACTTTGGTGGACCTACCCAATGACCGTATGGCCGTTGAGAACAAATGGATTTTCAAAAAGAAAATAGACGCTGATGGTAATGTGACCGTCTATAAAGCTCGACTTGTCGCAAAGGGTTTTCGACAAATTCAAGGAGTTGACTACGATGAGACTTTCTCACCCGTAGCGATGCTAAAGTCTGTAAGGATAATGTTAGCAATTGCTGCATTTTTCGATTATGAAATCGCGATGGATGTAAAAACTGCGTTCCTTAATGGAAACATTGAGGAAGAGTTGTATATGATACAACCCAAAGGTTTTGTTGATCCTAAGGATGCTAATAAGGTATGCAAACTTCAGCGATCCATTTATGGACTGAAGCAAGCATCACGAAGTTGGAATCTCCGTTTTGATGAGGTAATCAAAGAGTTTGGATTTGTCCAAACTTACGGAGAATCTTGTGTTTACAAGAAAGTGAGTGGGAGCTCTATAGCATTTCTGATATTATATGTGGATGACATATTGTTGATAGGAAATGATATAGAACTTTTGAAAAGTGTAAAAGATTACTTAAACAGTAAGTTTTCAATGAAGGACCTTGGTGAAGCGGCATATATTTTAGGCATCAAAATCTATAGAGATAGATCGAGGCAGCTTGACTGGCTATCACAAAGTACATATCTTGACAAGATTCTAAAGAAATTTAGAATGGACGAAAGTAAGAAAGGGTTCTTACCTATGATGCAAGGCAAGGCGTTGAGTAAGACTCAGAGTCCATTTACAAGCAGAAGATAGAGAAGTAATGAATAAGATTCCCTATGCTTGACCATAGGCTCTATCATGTATGCTATGTTGTGTACAAGACCAGATGTGGCACATGCTATTAGTTTGACTAGCAGATACCAGTCTGATCCAGGTTTTGAACACTGGACGGCGGTCAAGAATATCTTTAAGTACTTAAGAAGAACTAAGGATATGTTTCTCATATATGGTGGTGAAGAAGAGCTCATCGCAAAATGTTACGTCGACGCTAGCTTTGACACTGATCCGGATGACTCTAAGTCTCAATCCGGGTACATTTTTGAAATGAATGGAGGAAGCGATGAGCTGGAGAAGTTCCAAGCAATCTGTGGTGGCAGGATCTTCAACGAGGCGGAATATATTGCCGCTTGTAAGCGGCGAGGAAGCGGTTTGGATGAAGATGTTCATATCCGAACTAGGTGTGGTTCCGAGTGCATTGGACCCGATGATTATCTATTGTGACAACAATGGTGCCATAGCCAATGCTAAAGAACCAAGGTCACACAAGAATTCCAAGCATATTAAGCGCCGGTTTCACTCCATCCGTGAACATGTCAAGGATGGTGATGTAAAGATTTGCAAAGTGCACACAGATCTGAATGTGGCAGACGCATTGACTAAAGCTCTCCTAAGGGCAAAACATGATCAGCACCAGAACTCAATGGGTGTTAGAATCATCACAATGTAATCTAGATTATTGACTCTAGTGCAAGTGGGAGACTGAAGGGAATATGCCCGAGAGGCAATAATAAATTGTTTATTATCATATTCCATGTTTATAATAGATGTTTATTTCTCATGCTAAAATTGTATTAATCGGAAACGTTAATACATGTGTGTTTAATAAACAAAAGTGTTCCTAGTAAAGCCTCTTTTTAAACTAGCTCGTTGATTAACTGATGATCAAGGTTTCCTGATCATGAACTTTGGATGTTGTTAATAACGGGGTCATGTCATTAGAAGAATGATGTGATGAACATACACCCAAGTTGGTATAGCAAATTCGATCAAGTCATTTAGTTTGTTGCTGTATCAAACACATACGAAATATCTCTTTTCCTTAGACCATGAGATCATGTCAATCACTAACTCCTAAGAGTACTTTGATGACATCAAAGCGTCACTCCGTAACAAGGTGACTATAAAGATGGATTTAGGTACTATGAAAGTATTAGTTGAGGCTCATGAATCAAGAGTGGGATTTGTCCATCCGGATGATGAGAGAGATATACTCTGGCCCTCTCGGTGATATTACATAGACATCGCTTGCAAGCATGTGACTAGGTCACAAGAATGTTATATCACGGAACGAGTAAAGAGTACTTGTCGATAGCAGGATCGAACTAGGTATAGTTGATACTGATGATCGGATCCCGGACAAGTAAAATATCATGAGACAAAAGGAATTGGTTATGTCGTTTACGGTTTCTGCGATCACTAGTTCATCGTTGAGTGAATGGGAGTCATTATGGATCTCCGGATCCTGGCGATGATTATTGATCGAGAGGTGTCTCAATCATGTCCATTTTATTCACGAACCGTAGGGTGACACACTTAAGGTTCATCGATGTATTTGAGTGGATACGAAACAGGAGAAAAGTATGGACAATCTGAGGATTTATTTGAGTATCGCCGGAATAGTTTGAGATATCGGAATAGTTAAAGGGGTATCGTTAATGTTTGTTAATTAAAAGAATTAACAAATATTAAAATATCTGAAATAAAAATGTTTTATTTATTTATGGGAGAAAACCCTTTCATTTCTTGAGTGGGGTTTTAATGGAAACCAAAGTGGGTTGATTTAAGTGAGTGGAGAGATCACTCACATGAAGAGAGGAGGGCAAGGGCACCCCATGCGCCGGCCACCCCTTGGCCTTGCCTCCTCCTCCTCGTATAAAAGGGAGGGAGGAGCTCCTCTCTTTGTTGTTCATCCATTTGACCCTTTGGTTGGTCCATTCTCCTTCCTCCTGCTGATCCGTTTTTCGAGCTGTGGCTTATGCGAAGCGCTGCTGAAATTATTTCTCCACCACCACCACCACTAAGCTGTAGTGTTGTTGGAGTTTTTCGGGGATCCTCTACTTCCGCTGCCCCGCTGGAACGAGGGATTGGAGGTCATCGTTGATCCGTACGTGTGACCAAGTACGGAGGCGCTGCCGTTTGTGGCGCTCATCTTCGCGACTTCGAAGTCGGGAGTGTACCTCTACATCAACCACGTTTGTTTGCGGGAACGTTATTCCCGCTTTCGGTCTACGAGGGTGAGTCCTTCTGAAACCGTTTACTTGCATCTCCTAGATATGATCTTGGTGTTTGGTTGCAATCGTAGGAAAATTTTTGTTTTCCTTGCTTCGAAACCCATCAGTGGTATCAGAGCCAGGTCTATGCGTAGATGTTTTGTACGGTTTAAAACACATGTGGATGTGGGCGTTGATGATCATGTTATTGCATACTTTCGTGTATTTTGGATCATGGTGGCATAGTGGGATTTGAAGCGGCCCGGACTAACCTTACATGTCCTCGCACATGAGACTTGTTCCACGCTCGACATGCAACTAGTATTGCATAAGTGGCTTTGCGGGTGTCTGTTTCTCCTACTATAGTCATGATCTAATTTACAACGGTTTGCTAATAATGTTTTTATCACCGTTGTGGTTCTTGTTCGTAGGTAAGAACAGTTTTTCCTAGAAAGCCCAAAACCACGTAAAATATGCAAAAATAAATTAGAGGCGTCTAACTTGTTTTTGCAGGGCTTGTGATGTGATATGGTCATTGATACAAAGATTGTTGTATGAAATGAAATTTATTGTAAATTTAAACAACTGGCAGGAGCCATTTGGTTGTTTTTTTTCTTTTATGGCCTGCGTGCTAAGTATATGTCCATGTGATATATTGTAATGGAGGAAGACAATCAAGATGGCAGCATCATGGACCTTGGTGCCATGCCGATGGAATGATGGAGATCATACCATGTCGCACAAGATGGAGATCAAGTGCTGAAAGGACCATATCATATCACTTTATTCATGCATGTGATGTTAATCCTTTTATGCATCTTATTTTGCTTGGATATGATCACGTCGATAGCACTATAAGATGATCCCTCCAAATTAATATCAAGATAATAATGTGTTCTTCCATAGTATGCACCGTTAAGAAAGTTCGTCGTTTCGAAGCACCACGTGATGATCGGGTGTGATAGACTCTACGTTCGCATACAACGGGTGTAAGCCAGATTTACACACGCAAATACTTTGGTTCTACTTGGCGAGCCTAGCATGTACAGACATGGCCTCGGAACACGAACCGAAAGGTAAAGCATGAGTCATATGGATGATATGATGAACATATTGATGTTCGCCTTTGAAACTATGTCGTTTCTCATGATGATCGGTTTCGGTATAGTGAATTTGGTTCATGTAATCACTAAGGACAACTAGAGGGATGTTGTTTTTAAGTGGGAGTTCTCGTAGTAATTTTGAATTAACATTGAACTTAATCTATTATGAACTTAGTCTAAATAACTTTGCAAATACGTTGTAGATGGCACCCCCTATTTTCAATTTCAATCTGTTCATGGAGAAAGAGAAACTAGCCACCAATGGTAGCAACTTTACCAACTGGGCCCTTAACCTGAGGATTCTCCTCAGCGCAGCTCAAAGGAGCTATGTGCTAGAAGCGCCACTGGGTGCCCCGCCCGCTGATGATGCCCCCGAGAAGGAGAAAAATGTTTTCTTGACTCGCAAGGAGGACCACAGTTTAGTTCAATGCGGCATTTTGTATGGCCTTGAGCCTGAGCTGCGAAAACGTTTCGAGCACAGCAATGCTTTTGATACAATGAGAGAGTTGAAAATGATCTTCGACACCCATGCCGCAGTAGAGAGTTATGAAGCTTCAGAAAAGTTCTTTAGCTGCATGATGGAGGAAAACAGCTCCGTTAGTGAGCACGTACTCAAAATGTGCAGATGCGCCGATAAACTCATAGCTTTGGGAATAACGATCCCCATTGAGCTAGGAATTCATCGTGTTCTCGATCTCTACCACCAAGCTACAAAAGCTTTGTGATGAACTACAACATGCAGGGCATGAAGAAGTCTCTCCCGAAGCTTACGTCAATCTGAAAAGCTGAAGTGGAGATCAAGAAGGAACATCAAGTGTTGATGGTCCAAAAGACTATCAGTTTCAAGAAGAATGGCAAGAAAGGCAAGGCTAAGGGAAACATCTGAGAAGAAGACCAAGGCTGGCCCTAAGTCAGATACTGAATGTTTTTACTGCAAGGGCACTGGCCTTTGAGCGCAATCGCCCAAAATATCTGGTGATAAGAAGGACGGGAAAGTGAGCAAAGGTATATATGATATACATGTTATTGATGTGTATCTTACTAGTACTCGCAGTAGTACCTGGGTATTTGATACCGGTTCGGTTGCTAACATATGTAACTCGAAAAAGGAGCTAAGGAATAAGCGACAACTAGCAAAGGATGAGGTAATGATGCGCGTCGGCAATGGATCAAAAGTTGATGTGATCGCCGTCGGGACGCTACCTATCCAATTACCATCAGGATTAGTTATAAACATAAATAATTGTTATTTAGTGCCTGCGTTAAGCATGAACATCATATCTGGATCTTGTTTAATGCGAGACGGTTATTCATTTAAGTCTGAGAACAATGGTTGTTCAATTTATATGAATAATATCTTTTATGGTCATGCACCTGAAAAGAATGGTTTATTTATTTTGAATCTTGATAATAGTACACATGTTCATAATGTAAATGCCAAAAGAATTAAGTTGAATGATGATATTGCTGCATATATGTGGCATTGCCGCTTATGTCATATTGGTGTTAAACGCATGAAGAAGCTCCATTCTGATGGACTACTAGAATCACTTGATTATGAATCATTTGAAACATGTGAACCATGCCTCATGGGCAAGATGACTAGAACCCCGTTTTCCGGTACAATGGAGCGGGCAACCGACTTATTGGAAATCATACATACCGATGTGTGTGGTCCAATGAGTGTGTCAGCGCGTGGTGGATATCGTTACTTCGTTACTTTCACGGATGATTTGAGTAGATATGGATATATTTACTTAATAAAACACAAGTCTGAAACATTTGAAAAGTTCAAAGAATTTCAGAGTGAAGTAGAAAATCATCGTAACAGAAAGATCAAATTTCTACGATCTGATCGTGGAGGAGAGTATCTTAGTTACGAGTTTGGCACACACATGAGACAATGTGGAATAATTTCACAACTCACTCCTGCTGGAACACCACAGCGTAATGGTGTATCCGAGCGTCGTAATCATACTTTATTGGATATGGTTCGATCTATGATGTCCATTACAGATTTGCCACTTTCATTTTGGGGTCATGCACTAGAAACAGCTGCATTCACTTTAAATAGGGCACCATCTAAATCCGTTGAAACGACACCGTATGAATTATGGTTTGGCAACAAACCTAAGCTGTCATTTCTAAAAGTTTGGGCATGCGATGTTTATGTGAAGAAACTTCAACCTGATAAACTCGAACCCAAAGCGGAAAAATGCGTCTTCATAGGATACCCCAAAGAAACAATTGGGTACACCTTCTATCACAGATCCGAGGGCAAGGTTTTCGTTGCCAAGAATGGATCCTTTTTGGAGAAAGAGTTTCTCTCGAAAGGTGTGAGTAGTAGGAAGGTAAAACTCGACGAGGTTGTTGAACCTTCTCTTCATGGAATGGAAAGTGCAACAGCGCCGGAAGTTGTTTCGGAGTTGACTTCACCAAATGAAGTGGGAACTAATGATAAGGATCATGAAACTCCGAAAGAGAACACTACCGCACCTCGCAGGTCAACAAGAGCGCATAATGCTCCTGACTTTTATGTTCCTACTATGAATGTCATGGTAGTTGAGAATGATGACCCTGCGACGTATGATGAAGCGATGATGAGCCCAGATTCCGACAAATGGCTAGAAGCCATGAAATCCGAAATGGGATCCATGTATGAAAACCAAGTATGGACTTTGGTGGACCTACCCAATGACCGTATGGCCGTTGAGAACAAATGGATTTTCAAAAAGAAAATAGACGCTGATGGTAATGTGACCGTCTATAAAGCTCGACTTGTCGCAAAGGGTTTTCGACAAATTCAAGGAGTTGACTACGATGAGACTTTCTCACCCGTAGCGATGCTAAAGTCTGTAAGGATAATGTTAGCAATTGCTGCATTTTTCGATTATGAAATCTGGCAGATGGATGTAAAAACTGCGTTCCTTAATGGAAACATTGAGGAAGAGTTGTATATGATACAACCCAAAGGTTTTGTTGATCCTAAGGATGCTAATAAGGTATGCAAACTTCAGCGATCCATTTATGGACTGAAGCAAGCATCACGAAGTTGGAATCTCCGTTTTGATGAGGTAATCAAAGGTTTTGGATTTGTCCAAACTTACGGAGAATCTTGTGTTTACAAGAAAGTGAGTGGGAGCTCTATAGCATTTACGATATTATATGTGGATGACATATTGTTGATAGGAAATGATATAGAACTTTTGAAAAGTGTAAAGATTACTTAAGCATTAAGTTTTCAATGAAGGACCTTGGTGAAGCGGCATATATTTTAGGCATCAAAATCTATAGAGATAGATCGAGGCGCTTGACAGGCTATCACAAAGTACATATCTTGACAAGATTCTAAAGAAATTTAGAATGGACGAAAGTAAGAAAGGGTTCTTACCTATGATGCAAGGCAAGGCGTTGAGTAAGACTCGAGTCCAGCTACAGCAGAAGATAGAGAAGTAATGAATAAGATTCCCTATGCATCACCCATAGGCTCTATCATGTATGCTATGTTGTGTACAAGACCGGATGTGGCACATGCTATTAGTTTGACTAGCAAATACCAGTCGATCCAGGTTTTGAACAACTGGACGGCGGTCAAGAATATCTTTAAGTACTTAAGAAGAACTAAGGATATGTTTCTCATATATGGTGGTGAAGAAGAGCTCGTCGCAAAATGTTACGTCGACGCTTAGCTTTGATAATCGATCCTGATGACTCTAAGTCTCAATCCGGGTACATTTTTGAAATGAATGGAGGAAGCGTGAGCTGGAGAAGTTCCAAGCAATCTGTGGTGGCGGGATCTTCAACAGAGGCGGAATATATTGCTGCTTGAGCGTAGCAGAAGCGGTTTGGATGAAGATGTTCATATCCGAACTAGGTGTGGTTCCGAGTGCATTGGACCCGATGATTATCTATTGTGACAACAATGGTGCCATAGCCAATGCTAAAGAACCAAGGTCACACAAGAATTCCAAGCATATTACGCGCGGTTTCACTCCATCCGTGAACATGTCAAGGATGGTGATGTAAAGATTTGCAAAGTGCACACAGATCTGAATGTGGCGGACGCATTGACTAAAGCTCTCCTAAGGGCAAAACATGATCGACACGAACTCAATGGGTGTTAGAATCATCACAATGTAATCTAGATTATTGACTCTAGTGCAAGTGGGAGACTGAAGGGAATATGCCCGAGAGGCAATAATAAATTGTTTATTATCATATTCCATGTTTATAATAGATGTTTATTTCTCATGCTAAAATTGTATTAATCGGAAACGTTAATACATGTGTGTTTAATAAACAAAAGTGTTCCTAGTAAAGCCTCTTTTTAAACTAGCTCATTGATTAACTGATGATCAAGGTTTCCTGATCATGAACTTTGGATGTTGTTAATAACGGGGTCATGTCATTAGAAGAATGATGTGATGAACATACACCCAAGTTGGTATAGCAAATTCGATCAAGTCATTTAGTTTGTTGCTGTATCAAACACATACGAAATAGCTCTTTTCCTTAGACCATGAGATCATGTCAATCACTAACTCTGGAAGAGTACTTTGATGACATCAAACGTCACTCCGTAACAAGGTGACTATAAAGATGGATTTAGGTACTATGAAAGTATTAGTTGAGGCTCATGAATCAAGAGTGGGATTTGTCCATCCAGATGACAGAGAGATATACTGCAGGCCCTCTCGGTGATATTACATAGACATCGCTTGCAAGCATGTGACTAGGTCACAAGAATGTTATATCACGGAACGAGTAAAGAGTACTTGTCGGTAACGGGATCGAACTAGGTATAGTTGATACTGATGATCGGATCCCGGACAAGTAAAATATCATGAGACAAAAGGAATTGGTTATGTCGTTTCTGGTTTACGCGATCACTAGTTCATCGTTGAGTGAATGGGAGTCATTATGGATCTCCAGATCCCGCTGATGATTATTGATCTGAGAGGTGTCTCAATCATGTCCATTTTATTCACGAACCGTAGGGTGACACACTTAAGGTTCATCGATGTATTTGAGTGGATACGAAACACCGGAGAAAAGTATGGACAGTACAGGGACTGTTTCGAGTATCGCTGGAATAGTTTCGGGATATCGGAATAGTTAAAGGGGGTATGCGTTAATGTTTGTTAATTAAAAGAATTAACAAATATTAAAATATCTGAAATAAAAATGTTTTATTTATTTATGGGAGAAAACCCTTTCATTTCTTGAGTGGGGTTTTAATGGAAACCAAAGTGGGTTGATTTAAGTGAGTGGAGAGATCACTCACATGAAGAGAGGGAGGGCAAGGGGCACCCCCCCATGCGCCGGCCACCCCTTGGCCTTGCCTCCTCCTCCTCGTATAAAAGGGAGGGAGGAGCTCCTCTCTTTGTTGTTCATCCATTTGACCCTTTGGTTGGTCCATTCTCCTTCCTCCTGGCGATCCGCTTTTATTTTGTGGCTTATGCGAAGCGCTGCTGAAATTATTTCTCCACCACCACCACCACTAAGCTGTAGTGTTGTTGGAGTTTTTCGGGGATCCTCTACTTCCGCTGCCCCGCTGGAACGAGGGATTGGAGGTCATCGTTGATCCGTACGTGTGACCAAGTACGGAGGCGCTGCCGTTTGTGGCGCTCATCTTCGCGACTTCGAAGTCGGGAGTGTACCTCTACATCAACCACGTTTGTTTGCGGGAACGTTATTCCCGCTTTCGGTCTACGAGGGTGAGTCCTTCTGAAACCGTTTACTTGCATCTCCTAGATATGATCTTGGTGTTTGGTTGCAATCGTAGGAAAATTTTTGTTTTCCTTGCTTCGAAACCCATCAGTGGTATCAGAGCCAGGTTTATGCGTAGATGTTTTGTACGGTTTAAAACACATGTGGATGTGGGCGTTGATGATCATGTTATTGCATACTTTCGTGTATTTTGGATCATGGTGGCATAGTGGGATTTGAAGCGGCCCGGACTAACCTTACATGTCCTCGCACATGAGACTTGTTCCACGCCGACATGCAACTAGTATTGCATAAGTGGCTTTATGGTGTCTGTTTCTCCTACTATAGTCATGATCTAATTTACAACGGTTTGCTAATAATGTTTTTATCACCGTTGTGGTTCTTGTTCGTAGGTAAGAACAGTTTTTCCTAGAAAGCCCAAAACCACGTAAAATATGCAAAAATAAATTAGAGGCGTCTAACTTGTTTTTGCAGGGTTTGTGATGTGATATGGTCATTGATACAAAGATTGTTGTATGAAATGAAATTTATTGTAAATTTAAACAATCGGCAGGAGCCATTTGGTTGTTTTTTCTTTTTATGGCCTGCGTGCTAAATATATGTCCATGTGATATATTGTAATGGAGGAAGACAATCAAGATGGCAGCATCATGGACCTTGGTGCCATGCCGGTGGAATGATGGAGATCATACCATGTCGCACAAGATGGAGATCAAGTGCTGAAAGGACCATATCATATCACTTTATTCATGCATGTGATGTTAATCCTTTTATGCATCTTATTTTGCTTGGATATGATCACGTCGATAGCACTATAAGATGATCCATACAAATTAATATAAATATAATAATGTGTTCTTCCATAGTATGCACCGTTAAGAAAGTTAAATGCTTGAAGCACCACGTGATGATCGGGTGTGATAGACTCTACGTTCGCATACAACGGGTGTAAGCCAGATTTACACACGCAAATACTTTGTTTCTACTTGGCGAGCCTATCATGTACAGACATGGCCTCTGAACACGAACCGAAAGGTAAAGCATGAGTCATATGGATGATATGATGAACATATTGATGTTCGCCTTTGAAACTATGTCGTTTCTCGTGATGATCGGTTTCGGTATAGTGAATTTGGTTCATGTAATCACTAAAGACAACTAGAGGGATGTTGTTTTTAAGTGGGAGTTCTCGTAGTAATTTTGAATTAACATTGAACTTAATCTATTATGAACTTAGTCTAAATAACTTTGCAAATCGTTGTAGATGGCACCCCTATTTTCAATTTCAATCTGTTCATGGAGAAAGAGAAACTAGCCACCAATGGTAGCAACTTTACCAATGGGCCCATAACCTGAGGATTCTCCTCGCCACGCTCAAAGGAGCTATGTGCTAGAAGCGCCCGGGTGCCCCGCCACGATGATGCCCCGAAGAGGAGCAAAATGTTTTCTTGACTCGCAAGGAGGACCACAGTTTAGTTCAATGCGGCATTTTGTATGGCCTTGAGCCTCGAGCTGCAACGTTTCGAGCACAGAATGCTTTTGATACAATGAGAGAGTTGAAAATGATCTTCGACACCCATGCCGCGATGAGAGTTATGAAGCTTCAGAAAAGTTCTTTAGCTGCATGATGGAGGAAAACAGCTCCGTTAGTGAGCACGTACTCAAAATGTCTGGGTACGCCGATAAACTCATAGCTTTGGGAATAACGATCCCCATTGAGCTAGGAATTCATCGTGTTCTCCAGTCTCTACCACCAAGCTACAAGAGCTTTGTGATGAACTACAACATGCAGGGCATGAAGAAGTCTCTCCCCGAGCTTCACAATGCCGAAAACTTCTTGAAGTGGAGATCAAGAAGGAACATCAAGTGTTGATGGTCCAAAAGACTATCAGTTTCAAGAAGAATGGCAAGAAAGGCAAGGCTAAGGGAAACATCTGAGAAGAAGACCAAGGCTGGCCCTAAGTCAGATACTGAATGTTTTTACTGCAAGGGCACTTTGAGCACTTTAGCGCAAGCGCCCAAAATATCTGGTGATAAGAAGGACGGGAAAGTGAGCAAAGGTATATATGATATACATGTTATTGATGTGTATCTTACTAGTACTCGCAGTAGTACACAGGTATTTGATACCGGTTCGGTTGCTAACATATGTAACTCGAAAAGGAGCTAAGGAATAAGCGACAACTAGCAAAGGATGAGGTAATGATGCGGCGTCGGCAATGGATCAAAAGTTGATGTGATCGCCATCGGGCGCTACCTATCCAATTACCATCGGATTAGTTATAAACCTAAATAATTGTTATTTAGTGCCTGCGTTAAGCATGAACATCATATCTGGATCTTGTTTAATGCGAGACGGTTATTCATTTAAGTCTCGAGAACAATGGTTGTTCAATTTATATGAATAATATCTTTTATGGTCATGCACACGAAAAGAATGGTTTATTTATTTTGAATCTTGATAATAGTACACATGTTCATAATGTAAATGCCAAAAGAATTAAGTTGAATGATGATATTGCTGCATATATGTGGCATTGCCGCTTATGTCATATTGGTGTTAAACGCATGAAGAAGCTCCATTACGATGGACTACTAGAATCACTTGATTATGAATCATTTGAAACATGTGAACCATGCCTCATGGGCAAGATGACTAGAACCCGTTTTCGGTACAATGGAGCGGGCAACCGACTTATTGGAAATCATACATACCGATGTGTGGTCCAATGAGTGTGTCGGTAGCGTGGTGGATATCGTTACCCGTTACTTTCACGGATGATTTGAGTAGATATGGATATATTTACTTAATGAAACACAAGTCTGAAACATTTGAAAAGTTCAAAGAATTTCAGAGTGAAGTAGAAAATCATCGTAATGTAAAGATCAAATTTCTACGATCTGATCGTGGAGGAGAGTATCTTAGTTACGAGTTTGGCACACACATGAGACAATGTGGAATAATTTCACAACTCACTCCTGCTGGAACACCACAGCGTAATGGTGTATCCGAGCGTCGTAATCGTACTTTATTGGATATGGTTCGATCTATGATGTCCATTACAGATTTGCCACTTTCATTTTGGGGTCATGCACTAGAAACAGCTGCATTCACTTTAAATAGGGCACCATCTAAATCCGTTGAAACGACACCGTATGAATTATGGTTTGGCAACAAACCTAAGCTGTCATTTCTAAAAGTTTGGGGATGCGATGTTTATGTGAAGAAACTTCAACCTGATAAACTCGAACCCAAAGCGGAAAAATGCGTCTTCATAGGATACCCTAAAGAAACAATTGGGTTCACCTTCTATCACAGATCCGAGGGCAAGGTTTTCGTTGCCAAGAATGGATCCTTTTTGAAAAAAGAGTTTCTCTCGAAAGGTGTGAGTAGTAGGAAGGTAGAACTCGACGAGGTTGTTGAACCTTCTCTTCATGGAATGGAAAGTGCAACAGCGCCGGAAGTTGTTTCGGAGTTGACTTCACCAAATGAAGTGGGAACTAATGATAAGGATCATGAAACTCCGAAAGAGAACACTACCGCACCTCGCAGGTCAACAAGAGCGCATAATGCTCCTGACTTTTATGTTCCTACTATGAATGTCATGGTAGTTGAGAATGATGACCTGCGACGTATGATGAAGCGATGATGAGCCCAGATTCCGACAAATGGCTAGAAGCCATGAAATCGAAATGGGATCCATGTATGAAAACCAAGTATGGACTTTGGTGGACCTACCCAATGACCGTAAGGCCGTTGAGAACAAATGGATTTTCAAAAAAGAAAATAGACGCGATGGTAATGTGACCGTCTATAAAGCTCGACTTGTCGCAAAGGGTTTTCGACAAATTCAAGGAGTTGACTACGATGAGACTTTCTCACCCGTAGCGATGCTAAAGTCTGTAAGGATAATGTTAGCAATTGCTGCATTTTTCGATTATGAAATCTGGCAGATGGATGTAAAAACTGCGTTCCTTAATGGAAACATTGAGGAAGAGTTGTATATGATACAACCCAAAGGTTTTGTTGATCCTAAGGATGCTAATAAGGTATGCAAACTTCAGCGATCCATTTATGGACTGAAGCAAGCATCACGAAGTTGGAATCTCCATTTTGATGAGGTAATCAAAGGTTTTGGATTTGTCCAAACTTACGGAGAATCTTGTGTTTACAAGAAAGTGAGTGGGAGCTCTATAACATTTACGATATTATATGTGGATGACATATTGTTGATAGGAAATGATATAGAACTTTTGAAAAGTGTAAAGATTACTTAAGCAAGAAGTTTTCAATGAAGGATCTTGGTGAAGCGGCATATATTTTAGGCATCAAAATCTATAGAGATAGATCGAGGCGCTTGATTGGGCTATCACAAAGTACATATCTTGACAAGATTCTAAAGAAATTTAGAATGGACGAAAGTAAGAAAGGGTTCTTACCTATGATGCAAGGCAAGACGTTGAGTAAGACTCAGAGTCCAGCTACAGCAGAAGATAGAGAAGTAATGAATAAGATTCCCTATGCTTCAGCCATAGGCTCTATCATGTATGCTATGTTGTGTACAAGACCGGATGTGGCACATGCTATTAGTTTGACTAGCGAGATACCCGGTCTGATCCAGGTTTTGAACACTGGACGGCGGTCAAGAATATCTTTAAGTACTTAAGAAGAACTAAGGATATGTTTCTCATATATGGTGGTGAAGAAGAACTCGTCGCAAAATATTACGTCGACGCTAGCTTTGACACTGATCCGGATGACTCTAAGTCTCAATCCGGGTACATTTTTGAAATCAATGGAGGAAGCGATGAGTTGGAGAAGTTCCAAGCAATGTGGTGGCGGGATCTTCAACAGAGGCGGAATATATTGCAGCTTGAGCGGTAGCAGAAGCGGTTTGGATGAAGATGTTCATATCCGAACTAGGTGTGGTTCCGAGTGCGTTGGACCCGATGATTATCTATTGTGACAACAATGGTGCCATAGCCAATGCTAAAGAACCAAGGTCACACAAGAATTCCAAGCATATTAAGCGCCGGTTTAACTCCATCCGTGAACATGTCAAGGATGGTGATGTAAAGATTTGCAAAGTGCACACAGATCTGAATGTGGCAGACGCATTGACTAAAGCTCTCCCAAGGGCAAAACATGATCAGCACGAACTCAATGGGTGTTAGAATCATCAAAATGTAATCTAGATTATTGACTCTAGTGCAAGTGGGAGATCAAGGGAATATGCTGAGAGTCAATAATAAATTGTTTATTATCATATTCCATGTTTATAATAGATGTTTATTTCTCATGCTAAAATTGTATTAATCGGAAACGTTAATACATGTGTGTTTAATAAACAAAAGTGTTCCTAGTAAAGCCTCTTTTTAAACTAGCTCGTTGATTAACTGATGATCAAGGTTTCCTGATCATGAACATTGGATGTTGTTAATAACGGGGTCATGTCATTAGAAGAATGATGTGATGAACATACACCCAAGTTGGTATAGCAAATTCGATCAAGTCATTTAGTTTGTTGCTGTATCAAACACATACGAAATAGCTCTTTTCCTTAGACCATGAGATCATGTCAATCACTAACTCCGGAAGAGTACTTTGATGACATCAAACGT
The DNA here is from genome assembly GCA_036346355.1 of Rhipidocladum racemiflorum. NCBI lineage: Eukaryota > Viridiplantae > Streptophyta > Magnoliopsida > Poales > Poaceae > Rhipidocladum > Rhipidocladum racemiflorum. The sequence continues at coordinate 29,647,090 of CM070571.1, forward strand.
CACTCCGTAACAAGGTGACTATAAAGATGGATTTAGGTACTATGAAAGTATTAGTTGAGGCTCATGAATCAAGAGTGGGATTTGTCCATCCAGATGACAGAGAGATATACTCTGGGCCCTCTCGGTGATATTACATAGACATCGCTTGCAAGCATGTGACTAGGTCACAAGAATGTTATATCACGGAACGAGTAAAGAGTACTTGTCGGTAACGGGATCGAACTAGGTATAGTTGATACTGATGATCGGATCCCGGACAAGTAAAATATCGTGAGACAAAAGGAATTGGTTATGTCGTTTCTGGTTTACGCGATCACTAGTTCATCGTTGAGTGAATGGGAGTCATTATGGATCTCCAGATCCCGCTGATGATTATTGATCTGAGAGGTGTCTCAATCATGTCCATTTTATTCATGAACCGTAGGGTGACACACTTAAGGTTCATCGATGCATTTGAGTGGATACGAAACACCGGAGAAAAGTATGGACAAGATAGGATCGCTTTGATATCGCGGAATAGTTTCGGGATATCGGAATAGTTAAAGGGGTATCGTTAATGTTTGTTAATTAAAAGAATTAACAAATATTAAAATATCTGAAATAAAAATGTTTTATTTATTTATGGGAGAAAACCCTTTCATTTCTTGAGTGGGGTTTTAATGGAAACCAAAGTGGGTTGATTTAAGTGAGTGGAGAGATCACTCACATGAAGAGAGGGAGGGCAAGGGCACCCCCATGCGCCGGCCACCCCTTGGCCTTGCCTCCTCCTCCTCCTATAAAAGGGAGGAGGAGCTCCTCTCTTTGTTGTTCATCCATTTGACCCTTTGGTTGCTCCATTCTCCTTCCTCCCGCCGATCCGCTTTTTCGAGCCGTGGCTTATGCGGCCATTCTTGAAATTATTTCTCCACCACCACCACCACTAAGTCGTAGTGTTGTTGGAGTTTTTCGGGATCCTCTACTTCCGCTGCCCGCTGGAACGAGGGATTGGAGGTCATCGTTGATCCGCACGTGTGACCAAGTGCGGAGCGCCGCCGCTTGTGGCGCTCATCTTCGCGACTTCGAAGTCGGGAGTGTACCTCTACATCAACCACGTTTGTTTGCGGGAACGTTATTCCCACTTTCGGTCTACGAGGGTGAGTCCTTCTGAAACCGTTTACTTGCATCTCCTAGATATGATCTTGGTGTTTGGTTGCAATCGTAGGAAAATTTTTGTTTTCCTTGCTTCGAAACCCATCAAACCGCACCCAGGCTCCCAGAGAAGACCTGGTCGCGAACTGTGGCGGGGACGAGCACGAGCTCTCCCGCCGTCGTAGCGATGAAGCCGAGGGTGCCGAAACGGATCCAGACCGTCGGCGCTGGTGCGCCGTCGATGCGCGAGGGAGAAGTCATTGAGGAAAAAGTGGGAATCCGAAGACGAAGGTGATGACGATGATGACGCGCGAGCTCCCCTACCTGGCGCGCCAACTGTCGGTGTTTCGTGCACCGGCAATACGAATTTTTGGTTAGTGGGGGTCGCGCGCTCCTTTTCCTCGAATGGTTGACTCAGGAAGCCAGGGTTTATACTGGTTCGGGCTGAACATCCCTACTCCAGTTCGTACTGTTTGGTGTGTATTGTTTCGCAAGGCGGAAGATCGCCAGGGGGTTACATATGAGGCAGGGGCTCGATCGATCGATCTCCCTTGTCCTCAACTAGGTTTCGGTTCTATTGCTTGATCTCCCTCTGCCCCCGGAGTCCTGCCTCTCCTTATATACTCGGAGGTGGCAGGTTACAAGGAAGTTTGGAGAGAAAAAGAAAGGGGTACTGTATGCCTTGGAGTCTGATCTTCTGTCTTGTCGTCCAACCGGGCTCCGCCTACCCCCACGCCGGGTTGGTAGTCCCGCAATAGGGGGTCTTCGGCCGGGCTGACAGGGTGACGCACTGCTCCATACAAACGTCAGCTCCGGCAGTTAATTGTATTTGACCTCAGCTTGGCTTCGGGAGGGGGCGCTCTCCTCTATGATGTGTCAGGATGACAGGACCGGGGCTTGACTTCTCGGTGAGTCCTTTGACATCCTCGGGAAGGGACCGCCTACCCTGGTACGAACGCCAGGGGATGTTGCGCACGCAGGGCAGTTGGCCTTACGTCAGCGCAGGTCTTGACCCTTCGACCACTGGAGGAGCCGACCGGCCGCGTGTTCTGACCTAAGAGATCGGAGTCTGCCGACCGCCTGGTGCTAGCTCGAAACAGGGCCAGGGCCACTCTTTATGGCCCACGGGCCTCTTGCCAGAACTGGGCTTCTAAGGAGGTCAGCCCGTTCGCGGTTCCGAGCTGATGGGGGTACCCATGGTATGTGTACTCGTCAGTATAGACAACAAAATGTACTTCCGCTTCATAGACAACCAAGGAGGAAGGTTGTAAATACATAGATTTAGGGACCAAGTGCTATACCGGCTGCTCATGTTACTGAAAGGATTCATTCCATCTGTACTCAATCCAAAACTTAAATACCTCAGATCCACACCGAATTCTTGAAACCTCTTATTGATGTTTCTCCACTAGATGGAATCAGCAGGGTGCCTTAGCATTCCATCATTTTTACGATCCTCAGAGTGCCAATACAGCAGTTTAGCCTCCTTTGGGTTCGCAAACAAACGCTTCAAGCAAGGAATTACAGGAAGATACCATGTCACCTTAGCAGGAGGTTCTTTCTTCACCTCGATGCCCTAACCGTCATCATCTAAATGACTTTACGCTTGTACTGGGATGCGTTGCACATCGAACATATATGCAAGTTTGCGTACTCTTTGCGGTATAGAATATAGTCGTTCGGATATGCATGTATTCTTTCTACTTCTATTCCCAAAGGATAAAGAATCTTCTTGGCTTTCTAGGTGGTTGTCGACAACTCGTTTACCTTTGGAAGCATGTCAGCCAATAGACATAATAGCACTATGAAACTCTTGTTAAACCAACCGTTGTTTGCCTTCAATTTTAGTAGTTCAAGTACGGATGATGACCTTGTGTATTTCAACTTGCAGCCTATGAACAAAGGTTTCTCCGAGTCCTCCATCAAGCCCCGGAACTCTCTATATTCCCTGTCATCGTGGTTTCCTTCTGCGTCACGCAGCATCTGATCTAGATTGTCATCCTGCAACCTATCCTCATTAGAAGCATAATCGATATGAGCATCTGGCATATCGTTGACTTCGTCGATAATGTTAATACTATAAGCTACTTTCTGTATATTCTTGTTGACGATTGGAGAATGGGCTCCCGCCGAGCTTACTTGTTGAACGAGGGATCAACAGGGCCCCGTCGTACGAACCGGGGTGATCATCCGAGTAACGCGAAGTCGGGAGAAAGACGCGTGGTGTTTATCCTGGTTCGGGCCTCTCACTGCCGAGATAACAGCCCTACTCCAGTGTATTGTGTTTCTTTTTTTGTGTCCCCTGAACGTCCCTTCTGCCGGGGTTTAAATACAGAAGCTGAGGATACATAGAAGGTAACTACCCCCTATATTTACGCCACACACCCGCATCCGTAGCACCCGTGATCCGGTGCCCTTGATTTGCGCGTTATTTGAATTTCAGGTACGTTTCTCCTTGATCTTCGGCCGGTTGGTTGGGGCCTTCCTTTATAATGATTTGACCAAGTTCCCCGTCCATCTGTGCAGCTCCTACGAGCGTGGTTGCTCGTATTATTTCATTATGGTCGTGAACGAATCCCCGAGCATACAAGCTCGGATGTTTGGGTCGCCCGGACGAGTTTCCCGAGCTTGTTCTGTGGGGGGCCATTGGTCGGTCGCTCTTCTGGACCCCTGGGAATGAAACGGTCGTGCTGTAGTGATTAGTTAATCCCCGACAATTCTGCCTTCGCTGTGACTGGTCCAACATGTATACCTCCTTTTGAAACCCCTCAGAAAAGTGTGCTTTGATATGCGCTTAGTTTCAATACATTTTCAGATTTTCGCAGTCATTGGACAAGACATAAATTGCACCCCCTTATTAAACATATCCTCCTCTACAGCTATTTTAAAAACGGAGATGCTATTAAGGTACTCGACAATCGTACCGTTCTTAGCGTACATCTATCTACCTTTTGAATATAATGCAATTATATAACCAATTACGACCTTACATCACAAAGGAAAAATTAACACAATCTTCAAATTCTCTCTTCACCAAACTGGCTAGCTAAATTTTAAAAATAATAAAGCAATTAGAATCTATTGCTAACCTTAGATTACCATGAACAACTTGAATTGATCTCTAAGCTAGATCTAAACAAACTTTAAATTCTATCCTTACCAAGCTACATCTTGAATATAATGCAAATAGAACTCATTACTAACCTTAGATCACCCAACAATAGATGGATCTACAAGCTAGAGCTAAAAATCATCAAATTCTTTCCTTATCAAGCTAGATATTGAATATAATGCAATTAGAATACATTACTAACCATAGATCACCGACAATACATGGATCTACAAGCTAGATCTAAATAATCTTTAAATTCTCTTCTAACCAAACTAGATATTAAATATAATGCAATTAGAACCCGTTACTAGCTTTAGATTACCAAAATCAAATGAATCTTTTATCACCCTTCAAAACCAATGATCTTCTTTCACACAATGGCCTCACAGCAGCAGTCAGTCTCAAGATAGATCCCGAAACCCTAAAAACACGAAGTGGCTCGGGGCTCTGTATTTTATACTGGTAGGAGATATTACAGATGGTTCGATTCATAAACCGTCGGTGATATATACATAATCCCAGACGGTTTTAGTATAACCCTCTGTGATGACGCCTATAGCTATTACAGACAGTTTTAAATTATAACCGCCTGTGATGTATCACAGGTGGTTTTAGGTTTACCTAACCTAAAACCATCTGTGATATTGGTGTACATCACAGGCGGTTGTAACGTAAAACCATCTGTGATGTCATCACTAATGGTTGCACTATAGAACCGTCAATGATGTTCCTCATTACAGACGATTTTTCAAAACCGTTTGTAATGGGACGTCTAATAGAAGCCTTTGTGTAGTAGTGATAATACTATTCCCTTTCAAAAATATAGTTAATTAATGTATCCGTTGTACAATTATAATAGTTATAATAAGTATATGTGGTTAATCAACACTGCTATAATCTGGTCAATTAAAATAAGTGGTGTAGATTTTCTCCTCCTCTCTTTGTTAATGAAAGAATTTTTTTATATATACGTGATTGGTTTGCACCATTATAATTTAGCTCTACCGAAATAAGTGGTATGAATTTTTTTCTCTCGATGAGTGAGAGTATGTATGTCTCATCCGCAATTGATTACTCTGCACAGTTACAATCTGGCACTAACGAAATAACTGGTGCAGATCTTTTTTTCAGTACTTTAAATATCACCGGTATTTTATAGACTAGATATCTTATATTAATTAATAACATTCTTATAAGCGAAGGGATCCCCGCGCTCCCAGCTACTCCCGTACGCATCAGCGTGTTTTCGGCTGATCAGATCGTGTCTACGTTCCGAACCATCGAATCGGGATCTTGCGGCCAAAGGCGTTGTCTTTAGCGTCCGTCCGGTCGAGCGCCTGAGTTAAACTGAAGGCACCTTCTTTGCTTTGAGTAATAGAATTTTCTACAGATAAAGAAATCCTACAGATTCTCAGCCAGCGTAGAGCATTCCCTCAGCATGATAAATATTCTTTCCACATGTTCCTTGATATGGTTCTAGCGCCTGCTGCCTGCCCACTTTTTCTCCTCGCATAGCGACAAAACCTGTACTGATCATAGTGGATGGGGAATCCTAAAATTTGACGACTAATTGAACAGTTTAGGAAGTACTCAAATTGATTTGACACCTACCCTCCTAGCTAAGAAATGCACCAACTCACATGCATGCATGGCGACTTCTTGAATTTTTTAAACAATACATTTTTTTTATCAAAATCACGTAAATAAATGCTCGAACGAAAAATATAGAAATATACCACTATCACTGTATGAATAACGATAGAAGCTCTGACGATAAAATCCTCGTCGCCATTCGATAGTGCCATGTCGGCCGCCACCACATTTGTTGCCTCATTTGAAATGGCGACGTCATTTGAAATGGTGACAAGAGCCACACACTTAAATCTTCGAACGGATAGAGCCACGCACTTAAATCTCCAAACGGCCAGCTAAATGAGACTTAGATCCATTCGGAAAAAAAATAGAAAGAGAAGGAGCAATGGAGAAGAGTAGGAGAAGAGAGGAGAGGAAAGGGGAAGAGGAGGAGAAAAGATGTTGTTCACGAGTGGATCTCTCCATTTTTTAGGTGAGTTCTCTATTTCTTCATAGATTTTATTTTGAAACTATGATAGATTAGTAAATAAAATGATTAGATCCACAGCTGTATTGTATAGTAGGTAGACAAGTAGATAGTTCTGTTTTAGATATGTACTCTCTCGAGTCACAAATAGTTGTCATTTTGTACTAAGATGTTGTCAAACTTTTGAAAATTTGATTGTCAACATATTTTTAAATATTTAAATTGGATACATAAAAATCATATATGCAGGTTTGTCTCAAAAGGTACTTTCATAATATTATTATTTTTATTGTGTTTAATAAAAATATTATAACAGAAATCAGTGATCAAAGCTATATTTTGGAGACCATGTCGAAGTTCAAAACAACAACTATTTGTGAATGAAGGGAGTAGTTGTATAGAGTAGTTTGTTGTAGTATACGATTAGTTTTAGAATATTATATATACTGGTTAGTTCTATTCAGAATATGGAGTATTTTTTATGGTTCTATTTATTCATGTACTACATAATTGCAGCAGTTTGTGTAGGATCTATTATTATCTATATATGCTACATACATGAAGTATACATGGTAATTTTGATTTTTACCAAACATGTACGGATTTTTGCCTTTATTTATGGTGTTGCACATTAGGGAAATCCTCTTCGATGAAAGTTTAAATCTGAGTAGCAGATTTGATGTTAGGTCTATTTCATATAATATAATTGAATGATCAACTATCATTAACATCATATTATTTGTCGAAATCATTGACAAGTATGGTTGAGAAAATAACTTTTAAAAGACACTAAAAAGAAGGGGTTTCGAAGATGAGTGCAGAAGGGTTGATATGTGTGATTTTCTATGTGGACCATGCGTTGCACGATTTAAAGTTGTATGTCATTGCTACTCGTGGACGGCAACACACGTACTGAAAGTTAGTGGAATTAAAGGGGCCAAATTCGTAGAGCTCATATGTGAGATTGTCGATGGAGCGAGGATGGGTGCTAGTCTTACTAGCCAAGCATTTGAGAAAGTCCCTTCAGCTCATGTAACGCAGGAAGATGCCATTAGTGATGATGTTGAAGAAGTTGAGCAGTCGAGCCACAGTGAGCCATACTTTATGAGAAAAGATGGGAAAGCAGTAAGGACTCAGTTGAAGCTGAGATTGTAGACCTTCCCATGGAAAAGGCATAGGAAATCATGGGCATTGCATATGAAGGTGAGTAGACCGAATAGAGCTCAAAGACCATGACTACGAGCATTGTCAGATGATAAATGTTCTGATGACGAGCAAGGTCGGGGTGATTAGGCCGTTCCATCAAAGTGGAACACATACCAGTCTAACAAAGTAGTAGTCAGTGAAAGTTAGTAGGTGGCATAGGAATATGAGTAGAATAAGGTTATCCAAGGACCATGTATAAAAGTAAGGAGAATGTGTTGGAAGCAGTCAAGTTCTATGCAGTGTCATTAATGAGGACATTTGAGGTAGTGAGTTCTAGTCCGCATGTTTATGATGTGATGTGAGGAATAAAGGCATGCCGTGGCAAGTCTATGCATACCAACCTAAGTGGGACACTTATTGGAAGTACTCCATAGTCATTCTACACATATGCGTGGTGAAAGAGTCCATGCAATCTCGCAGAAACATGTCTTCAGGCTCTGTTGTAAATGCAAAGGATGGAGAGATTGTGATGAAGTTAGCTTTTGAGATGTGTTCCATTATCCTTGCAATAGATGAGAGGTTCCATCACACAATAAAATATACTAAGGCTTAGAGCATGAAGCAGAAGACACTTGAAGCAAGATTTGATACGTTTGAAGACTCTTACCACAATCTGCGAGGTATGCTCCTAGTCAAACAACAAAGGAATCTTGGAGCCTATGTTGATATTATGGAAAAGGCCTCAGAGTGGTTCTCTGAGATTATTGAGACTCGAATGTGCAAATCCGGACCCTCTGTATATTCAGCACTAGCCCCGAGCATGCTAGTGCAAACAGTCTCAACATAGATGACATATCACAATCATGCATAGTGGGATAATAAATAAACAATTCATCTATTAATATAATCTGTTTACAATATTATGCTACGCAGGGTAGAGACTCAAAATAAAGAAAACAGCAGCGGAAATAAAGACTCATATAAACCCATCAACTTGCCATAGGCAACTGATAAGGCTTGCACCCTAATTATTCGACTCCTCCTGGAACTCCTCAAGAGCTGGTGTAAACTCCTCAACTAGTGTTTGAATTGTTGCAACAGGATGAGTACATAATGTAATACTCCAGATGAAATTTAGAGAGAATATAATATTTTAGGAGAAATTTAGAGAAAATTCTAAATTTTTGGAGGGATTTTCAGGTTTGGACCAGATAATGGGCCTTCATACCAGGCTTTTTGGGCCTAAAGTGGGGGGATTCCCTCCCCCAAACATTAGACTCCTCCCCACTTCCCTTGGGGTGCCTCCCCCTACCCCCTTGCCCCCCTCCAACCAGTAGCCACCCCCTCCTCTCCATTTGTTCTCCAATTTTGATCTCCATTGTCGGCCCCGGCGGATCGAATTGCTAGAAGTGCTGCAGATTGGGCGGGTTCTTCGTGTCGTCTTCGATCCCGTGGTTGGGTAAGATAAATCACCCTTTATTTAGGGTTTTGTTTCTGATTTTTGAGAGTATTTAGATGGTTTTGTAATTGGTTTGTGCGTTGGGAAGATGAGATTAGAGGTGGATTCAATTTTGGGGTTGTTTCTGAATTCACAGGCAGATCGGATTGTTGTTTTGGAACGCGAATTAGAAAATTTTAGAGGCATTTTCTGGGGGCCTGTCTATTGCGATAGTTGTAGATAATCGAATTATCTTTCAATGAAGACCAAATCACTAAGTTTCGTTCCGCCGTTTAAAAGTTGTAACTGTTTTATCGAGCGCTGTCCAATCAATACCGCGGCTGGCAGCGTGTGTGTTCAACTGCAGATTAGAGCAACTTAGATGCCGAATTAGATTTTCCAAATAATTAGGGAAAGATGGAAAATTTCCTGTAGATCACGAAAATGTATTCGTTTACTTGATTTGGAGTTGTAAAACTCAAGTTATGTTCGTTGGAAGGTTGTTGTCCCCGTTGGACATATTACAGTTTTTTCAGGGTTTCAGAGAGGGTCGTAGGTTCGATGTTATTCTAAGTCTTGTGTTTGTTTTATTGGTATGTTTTTGAGTAGATTGCATCTAATTGCAGATGGTGTAACCCCAGGGGTGGCGTCAACTTCTTGCCACACCGATTCGAGAAGTTAAAGGCAAGTGTATTGTGATGTGGATTGCTGGTAGCGCGATGATAGTTTTATTAACATGACTTACTCGCATTGTTGTACCATGTATTTAACCTGGAATTTGATTAGGTTGGCATGAATGCTATCCTAGGGATTGTGAGAAATAGTTGATGTTTATGTGTATGGTTGTGGTTATGCAAATGTTAGAAACAAATGAAGTTGCATATTGCATTTGTGCATTCATGATGGAAGAGATGTCCCATCCTGATGCGGGCCTCTGTGCTCACACGTAGTGAGCACGAAAGACCTACCTCATAGTCCCATCCACAGTTGTTAATGGGAGCGAGTCAGTAAGAGTAGGCCCCTCCACGGGATGGAAGGGAATGAGAGGGTGCACACCGACGGGTGTGCACTCAGTAATACCGGTATGTGCTAAGAAAATATGCATTTTATAAGCATGCATGATGCATTACATAAATGAGATTGTGAATTAAGATTCAATGAGATCTTTCTCTTACACCGATCATTTGAGGTTTAAATTTATATTCTTGACATGAGATGGTTCTGAAATCTTTGATTCAGATTATTGACGTTAACTTCCATTATTTTGTTGTGCTATGAATTTATTGTTGATGCTTAAAACCATGCTAAAGAGAATAGTGCTACCGAAAACCATGCTTAAAACCATGAACAATATGTGCCTGGGTGTGACATTATAGAATGTGGCATTACGGTATGAGGTTATACCGTGTTTTTGGGCTTTTTCTGGGTGTTTGAGCCTCTCCGGGGGAGTTTGGGCCTTGTGGGAGCTAGTTTGGGCCTTGGGGAATTAAATAAACTGTCGGTGGGGGGTTTTTTGGCCCATGTGGGGGAAAATCCTGCCAACCCATAGGGTTTCTCCCCCCTTGCGCCCCACCCCCCTAGCCCTTGTGCTTGGTGCGCCCCTCCCCCCCATAGCCGCCCCCCCACCTTGCCCTCTCCTCCCATAACCGCACCTTCCACCATTACGCCACCCCTCCCTCCCCTCCCCACCTCTAGCCAGCCCTAGCTCCACCTCTTGTAGCCCTCCATCTCGCTGTTTGGGAGCTCTCCATCCGCGGAGATTCGGCGTTTCTGGCATTTTTGGCGAGCGGAGGGAAGATCGGGCCACGAGGAAGAGACGTTCGTCGATCGGGTGGTTCACCAAGAAGAGGTATGCTTTGAGGAACTTATTTGTTGAGATTTGGTGTTGGTTACATGGGGAAGATCATGTTTTAAATTGGTGTTTAGGTGCTGTGATTAGATGAATTTAGGAAGATTTCAAATCTTTCATGCGTTCTATCCTCGGACAGATTAGGTTGTCGGTCTTCGGACGCAAATTAGATAATTTTAGATGCGTTTTATTGAGACTCGGCTGTTGTGAAAGTTGTAGGTAATCGAATTACCTAAAATTGGGCACCAAAATCACTAAATTTTGTTCAACCATTTAAAAGTTATGATCATTTTACCAAACGCTGTCCAATTTGTGACGTGAAGGGTACAGTCTGTGTTTAATTTTAGATTAGATGATTTCAGTTGCCGAATCAGTTTTCACGAATACTTAGAAAAAGATGGGAAATTTCCTAAGGTTTGAGAAAATGTACTCATTTACCTGATTTGGAGTTGTAGAACTCAAGATATGCCTATTGGAAGCGTGCTATCCCGTTGGATAGATTCTCTATTTTTCGGATTTTAGAAGTGGGTTGCAAAGTCATTGTCCTTGATTGTTCTTGTGTTGTTTTGCGGGCGTATTTTTGAGTGTATTATACCTATGTGCAGGTGGTGTGACCCCGGGAGTGCCATCAACATCTCGCCACTCCGTCTCGCGAGGTTGAAGGCAAGTGTGTTGTAGTGGTTGTGGCTTGGGTGGCCACATTACTTTATTATGTCTAGCTTACCCATGTGTAGGTTAAGTTGCCATGTTTGATACTTGCATGTGTTGTGATGAATATAGTTGTTAAATGGCTATGCAATGGTTAAATCGAGTTTATATGCAAGTTTATACATGTGTTGTGCATTCATAATGGAAGAGGCGGCCCATTCTGATACGGGCCTCTGTGTTCACACGTAGTGAACACGAATGACCTACCTCATAGTCCCATCCACAGTTGTGAATGGGAGCAAGTCAGTAAGAGTAGGCACCCTCCACGGGATGGAAGGGAAAGAGGGTGCACACCGACGGGTGTGCACTCAGCAATACCGGTATGTGCTAAGCAAAGAGGCATGTGCATTGCATTGCATGAATGAAGATGTTTTATGAGATGCTTATGGAGATGTTTTATGAGATGTTAATGAGTACTGTTATTGTTTTATTCCATTGCAATAAACTTTGATGAGTGATGAACTTATGCTTGTTGTTTTATGTTGTTTTTAGGTACCATGAATTCGGCATACGGGAAAGGGAGTTAGCGTCGTCTCCACTTAGTTTCACTCATCTAGACAACTACACACTCTCATTCGTAGTTGTGATGGTTATTTTATTGCGCTAAACTTGGTCTATGCTTTATTGTGTGCTTGGTTTTATTGTTCACTTTGTATTGTTTCATGAAACGTTTGAATTTATATTCTGGGCTTGAACTAATGTTGTAACTCCTGTTATTCCTGTTTTAGATGTCATCTATTATGTGATTGTGTTATGATATTATTGTTGCTTCAAACCATGGAAAAACAAAGGATATGCTGCCGAATTTTCGTTTAAGTAATTAGCGTAGTTGCTGTAATTTATTGTTGAATATGTGTTTTTGGTTGCTTCTAGTATCGTTTGGGTGACAATTGTGGCATACTAGGTGCCGGGGTGTTACAGTTGGTATCAGAGCGAGCATTAGGTCCGTGGATCATGTATTTAATGTCATACCATAGGTTTAACTAAAATGTGATGTGGGATAACCTAGAAAGATGGCTTACGTTATACTTAAAATTTTGCCATAGGATAGCAACATTAAAACTTGTGTAAGTGGAATAATTAATTTAAAATTTGACACACTTGAATGCACAGTAGGATGGGGTTATGGTTCATCATTACATTGCGTTTTGCCTACTTGATGGAGACTATTTATATGTTGATCTTTGATCTCGAATATATTGATGTCATGCTTATGATTATGTGATTGTATGGTTGTGTGACTATAGCAGCTATGCTGAGGGGTAGAGGTCGTGGTCGCCATGGCTATGGAGGCCAGGGTCGAGGTGGGAGTCACCCATCTTAGGGAATTGCTCAGTCGATTGCTGAGGGAAGAGCTTCACTCAATGCTCATGAGCCAGTACAAGAGGAAGTCCATGCGGCACAGTCGGGGACTGAGGTACCAACCGCCACTGCAACACTATTGCAGGCACTGCAGAGGGAGGTCTAGGAGCTGCGCCAACAGGTTTAGGCAGCCCATGCTGTTGTAGCTCCTCCTGCAGCGGCCCCCGTTGTTGCCCCCGTAGTGCCGGAGCCAAGGATGAGCCTCCGAGAGTGGATGTCCGCAGACTGGCTGCAGTACATGGAACGGCAGTTCGAGGTCTTGGAGTTGACTTTGGTCCAGAGAGCTCGTTTTGTGGCCTTTCAGCTGAAGGGTCAAGCGGATATCTGGTGGGAGGGGGTTCTTGCTGCGAGGGCCCCCGCTCTTGGACCGGTCACTTGGGAGGACTTTGTGGCTCTCTTTGGAGCCAAGTTCTACCCGGAGTCATTTCTTGAGAGGATGGAGCACACTCTATCGATTCTCACCAAGGGGAAGAAGTTGGTGGCAGAGTATGAGGTGGAGTTCAACAATGTGGTGCACTTTTTGTCAGATTGGCAGCGGATGATAGGGAGAAGGCGAGGAGGTTCCGTAGGGGCCTCAATCAAGAGTTCAGAGTTGTCATGGGGGCGACTGTCACTCGTGACTTCTAATCCGTGGTTGAGCAGGCGAAGGGCATGGAGCTCGAGTTGGAGCTCTCCAGGGATAAGCCAAACCCTGGCGGTTCAGGGGTTCCAGCAGCTCCTGGCGGTGGCCAGAAGAGGAGCTTTGGTGGAGGAGGTGGGTCTTCTCAGCGACCTAGCTTCAAGAAGTTCAAGTGGGGACAGAGTTCCTCCTCAGGGGCTAAGTGGAAGCAGCCTCAGTCGTCTTCTTCGCGGGTGGCTGTTCACCCTGCTCTAGGGTAGGGCATGATCTGTTTCAAGTGCGGTGGTGGACACCGTGCCGTGGAGTGTGCTTGGACCAGGGAGTGCAACCATTTTGGCCGACCTGACCATATGGGGCGAGTCTGCCGGATGAATCCCGGTAGCATCATCAAGTGGGAATCCGTGCCTCCTGCTCCCACTCCAGCTGCTTGTTCCAGAGGGTCGGTGCTGATGTTGGCGACTACTGCTCCCCCGCAGCCCTCTGCTTGGGCGCCACCTGTGGCCTATTATTGCCCGCAACCGTCGGCTCCTCCTCAGCTCGCCCCCACTACCCCCAGTTATGCTGGGGCATCAGCCGAGTGTCGGGGCTCCAGTTGCCTCAGCGCCACTAGGAGTGTACGCCTTGCCGACTGCTGAGATAGTTGGGCATTCGGAGATGGTATCAGGTAATTTGCTTGTGGATTTAGTTGATGCCTTATTCTTTTTGATTCCGGAGCATCCTATTCTTTTGTATCCTCTGAGTTTGCTAGTAGAGTTAAATTGGGAGTGCAGCGGATTTCTGAGTCTGTGTTAGTCAGTTCTCTAGGGGGTCTTATTGCAAGTTCCTTGGTTTGCCCGGGTTGCACTATTACCATTGATGATGAGGTTTTCTTTGCCAATCTTATGGTTATTCAGTTGGCCCCTTTTGATGTCATTTTGGGCATGGACTGGTTGCATCAGTATCGTGCCAAGATTTGTTGCTTTTGGAAGACAGTTGCCTTGCAGGCTCCGTCAGGAGTGGAATTGACCTTCCAGGGTGACATACCCTCTAGTTCCATCTTTGCTTTGGCTAGTCTGTTTCCTGGTCGCCGTATGCGGCAGTTGGGTTTTCTCATGGCTATTTCAGAAAAGCCATCTTCTTCAGCATCAATTGAGGAGATTCCTGTTGGGACCCGAATCTGCAAATCCGGACCCTCTGTGTATTCTGTACTAGTTCAGGATCACGCTAGTACACACAGTTAAACAGGGTTGTACATCACATCCATACACAGCGGAAATATAAATAAGTACTTCAATAATTAAAATAAATTGTTGCAAGACCTTAAGGTCACATTACAATAATTCAGCCACGCAGGGCTTACTCAAATAAAGATAAAGGTAAACATAAGCATAAATGTAAATAAAACAGTGGATATTCAAAGTCTTGGTAGCTCCAACACTCCACAGGCCACTGACGTGGTCTGCACCTTAGTTCTCCTGGTCGTCAATATACTCTTCCTCCCAAGCCGGTGTAGACTCTTCTTCTGATGTTTTGTTTATAGCAAGGGGTGAGTATACAACATACTGAGAAAGCCATGCACAGATGTGCAAACCTATTACTATATGCATGGCATGTTCCAAAGAAAGGCTTATTTGGCTATTTTGCCTTAAACTGCATTTTTGCTTTGATTAAATAATCTTAATAGATTCGAAAGTGGTAAATCATACTATATAATAAGTTGTTAAACCCTTTTCAACATTTTGGCACAAAGCCCTAATCAGTTCATTGCTCAGGCCCTCCAATCCTACATTTTATTTTATAAAGTCTACCCCTTGACTGTAATCTTCGACTTTTGTCCAGTACCGTGGACTCGGCTATTCGAATAGTTTTGACACACTCTGCAGAGGTTGTACACTTTCCCCACATGATACGTTCTCACACCACAAAGGCGATCAACCATAACGAAGTTTTTCAGAATCTTCCACCTACACCTATGACCCTCTCCGGTATAGCCTTCACTACTACTTCCCCCACGAAGGATCGAAGTGTAGGACCGACGGACACCGTTGGATAGGGTACCAAGCCGTATCATAGGTACGCTCCCCCACACAGTTACCCCGACGTAACTGCCACCCTGAGGTATCAAAGGTAAGACTTCAGAATCCTACTAAACTAAGACTGTCCCACTCCAGCCATGTGGTTGTACGAAAGGCCCAGTTCAAAGACTTGCAAGGTTAAGTCCTTAACTGTCTAGGGCAAGACATCCTTCTCACAAACCCTGATTCAAAACCTCACACGTCACTCTTCCCAATGCCGCAAAGGCTGTTTCTCAAAATTTTGTGCCATAAAGGCCCACCTGGCATAAAGCCTCATACCACTTGCCCCAGACTAAATCATTTCCCCACCCTTTGTGACACTACGGAATGTCGGGATACCGTAAAAGGTGAAATTGGAGAATGTGACATTATAAAATGTGAAAATGGAGGTTAAAACTTTACGTTATGCCGTTTAATCGCGTTTCCGGGCCGATTCTGGGAGTTTGGGCCTTTTCGGGGAAGTTTGGGCCTAAGGGAAAGGGTCGTGGGCTTTGGTGGGAAGGTGTTTGGGCCCAAGTGGGAGTGGGAGACTTGGTTGGGCGCCTCCCCCTGCCCTTTGCACGCCCCCAATCCTGCCCTAGCCGCCCCCTCCCCCCCACTTCCTCCTCATCCCCCAAACCAGCCGCCACCTCCCCCTTGTGCGCCACCCTCCTCCTACCTCCTCCCCATTGCACCACCACCCCTTGCCTCTCCTCTCCACCACCCTTGCTGCCCTAGGGGGGTTCTCCACCTCACCACCCCGCAGATCTGTCTATTGGAGCCCTCCGCAACGAGGAGATCCGGTGGATTTGGAGTGAGGAAGGAGATCGCGCGAACAGGGAGGAGATCCGTTGGTTTTTTGTTCGTCGGGCGAAGGAATGGCCATGGGAATCCTTGAGGTTGGTCTAGGTACTGTTCTAAGGGTTGATATCATGTTTTTAGATCAATTGGTGGTGCTATAATTGGGTAGATTAGATGAAATCTAGAGTTTGCCACGTTCTCTGTTTCGGGCAGAATGAGCAGTCGACCTAGGGTTTGAGATTTCACCAATTTAGATTCGGAATTTGGTCGGCCGCCTGGTGAGGAAGTTGTAGGTACTTTCAATACCTTTCAGTAGACATAAAGAACGTCCAATTCCGCCCAGCTGTTTGAAAGTTATGCTCATTTTACCGAACGTGTTAAAAACTGATACGAGATTGGAACAGATCACGGTATTCTGTAGATTAAACCACTTTAGAGGCCGAATCAGTTTTTCCGTATACTTAGAAAAAGTTCGAAAATTTCCTAAGCTACGCGAGGATGTACTCGTTTAATCAATTTGGAGTTTTAGAACTCAAGTTATGTTCGTTGGAAGTCTGCTGTCCCAACGTGACAGAACCTCTGTTTTTGGGTTTTGCGAGTAGTTTGCGATGTCGGGGTAGAAGAGTGTTTGCGTACTGTTTTGGGGGCACGTTTTGAGTGTGTGGTTTGTATGTGCAGGTGGTGTGACCTCGGGAGTGCCCTCATCCTCTCGCCAATCCGTCGCCCGAGGTTAAGGCAAGTGTATTGGAATGGGTATCGTTTAGATTGTTGCTAAACTTGATTGGATACAACTTGCTTTATGATATGATGCTAAGAATTATGTTTGCCTATGACATGATGAACATGATTTCATATTGATTATGATTGTGTGGTATTTAATGTTCATGCCAATATTTACTTGTTTATGTCATATGTGCATTCATAATGGAAGAGGCGTCCCATGCTGATGCGGGCCTCTGTGTTCACACGTAGTGAACACGAAAGACCTACCTCGTAGTCCCATCCACGTGTGTGCATGGGAGTGAGTCAGTAAGAGTAGGCACCCTCCATCTACGGGATGGAAGGGGAAGGGGGTGCACGCCGACGGGTGTGCACTCGGCAATACCGGTATGTGCTTCGTGGAGATATGAGCATTTGCATTGCATACATGATGATGATGAGATGAGTACAATGATGTTGAGACATGAGTATGATATGGTATATGCAACTATGACTTGTTCATGATATTGATCATGGTATGTAGTGATGATAACATTGAATTGTTCTTGTTGGTCCATTGCAATATACTTGCTAAGTGTTGAACTCACGCTTGTGCTTTCTTGTTGTTTTAGGTACCATGAGACTGGCATGCGGGGAAGGGAACTAGTCACACTCCTACATGTAGTGTCACACATTTATTTCCACAGTTATTCAGTTGGTGTTTTGATAATAAATTTAGTGTGATGCAAACTGGTTTATGGTTTAGTTTTGTGTTCTGAGAGCCTTACTGTTTGTTTGGCTCATGGAGACTTTAAATGCTTAAAGTTGGACTTATATTGCTATCATACCACTATTTATTGCTGTTTTAGATGTCTCATTTATTGCCATACATTGCTATGATATAGTTGTTGCTTCAATTCATGTTAAAACAAAGGAGATGCTGCCGAAATTTCGGTTTTTAGCATTTGTGCCGTTGCTGTAATTTATCTTTATTTATGGATTTTAAGTGTGGTTTAGTCCATGTTTGGTAGCATTCGGGCATACTAGATGCCGGGGTGTAACACCCTTGTTCAACTATTGTGCAACACCTACCAACAGTAATATCAGTTACCCTGTAGAACCACAAAGGTACCTACACTTCACATCATCCCGTGACAAGATCACACTTAACATTCCAAAATCATTTCATTTGTCATTAGTCAATATTATTTTGCTATTTTGAAACAAGGTTTGCGCAAGCACCACTAAGCATCTAGTCACGGTCTAGCCTCCCGTGTTGGCACAATATTAACATCCAACTATTTTAAACCAAACTTAAGGTGACAATGGAACATATGGCATACAAATAATATTAACAAAGGTGAAAATTAACAATTAGGTTGATTAACTAGTTATCCCAAATTAAACTATTCATTTTAATCAACATAACATGCATAATTTAAATCAAAATATATTTCAGGAAACTGGGAACAATATGGTCAAAGCACGACTTGCCTTCAAACAGTTGATGATCTTTATCTAAGGCTTGAGCTTGGTCTTCAACTCCCGCACTCTCGCACAGATCCACGTCTACACGTATCCGATAACCAAATAAACACACATTCGGGAAATACCACAAATCAACCTAATGCGTAATTTCACGAAAACTTCCAGATAAATACTTTGGCATTTTCTAAGATTTATAAAATTTATTTTGGAATTTTTGGACGTATAGTTTAAGAGATACAAAATTCACAAATTTGGACTTTCCGCGAATAATTTAACAGTATAAGTGTAATTATAAAATTTCATAAAAATTACAGTAGAAAGTTGTTAATTTTTACCAATTAACAAAATTTGTTACAAGCGATTCGGACTAAAAATGAATTTGTAGCGAAAAATACAAAATCCGCAAATCCTGAAATTAACACATACCACAAACGTTTCTAGTTTTCCAGCATGGCACTGTTCATCGTGTATACATGTATACTTCTTGCGGCAATACACAGAATAGCACTGGATCACGTAACTTGAATTGCTACACGTTCGGATTCTAGCACATGGAGTTCACTTCAGCAAGTATATGCGCGCATACACCACATATACACACTTACAACTAACATATATATACCGGCGTACAGAAAATTATACATGCGTGCAACCAATTATAAACATATATACAACCGAATCAATCTAATATGAATGTAAATATGCACAGGTACATTACACACGAGAAAATACGCGGACTGCACTAACAACTTATCGCCAACACTATGAAACGCTAAGGTAAATATATGCACGCATGCGGCCTGAAATATTATTGTAAACATGCATAATAGCCGAACAATTCTACGTGCGACTCGACCAAACGTATCTACGCGCACAGGCACGTACAGACTAAATCGACTGATCGACAGAAACAGAGCACGCGTGAAAGAAAAAGAGGAACAAATATACCGTGCAACACAGAAAACGCGAGGTCGGAGAGTGTGCCGGTGGAAATGTAGATGGAGGCGGCGACGATGAGATGGCAATGACGACGTCAAACCGGAAGTCAGCGTCGACGGCGGTCGGTCGGTCACTCACCGGAGCGCTCGTCGCCGGAGACGAAGGAATAGCAAACCAAAAAGGAACTCACTAGATACTAGAAGTGGCTGAACTAACTTGGCAAGGAAAGGTTTCACGTAGTGCTAGAAGTGAAAAGTTTGAGGTGTAGATTGGAAAGGAAGAGTTTGAAGTGTTCTGGCAAAGGAGACTAGAAGTGGAAAGGAATAGTTTGGCGTTGGAGTGCTTCCCGTGGGATTGAATGCCACTTGTGCATGCAAATGGGAAACGGCAGCACAACTCCTGCATGCCCACTCGCCTGGAATGAAGATGGGAATGGCTGGAATAATGTAGGCGTTCATGCAATGGAAGATAATGGCTAAATGAATGAGACATGCATTCACATTCATGCATGCATGGGAGGTCTTCCAATCGGCTGAGTGAAAGGGTTTGAAAAAGAAACCGTACACACACATGTATAAATATATATACACGTGTATGCGAGCTCCAACCGGGTTTAGAATAAAATAGTAGAAAGTTTCTAATCATTTTGGAAAAATCCTCTAAAATATTAGGGAACGTTGGGAACCTAACGAAGTTGGTTTTGTGATTTTTCGACGTATAGATTTTTCGTTAAGAATCTTTTTAGTGAATCAGACACCTGTACAGATTTTTGTAAAGTCAACGAATCAAGTTATATAACATGATTTCCGAAAATATTTGATGAGAACACTCTCGTCTGCCAATTACCTTTATTTTAAACAAAATTTTAGATTTTATGTTTATGCAAAAATGCTTGATCTCTATTTAACGTGATTACTTCGATATACTTGAATCCAAATTACTCGCGAGGCTTCCAAGTAAATTTCGAAAAAAATTACAAATAATCCAAGAAACACACTAGATACATTAAAAGAAATTTTTGTGGTGTTACAATTCCTGTGGTAAATGAATTTGTTGATGTGTTCCCTGATGAGCTGCCTGGTTTGCCACCTAAGAGGAGTGTGGAGTTTAGAATTGATCTTATTCCTGGCACTCGACCTATTTCTATTTCTCCATACCGCTTGGCTCGTCCTTTTCAAGACGAGTTGAAAAAGCAATTGGAGGATTTGTTGGCCAAGGGTTTTATTCGACGTAGTGTATCACCATGGGGAGCACCCGTCCTTTTCGTCTCGAAGAAGGATGGTAGTTGGCACATGTGCATTGACTATCGTGCTCTCAATCAGATGACTATCAAAAACAAGTATCCATTGCCTCGTATTGAGGATCTCTTTGACCAACTGAAGGGAGCAAAGGTGTTCTCTAAAATTGATCTTCAGTCTAGCTACAATCAGATTCACGTGAGGGAACAGGATATTAAGAAGACTGCTTTCTCCACTAGGTATGGGCACTATGAATTTAAAGTTATGTCTTTTAGACTAACTAATGCTCCTGCTGTTTTCATGGAGGCAATGAACAGTATGCTACAAAAGTATCTTGATGATTTGTGGTAGTTTACATTGATGACATTCTGGTTTACTCTAAATCAGAAGAAGAGCATGAGCAGCACCTGAGACTTGTGCTGAGCACATTAAGGGAGAATCAGATCATTCGCTACTTTGTGTAACGCATCGACATTAATTATCTAAACCTGTCATCTCCTTTAAAACCTGCGGTTCGGCATGGCGCAACATTTCCTCTACATCAGCAATGCGACCATCACCTAGCAAACGAGCATGCACGTGAGTGTCATCTCCCAAACCATCAGTGTCGCCTCCGGCACTTCAATCATCTACAAGATCGAGATCAACGTCACCGGTTGTTTGCGATGTACATTGCTCGCCATGTTTGGACCAACATGTGTAATCCTCTATAAAACCTCTCATGATCAGGTGTGTTTTGAATACACTTAAATCTCCCCACCCTACATTGTTCTTACAGTCATTGAATGGACAAAGTATTTTCGTTTCCTTCTTAGTCCAAGCGTCCTTCCGAGCAGCTTTAATAAAAGTTTCGAGCTCTCTGAGGAATACACCCTTATTTCTTGAGGCATTGTACATCCATGCCCTTTCCATCTTGAACCTGGAATAGAAAATCAGATCGAAATGTCAATTATTTAGATAGAACTTTTATAAGAGAACCCTAAGTTAAATATTGTAAAGTGATTTTATTAAGATCACAAAAGAATGTAAGGTCCTCTCCCTCTAGAGAGGGGAGGCTGGGTTCTCTCCCTCTAGATCTAGAGAGGGGGACTGTTCTCTCCCTCTAGATCTAGAGAGAGGGAGGGATACAAGATCTGTCTATAGATCTAGAAGGTGAGGGCTTCAACCCCTCTCCCATGCACATTCTCTCTACACTACATCTTCCTCTCCACTAGATATAAACCGAAATTACACAATTTAAACATGTATGAAACCTCTACAAATGTCAGGAATGAGATGCTCTTACCTTAGAGAGTTAACTATATTCCAAGGATTTCAAGTTCAAAACCTCCCCCCTTGTTTTCAGAATTTTGGGGCCGCCTGGAACTGCCGCAGAGAACGATCTGTTCGGAGCTTTAAAGCGAAGTTTCCACAGGCAGCTCCCTAAGACAATGGCCTGCAGAAAACAATAACGATCAAGCAAAATAGCACTACTGGATGATCCGTCAATGGACAAAAGAACCATACCGGAGTATTTTCTGGACGTTGGATTTCTCCGTGTAGTGCAGCTGTTAAAACATAAAGGATGATCCGGTACGTCAATCAAAACACATACCGGAGTATCGTCTGGATGTTGGATTTTTGTGTTTTGCAGGTATTGTAGAACAAAGGATGATGCGGTGAGTACACAAAAACGCATACCAGCATCTCCTTCATCACAAAATGCAGACAAACATTTAAAAAATTTGGACAGGAGGTTTGTTTAAGAACTACTCCTTTAAAGACTAGAACATCACCATAGGGGTTCGTTAATTAATTAGGCCGTCAATATAATTAAATAAGGTGGCTTGCTTAACGTACCACCTGTGGAAACTGCGATTTCCGCATGCAGCATCATAACAGAGCCGCCTGTGTAAAAGATCACAATTTCCCTAGCCAGTTCCTTAAGAAAGCTGCCTGCGAAGAGCATAGTTTCCACAGGCGGTTGTGACATTACGGAATGTGACATTATAGATTTCAGAATTACGGTACGACTTTATATCGCGTTTTCGAGCCGTTTTCGGGTGTTTGGGCCTTTCCGGCGAAACTTGGGCCTTGGGTGGATGTTTTTGGGCCTTAGGTGGAGGCTTCTTGGCCCATGTGGGGAGGCGGGGGCAGCCATCCTGCCCTAGGACGCCCCAAGCACTTCCCCATGTGCCCACCTCCTCCCCACCCATAGCCGCCACCCCCCTCCAAGCCCTAGCCGCCCCTCCTCCCCTCCCATGCGCCACCCCCCTCTCCTCCACCCCCTAGCCGGCCCTAGCAGGGATCCAACCTCCACTTGCTGCCACACCCTCCCCCTCTGTCGATCTCTCCGTTGGGAAGCTCTGCAAATGAGAGGAACCAGCGGATTCGGTGTTCGGAGGAAGATCGAGGGCGGGAGGAGAAGGTTTTCACTGTTCGAGTGGTTCTTCGAGGGAGGTAAGTGTTGGTAGGTTATTTTTATAGGGTTGTGATGCTGGTTCAAAGAGAGTTTTCATGCCTAAAATTCTTGTATAGGTGCTGTTTCTAGATGGGATTAGGGTTAATGCAAATCTATCCAATGTTGTGTTCTCGGGCAGATTGGGCGCCTGAGCTTCTGGCTCGGTTTTGGCAATTTTAGAAGCGTTTTCTGATCGGGCGACTATAATGAAAGTTGTAGGTAATTCAATTACCTTTAATTGGACACTAATAATGCTAAATTTCATCCATCCGTTTAAAGGTTATGGTTGTTTTACCGAGCACTGTCAAATATGTAATGTGATTGGAACAGATCGTGTTCAACTGTAGATTAGACAATTTTAAATGCCGATTCAGTCTTCGCAAATACCTAGAAAAAATTGAGAAATTTCCTAAGCTTTAAGAAAATGTACTATTTTACTTGATTTGGAGTTTTAAAACTAAAGTTATGCTAGTTGGAAGCCCGCTGTCCCGATGGGACAGATTCTCTGTTTTCGGGTTTTTGGAGTGGGTTGCGAAGTCGTTGTAGATGATCGCTCTCGTACGGTTTTGTGGGAAAGATTTAAGTGTTTTGTACCTATGTGCAGGTGGTGTGACCCCGGGAATGCCCTCAACTTCTCGCCACTCCGTCGCTCACGGTTGAAGGCAAGTGTATTGGGATGAATTTGGGTTTGGGTGGCTATTAGTCTTTCATAGTTGCAATACGAGTACATGATGTGTTAACTTGCGATGCTTGCTCTTTGCTTATTATATGATGAACATGATTGCATATTGGCTATGAGATTGTCGTATTAAGTATTTATGCAAGTTAATACATGATTCATGACATATGTGCATTCATAATGGAAGAGGCGACCCATTCTGATGCGGGCCTCTGTGTTCACATGTTGTGAACACGAAAGACCTACCTCCTAGTCCCATCCACGGTTGTGTATGGGAGCAGTCAGTAAGAGTAGGCACCCTCCATCTACGGGATGGAAGGGGAAAGAGGGTGCACACCGACGGGTGTGCACTCGGCAATACCGGTATGTGCTAACAAGAGACATGTGCTTTGCATTGCATGTATGATGATGTTAATGAGATGTGTATAAGATGAATTATGAAATGCTTATGATGTTGAACATGAGATGTAGTGATGATGGTATTGAAGACTGTTTTGCTTGTTCCATTACAATACACTTTGCTGAGTGATGAACTCACGCTTATGTTTTTTGATGTTTTTTAAGTACCATGAAACCTGTATGCGGGAAAGGGGATTAGTGGCACCTCTTAATGTAGCTTCATTCACTTAGACAACTACACTTTACCATTCGTAGTTGTGATAATAAGTTTATTGCGATAAATCTTGGACACGCATTAATGTGTGCTTGGTTCTATCGTCCACTTCGTTTTAGTTTATGAAATGGTTGAATTCATTATTCTAGACTTAATCTGTTGCTATACATCCCGTTATTGCTGTTTTAGATGTCATTCATTATGTTATGTCTTGTGATACCATTGCTGTTGCTTCAAACCATGGAAAAACAAAGGAGATGCTGCCGAAATTTCGGTTAAAGCATTTTTGCCCTTGCTGTAATTTGTCTTTAATTTTGGTGTTTAGTTGCTATTTCTACTATGTTTGGTAACATCCAGGGCATACTAGGTGCTGGGGTTTATAGTTGGTATCAGAGCAGGCTTCAGGTCCGTGGTGTATGAACTTAGTGAAATATCATAGAGTCAACTAAAATTTTGATGTGGGACAACCTAGAAACATGGCTTAGGTTATACTTAAAATTTTGTCATAGGATAGCAACATTAAAACTGGTGTAAGCTGAACAACTGATTTAAAATTTGACACGCATGGATGCACAGTAGGAAGGGGTATCAGTATCGTTGCTTTACGCTTAAATGTTATATTTAAGCTCTGATGATGAATGCTATATTAGGTAATGTATGTTGCCATGCTTATGAAATAATTGATTGAGTTGTTCTTATTATTGCAATTAAGCAAGGTTGTAGTGCCGAAAGTGTTTCGGTCACTTTCTTTTGTTCGTAGGAAGCTTGTGGTTTAACGGTGTGGCCGGTTAGAGCCATCACCGAAGAACTATTAACCCCTGTGGGTGAAGAGTGCTTACCCTTTTCTATCTTAGATCGGGTAGTGACTGGAGTCAAATAGAAGAGTTTGGTGATGGTTTCCTTCGGATTTCCTTTACCGTTCTGATGATCGGTTTTGGTTGTTTTTCTTGGTTTTAGTTGATTGAATAAAAGGAAAAGTGTTTGATATTCGGTTTTCGCGGGTTGATCCTTCGGCGGTTTGTGGCTTTGGTCCTCCTTGGCTGAAGACGAAGAAGAAGAGTTTAGTGTTGGGCCTTTTTAGTCGCCTTTTTGGCTTTGACATCAGTTTTGTTGGTTGCTTGGCAAAGAAAAGTATCGTTTTGTTCTTGCGTGTCTTACTCTGAGTTTAAAATAAGTTCTTGAAGTTGTGTGCAAGAAATTAAGATGTATCGATTTATGTGTTGTGCCTTTATCAAAAAAGGATTACTTGATCGCTTGGTTCCCTCCTGTGGGAGTCTTTAAGATTGAAATGTGTTTTGGAGATCTTTTGCATGATCAAGTGTGAGTCATGTCCCATTGCAACTTTGAGAGTCAAGTTTCTTTGTGAATTTTGGTTGAGTTTTAAAAAGAATATGCTGCAAACAAAGTAAGTAGTCTTTTGACTGAAATCATTTATCATTAGTGAGAATTGTTGTTTAGCATGTTATGTAGTATGTAACAATGTGGTTTATGAAAATAATGTACTTCTAAGTTAATTTGTGAGTTAAATCAATTAAATGTAATTGTTATCTTTAGTTTAAGATTAAATAAACGTCTAGTGTTGTAGATTATTCTATAGCGAGAATGATTAAAGGTGTTAATGTACATGCTTAGATTCTATTGCTTTATCTTAAATACATATGACCATTGACAATGTCTAAAGCTCTAAAATCTTTATGCGCAGTTGGAATATCGAGATGATGTAAACTATTAACATTGTTAAAGAAACTTGGTTGGTTATTTAAAGATGTTCTAATTTAACATGTTAGTAAAGAAATTTAATCGTGTTGGTTTGTGCCCTTAACTTGGAAGTTGATTAGAGTTGCTATTTATGTTGTTGCAAACTATTAGCATAATTGGAAGTACGCAGTCGTGTTGCTGAAATGCTAGTGTCGATGCCAATTGAGAAGGTATACGATTTGTTGTTTGATGATGTTTTAAGAGCATTGTGATCGCCTAACTTATCAAGTTCTCTTCAATAGTTGGAGTTTGTGGTGTAGTGGCAACTTGTTACAATATATGGATAGGGTAACTAACAACAATGTGGTTGTTTTTATGATTATGCCCATTTATTGAAATTGATGACTTAGTAGTAGTGGTAATTGCTTAGATTAATCGTTGAAAAACCATTGTTAAAATGGAGGACATTGTAACATGCTGTGATGGAATGAACCGTGGATAATTTACATGATGTAGGACTCTATCCTTAATAAGTGTATATCTTAGAATCCTACTTACGAATTTTGTCTTGTGGAGATAACATGTATGTGTTGAAGTCATTTATTGACTGAGTAAGTTTCGATTATCGAGAAGTTGATGTATGGATGGTATAAAATTGATAGGTTGATCATGCTAAAGTATTTGTTGAAGTACTATGTTTTAAATATAGAATATGATGTTATATGATTTGATGGTCCGTGGGGATCATGAAGAGGTAGTTTTGCTGGGATGTCTTATGATAAAGCACCAGCAACTTTATTTTTGAATTTTGGGAAAGGTAATTACAGAAAGAATTTGTTATGTGGTTTTTGTTAAGTCCTATTGGGGCTTCTCAACGCGTAAATAGTGAATATTGAAATCTTTAATAGTAAGCATAGTGGAATACTAGAGATGGTAGTATATATGCTAAACTTATGTTTAAATAAAAGTGGGTTGGTTTGTTCATTTGGTCGTTTGGATGAATTGCCTTTTGGCTACAGCATTCTGTACAATGGGTACTAGAGCGTCCCTACATTGACGTGAATGTTGTTGAACTTGGTGTCAACCTTGAGGCTTGAACATGAGGTTGGAAGAACGATTAACTCTGAAGTAAAATGTGACGGTTTTGGAATGATTCACTTTGTTGCATAGCGTCATACATTTGTGTTTGCTAAGAAAGTTAGCTTAAGTGATGACTGTGGGATCTACCCTAAAAGAGTGTATGATTGTTTTGCTCTCCTCAGCGTACAAATGAATCGTCTGTTGTATTATGAGTTAAAGAAAACAAGCAAACCCAATGTAATGTTTTGGAAACTCTTGAGTTAAGCACTTAATTTGTAACTCTATTTGACTAGAGTTGGTTTTATTCGAAAAAAGTGAGTGGTGTTTGCGAGTGCTTCAAAAGGTGGATTTTATGAATGTTTCATAAGTGATTTTGTTAGTGAGGTGTTCCCTTTTGGAAATGAGTTTCCCTTTTTCTTTGAGAAAATTTGTGGCGATTGTGGGTGCAGATGTTTGACTTTGGAGTCGATGTTCTTTTCCAAAATTTTGATTTTGGGTTAAAATGTGATGTTTTGCAAGTTTAGCTTTCAATTAATGGTGGGTTCTGATACGACATGGTGTTTTCCCGTTAACGGTGCTGCCGTCATAGTTTATATGAATTATCGCAATCATTGGTGTTATTTGTGTTTCAATCATGTGATACCGAGGAAGAAGTCTTTTGGTGAATGACTATTCGGTATTGTTGTTACATGATGAATGAACGAAGAAAAGGAAACATGACATCGTTTATAGATATTCAATCATAAAAGAGTCGATGAGCCAGGTCGGTGAGAAAGTCATATATGGATATATGACTAATCCGGAGTGCTCTTGAAAGGTGTGCATTAATATCATGAATCGAGATTTCCATTGCTTTCTAGTACGAAAAGAAAGAATGAATAATTTCTGGTATTTTGGCTGTGGTATATGAGATTTACGTTTCCTTTGCGATTTGGCTTAGGAAAATAAAATGAGTGCTCTTTGGATGTTGTTGAATTCTTTCCAAAGTGAAGGTTAGTGCATTAGATTCAAATTGATGCATGGAGATCAATTGGGTTCATGGTTTATGGTTGAGCTTACTCAATGATTGCACTCTTTGTCCTGGTCCTTTGAGTGGAAGAATGTGAGGGCGAGACCTTCTTAGAAAGAGAAATCTAGTGTGGGTTGTTGATGACCTAAGTTATTAAGTGTTGCTAGTAGTTGATCGTAAATAGTTTAAAAGTGAGGAGTAAAGGAAGGTTGTGTTTGACTAAATTCAAACCTTCTTGGAGAATTGTGTTGTTGATGTGTTCCTCGGTAGGGTTGATTAAATTATTAGTAGACCACTTGGTGGTTGTTAGTAATTGCTTTTCCTTTTCGAAGTGTATTGGATCTTTTTGGTCGCTGAACTATGAGCGAGTTGTGTCAATCGAAGAGGATTGTTTGGTTGTTATGATTTTTACGGGTTTTAAGGACCCTGGTTATAAAGTAGGCTTTTTCTTTTGGTGGTAGTGGTGGGTATTGGTATTTTTGTAAAAGATCAATCTTTTTCAAGGTTACAACCCCGATTGTTTGAGCAGTTGGTAGTCTTGGAGTGTTGTGTCTCACTTGGTTTGCGTCATCTGGAATACGACGAACCATAGTAGAGAGGTTGATATGTGAAAACACTTTTGTGCGTGGGGGCTAAAGAGGGTTCTAGAGGTTGGTATCGTGTTCTTCTGGGGAGTAACATCGATTAAAGGGATCGGGCAATTTAGTACCAAGGAATGCATAGAATGAAGAGTGTGAGACCGTTTTCCTTCGTTGTCTGTTTAGGAATTTATCCTATTGCTTGGGTCGTTCTGAGTCCTTTTGTTAGTGCTTTGTGTTTCAAAGTTGAGTAAGATTCTGGCAAGTTTTGAATGTGAGTTATCGTTAGAGCCGTCAGTTTTCGAGCCTTAGCTCCTTGCTTCTGAGTGTTGGCTAGTGCAAATCGTAGGGGCTTCTGAGCGGGTTCTGAGAAGTGAACCTTAGCTCCCTTCGATTTGGTTGTTTGCGAAGTAGCGTGTCATGGATTCGGGGTCGAATTCTGTTAAGGGGGGAAAATGTGACATTATAGATTTCGGCATTACAGTACGACTTTATATCACGTTTTCGGGCCGTTTTCGGGTGTTTGGGCCTTTTCGGGGAAACTTGGGCCTTTAGGGGATCTTTTTAGGCCTTAGGTGGAGGCTTCTTGGCCCATGTGGGGAGGAGGGGGCAGCCATCCTACCCTAGGGCGCCCCAAGCACTTCCCATGCGCCCCACCTCCTCCTCCCCCTCCCATAGACACCACCCCCCCTCCAAGCCCTAGCCGCCCCTCCCATGCGCCACCCCCTCCCTCTCCTCCACCCCCTAGCCGACCGTAGCAGGGATCCACCCTCCCCTTGCTACCACACCCTCCCCTTCCGTCGATCTCTCCGTTGGGAAGCTCCGCAACCAAGAGGAACCGGCGGATTCGGCGTTTGGAGGAAGATCGAGGGTTTTGATGCTGGTTAGAAGAAAATTTTCATGCCTTAAATTCTTGTATAGATGCTGTTTCTAGATGGGATTAGGGTTAATGCAAATCTGTCCAATGTTGTGTTCTCGGGCGGATTGGGCGCCTGAGCTTCGGGCTCGGTTTTGGCAATTTTAGAAGCGTTTTCTGATCGGGCGACTATAATGAAAGTTGTAGGTAATTCAATTACCTTTAATTGGACACTAATAATGCTAAATTTCATCCATCTGTTTAAAGGTTATGGCTGTTTTACCGAGCACTGTCAAATCTGTAATGTGATTGGAACAGATTGTGTTCAACTGTAGATTAGACAATTTTAGATGCCGATTCAGTCTTCGCGAATACCTAGAAAGAGTTGAGAAATTTCCTAAGCTTTGAGAAAATGTACTATTTTACTTGATTTGGAGTTTTAGAACTAAAGTTATGCTAGTTGGAAGCCCGTTGTCCCGATGGGACAGATTCTCTGTTTTCGGGTTTTTGGAGTGGGTTGCGAAGTCGTTGTAGATGATCGCTGTCATACGGTTTTGTGGGAAAGTTTTGAGTGTTTTGTACCTATGTGCAGGTGGTGTGACCCCGGGAATGCCCTCAACCTCTCGCCACTCCGTCGCTCACGGTTGCAGGCAAGTGTATTGGGATGAATTGGGGTTTGGGTGGCTATTAGTCTTTCATAGTTGCAATACGAGTACATGATGTGTTAACATGCAACTGTAACACCCCGGCATTTAATATGCCCGAATGCTCCCAAACATAAGCTAAACAACAACTAAAATCACATTTAAACATAAATTCCAGCAAAGGTACATATGCTAAAAACCGATATTTCGGCAGCATCCCCTTTGTTTTTTCATGAATTAACACAATATCAATATCATGGCAAGATATATCATAGCACACGATATCGAAAACATCAACATAAATGGATGTATCATCAAACTACGCCAATAATACCACGCTCAACCACTTCATAAACTATAACAAAGCAAATAAGGGATCACAAGCATGCTAGATTAAACCATACATTAACTTTATGGCACAACTCTTAAAATCATGTCTCCAAGTGATTAATCATAGACTATGATGGTGGAGCTACGTGTAGAAGTGTAGCTAAACCCCTTTTTCCCGCATGCCGATCTCAAAGTACCTAAAAACAACATAAAACACAATCGTGAGTTCGAAACTCAGCAAGCATATTGTAATGGACAACAATAACAATATCATAGAAAATAACATCTCACATCATGTATATCATCTCAATCATGAACACTTTAACAAAATCATCATCATTGTGTATGCAATGCAATGCAATGCTCATATCTCCTTGGAAACTCATACCGGTATGGTTGAGTACAAACCGTCGGTGTGCACCCTCTCCCCTTCCATCCCGAAGATGGAGGGTGCCTACTCCTCGCTCCACAACCCACGGTAGATGGAATCACGATGTAGGACTTACTCTATTGGCTCTCCGGATTAGTCATAACTTTCTCACCGACCTTCCCGGATTAGTTAATGACTTTCACCGCCTCGCCATGTAACATGTCATGTATGCAAGCATGCCAACATCATATAAAACTCATATTTTAACACATGGCGTCATAACATCTTAAACAAGCTCATCATATCATAGCAATCATTAACACATGGCAAGTGGACATATATCATGTAAACAATTCCATCTAATCTCAACATGCAACCTACAACTCGCTATCCATCACAACACACTTGCCTCAACAACGTGCAACGGATTAGCGGGAAGTAGAAGGCACTCCCGGGGTCACACCTCCTGCATAGGGGTATCACACAATCACAATTATAACCACAAAACAGTACGCAAACCCCCATCTAACCCGACATTGCTCCCTACTCGCAAAACCTAAAACAGAGGTTCTGTCCCGTCGGGACAGCAGCCTTGCAAAAGGCATAACTTGAGTTCTGGGACTCTGAATGAATTAAACGAGTACACCCTCGCGTAGCTTAGGAAATTTCCTAACTTTCTCTAGGTATATGGAAAGACTGATTCGGACTCTAAAGTCGTCTAATCTACAGATTACCGAGATCTGTTCCAATCGCGTCACAGATTTTAACACGCTCGGTAAAACGGCCATAACTTTCAAACGGCTGATCGGATTTTAACGTGCTTTATGTCCACGGAAAGATAATTAAATTATCTACAACTTATTTTAATTCCGTACGGACAGATTCAGATTCTAAATCGATGAAAACTCGAACCCTAGCCCGACTGCTCAATCTGCCCGAAAACAGAAACGTGGCAACGTCTAGATCTAACCCAAAGAACTCCAATCCAGCACCACCAATTGATCTAAAAACTTGATAATCACCCTAAGAACAGTACCTAGATCAATTCCAAGGATCCCCATGATCATACCTTTGCCCAACGAACGAATCTCCAATAGATCTCCTAGCGGATCGCTCCTCGCTCCTTGCTCCAACGGATGGATCCAGAAGGTGCAGAGGTGTGGAGACCACTCTAGGGAAGCAAGGGGGTGGAGGAGAGGTGGTGGAGAGGTGGGGAGCAATGGGGCAAAGGGGGAGGTGGAGGCGCACAAGAGGGAGAGGGAGAGGGGGTGGCGGCTAGGGCTTAGGCGGGGGAGGGTAGGGCGCCCAAGGGCAGGGGGAGCACGCCCAAAAGGCTGGTGGGGAGCCCTTTTACCAGCCCCCACACCCAATCCTAGTCCGTTACGGAGACCTACTCCATCCCACCAAAGCCCACCAAGGCCCAAACTCCCTGAAGGCCCAAACCCCTAAACGCCTTAAAAGCTATTAACCTCCATATCCTATAGTTTTAACCTTAATTCCACATCTCATAATGTTATTAACCTTATCATGCACGTTAAATAAGGTTACGACACTCCGTGGCGACATAACACTTCAACCGGCCCAAAAACGTAAGAAAACCCTAAGCCGAAAGGTTTTATTCTCTAGTTTCACCTTCTATAACGTCACACCAAACCATAGTGTCACATTCTTCCCCCCTTCAACAGGATTCGACCTCGAATCCAAAGGACGCCAAAAATAAAGAACAAAGTCCCCAAGGGACAAAAGGCTTCTCTGCAGCACAAAACATTCGCACAACGACTAGAACCGGAAACAAACGACAAACGAGTTCCCAAAACCAACACTTAAAGAAAAAGTGTTGATCTAGCTCAACTAAGGGCTACCGCTCACAGTTCAACTTTCAATTCAAATCCCAAACAGAATCTGCGTTTCAACCTCGAAGGGCTTCAACACCCCAAAACGCTCGAATCCTCACGACAAACACCTCACACTTCTATCACAACCTACCTGACTACACACTGCAATAAACTCAACATGACATAATCAAAGGAAGTCACAATTCCTTTAACGACCTCTCTTCATTCCCGAAAGTTTCCATCGAGGGGAATAACTCATTAAGGCACACTAGCCCTTCCGATACATGATCATACTAACATTTTATTCCATCCTTTCCTGTGCAAGACTCAAACCCAAAAACAACTAGTGAAGACAATCGCTCACGGCAGGCAATTATCACCGATCTACCGTCAACTTCACTTCCACCCATCGCTACTCTTAGTAAAGGTTAAACCCATACATCATCAACCTCCATCACAAACCACCCTTATACCACTAAGGTTCGACACCTAGCCCAAGCTAGGATCGAAAACCTTACCAAACCACAATTGGTTCCTTTCTTAAGAGGGTCTCGCCCTCACACAAAAACACTTAGCTATTAAGCCCAAGTGTACACACAACAACTCAAACCCAAAGCGTTAACAACCATTTTGGAAAGAATTCGGCAACATCCAAGCCAAAACACAAAGGAAGCATAAATCCCCTACATCACAACCAACATACCGTAAATTGTTCATTGCTTCTTTTCATACTAGAAAGCAAGGGAAATCTCGTTTCATGACATAAATGCACACTCTTCAGGAGCACTCCGGATTAGTCATATCTCCATATATGACTTTCTCACCGACCTGGCTCAATGACTCTTTTATCATTTAACATGTAAAAACGATGTCATGTTTACTTTTCACCATTCCTCATAATGTAACCACACTACCGAATAGTCATTCACATGATGACTTCGCCTCAGATCATATGAATAAATCTCGAATAACATCGAGAGTTGCGCTTAATTCATATAAACTATGACGGCAACATCGTTAATCAACAAAACACCACATCGTGTGAAAACCCATCTTCGATTTAACACTAGCTTTGCAACACCTCGCAAAATCAAACTCAACCCTTTGGAACAGAACATCGACTCCAAAATCAAACATCCGCACACAAGCGCCATAAATTTTTATCAAAAGAGAGGGAAACTCAATCCAAAAAAACTCTTCACTAACCAAATTCACTTATGAAACATTCATAAAAATCCAGACTTGTAAAACACCCGCACACCAGACACATTTTCCAAATGACTCCAACTCTAGTCAAATAGAGTTACACATCAAGGGCTTAACTCAAAAGTTTCCAACACAACCCTTTATGACCATCTGCTTCCTTTTAAAATTAATTCCAAAGATAAATCAGTGCGAACGCGAAAGGGCGCGATCCACTCAAAAACTTTTGAATGTAAACTCAAACTCACAACACGAACTAAACAAATTCGCCAAAACCAAAGGTCGATACCAGCCACTACGAGTTTTGGGGAAACTCTGAAACTCAACATAAGGAACACCTCAACCGAAAGCATTCAACCGAGATGGCAAACAACCAAACCAGTTTCAAAGGTTTTTAGACAACAAACAAAGATGAAAGGAACCATCTCTAGTAGTCCACTACGCTTTCCATTAAAGACTTCAATAATCACTATTTACTATCTGAGGAGCCCCAACACAATTCAACCGAAAGTTTCACAACAAATTCTTCCTCTAGTTACCATTCCCAACATTTTTTAATAAGGGTTTATGATGCTTATCAAAAGGCACCCAACCAAGACTATAATGACATGATCCCCACGGCTCACCGAATCATAATACATCTTATTCTAAATTTGAAACATAGTACTTCCACAAATCTTTTAGCAAGATCAACCTATAAATTTCATACCACCTATATATTCACGTCTCGACAACCGAACCTTATTCAGCTTAAACAACGACTTCAACATGTAAATATTATCTCTACAAGACAAAGTTCATAACTAGGATTCCAAGGCATACATTCATTAAGGATGAAATTGTACATCATGTTAATTATCCAAAGCTCACTCCATCGCAACATGTTAAAATTTTCCTCTATTTTAACCATGGTTTTCCAACGAATAATCTAAACAGCTACCACAACTACTTAGTCATCAATAACAACAAATGGGCATAATCATCAACCAACAACATTACTTTTAGCTACTCCTATACATAGGTGATAACAAAAATTACCACCACACAACATACCCCCACTATTTAAAATAGACTGAATACTAGCATTAACACTACCATTAACAACATCATTAACAATAAGTCTTATGTCTTCTCCATTGATATCAATACTAGCATTGTAGCGACACAACAGCATACTTCCAAAGATACTAGTAGTTTGCAACAACATAAATAGCAACTCTAATCAACATCCAAATTAAAGTCACTAGTCAACACGATTAAATTTCTCTATTAATCCATTAGATTAGAACATCTTTAACAACCAAAGAAAGTTTCTTTTACAATAACAAAGTCTACATCATCTTAATG
The DNA here is from genome assembly GCA_036346355.1 of Rhipidocladum racemiflorum. Taxonomy (NCBI): domain Eukaryota; kingdom Viridiplantae; phylum Streptophyta; class Magnoliopsida; order Poales; family Poaceae; genus Rhipidocladum; species Rhipidocladum racemiflorum. The sequence goes on from CM070571.1 coordinate 29,682,391, forward strand.
TTTTAACTATGCATCAAAGTTTAAACTTTTAACATTAACAAGGATCATAAGCACATTTAAAGCAAGGCAACAGATTCTAAGCATGTACATTAACACATTTAATCATTCTCGCTAAGAGTAAATCGCAACACTAGTAGTCTATTTATTCTCAAGCTAGAGATATTAATCACATTGAATTGATTCAACTCAAAATTTAACTTAGCAACACATCAATCCATAAACCACATTGTTACCTACTACATAACATGCTAAACATCAATTCTTACTAGGGACAAACGATTTCACCAAAAGACTACTTTGTTTACAAGATTTTAGTTTTAAAACTCATCCCAAGTTCATAAGGAAAATTTGACTCTCAAAATTGCGATGAGACAAACCCAAACTTGGTCATGCAAAGGAATTCTCCAAAACACTTTTTAAATCTCAAAGACTCCTCTTTGGAGGGAACCAATCGATCAAATATACCTTTGCAAATAAACCCTAACTCCAAACTTTCACAAAATAGGAAGGGTTCTTCAAGGATGATTTTCTTAAACCAGCAAAATAACGAATCAAACACCACTTACTTCTACAAAGACATAGAACTTCAGCCCCGACAAATGTGTCCGCATAACTCATAATAACTCCGTTAACCTCGGAGAAAGACAAACACAGGGATAAATTTGAATGCTTCTTCCCCATAAAGCCATCAACAAACTAATCATTAAAACTGGAAAGGCGCCCAAAAGACGCGCAACACTAGACTCCTCTTCTTCGTCTTCAACCAAGGAAGACAAAACCACACACCGCATACGGAATGATCCGCAAAAACCTAACATTTTTCATTTGATTCAAATCAACTAAAGCCAAGAAAAGCAACGAAAATCGATCGCCGTAACGGCAAAGAACGTCTGAAGGAATCCACCACCAAACTCTTCTATTTGACTCAGTCAACTACCCGATCTACAACAGAGAGGGTAAGCACTCTTCTCCTACAGGGTTAATAGTTCTTCGGTGATGGCGCTAACCGCCATACCACAAACCTCGCCCTTACTATGAACAAAAGAGGTGACCGAAACCCTTCGGTACCACAATTCCACTCTATCACAACAACAAGAGCAATTCAGTCATTTATCTCATAGACATAGCAACATGCTTTATCAAAGGAAGCATTCAACATCATAACTTAAATACAACATTTAAGCATAAAGAAACGATACCCATACCCTTTCCTACTGTGCATCCATTGTGTGTCAAATTTTAGATTAGTTATACCACTTTTGCAAGTTTTAATGTTGCTATCCTATAACAAAATTTTAGTTAAGACCTAAGCCATGTTTCTAAGTTATTCCACATCATATTTTAGTTTTTCCCTATAGCATGACACTAAAAATTCACATTCCAAGGACCTACAGCCCGCTCTGATACCAACTGTAACACCCCGGCATTTAATATGCCCGAATGCAACCAAACATAAGCTAAACAACAACTAAAAATCACATTTAAACATAAATTCCAGCAAAGGTACATATGCTAAAAACCGATATTTCGGCAGCATCTCCTTTGTTTTTTCATGAATTAACACAATATCAATATCATGGCAAGATATATCATAGCACACGACATCGAAAACATCAACATAAATGGATGTATCATCAAACTACGTCAATAATACCACGCTCAACCACTTCATAAACTATAACGAAGCAAATAAGGGATCACAAGCATGCTAGATTAAACCATACATTAACTTTATGGCACAACTCTTAAAATCATGTCTCCAAGTGATTAATCATAGACTATGATGGTGGAGCTACGTGTAGAAGTGTAGCTAAACCCCTTTTTCCCGCATGCCGATCTCAAAGTACCTAAAAACAACATAAAACACAAGCGTGAGTTCGAAACTCAGCAAGCATATTGTAATGGACAACAATAACAATATCATAGAAAATAACATCTCACATCATGTATATCATCTCAATCATGAACACTTTAACAAAATCATCATCATTGTGTATGCAATGCAATGCAATGCTCATATCTCCTTGGAAACTCATACCGGTATGGTTGAGTACACACCCGTCGGTGTGCACTCCTCTCCCCTTCCATCCCGAAGATGGAGGGTGCCTACTCCTCGCTCCACAACCCACGGTAGATGGAATCACGATGTAGGACTTACTCTATTGGCTCTCCGGATTAGTCATAACTTTCTCACCGACCTTCCCGGATTAGTTAATGACTTTCACCGCCTGCCATGTAACATGTCATGTATGCAAGCATGCCAACATCATATAAAACTCATATTTTAACACATGGCGTCATAACATCTTAAACATGCTCATCATATCATAGCAATCATTAACACATGGCAAGTGGACATATATCATGTAAACAATTCCATCTAATCTCAACATGCAACCTACAACTCGCTATCCATCACAACACACTTGCCTCAACCACGTGCAACGGATTGGCGGGAAGTAGAAGGCACTCCCGGGGTCACACCTCCTGCACAGGGGTATCACAAAATCACAATCATAACCACAAAACAGTACGCAAACCCCCATCTAACCCGACATTGCTCCCTACTCGCAAAACCTAAAACAGAGGTTCTGTCCCGTCGGGACAGCAGCCTTGCAAAAGGCATAACTTGAGTTCTGGGACTCCGAATGAATTAAACGAGTACACCCTCGCGTAGATTAGGAAATTTCGCAACTTTCTCTAGGTATATGGAAAGACTAATTTCGGACTCTAAAGTCGTCTAATCTACAGATTACCGAGATCTGTTCCAATCGCGTCACAGATTTTAACACGCTCGGTAAAACGGCCATAACTTTCAAACGGCTGATCGGATTTTAACGTGCTTTATGTCCACGGAAAGATAATTAAATTATCTACAACTTCTTTTAAGTACGTATGGACAGATTCAGATTCTAAATCGACGAAAACTCGAACCCTAGCCCGACTGCTCAATCTGCCCGAAAACAGAAACGTGGCAACGTCTAGATCTAACCCAAAGAACTCCAATCCAGCACCACCAATTGATCTAAAAACATGATAATCACCCTAAGAACAGTACCTAGATCAATTCCAAGGATCCCCATGATCATACCTTTGCCCAACGAACGAATCTCCAATAGATCTCCTCGCTCCTCGCTCCTCGCTCCAACGGATGGATCCACAAGGTGCAGAGGTGTGGAGACCACCCTAGGGCAGCAAGGGGGTGGAGGAGAGGTGGTGGAGAGGTGGGGAGCAATGGGGCAAAGGGGGAGGTGGAGGCGCACAAGAGGGAGAGGGAGAGGGGGTGGCGGCTAGGGCTTAGGAGGGGGAGGTTGGGGCGCCCAAGGGCAGGGGGAGCACGCCCAAAAGGCTGGTGGGGAGCCCTTCTACCAGCCCCCACACCCAATCCTAGTCCATTATGGAGACCTACTCCATCCCACCAAAGCCCACCAAGGCCCAAACTCCCCCGGGAAGGCCCAAAACCCCTAAACGGCCCTAAACGCCTTAAAAGCTATTAACCTCCATATCCTATAGTTTTAACCGTAATTCCACATCTCATAATGTTATTAACCTTATCATGCACGTTAAATAAGGTTACGACACTCCGTGGCGACATAACACTTCAACCGGCCCAAAAACGCGAGAAAACCCTAAGCCGAAAGGTTTTATTCTCTAGTTTCACCTTCTATAACGTCACACCAAACCATAGTGTCATAGCAATGCTTGCTCTTTTCTTATTATATGATGAACATGATTGCATATTGGCTATGAGATTGTCGTATTAAGTATTTATGCAAGTCAATACATGATTCATGACATATGTGCATTCATAATGGAAGAGGCGACCCATTCTGATGCGGGCCTCTGTGTTCACATGTTGTGAACATGAAAGACCTACCTCGTAGTCCCATCCACGGTTGTGTATGGGAGCAGTCAGTAAGAGTAGGCACCCTCCATCTACGGGATGGAAGGGGAAAGAGGGTGCACACCGACGGGTGTGCACTCGGCAATACCGGTATGTGCTAACAAGAGACATGTGCTTTGCATTGCATGTATGATGATGTTAATGAGATGTATATAAGATGAATTATGAAATGCTTATGATGTTGAACATGAGATGTAGTGATGATGGTATTGAAGACTGTTTTGCTTGTTCCATCACAATACACTTTGCTGAGTGATGAACTCACGCTTGTGTTTTATGATGTTTTTTAAGTACCATGAAACCTGTATGCAGAAAGGGGATTAGTGGCACCTCTTAATGTAGCTTCATTCACTTAGACAACTACACTTTACCATTCGTAGTTGTGATAATAAGTTTATTGCGATAAATCTTGGAGTACGCATTAATGTGTGCTTGGTTCTATCGTTCACTTCGTTTTAGTTCATGAAATGGTTGAATTCATTATTCTGGACTTAATCTATTGCTATACCTCCCGTTATTGCTGTTTTAGATGTCATTCATTATGTTATGTCTTGTGATACCATTGCTGTTGCTTCAAACCATGGAAAAATAAAGGAGATGCTACCGAAATTTCGGTAAAGCATTTGCGCCCTTGCTGTAATTTGTCTTTAATTTTGGTGTTTAGTTGCTATTTCTACTATATTTGGTAACATCCAGGGCATACTAGGTGCCGGGGTATTACAGCGGTTTCTTAAGAGAGCCGCCTGCGAAGATACCTTTACACAGGTGATTCTTAACCCCAAGGACCGCCCGCACTCATTTGCGGCGGCTCTCCTTTTAATCCGCCTGTGGAAAGAAATCCTTGGTGTCTAGGAAAATCATTTTTGTAGTAGTGATTGTTGCAACTTCCACCATCAATTATCAACTTGCATGAGTGTTCCTTGATCACAAATTTTGATTGGAATAAATTGTGGTGATGCCCCTTCTCCACTTTCTCCATCTGAGAGTTTAGAACATGATGAACAATAATGCTTGTGTGACTTGCATCAAATGTGATCTCCTCTGAATCATACCCAAAAGTGTTCTCCAAGTGCTCATGATCAAAATCTTCCTCTTCTACCTCACTAGCCGATATGTACTTACCATCTTCTCGGATGACAAGAGAGAGACAACTAATGGTGTGCTTTTAGATGGAGCATGTGTAGAAACACCCGGTTTAGAGGTGGTCGATGGAGCTTGGCTGCTAGTTTGCTTCTCTTGGCAAGTTGGTGCAACAGGTTGATTAGAAGAAGGTATTGCACTTCTTTGGCATTGATTGATGCTCTTCCAAGGTGTAGAAGTGTTAGGGTTGTTGCGACCAAATTTGTTATAACTCTGACCTTTTCCCCTGAACTTGCCTTTCTGCTTCGCATGCATAATGGAAAAGCTAATCCAAAGAATGATAATGCTAAAAATCAAGTATGTCTTGATTACGATGTAGTGCAAGTTCTCTTTTCTCTTCATTACAATGTGGTGCAAGTTCTCCATTGCCTCCCGTCATTCGATGCTTATGTGCTAGACGCTACTGGTCAAGATTCAAAATATCTTCATCATGGTCGGACACATAGTTGTCATTCACCACTTCATTGGCAACATGCTAAAATGCAAAGTTCAAGTTGCTCAGCGGCAGCAACATTGTTATTTGCTCCAGCTCGATCTTGAAGGGCTCGATGCAGTGGGTGTTGTCATCGAGGAGTTTTCTCAACTTGTTCAAGCCATGCTTCAACCACGCTAATATGATTCTCCAAACCGTCCAAATGAACAAGCACTTGATTAGACAACATCCGCTCAAAGGTTCCAACGAATGCATCCATCAAGGCTTGAGAGCAAGGGGATAACTGCACTACTTGAGGTTTGTCCACACCATTACCATCATCATCATCACCATGATGTGATCCAACACAAGAACTTCTTGACCCTACCATGGTTAGTGAAAAATAGTAGCAAACCCTACCAAGTACTAAGATTGAAAGTGGAACTCAGCTCACAAATCTTACCAATCGAATCTCTTAGCCTTCTCGATGATTGCTCGCATGTTTGCTGGTTTGTGATAACTTTCAAAAGGGAGTTAATAGAGCGATTGCAAAGTAATAAAACACGCTAATTAATGGCAAAATTTTTAGATCTTAGGTATCAATAAAATTTGTAGAAAGGAAATCAAACATAAATTCGAAAGATTGGACAAATTGAATTATAACTAGTACTTAGCCTTAATTGTTGATAACTACGTATGAATTCCCAATGTATAGGATCACTCGGTGTGTGAGAGGTCAAGGACCAATGATTTTAAGAGAGAGGTCGAAGACTTTCAAGTGGTCGTGACACCTTTGAGTGGTCCTTACTCCTTTGAGTGGTTGTGAAAACTTTGAGTAGTTGTGACCTTTGAGTGGTCATGACTCCTTGAGTGTTCCTAACTCCTTTGGTTGGTCGTGTCACATTTGAGTGGCCCTAAAGCCCTTGAGTAGTCGTGACACCCTTGAGTTCGTGATCTTTAAGTGGTCATGACTCCTTGAGTGGTCCCAGATCGTTTGAGTGGTCGTGATACTTTTGAGTGGCCATGAAAATCTTAAGTAGTTGTGACACCCTTAATGGTCATGAGCATTGAATGGTCCTAACTCCATGAGTAATTTTTATGCAAGGGTTCAAGAGAACAGATGTACAACAACTAGACACAACTAGAACAAACACAAATACAATTAAGCAAACCAAAACAATAGATTAAAAGCAACAATAGGCTAGAAAACTGGAATTTTTGTGGGGAAATTTTCTGGACTTCAGGTAAAATGAAAATTCAATCTAGTAAACTAGGGATAAATGAATTCCTATGTACAACACAAGCTCTGATACCACCTAATACACGCCTCAATTTAAGATGCGTGCATGCAAGTTTGTCCTAATCTTCCATTGTAGGAGAATCCGATAACTTGAGTTGTGACCTTGACGAAGGGGAGGCTAACCATGATCCATGAACATGGCCAGCAACCTCACAATCACTAAACCACTTCTCGATTGGTTATCAACTATGACAAAACATGGTTGACCAGTTCATGAAGAACGGCTCAAGCAAATCCAACTAGAATTGAAAGAGCAACAGTGGAAGAAATCACTCAATGATGAATGATTGAATTGAGACCTCAAGTTTGTGGCATGCCTTTATAATGGCAATAACTAAATTCAAAATCAAAGTATGAACTAAAACTAGGGCTGACCAAAAAATATATAGGAGGTGGAGGTGCATCCTTAAAGGACTCAGTTGGGGCGCAGCACTAAAGGTCTCAGTTCTGACTCAGAGTATAACTCTTACTGTAGCCAGTATACTCGGAATTTGCAACTGTCTGGGTATCAATTGGATGGGGCATGAGATAACCTTTCAAACCAGTCCTTATTTGCTCTGTTTGGACTCTGTTTGTAAAAGTTATGGGCTCTTTACTAAGGTTTGTCCTTTGTTTTGGGCTAGAAATTGGCTCTGGAACCTCCTTTGATTTCTATCCAAAATTGGCTCCGAATCATCCTCTAATTTTTGTATGAAATTGGAGAAATCTCTGGAAATCTCTTATGCATGTTTGACCTTCTTTGATTGCATGTATGCCTTGCCTTCTTCCCAAGTTAAGCCTAGCACTTTGGTGTGTCCTTTGTGGTGCCAAAACCGATATTGTCCAGTAGCTACTTTCTTCCAAGCCCATACATGAAATAATCAACAAAGAACAACTCTCAACATATACTCAGTAATAACATAGTTAATTTGGCTAAGGAAAGAAGTCACCTATTGGCCTAACCGACGTGCGTGTGCCCGAGTCAGTGGTCATTGCAATGGTTCTATATTTGGAGTTTCTTGTTCCATTACTTCATCAATTTGGATTTCTAAAATTGGTGAAGTACTTGATGTAGGAATGTCCTCATCGGCTAGCCAGGTCATAGCAGGCACTTAACAACTGGACCTATCCATCAGGTCATCCGCAGCACCGTCCGAAGGCTGGAACCACTCATGTGGTTCAACCTAGGAGGAACCTTGGTAGGGTTTTTAGTCTTTGCAGTTCTTGTAGTTAGTTGTAGTTTCGAATGGTTATGGTGTAGCATGTAGTTCTTGTATTTAGTTGTCCCATGTAGTTCATTGCTCTATTTTTCCACATGCTATGATATTCGCATTGTTGTGTTACTCTCTGTTTTGGTTGGTTTGTAAGGTTGTTCCATTACATCCCCACTAGTCGGCATCGCAACACAAGGGTCATGGTACATGACATGTCACCCTCTTTTAAAGCCCAAGGTGACAACACACTGCCACCTACTTCTCATACCGAAATGACCGCACCTTACTCCTACACAATTTATTTGTCTCAAGTTCATCACCCACATCTGAGAGGGCTTATAAATTGTCCAACACAAAGAACACACATTTCTCCAACAAACTCCTCCAACTACAATATTGGGCATGGATTTGGGGAATGAGGCTATGACCCTTACCTAGAAGATACACACATCTACAGTCCTTTAGAACCTGACCCCTAAGCCCTGATCTTCCACTTAAAACCAGAGAATTCTACACCCCCTAGAAATCCCCACTGCAAGTACCCATATATCCTCAGACTTGGCCGCAGTGCAAGTACAAACTCAATGTAGTGGTCCAGGTTTTCGACGATAAGAGGAAACCATGATGTCGATTATTCCATTGCCCTCTATTCATGGTTAGTAGTTCATTTCCTATTTGTACTCCAATCCATGTATATCATTGTATCACTTGTAATCATGTCGTCTACCTTGCAGACCGTGAGTTGCAAATTCATTAAGTGGGTGGATCAACTGTATACAATACATGCCTAGGTTTACATCCACACTCCCCTGCACCACCTAGATAAGTTGCAGGAGGAGCTTTAGACCAAGAGGATCAACATCGATCAGCTTCATAGGTGAAGGATCAAGGAGAGGAACAATGAGGAGGTGGTCCACCTTTGTAGTGACTACCACCCATATTACTGTTGTGCGAACTCAAGCTACAATTGTGCCTATGTCTACCATGATAAACAACCCAGCCCATGCCATCCTAATGACCACCACTCCATGTGGTTGTCATTAGATGTCCCATTTTCACCTTAGGGGCATTTGCCTACAAGACCGATTAAATCTACACCCACCATGTCATTTTATTCCAAAAGACACGCATGTACCATAGTTGTAGTAAGGTTCACTGGTTCGTGTGTCCTGCCATGTGTACTGTAGGTGCAACCAAAAAAATATGAACTCCAATGAACCCAACACACCATGGAAGTCCATATTTCTTTCATGAATTATCACCAAGAATTCTATTGGCTTGCATTATACTGGGTAAATAAGTATTGATGCTTTATAGCCATAATGTACTATAGCATACCATTAATATTTCACCTTTTTGACTGAATTTATTGTGACATACCAATGTTTTTGACACAATTTACCATACCTTTTTCAGTGGACTGACAATGTGACACCACGGAGTGTCGTAACCTTATAAAATATGCATGATGAGGTCAAAAACATTATGAAATATGAAATTAAGGTTAAAACCATAAGGTATGGAGGTTATTAGCGTTTTCGGGCCGTTTCCGGGAGTTTGGGCCTTTCCAGGGAGTTTTGGGCCTAAGAGAAGGGGTCGTGGGCTTTGGTGGGATGGAGTTTGAGTCCAATTGGGAGTAGGAGTCCTGGTTGGGGCCCACCCCCTGCCTCTTATTGCGCCCCCACCCCTGCCCCTTGCGCCCCCAAGTGCCCTAGCCGCATCCCACACCTCCCCACCTCCTCCTTGTGGCGCCTACACCTCCCCCATTGCTCCCCATTGCTCCACCAGTCCACCACCTCTCCACCTCCCTTGTTGCCCCTAGGGGAGTTACCCACCTAAACACCTCGAAGATCCATCCGTTGGAGCGCTCCGCGACGAGGAGATCCGGCGGGATTGGAGCGAGGATGGAGATCGCGCGAACCGGGAGGAGATCTATTGGGTTTTCGTGCGTCGAACGAAGGTATGACCATGGGAATCCTTGGGGTTGGTCTAGGTACTGTTCTAAGGGTGATTATCAAGTTTTTATATCAATTGGTGGTGCTGGAATTGAGTAGATTAGATGAAATCTAGAAGTTGCCACGTTCTTTGTTTCGGGCAGCATGAGCAGTTGACATAGGGTTTGGGTTTTCATCAATTTAGATTCGGAATTTGGACGGCCGCCTGTTGAAGAAGTTGTAGGTAATTTCAATAACTTTCAGTGGGTATAAAGAACGTGTAATTCCGATCAGCCGTTTGAAAGTTATGGCTGTTTTACCGAGCGTGTTAAAATCTGTGACGTGATTGGAACAGATCACGGTATTTTGTAGATTAAACAACTTTAGAGTCCGAATCAGCTTTTCCATATACTTAGAAAAAGTTAGGAAATTTCCTATGCTACACGAGGATGTACTCGTTCAATTGATTCGGAGTTTTAGAACCCGAGTTATACCTTTTGGAAGGCTGCTGTCCCGACGGGACAGAACCTCTGTTTTTGGGTTTTGCTAGTAGTTGTCAATGTCGGGGTAGATGAGGGTTTGCGTACTGTTTTGTGGACATGATTGTGAGTGTGTGGTACCTATGTGCAGGTGGTATGACCCCGGGAGTGCCTCCTACTTCTCGCCAATCCGTCGCCCGTGGTTGAGGCAAGTGTATTGGAATGGGTAGCGGGTAGCTTGCTAGATTGGTTGCAATTGAAATTGAATATATGATATTTTCACATGCCATGCCCTAATGATTGCCAATGATATGATGAATATGTTTATTATGTTATGACATCATGTGTTAATGTACAAGTTATCTATGATGATGCCATGTGTTAATGTACAAGTTTTTCATGATGTTGGCATGTTTGCATACATGGCATGATACATGGCCCGGGCGGTGAGAAAGTCATAACTAGTCCGGGGAAGGTCGGTGAGAAAGTTATGACTATTACGAAGAGCCAATGAGTAAGTCCTACATCGTGATTCCATCCACCGCGGTGTGGGGAAGCGAGGAGTAGGCACCCTCCATCTTCGAGATGGAAGGGGGGAGAGGGTGCACACCGACGGGTGTGTACTCAACCATACCAGTATGAGTTTCCAGGAGATATGTGCATCGCATTGCATCGCATTATATGAGGATGTTATATGATGATGATATATGATGATGACATATGATGATGTCAATGATATGCTTACGCTATGAATATGAGATGTGTATGATGTCGTATGTGAAAAGTGGTGATGAAGGTATTAGAATGTATTTTCTTGTTCCATTGCAATATACTTGCTGAGTGATGAACTCACGCTTGTGTTTTTGTTGTTTTTCTTAGGTACCATGAAACCGGCATGCGGGGAAGGGAGCTAGTCACACGTCATCACTTGGCATCACACATAGAAACAATGACATGTTCCTTCCTTTAAATTATGATGGTTAATTTGTGTGCTTGGTTTCCTCATTTACTTCGTTTGGCTCATGAGATGGTTGGAATCATTATTCTAGTCTTACTGCTGCTAGAACCTTTATTATTGATGATTTAGATGTCATTTTTTATACTATATCCTGTGATCATATTGTTGTTACTTCAATTCATGGAAAAACAAAGCAGATGCTGCCGAAATTTTCGGTTATAGCATTTACTCCTTTGCTGTAATTTATCTTAATTTATGTTATTGAGATGTTGTTAAGTCTATGTTTGGTAGCATTCGAGCATACTAGATGCCGGGGTGTTACAGTTGGTATCAGAGCGGGCTGTAGGTCCCTGGAATGTGTATTTTTAGTGCCATGCTATAGGGTACAACTAAATTGTGATGTGGAATAACTTAGAAACATGGCTTAGGTTTTAACTAAAATTTTGTCTTAGGATAGCAACATTAAAACTTGCAAAAGTGGTATAACTAATCTAAAATTTGACACACACTGGATGCACAATAGGGAAGGGTATGGGTATCGTTTCTTTACGCTTAAATGTTGTATTTAAGCTTTGATGTTGAATGCTTCATTTGATAATGCATGTTGCTATGTCTATGAGATAAATGATTGAATTGTGCTTGTTGTGGTGATAAAGTGGGGTTGTGGTGTCGAAGGGTTTCGGTCACCACTTTTGTTCATAGTAAGGGTGAGGTTTGACGGTGTGGCCGGTTAGCGCCATCACCGAAGAACTATTAACCCCTGTAGGAGAAGAGTGCTTACCCTTTCTGTCATAGATCGGGTAGTTTACTGGAGTCAAGTAGAAGAGTTTGGTGGTGCATTCCTTCATATGATCTTTACCGTTCTGACGGTCGGTTTTGGGAGTTTTTCTTGATTTTAGTAATTGAAATCAAAAGAAAAGTGTTTGGAATTGGATGTTTCGCGGAGAGTCCCTTCGGTGTTTCTTGGTTTTGTCTTCCTTGGGTGAAGACAAAGAAGAGGAATTTAGCATTGCACTTTTTTAGTCGCCTTTTGGCTTTGACACCGGTTTTGTTGGTTGCCTTGCAAAGAAAAGTATAGTTTTGGTTCTTGTGTGTCTTACTCTGAGTTTAAAAGAAGTTATTGAAGCGTGTGCAAAAAGTTAAGTTGTGTCGATTTATGTTTTGTGCCTTTGTCCGCAAAGGTTTATTTGATCGCTCGATCGCTTGGTTCCCTCCTGTGGGAGTCTTTGAGATTTAAAAGTGTTTTGGAGAATTCCTTTGCATGACCAAGTTTGGGTTTGTCTCATTGCAATTTTGAGAGTCATGTTTCCTTATGAATTTGGGATGAGTTTTAAAACTAAAAAGCTGCAAACAAAGTAAGTAGTTTTTTGACTGAAATCGTTTATCCCTAGTAAGAATTGTTGTTTAGCATGTTATGTAGTAGGTAACGATGTGGTTTATGGAATGATGTGTTGCTAAGTTAAATTTTGAGTTGAATCAATTCAATGTGATTATCATCTCTAGTTGGAGAATAAATAGACTACTAGTGTTGTAGTTTACTCTGTAGCGAGAATGATTAAATGGGTTAATATACATGCTTAGAATCTGTTGCCTTGCGCTAAAAGTGCTTATGATCCTCGTTAATGTTAAAATTTTAAACCTTGATGCATAGTTAGAACATTAAGATGATGTAAATTAATGATACTGTTAAAGAAACTTTGCCGGTTGTTTAAAGATGTTCTAATCTAACGGGTTAATAAAGAAATTTAATTATGTTGACTAGTGGCTTTAATTTGGAAGTTGATTATAGTTGCTATTTATGTTGTTGCAAACTACTAGTATATTTGGAAGTATGCAGTTGTGTCTATACAATGCTAGTATTGATATCAATTGAGGAGACATAAGACTTATTATTAATGATGTTGTTAAGGGCAGTGTTAATGCTAGTATTCAATCTATTTTAAATAGTTGGAGTATGTTGTGTGGTAGTAATTTTGTTATAACCTATGTATAGGGTAGCTAAAGGTAATGTTGTTGTTTGATGATTATGCAAATTATTGATATTGACGACTTAGTAGTGGTGGTAATTGCTTAGATTAATTGTTGAAAATCCTTGTTAAAAATGGATGTTATTGTAACATGTTGTGATGGAGTGGACCATGGATAATTAGCATGATGTAGGATTTTATTCTTGATTAATGTATATCCTAGAATCATACGCACGAATTTTATCTTGTAGAGATAATACTTATTTGTTGAAATCATTTTATTGATTGAACAAGTTTTAATTGTCAAGATGTTGAAGTATGGATGATATAAAATTGATAGGTTGACCATTCTCAAGTAGCTGTTGAAGTACTATGTTGGAAATATAGAATACGTTGTTATATGATTTGGTGATCCATGGGGATCATGTCAATGTAGTCTTGGTTGGGTGCCTTTGTGATAAGCATCTTAAAACCTTAACCAAAAGTGTTGGGAATGGTAACAAGAGAAAGAAATTGTTATGTAAATCTGGTTAAATCCGGTTGGACTCTCTTGATGAGTAAATAGTGATTATTGAATGCTTAAATGGTAAGTGTAGTGGAATACAAGTTATGGTGGGATTCATCTTTGAAATGGGTGTTTAAAACCTTTTGAACTGGTGTGGTTGTTTGCCATTTTGGTTGAATGCCTTCGGTCAAGGTATTCCTTGTGTTGTGTTTCCGAGTTTCCCTAAAAACCCGTAGCTATTGGTGCCAATCTTTGGTTTTGGCTATTTTGTTTAATTTGTGTTATGAGTATGGATTTACACTCAAAAGTTTTTGAGTGGATCGCACTCCTTCGCGTTCACCTTGAATTATCTTTGGAATAAATTTTTTTTACGGAAGCAGATGGACATAGTGGGTTGTGTTGGAAACTCTTGAGATTTAATTTGTAACTCTTTTTGATTGGAGTTGGATTTATTTGCATAATGTGTGTGATGTGTGCGAGTGCTTCAAAAAGGTGAATTTTATGAATGTTTTATAAAGTGATTTTGTTAGTGAGGTGTTCCCTTTTGGAAATGAGTTTCCCTCTCCTTGAGAAAATTTGTGACGGTTGTGGGAGCAGATGCTCGACTTGAAATTTTGATGTTATCTTCCAAAATGTTGAATTTGGATGAAATGCAATGTTTTGCAAGTTCAGTTTTCAATTGATGTGGGTTCTTTTACGACGTGGTGTTTTGTTGTTATCGGTGTTGCCATCATAGTTATAAGATTTAGCGCAACCGTCAATGTTATGTTTGTTTCAAACATGTGATACCGAGGAAGTAGTCGGTTGGTGAATGATTATTCGATATTGTTGTTACATAAAGAATGAATGGTGAAAAGGAAGCATGACATTGTTTATAGAGATGTTTAATGATGAAAAAGTCAGTGAGCCAGGTCGGTGAGAAAGTCATACATGGATATATGACTAATCCGAAGTTCTCTTGAAAAGTGTGCATGCATGTCATAAATCGAGATTTCTATTTCTGTCTGGTATGAAAGAAAACAATGAAGAATTACTGGTATGTTCGTTGTGGTGTAGGACATTTGCATTTCCTTCGCGTCTGTAACACCCCGGCATCTAGTATGCTCGAATGCTAGCAAACATAGACTAAACATCAACTAAATACCATACATGAAGACAAATTTCAGCAAAGGCACAAATGCTAAACACCGAAATTTCGGCAGCATCTCCTTTGTTTTACCATGATTTGAACAATAGCAATACCATAGCAAAATATTTCATAACATAAGACATCTAAAGCAGCAATATATAATGGATAAAACATCATCATAAACAATTAAACCAAAAACCAACCACACAAACATCCATAGCCAAGCAAAGAGGATCAACAGCACATTAAAATTAATCCATACACCTAGTTTAGGGCACTATTATTATGATCATGACTTAAGATTGGTAATTGTGACTGGAACTACGTGAAGATGTGTAGCTAATGCCCTTTCCCACATGCCGATATCATGGTACCTAAAAAAAACAACATAAACAGAAGCGTGAGTTCATCACTCAGCAAGTATATTGCAATGGTACAAACAAAAACAATTACATGGCTACAACAACTCACATCATGTATATCATCTAATTCATGTTCACAAATCATTATCATCATCATTATGTATGCAATGCGATGCGATGCGATGCCCATATCTCCTTGGAAACTCATACCGGTATGGTTGAGTACACACCCGTCGGTGTGCACCCTCTTCCCCCTTCCATCCCGAAGATGGAGAGTGCCTACTCCTCGCTTCCCCACACCGCGGTGGATGGAATCACGATGTAGGACTTACTCATTGGCTCTCCGGAATATTCATAACTTTCTCACCGACCTTCCCCGGACTAGTTATGACTTTCTCACCGCCCGGGCCATGTATCAGGCCATGTATGCAAATATGCCAACATCATGAATAACTTGTACATTAACACATGGCATCATCATAGATAACTTGTACATTAACACATGGCATCATCACATAGTAAACATATTCATCATATCAATGGCAAACATTAAAGCATGGCATGTGAACATATCATATATTCAAATTTCAATCTCAATCAATCAAACAAACTACAACCCGCTACCCATTCCAATACACTTGCCTCAACCACGGGCGACGGATTGGCGAGATGTAGAGGGCACTCCCGGGGTCACACCACCTGCACATAGGTACCACACACTCACAATCATGTCCACAAAACAGTACACAAACCCTCATCTACCCCAACATTGCCAACTACTCGCAAAACCCAAAAACAGAGGTTCTGTCCCGTCGGGACAGCAACCATCCAAAAGGCATAACTCGGGTTATAAGACTCCGAATCAATTAAACGAGTACATACTCGCGTAGCTTAGGAAATTTCCCAACTTTTTCTAGGTATATGGAAAGACTGATTCGGACTCTAAGGTTGTTTAATCTACAAAATACCGAGATCTGTTCCAATCACGTCACAGATTTTAACATGCTCGGTAAAACTGCCATAACATTCAAACGGCTGATTGGAATTTAACGTTCTTTATATCCACGGAAAGATAATGAAATTATTTACAACTTCTTCAACATCCGTACGACCAGATTCGGACTCTAAATTGGCGAAAAACTGAACCCTAGGTTGACTGCTCATGCTGTCCGAAACAGAGAACGTGACCAACTCAAGAATCCATCTAATCTAGTCAAATCCAGCACCACTAATTGATCTAAAAACTTGATTAACATCCTTAGAACAGTACCTAGACCAACCCCAAGGATTCCCATGGTCATACCTTTGCCGAACGGACGAAAACTGAACGGATCTCCTCCCGGTTCGCTCCTCGCTCCTCGCTCCTTGCTCCTCGCTCCAATGGATGGATCCTCGAGGTGCAGGGGGTGGGGAGGCCACCCTAGGGCAGCAAGGGGGTGGAGGAGAGGTGGTGGAGAGGTGGAGAGGCAAGGGGCAAAGGGGGTGGGGGCGCACGGCCAAGGAGGAAGAGGGGAAGGTGGGGGTGGCGGCTAGGGCATGGAGGAGGGAGGTGGGGTCGTAGGGCAAGGGCAGGGGCAGCCCTCTTTACCAGCCCAAACTGGTCTCCTACTCCTAAAAGGACTCAAACTCTCCCCCACCAAGGCCCACGACCCTTTCCCCTAGGCCCAAACTCCCCCGGAAAGGCCCAAAACCCCGGAAACGCGATTGAACCTGATAGCTTATGGTTTTAACCTTAATTCCACATTTTATAATGTTTTTGACCTTATCAAGCACATTAAATAAGGTTGCGATGCTCCGTGGTGTCACACTCTTCCCCCCTTCAACAGGATTCGACCTCGAATCTGAAAGACGCCAAAAACAACAACAAAGTCCCCAAGGGACAAAAGACTTCTCTGCAGCACACAACATTCGCACAACGACTCAAACCGGAACAAACGACAAGCGAGCTCCCAAAACCAACCTTTGTGTTGATTTAGCTCAACAGAGTGCAGCCTCTCATGAATCCCTCTTCACCTTAATTCCTAAATAGACCACAAAAGAAGAACGGTCTCACACTCCTCCATCCATCCCTCATTGGCACTAACGTGACCGATCCCTTTAATCGAAACTACTCTCCAGAAGGGCACAGTACCAACCTCTAGAACCCTCTTCATCTCCCACGCACAAACGTGTTTTCACACCTCAACCTCTCTACTGTGGTTCGCCATATTCAAAACGACGACGAACCAAGTGAGACAAATACTCCAAGACCACCAACTATTTGAACAAACGAGGTTAAGACCTTGCAAAGGATTGCTCTTTTACAAAAGACCAATACCCAACACTAACGCCTAAAGGAGAAGGCCCACCTTACACTCAGGGTCCTTAAACTCGCAAGAAAAAATGTAACAGCCAAACAAAATCGCTGTGGTTGACACAACCTCGTTCAACCTCAGCAACAGAAAGGTCCAATACACTCTGAAAAGGAAAACAATTACTAGCAACCACCAATTGGTCCACTAATACTCTAATCAACCCTACCGAGGAACATCTCAACGACACAATTCTCCAAGAAGGTTTGCATTGAGTCAAACACAACCTTCCCCTCAATGGACCACGATAAAGAGCACAATCATTGAGTGAGCTCAACCATAAACATGAACCCAAGTGGCCCTCATCCCACAACTCAAACCCCAAAGCGCTAAAACCACTTTTGGAAAGGATTCGACAACAACCAGAGAGTATTCATTTTAATTTCCTAAGCTAAAACGCAAAGGAAACACAAATCCCTTCACCACAACCAACACCAGAAATTATTCATTCTTTTCTTTTCATACTAGAAAGCAAGGGAAATCTCGTTTCATGACATGAATGCACATTCTTCAAGAGCACTCCAGATTAGTCATATCTCCATATATGACTTTCTCACCGACCTGGCTCAACGACTCTTTTATCATTTAACATCTATACACGATGTCTTGTTTACTTTTCACCATTCATTAATCATATAACAACAATACCGAAAAGTCATTCACCAAAAGACTTCTCCCTCGGTATCACATGATTGAAATACACATAACACTGACGGTTGCGCTAAATCATATAGACTATGACGGCAACATCGTTAACAACAAAACACCACATCGTGTGAAAACCCATCATCCATTTAAAACTAACCTTGCAAAACCTCGCAAAATCAAACTCAACCCTTTGGAACAGAACATCGACTCCAAAGTCAAACATCTGCACACACAACCGCCATAAATTTTATCAAAAGAGAGGGAAACTAAATCCCAAAAGAAAACTCTTCACCAACTAAATTCACTTATGAAACATTCATAAAAATCCAGACTTGTGAAACATCCGCACACCAGACCCATTTTCCAAATGACTCCAACTCTAGCCAAACAGAGTTACACATCAAGGGCTTAACTCAAAAGTTTCCAACACAACCCTTCATGACCATCTGCTTCCTTTTAAAATTAATTCCAAAGATAATTTAGCGCGAACGCGAAAGGGCGTGATCGACTCAAAAACTTTTGGGGTGTAAATCTATACTCATAGCACCAACTAAACACATTAGCCAAAACCAAATATTTGCTCCAATTTCTACGAGTTTTAGGGAAACTCTGAAACACAGCATATGGAACACCTTGACCGAAAACCCTTCAACCAAAAAGGCAAACAACCAAAGCAGTCCAAAAGCTTTTGAACACAAGCTCAGCATAAATACAATCATCTCTAGTGTTCTACTACGCTTTTCATTAAAGACTTCAAAATTCACTACTTACTCATTGAGAAAGTCCAACTGGTTTTAACAAAATTTACATAACAAATTCTTTCTCTAGTTATCATTCCCAACACTTTTAATTAAGGTTTAAGATGCTTATCACAAAGGCACCCAACCAAGACTACATTGACATGATCCCCACGGATCACCAAATCATATAACAACGTATTCTATATTTCCAACATAGTACTTCAACAGCTACTTGAGCATGGTCAACCTATCAATTTTATTTCATCCATACTTCAACATCTTGACAATTAAAACTTGTTCAATCAATAAAATGATTTCAACAAATAAGTATTATCTCTACAAGATAAAATTTGTGCCTATGATTCTAGGATATACATTCATCAAGCATAAAATCCTACATCATGCTAATTATCCATGGTCCACTCCATCACAGCATGTTACAATAACCTCCATTTTTAACAAGGATTTTCAACAGTTAATCTAAACAATTACCACCACTACTAAGTCGTCAATATCATTAAATGATCAAAATCATAAGGACGACTGCAATGTTTTTAATTACTCTATTCATATATCATAACCAATTGTCACTACATAACATACTCCAACTATTAGAATACATTTAATAAGTTAGACCAACACAATGTTCTTAAAGCAACAATAAAACCTATACTTTCCCAATTGACATCGGTACTAGCATTTATAGGAACACATACGCATACTTCCAAATATACTAATGGTTTGCAACAACATAGAAAGCAACTCTAATCAACTACCAAGTTAAGGTCACAAGCCAGCATGATTAAATTTCTCTATTAACACGTTAAATTAGAACATCTTTAAACAACCAGCAAGGTTTCTTTAACAATCTCAGTAGTTTACATCACCTTAATGTTCTAACTATGCATCAGGGTTTACAACTTTAAACATTATTGAGGGTCATAAGCACATTCAAAGCAAGGCAACAGATTCTAAGCATGTACATTAACACATTTAATCATTCTCGCTATAGAGTAATCTACAACACTAGAAGTTCATTTAATCTTAAGCTAAACACAAATATTACATTGAACTAATTCAACTCACCAATCAACTTAAGAACAAATCATTTCCATAAACCACATTGTTACATACTACATGACATGCTAAACAACCATTTTCACTTTTGACAAGTAATTTTCAGTCAAACGAATACTTACTTTATTTGCAGCATTTTTTTTTCTTTTAATACTCAAGCAAAACTCACAAAGAAGCTTGACTCTCAAAGTTGCAATGAGACAAACCCAAACTTGATCATGCAAGAGGAAATTCTCCAAAACACTTTTCAATCTCAAAGACTCCCATAGAGGAAAATGGTTGAAACACAATTTTCTTAAAAGGGAACCAAGCGATCAAGTAATTCATTTCAAATAAAACCTTAACACCAAACCCCAAACTTTCACGAAACAAGAAGGGCTTTCAAAGATAAATTCTCAAACTAGTAAAATGACGAAATCAAACACCATTTACTCCTACAAAACCACAGAACTTCAGCCCTGACAACCAAGTCTGGCATAACGCCGCAATAACTCTTTTGACCTCGGAGAAAGACAAACACAGGAATAAATTGAATGCTTCTCCCCATAAAGCAATCAACAAACTAAGCATCGAAGCTGGAAAGGCGACCAAAAGAAGCGCGACACTAGACTCTTCTTCTTCGTCTTCAACCAAGGAAGAAAAAACCACATACCGCATACGGAACAATCCGCGAAAATCCAAGACCAAACACTTTTCTTTTGATTTCAATCAACTAAAAACAAAGAAGACCATCCAAAACCGACCGTTAGAACGGTGAAAAAGCATCCGAAGGAAACCACCATCAACTCTTTTATTTGACTCCAGTCAACTACCTGATCTACGATAGAAAGGATAAGCACTCTTCTCCTACAGGGGTTAATAGTTCTTCGGTGATGGCGCTAACCGGCCACACCGTCAAACCTCACCCTCACTATGAAATAAGAGAGGTGGCCGAAACCCTTCGGCACCAAAACCCCACTTTATCACAACAACAAGAACAATTCAATCATTTGTCTCATAGACATAGCAACATGCATTATCAATTGAAGCATTCAACATCATAGCTTAAATGCAACATTTAAGCATAAAGAAACGATACCCATACCCTTTCCTACTGTGCATCCATTGTGTGTCAAATTTTAGATTAGTTATACCACTTTTGCAAGTTTTAATGTTGCTATCCTATGACAAAGTTTTAATTGAAACCTAAGCCATGTTTCTAAGTTATTCCACATCACATTTTAGTTGTACCCTATAGCATGACACTAAAAATACACATTCCAAGGACCTACAGCCCGCTCTGATACCAACTGTAACACCCCGGCATCTAGTATGCCCGAATGCTACCAAACATAGACTAAACATCAACTAAATACCATACATGAAGACAAATTTCAGCAAAGGCACAAATGCTAAACACAGAAATTTCGGCAGCATATCCTTTGTTTTACCATGATTTGAACAATAGCAATACCATAGCAAAATATTTCATAACATAAGACATCTAAAGCAGCAATATATAATGGATAAAACATCATCATAAACAATTAAACCAAAAACCAACCACACAAACATCTATAGCTAAGCAAAGAGGATCAACAGCACATTAAAATTAATCCATACACCTAGTTTAGGGCACTATTATTATGATCATGACTCAAGGTTGGTAATTGTGACTGGAACTACGTGAAGATGTGTAGCTAATGCCCTTTCCCACATGCCGGTGTCATGGTACATAAAAAAAAAACATAAACACAAGCGTGAGTTCATCACTCAGCAAGTATATTGCAATGGTACAAACAAAAACAATTACATGGCTACAACAACTCACATCATGTATATCATCTCATTCATGTTCACAAATCATTATCATCATCATTATGTATGCAATGCAATGCGATGCGATGCTCATATCTCCTTGGAAACTCATACCGGTATGGTTGAGTACACACCCGTCGGTGTGCACCCTCTTTCCCCTTCCATCCTGAAGATGGAGGGTGCCCACTCCTCGCTTCCCCACACCGCGGTGGATGGAATCACGATGTAGGACTTACTCATTGGCTCTCCGGAATAGTCATAACTTTCTCACCGACCTTCCCCGGACTAGTTATGACTTTCTCACCGCCCGGGCCATGTATGCAAATATGCCAGCATCATGAATAACTTGTACATTAACACATGGCATCATCATAGATAACTTGTACATTAACACATGGCATCATCACATAGTAAACATATTCATCATATCAATGGCAAACATTAAAGCATGGCATGTGAACATATCATATATTCAAATTTCAATCTCAATCAATCAAACAAACTACAACCCGCTACCCATTCCAATACACTTGCCTCAACCACGGGTGACGGATTGGCGAGATGTAGAGGGCACTCCCGGGATCACACCACCTGCACATAGGTACCACACACTCACAATCATGTCCATAAAACAGTACGCAAACCCTCATTTACCCCGACATTGCCAACTACTCGCAAAACCCAAAAACAGAGGTTCTGTCCCGTCGGGACAGCAACCTTCCAAAAGGCATAACTCGGGTTCTAAAACTCCGAATCAATTACACGAGTACATCCTCGCGTAGCTTAGGAAATTTCCCAACTTTTTCTAGGTATATGGAAAGACTGATTCGGACTCTAAGGTTGTTTAATCTACAAAATACCGAGATCTGTTCCAATCACGTCACAGATTTTAACACGCTCGGTAAAACAGCTATAAATTTCAAACGGCTGATCGGAATTTAACGTTCTCTATATCCACGGAAAGATAATGAAATTATCTACAACTTCTTCAACATCAATACGACCAGATTCGGACTCTAAATTGGCGAAAAACTGAACCCTAGGTCGACTGCTCATGCTGTCCGAAACAAAGAACGTGACCAACTCAAGAATCCATCTAATCTAATCAAATCCAGCACCACCAATTGATCTAAAAACTTGATTAACATCCTTAGAACAGTACCTAGACCAACCCCAAGGATTCCCATGGCCATACCTTTGCCCAACGCACGAAAACTGAACGGATCTCCTCCCGGTTCGCTCCTCGCTCCTTGCTCCTCGCTCCAATGGATGGATCCTCGAGGTGCAGGGGGTGGGGAGGCCACCCTAGGGCAGCAAGGGGGTGGAGGAGAGGTGGTGGAGAGGTGGAGAGGCAAGGGGCAAAGGGGGTGGGGGCGCACGGCCAAGGAGGAAGAGGGGAATGTGGGGGTGGCGGCTAGGGCATGGAGGAGGGAGGTGGGGCGCACGGCAGGGGCAGGGGCAGCCCTCTTTACCAGCCCAAACTGGTCTCCTACTCCTAAAAGGACTCAAACTCTCCCCCACCAAGGCCCACGACCCTTTCCCCTAGGCCCAAACTCCCCCGGAAAGGCCCAAAACCCCGGAAACGGCCCGGAAACGTGATTAAACCTCATAGCGTATGGTTTTAACCTTAATTCCACATTTTATAATGTTTTTGACCCTATCAAGCACATTAAATAAGGTTACGACACTCCGTGGTGTCACAACGTCTTGACGTAGGAAATTAAAAAGAGTACTCCTTGGTTGTTGCCAGATTCTTTCCAAAGTGGCTTTTAGCGCTTTTGGGGTTCGAGTTGTTGTGTGTGGATCAATTTGGGGTTCATGGTTTATGGTTGAGTTCACCCAATGCAAACCTTCTTGGAGAAGCGGGTCGTTGGTGCATTCCACGGTAGGGTTGATTAAACTATTAGTGGACCACTTGGTGGTTGCAAGTAATTGCTTTATCCTTTCTAAATGTATTGGATCTTTTGTCACCGATCTCTGAGCGAGTTGTGTCGACCGATGTGAATTTCTCGGTTGACAGTGTTTTTGTGGGTTTTAATGACCCTGGTTATAAAGTAGGTTTTTCCTTCAGTGGTAACAGTGGGGGTTGGCCTAGTGGTAAAAGAACAATCTTTTGCAAGGTTTTAACCTTGTTTGTTCAAGCAGTTGGTAGTCTTGGAGTGATGTGTCCCGCTTGGTTCGCGTCATCTTGCTTAGGACGAACCACAGTAGGGAGATCGAGGGGTGAAAACACTTTTGGCTCGCGAGAGCTGAAGGAGGATCAAGAGTCGGAGTTAGAGGTTGGTACCGTGTTTCTTCTGGAGAGTAGCGTTGCGTTGGTCAAAGTGATCGGGCACTCTAGTGCCAAGGAATGTATGAAATGGGAAGTGTGAGACCGTCTCTTTTGGGGTCTGTTTAAGGATTTATCCTATCCCTTGGGTCGTGCTGAGACCATGTGTGAGTACTTTGTATTTTGATGTTGAGTAAAGTTCTCGCAAGTTTTGATTGCGAGCTATCGTTAGAGCTGTTGGTTTTGAACCTAGGCGTCCTGTCATCGAGTCTCGATTAGTGTAAATTCCAGTGGTTTTATTTAGAGAAGCGAACTGGCAGTTGAAGTCTCGCGGAGGCGAGCTTTACCCAAAGCTCTTTTCTTCAGGTTTGAACCGCGAAGATTAGATCTCTGTGTGTTGTTGGTTTGGCGTAGTGGCATGTCTTGGATTCGAGGTCGAATCCTGTTGAAGAGGGGAGAATGTGACACCACGGAGTGTCGTAACCTTATAAAATATGCATGATGAGGTCAAAAACATTATGAAATATGAAATTAAGGTTAAAACCATAAGGTATGGAGGTTATTAGCGTTTCCGGGCCGTTTCCGAGAGTTTGGGCCTTTCCAGGGAGTTTTGGGCCTAAGAGAAGGGGTCGTGGGCTTTGATGGGATGGAGTTTGAGTCCAATTGGGAGTAGGAGTCCTGGTTGGGGGCCACCCCCTTCCTCTTATTGCGCCCCCACCCCTGCCCCTTGCGCCCCCAAGTGCCCTAGCCGCCTCCCACACCTCCCCACCTCCTCCTTGTGGTGCCTCCACCTCCCTCATTGCTCCCCATTGCTCCACCACTCCACCACCTCTCCACCTCCCTTGCTGCCCCTAGGGGATTTACCCACCTCAACACCTCGAAGATCCATCCGTTGGAGCGCTCCGCGGCGAGGAGAACCGGTGGGATTGGAGCGAGGATGGAGATTGCGCGAACCAGGAGGAGATATATTGGGTTTTCGTGCGTCGAGCGAAGGTATGACCATGGGAATCCTTGGGGTTGGTCTAGGTACTGTTCTAAGGGTGATTATCAAGTTTTTAGATCAATTGGTGGTGCTGGAATTGAGTAGATTAGATGAAATCTAGAAGTTGCCACGTTCTCTGTTTCGGGCAGCATGAGCAGTCGACCTAGGGTTTGGGTTTTTGTCAATTTAGATTCGTAATTTGGTCAGCCGCCTGTTGAAGAAGTTGTAGGTAATTTCAATACCTTTTAGTGGGTATAAAGAACGTGTAATTCCGATCAACCGTTTGAAAGTTATGGCTGTTTTACCGAGCGTGTTAAAATATGTGACGTGATTGAAACAGATCACGGTATTTTGTAGATTAAACAACTTTAGAGTCCGAATCAGCTTTTCCATATACACAGAAAAAGTTAGGAAATTTCCTAAGCTACACGAGGATGTACTCGTTCAATTGATTCGGAGTATTAGAACCCGAGTTATGCCTTTTGGAAGGCTGTTGTCCCGACGGGACAGAACATCTGTTTTTGGGTTTTGCGAGTAGTTGGCAATGTCGGCGTAAATGAGGGTTTGCGTACTGTTTTGTGGACATGATTGTGAGTGTGTGGTACCTATGTGCAAGTGGTGTGACCCCGGGAGTGCCTCCTACTTCTCGCCAATCCGTCGCCCGTGGTTGAGGCAAGTGTATTGGAATGGGTAGCGGGTAGCTTGCTAGATTGGTTGCAATTGAAATTGAATATATGGTATGTTCACATGCCATGCCTTAATGGTTGCCAATGATATGATGAATATGTTTATTATGTTATGACATCATGTGTTAATGTACAAGTTTTTCATGATGTTGGCATGTTTGCATACATGGCATGATACATGGCCCGGGCGGTGAGAAAGTCATAACTAGTCCGGGGAAGGTCGGTGAGAAAGTTATGACTATTCCGAAGAACCAATGAGTAAGTCCTACATCGTGATTCTGTCCACCGCAGTGTGGGGAAGCGAGGAGTAGGCACCCTCCATCTTCGAGATGGAAGTGGGGAGAGGGTGCACACTGACGGGTGTGTACTCAACCATACCGGTATGAGTTTCCAGGAGATATGTGCATCGCATTGCATTGCATTGCATCGCATTATATGAAGATGTTATATGATGATGATATATGATGTCAATGATATGCTTATGCTATGAATATGAGATGTGTATGATGTCGTATGTGAAAAGTGGTGATGAAGGTATTAGAATGTATTTTCTTGTTCCATTGCAATATACTTGCTGAGTGATGAACTCACGCTTGTGTTTATGTTGTTTTTCTTAGGTACCATGAAACCAGCATGCGGGGAAGGGAGCTAGTCACACGTCATCACTTAGCATCACACATAGAAACAATGACATGTTCCTTCCTTTAAATTATGATGGTTAATTTGTGTGCTTGGTTTCCTCATTTACTTCGTTTGGCTCATGAGATGGTTGGAATCATTATTCTAGTCTTACTGCTCCTAGAACCTTTATTATTGATGATTTAGATGTCATTTTTTATACTATATCCTGTGATCATATTGTTGTTGCTTCAATTCATGGAAAAACAAAGGAGATGCTGCCGAAATTTTCGGTTATAGCATTTACTCCTTTGCTGTAATTTATCCTAATTTATGGTATTTAGATGTTGTTTAGTCTATGTTTGGTAGCATTCGGGCATACTAGATGCCGGGGTGTTACAGACAACATGCACCAACCTTTCTCGGTGCATTGACAGCATGCACCTGCTCTTCTTAGTGACTTGGTAACTTGCACCATCTTTTTTTAGTGCATTGGCGCATGCACCAGCTTTTCTCAGTGATTTCACAACTAGCATCATTTTTAGTGAATTGACAACACACTAGCATTTCTTAATGATTTGACAACTAGCTAACATTTCCTGTGCAACGATTCCTTCTCGCGGATGTGAGAGCTCATTTGCAAAAATTACTCCCGCAACACTACACAATAACCGACTAAGAAAACATAGCACACTTCACCACCACACTAACACTCCACTCGAGCTAATTTTCAAAATACAGAGGGAGAACAGATGTAGAGGATGTCACTTTGCTGGGGTTGGGGATGTCAGACTATGCAGAGATGCTTAGAAAGTGGAAGTGAGTTGCCAAGAAGGCAGGAACCTACCCTGATTCTTCTTGCAAGGATGTACTTGTACCACCGGACTTTCCATGCCTGTTAGCCCGTAGTGCGACTGTAGTAATCTAGAGTGGATCATTTAGGGGGCTACAGCTGGGCTGAAAAGCTACTTTTGGCTTGCTGAGCTGTAAAACAGTTGTAGTTTTTCTTGATATGTCATTTGGCAAACTGGCTGCTGTAGTTATAACTTTTGGGGGGCAATCGAGTGGGCCCGAGTGAGGAGGGAGTCAGGGAGGCAGCGCCCGAGCCAGAGGGAGTCGAGGAGGTGACCGAGTGGGGAGATGACGGGGCGAGGAGGGAGGCAGAGCGAGCAGGGACGTGGTTAAGTGAAGCCACAGCTGAAAAGCGCCTCCCTACCGGCTGTGGCTTTTAGGGGTGTGCTTTAGCTGTGCTTAGCTGTGCAGCTGCTTTGCAGCTGGGCTGTTTGGGGGAGCTTTAGACCCAAAGCTGAAGCACAGCCCCCCAAACAGGGCCTCAATCCACACATTCAGACTACACTGTCTGGGCATACTACACGTGCGGGGATTACCGTGTAAGTGAATGTCATGTATTGATATTTCAAATTGCATGTTGTATTTTACGTGTGACTAAATTCATCCATGCAAAATCCCAGGTGTCAAAACAATGCTACTTCTTCTAATGGATCGATGGGCCGGAGTAGTATGACAAGAAATGAATCCAGCAAAAATACACACTGAACTACACATTTGCGCCCAAGAATTTCACCCATTAGAAACCTTACTCAATTGAGAGTGGAGAAGACAAAGTAAAGGCACCAATGGTTCGTAAGGAAACACCGTAATGGTCCTATAGCCAAGGGAAAGGTGTTGATGTTCCCTGATGCCACTACTGAAGGTAAGGTTATTTTAGATGAGGACAAGCCTAAGTTGGACCCGGAAGACTAGTATTGGGTTGAATGGTACAGTAATAATTGGAAGAAAGCCAAGAGGTAATGGCACGATGAACCCTTGATGTATAGGATGTATGGCCGCAAGCTTGACTTCTTTTTGCATCCCCTAGTGTTTTCGATTTCAAAAAGTGTACATGTATATTAGTTGTAGTTTCAATTGATGGTTCGTACATGTTGCCATTTGTATTGTAGGAGTAGTGAGGCAAACAAATGCAACTAATCAAACCCTACGAACTATATAATTCAAAACATTCGTTGTGAAGTGTTATGTTAGGCTTAAAATGATTTAATTAAATAAAAATCATTACCCAACTTGTCTAAGTGCATATAATAAACTCATAATTTTTTAACTACTTAGTTTTTTATTATTGTTACTTAAATAAAAAATTCTTTAACCTTAAGCTTTTGTCGCCATTTGAATTGGTGACAGGACCTCTATCATCAACTGTATTCATGATAGATCTCCTATCGACTGTTCAAATGATGATAGAGTTCATTTTAATTGGCAACTGGACCTCTGTTGCGATTTTAATTGGCGCCTAAGACCCAGACGGGAAGCCACATAATATTGTCATTCTTTCGAATGACGATAGAGAATCTATCTCTATTTGAAATGGGCATTTATTTCTATAATATCAATAAAAATGTATTAATTTTTTTTTAAAAAAAATCGTGCCTTCTTCTGGCGCTATCGAATATCTAAATATGGGATATATGCGTACCCATGAAACTCGAATACTGCACCATGCACGGTGACCTACACATCATAAAACTAACGATATCTCGGGCCCGAATTATATGGGATAAGATACGCATGGAAGGAATATCCCCACATTTGAGAAAAACTCGGTCATGTTCCCGTTATGAGGAAAGCAACCCTAGTACGCTGGAAAAAAAAGCGAAGTTTGGATACACCACACAGATCTCGAAACAGAGGACTGCTCATCGAGTACGACCGGGTGTTCCATATCTACTACGACACAGAAGAAGGATACCCCAACCATATAAATAAGGGGGCAGACGCTCAGGAACAGGGGAGGGACTAGGAGAGAGCAGTCGAGACTCAAGCAGACACCATCCAAGCAGTACACACGACGAGCAATCTTCGTAGAGTAACGCCTAGGCTAGGGCTTAGCTACCCCTTAGAAACAGTCTCCATTGTAACCGAAGCTTGTTCCTTGTTCTGTAACCCGTTCTCAGCAACATCATAGTACATCCATACAAAAGTAGGGTATTACTCGATCGAGAGGTCCGAACCTGTCTACATCGTGTGTTGATTGATTTTCTGATTGACTCTGCATCCTCGAAGGTACCTGAGTATAAGTTTATTGTCGATTTCTAACCTTCGACAGGCACACCTAGCAATAGTTTTGGCTTTTGGAGTGTAAAAAACAATTAAAATAATGTACGTTTTAAGTTTACATATGCACGTTTTATGTCCGTCCTACCGATTAATATGCTATCCTGCTGGGTTCTATCACAGCTAGCTCTCTGTCTTTTTTAACCGACAATTAAAAACACATGCCACTTTAGTTTCAAAAAATAATCACGAATTTACATATGTTAAAGGGACTTGTCAGTTGTCACTAGCATATCTAAGTCACTTCTGCTAGATTATTTTATCATCGAATGTGCTGCATGTAAATTACATAAATGATTCTTATACATATGTTAAAGGGTCTAAAATGATTGCTCAGATTAAAAATCGTGGCTTTAAAATCCTCTCCTCTTCCTTTGAAATAGGCCGACAGGCCGTGTTGGACCTATTTAAAATTGACAACAAAGTGCAGACAAGTATCTATGCAAATGTCATGTCATGTTGATCGAGGAAACAACATTCATCGCGTAAATGCGCTGGCGATCTTTTCTTTTCTTTTCTTTTTTCTCTTTTTAGAAACAGCTAGCGATCTATTGAAATCGCACAAGATCTCTTCAATGCCTGTCCTGTTCTACATTCCAAATCTATATCTCCACGTCAAGTCGATCGAACATTGATCGAACAGATTAAGTCACCTAAAAATGGGGGAGAAAAAAAAAATACAAAAGTGGTGCACATTAGGAAAGCAAAGCACGCATTCTATGGACGCACAGGGCGTTGACTTGACGATCGATTTGGTGTGCACAGTGCACATGTGCATCAAGATCATGCATGCGATCAAATCAGCACGGCATTTAGCATAGTTACCGATCGGTATAGCTGATATATACCATTTTAGCATTTAAACGGTACGAAATAACCTTACATACTATACAAGCCTCGATACCGGTCAATACTAGTCATACCGGCTTAGGCCATGTTTGGATCCCTGGACTAATTGTTAGCTGGCTAAAAATTAGCTCTAGTCTATCCAAACAGGAAGACTAATAGGTGGACTAATTTTTAGCCAACCCCTTAGCTAACAATTAGTCCATTAGTTGGTGGAGAGGAGCTAATTTGGGCTAATAACATGTAACACGCTGGGAAAAGTCTGAAATACCCTTGCGTTGGCCTTATGCTCATTTCCTCACCTATTATGAGGGGGCAGACGTGACTTTTCTAAGAAATTAGCCCAATCATTAGTCATGTATCCAAACAGCCATGGACTAATTTTAGATGGACTAATTATTAGCTGGCTAACAATTAGCTCTAGCTATTAGCCAGCTAACAATTAGTTTTAGCCCATCCAAACATGGCCTTAATACTGGTCAATATCAATTGTGTCAGTTTGAACTATTTGTTATATTATTTGATAGTACTACTATGTGTTTGGAGTAATATTATAATTAAACTTTGGTGTACATATAAGTAAACATATATATATACTTATAAATATATAGTATTATACTTAGTTCAAAACGGTACGTTGGTATAGAGCGGAGTGTACAATTGTAAGAGTCAAACTGGTTAATCTCCGGTATGATGACAAATTTGCCATTTAGCCGAGCAAGAACCTGACATGACACTACTCCACGCACACTGGTTGGTACTAGAATTATTCGAGCATATATTATATGATCCTAACTTCAAACTTAACCCTGTTAGAGCATACACAACGGTGTGATGTCAGCCGTTTGCTTGCTTTGCCATGTAAGAAAAAGTATAAATGTTTCTTCATAAAGACACGATTATATAAATAGTATAAAACAATATTATATGATTTATTACCTATAATAAACACTTCACATGCTATAATTAAAAAATTATAGGATTTTATAGAGACAAGCTTAAGATGTCATTCATATAGAAGTTGTCTTTAATTTTATTTGTAGAGGAGTATATAGATGTCTCTACTATTTTACATGATCTTATTAGGAAATTAGCCTTTCTATCATTGAACATGCCATTCCATGTATGCCGTCACAATTAATGCTAATGAAAGATGGAGGATAAACCTACCCATGATGAACAATTCCATCCTAAAATAAATTGAAGTTGAGGTAATTCTTTACTAATCAAACCATATGTAATTCAGTTGACTAAATTCCGTGCATTAACCTTTTGGCTTGTGCGTGTCTATGTCCATTTCCACATGTGTCCCTGTGAGTTGGGATCTTAAAGAAGAATGCAATGATGAGGATATCAAGGCAATATACAGCCCGATATGTGCATGCACTGCTCGATTGGAACAAAGCAGTGTTAAAGGAAATAATTTAAAGGGAGAAACCATGAGCCGGACGTCCCGTCTCAGTAGTTTCTTCGGACGATCGTACAATATTTTTTTCTAACGTCTGCAATATTTTTTCCAACGTCTACAATATCTTTTTTCGCATGCAAAATTCTATTGTTATCAAAGAAAAATGTTTCACACAAAGGAAGAAAATATTTTATGTGTAGAAAAAAAATATTACAGGGCGTCCAAAAAAATCGATCGTCCAAGCACAAATCATTCCGTAATTTAAAGGAAGAGCACAGGACAGATGACTGCTTATTGAAATGACTAGGTCAATAAACGTGGCGCACGCCGCGTGCGTGAAAGAAAAATGAATTTGAATATCCGAAAATTTTCGAGGAGGCTGCATATTTATGGAGAAAAAATGGACAAATGCGTATTTTCTAAATTTTTGGAGGTTTTTCTGAGTACCATTTTTGGGGGGAAAAGCTTTTTTTGGGGAAAATGGATTGGGATGAAAAAACGGATCAAGTTTTTTTTTCAGATTTTCAGAGGTTGTTTTCGTGTTTTTTTGGGGGAAAACATACCGAGATGTATTTTTCAAATTTTCGGAGGGTCATTTGGAGTGACATTTTTTAATAAGAAAGGTTTTTCGGGTGAAAAATGGACTGGGACAAAAAGTATAGACCAAGACGCATTTTTTCAATCTTTTGGAGGGTCTTTTTCACGTTTTTTGTTGGGAAAACTGGACCACTACGAAAAAATGGACTAAGACGTACTTTCCAAATTTCTAGAGGGTGTTTTAGTGTTTTTTTCAGAGAAAAAATAGATCGAGAGGCATTTCTTATTTTTTTAAAGGCTCTTTCGGAGCATCATTTTTTAATTAAAAAGGTTTTTTTGGGGGGGGGGGATGGACCGGGCTGAAAAAATGGACCAAGGCACATTTTTGAAATTTTCGGAGGGCCTTTTCGTGTTTTTTGGGGGTAAAATGGACCGAAATGAAAAAATGCGTCAAGATGTTTTTTTCAATTTTTTGGAGGATCTTTTTGTTTTTTTGCAAAAATGTATCGGGACAAAAACAATGAGCGAAGACGTATTTGTTTAATTTTCAAAGGGTTTTTTGCGAATTTTCGACGGACTGTTTTGTGAAAGAAGGGTTTTTTCGTAAAAAAATAGGACCTATATGCAATTTCGTAAATCTGCTGAGATCCTCCAGCAAAAATAGCAACCACGCGGGGCCCAACACACGTCGCGCGTGGGCAGCCGGTGCGAGGATGCCACGTGTCACGCTGGAAAATAGGGTGCGTGGGCGCGCGCGGAGTCGAACGCGGGCCGACGGAGAGCGAAGGGGTGTCGCTACCACTGCGCTGCGGAGCCCGCTCGGGCGAAAGGAGGTAGAGCGATTTTCTTTTATGACTTCGTTCGGAGCAAGCAATCTCAGCCGTCGGACGCCGCGATCGGACGGTCGGAATGCGACGGGCGACGTGGACGCTCTGAGGACGCTCAGAAGCTTCGGATTTTAAAAAAGTAAGTATTTCAGTTAGTGACACGCAATTCAACTTTTTTTAGAGAAAGACAATTCAATATATTGTATATATCCTAAAGCACAAGAGACTTCCAGTCAGCCAGCCCTCCACATCATCGTATTATCGAAAATCCTCCCGAAATTTTGAAATTATATCCAGGTCATTCATCAGCTCTTTTGCAAAAAAAGTGTGACATTATAGAATGTGACATTTTAGAATGTGGCATTACGGTACAAGGTTATGCCGTGTTTTTGGGCTTTTCAGGGTGTTTGGGTTTTTCCGGGAGAGATTGGGCCTTAGGGGATTGAGTTTGGGCCTTAGGGGTTTAAGCTTTGGGCTTTCCGTGGAAGTTTGGGCCTTGGTGGGGGGCTTTTGGCCCATGTGGGGGGAGAAATCCTGCTCAAACCCTAGCCCCTCCCCCTCCCATGCGCCCCCACCTCCCCTAGCCGCCACACCCCTTTCCCTCCCCCTCCCATGCGCCCCTCCATCTCCTCCCTAGCGGACCCTAGTAAGGTTCCTCCCCCTCCCATGGCTGCCACACCTCCCCCTTCGTTGATCCTTCCGTTGGGGAGCATTGCGACCAAGAAGATCCGGTGAATTCGGCAATTGGAGAGAGACCGTGGCCGGGGGAAGGATGTGTTCGTCTATTCATCGAGAAGAGGTATGGTTTTGGGGAGTTTTTGGGGTGGATTAGGTACTGTTCTAGTGGGGAAATTTGGTGCTATTAGCCTCTAATTAGGTGCTGTAACTAGTTAGATTTGAGGAAAACCAGATCTGATTCACGTTCTGTTCTTGGGCAGATTGGAGTGCTGTTTTAGGGCGTGATTTTGAAAATGTTAGAGGCGTTTTCTGGGGGACCGGCTGTTCCGAAAGTTGTAGGTAATCGAATTACCTTTAATTGGGCATAGAAAACGCTAAATTCTGTTAAGCCTTTTAAAAGTTATAGTCATTTTACCGAGCGCTGTCCAATCTATAATGTGAATGGTATAGTCTGTAATCAATTATAGATTAGAGGATTTTAGAGGCCGAATCAGTTTTCGCGAATACTTAGAAAAAAGTGGGAAATTTCCTGAGGTTCTAGAAAATGTACTCGTTTACCTGAATTGGAGTTTTAGAACTCAAGATAGGCTTGTTGGAAGCCTGCTGTCCCATTGGATAGATTCTCTGTTTTTCAGGTTTTAGGAGTGGGTTGCGAAGTCGATGTAGTTGATAGTTCTTGTGTTGTTTTGTGGGCATGTTTTTGAGTGTATTGTACCTATGTGTAGGTGGTGTGACCCCGGGAGTGCCATCAACATCTTGACACTCCGTCTCCCACGGTTGAAGGCAAGTGTATTGGAATGGTTTTTGCTTGGGAGACCATATGGATTCGTAGCGTTGCATTATAACTAAGTGATGTGTTAATTTGCCATGTTGGATCTTTGCATATGAGATGATGATCATGTGTTTACTTATGGTTATGCAAGTTGTTAAAATGAGTACATGTGCAAGTTATTCATGTTTATGGTATATATGCATTCATGGCATGAGGACAGGCCAGGTCGGTGAGAAAGTCATAACTAATGAGGTAAGGTCGGTGAGAAAGTTATGACTAATCCGGAGCGCCACTGAGAAAGACCTACCACGTAGTTCCATCCACAATTGTGAATGGGAGCGAGTCAGTAAGAGTAGGCACCTTCCACGGGATGGAAGGGAAAAAGGGTGCACACCGACGGGTGTGCACTCGGCAATACCAGTATGTGCTAAGCAAAGGGACATGTGCATTGCATTGCATGAATGAAGATGTTTATGAGATGCTGATGAAGATGATTTATGAGATGCTTATGATGATGTTTTATTAGATGTAATGATGATGTGAATGAATACTGTTATTGTTTAATTCCATTGCAATACACTTTGCTGAGTGATGAACTCACGCTTGTTGTTTTATGTTGTTTTTAGGTACCATGAATTCAGCATACGGGAAAGGGAGTTAGTGTCACGTCTTCACTTAGTTTCACTCATCTAGACAACTACACACCTTCATTTATAGTTGTGATGGTTTATTTTATTGCGCTAAACTTGGACTATGCTATATCGTGTGCTTGGTTTAGTATTCACCCCGTATTGGTTCATGAAATGTTTGAATTTATATTCTTGGCTTGAACTGATGCTATAACTCGTGTTATTGCTGTTTTAGATGTCATCTGTTATGCTATTGAGTTATGATAATATTATTGTAGCTTCAAACCATGGAAAAACAAAGGATATGCTGCCGAAATTTTGGTTAAGCAATTAGCGTAGTTGCTATAATTTATTGTTAAATATGTGTTTTTGGTTGCTTCTAGTATCGTTTGGGTGACATTCGCGGCATACTAGGTGCCAGGGTGTTACAGTTGGTATCAGAGCGGGCTTTAGGTCCGTGGAACATGTATTTAGTGTCATACCATAGGTTCAACAAAAATGTGATGTGATATAACCTAGAAACATGGCTTAGGTTATACTAAAAATTTTACCATAGGATAGCAACATTAAAACTTGTGTAAGTGGAATAATTAATTTCAAATTTGACACATGAGGATGCACAGTAGGAAAGGGTATGGGTATCGTTGCTTTACGCTTAAATGTTGTATTTAAGCCTTGATGTTGAATGCTACATTTGATAATGTATGTTGCTAATATTTGTGATTAAGTGAATTGTGGTGCCGAAGGGTTTCGGTCACCTTTTGTTCATAGTAAGGTTGTGGTTTGTCGGTGTGGGCGGTTGGAGCCATCACCGAAGGACTAATAACCTGCCATGGGAGAGAGTGTTTGACTTTTCTGTCATAGATCGGGAAGTTGGTTGGAGATAAATAGAAGAGTTGGTGGTAGACCCTTTCGAATTTTCTTTACCGTTCTGACGATCGGTTTTGGTTGGTTTTCTTGGTGTTTGGTTGGTTGGGAACCAAGAAAAAGTGTTTGGTTTTGAGTACGCGCTGATTGTTCTTTTGGCGGTTTGTGGTTTTGTTGTCTTTGGATGAAGACAAAGAAGAAGAGTTTGGTGTTGCGCCTCTTTTGGTCGCCATTTTTGCTTTGACACCCGATTTTGTTAGTTATTGTGGACTGTCTTGGGGAGGAAACTTATGTGGTTGTTGTTCTCCCTGCTTAAGAAAAGTGTTGGAGTTTTTCCTGGTGCAGACCTTAAGTTGGGTGGAGCTAAGTTTGAATCTTTATCGGAAAAGATTGGGTTGAACATTTGGTCTTCCCTTGTGCATCCGTCTTCCTTTGTGGACGTTGTAGATCTTGAGATTTCTTGAAGAGTTTTGGCTACCAAAGTTGAAAATTTGAGAGTTGAGCTCTCTTGCATTTCTGTTTGGGTTTCGTTTTTCTTCCTTGCATGCGAAGAAGAAATTCTTTATTGGTGTTCGTTCTTGTTCTAGGGTTGTAGTTATCTTTAAAGTTGGGGTTGCATCCTGTTTGTCAAGGGTAGGTGACCCATGAAGGTGTTTAGAAATCTTATGTCTATGTTATGTAGTATGTAACAATGTGGTTTATGGAAATGATGTACTTATAAGTTAATTTGTGAGTTGAATCAATTAAATGTAATTGTTACCTTTAGCTTAAGATTAAATAAGCATCTAGTGTTGTAGATTACTCTATAGCGAGAATGATTAAATGTGTTAATGTACATGCTTAGAATCTATTTCTTTATTTTAAAATGCCCATGACCATTGACAATGTTTAAAGCTTTAAATCTTGATGCGTAGTTAGAACATTAAGATGATGTAAACTACTGTAAATGTAATACCAAATTGGTTGGTTATTTAAAGACATTTTAATATAAGGGCGGTAGAACAATTTAATTGTGATGGTGATTGACCCTAGCACATGATAGTTGACTAGAATTATTATGCTTGCTAGTACGAAATATTGAAATAATTGGAAGGATGTAATGCACTCATCGGTACCGGTTGGTAACACGAACCGGTACTGATGCCCTCACATTAGTACTGGTTCATGCGAACCAGTACTAATGTGAGGGCATCAGTACCGGTTCGTGTTACCAACTGGTACTGAAAGCCCACTACTACCGTGTAACCAATGAACTGATACTGATGTCACTATCAGTACCGGTTCAAATCCAATCGGTAGTGATGTGCTGGTAGTAAAGTGTAGTTTTATAGTAGTGTACTGTGCCACTCGAAATCCTAGGTGAAGTGAAGACAAGGTAAAGAGCCTCTTTCAATGCAGGAATAGAAAAAACATAAAATTAAAATGTCATAATTTGTTTAATCCCATAGAAAACAAAACCACGTGAATTGTCCAAAAGTGATATATGTAATTCGAATGCCTTACAAGAAAAGTAGTAGAATTTTGATATTAGATATTACTTATTAGAGAGAGAAATAGAGAATGTGCATTGGAACTCTCAAATGAAATTTTACATTGGTTGGAACTAATGTTTGGTTTTCTCCAACATTTGTAGGAAAATTTCCTTCAAATGAAATTGCTAGATACAATCCTATGATCGAAACACCATGCGTACGATCCGAAAATATGATACCACATGTGCTTGTGGCTACAACCATGTAACATCCCCAATTTCGGCCTTATGTTAAAATATAATTTATACTAATTAAATTCAAACCTCAGTTTTTCCGCGATGTTTAAATTAACCTGGCATCCTTATCCTTCCAAAATTGGAGTTCAACCCATCATCGTCCGAAAAATCGGATTTCTGGATTCCGGTCCGTACCCGAAATTGCACCCGAGTTCGAAAATGCTCCAAAAATCTCGAAACCTATTGCATTAGCTTTCAAATATTCCAAAAACATTTTGGGAATTTTCCCAAGATTTTTGGAACCTTTCTAGTATTTTAACGCCCGCGGCTTTTCGTTAAATGCCCTTTTTCCGTCCCGGATTATTCTAAACTCCAAATTTCCTCCAAATTCCGTGAAACCAATTTTTTTGGGTTCCAAATATTTCCTAATATTTTTAGGAATTTTTTCGGGATTTTTAGACCATTTTTGCTAATTTTTCTCCCACGCGTAATCCTTTACTTACTCCGGCCAATGGGGAGTCGCCACGTGGCATCACTATTCATGCATCTTCCTCACGATGGAAGCACACAGAGGAAGGAACAGCAAGCTCCATTCATGGCTCTCTCCATTCAAACACCCATAACTCCTTCCATAAACCCCCAAATCAATCATGGCCGGATCCGTTGGAATGGTAACGGCGAGGGGATTCCATTCCCAAGGTTCATTAGCCCTTAATCACGCCGGAAACAGTCCCATTAACCAAAATCCGAAAATCGCTTTATTGCTCATAACTCGGCCGTTTCAACTCCAAATCGTACGATTCCACCTCTCAAACCTTCATGGTGGTGTTCTCTTGCCAGTGCACCCATCCTTCTTTTGCCCCTCCTCATCGTTCGTCCGCGAGCTCGCGAAAACCGGCGACCACCACTGTTCTTCGTTCTGGCCGGCGTATCTTCCATTCCAGTGAATCAAACTTGACCCCGCTTGTTCCATTGTGTGCGATGGATGTCAAGATCATAACCCCTTCATCAATTTCAGATTTCGTCGAGTTTGGACTTCGAATTTCGAGTTTGAATCGTTTCAGCCGAACCGCCGTTCGTTGTCAACTTCATCATCTCCGGTGAGCTATTCTTCAATTCCTCGCAATCTGGAATCCCCCTAGATGTCCTCTAGACAGTGCCATCGTTAATTTGTTTTGGTGATTAAGTGCATCTAGGCCCCTCAATTTATTTTGGTGATTAATGATGACACAATTAAGGAGATCTAATGGTTTAATTAAGAATAATGCAGATCTCAAGAACTCTTCAAGCTTGGAATGAGATTGGACGGTCCTACGTATTTTAAAATTCAAGAAAACGGCATCAAGACGACATTTGTAATTTCTATTTCTTTTTGAGCCTTAAGGATAGCCGTACTATTAAGAGGATACGACGGAAAATCGTTTTTAGGATGTGCATGTGCTCAAGGTCAAAACTTGCATACAAAATAGAACTCAAATACTTGCATTTCCCAAAAATAGCAATTTCCAATCGAGCCATCCAACCCGGAGTATCCGGACATTTAGTCCGGAGTGTCCGGACTCAGTGCGGAGTATCCGGACAATTTGTCCGGACTCTCCAGGTTAACCCTTTCGGCCAAAAATGTCATTCCAGTTAGTCCGGAGTATCCGGACATTTTGTCTGGATAGTCCGGACCATCCGGAGTGTCCGGGTTAATTCATCCGGAGTGTCCGAACAATTCAAAATGGGGAATAATGGCTAGTTTTCCAAAAGAGTATTTAAAGCCTCCACTCCCCTCCAACGGCTAGAATCTCTATTGAGCTCATTCATAGCAGCATTCAAGCCATTCCTAACCCTCTCTAAGCATTCAATAGAGCTCACACTTCCCCCCACCTCTTGATTTGTTGGTTGATCTCATTTGGTGTGGTGGGGAAGAAGTAAAGTGCTAGGTGCATTCAATTCAAGTCCTTGAGCACTAGTTCATCCTCCAAGCGAGTTCCCGTGGTGTTATTACTCTTGGAGGTTGAAGGTCTCCTAGACGTCTAGGAGTCACCGGGAGCAACTGACGCTTGTGGTGCGCCCCGGTCGTTTGTGAAGGCGAGTCTCGCCTCCGAAAGGGAAGAGACGAGAAGTGAAGCCGACGAGTGTAGTTGTGCAACACCGGGAGGGAAGCAGGTTGAAAGAGACCTCAGCTCAAGTGCGACCGAGCCACCTCAACGGAGACGTAGGATTCCCTTCAAGAATCCGAACTTCGGTGAAAAATCGCGTCTCCCACTTTCTCTTTTACTTCCTAGCTTAGCTTGTGTGGATTTGTCTTTGTAGAGCTTAGATCTAGCTTGTTGGAACGCTTTAATTTAAATCCGCACTAGCTTTTGATCTAGGTTGTTCTTGCTATCACTTTGTTGAAATATCTTGTGCTAGATAGAGTAGTTTTAGTTTCATTCCCGAGCCGCCTAACCCGGAGTATCCGGATAAAATACCGGACACTCCGGATAAGCCGGAGTATCCGGATAAAATACCCGTAGACTCCGGATTGACCTGCTCGGCCAAGTTTAATTCCGCTGCAATTTTTTAATCCACCTATTCACCCCCCCTCTAGGCGACATCTCCGGTCCTTTCAATTGGTATCAGAGCCAAATCTTCTTTGTTTTAGCTTAACCGCTTGGAGAATCTGAGATGTCGGAAATAGAAAAGATTACCGAAACCCATGACCAAGAGAAGGCCACGGGTTCCGGTAAAGGGGTTGCAATTCCTTTCGATTATTCCTCTTTTGGAGTCTCAAACTCCTCATCTTATGTCTCCGTCTCCTCTGGCCGAGCGCCTCATTTCGATGGCACTCGCTATGCGGCATGGAAACATAAGATGAAGATGCATTTGAGATCACTTCATCCTTACATTTGGAAGATCGTTGAAACAGGTTTCAAGCCCGCCGATCCCAACAACCTTACTTCTGAAGAAGACAAAGCTCAACACTTCAACGACTTGGCCGTCAATGCCTTGTTTAATGCCTTGAGTGATTCGGAGTTCAACCGAGTCGATGGTCTTGACAACGCCAAGGCAATTTGGGAAAGGCTAATGGTTACTCATGAAGGTGTGTCAAGTGTCCGTGAATCCAAGATCGAGCTTATCATTGGAGAACTAAGCCGATTCACATTGGAAGAAGGAGAATCTTACACAAAGATGTTTGACCGCTTAATGGTGTTGGTGAATCAAGCTAAGGGACTTGGAAGCACCGAGCTCACCGACAAAGCCATTATCAAGATCATCCTCCGAGTGATCACCCCCACCAACCGCAATCTAGTTCAACTCATTCGCGACCAGCCAAACTTCGACGCACTCACTCCTCATGACGTGATTTGCCGGTTGATGATGGATGAGATGATGGTCAAAGAAGCGGAAGTGGTAGAGGAGCTCAAGTCCGGCAAGAAGAAGGGCATTGCTTTGAAGGCCGTCAAAGTAGCTCAAGAAGTAGAAGAAAGTTCAAGTGATGAAGAAGAGTCAAATGGGCCGCTCACAAATGAAGACATGGCCCTACTAGTGAGAAGATTCAACAAGTTCTTGAAGAAGAAAGGCTACAAGCCGGGGAGTCATTCCAAGAGCTTCGGCAACAAGTCAAGAGGGAGACACTCGACAAGAAAGTGCTATGAGTGTGGTGAACCCGGCCATTTCATTGCCGAGTGTCCGCACAAAGAGAAGAAGGAAGAAAAGCCATACAAGAAAGACAAGTATCGAAAGAAGGACAAAGACAAGAGCAAGAAGTACAAGGGCAAGGGTCACGCTTACATCGGCAAGGAGTGGAACTCCGACTCCGACTCCAAGTCCGAGTCCGAGTCCAACTCCGACAATGAAGGAGGACTTGCCACCGTCGCAATTGCTACTCCACCAAAGTCGAAGAGCCTCTTCGACAACTTAAGCGACGGAGATGAAGATGCTCCAATGTGCCTTATGGCAAAGGGGCACAAGGTATCATCCAAGAGTCCCATCCCTTCCAATATTGATTATGGCTTAGATGATTGCGATGATGCTATTGATGATGAGGAAGTAGCATTTAAGTCTATAAATGATTTTGATATTAAGAAATTAGACTTGCTACTTAAAGATATTGAAAAATTGGTGGAGGCTGTCGAACAAAAGGAGGCTATTCTTGAAGCTCAAGAGGATCTCCTCATTTTTGAAAAGGAGAAGAACCTTGAGCTAGAGAAGAGCCTAGCTTTTGAAAGAAAGAAGAATGAGGACTTGGTCAAAAGCTCAAATTTGACAAAGAAAGAAGTGATTAGTCTTGAGATCACCAATGCTTCACTCTTAGAGCAACTTGCTCAAGTGAAGGATGCTTGCAAGGCTCTTGAAGTGAAGCTTGTCGATCTTTCGAATAATGCTTCCACCTCAATTAACAACTCCAAAGTTTTAATACCTTCAACAAGCAACGGTTGCGCTAGATGCTATAATATTGATGTTGCTACTTGTGCTACTAACCGTGAGATTTTGAAAGTCTTGGCTCATGAAAATGAGAAGCTTAAGGTGATGCTTGAAGATGGACTTCAAAAGTCCTACAAGGCTAGCAAAGGTTTAGAGGAGTTTCTCGGTAAGCGCCAAGGTAATCCTAAGAAGCATGGGCTTGGGTATGTTCCGCCAAAAGGCAAAAAGAGCAACATCGTGGTTGCTCCTTTAAGCAAGCCGGTTCACTTTGTAAAAGGCGAAGGAACATCCAAGCACAAAGCTCACTCCGAGTTCTTTGCTTCTTATGTTCTTAAAAAGACTAACCTTGGTCGTGTAGTTGCTTATCATATTGGGCGTAAGCCAAGAAATGCTCCTATTGTTCGCTCTATTTGGGTTCCAAAGTCTCTAGTTGCTAACGTGCGTGGACCTAACCAAGTTTGGGTACCAAAGAGCAAAAACTAAATGTCTTTTTGTAGGCCTATGTCTCCGGTGGAACAAGTTGGATTTTGGATAGCGGATGCACGCATCACATGACCGGAGAAAAGGCAATGTTCGCGCATTTGGATGTGAATGGATCAAATAGCGAAAGTATTGTCTTTGGAGACAATGGAAAAGGAGAAGTAATTGGTTTAGGTAAAATCTCTATCTCAAATGATTTACATTTAAGTAATGTTTTACTCGTTGAATCATTAAGCTACAATTTGTTGTCCGTAGCACAATTATGTGAAGTGGGCTACAATTGTTTGTTTAATGAAAAGGGTGTGGAGGTCATTAAGAGGCTTGATGGTTCAATAGCCTTTAAAGGGCGTTTGAAGGGTAAGCTCTATCTCGTAGACTTCAATACGGATAGACTTAATCTTGAAACGTGCTTAATGGCTAAATCTAGCATGGGTTGGCTATGGCATCGCCGACTAACCCATGTCGGTATGAGGAACCTTCACAAACTCATTAAAGGCAACCACATTCTTGGACTAACAAATGTTGTCTTTGAGAAAGATAGAGTTTGTAGCGCTTGTCAAGTGGGAAAGCAAGTCGGTGCTTCTCATCCCGCCAAGAACGTGATGACGACCTCAAGACCGTTGGAGATGCTTCATATGGATCTTTTCGGTCTGGTTGCCTACATAAGCATCGAGGGAAGTAAGTATGGTCTAGTAATTGTAGATGATTTTTCTCGCTTCACTTGGGTATTTTTCTTGCATGATAAAGGAGAAGTCCAAGTGACATTGAAGAAATTCATGAGAAGAGCTCAAAATGAGTTTAAAGTGAAGATCAAAAGAATCCGAAGCGACAATGGAACCGAGTTCAAGAATATTGGTGTTGAAGAGTATCTCGATGAAGAAGGAATCAAGCACGAATTCTCGGCCCCCTACTCCCCTCAACAAAATGGGGTGGTCGAAAGGAAGAATCGAACCCTCATCGAGATGGCGCGGACAATGCTTGACGAGTACAAGGTTTCCGACAGCTTTTGGGCGGAATCCATCAACACCGCATGCCACAGCACCAACCGCCTCTACCTCCACAAGATCTTGAAGAAGACGGCATACGAGTTGCTCACCGGCAAGAAACCAAATGTATCCTACTTTCGAGTCTTTAGGAGTAAATGCTATATCCTCAACAAAAGAGCTAAGTCTTCTAAATTTGCTCCTAAAGTAGATGAGGGTTTCTTACTTGGTTATGGGACTAATGCTTACGCGTACCGGGTCTTCAACAACACCACCGGTGCGGTTGAAATCTCATGTGACGTAACTTTTGATGAGACTAACGGTTCTCAAGTAGAACAAATTGATCGTGCCGTTATTGACAGGGAAGAACCACCGTGCGAAGCTATCAAGAAATTGGCGATTGGGGAGGTGAAACCACAAAATCTGGAAACCCACCCGAGCACCCCAACCCGGAGTCTCCGGACTGAACCCCAGAGTATCCGGACTGGTCCGGAGTCTCCGGGTCCAATACCGGAGTCTCCGGATGGGAATGGCTCAGGTGATATTCCCTCCTCGTCCAAGCAAGCTCAAGATGGTTCGAACACGTCTCAAGATGAGGAACCCATCCAAGCTTCAAATTCAACCGTACCTCACCCTAGAGTTCATCAAAAGTATTCAACGAGATCATCTGGTCAACAACATACTCGGAGACATTCACAAGGGAGTATCTACTAGATCTTGAGTTG
Source organism: Rhipidocladum racemiflorum (assembly GCA_036346355.1). Classification (NCBI taxonomy): domain Eukaryota; kingdom Viridiplantae; phylum Streptophyta; class Magnoliopsida; order Poales; family Poaceae; genus Rhipidocladum; species Rhipidocladum racemiflorum. Next base: position 29,726,826 of record CM070571.1, read on the forward strand.
CAAATTTTTATGAATTTTACTCGTTTGTGTCTTCTCTTGAGCCTCTTAAGGTAGATGAAGCACTTGATGATCCGGATTGGGTGATGGCTATGCAAGAGGAGCTCAACAACTTCAAGCGAAATCAAGTCTGGGAGCTTGTCGAAAGACCCAAGCAAAACGTGATCGGTACAAAATGGGTCTTCCGGAACAAGCAAGATGAGAATGGGAACGTGACAAGGAACAAAGCTCGATTGGTTGCTCAAGGGTACACTCAAATCGAAGGTTTGGATTTCGATGAAATGTATGCTCCAGTAGCTAGGCTTGAATCTATTAGAATATTACTTGCCTTTGCTACTCACCATGATTTTAAGTTGTACCAAATGGACGTGAAAAGCGCCTTCCTAAATGGACCACTCTCCGAGATGGTCTACGTTGAGCAACCACCCAGGTTTGAAGATCCAAGACATCTGGATCATGTCTACTACCTTCACAAAGCGCTTTATGGACTTAAGCAAGCACCAAGGGCATGGTTCGAGTGTCTACGAGATTTACTTCTAGAACAAGGTTTTGTAGTCGGAAAGGCCGACCCTACTCTCTTTACTAAGCATATTGATAATGATTTATTTGTGTGCCAAATATATGTCGATGACATTATATTTGGATCTACTAATGAACATTTGTGTAAAGAGTTTAGCAAAATAATGACTAAAAGATTCGAGATGTCCATGATGCGAGAGTTGAAGTTCTTCCTCGGATTTCAAGTTAAACAACTTAAGGAAGGAACCTTCATTTGCCAAACCAAGTACATCAAGGACATGCTCAAGAAGTTTGGAATGGAGGACGCCAAGCCTATAAAGACGCCCATGCAGGCTAACGGGCATCTAGACATCGATAAAGAAGGTAAACCGATCATCCAAAAGGTATATCGTTCGATGATCGGTTCTCTCTTTTATCTTTGTGCATCTAGGCCCGATATCATGCTTAGCGTTTGTATATGTGCACGTTTTCAAGCTGCTCCTAAAGAGTGCCACATGGTGGCCGTTAAGAGAATCTTAAGATACTTAGTGCACACTCCTCATTTTGGGCTTTGGTATCCGAAAGTGTAACACCCCGTAAAACTAAACTATAGAACAAGAAAATTTCGACAGCATCTGCCCTAAAAACAGGACATTACGGAAGCATTTCATGATAAGCAATTCAAACAAGAATATAAGCAATTCAACAATACTAGCGACAACAAGTCTAAGCCAACCGTAATCAAGTATAAGTTTAGACATAACAGCAAATAGTCTAAGTGCAAATAAAATTCAGCAAGCTAATGTATTAAATAAACACTAGTTCATGGGAGTTGTGATGACATTCGAAGGTTTATTGTGTTGCTAGCCCACCCCTCATGCTTATGTCTCTTGCACGCTACTGAAAAACAACAAAACACAAGCAAAGGGAGATTGGGAAATCTCAAAGAAGCGTAACAATTAACACATCATCACATCCATCAAGAATTTAACACACCACATGCTTTACTTTCAACACCACAACATTGATTACCACAACCTCAATAAAATGCTCATGCTTGTGCATATGCTTATGCTATGATCCTCTTCACCGTGCCCTTTCTCAGGAACACACGGTGTTGTATGCGATCTTGATCGCGCCAAGGCGTCGACAAACTTCCAATGCATGATTATGCAGTTAATGCTTCATGCATGAATTCATTCATAAACTTCCACATTGAGTCCACATATTTGCATGCCATCATATAACATGGATAGAAAACAAATAACATTGTGATGAACTATTTAGACAATTCAACCAATAGGCAACATCATTCTTCTCTTTACTCATGGATCAAAGCCAAAACACATCATCACATTGCTAATCTAATTATTGCAATCTTCCTAGCAGATGATCAAACCATGTATGATTAATGTCATCGGAAAATATAACGAAGGCAATGCAAAACAACGATGTATAAGCTCAACCCTAACACTACTTCCACTTGCCTTTACCGACGAGACGACGGAACTAGTTGCGTCCAGAAGGGGCACCACCTGTACAAGCATATTTTCAGTATGTAATAACACCACAATTGATCACACAACTCAAATACGCAATTCCTACAACCCGTTTCCCCTTTTCCAACACGAAACCCCGTTCTGTCCGGACCGAACAGCAGCAACCCCCATTCTCTTTTTCGTATCTTTTTTTATACAGAACATAAAAATATGAAAAAATTACAGGAGCTAGATATTGACGAGATCTACAACTTTCCAGAAGATCATAAATTCTAATTCCTCTGTTAAATATGCCTAAACAGTCGTCCAACACAGTGGATGAAATCTGTTCCCAGATTCTGTTCGTCGGTTTGCAACAGCGATAACTCTCAGAAAACTTCCCCAAAACTTCTGAAAAAAATGCAGAAGCTAGGTCTCGACGTTATCTACAACTTTCTAGTTATAGTTTTTGGCAGGAAAAATCATCTATGCCACGTAAAACGCGAAACAATCCGCGCTGCACAAATCCCCCTTCCAGAAACAGCACCACGTGAACATCTACCCTTCTCCCCCAACAAGATCCATCCAAAACCCTCACCACCAGATCTAATACACTCCTAATCCCTAGGTAAAACAGAGGTAAAAGTTTGGGAATTTTACCTAGTGATCTCCCTTGCGAACCCACGAAGAACACGCGAAGAACCCCGAATCGGCGATCTGCTCGTCCTCCACGCCTCCACGGAGTCGCTCCTCGCCTTCTCCTTCGCGATTCGCGGTGGATCTTGAGCCACCACGTGGGGAGAGGAAGGGGAGGGAGAGGTGGCTGCTAGGGGAGGGAGAGGGAGTGGGAGAGGCGCCTAGGGTTTGGGGGTGTGGCCGGCCACATGCGGGGGCGCACCACTAGTGGGCCGGCCCACTAGGGGGGTGGGAGGTGGAGGTGGGAGGAGAGATTCCCGGTCCAGGCCCAGGTTTTCTTCGGCCTTTTATTCCCTAGCCCAAAACCCAAAAAAAAAAAATTAAAATGCAGCATTTTCTTCAATTGTTTCATTCCCCGACAATTCCGTCAATCCTCTCCGAAACAAAAACAAGGAAGAAAAGTTCTAGGGCATCACAGAAAGGTTCATCCTTTGAATTAGTTGGCTATTCCGATGCGGATTATGCCGGTTGTAAAGTGGATAGGAAGAGTACCTCGGGGACTTGCCAATTCTTGGGTAGATCTCTAGTCTCGTGGTCTTCCAAGAAACAAAATTCAGTAGCCCTGTCCACTACCGAAGCTGAATATATAGCCGCCGGGAGTTGTTGTGCCCAATTACTTTGTGATGCCCTAGAATTTGAGAGCGATCCTAGGGTTTTCTTTCTTGGTTGTTCCGGAAAGAAAGAGGGTTTTGTCGGGGAATGAAATAATTGAAGATTATGTGGCAATTTAATATTAAAAATTGGAGTTTTGGGCTAGTTTCCGCTGGGCTGAGGCAACCTGGGCCTGGGCCGGGAATTCCTTTTTCCCCTCCCCACGCCCCAAAGTGGGCCGGCCCACTTTGCTATTTAGGGGTGGCGCCCCCCCATGTGGCCGGCCACCCCCATTGCAACCCTAGCCGCCCCTTTGCATTCCCTTGGCAGCAGCACCATCTCCTCCCTCATCCCGGTGTGGTGGCTCAAGGATTCATCACGGATCGTGAAGAAAAATTCGAGAAGAGGATCCGTGGAGGCGCGGGGATCAAGCAGATTTCGTTTTCGGTGATCATCGCGTGTTCTTCGTGGGATCTCAAGGGAGAACTTTAGGTAAAATTCCCAATCTTTTAACCCCTGTTATACCTAAGATTAGGAGTGTATTAGATCTGGTGGTGAGGGTTTTGGATGGATCTTGTTGGGGGAGAAGGGTAGCTGTTCACGTGGTGCTGTTTTTGGAAAGGGAGATTGTGCAGCGCGGATTGTTTCGCGTTTTACGTGGCATAGATGATTTTTCCTGCCAAAACCTATAACTAGAAAGTTGTAGATAACGTCGAGACCTAGCTTCTGTAATTTTTTCAGAATTTTTGGGGAAGTTTTCTGAGAGTTATCGCTGTTGCAAACCGATGAACAGAATCTGGGAACAGATTTCATCCACTGTGTTGGACGACTGTTTAGGCATATTTAACAGAGGAATTAGAATTTATGATCTTCTGGAAAGTTGTAGATCTCGTCAATATCTAGCTCCTGTAATTTTTTCATATTTTTATGTTCTGTAGAAAAAAAGATACGAAAAAGAGAATGGGGGTTGCTGCTGTTCGATCCGGACAGATCGGGGTTTCGGTGTTGGAAAAGGGGAACGGGTTGTAGGAATTGCGTGTTTGAGTTGTGTGATCAATTGTGGTGTTATTGCATACTGAAAATATTCTTGTACAGGTGGTGCCCCTTCTGGACGCAACTAGATCCGTCGTCCACGTCGGTAAAGGCAAGTGGAAGTAGTTGTATTGTTAAGCTATACATTGTTGTTTGCTTCGCCTTCCTTATAAACTCCAATTACAGCAATCATACATGGTTTAATCACTTGCTTTGAGGTAAGGTGAAGAAGGATGTTGTTTACTGGATGAATTGTCTAAACATTTCATCTCTATGATATTTGTTTTCTATCCATGCTATATGATGATATGCAAACACGTGGACTCAGTGGGAGGAGTTATGAATGAATTCATGCATGAAGCATAAACTGCATAATCATGCATTGGAAGTTTGTCGACGCCAGCGTCTTGCGATCAGAGCAGTACAACACCGTGTGTTCCCCGAGAAAGGGCACGGTGAGGAGGAACATGGCATAAGCATGTGCATCAATCATATGCATTTTACTGAAGTGGTGTGGACTCTTTGATGTGGTATTGTATATGAGGAATGTGGACTCTTTGATGTGGTATTGTATATGAGGAATGTGGAATGATAGATATATGGTGGATGTTTTATTTTTATTAGTTGTTCCGCTTGCTGAGATTACCCAATCTCACCCCTTGTTATTTTGTTGTTTTCAGGTAGTTCTCGCGAGTCGTAAGCTTGAAGGGTGGGCTTAGTAGCACAATCAACCCTCCGGGGTCATCACGAATCACATGGACTAGTGCATTTAATAATTCATTAGCTTGCTGAAATTTTATTAATCATAGACCTGTTGATGTCCTCTTTGGAGCTGTTTTACGTTTATGTTTGTTTTCTGGTTGATTAGACTTGTTATCTCTAGTATTGATGCTTTTATGTTATTCCTGTTTGTAATGTTTATTATGAATCTTGTTGTCGCTTCCGTTTTGTCCTAATTTTAGGGGAGATGCTGTCGAAATTTTCTTGTACGACAGTTTAGATTTATGGGGTGTTACATACTTTGGATGAGACAAACCTTGAGTGATTATGGCCTAACCTACAAAAGTGTTCCACTATTGTGTGACAATGAGAGTGCCATAAAAATTGCCAACAATCCTGTCCAACACTCCCGTACAAAACACATAGACATTCGCCATCATTTCCTAAGAGATCACGCAACCAAAGGTGAAATTGATATCCAACATGTGAGCACAAATGATCAATTAGCCGATATATTTACCAAGCCCCTTGACGAGAAAAGGTTCTGTGAATTGAGAAGTGATCTAAATATTTTAGATTCTCGTAACGTGTCTTGATGAGTGCTCGCATATTGTTTGTTGAATGGAAAATGAATTTCAAAATCTTATTTATCTTTTTCTTTGAAATTCCTGTGTTTTTGGCTCTTGATCCTCTGATCCGTCTTTGCTGTGTGACCATGGCTTGTTTGCTTTATTGTTCGCTGGTCACATAGCAAGTGGACATCTTAGGGTCCCTTTCTTTCTCTCATTCGGCAAAATTCCAAGGATCCTCGTGCAAATTTCTTCATTCCTTACCGAGCTGGGGAACCCGGAGTCTCCGGTGTTTTATCCGGAGTCTCTGAATCATCTGGGGTATCCGAACTAATTGTCCGGACTCTCCGGGTTGGTCCGGAGTATCCGGACTAATTGTCTGGACTCTCCGGGTTGGGGGGTGGTTAAACCCCCTAATCCCACGCGGTTTATTTTCTCTCCTCATTCACTCCGTGCGTCTCTCCCTCTCCCGTGCTCTCCTCAAGGCTAGGGCGTTTCCTCTCCTCATCTTCATCTCCAAGAGACCTTGAACCCCTCCTCTTCCTCGGATTGGAGATCTAGGTAAGAATCGTGGTGCCCTAACCTTCTTACTTCCGAGATTGGTTTCAATCTTGCGGTTCTTAGGGCTTCTTCTCGTGTTTTATCTCCTCTAGGGTGCGGCTTTACTCGTCGTGGCCCTTAAGATCGGAGATCCTCGTTCCTCTCTCACCCGTGTTCGTCGCTTTCAAATTTCTTGAGGTGAGTTCTCGTTTGTGCCCTAATCCCGCGAAATCTCTTGCTAGATTGTGCCCTAATTCTTCACTCTTTCATTCTTGAGGCAATCTAGATTCAATGCTTGTCATTTTGCGGGTTGGAACCCTAAATCTTGCTCGCGCCGTGCGCAATTTCTGGCGCATCCGGAGTATCCAGACATTTGGTTCGGAGTCTTCGGGTTGGTCCGGAGTATCCGGACAATTTGTCCGGAGTCTCCGGATGCAATCCGGAGTCTCCGGATGCAATCCGGAGTATCCAGATAATTTATCCGGACTCTCCGGGTTGAGTGTCTCGGCCAGACCTTCTTACTTGTTGAAATTCAAGTCGCTTCGCGGCTAATCTCTGTCTCTCTTTGTATCTGGTCAGATGAATCTTCCTCAGGGGACGTCAGGTGGTGGTGATCCTCCTCGGGACTCTCCTCCTCCGGATACCCCTCCCGGCTCTCCGTCTACAGCTCCGGCGCCCAAGAGGCAGAGACGCGCTGTGATGAAGCGGCCTACTTCAAAAGGTCCGCCAAGGATTAGTCCTCCTTCAGGTTCTCAGTCTCAGTCTCAGCCTCAGCCGCAGCCTCAGGCTCAGTCTCCTCCTCAGCCTCAGCCTGATCCAGATGAGCACTGTGGGATGTCAGAGACAGGGGTCCCGCAAGAGGGGCCTACACCCGACTGGGCTTGACGGGCGGAGTAGAAGGCCCAAAGTCCAAAAGCACCACGACGGGCCCGGAGGAGGTTTTCGACTTGTCCCCCAAGGCAACTCCCGATCCTTCGGGGAAGCTTCGCGCCACGCCCGAACAACCCGCCAAGAACGAAGCATGCACCGACATCGCCCGAGCCTGCGGATCTTGGAACTCGACAGGCGGCGGCGTAGGTCGGAAAGCATAACCACCTCTCCAAGGCGTGAAGCGCGAGGGCCAATAAGGACAAAGTACATGTCGGCCAGGCCACCATGTTTAGGGCAGTGGCGCCCATCTATCATGTATCCTTCCCCAGTATATAAGGAGGAGGGAGAAACAAGAAAAAGAGGCTCACAATATATCCAAGAACACAGGACTAGGGTATTATCTCCTCCGAGAGAGCCGAACACTGTCTAAACACAGATCTCCCTTGCATCCTGTGTTACCATCAAGCTCAGATCCCGCACAAATCCCTAGAATCACAAATCTCATTGCCAGTGAAACCGATCGTCGGCGGTTGGCGCGCCCGGTAGGGGTTGTGTCAAGATCTTCGTCAAGCTTGATGGCTCGACGACGGCTAAGCCTCCACGGCCTTCTTCGGGCCAGGTCTTGGTTTCGGAAGGCGACCTTCATCTCCAACGACCTCGGAGCCTTTCCTCTCTAAAGGGAACCGTCTTTGCCGCGGCCAGCGAGGTTCCGGCGAGCCATCGCCCACGACTTAGCGCCCGATCGGAGGGTCCCCTGTCTCGTGCTCTAAAATGCCGAATGGGGAACCGAAGGCCCATTCCGGCACAGGAGTCGGACTCGAAAGACGCCGAGGTGCGAATGGTGGGGGTTCTCGCCGCCAAACCACTCTGCACCTCGAGCGCATGGAGTTATCTTCTTGAGGCTCACCCATTTCACGGTAGTAGTCGGAAGAAAGCCTAGAGAGCTGCTGGAATTTCCGTAGAGTCTGCGTAATCGAGGGCTCGTGGGCGGATTCGCAGTAGCGCCTCGACACCTCGGCCGCCGCCGACTTGGAAGGTGGCCGAGCAACTGAACCTGACGCCCGGGCGCGTACTCTCTGGGACCGCGCTCGGGCTATCAATGAAGACATTCTGCAAGCCAAGATGGGGGACCAGGCTGTTTTTCGTACCCCACAACAGAATATCGTCGCCTCCAAGACACTCCTGGATACCACGACCCTATCTTTGGGGCGGGTGATCCGATTGCCCGATCATGGCCCAAGTAAAGGCCATGGTGACGGCGGCAGCGACCATCCAGCGAGCCTGCAGGCGACCAGCCGGCAAAGGAGGCATCCGCGTGGTCGGTGAGGACCCAGGACGGCCAGAACCGGGTTAGGTCGGGAAGCCCGCCAGACACACCATGTTCTACCCAGCGGAGGCGACTTGCGACCACGGCATCAACCGCGACCTCTGTTCGAACCTCGGCGCCAGGTGCGCGGCCAGAAAGGAGGAACAACGCCGTCAAGCCGGCGAATATGAGCGCTACTGACATCCTCCCACGTGATCGCGAAGTCGCCAAGCGCGATCCCCTCGCGTCGATCACCACCGGAGGGTGTCGCGGTCATTGAAGGTGTTCGCGCGTTTACCCCTCACCTCGCCGAGTGGTTTGGCCTTTGATGGATTTAATCCTAAAGGCATCACTAGGTTCGGCGGTGAGAGGACCCGAGGCTTGGCTACAAGTATATGCTCGCGATCGAGGGCCTTGCCGGGGATCAGTAATGGCAAACTACTTACCAGTTACCCTCTCGCCTGGCCCAAGCATGGCTCACCGGACTCCCGGCGAACTCTATAGATTCTGGGGAGATGCGTGTGAGCAGTTCATTTCAAATTTCCAAGGCACTTACGAGCGCCCAGGTACCCCTTGGGACCTATATCAGCTACACCAAAGGAGGAACGAACCCCTCCGGGAGTTCGTCAAGCGCTTCATGCACAGGAAAAGCACCGTTCGGATGTCACGGATGCGATTGTGATAGCTGCCTTCGGAAGGAGTCGGCGACCCGACCTCATCAAGAAGATGTCCGGAAGCCACCGGCGTCGGTCAGGAGCTGTTAGCCCTAGCGGACCGTTACGCTTCAGCCTCGAGGCTCTGGCGGAACGGCGTGGCGAGGAAGGATCGGTGAACCCCCGGCGGAAAGAAAAGAAGCGCAAGGGTGAAGAGCTGGTGGCAGTCGCTGCACCAACTCACCCTCGCGCCCTCAAAGAGGATGGATATGATAAGGTTATGAACTCACTTTGCCCTTTCCATCTAAAGGGGAGGCATGCCGCCAAGGACTGCTTCACCCTAAAGAGGTTCGCCCACGAGCAAGAAGCAGGCTGGACAAGGTCCGAGTGGGCACGCCGCCAACAAGCCACCTCCCCCCGAAGCCGAGGAGGACTATCAGGAAGCCGATCTCGAGCTCAACTACATATTCGGGGGCTCAGCTGCATATGAGTCCAAGCGGAAGCAAAAGCTCACCGCCCGGGACATCTACGTGGTGCAGCCGGAAATGCCCCAATATGTACGCTGGTCCGAGGCCGCGATAACCTACGACCGCTCGGATCACCCGGATCACGTCCGTTCCCGGCGGTATCCTCTCGTCTTGGCGCCGTCGTCCGCGGCATCAAGCTCAAGAGGGTATTGATCGGCTGCGGAGGCGGGCTCAATGTCCTCTTTGTCAAAACCCTTGACGATATGGGGATTCCACGGTCGGAGCTAAAGCGCGGATCGTCGCCTTTCCACGGTGTCATACACGGAACCTGCGACACCACTCGAGACAAATCACTCTGCCGGGTCACTTTCGGCGCAAGGAGAATTACAGGACAGAGAACCTTGGCCGAGGTGGCGATTTATAACAAGATATCATGCCATCTTGGGGAGACCAGGTGGCCAAGTTCATGGCGATACCCACTACCGTGCCGACATTGAAGATCTGGGGGCCGAGTGGTATCATCGCTCTCACGCTGGTGACATGAAGCGATCTTTTTCTGTGAGGAAAGGCTGCGAGATGGCCGAAGTCCCTGGAGGCGCGAGCGGTCGGGAGGATCGGCGAAGCGGATTCCGAGAAGCCGGAAGCGGCGTCCCCACCCACAAAGCGCGAAACCGGGATCGGCCCGAAGAAGGTACCAAAAGAATCCTCCTCGACCCGTCCGATCCGTCGCGAACCGCCTTGATCGGGCGAGGGCTCGAGGAGAAATAGGAAGGGCGTGCTCGTCACTTTCTGCGAGCGAATAAAGACGTCTTCGCTGGAAGCCGTCGGACATGCCCGGAGTTCCCAGGGAGGTGATCGAGCACGCATTAAATGTAGACCAATCGGCCAGGCCAGTCAAGCAAAGGCTGCGGCGATTCGCCCAAGACCGCCGACAGGCCATCAGGGAGGAGATTACAAAGCTGCTAGCCGCAGGCTTCATCAAAGAAGTGTATCACCCGATGGTTGGCAAACCATCCTTGTCCAGAAGAAGAATAAAAGCTGGCGCATGTGTGTTGATTACACCGACCTCAACAAGGCTTGTCCGAAAGATCCCTTTGGTCTCCCTCGTATTGATCAGGTGGTGGACTCCACTACCGGATCCCGACTACTTAGTTTTCTGGACGCCTACTCAGGCTATCATCAAATCCGGCTTCGAGAGGAGGATTGCGAGAAGACCTCGTTTATCACCCCGTTCGGAGCATATTGCTACATCACCATGCCGTTTGGGCTGAAGAAACCTTGCGCGACTTATCGGTAGTAGCGATCTGGTGATATTTTCACCATCAGCTTGGACGCAACGTGGAAGCCTATGTGGATGATATAGTGGTCAAAACCGAGGCAGAAGACAGCCTCACCTCTGATCTAGCCGAGACGCGTTCACAAGTCCGAGGGCGTTCAGATGAGGCTAAACCCGAGAAGTGTGTTTTCGGAGTTTCCTCCGGGAAGCTACTCGGGTTCATTGTCTCTCATCGCGGGATCGAGCCGAACCCGGAGAAAATCGGGGCCATCATGAGGATGGCCCCGCCTGCCAGCCAAAAAGAGGTCCAAAAGCTCACTGGGTGCATGGTAGCGCTTGGCAGGTTTATCTCCCGGTTGGGAGTTCGGGGAATGCCTTTCTTCAAGCTCCTCAAGAAGCAGGACCGTTTTGAATGGACGGCGGAGGCGCAGCAAGCCTTTGAAGAGCTCAAGGTGTTCCTCTCCACCCCTCCAATTCTAGTCTCGCCGGTGCAAGGTGAACCTCTCCTGCTCTACATAGCGGCGACAACTCATGTAGTCAGCGCCGTGATAGTTGTGGAGCGGGAAGAATCGGGACACCGCTACGGCGTGCTTGCCCGGTTTATTTTGTCGAAGTGCTGGGCGAATCCAAGACGCGATATCCTCAAATCCAGAAGCTGCTGTACGCCATTTTGATCTCGTCACGGAAGCTGAAGCATTATTTCCAAGGACATTCGATTTCAGTAGTGACTTCTTTCCCCGTGGGAGAGGTCCTCCATAATCGGGAAGCTACTGGAAGAATTTCAAAGTGGGCAGCCGAGCTTGGAGCTTTCGACGTCTCGTTCAAGCCGCGCACCGCCGTCAAGTCCCAGGCTTTGGCCGACTTTACGGCCGAGTGGACCGAATCCCAGGCTCCCGCTTGCGGAAGAAGAGCGAGAATATTGGATCATGCACATCGATGGATCTCTCATGCTTGGAGGAGCAGGGGCGGGAATTCTCCTTGTCTCGCCCTAAGGGCGACGAGGTTGAAGTATGTCCTTCGATTCACTTCCGACCTCGAACAATGCCGCAGAGTACGAGGCTCTCATCCATGGGCTCCGTATCGCCACATCACTCGAATCAAGCCGGTGGCGATTCGGGCGACTCCCGATTGGTGGTGAACCAAGTCTGAAGAGAGGTCGTGCGTGGATCAGACCATGACGGCATCTTGCCCGGCAAGTCCGAGAATTGGAAGGCAAGTTTGACGGTCTGGAGCTGGTTCATGTCCTCCACCGCAATAATGAGGCAGCTAACGAGTTGGCTAAAATGGGAGCCACTCGGGCAGATGTCCCGAGTGGTATCTTCGTCTGAGATCTTCACGAGCCAACCGTTCTGAGCAGCGAGCCGAGTAAGGATCACTGGGGACCGGGTCCTGCTCATCGATCCCGACTGGACTACCCCATACATTGATTATCTCCTGAAGGACAAACTCCCGGAAGCGACCACTCTGGCAGAGCGCGTCTCCCGACAAGCCAAGTCCTATGTGGTGGTGGGCGACGAGCTCTTCCAGGAAGAGTGCCTCAGTGTCCTCGAGCGGTGTATTTCGGGACAAGTGGGAAGAGAGCTGCTCCAAGAAATCCACTCGGGGATGTGTGTGGCCATCACTTGGCGTCGAGCGCCTTGGTGAGGAAAGCCTACCAAGCGAGGGCTTCTTTTGGCCAACAGGTATAACGGATGCCAAGGAGATTGTTCGAACCTGCGAGGGCTGCCGGTTCTCGCCAAGGCGGACACACTTGCCTAAGCACACGAGGCTGCAAACTATCCCCATCTCTTGGCCCTTCGCGATGCAGGGGCTCGATTTAGTGGGCCGCTCAAGAAGGCTCAAGGTGGTTTCGCCTACCTCTTCGTAGCCATTGACAAGTTCACCAAGTGGATCAAAGCCAAACCGATCGCCACTATCAACTTTGCAGATTAAGGCCAAGGAGTTCTTCCAGGATATTGGGTCGATTAGGAGTGCCCAACCGGATCATCACGGACAACGGCACCCAATTCAGGAGTGAAGAATTCCAAGAATGGTGCTTGGCGTCAGCGATCAAGTTACGCTTCACCTCGGTGGCTCACCCACGAAGCAATGGGCAAAGTTGAGCGGGCTAACGGTGCAGTCCTCCAAGGCCTCAAGGCCGAGGATATTCGACCGCCTCAAACCATACGCTGCCCGATGGGTGAAGGAGTTCTGGTCGGTACTCTGGGGACTCAGAACCACTCCCAGCCGAGCAACTGGCCAAACCCCCTTTTTCCTGGTCTATGGCGCAGAGGCGGTTCTGCCGACCGAGCTAGGGTTCGAATCCGCGAGGGTTCGGAATTACAACGAAGCCGAGTCCGAGGGAAGCCGAATGGTGGAGCTTGATCAACTCGAGGAGGCTCGGAACGTTGCAGCCATCCAGTCGGCTAAGTACCTCCAGGGACTTCGGCGTTACCACTCTCGCAATGTCAGAGGTAGAACCTTTTCAGAAGGAGATCTGGTCCTGAGGAGGAACCAGAAAAGCGAGCACAAGCTCTCTCCAATTTGGGAAGGTCCGTACATTGTGGAGAAGACGGTCCGGCCGGGCGCTTATCGACTTAGACGTGAAGATGGCGAGGTTTTGGCGAATACTTGGAACGCCGAACAGCTCCGTCGCTTCTACGCATAAGTTATGTACCCTACTCTCACATACTGAATGAAATGGTGATCCATTTTATTTTCTAAAGCCCTACTGTGTAATGATAGTCCCGAGTGGTTATTACCCGACTGGTGTAGCGCCTAATCCTGGACGCGCTGGTACAAAACGCACGGAAATAAAAACCGCGATGAGCACAAAACTCCGGCGGTTTATACCAACGCGCATAACGGAATGGGTAGAAAGCACTAACCACTCGGGGACTACAATTCGCAGCGCCAGAATCTAACCGAGATTTGCCTGATCGAGAGTTTCTAGCCGTCAAAGCTCGTGCCCAGCGCCTCGTTCGGGCAATCGAGCAACGACTAGAATAGTTGATCAGCGGAACCCTAAACTCGGAATAAATATGACGGCAGTTGGGCAAGATTCCACTTTTTATTCCTTAATATTAGTAATTTACACTCTTGACTTTCTTTTCATTTCCTCGCTAAAAAAGGGGGAAGGCGGGCGGCTCCTCTGCGTAATCCTCTTCTTCTTCTTGCTTACGGGAGGCTCGGGAGAGGTCGTCAGGATCAGACGCGGCGGCGTAGCGCCGCTTAGGATCTCGTCCTCAACCACCCAAAGGGGTGGTATGAGGCGACGAGAGTCCTGATGGCCAGGTCGTCGGCGCTCGCGCCGATCATCTCCATGATGATCTCGGCCACCTCGTGGAGCCGAGCCACCTCAAGCAAGGCGGCCATCGCGGCGGCGTCGGGCGGCTCCTTCCTCCTCCTCCGCCTCTAGAGTGGCGGTCGAGCTCCTCCCAAAACTCTGCCTCCTCCCGGTTATGGAGTAGCCCGAAGAATCGCCGCGGAAGAATGCCGCGTAGGGGCCAGCGAATCTCCTCATGCTAGACATGGAGGAAGGCCGGGAGGAAAGAAAGAGGAAGAAGAAGAAGAAGAAGGAGGCGATCGCTCGAGGGCGGTGGCGTCCATTTATAACCTGTACTGACTCAGGAATCGAGGCGACGCCATTCAAAACGCATAAAAGATGAAGCGGCGCGCCAAGGCGACAATTCGTTCGGAGTACCAAAGAAGATCGGTACGTTGAACAAAATCAAGGGGCATTTCGCCAGACACGTGTCATGAGCAGTTCAAGCTCATTCGGCCTTCCCGCTTAATTCGCTCAAATTAAGTGAAAAGCCCGGGGGCTGGAGAGCTAGGAAACGGCGCTTCACAAAGCTCAGCCAGGTGGCCACAACGTAAGTCCCGACGCTCGAGAGCTGCACGCCAGCCTCTCGGAAAAGCGTGTCTGGGGCAAGAAAGCCACGGGCCAAGACCCTGGCGCCTAGGAGCCAAAAGGCTGTAGGCCTATATTCTAGCAACTCAGACAAAGGAGAAGGAGTGAAAGAGGTCTGGAACTCATTTAGCAGAGGACAACACAGACAAATTATATTCAAGTGAGAAGACACAATATTTCAAACAAGGAGGGCGAGCACTCGGCATCAAGGTTCACATCGAAGTCAGAATTCTAGATTCTCTAACAAGGCTTGCGATGCACCGGAGACCTCTTCGAGGAGCGCGTTGGCCTTGTCTTCATCACAGGCAAAACCTTCTTTCACAGCTTCGAGGTCAACTCTCGGATAATGAGACTTGACCACCGCCAATGCCTGGTTCGCACTCATTGTCGCGGACTCCTTGGCGTAAGCTCTGATCCTGTCGGCTCCTCCAGAGAGAAGCGGAACAGCGTCGTCCTCCTGGCCCGGCTCAACTCCTTCAATACGCAGAAGGTGCAGAACTGGCTCGCAGGCGACGCGCAGCTCAGTCTGGCCCTGTTCGGCAGCGGCCATCTTCTCCTTGCATTCTGCAACAAAGTCAAACTGCCATCAAAAAACACACCCGACGCCAAGTACGTTCAATCTAAGTCAAAGAAATTTACCCTTCAACTCCCGCTGCATCCTCTCCAAGCTGACTCGAGCTTCGAGGCCAGAACTCTCTGAAGCCTCCCGCAAGAGGGGCCTACACCCGACTGGGCTTGACGGGCGGAGTAGAAGGCCCAAAGTCCAAAAGCACCACGACGGGCCCGGAGGAGGTTTTCGACTTGTCCCCCAAGGCAACTCCCGATCCTTCGGGGAAGCTTCGCGCCACGCCCGAACAACCCGCCAAGAACGAAGCATGCATGCGACTGACCTTTGCGGAGCATGCGGATCTTTGGAATCGACGAGGCGGCAGGCGTAGGTTGGGGAAAGCATAACCACCTCTCCAAGACGTAGAGCGCGAGGGCCAATAAGGACAAAGTACATGTCGGCCAGGCCACCATGTTCAGGGCCCGGTGGCGCCCATCTATCATGTATCCTTCCCCCAGTATATAAGGGGAGGAGGGAGAAACAAGAAAAAGAGGCTCACAATATATCCAAGAACACAGGACTAGGGTATTATCTCCTCCGAGAGAGCCCGAACCTGTCTAAACACAGATCTCCCTTGCATCCTGTGTTACCATCAAGCTCAGATCCCGCACAAATCCCCTAGAATCACAAATCTCATTGCCGGCGAAACCGATCGTCGACAAGCACCCTGCAGACACTCATGCTACGATGAGAGATCAGAAGAGGAGAGAGTATCGTGACTCAGGACACTTCATTGGTCCCTTGGCCAAAGGAAAGCCCATCTGGAACTATCCCGGGTCTGTAAACCCGATGAGAGTGATTGACTACCGGACAGGCTCTGGCAAGGGCAAGGCCATTGTTGAGCACAGGAAGAAGGATCCCCTTGAGTTCCATCAGGACGAGTATGTGGACCGACGCTTCTGGAACAAATTCCAGTCTGACTATTATGAGACGGTCCTCTACCCTCTTGAGCATCCAGTGGTCAGGATGAAGACCATTGACTGGGACTACATGGTAGCTGCTGAGAGCCATGTGTTTGACCAGGTCATCCAGATTTGTGAGCTGCACCAGGTCAAGAACATAATGTCGTTCAAGTTTGACTGGAACAATGAGGTGATCATGCAGTTCTATGCCACCCTCTACTTTGACAAGAAAGAGGAAGCTATCTGGTGGATGACTGACAGAGTCTGGTATGTGGCAAACAAGAAGAGGTTTGCTAGAGTGCTTGGCCTCCGATATGATGGGAGTCCGAAGCTTCATGCCAAGAAGGTCTGACTCCTGAGCAGATTGAGGCGCTGTATGACACTTCTCAGCGTTTCACCGTGGGGACCATCAAGGGTCTGAAGGATGTACCTGCGGTGCTCTACAGGATGCACAAGGTCACTCTTTGGCCCAAGGAGGGAGACGCTTCTGCCATCAGTTCCTATGGAAGGAACTTGCTATTCCATCTTGTTGAGCACACCCACACCTTTGACATTGTTGACTTCATGTGGGAGACAATGAGGCAGAATGCGCAGAGCAACATGAGCAGTTGCAGCTATGCCCCTTTTGTGATGGCTGTGATTACTCATGTCAGTGGGCTGAAGTTCGTCAGGGATGTGGAGCACTTGTCCTACAAGGTCCGACCTCCTTCTGCTCCTCCTGCTACAGCAGCCACTGGTCCTGCTACTAGGGCTCGCAGAGGTCGCCCATCCAGTTCTTCTTCTGCTCCTGTTGTGCCTCCTGTAGTTCCCTCTGAGCAGACTGAGATCCCGAGTAGCACGCTCCAGAAGATGTTGAAGCACATCTTCTGCCTTTGTCGCGACATCTCCACTCAGAAGAAGGAGATGCGCAAGGAGATCAAGAAGAATAGCAAGGGCATTCGTGATATCCGCCACCACAATGGTGAGGCGCTCTCCGCCAGTGATTCCTCCGGATCCTCTGAGGAGAGTAGTGATGCGACTTCTACAGATCAGCTCTTTGGCATCACCTCCTCTGCACCGCTTGCTCCGGGAGATGACCCTGGCAGCGAGGGCTCGCAGTACTCAGCGTCCGACGATGACGAAGGTGACGACGAGTGATTTCACATCTCCTCCCCTTTTTTGGTGTCTTGATGCCAAAGGGGGAGTGATGTTCTTTAGTTGTCGTGTCGTCTTGTTGTCGTGTCGTGACTTGTGGTTGTGGACTCTGTTATCTTTTGGTTGTCGCTCGTGTTTCATTCGTGGACTTGTTATTTGTTGCTTATTATGTTGTCGTGAACTTTGTTATCCCTGTTATTCATGTTATGTCATTGTGTTTATCTTATGCATGGTTTACATGTGCTATGTAATTCGTTTTTAGGATGTGCATGTGCTCAAGGTCAAAACTTGCATACAAACTAGAACTCAAATACTTGCATTTCTCAAAAATAGCAATTTCCAACCGAGCCATCCAACCCGGAGTATCCGGACATTTAGTCCGGAGTGTCCGGACTCAGTGCGGAGTGTCCGGACTCAGTGCGGAATATCCGGACAATTTGTCCGGACTCTCCGGGTTAACCCTTTCGGCCAAAAATGTCATTCCAGTTAGTCCGAAGTATCCGGACATTTTGTCCGGATAGTCCGGACCATCCGGAGTGTCCGGATAGTTCAAAATGGGGAATAACGGCTAGTTTTCCAAAAGAGTATTTAAAGCCTCCACTCCCCTCCAACGGCTAGAATCTCTATTGAGCTCATTCATAGCAGCATTCAAGCCATTCCTAACCCTCTCTAAGCATTCAATAGAGCTCACACTTCCCCCCACCTCTTGATTTGTTGGTTGATCTCATTTGGTGTGGTGGGGAAGAAGTAAAGTGCTAGGTGCATTCAATTCAAGTCCTTGAGCACTAGTTCATCCTCCAAGCGAGTTCCCGTGGTGTTATTACTCTTGGAGGTTGAAGGTCTCCTAGACGGCTAGGAGTCACCGGGAGCAACCAACGCTTGTGGTGCGCCCCGGTCGTTTGTGAAGGCGAGTCTCGCCTCCGAAAGGGAAGAGACGAGAAGTGAAGCCGGCGAGTGCAGTTGTGCAACACCGAGAGGAAAGCGGGTTGAAAGAGACCCCGCCTCAAGTGCGACCGAGCCACCTCAACAGAGACGTAGGATTCCCTTCAAGAATCCGAACTTCAGTGAAAAATCGCGTCTCCCACTTTCTCTTTTACTTCCTAGCTTAGCTTGTGTGGATTTGTCTTTATAGAGCTTAGATCTAGCTTGTTGCAACGCATTAATTTAAATCCGCACTAGCTTTTGATCTAGGTTGTTCTTGCTATCACTTTGTTGAAATATCTTGTGCTAGATAGAGTAGTTTTAGTTTCGTTCCTGAGCCGCCTAACCCGGAGTATCCGGATAAAATACCGGACACTCCGGATAAGCCGGAGTATCCGGATAAAATACCCGGAGACTCCGGATTGACCTGCTCGGCCAAGTTTAATTACGCTGCAATTTTTTAATCCGCCTATTCATCCCCCTCTAGGCGACATCTCTGGTCCTTTCAGCGTGCCGCCGTGGCCGTAATGCCCGCCGATTCCGTCGCCACGGCTCAAGACGGCTGGCCGTGGCGCCACCTCGCTTCAGGCCCGGCCCGTCGTAGCCCCGCCGCCTCGGGTCCCCAGCCCGGCCAGCCCGCCGCCGCCTCCCCATCTTGGCGTCGCCGCTCGCCGGCCCCTCGCCCGCCGTTGCCGCCTCCCCACGCCGTCGTGCCGCCGGCCGCCCGCCCGCCGACCCCCTCCTCGCCAGCGCCCCAAAGAAGCTTGCTTCCTCTATTTTTCTCCCCATTGGAGAAGAAGCTCCATCCCTATGACACCTAGGTCCCACAAGCCATAGAGATAAGCAAAAATCAGAAATCCATGGAAAAAGAAGATGCCAAGGAATATTCTCGGGTTTCCTATTTTCCATGATTTCCATACTTCAGAGAGTCATAACTTTTCCATCCGAACTCCAAATTGATCCGTTCAAATTCTTAAATTCATCTAAAATCAAGATCTACCTACTAGTATAACTTTTATAATTTTTGGATTTTATTTATTTTATTGTTATTTATTTGCTGTACCGTTTTGGCGTGGCAGAGATCCGCCGAGTCCATGAGCCCGAGTGAACTTCAAGGTTCTGAGACCTTCGTTGCACCCAAAGGAAAGTCCCTTGATGCATTTTGATCCCATGCTTGCAAATGATTTACAATGTTTTATCACATGCATTGTTATCTTTATCACCGCATGTCAAATATAGATTACTAGTTATTCCGAATTATGATCACCGCCTTGATTATTATTATCCATGCTTATTTGTAACCTTAGGACCCTTTGCTATGTCATGTCTATCTTATATTGTGACATTTGTTGATTAGAACGGTAGATCTGCTTAATGTGCGAATTGATTAGAATGACCCATGGGTGGGATTATATCAAAGTTGTGATTTAAAATGTGATTTAAGGATTATTACAAAGTTTTTGGTACTATTTTTCTAAAATAAAAACAAAATGAAAAAGGATTTAGACTTGGCCGGAGTGGAATGTCGGGTGGGTGCGGATGGAGCACTAGTTTCCAATGTGCAAGTACCGCCCCAAGTCAATTAAGGACCGATGCTTATGACTGTCCATTCTAAGCACAACCGTAGAACCACATGTCTATAATGGGTATGACCTGGCTAAATAATTTGTAGAAACCTAACTTAGACTCACCAGTTGGTGGAATGTGGGCGCCAAATGGAGGCGAGTTGTTTTTCCCACACGGCGCAAGAGGGGGCTTCTGTACTGTGTAGAGGGAACCCTAACAGCGGTGAAACCTTAGCGGGTGGGTCGGGCTAGGTGTATACATTGCAAAGGCCTTGTCATGATCTCTCTGCCGACACACCAAAGGAAGTTTGTTAATTGCATTGCACTAAAGAGATGATCGTGTCTTGTGGGTAAAGCTGTACACCTCTGCAGAGTTAAAACTATTCGAATAGCCGTGCCTACGGTCAAGGGCAAAGTAAAGAATGCTTTCATACTCGGTAGTGGTTAGAACTCTCGGATGATAGTTGGCAAATTGAGCCAACCAGGTAGACGAAACCTGTTTTAATCATGACGGATAGAATCATGAGTTGGTTTACCTTAATCTTTTAAATGTGGCGGATAGAGCCCTTATACTAGTGATGGTGGACAGAACCTTCACGAGACTATTAAATAATTCAATTGTTAAAATAATTATGAAAATGTGCTTTGTGAAAATTATTATTATGTAGAGCCCTTATACTAGTGATGGTGGACAGAACCTTCACGAGACTATTAAATAATTCAATTGTTAAAATAATTGTGAAAATGTGCTTTGTGAAAATTATTATTATGTATGGTTTGATGAAACTTGGCTTTATGCAAAAGAACCGTAATAAGCCTTCCTTGGAAAGCCCTACATGTTCATACTTTCCCAGACTTGCTGAGTACTTTTGTACTCACCTGCTACAGAAAATGTTGTCATCAGAAAACTATCAGGACGCCGTTGAAGACAATGAGTTCTACGCGGAGTAATTTGAAGAGGATCGCCAGGTCAGCTAGGCGCGCGTTCTTAGTCGTCGCCTGTGGAGTTGTTTGGGTTTTATCACTTGCTGTTTTTATTTCCGCTGCCGTAAACTCTGGTCATGGGACCATATGATGTAATAAATAGCTATGTGGCTGATACTTCATACTTATGCTACAATTTCGTTATGTTCGGCAATGATTCATCACTGTTGACTGTGTGTACTAGCTACTGATCTGGGACTAGTACAGAAAGACACAGGAGATTTCAGATAGCCGATCCGGGGTCTCACAAAGCACTATCTCAACCATCCATTCTTGCTTCAAGATTTGTGCTCCTTTACAATCTCTCTCCTTCTCTCTCTCCACTCTCTTTCTTTCAGCTGTGGGTGAGCTACCACCACCCTCCTCACCTGAGCTATGCCATCGCCCTAAAGTCATGTCACCCTAAAGCTGCCCTAGATCCATTCACTAAAAACATCCACTACTACAAAAAGGTCTATATTAGACGCCTAATAAAATTACAGGATATGCTAAGAATCATATGTGATAAGCTGATATCACAGATGGTTCATACCATGAACCGTCTGTGAATATCACAGATGGTTCATACCACAGACAGTTTTTTCAACAAATGGTCTTTGATAACACTTATATCTTAACTAATAAAAAGAGGAGTTTACTCTGATCAACCACCACAACATTTCTAGGGCTTCGCCCCAACTACTTGTCTCTCTCACGCTAGAGCCAGTGCTACTCCGCAACCACCACCATGCAGCTAGCCAGCCAAGAGGTAGAGGAAGGAGGAGGTGAACCGCAAGACTGCCTCTCGAAAGTGCTCTCCGTCATCCTCCGACGCGAGGCTACTAAGGCCATCCTCGACAAGCACAAGCCTAGCAGGCACACCCGCCGCCTCCCCCCCACACACACTGTCCCCATGGCCCTACATAAACACATCACCACCCTCTGCTAGGACTCCGCCCTCAAGGTCCTCCCACCCACTCTCACCTCACCCTAACCACCACCTCCATTGCAGGTGCAGCATAGGCCCCTCACTTCAACCTTACTATGCCCATTGTTGACCATGTTTCGAGCTAATATGGGGCCAGGTGTGTTACAGGCCTCACATCGGCATATACATCAACACCTCACTGCCATGCTTGGCAAATGCAAGCAGCCGGAGAAGGTGCATGAGCTCTTCCATTCCATGCTCAATGAGAGCTGCGCCCCCAACCTCGAGTCACACACGGTTCTTGTCTCTGCGCACAGCAAGAGTGGGCGCTTCGACAAGGTGTTCTCCCTGCTTGATCAGATAAGGCCACCCATGATTGCCAGCCATGACGTCTAGACCTATTCCATTCTCATCAAATCCTACTTGCACGCTTATGATTTTGAGAAGGTGAAGTGTTTGCTGGCGGATATGGTGTGAGGGTGTATCCGCCCAAACACCATATGTAACACCCCTTAAAACTAAACTATAGAACAAGAAAATTTCGACAGCATCTCCCCTAAAAACAGGACATTACAGAAGCACTTCATGATAAGCAATTCAAACAGGAATATAAGCAATTCAACAATACTAGCGACAACAAGTCTAAACCAACCATAAGCAAGAATAAGTTTAGTCATAACAACAAATAGTCTAAGTGTAAATAAAATTCAGCAAGCTAATGTATTAAATAAACACTAGTGCATGGGAGTTGTGAAGACATTCGAAGGTTTATTGTGTTGCTAGCCCACCCCTCATGCTTATGTCTCTTGCACGCTACCTGAAAACAACAAAACACAAGCAGTGAGATTGGGTAATCTCAGCAAGCGGAACAATTAACACATAATCACATCCATCAAGAATTTAACACACCACATGCTTTACATTCAACACCACAACATCGACTACCACAACCTCAGTAAAATGCTCATGCTTGTGCATATGCTTATGCCATGATCCTCTTCACCGTGCCCTTTCTCAGGAACACACGGTGTTGTACGACGTCTTGATCGCGCCTGCCAGCGTCGACAAACTTCCAATGCATGATTATGCAGTTAATGCTTCATGCATGAATTCATTCGTAATTTTCCACATTGAGTCCACATATTTGCATGCCATCATATAACATGGATAGAAAAACAAATAACATTGAGATGAACTATTTAGACAGTTCAACCAATAGGCAACATCATTCTTCTCTTTACTCATGGTTCAAAGCCAAAGCACATCATCACATTGCTAATCTAATTATTGCAATCTTCCTAGCAAATGATCAAACCATGTATGATTAATGTCATCGGGAAATATAACGGAGGCAATGCAAACAACGATGTATAGCTCAACCATAACACTACTTCCCCTTGCCTTTACCGACGTAGACGACGGATCTAGTTGCGTCCAGAAGGGGCACCACCTGTACAAGCATATTTTCAGTATGTAATAACACCACAATTGATCACACAACTCATACACGCAATTCCTACAACCCGTTCCCCTTTTCCAACACCGAAACCCCGATCTGTCAGGATCGAACAGCAGCAACCCCCATTCTCTTTTTCTTATCTTTTTTTCTACAAAACATAAAAATATGAAAAAAATACAGGAGCTAGATATTGACGAGATCTACAACTTTCCAGAAGATCATAAATTATAATTCCTCTGTTAAATATGCCTAAACAGTCGTCCAACACAGTGGATGAAATCTGTTCCCAGATTCTGTTCGTCGGTTTGCAACAGCGATAACTCTCAGAACACTTCCCCAAAACTTCTTAAAAAATTACAGAAGCTAGGTCTCGACGTTGTCTACAACTTTCTAGTTATAGGTTTTGGCAGGAAAAATCATCTATGCCACGTAAAACGCGAAACAATCCGCGCTGCACAATCCCCCCTTCCAGAAACAGCACCACGTGAACATCTACCCTTCTCCCCCAACAAGATCCATCCAAAACCCTCACCACCAGATCTAATACACTCCTAATCCCTAGCTAAAACAGAGGTAAAAGTTTGGGAATTTTACCTAGTGTTCTCCTTGCGAACCCACAAAGAACACGCGATGAACCCCGAATCGGCGATCTGCTCGTCCTCCACGCCTCCACGGAGTCGCTCCTCGCCTTCTCCTTCGTGATTCGCGGCGGATCTTGAGCCACCACGTAGGGAAGGAAGGGGAGGGAGAGGTGGCTGCTAGGGGAGGGAGAGGGAGAGGAGGAGGCGCCTAGGGTTAGGGGAAAAGGGTGGCGCCCCTTGGCTAGTGGGCCGGCCCACTTAGGGGAAGGGGAGGAGGAGAGGTGGGGAGGAAATCCCGGCCTCGGCCCAGGTTGTCCTCGGCCCACTGATTCTAGCCCGACGCTCCAAAAAAATATATTAAAACGTCGCATGAACTTTAGTTAATCAATTCCCGACCAAACTTCTCTCTTTTCGAAACAACCACGACGGAAAAGAACTAGGATCGCTCTCAGACCTAGGGCATCACATTCTCCGCTCCTTAAAAGGATTCGTCCCCGAATCTACTCCTTTTAGCTACGGCGCTAAAAGAAGAAAAAAAAAAGGCAAAAAAAAGTAAACAACATTTTACCTTCAGTATTCTCAAAAAGCGCAGGATACTTCTTCCGTATTTGGTCCTCCAGTTCCCAAGTTGCCTCCCGCTCGGACTGATTTATCCACAGAACTTTCACATACCTGATGGTTCTCCTCCACATGACCCGCTCCGAGGAGTCTAGTATACGAAGTGGACGACACTCCAACGTCAGGTCTTGCTCAGCATGTCGGCTCGAGTCAATCTTGTGCTCTGGGTCATGAAGATACTTCCGCAACATAGAGACATGGAAGACATCATGTACTCCCCTCAAAGAGTCCAAGCAACTCCAGACGGTAGGCCAAATCGCCCACCCGTGCCACCAGGGAACGGACCAATGTACCTCGGGCTAAGCTTGCCGGTGGTACCAAAGCAGACGACACCCTTTGTTGGAGATACCTTGAGAAGGACTTGATCACCCACTGAAAATTCCAAATCACGCCTCCTGTTATCGGCATAACTCTTCCGACGGCTCTGGGCGGCCAGAGATTCTGCCGTATCTCCTGCACTTTCTCAAAGGTCCCCTGAACCCAATCAGGACCACAAAGAATTTCCACCAATCGCATCCCGACAAAGTGGGGAGACACACTTTCGCCCATAAAGCGCCTCGAATGGGGCCATTCGAATGCTAGCCTGGTAACTGTTATTATAAGCAAACTCTACCAAGGCCAAGTGATCCTCCCAACTTCCTTTCCAAGAAAGAACACACGCTCGAAGCATGTCCTCTAGAGTCTGGATGGTCCGCTCAGGTGGCCATCTGTCTGGGATGAAAAGATGTCTTTGAGAGAGTTTTGTTCCCGAGCACTATGCAAACTCTGCCAAAACAGGGACACAAATCTAGTGTCACGATCGGAGACAATCGATTTAGGCACGCCATGGAGCCTAAGCACTTCCTTCATGTATAAGGGAACTAGATGCAGTGCCGAATTGGTCGTCTTCATTGGAATAAAATGTGCAGACTTAGTGAGTCTATCCACCACCACCCAAATGGCATCTCTACCTCGCGGCGAGCGAGGTAACCTAATCACAAAGTCCATAGTGATGTGCTCCCACTTCCATTCCGAATTTCCAATGGTCATGTAGACCAGGCAGGCCTCTTATGCTCACTTTTACCTGTTGGCACACTCCACAAGAAGCCACATACTTGGCGATATCCACCTTCATCCTCTTCCACCGTAAACTCTGTTTGAGATCCCGATACATCTTGGTCTCGCCAGGAGTGAGCGGAATACTGAGTCCTATGGGCTTCCTTAGAATGTCCATCTTCACATCCGATTCCCGAGGCACACAAAGACGGCCTCTAAACCGGATGGAACCATGCTCATCTATGCTGAAATCCCGATGTTTCCCCTCTGAAATCCTCCGCCGAACCTCCTGAAGCAAGCGATCCTGTGGTGAGCCTCATACAAGCTGCCGGGTATGCAAGATCGAATGATCATCCGAGTCTCCTCTTGCGCAACCCCAAAAGCAGTAAGTGACCTGTCCTCTTTCCAACTCCGCAACCAAGGGCATAGCGGTCTTGGGGACACCCTGTTCTACTCAAGGCATCCGCCACGACATTAGCCTTGCCGGGATGATACTTTGGATCGACACATCAAAGTCCTTTATCAATTCCAACCATCTACGCTGCCGCAGTTCAGCTCTCATTTGGGTGAATATATATTTGAGGCTCTTATGATCGGTGAAAATATCACAAGATTCCCCATAAAGATAGTGCCTCCACAATTTCAAGGCAAAAACCACAATGGCTAACTCGAGATCATGGGTGGGATAATTGTCATGAGTCTTCAATTGTCTTGAAGCATAAGCAATGACACAACCTTCTTGCATGAGCACACAACCCAAACCAATCCTCGAGGCATCTGCATACACCGTATATCGCTTGCCACTCCACAGGTAAAGATAGAATAGGTGCATTGACCAGTTTGTTCTTTAGCATCTGGAAACTAGTCTCACACTCCTCTGTCGGATGAAAGGAACCCCTTTCTGAGTGAGCCTTGTCATCGGCTTAGCTATGATAGAGAAATTATGCACGAAGCGCCGGTAATAACCTGCCAACCCAAGAAAACTCCTGATTTCCGTCACACTAGACGGTCTTCGCCATCCAACCACAGCAGCAACATTCTTTGGGTCAACTGTGATACCACTTTGGTTGATGACATGCCCAAGGAAACTCACCTTCGACAACCAGAAGGCGCACTTCTTGAGTTTGGCATAGAATTGATTTCTATGAAGAGCCTCCAAAACTAGACCGAGATGCACGGCGTGCTCCTCCTCGGACTTCGAGTAGACAAGAATGTCGTCAATGAAGACGACAATAAAGACATCAAGATATTCATGGAGCATCCTGTTCATGGCTTCCATAAAGGCAGCGAGGAGCATTCGTTAGTCCAAAAGACATGACTACAAACTCAAAATGCCCATACCTGCGTGTTGAAAGCCGTCTTTTCAATATCCTCCTCCTTAATCCACAACCGATGATACCCAGTTGCAAATCGATCTTGAGAATACTTTGGCACCCTCAATTGATCAAAAGGTCATCAATGCGAGGCAATGGATACTTGTTCTTAATGGTAACTTGATTAAGCGCCCATTAGTCCACACATAGTCGCTTGGTGCCATCTTTCTTCCCCACAAACAAGACCGAGCCGCCCAAGGAGATGAGCTCACTCTAATAAACCCCTTAGCTAGGAGTTCGTCAATTGCCTCTTCAACTCAACTTGCTCTATCGGAGCCATCCAGTCTGAGGTTTTATAAATCGGCCTCGTACCGGGAACAAGATCAATGCGGAAGATAGTCTCCCGCTCGGAGGCAATCCCGGAAGCTCACCGGGAAACACATCTCGATATCGGCAAACTACAAAGAATGCCCTCCAAACTCTTCTCCTCCTCTCGACCCTCAACCATGGACGAGAGGACCCCCACGATTTCAACATCCGGGAGTTTGGGAACAGCTTACACAAAAGGAGAGGGAGTACCGCATAGCACTCCCCTGGAAAGTTATTTCTTGCCCAGACGGAGCATGCAAGGTGGTATCCTCCAAGCGCGATCAATCACCGCCTTTGGTCTTTGGGATAAGATCCATGCCAAGGATAACATCAAATGGCTCCAAGGAAATCACCACCAGATTCGCCATGAACTCCTCATCGCCTAGCAGTAGCGACACCACTGACGGACTCTCGAACTAGAAATCAAGCCTTGCGGTGCACTAACCACCACGGCATCACCCAAACTCTGCAGACAGACCAGCCCGAACAACAAAATCCACGAGAGACAAGCAGTAGCTAGCGCCGAGTCGAACAACACACCGCAACCACAGAATTAATGAAATAGTACTGTCACCACATTGCCACGATCCGCATCCCTCGAAGAGGGCAAAGCGTGGACTCCGGGGTAGACTGAGATGGTGCAGCCTCGCATCTGGATATGTCGGCGCAGGGACCCACGGCGAAGTCCCGGAGGAAGGTGGCGGTGGAAGGCTGGGCATCCAAAGTAAGTCCCTGAGTGGCGCCTGTAGAACGAGGAGTCGGAGTAGGCGCCGGAGGTGCTTTGCAGAGTAGGAGCTGATGGCAACATATGCATCACGCCCCACTGCCGCTGTCCACCTGGAGAGGATGTCACCGGCTCCCAACGCAGCTTGCCGTTGGGGTTCTTCTGACACACCACATCCTTGTGATCCTCCCGAGCCACGGATGGTGCACCTTCCCTTCCACGAGCACTCGGCTGCGGCGATGGGAATCGCCACAGCGGAAACATACCATCCCCATGCCAGGAGTGACTATGGCACGCATCTTGAGGCGCACCTCCCACGAGGTGTCTTTTGAGTAGGACGGCCACCATAGGGCTAATGTGAAAATTCTTCCCCTTCTTATTCCAAGTACCAGAGGATTGGCCCTTCTTCTCTGGAGGGCCCTTAACCTGCTCTCCCGTGGCAGGTTTGCGATGCTCTTCGGTGTAGTTCAGCTGCAGCTCTACACCCAGAGCTTGCTCCACCATTGTCCGGAAATCGACAATGGGGAAAGCGCCCAGCATATGGCGAATGGTAGGACGGAGTCCCTGCCAGAACCGCCTTGCCTTCTCCACCTCGTCATGTGCCACATAGGGCACAAAACGTACGATCTGGTTGAAGCCAACCTCGTACTCCGCCACTGTCTTCTTGTCTTGGGCATACTGTCCCAAGTCAATTTGCATCTTGTCGAGGAAGGTGGCGGGGTAGAACCTCCTCTCAAATTGCCGGACAAACTCCTCCCAAGAGGAGTCACCCGGCGCGCCCCTCTAGGTCAGCGCACCCCTCCACCAGATCTGGCTTCCTTCAAGAGGCTGCGCCACGAAGCGGACACGCTCTGCGCCGCCACCTCAAAAGCGTCCATTGCATCTCCACATAGGACAACCAATCCATTGCCTGGATCGGATTGCCCACCCCATCAAAGCTATCCAGCATGATCCAACCCACTCCTCGGCTTGATGCCACCGCTGCCGCGCCGCAGCCAGCACAGCGCCCGCCAGCGCCCAGCGGGCGGCTCTGTCGCGCCCTCCTCAAGACTCCATAACTCCTCCTGCATCGCCCTCATGGCGGCCACTATCTCTGCCAAACCCCACCTCGGCTGGGTAGGTTCAGTGCCTCCGACGGCTCGGGGCGAGGCCCCCGAACGGCGACCTACGCCGCTGCGTCTTTGGTGGCATACTGCACCCAACAAGCCGCAAGCAAACAATCACCACAACAACAAAAGCATAACAAAATCACCCACAATCAAACAATAAATATAGTCGAACATACGCATGCCATGCAATGCAGCCCATCCCATCCTAATAGTGCAAGTGTGTCAATTTTAAAGTTGATTAACAATCCTATTCAGTATTAAAAGTTTATTACCCTAAGGCAATTTTAAGAGTTATACCTAAGCAATGTTACTAATTTCACACAAAGAAAGTTTTAGTTCATGTTAGAATATCTCTCCTAAATTCATACACCAAGGACCTAAAGCCCGCTCTGATACCAATCAGAATAACACCCCTTAAAACTAAACTATAGAACAAGAAAATTTCGACAGCATCTCCCCTAAAAACAGGACATTACAGAAGCATTTCATGATAAGCAATTCAAACAGGAATATAAGCAATTCAACAATACTAGCGACAACAAGTCTAAACCAACCATAAGCAAGAATAAGTTTAGTCATAACAACAAATAGTCTAAGTGTAAATAAAATTCAGCAAGCTAATGTATTAAATAAACACTAGTGCATGGGAGTTGTGAAGACATTCGAAGGTTTATTGTGTTGCTAGCCCACCCCTCATGCTTATGTCTCTTGCACGCTACCTGAAAACAACAAAACACAAGCAGTGAGATTGGGTAATCTCAGCAAGCGGAACAATTAACACATAATCACATCCATCAAGAATTTAACTCACCACATGCTTTACATTCAACACCACAACATCGACTACCACAACCTCAGTAAAATGCTCATGCTTGTGCATATGCTTATGCCATGATCCTCTTCACCGTGCCCTTTCTCAGGAACACACGGTGTTGTATCTGCGGTCTGATCGCGCCTGTTGGCGTCGACAAACTTCCAATGCATGATTATGCAGTTAATGCTTCATGCATGAATTCATTCGTAATTTTCCACATTGAGTCCACATATTTGCATGCCATCATATAACATGGATAGAAAAACAAATAACATTGAGATGAACTATTTAGACAGTTCAACCAATAGGCAACATCATTCTTCTCTTTACTCATGGTTCAAAGCCAAAGCACATCATCACATTGCTAATCTAATTATTGCAATCTTCCTAGCAAATGATCAAACCATGTATGATTAATGTCATCGGAAATATAACGAAGGCAATGCAAACAACGATGTATAGCTCAACCATAACACTACTTCCACTTGCCTTTACCGACGTGAGCGACGGATCTAGTTGCGTCCGGAAGGGGCACCACCTGTACAAGCATATTTTCAGTATGTAATAACACCACAATTGATCACACAACTCATACACGCAATTCCTACAACCCGTTCCCCTTTTCCAACACCGAAACCCCGATCTGTCCGGATCGAACAGCAGCAACCCCCATTCTCTTTTTCTTATCTTTTTTTCTACAAAACATAAAAATATGAAAAAAATACAGGAGCTAGATATTGACGAGATCTACAACTTTCCAGAAGATCATAAATTATAATTCCTCTGTTAAATATGCCTAAACAGTCGTCCAACACAGTGGATGAAATCTGTTCCCAGATTCTGTTCGTCGGTTTGCAACAGCGATAACTCTCAGAACACTTCCCCAAAAATTCTTAAAAAATTACAGAAGCTAGGTCTCGACGTTGTCTACAACTTTCTAGTTATAGGTTTTGGCAGGAAAAATCATCTATGCCACGTAAAACGCGAAACAATCCGCGCTGCACAATCCCCCCTTCCAGAAACAGCACCACGTGAACATCTACCCTTCTCCCCCAACAAGATCCATCCAAAACCCTCACCACCAGATCTAATACACTCCTAATCCCTAGCTAAAACAGAGGTAAAAGTTTGGGAATTTTACCTAGTGTTCTCCCTTGCGAACCCACAAAGAACACGCGATGAACCCCGAATCGGCGATCTGCTCGTCCTCCACGCCTCCACGGAGTCGCTCCTCGCCTTCTCCTTCGTGATTCGCGGCGGATCTTGAGCCACCACGTAGGGGAAGGAAGGGGAGGGAGAGGTGGCTGCTAGGGGAGGGAGAGGGAGAGGGAGGAGGCGCCTAGGGTTAGGGGGAAAAGGGGTGGCGCCCCCCTTGGCTAGTGGGCCGGCCCACTTAGGGGAAGGGGGAGGGAGAGGTGGGGAGGGAAATCCCGGCCTCGGCCCAGGTTGTCCTCGGCCCACTGATTCTAGCCCGACGCTCCAAAAAAATATATTAAAACGTCGCATGAACTTTAGTTAATCAATTCCCGACCAAACTTCTCTCTTTTCGAAACAACCACGACGGAAAAGAACTAGGATCGCTCTCAGACCTAGGGCATCACACCATAACTTATAATACTCTCATCGATGCTAATGGGAAAGCATGAAGGTAATTTACAGTAATAACCTATTCCTAGATAATCTAAGCATGTGATATTCTATTTCCTATGCTTATATAATCTAAATATGTGATAATAAGCTATCACACAGTACTATAAAACCGCGCATCACAAGCGGTTCGAAACCGCTTTCAGAAGCGATTTCAGAACCGCTTGTAAGCAACCGGGAGTGATACCCTTCGGGGTATCACAAGCGATTCGGCCAACCGCTTGTGGTGAGACACCACAAGCGGTTCAAAAGGTGTCCAGGCAGGCTCGGGGGGCCGCCACGTGAGAGATCTTCACAAGCAGTTCGTGTTATAAACCGCTTGTGAAGACGCTATCTCCACAAGCGGTTTGTGTTATAAATTGCGTGTGAAGATGCTCTCTCCACAAGCAGTTCGTGTTAAAAACCGCTTGTGGAGGTGTTGTCAGCCCGCCACGTGTGCTCTCTCCACAAGCGGTTGGAGATAATAACCGCTTGTGGAGAGGCATTGTTTACTTATATTCAATATATAATATGTTTTTGAGAAGGGTATCAATATGGATTTTTGATATTAAAAATAAATAG
Organism: Rhipidocladum racemiflorum; assembly: GCA_036346355.1. Classification (NCBI taxonomy): domain Eukaryota; kingdom Viridiplantae; phylum Streptophyta; class Magnoliopsida; order Poales; family Poaceae; genus Rhipidocladum; species Rhipidocladum racemiflorum. The sequence continues at coordinate 29,758,661 of CM070571.1, forward strand.
AAATATATGGTTTTTGTATACAATTAAATATATATTAGTCATGCGTACTCATTCAGATAATCACAGATCATTTACACAAAAGTACGAACTTAATAGACTAAAAAATGGACAAGTTTGATGGACACATGAAATAATGAGCACTTTTACAAGTTTGATTTACACATAAGCAACTTTTACAAGTTTCAAAGAATAAAAGGGTGAATCTCGAGCTCATTTAATTCTTGCGTGCATCGCTCTTTATGTCCTTGGTCGACGTTGATGTCAGTTCACCTGTCCTTATAGAAGGACAATCTCTCCAACCCACTGTGTGGAACTCGCCATTAGGGGATACAATCTCGTCGACAATGAAGCCAATGAGTTGTTCTTGGAGTGCTTCAACCCGGTGCGGCGGGATCACATCTTGCACATCGATGTTGGGCTGATAAAGCGGGAAATTAATAAATCTCTGAGCATGTAATTAAAGTGTAAGTATTAAGAAATTGATATGTGCACTCACCTCGGCGTCGCTTATGGGCACATCGCCGTGGGTAATATTTTGCATGTACTGGCACACATAATAGCCACATAAGTTGTTTGCAGCCGTCTGTTTTAATACTCGAGTGCTTATTTGGACATTGAATCCATTCTCGAAAGCTCCTTGTTGCTTCTTGCGAAACCTTGTGAATTCCCTATGTGATGCGTTATTATGAATAGCAATTATTAGAGTTCGAATTAGCAAGGTATTTCAATACAATAAGGAAACTATTGTATATATATTTGCTATATACCTGTTTAGGACGTCAATGATATATTGGTATTGTTCCACCGGTCCCCTTTTTGAGTCTTGAACAACGATCTTGCTACTATCAAGCTTAATGACCAAAAGGATCCAGTGAAACCTATTCATATACTGCGACATATATATAATTAGTGTGACACTACGGAATGACGGTATGAGTCATTTTCGATCTCGACCTTAAAGTACGACTCTTGTATCGTATTTTTAGGCCGTTTCTGGGAGTTTGGGCCTTTCCGGGGGGATTTGGGCCTTTCCAGAGGGAATTGGGCCTTCCGGGGGAGTTCGGGCCTTGGGGGTCTATTTGGGCCAAAAGTGGGACATAATTAGGCCATGTGGAGGTAGACTAGGACAGCAAACTTGCTGCCCTAGCCCTTGGTGTGCCCCCCTCTCCCCATATGCGCCCCTCCCACTTCCCTCCCAACACTAGCCGCCTCCCCTAGCCCCCACTTGCGCCTCCACCCTTCCTCTTCCTTCTCCTTCCTCCCCATTGCACTACCACCCCTCTCCTCACCTCTCCACCTCCCTTTCTGCCCCTAGGGGAGTTCCCCACCTCACCAATCCAAAGATCCATCCGTTGGAGCGCTCTGCGACGAGGAGATCCGGTGGATTTGGAGCGAGGAAGGAGATCGCGCGAACCGGGAGGAGATCCGTTGGGTTTTCGTGCGTCGGGCGAAAGTATGGCCATGGGTATCCTTAGGGTTGGTCTAGTTACTGTTCTAAGGGTTATTATCATGTTTTTAGATCAATTGGTGGTGCTGGAATTGAGTAGATTAGATGAAATCTAGAAGTTGCCACGTTCTCTGTTTCGGGCAGCATGAGCAGTCGACATAGGGTTTAGGTTTTCGCCAATTTAGATTCGGAATTTGGTCGGCCGCCTGTTGAAGAAGTTGTAGGTAATTTCAATACCTTTCATTGGGTATAAATAACGTCCAATTCCGCCTAGCCGTTTGAAAGTTATGCTCGTTTTACCGAACGTATTAAAATCTATGATGTGATTGGAACAGATCACGGTATTTTGTAGATTAAATAACATTAGAGTCCGAATCAGCTTTTCCATATACTTAGAAAAAGTTAGGAAATTTCCTAAGCTATGCGAGGATGTACTCGTTTAATTGATTCGGAGTCTTAGAACCTGAGTTATGCCTTTTGGAAGGCTGCTGTCCCGACGGGACAGAACCTCTGTTTTTGGGTTTAGCGAGTAGTTTGCGATGTCGGGGTAGAAGAGTGTTTGCGTACTGTTTTGTGGGCATGATTGTGAGTGTGTGGTACCTATGTGCAGGTGGTGTGACCCTGGGAGTGCCCTCTACGTCTCGCCAATCCGTCGCTGTGGTTGAGGCAAGTGTATTGAAATGGGTAGCGAGTTTATGTTTGCTTGATTGGTTGAGATTAAAATTGAATACATGATATGTTCACATGCCATGCCTTAATGATTGCCAATGATATGATGAATATGTTTATTATGTTATGATGCCATGTGTTAATGTTGGCATATTTGCATACATGGCATGATACATGGCCCGGGCAGTGAGAAAGTCATAACTAGTCCGGGGAAGGTCGGTGAGAAAGTTATGACTATTCCGGAGAGCCAATGAGTAAGTCCTACATCGTGATTCCATCCACCGCGGTGTATGGAAGCGAGGAGTAAGCACCCTCCATCTTCAGGATGGAAGGGGGGTAGAGGGTGCACACCGACGGGTGTGTACTCAACCATACCGGTATGAGTTTCCAGGAGATATGTGCATCGCATTGCATTATATGAGGATGTTATATGATGATGATATATGATGATGTCAATGATATGCTTACGCTATGAATATGAGATGTGTATGATGTCGTGTAACATCCCAAAATTTTGCTTTTCTAAAATTCATGTGTGATTTGACACTTTGGTGAATTTTTGGAATTTTCTGGAATTTATTTGGATTTATTTGGAATTTATTTGAATTTATTCCATTTTGAAATAATTAAAGAATTTAATTTTGCAAATAAAATTTTGTTGGAAATATTTTATTTGAGTCCAAAATGATCAAAATATTTTCGAATTTTCTCGAATTTTTAGGTCATTTGCTATTTTAATGAATTAAATGAATTATCGGGAATTATTTTAAATATTAAATCGCTGGAAATCCAAACAAGTGTGGTTCTTGTTCATCCAGAAGCGAAGTCAGGACTCGAGTTCAGTCCGACCGAAAGCATTGACTCGGCCAGACAACCGCTCGGGCCGAGCCCTTAACCGTGGCCGTTGGATCTTGATCCAAGCCACGATGACCACGATCACCGAGCCCAAGCGGCCGGCTACCTCGCCGAGTCCGACCGGACCCAAACTCGCGCGCCGTTGGATCGAGATCCAACTACCAGTGTCGCGTGCCACGTCACCCTCCGTCGGCAGGCCATGCTGCCGTCCAGGTCGACCTCGGTCTCCGTCGTTTCACAGGACGCCGAGTAGCTATTTAATGCGCCGCCACCACGGCCGTGACCTAGACTTCAGCGCGCAGTAGACCTGAACAACGCCGCCGGAGCCGCCACCGTTCGGCGCTCGCTGCTGGCCGTGGCCGCTGACGCCCGCGTTTATTGCGTTCGTCACGTCGTCCCTGCCGCCCGTTGACCTCGGTCCGGACTCACGCGACGACGCGCTGAAAGGATCTCTCACCGCCCGGAGAGCGCGCCGAAAGCCGTCGGCAAGGTCGTCGATCCTCCGCCCGTGAGCGGCCACGCGCCAAGGTTATCGCCGGACGCGAGCTCTCGGTAGTCCGATCAAGATCAACGCCGAGATCACGCCACGTCATCGCATCTGAGATCCCGTTCCAAATCCTAGATCAATCTCACCGCTTCGGATCTAGATCCAGCGATCCGAAATCAATCGTTAACCCCAAGCGCGTCAACCCCTGGATCTAATCCGCGCCGTTGATTTTCAAATCAAGCGGCGAGATTGAGCCAGCGTCGAGGAAGTTGGACCGACAGTCGGCCGCCAGACGTGTGGCGTGGACCGACTGCGGCCCAGGCTCCGTGTCACGTGCTCGGAACCACACCATGACGTCACGCGTCATGGCGAACCGCATGTCGCCGGGTTGTCCCGGTAAGTCTTGGCGTCGACAAGCGTCACGGTGGGTCCCACATGTCGCAGTAAATTTGAGTCGGCCCGTCGTGATAGCGTCACCCGAGCTGAGCCCCATGTCCGACACGTGAAATCGTGGGCCGAGTCCACTGATGGACTGGCCAAGCGTGGACCAAGTCTATGGACGGCCAAGTTGGCGTCCAGCCAACCAATCGAGAAAGGCTACCCACGTGTCCTTGCTTGGCGCCAATAATTAATTTCCGAAAGAAAATGATTTATTAATTCGAAATATTGATTCAAATTTAGATTCAAACTTCAAACGCTTATAACTTTATGCGTTTCAACTCCGATTTGAGTGATTCAAATTTCTAAATTTGTATAAAATTGAGATCTACCTAAATATGAATTTTATTTAATTTTTGGACTAAAGTTTTTCTCTGTATAATATTATTTAATTGATTATTTAAACTTTAATAAATCATAACTTTTATGCGTTTTAACTCCAAATTTGATTCGATTCCGCTAAAAATCGTAAGAATTATGTTCTCTCTGTTTATGGGTTTTATTTGGAGTTTTGGGATGTTTTTGCCTATGGTTTATTTGTGTATTGCTATTTGCACGCTTACGAGTAGGCGTTGAAGTGCCTGGAAGGATTCGAAGAGAAGTGTTGATTTCTGAGGATCCAACTCAAGACCAGAGCAAGTGCTTTTTGAAGGCAAGTTGTGCTTTGACCATGTTGATCCTATTTCAAATCTATTTTGATTTAAACTATTGCATGCTAGTTCAATTAGAAACATACTTTGCTTAAACATAGGGGATTAGATAAATACCAATTTGCTATATGACACCTTGATTACTTAAGTATGTGCCATGACCCTTTGTCACCTAGTTGTGGATTACTAGTTGGACATTATTAAATTGCCAACATGGGTTTAGATCGTTGTAGTATCTGCTTAGACACCTACGTGCTCATAACATGACTTTGGACAATCAAATGTTAATATTGACTTAATGATATATTGAACATGTTTTGAAAAGTATCATGTGATGTTGATGGCACGTGGTGCATAGTAATCAACTGGGTTTGATAAACAATTTTCGACCGGGGCATGTGGCAAATGTAATCAGGTGGGCAGTTGTGGCATTGGGAATGTTGATTTGGTTCTTGGGTAGTCTTGCCACTGGTCACTCTAAGGACTTAACCTTGCAAGCCTTTGAACTGGAGTCATACTTGCAACCACATGGCGGAATGGGACGGCCCTAGTTGACTAAGTCGCTGGGACTCACTTGTGGAGCCTCGGGGTGTCGATTACACCGTTTGTGTGATTATGCGGTGAGCGTATCGTGGTGTGGCCGGATACCCATCTAACGGGTGTGTTGGTCCCATACTTCGCCTTGGCTAAGGGAAGGATGGTGTAGAGCACGAACCGGAGAGACCACTGTGTTGTTTGAGGCTTCCGAAGGCTTTATTCTGAAACTCGCCTTTGTGGTGTTTGATTTGTATCTTGTGGGTAAAGTGCATAGCCTCTGCGAGTTTAGAATCTATTTAAATAGCCGTGTCACGATCTTGGACAATGCTCGGGAATTACTGATCAAGGGTTAGATTTTCCAAAATAACCGGTTTGAAAGGTTGGAATGGTTTAATAACGGAGATGATGGAGATATGGTTTAGGATGGGAAAATGTTTATTAAACTTATTGAAAAGTTATTTATGCTTTACTTGTTTCTCACGCTTTCGAATCTATTTATGTTACTTGTCAAATCTTTGTTTCTGCAAATATTCCTTAAGCTATTCCTTTGTACCAAGCCATGCATATAGTATATTAGCCTGCAGCATTACATGCATGACTTATGAGTGCAAGTACTCACCCTTGCCTCAACACAATATCCAGTTGAAGGAGATTACACCGGCTTTGGAGGAGGAACTCCAAGAAGATCCGTCTACTTGAGGGATCACGAGCCGGTCGATTTGCTGTGGTATCTTTGGATGGCGCCATCGCAATTATCTTATTTTTGCTATTATTTTTCTTTGAATAAGTTTACTTCGCTTAAGCATACATTTTGTAACTTGGCCATAAGGTCGAGTAACTTGATTTGGTTATTTAAATAAAGTACTTTATTGGTATCGTTTGGTATGATTGTGATATTTACCGATGTTAAGACTGTGTGCACTAGCGCGTTCCTGGACTAGTGCTGAAAACACAGAGGGTCCGGATTTGCAAATTCGGGGTCCCGACATGTCGTATGTGAAAAGTGGTGATGAAGGTATTAGAATGTATTTTCTTGTTCCATTGCAATATACTTGCTGAGTGATGAACTCACGCTTGTGTTTATGTTGTTTTTCTTAGGTACCATGAAACCGGCATGCGGGAAAGGGAACTAGTCACACGTCATCACTTAGCATCACACATATAAACAATGACATGTTCTCTCCTTTAGTTGTGATGGTTAATTCAATGAACTAAATTGTGGTTTTGATGCTTCGTTGGTTGTCATGAGTAAATGATTAGGCCATATTTGATATGTGATGGATAGACTTATATCTCTAGTTGTATGGAGGTTGAATTTCCGATTGGTCATGTCATTGCTATCGTTCATTATGCTATCTTGACATGTTAATATTATTGTTGCTTCAATTCATGGAAAAAAACAAAGGATATGCTGCCGAAATTTTCGGTATTAGCATTTGCTCCTTTGCTGTAATTTACTTGTAATTGTGGTATTTAGAGGTTGCTTAATCTATGTTTGGTAGCATTCGGGCATATTAAATGCCGGGGTGTTACAACTAGCTAGCAGTATTATCAATGCCTTGGAAAAGATAAGTTTATCAATGCCTTGTGAGAACACGTAAATATACAAACATACTTCTTTAGCACGCTCATGTACCTCTCGAAAGGGAACATGTTGTGCAGATACACGGGTCCGAGAATACCTATCTCTTTGACAAGGTGAACAGTGAGATGAACCATAATATCAAAGAACGCAGGAGGAAATATCATCGCAAGACAAACCACACTTTGTACCATGTCATCCTGTAGCTTACTTAGTTTATCTAGGTCGATAACCTTCTGCGAAATCGTGTTGAAAAAAGAACACAGCTTTGTGATTGTCCATCGTACCCACTCGGGCAGTATACCTCTCATAGCCACTGGGAGCAACTGTGTCATCTACACAAGACAATCATGGGATTTCAGGTGTACGATTTTATTCTCTTTCGTGTTTATGAGTCTCTTTACATTCGATGAGTATCCAGAAGGGACCTTCACACTATTCAGGCACTTTATCATGCTTTTTTCTCTTCTTTGCTTAAGGTGTAGCTCGCAGGATGTAGGTAATGTTGTCCTTTTTTTCTCTTTTCTAGATGTAGGTCATTCCTCAGTTTCAAGAGTTTAAGGTCCTTCCGAGCTTGCAGTGTATCTTCTGATTGGCCATACATATCTATGTAGCCTAGCAGGTTCAAGCAAACATTCTTCGTGATGTGCATGAAGTCAAGTGAGTGACGAACCTCCAAGACTTCCCAATAAGGCAAGTCCCAAAATATTGACTTCTTCTTCCACATTGGTGCCTGACCATCCTCATTCTGCACAGGTTTGCTTCCAGGACCCTCTTCGAATACTATTTTCAGATCCTTTACCATAGCAAGCACATGTGGCCCACTACGATGCTGAGGCCTAGCACGAAGGTCTAGTTGCCTGTTAAATTTCCTGCACTTCTTCCGCCATGGGTGACTCGTAGGAAGAAACCTACGGTGACCCATGTACACAACCTTTCGAGAGTTTTTCAGGTGCATGCTGTCCGTTTCATCTAAGCATTGGACACAAGCTCTATATCCTTTGATAGTTTCGCCGGACAGGTTACCGAGAGCAGGCCAGTCGTTGATTGTTACAAATAACAATGCACGTAGGGTGAAATACTCCCTTTTGTACTCATCCCATACCCATGCACCATCCTCCCACAACGTTACAAGATCTTCAACCAATGGTTTCAGGTAGACATCGATGACATTTCCAGGTTGCTTGGGGCCTTGGATCAACAACAGCATCATGATGTACTTTCGCTTCATGCACAGCCATGGAGGAATGTTATACATACATAGTGTAACAAGCCAGGTGCTATGGCTGCTGCTCAACTCTCCGAAAGGATTCATCCCATCGATACTCAACCCAAACCTTATGTTTCTCACCTCTTGTGCGAAGTCTGGGTACGTCCGATCGACTTTCCTCTACTGTGAGCCATCTGCAGGGTGCCTAAGCATACCGTCATCCTTACGCTCTTCTTTGTGCCAACGCATCATCTGGGCATGCGCTTTGTTAGCAAACATACGCTTCAATCGGGGAATCACAGGGAAATACCACAACACTTTAGCTGGAGGTCGTTTGTTCTTACGCTCCCCATCTATTTCACCTGGATCGTCTCTCTTCACCTTATACCGTGATTCTTTGCACACTGGACAAACATCCAAATTGGCATACGCATTGCGATACAGGATGCAATCGCTAGGACATGCGTGTATCTTCTGTACTTTCAATCCCAAAGGATGATTTACTTCCTTTGCTTCATATGTAGATTCGGGCAGAGTGTTATCTTCTGGAAGCAACTTCTTTATGAGTGATAACAACTCATCGAATCCCTTGTCTGACACACCATTTTGTGGCCTTCCATTGCATAAGTTCAAGTGTGGTACGCAACTTTTTGTGGTCCTGCCCACAGTTTGGGTACAAAGGGGTTATGTGGTCCTCTAACATGCGATGGAACTTCTCGAACTGTCTTTCATCTATGTAGTCTCCCTCTCCGTCATGCAGCATCTGGTCCAACTCATCATCACCAAAGTCACTGAGTGTATCTCCCATAGAATAGCATTGCGTGGCGTCCGGGATATTGTTGAATCCCTCTTCTTCCTCCTCTTCTTCTTACTGTTCTTCTTCCTCGTCTTCTTTATCGTCTTCCTCGTCTTCGCCATGGTTGGTCCAACATGTATAGTTTGGCATGAAACCTCTCATCATCAAATGGTTCATAACCTGCCATCGCTGTGAGTGCTCCTTCTCGTTCTTGCAATCTACACACGGACAACATATGATGCTGCCTAGAGGCAGGAATGCAATGGCCGCATCGAGAAAAGCCTGCACGCCATCAATGAACTCTCTCGAGCGACGGTCCGCATTGTACATCCATTGCCGGTTCATCTACACCAAGTTATAATTTCATATAATGTTTTCTTCTCCAAGAAAACAACCCCACCTACACCTTCATGCAATTAAAGATCTACCTTTCTAATTATTTTTTTATCCCTTTCTACCTTTGTAATTATTTTTTTTATCCTTCACACGTTTTCCTATTTTATTTTATACACTACTAATTACTTCATTGCAATGTCATATTTTGAACTAGATCTCCACCATACATCTTCATACCATAACAAAAACAAGCATACGAAATAAGTTTTGGGGAACAACTCCCTACATTTCAACACATTTCAACATGTTCTAAAGTGACCTAGCAAAGCAACACATTTCAACATGAATAAATCATGATTTCTCCACATCCAATGCATAAAAACAGCAATATGTAGGTGAGAAAGATGCTAACATGCTCTTACTGACCTTGAAACACTTAATTTGAAGCTAAATCACCAGCAATTTAAAAATTTAAAATTTGGACAGCACCTCCCGGAAAAACAGTGCTCGGCCCTTCTCTGTTCATCACTGTTGGCTCGGGGAGGAAGAAGGTTTTTAAATGCGCTGGGCGGGAGGGCATCTAGAACCGGTTTGAGACACGAACCACTTCTGATGGTTGAATTCTAGAAGCAGTTCGTGTGTCAAACCGCTTCTGACTTTCCAGAAGCGGTTTGATACACGAACCGCTTCTAAAACTCAGACTTCAGAAGCGGTTCGTGTCTCAAACCGGTTCTAGAAGCCCTCTCCTACCCGTTGCCACGAACCGCTTATGGTGCACACATTACAACCGGTTCGCACGATAGGGGTCCCGCAGGCAGGGCCTATACTCGACTGGGCTAGACGGGAGGAGAAGTAGGCCCAAAGCCCAGAAGCGCCACGACGGGCTCGGTGGAGGTTTTCGACTTGTTCCCCAAGGCGACTCCCGATCCTTCGGGGAAGCTTCGCGCCATGCCCGAACAACCCGCCAGAAGCGAAGCATGCAACCTGACATTCACAGAGCCTGCAGGCGCCGAAACCTGACGGAGTGGCAGGCGTGGGTCGGGAAAAGCATAACCACCTCTCCAAGACGTAGTGCGCCAAAGCCGATAAGGAGAACGTGCATGTCGGCAAGGCCACCATGTTCAGGGCCCGGGGACGCCCATCTATCATGTATCCTTCCCCCAGTATATAAGGGGAGGAGGGAGAAATAAGAAAAGAGAGGAAGCTCATATATCCAAGAACACAGGACTAGGGTATTATCTCCTCCGAGAGAGCCCGAACCTGTCTAAAACAGATTGTCCTCGCATCCTGTGTTGCCATCAAGCTCAGATCCCGCACAAATCCCCTACAATCACAAATCTTATTGCCGGCGAAACCGATCGTCGACAGTTGGCGCGCCAGGTAGGGGCTTGTGTCAAGATCTTCGTCAAGCTTGATGGCTACGACGAGCGGAGCCTCCACAGTCTTCTTCCCAGGTCAGGTCTTCCGTTTCGGAAGCCTGACCTTGATCTCCAACGACCTTGGGAGCCTTTCCCTCTCTAAGGGAATCGTGTTGCAGCACGGTGAGGTTTCTGGTGGGCCATCGCCACGACTTCCACGCCGATCAGGGGGTCCCCCTGTCTCGCGCTCTAAAGTGACGAGTAGGGGACCGAAGACCCATTCCGGCCTGGGAGTCGGACTCGAGGACGCCGAGGTATGAATGGTGGGGGTTCTCGCTGCCAAACCACTCGGCACCTCCGAGCGCCTGGAGTTATCTTCTTCAGGCTCACCCACCGGGCCGCCGAGTCAGAAGAAAGCCTAGAGAGCTGCTGGAATTTCCGTAGAGTCTGCGTAATCGAGGGCTCACGGGCGGATTCGCAGCAGCGCCTCGACACCTCGACCGCCGCCGACTTGGAAGGTGGCCGAGCAACTGAACCTGACGCGCGGGCGCGTACTCTCCGGGACCGCGCCCGGGCTGTCAATGAAGACATTCTGCAAGCTAAGATGGGGGACCAAGCTATTTTTCGTACCACGGCGAGAATATTGTCGCCTCCAAGACACTCCTGGATACCACGACCCTATCTTTGAGGCGGGTGATCCAGTTGCCCCGATCGTGGCCCAAGTAAAGGCCATGGTGACGGCGGCAGCTATCCAGCAGGCCCAGACCGACCAGCCGGCAAAGGAGCTGTCACATGGTCCGGTGAGGACCCAGACGGCCAGCAGCCGGTCAGGTCGGGAAGCCCGCCAGACACATCATGTTCCACCCCGCGGAGACGACTTGCGACACAGCATCAACCGCGACCTCCGTTCAGACCTCGACGCCAGGCGCCGCGACCGAGAAAGGGAGGAACAACGCCGTCATGCCGACGAGTATGAACGCTACGGCATCCTTCCGCGAGATCGCGAAGTACGCCAAGCGCGATCCCCTCCGCGTCGATCACCACCCGGAGGGTGTCGCGGGGTCATTGAAGGGGTTCGCGCGTTTACCCCTCACCTACGCCGAGTGGTTTGGCCTGATGGATTTAATCCTAAAGGCATCACTAGGTTTGACGGTGAGAGGGACCCGGAGGCTTGGCTACAGGTATATGCTCTGGCAGTCAGGGCCGCCGGGGGGGATCAGAAAGTAATGGCAAACTACTTACCGGTTACCCTCTCGCCCCTGGCCCAAGCATGGCTCACTGGACTCCCAGCGAACTCTATAGATTCCTGGGGAGATCTGTGTGAGCAGTTCATTTCAAATTTCCAAGGCACTTACGAGCGCCCAGGCACACCTTGGGACCTATATCAGCTACACCAAAGGAGGAACGAACCCCTCCGGGAGTTCGTCAAGCGCTTCATGCATAGAAAAAGCACCGTTCGGGATGTCACGGATGCGATTGTGATAGCTGCCTTCCGGAAAGTCGGCGACCCGATCTCATCAAGAAGATGTCCGGAAGCCACCAACGTCGGTTCGGGAGCTGTTCGCTTTAGCGGACCGTTACGCTTCAGCCTCCGAGGCTTTGGCGGAGCAGCGTAACGAGGGAAGGATCAGTGAACCCCGGCGGAAGGAAAAGAAGCGCAAGGGTGAAGAGCCGTGGCGCCGCTGCACCAACTCACCCTCGTGCCCTCAAGGAGGATGGATATGATAAGGTTATGAACTCGCTTTGCCCCTTCCATCCGAAGGGGAGACATGCCGCCAAGGACTGCTTCACCCTAAAGAGATTCGCCCGCGAGAGCAAGAAGCAGGCTGGACAAGGTCCGAGTGGACACGCCGCCAACAAGCCACCTCCCGGCCGAGGAGGACTATCAGGAAGCCGATCTCGAGCTCAACTATATATTCGGGGGCTCGGCTGCATATGAGTCCAAGCGGAAGCAAAAGCTCACCGCCCGGGACATCTACGCAGTGCAGCCGGAGACGCCCCAATATGTACGCTGGTCCGAGGTCGCGATAACCTACGACCGCTCGGATCACCCAGATCATGTCCCATTCCCCGGCAGGTATCCTCTTGTCTTGGCGCCCGTTGTCCGCGGCATCAAGCTCAAGAGGGTATTGATCGACGGTGGGAGCGGGCTCAATGTCCTCTTTGTCAAAACCCTTGACGATATGGGGATTCCGCGGTCGGAGCCAAAGCACGGATCGTCGCCTTTCCACGGTGTCATACCTGGAACTTCTGCGACACCACTCGGACAAATCACTCTGCCGGTCACTTTCGGCGCAAGGGAAAATTACCGGACAGAGAACCTTGGCTTCGAGTTGGCCGATTTCGCAACAGCATATCATGCCATCTTGGGGAGACCAGCGCTGGCCAAGTTCATGGCAGTACCCCACTACTCATACCTGACATTGAAGATGCCGGGGCCGAGTGGTATCATCGCTCTACGCGGTGACATGAGGCGATCTTTCTGTGACAAGGAAAGCTGCGAGATGGCCGAGTCCCTGGAGGCGCGAGCGGGTCAGGAGGGGATTCGGCAAGAAGCGGATTCCGACAAGCCGGAAGGCAGCGTCCCTACCCGCAAAGCGTGAAACCCTGGGATCGGCCCTGAGGAAGGTACCAAAAGAATCCTCCTCGACCCGTCCGATCCGTCGCGAACCGCCTTGATCGGGACAGGGCTCGGAGACAAATAGGAGGACGCGCTCGTCACTTTCCTGCGGGCAAATAGAGACGTCTTTGCCTAGAAGCCGTCGGACATGCCCGAAGTCCCCAGGGAGGTGATCGAGCAGGCATTAAATGTAAACCAATCAACCAGGCCAGTCAAGCAAAGGCTGCGACGATTCGCCCAAGACCGTCGACAAGCCATCAGGGAGGAGATTACAAAGCTACTAGCCGCAGGCTTCATCAAAGAAGTGTATCATCCCGACTGGTTGGCAAACCCTGTACTTGTCCAGAAGAAGAATAAAAGCTGGCGCATGTGTGTTGATTACACCGACCTCAACAAGGCTTGCCCGAAAGATCCCTTCGATCTCCCCCGTATTGATCAGGTGGTAGACTCCACCGCTGGATCCCAACTACTTTGTTTTCTGGACGCCTACTCAGGCTATCATCAAATCCAGCTTCGAGAGGAGGATTGCGAGAAGACCTCGTTTATCACCCCATTCGGAGCATATTGCTACATCACCATGCCGTTTGGGCTGAAGAATGCTGGCGCAACTTATCGGTAGCGATACAAGATGTTTTCACCATCATTTGACGCAATGTGGAAGCATATGTGGATGATATAGTGGTTAAAACCAAGACGAGAAGACAGCCTCACCTCTCGATCTAGCCGAGACGTTCGCAAGTCCGAGGCGTTCGAGATGAGGCTAAACCCTGAGAAGTGCGTTTTGGAGTTTCCTCCGGAAACTACTCGGGTTCATTGTCTCTCATCGCGGGATCGAGCCAAACCGGAGAAAATCGGGGCCATCATAAGGATGGCCCCACCGCCACCAAAAGATGTCCAAAAGCTTACAGGGTGCATGGTAGCGCTTGGCGGTTTATCTCCCGTTGGGAGTTCGGGGATGCCTTTCTTCAAGCTCCTCAAGAAACAAGACCGGTTTGAATGGGCCTTGAGGCACAACAAGCCTTTGAAGAACTCAAGGTGTTCCTCTCCACCCCTCCAGTGCAGTCTCGCCCGGTGCCAGGTGAACCTCTCTGCTCTACATAGCGGCAACAACTCGTGTAGTCAGCGCCGTGATAGTTGTGGAGCAGGAAGAATCTGGACACCGCTTGTGCAACTCCGGTTTATTTTGTCGTGAAGTCTTTGGGTGAATCAAGCGCGATACCCTCAAATCCGAGGAAGGCTGCATGCGCAATTTTGATCTCGTCACGAAAGCTAAAGCATTATTTCCAAGGACACTCGATTTCGGTAGTGACTTCTTTCCCCGTGGGAGAGGTCCTCCATAATCGAGAAGCTACTGGAAGAATTTCAAAGTGGGCAGCCGAGCTTGGAGCTTTCGACATCTCGTTCAAGCCGCGCACCGCCATCAAGTCCCAGGTTTTGGCCGACTTTACGGCCGAGTGGACCGAATCCCAGGCTCCCCGCACGGAAGAAGAGCCAGAATATTGGACCATGCACTTCGATGGATCTCTCATGCTTGGCGGGGCAGGGCGGGAATTCTCCTTGTCTCGCCTAACTAAGGGCGATAGGTTGAAGTATGTCCTTCGGATTCACTTCCCGGCCTCGAACAGTGCCGCAGAGTACGAGGCTCTCATCCATGGGCTCCGCATCGCCACATCACTTTCGAATCCGGCAATTTGGCGGTTCGGGGTGACTACCAGTTGGTGGTGAGCCAAGTACAGAAGGACTGGTCGTGCGTAGATCAGACTATGACGGCATACTGCCAGCGAGTCCGAGAATTGGAAGGCAAGTTTGACGGTCTAGAGCTGGTTCATGTCCTCCGTCGCAATAATGAGGCAGCCGACGAGTTGGCTAAAATGGGAGCCACTCGGGAGATGTCCCGAGTGGTATCTTCGTCCAGGATCTTTATGAGCCAACCGTTGCAAAACGACAGGTGCCAAGTAAGGATCCTGGGACCGGAGTCCTGCTCATTGATCCCAACTGGACGGCCCCGTACCTTTATTATCTCCTGAAGGACAAACTGCCAGAATCAACCGCTCTGGCAGAGCGCGTCTCCCGACAAGCCAAATCCTATGTGGTGGTGGGCGATGAGCTCTTTCGGAAGAGTGCCTCAGGTGTCCTCAGGCGGTGCATTTCGGGACAAGTGGGAAGAGAGCTGCTCCAAGAAATCCACTCGGGGATGTGTGGCCATCACGCGGCGTCAAGCGCCTTGGTTGGGAAAGCCTACCGATAGGGCTTCTTCTGGCCAACGGCAGTAACGGATGCCAAGGAGATCGTTCGAACTTGCAAGGGCTGCCAGTTCTATGCAAGGCAGACACACTTGCCGCGCAGAGCTACAAACTATCCCCATCTCTTGGCCCTTCGCGGCCTGGGGCTCGATTTAGTGGGCCCGCTCAAGAAGGCTCAAGGTGGCTTCGCCTACCTTTTCATAGCTATTGACAAGTTCACCAAGTGGATCGAAGCCAAACCAGTCGCCACTATCACTGCGGTTAAGGCCAAGGAGTTCTTCCAGGATATTGTGGTTAGATTCGGAGTGCCCAACCGGATCATCACGGACAATGGCATCCAATTCAGGAGTGAAGAATTTCAAGAATGGTGCGGCGTCGGGATCAAGATCTCGCCGCCTCGGTGGCTCATCCACGAAGCAATGGGCAGGTCAAGCGGGCTAACGATGCAGTCCTCCAAGGCCTCAAGGCCAGGATCTTCGATCGCCTCAAACCATACGCTGCCCGATGGGTGAAGGAGTTACCGTCGATTACTCTGGGGACTCGAGAACCAGTCCCAGTAGAACAAGCGGCCAAACACCCTTTTTCTGGTCTACGGCGCGAGGCGGATTCTGCCGACCGAACTAGGATTCGAATCCACGAGGGTTGAACTACAACGGCCGAGTCAGGGAAGCCGAATGGTGGAGCTTGATCAACTCGAGGAGGCTCGGAACGTTGCAGCCATCCTGTCGGCTAAGTACCTCCAGGGACTTCGGCGTTACCATTCTCGCAATGTCAGAAGTAGAACCTTTTCAGAAGGAGATCTGGTCCTGAGGAGGAACTAGAAAAGCGAGCACAAGCTCTCTCCAATTTGGGAAGGTCCGTACATTGTGGAGAAGACGGTCCGGCCGGGTGCTTATCGACTTAGACGTGAAGATGGCGAGATTTTGGCGAATACTTGGAACGCCGAACAGCTCCGTCGCTTCTACGCATAAGTTATGTACCCGACTCTCACATACTGAATAAAATGGTGATCCATCTTATTTTCTGAAGTTCTACTGTGTAATGCTAGTCCCGAGTGGTTATTACCCGACTAGTGTAGCACCTAACCCTGGTCGCGCCGGTACAAAACGCACGGAAATAAAAACCGCGATGAGCACAAAACTTCGGCGGTTTATACTA
Source organism: Rhipidocladum racemiflorum (assembly GCA_036346355.1). NCBI lineage: Eukaryota > Viridiplantae > Streptophyta > Magnoliopsida > Poales > Poaceae > Rhipidocladum > Rhipidocladum racemiflorum. The sequence goes on from CM070571.1 coordinate 29,775,047, forward strand.
GCGCGCATAACAGGAAGGGTAGAGCCTGAAAGCACTAACCACTCGGGGACTACAATTCGCAGCGCCAAAATTTAACCGAGATTCGCCTAGTCGTGAGTTTCTAGCTGTCAAAAGCTCGAGCCCCAACGCCTCGTTGTTGGCGCTGGAGCAACTGACTAGAACGGTTGATCAGGCGGAACCCTAAACTCGGAATAAATATGACGGCATAGATTGGGCAAGATTTCACATTTTGTTCCATAGTATTAGTAATTTACATTACTGACTTTCTTTTTCATTTTCTCGCGCTAAAAAAAAGGGGGGGCGGGGCGGCTCCTGCCGCCAATCCTGCTACTGCTGCTGCTTCTGCCGCTGGGAGGCCCGGGGGAGGGGTCGTCGAGGTCAGACGCGACGCGCGCGACGCAGCGCCGCCAGGACCTCGTCCTCAACCACCCAAAGGGGTGGTATAAGGCGGACGAGAGTCCTGATGGCTAGGTCGTCGCGGCGCTCGCGCCCGATCATCTCCGTGATGATCTCGGCCACCTCGTGGAGCCCCGGAGCCACCTCCAGCAAGGCGGCCACTGCGGCGGCGTCGCTGGCGGCTCCTTCCTCCTCCTCCGCCTCTAGAGTGGTGAAGTCGAGCTCCTCCCGAAACTCCGCCTCCTCCCAGCTATGGAGCAACCCGAAGAATCGCTGGCGGAAGAATGCCGCGTAGGGGCCAACGAATCTTCTCATGTTAGCCATGGAGGAAGGCTGGGAGGGAAGAAAGAGGAAGAAGAGGAAGAAGAAAGGGACGATCGCTCAAGGGCGGTGACGTCCCATTTATAAACTGTACATGGCTCCGAAATCGAGGCGACGCCATTCAAAATCGTAAAAAGACGGCGACGCCAAGGCGACAATTTGTTCGGAGTGCCAAAGAAGATTAGCACATTGAACAAAATTAAGAGACGTTCGCCGGACACATCACGAGCGATTCAAGCTCATTCGGCCTTCAGCTTACTTCGCTCAATTAAGCGAAAAGTCAGGGTGTGAGCTAGAAGCGGCGACGCAAGCCTTGAGGCTAAACCACTCGGCCAGGTGGCCACAACGTAAGTCCCGACGCTCGAGAGCTGCACGCCGACCTCTCGGAAAAGCATGTCTCTGCAGGGCAAGAAGGCCACGGGCCAAGACCCTGGCGCTTGGGAGCCATACCAGTCGGCTGAAAGCCACCCAGAAAGGCGCAACGGGGACCAAAAGGCCGTGGGCCTATATTCTAGCAACTCAGACAAAGGGGAAAGAGTGAAAGAGGTCTGGAGCCCACTTAGCAGAGGACAATACAGACAAATTATATTCAAGTGAGAAAACACAATATTTCAAACAAGGAGGGGAGGGCCAGCACTCGGCATTAAGGTTCACATCGAAGTCAGAATTCAAGATTCTCCAACAAGGCTTGCGATGTACCGGAGACCTCTTCGAGGAGCGCGTTGGCTTTGTCTTCATCACAGGCAAAACCTTCATTCACAGCTTCAAGGTCAACTCTCGGATAATGAGACTTGACCACTGCCAATGCCTGGTTCGCACTCATGGTCGCGGACTCCTTGGCATAAGCTCTGATCCTATCGGCTCCTCCAAAGAGAAGCGGAACAGCGTCGTCCCCCTGGCCCGGCTCAACTCCTTCAATACGCAGAAGGTGCAGAACTGGCTCGTAGGCGACGCGCAGCTCAGTCTGGCCCCGTTCGGCAACGGCCATCTTCTCCTTGCATTCTGCAACAAAGCCGAACTGCCATCAAAAACACACCCGACGCCAAGTACGTTCAATCCAAGTCAAAGAAATTTACCCTTCAGCTCCCACTGCATCCTCTCCAAACCGACTCGAGCTTCGAGGCCAGAACTCTCTGAAGCCTCCAGTCGGGCTCTCAGCTCAGTAATGGTCGAATCGCGCTCTGAAACACAAGAGCATCATCATCCTTTCCAACTGTCCAAAAAGATGTCCAAACCGAGTCCAGGGGAGGATCTCACCTTCGAGCACATACTCAAGCTTCGCCTTCTCCTCCCGGATCGCCATACATTGGTCCTCAAGCCCGTGGACCTCCTTCCATCTGTCGCTGCTGATCTCGCTGAGCTTGTCTCGATACTCGGTGCTCCTTGAGCTTGGGAGCACCTTCCGAAAAATTGCGACCATTTGCTCAGCGCTCCCCATGTCCTAGGTAACAGAGCGAGAATCTCGAGGAGAAGCCAAGAGCAACAGACTAAAGACAAGAAACTCACCCTGACGAGCGTGCTACACCTGACGGTGAGCTCGTAAAGCTCCGTCCGAGCCGCTCTCTCCATCTCATCGTCCTCTTCCATCCCATTCGGTCGGAACCCCTCCCACCATACGGTCTGATTCGGGGGCTTCGGCAGAGGACCGAGCGGCGGTGGCTCTCGAGGCACCTCCTCCACTTCGGAAAATGGTGCCGGGTCAATCTCGTTGGCGGACGGACCACCTGATGGTTCAACGGTCGGGCCGCCGGCACCAGGTGGCGACGCCCCGGCAGTCGACGGCGAGGGTGACCTGGCCGACGCGGGGGGGCTCCCCTTGGAGAAGCCTGTGCTTGGGGCTCCTTTTCAGGAGACCCCTCCACTGGGACGTCCATAGTAGGAGTCCTGAATCGGCAAAAAGGGAAAACACCTCAGCACAGGCAATAACAAAAAGACAAGGATCGCCCAAAAGAATACCTCCTGGATTTCTTGAATTTCATTCCAGGTCTCATCCGAGACCCAGCACCACTCGGAGGGGAGCCAGACCCAGCACCAGCAGCCGGGGCTGCCCCTGAGACAGAAGGCTGTGGCTCTGTGCTTCGTGATCCGGGTACGCCGGAGGTCGAAGGCCCGGCTGACGAAAGGCCAGCAGCTTCCTCCGCTGATTCCCGGCGCAGCTCATCGGCCGAGGTGTCAGCCGCTCGCTTGGCCTGAGCATTCCTCAGCCGAGAAAGGCCGACGACCGGAGCGTCAGAGAAGAAGGACGCGCGTTCCTGAAAAAGGAACGATCGCACCCTGTCAGAATCACACATCAGGCAAAAAATCATGGGACAGTCTTTCGAGAGAGTGGTGCACTCATGGGAGGGGGAGGCCTCTCCACCAAAAATTTGCGAGGGCAGCCCCTGTTGGTGATCATAGTGCCAGGCACGAAGAGGTCAACTACCCACGCCGCCAATGCCTCTTTCGACAAGGACGTGTCCGCCTCCCGGGTAGGATCCTGAGGCCCATCGTACTGGAACCCCAAATGGATTCTCTCCTTTAGGGGCTGCACCCGGCGCTTCACAAAGCTGATCGCGATCCCGGGGCCCGTCAGCCCCCGGTTCTTCAGATCGCTTATCCATGCCAGAAGCTCGGAGACTTGGTCCAAACCGCCGCCATCCGGGGCATCGCTCCAGCATTGGGAAGCTTTAGGGGTGCGGCCAGCGAAAGGGGCGAGAAAAGGATCAACATTAGCGCAATAGAACCACTCCCGCCTCCAACCTTTGAGGGAAGTCTTGAGGGGGATTACGAAGTACTGTTTCTTCAAGCCCTCTCGCAGCTGGAGCCCAGCGCCCCCAATGACGCTGGGAGCAGCTCGGTTCGGATGAGGTTTGAGCAAGAAGAGGGAGCGGAACAAGTCAAAATGAGGGCGTATCCCAAGATACGCCTTGCAAAGCTGAACGAAGATAGCAATGTGAAGAATGGAATTGGGATTCAAATTGATCAGCTCGATTTCGTAAAAATGAAGGAGCCCTCGGAAGAAGGCGCTCCTAGGAACGCTAAATCCTCGCCAGAAGAAGGACTCGAACACCACGATCTCATTCTCCAGAGGTGTGGGGTAAGGGTCATCTGCGGCGGGACGGGCGGAGATCAACTCCAGCGGAGGAAGGGCGCCGGCGGCGACCAGCTCCTCCAAGTGGGACGTCGTGGTGATGGAGGTCTCCCACCCCGCGGTCGCAGGGTCGGCGTCACCCCCCGACGCTGATAGGGGTTCCAAAGAAGAAGACATCTTGGTAATGGCGACCTGGTGGGAGGAACCGCCGAGGATCTTGGGCGCGAAACTTGAAACCCTAAGTCGCCCAAATCGCCAAAGGAGACTTAAAGATTTCTCAGCGAAGTGGTGGGGCGAAGGGCAAAGATATCTCCGCCTAGTAAGTTTCCCCTCATTTATAAGGAATAAGCCTTAATTTCGCCTTACGGCGGGAAAAACAAAGGCCTTCGCTCGGTCTGGGCCGGATCTAGGGCACGCCCAATGTTGGGCCGATAGCCGAAGTCGCGCAAAACGCGACCAGTGTCAAGTCTGGTTCGAAGTTTGGGATAAAGTGCGCCCCATGATGGGCCTGAACGCCGGCCGCCACGGAAGCTTGGGGCTGGGCACTTTCCGAACATCCTCAAGCGGTGCGCCCCATAATTTGGGGCCAATTGCTGGTCACTGCTCCTCAGCGTGATTGGGTACCGTGGGAGGATTTTCATTAAACCGGTCTTGAGAATGCGCTCCATGAGAGTCTGAAGCGGTCTTGGCAAGTAGCGAACACAGGCATTACTCTAAATGACCAAGGTATGCCCCATAAGGGTCGATTGGGCCTCACAATCCAATCGCCATACGCCGCAAATGGGTGCGGGTACCGCTCGACCCGAGCCAAAGACTACGGTATGCCCCATGAGGGCCGAGCGACGAGCGGTTGCCGTGCAGTAAGCGGGCGCGGGTACCACTCGACCCACGAGCCAAAAGACCACGCAGACGCCCCATGAGGGCCACCGAGCGACGAGCCGGTTGCTGCGCCATAAGCGGGGCGCGGGTACCACTCGACCCACGAGCCAAAAAACCAGACGCCCCATGAGGGCGGCCGAGCGACGAGCCGGTTCTTTGCAGCGCCGTAAGCGAGCGCGGGTACCACTCGACCCACGAGCCAAAGACCACGGATCGCCCCATGAGGGCTAGCCGACGGCGAGCCGTTGCCGCGTGCCATAACGGCGCGGGTACCACTCGACCCGCGAGCCAAAGGACTACGGTATGCCCCATGAGGGCCAGCCGAGCGACGAGCCGGTTGCCGCGTGCCATAAACGGGCGCGGGTACCACTCGGCCACGAGCCAAAGGACTACGGTATGCCCCATGAGGGCCACCGAGCGACGAGCGGTTGCCGCGCCCGTAAATGGGCGCGGTACCACTCGACTCTGAGCCAACCAACCACGGTGGCCTCACATCACAAGTTCTTTACGATCTTTTTTCCCATATAATCTTCATGACAGGATAAGAGACGGAAAGCCGATCCTAAAGCACTTGGGGGCTGCTGTGGGATGTCTAAGATAGGGGTCCCGCAGCGGGCCTATACTCGGCCCAGGCTAGACGGGAGGAGAAGTAGGCCCAAAGCCCGGAGCGCCACGACGGCCCGGTGGAGGTTTTCAACTTGTTCCCCAAGGCGACTCCGATCCTTCTGGAAGCTTCGCGCCATGCCGAACAACCTGCCAGAAGCGAAGCATGCAACCTGACATTCACAGAGCCTGCAGGCGCCGAAACCTGACGGAGTGGCAGGCGTGGGTCGGGAAAAGCATAACCACCTCTCCAAGACGTAGTGCGCCAAAGCCGATAAGGAGAACGTGCATGTCGGCAAGGCCACCATGTTCGAGGGCAGGGCGCCCATCTATCATGTATCCTTCCCCCAGTATATAAGGGGAGGAAGGAGAAATAAGAAAAGAGAGGAAGCTCATATATCCAAGAACACAGGACTAGGGTATTATCTCCTCCGAGAGAGCCCGAACCTGTCTAAAACAGATTGCCCTCGCATCCTGTGTTGCCATCAAGCTCAGATCCCGCACAAATCCCCTAGAATCACAAATCTTATTGCCGGCGAAACCGATCGTCGACAGGTATCCTCTCGGCAATTAAGACTCTACAGGAGGACCGAGATGAACCATTTTCATGGCCTGACTTGCAGAACAGGTGGTGCATGAGACATTTGGGTGCCAATTTCTTCAGGCAGTTCAAAAGCAAGAAACTGATGAACTTATTTAAGAGGTTATGCAAGCAGAATTAGGCACGTAAGTTCAACGCGCTATTTGTCGAGTTGGATAAGCACACCAGTGCGCATATCGAAGAGATGAAGAAGCAACCACCTATGCCGAACGAATGCCCACCCAAAAGGCTAACACCCCTTGGGGAGCTCGATCCTCCTAATATGAGGAGACGAACGTCAAGGAACATTAAGTGTTTCTCGCACTGGATAGAGGCTGAGCCTCTGGAGAAGTGGGCATTGCTCCATGACATCGGAGGCACCAGGTTAGTATGGTACATTAAAATATCAAAACACCGCTGAACAATTTGGGCTGTTGTTCTAAACTGTTATGCATTGAACAGGTTTGGCGCGATGACAACGAACATAGCCGAGGTTTACAATTGGGTCATCCGAGGCCTCCGTCCGCTACCGCTTGTGGCCATCCTTGAAGGCATGTTGCACGGCATCGTTGCCTACTACCAGAAAAGGCATGCGGAAGCGGTACTTCATGCCTCGACATTGCAAACGCCGTATTGTTCGCGGATGATGACCTACATGGAGGAACGAACCATGAAAGCTCAGCAGCATATGGTGCGTAGCTACGGGGTCACTGAATACCGCTTTGAGGTGACTCTTCGGTGCAAAAGGGGATTGGGAACGGACACAGCGGTTATTATGCACGAGGTTAATCTAGGCCAAGGGGCATCTGGATGGTGTGAATGCACCTGCAATAAGCCAAGACTTCTCCATATTCCTTGCTCACACGTGATGGCTGCTTGTGGGCAAATTGGGATGAACACGTCGCAATACATGTCCCCTTTCTACTTGAAGGATCATGTTGTCCATACCTGGTCGGGTGAGTTTCGTGGTTTTCGTGCACACGGTGATTTCACTTGCGACAACGAGAGATGAGCGCATCTGTTTGCCGGATCCAATCTTGCGGAGGTGTGCGGAAGGGCAGTCTGGTCATCCATAGACTAGGCGCATTCGCAACGACATGGATGAATCTGAAGTGGGTGGCCCTCTTAGGAGGTGTTCTGAGTGCGGCGAGTATGGCCACAAGGCAAACCAGTGCACGTAGGGTGTAAGTTCTGAACGTGGTGGTGGCTATGTATCGAAATATGTAATTATATGCACGTTGGATGTCTTTTATTGTAATATTGACGCGATTGGGTGTCTTTTATTCATATATGTTGTGTTTCTCACATGTTGTGTAATTTTATTTATGTTCACCCCTTATGTCTTTTATACATATATGTATGTTAATATTGACGCGGTTGGATGTCTTTTATTCATATATGTTGTGTCTTTTATTCAAATATGTTGTGTTTCTCACATGTTGTGTACTTTTATTTATGTTCAACCCTCATGTCTTTTATTCATATACATTGTGTACTTTTATTAATATATGTCGTGTTTGCCGTACGTTGTGTAGTATGATTTATGTTGAAACAATTCTATGTGCAGGGATGGAGCAGGTCGACTCACTTCTGGACCCTGTGTTGGATGCGCGGCACCGTGCGCACGTCCACACGACACAGGGGAATGACAAGTTGGCCTTACTGCGGATTCGTGTGCCTAATAAGGCATGGTGCGTTGACCCTCGCTTCCACACCAGGTTAGTTGCAGTAGTTGTACATGTTACATTGTTCATACAATTAGTGTTCATTACATTCAATTGATTCAACTCTGTTGTTTCTCGTTAGGCTGGCACGTGTCGGGCTGCTTCCGCTAGTCCGCATGGTGGAGGGTTCAGTTGCCGACCCCGGTGAGCATGACCCCCAGGCCGAGGGTGTTGACACGCAGCGGTCACGGCGTTTCCCGTTCGACAGCTCGCTGTTAGCGTGTTTGGTCGACCGATGGAGGCCGGAGACGCACACTTTTCACCTGCCTTTCGGGGAAGGTGACGGTGACGCTGCAGGACGTCGTCATGCTCACTGGATTGCCGATCGCCGGGGCACCGATCGGCCCCTCGGTGACTCCTGCTGGGTGGGACGCGGACTTGCAGGTGCGCTTCATCGGGGTTGTGGAGGTCGACCCATAGATACCGATAGGCCAGAAGCACGGGCCATCGAGGAGGTGGTTGTCGCAGTTCAAGGTTAGTGATTGTACATATTACTATGTTACTCCAGCTTTGCTTAGCATTAACGTGATATCACACTCTTTCAATTGTCGCAGGTGCAGCGGATGGTGGCCTAGCCCACCGACTACCAGGTTGCTAGGCACCTTGAGGCCTATCTGCTTTGGTTGTTCGGCTGGGTGATGTTCACGTCGAGTCACGGCGACACCGTGGATGCGCGTTGGATAGCCTACGCACGGGCTATTGCGGACTCGAGCCGGCGGCGTCATCGCAGGTATCCTGGAGTTCGGCGGTTCTTGCTTCCACGTACCGCGCCCTTTGCGACGCGTGCGTGAAGAAAGGCAGGAACCCCAATCTTACCGGGATGCCACTACTTCTTCAGCTTTGGTCATTCGAGCGCTTCTCCGTGGGTTGACCACATATCGACCCACGACAGTACACCCCTGACATGTACGGCGGTGATGTGCTGGACCGACCGACGATGGGCTCGCTCTGGACCAGGCGACGGGTACATGTTCTTACTCATTAATGGAATTGTAATTTCAATGCTATGTGCTTACAGTTATTTCTACTCTATTGCAGCCACAGTGGGCGGAGTGCAGAGGGTACGTCGTCGTACCTCTCCTTCACGGAGGCCTTGACCACGAGGGAGGGGCGGTCGTCTGGGACCCTTACGGCGACAGCGTGTAGGAGAGAGGCTGCGGTGGGCTGTCGCTGCTTTGCTCTGAGGACCAGGCTTCTTGGATGATGAGGAGGAAGCTTCGTCTTCGACGTCTTCGTGAGGACTACGCGCCGTCTCTTGAGTCCTCGAGCGATTCGGACTACGCCAGGTGGTCCACTGTTCCTTTGGGGAAACAGCGTGCGGTAGTGCACTCTTGAGTTACTCGCCACTACAGGTATGTTAAGTGCTTACGATATATTTGTAATAATGAGGTCTTTTATGTAGGTACTCCACCCAGGGACCCCAGAAGTCTCTGGTGACCTTGCTGCAGAGGATGGCGCCGTGGCTTGCGCAGTGGGAGGGGGCGCTGGAGGACGTTGTCGAGGAGGTCGTGCCCTATGACTCCTCCTACCAGGAGTACTTGTCCTGGTACGTGCCCCGGACCCGTACTCGTCTCCTACGCGAGGAGCAGCCGGCCCAGGTGTTTGCTCCTAGCGTCGCAGACTTGTACTCGAGCCACGCAGGAGTGGCACTGCACCAGATGGTAAGTCTCGTTGTGTTTTTACTCATTAATGCAATTGTAATTTCAATGCTATGTCATTATGTTTATCGTTTGTTTGTACGTGATAGGTGGACGAGGCGAGGGACTTACACCAGCATGCCACTGACTTTCTGTCTAGGCTGCAGCAGGGGACCATTTTCACACCGGACCAGCTATCAGAGGCCATGAGCCGTGTGGAGGTGCAGTCCCGACGGATCGTGGAGATTGGTGCTGCTTGGCAGGTCCCACCGATCGCTTTGGTGGCACCTCGTCGAGCCGCCACCCGGGCTCGGCTCCTCGACACCACCTTCTCGACCACCACTACGGCCAGGAGTCCGGCTTCCACACCCAGGTGCCTCGGCTCGAGCACGGCTGGAGGATCCGATTAGCGGCGCCCGACGCTGGCCTACCATGGTCCCCACACCGTGTGGCCGATAAAAATTCAGTTGATCTCGTTTCGAATCTAATCTTCTCACTATAATTAAATGTTAATGTCTGTACTGTAGGCCTCCTAGGACATGCCTCTACTTCGGACACCCAGTCAGGGCACGGCGTCCCTGACTACTGGACCGATCAGTTCTTCGCAGGGGCTCAGTTCACACAGCATCCTCTAGCCACGTAGTACACGCCGCCTCCTCCAGCCACGCAGATCACGTAGCCTCCTCCAGACACGTTGCCTCCCCGCGTGTGTCATCCGGTGGATCGGTACAGCCCTTCGGACTATGGCCAGGTGGGACCGTCGCGGGTGCTTCACACACGACCTCTCGACGATGCACCCCCTTCAGCGCGTCGGCAAAGGAGAGTTCGCGCTAGGGGTAGGGGTAGGGGTCAGGATCCACCATTGGGGGGTGATCAGGATTAGGATGTGCATCCTTTTTGGGTACTTTCTCCTATTATGTTTTACCATCTATTTTGTGTACTCTCATATACGTGCTCCATTATATATTTATGTCAGCTTTAGTCATATCAACCTGGTGTCATTATTGCTTTTTCAGCTTTTGTCATATCAACTTTTCCAGCCTTTGTCATTTCAGTTGCATAATGCTGCCAAAAGCCGACTATGGCAGAGATTCCCTGTCTAAAGCTATGGGCGTAGCCAAGCTCATATCATCAGAAGCTGTGGAAGCATCCGATGCTCGCGGATTTGAACTACTCTGAAGTCCGCCAGACTCTCCTTTGGCTGCCCCCTCTCCAGCTCTTTATAAACCGACCGAGGGAGGGATATGTGCATCACACTGCCACAACTTCAATAAACTTTAGCCTGTTTTCCCCACACACATAGTAGGCCACGATGTCATTCTACCGTCGCCTCTTCAGCAAGCGAAGGCTAACCCCTCCCCCCAATACCCGGATGAGAGTAACGTTGACACCCCAGTTTTGCCAAAAGCTGCCACGCCCGAAATGTGACAGCAACCTGGTAGCGAAGGTTACACAGTCTACGCATGGAGATACGGCCGCCCGCGCTCACTACTGTTGTGCCCGCGGCTTCGGGGTAAACCAAATGCTGTCCATACAAATTAGGGTAACACTACCATTTCATGCATCGTTATTTGTTTTTTTAGGACGACGACCGTTATTGCTTCTTCCAATGGATCGACGGGCCGGAACGACGTGACTACGAATTTCTCTACAACTGCCACGACGCCTACCCCACTTCGCCTGAGAACTTCACATGGTGGGAGAGGCCGCTGGGATATGTCCCCTACCTAGATCGACCGGAGTTAAGGGCCGGTGGGCAAGGGACCAACCAATCGGTGAGTTTCATGTGGCTCATGTTTCAGCCACAAAGTACCCATTCTAAACCAGTTCATCGCATACAGGACTTTCAAAAGAAGCTTGCAAAATGGCTCAAGTCAAAGTAGGAACATCCTCCTCAGGGGCCACCCCAAAGCCCCGAACTGTGCGACCACGGCCTCCAGGCAGTGGTTGATACCGGCGACAAGGATCTAGCGGACAGAAGATTCTACCGGTGCCCTTTGTCCGAGGATGCATGGTGCTGGTACTTCAACTGGGTGGACCCGGAGACGTACCACCCACATCTCAAACTTCCCGTATTTGATAACTAGGGAGAGCAACCCTCGCCGTGGTGCTACTACCTCCCAGAAAAGCCAGACCCCGAGTACGCATACGGTATTCTTCAACCACCACAGCGGGCATACTGCATTGACTGCAGGGCACGTTTTCGGTTGTACAACAAGAAGCCCAACACACACCTCCTGGACCATATAGTGGAGTGCGAGCCGAAATAGAGGAGGCGTCTCGGCAAGTCTCCGGAAGGGCAAGAGGGTTCGTCCTCTCGAATGGTACAGGATAAGGGGAAGTAGCCGGCCGAGGTTCGCAGTACGCAACAAATCCTTGACGCATTACAAAGGCCATCCGGAACCCGGGTGGTATTAACATAGGGGGCGCGGGAAATTGGGATGGCATGCCCATATGGGAGGGCAGGACTCCACAGAATGCACACAAACAAGTTACTTCTTACACCCCAGAGACGTATGGCATAGGCTACCCATTGGTCAGCAGCTGGGAGCACTGTGCACGCCCATGGAGCTCTTTCATAAGAGAGATTGAGCGGTGTCCGAGAACAAATCGCACAAGATTGACAGGTGATGTAATATGTAAAAAATGTATGGCATCATTCCCACTCTATGAACATAGGCGAAACGATCACTTGTTCCACCATTACAATCAGTGTTATTGGAACTTCTCCTAGCAATGACATCACTATTGTAATATACATTGTATCTGCCGTACTAAGGTTGAGTTTGCATACTAAGGTTGCTGGCTGCATCTACATGCTTTTGTTATTGTCCTTTTTGGGTACCTTCTCATATTATGTTTTACCATCTATTTATATCAGCGGAAACAAAGGCATAGATGAAATATTTTTCCATAATATGGTACTCCATATATCAAAGAGCAAATCTGCGGTATTCGTGCAGAAAATTACATTCAAACGTGACATTTTACAGGCTGCCGAAAAGGCTTAAAAGTTATCGTTGACAATAGTACTTAGGGTTATTGTGGCGGTATATTTTTGTAGGAAACAAAGGCGTAGAAGAAATATTTTTCCATAATATGGTACTCCATATATCAAAGAGCAAATCTGTGGTATTCGTGCAAAAAATTACATTCAAACGTGATATTTTACAGGCTGTCGAAAAGGCTTAAAAGTTATCGTTGACAATAGTACTTAGGGTTATTGTGGCGGTATATTTTTGTAGGAAACAAAGGCGTAGATGAAATATTTTTCCATAATATGGTACTCCATATATCAAAGAGCAAATCTACGGTATTCGTGCAGAAAATTACATTCAAACGTGACATTTTACAGGCTGCCGAAAAGGCTTAAAAGTTATCGTTGACAATAGTACTTAGGGTTATTGTGGCAGTATATTTTTGTAGGAAACAAAGGCGTATATGAAATAATTTTTTACACGAATATGGTACTCCATATATCAAAGAGCAAATCTGCGGTATTCGTGCAAAAATATTTTTCAGCCTGCCGAAAGTGCTTCAGTATTTCATGCATTTCAAATTTCTTAAAGCTATTTAGTTTATTCAACTCAATTAATTCCAACATTTTTTTGCACAAATGGAACATCCAACACCATATGAATATGGTATAATTATTTTATGATTTTTGGAGCCATGTTTTATATAATTTGTATACTTTCGCGGTATGGCTTGGCGAATACCCTATTTTCGTCGTATGGCTTGGCGAATACCCTATTTTCGCCGTGTGGTACGGCGAATACCTATTTTCGCCGAACCATGTGGCGAATACCCTATTTTCGCCACACGGTACGGCGACAATACCCTAGCCCAGGTTAACTGGGATTAATTGCGCAATTAGCCTATTTTCGCCACACCGTGTGGCGAAAATAGGGTATTCGCCGTACGGTTTGGCGACCACGTATTATTTTTGCAAAAAAAAATTTTGAGTATTAAAAACGCAATTCAGTTTAAAAAATGTATTATTTAAAAAAAATTCTTATCCAAGAAGGGAAATCCAGACACGCAAAACATGATGCAAAGAGAGATCTGTGGGGGATGGTAATAGGGGAATTTTTTTTTTAAATATTACTAATTTAAATCGAAATTGCAAAACTATACATTGGGGCAACGAAATTACATAAATGTATGTCTGTCGCCCGTTAGTTGGGCGACAGAGGGCCTGTTTGGGGGCCGTGGGTGAAAAAAATTTGCTTTTGGTTTGTTGAGTGTAAGCATTTGTAGTGATTGTGGCTTTTTTTGATATATCGTTTGGCAAACAGGCTGCTGCAGCTGTAGCTTTTGGAGGCAACCGTGTGGGCCCAAGTGAGGAGGGAGTCGGGTAGGTGGCGCTGGAGCCAGAGGGAGTCAAGGAGGCGACTGGACGGGGATACGACAGGAAGAGGAGGGAGATGGAGCGATCAGGGAGGCGATTGAGTGAAGCCACAGCTGAAAAGCACCTCCCTACCAGCTTTGGCTTTTGGGGGTGCTTCAGCTGTGGCTTAGGCTGTACTGCTTTGCGGTGTCTTTGTTTGGGGGAGCTTTAGGCCCAAAGCTGAAGCACAGCTGAAGCGCAGCCCCCCCAAACAGGACCAGAATGATATCGTCTAACCAATGGGCGACAGAACAATCTATCGCCGAACAAATGGGCGACATTTAAATGTCGCCAGTTGAATAGGCGACAGCATGAAAATCGCCGAACAAATAGGCGACATTTAAATGTCGCCTGATGAATGGGCGACATATACTATTTTTGACATTTTTGTTAGTTCTTATGATCCAAATAGAAAGAAAGAAATTTATAAATTTATATTAAGCAAGTAAATAAGGAATCGCAATAACCCTAAGTATTATTGTCAACGATAACTTCTAACCCTTTTCGGCAGCCCGTAAAATATCTGGTTCGGATTTAATTTTTGGCAACAGTCCAGCATGTTGGCGGTTTGCTATATGGAGTACCATATTCTGGAGAAATATGTTATTTACACCTTTCTTTGATACGCAAATAGACTGTCGTAATAACCCTAAGTATTATTGTCAACGATAACTTCTAACCCTTTTCGGCAGCCCGTAAAATATCTGGTTCGAATGTAATTTTTGGCAACAGTCCAGCATGTTGGAGGTTTGCTATATGGAGTACCATATTCTGGAGAAATATGTTATTTACACCTTTCTTTGATACGCAAATAGACTGTCGTAATAACCCTAAGTATTATTGTCAACGATAACTTCTAACCCTTTTCGGTAGCCCGTAAAATATCTGGTCCGTATGTAATTTTTCCATTATATGAATAGTTCAGCACAAGAAAACTTTAGCCAAAGTGCCTAAATCATTGCAAGCATTGAGAATAGCATGTAGATGCAGCCAATAACTTTTCTACGCAAACTCAACCTCAGTAGGGCAGATACAACGGTAGTTCAGATGATATTACAAGGATATTACAGCAGTGACGACATTGCTAGAAAAAGTGCGGATTACACTGATTGTCATGGTGGAACAAGTGATCGTTCTGCCTATGTTCGTAAAGTGGGAAGGACGCGCAACATTTTCTACATATTACATCACCCGTCAATCTTGTGCGATTTGTTCTCGGACACCGCTCAATCTCTCTTATGAAAGAGCTCCATGGCCGTGCGCAGTGCTCCCAGCTGTTGCCGAATGGGTAGCCTATGCCATACGTCTCTGGGGTATAAAAAGTAACTTGTTTGTGTACATTCTGTGGAGTTCTGCCCTCCCATATGGGCATGCCATCCCGATTTCCGGCACCCCCTATGTTAATACCACCCGGGTTCCCGGATGGTCTTCGTAATGCATCAATGATTTGTTGCGTACTGCGGACCTCGGCCGGCTGCTTCCCCTTATCCCTTTCTCTTCGAGAGGACGAACCTTCCTACCCTTCGGGAGACTTACCGAGACGCCTCCTTTGTTTAGGCTCGCACTCCACTATTTGGTGCAGGAGGTGTGTGTTGGGCTTCTTGTTGTATTAATCGAAGCGTGCCCTCGCAAATAATGCAGTATGCCCGCTATGGTGTTTGAAGAACACCGTGTGCGTACTCGGGGTCCGACTTTTCTGGGAGGTAGCAGCACCACGGCGAGGGTTCCCCTCCCCAGTTATCCCAGACGGGAAGTTTGAGATGTGGGTGGTACGTCTTCCGATCCACCCAGTTGAAGTAGCAGCACCATTCATCCTCGGGCAAAGGGCACCGGTAGAATCTTCGGTCCGCTAGATCCTCGTGGTAGGTGTCAACCACTGCCTGCAGGCCGTGGTCGCACAGTTCCGGGCTTTGGGGTGGCCCTTCGGGAGGATGTTCCTGCCTGGACTCGAGCAATTTTGCATGCTTCTTTTTAAAGTCCTGTATGCGATGAACTGGTTTAGAATGACTACTTTGTGACTGAAACATGAGCATGTCGCATGAAACTCACCGATTGGTTCGTCCCTTGCCCACCGACCCTAAACTCCGGTCGATCCATATAGGGGACATATCCCGGCGGCCTCTCCCACCGAATGAAGTTCTCGGGTGATGTGGGGTAGGCGTCGTGGCAATTGTAGACAAATTCATAGTCACATCGTTCTGGCCCGTCGATCCATTGGAAGAAGCAACACTGGCCCTTGTGCTAAAGGAACAGAGAACAATGCATGAATTGGTAGTGTTACCCTAATTTGTATTGACACCAATTGGTTTACCTCGTAGCTGTGGACACAACAATAGTGAGTGCGGGCCGCCGTATTTGTGTGCGTAGACTGCATCATCTTCGCTGGAAGGTTGCAGTCGCATTTCGGCCGGGGCAACTCCGACAGCACTGGGGCGTCAACGCTACTCTCATCCGGGTATTGGGGGGGCTTAATTTTCGCTTGCTGAAGAGGCGATGGTAGAATGACATCGTGGCCTAATGTGTGTAAAGTCGGCTAATGTTTATTGTAGTTTTGGCAGTGTGATGCACATATCCGTCCCTCAGTCGGTTTTTATAGTGGTAGTGAGGGGCCAGCCAAAGGAGAGAGTGGCGGACTTAAGAGAAGTTCAAATCCGCGAGCATCGGATGCTTCTGCAGCTTTACATGTGAAGGGACATGAGCCTGGCTATGGCGACAGCTTTACAACGGGAATCTCTCCCATAGTCGGCTAGAAGGCTAGGTCATGCAGCTTTAGGCAGCTGAAAAAGAAGATATGACAAAAGCTGGAAAAGATGATATGACAAAAGCTGGAAAAGATGATATGACAAAGCTGGAAAAGATGATATGACAAAGCTGGAAAAGATATGACAAAGCTGGAAAAGCTAACAGAAATATATAATGAAGCACGTAATATGAGAAGGTACACAAAATAGATGGTAAAACATAACATAGTACCAACAATGACCGCCATGATCGAAACTGCCAACCAAAAAAAAACTACGAACACTTAAACATAAAAGGAACTAGTGCCGGCCCCTCTTCGGGGCGCCTCCTCGCTGCTGTGTAGTCCTCCTCCGAATCTGACTTGAGTCGTCCAAGCTAACGTCGGCGATGGGCCCTCTGTGGCCTCGCTGGAGGTGTGGCGTACCCAGGCTGGTCAGCCTGCACTGGTGGTGGGGGGGTGTCCGCTGCTGCGTCGGTGGGGGTGGCGGCGCCCACTGCGATGACCCAGGCTGGGTCGGTGGTGGTGGCGGTGTCATGTGCCACTGCGTCGGTCATGGCGCCCACTGCTGCTGTGCGGTACCAAGCTGAACTGGGGGTGGATCAACGTGGTACCTCGACACGATGTCGTCCTCGTAGTCCTCATGATCATCACCCCGCCCGTTGTAGTCATCAGCAGCAGGCGGCAACCACGGTGCACTGACACCTCCAGCACCTCCAGCACCTGTACGAAGAGAAGAAATGTTAAGACCAGTGAGTTGGTGAGTGCAAAGCATGAAAAGTGAATGCAAAACATGAAACAAAGACACACTGCGGCACTTCCGGCGTGGAAGGCTGCACCGTGGTGTGAAGAAGAAGCACCTCCGATTCGAAGCCTGCACCAGCCGCGAGTCCCCTCCCTGGCGCGCGGCGCGCGTCGGGGACCACACCACGAGGCGGGGTGATCCGGCCAACTTCGAGGGCGCGTTGAGCCGTCCGGAACCCTCACGAGCAAGCTGGCAACGTCCTCTCTGCTCACCGTGAGGGCCGGTCAATCGCGAGCATTCTCGATGACTCCTCGTAGAAGCGGCCTAGCATGTCGATCTGGAAAAATATCGCAAATTAGATAGCACAGATATCAAATGGTTAAGCGTATATCGGATACAACGTCTGCCAGCGTCGCGAGCCGCGTCCGTATGAGCGGGATATGTGTCTCTCGGGCTGGGGACGTGCCTGGGAGGATCCGGGTCAACGCGTACCAGGCGCACACGTGTGCGAGAGGTGAACCACTGTCGGTACGCCTGGTACATCTCCAGATCGTATGGCGCATCGTCAGCATGGACGTCCTCGAGGGCTCCGGCCCACTCCTCGATCCATGGCGCCATCCGTACGTGCCAGGGGGTGGCCCCATGCACCCCCTTCCTAGTCTGGCTGTGGATGAGAAATGAATGTCCAAATATTAGATGGCAACACACGATAGTAATTATGGAACATCGATCGAGGGAACTTACGTGTGGGCGGCGTGTGGGAGCAAAGGGCCGACCGACCGGCACTGGGAACTCGTATCGTAGGCCGAACTGCCTCATCACTCGATGGACAGCGTAGGCCTCGACCTGGACGTCGAACACCAGGAACCGCCGTATGAGCGATGCGCGCGTCTCGCGTGCCGAAGTCGACAGGGCGCCGCCGGTCACATGAAGCAGTACCTGCACCTGAGTGTACGGCGTCCAGCGCATGTGGTCGTTCGTGAGGTGGTCGAACGCCGCGACGAACTGCGGGTAGCCCTGGCGCACCATCCGGTGTGCCCACATAGGCTACAGTGACAACAGAACGTTACCGTTAGTATTCAGAAATGTAGAAGCAATAGTACCAAACTTTCAGTTGAAATATCTTACCCGTCGGTGGCACCAGATGGTGCCCATGGTCGGACCGTCGACGTCGCCATCGCCTGTAGGGTCAACCGACGCCAGGCTGATGGCGGGGCGCCTGATCTGGAACCTCTCGTATGCCCACAGCTGTACCAGCAGCGGGCATCCAGTGAAGGTCGACTCGTCGCCGATCTGGGTACACCCGTCGTCGCAGAGGGCGATGCGTCTTTGCCGCAGAGGACGGACCCCGTGAGTACTACGGCACGTTGTCGAGGGATGCATCCGTTATCTCCCTCGCGAACTGGACAAGGTGTTTGTCCACGCTATCCCCATGGGAGCTCGTGAACAAGCACCAGCCGAACAGCCATAGCAGGTACGCCTCCAAGTGGCGGCTGACCCTGTACTCGTCCGCCGGCTCGACGATCTGCGAAGGCTGCAAAATAGAAGATCACATATTACGTGTTATTGTAATCTGTAATTGAAGAGCACTTGTTTTTTCATAGTCTAGTTGCGTACCATGAACTATCGAAGCCACCGCAGCGTAGGACCGTGTGTGACGGTGAAGCCCCGGTAGTCTGGTGGTGGTAGCACACCAGCGAACCGCTGAAATAGCTGCGGGCGCCACGTAGGGTCGACGTCGTGTGGCACCACAGCGTCGCCGGCGATCGGGAGGCCGAGCAGGTACGACACGTCCTGCAGAGTGATCGCCATCTCCCCGACGGGTAGGTGGAAGGTGTGGGTCTCCGGCCTCCACCGATCCACCGAGCGTAATCGAGGGACCTCGTCGAACGGAACCGGCGACCCACATCCCGTACCATCCTGGGCGAAGGCAGCAATCCCAAGCTCAAGCCTACGAAAGGAAAAACATGTAATTTATATCAAGATAACACCAAGAATAACACTACCACAAACATATTAAGAAATCTGAATTGTAATATGTTACCTGGGACCCAACGAGGATCGATCTCGGCCGTGCATCGCGGTGTCCTCGGTCGAAGGACGCCCAGCGTGTGCGGCTCGCCTCCTCTCTGGAAAAGCGGTGGCGATGTGGGCACGGTGACTACCATCGACGACCGGATCCAAAGAACTCGAAGGGCCACTATCGTCATCTCCTGGCCTGGTCAGCCATACACCAGAATAACAAATTTTGAGTTACATTTGAAAAACATATCGAAAGAAAAGCGTCCGAATACTATAGGTTTCTCTCAACAATGTGTTCAAACAAACACGCACGTAAAATTGTTCAAGCATCATAAATATTCAAAAACAAGCATAATAATTTTTCAATGCACAACACTCACACCACATGCGCAGCTTACACAGTGGTTCACACAACACACACACATCGATTAAATTGTGATTAAATTGCTTCTCATTTGGTACGTTGGCGTCGGCAAAGACTTCGCCGACAGATCGATCCACCCGCCACCGTCGGATTGCCATCTCCTCCTTCATCTCCTTCGTTTTGTGCGTGGCAATTCTTGAACGTATGTCCTGTTTCCTTGCACAATGAACATTTCTTCACGCGCTTGCCAGCTTCTGACTCATCTATGTCATTTCTAATACGTCTTGTCTTCCGACGCCCTGCTTTCCATCTACCTGCATTAAAATCGGGACCCGGTAACCTTTCATCGAAGACTAGGAGTTGTGGTGAAAGAACCCACAACACCGTAACCATAAAGCTCCTCGCTCCAAGTTGCCATCACCCTTTCCTTCCTGAAATATTCAGATAGATAGGTACCAGGTTGCATTCCAAATAAAGCACATGCGGCTATCACATGAGAACACGGCCTGTGCAAAAGGTGGGGCTTGTTACACGAGCATTTGCAAATATCTTGTAATATGCACTCTGAATGACAACCGCTGGTTGGTTCCACGCCGCCCTTTATCCTTACAGATCACCTCGAGCGCAGTTGTTCGTGCACCAACTTTAATAGCTCTATGCTTGGCCGCTTTCCGACTCTTCTCTTCCATGTATTTACCGATCATGGAGGAGTACAGAGCTTCTCATCTCTCAAAGACTATCTCAGGTAACTTGATGTCTGTCGGCGAAGTACTTGGTTGTGCCCGCGCACTCCTCAACAATTCCCACCAATGGGAGACACCTCATCCCTATCATTACCCAGTTGTAAACTTCTACAAAGTTACTGGTCATCACACCGTATCTGGCACCATGTGTGTCATGTAACAGTGCCCACTTTTCCTTCGGTTCGTGCTTGATCCAGTCCGAGAAACATTTGATTGACCTTTGCCTTCGACGACGATTAGTCGCGTTATCTTCTGTTGGCAGGGGGGAAGAGGCTCCGCCTCATCGTGTCCTTCGCTGGCAGTACTCTTGTTCGCCATCTCCTCTTTGTGTTTTCTTGTCAGCTCATCGATATTTTTCCACAGAGTCCGGAACTTGCTCTCCTGGTTCTGCTTACATAGTCTTTTGAACATGTTCATGAGTTCCTTGTTCCTGAATTGCTTGTAGAAATTTGCGCCCAAATGCCTCATGCACCATCGGCTCTGCAAGTCAGGCCATGGAAATGGCTCCTCTGCCCCTGTTTGCAACTGGTTGATCGCACTAAGCAGACCAGCATGCCTGTCGTGCAGCACGCACACATCCTGACGAGTTTTGACCACCCCAATCTTCAAGTTCCGCAGGAACCATAGCCAACTCTCATAGTTCTCACTTTCTACAAAGGCGAATGCAACAGGCAGAATCTGGTTGTTTCCGTCAACACCCACAGCTGTCAAAATTTGCCCTTTGTATTTCCGATCAAGAATGTCTTTGTCCACGCACAGCAATGGATAACAGTGATAGAACGCCTTAATGCAAGCTCCGAATGCGAAGAACACTCTCCTCAGATGCCTTTTAGTTGGCCACTTGATTGACGGACAATCTTGATAATCATAGTAAGTGCCGGGATTTCTTCCCTGAATGCAACTGAGCAGTGCGGGCAGATTGTGGTACGAGTCTTCAAACTTCCCAAACCTCGTTTCTAAGGCCTTCTGTTTCGCCCTCCAAGCCTTCCCATAGCTAATTGTGTACTGATATCTGTTCTCGATAGCTCGGATAATAGCACGGGGCTCATAAGTCAGGTTCTCCACTATATCTGAGTACATGATATTCGCGACAAACCCAGATGACAGGTTCCTGTGAACCATCATTGTTTCCTCAATCATACGGCTGTGCTGCTCAACCTTCAAGCATAACCAATGGGTGCCCCACTTCGGCTTGTACGCGTGCACTCTCCACATACAGCCATGGATCTCACACACCACGTCGTAGCAGGTCGGGCTGGATTTCTTAACCCTGAAAGTCCTTCTTAATGATAAAGCCCAATCTTTCACAGCATCCTGCACAGCCTCCTTTGTCGCGTACATACTGTCAGGCCTAACCTCGTTGGCGCCAGATCGCCAACGTATGTCGTTGGTTTCATTAACAACCAACCTCTCAAATTGATCGTGCTCCACTCATTTGGCAGGCGGCTCCGTACCTCCATCTTCCTCATCCGACTCATCGTCGTCTTCCACTTCTGCTATGCCGTACTCACGGTCTTCCTCTTCCATCCTAACTATTATTTCATCAATTTGCTCACCTTCGTCTACTAGTCCCCGCGCTACTTGTCCAACATTTGCTTCGTCCTCCCCAAATTCAGATTGTTCTCCACTTTGGCAAATAATGTCCTCGTTGCGTGTCTGGATGTACTGCTCACGGCTAGATCCCCCAATTTCGGTGTCACCAAAACTTAACTCATTTTGAGCCTGACTACACTCACCACCGTGCAGTGCTGGCAGGGGCAACATCCCGACCATAGGCTTGCACTAAAAGCACCGGTTCCATCCCGTTGCTCTGTCCCCCTCACATATGATCTCCACGATGCGGTTCCTTTCAACTCAACTAGCTCCCAACAAAATGGATTGTTCTGCATACTACAGAGGCAAAATACCTTCAGCTGCCACTTCTCTTCTTCCATCCGAAAAGTATAATACAACCACTTCAACACTGAAGAAAATGTGCGCACTTCGACCCTACTCAAACTTCTGTCCACATACTGGAAGTTACTTAGATCTGCACCCTCCGAACCATACATTACAACCCCTTCGCCATAATATATTCTAAATAGAACTCGTTCTACCATATCAGCAAATCCATTCATTCACCCACGAATTAATTACTTTCCGTAAAAAATATTATGACCCCCAACTTTGTTACATCTATATGCTACAAAAATACATATTTATTCGTACAAAAATTTGCTACATTTCTAACAATACATATCCAGGATCGTAACAATCGCTATCTCTGCCGTACTACATTCATAAGAATTGAATATGTATATGGATGTATTCGTATCGGTATACAATATCTACATTTACTAGATCTACTACTAAAGAATTAAACAACTACTCTAACTACATTATCTATGATTAATTTCTACTCGACGTAAATCAAACTACTTTCGCTATATGTACCCAACTGCATTCCTAAGAAATGAATACTTCTATCCGTTCAAAGTATCTACATTCGATATATCAACGCACACAAACCTAGATCTAAAATCATTTCTACTAAATCATAACTTACTGCTAAAAAAATTAAAACGAGTAGTGCATACCTACATCAAACTAGATTTGCTAGATCTACCTACACCTAACTAGATTTGCTATATTTGCTATGTCTGTAGTACATCTAACTACAAACTAGGTTTGCTAAATCTTTCTACGTCTAACTAGATTTTCTAGATCTACAAATACAAAAACTAAAGAACGAGAAATTACCTGAATATGAAATGACGGGGCTCAAAAATCGCGCTCTATTTTTCTTCCCTCCTCTCTTTTTTCCTCTCTTCTTCTCTTTTTTCTCTCCTCTTCTTTGTCCTGCTTCTGCCGGCCGGCGGCCTTGGCGTCGATTATAAAATAATCCTGTCGCCCGTCCATCGGGCGACAGGAAGCCCGCATGCTTTATGTCGCCCGATGAACGGGGGATTTTTATTCTATCGCCTGTTCATCGGGCGATATAAGCATGTCGCTCGTCTAACAGGCGACATAAAACACGAAAGGTCTCCTGTCGCCCGATTGACGGGCGATAGTATTATATCGCCCGATGGACCGGCGATAGACGTATAAAACTGAAATTTCTTGCGGCAGACATTTACTTTTGCAATTTGGAATAAAATATAGTTTATTTAAAAAAAATCGGTAATAGGGAAGGTGCGATGGAAATAATAAAAAATTTATCAAGGGAATAATAATAGTATATAGATAAATAGTTCAATAAATTGTCTCTAATATGATCTCCGGTAGATTTACTATTTGTTAGTTTTCCCAAATTTTCGCAAAGCTAAGCTAACTTTTGTGGACATTGGATCTGTATTGAGATTGATGTGCCATACTGTCGCGTGTTGATCTAAATGAATGAAAAATGTGACACGTGTTTAAGAAAAAATTTCAATCCCCTTAAAATAAATAATAATAAATAAATAGCCGATAGGTGCTTCTATGTTTTTTCTTTTAAAAGTTGCACAACTATTAAAGCATGAATAAAGGGTGGATGGTAACTACTTACCCGTTCACTTGCTTTAAGATTTATGCAACTTATACTAGAAAGAAAAACATAGAAGCAATGTTACGAAGGCGTTGGAGACAATTATAGCAATGTTACCCCTTCTCTAGCTAGCCCTATTTCTGAATGTTACGGAGGCTTTGGAGACAATTATAGCAATGTAATAACTCGTACAGTACAAGTTCCTGCTGCGATCTTGTCCGCTGCCGCCAGCTTCCAGAATTCATGGACGATCAGTAGATCACCATATATACTATACTAGGATAGCAAGCGCACGAAGAAAAAACGGGAAAATATTAGAGGTTGAGTTGGAGAAAAAAAAGTCTAGAGATATAGATGCACATATATTTCTGTTCACGAAAATATTTTTTTTTTTTTTGAAAAAACGGAGACAGAACCTGGATATAAGGAGCGGAGATTTATTTATTATATTTTTGGATCTGGGCGCTATCCTTAAAAATTAGAAAAGGGCTCGTTCGCGATTTGTATTTAACGGGGGCTTCTTTCCGTAAAGTAACAAATGAGGGACCTAAACACAATCCGGAAAATTTTTCTTTCCTTCACAAAAAATTGCAAAGAACCTCTTCTTTCCCTCACAAAAAATCGCAAAGGATATCTTTGTAAATTTGCAGGGACCTATCCGTAATTTATAGAAATGATGAAATTTTTTTCGCAAAACGGCACGACGCCACGTGGCTAGACCCTCCGGCCCGGAATTCTTCCATCTTTAATAAAAGATAGATAGAAATGGTCGAAAGTACTACGTATCAGGTGAGACAAAAGTTCCTATCGTGGTCGTCCGATCCGATCCCAACGACGCACAGAATCGGCTTTCTCAGTTCGCGATGGTGATGGAGAAGTTTGCTGTTTCCATGGACGACCTGGACCGAAAACGAGTAACGTTTGGGCCCATAAGTACTAATACTAACTAACTAGGCCCCAACTCAAGCGACTCTCAGGCCCGTGCCTGAGTGACTATTTCTATCCGAACTTCGGCTCGTGGCCCTATGGCATATTTTTTTAAAAAAAAAACGAAATTACAAAAATAATTCTGTTTTCTATCATGGAAGTATCGGCAGACCATATGTGTCGTCTGTCGCGCTGTCGTAGCTTGACAGGTAGCTAGAACTACAACAACCGACCTACCAAGCACGCTGGACTCAGCAAGACCTGCTGCGCTGCCCATAATCGACGGTACCCTCTTCTGTTGAGCTCGTGCCGAGCTACTGTGGTACTTAAGCTCAACAGGAGGACATCTGCGGTGCCAACCACCTGATGCGGTAGGAAGCGTGCTAGGTGATACAAGTCGCCTTATCGATACTTCTGCGGTCTAGCGGTATCTACATTTGCAATTTCATTGGAAAAAGGGTAAAATTGAAAGGAAAAAAAAAAGTGTGCAAGATGTTTCCGTTACGTCGTTGCTGCCTTAATGGCAAATCGATCAAATCCTTCCTAACCTTTCCCCCCTAGCTAACTGCTAGCTTCGATCTGCATGTGATTTCATCATCTTCGGCCCAATCAATTCACTCCTGGCAGTAGTAGTACTCCATTACTAGTGGTTGAGAGCCCAATTAGCTTAGCACCTGCAAGCAGCTAGTAGTATAAGTTAGGCCAGCCGGGCGAACACGGATTATGGATTACGGATTATGGGAGAAGGCTGCTTCATTATGGGAGAATCGGGTCGAGCCGACTACAACTTCTAGGTTTCGGACCGAGTCGCGAGAATCGGCAAGAATCGGTGAGAATCGTGTTTCGCATACCCGATTCTATACAGAAATCAGCTTCTGATTCTCAGAGAAGCTGTCCAGAATCTTCCCGTTCGGCAAATAATCCGCTTTTTTCTAAAGCAGAAGCTGTCCAGAAGCTGAAACGAACGGGGCCTTAAGCTCGGGAATGTCGAATAGCCAATAGCTAGCAAAACGAAACGTGACCATTCCCTAATTTGGCTTCTTTGCTCGATCTCTCTTTTCTTTTCTTGAGTTTTGACTCGCTAAGTAGGGTTTCTTGAGTCGCGTTGCTAGCTGAGCTGGCACTATATATCATGTGGACAATGACACGAAACTGTGCATGCTTCCACGTACGTACGTGCTCGATCGTTCAATATTGTTCCATCGGTTTACGAGCTAATATAAGGTATTATGTTGATTTCCTTGCTCTAGTTAATGTGTGCCATCGATCCTCGAAAGGGAAAAAAAAATAGCACGCATGCCATATTGACAGTTTAATCCTTTAGTGTTGAATTCTCCTAGCTACCTAATTATAGTTGCTCCTCTATTTATGCGTGACCTAACTAGCTTGTATAAAAGCTAAACTAGACACTTCATGACACTAAACTAGTCCCTTTTGCTACAAATAGAACTAATTCTACGTGATCCTAGGTACGCTGGAATGTCCATTTATAGCGATAGATCGATGTATACCGGGCAAGGCCATTCTTGGAGACGTGGATAGTTACGTTATGTCCTATCTAAATCAAAACAATGCACGCATTTGTGCAGCATATATTCTCTCTGTTCACCAAATGCATATCATTTTGGGAATTGATATGGTCTTCAGAATAGCACTTTAATCATTAATTTCTATTATAATATATTTATAAAATTAAATAAAATCATAATTTTATAAAAGCATTTTTCAAAATAAATATATACATATAATTTTCATGTACCCAATATAAATATTTAAAAAGATATCGATAGCTAAAGTTTCAAAATTTTGACCGAAAATATCTTAAACAAGAGACCAATGGTTGTATAGTTTGGGAATATGGAATTGTTTTTTTTTAAAAAAAATTGACTAAGAGCTTTAATTTTCAATAAAGAAAAATAACAGCTGAGCAACAAATATAATTCCCACTACATACACACGCGCGTGCTCACGTGTTTGCACTCGGCCTCCTGTGCACACGTGCATCTAGCAAGGCTCCAACGTACGCAGGCGAGCGGGGCAGGACGCGAGACAGCGCTCCCACCAACCGAGGTACGTTTCCAACCAAACGTTTAAGGTGGGTGTAAGGTTTACCGTACCATTCAAATGTGTGTCCTGCTCATCACGGTGTAATTAATTGCATACTACTGCTAGTACGTACTACTACGTGCTAGTGTGGTAATTAATACTTCCACGTAAGCAATTAAGACAAGCTAAATTAACCGGATATAACCGTATGACAAGTCAGTCGGTGTCGTGTGTCACAGACTGTTATGACAGGGATAAAATATCCTATTTATTGGTGGACGAATCTAAATTAATTTTTAGGGTTTAATTCTATATATTTGGCAATGCCTTGAACAGAAAAATCAATCTAATAAAGCGAGTATTTTTTCTTACATTGTGTGTGCTTCTACTCGCGATTCTACTTTCGTTCATGTGTTCCTGTGGGTGTGCTATTGATTGGAGCGGAAACAACGACTACATTTTACAACACGTTATCAGCACGATCATTCTATGTGTGGCCAATCGCTGATCGTCTACCTATGTCAATCTACATGGCAACGAGCTCATCCTGCATCACGCAATCTACACTACCTCAAGCCCTACGAAAGTAATCGCGTGTGAACAGTAAATAAAATCCTGCATGTTTTTTTTTTTTTGCTATTTACAGATCAATAGTTGATCTAATCTACTGTTGCGAAAAAAGGGTTACTATTCATCACACAAAAAAGGAAGGGAAAGAAAAATTGTTCGAGCTCACGGTGGCAGTTGAAATCACCGCCCTGGCTGGAAGCCGTCGCTGCCGCCCTGGCTCCAGGCTCGCCGTCCCTGCCTCACGGGCTTCACTAGCGTCGATCCTGGAGGCCGACCGCCGCCGTTGCGACGACCCAAAGCTGCCGCCTTCACTGGCCGCCCTTGGCCCGCCGCTCGGCCTTCTAGCATGCGGCTTACCGCCGGCAGCTCGTCGTCCCGTCCTCGCGGGCTTCACCCAAGTCGGTCCCATCGGTCGAACGCCGCCACTGCCTCCCGTAGGCCGAAGCCACCGCCTAAGATACGACTATTTTATTCTATATGAACAATTATATTTAAACATGCTTTGCATCTAAATCCTATCAAAAGCATAATCCTACGCATTATAAATCCTAAGGGTCCATAATACAAGTAAATAAACTTGTTCACTAACTAATAGCTTAAGTTAAGCCTTGAATAAAATAGAGATTGATTGTTAATGTCTGGTAATCACTTAAGTTAATCCTTCAACTTATACTTGCTTTCACACCTATTGCTTTGTGTATTAATTTATAATAACATAAACAATTTTGACCTCTTAAATTTGAAATTAAATATATTTAAATTTACAATCTTAGCTTCTTGAATTTGTAAAATAAAATAAAACAAATCATGAAGAATAGGTGTCGTGTGCGATGCACCCCTCAATCTGTTAATCAATAATGAAGACTGTAAACGTAAAAGTAACACTTGCATATATGGTCACGAAACCCTAACTACAACCATGCTTGTTTTATGGAATGATTTCTATTTGATTTCCATATGATTTTCTTTTGCCCTTATTGAAAGTTGTTATTTGCTATTTGCTATCTTTCTCATTGAACGACGTATAGAATCTGACGTCTCGGACTTCGTCGTCGACAACTTCAAGATTACGTCTTCAACTTCGTCGCTAAAGACAACAAATGGCAAGGCAAGCACCCCTTGATCATTTTGATCCCAGTTTTATAATCACTTAAAAATGTGAACAATAATTTGCCTGCATGCTTTATATTCTATAAAACTGCTTATTTACATTCTCTAGTAGTTAATCCCCTTTATTGATGGATTTCCTTAATCAGTATCGACATGTGAACCTTGGCAACCCTAGCTCCTGGCTAGACATTTGATGATGTCAAAAATGGGTAAATTTGATTATTATGTGCACACGCTTAGCCATTTGATAATGTCAAAAATGGATTTCCTTAATCAGTATCGACATACTTATTTACATTCTCTAGTAGAGGGAGATTATCGCCCATGTCACATTAAGGATCGAACGTAGTGTTGCATGATCCAAATATAACCGTACAACCACAAGTGCTGGAATGGGACAACCTTAATCTATTAAATTGTTTGAAACTAGCTTTGCACATTGAAAGGCTGAAGTAGCACAAGCTGCAAATCCTTTCGTGTTTGCTTGTTCGGGGCTGCCACATGGACTTGTGGGTAAATGCATACCTGTGCAACGGTGTACGCCTGGCTATGGGAAGAAGCAGCTACTATTTTACTTGAGCCAACGGCTCCACATTATTCTTACTTCATTATTATTTTGCTTCTACCATAGCAAGGGTTTAATGTCACCGGGCTGGTGCAAAGCTAGGTTTAAATAATAGAACGGTTTCATTATGAACTCTCTGCGGGCACACCAAAGGAAGTGTGTCTAATAACGTTTGCACAAAGGAAGAACATATCTTGTGGGTAAAGCTGTACAACTCTGCAGAGTGTAAAACTAATCGATTAGCCGTATCCACGGTCATGGATGACTTGGAGAACTGACACTAGTTAGTTGTTTCGTTGGCAAGGTTGAATTCAGCTGTTGTGCCTTGTGTTGGCAAAAGTTTATTCTTCAGATATTACTTTATATGATGGGATTGGACGCTTTATCACTCACGAAGGACTGTGAGTTATTTCATTTATCTTTTACTACTTATTACCTTTATGTGTACATATTTGTTACTTTACTTATTATTTACTTTTCAAACTTTCGCTTTCAATCTAATATTCAGTATTTATGATTCAATTTGGCTCTAAGCAAAAGTTAACCGTAGAAGCCTTCTTTTATTTCAACTTGCGTATATTCTAGGATTTGCAAAATAGTACAAGTCTTGCTGAGTACGCAATGTACTCACCCTTGCTATTATTGTTGTTTTTAGGCAGGAGACCTCGACAATTACTCTGACGCAGGAAAACAGGATTATTACCGATGGTTCTTTCTAAGGTTTACCTTGTCAGTTGCATGCGGGTTATGTGGCAAACTACAAGACATTTATTTCTTTTGCTATATTTAGACGATCTCATCGGTCATATTGTATCAATACTTCCATTGTAATGAAATATGAAACTTTTGTATGGTTGTGGTTTCAAAGTGTGGTTGTGCGTGCTAGCTACTGGTCATGGGACTAGCACAGTATGCCCTTTAGAACCTTTCTTTTATGTTGCACTGTAACAATATAGCATAAAAGGGAGGGTCTCACAGAAATGGTGCTCCTAGTGTGGCTTCATCCGGTTTGGATAAAGTTGCCAATTCTGACAATTCCACCTCGGTAACATACTCGGAGTAGAAGTCACACTTACATTCTATTGACGAACTAAGTACAGACTAACGATGACTCCTAATCTCTAATTAGGTCACTGTCGATGTTGAAGACTCGGGGCTCCCTAAATCGAGCATACAAATGTGATTCTGGTTGCCTTTGTCTATAAAA
This sequence comes from Rhipidocladum racemiflorum, assembly GCA_036346355.1. NCBI lineage: Eukaryota > Viridiplantae > Streptophyta > Magnoliopsida > Poales > Poaceae > Rhipidocladum > Rhipidocladum racemiflorum. Next base: position 29,805,191 of record CM070571.1, read on the forward strand.
CGAAGATGAAAGAAGTACAAAATGAGATTGCTTCTTTATTGAGTCACAAACAATTTACAAATACAAACTTATGTGGAAAACTAAAGACTAATGTTATCTCTATCTTCATCTAACCTCTATCTAATCCTTGCGGAAGCCTCCTATTTATAGCCAATGAAGGGGTGGCAGTTTGTCGTCTTCTGATAGGTGTCTTCCCGCGAAAAGGTGTCTTCTCATCAAAGGACGTCTTCTTCTTAAAAGGTGTCTTTTAATAAAATGACGTCTCTTTGTAAAAAGTAACTTCCAAATGTCCATCTATACCTGTCAAGGAGAGCATCTCCCACACGTAAGCTTTATGCAGAGGTATCTTCTTCCCTGACCTCTACTAGATCGGGTTGTAATCTTATCCATGTCCGACCTGTACGTACGCTCGTCGGGGTTATCCGACCAGCGTGTGCTTATTACGTTGGAATTTCTAGGGCATATCATACTATCTGATCAATATTATATGGCCCTGTTTGTTTCGGTTTAGGCTTTTTGGCTTTTGGCTTAAAGCTAGCTTTTTGGCTTAATGAGCTTTTAAGCCGTCTGATTTTAAGTAAGACATGGTGTTGGTGTCCTAGCTTATTAATGGGTTAAATAGTATAGCTTATAGATGGAAAGTCTAAAATACCCTAAGTGAGCTGGGGGAGGAATTTTCGATTTATATATGATGACATTTGGTGGGTAATTTTGGAGACTTTTGGTGGCAAAAGGTTATTTTAATCAAAAAAGCCCAAAAAAGCTCCTCTTGTCTAGCTTTTGGTTTATAGTTATACGGGGGCTTTAGGCTTTTTTAAAGCTCGACTTAAAAGCCAGTCGTTTGTTTCGGCTTAGGCTTTCCGGCTTTTAAGCCGATGAAAAAGCCGAAACAAACAAGGCCATATATATAGGTCGGGGATATTTCTACCTGACATAATTTGACTCTATTTGAAGTCATAACTAGGTAATGAGCCTTAGTCGTTGTCTTTATTCATGGGCTCTTTTTTCTTATGAGACTGTAGGCCCAAGAATAGGGTACATCAATCATCGTCAGTCAGGTCCTAATCCCATTCGAGGATATGTGGTTCGTGTAAGTTCCTAAGTTGTTGTACAACTCTAGAGAAAACTTCGGCATCATCTCCTTGCTGTTCTCCAAATAAACATCTCGACAATAAGTCAAGAGAGTGTGTATCTGGAGAACACCAAGAAGATGCTGCCAAAACTTTCTATGGAGTTGTACACACTACTACAAAACTGCACATAGGAGACGCCCTATCAGTAGCGGTTTGTTTGGAACCGCCACTAATAGGAATACCAGTGGCGGTTTTTCAGCTGAAACCGGTGCCAGGATCATCAGTGGCGGTTTTTATTCCGAACCGCCACAGATAATGGACTATCAGTGGCGGTTTGTAGTTAGAACCACCACTAATACTTCGAGCACTATCAGTGGCAGTTCTAACCACAAACCGTCACCGATAGGGCAATTATCTGTGGCGGTTGGGAGTAAAAACCGTCACTGATACTTGGGAACTATTTGTGGCGGTTCAACGTAAAAACCGTCACTGATAATGGGCGTATTTGTGGCAGTTTTATGTTAGAACCGTCGCAGATACTCTTATCTATGATGGTTTTACTTTAGAACCACCACAAATAATATTCCCTATAAATAGTGGTCGCCGCAGCACTCTACAGGAGCTCATGGTCATCTTCCTCCCCGAGAAAAAAGCAAAGTTTCAAGATTTGAGATTTTGATTGCAAGGAATCTTGAGCTTTTACTTCCTAGGATTGTTCCAAGGTGAGTAATTTGTTCTCCTCTCTTCATTTGTGGTGATGTAGTTGCAATTTAATGTTTAGATCTAGTTTATTTAAGATTGTCCTCTCTTCAATTGCAAAGCTTAGATTCAATTTTTTTTTATTTACCTATCATTTTGTATATTAATTTATATCTAGATGATGAATTTATTACCTTGCTCCATTAGATTAATTGTTGTCTACCTTTTTTAGATGATAAATTATGGCAAGCATATATTAAATTTATTTAATTACGACTGTTGGATATTAATAAACATTAAATTTAATTAATATGGTAGATAGTTGATCATGAAGTTGCCTTGCATTTTGAGATGATGAATTATCTAGCTCCTTGGGAGGATAAATTTAATTTTGGCTATGCAAAGTACTTAAGATTTGTTTCTAATTACCATTAATTTTCTTACCATTAGTGCGTGCATATACATATTGCTCCATTAGTGGCTATTGTTAGCTCATTTTTATCAGAGATGGTTTAATTAAGGTTCTACTCTCTTCAAATGCAAAGTTAATATTTAATTTGTTTTTATTAACCTAGCATTTTGTAGATTAATTTATATGTAGATGATGAATTTACTACCTTGCTCTATCAGTGGATATTGCTTATTTATATGTAGGTTATTGGATAGTAATAAATATTAAATTTTAGTTAATATGGTAGATGGGTGATCATGATGGCTTTATCAATGGATATTGGATTAATGATTTATGTAATTAAGATTATTGCGTATTAATAATTGTGACATTAATTAATTGTAGATGGACCGCAGATGGATGTACGAAGCGAACCGTTACAGCCGAGAATACATCGACGGCGTATCTGCTTTTCTAATATCAGCCGAGGAGAATAGATTGCAAAAGAAGACGGAGTACATACATTGTCCATGCATTGATTGCAAGAATGAAAAGATGTTTTTGGACAAAGACCATATCCACTTCCACTTGATTCGGAGGGGCTTTTGTCGGGACCCGAATTTGCAAATCCGGACCCTCTGTGTATTCAGCACTAGTCCAGGAACGCGCTAGTGCATACAGTCTTAACATCGGTAAATATCACAATCATACCACTCGATACTAATAAAGTACTTTAATTAAATAGCCAAACTGGTTACTCGACCTTATGGTCAAGTTACAAATATACGCCACGCAGGGCGAAACTTACTAAGAGAGAAATAATAGCAGCGGAAAAATAAGATAACCGTGGCGCCATCCAGTTATACCACAGGCACTGACTGGGCTCGCTCCCTAAGTAGACGGTTCCTCTTGGAGCTCCTCCTCCAAAGCTGGTGTAGTCTCCTCTTCAACTGGTGTTGTATTGTGGCAAGGGTGAGTACTTGGTACTCAGCAAGTCATGCACAGAATGCAGCTAATATACTACATGCATGGCTTAATACAAAGGAGTGGCTCAAGGTATTTTTGCAGTAAGAGCATTTAGCAAGTATCATAAGTAGATTCGAAAGCAGTAGTAACAAGTAAAAGCATAAATAACTTTTCAAAGGTTTAGTAAACATCTTTCCCATCCTAATCCACATTTCTATCAACATCATTATTAATCCAACCCAACCTTTCCAATCCAAGTTACTTTTGAGAAAGTCTAACCCTTGAATGTAATTCGGCGATGTCCAATACCGCGGACACGGCTATTCGAATAGATTTTATACTCTGCAGAGGTTATGCACTTTACCCACAAGATACTGGTCAAACACCACAAAGGCGAGTTCAGTAACAAAGTCTTTCGGAAACCTCTAACAATACAAGTGGTCCTCCCCGGTTGTTGCACACTAACCCTTCCCTTAGCTAAGGCGAAGTCTAGGCCAACCAACCGTTAGATGGGTACCTGGCCTCAGCCCCGGTACGCTCCCCCGTACAACTTACACAAAGGGTGTAGTTGACCTCCTGAGGTCCCACAGGTACGTTATTAGCAACTTAATCAACTAGGTCCGTCCCATTACAGACATGTGGTTGCAGGATTGACTCAGTTCAAAGGCTTGCAAGGTGAAGTCCTTAGGGTGACCAGGGCAAGACTACCCGAAGAACCAAAACAACATTCCCGGTGCCACAACTGACCCACCCGATCATTCTTGCCACATGCCCCGGTCAAAAGCTATTTATCAAACCCCAGTTGATTACCATGCACCACGTGTCATCAACATCACATGATACTTTTCCTAAACAGGTTCAATATATCATTAAGTCAATATTAACATTTGATGGTCCAAAATCATGTCACGTGGCAAGGCTAAGCATGCTACATCGGTCTAACTACCCATGTTGGCAAATTAATAATGTCCAACTAATAATCCACAACTAGGGTGACAAGGGGTCATGGCACATATTTAAGTAATCAAGGTGTCATACAGCAATTAGGCATTTATCTAATTTCTCATATTTAAATAAAGTATTTTCTAATTGAACTAGCATGCAATAATTTGAACCGAAATAGGTTTCAAAATAGGATCAACATGGTCAAAGCATAACTTGCCTTCAAAAAGTACTTGTTCTTGGTCTTGAGCTGGCTCCTGGGTCAACACTTCTCCTTCGAAGCCTTCGGGCACTTCAACGTCTACTCGTAAAGCGTGCAAATAGCAATACACGAATAAACAACAGGCAAAAAGTGTTCAACATCCAAATAAAATCCATAAACAGAGAGAACATAATTTTATGAATTTTTAGGAACTGGAATCGTTCAAATCGGAGTTAAAATGCAAAAGTTATAATTATTTAAAGTTTAAATAATCAATTAAATAATATTACAGAGAAAAACTTTAGTCCAAAAATTAAATAAAATTAATAATTAGGTAGATCTCAATTTTATACAAATTTAGAAATTTGAATCACTCAAATCGGAGTTGAAACGCAAAAGTTATAAGCGTTTGAAGTTTGAAACAAAATCTGAAATCATTATTTCGAATTTAATAAATCATTTTCTTTTTCGGAAATTAATTATTGCGTCAGCGAGGACACATGGCAGCCTCTGATTGGGCGGCTGACGTCAGCCGGTTTATAGACGTGGTCCATGGTTTGGCTCGGTCCACCGTGGACTCGGTCCACCGTGGACTCGGTCCACGGCTCCACGTGTCGCTGACAGGTGGATCCCCTCGGGTGACGTCATTCTTGGCGTCGGCGAGGCTCGGCCACGCAGTCTTTGGCGAGTGGGACCAGTGATGTCATTCTTGACATCGGCGCTCGGGAGACGGCCGTGACATCTTGAGCCCGCCATGGCGTCAACGTGGCGTCATGGTGCGGTGTGGCTGGGCCGACATGCGGGCCCAGCGTGTCGGCGTCACTGCGCTGCCAGCGGCGTGGACGGCGCTGACCGCGGCGGTCAGTCTCCCGCACACGTGGCTAGATCTCGGCCGTTGATTTGAAAATCAACGGCCCAGATTGGAGCTGGACTCACGCGTGTGGGGTGAGCAGCGTTTGCTACGGGACCGTTGGATCTAGATCCAGCGGTCGAGATGAATCTGGATTTTGGGCGGGATCTCACCGTAGGATGACGTGGCGTGATCTGGGGCGTTGGATCTGGATCGGACGGTGAGGAGCTCAAGTCCGGTGATGGCGAAGCGGCGCTACTGGGTCACCGGCGAGGGGCGATGACCTAGCCGACGGCGTTTGGACGCTCCGGCGGCGTGGGTGGTGCTCACCGACGCGACTTGCTCTCACGGTTCCAGATCTGGGGTCAACGGCGACGGAGGGCAGCGGAGACGGCAGCTATCGGCGAAAAAACGCGGCTGCTCCTTCTCCTAACTCCGGCGAGCTCGGTAGCGCAACCACGCAGCGGCTCGGCGAGGTGAGTTAGGGCTACGGGTGCGCAATGAAGCGGCGATCCCGACACGGGTGGCGGCGCAATAAATACGGCCCTCGGCGTCCGTGAAATGCACGGAAACCGAGGTCCTCTCCGTTCTTGTGCGCGAGTCCGTGGCGTCTGATTGGGTGGCGTGGCAGCGCCGCACGTTGGATCGAGATCCAACGGTGCGTGGATTTGGGTTCGGGTCGGACTCGGGCGAGCTGGCTGGCTCGGTCGGGCTCGGGTCCGGCGACGTGGCTCAATCGTGGCCGTTGGATCTTGATCCAACGGTCACACGCATAGGGTTCGGCCGAGTGGGTTCGGCTCAACCACTGGCTCGGGTCGGGTTCGGGTCGGACTCGAACTCGAGTCTGACTTGGACTCGGTCGGAGGAACAGTAACCGACCCGGTTCGATTTTCCAGCGATTTAATATTTAAAATAATTCCCAGTAATTTATTTAATTCAAGAAAAATAGCAAAATACTCAGAAAAATTCCAGAAAAATTCTGGAAAATATTTTAGGGCATTTGGGACTCAAATAAAATATTTTCAACAAAACTTTATTTGAAAACTTAATTTCTTTAATTATTTCAATATGGAATAAATTCAAATAAATTCCAAATAAATCCAAATAAATTCCAAAAAATTCCAAAAATTCACCAAAGTGCCAAATCACACATAAATTTAAGAAAAGCAAAATTTTGGGGTGTTACAAACCTCCCCCCTTAATAGAATCTCGTCCCCGAGATTCAGGGCTTACTACAGAATAGGTTTGGAAACTCTTTCTTCAAATCCTCTTCGCGCTCCCAAGTTGCTTCGCTCTCTGCATGGTTGCTCCACTGAACTCTACAGAAACGGGTTGACTTGTTCCTTGTCTCTCGATCCATTGCGTCTAGAATCTTCACGGGGTGCTCCTTGTAAGTCAAATCTTCTTGCAACTCAATTGACTCTAGCGGTGTCTGTTCCTCAGGTACTCGGAGACACTTCTTCAGTTGGGACACGTGGAACACGTCATGCACTCCTGCTAGTGACTGCGGCAACTCCAGCTGGTAAGCAACTTCGCCTCTGCGGCTCAAAATCTTGAATGGTCCAACATATCTCGGCGCGAGTTTTCCTTTGGCATGGAATCTCTTAACTCCTCTGAGCGGCGTAACTCTGAGGTATACAAAGTCTTCTGGTTCAAAACTCAAATCCCGGCGACGATTGTCAGCATAACTCTTCTGTCGTGATTGGGCTATCTTCAACCTTTCCCTAATCATGGCAATCTGCTCTTCAGCTTCTTGAAGAATATCAGGCCCGAAGACACGGCGCTCGCCGGTCTCATTCCAGTTTAATGGCGTCCGACAGGGTCGACCATACAGTGCCTCAAAAGGTGACATCTGTAAACTAGCCTGGTAACTATTATTGTAACTGAACTCGGCATACGGCAAACTCTTATCCCAAGAGGTAGCATAAGCCAATGCACACGCTCTTAGCATATCTTCCAGAATCTGGTTGACTCTTTCGGTCTGTCCATCCGTCTGTGGATGATAGGCTGTACTGAAGTTCAAACGGGTTCCCATGGCTTCATGCAACTTATTCCAGAACCTTGAGGTAAACTGAGTACCTCTGTCCGATACAATCCTCTTTGGCACTCCGTGCAAACAGACGATCCTGATCATATACAATTCTGCTAACTTATCTCCCGAGTAAGTGGTCTTTACGGGGATAAAATGGGCTACTTTGGTCAAGCGATCCACTATAACCCATATGGAGTCATAACCTCCTTGAGTCTTAGGCAAACCGGTAATGAAATCCATTCCGATTTCCTCCCACTTCCACTCAGGTATCTTCAGCGGCTGCAACAATCCTGCTGGTCTCTGATGCATCGCCTTGACTCTCTGGCACACGTCGCACAATGCAACATGCTCGGCAACTTCACGCTTCATGCTCGGCCACCAGAATCTCTCCTTCAAGTCTTGATACATCTTGGCACTTCCAGGATGAATCGAGTACTTGGAGTCATGGGCTTCTTCAAGAATCAACTGCTTGATTCCTTCCTGTTCGGCACACAAATGCGATCCCTCATCCATAACCTGCCCTGCTCGTCTAGCTTGAAGTCCTTTGCCTTGCCTTCCTCCATTTTGGACTTAATCCTGCGGATCTTGTCATCATCCTTCTATCCTTCCCGAATCGATCTTCTAGGGTAGGCTTTATTTCCAATGTGGCCAAGAATCCACTAGGTACCATCTCAATCTCCATTCTCTGAAAGTCCTGGCATAGCTCATCCTGATTCGTGGCTATCAACATATTCATGGTATGGCTTTTCCGACTCAAAGCATCGGCCACCACATTAGCCTTTCCGGGATGATAATGAATTCCGACATTGTAATCCTTAATCAATTCCAACCATCTCCTTTGCCTCATATTCAGATCCGACTGGGTGAATATGTACTTAAGGCTCTTATGATCCGTGTACACTTCACATATGTTCCCAATCAGATAGTGACGCCATATCTTCAAGGCATGCACTACGGCAGCTAACTCTAGGTCATGTGTCGGGTAATTCTCCTCATGCGGCCTCAACTGCCTTGATGCATAGGCAACAACCTTTCCGTTCTGCATCAACACACATCCAAGTCCTTGGCGCGATGCATCACAATAGATATCAAAGCTTTGATTGACGTCCGGCAGAACCAACACTGGTGCTGATGTCAATCTCGTCTTCAGTTCTTGGAATCCTTTCTCGCACTCTGGCGTCCATGTAAACTTCTCCTTTTTCAGCAATTGCGTAAGAGGTCTCGCAATTGTTGAAAAGCCTTCAATGAAGCGGTAGTAACCTGCCATTCCAAGGAACTCCGGATCTGGGTCACAGTCTTCAGCTGCTCCCAATGTAACACAGCTTCTACTTTACTTGGATCAACGGCGACTCCTTCTGCGGTCATTACATGTCCGAGGAATTCCACCCTGTCCTTCCAAAAATCACACTTACTGAATTTGGCGAAGAAAGCTGTTCCCTCAGCTTTTCCAAAACTCGCTTCAAGTGCTCTACATGTTCATCCTCTGTCTTGGAGTAGATTAGAATATCATCTATGAACACAACAACAAACTTGTCCAAATACTCCATGAACACCTTGTTCATCATATTCATGAAATATCTTTGGCGCATTAAATCGAGACCAAAGGACATAACGATAAACTCATAATGTCCGTATCTTGGCGAGAATGCGATCTTGAATATCTTCTGATCGGATCTTCAACTGATGGTATCCAGATCTCAGATCAATTTTGGAGAAAACTCCGGCTCCTCTCAGCTGGTCAAACAAATCATCAATCCTGGGTAGCGGATACTTATTCTTCACGGTGACTTCATTGAGTGCACGATAGTCAATGCACATCCTGAAACTCCCATCCTTCTTCTTGACAAACAGAACTGGCGCTCCCCACGGCGACGAACTCGGTCTGATAAATCCTTTCTCCATTAACTCTTCAAGCTGTTTCTTCATCTCTACCAATTCCTCGGTGGACATCCGATAGCGTCTCTTTGCTATCGGTGCTATACCAGGTACAAGCTCTATCACAAACTCTATGTCCCTGTCTGGCGGCATACCAGGTAGATCTTCAGGAAAAACATCTGGGTACTCATTCACTACTGAGACATCTTCTATGCTGAGTGCCTTGGTGTTGTTAACCATCAACTGTCCATCTCTAACGACGGTAGCTTGAAATTCCACTTTCTTTCCACACGGGCTCTCAACTGAGATAGTCCTCTGTCCACAATCCAATACGGCCTTGTGCTTGGATAACCAATCCATTCCCAAAATGACATCCAAGGTCTGGGTCTCCAAAATAATAAGGTTCGCTAGGAACTCTATCCCATCTATTAGTATTCTCACCCCAGAACATCCTACTTTCGTTCGGAGTTCTAACTGAGGGTTTGAACTAAAAGCATGCATTTAAGTCTTGCAATCTCCAAATCATTTTTAGCAGCAAAGCCTTGAGAAACAAACGAATGCGAAGCTCCGGAATCAAACAAAACTGTTGCTGGTACTGAGTTGACTAGTAACTTACCCAGTACGACGTCCGTGGCATTCTGCAGTGCATCTGCGGTGACATGGTTGACTCGGCCTCTCACCACGATGCAGGTGTGGCTCTGGTCTTTGGCGTCCTAGCTGGTGTGGATCCCAGATTGAAGCGAACTGGGGTCACTCCTGCTGTCTTCTTAGGATAACTGTTGGCAAAGTGTCCTGGCTCGTTGCAATTGTAGCAGCGTCTCACTGTCCCCTGTTGGTGCTGAGCGGCATTTACGGTGGGGCTGGGTCTGATAGTTCTGATTGACGGTTCTTGGTGCTGGTGACGGTGTCCTTGTCGTATTCTGCGGCTGGAATCTGAAAAGCTGATTTGGCGCAACCCTCAAACGTTGCGGTGCTCCCTGACGCAATCCCTGCTGCTGCATCCTGCGCTTCCTGTTCTCATCCAGTTCCTTGCGCTTATCTTCAAGAATGAGCGCCTTATTCACAAGCTCCTGGAAATCTGGAAAGGTGTGGGTGATCAGTCCCACCTGCAATCCTGAGTTAAGTCCCTTCATGAAACGAGACTGTCTGGCTTTATCTGTCGCTACATCCTCAGGTGCGTAGCGAGCAAGCTATGTGAACTTGTTCAGGTATTTGGCCACCGGCTGATTACCTTGCTTCAGTGCTCTGAACTCCTCCTTCTTGAGGTCCATGATTCCTTCAGGCACGTGATACTGACGGAATGCAGCTGTGAACTCCTCCCAAGTGATGTCCTGAGGGTTCACTTGCGTGGCACAGAAGTTCTCCCACCATTCGGTATTATTCCTTCCAAGCGATGAGAAAGCGTATAGTACCTTCTCATTTCCTATGCATTGAGCTATGTGTAGCTTCCTCTCAATTGACCTTAACTACCATCGGCTTCCAACGGATTCGCATTCCCGGAGAAAGTGGGTGGATGAGTCCTCATGAACTCGGCAGTCTTATATTCTCGGCGTTGTCCCTGATTGACTTGATTAGTCTGGCCTGGCGGTGAAGTGTTGCATCTGTTGCATCATGGCATGCATCAAGCGAGTCCGAGCAGCAAGAAAAGCTCCGAAATTACGTATATCAATCGGCGGTCTTTGGTGCTCCATCATTGGGGTTTCTGGCGGCGAGAACCACTTCCACTTGCCTCAAGGTTTCCACAGTGTTCACCATCATCGTTTGCTCCAAGGTTTAGAGACGAGAGGGAACAAGAATAGACAAGTAATATGGAACTATGCTGGCGAGGGTGTAACTTAAAGTCCAACTTTATTATTTTAATCAATAGTAATCTTGGTATGGTTGCTTACAATGCCTAGGGGCCTTGCAACACATACTGCACACTCAGCAAGCAATGAAAATCCAAATCGAACTAACACTGGAGTCTAACGCCTAAAGGGTGACTCTTTATTCTATGACGTGACTCGGCGAAGGAGTCTCACTTTAGAACCTACGCTCACTCATCGAGAAAACCCCCACAGCCTGGGTACGGATGCTGCGGCATAGGCACGAAACGATCGCCATGTCCAGCAACTGTGTCATCTGTGGTAGTCGAAGAAGCAGTATCCTCCTCAAGCTCCGGCTCCTCCGGGTCTGGCTCGTGTAGCTCGAGCATTGGCTCCGGCTCTGGTGCGTACAATGCCGTCTCTAACTCTCCAATCCTTTGCAGAAGGTGAGACACATACTCTTGAGCTTCCCGCCATCTGTTCTTTTCTGTTGTGATTTCCTTGCGGGCCTTCTGTAGCTCCTTGCTTGTATCATCGAGTACATCCTCCTGAGCGACAACAAGTCGTGCCAACTGTGTGACCATGGCATTCCCATCCTGAATCGCCTTCGGGTCAAGAAGGTTATTGCTGCGCGGATGATATCGGAACACCGTGCTCTCCAATTCTCTGGCGTAGATACGGGTAATGTGCCGCATTGCTCGTCGTGACACCTCTTGGATACCCATCTGCATTGTAGACCTCCTGGCAGTGCAGTGTATCGGGCGATTGCCTGGGCCCTTCTTCCTAGCAGGTACCACAATCTTCACGTCACAAGCCTTGATCAATCCTGCCTGTCTGATCACTTCCACTTGGTATTGCGGCTTCTCAAAATCTCCGAGAGTCTGTAGCATACGCCAAAGTTCTGCGGCGTGACCAACCTCCAGATCGACGTAGTTGAACTCTCCCTCCATCTGTCACAAGAGTGCTCACGTAAGAACTCGAAATTTTTAAATCGTGACAAGGTAAGGAAAAAAATTCAGCAAGAGACAAGAAAAGAAAGAATGGGATAAGTCGAGATGTCATTTCTTGTCTTGACAAACTTTTAGCTTTAGAAAATAGGTTTTATCCTCTCTACGACCTTTCTAGCTAGGGTTGAGCCTACGGTCGATGATGGCTCGATACCACCTCTGTCGGGACCGAATTTGCAAATCCGGACCCTCTGTGTATTCGCACTAGTCCAGAACGCAGCTAGTGCACACAGTCTTAACATCGGTAAATATCACAATCATACCACTCGATACTAATAAAGTACTTTAATTAAATAGCCAAACTGGTTACTCGACCTTATGGTCAAGTTACAAATATACGCCACGCAGGGCGAAACTTACTAAGAGAGAAATAATAGCAGCGGAAAAATAAGATAACTTCGTGGCGCCATCCAGTATACCACAGGCAACTGACTGGGCTCGCTCCCTAAGTAGACGGTTCCTCTTGGAGCTCCTCCTCCAAAGCTGGTGTAGTCTCCTCTTCAACTGGAGTTGTATTGTGGCAAGGGTGAGTACTTGGTACTCAGCAAGTCATGCACAGAATGCAGCTAATATACTACATGCATGGCTTAATACAAAGGAGTGGCTTGTCGGGACCCCGAATTTGCAAATCCGGACCCTCTGTGTATTCAGCACTAGTCCAGGAACACGCTAGTGCACACAGTCTTAACATCGGTAAATATCACAATCATACCACTCGATACTAATAAAGTACTTTTATTTAAATAACCAAACTGGTTACTCGACCTTATGGTCAAGTCACAAATGAACGCCTCGCGAAGCGAAAACTTATTAAGAGAGAAATAGTAGCAATGAAAATCAAATAACCGTGGCGCCATCCAGTATACCACAGGCAACCATCGGGCTCGCTCCTAAGTAGACGGATCCTCTTGGAGCTCCTCCTCCAAAGTGGTGTAGTCTCCTCTTCAACAGTGTTGTATTGTGGCAAGGGTGAGTACTTGGTACTCGACAAGTCATGCATGAGAATGCAGGCTAATATACTATATGCATGGCTTGGTACAAAGGAATAGCTCAAGGTATATTTGCGATAATGACATTTCACAAGTAACATAAGTAGATTCAGCGGTAGAAACAAGTATAGCATAGGTAACTTTTCAAGGATTTTAATAAACATCTTTCCCATCCTAATCCACATTTCCATCAACATCTTTATTAATCCATCCCAACCTTTCATATCCAAGTTATTTTTGAGAAAATCTAACCCTTGATTTGTAATTCGGCGATGTCCAATACCGCGGACACGGCTATTCGAATAGATTCTACACTCTGCAGAGGTTATGCACTTTACCCACAAGATACGAGTCAAACACCACAAAGGCGAGTTCCGTAACAAAGTCTTTCGGAAACTTCTAACAATACAAGTGGTCCTCCTGCTATTGCACACTAACCCTTCCCTTAGCTAAGGCGAAGTTTAGGCCAATCAACCGTTAGATGGGTACCTGGCCTCACCCCAGACGCGCTCCCCGTACAACTTACACAAAGGGTGTAGTTGACCTCCTGAGGTCCCACACAGGTACGTTATTAGCAACTTAGTCAACTAGGTCCGTCCCATTACAGACATGTGGTTGCACGTTAGACCCAGTTCAAAGGCTTGCAAGGTGAAGTCCTTAGGGTGACCAGGGGCAAGACTACTCGAAGAACCAAATCAACATCCCCAATGCCACAACCGCCCACTGATTATTCTTGCCACATGCCCCGGTCAAAAACTATTTATCAAACCCCGGTTGATTACCATGCACCACGTGCCATCAACATCACATGATACCTTTCCAAAACAGGTTCAATATATCATTAAGTCAATATTAAAATTTGATTGTCCAAAATCATGTCATGAGCACGTAGCGTCTAAGCAGATTTACTACAACGGTCTAAAACCCATGTTGGCAAGTTAATAATGTCCAACTAGTAAACCACAACTAGGGTGACAAGGGGCCATGGCACATATTTAAGTAATCAAGGTGTCATACAAAGAAATTGGTATTTATCTAATTCCCCAAATTTAAATAAAGTATTTTCTAATTGAACTAGCATGCAATAGGTTAAATCAAAATAGATTTCGAAATAGGATCAACATGGTCAAAGCACAACTTGCCTTCAAAAAGTACTTGTTCTTGGTCTTGCGTTGGATCCTGAGTCAATACTTCTCCTTGAATCCTTAGGCACTTCAACGTCTACTCGTAAAGCGTGCAAATAGCAAAACATGAATAAACAATAGGCAAAAAGTATCCAATCATCCAAATAAAATCCATAAACAGAGAGAACATAATTTTATGAATTTTTAGAAACTGGAATCGTCAAATTTGGAGTTAAAATGCAAAAGTTATGATTATTTAAAGTTTAAATAATAAAGTAAATAATTTTACAGAGAAAAAGTTTAGTCCAAAAATTAAATAAAATTCATATTTAGGTAGGTCTCAATTTTATACAAATTTAGAAATTTGAATCACTCAAATCGGAGTTGAAACGCAAAAGTTATAAGCGTTTGAAGTTTGAAACAAAATGGAATCATTATTTCGAATTAATAAATCATTTTCTTTTGAAAATTAATTATTGCGTCGGCGAGGACACGTGGCAGCCTCTGATTGGTCTCTGGCGTCACCGGTCCATGGACTTGGTCCACGCTCGGCTCGGGTCTACCGTGGACTCGGTCCACGACTCCACATGTCGCTGACAGGTGGGTCCCCCTCGGGTGACCTCACTGGCCGACATCGGCGGGCTCGGCCACGGCGGCCGAGTGGGACCCATTGTGATGTCATTCTGACGTCGGCGCTCATTTGGACGGCCGGCGACATCTTGAGCCCGCCATGACGTCGGCCGTGGCGTCATGGTGCGATGTGGTGGCGGCCCGACATGCGGGCCCGGCGTGTCAACGTCACGCGACGCAGCGCGTGGGCCGGCGCCCGCGCGGCGGTCGACCTTCCGTACACGTGGCGCCAACCTGGGCCGTTGATTTGAAAATCAACGGCCAGTTAGATTCGCTCTCACGCGTTTGGGTTAACGCGTTTGATCTGGACCGTTGGATCTAGATCCTACGGTCGAGATTGGATCTGGGGATTTGGATTGGGATCTCACCGTGAGATGACGTGGCGTGATCTGGGACGTTGGATCTTGATCGGACGGCTGAGAAGCTTCGAGCGACGGCGATGGCGTCGGCGCGAGCCGGGCCGCCGAGCCAGGGACGGCGACACGGGCAACGGCGTTTGCGGGCTCCTCCGGCGAGGTGAGATGTCCTCGCCGACGCAGCTTGACCTGGGGGTCTCGGATCTGGGCTTAACGGCGACGGAGGGCGACGGATGATGGTGGGGCGCGGCAAAGACCGTGGCGGAGGTAAGATCTAGCTACGGCGAGCGATTGCGGCTAGCTGGCAGCGGCTCAAGCTCGGAGACTAGGGGCGAAAGGTGCGCGCGACAACGGCAACCCGGAGATGTCCCACGCCTTAAATACCCCGGGATGCGTGCTAGAATCGGAACCCTAAGCGGGGCCAGCGGCGCTCTGTGGCGGAGGAGTCCGTCCGGACTCGGGCGAGACGACGGACAGCCGTCCACGTGGCACGATCGATGGCCACGATCTTGTAGCGAATCGGATCCGGTCGAGCGACGCGGGAAATCCTAACCGTTGGATCTTGATCCGAAGCGGTCCACAATGATTAGGAGTTTGGGCGGTTCGATCAAGTCACGTGGCTCTGCCTCGGGCTCGAGTCGGACTCGGACTCGGTCCGTCGGATGAAACGATTTGACCCAACTCGAATTTCCAATGATTTAATATCTAAAATAATTCCGGAAATTCATTTAATTCATTAAAAATATCAAAAGACTCGAGAAAAATTCCAAAAATTCTGGAAAATATTTTGGATCTTTTGGACTCAAATAAAATATTTCCAACAAAATTTTATTTGCAAAGTCTAATTCTTTAATTATTTCAAAATGGAATAAATTCAAATAAATTCCAAATAAATCCAAATAAATTCGAGAAAATTCCAAAAATTCACCAAAGTACCAAATCACACATGGATTTAAGAAAAGCAAAATTTTGGGGTGTTACAAACCTCCCCTTAATGTAATCTCGTCCCGAGATTCGTGGCTTACTATAGGAATAGGTTTGGAAACTCTTTCCTCCAATCCTCTTCGCGTTCCCACGTTGCTTCACTCTCCGTGTGGTTTCTCCAATGTACTCTACAGAAACGGGTTGACTTATTTCTGGTCTCTCGATCCATAGTGTCCAAAATCTTTACTGATGCTCCTTGTAAGTCAAATCTTCTTGCAACTCAATTGACTCTAGCGGTGTCTGTTCCTCAGTACTCGGAGACACTTCTTCAATCGGGACACATGGAATACGTCATGTACTCCTACTAACGATCGTGGCAACTCCGGTGATAAGCAACTTCGCCTCTGCGACTCAAAATCTTAAATGGTCCAACATAACAGGTGCGAAGTTTCCCTCCGGCATGGAACCTCTTAACTCCCTGAGGCGTAACTCTGAGGTATACAGAGTCTTCTGGTTCAAAACTCAAATCCCGGCGACGATTGTCAGCATAACTCTTCTGTCGTGATTGGGCGATCTTCAACCTTTCCCTAATCATGGCAATCTGCTCTTCAGCCTCTTGAAGAATATCGGGCCCAAGACACGGCGCCACGGTCTCATTCCAATTCAATGGCGTCCGACAGGTCGACCATACAAAGGCCTCAAAAGGTGACATCTCAGAACTAGCTTGGTAACTATTGTTGTAATCGAACTCGGCATACGGCAAACTCTTATCCCAAGAGGTAGCATAAGCCAATGCACATGCTCTTAACATATCCTCCAGTAACTGATTGACTCTTTCGGCCTGTCCATCCGTCTGTGGATGATAAGTCATCTTGAAGTTCAAACGGGTTCCCATGGCTTCATGCAACTTATTCCAGAATCTTGAGGTAAATTGGGTACCTCTGTCCGATACAATCCTCTTTGGCACTCCGTGCAAACAGACGATCCTGATCATGTACAACTCTGCTAACTTATCTCCCGAGTACGTGGTCTTCACGGGGATAAAATGGGCTACTTTGGTCAAACGATCCACTATAACCCATATGGAGTCATAACCTCCTTGAGTCTTAGGCAAACCGGTAATGAAATCCATTCCGATTTCCTCCCACTTCCACTCGTATTTTCGGTACCGTCGTAATCCTGCTGGTCTCGATGCATTGCCTTGACTTCTCGGCAAACGTCGCACAATGCAACATGCTCGGCAACTTCACGCTTCATGCTTGGCCACCGTAATCTTTCCTTCAAATCTCGATACATTTTGGCGCTTCCAGATGAATTGAATACTTGAGTCATGGGCTTCCTCCAAAATCGCTTGCTTTAATTCCTTCTTGTTGGGCACACAAATCCGATCCTTCATCCATAACTTGCCTTGCTCATCCAACTTGAAGTCCTCTCGCCTTGCCTTCCTCCTTGATGGTCTTAATCCTGCGGATCTTGTCATCATCCTTCGTCCTTCCCGGATCCGGTCCTCTAGGGTAGGCTTTACTTCCAATGCGCCAAGAATCCGCTAGGTACCACCTCAATCTTCATTCTCTGGAAATCCTCACATAGCTCATCCCGACTTGTGGCTAGCAACATGCTCACGGTATGGCTTTTCCGACTCAGAGCATCGGCTACTCGTTGGCCTTTCCAGATGGTAATGGATTCTAACATTGTAGTCCTTGATCAACTCTAACCATCTCCTCTGCCTCATGTTCAGATCCGATGGGTGAATATGTACTTAAGGCTCTTATGATCCGTGTATACTTCACATCTGTTTCCAATCGATAGTGACGCCATATCTTCAAGGCATGCACTACGGCAGCCTAACTCTAGGTCATGTGTCGGATAATTCTCCTCATGCGGCCTCAATCGCTTTGATGCATAAGCGATTTACCTTTCCATTCTCGTGACGGCACATCCAAGTCCTTGGCGCGATGCGTCGCAATAAATATCAAAGCTTTGAGCAACATCCAGAGAACTAACACCGTGCCGATGTCAATCGCTTCTTCACTCTGAAATCCTTTCTCACATTCTCGTGTCCATGCAAACTTCTTCTCCTTTTCAAAGAATTGCGTAAGAGGTTTCGCAATTGTTGAAAAGACTTCAATGAAACGGGCGGTAGTATCCTGCCATTCCAAGGAAACTCCGGATCCTGGTCACGCCTTCTACGCCTCCCAATGTAACACGACTTCTACTTTGCTTGGATCTACTGGCGACTCCTTCATGCGGTCATTACATGTCCAAGAAACTCCACCTTGTCCTTCCAAAAATCACACTTACTAAACTTGGCGAAGAGTTGCTGTTCCCTCAGCTTTTCCAAAACTCGCCTCAAGTGTTCGGCATGTTCATCCTCTGTCTTGGAGTAGATTAGGATATCATCTATGAACACGATAACAAACTTGTCCAAATATTCCATGAACACCTTATTCATCATATTCATGAAATATCTTTGGCGCATTCGTCGATCCAAAAGACATAATCAGTAAACTTGTAGTGTCCATATCTTGACGAGAATGCGGTCTTCGGATATCTTACGATCGGATCTTCAATCGATGATATCCCGATCTCGTATCAATCTTGGAGAAAACCCCGGCTCCTCTCACCGATCGAACAAATCATCAATCCTGAGTAGCGGATACTTATTCTTCACTTGACTTCATTGAGTGCACGGTAGTCGATGCACATCCCGAAACTCCCGCCCTTCTTCTTGACAAACAAAACCGGTGCTCCCCACGGCGACAAACTCGGCCTCGATAAATCCTTTCTCCATTAACTCCTCTAGCTGTTTCTTCATCTCTACCAACTCCTCGGTGGACATCCGATAAGGTCTCTTTGCTATCGGGCGCTGTACCAGTACAAGCTCTATCACAAACTCTATGTCCCTGTCTGGGGCATACTGTAGATCTTCTGAAAAACATCTGGGTACTCATTCACTCTTGAGACATCCTCTATGCTGATTGCCTTGGTGTCATTAACCATCAACTGTCCTTCTCTAACGGCAGTAGCTTGAAATTCCACTTTCTTTCCACACGGGCTCTCAATCGAGATAGTCCTTCGTCCACAATCCAATACGGCCTTGTGCTTGGATAACCACCCATTCCCAAAATAACGCCTAAGGTCCTGGTCTCCAAAATTATAAGGTTCGCTAGGAACTCTATTCCATCTATTAGTATTCTCACCGGAACATCCTACTTTCGTTCGGAGTTCGGAACCAGGGTTTGAACTAAAAGCATGCACTTAAGTCTTGCAATCCCCAAATCGTTTCTAGCAGCAAAGCCTTGCGAAACAACGAATCTAAGCTCGAGTCAAACAAAATCGCAGTGTACCGAGTTAACAAGTAACTTACCCAAGATTTACGTCCGTAGCATTCTGCAGTGCATCTGCGGTGATATGGTTGACTCGGCCTCTCACCACGATGCAGGATGTGGTTCCTGGTCTTTGGCGTCCTAGCCGGGTGGTTCCCAAGTTAAAGCGAATCAGTCACTCTGCTGTCTTCTTTGGACAACTATTGGCAAAATGTCACGGCTCGTTGCGATTGTAGCGCTCTCACATTCCTTCTTGTTGCACAGGAAGCGGCGTTGCTAGCGGCTGAGAGTCAGTAGCTCGATTGACGGGTCTTGGTGATGGTGACGGTTTCCTTGTTGCATTTTGTGGCTGGAATCTTAAGAATTGATTTGGTGCAACTCTCGACGGCGCTATGCGTTCCCTGGCGTGATCCCTGCTGTTGCATCCTGCGCTTCCTGTTCTCATCCAGTTCCTTGCGCTTGTCCTCAAGAATAAGCGCCTTATTCACCAACTCTTGGAAATCTTGAAAGGTGTGGGTGATCAGTCCTACTTGTAGTCCTGAGTTAAGTCCCTTCATGAAGCGAGACTGTCTGGCTTTATCTGTCGCTACATCCTCAGGTGCGTAGCGTGCTAGCTGTGTGAACTTGTTCAGGTAGTCGGCCACAGGCTGATTACCTTGCTTCAGTGCTTTGAACTCCTCCTTCTTAAGATCCATGATTCCTTCTGGCACGTGATACTGACGGAATGCAACTGTGAATTCTTCCCAAGTGATATCTTGAGGGTTCTCTTGCGTGGCACAGAAGTTCTCCCACCATTCGGCGGCTGTTCCCTCCAACTGATGAGAAGCATAGAGTACCTTCTCATTTCCTATGCATTGAGCTATGTGTAGCTTCCTCTCAATTGACCTTAACCAATCATCGGCCTCCAATGGATTGGCATTCCCAGAGAAAGTGGGTGGGTGAGTCCTCATGAACTCTAACAGTCTTGTATTCTGGCGTTGTCCCTGATTGACTTGATTAGCTGTGGCCTGAGTAGTGACGTGTTGCATTTGTGGCATCATAGCATGCATCAACTGAGTCTGAGCAGCAAGAAATGCTCCAAAATTCTGCATATCAATCAAGGTGCTGGTGTTCCATCATTGGGGTTTTCTTTGGCGAGATCCACTTCCATTGCTTCCAAAGTTTCATGGGTATTCACCATCCTGGCCGATTTGTTCTAGGCTTTAGAGATGAGGGGGAATCAAGAATAGACAAGTAATATGCAACTTATGCGGGGCGAAAGGTGTAACTTTAAGGTCCAACTTTATTATTGATATTAATAACTTGGTATGGTTGCTTACAATGCCTAAGGGCCTTGCAACACATAATGCACACTCAAAGCAAACAATGAAAATCCAAATCGAACTAACACCGAGTCTAACGCCTAAAGGGTGACTCTTTATTCTATGACGCGACTCTGGCCGAAGGAGTCTCACTATAGAACCTATGCTCACTCATCGAGAAAACCTCCACGGCCTGGTACGGATGTCGCGGCATAGGCGCGAAACGATTGCCATGTCCAAAGAATCGTGTCATCTGTGGTAGTCGAAGAAGCGAGTGTCCTCATCGAGATCTCGACTCCTCCAGATCTGGCTCGTAGCTCGAAAATCGCGGCTCTGTTGCAGTCCGTATAAAGCCATCTCCAACTCGTCAATCCTTCGCAGAAGGTGTGACACATACTCTTGAGCTTCCCGCCATCTATTCTTCTCTCTGCCGTGATCTCCTTGCGGGCCTTCAGAGCTCTTTGCTTGTATCATCGAGTACATCCTCCTGGCGACAACAAGTCGTGCCAAGCTGTGTAACCATGGCATCCTCATCCTGAATCTCCTTCGGGTCAAGAAGGTTATTGTTGCGCGGGTGATAACGGAACACCGTGCTCTCCAACTCTCTGGCGTAGATACGGGTAATGTGCCGCATTGCTCGTCGTGATACTTCTTGGATACCCATCTGCATTGTAGACCTCCTGGCAGTGCAGTGTATCGGGCGATTGCCTGGGCCCTTCTTCCTAGCAGGTACCTCAATCTTCACGTCACAAGCCTTGATCAATCCTGCTTCTCTGATCACTTCCACTTGGTATTGCGGCTTCTCAAAATCTCCGAGAGTCTGAAGCATATGCCAAAGTTCCGCGGCGTGACCAACCTCCAGATCAACGTAGTTGACCTCTCCCTCCATCTGTCACAAGAGTGCTCACGTAAGAACTCGGAATTTTTAAATTGTGACTAGGTAAGGAAAAATTCAGCAAGAGACAAGAAAAGAGAGAAGGGGGTAAGTCGAGATGTCATTTCTTATCTTGACAAATTTTTAGCTTTAGAAAATAGGTTTTATCCTCACTACGACCATTCTAGCTTAGGGTTGAGCCTACGGTCAGCCTGGCTCTGATACCACCTCTGTCGGGACCCCGAATTTGCAAATCCGGACCCTCTGTGTATTCAGCACTAGTCCAGAAACACGCTAGTGTACACAGTCTTAACATCGGTAAATATCACAATCATACCACTCGATACTAATAAGGTATTTTTGCAGTAAGAGCATTTAGCAAGTATCATAAGTAGATTCGAAAGCAGTAGTAACAAGTAAAGCATAAATAACTTTTCAAAGGTTTAGTAAACATCTTTCCCATCCTAATCCACATTTCTATCAACATCATTATTAATCCAACCCAACCTTTCCAATCCAAGTTACTTTTGAGAAAGTCTAACCCTTGATCAGTAATTCAGGCGATGTCCAATACCGCGGACATGGCTATTCGAATAGATTTTATACTCTGCAGAGGTTATGCACTTTACCCACAAGATACGGTCAAACACCACAAAGGCGAGTTCCCGTAACAAAGTCTTTCGGAAACCTCTAACAATACAAGTGGTCCTCCCCGGTTGTTGCACACTAACCCTTCCCTTAGCTAAGGCGAAGTCTAGGCCAACCAACCGTTAGATGGGTACCTGGCCTCACCCAGACGCCCCCCGCATAACTTACACAAAGGGTGTAGTTGACCTCCGAGGTCCCACAGTGCGTTATTAGCAACTTAATCAACTAGGTCCGTCCCATTACAGACATGTGGTTGCAAGATTGACTCAGTTCAAAGGCTTGCAAGGTGAAGTCCTTAGGGTGACCAGGGCAAGACTACCCGAAGAACCAAAACAACATTCTCGGTGCCACAACTGACCCACCCGATCATTCTTGCCACATGCCCCGGTCAAAAGCTATTTATCAAACCCCAGTTGATTACCATGCACCACGTGCCATCAACATCACATGATACTTTTCCGAAACAGGTTCAATATATCATTAAGTCAATATTAACATTTGATGGTCCAAAATCATGTCACGTGGCAAGGCTAAGCATGCTACATCGGTCTAACTACCCATGTTGGCAAATTAATAATGTCCAACTAATAATCCACAACTAGGGTGACAAGGGGTCATGGCACATATTTAAGTAATCAAGGTGTCATACAAAGAATTAGGCATTTATCTAATTTCTCATATTTAAATAAAGTATTTTCTAATTGAACTAGCATGCAATAATTTGAACCAAAATAGGTTTCAAAATAGGATCAACATGGTCAAAGCATAACTTGCCTTCAAAAAGTACTTGTTCTTGGTCTTGAGTGGCTCCTGGTCAACACTTCTCCTTCGAAGCCTTCGGGCACTTCAACGTCTACTCGTAAAGCGTGCAAATAGCAATACACGAATAAACAACAGGCAAAAAGTGTTCAACATCCAAATAAAATCCATAAACAGAGAGAACATAATTTTATGAATTTTTAGGAACTTGAATCGTTCAAATCGGAGTTAAAATGCAAAAGTTATAATTATTTAAAGTTTAAATAATCAATTAAATAATATTACAGAGAAAAACTTTAGTCCAAAAATTAAATAAAATTAATAATTACGTAGATCTCAATTTTATACAAATTTAGAAATTTGAATCACTCAAATCGGAGTTGAAACGCAAAAGTTATAAGCGTTTGAAGTTTGAAACAAAATCTGAAATCATTATTTCGAATTTAATAAATCATTTTCTTTTTCGGAAATTAATTATTGCGTCAGCGAGGACACGTGGCAGCCTCTGATTGGGCGGCTGACGTCAGCCGGTTTATAGACGTGGTCCATGGTTTGGCTCGGTCCACCGTGGACTCGGTCCACCGTGGACTCGGTCCACCGTGGACTCGGTCCACGGCTCCACGTGTCGCTGACAGGTGGATCTCTGGGTGACGTCATTCTTGGCGTCGGCCGGGCTCGGCCACGGTCGGCGGCAGTGGGACCCATCGTGACGTCATTGCCGACATCGGCGCTTTCATTTGGGACGGTACGACATGCCGAGCCCGCCATGACGTCGGCTGGACGTCATGGTGCGATGTGGCTGGGCGGCCGACATGCGGGCCCGCGTGTCGGCGTCCTGCCACGCCAGCGTGGGCGCGCAGCCCGACAGCGGCGGTCAGTCTCCCGCACACGTGGCTAGATCTCGGCCGTTGATTTGAAAATCAACGGCCCAGATTGGATCTGGACTCACGCGTTTGGGGTGAACGCGCTTGCTCGGGATCGTTGGATCTAGATCCAACGGCCGAGATTGAATCTCGATTTTGACGGATCTCACCGTGGGATGACGTGGCGTGATCTGGGACGTTGGATCTGGATCGGATGGTCGAGAGCTCAAGTCCGGCGATGGCGAAGCGGCGGCGCTGAGTCACCGGCGAGGGACGATGACTCAGCCGACGGCTAAGCGGACGCGCGCTCCGGCGACGTGGGTGGTGCTCACCGACGCGGCTTGCTCTCACGGTTCCAGATCTGGGGTCAACGGCGACGGAGGACGACGGAGACGGCGGCTATCGGCGAAAAACCGCGGCTGCTCCTTCTCCTAACTCCGGCGAGCTCCAGCGGCGCAACCACGGCGGCTCAGGCGAGGTGAGTTAGGGCTACGGGTGCGCAATGAAGCGGCGATCCCGACACGGGTGGCGGCGCAATAAATAGGGCCCTCGGCGTCCGTGAAACGCACGGAAACCGAGGTCCTCCCGCGGCGCGAGTCCCGGCTGCCTCTGATGGGTGACGTGGCACGCGCACAGCCGTTGGATCGAGATCCAACGGTGCGTGGATTTGGGTTCGGGTCGGACTCGGGCGAGCTGGCTGGCTCGGTCGGGCTCGGGTCCGGCGACGTGGCTCAATCGTGGCCGTTGGATCTTGATCCAACGGTCACATCGCCGTGAGGGTTCGGCCGAGTGGGTTCGGCTCAACCACTGGCTCTGTCGGGTTGGCCTGACTCGAACTCGAGTCCTGACTTGGGCTCGATCGGAGGAACAAGAATCAATCGACCGGTTCGATTTTCCAGCGATTTAATATTTAAAATAATTCCCAAGAATTTATTTAATTCAAGAAAATAGCAAAATACTCGAGAAAAATTCCGAAAAATTCGAAAATATTTTAGGGCATTTGGGACTCAAATAAAATATTTTCAACAAAACTTTATTTGAAAATTTAATTTCTTTAATTATTTCAATATGGAATAAATTCAAATAAATTCCAAATAAATCCAAATAAATTCCGTAAAATTCCAAAATTCACCAAAGTGCCAAATCACACATAAATTTAAGAAAAGCAAAATTTTGGGGTGTTACAAACCTCCTCTTAATAGAATCTCGTCCCCGAGATTCGTGGCTTACTCTGAGAATAGGTTTGGAAACTCTTTCTTCAAATCCTCTTCGCCTCCCAAGTTGCTTCGCCTTCTGCATGGTTGCTCCAATCGAACTCTGCAAAAGCGGGTTGACTTGTTACTTGTCTCTCGATCCATTGCGTCTAGAATCTTCACGGTGCTCCTTGTAAGTCAAATCTTCTTGCAACTCAATTGACTTCTAGCGGTGTCTGCTCCTCGTGTACTCGGAGACACTTCTTCGCTTGGGACACGTGGAACATGTCATGCACTCCTGCTAGTGATCAAGCGGCAACTCCGGTGGTAAGCAACTTCGCCTCTGCGGCTCAAAATCTTGAATGGTCCAACATATCTCTGCCATGAAGTTTTCCTTTGGCATGGAATCTCTTAACTCCTCTCGAGCGGCGTAACTCGAGGTATACAAAGTCTTCTCGTTCAAAACTCAAATCCCGCGACGATTGTCAAGATAACTCTTCTCGCCGTGATTGGGCTATCTTCAACCGCTCCCTAATCATGGCAATCTGCTTCTTCAAATTCTTTAAGAATATCAGGCCGAAGACACGGCGCCACGGTCTCATTCCAGCTTTAATGGCGTCCGACAGGTCGACCATACAAAGGCCTCAAAAGGTGACATCTCAGAAACTAGCCTGGTAACTATTATTGTAACTGAACTCGGCATACGGCAAACTCTTATCCCAAGAGGTAGCATAAGCCAATGCACACGCTCTTAGCATATCTTCTAGAATCTGGTTGACTCTTTCGGTCTGTCCATCCGTCTGTGGATGATAGGCTGTACTGAAGTTCAAACGGGTTCCCATGGCTTCATGCAACTTATTCCAGAACCTTGAGGTAAACTGAGTACCTCTGTCCGATACAATCCTCTTTGGCACTCCGTGCAAACAGACGATCCTGATCATATACAATTCTGCTAACTTATCTCCCGAGTAAGTGGTCTTTACGGGGATAAAATGGGCTACTTTGGTCAAGCGATCCACTATAACCCATATGGAGTCATAACCTCCTTGAGTCTTAGGCAAACCGGTAATGAAATCCATTCCGATTTCCTCCCACTTCCACTCAGGTATCTTCAGCGGCTGCAACAATCTTGCTGGTCTCTGATGCATCGCCTTGACTCTCTGGCACACGTCGCACAATGCAACATGCTCGACAACTTCACGCTCATGCTCGGCCACTGTAATCTCTCCTTCAAGTCTTGATACATCTTGGCACTTCCAGATGAATCGAGTACTTGGAGTCATGGGCTTCTTCAAGAATCAATCGCTTCAGCTTCCTTCCTTCTGTTCGGCACACAAATGCGATCCTCATCCATAACGTGCCTCGCTTCGTCTAGCTTGGAAGTCCTTTGCCTTGCCTTCCTCCATTTTGGACTTAATCCTGCGGATCTTGTCATCATCCTTCTGTCCTTCCCGAATCTGATCTTCTAGGGTAGGCTTTATTTCCAATGTGGCCAAGAATCCACTAGGTACCATCTCAATCTTCATTCTCTGAAAGTCCTGGCATAGCTCATCCTGATTCGTGGCTATCAACATATTCATGGTATGGCTTTTCCGACTCAAAGCATCGGCCACCACATTAGCCTTTCCGGGATGATAATGAATTCCGACATTGTAATCCTTAATCAATTCCAACCATCTCCTTTGCCTCATATTCAGATCCGACTGGGTGAATATGTACTTAAGGCTCTTATGATCCGTGTACACTTCACATCTGTTCCCGATCAGATAGTGACGCCATATCTTCAAGGCATGCACTACTAGCCTAACTCTAGGTCATGTGTCTGTAATTCTCCTCATGCGGCCTCAATCGCCTTGATGCATAGGCAACAACCTTTCCGCTCTGCATCAACACACATCCAAGTCCTTGGCGCGATGCATCACAATAGATATCAAAGCTTTGATTGACGTCCCACAGAACCAACACCGTGCCGATGTCAATCTCGTCTTCGCTTCTTGGAATCCTTTCTCGCACTCTGGCGTCCATGTAAACTTCTCCTTTTTCAAGAATTGCGTAAGAGGTCTCGCATTGTTGAAAAGCCTTCAATGAAGCGGCGGTAGTAACCTGCCATTCCAAGGAAACTCCGGATCTGGTCACGCCTTCTACCGCTCCCAATGTAACACGCCTTCTACTTTACTTGGATCAACGGCGACTCCTTCATGGTCATTACATGTCCGAGGAACTCCACCTTGTCCTTCCAAAAATCACATTTACTGAATTTGGCGAAGAGTCATTGCTCCTCGCTCTTCCAAAACTCGCTTCAAGTGCTCTACATGTTCATCCTCTGTCTTGGAGTAGATTAGAATATCATCTATGAACACAACAACAAACTTGTCCAAATACTCCATGAACACCTTGTTCATCATATTCATGAAATATGCTGGCGCATTCGTCAGACCAAAGGACATAACAGTAAACTCATAATGTCCGTATCTTGACGAGAATGCAGTCTTCGGAATATCTTCTGATCGGATCTTCAACTGATGGTATCCCGATCTCAGATCAATTTTGGAGAAAACTCCGGCTCCTCTCAGCTGGTTAAACAAATCATCAATCTTGCGTAGCGGATACTTATTCTTCACGGTGACTTCATTGAGTGCACGATAGTCAATGCACATCCTGAAACTCCCATCCTTCTTTTGACAAACAGAACTGGCGCTCCCCACGGCGACGAACTCGGTCTGATAAATCCTTTCTCCATTAACTCTTCAAGCTGTTTCTTCATCTCTACCAATTCCTCGGTGGACATCCGATAGCGTCTCTTTGCTATCGGTGCTATACCAGGTACAAGCTCTATCACAAACTCTATGTCCCTGTCTGGCGGCATACCAGGTAGATCTTCGTGAAAACATCTGGTACTCATTCACTAATCGAGACATCTTCTATGCTGAGTGCCTTGGTGTTGTTAACCATCAACTGTCCATCTCTAACGACGGTAGCTTGAAATTCCACTTTCTTTCCACACTGCTCTCAATCGAGATAGTCCTCGCCCACAATCCAATACGGCCTTGTGCTTGGATAACCAATCCATTCCCAAAATGACATCCAAGGTCCGGTCTCCAAAATAATAAGGTTCGCTAGGAACTCTATCCCATCTATTAGTATTCTCACCCTTAACATCCTACTTTCGCTCGAGTTCTAACCGTGGGTTTGAACTAAAAGCATGCATTTAAGTCTTGCAATCTCCAAATCATTTTTAGCAGCAAAGCCTTGAGAAACAAATGAATGCGAAGCTCCTAATCAAACAAAAGCTGTATGGTACCGAGTTGACTAGTAACTTACCCAAGACGACGTCAGTGGCATTCTGCAGTTGCATCTGCGGTGACATGGTTGACTCGGCCTCTCACCACGCCTGGGGTGTGGCTCTCGTGGTGGCGCCCTAGCTGGTGTGGATCCCAGTTGAAGCGGCCCGGGGTCACTCTCGCTGTCTTCTTAGGATAATCATGGCAAAGTGTCCTCGCTCGTTGTAATTGTAGCAGTCGCCTCACTGCCCCTCGTTGATCGCTCAAGCGGCGTTTCGCCGGGCTGGGGTCCGATAGTTCTCGATTGACGGTTCTTGGTGCCGTGACGGTGTCCTTGTCGTATTCTCGGGCCGAATCGGTGCTGATTTCGCGCAACCCTCAAACGTTGCGGTGCTCCCTGACGCGATCCCTGCTGCTGCATCTTGCGCTTCCTGTTCTCATCCAATTCCTTGCGCTTATCTTCAAGAATGAGCGCCTTATTCACAAGCTCCTGGAAATCTGGAAAGGTGTGAGTGATCAGTCCCACCTGCAGTCCTGAGTTAAGTCCCTTCATGAAACGAGACTGTCTGGCTTTATCTGTCGCTACATCCTCAGGTGCGTAGCGAGCAAGCTGTGTGAACTTGTTCAGGTATTCGGCCACCGGCTAATTACCTTGCTTCAGTGCTCTGAACTCCTCCTTCTTGAGGTCCATGATTCCTTCAGGCACGTGATACTGACGGAATGCAGCTGTGAACTCCTCCCAAGTGATGTCCTGAGGGTTCACTTGCGTGGCACGTGTTCTCCCACCATTCACAATGCCGTTCTTCCAACTGATGAGAAGCGTAGAGTACCTTCTCATTTCCTATGCATTGAGCTATGTGTAGCTTCCTCTCAATTGACCTTAACCAGTCATCGGCTTCCAACGGATTCGCATTCCCGGAGAAAGTGGGTGGATGAGTCCTCATGAACTCTGACAGTCTTGTATTCTGGCGTTGTCCCTGATTGACTTGATTAGCTGTGGCCTGAGCAGTGACGTGTTGCATCTGTTGCATCATGGCATGCATCAACTGAGTCAGAGCAGCAAGAAAAGCTCCAAATTCTCAGATATCAATCAAGCGGTCTTTGGTGCTCCATCATTGGGGTTTTCTGCTGGGCGAGAACCACTTCCACTGCCTCCAAGGTTTCCACGAGTGTTCACCATCTGTCGTTTGCTCCAAGGTTTAGAGACGAGAGGGAACAAGAATAGACAAGTAATATGGAACTATGCGGGGCGAGGGGTGTAACTTAAAGTCCAACTTTATTATTTTAATCAATAGTAATCTTGGTATGGTTGCTTACAATGCCTAGGGGCCTTGCAACACATACTGCACACTCAGCAAGCAATGAAAATCCAAATCGAACTAACACTGGAGTCTAACGCCTAAAGGGTGACTCTTTATTCTATGACGTGACTCGGCGAAGGAGTCTCACTTTAGAACCTACGCTCACTCATCGAGAAAACCCCACTGGTACGGAGTGCGGATCTTTGCGGCATAGGCACTAAACGACGCCATGTCCAAAGAATCGTGTCATCTGTGGTAGTCGGCAGCGATATCCTCCTCAAGCTCCGGCTCCTCCGGTCCGGCTCGTGTAGCTCGAGAATTGGCTCCGGCTCAGGTGCGTACAAAGCCGTCTCTAACTCTCCAATCCTTAGCAGAAGGTTAGACACATAATCTTGAGCTTCCCGACATCTGTTCTTTACATTTGTGATTTCCTTGCGGGCCTTCAGAGCTCCTTGCTTGTATCATCGAGTACATCCTCCTGAGCGACAACAAGTCGTGCCAACTGTGTGACCATGGCATTCCCATCTGAATCGCCGGGTCAAGAAGGTTATTGCTCTTGCGGATGATATCTAACACCGTGCTCTCCAATTCTCTGGCGTGAATACGGGTAATGTGCCGCATTGCTCGTCGTGACACCTCTTGGATACCCATCTGCATTGTAGACCTCATGGCGGTCAAGGTGTATCGAGCGATTGCACTGGCCCTTCTTCCTAGCGGTACCACAATCTTCACGTCACAAGCCTTGATCAATCCTGCCTGTCTGATCACTTCCACTTGGTATTGCGGCTTCTCAAAATCTCCGAGAGTCTCAGAGCATACGCCAAAGTTCTCAAGGGCGTGACCAACCTCCAGATCGACGTAGTTGAACTCTCCCTCCATCTGTCACAAGAGTGCTCACGTAAGAACTCAAATTTTTAAATCGTGACAAGGTAAGGAAAAAATTCAGCAAGAGACAAGAAAAAAAAGAATGGGATAAGTCGAGATGTCACTTCTTGTCTTGACAAACTTTTAGCTTTAGAAAATAGGTTTTATCCTCTCTACGACCTTTCTAGCTAGGGTTGAGCCTCACGGTCGGTATGGCTCGATACCACCTCTGTCGGGACCCGAATTTGCAAATCCGGACCCTCTGTGTATTCAAAGCACTAGTCCAGAACGCGCTAGTGCACACAGTCTTAACATCGGTAAATATCACAATCATACCACTCGATACTAATAAAGTACTTTAATTAAATAGCCAAATCGGTTACTCGACCTTATGGTCAAGTTACAAATATACGCATGCAGGCGAAACTTACTAAGAGAGAAATAATAGCAGCGGAAAAATAAGATAACTTCGTGGCGCCATCCAAGATACCACAGGCAGTGGCCCAGGCTCGCTTCCCTAAGTAGACGGTTCCTCTTGGAGCTCCTCCTCCAAAGCTGGTGTAGTCTCCTCTTCAACCGAGTTGTATTGTGGCAAGGGTGAGTACTTGGTACTCGAGCAAGTCATGCAGAATGCAGCTAATATACTACATGCATGGCTTAATACAAAGGAGTGGCTTGTCGGGACCCGAATTTGCAAATCCGACCCTCAGGTATTCAAGCACTAGTCCAGAACACGCTAGTGCACACATCTTAACATCGGTAAATATCACAATCATACCACTCGATACTAATAAAGTACTTTTATTTAAATAACCAAGCGGTTACTCGACCTTATGGTCAAGTCACAAATGAACGCCTCAGGCGAAACTTATTAAGAGAGAAATAGTAGCGGCGGAAAATCAAATAACTCCGTGGCGCCATCCAAGATACCACAGAACCGATCGGGCTCGCTCCCTAAGTAGACGGATCCTCTTGGAGCTCCTCCTCCAAAGCCGGTGTAGTCTCCTCTTCAAGCGGTGTTGTATTGTGGCAAGGGTGAGTACTTGGTACTCAAGAAGTCATGCATGTAATGCAGGCTAATATACTATATGCATGGCTTGGTACAAAGGAATAGCTCAAGGTATATTTGCAAGAAACAAGATTTCACAAGTAACATAAGTAGATTCGAAAGCAAAGAGAAACAAGTATAGCATAGGTAACTTTTCAAGGATTTTAATAAACATCTTTCCCATCCTAATCCACATTTCCATCAACATCTTTATTAATCCATCCCAACCTTTCATATCCAAGTTATTTTTGAGAAAATCTAACCCTTGATCAGAATTCGAGCGATGTCCAATACCGCGGACACGGCTATTCGAATAGATTCTACACTCTGCAGAGGTTATGCACTTTACCCACAAGATACAGTCAAACACCACAAAGGCGAGTTCCCGTAACAAAGTCTTTCGGAAACTTCTAACAATACAAGTGGTCCTCCCCGGTTATTGCACACTAACCCTTCCCTTAGCTAAGGCGAAGTTTTGGCCAATCAACCGTTAGATGGGTAACTGGCCTCAGCCCCGGTACGCTCCCCCGTACAACTTACACAAAGGGTGTAGTTGACCTCCTGAGGTCCCACAGGTACGTTATTAGCAACTTAGTCAACTAGGTCCGTCCCATTACAGACATGTGGTTGCACGTTAGACCCAGTTCAAAGGCTTGCAAGGTGAAGTCCTTAGGGTGACCAGGGCAAGACTACTCGAAGAACCAAATCAACATCCCCAATGCCACAACTGGCCCAACTGATTATTCTTGCCACATGCCCCGGTCGAAAAACTATTTATCAAACCCCAGTTGATTACCATGCACCACGTGCCATCAACATCACATGATACCTTTCCAAAACAGGTTCAATATATCATTAAGTCAATATTAACATTTGATTGTCCAAAATCATGTCATGAGCACGTAGGTGCTCTAAGCGATTTACTACAACGGTCTAAAACCCATGTTGGCAAGTTAATAATGTCCAACTAGTAAACCACAACTAGGGTGACAAGGGGGCCATGGCACATATTTAAGTAATCAAGGTGTCATACAGCAAATTGGTATTTATCTAATTCCCCAAATTTAAATAAAGTATTTTCTAATTGAACTAGCATGCAATAGGTTAAATCAAAATAGATTTCGAAATAGGATCAACATGGTCAAAGCACAACTTGCCTTCAAAAAGTACTTGTTCTTGGTCTTGCGTTGGATCCTGAGTCAATACTTCTCCTTCGAATCCTTCCGGCACTTCAACGTCTACTCGTAAAGCGTGCAAATAGCAAAACATGAATAAACAATAGGCAAAAAGTATCCAATCATCCAAATAAAATCCATAAACAGAGAGAACATAATTTTATGAATTTTTAGAAACTGGAATCGTCAAATTTGGAGTTAAAATGCAAAAGTTATGATTATTTAAAGTTTAAATAATAAAGTAAATAATTTTACAGAGAAAAAGTTTAGTCCAAAAATTAAATAAAATTCATATTTAGGTAGGTCTCAATTTTATACAAATTTAGAAATTTGAATCACTCAAATCGGAGTTGAAACGCAAAAGTTATAAGCGTTTGAAGTTTGAAACAAAATCTGGAATCATTATTTCGAATTAATAAATCATTTTCTTTTTCGAAAATTAATTATTGCGTCAGCGAGGACACGTGGCAGCCTCTGATTGGTCTCTGGCGTCAGTAGGCCCATGGACTTGGTCCACGCTCGGCTCGGGTCTACCGTGGACTCGGTCCACGACTCCACATGTCGCTGACAGGTGGGTCCCCCTCGGGTGACCTCACTTCTTGACATCGGCGGCTCACCACCTGGCCGGAGTGGGACCCATTGCTGATGTCATTCTTGGCGTCGGCGCTGGATACCCGGCCCGACATCTTGAGCCGCCATGGCGTCGGACGTCATGGTGCGATGTGGTCGGGCTGGCCGACATGCGGGCCCGTGTCAACGTCACACGACGCTGCAGCGTGGCCCGGCGCGGCGGTCAGCCTTCCCGTACACGCGATGGCGCCAATAAGGCCGTTGATTTGAAAATCAGCGGCCCGGTCAGATTCGCTCTCACGCGTTTGGGTTAACGCGTTTGATCTGAACCGTTGGATCTAGATCCTACGGCCGAGATTGGATCTGGGATTTGGATTGGGATCTCACCGTGAGATGACGTGGCGTGATCTCGGGGCGTTGGATCTTGATCGGACGGCCGAGAAGCTTCGGCGGCAGCGATGGCGTCGGTGGTAGCTGGCCGGGCCGAGCCGAGGGCGGCGACACGAACGCGGCGTTTGCGGGCTCCTCCGGCGAGGTGAGATGTCCTCGCCGACGCAGCTTGACCTGGGGGTCTCGGATCTGGGCTTAACGGCGACGGAGGGCGACGGATGATGGTGGGGCGCGGCAAAGACCGTGGCGGAGGTAAGATCTAGCTACGGCGAGCGATTGCGGCTAGCTGGCAGCGGCTCAAGCTCGGAGACTAGGGGCGAAAGGTGCGCGCGACAACGGGCAACCCCGGGAGATGTCCCACGCCTTAAATACCCCCGGGATGCGTGCTAGAATCGGAACCCTAAGCGGGGGCGGCGGCGGCTGTGGCGGAGGAGTCCGTCCGGACTCGGCGGAGACGACGACGGACAGCCGTCCACGTGGCACGATCGATGGCCACGATCTTGGCGAGATCGGATCCGGTCCGGCGGCACGACGGAAATCCTAACCGTTGGATCTTGATCCGACTGGTCCACAACGGATTAGGGTTTGGGCGCAGTTCGATCAAGTCACGTGGCTCGGTCGGGCTCGAGTCGGACTCGGACTCGGTCCTGGCCGGATGAACAACGATTTGACCCAACTCGAATTTCCAGCGATTTAATATCTAAAATAATTCCCAGAAATTCATTTAATTCATTAAAAATATCAAAAGACTCAGAAAAATTCCAGAAAAATTCTGGAAAATATTTTGGATCTTTTTGGACTCAAATAAAATATTTCCAACAAAATTTTATTTGCAAAGTCTAATTCTTTAATTATTTCAAAATGGAATAAATTCAAATAAATTCCAAATAAATCCAAATAAATTCCAGAAAATTCCAAAAATTCACCAAAGTACCAAATCACACATGGATTTAAGAAAAGCAAAATTTTGGGGTGTTACAAACCTCCCCCCTTAACAGAATCTCGTCCCCGAGATTCAGGGCTTACTAAAGGAATAGGTTTGGAAACTCTTTCCTCAAATCCTCTTCGCGTTCCCAAGTTGCTTCACTCTCCGTGTGGTTGCTCCACTGAACTCTACAGAAACGGGTTGACTTATTTCTGGTCTCTCGATCCATAGTGTCCAAAATCTTTACGGGATGCTCCTTGTAAGTCAAATCTTCTTGCAACTCAATTGACTCTAGCGATTGTCTGCTCCTCAGTACTCGGAGACACTTCTTCAATGGGACACATGGAATACGTCATGTACTCCTACTAACGATCGTGGCAACTCCGGTGATAAGCAACTTCGCCTCTGCGACTCAAAATCTTAAATGGTCCAACATAACAGGTGCGAGTTTCCCTCGGCATGGAACCTCTTAACTCCCCCGAGGCGTAACTCGAGGTATACAAAGTCTTCTGGTTCAAAACTCAAATCCCGCGACGATTGTCGGCCATAACTCTTCTCGCCGTGATTGGGCGATCTTCAACCTTTCCCTAATCATGGCAATCGCTCTTGACCTCTTGAAGAATATCGGGCCCGAAGACACGGCGCCACGGTCTCATTCCAATTCAATGGCGTCCGACAGGTCGACCATACAAAGGCCTCAAAAGGTGACATCTCAGAACTTGCTTGGTAATTGTTGTTGTAACTGAACTCCGCATACGGCAGACTCTTATCCCAAGAGGTAGCATAAGCCAATGCACACGCTCTTAACATATCCTCCAGAATCTGATTGACTCTTTCGGTCTGTCCATCCGCCTGTGGATGATAAAACATCTTGAAGTTCAAACGGGTTCCCATGGCTTCATGCAACTTATTCCAGAATCTTGAGGTAAATTGGGTACCTCTGTCCGATACAATCCTCTTTGGCACTCCGTGCAAACAGACGATCCTGATCATGTACAACTCTGCTAACTTATCTCCCGAGTACGTGGTCTTCACGGGGATAAAATGGGCTACTTTGGTCAAACGATCCACTATAACCCATATGGAGTCATAACCTCCTTGAGTCTTAGGCAAACCGGTAATGAAATCCATTCCGATTTCCTCCCACTTCCACTCAGGTATTTTCAGCGGCTGTCGTAATCCTGCTGGTCTCTGATGCATTGCCTTGACTCTCTGGCAAACGTCGCACAATGCAACATGCTCGGCAACTTCACGCTTCATGCTTGGCCACCAGAATCTTTCCTTCAAATCCTGATACATTTTGGCGCTTCCAGGATGAATTGAATACTTGGAGTCATGGGCTTCCTCCAAAATCAGTTGCTTTAATTCCTTCTTGTTGGGCACACAAATCCGATCCTTCATCCATAACTTGCCTTGCTCATCCAACTTGAAGTCCTCTGCCTTGCCTTCCTCCTTGATGGTCTTAATCCTGCGGATCTTGTCATCATCCTTCCTGGCCCTTCCGGATCTGGTCCTCTAGGGTAGGCTTTACTTCCAATGCGGCCAAGAATCCGCTAGAGTACCACCTCAATCTTCATTCTCTGGAAATCCTCACATAGCTCATCCTCGACTTGTGGCTAGCAACATGCTCACAAGTATGGCTTTTCCGACTGAGCATCGGCTACTACGTTGGCCTTTCCAGGATGGTAATGGATTCTAACATTGTAGTCCTTGATCAACTCTAACCATCTCCTCTCGCCTCATGTTCGATCCGATTGGGTGAATATGTACTTAAGGCTCTTATGATCCGTGTATACTTCACATCTGTTTCCAATCGGATAGTGACGCCATATCTTCAAGGCATGCACTACGGCAGCCTAACTCTAGGTCATGTGTCGGATAATTCTCCTCATGCGGCCTCAAGCGCCTTGATGCATAGCGGCGACCTTTCCATTCTGCATCGGCACACATCCAAGTCCTTGGCGCGATGCGCCGCAATAAATATCAAAGCTTTGAGCAACATCCGGTAGAACTAACACCGGTCTTGATGTCAATCGCTTCTTCACTCTGAAATCCTTTCTCACATTCTCGTGTCCATGCAAACTTCTTCTCCTTTTCAAAGAATTGCGTAAGAGGTTTCGCAATTGTTGAAAAGACTTCAATGAAACGGCGGTAGTATCCTGCCATTCCAAGGAAACTCCGGATCTGAGTCACGCCTTGGTGCTCCCAATGTAACACAGCTTCTACTTTGCTTGGATCTACTGGCTGACTCCTTCTGCGGTCATTACATGTCCAAGAAACTCCACCTTGTCCTTCCAAAAATCACACTTACTAAACTTGGCGAAGAGTTCTTTGTTCCTCAGCTTTTCCAAAACTCGCCTCAAGTGTTCGGCATGTTCATCCTCTGTCTTGGAGTAGATTAGGATATCATCTATGAACACGATAACAAACTTGTCCAAATATTCCATGAACACCTTATTCATCATATTCATGAAATATGCTGGCGCATTCGTCAGTCCAAAAGACATAACTGTAAACTTGTAGTGTCCATATCTTGACGAGAATGCAGTCTTCGGGATATCTTCTGATCGGATCTTCAACTGATGATATCCCGATCTCAGATCAATCTTGGAGAAAACCCCGGCTCCTCTCAGCTGATCGAACAAATCATCAATCCTGGGTAGCGGATACTTATTCTTCACGGTGACTTCATTGAGTGCACGGTAGTCGATGCACATCCTGAAACTCCCGTCCTTCTTCTTGACAAACAAAACTGGTGCTCCCCACGGCGACAAACTCGGTCTGATAAATCCTTTCTCCATTAACTCCTCTAGCTGTTTCTTCATCTCTACCAACTCCTCGGTGGACATCCGATAAGGTCTCTTTGCTATCGGCGCTGTACCAGGTACAAGCTCTATCACAAACTCTATGTCCTTGTCTCGGCATACCGGGTAGATCTTCGGGAAAAACATCCGGTACTCATTCACTCTTGAGACATCCTCTATGCTGATTGCCTTGGTGTCGTTAACCATCAACTGTCCTTCTCTAACGGCAGTAGCTTGAAATTCCACTTTCTTTCCACACGGGCTCTCAACTGAGATAGTCCTTCGTCCACAATCCAATACGGCCTTGTGCTTGGATAACCATCCATTCCCAAAATAACGTCTAAGGTCTAGGTCTCCAAAATTATAAGGTTCGCTAGGAACTCTATTCCATCTATTAGTATTCTCACCCCGGAACATCCTACTTTCGTTCGGAGTTCGGAACCAGGGTTTGAACTAAAAGCATGCACTTAAGTCTTGCAATCCCCAAATCGTTTCTAGCAGCAAAGCCTTGCGAAACAACGAATCTGAAGCTCGAGTCAAACAAAAGCGTTGCG
Organism: Rhipidocladum racemiflorum; assembly: GCA_036346355.1. Lineage (NCBI taxonomy): Eukaryota > Viridiplantae > Streptophyta > Magnoliopsida > Poales > Poaceae > Rhipidocladum > Rhipidocladum racemiflorum. The sequence goes on from CM070571.1 coordinate 29,842,932, forward strand.
AGTCTTGAGTTAACAAGTAACTTACCCGATCTGACGTCCGTAGCATTCTGCAGTGCATCTGCGGTGATATGGTTGACTCGGCCTCTCACCACGATGCAGGATGTGGTTCCTGGTGTCTTGGCGTCCTAGCTGGGGTGGTTCCCAAGTTAAAGCGAATCTGGGTCACTCCTGCTGTCTTCTTTGGACAACTATTGGCAAAATGTCCTGGCTCGTTGCGCTTGTAGCGGCGTCTCACTGTTCCTTCTTGCCGATCGCTCGAGCAGCGTTGCTAGCGAGGGTGGGTCCGTAGCTACGATTGGCGGGTCTTGGTGCGGTGGCGGTGTCCTTGTTGCATTTTGTGGCTGGAATCTTAAGAATTGATTTGGTGCAACTCTCGAGGCATTTGTTGCGTTCCACTGGCGTGATCCTGCTTTGTTGCATCCTGCGCTTCTGTTCTCATCCAGTTCCTTGCGCTTGTCCTCAAGAATAAGCGCCTTATTCACCAACTCTTGGAAATCTTGAAAGGTGTGGGTGATCAGTCCTACTTGTAGTCTGAGTTAAGTCCCTTCATGAAGCGAGACATGCGGCTTTATCTGCCGCTACATCCTCAGTGCGTAGCGTGCTAGGCTGTGTGAACTTGTTCAGTAGTCGACCCACAGGCTGATTACCTTGCTTGATGCTTTGAACTCCTCCTTCTTAAGATCCATGATTCCTTCGCACGTGATCTTGACGGAATGCAAGCGTGAATTCTTCCCAAGTGATATCTTGAGGTTCTCTTGCGTGTACAGAAGTTCTCCCACCATTCTGGCAATTGTTCCCTCCAACTGATGAGAAGCATAGAGTACCTTCTCATTTCCTATGCATTGAGCTATGTGTAGCTTCCTCTCAATTGACCTTAACCAATCATCGGCCTCCAATGGATTGGCATTCCCAGAGAAAGTGGGTGGGTGAGTCCTCATGAACTCTAACAGTCTTGTATTCTGGCGTTGTCCCTGATTGACTTGATTAGCTGTGGCCTGAGTAGTGACGTGTTGCATTTGTGGCATCATAGCATGCATCAACTGAGTCTGAGCAGCAAGAAATGCTCCAAAATTCTGCATATCAACTGGCGGTGCTGGTGTTCCATCATTGGGGTTTTCTGCTGGGCGAGATCCACTTCCATTGCTTCCAAAGTTTCCGCGGGTATTCACCATCTGTCGATTTGTTCTAGGCTTTAGAGATGAGGGGGAATCAAGAATAGACAAGTAATATGCAACTTATGCGGGGCGAAAGGTGTAACTTTAAGGTCCAACTTTATTATTGATATTAATAACTTGGTATGGTTGCTTACAATGCCTAAGGGCCTTGCAACACATACTGCACACTCAGCAAACAATGAAAATCCAAATCGAACTAACACTGGAGTCTAACGCCTAAAGGGTGACTCTTTATTCTATGACGCGACTCGGCGAAGGAGTCTCACTATAGAACCTATGCTCACTCATCGAGAAAACCTCCACGGCACTGGTACGGATGTCGCGGCATAGGCGCGAAAGCGATTGCCATGTCCAAGAATCGTGTCATCTGTGGTAGTCGAAGAAGCGATGTCCTCATCGAGATCCGACTCCTCGGATCGGCTCGTGTAGCTCAGTCATGCGGCTCACGGAGTTACGGTCCGTATAAAGCCATCTCCAACTCGTCAATCCTTCGCAGAAGGTGTGACACATACTCTTGAGCTTCCCGCCATCTATTCTTCTCTGTCGTGATCTCCTTGCGGGCCTTCTGTAGCTCTTTGCTTGTATCATCGAGTACATCCTCCTGGGCGACAACAAGTCGTGCCAACTGTGTAACCATGGCATCCTCATCCTGAATCTCCTTCGGGTCAAGAAGGTTATTGTTGCGCGGGTGATAACGGAACACCGTGCTCTCCAACTCTCTGGCGTAGATACGGGTAATGTGCCGCATTGCTCGTCGTGATACTTCTTGGATACCCATCTGCATTGTAGACCTCTGGCGGTCACGGTGTATCGAGCGATTGCACAGGCCCTTCTTCCTAGCAGTACCTCAATCTTCACGTCACAAGCCTTGATCAATCACTGCTTCTCTGATCACTTCCACTTGGTATTGCGGCTTCTCAAAATCTCAGAGTCTGAAGCATATGCCAAATTTCCTCGGCTTGACCAAACTCCAGATAAAAGTAGTTGACCTCTCCCTCCATCTGTCACAAGAGTGCTCACGTAAGAACTCGGAATTTTTAAATTGTGACTAGGTAAGGAAAAATTCAGCAAGAGACAAGAAAAGAGAGAAGGGGGTAAGTCGAGATGTCATTTCTTATCTTGACAAATTTTTAGCTTTAGAAAATAGGTTTTATCCTCACTACGACCATTCTAGCTTAGGGTTGAGCCTACGGTCAGCCTGGCTCTGATACCACCTCTGTCGGGACCCCGAATTTGCAAATCCGGACCCTCTGTGTATTCAGCACTAGTCCAGAAACACGCTAGTGTACACAGTCTTAACATCGGTAAATATCACAATCATGCCACTCGATACTAATAAGGTATTTTTGCAGTAAGAGCATTTAGCAAGTATCATAAGTAGATTCGAAAGCAGTAGTAACAAGTAAAGCATAAATAACTTTTCAAAGGTTTAGTAAACATCTTTCCCATCCTAATCCACATTTCTATCAACATCATTATTAATCCAACCCAACCTTTCCAATCCAAGTTACTTTTGAGAAAGTCTAACCCTTGACTGTAATTCCCGAGCGATGTCCAATACCGCGGACATGGCTATTCGAATAGATTTTATACTCTGCAGAGGTTATGCACTTTACCCACAAGATACGGTCAAACACCACAAAGGCGAGTTCCCGTAACAAAGTCTTTCGGAAACCTCTAACAATACAAGTGGTCCTCCCCGGTTGTTGCACACTAACCCTTCCCTTAGCTAAGGCGAAGTCTAGGCCAACCAACCGTTAGATGGGTACCTGGCCTCGGCCAGATGCGGCTCCCGTACAACTTACACAAAGGGTGTAGTTGACCTCCTGAGGTCCGCAGTGCGTTATTAGCAACTTAATCAACTAGGTCCGTCCCATTACTGGACATGTGGTTGCAAGATTGACTCGGTTCAAAGGCTTGCAAGGTGAAGTCCTTAGGGTGACCAGGGCAAGACTACCCGAAGAACCAAAACAACATTCTCGGTGCCACAAGCCCGACCCACCGATCATTCTTGCCACATGCCACTGTCAAAATCTATTTATCAAACCCAAGTTGATTACCATGCACCACGTGCCATCAACATCACATGATACTTTTCCGAAACAGGTTCAATATATCATTAAGTCAATATTAACATTTGATGGTCCAAAATCATGTCACGTGGCAAGGCTAAGCATGCTACATCGGTCTAACTACCCATGTTGGCAAATTAATAATGTCCAACTAATAATCCACAACTAGGGTGACAAGGGGTCATGGCACATATTTAAGTAATCAAGGTGTCATACAGCAATTAGGCATTTATCTAATTTCTCATATTTAAATAAAGTATTTTCTAATTGAACTAGCATGCAATAATTTGAACCAAAATAGGTTTCAAAATAGGATCAACATGGTCAAAGCATAACTTGCCTTCAAAAAGTACTTGTTCTTGGTCTTGAGCTGGCTCCTGGGTCAACACTTCTCCTTCGAAGCCTTCGGGCACTTCAACGTCTACTCGTAAAGCGTGCAAATAGCAATACACGAATAAACAACAGGCAAAAAGTGTTCAACATCCAAATAAAATCCATAAACAGAGAGAACATAATTTTATGAATTTTTAGGAACTGGAATCGTTCAAATCGGAGTTAAAATGCAAAAGTTATAATTATTTAAAGTTTAAATAATCAATTAAATAATATTACAGAGAAAAACTTTAGTCCAAAAATTAAATAAAATTAATAATTACGTAGATCTCAATTTTATACAAATTTAGAAATTTGAATCACTCAAATCGGAGTTGAAAGCATAAAAGTTATAAGCGTTTGAAGTTTGAAACAAAATCAAAATCATTATTTCGAATTTAATAAATCATTTTCTTTTTTCGGAAATTAATTATTGCGTCGGCGAGGACACGTGGCAGCCTCGATTGGCGGTGGCGTCGGCCAGGTTTATAGACGTGGTCCATGGTTTGGCTCGGTCCACCGTGGACTCGGTCCACCGTGGACTCGGTCCACCGTGGACTCGGTCCACGGCTCCACGTGTCGCTGACAGGTGGATCCCCTCGGGTGACGTCATTCTTGGCGTCGGCGAGGCTCGACCACGGTCTTGGCGACAGTGGGACCATCGGTGGCGTCATTGCTTGACATCGGCGCTCGGTGGGACGGCCGTGACATCTTGAGCCCGCCATGGCGTGGCGTGGCGTCATGGTGCGATGTGGTGGGCGGCCGACATGCGCCCAGCGTGTCGGCGTCCTGCACGCGGCGTGGGCCAGCGGCCCGGCGGCGGTCAATCTCCGCGCGTGGCTAGATCTCGGCCGTTGATTTGAAAATCAGCGGCCCCGGATTGAATCTGGACTCACGCAGCGTTTGGGGTGAGCAGCGTTTGCTCTGGGCCGTTGGATCTAGATCCAGCGGTCGAGATGGATCTGGGATTTTGGGCGGGATCTCACCGTAGGATGACGTGGCGTGATCTGGGGCGTTGGATCTGGATCGGATGGGTGAGGAGCTCGAAGTCCGGCGATGGCGGCGGCGGCGCTGGGTCACCGGCGCGAGGGGCGATGACCTAGCCCGGCGGCGTTCGGGACGCTCGGCGGCGTGGGTGGAGCTCACCGACGCGACTTGCTCTCACGGTTCCAGATCTGGGGTCAACGGCGACGGAGGGCAGCGGAGGCAGCGGCTATCGGCGTACCGTGTTTGCTCCTTCTCCTAACTCCGGCGAGCTCCGGTAGCGCAACCCGCAGCGGCTCGAGCGAGGTGAGTTAGAGGCTACGGAGTGCGCCAATGAAGCGGCGATCCCGACACGGGTGGCGGCGCAATAAATAGGGCCCTCGGCGTCCAGTGAAATGCACGGAAAGCCAGTCCTCCCGTTCTTGGCGGCGGAGTCGGCGGCGTCTCGAATTGGGTGGCGTGGCGCAGCGCGCGGCCGTTGGATCGAGATCAGCGGTGCGTGGATTTGGGTTGGTCGGACTCGGCGGTGGCTGGCTCGGTCGGGCTCGGTCGGCGGCGTGGCTCAATCGTGGCCGTTGGATCTTGATCCAACGGTCACTGCAGCGTAGGAGTTCGGCCAGAGTGGGTTCGGCTCAACCAGCGGCTCGGGTCGGGTTGGTCGGACTCGAACTCGAGTCGACTTGGGCTCGATCGGAGGAACGATGCTTAGGCCGGTTCGATTTTCCAATGATTTAATATTTAAAATAATTCGATAATTCATTTAATTCAAGAAAAATAGCAAAATACTCAGAAAAATTCCAGAAAAATTCTGGAAAATATTTTAGGGCATTTGGGACTCAAATAAAATATTTTCAACAAAACTTTATTTGAAAATTTAATTTCTTTAATTATTTCAATATGGAATAAATTCAAATAAATTCCAAATAAATCCAAATAAATTCCAGAAAATTCCAAAAATTCACCAAAGTGCCAAATCACACATAAATTTAAGAAAAGCAAAATTTTGGGGTGTTACAAACCTCCCCCCTTAATAGAATCTCGTCCCCGAGATTCAGGGCTTACTACAGAATAGGTTTGGAAACTCTTTCTTCAAATCCTCTTCGCGCTCCCAAGTTGCTTCGCTCTCTGCATGGTTGCTCCACTGAACTCTGCAAAAACGGGTTGACTTGTTACTTGTCTCTCGATCCATTGCGTCTAGAATCTTCACGGGGTGCTCCTTGTAAGTCAAATCTTCTTGCAACTCAATTGACTCTAGCGGTGTCTGTTCCTCAGGTACTCGGAGACACTTCTTCAGTTGGGACACGTGGAACATGTCATGCACTCCTGCTAGTGACTGCGGCAACTCCAGCTGGTAAGCAACTTCGCCTCTGCGGCTCAAAATCTTGAATGGTCCAACATATCTCGGCGCGAGTTTTCCTTTGGCATGGAATCTCTTAACTCCTCTGAGCGGCGTAACTCGAGGTATACAAAGTCTTACGGTTCAAAACTCAAATCCGCGGCGATTGTCGGCATAACTCTTCTGTCGTGATTGGGCTATCTTCAACCGTTCCTAATCATGGCAATCGCTCTTGACTTCTTTAAGAATATCAGGCCGAAGACACGGCTCGCCGGTCTCATTCCGATTTAATGGCGTCAGGCGAGTCGACCATACAAGGCCTCAAAGGTGACATCTGTAAACTAGCACAGTAACTATTATTGTAAGCGAACTCGGCATACGGCAAACTCTTATCCCAAGAGGTAGCATAAGCCAATGCACACGCTCTTAGCATATCTTCTAGAATCTGGTTGACTCTTTCGGTCTGTCCATCCGTCTGTGGATGATAGGCTGTACTGAAGTTCAAACAGGTTCCCATGGCTTCATGCAACTTATTCCAGAACCTTGAGGTAATCTGAGTACCTCTGTCCGATACAATCCTCTTTGGCACTCCGTGCAAGCAGGCGATCTGATCATATACAATTACGCTAACTTATCTCCCGAATAAGTGGTCTTTACGAGGATAAAATGGGCTACTTTGGTCAAGCGATCCACTATAACCCATATGGAGTCATAACCTCCTTGAGTCTTAAGCAAACCGTTAATGAAATCCATTCCGATTTCCTCCCACTTCCACTCGAGGTATCTTCGGTAGCCGCAACAATCCTGCTGGTCTTTGATGCATCGCCTTGACTCTCGGCACCGTCGCACAATGCAACATGCTCGGCAACTTCACGCTTCATGCTCGGCCACCAGAATCTCTCCTTCAAGTCTTGATACATCTTGGCACTTCCAGGATGAATCGAGTACTTGGAGTCATGGGCTAATTCAAGAATCAAGCTGCTTGATTCCTTCTGTTCGGCACACAAATGCGATCCCTCATCCATAACGTGCCTGCTTTCGTCTAGCTTGAAGTCCTTTGCCTTGCCTTCCTCCATTTTGGACTTAATCCTGCGGATCTTGTCATCATCCTTCATCCTTCCCGAATCTGATCTTCTAGGGTAGGCTTTATTTCCAATGTGGCCAAGAATCCACTAGGTACCATCTCAATCTCCATTCTCTGAAAGTCCTGGCATAGCTCATCCTGATTCGTGGCTATCAACATATTCATGGTATGGCTTTTCCGACTCAAAGCATCGGCCACCACATTAGCCTTTCCGGGATGATAATGAATTCCGACATTGTAATCCTTAATCAATTCCAACCATCTCCTTTGCCTCATATTCGAGATCCATTGGGTGAATATGTACTTAAAACTCTTATGATCCGTGTACACTTCACATCTGTTCCCAATCAGATAGTGACGCCATATCTTCAAGGCATGCACTACGGCAGCTAACTCTAGGTCATGTGTCGGGTAATTCTCCTCATGCGGCCTCAACTGCCTTGATGCATAGGCAACAACCTTTCCGTTCTGCATCAACACACATCCAAGTCCTTGGCGCGATGCATCACAATAGATATCAAAGCTTTGATTGACGTCCGGCAGAACCAACACTGGTGCTGATGTCAATCTCGTCTTCAGTTCTTGGAATCCTTTCTCGCACTCTGGCGTCCATGTAAACTTCTCCTTTTTCAGCAATTGCGTAAGAGGTCTCGCAATTGTTGAAAAGCCTTCAATGAAGCGGCGGTAGTAACCTGCCATTCCAAGGAAACTCCGGATGCAGGTCACGCAGTCTTGGTGCTCCCAATGTAACACAGCTTCTACTTTACTTGGATCAACGGCGACTCCTTCTGCGGTCATTACATGTCCGAGGAACTCCACCTTGTCCTTCCAAAAATCACATTTACTGAATTTGGCGAAGAGCTGCTGTTCCCTCAGCTTTTCCAAAACTCGCTTCAAGTGCTCTACATGTTCATCCTCTGTCTTGGAGTAGATTAGAATATCATCTATGAACACAACAACAAACTTGTCCAAATACTCCATGAACACCTTGTTCATCATATTCATGAAATATGCTGGCGCATTCGTCAGACCAAAGGACATAACGATAAACTCATAATGTCAGTATCTTGGCGAGAATGCGATCTTGAATATCTTCGATCGGATCTTCAAGCGATGGTATCCGATCTCGAGATCAATTTTGGAGAAAACTCCGGCTCCTCTCAGCTGGTTAAACAAATCATCAATCTTGCGTAGCGGATACTTATTCTTCACGGTGACTTCATTGAGTGCACGATAGTCAATGCACATCCTGAAACTCCCATCCTTCTTTTGACAAACAGAACTGGCGCTCCCCACGGCGACGAACTCGGTCTGATAAATCCTTTCTCCATTAACTCTTCAAGCTGTTTCTTCATCTCTACCAATTCCTCGGTGGACATCCGATAGCGTCTCTTTGCTATCGGTGCTATACCAGGTACAAGCTCTATCACAAACTCTATGTCCCTGTCTGGCGGCATACCAGGTAGATCTTCAGGAAAAACATCTGGGTACTCATTCACTACTGAGACATCTTCTATGCTGAGTGCCTTGGTGTTGTTAACCATCAACTGTCCATCTCTAACGACGGTAGCTTGAAATTCCACTTTCTTTCCACACGGGCTCTCAACTGAGATAGTCCTCTGTCCACAATCCAATACGGCCTTGTGCTTGGATAACCAATCCATTCCCAAAATGACATCCAAGGTGCAGGTCTCCAAAATAATAAGGTTCGCTAGGAACTCTATCCCATCTATTAGTATTCTCACCCCAGAACATCCTACTTTCGTTCGGAGTTCGGAACCAGGGGTTTGAACTAAAAGCATGCATTTAAGTCTTGCAATCTCCAAATCATTTTTAGCAGCAAAGCCTTGAGAAACAAATGAATGCGAAGCTCCGGAATCAAACAAAACTGTTCTTTGATGCCGAGTTGACTAGTAACTTACCCGATCTGGCGTCAGTGGCATTCTCGCGGTGCATCTGCGGTGACATGGTTGACTCGGCCTCTCACCCGCGATGCAGGGTGTGGCTCCTGGTGGTGGCGTCCTAGCTGGTGTGGATCCCAGATTGAAGCGAACTGGGGTCACTCCTGCTGTCTTCTTAGGATAACTGTTGGCAAAGTGTCCTGGCTCGTTGCAATTGTAGCAGCGTCTCTCATCGCCCTGTTGGTTGCCTGAGCGGCGTTTACGGCGGGGCTGGGGTCTGATAGTTCTGATTGACGGTTCTTGGTGCTGGTGACGGTGTCCTTGTCGTATTCTGCGGCTGGAATCTGAAAAGCTGATTTCGCGCAACCCTCAAACGTTGCGGTGCTCCCTGACGCGATCCCTGCTGCTGCATCTTGCGCTTCCTGTTCTCATCCAATTCCTTGCGCTTATCTTCAAGAATGAGCGCCTTATTCACAAGCTCACGGAAATGCGGAAAGGTGTGAGTGATCAGTCCCACTGCGAGTCTGAGTTAAGTCCCTTCATGAAAGCAGGCTATGCGGCTTTATCTGTCGCTACATCCTCAGTGCGTAGCGAGCAAGCTGTGTGAACTTGTTCGGTATTCGACCACCGGCTAATTACCTTGCTTGATGCTCTGAACTCCTCCTTCTTGAGGTCCATGATTCCTTCAGCACGTGATCTTGACGGAATCTGGTGTGAACTCCTCCCAAGTGATGTCCTGAGGGTTCACTTGCGTAGCACAGTTCTCCCACCATTCGTGGTATTTCCTTCCAACCGATGAGAAGCGTAGAGTACCTTCTCATTTCCTATGCATTGAGCTATGTGTAGCTTCCTCTCAATTGACCTTAACGATCATCGGCTTCCAGCGGATTCGCATTCCGGAGAAAGTGGGTGGATGAGTCCTCATGAACTCGGCAGTCTTGTATTCGGGCGTTGTCCCCGATTGACTTGATTAGGCGTGGCCTGGCGGTGACGTGTTGCATCTGTTGCATCATGGCATGCATCAAGCTGAGTCGAGCAGCAAGAAAAGCTCAAAGTGCAGTATATCAATCAAGCGGTCTTTGGTGCTCCATCATTGGGGTTTTTCTGGCTGGCGAGAACCACTTCCACGCCTCCAAGGTTTCCACGAGTGTTCACCATCATCGTTTGCTCCAAGGTTTAGAGACGAGAGGGAACAAGAATAGACAAGTAATATGGAACTATGGGCGAGGGTGTAACTTAAAGTCCAACTTTATTATTTTAATCAATAGTAATCTTGGTATGGTTGCTTACAATGCCTAGGGGCCTTGCAACACATCTTGCACACTCGACAAGCAATGAAAATCCAAATCAGACTAACCTTTGAGTCCTAACGCCTAAAGGGTGACTCTTTATTCTATGACGTGACTCGGCGAAGGAGTCTCACTTTAGAACCTACGCTCACTCATCGAGAAAACCCCACGGCTGGTGCGGATCTTTGCGGCATAGGCACAGCTTGATCGCCATGTCCAAAGAATCGTGTCATCTGTGGTAGTCAAGCGATATCCTCCTCAAGCTCAGGCTCCTCGGGTCTGGCTCGTGTAGCTCGAGCATTGGCTCGACTGCAGTGCGTACAATGCCGTCTCTAACTCTCCAATCGCTTTGCGAAGGTGAGACACATACTCTTGAGCTTCCCGCCATCTGTTCTTTTCATTTGTGATTTCCTTGCGGGCCTTACGCAGCTCCTTGCTTGTATCATCGAGTACATCCTCCTGGCGACAACAAGTCGTGCCAAGCTGTGTGACCATGGCATTCCCATCACAGATCGCCTTGGTCAAGAAGGTTATTGCTTGCCGGATGATATCCAACACCGTGCTCTCAATTCTCTGGCGTAGAATCACGGGTAATGTGCCGCATTGCTCGTCGTGACACCTCTTGGATACCCATCTGCATTGTAGACCTCATGGCGGTCAAGGTGTATCGAGCGATTGCACAGGCCCTTCTTCCTAGCAGGTACCACAATCTTCAGGTCACAAGCATTGATCAATCCTGACTGTATGATTACTTCCACTTGGTTTTGCGGATTCTCAAAATCTCAGAGAGTGCAAGCATACGCCAAAGTTCTGCGGCGTGACCAACCTCCAGATCGACGTAGTTGAACTCTCCCTCCATCTGTCACAAGAGTGCTCACGTAAGAACTCGAAATTTTTAAATCGTGACAAGGTAAGGAAAAAAATTCAGCAAGAGACAAGAAAAGAAAGAATGGGATAAGTCGAGATGTCATTTCTTGTCTTGACAAACTTTTAGCTTTAGAAAATAGGTTTTATCCTCTCTACGACCTTTCTAGCTAGGGTTGAGCCTACGGTCAGTATGGCTCTGATACCACCTCTGTCGGGACCCGAATTTGCAAATCCGGACCCTCTGTGTATTCAGCACTAGTCCAGGAACGCGCTAGTGCACACAGTCTTAACATCGGTAAATATCACAATCATACCACTCGATACTAATAAAGTACTTTAATTAAATAGCCAAACTGGTTACTCGACCTTATGGTCAAGTTACAAATATACGCCACGCAGGGCGAAACTTACTAAGAGAGAAATAATAGCAGCGGAAAAATAAGATAACTTCGTGGCGCCATCCAGTATACCACAGGCAACTGACTGGGCTCGCTCCCTAAGTAGACGGTTCCTCTTGGAGCTCCTCCTCCAAAGCTGGTGTAGTCTCCTCTTCAACTGGAGTTGTATTGTGGCAAGGGTGAGTACTTGGTACTCAGCAAGTCATGCACAGAATGCAGCTAATATACTACATGCATGGCTTAATACAAAGGAGTGGCTTGTCGGGACCCCGAATTTGCAAATCCGGACCCTCTGTGTATTCAGCACTAGTCCAGGAACGCGCTAGTGCACACAGTCTTAACATCGGTAAATCTCCCAATCATACCACTCGACACTCAGAAAGTACTTTTATTTACATACCCACACTGGGTACTCGACCTTATGGTCAAGTCACAAATGAACGCCTCGCAGGGCGACACTTATTAAGAGAGAAATAGGAGCAGCGGAAAATCAAATAACCGTGGCGCCATCCAAGATACCACAGGCAACCGTGGGCTCGCTCCTAAGTAGACGGATCCTCTTGGAGCTCCTCCTCCAAAGCTGGTGTAGTCTCCTCTTCAACTGGTGTTGTATTGTGGCAAGGGTGAGTACTTGGTACTCAGCAAGTCATGCACAGAATGCAGGCTAATATACTATATGCATGGCTTGGTACAAAGGAATAGCTCAAGGTATATTTGCGATGCATGACATTTCACAAGTAACATAAGTAGATTCGAAAGCAGTAGAAACAAGTATAGCATAGGTAACTTTTCAAGGATTTTAATAAACATCTTTCCCATCCTAATCCACATTTCCATCAACATCTTTATTAATCCATCCCAACCTTTCATATCCAAGTTATTTTTGAGAAAATCTAACCCTTGATCAGTAATTCGGCGATGTCCAATACCGCGGACACGGCTATTCGAATAGATTCTACACTCTGCAGAGGTTATGCACTTTACCCACAAGATACAGTCAAACACCACAAAGGCGAGTTCCCGTAACAAAGTCTTTCGGAAACTTCTAACAATACAAGTGGTCCTCCCCGGTTATTGCACACTAACCCTTCCCTTAGCTAAGGCGAAGTTTAGGCCAATCAACTGTTAGATGGAGTACCTGGCCTCGGCCCGATGCGCTCCCGATACAACTTACACAAAGGGTGTAGTTGACCTCCTGAGGTCCCACAGTGCGTTATTAGCAACTTAGTCAACTAGGTCCGTCCCATTACAGACATGTGGTTGCACGTTAGACCCAGTTCAAAGGCTTACAAGGTGAAGTCCTTAGGGTGACCAGGGCAAGACTACTCGAAGAACCAAATCAACATCCCCAATGCCACAAGTGGCCCACTGATTATTCTTGCCACATGCCCCGGTCGAAAAACTATTTATCAAACCCCAGTTGATTACCATGCACCACGTGCCATCAACATCACATGATACCTTTCCAAAACAGGTTCAATATATCATTAAGTCAATATTAACATTTGATTGTCCAAAATCATGTCATGAGCACGTAGCAGGTCTAAGCAGTTTACTACAATGGTCTAAAACCCATGTTGGCAAGTTAATAATGTCCAACTAGTAAACCACAACTAGGGTGACAAGGGGCCATGGCACATATTTAAGTAATCAAGGTGTCATACTGACAAATTGGTATTTATCTAATTCCCCAAATTTAAATAAAGTATTTTCTAATTGAACTAGCATGCAATAGGTTAAATCAAAATAGATTTCGAAATAGGATCAACATGGTCAAAGCACAACTTGCCTTCAAAAAGTACTTGTTCTTGGTCTTGAGTTGGATCCTGAGTCAATACTTCTCCTTCGAATCCTTCCGGCACTTCAACGTCTACTCGTAAAGCGTGCAAATAGCAAAACACGAATAAACAATAGGCAAAAAGTATCCAATCATCCAAATAAAATCCATAAACAGAGAGAACATAATTTTATGAATTTTTAGAAACTGGAATCGTCAAATTTGGAGTTAAAATGCAAAAGTTATGATTATTTAAAGTTTAAATAATCAAGTAAATAATTTTACAGAGAAAAACTTTAGTCCAAAAATTAAATAAAATTCATATTTAGGTAGGTCTCAATTTTATACAAATTTAGAAATTTGAATCACTCAAATCGGAGTTGAAACGCAAAATAAGCGTTTGAAGTTTGAAACAAAATCTGGAATCATTATTTCGAATTAATAAATCATTTTCTTTTTCGAAAATTAATTATTACGTCAGCGAGGACACGTGGCAGCCTCTGATTGGTCTGCTGACGTCAGCCGGTCCATGGACTTGGTCCACGCTCGGCTCGGGTCTACTGTGGACTCGGTCCACGACTCCACATGTCGCTGACAGGTGGGTCCCCCTCGGGTGACCTCACTGCTGACGTCGTGGTCTCACCACAATGACGAGGTGGGACCCGTGGCGTCATTCTTGGCGTCGGCTCTTTGGGACGGCCGTGACATCTTGAGCCGCCATGGCGTCGGCGTGGCGTCATGGTGCGGATGTGGGCGGCCCGACATGCGGGCCCGCGTGTCGACATCACGCGCCCAGCGTGGGCCAGCGCCGCGGCGGTCGGCCTTCCGGACACGTGGCGCAATCTGGCCGTTGATTTGAAAATCAGCGGCCCGATTAAATCGCTCTCAGCGTTTGGAGTTAACTTGCGTTTGATCTGAACCGTTGGATCTAGATCCTACTGGTGAGATTGGATCTGAGGATTTGGATTGGGATCTCACCGTGAGATGACGTGGCGTGATCTGGGGCGTTGGATCTTGATCGGACGGTGAAGCTTCGGCGACGCGATAGCGTCTTGGCGGAGCCGGGCTGAGCTGGGGACGGCGACACGGGCAACGGCGTTTGCGGGCTCCTCCGGCGAGGTGAGATGTCCTCGCCGACGCAGCTTGACCTGGGGGTCTCGGATCTGGGCTTAACGGTGACGGAGGGCGACGGATGACGGCGGGGCGCGGCAAAGACCGTGGCGGAGGTAAGATCTAGCTACGGCGAGCGATTGCGGCTAGCTGGCAGCGGCTCAAGCTCGGAGACTAGGGGCGAAAGGTGCGCGCGACAACGGGCAACCCCGGGAGATGTCCCACGCCTTAAATACCCCCGGGATGCGTGCTAGAATCGGAACCTAAGCGGGGGCCAGCGGCTCTGGCGGAGTCCGTCCGGACTCGGCGGAGAACGGCGATGGGCCGGCCCGTCCGCGTGGCACGATCAGCGACCCACGATCTTGCGAATCGGATCCGGCGGATCCGGTCGAAGCGACGGAAATCCTAACCGTTGGATCTTGATCCGAAGCCGGTCCACAACGATTAGGGTTTGGGCGGTTCGATCAAGTCACGTGGCTCGGCTCGGGCTCGAGTCGGACTCGGACTCGGTCGATCGGATGAAACGATACTTGACCCAACTCGAATTTCCAATGATTTAATATCTAAAATAATTCCCGAGAAATTCATTTAATTCATTAAAAATATCAAAAGACTCGAGAAAAATTCGAGAAAAATTCTGGAAAATATTTTGGATCTTTTGGACTCAAATAAAATATTTCCAACAAAATTTTATTTGCAAAGTCTAATTCTTTAATTATTTCAAAATGGAATAAATTCAAATAAATTCCAAATAAATCCAAATAAATTCGGAAAATTCCAAAAATTCACCAAAGTACCAAATCACACATGGATTTAAGAAAAGCAAAATTTTGGGGTGTTACAAACCTCCCCCTTAACGTAATCTAGTCCCCGAGATTCGGGCTTACTAAAGGAATAGGTTTGGAAACTCTTTCCTCAAATCCTCTTCGCGTTCCCAAGTTGCTTCACTCTCCGTGTGGTTGCTCCTTTGAACTCTCTGAAGCGGGTTGACTTATTTACGGTCTCTCGATCCATAGTGTCCAAAATCTTTCTGGGATGCTCCATGTAAGTCAAATCTACTTGAAACTCTAATGACTCTAGCGGCGTCTGATCCTCAGCTACTCGGAGACACTTCTTTAACTGGGACACATGGAATACGACATGTACTCCTGCTAACGATTGTGGCAACTCCGGTGATAAGCAACCGCCTCTGCGACTCAAAATCTTAAATGGTCCAACATAGCTGAGTGCGAGTTTCCCTTTGGCATGGAACCTCTTAACTCCCACGAGGCGTAACTCGAGGTATACAAAGTCTTCGTTCAAAACTCAAATCCGGCGACGATTGTCGGCCATAACTCTTACATCGTGATTGGGCGATCTTCAACCTTTCCTAATCATGGCAATCGCTCTTGACCTCTTGAAGAATATCGGGCCGAAGACACGGCGCCACGGTCTCATTCCAATTCAATGGCGTCAAGCGAGTCGACCATCTGATGCCTCAAAAGGTGACATCTGTAAACTAGCTTGGTAACTATTGTTGTATGGCCAACTCGGCATACGGCAAACTCTTATCCCAAGAGGTAGCATAAGCCAATGCACATGCTCTTAACATATCCTCCGAGAATCGATTGACTCTTTGATGCATCCATCCGATACGTGGATGATAAGTTGTATCTTGAAGTTCAAGCGGGTTCCCATGGCTTCATGCAACTTATTCCAGAATCTTGAGGTAAATTGGGTACCTCTGTCCGATACAATCCTCTTTGGCACTCCGTGCAAACAGACGATCCTGATCATGTACAACTCTGCAAACTTATCTCCCGAGTACGTGGTCTTCACGGGGATAAAATGGGCTACTTTGGTCGAACGATCCACTATAACCCATATGGAGTCATAACCTCCTTGAGTCTTAGGCAAACCGGTAATGAAATCCATTCCGATTTCCTCCCACTTCCACTCAGGTATTTTCGTAATTTGTAGTAATCCTGCTGGTCTCGATGCATTGCCTTGACTCTCGGCATACGTCGCACAATGCAACATGCTCGGCAACTTCACGCTTCATGCTTGGCCACCAGAATCTTTCCTTCAAATCCTGATACATTTTGGCGCTTCCAGGATGAATTGAATACTTGGAGTCTTGGGCTTCCTCCAAAATCAGTTGCTTTAATTCCTTCTTGTTGGGCACACAAATCCGATCCTTCATCCATAACGTGCCTTGCTCATCCAACTTGAAGTCCTCTGCCTTGCCTTCCTCCTTGATGGTCTTAATCCTGCGGATCTTGTCATCATCCTTCATCCTTCCGGATCTGGTCCTCTAGGGTAGGCTTTACTTCCAATGCGGCCAAGAATCCGCTAGAGTACCACCTCAATCTTCATTCTCTGGAAATCCTCACATAGCTCATCACGACTTGTGGCTAGCAACATGCTCACGGTATGGCTTTTCCGACTCGAGCATCGGCTACTCGTTGGCCTTTCCAGGATGGTAATGGATTCCAACATTGTAGTCCTTGATCAACTCTAACCATCTCCTCTGCCTCATGTTCAGATCCGACTGGGTGAATATGTACTTAAGGCTCTTATGATCCGTGTATACTTCACATCTGTTTCCAATCAGATAGTGACGCCATATCTTCAAGGCATGCACTACGGCAGCTAACTCTAGGTCATGTGTCGGATAATTCTCCTCATGTGGCCTCAACTGCCTTGATGCATAAGCGACGACCTTTCCATTCTGCATCAGCACACATCCAAGTCCTTGGCGCGATGCGTCGCAATAAATATCAAAGCTTTGAGCAGCATCCGGTAGAACTAACACCGGTGCTGATGTCAATCACTTCTTCAGCTCCTGAAATCCTTTCTCACATTCTGGTGTCCATGCAAAGTTCTTCTCCTTTTTCAGCAATTGCGTAAGAGGTTTCGCAATTGTCGAAAAGCCTTCAATGAAACGACGGTAGTATCCTGCCATTCCAAGGAAACTCCGGATCTGGGTCACAGTCTTCGGCTGCTCCCAATGTGACACAGCTTCTACTTTGCTTGGATCTACGGCGACTCCTTCTGCGGTCATTACATGTCCAAGAAACTCCACCTTGTCCTTCCAAAAATCACACTTACTAAACTTGGCGAAGAGTTCTTTGTTCCTCGGCTTTTCCAAAACTCGCCTCAAGTGTTCGGCATGTTCATCCTCTGTCTTGGAGTAGATTAGGATATCATCTATGAACACGACAACAAACTTGTCCAAATATTCCATGAACACCTTATTCATCATATTCATGAAATATCTTTGGCGCATTAAATCGATCCAAAAGACATAAGCTATAAACTCGTAGTGTCCATATCTTGGCGAGAATGCGGTCTTGGGATATCTTACGATCGGATCTTCAATCGATGATATCCCGATCTCGAGATCAATCTTGGAGAAAACCCGGCTCCTCTCGGTGATCGAACAAATCATCAATCCTGGTAGCGGATACTTATTCTTCACGGTGACTTCATTGAGTGCCGCGGTGAGTCGATGCACATCCTGAAACTCCCGTCCTTCTTCTTGACAAACAAAAGCGGTGCTCCCCACGGCGACGAACTCGGTGCGATAAATCCTTTCTCCATTAACTCCTCTCTTTGTTTCTTCATCTCTACCAACTCCTCGGTGGACATCCGATAAGGTCTCTTTGCTATCACTGTATGCAGTACAAGCTCTATCACAAACTCTATGTCCTGTCGCCGGCATACGAGGTAGATCTTCGGGGAAAAACATCTGGTACTCATTCACTCTTGAGACATCCTCTATCTTTGATTGCCTTGGTCTTTGTTAACCATCAAGCTGTCCTTCTCTAGCAGCGGTAGCTTGAAATTCCACTTTCTTTCCACACGGGCTCTCAAGCGAGATAGTCCTTCGTCCACAATCCAATACGGCCTTGTGCTTGGATAACTTGATCCATTCCCAAAATAACGTCTAAGGTGCAGGTCTCCAAAATTATAAGGTTCGCTAGGAACTCTATTCCATCTATTAGTATTCTCACCCGGAACATCCTACTTTCGATTCGGAGTTCGGAACCAGGGGTTTGAACTAAAAGCATGCACTTAAGTCTTGCAATCCCCAAATCGTTTCTAGCAGCAAAGCCTTGCGAAACAACGAATCTGAAGCTCGAGTCAAACAAAGCGTTGCAGTGAAAGTTAACAAGTAACTTACCCGATCTGACGTCAGTAGCATTCTGCAGTGCATCTGCGGTGACATGGTTGACTCGGCCTCTCACCACGGTGCAGGATGTGGTTCTGGTGCTGGCGTCTAGCCGGGTGGTTCCCAAGTTAAAGCGAATCGGGTCACTCCTGCTGTCTTCTTTGGATAGCTGTTGGCAAAATGTCACGGCTCGTTGCGGTTGTAGCGGCGTCTCATTGTTCCTTCTTGTTGCTGGGCCGGCGTTTCTAGCGGTGAAGTGCAGTAGTTACGATTGGCGGGTCTTGGTGCTGGTAGCGGTGTCCTTGTTGCATTTTGTGGCTGGAATCGAAGAATTGATTTGGTGCAACTCTCGAGGCCATTTGTTGCGTTCCACTGGCGTGATCCTCTTTGTTGCATCCTGCGCTTCTGTTCTCATCCGGTTCCTTGCGCTTGTCCTCAAGAATAAAGCGCCTTATTCACCAACTCTTGGAAATCTGGAAAGGTGTGGGTGATCAGTCCTACTTGTAGTCTGAGTTAAGTCCCTTCATGAAGCGAGGTATGCGGCTTTATCTCTGTCGCTACATCCTCAGTGCGTAGCGTGCTAGCTGTGTGAACTTGTTCGAGGTAGTCGACCTTGGTGATTACCTTGCTTGATGCTCTGAAGTCCTCCTTCTTAAGATCCATGATTCCTTCTGCACGTGATCTTGTGGAATGCTGGTGTAATTCTTCCCAAGTGATATCTTGAGGGCTCTCTTGCGTGGCACAGAAGTTCTCCCACCATTCGGCGGCTGTTCCCTTCAACTGATGAGAAGCGTAGAGTACCTTCTCATTTCCTATGCATTGAGCTATGTGTAGCTTCCTCTCAATTGACCTTAACCAATCATCGGCCTCCAATGGATTGGCATTCCTAGAGAAAGTGGGTGGGTGAGTCCTCATGAACTCTGACAGTCTTGTATTTAGGCGTTGTCCCTGATTGACTTGATTAGCTGTGGCCTGAGTAGTGACGTGTTGCATTTGTTGCATCATAGCATGCATCAACTGAGTCTGAGCAGCAAGAAATGCTCCAAAATTCTGCATATCAACTGGCGGTGCTGGTGTTCCATCATTGGGGTTTTCTGCTGGGCGAGATCCACTTCCATTGCTTCCAAAGTTTCCGCGGGTATTCACCATCTGTCGATTTGTTCTAGGTTTTAGAGATGAGGGGGAAACAAGAATAGACAAGTAATATGGAACTTATGCGGGGCGAAAGGTGTAACCTTAAGGTCCAACTTTATTATTGATATCAATAACTTGGTATGGTTGCTTACAATGCCTAAGGGCCTTGCAACACATCTTGCACACTCGACAAACAATGAAAATCCAAATCGAACTAACACCGAGTCTAACGCCTAAAGGGTGACTCTTTATTCTATGACGCAACTTCGGCGAAGGATTCTCACTATAGAACCTATGCTCACTCATCGAGAAAACCTCCACGGCTGGTACGGATCTTTGCGGCATAGGCGCGAAAGCGATTGCCATGTCCGGCAATTTGTGTCATCTGTGGTAGTCGAAGAAGCGATGTCCTCATCGAGATCGACTCCTCGGATCTGGCTCGTGTAGCTCGAAATCTTGGCTCTGGTTGCAGTCCGTATAAAGCCATCTCCAACTCGTCAATCCTTCGCGAAGGTGTGACACATACTCTTGAGCTTCCCGCCATCTATTCTTCTCTGTCGTGATCTCCTTGCGGGCCTTACCGTAGCTCTTTGCTTGTATCATCGAGTACATCCTCTGGCGACAACAAGTCATGCCAATTTGTGTAACCATGGCATCCTCATCCGAGAATCGCCTTGGTCAAGAAGGTTATTGCTGCTTGTGGTGATAACGGAACACCGTGCTCTCCAACTCTCTGGCGTAGATACGGGTAATGTGCCGCATTGCTCGTCGTGATACTTCTTGGATACCCATCTGCATTGTAGACCTCCTGGCAGTGCAGTGTATCGGGCGATTGCCTGGGCCCTTCTTCCTAGCAGGTACCTCAATCTTCACGTCACAAGCCTTGATCAATCCTGCTTCTCTGATCACTTCCACTTGGTATTGCGGCTTCTCAAAATCTCCGAGAGTCTGAAGCATATGCCAAAGTTCCGCGGTGTGACCAACCTCTAGATCAACGTAGTTGAACTCTCCCTCCATCTGTCACAAGAGTGCTCACGTAAGAACTCGGAATTTTTAAATTGTGACTAGGTAAGGAAAAATTCAGCAAGAGACAAGAAAAGAGAGAAGGGGGTAAGTCGAGATGTCATTTCTTATCTTGACAAATTTTTAGCTTTAGAAAATAGGTTTTATCCTCACTACGACCATTCTAGCTTAGGGTTGAGCCTACGGTCAGCCTGGCTCTGATACCACCTCTGTCGGGACCCCGAATTTGCAAATCCGGACCCTCTGTGTATTCAGCACTAGTCCAGGAACACGCTAGTGTACACAGTCTTAACATCGGTAAATATCACAATCATACCACTCGATACTAATAAGGTATTTTTGCAGTAAGAGCATTTAGCAAGTATCATAAGTAGATTCGAAAGCAGTAGTAACAAGTAAAGCATAAATAACTTTTCAAAGGTTTAGTAAACATCTTTCCCATCCTAATCCACATTTCTATCAACATCATTATTAATCAACCCAACCTTTCCAATCCAAGTTACTTTTGAGAAAGTCTAACCCTTGATTGTAATTCGGCGATGTCCAATACCGCGGACACGGCTATTCGAATAGATTTTATACTCTGCAGAGGTTATGCACTTTACCCACAAGATACGGTCAAACACCACAAAGGCGAGTTCCCGTAACAAAGTCTTTCGGAAACCTCTAACAATACAAGTGGTCCTCCCCGGTTGTTGCACACTAACCCTTCCCTTAGCTAAGGCGAAGTCTAGGCCAACCAACCGTTAGATGGGTACCTGGCCTCACTCAGATGCGCTCCCGTACAACTTACACAAAGGGTGTAGTTGACCTCCTGAGGTCCCACAGGTACGTTATTAGCAACTTAATCAAATAGGTCCGTCCCATTACAGACATGTGGTTGCAAGATTGACTCAGTTCAAAGGCTTGCAAGGTGAAGTCCTTAGGGTGACCAGGGCAAGACTACCCGAAGAACCAAAATAACATTCCCGGTGCCACAACTGACCCACCTGATCATTCTTGCCACATGCCCCGGTCAAAAGCTATTTATCAAACCCCAGTTGATTACCATGCACCACGTGCCATCAACATCACATGATACTTTTCCGAAACAGGTTCAATATATCATTAAGTCAATATTAACATTTGATGGTCCAAAATCATGTCACGTGGCAAGGCTAAGCATGCTACATCGGTCTAACTACCCATGTTGGCAAATTAATAATGTCCAACTAATAATCCACAACTAGGGTGACAAGGGGTCATGGCACATATTTAAGTAATCAAGGTGTCATACAGCAATTAGGCATTTATCTAATTTCTCATATTTAAATAAAGTATTTTCTAATTGAACTAGCATGCAATAATTTGAACCAAAATAGGTTTCAAATTGTGAATAATGTGATGAAAAATTGGCTTGATCTTGTGCTGAAAAATTGGTTAGGATTAACCTTGCAAAATTGCTTGCATGAAGGACCAAACATTCAAACATCCAAAAACAGAAACTTTGCATTTCTTGTAAGAACCAAATAACTAAAAATCGCGTTTTTAGCATGTATGACTGGACCAAACTTTTGGTCTGTCATAAACGTGATTTTGATGCTTTTACGCTTGTACAAGAAATCGCGTTTTTCCATGTATGACGGACCAAATTTTACGATCTGTCATACACGTGACTTTTGGTGACTTCGTTTTCCCATGCATGACGGACCAAATTTTTGGTCCGCCATACACATGCTTTTGGCGATCTCGCTTTTCCCATGCATGACGGACCAAATTTTTGGTCCGCCATACACATGCTTTTTAGCGATCTCGTTTTTCCCATGCATGACGGACCAAATATTTTGGTCCGCCATACACATGCTTTTAGCGATCTGTCCTGCGTGAATGGTGTTTGCTCAATTAGGGTTTTGAAGCGATTTGAAATTGATTTTTGATCTGTTTTTGAGATTATGAAATTTGTGAGAATTTCATGATGCTTGAAGTGGAATTTATGCAATGCTCATGTGAGTAGTTGCATGAACTAATGTTGAGTCAAGTCGCGGACTTGTGCTCGAAATTGTTTTGTGGTTTGTTCAAGTGCAGGTATTGCTCGAGGGCGAATGTGGTCGATGACGGGACCGGAACTAGGTTCATGGAGGAACTGAGGTTCGGGACTAGGTTCAGGAGGAACTGAGGTCTTGGTGGTCAAGGATGTCATGCGGGACGTTCGGGCTAAGAGAATGGTTCACATGAAGAATGGTTAGTCACGTGAGAATGGCAGGAGGTCATTCGCGTGCAAAGTGTTAGTCACGCGAGTATGGCAGGTGGCCATACGCGTGCAAAGTGTCAGTCACGTGAGTATGGTAGGGTTACCATACGCGTGCAAGAGTTGTACTCGGCCAGGTTGGGCCAAGTAGAGTTGTGTTGGATACAGATTCCTTCTAGGGAATAGGAATCGTATTCAGAACTCTTTGTGGGTTGGTGCTTTAAATAGGTGGGGTCTCTGTTGAAAGGCACCAAGCGAGCTAAACGCATCAAGCCTTGAGCTTGGTTTTAGGGTTTGTACTCTTTTGATGAGAGTATTTTAGACAAAGAAATAAAGATCAATTCTTCAAAGATTTTTGCGTGCTCTGATAACCACGTAAACTCACAGTGTTTTCTGTTTTGGTTCTTGTTTGCATGCTTGTTCTAATTCTAGATTGGTTTTTGATCGTAGAGTTTCATCTTGATTTAATCCATCAAAAACTGTTCTAGGGTATTGATTTAGAGTTTCTCAAAGTCTAGTTGATTAATCTTTTGAAGATCTTGTTTAATCTTGAAGTTTTGATTAGATTGATTCTCGTCAAGTTCTGAAACAGCAAGCTTGCGAAGCTCATAACTTTTGATCCGTAAGTCCGATCGAGCTGATTCTTTTTGGGTTTGATTCGTATTGGAATCTAGTTTCTTGTGTCCAAATTTCAGATCGTTCCGTCGGTTGGATCTCCAGGAATTCGCATTTTACTGAATCTCTGTCATTCTATTTTGTCGAAAACGAGGCAATTATTTGGTTCTGTTCTGGGGTGAACTTTTAATAGATCGAGAATTTGGTTTTAGCTTCTGCACAATCATTCACCCCCCCTCTGATTGCTATATTCGTATACTTCGATCCTACAAGTGGTATCAGAGCAAGGTTTCTCTAATCTATCTTAACCGGTGATTAGATCAATGGATCGTTATTCGACAAAACCATGTGTGTTCGATGGTGTTGATTTTCAGTTTTGGAAGGCCAAGATGGAGGCGTTCATCCAAGCACAGGGCTTCACAATTTGGGAGAAGGTCTACAAGCCATATGAAGTCACATAAGCGACAACGTCAACGACACCAATCGCACACATGTTGAAGCAAATAGCAAAGCGCGCAACTTGATCATCCAAGGCTTGGGACGCAGCGACTTTGATCGTGTGGTTCATCTTCGATCCGCATATGAGGTATGGAAATCTCTTTGTGATTACCATGAGGGTTCTAACTTTGTCAAAGAGGTTCGCCAAGATATTTACAAAAAGAATACATGCGTTTTGAGATGAAACCTAGTGAATCATGTAGATGACTTCTTTGCACGTTTCAATAAAATTCTTAGCAATCTACGTGCCGTTGGAGTTAGCTACACCGATGCTGAAAATGCTCGACACGTGCTGAGTGCTTTGGACATGTCAGGGTGGGAGATGAAAGTAACATCTATACAAGAATCTACTACCATGAGCACACTCACATTAGATGTTCTTTACTCTAAGTTGAAAACTCATGAGTTGGATGTTCTTGCCAGGAAGGGTAACATTAAATCAATTGCTTTGATCTCTAACCTAACATGTCAAATGCAAATTCTTCTTCTAGCTTTGTCTTGTCTTCCATGTCTTCTTTAACGGATGAGCAACTTGAAGAGTTTCTGAAGAAGATCTGGCACTACTCTCTTCTCGCTTTAACAAAGCTTTGCGAGAATGTGAGAATGAGAAAGAGAGGTGGTCCTCCAAGATGCTATGAGTGTGGTGACCTCAACCATATTCGCACAAATTGTCCTAAGCTTGCGGGAAAAACATCAAAGGAGGAGAAGGACAACGACGAAGGAATGAGAAGAAAAGGTTCTCGTCAAATGATAGGAAGAAGAAGAGCTTCATCAACCGCAAGGTGGTTCACGAGTTCTTTCCGCTCTTGAACAAGTCAATTTGAGCGATGTGGACTCGGAGAGCAGCGAAGATGATGCAACTCCAAGCAAGCATGATTTGATAGGATTATGTCTCATGGCAAGCGACAAGGATAGCTTCAGGGGCGACCACGACAGCGACTTCAATGAGGTAAATCCCTCTTATGATGAATTAGCTATTGCTGTTGCTCGTCTTGGAAAATTGCTTGACAAACGTGATAAGAAAATTAAGAAACATGATTTCATTATTGAATCATTGAATGCTGAAATTGCTAGACTTAAGACTTTGATTCCTAGTGATGATACTTGCAAGAGTAGTGCTATCGCACGCTGTACCGTTGGAAGTGATTCCAACGGTATAGCATGTTTCACTAGGTATTAAGTGTGTTCATTTATATTTTGTAGGTTTCATAAGTTTCATGATGTCTCACATGTAAATAGGTTTTACAAATAAGTTTCATGGATAAGTTTTATTATATTTCACGGATAAGTTTTATTAGGTTTCATGGATAAGTTTCATGATATTCCATGGATAAGTTTAATTAGATTTCACGGATAAGTTTCATGATGTTTCGCAGATAAATTTCATTAGGTTTCATGGATAAGTTTCATGATATTTCATTAGGTTTCACGGATAAGTTCCATGATATTTCACGGACAAGTTTCATTAGGTTTCACGGATAAGTTCCATGATATTCCACGGATAAGTTTCATTAGGTTTCACGGATAAGTTTCATGATATTTCACCGTTAAGTTTCATTAGGTTTCACATACAAGTTTCATTAGATTTCACGTATTAGTTTCATCGGGTTTCACGGATAAGTTTCATGATATTTCACGAATAAGTTTCATAATATTTCACGGATAAGTTTCATTAGGTTTCACGGATAAGTTTCATGTGTTAAGTTTCAAGGTTTCATGAGTTTCATTATAATGTTTCACGAGTTTCGGTGATAAGTTTCATGAGTTTCGGTGTTAAATTTCATAAAACATTAGGAAAATTCATGAAACTTATTTTACTGAGATAAGTTTCATCAGATTTCACGAATAAGTTTCATTAGGTTTCACGGATAAGTTTCATTAGGTTTCATGGATGAGTTTCATGGATAAGTTTCATTATTTTTATTAAATTTGAAAATAAAATGTAGCAGTGCAATGCAATTTTTAGCGTGAATTTCTCTGAGTTGCACCATTAAGAGACTAAATGCTGCGTAAACTACAACCCCATCAGGCCATCACGAGCAGATGATGTTGATAACCTGGACGGTTGGACCCACCTGTCATTCTATGATGCGCTTCCGTCGCATTTGGTCACTGATAAAGGAAGGAAGCAACAATGTAGGCAGGATTAAAGTAAGATCAGGACGACACGAGAAAAAGGCGCCGCCGCGTGGGGGGTGTAGGGATGGAGTTCGCGCGGTGTGGTCTCTTCCGTTAGTTTGCCTTAGAACGGTATACCGTTCTTTAGACTTTCCCTACTTGCAAATCATGTGACTTA
Organism: Rhipidocladum racemiflorum; assembly: GCA_036346355.1. Lineage (NCBI taxonomy): Eukaryota > Viridiplantae > Streptophyta > Magnoliopsida > Poales > Poaceae > Rhipidocladum > Rhipidocladum racemiflorum. The sequence continues at coordinate 29,869,243 of CM070571.1, forward strand.
ATTTACAATGAGCTCACCTTGCTTAGGAAAGAACATGCTCTTTTGTTGCATCTAAATGAGAAAAATGAGAAACATGTTGTACATGCTAGTTTGTTCCACGATGATTTGCATAGTTCAACTTCTTGTTCTAAATGCTCAACTCTTGAATTAAAATTGAAAGATGCAAATGCTAGGGTTTCTCAATTAACTAATAATTTGCTTTCACATGAAATTCTCTCATGCTCAACTTGTCGCAAGCAAAAAGGAAAAGTAGATGTTCCCTGCAATAATTGTTTAACTCTTGCTAAGAAAGTTGATTACTTGCAAAATTCTTTGGAACGTTTCACTAATGGCAAGAAGAAGTTGAACATGATTTTGGATCAATCTAAGGTTAGCACAAACAAGAGAGGTTTAGGTTTTGATCCTTATGCCACATATGAAACTAAACCTCAGACCTTTGTTGTTCGTGCTCCTTGCAAAATTGAGTTATCTAATGAGCCTAAGAAAATTGCTTTTCAATCTGTGGTTTTTATCTTCTACTATGATGAATGCAAAATGTGCTTTTCTTGTTAAAGCTAAACATCATGTCAAGTACACTTGCACTCATTGTGGTAGAGATGGACACTTAGTAGATTTTTGTTTTAGACTAGCCAAACAAAGAAAAGAAGGAAAGAACTAAGGCTAGGTCAAATTTCAGCAAAGCACATTTTTATGCGCCTAGAGTGATGAAAACACCTTACATTCCTAGAAACATGGGAAAAGGCAAATCTGATTTTGTGCATAAAAATTATCGTGTTGTACCCTCTTTGTTGTGCGTCGTGTGTCTCAAGATCGATTCCCAAAAATCTCATTCCTAACCTGATCTTGAGACCTCAACATGCTTTGCTATGTTGGCTTCTTGCGCGAGGAAGGAGAACATATGGCTAGTGGATTCCAGATGCTCACGCCACATGTCCGGTGATAAGAATTGGTTCTCCTCCCTCACTCGTGCATCTCGTGCTGAAAGTGTTACTTTTGGAGATGCTTCTTCCTCTTTTGTTGTGGCAAAAGGTACAGTAAAGGTAAGTGACAAGTTTATGTTCAAAGATGTAGCTCTTGTTGAAAATTTGAAATATAACTTGCTTTACATCTCTCAAATGCTTGATGAAGATCTTGAGATAAGCTTTAAGAAAAATGAATGCAAAGTGCTAGATGCTTGAGTGATCTTGTGTTCAAAATTTCGTTTTGGAAGAGTCTTTAAAGCTGATTTTGATGCATCACATTCTTTTAAGCAAAGGTGTCTAATTGCCAATGTTTCTAAAGATTTATTATTTTGGCCTCGTAGACTTGGTCATGTTGGTTTTAATTATCTTACTCGTGTAAGTTGTTTAGATCTTATACGTTGCTTGCCTAAGCTTAAGGGTGATAGCAATCTATTATGTTCTTCTTGTAGACATGGTAAGATGATTGCAGGTTCACATCCACCTCTTACCATAGTGATGACAAAGCGCTCGGGGACAGCTTCTACATCTTGATACTGATTGGACCATCTCGAGTCCAATCCTTTGGAGGCAAATGGTATGTGCTTGTGATTGTTGATGATTTTTCTAGATACTCTTGGGTATACTTTATGGCATCTAAGGATGAGGCTTTTAGTCATTTTAGAAGTCTTGTTCTTAGGCTTTCTATTGATCATCCAGGAGCTCTCAAAGCTATTAGAAGTGATAATGGGCTGAATTCAAAAATGCTTCTTTTGATCACTTTTGTCTTGAAAAGGAATTGATCATCAATTTTCATCTCCTAGAGTGCCTCAACAAAATGGTGTAGTTGAAAGGAAAATAGAACGTTGGTTGATATGGCTAGAACCATGTTAGATGAACATCACACTCCTAGAAACTTTTGGGCTGAAGCGATTTCAACTGCATGTTATGTTTCAAACCGTGTGTTTTTGAGATCAAAATTGGGTAAGACTCATATGAGCTTGGTTTGGACACAGGCCCTCTTGTTTCTCACTTTAGGGTTTTGGATGCAAATGCTTTGTCTTGAAATCTGGAAATCTTGATAAATTTGAAGCTAGATCAATGGATGGCTTTTTCCTTGGATATCCTGCTCATACTCGTGGCTATCGTGTGCTTGTTTTGGAGACTAACAAAATTGTGGAAACTTGTGAAGTTACTTTTGATGAGGCTAGTCCAGGCACTAGTCCAAGTGATGCAGTCTGACGCATATGTTCGGGGAGAAAATCTTTGAAGATAATGATGATGTTGAAGATGAGGTCTTGACTCTTTCTAATGCACAACAAGTCATAGCACCTTTGGCACCTACTACTACATCACCTACAACTAACCATCCTCAAGCTACAACATCATCTCGTACATGCTGAAAATGAAGAAGGAGAAGGAGAAGTCTCAAAAGCCAATGCTCCCTTGCACATTCGAGAAAATGCATCCATCTGAACAAATGATTGGAGACCTAAATGAGAGAGTCACTCGATCCAGGTTTATTCATTCGACACTCATACTCATTCTGCTTTAGTTGCTTCTTTTGAACCCAAAGATATATCTCATGCATTATCGGCGAATCTTGGATCAATGCCATGCATGAAGAATTAGAGAATTTTGAGCAGAAATAAAGTTTGGAAACTTGTCTCACCACCTCCAGATTTTAATGTTATTGGAACTAGATGGGTTTTCAAAATAAACAAAGTGAGGATGGTGTTGTTGTTAGAAACAAGGCTAGATTGGTTGCTCAAGGTTACACTCAAATTGAAGGCTTAGATTTTGATGAAACCTTTGCTCCTGTTGCTAGAATTGAAGCCATTAGAATCCTTTTAGCTTTTGCTGCATCCAAAGGTTTCAAATTGTATCAAATGGATGTGAAAAGTGCTTTTCTGAATGGCTACATAAATGAGGATGTTTATGTCAAGCAACCACCTGGTTTTGAAAATCCAAAGTTTCCAAATCATGTGTTCAAACTAACAAAAGCTTTGTATGGTTTGAAACAAGCCCCTAGAGCATGGTATGATAGGCTAAAAACCTTTTTACTTGAAAAGGGCTTTTTAATGGGAAAGGTTGACAAAACTCTCTTTTTACTCAAGCAAGGCAATGATCAACTATTCGCTCGGTTATGTTGATGATATTATCTTTGGTGGTTCATCTCATGTTTTAGTGTCTGAGTTTTCGAAACAATGAGGAAGGAGTTTGAGATGAGTATGATGGGTGAGTTGACATACTTTTTGGGATTTCAAATCAAGCAAGCGAAGGATGGTACTTTTGTGCATCAAAGCAAATATACAAGAGACTTGCTACATCGTTTTGGGATGGAAAACAATAAGCCGATCATGACACCTATGGAGAGCACTTGCGCACTTGACTCGATGAAGATGGTGAGCCGGTTGATCAAAAGGAATATAGAAGCATGATAGGTTCACTTTTGTACCTCACTGCATCAAGGTCGGATATACAATTTGCTGTGTGCTTGTGTGCTCGTTTTCAAGCTTCCCCACGTGCTTCACATCGACAAAATTTGTCAAAAGGATTTTCAGGTATCTTCATGGAACTCAAGATTTTGGCATTTGGCTTTGCTTCCTCATGCATTAGTTTGAGATCTTTTCTCGATGCTGATTTTGGAGGATGTAGAATTGATAGGAAGAGCACTTCTGGTTCATGTCACTTCTTGGGAAATTCTCTCATTGCATGGTCATCTAGAAAACAATCTTACATTTGCACAATCAAGCTGCTGAATCTGAATATGTGGTCAGCCGCTAGTTGTTGTTCTCAAATTCTTTGGATAGTAGCTACACTAAAAGATTATGGGGTTAATTTGGATAGTGTTCCTCTTTTGTGTGATAACACTAGTGCAATTTGCATTGCTAAGAACCCCGTGCAACACTCTAGAACAAAACACATTGACATCAGATTTCACTTTCTTAGAGATCATGTTGAAAAGGCAACATTGTGCTTCATCATGTGGATCTTGAACATCAATTGGCGAGACATTTTCACAAAACCTTTGTCTTCTTCTCGTTTTGCTTTTATTCGGGGAGAACTTGGAATTGTTCATCCAATGGGTTTGTTTTGAGAGGGAGTTTCTTTGCCAAGTTCTTTCACTTGATGAGCTCACTTTATCATATTTCTTTATATGTTATGTAATTGAGCTAATATATGATAATCTAATTGTCTCACTTGAACTAAAAATGACATTGTGGAATTCCTCGGGTGATTGCCTATAGCTAAATACTCTGTGATATCTTACTCTTCTAGGCTTGTTATTGAATCTTCTTGACAAATTTGGGCTATGAAGCAAGTGTGTTTTCAGCTTTATTCTTTCATAAGACCTCTTAATCACTCTTGCATGTTTTACAATCAAAGAAAAAGAAAAGAAAAGGGAATAAAAAAGGGGTAGTTAAAAGCTAAAGCTTGAGTTATTTGCTTCAAGCATGCTTCCTTAAAATGGTTAAGATGTATGCTTCAAGCATGCCATTCCCTCAAAAACAAGATGTATGCTTCAAGCATGCCAATCCAAGGAAATAAAAGAAGTATGCTTCAAGCATGCCACATGCGATTCTTGTTTAAAGATTAATTTGGTCTACTAGATTGGAGTTGAAATCACTTGCTCGCCTGAGTTGTTAGTTGTTTCAATTTTTGAGCTTTTGTTCTTCTACTGAGATCTTGCTTAGTACTTGGCTATAGTTGACTGAATTGAGGTTGAGATGCATGTCATTCCCTAACTTGTTAAAATCACATCAAGATCATGTATTTTGCATATTATGTGATATATAAGGTTATATGATCGAATGAGCTCATCTTTTCTATTTTGGCACTCCTTTGTTTCTCATTGTGAAATCATTCTTTGCAAAAGAAAAATTTTGAACAAATTCTCTCTTTTGTACTCTTGATGAATCCATTGTCAAAGGGGAGAAATTTGGGAATCGTTGAAAAGTTTAAGAAAAAGGGGAGAAGAAAAAGGGGATTTGTTTACGGCATATTGTGAGAAGTTTGGAGATTTTTAGGAATTTTGGACACATTGCACATTCACACACATTTTCCTTCTCAGGGGGAGATTTTGTTTTGCATTTTGGTCAAAGGGGAATTCTGTGTTTTTCTCTTTTTGGTCCTTGATCTTTTGGATTTCAAAATCTTTTGTAAAGTGAATGCCAAATGTTCAATTCTATTTGGTGTTGCCAATGTTTTCATCAAGGGGGAGATTGTGAATAATGTGATGAAAAATTGGCTTGATCTTGTGCTGAAAAATTGGTTAGGATTAACCTTGCAAAATTGCTTGCATGAAGGACCAAACATTCAAATATCCAAAAACAGAAACTTTGCATTTGCGCCGAACCAAATAACTAAAAATCGCGTTTTTCGCATGTATGACGGACCAAACTTTTTGGTCTGTCATAAACGTGATTTTGATGCTTTTACGCTTGTACAAGAAATCGCGTTTTTTCCATGTATGACGGACCAAATTTTCTGGTCTGTCATACACAGGCTTTTGGTGACTTCGTTTTTCCCATGCATGACAGACCAAATTTTTTGGTCCGCCATACACATGCTTTTTGGCGATCTCGCTTTTCCCATGCATGACGGACCAAATTTTTTGCTCCGCCATACACATGCTTTTTGGCGATCTCGTTTTTCCCATGCATGACGGACCAAATTTTTTGGTCCGCCATACACATGCTTTTGGCGATCTGTCCGGCGTGAATGGTGTTTGCTCAATTAGGGTTTTGAGCGATTTGAAATTGATTTTTGATCTGTTTTTGAGATTATGAAATTTGTGAGAATTTCATGATGCTTGAAGTGGAATTTATGCAATGCTCATGTGAGTAGTTGCATGAACTAATGTTGAGTCAAGTCGCGGACTTGTGCTCGAAATTGTTTTGTGGTTTGTTCAAGTGTAGGTATTGCTCGAGGGCGAATGTGGTCGATGACGGGACCGGAACTAGGTTCATGGAGGAACTGAGGTTCGGGACTAGGTTCAGGAGGAACTGAGGTCTTGGTGGTCAAGGATGTCATGCGGGACGTTCGAGCTAAGAGAATGGTGCACATGAAGAATGGTTAGTCACGTGAGAATGGCAGGAGGTCATTCGCGTGCAAAGTGTTAGTCACGTGAGTATGGCGGTGGCCATACGGCGTGCAAAGTGTCGATCACGTGAGTATGGTAGGGTTACCATACGCGTGCAAGAGTTGTACTCGGCCAGGTTGGGCCAAGTAGAGTTGTGTTGGATACAGTTCCTTCTAGGAATAGGAATCGTATTCGTAACTCTTTAATGGGTTGGTGCTTTAAATAGGTGGGGTCTCTGTTGAAAGGCACCAAGCGAGCTAAGCGCATCAAGCCTTGAGCTTGGTTTTAGGGTTTGTACTCTTTTTAAGAGACAATTTTAGAAAATAAATAAAGATCAATACTTAAAATATTTTTGCGTGCTCACAAGAACCACGTCGCTCTGATGTTTTCTGTTTTGGTTCTTGTTTGCATGCTTGTTCTAATTCTAGATTGGTTTTTGATCGTTGAGTTTCATCTTGATTTAATCCATCAAAAACCGTTCTAGGGTATTGATTTAGAGTTTCTCAAAGTCTAGTTGATTAATCTTTTGAAGATCTTGTTTAATCTTGAAGTTTTGATTAGATTGATTCTCGTCAAGTTCTGAAACAGCAAGCTTGCGAAGCTCATAACTTTTGATCCGTAAGTCCGATCGAGCTTATTCTTTTTGGGTTTGATTCGTATTGGAATCTAGTTTCTTGTGTCCAAATTTCAGATCGTTCCGTCGGTTGGATCTCCAGGAATTCGCGTTTTACTGAATCTCTGTCATTCTATTTTTGTCGAAAACGAGGCAATTATTTGGTTCTGTTCTGGGGTGAACTTTTAATAGATCGAGAATTTGGTTTTAGCTTCCGCACAATCATTCACCCCCCCCCTCTGATTGCTATATTCGTATACTTCGATCCTACACAAAATAGGATCAACATGGTCAAAGCATAACTTGCCTTCAAAAAGTACTTATTCTTGGTCTTGAACTGGCTCCTGGGTCAACACTTCTCCTTCGAAGCCTTCGGGCACTTCAACGTCTACTCGTAAAGCGTGCAAATAGCAATACACGAATAAACAACAGGCAAAAAGTGTTCAACATCCAAATAAAATCCATAAACAGAGAGAACATAATTTTATGAATTTTTAGGAACTGGAATCGTTCAAATCGGAGTTAAAATGCAAAAGTTATAATTATTTAAAGTTTAAATAATCAATTAAATAATATTACAGAGAAAAACTTTAGTCCAAAAATTAAATAAAATTAATAATTAGGTAGATCTCAATTTTATACAAATTTAGAAATTTGAATCACTCAAATCAGAGTTGAAAAGCAAAAGTTATAAGCGTTTGAAGTTTGAAACAAAATCTGAAATCATTATTTCGAATTTAATAAATCATTTTCTTTTCGGAAATTAATTATTGCATCAGCGAGACACGTGGCAGCCTCGATTGGGCGGTGGCGTCGGTAGTTTATGGGCGTGGTCCATGGTTTGGCTCGGTCCACCGTGGACTCGGTCCACGGCTCCACGTCGTCGACAGTGGGTCCCCTCGGGTGGCGTCATTCTTTGGCGTCGGCGAGGCTCGACCACGCAGTCTTTGATAGGTGGGACCCACTGGTAGCGTCATTCTTGACATCGGCGCTCGGTGAGACGGCCGATGGCCCGTGACATCTTGCGCCATGGCGTCGGCGTGGCGTCATGGTGCGATGTGGGTGGGCGTGACATCACGGAGCCAGCGTGTCGGCGTCCTACACGCAGCGGCGTGGGCCACGGCGCTGACCGCGGCGGTCAATCTCCCGCACATGTGGCTAGATCTCGGCCGTTGATTTGAAAATCAACGGCCCAGATTGGATCTGGACTCACGCGTTTGGGGTGAACGTGTTTGCTCTAGACCGTTGGATCTAGATCCAACGGTCAAGATTGGATCTGGGATTTTGGACGGGATCTCACCGTGGGATGACGTGGCGTGATCTGGGACGTTGGATCTGGATCGGACGGCTGAGGGAGCTCGAAGTCCGGCGATGGCGAGCGGCGGCGCTGGGTCACCGGCGCAGGGGACGATGACCTAGCCGACGGCGTTTCGGACGCGCTCCGGCGACGTGGGTGGTGCTCACCGACGCGACTTGCTCTCACGGTTCCAGATCTGGGGTCAACGGCGACGGAGGACGACGGAGACGGCGGCTATCGGCGAAAAACCGCGGCTGCTCCTTCTCCTAACTCCGGCGAGCTCCAGCGGCGCAACCACGGCGGCTCAGGCGAGGTGAGTTAGGGCTACGGGTGCGCAATGAAGCGGCGATCCCGACACGGGTGGCGGCGCAATAAATAGGGCCCTCGACGTCCGTGAAATGCACGGAAACCGAGGTCCTCCCCGTTCTGCGGGCGAGTCCGTGGCGTCTCGGATTGGGTGGCGTGGCAGCGCCGCGGCCGTTGGATCGAGATCCAGCGGTGCGTGGATTTGGGTTCGGTCAGACTCGAGCCGGTGGTGGCGCTCGGTCGGGCTCGGGTCGGCGGCGTGGCTCAATCGTGGCCGTTGGATCTTGATCCAACGGTCACGCTGTAGGGTTCGGCCAGTGGGTTCGGCTCAACCAGCGGCTCGGGTCGGGTTGGTCGGACTCGAACTCGAGTCGACTTAGGCTTTCGGTCGGAGGAACGATGTAGGCAGTTCGATTTTCAATGATTTAATATTTAAAATAATTCCCAGTAATTTATTTAATTCAAGAAAAATAGCAAAATACTCAGAAAAATTCTGGAAAATATTTTAGGGCATTTGGGACTCAAATAAAATATTTTCAACAAAACTTTATTTGAAAATTTAATTTCTTTAATTATTTCAATATGGAATAAATTCAAATAAATCCAAATAAATTTCAGAAAATTCCAAAAATTCACCAAAGTGCCAAATCACACATAAATTTAAGAAAAGCAAAATTTTGGGGTGTTACAGCTTTGTACCTAGCTATACATGTTGGACAAGGCACGGTGAAGAGGAGATCATACTTCAACGTGATAATGTCGGCGGCAGCGGCTAAAGATATGGCAGCTGACATCGGTTATGGATCCGATGAGGATAGGTTGGCCGTTGATGATGACAATAATCTAGCTCAAATGTTGCGCGATGTAGAAGGAAACTACACTAGTCAGAGAGAGTTTAATCAATTCAAGGGTTTGCTGGAGGACTCGGAGATACCTTTGTTCCTGGGTTGCAAAGAGGAATACACTAAGTTGCACACTGTGCTTTCACTACTGAAATTGAAGGGAACCAATGGTTGGTCCGACAAGAGTTTCACGGCGTTGCTACATCTCTTAGCGGACATGCTTCCAGAGGAAAACGTGTTGCCTAAGACCATGTATTTTGCCAAGAAGGTTGTTTGTCCCTTGGGATTGGAGGTAGAAAGAATACATGCGTGTCCAAACGACTGTATACTCTATCGCAAAGACTATGCAGATACACAAGTAAATTCGGTGTGCAAAGCATCAGATACAAGCATAAGGGCGAGGACAGCGAAGGCATAGAGGTGAAGAAAGGAGCTCCCGTTAAAGTGACGACTGTATACTCTATCGCAAACGACTGTATACCCCATCAAATCATGCTTACTTGGAGTTGCATCATCCTCGCTGCTCTCCGAATCCACATCTCTCAAATTGACTTGTTCAAGAGTGGAAAGAACTCGGTGGACAACTTTGCGGTCGATGAAGTTCTTCTTTTTCTTATCACTTGGAGAGAACTTCTTTTCTTTTCTTTTCTTCTGTCATTGTCCTTCTCCTCCCTTGATGCTTTTCCTGCAAGTTTAGGACAATTTGGACGAATATGGTCGAGATCTCCACACTCATAGCATCTTGGAGGACCACCACTACCTTTGTTCCTGATTCTCACATTCTGCAAAGCTTTGTTAAAGCGAGAAGGCAGTAGTGACAAGTCTTCTTCTGAGAATTGCTCAATCTGTTCATCGGTTTGTGAAGATAAGAAAGATAGAGCAAAACTTGAAACAGCAACATTATGAGATATGCTAGATTGAGATGTCAAAGCAATTGATTTATGATCATTCTTTCTAGCAAGAACATCTAATTCATGAGTTTTCAACTTGGAATAAAGAACATCTAATGTAAGTGTACTCATGACAGTAGATTCTCTAATGGATGTAACTTTCATCTCCCAAATAGACATGTCTAATGCACCAAGCAATTGTCTAGCATTAGCAGCATCATCAAAGCTAACTCCAACAGCACGAAGATTACTAAGAATTTTATTGAAGCGTGCAAAGAAGTCATCTAACGACTCACTGGGTTTCATCTCAAATCGCATGTAATCCTTTTTGTAAATATCTTGGCAAACCACTTTGACAGTGTTACAACCCTCATGGTAATCACAAAGAGATTTCCATACCTCATATGCGGATCGAAGATAAACCACTCGATCAAAGTCTGTGATACTACGGAATGACGGTATGAGTCATTTTCGATGTCGGCATTAAGGTACGACTTTGGTGTCATGTTTTTGCGCCTTTCTGTGAGTTTGGGCTTTTTCGGGGGAGAATTTGGGCTTTCTAGAGGGGAATTGGGCCTTCCGGGGGAGTTCGGGCCTTGGGGGGTCTATTTGGGCCGAAGGTGAGACATAATTGGGCCATGTGGAGGTGGACTAGGATAGCAACCCTGCTTCCCTAGCCCTTTGTGCGCCCCCCTCCCCACATGCGACCCTCCACCTCCCCACACAAACCTAGCCGCCTCCCCCTCCACCCCCTTGCGCCTCCACCCTTCCCCTTCCTCCTCCACCTCCTCTAGCCAACCCTAGGTGAGATCCAACCCCTTCCCTTGCTGCCATGCCCTTCCATACCGTTGTCCTCGCCATTGGGAAGCTCCACGATGAGAAGATCCGGCGGGATTGGCGTGTGGAAGGAGATCGGGCAACCGGGAGGAGTTTTCATCGGTTCATCGTTCGTCGGGCTAAGGTATGGTGATAGGAGATCCCTGGGGTTGGTCTAGGTGTTGTGGTAGAGGGTATTTCAATGCTTTTAGATCAAGTGGTGGTGCTGCGATTGGGTAGATTGGATGAAAACTAGAGTTTGCCATGTTCTCTGTTTCGGGCAGATTGTGCACTCGACATAGGGTTTGAGTTTTTGCGATCTTAGAGTCGGAATTTGATTGGCCGCCTGTTGAGAAAGTTGTAGGTAACTTCAATACCTTTAATTGGACACCAAGAACGTCTAATTACGCCCAGCCATTTGAAAGTTATGGTCGTTTTACCGAATGGGTTCAAATCTGTGACGTAATTGGGACAAAACATAATGTTTTGTAGATTAAACAATTTTAGAGGCCGAACCAGCTTTTCCCAATACTTATAAAAAGTTGGGAAATTTTCTAAGCTTCGCTATGATGTACTCGTTTACTCTATTTGGAGAACTAGAACTCAAGTTATGCTAGATTGAAGCTTGTTGTCCCGGGGGGACAGATTCTCTGTTTTTCGTTTTCAGGAGTAGTTTGCGTAATCGGGGTAGATGAGCGAGTATGTACTATTTTGTGGGCATGTTTTGAGTATGTGGTACTTATGTGCAGGTGGTGTGACCCCGGGGGTGCCCTCATCCTCTCGCCAATCCGTCGCCCGCGGTTAAGGCAAGTGTATTGGAATGGGTAGCATGTGGTTTGCTTGCTTGTCTTGATTAGATGCAAATTGTTTCCATGTTATGCTACCTTCCCATGCTTAGTGTTTGTACATGATATGATGAAAATGGTATGTTAAGATGCTATGCAATGATTAATTGTTTATGATTATGGCATATGTTGCATACATGACATGAAAACTGGCCCGGTCAGTGAGAATGTCATAACTAGTCCGGTAAGATCGGTGAGAAAGTTATCACTAATCCGGAGCACCATGGATGTAAGACCTACCTCGTGATTTCACCCACGTGGTGAGTGGAAGCGAGGAGTAGGCACCCTCCATCTACGGGATAGAAGGGGGACGAGGGTGCACGCCGACGGGTGTGCACTCGGCAATACCGGTATTTGCGTCGAGGAGACATGTGCATTGCATTACATTGCATACATGATGATGATGATGAAATGAGTTCTATGAAATTATGATTTGATCATGATGTTGAGTATGGTATGTATCGATGTTGGCATTGAATTGTTCTTTATGATCCATTGCAATATACTTGCTGAGTGATGAACTCACGCTTGTGTTTTATGTTGTTTTTTAGGTACCATGAAACCGGCATGCGGGAAAGGGTATTAGCTACACATCTACACGTAGCTCCACACTTATAGACAATTTATTCATTTTGGTCATGATAATAATAGTGCCATGAAACTTGTTGTATGGATTAAATTGTGCGCTTGTGTTCCTTATTTGCTTTGTTATAGTTTAAAGAGTGGTTGGACTTGATATTATGGTCTTATGTTGTTGCTATATCCATTTATATTGCTGCCTTAGACATCTTATGTTATGATATTACTTGCCCTGTTATTGCTTTGCTTCAAATCTTGATAAAACAAAGGAGATGCTGCCGAAATTTTCGCTTTTAGCATTTGTGCCTTTGCTGTAATTTACCTTAAATTGTGTTATTTAGATGTGGTTTAGTCTTTGTTTGGTGACATTCAGGCATAATCGATGCCGGGGTGTTACAAAGTCGCTGCGTCCCAAGCCTTGGATGATCAAGTTGCGCGCTTTGCTGTTTGCTTCAACATGTGCGATATTGGCGTCGTTAACATTGTCGTTTGTAGGGACTTTGTATGGCTTGTAGACCTTCTCCCAAATTGCGAAGCCCTGCGCCTGGATAAATGCCTCCATCTTGGCCTTCCAAAACTGAAAATCAACACCATCGAACACACATGGTTTTGTCGAATAGCGATCCATTAGTCTAATCACCGGTTAAGGTAGATTAAAAAAACCTTGCTCTGATACCACTTGTAGGATCGAAGTATACGAATATAGCAATCAGAGGGGGTGAATGATTGTGCGGAAGCTAAAACCAAATTCTTGATCTATTAAAAGTTCACCCCAAAACAGAACCAAATAATTGCCTCGTATTCGACAAAAATAGAATGATAGAGGTTCGGTAAAACGCAAATTCCCGGAGATCCAGCTGTCGGATCGATCTAAAATTTGGATACAAGAAACTAGATTCCAATACAAAACGAACCCAAAAAGAATCATCTTGATTGGGCTTACGGATCAAAAGTTATGAATCTCGCAAGCTTGTTGTGATAGAAGATGACGAGAATAGATCTTACTAGAATTGTAGCTCGCCGAAAGATTTGAAGAACTTGATCTTTATTTCTCCTTTCTTTTGTCTAAAGTACTCCAAACAAAAGAGTATAACCCTAAAGCTTGCTCAAAACTTGATGCCCTTCAATAGGAGACAGCCCCTCCTATTTAAAGGAGCAAAACACAAGGAGTCCTGAATACAATTCCTACTCCTAATCCTAGAAGGAGTCCTACTCCTAATCCTAAAAGGAGTATGTATTCAACAGAACTCCACTTGGCCCAACCTGGCCGAGTACAACTCTTGCACGCGTATGGCAACCCTGCCATACTCACGTGACTAACAACTCTGCACGTGTATGGCCCACCTGCCATACTCACGTGACTAACCATTCTTCATGTGCACCATTCTCTTAGCCCGAACGTCCCGCATGACATCCTTAACCACCAAGACCTCAGTTCCTCCTGAACCTAGTCCCGAACCTTAGTTCCTCCATGAACCTAGTTCCGATCACGTCATCGACCACGTTCGCCCTCGAGCAATACCTGCACATGAACAAACCAAAAAACGATTTCGAGCACAAGTCCGCGACTTGACTCAACATTAGTCCATACAAATACTCACACGAGCATTGCATAAATTCCACTTCAAAACAAGCATCATGAAATTCTTACAAATTTCATAATCTCAAATTCAAACCAAAATTCAATTCCAAAGTTGCTCAAAACCCTAATCGAGCAAAAGACCATTCACGACGGACCAAAAAACCTGGTCCGGCGTACATGCGAAACTCTTAGTTCAAATCAAAGAAAACATGTTCAAAAAACACATTTACGACGGACCAAATTTTTGGTTTGGCGTACATGCAAAAACAACGCTCAAAAATGCGTTCACGACGAACCGAAAATCTGGTCCGGCGTGCATAGTCCGGCGTAACATAAAAGCTTACTGTTTTTGTAAACTTGGTCCGGCACAAAAACATGTTCACGATGGACTAAACAAAAATCAGTCCGGCGTACATGCGAAAACAAGCTTCAAAATGCCGTTCACGACGGACCAAAAATTTGGTCCGGCGTGCATGTAGAAACAGCCATAAAAAAACGCAGTTCACCACGGTCCAACAATTTGGTCCGGCGTAGATGTGAATTCAGGCCTCAAAAACATGTTCACGGCGGACCGAATATTTAGTCCGGCATAGATGCGAGAAACGGTCCGGCGCAAATGGGAAACTTACTGTTTTTGTGAAATTTAGTCCGGCGCTAAAAGAGAAACACTGATTCTTGTCAATTTGTCAGACACGTGTAGAAACACATTTTGCAAATTTAATTCTTAAGCCAATTTTTCAGCACATGATTTCACACAATGGATCTACGAAAAGATCATGTATTTACAACTACAACGGAATAGTATACAAAGTCTACACCAATGATTAAATAGAAGTTATGGCTACACAAACCGTTGAAGATAGTTCTAGACCTGGGCCAAGACGAACTCGCGCAGGTAGTTTATTGAAACCCTTGAAATCGGAATATGGGAAAGTAGCTCCGGGTTGGGGGGGACTACTCCTTTTATGGGGGTCGCAATGGCTTTATTTGTGATATTCCTATCTATCATTTTAGAAATTTATAATTCTTCTATTTTACTGGATGGAGTTTTAATGAATTAGGTTTCTACTAACTAAAACCACGAAGTCATAGTTTTTCCATCCAAAAAAGCCTTTCTACTTTAAGCTGTACATTTCTAGACATTCAGGTAGTTCGACCGTGGAATTTTTTTGTTTCGGTATCTCTGGAATAGGTCTACTGAACCGAGCTGAAAGGCCTTCTTTCATCATGAAAGCATCTAGGCCCCCTAAAGGCTAGTTTAAATTATTTGTTGGATTTTGGTGCTTGATGATCAACTAAAATAGTTTTAGTAAATTTCTTAAGAAAGGATGATCAAGATTAGGGTTCTCTTAAATCCTAGTTCTTTGACTTGGGAGTTGATTCAAGTCTTTTAGTTATGTTGTTTGAGTTTTCAACCATACTATAAAGAGGGATTATGCATAAGTTCAAAATCTTGGTTCCTAGGACTTTTTATTAAGACTACTTGGAGCTTAGGTTAAATCTTTTCAGATTCCTCCAAAAATCTTGTCTTGAGTTCATATCCCCTCCTGATGCTTTTTAAACTAAACTCAAACTAAGAGTTTCCCATTTACAACGGACCAAGTTTTTGGGTCTGTTGCAGATATGTTTTTTTTTTCTTCTTTCTTTGAAACCATCTCGAGTGCATTAAAGCTACAACGGACCAAAAATTTCCTTGTGCGTCAGACCTCTTTTCTTGGTCCGTAGTAAACGTAAAACTTACTGATTTTTGATGTTCAATCCAATTCGCTTCTTGTTACATAACCAGTAAGTTTACCTTCTGCGACGGACCAAGTTTTTCGGTCCGTCAGAACTTGTTCTTAAATATCTCACAACGGACCCTTTTTACTCCGAGGCATGTGTGCAGACGGACCAACCTTTCTTGGTCCGAGCGTGATGCTGCCCACCATTTGGTTTGGGTCCGTAGTACTTTGAGCCTCTTGTATATTTTATCAATCCTTGTCAGATACAATCATTTTGAGTTGTCTTTTCAGTCTGACATTGGCAAACGGCTACCTGTTGCAAATAACGGCTATTTGCTTCCTGTAGCCTATTTAAACAGTTCAGAGGCTCTCCCAAAAAAAAAACTTCACATCTCTTTGACATCTAGCATTCCAAAAGCTCAAAAGCCCTCAAAGAGATCAAGCTCAACTCTGAAAAACAAAAACCTACTTTCCTACAGCTCCAAGTAAAGTCTAGTTTCAGTTGTTTCTAGTGAACCAAGAGACAGGGCTTGTGGATGGTCTATTACTCTTGGAACTAGCTGTTCCTAGACGGTTTACTGGTGGTTGTAGTGCGACCTGTCCAACCATGATTGTGGAAGGCCACTGTCATTGTGAGAGGTTTGGACTCACCTCACCGGAGTGGTAAAAGAGTCACACTAGTGACAAATCCAGTACTGCTGTTGCGAGTTACTGGTGGAGCAATACTTCTGAGGAAGTGCTCTAACGGGGACGTAGGAGATTTCTCTCTGAACCTCGGTGAAAAATCTCGCTTGTCTCTGTGTGATTGTCTGTCTTTTCATATCTCTCTATTGCTTAAGTTGTTCTTAGTCTGTTGGTACTTAATCAGTTTATCTGTTTAGATCTTATCTTTAAAATGTTTAGTTTATCTTGTTTAAATTGTTTATTGCCTATTCACCCCCCCTCTAGGCCATACCGATCCTTTCACATCACTAGTCTGCAAGTGTAGATCATTCTTCGATAAATGGCAGGCTGTCATCAGTTGATGACTGTTGTTTATTCTTTGCTTCATGGTTCTTTTGGCTATTTACATATTATTTTTTATGTAATGTGTGTTGCAGTTATGCATAAATTGCGCCTCATTCATGAAAGCAGTCATGAAGCTGCCCCGGCTTCAGGTTTGTCTCGTATCCATCATTGAATGCTGTTTGAGATTGGTATAATCTGCAATATTACATAGATATATTATCACACAAATCCTAGATATGATTGGTGCAATTTGGTTAGAATGTTGTTTGAGATTGCTGTTTCAATTGTTCTGTGTATGTTGTTTCAGAGGGTATGGCTAGCAATTCCTGAAGCTAACCAGAAATATGAATTTTTCATATTGTGGTGGGGGATTATCAGTGGCGGTTTGTGGGTAAAACCGCCACTGATGGAAACCAGTGGCGGTTTTACCCACCAACCGCCACTGATAATGGCAATATCAGTGGCGGTTTTACCTACAAACCGCCACTGATAATGGCAATATCAGTGGCGGTTTTGTCCACAAACCGCCACTGATAATGGCAATATCAGTGGCGGTTTTACCTACAAACCGCCACTGATAATGGCAATATCAGTGGCGGTTTTACCCACAAATCGCCACTGATAATAATATATGTGGCGGTTTTAAAACCGCCACTGATAATCGCCGATTATTAGTGGCGCTTAATCTATGGCGGTGCAAAAACCGCCACTGATGTGAGTTTAGAACCGCCACTGATGTGCTTCTCTATAGTAGTGACAATATTTTAGAAACTTGTCTGAACCACATATCCTCGAACTGTCCAAAAAAATATAGACAATTCGATACTGCTTATTTATAAAGATGTCATTTCTGCATATTCATAAACAAGCACCCTCGAACGGGAGACATATGTTACGTAACATAAACTTTAACATTGATCATATTATAGCAACAATAATGACACGTAACACATTCACCAAATTAAAATTGAATTTTCTAGTGTAAAATTGAAAGGATTTTAAGGAATGCTCACATTTTGAAGAAAACCACATATGAGGGAAAATCTCCTCAAGCTAGAGATTCAACTTTACCCTCTTAACATCCATCCGCGAGGATTTCATAATTTTTCACCCAAGTATTGGTTTCAACCAGAATATGTTGTGTTTTTTGGGCTGGCGGTGGTTTTTTTTTTCCTCTAGAACAACAAAAGAGGAGAGTTGAACCCGATTGTATATAAAACCTAGCGAGGCAATCGCAATATATTCCAACCTAAAAACCAATTGTGATGTATCATTAAACACATTACAATCGGTTCTAATAGTAGAACTGATTGTGATGATTCCTCGCCAATGATAATACCCTCATCGAATCATCTATCACAATCGATTTTTTCCTGAAAATTGAGAACAACACAGATAAAACTAGTGTTGTACCATTCTGTAATAGTAAAAGAGCATAGAACTATAAACCTATATTTTATATCTCTATATTCTAATCTCGTATTTATATAAACTCCATACATACAACGAGACATATTACGATCACAATTATTGTTGTACCATTTCTGAGAAGAATCTGCAGCGATATTATAATGTGGTGCACCTCGGTGAGATATTCTTTGTTGTACCATTTCTAATAAGAATCTACGGGGCAATACTATAATGTGGTAGAATACGGTGAGATATTCACAACCAGAAGAAGAAGAACAAAAATTCCCTACAAAGGATACAGAAAGAAAAAAAAAACACAAGGCGGGGAAGAGAGAGATTCCACAGCCACAACCAGTCACAAGCTTTGGTTGGTTGGCGCAATTTCTGCCCCCTCTCACTTAGTCACTTGGCCCTGCTCGTCAGCTCCCCACCACCGATCAATCAATCAGCCAATCCGTCGGCGATCCGACGGAACCTCGTTGCCGAGATCAGGGGGTTAACGATGAACTAATCCTGCCCTCATCCACTTGGCGATTAATTAATTAACCTAATCACCTCACAAAGCGGCAGGAGTCAAACTAAAACCCCTACTCGTACGGCATACATATATATAACGCCTTCCGTCTCAGTCCGCGGCCTTTTCTCCCCTGCAGATTCTAATTCTAGACTTGACTTTGACTCTTGCATATCATCATAGCAGGCTAGCAGCTAATGGAGTATTACTGGCAACGAGAGTAGGGAGTACAAGAACCGTTTCTGTCACCACGGCGACTAACTCGTTTAATAAACGACGTTGCTTTCCGCACCCCAGGGCATGCACCCAAGAAGAGCAAGAAGTCTCCGTAGGTCAAAGCTGTCAGGTGCGCATCAGGGCATTCACAATAGAGAGTTTCTTCAACTCGTTTCAAATGAAGCCATGTCACTAAGAAACATCAATTAATACAATAGATACAATGCATCGTTTCTTGATATGGTTTCATCATTAAATATCCATCTACTACCTTATTATTCTTAAGCTAAAGCATTCAATGAAGAAACCATTTCTAGTTTAAGAAACTCTAACCCTCTCTCTCTGAATTAATTTGCTGCCACCTAAGCCTTTCATCCTACATGGCACATGTAGAAACCATCAAGAAACCTGCATTGGAAGTGCCCTATATAGCTAGCAGGCTGGCTAGAAGGTCTTCTTAGGTCATTTGTGTGTTGTGCACATCTAATCTGGCTTTACATGAGGAATTGAAAGGTAAACCCGAGCCAAGTCAAATACTAAAACCCTTGAGCATGGATTCTTGGAGAGTGTAGTTCACCAATCCTTACTCATGCATTAATTCTTCTTAGCCTTTCTATGGTTAATTAGCAACACGTGTGGCGTGGGCCCAATTTTACGCGTTAATGCTTTAATTTAGGACATTTTCAATAGTATCACTTTGGTTGTCGCTTAGCTATACCATGTAAATAAAATCCTACGTGAAGGAGAGAGGATGCGAGGAAAGAAAATGTGCCATCTCTTATGCAAGAGATAATCTGATCATGCAAACCAATGCAAAAAGTAATGAAATGTGAGGGGGCCGGAAAATATAATGAAGATGAATAATTTTAAAGACAACTATTAGAGATATTATCTCTAATGTTATCTCTATATGAGTTAAAATTATTAAAGACAATCTTTAGAGATAGACTATTATACATGTACTCACGCGTCTGGCTACGTGCATATCACCCGTTCCTTTACAGGATGACCAACCTGGTAAGTAAACTTAAGACAGGTCAGAGAAATACCCCTAGACAATGGAGAGTGGATCACCAACTTGTGCTCAACCCTTTTTCTCGGTCCTTTCCACTCGACCTTAGCAACACGCCTGGGGTCAAATGTTAGGTGCTCATTGGCGTGTGGATCGGTCATTCTTTTTACCAGCCTCTATGCATGTTTCATGAAAAAGACGACACAAACATAGCACCAAAGAGACGTCAAAAAAAAAAAACAGTAATGATAATCAACACCTAGCTAAATTCGAAAGTGTTAACACGCAGTGCAGGGGCTCCCATCAACGCGATGGATGCTACTCGACTTGTATGGTACACTAGCTACCTAGTGTTCCGAGGAGATTACAAGATGCAACAAAAAGACGAAGTCTTAGCTTTTCTTGCCCCGTCACACTTTTTTCTTTTCTTTTTCTTTTTAACAAATCTAGCTCTATACAACGTAATTACAAAAATAACTTTCTCTCCTTAACCACGGAAGTGTCAACATGTAAGTATGTAACACGTGCTACATATTGCGCTTGTATACCACGGCAGGTGCCATCGAGCTAGAGCCGCATGGTCTAACAGGAACCTACCGTGTTCGAGCACCGCACCACAGAAGGTCCTGACACCCTGCCTATATTGCCGCCCGGTCATGGTAGATGCAGACTGTGGTTTCAGGCCCCTGCCATGGAAAACGAGCGCTACAAGTGATTGATACGTGTTACCTGCCGGCGCTTCTGTGGTAAAACTACCAGAAGAGTTTTCAACATTTCCCAAAAAGGAACAAATACATTGCATCCTCAAGCATCATTATAAAAAACTAAAATTGAAGGTCATATATATAGATACTAGTTATTTTCATATTTACATACATCGTTCCCTTTGTTCAAGAACACATGACAAAAAAAACGATTTTTTTTTAAATATACTATATTTTATTCCAAATTGCAGAAATAAATGTCAGTCGCAAGAAATTTCAGTTTTATACGTCTGTCGCCTGTCCATCGGGCGATATAAGCCTGTCGCCCGATGGACGGGCGACAGGAGACCTTTCGTGTTTTCTGTTGCACGTTAGACGGGCGACAGCCTTCTGTCGCCCGATAAATAGGCGACAGATTAAAAATCCCCCGTTGGACGGGCGACATATAGCATGCGGGGTTCCTGTCGCCCGATGGACAGGCGACAGGTATATTTTATAATCGCGCTGTTCGGCCCGTGAAGCGAAACGAGGAAAAGAACGAAAAGAAGAGGAGAGAAAAGAGGAGAAGAAGAGAGGAAAAAAGAGAGAGGGAAGAAAAATAAAGCGCGATTTTTGAGCCCGTCACTTCATATTCAGGTAATTTCTCGTTCTTTAGTTTTTGTATTTGTAGATCTAGAAAATCTAGTTAAGAATTGTAGTTAGAAAATCTAGTTAAGAAATGTAGTTAGATGTAGTTAGGAAATGTAGTCAGATGTAGAAAGATTTAGCAAACCTAGTTTGTAGTTATATGTAGTACAGACATAGCAAATCTAGTTAGGTGTAGGTAGATTTAGCAAACCTAGTTTCTAGGTATGCGATGCTCGTTTTAATTTTTGTAGCGATGGGTTATGATTTAGTAGAAATGATTTTAGATCTTGTTTTGTGTGCGTTGATATATCGAATGTAGATACTTTGAGCGGATAGAAGTATTCATTTCTTAGGAATGCAGTTGGGTACATATAAGCGAAAGTAGTTTGATGTATGTCGAGTAGAAATTAATCGTAGAGAATGTAGTTAGAGTAGTTGTTTAATTCTTTAGTAGTAGATCTATTGAATGTAGATATTGTATACCGATACGAATACATCCATATACATATTCAATTCTTACGAATGTAGTACGGCAGAGATAGCGATTGTTACGATCCTAGATATGTATTGTTAGAAATGTAGCAAATTTTTGTACGAATAAATATGTATTTTTGTAGCATATAGATATACCAAAGCAAAGTTGGGGGTCGTAATATTTTTTACGGAAAGTATTTAATTCGTGGGTGAATGAATGGATTTGCAGATATGGCAGAACGAGTTCAATTTAGAATATATTATGGCGAAGGGGTTGTAATGTATGGTTCGGAGGGTGCAGATCTAAGTAACTTCCAGTATGTAGACAGAAGTTTGAGTAGGGTCGAAGAGCGCACATTTTCTTCAGTGATGAAGTGGTTGTATTATACTTTTCGGATGGAAGAAGAGAAGTGGCGGTGAAGGTATTTTGCCTCTGTAGTATGCAGAACAATCCATTTTGTTGGGAGCTAGTTGAGTTGAAAGGAACCGCATCGTGGAGATCATATGTGAGGGGACAGAGCAACGGGATGGAACCGGTGCTTTTAGTGCAAGCCTATGCCCGGATGTAGCCTCCCGGCAGCGGCCAGGACGGTGGTGAGTGTAGTCAGGCTCAAAATGAGTTAAGTTTTGGTGACACCGAAATTGGGGATCTAGCCATGAAGCAAAGACATCCAGGCAATGAACGAGGACATTATTTGCCAAAGTGGCGAACAATCTGAATTTGGGGAGGACGAAGCAAATGTTGGACAAGTAGCGCTGGGACTAGCGAGGCGAAGGTGAGCAAATTGATGAAATAACAGCTTAGGATGGAAGAGGAAGACCGTGAGTACGGCATAGCGAGAAGTGGAAGGCGGCGATGAGTCCGATGAGGAAGATGGAGGTGCGGAGTCGCTGTGCCCGGCCGAGTGGAGCACACATCAATTTGAGAGGTTGGTTGTTAATGAAACCAACGACATACGTTGGCGATCTGGCCCCAACGAGGTTAGGCCTGACGGTATGTATGCAGCGACAAAGGAGGCGTGCGAGGATCTTTGTGAAAGATTGGGCCTTATCATTAAGAAGGACTTTCAGGGTTAAGAAATCCACGCCGACCTGCTACGATGTGGTGTGTGAGATCCATGGCTGTCCGTGGAGAGTGCAGCGTACAAGCCGGGTGGGGCACCCATTGGTTATGCTCGAAGGTTGAGCAAAGACAATTTGTATGATTGAGGAAACAATGATGGCTCACAGGAACTCATCATCAGGTTTGTCGCGAATATCATGTACTCGAGAGATAGTGGACAACCTAACTTATGAGCCCGTGCTATTATCCGAGCTATCGAGAACAGATATCGATACACAATTAGCTATGGGAAGGCTTGGAGGCGAAGCAGAAGGCCTTAGAAATGAGGTTTGGGAAGTTTGAAGACTCGTACTACAATCTGCCCGCCTTTGCTCGATTGCATTCGAGGAAGAAATCCAGCACTTACTATGATTATCAAGATTGTCCGTCAATCAAGTGGCCAACTAAAAGGCATCTCGAGGAGAGTGTTCTTCGCTTTCGGATCTTGCATTTAGTCGTTCTATCACTTTCGTCCATTGCTGTGCGTGGGCGGCACATTCTTGACCGGAAATACAAAGGGCAAATTTTGGCCGGTGTGGGTGTTGGCCGGAAACAACCAGATTCTGCTGTTGCATTCGCCTTTGTAGAAAGTGAGAACTATGAGAGTTGGCTATGGTTCTGCGGAACTTGAAGATTGGGGTGGTCAAAACTCGTCGAGGATGTGTGCGTGCTTTGCACGACGAGCATCTTTGATGCCTTAGTGCGATCAACCAGTTGCAAGCGAGGCGGAGGAGCCATTTCCATGGCCTAACTTGCAGAGCCGATGGTGCATGAGGCATTTGGGCGCAAATTTCTACAAGCAATTCAGGAATAAGGAACTCATGAACATGTTCAAAAGACTATGTAAGCGAACCGGAGAGCAAGTTCGGACTCTGTGGAAAAATATCGATGAGTGACAAGAAAACACAAAGAGGAGACGGCGAACAAGAGTATCGCCAAATGAAGGAAACGATGAGGCGGAGCCTCTTCCCCACCGCCAACAGAAGATGACGCGACTAATCGTAAATCGAAGGCAAAGGCCAATCAAATGTTTCTCGATGGATCAAACACGAACCGAAGGAAAAGTGGGCCTTTGTTACATGACACACATGGTGCCGATACGGTGTGATGACCGATAACTTGCGTAAGTTTACAACTGGGTAATGAGAGGGATGAGGTGTCTCCCATTGGTGGGAATTGTTGAGGAGTCTTGTGGGGCACAACCAAGTACTTCGTCGGCCAGACATCAAGCGACCTGAGATAGTGCTGAGAGATGAGAAGCTCCTGTACTCCTCCATGATCAGTAAATACATGGAAGAGAAGAGTCAGAAGGCGGCCAAGCATAGAGCTATTAAAGTTGGTGCACGAACACTGCGCTTCGAGGTGATCTGTAAGGATAAAGGGCGGCGTGGAACCAACCAGCGGGTTGTCATTCAGGAGTGCGTATTACAGGACATCTGCAAATGCTCGTGTAACAAGCCCCACCTTTTGCACAGGCCGTGTTCTCATGTGATAGCCGCATGTGCTTTATTTGGAATGCAACCTGGTACCTATCTATCTGAATATTTCAGGAAGGAAAGGGTGATGGCAACTTGGAGCGAGGAGCTGTATGGTTACGGTGTTGTGGGTTCTTTCACCACAACTCCTAGTGCTGATGAAAGGTTTTGGGTCCCAAATTTTAATGCAGGTAGATGGAAAGCAGGGCGTCGGAAGACAAGACGTATCAGAAATGACATGGATGAGTCAAAAGCTGGCAAGCGCGTGAAGAAATGTTTATTGTGCAAGCAAACAGGACATACGTTCAAGAATTGCCACGCACAAAACGAAGGAGATGAAGGAGGAGATGGCAATCCGACGGTGGCGGGTGGATCGTCCTGTGCGACGAGTGGTGCACGACGCCAACGTACCACATGAGAAGCAATTTAATCACAATGTAATCGATGTCTTTGTGTGTTGTGTGAACCACAGTGTGTAAGCCTGCTGCATGTGGTGTGAGTGTTGTGCCTTTGAAAAATTATTGTATCGCTTTGTTTACGAATATTTATGATGCTTGAACAATTTTACGTGAGTGTTTGTTTGAACACATTGTTGTGAGAAACCTATAGTATTCGGACGATTTTCTTTTCATATGGTTTTGAAATGTAACTCACAATTTGTTATTTACAGTATGGTCGACCCGGCCAGGAGATGACGAGTGGCCCTGCGAGTTGCTGGATCCGGTGGTCGATGGTAGTCACCGTGCCCACATCGCCACCGCTTTTCCAGAGGAGGGAGGCGAGTCGCACACGCTGGGCGTCCTTCGACCGAGGACACCACAGTACGGCTGGGAGATCGATCCTCGTTGGGTCCCCAGGTAACATATTACAATTCAGATTTATTAATATGTTTGTGGTAGTGTTCTTACTGGTGTTGTACTGAAATAAATTACATGTTTTTCCTTTCGTAGGCTTCGAGCTTCAGGATTGCTCCCTTTCGCCCGGATGGTGCGGGATGTGGGTCGCCGGTTTCCGTTCGACAGGTCCCTGATCACCGCTCTGGTGGATCGGTGGAGGCCAGAGACCCACACCTTCCACCTACCCGTCGGGGAGATGACGATCACTCTGCAGGACGTGTCGTACCTGCTCGGTCTCCCGATCGCCGGCGACGCTGTGGTGCCACACGACGTCGACCCTGCGTGGCGCCCGCAGCTACTTCAGCGGTTCGCTGGTGTGCTACCAGCACCAGACTACCGGACCTTCACCGGGACACACGGTCCTACGCTGCGGTGGCTTCGGCGATTTGTGATGCGCAACTACACTATGAAAAACAAGTACTCTTCAATTACAACTTACAACAACATGTAATATGTGATCTTCTATCTTGCGACCTTCGCAGATCGTCGAGGCGGGCGACTACAAGGTCACCGCCACTTGAGGCGTACTGCTTTGTGGTCGTTCGGTGGTGCTTGTTCACGAGCTCCCATGGGGATAGCATGGACAGCACCTCGTCGATTCGCGAGGAGATAGCGGGCGCCCCCTCGTCGGCGTCTTCGCGGTACTCTGAGAGTCATTGTCCTGCACGCGTCGCCCTTCTGCGACGGGTGTACCCGGACCGGCGGCGAGTCGACCTTCACTGGATGCCCGCTACTGGTACAGCTATGGGCATACGAGAGGTTCCAGATTGGGCGCCCCGCCATCAGCCTGGCGTCGGTGGATCCTACAGGCGATGGCGACGTTGACGGTCCGACCATGGGCACCATCTGGTGCCACCGACGGGTAAGATATTTCAACTGAAAGTTTGGTACTATTGCTTCTACATTTTTTAATACTAACGGTAACGTTCTGTTGTCACTGCAGCCTAAGTGGGCACACCAGACGATGCGCCAGGGCTACCCGCAGTTCGTCGCGGCGTTCGACCACCTCACCAGGCGACCACGTCGGCTGGGCCGTACACTCAGCGCAGTGCGGCCGTGTGGCCGTGGCGCCTGTCGACCACGTGCACGCGAGGCGGCGTCTTGGCTCACACGGCGGTTCCTGGTGTTCGACGTCCAGGTCGAGGCCTCTGCTGTCCATCGAGTGATGAGGCGATTCGGCCCTCGACAGAGTTCCCGATCTTGGCCGGCCGTCTGCTCCCACACGCCGCCCACACGTAAGTTCCTCAATCGATGTTCCATAATTACTATCGTGTGTTGCCATCTAATATTTGTACATTCATTTCTCATCCACGGCCCGGACTAGGAAGGGGGTGCATGGGGCCACCCACAGCGCGTCACGGATGGCGCCATGGATCGAGGAGTGGGCGAGCCCTCGAGGGCGTCCATGCCGACGATCGCCATACGATCCGAGACCTACCAGCGTCTCGACGATGGTTCACCTCTCGCACACGCAGCGCTGTACGCTGCCGACCCGGATCCTCCCAGGCACGCCCCGGCCCGAGACACGTATCCGCGCGATACGGACGCGGCTCTGCACGCTGCGGTACGTTGTATCCGATATACG
Source organism: Rhipidocladum racemiflorum (assembly GCA_036346355.1). Classification (NCBI taxonomy): domain Eukaryota; kingdom Viridiplantae; phylum Streptophyta; class Magnoliopsida; order Poales; family Poaceae; genus Rhipidocladum; species Rhipidocladum racemiflorum. The sequence continues at coordinate 29,895,781 of CM070571.1, forward strand.
TTTAACCATTTCATATCGCTGCTATCTAATTTGCGATGCTTTTTCCAGACTGACATGCTAGGCCACTTCTACGAGGAGTCGTCGAGGATGCTCGCGATTGACCCGGCCGGCGGGTGACCAGAGAGGGCGTTGCCCGGCTGCTCGATAGGTTCAGAGACGACTCTGCCGCACGCCCTCGAGTTGGTGGATCACCCCGCCTCGTGGTGTGGTCCCCGACGCACCGCTCGCGCCCAGGAGGGACTGCGGTGGTGCAGGCTTCGACACCGAGGTGCTTCTTCTTCACACCACGGTGGAGGTGCGAGGCTTCCACCTTTGGAGGTGCCGCAGTGTGTGTTGTTTCATGTTTTGCATTCACTTTTCATGCTTTGCACTCACCAAGTCACCGGTCTTAACATTTCTTCCCTTCGTGCGAGTCTTTGGAGGTCCTGCAGTGTCGGCGCCCGTGGTTGCCGGCTGCTGGCGATTACTACGACAGGCGGGTGATGATCTTGAGGACTACGAGGGCGACACCGTGTCGAGGTACCTCGTTGATCCACCCCAGTTCGACTTGGTACCGCACAAGAACGATGGGCGCCACGACCGACGCGGCTGGTCGTCGCGATGGGTGCCGCCACCTCCACCGACCCAGTGGGTCATCGCGATGGGTGTCGCCACCTCCGGCGACCCGGCTGGGTCGCCGATGGGTGTCGCCACCTCCGGCGACCCGGCCGGTCGTTGGTGCCGCCACCTCCACCGACGCAGTTGGACCGACGCAGCGACCGTGACACCCCCACCACCACCGCAGACAGCCGACCACTGGCACGCCACACCTCCAATGAGACCACGGAGGGCCCACCACCACGACGCTGGCGTACTTGAGGTCGATCCGGAGGAGGACTACACACCAGCGAGGCGCCCGAAGAGGGCGGCACTAGTTTCTTTTATGTTTGATGTTTGTAATTTTTTGTTTATTTTGGTTGGCGATTTCGATTAGGGCGGTGATTGTTGGTACTATGTTATGTAATACCATCTATTTTGTGTACTTTCTCATATTACGTGGTTCATTACATATTTACATCCGCTTTTCCGACTTTTGTCATATCATCTTTTTCAGCTTTTGTATCGAAAATCCTTCATCGTTAGGGTTTGTCTTGCGAATATAATACTTAGGGTTGTTGGGCGTTGAGAATTTATATGCGAAGAGAGTTGTAACTGAGATATTTTTACAGAATATGGTAGTCCGTATACCAAATAGCAAATCTGGTACCTCCGGCCCAATAAATAACTTCCAACATGCATTTCTACGGGCCGCCGAAAATCCTTCATCGTTAGGGTTCGTGCGCGAATATAATACTTAGGGTTGTTGGGCGTTGAGAATTTATATGCGAATATAATACTTAGGGTTGTTGGGCGTTGAGAATTTATATGCGAAGAGAGCTGTAACTCAGTTACAGCTCTTTTCTTTCCTGTTGAGCTATGAAAGCCAGCCTAGATTGCATCTGCAAAGCTGTGTACTCCACTGCCATGACCTGTCGATGTCATCTGCAAAGATGTGTACTCCACATCCAGGACCCGTCGGTGTCATCTGTAAAGCTGTAAAAGCTGCATGCATCTATCGATATCAAGCACAGCCACAGTTGCAAGGGAATCCGATGCTCCTGGATTCTTTCTTTCCTGTCGGGGACCGCGGAAATTCGAATTTCAAAATGAAAAAAAATACCGCGACGGGAAGCCGCGGTTTTGCAATGTTACTGTTCAGCCAGGCCCCCACCTCGCGCGCTAATGCTCCATGGCGGTGGCCACTCCCAAGCCATCGCCGGTGCGGCCAGACCCCCAGCGCCGCGCAAGCGGCGCCACGCGCCGATTTTCTGTCTTGGCCCCTCGCCCCGCCGCAGTGATGTGCCGCCACCGTATCTCGTTTCTCCTCGCTCCTGCCTATAAATTGCAAGGCCTTTGCACTTCTATCGTGCAAAAGCGATACATTGCTCCGAGTTCATAAAGTTTGGATTGAGTTGAGAAAACCCAAAGCGCAAAGAGGAGAACTGGTAGTTTAGCTTTCCTTTCTTCCAATATTTTATTTCGGCGTCTTGTTCCACAGGTATTATTTACAAAAGTTATTTTGTACGATGAGTCACATTGTTGTGTTCTTGGTTCAGTACACATTATTTTGTACTTTTTATGCTTCTTATTGATGTTTTTGCTTCGTGTAGATACCGACTTAAGTGTTCGTCGGTTCTGTCGAAGGCGTCGAGCTCAGTGGTTGCCAATGCAGGGCGGGTAATTTGCCCTAACTGCCATGTGGATGCTCAAACCTGCTACTCCACCAGTGCGCCAAATAACGGACGAGCGTTCTATAGATGCCCAAATTTCTTTATACGTCTAAATGTATTTCGATATCTTCATATTTCGATGATTATTCTCTTGCTCCAGTTTTAAATAGCCATGCTCACACTGTCGTGTAGTCTACCGGATGCCAATATCAGCAGTGGGCAGACGATATAAATACACCGACATCTTTAAACAGGACGCTTCCAATGGTAGAGCAGAGGACGGATCTCGCGCAGGAACTTAACAGGCTAACGGTACGAGAATTACCGCAAAGAGAGGGAGTTCGGCCTGAACAAAAAGAAAACCGTGAAACGTATGATCGCTTCCTTGAGCACGCCATACAAGATAAGCACGAAGCTGTAAGCCCTGATTTGGTTGTTCCTCTTGACGGCCCTAGCGTTGAAGACTACAAACGTGACCGTTGGGAGTTTTTCGAAGAAGAGGGTGTTGAATTCTATGATAGTGATGATTCTGGAAAGTTCTAAAGCCGCTCAACCTTGCATCCATTTGTATGTTAGTTCTTGTTCACAAGAAATGCTATTGTAGTTGTTCTCCCTATTGTACTTTGTAATATGAATGTCATGCTTCTTGGTAACTCAGATTTGTCATCAGATTTGTTGCACACCAAACAATACAAGGAAGAACGAATTTTCAATTTTTAAAAACTGCAGTGATTATTATAAACAAACAATTACAACAAAAACAAACAACAAACCGTAGCAACGCCGCGCTTACCATCGCAGTTGATTATTATAAACAAACAATGATATTAGCACTTAGTCCATACACCATGAGTTTTCTCATCCCATTCAGTTGCATTTTATAATCCAAGCAAAGGCTGCCTGATACGTCCTGTGAAAGCATTGCTGGCAAAGCTTGTACGACATATCATGTCATAATCATGTCAGTCAGTTCCTGTCCGAAATGTCATGTCAAATGCATGTGTGCGGATATTGCCTGAGTCGTCTGTCAAAGCATAGTGGCAAAGCTTTACCGCACCTCCTCCAAGATACAAAGCTGCGTGCATATGTCGGTATCAAGCACAGTAGAGCTGCAAAGGAATCCGATGCTCGCGATTCCTTTGAAGCTTCAAGTCTGTCGCTCTATCTCGCTATTTAACCCCTTCCTACCTTCGCGGCGTTGCATCGACCAAACCATCGCTCCAATACAACAAAGAGAACCATCACCGCCAACCCAAACGAGCGGCCAATGGAGTTCCCCCCGCCCCAAGGCACAACGTTGTCAAAACATTCCCGAAGGCACGGAGGTCCCCATGTGCCTATCACGGATCCTTGCCGCTTCCCGGCATCTGTAGACAACTCATACACTTACGGTATGAGGTCTGGAGCTGCCGCAACCACGACTCCGAGCCAACGCTGGGATGCGGATGCGGCGAGAAGCCCTGTATGTTCATACTCACATTTGGTGCTGCTCCCAATTCATACATGTTGTAACACCGTGTGATGTGACTAATTGCAGCCTCCAGCATGCGAGTTCATCCGATTCTCTGACGCGAACAAACTCCCGAGATGGAGAGGAGGCGGAATCGGGAGTACTCGCATCGAGGGCTATCGTGGAGCAGCGATGGTGTGAGCAGGATGAGGAGGAGAAGCGCCAACAGATTTGGAACATATGCATGCACGCAGGAGGCCGAGCAGCCGCCATGCAATGGAGAGGAGGCCGAAAGTGAGAAAGCGTGAGAGGGCAGCTAGGGCCAAAGCGGGGAGGCTGAAAAGTTGCGTAAGGGAAAATATCCTCGTTGCACTCAGTAAAGTGTCAGAGAAGGGCCCTTATTGTTGTTTCCTCTCCCTAAGGCATGTTACGTTTAGTCCCGTATACTCGGTAGAGTGTGCCGTACATGCTATTGTTGTTTAGCATTTCTAAGCCGTATGCAATTCAAGACATTCTTATTGCTCCCCATCTATCGATGCAGGTATCTGTACATATATTTCACATCTTTGAAGATAACTACACGAAGTCTTCAAAAAATAATTACGAGTTGAGCAGGAGTGGAGATGGGCCACCTCAAAACCAGAATACTGTCTTTTCTCATGCTCGCATCGAAATGGCTTCTCAACTGACAGTCTCAACCAGAATACATGCCCAGAATACTGTGTAACTTTTATTAGTTTACCTCAGTTTTATTACTTTATATTATATATATTGTTATGAGTTTGCCCTCCTATGTCCATTTCAATTGGCGGCGAAGTGTCGCCATTTGAATTGGCGACGAGGCAAACTTCGACATTTCCTTCTTTGCCCCACGCAGAGAGGTGGATGCCCCTATGCGCCATTTGAATTGGCGACAACGGCTCTGTCGCCAATTCAAATGGCGGCAGGACCTATCGCCAATTCAAATGGACACAGGGGTAGTTTTGCTATTTTCTTTTTCGGCATATTATTTCTGTAAATTTTGATTAAAATAATATTATTTAAAAAAATTTCGCTATTCCCAATGCTTGCAATGATTTTGACACTTTGGCTAAAGTTTTCTTGTCTTTGAACTATTCATATAATAGAAAAATTACATACGGACCGGATATTTTACTGACTCACCAAAAGGGTTAGAAATAATCGTTGACAATAATACTTAGGGTTATTACGACCGGTATGTTTGCGTATCAAATAAAGGTCAAAATAACAAATTTCTCCGAATATGGTACTCCATATAGCAAACCGCCAACATCTTTGTCTTGTTAGAAAAATTACAATCGAACCGTGATATTTTACGGGGTGCCCAAAATGGTTACATGTGACCGTTGACAATGATACTTAGGGTTATTACGGCCAGTTTATTTGCGTCTGAAAGAAAGGTGTAAAAACATATTTCTCCATAATATGGTACTCCATATAGCAAACCGTCAACATGTTGGATCATTGCGGAAAATTACATCCGAACCAGATATTTTACGGGCTGCCGAAAAGGGTTAGAAGTTATCGTTGACAATCTTAGGGTTATTGCGATTCCTATTTTCCTTACTTAATAATTTATACATTATTTTTTCTAGATCATAAAAGCGAAAATTTCTTGCGATAGACGTATAAAACTGAAATTTCTTGCGACATTTATTTCTGCAATTTGGAATAAAATATAATATATTTTTAAAAAAAATTCTCATAAAAACTAACAAAAATATCAAAAATGGTATATGTCGCCCTATGGACGGGCGACAACAATAATGTCGCCCGTCCAACGGGGGATTTTTAATCTGTCGCCTATTCATCGGGCGACAGAAGGCTGTCGCCCGTCTAACGTGCGACAGAAAACACGAAAGGTCTCCTGTCGCCCGTCCATCGGGCGACAGGCTTATATCGCCCGATGGACAGGCGACAGACGTATAAAACTGAAATTTCTTGCGACTGACATTTATTCCTGCAATTTGGAATAAAATATAGTATATTTAAAAAAAAATTCTGACAAAACCAACATAAGCATGATTTTACAAAAAAATGTCAACTACTAGTTTAGTGATGGTCAAGAATTGAGTATAGTTCACGCATACAATCTACTCAAGCTAGAAATTTTCAGATTTGCAAATATCATATTTTTGTCCAAGAGCATGTGGCAGATCATGTCATTCTTGCTTAAGTGGCATATGGTAATTAAATTCATGAAGGCATGATACTTTACAAGAGTACTTAAGCAACCAACTAGTGATGAGTAAAAATCTGAAAATAATTTACACATACACCCTAAGCATGCTAGTTTCCTCGACATTCATACATCATGTCTCTCAAGAACACGTTATCTAGCTAGGGATTTGATTTTTTTCACTAGAAATTAAGATCATTCACTGCAAATGCAATTAGCTAGCTAGGGTTTTTATTTTTGCAAGAATGAGATGAGAAGATCCATTATCTAGGTTGCCGAGGAGCTCGTTGGGGAGGTCTGATGCTGGGGATGGAAATGGCAGCACGAGGGACGAGGGTAGCGGTGGCGGGTGATGGGGAGAGGCATGCTGGGGGGGCGCCGGGGATGGGAGTGGCGGTGCGGGGCTGAGAAGAGTGGGATTTTTTGCGGCGGCGGTGGCAGGTTTTTTGATCTCTAGAACAACAACAAAGGAGGGTACATATATCATGGTCGGTTCTGATCTCAAAACTGACCATGATATATGTACCCTCCTCTGTTGATATATGTACTATCACGATCGATTCTAACTTCAGAAACCGATCATGATGATGATGGTTATCATTATCGGTTCTGATGTCAGAATCGATAGTGATGTTTAAAATCACTATCGGTTCTTACGGTGGTCAGAACCAACCATTAGAACCGATAGTGATGTTTTGCATCATATTTCTTACTTACACTGAATCATCTATCGTTATCATTTTTTCTGAAAAGTTGAGAACCAACATAAACAAAATGATAATGTTGTATCATTCTGTAGTAGTGTTATGGGCGCTTTTGAAACAATACTCCCTACAAAATGGACCTAGCGAATTTGCAGAATAGAGCAACTGAGCTCAAATATTTGTTGTGTTTATTTGTAAACATGGCTTTGCTTTCCCTGCTATTTGTCTTTTTTTTCTATAAAAGACTGTTTTGCCATCTTTGTTCGGGTTATACTAATCAACTTCCAAGCAACCTGTAACTTGCCACTTTTGCAACATACGCCTTTCTGATGTCAGAATCGATAGTGATGTTTAAAAATCACTACCGGTTCTGACGGTGGTCAGAACCGATAGTGATGTTTTGCATCATATTTCTTACTTACGCTGAATCATCTATCACTATCATTTTTTTTTTTGAAAAGTTGAGAACCAACCTAAATAAAATGATAATGTTGTATTAGTGCTATGGGCACTTTTGAAACAATACTCCCTACAAAATGGACCTAGCGAATTTACAGAATAGAACAGCTGAGCTCAAATATTTGCTGTGTTTATTTGTAAACATGTAGGGATGGCAATCGGGCGAGTACCTCTGGGTACGAGTACCGCCCACCCGAATCCGAAATCTTGGTACCCACCCAAACCCGAAACCCAAAACGTATCCGTGTATCCATACCCGAACCCGATGGGTACCTGAAACCCTGATCTCTAGAAATCGGTGCATCATGTGTCTCCCGATGGGTACCCGAACCCGAACCTGAGTAGGGGGATTGGAGAAGTAATATTTTGTTTTTTTTAATGCATATTTTAAATGATGCCTGCATGTCATAGGATACCCATGGGTACAAATTGGTACCCATACCTATCCTATAACCTTATCGGGTACCTAAACCCAAAAACCCGTGTGTCTAAAGTGTTACCCATGTCCAGTCTTATCGGATCGGGTACCCGTGGGTAAAAGTGACACCTGTGTAAACATGGCTTTGCTTTCCGTGGTATTTGTCTTCTTTTTTTTCCTATAAAAGACTACTTTGCCATCTTTTTTCGGGTTATACTAATCAACTTCCAAGCAACCTGTAACTTGCCACTTTTGCAACATACGCCTTTTGTAAAGATCCCGCGCCGATAAAGACGCCCTGGCTCTACCTAAGAAAGCCCGGAGCAGTTTTGGACCTGGCCAGAAGCGTGTACCATTGATCAAGCACTAAAAGGGCAAAGTACGACGACACGGGATGCATCATGCATTAGTGGAACTAGGCGGGAATGCCACAGAGGATCCGCATGTAAATTAAACCTAGAAAAAAATCTACCACATCAGTTGTCTCATAGCATCTATAATATCTCTTTTGGAATAAAGATATATGATATATATATTAAGGGGGATAGAAGAATATTTAGTTGATTTGAGATCTCTAGTTACGTACCATATATCTAATTTTTGCAAAGATCCTGTAAGACAACCAGTATTGTATAATTTTTCACCAGGCAATCGGATCGGCCCTGGGATAGCCCGACGCTGCCCGTTTAGAGCATATACAATAAGACTAATTCAATTGTTTCTTGGAGCATCTCCAGCAAAGACCTCTAAAACAGGGCCTCTATTTTGGATTTAGGGACTCCCCCTATTTTTTAGGACCCTGTTTTCAGAGCATAAGTCCAAAGAATGCCTAAATCTCAAATTTCCTATTTTACTTTTTCTCCTATTTTGACATATCCGCTATGTATAATCTTCATTTGACACCACTAAAATTTAATCAAAAAATATTTGTAATACATAAAACATAAGCATATTAACATTTACAATTTAAAAACATGATATTTCAAATTTAAATTTAAAATTTTTAAAACATGATAAATAGATACATAGAAACTCCGAGCAATGAGTCAAACTACGAAGCGCTGTGAATTGGAACTCGGCGGGCGATCCCAAGGTGCGCGCGCGAGGAAACCGCCCGAATAGGGGTTGTGCTTACGTCCGTGGGAATTAGAGCTGAGGAGGCAAATTTAAGGGCCCCCTAAAATGTCCGTGGGAATTGGGGCTGAGGAGGCAAATTTAGGGGCCTCCTAATTTTAGGGGCTTGAGTTGGGGCCCTGCTGGATCTGTTTTTTTTTTTACTACACTTCCTATTTTAAAGTTTATGGGCTGGTTTAGGGGCTTTGCTGGAGATGCTCTCAGCATGTACACAATAGTTTTAATCTATATAGAAAAATGAGAAAAGAGGAGAGAGAAGAGAGCTAGTTGTAGCCAGCTTTACAAAGAATATAGATAGATTATTTACATACAAAAGAGAAAATATAGTTATTACATAATATTTAGAGATAATTTTTAGAAATTGTTATTATATAAATTAATTTTTAGCTTACTTTTAATTTGCAGTAAACTTTACTGTCGTACTTGCCGGCATCAATAAAACGCGACGACACGAGAGGTACACCGCCTCGTACCCCACCCGCACGCGACACACGCCCGGAAAGATTCGCGTCAAGTCTATGACACACTGGCGTGCGGGCCCTCCGATGCAGGGATGGTACTTCGGCCGTGAGCAGTGGACGGGCCGGATGTGGCTGCGCGTCCGTGGGGCCAGACGCGCCGTTGGATCTGCGAGGCGGGAGGCGTGGATGGCAGGAAACGAGGTGGGGTACGGAGTGTGCCCTGTGGCTGTGCATTGCAGCCCGAACCCGCCAGCCTTAATGACGGAAATTACGGCCGTATTAATGGAGCTTGGATAGTATCTTTAGCGGACCGTGAAGTGGGAATTTAGAGCGAGAAGAGCGGTTAAACTGTGAAGCTGGCCCTGTTTCTTTTGCTGCTTCCGAAATGTAAAAATTATACCACGGAAATCAAATATGGAATGGATCTCTTTTGAGGGCTATTTACAGTCTTGTATTGGAACTCTTTTTAGTGCAACCTTTTAAAATAGCTACAACAGTATTCCCGTTGTATTACTAGGGACTTACGATTGAAATGCTACAACACGCATACGATACTCGGGATAGAGCCTTCATAGAGTGATCTATGTGCATAGTGGGAGAACGCTTGGTTATGCCTCAAGAAGGTAGCAGAGTTCAACTCCTCGAACTCCTTGCAAAATAAATGCATACTCAAAAAAAAAAGAGATCCAATTCTTAGCATTAATATAAGGCCCAGTTTAGTACGGTTCCAAATTCTAGTAGAAACGGAAACGGTTTCAGATTCTTGGTAAAAACATTTCAGGTAGAATCAGAATTACTGTCTGGAAATCGTTTGGTACAGTTTCAGATTCTAGTAGAAACGGGGTTGATAGTGATTCAGCCACGGTATGGAAAAAGAAAAAATGTCCCGAGGAGAATTGTTCTGAGTTTTAATCCGTTTGGCTGGAATTCTCCCAGATTCTAATAGAAACAACTCGTTTCAAGTTGCCAAACAAGAATCGACAAAAAAATGACTCAAGGTACACTCCCTGTGTACCCATAGTTCACGCACTGCCCCGCACGCCCCGACAACGTTACCACCACTGACGGCCACCGTTACCGTGCATTCATGCATTTCCTGCGTCCTCTCCCTCGCCCCGAAAACTCGCACAAATCTTTCCATTCTTTTTTTTAAAAAAATAAAAGCCGTTTTAAAAAACCGAAACAAAATAAAGCACCCAACCACCCACCCACCGCACCGCACCGCACCACTTCTCCTCTGCTCCCGTTGCCGCGCTGTTCGCTCGCGCTAGCTCACGCCACCTCCTCCCGACCCCGTCTCGTCCGCCTCCGGCCCCCGCGAGCTCCTTCCGGCCGCGCCGCCGCCTCCGCCTTGTCGCGGGCTCCCCGCCGGGCCCCGTCTCGCGGGCGCACACCGCCCCTGGTGAGATCTCGCGCCTCCCGCCTCGCCTCCTCTGAATTATACGTTCCTTGGGAGTCTGCCTGACGTTCCGGTGTTGCTGCGGGGTCAGATCTGTGGAACTGGGCATGGGGTGAGCAGATCGGGAGGCGGCTCGGTCTTCTCCCGCTGAATTCTGGTCGGGGTTTGGCTCGTCTCGGAGGTGCGACGAAGGATGGCGAATTCCGGCGCTGCGGGTGGCTCAGGTTCGGTTCCTTTGCTTCGCTCGCTGTCGCTGGCCTCCCGTGCGTGTCCTGGGCTGGTTTCTGCTTGAATTGAGCTGCTTCCGTGGTGAGTAATGGAGTTGCTGGGTGGATGCTAAGGGAGTAGAGACGTGGACTTGGGCAGTTGACTCGTTTGTGAGGAAGAGAAGTGGTGAAATTGACTAAAATTCGAGGCGACTCAGCATTGTTTTAGTAAAAAAAAAAGGACCTTTTATTCCTTATGGGCTTTAATTTTGTTGTTTAGGTTGGAGAATTGTTACTTTTGGCTGGCGAGAGGGAGAATTTGCAATTTTGCTAGTCTGGCCGGTACATTATCTGCTCTCGTTTGGATGCTTGCGAATTCCGATCTGTGAAATGGGGAAATAGATACGCAATTACGGATCTGAAATCCGATTTTGTTTGTTGGTTCTAAAATTCTTAGGTCCCATTTTTACAACGTGGGAATTTTCCCTGATTCCTGGGAAATCGAAGTGTTTCATATGAACTTCGTGCGAAATTCCGATGAAATAGGCCCTTATAGTTAGCTTGATAATTGGTGTTGCCACGTAGATGCAAATGGGGAAGTGGTGGATCTATGCATGCAGTGCTACTTTAGAATTTTGTAGTAATCATGGTTCAATTAATTCAGAATCAACTGGTAGACTGTCACCATGAAATCAGAAAAAAAAATCCCCTTGATTTGTCTGCCTGCACTCTTTATGAATTCTTTTAATGAAATATAATGCCTTTGTGTAGGGAGTTCTAGCGATGCATTGTACAAGGAGCTCTGGCATGCTTGCGCTGGGCCGTTGGTCACAGTGCCTCGCCGAGGCGAGAGGGTTTACTACTTCCCCCAAGGTCATATGGAACAGGTAAATCTTCCCATGTGTGTATTTCCTCGTCTGAATGTCCCATAATCAAGGAGCTTGCTGCTTACTTACAAACAGGAGCCGTTTGTATTGTAAAAATGTTGTCTGCTTCTCATGTTAGCATGGCCGTATGGATTTGTTTCTTCGAAAATAGAGTTCTTTTTTGTCTCTTGTCTTCTGAACTGATCACAAAATGTTTCTTTTATAGCTTGAGGCATCTACAGATCAACAGCTTGACCAGCAATTGCCTTTATTTAATCTACAATCTAAAATCCTGTGCAAGGTGGTGAATGTAGAACTTAGGGTAAGCGTTTTGATCCCTATTGGTCTGGTGTAGTCTCCCTTCATGCAAGTTTCTCTGGAATGTTTAGTAATATTACCATCAATGTAGCTGAGATCCTGTAGTTTGCTCACTGGTTTTTCTATGGAATGCAGGCTGAAACTGATTCCGATGAAGTTTATGCTCAAATTATGCTGCAACCAGTAGCAGATGTGAGTAGGCTCTCTTATTCATTTTCCTTCCGAATCGCAGTTTACTCTTTCTGCACCTGTCATTTATTCCTGCAATATAGTGCTCTTGTTCATATGATGTAGTATTTTTATTCTTGCAATTGGCTTGTCTAATTCTATTGCATTGTCATTTTTATATGCATATGCGCTGATTTGTTTTCCCTGTATTCACTTGATTAGCAAAGTGAACCCACCAGCCCAGACCCTGAGCCTCATGAACCTGAAAGATGCAATGTCCACTCCTTCTGCAAGACTTTGACTGCTTCAGATACGAGCACCCATGGTGGATTCTCAGTTCTTAGGAGGCACGCTGAAGAGTGTTTGCCCCCACTGGTTAGCATAAAGAGCATTTTATAACTACATCCTCCTGTACATAATCATACTGAATATATTTGTTATGTGTAACATTTGTTGTACGTGTTATGGCTTTATCTGTAGGATATGACTCAGAATCCACCATGGCAAGAACTGTTGGCTAAAGATCTTCACTCAAATGAATGGCATTTCCGTCACATCTTCCGAGGTGAGTTTTTAATCTCACCATCTGCTTAAAACTGTTTTCAGTTTTTTAGTATTGCTGAATTGTTGTTATAGCTTTGGTGCAGTATTTTGTTTCAATTGTATATTTAGTTTCCTTACTCGCTTCCATAAAGAAAAAGGTCCCCAAAATTTTTGATTTCATGCAGCGATTTAGGTTGTTATGCCTCATAAAGGGTTTTTTTTCTGTTGTTTCTTTAGGACAACCTAGGCGGCATCTGCTTACAACTGGCTGGAGCGTTTTTGTCAGCTCAAAAAGATTGGTTGCCGGTGATGCATTTATATTTTTGAGGTATGCGATAGCGTCGAATGTTAAGGCCATTTAGCACATTTGCATTTGTTTTTTTTTTTTTTTTAGATCAAAAGGACATCAAAAGATGTCCCAGTTTTCTATTACCGAAAACTCAAGCAGTAGAACAAGGGGGTTGTCACCACCCCACAACAACGCGTCCAGGTCGGAAAAACACAGACCATCACAGCATAGCAAAACAAAACAACGATAAAACTGCCAGAACTTCAACAGTTCAGCCCATCACAGTATGGCAAAACAAAAAACCACATTTGCATTTGTCTCCTGGATCTGCTGAATTCTGGATGAACCTTCTGTTGTGATTGCCTCTGCTAACCGTTGTTCATCTAACAGAGGTGAGAATGGAGAGCTACGAGTCGGTGTGAGGAGGCTCATGAGGCAACTAAACAACATGCCATCATCAGTGATATCAAGCCACAGCATGCATCTTGGAGTCCTGGCAACTGCATCCCATGCCATGTCCACTGGAACTCTCTTTTCCGTTTTCTACAAACCCAGGTTTGGTTCTTTTCATTTTATACCCTCTGTTGTGCAATGCTTTCTGTAGCTCTTGCGGCTTCTTATGTTGTGGTGTACTATACTTTGTAAAATAAACTAAATGTGCTGTTATCAGTTTGCCTGAGGTGATCCCTTCGATGTCTGTTACACTTTACATATCGGATGGTTTTTGTTTGTTCACCTTAGTGTTCATAGCATTATAACTTTATAGGCAACCGTTGTTAATAGCATTACTATGATTCTATGTATTATGATTTTTCCCTATCAGGCCTTGTTTCGTCTTCTACACAAATGTTGTCCTATTAGTAATTGGCCAAAATGTGTCCATTGAAAACTTATACAGCAAAACTTACATTATTCATCTAATTTTGTTTCAGAACAAGTCAATCTGAGTTTGTCGTTAGTGTTAACAAGTACCTTGAAGCTAAGAATCATAAGATGAATGTTGGAATGAGGTTTAAGATGAGATTTGAGGGTGATGAAGCTCCGGAAAGAAGGTGATTTCAGATTTATTTTCCACACACTGATGCTTCATTGACTCACAAATTGTGCGGGCACTCCATCTCATGTATGTTTTCTTCATGAGTTACAGGTTTAGTGGAACAATTATTGGTGTGGGGAGCATGTCAACATCTCCATGGGCAGATTCTGACTGGAGATCTTTGAAGGTAATCAAAATATTTGAATTTGCAGGCAGAATTCAAAATTTTCCTTTGCTCTTGCCACTGAAATATTTGAAGAAATATGTCTATGGCAAAATACTTACAGTTGTATTGTCATGTTTGTTCTTCTATCTTCCCATGTATTCGCCACTGACAGGTCCAATGGGACGAGCCTTCTTCTGTTCCCCGTCCAGATAGAGTTTCACCGTGGGAATTGGAATCACTTGCTGCAACTAATCAGCAGCTGCCTCAGCCTCCTGCAAGAAATAAGCGTGCACGACCTACTGCTTCACCTTCTATTGCTCCAGAACTCCACGCAGCTTCTGGTATGTAGTTACTAAGTTATCCCTACATATTATTTTTCTAATTCATGCCAACAGTACTCAGTTTAGGGATAGAAACCTTGTCAGTTGTACTGTTTATCATCAATTATTGGTTGCATCGCATATCTAACCTCTTCTATAATTATCTCAGGTTTGTGGAAACCCCCAGCTGAATCTACTCAAGTTTTCTCTTTTTCGGGACTACAGCGAACTCAAGAACTACTTCCTCCAAGCCCCAATTCAATCTTCTCGTCATCATTGAATGTTGGATTCGGTACAAAGAATGAGCCATCAGGTCTAACCAACAACCAGTTTTACTGGCCAATGCGAGACACAAGAGCAGACTCCTACTCTGTTAGCATCTACAAAGTTCCACCGGAAAAGAAGCAAGAACCTACTACGGCTGGCTGCAGATTATTTGGAATCGAGATAAGCTCCACTGTGGAAGCAACATCACAAGTGGTTACTGTTTCTGGTGTTGGTCAGGACCAAGCAGCTGCCTCCGTAGACGCACAGTCTGATCAACTCTCGCAACCATCCCATATCAACAAATCTGATGCTCCAGCAGCAAGCAGTGAGCGTTCTCCTCATGAGACCCAGAGTCGGCAAATCAGGAGTTGCACCAAGGTGATGATGCGTTATTATATTACAATACTACTATGTTTCTGGTTAATGCTTAAAACCCTTTTGTAGCTGACAGCGTAACCGATAACTGTTCTTCCTGCAGGTAATTATGCAGGGAATGGCAGTTGGAAGGGCAGTGGACTTGACAAGGCTACATGGATATGACGATCTTCACTGCAAGTTGGAAGATCTGTTTGATATCCAGGGAGAGCTATCTGCCAGCCTCAAGAAATGGAAGGTTGTTTACACCGACGATGAGGATGACATGATGCTAGTCGGGGATGACCCTTGGCCGTACGCACCCTTATATCCCTTTGCGAGTAGCATTGTTTTAATTTAATGCCTTGGATTCCTAACCGTTCACGTTTGGGTCATTTGCTACCGCAGTGAATTTTGCAGCATGGTGAAAAGGATATACATTTACTCGTACGACGAGGCCAAGCACCTGGCCCCCAAGGCCAAGCTGCCGGCCATCGGTGACACCGCCAAGCCGTCGCCCCAATCTGACACGCCGCAGACCGACCTGGACAGCAATGCCCCGGTTACCGATAAGGACTGCTGAATGCTCTAACTCGGCCCTATCTTTTCCTTCTTTTTCGGGATGTTGATCATGGGGGGGCCAATGCCCATGATCCTTGAGTCTTATCCGTTGGTTGCTCGGCGGGCCCGAAGGACCGTCGTCCGCATCCATCTACTTCGGTTGGTGCATCATGCATGCATGGCTGCCGTTGGACCGTCGGGGGTCCCCTGCCAGCAAGGGTGGCCGGGGAGGCAGCAGTGCCGTTCCCTGTGGCATCCGCCCGTCTTTTATTTTCTGTGTCTGGTAGGAGCCATGTCATTCTTGTCCGGTGCTCGGTTCTGGTTTGGGGAGGACTGGCTTTTACCTGCAAGATGGGAGGGGAGGCCTCATCACCTCGCCTCACCTCACCTCACCCAGTAAATAGGAGTATTTTTACTGTTTATTGAGTAGTACATACCAGCATCATGCCCCTTGCTACCCTCCTACATATTGCATAGCATCTGCAGTTAGTCTACCAGCATCGTGATCGCGTCTTCGGCGCCGAATGCTTTCGGCGCCGCGCATGCAGACTGTCGTTTTATTCCAGCATCATCCCTTTTTTTCCCCTCCGGTGTGCTGCCGTGCTGGGTGGTGGTGGTTGGTGTCATGCTTTTGGATGTTGGAACATATATGCTAGTGTACTGGTACCTTGTGCTTTCGTGCTTGCTGCTGTCTTGTGTCTCCCTGTGGAAGCCAAGACGTCTGTCTCTGGCATGTACATACGAGTGAACTGAACTAACGCAATGCTTTTCGATGTCTTCTCATGGTTGTGATGCTTTTGTGCGTTTGCCTTTTGTGGTGCAGCAGCCATTGTGATGATCTACTGATCTCCGATCCAAAGGGAGGCTTTTCTGTCGGAATGGTTGCTCCGACCGGCGGCAGCCCGTAGTTCGAGAGAGTTAGGGGAAATCTGGTTGGTGGTGGTGCTCCCGTGCTAGAGCTGCCCCGTAGTCGATAGAACGGTGATGATATGTTGGCATGTGGTGGGGTGGGTTAGTGGTTTTACACGTAGGTATTGCAAACTCTTCATCAAAAAAAAAAAAAATTGTGAGAACACATCCGTATGTTGAGTGACACACGGTGCCTCACTCTAAACTCTCTTTTCTTTTCCTTTCTCGCCGCTTCTCCTCTATAACAGAAAATGTCGTTTTGAAACTTTTTAGATAAATTCAAATGGAAACTTACTATTTAAAAAATGTTAGGATTGAAACTTTCTTTTCAAAAATGGTTAAAAAATACTTCCTATTCAAAAATCGAGGGAAATCTGAAAACAAAACGTTTGGATATAGGGAATGATGCCAAGTGCGTCACGAGAGAGGTTCGAGGAAAGGAAGTGAGGAAAAGAAGAATATGCTGTCACATATCACAATAAAGGGATATCCGTACCAAAGATTTGACAAGGGTAACCTTTATATTAGCAAAACCGGTTGCATGTGGCTCTTGATGTGGTGGTGGTGTGGTGCTTGCTGCTATTGGGCTGTGTGTTTGCTGTCAAAGATTGCTATGTGTGTATGCCTTCCTGCATCACTATATTTGTGATGGTCCTGAACGCTGAAATTTCACAATAATCAGTTCAAATTTAGTGCTAATATGAAGAAAAAATCCTCCACGTGCCAAAAAGGCCTTTTTTTTTACGAAGCGATTAGCAACGGTGAAAAAAACCAAACAAGTGGCTACACAGTTGTGGATTATTCCAAGTGAGAGCAAACTGTAGTGTGTTCAAAGTTCAAAAACCTTGGGTGTTACAAGATAACGACACATTTACTCCTACACTTGTTATCGACAACACAATTCTAAAGAAAACATCCCACCATCTGTGGTCCTATCCAACACGAACATTACAGCCATCTCAGTTTTTGTAGAACCATACCAGTGGAAATTCTGTCCGGAGTAGAAGATTAGGCCTTTTTCTGTAAAATGAAGTACATCATTAGTGCAGATCTTTATGTACCTCTTATTTATCCTTCTAAGCAGCCAAAAAAAAATACAATCTATTATATATATTAAAAGCTCATGAGAATCGCTAAGAAAAAAAAATATGGTAAAAATCCTCACAAAAAGGCAAAACAACTGGCCTTTAATCTGGTAGACCCTAATTACAACCGCCATCGGATGTTATTATTTTAAAAAAAATATCTAACAATCTATATAATGAACCTGAGTTATAATGGCTTAGATTAAAAGAAAGAATCTAAGGATCTCCACCACTTATTTTGGTGAGACCAGATTATAACAGTACATATTAATCATATATAGATATTAAAGTTATATAAAAAAAATACATAATTATAGAAAATATAGTTATATATCAAAGAAAATTATATCATAATATCTAGCCACGCAGTTGCGCGGCTAAATTTGCTAGTTACATGAAATAGTGCATCAACAGAAGCCTTATTTCTTCGTTTTACAGGGTCGGCCAGTTGTGCTTTGAGACCCCTCAGCGTTCGCTCCAGGCTCAACGCCTACCCTGACCGTTGCCTCTGTGTCACTCCGGGGCGGTTCTTCACGCTGATGTGTTGTGCCCTCGCTACCCTGTTCCACTGCCTGATCCTCCTGCCGTGTGTGCTCGTCATCGAGGCCCTCCTGATACTGTACATTCAAGGAGTCACCCTCTTCGACAGTTTGTCCTTCCAGATCCAATGGGTCAATGCTAGTGGTTTTAGGGGCTGGAAGGAGCGACACTCGACAAAGGGGGCATGTGGTGTTTGTTGAGAGCCAGTGGTCGATGCAATCAATATGGAAGGTATGACCACAAGGAGGAATTCGCTGAAGCCGCTCGTCTGGTTGATAGTCTGCTAAGCAGACAGAGCATCTGGCAAGAGTGATTAGGTGTTCAGAAACAAAAGATAACCCACAAAACGAAACAATGCATGGTGAAATGGCAGTGGAAATAAATGGATATGATAGCACATGGTTGTGTCGAGAGCTAGACTTTAATCACCTATCTCAGAGAAATATAGTCTGGTAGACAAATGTGTAAGGAAAACAGTTGAAAAATAAACAGGCATGTAATAAGCCTCTAGTACTACTACAAAGTGTAGTAGTGGACAAGAAAGGTCTTTAAGCTACACTGTTATTGCAAGTAATATACTGCCCTTCATATAGGTTCAGGAGAATAAACATGGTTTAGAACACATGTGACCAACAAGCCAAATTGTAGTGGTGAGAGCCACAACACAAGACAATGTGACACTGCTAATCCTTAGTTTGCTGCATAATGGACAAAACATTCCAACATCCTGACCAAAGGACTATGTGTTACAGGTGCACACCTGAGTGAGTAAAATCATCCGCAGGCATTAATCTGGAAGTGACTGAGACTGACTTGGTGTCATTTACAGGCAGTTTCATAATTAGAAAATCTGAAACATAACTTATAGGTGATTTTCCGAAATGTAGTGCTTTCTTCTTCCTGTATGTGATTTCTAGAAATTTACCCAACTAAAATTGCCATATTTGCTGAAAAATCTTAGAACTTGGGTTAGCCTACCTTCCTATGATTCATGCAGGACTCTTGTTTGGGAGTTTGAAACCAAAGGTTGAAAAGCTTGCACTCATGTTTGTTTCTTCAAAAAAAATTATCTTGTGTGCATATTTGTTTCTTCAAATAAATTATCTTGTGTGCATATTAGTAGCAGTGAAACTCTGAATCCATGGGCAGTTTTAATGTACTTTCATATTGCAATAGAAGTATTTCCTGTCCTCTGCGACTACTGTCATTCGGAGAATATTTGTGCACGCATATGTATATATATGGGTTTTCCTTGATGGCATAATGACAAAACAGATTGTCAAAATGAAATCCTTGACATAATTTTTAGAAAATGATATTACACATTTATTACCCTATGCTCATGAGTATAGAGTTGTCCAAAACATTTTCTTAAAAAATAATTCATCAAAAACTTCATTACAGCTTACTAGATATTACTAAAATCTACCATTCCCACTACTAGTTATGGAAAGCTGGAACTACTACATCCATTAATCAAGCCTATCAACCTTGTACCAAAAACTGCCAATTGAAGGATCCCTATTTATTACAGTATCTGCATTGTTTGCTTCTATAACACCCCAAGATTTGAATATTAATTGTTTAATTATTTATTCGGATTTTCTAGAATTTTCCTTGAATTTTCTGGATTTCAAAAAGGCTCTTCCAATTTTCAGAAATATCAAAGTAATTTATTTGTGAAAACAAAACTTAAATTTATGTTGAAATTTTTTTTATCAAGTTCAAAATAGCTCTAAAAATTTCTGTGAACTTTTACGAATTTCTTGAACTTTATTCACCAATTTCATAAGGCATTTTTGTATTTATGTATTTACTTTAAATCAAAACTCAACTTGAAAAATCTTGTAAAACCTTCTCGGGCTAAAGTCCATTCGGCCCATTTCTTTCTTCTCTAGCCGGTCTGCTTCTTTCCCTGTGCTAGCCCATTCCTCCTCTTTGGCCCAACTGGCCTAGCCTCCCTTCCCCGCCGACAGGTAGGGGTGCAAACGGAGCGGATACGGACGGATTTTCGCTTATCCCATATCCTATTCCAAATTTTTTCTCAGAATAGGAGTCGGATACAGACAGTGTTGGATTCAAATGCGAATGCAGATTATCTCGGTCACGAATACATGTCATTCCGAATACGGTTAGTCTCGGTCACGAATATTTAGTCGGATAATGTGTGAAAACAGAAACCATATATGTCGCACATATTAGGATCAATCAACCATACTATATGTCCAAAGTGCAACTACATTAGTACGTTAGCAAGTAGATTTAAGTACATCACTCGATAACAGGGAGTGCTATGTCAATGCTGTGTAATTGAGTTCAACGGCAATAGCATGCTAATGCTTAATGAGCTCGTACTTACCCCTTTTGTTTTGCATTGCACATGCTAGAATAATTTTGTAGTTGATTAATAACACAGTATCAAAGTAATTTGTGATGTCGGGCGTAATATGTGCATGATGCGTGCTACTTTGTTAAGGTGTTACTTTCTGCTACATCACCTAGTTTAGTCCTATTCTCGTTGTATGTATTGCGTGCCTAAGTTTATCTGCAAACCATTTGATCTCACTGCCACTTTGCTTTTTTGCTCGTCTGCATTTTCCTGTTTAGGAACTACTTGAGTATCATAACCTAACTAGGTATAATGATATTTACTAGGCACTCCAAATATGCAGAAGTTTAGTTGGAACTTGGAAGGTTGTGTGCAAGATGTTCTTGAGTATTGAATCTCGATTTCAGTTTTAGATGAAACTTATGCATAACTAAATTAAGCATTAAGCGTCATCGTACAGGCCTAGACAATGCCTTTAGTGAGAGGAAATGTAACTATAAACCTCTATAAAATCATCTCAACATGGCTAACAAATGCTGCAGTGCAGCAGAATTTTAAGTCAAATTTCAGCGAGAACAATGGGGTTGTGCAAACAGAAAGCTGTGAATGTCTTAGAGTATGAAGGGAAGAAACCGCACAAAAATAAACACAATATTTATGAACTTTACATCAAGATTGCAGAGAAACTAACTAAAAATTTTGATCTACCACCATACATGATTGCTATTATTTTAGCCTGAATTCTGAAACTTCTGTATTTTTGTTTAGCAACATGGCTGCATGTCAAGAGAACCCTACGAGATAGCTTCAGTATTTCAGTTTTAAATCTTGGGACAACTTAATGATTACATCTTTGAGACCAATCAAGGAGGGTTAATTCTTTTGTCAGGTTATCTATGCATTTTTTTAAAAAAAAAAAGGCATTCAGATGCAAATCCCTTTTTGCTGAATGTATAAAGCTACAGAAACTCATATTTGACATAATACAGTTTCTTTAGATGCAAATCTCTTTTGCTTAATAAACATGTACAAGGACCTCAAAATATTCTATCCACAACAGAGATAATTATATTAGGATTTGGAATTACTTAGATGGATAGCAAGGAACTTTGCATGGACTACATATGCTAATTGAATTTTTACAAAACCAAAGTGAGATGCTATTCTGAAGTTAGTCTGTGCTAATTGTAAGTTTGGTTGGTTTGAATGAAGTTGTTTGGTTGCCTGCATATAGTAACCCATGATAAGAGATGGAGAGATTACCAGCTCCTCGTATGATGAAAAACTAGCCAAAGTCTAAAATCCTAACACATTGGATCGAATGATTAGTTCACTTTGCACTTGAGTACTCAAACTAAATCAGCTCCAATCACCAAAGAATCGACGCAAAGGGATGAAATTCACAATGACACAAACAAATTGCCCGAATGCTCCAGACTGCAATCGCGAGTTCTAGGACCCTGCTTGATTCTCGCCAACACCATCATAGATCTTACTTATCATAGATCTTACTCAGGGATTCATCGACTCCTTGCCTCCATCCATACCATGATACAGTATGAGAATCGGATCTGGATCGGAGGTGGGCTTATCCATGGCTGTTGGGCCCCTTGTGACCACATCAATTCTTGTGGGCAGTGTAGGCCGTGCGGTTGCGACGCTGCTCGGCCGGGGGAGGGGAGGCGGCGGTGACAGCAGATCTGGACCCAAACAAATCGGAGAGTGGAGGTTGACCAGGAACGGGGAGAGAGGGGCGGAAGGTACCTCAATGCCCCGTCGTCGCTCACTTTGCCCGCCACCCGCTGATCCCGTGTAGCAAGGTCGTCGCGAGCCGCCGAGCCGAGCCAGTCATCCCGGGGATCTTCGACGCCGAGAACTCAGACAGGCCGTCGAGACTTGAGACCTGAATGGGAATTGAGGTTCCGCTCATCCGCTGGCCAGGGAGGCTGAATGGGTGCGGAACTAGGGAAGAATGGGGATTGCTGGATTGGGGGGAGGGCTACTGGATTTTGGCGATTGAGGGTTTCCACCGGATATTAACCGGATACTAACCGGATATATCCGAATAAAATTACGGATATATCCAAATCCGATGGATACATTCATTCTAAATCCGAATCCGTATCCGTATCCGAAAAAACTATCCGAATCCGTATCTAATATAAAAAAAAGCGGATATCCGAAAAAATATCCGAATAAGATCCGAATTTATACGGACAGACGGTCGGTAACTCCGCTCCATTTGCACCCCTACCGACAGGTGGCCCCTTCTCTCTCCTCCCGCCATTGCTATTTCCCAAGAGCTCCAAGCGCCGCTTTTCTCGACCGTTTCTCTCCGTTTGAATGCACAATCAAAAGCTTTAAACCCCCACTAATCCCTCCACTCCCCTTCCGACCAATTACTCCCGTAATGACACACTTCCAAGCGCAATTAAGCCACACTCGCACCACGCCGCCGCATTGCCCACGCCTGTTGACAACGCCCCAGTGCCTTGTTGCCCTATAAAATGCGAGCATTGGCTTTGCGTGGCACTTCTGAATCCATTTTACCCACTCCCAAGTCCTCTCCCGTGCTCAAGCTCTTGGAATGCCATCACTCCTTCGTCTTCCTCGGAGACAACCGCCGCGTCCTTGCAACGAAGCCGCCACTCCAGTGCATCACTTCCCTATACAAGCACGTCAAAAGGTGTGCAATCATCCCCATTGCGTTTCCCCTATATCAATTTTAGGATTCTCCTCTCACCAAATTTTGGGTTTCCCGTGTATGACCGTGCGCCACTCATCGTAACATCCTCATGCGCGCCGCCGACACCACCATGAACTTCCTCTCGCCGGCAACATCCTCATGCGCGCCTTCATGTCGCCCAAGCGCCTCCGACCGGCCTTTCACCCACGCCACTGTACCTTAGCCGCGCCACCACCATTTGCCCCCATGGCCGGCAGCCATCATCCGCCCCCGACGCCGTCACCATATGTGCCGTCGAGTCCGCGGCGCCGTCACCTACCCCGTGTGCGCCTCCGCCCGCCGGAGCACCGCGTCACTGCGCTATCGCGCCCAATGCCGCGTGCACGCACCCTGTGCCGCACACCCGTACCAATGCACGGTGGACAGCCATGGACCAAGTCCACATGCCCGACCCCACCTGCCATAAAGATAAGTTATTTTCCAATACAGAAATAAACTCCGCCAAAATGAAAATAATTGATGGTGTCACGCTTATGCATTAAACTAAGAATTTCCATTAGAGTAATAATTATGAAATTCCAGAAAAATAGCAAATAGTATTTTCCTTCTCATTTTTTCCGGATTTAATCTTCCGAGAGCCCGATCCCTTCCGTCCAAACTCCGATTTCCTAAATTCATTTAAAATTCCAAATTACTTATTTATGCTGGTTTTGTATTTTATTTGAAATTGTTCTTTCTACAACATATAGATTTCTGAGAGCCGAAAGAGTTCACGACTACCGACTTTGTATCTACCCTGCGATCATGACAAGTTGCACGTTTTGACCATATTGAACCCAACTTTTGAAATTGTACCTTGTTTCAAATGTATTTGCATTCATAATTTTAATCTCAATTTTAAATAAATAGCTATGCCCATATTGTTTAAACCACATTTGAATTTGGAATTCCTTACGCCATTGTAACTTTAGGTAAATATTCTGTTATATGATGAATATCAAAATGATTAGAAAATCTGCTTAGATATGCTTAGAACAAAAAATAGGACTTTTTTGGAATTTGAGCCAATTGATGTTCTATTAAAACTTAAAATTATGATTTAATGTTCTACGAAAGGTCATGTGAAACTGAAAATGTGGTTTAGACTAGGCGAGAATGGTTGACTGGTGGTCTTTGGGTTTGTTGAAAAGCTCGCTTGGTCAGTTAAGGACATAGTTGTCACAGCGGTCCGGCTAGGCGCGGTGAGCCTGGACGCCTAGGCGATGATTAGACGATAAAAATAATAAATAATACCTTATATGACATAGAATTAAGTCGAATATGCTGAAATATACCTCATACGAAAGGAAATTAGAGATGACAAGCAAGCAAATATGTAGTTCCAAATAGAAAGGTATAGATAGTTCCAAATAGGGCAACAAAACATACAAGTAGTTCCAAATAGCACAACAAAACATCAAAGTTCACAAGTCATAACTCATAACAAAAGTAAAAGGCCACATCACAAAGAGTGAAATAGTAACAATTTCACTCATCATCCAACTCCAAACTATGCCTCTCCTCACTATTTTCTTCACCGCTCTCTTGAGAAGGAATTTGCGGTGCTTGCCCGAAGTCATCTTCAACATTCTCATCATCATACACAACATCCTCTTCTTCTTCATCGGAGCCTAGCTCATGGGGGGTAGATGTAGCAACTCCACGCCTAGCATAAACTTGAACTTCATCTCCACGAGCTCTTCTAGGAAGGTTGCGACCCCGAAGAGAGGATGATGCACCAATAGCTTCATCAACATGATCCCATAAAAGATCATCCTCACCGGCATGCACTTGTTCGGCGTCCTTATTGGTCCATTCATTCTCCCATTGAAATGTTTCTAGGATCAAAGGATTAGAACCACTTTCTTCACGAAGCCTTTGAAACCTATATGCAATCTTTGTGTTGTATTGAATGTAGACCAAGTCATTCAACCTCTGATGCTCCAACCAGTTCCTTTTTTGGTATGAATCTAAAGCAAGAAGAATAGTAAATTGTTAAGTTTGATATGTATTTGAGAATGGTAAAGCTATATTCTATAGGTTCGAAATACTTACAAACTCAAATGTACTCCAATTGCGCTCGCAACCGGAGGAGGAACAATAAAGACCAACAATCGGCTTTGCAATCTTTTGGAGAGGCAAAGCATGGCCACCATATGCTTTCCACCAATCAACTAAAGCCAAATATGAAGGTCTATGTTAGAAAGGTCAACTATCATATTGATTATTGAATACACATAGGATAGTAGGACTTACGAGGTTTCTTTATTTTTCGTTGCATGATCGCTAGATCATTGTTAAAGCTACCACGAGTCCATATCACCACTGCTTAGCAAGTCCATATCACCATGACACATCTTTGCAATCACTAAATTAAATGTCATGCGTAGGTGAGATGCATAATCTTCATCCTTCTCTAAGATGTCAAAGAACCTACATGGATCAAAAACAAAGCAGCTACATGTAACTTTTGCTCCATTTGACATTCCCACCGATTATCAACAATGGCCAACACTTTCATGAGCAATCTTTCCTTGCTTGCAGCTGGGAAAGAATCTTTGATTTCCTTCTTAGCCATATCCATAGCTATGGATAGTTCCAACATTGCGGGCTTTTCATCACCATCAACAATCCTTAGGACAATTAGGAGGGGTTGCGACGCTCGTATGCAATCTTCCACTGAATTCCAAAATAGCATAGCAAGGACAATCATCGTTACATCCTTCCCAGTTTCAGTCCCAGACAATTTGGCTCTATTCCAATCGTCACTAACAAAGAGTTTCCTCAAAGCATCTTTATGCATGTACATGCTATGCAAAGTGAGGAAAGAGGTGGCAAATCGAGTAGTCACGGGTCTCACAAGATCCTTACCACCCGTCGCATCCCTCATTGCAGCAAGAAGTCTCACATGCCTATAAATGAAAGTTGTGACACGCTTTGCTTGGGCAATGCACTTCCTAAACTCTTTCATTTTGCCGATATCCTCTAACATAAGATCCAAGCAGTGGGCAGCACATGGCGTCCAATATAGTCTGGGAAACCTCTCCATAAGAATCCTTCCCGTCGCCTTGTAGTTAGCCCCATTGTCTGTGATAACTTGCACAACTTTGTCCTCACCAATCTCTTCAATTCTCTTCTGAAGTAAACCCGCCAGCAACACTGCATCATGCGACTCACTAGATGCATCCACACTCTCCAAGAAGAAAGTCCCCTCTGGGCAATTGACAAGGAAATTAATTAAGTGACGACCTCTCTTGTCTGTCTGTCCATCTGACATCAATGAGTAGCCAAAATTCTTCCAAGCCAACTCTTGCTTCTTCCTTATTTCACCAATTTGTATTTTTGCTTTCTCAAGATATGGCACCCTCAACTCATGGTAACTAGGAGGCTTATAGCCAGGTTCATACTGTGCAATGGCCTCAACCATCTCCTCATAGCTTCTTGAGTTTGCAACGTTGAATGGAATGCCATTATCATAGAAAAACTTGGCTACATACATGTTTGTCTTCTCCCTATCTTCCTTTGGTATCATGCTTCGCTCGATACTCATTTGAGAAGCCCCCTTCTAGTGTCTTTCCTTCACAACTTCTTCCGATGTCTTCAAGTACATTTGGGGGACTGTTTTAGAACTCTTTGTTGGTGGCTTGAAAAAGGCCGCAGAAGCCTTTCTTTTAGCAGCCGTCCCGGAGCTTGAAATTGAAGCGGCTCCGGAACTAACTGTTGGAGAAGGACTTGGACGGGAACCCCTAGATGAAGCTTCCTCAACCTCAACTTCATTGACATTGCCACCAGCTCCAGCATCATCTTCCTCATCATCTAAATTAATCTGTGTCTTTCTTGCAGTCTTTCTCATCCACTCTTGCATCTCCCTCATGATGGCAGTTGTTGTTTTATGACACTTTTGCACATCCCCATAGCCCCCTATGAGATGCTGCTTCAACCTTTTGATCCCCGAGTGCAATTGCTTGCCACAAAGAGAACATTCTACCAAATCTTTGTCCTCAGTAGGCCAAAACCCGTATTTCCATCCTAGATCCTTTGACTTGGCCTTCCTCTTCGGATCATTTCTTGGATCATATGCATCGGCAGCACTGGCCTCGGCAATGTTGACACTTGTTGATTGATCCGCCATGTACTATCTAAGCATTAAGAATTAAGCACGCCATAAGCATTAGCCATATATTGTTCTACTGACAAATATCAAACACTATCAAATATGTTTTTCTACTGACAAAATATAGAGGAATCAAACATTAGCCAAAGCATACATACAGACTACAGAGCCATCAACATATTACAGACTACATAGCCATCGATTGAGGCATGGCAACGCAGTAGAGGCACAAAACTTTGTCCTCGCCAAGGCACAAAGCATTGAAGCGGTAGTCAGGCACAGCATCAAGCAGAGGTGCGGGAGAAGATCAGGAGCAGAGGCGGCGGCGGCGGCGGAAGCAGCTACAGCAGAGGCGGCGGGAGCAGAGACGGCGACGGAGGCGGCATCAAGCAGAGGCGGCGGCGGCAGGAGCATATCGGGAGCAGCTGCAGCAGAGGCGACCGCAGATGGGGGAGCAGAGGCGGCGACGGAGGCGGCGGCGTCAGGAGCTCCAGAAGGCAGATCGGGAAGAGGATCGGGAGCAGAAGGGGATCTCACCGGAGGTCCGGAGCTAGGGGCGCGAGGCGGTCCGGCGCGGCGGAGGAGCGGAGGCTGTCCGGCGAAGGCACGAAGGAGCGGAGGCACGAAGAAGCGGAGCGGAGGCACGAAGGTGCGAGGTTTCCAGTCTTTAGCCCTCAGCTCGCTCTCTCGACCCTTATGTCCTCGGCTCACAGCTCGACGCCCGCCCAAACCCGGCTGCCGCGACGCCCAACCGTCCCAATCCTCGCCTGGACGCCTGGGCGGGCGCCTAACTCATTCCAGGTGAGGCAGCGGCTCCAGTCGTCGCTCTCCGGCCGACCGGACGCCTAGGCGGCGACTTGACAACTATGGTTAAGGACCAGCCTATGAGTTGTTGAATGTAAAGCGCAACCGTGCTTCCATAATTCTGGTATAGGACAGACTTGACTGTCTGTTTTGTGACATTCCATAGTTAGTTTTGCCATTCGGTTGAATGTGGGGATAGTTAGTCTGCTACACGGCGCAAGAGGGGGCTTCTGACTAGGGTAGTTTTAGCCCTTTCAGCGGTAAAACCTATCAAGCATGACAACATGGGATGAAGCTTTATAGAGGCCTTGTTGTGATTTTCTCTGCTGCACACCAAAGGATGTGTGTATTTTGGCAAAAAGAGATAATCATGTCTTGTGGGTAAAGTTGTACAAGCTCTGCAGAGTTAAAACTAATCGACTAGTCGTGTCCGCGATCATAGGCATGCCGAGCAAGCCTTTCACGGATTAGATTTTGATGTTTTCAAAAATGAGTTCAGAAAAATAAATTTCAGGTGGATTGATTCCATTGTGGGAAAGTTGGTTTATGCTCCAGGATGGATTCCTATGATAAAATTTGCTTAAAAAGAAAATATTTCTTAATTAAAATTATGCCATTGAAAAATTATTTAGAATATTGAAAAACTTGCTTTATGCAAAAAGTTAACCATATAGCCTCCCTTTGTCACCACTACATTAAAATGCATCTCCCATATAACTTGTGGAGTACTTTCAGTATTCACCCTTAATTTATTGTTGTTTTTAGAGGAGTATCTCTATGATGGTGAGGATCAAGATATGTAGGCTGCTTCTCCAGTAGATTGCCTAAGGCAATTCCATTGGACTTTACTATTG
Source organism: Rhipidocladum racemiflorum (assembly GCA_036346355.1). NCBI lineage: Eukaryota > Viridiplantae > Streptophyta > Magnoliopsida > Poales > Poaceae > Rhipidocladum > Rhipidocladum racemiflorum. The sequence continues at coordinate 29,924,709 of CM070571.1, forward strand.
TTTATTTCTACTTCCACTATATTATTTTATTTGGCCTGCATGCCACTCTTAATGTGAAACTCTGATTATTATTAATAAAGTGTGTTGGATATGGTGTGATATCATCTTTACTGTCTTAATGTGAAACTTTGATTATTAATAAAGTGTGTTGGATATGGTGTAATATCATCTTTACTGTTTGTATTAGCTTTTTCTAGACTAGTACAAGACACACAGAGGATTCAGGGTGTTTTTTCCCGAGTTCAACAGCCTCTGTACAAGAAATTTCCAAATTTGCACATGCCGTCCAGCAGTGATCTAAATAGCGGTTAGCAGTTAAAAGCACCAACATATAACCGTTTAGGTGGCACCAGCGAGATCCAGCTAAAGCAAGGAACTTCGTGTCGCGATTAAAACGGAAATGTGAGGTGAGTGATTGCCAATAGATAAGATATATGGTCTAGTACACAATTATATGAACTGCACTGAAGAGATTAGGAGTGGATCACTTACTGTGTTTCCCTGATCAAGAAGCTCTCCTTGAAGATCACAACCGGCAACATTTCCCGAACCTCCTTCTTTATGCCGCACTCCAACTATAAATGCAGACATTCAACACAAGACAAATCAATCAGTAACATCCCCAATACACTAATAAATTGACAAACCAACTTATTCGTCAGAAGAACCACAAAGGCTAACTTACCCTAGGGTTATCTCCCCGTATCAAATTATTAGCCCTCATCCGCACGGACTGCCAATTTGCCCTGCGGCGCCTCAAGTAGAACAAGTAGAAGAAGAGAAGCAAGACGAACGTGAAGAAAACTGGCACAGAGAAGATGAAGGCTTGGTATAGCTTAAGCTCAGGCGATGCGGCCGAGCAGTAGTCCGGTGGATCTGGAGAGGTACAAGACATCACCAAACCCAAAATGCCCTCCTACCGGCAAAGTACCAGATCAATCCACTTATGGAATCCCCAACTGGTCCCAAAGTCTCTAATTCATCCTAGTGAAATCTAATGTTCCTATATTCTGTAGGCTCTCCCGTTGCGTCTCCTTCATCTCCTATGCGCGAAACATATGATGCACAATTGAGAAAGATGAAACTAGATAACAATGAATGAACACACCAAACCAATGAACCAACCGGCAGCAGCGACTCACTGTGGACGAATTAAGGGCGAGTACACGGTTTTCCCCAAATCAAAATAGCTGAAATTAAATCAGTCAGTAATGGTAAGCGAAAGCAACCGGGCTTGAAAAGACAACTAAACAAGAACAGGAGCTAGTCCCAGCCTCATAGCAACCTAAGTCCACAAGAACTGACGCTCACTGCCAGTGGATTCCCCCGAGTAAAGAAACAAAACCACTAGCTCTACCGACCCTTTCTGGATGCAATAACAAACTACAACGCGGCGAAATAAAGATTAGGTAATTGCTGGCGAGAATCGTGGGGGAGGAAGGAAGGAAGGGCACACCGAGAACCGCCCCTGCCTACCAAACACTGCAAGAACCGAAGCAGAGATAGTATAATTCAAGAACCAGCACCATTTCAACGAAATTCAACGGCTAATTGGCAGGAAACGAGGAGCTGAGATTGCTGGGGAGAAGCACGGCGGCGGCGAATTAACAGAGGAAGAGCAAGAATCAGGAGGAGATCTAGGGGTGGGTGGGTCAAGGCGCGGCTGTTCCAGAGAACGTGAGAGGCCAGAAGGGAGAAGGATAGAGAAGAAATAGTAGAAAACGTGTTCTCCGAGGCGCAGCTTTCCGCCTTCCTTGTGGGGGACACGAATTACGCCCCAGTGGAGCGATACGTACGACCGGAGGAGAGGCGCAAGCCCGAGCGCGTGCGCGACTCGTCTCGTGAAAGCATACTGTCGAATGGATCAACACTGGAAAATCAGGAATTTTTTAAAATATATTTTTTAATAAAAAAATTACAGAAATAATACGCCGATTTAAAATATATTTTTTATATACTCCTCTATCGACATTTGAAGAGTTTGTCGCCATTTAAAATACCGACAGGCTCTCTATCACCATTTCAAATACCGATAAAGAGTCTTTCGCCATTTGAAACGGCGACAGAGAGTATGTTGTCAAACAGTCCAACTCACTATCGCCAATTCAAATGGCGATAGAGGTTTTTATACCAAAACAAGATTTTTTGTAAAATAATACAGAAAAAATTCAAAATAAAATAAAAATAATATTTACAAAATAAAAAATTACAGAAATAATATGCCGATTTAAAAATTAACAGATGTACAACAGGTTCTATATCGCTATTTGAAATACCGACAGAATCCTAAAATAGCGAGAGATAGCAAATTTGTTTTTTATTAGAAACAGCGTTGGGAGGGGTTTTCTGTCAATTTTGTTTATTAAAACAAAAAAAATTGTACAAAAGCCACGCTCTCATTCTGAGGTGGGAAGAGTAATCATGATCGAATTTTTTGTAGGAATAGATAGGAAACATGTTCGAACAAAAGTAAAGGAATACCATATTGTATTTAGATATGTAGGGATGGCAATTGGGTGGGTACCTCCTGGTACAACTATCTCAAACCCGAACCCGAAACGCGAACTTGTGCCGCCCACCCGAACCCACTAAGCTTATCGGGCATAGATCTGTGTCCACGCCCAAACCCGATGGGTACCCATACCCACCACAGCTGTGCTTATAGTTTATTCAATAAAGGGCTCAAATAATTCCTCTATTATCTCAATTTAACGATAAAAATATAATTAAATGCCACTATAAAAATAAAAGTTCAAGTAATAAAATGATGCTCATATTTTATTTCTAAAAACTAGTAAATGACTGAGGGTGAGGGTTTTATTTTTTTTAATTTATATATTATAAAACTGGAACCACATGTCATAGGATACCTATCGGGTACCCATGCCCATCCTATGATCTTATCGGGTACTCAAACTCGAAAACACATAGGTATAAAGTGCTACCTGTACCCGCCCTTATCGGGCCAGGTATCCAAAATCCATGTGTAAATCTGCCATCCCTATGGATATGTGGAGATTATATGGCGCATGTACTTTGGTATGAACCATGAAGTTCATAACGATACAAGTGCACCTTTTCGAATTTTAAAAGTGCGGATGGACTACGGGTTATGCAACAGGACATTAAGGCTTGAATGAGTAACCATACGGCACTCACATAGAGTACTGATCGTCAGGATAGCGTGGACGGGGCTGTTGGTCACGGTAGTGGCAAGCATAACTGGAGCTCACATTGCCACAGTAGCAGTAAATGTGGTAGTCACTGTCTAGGTGGACGACCTCCTCATTGTTCCTGTCCCTGAGCCTTTGACAGTGTAGGTCATCATTTTAGGTTTGGAGTTCGAAGTTCTGCAAGCGGAGCTGTTCGTTCTCGTTCTTGACCTCGACGAGTTCCTCTCCCATGTCATAAAGGTGTTCTAGTAATTTGTAATGTAACATTCAGCTTGTAGGGGAAATTGTTCATCCACCCATTCAATGAATTTGCAATCCTCGGTCTGCAAGTAAGAATACGTGTCATATAGGTGGACATGTGATAGTATGTAAGAGTTGTAGCGGTTACCCTGAATAGAAGACATTGGTAGAAACAACGTCCTGGTCTGCCATTGGACTACCGCAAACCTAGACAATGACGTCGAGGTCGTGCTTTCATGTTGGCCACTTTAGGTAGTTAAGTGGGTGGCCGTAGTGGATTGGATATTTCGGGTTGTAGTACTCCCTTGTTCGAATGGAAATATCTGGGCTAGGAGAATCAGGGTCTTGAGAACCGTAGATTTGATGGGTCTTGAGGTATGGTATGACCCCGTCTTCCCCGACTAGCTATCCCATGGCTTAAGGTGCCTCCTCTGTCTATCATTGCAATGTAGTGGAGGTTGGGCTAGTGAAGAAGTGTTGCATGGATGGCTGGTGGTATTTATAGGCCATGTTTGATGTGGGTGGTCGACTTGGATTAGATTTGTGTTGTCACTTCGCCCTGAGAAAGTAGGTGGCAGTGTGTTGTCACTAGAGCTAGGCGTTAGGGTCGGCCGAGCACGACAGTTTCGGCCACCCAAGACAGAAGGCGAGCGGCTGGCCGGCCCAAGAGGTTTTATCGGGCGCCTACCGGAAGCACGACGGGCTGGAGTCGGGCCGATCCAGCCCAGACCCGGCCCCACAACTACCTACAAGCATTTGGACCCAGTGTTAGTAGTATGAGTAGTGCAAATCAGTAGAATGGATCAATGGACAGTAAAAATGACAATAAATATTTTGATAGAATGAAAAACTTTATTGATATTTACATATACAAAATTACTACTTCATTAAAAACCTTACATACAGTGAAAAGAGAACAGCCACGCGCCCCCATGGGCCTCCGGGCCTGGCCACCCGACGGGCCCCATTCCTAGGCCAGGCTCGAATCCTCTTGGGCCATGCCCGTGCTTGGGCTGTTCCGGGCCGGCCAGGCCTTGGGCCTCCCGTGAAAAGACCAGCCCGTCACCCAGGTCTAGTTGTCACTCTACTCTGGGTGAGAGAAAAATTGCCAGTGTGTTGTCAATTCGCGGTGTGTAGAGTGTTATCAAATCAGTCTGACAAAGATGATGTGTGCGTGTTGTCCAATTGCACTGATAAAGCTAATGTGTGCGTGTTGTTCAATCGGCCTAACAAAGCTGCTGGCGTTACGGACAAAAGTAATATGTCGTAGTTAACAAAGCAAAAAATCATATCCGAGTAGTACATAAGTTAACAAAACAGAAAACCATATCCGATTAATACATCAGGTATGAAAGAAAAAAACTATCTAACGCCCCTACGCGGTGCGACCCCTTGTGCGGTCCCTGACCTCCTATGACGCTGCACATGTCCTGATGGATACGTCAGCTGGTCAGGGTGCAGTACATGAGTACTCCTAGCAGGGCATACTGGTGCTATTGGAAAAGCGAAGGCAACTTGCGATGGCTGACTCAGCCCAAGCGCATCGGTGAGCTGCGACGGACCAAGGACGATACCCGATGACTGCTGATGTGGGTCGGTCAACCACTCCTCGATAACGGCATCGTCAATGTGGAACGAGTCACCAGAGTGGGTCGCGCTTTGGTCATCGACGGCTCCTGACAAATATTTCACGTTAGTATAGCACATAATGTAAGAACATAATAGATGAAGAGAGGCTACGAAGGTGTACTTGCAGTCATGTAGACAAATGGTGTGGAACGGTGCCAGCTTGAGCCCCATGGCATATCGGGAGGAGGGGTGGTCTGCGTGTGCACCATCCTAGCTGCGCTGTGCGGCGCCTGTCGACCACATACAGCTGACGAACGCCCATGGACCTATAGTATGTTGTTGTCCCTAGGCCTCCTGCAGGATGTAATGTGGATGATGCGAGAGGCCTTATTGTAAACATGTTGCAACACCTCTCGCAGGTGGTCCATGGTGACCTCCAACATGTCCCCCCTACCAACTTCAGCCAACAGTACGACGACCTCCTCCGAAATCTCCCTAGCAAGGTCACTTTGTGCACACATTTAAAGGCTTGTTAGTTGTAACACTTGTCAATGGTACATTATATGACATGTGAAAAGAAGTACTTACTGAGCGGTGAAAAGAAAAGTCTGCCTACGTAGGGTAGGTGTCCACCGTGGAGGGGACGCCCCTCAGAGGTAAGTCAATGACACGCACAACTCGAACATGTGTGTGTAGGCTGTACCACCAGAAGTACTAATTGTACATGCCATGGTCGTAAGGGGTAGCCTCCTCGTGCACGTCCACAATGCCTTCACCCACTGTCGAGCATGAGGCAACATGTGTACCGCCCAGCTCATGGTACTAATGAAGCTATTGCATGCCTATCTGCGTAAAGAGATTTGCAACAGAACCTCATTAGTAAGGACAGCCGAAAGAGTGATGCAATTAAAAGTGATATAAAAGAGAACTAACATGTGCACGTTCGCGGAACGACATCACCAGAGCGGTCAATAAGCTCCTATCGTAGGGGAACTCCTGAGGCACCCCGTCTGTCCTACGCAAAGTAACCTTTCCACTCTCAGCATGCAGAAAAACATTGTAAGTACAATCGCAGCACACATAGAACACATCGCAGCGCAACTATGATAACAGTGCACTAAACTATCCGCTATGCTCTCATGGGAGTGCGCAAGTGTAGGGCACTAAGTTCGAACGCTAGCTCCCTGTCCTGCGGCAGCAAGGTGGCTAAGCGGCTTCGATCACTAGGTCAAGCAATTCGTACGGCTCGACGTCCGTCGTACCTGCAATTCAATAGTTTAATGTTAGTACAAATGTGAATATACATGCAAACTAAATACAGTAATTACAAATAGAATTTTAATACAATAAGTACACATATAATTTGAATACTATAATTATACATACAAATTGAATGCAAGAATTACAAATACAAAGTCCATACTTTCATTACACATATGAATTCGATACACTAAATTAAAGTACAACAATTTCATATGCAAAGTCCATACAACAATTTCATGGCCTCTAAACCATCGGGCAATACTTGAAAGTTTGTCTCGTTTCCTTGCAAACTGAACATTTCTTTACACAATGCTCACTTTCCACTGCACCCATGTCATTCTTTATACGCCTTGTCTATCGCCGCCCTACGCCCTTCAGCCTGCTGACATCCGGAACCCACTATGTATCCTCCCATTTGTGATGCTCTATGAATATACCCACCACTCGAAAACCGTAAATTTCTGTATTCCAAGTTGCCGCCATCGCTTCCTTATTAAAGAATTATGACAAGAATATACCAAGATCTATACAAATTGTTGAGCAAGCATCCATGATGTGCGAGCATAGTCTATGTAATAGACAAGGTTTGTTGTAGGTGGAGACTCATGTTTGCCTATATAGAATGCATTCATGAGCAATTTTTCGCCGGTTCATCCCACAACCAGCTTTCTCTTTACATAGTACCTCGAAACGAAGCTCCCTCGTGCCCATCTTCAATACTCTATGTATCTCACCCTTCTTGCCTTTCTCCTCCATATATGTAGAAATCATCGAAGTATTTCATAGTAGGATCATTCAAGCGGCCGATCGCCCTAGCATGGTGATCCACAAAGTAGTTCGTGATGTCAGGAAGAACACCCCCACTATGGCAACTAGGGGAAGGGGCCTCAAGCCTCATATGACCTAATTGTAAACCTCAGCCAGGTTTGTCATTATGACCCTGAAGCATCTAGGTCCCTAAATGTAATTTGGTTTTTGTAATTAATGACAATCATGTAAATGGACTAACAATCCTCTTAAGTTTGTGAGAATAGGTCGGTTCACCTTGAGGCGTGTGAAAGAAGAAAAGGATCATGATCTAAAGGAGTCAAGAAAAGAAGTTCAAAAACTCGAGGTCAAGATACAAAAGTAGTTAGGACCTTTTTTATGTTTTTAACGATCTCGGAGTTAGAAGAAAAGATCAGATTAATATATTAGATGCCATACTATAAAGAGGGAGTGATGACTAGTAGCTTGATTTTGATAAAGATTTAAATTGGCTCAAATTCTTTTGATCACATACTAGAAGCATCTAGTCCTAGTCTGAATTTCAATTTTTGCATCTTCAGAGATTCCAGCACTACCGCCATGCATATTGTGGTAGTACCGCAAGGCGGTACTATTGAATTTACTATAGTGGTAGGTATTTTCCTGAGATGGTAGTTTTCAAGTTCTTTTTCATTTTTTCTGAGCCAGAGCTACTGCTGTTGTTAACGTGGTACTACCGCTCCACAACACATCGACTTTTTGAGCGGTAGCTAAATAACAGAGAGATACCTTTTTTCTCATTTTTCTGGAAACGGTACTATCACAGTACAAAGTGCGGTACTACCGGAAGTCAATAATATCGAAGTTATCAAGTGGTAGTTATTTTATAGAAAGGGGTGTTTTGAGGGTTTTTGCTCTATTTTGAGGGTCAGCACTACCACAGTGTAACGGGTGGTACTACCGGAGGTTGTTAGTACCCCATTTACTATACTGGTAGTTATTTTACAGAGAAACCATTTTTTTGAGCAAAACCGTTATCTAATTATCGGTATTATCGCACATTGAGTGCTGGTAGTACCGAACCTCTGTAATAGGCAAAATGTCAGTGCATTTAATGCGTGCAGTCGACCGTTGGGGGTAGGTTTTCATGGGGCGGTACTACCGGGTTTTAGCCAACGGTAGTACCGCAAATGCTGAATTTTTCAGCATTTCTTACCCAACGACTAGAATGGTTGGTTGTGGCTATAAATACCCCCATATATGCATTCTTAGAGCCTCTTGGTGACTCATTAAATACTCTTGAGTTCTAGCAAGTCTTCTTTCTCCCATTTGCATTAATTTCATCTCTTGAGAGGAGTTAGAAGCATTCGAGTGCATTAATTTCATTTGAGCCAATTAGAAACTCGAATAAACCTCAAGTGAGCATTATTTTCTCTATTCTCTTGGAGGTTGCCTCCTCCTAGATGGCTTGAGACTTGGAACCAGTGATATTCTCAAAGGAGATTGTGAGAAGGGCTGGTTGATTGTGAAGGCACGGTGCTCACCTACCCGAGTGGGGAAGAGCTACCCGAGTGATTGAGGAAGGCTCAATTGCATAAAGGAGTAGGCTTGAAGTGAGTCAAGCTGCCTGAGTGTGGATTAGGGGAGACAGACAATGTTGAAGAACGCGGTATGCTACACTAGCACAAATTAAAATTTCTACCGCAAACCAGAAAAGCTACTCGCAAGAAGGGGATCATAGATCTATTACCACTAGACGCGCAGTTGCGGAATCCTTCGCACGTCGTTGTAGTGGATCGTTCTCGACGTGGATCGTCCTCACCGCGGATCGTCCTCGCTGCGGATCGTTCTCGCCACGGATCGTCCTCTCCATGCCGCAGTAGCAGCAGCATCACCACAGCAGTCCACACGTTCGGGGATGGAACGTCGTGCGTCGGTGTGCAAGCACCGGGTCGCTCGTCAGTGGCAACGAGAGGATGTGGCTAGGGTTTCTGGCGAAACACCTCTAAACGCACGAAAGTGTATTCTACGTCTAGCCTCCTCCCCTCCTTATATAGCCACGAGGTGAAACCCTAGGCAGTCAGGGCCCATCTACGCGCTAAGCCCACGAGGTCCATTAATTTCGGATCCAATCCGAATTAATGCGTCCCAGCCCGTTAAGTGTGTGACCCTGTAGGTTCATGCGCATTTGGACATGGATTCAGAAAACCCTTTTTTCTAATCCAATAGTCGGTAGTGGCTCTTTGCAAAGTATGCCAACTCCCAAACGCATATGATTAAAGTACTGATGTAATAATCCCTTTGCCAAACTATATGAAGATCGAACTCAAGGCGAGAAGCATGTCATCCTTTGACAGTTCAATCCATCTATCGTATCCGTGATATATTAATAAGTTGTGATTAACTTCTCAATCACGGCATGGTCATGCACTTCCTTAATCATATCACACGAGTGGCCTAGACATATATCTCCGTTACATTGGAGTGGTAAATTCCATCTTAACTGCTCACTTCCCTTTCCATGTTTCATAGTAAACATGAAAGCTACCTTTATAACTATCCAGTTAGGAAATAGTGTTTGTTAACCCCAAGGTAAACTATTACACATGTAGGGAATATGACAATCTCAGGTCTAAGGATCATACATCTACTATGTATGAGATACACTGATGACACATAAGAATGTAACATTCTCGCAGTGTCCCATTGTGGGTCTATCTAACACATGTTCTTCAACATGCGTCCACAATGTATTGATAATATCTCCATATCCCATGATCTATGAAACATGATCATCGAACAATACATGTGCTGATCTATTCATCGTTGTCCTACACGATGATATCCGATCAGAGATATTTATCGAATTATATCAATAAGTAAAGAGCTTCATAAACAAGTCACACACTTGTTGATCAAAACAATGATATACATTCATTGGACCAATAATCATATTATTATTCATAAACATAGTCATGTTACAATCATCCATATGATTGCCTCAAGGGCATAACACTAACAATCTCCCACTTGCACTTGAGTCAATCAATTAAGTATCTAATACCAATAGACTTCGTGTGCGCCTCGTGCTTAGGCTGTGGTAGTGGCTTTGTCAACGGATCAGCCACATTGGCTTCCGTATGTACTTTGCATATCTTCACGTCACCTCTATCCACAATTTCACGAATAAGGTGAAAGCGTCGGAGTATATGTTTGGACTTCTGATGTGATCTAGGCTCTTTTGCTTGTGCAATGGCACCACTATTATTGCAATAGATGTCCATTGGACTAGAAGCACTAGCGACCACACCAAGCTCTGAGATAAACTTCTTTATCCATACACCTTCTTTTGCGGCATCCGAAGCCGCAATATACTCTATACGTCGTAGAGTCGACCACCGTGCTTTGCTTGGAACTCTTCCAGCTTCGCTTCCTCCATTTAGTGTAAACACAAAACCGGATTGTGATCGAAAATCATCTTTGTCAGTTTGGAAGCTTGCATCGGTGTAACCTTTTACAACCAGTTCTTCCTCACCTCCAAAGACTAGGAACATACCCTTAGTTCTTCTCAAGTACTATAGGATGTTTTTCACGGCTATCCAATGACCATCACCGGGATCCGCTTAGTATCTACTTGTGACACTTAGAGCATATGAGACATCTAGGCGCGTACAGATCATGGCATACATGATAGATCCAATAGCCAAAGCATATGGAATCTTGCTCATCCTGTCTCGCTCATCAGTTGTCGAAGGACACTGATTCTTGCTTAGACTGATGCCATGTGACATTGGCATGAAACCTCTCTTAGATTCATGCATATTGAACCTTTTCAAAACTTTGTCAATGTACGTTTCCTGGCTTAATCCAATCAACATTTTTGATCTATCTCTATAGATCTTTATGCCCAAGATATAACATGCTTCTCCCAAGTACTTCCTTGAGAAACTCCTTTTCAACGAAGTCTTAACGTCTTCAAGCATAGGAATATCATTCCCGATCAATAATATGTCATCCACATACAAGATCAGAAACACAAGTGTGCTCCCACTAGCCTTCTTGTAAACACAAGGCTCTTCTTCGTTTTTGATAAAGCCAAATCCTTTGACCACTTCATCAAAACGAATGTTCCAACTCCGAGATGCTTGCTTTAACCCATAAATGGATCTCTGAAGCTTGCATATCTTTTTAGCATTTTTAGGATCAACAAAACCCTCAGGTTGTATCATGTATACATCCTCAGATAAATTCCCATTAAGGAAAGCTGTCTTGACGTCCATCTGCCATATTTCATAATCGAAATATGCAGCAATTGCTAAAATGATCTGGACAGACTTGAGCATTGCTACCGGTGAAAAAGTTTCATCATAGTCAATTCCTTGAACTTGTTTGAAACCCTTTGATACCAACCGTGCCTTATAGATCTGAACATTTCCATCTACGTCTGTCTTCTTCTTGAAAATCCATTTGCATTCTATGGTTTTTACACCATCAGGAGGATCGACCAAGTTCCAAACTTGATTGTCATGCATGGATTGAATTTCGGATCTCATGGCTCCAAGCCATTTTTCAGAGTTTGGGTCCATCATCGCTTCTTTGTAAGTCGTGGGCTCATCTTTGTCCAATAATAATATGTCATGTCCATATCTTATGGGTTCATGATGCGGCCTCCCCGACCTACGTAGGGCTGGTGTCTCTTCCACAGGTTGTACAACACTTTGTACATCTTGTGAAGGTTCAGTGGTAGCTTGAACATATTCATGCGATTCTCGAATTTCATCGAGATGCACATCACTCCCACTGATTTCTTTGGAAAGAAACTCTTTCTCCAAAAAGACACCATTTCGAGCAACAAAAACTTTGTTCTCGTTTCTTTTATAAAAGTAATATCCTTTTGTTTCTTTAGGATACCCCACAAAGAAGCATTTTTCTGATTTAGGTGCGAGTTTATCTGATTGCAAACGTTTTACATAAGCCTCGCATCCCCATATTTTGAGAAATGACAATATGGGACTTCTCCCGGTCCATATCTCATATGGTGTCTTCTCAACGGATTTTGATGGGACCCTATTTAATGTGAACGCAGCTGTCTCTAGAGTGAACCCCCAGAAGGATAATGGCAGATCTGTTTGGTTCATCATTGACCGAACCATATCCAATAAAGTTCGATTCCGTCGTTCGGATACGCCATTCCATTGAGGCGTTCCTGGCGGAGTAAGTTGTGGAACGATTCCACATTGCTTTAGATGATCACCAAACTCTTGGCTCAAGTATTCGCCACCACGATCTGATCGTAAGTGTTTTATTGATTTGTCAAGTTGATTTTGTACTTCGTTCTGAAACTCTTTGAACCTTTCAAAGGTTTCAAACTTATGCCTCATTAAATAGATATATCCATATCTACTAAAGTCATCAGTAAAAGTTACAAAGTACTGAAACCCACCTCTAGCAATCGAGCTCATTGGTCCACATACATCTGTATGTACTAGGGCCAACAATTCACTCGCCCTCTCACTAAAACCTGTGAAAGGGGTTTTTGTCATCTTGCCAAGTAAACAAGACTCACATGTTTCAAATGATTCAAAATCAAATGAGGTGAGAAGTCCATCACCATGGAGCTTCTTCATGCGCTTCTCATTTATGTGACCCAAGCGACAAAGCCATAAAAAGGTAGGGTTCAAATCATTTGGTCGAGGCCTTTTGACATTAATGTTATAGACATGTTTTTCTTTGAGTTCAAGGACGTATAACCCATCCACCATGGGACAACGACCATAATACATATCATTCAAAAATATTGAACAAACAAAGTTCTTTATTCTGAATTCATAACCTTCATGTTCCAAACAGGAAGATGAAATAATGTTTCTACTCATAGATGGAACATAATAACAATTATTAAGTTCTAAAACTAATCCTGAAGGCAAATGCAATGGGTAGGTGCCAACGGCAAGACCAGCAACTCTTGCTTTATTCCCCACGCGAATATCCACTTCTCCCTTTGCCAAGTCTCTACTCTTTGTCAGCCCCTGCATCGAATTGCAAATGTTAGCAACCGATCCGGTATCATATACCCAAGAGCTGGAATAAGAAGTAGCAAGATTAATTTCTATAACATTAATACCTAAAGTGGAAGTCACACTCCCATTCCTTTTATCTGCCAGGTACTTCTCGCAGTTCCGTTTCCAATGTCCTGACTTCTTGCAATAGAAGCACTGGGTTTCGGGTTGAGGGCCGACTTTGAGCTTCTCAAGCTTAGTTTTGAGGCTCGTGATCTCATCTTGAGCCTTGCCCTTGCCCTTTCCCTTTCCCCAAGCCTTGGCTTTCTTCCTTTTGAAGGCAGTTGTCTTCTGAACCATCATCACATGATTGGGTTTCTTCTTAATGCTTTCCTCGACAGCCTTGATCATCCCATGTAGCTCGGTCAGGCTCTTCTCCATGCTATTGATAAGAAAATTCATAATGAATAGCTCAAAGCTCTGAGGCAGAGACTGGAGAATTAAGTCTGTAGCCAGACCAATGCTAAGGGGAAACTCAAGCTTTTCCAATCTCCCAATGTAGCCAATCATCTTGATTACATGTGGTCGACCGGATCGCCTTGACCATCTTACAAGCAAACAGAAGCTTTGAGATACCATACCTCTCAGCTCTTGCTTGATTCCCAAACATGCCCTTCAAGCCCACAATCATATTGTAAGCATCCTGGTCCTCATATTGCTTTTGCAGCTCAGAGTCCATGGTGACAAGCATGAGACAGCTGACCTCTACAGAGGCATTAACATGTTTGTCATAGTCAACCTTCAAATTCCGAGGAGCATTTTCGGCTGGTTCATCAGGAATTGGACTCTCTAGAACATATTCTTTCTTTTCATGTTTGAGAACAATTCTCAAATTGCGATACCAATCCACAAAATTTGTTCCATTTAGTTTTTCTCTTTCCAAAACCGATCTCAAAGCAAAACCAGGTGCAGCAGGAGGTGCCATTGAACTACAACAAAAACATGCAAAGTTTCTAAGCACTATGTTTCTGTAATACTTTTATTAAACATTTTAACAAAAGAAACTCCTATCATGTGCCCCTTTTATGGACACATGGTGAGTATTCAAGATCCATATTCATCAAACACTAGTGAGCTTTGGCATCACTGCTAGAAATCTAATGACATAGGTAAGCAACATCTTTGCTAATTACATCTTATGTAACTCTTGTTGGTTGAGCATAAAAACAAGTAATGAATGCCTCCGTCAACTTGAGTCATGGCCAGGTCAACTCGCCCCTAGGGCTCACATGAGGGAGGGAGCACTTCCCGTTTCCGGGTGCCAATTAAGAAACCTAGCCTCATGTGTGTTTTCCTAGACACCAATCATCTTGTATCCGTTCCTTCATTACTGAAATCATATTCCAACCACTTATGTCCTTAAGCCCAAAACCGTTTTGATAACTTAGTTAAATCAACCATTATTATGCGCGATGTGTCTAACACATCCCTATCATCTATTAAGATAGTCATTGATATACTACTTTGGCAGTCATATCAATAATGATCTAAATTCTTGGTAGGTGCAACAATTGGATGGACAAGTGTGATTTAAAATTTTAACTATAGGGATGAACAATATCTACTATGAACATGGCATCACATGCAATGAGCATAAAGAAAATAGCAAGGATTAAACACACATCCACACATAATCAAATTAAGATGTGAAATAGTATGGCCCTTAGCATTAGGATCTCCATCATCATGCTTGATTGTTCACCTTGCCATCATGCTTGATGCCACCATCTTCATCATTGTAGATGCAACTCCTTACAACTTTGATAATGAATATTACATGAGGGTTTGAAATATCACAAGTCGACACGCAAGTCGTTATACATTTTAGATTGAAATAGCCTTATGGCTTGACATGACACGTAGGCCATGTAAATATTACATGCATCACATACACATAGGCCATACTATTTCACACAACATCCTGCAAAAACGAGTTAAACAAAATAGATTCTACGACAGTGGGTTCCAAGGGGCAACGCCCCTGGCGGGGTTCCAAGGGGTAGCGCCCAAGGCGAGGTTCAAGGGGCAGCGCCCCTGGCGGCGATTCAATCTGATTGGCTTGGTCCCATATGGTTGTGATTCGTAAACCCTGATGGCGGTAACCCGACCGGTAAGGGCAACGTCGTACCATGAACGGACTCACCCAAATCAAGATTGATTCAGTTTGCACTTTCCTCAAACCCTAAACCGACCGACCTCATCGACGGCTGCCTCCACCAATTCATGACATGAATCGGTTGAACATGTAATAGATCCAATCTACTATCCTCACATACCATATGTGCAACATCCAGATCACAAATCTACGCGAGATGGCTCTGATACCACTGTTGAGGAACGCGGTATGCTACACTAGCACAAATTAAAATTTCTACCGCAAACCAGAAAAGCTACTCGCAAGAAGGGGATCATAGATCTATTACCACTAGACGCGCAGTTGCGGAATCCTTCGCACGTCGTTGTAGTGGATCGTTCTCGCCGCGGATCGTCCTCGCCACGGATCGTCCTCGCCGCGGATCATCCTCGCCGCGGATCATCCTCGCCACGGATCGTCCTCGCTGCGGATCGTCCTCTCCATGCCACAATAGCAGCAGCGTCACCACAGCAGTCCACACGTTCGGGGATGGAACGTCGTGCGTCGGTGTGCAAGCACCGGGTCGCTCGGCAGTGGCAACGAGATGAGGTGGCTAGGGTTTCTGGCGAAACACCTCTAAACCGCACAAAAGTGTATTCTACGTCTAGCCTCCTCCCCTCCTTATATAGCCACGAGGTGAAACCCTAGGCAGTCAGGGCCCATCTACGCGCTAAGCCCACGAGGTCCATTAATTTCGGATCCAATCCGAATTAATGCGTCCCAGCCCATTAAGTGTGTGACCCTGTAGGTTCATGCGCATTTGGACATGGATTCGGAAAACCCTTTTTTTTTAATCCAATAGTCGATAGCGGCTCCTTGCAGAGTATGCCAACTCCCAAATGCATATGATTAAAGTACTGATATAATAATCCCTTTGCCAAACTATATGAAGATCGAATTCAAGGCGAGAAGCATGTCATCCTTTGACAGTTCAATCCATCTCTTCTATCTGTGATATATTAATAAGTTGTGATTGACTTCTCAATCACGGCATGGCCATGCACTTCCTTAATCATATCACACGAGTGGCCTAGACATATATCTCCGTTACATTGGAGTGGCAAATTCCATCTTGACTGCTCACTTCCCTCTCCATGCTTCATAGTAAACATGAAAGCTACCTTTATAACTATCCGGTTAGGAAATAGTGTTTGTTAACCCCAAGGTAAACTATTACACATGTAGGGAATATGACAATCTCAGGTCTAAGGATCATACATCTACTATGTATGAGATACACTGATGACACATAAGAATGTAACATTCTCGCAGTGTCCCATTGTGGGTCTATCTAACACATGTTCTTCAACATGTGTCCACAATGTATTGATGATATCTCCATATCCCATGATCTATGAAACATGATCATCGAACAATACATGTGCTGATCTATTCATCGTTGTCCTACACGATGATATCCGATCAGAGATATTTATCGAATTATATCAATAAGTAAAGAGCTTCATAAACAAGTCACACACTTGTTGATCAAAACAATAATATACATTCATTGGACCAATAATCATATTATTATTCATAAACATAGTCTTGTTACAATCATACATATGATTGCCTCAAGGGCATAGCACTAACAGACAAGTCTTCAATACCACAGGATAAATTCGTGCGTCATCTTCTTATGGTTTGCAATTTCTTGTGCTCAATTGAATTACTAACAATTTTAATAACTTTAGTGTGATCATTTGTTTAGAATTGTTAGATTGCTTAGACTTAACACCGTTGGTGCACTTTGGCAAAACCTAGAAGTTTTAGGGGTTGATTGATAAAATTCTCATTTCCAGTACTTTTAGCTTCTTAGTGTAATTAGAGTTGAGAATTTTAAAAACCTCCTATTCACCCCCTCTAGTGGTTATCCTTGATCCTACAAGTGGTATCAGAACTTGGTCTCTTAATTTAGACTTCACCGTCTAAAGAGAAAAGGACGGCTAGTGGGGGTGTATCCATAGGTAAGGCATCATTCTTTGATGGCACAAATTATGCGTATTAGAAAATACACATGATCGTGTATCTGAAGGCCATGAGTCCAAGTATATGGAGAATTGTAGGTGAGGATTTCGCTGTGGCACTTGATCCCACATCCACCATTGATCAAGATGAGCGAAACTCCTATCTCAATGCTCAAGCTATGAATGCTCTTTTTGGAGCCTTGAACGCGGATGAGTTCAGTCACGTGAGGAACCTTGAGATCGCTCACGAGATTTCGACAACCCTCTACGAAATTCAAGAGAGCACATCCATGGTCAAGGAGGCCAAATTGCATATGCTTAGGATCAAATATGAGAGTTTCATTATGTTGCCCCATGAAAACATCATCGAGATGTTTTCACAATTGAGCAATATAATGAATGAGCTTAAGGGCCTCGAGGGATCACTAACCGATCTTGATGTTGTTCGTAAGATATTTAGGGCTCTACCGGACAAATATGAGACATTGGTGACACTCTTCCTCAACTCACCAGAGTTGATAAAAATGACGCCAACCGCACTCTTGGGCAATCTCATAATAAACTAGTTGTACAAGAAGGATAAAGAGGAGCTCTTGTAGCAAAATTCTTCGAAGAAGAAGAACATTGCTTTCAAGGCCAAAGGGGAATCAAGTGAAGAGACACTTGATGATTTTGAGGACGACACTGAGGAGGAGATGACCCTCCTCGTGAGAAGAATGAGGAGATTCATGAAGAGGCACTCAAACTATAGCGCCCCACAAAAATACAAGAAGGGGTAACACTGAAGCAACAACCAATTTGCAAATGTTCGGTGCTTTGAGTGTAATAATAAAGGGCATTTCACTTCTTATTTCCCCAAGAAGAAGGAAAAGGATGACAAGGGCAAGTTATCCAGGAAGAAGCAATTTCACAGCAAGAAGAAGCTCTTCAAGAAGCTTCACAAGGATAGTAAGGGTGAGGCCCATATTGTGGAGTGGGACTCTGAAGAGGAATATTCGGATTTCGACTCCTCTGATGAGGACACCCTATCGAAGAAGAGTCTTGCCGGGGTTGCGATTAAAGAGGCTTCATCACCTTTTGTCACTCCCTTATGTCTTATGGTAAAGGAAGATAAGGTAAAATCTAATGATGATGATGATACCTCTTATGATGAGCTCGTAGATATGCTTGTAGATTTAAATGAGTAACTTGGCAAGGAGAAGGCCAAACATAAAGCCTTGAAAAAAGAATTCATTTCTCTCAAGGATTCTTATGAGGAGCTAAAAGAAGCTTATGAATCTCTCCTTCTCAAGGATCATTCTAAATCTAAAATTGATGTAGGAATCTCTTGTGATATAATTGATGCTACGCCTAGTATAGATAATCTTTCTTGCTATATTTTCAAATCTAGCATAGCTACTTCATGTGATGACTTGATTGCCATGCCCTCTAGTTCTAGCTCTAGCTCTAGCTCTAGCTCATGTTCTATTAATATTAGCCATGATTTAATTATTGAGAATAATGAGCTCAAGGAGCAAGTTTCCAAGCTAAATAAGAGCGTGGACTGGAATTTCAAAGGTAAGGAAATGGTCGATAAGATTTTGAGTAGTCAACGTTGCTCATACAACAAGGAGGGACTTGGATTCGTCCCTAAGAAAGGTAAGAAAATAAGCAACAAGGCTCTAAGGTTTGTTAAATCCAACGAGAGTTTTTGCTATAAGTGTCACGATGTGCGACCTCTAGCAAATGATTGCCCATTTGGTAAAGCTCCTAAGAATAATATTTATAATTTATCCTATGTTCTTAGAAAAGATAGAAATAGTAGAGTAGTAGCTAAATTTGTTGGCACTCCAATACTTGGTCACAAGAAGAATGTTATTTGGGTACCCAAAGCTTTAGTTACTAACCTCTAAGGACCTAAACAAATTTGGGGACCTAAACAAATTTGGGTACATAAAAGGGTTTGATTTTCTTTTATAGGTGAACTACAAACCGATGGACGGCATTGGCTGTTGGATAGTGGATACACCCAACACATGACCGGAGACCGAAAGATGTTCACCACATTTGAAACTGGAGATGGAGACCATGACAAAATCACTTTTGATGATAAATAGCAAAGGAAAGGTATTATGATTGGGTAAAATTGCTATCTCCAATGACCTTTCAATTTCTAATGTTTCATTAGTTGAGACCTTGAATTTTAATTTGCTATCTGTTGCTCAAATTTGTGATATTGGTCTTATTTGTACCTTTTCTCAAAATAGATTTGAAATTTTAAAAGAAAATGATAAATTCTTAGTTTTCAAATGTTTTCGGTTTGAAAATCTCTATTTAGTTGACTTCTCTTCAAATGACTCTTGTCTTCAAACTTGCTTAATTGCAAAGACATCCTTGGGATGGTTGTGGCATAGAAGACTAGTTGTTGTTGGGATAATTCAACTCAAAATGCTATTTAAAAATGATTTAGTTGTGGGCTTGAAAGATGTAAAGTTTGAAAAAAATAAGCTTTGTAGTGCTTGTCAAGTCGGCAAACAAGTTGCTAGCGCTCATCCTTCAAAGAGTATCATGTCCACCTCTAGACCATTAGAGCTCTTGCATATAGATTTGTAGGGGAAAATTCTTATTGTTTGGTGATTATAGATGACTATTCGAGATTCACGTGGGTTTTCTTTCTATATGAAAAATCTGAAGCCTTCGATATTTTCAAAAGCTTTGCAAAAAGGGCTCAAAATGAATTTGATTTCAAAATCAAGAAAATCTATAGTGATGATGGTTCCAAGTTCAAAAATACAAATATTGAGGATTTTTGTGATGAACTTGGAATAAAACATGAATTTTCCACCACCTATACTCTGAAGCAAAATGGAGTAGTTGAACAAAAAAATCGATTGAAATGGCAAAAACAATGCTTGATGAATATAGCACTTCCGACAATTTTTGGGCGGAAGCTATTAACACCGCTTGTTAGGCCACAAACTATCTTTATTTGCATCGACTATTGAAAAAGACTTCTTATGAGCTTCTTGTAGGTAGGAGACCGAACATTTCTTATTTTTGTGTTTTTTGATTGCAAGTGTTTCATCTTGAAAAAGGGTGTTCGGCTCTCCAAATTTTAAAGCCATTGTGATGAAGGTTTTCTATTTGTCTTTTTTTTCTCAAATAGTAAAGCATATCACATCATTAACAAAAACTCCGGTTTAGTTGAAGAAACTTGTGATGTTGAATTTGATAAAAACTAACGGCTCTCAAGAAAAGTAAGAAAATTTGGATGATGTAGGTGATGAAGCCTTGAGGCAAGCAATGAAGAATATGATGATTAGAGACGTCAAGCCAAAGGAGGAAGATCAAGACAATCAACCATCCTCTACTCAAGTTGAACCGCCCACTTCGGCCACGCCAAGTCAAGTCCAACCAATCGAAGTAGAAGATAATGTAGAGGATCAAGCAAGGGGTGCCTCCAAGGATCCACAACCAAATCTCCAAGGATTACCCAATTGATCAAATCTTAGGTGATGTTAGTAAGGGAGTTCTAACTCGTTCTCGTGTCACTTCATTTTGTGAGCATTACTCGTTTGTGTCTTATTTTGAACCAACTCTTATAGATGAAGCTTTAGAAGATTCGGATTGGGTGAACTCCATGCACGAAGAACTCAATAATTTTGCCCGAAATGATGTTTGGACGCTTGTTAAAAGACCTAAGGAGTACAACGTCATCGGCACAAAATGGGTCTTCCAAAACAAGTATGATGAAAATGGAATTGTGATAAGAAACAAAGCAAGGTTAGTTGCATAAGGTTTTATCCAAATCGAAGGTTTGGATTTTGGTGAAACCTTTGTGCCCATAGCAAGATTAGAAGCCATTCGTATCTTGCTAGATTTTGCCTCTTGTTTTGATATCAAATTATTTCAAATGGATGTAAAGAGTGCATTCTTGAATGGACAAATATCCGAATTGGTATTTATAGAACAACCTCCCAATTTTGAGAATCCTAAAAATCATAATCATGTCTACAAACTATTTAAGATGCTATACAAACTCAAACAAGCTCATAGAGCATGGTATGAGCGACTTAGAGATTTTCTAATTTCAAAAGGATTCAAAATCAAAAAGGTTGATACAACACTCTTTACAAAAATCATTGACGGAGAATTCTTTGTATGCCAAATTAATGTTGATGATATTATATTTGGTTCTACTAATGAAGACTTTTGCAAAGAATTTAGTGCTATGATGTCTAGGGAATTTGAGATGTTCATAATTGGGGAGTTGAGCTATTTCCTTGGACTTCAAATCAAGCAACTCAAGAATGGGACTTTCGTGAGCCAAACAAAGTACGTGAAAGATCTACTCAAAAGGTTTGGCATGGAGGACGCAAAGCCCATCAAGACTCCAATGGTATCCAACGAGCACTTGGACCTCAACAAGGGAGGTAAACCGGTAGACTTAAAGCTCTATCATTCTATAATTGGTATTTTACTTTACCTTACTGCATCTAGGCTTGGTATCATGTTTAGCGTTTGCATGTGTGCACGATTTCAAGCATCACCAAAAGAGTACCATTTGGTGGTCGTTAAAAGAATTCTAAGATATTTAAAATATTCCTTAAATATAGGCTTGTGGTATTCTAAAGGTGCAAATTTAATTTAATTGGTTATTCAAATTCAGATTATGCGGGTTGCAAAGTGGATAGAAAAAGCACATCAGAAAGTTGTCAATTCCTAGGTAGATATCTTGTTTCCTGGTTTTCTAAGAAACAAAATTCCATTGTCCTATCCACCGTTGAAGCCAAATATATTTCCGCCAGTAGTTGTTGTGCTCAATTACTTTGGATGAGGCAAACTTTGATGGATTATGGTATAAATTTAAAAAATGTGCCTATTTTGTATGATAATGAAAGCACCGTAAAAATAGCCAACAACCTGGTCCAACACTCAAGAACCAAGCATATAGATATCTGTCATCATTACTTAAGAGATCATGTGACTAAAGGTGATATTACTATTAGCCACGTCAGAACCGAAGATCAATTAACGGATATCCTCAACAAACCTTTAGATGAAGCCCGGTTTTGCAAGTTGAGGAATGAATTAAATGGCATAGACTTCTCCAATATTGGTTGAACTTGTGCACCAGGGTTGAATCTTATTTGATATTTATTTGCCCTCATTCAAATTTCTTGTGTCTTTGAAGTGGCAACACATTTAGGGGGAGTGCTATACTTTTCTATGTATTCTACATCCCAAAATGTGAAAAATATCAAATAGTGCATATTAATCTTCAAAAAAGAACTCTAACTTATACTAGATCAAAACTACATTAAAATATTGTATTTTGGTGCTCTTACAAAACTCTTGTTGAAAATTCCAATTTCAAATCTATGTATATGTATATCCCATCTCTTTTTATATAACTACATACAGAATCCTTCATATTTTAAAATAAAAGACAAAATGCATCTTAAATAAAATTCTAGTTATTTAACTTACCCAAGCTCCAAATTTGATATATATTGATCTAAATAATGCACTTCTTGAGTCATTACTTTTAGAACTAGAATATTGACATTTCTAGTCATCTAAAAGTATTTTTGGAATCAAACAATTCAATTAAATTTGACTCTTACTTTCCTTGAGTTTCTTTTGTCAAAAATTTGCTTTTCTTGTTCCAAAAACCTAATTTCAATAAAAAAAACTAGTTCAAACTTAAGCTCTTGGTGTTTTATTCGATTGAAAATACTCTTATATGAGTATTCACTATTATATGAATGCATATGAGTAATTTTCAATCTTGGTTTTTGTTGTTTCAGGCTTTTTCAGCCATATGCGACAGTACCGACTTTTATCCCACGGTACCTCCAGGTGCCGGTAGTACTAGTACCGGTGTTATTTCAACGGTACTTCCGAGTGCTGGTAGTACTGGCTCTGTAGGAGCGGTACTACCGCACTAATACAGGTGAGACCGCTTGGGGCTCTCTTCCTTTTTCCTTTTCTCTCTCCTCCGGTGCTACATCATCATTTCTCCAGTTCTTTCCTTCCTCTGCTCAAATTGCTCCTCTCTCTCTCCCCATGCGCACCCATTTCCCCAAAACCCTCTGTGTCTCCGTGGATCTGCATTCTTGTTGATTCCAATCATTCTCTGGGTTTTCTCTCCTCCAAAAAGGTGAGTTCTCCTGTAATCCTTTCTCATTTCGTGCCTCTAAACCCTTTTTCTATCAAACTAGGGTTAAAATGAAAATGTGGCAAAACTAGTGAGTTTTTGCATGAATCAATTGTTGAATCTAGTAATTTGATTCTTGTTTATACTCTCTTTAGATGTATTTTGGAACAAATTGGTAGATTCAACTGATTTCCCTCAATTAGGGTTGAGGTAGTCGAAAACGTAGTACTACCGCGGTTAACTCACCGGTAGCACTGATGACCGGTACTTCCGCACTTATCTCTGCGGTAGCTCCGATCTACGGTACTACCAACACAGTATATGCGGTACTACCAGATTTCCTAACTTGGTAAAAAATAAATAAAACTCGTCGTTTGCCACATTGCTGAATATCCATAAATTGTATCGCTTCACCTTTAGAAAATCCTCACTCACTGGGTTCTCTTCTTTCTTTCTTAGTCGCTATGCCAAGGACTAAAAATCCCATAAAGGCTCCCGTTCCTCGAGGAGGCGGGACAATCTGGAAATCGACTAGTGGTGCTGGAGTGTTTGCGAGGAATGTTCAGACTCCAGGAATGACTCCAGCAGTGACAACTAAAAATCCCGAAAAGGCTCCCGCCGAAATCCTGACCGTTCGATTAACGTGGACAGCTGGGATTGTGCTGTGTGTCGCTGTCGGCTCGCGTCGCGCGTGAGCGCTAATGTGAGCCGTGACGTTAGTGCTTGCGTTCGCATTGACCGTTGGTCAATCTTTTGTGTGCCGAGTCCACCGTAGACGTGCACTATTTTGTGCACCGGTCTATAGATCGTGGGCCCACATGTCAGTCTAATAGGAGTTTTCCAGAATAGTTTTTATTTTGTTAATTCGGTTTATGACATCAACATGACATCATAATTAGATTTTTTTTGTAGAAAATTAATTCAGGTGAAACCTAATTAGCTAGTGACATTAGCATGATGTCATTAACCCGAATTCCAATAAAAAATAATTTGAGTAATTAGGTTTTATTCTTTTTGTTTTATTTCAAACTTTCGTGAGCCCGTTCTCCTTCATACAGGCTCCAATTGAGGTGATTTTAGTTCCTAAAAAATTGTAAAATTGAGCTCTATTTAATGGTGAATTTTATTTAATTTTGGAAGTTGAGTTTGCTCACTTTTTTTGGTATTTATTACTTTATTATTCGTTACGCATACATGTTGAAGTACCCGAGGTGCTCGTGAGCGAGGAGCCAACTCAAAAGTAAAGTCCAGAACATGAGCACGAGCTTTTTGAAGGCAATTTGTACTTTTGACCATGTTGAACCCTGTTTTCAAAAACTATATTATTTTAAACTATTGCATGCTAATTCGAAGTATAACTGTTTCAGGTAATTTTGGATTAGTTATTTAGCCGAAATTGACTATGCCTACCTTGTTATTTGTATGCCATGATTCATTTGTCACCCTAGAATGGTTCTTTATTAATTGGTAACTATTAATTGTCAATATGGGATGGTTAGAATATGCTAGCTTGCTTAGCCATGCAACAGGTTATTGATATCAGTTTGGAAGTACCAAATTAATCTTGATTAATGGAATATGGAACATATTTATGAAAAGGTGTGTCAAGTATTGTCACACAATATTGTTGATGGCACGTGGTGCATGATAATCAACTGGGGTAGTAAAATGATTTAGACTAGGGCAAGTGGCAAGAGTCGTAAACTATGATGGGCTAATATGGCAATTAGGTGGTTGCATTGTTATTTTGGTAATCAAGGTTAATGATATGGATAATGGTTATTGTGGGTTTTCTAGAAGTCTTGCCTCGGTCAATTAAAGACTTAACATTGCAAGCATTTGAATTGGGCTAAACATACAACCATATGTCTGGTATGGGACAGACCTAGATGATTAATTTGTGATGTCTAAATTTTGGTATTGTCGTGGCGGTGTAGGTTTCGGGAGTATGGTTAGACTCACATGGCGCAAGAGGCGAGTCCTAATAGTGGTAACCAGTCCCTTCAGTGTTGAAACCTTAGCAAATAATACTGGGTTTAGACAGACCATTGTAAAGGCTTTGTTATGATTACTCATTCGCATAGTCTTGTATGGTGAGTCACGGCAGACGTGGTGAGTTGATTATATCTTGTGAGTAAAGTGTATAATCACTGCAGAGTGTCAAACCTATTTGAATAGCCGTGTCCACGGTATTAGACAATGTTCGAGAATTATACTCAAGGGTTAGATTTTGATAAAATGAACTGAGAAATGGAGGCAGTATGCCTATAGAAATGTAGAAATTGATTTAAGTTTGTGAGTCAGTTTATCTGTGAAATAACTGAGAAATTTATTATTATTATTATTATTATTTGTTTTACTGCTTTCCAATCTATTTATGTTATTCATTTGTAAATGCTGCTTTATTGCAAAATAATCAATTCAGCTAGTCATTTAGAATAAGCCAAGTATGTAGTATAATAGACTTACATTCTGTGCACAACTTATTGAGTGCTTTATGTACTCACCCCTTTGCAACAATCAAATCACCAGTTGGAGAAGAGTCTACACTAGCTTGCAAGGAGTACCAGGCGGAGATGATCAACTAGAGTGCAAACCTCGTTAGTTGGTTATGGCAAATTGAAGGGTTACTATGAATAATTTATTTCCACTGTAGTTTTATTAAATTATTAGTTTAAGCCCTACGAGACATAATAATGTAACGTTAACCTTAAGGTCGTTCAATAGACTATATTTAATAGATGAAGTTTTTATTTATATTTTCGTTGTCTATAATTGCGATATTCATTTATGTTGAGACAGTGTGCACTAATGTGATCTTGGACTAATGCAGAATACAAAGAGGGTTCGAATTTGCATATGTGACATCATGGAATGTGACATTATAGATTTCGGCATTATGGTACGACTTTTTATCATGTCTTTGGGCTTTTCAAAGGTTTTTGGGCCGTTCTGGGAGGGTTTGGGCCGTCCCGGGAGGGTTTGGGCCTTCCTGGGAGGACTTGGGCCTAGAAGGTCGAGTTATGGGCTGGCAGTGGGGGGTTTTTGGGCCCTTGAGGGGGGGAACCAGCAGCCCTAACCCTGGGGGCGCCCCCACCTCCTCCCCCATGCACCCCCACTCTCCCTCCCACCTCCTAGGGCCGGCCACCCTTCCCCCCATGCGCCCTCACCTCCATGCGCCCTCCACTAGGGTTTCCCCTCCCTAGCCGCCACCCTCCCCTCCCCTAGCAGCCCCTCACCACTCCTTCCCTGGTGTTCATCGCTCTCTCGCTCGGTGCATCGTCGGCTCAGAGTTCTCTGGCGATCCGCTGTGGTTCCGGAGGGAGGAGCGACCGGAAGAAAAGGATGTTTTCGTCGTCGTTCGGTTCTTCTTGAAGAGGTAACGAATCGTGGTTTCCTTGGGGTTATTTAGGTGCTGCTAGATGGGATATTTCATGCCTTAGATCCATGTTTATGTGTTTTAATTAGAGGTATAGATTTGTTTAGTAGATCTGTTTCGAGCAGTAGCCTCGGCCAATTCCGGACAGTCGACTTCGGTCGCGGTTTTGGGATTTTTAGAGTCGGAATTTGGTCGGCCGCCTATTGAGAAAGTTATAGATAATCGAAAAACCTTTCAATGAAGACCAAGAACGCTTAATTCTGTCAAGTCGTTTAAAAGTTATGGATGTTTTACCGAACATTGTCAAAACTATGACGTGATTGGGACAGATCGTGTTGATCTGTAGATTAGTCAATTTTAGAGGCCGATTCAGTCTTCGCGAATACTTAGAAAAAGCTAGAAAATTTCCTAAGCTTCGAGAAAATGTACCCATTTGTCTGATTTGGAGTCGTTAAGCCCTAGTTATGGTCTTCCGAAGGCAGCTGTCCCGTTGGACAGATTATCTGTTTTTTGGATATTGGGAATAGATCGCGAAGTCGGTATAACTGAGTGTTCTTGTGTGGTCCTGTGTGCAAGTGGTTGAGTGCATTGAACCTTTGTGCAGGTGGTGTGTCCTCGGGAGTGCCATCGTCGTCTCACCACACCGTCTCACGAGGGTGAAGGCAAGTGTGTTGTGATGGATTGTGATTGGTTGTTTTATGGTATTGTGATTGACAGGTTATACTAGCATGGTAAGAGTGAGATTTTGCTTTGCCATATGAGTAATTGTTTGATGAATGGATTAATGCTATGAATGAGATTATGCAAATGCTATTAATGATTGAATGTGGTACATTATCATGGAATTTTGCATCAATGCATTCATAAAAGGAAGAGGCGTCCCATTCTGATGCGGGCCTCTGTGTTCACACATAGTGGACACAAAAGTCCTACCTCGCAGTCCCTTACATGTGGTTGTACGGGAGCGGGTCAATAAGAGTAGGCACCCTCCATCTACGGGATGGAAGGGGAAAGAGGGTGCACACCGACGGGTGTGCACTCGGCAATACCGGTATGTGCTTCAAGGAGACATGTGCATTGCATTGCATATATGATGATAATGAGATGTATTTGTAACACCCCAGCATCTAGCATGCCTGAATGCTACCAAACATAGGCTAAACAACATCTAAATACCATAAATTAAGATAAATTACAGCAAAGGAGTAAATGCTAAAACCGAAAATTTCGGCAGCATCTCCTTTGTTTTTCCATGAATTGAAGCAACAACAATATGATCATAGGATATAGTATAAAGAATGACATCTAAATCATCAATAACAAGGGTTCTAGCAGCAGTATAAGCCTAGAATAGAGATTCCAACCATCTCATGAGCCAAACGAAGTAAATGAGGAAACCAAGCACACAAATTAACAATTGCACCAAGTTGCATGGCACTACTCTTATTATCATGACCAAGATGAATAAATTGTCTATAAGTGTGGAGCTACGTGTAGATGTGTAGCTAATGCCCTTCCCCGTATGCCGATTTTATGGTACCTAAAACAACAAGAAAGCACAAGCGTGAGTTCAACACTCAGCAAGTATATTGCAATGGTACAAAAGAACAATTACACGGCTACAACAACTCACATCATGTCTATCATCTTATTCATGATCACATATCATTATCATCATCATCATGTATGCAATGCGATGCGATGCACATGTCTCCTGGAAACTCATACCGGTATGGTTGACTACACACCCGTCGGTGTGCACCGTCTCCCCCCTTCCATCCCGAAGATGGAGGGTGCCTACTCCTCGCTTCCATTCACCGTGGTGGATGGAATCACGATGTAGGACTTACTCAATGGCTCTCCGGAATAGTCATAACTTTCTCACCGACCTTCCCCGGACTAGTTATGACTTTCTCACCGCTCGGGCCATGTATCATGCCATGTATGCAAACATGCCAACATCATAAATAACTTGTACATTAACACATGGCATCATGACATAATAAGCAT
Organism: Rhipidocladum racemiflorum; assembly: GCA_036346355.1. NCBI lineage: Eukaryota > Viridiplantae > Streptophyta > Magnoliopsida > Poales > Poaceae > Rhipidocladum > Rhipidocladum racemiflorum. The sequence continues at coordinate 29,953,389 of CM070571.1, forward strand.
ATTCATCATATCAATGGCAATCATTAAAGCATGGCATGTGAACATATCATATATTCAATTTCAATCTCAACCAATCTAGCAACCTACAACCCGCTACCCATTCCAATACACTTGCCTCAACCACGGGCGACGGATTGGCGAGAAGTAGAGGGCACTCTCGGGGTCACACCACCTGCACATAGGCACCACACACTCAAAATCATGCACACAAAACAATACGCAAACACTCTTCTACCCCGACTTCGCAAACTACTCGCAAAACCCAAAAACAGAGGTTCTGTCCCGTTGGGACAGCAGACTTCCAACGAGCATAACTCGGGTTCTAAGACTCCAAATTGATTAAAAGAGTACATCCTCGAGTAGCTTAGGAAATTTCCTAACTTTTTCTAAGTATACGGAAAAACTGATTCGGCCTCTAAAGTGGTTTAATCTACAGAATACCGTGATCTGTTCCAATCACGTCATAGTTTTTAACACGTTCGGTAAAACGAGCATAACTTTCAAACGGCTGAGCGGAATTGGAAGTTCTTTATACCCACTGAAAGTTATTGAAATTACCTACAACTTCCTCAACAGGCGGCCGACCAAATTCGCAATCTAAATTGGCGAAATCTCAAACCCTAGGTCGACTGCTCAAACTGCCCGAAACAGAGAACGTGGCAAACTCTAGATTTCATCTAATCTACCAAATCACAGCACCACCACTTGATCTAAAAGCATCAAATAGACCTCTAGAACAGTACCTAGACCATCCCAAAGGATCACCCATGCCATACCTCAGCCCGAAGAGCAGCGAGCGAATTCCTTCCTCCCGGGCTCCCCGATCGCTTTCCTCGCGCCGGAACCGCTGGATCTCCTCGTCACGGAGCTTTCCGAGGGGAAGATCAGTGGGATGGCGAGGTGAGGGGCTCCCCAAGGGCAGCAAGGAGGGTGGAGAGGTGGTGGAGGGGGTGGTGGCGCAAGGGGAGGGGAGGGGAGGCGCACGGCAAGGGGCAAAAGGGGTGTGGCGGCTATGGGAGGGAGAGGAGGAGGTGGAGGCTGCTAGGGTAGCAGGGGGGCGCCCCAAGGGCATCATGCTGCCCCCCTCTCCCCTCATGGGCCAGAGAGCCCCACGAGGGGTCCCCCCTAAGGCCCAACACGCCCCGGGAAGGCCCAAACTCCCGAAATCGACCAGGAAACGCGATTAAACGGCATAACGTAAAGTTTTAACCTCCATTTTCACATTTTATAACGTCACATTCTCCAATTTCACTTTTTACGGTGTCCCGACATTCCGTAGTGTCACATTCTCCCCCCCCCTTAAACAGGATTCGACCTCAAATCCGAAGAACGCCAAAATCAACAACAAAGTCCCCAAGGGACAAAAGACTTCTCTGCAGCACAAAACATTCGCACAAAGACTCAAACCGGAACAAACGACAAGCGAGTTCTCAAAACCAACACTTGGCGAGAAAATGTTGATTTAGCTCAACAGAGTGCAACCTCTCACGGTTCCACCTTCACTTCAATTCCCAAACAGAATCTGCATTTCAACCACAAAGGGCTCCATCAGCCCAAAACGCCCGAATCCTCATGACAAACACTTCACTCTACTATCACAACCAACCTGACTACCACACTTCATTAAAGTCAACATGACACAATCAAAGCGGGTCACAATTCGTCTAACGACCTCTCTACATTCCCGAGAATTTCCATCGAGAGGAATAACTCATTAAGGCACATTTGCCCTTCCAATACACGATCATGCTAACATTTCATTCCATCCTCTCCCAGGAAAGTCTCAAACCCAGAGACAACTAGTTAAGACAATTGCTCACGGCAGGATAATTATCACTAAACTACCGTCAACTTCACTTCCACCCATCGATACTCTTAATAAAGATTAAACCCATACATCATCAACCTCCATCACAAACCACCCTTATACCACTAAGGTTCGACACCTAGCCCCAAGCTAGGATCGTAAAACCTTACCAAACCACAATTGGCTCCTTTCTTAAGAGGGTCTCGCCCTCACACAATAACACTTAGTAATGAAGCCCAAGTGTACACATATTTCGCATACTCAACCATAAACCAAGAACATTCATATCCTCACTCCCATCTATAGAGCAAAAGAAGTACAATTCTTTTGAACCCAAGTGGACCACATACGACAACTCAAACCCAAAGCGTTAACAACCACTTTGGAAAGAATTCGGCAACATCCAAGGAGCATTCATCATTTTTTTTCCAAGCCAAATCGCAAAGGAAGCACAAATCCCCTACACCACAACCAAAATACCAGAAATTCTTCATTCTTTCTTTTCATACTAGAAAGAAATGGACATCTCGATTCATGACATGAATGCAAACTTTTCAAGAGCACTCCGGATTAGTCATATATCCATATATGACTTTCTCACCGACCTGGCTCAACGACTCCTTTATGATTAATTATGCATAAACAATGTCTCGTTTTCCTTTTCACCATTCATTCATCATGTAACAATAGTACCGATTAGTCATTCACCAAATGACTTCTTCCTCGGTATCATATAATTGAAACACAATTAACATCGAAGGTTGCGGTAACTCATATAGACTATGGCCGGATAGTTAACAGTAAAACACCACGTCGCATCCCATCCCACATCAATTGAAAACTGAACTTGCAAAATATTGCATTTCAACCAAATTCAACATTTTGGAAGAGAACATCAAAATTTCAAGTCAGGCATCTGCTCCCACAACCGTCACAAATTTTCTCAAGGAGAGGGAAATTCATTTCCAAAAGGGAACACCTCACTAACAAAATCACTTTATAAAACATTTATAAAATCCACCTTTTTGAAGCACTTGCAAACATCACACACATTATGCAAATAAATCCAACTCTACTAAAAAAGAGTTACAAATTAAATCTCAAGAGTTTCCAATACAACCCACTATGTCCATCTGCTTCCTTTAAAATACTGATTCCAAAGATAATTCAGTGCGAAAGCGAAGAAGCGCGATCCACTCAACATTTTTTTTTGGGTGTAAAAATCCATACTCATAGCACAAACTAAACAAATTTGCCAAAACCAGTGATTGGCACCAATTTCTACGAGTTTTAGGGAAAACTCTGAAACTCAACATAAAGAACGCCTTGACCGAAAGCATTTGACCAAGATAGCAAACAACCAAACCAGTCCAAAAGGTTTTAAACACAAGCTCAGCATGAAACCCTATACTTACCTTTTAAACATTCAATATTCACTATTTACTCATCGAGAAACCCCTCAGGTTACAACAAGAGCTACAAAACAAATTCTTTCTCTTATTACCTTTCCCAATACTTATAAATAAAGTTTATGATGGTTATCAAAAGACATCCAACGAAGACTACGCCAACAAGATCCCCACGGACCAACATATCATATAACATCATATTCTAGATTTGAAACAAGTGCTCCAACAAATCTTTCAGCATGATCAACCAATAAATTTCATACCACCTATATGTAAACGTCTCGACAATCGAAACTTATTCAGTTAACAAGCGAGTTCAACATGTAAATATTATCTCCACAGGGAAGAATTCGTAAGTGAGACTCTAAGTTATACTTTCATTAAGGATAAAATCATTCATCATGTTAATTATCCAAAGCTCACTCCATCGCAACATGTTAAAATTTTCCTCTATTTTAACCATGGTTTTCCAACGAGTAATCTAAACAGTTACCACCACTACTTAGTCATCAATAACAACAAATGGGCATAATCATCAACCAACAACATTACTTTTAGCTACCCTATACATAGGTGATAACAAAATTACAACCACACAATGTACTCCAATTATTTAAAATAGATTGAATACTAGCATTAACACTGCCCTTAACAACATCATTAACAATAAGTCTTATGTCTTCTCAATTGATATCAATACTAACATTGTAGAGACACAACTGCATACTTCCAAATATACTAGTAGTTTGCAACAACGTAAATAGCAACTCTAATCAACTTCCAAATTAAAGTCACTAGTCAACACGATTAAATTTCTCTATTAATCCGTTAGATTAGAACATCTTTAAACAACCAGCAAAGTTTCTTTAACAATAACAGCAGTCTACATCATCTTAATGTTCTAACTATGCATCAGGGTTTAAAACTTTAAACATAATCGGGGTCATAAGCACCTTTAAAGCAAAGCAACATATTATAAGCATGTACATTAACACATTTAATCATTCCCACTATGGGGTACTCTACATCACTAGAGGTTCATTTAATCTTAAGCTAAAGGTAACAATTACATTTAATTGATTCAACTCGCAAATTAACTAAGGTGTACATCATTTCCATAAACCACATTGTTACATACTACATAACATGCTAAACAACAATTTCACTTTTAACAAGTAATTTCAGTCAAACGAATACTTACTTTATTTGCAGCATTTTCCTTTTAATACTCAACCAAAACTCACAAAGAAGCTTGACTCTCAAAGTTGCAATTAGACAAACGCAAACTTGGTCATGCAAAAGGAAATTCTCCAAAATACTTTTCAATCTCAAGACTCCCATGGAGGAAAATGGTTGAAAGACAATTTTCTTAAAAGGGAACCAAGCGATCAAGTAATCCTTTGCAAAAAAAACCTTAACACCAAACCCCAAACTTTCACGAAACAAGAAGGGTTTTTTTTTCAAAGATGATTTCTTAAACCAGTAAAATGACGAAATCAAACACCACTTACTCCTGCAAAGCCACAGAACTTCAGCCCTGACAGCCAAGTCTGGCATAACACTGCAATAGCTCCTTTAACCTCGGAGAAAGACAAACACTGGAATAAATTGAATGCTTCTTTCCCATAAAGCAATCAACAAACTAAGCATCAAAGCTAGAAAGGCGACCAAAAGAAGCGCAGCACTAGACTCTTCTTCTTCGTCTTCAACCAAGGAAGACAAAACCACACACCGCATACGGAACGATCCGCGAAAATCCAATACCAAACACTTTTCTTTTGGTTTCCATCAACTAAAACCAAGAAAACCAACCAAGACCGACCACAGATCGATAAAGAACATCGAATGAATCCACCACCAATCTCTTCTATTCGACTCCAGTCAACTACCCGATCTACGATAGAAAGGGTAAGCACTCTTCTCCTACAGGGGTTAAAAATTCTTCGGTGATGGCGTTAACCGGCCACACCGTCAAACCACACCCTTATTATGAACAAAAAAATGGTGACCGGAACCCTTCGGCACCACAACCCCACTTGATCAAACATATAGCATCTCAATCAATACTTTCATAAATATAACATCATACTTCATCAAAATGCAGCATTTAACATCAGAGCATAAATACAACATTTAAGCGTAAAGCAACGATACCCATACCCTTTCCTACTGTGTATCCATGTGTGTCAAATTTTAAATTAGTTATTCCACTTACACAAGTTTTAATGTTGCTATCCTATGACAAAATTTTAAGTGTAACCTAAGCATGTTTCTAGGTTACCCCACATCAAAATTTTAGTTAACCCTATGGTATTCCACTAAGTTCATACACCACGGACCTGAAGCCCGCTCTGATACCAACTGTAACACCCCGGTATCTAGCATGCCTGAATGCTACCAAACGTAGGCTAAACAACATCTAAATACCATAAATTAAGATAAATTACAGCAAAGGAGTAAATGCTAAAACTGAAAATTTCGGCAGCATCTCCTTTATTTTTCCATGAATTGAAGCAACAACAATATGATCACAGGATATAGTATAAAGAATGACATCTAAATCATCATAACAAGGGTTCTAGCAGCAGTATAAGCCTAGAATAGAGATTCCAACCATCTCATGAGCCAAACGAAGTAAATGAGGAAACCAAACACACAAATTAACAATTGCACCAAGTTGCATGGCACTACTCTTATTATCATGACCAAGATGAATAAATTGTCTATAAGTGTGGAGCTACGTGTAGATGTGTAGCTAATGCCCTTCCCCGTATGCCGGTTTTATGGTACCTAAAACAACAAGGAAGCACAAGCGTGAGTTCAACACTCAGTAAGTATATTGCAATAGTACAAAAGAACAATTACATGGCTACAACAACTCACATCATGTCTATCATCTTATTCATGATCACATATCATTATCATCATCATCATGTATGCAATGCGATGCGATGCACATGTCTCCTAGAAACTCATACCGGTATGGTTGAGTACACACCCGTCGGTGTGCACCCTCTCCCCCTTCCATCCCGAAGATGGAGGGTGCCTACTCCTAGCTTCCATTCACCGCAGTGGATGGAATCACGATATAGGACTTACTCAATGGCTCTCCGGAATAGTCATAACTTTCTCACCGACCTTCCCTGGACTAGTTATGACTTTCTCACCGCTCGGGCCATGTATCATGCCATGTATGCAAACATGCCAACATCATAAATAACTTGTACATTAACACATGGCATCATAACATAATAAGCATATTCATCATATCAATGGCAATCATTAAAGCATGGCATGTGAACATATCATATATTCAATTTCAATCTCAACCAATCTAGCAACCTACAACCCGCTACCCATTCCAATACACTTGCCTCAACCACGGGCGACGGATTGGCGAGAAGTAGAGGGCACTCCGGGGGTCACACCACCTGCACATAGGCACCACACACTCAAAATCATGCCCACAAAACAATACGCAAACACTCTTCTACCCCGACTTCGCAAACTACTCGCAAAACCCAAAAACAGATGTTCTGTCCCGTCGGGACAGCAGACTTCCAACGAGCATAACTCGGATTCTAAGACTCCAAATTGATTAAAAGAGTACATCCTCGAGTAGCTTAGGAAATTTCCTAACTTTTTCTAAGTATACGGAAAAACTGATTTGGCCTCTAAAGTGGTTTAATCTACAGAATACCGTGATCTGTTCCAATCACGTCATAGTTTTTAACACGTTCGGTAAAACGAGCATAACTTTCAAACGGCTGGGCGGAATTGGAAGTTATTTATACCCCCTGAAAGGTATTGAAATTACCTACAACTTCCTCAACAGGCGGCCGACCAAATTCGCAATCTAAATTGGCAAAATCTCAAACCCTAGGTCGACTGCTCAAACTGCCCGAAACAGAGAACGTGGCAAACTCTAGATTTCATCTAATCTACCAAATCACAGCACCACCACTTGATCTAAAAGCATCAAATAGACCTCTAGAACAGTACCTAGACCATCCCAAAGGATCACCCATGCCATACCTTAGCCCGAAGAACGAGGAACGCCGAATTCCTTCCTCCCGGGCTCCCCGATCGCTTTCCTCGCGCCGGAACCGCCGGATCTCCTCGTCGCGGAGCTTTCCGAGGGGAAGATCAGAGGGATGGCGAGGTGAGGGGCTCCCCAAGGGCAGCAAGGAGGGTGGGGAGGTGGTGGAGGGGGTGGTGGCACAAGGAGGGGAGGGGAGGCGCACGGCAAGGGGCAAAAGGGGTGTGGCGGCTATGGGAGGGAGAGGAGGAGGTGGAGGCTGCTAGGGCAGCAGGGGGGGTGCCCCAAGGGCATCATGCTGCCCCCCTCTCCCCTCATGGGCCAGAGAGCCCCACTTTAGGCCCACGAGGGGTCCCCTCTAAGGCCCAACACGCCCTGGGAAGGTCCAAACTCTCGAAATCGACCCGAAAACGCGATTAAACGGCATAACGTAAAGTTTTAACCTCTATTTTCATATTTTATAATGTCACATTCTCCGATTTCACCTTTTACGGTGTCCTGACATTCCGTAGTGTCACAGTATTCAATGTGGATATGCCATTCTAATGATGTTGAATATGAGGTGTAGTGATAATGGTATTGAAAACTGTTTTACTTGTTCCATTGCAATATGCTTGCTGAGTGATGAACTCACGCTTGTGTTTTATGATGTTTTAAGTACCATGAAACCGTCATGCGGGAAAGGGGAATACGGCACTTCTTCACGTAGCTTTATTCACCTAGACAACTACACACTCTTATTTGTAGTTGTAATGATTATCTTAATGTGCTAAGCTTGGATTAGGCTATCGTATGTGCTTGGTTTTAATGTTCTCCTCATATTTGTTGATGAACATTGGAGTTTATGTTATGGGCTTGAAATGATATTTTATCTCCTACTAGTGTTGTTTTAGATGTCATCTATTATGCTATTATGATGTGATAATATTATTGTTGCCTCAAACCATGCAAAAACTAGGAAAGTGCTGCCGAAATTTCGGTTAAAGCATTTACGCCCTTGCTATAATTTAATCTTAATTGTGGTATTTAGTTGCTGTTATTGCTATGTTTGGTGACATTGAGGGCATACTAGATGCCGGGGTGTTATAGCATATTCGGGTACCGGGAGTAGATGTGGCAGGTGGGGAGGTAGTGCATGGGGTGGTACCCCTCCTCCTCGTGCACAAAGCCCCCCCTCAATGGCGATCACCATGGATGGCTAGGGTTTCGGAGGTCGCTCCACGCTCTAGGGTTCGACGAATCACGGTGTTGTGCCTAGCCTAGGGTATTAAGGATTTCGAGGGATTGGGGGAGGGAAGCTGAAGCATCTAGGCCCTAACTTTGATTGGTTTTGGTAATTAATGACAATCAATGTCAAAGGACTAACAATTTGCCCTGAGTGTGCAAAAGCAGGGTGGTCCTTGTCAACAAAAATGAAAAGTGAAATTCCTGAGGCTAAAATGAAGACAAGCTCAAGATCAATGTTTAAAAGATTTAAGGACCTTTTTATAGCATTTTTGCCGATCTCAGTGTTTGGAGAAAGATCAGGTTGCTAGATTAGGTGCCGTATTATTAAGAGGGACCCTTGATTAGTAGCTTCAATTTGAGTAGAAATAATAGCTCAAATAATGTTTTAGCTCATATTCATGTATTGCTCAAATTACATTTTGGTAATTTCTGCCTGTCTGTCAAAAGCGGCAATACCGGGCCAAAGGAACGGTACTGCCGGAGGTGCGACAGTACCGCCCCCTAGATGGTGGTAATTATTTAATAGAAGGCAGACCGTGCGAGATCATGTGTAGCCGGCACTACCGGACCAGAGGAGCGGTACTGCTAGAAGTGTGGCAATACTGCCCCTCTTATGGCAGTAGTTATCTAACAGAGGGCATGTTTGTGTGCTCACTTCTTGGCCAGCACTACCGGGCTCAAGGAGCGGTACTATCAGAGGTGCGATGGTACCACCCTCTTGACTATGGTAGTTCTTTTCCAGTATGCCTGCACTTGTGCTTGGCTACAGAGCGGCACAATCGGAGTTTAGGAGCGGTACCGCCGAATGAGCGGCAGTATGTAACACCCCAAAATTTTGCTTTTCTTAAATTCATGTGTGATTTGGCACTTTGGTGAATTTTTGGAATTTTCTGGAATTTATTTGGATTTATTTGGAATTTATTTGAATTTATTCCATTTTGAAATAATTAAAGAATTAAATTTTGCAAATAAAATTTTGTTGGAAATATTTTATTTGAGTCCAAAATGATCCAAAATATTTTCCAGAATTTTTCTGGAATTTTTCTTAGTCTTTTGCTATTTTTAATAAATTAAATGAATTACTGGGAATTATTTTAATTATTAAATCGCTGGAAAATGCGAGTGGGTTTGTACTGTTCATCCGACCGAGCCCGAGTCAGACTCGAGTTCGAGTCCGACCCGAACCCGAATTCGAGCCACGCGATCCGATCGAACCTCGATCAATCCGGACCGTTGGATCGGAATCCAACGGTCGGATTTAGTCCGCACCGGTCCAACCGGGTTCGACCCGGACCCGTGGCGCCGTGCGATTTGGACCGTTGATCATCCACGTGTACGGCCACGATTTCGTCTCCCCCGCCGAATCCGAGCCGGATTCCTCCGCCGCCGCCGTGGCCGAGCTTCGGTGAGGGTTTCGATTTGAGCCGAGCCGAGGCTATTTAAAGCATGGGTGGTCGCCCGAGAACCCCCGTTTCCGTGCGCACCCGTGCCCCTCACCTTTCACGCTTGAGCCGCCGTCGTTTAGCCGCGCGAGCTCGCCGTAGTTGGGGAAGCTTTCCGCCACAGTTAACTCTGGATTCCGCCGCCGTCAAGCCGTCTCCGCCGTGTTTGAGCTCGGATCCGAGATTCCCAGGTCAAGGCGCACCAGATAGGACCTTTCACCTCGCCGGAAGGACGCGGAAACGCCGTTGCAATCGTCGTCGTCTTCACCTCGATGCGCCCCTCGCCCGCGTATTGCCATCGCCGTCGCAAGCTCCATCCACCGTCCGATCTAATCGAGCGGCAGCGGTGAATCACGTGTTTCCCGAACCCGTAAAACCCAGATCTGTTCTAGACCGTTAGATCTAGATCCTACGGTGAGGTTAGTTGCGTTGTAGCTTTAGGGTTAGATCACGGGCCGTCCGATCTAGATCGAGCGGCCCGGATCGGCAGTCTTGATTTAGAACGCGTAAATCCTAGATCTAATCGCGGCCGTTGATTTTCAAATCAACGGGCACGATCGAGCCACGTGTGCCTAGCCAAGCCGTGCGCCCGCGAGCACGTGTCTCTGACACGCGGGGCCCGCGCGTGTCGAGGGCCCGTCTGTCGGCCGATCATGGCCGTGGGCCGAGCCCACGGTGGACCGAGCCGAGGCCGTGCGCCGGGTCCGTGGACCCGAGGCCACGTGTCATCACCCGATTGGTCTACGTGTCCAGGCTGACGCAATAATTAATTTCCGAAAAAGAAAATGATTTATTAATTCGAAATAATGATTTCAGATTTTGTTTCAAACTTCAAACGCTTATAACTTTTGCGTTTCAACTCCGATTTGAGTGATTCAAATTTCTAAATTTGTATAAAATTGAGACCTACCTAAATATGAATTTTATTTAATTTTTGGACTAAAGTTTTTCTCTGTAAAATTATTTAATTGATTATTTAAACTTTAAATAATCATAACTTTTGCATTTTAACTCCAAATTTGACGATTCCAGTTTCTAAAAATTCATAAAATTATGTTCTTTCTGTTTATGGATTTTATTTGGATGTTTGGACACTTTTTGCCTATTGTTTATTTGTGTATTGCTATTTGCACGCTTTACGAGTAGACGTTGAAGTGCCGGAAGGATTCGAAGGAGAAGTATTGACTCAGGATCCAACTCAAGACCAAGAACAAGTGCTTTTTGAAGGCAAGTTGTGCTTTGACCATGTTGATCCTATTTCGAAATCTATTTTGATTTAACCTATTGCATGCTAGTTCAATTAGAAAATACTTTATTTAAATTTGGGGAATTAGATAAATACCAATTTGTTGTATGACACCTTGATTATTTAAATATGTGCCATGACCCTTGTCACCCTAGTTGTAGTTTACTAGTTGGACATTATTAACTTGCCAACATGGGTTTTAGACCGTTGTAGTAAACTGCTTAGACACACTTTCGTGCTCATGACATGGTTTTGGACAATCAAATGTTAATGTTGAATTAATGATATATTGAACCTGTTTTGGAAGGTATCATGTGATGTTGATGGCACGTGGTGCATGGTAATCAACTGGGGTTTGATAAATAGTTTTTGACCGGGGCATGTGGCAAGAATAATCAGGTGGGCCAGTTGTGGCATTGGGGATGTTGATTTGGTTCTTGGGTAGTCTTGCCCTGGTCACCCTAAGGACTTAACCTTGCAAGCCTTTGAACTGGGTCTAACGTGCAACCACATGTCTCAGAATGGGACGGACTTAGTTGACTAAGTTGCTAATAACGTACTGTGGGACCTCGGAGGTCAACTACACCCTTTGTGTAAGTTGTGCGGGGAGCGTCTGGGCCGAGGCCAGTACCCATCTAACGGTTGATTGGCCTAAACTTCGCCTTAGCTAAGGGAAGGGTTAGTGTGCAATAACGGGAGGACCACTTGTATTGTTAGAGGTTTCGAAAGACTTTGTTACTGAACTCGCCTTTGTGGTGTTTGATTGTATCTTGTGGGTAAAGTGCATAACCTCTGCAGAGTGTAGAATCTATTCGAATAGCCGTGTCCGCGGTATTGGACATCGCCGGGAATTACAGTCAAGGGTTAGATTTTCTCAAAAATAACTTTGGTTGGAAAGGTTGGGTTGGATTAATAATGATGTTGATGGAAATGTGGTTTAGGATGGGAAAGATGTTTACTAAACTTCTTTAAAAGTTATTTATGCTTTACTTGTTTCTCTTTGCTTTGAATCTACTTATACTACTTGTCAAATCTTTGTTTCTGCAAATATACCTTGAGCTATTCCTTTGTACCAAGCCATGCATATAGTATATTAGCCTGCATTCTATGCATGACTTGCGAGTACCAAGTACTCACCCTTGCCACCCTACAACACCGAGTTGAAGAGGAGATTACACCGGCTTTGGAGGAGGAGCTCCAAGAGGATCCGTCTACTTAGGAAGCGAGCCCACCGGTTGCCTGTGGTATCTTTGGATGGCGCCACGGGTTATTTGATTTTCATTTGCTACTATTTCTCTCTTAATAAGTTTCGCCTGCGAGGCGTACATTTGTGGCTTGGCCATAAGGTCAAGTAACGATTTAGTTATTTAAATAAAAGTACTTTATTAGTATCGAATGGTATGATTGTGATATTTACCGATGTTAAGACTGTGTGCACTAGCGCGTTCCTGGACTAGTGTTGAATACACAGAGGGTCCGGATTTGCAAATTCGGGGTCCCGACACAGTACCACCCTATAGACGTCGGTAGCTATTTTTCCAGTACAGTGATCATGAGCATGTTTTCAAAATTCAAAGTGCGGCACTACCAGCCCTAGTGGGAGGTAGTGCCAGACCTCTGGTGCAACGTTCAGTCCCTAGTGCATTAAATGCACTAGATTGACAGTTGGAGCTCAGGCTGGCACTACTGGGCCTCAGAGGCCAGTAGTGGCAGATTTGTTAGATTTTTGGGAATTTGCCCCCAACGGCTAGTATTATTGGTGGGGGCTATAAATACCCTACACTTGCATTTTAGGCAATGTTAGAGACTTTATTTCACATCTCTTGAGTCCTTTCGCTCCTCTCATTACTCTAGAGCATTCAATTTACAATTCTTGAGTAGTTGAGAGCATTCAAGTGCATTGCATTCATTTAGGCCATTAGAGCACTTGAACTTCCTTCAAGCAAGCATTAAGGTCAATTCTCTTGGAGGTTGCCGCCTCCTAGACGACTTGGAGATGTGTGAACCGATGATCTCTTTAAAGGAGTTTGTGACGAGACCCGATGGATTGTAAAGGCTGGAGGCTGCTTACCCAGAGCGGAGAAGAGCTACCACTAGTGTCGAGAAGGCCCATTTGAGCAAGGAGCCAACTTGATTTGTTCAAACTTCCTTAACATGGATTAGGGGAGACCGACAAGTCTCCGAGGCCACAGTAAAAATTCCTTATGTTCATCTTTGTGGTTTGCTCTTTTCTAATTTATTTCTGCAATTTACTTTCCTAGAATTTTTATCCTTCATCATCTCTTTAGGATTGTGTTTTACATAGACTTAGCTTGTTGGTTCATTTTAGTGAAACATAAACGTTTTAGACCTTAATTGTTAATATTCTCAATTCTAATATTACTTGTTTAAATTATTGCAATTATAGTTGAGAATTTTAAAACTCCTATACACCCCCTCTAGTCGGTTATCATTGATCCTACAGAAGCTCGCTGGGCTATGGTTTGTGAAATTGGGAAAAAAATTGACGACCAGTGAACCCGAACCCACGATCGCTTGATCACAAATCAGGCGCCTTAACCATTAGGCCACGAGCACCTTTGCTCACTGAAATCATTACAGATGGTTTTTGTGTTACAAACAACATAAGCGATTTTAGCCAAAAACCATCTATAATATTCTCAATACACATCACATTGCAGTTTTCAGCATCACATTGCATAAAATTTTGGGATAATTCGATATATGCCATTGTTCAAGTTGCCTTTTCGATATATGCCATTACAAAACGTTGAATCTGCTGGGTGCCATCCCTTGCTTCTAATATTTCAAAATAAGCCATTCCCTATATTTTTTTCACAAATACGGTCTTTGTATTTGTCACCGGACGGTTGTACCCTTGAGCAGCGCCGCTCGGCACCCGCGTGGCCGACACAGCAACGGCCTCAGGTGAAGCAGGATGAGAGGTCAGGCACCCACCACTCTGATGACGTAGGCTGGGAGCTAATTACCCGAGATTAAAAGGCAGCATGTCGAGGCAGGATGAGATGATGTCTTTTGTGCAATAGATGATGCTTGAATTAGCCCTCTGGAATGGCTAGTTGGAGAAGATGGCAACTTAGGCCTTGTTCGATTTTTTTTCTTCTTGTTTTCAACATCTGTAAATGTGATGTACAACTCATGTATAAGAATCATGTTGTTTGCTGTTACAATGGAAATATGGAGTTATGCATTTTCGTTCGACATGACATCGCCAGATATATGACCGGGGACAGAATTCCATGATAACACTTCATTATAGCAAAATAAGATAAGGGAAAGAAGAAGATAATATGACATGTCTGCCATTACAGTACATTAGATAATATGGCCATATAAAGTCTGGCATTACATTGCATCACATGATATGCTAATCAGGCTACAAAAGAACTTCAATTGCCATTACACATAAGTTCTATCCAACCATTGTTTCCTGACCATTAGTCTAACCAATGCCATCAGTCTGACCAGTGCCATCATCAAATGGAATAGGTAGTTTGCAAGATCTCTGGGTGTGACCAAAACCACCACATCTTCTGCACTGGACCTTCCTTTTGGGGATGAGTGGGTCTAAGAAGGACCTAATCCTTTGTTTCCTAGGTCTTCCTGCAACCTTCTTCTGCTTTGGTGGATGCACCACAAAACCAAGATCCACAATGGCCACTGAGACTTGTCTATCATGCTGGGGATAACTCCAGAATATGCAGCCCTAAACTTTGCCACACTGTAATAATCATCAACATATTGTTCTATGTGACATCCACGCATGGAAAATATAAATGCTAGTGCATGCCTACATGGTTTCCCAGAGAGCTGCCACACCCTGCAGGAGCATGTTCTTTCAGCAAGATTCACACCGTGCCTTCTATCCACATGATCATTATCCAGTAAAGTCACTTCAGCTTCCTCATCGTCAGTCCTTGCAATCTTTGGGTGGCCTAGTTGTTTGCTCAGTGCATTCAATTCCTTAATGACATTTGGTATGATGACACCCTCCATATTCCTAGCAATACTTCTCCTAATTGCAAACTTTTCCATTGTCAGTTCTCTTATTCTGTCCAAAAGTTCATGGATGTTCAGACCCTTCAAGTCCTTGATTTGTTTGTTAAAACTCTCTGAAATGTTATTTGTGATGTAATCAACCTTGCTTTGTTCAGAGAACCCACACCTGTACCATATGCCATGGTGATGCTTCTGAAGGTAGTCAATGGCATCTGGTGAGTGCTCATAAATCTGGTTTATGTGCCACTTAAACCTGGACTCTGTGTAGCTTCTAGCTGCTGGGTACAGATGCTCTGTGTAAATAGACCCATGAAACTTCTTCATAAAATTGTTGTACAAATGTCTCATGCACTCCCTGTGTTCAGCTCTAGGAAAGACTTTGTTGACAGCTTTCTCTAACCCCTTGCATGCATCAGTACTAATGACTAAGCCTGTTGGGAAGCCTACTGCTGCATGCAATTGCCTCATAAACCATTCCCAATTGTCTTCAGTTTCTGAATCAAAGACACCATAGGCCACATAGTACAACCAGTTATGCCCATCTACTGAAGTGGCTGAAGCCAATTGTCCCTTGAAGGTCCCATTAAGAAATGTGGAATCTACCCCAATGTATGGTCTACACCCAGCTATAAATCCATCTATGCATGGTTTATGTGCCACAAACACTCTGCGGAAACATATTTTATTTCCATACTTTCTTAATTCAATCTCCACAATAGAACCTGGGGACCTCTTTTCTATCTCAGCTTTCCAATTAAAAAGCATCTGAAAACTATCCTCATATTTACCATGCATTCTATCTAAAGCAACTCTAACACCATACCATGCCTTGGAATACTTCAATTTGATCTTATATTGCTCTTGTAGCTTCATCTGTGCTTCTTGGGCACCTTTGGAAGGATTGCTTCTCAACCAGTCACCAATCCTATCAGCAACCCAGCCCTGAGTTGCCATTTTCCCCTCTCGCATCTTTGTGGTTGGGCAATTGTGCTCTGACACAAGTGTTTTTATCTGCAAAATACAATGATATACATGACATAAATATCAGTGATATACATGACATAAATATTACATATCAAACACAAACATGCAACATGGTATGATTACATACCATAATAGTACATCCACCCTTCATCTTAGATGCATGTATGCGCCACTTACAACCCTTTTGCTTGCAATGACCAATGAACCGTGTCTTATCTGTCTTTATGTTGCCAATTTCGAAATCCTTTAGAATTGCATGATGCCTTATAGCCTTTCTAAATGACACCATGTCTGGAAACATAGCTCCTACTCTAATGTCTGGGTTCTCAGGATCATGTGCAAATGTCAGTTCATTGGGATCAATATCATTGTTCTCAGGCTCATGTATATATGCATAGTTGGGGTTAGAGTTATCCTCCATTTGATCACTACAAGGGTGCTCAGCTGGAGGTTGCTCTGTGTTCTCATCCTGGAGATTATCAGCACCCATGTACATATGCTCATCGTCCACTCCAACATACTCTTCCGGATTATCAAAGGGATCAAGCAAGGGTGGTGGTGTTACATGTCCACCCTGACCTTCTGTAGTGTCATTTTTCCATTATCATGCAAATGAGCACATGCACTGGGATCAGAGCTGACAATACGCTCAGAGATAACAAACACCCCTACAATTAGTTTGATTACTCCTTCAGATTTGTACATGTTAACCAAATCTGGAATTTGACTATTCTGGGTAAGGCAACCATCTTCCCCTTTTCTTTTGTCAAAGAAAAAGATGCTAGGTTTCTGATGGATACCCCAAGTGATATGTTTACTCAAGACATCAAGTGCAAACTCAACTGAAAACTCATTGTCAACCACCCCACAGGTTATCTTTCTTGTTTTGCTGTAGCTCCTCTTACCATCTGAGTAGTTGATGGAGAAGGCCTCCACGTTAAACTCAACTCTAAATGTACTCTGAGCATGAACCCTAAAAAACTCAAAATAAATCACAAATCAATACTACGTACATGAACAACCCTGGAATGATGAATCACAATCTTGGAGGTGCAGCTGTCCACAGCAATGATGAATATTAACCATCTATGCCAAAGCAATACCGATCTACTAGGGATTAGGTACTCACTGACTTGGAAATTTAGGGGAACCTTCCATGTTGCTGGCGACGACAATCGGGCCAAATTCGTCAGCTTGGGGGATGAAGCCGTCCATTACGCCGCCATTCCTAGGTTCAGATTGCCGCCAATAGGGTGCAACTGAATCGCCGAAGGGATGAGATGGTTCTCGTGGATGTAAGCAGGTCCAGTCCAGTCAAGGACGTGGGACTCAAACTTGATTAAGTGCAGCTCAAGGGTACAACCGTCCGGCGACAAATACAAAGACTGTATTTGTGAAAAAAAATAGGGTTAATTGGATATAAGCCACTGTAGGAACCGTTTATTCGAGATTTGCCATCGTTCCTTTGCTTTTTCGAAAGATGCCATTATGAAACCCTGGTTATCCGAAATATGCCACCGCAAGCGACACCTGTCCCGTCCGGTCAAACCGAGGGCACGACTCAGTCTCGTCGGACGATTTTACCCTCCGCACCGCACCGGTGCTCACATCCCTGGCTCGGTCGAACCCGGTGAGTGTGCCCTCCCCCATTATCTCCCTCCCGCGCCACCCAAGCCACAAAGAACCCTAGGCGAGCGAATCCATGGCGGCGCCGTGATTCCCCACCCAGCGATGGCGAATGCGATGTCTATGGCGGCAATGGACGCGGCTGTGGAACCTGGTATGGCCGCCAGACCGCGTGCTTCAGAGAAGTAAGTGATTGTTGGCATGGTAGTTTCGAATGTTGGCGTGGTAATTTACTTGGTAGATTAGATGTAGTTTTGACTCTTTTGGGTTTTCTATAGGAGCGATGATTCATTTGGAAAAGTTTAAGCGTAGTTATTCGGTGGAGGCCTTCTCCACAATAGAAGAAAGCGGTAGGAAGGTGTACACTAGGTCAACGGGTGACATGGTTAACCGATGAGAAGGATATTAGCTTGTGGTCACTGAAGCAAGGTCTGGATAGGCATGTGAAATGGGGACCCAACCAAATGTGTCGTTTGTACTACTTTGACAGGCAGTGCGGTGAGGATGCTGAATTCACAGAGGATACTGATGTTAGGAGCTTGATTGAGATGTACAACATTGAGAAGGAAATCACTTTTATATGTTCTGTTCATGATGATGGAGGACCAGATCCATTTGATAATGCAGAGGAGTATGTTGGTGTAGATGATGAAGACTTGTACAGGGAAGCCTTGTAAACTTTGTGGAGGAACCCGCTTACATGGGTGAACCTAATAGCTTTGAGGTCTTTGAAGCGAGAGATGGCGGATGACGATCTGAAGAGCCGAGAGTTACAC
This sequence comes from Rhipidocladum racemiflorum, assembly GCA_036346355.1. Lineage (NCBI taxonomy): Eukaryota > Viridiplantae > Streptophyta > Magnoliopsida > Poales > Poaceae > Rhipidocladum > Rhipidocladum racemiflorum. The sequence continues at coordinate 29,971,965 of CM070571.1, forward strand.
ATGATATTAGCAACCCAACTATTGTAAAAAATGCTATGTTCCCTGATATAGTTGCCTTCAGAAAGGCTATTAGGCATTATGCAATACTGAATGACTTTGAAATAAATACAGTCAAGTCTGACCAAAGTAGGTTTATTGGTGAATGCAAACATGTGGGCTGTTCTTGGAGAGTTCATGCTTCTAAAGTGCAGGATGGATGTGCCATTATGGTAAATCACCTTCCTGTGTGTGTGTGTGTCTGTATTATATGTTGCAATGTGCTAACATCTGTGTTTGTTGTATTTGTAGATCAAAACTCTTAACTCAAAGCACATTTGCCCTAGTACAAAGATGATGGAGGGGAAGATGGCTACACAAGATTGGGTGACAGACAGATTAGGGGACTGGTTGAGAAATAACCCAAATAAGGGGGCAAGAGAGGCTCAGATGAAGCTGCAGGATGAATACAAGATCAAGTTGGGCTATGGTAAGACATGGGCAGGTATGCAAATTGCACTTAGACAAATACATGGTGCATATGAGGATGCTTCCAAAGGCTTTTCAACTGGAAGGCTGAGATAGAACATAGGAGTCCAGGATCAATTGTAGAAATAGAACTGAAGAAGTATGGCAATAAGATGTGTTTCCTTAGAATTTTTGTAGCATTTAAACCTTGCATAGATGGATTCTTGAGAGGCTGCAGGCCATACATTGGTGTGGATTCCACTAGCCTAAATGGTACATATAAGGGACAACTAGCATCAGCAACATCTGTAGATGGTCATAACTGGCTTTTTTATGTTGCTTATGGTGTTTTTTATTTCGAAACTGAGGACAACTGGACATGGTTCATGAACCAGTTGAATAAAGCTGTAGGAATGCCTGATGGTTTAGTGATATCTAGTGATGCATGTAAAGGGTTAGAGTCAGCTGTGAAAAATGTGTTCCCTAATGCTGAGCACAGAGAGTGCATGAGACATTTGTATAGTAATTTCATGAAAAAAATTCCATGGTAAGGTCTACACAGATCACTTATATTCTGCTGCTAGGTCCTACACAGATTCTAGATTTCAGTGGCACATGTCCAAAATTTTTGAACACTGCCTAGATGCTGTAGATTATTTGCAGAGGCATCACCATGGTTTGTGGTATAGATGTGGTTTCTCAGAGCTTAGGAAAGTGGATTACCTCACAAATAACATATCTGAGAGCTTCAATAACCAAATAAAGGACTTCAAGGGCCTGCACCTTCATCAACTTGTGGATAGAATAAGAGAGTTGATAATGACTAAGTTCGCTGTTAGGAGGAGTATTGGCAGGTCAATGGAAGGAGTGATCCTTCCTAATGTGATGAAGGAGCTGTTTGTGGTAAGCAAGCAAGCTGGATTTGCTCATGCAAAGATCACCAGGACTGATGATACTGAGGCAGAGGTCACATTTGAGAATGAGCTGTTCGATAGAAGGCACTCTGTGAAGTTACATGAGAGGCACTGTACATGTAGGCAATGGCAAGTGTCGGGGAAGCCTTGTAAACATGCAATGGCATTCATCTGTTCCATTCGTGGAGCAAATATAGAGGATCATGTGGACAGCTACTACTCAATTGAGAGGTTCAAAGAAGCTTATGAAGGTATTATCCCCACCATGACAGACATGACTCAGTGGAAGCACGTCGATGTTGGGCATAAGGTGCATCCACCAAAGCAGAAGAGGGTGGCAGGCAGGCCAAGGAAGCAGAGGCTGAGAAGTTTCCTCGATCCAACCAAGAGAAGGGTTAGGTGCAAAGGTGTGGTGCCACTTTGGACACTGCAAAAACATGCAAATTGGAAGAGGTAATGACCACTTCGAACAACCTGAAAGCTCAGTGAAGAGGTAATGTTATGCATGTCCTTGCATATGGTTGTTAGGTGCATTACGGATGTCATTCTTTGTCTATATGCATATGGTTGTTTTTTGCAGGAAAATGGCTCCCACAAAAGAAGGCTCCAGGAAAAAGAAGGCTAAGGGAGCGAGAGGTTGATGCAAGCAACACACCAAGGAAGATCTTAGGCATCTGAGGATGTTGCAATGACCACACCAAGCAAAAGAGCATCACCAAGCAAGACATCATCACCAAGCAAGACAGCATCAAAGAAGACCCCTGTCAAGAACAAGTGGACAGACTGGAGTAGGCAGAATATGAGGATGTAGTCTGTGTCACCTGATGCATGCACTTTTGTAATCTGCTTGTTGTTAGTCTTTTGTTGCAATTTCTGCTTGTTGTTAGTCTTTTGTAATCTATGGAGAATGTCAAGAACAACATCTGTGTTACCTGATTGTCAAGAACAACATCTGTGTTACCTGATGGTGTGAAATATGAATGGGTTGATACCTGATTGCATTTCGGACTTAATGTTAGTTTCATTTCTGAATGTGTTACCTGATGGTGTGAAATATGAATGGGTTGATACCTGATTGCATTTCGGACTTAATGTTAGTTTCATTTCTGAATGTGTTACCTGATTGCATGTTAATTGCAATTTCTGGAAGCAACCAACCAACTGCTAGAACATATATCTCAGAAACAAAAGGTTCTGATACATAGAAGGAACCATGTAGTTTCGAAAGCAACCAACCAACTGCTACAACATATATCTCAGAAACAAAAGGTTCTGATACATAAGAAGGAACCATGCTATTTCATTTCTGAAAGTTTCTTGGCTACTTCAAAGTAACTGCTACAACAATTGACATTACGAAACAAGAGAAAAAATCCACATTCCTACAATATTCTTCATCCAGTTTACACCGCAATCAATTCTTCATTCTCGCTTCTTCAATGCAATCGACATCGACACAGAGTTGCTTGAAATCCACACAACCTTCAATCGAGCCATGCTCTGCTAGATTTCGCGTTGTACTAGATTCATCCTCCCACATGAAAAAGTTGCACACATCATTGCTCTGCAATCCTCAATAGCAACAAAATACAATCAAAACGATGGGAATCAAGTCAACAACTCAGCAAGCAATGAAGTTGAAGACTAACCGGGGAATTGTTCTTGCACTTCAAGAAATACCTACCAGGATTTCTTTCACTCCTGCTCCTTAGCCTAAGCACTGGAATCTTGCAACGCGGGCAATCAAATGTTGTTTGTTAGGAGCGTACCTCTCAACCTGTCACGACCCGAAGACCAAGACCTTGCGGAGTCCATGAGGCAACACCTTTCGTCGCCGGCTGGGTGGGAATCTCGTCGCCCAATCGGATTTGCTCGCCTAGGGTTCTTGGTGCCTTGTGTGGCGCGGGAGGAGACAATGGGTGCTCGCTAGGGTTCTTGGTGGTTCGACCGAGCCAGGGATGTGAGCAGGTGCGGTCTTGAAGGTAAAATCGTCAAGCGAGGCGAGTCGTGCCCTCGGTTTGACCGGACGGGGACAGTGTAAACTGCGGTGGCATATTTCGGATAACCAGGGTTTCATAATGGCATCTTTCGAAAAAGCAAAGGAACGATGGCAAATCTCGAATAAACGGTTCCTACAGTAGCATATATCCAATTAACCCAAAAAAATACAGGAAATGGCATATTTTGAAATATTAGAAGCAAGGGATGGCACCCAGCAGATTCAACGTTTTGTAATGGCATATATCGAAAAGGCAACTTGAACAATGGCATATATCGAATTATCCCTAAAATTGTAGCCTAATACCGCAGGCCCATTTGCAGTCGCGGTCCGAATAACTGACAAAAGCCCACCGGTAAGCCTACGCCCACGGTTATTTCGCCGCCGTCTTCTTCCGCAAGGGAGGCCGAGGCGAGGGTGGATCGAGCAGCTTCCCTCAACGCGGCCATGTCCGCGGTGGCGGCGGCGGAGACGAGTAGGAGGGAGAGGCGGCAGGAGCGGAAGAAGCAGCGCCGCCGCCTCGCGCGGAGGGAGGCCGCGGCGCTCGCGCGGGCGGCGGCGGAGGCGCTTGCCGCCGACCCCGAGGAGGAGCGACGCCTCCGCAAGCTCCAGGAGGCCGAGGTCGAAGCGTCCGAGCGCGCGAGGCTGGACTTCGAGGACGCCGAGCGCCGATGGCTCGAGGCCGCTGCCGCGCGCGCCGCGGAAAAGGAGGCGGCGGCGGCGGCGGCTGCCCAAGAGGAGGCCACGGCTCCCGAAGCTTCCTCTCGCGAGAAGGTTTTCCCTATTTTCTCAGCTTCTCCTACCCAACTAGTGTTTTCGCCAGTTGTTTACTTAGTCTCTACTATATAAAGTGAGAGTTTCTTCCCACGTCATTTCATCAAAATTACCAGTTCTGCCATTCTTTAATTACCCACCTTTTTAATTAACCACTCCAGGTGTGGATGGAAGACAACACACAGGACAATTCTTTAATTACCCACCTCTTTAATTAATTAACCACTCCAGGCGCAAGAAACGAAACGTCAGAACACTTCATTTACATAGAAATATAGAAATACTGCTTCAATAGTGTCCTATTGTATAAGGTATTATTTGCACAACATATTTTCTTGTTTCATGTTATCGTAATAGCAGGACACCCGTTCAAAATGTAGATACCGTTGCAACGCACGGGCACCTTACTAGTACCAGTTAAAGTCGATGCATGACGAGCTATGTTCATTGCGAAGTAACTAGTTATCGTGTAACCCATCATATTCTGATTGTCCACAGCAGTTTATGTCCATGCTCTGGATGCATGTTGTTTGGTAGCTCAATCCATTTGTTGAGGATTTTTCATCAGGAATTGTTCTACCAGCTGGTGCACTGTGGATGTAGTTTCTGAATTTTCTATTGCATGTCTTGAAAATTAACTTGGATACACATGCTAATAAAAGACTAATTACTGTCTTATCTGTACTATTGCAGCATAAAGATGACCATGCAGACGAGTCGGAAGGGGATGGGGAATGGGAATATGTTGAAGATGGACCGGCGGAGATCATATGGCAAGGAAATGAGATCACTGTGAAGAAGAAAAAGGTCAAAGTACCAAAGAAACCCAAGGATAAACCGCCCATTCAGGAGGTCCAAATTCTATTTGTGATACAGTTTTGCTGGTTCTTTTCTATTGCTCTAACATCAGAATTTGTACACACTGTCTGAAAAGAGCATGCTCAAATATCTTGCAGGAAGATAGACCCACATCAAATCCACTCCCACCACAGTCTATAACTTTCGCTTCTCAGAGGAGAGAATCTTCCTTGTCTGCTCAAGAAGTACTTGACAAAGTTGCTCAAGAGACTCCAAATTTTGGGACTGAACAGGCATGCTTCATTGTTCTCTTTGAAGTAGGACAGGGAAAGATGTACTTCTATTGCAACAATGGAGTAAAAATATACCTATTTTTCTACCTAACATCTTGCCTTCCTTTGCACCAATGTAAGCTTCCTGTTTATTTTCTCTGTAGGATAAGGCCCATTGTCCATTTCACCTGAAGACTGGGGCTTGCCGCTTTGGAGTGCGCTGCAGCAGAGTTCACTTTTACCCTGATAAATCATGCACGCTGCTCATGAAGAACATGTATAATGGTCCTGGCCTTGCTCTGGAGCAAGATGAAGGGCTTGAGGTTTGTTAGAGGACAATCTCTTGCAAATAAATTGTATCCTAAAACTATTGTTTGTTTACACACATTTTTTTTCACACTTACTGTCATGGACAGTATCATTTTTACCCAGTACAAGAATTCCTCCCCACCTCACACATTTTTTTCACCCTTACTGTCATGGACAGTATCATTTTTACCCACTACAGGAATTCTTCCCACCTACTAATGCCTTTTGTGATTACTAGTTCTAATAATTTGATGCTCAAATCAAGCCAATGATGAAATAAAACTATTCCAATTTAAACTTTGTACTGTAATTTTGTACTGTATTACGAACAACCATGGTTACAAATAACTGACTGCTTCCAACCATCTGTAACTTTTTCTTTCAAGTGCTAAAGATGTCTGTTGCTATTTAAAGTTTTTTCTTGACATGCTGGCTGCTCTCAGACCTGCAACAGAATGCGTGTTCTTTGATGTAATTCTCTCAGAATTCCCTCTTGAGGCAAACAGTGATCAGGCCAGTTACTCCATTGAGGGCGCCGTGAACTTTGATCTGCTCCTGTATCCTAAATTATCATTTCGTTGTAGTTGGTGCTCTGCTTTTCATTTTTTTTAAATCGTTGGAAATATTTCAATATTTGAAATCTGGGACATTTCTTGGGAATTATTGATGAATCAGCTCCTTGACAATTCAATAGTATTTTGGCATTTTTAACACGTTGAACTTTCGAGGAGCTGTTCTTTTGTTGGATGTATTTGACGGCCATTAGGGTGACAGGTGAATCTATATATAACCCATTTTGGACAGGAAATAATTTTTTATGGTACACTGGTGCTGTAGTAGGCCCCTAGTTTTTTGTTGTTGTTGTTGTATTTCCCCTTTTGCATTTTCTAGATTAATTTATCTATTGCTCCTTTTTCCATTCTCTATAGTGGTCATTCATTAAATTACTGATTTGGGTAGTTGCGGTTAAAGAGTTGACTTCTTCCATCGTTTGGGCTAACAAGTTTTTCTTTAACATTCTTCAGTTTACAGATGAAGAGGTTGAGCAGAGATATGAAGAATTTTATGAAGATGTGCATACAGAATTTCTGAAATTTGGTGAACTTGTCAATTTCAAGGTTCTTTTTGCTTCCTTTCTTCCAAGACTACAGGATTTTCCCTCTACAAATTCTTCTTTGTCTTGCATTAATAGTAGTTTATTGCTAACTTTGCATGATTATTGATCTAAGGATCATACTTTGTTCTTAATTAGGGTTTTGGCTGCCTTAGTGAGAGGAGTATTTTTGTGTTAATGGGAAAAGTTAGCTTACAATACGATTAATTATGGTTGATTAGTATTTTTAGGGGCTAGATTAGAAGATATAATAACATTACCAGAACGTTTTTTTATTCAACACAAGGCACCAATTTGTTCTGTAATTATCTAGTAGGACTTGTCCATTAAAGTAGTTTACTGTCAGTTTGTCACTTCTCTTTGTTATCTACATGTTACATACTAGAAGTTTTCCGAAGTTTTGCAAATTTGTCCAAGCATTTTAACTTCACCTGGTATTTCACATATATTATCCACTTTTCTAGTTAGTGGACTACACACCAAGGTTGTAAAAATCAGATGTGGGAAAAGAAAATCCCAGGCCTAGGTCTGTACTGGATTACTGGTTTCCACTGGAAACAGAAACAACCGTGTTGTTTGCTAACTCGAATTTGAACACAAATTCGAATTGAAAAAAAATTACCGGTGATTCCCTTGTGGCTACAACTGTGAATAAAAGATCCAAATTCGAATTTTAAATTTAAATTAAATGAGGTGGTTTCTAAATCCCGCTCCACATTGGGAATTGAAACCATGCTTTACAGTACAAATTTTCTCGAGTTGCACAACTTGGCTTATGCATTTAATTTGCAGGTCAACATATCACTAAATATAAAGTGAGAGTTTCTTCCCACGTCATTTCATCAAAATTACCAGTTCTGCCATTCTTTAATAACCACCTCTTTAATTAACCACTCTAGGTATGGATGGAAGACAGCACACAAGACCATTCTTTAATTACCCACCTCTTTAATTAATTAACCACTCCAGGCGCAAGAAATGAAGCGTCAGAACGCTTCATTTACATAGAAATATAGAAATACTGCTTCAATAGTGTCCTACTGTATAAGGTATTATTTGCACAACATATTTTCTTGTTTCATGTTATCGTAATAGCAGGACAGCTGTTCAAAATGTAGATACCGTTGCAACGCACGGGCACCTTACTAGTATCACTAAATTGAGACTCTTTATTATTTATTCTTCAAATCTCCAAAAAATACCTATTCCGTTGAATTTTGTCTTATGTTCCCATAAATTAATCTAACTATTATTTTAGGTATGTAGAAATGGATCATCCCATCTTCGAGGAAACGTATATGTGCATTATAAATGCTTGGATTCAGCTCTTCTTGCCTACAGCAGCATGAACGGGCGCTATTTTGCTGGAAAGCAGGTAATTACTTTATTTTATTCCTGAAGTACTGTTAGTTATATGAGCACAATTGGTAGATTGAAAAGCATTGTTGTGAATTTTTTCTTATGTATCAGAGAACCCTTCACCCGTAGATATTGTTCCTGCTGGCAAAGTAATAGATATGTTTCCACATGCTGATATGCAACTCTTACATAAGCTAAACATGGAATTTTCCTGTTGTTTAGATAACATGCGAGTTTGTTGCTTTGACAAGATGGAAGGCTGCCATATGTGGTGAATACATGAGAACAAGATTCAAGGTACCAATAATTTACAACCATGTCTCCTTTAATGAATTTCCCTTGGTTTTATTTGACATATATGAAGCACATTTGCAGCATTTGGATTTGCTAGAAGAGTACACTGGGTTATCAAGATGACTAATACCATCTGTGTGCTCTGTTTCATCTCTCCTGTTTAACAGACATGCTCACATGGAGTTGCCTGTAATTTTATTCACTGCTTTCGCAACCCTGGAGGAGATTATGAGTGGGCTGATTGGGACAATCCTCCTCCTAAACACTGGACTAGGAAGATGGTGGCTCTTTTTGGTCCCTCAGATGATGCTGTTTATAGGAAGGCGAGTGATACCCCAGATTTTGAACGGTCACAAAGCTCAAATATGAAGAGGCTGAGAAGTTCTGATGATAGGTACATGCTCAATTATCTGTTAATCATTTAATCTGTACAGTTTTTATTATACTGAAGTCCAAATGAGATATGCTTAATATTATAATTTTAATCCGATAGGTATGTTTCAAAGAGATCTAGGGATGAAAATGCACGTAAACGACACTCTTCCATATATTATTCACATTCAAAGCAAGAACACAGCAGCCACAGCATAAAGTATGAGCACAGTCATCATAGAAGAGGACCATCTGCAGTGGATAAGCACCAAGACCAAGAGATTGAAGATAATATTGGAAAATGCTCTTCTACCATGGAAACTGAAAGGGAGTCCCATAAGCACATGCATGAAGAAAGACATAGAAGTAACCATGGTGATGTAGGAAAAGGAGGCAGTGATAAAATTGGGTCCAGGAAGCACAGATCTGAACGGCATGAAAGTTTGGAGCCCGGATCTTCCCATTGGCCTTCAGACTTCACTGATGCAGACATCAGCAAGAGTTCTTCAGGCAGCAAGTCCACTGGCAGGTATGGTAAGCACAAAAATAGCAGGAGGCAATCCTTAGAGGATCCTAATCTTGAAAGACACTATTCCACTGTGCACGAATCAACAGGAAAAGAGCACAGCACTAAAAGGAGCTCAAGATGGTACATAGAAGATGACTCTTATGACAAGAAAGATGAAGGAAGAGGCAAATATAGAAAGCACAAGGATCACTGTGATGATTCTGATGATAGATGGGTAGCAACAAATAGTGATGTTGATTTAGATGTCGAAACTCAATATCAGAGGGCAAACAGTAGAGGTGGTAAGTTGGGAAGGAAGGATAATGCTCATTCAGATGTGGAAACACTATATGAAAGGTCAAGCGGTAGGGTAACCAAGTTTGGAACGAAGGATGACAAGAGCAGTACGGAAAGGAAGCATCACAGTGAAAACCGGAAGCACCGCGATAGTGAAGAGGATACTTCAGTATCAGACACTAGGGATTTGAGCTCCGATGCACAGAGTCGTCGATCGAGAAGCAGTGAGGAGAGCAGTGAGGAGAATCTTTTAGTGCACAGATCAAGGAGGAAAAGAAGCCACAGTAGACATAATCCATGATGCCATGGGATTTTCATCCAAGTTTCTCCTGGCGAACACGAAATATCTGATCATTTGGACATTGGTATTTGGATGATTGAATGTGTCAGATTCGAGCAAGCTCATGCAGTAGCAACTAGCCAGCCTTAAGTTTTTGTTTCCTACTTTCCTTTGCTGATGGCAGGTTCTTTTTTCGGCAATCTGAAGTTAGGATGGTACTATGGTAGTTCAACATAGCAACTAGTAGCAAATACACACATGTACGGAGCAAGGAGGCACTTTTGCCCCCCTATCTCGCTTCCTAGCATGCCTCCCCGCGCGCCACTTTGTTACAGTCGGACATGTGTATTATAGCCTGGGATTAACTCGAGCAAATGTTTACATGGGATGTGATACTTCATCTGTAAGTTTGGTTAATTTCTTTGGCTGTTCTAGCCCTCTTATTTTTCTGATACACCTTAATTTCACAAGGGTACTATCGACATGACACATGCTGGTCGCAACTGCTGAGCAGTCTGTGGGAGCAAAAATCTTTAATCAGTTAAGTTATCCCATTGAGTATTGACAACGCTGGTACTTCTTACATCTAAGTCAGGGTTCCATTTATCGACCATAATCGCGATTATTGCTATATCGACGGCGACCGAAATGCTTTACCGAGCGGCAAACCGAAGAATTTCAAATTCAAATTCAAAAAATATGTAAAATTTGAAAAAATTTATCCAAAATTTTTCTAAAATTAGTGTTAATATCTTTGTATCATCTGAGATGAATTTTTTTTAAAAAAAAAATTGAATTTGACAGACCTTTTAAACCAAATTACGAAATTACAAAATAGAAAATGAAAAAGGTGAATAGTATGGGTTGTACAGTATTTGGCCCATTCGGCCTACCAAGCTTTTGCACATTTTTAATGGTCTATCTGGCTTCTCCCACCAGGGAATCAAACTCCCAGGCACAAGCCAAACCATTTTCCCCAAACATCCAACCAGATCTGGCGAAGCGCCCCCATTTTTCGCTACCACGGCAGCGATTTTTGGAAGCGGCAACAGATCCAGCGGCAGCGGCGATTATCCTCGTCGCGACATCGATTTTCGTCGCCGCGGCAGCGATTATCCACGCCGCAGCAGCGATTTTCTCCTTTGCGGCGGCGATTTTCGGAAGCGGCAACAGATATATCGGCAGCGGCGATTATCCTCGCCGCGGCAGCGATTATTGACGACGCGGCATAGATTATCGTCACGCCACCAGATCCACGTCGGTGACGATTTCCGACGCCGCGGCAGCGATTTTCGACAGAAAAGTGGGGATTTTTGGCAAGTCAAAGTTCTGTAAGTTTTTGTAGTTTGCAGTATGTGCTTTAAGTGTTATTGTTGCAAATTACAGCATGTAGTTACTTCATTTGCGCCCACTAACTGTTGATGCAAAAGAATAGATTAACTCACAGATTATTGAATTTTAAATCAAATTTGCATAGACGGGAAGTATTTATATGTATTCATTCCTAATATGTATGTTGATTACTTGTTGCACATGGATGCATGCATTACAATTTCGAAAATATCCAATATATTGTCAAGCATTATCAGTTGGATATATGTACATTATGTAAAATGCATGTTGTTGCACATTAGCAGATGTCAGACCAGGGGGATGTTGAAAAGAAGTTAACAAGGCCTAGAGGGGGGGTGAATAGGTGATTTAAAAAATAAAAACTAAATAGTCGCAGCGGAAAGAGTATCGGAACTTCCGGTGTAGGATCGGAACTTCCGACTGGATCGGAACTTCCGATACTTGTTTGAAATGTCCGATAGACTTTGACAAAGGGGACCTCCTACAAAGTGCCACAAGCGACAAGAGTAAAAGACGAACTTAGTAGCAGTTAAATAGGGAAGATAGTAAGTAAAAGCCACAACAAAATAAACAACAACAAGTCAACCAGAGAGACAAAGCTTTGATCCCGGAGTTCGGATTCTTGAGGGAATCCTACGTCTCCGTTGAGGAGGCTCCAAAGAGCCCGGGTCTCTTCCAACCCTTTCCTCCCAAACCTCGATCGCACTTGAGGCTTGGTTTCACTATTGGTTCCTTTCCTTTCGGAGGCGGAGCCGGCCTTCACAAACTTCTCACGGCGTCCCACAACCTTTGGGAGCTCGTGAGCGACGCCTAGCTGTCTAGGAGTCCTTCAACCTCCAAGAGTAACAAATGCACCGTTGATCGATCTTGGAGGAACACTCTAATGCTCGAGATGAATGACACTTGCTTTTTACTCAAGCTCTAAATCTCACTTCTAGTCCTCACTCTCTAGATGATCCCTAAGATCAAAGAGGAGGGCTCAAGAAATGACTAGAAAAGGCTCAAAGTGCTCTAGAGTTCTGCCAATGAGAGTGTGTAACCTTCCAAAGGAAGAGGAGTGGGGTATTTATAGAATCTTGCAAAAACTAGCCGTACCCTCGCTCAGCCACATATCGGAACTTTCGATCAGGACATCGGAATGTCCGATCTGTGTATACTTACAGAACTCAAGCGCACTTCAACGGTCGAAACGAGATGCATCGGAACTTCCGATGTTCTCACAAAGAAGCTTTGACAAAAGTTTCTAAGTCCATATCGGACTGTCCGATATATATATCGGAACTTCCGACTTAACATCGGAATGTCCGAACGGATATATCGGAATGTCCGATATTTCCAGAGAGCTCCCTTTTTCAGGATTTGAACACATCGGAACTTTCGATCATAGAAATCGGAACTTCCGATCTTTACAGAGAGCATCCTGGAAGGTGTCAAACATGCATCGGAACTTCCGATCCATCAACATCGAAACTTCCGATCCTATTTCCACGCATCGGACTTAGGCACGCATGCACATCGGAATGTCTGGCAACATCGGAACTTCCGATGTTATATCGGAAAGTCCGACTTGAACTTTAAGGAAACTGAATTCCGGTGCATGTGCGGTGACTTAGAGCCTCTAAAAGAATTAATGTGACATTCATCTGAGCATAGAGACCAGTCTAGATCAATTACGATGTATCCCTCTTAATAGTACGGCATTCCTATGACTCAAAAACATAGAAAGTAAAAGCATAATGCCGTTTTACCCGCGCAAACTTGTTTGAGGGTATCCTTCGCACGTAGGTGATCTCATTATGGAACTTTTACCTGTTCACAAGCTTATTGAATACATTAGTCCCTTTAATCGTTTGTCATTAATCCACCAAAACTAATTTAGGGGCCTAGATGCACTTTCAGATGTTGTGTGGGAGCACGGCAATAAGATCGGGACTGGATTTCGATGCAAGTACTATCACCAAGAGAAGAAAGGAGGGGGTGCAATCCGACTGAAGCACCACTTGGCGGGGCGCGGTAAGAATGTTGTCCATTGCAATCAAGTTCCTAGAGATGTTTGCGAGTACTTTCAGCGCGATCTAGACATGATGAAGGATAAGAGGAAGGGAAAGACAGAGGAGAGGCTTAGAAAGGAAGCAGCAGCTGCAGCTTCCCCGCCTAGGAGAAGTGCATATTCAGAGTACATGGGTGATGCCGACGAGGAGGACCAACTGCAGCATGCTATGGCTGCCTCCAAGGCGGAGGCAGAATTTATCAATCGGGCAGGTGGCAGGTATGAGCACGGTAGAGGTAGTGGCACCTCTAGAGGGGCTAGCAGAAGTGGCGGTGTGTTATCGAGGATGTTGCGAAGTTCGTCGCAAAGGGAAAGACCGGCTGTGGGGGATTACAACATTGGTACGACCCATGGCCCTGTGCAAACAAGGATTGACACTGGGCAATGGTCACAAAAGGGGAGGAATGCGAGGCAGGTGATTGGCTCAGCTTGGGCCAAATTCTTCCACACGGCTGGTATCGCGGGGAGGAAAGCAGACAATCCGTACTTTGTTAGTGCTGTGAGGGAAACTCAAAAATGGGGTAAGTGAGCTTTCGATTGTGTCCATTTGTATGCCGAGTAATTGTTTAAATTTTTCATCCATTGTCTTCATTTGTAGGCAAGGGTGTTCCATCTCCGAGTGGAAGAGATATAGACGGGAAGTATTTAGACGATAATGAATCAGACATACGGGAGAAGATGGCGAAGTTCAAGAAGGAATGGCCTACGTATAGCGTAACAGTAATGTACGATTCTTGGACTGGTCCAACACGTATGAGCATTATAAACTTCATGATATATTGCAATGGCACTATGTTCTTCCACAAGTCCGTTGATGCAACCGGCCAAACTCAGGATGCCACATACTTACGCAGGGTACTTGCTTTCATTGTTGCTCTTCTAAATCTGTTGTAACTTGTAAGTATGCATCATGTAATGCAAGAGATCATTTTGTTTGTTGATGCAGGAAATTGCTTCAGTCATTGATGAGGTTGGTCTGAAGAATGTTGTGCAGATTATCACAGACAATGGTTCTAACTATAAGAAGACATGCAAACTCATCACACGGGAGGACCCCAACATCGCGTGGCAACCTTGTGTAGCCCACACGATTAATTTGATGCTTAAGCAGATTGGAGAGTTTCCTGACCATGCCTCTGTCATTGAGAGTGCAAGGAAAATCTATCAATGGCTATTGAAAGTGCATCTAGGCCCTCTAATTTAGTTTTGGTTGATTAATGACAAACGATTATAGAAACTAACATGTTCAACTAGTTTATGAACAGATAAAAGCTTCAAGAAGAGATCATCTACGTCCATCGGTTACCCTCAAGTTAAATTGAGTAAGAAAAACGGCAACTGGTGTATGCATTTTAATTTCTTGAGTCATAGGAATGCTGTACTATTAAGAGGGATGCTTTGAAATTGGTATAGAGATGGTCTTTATGCTCAGATAAATGATGGTTAGTCTCTTGAGTGGTGTAAAGTCTCCACACTTGCATTGTGAAAAGAGAAGAAAGTTGCCTAGAGGGGAGGGGTGAATAGGCAATTTAAATTTAAAACTAAATTCGTCGCAACGGAAAGTGTATCGGAACTTCCGGTATTATATCGGAACTTCCGACTAGATCGGAACTTCCGGTATATGTTCGGAATGTCCAATATACTTCAACTTAGAGAATAAACTACTTGAAGAAATAAGCTTTAGGAACAATCTAAGAAGCAATGATAAACAATAAGACAAGTAGAAAAACAGGATTTGTTCCCGGAGTTCGGATTCTTGAGGAAATCCTACGTCTCCGTTGAGAAAGCTCCAAAGAGCCGGGTCTTTTCCAACCCTTTCCTCCCAAACCTCGGTCGCACTTGAGGCTTGGTTTCACTATTGGTTCCTTTCCTTTCGGAGGCGGAGCCGGCCTTCACAAACTTCCCACGGCTTCCCACAAACGTCGGGAGCTCGTAAGCGACGCCTAGCCGTCTAGGAGTCCTTCAACCTCCAAGAGAAATGAGTGCGTTTGACTCTTGATCTTGGAGA
This sequence comes from Rhipidocladum racemiflorum, assembly GCA_036346355.1. Classification (NCBI taxonomy): domain Eukaryota; kingdom Viridiplantae; phylum Streptophyta; class Magnoliopsida; order Poales; family Poaceae; genus Rhipidocladum; species Rhipidocladum racemiflorum. Next base: position 29,987,110 of record CM070571.1, read on the forward strand.
TGCTCTTTGGTGCTCAAGATGAATGAACCCTTCTTTTTTCTTTAGCGCACAACCACACTAGATTTTCTCACACACTAGATGATCACTAAGATCAAGGAGGAGGGCTCAAGAAAGCTCTAGGGTGTGCTCAAGGTGCTCAAGTGTTCAGCCAAAATGAATTGAGTAACCCTCTAAAGGGAGAGGAGTGGGGTATTTATAGTTTTGGTTCAAAACTAGCCGTTACCCCCGCACTCAGTCACACATCGGACTGTCCGATCCCAACATCGGAATGTCCGATGAGTGCAAATAACCAGAACTGGGACAGCTTCTAACGGTCGAAAACTACATGCATCGGAATATCCGAATACCACTTCGGAACTTCCGATGACACTCAGAAAGAGAACATCGGATTCAACAAAACTTTCTAAGTCCAAATCGGAATGTCTTATGTGAATATCGGAACATCCGAACCAAACAGAGAGTTCCCAACCTGAGAAACAGCCACTTCGGAACTTCCGAAGTTAAACTTCGGACAGTCCGAACTAAACAGAGAGAACCCTTTTCGAGATCCAACAGGCATCGGAATATCCGATACAAGATATCGGAATGTCCGACCCTACAACGAACTACGGACTGAAGTGCAACCACACATCGGAATGTCTGAATCTTCGGAACTTTCGATCTGACATCGGAACATCCGATTAGAAATTTGCAACCACAAAATTCCAATGCATGGGAGACTACTTGAACGCTCTCAAGAGACTAAAATAATTCATCTGAGCAAATAGACCATCTCTAGATTAATTTTAACGCACCCCTCTTAATAGTACGGCAAACCTATGACTCAACAAATGAAAATTACAACCACAGTTGCCGTTTTTCTTACTCAATGTCGTTTGAGAATGCCCGATGATCGTAGATGATCTCTACTTGAGACTTTCACCTGTTCATAAACTAGTTGAACATGTTAGATTCTTTAATCGTTTGTCATTAATCAACCAAAACAATATTAGGGAGCCTAGATGCACTTTCACATTGGAATGCGTTTGCTTTGAAGTTCTTGTCGGATATTCCGATGTTAGGTCGAAAGTTCCGAAGTTTCAGACATTCCGATGTGTAGTTGTGCACTAGTACGAAACCCATAGTTTGGGTTGGATACTCCGATATTGTATATTGGAAGTTCCGATGCCTGTTGTTTTTCGGTTAGGGTACTCTCTGTTTAGATCGGAAGTTCCGGTATTCCACATCGGAAGTTTCGATTTGTGTTGTCATGAAAAAGGGTGCTCTCTGTCAAGTTCGGACTGTCCGTAGTTTCAAGTCAGAAGTTCCGAAGTAGCTGAATTCCAGTTTGGGAACTCTCTGTTTGTTTTGGATGTTCCGATCCCTATATCGGACATTCCGATGTTGACTTAGAAAGTTTTATTGAGTTCTCTCTCTGGGTGTCATCGGAAGTTCCGATGGTGATATGGACCTTCCGATGCTCGTAATTTTCGACCGTTGGAGCTTTCCAAGTTCTGGTAGTTTGCACTCATCGGAAGTTCCGAAGTTAGGTTCGGATATTCCGATGTGTGGCTGAGTGCGGGTATAACAGCTAGTTTTGAACCAAAACTATAAATACTCCCCACCCTCTCCTTTTGAGGGTAACACACTTGTTTTTGTTGGTACCTTGAGCATCTTGAGCACATCCTAGAGCATTCTTGAGCCCTCCTCCTTGATCTTGGTGATCATCTAGAGAGTGAGGAGTTCAAGTGTGATTGTGAGCTAGAAGAAGAGTCATTCATTCATCTTGAGTACTAGAGAGCCTCTCTAAGATCAAGAATCAAGTGCATTTGTTACTCTTGGAGGTTGAAGGACTCCTAGACGGCTAGGCGTCACTCACGAGCTCCCGACGATTGTGGGAAGCCGTGAGAAGTTTGTGAAGGCTTGTTCCGCCTCCAAAAGGGAAGGAACAAATAGTGGAACCAAACTTCAAGTGTGACCGAGGTTTGGGAGGAAAGGGTTGGAAAAGACCCGGCTCTTCGTGAGCCTCCTCAACGGAGACGTACGATCCCCTCAAGGATCCGAACTCCGGGAAATAACTTTTTGTCCATTGTGCTTTCGCTTTACTTGATGCCATTTAAGTCTTGTTGATTTATGTACTTGTGTTCTCTAGTAGACTAGAACAAGTCTTTAGATTGGTAGTCTAAACTTAAGCTCTTCTTACTCAGTGCTGATTGGATATTCCGACTTAATACCGAAAGTTCCGATATTATCAGAAGTTCCGATATTGGATCGGATAGTCCGACTCTTTTCCGCTGAAGTAAATTTCTTTAGAATTTTAATAGCCTATTCACCCCCCCTCTACGCAATTCTCACATCTTTTCAGCTATATAACCATGCGAAGTTGCATGTTATGATGAAGAAGCATATCGGGGGCGAGTTGGTCAAGTGGAATGCTACGCGCTTCGGAACAAACTATATGTTTTTGGATAGTTTCCTTCGTCGCAAGGACAAGTTCTTGCAATGGATGGCCTCGGAGGAATTTCTATCATCGCGCTTCATTGATACTGTCGAGGGGAGGTCCGTATACTCTAATCTGTCGAGTTTAGACTGGTGGGATAACCTTTGGTCGGTTGTTGCCTCAGTGGAACCGTTGTATGCATTCTTGCGTTTCGCTAATCAAGACAGGGTGCCTACGTGGAGCGAGGTACTATTACGGTACAACATCATGCGACAGGAATATGATAGCTTATTCCACGATGTTCCCCAAACATTCAACAAGTACATAGCCGCCATGGAACGAAGAATGGTTGACTTAACGCAAGATACTTATATTAATGCTGGTAATGCATTCTTTTTTTGACAAAACTTGGCTTATACTTGCAGATGTACTTGTACTGACATGTTTCGCTCAACTTCATGTAGTTGCTGCCTTGAACCCCTGGACGCACTATGCGTACGGTACGACAAACACTTTCTTGCCTAATCTACGAGATGCGTTTGAAGTGTTGGCTGAAGATACTGATAGCGCTGCTCAGGCTATTCTCGAGTCTGAAGTTTTCAGAAGGAAGATTGGCACACCTGCGGGTGCACTAGCTGCGAAGATGGCACATGATAATAGAACTTCTCCTGGTATGTTCTTTTTGGCATCTTAAATGTAATACCACTCTCGTTGGTACTTACTGTGCTCTTTGTTAACTTGTAGCACATTGGTGGGGTGTGTTCGGTTTGGACACACCGACACTCCAGAAGCTTGCCATGCGGATTGTTTCGCATTGCGCTTCTTCCAGCGGGTGCGAGCGCAATTGGAGTACGTTTGCGTTCATCCACACCAAAGTTCGCAACCGCTTATCCTACAAAAAGCTCCATAAGTTGGTGTACGTTAACTATAATCTTCGGCTACAAATTCAAGCTGAATAAAATTAGAAGTGCACAGAGGCAGATGATCCATTCCAGCGTATTATGGAGCTTATACTATGCGATGCTGAAAATCCAATCCGACAGTGGATGGAGAAAGGGAGGTCCAATGCTGATCCCTTGCTTGATGAGGACACAGAGAGTGACACCCCCCTCCCATCGTACATTGTGACAGACCCGGTTGACCCTGTTACATTGCGAAAGCATACTGGCGCTACAAGCATCCCGGAATGGGCCGACAAGACAATGGGTGATAGTCACACTGGGAAGAGGAAGCACCCAACAGTTACGACAAGGTTTTCCACAAAAAAAGAGCCCCATCCAAAAAAAAGGGGAAGGGTCCCACATATGTTGGGAGTGATGACTCGACTGATAGCACTCCTAAAGACCGTCGAAGCTCCCCGTACCAAGAGTCCAATGATAGCAGCTCCAAGTCGGACAGCGATGGGGGTAAACCCGGTGGTGATACCCCTCTCGCTCCCACTTCCCACTCAGAAGGACAACGTCCTGTAGAATTTACAAGGGAGTCCCAGTACACTCATGCTACACAAGACAGAGACCATGGGGCTCCTCAATCACAAAGGACGACTACTGCAGGAAAGGACCATCCGCATAGCCATGCCGCACCACATGATAGCTGTAGCTCGTACAGTGCCACGGAGACGCAAGAGAGTTATGGCTCATACGGAGGCTATGACTACGCCATCCCGGATGCTCGTGCACAAACTCCCACCCGATGGGTCTATGAGTGGCAAGATCTCGACTTTTATGCCTTGTTGTACCAATAGTGGGAAACGACTAGCCCTTGGACAGGTCAAAGTTGGCACGAATACAAGGCAGAATTGCTAGCTACACGATGATTGCTGATGATGTCTACTGAGGAGTACAATACGGCCAACCAAGTGTACACTCAACAGTACTACTCGTAGCCCGAAGGTAATGTTTTATTTGTACATTTCATTTTATTGCAACTCCATTTTTACTAATGTAGCATTCATGTAGGTCCAACACGATATTTCTATAACAATGGAAGGACAACAAAGTTATGCCAATTGAAAACTTTCATTTTCGGTGAGAAATATTGAAATATTATTGCTTCATGCCTATTCTGGGAGAAAGCTATGCCAATTGGAAACTTTCATGTTGGATTCATGTATGAATATGTGAATGGTAAAATATGTGAATGGTATTAACGTGGAATGCTATTTGTTGAGATATTGTTGCTAAATGTCTATTTTACAACTTAAAATTATCTAAAATATAACAAAGGTCATGCCAAAATTTTTCATTTTTTACCATCGTTGTGCTTTTTATGTTCTCCTATTCTTTCCATATTTTTTATGTATTTATAACATTTATTGTAATTTTTTGTCTTTACCTTGTTTTTACAAATTTCTAACATTTTTTTTCAGATTTTTTTAACTATTTTTCCTAAATTTTCTCAAATTTTTCCAATTTTCCTTCACATCATCGATTTTCCATGCAATATCATCGATAATCAGTGCTTATCTGTCGATTTTCGCCTGACTTTTGTCGATTTTTCGATTTTTCCAAGCATTTTGGCTCGGTTGAGGCATTTATACGATTTCTAGCGATTTTTCAGCGAAAATCGATGAAAATCGGTACCGCCAGAGATGCGAAAATCCCCCCGAAACGGTAATGCAAACAGTCACAATGTTTGAAGAGGATGATCAAGACGTACAAAACTGGAGTGGATAACACACGCACACAACAAAATTCAGTACGTAAGCAAAACATCGTTATCCAGTAACAGATCCACCGTGTTTTATTCTGCAAACACAAAAGCATTTCCTTCCTACATGAAACGAAGGGTGATAAAGTACATCTTATAATTTCACACTGCGTTGCTAATAACATCTGGTGACATGCAGTCTCGGGATACATCCCAGATTCGTTGATAAAGTACATCTTATGATTTGCACTCTTCCTGTGAAATCATGGAGAAAAGATAAACAACACTGCCAGCTCTCCCAGGAGTTAGCTCCACTCCTACCTCTTTGTTTTGTCAAGAACCTCGATAAATCTCTTTGGAACACCGTAATGGTCAACAAGGTGCTTCGCAAGGTCATCAATGACTCCACCTTGAACCAATACCTCATACTGCCCCTTCTTACCTGAAAAGATATGGTAAAATTTTATGTGTTTCATCCTTCACAACCTCTCAGGTTTGTTCACTATCAACAAATAAAGAACAAGAAACTTCAGAAAAGAAAAGAAAAGAAAATAGATAAAGAACAAGGGATGAGTTACAAGTCACTAAACCAGTGATACCTGGTAGCTCAGCTGTGGTAGTGCTGCAAGCAAATTTCTTTTGTAGCTCAGAAGCTAACGAGTCAGCATCCATTAAAAAACATTCCACTCCAGAGAGTCGGGTCATCTTCTTATTTCCTTGCCTTCTTTCTGTCATGATTTGAACAGTTCGTATGGCACCTTTGCGAATGGCCACCTCGTTTCCTCTTGCTACTCTATGATGAATTTGCATACGGTTTAAAAATGTTGACCCCAAGTCCTTCTTGTGAATCTCAGTTGGGTATGCTGAACCCTTTTTGATAGCTCCTTTGTACAGAGCATCGCATAATGCAGCATCCAAAATTACTTTGGCCTTATCCGTTAGCTTAACCAAATTTTCCTTCTCAACATACCTGCAATCATAGGAGAAAACCAAATTAAGGCCCTGTTTGGCAGAGCTCCAGATCCCAGCTCCACCTCAGAGCTGAAACTTGTAGACTGAAATAAAGTGACTTAAGTTTATAATTTTATTCTAAAATATAAACAAGATGACTTACCTAAACATTCTTAATATACCCACAGCTCCAGCTCCACGAATTTGGTGGAGCTAGGAATACCTAGCTCCACCAACTCCAAGAATTTGGTGGAGCTGGAGCTCTGCCAAACACCCCCTAATTGAAATGTGTTAAAATTTGACATGTTCACACTTTACAAGCACAGATCCTATAGAAATCAACTGACTTCCACAAGAATCAATTACTATCTCCCGACAAAATAGTTCTGGAGACTAACCTGAAAACTATGTCAGATGCCTCTGATGCACTGTAGTACTTCCCTGTGTCAGCTTCAACAGCCACAAATATGGGGTTGACATGAGAACTTGGCTTATAAATTTCAGCCACTTCCAATTGCTTTGTGCTGCTACCTTCGGAAACAACGTTATCATGCCGTTCAACAGGCTCCTGTACCCTCTTTTCTGGTTTAAAGGCCATGTAGTCTGGATGTCCACGATTGATACCTAGCAACATGACTTCCTTTTTATACTTGTCCTCTTTTGCCGAAATCTGCGGAAAATATAATGGACTTCAGATAATGTTGAGCAAGGAAAGGTAAAAAGTGGATTAGTTCCAAAACTTTGACAAATAAGAATATGGTTCTCAAGAAAGATTCAATTTAATCCCTAAAATCGTTAGATTAGTTACTTAACTATCCAATCAATTTCGTCAATTTGCATCGTTCTGTTAGTTGAGTCCATGAAACACCATGAAATGAAGCTTTGGGCCACTAAAATAGCACGCGAGTTGGACTTTTACCGTTGTGGCCTTATGCACACTTGAGAGACCAAATACGAATAAATTTGTTTACTAGTCTATGAGGCAAAGAATATACATACCATAATTTTTTTGCCATGTGTGGGCAGTAATAGTATTGGTGATCAGTAAATCTTAACTTCATTCTGATATGATATCTCAGGTCAAGAGATAATCACTTTTCTAAATCTTTCATGTTCATGAAAAGACTGTATAGTGTATAGTAAGAAAGCTTAATAAGCATGCAATCTTTTCTGCAATAACGCACTACATTCACATAATCTGGATCGTCTCTTCAAAATGTTGGAATAACTGTAGTATATTTTGTAGAAAGTTTGACGAAAAAAAGACCCACTCCAGAGTCCAGACATATTCAGCCTTAGAAAACCATTTGCAGATAATGTCAGAAAACCTTTCACGGGTTTCGACTAAGCAGGAAATCTACGATCCCCAAATACATCATATGTGACATGTCAGCTCGACATAAAACAACACGTCAAATAGTTCACGGGTTCAACACAGCCGAAAAAACCTTATGTGTATAAGTCAAACTTCTTAAAATCCTTAGGGATCCTGGCGGTACTTTTGCCTACTAAAAGGGCTTGAACTGTTACATGTTCTCAGACATAAGAACAATTAACCAACTATAATTTATCGTAAATGAAGCATATAAAAAAGTTTTGTGCATTATCTTACAAGGCCATAGGAAGATTTTGACTGCAACCACTTAGATAGCTTTTTGTGTGACGATTTTTTAATATCCAGAGTAACACCTGGAGGTCTGCAGGGGAGAATGTGGTTTGACCTGCACAAAAACATACGCAGAAGATGAATACAATAATATATTTAATATTACAAGACTTGCAAATATTTGCTTTTAACAACTGACTCAGTAGAAAGTTATAAATTAACTCATTCGTATCATACGAAAGCTGCAAGTATACTAGAGCTTAGAAAACTTAAAAGGAACATGAATGAAACAATTATTATCACACAAGCAAAAGTTTCATAGGGGATGAAATGAGAAATTATATGAGAAATTGGAATGACTATATATATATACACACATGCATACCATAATGTACTTCCTGGCATGGGAAGGTCTTTATCTTTTACACTTGTGTGTAATGCTTGCAGTAGGCATTTGTCCAAAAGAGAATCAATTTCTTCAGTAGACAAAATCTGATGTTCCTTTTCTTCGATTGGTTCCTCAGTGGTTTTTTCGTCAGGCAGTTTCAGCCCGCTCACACCAGCGGTTACATCTTCTATGGTTTCACTGTGGATGGCAGGATTTGCAGTATGACTGTCTGAAATATCAACTGCCACTTCTTCAGCTGCAACGCTACTGTCATGCGTGCCTTCTGCAGGATCTTCGGAAGAATCAAGAGGTTGATATGCTGAAGAAAAATTAGGATCTTCAACAACAATTTCATCATAAAATCCTTCATTTGGAACATAACAACCATCAGCCGAATCCCTGCAATATTATTTAACGTCAATTTTAAAAGGAAAGGCAAAACTCAGACGTGCATCCAGATTTAGCCATTGAACTTGCCATAAAGAATCCTTATAGTGATGTGCAATCCGTAAAGCTTTGCCACGTAACCCTGCCTTCAAGGCTTCAGTACTGCTCATAGTTGTGGTCCCAACCTGTGTGGCAACAAAAGTTGGACTTGTACATAATTGACAGAATTTTACCACTTACTAAAAAACTAAAATCCGAGAAACTTACAGCAACTGGTGCAGGGTTACCAGGAACTTTTACTGACCAAGGCTGGCCAGCTTGAAAAGAAGGTAACCCTTCTGGGGGTATGCTGATACCAGGAAACATCAGATCAGCACCACCAATAATGAAGCGTGAAACCTCACCACCCTTAAGTGTAAAAGCTGGCAACAGATCAGGAACCTTCCAGAGTGCATAAACTGCAACATTTATCCAGTGAAACCATGCTCCAAACCATATTAAATGCACAACAATTGCTGAATACTATGCTAAAAGCCTAAAACTGCTACAAGACAAACTCTGAGGTCAGCTCATAACTTTCTTAACTAAGAATGGCAGATCAAAACTCAGCTGTGTCAAATAGAAGTGAAACATTATTGACTATTTTAGTAATAACAGAAAATACAGACGTTGGAAACGTGAAACAGAAATATCAACATTTCTTCTTGTTAAGAGTATTAGTATTAGAGTACAACTCTATGTTTATTACCATATTGCCTCTGTCATAATCATATGTCCTGTACTCTACACAATTGGCCCTTGGCCTATAACATCAATACATTAGCTGAGTCCCCATATCCTGACCATGGTATCCTAACACCTCCCGGTACAAGCTACTGGCCAAACGGATAACATGACAAGAATTGTCACCATCCTAGTCACTTTCTGTCCAAGCCAGAATAAGCAATCAATAATACATAAGGTTCAAATTGCTGGAACCAACCAACAAGTTATATAAACGAAAAAAGTCCATTAGTTAGAGTAGAACAAATAATACAATACAGAAAAAATGATTATAGTCGTTAGGAACTGAAAGAATGAGGACTGCTCTCATTGCCGAAAGCAAGCGGTTGTGTTAGATTCTGTTCTTAGTGACTTGTTCTGTGCATACGCAATAAAAACAGAGCTTCAAAAAAATACTACAAAAAAGCATATAATACAATGCAAATTAGAAAAAATGATATAACTATATGAAAATAAAGGTATTAATATGGAGGTAAAAATAAAAAACCTGTTGGAAACAGCTCATGGCCTCTTCCATCAATGTCAAAAAGCATTGGGAACTCCCCCTCTATGCCATATACAAGAGCCCGATTTGGGTACTTAGAAACTGTTATCTCGACCTACACATACAACATACCTCAAAAATACATATTACCACAAGTTTAGAAGAAACATATAAGAGCAAGTGAAAATACTTGAGTTTAATTATAGAATTATAAATCCTCTTTGTGGTAACACGTAAATATAAAGGGCGGGAAGGATCTAGCTGTTATACAGTACAGACCAGTTAAAGCAAAAGAAAAAAGAAAAAAAGAAAGAAAGAAAGAAAAGGAGACATGACGAAAATTCAGAATTATCACATGGACAAGTATATTAGTCCTCATTTAGCCATTTAATAAGACAAGATTTCTAACCATGTAATGTACCTTGTGCCTCTTGGGGAGCTCAAGCCATGTTAATATAACTTCAAGATGACAAGATCTAATACCATATTACTGTGTTATACTCCACATAATTAAGAAAAAATTCATCACCTTGGGAGGAAGGATGTCATCAAGATCAGCATCAGATGCTTGCGGAAACCTTTCCTTGGCAGTTCTTCTCAGTTTCTTTTTGTCAGCCCCCGACAAGCGCTGTAGAGCTTTTGCATCAACATGCTTCTTGAACATGGTTTAAACGTGAACCCAAGCTGCAAATAAACGTATGGGATAGGTCATCTAAATGCAAGAGAGACCGCTAAACCCATGAGCATGAATATGAGAACAGAGCAACCGGGAAGTATGATGAAACAATCAGCCTGCTGCAGTCACCTTTTGGAGGATGGGGTTAGTAAAACACGGGACATTTCTCTTAAGAAAAATGCCGACTTTGCTGCACCCTATCATGGTAACAAACGCCACAGTGCCACACTATACGCGCTATTGTATCATAAACCAATGCGCATAATTTGCATACTGCTATACATTCCATCTCTCCTAGGACAAATGGCCAGTGGCGCAAATACATACATCTCACCCCTTACATCTACTTTATTAGTTGGTGGAAAAACGAGGAAAATTGCCAAGCTTTCCGCGCAGATAAACAGTAGAAGCAATCCATCCTATTCAAAAAAATTTGTCCAGGACTGCAATAATCCAAGAAATCACAGCACAAAGATTACATATCACAGACCAATCCCAGAACTGAGAATACAAGAACGAAACAGTCCGGGTATTATACTCGTAACAAGCGAGTTAAAAAGGGTATCCGCAAAAAAGGGCCAGCGAATCTAGAGTTTACAGGTGACGGAGCAGAAGCGCAGGGGGGGGGGGGGGGGCTTCGTTACCGGCGGCGAGGTGAGCCCGAGGCGATCGATAGGGCGGAGGCGGCGAGAGGGACCAGGGAGGTTCTGGAAACGGAAACGACTCCAAGCACCGCGACGGAGGCGACGTGTATGATAGCCGCAACCGTACGGAATGGGCTCATTGGTGGATCGGGCCTCCCTCACTTGGGTTCATCAGAGCATGGGCCTATCTCACGGGCTCGCAGACAGGGCCCACAAGAGGAACGAAATATCGGGAACGCTAGTTCCCCTGGCCTCTCCCCCCACACAGACTCAATCGAACGCGAGCGACGGAGCGAGCGAACGAACCGACGACACGAGAGAAGTCGAGATGACGACGGGGCCCAAGGGCGGCCGCGGCGCGGCGGCCGCGCGGGCGGCGGCGGCTGGGCCGAGAACGGTGCTCATTACGGGGGTCAGCCGGGGGCTGGGCCGCGCGCTTGCGCTGGAGCTTGCGCGCCGGGGTCACGCCGTCGTCGGCTGCGGCCGCTCCCCCGACCACGTCCGCTCCCTCGAGGCCGAGATCGCTTCCCCAGCGTGCCACTTCCTCACCGTCGCCGATGTCGTAATACACTTAATCCTCCTCCTTCTCGAACATGTTTGTTAGATGCTGCCTGCACTGTACAGTCTGTACTGTTCTGAGCGTGCGTGAACCGGAGACCTAGTTCTTCAGCTCGTTCACTGCTATATTTGGTTTGGATTTTAGCTGCCCTGTTGCTTGAAATTTTAGCTCCATGCCGCTCCTACAATATCCGAATTCCGCTGCTGGAGTTTTTATTTCAGTCTCAGTTCCTAGGTTTAGAGTCTTGCCGCTATGTAGTACGTGGCCCAGCCAATTGGGGATTCAGTGAGTTCCGTACCCTTTTGATGGATCTATTGCTGAATGCTTTAGAACTGGCAGTATATCTCGTGGGGTTTGGACGGCAGCTTCGGTTTGCTTTAAATTCATGAGTCTAAAGAAGGCCTAATAGTAATACTTGTTGTTCTTTCGGCCTTTTTGCGAAGATGTATACTTGATGTTCTAGGATTTTGGTTAGCTCAACGTATTTGCAGCGCGTGCTGTGGAACATGGGTGTCTCAGCTTGCTGAGCTAGCAACTGATGGCCTGTTTGAACCTGCTGTTTAGGCTATTTTATCTATTATGCACAAGTTATGCGATTGATAAGCTTTGTTGGTTTGGTGGTTGAGAAAGGTGCTATGGAGGAAGCTAAACATGTTGCCGAGATTGACGAACCATGCTAAATTTAGTCATGATTTCTAGTTTTATGGAGTTAGTGCTTATGTGCTGCTGTCTTGCTTGAGATTTTTTTCTATTAGAATTTAGAGAATTGGCTTCTGAACTCATCCGCTTTAAAATTTATCGAGAATTCACACATCATAGAGCTGTACACTTGTGATACTAATGGATGTCAGTAGAAGTATAGTTTATGAACAATGCATTTAATTCATTGTTTGTTAGAAGCAAAGCATAATGTAAGTTATTTATTTTTACTAGGTTATTATGTTTAAACAAATTTTCATTCTTAAGTAACGTGTTGGTGCTTCTGTTGTAGAGATCTGACAGCAGCATGGCCGAGTTGGCTAAGGCTGTTGTGGAAAAGAAGCAAGTGCCCGATATCGTAGGTTTGTCCATTTGTTATATTTTCTGCTCAAATGCAAATGTGCATTCTAAGCCATATGGAAGTTAATGAACAGAAAATATTTTCTCTTTCTTGAAGTTGATTAAGAAATCACACATTTGTATGCCCTTTCCAAATATACATGAAAGAAATCATTAATGAAGTCTAACCATTGAGGTGTTGTGGCAGTAAACAATGCTGGTACAATAAACAAGAATAACAAGACATGGAATGTCCCAGCGGAAGAATTTGATACGGTGGTTGATACAAATATTAAGGGAACAGCGAATGTACTTCGTCATTTTGTTCCACTTATGATAGAAAAGAAACATGGGATTATAATCAATTTGTCCTCTGGTTGGGGAAGGTCTGCTGCTGCAGAGGTAGGACACAATCAATTGCTGTTATAATACTGGTTTCATTCTCTGAATGTGAAATGCATACGAATTGCATAATGCTATTTCAGGTTGCTCCGTATTGTGCTTCAAAATGGGCTATTGAGGGTTTAACGCGCTCCTTAGCAAAGGAGCTACCTCCTGGATTGGCAGCTATTGCTCTTAGCCCTGGTGTTGTGAATACTGACATGCTTAATTCATGCTTTGGAAGTTCAGCTGCATTATACCAATCGACTGAACAATGGTAAATCTGTTTGGCTCTTTGTTCCCTCCCCCCTCACAACTATACATGAAATGAGCATATGTATTCATTAACAGAGGAGAGAATAAAATCTGAACAAACTAGAGAATGTTACTCCAGGGAAAGGAGTTCATGGGAGAAGGTTGCCAGGAGAGTTCAGACCCTAGGAGACAGGGAAAATTGCATATGTTAGTAACACAATAGTATTGTTCACTGGCACATAGAGCATTCTATTGGATCAACCTCTTCAGATAATTATCTCCTGCATTGCATCGATTCCTCTAATTTATCTTTATCGTTAGTGCTACATTCTTTGCAGTCATACCAATGATTGTTTTAAATAAAAAAACAGCCTATTCCTCTCCTTCCAAATAACACCATTTAGTCAATATGACTATATAGCCAACCTTGGGCCTTCTGGCTTTCTTTTGGTCCATGAACTATACCGTGAAGCTGTTGGCAAACAATAGCTTTTTGTGCAATAGCATTTGGGATATGAAAATTGTTAGGGTTTTCATCTTTTAACTATCGTGCTTCAGTTGCAGTTTATGATTCATGTACCTATCAGATTAACCAGAACATGTCTTCTGTTTTTCAGGGCACCCAAGGCAGCTACAATGGTATTAAGCCTTTCACTAGAAGATAATGGTGCCTCACTCACTATATGATGCTGTGGCAAATTTGTGCTGAACTAATCGCTGATGGATTCTCTTGTAGTTTAGCTTCTAGTTGTTGCAACATTATGGTGTATCAAAGATTAACGTGTTGCCTCACTCTTGTTCGAACATTAGCTAAATATTATTGCACTAACACTCCGTTGCTGCATACGTGTTTCTCTTCGTTAGGTTGGTGTTTTCATTTTTTTTTAAAAAAAGTAGGTGTTTTTGGCCTGTCGTCTTCCTAGCCGATCTATGTTTCAATCATCATTTATTTAAATAGAATGACTAAACATAAAAAAGAGTGTGATGTGCTCTGTTTGATTTTTATTTGGTGCACTGGATTGTGTGAATGAGTGTGGGATCAAAACAAGTTTGTTTGGATTCAATGTTGGCTTTGTGGAATTCATCAGAAGATAAAGAAAGTATGTGCCTTTGCACAAGTTGTATAACTGGATGTATGTCGTTGATTGGACCAAGTTCTCTATTAAATTTTTTTTTGGGTCTAAACTGGGGGTCGTCGGGTGGCCCATTGACCGTGTGTGACGGTGAGATAGTAAACGCAACAGATTGGAAGTTTCAGCCTCTGTGAACTGTATTTCCGTTCACTACATCAAGTTATCAACATTCAATATTGTACTAGCTCCTCTACCTCCGGCGTAGCGCTTCCGCCACCAACCTCTTCCTCTCCCTCCACCCCTCTGCTTCATCGACGCCACCAGTGCCCTTCTTTCGCTCCTCCGCTGTCGCCGCCCTTCCCCTCCGATCCCATGACCAGCGGCTTCGTTGCTGCCTCGTCGAGCCGTCGCCTCCTCCCACCTCTCTTTATAAATCGTGGGCGCCGATAAACTCTTCCTTAATCCTGATGAACTCTAATCCTAAATCTCATCGTTGACATTGCTGGAGGAGAAGGTGAAGCGGTGGAGGAAGGAAGGAGGGGTGGCGGGCAGGTTCGCAATATCGGCGAAAATCGCGAGAAAATCGTGATTTTCGGTCATATCTGTGGGGTAAGACTTTTCAAAGCGGTGGTGCAATATCTAGTGATTTTTTACCGAATTTTGAGTGATTTTTTCCGATAATCTAAAAACGAAAAACGAGCAATTTTCTAAAAAAGAAAAGTTGAACCCTAGATAGCGGAGACTTCGGAGACGAAGAGTAAGAGCATCTCCAGCAGAGCCCTTAAACCTTAAAATATGGAGTGTAGTAAAAAAAACAGATCCAGCAGGGCCTCAACTCAAGCCCCTAAAATTAAGAGGCCCCTAAATTTGCCTCCTCAGCCCCAATTCCCAGGGACACGAGTACATCTCATATTATTGAAGACAGAGAAATACATGAGAAGCTTCAAGATGATCTTATTGAGCATTTGTGGGCAATTCACAGCGCTTCGTAGTTTGATTCATTGTTCAAAGTTTCTATTTATCTATTTATCATGTTTTGAAAATTTTAAATTTAAATTTAATTTTAAATTTAAATTTAAAATAACATGTTTGTAAATTGTAAATGTTAATATGCTTATGTTTTATGTATTACAAATATTTTTGATTGAATTTTAGTGGTGTCAAATGAAGATTATACATAGCGGATATGTCAAAATAGGAGAAAAAGTAAAATAAGGGCTGAGATTTAGAGGATGTTGCTGGACTTATGCTCCGAAAACAAGGCTCCAAAAAATAGGAGAAGTCTCTAAATCCAAAATAAGGACCCTGTTTTAGGGGCCTTTGCTGGAGATGCTCTAACGTGCTAATATTATCCATCTGCAAAGCCTCCCGTTAAAACCGAAAGTTTGACTAGCATTTACCAAAACGTTTAGGTTTTCCTTATTTATTCTTCAGTTATTGTTGGCATGTTTGGAGTTAAATGACTGATAGAGAGGCTGGGAATGGGATTCGTGAATGACGATGGCACAGCAACGACTCCGACTAGGGTCACAAAACCATTTTCGAATTGAAAATCGAGGTCTCGACAGCACCGGTTTTTCGCGAAAACCAAACAGAACTCATCAAAAACCGAAGAGTTTCGAAACCGAGCGTTTGAAAAAAAAATCAAAACAGATTAAAAAAACGAAAACCAATCGATTTTCTCGAAAAACTGATCGATGAGTTGAACCTTTTGGGCGACCGGTTTTTGGGTTGGTTTTCATCGATTTTTGTCAAAAACCGCTCGGTTTGCACCGGTTTTCGACCGGTCTACATTGCATAAATTTTTTCAGTTTTTTTTGAATTAAACCGGTTTACCGATCGGTTTATGATTTCGAACCGGCTCGATACGGTCGAAAACCGCGGTTTTCGACGGTTTTGTGAACCCTGACTCCGACACGCAGCGACGGTTCAGCATGGATGATGTGTAAAGATGGGCTCCACATGACGGAGGCACCTCAGACGCGTTGAATAAAAAACTGATCGCCCTATATTAATCCTAGTGCCAATCAAAAATACATGAAGAACAATCACAAAATCTATTTAGGAATACCTGTGTCAATTCGTTTCAGTTTCGTTTCCTACTCTAATGCAGATTTCTACTCCTATACAGAGTCTTTTATATTCCACAATAAATATATTTTTGCGGTCCATAGGAAGAGAAAAGATAACGTCGTCGTAAACATCTCCTCATATAGTGATATTTGCTTTTATATGTCTGATTTTTTAAAAAGAGTTTTTCACGAATCTGTATCTCCTATATAAGTGGTATCAAAATTTTGAGTTGGAAACCAAACCGCTGCCTTCCAACAAAAAAAAAAAAAAAATCACGTCCGCGTGCAATAGGTGCCAAATCCGAAGTGGAGTTTCTTCTCGTTTTGCCCAATCTATCCGCAACTATTGTTCGTGTCAGAGACTGTCCACCACAATGTTTTAAAATTTGTTTTTGGACTATATCTGTAAGCGAATGAAATATAAACTTTTGATAAGATTTTAAAATTTTGGATGAAATTTCAAAAGCAAAATTCAAATTCGAAATTTTTTGAACCGGGATGTCCGAAATTTCATCGAAAAAAAACCAAAATTTTGTCTTAAATTGCCAAAATCTCATCAAATTTCAACCGAGTGAAAAATGGTTTAAAACATGTTAAATTTTTTTGTGGATGGTCCTTACGCATCACTAATATTCTTATAAAATTTACAGATGATGATCAAGTGTGAGGAATTTTAAAATCCTGATTCCTAAATACATGTATTGCTAAGACTAGAAAAAGCTATAGCCATTATACCAAAGTTCAGGTTGAGTTGGTCCACCGCGTCACGATTAAACTTTTGTCCATCTGGTCATGGGTTCAAATGTCCCTCAATATTCTTTGCTGGTTTTTCATGTTCCTTCTGTTTTTGAAGTTTGAACCCGAGCAATTGTTTCTCAAAGCAATTCTTATTTTTGCAATTTTTGTTGTGTTTAATTAGTTTAGGAACAGATACAGCTTATAGAATGCTGTCTTCAAGTGAGATACAGAAGCTAAAGCTTCCTGAACTTATCTTTTGCCCTGGTAACAAAAAAAATCTTATGCCCTGCGTTGCTGAGCACATTTGATAAGGTGATGGAGGAAGCAACAAAAGCATTGCACCTAGGAAGTGAAATTCTCTTTAAGGGATGGTTTAACTCGATGGATAACTAAAAAAAATCTCCTCTCTAAACTCTTTTTTCCAATGAGTTAAAGAAGACACCACATGATCAAATATGATTCTATTTCTAATCTTCCAAATTGTCCAACAAACAATGATAATAATCTCTTTGAAGCAGACCAGGCCATGTTGAAGGCTCGCCACTTGAATAAAGTCAACAACCTCAAGAGAGAGATCCAAGTTGATGCGCAGAAAGTTCCAGCACCATTGGCTATACTGACAAGCAAAAAACAAGTGATGAACTGATTCCTCTCTTCGATTGGCACAGAAAACACAATCATAATTATCCAAATGGAATCCTTTCTTTTGTAGTAGAGCTCTTGTATTCATTCTCTCTCTGAGCAGCAACCAAAGGAAAAACTTCTATTTGGTAACATAGTAGGATTTCCAAAGCCATTTGAAAGGGAGAGGGATCACTTCATGACCTATGAAAAATTCATAAGCCTTCTTAGAGAGAAAACTTCTGATATGGTGGATTATACTTGTAGTATAAAATGTGTAGTAGAAATTGTTAGAATTAAAGGCACATCTAGGTTTAATTTAATCCAAAAGTAAATCATGAACAACATGTGATTGACTATCAGTAACGAATAACAGGAGCATACTATAGATGCATATGCTAGAAGACTACACATATATCCATCTAATGTGCTCACAATCAATAGATTGAAAATAAACAGTAGAAACATTGTAACGCATCTTGTTAGGTAATGCGATGGAGCGATGAAGCGTTGTAGCGCCAGCGTCTGATCCGAGCGAGCGCGCCGCGATCGAGCGCGATGCCTAGCCGCTCTGAGCGTCGAGGAAGACGAGCCGTGGCGGTGGCGTGAAAGCGATCGCGCCCGGCGCTTCCCAAAAACCTGATTCGTCCTCTCCCGGTGCAAGAACGCGAGGACGGACGGTTTCGAGACACCTTTCCGTTCATTGGTGCACGCCGCGTCACGGACGGGCGAACTTGATGGCGGCGCAGCGAGAAGCGGCAAAAGCGCTAGGCGCGAAAACTCTATTTTACCCAGATGGCGACGCAGATATAAAGGAGCCTGGTAACGATCAGTAATCGAACACGACTTCGAGGGCGTCCACGATCGAGTCCATTACGGGATGCATTACGGTGTCCTTATCTCATACTACAACCGCGATTCCGAGTAGCAAAAGAGTAATCTGCAAAGGAGGCTGCGCCCTACGCAAAGCCCTGGACCGAATTCGGCGGACCATTCACGCAGTGCCGCCACGCGCTTCTCCCGCCCGCCCGCCCGTGCAGAGCCCGAGCCCGAGCAGGCCCGGCCGGCGAGGCGGCAGCGCGTGTGTATTCTTTCTCCCTTTCTCCACATGGTTCTACCATGGTGTAGCACACTCCACTATTTAAACTAGTGCTCACCACTTTAGGCTAGCAATGTGGTACTATTGCTAGTGCACATACTCCTCATGAGGTGGGCCTTTGAGATTTTCTAGGATTTATTGTCTCAATCAAATGGGCTTGGCCCAAATAATCCAACAATCCCCACGGATCTCAAAGTCCCACCGATCTTGCCTGCTCCCAAAGTCATTAATATACCGACATTTCGGTGACAATGGACTATGCCTTGAATTGCACCTAGGACTCCAAATTACACTCACCCACAACTTGAACAATGGACTAAGCCTTGAATTGCAAGTTTTGTGCGATCGAGTTTCATTTAAAGCCTTAGGCGATACTAGGCTCGCCAATAGGCTTCCCCTCGGGTGGAGCATATAAGTCGTACTCCATGGTCTCTTCATGAGCTTACTAGAGATTACCCAAGTCTCATAGATCATGACTTTCATGATCACTCTCATATAGGTGTGTTCTTTCAAGATGCTCTGTAGGATGACATCTTCGCTAAATAAAGCCAACAGAACACATTAAGGCAAAAGCCAACCTGCCATACAGATTTCGAGAGTATTGCATCTTCACTTGGAACTAGTTAGAAAATTACTCTCCTCCGGTTAACCAAGAGCTTGTTTTTCCCAGAACCTAATTCACGGGATCTCCGATCACATAGGTTGGGTTACCGCTATGGTATAACTCACATGGGTCTCATGCCTAGTTCCTTTGATGCGTTATCTATCACATTCCGTGATAGCCCTTTAGTGAAGGGATCTGCCAGGTTTTTAGCCGTCGGATATAATCCAATGCTATCACTCAGGAGTTTTTCAATTTCTGACGGACTTCAAACGTCTTTTCACATGTCTTGAGGATTTCAAGTTATCTTTAGAATCGTTTCACTTTAACAATAAGCTGTTTGATTGTCACGATTCATAAGAATGGCGGTATTGGTTTTTCAACCACCGGAAGATCCATCAAGAGTTCACGTAGCCATTACGCCTCAACGGTGGGTGTATCCAATGCGATCAATTCTGCCTCCATAGTTGGCCGTGTCAAAATAGTCTGCTTGCAAGACCTCCACGACAGCGCCCCACCAAGTGTAAACACATATCCACCGGTGGCCTTAATCTCATCGACATCGAGATCCAATTTGAATCACTATAACCCTCTAGTCTTGAAGGGTACCGGTATAGTGTATTCCATAATTTCTTGTACTCCACCAAGTAACGCATAACTCTTTCGAGTGCACGCCAATGATCATCTCCGGGTTAGAAGTAAACGCTCAATTTTCTTACCAAATGAGATATCGAGCCTTGTAGCGCTAGCCAAGTACATGAGAGATCCAATGATCTCGAGAGTATTTCATTTGATCTCTAGCAATTCTCTTGTTTTTAGAAGAATCACACTTGGATCATAAGGTGTTGAAGAAGGCTTGCTATCTGAATAGCCAAACCGACTCAAAACCTTTTCCACATAATGGGATTGAGAAAGACTAATCCCATCCTCACTTTTGACTAACTTGATGTTCAAGATCACGTCGACCTCTCCGAGATCTTTCATATCAAAATTTCCAGACAGGAAAGACTTGACCTCATTGATCACATCAAGGTTTGTTCCAAAGATCAAAATGTCATCCACATATAGGCACAGAATAACTCCCTCACCCCCACCATGGCGATAATACACACACTTGTTGGCTTCGTTTACAGCGAAGCCAGCATGTGTCAATGTTCTATCGAACTTCTCATGCCATTGTTTAGGTGCTTGTTTAAGGCCATAAAGAGATTTGATAACTTACACACCTTGCTCTCATGTCAGGGTAGCACAAATCCATCTGGTGATCCATGTAGATCTCCTCATCTAGCTCTCCATTAAGAAAAATTTGTCTTCACGTCCATTTGATGGACAATGAGACCATGAGAGGCAGCCAAGGATAAAAGTACCCGGATGGTTGTGATCCTAGCAACAGGTGAATAAGTATCAAAATAATCCTCTCCTTCCTTTTGCGTATAACCCTTAGCCACAAGTCTAGCCTTGTACTTTTCAATAGTACCATCAGGCCTTAGTTTCTTTTTGAACACCCACTTACAAACACGGGTTTGCAACCATAAGGCGCTTCTGTGAGCTCCCAAGTTCCGTTAGACGAGAATAGAATCCATCTCACTACGGACTGCCTCCTTCCAAGAGTCTGCATCGAGAAGATGCATAAGCTTCAAATAGAGGTGGGAGTATCATCCACAAGGTACACAAGTGAAATCATTACCAAAGGATTTAACCATCCTTTGTCTCTTGCTCCTCCTAGGAGCCTCACCGCTATCCTCCTCGAGGATTTTGCTCGGGTATCTGTTCGAGAATCCTCGCTTGTGCAATAGGTTCAGAATTATCTCGGGATTTTGACTAGAAACGCTATGCAAATCTTTCATGGGAAATATGCCCTCAAAGAAGGTGGCATCTCTGGATTCCATGATTGTACCGACGATCATGTCGGATACCTCGAGACTTTACTACTAAAAATCTATAGGCAATGCTCAGATGAGCGTATCGAAAAGACACAATCCACCTGCCTTAGGTCCAAGTTTGCGCTTTTTAGTTATGGGCACATTGACTTTCGCCAAGCAACCCCACGTGCGCAAGTATGAAAGTGATGGTTTTCTCCTTCCCATTCTTCATATGAGGTTTTCTCCTTATTCTTAGAAGGAACTTTATTCAAAACGTGACAAGAAGTCAACAGGCCTCCCCCACCATTCCTTAGATAGACCCGTGTCCAACATGGCATTTACCAAATCGGTTAGAGTGCGGTTCTTTCTTTCGGCAACCCCATTAGACTGGGGCGAATAGGGAGGTGTCCTCTCATGAATAATTCCATGTTCCTTACAGAATAAGTCGAACTCGGTAGAGAAGTACTCACCGCCACGATCGACCTAAGCCTTTTGATTTTTCTTTCTAATTGATTTTCAACTTCAGCCTTATAGACTTTGAAGTAGTCTAAAGCCTCATCTTTAGTTTTCAACGAGATAAACATAGCAAGATCTAGATGCATCATCAATCGAGTCATGAAATATCTTTTTCCTCCTTTAGTCAACACACCATTCATCTCACAAAGATCTGAATGTATGAGTTCTAATGGTGCCAAGTTTCTCTCCTCCACTGCCTTGTGAGGTTTGCGAGGTTGCTTTGATTGCACACAACTTTGGCACTTAGAACCTTTGACAAGAGGGAATTTTTGGAATTAAATTCATACTAGCGAGCCAAGTCATACAACCAAAATTTAAATGACATAACCGTGAGTGCCAAACATCGGCTTCACCTCCATTGGAAATATCACAAATATGGTTCACAACTTTATTGCAAAAATCAGAAAGGAAAAAACGGAACAAGCCTCCGCATTCATAGCCTTTACCAATAAAAAGTCCATGCTTAGACACGACTACTTTATTAGACTCAAACACCACTTTGAACCCTTCTCTACATAGAAGGGAGCCACGACCAGGTTTTTATTTATTGAGGGGACATCTTGCCGTTCTTTAGTCGCACGATCTTTCCCGAAGTAAACTTCAGATCTACCGTGCCAACACCAAGAATGTAAGCATTCAAGCTGTTTCCCATCAACACGGAGCAATCCCGCACGGCCTGGTAAGAAGAGAACAAAGAGAGATCAACACACATGAACATTAGCTCCAGATCAATCCACCAATCGGTGGTCCGATTTCTTGAAAGAACAATAGGTGCGTTACCATACCCGTAAGTTCCTCCTCCAAGATTGCCAATGGTCACGTTGACAGACTTTGAGTTCTGTCCTTGCTCACCCTTCACGCCCTTGCGATTTGGACAATGCTTGGCCCGATGTCCAATCTCACCGCAAACAAAGCAGGCTTCTCATCTTTGTTCATTGACTTCTTCTTCTTGAAATTAGTGGTTTGTTTGGCTTTATTTTTCCCTTTGTTCTTGCCATGTGAAGCTGTTGCACCACATTGGCGCTAGGCGCCCCTCAGTTCCTTTCACAGTGCATCCTTAGCTCGAGCTTTCTCCTCAACATCTAGAGACGCAATCAGATTCTCAGCAGAAATCTCTTGTCTCTTATGTTTGAGAGATGTGGCAAAATTCCTCCATGAAGGAGGTAATTTGGCAATAATGCCCCGACCACAAACTCGCAGTAACTGGATTTTGAGAAGTTCGAGTTCCCTGGCGAGAACACAGATCTCATGAGCCTGCTCAACTACTGAGCAGTTATCCACCATCTTGTAGTCATGATATTGCTCCATGATATACGATTCACGCCCGACATCGGAAGCACCGAACTTAGCATTCAGAGCATCCCATAGTTCCTTGGCGTCTTTAATGTGCATATACACATCGCATGCAGACGATCGGCAAGAACACTAAGAACGGCTCCCACAAAGAGTGTGTTGGCATCCCGATATGCCTTCTCCTTTTCGTGAGTTGGATCCATATCCTCTGGTTTGCCGTTCGACACCCGAACACGTTCATAGCTGTAAGCCACAAGGTGACCCTTGTCCGCCATCTTTTGAAGTGCACACCGTGAATTTTTCCGCCTCGGTGCCTCGGCAAAGCCAGCCATTGATAAACCTAAGCGCCTATAATCGTGTTTTTGGATTGTTAGAATTAAAGGCACATCTAGGTTTAATTTAATCCAAAAGTAAATCATGAACAACATGTGATTGACTATCGATAACGAATAACGAGAGCATACTATAGATGCATATGCTAGAAGACTACACATATATCCATCTAATGTGCTCACAATCAATAGATTGAAAATAAACAGTAGAAACATTTTAACGCATCTTGTTAGGTATGCGAGATGGAGCGATGAAGCGTTGTAGCGCGTCTGATCGACGAGCGCGCGCGATGAGCCGCGATGCCTAGCGGCCGCTCTGAACGTCGAGGAAGACGAGCCGTGACGGTGACGTGAAAGCGATCGCGCCGGCGCTTCCCAAAAACCTGATTCGTCCTCTCCGGTGCAAGAACGCGAGGACGGACGGTTTCGAGACTGCTTTCCGTTCACTGGTGCACGCCGGCGTCTGGACGGGCAGACTTGATGGCGCGCGAGGAAAGCGGCAAAACGCTAGGGCGCGAAAACTCTATTTTACCCGGATGACGGCGACGCGATATATAAAGGAGCCACAGTAACGATCAGAATCGAACACGACTCGAGGGCGTCCCACGATCGAGTCCATTACGGATGCATTACGGTGTCCTTATCTCATACTACAACCGCGATTCCGAGTAGCAAAAGAGTAATCTGCAAAGGAGGCTGCGCCACGCAAAGCCCTGGACCGAATTCGGCGGACCATTCACGCAGTGCCGCGCCGCCCCCCCGCCCCGCCCCGGCCCGGCGAGGCGAGGCGAGCGCGCGCGTGTGTATTCTTTCTCCCTTTCTCCACATGGTTCTACCATGGTGTAGCACACTCCACTATTTAAACTAGTGCTCACCACTTTAGGCTAGCAATGTGGTACTATTGCTAGTGCACATGCTCCTCATGAGGTGGGCCTTTGAGATTTTCTAGGATTTATTGTCTCAATCAAATGGGCTTGGCCCAAATAATCCAACAGAAATCACATCTAACCGTTGATTTGTTAAAGAGTGTTTCTACTACTCTACTACCAGGTGTAGTATAAGTAAACTCTAGTTAATATGATCCATTAGATCGAAAAGAATGAACGATTCATATTCAATTTAGTGTACCGTAAAAGAGCTCGAAATATAAGACCAAGAGTCAAAGTATGATAATACGAACCCAAGGCTCTACACACTTGAGGTGCAGAGAAAGTATGATAATACGAACGCCATAAAAGCTTAACCCAGGGAACATCTTCCCGGTTGAAAAATTTATGAAGATGTTTAAAAAGCAGCGCCTGATTATGTAATCTCAGATTGATCACACCAAGACCTCCTTTCTGCTTAGGTTCACAAACATTTCTCCACGCTACTTATTGATATACGCACCATGCCAAAGACTACGCATTCTCAAACTATCAATTTGTTTAATCACTTTAGCAGGTAATCTCCAGGAACACATATAGTAGGTAGCAATACCCGAAAGAACTGAGTTTAACACTGTTAGCCGACCTCCAAAGGAGAGGTAAGAAGACAAGCCTGATAATCTTCTACTAATCCGATCAAGGAGGGGGAGGTAATCAATCACTCTTGGTTTGGTTTAGTAAGACCCGACGGCAATCCCAGATACGTGAAAGGCAAGAGTCCAACTTGACAACCTAGGGGGTGTTTGGATGAGGGGTATTTCCTTGGAAGGTTTTGGGATTTAGTTCAAAAACATTCCAATGAAATACCTCTAATCCAAACAGGGCCCTAAAGTATTTGCAAGAATCTCCATTTTCTCTGCATTGACATCAATCGGAGTTAAAGATGACTTGCTGAAATTAACTTTCAAGCCTGTTGAATCAGCAAAAGATTTCAGTAAACACTTTAGGTGAAAAAGTTGTCGTTGTTTGCATAGGAAGCGACAGGAGTCCTCTTCGGAAGGCTTTATTCATTATTGATTGAAGCAAGTCCGCAGCAATGACAAAAAGAAGAGGTGATAATGGGTCACCTTGCCGAACCCCCTTGTTTGGGAGGCCCATTCCCGGTCGGGATCCATGTGAATGGGCCGGGATTTCAGGCTAAAATCTCGGCCCATCCATATAGATCCCGGCCGGGAATGAACAGTGGAAAACTTTTCCTGGGACTCCATTTAAAAGAACAGCTGAGGTACCAGATGTAAGGACTTGTTGAATCCAGCTAATCCAGCGATCATTGAAACCTTTCCTCCGTAACATGGACAAAATGACATGATGCTCCACCATGTCAAAAGCTTTCTCAAAGTCCAATTTGACAATGACAATCTCTTTTTTCGACTTATGACAGAGGTGAAGGTATTGAAAGGCCCAAGAAAGACAATCTTGGATGGAATGGCCTTTAATGAAGCCATATTGATTTCATGAACAACCGACAAAATGACTGCTTGCAATCTATTTGCCAGAAGCTTTGTAAGAAATTTTGAAGAGGTATTGGACAAGGAGTTTGGCCTATAATCATTTACTGAAGTGGGAGAATCCTTCTTAGGAATGAGAGTGATATAGGAACCATTGATGCTCCGAACATTCAGAGACCCATTATAGAAATCATCACAAAGCATATAGAAATATGAAGCAATAACCTGCCAACATTTCTTGAAAAAGAAGCCATTGAAGCCATCAGGGCAGGGGAATGATTAGCTGGGATTTCTTTGATGATTGCATCTATTTCAGCTTTAGAAAAGGTCTATCCACATCATGAAGTAACATAGGATCAATAGAATCCACCAAGTCAGCAAGATCAAAAAGCATGACCTTAGCCTCAGAAACCCTTAATCGAAATTAAAAGAACTCCAAAGAGCCGCAGCTTTCAGGTAATGTTTGGATAGGCAAATACCATCTGGAAGATAGAGATGTGAGATATAATTCCTCCTGAAGGAATGAGACGAAATATCTTGAAACAGTTTAGTATTCTCATCTCCAAAAATCACCCATATGATAGAGGCTCTTTGCTTCCAATAGCAATTTCTTGCTTCTCATAATTTGAGAATATGCCTCTGAATAATCTTGTTGTAACTAAACAAGTTTTTATGTTTTCTATGTAGTACGAGCATGCGCACCATATCGCCACGGAGGCCTCCAATGCACTGCAACATGGGAAGCATAATACTGTCATTGGCTAGGGGTTTTGCGTGGTGTCTTCGACGACACGAAGGGCATTATTAAGATAGTTACTTGTGACCGTTCTAGCGACATTGCCGGTCGAGGTGCTGACCGAGGCCACCCTCCTCCATCTCCTAGGTTATTGTGCCCAAGTGCGTCGATGTTTTGATCAAGCTTTGCTCGCTCGTCATCCACTTAGCGAACCACCCAGAAGGCCTAGATATGCAACATACCTAAATATATCGAATTTTGTAATATTGAACCACCCTCACCTCCTTTTTTGACATGTCTTGTTCCTTCATAGCGCATGCGAGCGGATACATCTCATCTGCTGTCCTCATCCAGGCGTCAACAACAGCCACCTGTTCAATCACTGAGACGTATAGTTCGCGACGACACCACATACTCCGACACCGACTCGCAAGATCACGACATGGTAGCAGCTAGTTCAGGTTGGGGTACGTTCGCGCCAGCACGGTTGCCAAAATCCATTCTATGCTGCTATCTCTTTCTTTTGATTATTGACTACAATCTGTACCATAAACAATAAATGACTACCAGCTTTATCAGACTGCTTTACAACACAGTGCTTTCTGCTTTCCAGACCGAATTGATTACACACTGCTTCTGCCTTTTCATACTGACTCAATGTAAGCCTGACAATTGATTCATCAAACCGTTTTAACAACACACTGCTAATTGCTTTATCAAGTCGAGCTGACAACACACTGCCACCTACTTTGTCTGAGTAAATTGATTGCACACTGGCTCCTACATGATACTGAAGTGACAATACACAAGCACCTGCTTTCTCAATGCGAAGTGACGAGACATATCCGGGTGAGCTCGACCACCCACATCCAACCCGGCCTATAAATACGCTTAGCGCCACACGACCAAACTTCTCCACTTCATTGCAATAACAGATAGAGGAGGCACCTCAAGGCGTGGGAGGGGTAGACGGGGTCAAACATGGTTTCGAGGCTGTGGCCCTTCACTAAAGGCCCATGACATCTACGATCCCATAGACCCCGAACCCCCTAGCCCTGATCTTCCCATTAGAACACAGGACTACTATACCCCATAAAACCATGTCCATGAGCTCACACAGATATTCCCCGAGTTGTGGCTGAAATGCAAGCACAACCTCGACACCGTTGCTTAGGTTTACAACGAGTCTCATTTAAACCCAGGACATAATTTTTACCGATGCCCTCTATGCATGGTAACTGCTACAACTTTTACATACCATTTGACACATGTCTTGCTATCTCCCTCGCTAACACGTACTCTTATTTGCAAAGCACGGATTGCAAATTCACTCAATGGGTGTACTCATCGCATCGCTTATATGCCCATTGTTACATCCACACATTGCTGGGACGCATTGACGAAATGCGAGAGGACCTCGCCGCGGTGAAGAACGAAAATGAACAGCTCCGCAAGCTAAACGACAACCTCTAAACCCAAAACGATGACTTTCGCCGCAAAAGGATCAAGGAGAGGAACAATGAGGAGGCCGTCCACCTCGGCAACGACTGCCATACTTATTGCTGCTTCGCTAACCTGAGCTGTAGTTATACTTGCCACTATCGTTACCACTAGTCCTGTCTACACTGTCCTGACTGTCAACACTCCATTCGAGCCTTAACGTCCTCGTCCCATAACTCGTAGACCATCGGCCATTTTACAATTCCAAAAGGCGCAGTTGTATTATAGATGTTATCATGTTCATAGTTCGTCTGAACCGAACTACATTCGCCATGTAATCTCTACCTATCAAAATGCAATGTGGTATTCCTTCACATTTGTTAGAACATCACTTTATTATATATGCCTACAATGAATTCAAGCATGCGTTGCATAATTCTTCATCGCTTATCAATTTTACAACATCCACAAAGGAAAAGTTCAACTATGTTCAAAAAATTAAAAACCATGTCTACAATCTAAAAGCTCCTGAACAAATTTCTACATGACTGTCTTTTGTGCATCTTCGTGTTTGTGATCAGAAACTTGATGCGACAGCGGGGCAGCCCACCGTCCTCCAGCGCCACTCTGCCGCGGCAGCTGCTCCAACGCCACCCTGCCACGGCAGGCTCCCTCCAGCACCACCCTTCCGCGGCAACTGCTCCAGTGCCTCCTTGCCGCGGCAGGTTTTGCCCTCTCATGCCCATGCAGATATGCTACAGGGCCAGGCGCAGCCACGTTGACAGTGCCTTCCGCAGTCGCATGGCACTGTTCAGCGCTCGCATGGCACAATATGTGACAAGTGCTCGTGTCACGCTCTCCTGCGCTCACGTTAGGGGCTAGATTTGAAAATAACGTGACTCAGGGGCTAGATTTGCAATAAAAACCATCTAACAGTTCATCGTAAAATGTCTTATGGCTACATAACAGATATACTACATTTCTATTCCAGTCGTGCCTGGGAATGAAATCTCGTCCAGATTTCATGAAATCTCAGGAACTTGGATCCATCTAAATTTTATAATCCTGATAAAATTAAGAAAATAAAAAAAAATCAAAGTGCTACAGTACCTAAAATCTCGGCGAGATCTCGGTAAATTTGACCAAGATTTGACAAAAACTTGACCGGATTTTGACAGGATTGTATTCTTCATGTCGTTTTCCTTGTGGGACGGTCGGTAGATCATAATTTCGGCGTAATTAAAAAAATCCTAAAAATCATAATTTCGTCGAGATATCGACATTTTGGACCGAAATTTCGGTATTTTGAACCGAAATCTCGGAATTTGGTTAAAAAATTACCGGATTTACATTTTTTTTTTGTATTTCATTCTGATTTCATCAAAATTTTGGATTTTGAAAGGAGCAAGAGATGAAATCCTAAAACAAAATTTGAAACCTTGGTCGTGGCCGACCGGAAGATTCGCAAGTAGGTAAAACATGTAGGTGCTTTATATGCAATTCACCTAATCATTTAAGTAAAAAATGTCCAAATAAAGATCAGAAGAGTTATTCTAGCAAATATGAAGAACAAGAAAGAGTCTTAATAATATATAGTGTAAATGAAAATATATTAGTATGTGATAATAAAATAAAATATGATGAATCCATATATTCAATTATAGAAACAAATGAAATAGAAAAAAAACGAAGAAGAGGTAGAGTCAAGCGATGATGAAATAGATTTAATTGATGACTTAGCCGGATTAAAAATAGAAATGATGGATCAAACCAATTGTGAACATGATTGGATCAGGGGAAAAGGAGATTACAATATAAAATGTGCATATTACAAATATTACCCTAGTCAAGAAAATAGGGCTACCTATGGAACTAGTTTAAAGTAAGTATGCTTAGAATGCTTAAAAACAAATAATCAAAAATGGAGAAAAGAGATAGAATTAGAATTAGATGAAAGAATTTTATCCAATAGAGTAAGAATTCTAGAAAATAGAGTTAATAAATTAGAATTAGAAATTGAAGAACTTAAAAAAGACACAAGACAACAGAGAAAAAAAATGTCGAGTTCAAAGAACAAATGACAACACTAAAAAATGATAAGACCCCCAAAAAATACTCCAATTAAAGGAAGCTATAACTAGTTTTGGAAACAAATGCATTATTAAATTACCATTTAAAGAAATACTAGGAATAAGAATCTCAGTAAAACTAAAACTAAAACCAAATGTTACTTACAAAATATTGGTACTAGTAGACACTAGTTGTACAAAAAATATTATTCACGATAAATATTTTATAAAAATATCCCGAAATGGTTCATACTATAGACAATGATAAAGCAGAAACATCAACTGATATGTCAGGAATAAAAAAGGTACATAACCAACTTGCTTACAATCTTGAATTATAAATAAATGAAACTAAGCACATAATAGATGAAATTACAATAAAAGATTTATCTATGATAAATGATGAAATGATCATAGGATTAAGATTTTTACAACAATCGGTTCAAAAAATAATTATACATGAACAAGGAACTACATTCATTCCCTATCAAGATAATATCCCATACATCTCTCAGGTGCGAAAGCGTGGTGGAACAACAAAAGCTACCATCATAAATTTAGACACTAATATTGATTAACCCCCTGAAATAAATACAAATATTGAAGAATTTTATACATCCAATTCATATAAAGTGCCTAGGATTACAATCATTTGCACCAAACTGGTATAGAGATAAAAAATCAAAAGCTGATATAGAAAAAGTAATACAAAGACTATAAGATACCCAAATTATTGGTGAAATACCTCTAAAACTTTGAAAAAAAACTCTATAGAATGCAAGATAGATATTATAAACCCAAAATATATAATTAAAACAAGCCCAATAGAAGCCTCACTAAAGGACATAGAAGATTTTAAGATGTATATTGAAAAATTATTGAAACTAAGAGCAATAAGAGAAAGTAAAAGTCTGCATAGATCCGCAGCTTTCATAGTAAGAACCATTCAAAAATAGTCAGAGAAAAATTGTCGGGACCCCGAATTTGCAAATCCGGACCCTCTGTGTATTCAGCACTAGTCCAGGAACGCGCTAGTGCACACAGTCTTAACATCGGTAAATATCACAATCATACCACTCGATACTAAATAAGTACTTTATTTAAATAGTCAAACTGGTTACTCGAACTTATGGTCAAGTTACAAATATATGCCTCGCAAGGCGAAACTTATTCAGAGAAAAATAATAGCAGCGGAAAATCAAATAACTTCGTGGCGCCATCCAGTATACCACAGGCAACTGACTGGGCTCGCTTCCCTAAGTAGACGGATCCTCTTGGAGCTCCTCCTCCAAAGCTTGTGTAGTCTCCTCTTCAACTGATGTTGTGTTGAGGCAAGGGTGAGTACTTGGTACTCAGCAAGTCATGCACGAATGCAAAGCTAATATACTATATGCATGGCTTGGTTCAAAGGAATAGATCAAGGTATATTTGCAGATGTGACATTTGACAAGTAGCATAAGTAGATTCAAAAGCAGTAGAAGCAAGTATAGCATAGATAACTTTTCAAGGAATTTAATAAACATCTTTCCCATCCTAATCCATATTCCTATCACCATCATTATTAATGCAACCCAACCTTTCAAATCCAAGTTAGTTTTGAGAAAATCTAACCCTTGACTGTAATTCCCGAGCGATGTCCAATACCGCGGACACGGCTATTCGAATAGATTCTAAACTCTGCAGAGGTTATGCACTTTACCCACAAGATACTCAAACACCACAAAGGCGAAGTTCCAGTAACAAAGTCTTTGAAACCTCTAACAATACAAGTGGTCCTCCCGGTTATTGCGACTAACCCTTCCCTTCGCTAAGGCGAAGTCTAGGCCAATCAACCGTTAGATGGGTACTGGCCTCGGCCCGATGCGCTCCCGCACAACTTACACAAAGGGTGTAGTTGACCTCCCGAGGTCCCACAGTGCGTTATTAGTAACTTAGTCAACTAGGTCCGTCCCATTACGGACATGTGGTTGCACGTTAGACCCAGTTCAAAGGCTTGCAAGGTTAAGTCCTTAGGGTGACCAGGCAAGACTACCCAAGAACCAAATCAACATCCCCAATGCCACAATCGCCCACTGATTACTCTTGCCACATGCCCTGGCCGAAATCGTTTATCAAACCCGCTTGATTACCATGCACCACGTGCCATCAACATCACATGATACCTTTCCAAAACAGGTTCAATATATCATTTAGTCAATATTAATATTTGATTGTCCAAAATCATGTCATGAGCACGTAGCAGGTCTAAGCAGTATACTACAACGTTCTAAACCCATGTTGGCAATTTAATAATGTCCAACTAGTAATCCACAACTAGGGTGACAAAGGGTCATGGCACATACTTAAGTAATCAAGGTGTCATACAGCAAATTGGTATTTATCTAACCCCCATGTTTAAACAAAGTATCTTTCTAATTGAACTAGCATGCAATAGTTTAAATCAAAATAAGTTTCAAAATAGGATCAACATGGTCAAAGCACAACTTGCCTTCAAAAAGTACTTGTTCTTGGTCTTGAGTTGGATCCTGAGTTAACACTTCTCCTTCGAATCCTTCCGGCACTTCAACGTCTACTCGTAAAGCGTGCAAATAGCAAATACACGAATAAACAATAGGCAAAAAGTGTCCAAACATCCAAATAAAATCCATAAACAGAGAGAACATAATTTTATGAGTTTTTAGAAACTAGAATCGTCAAATTTGGAGTTAAAACGCAAAAGTTATGATTATTTAAAGTTTAAATAATCAATTAAATAATTTTGCAGAGAAAAACTTTAGTCCAAAAATTAAATAAAATTCATATTTAGGTAGATCTCATTTTTATACAAATTTAGAAATTTGAATCACTCAAATCGGAGTTGAAACGCAAAAGTTATAAGCGTTTGAAGTTTGAAACAAAATCTGAAATCATTATTACGAATTAATAAATCATTTTCTTTTTCGAAATTAATTATTGCGGCATGGACACGTGGCAGCCTCGATTGGTTGGTGGCTGACGCCAGGTCCATGGACTCGGTCCACGCTGGCTCGGGTCTCGTGGACTCGGTCCACGACTCCACGTCTCGGCCGACATGTGGGCCCATTCGGGTGACGTCATTCTTGGCGTCGGCGGGGCTCGGCCGCAGTCGGCAGGTGGGACCCTACCGATGACGTCATGGGTGACGTCCGCGGTGCGATCGCTGACACGCGGGCCCCGCGTGTCAGTGGCCCACGCGCACGCCCGCGTGGCGCGGCGGTTCGGCTCCCTGGACACGTGGCACGATCGTGTCCGTTGATTTGAAATTCAACGGCCGTGATTAGATCCAGGGTTAACACGTTGAAACTACTCGATGATCGTGGGCGTTCGATCTAGATCGGACGGTCGAGATCTAATCCTATAACAAAGACTACTACGGCACGTGGCGATCGTGGGCCGTTGGATCGTGATCCAACGGTCCAGATCTACTCGGGTTTGGAACACGTGAACTCCCCTCAACCGCACGATCAAGATCGGACGGTCCCACGAGCTTCGCGAGGTCGATGGCGACGCAGCGGAGCAAGACCACCGGAGATGAGAACGACGACGAGCCCGGCGGCGTTTGGGATTGCTCGGCGAGATGAGTCCTCCTTCGTGCGTCACGTCACGGATTCCGGATCTGGGCTCCTTCTCGGCGGAAGGCAGCGGACGGCGGCGAATCGGCGGCAAACCGCTGCGCCAGCAGGGTTCCAACTCCGGCGAGCTCGTGCAGACAAAGCGGCGACGGCTCGGGCGAGATGGCTTGGGGAAGCAGTGCGCCGCGGATGAGGGCAACCTCGGGGCGTCTCACGCTTTAAATACGGCCTCGGCGTGCGTGCAAATCGGAACCCTAGCCGTGTCTCTGCTTTCGGTCACGGCGAGCTCTCCGGCTCGGAGTCGGGCGAAGACGACGACGGCCGCGGCCGTCCGCATTAACGCGATCAGCGGCCACGATCGCGTGGACGCGATCGGATCCGGGCCGGATCTGGCTCGAGCCGTGCAGGCGGATCTCGGCCGTTGGATCTTGATCCAACGGTCGGGATCGCTTAGGGTTGGGAG
This sequence comes from Rhipidocladum racemiflorum, assembly GCA_036346355.1. Lineage (NCBI taxonomy): Eukaryota > Viridiplantae > Streptophyta > Magnoliopsida > Poales > Poaceae > Rhipidocladum > Rhipidocladum racemiflorum. The sequence goes on from CM070571.1 coordinate 30,021,209, forward strand.
CTGGTTTGGTCGAGTCAATCGGCTCGGTCGGACTCGAGTCCGACTCGGGTTCCGACTTCGATCGGATGAAACGATACTCGACCGAGTTGATTTTCCAGCGATTTAATATTTAAAATAATTCCCAATAATTCATTTAATTCATTAAAAATAGCAAAAGACTGAAAAATTCGGAAAAATTGAAAATATTTTGGATCATTTTGGACTCAAATAAAATATTTCCAACAAAATTTTATTTGCAAAGTTTAATTCTTTAATTAATTCAAAATAGAATAAATTCAAATAAATTCCAAATAAATCCAAATAAATTCCAAAAAATTCCCAAAAATTCACCAAAGTGCCAAATCACACATGAATTTAAGGAAAGCAAAATTTTGGGGTGTTACAAACCTCCCCCCCTTAATAGAATCTCGTCCCGAGATTCGGGGCTCACTACTGAGAATAGGTTTGGAAACTGTTTCTTCAAATCCTCTTCGCGCTCCCAAGTCGCTTGGTTTTATTCATTGTTGCTCCATGAACTCTCTGAAACGGGTTGACTTGTTTCGGTTTCTCGATCCATTGTGTCTAGAATCCTCACGGGATGCTCCTTATAAGTCAAATCCTCTTGCAACTCAATTGACTCTAGCGGTGTCTGCTCTCAGAACTCGGAGACACTTCTTCAATCGGGACACATGGAATACGTCATGCACTCCTGCCAACGACTGCGGCAACTCCAGCTGATAAGCAACTTCGCCTCTGCGGCTCAAAACCTTAAATGGTCCAACATAACGGGGTGCGAGTTTCCCTTTGGCATGGAACCTCTTAACTCCCCTGAGAGGCGTAACTTTGAGGTATACAAAATCTTCTGGTTCAAAACTCAAATCCCTGCGACGGTTGTCAGCATAACTCTTCTGTCGAGATTGGGCGATCTTCAACCTTTCCCTAATCATGGCGATCTGCTCTTCAGCCTCTTGAAGAATATCAGGCCCAAAGACACGGCGCTCGCCGGTCTCATTCCAATTTAATGGCGTCAGGCGAGTCGACCATACAAAGGCCTCAAAAGGTGACATCTCAGAACTAGCCTCGATAACTATTGTTGTAATCGCCGGCATACGGCAAACTCTTATCCCAAGAGGTAGCATAAGCTAATGCACAAGCTCTCAACATATCCTCCGAATCTGGTTTTACTCTTTCGGTCTGTCCATCCGTGCATGGATGATAAGGCATCTTGAAGTTCAAACGGGTTCCCATGGCTTCATGCAACTTATTCCGTAACCTTGAGGTAAATTGGGTACCTCGTCCGATACAATTCTTTTCGCACTCCGTGCAAAGCAGACAATCCGATCACGTACAATTACGCTAATTTATCTCCCGAGTAAGTGGTCTTCACGGGATAAAATGGGCTACTTTAGTTAAGCGATCCACTATAACCCATATGGAGTCATAACCTCCTTGAGTCTTGACAAACCGGTAATGAAATCCATTCCGATTTCCTCCCACTTCCACTCAGAATTTTCATGGTGTAGCAATCCCTGCTGGTCTCTGATGCATTGCCTTGACTCTCTGGCATACATCGCACAATGCAACATGCTCGGCAACTTCTCGTTTCATACTCGGCCACCAGAATCTCTCCTTCAGATCCTGATACATCTTGGCGCTTTCGGGATGAATTGAGTACTTGGAGTCATGGGCTTCTTCCAAAATCAGTTGCTTTAACTCCTTTTTGTTAGGCACACAAATGCGATCCTTCATCCACAACGTGCCTTGCTCTTCCAACTTGAATTCCTCTGCCTTGCCTTCCTCCTTGATGCACTTAATCCTGCGGATCTTGTCATCATCCTTCTGTCCTTCTCGGATCTGATCCTCTAGGGTAGGCTTTACTTCTAATGCGGCCAAGAATCCGCTAGGTACAACCTCAATCTTCATTTTCTGAAAATCCTCACATAACTCATCCTGACTTGTGGCTAGCAACGTACTCACGGTATGGCTTTTCCGACTCAGAGCATCAGCTACTACGTTGGCCTTCCCGGGATGGTAATGGATCCCAACATTATAGTCCTTGATTAACTCTAACCATCTCCTCTGCCTCATGTTCAGATCCGACTGGGTGAATATGTACTTAAGGCTCTTATGATCCGTATATACTTCACATCTGTTTCCGATCAGATAGTGACGCCATATCTTCAAGGCATGCACTACGGCAGCTAACTCTAGGTCATGTGTCGGATAATTTTCCTCATGCGGCCTCAATCGCCTTGATGCATAAGCGGCGACCTTTCCATTCTCGCAAAGACACATCCAAGCCCTTGGCGCGATCGTCACAATAAATATCGAAGCTTTGAGCAACATCCGTAGAACTAACACCGGTCTTGATGTCAATCGCTTCTTCAGCTCTGAAATCCTTTCTCACATTCTGCGTCCATGCAAACTTCTTTTCCTTCTTGAGCAATTGCGTAAGAGGTTTCGCAATTGTCGAAGCCTTCGATGAAACGGCGGTAGTATCCTGCCATTCCAAGGAAACTCCGAATCTGAGTCACAGTCTTGGTGCTCCCAATGTAACACGCCTTCTACTTTGCTTGGATCTCTGGCGACTCCTTCATGCGGTCATTACATGTCCAAGAAACTCCACCTTGTCCTTCCAAAAATCACACTTGCCGAACTTGGCGAAAAGTTGCTGTTCCTCGGCTTTTCCAAAACTCGCCTTAAGTGTTCGGCATGTTCACTCTGTCTTAGAGTAGATTAGGATATCGTCTATGAACACGACGACAAACTTGTCCAAATATTCCATGAACACCTTATTCATCATATTCATGAAATAATTTGGCGCATTAAATCGATCCAAAGGACATAATCAGAACTCGTAATTTCCATATCTTGCCGAGAATGCAGTCTTCGAAATATCTTCTGATCGGATCTTCAACTGATGGTATCCCGATCTCAGATCAATCTTGGAGAAAACTCCGGCTCCTCTCAGCTGATCAAACAAATCATCAATCCTAGGTAGCGGATACTTATTCTTCACGGTGACTTCATTGAGTGCACGGTAGTCATTGCACATCCTGAAACTCCCGTCCTTCTTCTTGACAAACAAAACTGGTGCTCCCCACGGCGCAACTAACTCGGTCGATAAATCCTTTCTCCATTAACTCCTCTAGCTGTTTCTTCATCTCTACCAACTCCTCGGTGGACATCCGATAGGGTCTCTTTGCTATCGGTCTTTGTGCAGGTACAAGCTCTATCACAAACTCGATGTCCCTGCCTGGGCGGCATACCGTAGATCTTCGAAAACGTCTGGTACTCATTCACCACTGGGACATCCTCTATGCTGATTGACTTGGTACTGTTAACCATCAATTGTCCATCTCTAACCGCAGTGGCTTGAAATTCCACTTTCTTCCCACACGGGCCCTCAACTGAGATAGTCCTTCGTCCACACTCCAATACGGCCGTGTGCTTGGATCAACAATCCATTCCCAATCTGACGTCGAAGGTCCGGGTCTCCAAAATTATAAGGTTTGCTAGGAACTCTATTCCACCTATTAGTATTCTCACCCGGAACATCCTACTTTCGTTCGGAGTTCGGAACTGAGGGTTTGAACTAAAAGCATGCACTTAAGTCTTGCAATCCTCAAATCATTTCTAGTAGCAAAGCCTTGCGAAACAAACGAATCTAAGCTCCAGAGTCAAACAAAAAAGCTGTGTGCAGTCTTGAGTTAACAAGTAACTTACCCGATCTGACGTCCGTAGCATTCTGCAGTGCATCTGCGGTGACATGGTTGACTCGGCCTCTCACCACGGCCTGGGTGTGGCTCCTGGTGCTTTGGCGTCCTAGCTGGGGTGGTTCCTAGATTGAAGCGAATCGGGGTCACTCCTGCTGTCTTCTTTGGACAATCGTTGGCAAAGTGTCTGGCTCGTTGCGATCGTGCGGCGTCTCATGTTCCTTGCCGACACTGGAGTAGTGTTTCTAGCGGGCTGGGTGCAGTAGTTCGGTTGTGAGTCTTGGTCTTTGAGGATGGTGTCCTTGTTGCATTTTGTGGTTGGAATCAAGAATTGATTTGGTGCAACTCTCAGCGCTGCTATGCGTTCCTGGCGTGATCCTTCTTTGTTGCATCCTGCGCTTCTGTTCTTATCCAGTTCCTTGCGCTTGTCCTCAAGAATAAGTGCCTTATTCACCAGCTCTTGGAAATCTGGAAAGGTGTGGGTGATCAACCCTACTTGCAATCCCGAGTTAAGTCCCTTCATAAAACGAGACTGCCTGGATTTATCTGTCGCTACATCCTCAAAGCGTAGCGTGCTAGCTGTGTGAACTTGTTCGTAGTCGGCCACCGGCCGATTACCTTGCTTGATGCTCTGAACTCCTCCTTCTTAAGGTCCATGATTCCTTCAGCACGTGATCTTTGTCGGAATGCACCGTGAACTCTTCCCAAGTGATATCTTGAGGGTTCTCTGCGTGTACGAAGTTCTCCCACCATTCGTGGTGTTCCTTCCAGCTGATGAGAAGCGTAGAGTACCTTCTCATTTCCTATGCATTGAGCTATGTGTAGCTTCCTCTCGATTGATCTTAACCAATCATCGGCCTCCAATGGATTGGCATTCCAGGAAAAAGTGGGTGGGTGAGTCCTCATGAACTCTGACAGTCTTGTATTCTGGCGTGGTCCCCGATTAACTTGATTAGCGTGGATCTGCGATTGGCGTGTTGCATTTGTTGCATCATAGCATGCATCAATCGAGTCCGGGCAGCGAGAAAAGCTCCAAATTCTGCACATCCAGTGGCGGTCTGGTGCTCCTCATTGGGGTTTTCTGCTGGGCGAGAACCACTCCCATTGCTTCCAAAGTTTCCACGGGTGTTCACCATCTGTCGATTTGCTCTAGGTTTAGAGATGAGAGGGAAACAAGAATAGACAAGTAATATGGAACTTATGCGGGGAGAAAGGTGTAACTTTAAGGTCCAACTTTATTATTAATAACTTGGTATGGCTGCTTACAATGCCTAAGGGCCTTGCAACACATACTGCACACTTAACAAACAATGAAAATCCAAATCGAACTAACTCTGGAGTCTAACGCCTAAAGGGTGACTCTTTATTCTATGACGCGACTCGGCGAAGGAGTCTCACTATAGAACCTATGCTCATTCATCGAGAAAACCTCCACGGCCTGGTGCGGTGTCTTTGTGGCATAGGCGCTAACGATCGCCATGTCCAAATGATTGTGTCCTCTGTGGTAGTCGAAGAAGCGATGTCCTCATCGAGATCGACTCCTCTGGATCGGCTCGTGTAGCTCGAAATCTTGGCTCTGAGTGCAGTCCGTACAAAGTCATCTCCAACTCGTCAATCCTTCGCAGAAGGTGTGCCACATACTCTTGAGCTTCCCGCCATCTGTTCTTCTCTATCGTGATTTCCTTGCGGGCCTTCTGTAGCTCCTTGCTTGTATTATCTAGTACATCCTCTTGGCGACAACAAATCGTACAAGCGTGTAACCGTGGCATCCTCATCCTGAATTGCCTTCGGGTCAAGAAGGTTATCGCTGCGCGGATGATAACGGAACACCGTGCTCTCCAATTCTCTGGCGTAGATACGGGTAATGTGCCGCATTGCTCGTCGTGATACTTCTTGGATACCCATCTGCATTGTAGATCTCCTGGCGGTCTGGTGTATCGGGCGATTGCCTGGGCCCTTTTTCCTAGCAGGTACCTCAATCTTCACGTCACAAGCTTTGATCAATCCCGCTTGTCTGATCACTTCCACTTGGTATTGGGGCTTCTCAAATCTCCGAGAATTTGTAGCATATGCCAAAGTTCCGCGGCGTGACCAACTCCCAGATCAACGTAGTTGAATTCTTCCTCCATCTGTCACAAGAGTGCTTTACGTAAGAACTCGAAATTTTTAAATTGTTGACAAGGTAAGGGAAAATTTCAGCAAGAGACAAGAAAAGAGAGAAGGGGATAAGTCGAGATGTCATTTCTTGTCTTCACAAATTTTTAGCTTTTAGAAAATAGGTTTTATCCTCACTACGACCATTCTAGCTAGGGTTGAGCCTACAGTCAACCTGGCTCTGATACCACCTCTGTCGGGACCCCGAATTTGCAAATCCGGACCCTCTGTGTATTCAGCACTAGTCTAGGAACGCGCTAGTGCACACAGTCTTAACATCGGTAAATATCACAATCATACCACTCGATACTAAATAAGTACTTTATTTAAATAGTCAAACTGGTTACTCGACCTTATGGTCAAGTTACAAATATATGCCTCGCAAGGCGAAACTTATTCAGAGAAAAATAATAGCAGCGGAAAATCAAATAACTTCGTGGCGCCATCCAGTATACCACAGGCAACCTGACCGGCTCGCTTCCCTAAGTAGACGGATCCTCTTGGAGCTCCTCCTCCAAAGCTTGTGTAGTCTCCTCTTCAACTGATGTTGTGTTGAGGCAAGGGTGAGTACTTGGTACTCAGCAAGTCATGCACAGAATGCAGGCTAATATACTATATGCATGGCTTGGCACAAAGGAATAGCTCAAGGTATATTTGCAGTAAACAGCATTTGACAAGTAGCATAAGTAGATTCAAAAGCAGTAGAAGCAAGTATAGCATAGATAACTTTTCAAGGAATTTAATAAACATCTTTCCCATCCTAATCCATATTCCTATCACCATCATTATTAATCCAACCCAACCTTTCAAATCCAAGTTAGTTTTGAGAAAATCTAACCCTTGACTGTAATTCCCGAGCGATGTCTAATACCGCGGACACGGCTATTCGAATAGATTCTAAACTCTGCAGAGGTTATGCACTTTACCCACAAGATACAGTCAAACACCACAAAGGCGAGTTCCCGTAACAAAGTCTTTCGGAAACCTCTAACAATACAAGTGGTCCTCCCCGGTTATTGCGCACTAACCCTTCCCTTCGCTAAGGCGAAGTCTAGGCCAATCAACCGTTAGATGGGTACTGGCCTCGGCCAGATGCGCTCCCCGTACAACTTACACAAAGGGTGTAGTTGACCTCCTGAGGTCCCACAGTGCGTTATTAGTAACTTAGTCAACTAGGTCCGTCCCATTCTGAGACATGTGGTTGCACGTTAGACCAGTTCAAAGGCTTGCAAGGTTAAGTCCTTAGGGTGACCAGGGCAAGACTACCCAAGAACCAAATCAACATCCCCAATGCCACAACCGGCCCACTGATTACTCTTGCCACATGCCCCTGGCCGAAATCGCGTTTATCAAACCCCAGTTGATTACCATGCACCACGTGCCATCAACATCACATGATACCTTTCCAAAACAGGTTCAATATATCATTTAGTCAATATTAATATTTGATTGTCCAAAATCATGTCATGAGCACGTAAGTGTGTCTAAGCAGTATACTACAACGTTCTAAACCCATGTTGGCAATTTAATAATGTCCAACTAGTAATCCACAACTAGGGTGACAAAGGGTCATGGCACATACTTAAGTAATCAAGGTGTCATACAACAAATTGGTATTTATCTAACCCCCATGTTTAAACAAAGTATCTTTCTAATTGAACTAGCATGCAATAGTTTAAATCAAAATAAGTTTCAAAATAGGATCAACATGGTCAAAGCACAACTTGCCTTCAAAAAGTACTTGTTCTTGGTCTTGAGTTGGATCCTGAGTTAACACTTCTCCTTCGAATCCTTCCGGCACTTCAACGTCTACTCGTAAAGCGTGCAAATAGCAAATACACGAATAAACAATAGGCAAAAAGTGTCCAAACATCCAAATAAAATCCATAAACAGAGAGAACATAATTTTATGAGTTTTTAGAAACTAGAATCGTCAAATTTGGAGTTAAAACGCAAAAGTTATGATTATTTAAAGTTTAAATAATCAATTAAATAATTTTGCAGAGAAAAACTTTAGTCCAAAAATTAAATAAAATTCATATTTAGGTAGATCTCATTTTTATACAAATTTAGAAATTTGAATCACTCAAATCGGAGTTGAAACGCAAAAGTTATAAGCGTTTGAAGTTTGAAACAAAATCTGAAATCATTATTTCGAATTAATAAATCATTTTCTTTTTCGGAAATTAATTATTGCGTCAGCATGGACACGTGGCAGCCTCTGATTGGTTGGCTGACGTCAGCCGGTCCATGGACTCGGTCCACGCTCGGCTCGGGTCTACCGTGGACTCGGTCCACGACTCCACGTCTCGCTGACATGTGGGCCCATTCGGGTGACGTCATTGCTGACGTCAGCGGGGCTCAGCCCACGGTGCTGACAGGTGGGACCTACCGATGACGTCATGGGTGACGTCACGGTGCGGTCGCTGACACGCGGGCCCCGCGTGTCAGTGACCACGCACGCGCGCGTGGGCGCGGCGGTTCGGCTCCCTGGACACGTGGCACGATCGTGTCCGTTGATTTGAAATTCAACGGCCGTGATTAGATCCAGGGTTAACACGTTGAAACTACTCGATGATCGTGGGCCGTTCGATCTAGATCGGACGGTCCAGATCTAATCCTATAACAGCACTACTACGGCACGTGGCGATCGTGGGCCGTTGGATCTTGATCCAACGGTCCAGATCTAATCGGGTTTGGAACACGTGAACTCACCTCAACCGCACGATCAAGATCGGACGGTCCACAGAGCTCGCGAGGTCGATGGCGACGCGGCGGAGCAAGACCACCGGAGATGAGAACGACGACGAGCCCGACGGCGTTTCGGGATTGCTCCGGCGAGATGAGTCCTTCCTTCGGTGCGTCTCGTCACGGATTCCGGATCTGGGCTCCTTCGGCGGAAGACGACGGACGGCGGCGGAATCGGCGGCAAACGGCTGCGCAACAGGGTTCCAACTCCGCGAGCTCAGACGGCAAACGGCGACGGCTCAGGCGAGATGGCTTGGGGGAACGGGTGCGCACGGATGAGGGCAACCTCGGGGGACGTCTCACGCTTTAAATACGGCCTCGACGTGCGTGCAAATCGGAACCCTAGCCGTGTCCTGCTCGGTCACGGCGGAGCTCTCCGGCTCGGAGTCGGAGCGGAGACGACGACGCACGGCCGTCCACGTGGCACGATCAACGGCCCCGATCGCGTGGGACTGATCGGATCCGGCGGATACGGCTCGAGCCGTGCAGGCGGATCTCAGCCGTTGGATCTTGATCCAACGGTCGGGATCGCTTAGGGTTGGGAGCTGGTTTGGTCGAGTCAACTGGCTCGGGTCGGACTCGAGTCCGACTCGGGTTCCGACTCGGTCGGATGAACAGTACTCGACCCGAGTTGATTTTCCAGCGATTTAATATTTAAAATAATTCCCAATAATTCATTTAATTCATTAAAAATAGCAAGACTTAGAAAAATTCCAGAAAAATTCTGGAAAATATTTTGGATCATTTTGGACTCAAATAAAATATTTCCAACAAAATTTTATTTGCAAAGTTTAATTCTTTAATTAATTCAAAATGGAATAAATTCAAATAAATTCCAAATAAATCCAAATAAATTCCAGAAAATTCCCAAAAATTCACCAAAGTGCCAAATCACACATGAATTTAAGGAAAGCAAAATTTTGGGGTGTTACAAAAATCAAGAATGGTCATAAATTATAGGAGACTAAACGATAACACAATAGATGATGCTTATAATATTTCAAACAAACAAGAATGGATTAATAGGATACAAGGAGGTAAGTTATAAAATGGAAAGCTTTTACATGTCCCCAAGGGCATTTTGAATGGCTTGTAATGCCTTTTGGATTAAAAATGCACCTGCTATATTCCAAAGAAAGATGCAAAAAAATATTTAATGCCAACTAAGAATTTATATTAGTATATATTGATGATATTTTAATCTTTTCAAAGACATATAAAGAACACATTTCTCATCTTGAAATATTTTTTAGAAAAGTAGAACAAAATGGACTGATTTTATCCAAAAAGAAGATGTAAATATGCAAAGAAAGGATTAATTTCTTAGGACATGAGATAGGACAAGGAAAAATATATTTACAAGAACTTATAGCTTAAAAGATCTTACAATTTCCGGATATTATGAATGATAAAAAGCTATTACAACAATTTTTAGGAATTGTAAACTATGCTAGAAATTATATAGAAAATTTAGCAAAGTTAGCCAGACCATTGTGTGCAAAATTAAGAAAAAATGGTCCAAAATATTTTAATATAGAAGATACTAAATTAGTAAGAAAAATCAAAGACAAAGTGGAGGAACCATTTTTTCTTAATTTTGCACACAATGGTCCGGCTAACTTTGCTAAATTTTCTATATAATTTCTAGCATAGTTTACAATGCTAGAAATTATTGTAATAGCTTTTTATCATTCATAATATCTGAAAATTGTAAGATCTTTTAAGCTATATGTTCTTGTAAATATATTTTTCTTCTCCTATTTCATGTCTTAAGAATTTAATCCTTTCTTTGCATATTTTCATATTCTTTTTGGATAGAATCAGCCCATTTTGTTCTACTTTTCTAAAAAATATTTCAAGATGAGAAATCTTTCTTTATATGTCTTTGAAAAGATTAAAATATCATCAATATATACTAATATGAATTCTTGGTTAGCATTAAATATTTTTTGCATCTTTCTTTGGAATATAGCAGGTGCATTTTTAATCCAAAAGGCATTACAAGCCATTCAAAATGCCCTTGGAAACATGTAAAAGCTGTCCATTTTATAGAATCTTCTGCCATTTTAACTTGCCAAAATCTGAATTTCAAATCAAAATTTGAAAAGTACTTACCTCCTTGTATCCTATTTATCTATTCTTGTTTATTTGAAATATTATAAGCATCATCTATTGTGTTATCGTTTAGTCTCCTATAATTTATGGCCATTCTTGATTTTCCTCTTACTATTTCTGAATGGTTTCTTACTATGAAAGCTGCGGATCTATGTAGACTTTTGTTTTCTCTTATTGCTCTTAGTTTCAATAGTTATTCAATATGCATCTTAAAATCTTCTATGTCCTTCGGTGAGGCTTCTATTGGGCTTGTTTTAATTATATATTTTGGGTTTATAATATCTATCTTGCATTCTACAGAGTTTTTTTTCCCAATGTTTTAGAGGTATTTCACCAATAATTTGGGTATCTTCTAGTCTTTATATTACTTTCTCTATGTCAGCTTTTGATTTTATATCTCTATACCAGTTTGGTGCAAATGATTGTAATCCTATGCACTCTATATATGAACTGGATGTATAAAATTCTTCAATATTTGTATTTATTTCAGGGTGTTGATCAATATAAGTGTCTAAATTTGTGATGGTAGTGTTTGTTGTTCCACCACGCTTCTGCACCTGTGAGATGTATGGGATATTATCTTGATAGGGAATTAATGTAATTTCTTGTTCATGTATAATTATGGTTTAAACCGATTGTTGTAAAAACTTTAATCCTATGATCATTTCATCATTTATCATAGATAAATCTCTTATTGTAATTTCATCTATTATGTACTTAGTTCCATTTATGTATAATTCAAGATTGTAAGCAAGTTGGTTTTGTACGTTTTTTAATTCCTGACATATCAATTGATGTTTCTGCTTTATCATTGTCTATAATATGAACTATTTTGGGACATTTTATAAAATATTTATCATGAATAATATTTTTTGTACAACCAGTGTCTACTAGTGCCAATATTTAAGTAACACTTGGTTTTAGTTTTATTTTTTACTTGGATTCTTATTCCTAATATTTCTTTAAATGGTAATTTAATAATGAATTTTTTCCAAAACTAGTTATAGCTTCCTTTAATTGGGGTATTTTTTTGGGTCTTATCATTTTTTAGTGTTGTCATTTATTCTTTGAACTTGACATTTTTTCTCTGTTGTCTTGTGTCTTATTCCTTTTAAGTTCTTTGATTTTTAATTCTAATTTATTAATTCTATTTTCAAGAATTCTTACTCTAATGGATAAAATTCTTTCATCCGATTTTAATTCTATCTCTTTTCTCTATTTTTGATTATTTGTTTTTAAACATTCTAAGCATACTTGCTTTAAGCAAGTTCCACAGGTAGCCCTATTTTCTTGACTAGGGTAATATTTGCAACATACACATTTTATATTGTAATCTCCTTTTCCCCTGATCCAATCATGTTCACAATTTGTTTGATCCAACATTTATATTTTTAATTCGGCTAAGTCATCAATTAAATCTATTTCATCATCGCTTGACTCTACCTCTTCTTCGTTATTTTCTATTTCATCTGTTTCTATAATTGAATATATGGATTCATCATCTTTTATTTTATTATCACATATTAATATATTTTTGTCGGGGATTGACAATTTGGTAAAAGACCACGATACCCCCGGATGATTCTGGGGCTCGCCGACCATGCAATGGCGACGGAAGATGCTCGGGAATACGAAACGAGCATCACGCCTTTCGAGCATACACATCCGCCCCTTCATTCACGGCCATTCCAAACGACCACGAGCAGGCACGCTCGTGGAGATCGCGTCCTTCTCGGGTACTTGGTCGGTGGACTCGGTCAATGCCCGGGGAAGGAAGGTGGCAACCAATCAGCCGAAGATCGAGGGAAATCATACCCGAAGTTCAAATAGCGCGCAGATCAAGCGCAGCAGATCGCGGACATAGTTGCATAGCGTAAATCCAGGGGGTAGTTACCCTCTGTGTATCTCTAGTCATAGTATTTAAACCCCCCTGATATCTATAAAAAATATACACGCGAACATAGAACACAATACACTGGAGTAGGGCTGTTATCTCGACAGTGAGAGGCCCGAACCAGGATAAACACTGCGTCCCTCTTCTCCCGACCTGGCGTCGCTCGAACGACTTCCCTGATCCGTACGACGGGGCTCTGTTGATCCCCCATTCAACAAGTAAGCTCGACGGGAGCCTGTTCTCCAATCGTCGATAGCTGGCGCCGTCCGTGGGGATGACAGTTTGATTCCCGTACGGATCAGGATCCTCGAGGATGCCGAACTCGGGAGATACTAGGAATCTCTGCGCCTTCGACGACGTTGAAGACGACGACATGTACTACGCCGGCGATGGCGTGGCCAATGTGACCGATCCTATCGGTCACACTGAGTCCGGGAGCTCTTCCCCGGACCCTGGAATGCGAGGACAGGTCCTTCGTTCCCCAGACATTGCCCTTGGAGACCACGAGGATGACTATGACGGACTCTACGATGGCCTGGATATACCAGATGATCTGGAGTTCGACCGAGAGACTGTGTCTCAAGGGGACACGATGATGTCTCCATCACGTTCGTCCCACTCTCGTCACGTCAACATGGCTGGGAGCCGTGCTGAGCCCGAGGTTCGATCCTCGGACGCTGCTAAGCGCGACCATTACGAGGCGGCTAGACTCCACCTAGAGATGTCTTTGGGAAAGACCCTTGCGAGCATACGCCGCCAAGCGAAAGAAGGGCGAGTGTCCGGAGAAAGAAACTCTCGCGAGTATCGAACCCCCGATCGCGTCCCAGAACGCCGCCGAAGCTCGCCGCCGCCTGTTCGCTAGAACCGAGAACGGTTGCAGGCCTTGGCGGTGGTCGTGCGCGACCTTCGCAGCTTCCCCGAACAAGTGGACCTAGAGGCCGTGGGCAAGGTCGTGGCCGGAGATCTGGAGAGGCTTGCCGCCGAGCTGAAAGTCTCGGATCCTCCTCATGACCAGGATGCCCGGAGTGTTTCCCGGGACCATCACAGACGCTCCCCCATGCGCTCGCACAGAGATGAATCTCGGAGCCATGCTCGGAGATCGCCCCAGGCCGCTAACCTGGTCCGGGAGAGGCCTCGGAATAGCTCCCGAGCAACCTCGGGACGACATACCTACAACCGTCCGGATTACGAGCGTTCCGAACGCTCCACGACCGAACGGTCGTCAGCTCGACCTCCGCGCGAAGTCTTCTCTCGGCTTGGCCCACATGCGGGACGTTGGGCGGAAGACACACGTGGGGACCATTATGGTCGAGGGTCTCGCCGCGAAACCCTGAGCTTCGGCTGCCAAGCTTTCACGAGCTCTCTTCGGAGTGTCGCATGGCCGAACAGATTCAAGCCCAGCCATATCGAGAGATTCAACGGGACCCAGAACCCGGACGAGTTCCTCTCAATATATACCATCGCCATCCTGGCCACCGGAGGCGATGAAGGGGTAATGGCAAATTATCTGCCAACGGTCTTAGACGGAGCTGCTCGTACATGGCTCTTCAACCAAAAGGAAGGGTTCATACGATCTTGGGGCCAGCTCAGCGCCGCGCTCCGAGCAAATTTCCAGAGCTGTTATATTCGCCCGGGAAAGGAGCGCGACCTTGAGCGCTTAATACAAACGGATGAGGAAACTCTGCGACAGTTCGTCCAGAGATTCATCCAAGTCCGAAACTCGATCCCGAACATATCGGACGGCCGCCGTCCGGCTTTCAAGTTCGGGGTACGAGATGTGCGCTTCACGCAGGATCTGGAGATCCATCTGGATCTAACGGCAAACGAGCTCTTCCGAATGGCCAACCGATACGCCAATGCAGATGAGGCCGTCCAGTGGAAGAAAATGCTAGATGAGGGGAAGCTACCACCTCAGCCTGGGCTAGAAACCTCCGCTAGCAAAAAGGGCTCGAACTCCGTGGATAAGAAGATCAAGAAGAAGAGGAAAAAATAGCTCCCACCGGGCATAGTGGCCGCAGTAGAACAGCAACAGCCTCGAACAACCCAGCCGCAGCGTCGGGGGTTTAACGCTCGGGGAAGAGGCCAGCCACACAGGCCTCGCGATCGAGGCGACCAAGTGGATCAACGGGGTGACCTCTACTGTCCGCTTCACCAGGCACACGGGCATGACCTACGGAATTGCCGAACGTGGGCTTACCGCCTGGAGCAGTTTTACAACGGCAGGGGTTCCATGCCATCGCACCCAGAGCAGGGCGAGAAGGGCAAAGGCAAACAGCCCGCCGAAGAAAACGAAGATGACATGGAATATCAAGAACCCCAGAAGCACATTGCGGTTATCTTCGGGGGCTCCTCCGCCTACAAATCCCGCCAGGATCTAAAGGACGCTGCGAGGGAAGTACACCACGTCGCCCAAGGTAAACCTCCAGTGCAGCAACTCAAATGGTCCGAGTTGTCCCTCACTTTCTCCAAGGACGACTGTCCCCTTGGGATGATGTAACACCCCAAAAATTTGCTTTTCTTAAATTCATGTGTGATTTGGCACTTTGGTGAATTTTTGGAATTTATTTGGATTTATTTGGAATTTATTTGAATTTATTCCACTTTGAAATAATTAAAGAATTTAACTTTGCAAATAAAATTTTATTGGAAATATTTTATTTGAGTCCAAAATGTTCCAAAATATTTTCCAAAATTTTTCTGGAATTTTTCTAAGTATTTTACTATATTTAATGAATTAAATGAATTTCTGGGAATTAATCGAATTATTAAATCGCTGGAAAAATCAATCGGGTCGAGTACTGTTCATCCGACCGAGTCGAAACCCGAGTCGGACTCGAGTCCGGCCCGAGCCAATTGACTCGACCGAACCCAACCCGGACCCTAAACGATCCCGACCGTTGGATCGAGATCCAACGGTCAGGATCAACCCGCGCGAGATCACGGCCGCACCCGAGCGATCCCAGCCGTTCGTCGCGTCACGTGGACGGCTGAGATCAAGCCACGTCGCCTCGCCGTGTCCGGGACGGACTCCGCCGCCCGACGTTTTGCCGCTGATTCGCGAGGATCTCGCGTCTGCGGTATTTAATACCCGGACCCGCGCCCGAGGTTCGCCTTTGCTGTAACACCCCGGCATTTAATATGCCCGAATGCTACCAAACATAAGCTAAACAATATCTAAATGCCACATTTAAACATAAATTCCAGCAAAGGGATATATGCTAAAAAACCGATATTTCGGCAGCATCTCCTTTGTTTTTCCATGAATTAACACAATATCGAAATCATGGCAAGATATATCATAGCACACGACATCTAGAACATCAACATAAATGGACATATCATCGAATTACGCCATTAATACCATGCTCAACCACTTCATAATCTATAACGAAGCAAATAAGGAATCACAAGCATGCTAAATTAAACCATACATTAAGTTTAAGGCACAACTCTTACTATCATGTCTCCAAGTGTGTATTTATGGATTATGATGGTGGAGCTACGTGTAGAAGTGTAGCTAAACCCCTTTTTCGCACATGCCGATCTCAAGTACCTAAAAAAAACAACATAAAACACAAGCGTGAGTTCGAAAACTCAGCAAGCATATTGCAATGGACAACAAGATCATTTACAAGACAATAATACCTCACGTCACATATAACATCTCATACTTAAACACATAACAACATCCTCATCATTTAATATGTATTGTAATGCAATGCAATGCAATGCTATGCTCATATCTCCTTGGAAACTCATACCGGTATGGTTGAGTACACACCCGTCGGTGTGCACCCTCTCCCCCCTTCCATCCCGAAGATGGAGGGTGCCTACTCCTCGCTTCCAAACACCACGTGGATGGAATCACGATGTAGAACTTACTCAATGGCTTTCCGGATTAGTCATAACTTTCTCACCGACCTTCCCGGACTAGTTATGACTTTCTCACCGCCCGAGCCATGTAACATGCCATGTATGCATTTATGCCAACATCATATTTAACTCACATATTAACACATGGCATCATAACATATTAAACATGCTCATCATATCATTGGCAATCATAAAAGCATGGCAAGTGATCGTATATCATGTAGTCAATTCCATCTATTCTCAACAAGCAACATACAAATCGCTATCCATCACAACACACTTGCCTCAACCACGTGCAACGGATTGGCGGGAAGTAGAAGGCACTCCCGGGGTCACACCTCCTGCACAGGGGTATCACACAATCACAATCATACCCACAAAACAGTACGCAAAACCCCATCTAACCCGACATTGCCCACTACTCGCAAAACCTAAAAACAGAGGTTCTGTCCCGACGGGACAGCAGCCTTGCAAAAAGCATAACTTGAGTTCTGGGACTCCGAATCAATTAAACGAGTACATCCTCGCGTAGCTTAGGAAATTTCCCAACTTTCTCTAGGTATATGGAAAGTCTGATTCGGCCTCTAAAGTTGTTTAATCTACAGATTACCGAGATCTGTTCCAATCGCGTCACAGATTTTAACACGCTCGGTAAAACGGCCATAACTTTCAAACGGCTAATCAGATTTTAACGTACTTTATGTCCACGGAAAGATAATTAAATTATCTACAACTTATTTTAAGTCCGTATGGACAGATTCGGATTATAAATCGACGTAAACTCGAACCCTAGCCCGACTGCTCAATCTGCCCAAAAACAGAAACGTAGCAATGTCTAGATCTAACCCAAAGAACTCCAATCCAGCACCACCAATTGATCTAAAAACTTGATAATCACCCTAAGAACAGTACCTAGATCAATTCCAAGGATCCCCATGATCATACCTTTGCCCAACGAACGAATCTCCAATAGATCTCGCGGATCGCTCCTCGCTCCACGCTCCTCGCTCCTCGCTCCTCGCTCCAACGGATGGATCCACAAGGTGCAGAGGTGTGGAGACCACCCTAGGGCAGCAAGGGGGTGGAGGAGAGGTGGTGGAGAGGTGGGGAGCAATGGGGCAAAGGGGGAGGTGGAGGCGCACAAGAGGGAGAGGGAGAGGGGGAGGTGGGGGTGGCGGCTAGGGCTTGGAGGGAGAGGTGGGGGCGCCCAAGGGCAGGGGGAGTACGTCCAAAAGGCTGGTGGGGAGCCCTTTTACCAGCCCCCACACCCAATCCTAGTCCGTTACGGAGACCTACTCCATCCCACCAAAGCCCACCAAGGCCCAAACTCCCCCGGGAAGGCCCAAAACCCCGGAAACGGCCCGAAAACGCCCCGGAAAAGCTATTAACCTTCATATCCTATAGTTTTAACCTTAATTCCACATCTCATAATGTTATTAACCTTATCATGCACGTTAAATAAGGTTACGACACTCCGTGGCGACATAACACTTCAACCGGCCCAAAAACGCGAGAAAACCCTAAGCCGAATGGTTTATTCTCTAGTTTCACCTTCTATAACGTCACACCAAACCATAGTGTCACATTTGCCTCGTGCATCGTTTGCCCCAAGCGCCCTGGCCCTAGCCGCCACCGTCGACTCGCTATTGCTCGCCGTAGTTGGAGAAGCCCCCGCCACGGTTCTTGCCTCGTCACGCCGCCGTCCGCCGTCTTCCGCCGCGTTGGAGCCCAGTTCCGAAATCCTCAAGCCAAGGCGCACCCGTGGGTACCTCTCACTTCGCCGGAGACGCCCCCGAGCGCCGTCGGGCTCATCTTCGTCATCGCCTCCGGCCACCCAGCTCCGCCGCAACGTCATCACCGCCCGCGAGCTCCGTGCACCGTCGGATCAAGATCGAACGGCCACGGTAAGCCACGTGTTCCCAAAACCCTCACTCTCCAGATTAGATCTGGACCGTCGGATCAAGATCCAACGGCTTAGATCCAATCTTGTAGCACGCGTTGCATCGCACTAGATCCGATCTCGACCGTCCGATTTAGATCGTACGGCCCAAATTCACCGCGTTATTCCAAACGCGTAAACTTCAGATCTAATCCGCGCCGTTGATTTTCAAATCAACGGGCGAGATTGCGCCACGTGGGAGGAAGTTGGACCGGGCGCGTCGGCCAGACGCTCGCGTCTTGTGACGCCGACACGCCCGGGCGCGTGTCGGCCGACGCGCAAACCGCACCATGACGTCACGCTGACATCATGGGGGCCCACCTGTCAGCGGCCACCCCAGCCGTGCGGTGACGCCAAAGAATGACGTCACCGATGGGTCCCACCTGCCGACAACGGTGAGTCCTCCGACGTCACCCAGTGGGTCCTACCGCCGAGACACGTGGCCGCGGGACCGGTCCACGGTGGACCCAGCCGAGCCGTGGTGAGCCCGTGAACCGGGTGACGTCAGCCGCCCAATCAGAGGCTGACACGTGTCCCTGCTGACGCAATAAATTAATTTCCGAAAAAGAAAATGATTTATTAATTCGAATATTGATTTCAGGATTTGATTCAAACTTCAAACGCTTATAACTTTTGCGTTTTAACTCCGATTTGAGTGATTCAAATTTCTAAATTTGTATAAAATTGAGATCTACCTAATGATGAATTTTATTTAATTTCTGGACTAAAATTGTTCTCTGTAATATTATTTAATTAATTATTTAAACTTCAAAATGCTATAACTTTCGCGTTTAAACTCCGAATTTGACGATTCCAGTTTCTAAAAATTCATAAAATTATGTTCTCTCTGTTTCTGATCTTTATTTGGATGTTTGGACGCTTTTTGTCTACTGTTTTATTCATTTGTTGCTATTTGCACGCGTTACGAGTAGACGTTGAAGTGCCAGAAGGATTCGAAGGAGAAGTATTGACCCAGGAGCCAGCTCAGGACCAAGAGCAAGTACTTTTTGAAGGCAAGTTATGCTTTGACTATATTGATCCTATTTTGAAACCTATTTTGATTTAATTTATTGCATGCTAGTTCAATTAGAAAATACTTTATTTAAATATGGGAAATTAGATAAATGCCAATTTGCTGTATGACACCTTGGTTACTTAAATATGTGCCATGACCCCTTGTCACCCTAGTTGTGGATTATTAGTTGGACATTATTAAATTGCCAACATGGGTTTTTAGACCGTTGTAGCATATTGCTTAGACCTGCTACGTGCTCATGACATGATTTTGGACAATCAAATGTTAATATTGACTTAATGATATATTGAACCTGTTTTGGAAATGTATCATGTGTTGTGATGTTGATGGCACGTGGTGCATGGTAATCAACTGGGGGTTTGATAAATAGATTTGACCGGGGCATGTGGCTAGAATGATCGGGTGGGCCAGTTGTGGCACCGGGAATGTTGGTTTGGTTCTTCGGGTAGTCTTGCCCTGGTCACCCTAAGGACTTAACCTTGCAAGCCTTTGAACTGGGTCAAGCGTGCAACCACATGTCTGTAATGGGACGGACCTAGTTGATTAAGTTGCTAATAACGCACTGTGGGACCTCGGGATGTCAACTACACCCTTTGTGTAGTTGTACGAGGCCGACCAGTACCCATCTAACGGTGGCTTGACCTAAACTTCGCCTTTGCTAAGGGAAGGGTTAGTGTGCAACAGGAGAGGACCACTTGTCTTTGTTAGAAGTTTCCGAAAGACTTTGTTACGGGAACTCGCCTTTGTGGTGTTTGACTGTATCTTGTGGGTAAAGTGCATAACCTCTGCATAGTGTAAAATCTATTCGAATAGCCGTGTCCGCGGTATTGGACATCGCTCGGGAATTACAGTCAAGGGTTAGACTTTCTTGAAAATAACTTGGACTTGAAAGGTTGGGTTTGGTTTAAATGATGATGTTGTTGGAAATGTGGTTTAGGAATGGGAAAGATGTTGATTAAACTCCTGGAAAAGTTATTGACCTTATACTTGTTTCTATTGCTTTGAATCTACTTATGTTACTTGTCAAATCTTTGTTTCGCAAACATACCTTGAGCTATTCCATTGTATAAAGCCATGCATATAGTATATTAGCTTGCATTCTGTGCATGACTTGCTGAGTACCAAGTACTCACCCTTGCCGCAATACAACACCAGTTGAAGAAGAGTCTACACCAGCTTTGGAGGAGGAGCTTCCAGAGGAACCGTCTAACTAGGAATCGAGTCCCAGTCAGTTGCCTGTGGTATACTGGATGGCGCCACGATGCTATCTTATTTTTCCGCTGCTATTATTTCTCTTTTAATAAGTTTCGCCCTGCGTGGCGTATATTTGTAACTTGACCATAAGGTCGAGCAACTAGTTTGACTATTTAATTAAAGTACTTTATTAGTATCGAGTGGTATGATTGTGATATTTACCGATGTTAAGACTGTGTGGACTAGCGCGTTCCTGGACTAGTGCTGAATACACAAAGGGTTCGGATTTGCAGATTCGGGTCCCGACAGATGACCAAACCGCAGAAGCTTCCGATGGTCATGAGCCCCACCGTTAGCAACACTGTCGTCGGTCAGGTCCTTATAGGCTCTGGGAGCTCCTTGGACCTGATCTCAGCTAAGGTTTTGGACGAGATGCAGATTCCTCGCTCCAAGATCAAAAGCATAGCTGTACCCATCTTCGGGATAGTCCCGGGCACCTTGATCAAGCCTTTGGGCCAGGTCATCCTGCCCGTGACATTCGGCGGCCCGAGTAACTTCAGAACGGAGCTAATCACCTTCGAGGTGGTGGACTTCGAATCAACCTACAATGCCATCCTTGGCAGGCCGGCTTTGGCCAAGTTCATGGCCGCCTCGCATCATGCATATCAGTGCCTAAAGATTCCCGGGCCGAATGGGGTCATAACCGTGAAGGGGAACCACAAGTCCGCACTGAATTGCGACGAAAGGGCGTTGGATATGGTCGGGCAGTTACCCACTCGCGGTCCCGACCAAGAGCCGAAGCACTTCCGGCCTAAACTTGCCCTCCAACCTGGAGGAGAGACCAAGGCGGTTCCGCTCAACAAATCGGAACCCGCCAAGGTCGTACATTTGGGATCTTCCTTAGATCCCAAATAGGAACTCGAGCTCATCACCTTCCTCCGAGCAAGCTCGGATGCGTTACGCAGGAACCATCCGACATGCCCGGAGTCCCTAGGAGGTGATCGAGCACGAGCTAGCGATTCGGCTGACAAAAAACCAGTGCGACAAAAACTTAGACGCTTTTCCCCGGAAAAGCAGGCGATCATCCGGGAGGAGCTCGACAAACTCCTAAAGGCTGGCTTCATTAGGGAGGTCGAACACTCTGAATGGCTGGCCAACCCGGTCTTGGTCAGAAAGAAAGGGGGCAAGTGGCGCATGTGTGTCGACTACACGGGCCTAAACGCGGCCTGCCCGAAGGACAACTACCCGCTGCCTCGCATAGACCAATTGGTCGACGCAACGGCGGGATCGCAAACCATGAGTTTCCTAGACGCTTATTCGGGCTATCATCAGATCAGCCTGTCGCATGAAGATGAAGAAAAGACCTCCTTCATCACCCCGTTCGGTACTTTCTGCTATATGACCATGTCTTTCGGTCTGAGGAATGCGGGAGCAACCTTTCAGCGCCTCATGTAGAAAACCTTCGCAGACCAAGTGGGTCGAAACTTGGAGGTCTATGTTGACGACATAGTGGTAAAAAGCAAGAGCGCCTCGGGTCACGTTGCTGATTTGGAAGAAACATTTTGTAACCTCAATAAGCATCAAATAAAGTTAAATCCAGAGAAATGCATGTTCGGTGTGAGAGCTGGAAAGGTGCTCGGCTACATGGTCGGACCACAAGGCGTTGGGGCAAACCCAGAGAAAATCGAAGCCATTGAGAATATGAGACCGCCCACATGCGTAAAGGAAGTACAAGCTTTGACCGGGCGAATGGCTGCTTTGAGCCGGTTCATTTCCCGGCTGGGGGAGCGAGGACTACCTTTCTTTAGAGCCCTCCGCAAGCACGATGGCTTTACATGGACGGAGGAAGCTGATCACTCTTTCAAAGAGCTGAAACAGTACATTTCCAAACCACCCGTCCTCGTCACACCCGCAACGGGGGAAGGATTGTTACTATACCTAGCGGCAACCCCGCAGGCTGTAAGTGCAGTACTAACGGTGGAGAAGGATGGTGTCTAATGACCCATCTATTATGTCAGCGAAGTACTGCACGGACCAAAGGAGCGTTATCCCGAAGTTCAAAAGCTCCTGTATTCGTTGCTAATGGCTTCTAGGAAGTTACGGCACTACTTTCAAGCCCACAGAATCACGATACCAACCAGTTTCCCGCTCAGAGAAATCCTGAAAAACCAGGACGCCAGTGGTCGTATAGCCAAGTGGGCCATGGAGCTCGCGGAATTCGAAATAATATTTTCAGCCCGCACGGCAATCAAATCACAAGTTCTGGCTGACTTCGTGGCAGAATGGTCGGCTCCAGCACCGCCAGCCGGCGAGACCACCGGATCAAGGGAAAACCGTTGGACCTTGTATTTCGACGGATCCCGAGCATACGAGCGCTCGGGGGCTGGCGTCGTTTTGGTCTCCCCGGATGGAGAACAACTCCAGTACGCCATCCAACTACATTTCACCGCGACCAACAACGCGGCAGAATACGAAGGTCTCTTGGCCGGACTTCGAGCGTGTAAATCGTTAGGAGTCCAACGGCTCACTGTGATGGGCGATTCACAGTTGGTCGTGAACTAGGTCAACAAGGAGTATCAGTGTTCCGATACCTCAATGGCGCTTTACCTGGTCGAAGTAAGGAAGATGGAGAAATACTTCAGGAATTTCGAAGTAATCTACATCCCCAGGAAGGACAATTCCCTGGCCGACCAAATGTCTAAGGTCGATTCCTCTCAAACTACCGCTCCGGCGGGGGTGCTCGTCGAGAACCTATACAAGCCCTCCATTCCCTCTGCAGAGGAGGCATCAGAGGCCGACAGTAGGGTCTCCTTCCTCGAGCAAAGTGCAAGTTGGATGACGCCATTCGTCCAATACCTTGCGCATGGGACATTGCCCGAGGAAGAAGCCGAGCGTTCCCGGCTAACGAGGCGATCTTCTCAGTACAAACTGATCGAAAGCGACCTATACCGAAAAGGCGCATTAGGAATCCTTTCCAAGTGCGTCTCTCAGGAGGAAGGCCAGTACCTTCTTCGTGACATCCATGAAGGAATGTGCGGAGCTCACTCGTCGTTCAGAACGCTTGTAAGCAAGGCCTTCCGATTGGGATACTCATCGCCTCACGGCCTTGGCGGATGCACGGTCGATCGTAACGACTGCCGAGCATGCCGCTTTCATGCTCGCAAAGTCCGCCAACCGCCTATGCCACCGCAAACCATACCGCTCTCGTGGCCGTTCGACACGGGGACTCGGCGTCCTTGGACCTTTCCCTGGTCGAAGGCTGCAAATACTTGCTCGTGGCCATCGACACTTTCACCAAGTGGATAGAGGCCGAGCCGTATCAACCATCTCGGCCCAGCGGCCAAGAGGTTCCTCCGCGAACAACATAGTAACTCGGTTCGGGATACCCAACCGCCTCGATCACTGAACAATGGGACCCAATTCACCAGTGAATTGTTCCAAAGTTACTGCGAGGAGGTCGGGACCAAGGTCTGCTTCGCCTCTGTGGCACATCCACAGAGCAATGGAGCAGCCGAACGAGCAAATGGGCAGTTAGTTCAGGGCATAAAAAAGAGGGTTTTCGAAAGCCTCAACCAGCACAGACAGCAGTGGGTGGACGAGCTTCCCGCCATTCTTTGGTCCGTCCGCACCACGACAAGTCGGGCCACAGGCGAAATGCCTTTCCAACTCGTCTATGGTGCGGAAGCCATTTTGCCTGCCGAAATTGTGCTGGGCTCCCCAAGGGTGCAACTGATCGATTCCATCGATCAGGAAGTCGAGCGCCTCATCGACCTGGACCTCGTCGAAGCAACACGTGAACGGGCGCTGCTCCGGTCTGCGGTTTATCTACAAGCTCTTCGTAGGCACGCAGCCAAGTTAGTCCGACCAAGGGCCCTGCAAGCTGGTGACATGGTCTTACGAAGAGTTCAAAACTTGTCGAAAGCCAATAAGCTGACCCCGAGGTGGGAGGGACCCTACACGGTCGTATCCACAGCACGCCCGGGGGCTGTTCGCCTCACGATGGAAGACGGTCGGGAGCTCGCCAGCACCTGGAACATCGACCAACTACGTAAATTCTACGTTTAAACGCATATCTCTATCTCATGATCTTTGCGTTTCTTCCGATAAGTTATTTCCCTTCCTGCTTCCGACTTTGTCCTCGCTTTATCAAACGAGCATCGTCGACTACTGGCACCGCAAGCGAGTTTAACCAACAAATATGTTGTAGGATCGAAAGACACGAATATAGCAATCAGAGGGGGGGTGAATGATTGTGCGGAAGCTAAAAACAAATTCTTAATTTACTAAAAGTTCACCTCAAAACAGAACCAAATAATTGCCTCGTATTCGACAAAAATAGAATGACAGAGGTTCGGTAAAACAAGAATTCCTGGAGATCCAACCGTTAGATTGATCTGAAATTTGGACACAAGAAAATAGATTCCAATACAAATCGAACCCAAAAAGAATCAGCTCGATCGGACTTACGGATCAAAAGTTATGAGCTTCGCAAGCTTGCTGTTCCAGAACTTGACGAAAACTAATCTAATCAAAACTTCAAGATTAAACAAGATCTTCAAAAGATTAATCAACTAGACTTTGAGGAACTCTAAATCAATACCCTAGAAAGGTTTTTGATGGATCAAATCAAGATGAAACTCAAGAATCAAAAACCAATCTAGAATTAGAGCAAGCATGCAAACAAGAACCAAGACAGAAAACACTGTAGCAATGTGGTTACTGTAGCACGCAAGAACCTTGGAAGAATTGATCTTTATTTCTTTTGTCTAAAGTACTCTCATCAAAAGAGTACAAACCCTAAAACTGAGCTTGAGGCTCTCAATGCGCTCAGCTCCGATTGATGCCCTTCAACGGGAGACACCCCTCCTATTTAAAGGAGCAAAACACAAGGAGTTCTGAATACAATTCCTAATCTAGAAGGAGTATGTATTCAACACAACTCCTCTTGGCCCAACCTGGCCGAGTACAACTCTTGCACGCGTATGGCAACCCTACCATACTCACGTGACTAACACTTTGCACGCATATGGCCACCTGCCATACTCACGTGATTAACACTTTGCACACGAATGACCTCCTGTCATTCTCACATGACTAACCATTCTTCATGTGCACCATTCTCTTAGCCCGAACGTCCCGCATGACATCCTTGACCACCAAGACCTCAGTTCCTCCCTGAACCTAGTCCCGAACCTCAGCTCCTCCATGAACCTAATTCCGGTCCCGTCATCGACCATGTTCATCTTCGAGCAATACCTGCACATGAACAAACCACAAAACAATTCCGAGCACAAGTCCACGACTTGACTCACATCAATCCATGCAAATACTCACACGAGCATTGCATAAAGTCCACTTCAAGCATCATGAAATTCTCACAAATTTCATAATCTCAAAAACAAATCAAACACAATTCCAATTTTGCTCAAAACCCTAATCGAGCAAAAACGCATTCACGACGGACCAAAAAATATGGTCCGGTGTACACATGAAAAAGTCACTCAAAAAACCATTCACGACGGACCAACAAGATCGGTCCAGTGTACAAGTGAAAGTCTTGGTTTCAAGAAGAAATCATTCCGGCGAAAACACGTTCACGACAGACTAAAAGAAATCAGTCCGTCGTACATGCGAAATCAATCCTCAAAAAGCCGTTCACGACTGACCAAAGAAATTGGTCTGTCGTACATGCAAAACTTACTGGTTTCTTGGAAAATTGAGTCCGGCTCATGAGCTCAAAAGTACGTCCATGGCAGACCCAAAAACTTGGTCCGGCGCAAACACAAAATCGGTTCGGCGCAAAAGGGAAACTCTCTGTTTTTGAGAATTTGGTCCGGCACAAGAAAAAGATACACTATTTCTTGTCAACTTGTCAAACACATGCACAAACACATTTTGCAAATTGAATTCTAAGCCAATTTTTCAGCACATGATTTCACAATCTCCCCCTTGATGAAAACATTGGCAACACCACTTAGAATTGAACATTTGGCATTCACTTTACAAAAGATTTTGAAATCCAAAGGATCAAAGACCAAAAAGAGAAAACACATAATTCCCCCTTTGACCAAAATGCAAAACAAAATCTCCCCCTGAGAAGGAAAATGTGTGTGAATGTGCAATGTGCCCAAAAATTTCAAAATTCTCCAAACTTCTCCCAAAATTCTCAAATTTCCAAAAACAACTCCCCCTTTTTCTTCTCCCCCTTTTTCCTTAAACTTTTCAACGATTCCTAAATTTCTCCCCCTTTGACAATGGATTCATCAAGAGTACAAAAGAGAGAACAGGTTCAAAATTTTTCCTGTAGCAAAGATTTCACAAGGAGAAACAAGGGAGTGCCAAGATAGGAAAAGATGAGCTCATTCGATCATATAACCTTATATATCACATAACATGCAAAATACATGATCTTGATGTGATTTTAGCAAGTTAGGGAATGACATGCATCTCAACCTCAATTCAGTCAACTATAGCCAAGTACTAAGCAAAACCTTTAGTACAAAAACAAAGGCTCAAAGTTGAAGCAAATAACAAATCAGGGCGAGCAAGTAGTTTCAACTCCAATCTAGTGGACCAATTTAATCTTTAAACAAGAATCGCATGTGGCATGCTTGAAGCATACTTCTTTATTTCCTTGGAGTGGCATGCTTGAAGCATACATCTTGTCTTTTGAGGGAATGGCATGCTTGAAGCATACATCTTATCTTTTAGGGAAAGCATCCTGAAGCTCATAACTTGAGACTTTTGTTTTTAACAACCCTTTTTTATTGATTCCCTTTTCTTTTCATTTTTCTTTGATTATAAACATGCAAAAGTGATTAAAAGGTCTTATGAAAGAGTAAAGTTGAAACCACACTTGCTTCATAGCCCAAATTTGTCAAGAGGATTCAATATCAAGCCTAGAAGAGTGAGATATCACAGAGTATTTAGCTATAGGCAATCACCCAGGAATTTACGCAATGTCATTTTTAGTTCAAGTGAGACAATTAGATTATCATATATTAGCTCAATTACATAACATATAAAGAAATATGATAAAGTGAGCTCATCAATTGAAAGAACTTGGCAAGGAAACTCCCCCTCAAAACAAACCCATTGGATGAACAATACCAAGTTCTCCCCGAATAAAAGCAAAACGAGAAGAAGACAAAGGTTTTGTGAAAATGTCTGCCAATTGATATTCAGTATCCACATGATGAAGCACAATATTTTCTTTTTCAACATGATCTCTAAGAAAGTGAAATCCAGTATCAATATGCTCAAGAAAGGGGATTACTCAAGAGGTGGCACGAACCAAATCAATTCAACATCCTCCAAAGTCAACATCAAAATAAGCGCTTAAACTAATGCATAAGGAAGCAGAAAGCCAAATGCCAAAATCTTGAGTACCATGGAGATACCTGAAAGTTCACTTGAACGCTTGTCGATGTGAAGCACGTGGGAAGCTTGAAAACAAGCACACACAAGCACGTGGGAAGAGTCTCTCATGTAAACCTCCAATTATCTCATCCTCAACAGCATCATCATCATCTTTTATGAACAAAGACACTCTCCCCCTGAACATATGCACATGTACTTGCATCATTTGGACTAGTGCCTTTTGCAAAATGAAGTGGAAGAAGTATCTCCAAAGGCAACACTTTTAGCATGAAATGCACGAGTGAAGAAGAACCAAAACTTATCAATGAACATATGAAGTGAGCATCCGAAATTCACTAACCACATGTTCTCCTTCCTCGTGAGAAGCCTACATAGAAGTAGAAATTGTCGAGGCCTCGGATCAAGTTAGAAATAAGATGTTTAGGAATCCGATCGAGACACACGACGCACAACAAGAGGGCACAACACGAGTATTCTTATGTACAAAAACAGATTTGCCTTTTTCCGTGTTTTTAGAAACAAAAGGTGTTTGTTTCACCCTAGGCACATAATGAGAAGTAGAGTGTGCCTTTCTGAAATTAGACCTAGCATTAAACCTTTCTCTCTTTTGTTGTTTAGCTAGTCTAAAGCAAAAGTCTACTAAATGTCCATCTCTACCACAATGAGTGCAAGTGTACTTAACATGATGTTTTGCTTTAACAGTAGAAGCACATTTTGCATTCATCATAGTAGAAGATAAAAGACCAGCAGATTTAAAGACAGTTTTCTTAGGCTCATTGATAATTTCAAATTTTCCACTTTCAAGTGTTTTGACAACAGTGGGAGCATGTAATTTATGATGAGCATAAGAATCAAAACCTAAACCTTTGTTATGAGTGCTGACTTTTGATTGATCCAAGATCATGTTTAGGTTTTTCTTTCCTTTAGTGAAACGTTCTAATGACTTTTCCAAGTAATCAATTTTTCGAGAAAGAGTTAAACAATTATTACGAGGAACGCGTCCACTTTTCCTTTTGCTTGCGACAAGTTGAGCATGAAAGAACCTCATGTGTAAGCAAATCTTCTCGTCATTTGAGAAACTCCTAGCATTTGCATCATACAACTTCAATTCTAGTATGGAGCATATAGAACATGGAGTTGTATCATGTAAATCAATGGTAGAACAACTAGCATGTTTAACAAGTTTCTCATTTTTCTCATTTTCAGCATTGATTTGCTCTAACAAGGTAACATGTTCTTTCCTAAGCAAAGTAAGCTCATTTTAAATTAAGTCACATGATTTGCAAGCATCATCATCGAGGAATCAAGGTTTTAAGTCTAGCAATTTCAGCATTCAATGACTCAACAACAAAATCATGTTTCTTAATTTTCTTGTCACGTTTATCAAGCAATTTACCAAGTCGAGCAACAGCAATAGCTAATTCATCGTAAGAAGGATCTACCTCATTGAAGTCATTTGTCGTGGTCGTCCTCGATAAAAAAGCTGCTGCTTTTAGCCATGAGACACAACCCCGTCAACTCATGCTTGCTTGGAGTTGCATCGTCCTCACTGCTCCCTGAATCCACATCGCTCAAATTGACGTGTTCAAGAGCGGAAAGAACTCGGTGGACAACTTTGCTGTTGATGAAGCTCTTCTTCTTTCTATTACTTGAAGAGAACTTCTTCTCTTTTCTTCTGTCGTTGTCCTTCTCCTCCCTTGATGCTTTACCTGCAAGTTTAGGATAGTTTGGACGAATATGGTCGAGATCACCACACTCATAGCATCTTGGAGGGCCACCACCACCTCTCTTTCTCATTCTCACATTTTGTAAAGCTTTGTTAAAGCGAGAAGAGAGTAGTGACAAGTCTTCTTCTGGGAATTGCTCAATCTGTTCATCGGTTAGTGAAGACAAGAAAGATAGAGCAAAGCTTGAAGCAGCACCATTATGAGATATGCCAGATTGAGATGTCAAAGCAATTGATTTATGATCATTCTTTCTAGCAAGAATATCTAATTCATGAGTTTTCAACTTGGAATAAAGAAAATCTAAGGTAAGTGTACTCATGACAGTAGATTCTCTAATGGATGTAACTTTCATCTCCCAAATAGACATGTCTAAAGCACCAAGCAATTGTCTAGCATTAGCAGCATCATCAAAGCTAACTCCAACAAAGACGAAGATTACTAAGAATTTTATTGAAACGTGCAAAGAAGTCATCTAGCGACTCACCGGGTTTCATCTCAAATCGCATGTATTCTTTTTTGTAAAGATCTTGACGAACCTCTTTAATAGTGTTAGAACCCTCATGGTAATCACAAAGAGATTTCCATACCTCATATGCGGATCGAAGATGAATCACACGATCGAAGTCGCTATGTCCCAAGCTTTGGATGATCAAGTTGCGCGCCTTGCTGTTTGCTTCAACATGTGTGCGATTGGTGTCGTTGACGTTGTCGTTTGCAGGGACTTCATATGGCTTGTAGACCTTCTCCCAAATTGCGAATCCCTGAGCTTGGATGAACGCCTCCATCTTGGCCTTCCAAAACTGAAAATCAACACCATTGAACACACAAGGTTTTGTTCGAATAATGATCCATTGATCTAATCACCGATTAAGATAGATCAGAAAAACCTTGCTCTGATACCACTTGTAGGATCGAAAGACACGAATATAGCAATCAGAGGGGGGTGAATGATTATGCGAAAGCTAAAAACAAATTCTTAATCTACTAAAAGTTCACCCCAAAACAGAACCAAATAATTGCCTCGTATTCGACAAAAACAGAATGACAGAGGTTCGGTAAAACGCGAATTTCTGGAGATCCAACCGTTAGATTGATCTGAAATTTGGACACAAGAAACTAGATTCCAATACGAATCGAACCCAAAAAGAATCAGCTCAATCGGACTTACGGATCAAACGTTATGAGCTTCGCAAGCTTGCTGTTCCAGAACTTGACGAAAACTAATCTAATCAAAACTTCAAAATTAAACAAGATCTTCAAAAGATTAATCAACTAGACTTTGAGGAACTCTAAATCAATACCCTAGAAAGGTTTTTGATGGATCAAATCAAGATAAAACTTAAAGAAAAAACCAATCTAGAATTAGAGCAAGCATGCAAACAAGAACCAAGACAGAAAACACTGTAGCAACGTGGTTACTGTAGCACGCAAGAACCTTGGAAGAATTGATCTTTATTTCTTTTGTCTAAAGTACTCTCATCAAAAGAGTACAAACCCTAAAACTGAGCTTGAGGCTCTCAATGCGCTCAGCTCCGATTGATGCCCTTCAACAGGAGACACCCCTCCTATTTAAAGGAGCAAAACACAAGGAGTTCTGAATACAATTCCTAATCTAGAAGGAGTATGTATTCAACACAACTCCTCTTGGCCCAACCTGGCCGAGTACAACTCTTGCACGCGTATGGCAACCCTACCATACTCACGTGACTAACACTTTGTACGCGTATGGCCACCTGCCATACTCACGTGACTAACACTTTGCACACGAATGACCTCCTGCCATTCTCACGTGACTAACCATTCTTCATGTGCACCATTCTCTTAGCCCGAACGTCCCGCATGACATCCTTGACCACCAAGACCTCAGTTCCTCCCTGAACCTAGTTCCGAACCTCAGCTCCTCCATGAACCTAGTTCCGATCCCGTCATCGACCACGTTCGTCTTCGAGCAATACCTGCACATGAACAAACCACAAAACAATTCCGAGCACAAGTCCACGACTTGACTCACATCAATCCATGAAAATACTCACACGAGCATTGCATAAAGTCCACTTCAAGCATCATGAAATTCTCACAAATTTCATAATCTCAAAAACAAATCAAACACAATTCCAATTTTGCTCAAAACCCTAATCGAGCAAAAACGCATTCACGACGGACCAAAAAATATGTTCCGGCGTACACATGAAAAAGTCACTCAAAAAACCATTCACGACGGACCAACAAGATCGGTCCGGTGTACAAGTGAAAGTCTTGGTTTCAAGAAGAAATCATTCCGGCGAAAACACGTTCACGACAGACTAAAAGAAATCAGTCCGTCGTTCATGCGAAATCAATCCTCAAAAAGCCGTTCACGACTGACCAAAGAAATTGGTCCGTCGTACATGCAAAACTTACTGGTTTCTTGGAAAATTGAGTCCGGCTCATGAGCTCAAAAGCACGTCCACGACAGACCCAAAAACTTGGTCCGGCACAAACACAAAATTGGTTCGGCGCAAAAGGGAAACTCTCTGTTTTTGAGAATTTGGTCCGGCACAAGAAAAAGATACACTATTTCTTGTCAACTTGTCAAACACATGCACAAACACATTTTGCAAATTGAATTCTAAGCCAATTTTTCAGCACATGATTTCACATATGTACACACCATTCCTCTTGGGCACCGGCCGGAAGCTCGTTCATCCGATCACTTTCCACAGTAGCTCTTCGCTGTATGTGTGGTCGGTCGCGAGCATCCCCTAAAGCCCGGGACAGCGCCTACTCGGGTATGGTGACTCTACGTATTGTCGGCCTAAGCCCGTTTGCTCCACGCACAATGCCCGCGCGCATCTCTTTCTCGAGCGACCTATTTTGATCGTTCAAAAAATGCGTTACGCTCAAAGATTCCCTCAGCTCTCCCATGGACAAACTCGTGCTCGCAACATCAGGGGCACGACCTTTATCCATGGTGGGGGCTCCATGCGATAGGGACGTTCCATCCTTTTCTCCGAGTTTTTTGCCTAGGGATTCTTTGCTCGTACTATATCTTTTACCTGGTTGCTCGTGATCGTATTGTCTGTCCCTGTGCAGGGACCTGATGTTTCTCTACAGGGCCGATTTCGAGCAGGCGCGCATCGGGAACAAAGTCGGCAAGATCCTAAACACTTGTGTGATTTTGCTCGTTAAACCAAAATATCGTTTTTTTTACAGGTTTGCATGACCTAAAGGAAAAAGAAGAAAAGCTCCCAGGAGGGCAATGGCCTTTTGCCCCTCGACCAACCTCAGGTCGCCCTGAGGTTGATCTTCCTCGACGGGCGGCTCACAGTCGCCTTCCTCCTGCTCGGCCGCCACGCTCGGGGGCTGAACGCCGGCGACGAGCGCACCCGCCCCCTGCTCCGCGGCCGGAGGCGATTGGTCGTCGACGACCATCTCCTCTCCTTGCTCCACGGCCAGAGACGATTGGTCGACAACGACCACCTCCTCTTCTTGGTCCCCGGCCAGGGGCAGCTGGTCAACGACGACCACTTCTTCCCCTTGGCCCGCGGCTGGAGGCAGCTGGACGGCAGCGGCCGACACCTCCTCTCCTTGCTCCGCGGTCGGAGGCGACTGGTCGACGGCGACCACCTCCCGTCCGTGGTCCACGGCCAGGGGCAGTTGGTCGACGACGACCACTTCTTCCCCCTGGCCCTCAGAGCTCAAGAAACCGGGCCTCGCTCGCGCTTGCCCCTTCACAAGGGACCA
This sequence comes from Rhipidocladum racemiflorum, assembly GCA_036346355.1. Lineage (NCBI taxonomy): Eukaryota > Viridiplantae > Streptophyta > Magnoliopsida > Poales > Poaceae > Rhipidocladum > Rhipidocladum racemiflorum. The sequence continues at coordinate 30,054,687 of CM070571.1, forward strand.
AGGCCATGGCTCCTTGGTCCTCGGCCCCTTGCGGGTCTTGCTCCTCCGTGGCCGGAGTCGGCTCTATATCCGCCGAGGGAAGCTCGGGTTCCTCTGAGGCCGCGGCTGGCACCGACTCCTCGGCCTCGGCCATCACTTGGTCGAAGACGCGGTCGAGCTCGGCGTCAACTGCAGAGTCGAGAATCTCCTCAGCCATCTAACGGAAGTCCAAAGACAACATCCGAGCTATCACGCCCACGCCAAGCGGAGTGGGGGTAGCCCGAAAAAAGAAAGAAGAAATCGCAAAACAAGAACAAAGAAATTCAACAAAGGAACCAAACAAGGCTTACCTTCCGCCTGGCGAGCAGCGCCCTCTTCCTCGGTTTCCTCGCCTCGGGCCACGGGCGTCCTGCCCGCGGCGGCCTCGTAGGCCTCAGCAACGGCCACGACACGCTCCTCTGCGGCGTCGCTGGCCCGCGCCATCGCCGGGTCGACATCGTCCATGTCGACCCCTTCCAGCGCCGAGGTCGATCAGGAAGATGACCTCCTGCTCCTTCTGACCAGAGCATAGGCGTCTTCCTCCTCTTACTCCTCCTCAGGGTCCTCGACCACCTGAGCGAGCTGGTCCTGGAGGGCCTTGATTTTCCTCTCCAGCTGCTCCTTGCTCGGGGGGGACCTGGCCGCCTCCTCGTCCTTCTTCGCCTGCTCGGCAAGCTGTTCCAATCGGCCCATCAGCTCTGGCTTCTTCCGCTTGAAGTCAGCGTGCAGTCTTGGCTCTCTTACCTCCCTCCCGGTCGGCGTACTCGAGATCTTTGCGTGGAGGAAGCCCTGGTCGAAGCCGGCCGACCGCAGCACGAGGCGAGGCAGATGCTTGGCGGCCCCGGCCTGCCGACCTCTTGCGGGAACCCCTGGCTGGGGTGCCGGCTTGCGGCAGCGACTCCGCGCTCGACACGGCGAGCTCGAGGGCGACCTTCTCCTGCAAACAGAAACAGGGAGAGATGAGCTCGGGAGACATGCCCTCGGGCAGGGTCAAACAAAAGTACTTACCGCGTCGCTATGGTCAAAAACGTTCTTGGGGATCTGATGATTGGGCGTCAGCTCCTTCTCCTTCAGGGCGCCGAACATCTCGGCGACCCTCTCATCGACCCAGTCCGTCCTCGGGGCTGCAACATGACCAAGTGTTAGAAGAAAAAGTAGCGCCAATCACCAGGAAGCAACGATGTTTGAAAAAGTGCTCGCAGAACGCACCTGTGTTGTCTTCACGGGTGAAGTCCTGCCACCCGGTCACCTTGAAGAAAGGATGCTCGCGGCGCCGCAGGGGGATACCCGGTTGAAGGAAAAATCCCGGGCAATGTCCCGACCAGTGAGCCCCATTTGGGTGAGCTCGTTGATCGTCCTTAGCACCCGCTCCTCCTCAGGCTGCATGGGCGGGCGCGCCGACTTAGTAGGCGGGGCGGCCTCCCCAGTATAGATCAACTGGGACCCCTCCGCCTTCTTTTGATAAAACCAAAGGTCGGCCCAACCCGACACCGAGTCCTTCAAAGAAACGAGAGGGTACTCGTATGGTCGGTTGGGCCGAAGGCGAAGGTAAACGCAGCCGGCGGGACCATCTCGGCCGGTGCGGAAAGGAGAGTAGAAGTGGAAGAAAAGACTGGCGGTGGGGATCACACCCACGAACGCCTCGCAAAGGTGGGAGAAGACTGCGAGGACTAGAATGGAGTTAGGGTGGAGATGAGAAATCTCGCACTCGCAAAAGGCGAGTACTGAGACAAGGAACTCACTCTCGGGCAAGCGGAGCCCGTTGATGGCGTACAGCTCGCAGGAGACGATCTCTCTCTCCCGCGGTGCCGGCGCCGCGTCACCCCCGGGCACTCGACCTGTGCTTGGGTCGACGTACCCCTCGTCCGTGAGCACCTGGAGCCGCCTCCGAGTCATCTGGCTAACCCCGAAGCGTGCCATGGCCGAAGGGAGAAGGAGGGCAAAGAAGGTTCTTGGGCTCTGAGGCTCTTGGAAAATTTTGGCCTAGGACGAGCAAGTACGCAATAGCCCCGTCCTTTCCCAGCAGGCGGGGTTAAAAAAGCTGCGAAGGGGCATGTTAGAAACCGCCACCTATCGCGTAGCGACACTGCCCAAAGACGGTGAAAAATCGCCCGATAGCGCACTTTCCAAGAAAGCTGCTTTACCATCTTGGGAGGCTTCTCGGAGAAGGAACCAAAAAATAATCAAACGTCGCGCCAGCACAGAATGAACACGCGACGGGCAGAAAGGTCGCCTCCCGACATAAAATGGTCGTAGGCCACGACCAAAGGAAAATTCAATCCCTCCTTCAGGTCTTCTTAGGCTCAAGGGGAAGCCCGAGCAAAGATGGTTCCCCGCTTGAACCTCGGGGGCTAGCTGTCGGGGATTGACAATCCGGTAAAAGACCACGATACCCCCGGATGATTCTGGGGCTCGTCGACCATGCAATGGCGACGGAAGATGCCCGGGAATACGAAACGAGCATCACACCTTTCGAGCATACACATCCGCCCCTTCATTCACGGCCATTCCAAACGACCACGAGCAGGCACGCTCGTGGAGATCGCGTCCTGCTCGGGTACTTGGTCGGTGGACTCAGTCAATGCCCGGGGAAGGAAGGTGGCAACCAATCAGCCGAAGATCGAGGGAAATCATACCCGAAGTTCAAATAGCGCGCAGATCAAGCGCAGCAGATCGCGGACATAGTTGCATAGCGTAAATCCAGGGGGGTAGTTACCCTCTGTGTATCTCTAGTTATAGTATTTAAACCCCCCTGATATCTGTAACAAATATACACGCGAACATAGAACACAATACACTAGAGTAGGGCTGTTATCTCGACAGTGAGAGGCCCGAACCAGGATAAACACCGCGTCCCTCTTCTCCCGACCTGGCGTCGCTCGAACGACTTCCCTGATCCATACGACGGGGCTCTGTTGATCCCCCATTCAACAAGTAAGCTCGACGGGAGCCCGTTCTCCAATCGTCGACAATTTTCATTTACACTATATATTGTTAAGACTCTTTCTTGTTCTTCATATTTGCTAGAATATCTCTTCTGATCTTTATTTGGACATGTTTTACTTAAATGATTAGATGAATTGCATATAAAGCACCTACATATTTTATCATAATTCTTTCTAGAATCATATCTTCTTACATTTCGTTTGTGTTAGAATGGGGCTTTATTATCTAATCTTCTAAGGAAATATCTTTTCTTTGTTCTTATAGGGTTTCTATTCATATTTGGTGATCTGTAAAATTTTATTATTTTTACTTTTTCTTCTCCATATGTTAATGGGATTTGTACTATCTTATTACAAAAATGTAATCAGAATGTTTTATAGACCTTTGAGCTTGTATATTTGTGCATATTTTTCTTAATTGCTTGAACACAAATGTTATGGCTTGAGATATATTTATGATTGCTCCTTAAGTTTCTTTTTTATATTCTTCAAATATCATGCTTCGTAATGGGACTGGTAATTTATTGAAATATCTTTGTACAACCCCTCTATTATATCCTTGTTTAGCTATAGTTGCATTATATAAACAATGTGGTGAAAATTGTTTTATACCTTTCCAACTAGTTATAGTTAGTTTTTCGATTTCTCGTAGTCTTTCATTTTGTAGCGTAGTGTATCCTAATTCTGGATCCTCTGCTATTATAATATTTGAAATTATATTTGCGAAATCATTTGGGTTGTTTCCTGCCCTTGTTAGTAATTCGTAATCATTGGGATTACCTTCTACCCATTGTTCCCATAGGACTTTTACATATTCTCCTAGGAATGTTTCTAGATATGTTATCATGTCTTCCACTTTGTTCCCTATGCTATGTTGATTTTGCATATATTTTTGAACTATTAATAATTTCCATATATTTTTAATATTTGGCCAATCTATTGGGCCATGTGCCTGGGGAATTCATATACATATACATATGTATGTATGTATTGATGTACCTAGTAAATACGTTTCATTGTTTGTACTCCTACAGTAATTGTTTCATGTAGTGTAGAGTTGGTCGTTGTGGTATATAGGTGTGGCGATATGGGTAGGTATAGAATTTATGAGGTGTAGTAGGTACTAATAGAGTTGATAGGGTTACGTTGTGCACATAATAAGAATTTGATGGAATGGTTGACAGGTATGGATGGACGAGTACAATTTAAAATACACCACATAGAAGGGGTTTTGCACATGGGTGCACAAGGGCTGGAACTAGATCATTTTCCAAATGTGGTGGCTAGCCTATCACGTGCAGGAGAGCATTCATGGGGCATGGCTACCATATGGTTGTACCACATGTTCTCGTTGGACAGTGATTTGCATGATCTCAAGTTGCACGGGGTAGAGTGTTGGAGATGAGATTGCACGTACTAGGAGTTAGTGGAACTGAAGGAGCCGAATTCATGGAGCTCGTATGTAAGAATGTCGAATGAGAAATGATGGCCATTAGTGTTGTTGGCACGAGCATTTCAAAAAGTCCATGTGGCCATGTGAAGTAGGAGGAGGTTGTTGGTGAAGAACCAGAGGAAGATGGGGAGAGCAGTTGAACTGCAGAATACTTAGTGAGGCAGGATATAAGTGGGGTCAGGAGGGAGTGCAAGGCGAAGAAGTTGATGTTCCAATGTCGAATGTGCAGGAAATAATAGGTGTAGCAAATGAGGGAGAACATATTGAAGTGTTGGTAGAAGCGATAGAGGTTGAGAGCCGTGACTACGAGACTTTAAGTAATGATGAAGGTGATGAATAATCTTTCCTTCCAGAGTGGGAGGAGTGTCAGTTCGATAGGCTAGTGGCCAACGAGGGTGAAGATGTCGCATGGGAGCCTGATCCGAATGAGGTGAGGCAAGGAACGATTTACAATAATAAGTGTAAGGTGCAGGAAGCAGTGACAACATGAGTAGTGTTGCTGCGGAGAACCTTTAAGGTTGATAAGTCAGATCAGCGGGTGTACGATGTGAGAGGCCAGATGGAGGGTTACCCATGGCGTGTCCATGCTTACCAGCCTAAGTGGGACATCATTTGGAAGTGTTCTATAGTCGTGCCACACACGAGTCCTGATGGAGTCTACGCAATCACATAGAAATATTTCAGGTTTTGTTGCAAATGCAATGTACAGAGAGATTATAGACAACAAGAATTTAGAGTCACTTGCAATAAAGAAGAGATTGTAGTACACCATAATCTATGCTGAGGCATGGAGAGCGAAGCAAAAGGCATCGACTGGGTCATGTTTTGCTCATCCCACGGGGACAGTGTGGACAAAGACATGATCCAGTACATGAGGACAATCATGGACGTCGACCTGGACAAACACATGATACACCACGGACCTGAAGCCCGCTCTGATACCAACTGTAACACCCCGGCATCTAGTATGCCCGAATGCTACAAAACATAGACTAAACATCATCTAAATACCATAAATAAAGATAAATTACAGCAAAGGCACAAATGTTAAAACTGAAATTTCGGCAGCATCTCCTTTGTTTTAACATGAATTGAAGCAATAGCAATCACATAGCAAGTTATATCATAGCATAAGACATCTAAAACATCAATATCAATGGATAAAGCATCAACATAAACCAATAAAACCGAATCCAACCACTCCATAATCTATAGCTAAGCAAATAAGGATCACAAGCACACTAAACTATTCCAAACACCCAATTCATGGCACTTATTATGATCATGACTCAAATTGGTAAATGTGACTGGAACTACGTGAAGATGTGTAGCTGTTGCCCCTTCCCACATGCCGGTATCATGGTACCTAAAACAACATAAAATACAAGCGTGAGTTCATCACTCAGCAAGTATATTGCAATGGGTCATACAGAACAATTCAATATCATCATCACTACATAACAAACTTAACATCATGATTAAGTCATACTTCATATGCAACATCATATTCATATCTCAACCTCATTGAAATCATTTCATCATCATCATCATGTATGCAATGCAATGCACATGTCTCCTCGACGCAAATACCGGTATTGCCGAGTGCACACCAGTCGGCGTGCACCCACGTCCCCCTTCCATCCCGTAGATGGAGGGTGCCTACTCCTCGCTTCCACTCACCGCGTGGGTGGAATCACGAGGTAGGTCTTACATCCATGGCGCTCCGGATTAGTCATAACTTTCTCACCGACCTTACCGGAATAATTATGACGTTCTCACCGACCGGGCCAAGTTTTATGCCATGTATGCAACATATGCCATAATCATTAACCATAAACCATTGCATAGCATCTTAACACACCCTTTTTATCATATCATGGTAAATACTAAGCGTGGCAAGGTAGCATAACATGGAAACAACTGCATCTAGTCAAGACAAGCAAATAAACCACATGCTACCCATCCCAATACACTTGCCTTAACCTCGGGCGACGGATTGGCGGGATGAGGAGGGCACTCCCGGGGTCACACCACCTGCACATAGATGCCACACAATCACAACGTGCCCACAAAACAGTACGCCATTGCCCAAATATGTGACGTACGACTTAATCATGATGTTAAGTTTGTTATGTAGTGATGATAATATTGAATTGTTCTGTTTGACCCATTGCAATATACTTGTTGAGTGATGAACTCACGCTTGTGTTGTATGTTATTTTAGGTACCATGACATCGGCATGTGGGAAGGGGCAATAGCTACACATCTTCACGTAGTTCCAGTCACATTTACCAATTTGAGACATGATCATAATAAGTGCTATGAACTTGGTGTATGGAGTAATTTTAGTGTGCCTGTGATCCTTATTTGCTTAGCTATAGATTATGGAGTGGTTGGATTTGGTTTTATTGGTTTATGTTGATGCTTTATCCATTTATATTGCTGCTTTAGATGTTTTATGTTATAATATATCTTGCCATGATATTGCTATTGTTTCAAATCATGTTAAAACAAAGGAGATGATGCCGAAATTTCGGTTTTTAGCATTTGTGCCTTTGCTGTAATTTATCTTTATTTATGGTATTTAGTTGATGTTTAGTCTATGTTTGGTAGCATTCAGGCATACTAGATGTCGGGGTGTTACAGTTTCATCTGGCGTCCGTACCTCCCAGAAATTGTTGGCACACGAGCACCACTGGGCCTATCATCATAGTGCACCCATGACACCGCCTTCTGGCTGACACATCGTCATCTGGTGTACGATGTCTACATAGAGACCTACGCCATCCACCATGTGATGCAGCAATTTGGTCTCTGGCAAGCTTTCCCCATTCCCATTGGTGACATCATTCCGCCGACCGTGAACACATTAGTTCTCCTATACACCACTTTCAATTGTAGCACACTTTGTGTGTCCTTCATAATGAGGTTATGTTGCAAATATTTTTTTCCAGACACACACAAGGGCTTCATTGGTAGTGTGAGCTAGGCAGCACGCATGTTGCCTCATGCTTAGTAGTGGGCATAGGCATTGGTGGATGTACACGAGGAGGCTACACCTTACGACCATGCCACGTACAAGGACTATGTCCGGTGGTACAGCCCACGCACACGCGTTCGAGTCACGCATGTCATCGAGTCACCTCTGAGGCACGTTCTCTCTATGGAAGACACTTACCCTATGTAGCCGGACTTAGCTTTTCATCACTCAGTTAGTACTTATTTTCACATGTTATATAATATACCGTTCATGAAATTCTAACAACTAATAAGCCATTGAATGCATGCGCAGAGCGACCTTGCCAAGGAGGCTTGCAAGGAGCTCGCCTCACTGATGTCCTGAGTTGGCCTGGGGGACAGGTTGGAGGTTAGCATGGACTATCTGAGAAGGGCATTGCAGCGTGCTCACGTGAAGACGATGCGCATCGTCCACCTTACATCCTGCAAGAGGCCTAGGGATGACAACATGGTACAAGTCAATGCCCATTCCTCTACTATACGTGGTCGACATACTCCGCACACCTCAGTTGCGACAATGCACAAGCAGAGTGCCCCTTCTCCCGACGTGCCAAGGGGCTCCAGTTGGCAGCATTTCGTACCGCACATCCACATGACTCCAGGTACACCTTCGCAATATCACTTCATCTATTACGTTCTCCACATTATGTGGTGTACTAACCTAAAACATTTCTCAACAGCAGACGATGCAGTACATGACGACAATGCGACCCAATTGTGACACTACGGAATAACGGTATGAGACTTTTCAAGGTCGGCATTAAGGTACGACTTTGATACCATATTTTTGGGCTTTTCCCGAGAGTTTGAGCCTTTCTGGGGAAGAATTTGGGCCTTCCGGGGGAGTTTGGGCCTTGGGGGATCTTTGTGGGCTGAAGGTGGGAAAGATTTGGGCCGTGTGGTGGTGTTTTTGGGCAGCAAGCCTGCTGCCCTGCCCCCTCCTTGTGCCACACCCCCTCCAACCAAACCCTAGAAGCCCCCTCCACCCTGGCGCCTCCCCTAGCTGCCCCCTCTCTTGCCCTTGCACCTCCACCCATCCTCCCTCCCCTAGCCACCATCCTCCCCTCCCCTAGCAGCCCCGCGACGTCCTCCCTCGTGGTGTTTGTTGTTTTCCCGCTCGGTGGATCGTTGGATTAAGGAATCTCCAGCGAATCGCGGCGGTTCGGAAGGAAGGAGCGGCCGGAAGGAAGGGAGGTTCCGTCGTCACTCGGTTCTTCGTGTAGAGGTAACGAATCATGGCCTTCTTGGGGTAATCTAGGTGCTGCTAGATGGGGTATTCCATGCTTTAGATTCATGTTTAGGTGTTGTTGCTTACCAGCTAGAGTTACCAGGTAGAGTTACCGCAGTCATTAGCAGGAGTACATGACGTATTCCATGTTTTAGATTCACTAGATTTTGAGCCGCAGAGGCGAAGTTGCTTACTAGCTAGAGTTACCGCAGTCATTAGCAGGAGTACATGACGTATTCCATGTGTCCCAGCTGAAGAAGTGTCTCCGAGTGCCCGAGGAGCAGGCACCGCTAGAGTCAATTGAGTTGCAAGAAGATTTGACTTACAAGGAGCACCCCGTGAAGATTTTGGATACTATGGATCGAGAGACTAGAAATAAGTCGACCCGCTTCTGTAGAGTTCAGTGGAGCAACCACGCGGAGAGTGAAGCAACTTGGGAGCGCGAAGAGGAATTGAAGAAAGAGTTCCCGAACCTATTCCTTTAGTAAGCCCTGAATCTCAGGGATGAGATTCTGTTAAGGGGGGAGGTTTGTAACACCCCAATTTTTGCTTTTCATGAAATTAAAATATTATTTTGCACATTTGTGAATTTTTGGAATTTTCTGGGATTTATTTGGATTTATTTGGAATTTATTTGAATTTATTCCATTTTGAAATAATTAAAGAATTAAACTTTGCAAATAAAGTTTTGATGGAAATATTTTATTTGAGTCCCAAATGCCCTAAAATATTTTCCAAAATTTTTCCGAATTTTTCTCGAGTCTTTTGCTATTTTTAATGAATTAAATGAATTCTTGGAAATTATTTTAGATATTAAATCGCTGGAAAATCAAACCGAGTCGGTTACTGTTCATCCGACCGAGTCGGAACCCGAGTCGGACTCGAGTCCGACCCGAGCCACGTGACTCGACCAAACCCGCTCCTAACCCAATCGATCCCGACCGTTGGAGCGAGATCCAACGGTCAGGATTGGGCCGCACCGGTTCGAGCCCGAGTCCGGTCGGACCGTTCGCGCCATAAGCAATCGTAGCCGCTCATCGCGACACGTGGGCCGGCCGCTAGCCTTCGTCTCCGCCCGAAGTCCGGATCGGATCGCGCCGCGTCCTCCGCCGCATCCGTTAGGGTTACGGATTGAGCACGCAGCCGAGGTTATTTAAAGCCCGGTCCTGCCGAGGACCGCCTTGACCCAGCTGCTTTTGCCCTAGCTCGCTAAACCCTAGCGCCGCCGCTTGCCGGGATTGCTCGCCGTAGTTGCTTAGGGCCTTGCTTTGGTTTTCTCACCTTCCGCCGTCGCCATCGCGAGAAGAAGGAGGCGGATCCGGATCCCGAGCTAGGGCGATTCGAGCGTGACCACGCACGTCGCCGGAAGAGCCTCGTAGCGCCCGCGCCCTTGGTCGTCGTCCGTCTCGGTGCACTCCGCTTCCACCGCGCCATCGCCGCTTCGCGAGCTCAGTGAACCGTCCGATCAAGATCCGACGCCCCGGATTGCGCCACGCGTCATCCCACGGTGAGAACCACGTGTGATTCCCGAGATCAATCTCAACCGTTGGATCTAGATCCAACGGCCCGGATTGACCACGTTCACCCCAAACGTGCGTCATTAGGTCCGATCGTGACCGTTGATTTCAAATCAACGGCGGATCATGCCACGTAGCTCTAGCCGCCGCGCGTGCGGCGTGGGAGCACGCCATCGACATGTGGGGCCCCGTGTCGGCCCGCCAGCGCTGCGTGAGCCCGAGCCAGCGACAGGCGAGCCCGCTGTCGGCCGATCGTGGCCGTGGGATCGGGTCCACGGTGAACCGGTAGCGTGGGACCGAGTCCGTGAACCGGTGGACGTCGGCCGAACCAATCAGAGGTCGACACGTGTCCAGGTGACGCAATAATTAATTTCCGAAAAAGAAAATGATTTATTAATTCGAAATAATGATTTCAGATTTTGATTCAAACTTCAAACGCTTATAACTTTTGCGTTTCAACTCCGATTTGAGTGATTCAAATTTCTAAATTCGTATAAAATTGAGATCTACCTAATTATGAATTTTATTTAATTTTTGGACTAAAGTTTTCCTCTATAATATTATTTAATTGATTATTTAAACTTCGAAATGTTATAACTTTTGCATTTAAACTCCAAATTTGACGATTCCAGTTTCTAAAAATTTATAAAATTATGTTCTCTCTGTTTATGGATTTTATTTGGATGTTTGGACACTTTTTGCCTATTGTTTATTTGTGTATTGCTATTTGCACGCGTTACGAGTAGACGTTGAAGTGCCGGAAGGATTCGAAGGAGAGGTGTTGACTCAGGATCCAACTCAAGACCAAGAACAAGTACTTTTTGAAGGCAAGTTGTGCTTTGACCATGTTGATCCTATTTTGAAACCTATTTTGGTTCAAATTATTGCATGCTAGTTCAATTAGAAAATACTTTATTTAAATATGGGAAATTAGATAAATGCCAAATTGCTGTATGACACCTTGATTAATTAAATATGTGCCATGACCCTTGTCACCCTAGTTGTGGTTTACTAGTTGGACATTATTAAATTGCCAACATGGGAAATTAGATCGTTGTAGTATGTTGCTTAGACACACTACGTGCTCATGACATGATTTTGGACAATCAAATGTTAATATTGACTTAATGATATATTGAACCTGTTTTGGAAAGGTATCATGTGATGTTGATGGCACGTGGTGCATGGTAATCAAGCGGGGTTTGATAAATAGTTTTCGTAGGGGCATGTGGCAAGAATGATCAGGTGGGCCAGTTGTGGCACTAGGGATGTTGATTTGGTTCTTTGGGTAGTCTTGCCCTGGTCACCCTAAGGACTTAACCTTGCAAGCCTTTGAATTGAGTCAATCTTGCAACCACATGTCTGTAATGGGACGGACCTAGTTGATTAAGTTGCTAATAACGTACCTGTGGGACCTCAGGAGGTCAACTACACCCTTTGTGTAAGTTGTACGGGGAGCGTCTGGGTGAGGCCAGGTACCCATCTAACGGTTGATTGGCCTAAACTTCGCCTTAGCTAAGGGAAGGGTTAGTGTGCAATAACCGGGGAGGCTCACTTGTATTGTTAGAAGTTTCCGAAAGACTTTGTTACGGGAACTCGCCTTTATGGTGTTTGACTGTATCTTGTGGGTAAAGTGCATAACCTCTGCAGAGTGTACAATCTATTCGAATAGCCGTGTCCGCGGTATTGGACATCGCTCGGGAATTACAGTCAAGGGTTAGATTTTCTTGAAAATAACTTGGACTTGAAAGGTTGGGTTTGGTTTACGAATGACGTTAATGGAAATGTGGATTAGGATGGGAAAGATGTTTACTAAACTCCTTGAAAAGTTATCTATGCTTTACTTGTTACTACTGCTTTCGAATCTACTTATGATACTTGTTAAATGCTGTTTTCTGCAAAAATACCTTGAGCCACTCCCTTGTATTAAGCCATGCATGTAGTATATTAGATGCATTATGTGCATGACTTGCTGAGTACCAAGTACTCACCCTTGCCACAATACAACACCAGTTGAAGAGGAGACTACACCAGCCTTGGAGGAGGAGCTCCAAGAGGAACCGTCTACTTAGGGAGTGAGCCCAGTCAGTTGCCTGTGGTATACTGGATGGCGCCACGAAGTTATCTTATTTTCCGCTGCTACTATTTCTCTCTTAATAAGTTTCGCCCTGCGAGGCGTATATTTGTAACTTGACCATAAGGTCGAGTAACCAGTTTGACTATTTAATTAAAGTACTTTATTAGTATCGAGTGGTATGATTGTGATATTTACCGATGTTAAGACTGTGTGCACTAGCGCGTTCCTGGACTAGTGCTGAATACACAGAGGGTCCGGATTTGCAAATTCGGGTCCCGACAGTGGTGGTATCAGAGCCATACTGACTGTAGGCTCACCCATAGTTAGAATGGTCGTAGTGAGGATAAAACCTATTTTCTAAAAAGAATAAAATTTTTTTTTGTCAAGATAAGAAACGACATCTCAACTTATCCCATTCTCTCTTTTCTTGTCTCTTGCTGAATTTTTCCTTACCTTGTCACGATTTAAAATTTTCGAGTTCTTACGTGAGCACTCTTGTGACAGATGGAGGGAGAGTTCAACTACGTCGATCTGGAGGTTGGTCACGCTGCGGAACTTTGGCGTATGCTATAGACTCTCGGAGATTTTGAGAAGCCACAATACCAAGTGGAAGTGATCAGACAAGCAGGATTGATCAAGGCTTGTAACGTGAAGATTGTGGTACCTGCTAGGAAGAAGGGCCCAAGGAATCGCCCGATACACTGCACTGCAAGGAGGTCTACAATGCAGATGGGTATCCAAGAGGTGTCACGACGAGCAATGCGGCACATTACCCGTATCTACGCCAGAGAGTTGGAGAGCACGGTGTTCCGATATCATCCACGCAGCAATAACCTTCTTGACCCAAAGGCGATTCAGGATGAGAATGCCATGGTTACACAGTTGGCACGACTTGTTGTCGCCCAGGAGGATGTACTCGATGATACAAGCAAGGAGCTACAGAAGGCCCGCAAGGAGATCACGACAGAGAAGAACAGATGGCGGGAAGCTCAAGAGTATGTGTGACACCTTCTACAAAGGATTGGAGAGTTAGAGACGGCATTATGCGCACGAGCCGAGCCAATGCTCGAGCCGCACGAGCTGCACCGGAGGAGCCGGAGCTTGAGGAGGACATCGCTTCTTCGACTACCACAGATGACCACGATTCTTTGGACATGGCGATCGTTTCGCGCCTATGCCGCAGCATCCGTACCCAGGCCGTGGAGGTTTTCTCGATGAGTAAGCATAGGTTCTATAGTGAGACTCCTTCGCCGAGTCGCGTCATAGAATAAAGAGTCACCCTTTAGGCGTTAGACCCCAGTGTTAGTTCGATTTGGATTTTCATTGCTTGCTGAGTGTGCAGTATGTGTTGCAAGGCCCCTAGGCATTGTAAGCAACCATACCAAGTTACTATTGATTAAAATAATAAAGTTGGACCTTAAAGTTACACCTTTCGCCCCGCATAAATTCCATATTACTTGTCTATTCTTGTTTCCCTCTCATCTCTAAAACCTAGAGCAAACCACAGATGGTGAACACTCGTGGAAACCTTGGAGGCAATGGAAGTGGTTCTCGCCCAGCAGAAAACCCCAATGATGGAGCACCAGCACCGCCACTGGACATGCAGAATTTTGGAGCATTTCTTGCTGCTCAGACTCAGTTGATGCATGCTATGATGCAACAGATGCAACACGTCACTGCTCAGGCCACTGCTAATCAAGTTAATCAGGGACAACGCCAGAATACAAGACTGTCAGAGTTCATGAGGACTCATCCACCCACTTTTTCTGGGAATGCTAATCCGTTGGAGGCTGATGACTAGTTAAGGTCAATTGAGAGGAAGCTACACATTGCTCAATGCATAGGAAATGAGAAGGTACTCTACGCTTCTCATCAGTTGGAAGGAACAGCCACCGAATAGTGGGAGAACATCTGTGCCACGCAAGAGAACCCTCAGGACATCACCTGGGAAGAGTTCACAGCTGCATTCCGTCAGTATCACGTGCCTGAAGGAATCATGGATCTCAAGAAGGAGGAGTTCAGAGCACTGAAGCAAGGTAATCAGCCAGTGGCCGAATACCTGAACAAGTTCACACAGCTTGCACGCTACGCACCTGAGGATGTAGCGACAGATAAAGCCAGACAGTCTCGTTTCATGAAGGGACTTAACTCAGGATTGCATGTGGGATTGGTCACCCACACCTTTCCAGATTTCCAAGAGTTGGTGAATAAGGCGCTCATTCTTGAGGACAAGCGCAAGGAACTGGATGAGAACAGGAAGCGCAGGATGCGGTCGTGGATCGCGTCGAGGCGTAACAACGATTGAGAGTTGCACCAAATCGATTTTTGATTCCACCGAGAATACGACAAGGACACCGTCACGGCACCAAGACCCGTCAATCGTAACTATCGGACCCAGCACCAACGAACGCCGCTTGGGCGATCAACAAGGGACTGAGACGCCGCTGCAATCGCAACGAGCCGTGACACTTTGCCAATGATTGCCCAAAGAAGACAGCGAGAGTGACCCAGTTCGCTTCAATCTAGGATCCACCCAGCTAGGACGCCAAAGACACGAGCCACACCCCGGCGTGGTGAGAGGCCGAGTCAACCATGTCACCGCAGATGCACTGCAGAATGCTACGGACGTCGTACTGGGTAAGTTACTTGTTAACTCAGTACCTGCAACAGTTTTGTTTGATTCTGGAGCTTCGCATTCGTTTGTTTCACAAGGCTTTGCTGCTAGAAATGATTTGGGGATTGCAAGACTTAAATGCATGCTTTTAGTTCAAACCCCTGGCTCCGAACTCCGAACGAAAGTAGGATGTTCCGGGGTGAGAAAACTAATAGATGGGATAGAGTTCCTAGCGAACCTTATTATTTTGGAGACCCAGACCTTAGACGTCATTTTGGCAATGGATTGGTTATCCAAGCACAAGGCCGTATTGGATTGTGGACGAAGAACTATCTCAGTTGAGAGCCCGTGTGGAAAGAAAGTGGAATTTCAAGCCACTGCCGTTAGAGATGGATAGTTGATGGTTAACAGTACCAAGACAATCAGCATAGAGGATGTCTCAGTAGTGAATGAGTACCCAGATGTTTTTCCTGAAGATCTACCTGGTATGCCTTGACGAGGACAGAGAGTTTGTGATAGAGCTTGTACCCGGTACAGCGCCGATAGCAAAGAGACCTTATCGGATGTCCAACGAGGAATTGGTAGAGATGAAGAAACAACTTGAAGAGTTAATGGAGAAAGTATTTATCGAGGCCGAGTTAAATGCCGTGGGAGCGCCGATTACGTTCGTCAAGAAAAAGGACGGGAGTTTCAGGATGTGCATTGACTACCGTGCACTCAATGAAGTCACCGTGAAGAATAAGTATCCGCTACCCAGGATTGATGATTTGTTTGATCAGCTGAGAGGAGCCGGAGTTTTCTCCAAGATTGACCTAAGATCGGGATACCATCAGTTGAAGATCCGATCAGAGGATATTCCAAAGACCGCATTCTCATCAAGATATGGACATTACGAGTTTACAGTTATGTCCTTCGGTCTGACAAATGCGCCAGCATATTTCATGAATATGATGAATAAGGTGTTCATGGAATATTTGGACAAGTTTGTTGTTGTGTTCATTGATGATATCCTAATCTACTCCAAGACAGAGGAAGAACATGCCGAACACTTGAGGCGAGTTTTGGAAAAGCTGAGGGAACAGCAACTCTTCGCCAAGTTCAGTAAGTGTGATTTTTGGAAGGACAAGGTGGAATTCCTCGGACATGTAATGACCGCAGAAGGAGTCGTCGTAGATCCAAGCAAGGTAGAAGCTATGTTACATTGGGAGCAGCCGAAGACCGTGACCCAGATCCGGAGTTTCCTTGGAATGGCAGGATACTATCGCCGTTTCATTGAAGGCTTTTCGACAATTGCGAAACCTCTCACGCAATTGCTGAAAAAGGAGAAGAAGTTTGCATAGACGCCAGAGTGCGAGAAAGGTTTTCAAGAACTGAAGAAACGATTGACATCAGCGCCAGTGTTGGTTCTACCGGATGTTAATCAAAGCTTTGATATTTATTGTGATGCATCGCGCCAAGGACTTGGATGTGTGCTGATGCAGAATGGAAAGGTCGTCGTTTATGCATCAAGGCAGTTGAGGCCGCATGAGGAAAATTATCCGACGCATGACCTAGAGTTAGCTGCCGTAGTGCATGCCTTGAAGATATGGCGTCACTATCTGATCTGGAACAGATGTGAAGTGTACACGGATCATAAGAGCCTTAAGTACATATTCACCCAGTCAGATCTAAATATGAGGCAGAGGAGATGGTTAGAGTTGATCAAGGACTATAATGTTGGAATCCATTACCATCCTGGAAAGGCCAACGTAGTAGCCGATGCTCTGAGTCGGAAAAGCCATACTGTGAGCATGTTGCTAGCCACAAGTCAGGATGAGCTATGTGAGGATTTCCAGAGAATGAAGATTGAGGTGGTACCTAGCGGATTCTTGGCCGCATTGGAAGTGAAGCCTACCCTAGAGGACCAGATCCGGAAGGACGAAGGATGATGACTAGATCCGAAGTATAAAGACCATCAAGGAGGAAGGCAAGGAAGAGGACTTCAAGATGGATGAGCAAGGAACGTTATGGATGAAGAAACGGATTTGTGTGCCCAACAAGAAGGAATTAAAGCAACTGATTTTGGAAGAAGCCCATGACTCCAAGTATTCAATTCATCCTAGAAGCGCCAAAATGTATCAGGATTTGAAGGAAAGATTCTGGTGGCCGAGCATGAAGCGTGAAGTCGCCGAGCATGTTGCATTGTGCGACGTATGCCAAAGAGTCAAGGCAATGCATCAGAGACCAGCAGGATTACTACAAATTGAAAATACCTGAGTGGAAGTGGGAGGAAATCGGAATGGATTTCATTACCGGTTTGCCTAAGACTCAAGGAGGTTATGACTCCATATGGGTTATAGTGGATCGCTTGACCAAAGTAGCTCACTTTATCCCCGTGAAGACCACCTACTCGGGAGATAAATTAGCAGAGTTGTATATGATCAGGATCGTCTGTTTGCACGGAGTGCCAAAGAGGATTGTATCGGACAGAGGTACCCAATTTACCTCAAGGTTCTGGAATAAGTTGCATGAAGCCATGGGAACCCGTTTGAACTTCAAGATGACTTATCATCCACAGACGGATGGACAGACCGAAAGAGTCAATCAGATTCTGGAAGATATGCTAAGAGCGTGTGCATTGGCTTATGCTACCTCTTGGGATAAGAGCTTGTCGTATGCCGAGTTCAGTTACAATAATAGTTACTAGGCTAGTTTACAGATGTCACCTTTTGAGGTATCAGATGGGCGACCACTGTCGGACGCCATTGAACCTGGAATGAGACAATTGAACGCCGTGTCTTTGGGCGAGATATTCTTCAAGAAGTCAAGAACAGATTGCCATGATCGAGGAGAGATTGAAGATAGCCCAATCACGGCTAAGAGTTATGCTGACAACCGTCGCCGAGACCTGAATTTCGAACCAGAAGATTTCGTGTATCTCAGAGTCACGCCGCTCAGAGGAGTTAAGAGGTTCCATGCCAAAGGGAAACTCGCACCCCGTTATGTTGGGCCATTTAAGATTTTGAGCCGCAGAGGCGAAGTTGCTTACTAGCTAGAGTTACCGCAGTCATTAACAGGAGTACATGACGTATTCCATGTGTCCTAGCTGAAGAAGTGTCTCCGAGTGCCCGAGGAGCAGGCACCGCTAGAGTCAATTGAGTTGCAAGAAGATTTGACTTACAAGGAGCACCCCGTGAAGATTTTGGATACTATGGATCGAGAGACTAGAAATAAGTCGACCCGCTTCTGTAGAGTTCAGTGGAGCAACCACGCGGAGAGTGAAGCAACTTGGGAGCGCGAAGAGGAATTGAAGAAAGAGTTCCCGAACCTATTCCTTTAGTAAGCCCTGAATCTCGGGGACGAGATTCTGTTAAGGGGGGAGGTTTGTAACACCCCAATTTTTGCTTTTCATGAAATTAAAATATTATTTTGCACATTTGTGAATTTTTGGAATTTTCTGGGATTTATTTGGATTTATTTGGAATTTATTTGAATTTATTCCATTTTGAAATAATTAAAGAATTAAACTTTGCAAATAAAGTTTTGATGGAAATATTTTATTTGAGTCCCAAATGCCCTAAAATATTTTCCAGAATTTTTCTGGAATTTTTCTGAGTCTTTTGCTATTTTTAATGAATTAAATGAATTACTGGAAATTATTTTAGATATTAAATCGCTGGAAAATCAAACCGAGTCGGTTACTGTTCATCCGACCGAGTCGGAACCCGAGTCGGACTCGAGTCCGACCCGAGCCACGTGACTCGACCAAACCCGCACCTAACCCAATCGATCCCGACCGTTGGATCGAGATCCAACGGTCAGGATTGGGCCGCACCGGTTCGAGCCCGAGTCCGGTCGGACCCGTTCGCGCGCAAGCAATCGTAGCCGCTCATCGCGACACGTGGACGGCTGCTAGCCTTCGTCTCCGCCCGAGTCCGGATCGGACTGCGCCGCCGCGTCCTCCGCCGCATCCGTTAGGGTTACGGATTGAGCACGGAAGCCGAGGTTATTTAAAGCCCGGGTCCTGCCCCGAGGACCGCCTTGACCCCGCGCTGCTTTTGCCCTAGCTCGCTAAACCCTAGCCGCCGCCGCTTGCCCGGGATTGCTCGCCGTAGTTGCTTAGGGCCTTGCTTTGGTTTTTCTCACCTTCCGCCGCCGTCCGCCGTCGCCCGAGAAGAAGGAGGCCAGATCCGGGATCCCCGAGCCAGGTGTATTCGAACGTGACCATGCACGTCGCCGGAAGAGCCCCGTAGCGCCGCGCCCTTGGTCGTCGTCCCCGTCTCTGGTGCACTCCGCTCCACCGCGCGCCATCGCCGCCCCGCGAGCTCCGTGAACCGTCCGATCAAGATCCGACGTCCCGGATTGCGCCACGTCATCCCACGGTGAGAACCACGTGTGATTCCCAGATCCAACCCGGATTGACCACGTTCACCCCAAACGTGCGTCATTAGGTCCGATCAGGACCGTTGATTTCCAAATCAACGGCCCGGATCATGCCACGTAGCTCTAGCCGCCGCACCGTGCGCGTGGGAGTAGGGATGAAAACGGTACGGAAACGGTCGGTAAATGACTGTTCCGTTTCCGTTTCCACATTTTTTACCGGTAACGGAAACGAAATCGGAAACCCCGGAAACGGATACGGACACGGATAGTGACGGAAACGAAATCGGAACGGAACGGAACGGATACGGAAACGAAAGCGAAAAATTCCACAAGAACATAGTAGAGAATTACAATATACATGACCACAAGAACAATATAGCCCATTCCACCTCTAAGGTGGACACAAGAATAGTACTATGTTCACTGATATCACTAGAAAATTTTTCTCAAGTTTGTCTGCTAATGGCACATTATTTGTCTCCCATATCAGATCATCATGTCCTCATCCATATAATTATCATTGATATCCTATTGCTCCACCAACTACAAAGGTTTAGCACCCTAAAATTTGTATATTATTATTCGATGTTCATTTATGATTTTTTGAGATTTATCTTGGATTTTCTGGAGTTTATAAATACTATTTTGCATTTTTTAGATTTATAAAATTAATTTATTTATAAAAAAATTTATGCTGAAAATAATTTTTCTAGGTTCAAAATATTCCAAAGTATTTTTGAGAATTTTTGTGGAATTTTTGAACTCTATTTAGCATTTTATATAAAACCATTTGTATTTATGAAATTATTTTAATTCGAAAATAAATATAAACTCTCTTCTCATTTTTGGGCCAAGCCCATTTCCCTTTCCAGCCCGTTTCCGTTTTTAGTTTCCGGTTTCACTTATACGAAATTTCCGTTCCGTTTTCGTTTCCGCCGGAATTGTCTCTCCCGTTTCCGTTTCCGTTTCCGACAAAAAATTTCCGTTTCCGTTTCCGTACCGATATTTTCCGTTTCCGTTTCCGAAAAAGAACTTCCGTTTCCGTTTTTCTTCGGAACGGTCGGGAACTTTCCGTTCCGTTTTCACCCCTACGTGGGAGCACGCCACTGACATGTGGGGCCCCCGTGTCAGCCGCGCCGCGCCTGCGTGAGCCCGAGCCACTGACAGGGCAGCCCGCTGTCGGCCAATGATCGTGGGCCGACTGTCCACGGTGAACCCGAGCCGAGCGTGGACCGAGTCCGTGAACCGGCTGACGTCAGCGAACCAATCAGAGGCTGACACGTGTCCAGGCTGACGCAATAATTAATTTCCGAAAAAGAAAATGATTTATTAATTCGAAATAATGATTTCAGATTTTGATTCAAACTTCAAACGCTTATAACTTTTGCGTTTCAACTCCGATTTGAGTGATTCAAATTTCTAAATTCGTATAAAATTGAGATCTACCTAATTATGAATTTTATTTAATTTTTGGACTAAAGTTTTCCTCTATAATATTATTTAATTGATTATTTAAACTTCGAAATGTTATAACTTTTGCATTTAAACTCCAAATTTGACGATTCCAGTTTCTAAAAATTTATAAAATTATGTTCTCTCTGTTTATGGATTTTATTTGGATGTTTGGACACTTTTTGCCTATTGTTTATTTGTGTATTGCTATTTGCACGCCTTACGAGTAGACGTTGAAGTGCCGGAAGGATTCGAAGGAGAGGTGTTGACTCAGGATCCAACTCAAGACCAAGAACAAGTACTTTTTGAAGGCAAGTTGTGCTTTGACCATGTTGATCCTATTTTGAAACCTATTTTGGTTCAAATTATTGCATGCTAGTTCAATTAGAAAATACTTTATTTAAATATGGGAAATTAGATAAATGCCAAATTGCTGTATGACACCTTGATTAATTAAATATGTGCCATGACCCTTGTCACCCTAGTTGTGGTTTACTAGTTGGACATTATTAAATTGCCAACATGGGAAATTAGATCGTTGTAGTATGTTGCTTAGACCTGCTACGTGCTCATGACATGATTTTGGACAATCAAATGTTAATATTGACTTAATGATATATTGAACCTGTTTTGGAAAGGTATCATGTGATGTTGATGGCACGTGGTGCATGGTAATCAACTGGGGTTTGATAAATAGTTTTCGGCCGGGGCATGTGGCAAGAATGATCAGGTGGGCCAGTTGTGGCACTAGGGATGTTGATTTGGTTCTTTGGGTAGTCTTGCCCTGGTCACCCTAAGGACTTAACCTTGCAAGCCTTTGAATTGAGTCAATCTTGCAACCACATGTCTGTAATGGGACGGACCTAGTTGATTAAGTTGCTAATAACGTGCACTGTGGGACCTCAGAGGTCAACTACACCCTTTGTGTAAGTTGTGCGGGGAAGCGTCTGCAGTGAGGCCAGGTACCCATCTAACGGTTGATTGGCCTAAACTTCGCCTTAGCTAAGGGAAGGGTTAGTGTGCAATAACCGGGGAGGCTCACTTGTATTGTTAGAAGTTTCCGAAAGACTTTGTTACGGGAACTCGCCTTTATGGTGTTTGACTGTATCTTGTGGGTAAAGTGCATAACCTCTGCAGAGTGTACAATCTATTCGAATAGCCGTGTCCGCGGTATTGGACATCGCTCGGGAATTACAGTCAAGGGTTAGATTTTCTTGAAAATAACTTGGACTTGAAAGGTTGGGTTTGGTTTACGAATGACGTTAATGGAAATGTGGATTAGGATGGGAAAGATGTTTACTAAACTCCTTGAAAAGTTATCTATGCTTTACTTGTTACTACCGCTTTGAATCTACTTATGATACTTGTTAAATCTTGTTTTTATAAAAATACCTTGAGCCACTCCCTTGTATTAAGCCATGCATGTAGTATATTAGATGCATTCTGTGCATGACTTGCTGAGTACCAAGTACTCACCCTTGCCACAATACAACACCAGTTGAAGAGGAGACTACACCAGCCTTGGAGGAGGAGCTCCAAGAGGAACCGTCTACTTAGGAGCGAGCCCGGTCGGTTGCCTGTGGTATCTTGGATGGCGCCACGAAGTTATCTTATTTTCCGCTGCTACTATTTCTCTCTTAATAAGTTTCGCCCTGCGAGGCGTATATTTGTAACTTGACCATAAGGTCGAGTAACCAGTTTGACTATTTAATTAAAGTACTTTATTAGTATCGAGTGGTATGATTGTGATATTTACCGATGTTAAGGCTGTGTGCACTAGCGCGTTCCTGGACTAGTGCTGAATACACAGAGGGTCCGGATTTGCAAATTCGGGTCCCGACAATTTCTCGGCCCATGAGGGGGATGAGGAGGAGGGGGAGCCTATCATGTGCGCCCCCCAACCCTCTTGTGCGCCCCCTGTTTGGATGCCCTAGCCGCCCCCTCCCCTCCCTCTCTCCCACCTAGTGTGCCGCCCCCCTCTCCACCTTCCCCACTGCGCCACCACCCCTCCCCTCTCCCCTCCACTCTCCTTGCTGCCCTAGGGGAGCCCCTCACCTCGCCACCCTGCTGTTCTCTCTATTGGAAAGCTCCGCGATGAGGAGATTCGGTGGATTCGGAGCGAGGACGGAGATCGGGAGAACCGGGAGGAGATTCGTCGCCGTTCGTCGGTTCATTGTTAGTGTTGGGTCGGGCCCAACACTGTGCACTATGCGTGCGCTGGCCCGATTAGCGCCGAAAACCTAGGACGCTGGCCGTCGGATCTGAGCCGGCGATTGCGATCGTGCCACGTCGCCGCGCTGGTGCCGGCGCGGACCCGATCGCACCGAGGCAATCTGGGCCGCTCATCGCCCACGTGGATGGTTCCCCGTCATCGTCTCAAGTCGGATTCGGACCTCGTCAGATTCCACTGAGCCGCCAACTGCCCCGCGGATTCCGTGCTGACACAGACGCCCAGGTGCTTTAAAACCCCTCGCTGTGAGTGTTGCGCCGCCCCTCCGTTTTGCCCTAGATCTAGCCACCCGAGCCGTCGCCGAACTCCAGGGATTTCTTGACAGAGTAGGGGAAGAAACCACCGCGGGTTTTGACATAACGGGTCATCGTTGGGCCATCTCCGCCACTTCCGCGCCCGGTTTTGGACTTGCCGCATCAAGGCGCTTCGGGAGAGGGGCTTTACTTCGCTAGAGCAACCCTAGAACGTCACGAAACGGGTCGTCGTCTCCGTCTCTGGTGACCGCATCGCTGAGCTCCATCGCCGCCTCGCGAACGCGCTCGACTGTCCGATCCAGATCAGACCACCACAGTGAGCCCACATTGCCGCCACCCTGTACCGTAGATCTATGTCGATCTAGGCCCTTAGATCAAGATCTAAGGGACCCGATTAGATCTAGTTTGTAGATCTGGATGCTTCATCAGTTGTTATGTAACACCCCAAAATTTTACTTGTCCTAAATTCATGTGTGATTTGGTACTTTGGTGAATTTTTGGAATTTTCTGAAATTTATTTGGATTTATTTGGAATTTATTTGAATTTATTCCATTTTGAAATAATTAAAGAATTTAATTTTGCAAATAAAATTTTGTTGGAAATATTTTATTTGAGTCCCAAATACCCTAAAATATTTTCCAGAATTTTTCTGGAATTTTTCTGAGTCTTTTGCTATTTTTAATGAATTAAATGAATTACTGGGAATTATTTTGAATATTAAAATCGCTTCGGGTTTAGTACTGTTCATCGGGTCCGAGTCGGACTCGAGTCCGACCCGAACCCGACCGAGCCACTTGATTCGGTCGAACCGCGTCGCCGAACTCCAACCTAACCTAGCCGCGGCCGTTGGATCTTGATCCAACGGCCGTGCGTGTGACGCGTCGGCGTGTCGCGC
Organism: Rhipidocladum racemiflorum; assembly: GCA_036346355.1. Taxonomy (NCBI): domain Eukaryota; kingdom Viridiplantae; phylum Streptophyta; class Magnoliopsida; order Poales; family Poaceae; genus Rhipidocladum; species Rhipidocladum racemiflorum. Next base: position 30,078,752 of record CM070571.1, read on the forward strand.
GTGGGCGTTCGATGCGGGACACGTGGACGGCATCTGGTCGTCGTCCTCGCCCGAATCAGGCTCGGAGAGCGCCGCCGTGTCCGACTAGGGTTCCGCCCTGAGCACGCCTCCCGGGGCTATTTAAGGCCCGGACCGGCCCCCGAGGTTGCCCTCTCCCATGCGCCCCGTTTGCCCTAGCTAATAGAGCTCAAGCCGCCGCCAAGCCGTGCCGATTGCTCGCCGAAGTTGGACGGAGCCGCTACGGTTTCCTCGTCTTCTCCGGCACCGATAGCCCTTGTCCGCCGTGTTGAAGCCCGGGTTCGGAACCCCCAAGACAAGGCGCACCTGCGGGACATCTCGATCACGCCGGAGAACGGCCGTAGCGCCGAGCCCGTGGTCATCTTCCCTGGCGGCAAACAACCCGGCCTGCCGTGACTCCATCTCCGACCACGAGCTCCGTGCACCGTTGGATCTTCATCGGACGATCACGGTGAGTCCACGTTCCCGAAACTTTGGAAAACGGATCGGATCTCGGGCCGTTGGATCAAGATCCGACGCCCACGATCGCCACGTGCTAGAAACTGCGTTAACTTAGGGTAGATCTAGACCGTCCGATCTAGATCGAGCGGCCGTGATCATGCCACGTAGCCGCCGCCGCGCCGTGCGTTGAGTCAGCGACAAAGCCGGGCCCGCGTGCGGCCGAGCCTGGCGTGGCTGCGTGTCACCGACATCGCGGGCCCGCGATGTCGATGTCTCGCCCGAGAGAACCTCACCGTGCACGTGACCCATCGACGGGTGGGACCCGCGTGTCGACCTCTGTAGCCGTAGGCGCGTCCACCGTGGGCGGGTGTCACCGTGGACTCGATCCATGGGCCAGAGACACGTGGCGACACCGGGACATGCCACGTGGCATGATGACGTCATCTTGGCGTCATCATGGAAGCCGTTCGGTCTTTGGCGTCGGCGAGTCACTGTGGACCAATCACAGGATGACACGTGTCCATGATGACGCAATAATTAATTTCCGAAAAAGAAAATGGTTTATTAATTCGAAATATTAATTCAAATTTAGATTCAAACTTCAAACGCTTATAACTTTTGCGTTTCAACTCCGATTTGAGTGATTCAAATTTCTAAATTTGTATAAAATTGAGATCTACCTAAATATGAATTTTATTTAATTTTTGGACTAAAGTTTTTCTCTGTAATATTATTTAATTGATTATTTAAACTTTAATAAATCATAACTTTTGCATTTTAACTCCGATTTGAACGATTCCAGTTTCTAAAAATCCAGAAAATTATGTTCTCTCTGTTTATGGATTTTATTTGGAGTTTTGGGATGTTTTTGCCTAGTGTTTATTTGTGTATTTGCTATTTGCACGCTTTCTGAGTAGACGTTGAGGTGCCGGAAGGATTCGAAGGAGAAGTGTTAACTCAGGATCCCAACTCAAGACCAAGAGCAAGTACTTTTTGAAGGCAAGTTGTGCTTTGACCATGTTGATCCTATTCGAAATCTATTTTGATTTAAACTATTGCATGCTAGATCAATTAGAAAGATACTTTGTTTAAACATGGGGTTAGATAAATACCAATTTCTTTGTATGACACCTTGATTATCTAAGTATGTGCCATGACCCTTGTCACCCTAGTTGTGGATTACTAGTTGGACATTATTAAATTGCCAACATGGGTTTAGACCGACATAGTACCTTTGCTTAGACACACTCGTGCTCATGACATGATTTTGGACAATCAAATGCTAATATGGACTTAATGATATATTGAACCTGTTTTGGAAAAGTATCATGTGATGTTGATGGCACGTGGTGCATGGTAATCAAGCGGGGTTTGATAAACGATTTCGGCCAGGGCATGTGGCAAGAGTAATCAGTGGGCGGTTGTGGCATTGGGGATGTTGATTTGGTTCTTCGGGTAGGCTTGCCCTGGTCACTCTAAGGACTTAACCTTGCAAGCCTTTGAACTGGTCATACTTGCAACCACATGGTCGGAATGGGACGGCCCTAGTTGACTAAGTCGCTAAGGACTCACTTGTGGAGCCTCGGGTGTCGATTACACCGTTTGTGTGATTATGCGGGAGGCGTATCGTGGTCGTGGCCAGATACCCATCTAACGGTGTGTTGGTCCCATACTTCGCCTTGGCTAAGGGAAGGGATGGTGTAGAGCACGAACCTGAGAGGACCACTGTGTTGTTTGAGGCTTCCAAAGGCTTTGTTCTGAGGAACTCGCCTTTGTGGTGTTTGACTGTATCTTGTGGGTAAAGTGCATAACCTCTGCAGAGTTGAGAATCTATTTAAATAGCCGAGTCCACTGCTTTGGACAACGCTCGGGAATTACAGTCAAGGGTTAGACTTTCTGAAAATAACTTGGATTTGAAAGGTGGGTTGGTTTAACAATGAAGATGATGGAAATGTGGTTTAGGATGGGGAAAAATGTTTGTTAAACTTCTTGAAAAGTTAATTATGCTTTACTTATTTCTACTGCTTTCGAATCTACTTTTATTACTTGTCAAAAGCATTTCTTGCAAATATACCTTGAGCTATTCCTTTGTACCAAGCCATGCATATAGTATATTAGCTTGCATTCTGTGCATGACTTGCTGAGTACCAAGTACTCACCCTTGCCTCAACACAATACCAGTTGAAGAGGAGACTACGCCAGTTTCGGAGGAGGATTTCCAAGAGGACCCGTCTACTTAGGGATGCGAGCCCAGTCAGTTGCCTGTGGTATACTGGATGGCGCCACGAGTTATTTGATTTTCATTCTTTGTTATTTCTCCTTTAATAAGTTTCGCCTTGCAAGGCATATATTTGTATCTTGGCCATAAGGTCAAGTAACCCTTTGATTATTTAAATAAAGTACTTTGATGGTATCGATTGGTATGATTGTGATATTTACCGATGTTAAAGACTGTGTGCACTAGCGCGTTCCTGGACTAGTGCTGAATACACAGAGGGTCCGGATTTGCAAATTCGGGGTCCCGACAGAGGTGGTATCAGAGCCAGGTTGACTGTAGGCTCAACCCTAGCTAGAATGGTCGTAGTGAGGATAAAACCTATTTTCTAAAAGCTAAAAATTTGTGAAGACAAGAAATGACATCTCGACTTATCCCCTTCTCTCTTTTCTTGTCTCTTGCTGAAATTTTCCCTTACCTTGTCAACAATTTAAAAATTTCGAGTTCTTACGTAAAGCACTCTTGTGACAGATGGAGGAAGAATTCAACTACGTTGATCTGGGAGTTGGTCACGCCGCGGAACTTTGGCATATGCTACAAATTCTCGGAGATTTGAGAAGCCCCAATACCAAGTGGAAGTGATCAGACAAGCGGGATTGATCAAAGCTTGTGACGTGAAGATTGAGGTACCTGCTAGGAAAAAGGGCCCAGGCAATCGCCCGATACACTGCCTTTGCCAGAGATCTACAATGCGGATGGGTATCCAAGAAGTATCACGACGAGCAATGCGGCACATTACCCGTATCTACGCCAGAGAATTGGAGAGCACGGTGTTCCGTTATCATCCGCGCAGCGATAACCTTCTTGACCCGAAGGCAATTCAGGATGAGGATGCCACGGTTACACAGTTGGCACGATTTGTTGTCGCCCAGGAGGATGTACTAGATAATACAAGCAAGGAGCTACAGAAGGCCCGCAAGGAAATCACGACAGAGAAGAACAGATGGCGGGAAGCTCAAGAGTATGTGGCACACCTTCTGCGAAGGATTGACGAGTTGGAGATGACTTTGTACGGACTGCACTCCGAGCCAAGATTTGAGCTACACGAGCCATCCAGAGGAGTCGATCTCGATGAGGACATCGCTTCTTCGACTACCACAGAGGACACGATCATTTGGACATGGCGATCGTTTGGCGCCTATGCCACAAAGACCGTACCAGGCCGTGGAGGTTTTCTCGATGAGTGAGCATAGGTTCTATAGTGAGACTCCTTCGCCGAGTCGCGTCATAGAATAAAGAGTCACCCTTTAGGCGTTAGACTCCAGAGTTAGTTCGATTTGGATTTTCATTGTTTGTTAAGTGTGCAGTATGTGTTGCAAGGCCCTTAGGCATTGTAAGCAGCCATACCAAGTTATTAATAATAAAGTTGGACCTTAAAGTTACACCTTTCGCCCCGCATAAGTTCCATATTACTTGTCTATTCTTGTTTCCCTCTCATCTCTAAACCTAGAGCAAATCGACAGATGGTGAACACCCGTGGAAACTTTGGAAGCAATGGGAGTGGTTCTCGCCCAGCAGAAAACCCCAATGAGGGAGCACCGGCCGCCATCGGATGTGCAGAATTTGGAGCTTTTCGCTGCCCGGACTCGGTTGATGCATGCTATGATGCAACAAATGCAACACGTCCTTTGCAGTCCACTTTGCTAATCAAGTTAATCGTGACCACGCGAGAATACAAGGCTGTCGAGTTCATGAGGACTCACCCACCCACTTTTTCTGGAATGCCAATCCATTGGAGGCCGATGATTGGTTAAGATCAATCGAGAGGAAGCTACACATAGCTCAATGCATAGGAAATGAGAAGGTACTCTCGCTTCTCATCAGTGGAAGGAACAAATTACGAATGGTGGGAGAACTTCGTGCCACGCAGAGAACCCTCAAGATATCACTTGGGAAGAGTTCACAACGCATTCGACAGTATCACGTGCCTGAAGGAATCATGGACCTTAAGAAGGAGGAGTTCAGAGCATCAAGCAAGGTAATCGACCGGTGGCCGACTACTGAACAAGTTCACACAGCCTAGCACGCTACGCACCTGAGGATGTAGCGACGAGATAAATCCAGGCAGTCTCGTTTTATGAAGGGACTTAACTCGGGATTGCAAGTAGGGTTGATCACCCACACCTTTCCGGATTTCCAGAGAGCCGGTGAATAAGGCACTTATTCTTGAGGACAAGCGCAAGGAACCGGATAAGAACGAGAAGCGCAGGATGCAACAAAGAAGGATCACGCCAGAACGCAATACCGAGAGTTGCACCAAATCAATTCTTGATTCCAACCACGAGAATGCAACGAGGACACCATCCCCGGCACCAAGACCTGCCAATCGAACTACTGCACCCAGCCCCGCTAGAAACACTACTCGAGGCGATCGGCAAGGAACAGTGAGACGCTGCTACAAGCGCAACGAGCCAGGACACTTTGCCAACAGCTTGTCCCAAGAAGACAGCGAGAGTGACCCGATTCGCTTCAACCTAGGAACCACCCAGCTAGGGCGCCCGACACGAGCCACACCCCAGGCCGTGGTGAGGCCGAGTCAACCATGTCACCGCGAGATGCAACTGCGAGAGAATGCTCTGACGTAAATCTTGGGTAAGTTACTTGTTAACTCGATACTGCAATGATTTTGTTTGACTCGAGCTTAGCATTCGTTTGTTTCACAAGGCTTTGCTACTAGAAATGACTTGAGAATTGCAAGACTTAAGTGCATGCTTTTAGTTCAAACCCACGGTTCCGAACTCCGAGCGAAAGTAGGATGTTCCGGTGAGAATACTAATAGATGGAATAGAGTTCCTAGCAAACCTTATAATTTTGGAGACCCGGACCTTAGATGTTATATTGGGAATGGATTGGTTATCCAAGCACAAGGTCAGTATTGGATTGTGGACAAAGGACTATCTCGGTTGAGAGCCCGTGTGGGAAGAAAGTGGAATTTCAAGCCACTGCGATTAGAGATGGACGATTGATGGTTAACAAGTACCAAGGCAATCAGCATAGGGGATGTCCCAGATGGTGAATGAGTACCCAGGCGTTTTCAGAAGATCTACGGTATGCCGCGGACGGGGACATAGAGTTTGTGATAGAGCTTGTACTGCAGTACAAGACCGATAGCAAAGAGACCCTATCGGATGTCCACCGAGGAGTTGGTAGAAATGAAGAAACAAATTTGGAAGAGTTAATGGAGAAAGGATTTATCGAGACCAAGTTAGTCGCCGTAGGAGCACCGGTTTTGTTTGTCAAGAAGAAGGATGGGAGTTTCGGGATGTGCATTGACTACCGTGCACTCAATGAAGTCACCGTGAAGAATAAGTATCCGCTACCAGATTGATGATTTGTTTGATCAGTTAAGAGGAGCCGGAGTTTTCTCCAAGATTGATCTCAGATCGGGATACCATCGATTGAAGATCCGATCGAGAAGATATTCAAGATCGCATTCTCGTCAAGATATGGACATTACGAGTTCTGATTATGTCCTTTGGGGTGACGAATGCCGACTTATTTCATGAATATGATGAATAAGGTGTTCATGGAACATTTGGACAAGTTTGTCGTCGTGTTCATAGACGATATCCTAATCTACTCCAAGACAGAGGATGAACATGCCGAACACTTAAGGCGAGTTTTGGAAAAGGCGAGGAACAAAGAACTTTTCGCCAAGTTCAGCAAGTGTGATTTTTGGAAGGACAAGGTGGAGTTTCTTGGACATGTAATGACCGCATGAAGGAGTCGCCGTAGATCCAAGCAAAGTAGAAGCTGTGTTACATTGGGAGCAACCAAGATCGTGACCCAAATTCGGAGTTTCCTTGGAATGGCAGGATACTACCGCCGTTTCATCGAAGGCTTCTCGACAATTGCGAAACCTCTTACGCAATCTTTGAAGAAGGAAAAGAAGTTTGCATGGGCGCCGAATGTGAGAAAGGATTTGGGAGTCAAGAAGCGATTGACGTCGGCCGGTGTTAGTTCTACCTGATGTTGCTCAAAGCTTCGATATTTATTGTGACGATCGCGCCAAGGACTTGGATGTGTCTTTGATCTGAGAATGGAAAGGTCGCCGCTTATGCATCAAGGCGATTGAGGCCGCATGAGGAAAATTATCCGACACATGACCTAGAGTTAGTGCCGTAGTGCATGCCTTGAAGATATGGCGTCACTATCGATTGGAAAGCAGATGTGAAGTGTATACGGATCATAAGAGCCTTAAGTACATATTCACCCGATCGGACTGAATATGAGGCAAAGGAGATGGCTAGAGTTGATCAAGGACTACAATGTCGGAATCCATTACCATCCCGGGAAGGCCAACGTAGTAGCCGATGCTCTGAGTCGGAAAAGCCATACCGTGAGGACGTTGCTAGCCACAAGTCAGGATGAGTTATGTGGGGATTTTCAGAAAATGAAGATTGAGGTTGTACCTAGGGGATTCTTGGCCACATTAGAAGTAAAGCCTACCCTAGAGGATCAGATCCGAGAAGGACAGAAGGATGATGACAAGATCCGCAGGATTAAGTCCATCAAGAAGGAAGGCAAGGCAGAGGACTTCAAGTTGGATGAGCAAGGCACGTTGTGGATGAAGGATCGCATTTGTGTGCCTAACAAAAAGGAGTTAAAGCAAGCGATTCGAAGAAGCCCATGACTCCAAGTACTCAATTCATCCACAGGCGCCAAGATGTATCGGGATCTCAAGGAGAGATTCGGTGGCCGAGTATGAAACGTGAAGTTGCCGAGCATGTTGCATTGTGCGGCGTGTGCCAGGAGAGTCAAGGCAATGCATCGAGAGACCAGCGAGATTGCTACGGCCGCTAAAAATACCGAGTGGAAGTGGGAGGAAATCGAATGGATTTCATTACCGGTTTGCCAAAGACTCAAGGAGGGTATGACTCCATATGGGTTATAGTGGATCGCTTGACTAAAGTAGCCCATTTTATCCCGTGAAGACCACTTACTCGGGAGATAAATTAGCGTAATTGTACATGATCAGATTGTCTGTTTGCACGGAGTGCCAAAGAGGATTGTATTGACAGAGGTACCCAATTTACCTCAAGGTTACGGAATAAGTTGCATGAAGCCATGGGAACCCGTTTGAACTTCAAGATCTGACTTATCATCCACAGACGGATGGACAGACCAAAGAGTCAACCAGATTCTGGAGGATATGTTGAGAGCTTGTGCATTAGCTTATGCTACCTCTTGGGATAAGAGTTTGCCGTATGCCGAGTTTAGTTACAACAATAGTTATCGAGGCTAGTTCTGAGATGTCACCTTTTGAGGCCTTGTATGGTCGACCACTGTCGGACGCCATTGAGTTGGAATGAGGCCGTGAGCGCCGTGTCTTTGGGCCTGATATTCTTCAAGAAGTCAAGAACGGTCGCCATGATTAGGGAAAGGTTGAAGGTAGCCCAATCACGACAAAGAGTTATCTTGACAATCGTCGCGAGATTTGAGTTTTGAACGAGAAGACTTTGTATACCTCGAGTTACGCCTCTCGTGGAGTTAAGAGGTTCCATGCCAAAGGGAAACTTGCACCCCGTTATGTTGGACCATTTAAGATTTTGAGCCGCAGAGGCGAAGTTGCTTATCAGCTGGAGTTGCCACAGTCGTTAGCAGGAGTACATGATGTATTCCATGTGTCCCAGTTAAAGAAGTGTCTCCGAGTTCCTGAGGAACAGACACCGCTAGAGTCAATTGAGTTGCAAGAGGACTTGACTTATAAGGAGTATCCCGTGAGGATTCTGGACACAATGGATCGAGAGACCAGAAATAAGTCAACCCGTTTTTGTAGAGTTCAGTGGAGCAACCATGAAGAAAGTGAAGCGACTTGGGAGCGCGAAGAGGATTTGAAGAAGGAGTTTCCAAACCTATTCCTTTAGTAAGCCCTGAATCTCGGGGACGAGATTCTATTAAGGGGGGGAGGTTTGTAACACCCCAAAATTTTACTTGTCCTAAATTCATGTGTGATTTGGTACTTTGGTGAATTTTTGGAATTTTCTGAAATTTATTTGGATTTATTTGGAATTTATTTGAATTTATTCCATTTTGAAATAATTAAAGAATTTAATTTTGCAAATAAAATTTTGTTGGAAATATTTTATTTGAGTCCCAAATACCCTAAAATATTTTCCAGAATTTTTCTGGAATTTTTCTGAGTCTTTTGCTATTTTTAATGAATTAAATGAATTACTGGGAATTATTTTGAATATTAAAATCGCTTCGGGTTTAGTACTGTTCATCGGGTCCGAGTCGGACTCGAGTCCGACCCGAACCCGACCGAGCCACTTGATTCGGTCGAACCGCGTCGCCGAACCCAACCCTAACCCTAGCCACCGACCGTTGGATCTTGATCCAACGGCCGTGCGTGTGACGCGTCGCGTGTCTTGCGCGTGGGCGTTCGATGCGGGACACGTGGGCGGCATCTGGTCGTCGTCCTCGCCGAATCGAGGCTCGGAGAGCGCCGCCGTGTCCGACTAGGGTTCCGCCCTGAGCACGCCTCCCGGGGCTATTTAAGGCCCGGACCGGCCCCCGAGGTTGCCCTCTCCCATGCGCCCCGTTTGCCCTAGCTAATAGAGCTCAAGCCGCCGCCAAGCCGTGCCGATTGCTCGCCGAAGTTGGACGGAGCCGCTACGGTTTCCTCGTCTTCTCCGGCACCGATAGCCCTTGTCCGCCGTGTTGAAGCCCGGGTTCGAACCCCCCAAGACCAGGCGCACTGCGGGACATCTCGATCACGCCGAGAACGGCCGTAGCGCCGAGCCCGTGGTCATCTTCCTGGCGCCGGCAACCCACCTGCCGTGACTCCATCTCCGACCACGAGCTCAGTGCACCGTTGGATCTTCATCGGACGATCACGGTGAGTCCACGTTTCCTCAAACTTTGGAAAACCAGATCGGATCCGACCGTTGGATCAAGATCCGACGGCCCACGATCGCCACGTGCTAGAAACTGCGTTAACTTAGGGTAGATCTAGACCGTCCGCTCTAGATCGCACGGCCGTGATCATGCCACGTAGCCACCGCCGCGCCGTGCGTTGAGTCACGGACAGGCCGGGCCCGCGTGCCAGCGGCCGAGCCTGGGCGTGACTGCGTGTCACTGACATGCGGGGCCCGCATGTCAGTGTCTCGCCCGAGAGCCTCACCGCACGTGACCCACCGACGGGTGGGACCCGCGTGTCGACCTCAGAGCTGTAGGCCGCGCCCACCGTGGGCCGGTGTCACCGTGGACTCGATCCATGGGCCGAGACACGTGGCGGCACCGGACATGCCACGTGGCATGATGACGTCATGCCGACGTCATCATGGAGGCCGCTCGCCGACGTCAGCCAGTCATCATGGACCAATCACAGGATGACACGTGTCCATGATGACGCAATAATTAATTTCCGAAAAAGAAAATGGTTTATTAATTCGAAATATTAATTCAAATTTAGATTCAAACTTCAAACGCTTATAACTTTTATGCTTCAACTCCGATTTGAGTGATTCAAATTTCTAAATTTGTATAAAATTGAGATCTACCTAAATATGAATTTTATTTAATTTTTGGACTAAAGTTTTTCTCTGTAATATTATTTAATTGATTATTTAAACTTTAATAAATCATAACTTTTGCATTTTAACTCCGATTTGAACGATTCCAGTTTCTAAAAATCCAGAAAATTATGTTCTCTCTGTTTATGGATTTTATTTGGAGTTTTGGGATGTTTTTGCCTAGTGTTTATTTGTGTATTTGCTATTTGCACGCTTTTCTAGTAGACGTTGAGGTGACGGAAGGTTTAGTAGGAGATGTTTTGACTCAGGATCCATCTCAAGACCAAGAGCAAGTACTTTTTGAAGGCAAGTTGTGCTTTGACCATGTTGATCCTATTTCGAAATCTATTTTGATTTAAACTATTGCATGCTAGATCAATTAGAAAGATACTTTGTTTAAACATGGGGGTTAGATAAATACCAATTTGCTGTATGACACCTTGATTATCTAAGTATGTGCCATGACCCCTTGTCACCCTAGTTGTGGATTACTAGTTGGACATTATTAAATTGCCAACATGGGTTTAGACCGACATAGTACACTGCTTAGACTGCTTTCGTGCTCATGACATGATTTTGGACAATCAAATGCTAATATGGACTTAATGATATATTGAACCTGTTTTGGAAAAGTATCATGTGATGTTGATGGCACGTGGTGCATGGTAATCAACTGGGTTTGATAAGCGATTTTCGGCCAGGGCATGTGGCAAGAGTAATCAGGTGGGCCAGTTGTGGCATTGGGGATGTTGATTTGGTTCTTCGGGTAGTCTTGCCCTGGTCACTCTAAGGACTTAACCTTGTAAGCCTTTGAACTGGGTCATACTTGCAACCACATGGCTGGAATGGGACGGCCCTAGTTGACTAAGTCGCTAAGGACTCACTTGTGGAGCCTCAGGGTGTCAATTACACCGTTTGTGTGATTGTACGGGGGAGCGTATCGTGGTCGTGGCCGATACCCATCTAACGGTGTGTTGGTCCCATACTTCGCCTTGGCTAAGGGAAGGGATGGTGTAGAGCACGAACCTGAGAGGACCACCTGTGTTGTTTGAGGCTTCCAAAGGCTTTATTCTGAGGAACTCGCCTTTGTGGTGTTTGACTCGTATCTTGTGGGTAAAGTGCATAACCTCTGCAGAGTTGAGAATCTATTTAAATAGCCGAGTCCACTGTGATCGACAATGCTCTGAATTACAGTCAAGGGTTAGACTTTCTGAAAATAACTTGGATTTGAAAGGTGGGTTGGTTTAACAATTAAGATGATGGAAATGTGGTTTAGGATGGGGAAAAATGTTTGTTAAACTTCTTGAAAAGTTAATTATGCTTTACTTATTTCTCACGCTTTGAATCTACTTTTATTACTTGTCAAAAGTCACATTTCGCAAATATACCTTGAGCTATTCCTTTGTACCAAGCCATGCATATAGTATATTAGCTTGCATTCTCAGGCATGACTTGCTGAGTACCAAGTACTCACCCTTGCCTCAACACAATACCAGTTGAAGAGGAGACTACGCCGGCTGGAGGAGGATTTCCAAGAGGACCCGTCTACTTAGGGATGCGAGCCCGGTCGATTGCTGTGGTATCTTTGGATGGCGCCACGGGTTATTTGATTTTCATTTCTTTATTATTTCTCTTTTAATAAGTTTCGCCTTGCAAGGCATATATTTGTATCTTGGCCATAAGGTCAAGTAACCCTTTGATTATTTAAATAAAGTACTTTGATAGTATCGATTGGTATGATTGTGATATTTACCGATGTTAAGACTGTGTGCACTAGCGCGTTCCTGGACTAGTGCTGAATACACAGAGGGTCCGGATTTGCAAATTCGGGGTCCCGACATGTTAGATCTGAGATGGATGGGTAGGATTAAGCCACGTAGGATGATACTGTTGTGCGCTAGTTTAGATCTTAGCCGTTCGATTAGATTTGGACGGTGTAGATATTGTCGTGTGTCGATCGCCGGATAGTGCCGCGTCACCCAGATGCGGTGAGATGCGATCAGATCTGGACCGTTGGTTTTTGAATCAACGGCCGAGATTGCTCAGAGCCAAGCGAACTGCGTTGCACCTCGTGTGCGGGTGAACCCGTGCTGTGTGGCAGTGCACGGTGACGTCACCCATCGGGCCCGCGTGCCAGCGACTCGCGGTCCGGTGGACCCGAGCTGCACGTGGACCGGGCGCATGCACCAAGCTGATGTGGCCGCGTGTGATTGGTCCACATGTCGGTGCGGGATTAATTCGAGGATTTCCAGTAGGAAAATAATTCAAGAAAATCCGATTTAATCTTTTTAATTGATTTTCAAACTTTAAATTGCTATAACTTTTGTGTTTTAATTCCGATTTGAGTGATTCCAATTTCTAAAAAAAATTAAAATCAAGCTCTATTTGATTATGAATTTTATTTGATTTTTGGACTTGAGTTGCTTTCTGTTTTATTTATTTATTGCTATTTGTGTATCCGTTACGAGTAGACGTTGAAGTGCCCGAAGGTTTCGAAGGTGAAATTTTGACCCTGGAGCCAGCTCAAGACCAAGAACAAATAATTTTTGAAGACAAGTTATGTTTTGATCATATTGAACCTACTTTTGAAAATTATTTTGATTCAAGTTATTGCATGCTAATTCAATTAGGAAATGCTTTAATTATTTCTGGGAATTAGATAAATGCCTAGTTGCTATATGACACCTTGATTATATAATTATGTGCCATGAACCCTTTGTCACCCTAGTTGTGGATTAAATAGTTGGACATTATTACATTGCCAAGATGGGTTAATTAGACCGATATAGTATGCTTAGCCCTGCCACGTAGTCATGACATGATTTTGGATAATTAAATATTAATGTTGACTTAATGAGATATGGAACATGATTTGGAAAAGTGTCATGTGTTATTGGTGATGACGTTGATGGCACGTGGTGCATGGTAATCAACTGGGGTTGATAAAATGGTTTAGACCGGGGCAAGTGGCAAGATTGTTTCCGGTGGGCCAAGAGTGGCAACTAGGCGGATGTATTTGGTTTTTGTTGGTTTTAGAATACTTGTGAATACTTTGGTAGTCTTGCTTTGGTCACCCTAAGGACTTAACCTTGCAAGCCTTTGAACTAGGTCAATCATGCAACCGCATGTCTGGAATGGGACAAACCTAGTTGAGTAGGTTACTAATAACTTGCATGTGGTACCTCGAGGTGTCAACTATACCTCTGTGTAGTTGTATGGGGGAGCGTACCGACGCGTTGGCTAGGTACCCGTCCAACGGTTGGTTGACCTAAACTTCGCCTTTACTAAGGGAAGGGTTAGTGTGCAACAACCGGGGAGGTTCACTTGTATAGTTAGAGGTTTCCAAAAGACTTTGTTATGGACACTCGCCTTTGCGGCGTTTGACTGTATCTTGTGGGTAAAGTACATAACCTCTGCAGAGTGTAAAATCTATTCGAATAGCCGAGTCTGTGGTATTGGAAACTACCCGGGAGTCAAGGGTTAGACTTTCACAAAATAACTTGGACTTTGAAAAATGGTTGGGTTGGAAATATGAACTTAGTGTAGGATGTGAAATGCTTTACTTGTGAAATTATTGTGAAAATACTATCTTTATTATTGTTTCTACTGCTTTGCAATCTATTACTGTATGTATAAATGCTGCTTTACTACAAATAAACCGTTTAGCCATCCTTTGTAATAAGCCATGCATGTAGAATATTATAATTGCATTCTGTGTATGACTTGCTGAGTACCAAGTACTCACCCCTTGCAAACACACAACACCAGTTGAAGAGGAAGCAACGCCTGCATTGGAGGAGGAGTTCCAGGAGGAGCCAGCGAACTAGGAGAGCGAGCCCAGTCAGTTGCCTGTGGCATATGGGTTGGCGCCACGCGTTTCTTTATTTTTCCGCTGCAAATTTATTTGAGTAAGACTTAACCCAGCGATGCGTACTTTTGTAACTTGACCATAAGGTCGAGCAACCAGTTATATTTTCTTTTCAATAAAGTACTTTACTATTTCGTTGAGTATGATTATGATATGTACCGATGTTGAGACTGTGTGCACTAGCGTGATTCTAGACTAGTGCTGAATACACAGAGGGTCTGGATTTACACATCCGCGTCCCGACATCAGAGCTCGATCTGTCCCAGCCGCCTGAAGAATCGGCACAGCCGCCACTAGAATGCTCACCTCCTTATATCCCCTTTTTCTCTTGCCCTAATGGGCTGGGCGTAAAGCCCAAGAATGCAACGAGCCGATCCAAAGCCAATTACAAAGTTTAGAAAACAGCAAATTTCACAACACTTAAGGTTTTTTAGACATAAGGCTGCGAGACTCCTATACCTAAACTCGATAATACTTGGGCAGAGCCCTATTGCTCATGGGCCCTAAACGTTCGCACCTGTCGCCCATGCCTCTGGGCCGGCCCTGCAGCAACTCATCGATTATCTTCGGTTTCAATTGCTTGCTGGGGACAGGTTTCAATGGAAAACCGGATCAATGCAGTATCAAACCAGGCGGAAAACCAGACCAATGCAGCTTCAAATGAGCGTCAAACCGGCACATTACATTGTGGAGCGACGGACTAGAGATGCACGGTATGGAACTATTTAGGACAGTCGAGGAAGGAATGTTGTTGAAAAATCCGAGGTAGGGTGCTGTTCTGCGCTGCAAATTTCTCGTACAAAATTTTCAATTTGGCCACTGAAGCAGCCAGACGTGAAGAATGTTTGTGTATTTCAATTGAGAACGCACCCGATAGCCTTAGTAAGCAAATTGAAGGCCGAATGAATGCATGCCAATTGCCAAGTAATACTGACGAGGGATGTGATGCCCGACTGCTTTCATACAGTCCAGAAAGGTTACTCAAAGAGATCTAACTTGATTGATAGGCAACACAAGAAAAGAAAAGACAACCCAAACTTACAACAACACAACAATTATCTACGGTATGTTTCTGGTATTCTAAAAATGAATTACTTTGTTTGACTGTTGCTTGACCATTCAAATATAATCCAATATACTCCTACAAAATACCTATATTAGACGCATTATCACAAACAACTGTGTTAAAACTAATCACAAACGGTTTTGCTAACGCGACAGTCTAAATTACTGGATATGCTAAGACCCATCTGTGATAAGTCGATATCACATACGATTCGTGATACAAACCGTCTGTGATATCAACTTATCTGACGGGTTTTCAGCAAAACGTCTCTGTATTTCCTAGTTCCTACCAATATATAATGCAAGCCGTCTATGCGAACAAACTTGCGAAATCAGCCCAATCCTCGACAGTGAAAACAGTGATTGCTATCTTTCGTGCTCCCGTACCGTACCGCACTCCCGTACTGCTTAGGTTTAATAATCAGAAGTCGTAGTATGGGAATCAGGCGCTTGTTGTATTCGACTTGTGTATCTTCATACTGCCATCTGTAGCCTATTTCACTTCCATGAACATTGGTAATACGGTTTGCACATAAAAATTCAGTTCATATTTTCTTTTCAGGCGTAAGGCAAATCGATTCATATACAGCGTCAAGCATTCTCCAAATGAACCAAAATTATGATTAGATCAACCTCAAGGGGACTTGAAATTGACTCATCCTTAACGGGACAACGGCAGGATACCCCACTGGTGCAAGAACCCTTCCCCGGTTGTTACCTCCAGTAGCAGGAGAGCCAGCACGGCCAGCATAGCAGCCCGGCCATTCCAGGTCTCCGCGCTCTTCGTCCAGCCCCACTCCCATACAATCACCGGAGGGGGGAGCTCGTCGCGTTTCGAGTCGTATGCTGCTAGCAGTTCTTCCACGCTTCCAAGTGGCACGAGTGACTGCAAAGGCAATCCACCATACATCACTGCAAATTCTACAGCAAATAGTTTTCTTTTGTTTCTTGACTAAACAATGAATTTCAGGCTATGCTCATCTGGATGCTAATGCTGCTCCTAGGTGTGTGTGAAACAATTGGTATTTCAACTATTTTGATTTCATTTCAATGAATCAGTGCCATGCCCACCAAGAAATATCGGTCAACTTTATTTCTTTCTCCAACAATCAGATTATGATACTTTAGAAAGATATCATTGAATCTGGGAATGATTCACATAAGTTCCATCACATGCTATGAATAGTTTAATTAATCAAAATATATTACTAAAACTAGTAGATGCCATAAACGTCACTGTTATAAAGTCATAGAAGCACCTCTCTTTTTCATATTATGTATTGTCAAACAAGAATACCAAGGTTCATTCAAAATGGGCAAGTTCCAAGACAATCTTGTCAGGCGAAGCATGATCCTATCCAATGCATGCTTTTGCAGGTCACTTAATGTTGTACTTCTTTTTATTTTCTTCTGATCCTAAATCTTTAATCTTAATGCTGCCAATGAAGCAAAGCCAGCCCAATTTGCATCGATATATAATTAGTGATATGTGAGCTCATTCAATGACTAGGTTAGACTAGGAAACTCAAATTGACCCGCATTTAACTCTGAGCTATCCCAACATCTTATTGAACAAAACACATGCATATCACAAGCCGCCATCATCAAATAAAGTATAAAACAGGAATACACGAAGCAACTGAAAATGATTATACTCTGACCTATCATGCGATAGAGATAAAGAATTTTGCATGTTCTATGGTACTTGTTACCTGCCGAGCCTCAAGATTGGAAACAGCCATTGCACCAACATAAGGCAGGCTTTCAATAACAGCATCAGCAAGATCTGAAATGAATGTGGGTTCACAACCTAATGCAGGAACTCGTCCCCAGTGCTTGATGCCAGATTCTAAAGCCAACTCCTTGTACTCTACATCGATTTCCTCCAAAGTTTCAATATGCTCACTGACAAAACTGGAGGGGAAGACCAGAACAAAAGATGAGGATTATCTAAAATTGAAAAAAGAACAGTTCAAAGAAAGATGCCAAACAGCATGAAGGTTGTACGGAGCATAATGCATACAAACTATCATTTTAATCACGACAGCAGAAGACAAGTTAAGAGAAGTAATACCTAATGGGAACGGCTAGAAGGCTCTTTACCCCTCTCTGCCCAAGCTCAATAATTGTCTCATCAGTGTAGGGTTTCAGCCATTCCACTGGTCCTACTCGGCTCTGGAGATTCATGAAAAGATGTTTTTTTTTTGAAAGAATTCATGAAAAGACGTTAGTTCAGAAGAAGAGAAACCCATTAGTTCAAACTAAGACAAACGACCAATGTTCTCTGCTTCTGTAATTCCACCGATTACTTCAAATATTTGAGGGCTTGTTTCAAAGACCTGAGATAAGCAGCTATCACCCTGATGTTATGCTAATAATAATTAGGCTTCCCATTGGCTGGTGAATGCATAGGTCTACAACAACTGGATGGCTTATGTGAAATGTTTACGCGTCAATCAGATAAAAGGGTCCATTTTATACAGTCATGGGTGTGACACACACACACACACAGAGAGAGAGAGAGAGAGTGACCTGATAAGCAAGTGTACATGGATTTGTTATTCCTCTTTTTTCGAGTTCCTCCATGATAAGATCGATGCACTCTTCCATCTCTGCTTTATATGGATCACCAGCTTCTTCTACATACGCCAGAGGAACTCCGTGAGCACTGAAAAATATCATGACCTGCAAGTTTGATACCTCATCAGATATATTATTTCATTCATCAAAACTTAGCAACTGAAAGGATTACGGTTTGTCCGGATTTTGGGAAACAAATGGCTGCAAAATGGGAACAGTCTAAGACAAATCTTTGTCACTAGAAGCAATCTTCACTTAAAAGATATCATATTAATTGAGGAGGCATTGTCCAGAGACGAGAAACTTTTATAAGATGGAACTCCTCTAGGTGTCTAAAAAGTCAAATCTTCTACACTTTTTAGCAGTTCCAACCAGAGCCTCTTTTAAAATGAGTTTGCTAAAGATTATTATATCAATAATCAAGAAGAGAACATTTCAATTCTCAAGCCTGGATGTATGTACTGTTCAAAATGTTAAAGCATTAGCAGTTTGGCACACATGGAAACCTGTTTGTTCGAAGAAAAAATAACTTGCCTACTCTTCTTAACAAAAAAGAATCCTGTGTGATATTTTGTGATTAAATCAAGGAAATGGCCCCCAAGTTCACCAGCCTTCTACTATTTTTTTCAGTCAAGAGAACACAAGTGCATGCACCATGGTTCTTACCTCCTGCAGTTCTGGAAATTTTGACAGCTCCTTCTCAATCAAAGTTGCCATGGCCTTGATATATCCTTCACGTTGATACCAGGAAGGTATAACCGTATGTTGCATATTCACCAGATACTCATCCTCTCTAAAACAGCAATTAAATATGTCATTATCATCAATTTGCAAAGCAAGCAACAGCAATGGGCTATTTATCATTTCAAATTATAGTACTTGCCTGAATATGCTCTCCAATAAACGGAGACTTGAACCACTAGTTGATATGGAGAACTGGGGGTACAGAGGTAGTACAACAAGTTTTGTGATTCCATCCCGTTTTATCTATATTACAAAGAGAATAAATTAATGTCTTCTCCTAAGAAACATAAGTTGGAAATTGCGGCACTAGAAGCTAACTAATTTAGTATATCTAGAATAGCATGATATTGCATGTTAATTCATGAATGTGATACCATGACCCATCAGTGTTTGCTAGTTTCTCGTAATCTTTTTTATGTTAGAATATTTAAAACTGCATTCCAGATTCATGTACTATTGCCAATCCAAAAGGAAAAAGTCCGTTCACAAAAGAAGATCTGATTAGAGTGAACTCTCAGTTTAGGGCACTCGAGTTTCTGTTTCATGTTACTCAAAAAACAAAGGATCTATTATTGGCATACTTCTGTTGCTGAAATAATCAAACACCAGAAAATTAATCAACAAGAGAAAATAACAGAAGCAAACAAAACTATCAGATATATGGCAAGCCCCTACTTGTTCTATAGCTTCCTCAGTGAAGGGATGCCAATACCGCATTCCAACGTACACTTTAGCAGGAATATCTTTTTCACATAATGCCTTCCTCAGTGCTTCAGCCTGTACAAAGATTCCATAAAGCCATCAAATCAAACCTCATAGGATGCACATAGTTTCTGACCTAAATTTAAATAATGTTAGAAAAAGTGAGAACATGTCACTAATTCACTAAACTACTAAAGTAAATACTCCCTTCGTTCATTTTTATAAGGTGTATTTTGACTTTGCACAAGGATTAAGGTTGCACTGAAATTGAGAAAGGTATGAGAGAAAATGACTTAGATGCCCTCACTTAATTGTCTTGGAAGATGAAAGATATACTTTGTGTGGGTGGTAATAAATAAATGCATATGGTTGAGAGAGAATAAATAAGGGTATAGAAGGAAAGGCCTCATTAAACCTACATGCAAGCCTTATATTTGTGAACAAGATCATTCAAAAAATAAGCCTTATAAAAGTGAACGGAAGGAGTAACTAAAAATGCCTTATATTCAAACATTAAACCTATTGTGGACAAGAATAAAAGCTAACTGCCTAAAAATCACGTTGTCTCATAGCCAGTCACTGGAATCCCACCTGTGGCCAAGGAATAGTGAAACGGAAAAAAATATATATGTTTGCTACTCACAATATAAGATCACTCAAAGTTCCCTAGGCATATAGCCCATGAGTCGTAACAATATAGCCCAATGATCATGTATTAATCAACTGAGTGAGATGCAGCATACTGCATAACCATGCATGTTGAGAATAATTATTGCAATATTTGTTCTAATTATCTAGAATGTTATCTAAGACCCTTTGCCTCACTACTAGATGGGTTAATGACTCATCTGACAAGAATACTACCTATTTGAAGTTAAGCAAGAGAATATCCTCTTCCCTTGACCCATTTATATTTTTTCTCTAATGCTAAGTAAACATAAATATCCACGTTTCTAAGAGATTCAGTGTGCATCAGTCATGGAAATTGGCAATTCAGACAATAAAAGGTCACAATATACCTGTGCGTCAGTAATTTGTCGAAGAGGAGAACCACCACCTATGGATGCATAACCTTCCTTGCTCTTTGGTGCTCTTACAACAGATATGAATTGTGCTAGTGGCTTCTGTAGAAAGCGAAACATCCTTGGAAGACGGATAATGTCCTGTCATCATGCATTATGAGATGTCCAATGAGTAATAGAAAACAAGTTCAATAGGATACACTACTAAGATGGAGATGGCACATCTGAACATCAAAGCATTCAGTTCTCTCCCATTTTAAGCTACAACATGTATAACATGATGTCAAACTTAGACTAGCTCCAAGTTTAAATGACCTTTACATCTAAGACTTTGAAATTCGAAGAAAAATAGAAGGTTGAAAAGTATTTTGTTGCACACTTCCCGAAAAATATAAATTTCTCACCATTAATTATTTTGGCACCATAATTTGTTAAATCTGCAAAATGAAAATAAAAAATATACCAAGTGAAAAATCTTAGTGAGCTATGATTGCATTTCAGGACGGTAATTACCGGATCAGCAAAAAGATTAAACAAGAATGGCTGCACATCATCAAGGGTCTCTGGGCCTCCAAGATTCAGCAACAGAACACCAATTTGTTCATTGCCAACAAGAAGTTTTCTAAATTCAGACTGGGAAGTAAGAACTGCCTCTGATGCTGATGAATATCCTCTAAAGTGATGCCTCAAGTCAGGTGACAGTTGAGAAGACCATCTCAACTTGCATTTGCAGGCTGAAGGCTTCCTATGGTAACATTGTCCAAGACAAAGTCCTGTACGGCTACCAACTGGGCAAGATTTAATTGCACATGTCCTTGATAGATTGACCCTGTTTGGCCAAAAAAAAAATGGAAAGACCTTCAATAAGGATGCTGCAATAGCTTGAAAAGTACTTCGCTTATAAAGCATAAGATGATGTTAACATCAACTTAAAATATATTACTTGCTACACAAAGACTTTCTTAGTAATGCTCTGAGTGCTCGTCTTGATGCTGGCAACAAGGCTGCCGAGTTTTACTTAACTTAATACGATTTTTGTAATTCTGGATTAATAGTAATTAAAATGGCTTTTTCATATTAAGAAATTTTGTCTAGTGGCATTCGATCACAGAAGCCGTTGACAGCAGCATGAATCACAACAATTTGTTTTTCAAATCATGCTACTTCAACTATATGCTTAATAGGTCGATAAGTTTTGATTTGAAAAGGGGCTTAAGTCATCGGTTCCAATCCGAATAAGGGCCTTTCTTGTGGTATGGTTTCAATTAGCCTTAGAGTCTTCTATTCCGGCTAATTCCATATAGTCATAAAAAGTAGCACACAAAAGATATATCAATAAGAAACTGCTATGTGGATCATCCATAAAGAGATACTTGTTTCTGTCCAAACATCAGTTGTATCTATGTTGTAGGAGCTAAATGGTATTGGTATCCAATAAATACAGGAATGTGCAGCCCTTATACTGTGCCAAACTCGACCAGAGCATGTTATGCAAATATAAAATAAGTGAATAATCAGTCCTAGCTCAGCCCTATTAAACATTACCATCGGTTTCTAGGGACGCACCAATACTTGAAATTTTTTGTTCATATAGCTTGGATCAAGGCTACCAGCAATTTTGTTCCATAGATCAGCGTTAAGTTAACAAATAAATGACCGCTTAATTCAGCATGAGATGAAACACACCATCCACAGTACTACCCGTGGGGACAAATGAATATATAATAGATTGGAAATTCAAGGGCCAATGTTCTTCGAACCACAGTATTTAATTAGAGACTTGAGATTTGAAGGTGAGGCATACCGCCCCCAATAGAAGTGCAGCCATTCGAGATCAATCCAAGGCGCAATATGGGGACTTAAATAGCTTAACAATGTGCAGCTACGACAACCGAGCGGCAGAAATGCAATTGCTAGATTCATGAATTCGAAACAACTGAAAGGTGTTACTTGCATCAAACTGGAAACTAGAGGCACCTGATCTATCCCCTCTGTACTTGCATCAACATCTGTACTAGTGTGTCAAACAAGTTACACAGAATAACCACAGTGGGTATGGGGAAAAACTAGCCACCTGGACGAATTACGCGGAGCAGGCCTCTTGGGGAAATGGGAAGGCCCGGCCTCCACCCTCCCCACCTCCATCACGCCCCTCGTGCTCGCCTGGCTCGAGGACCACATCCCCAGCTCCCCTGCACAAAAAGCCCCCCTACAGATTAGCCACTAGTCCTCACGCGGTAGAGATTTTTCACAGCAGGAAGCCCTACGCGCGCGCGGTTACCTCAGTCAGGGGCAGGAAGGCAGGCGAGAAGGAACGGCGGCGATGCGGGTAGGAGAGCAGGGAGGACTCGCCGACGCCGGAGACGGTAGAGGGGGGAGAGAGAGAGAGAGAGAGCGCGCGCGCGTCCGTAGGACGGAGGCGTGTCGCTTCTGGCGGCACAGGACGCAGTGGAGACGAGACGAGGGCGGCCGGAGCGAGCGAGAAATAATCCGCAACGGTTGGTCCGTGCGTTTTTCCTGGGTTTCGTTTTTTTTCCGGGCGGCTCCGCGATATATCGCGAGGGGCTTCGCCGCGTGCTCACCGGGAGGGACGTGGTGCTGCGTTACTGACAGTTTGGACCCACTTAACGTGTGGGTCAACGTGTCAGTCGGAGTTTGGATCTGCGCGTTAGGAGGTGGGAGGTCGGTGTTGGGTGCGGTGGCGGCTTCGTTGTCCTGCCGATTATTATTCTACCCTTGCGACAGGGACGGTGGGAGTGTGAGGGGCGCAGGAAAAACTATCTGGATTTATTCGTTCCAGCCCCTTCGGTGTCGATTAATTCGCCATGTGTCCTACCTCTTCAGAATCGAAGTCAGAAATTACTAGTACTAGTTATATGCCCGTGCGTTGCTACGAAAAACAAAATTGATAACGAAAAATAAAGATTAAAAAATAAAAAAAATACTATTTCATAAGATCAAACATCTATCTTTAACGCTTCGTTTCTTGCAAAAGCTGGCTAATTAAAGCAACGCTTCGTTTCTTGCGTAGGGCAATTAAGCAGGGCAATTAATGTGACGTGGGACGAAACTCTCACTTTATATAGTAGAGACTAGTAGTACCTTAAACAAAGTTGGAAGGATTCCCAGAAGCAGAGGCTCTCCTCGTCACCCCCTCCTTTCCTCTAGCCTCTATTTTCAAAAAAAAACTCTAAGTCCTATAAATCACGGATAAGTTCTTTTATTTTACAAAGAGGTCTTTTTTGATTTTTTGTGAGGGAAAAAGACATTTTCACGGTTCGCGTTTAGATGCCCCGTTCACCGTTTTACGAAAAGAAGCTCCTGTTAAATACGGATCACGAACGAGTCCTTTTCTAGTTTTTCAGGATAGCGATCAGGTCCAAAAATATAACAAATATGGCACTATTTCTTACGTCTAAGTCATTTCTCCGTTTTTCTCTGAAAAAATGTTTTCGTTGACCGTTTTTTCTAAAAAAAAAATGCAAATTTATTTCCCGTTCATCGTTTCTCTGTTTCGGTCCGAAAAAATGTTTTCGTTATCCGTTTTTTCTCCAAACACCGAAAAAATATTTTAGTAGTCCATTTTCCCTAAAAAAATGAAAAATCGTTTTTCGTTCATCCTTTCTTCGTTCGCGCACGCGCCGTGCGACGCTTTTTTGTTTTCGTGCTCCAATTTTCCTTAAAAAAACACAAATCCGTTTTTCATTCGCCCTTCTTCCATTTTTGCCGAAAAAAAATATTTTCATGATCTGTTTTTTATTCAGAGCCCGTTTTTCTTTCGCCCTTCCTCCGTTTTTGCCGGAAAAAAATATTTCTGTGGTCCGTTTTTTCTTCGGAGCCCCAAAAAATATTTGCGTAGCCCATTTTTTCCTAAAAAAAACAAATTCGTTTTTCATTCACGCACACGGTTCAGTCTCAACGGCTTCTCGAACCTCCAAAATTTTGGAGATACGTCTGAGTCTATTTTTTTCACCCGAAAAAAATGCAAAATCATTTTCCATTCGCGCGCGCGACGTGCGTCGCGTTTACAGTTTCTATATTATTTGCAAACACTAACTTACGCAATGAAAATTTTGAAAGCAAACACTAACTCTTCGATTTTTTGCTACCTCATCTCATAAATTTCTATATTATTCGCAAACACTAGCTTACGCAGCGTGCCGCCGCGTGCACGTTTCTAGTAGTATTCATTTGAGTTATGGTTGTAAGTAAGGTTCAAAATCCCCGCCAAAATCTTGGGTTTCAGCTCCTTGAAATATGCAGTAATTTTAGAAATGTTGGCAAAAATTTTCCGAAATTTAATGTACTTTGACTAGATTTTAAGTTTTTTGGACCAGACTTGGGATAATAAATCTTAAAAATGTCATATTTCATAAAAAATTTTGAAAAAACAAAATTTCGAGATGTTGTATAAAAATTATAGCTGTCAGATTTTCATAAAAATGTACAAAATTGATCATGCTCTGAAAAATTTATGGTACCATCTTTAGTAGTCTAGGATCATCTAGAAAAAATTTTAAAAGAATTGAACTTCATTTGTTATATTTGAAAAATAAAAAATAGAAGGAATATAATGAGACAGTAACATTGTTAGAATTTTATAAATTCTCTAGAGTGTGATCATGATCCAAAAATTTTAAGAGAGCTTAAACATTTTCTCATAACTCTTCTCTGAAAGTTTTAGAAATTCTAAACCTGTTTGAGCTGTTCAATGAAGTTATGATCCAAAATTGTACGTGGAAGCTTTTATCGGGACAACAACATTGTCAAAAAATTTAAAAATTGCTCAAGATTGGTCATCATTTGAAAATTTTATGAAAATATTAGTGATGCGTCAGGACCATCCACAAAAAATTTCAAAACTTTTTAACTTGGTTTCGATCGCTATGGTCCAAAAACGAAATTTGAAACCTACCGTAAGTTAGCTCATAGCATCAGTGATGTGTCGCCCTGTTTTTTTTCAGAGTATTTTGCTGTGCATGTTGAAAATTTCAAACTCCGTTGGTTGTTGACTAATGACAGGTGGTGTGAACTGGAGCTAGAGGCCCAGAACAGGTCAACATAATTAGTAGCCGATTCAGACATCAAAAACCTACTAGTGGACAACTTGGACAAATGCTCCTTAGGGCATTCCCAACCCTCCACCTCAGCTAGTGTCCATAGAATTAATTACGTTGCCAACTAAGCAAAAATCTGATGTGGCATAGGAATTAAAGAAGGGAGAGAAGGAAAAACCAAGAAACCATGTCTCATGCAAGAAACTAGGTTGACACGGGCACCAAGGCGCAAGAAACCAGCAAAATATGCATTGGACGTTTCTGCGCGCTGATCAAGGTGTGTTTGTGGTGCATGCATTGGTTTATTGCTCATGCATTAGTTTATTGCTCTCTCTCTCCTCTAGACACTGCTTATGGAAACTATGGGTTGTGAAACTATACATTGATTTATTACTCTCTTTCTTCTCTAGACACTGGTCATGGAAACTTTGGGTTGGGACTGCCCTTAGGATCAGTACGACGCGGATGATGCAATCAATTGTGGAGAACTAAATGCAAGTATTGAGCGAGGAACACAAATGAGGGAACCAGCTTCATGAAGCAAGTGCTTCAACTGCACCTTTCTTGAGAAATGGATCATGCAGAACAAATAATATCACAGCCAAGCAAGAACCCTTCAGTTCTGCAGAATCGTTTCCTAGACACTCCAAGTAAGAGGTCAAACAGACAACTGTGCCTGCCCAGCTGCTGTATGCACAAAGGAAAAGAAAAAGAAAAAAAATTCAATGTTGAGACTAAGATTTAAACCCACCACCAATGAACTTTGCGACGATTAATAACTCTCCGTTGGAGACAGCCCAGCATATCAAGTGCATGGCAATTGGCAGTGTCGAGCATGGTCCAAAATCTCGACAAAATTTTGAAAATCTCAGTTGAGATCTTAGATTTTGGTCCTCTCGAGACCCTAAATCTTGGCTGGATAAAATTTAAAAAAAAAATCAAAAATACTATAATCTCAAAAATCTCATGAGATCTCGGCAATTTTGGTCGAAATCTCAGACATTTTGACCGGATTTTAATTTTTGTAGGCTGAATTTTATTGAATTTAGGGTCAAAACCATCCATAAAAATTTTAAAAAAATTAATGTGTTTTTTATCATTTTTCGATTGGTTCAAGTTAACTGCGATCTCGGTAATTTTGACCGAAATCTCGGTGATTTCGGCTGGAATCTCGAAATTCCCAATTGAAAAATAAACTGGATTTGAAATTTGATTTTTGGATTTCATCCGAATTTTGTCTAAAATTCCGAGATCTCGTCGAAATTTCGGATTTTGGCCACCTCTAAGATATATACCGAAAACGAAATTTGGAACCTTAGTGTCGAGTGTTGACGCCGCATCATCTGACAAGTTGAGTGGTTGCATATGTTCGTGGGTAACTGGTACTCTCTTCGGGCATAAATAGTTTAACTACTAATTTTTATTATATTGTATTTATAAAATTCAATAAAATAAGAATATTATGAAAATAAATTTTGAGATAAATCAATTCATATGATTTTTATGTATCTAATTTAATGTTTAGAAAGATACTCACCGTTGAAAGTTTAAGTGGAGGGACGAGGAAAACTGGTGGGAGTAATAAGTAAAGCAATTGAGTGCTTTCTTGAACGTAGGGCCGTACTCGCCGTCTTAGCTCAGCCGGTAGAGCGCATGGCTTTTAACCATGTGGTCGTGGGTTCGATTCCCACAGACGGCGACTATTCGTTGTTGCGTGTCGTATGTGAGTGTTCGATTCTTCTCTGAAGATATTACAGTGTGCTAAACCGTGTGCCGTTTTCTCCTAAAGAAATGGTCATTGACGCATCTTTTTTTTTGCTCTTGCGACGAAGATCCCTCTAGTTTACATGGTTACAACTCACAACGTTGAATGTTCACTAATTTTGTGTGCCTTAAAGTTAATACTTGAGAAAATCTTGCATGCAGGTTGCAACAAAAGCAGGATAACACACGGCTGCAAAAGACATTGCGTGGAAACCTGCAGAAATGATCTCGACAGGGAGACAAGTTTCAACCTTCCGCACAGCTGCAAACTGGGAATCCAACACACGGGGCATCTGCAAGCGGCACACGCTGCTGAAACCTCAACGCTGGCCGGAACGACGTCCATTCACGATTTCATACTTCATCAAGCAAGCGGCAAACCCTCACCTCCAACCACCACATGCAGGGTTCCTAGCCTCGAACATACAAGACAAACGCCGGGCTTGCAGAGCGTGCCAGTCAATTTGACCTAAAATTGACAAGGGAAAAATCGTGGAATCAATCAGAGCCGATAAATGGATGATTATCGGTTTAACACCGGTCGGCTAATAGCCGATCAGGAGATAACTAGATCAACCAGTTACGGTTAATCCGGGGGTAAAGGTAGATCGACTTTGAAAGGCGATGTGCAACAAACAAAGCAGATCGAACCTGAAAAACAAGTCGACGAGAGCAACAAATCGGCGATGCGCAACTCTTATTGATCTCGATGACTTACAGAGGAAAGATTGCTACGAACTAGAAACGGGAAAATTGTAAATAGGGTTGTGTTGATTGATTGGCTGATTGTCTCTTTCGCCTCATAGTCCGCCCCCTTTTATACCACTTCGGCCGATACGAGTTCTGCATGGATACGGCAACTATATCCGTATTGGCTCTAGATCCGATTTCCTTTTCCTTATCGGCGATGGATTCCTTGTTGGTACCGGTTTACAGACTCTATATTTGAATTGGGCCGATTTTACCACGTACGCCGAATTTTGGTGCAAACATATGCCCCCCATTTTTGGAAGACAACTTGTTGTTTTTCAAAAATCATGCCCTGATATGATCGGCTTTGAAATCGGCTTCTAAGGGATACCTCCTCGATGCCTGCCCCATTAATGGCGCCACCAAAATCTTGGTGCGCTTTTAATGCAAAAAATGTTCCCGCTTGTTTGCTTCTTTTACTGCGGTATAAATATGCGGGTCCCCCACGGTCATTGATACACCCTCACGCTCTCGAATTGACAGCAATCGGCTTCCTTCCTCTTCATCTGTTCATCTTTCCGAGTCGACTGAATGGACTCTTCTCATGTACTTATCCCAATTCCCAATAGTGATGATCAGTTTTACTTGGGCCCGGTAGGCAGCGTAGGAGCCAATGCAGTCATTAATCAAGAGATCCCTCGTATTGCTTTATCGGCCGCTGGTTATAACGTAGAAGGATGGAGCAAGAGATTTAGAGCTTGGCCGACTCCACTAAAGGGATGGAGGTCTTGGTACATCAGAGTTTCGCCCCAGAAACGGACAGAATGGGGTAGAATGGGAATATCTGAGTGCCTCCCGTTAAGCTTAGCCGATCCAGAAGCCAACGAGCCCTTGGTGGCCACGGCCTGTTACTTTTGGTCGGATTCTTTCAATGCTTTCCTTTTCCCGACTGATCCTATCGGTCCAACTCTTATGGATATGGCGCATTTGTGTTGCCTCAGGCCCGATGGGGAATAGCTATTGGCTTTCAGTGGCAAGCCCGTATACAAACTTATCCACAAGAAGGGCGAGGGATGGCGCAAATATATTCAGAATAATAACAAAGTCATCGGGCCTGTATCCGACGAGGAGCACGTAGCTTTTCTTAACTTGTGGTTGGACAGGTGCTTGTTTTGTGAGCTTCCCTCGGGCCGACACAGGTCTACCAAATTATAGCGGAGCAATTAGTAGAAGGTCGTCGGCTTGCTTTGGGGAAGACTTTGCTAGGGGCAGTCTTCCAAACGATGCATGTGATTCGAAGCAGACTCTTCTCTGGTTTCTCCAAGTTCGTCGTTAGTAACATCGGAGGGCCCTTATGGTTTATACAATTATGGCTGCACTGCTTGTTTAGCCGATCTCTAATCCTCGACCCCTTGGAGGATCCAGGATTCCCTCGAGAAGATTACCCTGAAGAATCAACCCCCACGTACACCGCTAGCCGATCTTATGGGGAGAAATACATGATGTGTTCTGCTGGAGAAGTGAAAATGTCAGCCACCGGTTTTTACAAGTACATGTCCTTTTTCTTAAACTTGACCCGTGCCGATTTTGGCCAACAAGATTTTTCAGCTATTCAAATGTAGCCGATTTTCCTCGCCCGACCTTTTTCCGTTTGGAGGCCGACATCTCTTCTATGTCCCAGTCTTCCCTCGATCTTTTCAGGTTCTTTATTTCTCCCAGTATCCTTCACGCAGGACTGAGCACGAGAAATAGAACTTTTCAGCCGTTTTATGAGTTTTACCACCCCTCGGTTTACGCCCGCCAACTAGGCTTTGGTCAAGTTATTCCTAGCCTTCCCCTTCTTGATCGTGTCCAGCCTAGGACAAAGGTTACTAACTCAACGGCTGCTGAGGTGGTTCTTGAATTAGCCGACGAACTTCAAGTTTCAAGACTCCAACATTTTGTCCTTAACACTCGTCGATCCATCCGATATACAACCTGGTGGTCCTCCGTGGCCGAAGCTCTTCTCCTAGACAGAACTCCATCGGCCATCCTTTCTCTTTTCTTGCCCGAATATAATGAGCCGACAGTAATTCCCAGTACTTCACATGAAGAAAGTAGCTCTTCAGGCTACACTAACTCGTCGATAGCTGTAGAGGTACTAATTTTTCACATTCGAATACAACTTTTCCCTTGCATCTCTATATCGGTTGATCCATACTATACCTCTTTTTCCAGGCTCAGTCATCCAAGAAGACAGGAAGCAAGAGGGCAGCTTCGTCGGTTCCATCTGGTGGTGTCCAGTCCACTAGAAGGCCAGGCCAATCGATAGGCCTCACCGGATACGCTTCTGGTACCTGGGGAGTGGACAGCCCCTCATTGTCCGATATTGCGAACTGACGCTCATCGAGTAGGTGACTTGATCGTATGCATCCCTCTTTCAAGTTGTGTTGTAGCACTGACCGATTTGCTTTTTCAGAGCGGACCAAAAAATACAGAGTCACTGTGAAAAAACCTGTCCAGGCTGCAGAAGGGCGCGTCGAGAATTCTCCGGGTGGATCGGCTGCTAAGGTATATTATTCTGACTGGGTCATTCTCCTTGGTGCCTTCTATTTTTGGTGATTGATTATTTCTTCAACAGTCATCGTCAGTCCAAGTGGCCACCGTCCTGGCCGATCTTCAAGGGGGGACAACGGCTACGCCTCCTCAGGCTCCGGTGCTAGCTCCGATCTCGACATCAGACCCGGTCGGCGACGCCGCGGCCTCACTTCCGCTTCCGGCACTAGCTGCGACGCCCTCCTCTCCTGCTTTATCTACAAATCCAGCCAATCTGCTGGGATTTTCATTGGATGAATTGGACAATCCGGAGATATTGGCCACCGATGATTATCTGGCCAATGTTCGCCGCATCATCGATGCATCAGCTGAAGTATCTGCTGTTGTTACCTCGGCGCCAGGTATGCAAGATTGCCTTAATCGCCTTCTTCATGAGGTTTTGCAGCCTGAGGCCCGGCTCTTGGCGAACACTCGGTCTTTAAGAACTGCCATGACCGCCATGCAAGCCGATCTCCCCCCTGAGGCCATGAAGGCTTTACTGGATGTCTGTCATTTGGACGACCGGAGGGGGGAGGTGGAAGCAGCTCGATCCAGGATTGCCTAGAGAGAATCCCAACAAGCCGACCAGCGACTTCTGGATGAACTAGTAGCTGATGCTATGCTCAAGAAGAAGGAATATGATGAAGGATCCGCAACCCTGAAACTGGCTAAGGGGCGCGTCCAAGAGCTGGTATCGGCCAAGAAAAAACTTGAAGAGCAGTTGGCCTTAGTTACAAAGGAACTCGCCGACTGCCAGGTGAAAACTGCTAAGTCAACTTCTTCCCTGGCGAACAAAAAACAGCAGATCGGTGAAATATTTGCAAAGATCAAGCTCCAATCGGCCAAGGTGACTCCCATCCCCGACAATGCAGTAGCTGATGAACGGCTTGTGGATGGTGTCCAAGCAATCATCAGTAAAGCAGCGGCAGCACTCTCAGGCTTAGGAGCCCATTTTCCCGGGTCGGGGTTGTAATCTCTAAGTTTAACTCATGTTTATTCGTTGCTCGTGGTCAGATACAGGTTGAAACTTGTGGTTGTAACTTTTGGATAGTTGGGGTGTGACAGTCTTATCATCGGCTTAGATAGCCGATTGTTTTAATGCCTTTCGCTTTATCTATATTGATTGGATGTGTCTACGCCCCGATCCATACGCTAGGATAGTACGGCTTCAAGTATTTCCCGTTGATCGCTTTTGGCAACACGTATCCTTCGAGAGTTTTGAGTATGTACAAGTTACCATCAGTTAGCCGATTTATTTTATATGGGCCCTCCCACGTTGGAGACCACTTACCAAATCGACTATCTTTAGAACCGACGGGCAATACAGTTTTCCACACTAAATCGGCTTGATAGAAGGATTTCGGCACCACCTTCTTGTTGTAAGATCTGGCGACTATTTCCTTGTTCCTTTTAAGCCAATTCAGCGTGGTCAGCCTTAATTCCGCCAAGTCATCCAAATTATCCAGCATCAAGTGTTTGTATTCATCAACCGATAAATTATCTTACTCAGATACCCTGACCGAGTCGATGTTGATTTCCACGGGCAAAATGGCCTCTTGTCCATATACTAGCTGAAAGGGTGACAGCTTAGTCGATCCATGGTAAGATAGCCGATAGGCCCATAAAGCCTCCGATAACGTTGAGTGCCAGTTCCTTGGTTTTTCTTCGATTTTTCTTTTTATTAGCTTTATCAATGTTTTGTTTGATGACTCGGCCTGCCCATTGGCTTGAGCGTAATAGGGTGAAGAGTTGAGTAATCTGATACCCAAGATTTTCGCGAAGTCTTGGAATTATTTTGACATGAATACCATCCCCTGATCGGTCGTGATTGTTTGTGGGATTCCAAATCTGTGGATGATATGTTCGTTGACAAACTTGATTACTTCTGCACTTGTGACCTTTTTGAGTGGTATGGCCTCCACCCACTTTGAAAAATAGTCCGTTGCTGCAAGAATAAACTTATGACCCCTGCTAGATGTCGGGAATATTTGGCCGATTGCGTCACTATACCCCATCCCCTAAACGGCCACGGTTTGACGATCGAATACAAAACCGATGCTGGTACTGATTGTATATTACCAAACTTTTGGCATGTCTGGCATCCTTTGTAATACTTGAAGCAATCTTCTAACATTGTTGGCCAAAAATATCATGTGCGTCTTAGCATCCATTTCATTTTGTGAGCCGATTGGTGTGACCCACAAATCCCCTCATGGACTTCTCCCATTGCTATCTTGGCTTCCTCAGTCCCAAGACATCTTAGCAATAAATCTTCCATGGTTCGGAAGTACAATGTATCCTCCAGTACTACGTACTTCAATGCTTTGCGCCGGACCTTCCTTTCGGTTGGCTTAGTCGGATCCAACAAATAATCCCTTATCTCTGTTCTCCAGTCGCAGGTTGAGCACACATAACTGACTCGTTGCTTAATTCGGTCGATTCCTGTCGGCTTTGACCTTTATACCCTGATGCCCACTGTGCCAGTAGGTTTGCTTTACCGTTGATCTTTCTAGGGATATGTTCTATGGAGAACGTTGTAAATGTCTCGACAACTTGGAGGCATTGATGCAGATACTGAGCCAGTATCTCATCGTTGCATCGGTATTCCCCTTTGACCTACTGTATGATCAACATTGAATCCCCAAAGGCTTCTACGTCACTTATCCTCATGCCTTCTAGCAGCTGTAACCCTTTGAGCAGCGCTTCATACTTTGCTTGATTGTTTGTAACATCGGCCATTAAGCCGATACATGAATTCGAATTCTTGTTCTTTGGGTGAGATTAATACTATGCCGATGCCTTCACCCTCCTGGCAAACTGATCCGTCAAAGTACAGTCGCCAAGGAGTGACACCGGCTATTCCAGTTAACGTGGCACTTACTTTGAGGAAATCGGCTATAACCTGTCCTTTGACGGATTTAGCCGATTCGTATGTTAGGTCGAACTCGGTTAAAGCATATGCCCATTTGCCGAGTTGACCTCGTAGAATTGGTGCGGATAGTATATACTTAATGACGTCAGTTTTACATACTATAGTGCATCTTGATGCCAGGATGTAGTGCCTCAATTTTGTGCAAGCGAAGTACAAAGACAAGCATAATTTTTCCACAAGGGGGTACCTGATTTCAGCATCTAAAAGTCGTCGGCTTAAGTAAAATATGACTTGTTCTTTGCCATAAGCTTCCCGCGTGAGGACGACTCCTACTGCTTCTTCTTCAACCGATATGTACATCCTGAAAGGTAAATCACTTTTTGGCGCAACCAAAACCGGAGGTTTCATTAGATAGCTTTTTATATCATCAAAAGCTTTTTGTTGATCGGTTCCCCACACAAACTCTTGGTTTCCCTTTAGTTTCAACAATGGGGTGAAGGCGCAAATTTGACCGGACAAATTTTAAATGAAGCGCCGCAGGTAATTAATCTTACCGATTAATATCTGCAACTCTTTTTTATTTGTCGGTGGCTTAGTATCGGCTATGGCTTTGACTTTTGCTTGATTCACTTCTATTCCTTTTTCATGCACCGTGAACCCGAGGAATTGTCCAGCCGATACTCCAAAAGCGCATTTGAGCGGATTCATCTTCAGCCCATGTGCTCTTGTGCTTTCAAACATTTTTTCCAAATCGGCTAAGTGTTGCCAGTCTCCTTTTGATTTCACTACGACATCATCGATGTAGATTTCTACAGTATGGCCGATTAAGTTGTGGAAAATATGGTTCATAGCATGTTGGTATGTGGCCCCAGAGCGTTTTTCAAGCTGAATGTCATGACGGTCCATTCGTAGAGCCCTAAAGCCCCTGGGCATCGAAAGGCCG
This sequence comes from Rhipidocladum racemiflorum, assembly GCA_036346355.1. Taxonomy (NCBI): domain Eukaryota; kingdom Viridiplantae; phylum Streptophyta; class Magnoliopsida; order Poales; family Poaceae; genus Rhipidocladum; species Rhipidocladum racemiflorum. The sequence continues at coordinate 30,112,884 of CM070571.1, forward strand.
TTTTGGGTATATCGGCTTCAGCCATAAATATTTGGTTATACCCGGCATTCCCATCAAGGAAGCTTATGATTTTATTCCCGGATGCAACATCGATAAGCATATCGGCTATTGGCATCGGGTACTCGTCTTTTGGCGTGGCTTTATTCAAATCCCTAAAATCTACGCATACCCTCAGCTTACCGTTCTTCTTTTTTACAGGAACGATATTTGAGACCCACTCAGCGTATCGGCAAGGCCTGATAAACTTGGCTTCTAACAATCGTTCTACTTCCTCTTTTATGGCATCGTGTAGTGTGGGATTAAATCGCCTCAGATATTGTTTAAATGGCCGATACCCAACTTTTATAGGTAGCCGATGCTCGACAAGCCTTAAACCTGGCATTCGTAGTATTCCCATGCAAAACAATCCTTATACTTTCTAAGTATGTCGACCAACTTTGCTTTATATTCTGGATCTAGTTTAGTACTTACATAAGTTGGCCTTTTCCTATCGCCTTGTCCAATGTCAACTTCTTCGAGCGGATCGACGGAGGTAAATCCTTGCCCTCGTCTTTCTTCTTCGAAGTCTTCGATAGCTTCTTCGTACTCTATTTCTCGCCGATAGCTCCTCATCTTTTCCTGTAACTCTGTCATGGTCTTGGACTCCATCTTCTCACAACTTCATCCGTCCGATCAAACGTATTGGGTTTGACGTTGATCGGCTTTAAACCTGATTTCCCAATGCAGATGAAATCGCAATCGTCCAAAAACTTTCCTGATATGCATTCGGCTTCTTCGTGTTGCCAATTAGCATCAGGGCTGGCCATGGCGATATGAGCCGATGTATCGGCCGATACGACTTCAACTTCATCATTATTCCACTGCACGAGCTTCTGATGCATAGTTGACGGAATGCAGCAATTAGCGTGGATCCAATCTCGCCCAAGGAGCACACTGTAACTGCCTTTAGCCTCAATCATAAAGAACGCAGCCGGCAGTGTCGTATTACCGACAATTAACTCTGTCATCATCACCCCTTTCGCTTCGGTGGGATCTCCTGTGAAATCGTTCAACACCATGTTGGTTTTGATTAGGTCTCCGTCGGCTTTACCCAACTTTCTGAACGTGCTTAAGGTCATCAGGTTCACTGTGGCTCCGCCGTTGACTAACATCCTTGATATCGGTCGGCCATTGATGTACCCTTTGAGATACAACGGCTTCAAATGCCGTTGCATGTCCTGAGGTTTCTCGAATACGGCATCCTGCGCACCAAGGCACAACTGGGCGAACACCCCCTCAGCCGATTCCACCTCAGTCCTGAATTCTGCAGGTAATGTGAATACCATGTTGATATCCATCGGTGGTGTGCCGTCTCTAATCATTGGAGATCCGAAATCGACCGATTGTTCCGAATCACTATTGGCTTGATCTTTCTTTTTCCACTCCTGTCTTATGGCGGGTATTGGCCAAAGCTTACTGAAAATCTGATCCCGTTCTCTTTCTGTTCTGGTTTCTCTTTCTTCCTGTGTCTTTAGTCGCTGGAGACACCTGCGCTGTGATTTGCTGAGTCTCGAAGGACACCACCTAGGTTTGGGTTCAATCGGCTTTTGAATTTTCCTAGCCAGATTACTTGCTTCGCCGATAGGTTCTGGCTCGGCAGTAGTGCCGGAAATTGGCGCTTGAGGGGTTTTGGAGTATTCGCCCTTTTCTGGTATTGACAACCTCTCATGGACTAGCCTTCTGTTTTTTGGCCCCAGTCGATCACGTACTGGCTTGGACAACCTGTCCTTGGCCGACTGGTTTGACCAATCCCTGAATGGGTGTTGCATGGGGCATGACTGTACTGTGGGTAGGGTCATCCCCTTCTCCCAGCAAAACTGCCAGAAAAGACATTGCCAATGAGCTTCTTCTTCATTGCTTAGTCAATAACAGCCATTCGGCCGATAACGCTCGTTTGATCATCAAATATTTGGCCGATGGAAAAAGCTCGGCCGATGGTAACTTTGCCGCCGATGGCTTATCTTTTCATATTTTTCCAAGAGTTGGGAGAAGGTTGGTTTTGGTTTGAGATTGGGTCTTCTTGGCGAAGTTCTCTCCGCCTTGTACCATTTTCCAATCTCCAATTCTCCCTTCGGCTTCACGGTCCTTGAGCTTCGACCACTACGGTCGGCCTCTATTTGTATTGAACCGATAGTGATCTGCACTGTTTCGTCCCCATTAGTGCGAGACCGGACCCCGATTTTCTGCGCCGGCTTGGTGTCCTCGTCCATAGGTTCTTTTCCCTTTTCTGAGCATTGGGCCATGTTGACTTGGAAAGGATTCACATCTATCTACATAGTTGATTCGTCCGCAAACTTCAATCGTCCATCAGTAATAGCCGATTGAATCTGTTGCCAAAAGATATTACAATCATTAGTATTGTGCGAAAAAGAATGATGCCATTTGCAATATCTTCTTTTTCTGATCTCATCAGCTGATGGAATGACGTGACCTTTCGGTAATTTTACAAGTTTTTCCTGCAACAATAAATCAAATATTCTATCGCACTTGGACAAGTCAAAGGAATATTTAACCTCCATTTTATTCTTCGTCGGTTTAAGCCAAGAGCAAACGAGTGGTTTTTTCGGACCCTTGGTCCACTCGGCTATATTCACGTCCGCTTCATTGTCTTCGGATATTTCGTTTGAGCTACACTCGACCATGTTTACTTTACCTTTTTCACCATTATTAGCCCTAAACTTGTCCTTAAACCCTTTGTCTGAATATCGGCTTTCTTGTGCCGATAAACGATGGAGCAAATGGCCCAAGTCGGTGAACTCTTGCCCCGTGAATTTCTCCCTCAGAGGCGGAATTAACCCTTGAAACGCCAAATCGGCCAATTGATCGTCGGGTAACATGACACTAAAACATTTATTTCGCACATCTCTGAACCTCCTAATGTAATCGGAAACGGACTCGCCGAATTTCTGTCTGACCGAACTTAGATCAGAAATCCTCAGTTCAGTAGTCCCGGAGAAGAAGTATTCGTGAAATCGGCTTTCCAATTCGTTCCAAACATGGACCGAATTCGGTGGTAAATTAGTGAACCATGTAAATGCTGTTCCCGACAAGGACAACGGGAACAATCTGATTTTTAATCTGTCGGACTGGGCTGCTTCGCCGCATTGAGCAATAAATCGTCCAACGTATTCTAAAGTGGTTACGGAATCGTCGCCCGAAAACTTCGCGAAATCTGGAATCCTATAGTTATGTGGGTAGGGCATGCGGTCGATGTAATCTGGGTATGGTTTCCTATATCTGATGACCCTTCTCCTGGGCTGCAAACCAAACTTCTCCCTCAAAACAGCAGCGATCTGCTCTGCCCAGTTGATATTATCGGCTTGTGGCGCTACATGGCCTGGCCAGTTATCGTAGTTTACGCCCTGCCCCCCGAGTGCAAACTCGGGCTGTCGGCCGAACCGTGTCGCCGGACACCTGGGCAATTGATCATAATCATTATCTCTTATAGCCGATACTTCAGGTGCAGGTGGATAAGGTTTGTCATACGAGACAATCTTGTGTGGGGCTTGATGTCTGGGTATAGTCCTTTGGACTGGAGGGACCCTGCCTACGTCAATTGGCCTAGAAGCCGATTGACCGAGCCCGCTAACCGATGGCACATTGGGTAGGTTCATGTTTAGCTTAGCCCCATCCGTGTGCCCGTGGTAATGTGCAACTCCATCTACATGGATGCTAGGTTTTAACACAGTAGGTTGGGTCGGCATCATTAGGGGTATTGGAACCGACGCATTTACTGTGTCTGTTTTCAGTGGTATTGAGTACACTGGGTACGTTGGTAGGGATTGTAACGGGTCTAGCAGACTCCTAGATACGGCCAACTCCTGAGCAATCGTTTTGACGCTGTTTTCGATCATCGGCTTTAGCGTGGAGACTAGAGCAGATGATTGATTTATCAATGCATGATGTACCGACTGCTCAATCATATTGGATAAATCAGCTTGACCGGGTATATATCGGCTTACCGGGTCAACAGGGGAATCGCTGATGGAATTGATGATTGGAAGCGCAACCTTTTGGGTGACTCCCCGCCGTGTTTTCTGGAAGCACTTTAACATCATCTCTTCCATTGCTGCTTTTCGATCTTCAATTTCTTTCTGCTGTTCAGGAGTTAAATCGACCAGTGTAAGCACGATTATCGTCTCCGTATTGATGTCGACGGTAGATGCTGATTTTCCAGTCGACGACGTGATTGACTTCCTTGTGTCCCACTGGGCGTGCCAAAATATGTTCGCGCTAAAAACGTGATGCAGGGTTCCTAGCCTCGAACATACAAGACAAACGCCGGGTTTGCAGAGCGTGCCAGTCAATTTGACCTAAAATTGACAAGGGAAAAATCATGGAATCAATCAGAGCCGATAAATGGATGATTATCGGCTTAACACCGGTCGTCTAATAGCCAATCAGGAGATAACTAGATCAACCAGTTACGGTTAATCCGGGGGTAAAGGTAGATCGACTTTGAAAGGCGATGCGCAACAAACAAAGCAGATCGAACCTGAAAAACAAGTTGACGAGAGCAACAAATCGGCGATGCGCAACTCTTATTGATCTCGATGACTTACAGAGGAAAGATTGCTACGAACTAGAAACGGAAAAATTGTAAATAGGGTTGTGTTGATTGATTGGCTGATTGTCTCTTTCGCCTCATAGTTCGCCCCCTTTTATACCACTTCGGCCGATCCAAGTCCTGCATGGATACGACAACTATATCTGTATCGGCTCTAGATCCGATTTCCTTTTCCTTATCGGCGACGGATTCCTTGTTGGTACCGGTTTACAGACTCTATATTTGAATTGGGCCGATTTTACCACGTACGCCGAATTTTGGTGCAAACAGCACCACACGCTCAATCTCAGGCTACGAGATCATACTTGTCGCACGCGGGCGGCACGACGTCCAGCCGCATCATGCTCCTGTACTGCGCGGGCACCGGCGCACCGGCACGCACGCAGAGCTCGACGACGGCGGGGGCCTTGCCGTAGTACCTCTTGAGCTCGTTGGCGAGCGGCGCGGCGTCGCCTACGGTGAGGTCTCGGACGTGCCAGACGTGGTTCGGTCGGACCAGGTCATCCACCATGGCCTCCTGCCATGCGTGCTGGCCATCCCGCTGCTGGTGCTTGGTGGCCTTGCACATCCTCACCGTGTGCCCTTTGGGCCCGACTTGCACCTTCGGGCAGTACCCGCAGGTGACCACGTCGTACTTGCGCATCAGCCTCGCCGCACCCAACCGCATGTGACGCATATCCAGCCAGGACTGCAGCGTCCTGCAGCTCAGCTCGCTCACTGCGAGCACCGGCTGACGAAGAACTTCGGCTCTACCTGTTTTTGCTCTTCTAACGCCTGCTGGAACTGAAGTCTTTTCTTTTCTTTTCTTTTTTCAAATCTAACCCATACGAACATGTTCTTGACCGCAGAAGCAACGGATCACCTATTGTTCTCTTGTATCGTGATAAAATGCTGGCAACAGCCTCCATGTCAGCAGGTTGGGCAACCAGGGCGGTAGGATAGGCCCACCGGTCTGCCGAGCTCCTCTTGCTCGGCATCGCATCCACTGGACTGCCGAGCTGCTGTTGCTCAACAACATGTCCATCGAACTTACTTAATTAATCACCTACGTAATTAATCACATGTGCCATCCTGGCGAGGCATGGTTGCTCGGCAAGGAACTTCCGAGCTATCCGTCCGTGGCACCTGCTGGTGGTATGTATTACCTGCCGCTGCTTCTATAATCAAGGACGAAACTAATTTTGTGTAGTTTTGTAAATTTATTCGTATAATGTTAGATTTGCAAAAATAAGTCGGAGGGGAAAAAAGCTTATACTAGTCTGATCGACGCAGTTTAACTCTAGCCACTATCGGGGATTCTATTAGATTAATGCTACATGTCATGCTATGCACGGTTTCACATTTCGCTTTCGGTTCACATCTCGTCGCCTTTTGAAATCTGAAATTTCGGTGAGATTTTGGAATTTCGGACGAAATCCGAACAAAATTGAAAAAACAAAATTTAAATCTGATTTTTTTTAACGAAATTTATGAGATTTCAGTGGAAATATCAAAATATCGATGGAAAATGATGAGATCTTGGCAATTTTGAAACCACTCTGAAGTGGACAGAGGCCGACGGTGTCAACGTAGACTAGGACGAGCTCGGCGAGGAGGAGCATCGACGCGAATGAGGAGCACGAGGGCGAGTACAGCGCGGTGAGGGGAGCATAGTGAGGATGATCTCGACAAGGATGGCACGTCAAGGGGGAGCACGACGAGGATGGCTTAGTGAGGGGGAGCGTGGTGAGAAGGAGCTGGGCGAGGACGGCTCAGCAAGGACTGCTCGGTGAGGGGGAGCACGGAGAGGAGGAGCTCAGTGAGGATGGCTTGGTGATGGGCGATCTCGGTGAGGACGGCTCGGCGAAGGGGAGCACGGCGAGGATGGTGCAAGGGGGAACACTCGGAGGAGGGGTGGTGCCGCTTGGCCGAGGGCGGCGGATATGGCGAGGAGAATATGGGCGTGAGGGGGAGCACTCAGTGAGGGTGGCGGATTTGGCGAGGATGGCTCGGCGAGGGGGAGCGCTCGGAGGTGGGTAGTGGTCCAAAAAAAATATTGGAGAGGCTAGGGTTCTATCCCCCAACCTCACGCATGTGTCACAGACGCCTTACCAACTGAGCCAGCATTGTTTAGTTGATGTATTGTGTAAAACATCTTACGAGCATTTCGGCCGAGATTTTGATCTTGCCGCCCATCGAAATTCGAGATCTTGCCGAGATTTCGGTAAGATTTTGAACCATGATGCTATGTCTGAGTAGTTAGCTCTAGTCGGACCCTCCATTCAATTCAATGTTGCACTCTGCTGTTAGTGATATGCTATGTAAACAATACTCCCTCCATTGATAAATATAAGGTGTATTTTGGCTTTGCATAAGAATTAAGGTTGCGGTGAAATTGAAAAAGATATGAGAGAAAATGATTTATATAGCCCCTCTTAATTGTCCTGGAAGATGAGAGATAATACTTCGTGTGAGTGATAATGAATAAATGCATATGGTTGAGAGAGAATAAATAGGGGTATAGTAGGAAAGACTTATTAAATCTACATGTAAGCCTTATACTTCTAAACAAGACCATTCAAACTATAGGCCTTATATTTACCAACGAAGAGAGTAATATAGATGATTAAATCGTATCTATATTTATGGTTTATTGAATAAATATTTTTATATTGCTTGAATGAATTATTATTTGTAAATATTAGCAAGTATGTGGCTTATTGGTGAAGCCCTTTATTTGTCGTACGATATTATTCTAAAAGATCACTGGTTGAGACACTAGTGACTTATAGATTAACACGTGCATTGATTGATGACCATGTTTCACCAGCCATAGATATGTGGATATCAGATCAATGTGTGGATACATGTCAGAGAATATGACATTGGATTAATCTACTTTAAGACTAAGCTGAGATTGTTATGTTGCTATATGTCATGAGTTGGTCTCAAATAACAATATAATGTATAATCCTTATACCTAGTATCAGTGTAATTCCCTACATATAATAGTACACTTAGGGGTTACTAAACACCCACTTTGAGACACTGCTAAGATTGTTATGTTTCTATTTGCCATCAGTTTGTCTCAAGCAATGTCATGTATAATACTTGTACCTGATATCAACATAGTTTCCTACATGTATAATAGTACTATTAAGGGTTACTAAAGGCTACATCGTAACTGAATAATTATAAAGGTAGATTTCGGATATGGTATGAAATATGCAGAGGAGTGCAACTTATCGGATATGAGATTTGCCCCTCCCAACATATCAGTAGAGATATCTCTAGACCCCTTGATATAGTCGGATAAAGAAAGTATATGGCCATGCCACGAGTGATCGAAGAGTCAACCACATGAAGTTATCCATCACTAGATTAGAAAAAGATTAAGCAGCACATGAATGACAAGTATCTCCCCTAGAGTTCAAACAAGTATCATGAAGCAAAAAGGAGAAGACGCAAACTAGTTGTTTAGTTAGACCAGATACAACTAGTTGCATGATTAGGGATGAAACGGAACGAAAATGGTGGTAAATGGATTTCCATTTCCTTATTTTTTACCGTAACGAAACGAAATCAGAAACCCCAGAAACGGATATGAAAACGGATAGTGACGGAAATGGATGTGGAACAGAACAGAGCGGATACAGAAATGAAAGAGGAAAATTCCACAAGAACATAGTGTATAATCACAATATACATGACCACAAGAACAATGCAATTCATTCCACCTCCAAGACGGACACAAGAACAATGTTATGTTCACCGGTATCACTAACAAGTTTTTTCTCAAATTTGTCAACTAAAGGTTCGCTATTTGTCTCCACGGATCAGACCATCATGTCCTCCTTTGTATCATTATCATCGACATCCTCTTTCTCCTCCAACTACAAAGGTGTAATGCCCTAAAATTTATATATTATTGTTCAATGTTTGTTTATGATTTTCTGAGATTTATCCTGAATTCCTTGGAGTTTATAAATACTGTTTTACTATTTTTAGATTTATAAACTACTTTATTCATAAAAAGTAAAACCAAAATTATGATGAAAATAATTTTCCTAGGCTCAAAATGTTTCAAAGTATTTTTGGGAATTTTTTCAAAAATTTTGAACACTTTTTGATATTTTCTATAAAGCCATTTGTATTTCTAAAATTATTTTAACTTAAAAATAAATGTAAATTCTCCATTCTACTTTTTGGGCTGAAGCCCATTTCCCTTCCCGGCATGTTTCTGTCGAAATTTACAGTTTTATTTATACAGAATTTCCATTTCCGTTTCAGTCAGAATTGGCTCTCTCGTTTTCATTTTCGGCAAAACATTTCCGTTTTTGTTTCTGTACTAGCATTTTCCATTTTCTTTTTTGTTTTACTCTGAAATGGTCAAAAACTTTCTGTTCTGTTTTCAACCCTATGCATGATTATACAGATTGGTCGTGAGCTTGTTAGACATAATCACAAATTGGTCGTAAAGAGTTACGAACTGATTGTGAGTAGATGTGAACCGTATGTAAGAAGTTAAAGACTAGTCATTAGTGACTAGGACCTAGTCACAGATCATACTACATAAGATTCGTCTGATTTGACCTTTATGTACGCTATAGGGTCATTATGTTATGCTAGGTACCGCTACCGACCAGTGATCCAAAAAATTTTTGGTTTATGATCGAGTATATATACATGAACCTACATGATCGTACACTTAACAACACGGAACCTATTAGTTCAGATAGCATCCATTGCTAATGGGGCAAGTGGGTTTTGCACTTTGATAAACCCCTAACGTAGGGTTCCATCAAGGAGCTATATTAAGGGGGGTATGGGTTTGAGGGAGATGCGTGGTACACACCCATCGAAACCCTAGTCACCACCTCTCAAAGGCTCTACCGTATGTACTGGTGCTGGCACAATAGCATATAGATACAACGTTCCTCCCTTGGATGTGTGGACTCTAGTAGAGATATTGTTGCATTGCAGTGCCGATAAGGACTACCACATGGAGATGGTTGGGACAACAATGAGGAGACGATCGGCTCTTGCAAGCATCTAGGCCCTTAGTTTTAGTGATTTATGTGTTTTGGTCATTAATAACATTTGGTTATCAAGACTAATAATGTTTAAAGGTTTCAAGATGAGTTAGTGCTTGAATTTGGTATAATGAGAGTTCTTGGTATTCATGGATCCCCAAAAATGTATAATTGATGGCAAAGCATGAAGATCAAGGATATTATGGTTAGAAATGATCTAAGGTGTTGAGAATAGATCATTGTAGTATTAGGTATAGGGTAGTAGATTTAGCTTGGTTATGTTGGGTAGCTAGTGGTGATTCACACTAGGCTATTCTAGCTCATCTGTAGTCAAAAGAAGCCCATGAAAAATTGAAGTTGCACTAAAATCAAAGTTAGAGTAGCATTGGCTTAGTTTAAAAATTGCTGATGCATTCTAAATAATCCTATGCTATCAGACAAGGGAGATGATCATTGGAATCGAATGTGGTATTTTTTAATATGTTGGAAAGTCACACATGGATGATCCTATAGCTATGGGATAAGAGAGATGACCATTGGAGCCGAAGGTGGTGATTTTCAATGTGTTATAAAAATTTACACTTTTCGGATGATCCTGTAGCTACCAGACAAGCAAGTGGATCATTGAGACAACGAGTTGGTTTTTAGGATGAGCTAAAATTTTTGTACATTCCGAATAATTCGGATGGAAAGATGACCCAGAAACTACTAGATGATACTTTAGGCATGTAATGGCTAGTATTTTGACCATTGGACTTCAAAGGAAAGTGAGAGTAACTGCTACTTTCTTCGATGGACTATAAATACTTGGTATGGACATCTTTGTGAGGTGTCTTAGCCACTATACAGGTTTATCTCATACCAAGGGAAGAGCAAGAGTACTCAAGAGCATATTTTGAGAGATTTCAGAGGTAGCATAGGCCTTTAGAGTGTATCACTCTAGTTGCTTGATATTCCTAAGTTCAAGTGACAATCTAAGCTTACTACCTTTGGAGATCGGTGTCTCCTAGATGGCTTCGAGTCGTGGTTCTCGGTGACCTTCAAAGTAAGAACTTGTGGAAAGGCACCGAGAGTGTTGTGAAGGTTCGGAGTCCACCTATCCGGAGCGGAGAAGAACTATCATGAGTGGATGGCTTGATTCCTTGCGTGCCTTCAAGTCGGAGCGATCCTCTTGCGAGAGTGCTCGAACGGGGAGTAGGAAAGATAGCCAAATCTTTGAAATCTCTGTAAAAAGTTGGTTTTTCTTCTTGTCTCTTTTACGTTTCCACATATACTTCCATATCTTTCAATTCCTATATACTATACTTGTATAAGGTTGGAACTTAGGTTGCAAAACTTTACTAGACTTGTGTAGGAGTTGTTTTGGCTACACTAAAAACCATATGAACATAGGTTGGGCTAGAAAATATTAATTTTTTAATTTGTTCATTAGCAAAACTAATCCCAATTCACCTCTCTTGGGCATCCGATCCATTTCAGCTTCCAATGACGTGGGAATGATCGGCTATTTCGATTGCATGATGCACACTATGTTGAAATAGGCTGCTTCAACTCCACTTTCGTCGCACTACGAGTCTAGTGGTAATGATTCATGATCTCTTAATCACATGGCTTCATGATTTGCATGGTAGAAAATTTAATTTGCGGTAGTGTAGTCTATCTCATATCCCTACAGGTGTATAGGCCCATCATTTGCTTTCTCCACTCATTGCTCCTCTTCCCATCCAGCCAATTTTTTACCAACCCCCAGTTGCTCACCTCCTTCCGCTTCCCTACAATCAGAGCAAACTCAAATTGCAGCAAGTGCCTTGAGGAGAGAGAATTTGGAGAGAGGTGGGAACCTCAAGCTGTCAAGCATCTCTCTCTCCTCCACACTACAAATCTGTCTCTGCCCACCATGCGATAGGTGGGTTTTGATATTGCAATTATTCTTTTGGAATGTTGATGTAATTCTTCTCGATTGTTGCAACAAGAGTTTATTATCGAGACAGTTTTGGAGATTTGTTGCACATGAGATCTCATTTGTTGCAACATTTCATTGTGTTTTGCTTGTTGCGTTGCTGGGAGCTTTTTGTTGCACACTCAGTGTTTTATTGTCGACATTTCTCTGAATTTTGTTCCAAATGTTGTTGATGATTGCTGCATACACTTTTGCAAATTATTGCAGTGGGTATGAGACCGAAGACATGTTTTGTTTGGAATTTTGTGGTAATCTTTCAAGTGCACCTTCATATAATACAAGGTGTGGCAATATTCTAGTTGAATTTTGTTGAGAGAATAGTTTGCAAGTTAATTTTTCTTTACATACATTCTTCCGATTTGTTGCACCAGACTGTATGATTGGAATGTTCCATCCACGCTAGTTTTGATCGCACTATTAACTACACTCAACACAAATTATACACATGAACGAATTGATATATGGATAGATGAGTAAGAGTAACTTACCAAGTGGCATGCTTACAAAACGCTCCTCCTCGCGTGACCGTATGTGATTGGCTTTTTTCCATTTGGTCACCACCATCTAGGGCGGTAAAAAAACTCGAGGCTCGCAAGCTGCTCAAGTTGGACTCGCTCTAAGTTCGATTTGAGCTCAGTTCGAGCTCTGAATGAGCCGAACTCGAGGTTAATCACGAGCTCGCGAGTTTTATCGAGCCAAACTCGAATAGCTTGCAAGCCTGATAAATTTAAGAATCACTTGTTAAATATTATCATATGTTAATTCTTACCGAGCTTACTTAAGCCGAATTTGAGCTTAAGCATTTTTTATTATTGAAAAATAGTGAACATTAAATTATTTATTGTTACCAAGTTTACTCGAGCCAAGTAAGACTCACACATCAATTTGAGCCCGTACAAGCCTAACCCGTCTGATCAAACCCATCTCTGTCCCTCCGCACCTCTTTCAAGCGAGGAGACTGGTGTCTGGACGACTGTTCTGAAAGTGGAAGGTGAGGGGGACTACGAGTGTGCATGTTTGATGGCTCTTACGCGTGGAGGACCACGATGTTGAGTGGCGAGATCGGTGGCCAGGCGACTATGGGAGCGGCAAGATCCTTTGATCTTCTTCCTCTCCCCTCATTTTTGCCCGTCTTCCTCCCCTAAAACCAAAGGTACCAGCCCATATATGTTGGATCTGTGATCGGTGCTAGTTCGATTTACGGTTATTCTGTGTTGTTGTTCATGCTAGTTATGCAATTCTTTTCTCGAAAGATCAATCAATCAATGCCAATAATTGATCTCTCTCTCTCTCTCTCACGCGCACGCTGTATATCCTCTGTCTTGTCTGAAAGTAAGTAGGAAGAGGAGCACGTGAGTTAGAACCAGGTTCTAAATTTCGTTTTCAAGTCATATCTCGTCACTCTTCGAAATCTAAAATTTTGATAAAATCTCATTATTTTAGATGAAATCCAAACCAAATTTAAAAAGTAAAATTCAAATGAAAAATTTTTTAGACCGAGATTTCTGAAATTTCATTTAAAAATCCGAAATTTCGTCCAAAATTGCAGAAATCTCGGTAAATTTCAACTGAATAAAAAATAGTTCAAATGAAGTCAAAAAATTTTAAATTTTTTTTGGATGGTCTTGACACATCACTAATATTTCTATAAAAAATTTAGATGATTATCAAGCTTAAGAAATGTTTAAAAATTCTAACAGTGCTACTGTCCTAATAAAAGGTTGATCGGCAAATTTCAACTGAATGAAAAATGGTGTAAACCACGCCAGAAACTTTTGAATTTTTTTGGATGGTCCTGACACATTCATAATATTTCCATAAAATTTTTAGATAATTATCAAGCTTGAGAAATTTTCAAAAATTCAGATAGTGTTACTAAAGGTTGACCGGTAAATTTCAACCAAATGAAAAATTGTTCAAACCATGTTATAAAAATTTTAAAAAAAATTTGGATGGTCCTGATGCATCACTAATGTTTTCATAAAATTTTTAGATGATTATCAGGCTTAAGTAATTTTTTAAAATTCTAACAGTGCTACTGTCCTGATAAAAGACCGATCGATAAATTTCAACCGAATGGAAAATAGTGTAAACCGCCTTACAAAATTTTGAAATTTTTTTGGATGGTCCTGACACATCCATAATATTCTTATAAAATTTTTAGATGATGATCACACTTGATAAATTTTCAAAAATTCAGTCACATGGGTCAGTCATGTGTGCAAAATTTCCAATTGCCAAAGGAAGTACATGCAAGCTTTGGTTTAGATTTTTAGAAAAGCTTATGCTAGAGATTAGCTCGATTTATGGCACTAAATTCAGAACCCTGCTCATTTCTTCCTTAGTTTTGTAAAAGAGATTGCTTGAATGCTCAACGCTGCCTGTCTGTGGCTCTGTGCAGGATGTTTAGACCCATCTGTGAAGAAAGTAGATATTCAGATGTTGCCTTAGTTAGCAGAGTTGAGATGAGTCTTTCCACTCCAAAACAAATGATGATGTGAGATGTGCCACAAATGACGATGCAAGGCACAACAACACACAAAATCCACTCCAAAACAAACAATAGGCTAATATACTCTTAAGGTACTAGACTTTCTGAAGAACTGCAACTATCTCTGGGATAAAGCACAACATGCAAAACTACTCATAGTACAAAAGGTAAACAAACCGAGCGGATTGAACCAATACTGCAAAATATGTTTTCTCATCTACTATAATGCGCGCATATATCCTATAACATCCGCCAAAACCATTCTTTCTTGCTCACTAGCATGTACTGTACAAAACTATTGGTATGTCTCGCATCAGGTGCTTACCTCTTTCGATGGTGGGTTTTCGACGTCTCATTCACGATTGCCAACCTGATTAGCTGAAGATGCACCTTTGGTAGATGGATAGGTAGACGGTTGGCCACTATTGTGGAGCACAACTCCGTACTGTTCTTCTTTGGAATTGGAATCATAATGCTCTTCCTTGTCATCTGAGTCACATGAAATAGCCCTAAAATTCAAAAGCTATTTAAATTTGGTTTTCTTTTGCGTTTATTCGAATTTTCGAGTTGGTTGAATCTTGGATTTGAGTTTGGTTTTACCTTGGGCCAGATTTCTTGCGTTCTTGCGCCTTTCGGCCCGTTTCCCTCTGGCTTTGCGGCGGCCCGATTGGCCCGGCCGACCCGCCTTCCGGTGCGGCGCCGCCAGTGTTCGCGCCGCCCTCGCCAGCCGCCGCTTTGACAGCGCCGCCTGCCTCCCCGCGCCCGACCAGGGTTTCAAAATTCGTTTTGGATTAAATCTCGTCACCTACCAAAATCCAAAATTTCGCCGAGATCTCGTTATTTCGGAAGAAATCCGAACGAAATACAAAAACCAAATTTTAAATCCGGTCAAATTTTAATCAAATCTCGGTCAAATTCACCGAGATCTCGGCGAGATAAACCGAGATCTCGGACTTTGATTTTTTTTAGGGTTTTTTCAATTTCGCTGGAATTATAATCTACCGACTGTTCCACATGGGAAACGACGCGAAGAATCCAATCCGGTCAAAATCCGGTTAAATCCGGTCAAAATTTATTCAAATCTCGATCAAAAAACCAAGATTTCGGTCCATTTCACCGAGATTTCGCCGAGATTATAGGGTACTGTAGCACTTTTAAATTTATGATGGTAAAAAATCGTCAATTTTTTTTGAAATTTTGGTCAGGCATGGAAAACAACTTGAACAATCCAATCCGGCCAAACTCCGGTTAAATCCGGTCAAAATTTATTCAAATATCGGTTAAAAAACCGAGATTTCGGTCCATTTCACCAAGATTATAGGGTACTGTAGCACTTTTAAATTTTTTTAGGGTTTTTTTAATTTTGCCGGGATTATGGAACTCGGGGGGGGTCCGAAATCCGAAATTTCGCCGGATTTCGGCGATAATTTGAACCCTGCGCCCGACCGCTTCACGCCGCCCTCGCGCAGAGCCGCCGTCGCCCTACAGCGTCGCCTCCTCCTCATAGGCCAGCTCGCTGCCGCTTGCTTGCTCTCGCCGCCACGCCTGGCCTCAGTCGCTCCTCTCTCTCCCGTGGCTATAAAAGCCGGGGAGCCCCACCCTCTCCACCTCGCCCACTCGGTGAGCTCCCTCTCCCCCTGCCTCCTTCCCCTCCGGCCTTCGCCCGCTCGTGCCGCCCACCTATTTCCTAAACCCTAGCTGTACGTCGCCGAGCAGGCCCAGCTGCCGCCCGCCAAGCCCCCTTCCAGCGTGGGCCATGGCCCATTTTCCCCTCAAAGCCAGCCCAGTTACCATTGAACAGTAAACTCGATTTTTGGATTTTATTCGTTTATTTAAATCCAAAATTCGTTTTATTATCCAGAAAAGCCCGAAAAATCTCCAAAAAATTTTGGAAAGCCCAAAAACCCCACAAATACATATTCCAAACCGTTTTAATCCACTGAGTCCAAAAATGACCTCCGATACAAAATCCGGAGTCTCCAAAATTCCCAAATGACCAAATTGTCCTCCGTTCTCTCTCTCTCGGCCCGGTTTCGGTTTCCGTTTTCATTTTTTCGTTTCCGTTTTTGTTTTCGTTTTTCGTTTGTTTATTGTCGTTCGTTCCTTTCGCGCTAGATCCGTGATTGACCGATTCAAGGAGCCCCACAAGATTTCGGGCAGAGTCGGACCTGACAGAGCCGAGCAGTACTTCCTCTGATTCGCCCAATCCCGTCGCCGAGCAAGGTAAGCCGTACACCATTGATCATGTTGAACCAAATCATGCCATGTTATACTTAGTAATTATTTTATACCGCATTATTTTGCTGTATGTTGAAATATTGATAACAATTATTTTAGAATGACATGATGCCTAGATAATGCCGAATTGCTCATGGAACTTCCTTGAAAAATATTGAACCGTGTTAAATCCTTTGTAACCCTAGATGATTACTTATGCCTTGTTAAGTTAGTTACTATTACTCCTGTTAGTTAGTTCAAATGCTTTAAAATAAAAATAAAATGCTGCTGAATCGCTGATTCGGATGTTTATAAAATGCTACAGTCTAGGGGACAGTATTGGGCTTTCTACTTGGTGGAGTTGAGTCCGATCCCCGACTGGTGATTGATGCCTTGGTTTATCTGGTGGCTAGTATTGTGAGTATCGGAATGGGTTTGTGGATTGAAATGCTTGGTCTTTGGCAGTATAAAGTTAATAACCCCCTTGAGCAAAGTAAATAACTTAAAGTTCCCGCTCAACCACAGGTCGGACTGGTCAGTGGCATGTCTCCGACATAGCTCAGTAAATTAATCATTCTTGAATTAAAATTGATTAAACTGGTGGTACTATTCTCTGAGGAGAATAGGGATCGGCCTCCCTGGCAGGGGAGTATACCGAAGGGGTGGAACAGGAATGGACCGGAGTGTCATTCACTGCTCTCACAACGGTAGGTGCTAATAGTGACTTGGAGTCTAGATTAGCGTCAGGCCTATCAGGAACAACTAAACACAGGAATAATTAACGAAATGATGTGATCATCTTGACCCGGCCGCATGTATTTAAGTTACATGTTGTTAGCGCTTGGCAGTAACGGTCGTAGATATCTTGTGGGTAAAGCTGAGCATCTCTGCAGAGTTAATCATGATGGTATTCGAATATGCCGTACTTCCGGTTAAAGAAGTTAAGTTTGAATTGGGGTGACTCCCGTAACCAAGCTCAAGTAATTGTTTTGGAACTCTGGAGAATTGGTTGGTGTTGTTTGAACTTTGGAAACCCCTCCCCCCTTACTATTATTTATTGGTTTGTGTTTCAAATGAAAAATGAGTTGGAAAATAAAACTGCATCCAGATACCTAAACCCTATTGCCTTCCTTTGTTATCCCTTGCATATAGTATTCAGTAAAATCCCTGTACGACTTGTTGAGTACTCCCATACTCACCCTTGCAAACCCCCAACCCGTTTCAGAGTATGAAGAAGCTGGAGCGTATCAGGAATACATAGGTGGCGATCTTGTCTGGTTTTAATGTTTTAGTCTTTTGCTCAGGCCCTGCTTGTGCGGTGTTTTGACTGTATTATATTCGGGGCCTGCTGCGCCCTCTTTTGTAAAAACTTGGCCGTTATGCCCTATATTGAATAAAAAGAGTTGAACTCGCTTTTGTCTAGCAAAATACTCTTGTCTTTTCCAACAGCTAGTCTTCCTGGGTAGCTGTTGTGATGTCCTGACTTGCCCCTAAAAAAGCGGATCGTCACATCACACTTCGCCAAAAGTTGGTTTGCACATACCAAAAGCCATTTCCAACGCTAAACTGGTCCAAATAAATCCAAATCTGTTCAAAAAAAAATAAAAAAAATCAAAATTTCGGTGAAATTTAAAGTTAATGTAGCACTTTGATTTTTTTTCAAATTTTTTAATTCGATCAATATTTAGGATTTCGTTCTAAACCAAAATCTAAAATATCAGCCGAGATTTCTAGAATTTCACCAGAATTTTGAGAACAAGTCAGATGCAGCATGTCTTCTCTGGAAAGAGAAGCGTCAAAATTAAGCGCATGCATTCAAATTAGAGAGCTAACCTCGCTGGCAGTAAGCAAAGGCAGGCCAGGCCAGGTCTCCGCTGCGACCGTGTCTCCCCCCTCCCCCCTCGTTTCTCTCTACCCACCTACCCACCCGACCCAACCCAACCCAGCCCAACCACCGAGGGAGTGAGCCAGCCAGAGAGAGAGAGAGAGAGAGAGAGAGAGAGGCCTGGACCGCCCTCGCCAGCCAGCCAGCCAGCCAGGGCGACCGCCACCTCGATCCCGATCTCCCCCCTCCCTCCTTCCCCGTCGTCGTCGTCGTCGCCGTCGCCGCCGCCGCCTCCGGCGCACCGAGGTCAGCCTCTCCCTCTCTATCATCATATCGCCCCGCACGCTCGTGTAGGCAGGCGCCTCCCCTCCCCCAGGAGTCGCCAGCCTCACCTTCTAGGGTTGCTTCGCCTCTGCGTCGGATGCTCCCCTCTCCTCCCCTTCCCTTCCCCTACCTTGCTTGCGCTACGGCTCCTTCTCAGCCTTCCGCGTCCTGCCTCCTGCGACCTAGCCCAGGATCCCCTCTCCCACGCGCCCGCCATTTCTAGATGTCTGCCTGGGTAGTCCCCATCTCTCTCTCTCTCTCTCCATAGCTTAACCCACACTCGACCGCTCAATCGCTCTCCTTCCTTGCTACACTAGTACATGGGAGTAGTTGCCATCGCTCAAATGGCATCTAATTACGGATTTATTAAAACCTGCACTTTTCGTTCATTCATGGATGAGTGGATTAGCTTGCCATTCCTGCGTTATCATAGGCTAGCTTGCCAATCCTGCGTTATAATAGGCTCTTCTGCTGCTTGCCTCTATCTTCTATATACTACGTCTACTTGCTATACTTGCTACGGTGCGCGCTGATGCCAATATCGCCAACATGCTACTCTCCTTATGATTGTGTTGGATGATTTAGGTTGCCGTTCCTATGCAACTAGACTGTTGTTGCTGTCTTTTTATTATTATTGTTTACCAATATGGACGGTGCTTGTTGCTACAATTCTAGACCCCAGCTGTGCTGACATTTGCTTCAAGAGGGTACGATCTGTGCGTCTGCATGCTCTACGGACATCTCATGTAACGTACGTTTCCACGGAAATTTTGTCCGCACACGTTTGTGCTTGCACTAGCTGGCCTAGCTCAGAGATTCCATTATTGATTGAACTAGGCAGCTGATTCATGTTCCCGCGCAATTTAGAAGCAAGTCCCAACCCCCCAGTGAATCTCTTATTGCATTATGGCGCAAGCGTGATAATAAACCACATGCTGTTCAAGGACTTGTTTGTTTGGATAATTGGATGTTAGTAGCATCAGCAGACGATAGTAACATACGTTGGATGGGAATTATTTGTGCCTGAGCAGGACCATACTAAAGGGGAAGGCAACTGTACTAAAGTGGAAAAGTCAAGAAAACCCTATCGTGTATTTAATGCTCTGTCACCACTCAAAATATTCAAATCATCTATTTTCTGGAACACAGTGGCTGCAACATGCAACTATTTGTAGCTGAAATATCCAGACGAACAAATAATGCCCAATCTTGCTCCACAATTGCACTTAATCTACATTAAACTGTCACTATTATACCCCAAACACATTTAATTCAATCTCTAGTATATGCATCAAGATAGACAAATTTATAGATAGTAAATTAAAAGGAGCGATCACAATGCATATGAAAAAGGCCAATACACAGCTTATGTTTCTTATTTTTATCTTAGCTAAATCAGATACGTTGGGATGAGCATTGATAAGTGCGTGCAATAATAGTATGTGTATATGTGAGAACTGGGAAGTTCATATATGGGTGGCTTTGAATATTCGAAAGTTATGAATTCATGTAGTCTTACTCTCACACATATGGATTGTTAAACAGGGTTGATGGAAAATTTCTCCCCGAAAGATCTGCTCAATAGTATCTCATGCCTTGGTGTTTTAACTTCTGATGGATCTACTGCAAGGTCCAAGCCTATTCAGAAGTACTGCCAAAATGTATACGATATCTCGAGCATTGTGAACCCTCTCATAGAAGATCTATGCGAGTCTCCTGAAGAGCAACTCAATGAGGTGTTAAGGGAGCTTGACACTGCTATCAACAAAGCTTCAGGGCTTATTGGGAACTGGCACCAGACCACCAGCAAAATATATTTTGTATGTACAAATGAGCTAAATTTATTATATCCACATTTCACTTTTGACTCTACTTTTTCATATACTATGCTCCAGAAAGTTATTGAAGTAAATCAATCAGTCTTTCCACCTTTTCATGCTTTGTTTCTAATAGCATTCCGCCCTTGCCAATGCTTACAAGACAGTTGTTGCTCTTGTTGTGGAAAATTTGGCCTTAACATGAATTTGCTGGTAACTAATATTCTGTATTGTTTTACAGTGTCATCAGGTTCCATTAATTAATATTGTAGACCAAAATATGGTAGATGTTATCATCTTGAACTCGGGCCTTGAGATATTGCAATTGTTGGAGCTGTCGGGAATAGTGTATGCACTTGTGTTAATTAAAGCATTGCAACTGCAAGGTTCTTGTGGTTCACGTTTTAGACTGACCTTAACTACGATGGGTCATTTCTTGTGTTGAATGAAATTCCCATTCTTGTGTAAAATGACCTTCAAAGTGAGCGGGAGAGCCGATTTTCATCATTGGTAGACAGCCAAACAGATATAATAGTTATACTATATGAAAAGTTCCCTAACAGTATTTGACATTTTCACTAGTTCATGTCATGATTTTCTAGTTACCTATAGTGTTTAAGCGAGATAATGTATAAATCCAAAATAAACAAGGAAAACAGGGTTAATTATGCCAAAGCGATATGATGTTTGTTTATGGGGAGGAACTTGCACAAGTTGTATTTTCTGTGACTTGTGTTCTGATGCTTTTGGAGTTATCCTATTCGTTTCATTGGTTCCTCAATTTTATGTGCTTGGCATAGTATACTTGTCCTGTTTGTTATGGGATATTTATTTAGTCTCGAAGCCAATGCAAATAAAAAGATCCTTTTTACCCTTCATGCCGATTTAAGTGAATTCTGAATATGGTTTACTGGGTTCATGGAAATTGTTTTATTCAAATATTATGTTTCATGTTCTTTGTCCATCAGAATGTCTAGCTCTTCAGCTAACACCAATGAACGCCATAAAAGTTATGCAATACTACCCATCAAATCTTGCTGTTATGATTCAGTAATGTTTTAATTACCTTAAACAGGTTTGGCAAATTGAATCAGTAATCTCAGATATTCAGGGATGTTCCCTTCAGTTGTGCCAGCTTGCCAATTCTCTATTACCTTCTCTGACGGGCCGTGCCTGCACTTGTATTGAGGTAATGGAAAATTCACTAGAACCTTTATCTAGTAGTTAATTTTTAATTTATTGCCATTTGCAACCTTAATTTCCCTTCTGCATCCAGCTCATGTGTTAGTCATCTCTGACTTCTTTTATTTCCTGCAGAAACTCCAGGACATAAATTATGAGCACATGTTTTATTTGGTGAAGGAGGTTGCAATGGAGCTAACCAAGAGGGATGCAGCAAGTCCTGAGACCCTGTTGAAAGTATCGAGTTCATTAAGTCTGTCAACTAACCTGGAATTGTACATGGAAGCTGTTTCCCTTGAGAACCTCAGAGCAAGGGTAATACGAGGTGAAAACCGTGAAGAACTGGATCTAGTTGAGCAGATGATTCCACTGGTCACCTACATGCATGAACACCTTCTCAGTGAAAGGCAATTGCTTAGCATCAACGGGGTGCCCATTCCTGCTGATTTTTGCTGTCCGCTTTCCCTGGAGCTGATGTCTGATCCTGTTATCGTAGCATCTGGTCAGACCTACGAGCGGGTTTATATCAAGTTGTGGCTCGATGAGGGTTTTACTATCTGCCCGAAGACACGCCAAAGGCTTGGTCACTCGAATTTAATTCCTAATTATACTGTGAAAGCTTTGATAGCTAACTGGTGTGAATCCCATGACATTAGGCTACCTGATCCTATGAAATCCTTGAAGTTGAACTTTCCTTCAGCTGTCTCCTCCCTTCATGATTTGAGCGCTGCAGGCAGCAGCCCTCTACATCTTAGTGTTGTGGCCAGGGCTAATATTCCTGGGTCCCCAGAAGCTGACATATATATGAAAAGCTTGAATAGAGCATCTCCTCCCCACAATGCGGTCCATCAGAACTCTCATGCGCATGTGAACCGTCCTGGTCACGAGGCCTCCAGTAATCAATCTTCAGAAAATGTGAATGGTTCTGCACCGGATGTGTCAAGATTATCTCTTGCAAGTTCTGAACCGAGAGAGTCTAGTTTGGAAGAAAGACATGCTGGTTCTATTGGACAAACTTCAGAACAATCTATGGAGGAAGCATTTCAAGCATCTACTTTGGACAGGGATTCACAGGACCATGTCGGCAGTTCTTCGGTGAATGGTAGTCTTCCTAATAGCGGTCCACTTGACGGGGAATGTGACAATGGGGTGACACGAGTTCTAGGTGATAGGACTAATTACAGTAGTGATGCATCTGGAGATGTCACAGATGGCGGGCCTTCAGCCTCTTCTGCTCCTCAAAGGGAACATGTAATCCCATCAAGATTGGGTGAGGTCCGCATTAGAGGGCAATTTGTTCGGCGGCAAACATCTGATAGGGGCTTCCCCAGAATAATATCTTCCTCATCTATGGATGCACGGAATGATCTTTCTGTCATAGAGAATCAGGTTCGCAAGCTAATCGATGATCTGAGAAGTGATTCTATAGATGTTCAGCGATCAGCAACATCAGATATTCGCCTTCTAGCTAAGCACAACATGGAGAACAGGATTGTCATTGCAAACTGTGGGGGTGTAAACTTACTGGTTGGTCTTCTTCATTCACTAGATGACAAAACCCAAGAAAATGCTGTGACAGCTCTTCTGAATTTGTCAATCAATGATAACAATAAGATTGCCATTGCAAATGCTGATGCTGTTGATCCTCTCATCCACGTCCTTGAGACAGGGAACCCCGAGGCTAAAGAGAATTCAGCAGCTACTTTATTCAGTCTTTCGGTTATTGAAGAGAACAAAGTGAGAATTGGACGATCTGGTGCCATCAAGCCTCTGGTAGACTTGCTAGGAAATGGGACCCCACGAGGAAAGAAAGATGCAGCTACCGCATTGTTTAATTTATCCATACTCCATGAGAACAAGGCTCGCATTGTGCAGGCTGATGCTGTGAGGCACCTGGTTGAGCTTATGGACCCTGCGGCTGGAATGGTTGACAAAGCTGTGGCTGTCTTGGCAAATCTTGCTACGATACCAGAAGGGAGGACTGCGATTGGGCAAGCACGCGGTATTCCAGCCCTTGTAGAAGTTGTTGAACTGGGTTCAGCGAGAGGGAAGGAAAACGCTGCCGCGGCATTGCTTCAGCTATGTACAAACAGCAACAGATTTTGTAGCATAGTTCTTCAAGAGGGTGCTGTACCCCCATTGGTCGCATTGTCACAGTCAGGCACTCCGCGGGCAAGAGAAAAGGTTCGTCGTCTGCAATTGTACCTCTTACAAGTAGAAAAAAATGCAGCAAAGCGCTTTTTGATCATTTTGCTAAGGTCGATATATCACGTAATCGCACTGTTTTATTTTGCTGTATATTCTGCAGGCGCAAGCTCTTCTCAGCTACTTCCGCAGCCAAAGACATGGTAATGCAGCAAGGAGATGACCTTACAAGAGTTTTTTGTAGTGTACATTAAGCGTCTCCTTTGATTTCCCAGATGGCGGCTCGGCTCCTCTTAATTGTTATTGGTTGGCCTTATGTACTGTTTATAGTCAGATTGAGATTGTGCTTATCTCGTGCAAGTGTTGTGGGCGGTCGGTGGGTGTTTGTTGTTGAGATGGTGTATTTCTCGGTTTCTTTTTCTTTTTGAGGATTTTTTGTTGTTGTATAGATTGTCCATTTGTAGTAGCTTACCTATTCACCGAGATTTTGTTCTGTATATGCTATTAGCTCTGACATATGATTGTTTTTATGCTTGTAATTGCCCTTCTGTACCAAATAAGCCTTATTTGCTACTATGATTCCTTCTCTGTTCAGAAATTATGTGTTGGTCCGGACTCTCGATTTCGTTTCAGCCATCTAATTTGACGCGACTAGTTGTCAGATGCACCTATTTTTCTTTCTGTACCGGGTGAATGACTTTGCCTCTCCATTTTTCTTTTGATGACCCCAAGAGAGAGACTCCATTTTCTTTTCGTTCCATGAAGTCTACATGGAAGACGTACACTTTAGTTCCCACAAATCTGAGGTCTTCAAACTCGTTCATATGGCCCTCGGCTTAGCTTATAAATTAAATTGCACACAACGATTAAATGTATGTTTCTTACGCTAGCCTCGTGTTTTTAGCATATGATTGCAATTTTGTATTCCTTTTTTGCAAACTGTAAAATAAAAAAAAAACCGTAAAAAGCGAAAATAAAAAAAAACCGTAAAAAGCGTGGTCGGCAGGATTCGAACCTGCGCGGGCAGAGCCCACATGATTTCTAGTCATGCCCGATAACCACTCCGGCACGACCACGTTGCTGTTCGGATGATACTCTTCATGATTTATCAATGATTTGGTCCGCGTCCCTATAGCTATAGGCCTATAGCCTCCCGCAGTTCCGCTCCAGATTGACCCTCGGCAACAGCTGAGGACAAAGGACGTAGCTTCCTCCGGCGATGGCGAAGGATTCCAATGGTACGTACGGTCTCGCTACGGTTGCTATTGCTTCCCTGATTGAGTGATTTTCTCTCCTCGTATGCTAACTTTGATTTACCGGTCGATTTCTTCCGCTGATTAGTTATCACTGGCATTTTTTTTCTTTCCCCTTTCCTTCAGATGCTACTTCATCGGCGGTGGCGACGGCCGACGGGAAGCAGTGCAAGGCTTCGGCGCCGGCGACGGTCAGGGTGAAGGTGCTATTCTTCGCCCGGGCGCGGGACCTGACGGGCGCCGCGGAGTCCTCACTGGAGGTGCCGGCGGGGAGCACCGCGGGGGAGTGCCTCGGCCGGTTGCTGGCTGAGTTCCCCAAGCTGGAGGAGATCCGCCGCTCCATGGTGCTCGCGCTCAACGAGGATTACGCGCTCGAGTCCGCCGCCGTGGGCGACGGAGACGAGCTCGCCATCATCCCGCCCATCAGCGGCGGCTGAATTTTCCCCATGTTAAAAGGAACAAACAAAGAAAGGAAGGTCATTTCTTTCTTTCTTTCTTTACAGAATGATTCTTATAATAAAAAGTTTTAGGACTTAGAGAAGTCATGAATTGGGACGTTTGTTATTTCCTTGTTTTAATCCTGTTAGTTTCCTTGTTTAGAATAAGGATCTTTTCAAAGATCTTTTCCGATTTTATGTCCAGTTAAAGGTTGTTAGGGCAATTGAGACTATATATTCATGAATAAGAAAAGAGAAAAGGCAGACTGGTTTTGCTGTCGCAATTTCCGGTCCGAGGCAGTGGCTTCGATAACAGCCGAGGATCTTGAGTCGCGGGTGAAACCGACGGCTTCATCGGCCAGCAGTGTTCATCCGGGACGTCGCCCAGGAACCAGGGCGTTCGAGCAGGCCAGAGGAGGATCGGCGTTTAACAACTTGGTATTAGATTGTGCTAGTTCTCGTGCACTTGTGGCGCCGCACCCCCCTCTCGACGACCACCTTCCAATCGGCCCTGCGCAGATGGCCGCCACCCCATCGGTGGAAGAACGGGTCGCCACGCT
The DNA here is from genome assembly GCA_036346355.1 of Rhipidocladum racemiflorum. Taxonomy (NCBI): domain Eukaryota; kingdom Viridiplantae; phylum Streptophyta; class Magnoliopsida; order Poales; family Poaceae; genus Rhipidocladum; species Rhipidocladum racemiflorum. The sequence continues at coordinate 30,138,713 of CM070571.1, forward strand.
GGAAGTTGCAGGGAAGGAAACCCACCGGCTACTGGAAGAAATCCTCAGCAGTATCCAGGCCCGCCGACAAACCACCCACTCGGTCTCACCTAGCAGCCGCCATATACCGGGACAGGCGGACTTCGGGGATCGGCCGCTTGCGGGCTCCAATGGGGGGACACAACCACTCCTTCCGGGCGATCCAGATGGTGCTCGACGGCACCAGCGAAGAAGCGGCCGAATGGAGGAAGACGGCCGGCGTTGGATTCCTTGTCCGCCTCGATTTGACTTATCCGAGTACGATGGGGAGGAAGACCCTCTGGGCAGGTTACGCCAATGTGAGCGATTCTTCCGCTTCCATTGCATTCCACCGGAGGAGTGGGTGGACGTCGCGGGCATACACCTCCGAGGCGAGGCATTGGAAGTCCTCGATAACTGGCAACTGGAGCGCTTCATTCATTGGGAAGATTTCCATGAGACCTTTGCTAGACGATTCACTCGTTCCTTGAGTATGGGTCCTCTTGGCGACTTAGTTAACCTGAAACAAGGAAGCTCACGGGTGGATGCATATGCAAAGGAATTTCATCGCCTACTGGCATGCACCCCGCGCATTTGCCGTACTGATCAGATTGAAACGTTTACAGCAGGACTATCAGTTGCCTTGGCTGCAAACATCCGCCGTGATCGACCACGAGACTTGGCCGAAGCCATTAGTTTTGCACGCGATGCTGAAAACAGGAAAGATGCATGGCTGGCCGAAGCTGCTCAGCTGGGGCTGACCTCCGCCGGTTGCTTCCGAGCTTCCTCCAGTAGAGGTGCGGCCCTCCCTATGGGCACGGCATTGCATTCGGCGTCACTCGAGGCCAGTGGAAGGGTCGGTGAGCCTAAACACACCACCTTCGTTCCGATCGGAGCACTGACAGGTGCTTCCAACCGACCGGGACCAGCTACCACTCCAGCAACTAGCACTCAGGGTAGTTCGTCTCCGTTTCGCCTACGCCTTAGTGCGGATCAATTGGCCGATCGTCGTGCCAAGGGCCTCTGTTTTAACTGTGACGAGGTATACACACGAAGTCATTGATGCAAGCCCCTTTTTTGGCTGGAACTCCTTAACGACAAGGACGAGGAACAGCCCGCGGTCGACGGCAACCTGGAGGAGGAAGAACCCTCACTATCTCTCATGGCCGTCCATGCACCAAAACAGGGCGCCACAATGCAAGTGCAACTGCTACTCCAAGGGCGTCGCCTTCTCACACTTATTAACAGTGGCAGTACTCACAACTTTATCAGCGAAGCAGCAGCTCTTCCCGGGTCATGGACGCTGGTATCTGGTAAATCACAGCAGGTTCTGGTGGCGGACGGAGGCCATCTCCTTGCCTTGGGGTGATTCCAGAGACACAATTCAGCATTCAGGAAAACACATTTCAGGCTCCCTTCCTTATCATTCCTCTGGAGGGGTTTGACGTGGTATTGGGTATCCAATGGCTACGCACGCTGGGTGACATTCAGTGGAACTTTGAAACCCTCACCATGACCTTTACATTCCAGGGAAAACTGATCAGGCTCCAAGGCATTCATGACCAGCGTCAGCTTCACATGCTCCAATCAATCGGAGTCCCGTCAGCACCAGTCTAGGGGATTTTGTCCGGGTTTGAGGACATATTTGCAGAACCTCAGGGACTTCCACCGGCTCGCCCGTGAAGAAGGCCGACAGGTCATGGCGCTTTTGCGTGGACTATCGAGAACTCAATACTTGGACCATTAAAGATCGATTTCCAATTCCAGTGGTCGAAGAACTTCTTGATGAGCTAGGGCATGCTACACACTTTTCCAAGTTGGATCTTCGTTCGGGTTATCATCAAGTACAGATGCATGAGGACGATATTGAGAAGACGACATTTCGAATGCATCATGGCCATTATGAATTTCTTGTCATGCCATTTGGACTGTCTAATGCGCCATCCACCTTTCAAGCACTCATGAACGAGATCTTACAGGACTTCCTTCGCAAATTTGTTTTGGTCTTTTTTGATGATATCCTGATCTATAGACGCACGGAGGAAGATGACTGCACCCATCTGCGTTTGGTTTTGGACCGTCTCCGCGGTCATCAGCTCTTCTTAAAGAAATCAAAGTGTGTCTTTGCTCAAGGATCAATTGGTTACTTGGGACATATCATATTCGGCAATGGAGTTGCAGCCGACCCAACCAAGTTGCATGCTATTGCTTCCTGGCCGCGCCCTGGATCGGTGACCACCTTACGCGGGTTTTTAGGCCTCACAGGTTATTACCGGCGTTTCATTAAGGATTACGCATCCCTCGCCGCACCCCTGACTGCATTGTTGTGCCACAATAATTTCCAATGGACTCCTGCGGCTGAGACTGCTTTTTCTTAATTACAGCAGGTCTTGATGTCCGCTCCAGTCTTACAAATGCCAGATTTTTCTACTCACTTTGTGGTCGAGTGTGATGCCTCGGGTACAGGAATTGGAGCCGTTCTACAGCAACATGGTCATCCTATCGCTTACTTCAGTCGCCAATTGGCAGCGCGGCATGTCAAGCTTGCCACCTATGAGCGTGAGCTCATTGGATTATCCAAGGCAGTGCGTCATTGGAGGCCATACTTTTGGGGGCAATCTTTTATTGTCCGCACCGATCATGGAAGCCTCAAATATTTATTGGAGCAGGCCCTCATCACTCCACCACAGCAGCATTGGTTGAGCAAACTTATGGGGTTTGATTTCCTCATCGAATACAAGCCGGGCAAAACAAATGTGGTTGCCGACGCCTTGTCACGCGTCCATTCTAAAGAACCCACGTGCGCCTCACTTTCACTTCTGGTAGGACTCACAAATATTGAGTGGCTTCAGGAATTGCGCCAACATCCAGAAGTTCGGCGACTTCATGCCACGTTAGCTCCTTCCAGCGCACCGCTACTCGGCGATGTCTCTGCACCTTCCAGTCTAGAACGCACCTCCTCATCAGTTGAAATAGCGGAGGACATCCCGGCTTCCAGCATGAGTGCTGACCAACCCAGCCCCACGCACAAACAATGGAGAGCAGCGAACGGCTTGGTTTATCGGGGAACTCACCTTTTTGTGCCAGAGGATTCGCCATTGGTGACCACGATTATAGCCTCTGTTCATGACCTGACCCATGAGGGTGTACAGAAAGCATTATCTCTACTATTCTAAAGCAGCACTTGGTGGCAGTGGTCCGTTCTTCTCACGTCATTAATTGCCGCTTAATTGCCCTACTTAATTGCCCTGTTTAATTGCCCTACGCAAGAAACGAAGCGTTGCTTTAATTAGCCAGCTTTCGCAAGAAACGAAGCGTTAAAGATAGATGTTTGATCTTGTGAAATAATTTTTTTTATTTTTTAATCTTTATTTTTCATTATCAATTTTGTTTTTCGTAGCAACGCACAGGCATGTAACTAGTACCGTCTTAAGAAGGAGTTCTATTGGGCTCACTAACGCAAGAAGGTGGAATCCTATATTGCCCAATGCCAAGTGTGTCAACGCAATAAAACAAGCACCTTGTCCCCGACAGGTCTCCCACAACCCCTTCCTATTCCATAGCAAGTGTGGGCTGACATTTCAATGGACTTCATCACGGCCCTTCCCAAAACAGGTGGCAAAACCGCAATCTTGGTGGTGGTTGACAGGCTCTCCAAGTATTCTCACTTTTTGGCTCTGACCAAACCAACAACGGCTGCGGCCGTGGCATCCCTTTTCTTTGATAACGTGGTCCGCTTACATGGCATTCCGGAATCCATCGTCTCCGACCGTGATCCTATTTTCCTCATTGCATTCTGGCAGGATCTATTCAAGCGCAGCAGGACTGCCCTCCTCTTCTCCACGGCATACCATCCGCAAACGGACGGCCAAACAAAGGTGGTCAACCGTACCGTCGAGATGTATCTTCGCTGTCTCGCCACAGAAAACCCTTCCTCCTGGATGAAATGGCTTCCATGGGCCGAATTCTGTTTTAACACATCCTTTCATTCCACTCACCGGATGATGCCCTTTGAATTGGTGTATGGCCGTAAGCCCCCTGCCTTACTACCATACCAACAGGGTATGACAACTATTGATAAAGTGGACTGTCAATTGGTCGACCGTGACACACTCCTTGCTTAGGCTCGAGATCATCTCTCACGGGCTCAAAATCGCATGAAGCAACTGTACGATGCAAAACATCGCGAAGTGGAGTTTTCCAAAGGCACCTAGGTCTGGCTTCGTTTGCAGCCACATAGACAACTTTCGGCCCACAATACTCCATCCCACAAGCTGGCTGCTCGCTACTTTGGACCCTACCAGGTGGAAGATCGGATTGGTCCTGTTACTTACTGTTTGACATTGCCCATGGATACCCGACTCCACAATGTTTTTCATGTATCTCTTTTGAAGAAATTCAATGGCACTCCCCCAACCGAAGTCCCAGCCCTGCCAGCAGTCATGGCACCCATTCCGACGGAAGCTCCACGAGAGCCGTACCAACTGCTCGGTCAACCCCAAGACGAAGCTACCTGGGCGGATGTGGCAGTTCTTTGTCGTTCCTTCCCTGACCTTAAGCTTGAGGACAAGCTTGTTTTTCAGGGGGGAGTGATGTTATGCGCACCACTTTTGATCAGGTTTATTATAGGCAGCAGAGGACTTAGAGAAGTGCTGAATTGGGACGTTTGTTATTTCCTTGTTTTAATCCTGTTAGTTTCCTTGTTTAGAATAAGGATCTTTTCAAAGATCTTTTCCGATTCTATCTCTAGTTAAAGGTTGTTAGGGCAATTGAGACTATATATTCATGAATAAGAAAAGAGAAAAGGCATATTAGTTTTGCTGCCGCAATTTCTGGTCCGAGGCGGTGGCTCTGACAACAGCCGAGGATCCTGAGTCGCGGACGAAACCGACGGCTTCATCGGCCAGAAGTGTTTGTCCGGGACGTCGCCCAGGAACCAGGGCGTTCGAGCAGCCAAAGGAGGATCGGCGTGTAACACTCTGTCTTCTCTCCTTGGCTATATAAAGAGCCTCCTGTACATCTAAAGCTCAAGAAGAAGAATACTGGAAGGAATAATACACACATGAAAGAAAATGAACAGAAAGTTCTTTAACCATTGAGAAACTCTAACGGTTAAGAAGAAAGAGAGGAGAGAAAAATAAAACTCAATATGCAAGGCATTGCTAATATATCTCAAGGTGGGTTTATGCTTTTGCACATATAAATAAAGAATGCTTGTGCTTTTGCACATATAAAAATTGCTTTTCGGTTGAATCAAAATTGTGCTAAATAATCTTATAGCTTTCACAATTTTTTTTACATGTGTAACTTTTCTTGGCATATATTGTTCTTCAATCGTGTTGTTGAGATCTTGATCTGAAAGGATGGGCAAGAAGTTGTATAGCTGTATGTGCTAGTGTGCTACTATCTCGCATCCAGGGCAGCGAAACTAGAAATCAGTGACCAACAATCCTAAAACACTTTTAGACCACGTTGTAATACAGAGATTTACTGTATTCTACATAGGCTTACTAGGATGTTGGCTTGCTAGGCCGGGACTGGGTGCCTTGCTGTCTCCGCCGTTGCTCCCATCGTCCAATACCCTCTCTTAGAGCATCTCCAACAAGGTTCTCCAAAATTTACTCTCCAAAAGTCATATTTGGAGAGCTCTCCAAAAATTTGACTCCCTATATCTTCTTCCTCTCCAACAGCACTCTCTATATCACACTCTCTATTTTCTCTCCCCTATATTTTAATCATATTCCATAACTACCATAACAGTTATTGTAATAAGCAACTATGGCATATCTTGGAACATTCGCATAACATGAGACAGGACAGTATAAACGAAACATGCTGATTTTTGTAATATTGCAAACTACCTATCCTTATTAATGATACTCCAAATAGGATCAAAGCTTCATTACTTTTCCTTGGCAACATATATGATAATACACCATTATCCAATTTGAACACTTGAAAGTATGAAATACTGGGTAAATCATAGCTAAAGATGCTCAAGTTGTGGCACAGCAAACACATACACATTTCTATAGCTCAAACACATTTCTATAGCTCATACACAGAGCTGTAAATCTAATGTTACCTACACATTTCTATAGCATTGGTCAGCCCTTCTCTGGCCTTTTTCTAAGGAATACAATAGTATTAATGACCAAGATGGAGTTCGAATCAAAAATCACCACTCAAGGATGGTTGAGTGTCTGGACAAAAGAAGATTTTGAACTAAAGTTCTAGTAATTTCAGTGAAAAGCGCAGGGAAAACATCCTAGCCCTCATGAGAGCGAAATCTTGCCCCAAAACACAAAGCAAATGCTCTTCCTCTCCATCCAAGCACCTAGCGTCCTCTACTACGGGGAAAACCAAAAGAGAAAACATTAACTGAACGCATCTACTTTGCCTAAAAACTCTGAATATGGGCGAAATCCCACCCTTTTCATCGATCTAGAAAGGGAAAACAAACATCCAGTAGAACTAGCAGCTGGAAAACTACTCCATTGTAACCCAAAAAACTAACCTTTTTCTACGAAAAGAATGCTACAAGTAAATCAGACGCACATGAAAAAAAATTTTGATTCCAAAGTTCTATAAAAATTAGACAAAATGGTTCCTTTCTGGTTCTTCACCTAAACATCTGGGGTTAAGCGCATCCTACAACAGGGAAAAAAATCGAAAAGGGGGGGAAGCCGAAACCTACCGCCCAACCCCAAAACACGACCCAGCGACCAAAACCAGATCGGGAAACAAATCCCTGAAGGGAGCACTCGAAACTACACCCTTCGAATACACCTACACCATTTAGTGTTAGGATCCAGATTTACAGGAGGAAAGCACTCCATCTGAGTCCAGAAGACACCAAGACTCCCCCAAAAGCACAGACGGGTGGAGAGGAGCTGAGGAGGGAGAGAATGCTACGGATTATTTGCTCCACCGCTGATTTACTCGGAAAGAACTCCCAGGAATTGGGGAGCAAGCTCACCAGTTCCGGAGCAGAGGAGTTGTTCTTGCGGCGGCGCTCTGTGCGCGATGGAGGATGTCAGACCGAGAGAGTGGAGGGGGGACGGCGCTCCGCGCTGGCGATGGAGGATGAGAGAGCGAGAGAGTGGAAGGGGGACGACGATCCGCTTGGTCGCGCGAACGAAGCCTCGCCAGGATAAGCGGCGGAGAGAATCGCCAAATCTAGCGAGTCTCTCTCCGCTCGCTAGATTTTCAGAACAGCATGGCGATTCTTTTGGAGAGATGTTTTTCCAGCGGTTCGCTATTATTTGGAGATAGAGAGTGGGATACCAAGGCTGTTGGAGATGCTCTTAAGGAAGCTGAGATCAAGATTGACTATTTTATTGCTTCAACTCGGAAGGTTCTTAATACGGTTACTTATATCTAGTTTTTTTTAGAATTTAAAAAGATGTGTTAGATGAATCTTAACAGAATTAGGATTCCTAGTTTCTTTTAGAGTAGCATTCCTATTTACTTTAGAGGAGGACTAACGGACTATATAAACACATGAGGTTATAGAGAACCCAAACAACCAAGAAATTACAAACAACTCATCTAAAGCAAGAGGTGCACGAAAGGATTAGAGGCTAGATTCAGGGGCGGATCTACAGGGTATGCCGTGGTCGGCATACCCTGTAGATCCGCCCCTGAATCTAGCCTCTAATCCTTTCGTGCACCTCTTGCTTTAGATGAGTTGTTTGTAATTTCTTGGTGTAGATTCAGCCTAATATAGTCAGCTTGTGATCAATTTTCGTAATTATCTTATACAGTCAGTTTGTAAAGGCCATAACTTTAGATCCGTAGATCCGATTGAGCTAATTCTTGTTGGGTTAGTTTTGAAATTGAATCTAGTTTCTACCGGTGAAATTTCACATCAATCCAACGGTTGGATCTTCAGGAATTAATGTTTTAGTTAACATGTGTAAATCTATTTTTGCTGAAACCGAAGCAATTTTTTATAATTTGTTTAGGAGTGTTTTGAGAAGCAATAAAAAATTGTTTTAGCTTCCGCGCAATCATCGGTTTGATGCATAGAACTTGATAATCGATTTGATGAGGTTAATATGGAGTTGCTTTTTTGTATACGAGCCTTCAATCCTACCGACTCGTTTGCTTCTTTTGATGGATAGAAGGTGTGTAGTGACGAGTACCCATACCATGGGTACCCCTATCAGCCCAGGACCATGAGCGGGCTGACCTACCTCTACGAAGGCCCAACACTTGCGAAAGGTACGCGGGCCGCGAAGAGTGGGTCATGCACTGTTCGGACCCGACCTCAGACGGTCGGCAGACTCCGACCTCGTAGGTCGGAACGTGCGGTCGGCCAGCTCCACCGGCCTTTCGAGCCGGCGGGGCCACGCCAGTGTCGAGCGCTGCCCTATGCACGCGACGTCCCCTAGCGTCCGCACCAGGATAGGTGGTTCCTTCCCGAGACTGTCAGAAGGACCACCGAAGAAGTCAAGCCCCTGTCCCGTCGCCTGACACACCGCAGAGGGAGGCGCCCTCTCCCGAGACCAAGCTAAAGTCAAGCACCATTAAAACGACCGAAGCTGACAGGTGTGCAGAGCAGTATGTCATCCTGACAGCCCAGCCGAAGACCGCTCACCGCAGGACTACCAACCCGACGTGGGGCGGGCAGAGGTCGGACGACAAGACAGAAGACCAGACTCCAAGGCATACAGTACCCCTTCCTTTTTCTCTCCAACTCCCATTTGTAACCTGCCGCCTCCGGATATATAAGGAGAGGCAGGGCCCCGGGGGGAAGGGGAGACCGATCCAGCAAGAGAGCGAAAGAACTCACCGAGCGCAAGGGAGATCGATCAAACCCCTTATCTCGCCTGTAACCTTTGGATCATCTCTCGAATACCAAACACCCCAACGACACAAACTGGAGTAGGGACGTTCAGCCCGAACCCGTATAAACCTATGGCTTCTTGAGTCAACCATTTGGGGAGAGGGAGCGCGCGACCCCCACTAACCAAAAATTCGTATTGCCGGTGCACGAAACACCGACATGTAGACTTGTTGATAAAACTTGAGTTGCAACTCGATAACTATATTGACGACATAAGACTAGATGATAGATTCAAAGGCCTAGATAATCTTGTTGATCTTTCAGTTAAGCTTGTTGAAACAAAGAGGTATATAGTTTATGGTTTGCTTTACTTGCTTCTGAAATTAGTATTGCTTCTACCGGTGGCGACGACAAGTGTTGAGAAGCTATTTTCTGCAATGTGTTTAGTCAAAAGTAAGTTGAGAAATAAGATGGGTGATAGTCTTTTGGATGATTGTCTAGTCACGTTTATTGAGCGAAATATTTTCTTCCAAGTTAATGAAAATGATATAATCAAGAGTTTCATGGCTATTAGAAGGTGGAGGCCAGACAAGAAGGGTAAGAAGTAATATTGTATTCTTTGAATTATTGTCGGTGCATAAGCTTCTTTTATGCATCTTTCATACCTAAAATGTTTGAACTATTTATATTGTAATTTATACCTGTATTATCATGTTTCTAGTTATTTTATTTTATACTTGTATACCGAATTTCTCAACAATATTTGTAGTAGTTTACCAAATTGTTCATTGGATTTTACCGAATTGTATATTATAGTATTAGCTCGGTATACCCTAACTTAAAATCCTAGATCCGCCACTAGCTAGATTGTTCTTTAGCACTAGATTTTTGTACAGGACAAGGATCGAAGGGTCCTAAAAGGTCCGAGGTGGTTGTGAGAGAGCGACAATCCCTAGAACTTTGTTGAGGTTGTGCTTAAAGAAGCCTAACCACCGGTGCCATTATCTAGCAAGGGGAGATTTCGTAAGAGTGAGTACAAAAGTACTCAGCAAGTATTAATAGCAAAATACATATTCTGAGTTTTTTCAACACTCACCACATATCCATCTGATGAGACCATTCTCATCATGGACAGAACCGACAACGTATACATATGGTCATCACCAAATGTTGCTACAATTATATTGACTACGTCCTCTTTTTCCGTTACGTTTGTGACAAGTTGGTGACACTTCATGATATCATATACTTCGTATACATCTACTACGATAGCTCCATCTGCATGGCTTTATCGACCCCCACCTTGGCCAGATTTAAAGCCATACTTAGGGGAAGATGATGAGCTTGAGTCGAGGATGACTCAAATGTAAGAAGGGGAGGATGACGAGGATAACACTGCCATGGATACGGCCATGCCTACACATCCAATTGAAAACAATGATGTAATACAAGGATTAATTACTTGAGCTCGCGCACGTCAATTCAATTACCAGGTGAATGCGTTCCTCAGATTGCATACAAATAATTTAATGGATGGAATACTATTTAATCCTTGTGATAATTTTATTATCCTTAGGAACCAAGGAGAAAGACCTCCAAACGTCAAGCATGAAGCCAGTTCTTCCGGTGCACAAGATCAACTTGGATTCGGCCTCCTGAACAGCACCAAATTAAAACGACCATAACTTTTGATCCACAAGGATGTTCGGGGTCTATGAGTAAGCCTAACCACCGGTGCCATTATCTAGCAAGGGGAGATTTCGTAAGAGTGAGTACAAAAGTACTCAGCAAGTATTAATAGCAAAATACATATTCTGAGTTTTTTCAACACTCACCACATATCCATCTGATGAGACCATTCTCATCATGGACAGAACCGACAACGTATACATATGGTCATCACCAAATGTTGCTACAATTATATTGACTACGTCCTCTTTTTCCGTTACGTTTGTGACAAGTTGGCGACACTTCATGATATCATATACTTCGTATACATCTACTACGATAGCTCCATCTGCATGGCTTTATCGACCCCCACCTTGGCCAGATTTAAAGCCATACTTAGGGGAAGATGATGAGCTTGAGTCGAGGATGACTCAAATGTAAGAAGGGGAGGATGACGAGGATAACACTGCCATGGATACGGCCATGCCTACACATCCAATTGAAAACAATGATGTAATACAAGGATTAATTACTTGAGCTCGCGCACGTCAATTCAATTACCAGGTGAATGCGTTCCTCAGATTGCATACAAATAATTTAATGGATGGAATATTATTTAATCCTTGTGATAATTTTATTATCCTTAGGAACCAAGGAGAAAGACCTCCAAACGTCAAGCATGAAGCCAGTTCTTCCGGTGCACAAGATCAACTTGGATTCGGCCTCCTGAACAGCACCAAATTAAAATGACCATAACTTTTGATCCACAAGGATGTTCGGGGTCTATGAGTACTTGTTTGAAAGGTTTTGTCGTCTTCTTTCCAATGGATCTGGCCTCATCTCCAAATTCTATTCGAATCGATGGGAATCTGCCAAACAAGTGATGTCACTTTTTTAGTCGGAGAATACATGGGCTTTGTGCCTTGTAAATTAAGTTGTAATTGTTCCCCACCTATTTTGGACGTGTTTCTCACGCCCTATCTCTCATAAATAGCTAGCTGCCGCCTCCTTTAGGTTTTGGGTTTTATTTGATTAGTTTAGCCAAGTGCAAACTTGGTCCTGCGAGTTGTGCTGGGCAGCCACTTTGTCAAGATCGTCAATAAGACTCTATCTTGTTTGCTTTCAACTTTTATGCGCAATTTCAGATTGCTTATACTATCGTTCTTACTTGTTCTCGGTTGCTTACAGGAATTAAACCTCGTGTTCAGGTTGATCATGCCCACGGCAAGATCAATAACCATCCGGAGTTGGTTTAGCAATTGCTAAGGCGCATCATCGTTGTACGGTGTAATCGGATTGTCAAAGTCGTCTCCACCCAAATAGATCGTGTTTCTCATCGAAAACTCGGGACACCCCAGAGTGCTATCACCATCTCTCTCAAAACCATTTTCAGGCAAACAGATTTTATTAGAAAGACATGGGTTTCACATTTTAATTCTTAAAATTGCTTCTAGCACTCGCTTCTGTAACCTCCAATCTAAGAGGCATACATGAATTCTTGATTTGACCCTGCGCATGTTTGTACCACTTTACCCATAGTGACCCCCACATGAGAGGCCTCAGAATGTTTTTCACTAGTCCAGTATTAGATCTCCAACCCTGTTACGCGAGTGGGGGATGCCTATCTTAGGTCGCCCTAGGGATGGCAAAAATACCTGTGGGTTCGGGTACCCGCGGGTACCCGACCTGACGGGTCCGGGTCCAAATTTGGACCCATGGGTATACAAGTTCGGGTCCGGATCTCATGTTGGACCCGTGGGTACCCAGACCTGGACCCGATTCCAAGGTAGAAGGTGAGGTGAGTTCAAAATAGATTAGCATGTACCCATGTCACAAGCCACACCATAGCTCAATGGAAGGAACCATGTGATTGAATCAAGAGGTCTTGTGTTCAAGACCCATTCTAGCTAATTTTTTCATGTTATTTGAATACCTCATGCATTCATACTCAACTAACGGTTTGGGTCCGGGTCCAGGTCCGAGATTGGACCCGTGATAAAATTCGGGTTCGGGTCCGGGTCCACAGTTCGGGTCTCGGGTCCGGATCCACGGAGGTTGGACCCGGAGGGACCCGGACCCGTTGCCATCCCTAGGTCGCCCCACCAGACTCGCAACTAACAGTGGTATCAGGCTACCGCAACAACATTACTGATACTCAACCCAAAGCTTGATAAATATATAGCCTAAAAGAATCAACCACAGCTGATTTTCTGTGTAGCCTCACTGGGCCTTCTGGCATACCCAGCTTCACACGCGTATTTATCTAATCTTACTCCATGTGGGGATCATAATACCTTCCTAGGACAACCTTTTCTGGCCGATTCCACACACTATGGTTGATACTAAAAATACGGCTCATTGCCCAAGTATAGTTGTTTATCTTTATATCATAGCCTATGTAGAGAACCCCACCGGCCTATAACCTTCCCATCGGTATCATCTACTCAACATAATAATTGACCAACAAATATCATATTCCCATTTCAATATACAACCATCACCTTCTCCATTCCATAAATCAACTCATAACTCAACTGATTTCAATTTAAGATTTTCAATTTACATATAAAACTTTAAATGCATGAATGGTACATATAAATATACTGAAATCAATTTAAAGACATTTAATGAAAATTGGTCAGAGGAAAGCTTGCCTAAATTAGGATTATAATACTTGACCTCACACGGAGTCTGAAGGTGGTCTTTTGAGGGATTCAATTTAGGCCCTAACAAATATAAAATATTAAATCCACAGACATTAATCTATAACTATCTTACGGTGTCTAATTTTCTACGGTTGACTAAGGGCAATAAAAGGGGTGATGTCCCCTTAGCTAAACCGACTCCTCCCTAGTAGGGCTGTAAACGGGCCAAATTTGAGCGGGCTTGGGGCTCTCATGCTCGAGCTCGAGTTGGGGTCCGAGCCTTGATCCAGACTTGAGCTTGGCTCGGTCCAAGCTCGAGTAGGCTCGAGCTCGGCTCGAGTAAGCATGATAAGTCGAATAAGTTTGGTAAATCTGGTAAGCTCGGTAACAAGCTCGAGTCAGCTCGGTTTACGGAAGCTCGATCCAAGCTCGAGTAGGATCGCAGGCTATTCGAGCTCGGCTCAGTGAAGCTCGCGAGCTCGAGTTCAGCTCATTTGGAGCTTGAACCAAGCCTGGACCGAGCTGAGCTTTAGTAGCTCGCAAGCTCGAGCTTTTTTTACAGCCCTACTCCCCAGGCCTCTCGGCCTCTCCTCTCTTCTCGGTTTCTGCTCTCTGGTCCTCCCCCTCCACTACTCGATCCCCCCTCCAGTGGTTCCTCCTGCCGACCGATCCTAGCCCAGCCGCCGCCGCCGCACCGGCCTCTCGGTTCCCCCTCTTCTTCCTTCTCCTCTCCCTCTCTTCTCTCCTCTCCCTCTTCTCTGCTCTCCTCCTGGGCCGATGCCTCCGGTTCCCCTCCACTCGGTGCCATCGCCTCCCTTTCCTCGCTACTCCCCTGTCTACTCTTTCTTCTCCCCTACTTCCTCTAGCCCTCCTCCTTCTACCTCTATTCCCCTTCTCTCTACTGGCTTAGTTTTCCCCTCCTTCACCCTACTGCCGAGATAAGAATAGACATTACTCAATCTATTCTCCTGAGATTTCCTATATGATTTTTGCATATTTTACTCTTTGCTTATACTTTTGATTTGCAAGAAAGGTCAATGATGCACGGATTCTAGTGGGACGGCAAAGTGCTCAACCGTGCAACCCTAGAGTCCTCTACTGAGACCACTAGTTCCCCTCCCGATCTACCCATTTATGCACTTCCATGAAGTAAGTAGTACTGCTACTGCTGCTAGGAATGCTATACAATGGCTATGCACCTGATGGTTGGATCTAGGGGTTCGATTGACAGAGATGAAGAAGAAGAGGTTGTCGGCTCGGTTTTGGGCTCCTCCTCTGTGTCTTCTTGCTCCTTGTTTGCGGGTTCTTCCTCCTGTCTTCTGGATCCTTGTTCGGCTAGTTCTTGGGGTTGCTCCTGGCTTGTGGCTTCTCCTGCTCTCGGCTTCTTGGTGTGCGCTGGCTTAGAGGTTCCTCCTTCTTGGCCGGCTGGAACTCCTTCTGGCTCCGGTTCTTTAGGTTTTCTTCTTGCTCACTCTCGGCTGTGGTGGCTGGCTCTTTTGTGGTGTTTTCTCGATTGGCTGAGAACTGGGAGCGCTGTGTGCTGGTTGCCTTGGGTTCGCTCTGTTAGGAAGGAAGGTAGCAAAGCTACTTGAATGCTTGGCTGCAAGTGGAGGCATGGCCTTGACTCCTTGCCTCGATGGCTGGTCTACCGAAGGGAGCTGTAGCTCCCGCCGGTCATGAAGGTTAGTTGGCTTGGTCAACTTTACTGAGTTACCAAATTACCTCCTTTGCCCCTTTTACTAGTTACTAAATGGTTACTACTATTCGCTCTAAATTGCTACGAATACCCACAATTCGAACAGGTAAGTTAGGATTGCCGAATGATGAACCCCGATCTAGCGAGAGGTGCCGAACTTGCCCCAACGGGTCGTGATCGATACCTCGCCTGCAGGTCTGATGGCAATCCCCCTCTAATTTATTCGTTCTAATAAAATTTTTTACATTTTTACAAAGCAATATACACCTATTAGTATTTTAATTACTAACTAATATCCTTACTTATCTAATTAATATCCTTGGGTGTTTCAGGTCGGCTTCGCCAAATCTTTTCTCTCCCATTGTGGTTGTTTCAATGTCGTTATTTTGGTTCTCTATGAGATTCATTTTCTTTGTTCTTGAGACCGTGCATGGTTTTGCCATATCTCAAAAAGTCCTGATCCGATTCGAGAGCTGTTGTGCATAAGAATGGGTATCGGCATATAACAAGTGGTATCAAAGGCAATGCCGGATTAATCAAAAGTAAAAGATATCCTTGTCCAGCAAGAGTTAGTCGCTACTCTTGAAAGGGACAAACCAGAAAAAACGTCCGCTAAAGATTGGAAGGTATGGAGTGAAAGGTTGTCAGTACAATCCATTTGTCTTTCTGATGAGGTTGATCAGGGATAATTCATCGAATAAATTATGGAATTACTTAGAAGAATTACATATGGCAAAATCGCTAACAAATCGGTGGGTGCTAAGGTAACAATTGTATAGGTTGCGCATGGAGGAAGGTACACAATTTGTTGACCATCTCAATGCTTTTAACAAGCTTATCACACAACTCATTAGTGTGCATAAGAAAATTGAGGAAAACGATAAAGTCGTCATACTGGCATCATCTCTTCCACCATTATGGGAGCAACTGGTGATAAATATTCTCATCGGAAAAAATACTCTCAACTTCAATGAAGCAGATGCATATCTATTGGAGGTAGAATCCTTGAAAAAGCCATCAGGATCTTTATCCTTTGGGTAATCAAGCATTGGTTGAAGTATCTGTTGCAAGAAAAAGCAAGAATTACACGAAGAAGGGCAAGAGCAAGGGCATGCGTGGCACGTGTGTATGATATTTATGTGACAAGTAAGGCCATATGATAAATGATTGTCCGAGTTTGAAGAAAATAAAGGGTGCATGCTCAATGGCAATAGCAAAGGATGATTCAATCGTACTGGTCGTCAATCAATCAGGTATTTTTCATAGATAGATATTAGATTTAAGTTGTTGCTTCCATATATGTTCGGTGAGGGGGATATTTGGTGAAGGATCTCTACGTTTGATGCATAGAACTGTTCACTTAGCTGATTGTAAGGAGCACAATTACTGAGGTAAGAACAATTACATTGTAAATGTATGATGGAGCATATTGCACATTGATGGAAGTTTGGTATGCTCCCATCATAAAGAAGAATATAATATATGTGAGGTCACTTGAACTTAGAGGTTGTGATGTATCACTTGAAGGTGGAGTCATCCGAGTTACTTGCAAAGGCCATGTAATCATGAAAAGTATCTGGAGCAATGAATGATACCGATTGATGGGTAAAACTAAAGGAAGGACAATCAATTGGAGTTCATATAAAAAATCTTGATCAGGACAAGGAAACATGTCGTTAACGATAGTTAAATAGATCTCAACTACAGTTATGTGCGTAATTGTAAAAGATAGTTGCAAAATGTAGCAGACGCAAAGGTGAAGGCGCGAGCTGTTGGAAAGAGGATGCGGCGGGACAAATCACGCGGTACCAACAAGCAGGTGAAGCTTAGGGGTGATACAAACGTATGGCTTGAAGGGCTGTAGGAACAGGTGTGGTTAACCAAACTACACAAAGAAATGACCCTCGCATGGAGTGTTCGGAAGGCCAAGCCTGAACACCAACACATACATTACAATGATGTGCATGAGCACCTGTGGTGGGGGCACTCCCATAGGTGGGAGGGAAAAAAATACGGAGCAGATTTGGATCGAGTTCTTGGAGCAGCACGACGACTTCAACGGATAAGAGTAAAGGTGGAGATTGTTAATTATGGTGACTCATATCTAGTCTTTTAGGATTTGGAAAGGTGTGCTAGATGAATCCTAATAGGATTATGATTTCTATTTGCTTTAGAGGAGGACTAAGGGAGCTACATAAACTCGTGAGGTGGTCATAGAGAACCCAAGCAGCCAAGAAATCATAAACCAACTCATCCAAATCAAGAGGTGTACGAGAGGATTAAAGACTGCTATTTTTTAGCATTAGATTTTTGGATAGGGCAAGGACCCAATGATCTGGGGTGCTACTGCGCATAAAAAGGTATATCAGAGTGTAGCAAAAGTAATGATGCATAGGCTGCCATCAGAAATGCAGCAAGGATGCTACCCAACAATCCCTCACTAGACATCAAAAGATTCAGGCCGGCGATGATACTGCAGAGGAGGATTTTGGTTTTATTTTAGAGGCGACGACAAATGGGAGGTGGATGGAGCAAAGAATGGCACGCCAAGCAGAACCATGATCCCCGCGAAACCAGGAAGTGGCATATATGTGAGAGGAAAGGTAAGCTTTCTAGATTCTCCGTAATTTGAAGTAATCATGCGGTTACACTTCTTGATTTCACAAGTCGTTAAATCAAATGCTCCTTTGCCTGGATTTAGGACCTACAATGTTGATTTTGTATTACTCAGATTAAACTAGCTACTTAGGTCATAACTTGTAAGCAGTGCTCGTGTTACCATTGTCAGCATCCTCATTCATACACCTGTGTGATGCTTGTTGCATGCTTTGCTTCCGTCTAGTACGAGAACAATCACACTGTTCTTGAACCACGTGGATGAATGCTGCTACATTAACCATGCCTGAAGAAATTGTAGTGCATGTTTACTACTACACCTTGAGAGGAACAGTCAATTGTCATGCCGGCACGTCGGTAGCAGCAAGGGACCTAGTACGACTTTTGGTGTTCTTTCTGCTTCTGGTATCGGTTAGCACCCGTGGCATGCAATCTGCAGGGTCTTTTACTCTTCTAGTATTCTGTCTTCAGACATACAAAGCATACTGGTTTACTTCCCTAGTATTCTGTCTTCAGACATACAAAGCATAGGTCCATGTACAAAGCATGGAAGCTGCATCATACCAGAATACCTATTTTGCATTGAAGGTGAAGAGTGGTTGACCACCAACATCATCATCGAACATCATCATCGATGTGCAGCAGTAAGAAAACACATCATAAGAACAACGATAGTTGAGAACACATGAAACTTTGAGCAGTTTAGCGTAAATAAACACATCTGAAGCAACGACATATTCAGGATTCCCCTGACCAAGGAACTTAACCTAACAAGGCGAAGAAAAGGAAAAACAAGAGGACAACAAGTGGTGATGCAGTGGGCTAAAAGTACATCTATTGCATCAGGCATCAACAAGGACGTCCTCGATGTGTCATCTAAAAGAAACGAATCGAGGCAAAGCCAATTCAGATGCTCTTACCAATGTTTATCATGCAGACCGGTAGCTTACTAATGCAACACAGGGTCTTTCTTATGGGGAACTTCGAGCAGGCGAGTTCATCTTTCTTGAACCATTGACCATGGAAGTACAGCACCAGATGAAGTTCTTAGCACAGATACACGTCTTGCAATCAAGAAGGCAACGTTGAGCTGTGCTGTACGATCTGCAAACTGGGAGCCCCTCTGTATTGTTCACATAGATAAACCAAAAGCATGGTTAGACGCTTAAAAAAAAATAGCATGGTCAAAAAAAAATAGTACTACTACTGATAGACTCCTACTACAACTACTGCAGAGCTTCCACTGCTGCTGCCACTACAGTACTACTACAGAACGAGCGATATAGCATTAGTGCTACAGTACATATGCTACAGTGCCACTTTGTTTCTTCGCCCTGAGCCTCTTCTTCCCCCAAGCCTTCTTCAGTTCTTCTTCGAAGCTCATCGGCAATCGCCACTGACCCCATCGCCTCCTGCCCTCCCCCATCACCACTGACCCCATCGCCTCTCTCCCTCCTGAATCCCATGGATGAGCGGCACAACGGATGAGTAGAGGAGTGACAGTGGAGCAGAGGAGCAGCGGCATGGTGCAGCTGTTCCCCCTCCAGATTTGATGAGAACGGAGCGGAGCGGCGCGACGCTAGGGTTTCCCTCTCGATCTTCAAATACCTAAAGCCCAGGTATGAATCGTGCTCCCTCGGGCCCCTAAATCTTCAACTCTTATCCCAGTCCCCCGAATCTATGGTGGCCGCCTTGGGCCACGTCGACATCATCCGATGCCGCAGCAGCGTCTCAACGACGACATGGCCGTGAGGTGGACGCCATAAGCTCCTCTGGCAAGGCGTCGGCGGGCCGCCATAGTGCTTAAGCGACGCCTTAATAAGCGTGCCAAACACATTCCAATTAAATCTCATTTAATTGTATAATACAATACTCACTTTAGCTAGTAATGGTTAAATGTTAGGTAGTTCACACTTCACAGCCATACAATGCTTGTGGTAGTAATCATGAATCATGATCATGATCTGCATTATCCAACATGGTGCTGATCATGAGAAAATCTGGAAAAGATTCTGCACTTTTGATAGCAGTGTGGAAAAGGTTCACTAACAAATCTATTTGAATCAAATAAAGGTTTTCACTAGCCCACTGGTAGTAGGAGAGGAACCAAATGTAATTATTAGGTAGGGCTTTGTCCAGATTGTTTAAGTATAAGTGAATTGCCCATCTTTCCTCGTCAGCTTAAGCTTTTGGATGAACTGGTTGGTGCATGCAACTCAATATGATATCAAAGTCAAGAGGTCTTGAGTTCAAGACCCGGTTGGTGCAATTAAAATAAAAAATAATTGTAGCTCACTTCTATTCCACGTCTTAAGTCTGGAGGAGCCTACATATAAGAGGGAGTGTTGAAGTATAAGTGAATTGCTCGTCTTTCCTCATCAGCTTAAGCTTTTTGGTGAATTGACTTGTGCATGTAACTCAATACAGATGTCTCCAATTCTCCATTCCTCAATAATTCGAAGGAAATGATGATATTGCAACAAAGCCCCAGACACATGACCTTAGCAGAGTGCTACAAACTCGTAAGACAATGACTCTCAAAAGCATATACTACATTATTCCCACACCGAAGTAGAAAACATATTCTATCAAGAATAGAGATGAATTGAAACTGTTAATTGCAGGGTTTAACGACAAATCTCATATCATGTTTCAACTCCGATCACTGTAAACCCAGGAAGCAAGTTGTTACAAATAGATGAATGGTTATTAAGTGATTAACAACGTTAACATATTCTATCTATCTAAAGAGAGAACAGATATAATCCCTCCTGATTTTCAATTATTGTGATTTGATGGAACTGTGCTTATGTATAAAATATACATTCATTAGCCAAGCATTTCAAGTTAATGACATGAGATTGTTTCAGGCAGGAATTCAAGTTACAATCTTTCCCTTATCCAAACCAACAATTCACTGTATCAAAGCGAGCATTTCCAACAGATAAACAAGCAAGTAGCAACTCTATGCTCATTCTTCTGGATTAGACCACACACGTAGAATCAAGTTCAATAATCTAGTTCAAGCATTAATCAACACGACACTACTAGCAATTAGAAAAGAGCTCACCTTATCATCAAATGCAATCTTAATCTGGGGAAGGCCCCGAGTCTTGCGCCTCATCCTGTACATCCTCCTCCCAAGCACGACTAGCCCCAGCAACGCTGCGGCGATGGAAATCGACCAAACCGGCCTAACCTTCCAAGCACAGTACTGCAGCATCCTGAACGGCAGCCTCCACCACACAACTACTTGCCTCTCTCCCTCACCGGTGCCTGGGGTTTGAACCAGAGGCAAAGAACAATCCTTCACCTCACCATCTGATTCACCGCAGCCGGAAGCCGCGCTAGCATTCTCCCCTTGCCCCTGATCTTCTTGCGCAATCTGTATTCCACCACCTGCTACAACAGCTTCTAGAACTGAGATTCCTCCGGTGGCATCAACTCCTCCAGGTTCCAATTGCACACCTGAATTCTCCAATACCTCACTTTGGAGCCCATCTGCAACAACAGTTGGATCAGCATCCAAACTTTCTACCACCCCATGATGCAACGGCGGTTGCAGTATCGAGTCCGGTTCGCGGCAACCGCGCGCGGCGTTCTTCTCCTGCCCTAGTATCTCCGAGCGTATCGCCACAACTTGACTCTCCTCCGCGCTCCAGACCGCACCACCTGCGACGGCGGCATCAAGAGCCGAGCTTTCTGCAGTCCCGTCAATCCCACCCACCTGCAGCCGCACGCTCGAATCCGCCGCAGCAAGATCCAATCTTTCTTCCGAAACCCAATCCAATCTATCTGTTGATTCTAAGCCCTCCTCCTTCCCTTCGTCGGCAGAGGTGGCCCCCGACCAGGAGCCCTCGCCGGAGAAGCCGGCGTCGGAGATGACGAGGGCGAAGTGGTCGTGGAGGACGTCACCGCCTTCCCCGGAGACTAGGACCACATCGTCGTCGGCTCCGGCGGCGGAGAGCACCTCCCAGTCGCTGATCTCCGAGGCGGCGTCCTCCATGGCCGTGGTGGCTCTGCTGTAGTGCTGTGGTCTCTGGGGAAGGGAAAAAGGGTTGGTACTTTGTGAGCGGGAGAGGCTAAGCAGGAGGAGACAGGCAGGTGGGTCCGGGCGATATGTGGGCTCCGCCAGGCAGTGGGTGGGGGGGGGTGTTGTAGACAAAGAAAAGGCGGAGAGGAAGGTGCACACGTGGCCGAGGCGTCGGATGACGCGCGACTATGCTCGGCATGGATCTAAATTGCCACGAGATGCTAAATTTCGGTAAGGTAAAAAAAATTCAAAATACTTACAGTATGCAGTTAAATCTCAGTGATTTTAGTTAAAATCTTGATATTTTTTTAGCAGATTTTTTTGACCAGATTTGATTGCATTTGGGATCAAGATCATTCACCAAAAAAATTCAAAAAAATTTGACATCCTTTTGAACATTTTTTGGTCAAAACAAATTTACCGAAATCTCGGTGATTTTGGCTAAAATCTTGGATTTCCTGGTTGAAGAAAGACATGATTTAAAATTTGGTTTTTGTTTGAAATTTCAAGATCTTATCGAGATTTCGACCACCCCCACGATTTCTACCAAAATGAAATTTCGAACCTTGATGCTCTGTGGATTCAAATCTCGACGAGATTTTGAAAATCTTAGTCGAGATTTTGGACCCTCCGAGATCCTGAATCTCGATCGGGTAATTTTTTTTAAATATATTCAAAATACTACAATACCTATCCAAATCTCGGCGAGATCTCGGCGATTTCGGCCGAAATCTCGATGTTTTTTTTACCGGATTTGATTGGATTTAGAGTCAAGACCATCTACAAAAAAGTTCAAAAAATTTTGACGTGTTTTGACCATTTTTCAATTGAAACAAATTGACCAAAATCTCGGAAATTTCGGCCGACATTTCGGATTTTCCGGTTGAAAAAAAAAACAGATTTGAAATTTGATTTTTGAATTTCGTCTAGATTTTGTTTGAATTTCTGAGACCTCGCCGATATTTCTACCAAAACAAAATTTTGAATCTTGCTATGCTTAGCTCACTCAACTCATACGGATGGTTCTACTGTGGGGCACTCGATACCAGGACCCACGTGTCATGGAGAGTGGAGTGGCTCTATCTCGTGAGAGAGGAGTTCCGGTTAGCGCTAATCCTAGATATACTATATTAGCGAAAATTCTAAGTAAAAGAGAAAAGAGATTAAAAAGCATAATATACTATCTCTTAGAACAAGTACTATAATAAGGACCATCACTTACTCTATCTTTCATTTATGTTATTTAGAGTAAACAATAAAGTCAATTTATACAATAACAACCTCTAAAGGTTGTCTTTAATTTTGGTTTAGGGTTTAGCCGGTGTTTAGAGAAAACTAAATCATTTAATTTTGACATTCAACACTAACTTTATCTTTTATTGCTATTGACAAAACACTAACTTCAACACTAAGAGTTGCTCGCGCTGGCTCGAGCACCGGCTTTTAGCCGACGATGGCACCTATTTTCCTGTGCAATGCTTGCTACTCCCTCCGTTTCATAATGGTTGTAGTTCTAGCTAAATTCACACAAAATAAGGACACATGGAAAATGACTTGTCTACCCTCATTTAATTCACCCCCTTTGTGATTAATGAAGGCTACATTGATCAAAGGTACAAAGGTCATGTTGCTACATTGATGAAAGGTACATTTAATTCACCCTCTTTGTGATTAATGAAGAGTAGCTGAACAGATTATCTAAACAAATGGTTACATTGATGAAAGGTACAAAGGTCATGTTGCCTCTAAAATTGCATTGGAATGTGAGAACTACAATTATTTTGATAAAATTTTGAATGCTAGAACTATAACCATTGTGAAACGAAGAGAGTACTAAATAAGAGCTGATTCTCCTCTCATCTTTTTTCACTCTTCCACATAGGACAAAGCTGACATGTGTATGCTAACAATAAGCTAAGATGGTCTTATTGTACTTGCTCTTATACAAGAGACAACTAAATCACACAAATCAACGCAAAAAGTGGGAGTGTGAGGCAAATAATATGGTAAAAATAATATAAAATAGTTAGATGAATAGCTTTAGAGATGTTCTACTGGTGATGTCGTCTCTATTATACATACCTTCGGAAAATCCGAAGGTTGAGACACCAAAACTCGAGACAAGCCCACGCCGATGGCTAAATGTTCTCCCTAACACGTGGGTTCCATCCATTATCGATCCAACGCGTCAGGTTGATAGGATAGCTACATAAAATTAGAGCCCCATTTGGCACTCCGTGTCAAAACTCTTTTCATATGTCTGTCTCTACGCAGTAAAATTCTCTATGGTAGAATTCTTCTCAGAATCAACATAAACAAGAATAAGACCCTGTTTGGTACGATTTCAGATTCTAGTAGAAATGAAAACGATTTTAGATTCTTGATAGAAACGTTGCAGGTAGGATTCTGTGAATCGGGTGGAACGGGGTTGAAATGGATTCGGCCACAGAGTAGAAAAACAAGAAACGTTCTGAGGAGAATCATTCCGAGCTTTAGCCCGTTTGGTTGGATTTGTTCCAGAATCTAGTAGAAACGGCACGGTTCCAAGTTGCCAAACGGGCCTAAACATCGCGGCAATTTTCGGAAAAATCTAGCCGTTTCCGGCTGGTACATGATGCCGTGGGGTTCCTACTTTCGGAGGAGGGGACATCCTTCCAACTACGCCAGGCTGAATGTCACACAAGAACACAGATGGAGAGTATATTTCTAACATCTCGCTTTCCACTGGACAAGAACAAAACAAACATTGCGGGAACTATCGTGGAGAAACAGGATTGCATTACGGTGCTGCCTCTGTGTAGATGGCCATCTTGGTCATTATTGTATGTTTACCGGGCTAATTGTGTACCAAAGGCTTGAGTAACGTGTCCAGTCGCGTCATCGCCATCTTGGTCTCTCTTGGCTGCGAAATTGACCAGGAAAAACCATTGTTCCATGAGAATTGAGGAGCAAAAGTTAGCAATTTAGCATTGCCAGTCAGAAGTTCCAGGAGCTTCTACGAAGTGATTCAATCGTACAGATGTTACATGGCTAATCATAAACGTGAAAGTGCATACCTTGGCTTGCTCTTACTCAGTGATAGACCACATTTCAGATTGTTCCTCATGCTAGATGACAGACTACCAGCGTGTGATGAGATTACCTGTACAAGATGTGTTCAGCCAACTTTAAATCCTGTTTAGCTGGATAAAATGATTAAAATTCAAGCAAAATCACCAGAATAGGCATTCTCAACTAGATATAATAACTGATGCATTCCAATATATGCACAATGAACTCAAATAGGTTATTCGCCTTCCAGAGAAAAAGAAAGAAAGCTGATGCTCCCACCATATAGGGGCTTTGCAGATCCTTAACTACTAGTACTGAGATGGTGGATGTGAAAGTTTTTCATGAAGGAATAATACTATAATAAGATATCCAACCTTTCTGCTTTGTTCATTGCAGTTTACAGCGTGTTTTGTTGCGAAATTCCTTCCTCCAACAGGATGACTTCCATATGTTGACTTCTGCACAATTTCAGTCTACAATGAAAGCCATGTTAGAAAGTAGTAGCAACTAGCAACACAGTGGAAACTGACAACATCACTCAACACTAAAAGCGATGGCTAATCTTATGAACCGTCCCTGGGTTCTGTTTTTACCTTGACCATGTTCTTCCCATTTGAAATCTTCGGTGCCTTTGCAGTTTTGTAAGGAAGAAGGTTATTGGAGCCACTTCTGCACAAAAAGAACAGAACAGTTTAGAAGGACAAATTTTTTCTCACCAAATCATTTCGCACTTCAGAAACAGATAGAGAGTTATAGACCTTGCACTTGGGGGTGCAGACATGCGCATATATCTTCTATTCTGGTTATTTTCATCCGATGCCGCCGGTGTGCTCAGCTGCTTCCTGACCATCAGCTCAAACAAGTGCAAGAGTTTCAATAACATTCTTCTAAGACTTTCACTGTATATGCTAAGCAAAAACATTAAAAATAAAGACCTTTTATTCTGCGACCCATTGCTTACACTGGCAAGACCAGCTGCTCTTTTCGATGTGACCTGCCAAATGTAATTAAGTTTAATACAAATGTTTGAATTGACTTTCAATAACATTCTTCTCGGACTTCCATTGTATATGTTGACTTTATAAGGGTATTAGCCTTTCTAACACTTAGCAAAAGGGAAGATTATGGTCCATTGATGGCAGCAAGTGACCAAAGTTGTATTTGTGAATAAGCACGCATTAGGCCTTAGGCAACAGGTTGTACACAAAATTCAAAATTGTAACAACCCAGAATTTCATCGGTTTAATTAATTTCAAAATCATCATTTCTGCATTTTCAAAAAATTCTGCATTAAAGAAAATGGCTTCTCTTATTTTCCAGCTGCTGAAAATGAATTTCTGAAAATAATTAAAGCCTGAACTGAACCTGCAGATAATTTATTTGGGTTCTGAATAATCTAAGGAGCCTCCCCAAAAATTTTCATAATTTTTGGAGTTGGCTTACTAATTTTAAAATCTCAAACTTGATTTCTACGATTAAGTTAAATCAGAAATGAATTTAAATTCAAAACCCTGTTCTCGGGCCGAATTGTCCCACTCAGCTTAGCCCATCTCTTGTGCCAACCCAATTCGGCCCACATGCCGTCCTCAGCCAAGCCGCCTTCCCTTCTCCGCTTTCCTCGCGCAATGGCGCCTTCGCTAGACATCGCTTTCTCTCTCGTCGCCCTTCCTCTGTCGCTACTAGCCAGGCCCGCCTGCCAAGCAACGTCCCCCACCTAGCGTCAACTCCATTGGCGAGGGCCCAACGGTCATGTAGCTCTATAGTGCACACCGCCAAATCCGACACCCTTTGACTTCAGTGACTGCATTCACACGAAGCCCCTCTCTGCCCCTCCTCCAAGTGGAGCTCGACGTCCGTCGCAAACCATCACTACCCGAGTTTTGTGTGTGTTCTCCCATGCAGCCTCCATCTCGCTATAAAAGCTCTCCCTGATCGCGTCACCTTGCTCAACACTCCTCGCCGCTTCCATTTTGCCCAATTGCAGCTTATCTCCTCCGCTCTTCCACCTGGAACACAACCGTCGTCCTCTGGTGCGCACCTGCAGTCGTGCTCTGCCTTGGTCCCCCACTTCTGGTGCGCACCTGCTGTCGTGCTCTACCTTGGTCCCCGCCATTCGTTTTGAGCTACCTCCTCGGCATCAACATCTCCTCGTGTCTTTTTATTCATTAAGGAGAAATCCTCAAGTAATTTCGCGTTTGGTGCAGTGTGGTGCCAGATCCGGGTCTTCTTCTCCATCTTCGGTTAACCTCTGCCACTATCGCGATTCTCTTTTCGATGAGCTTCAATCTTGGTAGTGGACTTTTTCACCATCTCCTTGCCCCGCTAGACCTCACCCCTCTTCTTGTTTTTCTGGGATCTTCTCTCCTGAAAAATCTTCTAAAGGCCCATTGTCCCTCATACGAACTCTGGTTGATGCGATTCATGTTTCTAAATTTGTCTAAAATGATGGAATTTCATTTCTACACAAAAAAAATCATGAATTTTGGACTCTGTTTGGAATTATTTGGAAATCATTTGCGTTATTTGGCATTTTCCTTCAGATATCGACGTGTTGGAATCATTTGAAGTTGGTCTAGAAGAAGACTCAACTAGCAAAAGTCAAGCACCCCCTTTGACCATGTTGATCTATATTTCAATGTTATGTATTTTGCTTACTCAAACTATTATGCATGCAATTGTCTTGGTTAAATTGTTACGCTGTGTTCAAGAATTAGTAAATGCATTACACTTTCTTGTAAACTGGTTACCTTTACTTTTGTCACCTTAGAAATATTATCCACTGACACTAGGCCTGTAAAAAAAGCTCAATGCTCACGAACTGCTCGAGCTCGGTTTACTCTAGGTTCGGTTCGAGCTCCAAACAAGCTAATCAAGCTTGATCCCGACCTCGCGACCTTCACCGAGCCGAGCTCGAATAGCTCGCGAGCTTAGTAAATTTACGAATCACTTGTTAAATATTACTACATGTTAACTCTTACCAAGCTTACTCGAGCCGAGCTCGAGCTAGAGCATTTTTTATTGTTGAAAATTATTGTATATCGAATTGTTGATTGTTACCGAGCTTACTCGAGCCGAGCTCGAGCCTAGATCTAGGCTCAAACCCCAACTTAGCAAGCTTGGGAGGCCAGACTCACTTAAGCTTGGCTCATTTATAGGCCTAACTGACACTAGGTATAGTGGTGGAAAGTTGAGTGTGGTATACGTGTCATATACTTAGCCATGCTTAGATTAATAACGATCAACTTAGTAAAATATCATTTTGGGCTATGGTTACATCAAGGTTGTCAAGGCGAAGCGAGGCGCTAGCTCATCGCCTGGACAGGCGCCTAGGCGAGGATTAGATGAAGATCAGCATTTTCTAGTAGACTTCGGGTGCGCGTAGCAAAATATGAAGAATATAAATGAAAATAGAAGCTGGAGTGAAAAGCCGGAGCTGAAGCCAAAAGAGGAAGCCGAAGACAAGTTGACCCAATGAAAAGTCGGAGCCACCAGACGCAAAATCGGAATTCAATTTGGCTTTGGATCTATTTGGGGTCCGATTGAAGATATGGCTGTCTCAGCGCTTCACATGGGCAGGAGCTCCGGCGACTTAGGCGAGTAGAGGCCGAGTGGCGGAAGACTGGGCGCCGGAGGTGCGGCCGGCAGTTGGGGGTTGGGCCCGGCCGGCGAGGGCCGCGTCTCGGCGGCGTCAAGCGGGACGGGCCGATCGATGAGCGCAGCGTGGCGGCAAGGTCGCACGGCCGGCCGATTGGATGAGCCAGCGTGAGCGGCGCCGGGGTCGCACGCTGGTCGGGCCGATGGGCGGGGAGCGGATGGCTGGGCGAGCCACCAGAGGCGGCAAATGCGGAGCCGACTTGAGTCCATTAGCCCAGGAAGGTATGCGCAAGCTCAGCAGCCATCCCTAACCTAGCCCTTTACCTTATCCCGGCCTCCTCCCAAACCCTAGTCGGCCGCTCGAGCTCGCCTGGCGACGCCCGGACGCCCCGGGCGACGCCTGGAATGTCCAGGTGTCCGCCTTGCTCTGGCCAAGCGAGGCGAGCGGGCCTAGCAGGCTTCCTCCGGCGCCAGGACGCCTAGGCGTCGTATAGGCAATGACTTGACAAGCATGGGTTACATGTTTTTAGCAAATATGGACAGAGAGGTCACCTTTGAATATTTTGTTAAGCAAAATAAAATTGAAAAAATAATTTAGACTTGGGAGAGTGTTTTGTAGAGATCGAGGATTGGGTTTGTGTTAGTCTCGCCGGAGTCACTTAAGGACCAAACTTGGTGCTGTTGACCCAAATGCTACTATACAACCACAAGTCCCAAAGTGGGATGGGCTTGGCTAAATAATTTATAATATTTCAACTTTGGTGTCACCATCCGGTTGAATGTGGGTATTGGTGATGACAATTTATTCCCACACGGTGCAAGGTGGGGCTTCCGACTAGGTGGATAGAACCCTTAGGGGGTGAAACCTTAACAGATGGAATTGGGTTCAAATAGTGCATTGTAAAAGCCTTGCGATAATCACTTTGTCGCACACTTATGGAAGCGTGCATTGGTCGATAATGTGAGATGATTATCTCTTGTGGGTAAAGTTGTACATCATCTACAGAGTGTGATCTCAATCTATTCAAATAGTCATGTCCTTGGTCATGAACATCAATTGGTAATACCACACTTAGTTAGACCTATGGTTTCAAAATGGTTTTGGGAATGGTAGGGGTGGATGGAACCCTTACGTGAATAGCTTTGGTTCGATATGGATGGTTGGAATCCATGCTAAGTATGGTTGTCAAGGCGTACCTGGCGACCACGACGACTGTCAGGCACCAGGACGTCCTCAAGGCGAGGTACGATGATCAGCAGAGGGCAAGGAAGAGCAGATCAGCAGAGGGCAGAGCACAGGGCATAAAAAAGGGTAGAGCACAAGACAAAGCAGAGGGCAGAGCACCGAGCAGAGTAGAGGGTACAGGAAGAAGTAGACGCAGAGGTACAAAGCAAGAAGGGAGGGGACTCAGGGGAGTTCACTGAACTACCGAAGTGAGTGGAGGAGGGAGGGGAGCTCATCGGTGACCAACGCAATCAGGGGCGGCAGCTAGGGTTGAAGGAGTAGTCGAGCTCGTCAAAAGGAAGAAGAAGCCGACCCCTCTGCCGATTTATCTGACCTTGGCCCCAATCCCTCTACCAGCTGGCCAAGTCGGCCACCTAGAGCCTCGCCATGGACACTGCAAAGTCCTAGGCGCCCGCCTAGATCTCCAAGGCAAGGCGAGCATCCATGGCACCCAACTAGCAGCGCCATGACGCCTTGGCATCGCCCCATGATGCTAAGAATGTTTTGGCATTGGCTTGCCACTTACTTATACCTCTTATTACTTGTTATTGTGCTTATACATTACTTTTTATCATTGTCAAATGATCTAACAAACAGCAGGTTGCAAATTACTATGTCTATTGCAAAATAAAGCTCACTTTGTGTAAACTAGCTAGGACAGCCACCCTTGTCCCAGCTTGCATATTATATAAACTTTGCTTTAAAGTCTTGTAGTGTACAATTTTGTACTCACAATTGCTTGTTGAACACTAAGAGGAAGAAGATCCCTCGGTTGGCTACTTTTATGTCGCGGGATTTGGTGATGAATGATGCTGATTACCACGAGTTAACCCCAATCGGTTGCTCGTGGGCTAAGGCAAATCACTTAGGCCTGCTACCCTTTATTTTCACTGTAAGTATTTTTATGTGTCAACATTTGGCCGGTCGGCCTTTGTGTAAAATTATGCATGACTGCTTAATATTATATGCTACTCTGTTTTATTTATTTTTGTATGGATGTAATGCAACGATGTTATATGTATGTGCTAGCTAGTGATCATGGGACTAACATGGCATACACATAAGGCTTGGAATTAATTTTTGGGTCTAACAAAAATCCTAAATTCCATCAAAACATTCCTAAAACAAGGCCAAATTAACATTTGATTCGGGGAAAAATACTACCTGAGCAGTCCGGAAGGTTTTCTCATTAATTTCAGATAAATTGGGCAGCATTGACCTTTTAGCAGCCAACTTCCCAGTAGTGCTACTGTTGCTTGGAGCAACATGAGAAATATGTGATCCTTTGTTGAAGAAAATTGCACCAGGAAGAGTAGCTGTATGTTGTACTTCTTTAAAAGATTTATGAGAAACTTGTGCGGCTGATTTAGAGGATGCAAAAGCTCTATCAACAGTCCGACAGACAGCGGATCTGGAAGAAGTTGCAACCCTATCAGCATTTTGATATGAAGATCTACATGAGGTCATAGCTCTATCAGCATGCTGATATGAAGCCGATTTAGAAGAGGCCGCAGCTCTATCAGCATTCATCCTATCAGATAAGGCACGCAGTTTCATCTCAACTCTCCTGTGGAATGGATCCTTCAAATCTTGGGAGTTCCTGTTTCCTGAATTTCTTCTTAAATCTACCCTTGGGATTTGGATAAGAGCTGTTGATGGGTCCTGAGAAAATGCAAGCATGGACATATCACATGAATAAAATCCAAAACCTAAGTTTAGATAACATATTCAAATCAATTAAGACATGAGAGAAGTCTATGGTATGAAAGTTCTTTACAATTACTCTGGAAAGTAATCTAGCTTGTTCAGACATGTAAATCATGCAGAAAAAATATATTCTAGAAGTTACATCCTACCGAACTGCATTAAGTTTGGAACCTCATGCAAACCCACAAATCTGCACCAGTCTTGTATTTGAAGTAAATACAAGAACCCCAACATATCCATGGATGCTTCTTTATGCTTATTACTTTACCAGTATATCTTATGCAAAATTGCAAATCTACACCTTTTGTGCTCTTGTGATGAATATTCTAAAATAGAATATCAATTATCTAGATTTGTCATACCTCTATAATGGGAACTGAATAAAAATAGTTTTATTCTATTATATCTAGTAAGTAATTCTCCCTCAATGGAAAGGTAGCTCCTTCACTACACAGGTATGAATATTCATCCATTATTCCATTACCTTGGATCCCTTTGTCGATCTAGTGATGACCGCAACGTTCTTTCTTGGCTCCTGTTTCTCAAGACCAACTTTCATACCTTCTGAGTGTATACATGCTATTGGCAAGACAATCCTTGACACGTCAACATTACTTTCACCATTATCAGTTGACACCACATGCTTTGGTGCAAGAATCTTTCTCTCCAGAGTTTCACGGTTGAGCCCATGTTTACTGCTTGTGTGTCTGGCACATGGAAAGCCCCCATCAACATATTGCTTTTGATCAGTGCTAGATCCTGCCTCCTGTTGAGTATTTTGCAACCCTGCTATCTGAGAAAACAAAGGATTAAATGTCAAGTAGCCTAGCCCATGAGGGTCTTGGCCTTTCTTCTCATCTGATGAGCTCGCTCCAGTACATGGTTCAAAACTAGAGCTTGGAGCGATAGCCACCGGATCTTCAAAGATAACTGCAGATGATTTATCTTGCTGGCTGACATGGTCCAGAGTGCTGTCATCACTCCTTTCTTCCAATGTGGCTTCAGTCTGGTGCATCGCTTCCTGAGCCTTAAGAAGTCTGGCTCTTTTGTAATATTCTTCAAAAAACGCCTTCTTTTGTGCAACTAAACCAGGCAGCGTGAGTTTGCTTAGCTCCTCTTGACGTCTGTTATGTGCAAATACTGACCTTTTTTCCCATGACAAGGACTCCTCAGCAAACCTACCAAATGATACTGAACCATGATCAAGTACCATTTGTTGAACTGATGCATCCTGAACACCAGACATAGAGCAAAATTAGGAACTCAGGAAATCTAATTTAATAGAACAACATGCAACGATAAAAAAAACTGAAAATAACAAACCATTATCTAGTCATCTCAAAACAACAAACTACAGAAATAAGATCCAAGCAGCATCACCTGCGTCACATCGCACTCACATCTCAAATATTTGCCAACCACAATAACATATTAGGGAACTATTTGAACTTGGGAGCACCAGACGTAGAGAAAAATTAGGAATTCGGTAAATCAACTTCATTAGAATAACACAAAACAATAAAAAACTAAAAATTACAAACCACTATCTAGCCTTCAGCTATGTCACATTACATCATGTTCAACCTTGGGTCGTTGTAAGCGATTAAAGGTGAGTACGAATGAGTAAGAAAGCAGAACATAATACCTGCGTGCAGTGGTCGTTGTACGGCGAATATGAGTATGACCATCCGCTAAATCGCTGCCCAACTTCAGCAGCCATTGTGCTTCTGTTCTTATTATCACCTGGCCAGCCTGAGCAGAATAGAATCCGCAGAAAAAAAAAATCCTCAATGCTGCCTCTCTGATTTATCTGCAGCGTTAAATATACCAAGGGATAAGTCAAGATCTGTGCCTCGAGGGAAAAGATGGGATTCCCGCAAAATAATTTCAACCCACATGAACAACACTTGGAATTCCAAAAATTTAGAGGAATCAAAGAACACGTATCTATGAGAAATAATTTCTCTTCTCAGTCGAAATAAGTGATTAGGAACAAATAAGCGAGAAAAGGTCTATTTCTTGGATGGAAACAGCAACTAAAAACTAAATAAAAGCCACCAATTAAGTGTAAATCGTCCACACTAGTAGTGGTACAGCGAAAGAAGGCAACCACGAAGCAAAGAAAGATACGGCGATTCCTTGGAAGCAAACCGCAATCCTACATCGAAGAACACTAACCAAACCATCAAACCGCGGCACCGACACGTACATTAACACCGGCAAGAAACCAAGAAACCCAGCCTGGGCTGGGCCTGGGCGGCGACCCAAGAAACGCTAGCTCATTGCAGGGAGCAAGCGGCCAATAACATCACACCGGCACTCACCAAACAAACCCTCCGAATCTAATCTAATCCAACCGAAGTACCGCACCCGCACCGAAAGAACTCATCAAGAGGCGGAAGCGTACTGAAAGGGCCAAATCAAGAACCCACCGGCTAAAACCCAACGTCTTCCACGACAAAGAAAGAACCGAAAAATCAGACGTTGAGGTGAGGCCTCACCTACCCGCGCACGTTGTTCAGTGAACCGGGGACGGGAGGGAGCGCTCCGCTGCTGCTTAACGGCCGGGAGGGAGAGAGAAGAAGAAGAAGTAGGAGTAGTAAATGTGAAGGAGAAATCGATAGAAAATGGAAGGCGACGGTGGGTGGAAACGTTCGAATTAAAGGGTCGCTGCCGCTTGACGCGTGTCCGTCGGCTTTTCTTTGGGCTTACCTGCCTCAGAAGTTTGTTGGTTTTTTTCTCTTGGGTTTGGAGCTTGACTTGGGAGTTTGGATTTTCCAGACCTCGAATTTGAATTCCGGGTTGGTTTTCTCGATTCGGAAATGCTCCACGTACGAAGAAACTAAACCTCCTTGTAAGACTGGCAGGTCGGTCGCCACGGTCCGAATTTTATAATTCTGATGAAATTAAGGAAATCTTAAAAAAAAAATTCAAAGTGCTACAGTACTATAAAAATCTCGGCAAAATCTCGGTATGTTTGACCGAAATCTCGGTAAATTTGATCGAGATTTGAACAAAACTTGACCGGATTTGACTGGATTTTGGCCGAATTGGATTTTTAACGTCGTTTTACGTGTGGGACAATAGGTAGATCATAATTCCGGCGAAAATAAAAACACCCTAAAAAATTCAAAAGGCAACAACACCTAAAATTTCGCTGAGATCTCGGCATTTTGGACTGAAATTTTGGTATTTTGAAAAGAAATCTCGGAAATTTCGGTTCAAAAATTACCGGATTCAAATTTTCCTTTTTATATGTCGTTTGGATTTCCTCCGAAAAAATGAGATTTCGCCATAATTTTGTATTTCGGAGGGTACCGAGATGAAACCTTAAGACAAAATTTAAAACCTTGTCCCCCCCAAGCTCTCCATCCTTGGCTCCTCCCTTCAGTGTCTGCGCTAGCACACCAACCATGCCGGCCGCTCGATGCATCAACTCGATTGTCTGTGCCATCACTAGAATTTTTTTTTAAAATAATTATTTTTTATACGTAAATTACAAAAATATACCTCGATTTTTTCTCAAGAATAGCCATATGTCACGTCACGTGGCAGCGACACACGTGCCAATCGTGTCCGTGGCGCGACTGATCCTAGTCGCGCCATGTGGCAGCGAGAGAACACTTAATCGCGTGCCACGACAGCGACTTATTGTGAATTGGACTAACCATAATCGCGTTGCATGGCTCAGCAGCGACTAACCATAATCGCGTGGCTTGCTTTGAAAAGCTTGAACTTGCTTATTGCTTTGAAAAACCATAATCGTGTGGCTTGACTGCTTTGAAAAGCAAGTTCTCCAATTGCTTTGAAAAGCTTGAACTTGCTTATTGCTTTTCAAATTCTCTGATTGCATTAAAAAAAATGTTCTATCGTTGCCACGTGGCACGATTGGCGTGTGTGTCACTGCCACGTGCTGCGACTAATCTCAGTCGCTATCACCTGGCGCGACAGAAGGTTAATCTTACAAAAAAAAAAATCAAGATATATTTTTGTAATTTACATATAAAAAATAATTATTTAAAAAAAATTCCCATCACTGCGTCGCCTAGAGCAAAAGCTCGCACGGGGAATGAAGATGCCGAATCTTCATGTATGGAATCAGAACCTGAATGTCAAGGAGTTGCTCTGAGCTTTTGGGCAAGAATGTCAAGCTGGATGGGCAAGAGCTCGACAAGGCCCTATCTGAAGTGCAAGAATGATGATGTCTTCTTTGCATGCTAGCTTTTGGGATAGGGTGGTCTCCCATGGATAGAAAAATACAAATTCTTAATTGGGACATTAGGGGGCTTAAAGCTGAGATTAAATGGACTGCAATCTGTAATCAACTTGGGAATTGTGCTTTAAAGTGTTGTGTTTACAAGAGACAAAAAGGGAGAGCATGAACTTTAATTACATTCATAATTTTTATCCTATATAATTTGGAGCTTTTGCTACCGTGGACCCCATTGGCCGTTCAGGGGGTATTGCTACACTGCGGGCTGATGCAGATTTTGTGGGCAAAACTATACATAGAGGCATTTATTCTCTCACGGTTGAGTTGACTAGTACCGCTAATGGGGACTGTTGGCTTATTACTAATGTATCTCTACTATTCTAAAGCAGCAGTTGGTGGCAGTAGTGAGTTCTTCCCACATCATTAATTGCCGCTTAATTGCCTTGCTTAATTGCCCTACTTAATTGCCCTGCTTAATTGCCCTACGCAAGAAACGAAGCGTTGCTTTAATTAGCCAGCTTTCGCAAGAAACGAAGCGTTAAAGATAGATGTTTAATCTTGTGAAATAATTTTTTTTATTTTTTAATCTTTATTTTTCGTTATTAATTTTGTTTTTCGTAGCAACGCACGGGCATGTAACTATATTTTCCCTCATATTCTCCTGACAAGCTGTTAGCCCATGCAGAATTAAAAGCTTTGAATGTTCATTATGATGCTAATTGGCTAATTTTGGGTGACTTTAATTCCTACAAGAGTGCTCTTGATAGGAGCAAGCCGGTCCAAAATTTTGCTGACATGTCCATTTCTAATGATTCCATCAATTCTATGGAATGGATTGAGTTGCCACAGAAGGGTAAACCTTTCACATGGAGCAATATGACTGATGATCCTCTTAAAAAATTAGATTGGGTCTTTTGTTCCACAGCTTGGACCTCTCATTACCATTAGACTTACATTGAAGTGCTTTGCAAGACTACTAGTGATCATGACCCCCTTGGTATCACTATTGCCTTGGACATGCCCAAGGCATGCATTTTTCGGTTTGAGAACTATTGGTTGCATTTGCTTGGCTTCAAAGAGGAGGTGGGATAGATTTGGGGTTGTTATTCCCAGGAAACTAATGTTGCTAAAAGATTAACCATGCGATTCAAGAGACTTCGAAAGCATTTGAAAGTCTGGTCATGTCGGTTTGGTGTCTTCAAATTGGTGATTCATAGATGTGAAGTCGCTCGCGATTTTCTAGATGAGCTAGAGGCTAAGCGTCGGTTGTTCCCTGCTAAGTTTAACTTCCGTAAGCTAGTTCGAGATCAATTGCAAGACTTGATGATGTATCAGCAAACTTATTGGAAGCAGCGAACCAAACAGAAATGGGCTAATCTTGGAGATGAAAATAGTGCTTATTTTCATGCTATTGCTAGCTCTAACCACTAGCGCAATTTTGTTGCTTCTCTTTCTTAGAATGGACATGCCTTTTTGGATCATTATTCCAAGGCTACTCTCATTTTTTAAGCATTCAAGGATCGGTTTGGGTGTTCTTCTCCAACACAACCGAACCTTCCCCTGGATATCTTAGTGAGCCCGACACCTCTTGACTCCATGGAGGTGGACTTTGCTCGCTTGGAAGTTGATTTAGTGATCAAGGAGTTCGATTCTAGTAAATCTCCTAGCCCCAATGGTTTTAATAATGACTTCTTGAAATCTTGTTGGGATATTATCAAAGAGGATTATTGTACTCTTTGTGATCATTTCTCTAATGGCTCTTTGGATGTTCAAAAATTGAATCTTGCCTATGTTAGTCTCATCCCAAAAAATCAACAAGCCACGGTGGTGAATGTGTAGGATAAAGGATAACCAACTAGAAGGGGGGTGGATAGGAAGTTTTTAAAATTCATTGGTTCTAATTGAAATAACCTAGCAATTAAAACTTGAAAGGAGAATTTTAATAATTAAAGCCTAAATCATCTAGGTTTTACTAAGTGCATCAACAAGTTGAATCTAAACAAATTACACAATCCTAAAATTAAAAGCAAGCACTAAGTATACTAGGAATGTAAATTTGAACAAATGAACAAGAGAAAGCAAACCACAAGACAAGATGACACAATGATTTTTCCTGTGGTCTCGGAGACTTGCCGGTCTCTCCTAATCCACGTCGAGGAAGCTTGATCCAAACAAGCTGTCTCCTTGTGCAAATAAGCCCTCCCTAGATCACTATTGGTAGCTCTTCCCAACTCCGGTTAGGTGAGTTCCGGCCTTCACAAACAACGGGCCTTCTCACAAACTCCTTTGAGAAGATCACCTGTTCTCCAGCCTCCAAGCAATCTAGGAGGCGGCAACCTCCAAGAGAATAGAGTGAAAACACTTGCTTGAGATTGATTCAAGTGTCTAATTGGCTCAAACTTTGAAATACACAATTGAATGCTCCTAACTCTCTCAAATATGAATTTAATGCAAGGAGAGAAGAAACTTGCTAGAGCTCACAATGTATTTGTTGACATCAGAATTTGGTGCACGACCAATTTGGCAAAGGTACTAATTTTGGTAAGTGTTTGAAATAAAATGGAATTTAGATAAGGCCTGTGTCGGGTCAAGGGTTTGAGGATTACGGCCGATACAAGTTACAACATGGGTAAGATCGAAACGAAGTCGATCGGAATAAAACTGATATCAGTTTCAAAGGATAGTGTTTTGGGGAAGGTTGAAACCAATACGAACAGTGTTTTACGAGTCCAAGGAGGGCACGGTCGATCTAGATGCTATAAAAGAAGATAACGGGCAACGTAGAAAAGATATACAGAAACAACCAATTAATCAATTCTCTTTACTCTTTATTTTTCCGTCGACTAGGAGTAGAATTTTATATTTATAATCTTGCCACTGTAATTCGCTTGATCAATATAGTTGCATATCGCCGATTATTGATTTCGTCGACTTACATTATTTAGGTCCGCTTTTTCTCCAATTTGTTTGCACATCGCCTTTTTCAGAAAAAAAATCTACCTTTATCTTTCATCTAATCAAGTCAATCAGGTCGATTTGATCTATCGATTACTTTTAATCTAATCAGCTTGAACGAGTGATTAGATTAGATCATTATTAGAGAATATATCGGCTTAAAGGGCAGTTGAATTGAATCCTCCTCTTGCCAATTGCAGGATCAAATCGGCTGGCATGCCTGCACCCAAAATTAAACCCAGTGTTTGCATGTGATGATTACCGATTAACCCTTCGTCAAGTTTTTGGTCTCAACAGTATCCAATGAGTGTCTAAGAAGCTGTATTGATGCAGATGTTGGGGGTATTTATAGCCCCCACCAAGAAGTCCAACCATTGTGGATAATCTTCTAAAAAATTCAGCAATCACGGTACTACCGGCATGCAAAGCCTGGTAGTACCGCACCCTGTCCAACGATCGAATCAGAGCAATCAATACGGTAGTAAAAGCCGTTATAGGAGGTCTAGTACTACCAGTGCACAAAGTGAGGTAGTACCAACTTTTGAAGCATGATCAGCTTAGAAAAGGTACCTCTCTGTGAAATGAGTACCAATATTACATTTGTGGTACTACTGAATCCTGGTAATACCGACAATTTCACTGCGATAGTACCAGCGTTCAAAATACAAAGAGTAAGTGGTGTTTGATTTCGTCATTTTACTGGTTTGAGAAATCATCTTTGAAAACCCTTCTTGTTTCGTGAAAGTTTGAGGTTTGGTGTTAAGGTTTTATTTGAAAAGGATTACTTAATCGCTTGGTTCCCTTTTAAGAAAATTGTCTTTCAACCATTTTCCTCTATAGGAGTCTTTGAGATTAAAAAGTGTTTTGGAGAATTCCTTTTGCATGACCAAGTTTGGGTTTGTCTCATTGCAATTTTGAGAGTCAAGTTTCCTTATGAATTTGGGATGAGTTTTAAAACTAAAATGCTGCAAACAAAGTAAGTAGTCTTTTGACTGAAATTGTTTGTCCCTAGTAAGAATTGTTGTTTAGCATGTTATGTAGCATGTACCAATGTGGTTTATGGGATGACGTATTGTTAAGTTAATTTATGAGTTGAAACAATTCAATGCGGTTGTAATCTCTAGCTTGAGAATAAATAGACTACTAGTGTTGTAGTTTACTCTTAGCGAGAATGATTGAATGTGTTAATGTACATGCTTAGAATCTGTTGCTTTGTTATAAAAGTGCTTATGACCCCCGATAATGTTTAAAGTTTAAACCCTGATGCATAGTTAAAACATTAAGATGATGTAAATTACTGATATTGTTAAAGAAACTTTGCTGGTTGTTAAAGATGCTCTAATTTTACATGTTAATAGAGAAATTTAATCGTGTTGACTACTGACTTTAACTTGGAAGTTGATTAGAGTTGCTATTTATGTTGTTGCAAACTACTAGTTTATTTGGAAGTATGCAATTGTGTCTATACAATGCTAGTATTGATATCAATTGAGAAGACATAAGACTTATTGTTAATGATGTTGTTAAGGGTAGTGTTAATGCTAGTATTCAATCTATTTTAAATAGTTGGAGTATGTTGTGTGGTGGTAATTTTG
The DNA here is from genome assembly GCA_036346355.1 of Rhipidocladum racemiflorum. Lineage (NCBI taxonomy): Eukaryota > Viridiplantae > Streptophyta > Magnoliopsida > Poales > Poaceae > Rhipidocladum > Rhipidocladum racemiflorum. The sequence continues at coordinate 30,178,499 of CM070571.1, forward strand.
TTATAACCTATGTATAGGGTAGCTAAAGGTAATGTTGTTGATTGATGATTATGCAAATTATTGATATTGACGACTTAGTAGTGGTGGTAATTGCTTAGATTAATTGTTGAAAATCCTTGTTAAAAATGGAGGTTATTGTAACATGTTGTGATGGAGTGGACCATGGATAATTAACATGATGTAGGATTTTATTCTTGATGAATGTATATCCTAGAATCATACTCACGAATTTTGTCTTGTAGAGATAACATTTATGTGTTGAAGTCATTTATTGATTGAGTAAGTTTTGTTGTCGAGAAATTGACGTATGGATTGTATAAAATTGGTAGCTTGATCATGCTCAAGTATCTGTTGAAGTACTATGTTTGAAATAGAGAATACGTTGTTATATGATGTGTTGGTCCGTGGGGATCTTTGTGAGGTAGCATTAGTTAGTTGTCTTTTGATAATCGTCATGAACTTTATTTATAAGTGTTGGGAATGGTAACTAGAGAAAGAATTTGTTATGTAAATTTTGTTAAATCTGGTTGGACTTTCTCAATGAGTAAGTAGTGAGTTTCGAAGTCATTGATGGAAAGCGTAGTGGAACACTAGAGATGAGTGTATTTATGCTAAGCTGGTGTTTAAAACCTTCTGGACTGATTTGGTTGTTTGCTATCTTAGTTGAATGCTTTCGGTTGAGGTGTTCCTTATGTTGAGTTTCAGAGTTTCCCCAAAACTCGTAGTGATTGGTGTCGATCTTTGGTTTTGGCCCATTTGTTTAGTTTGTGTTGTGAGTATGGATTTACACCCAAAAGTCTTGGAGTGGATCGCGCTCCTTCGCGTTCGCACTGAATCATCCTTGGAATAAATTTGAAAATGAAACAGATGGACATAGAGGGTTGTGCTGGAAAACTCTCGAGGTTTAATTTGTAATCTCCTTTTTGGCTAGAGTTGGAGTTATTTGGAAAATCTGTGTGGTGTTTGCAAATGTTTCAAAAGGTGGTTTGTGGATGGTTCATAAGTGATTTAGTTAGTGAAGTGTTCCCTTTTGAAATGAGTTTCTCTTTCTCTTTGAGAAAATTTGTGGTGGTTGTGTGTGCAGATGTTTAACTTTGGAGTTGATGTTCTTTTCCAAAATGCTGATTTTGGTTAAAATGCGAGGTTTTGCAAGTTTAGCTTTCGAGAAATGGTGGGTTCTGACATGACGTGGTGTGTTCCTGCTAACGTTGTTGCAGTCATAGTCTATATGAATTAGCGCAATCATCGATGTTATTTGTGTTTTAATCATGTGATACCGAGGAAGAAGTCTTTTGGTGAATGACTTTTCGGTATTGTTGTAACATGATGAATGAATGGTGAAAAAGAACAATGACAACGTTTATGTACAACTAAACATTAAAGAGTCGATGAGCCAGGTCGGTGAGAAAGTCATATATGGATATATGACTAATCCGGAGTGCTCTTGAAAAGTGTGCATGCATGTCATGAATCGAGATGTCCATTTCTTTCTAGTATGAAAAGAAAGAATGAAGAATTTCTGGTATTTTGGTTGTGGTGTAGGGGATTTATGCTTCCTTTACGATTTGGCTTGGATGTTGCCGAATTCTTTCCAAAGTGGTTGTTAACGCTTTGGGTTTGAGTTGTCGTGTGTGGTCCACTTGGGTTCAAAAGAATTGTACTTCTCTTGCTCTATAGATGGGAGTGAGGATATAAATGTTCTTGGTTTATGGTTGAGTATGCGAAATATGTGTACACTTGGGCTTGATAACTAAGTGTTATTGTGTGAGGGCGAGACCCTCTTAAGAAAGGAGCCAATTGTGGTTTGGTAAGGTTTTACGATCCTATCTTGGGGCTAGGTGTCGAACCTTAGTGGTATAAGGGTGGTTTGTGATGGAGGTTGATGATGTATGGGTTTAACCTTTATTAAGAATATCGATGGGTGGAAGTGAAGTTGACGGTAGTTCGGTGATAATTGTCCTGCCGTGAGCAATTGTCTTAACTAGTTGTTTCTGGGTTTGAGTATTGCCTGGGAGAGGATGGAATGAAATGTTAGCATGATCGTGTATCGGAAGGGCAAATGTGCCTTAATGAGTTATTCCCCTCGATGGAAATTTTCGGGAATGTAGAGAGGTCGTTAAAGGAATTGTGACTCGCTTTGATTGTGTCATGTTGAGTTTAATGAAGTGTGGTAGTCAGGTTGGTTGTGATAGTAGTATGAAGTGTTTGTCGTGAGGTTTCGGGCGTTTTGGGTTGATGGAGCCCTTTGTGGTTGAAACGCAGATTCTGTTTGGGAATTGAAGTGAAGGTGGAACCGTGAGAGGTTGCACTCTGTTGAGCTAAATCAACATTTTCTTGCTAGTGTTGGTTTTGAGAACTCGCTTGTCGTTTATTCCGGTTTGAGTCTTTGTGTGAATGTTTTCTTTGTTGCAAAGAAGTCTTTTGTCCCTTGGGGACTTTGTTGTTGATTTTGGCGCTCTTCGGATTCGAGGTCGAATCCTGTTTAAGGGGGGGAGAATGTGACACTACGGAATGTCGGGACACCGTAAAAGGTGAAATTGGAGAATGTGACATTATAAAATGTGAAAATAGTGGTTAAAACTTTACGTTATGCCGTTTAATCGCGTTTCCGGGCCGATTCCGAGAGTTTGGGCCTTTTCGGGGAAGATTGGGCCTAAGGGAAAGGGTCGTGGGCTTTGGTGGAAAGGTGTTTGGGCCCAAGTGGGAGTGGGAGACCTGGTTGGGCACCTCCCCCTGCCCTTTGTGCGCCCCCAATCCTGTCCTAGCCGCCCCCCACTTCCTCCTCTTCCCCCAAACCAGCCGCCACCTCCCCCTTGTGCGCCACCCTCCTCCTTCCTCCTCCCCATTGCACCACCACCCCTCTCCTCTCCTCTCCTCTCCACCACCCTTGCTGCCCCTAGGGGGGGTTCTCCACCTCACCACCCGCTGATCCATCCATTGGAGCGCTCCGCGACGAGGAGATCCGGTGGATTTGGAGCGAGGAAGGAGATCGCGTGAACCGGTTGGAGATTCGTCGGATCTTCGTTCGTCGGGTGAAGGTATGGCTAGGGGAATCATTGGGGTTGGTATAGGTACTGTTCTAGGGGTTGATATCATGTTTTTAGATCAATTGGTGGTGCTGTGATTGGGTAGATTAGATGAAATCTAGAGTTTGCCACGTTCTCTGTTTCGGGCAGATTGTGCAGTCGACCTAGGGTTTGAGTTTTCGCCAATTTAGATTCGGAATTTGGTCGTCCGCCTGTTGAAGAAGTTGTAGGTCATTGAAATACCTTTAATTGTACGTAAATAATGCTTAATTCTGATCAGCCGTTTGAAAGTTATGCTCGTTTTACCGAATGTGTTCAAAACTGTGACGAGATTGGAACAGATCACGGTTTTCTGTAGATGAAACCACTTTAGAGGCCGAATCAGTTTTTCCATATACTTAGAAAAAGTTAGAAAATTTCCTAAGCTACGCGAGGATGTACTCGTTTAATCGATTCGGAGTCCTAGATCTAAAGTTATGATATTTTGAAGTCTGCTGTCCCCGGGGGGGACAGATTCTTTGTTTTTCGTTTTCGGGAGTAGTTTGTGATATCGGGGTAGATGGGCGATGGAGTACTGTTTTGTGGGCACGTTGTGATTGTGTGGCATCTATGTGCAGGTGGTGTGACCCCGGGAGTGCCCTCCTCATCTCGCCAATCTGTCGCCCGAGGTTAAGGCAAATGTATTGGGATGGGTAGCATGTTGTTTATTTGCTTGTCATGACTAGATGCAATTGTTTCCATGTTATGCTATCTTGCCATGCTTAGTGTTTGCCATGGTATGATGAAAAAGGGTGTGTTAAGATGCTATGCAATGGTTTATGGTTATTGATTATGGCATATGTTGCATACATGGCATGAAACTTGGCCCGGTCGGTGAGAACGTCATAACTATTCCGGTAAGGTCGGTGAGAAAGTTATGACTAATCCGGAGCGCCATGGATGTAAGACCTACCCCGTGATTCCACCCACGCGGTGAGTGGAAGCGAGGAGTAGGCACCCTCCATCTACGAGATGGAATGGGGGAAGAGGGTGCACGCCGACGGGTGTGCACTCAGCAATACCGGTATATGCTTCCAGGAGACATGTGCATTGCATTGCATTGCATTATATGATGATGTTGTATGATGATGATATATGATGATGTCAATGAGATGCTTACACTGTGAATATGAGATGTTTATGATGTTGTATGTGAAAAGGGGTGATGAAGGTATTGGAATGTATTTTCTTGTTCCATTGCAATATACTTGCTGAGTGATGAACTCACGCTTGTGTTTATGTTGTTTTTCTTAGGTACCATGAAACTGGCATGCGGGAATGGGAACTAGTCACACATCATCACTTAGCATCACACATATAAACAATGACATGTTCTCTCCTTTAATTGTGATGGTTAATTCACTGAACTAAATTGTGGTTTTGATGCTTGTCATGAGTAAATGATTAGTCCATATTTGACATGTGATGGATAGGCTTATATCCTTAGTTGTATGGTGGCTGAAATTCTTGATTTGTCATGTTATTGCTATCATTCATTATGCTATTCAATATGTTAAGATTGTTGTTGCTTCAATTCATGGAAAAACAAAGGAGATGTTGCCGAAATTTTCGGTTTTAGCATTTATGCTTTTGCTGTAATTTACTCTAATTTGTGGTATTTAGATGTTGTTTAGTCTATGTTTGGTAACATTCAGGCATACTAGATGCCGGGGTGTTACAGCTATTTACACATCGATAGCTTCGGCTAAAGAAAAACACATAAAAGGGGTGCTTTTGTTAAAAAGCTACCGCTCAATGGCTCAGTACTACCGCATTTTGCATTGCGGTACTAACAACCTAAAGAGAAGAGACAAAGCACAGAAAGTTGCTCTCTGGAAGATATCTACCGCTAAGTAAAACCTGGTACTACGGAGAAGCGGTAGTACCGTTCATACAACGGCGGTAGTACCGACTTTACTGTAAATGCAAAACAATTTTGAAAGCCATGTCCAAATGCAACTATGAATTATTTTTGAAAGGATTTTGAGCCCATTGACCTTAATCAATTTTAAACTATTAGCGATCACTCCCTCTTGATAGTACTACATCTATTCTAGCAATCTAATCTTTTACTCCTAAGTTCGAGATCGGTAAAACTACATAAAAGGGTCATAACTACAATTGCACCTTGACTTCAAGTTTTAGTCTTCTTTTATTTACCACTTTAGCTCACAAGCTTTTCCTTTTTTATATTCCGTGATAGAGACCAGTCTATTCTCACAAACTCAAGAAAAACCGTTAGTTCTTTAACATGATTGTCATTAATTATCAAAACCAAAAGAAATTAGAGGCCTAGATGCTTCAATCTCCCCTATTTTGGTAATTGATGACAATCTCAACAAATAATATTGAAAGAAATGTTTTTGAGTACACATTTAGTTCAAGATAAAATGTATACTCTAGGATTTGCTCTAACTAGTGTTTTACTTCATTTGAGTTTTAGAGAATGAAGATTGAAGTAAAACCCTATTAAATCAAACATATATAGTTGAAAACACCATCTAGATATGTGCATAGAGATAATGAGTGGATGTATGCACATTTTGAATATTTTGGAACTTCCCTTGTCTTTGAAGCAGCCATCTCAGAAAGATTATGCACCTCTCCTTGCTCGCATAAATAAGCGGTTGGTGAGTTGGCAAGCTCGCTATCTAAGTTTAGGCGATCAACTTATTCTTATTAATGTTGTCCTTTTGGCCATCCCAACTTTCATTATTTGCTTTCTGAAGCTCCTGACAAGTGTGATTAGGGAGATTCACAAGTTAAGGCACAATTTCTTGTGGCATGGAAAAATATTTGCAAGCTGAAGAAGCAATGTGATTTGAGCATTATTAACTTGTCTATTCTGAATGAGGGGTTGTTGCTCAACTTCCTTCACAAGCTCATTCATAAAGTCTCTACTCCTTGGGTACAATGGACTTGGCAAGTACTCTATCCTCATTCTTTCCCGCAAAATGTACTCCCCAAAGGAGGTTTTCGGCAGAAGGACATCTTGAAGCTCATGCTAAGGTACCTCTCTCTATGTTCCTATGCTATTGTTGATGGCTATGTAATTCAATTTTGGGCTGATAACTAGCTTGGTAAGGCCCTAGTCGAATAGCTACCTGATCTTTACTCAGCCTGTAATCTATGTTGAGTCTCCATTCACTGCTTGCTGCAATTGGATGCCTCCTCCTAGTTTGCTTAGACTGCTTGGAGTGAGGTTGGAATGGCACAAATGGAGATCTTCACCAAGATCCTGGAAGACTTTCACCTGACTGAGGGTGAGCCTGACAGTTGAAGTTATTTGTGGCAGCCCACTAAATTCCCATCTTTCCAACTCTATAAGCATTGCATGTCTTCTTCGAGTTTCACTCCTTTTGTTGGTTACCACCTTGGTTGGAAGAGTAAAAGTCAACTCAAGCATAAGCTCTTCCTCTGGTTAACCTTGCTTGATCGTCTTAATTCTCGAAGTCTCCTTCGCTAGGTATTTGGAATGGGGGTCTGTCTTGTTCTCTTTGTAACTCGGATGTGGACGAAACCTTGCTTCACCTACTCATACAATGCTCAGCGGCCGAGGAGGTTTGGTCGAATCTCAACTTTTCATCCTGATGGTGTCACAAGATCTGTCTTTAACTCTTCATGCTTTCTCTCGAGTCAATGCAGCTACGCGACCTTTTTACAAGGAGTTCTTCTCGCTTGTGTGTTGGCATATTTGGCTGCACCAAAACGATAAGATTTTTAACTCTAGGAATTTATCTTCGATCGCAATTTCTTCTAAGATTCGTTTTGATTTGAATCTTCTTTGGGCTAGAGGGAGTGAAGCCTTCGGTGAGCACCTCGGCGCGAGGGAAGTTACTGTAGGAAGATATAATAACTAGAATCCTCTCGTATGTATATCGATTAAGCTTGTGGGACATAAACATAGAGCACAATATGACTTAGAGATCAAACCAATCTACTAGAGATACGGAAGAAATCATATCGGATAAAAATCATACTAATTCATCTATTCGCGCGGATGTTAAAGTATATGTATGGTAAGTTTATAAGATATAGAATAGAGTATATGCATTGCCTGGAGAAGAAGCCGACGAGGATACTCAAGCTGGAGTAGAAACCGACGAGGGGTGCCACGCGAAGAGCTAGTGATGGAGTTATCTACAGTGGAGGTAGTCATCGAAGTAGGATTGCCAATGATGAAGACTGAGACCATTGCCGAAGAAGTCACAGGAGCTCACCATAAATGAATGAGACATTAATGTAGCGAGAAGTCGATGTCAGGGTTGTTGCAGTCGAGGAAGATCGATGTAGTTGAGGCAACATAGATCAAACAGCGGTACCAAGGAGAAGCAGGGACAAGAGGACTCAGCAGCAGTGGTGGTGCACAAATCAGTGCAAGGTAGAGGGTCATGCAGCACGGTGCTTTGCCAGGGTAGATGATGGTTGTGACATCCCCAATTTCGGTCTTATGTCAAAATCTAATTTAAACTAATTAAATTCAAATTTTGGTTCTTCCTTGGTGTTTAAATTAACCTAGCATCCTTATCCTTCCAAAATTGGAGTTCAATCCTCTTTCGTCCGAAAAATTGAATTTACAGATTCCAGTCCGCGCTCGAAATTTCACCAGAGTTCCAAAATGCTCCAAAAATTCCGAAACCTATTGCATTAGGTTCCAAATATTCCAAAAACATTTTGGGATTTTTCCCAAGATTTTTGGAAACCCGCTGGTATTTTATCGCTCGCGGTCTTTCGTCAAATGCCCTTTTATCGTCCCGAAATATTCTAAATTCCAAATTTTATCCAAATTGCATGAAACCAATTTTATTGGGTTTCAAATATTCCCTAATATTTTTAGGAAATTTTCTGGGATTTTTAGCCCCTTTTTGCTAATTTTTCTCTCACGCGTAACCTTTCACTTACTCCAGCCAATGAGGCAGTGACATGTGGCGCTACTGTAGCTTCATCCTCAAGCTTGGAAAGGCATGCACGATGGTGTCTTGCCAGTAAAGGTAATAGCAAGGAGGTTCCATTCCCGGACTCCAATCTCTCCCAATCTCGCTGGAAATGGCTCCATTAATCAAAATCCAAAAATTGCTTCATTGCTCATAACTCGGCCGTTTCAACTCCAAATCGCACGATTCCACCTCTCAAATCTTCGTGGTGGAGTCCTCTTTCCCCTGCACTCATTCTTCCTTGGCCTTTCCAACTCATTCACCCGGGAGAACGCGAAAACCGACGCTGAACGTCGTTCTTCGTTCTCGCCGGCTTATCTCTTGCTCCGGTGAGTCATTCTCAACTCTATTTGAACCATTTTGTGCGTATGGATGTAAAGATCATAACCCCTCCATCAATTTCAGATTTTGACAAGTTTGGACTTCGAATTTCGGGTTTGCATCGCTTCGGCCGAACAGCCGTTCGTCATCAAATTCATCGTTTTCAGTAGTTCATTCTTCAATTCTTCGCAACCGTGAACCCCTCAAGATGTTCCCTAGTTGATCTATCATTCAAATTGGCAATGTCATGTTCTAATCTTCGTGAAATTTCAAATTTTTGGGAGCTTTCGGTGTGCCTCTGTTCTACCGTGCCCGTGCGCATGCCGTCGGCCGGTGCGCTGCCGTCGCCGGCTCGCTGCCCGCCGGTCTCGCCCCCTTGCCGCCGATGTCGCCGCCGCTCAGCCGGCCTCCCCGTCTTGCTTGGCCGCTACTTGCCATGCCGCTTTGTCGTGCCCTCCCCTCATCGGCGCATAAAGGAACCATGGCTCCTCTGTTTTGCTTCAATGGGGAAGAAGACCCCAAGCCAATGATAGCCATGGCCCACCATCCATAGACTCAGCCATTTGGAAAATCAGCCAAAATAAAGATTCCGAGGAATATTCCCTCGTTTTCCTTTTTCCAATATTTTCAAACTTCGAACGCTCATAACTTTTCCGTCCGAACTCCGATTCACTCCGTTCAAATTCCTAAATTCATATAAATTCAAGATCTACCTGCCAATATAACTTTTATAATTTTTGGATTTTATCTTATTTTCTTGTATTTATTTTGTGTACCGTTCTGCGCGTAGTCGAGGATCCCGCCAAGACCGCCGACCCCGCCGCCGGACTTCAAGACTTCGACATCCCCGCTGTGACTGAAGGCAAGTCCCTTGACGCATTTTGATCCCATGATTGCAAATGTTTTTACAATGTTTTAGAACATGCATTGCTATCTTTATCACTGTATGTCAAATATAGATTACTAGTTATTCCGAATTGTGATCACCGCCTTGATTATTGTTATCCATGTTTATTTGTAACCCTAGGACTCATTGTTAGGTCATACTTATGTTATTGTGACAATTTGTAACACCCCAAAATCTTGCTTTTCTTAAATTCATGTGGGATTTGGCACTTTGGTGAATTTTTGGAATTTTCTGGAATTTATTTGGATTTATTTGGAATTTATTTGAATTTATTCCATTTTGAAATAATTAAAGAATTAAACTTTGCAAATAAAAATTTGTTTCAAATATTTTATTTGAGTCCAAAATGTTCCAAAATATTTTCCAGAATTTTTCTGGAATTTTTCTGAGTCTTTTGCTATTTTTAATGATTTAATTGAATTTCTGAGAATTTAATTGGATTAATTAAATCGAGTTGGTTTCACTGTTCCTCCGACCGAGCCCGAGTCAGACTCGAGTTCGAGTCCGACCCGAACCCGACCGCGCCCGTGGTCAAGCCGAACCCGTTCGCCGAACCTAATCAGCGTGACCGTTGGATCTTGATCCAACGGCCACGATTGAGCCACGTCACCGAGCCCAACTCCGACCGAGCCAGCCAGCTCGCCCGAGCCGGACCCGAGTCCAACTCCCGTGACCGTTGGATCTTGATCCAACGGCTCACGTTGAGCCACGTCGCCCTATCCGTGCCGCCTCTGGACTCCGCCGCCGCCCGTGCGTGGGCCCTCGTTTTCCGCGCGTTTCACGGACGTCGAGGGGGTATTTAATGCGCCGCCACCCGTGTCGTGACGCCGACTTCCGTGCGCACCCGTAGCCCTAGACAACGTCGCCCGAGCCGCCGTGGTTGCGCCGCAATCGCTCGTTGGAGTTGATTGCGTGTTCGCCATGATTCCCGTTGTTTCCGCCGCCGTCTGCCATCCTCCGCCGCCGTTGAGGTCAGATCCGGAACCGCAAGAGCCAGCCGCGTCGGAGGGGACCTTCCACTTCCCCGGAGCACGCCCGCAACACCGTTGTCATCGTCGTCGTCTCCGTCTCCGGCCAGCAAGCCCCGCCGTGGACATCGCCGTGGACTCGAAGCTTCTCAGCCGTCGGATCTCCATCGCACGGCTGAGATTGCGCCACGTCACCGGAGGTATTTTCCACGTTGAAATCCCAGATCTATTTCCAACCGTTGGATCTAGATCCAACGGTTTAGATCGTGCCACGTAGCCTAAAGCGCACCAAGCTAGAATAGATCTCGGTAGTTAGATCTAGATCGAGCGGTTAGCGTTAACCCACGTTGTTTTGTTAGATTGGATCTTGACCGTCCGATCAAGATCGAACGGTCGAATCGGCCGGAGTAGTTTCTTAACGCGTTAAGCCAGATCAATCTGGGCGTTGATTTTCAAATCAACGGCCGAGATCTAGCCACGTGGCGGAGGCCGGCCGTCGCGATCGGCCATCGGCGCCAGCGATGGCGCGTGTCTCTGACACGCGGGGCCCGCGTGTCAGTGGGGCCCACGTCAGCGTCTCAGCCGAGTGCACCATGACGTCACCGCTGACGTCACGGTGGGCCCAGCTATCGGCCGCCTCGGCCAGGCGTGATGACGCCACCGCCGACGCTATCCGAGGGCCCACTCGGCCGAGACACGTGAGCCGTGGACCAGGTCCACGGTAGACCGAGCCGCACCCGTGCGCCGGGTCCATGGACCCGAGGCGACGTGGCGGCACCGGATTGGTCCACGTGTCATGCTGACGCAATAAAACAATTTTCGAAAAAGAAAATGATTTATTAATTCGAAATAATGATTTCAAATTTTGATTCAAACTTCAAACGCTTATAACTTTTGCATTTTAACTCCGATTTGAGTGATTCAAATTTCTAAATTTGTATAAAATTGAGATCTACCTAATTATGAATCTTATTTAATTTTTGGACTAAAGTTTTCCTCTGTAATATTATTTAATTGATTATTTAAACTTCAAAATGCTATAACTTTTGCAGTTTAACTCCGAATTTGACGATTCCAGTTTCTAAAAATTCATAAAATTATGCTCTCTCTATTTATGGACTTTATTTGGATGTTTGGATACTTTTGTCTACTGTTTATTTATTATCTTCTATTTGCACGCTTTACGAGTAGACGTCGAAGTGCCCGAAGGATTCGAAGGAGAAGTGTTGACCCAGGAGCCAGCTCAGGACCAAGAACAAGTACTTTTTGAAGGCAAGTTATGCTTTGACCATATTGATCCTATTTTGGAAACCTATTTTGATTTAACTTATTGCATGCTAGTTCAATTAGAAAATACTTTATTTAATCCCGGTGAATTAGATAAATGCCAATTTGCTGTATGACACCTTGATTAATTAAATATGTGCCATGACCCCTTGTCACCCTAGTTGTGGATTACTAGTTGGACACTACTAAATTGCCAACATGGGTTTGTAGATCGTTGTAGTATATTGCTTAGACCTGCTACGTGCTCATGACATGATTTTTGGATAATCAAATGTTAATATTGACTTAATGATATATTGAACCTGTTTTGGAAAGGTATCATGTGACGTTGATGGCACGTGGTGCATGGTAATCAAGCGGGGTTTGATAAATAGTTTTCGGCCGGGCATGTGGCAAGAATGATCAGGTGGGCCGGTTGTGGCACCGGAATGTTGGTTTGGTTCTTGGGTAGTCTTGCCCTGGTCACCCTAAGGACTTCACCTTGCAAGCCTTTGAACTGGGTCAAGCGTGCAACCACATGTCTCAGAATGGGACGGACCTAGTTGACTAAGTTGCTAATAACGTACCTGTGGGACCTCTGGGTGTCAACTACACCCTTTGTGTATGTTGTACGGGGGAGCGTACCGGGGCTGCGGCCAGGTACCCATCTAACGGTAGATTGACCTAAACTTCGCCTTTGCTAAGGGAAGGGTTAGTGTGCAACACCGGAGAGGACCACTTGTGCTGTTAAAAGTTTCCGAAAGACTTTGTTACGGGAACTCGCCTTTGTGGTGTTTGACTGTATCTTGTGGGTAAAGTGCATAACCTCTGCAGAGTGTAAAATCTATTCGAATAGCCGTGTCCGCGGTATTGGACATCGCTCGAGAATTACAGTCAAGGGTTAGACTTTCTTGAAAATAACTTGGTCTTGAAAAGGTTGGGTTTGGTTTAATAATGATGTTGATGGAAATGTGGATTAGAATCGGGAAAGATGTTTATTGAACTCCTGGAAAAGTTATTGATCTTATACTTGTTTCTACTGCTTTCGAATCTACTTATGATACTTTTTAAATGCTCTTTACTGCAAATATACCTTGAGCCACTCCTTGTATTAAGCCATGCATGTAGTATATTAGCTGCATTATGTGCATGACTTGCTGAGTACCAAGTACTCACCCTTGCCGCAATACAACACCAGTTGAAGAGGAGCCTACACCAGCTTTGGAGGAGGAGCTCCAAGAGGAACCGTCTACTTAGAGAGCGAGCCCAGTCAGTTGCCTGTGGTATACTAGATGGCGCCACGAAGTTATCTTATTTTTTCGCTGCTACTATTTCTCTCTTAATAAGTTTCGCCCTGCGTGGCACATATTTGTAACTTGACCATAAGGTCGAGCAACCAGTTTGACTATTTAATTAAAGTATTTATTAGTATCGAGTGGTATGATTGTGATATTTACCGATGTTAAGACTGTGTGCACTAGCGCGTTCCTGGACTAGTGCTGAATACACAGAGGGTCCAGATTTGCAGATTCGGGTCCCGACACAATTGTTGGTTAGAACGGTAGAAATGCTTAGTGTACAATCGATGAAAATGACCCATGGGTGGGATTATATCAAAGTTGTGATTTAAAATGTGATTTAAGGATTATTACAAAGTTTTTGGTACTGTTTCTCAAATAAAAACAAAATGAGAAAAGATTTGGACTTGAGCAGAGTGGAATGTCGGGTGGGTGCGGATGGAGCACTAGTTTCCAATGTGCAAGTACCGCCCTAAGTCAATTAAGGACCGACGCTTATGATTATCCATTCTAAGCATGACTGTACAACCACATGTCTATAATGGGTATGACCTGGCTAAATAATTTGTAAAAACCTAACTTAGACTCACCAGTTGGTGGAATGTGGGTGCTAGATGGAGGCGAGTCGTTTTTCCCACACGGCGCAAGAGGGGGCTTCTGTACTGGGTAGAGGGAACCCTAATAGCGGTGAAACCTCAGCGGGTGAGTCAGGTTAGGTGTATACATTGTAAAGGCCTTGTCATGGTCTCCCTGCTGACACACCAAAGGAAATGTGTTAATTCGGAGGCAAGATGGGAAGATCATGTCTTGTGAGTAAAGTTGTACACCTCTACAGAGTTAAAACTATTTGAATAGTCGTGCCTACGGTCAAGGGCAAAGCAAAGAATGCTTTCATACTGGTAGACTTTGGTTTTGGTTTAAAAATAAATGAAGCTTTGTTTTGGGATTCGGGAGTGGTTAGAACTCTCGGATGTTTAATCGACAGATTGAGCCAATCAGGTAGATGGAATCTGTTTTCAATTCATGACGGATGGAGTCATGTTTGGACTACCTCGATCTTTTAAAATGTGGCGGTTAGAGCTTTTATACTTGTGATGGTGGAAAGAACCTTCACTAGACTATTAAATAATTCAATTATTAAAACAATTGTTAAAAATGTGCTTTGTGAAAATTACTATTAAGTATGTTTTGATGAAACTTCGCTCTATGCAAAAGAACCTTAATAAGCCTTCCTTGGAAAGCCCTACATGCGCATACTTTCCCAGACTTGCTGAGTACTTTTGTACTCACATGCTACACAAAATGTTGTCATCAGAAAATTATCAGGATGCTGTTGAAGATGGTGAGTTCTACGCCGAGGAGTTCGATGAGGACCGCCAGGACAACTAAGCGCGTTTCTAGTCATCGCCTGTGGTGTTATTTGGGTTTCATTACTTGTCGTTTTGTTTCCGCTGTCATGAACTCTGGTCATGTGACCATGTGAGGTAATAAATAGCCATGTGGCTAATACTTTATGTTTATCTTACAATTTCGTTCTGTTCGGTAATGATTTATCACTGTCTGATGTGTGTACTAGCAACTGATCTGAGATTAGTACGGAAATATACAGGAGATTTCGGATAGCTTATCCAGGGTCTCACAATGGTGCACACATACAACTAGAAAAAAATAAGAGTGACACTGTAAGGAAATCTATGTTGGCCATGGAGAACAGGTAGAGATGGTAGAAAAGAAATTATCGTGGTGGACATAGAAGCTGATGGTACAGTGCTCAAGGAAGCCGACGATAGGAGTCATACTGGACCCGCACACCCGTAGTGCGTGGAAGAAGAGAAACAGATGGTGCAGTGTGTTGAAACTAGCAGCCCCAGCTCTATTTTCCTTCTGACAATATTACTTGTTTCGACAAAATAGTTCAGGAGACAAAACTTCAGAGAAACATCTCTTCGGCTGAACTCTGAACTTCCCTTACCGTATTCTGAACTTCTTGCACTTCTAAACTTCATAAGACAACTTCAGAGCAAAAACTCTAGCACAATGCAGAGCCACCCTGTTGACGCCAAAAACTTGAGGTAGGGTTTCTGACTTTAGACACACCAGTCAAACACCTGGTTCTTAGCGCGCCAATCGATTTGACCTGCAATCGATAAGGTGGAAGAATAGTAAATTCGATTAAACCCGATGTCACACAGGAATCGGCTTAACACTAATCGGCAAAGAACCGATCAGGGGGGTAAATAGACTAGCCGATCAAGGCTAATCCGTGATAAAGGCAGATTGGCTTTGAGAGGCGATGCGCAACAAAACAAAGCAAATCGAACCTGAGATGAAATCGGCGAGATCAACAATTCGCGATGCACAACTTTATTGATCTAATCGACTTATAGAGGAAAGCTTGTTACACGAAAGAAAAACTAAGAAAACTGATAATATAAATGTGGTTGTGTTGTTGGTTGATCCCGTCCCTTCTGGCCTAAGCCTCCTTTTGTACAGCTTGGCCGATCCGAGACATCCTCTGACACGGCAACGAAAGTCTGTATCGACCATGCTTTCCTAAATGGTCTCTAGTTTCCAAACAACCTCGCCCGTGCGCTATCCGAATCCCCTCATCCTTATCTTGCCGATATTTCCATATATGCCAAATTTTGGTGCACACATATGCCCCCATTTTTTGAAAATAACTTGTTGCCTTCCAAAAGTTGCATCGGCTTCTTATCATCGGCTTTCTTTCTTAATTGGCTTCTGAGAAAAACCTCCTCGGTAACTGCCCCATTAATGGCGCCATAAAAATCTCCGCGCGTTTTTAATGCACGAGCCATACTGAAATCATTCCCGTGTTTTCAAATTTTTTCACCGCAATATAAATATGCGGGTCCCTCCACGGTCATTCCTACGCCTTCAAGCTCTCTCACCATCCGCAATCGGCTTCTTCTCTCATCAACTCACTCCATCTTTCCCAAGTCGGCTGAATGGACTCTTCTTAGGTATTCATCCCGATCCCCAATAGCAATGACCAATATTACTTAGGTGTAGGGTCGAGGATGCGCCTAGAGGGGGGGTGAATAGGCGATTTAAAAAACTTCAACTACTATTAATCGAGGATCGCCTCTAATCAATCCTATGTCAAAACCTAAATTAAATTGCACAAGCGGAAGACTAAGTTTTTTGACAATTAAAGCCTAAATCAACTAGGCTCACTAGTGCACTAACTAATTATGTTTCTAACTAGAATTGCTATGATGATCAGGCAAGCTACACTAAGCAATTCTATTCACAATCAAGCAATAGATATAAATGTGATAAAGTAAATGCTTGAAAGTAAAAGAGAAAAGAGACACGATACTTTTTACCGTGGTTCAGAGACTTCTCTTCTACTCCACGTTGAGGAAGCCCAACTCACTTTGGACTAGCTCACTCACTTGAGCCTTCCACCTTGAATCCACTCGTGGTAGCTTTTTACCCCGCCGGGTAGGCTTAGCTCCAACCTTCACAAACTTCGCTGGGGCTTCTCACAATCCTCGAGAACTCCCGCGCACGAAGCACCTACGCCGTCTAGGAGGCACCAACCTCCAAGAGCAATAGGTTGAGCACTCCTCTCAAGCTTCACCGAACGCACCTCCGCGTCTCCGGTGATCACCTGTGCAACTCATGCAACTAGGGTCCTCTCAATCCTTACTAGATGCAACTCATGTAACTAGGATCAC
Organism: Rhipidocladum racemiflorum; assembly: GCA_036346355.1. Taxonomy (NCBI): domain Eukaryota; kingdom Viridiplantae; phylum Streptophyta; class Magnoliopsida; order Poales; family Poaceae; genus Rhipidocladum; species Rhipidocladum racemiflorum. The sequence goes on from CM070571.1 coordinate 30,194,962, forward strand.
TCTTGAGCTCAAAACCAAATGGGGAAGAAGCAAAACATGCAAAACCCTCCCACAAACCAATACTAAGTTCAAGAACACCTCAAACATGAACAACAAACTTGTTAATGCCCCCCAAGGGGGTCTTATATAGCCCCCACTCCAAAACTAGCCGTTGGAGGGGCAAAACCCAGAAAAATCGGCATTTATGGTAGTACCGGCGGCAAAACTGTGGTAGTAGTGCAGGCAAAAGCCCGGTAGCCGTTACACAGCAAATCTGGTACTACTGCAGGCAAAAGCCCGGTGAATGCAGCTCTCTTAGCGATCTGGCCTCAAGTTGCGTCTTGCGCCACTCCAAAGAAACAACTCCAGAACACTCCGTTCTGGAAAATAAGTACCGGCACTAAATACCTGGTACTATCGCACTTACGATAGTTTCACTCTTAACTCAGCGGTAGTGCCGACATTTAAACAGAGAGAAGCGCACCACTCTGGACAATATGTACCGGCACTAAAAACACGGTACTACCGAACTTGCGGTAGTACCGCTCTTTACAAGCGGTAGTGCTGGACTCTAAAACTCTAGAAAAACTCCAGAAAAACACTTGTCTGGAAAATAGCTACAGCTATTAAAACTCTGGTACTACCGCTCTGTAACACCCCAAAATTTTGCTTTTCTTAAATTCATGTGTGATTTGGCACTTTGGTGAATTTTTGGAATTTTCTGGAATTTATTTGGATTTATTTGGAATTTATTTGAATTTATTCCATTTTGAAATAATTAAAGAATTTAATTTTGCAAATAAAATTTTGTTGGAAATATTTTATTTGAGTCCAAAATGTTCCAAAATATTTTCCGTAATTTTTCCGAATTTTTACGAGTCTTTTGCTATTTTTAATGAATTAAATGAATTATCGGGAATTATTTTAAATATTAAATCGCTGGAAATCCAACTCGGGTCAAATCGTTTCATCCGACCGAGTCGGAACCCGAGTCGGACTCGAACCCGACCGAGCCAGTTGACTCGACCGAACCCACTCCTAAACCTAATCAATCCCAACCGTTGGATCAAGATCCAACGGCTGAGATCCGCCCGTACCGGTTCGAGCCGTACCGGGCCGGATCCGATCGCGCCCGTGCGATCGTGGCGTTGATCGCGCCACGTGGGACGGGCCACGATTTCGTCGTTTTCGCCGAAGTCCGAGCCGGACTTCGCCGCCCCGCGCCGTAGCGAACTAGGTTTCCGTCTAGAACGCAGACGCCGAGGCTATTTAAAGCGTGAGACGTCCCCGAGGTTGCCCTCATCCTTGCGCACCCGTTCCCCGAGCCATCTCGCCGAGCCGCCACCGTTGAGCCGCAATCGCCGCCGGAGTTGTCTCTTCCTCCGCCGCGGTTTGCGCCGGTTTCCGCCGTCGTCCGTCGTCTTCCGCCGAGAAGGAGCCTATCCGAGTCCTCGCGACGAGACGCACCGAAGGAGGCTTCATCTCGCCGAGCACGCCCCAAACGCCCGTCGGGTTCGCTGCCGCCCCGTCTCGGCCAAGCCAGCCAGCGGAAGCCATCGCCGTCCGCGAGCTCGGAGGACCGTCGGATCCATCGGACGGTTGAGGTGAGCTCACGTGTTCCCAAACCCGATTAGATTCGGATCGTTGGATCAAGATCCAACGGTTCACAATTGCCACGCGTCTTTGTAGCGCGGCGAATATAGGATTAGATCCGACCGTCCGATCTAGATCGAACGCCCACGAGCATCGAGTAGTTTCAACGTGTTAACCCTGGATCTAATCCGCGCCGCTGATTTTCAAACCAACGGTGAGATTGCGCCACGTGTCGGGAAGATGGACCGCCGCGGTCAACGCCGCCCACGCGCTGGCAGTGTGACGCCGACGCCGCCCGCGCGGTCGAGGGGCCGCATGTCGCTGGTCGACCGCCAGCGCCGACGCCACCCATGACGTCACAATGGGTCCCACCTGCCGACTGCGGGTCGAGCCTCACGCCGACGCCGATGACGCTACCCGAGAGGGCCACATGTCGGGCCGACACGTAGAGTCGTGGACCGAGTCCACTGAGACCCAAGCCGAGCGTGGACCAAGTCCATGGACCGGTGACGCCAGCGAGGCCAATCGAGGCTGCCACGTGTCCATGCCGACGCAATAATTAAATTCCAAAAAGAAAATGATTTATTAATTCGAAATATTGATTCAAATTTAGATTCAAACTTCAAACGCTTATAACTTTTGCGTTTCAACTCCGATTTGAGCGATTCAAATTTCTAAATTTGTATAAAATTGAGATCTACCTAAATATGAATTTTATTTAATTTTTGGACTAAAGTTTTTCTCTGTAAAATTATTTAATTGATTATTTAAACTTTAAATAATCATAACTTTATGCTTTAACTCCAAATTTGACGATTCCAGTTTCTAAAAATCCAGAAAATTATGTTCTCTCTGTTTATGGATTTTATTTGGAGTTTTGGGATCTTTTGCATAGTGTTCATTTGTGTATTTGCTATTTGCACGCTTTACGAGTAGACGTTGAAGTGCCTAAGGATTCGAGGGAGAAGTGTTGACTCAGATCCAACTCAAGACCAAGAGCAAGTACTTTTTGAAGGCAAGTTGTGCTTTGACCATATTGATCCCATTTCAAATCTATTTTGATTTAAACTATTGCATGCTAGTTCAATTAGAAAGATACTTTGTTTAAACCTGGGGGTTAGATAAATACCAATTTGATATATGACACCTTGATTACTTAAGTATGTGCCATGACCTTTTGTCACCCTAGTTGTGGTTTACTAGTTGGACATTACTAAATTGCCAACATGGGTTTAGATCGTTGTAGTATGCTGCTTAGACTCACTTACGTGCTCATGACATGATTTTGGACAATCAAACGCTAATATGGACTTAATAATATATTGAACCTGTTTTGGAAAAGTATCATGTGATGTTGACGGCACGTGGTGCATGGTAATCAACTGGGGTTTGATAAACAGATTTCGACTGGGGCATGTGGCAAGAGTAATCAGGTGGGCCAGTTGTGGCATTGGGAGTGATGATTTGGTTTTTCGTAGTCTTGCCCTGGTCACTCTAAGGACTTAACCTTGCAAGCCTTTGAACTGGTCATACTTGCAACCACATGGTCGAATGGGACGGCCCTAGTTGACTAAGTCGCTAAGGACTCACTTGTGGAGCCTCAGGTGTCGATTACACCTTTTGTGTGATTGTACGGGGCGTATCGTGGGTGTGGCCAGTACCCATCTAACGGTGTGTTGGTCCCATACTTCGCCTTGGCTAAGGGAAGGGATGGTGTAGAGCACGTCTGAGAGGACCACCTGTGTTGTTTGAGGCTTCCAAAGGCTTTGTTACTGAACTCGCCTTTGTGGTGTTTGACTGTATCTTGTGGGTAAAGTGCATAACCTCTGCAGAGTGTAGAATCTATTTGAATAGCCGAGTCCACTGTGATCGACAATGCTCTGAATTACAATAAGGGGTAGACTTTCAAAATAACTTGGTTTTGAAAAGATGGGTTGGTTTAACAAGGAAGATGATGGAAATATGGTTTAGGATGGGAAAAATGTTTATTAAACTTCTTGAAAAGTTATTTATGCTTTACTTATTTCTACCGCTTTCGAATCTACTTATATTACTTGTCAAAAGTCACATCGCAAATATACCCGAGCTATTCCTTTGTACTAAGCCATGCATATAGTATATTAGCTTGCATTCTCAGGCATGACTTGTCGAGTACCAAGTACTCACCCTTGCCTCAACACAATATCGCTTGAAGAGGAGATTACGCCACTTTGGAGGAGGAACTCCAAGAAGACCCGCCTACTTAGGGATGCGAGCCCGGTCGGTTGCACTGTGGTATACCGGATGGCGCCACTAAGTTTATTTGATTTTCCGCCGCTATTTCTCTTTTAATAAGTTTCGCCTTGCAAGGCATATATTTGTAACTTGGCCATAAGGTCGAGTAACCCTTTGATTATTTAAATAAAGTACTTTGATAGTATCGTATGGTATGATTGTGATATATACCGATGTTAAGACTGTGTGCACTAGCGCTTCTCGACTAGTGCTGAATACACAGAGGGTCCGGATTTGCAAATTCGGGGTCCCGACAGAGGTGGTATCAGAGCCATACTTGACCGTAGGCTCAACCCTAAGCTAGAATGGTCGTAGTGAGGATAAAACCTATTTTCTAAAAGCTAAAAAGTTGTGAAGACAAGAAATGACATCTCGACTTATCCCCTTCTCTCTTTTCTCGTCTCTTGCTGAAATTTTCCCTTACCTTGTCACAATTCGAAAATTCCGAGTTCTTACGTAAAGCACTCTTGTGACAGATGGAGGAAGAGTTCAACTACGTTGATCTAGGAGTTGGTCACGCCGCGGAACTTTGGCACATGCTACAAACTCTCGGAGATTTTGAGAAGCCCCAATACCAAGTGGAAGTGATCAGACAAGCAGGATTGATCAAGGCTTGTGACGTAAGGATTGAGGTACCTGTCAGGAAGAGGGGCCTGTGCAATCGCTCGATACACCGCAGACCTGCTAGAAGATCTACAATGCAGATGGGTATCCAAGAAGTTTCACGACGAGCAATGCGGCACATTACCAGTATCCACGCCAGAGAGTTGGAAAGCACGGTGTTCCGTTATCATCCGCGCAGCGATAACCTTCTTGACCCGAAGACGATGCCACGGTTACACAGTTGGCACGATTCGTCGTCGCCCAGGAAGATGTACTAGATAATACAAGCAAGGAGCTACAGAAGGCCCGCAAGGAGATCACGACAGAGAAGAACAGATGGCGGGAAGCTCAAGAGTATGTGGCACACCTTCTACGAAGGATTGACGAGTTGGAGATGACTTTGTACCGGACTGCACTCCGAGCCAAGATTGAGCTACACGAGCCGCATCCAGAGGAGTCGATCTCGATGAGGACATCGCTTCTTCGACTACCACAGATGACATAGTCGCCGGACATGGCGATCGCTTCGCGCCTATGCCGCAAAGACCCGTACCCAGGCCGTGGAGGTTTTCTCGATGAGTGAGCTTAGGTTCTATAGTGAGACTCCTTCGCCGAGTCATAGAATAAAGAGTCACCCTTTAGGCGTTAGACTCCAGAGTTAGTTCGATTTGGATTTGCTTTGTTTGCTGAGTGTGCAGTATGTGTTGCAAGGCTCTTAGGCATTGTAAGCAGCCATACCAAGTTATTAATAATAAAGTTGGACCTTAAAGTTACCCCTTTTGCCCCGCATAAGTTCCATATTACTTGTCTATTCTTGTTTCCCTCTCATCTCTAAACCTAGAGCAAATCGACAGATGGTGAACACCCGTGGAAACTTTGGAAGCAATGGGAGTGGATCTCGCCCAACCGAAAACCCCAATGATGGAGCACCAGCACCGCCACTGGATGTGCAGAATTTTGGAGCATTTCTTGTCGCTCAGACTCCGCTTGATGCATGCTATGATGCAACAAATGCAGCACGTCATCGCTCAGGCCACCGCTAATCAAGTTAATCAGGGACCACGCCGTAATACAAGGTCAGCCGAGTTCATGAGGACTCACCCACCCACTTTCTCTGGAAATGCCAATCCATTGGAGGCCGATGATTGGTTAAGATCAATCGAGAGGAAGCTACATATAGCTCAATGCATAGGGAATGAGAAGGTACTTTACGCTTCTCATCAGTTGGAAGGGACAAATTACGAATGGTGGGAGAACTTCGTACACGCAGAGAACCCTCAAGATATCACTTGGGAAGAGTTCACAAATGCATTCCGACAAGATCACGTGCTCGAAGGAATTATGGACCTTAAGAAGGAAGAGTTCAGAGCACCAAGCAAGGTAATCACCAAAGGGCCGACTACCTGAACAAGTTCACGCAGCTAGCACGCTACGCACTGAGGATGTAGCGACAGATAAATCCAGCATACCTCGTTTCATGAAGGGACTTAACTCAGGATTGCAAGTAGGGTTGATCACCCACACCTGTCCAGATTTCCAAGAGTTGGTGAATAAGGCACTTATTCTTGAGGACAAGCGCAAGGAACTGGATGAGAACAGAAGCGCAGGATGCAACAAAGAAGGATCACGTCGAGGAACGCATAGCGGCGCTGAGAGTTGCACCAAATCAATTCTTCGATTCCAACCACGTAATGCAACAAGGACACCATCCTCAAAGACCAAGACTCGCCAATGTAACTACCAAACCCCACTTCGCTAGAAACGCTACCCTGTGCAACAAGAAGGAACAAGTGAGACGCTGTTACAACCGCAACGAGCCAGGACACTTTGCCAACAGCTTGTCCAAGAAGACAAAGCAGGAGCGACCCGGTTCGTTTCAACCTAGGAACCACCCCAGCCTAGGACGCCAAAGACCAGGAGCCACACCCTGCATCGTGGTGAGAGGCCGAGTCAACCATGTCACCGCAGATGCACCGCAGAATGCTACTGACGTCAGATCGGGTAAGTTACTTGTTAACTCGACTGCACAATGCTTTGTTTGACTCGAGCTTCAGATTCGCTTGTTTCGCAAGGCTTTGCTACTAGAAATGACTTGAGAATTGCAAGACTTAAGTGCATGCTTTTAGTTCAAACCCTGGTTCCGAACTCCGAACGGAAGTAGGATGTTCCGGTGAGAATACTAATAGATGGAATAGAGTTCCTAGCAAACCTTATAATTTTGGAGACCTGCACCTTAGATGTTATATTGGGAATGGATTGGTTATCCAAGCACAAGGCCGTATTGATTGTGGACGAAGGACTATCTCGATTGAGAGCCCGTGTGGGAAGAAAGTGGAATTTCAAGCCACTGCAGCTAGAGATGGACAGTTGATGGTTAACAAGATCAAGGCAATCAGCATAGAGGATGTCCCAGAGTAAATGAGTACCCGATGTTTTTCCCGAAGATCTACCTGTATGCCGCCAGACAGGGGACATAGAGTTTGTGATAGAACTTGTACTGCACAAGACCGATAGCAAAGAGACCCTATCGGATGTCTACCGAGGAGTTGGTAGAAATGAAGAAACAAATAGAGGAGTTAATGGAGAAAGGATTTATCGTACCAAGTTCGTCGCCGTGGGGAGCACCGCTTTGTTTGTCAAGAAGAAGGACGGAGTTTCAGGATGTGCATTGACTACCGTGCACTCAATGAAGTCACCGTGAAGAATAAGTATCCGCTACCCGGGATTGATGATTTGTTTGATCGATTAAGAGGAGCCGGAGTTTTCTCCAAGATTGATCTCGAGATCGGGATACCATCGCTGAAGATCCGATCGTAAGATATTCAAGATCGCATTCTCGCCAAGATATGGACATTACGAGTTTACTGATTATGTCCTTTGGGTCGATTTAATGCGCCAAATTTATTTCATGAATATGATGAATAAGGTGTTCATGGAATATTTGGACAAGTTTGTCGTCGTGTTCATAGACGATATCCTAATCTACTCCAAGACAGAGGATGAACATGCCGAACACTTAAGGCGAGTTTTGGAAAAGCCGAGGAACAAAGAACTTTTCGCCAAGTTCAGCAAGTGTGACTTTTGGAAGGACAAAGTGGAGTTTCTTGGACATGTAATGACTGCAGAAGGAGTCGCCGTAGATCCAAGCAAAGTAGAAGCTGTGTTACATTGGGAGCCGCCGAAGACTGTGACCCAGATTCGAGTTTCCTTGGAATGGCAGGATACTACCGCTGCTTCATTGAAGGCTTTTCGACAATTGCGAAGCCTCTTACGCAATTGTCAAGAAGGAAAAGAAGTTTGTATGGACGCTTTAATGTGAGAAAGGATTTCAGAGTCAAGAAGCGATTGACATCAGCACCGGTGTTAGTTCTACCGGACGTTGCTCAAAGCTTTGATATTTATTGTGACGCATCGCGCCAAGGACTTGGATGTGTGCTGATGCAGAATGGAAAGGTCGTCGCTTATGCATCAAGGCAGTTGAGGCCGCATGAGGAAAATTATCCGACACATGACCTGGAGTTAGCTGCCGTAGTACATGCCTTGAAGATATGGCGCCACTATCTGATTGGAAACAGATGTGAAGTGTATACGGATCATAAGAGCCTTAAGTACATATTCACCCAGTCGGATCTGAATATGAGGCAAAGGAGATGGCTAGAGTTAATCAAGGACTACAATGTTGGAATCCATTACCATCCCGTGAAGGCCAACGTAGTTGCCGATGCTCTGAGTCGGAAGAGCCATACCGCGAGTATGTTGCTAGCCATAAGTCAGGATGAGTTATGTGAGGAGTTTCAGAAAATGAAGATTGAGGTTGTACCTAGCGGATTCTTGGCCGCATTAGAAGTAAAACCGACCCTGGAGGATCAGATTCGAGAAGGACAAAAGGATGATGACAAGATCCGCAGGATTAAGTCCATCAAGGAGGAAGGCAAGGCAGAGGACTTCAAGTTGGATGAGCAAGGCACGTTGTGGATGAAGGATCGCATTTGTGTGCCTAACAAAAAGGAGTTAAAGCAACTGATTCTGGAGGAAGCCCATGACTCCAAGTACTCAATTCACCCTGGAAGCGCCAAGATGTATCAGGATCTGAAGGAGAGATTCTGGTGGCCGAGTATGAAACGTGAAGTTGCCGAGCATGTTGCATTGTGCGACGTATGCCAGAGTCAAGGCAATGCATCGAGACCGGCAGGATTGCTACAATTGAAAATACCTCGAGTGGAAGTGGGAGGAAATCGAATGGATTTCATTACCGGTTTGTCAAGACTCAAGGGGTTATGACTCCATATGGGTTATAGTGGATCGCTTGACTAAAGTAGCCCATTTTATCCCCGTGAAGACCACTTACTCGGAGATAAATTAGCGTAATTGTATATGATCAGATTGTCTGCTTGCACGGAGTACCAAAGAGGATTGTATCTGGACAGAGGTACCCAATTTACCTCAAGGTTTTGGAATAAGTTGCATGAAGCCATGGGGACCCGTTTGAACTTCAAGACGGCTTATCATCCACAGACGGATGGATGCACCAAAGAGTCAACCAGATTCGGAAGATATGCTAAGAGCTTGTGCATTGGCTTATGCTACCTCTTGGGATAAGAGTTTGCCGTATCTTTGAGTTCGATTACAACAATAGTTATCAGGCTAGTTTACGATGTCACCTTTTGAGGCCTTTGTATGGTCGACCATGCCGACGCCATTGAATTGGAATGAGACCGTGCGCCGTGTCTTTGGACCTGATATTCTTCAAGAGGTCAAGAGCGGTCGCTATGATTAGGGAAAGGTTGAAGATAGCCCAATCTCGACAAAAGAGTTATCTTGACAATCGTCGCCGAGACTTGAGTTTTGAACCGTAAGATTTTGTTTACCTCAGAGTTACGCCTCTCGGGGAGTTAAGAGGTTCCATGCCAAAGGGAAACTCGCACCCTGCTATGTTGGACCATTTAAGATTTTGAGCCGCAGAGGCGAAGTTGCTTATCACCGGAGTTGCCACAAATCGTTGGCGAGGAGTACATGATGTATTCCATGTGTCCCAGCTTAAAGAAGTGTCTCCGAAGTTCCCGAGGAAATGCAGACACCGCTAGAGTCAATTGAGTTGCAAGAGGATTTGACCTATAAGGAGCATCCCGTGAGGATTCTAGACACAATGGATCGAGAAACTAGAAACAAGTCAACCCGCTTTTGTAGAGTTCAAAGGAGCAACCATGAAGAAAGCGGCCGACTTGGGAGCATGAAGAGGATTTGAAGAAAGAGTTTCCAAACCTATTCCTTTAGTGAGCCTGAATCTCTGGACGAGATTCTATTAAGGGGGGGAGGTTTGTAACACCCCAAAATTTTGCTTTTCTTAAATTCATGTGTGATTTGGCACTTTGGTGAATTTTTGGAATTTTCTGGAATTTATTTGGATTTATTTGGAATTTATTTGAATTTATTCCATTTTGAAATAATTAAAGAATTTAATTTTGCAAATAAAATTTTGTTGGAAATATTTTATTTGAGTCCAAAATGTTCCAAAATATTTTCCAGAATTTTTCCGAATTTTTCTCGAGTCTTTTGCTATTTTTAATGAATTAAATGAATTATCGGGAATTATTTTAAATATTAAATCGCTGGAAATCCAACTCGGGTCAAGTATCGTTTCATCCGACCGAAGTCGGAACCCGAGTCGGACTTAACCCGACCGAGCCGCTTGACTCGACCGAACCCACTCCTAAACCTAATCAATCCCAACCGTTGGATCAAGATCCAACGGCCGAGATCCGCCTGCATCGGCCGAGCCAGAATCGGGCGGATCCGATCGCGCCGTCGCGATCGTGGCCGTTGATCGCGCCACGTGGACGGCCACGATTTCGCTGTCTTCGCCGAGTCCGAGCCGGACTTCGCCGCCGCGCGCCCGCCAGTAGCGAACTAGGTTTCCGTCTAGGGCACGGACGCCGAGGCTATTTAAAGCGTGAGACGCCCCCGAGGTTGCCCTCATCCTTGCGCACCCGTTCCCGAGCCATCTCGCCGAGCCGCCACCGTTGAGCCGCAATCGCCGCCGGAGTTGTCTCTTCCCTCCGCCGCGGTTTCTTGCGGTTTCCGCCGTCGTCGTCGTCTTCCGCCGAAGGAGCCCAGATCCGAGTCCCCGACGAGACGCACCGAAGGAGGCTTCATCTCGCCGAGCACGCCCCAAACGCCCGTCGGGTTGCCGTCGTCCCGTCTCGGTCAAGCCGCGCCCGTGAAGCCATCGCCGTCCGCGAGCTCGGAGGACCGTCGGATCCAGATCGGACGGTTGAGGTGAGCTCACGTGTTCCCAAACCCGATTAGATTCGGATCGTTGGATCAAGATCCAACGGTTCACAATTGCCACGTCTTTGTAGCAAAGGCGAATATAGGATTAGATCTGGACCGTCCGATCTAGATCGAACGCCCACGAGCATCGAGTAGTTTCAACGTGTTAACCCTGGATCTAATCCGCGCCGCTGATTTTCAAACCAACGGCCGAGATTGCGCCACGTGTCGGGAAGATGGACCGCCGCGTCAACGCCGCCCACGCTGGCAGGCAGGACGCCGACGCGGGCCCGCGTGTCGAGGGGCCGCATGTCGCTGGTCGACCCGCCAGCGCCGACGTCACCCATGACGTCACAATGGGTCCCACTGCCAAAGACCGTGGCCGAGCCTCGCCGACGCCGATGACGCTACCCGAGAGGGCCCACATGTCGGCCGACACGTGAAGTCGTGGACCGAGTCCACGAGACCCAAGCCGAGCGTGGACCAAGTCCATGGACCGGCTGACGCCAGCAGGCCAATCGAGGCTGCCACGTGTCCATGCCGACGCAATAATTAAATTCGAAAAAGAAAATGATTTATTAATTCGAAATATTGATTCAAATTTAGATTCAAACTTCAAACGCTTATAACTTTTATGCGTTTCAACTCCGATTTGAGCGATTCAAATTTCTAAATTTGTATAAAATTGAGATCTACCTAAATATGAATTTTATTTAATTTTTGGACTAAAGTTTTTCTCTGTAAAATTATTTAATTGATTATTTAAACTTTAAATAATCATAACTTTTATGCTTTAACTCCAAATTTGATTTATTCCAGTTTCTAAAAATCCAGAAAATTATGTTCTCTCTGTTTATGGATTTTATTTGGAGTTTTGGGATCTTTTGCATAGTGTTCATTTGTGTATTTGCTATTTGCACGCTTTACGAGTAGACGTTGAAGTGCTTGGGAAGGATTCGAGGGAGAAGTGTTGACTCAGGATCCAACTCAAGACCAAGAGCAAGTACTTTTTGAAGGCAAGTTGTGCTTTGACCATATTGATCCCATTTCAAATCTATTTTGATTTAAACTATTGCATGCTAGTTCAATTAGAAAGATACTTTGTTTAAACCTGGGGTTTAGATAAATACCAATTTGATATATGACACCTTGATTACTTAAGTATGTGCCATGACCTTTTGTCACCCTAGTTGTGGTTTACTAGTTGGACATTACTAAATTGCCAACATGGGTTTAGATCGTTGTAGTATCTTTGCTTAGACACACTTTCGTGCTCATGACATGATTTTGGACAATCAAACGCTAATATGGACTTAATAATATATTGAACCTGTTTTGGAAAAGTATCATGTGATGTTGACGTACGTGGTGCATGGTAATCAACTGGGTTTGATAAACAGATTTCGATCGGGGCATGTGGCAAGAGTAATCAGGTGGGCCATTGTGGCATTGGGAGTGATGATTTGGTTTTTCGGGTAGTCTTGCCTGGTCACTCTAAGGACTTAACCTTGCAAGCCTTTGAACTGGTCATACTTGCAACCACATGGCTGGAATGGGACGGCCCTAGTTGACTAAGTCGCTAAGGACTCACTTGTGGAGCCTCAGGTGTCGATTACACCTTTTGTGTGATTGCACGGGGAGCGTATCGTGGTCGTGGCCAGGTACCCATCTAACGGTGTGTTGGTCCCATACTTCGCCTTGGCTAAGGGAAGGATGGTGTAGAGCACGCATCGAGAGGACCACCTGTGTTGTTTGAGGCTTCCAAAGGCTTTGTTACTGAACTCGCCTTTGTGGTGTTTGACTGTATCTTGTGGGTAAAGTGCATAACCTCTGCAGAGTGTAGAATCTATTTGAATAGCCGAGTCCACTGTGATCGACAATGCTCGGGAATTACAAATAAGGGGTAGACTTTCAAAATAACTTGGTTTTGAAAAGATGGGTTGGTTTAACAAGGAAGATGATGGAAATATGGTTTAGGATGGGAAAAATGTTTATTAAACTTCTTGAAAAGTTATTTATGCTTTACTTATTTCTACCGCTTTGAATCTACTTATATTACTTGTCAAAAGTCATTTCTTTGCAAATATACCTGAGCTATTCCTTTGTACTAAGCCATGCATATAGTATATTAGCTTGCATTCTGCATGCATGACTTGCCGAGTACCAAGTACTCACCCTTGCCTCAACACAATATCGCTTGAAGAGGAGATTACGCCGGACTTTGGAGGAGGAACTCCAAGAAGACCCGTCTACTTAGGGATGCGAGCCCACCGGTTGCTGTGGTATACTGGATGGCGCCACGGTTTATTTGATTTTCATTTCTTGCTATTTCTCTTTTAATAAGTTTCGCCTTGCAAGGCATATATTTGTAACTTGGCCATAAGGTCGAGTAACCCTTTGATTATTTAAATAAAGTACTTTGATAGTATCGTATGGTATGATTGTGATATATACCGATGTTAAGACTGTGTGCACTAGCGCGTTCCTGGACTAGTGCTGAATACACAGAGGGTCCGGATTTGCAAATTCGGGGTCCCGACACGCTCCAACGGTAGTACCGCTCTAAACTCAGCAGTAGTGCCGGCCTCAGAAAAACTCCCAGTTCTGGAAAACAACTACCGCTACACAAATAGCGGTAGTACCGTTCGAGTGGTAGTACCGACGCCCATACAGAGGTACTGCTGACCCTGCGGTACTACCGACATTAACACTACAGTAGTGCTGGCAAAACAGAGAAAACAGGGTTTTAAACTCAAACCTTTTCTCTGAAACTTCAACAACCATTCTTTGAGCTAAATGGTGATAAAACCAAGATCACACTAAGTTGCAAAACACTTTTGCAACACCACTAAACCATGCTCAAAAAATTTCAACCAAACTCCAAACAATTTGCGAAGAACACATTTCGCAAATGTTTCAAAGATTATATTTGCAAGAACGTATTAAGCAAATAAATTCTGAAGTCTATAAGGTTTATCCTCTTAGCCATGTGATGGTCAAACCACGACCCAAACTAACTTGCAAAAACCACGGTGCAAGTATCACATGCTTTTAGGACCAGAACCCATATACCTCCCGTTTATTCGCACAAGAAACTTGCAAATGAACAACCAAACCAATATATGCTTGAGCATTCTCTTTTTGCAACATATGCAAAAGCATGGCTCCAAGCAAATTCCAAACAACCAAATCAGAGTGCATGAGCTCTTTAATTGCAACTCCTGCAATTCTCTAGCTCCATGCAACTACTAAACCAAACACTTGCTTGAGCTCTTCCTTTTGCAACCCATGCAAACATAGCTCCGAGCAATACCAAATAAACACAAATAGATTTTGATTTGAAAACAAAAAAAAAAAGCATGAAGCTTCATCCATTGCAACACATGCAAAACATGAACTTCATGCAAAAGCCAACGTATTAGCTTATCCTATTTGCAACTCATGCAAATCAAAGCTCAATACGAAAACCCAAAGCATAAGCTTGTCCTATTTGCAACACATGCCAAATAGAGATTTATGCAAAAACCAAGCACGAGCTTCACCCATTCGCAACACATGCCAAATGGTTAGCTCCATGCAAAGACCAAATCAAAAAGATTTGAGCTCGAGTGAACACGGGATTGAAATCGCCAACTCATGATGAAGCTCAAAGCAAATACTCAACCCCTCTTAATAGTACGGCGCTGAAAACTAGACACAAAGATTAGGAAAGTCCTTAGCCTATCTAGTTATACCTTTAGCCGCCGCAAGCAATCCCCTTTGGGGTCTTTATGAACTTCAATCATTTTCTCCCCGGGGATTGACACCCTAGTTCTTCTTCTTTTCTGGGATCTCCTCTTAACGTCCATCACCTCATGATGCCGTCCTTGTCCCGTTTTCATCATCTCAATCATCTTTGGACCTAACCTGGCTCAATAATTACTTATGAAAATGGTTAGTCCAAGATGCATGGTTCAATCATTTGTGCACTCCATTAACATATAGTGGATGCTACTTATATCGATTGAGCACAACCTAAATCAATTTAATGAATTTAAATGTGTCTTGAGCACATGATGCAACTAATGCTTCATACTACTCAAGAACTCTCTAATTGTCCTTAATCAATCACAAGAACACCATCAACACATGATGAAATGTTCTTTCATGATTAGAAGACAAATGAACTCAATTTAAATATTCATTTAAATTGATATGTTTCAATGTATTGATCCTTTATATATGGAGTGAAGAATAGATCAATACATTGATACATCAAGTTCAAGTGTGAACTCCCCCTAGATATGTGCATCCATGTAATATATGGATTGGGAAACATAATGCACATTTTGTTGTTAATGCAATGGGGAGACTCATACTTAAACTTGAATCCAAAGTATGCAATTAATACTAGAATGGATATGCATACATACCTTGGGTTTTTCATTTTCCATCCAAATATGAGACTATTGAATATAACTCAATAAAACATGTTAGTCTCAATAAGATTAGATTTGTCATTAAACACAGATTAAGCATTAATCTAAACCAATCACCAAAACCAATAGAGCTTGAACTTACATTAGGGCCAGTAGGGAACATAGAAGCCGATACCATTATTAACCAAGAAATTCCCCGTCTTGCTTTATCGGTCGTCGGGTATAATGTAGCAGAATGGGGTAAAAGCTTCAGAGCCTGGTTGACAGCCCTTAAAGGATGGAGATCCTGGTATATTAGAGTATCAGCTCAGAAGAGATCAGAATGGGAACAAAATGGGCATAGCCGAATGTCTTACTTTGAGTTCGGCCAACCCAGATGCCAACGAGCCCTTAGTGGCCACGACATGTTACTTTTGGTTAGATTCCTTTAACGCTTTCCTTTTCCCGACTGGCCCAATTGGTCTGACCCTCTTAGATGTAGCTGAACTATGCTGCCTTAGGCCTGGTGGAGAAGAAAGATTGGCTTTTAGTGGCAAACCTAGATACAAACTGATCCATTCCAAAGGCGAAGGGTGGCGCAAATATATTTAGCACAACAAGGTAAATGGGCCAGTGTCGAACAAAGAGCACGTGGCTTTTCTTAACTTGTGGTCGGATAGATATTTATTCTGTGGAGCTTCCCTCGGACCAACCCAAGTATATCGACTTGCTCTAGGCAAAACCTTATTGGGTGCCGTATACCAGATGATGCACATCATAAGCAGTCGGCTTTTCTCTGGATTTTCCAAGTTCATCGTTGGTAATATCGGTGGACCCCTGTGGTTTATACAAATATGGCTGCACTGCCTTTTTAGCCGATCACTTATTCCATATCCTTCATAAGATCCAAGATTCCCTCGAGAAGATTATCCTGAAGAATCGACTCCTCGATATACAGCTAGTTGATCTCAAGGAGAAAAGTATATGATGTGTTCTATCGGTGAAACAAAAATAACCCCAGCTGGCCTGCATCAATATTTGACATTTTTTTTAGAATTTGGACAACATTGTTTATGGCCGGCCAGACTTCTTTAGCTATAGCAACATAGCCAATTATCAACGTCCTTCCTTTCTGCACTTAGATGCTGACAGCTCCTCCATGCCCCAATCAACTTTGGACTTGTATAAGCTTTTTATCTCTCCTAGCATCCTTCATGTTGGCGTGAATACGAGGAATCAGACTTATCAGCCTTCTTATGAATTTTATCATCCATCAGTCTATGGCTCTATGCCCGTCAATTGGGCTTCGGCCAAGTCATCCCTAGCCTGCCTATCCTGGATCGGCTTCAACCTAGAGCTAGGGTGACAAACAAGGCAGCTACCAAGATTATGCTTGAGATAGCCGATGAGCTCCATATCACAGGACTTCAACATTTTATTCTCAATTCTTGCCGGTCAAGCCGATTCACGACCTGGTGGTCTTCTATGTCAAAGGCCCTCCTTCTGGATAGAACTCCGTCGGTCATCATCTCTCTATTATTGCCTGACTATCATGAGCCGACAATAGTTCCCAATACTTCAAGCGAGAAGGATAGCTCTTCAGGTTATACTAACTCGTCGATAGCTGTAGAGGTATTAATATTTTCATGCATCTTTTCGCCCTCGCATTTTAATCCTTCGTCGGCTAAGCAAATTTTTGCACTTTTTCGCAGGCCCAAACTTTGAAGAAAACAGGCAGCAAGAGGGCAGCCTCATCGGCTCTGTCGGGTAGCGCTCAATCGACCAGAAGACCGCACCACGTGACGGGCCTACAGGCTACTCGTTCGGTAACCTGGGAGTTCATAGCCCATCCTTGTCCGATATCGAGAAACAGCAGCTCTCGGCGAGTAAGTATTACTTCGATCAATGGTATCCTTCAATCTCTTTTGCTGTGACTTATATCGACCGATTAATTCTTCAGAAAAAACAACCAAAAAAATACAAGGTTACTGTGAAGAAGCCTGCCAAGCCCACAGAGCATAGCGCCGAAACTTCTTCGGGCGGATCGGCTACCAGGGTATGTCCTTTTGCCTGAACCTTTCTTGTATTTCTGCGTCTAACACTTCATTCTTTATCAGGCATCGCCATCAGCACAAATGGCCGATATTCTAGCCGACATTCAGGGCACATCGTCGGCTGCTCCGCCACCGCCTGTCCCGACGCCTGCGATGGTGCCTTCCTCTCTGGCGCTGACAACGGATCCAGCCGAACTGCTAGGCTTCACCCTTGACGACCTTGACGATCCGGAGGTGATGGCCACAGATGACTACTCGGCTGATATCCGCAAGATAATCGACGCTTCAGCTGTAGTGTCGGCCGCTCGTGACTTCTGCGCCCAGCATACAAGATCGGCTTGACCGCCTTTTCTTTGAGGTTACACAACCTGAAGCATAGCTCTTAGGCGACACACAGCCACTGCGGATGGCCATGGCAGTGGTTGAAGCCGACCTCCCCCCTGAAGCCATGAAGGCCCTTCTAGACGTCTGCCATCTGGATGTTAGTGTTATGCCCTTGAGGCAATCATATGGATGATTGTAACATGACTATGTTTATGAATAATAATTTGATTATTGGTCCAATGAATGTATATCATTGTTTTGATCAACAAGTGTGTGACTTGTTTATGAAGCTCTTTACTTATTGATATAATTCGATAAATATCTCTGATCGGATATCATCGTATAGGACAACGATGAATAGATCAGCACATGTATTATTCGATGATCATGTTTCATAGATCATGGGATATGGAGATATCATCAATACATTGTGGACGCATGTTGAAGAACATGGGTTAGATAGACCCACAATGGGACACTGGGAGAATGTTACATTCTTATGTGTCATCAGTGTATCTCATACATAGTAGATGTATGATCCTTAGACCTGAGATTGTCATATTCCCTACATGTGTAATAGTTTACCTTGGGGTTACCAAACACTATTTCCTAACCAGATAGTTATAAAGGTAGCTTTCATGTTTACTATGAAACATGCAGAGGGAAGTGAGCAGTCAAGATGGAATTTGCCACTCCAATGTAACGGAGATATATGTCTAGGGCACTCGTGTGATATGATTAAGAAAGTGCATGGGCATGCCGTGATTGAGAAGTCAATCACAACTTATTAATATATCACAGATACGAGAGATGGATTGAACTGTCAAAAGATGACATGTTTCTCGCCTTGAGTTCGATCTTCATATAGTTTGGCAAAGGGATTATTACATCAGTACTTTAATCATATGCGTTTGGGAGTTGGCATGCTCTGCAAGGAGCCACTACTGACTCGGATTAGAAAAGAGTTTTCCGAATCCATGTCCAAATGCGCATGAACCTACAGGGTCACACACTTAACGGGCTGGGACGCATTAATTCGGATTGGATCCGTAATTAATGGACCTCGTGGGCTTAGCGCGTAGATGGGCCCTGACTGCCTAGGGTTTCACCTTGTGACTATACAAGGAGGGGATGAGGCTGGACGCAGAACAAACTTTCGTCCGGTTTAGAGGTGTTTCGCTAGAAACCCTAGCCACCTCCTCTCGTTGCCCCTACCGAGCGACCCGATGCTTGCACACCGACGCACGGCATCCATCTCTGGACGTGTGGACTGCTGTGGTGACGCTGCTGCTACTGCGGCGTTGACAGGACGATCCGCGGCGAGGACGATCCATGCCGAGAATGATCCACTACAACGACGTGCGAAGGATTCTGCAACTGAGCGTCTAGTGGTAATAGATCTATGATCCCCTTCTTGCGAGTAGCTTTTCTTGTTTACGGTAGAAATTTTAATTTGTGCTAGAGTAGCATACCGCGTTCCCCAACACTGGATGGTTGGAGGGAGGCGGTAGCAATCGCCAGAACCAGAATAGCCCAAAGAGAGGCACAGCAAGCCAATCAGTGGCTTCTGGACAGGCTGGTGGCTGAGGTGAAATCAAAAAAATAGAAGTTTGATCAAGATGCTTCCAGCCACAAGTCCGCTAAAGCACTAATGGAGACCGCCGCCGCCTCCCCGAGCCCCGCCGCCGCATTGGCGCCTCCTCCCCCGATGAACGCGCCTCCTCCTCCCCCGGCGACGTCTCCTCCTCCATCACAAGGTTGGTCTCCTCCTCCCCTCTCAGGACATGAATGATGCATCCATCCATGCCACTGTTTGGTTGTTCAAAATCATCCGAGATGTAGCTGTCCATGTTTTTGTTTGGTTTATCGGATATTATGGTCTTGGATCAGTTTATTTGCATGAGGTGGAATTAATCTAGGATACAACCAGTATAAGCATCGGATTAAAAATGTATGTGCATATGGGATACAACCAGTACAATTGCAACGGGATTTATTTACTTGAGGCATTTACAGGTGACACACTATGAAATGATGGGGTACAAAAAAGTTTAAAATTTATCTAACTGGAGAGCTGCTGTAGCCTGACATCAAGTATTGCATACAGTGGCCAGAGCAGAATAACCATCATACAAGAATGACTAGAAGCATTTTTGTATAAGCAATATAACCATCATACAAAAATGACTAGAAGCATTTTAAAGCAGTGAATGCATTTTTGTATAAGCAATATAACCATCATTATTCTACTGTTACACCGGCCTGGCTAGCTGCGTTTAACTTAATTTGTTTATGAAGTGATCGGAAATGTGCTGTGGAACTGCAATGTTTACAGCAATTTGCTTTTGTGTTTGTTGTGCTTTTCTTCAAATTATTCTCACCTTGTGATAGCAGAGCTCAAATGAGTGCTTCTTTTTCACTCATGAAATCACATGGAAATGTAATCTACTCTAGTTCTAAACCCACATTTGATATATTTTCAGGCTCGATTACATTTGTTTTCTAAATGTATGCGGTGATATCGATTGCAAAACAAGTGATCCAACTCAACTTGCATACTTTTTGTCTGAAATCTGAGTAAACTGTAAGTTGCAACTGACCTTGGTACTTGTTTGCATTTCCACTGTCAACCCTCTCTGACAGATGATTGAGACGAGCAGTTGTATAGGTGACCAGTAGCAGTTAGATTCAGATCTCATCCAATATGTGCAACTAAAGTCTTGTACATAATTAGAATTTGGATCAGATGTACGTAGCCCTTGGGTTCAAAATCATGGCTAAAATTAAACCAACAGCTAACTCTTTTACAAAAGGGTATATAGAGTCCCAGACATCTAATTCTTTGAAATGTCCTACAAATTAGTACAGTCACTACCTAGTAAGATTTGTCCAAAATTCAGTACACTGATTTATGACGTCAGTGAATATAAAAAAACAACACTGCGAAAACTACCGTCTAAAGCAAGATAGATGGATTATATCTACGTGAATTTTCTTAAGAGAGCCCGCCAATTTAATTTACACAACTGTGTGGTCTCAATTAAATAACTAAATAGTTAATTCCTCGAAGAAATTAATGGCTACTACTACTTATGTGCGAATATTACGACCTTCGAATCCTGGTATATATGTGTGATGTCTTCTCGTTGCAAACACATGCTCGCCCCGCATCAAAGGTTGGTTTTTAGTTTTGATTTTATACCAAAATAATAGAGACAACCTTCTCATCAGTTTTACATGCAGCTATCTCTACTATAGATAGAACTCTTATCCCATTAGCGAGCTATTGTGTCGATACAGTTAAGAACTGCTTCAATGAAGTTGATTTTGCTTCTAATTGATTCCCACATTAGGCCCAACTGAAGGATGTGATGAGCCGGGGGAAGTCAAACCAACTCGCGCTCCAAGAAAAGCAAACACAAGGCCAACAGGACGATATAGCATCACGGCGATCGATCCGAAAGATGGGTCCCCTACCGGATGTAAAAAGGTAGTGAATGCATTACGAACAATGTGCGGGATAGTTGCACGCGAACGGGTCCCCATCACATGTACCTCCTGGAAGTCGCTGACTAACGAGGGCCGCAACGACCTGCTTACAGAAATTCTTTCATCGTTCGATATCCCAGAAGAACTCGAGGCCCTAGTGCGACGGTATGCACTGCTAGTAGCAGGAAAGGCGTGGAAGACTTTTAAGAGCACGCTTGTCAAGGAATACATCAAGAAGGATAGGACTCCCTACTCTAAGTATGGGTTCATTAGTGAGGACTCATGGCGGCGTTTTGTTCAGTTGAAGATGATAGATCAATTCTTGCTTGAAAGCGAAGTACACAAGGCCCTGCAGGCAAGGAACACCCACCCACACAGACTCGGCACCGCTGGCTACGCGGGGAAGAGGATGCAATGGGATAGGGAGGACGAGGAGGACTCCGCGCCATTTTCATCGATTGTTGACCAGCGCGCCAGAGACTGGCTAAGAGCGAGGTCATGTGCCACGCCATCCGGCAAAATCTCCTTTACAAACCCTGCGGACGAGGAAGTCTGCCAACGTTTGGTAAGATATCGAACCACTATTTTGGTAAGTACTTAGTCCCTAACTTCATAAGTGAAATAACTCTATGTAATCTTGCAGGTAGAGTTGAGTGCACAATCTTCCGGTGGATCTTTTTTCCCAAACAGGGAGAGAGATGCACTCTCCACGGCATTGGGAAACAAGGAACACCTTGGTCGCACACGAGGCAAAGGGGTTTTCGTTCCCTGGAAAACGGGTTTCGAAGACACTCACATGTACCGAAGTAAGAAGAGAGGTAGAGACGAGCGCGAAAAAAAGATTGTGAAGGATCTTGAGGATAGGCTGAGAGGAGAATTCAATGATAGGATAAGAAGCCTCGAGGAAAGGCTCAATGCTCAAAACACACAGCATGTGGAAGCCCAAGGGTTCAGCCCCACTACACGTAAGAGCAGTTGTGCATCCGCCCCTAACCAGGGTAAACACGACGGCAAATTCCCTGTCTGTGACATCAAGGTATACTAATTTAGATCTCTTGAATGCTCCATAGATATATCTTTTGGGCACATTAGCTAATTGGGTACCGTTGTGTAGTAGCCCACCCGGTGCAATCTCCAGGTGAGAGTTGCCAATTGCTCCCCTCCTATACAGGCTGCTTGGGGCCTCGCGTATCCATCCACTGAAGGGGCGATGGTGCACGGTACCCTGCTAGCGCCGGGTTTCACGAAGGTCAACGTGGATGGCGTTCATGACATTGTCAAGATCGTCACGCTACAATTGCCGCCAAATGATGAGCTTCAGACACTGGGGGATGTCATTGGCACATTCATCCAGTGGCCCAGCAGCGATATCTCCCTAGACATCCATCCTCCACCAGAAATACCTCTACTTCCTGCACCAGAAGTACCTCCACCAGAAATACCTCTACTTCCTCCACCAGAAATACCTATCCTTCCTCCACCACAAGTACCTCCCTTTGACTTTGACTTTGACTTTGATTGCTCTCCCCTCCCCTTGTCTCCCGTGAAGATTTCCTGTCAAAGAAAGAAAGGGAAGGGCAAAAGGAAACATATAGCGAAGGCCTTGGACTATCCGATTGCCCCGTTGGCCCGGTTATTCAAGCTAGGAGAGCCTTTACTAATGGAAGATCGCATGAAGACATGTACTTACTATTGCAGAAGCCTGCATACTTATTACATGAGAGAAGCTAACAAGCCAGAGACAGAACGTACAACAAGTATCATGGTCCGCTACAAGCCTAAGCATCTGTTCAACGAGTCATCGGGGGGCTTCTTCGCGGTCGGCTTCCAGGACCTGTTCGATCTCTTCAACCTCGACGCCCTCGACGCCTCGCTCTTAAGATGCTGGACATTGTGAGTGTGTCTTCCCTGTAATATCGATAAATGTCATATATATATATATAACCATCTGTGAAGTGACCCCTTTGCCTAACTTTTGTATATATAGATACATGATACGCGAAGCGAGAAAGAACAATAAATCGGTGGGTTTCCTCGACCCACTCTTAGTCTCGCAGCAAACAATAAACCAAGATGCAAAAGCTGTAGAGGAATACATGCAACATGCCTTGGATGCTCAAAAAGATAAAAGTTTCATACTTTTACCCTTTAACCCAGGGTGAGTGCTGCCCGACTTGCTATACTCTCATTTGTAATGTGCACACAATACTTTGGTGCTAATTGACCATTGCGACATACCTATGCAGGTTTCACTGGGTTCTAATTGTAATTCATCTGGCTAAGAACCGGGTTATTTACGTTGATTCCTCACATACCGGCAACCACGACTTGAAACCTATCGCACTGTTAATCACCAGGTAACCACGTTGTTTAAGGTGCTTGTTGCTCTTGGAATAGCTGAGGCTAACCTTTCGAAATCACGTAGGTCGGTTAAAGCTTTGCGAGATCCTTCTGTTAAAGGCGGGGATAAAGCGTTGCAGCACGATTTCAAGTTTCCGGTATCCTCTATACAGTATAATCCTATATCAAACTCCGTACTAATGAGTCTGGAACTAAGCAATTCTATTTTTGCAGTGCCACCAACAGGGACAGGGCAATAACCGATGTGGATTTTATGTTTGCCATAACATGCATCTCCTCGTCAATGCAACACAAATGAATAACGATAAAACTTCGTTGAATGACAGGGAACTGGAGGCCATTCGAGGAAAACTTTCATTTTTCCTAGTCACTGAAGTCATTAGTAAAAAAGGCGAGTTCTACGCAGGTGCCTAACTGCAAGAGTTAGGTTTTTCTCTGTATTGCCACTTGTACAATTTTAATTTATGAAACTTGTGCTGCAATTTGTGAAACTTGTGGACGCCTTGATTTTTCTGTATTCTTTGAGCAGGTGCTGTATTGTAGTTCTTACAAATGAGTTCCGGTACTTCACATTTTTTCAGTTTATTTGCTGAAATGGATGTACTGATAGTGCTTGTGATGATCTGTGATCGCTGAAATGGATATAATGTCTCTGTGTATCTGATGATCTGTGAAATGGATGTAATAATGCTTGTAATGTCTCTGTGATTGCTGAAATGGATGTAATAATGCTTCTGTGTTGATCTTCAGTTGATGGGCGTGAAGGGAGTCAACATATCTCATATCAAGAGCCATCTTCAGGTACTTATATATAGGATTTTCCATGTATACATATGCCATACTATATCTTACCACTTCAGACAAAAATGCTTACACTATGCTCCGCTGCAGTCACTCGTCACCATACCAAATGTGAGAGTGAAGCACTAATTAATCTGGTCTCCATGTTCCCTGTACATGGCTACATACAGTTATATATATTGTAGTTTTCTAAACATTGATTTATACATACACTTGTAGACCATCAACAGAAGAAGTTTTCAGAAGCTGGGAACAAAGGGTTCGGCTCTCCGGCAGTAGGTGATCACTTCGCCGCTACTTTTAAATCCCCAATTTTGGATGTCCTCTTCTTATTTTTTGTGCTATATGTGTATTTGGAATCGTTTGAATAGATGCCCATCTCAGTTGAAGGAGCCATTTTAAAAAAACTTAAAAGTTTAGTTGTTTCTATGGCAATTATTTGTTGATTATTTTGTTCCAACCAGGATCGCTCTTGAGTTTGATTATGAGCGACTGGATTCTAAGGTGTCCAATTTGATTAGAAGCGACTTTGTTCTAAGGTAATATCGTATATAAATTATCGAAATTTGCTAGGATAAAATGCCTTCTATGCTAATTTTGCGATCTATGGACCAAGTTTTTCGATGTTACTGCAAGCGCAACAAACTTTGCAAGATGAAGGTGTGCTTACTATTAGTACAAACTAACATCATATTTCCCTTATTTTACATCCTTTACCTTTTTGATATGGACTCTTAACTAATGAAATTGATTTTGTTTTCATTTGCAACTTGCAGTTGTTGGATATTGGGTTTTACATAGGCTAGGCTCCTAAATTATGGATTACCGTTTTCATTCGAATGCTTGCATGCTGGAAGAATTGATTAGTCTCATGGAAAGAGAGGAAAACGACTCTGAATCCAATCCTGATCTCTGCCCCATAGGTAACTATACCTTTTCCTTGATTATTCTGTACAAGTCTTGAAAAATGGGTTCGATTTCCTATTTTAGAGCATTTAGATTTATGATAAATGTTTCGATGCATATTTATTGTAAAAATATAAACACAATTGGTGGTTTATAATTATGGACATATAATAGAATGTTTCTGCTGGTTAGGTCACCTATTTTCATCTTTTTGATGTTTTACCCTGGTGGAGATTTTATCTTTTAGGGGATGAGTGATGACAGTGTAAACAAGTGTGCATATACAAGAATTTTTTTTACTATACTATGAGCTGACATGAATCCATCTATGCAATATTAGTTGCTGACATGAATTCATCTATACAAGAAACTCGATTGCAATTAGAACTTATTGTAATTTCTAAAATTGCTGTCTTTTTTATTTGCTTAATCTAATCGGTTTATGCTTACCTATAACTTCACCATGTACTGCTTTAGTGCAAAAAAAAAAAAAAATCAGAATAATCCATCTTATACCAACAACATTGAAATTGTTTAATGCCATTTCAGAATGACTCGATTGAGGCTACTTTTTTAGATTTCTTACAAGTATCAGTACAAACAAAATAATGCCATCTTATAACTCTCTGTATCTTTCTTTTGTGCACATCTTACTACACTTCATTACCAAAACAAATAAAACCTTTTGCTTATTTAAATTGTATTACCAAATATCGCCGTAGCGTTAGCACGGGCAATATACTACTATATTGTAGTTTTCTAAACATTGATTTATACATAGATTTGTGAACCATCAATAGATCGAAGAAGTTTTCAGAAGCTGGGAACAAAGGGTTCAGCTCTTCGGCAGCAGGTGATCACTTCGCCGCTACTTTGAAGAAGGAGAAGTTTGCGTAGCTGATTATAGCTCATCTTCTTGGCTCACCTCATTATAGTTGCATGCAGTTTGCGTAGTATATATAGCTACATTGCAGTTTGCGTGGACATTTTTTCTGTTTATTTGCGGAAATGGATGTAATGATAGTGCTTGTGAATGAATCCCAATTGCTAAATGAATCCCAAATCTGTGATCGCTGAAATAATGCTTCTGTCTAATAACTGCAATGTAGCTTCTGTGTTATGTCTGTTTCAGAGGGCATGACTAGCATTTCCTGAGGCTAGCCAATAAACAGAAAAAGATCTATGTATGAAAACCATATCACAAACGGTTCTTATTTGTGAACCGTCTGCGATAAATTATCACAGACGGTTCACAACTAAGAACCGTCTGTGATATAAATTATCACAGACGGTTCATCATACACTAAACCGACTGTGATATCTACACTATCACAGACGGTTGGTATAAGGAACCGTTAGTGATAGGATTTATATCACAGACGGATCTTACTACAAACCGTCGGTAAATTTAATATATCACTGACGATTCTAAATAAGAACCGTCTGTGAGATTATTATCACAGACGGACGGTTTATAAAACCGTCTGTGAAGTGGCTGTATTATCACTGACTCATTGTTAGAGACAGTTCACAAAACCGTCTCTGATGAGATTTGTGAACTGTCTCTGATAGGATTTTCTGTAGTAGTGAGGGAGTACACTCTTAGCGGTTACCGTGCGCCGCCGTAGCCGCTCGGCCAGCACAAGAAAGATGTCCATGGCGCACTTCTTGGTCGGTTTTTTGGCGCTGCACAGCTTCTTAATTAACGTCCACAATGGCGAGGCTTGACAGCGGCGGAGCGCGTCCCCGGCGGCGCGCTGGGCTCCAACGCGCCTCCCCTCCATCTGCGGCTCCGAGACTTGCCTGTCAGTCTCAGCTATCTCGACGCGGGTGACGTCATACTTCCCGGTGGCGTGGGACCAGATGGAGATGGTATCGAGCTCACGTACGTACGAGAATCGTACGGGGAACATCGTACGGATAGAGTCCTCTTTTCGATCTGCTACTGCTGGCATTTCGACTCGGTTTCTGTTTGCTGCGTTGGTCGGAACGAGCGGTGCTTCTACCTATTTTCTTCTGATATAATTTGTATAAATCTATAGATATAGTGTATCACGGGGCAAAGACAATTTCTTTTTTATTTCTTTTCTGGCTACAAATGGAATGTTGCTTTATTTGTACAACGCCGGCCGACAGCCGCTGCAAACATGAGAAGCGAGCACTTGTGGCACATATACTAAGCTACATTTACTGACGACTCACCGCTAAAACTGACAGCTCGGAAACAGGAATGGATCAACATGATTAACGAGAAACTCTACTCTACATATATAGTATAGTTCCTTACGAGATGATAGTACACACCAGATGAGTGCACATTGATTGCCCGATTTCTTTTCGGTCTATTACAGAGCATATAATAATTCAGAATCCAAATTAGAACAATAGCTATTGATTTGGCCTTTTGTAGCCCATAATTCAGTTACATTCGAATCCTTCTTAATGTTCCCTCGGTTTGCACTAGCAACTTCTGGCTACATCAAGCGATCGAATACATATCCTTTAGTCTCTCCCTCAGGTCGATTGGTTCACCTGAAACTAATTGACTTGAACAACGTTCAAGAAATCAAATTAAACCGTAATATTAGCAAGCATTTCCCACGCTATTAATTACCATCAACCTAAGATAATACCATCACTCACTCATCAAACCATGAACCGTATAATACCGGCCAGAGGATTAACTAATCAGCAAGCAGTACGCCTAGCTTAATCAGCACGGATCCCATAGGGACCCCTGCGGCCAGTGCTGCTGAGAGCTCTCGGCCGCGTCACTGCCATCCTGGCCCCACTTTGGTGGGTCCAGCAGCATGGCCTCTGCCATCTCGGCCCACAGCTTGGGCGACTCCATGTCAAACTCGCCGTCCCCGCTCCCCACAAGCTCGACCCGAGTCGGCGTGGCCCGGCCAAGCTCGGCCGGGCTGGCGCCCGCGGCGGCGACCAACGCCGGCTCGCGCCGCACCCGCTCGGCCGCCTCCGCCGCCGCGGCCCGGATGTCGATCGGGTCCGTGGTGGCCGGCTGGGGCAGCCAGCCGACCGACCCCGGGAAGTTGAGCTGCGCGTCGCGCCCGCGCAGCCTCAGCGCCGCCACGTCGTGCGCCACCGCCGCCATCTCCGCGGAGTCGAAGCTGCCGAGCCAGATGCGGACCTTGGTGCCGGGCTGCCGGATCTCCGAGACCCACTTGCCCCATTTCCGCCTCCTGACGCCCCTGTACTGAGGAGGGCTCGTCATGGTCGGAGGAGCTTCTTGGTCTCTTGCCAGCTGCTGCGGCGGCTGCTGCTGCTGCTGGTCCATGAACTAACTCTCGCAAATCCCAAGAGTAGTGCCTAGGAATTCGCACCTCCGAGAGGGATGGAATGGGTGAGCCTGGTGCAATGCAGATTTGGAGGTGATCATGATCTTGGTGTGCTTATATAGGCGATGAGATCGCCATAATGCCAGATGATCATGTGCTGATTAGGCTGCTGATTTCTTTGTTAAGTGGTGATCGAGTGATTTGTTGTGGCGCAAGCACACTGCTGTTGTGGTAATTGGCCAGATGAGGGGATGTGACATTGCTGGCTAGCTAACGAGTGATGGCTACTCGTCACACGTGTGCGCGTTGGTGTGAGCAAGATATATCGTGAGTCCATCAATTGAAACAGAGGAAAGAATCGGTTGCCGAAAAGATCGCAACCAAGGAGACACTGGTCACTAGTGTGTGTGTGTGTGAGAGAGAGAGAGAGAGAGAGAGAGATCGCTAGTTGCGATAAGTTCGATGGACTCGACTGTTTGTGAGACTTCGGCATCAATCATGAATGGCAAGAATTTTCTTTTAAAATAATACACTGTTTAAAAAGTTTTACAAAAATATACATCTATCCCTAAATAAATTATCGAAAGAAGCCTTAGAATTATCGAATGAATCTAGACTAAACAATCATTTGGCCAAGAAGCTTCACCAAATAAAATGGCGACATATCTACTGTCGGTAATTCAATTGGCGACAGAAACTCTATCGCCATCGGTATATTTTTGTAATTTTTTCGGTGTATTATTTTGCCATAGCAAGCTGCAAATGGTGCCTAAAAAGCCATTCAGCTGGGAACTGAACACAGGAACTCTGGTACAGCAACGAGCAGGCTTTTACTGTTGAGCTAACATGTTAACTTCATATCTTAGATCAAATTTGATTTTTGTGTGTGTGTGTGGGGTGGGGGGGGGGTTGTTAATTTCTACAATTCCTGCATGAATTGAACGATTCTCTGCGAAATTTATGTGTTCCAGATAGACCCTTAATTTTTGGCGAGCTGATGGTGAGCCAATTAAAGATCTAATAGCAATTAGCCAATGGTCACAGCTCACGTTCACAGAACAGCTGGGAGGTAAGGACCGTGCAATGTTTCGGTTTTGCCTCATGAGAGCATCCCCGCTTGAGGTCCGTACGAAAGGTTCTTCACGGTCCCCTACCCATAAGGCCATCACCTGCCGTACAAATGCCTAAAAAGACAGATTTTTGTTTCTTTTAAAAGGGGTTTTTCTTAGCCCCTGTTTGATTCAGGTTTTGAACACAAATAAAGAACTCGAGACCAGGATGAAAATATCGGTGGTAACCGGTATATATATGAATGGGCGCTAGGTACAGATCAATCAAAAATAGGCCAAAACAAACACATTATATATATTTGTTATTTGTTGTTCGCAATTCAAAAAATGTTTAAAGAAAACTGCGAAAAAATTGGAATTTGAATGGGTGAACAGTAAATTGACCATGAACCGTATAGTCAGATTGTAAATCTAAATATGGTCATTGAAACGGACCGGTAGAAAACCGGTTACTGACCAGAGTTTGCTATTTTTTTAGTACTTGGTTTCTGAAAACTTTCTTGAGGCTCTAAGTCCCCACAACCAGGAATATATCGAGGTGATCATTGGATTAATCCTTTCATTTTGATATGTATAAACGATTTTGTCACTTCACAGAGCTACACAATATTTGTCCCTGGGGCCTGTTTTACCTCACCACCCATTCAAGTTCGAGTCTCAGTGAATTCCACAACTCTTGGCCATTTAGAAAAAAAAAAAACAAAGTTTTTGAGATCGAGCACGTACAATACACATGTACTTAGCAATGAAAAACGGAATTTTTACCAAATAAAATAGATAATGTGCATATTTTGTACTATCGATGCTGAGTAGGCACTGACGCTTAATAGGTGCATATATATATAACTAGATCTAACTACTTGATAATATAACATCTAAGCACCCACAAAAGATATGCTTGCAGGAAGCGATTTTTACATAGGTGCTTCATGACGTGGCTATATTATCTCTTTAAACACTTATTTATAAGCATCTTGTATTGTACATGCTAGCTGTAGGTACACCCTAGTGGTTCAAACTATTGTTTCAAGAAGGTAAAATACGAGCTAGTTTGAAAAAAATGTCACAAAATAGAGAGCAAACGCTTCACTTGTAAGATAATATATACTCCTACCTAGTTATATATAGTATACGTAGCGTTTGTTTGAAACATAGAAATTTTACAACATAGTACAAATCCTCCAAGACATTTACCCAACAAAAAAAGGGGGGGGGGGGGGGGGGCAATAGTATATTTACGCTTTTTCAGTAACCAAACTGTACTTATTAATATTCCTAGCTAGCAACCAGCCATAATCTGGGCAGTCGCTACGGAAATTATGTGACGTTACAATCTAGTGACTGCAGCAATCATTTGATTAGAATGTAGATCAACCTGCTTCATCCTTCTGGTTCAGCCATCTTTTACATTTGCCGACAAAGAAAATTTGATGCGTACACTGTGCTGAGCGAAAAACGGCGTACAAGTATTGTCGCTTTCTTGACTCCGGTCCCTCTCCAATGAAAGAAAAAAAGAGATGTGGCCACTGTCTCAGATAAGGTGCCCAAGAGATTACTAATATAGATTGATTTAGTATTAAGAGGTGCTAAAAATTTAGTATTATATAGGAGTACTGTGCTAGGAAAAAAGAGATATGGCACTGTCTCTGTATTATATATCGTCGCTTTCTTGACTCCGGCCCCTCTACAGTGAAAGGAACTTTGATGCGTACCAAGAGATTATTATTAATATGGATCAGTACGGAGGGTAGCTGCGGTGTGGTGATGGATGATTAAAATATAGATTGAGTTAGTATTAAGAGGTGCTAAAAATTTAAAGTATAGAATTATTAAGAGGAGTGTTAAAGTTTAAATGTAATTTAATGGTGAGAGGTGCTTTTGTGTTTTTCCTTTTTAAAGTTACACAAATATTAAAGTATGAAAAAAGAGTAGATGATGGTTACTTACCCTTTCGTTTACTTTAAAATTTGTATAATTTATATTAGAATGAAAAACATAGAAGCACTCCTCGTTAATGAAGCCTCACAGGGATAAAGATGATAAAAACTGTGATATAATATGTCTCCTCGATCCCACGCCCACATTATGGGTGTCGGCTGGAGCATACAGTGTGCAGCCGCGAGCTAATGATTGGGCCCTGGATTTTTTGGTCAGTACTGCAAGAAGTGGCTGGATAGCAGATTAGGATTTGACCTAGCTAGCGTTGCATCGTGTCGCTAGGACCAGATCGAGATCAGGCAACAGGGAAGAAAGATCGAAGTAAGTGAGGCTGGAAATTAAGTGCAAGCATTTCTTGCACAAATGCATGCATGCATCCCATCGACATCACTGTATCAATCAAACACGTATACTACCACATGAAGACCTATAATAAAAGTCTCGATATAAACGGTTTTTAAAAACCAATTATGTTAAAGCTAATCGCAAACAATTTTACTAGTATGATTGTCTAAGTTACTAGATATGCTAAAAAGCCATATGTAATATCAACAACCGTCTAAATTACTAGATATGCTAAGAAACCGTCTGTGAAGTATCATAGATGGTCTATACTATGAACCGTTTGTGATATCAACTAATCATATACGGTTTTTTTTAGCAAACCGTCTAGAATATTTCTTACCAATATATAATACAGAGTCCTGATCCACTTAGGTATTTATAGTTAGCCATCCAAGCAAGAAATAATAGAGGTTAAGTTTTGATATTCATCTTATACATTAACTTTGATATATTACTTTACCCACATTACTAGTAACGAACTGATAAACTCTTATAAGTAACGTTCTGGAGGTTGTTCTTGTTATTTCTGTTTTGATTATAATTTTTTTTTTTGTATTGATTGCCTTACAAGAGAATTGGAAACTGACAGTGAAGAATCATATTTGAGTGGTTCTGTTGGAGAAGATACATCATGGATTTCATGGTTCCGTAGCTTGCGGGGCAATGAATTTTTCTGTGAAGTCGATGATGAGTACATACAAGATGATTTCAACCTATGTGGGCTAAGCGGTCAAGTTCTCTATTATGACTATGTTGTTGATCTGATATTGGATGTTGAATCTTCATATGGTATCCCACTTCTTTTTTTGTTTGATGCTTCAATTCAGAGATAAATGCTTTACATACATATTCAACTAATCATGTTTTACCTTGTCTGGTTCAAGCAGTCTAGCTAGTTTTGTCCGTGGCAATTAGGGTGTGGTTGATTGCCCATATAGACCTAACCTGGCCGTAGGAGGCAGCCAGGCGAGTCAATGTGATAAGAAGTTGATCGGTTGCATGGCTAGGACTATGAACTGTCTGTATTAATAATAGACTAACATAGACGGTTCTTGACACAGACGGTTTGTATTACGAACCGCCTGTGGTAGGTGTTTTACAGATAGTTTAGAAACTATTTGTGATGCGCCGTATATATCGCTGACACATATTAATTTACAGACGGTTCAAAAAATTAATCGTCTATGATAGCATTTTTGAACTGTTTGTATTTGCCCCCTCTTTTTTTTTAAGCAGTGAGACTAAGCAAAAGCCCTCACCACAAGCGTCACAGGAGATCGATCGATCGATGAAGATGCATGGAGAAGAAGTTTCATTCGATCCACAAAAAGCGAGAGGCACGGCCGCCCGTACGTGCATGCAGCCGAAGCACACACGGCTAGCTGTCGTCCTTTGGTCACTTGCGACGACGCCGGTTCCAATCATTTGGCTAGCTAGCTTGCTATGTGACGTGATGCGACCGCTGCCGATCGATATTGCGTGCACGGACCGGCCGATCAGGTGAACTGAAAGGGAGAGCTTGCAGCCCTGGGCTTCTGAATCCTCATCCTTCGCGGCAGACGAGCCGAACGTGGGCAATCATGGGAGAATCGGTCCGAGTGGATGGACGAAAGGGATGGATGGCGAGCTGTTTTTGCTGTTCTTGGGCTGTGACATGCAGGGGGGTTCATGCTCCCTCAATCCATCCGATCATGTTGTTGTGCCGACACCTGAAACCATGGTAATTATGGTTAGGAGTGTTATTACTGATGGATATAATTAACGCACCGCAGGTGCTTCGATGCACCCTCAGGGCCTCAACTATATATATATGAATGACCAAAGTTCAGCTTGCACTCTCAACTATAACAACATGTATTTTTTTTTTGGGGTTTTGCGGTGAATTCGAGGCATCTAAGCTCCTGATTTTGAAATTATTAACAATTGAGAACTTTGGTCGGTTTGGCTAGGTGCGCACGTTGCGCAATCGCCCGCCAGCTAGTGATTGCGCGAGCTCTAGCCTATTTTTTTTTAAAAAAGAAAAACTGTTAGCGTTTAATCACCTAGCTCATACAGTGGTTTCCTAGCTGGGCGCGACATCACCTAGCGTTGCCACTAAATCTCACATGTGGTTGTCCAAGTCACCTTTCTCCCTTCTCTCTATGCTTCTATCATAGCCTGATGTAAGCAAAATCCTTATTGGTGATTGAGGGGTAGATATTTTAACATCTTATTTGGAAGGTCTATTTTTGACCGAGATTCACGTGAATAGAATGAAAATTTGAGCTAAAATCCCAATTTACCCACATAGATGAGCTAAAATTTCAACTCGAACAATCAAACTTCTAACTTGGAAAACTCAAGCTTTTATCTTGAAATTTTCAACTTTCAACCGAGAGTACACTTCAAACTTTTGACTCTAAATTCAAATCTTCCATCTTGAAATTTCATATTTCGACAAAAAAAAACTTCAAACTTTCGACGCTAAATTTGAAATTTTCTACTCGAAGTATCGACTTTCAACTCGAGATCATTTCAAAGCTTTCATCTGTCACCTGGGCTTCGAAAGCTTTTAACCGAGAGGATGGGCATATTCAGTGGAGGCGGTGCTTTGACTGGGTGAGGAAGGGGGTGGCATTGCTTAATTGCTACCTGCGGACGACGCCGATTTGGGGCGGCGGCGGCGGCGGCGGCGGCGGCGGCGGCGATGAGTCGCTGATGCTACGACTCACAAACACGAAGGACACGGACGGGCGTTGAGTGCTGACGAACGCACCAGGTGTCATGACGAGACGCGAGCTCGCTAGTCCATGCATCACAATCGTAAGGCATGCAGGGGGTGTCTGTCCCCTAGAACCATTTTACGTGGGTGACCGTGAATTAGCAAAGACCTTTTAATTTGGTTGTGTAATTAAGTCATCACAAGGGTCTTCACACCAGTAAATCTAGAGCTGCGTGTAGCAAAGTGAAGGACCGAAATAAATATCAGAGGCGGTGAATGATCATCAACAATTTTTCTCCAAAAGAATCAACCAAAATCCTCATTCCATCAAATACAGGCGGAAAAGAGATTTCCAAAGAAACTCAGTCTAGGGGCGGTACTACCGCAGTTAAACGGCCGGTAGTGCTGGAATAAACAGTAAAATTGGCAATACCGCTCCCCAAGGCAAGATACTACCGGATGAACTGTAAAATCAGGAGATGATGAACAGGAAAAATAGCATGACTTCAACAATGAAAATTGGTGTATCTTTTGATCGGCTGATCCAAAACCCGCAAAATTTTGCATGCACCTTTCTATGGATGTCAAGAACCTATTCCAACTTTCAATCACAAGGATTGACGTCAATGTTCTGACATTTTTTTAGATTTACCGAATGTTGCACCAAAACAGGGGCAAAACCCAAATCTTCACCTTGGGCTTGCTCGTGAGGATTAGATGACCAAGATGATCCTAGAAAGCCTCCCACATGCCACATCAAGCAAGAACACCAAAGAAATTTCCCCCAAAAGCTCAAGAACACAATCTATTGAAAATCATTCCTACTCAAGCCAAAAACTAGGTTCTTGAGAAATCTCTTGATGATCATGTGAGAGCTTGCCTAGTTAATTGGGATTTGATCCACAGGGGATTCATCCATCAACCATTCATCCTTGACAATACAAGATAAAGAGAATAAGAAACCAACAAGAAAGATTAAGAACACAAGAGGGGGGAAGGATCAAAACAAGATGGAAATCTTGAGCACGAATTTTGATATCTTTTCAAAGTAAGATGGATGATTACAAAGCCTCTCACCTGAGGGTAAAGCTTCCAAGAAGCACTAAGACAGACAAGAAAACTAAAATATTGTGAAAACCCTAATTTCTCTCAAGTTCTCTCCAAAGGCTTATAGCTTGTCACCCTCTACACCTCTCCTTATATAGAGGAGCAAGCCTAACCTGGTTACACAAGTGGATACCCTCCACTAACACATGGGATAACCTGCTAACCCAACACATAATGAGTTTTACACACTCAGATGCACACTTTTCAAGACGACCCAATTTGCTCCACGAGCCCGAATTCGCGCCGATGACCACCTTGGCTTGACCTAAACCACTTAGCCACCTCCGCAGTTTTTCAAACCGCTTCGATCCTCGGTAATGGGCAAATTACCAATTTGTCTCATGACAGGTCTTTTCCTTCGTCTCGAAGCATCACCCATGCTTTGTCACTTCCATGTGGCCCTAATGACTTCCCGCCAAGCCTCCCATGCATCCGGAATCCCCCAAATCTCCTTGCATGCAAACGGGCCCAAGTCACTTGGCGTGTCATATTTCCTTCCCCATGACGTCTCTGTCTTCCTTGACCGTAACCTGCAATGTCCATCACTAATGTTCATGCTACGGCTCCTTGTATTCCTGGCACGCAGCCACTTCCTAGGCTCAATCATCTTCGACTTCGCACTAGCCGTTTGCACCTCAGCTCTCATAACCTAGTCCCGATCTCCTCTGCCTCACCATGACCTAGTTTCGAAGTCCTGCAACCAACATAGACAAACAAACATGTCACATAGCATTGCTCAACAAAAATATGCAATAATCATCACATAATCAAACACAAACCCAAAATTCTCAGGAAAATTGGCACTACCGCCCTCTAGGGCCAGTAGTACCACCCAGGTCGTACCGCCAACCTAGGGCCGATAGTACCGCCCTGCTTGAACCCAACATGCACGCTTTGGTAACTACCATCTACTTGTAGCTGGTAGTACCGCAACCCCGGTACTATCGCCCTCCAAGGTCGGTAATGCCGCTCAACCCAAGCCAGAGATTTTCCTCACTGGAAAAATAACTACCACCATACATAGCCGGTAGTACTGCCTTGGTCGGCACTACTGCCTTCTAGGGGCCGCTAGTGCCACGCAACCTAACAGCACCTCAAATTGCTTCAACTTCAACAACGTATTCAAATCAAACTCAAACTTGAGCACCATAGCCTCAAAACATAATCAATTACTCATCACAAACATGGTTAGACCTCCACATGGTCTTTCAATCTCCCCCTTAATGAGTATATTGATAAACATAAAAAAATACACAATTTGAGTTTGAATATAGAAAGAAGAAAGCAATTTGATTGCAAGGCCTCATTGGTCCAAATGCAAGAGAAAGGTAAGATCATGACCAAGTTGGCAAAATAAAATTTAGAGCAAACCAAGAAAAAGAATTTTTTTTCCACAAATGCTCTAAGAAATAAGAAAAATCAACAAAAACTTAATTTTGCTCATGATCCAAGGAAAAGAATAAATTTTCACCATGATCATAAGAAAGCATTTCTCCCCTTATTCTAATGATGCATTTTCACATTTTCTCCCCCCTTTTGGCAATACAGGCATCAATTAAACATTTATGCATGAAATGCATGCTAAAAGAGCTTTGAAGATTATCCAAGTGACCACAAGGACAAAATATGACACCAAGCTACTCAAATTCAGATTAAGCTAGACTAAGGCATATCCAAGTGCATATTTCACAATCCTTAATTACTAGCAAGCAAAAGAGAATTATGCTATTTTTGCATGATTTTAACAAGAGCATCACTTAGCATAATCTCCAAGTTAGAAGAAAAGCCATGCCATGGAGCAAATGAAAAACCTAGAGTTCAACCTAGTCAACACTTTGGGGAGCTACAAGTGCATAAGAGATCATTCATGCTCAGTCATCTTTTATGAATGCAAATTGCAGATTTTAACTCACACATTGTGGTCTAGAGAACTTATCCTAGCAAAGCACATCCTCAACTAGGAGCCATCGATAAAAGCTTTCTAGGCTTCACTCACTTCCTCATTTTTTATTTTATTTGCATTTCTCAATTTTGATTGGCTCATGCCATAATCGACCATTTCAAGCATGACACTTAAAATATTGGTATTAGTCATACAAAATACATTCCAAGTGCAATGAGAAGCAATCTTGTGAATGTATAGCATTGAGATCAATTTTAACACATACAAAACAATTATTGATCATTTTTATCATTTAGACTCATGAGCAAATGAAGGATTCAAGTATGAAACAAATTAGCTCCAACCAAGTTGTTCTAGGGATTCTAGTAAAAATTCAGGATTTCACAAAGCATGGCATATGCACCTAGTGAGGAAATATAGCAAGTAAAAGCTACAAGTTCCATCAGGTTTTCATTAAAGCCCAAATTTTAATTTTTAATAAGCTTAGTATAATGAAGCAATATGAACTTAGGCATGACTAAGCTAGTAATTATCCTCAGCAAAGTAGTAGTGCATAACACGAATGTGAACTCAATTGCATTATAGACAAAGCTCAGAGGACATAAAATAAAGTCTATATGAAATGCATAGAGAAAAGTGTCGGGACCCCGAATTTGCAAATCCGGACCCTCTGTGTATTCAGCACTAGTCCAGGAACGCGCTAGTGCACACAGTCTTAACATCGGTATATATCACAATCATACCAAACGATACTATCAAAGTACTTTATTTAAATAATCAAAGGGTTACTCGACCTTATGGCCGAGTTACAAATATATGCCTTGCAAGGCGAAACTTTAAAAAGAGAAATATGACGGAAAATCAAATAAACTTAGTAAGCGCCATCCAGTATACACAATGAAGGCAGTAGGCTCGCATCCCCTAAAGTAGACGGGTCTTCTTGAAATCCTCCCAGCTGGCGTAATCTCCTCTTCAGCGGTATTGTGTCGAGGCAAGGGTGAGTACTTGGTACTCATAAGTCATGCACGAATGCAAGCTAATATACTACATGCATGGCTTGGTACAAAGGAATAGCTCAAGGTATATTTGCGTGCTTGACTTTGACAAGTAATAAGTAGATTCGAAAGCGGTAGAAATAAGTAAAGCATAAATAACTTTTCAAGAAGTTTAACAAACATTTTCCCCATCCTAAACCATATTTCCATCATCTTCTTTGTTAAACCAACCCAACTTTTCAAATCCAAGTTATTTTGAGAAAAGTCTAACCCTTGATTGTAATTCAGAGCATTGTCAGTCTCAGTGGACTCGGCTATTTAAATAGATTCTACACTCTGCAGAGGTTATGCACTTTACCCACAAGATCTGATCAAACACCACAAAGCGAGTTCAGTAACAAAGCCTTTCGGAGAAGCCTCAAACAACACACAGGTGGTCCTCTCAGGTTAGTGCTCTACACCATCCTTCCCTTAGCCAGGCGTATGGGACCAACACACCGTTAGATGGGTACCTGGCCACGACCACGATCTGCTCCCGATACCAATCACACAAGCGGTGTAAGCCCGACACCCTGAGGCTCCACAAGTGAGTCCTTGGCGACTTAATCAACTAGGGCCGTCCCATTCCAGCCATGTGGTTTTAAGTATGACCCGAGTTCAAAAGGCTTGCAAGGTTAAGTCCTTAGAGTGACGAGGGCAAGACTACCGAAAAAACCAAATCAACACTCCCAATGCCACAAGCGCCCACGATTACTCTTGCCACATGCCCGGTCAGCGTTTATCAAACCCAGGTTGATTACCATGCACCACGTCACGTCAACATCACATGATACTTTTCCAAAACGGGTTCAATATATCATTAAGTCCATATTAGCATTTGATTGTCCAAAAATCATGTCATGAGCACGTGCGAGTCTAAGCGAGTACTACACTGGTCTAAACCCCATTGGCAATTTAATGATGTCCAAGCTAGTAAACCACAACTAGGGTGACAAGGGTCATGGCACATACTTAGATAATCAAGGTGTCATATAGCAAATTGGTGTTTATCTAACCCCCATGTTTAAACAAAGTATCTTTCTAATTGAACTAGCATGCAATAGTTTAAAATCAAAATAGATTTGAAATAGGATCAATATGGTCAAAGCACAACTTGCCTTCAAAAGTACTTGCTCTTGGTCTTGAGTTGGATCTGAGTCAACACTTCTCCTTGAATCCTTAGGCACTTCGTCTACTCGTAAGCGTGCAAATAGCAAATACACAAATAAACACTAGGCAAAAAGATCCCAAAACTCCAAATAAAATCCATAAGCGGAGAGAACATAATTTTACGGATTTTTAGAAGCTGGAATCGTCAAATTTGGGTTAAAGCATAAAAGTTATGATTATTTAAAGTTTAAATAATCAATTAAATAATATTACAGAGAAAAACTTTAGTCAAAAATTAAATAAAATTCATATTTAGGTAGATCTCAATTTTATACAAATTTAGAAATTTGAATCGCTCAAATCGGAGTTGAAAGCATAAAAGTTATAAGCGTTTGAAGTTTTGAAATTCAAATCAATTATTAAGCCGATTTATTAAATCATTTTCTTTTTTGAAATTAATTATTGCGTCGGCATGGACACGTGTCGGCTCCTGATTGGGCTGGCGGCGTCGGTAGGTCCATGGACTTGGTCCCACGCTTGGCTCGGGTCTCACGGTGGACTCGGTCCACGGCTCCGCGTGAGGCCCGACATGTGGGTCCGCTCGGGTAGCGTCATGGCCCGGCGTCGGCGAGCTCAGCCACGGTCTGGCGGCAGTGGGAGTCCTTTGGCGTCATTCTTGGCGTCAGCGCCACAACTAGGGCAACCAGCGACATGCGGGCGCCATGGCGTCATCGTGACGTCATGGTGCCGGTTAGGCGGGCCCGACATGCGGGCCCGTGTCGAACGCGTTCTCTGCTTGTGGCCAGCCGTGGCGGTTGGCCTTACGGCCGCGTGGCTGAATCTAGGCCGTTGATTTGAAAATCAACGGCCCCAGTTGAATGCGGTGTTCTGCAGCGTTTGGGGTGAGCAGCGGTTAATCTGGCAGGCCGTTGGATTTAGATCCAATGGTTGAGATTGATCTAGAGATAAATGCGAAACCTCACCGTGCGATGGCGTGGCAAGATCTGGATCGTGCGATCTTGTCAGGCCGGGTGAGATAACTTCGAGCGGCAGCGATAGCGTCGGCGGCTTCTTGGGGCGATAGCGATGACCGCAGAGCGGCTGCGAGGCTCTCGGCGAAGTGGATGGTAAACGCAGGTGCGCCTTGGCGCAAGGGATCGGATCTGGGTCAGCGTCGGCGGAGGATGGCGGACGGTGGCGAAGCAGCCCAGCGAAACCTCTTGGCGGAGTGCTTTACCAACTCCGGCGAGCAATAGCGGCCGAGCAGTGGGGATCCTAGCGGCGTGAGCTGGGGTTTCGGGACCCGTGATGGGATGGCGATCCTCGGTGCGATCCGGGCATTAAATAGCCGGAGCGTGCTTTCGGGGCGGAACCACTGGTCGGTCACTGGCCCGGTATTTCTCACCGGCCCGGAGTCGGCTCGGACTCAGCCGGAGCAGCGCCAATCGCGACCCGTCACGTGGCGCGATCAACGGCCCGATCGCCGCAGGCGCGGCAGTCCGGTCGGACACGGCTTCGGGTCGGTCGGCGGATCTCGGCCGTTGAATCTTGATCCCAGCGGTTAGGATTGATTAGGGTTAGGAGTGGGTTCGGTCGATCGCGTGGCTCGGTCGGACTCGAACCACAATCGACTTTCGGGCTCGATCGGATAAACGATATTTGACCGAGTTTGATTTTCCAGCGATTTAATATTTAAAATAATTCCTAGTAATTCATTTAATTCATTAAAAATAGCAAATGACTCGAGAAAAATTCGGAAAAATTGGAAAATACTTTGGATCATTTTGGACTCAAATAAAATATTTCCAACAAAAATTTATTTGCAAAATTAAATTCTTCAATTATTTCAAAATGGAATAAATTCAAATAAATTCCAAATAAATCCAAATAAATTCCAGAAAATTCCAAAAATTCACCAAAGTGCCAAATCACACATGAATTTAGGAAAAGTAAAATTTTGGGGTGTTACAAAAAGTTTCTCAAAACTCCCCCTAAACATGTGAATCAATTTTATACACAAATCTGGTTCAAGTTCAGTTAGTGGAAGAATTGAGTGCAGAAAACTTCCAAATGAACTCCACTATAACCAGAAACATAGAATGAGAAGAGGAAGACTATATAGCATAGAAAAGATGGAAGAGAACACTATAATTCAGACTTACTCTTATCTTTCCCATAAGACTGACATAGGAAAACTGTCTCTACAAACCCTAGCTAGGGGGTACACATAAACCCTATCTACCCAAGGGACCCAATATCTGCTAGACCTATAAGACTGTGAGGGAACTCAACCTAGAGAGAGAGAGAGATGAGAGAATAGCTAATTACGCATGATAGTAACCTATAACATAAGATGAGAGGTCCATGCAAAGCATACCAGAATTCTAAGTCCTGTGAACTCAGTATTGAAGCACTAGATCTTAAATGAACCTAGAAAATGCAAAGAAAAGAAAATGTAGGAAGTAAATATATAATACATAATATACAGGATCAGCTCCCCCTCAAGAAATGATGTAAGGGCACTCTACTCTAAGATCTCCCCTCAAGGCCACAAACCTAGATCTATCCAAATGTTTGGTAAAGATATCAGCTAATTGGTGGTCACCACAAACTGAAGCACCATGGCCTTGTTTGGCACAGCTCCAGATCCCATCTCCACCTCAGATTTGAAATTGTAGGCTAAAATAAAGTGAATTAAGTTTATATTTTTATTCTAAAATGTAAACAAGATGACCCACCTAAATACTCTTAATATACTCACAGTTCCAGCTCCACGGATCTGGTGGAGCTAGGAATATCCAACTCCACTAGATCCATGAATCTGGTGGAGCTGGAGCTCTGCCAAACAGGGCCTATATCACCCTTCTTCACATGGTCTTTGAGCAAGTGATATCTAATGTCTATACACTTGGTCTTGGAGTGTTGCACTAGGTTCTTGGCAATATGAATGGCAGAAATATTATCACAGAAGAGTGGAATACTATCTATGTCTAACCCAAAGTCTCGTAAGGTTGATCTCATCCAAAGCATCTAACTACAACAACTAGCTGTTGCCACATACTCGACCTTGGTGGTAGACTGTACAACTCTGGACTGCTTCCTAGATGACCAAGAAATAAGAAGAGTGCTAATGAATTGGCAAGTGTCAGAAGTGCTCTTTCTATCTATCCTACAATCCGTAAAGTCTGCATCTGGGAAGGCTCTAAGGGATAGACAAGAAGATAAAGAATACCAAAACCATAGTCAATGGTAGCTCAAAGGTACCTGAAGAAGCGCTTCATCACTTTTCGGTGAGAGGTATGGGGAGAAGTTTGAAATTGAGCGTACAGACACAACAAAGTGTATGTCCAACCTCGAGGCAATGAGGTATAAGAGAGCTGATCATGCTTCTAAACTCCTTCTGATCAACTAGCTCACCATCTTCATCAGGCTCAAGAATGGTCATTGTGGCTATAGGAGTCATCATCGGCTCTAGTGATGACTTGATCATATAAGCATCCCCAAAAGTGATTAGCTCATCACTAAGGGCATAGGGTAGGGAAGAGAACCAATGGGAATCTCTGGTCATGTGCCAAGAACATCTAGAGTCTACAAGACAAATCTCTCGCTTTCCAGCTCTACATACCTAAATCAGTGAAAGCGAGGGGGTCAATGACTCAGGGTTGGAGCAGATAAGTGCAGATCTAGGAACCCAATACTAAACCACTTGATGAGCAGAAGTACTAGTCAAGGAAGCAAAAGATTGAACTCTAACATCTCTTTAACGCTCAACTCTCACAAATAAGGAACGAAACCTGCAGAAGGTCTGGGAGGTGGAGTTG
Source organism: Rhipidocladum racemiflorum (assembly GCA_036346355.1). NCBI lineage: Eukaryota > Viridiplantae > Streptophyta > Magnoliopsida > Poales > Poaceae > Rhipidocladum > Rhipidocladum racemiflorum. Next base: position 30,238,338 of record CM070571.1, read on the forward strand.
GGTTGGTTTGTCGACATGTAAAGGCCAGACCATCCCAGTAACGCTGCCCAAAGCTCCTATCAGTGAAAACCTCATCAAGCCACTGATATCCACCTCGATGGAAAAAATAAGGAATATCAAGAGGACGACGGGAACTCTGACCACGAACAGCTCCAGGGCTAAAAACAAAGGGAAAATTCTAAAAACTAAGTCATGGATGCTGTCCAACAGTAAAAGACTATCTAGTCTATCTAGGAGCCGTTGGTGCCTTAGGAACACTCAGAGTCTGGGGATGATCCTGAATACCCCTAACAGCATGAACATACTCACGACATGCTATCTTGGCACTCCTGAAGCAAAAGTTAGCTAGTGTCCATTCTTCTAACAGAAGGTGCAAAATACTTTGCCTTAACATAGGCTGAAGCTGTAGAAAGAGCAACCTTCTTATCAGAGATCTCATGGACGACACTAGCTACCAAAACACTGTGGTGCTAGACCTAAGAGCAACCACAATCTCTCCACTCTTGGAAGCACAAACAATGGTAGGAGGGTGTGCTCGAACGTGCTCCAAGTAATTAAATCCTAGACCCTGATTAAATCTATTAATCTTGGATTGGTTTATGTAACACCCCAAATTTTGTTTTTCATGAATTTAAATAAGATTTAGCACTTTTATGAATTTTTGGAATTTTCTGGGATTTATTTGGAATTTATTTGAATTTATTTCCTTTTGAAATAATTAAAGAATTTAATTTTGCAAATAAAATTTTGTTGGAAATATTTTATTTGAGTCCAAAATGTCCCAAAATATTTTCTAGAATTTTTCTGAGTGTTTTGCTATTTTTAATGAATTAAATGAATTTTTGGGAATTAAATGGATTATTTAATCGTTGGAAAAACCGAGTGGGTTTCACTATTCCTCCGACCGAGCCCGAGTCGGACTCGAGTTCGAGTCCGACCCGAACCCGAGCGCGCCGCACGGTTCGACCGAACCAAGTCGGCCGATACCCTAGCCGCGTGACCGTTGGATCGAGATCCAACGGCCACGATCGCGCCACGTGGCCCGAGCCCGAGCCCGACCGAGCCAGCCAGGTCACCGAGCTGGACCCGAGTCCGATTCCTCGTGACCGTTGGAGCTTGATCCAACGGCTCTCGTTGAGCCACGTCACCTTCTCCTTGTCGCCGCCGGACTCCGCCGCCGCCCGCGCGTGGGACCTTGTTTTCCGCGTGTATCACGGACGCCGAGGGGGTATTTAATGCGCCGTCACCCGTATCGGGACCCCCACTTCTGCGCGCACCGTTTGTCCTAACCCACGCCGGTCAAGCCGCCGCCGCCAGCCCGTGCGAGCTCGCCGAAGTTGGAGCTTGTTCCGCCGCGGTTTTCCGTTGATTGACGCCGACTCCGTCGTCCTCCGCCGTGAACAAGCCCAGATCCGGGACCGCCGTGCCAAGCCGCGTCTGGGGGTGCAACTCTTCTCGCCGAAGCGGCCCAGAAACGCCATCGCATGGGTCATCGTCCTCGACTCAGGCAAAGCCGCGCCACCGCAGCACCATCGTCGCCCTCGAAGCTCGCCAGCCGTCCGATCGCCATCCAACGGCTGCGGTGAGTCCACGTTTCCCCTGACACCGTAGAAACCAGATTAGATCTGGACCGTTGGATCAAAATCCAACGGCCCACGTTCGTCCATGTCACCGCAACGAAATCCACGTTGCGGTGGTGGGATCCAATCTCGACCGTTGGATTTAGATCCAATGGCTTGGATAAAGCCACGTAAACCCACATTGCACTGTGCACGGATAGATCTCTACCGTCCGATCTAGATCGTACGGCTAGGGCTAGCCGCGTTGTAGCCTTAGGATTGGATCTCGACCGTCCGATCGAGATCGAACGGTCGAGATTGACTGCGTTCACCCCAAACGTGCGTCACCTAGATCCGATCTGGGCCGTTGATTTCCAAATCAACGGCCGAGATCGTGCCACGTGGCCGGGAGCCGAATCGGCGCGGTCAGCGCGGCCGCGCCCGGTCGCCGCTGACGTCAGCATGGGCCCGCATGTCAGCGGCTGCCCAACTACTCCATGACGTCACCGTGACGTCACCTGACGTCACAGTGGGGCCCGCATGTCAGGAGCCCCTCGGCCGAGCCACGCTGATGTCAGCAGTGGGGCCCGTGTGTCAGCGACACGCACGCGTGTGGGCCGAGTCCACGGTGGACCCGAGCCGAACTGTGGACCGGGCCCATGGACCGGCTAACGTCAGCTGACGCAATAAATCGATTTTTCAATAGAAAAATAATTCGGTGGAAAATCAAAATCCATGCTGACGTCATACTGACGTCATTATTCGGTTTTTCAATATAAAAATAAATGAATTAATTTGGATTATTGATTCATTTGAATTTTGAAACTTCAAACGCTTATAACTTTTGCAATTTAACTCCGATTTGAGTGATTCAAATTTCTAAATTTGTATAAAATTGAGATCTACCTAATGGTGAATTTTATTTAATTTTTAGACCAAAGTTTTTCTCTGTAATATTATTTAATTGATTATTTAAACTTTAAACGCTTATAACTTTTGCGTTTTAACTCCGATTTCGCCGATTCAAATTCCTAAAAATTCATAAAATTATGCTCTCTCTGTTTATGGACTTCATTTGGATGTTTGGACACTTTTTGTCTACTGTTTTATTCATTTATTGCTATTTGCACGCGTTACGAGTAGACGTTGAAGTGCCCGAAGGCTTCGAAGGTGAAGTGTTGACCCAGGAGCCAGCTCAGGACCAAGATCAAGTGCTTTTTGAAGGCAAGTTGTGCTTTGACCATGTTGATCCCATTTTGAAATTAGTTTGATTTAAATTATTGCATGCTAGTTCAATTATAAAATGCTTTAATTAATTTTGGGAGATTAGTTAATTACCTAGTTGCTGTATGCCACCTTGACATAGACAATTGAATGCCATGAATCCCTTGTCACCCTAGTTGAGGATTAAATGGTTGGACATTATTAAATTGCCAACATGGGAATTTAGATCGTTTTAGTATATTGCTTAGACCTGCTACGTGCTTATGACATGATTTTGGACAAACAAATGTTAATATTGACTTAATGATATATTGAACCTGTTTTGGAAAGGTATCATGTGTTGTGATGTTGATGGCACGTGGTGCATGGTAATCAACTGGGGGTTTGATAAATAGTTTTCGACCGGGGCATGTGGCAAGAAATGATCGGGTGGGCCAGTTGTGGCATCGGGAGCGTTGTTTTGGTTCTTCGGGTAGTCCTGCCCTGGTCAACATAAGGACTTAACCTTGCAAGCCTTTGAACTGAGTTAATCGTGCAACCACATGTTTGTAATGGGACGGACCTAGTTGAGTAAGTTACTAATAACTTGCATGTGATACCTCGGGTGTCAACTACACCTTTTGTGTAGCTTGAAAGGGGAGCGTACCAGTGCGATGGCATGGTACCCGTCCAACGGTATGTTGGTCCCATACTTCGCCTTTGTTAAGGGAAGGGATGGTGTATGGCAAAAACCAGAAAGGTTCACTTGTGTAGTTAGCCGTTTCCGAAAGGCTTTGTTACGATCACTCGCCCTTGTGGTGTTTGGCTGTATCTTGTGGGTAAAGTGCATAACCTCTGTAGAGTGTAAAATCTATTCGAATAGTCGTGTCCGCGGTATTGGACATTGCTCGGGGATTACAGTCAAGGGTTAGACTTTCTTGGAAATAACTTGAACTTGAGAGGGTTGGTTTGGTTAAATGATGATGTTGATGGAAATATGGACTAGGAATGGGAAAGATGTTTATTTAACTCCTGGAAAAGTTATTGATCTTATACTTGTTTTTACTGCTTTCGAATCTACTTTTGATACTTGTCAAATGTCCGTTTCTTTGCAATTATACTTGGAACTATTCCTTTGTGTTAAGCCATGCATGTAGTATATTAGCTTGCATTCTGTGCATGACTTGCTGAGTACCAAGTACTCACCCTTGCCACAAAACAACACCAGTTGAAGAAGAGGCGACGCCAGCTTTGGAGGAGGAATATCAGAAGGAGCCATCTAACTAGGGATCGAGTCGATCATTGCTGTGGCATATTGGTTGGCACCACGCGTTTTCTTTATATATTCATTGCAGATTTTATTTGAATAAGTCTTAGCCCTGCGAGGCGTACTTTTGTAACTTGACCATAAGGTCGAGCAACCAGTTTGGTTATCATAATTAAAGTACTTTATTATTATCGATGTGTATGATTGTGATATTTACCAATGTTGAGACTGTGTGCACTAGCGTGATCCTGGACTAGTGCTGAATACACAGAGGGTCCGGATTTGCAAATTCGGGTCCCGACAGTTTAAGATGAGATTGAACTTTTTCTTACCTCCAACAAACTTCTTAAGAGTGCTCATGAGGTACTTACACCCATGAAAGAGAGAGGCACAAGAAGAACATGGGGAAGAAGATGATGAAGAGCCATACGAGGAAGAACGAACAATACATGCATATCTCTCCCTATGCACGACTACCTTAATCTTTAGGGCCTCACAAGAAATATATTCAACATTCCTAATCCTACCACTCTGGGCCTTTAGCTTCTTCCTAAGCTCCTCATGGATCCTATCCATGTCCCCCTCAATATTAGCACATCGCACACAAACTTCTTGTGATTTAGCTTGTCGGTCCTTAGTCAAATTTGCACACATAATATTTAAAGCATCATTGTTAAGTTTTAATGCTTGTTTCGTAGAGCTTTGGCTCCTGGATTCTCGTCCGGAAGAGCCAGAGCTCGACCGAACACCTTCAGCTCCCACGTGTGAGAATCTGGAGCCCTGACGAGCGATTCTCTGAAATGCACTAGGCAAAAGGAGCAGCATTGAGCCTACTCCCCGCAAGAATTGGCCTAACCATGTCGCGTGTCGCCTCCCTACCTCGAGTGTTGCCTCCATGCATCGCCTCCCCATGTCGCCTCCCCCTCAAGCATCAATGATCTACTGCGCCTTAAGCCCACCATCCCCGCCTCGAGCCCATGTCAAGCCCACCTCGAGCCCGCCGAGCCATCCCCGCCTGTGCCACCGTCCGTGCCTCAAGCCCACCGAGCCGTCCCGTGGGGGGACCGCAGAGCCGTATCAAGCTGTCCCCGCCTGCTCCACCGAGGTATGGCTCCTCTCTCTTTCGTCTCTCCTGAATCCCCTCTCTTTCCTCTCCCCCGAATCCACTCTCTTCTCTCTCTCTCCTAAATCCCCTCTTTCAAGAATTTGGAACCAACAAGCTAGCCGAACACTTTCAAAAACTACTCTTGATTCCTTAAAAAAATCAGAATCAAGAGGAGTCAAAGCAGAATTTGGGAGGAGCACAAGATGGAGCACTATCGAACGGGCCCGTAATTGCTTACAACTCTCACATGAGCTGATTGTGCTCTTAAAAGCATGTTGTTCAAGTTCATCATTTGTGGTAGATAGCTTCGTAAGGTGAGCAGTCATAGCATCAATTTCACTAAGTAATTTGGGGCAACTGTCACAAGAAGCATGAGTAAGAGCATGAAGAAGACTAGCATCAGAAGTACTATGGCTAGCATTCTTCACCCTAAGAACCTCAACCTCAGAAAAGCACTATCAAGCAAGGTCATTAGGTTTTCCAACTCCACAAGTAGTGCATCACACAAAGAATAGTCATCAGTGTTAGGGATGTGATCGGATCGGATACGGTCGAATATCGTCCTATTTATATCCGTATCCGTATTTTTTATCGAATACATAATCGAATACGAATAGTGTCGAATACAGAATCGAATATGAATTATACAGGATAATATCGGTTACGAATACAGATCGAATACGGATCGGAATCAACATGGATACGAATAATATTAGTCGGATATTTTAAAATCCAATTTCAGTTTTTTCCAAAATCGGTCCAAATTTAAATTCAAAATTCCAAAAGAAATATATTTGTATGTCTTTTTTTTTGCCTTTTTATCCCTAGCTTGTCATACATGTGACTCTGTGAGTAACAATGTACCCCATTGCAATAATTGAACCAAATGATTTGCGGTGGCATATCTTCTTGAATCCTAAGTAGCCCTCCTGAAACGCCACTTGCCAATTTTTGTACCACCTTTACCCAAATATCTCCAAATTAGCATCTAGCACACATGAACACATTATATCTTGTCATCCAATGCAGACCTCGATCTACCAAGCGATAAAGCGTGATAAATTGTTAATGTGTTATTCTGAAACGTGTTATTCGGATAATATCCATATGTCATATTCGGATATTATCCGAACAAAAACTCGGATATTCCGTATCCATCGGATAATCAGTGTTCCATATCCGTATCCGTATCCATGTAAATTATCTGTATCCATATCCTTATCCGAGAAATCAACTGGATATCTGTGAAACTATCCAAATCATCATCCAAATCAATTCGGTCGGTCGGTCGGTCGGAAAATATCCGTACCAGTTCCATCCCTAATCAGTGTCATTGGAGGGACTAGATCTAAGTGAAGTAATCTCCCATGACAAGGTAGTTACTTCCTTCTCAAGCTCCGAACACCTATCTCTAGCTCTAGCATGAAATTTTTCTAGCTTGCATAATGCATCATTGAGCTTGTCATAGGAAGGTGTCTCATATGACTTGCTGGAGAGCTCACCGTCGCTGATGCCATTCATGTTTGCCATGAAGTACATACCGATAAAGTCATCACCACCCTTGGTCTTCTCTTGCGGACCATCCTCTCCCTCATCGCTCTAAGTCTCGGTGTCAGAGAGGTTGATGTCATCAAGCATGGAGAGGATGTGATAGAAGAGCTTCTTGTTCTTATAGAAGTTGTGGTACTTCTTCTCACACATAGAATCCCGAGCTGGAGCCTTCTTGTTGTGGTTCTTATCAGTGTAGTCATTCTTGCCCGAACCGTCAAAGTCGTCCTTTCCCTTCTCTAGCGTGGGGCAGTTTGCCTGAATGTAGTTGGGGCCACCACACTCAAAGCAGGTGATAACACCACCTATCTTCCTCTATCTTACCATATTGTATGCATAAGAAAAATTTTTGGCTAAGAGGGCAAGCTTAGTTTATGGAAACTTCTCTAGCTGCTCATTACTCATATCACAGAGAGCTGAGAGGGAGAAGCCAACAAAACTATCAGAAAAATACCTAGAGGGATCAGTGATTAAGGCCATCGACTATGACTTCCTTTTACTCGAGACGACATCAATCTCATGAGTATTGAGTCGGGAATAGAGCCTGTCAAGAGTCAGAGTCAACAAGTCAGTGGTGCCCTTGGTGGTGACACCTTCATCTTCCAAACCCAAAGATCGAGTTTTGTGAGAAAATACTAAGTATTCTTCGAGTATGAGTACGTGCAACCTACAACTCGAAGATCACTCAGAATCTTTGTGAAACATCCGAAGCACTCATCCAGGGACTCACCAGCATGCTGCTCAAATTTTTTGTAGTCATAATTGTACGGATCTTGTCTCACTGTCTTGATCTTAGTGGTTCCCTCATGGTAAGCATTGAGGGTCTCCCAAATCTGGTGACCAGATTGAAGGTGAGAGATCATGTCGTACCCACTGCTGCTAAGGCCCTATATGAGGATGTACTTTGCCTTAGCATTTGCCTTAATGTCAGCCATATTTTTAGCATTAACGTTTTCATTGCTAGAAACCTCATACGGGAGCTTCACCTTTTGCCAGATTATGAAGCCTTGAGCAATGATGTATGACTCCATTTGGGATTTCCAAAAAAGATAATCCACCCTAGAGAATATTGGAGGCTTGGTGGAATACTTATCGGTTGCCATGGCTCTTGAGACTGGTCAAGATCTAGAAAGAGCAAAACTGGCTCGAATACCAATTGAAGAATCGAAATGGCGATCAAAGGGGGTGAGTGATCACCAACATTTCCCCCCAAAAGAACCAACCCAAAACCTCACTTGATCAAATATGCACAAAAAAATAAATTTTCAAAGAAACTCAGTTTGGGGATGGCACTACCGCAGTTAAACGGTAGGTGGTGCTGGAATGAATTGTAAAATCAGCACTACCGCTCCCCATTGGCAGTAAAATAAGGGGATGAACAGAAAAATTAGCATGACTTCAAAAATGAAAATCGGTGTATCTTTTGATTGGCTAATCCAAAACCTGTGAAAATTTGCATGTACCTTCCTATGAATGTCAGGAACCTATTCTATCCTTCAATCATAAGGATTGACATAAATTTTTGACCTTTTTTAGATTTACTGAATGTTTCACCAAAATCAGGGCAAAACCCAAATCTTCACCCTAGGCTTGCTCGTGGGGATTAGATAATCAAGATGATCCTAGAAGGCCTCTCACATGTCACAACAAGCAAGAACACCAAAGAAATTGCTCTCAAAAGATCAACAACACGATCTATTGAAAATCTTTCCTTCTCAAGCCAAAAACTGGTTTCTTGAGAAATCTCTCGATGATCATGTGAGAGCTTACCTAGATGATTGTGATTTGATCCACAGCGGATTCATCCATCAACCATTCATCTTTGGCAACACAAGATCAAGAGAAGAAGAAACCAACAAGAAAGATCAATAACACAAGAGGGGAAAGGATCAAAACAAAATGTAAATCTTGAGCATGAATTTTGATATCATTTCAAAGCAAGATGAATGATTACAAAGCCTCTCACCTGCGGGTAAAGCTCCCAAGGTGTGCTCAAACACGCAAGAAAACCAAAATCTTGTGGAAACTCTATTTTTCAGAACTTTCCTCCCTCTACACCTCTCCTTATATAGAGAAGCAACCCTAACCTAGTTACACAAGTGGATACCCTCCACTAAGACATGGGATAACCCGCTAACCCAATACATAACGGGTTTTACACACTCACATTCACTCTTTTCAAAGAGACCTTCTCCATGACACCCAATTCACTCCATGAGCCCAAATTCGTGTTGATTGCCACCTTGGCTTTACATAAACCACCATCGCGGTTTTTCAAACCGCCTCGATCCCTAATACCGAGCAAACTACCAATTTACCTCACAATCGATCTTTTCCTTTGTCTTGAAGCATCACCCATGCTTTGTCACTTCCATGTGGCCCAATGACTTCTTACCAAGCCTCTCACACATCCGAACTCCCCTGAAACATCCTCGCTTGCAAACAGGCCCAAGTCACTTGATGCACCACATTTCCTTCCACATGACGATTCCATCTTCCTTAACCGTATCCTACCATGTCCATCACCAATGTTCACGCTATAGCTCCTTGTCTTCCTGGCTCCCAACCACTTCTCGGCCTCAATTATCTATGGCGTCACAATGACCATCTGGACCTTAGCTCATAACATAGTCAATTAATGCATTAATTACTTGAGCACCATGTGAAAGACTATGTGGAGGTCTAACCATATTTGTGATGAGTAATTGATTGTGTTTTGAACCTGTGGTGCTCAAGTAACATCATCAAGGTTTAAGTTTAATTAGTTTGAAAAGTTCACTACGTTAGATGTCTAGTTTCATTGTTAACCTTGAAATATAGATTTCTATGATAGTTTAGTTGCACGGTGTTGTGATATACATCTTTGCGAGATTGACAACTGAATGGCATTAGGTAGTATTTTTTTGGCAATTGCTAATTTGAGGGCGTCCTCACCAAATCTTTGGTAAGGACGTCCTCTTGTTGCAACAAGTGGTAGCACCTCCTTCATTTCACCACTTCCCTTTCCCCTCAAAGGCTTTTTCGTCCTAACACTCTGGCATCCCCTTCATCTCCCTTTCCTCCCCCATTCCCTTTCCCTCAAACTCAAAATAGTTTTGGTTTTCTGAACTCCACCATGATTTTGAAAAAGAAGTATTTTTAACATTTTGAATCGAAAGTTTTCAAACCAAAGTTTCTGAATTGAAGGTTTTCAAACCCCATGCTCTAGCTCCTTGACTTCCTGGCCTGCTCCACACTCGCGCCGTTCGTGTCACACCGCGCCACGTTGCACTCGACATGCTCTGCCCTACATTGCGCTCGCTTCTCTCGTGCTCTGCCCCCGTCACGCTCGCTCAGACCTGCACTCGCATGTTGTGTTGCGCCTGCTCCATGCTCGCATAATGCATGTTGCGTGGTGCCATGTTGCGCTCGGCCCGCTTTGCCTCACACTGTGTGTAGTGCACTCTTCGTGCCCGTGCACCCGTGAACCCATGCACGTCGGAACCGCCTCTCCACCATGCATCGCTTTTGCTATCCCTCCCTCCCCGCATCTGGCCCCACTTGCTAGGGCAACATCTTCACTCTGCAGCACATGTGCCAATTGCCCCCTCTCACGATGACACCATTCGCAACTGCCTTCCTCCTATAGTTGACACCATGACCCACTATGCCTGCCAAGACACCAACCCCCCTCTCTTCAGCTATTTAAGTCCCAAACCACTTCTTAACTCCCAACATCGGCCAGACCTCCTCTTTGTTGAGACCAAAGCCCCACCATTATCGCGCACTGTGCTCCTTCCCCATCACCGGTGGATGGTGCTACGCCTCCACAACCATTCCTCACCACGGTAAGACCCCAAGGTGAGCTCCTCCTTGCTTTATTGATCAAGGACTTTTGCAACACATGGGTTCAACATCTACCGAAATAAACCCCAACCCTCTTTGCTGAAACAAAGTACTTTTGCAAACATGGGTTGAACATGGTCAAGGACTACGACTTGCTTTATTGATCAACTACTGTTGCTGAGTCTTGGTCTTCAAATCTTATGTTCACTCCTAGGGATCAACATCTATCGAAAAAGAAAGAAATAATTGCAAATAAATACAAAATAGAGATTCAAACAAACCCAAAAGTGAAAATAAATAGCTCTGGAATGTAGATCTTGATTTTTACAAGTTTTTAGAAATTAGAATCGCCTTAATCGAAGTTCGTGTGAGGGAGAACAGATTTTTGAAATTTTAAATCACATAAAGCAATCAAGAAATGATTTTGAATTTTTAAAATTATTTTTCTAAAGAAAAATAAAAAAATCTAATTCACTGTACAATATCAGCATTCGGAATATTATTTTTTTTAAAAAATAATATTTTTTATTTTTTCTCGAGTTTCTTTCTCCTCGTGGTGCTACAGTACCAAAGGTACAGTACACCCGAGAACACCCTGCACACGGTCTGGAACGAAGAACAGAGGGAGGTAAGCAACTATCAAGGCAAGAAAGATTAAGGAAGAAGGTAACTTCGACTAACCGAGAGGAGCACCGGAAAGCTACAATGACGGCAGGAAGGCATGCATGGCGATGCAACGATGCGATGAAATACGATGAATATACTTCAGTAAAACATTAAATTCATCGCCTATGGTTCACCAAACTTGAAATCGTTTGAGAGGTTACCTTCACGATGATCAATGGCATAAAGTGCTACGGACGGTTTGGAAGAGACGCTCCGGAACGTCGGGAAGTGTGAGACCCCGGATCAGCTATCCGAATCTCCTGTGTATTTTCGTACTAGTCCCAGATCAGTAGCTAGTACACATAGTCAACAGTGATACTTCATTGCCGAACATAACGAAAATTGTAACATAAATAATAAAGTATGGGCCACAGGGCCACTTATTACAATACTCGGTCAAAAGACCGGAGACACGACAGTGGAAACAAATAAAACAACAACAAGCGAACACCAAAACGCCACAGGCGACGACTAGAAGCGCGACTAGTTATCCTAGCAATCCTCCTCGAACTCCTTGGGGTAGAACTCACTATCTTCAGCTGCGTCCTGGTAGTTCTCTGATGATGACAAGTCGATGTAGCACGTGAGTACAAAAGTACTCAGCAAGTCGGGAAAAGTATGATTATGTGGGGCTTTCCAAAGGAAGCTTAATAGGGTTCTTTTGCATAAAGCCAAGTTTCATTAAACCATACTTAAGTAATAAGTTTCATAAAGCATTTTTTTGCAATTCTTTTTAACAATTGAATTATTTAATATTGTAGTGAAGGTTCTATCCACCATCACTAATATAAAGGCTCTAACCGCCAACTTTTAAAAGATCAAGTTTAATCACAATGACTCCTTCCGTCAAGACATGAAACAGGTTCTTTCCACCTGGTGGGCTCCATCCGCCATTCAACATCCGAGAGTTCCAACCACTCCCGAATCCCAAAACAAAACACCTTTTAGTTTTTAAAACCAAAACCAAAGTCTACCAATATGAAAGCATTCTTTGCTTTGCCCTTGACCGTAGGCACGGCTATTCGAATAGTTTTAACTCTGCAGAGGTGTACAACTTTACCCACAAGACATGATCGTCTCTTGATGCCAAAAGCTATTAACACACTTCCTTTGGTGTGCCGGCAGAGAGATCATGACAAGGCCTTTACAATGTATACACCTAACCCGACCCACCCGCTGAGGTTTCACCGCTGTTAGGGTTCCATCCGCCCAGTACAGAAGCCCCCTCTTGCGCCGTGTGAGAAAAACGACATTGCCTCCATCCGGCACTCACATTCCACCATTTGGTGAGTCTAAGTTAGGTTTCTACAAATTAGTTAGCCAGGTCGTACCATTATAGACATATGGTAGTACGGTTATGCTTAGAATGGACAATCATAAGCGTCGGTTCTTAATTGACTTGGGGTGGCACTTGCACAAGACAACTAGTGCTCCATCCGCACCCACCCAACAATCCAATCCGCCCAAGTGCAAACCATTTTTTATTTTCTTTTTATTTTAGAAAAACTGTACCAAAATCATAATAATCATTTCCAAATCATACTTGAAATCATTATTTTTGAGTAATCCCACCCATAGGTTGTTTTCATCGATAATCGTCCTAAGCAATTCTACCGTACTATTGCACAAAGGGTACCATATAAGCATAAACATGGTTTAGCAAAGATCCTAGGGTTACAAGTAACAGGGATGTCGATAACAAAGGAGGAAATCACAATTCGGATTAACTATACACTTATATTTAACATACGGTGATAAACATAGCACGCAAGCTTATAAAACGTTTAAAACATATTTATAAATGTCGGTTCAACATGTGTCAAGGAGACTTGCCTTCGGTCGCGGTGAGATCGTCGAACAAGGAAAGTCCAGCGGCGGGGTCGGCGGCGGCGTCGGAGTCCTCGGCTACGCGCAAAACGAGACAATAAATAAATACAATAAAATAAATAAAATCCAAAAATTACAAAAGTAGTACTCGCAGGTATATCTTGATTTTAGATGAATTTAGAAATTTGAACGGAGTTCGGACGGAGAAGATATGAGCTTCCGAAGTTTGAATTTTGGAAAATTGGAAAATGAGGGAATATTCCAAGGAATATTCCTTTTTTTATTTTCTGATTTTTGGGGATTGGATTGAGTCTCTTGCAAGGGGGCCCCACATGTCATTGGGTGTAGGTTGTCTTCAACCTTGGGTTAGCCATGGCCAAGGGAGGTGGAGCTTGGTGGTGAGGGCATGGCCGGCGAGGGGGGGGCCGGCGGCGGGGTCGGCAGCGCACGTGTGGGTGGCCATGCGCACGGGCGCGGCGAGCGGCGCGTGCGGCCGGCCGGCGGCGGCGGCGCGCATGGTGAAGCCCAACCTCAAACCAAAAAAACAGAGAACCCTCTTTTCTCCTAAAACTCAAATTTTTTTCACAATTTTGAATGAAACTTGGTCAAACAAATTCATGAATCATCTAGAGGACATCCTTAGGGATCTATAGGAGCAAGGAATTGGATCCAAACTCACCGGAGACGACGAATTTGGTGACGAATGGAGCTCCGGCCGAAATGACCAAAACGACAAATTCGTCTCCAAATCTTGAGGGATCCTAAAATTGATTGAAAGGTTAGATGCTAGACTGCCTCACGGTCACAAAGAACCCACCGGAGTTGAGAAAGACCCACCGGAGAGAGATCTATAGCCAAGAACACAATGAACTCCGAAAATATGACCCGACGTCGGTTTTCTTGTTCTAGCGGATGGATTAGTGGAAGAAGCCAAAGGAGGATCATACTACCGGGAAGGGGACTCTTAAACGGAGAGAATGGAAGTGGAATCGCGCGGAACGGAGTTGAAACGGCCAAGTTATGAGCATTAATGCAATTTTCAGTTTTTGGACGACGGTGTCAATTCCGGCGAGATCCCGGTCCATTGATGGCAAGGAATGGAGAGAGGACGTCGCTACGAATTCAACGGACTTGACGGTTCGCGATTTGGAGTTGTATTGAAGGAGATATGAAGGATTTAAAGAAAAACCTCCATGGATGAAGCATGAAGCTTCTCTGTACGTGACTTTCCAAGGTAGAAGATGGTGTACTGTAGCACTGCCACATGGCACTGCCACATTGGCCCATGTTTACGCGAAAGTGATGCCCTAGAGAAAAATTAGGAAAAATGGTCTAAAAATTCCGGAAAAATTCCTAGAACCATTTTGGAATATTTGGAACCCAATAAAATTAGTTTCGCGGAATTTGGATGAAATTTGTGGAATTAAATATTCAGGCGCGAATAGCGGGCATTAAACAAAAGCCGCGCGAGATAAAATAGGAGTGAAGGTCCAAAAATCTGGGGAATTGTTCCAAAAATCATTTTGGAATATTTGGGACATAATTGAAGTGGTTTTGGGATTTTTGGAGCATTTTTGGACTCGGGTGAAATTTCGGGTACTAGCGGGAATATGAAAATTCGATTCTTCGAACGGAAGGGAATTGAATCCCGATTTTGGATGAGAAAGGATGCCAGGTTAATATAAACACCAAGGAAACTCCAAGTTTTGAATTTAATTACTTTAAATTAGATTTTTCTCCAAAAGGCTAAACTGAGGATGTTACAGGAAGCTTGTAAGGGCACATCGGCGATGTTTGGTTCGTGCTATGAATGTCACGGTGTTCCAAGCAAACGGAGGCACAATAGGTTGGGACGAGTTGAGGGACAGGTAGAACAATGAGAGGGGATCCCGGTGCTCTCCTTAAATAGGCTCTGGATGGCTTGTAGATATAGATACGTTTATTTAAAATTAGTTCGATCCGAATAAAACTAAAATTTATCTCGGAATAGAGGGGATTAGAACGGATAATCATGTGTTTTAGTTGAGGATAAGGTGGCACAATTTTAGACACGAATTCGGAGGCTAAAACACATTGGATTGAGCTTCCAAATCTTGGCCATGGAGGTGAGAAAGAGAACTTCATCATGGCTGGTTTTGGCTAGAGGTTGAACATGATATGACATGTGGGTCCCACCTTTTTAATTATTTTCGAAATTAATTAACACTAAAAATAAAAAGGCTTTGAAACCATAGTAAATGAAGTCTAAAAATTCTGGAAAAATTCTCAAAAATATTTTGGAATATTTTTAACTTATTGTAAAAATTTCAGAATTTTTAGAGTTATATTTTAGATATAGTAAATATTTTTGTAAAAAAAATAAAAATAATTTTATAAATTTCCAAAAATTGAATAAAAATATTCAAAAATTAAAAATATATGATAAAATATTATTTTAGAAATTGTAGGATGTCACATATATACGGCTTGGTACATTGATTGTATTTTTTATGATAATAATTTCCCGGTATTAGCGGAGAAAAATACTACACTTCAGAATGTCAGGAAATAGATTAGAATGTCATTGGTATTCAGTACTTAGACCCATGCATTAAAGAATCCAAACTTAAAGTTCTAAAGATAATAAATCTGCAACAAATAGCTAATAATATGCCAGATGCCTTCATTGATCATAAGGGAGTGACAAGATCTCATATACGTGCTGTAAACACATCCTAAAGAGTGAAAATACCCAAAAAGGATATTGAATGGGCTCTATCCCCTCATGATAGGAAGAGGGGGAGGCCTCCAAGTGTATGGGTCTCAATTCCGTGGAGACGTCTGTAGAAATAGAGAACCGAACAAGTGAGAACATTACATAAGACAGTGAAAGAAGCTCAATCTAATGCTCATAAAATACCTAAAGTGAGCCATCTTGAAGATAGTAACCACATTCCTCAAGTGAACCATTCTGAAGATGATAACCCCAGCAAATATTTGCGTGCACAATTTAACGTTGAGAAGCTGGAACACCCATACTCCTTCAATGTAGGAAATCACGAGTAGCTGGAAGAAATTAATGAAGGGATATCCACTAATTATGTGGATTTAGGAAAGTTCTATAAAATAATGTCTACAATTATCGACATATTTTACCTAAAAAATTGCTAAAACTCTTGATCTAGGATCCATAATCAAAGTTTATGGCAGAGTGCTAGAAGAGCTTATATTGGGTCAAAAGGAAAGAAACAATTGATGCAGAATTACATTCGCTTAATAAAAGGAAAGTATTTAGTCCAATTGATCGAACATCTCTCAAAGTGTTCCCTGTAGGATCAAAATGAGTTGCATCTGGAAGAGAAATAAAAATAACCAGGTGGTAAGATATAAAACGAGAAGTGTAGCACAATGGTTCACACAGAGACTCAGCATCGATTACGATGAAATTTACTCTCCAGTAATGAGTGAAATAACATTCTGATACTTGATATCAATGGCAGCTAGCTTAAACTTATCAATGTAATTGATGGATATAGTGATCGCATATTTATATGAGGTCATTAGATACGTATATTTATATAAGAATCCCTGAAGGAGTCAAAATTCTATATCCTAATAAAGGTAATCGCAACATGTATATCATCATATTGCAGAGATCGCTATACGGATTAATACGATTAGGAGGAATATGGTACAACCGACTTAGTGAGTTCCTCCTGAAGAAGAGATACTCCTATAATGATGATTGTCCTTGTGTGTTATAAAGAAATCCTAGAATGGATTTTGTATCATCTCAATCTATGTCTATGATTTGAATATCATCGGAACCACAGAGAAGATAAAAGAAGCAACTTTTTACCTTATGACAAAGTTTGAGATAAAGGGTTTGGGTAAAACCAAATATTACTTGGACCTGCAGCTACAACATTTCTTAGAAGGAATTTTTGTACACCAGTCTACCTGTACCAAGAAGGTACTAGAAAATTTTAATATGGATAAATCTCATCCTTTGAATACCCCTATGGTAGTAAGATCCCTTGAGGTAGATAAAATCTCTTCCAAACCAAGGATAGAAAATGAGAAAGCCTTAAGATGTGAAGTCCCATACTTAAGCTTTATTGGAGCACTTATGTATCTCGCGAATTGCACAAGGTCTGATATTGTATTTGTAGTAAATTTTCTAGCTAGACACAATGCATCTCCAATAAGAAGATATTGGGCTGGTGTCGAGACTTTACTCAAATATCTCCAAGGTACTCAATATCTTAGCTTGTTTTATTGGAAGGACCAAGACTTGATCATGTTGTACTAATGCTGGTTATCTGTTTGATCTTTACAGTGCCAAATCTTAGACTGGGTTTGTGTTATCTCTGCGGTGGTATAGCTGTTTCTTAGCGGTCTTTTAAGCTGACCTTGGTAGCTATTTTTACCAATCACTCATAATTTATAGCATTATATGAAGCCCCACATGAGTGTATTTGGCTGAGACGTGTAATTAGCCATATCCAGAAGTCATGTGGTATTAATACCGTCGATACCCGCACAATTATTTATGAAGATAATGCTACTTGTGTAGCACAAATGCAAATAGGTTTGGTTAATAGCAATGTCATGAAGAATATTGCCCTTAAACTTTTCTATCCTCATGAACTCAAGAAGAATGGTGATGTAAAGATACTACAAACTAAGTTAAGTGAAAATCTAGCAGATTTATTTATTAGGTCGTTGCCAACATCTAATTTCAAAGATGTGTCCATGGGATTGGAATAAGACGACTTAGGAATGTGCAGAGTTTAGAGGGAGTCAATTTCTGAACTATGACCCTTAGCAAGATCCTGAAAAATACTACTTTAATCTAAAAGATTATAAGTTGCACTCTTTT
This sequence comes from Rhipidocladum racemiflorum, assembly GCA_036346355.1. Taxonomy (NCBI): domain Eukaryota; kingdom Viridiplantae; phylum Streptophyta; class Magnoliopsida; order Poales; family Poaceae; genus Rhipidocladum; species Rhipidocladum racemiflorum. Next base: position 30,256,199 of record CM070571.1, read on the forward strand.
TCCTTTGGTGTGTTTTCTTGAAATTTTCTCACGTAAAGATTTTTAATGAGGCAACTAGTGTAACACACTGTGCGAGTGCAATGTACTCTTTTCTCTATCTTTTTTTTCCATTAGGTTTTTGAGAGAAGTTTTCGACGAGACATACATTACGAGGTATTCATCCAATGAGAAGTGTTGATATGAAGTGTTGATATATAGCAAGACTCTTAGTCCCCGTTATTTAAATATGTTTGAACTCTATCTCGTTTTAGACGAATTTGAATCCCTTTGATAGGTTTTTACTATAAACATGACACCCAATTTTACAAGATAATCAATTTAATAAAGAGAAAAGAGTTTTTATTTTCTTATATCACATGTATTCCCATAATTATTTTTACTATTCAATCAATACATTATATTTGATTATAACATCATGTTTCACAGCAAGTCGTACTTTTTCTAAGGAGCATCAGGAAGTATCGGTGCTACGGGTAAGATGAACACAAGACAATCAGCGGTGCATTGCATCGTTAAGATAGACCGGTCCAAAACCAAAAGGTAGGTTGGGTCAGGTCGGCGCGCAGCTCGCTCGCCAAATGCCCAAACATGGAAAAACGCCTAAGAGGCCGAAGATCGGCCTGTTAGCCGAAATAGCAATGGCCCATCAACATCACAAGATCAGCTAATTCACGTCGCTGGTCGCGTCTTACCAGCGTGGTGTTGAAGGATGTCTTAAGTTATCGATAACCCTGACTTATTTACAACATTTATTTATTGGAATGGGTGGTTTATTCTATGATGTACCTGACAGTTGTATGATAATCTTGAGAGTAGTAACTAATTTATCAGTGGGCAGCATGTCTTCTGCATTTCCCCCCTCTTTTTCCTATTATACAATGGCGACGCCTCGTCATCATCCTCATGGATACATCATCCCAATTAACGCAATCAAAAAAAAAAAATTTCTCGCCAGAAACACGATTAAATGTAGTGTTATTATTTTTTTTGTAAGATGGAGAATGCAATGAGATAACCTGACAATAATCTCGTCCGTTTTTTAGCTTCCGTAGCGCAGCGTCGTCGTCCACTATTTGGCGCGCACGTCGGTTGACGACGGGCACGTCGTGCGCGCCACTCCCCGTCGCTGATCGGACCCCCGCTCGAGCCGCTGACAGCCGGGTCCCAGTCCGGGCCTGACCACCGGCCGAGCGCGAAGCGCGCGCGCGCCAAAACGAAACCGCCGCCTTCCTCCTCTCGTCTCCTCCCGTTGTGCTGTCTGCAACGGCCTGCGCGTCCCGAGGCCCCTTCCTTTCCGCCCTTAACTCCGCGCCCCCCTCGCAACCGTCCCGACCCGTTCCGGCGGTTGCAACCTCCGCCGCGTCCCGCCGGAACCGCCATGCCTCCCTCCTTGCCCCAAGGCCGCTGCTTCTTGGAGGGCCCCTCCTAAGCCTCCGTCGCTTAATTCTTGCAAGTTCATTTCTTCTTTGGCGCGTGCGAGCCTTGCTGTTCGTATCGTAGGATCTTTCTTTCGTTGGTGTGTTGGTATCCAGGAGCGTTCCGGCGGCCGGACAGGGTCCCGGGCTCCCGGCGGCGGTAGCTGATGGGCAGCCTTTGCTCCAAGGAGGACGTCGTCGAGGAGGAGCCCGTCGCAGTGGAGAGGCTGCAGAAGGCGCCGAGCCAATCCCTCAAGCAGCTCATCGCGCTCACCGCCAAGGAGGACACCGCGGTCGTCGCGCCCGTCGTGCACGCGGTCATCGACAGGGCGGAGTCCAACGCCAAGGCAGCCAAGGCACAGCCGGGCGCCGCGAATAATTGGGCCGTGCCCGTCGCGCCGGCAGCGGAGGAGAAGCCGGTCGTCGTGATCGCGCCCTTCAACAAGTCGTACAGCACCGCCGGGGCGCCCACACACCAGCGGTGCGCGACCGTGGACGTCGGCAGCCGGAACCCCACCGATGACGCCGCGGACCCCAACCTCCAGGTGATCTCCGGCGTGCCCCAGGGGTTCTCCGGCGAGCACGTTATCGCCGGGTGGCCGTCCTGGCTGACCTCCGTCGCCGGCGAGGTGGTGCATGGTTGGCTGCCCCGCCGCGCCGACACCTTCGAGAGGCTGGACAAGATCGGGCAGGGCACGTACAGCAACGTGTACAAGGCGCGCGACCTGGAGAGCGGCAAGATCGTGGCGCTGAAGCGGGTGCGCTTCGTCAACATGGACCCGGAGAGCGTCCGGTTCATGGCGCGGGAGATCCACATCCTGCGCAGGCTCGACCACCCCAACGTCATCAGGCTCGAGGGCATCGTCACCTCGCGCCTCTCGCACAGCCTCTACCTCGTCTTCGAGTACATGGAGCACGACCTCACCGGCCTCGCCGCCATCCCAGGGCTTCGGTTCACCGAGCCGCAGGTGAAGTGCTTCATGAGGCAGATCCTCGACGGGCTCCACCACTGCCACGGCCGGGGGGTGCTGCACAGGGACATCAAGGGCTCCAACCTGCTCATCGACGACAATGGCGTGCTCAAGATCGCCGACTTCGGGCTGGCCACCATCTTCGACCCGAGCAAGAGGCAGTCCCTGACCAGCCGGGTCGTGACGTTGTGGTACCGACCGCCGGAGCTCCTGCTCGGCGCCACCGAGTACGGCGTCGCGGTCGACCTGTGGAGCACCGGCTGCATCCTCGCCGAGCTGTTCGCCGGCAAGCCCATCATGCCCGGGCAGACCGAGGTGAGCGTGCTTCCCATTTCCCAATCAAACCCAAGTTTCGCTGTACCAAATTCTTAAATGGCCTTGCCATCTGACCTCCTCGTCGATCGCGCTTTCTCTTCGCGCAGATCGAGCAGCTGCACAAGATCTTCAAGCTCTGCGGGTCGCCGTCGGAGGACTACTGGGCGAAGGCGAAGCTCCCCGACGTGACCCTCTTCAAGCCGCAGCGGCCGTACCGGCGCAAGATCGCCGAGACGTTCAGAGACTTCCCTCCCACGGCTCTGGCTCTCCTCGACACGCTGCTCGCCATCGAGCCTTCCGCCCGGGGCATGGCGGCTTCAGCTCTCGACAGCGAAGTAAGCATCTTCCTTCCACCGCTAGACATGCACAGCAGCGGCCACCGCGATCGCTCCTGCATCTGCAACCACTGACACATCGTTGCATTGCATCTCCGATCAGTTCTTCAGAACCAAGCCGTTGGCGTGTGACCCGTCGAGCCTTCCCAAGTACCCGCCGAGCAAGGAGTACGACGCCAAGCTTCGCGGCAAGGAGGCCAGCAGGTACGTCGCTTGAGCTTACGGCGGCGTTCTTTGCGTTGGGTGCTCTCCCGATCCCTTTCTTATCCCTGACCTCAACTGCACATCTGCTGATAGGCAAAACGCGGCGGCCATTGGAGGCAAGGGCTCCATGTCCGTGAAGCCGGGGAATAACGACTCCAAGGCCGCCCCAGCGCGAGACGCCATTAGGGACAACAACCAGGTAGTTTTACTCGCCCTTACTTCTCGTCTCCCGGTGTTGAACTGTGCAGTTCAAGAAACTCAGATTTCCCCCCGGCGATGTTGCCTAACTTGAGCGTGAAATATTGTTCACTTTTGTTCCAGAGGAGGCAGGTGGCGCGCGGCAACCCGAAGAGCGTCAGCCACAACTACAGCTCGCTGGAGGACAGCATGCCGGGGTTCCGCATCGAGCCGCCGGCCGCGGCCGGACCGCCGGCGACGACGCAGACCGCCGGGTTCGGGTCGACGTGGTACAAAAAGGACGACGCGCGGGCCGTCCCGCGCACGGGCAGCTCCGTCAGGGTGTCCAACGCGGGCGCGGCGCACCTGACCTCGCAGAGGTCGTACGCGCAGCGTGGCACCGACCTGCACCCGAGCTCGTCGGCGGCCAGGAACGCCAATTCCCGGTACAACCGGCTCGACGTCGCCGAGCCAGCGAACGCTCTCGACAGGCCGGGATCCACCCACAGGAAGGATCTGGCCATGAGGGACGCTCCTTCAGCTGTGAGTATCATCACATCATTAATCCTGCTGAAGTAGCATAATTCTTCGGACATTGCTCCCCATTGCTAATGTGGCTGCCTATGTGTTGACAGGGGTACGGAGGGAGGAATAGGAGGATCCACTACTCCGGCCCGCTGGTGCCGCCGGGAGGGAACATGGAGGACATGCTCAAGGAGCACGAGCGGCAGATCCAGCAGGCGGTGCGCAAAGCGCGCGTCGACAAGGAGAGGACCAACAGGCACCATTACTAGCTGACAGAAATGAGCATACAAGGAGAACTGGTCCTTACGACGATCTTGGTCATCTAAAAAACCACAGCCTGTTGGGTGCGGTGCACAGGAAGAGCCCCATGAATGGAACAGAGGCAAGCAAGGTCTTCAATGGAAAGAACAGACAGACATGCAGACGATCGAAGGCTCCTTGCAGAAATCGGCCGGCGTATCTGCCGTCAAAGAGTTGGGCTTTTCTCGATCCATGTGTATAATAGCTGTGTTAGAGAGATTTGGAAAGCCTGGCAAGGAAAACAAGAGCTGTACACCGGATTGTAAAGACGCAAAATGTGTGTATGTGTGTGTATCTGCTGATCGGCTTCATGCATTAGAGCAACAATACGTGGTGATAATGATTTAGATCATTATCACCAGAACTACACATTTGCGCACTTCAAACGCATAGAGAAGCAACAAAAGAAAAATGCCAGAAATGGCGTGATGCCATCCATGATCAGGTGATTCAATGCAACGCCGGCGGCACGGGGCGCGGCGGCCCGGCGTAACCACAAAGCCCGTAGAGGCAGCCGACCTGCTGGGGGCAGCGGCGGCCGCAGGCGCCGCAGTGGAGAGCGTCGGACATCACGTCCACGCAGGCGCCGCCGCAGCACCGCCACCGGAACGGGCAGCGGACGCCGCAGAGGCCACAGTTGTTAGGATCATCGAGGACGTCGACGCACCGACCCCGACAGCACACCAAGGCCGCCGCTCGGCCCTGCGAGCCCTGATGGCGGCACAGCAACGGCCTGGACCAGCAGCCAGTCCCCCGCCCCACCTGGCCGGCGGCCGCGCGCCGGAGCCAAGGCGAGGCAATGCCGGCGCCAGGCGTTGGCATTGGCGCCTGAGCTGCCCGCATCAGGTTCAGGTGCAAGCTTGCCATGACAAGCACCAGAACAGTGCAGTATGTGAGGGGATGTAATTGTGAAGGCATTGGGAGATTGATTGGCTAGTGCTGAGCTAATGTGTTCTGTTCAGTGGCTATGTGCATGTCTTGGATGCTATGATTTAGTAAATTTATATGTGAGAGAAACTCTTGATAGTTGCAGATTTTATGGCCATTTTGACATGAACTGCAGGATGTTTCTTGCTGGTTGTCTCTCGCCTATCCAACAAGATAAGCATGCTAATTGGTTACTTTGCCACGGAATGTTGGTGAAAACTGCAGCAGGTTCATTTGGTCGGTGGATTCTGAAAAGTTAATAACATATGGCATAATATTATGGAAAGTTAATAACAGATCGCACAGGTAATGTATTTTTTCGGTATAATCCTAGACAGAAGATTTGTCCCTGTCTACAACAGCATGAAGCTTTTGGTTTAGCACGTAAGTGATGCGTGAAATGTTCAGCGAGCGCTGTAACCTAACCACACCATTTTTAGGGAGGTAATAAGTAGCAACTGAATCATGCTAATTCAACAACATAATTTGATTGTGGTTCCATGTTAGGGGATTACCTCTAGAGCAAAGTGGCAACGGTTTGCTATGCTTCCACCATACTCATCAGTTCGGTCGTTCACGCTGTCTTTCATGAACTGCTCAATCAGGTAGCCAAATGCACAGTGGATTTCAACTCCATCAAAACCTAAAATTCATGAAGGTTAGCAAATCATAAATGCTAAGTTAAATGGTTTAGTTAGGTCGACAAAAGGTAAATTGTTGAAAGGTGAAGGTACCGTACCTGCTTCGATGCAGTTCTTAGCAGCAAGTCGAAAATCACCAACGATTCGAGGGATTTCGTTTGCTCTTAGCCTTCGCGGAGCAGAGAATTCCCCAACAGATACATCTTGAATATCCGCAGGTGTGACCTTCCTTCACGTACTGGAAATTGGTGCTTGTCTGTTGGGCTGATAATCTGAAAAAAGACATCAGAAATAGCTGTCAGAGGAACTTGACAACTGCTTCAGATGAAATACAGCATCCTAACAGTAGCAGTAGTAGTATCAGTATGTACCAATCACACGTGGCCTGCTTGATAGAAGAAAATTAGACAGGTTGACGGGCCTATCTCAAAGAAATAAACATAACCAGATATGATCTGCAGTGCTGGATATCATTGGGTGGTTTTTGTGTGAGTTTAAGGTTATACAGCACAAATGAGACATGTTATTCATACTTTTAACATCTTTTGTTTCTAGACTTAAAACTTACCCCTTTTTCAGATGCATACAACACGATGCAACAGGCCACCTTGTAACAAGTGCCACAATTTTTCCCACAAATATGTCAACTAGGCCTAGAACGACCTAGGGTCTCTTGCTTCTATACAAAATCGAATTTCATGTACAAACCCGACAATTTTAAAAGTTTTTTTTTTTTTTTTTTTTTGTAAAACATGGCGTATGCATTACTAATACATAAGAACTATGAATTTGCTCGCAATGGAAGTTCAGTGGTAGTACAATATGTTGACGCCCTCCCTACATGCCAGAGTTGGCAGAAGAAGACACCACCCTTCTGATGCACAGCGTCTACGACCGGCTTCCAAGCCTCCACTTGCTCCTTTGTCCATATGCCCGGTGTGTTCGGATACCCCTGAGCAGTCTCCGACACCCCCGTGGACTCAGTAATCAGAAGGCCGCCTTTCGTGGCCCTCTGGGAGTGGTACAGCACGACGTGTTCTTGAGGAAGGTTGTCGAAACACCTCAGTCTGGTTAGCGGAAGCTTCAATCAAACCCAAGCATACGCAAAGCCAAGCTCCCAAGAACAATATTTCCAGATGCAGCCATGTCGCAGGCCACGTGGGCAATCCATCGAACACCTTGCAGGCACTCTCACCACACAAATCAAACTGCGGCCTTTTCCGCCATGGATTCCCACCATGTTTTATCGAGAAAAGTTAAGGATATGCGGTTCTTTGAACTAATGTAATGATCTCAACGCCGGCTCGACCCTGCGAGCACCGACAAGAGAGGAGAAACCGCCTCGGTTCGTGCTTGCGAGCGGAAGCCGCCACTGTCCAGATCTAAGCTAAAAAGGGTGGAAACCCTGCTAAGCCCACAGAACGACGCTGCTGCACGGCGCCCACCTCTCCTCTCAATGACGCCGGCTTGGATAGACAGAAGGTGTCGCCTCTCCTTCCCTATTCCCTCCCTATCTTCCCCTGCCTCCTCCTCCCCCTGGTTTCCTCGGTGCCCATGTCAAGTAAGTCAATCTCGCAGATACATGGAGGTCTTAATTTACTCTGATCTGGTTAAGTGGTTCTTGATAGCAGGGTTAGAAATCTCGCCGGGAATTCGCGAAATCTCGCCGAAATCTCGCTTCTCGGCCACCTCCGAAGTTTGTAATCCCGGCGATATAGGAAAATTTCGAAAAAATTTCAAAATTGCTACAGTGTCATATAATCTCGGCGAGATTTCGTCCAAACAGACCGAAATTTCGTTTTTTAAAACGAAATAAGTAGTAAATTTGACCGGATTTGTATTTTTGGAACCGGATTTGAGCGGATTTAAATACTAGGAGCATTAGAATGAATAAATGAATCCAAAAATAAATTTGGCCGCTGTGGGAGTCGAACCCTGGCCGTGAACTTGTTGTTTTCTCACAGCCTACACCATGTAACCAACTAAACCTGCTTTGTTTCTTGTTATAGCATGTAACATGAAGTGTATTTGTAGCCTTTTGCTGGCTGTGAGAACAGTAGAAGCAATCATTCACTTCCCCCTCACGAGCTGAGAATCATTCCCAGGCTCCCAGCTAGTCACTTTCCTCTCCCAGCCGAAAAACGAAGGAAAAGGGTTGAAGCTCCATTTCTCCTCCTTCTCCGGCGATCTCCGGTGCAAATCCGGCCGAGCGACGTCGTCTCCGCCGCGCAGGAAGGGGAATCTCGGTCGCTATAGCCGAGATCTCGCCGTTGTGGCCGAGATTTCGTCCAGTGAAAAAAAAAATTTGTGGGGAAGCTCTAAGCCTCCAACCTCAAATTAGGTAAGTAAATTTGTTGTTTTTTTGTGACATTGTAGGCTTATGGAATGTGATGTACGATTATACGTATAGAAAATGAGGGCCCCTGTTTCCCGTGCATGTATAGCCTTAGGTCGCTTCGCTTGTAGTGATTGCTAATTAGGCCCTGAACATGGTCTGCAACTCTGCATGCATTCATTCATGTGGTATTAGGAGTCCTTTAGAGAAGCAAGTAGCAATATGCCAAATATTGCATTCATTCATGGTGTACTGCTGAAGATGATAGCACCTTTGAAGTGTATTATTTGTATCCATGAGTACATAACACATACTCTCTGTAAAAAAACTCGGACACCATGCATGAAGTTGGCTAGTTAAACTTGTAGACTAAGTGTTTCACTTGCGGTTGTGGATTGTATAATTATTGAGGAGCGGCACTCGACCTCTAAGGTTATCAATAGCATTGTTAAGTACACCAAAAATGCAAAGAGGAATGAGAGTAAATACCAGAGTAAATGTACAACAACTAAGAGCATTCGAAATAGGTTGTTTTGTAAATTATATTGTTCTTGTGAATAATAGGTGAGCTTCACGCAGATAGCCTTGATCTATACTTCTCATTTTGTGCAACTACGAGGGTGTCTTTGATGGCGGATCATATTGGTACCGTTTGGGAGCATGGAGAGCGCATTGGGCGGGGGTCTAAATGCAACTCTGCGATCATCGCATGAAGGGTGGTGGCGCGACACGTCTGAAGGAACACCTTCTTTGGTCGCGCCCGGTGAGGTGAAGGCTTGCCCTGGTGTGCCTAAAACTGTTAGGCAAGCTATGTTGAGGGACCTCCGGGGATGTCGCGATAAGAAAAAGGAGAAGGAGGCGATGCGCCTCCGTCAGGAGGAGGCTTGCGATGACTGGGCCACGGACTATCGTACCGAGCAAGAGCAGCTCAAGATGGCCATGAAGGCCTCGAAAGAAGAGGCTTACCTCAGGAATCAAGGTTTCACCATAGGATCGGGGTCTGGAAGTGGAGCATCGAGGCCAAAGATCCAATCGACGATCGGCGGAATGTTTGGCAGGTCCAAAACAACGCGAGAAGGCCATTTCACCATAGATGCTGACCTAGCTCGGAGTGGAATGTCGCAGCAACCCCGTATTGACACTTCGTTCAAACAGGGGGTGAGGCAGAAGCTTGGGAGGGCATGGTCGAAGTGGTTTCATGCAAATGCAATCCCAGGAAGGAAGGCCGAGTGTCCATACTTCACAGGTGCAGTTAAGCTGACGCAGGAGCTCGGTCCAGGGATTCGTGCACCACGGGGCCATGAGATCGATGGGAAGTACCTCGATGAGAATGAGAAGGAGATTATTCAGTACCTCCGGAAGTTCAAGTCTGATTGGGCCACATTTGGTGTCACGGTTATGTGTGATGCTGGACTGGTCCGACAATGCAAAGCATCATCAACTTCATGGTGTCTTTGCAATGGCGTCATGTTCTTCCACAAGACCGCCAACGCCAATGTATGCCATTTGGTGTGTTCATATTATCAGATTGTACATAGTACACGTAATAACTTGTTGTGTCTGCATTGCACAGGCAAGGTCCAGGACCATAAGTACTTGCTTCAGGAGATTACGACCGTGGTGTCGGAGGAAATAGGGGTCGAGCATGTGGTGCAGGTGGTTACAGACAACGGATCGAATTTCAAGAAAGCATGCGGATGTTACGAGTGCAGTACCCACAGTTGTCGGCAACCGTGTGTGGCACACACACGGTGAACCTCATGCTCAAAGAGGTGTCTGAGTTACCAGAGATCAAAGGGGTCGTAGAAGCGGCGAAGAGGATGTGCCGCTTCTTCTACAACCATAAGAATTTGCACGCGCAGATGAGGGAGCATATACACGGGGAGTTGGTTAGACCAAATGCCACACAATTTGGCACGACTTTTGTTTTCCTTAATAGTTTTATGGAAAAAAAGGAGAAGTTTCATCAGTGGATGACCAATAACGACTGGACAAGTAGCAAGTGGGTTGCGACGGAAGAGGGCAAGTTCGCGTATGACCACCTGGTCGATAGGGGTTGGTGGGACCTTCTCGAGTGGTGCGTTAAGGCCGTTCAACCAATGTACAAGTTATTGAGGTTCGCAGATAAAGAAAAGTTGCCAACAATTAGTGGACTCATCTTTGCAATATCTGGCGTTAGCCCGAGGTGAGTACCAGCAACTCCGGCAAGAGGGTGGTGTCCAGTACAAACCATTCATTAAGGTACTTGAGAAGAGAATGACACAGATAAATGATGGGACATTTGTGCGTGCAGGTACATGAAATACATACTTTTCATTGTGTTGTTGAGGTTATTTTCATTTCCGTTGTGATAACTCACAAATATGTTGTATATTGCAGCTGCCACCCTAGACCCACTGTCTCACTACCAATACACCATATGCAACGACCCCTCATTCATGGGGGAGCTATCCAGTGTCCTAGGCATTGTAGCCGATGATGAGGTGGTGGAGGCTATTAGGGAAGCAGACATCTATCGGTTGAGGAGGGGGCAATTCGACACGCAGCTAGCAGAGCGCAGCGCACGTGAACCCGGCATGTCGGCTGGTAAGTTAATCATCCCAGCTGGTGTTTGTGATGGGTGGTAACACATGATCATTGCAGCTAATATGATCGATCTGACGGAGCGTGTTATTCCCTGTAGCATAATGGTGGATGGCATTTGGAAATGAGACGCCGACGTTACGAATGCGCCATGAGGCTGGTGTCACAGTGTGCATCGTCCAGTGGATGCGAGCGTAATTGGAGCACGTTTGCCTTGGTGCATACGCAATTAAGGAACCGATTAAGTTACGCAAAGCTCCAGAAACTTGTGTTTGTCCATTACAATCTCCGTCTTCGACTACGGGATTATGAATCGACCCGGGATGTAGTAGAAAACATTGACCCTTTCGATCGCCTAATTGAGGATGCGATGCAGTCCGGTAGGGACCCGATTGCAGATTGGTTTGACACATCGATGTCTGGATCAGAGCCTCTGCTTGACGAGGACAGTGGGTACGACCCGCCCCTGCCGGCGAAATTTGTGGTTGACAGCATCCCGGAGACAGATCTCAAAAAGACCACAGGTAATACGTAAATATATCGTGTTAAACTTGTTAGTCCTGTACACGCGGCATCTCATAACTCACAACAAGTTATTTCGATCTTGCTGCAGGTGGGAAGAGCATCCCACAGTGGACTCAGTTCTCCATGGGCGACACTCACAAGGGGAAGAGGAAGCGTGGCATCGACGATGACTTCTTTGGCGAGTGCTCTGAGTGGCTTTGAGAAGTTATCTACCGATCCACGTGGTAAGGAAAAGGACCGTCTAGAAGCGATGATTCGCCGGATGTGCACGCAGTGATGATGAAACAGAGACCCCCGAGGCTCCACACGACCGAAAGAGTGCCGATAGCAGCTCATCGTCAGACTCTGCAGGCGATGATGGTCGCTATTCCCTCCGACCCCGTTCACAACCACCAACACCGGGAGGATCGCAGCAGGGGGGAACTAGCCCGAGGAAGGGATCACAGAGGCAGACCCGTGGCACACAACGGAAGGGCACTGGCACTAAAGAAGGTGGACAGCAGGCAGGATAGCCTCAGGATGACATAGCCTCGTGGTCTAGCAGCCAGTCTAGCAGCAATTGGGTCTACCCCACGGAGCAACCTGGCTACCCCATGTTAGGGTACGGCTCGATGACCTACGGAGGTGATCACGGTGTGTACGGTCACCGCCAGAGTCACGACGGGTCGATGACCTACGGAGGTGATCACGGTGTGTACGGTCACCGCCAGTGGCGTTGGGTCGACCATGTCATCGTTGTTTGACTACACCGATCCCTACACGAGCCGTATGCACAACAAATGCCTACCAGGTACTTGCATCGGTCGAGCAACTGCGGCCTGGATCTCTCATTACGAACACGGAAGTCCGTATGTCTACCACGAAGCGTGACCTGGGAGGATTACAAGCAAGAGCACGAGAGGAAGTACAACGAGATCATTGTTGATAATGAAGAGGTAGGCGTAGCGACATACACGCGTACTACTACTCGTAGGTACGTCAATGCATAGTTGTTGACCGCATCATTTCACTCTTTCCACACTTCTTCATGCAAAAAATATTCATACTCTTATTTAATTTTGCCTCTTGCAGGTCTCCGGTGGGTTGGGGCGTCATCCATGATCCATGCTACAAGCCTTCAACAGGTATTTCTCTTGCGTATGTATTTATGAAACAAATTTGTGATGGATGGAACACTTGATGTTTGTGATGGATGGAGCACATGATGTTTGTGATGGATGGAGCACATGATGTCTATGAATGTAATTTAAATGTTTATCATTTGTGATCATATTATGTAATGCTTGTATTATGATGCCTGGTTAAAGTGATCAAATCAAAAAAACAGACGAAATGCTGCCGAAATTTTATTCTGTACGGTATTTTATGTGCAAAACCCAAGTAAATTTCATTCAAATAAATAGGAATGTCACATAAATCCTTCCATGATTTTTTTCAAATTTTCCCCCCTTTTTTTCTGGCTCCAGGATACCATTTTGTACTGCTTTTCATTCCATGAATTTTTTCAAATTACTCAAGTTTGCTCATTATCTACAGATTACATGGAAACATGCAATGATATGTCAAAAGCATACATAAAAAATTTTAAAAAAAATCAACGAATTTTGCATACTTTTTTCCCCATTTTAATATAACCGAAATCTTGGTTCATAGGGGCGAAATTTCGGTTTTTGTAACGAAATCCCAGAAATTTCGGCCCGAAAAAAAACGGATTTAAAATTTGGTTTCTGTGTTTCGTCCGGATTTCGTCCGAAAATGCGAGATTTCGCCGAAAATTCGGATTTCGGAGGTGGACGGAATTTGAGCAAAAACGAAATTTTGAACCCTGCTTGATAGACACTGAAACAAGCCTGCCACGTTATTGCAACACTGAAATCTGATAGACATGTAGATCTATTTTTGTACGTAAAGATACTCTAGTCCTAGCTCTAATAAATGGAGATTATATTTGCAAGTTTGAATCATCGCAAGAGTGTGCAGAGGTTGTTCTTTCTATATTGACATGGCTCATCGTGATGCTTCTTACCTGTCAAAACACAGAAGATTAACATCCTGCCATTGGTTGAAGATTAACTAGTTTTGTGGTCTGATGCAAAGTTTTGTTTTCTGAAATGTTCTTGATCCAAGTGTAGAGGAGGAAAGGGACTAGTCTCTAGCACCCCTACGCTTAGTGGCGAGGAGGCTAAGGATTAATCTTTAAGCAGTCCGACACCTGAAAGCAATATCAATCAATTATACTCTAATTTGCCTAAGTAGACTCTATTTTTCTTACCTAAATTGAAGTAGAAAAACACATGGATTCTAGGTGTTCACTGATTAAGTTGCTTCTTGGTGTGGATTATAAATTTTTGTGCTTGTATGTTTTCTTAGTGCTGGTAAAAGTGTTTTGGAAAGTTCATATTTATATGAATGGGGGAGTTCATAAGTTTGTCAGTATCACGATGTGTATCGTAGGATATTACAACCCTAATGCTGTATAGTAGGATCTAGTAGCTATCTCTTCTCATCCTATTCCAATTCTCTAGCACGCTATTGCTGTATGTTGCTATTGAATGCCAATTCTCACCTGATTTTCAAACTAATAACAATTGGCAATTTCATATTAACCAATACTATATTGCTACATTCACATTATCCTTAATATTTACTCATCTTGAATGCAATAACTTAATAGTGTCTTGCTTGTTGGAACCAAATATTTTTCCTACACCCATTAGCAGAACTTTTATCATTAGTATCTGTTGTTCGAAATATTTATCTGTTTAGATATTTCAGCAATGACATTTACAAGGCACAACTAGTTATAGATTTTATAATTGAATATCTAAACAACCTAGATGCATTGAGGCGACAGCTTGTCTAATCAAGATCGTCTTAAAATACGAAGTCTTGTAGCACTTTCATCTCTTTTCTTATTATAATATTGATGGATTCTGACGGGTACCCAGGCCATGGGTACCCCCAGCGGCCCAAAAAAGCGCATGGGCCGAACCAGGCCGGTCGGGGCCCAAGGCCACGGCTGGCGAGGAAAAGCCGTAGCCATGACCAAGTCAGCGAAATCCCTGAAGAAGCGATGTACCTTATTGCGTGTCGATCGCATTAAATCGTGAATCGATGATGCAATGTGCGCAAGTCCCCAACTCTCGCATTTACTACGAGCGACGAGAACTACGCCCGACCCGGCGAGGCAAGGGGAGCTGCCAAGAGTCCATCACCGCCACTTGCGCGACTAAGAGCACGCTTTTTCTCTTTTTCAAGCAACAGTAACCTCCCTCTCACCTATATAAAGGGGAGGAGCGAGCATGTAAGACGACGGACAACAAAGGAATCAATACGATCAAACCCACACGAATCGAGTAGGGACGTTCAGCCCTAACCAAGATACATCTTGTGCTCACCCGAGTAAGTTGCCGAGGAGAGGAGCGTGCACCCCTCTTACCTATACAAATTCATTGGCGGTGCTCAAACAACCGGCGATTGGCCGCGCTGTAGGGGCACTCGTTGCCGCCATTTTCCCCCGCTTCCTCGGCGGTTTCTCTTTCTCCGACATCGCCATGCCGATAGCGTCGATCCGCTGCTCCTCGACTTCGTCACCACCACGGCGCCAGATAGTGATCGTCCCCGCCATACTCCGGCGCCAAGTGTCCACCGAGGACTCCCGACGCTTCACCAGCAGCTCTCAGAGACTCGCCGAGGGTCCCCGACGGACCCGACGCCAAGCGCCAGGCCCGATCACCCCAAGCGATGCGCGAGGCATCGAGCGATGGCGTCGCGCGCCGCGACCTCGCCGTGGCAATGGTCGCCACGCATCTGACCCACCACCACTCTGGACAACTCCTCCGACCACGGCTCTAGCGGAGGAAGAGACAAGAAACAGACCACGCTATCGCGACCCGACACCGCGGCAAGAGCGCCTACCGCCGACGCCAAGACTCTCCGCCAACACACCGAGGAGGATCAGGTGCTCGCGCGCCGACCTTCGGGCCAGCGGCGACGCGATTTAGCCGAGGTCAAAAGGCCGAGCTCGACAAGCTCCAGCCGACTGGAGCAATACTCGCCCGCTGCTCTACTGCGCTTTGGCGGCGCGGCGCTTCAGACGCCAAAGTCCACCACTACCAAGGGTTAGGGGACGGACGATTCATCGCTCTTTCCCCACGCCTGCCAAAACATCGCCGCGCTGAAGAATGCCGCTCGCGCATTCTGGCGCCGTATTTATCCTGGCCAGGCTACCCACCGGAACCTCCGGCTCTGGTGGAGTTAGCGGCGCTAAGAAGACGCTGCGTGATGCCACGATCGCAGCGCCGGACGCCTCTTCGATGGCCCAGCGCAACGCCACCGAGGCCGTCGGAGCGAAAACAAGCGGCGTCACCTTAGGACAACCCCAGGCATCGCGCACCGGTGCACCAACGCTTTGGGGGACGAGCGACGCCGCACCACCCTCAAAACACGAAGAACGAACGACGGCCGACCCGACGCCGTCGCCGGCAACTCATTGGCGTGACGCGGCCCGGCCCGATGGCCAAGGCGGTTCTGTCCGGGGTCGCCGGTCGAAGTTCTCGCCAGACCTCGGCGCCCGGCCAACATAGCTAAATACAGGCTACAAACCCGGCAGGTGGTGGAAGATTACCGGCTCAAGATGCCGGGCGGGGAGGACGACACTCTTTGTCATCCAATACCTCCCATCTACTTGGCGGACTCACCGGGCATGGCTCGAATATCCGCCCGCCAACATCATCCGGATCGGGCCGACCTCAAGCACCACTTAGTTGGCAAC
The DNA here is from genome assembly GCA_036346355.1 of Rhipidocladum racemiflorum. Classification (NCBI taxonomy): domain Eukaryota; kingdom Viridiplantae; phylum Streptophyta; class Magnoliopsida; order Poales; family Poaceae; genus Rhipidocladum; species Rhipidocladum racemiflorum. The sequence goes on from CM070571.1 coordinate 30,272,226, forward strand.
TTCCAGGGCACCCTAAGCGGACCGGGAATTCTCGACCTGAAAAGTCTGCAGCAAGCGGAAACCTCCGACTACATCAAGCTTTTTCCCAAAGAAGGCAATCTAGGCTCCACGACATCCGCGACGCCGATGTCGTAAGTATCATTCATCTCATGACCACTTCAAGACCCTGGTCCATAAATCAGAAGCCAGACCACCAAAGAACTCCCGGACATTGCCACTAACCACGCCGGCGTAGGAGGCCGTAGATGTCATCTTCGACAAAGGAGTCGAATGGTCGAGGATCGCGCCGAGCCGGCCCCCTCCTCCGACCGCCCCGGACAAAGCGCGCACGGCACAACAGTCGCGAGGACCGCCTGTATGTCGACCGCCGACGATCGGGAAAGCGCAAGGCGGCAACCCCCGACCACTTCGAGAAGCCGATGGAGAGCACGGTCCGAACCACGGATACCTCCGTCGAGGCACAAGTATCGGATCACAAGTCCTGGCCGCTTCTTCCTTTCGAACCCCACGACGCCACGGGGCAAAGGAAAGAGCGACTCGCGCCAACCACCGAGATCGAGAGGCGACGCCGGCTTCCCCGAGACCGACTGCCTCATGATCTTCGGGCGACCAGCTACGCCGACCGGAGGCGCTCAAGCTCGCTGGCCGAGGTGTTCGCGCAAGCCCAAATTGCACTAAATACCTTCGGTGGCCTGAGTCCCCGATCACCTTTGACCGGGCCGACCACCCCGACCACGCCCCGCAAACCAGCGAGGTACCCGCCGTCATTGATCCCATCGTGGGAACGGGTTACCGACTAAGGTGCTCATGGATCGGGCGGCGATAGCTCAACATCCTTTACGTTGAGACCCTCGACGCCATGGGGATCCCCGCCGAGCCTCCGACCAGCCAGAGCGCCCTTTCACTGGCTGTCGTTCACGCGGCCAAAGCCCACCCGCTTCGAGCGAGTCGACTGCCTGGCCACGTCGGGAGCCGGTTAACTTCCGCACCGAGACCCCACCTTCGAGGTCGTGGATTTTCCCGGCCCTACCACGCCATCCTGGGAGACCGTGCTACGAGTTCATGGCGATCCCCAACTACACCTACCTGGTCAAGATGCCCGGCCGCGACGGTGATCACCGTAATCGCTGTTTTTCCAGCTTCGCCACTGCGAAAGACAACGAAGTTGGCCTCGGCCGGTCAGATTCATCGAGCTCGCCGGGCCCGAAAGATTTTCCGAAGTCCGCTCGACTCTAGCAAGTCCGGACCGGGTTCCTTCAAGTCCGCCGAGGACACGAAGACGATCGAGGTCGACCCAGAGGACCCGACCAAAACCGCTCGGATCGGGACCACGCTTCGCCAAATAGGAAAGCGCATTGCCGACTTCTCCGCCAACCGACGCTTTTCGCATGGAAGCCTCCGACATGCCGGGGATCCCGAGGGAAGTCGCCGAGCATTCCCAACATCCTACTGGTCTAGACCCCGGTGCCTAACGTCTGCGCCAGCTTCGACGAAGGAAAGCGCGTGGCCATAGGGAGGAAATAGCCAAGCTCTTGGCCGTGGTTCATCAAAGAAGTTCGCCACCCCGAGTGGCTAGCAAACCCCGTGCTTGTAAAAAAGAAGACCGGGAAATGGAGAATGTGTGTCGACTACACAAGCCTCAACAAGGCATGCCCGAAAAGATCCATTCCCTCCGCCCTGCATCGACCAAATGGTAGACTCACACGCAGGTGCGAATCCTGGCCCTTTCTCGGATGCCTACCAGGGTACCACCATCGCGATGAAAGAAGACGACTACCATTTCGCGACTTCCTTCATCACTCCGCAGTTCGGCTCGCTCGCGTGACAATGCCGCTTTGGCCTGAAGAACGCGGGGCTACATACCGTAGATGCATGCAGCATTCGCTTTCCGACGATCGGCCGCAATGTCGAGGCGCACGCCGACGACATCGCTGTCAAGATCAGGAAGACCGACATCATCGCCGACCTGGAGGAGACTTTCGCGAACCTCCGACTTCCGCATCAAGCTCAACCCCGAGAAATGCGCTGGGTACCCAGAAGCTTACTTCCGGCTTCATCATCTCCGAAAGCAGATCGGCCAATGAGACAAGATCTCCAGCGATCTTATGGCGATCAAATGATCGCCTCAAAGGCCCAAAGGTCGACGGATGCCTAGCGCCCTGAGTCGCTTCACGCCCCGCCGCTTAACGCGCTTGCCTCTATACAAACTCTGAGGAAATCCGACCACTTCACCGGATTTTGGGCGAAGGAGGCTCAGACGCCTTCGACGCCGCTTAAAGGTTTTCTGACCACCCCTCCAAAGGTCTGGTCGCTTCCGCCAGAAGAGCCTCTGCACATTTACATTGCCGCCCACGACCTTGGTCGCCAAAGACGCACTTGTCGCTGAGCGAGCGTAAGAAGGGCTGGTCCTTAAGGTCCAATGCGGCCTACTTCATTAGCGGTACTCAGAGTCCAAGGCACTGCAGACCCGCAGATTCGTAAGATGCTCTACGCAGCTTCGATCACGAAGAGGAAGCCGTACACTACTAACCAAAGACCACGCTCGGTGGTAACTTCCCTACCACTCGGCGAGGTCATCCACAACCGCGATGCCTCGGAAGAATTGCCAAGTGGGCACTCGAGCTCAACGGCATGACGTATCCTATGTCCCTGACGCCATAAAATCTCAAGTTCTAGCCGACTTGCCGCCGAGTGGACGAAGCCCAGGCCCCATTTCGAAGACCCCGAGTCTTGGGCGATGTACTTCGACGGGTCCTTCACCAAAACGAGCCAGGGCCGGGTCGCCATTCTTTCACCACTTGGGAACAAGCTTCGTGACGTCATCCGGCCTACTTTTAAGCGCAACCAACAACGTCGCCGAGTATGAGGCCCTCGTTATCGTCTTCGCGACGCCGCCGACCTCGAGCTCTGCGGTTATGCGTGCATGGCGACTCAAAACCGGTCGCCGATCAAGTCATGAAGGCTGCAACCTCGCGACGATCGGATGGCGGCCATCGCCGAGAGGTACGCAACCGAGCAAAAGTTCAAAGGGTTTGAGCTCCATCATAGCTCTGAGCGAACAACGGAGAGGCCGACCACCTGGTGGTCTCGCTCCGGCCGAGGGCCGTCCCGCCGAATTTTCGTCTCGACCTACACCAAGCGTCCATCCGACCGATCGCCGAGACGATCGGCCGCGACCCAACAAAGGTCGGCCGTCGAGCCGGGTTGCAACGTCTGACGACCCGGCCGATTGAGGAATCCTTCATCGATCGGGTACGACCGGACGGCTCTCCTCACTGGACGACCCAACCGAGGCCCGCCGCCGCTTTCGTCGGGCAAAATCTTCAGATCGATCGGCAACGACCTCTACGTATGAGCTCCTGATCCTCCGGTGTGTCCCACTGAGGCCAAGGAGAGCTACTCCGCGACATCCACGGGGCGGGGTTTGGGACACCACTGGGGTCACGGCCTGGCTCGAAAGCCTTCCGAGCTGTGGTTTTATCGGCCGACCGCCGTGGCCGACTCCGAGCAAATCATCCTGACGCGCGAAGTGGTGCCAATTCTTCGCTCGGCAAACTCACCTCCCGGCGCATAAGCCCTCCAAACGATCCCTATCACCTGGCCCTTCGCTTGGGGACTCGACCGCTCGGGCCCTTCAAGAGAGCGCCGGGGCTTCACCCACCTGTTGGTTGCGATAGACAAGTTCACCAAGTGGATAGAAGCCAAGCCCGATCCACAACAATCACTTCAACAGTACGGACTTCATCCGCAATATCGTTTACCGGTTTGGAGTCCCGAACTCCATCATCACCGAGCAACTAACGCAGCTTCACGAAAGGAGTTTCTCGAGCTCTGCGATAGCTTCAAAGATCCGCGTGGATTGGGCGGCCGTCGCCACCCACCCACGAAGCGCCAAGTCGAACGCCGAACGGCATGATCCTCCAAGGGCTCAAGCCGCCGAATCTTCGATCGACCGAAGAAGTACGCTGGACGCGTTGGGCGCCGAGGTACCTCCCTGCACTTTGAGCTTACGGACCACTCCCGGCTTGGCCGACCGGGGTTCACGCGCCGTTTTCCTGGCATTCGGAGCGTAAGCCATCTTACTAACCGACTTGACTACTAGCGCCCAAAGGTTCAGGCCTTCAACGAGACCCGGGGCTCGAGTCCCAAAGAGGCGTCGACGGCTCGATGAAGCGCGAGATGTCGCTGCCGCTCGCTCGGCCAAGTACCCGACCAGACATCGCGACGCTACCACGGCCGCAAGGTTAGAGGGCGTTCAACACAGCGACACTGCCTGCGCCAGGTTCACTCAACAAAGGCAAGCAAGCTCTCCCCTCCTGGGAGGGTCCCTTCATCAGAAAGTAGAGGTCCTTCGACCGCACTTACGGCTCCAAGGATCCCGATGGCAACATCTTGTCAAACGCTCGAACATTGAAAAGCTAAGACGATTCTACCCTTAGCCCCTTTTTTTCTACCTCGTTCATTACCATGTTCACCCTTTTACGGGCCCTACGCGTAGCATTTTTTCCACTGGTCGACATCCTGTTCAACCGCCATTATTCATTCACTCCGATCGTTCGGTCTTTTTTTCCGGCCGAACACCACGCCTCGCCCCACAAGCATGGTATCTCGCTAAGGAAAAGAGACAGAACAGGATGGTGTACTGCGTTCGGGAGCTAACGCCGCGCTTAAAACCTGGCTTTTTCCTACTTTTTTCTAAAACGCTGAACATGTCGATCATCGGCCTGGTCCCCACAGACTCCAAGAACCATGACCCCTGTGATTTCTTACGTGACAACCGAAAAAATAGCGAAAAATACATGTAAAACTCAACACCTTTATTTTCTTCCAATTCAACGGCATTTACATTCTTTGGAAACAAGAAAGTCTAAAACCAAGAAAAACTTTTCTCTCGCTTTAAGGGTCTTCCGCCCTACTGATTGATCTCGGACTTATCATCCCTTACTCCAAACACGCCTTCAAATTTTCCCGCACAATTTTTGCCGCGACGCAAAAAAGTAGCCGGGTCGCGAAACCCGCAGCAGAGCCCGATCCGCTCCGACGCACCTTCAAGAAGCGGTAGCCTCGCGCCCCTGTGCGTGACTCTATGGTTCTCGAGCTGAGTCCGACGCAGGGGGACCGCCGTCGGAGAAGAGTACTGCAAAGACGATCGGGGCGATCGGCAAAGACGTGTCGCCAAGCCTAGATGTCGCTGATGCCGACTCCAGCTCCCCGGAAGGAGAAGGAGCGGGAGGACGGCGCCCCGCTCCCCCAAACCGCCAGCGCCAAGGGGCGGTTCCCTCACCCGACGACCCGCGCTTGTCGCGCTTCGCTCGCTTCCTCCTCTCCGCCTCCCGCCCAGAGCCTCCTATCCAATCCCGTCTCAAGACGCCGCTGGCCATAAGACGGCCAGCTCGCGCCCCAACTCCTCCTCATCCTCGCTTCGTTGAAGGAGTCCCACGATCTCATCGATCGGGCGGGTTCTCATCCTTAGAACGGAATGAGAGCGAGGAAGCTATAAAAGCAAGTCGACAGTTCGTCTCAACGCCGCGAATGAAGTCCCGCCACCTCCGCCTATTTATGAAGGCGATCCGGCCAAACGTAAGCGACGCGGGATACCCACAAAGATTCATGACGACCGCGCACCTTTCGGCCGATGGCGTAGAAGCCGGCCCTTGAGCAAGCGACGCGAACCGGCACCGCCTAATTCCCCGCTGAACAAAAACCTCGCTACCATAAAGAAAGATAAGTGAGTACCTTTCTTGCACACTCAGACATTCTTCAAGTGGCGCGTGTGTGAATGAACAAACCGCCCCGCCCCACTAAGGGCTACAAGAGTCGCGGGTCGTTGTCACAACCAATCGTCGGGTCCTCCCAAGACGGCCAAACTTTTCACCAAAAGTACTACGCCTACGCCACGCCACTAATTCTGAAGTAGTGCTTGGCGAAGAAAGCGCCCAAGCGGTCGACCCACGATCGGTCGAAACAGCCTCCACTGCTGAGCGTTCTCTCGATTTCCCAACTCTCTAACTTTTGTGATACACACCGACCAATGCCCGACCCTGTGGTCCTAAGGCAAGAGACGGCGACGATATCCACCACAAAGAAAATGGGCAAGAGGTGAGGACAAGGCGAGCCTCGAACCCCTAGTTGGGTCTGGGCGGACCCAATCGCCTTAACTCACGCCGGGATCACACCTCACGCGCTTCCCGCGGAACCGTCGACGGGTGGCAGCCAGTACGCTTTGGATCAACGCAGATCCAAGGTCCGATACGGGATCGAGTAAGGAAAGATTCTTTAATGGATCGCCTGGGAGTCGGACGCCCGCGGATTGTCCGCTAGGACCTTCTCGCGAAGGGGCCTCGTGTTCCACCCGGATCACTCGCTGTAGCCCCACGAGCAAGGCGCTCGAGCCAACGAAGGCAAGCGCGCTTTCTCCACCTCACTGGTCCCGGGTGGCGTAAAGGGGACGGACTCAGTGCACCACGTGTCCGCCAGTGACCAGCCGGCTAGGCCTCGGCGGCCGACCGGGCGCCGCGTGTTCGCCAGGCGATCGGCGCTACCGGCGCTCGACCCGGCGCCACGTGCTCGCCAGTATGACAACATCATCCGGCTAAGACGACCGGGCGCCGCGTGGTCCGCCAGGGCGACCACTTGCCATTACGGCGACCGGCGGCTCGACCGGGCGCCACGACCGCCAGCCCGCCGCTGCGCTGCTCGACTCCGGCGCCACGTGCTCGCCAGAGCGTCGCCAGCTGCCCAGCGCCGGCGGCTCGACCGGCGCCACGTGTCCGCCAGGGCGACCATTGCGCCCGAAAAACGCGACCGGGCGCCACGCTCGCCAGGCGACCAGCCACGCAGCGCTGGCGGGCTCGACCGGCGCCACGCAGCCCGCCAGGCGATCACCAGCTGCGCGCTACCGGCGGCTCGACCGGCGCCACGTGTCCAGGGCGACAACGGCCCGGCGCTCGAGCACGACCGGGCGCCACGTGCTGCCAGCGACGACCACCTACACCACGCGTGCCGCTGAGCGATCGACCCATCAAGCGCTGGCGGCACGCCGCGCCATGTGTTCGCCAGACGCCCAAAGCAGCGCGAGCGGCCGGCACTGCAGATATATACTGCGATCGGACCTCCCGATACCGCCAAAGCAACGACTGTGCAGCAAGCGAAACCCCCGACCGCTCTCCGACTAGCTGGGGTTCTACTCACACCAGGGCTCAGCCACAAGACCAGGTCGAAGACTCTTCCCGACCAAACTCGGCGAAACCCCCGACCGCTTCTCCAACTGTACTGGGCTCGGTTACACCACGGGTGCGCCACAAGACCTACCGGAGACTCGATCGGCCAAAGCGAATCACGCACTAAGACGGAACAAGACCCCGCACCTCTCCGACCAAGCCACGGGGCTCGGGGCACCTGTGCCATGGGTACCCAGGCCATGGGTACCCCAGTTTAAAGCCGAAGTAGAAGTCTGGCCCAAAACCGGTGGCCCAGGAAAAGCCGTAGCTGACCAAGTCAAATAAATCTCGGAAGCGACAGCCTTTATTGCGACGATCGCATTAAATGTCGCCGTAACGATGACAGCGGCGCCAAGAAGTCCCCAACTCTCGCATTTACTACGAGCGACGAAGAACTACGCCGACGGCCAGGGCAAGGAGCGGCCACGGGCCCCATCACCGCCACTTGCGCTTAGCACGATCTTTTTCTCTTTTTCAAGCACAGTGTAACCTCCTCCTCACCTATATAAAGGGGAGAGCGAGCATGTAAGACGCACGACAACAAAGGAATCAATACGATCAAACCTACACGAATCGAGTAGGGACGTTCACTCGACCAGTATACATCTTGTGCTCACCCGAGTAAGCCGTCGAGGAGAGGGAGCGTGCACCCCCCTCTTACCTATACAAATTCATTGGCCGGTGCTCGAAACACCGACAGATTCTAAGGTAAAATCCATTTGATTCCATAGTTCATCCTGAAAGGTGTCATGCACTGATTTATTGCCATCACTTTATCCTCGTCCCCATATCAGAATACCATAGGCAGTCTTACTTCTTGAATTATAGAGTTGATTAACTCATCGTATAGAGTTGATTAAGTCATCGTATAAACTTAATTAATTCATGAAATAGACTCTATATGATGACTTAATCAACTTAATAATTTAAGAAGCTAGGCTGCCTATGGTATTCTCGTTCAACGGAGTGTCTCAGTATGCCATCTTCCTTATGAGATTCATAATTCCAATGCAACAATTTTGCCTCTTTGGGATTTGCAAACAACTGCTCCAAACGGGGAATGATGGACAAAGACCATAATACCTTGGTTCGGCTCTTACGCTTCTTGTCATTACGTATCTCCTTTTGTTTGTACCGGGGTTCACCACAAACTGGATAAACACGCAATTCCTTACGAATGTTGCATTATAATATGCAATCATTCGGACATGCATGTATCCACTGTTGGATATATAGCAGCTTATTCGCTTCATAAATGTTTGTTGGCAACTCGTTTCTCTCTGGAAGCATATCCGATAGAAGAACTAAAAGTGCAGTGAAACTTGTATCTATCCAACAGTGCTTTGTCTTCAGTTCGAACAATACAAGGACCGAACCGAACTTAGTGTATTCCACTTTGCAATTTGAAAACAACAGTATGGCATCGTCTTCCATCAAATTTTTAAATTTTGAAAATCTCTTTTCCATGTAATTTCCCTCCACATCCCGCAACATTTGATCTAAATTATCCTCCTCAAACATATCATGCTCCAACTCGTGATCGGGTTCCAGCATGTCTTCGTTGCATATCGGAGGGGTACTGCTTATCTCCCCATGATGGATTCAACACATGTAATTCCTCACGAAGCCATGTCGAATTAAGTGGTCTTCAATTTGAGCTGAGTTGTTAAATCTCTTGAGATTAATGTAATCAATGCAAGGACAATATATGAACTTTACACCCCTCTTAACCATGTCTTCTTTTGCAATTGTTATGAACTCCTTAACCCCCTCTGAAATTCAACACACATGATTTTTTTGATACATCAATTCTTCACGATCCTTCTACAATTAAACCATAAACAATAAATTAAGAAAAAAACTTGAGCGGTAGCTAGCTATTTCAAATACTGAGATATTATTTAATTACCTTTGCAAAATAGAGGACGTGTTCCATTATATATAATTTTACCCCTGATACCTTCTTCCCCAGTTAAGAGCTTTCAGTTCCCTAGTTAGGAGGCATGCATATTTAAAACATCAACAATGATATCGAAATACCTAATGCAATAATTAAGATTGCAATTCTTTTGACTTCAATGAAAAAAAGGGTGGAAGCATTAACAAAGTTGAAGAATTGAATAATCTTAAAGAAATGTCTATATTTTGACCAACTAATTATGTACCAACGATGACTACTAATCTCTAATTAGGTCAGGTTCTAATCCCATTCGAGGATGTGTGGTTTGGGCAAGTTCCTAAGCTGTTATACAACTCCAGGCTTAAGGACCATGTGGAGGTTCATCCATGTTTGTGATGAGTATTTGACAACATTTGAGCTTGGGTTGCTCAAGTTTGAGTTTGGATTTGAATTGGATTTTCAAATCAAAGTAATTTGAGCTATGTCAGTTTAGGCAACAGTACCGTTTTTTGAGGGTGGTAGTACTGACCTGCGGTACTACCGGACTCAGACGACGATAGTGCCGACCTATTGTAGTACCGAAGGTCCTCTGGTTTGAGCTGAGCGGCACTACCGCTTATTAGGAGCGGTAGTACCGGTTGTGTGGTACTACTGGCTTTTGTATTACGGTAGCTATTTTCCAGAGTTGTGTCTCAGGTTGGTTCAGAGTGTGCGGTACTACCGATGGTCAGAGTGCGGTAGTACTAGCCAATGGCCGGCGGTAGTATCGATCTTATGAGCGGAACATGAATTGATCTAAAGGAAATTTGTTTGCTCTTGAATGATCAATGCATATTATTATTGAACAATGCTATGTGAGGTGTTTCTTTGTGTTTGTTGATTGCAGGGCTTCAATCCGAGGTCATGGTGAGGCAAAAGATGGCCGAGACTAAGCGAGGAGCGCCGGAGGCCCAGGAGGCCGGTGATCGCCGGAAGATGGCTGAAAATGAAGCCGGAGCAAGTCATGGAGGCAAGGGAACAGTGGAGATGCTAGCTTAACACTACTCGGATCAAGTAGAGCGTTGGATCGCGAATCTAGAAGATAGAGTAGTGGTTAAGTCTAGTTTGCTTTGAGAAGCGTGCAAAAATCCGTTATGTTAGTGGGTTTCGGGTTAGCCCAAGAGGTAAAAGTGTGGGATCAAATACTGGCCTTTGAGGGATAGCTTAGGATAGAAGCAACTCATCTAAGGGATGATGTTGATCCATGAACACTATAAATAGTGGGGTAGGGGTAGCCTCCCCTCTTGAAGATTATGTTTTTACTTTATACAATTTAAATTCAGTATTTACATTACGCATTTACTTTCCTGCAATTTACTTTCAAGCAATTTGGATTTGCCTCCCATTCTTCTAATTGCTTGTGGATCTTCTTGCCGAAGATGAGTGATTGATTGGATGAATCTTCTTTGAGATCAAGCCCCAATCCTCTAGGCAAACTCAAGTTCTTCTTTGTGAGAAACCGATTTTTTGTTCTACCATGGGGAATTCTTGGTAGATCAGGTTTTGATGGTTGTCTTCATGTTTTCTAACTTGCTGTGGTAAGTGGGAAGGTATCCAAGTCAATCTTGATCATCAAAATCCCACGAGCAAGTCTAGATCATAATTTTTGATTTTTGCCTCTTCTTGGTGCAATCTTCCTTTGATTCAAGAAAGGTTAGAACTTTGGTTTCGGTTCTTCGAATTGATGGGTGGAATAAGTTCCTGACACCCTTGAGAAGATATCTACCAAGTTGCATGAACTTTAGACCAGTAGATTAAAAGTTTCATTATGTTTAGTCTTGAGTTCGTGCTGTTTTCGCGCCATGTTCATCAATCCGACATTGCCACCCCGATTGAGCGGTAGTACCGGTCTCTGGTACTACCGCTCTCTGTGCTGCTGTAGTACCGACCTGTGGCTGTTGGGTCCTATTTTTGTTGATTTGAGTTAGATTGCTTTGGTGAAGTTTTTAATTAACTCTTTTTGTCCAGTAGGCGGGGAAATTTTAATTTGGGATCATTCACCCCCCTTTGATCGCCATTCCGATCTTTTATAGAGAAAATTTCGGCAGCATCTCCTGGCTATTCTCCAAATACACGTCTCGACAATAGGTCAAGAGGGTGTGTATTCAGAGAACACCAGGGAGATGCGGCCAAAACTTTCTCTAGAGTTGTACAACAGTTTCATTAGAAACTTGCTCGAACCACATATCCTCAAATTGTTAAAAAAAAACGTGAATAATTCGAGACTGCTTATTTATGAATATGTCATTTCAGCATATTTATAAATAAGCACCCTCGAATGGGAGACGCATAGGTTACGCAACCTAAACTCTAGCATTGATCATATTAATTATAGCAACAATAATGACATGTAACACATTCAGCAAATCAAAATTGAATTTAATTCCTAATGAAAAATTGAAGGGATTTGAAGGAATGCTCACTTTTTGAAGAAAATCACAAATGAAGGAAAATAGAGGGGAAAATCTCCTCAAGCTAGGGCTTCAACTTACCCTCTTAACACACATTCTCAAGGATTTCATATTTTCTCACCCAAGTCTAAGTTTCAACCAGAATATGTTGTGTCTTTTGGGGGCCCCGATGGTTTTTTTGGCTCTAGAACACCAATAGAGGAGAGTTCATCCCGAGGGAATATAAAACCTAGTGAGGCACATCACAATTGGTTCTAATATAGAACTGATTGTGATGTGGGGCACCTTCATCACAATCAATTCTATCTCAAAACCGACTGGGATGAGGGTGCCCCACATCACAATCGGTTCTTATCTAGAATCGATTGTGATGACACTCATTCATCACAATCGGTTCTAGCTAAGAACTGATTGTGTTTTAGCTAGAACCGATTGTGATGATACCACCTCATTATAATCGGTTCTAGATTAGAATTGATTATGATGATCCCATTTCCAAAGATTACAAATTACATACACACATCACAATCAATTTTTTCGGGACCAGATTTCCATATCTGAACTCTCTGTGCATAACTGCACTATTCCCAGATCAAGTTAGTTCACACAGTGTGAACAGAGATGACAACACATCCATATCATGAATTAAATAATATTAAAACTCAAATAAAAGATATCGACCTTATGATCAATGACTACAAATAAATAGCCACATGGCTTGAGTTCAATAAAGTAACAGTGGAAACAAAATAAATAACAGCGAGATAAACCCATCCATATGCCCAACAGGCAATCGATTGGGGTGCACATCCTAGAATTTCAGATCTCCTTCATCAAAACCACAAGCATAGTACTCATAGTCACCTTCTGCTTCTGCATACTCCTATGTGGAAAGTGGGGAATACTGCAAGGGTGAGTAGACAACCGTACTCGCAAGCTTTGAAAACTTAATGCATGATAACTATATGCAAGGCTAAACAATTGAAGGTATAATATGGCTCATTTAGCACAAAGCAATGTTTAACTTTAAATACCACTAGCAATTTCTCAAAGCATCATTTGACAAATGTAGTTGTAATAATTGAAATTTAATATGATAACTAAACAGGTTCCAGTCACCTGACTGGCTCCAACTGCCAAACCACAAGCCGTGAGTTCTATCCGCTCACAGATTCCACTATCAACTAATAACCCGAGAGTTTTATCCACTCACGGATTCCTAAAAAATCATTTTTGCTTAAAACAAAACCATAAAATCTACAATTTGAAAGCGTACCTCGCCCACCCTTGACCGTGGGAATGGTTACATATGTAGTTTTAACTCTGCAGAGTGTGTACAGCTTTATCCACAAGACATGATCGTCTCTTATTGCCATGCAATTAACACACTTCCTTTGGTGTGTCGGTAGAGAAATCATGACAGGGCCTTTATAATGCACAACCTCACTATTAACTTCGCCCGCTAGGGTTTCACCGCTGATAGGCTCAAAAAACCCAGTTCAGAAGCCCCTTTTGTGCATTGCGAGTGTCTCCATCAGGCACCACAGTCCATCAATTGGCAAAGCCAATAATGGGACACACAAATTACTTAGCCAAGTTGTACACATATAGACTTGTGGTTGTACGGTATTGCTCGGTCCATGGTAACACACTCTTCGGTCCTTAATTGATTAGGGTGGTCCATCCACTTAACCAAAACATTCTCGTGTAGCCAGCACCCACCATACATCCATCCGCCCTGGTCTAAACTATTTTTCACTTTATTTCATTTAAATAACAGCGGCAACACCACTTGCCACAACTTCACAAAAGAGTTTTAGCACTGTTTGAAATGATTCCTATAATGGCACAATACCGAAACATTTAAGCTGGACTAAGCAATTCTACCATTCCATGGTACATTACTGATAATCACCAAATAAATAGGTAGTATTATCTAGGGTGACAAAGGTTCACAATGATCAATGTCAAAAGGGTCATAACAATTATGGAGTTTAACTAAACCTTAAGACTATATTTAAAGTACTCTGCATAAAAGTAAGCATGCATAATTTATACAACATATTCATTTTATAAATGTGGGATCAACATGGTCAAACAAGACTTGCCTTCACTACCTTCCACTGGTTCTACCTCCAACTGTTGAATTGATTGAACTTCGGCGACGTCGTCTACACGTGAAACGAGAACAAATGAATAAAAGAAATACCAATAAAATTCAAAAATTGAAAAGAACAGGAATGGAAGGTAGGGCTTGAATTTAGATGAATTTAGAAATTTGAATAACTAGAATCTGAGCTTGGACGAAGGAGAACAGGCCTTCGGAAGTGGCTCGGGTAGGAAAATCAAAGAAAATGAAAAGGGAGAGAGTGTGTGACACGTGGCACTCTATGATTGGTCAGGAATTTTTGGAATTTTTGGAAAATAGGAAAAACAAAAAGAATCTTGGCTGACATGTGGGTCCTCGGTCCATGGTGGATCGGGTGCATGGCGCATGGTGCTAGGTTGACATCACGCTAACATAAGCGATGTTGTTAGTGCACTTTGAACGTGGCGGCATCTCTTCTGCTTCCGGCGCGGCGCGGGAGCTGAAGGAGCGGCATGGGTTTCCAGTGGCGTCGGCGCATGCGAGTAGCGCAGCGAGAGAAGGCAAGCGGCGCAGCGGAGACGGCAGAGTGGCTAGCCGGCGGGGATGGCGACGACGCGGGGAATGGCAGATGCGAGTGGCGGCGTAGGGACGCGATGAAGATGCGGCGTGACGGCTCACAACGTGGACAGAAGGCGGCAGGGACTGGCAGATGCTCACCAGTGCGAGGAACAGCAACGGATATCTCAAAGGTCGGCAATGGCGACGGCGGCAGAATGGATTTCAGCGAGCAACTCGCGGCGGCGGATACGGCAAAACGCGAAGAGGAGAGAGGAGAAAGAGGTGACAGCCTTTATAGGCTCGAACACCGAGGAATCCAGCACGGATATGGGCCGAGCGGGCACGGATTTCTCGGCGGCTATTGCGGGCATTCGGCGGCGGCGGAGTCCGGTGCAGGGACGGAGTGGTTGGGCGATGACGGGTGGGGCCCGAATGTTAGCGGCCTAGCGCGCGGGTGGCTGGCGTGAGCAGGCCAGGGCGGAGCGGGCCGCAAGTGGGCTGAGGTGGACCGGGCCGGCGGATTTCGGCCCACGAGGCTTTTTGGAAAAAGAAAATCACTTTTTGAATTAATAAATTCCCAAAAATTCAAATAAAGGCAATTAAATTTAAATAAATAACAAAAAAAATCCCCAAAAATACAGAAAAATTTCTTGAAGCACAAGGAACATAATTATGACTGAAAATCTTTTGTTTGATTCATATATTAATTAAATTAAATATTTTAATTAATTAAAATTTCAAATTAAGCTTGAATTAACTCGGGAAAAAATCCAAATGGTTCTTTTTGATCTTAAAACTTTTCAAAAGCTCAGAAATTTGAAATGTTACAGTTTTTTCCTCAAAAATTGGGAAATGACACAGATGAAGCGATAGTGTTGTACCATTATGTAGTAGTGAAGACGAATTGAAAGCGATAAATCAGAGCATGACAACGTTCAGAATGAACTATGTAATAAAATGGATTTTACCTTAGAAAGCACTATAAATATTCATATTTTAAGATGATCTTTATCAGACAAACTATTACCTCGATGCATCTATGATGTTTAGATATTCAATTACAAAATCTATAACTGGTTGTGCCTTGCAAATATCATTGCGGAAATATCTAAGTAGAAGAAAATTGTGAACAACATATACTAATGATAGAAGTTCTGTTGAGGGTGTAGGAATAAAAAGGGATCACATACAGTTCTAAATAAAAACCTATCTGTGACATAAAACATCACAAACGATTCTATTTAAAAACGTCTGTGATGTTGTAGTATCACAGGCGGTTCTTGTATATCAAAGACGATATCCAAACCGTTTGTGATATGCTGTTATATTGCTGACACATGGTTACAGACAATTTGGAAAACTGTCTGTGATGACGGTTCCGAACCGTCTGTGATGTTATACTTTGTAGTAATGATTGTATATGAGACTAACTGATGACAAGTAAGATCACAATGTTCTCACATGTGTTGCAAGGTGGGTTGATCCAACTCCATGTTCTCTAACACGTGTCCATATTATTTGTTTGATATTGCCATATCTATGACCCATAAAATATGATCATCAACCAATACATATGATAGTCTATTCATATTTGTCATCGTATGTTTATCGACTAGGGATCACTTTAGAATAATCATCACAAAGTCATATATAGAGTTGTGTCATATATAGAGTTTCACAAACAAGTGACATACTTGCCAATAAATAATAATGACATTATTTAAGGAACAAGATAATAAATCATGAACATAAGGAAATATAATCATATCTATAATTACCTCTAAGGGCATATCTCCAACACTTTCTTCCTCTCAGAACAAAGGCTTGATGTATTCGTAACCCAATATATCCATGCTCTACATAGTAGCTCCATTGTTCTTCTAGTGGTAACTCAATTTTTTTTACAAATTTAGTTGACTGTGAGGTTGTTTGTGCGTGTTGTAATATTTTTCTGTTAGCATCATTTTGCTTAATCAGGCACCTTATATGATCTTTATTTCTTGATGCTACAAATAAAGAGAGTATATGTGTATATGTGCTTGATATTATGAATATTGAGCACAGGGTCCATGGCTGCGCTGTTTGCTGGTGAAGCCCATTTGAGTGGTTTCTTTCTTTTGATCGGCTAGAAGAAAAACTAAGTACTCAAATTGCTATATGTCTATTTGATGCCAAGGTAACTAAAACTCTAGGCTAACTAAATGTTGGTCATGAGATATATTAGCAAGAATTCTTGGCAAACAAATTTAGACAGATTGATACAGTTGATGTTTAGAAAAGAAATATGTGCTAAAAACTGTCTTTCTTTGTAAGGTAATAGAGGATTGTTGTTGGTCCATACCTATCACAACCAATAGCTAATCAACAAAGTAGGTCTTTTTACATGTAGTTCTAAACTGATCTACGTTTCCATCCTTTATACTTTGGTTTACACATCAAAGAATCTGTTTATATTTTCAAGTTCTAGCTCTTTTATATTTATCTACATGATCTTAGAGTATGCATGTTGTGGTAGATTTTAGCGAGGCGTTTGGAACAGTTTTTAGGAAGTTCCTGTTTTTCAGTTGGATAAAAAATCTGTTAAAAGAATAATTAGTCCTGTTTGTTTCGGCTTAGGCTTTTTGGCTTTTGGTTTAAAGCTAGTTTTTTTTTGGCTTAATGAGCTTTTAAGCCGTCTGCTTTTATGCCAAGACATGTTGTTTGGTATCCTGACTGATATTTCTATTAGTGGCGGTTCCAAACAAACCGCCACTGATAGGCGTCTCCTATGTGCAGTTTTGTAGTAGTGGGGTTAGATGGTACATCTTATAGATGAAAAGTCTAAAATACCCTAAATGAGATGGTGGATGAATTCTTAATTTATACTAGTTACATGCCCGTGCGTTGCTACGAAAAACAAAATTGATAACGAAAAATAAAGATTAAAAAATAAAAAAAATATTTCACAAGATTAAACATCTATCTTTAACGCTTCGTTTCTTGCGAAAGCTGGCTAATTAAAGCAACGCTTCGTTTTTTGCGTAGGGCAATTAAGCAGGGCAATTAAGTAGGGCAATTAAGCAAGGCAATTAATGACGTGGGTAGAACTCACCACTGCCACCAACTGCTGTTTTATAATAGTAGAGAATTACATGCCCGTGCGTTGCTACGAAAAACAAAATTGATAACGAAAAATAAAGATTAAAAAATAAAAAAAATATTTCACAAGATCAAACATCTATCTTTAACGCTTCGTTTCTTGCGA
Source organism: Rhipidocladum racemiflorum (assembly GCA_036346355.1). NCBI lineage: Eukaryota > Viridiplantae > Streptophyta > Magnoliopsida > Poales > Poaceae > Rhipidocladum > Rhipidocladum racemiflorum. The sequence continues at coordinate 30,289,687 of CM070571.1, forward strand.
AAGCTGGCTAATTAAAGCAACGCTTCGTTTTTTGCGTAGGGCAATTAAGCAGGGCAATTAATGACGTGGGTAGAACTCGCCACTGCCACCAACTGCTGCTTTATAATAGTAGAGATATGATACATGGGCTTTTGGTTTTTTTAAAGCCCGGCTTAAAAGCCAGTTGTTTGTTTCGGCTTAGACTTTTTGGCTTTTAAGCCGATGAAAAAGCCGAAACAAACAAGGCCTTAGCTATATCTTTACTTTCTTTGAGCAACCAGTTTGGACTAACCAAAGGTAAATGTAGTTAGTGTTTTTTACCATAAAAAAAAAAACAACTCAAGCCCTGTTTGGAGGACTGTGCTTCAGTTTTGGGCCTAAAACTCCCCCAAACAGCCCAACTGCAAAGCTAAGCCACAGCTGAAGCATCCCTAAAAGCCATAGTCGGTAGAGATGTGCTTTTCAGCTGTTGTTGCAATGTGAAAATCTTACAGTATTGCTCGTGTGTTATCCATTATTTTTTATATTTACAAAGTTTATTTATACTCACACTATTGTATTTGTCACTTCCATATGCAGTGACCATAGTGCTTTGGTGCTGATAGCTCAATGTGCGTGTGGATTCATGTTGAGGTCGAATGGTTATGTTCGAATATTCAATGAACACACAGAAAGTTTGGGTGTAAAAGTATCATGGTACATGTCCATGTGAATTGCATGTGGGTTCAGATTGATGTTGAATGTTCATGTCTGAAAATTCAGCTGTCTATGAAAGCCTGTGTCTCGTTTATATACTGTAAAAGCATATTATACATATCCATGTAACTCTTCCTCGTGGAGATATTGTTTCAACATAGATGATGTGGTTTGCATCGTCTCGGTGATGATTTCTGCCAACGTGAATTGCAGGTGCTAGAGACGGCCACAGTCGTAGTCGGTATGCCGACGTGACTCGCTGCCAAGAAGAGCCAAGATGGCCACGCAGACGAGCTTCTTCACAAGCGATTTTGCTCTCAGCAAGGCTCCGATAACGAAACTCTCGAGAGACAGCATCGCCACCCTTGGCCTCCGCTCCCTGACGTACTTCCCAATGGCCGCACTGACCTTCTCGTGCAGTTCTTGCCCGCTGCCTGTCACAGCGTCGACGCCGTCCGGCACAGCCCGCGACAGCGACCGGGCGAGCACGACGGCGTCCTCCAGCGCGGCCGAGCCGCCCTGGCCGACGAACGGCCCCATGACGTGCATCGCGTCGCCGGCGACCGTCGCAGCGCCTCTCCGGAACCCGCCGAGCACCACCCGCCAGGGGGGCTGGTACCACACCTTCGTCACGACTTTCAGCGACTCGGGGTCGCCGCGCCGCACCATCTCGGCGATCTCGGCGGGGCACTCATGGAGCTTCTCGAGCACGTACTCCTTTGCGGCGCTCGCGTCGCCGGCGACGTCTGGATCAGATCACATGCGCATTTCTCAAAAATGTTAGTCCTTCCGAGCCTGAATGACAGCATGATCGATCACCGCGAGCAAGAGATGATCACATCCTCGTACCTGTGGAAGGGCTCGACCTGGTCATGAAGAAATGGACCAGATTGTCATTGACAGGAAAACGTCCGAGGGCGAAGTCATCGTCTCCCAGTCGAAGGAACTCGGCTCCGAACGTATGCCCTTGCGGATAGCTCGTAAATCCAAGGATTATCAAGCGGGGAAGCTGCAACGGAGCGGGCAGTCCCAGGTATTTAGCTACCACCGAGTTCGCACCATCGCAACCAATCAGGACCTGTCAATCGAGATCAATTCAACTGATACATCGCTAGATGCAGATAACGGATAGATAACTCCTGCATATATTGGGCTGTGTTGGGACAAGGCACCTAAAAATTTTTGGAACAATTTTTTTTTCTTTTTTTCTTCTTATTTTGAAACGCAGTTGTTCACCAGCACCAATTAATAGGACGCCAATCACGAACACACAAAAGAAGTAGAAGCGCAAGTAGAAACACACAATGTAGGAAGAAAAGTTCTATCTCTTAGATTGATTTTTCTATACAAGATAATGCCCAATATATAATAGAAAAATTCTTAGAGATAAATTTGGATTCGCCCACTAATAGATAGAGTCCTTCCATACTGGAACAGGGATTCTATCCATTTCACAACACCCCCCTTGAGCAAATGCCTCGTAATGCACATGCCTCATAAAAACTCCTCCCAAAACCCATTGAAAAAAAAATGGGGAGAAAAGAGTACATTGCACTCGCACTCTATCTTACACTAGTTGCCGTATTAAAAACCTTCATACGAGAAACTTTAGAAAAACTCACTAAGGGAAAAGAATACAACTCATAATCTTTAGGATACAAAATATGATCTTCAAGATCATGCAAAAGAGGTTATAGTTCAGGAATTTACTCTCCTCGAACTCTGTAAATCTCTAAGTCGCCTTATTTCAATGACATTAACGCATCTTTGGAAAGTAGATTTTGGTAAACATTTTGTGAATACATCTACTAGATTTTCACATAACTGAAGGATCATGTGGAGGTCTATCCATAATTGTGATGAATATTTGACTTTATTTGAGCAAGGTGTGCTAATATTTGAGTTTGATTTGAATTGAAATTCAAAATAAAGCAATTTGAGTTGTGTTAGTTTCTTGTGGTATTACCGGCCTTTGGCTGGCGGTAGAACCGACTGATGAATGAGATATGATTTATTGTGAGCATTTGTGATGATTATTGGACAATGCTATGTGATAGGTTTTCCTTATCTTTGATAGTTGCAGGACGACGGTGCTGGGTCATGGTGAGGCGAAGGATGACCAGCACTAGACGAGGTGCGTTGGAAGTCCAAACGGTCGAAGATCGCCGGAAGATGATGGAAGACGTGGAGCACGAGGGCGAGGATGAACCGCGAGAGAAGACGAAGGGCATTGAGGACTTCTCCGGCATGTGCTTCATGGCGGACACCAATGTCGTCAGCGACTCCGAGCTGTACAGCGACACGAATGAGGTACCCTCCTACGACTAGCTCAATGATGTTTCTGCAAGCTAGGAAAACTTCTTGCTAGATCTAGAGCTAGGTGTGGAAAATTTTTTGAGTCCACTGGTTGCACCGTTTGGGAGCTATGAGGTGAAAATCGAGCCCCAAACTTCCTAGTCGAAGTTTATGACTGTTTGTAATTCTTGATTTTTCCTGATTTTTTATACGAGGCTTTTTGAGGTGATATTTGGTAGAGTGTTTCACGACTCATTTGTTCATAGGGACAAAAATTCACAAAACTTTTAGAGCAACATAAATCCACCAACCACCTGCTCCAAGCGAGGACAATTCCTGAAAAATCTACTTTTGTTTTTCTAAAAGAGACTTTTGTGATTTGGCTTGATCTTTTTTAGAAAAAAAAGTATTTGAATTGATTCCTTTTTGTTTAAACACTTGACAACCAGAATTGTGATTAAAAAATTCCTCACATGTTTCATGGCTCTCATCCATGCAAACTAGGGGTACACATAGTTGTCTTGTCGTTTCGATTTTTGCGGGTTTTGTGAATCTGAGGAGCACCAGTTTGAAGGAAAATCTTTGGGTGTTTCAGATTTTTATTGCGGGATTGTTTGGTGTACTTTGAGTGGGTGAAAATTTTACTTGGGATCATTCACCCCCCCCACTCTGATCGCCATCTTGATCCTTCAATATCTTAGTTTGCATTATTTTTACGTCACCATTCTTCTGAAGTTCATGAGGATAGAAAAATTTAGGAATAATATGCTTTATGATACGCTTTGTACATAACCCATTTGTATTTGTGCAACACAAGCAGCATTATCCTCATAGATAATGGTGGGGGTATCGACGGTATTATGATCATATGACTTTTGGTTATGGTTAATTACGCATCTCAGCCAAACACACTCACATGAGGATTCATATAAAGATATAATCTCTAAGTGGTTGGTAGATGTAGCTACCAAAATCTGCTTAAAAGATCACCAAGAAATGGTTGTACCACTACAAAAAAAACACGAAACAAGTTTGAGATTTGACTCTATGGGGTTTAGATAGATAGATAGCATCCGTATATCCCACCATGGTTAATTCTTGGTTATTCTGGTAAAATAAACCAAGATCTTGGGTACCATGGAGGTATATGAGTAAAGTCTTGACACCGACACAATGTCTTTTGATTGGGGCTGCACTATGTTTTGCTAGCAAATTTACTGCGAATGCAATATCAGGCCTTGTGCAATTTGTAAGATACATAAATGCACCAATAGAACTTAAATATGGGACTTCAGGTCCTAAGACTTCCTCATTGTTCGTCCTTGTTCTAAATGGTTCTTTATCCGCTTCAAGGGGTCTTACAACCATGGGGTCTTTAAAGGATGAGATTTATCCATATTAAAACTTTTCAATACCTTCTTGGTATAGATAGACTGATGTACAAAAATTATTTCAGGAAAATGCTCAAGCTGCAGATCTAAGCAAAATTTAGTTCTGCCCAAATCTTTCATCTCAAACTCCGTCGTGAGGTAAGCACTTGCTTTCTTTATCTCCTCTGTGGTTATGATGATATTTAGATCATTAACATATACCGAGATGATATAGAATCCATTATGTGATTTCTTTATGAACACATGACAAAATTCCTTCTTCAGGAGGAACTCATTAAGTTGGTTGTACCACATTCTTCTCAACTCTATTAATCTGTATAGCGATCTCTACAGTTTGACGCTATACATATTGCGATTATTAGGATTCAAAATTTTAACCCCTTCAGGGATTCATATTAATATACGTATCCAGTGACTTATATAAATATACGGTCACTACATCCATCAACTGCATTGATAAGTTTGAGCGTGCTGCCGTTAATATTAAATTTTTGAATATTATTCCACTCATTACAGGAGAATAGGTTTCATCGTAATTGATGTCGGGTCTCTACGTGAACCCTTGTGCTACAAGACTCGCTTTACATCTCACCACCTGGATATTTTTATTTCTCTTCCGGACAATCCATTTGATCCTACAGGGAACATTTTTAGGAGATGTTCGGTCAACAGGACTAATAACTTTTCTCTTATTAAGCGAGTGCTGCCTCAATTACTTCTTTTCATTTGACTCAATATGAGCACTTATGGCACTCTGCCATGGACTTTGGTTTTAGATTCAGCTTTTAGCAATTTTTAGAGGTAAAATATGTTGACAATTGTAGTCTTTCTTTATACAATTCTCCTGCATCACTTTAGGGATATATCTTCATTAATTTCTTCTAGCTCCTCGTGATTTCCCACAACGATGGAGTCTGGGTGTTCCGATTTCCCACACAAATATACATTAGGGTTATCATCTTCAGGATGTCTCACTTCAGGGATATTACCATCTCCTAGATGTCTCACTTCAAGGATTTTCTGAACATCAGGTTGAGCTTCTTCCACTATCACAGTTAGTGTTTTCTAATTTGTTTGTTCTCTACTTTTGCAGACATCTCCGCAGAATTGAATCACATGCACCTGGAAGCCCCCCTCATTTTATCATGAGGGTCAAGAGTGGATTCAAAATCCTTTTGGGTATTCCACTCTTTTGTGTGCATATACTGCAAGTATATGATATCTTTTCATTCCTTTATGATCAGTGAAGGTATTTGGCAGATTATTAGCTTATTTGTTGCTGATTTATTATCTTTCGAACTTCAAGTTCGTTCTCTTTAGTGCGTGGATCTAAAGACTCGGCATTCTTTATTGTGGTACTTATCTCCCCCTAATGCCGAAAAATATCCTTAGTACAATCAGTGTACCGAGCCGTGTACAAATTTCTTGTCAGACTCTAGGTATTAAATAATTGAGGGAGATTCATAACCTACATAGGTCCACAACTTCCGGTAAGGACCCATGGTGGTACTCTATGGTGGAGAGATTGACATGTATACAGTACAGCCAAATTTTCGCAGATGGAAAATACTTAGTTCTTTTACACACATTCTACAACGGGGAAATTTCATGATGTGCAGATGGTCTAAGTTGAATTAATACCACAGTGTACAACACTACTTGGCCCCAACAGCTAGTGGGTAGCCTACTATTCTTCAATAGTGATCAAGTAATAAGTTTTTTCTTTTAATTAGTGACTCTGCAAAGCCATTTTGAATGTGTACAAGAGGTACAAAATGCTCTACATTAATTACAAGAGCCATACAAAATGCTTTTGAGGAAAACTCGCTAGCATTGCCTATTTGAATAGACTTTGATCCTTTCTTCTGGAAAGAAGGCTCTTAACAATTTGGGTAATTAATTTATCAAAAGCATGGTTCCTAGTGGATAAGAGACATACATGGGACCATCTAGTAGAAACATCTATCAGTACAATCCTTAGTATCGTAAAGGGCCTAAATTGGTCCACATATTTCACCTTGAATTTTCTCCAAGAAATTTTGTGATTGTTCCCTAATTGTTTAGGTAAAAAGATCTAAATATGAGCTTTCATTTAGCACTAACAGGATATAATGAATCTCAGGTTTAGAAAAATCTTTATGCTATGGCCAGTAGAATTATTAATTATTATTATTATAATATTGAACTCGGGATAACCCAGTCGATCTGACATATCTTAAATATTTTTAGGTTTTCATCGCAACACAAACTTCAAGTTTTATATGTGCATAGTATAACCCAGAAGAGGATGAAGGGAGTTTTTCAACCATTTATTAATTACACCCATTAAAGTTAGTCATGAGTAGGTATTTTGTACCATCCTCTTTCTCTGTCTGCATATGAAAACCATTCAGACCAATGTCTTTATAACTTGAGAGAGTACGACTGGACTCAGGGTGTAATATGGCATTCTTCCAGTGCCAGTTATGAGAGCATTGCTTTCGACGATAGTCATAATATTTCCAATTCACTTAGTGTGGTACAACTATCTTCTAGACAGATGTCCTCCTTCGCCATTGTGTTATATGTTATATATTAGAAGTATGATTTAATAATCAAACAATTGTTGCATCAGAAATAAATTGTAGAATATAGAACAAACATAGCACAATTAATCAAATATACGAGAAATAGCTATTTATTCAATTTTTAATGATAATTGCTCAATAGAAGCGTAGACCAAATATTCATTCAGAAACTAGAGCTAAATTGATAAGGAGATTCATAAGGAATATGTGACATCAACTAGCAAAGTAGAGGAATACTTAGGAGACTAGTCCAGGTCTCAATGTGAGTCGTAGGTGTCCTAGCCTCTTGGGACCCCTCGAACTTACTAATTTCAAGAACCATTTATCACACTTATCAGCACCCGTGTCAACAACAGGTTGAATAGTAAAGTATGATTCAATATTGTTTACCCGGATCTTATTGACCTTTTTTAGTGGATCTCATGCAAAGGTCCACCGCATGCTTTGGGATGTGATAGTTGCATGACCAATAGCTAGTGCATCCATACTTTAAATAGGGTTATTCAGGGTTTGTAACTTTGTTGGCTGGATCTTGCTTCTGCAAGCCCCATGTCCCTTTACCTTTATTTTTTCATTATGGATTGCCTCTTCCCTATCTGATATGTCATTCTTCCACTTATCTCCTTTATTTCTTTGGCCCTTTCTGTAGCCATGGCTATTGCTAGCCTACTGAGCATTTGCACGTGCTTCAGGCATTGCATGACTTCTATTAGGAAGTACATGATGATTCTCTACTAGGAGTTCATTATGCTTTTCTGCTTCTAGCAAAATGCATATAAGCTCAGAGTACTCCTAGTACTTGGTATGATGATACTATTATAACAATATCCTCATGTTGGGGTGGAAGGCACATAATATCTTGTCGACCATTCTAACATTATTAACTTTTTGGTTACAGAATGCTAGTTCAGTGATAATATTATGCATGGCAAAGTTATATGCTATCATAGCCTTTAAAATACTGAAAGTGAGGGAGGATCCATTCGTGCTGTGCTTCTGGCAACAGGACAGGACCGAGTAGCGGCATAGCCGGTGGGGCCAAAGGTGGCGTGGCCGTGCGGGCTCGAGCGCGGCTCGATTGGTGGGGCTGAGTGCGATGCAGTCGGTGGGGCCGAGGGCGACGGAGCATGCGGTGACAGGTTGACGGCGAAGCACCGCAAGGTGTGAAGCCGAGAGGCTGGAGGCCAGTAGTGGCGACAGGCCACGTGGAGGTCGGCGACGGGCACGAAGCCGAGGAGCCCAGGGGGCCAGCGTGGTGGCAGGCACAAGGAGGCCGGCAGCGGGCGCCTCCTCTTCTTTCGGCAAGCACGACGACCGAGGCGGAAGCAGCCTCGTCATCCGACAGGTGTGGAGCTCAAAGGGCACAACGCCATCGAGCGCTGCCGCTATCTTCACCGATGTGGGCTCCACCGCCACTGTTGGGGTGGGAATTGGTCGCCGGTTGATGGGCGCGCTATGGGCACAGAACGCGAGGAACCAGCGAGCGCACGGGAGGGCAACGACTGACAGGTGCACTGCAGGCGCGGGCGGTGGGCGCGTGCGGCCGATGGCAACCTGGCGCGTGCTTCTGGATGCACGAGGACAAGACGTTGCCGGCCGTAGGGCCATTCCCATGGTGGCGCGCGGCCTTCTGGGCCGTTTTTTTCTATGATGATGAATGATAATTTTTTGACCATAATAATAGATTTAGATTAACAAGTAATTTACGCTTAGCAAAAGAACCTTCTGCGGATGCAATTGGCTATTCATATACGATTAGCTTACGTAGGGCTCGTAGCAGTGTGATCGCGTGTCATATGACGATATTGATGTCGTGTAGATCTATACAGGCAGACGATCACGATCGGCCTTAGCAGTACGTCATGTGTTCGTTCATGCATGCAAAATAAACATAGATCAATCTATGGTTAGTATAAAAAAAACAAGATTGATCTACTTGCAAAGAATATAGAACAACAAACGCTGGCTTTAGCTTTGTAGAGCTTCATATTGATAACGTGTTGTGAAACGTAGTTGTTCACCCGCACCAATCAATAGCACGCCAATCTTGAACACACAAATGAAGTAGAAGCGCAAGTAGAAGCATACAATGTAGGAGGCAAAGTTCTATATCTTTATTAGATTGATCTTTTTGTACAAGGTAATGTCCAATATATAGTAAAAAAAATCTCTGGAGACAAATTCGGATTCGCCCACGAATGGATAGAGTCCTTCCATAATGGAACATGTAAATCTCTGGCCTACCACTGAATTTATACCCAAAACTACAACCTTAATAAACAGAATAGGATTCTACTTACTTATCCTAATCCAAACTCCTCATCCTAATCGAATTCTTAATAAAATCTTCTAAACTGATTATAAGATTATCTCTGACATTCATCTCTTTAATCTTGTAACTTCTATTCTTACTCATTATTCTTCATGCTAATTTTTCTTCTTTCTCTGGTCTTGTTTCCTCGCTTTGATCACACCGATCTTTTCTTTCTATTCTTTTTATTCTCTGTTCTCTCTTTTTTTAAACAGTACCCGTACTGTACGCCCGATAGGAGATGTGCTGCACATCCACCGTAGCTCTCTTTTCTTTGTGTCGAACTGCATGCTGCTCTTGATCTGTGACGTTTGCTGCCTCGCCTGCAGGTATTCACGTCGCGCAGTTCCAGCGGCTTGGAAGGAGAAAGCCGTCGTGCGGTCTTTCCTTTTTCTTCCTTCGGCGTTTCTGTTCTGCCGTAGAAAATTCCTTTGCTGTGCAGGTCGCCTTGCTGCGTCCTTTTTCATCTCTTCTATTGCGCCGCCGCCAGAGCCTCTGCCTTTTTTCTCTCTCTCTTCTCTTTGCGATGCCCCTTCCTTTCTGTGTGGCGCTCTCAAAACTAGGTGGCACCTCCTCCTATTCCGATCAGCTTGTGACTTTATAACCTTCGCATCTGCAGCATGAAGCTTCTCCTCGCTCTCTACAAATTTTTCCTTCAAACTAGTTTCATTACAAGTCTATGAAATGCCCCCAAATTTCAAAAGTAAATCGAAAACCCTAATTGAAGTTTCAATCCGAGTTTTATTGGAGTTTAATCATGTTTTCGTTCTTAATCCGGAATTAGGGTTTGGGGGTTTGGAGTAGTTGGGTGCGTACCTGGAGATCCCCGCTTGGACCACAGGTCCTTTGTCTGCTCCAGTGCCGCGTCACGACTGACGCCCCGCGCCGTCCCGTCCTCTCCAGCGAGTCGCCGTCGCCGAGCCTGTCCTGTCACGCTCGCGTCATGCTCTGCCAGCCGCCTGCTCCCGCTCTCTCACTTGGTCGCCGCCTCGGCCCCCGCGCTTGCCTGCTCCCGTCGCCGCTCCATCGCCGTCACCTCCGCGTATCGTCGCCCATGGCGGCAGCTTGTCCGTCCCGCCCCGCACCCATGCCATGCGCGGCTATAAAAGCCGAGCGCGCCCGTCTTCGCCCTCATGCTCGCCCCTCCTCCCTTCTCGGTGAGCACTGCCCTCTCCCTTCTTCTTCTCCCTCAGCCCCGGCCAAGCCGCCGCTCGCCCCGAGCCACCCCGCGGCCGTTCTTCTCCCCGTCGAATCCCTCCCCGAACACAACCCTAACCCCTCCGGCCGATTGGCCTGCACCGCCACCTTGCACCTTTGCCCGAAGCCCTCCCCGACCACCTTCGTCTCCAGCTACAGCCACCCTCGTTCACCCGCCACCGAATCGCCTCCGCCGCCATCCACGCTCGCCCGCTAGCCCTACCCCCCTTCTCTGCTCGATCGATCAATTTCTGTCTCGCTGCGCCTGAACCCCATGGGTCATATGCCCGCGCATTAGCTACCTTGCCCCCGGACCCACGCACCAGCTGCCTCACCCGCCGCGGCCCACCTATCAGCCTCCCCGAACCACTGACAGGCGGGCCCAGCTTATCAGTCGGCCGACCGCGCGAACTGGGCCGGCCCAGTTCGCCTCGCGTGCACACGCTCGCCCACGGGCCGTTCAACCGCAGTGGGCCGAGCCGAGTGCGGCCCAGCACTATTTTCGGTTTTTTAATTTCTTTTCGGATTTAATTAATCTGATAAATCCAAGTTAATTATTCCAAAAATCCGAAAATCCCCGAAAGCTCCAAAAATGGCCAAAATACACTACCTTTACCGTTTCGACCCACTGAGTCCAAATACGACCTCCGTTTCACCATTCGAAGTCCACAAAATTCTAAAAATACACAAAGTGCCCTCCGAACCCTCCTCCAGCCTTTTTCCATTTCGTTTTATTTCCGGTTTTTCTTTTATTCCTTTATTTGTTCGTTTTACTTATTGATCTCGTTCTTTTGTGCTAGACCCGACGTACGTGCAGCAGCTAGAGCCCAAGCAGATCCAGGAGCTGGAGCAGGAACCGAACGGAGACGTGTACGACTACGTCGACTACGACCTAGCTGACCCCGCCTCGCAGCAAGGCAAGCCGCACCCCTTGAACATTTTGAACCAAGTTGCCATGATAATATTATAGTAATTAATTTCTATTGCATTACTTTAATGGTATGTTGAAATATTAAAAATCGATAGTTTAGAATGACATGCAACATAGTTAAACCCAGTTTCGCGTTTAGCTTCTTTGATGATTGATTAGCCATAATTTAACCTTTGATAACCCTAAATGACAGTTATATTCATATCGTAGATAATCATTAATCTATATTTAGTTCACTCAAATTCTTTAAATGAGAAATGAATCGTTGATGAGGAGTTGGCTCGGAGTATGTATTTAAATGTGCTACAATCAGGGGACAGTATTGGATTAGCCACGAGGTGGATGTGAGTCCGATCCCCGGCTGGTGATTAATGCCATGGTTGGTTTCGGTGATTGGTACAGTGGGTACCAGGTTGGTCCGTGAATGGTTAAATGGTTTGGTCTATGGCAATGTAAGGTTAAACCCACTTGAGCAAAGTAAATAACTTAAAATCCCGCTCAACCACAAATCGGATTGGTTAATTTAACCGCCTCCGATATAGATTAGTACATTATGCGTATCCTGGAAAATACTTAAATGGTGATACCATTCTCAGAGGGAGAATGGAGTGCGGCATTCCCAGCTGGGGAATGGCCGATGGGGTGGAATGGGAATGGGCTGGTGTAGCGCCATTTACTGGTTCTCACAATGGAAGCTCCTCGCTCTAGACAGTGGGTCCCGAGTGGAGCGGTTTTACTGGTTAAGGGCTATCCAGGAATGTACAACAAAAGGCTGTGATGATCTCGACCCGGCCGCACGCATTTAAGTTGCATGTAATTCGTACGTGGCATTAATGGTCGTAGATATCTTGTGGGTAAAGCTGAGCAGCTCTGCAGAGTCAAATAAAAATGGTATTCGAATACGCTGTGCTTCCGGTTAATAAAGCTAAATTTAATTAGGGTGAATCCCATAACTGAGCTCAAGTTAGTTCCTTGGTGAATTTTGAGAATGTGGCTTAATGGTGATAACTTTGTGAATGACCCCCATTTTACTATTATTTATGGTTTGTGTTTCAAATGTAAAATGATGTTACAAATAAAATTGCATCCACAATACTTAAATCTTATGCCAATCCAATGTTGATCTCTGACATGTAATATTCAGCATTTCCCGTGCGACTTGATGAGTACGGTTGTGTACTCACCCTTGCTTAACCCAACTCTTTCAGAGATCCAAGAAGCTGAAGTTTATCAAGAGTTCGTAGAGGGCGAGTTGGTTTGGTTTAAAGGTCTTAGTCTTTTGCTCAGGTTTGCCTGTGCGGTGTTTTGGATGTAATCTACTTAGGGCCCAACCACGACTCCTTTTGTAAGAAACTCGGTCGTTAGGCCTTATATTCAATAAAAATATTTGGATTCATCTTTTATCTAGCAATAAGTGCTTGACTCCTGACAGCTAATCTTCAGGAGAATTCTAAAGGGATATAAACCTACTCTATATCCTTTACCATCTCACCTATAATTTTCAGGTTGTTTTCATCGGTTGTTTTCATCTTTATTGCTCGTACCAGAAAACGTCAAGTTAGTTTCGTTCTCTTGCTGACATAGGTATCAAAAACCGCCCCACTTTCGTACTACTGTAGCACTGATGCCTGACGTGGCTCTCTCTTTTTCACATGTTACTTCTTGGTTGGGGTGCTGTACTGTCTGCACATCGCCTCCTGATTCCTTGCTTGTACACTACCGCTGGACACTTGACTTACGCCTCCGGTTCTCCGAGGAGCGTCCACGTCATTGATTTTTGCAATTACACTGCTCTTTTTTTCTTTTCTTTTTTTGGGGCTGGTCATTGTTTCTCCGGTTCTTGCGCCGACGGGAGAGACTGCTGTACTGGACTTCCTTGCCGCACGGAACGTAGAGACGGCAACGGGATCCAAAACTTGAAATTTAATGAGTATTTATTCTACTAGAGGTAGTTATGAACTATTTTTATATCTACAGATTTATTAATAGGTAAAGTTACTACTTAGCGGGTAGAATAGGTATAGATTCTTTTTTGCTATTGTCCGTACCTGTTTACCTATGGACATGATCCACTAATGATCTGGTCTAACTGCCTAAGGTCTAATTGTGCAGCCCAACTGATCAGTCCATCAAAATCTCTAAACCCTAATTGCCTTATAAGATATTTTGCCCAAGGCCTAACTGTGCACTCTAGTATACTCCTAATATTTAATTTTTAATTTTTAATACGGATATCCATAGTGTTTTCATTGAATTGATTTATAATTTTGTACCCAGTGCGGATATAAGTATTGTAGCAGGTGAATTTTACTAACACGGGTACGAATACAGGGTGATGATTCCCGTCAGGTAGACCATTGGAACGTCAACGCTGGGATGTGTGCTGCCGCCAGTAGCATCTCTCTCTTCTACGTGTGTAGTCCTGTGCTAGGAACTTGTGCCTTCTTCTTCTTAATTAGATCAACTAGACTCTAATACCAATTATTGAAATAGGACATCCAAAATTTTTTGAAGCAATTTTATTTTGAGAGATGGTTCTATGTTTTTTTTTAATTGCACAAATATTTAAGTATGAATGGAGGGCATGATTTACGCAATTTGTATGAAAGAAAAAGCATAGAAGCATAGCTCTCTAGTTTACCTCTCAATTTATATCCAAAACTTCAGTTCTAATAAATAGAATAGGATTCTACTTCCTGATCCTAATTCAACTCCTCATCTTAATCAGACTTAAATCAAAACTCTAGACCGATTATAAGATTATCACTAATAGGCTGGATGTGTGATCAGAAGCACTGCAAACCTGATTACCTTGGCCTTGATGGTGCTGCCATCCACTGTGGTAAGAACGGCGCCATGGCCGGCGGAATCCGCATCATCGATCGCTGCAATGTGACAGCCGAAGCGGACCGTCCCCGCAGGCAAGTTCCTGGCCAGTGCCTCAACCAGATCCTTCCTTCTCAAGCATCGGAGCTCCTTACTTTTGTCAATAGATTGCAGCAAGTTACTAGTGTATGTGTTGGTACTACTCTGCAGGTTAGACTATCTCTAGTAATTTCTCTTCATTCCATTCCCTTCGCTATTCCCTTCTCCAGTAATTTATAAAGGGATTGGAAAGATAATCCCTTTCTATCTAGATTCCCTTTTCAAATCCCGTTCGAAGGAAATCGCGAAGGGAATCCGTTGGAGCACTTAGAATCTGTTTGTGAAGCGATTTGGAGACTGAAAAGAAGCTACCGGAGATAGTCTTAGGAATGGACGTGCGGACCAACCTGACAGGTAACAGGGTAGTCTTGTCCTGCCGCCGCGACACGGTTCGGTACCTGAAATGCCAGCCGCATAACAAACACAACTGATTCTGAATTCTGCTATCTGACGTATATTAAGAACGAGAGGTTGCACTGCACTGGGGAGATCGGTAAGGCTGGGAAGGCCCACTCGGTGACAAGGGTGGCGATCTCCCTGAGCTCTGCAGCAACTCCCAGTTGGTCCAGAGCTCGCCATCCATTGACATGAACGCCAATGGCCACGCCGTCTGCTCGTAGAGTCTCGGATTTCTCCAACACGAGGCTAGCTATCCCTTTCCTGTATGCAAGCCAACGGCAAGTTGTCAAACTGTCTCGTTGAGTTGATGTTCGTAGCGCCATACCACTTCCAAAATGGCACCAGAGAAAAGTAAATATTTGACAAGAAGACATCCGTTGCAGTCCAGCGACGAAAGGTGGAAAAAAGAAAAAGGGGAAAATGGGCAGCAAGTGGTTTCACCGGTGAAGAGCGAGAGCGGTGGCGAGGCCGCAGACGCCACCGCCGACGATGACGATGCCATGGACCTCCTCCATGCCTTCTTCCTGCGTTGGCTCCCCCTCTACGAGCAAGTACTTAAGGGAGGTGTGTACTGTGGCCCCCCTACTGCTGCAGGGAAGAAGATGCCTTCTACTTCGTGTAAGGGAACGTGCATTTTGACCCTTTGAATTCTCCAACCAATGAGGGAGCGCCGACGGCGTAACCGGCATAAATAAGTACATTAATTGGCACCTCGACATTGGCTCTGAAATACATCTTCTATCGCAGCCGTCTCCATCCAGCGCACACCATTAGAGCTGACCAATGGGCGTACTTTTTTTTTATTGACAGATTGGATCTTGCCTGGCCAGCCTAGAGCGAAAGCCATTATTTTTATAAAAAAAATATTGAGCACTGTTTCTATGCTTTTTTCTCTTAAGGGCATCTCCAATGGTGTAGTCAACTACTAGCTATAAGAAGTGTACATGTCATCTATAGATAGCTAATAGACAACCTCTCCAATGGACTAGCTATAGCATTGTCTACAAAATTAAATATGGACCCATATGTAAGAGGTGATAACTGTCTTGGAATCAGCTATAGCCTGGCTATAAGTTAGTAGTAAGCATATATCTCTCTCTTCCTTTTCTCTCATCCACCTAAGCAAAATGCTGAGTTGGCACCCTTATAGCTAGCTGAAGTGGCACCATTGGAGATGCCCTAATATAAGTTGTATAAATCTTAAAGCAAACGAAGAGATAAGTAATCACTATTTACCATTCATTCATATTTTAATATTTATATAATTTTAAAAAAAAAACATAGAAACACCTCTCAAAAATATTCTATCTGTAATCTAACTTCTCGCAAATTATCTCATCCGAGCGGCCCGTCCCACCATAAATACTATGTATCCCCTTCGTCAATTTTTTTTAATAACACATGTTTTTTGAAAATTTCAAAAATATATGCCGGAAAAAAATTACAGAAATATACACTTGTCGCCTGTCGATTGGGCGACACAAAAATATCACTGAACCAACGGGCGACAGTAGGCCACGTCGCACGATGAAAGGGCGATAGTAGTCTATGTCGCCCCATCAACGGGCGACATGCTAAAACAGCCCGATGAACGGGCGACATCCCCCTGTCACCGTACCAATAGGCGACAGAGACTCAGCCACAGTTTCGGAGAATTTTTTATAAAAAATCATTTTTTATTTTCCAATTAAATATCTTTTGCTAGGAAGCTTCAAATCGAACGAAATAAATTTCTAAATTTTTATTAAGCTATAAGGATCCAAATTATCTAATAAAAATTACTATGTTTCATGCAAATTGAAATTGTTTAAATCAAGTTTACTTAAAGACCCTTTTACGTATTATGAAGAAACTATACAAACCATGGCTCAAAAAATCATGAAATAAATATCACTTATTCCTAGGGTCTTAGATGTCCCATTTTTGAAAAAATATTTAGGAATGAACTTAGTTGAAAAAACCAAATAATTATAAGAAGCCTCTCTTGCATGAAACGGTTAAACCTTTTTGGCAGCCCGAAAAATATCACGTTTAACTGTAATTTTTTTGAAAAAATGGAACATATTTGCTCTTTGATATATGGATTACCATATTCTGAAAAAATATTTTATTTACACATTTCTTTGCATCTAAATTCTACTAGTGCAATAACCCTAAGTATTATAGTCGACAACAATGAAACGCCTAAGCCTTCTCGGCACCCCATAAAATATCATGTTTAACTGTAATTTTTTTGGAAGAATGGAACAGATTTGCTCTTTGATATATGGACTACCATTTTCTGTAAAAATATTTTATTTACACCTTTCTTTGCATCTAAATTCTAATAGTGCAATAACCCTAAGTATTATTGTCGACAACAATTTTATTGCAAAACGAGGGTGAGAGAGGAAGATTAGAGAGAGGGCAATTCACAAATCAGATGTTACTGTGGAAAATAAGGTAGGCTACACTAGGGGTGAAAACGGGTCGAATATGGTCGGATAGTAGGTGATCCCGTATCCTACCCTAATTATTTTTACTTGAATACGGATCGGATACGGATAGTTAAAAATCAGGTACGGATACGGGTAACGGGTATCTATAAAAGGGTAGAAAACGGGTACCGGATAGTATACGGACGTGCATAATACGGATATCGGGTAATTAGTCGGATAGTATGTGAATTGTGTAGCATTAAAATTTATGATAAAAAATAATCCGACCAAAGTATATACCGACACAAATAATACAAAACATACGGTTGAACTAATGCGTCAAAAAGCATAAACCATATAACATAGCGCTAGCACATAACAATATACAAGTATACAATATAGGACATCTTCATATAGCAATCCATACAATATATATAGCACCATATATATATATATATATATATATATATATATATATATGTGTGTGTGTGTGTGTGTGTGTGTGTGTGTGTGTGTGTGTGTGTGTGTGTGATTTTTTTCGGTTGCTCAAATGAAAAACTTGTCAACATGAAAAAGATGTGTCTCGAAATTCTCTACAACTTTCATATAAACCATATAATTTTTCGAAGATGGGAAGACATCCAAAAAAAGAGAATTACTGCATGTTGTGATTTCTCTGTAACCCTTTCCAATTTTCTTTGATTTTTTTGTTGCTCAAATGAAAAACTTGTCAATATGAAAAAGATGCTTCTCAAAATTCTCTACAACTTTCATGTAGACTACAAAAATTTTCAAGCATGGGAAGACCTTCAAAAATGCGAATTACTGCACGATGACAGAGTTAGTTGCCTGTTGGGCTTGGGCCGGGTACCCAATTTTTAAAATTATCCGGGTACCCGTATCCGACCCAAAAATCTGGGTATTTATCGGGTATATGCTGTCCTGTATCCAACCCGTATCCGTATCCGAATTTTCGGGTATAATTTTCTCCAGGTACGGATACGGGTCGGATATTACCCGACCCATTTTCACCCCTAGGCCACACTCTTTATTACGACTTAAAACTGAAAAGAGTACTACGAATAAGGAAAATAATAGTTACAACTAAATGTCTACTGAGGGCATCGAGACCACTTCCCCTTCGCTCATGCCTCCAGTGGGACTTCTCTGGCACAATGTGCCCTCTCTCGCTTTCTCTCTCTCTCTCTCTCTCTCTCTCTCTCTCTTGGCTTCCTTTTCCTCTGCTTCCTTTCTACGTGCCTGCTCGCGTGCGGCATCACACTGCTCTTGTAGCTGTTGCCTGAGCTCCTCGTCCCGGTTGGCTTGATCAAGGAGCCTTTGGTCCTCGAGGTTGATCTCCATGTCAAACCACTACACAAATTCACACAGTGGAGGAGGCGACTACATGATATATAAATTAGCAAAGTGTCATGTAGAAATATTATGAAACACGTATGATTATTACCATCTGGCGATTCTTTAAGCTCTTCTCCAGCGGGTCGAAGGCGTAGTTGCGGCACTTCCAATACCTCCTCTTCTAAGTTGTAATTTCCCAAGAGGGAACAAGCCTGCAAGAAACTCCGCACAAACACATCAGTGGGATAGCTCCAGGAGGTAGGAAGAGGTCATGGTACGCTAAATTGCGTAGACAGCCCGAAGTGCCTCCCTCTTCCTTTGCTTTCTCCTTTCCCTTTCCACTTGCACGCCTCGGCATATTCGGTTGATCCTCCACTTGTTTTTATTCTTTGCTCCCTCTCTTTTTTTCTCTTCTCCTTCTCTTCTCTCTTCTCTCGGTTCTGCCTTTCCTCTTGGTCTTGCTTGGTGACAAGGAAGGCAGGCGGGTGGTATGAAGGGCAGCATACTACCTTATATAAGGCACCCTCCAATAATTGATTTATTATATATCGGCCGTTCGTCTGAAAAAGTGGGCTGCAGTGTGGTGTCGTTGTAGTCTTAAAAAGCGGTGGGTGGCAGGGTGTTATCACTTCGCTCTGCGATCGCCAGTGTCTTGTTGCTTCTGAGCTGGGCAGTGCCTTGTTGCTTGGTGGTGTGCAGAGTGTTGTCGAATCAATTTGAGAAAGTTGATAGCAGCGTGCTATCACATCGCACTGAGAAGGATGTGGTGTGCGTTGTCCAATTGTCCACTTTGGTCTGAAAAAGTGGGCTGCAGCGTGTTGTTGACTCATGTAGGATCGAAGTATACGAATATAGCAATCAGAGGGGGGGTGAATGATTGTGCGGAAGCTAAAACCAAATTCTTGATCTACTAAAAGTTCACCCCAAAATAGAACCAAATAATTGCCTCGTATTCGACAAAAATAGAATGACAGAGGTTCGGTAAAACGCGAATTCCCGGAGATCCAACCGTCGAAACGATCTGAAATTTGGACACAAGAAACTAGATTCCAATACGAATCTAACTCAAAAAGAATCAGCTCTGTCGGACTTACGGATCAAAAGTTATGAACCTCGCAAGCTTGCTGTAACAGAAGATAACGAGAATTAATCTAACCAAAACTTCAAGATTAAACAAGAACGACAAAAGTTTAATCAACTAAACTTAGAGAAACCCTAAATCAATTCTCTAGAAAGGTTTTGATGAATCAAATCAAGATGAACCTCAAAGAACAAAAACCAATCTAGAACCAGAACAAGCATGCAACCAAAAACCAAAACAGAGACACTGTAGCAACGCGGTTACTGTAGCACGCAAGGATCTGGAAGAATTGATCTTTATTTCTTTTGTCTAAAGTACTCTCATCAAAAGAGTACAAACCCTAAAAACTGAGCCCAAGCTCTCAATGCGCTCAGCTCTACTTGATTCGATTGATGCCCTTCAACAGGAGACACCCCTCCTATTTAAAGGAGCAAAACACAAGGAGTTCTGAATACAATTCCTAATCTAGAAGGAGTATGTATTCAACACAACTCTTCTTGGCCCAACCTGGCCGAGTACAACTCTTGCACGCGTATGGCAACCCTACCATACTCACATGACTAACACTTTGCACGCGTATGGCCACCTGCCATACTCACGTGACTAACACTTTGCACGCGAATGACCTCCTGCCATTCTCACGTGACTAACCATTCTTCATGTGCACCATTCTCTTAGCCCGAACGTCCCGCATGACATCCTTGACCACCAAGACCTCAGTTCCTCCCTGAACCTAGTCCCGAACCTCAGCTCCTCCATGAACCTAGTTCCGGTCCCGTCATCGACCACATTCGTCTTCGAGCAATACCAGCACATGAACAAACCACAAAACAATTCCGAGCACAAGTCCACGACTTGACTCACATCAATCCATGCAAATACTCACACGAGCATTGCATAAAGTCCACTTCAAGCATCATGGAATTCTCACAAATTTCATAATCTCAAAAACAAATCAAACACAATTCCAATTTTGCTCAAAACCCTAATCGAGCAAAAACGCATTCACGACGGACCAAAAAATATGGTCCGGCGTACACATGAAAAAGTCACTCAAAAAAACCATTCACGACGGACCAAAAAATTTGGTCCGGCGTACATGTAAAACTTACTGTTTTTAAGAACTTGGTCCCGAGCAAAAAACCTTCAGAAGCACAATTACGACATACCAAAAAAATGGGTCTGTCGTACATGGGAAAACGAGGTTGCCAAAAACATGTGTATGACAGACCAAAAAATTTGGTTTGTCCTACATGGGAAAAACGAGGTCGCCAAAAGCATGTGTATGACAAACCAAAAAATTTGGTTTGTCATACATGGGAAAAACGAGGTTGCCAAAACCATGTGTATGACAGACCAAAAAATTTGGTTTGTCATACATGGGAAAAACAAGGTCGCCAAAACCATGTGTATGACAGACCAAAAAATTTGGTTTGTCATACATGGGAAAAACGAGTTCGCCAAAAGCATGTGTATGACAGACCAAAAAATTTGGTTTGTCATACATGAGAAAAACGAGATTTCTTGTACAAGCGTAAAAGCATCAAAATCACGTTTATGACAGACCAAAAAAATTGGTCCGTCATACATGCGAAACTCACTGTTTTTGGATGTTTGGTCTGGCGCAAATGCAAAGTCTCTGTTTTTGGATGTTTGAATGTTTGGTCCTTCATGCAAGCAATTTTGCAAGATTAATCCTAACCATTTTTTTAGCACAAGATCAAGCCAATTTTTCATCACATGATTCACAACTCAGTTCGAAAAAGTGTGTTGCAGCGTGTCGTTTCACTCTGAGAAAGCGGTGGGTGGCAGGGTGTTGTCACTTTGCTTTGAGGTCGGCAGAGTCATGTGCGTAGGTTTGAGATGGGCAGTGTTTGGTCACTTGCTGGTGTGTAGTGTGTTGCAAAAAGATTAACTAAGTCCATAAGATTAAAAGTACCAACAATCGAAATACAAAAGTGCATAGAACATATTTGGAAAGTTTAACTAAGTACATAGGATTTCTACCAACAATAAAAAGCATAAGAAACTGCTGCCGGCCTCATTTCTGGGCGGCTTCTCGCGGATGTGCAGGCCTCCTCCGAACCTAGCCCTGCGAGTACGTCAACTGCATCAGCGCGCGGTGGGCCCTCTATTGTCTAGTTGGAGGTGTGGCTACCACAGACCAAGAAGGCTGCGTCGGTGGTGGTGCTCCCTGCAACTGTGATGGCCCAGGCTCATATGGATTAACGAGGAACCTCGACACGTCGTCCTGCTCGTAGTCCTTGTGATCTAGATCATCAGCCTGCTCGTCCTGCTCATAGTCCTCATAGTCGTCAGGTGCAGGTGGAGCTATAGGTAGGAACCACCATGCCTGTGTACCTGTAGCAAATGAAGAATTGTTGAGAGCATTCAAAAAGTGATTGCAAACATGAAAAGTGCATTTCAGTACTCACCTTGAGCGTGTCCAGCAGCTCGCCCGCTCGTAGTTAGCGGCGTTGTGATGGTGGCACGAGAGGCTGTAGCGTGTGAAGATGTAAGTGCAACTCCCCTGCCTCCCCCAAGCGGCACACCATGAGCCACATCGGGAGGTTGGCGGCATCCTGCCAACTCAAGGGCGCTCCTTGAGCCATCTCAAAACCTCACGAGCAAGGAGGTCACCTCTAAGCCACTGGTCAAGCGTGAAATGAAGCTCCTTGAGTCCTCGTATACCCGAACTAGCATATTAGTCGAAAAAAGACA
Organism: Rhipidocladum racemiflorum; assembly: GCA_036346355.1. NCBI lineage: Eukaryota > Viridiplantae > Streptophyta > Magnoliopsida > Poales > Poaceae > Rhipidocladum > Rhipidocladum racemiflorum. The sequence goes on from CM070571.1 coordinate 30,311,953, forward strand.
TCACGAATTAGTTACCACAGTTGCAAACTAAGTGTACATGAGATTGTACACATGACACAACATACTGCATAGTGTAGAGTCGAGTCTGTATGGGCGGGATACGTGTCTCCCACCCTGGGAACGTGTTTGGGAGGATCCGGGTCGGCGTGTACCAAACGTAGATGGGTACAGGAAGTGTACAACGTCAGTAGGCATGGTACGTCTGCAGGTCGTACGCCACATCATCAGCATGGATATCGTCCAGGGCTCCTCCACCTCTGCGTACGGCATCTAGTGTACGTGGTCATCGGTGAGGTGGTCGAACGCAGCGACAAACTGTGGGTAGTCCATCCGCACCGTCCTATGTGCCCACCTAGGTTGCAGTGATGACAGAACGTTACCGCTAGTACTCACAAACGTTAAAGCAAAAGTATCAAAATCGTGATTGCAATATCTTACTCGTCGGTGGCACCAGATGGTACCCATGGTCGGACTGTCGACGTTGTCATCGCTTGCATGCTCAAGTGGCCGCAAGTCGATGTCGGGCCACCCGATCTGGAACCTCTCGTATGCCCATAGTTGTACCAGCAGTGGACATCCTCCAAAGGTCGAGCCAGCGATCCATGCACAATCGTCGCAGAGCGCATGGTACATGCTGCACAGCACAGCGAACCCCCAAGAGTACTGCAGCATGTAGTCAAGGGGTGCGTCCATGATCTCCCTTGCAAACTGGACAAGGTGCCTGTCCACGCTATCCCGATGGGATCTCGTGAACATGCACCAGCCAAATAGCCACAACAGGTACGCCTCCAGGTGGTGGCTCACCCTGTACGTCCATAGGCTCGACGATCTACGCCAGCTATAAAGTTAAGATCACTTGTTATTTTAAGCAGTATATGCACAATTAAGTTTTAAAGGCTAGTTGCATACCATGAACTGTCGAAACCACCGTAGTGTCAGACCGTGTGTACTGCTGAAGGTTCGGTACACGGTAGGTGGTAGCACACCATGGAACCTCTAAGTACCTCCTAGCGCCATGTCGGGTTGACGTCCTGGGCCACCACAGGGTCACTAGCGATCGGGAGGCCGAGGAGGTACGAGATGTCCTCCAAAGTAATCGCCATCTCCCTGACGGGTTGATGGAAGGTGTGTGTCTTTGGCCTCCACTGATCGACAAGAGCGTTGATTAGGGACCTGTCGAACGGGAACCGGCGACCCACGTCCTCCACCATCCGGGCGAGTGGTAGCAACCCTGAAGCTCGAATCCTACGAAACAAAAAAAAACATGTAATTGATATCAGTACAACACAAATCATGATACTACAACAAACATATTTAGAAATTTAAATACTAATATGTTACCTAGGGATCCAACGAGGATCGAGCGCACAGGAGTACTGTGGTGTCCTCGGTCGAAGTACGCCGAGCTACACAGGATCCCCACCCTCCTCTGGAAAAGCAGTGGTGAAGTGGGAACGGCAATTCGAAGGGCCACTCGTCGTCTCCATGCTGGTGAGCCATACCTACAAATTACATAAATTAAAGTTATAATTAAAATGCAAATAGAAACAAAAGTGTACGAAAAACTATACAAGCATCACAACAATATGTTGAAACAAATACGCACATAAAGTTGTACAAGCATCATAACAATATATTGAAATAATTATAATAATTTGTCAAGACACAACACTCACAACTACATGGAACATGCTTACAGGTAGGTAAAAAACAAAATTCACACAACACACATTACATCGATAAAATATAAATTTGACATATGGCATGTGATAATTCAAATTTCTTCTCATGCGGTATGGTGGCATCATGCAGCACTCCTAGCAGCGGATGATCCTTCCCCCACCGTCATCATGCAGCACTCCTAGCAGCGGATGATCCTTCCCCCACCGTCGGATTGCTATCTCGTCATTCATCTTCTTCGTTTTGTGCATGACAGTTCTTGAACGCATGTCCTGTTTGGTTGCACAATGAACATTTCTTCATGCATTTGCTAGCTTCTGACTCATCCATACCATTCTTGATATGCCTTGTTTTCCGACACTCTGCTTTCCATCATACTTTTTGTTAATTATAATGTTATGCATGGAAACCGCACCGAACACCGAAAACCGATTATAATGTCATAGCTTCGATCAGCTATCAATATTCGTTCGTCTGTTGTCTCTGTCATTTTGCCAAGAATATATATATACTCCACATATATAGAAGGACTTTGGTTGTGTAGGTGAATGGGTGCTATGTATGGAGCAACACTTGCTAGCGACCTACGTACGTAGCGCTCTGATCTTTTCTACGAACATATGCAATGATAATTTACAAGACCTGTAAGTTCACAAACAAGCTTAATTAGTATGTAAGTAGCGCCTCATTCATCACAGACGATTTTATATACACACCGTCTGTGATGAGTCCAAGGCATATCACAGACGGGTTTATCTACGAACAGTCTGTGATGATTTCCTTATCACAAACGGTTTGAAACACGAACCGTCTGTGATAAGGGTCCGACATATCACATACTGTTTTATCCACGAACAGTCTGTGATGTGGGTCAACATGTGAATGTGGGTGCCGGATGGAGGCAAGTCGTTTTTCCCACACGGTGCAAGAGGGGGCTTCTGTACTGAGTGGATGGAACCCTAACAGCAGTGAAACCTCAGCGGGTGGAGTCGGGTTAGATTATTGCATTATAAAGGCCTTGTCATGATCTCTTTGCCGTCACACCAAAGGAAGTATGATAATTGTGCATGGCACTAAGAGATGATCATGTCTTGTAGGTAAAGCTATACACCTCTGCAGAGTGTAAAATTATTCAACTAGCCGTGCCTACGGTCAAGGGCGGGGCAAAGAATGCTTTCATATTGGTAGACTTTGTTTTTGGTTTCAAAACTGTGATTTTGGGATCCCAGAGTGGTTAGAACTCCCGGATGTGTTCCTAGCGGTTGGAGCCAGTCAGGTGGTTGGAACCTGTTTTGAATCATGAAGGATGGAGTCATTTGATGGATAATCTTGATCTTGTTGGTGGCTGGAACCTTCACTAGATTTATAAACAATTTCAGTTATACAAAAAATTGTGAAAACTGCTTTGTGAAAATTATTATTAGTAACGACTATTAAAATCTGGCTTTGAGCAAAGGAACCATATTAAGCCATCTTTGGAAAGCCCTACATAATGCATCTTTACCAGACTTGCTGAGTACATTTGTTCTCACATGCTACACTCAATTTAATCATGAGAAGCTGTTGAAGATGCTATAGAAGATGGTGGGTTCTACGCCATGGAGTTCGATGAAGTCAAATCCAGAAGACTAGGCGTGTGATCCTCCGTTGTCTGCCTGTGTAGTTATTCAGCTTTACCTTTTCGTTTTGTTTCCGCTGCTGTAAGACTTAAGGTCATGTGACCTACTATTGTAATAAATGGCCTTATGGCTGGTACTTAATAATTATTCTAATATTTTGTTCTGTTTGGTCATGATTCATCACTGTGAACTGTGTGTGCTAGCGTTGATCTAGGACTAGCACAGAAATACACAGGGGATCCCGAAAAGCAGTTCCGGGGCCCCACATTTCCATATATGGTGGTCGCTCTTACTGTACCCGTCTAACTAAGTCCCTACCAAGATACTGGGATGGCACTTCTTTAAGTACTTGCTGTTAATAGCTTTGGTGGATGACTCTCCTTCCAAAGTTTCTAGTATGTTTGAATTGCCTTGCACCAGCCGATTGATTTTATACGGCCCTTCCCATGATGGCGATCACTTCCAGTACTGACTATCTTTTGTCCCGATAGGCAGGATAGTTTTCCACACTAGGTCGCCCTCCTCGAATAATTTTGGCACAACTTTCTTATTGTATGCTCTTGCTACTCTGGCCTTGTTCCTTTAGATTTGTTCTAGTGTCTTGAGCCTCAACTCTGTCAAATCCTCTAGATTATTAGCTAGTGCACTTTTATAGTTTTCAGCCGATAGTGAATCCTGTTTGGCTGTTCTGAGTGAGTTTATGCCGACCTCTATAGGCAGCATTGCCTCTTGTCCGTATACTAGTTGGTAAGGTGACACTTTGGTGGTGCCATGGCATGAGACTAGGTATGCCCATAACGCGTCAGCCAAAGTTGTGTGCCAGTTCCTAGGTTAGTTGGCAATCTTCCTCTTAATCATCTTAATCAGCGCTTTGTTTGATGATTCCACTTATCCATTGGCCTGGGCATAATACGTTGAAGAGTTCAACATCTTGACCCCCCAGATCTCTGGCGAAACCCTGAAATGCTTCGGACATGATGTAGGATCGATATATATTAGTATAGCAATCAGAGGGGGGTGAATGATTGTGCGAAATCTAAAACCAAATTTTTAATCTACTAAAAAACACCCCAAAATGAAACCAAATAATCGCTTAAGTTTTCAGCAAAAACAGATTAGATGCATTTGGTAAATCAAGAATTCCCGGAGATCCAATCGTCAGATCAATCTGAAATCTGAACACAAGGAACTAGATTCCAATATGAATCTAACAGAAAAAGAATCATCTCGATCGGAATTACTGATCAAAAGTTATGAACCTCGCAAGCTTCATGTGATAGAGTATGATGAGAATAAATCTAACCAGAACTGTAGCTCGTAGAGAGGCTTGAAGAGCTTGATCTTTATTTCTCATTGTTGATCTGGTTACAGCACTCCAAACAAAAGAGTACAACCCTAAACCTTGGCTCTTAGCCCTATTGCGCTCACATAAACAGGAGACAACCCCTCCTATTTATATGAGCAAACCCAATCTGAGTACGCATGCATGTCCACTTGGTCCAACATGGCCCAATACATACAAGCTACCCCAAATGATTACAACTCTGCACGTATATGGCCACCCTGCCATACTTACGTGACTAACCAGCCTCCATGTGCACTGTTCTCTAGCTCAAACATCCCGCATGACATCCTTGACCACCAAGACCTCGATTCCTCTAGAACCTAGTCCCGAACCTCAGTTCCTCCATGAACCTAGTTTTGGTCCCGTCATTGACCACATTCGCCCTCGAGCAACACCTGCACATGAACAAACCACAAAACAAAATTCCGAGCACAAGTTCTTCCCAACTTGACTCAATTAGTCCATTCAACTACTCACACGAGCATTGCATACAAATCAACCCAATTGCAAAACCCTAACCCGTGCATATCACGTTCATGCCGGACCAAATCATTGGTCCGGCGCACACAGGGACTAAACCCTAGAAAATCACTTTCACGTCGGACCGAAAACTTGGTCCGGCGCAATCCACGGCGTACCGAAAACTTCGTCCGGCGTACACATCAAACTCTTGGTTAAATGAAGAACTAGTCCGGCACAAAAAGGTTCAATTTCATGTTCACGGCGGACCAAAGGAAAATGGTCTAGCGCAAACGTGCCACGCTCAGTTTCTTCAAAAAATGGTCCGGCGCAAAAGGGCTCAAAACCACGTTCACGGTGGACCAAAGAAAATTGGTCCGACGTACATGTAAAACTTTCTGTTTTGGTAAAACTCAGTCTGGCGCATATACGAAATCAAACCTCAAATTGCCGTTCACGATGGACCAAAATTTTGGTCCGGCATACATGTAAAACTTTCTGTTTTTGTAAAACTTAGTCCGGCGCAATTGCCTCAAAATCACGTTTACGACGGACGAAAAATTTGGTCCGGCATACACACGAAAACAACTCTTGAAAAAGGAACCATTCACGTTCACAGCGGACCAAAAATCTGGTTCAGCGGTGTTCACAACGGTCTGAAAAGTTGGTCCGGCGTAAACGTCCAACACTCGGCGTCTTCGAGAAATCAGACCAGCAAAAACACGTTCACGGCGGACCGAAACACAATTGGTCCGGCGTAAACGTCCAACTCTCTGGAACTTGAAAATCAGTCCGGCGCAACGAGAAAAAAACCTCTGTAGCTTGAAAGCACTTAACCATGCTATCACAAGCATATCAAAAGATCATATGAGATAGCACATGCACAATCACCACATATGCCATGAGCACAAACACTTTGCAATGCCAAATGCATCATTAAGCCAATTTTTCATCACATGATTTCACACATAAACACAGTGCCTTGATCGGTCGTAATGGTTTGTGGGATCCCAAACCGATAAACAATGTGTTCCTGTACAAAAGCTATTACTTCGGTACTCGTGACTTTCTTCAATGGGATGGCTTCGACCCATTTGGAAAAATAATCTGTCGCGACCAGGATGAGCTTGTGCCCTTTGCTTGAGGCAGGGTAAATTTGCCCGATTACATCCATAAGAGCATCTCCAGCAAGGGCCCCCTAAAACAGGGCCCCTATTTTAGATTTAGAGACTCCCCCTATTTTTTGGGACCCTGTTTTCAGAGCACAAGTCCAGCAACAGCCCCTAAATCTCATCCCCTATTTTACTTTTTCTCCTATTTTGACATATCCGCTATGTATAATCTTCATTTGACATCACGAAAATTCAATCAAAAATATTTGTAATACATAAAACATAAGTGTCGACGATTGGGGAGCAGGCCCCCGCCGAGCTTACTTGTTGGTGGAGGGACCAACTGCGACCCCTTCTCACGTGATGGGATACTCAGAGGAGTGACTCACTGGACTTCAACGGGCAAGGACACTGTGATTTACCCTGGTTCGAGCCTCTCAAGAAGGAGATAATAGCCCTACTCCAGCTCGTGTATCTTTTCGTCCAGAATGTGTGTCTGTCCCCCTCATGGTGGGGATGCTTTTATAGCTTACAAAGGACCAAACTCCGCAGGTCCCCACTATCCGCACGATTGGACCACGTCCAATCGTGGCAACTGGCAGATCCTACAACTCCGCCACGTTCCCGCGGAGGACGTAACGGGCTAACGGAGGTTACTGTACCAGTGGTTACTCCCACCGACCTCGAGATCACGTCAGGTCGGCCAATACCCAGCGCCGAGCTCGGTTGCCTTATACAAGCTCGAGCTCGTAATTGGCCAGAACACGCGACCTTCTCAGGTCCCAACTAGATCGTCCTTGGGAACGACCTCCTAGTGGCTCGGGCGGGAGCGAGCTCGGCCGTTCGTGGCACCCGAGGTAATTTATGGGAATTACCCAACCCCCCGACAGCTAGCCCCCGAGGTTCAAGTGGGAAAAAGGCCTAAGGAAGGCCTTCCCCTTGGGCCTACCGTCTACGAGCATGTCGGATTTGCTGCGGCGAACAACTGCCGCGACCACCGAGCTATTAACCTCCTCCGGGAACGAGCCTTTTGCCTCAGCTCGTCGCGCTTCGAGCGAACGGATGCGGGCCCCTCTCAACGGTTCCTTCTCCCGAAAGCTTTATTCGGGCATTTTGAACCGTCCTTCCTGGGGAACTGTCCTTTTGGCATGACAGTTTTGATTCGTGCGCCCACGTGTCGTCCCCTGGGTGGCGAACGCCTTAACTGCTCTCTGCGCCTCTAGGGCTCCCTCGACCATAACAGCGGGAAGCCCCTTCGCTTTCCTGTTCCCTGGAGGGATTTTTAAACACCGGAGGGAACCCTAGATCCATACGATCTTTCAGCAAAAAAGCGCCTCCAACGCTCCCTGCTTCAGCGCTCATCTTTTCCCTCGATCACCTTCTCCGCTCTCATGGCAAAGTTCGGCGCCAGCAGGCTCGACGGGCGCAAACTGGGGATCCTTGAGCGGGCGAAGTACCTCGATGCCGGCTCATGGAGAGCCGCCGGTGCCGAGGAGAGCCCGCAGCCGGAGGAAGGGGAGATCGTCTCCACCGAGCTCTATGCCATAAACGGGCTTCGGACGCCCGAAAGCGAGTTCGTCGAGGCCGTACTCGCCTTCTGCGAATGCGAGATCGTTCATCTCCACCCCAATTCCACTCTTATCGTGGCCATCTTCGCCCATCTCTGCGAAGGGTTCGTGGGCGTCGAGCCCACCCCCAGTCTCTTTTTCCACTTCTACACTCTCTCGCGCACCGGCACGCCCTCGCAGGCCGGCTGCCTTTACTTCCGCCTCCGACCTACCCGCCCGTACGAGTATCCGAGCTTTACGCTCAAGGACTCGGTGTCGGGGTGGGCCGACTCTTGGTTCTACCTGAGGAAAGTGGAGGGCAGCTCGCTTTCCTACTCCGGCGCCAAGGGTCGTGCCGTCGAGACGCCCCGACCTCCCGTGCAGCCCGAGGAGGAGAAGGTGCTCATGCTGATCCACGAGCTCACCTGCTCGGGGCTGTCTGGTCGGGACGTCGCCCGGGACTACATCAGGAACCGGGTGTCGCCCCTCAGGAGGAGGGTACACCCTTTCTTCAAGACCGAAGGGTGGCAGGACATCACCCGGGAATCACGCTCAGGTACACCACCGCTCTCGATCTTTACTTTGAAAATAAAGGATATTCGACCTTATTGCTCTTTCTCGGCTGGTAGCAGCTCCACAGGAGGACTGGGTGGACGCGAGGGTGTCCGAGATGTTCGGCACCCCTAAGGCCAAGGAAATCTTAGAGGGCCGCCAGATCCCGAACAACGTCCTTAACCGGACCGAGGCGGTGAGTCCCCTACCTCGGACCTCCTTTTTTCGAAGGTTCGTTCAGGCCGGGTTTTTCCTGAGGTTCCCTGACCTTGTTCGAGCCCACCTGCGCAGGAGAAGGTTGCCCTCGAGGTCGCCGTGGCCCAGCTGGGACCGCAGCTGGCGGGACGAGGTCAAAAGACAAAGAAACAGGCGGGTCGTAAGCGCCACGCCCGATCTCCGTCGGCCATGCCGTCCCCGCCTAGGCGTTCACGCAGGCACCCGGCTGACGGCGGCCACCCCGCCAAAGACTTGGAGTATGCTGATCGGCAGGAGGTGAGCGAACTAAAACTGTGGATGGACGAGTACACCAGAAAAAACCCCGAGCTGATGGCTCGTTTGCGTCAGCTTGCCGCGCGGGATAAGAAGGAGGCCGCGGCTGCGGCCGCGGCTGGTCCAGCGTGGAAGGAGGAATCGGAGGCGGATCGCGGCCCTTCAGCAGAGCTTCAGCGCGTGAGCTCGAGCTCGACCCCTGGACTGCGAGGAGGAGAAGGACGAGCCGGACCCGCCTGGTCCCGAGATCCCGCAGTCGCTCGGCCGCGCCCAATCGCTACCAACGCCGACCATTTCGAGGCCGGCTTGGGAGAGGTCGACCCTCGCTGCCAGGGCCGACAAGGCACGCGCAGATATGGCTGCCCTCCTTGTTCGCGCCCGAGCCCAGCTAGAGGACGCCGAGCGAGGTCAGCTTCTCATTCCTATATCGTTTGTCTCCTTCCCCCTCCGGCACCGCACTAACCCACATCGTCTATAGTGGGTGTGGCAAATCTTGAGTTATGGGATTTCAAAGCAATGGCTGATGATATTCTTGACCTCGTGCTAGAGAGGGAGCTCGCCCGGGCTGCCGAGGCCGTCGTGGGCGATGAGGTCGAGGTGGGAACTGAGGCCGCGGAGGCCCAGTGTAACACCCCAAAATTTTGCTTTTCTTAAATTCATGTGTGATTTGGCACTTTGGTGAATTTTTAGAATTTTCTGGAATTTATTTGGATTTATTTGGAATTTATTTGAATTTATTCCATTTTGAAATAATTAAAGAATTTAATTTTGCAAATAAGATTTTGTTGGAAATATTTTATTTGAGTCCAAAATGATCCAAAATATTTTCCAGAATTTTTCTGGAATTTTTCTGAGTCATTTGCTATTTTTAATGAATTAAATGAATTGCTGGGAATTATTTTAAATATTAAATCGCTGGAAAATCAACTCGGGTCAAGTACTGTTCATCCGACCGAGCCCGAGTCAGACTCGAGTTCGAGTCCGACCCGAGCCACGTGACTCGACCGAACCCACTCCTAAACCTAATCAATCCCAACCGTTGGATCAAGATCCAACGGCTGAGATCCGCCCGTCACGGTTGAGCCGTGTCCGACCGAACCCGTTCGCGCCCGGTCCGATCGGGGCCGCTGATCTGGACACGTGGGCGGTTCTCGTGCCGTCTTCCCCACCGAGTCCGGCCGGACTCCGCCCGCCGAGTCTTGCGCCGCCAGAATCGACTAGGGCTCCGCCGAGCACGCCTCCGGCTATTTAATGCCCGGATCGCACCCCAGACCGCCGTGACCTTGCGCTACTTTTGCCTTAGCTTGCTAAACCCTAGCACCGCCGCTTGCTCGGGATTGCTCGCCGTAGTGGCTTAGGGTATTGTGGTGGTTTTCTCACCTTCCGCCGCCGTCGCCGTCGCCGAGGAGAAGGAGGCGAGCAGGATCCCGAGCCAAGGCGACTTCGAGCGTGACCACGCACGTCGCCGGAGGAGCCCCGTAGCGCCCGCGCTCTTGGTCATCGTCCCGTCTCCGTGCCCAAGCCTCGCCGTGCCATCGCCGGACCAGCGAGCTCGGTGAACCGTCGATCCGGATCGGACGGTTGAGGTGAGTTCACGTGTTCCAAACCCGACAGATGCGGGCCGTTGGATCAAGATCCAGCGGTTCACAATCGCCACGCGTCGTAGCGGTGCTATTATAGGATTAGATCTGGACCGTCCGATCTAGATCGAGCGGCCCACGATCATCGAGTAGTTTTAACGTGTTAACCCTGGATCCAATCCGCGCGTTGATTTTCAAACCAACGGCCGCGATTGCGCCACGTGTCGGGAGATGGACCGACGGTCAGCGCCAGACGCTGGCGTGTGGCGTGTGTCCTCGACACGCGGGCCCCGCATGTCGAGGGCCCACACGCCACCGCGTTTGCGTGAGACCCGCGACCGACAGTGGGTCCCACTGTCGCCCACACCCGAAGCCGTGGGCCGGTCCACCGTGGACCGAACCGCGCCGTGAGTCGAGCCCATGAGCCGGTGGCGCCACCGCCCAATCAGAGGCTGCCACGTGTCCATGATGACGCAATAATTAATTTCCGAAAGAAAATGATTTATTAATTCGAAATAATGATTTCAGATTTTGTTTCAAACTTCAAACGCTTATAACTTTTGCGTTTCAACTCCGATTTGAGTGATTCAAATTTCTAAATTTGTATAAAATTGAGATCTACCTAAATATGAATTTTATTTAATTTTTGACTAAAGTTTTTCTCTGTAATATTATTTAATTGATTATTTAAACTTTAAATAATTATAACTTTTGGCGTTTTAACTCCGATTTGAACGATTCCAGTTTCTAAAAATCCAGAAAATTATGTTCTCTCTGTTTATGGATTTTATTTGGAGTTTTGGGATGTTTTTGCCTATTGTTTATTTGTGTATTTGCTATTTGCACGCTTTACGAGTAGACGTTGAAGTGCCTAAGGATTCGAAGGAGAAGTATTGACTCAGATCCAACTCAAGACCAAGAGCAAGTACTTTTTGAAGGCAAGTTGTGCTTTGACCATGTTGATCCTATTTGAAATCTATTTTGATTTAAACTATTGCATGCTAGTTCAATTAGAAAAATACTTTAAACATGGGGTTAGATAAATACCAATTTCTTTGTATGACACCTTGATTATTTAAGTATGTGCCATGACCCTTGTCACCCTAGTTGTGGTTTACTAGTTGGACATAATCAAATTGCCAACATGGGATTTAGACCGTTGTAGTATCTTGCTTAGACACACTTTCGTGCTCATGACATGATTTTGAACAATCAAATGTTAATATTGACTTAATGATATATTGAACCTGTTTTGGAAAAGTATCATGTGATGTTGATAGCACGTGGTGCATGGTAATCAAGCGGGGTTTGATAAACGATTTCGGCCAGGGCATGTGGCAAGAGTAATCAGTGGGCGGTTGTGGCATCGGGGATGTTGATTTGGTTCTTCGGGTAGTCTTGCCCTGGTCACTCTAAGGACTTAACCTTGCAAGCCTTTGAACTGGGTCATACTTGCAACCACATGGTGGAATGGGACGGCCCTAGTTGACTAAGTCGCTAAGGACTCACTTGTGGAGCCTCAGGTGTCAATTACACCGTTTGTGTGATTGTGCAGGGGAGCGTGTCGTGGTCGTGGGCCGATACCCATCTAACGGTGTGTTGGTCCCATACTTCGCCTTGGCTAAGGGAAGGGATGGTGTAGAGCACCTGACAGGAGAGGACCACTGTGTTGTTTGAGGCTTCCGAAGGCTTTATTCTGAGGAACTCGCCTTTGTGGTGTTTGACTGTATCTTGTGGGTAAAGTGCATAACCTCTGCAGAGTTTAGAATCTATTCGAATAGCCGTGTCCACTGTGATCGACAATGCTCGGGATTACAGTCAAGGGTTAGACTTTCTGAAAATAACTTGGATTTGAAAGTTGGGTTGGTTTAATAATGAAGATGATGGAAATGTGGTTTAGGATGGGGAAAATGTTTATTAAACTTCTTGAAAAGTTATTTATGCTTTACTTATTTCTACTGCTTTCGAATCTACTTATATTACTTTGCAAATGCTGTTTACTGCAAATATACCTTAAGCTATTCCTTTGTACCAAGCCATGCATATAGTATATTAGCTTGCATTCTGTGCATGACTTGCTGAGTACCAAGTACTCACCCTTGCCTCAACACAATATCAGTTGAAGAAGAGATCGCTGACTTTGGAGGAGGAACTCCAAGAGGATCCGTCTACTTAGGGAAGCGAGCCCAGTCAGTTGCCTGTGGTATACTGGATGGCGCCACGAAGTTTATTTGATTTTCCGCTGCTATTATTTCTCTTTTAATAAGTTTCGCCTTGCGAGGCATACATTTTGTAACTTGGCCATAAGGTCGAGTGACCAGTTTGGTTATTTAAATAAAGTACTTTGATAATATCGAATGGTATGATTGTGATATTTACCGATGTTAAGACTGTGTGCACTAGCGCGTTCCTGGACTAGTGCTGAATACACAGAGGGTCCGGATTTGCAAATTCGGGGTCCCGACAGAGGTGGTATCAGAGCCATACTTGACCGTAGGCTCAACCCTAGCTAGAATGGTCGTAGTGAGGATAAAACCTATTTTCTAAAAGCTAAAAGTTTGTCAAGATAAGAAATGACATCTCGACTTATCCCCTTCTCTCTTTTCTTGTCTCTTGCTGAAATTTTCCCTTACCTTGTCACAATTTAAAAATTCCGAGTTCTTACGTAAAGCACTCTTGTGACAGATGGAGGAAGAGTTCAACTACGTTGATCTGGGAGTTGGTCACGCCGCGGAACTTTGGCATATGCTCTGAGACTCTCGGAGATTTTGAGAAGCCGCAATACCAAGTGGAAGTGATCGGACAAGCGGGATTGATCAAGGCTTGTGACGTGAGGATTGAGGTACTGCTAGGAAAAGGGCCAGGCAATCGCCCGATACAACTGACCGCCAGAGATCTACAATGCAGATGGGTATCCAAGAAGTATCACGACGAGCAATGCGGCACATTACCCGTATCTACGCCAGAGAGTTGGAAATGCGGTGTTCCGTTATCATCCGCGTAGCGATAACCTTCTTGACCGAAGGAGATTCGGGATGAGGATGCCACGGTTACACGGTTGGCACGATTTGTCGTCGCCAGGAGGATGTATTAGATAATACAAGCAAGGAGCTACGAAGGCCCGCAAGGAGATCACGGCAGAGAAGAACGAGATGGCGGGAAGCTCAAGAGTATGTGGCACACCTTCTGCGAAGGATTGACGAGTTGGAGATGACTTTGTACGGACCGGACCCGAGCGCGATTGAGCTACACGAGCCAGGATCCGGAGGAGTCGGATCTCGATGAGGACACCGCTTCTTCGACTACCACAGATGACACAGATTGCTTTGGACATGGCGATCGTTTCGGCGCCTATGCCGCAAAGATCCGTACCAGGCCGTGGAGGTTTTCGATGAGTGAGCATAGGTTCTATAGTGAGACTCCTTCGCCGAGTCAAGTCACGAATAAAGAGCCACCCTTTAGGCGTTAGACTCGAGTTAGTTCGATTTGGATTTGCTTTGTTTTGCGGAGTGTGCAAGATGTGTTGCAAGGCCCTTAGGCATTGTAAGCAGCCATACCAAGTTATTAATAATAAAGTTGGACCTTAAAGTTACCCCTTTCGCCCGCATAAGTTCCATATTACTTGTCTATTCTTGTTTCCCTCTCATCTCTAAACCTAGAGCAAATCGACAGATGGTGAACACCCGTGGAAACTTTGGAAGCAATGGGAGTGGTTCTCGCCCAGCAGAAAACCCCAATGATGGAGCACCAGCACCGCCACTGGATATGCAGAATTTGGAGCTTTTCTTGCTGCCTGCACTCGATTGATGCATGCTATGATGCAACAAATGCAGCACGTCCTTTGCTCAGGCCACTTTGCTAATCAAGTTAATCGGGGACCACGCCGTAACACAAGACCGCCGAGTTCATGAGAACTCACCCACCCACTTTCTCCGGGAATGCCAATCCATTGGAGGCCGATGATTGGTTAAGATCAATCGAGAGGAAGCTACACATAGCTCAATGCATAGGAAATGAGAAGGTACTCTACGCTTCTCATCAATTTGGAAGGAACATTGCCAGAATGGTGGGAGAACTTCTGTGCCCACTTTGAGAGAACCCTCAAGATATCACTTGGGAAGAGTTCACAATGCATTCCGACAAGATCACGTGCTGAAGGAATCATGGACCTTAAGAAGGAGGAGTTCAGAGCACTAAAACAAGGTAATCGGCCGGTGGCCGACTACTGAACAAGTTCACACGGCTAGCGCGCACGCTTTGAGGATGTAGCGACAGATAAATCGAGCATACCTCGTTTTATGAAGGGACTTAACTCAGATTGCAAGTAGGATTGATCACCCACACCTTTCCAGATTTCCAAGAGTTGGTGAATAAGGCGCTCATTCTTGAGGACAAGCGCAAGGAACTGGATGAGAACAGAAGCGCAGGATGCAACAAAGAAGGATCACGCCAGGAACGCAATACCGAGAGTTGCACCAAATCAATTCTTGATTCCAACCACGAATGCAACAAGGACACCACCCCCAGCACCAAGACACGCCAATCGTAACTACCAAACCCCACCCGCTAGAAACGCTACTCGAGCGATCGGCAAAGGAATGTGAGACGCTACAAGCTGCAACGAGCCAGACACTTTGCCAACAGCTGTCCAAAGAAGACAGCAGGAGTGACCCGATTCGCTTC
Organism: Rhipidocladum racemiflorum; assembly: GCA_036346355.1. Taxonomy (NCBI): domain Eukaryota; kingdom Viridiplantae; phylum Streptophyta; class Magnoliopsida; order Poales; family Poaceae; genus Rhipidocladum; species Rhipidocladum racemiflorum. The sequence continues at coordinate 30,327,019 of CM070571.1, forward strand.
AATCTAGGAACCACCCAGCTAGGACGCCCGGCAGGAGCCACACCCTGCAGGCCGTGGTGAGAGGCCGAGTCAACCATGTCACCGCAGATGCGCTACGAGAATGCTACGGACGTCGTCTTTGGGAAAGTTACTTGTTAACTCAAGACTGCAACGGTTTTGTTTGACTCGAGCTTAGCGATTCGTTTGTTTCGCAAGGCTTTGCTACTAGAAATGATTTGAGGATTGCAAGACTTAAGTGCATGCTTTTAGTTCAAACCCTGGTTCGAACTCCGAGCGAAAGTAGGATGTTCCGGTGAGAATACTAATAGGTGGAATAGAGTTCCTAGCAAACCTTATAATTTTGGAGACCGGACCTTAGACGTCATATTGGGAATGGATTGGTTATCCAAGCACAAGGCAGTATTGGATTGTGGACGAAGGACTATCTCAGTTGAGAGCCCGTGTGGGAAGACGGTAGAATTCCAAGCCACTGCAGTTAGAGATGGACAGTTGATGGTTAACGGTACCAAGGCAATCAGCATAGATGATGTCTCAAGAGTGAATGAGTACCCGATGTTTTTCCCGAGGATCTACAGTATGCCGCTGACGGGGACATTGAGTTTGTGATAGAGCTTGTACTGTGCAGCACCGATAGCAAAGAGACCCTATCGGATGTCTACCGAGGAGTTGGTAGAGATGAAGAAAGCTTGACTAGAAGAGTTAATGGAGAAAGGATTTATCGAGACCAAGTTAGTCGCCGTGGGAGCACCGCTTTGTTTGTCAAGAAGAAGGGCGGGAGTTTCGGGATGTGCATTGACTACCGTGCACTCAATGAAGTCACCGTGAAGAATAAGTATCCGCTACCCGGATTGATGATTTGTTTGATCGGTTGAGAGGAGCCGGAGTTTTCTCCAAGATTGATCGAGATCGGGATACCATCGATTGAAGATCCGATCGTAAGATATTCGAAGATCGCATTCTCGTCAAGATATGGACATTACGAGTTCTGATTATGTCCTTTGGGTAACGAATGCGCCCTTATTTCATCAATAAGATGAATAAAGTGTTCATGGAATATTTGGACAAGTTTGTAAATGCGTGTTCATAGATGATATCCTAATCTACTCCAAGACAGAGGATGAACATGCCGAACACTTAAGGCGAGTTTTGGAAAAGCTGAGGGAACAGCAACTTTTCGCCAAGTTCAGCAAGTGTGATTTTTGGAAGGACAAGGTGGAGTTTCTTGGACATGTAATGACCGCAGAAGGAGTCGCCGTAGATCCAAGCAAAGTAGAAGCTGTGTTACATTGGGAACAGCCAAAGACGGTGACCCAGATTCGGAGTTTCCTTGGAATGGCAGGATACTACCGCCGCTTCATCGAAGGCTTCTCGACAATTGCGAAACCTCTTACGCAACTGCTGAAGAAGGAAAAGAAGTTTGCATGGACGCCAGAATGTGAGAAAGGATTTCGGGAGCTGAAGAAGCGATTGACGTCAGCACCGGTGTTAGTTCTACCGGATGTTGCTCAAAGCTTCGATATTTATTGTGACGCATCGCGCCAAGGACTTGGATGTGTGCTGATGCAGAACGGAAAGGTCGTCGCTTATGCATCAAGGCAGTTGAGGCCGCATGAGGAAAATTATCCGACACATGACTTAGAGTTAGCTGCCGTAGTGCATGCTTTGAAGATATGGCGTCACTATCTGATCGGGAACAGATGTGAAGTATATACGGATCATAAGAGCCTTAAGTACATATTCACCACCGGATCTGAATATGAGGCAGAGGAGAGGGTTAGAGTTGATACAGGACTAGACTGTTGGAATCCAGTACCATCCGGGAAGGCCAACGTAGTAGCCGATGCTCGAGTCGGAAAAGCCATCACCGTGAGTACGCGTTGCTAGCCACAAGTCGGGATGAGTTATGTGAGGATTTTCAGAAAATGAGGATTGAGGTAGTACCTAGCGGATTCTTGGCCGCATTAGAAGTAAAGCCTACCCTAGAGGATCGATCCGAGAAGGACGAAGGATGATGACAAGATCCGCAGGATTAAGTCCATCAAGGAGGAAGGCAAGGCAGAGGACTTCAAGTTGGATGAGCAAGGCACGTTGTGGATGAAGGATCGCATTTGTGTGCCTAACAAAAGGAGTTAAAGCAATCGATTCGGAGGAAGCCCATAACTCCAAGTACTCAATTCATCCTGAAGCGCCAAGATGTATCGGGATCTCAAGGAGAGATTCGTGGCCGAGTATGAAACGTGAAGTTGCCGAGCATGTTGCATTGTGCGGCGTATGCCGAAGAGTCAAGGCAATGCATCGAGACCAGCAGGATTGCTACAACCGCTGAAAATACCCGAGTGGAAGTGGGAGGAAATCGGAATGGATTTCATTACCGGTTGTCGAAGACTCAAGGAGGTTATGACTCCATATGGGTTATAGTGGATCGCTTGACTAAAGTAGCCCATTTTATCCCCGTGAAGACCACTTACTCGGAGATAAATTAGCGTAATTGTACATGATCGAGATTGTCTGTTTGCACGGAGTGCCAAAGAGGATTGTATCAGACAGAGGTACCCAATTTACCTCAAGGTTCCGAATAAGTTGCATGAAGCCATGGGAACCCGTTTGAACTTGATCTGACTTATCATCCACAGACGGATGGAGACAGACCAGAAAGAGTCAACCAGATTCTGGAGGATATGTTGAGAGCTTGTGCATTAGCTTATGCTACCTCTTGGGATAAGAGTTTGCCGTATGCCGAGTTCGATTACAACAATAGTTATCGTGCTAGTTCTGAGATGTCACCTTTTGAGGCCTTTGTATGGTCGACCTGTCGGACGCCATTGAATTGGAATGAGACCGCGAGCGCCGTGTCTTCGGGCCTGATATTCTTCAAGAGGTCAAGAAGCGGTCGCTATGATTAGGGAAAGGTTGAAGATAGCCCAATCTCGATGTAAGAGTTATGCCGACAATCGCCGAGATTTGAGTTTTGAACGAGAAGACTTTGTTTACCTCGAGTTACGCCTCTCGGGGAGTTAAGAGGTTCCATGCCAAAGGGAAACTTGCACCCGTTATGTTGGACCATTTAAGATTTTGAGTCGCAGAGGCGAAGTTGCCTATCACCGGAGTTGCCACGATCGTTAGCGGAGTACATGATGTATTCCATGTGTCCCGATTAAAGAAGTGTCTCCGAGTTCCCGAGAGCAGACACCGCTAGAGTCAATTGAGTTGCAAGAGGATTTGACTTATAAGGAGTATCCCGTGAGGATTCTGGACACAATGGATCGAGAAACTAGAAACAAGTCAACCCGTTTCAGAGAGTTCTGGAGCAACCATGAAGAAAGCGGTTTACTTGGGAGCGCCAAGAGGATTTGAAGAAAGAGTTTCCAAACCTATTCTCAGAGTGAGCCCTGAATCTCGGGGACGAGATTCTATTAAGGGGGGGAGGTTTGTAACACCCCAAAATTTTGCTTTTCTTAAATTCATGTGTGATTTGGCACTTTGGTGAATTTTTAGAATTTTCTGGAATTTATTTGGATTTATTTGGAATTTATTTGAATTTATTCCATTTTGAAATAATTAAAGAATTTAATTTTGCAAATAAGATTTTGTTGGAAATATTTTATTTGAGTCCAAAATGATCCAAAATATTTTCCAGAATTTTTCTGAGTCATTTGCTATTTTTAATGAATTAAATGAATTGCTGGGAATTATTTTAAATATTAAATCGCTGGAAAATCAACTCGGGTCAAATCGTTTCATCCGATCGAGCCCGAGTCAGACTCGAAGTTCGAGTCCGACCGAAGCCACGTGACTCGACCGAACCCACTCCTAAACCTAATCAATCCCAACCGTTGGATCAAGATCCAACGGCCGAGATCCGCCTGCACGGTTGAGCCGTGTCCGACCGAACCCGCTCGCGCCGGTCCGATCGGGCCGCTGATCTGGACACGTGGACGGTTCTCGTGCCGTCTTCCCCGCCGGAGTCCGAGCCGGACTCCGCCACAAAGTCTTGGCCGCCATGGCAATCTAGGGCTCATGCCGAGCACGCCTCCGGCTATTTAATGCCCGGATCGCACCGAGGACCGCCGTGACCTTGCGCTACTTTTGCCTTAGCTTGCTAAACCCTAGCAGCCGCCGCTTGCTCGGGATTGCTCGCCGTAGTGGCTTAGGGTATTGTGGTGGTTTTTTCACCTTCCGCCGCCGCCGCCGCCCGAGGAGAAGGAGGCGTAACCGGGATCCTCGAGCCAAGGCGACTCGAGCGTGACCACGCACGCCGCCGAGGAGCCCCGTAGCGCCGCTCTTGGTCATCGCCCCGTCTCGGTGCCCAAGCCTCGCCGTGCCATCGCCCGGACCAGCGAGCTCGGTGAACCGTCAGATCGGTCGGACGGTTGAGGTGAGTTCACGTGTTCCAAACCCGATTAGATTCGACCGTTGGATCAAGATCCAGCGGTTCACAATCGCCACGCGTCGTAGCGGTGCTATTATAGGATTAGATCTGGACCGTCCGATCTAGATCGAACGCCCACGATCATCGAGTTGTTTTAACGTGTTAACCCTGGATCCAATCCGCGCCGTTGATTTTCAAACCAGCGGCGCGATTGCGCCATGTGTCGGGGAGATGGACCGACGCGGTCAGCGCCAGACGCTGCGTGTGGCGTGTGTCCACGACACGCGGGCCCGCATGTCGAGGGCCCACACGTCGGCCGCGTTTGCGTGAGACCCGCGATCGGCAGTGGGTCCCACTGTCGACCACACCCGGCCGTGGACCGGGTCCACCGTGGACCGAACCGCGCCGTGAGTCGAGCCCATGAGCGGTGCTGACGCCACCGCCCAATCGAGGCTGCCACGTGTCCATGATGACGCAATAATTAATTTCCGAAAAGAAAATGATTTATTAATTCGAAATAATGATTTGATTTTGTTTCAAACTTCAAACGCTTATAACTTTTATGCGTTTCAACTCCGATTTGAGTGATTCAAATTTCTAAATTTGTATAAAATTGAGATCTACCTAAATATGAATTTTATTTAATTTTTGGACTAAAGTTTTTCTCTGTAATATTATTTAATTGATTATTTAAACTTTAAATAATTATAACTTTTATGCGTTTTAACTCCGATTTGAACGATTCCAGTTTCTAAAAATCCAGAAAATTATGTTCTCTCTGTTTATGGATTTTATTTGGAGTTTTGGGATGTTTTTGCCTATTGTTTATTTGTGTATTTGCTATTTGCACGCTTTACGAGTAGACGTTGAAGTCTGGGAAGGATTCGAAGGAGAAGTATTGACTCAGGATCCAACTCAAGACCAAGAGCAAGTACTTTTTGAAGGCAAGTTGTGCTTTGACCATGTTGATCCTATTTCGAAATCTATTTTGATTTAAACTATTGCATGCTAGTTCAATTAGAAAAATACTTTAAACATGGGGGTTAGATAAATACCAATTTGCTGTATGACACCTTGATTATTTAAGTATGTGCCATGACCCTTGTCACCCTAGTTGTGGTTTACTAGTTGGACATAATCAAATTGCCAACATGGGATTTAGACCGTTGTAGTATACTGCTTAGACCTGCTACGTGCTCATGACATGATTTTGAACAATCAAATGTTAATATTGACTTAATGATATATTGAACCTGTTTTGGAAAAGTATCATGTGATGTTGATAGCACGTGGTGCATGGTAATCAACTGGGGTTTGATAAACAGTTTTCGACCGGGGCATGTGGCAAGAGTAATCAGGTGGGCCAGTTGTGGCATCGGGGATGTTGATTTGGTTCTTCGGGTAGTCTTGCCCTGGTCACTCTAAGGACTTAACCTTGCAAGCCTTTGAACTGGGTCATACTTGCAACCACATGGCTGGAATGGGACGGCCCTAGTTGACTAAGTCGCTAAGGACTCACTTGTGGAGCCTCAGGGTGTCAATTACACCGTTTGTGTGATTGTATGGGGAGCGTGTCGTGGTCGTGGGCCGATACCCATCTAACGGTGTGTTGGTCCCATACTTCGCCTTGGCTAAGGGAAGGGATGGTGTAGAGCACGAACCTGAGAGGACCACCTGTGTTGTTTGAGGCTTCCAAAGGCTTTGTTACTGAACTCGCCTTTGTGGTGTTTGACTGTATCTTGTGGGTAAAGTGCATAACCTCTGCAGAGTTTAGAATCTATTCGAATAGCCGTGTCCACTGTGATCGACAATGCTCGGGATTACAATCAAGGGTTAGACTTTACGAAAATAACTTGGATTTGAAAGTTGGGTTGGTTTAATAATGAAGATGATGGAAATGTGGTTTAGGATGGGGAAAATGTTTATTAAACTTCTTGAAAAGTTATTTATGCTTTACTTATTTCTACCGCTTTGAATCTACTTATATTACTTTGCAAATCTTTATCGCAAATATACCTTAAGCTATTCCTTTGTACCAAGCCATGCATATAGTATATTAGCTTGCATTCTCGTGCATGACTTGCGAGTACCAAGTACTCACCCTTGCCTCAACACAATATCGCTTGAAGAAGAGATCGCACGACTTTGGAGGAGGAACTCCAAGAGGATCCGTCTACTTAGGGAAGCGAGCCCGATCGGTTGCACTGTGGTATCTTGGATGGCGCCACGAAGTTTATTTGATTTTCCGCTGCTATTATTTCTCTTTTAATAAGTTTCGCCTTGCGAGGCATACATTTTGTAACTTGGCCATAAGGTCGAGTGACCAGTTTGGTTATTTAAATAAAGTACTTTGATAATATCGAATGGTATGATTGTGATATTTACCGATGTTAAGACTGTGTGCACTAGCGCGTTCCTGGACTAGTGCTGAATACACAGAGGGTCCGGATTTGCAAATTCGGGGTCCCGACACCCAGTCCCCACGAGCCGCTGGCGGTGACGGCGTCGGGGCGAAGGAGGTCGAGGTGGGAACCGGGGCCGCGGAGGCCCAGTCTCCACGAGCCGCTGGCGGTGACGACGTCGGGGCGGAGGAGCCCGCTGCCGCGGAGCTCCGGCCCCCAGAGGTCGCGTCTCTTGAAGAGGAGACACAGAGGAAGATCGCGGCTGCCGACGCTCGAGCCGCCATGGAGGGGATCCCCCACATCATAATTGTGGAGGACGACGACACGGGGGAGCCTGGTGGAGACGAGCATGCCGTTGAAGTTCCCCGCGAGGAATCCGCCAATACCAGCGACATCATCGCCGAGACGCTCCAGGGGATCGCGGAGGAGCCCTACCGAGCTGGCGATACTCCGTTGGAGACCAGCGCCGGCTCAGCGCTAGGGGACTCCAACCTGGACGGAGCTCGTCCCGGCGAGGGCGGGCCGGTAGCTCCGCTTGTCGTGGAGCTGACCTTGACTGAGGCTGGGGGGACGGACCGGCTTCCAGGCGGGGGGGAACCGCCGAGCACCGAGGTCCCCGGAGCCGATCTTCCGGTCGCCGACTCCGCGCCTCGGCCCGAAGATCCCGCACCCTTGGACGCCGAAGGGGCCCGAGCCCAGGAGGAGGTGGAGTATCCGGGCGCAAGTCCTGCCCGGGGAGAAGAAGCGCAGGTGGGGGTCCTTGCCCTTGAGGCCGTCGTCCTCCAGGGGGCGGAGGTCGGCCCCCAAGACCAGGGTCGTGACCCCACGCCCCATGCCGAAGAGGTTCGAGCTCAGGAAGCGGCAAATTCCCCAGGCGCAACCCCTGCCCGGGGGGAAGAAGCGCAGGCGGAGGCACCTGTTCCTGCGGTTCCCCTACAGTCGATGGAGGTGGACTCCCCGAACCAGGGTCTTGCACCCCCGGACAACGAGGGAGGTCGAACCCCAAAGGAGGTGGAGGTACTCCCGGGCTCCGCGCCCGCCCAAGGAGGAGAGAACGTCGCGGAGGACCCCGCCGAGCTATTCCGGGAAGGGCTGGAGGCCCGGCTTCATTGGGTAAGTTCTCTTGATACCGTCTCTTCTTATAAGATTGACATTAACCCGAGATGCTTCGTCGTCCAGGTGCTAGAAACGACCATGCAGGACTTCCAGGCCGCGACCGTCCCCCCAGAAGTCGTCGCAAAGCACCACGCCGAGCAAGATGCGAGGATCGCAGAGCTCGAGCGGCTGGTTGCCGAGCTGAAGGCTTCTGAGGCGGAGATCCGGCACAAAATGGAGGAGTCCTCGCTGGTCCTCAAGGAGCGCCTTGATCAGAGCGAGCATGCGAGGTCGGGCCTCGAAGCAACGGTGGTGAAGGCTGCGAGACTCCTTGAGTGCCGAGAAGGCGATCGACCAAAGATAGGGAGGAGTCCAAGCGACTCGCCAGCGGCTAGCGATGGCGGGAAGCTCGTCGGCAGTGCTTGACCTCGAGTCCGAGCTTGACTCAACGGAGGAGCTCGCTACCCTCCAGGACGAGAAGCGTGCCGGTTGCTTTTAGGCTTCGTTGTCTCCTGCGGGTTTACCTGCAAAACACGGATATCGTGTAAAAAGTGATTTGTGCATATTAAGTGTCCTTAAATTATCGATCGGAATACTAACGCGCTTCGGGTGCCTGCTTTGACCTGTTGCTCCCTATTCGACGAAGGTTGACAGTCACGCGACCTAGCAAACGATCGTACTAAGGAGTAACTACCTCGTGCGAAAGCTGCACTAGGTCGTTGCCACACGGTACCCATATACCCCCCCCCGCCAACGGAGGTCGTGGGCGTAGGCTGCGGGCACGATCTCGTTGACGGAGTAGCGCCCTGCGGAGATCGTGTGGCCTTTTTGTGTACGGTGCGTCTACACCGCCCACCGGCCGACCTGAGCTCGGAACCGTCCGAGGGGTGTCCATGCGAATCTTTACCTGCGGCGGAGGTCTGCCGCGAAAAAGATGGTCGTCTTATGAGGAAGGAAGCCCTCGAGGTCGAGCTCTGGTGGCCCGATGTTAGGTGGTCATACGCCCGTCCGTTTTGCCCCGACGACCGAGCCTGCTCCTGACATTTGATCTGGATCGAGCTTGGTTGTGAGATTTCGCAGGGGGGTAAAAGGGGAAAGAGAGAGAGAGAGAAAAACCGGGAGGCCAAGGTGTCGAAGTTTATTAAAAGAGTAAAGTGGGAGTGGTTAGACATGGAACTTATGCAGTTGGTCTATGTTCCAAGTGCTGGCTAGTTCTCGACCATCTTCCATCGCGAGGCGGACAGCCCCCGGGCGTGCTGTTGAGACGACCGTGTAAGGACCCTCCCATCTCGGCGTTAGCTTGTTAGCCTTTGACAAGTCTTGGACCCGTCGCAGAACGAGATCGCCGACATGTAAGGTCCTCGGTCATCTGATTTAGCGGCGTGCTGCGGAGAGCCTGCGCAGTAAACCGCGGATCGCAGTAGAACCCGTTCTCGAGTTGCTTCCGCGAGGTCGAGGTCGAGAAGGCGCTCGCCTTCTGCGTCGATGTCGTTGGCTAGATTCACCCTTGGGGATCCCAGGACGACCTCGACGGGTAGGACGGCTTCCGCGCCATATCTGGCCGAAAGGGGGTCTCACCCGTAGCTCGGCTCGTCGTGGTGCGGACCGACCAGAGGACGGGAGGTAGCTCGTCCACCCAGGCTTGACCATGCCGATCGAGGTTCTTGAAGACTCTCTTCTTGACTCCTTGGATAATCTGCCCGTTCGCGCGCTCGGCCGCCCCATTGCTCTGCGGGTGGGCCACTGACGCGAAGCATATCTTGGTCCCGAGCTCCTCGCAATAAGCCTGAAACAGCTCACTTGTGAACTGGGTGCCGTTGTCCGTGATGAGGTGGCTTGGAACGCCGAAGCGGGTCACTACGTTATTGCGGAAAAACCTCTTAGTCGCCTGTGCCGAGATGGTCGACACAGGCTCGACCTCGATCCATTTAGTGAAGGTGTCGATTGCGACGAACAGGTATTTACAACCCTTCCTTCCTCTGGGAAATGGTCCGAGTATGTCGATGCCCCAAACCGAGAACGGCCAGGTCAGGGGCATGGTTTGTAGTGCATATGCCGGCTGATGGATTTTCCGAGCATGGAACTGGCAAGATCGGCAGGAGGTTACTATTGAGCGCGCGTCGGCCAGGGCCGTCGGCCAGTAGTAACCCAACCGGAAGGCTTTGCTCACCAGGGTCCTAAAGGACGAGTGAGCTCCACACATCCCGTCATGGATATCTTTGAGGAGATATTTGCCTTCCTCTTGGGTGATGCACTTGGAGAGGACCCCAAGCGCTCCCTTGCGGTATAAGAGGCCCTCGACCATTTTATAGGCAGAGGAGCGTCTTACGAGCCGGGATTTCTCGGCTTCTTCCTCGGGCAGTGTCCCGTGTGCGAGGTATTGGATGAATGGCGTCATCCAACTCTCATCCTGCTCGAGGAAGGAGACGGCACCACCCGTCTCGGTTGCCCCCTCCTCGGTGGGTATGGAGGGCTTATAAAGGTGCTCGACGAGCACCCCCGCCGGGGCGGGGAGCTGGGCGGAACCGACCTTCGATAGATGGTCGGCCAGGGCATTGTCCTTCCTGGGTATGTACAGTACTTCGAAGTTTCTGAAGTACTTTTCCATCTTCCTTACTTCAGCCAGGTAAAGCGCCATCGAGTCATCGGAGCACTGATACTCCTTGTTAACCTGGTTGACAACTAGCTGCGAGTCGCCCTTCGCAGTTAGTTGTTAGACTCTGAGCGTCTTGCATGCCCGAAGCCCGGCTAGCAGACCTTCGTATTCTGCTGCGTTATTCGTCGCGCCAAAATGCAACTGGAGGGCGTACTGGATCTGCTCCCCCTGAGGGGATTCTAAGATCACCCCAGCCCCCGAGCAATCATAAGCTCGGGATCCGTCGAAGTGCATGACCCAGCGACCGTGCTCGGGCTGGTCGGGTCCAGACTCGGACGGGGTAGGATTTGTCCATTCGGCTAGGAAGTCTGCTAGGACCTGAGATTTGATCGCGGTTCTGGCTGAGAATTCGATCTCGAATTCGGCGAGCTCCATGGCCCACTTCGCGATCCGTCCGCTTGCGTCCTGATTCCCCAGAATTTCTCTAAGCGGGAAGTTGGTCGGGACTCGAATTTTGTGGGCCTGGAAGTAGTGTCTTAACTTCTTCGAGGCCACGAGGAGCGCATAAAGGAGCTTCTGGACCTCGGGGTAACGCTCCTTTGGTCCGTGTAGGACTTCGCTGATGTAGTAGATCGGGCGCTGCACCTCGTCCTGTTCTACAGTTATGACGGCGCTTACCGCCTGGGGTGTGGCGGCCAGGTAGAGCAAAAGAACCTCTCCTATTCGCGGTGTGGTCAAGACCGGGGGTCTCGACAAATACAGTTTTAATTCTTTGAAAGAGCGGTCCGGTTTTGTCCAAGCAAAACCGTCGTGCTTCCGGAGCGCCTTGAAGAAAGGCAGGCCGCGCTCCCCGAGCCGCGAGATGAAACGACTTAGGGCCGCCATCCTCCCGGTCAGGGACTGAACCTCCCGCGTGCATGTGGGTGGTCGCATGTTCTCGATGGCCTCTATCTTCTCGGGGTTGGCCCCGATTCCTTATGGACCGATCATGTAGCCGAGTACCTTGCCGGCTTTGACCCCGAACACGCATTTTTCAGGGTTTAGCTTTATTCGATGTTTATTGAGGTTACGGAAGGTTTCCTCTAGGTCGGATACATGACTCGGGCCATCTCGCTTTTGACGACTATGTCGCCCACGCACACCTCCAGGTTACGACCTATTTGGTCCGAGAAGGTTTTACGCATGAGGCGTTGGAAGGTCGCTCGGCGTTTCTTAGACCGAAGGACATGGTCGTAGCGTAACGCGTCTTAACGGCGTGATGAAGGAAGTTTTCTCTTCATCGTCGGGCGATATGCCGATCTGGTGATAACCTGAATAGGCGCCCGAAAACTCATCGCCTGAGGCCGCCAAGGGCCCACCAACCGGTCTATCCGAGGCAATGGAAATTGTCCTTGGGGCAGGCGGCATTCAGCCCTGTGTGATCGACACACATGCGCCACTTGCCCCCCTTTTTCTTCACGATAACTGGGTTGGCCAACCAATCAGAGTGATCGACTTCCCGTATGAAACCGGCTTTGAGGAGCTTGTCCAGTTCCTCTCTGATGATAGCTTGCTTCTCCGGGGAGAAGCGCTGAGCTCTCGCCGCAGTGCTTTTGTCGCCGAATCGCTAGCCTATGCTCGACGACCTCCCTTGGGACTCTGGGCATGTTGGACGGTTCCCAGGCGAACGTGTCCGCGCTTCTCCGAAGGAAGGTCACGAGCTCGAGTTCCTATTTAGGATCCAGGGAAGCCCCCACGCTGCATTTACCTTGTCTGCTCTGCGCCGCACAATGGATGGCCTTAGTTTCTCCCCCGGCCTGGAGGGTAGCCTTGGGCCGGGAACTCCTCGGCTCTTGGTCGGGCCCGCGCTGGGGCAGCTGCCCGACCATGTCTAAAGCCCTCTCGTCGCAGTTTAGGGCTGCTTTCGGACTTCCCTTCATTGAGATCACGCCACGGGCCGGAACCTTCGCATTGGTACCGTGATGCGTGGTGGCCATGAATTTGGCGGCGCTGGTCGGCCCAGATGGCGTTGTAGGCCGACTGAAATCGACTACCTCGAAGGTGATCAACTCCGTTCGGAAGTTGCTCGGGCTTCCGAAGTTACGCCAGGACGATCTGTCCGAGCGGCTTGGCCGAGGTGCCGGACTATCCGTAGAAAGGGACTACGATGCTCTTGATCTTGGACCGAGGAATTTGCATCTCGTCCAGGACCCTGGCTGATATCAGGTCCAGGGAACTCCCGCAATCCACAAGCACTCGTCCTACCGCGGTGTTGCAGATCGTTGGACTCACGACCGTCGGGAGCCTCTGGGGTTTCGTCATCCCCGGGGCGCTGCCCTTAGAGAAGGTGATGGGCAGCTCGGACCACTTGAGTTGCTGAACGGGAGGCTTCCCTTGGGTGACACGAAGTACCTCGCGTGCGGCCTCCTTCAGCTCCCGACGAGACCCATAGGCGGCGGAGCCCCCGAATATCACGGCGATGTGGTTTCTCGGCTCCTGGTACTCCATGTCCGTATCTTCCTCCTCGGCGGGCTTCTTGCCCTTGACGTCTCCTTCTTGCTCTGGGAGCGTGGGCATGGGACCCTTACCATTGTAGAATTGCTCCAGGCGGGAGGCCCATGTTCTGCAATTCCGCAGGTCGTGCCCATGCGCCTGGTGGAGCGGGCAAAAATAGGCGCTAGCCCGTCCGCGCTGGTCGCCGCGGTCTTGGTCGTCCCGGTTTTGCTCGTTGTTCCGCTGAACCGGTCGACCTTTTCCTTTCGCGGCTCCTCCTTTATACGATTGCGAGGTCGGCCGTTGTCGTCGTTCGATGGCCGCCACCATGTCGGAGACGGAGGGTTTTTTCTTCTTTTTGATTTTTTTCTCGATCGAGCTCACGCTCTTTCGGCTTGACGCCCCTTCGAGTCCGGGCTGAGGGGGTAGCTTTCCTTCATCCAAAGCCTTCTTCCATTGGATCGCCTCGTCCGCGTTGGCATAACGGTCGGCCATGCGGAATGTACCGTTGGCCGTGATGTCCGGGTGAATTTCGAGGTCCTGAGTAAAGCGGACGTCTCGGACCTCAAACTTGAAAGCCCGGACAACCGCCTCATCCGAGATGCTTGGGATGGAATTGCGTACTTGCATGAAGCGCTGGACGAACAGGCGCAAGGTCTCGCCCCGCCTCAGACGACGCTCAAGGTCGCGCTCCTTCCCCGCGGACGTAGCGATTCTAGAAGTTGGCTCGGAGAAGTCTTTGCTCGGTATGCCCGGGACCGGATCGAAGTTTTCCTTTTGGTTGAATAGCCACGTCGAGCCGCCCATCCAAAGATGTGGGCAGAAAGTTAGCCATGACCCTTTCATCACCTCCAGCGGCTAGAATGGCCGTGGTGTAGATCGAGAGAAACTCGTCGGGGTTCTGCGTCCCATCGAACCTCTCGATGTGACCTGGCTTGAACCTTACTGGCCAGGTCACACGTCGTAGCGACGTCGCGAACGCCCTGCACCCGAAAATGGGACTGTCGGGACGGTCATTGCGAGCGCGGCGGTCGGGGCGATCCCCACCGGCCGAGCCCGAGGTTCGTGGGCCCAGGCGAGAGAATATCTCCCTATGCCTGTAAGATGGAGAGTGGCCCGAAGAGGAATGTTCGGCCCGGTTCTGCCCGTGGCTCGTATTCCGTTGATCTCGAGGAAGCCCCCGGGAATTGCTCCGGGTGCCCTCCCGAGCCCGATCGTGTTCGCGCCGGTCACTCCGGGTGCGGCTGCGCGAGTCGTCGGGGTGGAGGCGCAGGCCCCCGCCGAGCTTACTTGTTGGTGGAGGGACCAACTGCGACCCCTTCTCACGTGATGGGATACTCAGAGGAGTGACTCACTGGACTTCAACGGGCAAGGACACTGTGATTTACCCTGGTTCGGGCCTCTCAAGAAGGAGATAATAGCCCTACTCCAGCTCGTGTATCTTTTCGTCCAGAATGTGTGTCTGTCCCCCTCATGGTGGGGATGCTTTTATAGCTTACAAAGGACCAAACTCCGCAGGTCCCCACTATCCGCACGATTGGACCACGTCCAATCGTGGCAACTGGCAGATCCTACAACTCCGCCACGCTCCCGCGGAGGACGAACGGCTAACGGAGGTTACGCTGGCCTGGTGGTTACTCCCACCGACCTCGAGATCACGCCAGTCGGCCAATACCAGCCGAGCTCGGTTGCCTTATACAAGCTCGAGCACGTAATTGGCCAGAACACGCGACCTTCTCAGGTCCCAACTAGATCGTCCTTGGGAACGACCTCCTAGTGGCTCGGGCGGGAGCGAGCTCGGCCGTTCGTGGCACCCGAGGTAATTTATGGGAATTACCCAACCCAGGTATTTGGTCGGTGGGCCCAGCGAGCGTTACGAGGAAGGAAGGAGGCAACTAATCAGCCAAAGATCAAGGGAAATCTTACCCGAAATTCGAATAAAGCGCGAATCAAGGACGGCGGATCGCGGTTATGAATACGTAGCGCGATCCCAGGAGGTAGTTACCTTCTTTGTATCTCTAGTCGTAGTATTTAAACTCCCCTGAAGGTCTGTAACAGGAGAGGGATACCAAGATAGAACACAATACACTGGAGTAGGGCTATTATCTCGGCGGTGAGAGGCCCGAACCAGGATAAACACCGAGTCCCCCGCTTTTCTTTTCTCCCGACCTCGGCATCGCTCGAACGACCTCCTTGGCCCGCACGACGGGCTCGCTGATCCCCATTCAACAAGTAAGCTCGACGGAGCCCGTTCTCCAATCGCCGATACCGGGCGCCGTCCGTGGGGACGACAGCTTGATTCCCGTGCAGATCAAGATCCTCGAGGATGCCAAACTCGGGAGACACTCAGGACCTTTGCGTCTTTGACCACGTTGAAGATGACGACATGTACTACGCCGGCGACGGCGTGGCCAATGTGACCGATCCTATCGGTCACATTGAGTCTGGGAGCCCTTCCCCGGACACGGGAATGCGAGGACAGGACCTCCATTCCCCAGACATTACCCTCGGAGACCCCGAGGATGACTGCGACGGGCTCTACGATGGCCTGGACATACCGGACGACCTAGAGCTCGACCGAGAGACTGCATCTCAAGGGGATACGATGATGTCCCCGTCGCTTTCATCCCGCTCTCGTCAAGTCAACATGGCCGGGAGCCGTGCCGAGCCTGGGGAAGGATCCTCAGACACTGCTAAGCGCGACCACTACGAGGCGGCCAGACTCCACCTAGAGGCGTCTTTGGGAAAGACCCTCGCGAGCATTCGCCGTCAGGCGAAAGGGAGGCGCGCTTCCGCGGAAAGGAACTCTCGCGAGTACCGAACTCCCGATCGCACCCCGGAGCGCCGTCGAAGCTCACCGCCGCCAATTCACCAGAAACGGGAATGGCTACAGGCCTTGGCGGCGGTCGTGCGTGACCTGCGCAGTTTCCCCGAGCAAGTGGACCTAGAGGCCGTAGGCAAGGTCGTGGCCGAAGATCTGGAGAGGCTTGCCGCCGAACTAAAAGTCTCGGATCCTCCCCGTGACCGGATGCCCGAGTGTTTCCCAGACCATCGCAACGCTCCCCATGCGCTCGCACAAAGGTGAATCTCGAGCCATGCTCGGAGATCGCCTGCATCGCTAACCTGATCCGAAAAGCCGGAGCAGTTCGAGCAACCTCGGAGCGACACCCCTATGGTCGCCGGATTACAGCGCTCTGAACGCTCCACGACCAAGCGGTCGCTTGCACGACCGCCGCGCATGAGGTCTTCTCGACTCGGCCACGCCGCGGGCGTTGGGTGGAAGACCCGCGTGGAGGCCGCTACGACCGAGGGTTTCACCGCGAAACCCCGAGCTTCGGTTGCCAGGCCTTCACGAGCTCCCTCCGGAATGTCGCATGGCCGAACAGATTCAAGCCTGGCCACATCGAAGATTCAACGGACCCGTAACCGGACTAATTTCTCTCAATATATACTACCGCCATCCTCGCCGTCGGAGGCGATGAGGGGGTGATGGCGAATTATCTGCCGACGGTTCTGGACGGAGCCGCTCGTACGTGGCTCTTCAATCAGAAGGAAGGATCCATACGATCATGGGGGCAGCTCGGCCAGCCCGAGCAAATTTCCAGAGTCGTTACATCCACTCCGGGAAAGGAGCGACCTGAGCGCTTGATACGCACGGATGGAAACCTCGCGATAGCCGTCCAAAGGTTCATCCAGGTCCGAAACTCGATCCCGAACATATCGGACGAGGCCGTCGTCCGAGCTTTCAAGTTCGGGGTACGGGACGTGCGCTTCACACAGGACCTGGAGATCCACCCGGATCTGACGGCGAACGAGCTCTTCCGAATGGCCGATCGATACGCCAACGCGGATGAAGCCGTCCAATGGAAGAAAATGCTGGATGAAGGGAAGCTGCCGCCTCAGCCTGGCCTAGAGACCTCGGCCAGCAAAAAGGGCTCGAATTTCGGGACAGAAGATCAAGAAGAAGAAGAAAGCGACCCTCGCCACCATGGTTGCCGCGGTGGAACAACAACAAACCGAGCAAACCCAGCCGCAGCTACTGGGGTTTAACGCCGAGGAAGAGGACAACCACACAGCCTCGAACGAGGCGACCAAGCGAACCAACTGGCGACCTCATCGTCTGGCTTCACCAGCGCAGGCACGACCTACGGAATTGCCGAACGTGGGCCTACCGCTCGAGCGATTTTACAATGCAGTGGGTCCCATGCCGACGCTTCAGAGCAGGTGAAAATGGCAAAGGTAAACAGCCCGCCGAGGAAAGTGAGGATGACATGAAATACCAAGAACCACGTAATCGCATAGCTGTCATCTTCGGGGCTCCTCAGCCTACAAGTCCCGCCGGGACTTAAAGGACGCCGCAAGGGAAGTGCACCATGTTACCCAGGGTAAGCCTCCGGTGCAGCAGCTGAAATGGTCCGAGATGTCCCTCACCTTCTCCAAGGACGATTGTCCCCTTGGGATGACCAAACCACAAAGGCTTCCGATGGTCATGAACGCCACCATCAAGAATACCGCTGTCGGCCGGGTCCTCATAGACTCCTAAGCTCTTTGGACCTTATTTCAGCCAAGGTTTTGGACGAGATGCGATTCCTCGCTCCAAAATCAAGAGTGTAGCCGTGCCCTTCTTCGATAGTCCCGGCACCTCGGTCAAACCTCCGGGGCAGGTCGCCCCGCCTGTGACTTTCGGGCGCCCAAGTAACTTCGTAACGGCTAATCACCTTCGAGGTGGTAGACTTGAAGTCGGCCAACAACGCCATCCTCGGCAGCCGGCCTTGGCCAAGTTCATGGCCGCCAAGCATCATGCGACGATTACTGAAGATTCCTGACCGAACGGAGTTATAACCATCAAAGGAACCACAAGTCCGCACTCAATTGCGCATTTAAAGAGCGTTGGATATGGTCGGTCGATTACCCACTCGCGTCCTCGACCAAGAGCCGAAGCATTCCCGGCCTAAACTTGCCCTCCACCGAGGAGAGACTCAAGGTCGCTCCGCCAACGAAGTCGTAACCGGTCAAGGTCGCTCATTTGGGATCTTCCTTAGGTCCCAAATAGGAACTCGAGCTCATCGCCTTCCTCCGGCAAGGTCGGATGTGTTCGCCTGGGAACCATCCGACATGCCCGGGTCCCAAGGGAGGTGATCGAGCACAAAGCTAGCGCTCACCGACAAAAAACCAAAGGAGACAGAAACTTAGACGCTTTTCCCTAAAAACAGGCAATCATCCGGAGGAACTCGACAAACTCCTAAAAGCTGGCTTCATCGGAGAAGTCGAGCACTCCGAGTGGCTAGCCAATCCGATTCTAGTCGAGAAAAAGGAGGCAAGTGGCGCATGTGCGCCGATCACACGAGTTTGAACGCTGCATGCCCAAAAGACAACTATCCGCTGCCTCGCATAGACCAATTGGTGGACGCGACGGCAGGTCACTGCACCATGAGCTTCCTAGACGCCTATTCGGCTATCATCGATCGACCTATCACGCGAGACGAGGAAAAGACTTCCTTCATCACCCCATTCTGCATTTTCCGCTATACGACCATGTCTTTCGGCCTGAGAAATGCGGAGCAACCTTTCGCCGCCATGCGTAAAACTTTCACGCACCAAGTAGGTCGTAAATTTGAGGTTTATGTCGATGACATAGTTGTCAAAAGCAAAAGTACTTCAGGTCACGTTGTCGACTTGGAAGAAACTTTCAGAACCTCAATAAGCATCGAATAAAGCTAAATCCGTAAAAATGCGTGTTCGGCGTTAAGGCCGCAAGGTGCTCGGCTACATGGTCGGCCGCATGGCGTTGGGGCAAACCCGAGAAAATCGGGCCATTGAGAACATGAGGCCGCCCACATGCGTGAAGGAAGTACAAGCTCGACCGAAGAATGGCCGCCTTAAGCCGCTTTATCTCCCTACCGGGGAGCGAGGGCTACCTTTCTTTAAAGCCCTCCGCAAGCATGACGGCTTCACATGGACGGAGGAAGCCGATCGCTCGTTCAAAGAGCTAAAACAAGACATCTCCAAGCCGCCCGCCTCGCCACACCCGCAATGGGGAAGAATTGCTACTATACCTAGCGGCAACCCGCAAGCGGTAAGCGCGTGTTAGCAAAGAGAGAGAGATGGTACCAGCGCCCTATCTATTACGTCGGCAAGTACTTCATGGGCCAAAGGAGCGTTACCCCGAGGTCCAGAAACTACTATACTCGTTGCTGATGGCCTCCAGGAAGCTGCGCCACTACTTTCAAGCACACAAGATCGTGGTGCCAACCAGCTTCCCACTCAGGGAAATCCTGAAAAATCAGACGCCAATGGTCGCACAGCCAAGTGGGCAATGGAGCTCGCCGAGTTCGAGCCGGTGTTCTCGCCCGCACGGCGATAAAATCACAAGTCTTGGCTGATTTCGTGGCAGAGTGGACGGCTCCTGCATCACCACCACCAATGGAACCAATGATTCGAGGGAAAACTCCCGACCTTGTACTTTGATGGATCCCGAGCATACGAGCGCCTGGGTCAAGCGCTGCCTTGGTCTCCCGGATGGAGAGCAACTTCGTACGCCATCCAACTACATTTCGCCGCGACCAACAACGCGGCGGAGTACGGCGCCTTTTGGCCAAGCCGGGCATGTAAATCGCTAGGAGTCCAACGGCTCACCGTGAAGGGCGATTCACAGCTGGTTGCGAACCAGTCAACAAAGAGTATCGTTGTTCGATACCTCAATGGCGCCAGACCGCCGGGCGTGAGGAAGATGGAGAAATACTTCAAGAATTTCGGCAATCTACATCCCCAGGAAGGATAATTCCTGGCCGACCAAATGTCTAAGATCGGTTCCTCTCAAACCACCGCTCCGGCTGGGTGCTTGTCGAGCACCTACATAAGCCCTCTATTCCTCTCAAGAGGAGGCACCAGAGACCGGCGGTAGGGTCTCATTCCTCGAGCAAAGTGCAAATTGATGACGCCATTCATCCAATACCTTGCGCATGGGACATTGCCCGAGGAAGAAGCCGAGCGTTCCCGCTAATAAGGCGATCTTCTCAAGACAAACCGATCGGCGACCTAGACCGGAAAGGCGCGATTAGGAATCCTTTCCAGATGCCTCTCAAGAGGAAGGCCAAGACCTTCTTCGTGATATCCATGAAGGAATGTGCGAGCTCACTCGCCTTCGTAACGCTTGTGAGCAAGGCCTTCCGATTGTTACTATCGCCTACGGCCTTGACGGACGACGGTCAATCGTAACGACCGCCGAGCATGCCGATTCCATGCTCGCAAATCTTGTCAACCAAAGATACGCCCTACAAACCATCCCGCTGCGGGCCATTCTCGACTGGGGCTCGACGTCCCTGGACCCTTTCCCTGGGTCGAAGGTCGCAAGTATTTGCTCGTGGCCATCGACACTTTCACTAAGTGGATAGAGGCCGAGCCCGTCTCGACCATCTCGACCCAGGCGGCCAAGAGATTCCTCCGCAGCAATGTGGTAACTCGGTTCGGGATACCCAACCGACTTATCACAGACAACGGACCCGCTCACCAAATGAACTGTTCCAAAGTTACTGCGAGGAGGTCGGGACCAAGGTCTGTTTCGCTTCTGTGGCACATCCACAGAGTAACGGAGCAGCCGAATGAGCAAATGGGCGGTTAGTTCAGGGCATAAAAAAGAGGGTCTTCCAAATCCTCAGCCAGCACAGGCAGCAGTGGGTGGATGAGCTTCCCGCCGTTCTTTGGTCTGTCCGCACCACGACGAGTCGGGCCACGGGCGAAACGCCTTTCCAACTCATCTACAGTACGGAGACCGTTTTGCCTGCCGAAATTGTGCTAAGTTCCCCAAGGGTGCAGCTGGTCGATTCTGTCGACCAGGAGGTTGAACGCCTCCTCGACCTAGACCTCGTCGAGGCGACACGTGAACGGGCGTTGCTACGGTCTGCGATTTACCTACAGGCTCTCCGTAGGCACGCGGCCAAATCAGTCCGACCAAGGTCCCTGCAAGTTGGTGACATGGTCTTGCGAAGACTTCAAGACCTATCGAAGGCCAATAAGCTGACCCCGAGATGGGAGGGACCCTACACGGTCGTGTCCACAGCACGCCCGGGGGCTGTCCGCCTCGCGATGGAAGACGGTCGGGAGCTCGCCAAAGACTGGAACATTGATCAATCACAGAAATTCTACGCTTAGACGAGTACTCCTATCTCGCGCCCCTTGCGTTCTTTCCAATAAAACATTTCCTCCTTCTCGTGTTTTGTTCTCGCTTTGTCGAGCGAGCATCAAGATCAGACGAACTTATCCGACAAGTATGTGCGCACCATTTCCCTTGGCCCTACACGATGCTCGCCAATCATCCACTTTCCACAAGAGCTCTTCATCAGCATGCGTGGTCGGGCGCAAGCATCCACTCTAAGCCCTGCTCAATAACCTCCTGCATGGAGGCTCTACGTATTGTTGGTTTAAAGCTCGCCCGCTTCCAGGCTCACACTTCTCTCGACACAACCAACCTTTTTAAATCATTCAAAAAATCGTTACGACCAAAGCGACCCTTAAATTTTCCCATGAACAAACTCGTGCTCGCAACAGTGAGGGCACGACCTTTGTCCATGGCAGGGGCTCCGTATGATAGGAACGTTCCGTCCCTTCCTCAAGGATCCTTTGCTCGTATCTATGCTATATGCTTTTATGTAGGAACTTGTTTTCTTTTTCTGCAGAACCGGGATCATGTAAGCATATGTTGAAGGCGAACTTGAGAAAAACAGGCAAGGACCCAGACACCTGCAAGTTTGCTCATTTAACCCAAAAGGTTGTTTTCTTTTTTACAGAGTTACACGAGCTAAAAATCGAAGAAGAGCTAAGTCTCACGCTCGGCTGAAGGGCGACAAGCTCCTCCTTAAGGGAGTCGACCTCTGCCTCCAGGTCCAAAACTTTCCGCCGGCAAAGACGACCTTCACCCACGCTGTCCCGGCGGCGTTGCACCTCCTT
Source organism: Rhipidocladum racemiflorum (assembly GCA_036346355.1). Taxonomy (NCBI): domain Eukaryota; kingdom Viridiplantae; phylum Streptophyta; class Magnoliopsida; order Poales; family Poaceae; genus Rhipidocladum; species Rhipidocladum racemiflorum. The sequence goes on from CM070571.1 coordinate 30,348,899, forward strand.
GAGCTGGGACTCTTCGCGCCCCGAAGCTCACGGAGGTCGGCGCGCAGGTCGGGGACCTCCTGCCGCAACTTCCCCAGCTCCTCTTCGAGGTTGGCACACTTCTGTTCTGAAGTGTTCTTCGCCGTCTCGCTCTCAAAGAGCTGGTCCCGAAGTCCGGCGATGAGACTCTTCGCCAACTCCAGCTTCTTCAGGTCGGTCTCGCGCACCTCGGAGACCCGACGCTCGAGATCGGCGATCTTGGCGTCTTGCTCACGATGGTACGCCCAGAACTCCTCTGCTGGAACTGCGGAGGCATCGATGTCCTCCATAGCCTTCGCAGCAAACTTGGAGCAGAAAAGAAGAAAAGGGAAAAAAAAGGTCAAGAAGAACCCCTTGAAAATTGCTCGCCTCATGAAAAAAAGTTAGAAGCGAAGCGCTTACCAGAAGAGCCCGGCTGACCAGCTTGTCTTGAAGCCGCTGGCGGTCGGTAGCACCAGCTTGGAAAAAGGGATTCACCCACGCAGGGCCATCCTGATCCCGAGCTGGCACGTCAGGATCTTGCCCCTCCTGGGCACCTGGTGCTCCCAGGAGGGCAACGACGCTTCCTCCTTCGACCAACCCCGTGACGCCCGAGGTTGGTCTTCATCGCCAACAGTGGCTCGTGGTCGCCTTCCTCTCGCCTGGCCACGCTGGGCCGGGCTGACGCCGACCGCTTCCGCCCCTTGCACTTTCGCGGCCGGAAGCTCCACGCCCGGAGGCGATTGGTCGAGGACGACCACCTCCGGCCCGTGGTCAGCGGTTGGGGGCAGCTGGTCATCAACGACCACCTCCTCTTCGTGGTCCGCGGACAGAGGCAGCTGGTCGGGCTCGGCGATCACTTCCGCGGCTGGAAGTGGCCGATCGATCACGACCGCATCTCCCCCTTGGTCCGCAGTTGGAGGTGGCTGGATGGCAGTGACCGGCTCCTCCTCTTGGCTCGCGGCCGAGGGCGGTGGGTCGAAAGCCACCACCCCTTGACCATCGTAGCCCGTCACTTGGGGCTCGCTTGCGCTTACCCCTTCGAAAGGGATCAAGGCCAAGGCTTCTTGGTCCTCAGCCCCTTGCGGCTCTTGCTCCTCCACGGCTGGAATAGGTCCCACGTCCGCTGAAGGAAGCTCGGGCCCCGCCGAGGGAAGCTCGGACTCCATTGAGGCCGCAGCTGGCACCGACTCCTCCCCTGTCTCGGCCATCACTTGGTCAACGACGCGGTCGAGCTCTCGGCCAATCGCAGAGTCGATAATCTCTCGACCATCCGACTAAGTCCAAAAGCAACATCCGAGCTATCACGCCCACGCCAAACAAGGTGGGGTTAGCCCGAAGAAAACCGCAAGGCAAGAACAGAACAAGAGAATGAAGCGGAACTTACCTTCTGCCCGGTGAGCAGCGCCATCCTCCTCGGTAGGGGTGAAAACGGGTCGGATATTTCCCGCCCGATCCGGAACCGTATCCGGAAAAAACCGGATCCGGGAAGATGTTTATATATCCGGTCGGATCCGGATCGGATCCGGATAGTCAAATACGGATACGGATACGGATACGGAGCGTCCAATATCCGTCGGATACGGATAAATCCCGTATTTATCCGGATATTATCCGGTAACCAAAACCGGATATCCGGTGGATCATGGGCATGACCGATTGACCCGACCGCATCGCATCCTAAATTCCTAATCCCTCAATCCCTCGTTCGGTCACTACTCACTCCTTCCTCCTTCGGTCCTTCCTCTCGCCGCCACTATGCCGCCGAGCTCGCGCTTTCCACCGTGCCGCCGAGCCTCGCCGGTTCTCGCCCACCGTGCCCTCGAAAGCCGCCCTCCACCGCGCTCGCGCTTCCACAAAGACCGCTAAGCCGCCCACGGCCGAGCCCCGCCGCTAAGCCGTTGCCCACCGCACCGGTGCCTCGCTCCACGGCGGAGCCTCGCTGCTGCCGCCGCCCACGGCCGAGCCCCCACGCTCGCTAACCGCACGGCGCGCTTCGCCCACGGCGGAGCTCTCGCGCCGCTAAGCGCTGCCCACCGCACCGGCGCTCGCCCACGGCGGAGCCTCGCGCCGCTCCACGGCCGAGCCCCCACGCCCTCGTCAACCGTCGGGTGGCCAGATCTGAGGTAGGTGAACCATGAATGCTATCTTGTATTCTGCGATGAACTGAGTCCGAGGAGGTAGGCGGGCGCGGCTGCAGGAGGAGAGGCTCGAGAGGAGCACGCCATGTTCGCGGTTTTGGAGAGGAGCCTCGATGCTTTCCCCTACTCGAAGCGGATCACCGACCTGACCTCAACCAAAGGGTAGAATCTTAAAATACGCTTTCCATCGTTGTTTGTCTAGAGAAGCCGTATACGTTTTGTTCTTCGATTTACTGGATATACAGGACGTCTCTACTTAGGTTATATATGAGATATATATAGGCATGTTTGGCCTAATGCAAAGGAGATAAACTACATGACGTCCCTTCGATGGCAATTTGCTCCATAAATAAGAGAGAAACCTATCTTGACATCTTTTTTCTGTTGTAGCTTCATGTGTATTTTCCGTTAGTTTTGTGTTGGGTATGCATAGGATTTTTGCATTAAATGGGATTCTCAACTTAGGAACATTAACATTAGAAATATCTATTCTACCATACTCTCTTCATGTCTTGTGTCGATCGTTGTTGATGCATTAGCAACATTGAGGTCACACATTGGACTACGCAAGTAAGGTAAAGCCAAGGAACTCCTGAAACCTTTGACCACTTCTTTTTGGACTTGGTACTAGGATATCCTTTGGGACTTCCGTTGACCATCCTGAGTAAGTAAAAATGTAATACAGACAGTTTTATGGTATAAAAATACCTGATTGTCAGCGTGAATAAGGTATTCATAGTATAAAAACTAGTTTTTTTTATACCTGATTGTAACCATTGTAAGCGTGAATACCAATTGTACCACACTCTCTTGTAAACAAGTTCACACTTACAATGCTACACTCATGTATAAAGATGTAATATCAGAAATAACAATTGTACCATACTCTCTTATAAGCTAAAGCCAACGAGCTCCTGAAACCTTTAGACTACTTGTTTTTTCTATAGGCGCACATCGATTTTAGTATGCTTGATTATGATTATGCGATGGAATTTTTCGTCTATGCAAGTATAGGATAGCTGATGATTCTTAGTCGACATTTGTTCTATGTGAGCTTTAATTTCGATGGACTGTTGTGGAGTTGATTGAAAGGTGGCTGCTTTGAAGGATGTTTGCCGCTTCCTCTGCGTGGCGCTGTTTGGAAGATTTTTGGTCTTGTTGTCGCTTGCTTTTGCCTAGACAGAAATTAGATATGCTTCCTAGCTTTCGATCCGAATCGTGGGGACTGGGAGTTTGTTTGGAGTTAGTACTTTGAAATCGATAAGGTTCTCATCACTTCAATGAGGATTGGGTTCTAGTTCCTATTTAGTTTTGCTTTCATGTAGATGCTATTGTTCGTGGATTGTTCACTTCTTAATAGAATACTGAGAGCATTGATTGCTTCGTCATTTCAAGATTTTAGTCGTGGGTGTTTTCTACCTAGGTGACTGATAAAAAAAATATCTGATTTACTTGTCGATTAACTCAGGAGTAGCAATATTTTTAATTTACGTTATGTATCTACTTCTGTTGAAAAGTTTATTGGTTGATGTGAATGTCGTATGGTTCATTCATTTTTTTTGCCTTGCATACTATCCGATTATATTATCCGTTTCCGATCCGTATCCGTCATGTATCCGTCCGTGTCCGAATCCGGATTATTCAGAATTCAGATCCAGATCCGGTCTATCCGTATCCGACTCGAATCAGGATAATAATATGGGTTAGGATACGGGATGAGCAATATCCGACCGTATCCGACCCGTTTTCACCCCTACTCCTCGGCCTCCTCGCTTCAGGCCACGGGCGACCTGCCCGCGGCGGCCTCGTAGGCCTCGGCCACGACCACGACGCGCTCCTCCGCGGCGTCGCTGGCACGTGCCATCGCCGGGTCGACGTCGTCCATGTCAACCTCTTCCAGCGCTGGGGTTGTTTGAGAGGCCGACCTCCTGCTCCTTCTGACCAGAGCATAGGTGGCCTCCCCTTCATCCTCTTCCTCAGGGTCATCGACCACCCGAGTAAGCTGGTCCAGGAGGGCCTTGATCTGCCTCTCCAGCCGCTCCTTGGTCGGGAGGGACCTGGCCTCCTCCTCGGCCTTCCTCGCTTGCTCGGCAAGCTGTTCCAGTCGGCCCATCAGCTCCGACCTCCTCCGTTTGAAGTCATCATACCAGATTCGAAGTTCGCTTACCTCCTGGCGGTCGGCATACTCAAGATGCGGCATGGGGGTCCTGGTCGAAGCTCGGCGCTTCGACCGCTTGGCGCGGGGAGGCGAGGCGGATGCTTGGCGGCCTCGACCCGCCGACCTCTTGCGGGAACCCCCCTGGCGAGTGCGGCTGTGGCGGCTGCTGCGGCGCTCGACAGCGAGTCAAGGGACACCTTCTCCTGCAAATGTAAATAGGAGAGATAAGCTCGGGAAACATGACCTCGAACTGAAGCAGGAAGATGTACTTACCGCTTCGCCGCGGTCAAAAATGTTATTGGTGACCTGATGATTGGGCGTCAGCTCCTTCTCCTTCGGGGCACCAAACATCTCGACGACCCTCTCATCAACTCCAAATTGGCCCTGAGCTGCATCACGACCAAGATTAAAACAAAGAAATATATAGCACCGATCACCGTAAAGCAACGATGCTCGAGAAAAAGGTCCAGGAACATACTGCGTTGTCCTCGCGGGTAAAGTCATGCCACCCGGTCACCTCGAAGAAGGGTGCTCATGGCGCCTCGAGGGGGACACACCGGTTGAAGGTAAAGTCCCGGCGATATCCCGACCGCTGAGCCCCATCTGGGCAAGCTCACCGATTGTCCTGAGCACCCGCTCTTCCTCAAAGTTGCACGCGGGCGCGCTGCCTCGAGGGCGGAGCGTCCTCCCCAGTATAGACCAACTGGGACCCCTCCGCCTTCTTCTGGTAGAACCAGAGGTCGGCCCAACCCGACACCGAGTCCTTCAGAGCAACGAAGGGGTACTCGTATGGTCGGTTGGGCCGGAGGCGAAGATAAACGCAACCGGCGAAGCCATCCCGGCCAGTGCGGAAGGGGGAATAGAAGTGAAAGAAGAGGCTAGCCGTGGGCACTACACCCACGTAAGCCTCGCAAAGATGGGAGAAGATTGCGAGAGAAAGGATAGAGTTGGGGTGGAGATGAGAGATCTCGCACCCACAGAAGGCAAGCACGGAGGCGAGGAAGTCGCTCTCGGCAGACGGGCCCGCTGATCGGCGTACAACTCGCAGAGACGATCTCCGCCTCTCAGCGGTGCCGCGCCACAGATCGCCCCAGGCACTCGACCCGAGCCTGGGTCGACGTACCCCTCGTCCGTGAGCACCTGGAGCCTCCTTCGGGTCATCTGGCTAACCTTGAAATGCGCCATGACCAAAGAAGGAAGGGGAGCGAAAAGGGTTCTTGGGCGCTAGGGCTCTTGGAAGATTTTTTGGCCGAAGACGAGCAAAGAGACACAGTGTGACTCCGACCTCTCCCGGTAGAAAGGGTTAAAAAGACAGCGAAGGGACAGGTTAAAAATCGCCGCCTATCACGTAGCGACAACTGGCCGAAGAAAGCGCGCTTTCCGAAACCGCCGCATCAAGCAGGGAGGCTTCTCAGAGAAGGAACCGCAGAACAACCAAACGACGCGTCCACGCGGAGCAAGCACGCGGCGGGTAAAGAAGTTCGTCTCCCGACATAAAACGGTCGTGAGCCACGACCAAAAGAAATTCAATCCCCCCTCAAGTCTTCTTAGGCTCAAGGGGAAGCCCGAGGGTTCCCCGCTTGAACCTCGGGGGCTAGCTGTCGGGGATTGGCTATCTGGCAAAAGTCCACGGTACCCCCGTGAAAAGCCAAGCCCATCGACCAAACAATACTGAAAGAAGATGCTCGGGGGCGTGAAACGAGCATCCCTCCTCCTCCCACGAGCATACGGTCCGCACCTTTACTCACGGTCACATCAAGCACCACCCGCACGAGCAAGCATGCTCGTAAAGACCATGACCTACCCAGGTATTTGGTCGGTGGGCCCAGTGAGCGCTACGAGGAAGGAAGGAGGCAACTAATCAGCCAAAGATCAAGGGAAATCTTACCCGAAATTCAAATAAAGCGCAAATCAAGGACGGCGGATCGCGGTTATGAATACGTAGCGCGATCCCAGGAGGTAGTTACCTTCTTTGTATCTCTAGTCGTAGTATTTAAACCCCCCTGAAGATCTGTAACAGGGGAGGGATCCCAAGATAGAACACAATACACTGGAGTAGGGCTATTATCTCGGCGGTGAGAGGCCCGAACCAGGATAAACGCCGAGTCCCCCTTTTTTCTTTTCTCCCGACCTCGGCACCGCTCGAACGACCTCCTTGGCCCGCACGACGGGGCTCTGTTGATCCCCCATTCAACAAGTAAGCTCGACGGGAGCCCGTTCTCCATCGTTGATAAATAGAAACTCCGAACAATGAGTCAAACTATGAAGCGGTGTGGATTGGAACTCGGTGGGCGATCCCAAGGTGCGCACGCGAGGAAGCCACCCGAATAGGGGTTGTGCTCGCGTCCGTGGGAATTGGGGGTAAGGAGGCAAATTTAGGGGGCCCTAAAATGTCAATGGGAATTGGGTTGAGGAGGCAAATTTAGGGGCCTTTTAATTTTAGGGGCTTGAGTTGGGGCCCTGCTGGATCTGTTTTTTTTACTACACTCCCTATTTTAAGGTTTAGGGGCTGATTTAGAGGCTCTGCTGGAGATGCTCTAACCCATCCGCAGAACAGCCAAGGTTTTATCACTGGGTGCAAGGCTGCGGCGGGTGCGTTCTGAATGTTCTCAAATTTCTGGCAATCTTGGCATCCTTTGTAGTACCGGAAATAGTCTTCTAACATTGTCGGCCAGTAATAACCTATGCGTTGCACCAGCCACTTCATCTTATGGGCCGACTGATGTGTTTCACAGATTCCTTCGTGGACTTTCCCCATTGCCGTTTTTGCTTCCTTGGTATTGAAGCACCGCAGTAGAAATCCTTCGAGAGTTTGATAATATAGGATATTATCGATCATCACGTACCTCAATGCTTGCCTCCTGGTCTTGACGTCTGTCTTTACTGAGGGATCTGTCAAATAGGTCAAAAAAATTTCACACCAATCGGGCGTCGCCACGTACATCACCATCTTCTCTATTGGTTCACAATCAATTAGCCGATCGAGGGTCTTGTATCCAGATGCCTACTGTGCCAACACATTAGCTTGGCTATTTTCCTCTCGAGGTATGTGGTCGATCGTGAAGGTGTTGAAAGCTTTAATTAGTTCACGGCACTGTGTCAAGTACTTGGTCAGGACTTCATCATAGCAGTTAAATTCTCCCTGAACTTGCTGGACTACTAGCAAAGAATTGCTATAGGCTTCAACAGAATCTACCCCGATGCTGCGTAGCATGTACAACCCTCTGATCAAAGCTTCGTATTATGCCTGATTGTTCGAACATTGGCAGTCTAGTTTAAAAGCAAATTCCAAAATATGTCCCTTGGGAAACACAAGTACAACTCTGATACCTTCCCCATCTTTGCACACTGATCCATCGAAAAAGAGCTACCAAGGGGCAATGCTTACGAGTTCGCAAGTGGTCGTGTGATCTGTGATGAAATCGGCTACCTCTTGTCCTTTCACGGCTTTAGACAATTCGAATACTAGGTCGAACTCCGCGACATTAGCCGATTCAAATACTAGGTCGAACTTCGTGAGTCTGTAGGCCCACTTCCCGAGTCGACCTTTCATTATAGGGGTGGACAACATATATTTTATCACGTCGGTCTTACACACGACTGTGCACGTGGATGTCAATATGTAATGTCTTAGTTTCGTGCAGGCAAAATAGAGCGACAAACATAGTTTCTCGACAGGCGGGTACCTGGTCTCTGCATTTATCAGCCATCGGCTTAGGTAGAATATTGGCCATTCTTTGCTGCCTACTTCCTGCATCTGAACCACCCCAATTATTGCTTCTTCTGCCGATAAGTACAATCTAAACGACACTCCTTTCTGCGGTGCTATGAGTACTAGAGGTTTTGACAGATACCACTTGATATCGTCAAATGCCTTTTGCTAGTCCTCTCCCCACACGAACTCTTGATCTTCTTTTATCCTTAGCAGCGGGGTGAACGTGTTGATCCGACCAAATAAGTTTGAAACAAAATGCCTTAAGTAATTGATCTTACCGGTCAACTTCTACAAGTCTTTCTTGCTCTTTGGTGGTAGTGTATCGGTTATGGCTCTAACTCGTTCTTGGTTTACTTCTATTCCTCTTTCATGCACCATGAACCCGAGGAATTGCCCAACCGATACTCCAAACACGCATTTTAGAGGGTTCATCTTTAAACCGTGTAGCGGTGTCTTCTTGAGTATTTCCTCCAAATCGACTAGATGTTGTTGATTTCCTGCTGACTTCACCACCACATCGTCGATGTATATTTCCACGATGCGGCCGATTAAGTCGTGAAACATCAGGTTCATAGCTCTCTAATAAGTGGCTCCAGCGTTCTTTAATCTGAACGTCATAACAACCCATTCGAATAATCCTAGTGCCCCAGGACATCAGAAGGCTGTCTTATGAATATTAGCTTCGGCCATGAATATCTGGTTGTATCCTGCATTCCCGTCGAGGAAGCTGATGACCTTGTACCCTGATGCAGCATCGATAAGCATATCAGCTATAGGCATCGGGTACTCATCCTTAGGGGTAGCTTTGTTTATGTCTCTAAAATCGATGCACACCCTAAGCTTACCATTTTTCTTCGTTACTGAAACGATATTGGAAACCCATTCAGCATACCGGCATGGTCTGATGAACTTAGCTTCTAATAATCGTTCTATTTCTTCCTTAATCTTGTCGTATATCGCTGGGTTAAAGCGCCTAGGGGGTTGTTTGAAAGGTCGATATCCAGGTTTTATTGGTAACCGATGCTCGACAAGTTGTCGGCTTAGCCCTAGCATCTCGTGATACTCCCAAGCAAAGAAGTCTTTATATTCTTTTAATAATTTTACAAGTTGTTCCTTGTATTGAGAATGCAGCCTAGAGTTGACGAACGTCGGCCTTTTCCAATCGCCATCGCCTATATCTACTTCCTCCAATGGATCGGACGATGTAAACCCTTGCCCAAGCTTCTCATCGTCTTCGAAGTCTCAAGTAGCTTCAAGACTATCGGCTGTCTGCTGATAATTTCTCGCCTTTTCTTGTAGTAGCTTTATGATTGGATTGGTTTCCATCGTCGTAAGATTTCACTTGTCCGATCAATCATGTTGGGTCTTACGCTGATCGGGCTGATTCTAGCATCATTGATGTAGATAAAATCACAGTCCTCCAGAACTTTGCCCGAGATACAACTGGCTCCCTCATGTGGCCAATTTGCCTCCGGACTGGTTGTCGCAATGTGGGCCGATGTATCGGCTTCTACTACTTTGATTGCATCATCATCCCATTGTATCAATTGTTGATGAATGGTGGACGGGATGCAACAATTGGCATGTATCCAATCTCTTCCTAACAGCACACTATAGCTTCCTTTGGCGTCCACCACGAAAAAGGCGATTAGCATGGTCTTGCTGTCGACTGTCAATTCGGTTATCATGACACCTTTGGCCTCTGTAGGATCTCCTGTAAAGTCATTTATAACCATGTTGGTTTTAATGAGATCCTCATCAGACTTACCCAACTTTTTGCACGTTGAATACGGCATTAAGTTGATCGTTGCGCCTCCGTCCACCAGCATCCTGGATATTCGCTTGCCGTTGATATGGCCCTTAGATACAACGGCTTCAGGTGCCAATGGTCCTCTTGGGGCTTCTTGAAGATAGCTTCCTGGGATCCCAGACACAGCTGTGCGTAGGATTCTAGGGTTGCTGTAGCCTGAGCATTGAACTCGGCTGGTAGAGCGAACACCATGTTGACATCCATCGGGGGAGGCGTGCCCCCTTGTACTACCGGCGAGGATACGCCGTCTGTTGTGGACGACTCTTTCAGGATGGCGTCCTTTTTGCGCCACTCCTTTTTTACTGTTCTTGCGAGGCGCAGCTGGTTGAACATCTTGTCATCCTTTTGACTTTTACCACGGCCAGTAGAGCCACGCAATACATCAACAACATATATAAATTTATCATCTTGTTCAGATATTCTACTGTACTTTGGAGCTTACCAACCAAGTTTCTGACCAAAATAAACAGGAGAGAACCACAACTACCTATTATCCAAAATAATCAGGAAAGAACCACAAACAACCAAAATAAACAAGAAAGAACCACACAAAAAAAATGCACAAATCAGTAGATCCGGGTTGGAACTCACGGTTGATTCCGTTATCGAAGAGCATACCATATAGTCGATGGTGATGAAGGGGTCATTGACGGCGACGAGGTCGAGACAGGGTGTAGAGCGATTTGGCAATGGGAGAGAGGGAGGTCGCTGAGGAGGAGGAGGAGGAGGAGGAGGATGACAAGGGGCTAGGGTTTAGGGGAGGTGAAACACGCTAAGTGGTAAGGTCTGTGCGAGGAACATCGGTATATATTTATATAGGTCTCATTCATATCACAAACGGTTTGTGGCTAGAACAGCCTGTGATAATCCGATATCACATACGGTTTTATTATAAAATCGTCTATGATATCTTTAGGAGTTATCACAGATAGTTTTATACTAAAACCGTATGTGATATTGCTGTATATCACTGACGGTTTATGAAAAGTACCATTTGTGATGTTGTCACTGACAGTTGCACTATGGAACCGTCAGTAATGTTTCTCATCACAGATGGTTTTTCAAAACCGTCTTTGATGACATGTCTAATAAAAGCCTTTGTGTAATAGTGATTTCACTTGTAGCGCCGTAGCGGCCATCAAATTAGGCTCGAGAAGCAAAAAAAATAAAAAAACAATAAAAATGCTCTTGGTAGCTGGTTAGCTAGCTAAGTATATTGGTTTTAATATGGACCTTTCATTCTTTTTTTTATCCAATGTATCAGATTAGTTAGTATTTATTTACACTTTCTTTTGAAGTAGAGTAGTAAAAATATCTTTAACAAGTCAATAAATATATCTAATTTCTACTTACACATCATAAAATTTCTCTGTTATCTTATCAAGACATGATGTGCTGCCTGCATGGACATCGCCTAGCCTGCCCCATTATCTGTCTGCGCATACAGTGCACATGGCATGCGTCTTTCGGTGGTTTGCTCGGCCAGGCTGCGGCTCACGTGCGCATCCACGTTACTTTATCTTGCTGAATGCATGAATGATTTTTCTTCTGGATGTACTGCACCGATAATGGGATCAAGGCCTACCTACATCAGCATGTGCCAATTAGTGATGGCTGATTTTTCTTCTGGATGTACATCAACAGGTGCAAGTTGGTCACCGGCTCTACACCGCGGCTGCCGGGGTTGCACCGGCCGCATCCTCCGGTGGCAGTGGTGGCGCCCCGGAGGCGCGAATGCCGGCGACGCTGATACAACCCTTCTCTACGCCGGCTCCTTCGCTGGCGCTGCCGCATGAACAGGAGGGACTCGCCGACCTGGCAGGCCCTTGCGTCCCGAAGCTCCACAACCTCCTCAGCGACTTCAGCCGCCCCGTACCCGGCGACTTCGCCCCGAAGTCGCGCGGGGTCGCCACCGCCGAGGACTCCTGGATCTCGATCACCAGCACGGCCGTGGCGTCGTCCGAGGGGCTCGGGCCAGGAGTGTCCGTGGTCACGGTCACCGCGGTGGACGCGCCCTGGTCAGATACACCGAGAAGGACACTCGCGGGCAGGTTCGCGGCGTAGTTCGCTGGCTCCGGAGGGACGGGAGGGAGAGTCACCAACGGAGGCGCCGGCGACAGGTCGGGCTTGCCGAGGGTGAGCCGGCATAGCGGGCATGTGGAGTGTGAGGCCAGCCACAGGTCGATGCACTCGGCGTGGAAGCCGTGGCCGCACCTGGGCAAGAACCTGGCCTCCTCCCCGTCCTCGAGCTCGGCGAGGCATACCGCGCACTCCACCCCCTCCTCCGTGGAGTCCTTCGCCGCGCGGTACACCGTGATCGGCAGCGACCGCAGCACCTCCGGATCGACGCCCCGGCCCCTGGTGTTGCCAACTACCGCCGTGCCACCACGGCGGCGCCGCCCGCTCTGCAACGTCCGTCCGCCGTCGACGCCGCTCTCGATGAAGAAGTACCGGAGGAAGACGAGCGCGAGGGAGAGCAGCACGAAGACGAGGAGGACGCCGGCCACGGTGAGGACGCTGCCGAGCGTCATGGCCGGCGCGATGGCCCTGCCCGGCGGCGACTCCATCGCGGCGACGCCTTGGTCGGGATCTTGTACCATGCGCGGCAAGTCGGTCGTCTTTGGTGAGGCTATGCAAGCGTATAGGCCGGTCGAGCATCGTGAGGGAGCTCATATATGTACTCGCGCGCGCCATCGGAGGCTGTTCCAGTGACATGGAATTCTCTAGCTCGATGTGACAAGTACGTAGACGAAGGAGAGGAGAAGGAGACGCGTTCTTGAGGGCCAAGTTTTGCTCATGTCTGCGCACAGGCCGGTCAATGGTGGCGCTGAGTACGCACGTGACACCTCAACTCCAACACGCGTTCTTCTCACAGATGCTTTGAACTCGTGACGCCATCATGTCAATTGCGTGCTGCTGGCGTCCAGTGCTGGTTAATTGTGGCGTGTGCTTAATTCGGAAATAAATTCCGTGGAGCCGGTATGCAAATTCTTTTCCATGCATATCTGATGCTGATTGATGCCACGTGAATAATCCTGTAATCCAATGCCATGACATAAAGTGAGGATTTTGAACTCACCTCTTGCTTATTTCGATACAAATTTGATTGCTTAATTCAGACTTAAGGTCAAGACGTTGAATTGTAAGGTTGTTCACATGGGTTTGCATACCGACTTCACGAAATTTATTTCCGCTTAATTCTGCCCGGTTCTTCCCTTCTAAACCGTGCAACAACTGTGGGCGGGAATCCGTGACGTCATGTCTCTCGGTGTATCTCGATGCAGGGGAATTGAACAATTCTGTGAGATTCTTGTGCTCCAGGTGAGGTCTAATTCCATAGGAACGACCTCGACAGGCATGAACCGTTTCCATCTCCAAGCAAAGAATGACTCGTACTTTACATGCCTCATTAGCATCAACTAATTATTAGCACCGCATGAAGTGAGCCGCTGGCAACACCGCATGTAATAGGCAACTCCATAGAGAGAGAGAGAGAGAGAGAGAGAGAGAGAGAGAGAGAGAGAGAGAGAGAGTACCCAATTCGATTTTGTGAGTCGTCGCGTCAGCCTTGGTTTAGGACAACGACGTGGACAAATTAACAAGCTAAACCAGCTAGCACGGAGACCATACATGAGATCGATCGATGCGACAAAATTAACCATGGAGAGATGCGATGGGGACAGAGGGGTGCAGCGCAGCGCATATTTGACTAATTTTCATGGCACGGCTAGACTACTTCCGAGTTTCACCCGGCCAGGCTGCTACTACTACAAAAGAGATTATATTAGATATCTCATTGCTGATAGTTTTAAACAAAAACTGTCTGTAATAAGTCCCGGACACATCACAGACAATTTTATAAACAAACCGTCTATGATGAAGTGCACATCACAGACGGTTTTATCCACTAACCATTTGTGATGTGTCTTCGAACATCACATACGGTTTTATCCAAAAACCGTATGTGGTATTTCACTCATCACAGATGGTTTTTTTTAAAACCGTCTGTGATGTGGGGGAACCTCATCACCGACGGTTCGTGGTTAAAACCGTCTGTGATGTGTGTCCTCATCACAAACGATTCAATCCATAAACCGTCTGCAATGACCTCCCCAACATTTATAACCTACGCGCGTGCCTCCCCCGGCCCTTGGCGGCAAACCCTACCTACGTATCCCTTGTGGTGAACATCCCCCTCCGCCACCCCCCCATGGCGCACATCCCAGCCCTCTGTCCTCCCCATCGACAACGCACATCCCGATGAGTCCTCCCCCTCGGCGACGCATATCCACAACAATAGATATGAGGATCTAGGTTATTACAACTGAGATGCCAAACCACAACAATCAACTCTAAATATTTTGGCATAACAAATATCAATAAGCATATATTGATAAACATTATTATTTGATACATTAAGATAAGGAGACCTTAGGCTCGAGGGAGGAAGCGGCGAAGGGCTCGGGGGAGGAGACGGCGACGGGCTCAGGGAGGAGGAGGAGGTGTGCATGTTAGGGGAGGAGCTGCGCGGGCTCGGGGGAGGTGGCAGGATGGGCAGCGACGACACTGCAAGGGGCTCAGGAAGGAGGCGGAGTGCAATGAAATATTTCGTTTGATTGAGGAGTGCAACCGGCAAAACCTTAGAATGATATATATAATAAGTGTTATATCATAGATGGTTATGGACACAAACCGTCTATGATATTAGGATATCACAGACGATTTGTAGAACCATCTGTTATAAGACTATCACAGATGGTTTGTATCAAGAACCGTCTATGATAGTCTATTATCATATTTGTGGAATGGTTTACAGGCATAACAAAAAGTTATGTACCTCCTCCATATATGATGACTTAATCAACTCTATATTTGATGAAATAGAGAAACATCAGAATAATTCTATTCCTGCACAAGACCAGAGTGAAAAATAGGCTGCGTATAGTATTCTCATTTGGGGATGAAGTGAAAGATAAATCAGAATATGACAACTTTCACAATGAACTGTGGATGGGATCGGATTGTGCCTTGGAATCCATCAACATTGGTTCTCATTGATGTGAGAAGGTTATGCTTGTAAATAATTCTACTGATATGATACACTTTTAATTCTTTGTAACAATTGCATGAGGAAGGGTCCGGAGGAAAGAGATCTAACCCATTGGACTTTGGTGTTTTGGATTTGGACTTTGATGTTGGACTTTTGGTGATTTATTATGATGTGGTCTTTGGTCTTAGCAGAAAGAGCAAACCCCAAACATTTGATATCTAAACCCTAAACCCTAAAACACTACCTCCTAAAAGAGCAATGGACCATGCCATACCCGGCTGGAACCAAACCCAAACATTTGATACTTTTCCCTGCTTTTTCTTCCACTTAAAAGGCAGTCCTTCAATTGATCAAACCCTATATATATATAAAAAAAACCAACCTAAATGCAATCAAAGGGAAAAATTGGATAATTTATCATGCACTTGCACACAAAAATTTTAATAGGATATCAACACCTTCCAAGTTCAATCATATCACTTGGATTACCACAGGATCGATTTTTACAATCACAATCCAATTCCAAGGATGATAACTATAACATTGTTAATTTTGCATGAAACGAGGACAAAAATTGCAAATACATACAATTCAGCAAACATTACACTGCATTAATATCTCACTTCACTTGTCCTAAAAACACACACGCTGTAGTATATGCAACACAGCAACATACTCTTAACTGATATCAGATAAAAAAACAACACAATATCGCACATTAATGTACCAATCGATCTAACAATAAGCAAGTGACTTAAACCAAAGTCAAAGGATTGCTCGCAAGTAGACATGCATGACACCAAAGAATAGATTACCCTACACATAAGGGCCAGATCATACCCTACTCGTTGCAGGCGGTGAAGACGATGCACCCGGTCTAGTCACCGATGAGGGACTTGGCAATCCTCATGGACCTCGTTGTAGATCTCACCTCCTTCAAGGAGGTGACGGTGGTGCGGTGGCAAAAGCTGTGACCGGCGACATGACGAGGATAAAGCCCTACGTGCATAGCTACGGGAAAGCGAAGGGTTGCAGATAGTACGGTGAGGTGGGGAGGGGAACAACTAAGTGTGGGTTACAGAGGACGACGGTCAAACTCCCCTTTTATATTAGTAGGAATGTTATCACAGGTGGTTTGTGGTACAAACCGTCTGTGATAGCGCATATTATCACAAACGGTCTATACCACAAACTGTCTGTGATACTTCAGCTTATTAAAGACGGTTTATAGCATACCATGTAATTTTAACGGTTGTGCTAGTAAAACCGTCTGTGATTAGTTTTAACACAGATAGTTTTTTTAAAATATTTATAATGAGACATATATTATAAATCTTTCTATAGTAGTGAGTCTTGGCTCCGATTTCTTGTGCATGCAATGTATTGATCCCTGCTCGTTAGTAGCATAACAGTCTGACCTGACGACCCCTTGTATGTATGTCAGGTTCTCTGTCCTCCCCCTCTAGTTAAATTAATTAGGGGTAGTTGTTGAGGAGAATTGGATCTTTGCAGTTTCTTGAGAGAAAATCAATAGTTTATCATCTGTAGTCGACAAGTCAATTTGGTTCACATCATGCGATTCGATTCGACCATATTTGGTCAAGACGAGCTATTCTTGCTGGTTTTTGGATAAAACGACCATTGCAATTGCACCTATGCGGCAGATCACTTGATTATGCGTACAGGAGGCTGTGTGCATGGTGTGACCGTGAACAAGCTAGCTCTCCTGAATGGCTGTACACACCTACACAAGACTTAACACCATCCTTTTTACTTCTCAAACTGTGCAGCTGCAAACTATTTTCTCTGTGGACAGCAAGTAGAAAGGCGAAAGCTCTTCCTTTTTATCCCTCAAGTGACAGAACTTTCTTTTGCTGGGGCCTTTTGGACTGCGGGATCTTTTCCTGAATTTCACAGGAAATGAATCCCGCGGAATTTTCATCGAGGAAAAATAGCAAACTATTTTCTGAAAAAAGAGAGGAAGAGGTGTTTCTATAATCTCTTTATAAAAGTTGTATAGATATTAAAGTATGAATGAAAGGTAGATAGTGTCATAGTGATTACTTAACCTTTTGAGTACTTTAAGATTTATACAATTTACATCGAGTGGAAATGCACTACTACAGACCGGCCTTCACAGCCGGTTTATCACAAGCGGTTAGGTGCGCACCGCTTGTGCTCTACGTGCCACAAGCGGTTCGTGGGCAACGGGCGGGAGAGGGTCTCTAGAAGCGGTTCTTGACACGAACCCCTTCTGGAGCCTACACTCTAGAAGCGGTTCGTCTTTAGAACCGCTTTTAGTGGTCTAGTGGGGATCCAGAAGCGGTTCGTGGTTAGAACCGCTTGTAGAGACCCCCTTCCCGCCCAGCGCATTTAAACCCCGTCTTCCTCCCCGAGCTCGCACAGGACAGCACAGTGGTGGGCCGAGAGCTGTTCATGGGGGGAGGTGCTGCCAAAATTTTCAATTGAGGCTATTAGCTCCGAATTAATTGTTCCTAAGGTGAGTAATATGTTGCTGATATCCTTCTCACCTAGATATTGATGTTTTTTGTGCATTGGATGTTGAGAAATCATGTTTTGTTCTTGTGGGAATTAGTGTTTCTTTTGTTGGCTTATTTTTTTTGTTCTTAAGGTGATATATTGTTTGGTGTATGAAATGAAATGCAATAAATGTGAAACGATGAAAAATTACAAAGGTGGGGAAGGGATAAAAAATAATTTTTATTTAGTAAAATTAAAATGCGGAATGATAGAAAAGATTTGCATGAAAATGTAACAATTAGTTAGTTTTTGTCGGGGATTGGACTATTTTCTATAAGGACCATTCTGCCCCGACGGCCGAGCAACTCCCAACCATGAGCTCGGATGCGATACCCGAGCGCGAGCCCCAAGCATTCTCAAGCTGTCGGGGATTGACTATCTGATAAAAGATCGTTGTACCCCCAGAAGATCCTGAAGCTACCGACCATACAGCACCAGCAGAAGATGCTCGGAAAACCATCCGAGCAACATAACTCCCGAGCATGTGTGTCTACCCATTCGCCTATGACCATATCGACGATCCACGAGCAACCATGCTCGTGAAGGCCACGCCGTTACCCGGGTGGATGGTCGGGGACCCGGTCATGCCACTAGAAAGGAAGATGGCAATCAATCCACCACAAATTCAAATTAATTGCGCAGATCAAGGGCCCCGGATCGTGGGCACTACGGTTATGGAAACGTGGCGTAAATCTAGGGGGTGGTTACCTTGTGTACAGCGTGAGGCTCTGTATTTAATCCCCCCGAAAACACACGTGAAAGGGGGATCCCGGGGTGAGATCCATGTACTTGTATCCATCATTTCAATAGAGAAAAACGCCACCAGGCGACTGGATGTAGGGCTATTATCTCGATCATGAGAGGCCTGAACCAGGATAAAATCCTTGTGTTCCTGTCTGTTCTAACGGACCATCTTCCGCGTCTTCGATGCTACAACCTTTGGCAGAAAGGGGCTTTGGTTGATCCCTCGTTCAACAAGTAAGCTCGGCGGGAGCCCGTTCTCCAATCGTCGACAGCTGGCGCCGTCCGTGGGGATCGACGTATTCTTTGCCAAAGGAATCCCGAAGACGTCATCTTCCACATCTGATGACCGATACTGCACAACTTATGATAAGGTAAGATGCGTAAAAAAGAAAAGTTCGTTACCTCAAGCAAACAGTGCTTAGGCGAGTCGTTTCTGTTTCGCGCCGAGCAAGTTCTTCGCTCGGGCGCAAATTTCATCCTCTTGCCCGAGCAGGCTTTTCGCTCGAATCTGTACTGAGTAAATTTTTAGCTCGGACGTGTGTTTCTTCACAACGGACGGGCATTGCACTCGGGAATTGATCTTGTTATATCTCGAAAATCGCTCTTATTCCTCCGAGCACGTGTTTCGCTCGGAGACGGCCGGTGTTCCGCGCCGAGCAGGCAGCACGCTCGGGCGCGAGTCTCTCCCTCCGAGCACGCGTTTCGCTCGGTGGCTGTTCCTGTTCCGCGCCGAGCACGTACTTCGCTCGGGCGCGAGTCTCTCCCTCCGAGCACGCGTTTCGCTCGGGGACTGTTCCTGTTCCGCGCCGGGCACGTACTTCGCTCGGGCGCGAGTCTCTCCCTCCGAGCACGCGTTTCGCTCGGTGGCTGTTCCTGTTCCGCGCCGAGCACGTACTTCGCTCGGGCGCGAGTCTCTCCCTCCGAGCACGCGTTTCGCTCGGGATCGTTCTGTTCCACGCTGGCACGTGCCGGCTCGGCGCGAGTCTCTCCCTCCGAGCACACGTTTCGCTCGGGATCGCTGTTCGCGCCCGGCACGTGCCGGCTCGGCGCGAGTCTCTCCCTCCGAGCACGCGTTTCGCTCGGGGACTAGTCGTGTTCCGCGCCCGAGCACGTGCCGGCTCGGCGCGATTCTCTCCCTCCGAGCACGCAGCGTTTCGCTCGGGGCTGTTCTGTTCGCGCCGGCACGTGCCGGCTCGGCGCGAGTCTCTCCCTCCGAGCACTCGTTTCGCTCGGGGACTAGTCGTGTTCGCGCCGAGCACGTGCCGGCTCGGGCGTGATTCTCTCCTCCGAGCACGCGTTTCGCTCGAGGGATCTGTTCGCGCCGGGCACGTGCCGGCTCGGGCGCGATTCTCTCCCTCCGAGCACGCGTTTCGCTCGGGGTTTCTGTTCAGCGGGCACGTGCCGGCTCGGCGCGAGTCTCTCCCCTCGAGCACGCAGCGTTTCGCTCGGGGACTAGTCGTGTTCGCGCCGAGCACGTGCCGGCTCGCGCGCGATTCTCTCCCTCCGAGCACGCAGCGTTTCGCTCGAGGGATCTGTTCGCGCCGGGCACGTGCCGGCTCGGCGCGAGTCTCTCCCTCCGAGCACGCGTTTCGCTCGGGGACTAGTCGTGTTCCGCGCCGAGCACGTACTTCGCTCGGGCGTGATTCTCTCCTTCCGAAACGCGTTTCGGCTCGGGGACTGTTCTGTTCGCGCCGGGCACGTGCCGGCTCGGCGCGAGTCTCTCCCTCCGAAACGCAGCGTTTCGCTCGGGGACTAGTCGTGTTCGCTGAGCACGTGCCGGCTCGGGCGTGATTCTCTCCCTCCGAAACGCAGCGTTTCGCTGGGATCGTTCTGTTCGCGCCGAGCACGTGCCGGCTCGGCGCGAGTCTCTCCCTCCGAGCACGCGTTTCGCTCGGGGACTATTCGTGTTCCGCGCCGAGCACGCGTGCCGGCTCGGCGCGAGTCTCTCCTCCGAGCACGCTGCGTTTCGCTCGGGACTGTTCGTGATTATTCATGTTCCGCGCCGAGCACGTACTTCGCTCGGGCGCGAGTCTCTCCCTCCGAGCACGCTGCGTTTCGCTCGGGACTGTTCGTGATTATTCATGTTCGCGCCCGAGCACGTGCCGGCTCGGCGCGAGTCTCTCCTCCGAAACGCAGCGTTTCGCTCGGGGCGTTCTGTTCGCGCCAGGCACGTGCCGGCTCGGGCGCGAGTCTCTCCTTCCGAGCAGCGTTTCGCTCGAGGGGTTTCTGTTCGCGCGGCACGTGCCGGCTCGGCGCGAGTCTCTCCTTCCGAGCACGCGTTTGCTCGGGGAATTCCTATTCCGCGCCAGAAACGCATCTGCGCCGGGCGCGAGTCTGTTCCTCCGAAAGCACGCGTTACGCTCGGAGGCGGTTTGTGTTCTGCGCCGAGCATGCTCGGCGTTTGAGCTGAGTCCTCACGATTTATTTCCCTGGGCGTCTGGTCCATGTCGGAGATGCGCAGCTCGAGCCTGGCTCGTCTGTCGATTCCTCGAGCATTAGACCCATGCTCGGGATGTGGCAATGTGAGTCCGCTCGCCAATCTGCTAGTAGCCTAGGCGTCGATCCATGCCTAGTTTCCTGTGCATCCGATCCATGCATGGGATGCGGCGGCATGTGTTTTTCACGATCTGCTAGTTACATTTCCCTGGGCGCCTGGTCCATGTCCAGGATCTGGCGGCTCGAGCCTGGCTCGTCTGCCGATTCCTCGAGCATTAGACCCATGCTCGGGATGTGGCAATGTGAGTCCGCCGCAATCTGCTAGTAGCCTAGGCGTCTGATCCATGCCTAGTTTCCCTGTGCATCTGATCCATGCATGGGATGCGGCAGCATGTGTTTTTTCACAGTCTGCTAGTTACATTTCCCTGGACGTCTGGTCCATGTCCAGATCTGCGGCTCGAGCACAGCTCGTCTGTCAGTTCCTCGAGCATTAGACCCATGCTCGGGATGTGGCAATGTGAGTCCGCTCGCAATCTGCTAGTAGCCTAGGCGTCTGATCCATGCCTAGTTCCCTTGTGAATCTTATCCATGCATGGGATGCGGCATGTTTTTTCACAGTCTGCTAGTTACCTTTCCCCTGTGCATCTTATCCATGCATGGGATGCGGCAGCATGTGTTTTTTCACAGTCTGCTAGTTACCTTTTCCCTGGGCATCTGGTCCATACTCGGGACGAGGTTCGATCGCGTTTTATTTTCCCTCTCGGTGCAGCTTGTGCCGACCTTTTTCCCCGAGCATGATTCGCTCGGGATGTGATAGCGTGGGCCTGCCTCATCTGTCAAATCTTTTTCCTGGTCATTTCATGCCCAGATGCTAAGGTAGGTGCTTCACCATCAAGAATTCAATCCCTCCTTGGACTTCTCAGCCTCAAGGAGATAACCCATCTCACTTGAGCCTTGGGGACTAGCTGTCGGGGATTGGACTATTTTCTATAAGGACCATTCTGCCCCGACGGCCGAGCAACTCCCAACCATGAGCTCGGATGCGATACCCGAGCGCGAGCCCCAAGCATTCTCAAGTCAGTCGAGGATTGACTATCTCGATAAAAGATCGTTGTACCCCAGTAAGATCCTGAAGCTACCGACCATACGGCACCGAGAAGATGCTCGGAAAACCATCCGAGCAACATAACTCCCGAGCATGTGTGTCTACCCATTCGCCTATGACCATATCGACGATCACGAGCAACCATGCTCGTGAAGGCCACGCCATTACCGGGTGGATGGTCGGGGACCGATCATGCCACTAGAAAGGAAGATGGCAATCAATCCACCACAAATTCAAATTAATTGCGCAGATCAAGGGCCCCGGATCGTGGGCACTACGGTTATGGAAACGTGGCGTAAATCTAGGGGGTGGTTACCTTGTGTACAGCGTGAGGCTCTGTATTTAATCCCCCCGAAAACACACGTGAAAGGGGGATCCCGGGGTGAGATCCATGTACTTGTATCCATCATTTCAATAGAGAAAAACGCCACCAGGCGACTGGATGTAGGGCTATTATCTCGATCATGAGAGGCCTGAACCAGGATAAAATCCTTGTGTTCCTGTCTGTTCTAACGGACCATCTTCCGCGTCTTCGATGCTACAACCTTTGGCAGAAAGGGGCTTTGGTTGATCCCTCGTTCAACAAGTAAGCTCGGCGGGAGCCCGTTCTCCAATCGTCGACAGTTTTATTTTAAAAAAATGCAGGAGGATTAGAAATAATTAGTTGGCTTTAGTTAAAAGAATACAGAATGATTAAAAAAATACAAAACTATTAGACATAGTTAGCTTTAATTAAATTTTGTGATAGATGTTGTTATTATTTTTATTTGTGTAGATGAACCGGCAATGGATGTACAATGCAGACCGTCGGTCAAGAGAGTTCAGAGATGGCATGAAGGAGTTTCTCGACGCGGCCGTTGCATTCTTGCCTCCAGGAAGCTTCATACGTTGTCCGTGCGTAGACAGCAAGAATGAGAAGGAGCACTCTGAACGATGGATGGTTATGAGGCATGTGATCACGAGAGGTTTCATAGCAAACTATACCTGCTGGACCCACCATGGCGAAACAGAGGCGATTCGACAGGAAGACGATGAAGAAGACGAAGAAGAGGAAAGATAGAGCCAACAGTATGCCGTACACCACTCAATACGGGTCCGTGGAAGATACACTCGACGAGTTTGGCGATGATGAGCTAGATCTGATGCTCCGTGACGGAGAGGGAGAGTTCACAGAGGAAAGACAATACAAGAAGTTTCAGAGCATGGTAGAGGACCACAGAACTGATTTGTACCCAAACTGTGGACAAGGCCACAAAAGCTGTGTACTACACTGGAACTCATGCAATGGAAGGCCACAAACGGTGTGTCAGACAAGGGATTCAATGGTTTGTTATCACTCGTAAAGAAGTTGCTTCCGGAAGGTAACACTCTACCCGAATCTACGAATGAAGCGAAGCGAGTCCTCTGCCCTTTAGGATTGCAAGTACGAAAGATACACGCATGTCCTAACGATTGTATCCTGTATCGCAATGAGTATGCCGATTTGGAGGTTTGTCCAGTGTGCGAAGAATCCCGGTATAAGGTGCAGCGTGATGATCTAGGTGAATTAGATGGGAATTGTACGGAGAAGAGAACTCCAACCAAAGTATTGTGGTATTTCCCTGTGATCCCCCGGTTGAAGCGTCTCTTTGCTAACGAAGGTCATGCCAAGATGATGCGTTGGCATGAAGAAGAGCGTAAGGAAGACGGGATGCTTAGACACCTCGCAGATGGCTCGCAGTGGAGGAAAGTCGATAGGGCTTACCCGAAAATTGCAAATGAGGTTAGAAACATAAGGTTTGGGTTGAGCACCAATGGGATGAATCCTTTCGGTCAGTTGAGCAGCATCCATAGCACCTGGCCTGTGACGCTTTGCATCTATAACATTCCTCCATGGCTGTGCATGAAGCGGAAGTACATCATGATGACATTGTTGATCGAAGGCCCAAAGCAACCTGGAAACGACATCGATGTCTACCTAAAACCATTGGTTGAAGACCTTGTGAAGTTGTGGGAGGATGGTGTACGGGTTTGGGATGAGTACAAAAGAGAGTATTTCAACCTGCGTGCATTGTTGTTTGTAACAATCAACGATTGCCCTGCTCTCGTGAACTGCTCGCCAAATCACAAAGGGTTTAAAGCCTGCACCCAGTGCATAGATGAAACGGACTGCATGTACCTGAAAAACTCTCGGAAGTGTGTACATGGGCCACCGCAGGTTTCTTCCTAGCAGTCATGCTTTGAGGTGGAAAGACAATAAATTTAACGGGGGAACATAAATTCGTGTTAAGCCTCAGCATCGTAATGGGCGACTTGTGTTTACTATGGTAAAGGATCTGAAAGTTGTATTTGGGGAAGGGTCTTGGAAGCATACCTGTGCGGAACGAGGATGGTCATGCACCCACATGGAAGAAGAAATCAATATTTTTGGACCTGCCGTATTGGGAAGTTTTGGAGGTTCAACACTCGCTTGACTTCATGCACATCACGAAGAATGTTTGCTTGAACCTGCTAGGCTACATAGATATGTATGGCAAATCAAAAGATACACTGTAAGCTCGGAAGGACCTTGAAGACATGGAGGTGAGGAGTGACCTATATCCGAAAAACAAAGAAGGGACAAAACAACTTTATCTACATCCTACGAGCTACACTCCAAGCAAAGAAGAGAAAAAAAGCATGATTGAGTGTTTGAACAGTGTGAAGGTCCCTTCTGGATACTTCTCAAATGTAAAGAGACTCGTAAACACGAAAGAGAACAAACTCCAAGGCCTAAAATCCCATGACTGCCTTGTGTTGACGACACAGTTGCTCCCAGTAGCTATCAGAGGTATACTGCTCGAGTGGGTGCGGGGGACAATCACAAAGCTATGTTCCTTCCTGAACGCCATTTCGCAGAAGGTCGTCGAACCAGCTAAACTGCCTAAGTTGGAGGCTGATGTGGTACAAAGTTTGGTTAGCCTCGAGATGATCTTTCCTCCTGCATTCTTTGATATCATGGTTCATCTCACCGTTCACCTTGTCAAGGAGATAGGTATCCTCGGACCAGTGTATCTGCACAACATGTTCCCTTTCGAGAGGTACATGAGTGTTCTCAAGAAGTACGTCCGTAACCGTTCGCGTCCGGAAGGCTGCATTGCCGAGGGCTACATGACGGAAAAGGTGATAGAGTTTTGTGTTGATTACATGAATGATCTAAATCCTATCGGTGTCCCCATATCATGACACGAAGGGAGGCTACGGGGCAAAGGGACAATAGGAAGGCAAGCAGTTGCATGGAATGATCTTGTTGCATTCAAGCAAGCACATTTCACTGTTCTTAAGCAATCAACTATAGTCGCCCCCTATGTCCTTCAGCACAAGAGTGTACTACGCCGCGAGTTCACAGGGAAGACAGAGAGTTGGATAAACCTGAAGCACATGGATTCTTTCGGCAGCTGGCTACAGAAGTACATCCTTGAGGAAGGGTCAAACGATGAGCACCCAGGACGGACACGAGGTTTCGGGAAGATGCCGTGGAGGCACGGCTTTGCCAAAGACTCAAGCAGTTACAGGAGCTGGGACAGAAGCAAGAGGAGAGATCAGGGTAGAGTGTGCCGATTGGAGGAAGAGCTTAGAGCTACGAAGGCTTCCATCGAAGATATAGTCATGCAAAAAGTGTCAGAAGCAATAAGCCAGCTTCAGGGAGCACTACGTTCGACCAATGTTCAGGCGGCGCCGGAATCCGTGATCAGTCCGACCGCGCAAAAGAGCAGTTGCGCGTCCGCCGTGGCCCCTGTAGCAGACGACCCGCAGGCCCGTCATCCCGTGGACAGCATCAAGGTTCGCCGCCAGTGCGAGCTACACATTGATATGCGTAACCTCTCCTACAAGGTGGCTTACAGCATGCCTTATCCGGTGGAGGCAGGCCAGACGTTCCACTTCAACCAGATACCCTCCGGATACTCGAAGATCATGGTGGAAGAGGTGGGGGGGCTTCGAAGATCTCATGCTCGAGATTGCTGGGGGCGACGACGTGACCAAGCTTGGACAGGCCCTCCATGGCACATTCATCCTCTGGAGCAAAAAGTACATCATATTTCCAGATGGTGTGGAGGTTACATCTCCAACAAGAGAGGCCCCGCAATTTGAGCCAACTGCAGGAGCAAGCACGCCTCCTCCACATCGACAACCCACGACTCCTCCAGCGTCGCCTGCACGCAATGCTTCCCCGGTGGTCCAGGCCACGCCTCCTCCACGTCCCGCTCCACAAAGAAGCCCGACTCCGCCGCCACCGCCACCGCCTGAAGGTAAGAAGCACCCAACATCTACAGTCACCATGCCTCCAGCATCTCCCCCGAGGAAGAAGCTCAATGTCAGAAGGAGGGATCCTGCACCGGCACCTCCTCCCACGAAGTTGGCATCCGATAGACAGAGAATGTCAAAGGAACCGCCAAAGAGGCCATATGATCTGACTGCGAAGGAGCTAGCTGCATCCATAAAGACGGATGTGGCTAGGCAGCTTGCGCCAAAGAAGCCAGAGCCTAAGGTTAAAATACATAAAAAAAACTGTGAAGCACTTTCAGTCATGCGGAACGGCACCACCGCCTGTGACGACCGACTACGAAAGGACAATAAGAAAGGCTACAGTGAAAAATAGACAGGCTCTGTTGGCGGGAAAGAAGAAGAAAGTGAAAGATGAGCAGAGTGCTCAACAGTTGAGGATCCTGACATTCATGAAGGAGGTGGGACTCGAATCAATAGACCAGGATCTTCCAGTGGCACCAACCAGATGGAAGTATGAGTTGGGCAAACCGCTAATTGATCCAAAAGATATAAATGATCTCCCAACCAAGATGCGTCAAATGCATGAATGTTACATGAAAAGGGCATCTAAAGGAGAGAAAATGTTCCTCCTCATTTCTCAAGATGAGCATTTCTTCTGCGGGAACAACACAGAAATATGGCTGGAATTCGAGGACTTGTACCATGTGTACCAATCAGACGCCGTCGACGTGTCCTTCATGTGCTGCTGGTGTCTGTAAGTGTCGATCTACTAAGTTTGCCGTTTGCTTCCTCTAGTACCACAATATTGAAAATCTAATTAACTTAGTTATCCCTTCTTATGTAGAATGGAGATACAACGATGTAGAAGATTGGGCAAACAGAACGTTGGCTTTATCGACCCAGAGGTTGTCAACGAGAAAGTCTGGTCATACGACCAGCAAAAACCGCAAGTTGAGGCATACATTTTGCATGCATTGTTGAAACAGCACTACAAACCATACATACTTCTGCCCTTCAACTTCAAGTACGTGTTCTCACAAACCTCTTGTTCTTGTATTTCTTAAGCCATTGATAGTACGACTAGCTACTTACGCATATGTTGGAATATACGAATAGGTTTCACTGGATCCTTCTAGTCATTGAACTTGACAACAGTAGGATTATAGTTCATGACTCAAGAAGGAATCCAGTCAACAAATACCAATGGTTCATTGACGTCCTAAATATGACATTTGCAAAGTTCCAGAAGAAGCAAAAAGGAGAATTCAAGAAAGAATTCGAAGTCATAATAAGCACTCAGGTACGTACTACAAAAACTATTATTAATATACATGTGCCATATAAGTTCTTCATCTGGTATTCTGAAATTTCTCCCTGTGAAGGTTAAATGCCAGACGGCTGGAAACAACTTATGTGGCTACTACATGTTACACTATATTCAAAGTTTTATCCATGGTGATGAGCTGGAACATTATGACAAGGTTCGTATATGCATGTCAATTTGTTAGCTACAACTTACATTTTAGTTAATTGCATGTGATCGGATATTTATATACTTCCCGCTTAATCAATTGTCAGCCCAACATCGATTAACATGCATAGTTAATTGTCAGCCCAACTTCCCGCTTAACATGCTCCCGCCTCACCGGGTGCGCGCACTCCAAGAACAACTCATCGGCTTCATTGTCGACAAGGTTGTATCTCCAAATGGCGAGTTCCACGTACAGCTTGGTCCTTCGTTGAACACCGCTGAACTGATGACGACGCCCACGTCGACCAAGGACTTAAAGACTGACGCAAGCAAGAAATGAGTTTGATAATCATTTTTTTAATCATTCAAACTTGCAAACGTCGGTTGCGTGTATGTACTTGTCCATTTTTTACACTATTAACTTCGTTTTTTTGTGTAGTGAGCTAGCTTGTGAACATGTGTATGAGTAAGCATATGTAATATATATTTAATTGCGCAAAAAACTCCTCCACTCATTTAATTTTATGGTCAAAAACGATATACAAAAACACCGTAAAAACATATTCTATAATACATATAATCGAAAACTCTCTCCACAAGCGGTTGGTGACTCCAACCGCTTCTGGAGTGCTGCTCTCCACAAGCGGTTGGTAATTCTAACTGCTTCTGGATCTCCTACTTCACAAGCGGTTTGTAACACGAACCGCTTGTGGAGTCCCCCACGTGGCGGCTCCACTGGCCTTCCTGGACACCTTCCCAACCGCTTCTGGTGCCACAGCACAAGCGGTTCGAGCAACCGCTTGTGATACCGGACGGGTATCACACACGGTTGCTTAGAAGCGGTCATTAAACCGCTTCTAAAGGGGGTTACGAGCCGCTTGTGGTAGCCGGTTTTGTAGTAGTGTTGCATTGAAGCTCTCATCATAGAGAAGATATATAAGCTAGGCTAACGGACCGGACATCTCAGTTCCTCTATGAACCTAGTTCGGGTCCCGTCATCGACCACGTTCTCCCTTGAGCAACACCTGCACATGAACAAAAAGAAACGAATCCGAGCACAAGTCCACGGCTTGACTCAAAGTCAATCCATGCAATCACTCACACGAGCATTGCATACAAAACAACTCAACCTAAGTAAATTGCGTTCACGATGGACCAAACATTGGTCCGGCGCACAAAGGGAACCAAAACCCTAGAAAATCCATTCACGCCGGACCAAACTCCGGTCCGACGCAACTCACGACGGACCAAAAAACTCGGTTCGGCGTACACCTGAAAGTTTATGTTGCTTTTCAAAATGATCCAGCGCAAAAACGTTCAAAACAACGTTCACGTTGGACCAAAAATATTTGGTCCGGCATACACGTGAAAACAGCCATAAAAACAAGTTCACAACGGACCAAAAAATTTGGTCCGGCGTAGATGGAAAACTTACTATTTTTGTAAGATTTTAGTCTGGCGCAAGGGCTCAAAAACACGTTCACGATGGACCAAAATTTTGGTCCGGCGTATCCGGCGCCAATGAGAAAAATGCTGTTTCTGAAACTTTGGTCCGCCGCAAATGTCCCCAAATGCACGTTCACGGCGGACCAAAAGTTTGGTCCGGCGCAGATGAGAAACTTACTGTTTTTGGAATTTGGTCCGGCACAAGCACAAGTACAAACACATTTGCAAATTTAGTTCTAAGCCAATTTTTCAGCACATGATTTCACAAACACATACGCTGTAGTATATACAACACAACAACATACTCTTAACTGATATCAGATAAAAAAAACAACACAATATTGCACATTAATGTATCGATCGATCTAACAATAAGCAAGTGACTTAAACCAATCTCCAAAGTCAAAGGATTGCTCGCAAGTAGACATGCATGATACCAAAGAATAGATTACCCTACACATAAGGGCCAGATCATACCCTACTCGTTGCGGGCGG
Source organism: Rhipidocladum racemiflorum (assembly GCA_036346355.1). NCBI lineage: Eukaryota > Viridiplantae > Streptophyta > Magnoliopsida > Poales > Poaceae > Rhipidocladum > Rhipidocladum racemiflorum. Next base: position 30,378,253 of record CM070571.1, read on the forward strand.
TGAAGACGATGCACCCAGTCTAGTCACCGATGAGGGACTTGGCAATCCTCATGGACCTTGTTGTAGATCTCACCTCCTTCAAGGAGGTGACGGTGGTGCGATGGCAAAAGCTGTGACCGGCGACAGAATGAGGATAAAGCCCTACGTGCATAGCTACGGGAAAGTGAAGGGTTGCAGATAGTATGGTGAGGTGGGGAGGGGAACAACTGAGTGTGGGTTACATAGGACGACGGTCAAACTCCCCTTTTATATTAGTAAGAATGTTATCACAGGTGGTTTGTGGTACAAACCATCTGTGATAGCGCATATTATCACAAACGGTTTATACCACAAACTGTCTGTGATACTTCAGCTTATTACAGACGGTTTATAGCCTATCATGTAACTTTAACGGTTGTGCTAGTAAAACCGTCTGTGATTAATTTTAACACAGATAATTTTTTAAAATTATTTATAATGAGACATATATTATAAATCTTTCTACAGTAGTGAGTCTTGGCTCCGATTTCTTGTGCATGCAATGTATTGATCCCTGCTCGTTAGTAGCATCACAGTCTGCCTGACGACCCCTTGTATGTATGTCTTGTATGTATGTCAGGTTCTCTGTCCTCCCCCCTCTAGTTAAATTAATTAGGGGTAGTTGTTGAGGAGAATTGGATCTTTGCAGTTTCTTGAGAGAAAATCAATAGTTTATCATCTGTAGTCGACAAGTCAATTTGGTTCACATCATGCGATTCGATTCGACCATATTTGGTCAAGACGAGCTATTCTTGCTGGTTTTTGGATAAAACGACCATTGCAATTGCACCTATGCGGCAGATCACTTGATTATGCGTACAGGAGGCTGTGTGCATGGTGTGACCGTGAACAAGCTAGCTCTCCTGAATGGCTGTACACACCTACACAAGACTTAACACCATCCTTTTTACTTCTCAAACTGTGCAGCTGCAAACTATTTTCTCTGTGGACAGCAAGTAGAAAGGCGAAAGCTCTTCCTTTTTATCCCTCAAGTGACAGAACTTTCTTTTGCTGGGGCCTTTTGGACTGCGGGATCTTTTCCTGAATTTCACAGGAAATGAATTGTTTCCTGTGAAATTCCCGCGGAATTTTGATCGAGGAAAAATAGCAAACTATTTTTCTGAAAAAAGAGAGGAAGAGGTGCTTCTATACATCTCTTTATAAAAGTGTATAGATATTAAAATATAAATGAAAGGTAGATAGTGTCATAGTGATTACTTAACCTTTCGAGTACTTTAAGATTTATACAATTTACATCGAGTGGAAATGCATTGAAGCTCTTATCATAAAGAAGATATATAAGCTAGGCTAACGGGCCGGACCCGACCATCTCCAATGCCGAAATATCAATCCAATTTGCCCACCCGAAAATCACCCCAGGGCAAACTGGCCACGACAATTCAAACCAAGATTGTGCAAAATTCAAACCCCAATCGGCGGCAAGCTCGTCGGCGATGCTGCCGCCGGCACCCAAGGCCCTGGCAGCCACCTCCCCTTATGCCGAATAGGAACCCTGCCCGGAGAATCTCCTCCTCCTCCCCTCCTCCCGCACTGTCAAGCTGTCAGACCCTGGGATTGCTAGGGTAAAAGGATATGAAATCTCACAAGAAGAACAGCAAGAATGGATGAAATAGTGACTAAAAGAAGAATCATAAAGCTGGGGAAAGGTAGATTGCATAGTATTGTACAACTTGCATAAATGCATCCTAAGAATGGTTCCCGTTGTAACAACCCAGCCTAATAGAAGTAGCATTAAACAGGGGGCATATCCTGTGCAATCAACAGTTTGGTGCAATCATCGTGCAATCAAACTAAAAAAAGTTTCAAAAAATTCTAAAAAAAATCATGGATGTACATCTCAACTTACCCCATCTATATATAAAATTTCATGATCAAATTCGTCCTATACTAAAAGTTACAAAAAAAATAAATTTCTAACAAACTTTTAGAGTTCAAATGCACCCCAAATTTATCTTTTTTGTAACTTCTAGCATAGGACGGATTTGATCATTAAATTTTATATGTAGATGGGGTAAGTTGAGATGTACATCCATGATTTTTTTCAGAATTTTTTGAAACTATTTTTAGTTTGATTGCACGGTGATTGTACCAAACTGTTTATTGCACAGGATATACCCCCATTAAACAGTAACTTAGTTACAGATGGTAAACAATAAGTACAGTGATCAATCTCAGCCGATGGATTGAGGTGAAAAGGTTATCTAGCAATCACCGTCACTTGCAGTTCATAATGCCTCCTTGCGTCGCAGCCTTTGGATTGAACTAACTCAACAGGTATCATCAAATCCCAGCCATCCAAGAACTGAAATGTCTTCTACCCTTGAATTCTTCAGTTTCTTATTCTTCCGGGCCTGACAATTACCCCCCACCTTGAGATCCTTGTCCTCAAGGATGAAAATTTGGAAAGACCCTGGAAATGAAGTTTGCATCTTCCCATGTAGTCGCTTCTGGAGGTAAATTGGCCCACTGTGTTCGCCACCGGATCACTGGTAGATTCTTTCTTGGTATGATCCTTCTATCAAGAACATTAACTGGTTCAGTGAGGATGTTCCTCTCTTCATCAACTAATGGTAGTTCTTTGCTTGGAATTGCTTTAGGCCCTACATGCTTTTTCAATTAACTGACATGAAATACAGGGTGGATAGAGCATCCCTCTGGTAACAAGAGTTTACAAGCTCTCTTTCCAACCTTCTCAATGATTCTAAAAGGTCCATAGAATTTGGAGTGTAATTTTAGTGATTTGTGCAGTCCCAGAGCATTGTGCCCGTAAGGCTGCACCTTAAGGTAAACCATGTCTCCGATTTCCAATTCCCTTTCAGACCTTCTCTTGTCAGCAAAGAATTTCATTCTAGAGCTGGCTTTTTTCAGATTTGTTTTAATATTCTCAAATGCAGCTTGCCTACTTTGCTATATGTTCCTAGCCTCTTCTGTAACAGTTTTAGGCAACAGGCTCTCAGTTATAAGAGGGGGTTTCATACCATAAAGGGCTTGAAAAGGAGTCATTCTAAGTGATGTATGAAATGACGTATTGTACCACCACTCTGCCTGTGAGAGCCGCGAATGCCACCTCATTGGGCTAGCAAAAGCCATGCATCTCAGATAAGTCTCAAGGCATTGATTTACCCTCTCGGTTTGACCATCTGTTTGTGGGAGGTAGGTGGTACTCAATCTTATCTTGACCCCCATAGCAGTAAAAAGATCTTTCCATAATGAACTAGTGAATATTATGTCCCTATCAGAAATAATGACCACAAGGAGACCATGCAACTTATAGACACTATCTAAGAACAACTTTGCTACCTTCTGCACTGTATAAGGGTGGCTTAAAGAAATAAAATATGCATACTTGGTGAACCAATCCACTACAACCATGACCACATCTTTGCCTTCTGACTTAGGCAATCCCTCCATGAAATCCATGGTGATATGCGTCCAGGCCATTTCAAGAACCGACAGGGGTATGGCAAATTCTCTGATTTATTCTTTTGATATACTGCACACACCTTCACATACTCAGTAACCATCCTTTCATTCTTGGCCAATAAAATAACATTTTAACTCTTTGGTAAGTTGCCCTTTCTCCGGAATGACTACCTGATACACGCAAAGCCTTTGATCATGTTTATTACCGCAAACCAAAAGCCAGCTACAGGCTGCAGTCCGGCCGCAATTGAAGAATCCGAGTCAAACTAGTATTAGTAAATTAGTAAGCTTTGAGGATTAGAGTTGGTTTCTAAGTAGAATTCGGAATTTTAGTCTGGAATAAAGAGGGTTTCCGTTGAAGGAAGCTCTGTAAAAGGACCTTATATATAGAAGAGAAAATAAAGAGAAAAGGGAGAATTTTTAATCCCAAGATAAGAATCCAGGCGGTGGCTCCGACTAACAGCCGACTTACCTTCGACGCTGGCTCCGGCGAGTTCATCTCGTGGGAGTTTTCGTTCTGGCTTCCGGCCAGGTACCAGAGCCTACGAGCTAGCTCATCCCGTGGGAGCTCGTAACAATTTGGTATCAGATTCATCCGGTCTGGGCGAGATGGCTACCACACCTTCGCTGGAAGATCGCGTGGCGGCCCTGGAAATCGCAGGTCAGGAAACACAGCAACTGCTGATGGAGATCCTCAAACACGTCCAAACAGCAAAATCACCTGCAACGAACGCGAGCGATCCTTCCGGCGAGAAGGAGATCCAGCGGCCAAGGGTGGCGTCGGAGCTTTCGGGCCACCAAGACTATGCTTCTCGTCATCTACCGCCGCACCACGGAGATCACGATGACCAGCGCCGCCGACCGCCAGGACAGATCGCGAAGACCATGATGACCGGAGATGGACCCCTCGACCTTCGCGGTTTGAGCTGACCGAGTATGATGGAACGGGCGACCCCCGCATCTGGCTACGCCAGTGCGACCGTTTTTTCCGCTTCCATCGAATACCGGCGAGCGAGTGGGTGGAAATCGCCGGTCTTCATCTTCGTGGGGAAGCTTTAGAGGTCCTTGATAACTGTCAGACCGAGGAAAGATGGATAGAGTGGGAGGATTTTTCTGAGGTTTTCACCCAGCGCTTTGATCGAAACTCTGTCGTAGGACCTCTAGGCGACTTGGTAAATCTCAAGCAGGGCAGCAGTCGTGTGGATGACTATGTGAGAGAGTTTCAACGCTTGCTCTCACGAACTCACCAGATGCGTCGTGTGGATTAAATTGACACTTTCACGGTAGGACTCTCGGTCGCCCTGGCCGCAGATGTCCGTAGGGACCGTCCCAGAGACTTGGCAGAAGCAGTGAGTTTCACCCGCGCCGCGGAAGCACGCAAGGATGCATGGTTGACCGAAGCTGCACAGATGAACCTGTCAACAGTGGGACGCACGCGTACCTACCCACCGCCCTTTAACTGGAACTCAGCCAATTCAGTTTCAGCCGCCTCCGGCGTTCCTTCTTCTGGCAGCAGTCGAACGGGGACGACATCTTTCCAGTTTTCCGGTACTTCGACGACACAGTCCGGCACGACCAACCGTCCAGGAGCAGGCTCCCCGGGCAGCTTCAACTCCTTCACGATTGCGATTGAGTGCCGATCAGCTGGCAGACCGTCGGGCCAAGGGACTCTGCTATAACTGTGACGACATCTATACGCGAGGTCATCGCTGTAAAAGGTTGTTCCACCTTGAGGTCGCAGAGGAGGAGGCCGACGATAACCAGGGCGAGGACGTGGCGCAAGAGGATGAACCATCCATATCCATGCTGGCTGCTCTGGGTCCCAAACAGGGAGACATGATGCAAGTTTGGATTCAGATGCAGGGTAGTCGTCTACATGCCCTCATCGACAGCGGTAGCACTCACAATTTTCTTAGTTGCTATACAGCTACTCAAAGCCAGTGGGACACTTCGGCATGTCAGCACCAGCACGTCAAGGTCGCTGGGGGAGCGCATCTGCCATGTCTAGGCGCCCTTCCGACTACCATTTTCTCCATCCAACAACACGAGTTCAAGGCTCCTTTTATGGTTATTCCACTCAATGGATTTGACGTGGTTCTGGGGGTCCAGTGGCTGCGAACTTTGGGCGACATCAACTGGAATTTCGAGTCTCTAACTATGAATTTCACTCATGGGAACAGTCAAGCGATGCTGCAGGGGTTACAGGGCAAAGGACATCCACACTTACTTCATGCGGCGGTCATTCAGGAATCGGCCTTGCAAGCGATCTTAACTGAGCACGATGAGGTATTCTCTGAACCACAAGGACTCCCACCGGTGCGACACTGCGACCACCGCATTTGTCTGGCTGAAGGTACCAATCCCGAGGTTGTTCGCCCATACCGATACCCTTACCGCCAGAAAGATGAAATAGAACGACAGTGCACGACAATGCTTCAACAAGGACTCATTCGTCGCAGTCGTTCCCCCTTTTCATCCCCAGTACTCCTGGTCAAGAAGTCCGATGGGACATGGCGTTTTTGCGTAGATTACCGGGAGCTCAACGCAGCCACAATTAAGGACAAATTCCCAATTCCGGTGGTGGAAGAATTACTTGATGAATTGCGGGGCGCTCGTTTCTTCACAAAATTAGATCTTCGCTCAGGCTACCATCAAGTTCGCATGCGAGAAGAAGACATTGAAAAGACGGCCTTTCGCACCCATGAAGGCCATTATGAGTTCGTGGTGATGCCTTTCAGCTTGGCTAATGCTCCCTCCACATTTCAAGATCTAATGAATACAGTCTTGCACGATTTCCTTCGACATTTCGTCTTGGTTTTTTTTGATGATATCTTGATATATAGCTCAACAGAGGATGAACACCTGGACCACATCCGGCAAGTCCTTGCACGTCTTCAGCGACATCAGTTATACTTGAAAAGGTCCAAATGCTCCTTCGCCCAAGCACGTATCGGCTACCTAGGCCATATTATCTCTTTTAATGGGGTGGAGGCCGATCCATCCAAGCTTCACGCCGTGGACACCTGGCCTGCTCCAACAACAGTCACAGCAGTACGTGCTTTTCTCGGCCTCACCGGGTACTATCGTCGATTTATACAAAATTATGCATCCATAGCCGAGCCACTTACAGCTTTACTCCGGAAGAATAATTTTCGTTGGACCGAGGAGGCCCAAAATGCTTTCAGGCGCTTGAAACAAGCACTAGTGTCAGCACCAGTCCTCCAAATGCCTGAATTTACCGCCCCCTTCATCGTGGAATGTGACGCCTCGGGAACGGGTATTGGGGCAGTTCTCCTCCAACATAACCACCCCATTGCTTATTTCAGTCAAAAATTAGCTGACCGACATAAGAAGTTGGCTGCATATGAACGTGAACTTATTGGGCTCTCAAAAGCAGTGAGACATTGGCGGCCTTATCTTTGGGGACAGAAATTCATTGTCAAGACAGATCACGGCAGTCTTAAATATCTACTCGAGAAGCCCTAGTCACCCCACCACAACAGCATTGGTTGAGTAAACTCATGGGCTTTGATTTTCAGGTAGAATACAAGCCGGGTAAAACGAATGTCGTGGCGGACGCCCTGTCTCGCCTACACAACACCGAGTTGCTCTGCGCATCGCTATCAGTGCCTCGCGAGATTACACGAGATCAATGGCTTATAGAGCTCCGCCAGCATCCGTAGGTACAACACCTCTGTGCACAACACGCCGCAACACCTCGGCCGGCAATGGTCTCAACAGGCTCGTCCGAAGTGCAGCAGGGTGCGACTCCTCCAACCGTCCCCAGTGCTACCGATCAGGTGGAGAAGACTCTGTCGCAAATACTCTGGCAGGTGGAAGATGGATTAGTTTATCGCAACAACCGGCTCTATATTCCAGTTTCAACTTCCTTTGTGGAGGCCATCATCGCCTTGGTTCATGATCTCACACACGAGGGGGTACAAAAAACCTTGCATCGCATCAAATCTGAATACTACTGGGTAAATCAACGCAAAACCATCGAACAATATATAGCCAAGTGCCCGGTATGTCAACGCCATAAAACCAGTTCCTTGTCCCCAGCAGGCTTACTTCAACCACTTCCTATACCACATCAGATCTGGGCCGATATTTCCATGGATTTTATCACGGCTCTTCCCAAGTCCCAAGGCAAGACGACCATATTGGTGGTGGTGGATCGGCTCTCCAAATATGCACACTTTATCACGGTGCCTCGACCAACTACGGCAAAAGTGGTAGCTTCGTTATTTTTCGATCAAGTGGTCCGTCTTCATGGCATACCCGAATCGATCATTTTGGATCGTGATTCCATTTTCCTTAGCGCCTTTTGGCAAGACTTGTTCAAACAATGCGGCACCACATTAGCCTTCTCAACAGCCTATCATCCGCAAACGGATGGTCAGACAGAAGTGGTCAATCGAACAGTTGAAATGTACATTCGGTGCTTGGCAATGGCCAATCCTTCTACTTGGGCTAAATGGTTGCCATGGGCGGAATTTTGTTATAATACTTCTTTTCATACAGCCCATCGCCTGACACCATTTGAGCTAGTGTATGGTCGTAAACCCCCCCCTTACTACCGTACCACCAGGGCCGTACAGTGATTGACTCAGTTGACTGTCAATTGGTGGATCAAGACATCATTCTGCAGCAAGCAAAGGAGCATTTGATGCAAGCACAAAATTGCATGAAGCAACGCTATGATACTACTCATCGGGAGGTAGAGCTTCAAGTTGACGATTGGGTCTGGCTTCGCCTACAGCACCATCGTCAGCTTTCAGCCCGCAACAACCCGCCACATAAATTGGAAGCTCGTTTCTTCGGACCGTATCGTATCATGTCACGCATCGGTCCTGTGGCTTATCGCCTCGACCTTCCGGCTGACACCGGTCTCCACAATGTTTTCCATGTTTCGCTTCTCAAAGCTTTCAAGGGTGATCCTCCACATGCCGCTCCGTCCTTGCCAGCAGATGCATTTCCCACCGTGGTAGCCGAACGACCCGAGCCCCATCAGTTGTTGACCCAGCGGTTCTTCCAAGGCAGGCGACAATTTTTGGTGCAATGGACAGGAGAACCTCAAGAGGAGGCCACATGGATGGACGCCGGCATTTTTCGTCGGGCGTTTCCAGATTGCAAGCTTGAGGACAAGCTTGTTCTTCAGGGGGGGAGTAATGATACACGCAAAGCCTTTGATCATGTTTATTACCGCAAACCAAAAGCCAGCTACAGGCTGCAGTCCGGCCGCAATTGAAGAATCCGAGTCAAACTAGTATTAGTAAATTAGTAAGCTTTGAGGATTAGAGTTGGTTTCTAAGTAGAATTCGGAATTTTAGTCTGGAATAAAGAGGGTTTCCGTTGAAGGAAGCTCTGTAAAAGGACCTTATATATAGAAGAGAAAATAAAGAGAAAAGGGAGAACTTTTAATCCCAAGATACGAATCCAGGCGGTGGCTCCGACTAACAGCCGACTTACCTTCGACGCTGGCTCCGGCGAGTTCATCTCGTGGGAGTTTTCATTCTGGCTTCCGGCCAGGTACCAGAGCCTACGAGCTAGCTCATCCCGTGGGAGCTCGTAACACTACCCAAGGCAGAATCATGAAAAGAAGCCAGCAATTGTTCTCTGAGTTTTGTGCTTGTGCCCACATAAATCCTCCCTTTATAGTGCAGTATCCCATTGTTTAAGGAATAAGGAGGAGCACTAGTAGGATCTAATCTTAATTTAGTTTCCAACTCCTTGCATTGCTCATCTTCTCTATAACTATTGATGATCTCTGAAACCCATTGAGGAATGGTTATAATTACAGTCAATGCTTCTTCAGCATAAGTGACCCTTGAAAGAGCATCAGTAGCCTTGTTCTCCCTCCCTTTTCTATACTCAACCTTGAAGTTATATCCCAGCAACTTAATCAATAATTTGTGTTGAACCGCGTCAATCAATCTCTGTTCAGTAATAAATTGAAGGCTTTGTTGGTCAGTCCTAATAATCAAGGTGGAACCTATCAGGTAATGCTTCCATTTCTTGAGTGCTTCTAAGATTGCTAGAGCCTCCTTGTCATATGTGGAAAAAGCAGCAGACTTAGGCCCAATGGCTTTAGTCATATATGAGATTGGTCTTCCTCCCTGCATCATTATTGCATCTAGTCCATTGCCACTTTCATCAGTTTCTAACACAAAAGATTGAGTGAAATTAGGTAAGGCCAATACAGGTGCCTTGGTGAGAGCCCTTTTGATGTTAGTAAAAGGCTGTTGTTGCTCCTCCCCCCACTGAAATGCATTCATCTTTAAATAATTGAACAAGGGTTTACAGTTGATTCCAAAGTTCCTAATAAATCTTCTGTAATATCCTGCTAATCCCAAAAAAACCTCTCAATTGAGTGATGTTTGTAGGTGTAGGCCACTCTTGCACTGCAATAATTTTATCTAGATTAGTGGCTACTCCTTGGCCACTAATAATATGTCCCAAGTACTCTACTTGTTGCTACCCATAGATGCGTTTACTTCTCTTGGCATACAGCTGGTTTGCTCTTAGTGCTTCAAGTACTTGTGTCAAATGCGCTTTGTGATCTTCCCAATTAGAACTATAAATTAAGATGTCATCAAAGAAAACCAACACAAAGTTCCTAAGAAATCTTGCCAAAATCTTGTTCATCAATGCTTGAAAAGTTGCAGGTGCATTTGTTAGCCCAAAAGGCATAACCATGTATTCATAATGACTTGTTTGTGTACTAAATGCAGTCTTGTATATATCTGCAGGGTTCATTCTAGTTTGATGATATCTCAACCTCAGATCTATCTTTGAGAAGTATTTCGCTCCATGTAATTCATCCAAAAGGTACTCAATAACAGGGATAGGATATTTGTTCTTCACTGTGCTAGAATTGAGTTGTCGGTAGTCGGTACACAACCTCCAAGCCCTATCCTTCTTCTTAACTAATATGGCTGGAGATGAGTAAGGGCTGACACTAGCTCTAATAGTTTGATTTTGTAGCAAATTATCCACTAATTGCTCCATTTCATCTTTTTTATAGTGGGGGAGTCTGTTGGCCTGATATTCACTGATTTGGTTTCAGGTATCAAAGGAATTGAATGGTCACAGTCTCTAACCGGTGGAAGCCCTTTAGGTTCTGGAAACACATCAGCAAACTGCTCGAGCAAGGCCTCAATATCTTCATAATTTACTGCCTGATCACTGTCTCCAGTCAATACTGCCTTGGCATATAGCACTGCCCCAATGACACCTATGTGAAACAATTTCATTAATTTCTTGCATGGGCATAAGCCTCTACTAGAGTATCAAGATTAAGAGATTTCAAAGGAATTTTAATATAGTTTTTCGATCTGGATAAAAAGAAATCCAAGAAATATCCTTCTGTGAGACTTGGGTTGTTCCTCTTTACAAGGTTCATCATAATCTCAAATTGATCAATATAACTCTCAACAGTTCCAGTTTGTGCCAACCCTCTAAAAGAATCTGTCACTTCTATTCGGTTTTCAGCAGCGAACCTCTTGCATATCATTCTGCAGAACTATGGCCAACTCAGAGTTCGAGTATCAATTCGATTGCTACTTATCCACTGATCTGCTCTTCCTGTTAAATAGACTTCAACTATTGCTACTTTGTGTTCTTCAGGAGTTCTACCCAATTCTAAACATTTGTCAGCTTTCCTAATCCATGCATCAGGGTTATCACCATCGAATTTAGGAAAATCTACTTTGGAACCTTTACTGAAGCCACCATGGTATTGATTCCTTTCTTCAATCTGTGGTGCCAGCTACTCAGGTGCTCTCTGCCCCCATATAATTTCTTGGATACTCGTTTCTGGTTGAGTGCAAAAATGCCTATTGCTGATATGGGTTGCTGTGTGTTGGCCTCATGAAAGGTACGTAGGGTGGATTTGAAGATGTGAACTGAGGTGCAAAAGCTCAACTAGTCATCAATGGTGGGTAGATACTAACACCATATGTCCCAGCTACAGCAGTGTCCAAATTGTGTAAATTAAAGGGTATAGGAGGACTATCATAATGGGAGTTACCTATCAATGTGTTTGATGCAAATGAATACTCACTGCCAGGAGTTCCCTGTATGTGTACAGCTGGCCCTGTCGATCTTGCAATCGATCTCGCTGGGTTTTCTTTGTCCACTTCCAAATTAGCCAAGTTGCTAGCCACCTCCATCTGCCCAGTTTTATCAGTCAAGGTTTTCAACATCTCCATCACTTGGTCAATTTTTGTGGAATTCCCCTGCAACTGTCTCTAGAATTGATCTATTTATTCCTGCACCAAAACTGAGTTTTGCCCCGTCTGTTTATGTAGATCCACCATCTACCTCTTTAGCTCTTCAGCATCACCCGTCAGATCTACACCAGCATCAACATCAGAACTTTTCACCATTTTGGCATCTCCTAAAACTTGTTATGATTCCTGTCCTAATAGATATGGGATTTTACAGGAAAGAGATTCTCAATCCTTCCTAACCGTATCTGTTACTTCGAATCGAATCTAACCTTCTCCAAAGAACACATCGAAGTCTAGCTTTGGAATGTTACCTAGAAATTCCGTTCCCCAATTCTCGATGCTCAAAAGACATTTCTAATCTGTTCACAGCTAAGGATCAGCCTGTCCTGATACCATCTTGTCAGATCCTGGGATCGCTAGGGTAAAAGGATCTGAAATCTCACAAGAACAGCAAGAATGGATGAAATAGTGACTAAAAGAAGAATCATACAACTGGGAAAAGGTAGATTACATAGTATTGTAGGGTTCTGAACAACCAACTCATTACAACTTGCTGCTTAAGAATGGTCCCCATTGTAACAACATGAGCCTAATAAAAGTAGCAGTACATAGTAACTTAAGTCCTGGTTCTAGATTCTAGTAGAAACGGAAACGGTTCTAAATTCTTGGTAGAAACGTTTTAAGTTAGATTCTGTGAATCGGTTGAAACTAGGTTGAGATTGATTCAGCTACGGTGTGGAAAAAAGAAGAAACGATTCAAGAAGAATCTTCTGAGCTTTAGCTTATTTGGCTGGGTTCCTTTCATAATTTAGTAGAAACGACCCGGTTCCAAGTTGCCAAACAGAGCTTTAGTTAGAGCATCTCCAACAGTTTTCTATAATTTAACTCCCATTAACTCTGGATTGGGAGCTTCTTAAAGTTTTTGAATCTTAAAAAAAAGGTCATTCTCCAACCGCTCATTTTCCCTTCAAAAATAGTGATTGAGAAAGCACACGAACGTTCAATATCTGGCCACTTTGGTTGGAGTTTTTGGGCGTGCAGAGAGATTGGGATTCCGATAGGGTAACTGTTGGAGTGATAATTTTTTCATTTGTTCCTAAAAAATGATTTTGTGAATAAGTTTTAGGAACTATTGGAGATGCTCTTACATATGGTAAACAATAACTTAGTTACAGATGGTAAACAGTAACTACAGTAATTAATATAGGCCAATGGATTGAAGTGAAAAGGTATCTAGCAATCTCTGCCACTTACAGTTCATAATGCCTCCTTGCGTCGCAGCCTTTGGATCGAACTAACTAACAGGTATCATCAAATCCCAGCCATCCAAAAACTGAAATGGCGTTCTACCCTTCAATTCTTCAGTTTCTTGCGCCTGACACACTCTCCCTCGGCTGCTCCCTCCTCGACCGCCTCCTTTTCGGATTTGATCATTTGTCCTGAAGTTGATCAGTATTTATTCATTTACTCAAAATTAATCGGTCTTTAATAATTTGTCCTATAATATCTCACTGATATATGGCACATGTCCCCAAGATCCGTATATCATTAAAACATCATAAGACAAATAATCAAAAACCGATCAATTTTGAGTAAATGAACAAATGCCAATCAACTTCAAACCAAATCATCAAATTTTCCCCCGCCGCGTCTGTCACAGAGATCGCCGGCGAGTCCGCCTCCGCCAAGACACAGCCCTGCCTACAGCTCGCCCTCCTCGCGCCCCTCTCTCCACTCTCCTCCTCCTGCCTCTTCCTCCACTCCGACCTCCCATTCCCCCTCCGCCGCCTCCTCGCCTCCTAATCCCACCCCGACCTCCTCGACCACGTCCTCGTCGCTGCCGTCCACTCTCCTTCCGACGTCCTCTCCCTCCTCTCCCTCGCCCAGCGCCTCCTGTCCCACCCCAACAACTCCTCCCACTGCCTCCCCATCCGGCTCATCCTCCTGGACTCCATCGCCTCCCTCTTCCGCGCCGATTTCAACGCCTCAACCACCGACGTCAAGCGCCGATCCGCCCTGTTCTTCAAGATCTCCTCAAAACTGAAGGAGCTGGCGTACAGGCACCGGTGCGTGGTAGTGGTGACCAACCAGGTGGTGGACGTGATGGAGGGGGAGGCCGGGAACATCGTGGCGTGGTCGTCGGGGCGGCGGGTGAGCTCCGCGCTGGGGTTCGCGTGGGCCAACTGCGTCCACACGCGGCTGTTCCTGACGCGGGAGGCGGACGGCGCCGGCGGGAGCGGGAGGAGGCGCATGAAGGTGGCGTTCGCTCCGCACTTGCCAGAGTGGACGTGCGAGTTTGTGATACGGAGGGACGGTGTGTTCGGCCTCGAGCCAGTGGAGAGGTAGGAGCTCTTGATCTTGATCCTTTGTCATGAGAGAACGTGTGTGCGCGTGCGCACGCCGCGCGCCATGACATGCTCGATCGCATGTGCCTGTGGCCGTGGGTGATTGGATTTGACCGGTGTTACTTGGACACCTGTGTTCAATTTTTTTTTTGCCCAATAAGACGTTTTTAGTCCGTCAGATTCCGACGCTCATATCCGATTTCGAGTAGCATTTTTTGTATGCAAAAACAAATTGCCGAATCGGACACCCGAATCCCAGTCAAATTCCGACTCCCATGTGCAAGTAACATTGGATTTGGCAGACACACAATGTAAAAAGATTTAGCCTTTTAACTTGAATTATGCAATGGCTGAAAAGACATGTAAATTAGCTGTGTTGCAACACAATGTCCTATTGGTTAAACTTTTTGGGGCATTTGGTAAATTTGTTCCGAGGAATATGGTGGCTAGTTTTGAAGTCTGAAGACAGAAACTAGGTTCTTGCCTTATGCTTGGTGAAATGTGAAGAGTACTGGTAATGTACTACTCAAAAATTAATGTTTTCAGTGGAATCTGTCAAAGCGAACCTTAAACTTAAACAATGAGCGATTTGGTGCGTGCTAAGTCTATTGTTGTTGATACAGTACATTGTGGAATCAACAAACTTAAACTTCAATGAGCAACTTGGTGCTTCTGATTCTAATGACAGTAATACACCATCGAAGATGTGACATCTTTTAGTTGAAATATTTGTATCCTGCAAGGATTAGATCATTGTGCTCATGGAGCAATAGTGATATACCCGAATTTCTGTCTTGAGATAATAAACGGCCCAACAATATTTGCATGCTCAGCATGTAAATGTTAAATACGGAACATTACCTGAAGAGGCGAAGAATATACCAAAGAAAGGAATCGAAGAAGTCCTGTAGTATTAGATTTGACTAATTGAGAGGATAACTTACTTATTTTCTCATGTTTGATTGTGAATTGAGTAAACATTCACAACTTTTATATATGAATTACAATGGGCCCTGTTGACTAAATAAAAATGTGTTTCGGCTGCAAATTAATAAATAAATGAGAGAGGGTTGGAAAGTTTTGTCATAAACATTAGGATTTGTCTACCTTATCATAATCGAAGATATTTAAGATTCTACTAACTCCTAAAAAAGGCTCTACATTTTGTACAACTTCAATGGGAGAAAGAATGCTATTGTTTTTGAGGTCTGAAAATCGAACAAATCCAAAATGATGCATGAGTAGAACTCTGTGTGTGTGTGTGTGTGCGTGCGCCCCAAACAAGTAGTATTGATTCTTTACCTGAGGTAACTTGTTCTTTTTTTCAACCTTGTCCTCATATAACACGCACAAATCCTGAAAACGCTAGCATATCTATAAAAGGTAACTTCATTGAAGAGGAACATGGATGCTGATGTGTTGGCTACTTAGAAGTTTGAACACAAGAATGGCAAAAATAGGAATGTGTAAGATTTGTGTTAAAATCAAATTTGCTGAAGGGAAAACATAAAAAAAAAGAAAGAACAAGGCTTCTAAAAGATGCTTAACTGTTCTCTTGCTTTGCTAATTTTTGCTTGATTCAAAGATAAACTCTGCACTCGAAACTTGGTGGCTTTGGTGCTAGTTCGGAAAGAGAACTAATTAGAATCTGAACTAAGTTTCATATCCAGCTCTTGCTTTTGGAATAGCTATCTTACGATACTCTATTTAATGCAGTTCAGTCTCCATGATAAGATGAATCACATATATGTGCTGACTGCTGAGTGTGCTGCAAATATGTAACTCTGGGAATTTCTCACATATACTTGAAACCGATTTTCCCTTTTGTTACGTGCGCGGCTTCGGAGGTCGTAGTGGTGCACGGAACGTCGAATAGGAGGTTTTGGCCAACACTTAGATGGCGCCGTTGGAACCCTGGCCGTGCGGCGGAAACCGCGCCGTACGTGAGAGGTCAAAGGGGGAGAAAGAGATGGGATGCAACAGGAATAATCTGCTGCTTGATTCTCTTTATTGCTGAGCCTTGCTTATATAGCCTTAGGCTGACTCTAATTATAGTAACTAATAATCATTCCATAACTATATTTGGTAGAGTATCAATTCAAAGCTATATTTGGTAGAGTATCAATTCAAAACTATATTTGGTAAAGCCTTCCTTATTCTGGAGCGGCAGCTGCATGGGCAAGTTTGGTGCGGCGCGCATAGGCCGCACCATCGAACCTGACATCTCTCCCCTCGTCCGCAAACAACTCGTTCGCGAGTTGAAACTGTGGATAGCGCTGCTGAAATGAGGTGATATATTCCCAAGTAGATTGAGATGCTGGATGATCCTTCCAACAGATAAGGACTTGACGTTGGCCACGAACCACACGACCGCGAACCGCCTGATCCGGGAGAGGCACAACACGACCATGGAGGAGATGACGCAAAGGACTAGGCGCTTGCGGCGGTGTGCCGTGGAACTTCTTGAGGAGGCCGACGTGGAAAACATCGTGTATACGGGTCCCAGGAGGCAGGCGAAGGCGGTATGCCACGGAACCAATTTGCTTGGCCACCTGGTATGGTCCATAGAAGCGGGGACTGAGCTTGTCGGGCGCCATAGTAGCCAAGGAAGAAGCTGGTCGCTGAGAGATGCGGAGCCAAACCCAATCATCAACTGCGAAGGATACCTCGCGGTGGGAACGGTTGTAATGTGCAGCAGCCAGTGTCTGAGCTTGGAGAAGACGGTCACGAACTTCGGCCAAGAACTCATCCTGCTCGGTAAGTTGGGAGTCCACTGCGGGAGCACGTGCCTCCCCCTTCACATAGGAACGCATGCTAGGTGGATCACGACCATAAACAACGCGGAATGGCGTGGTCTTTAGGGATGATTGGAAAGAAGTGTTGTAGCAGTACTCGGCCCACGGGAGCCATCGGATCCACTGCTTCTGGCGATCCCTTGCAAAGCAATGCAAGTACATGGCGATGATTTTGTTTGTCACCTCAGATTGGCCGTCCGATTGAGGGTGGTAAGCCGACCTCATGTGCAATCGAACGTCAGCCAGCTGGAAGAGTTTTTGCTAGAAGGTACTAGTGAACACCACATCCCTGTCAGTGACGATGGAGGTCGGAATGCCGTGCATACGTACCACTGTATCGAAGAAAACTCGGCTCACAGACACTGCTGTATAAGGATGAGCGAGGGGAATGAAGTGTGCCGCCTTAGAGAAACGATCCACCACCGTGAGGATAACGGTTTTACCCCCAGACTTGGGAAGACCTTCAATGAAGTCCATTGCAATGTCAGACCATACAACATGAGGGACCTCCAATGGCTGAAGTAGACCACCAGGGTGAAGGTGCTCGGTTTTGTTGCGCTGACATGTGGAGCATGCTCTGATATGCTCTTGAATGAACTGACGAACACGTGGAATATGGAAATCTGTGCGTACTCGATGAAGCGTCTTCTGCACTCCTTCATGTCCCACTGCATGACAATCAGCGACAATCGTGTTCACGAAAGGAGATGCCGGCGGTATAAAGATGCGGCCCTTGTAGAGAATGAGGCCGTCGCAAATGGACCAAGGTTCCAGGAGCCTGCCCTCTTGAATGGCAGCCATAGTGGTCGCCCACTCTGCTTCAGTCGGTAAGTCGCGTCGCAGGTCATCAAAAAGAACAAGTGACGGCCCGGTAATGGCTTGTAATGAGACCGCTGGTCCCTCACTATCACGCCTGGAAAGTGCGTCGACGACCGTATTCAGGCAGCTAGGCCTGTACTCCACCGAGAAATCGAAGCCAACTAGCTTACTAACCCACTGATGCTGACGGATGGTGGATAATCTCTGGTTGAGGAGAAACTTCAAGCTGTAGTGGTCGGTGCGGACAATGAAAGGTCGCCCCCACACATAGGGGCGCCAGTGGCGCACTGCCTGAACGAAGCCGATCAACTCTCGCTCATATGCTGCCAGTTTGGCGTGCCTTGCTGCGATGGGCCTGCTATAGAACGCAATAGGTCTAGTACCTTGATGTAGGACGGCCCCGAAATCGGACCCGGAGGCATCACATTCAATAATGAATGGACACCCAAAGTCCGGAAGTTGCAGAACCGGAGCGGACACCAATGCTTGCTTGAGGGCGAGGAAGGCGCGGCCAGCATCATCATTCCAGGCGAACGCCTCTTTGCGTAAGAGGCGTGTGAGAGGAGCCGCGATCGCTCCGTAATGCTGTATAAAACGTCGATAGTAGCCGGCCAACCTGAGGAAAGCACGGACGGCTCGTACGGTAGTTGGGGTTGGCCAAGCCTCTACCGCTTCCACCTTCTGTTGGTCCATAGCCACGCCATCCGTCGAGATGACATGGCCCAAATATGCCACCGAGGACGTCCCAAAGAGGCATTTGGAGCGCTTTAGAACTAGGCCATGGCGTGATAGTTCCTATAACACGAGGCGCACATGACAAAGATGCTCTGCCCATGAGGAACTGTAGATAAGGATGTCGTCAAAGAAAACAAGCACGAAGCGGCAGAGCAATGGTCCCAAGACGTCGTTCATGAGTGCCTGAAATGTGAATGGCGCATTGGAGAGCCCAAACGGCATAACCAGGAACTCGAAATGGCCATGATGAGTGCGAAATGTTGTCTTGTGTATATCACGGGATGCATGCGCACTTGGTGGTACCCAGACCAAAGATCCAGCTTGGTGAAGTATTGTGCACCCTTCAGTTCATCCAGTAGTTCCTCCACTACCGGAATGGGAAACTTGTCTTTAATTGTTTGGTTGTTGAGGGCACGATAATCCACACAGAAGCGCCAGGAATCGTCCTTCTTCCGGATGTGGAGCACTGGAGAGGAGAAGGCCGATGTGCTCACACGGATGATGCCCTAATGTAGCATCTCACGGCATTGGGCCTCGAGTTCATCTTTTTGGAGCTGAAGGTAACGATATGGCCGAACCGCTACGGCAGTGGTGCCCTGCTTCAGGTGAATCCGATGGTCATAAGCACGCGATGGCGGAAGACCCTGTGGTTGCGCAAATACATCAGGGTACTCTGCGAGCAATGCGGCCATCAAATCTAGAGGCTCTGACATCAGTGCAGCGAGAACAGGCCGGTGAGCCAACTCCCCTTGGATGGTGATCTGGCGGTTACGATGCCAAAAATACATCAGGAGGCACTTGAAGTCCCATGTAATAGGCCCCAACAATTGGAGCCACTGAATGCCGAGGACGAAGTCGACGTCGGGTAGTGGTAATGTGTAGCAGTCTAAGCGGAAGTCAGCATCCCTGATGCGGGCAACCACGCCGTGGCACTCGCCGCTGCTGCGGACCGTCTCGCCGTTGGCCACCGCCACTCGAATGGGAAGGGGTGGTCGAGTGACCACCACGTCGGCACGCACTAGGATGTCTTCCGCGATGAAGTTGTGGGTCGAGCCGGAGTCGACCAAGGCCATGAACTGGTGCCCGCCGATGCGGAGCGGAACTCGCATCGTGCGGCCGGTGGTGATGCCTGTAAGAGCCAGAAGCGAGATGGCCAAGCTCATAGCCAAGGCCAGGGAATGTGGTGCAGCGAGATCGACCGCGATGGCGATCTTTTCTTTTAAGCCGGCTGTAAACATCGCAATTTTTTTGATCTTGTCGTAAGTTTGCACGGGGTAACAAGGTTTCAAACTTCTTCTGGTATTGTGCTACCGTTCCGGTTTGACGGAGCTGCTTGATCTCCGCGAGATGGTTGCGACGGGTTGGCGGTCCGAAGCGAAGGTGGACAAGCTCCTTGAAGCGCGGCCATGTCGGCTCCCCCTCTTCTTCTTCTTGAAGAAAATACCACTGCTGCGCCTCACCGCGCATGTGGTAGGCTGCCGTCCCAATCTTCTCGAATTCCAGCGTGTGCTGCCCTCAAAAAAATAGCTCGCAAGAATTAAGCCAAGGGAGCGGATCGTCGGCGCCTTCGTAGAGGACGAACTCCCAACGCTGCGGTCTGGGGAGGCGGCCCTCGGTGATGGCTAGGGAACTGCTGCTTGTGCCCCCGTTATCGCGGCGGCCGGGTGGAACATAGGTCGCCGCCTCGGTGCTCGTCCCTTTGTCGCCGGATCCCAACGTCGTGCTGACGAGGTCGTCAACCTTGGTGATGCGGCTATCATGAAGATCCAGGCGCGTGGTGATGGACGCGAGTTGTGCCGACTGACCGTCCTGGACCAGCGAGATCTCTTCCAATTTGCGAAGAATCTCCGAAAAAAATGTCCACGTTGGATCGCTTACCATCATTGTCGGACATGGTGGCAACAACGACGGGCTCTGATACCAAGATGTTATGTGTGCGGCTTTGGAGGTCGTAGTGGTGCACGGAACATCGAATAGGATGTTTCGGCCGAGCTTAGATGGCGTCGTTAGAACCCTGTCTGTGCGGCGGAAACCGCGCCATACGTGAGAGGTGAAAGGGGGAAAAAGAGATGGGATGCAACAGGAATAATCTGCTGCTTGATTCTCTTTATTGGTGGGCCTTGCTTATATAGCCTTAGGCTGACTCTAATTATAGTAACTAACAATCATTCCATAACTATATTTGGTAGAGTATCAATTCAAAGCTATATTTGGTAGAGTATCAATTCAAAACTATATTTGGTAAAGCCTTCCTTATTCTGGAGCGGCAGCTGCATGGGCAGGTTTGGTGCGGCGCGCATAGGCCGCACCATCGAACCTGACACCTTTATTACGAAGATGACCTATGACCAACCTGTAAAGTTGACAAGAAGTTACATCAGTACTGGGCCTAATGGAACAGCATTAATGAACAGTCAAGGGATAGAAATTTAAAAGTAAAAGACGAAGCTGATCTAGTTATTGACCTGGACCTAACATTTCAGTTCAAAGCTGAATATTGCACTCTTCAGTTTAATTGGATAGTATTTGATGTTTTTGACACTGTTTTGTGATTGAGCCATGCTTTGGCATTATGATACCTAAAGCATTGTTGTATAACAGATGGTGTACTGTGCATGGAAATAGTAGTAACTATTACTAACATAATTCAAATGCTATGATGCGGATCAACAGAATAACACATAATTATGGTAATAATGTAAAAGTTTTTAGGGCACTTATTCACTTTAACCATGGTAATATTATACTAAAAGTTTTGTCTCTAGCTATATTTTGTTTTGATGCTCTGTGCCTCTGCCCATATGCAGCCAAACTTTATTTGAGTTTACTCGGTCATTATTTATAATTTTCTATCTTGTATCCCTAGTAAATAAATCTGATATGGACAAAACTATGAGTTCTATGTAGGTTCCAGTACAACGTGCAAATATCTACTATTTTCTACCTGAATGAGATTGGCCAAAGTTTGTTCCTATAATTGATCCCTTGATTTGGATGGGTGAAATGTCCTATTCGAACAGTTCTAGAGGCAATTCAATGGACCACCACCTTCTGTGAGCTTAAAATTCATCATTGCACCTCTCCAGTGACACTAGGTACTATGAAAGTAACCAACTGTCCTTTACTTCTCCTGACTTCTCTAAGGAGGCACAACTGGTCCTGTACTCTGGTTGAATAACAAGTGGTTGAGATCCACATAGCAAACCAGTAAAATGACCCTTTAACTATTAATAGGTTTTGAACAGTGAACCTGGTGTGTGTGCTATATTTGATGCAGAGTTTCACTCCAATAGTTCTATCAGATTGCTAAATTTTCATTACCTGATTGCTGTGAAGTACCAGAAAATAACTTAGATAGAGCCTTGCAATCAATTCTCACAAGTGGATGGTCTGTTGTCACCATTGCAGAATTAACTTACATACTATCCTTCTAGGTCAAGCCTGGTTTAGTCAGGTTGAGCACAACAAGGTAACAGGTGCTGGTGCAGATGGGACGAGATAATTTATAAGCTTCCGAGCTTCTTATACTTAAATATTTTCCCATGGATCCATGTTTAGCATATGAAGGCTCCCCCGTAACATGCCAGTTTAGCATTGTGTTTAACTTGGTTTGGTCTCCTCCCTTTGTTGCAAACACAGTACCATCCATGCACAACACATCAAACAACAGTTCAGAGGTGAAAGCACATAGATAGTGCCTTAGATGTAACCAGACTAGAAAGGCACAAAGTAACCAACATAATCAATGCATCTCAGACATGTCTAGCAACATATCTACAACTATCTTAAGGTAAGTTCCCGGCAAGCCAACACCTCTCCTGCATATATCCTGATTAGTCTTGAGAGGACCAACCTCTTCTA
Source organism: Rhipidocladum racemiflorum (assembly GCA_036346355.1). Classification (NCBI taxonomy): domain Eukaryota; kingdom Viridiplantae; phylum Streptophyta; class Magnoliopsida; order Poales; family Poaceae; genus Rhipidocladum; species Rhipidocladum racemiflorum. The sequence continues at coordinate 30,400,504 of CM070571.1, forward strand.
GTCTCCTCCCACTTTTTGATCACTTATTCATACCATTTCTAGGTGTATCTGAATCCATGGATATGCAGATGGACAACGAGGAGCTCAACCTAAACTTGTCGCTCCATCCATCATATCCTCCAAGGCTTCCAACAGCGTTTTCCTGCTGTTACTGTTCTAAGAAGTTCCAGAGCTCTCAGGCTTTAGGTGGCCACCAGAATGCGCACAAGCTCCAGCGTAACCTTGCAAAGAGGAGTCAAAAGTCTGCTCTAGCAATTAGCCAAGGGAAGGGTGAAAATTCTGGGATGGAGGGAAGCTCTGCACACTCTGCTGAATCTGCCTGCGAGGTTTCGAGTGAAAAGAAGCATCATGAAGAGGTTTGGTGGGTACTTCAAGGAACAGGTGGTTCATCATCATCTGGTAAAATGATCCACAACGCTATTGAGCAGGGTTTAGGCAATGAAGATCCAGCAAATGGGGTGATCGACTTGTCCTTGAAGTTATAATTTGTTATTCATTTCCTGTTTGCATCCCACTTCCTTCCTGTCATGATTTAAATCTCTGTGAGCTACATATATCTATAACATCACTTGCAATGGTTTCGGATCAGCCTGTGATGGGCACCTTCATGGATCCAGACATCCAGTAGTTTCATATAAATGGAAGAAGAAAAGACCACCAAGTTGCTAACTTACTGCAGCTGGTGGTAGGTTCAGCAAAGTCAGTCTTTCCGTTATTAGGAGGGAAAGCATAGAAGCACCTCTCTTAAACTTTGAATAAAAGGATCCAAACATGTAGCTGTGATGCAACATGTAGCTACATAGAAAATTTGAATTATGTCCTTGTATTGTCAGCTGCAATTTTTATAAACTTATTTGAATATTCTGATCATTTGGTTGAAGGATCAATGAAGCCTATGTGTGTATTCTTCTTAGCTACATTAGCTAGCAGCTTTTCATACATACAGTCTGGCTGTTTGTAAAATTCATTCCAATCATTTCTGCCGATTGCTTCACTTTTCAATTGCAACTGCTTGCTTGTTTCTTCAACGATTCTGGCTGACTCCAGAAGCATCATTGCTGCAGTTTATGGCATCTCAAGGTCTAATGCTGCTTTCTTCACGTAATGCATCTGTACCCTATTTTATCGTCTGCTCCCTAAAATCTGGCCTGGAAAATTCTAGCATGTTGTGCTGTTGATTTTTTTAGATAGTAAACATTCTGTCGTTTGAATACAGTTTTATGATGCGAGAAATCCTTGTATGATTAGTTCAGTGCTGTAAATTGTCTGGTGCATATTCTTCTTGGGCAGTCACCATTATTTCTTAATCACCAGATCAGGTAGGTTTCTGCAGTACCATATTTTTGTCACCATCAGAAAAGCTCTAGTAAATGTTAATGAATGGGAATTTTGCAGGTTCTTGAGTACAACAAGCAACACTGCAGAGCATGCCAGATAATGGTTGCAGCCTTCATCACAGTCAGATCAATTGACATATTGCTCCTCTTCGGCATGTGGTTCCGAAGGTTTGCCTCTTAGTTTTTAAATGAAAATTCTCATAAATTGTGAGCATCAGAGCATGCAAGTCTACATCAATCGGAAATGTGGAACTTTTGTTGCACAGTTAGATGCTCTTATGCAGTCTTTCAGGTGAATTGTGCTTGCAGCCATAAACTACTAGTAGTACTGCATGGTTCTACGTAGGTTACAGGTGTGTATAGTTTTTTTTTCGTAAGACACAGGACGTGTCTATTCCATTGAAAGCAAGAGAAGTTAAATAGGTTTACAAAAAATCAATCGTCTTATGTTTACCAAAAACGAAAATGAAAACATGGGCGCTTTACAACACCAATTTGTCCCATTACAGTGAACGCAGCCCAAAAGGAACCGGAAGAGGCCAAAGCCGAAGACGCTGACAGCCTTGCGAGCTCCCGCAAGACGGCCCCGCCAAACAGAGGAAGGGCCCCAGTCAGTTACCCCTAATAAAGTGTAGGGTCTAATCGCCAGTCATGGAGGTTAGCACCATCTTGCGGTTGGAGAAATACTGGGCAATGGGCTTGAAAACGGCCTATACTGTCTGATAGTTGTAAAAAAAATTTCCTATTCTTTTCTTTCCATAAGTTCCAGAAAGTATAAATAAGCGCTACATCAATTTCCTTTCTCCGTTTAGGTGGCGTGATAAGATGCATGTATCGTCATTAGTTGGTAGTGGTCATTCCATTTATGTGTAGCCGTTTATGTGTAGCTGTGAGAAGGTGATTCCTAAATGAAGAGAATGGAAGACTTTACTCCAAACCTGTCTTGCAAATGGGCAAATTAAGGTCAAGTGGTCAGCGGATTCGACCTCGGATCCACAAAGGGAGCAAAGGGTGTTATGAGGCCAACCCCTTGCCGCTAGCTTATCACCTGTCAATAGGCAGTTTTGAACTAGGATCCATGCGAAGAATTTGTATCTGTTTTCTGTATTAGCTCACCATATGACTTGGCAGTTATAGTCTAGCATTGAGCCGTAGAAATGTGCACTGTAAGCCATCTTAGCTGAATATTCTCCATTGGTATTCTATTTCCACAATATGTCATCATGTACTTGTGTTTGCAGTGTTACATTTCAGATTGCCTACCATAGGCTGAAGTATTGCTGTAGCTACGAAAGAGTGTTTATTCGTTGCAACTGTTTGATCCAGGCCGTATTTGTGAGTTCATAATGGATTGTTCTATTTTTCCTTCTAACAATCGCAAAGCATTCCAATGCCACCACACTTGGTGAGGCACAATTTAGCCACATGGAGGTCCAGAACTTGGTTGTCTTGCCGTCCCCTAGCGAGACCCTGGTGCTCGCATTGAAAAGACTCCTGTCTATTGCATCACACGATAAGTCCATGCCAACCCATGGTCTCTGTTTGTCTTTCCAGGCAAACCAAAGTCAATGAATCCTTAGGGCCCTTCCTAGTCCGCCTAGTTCTTTTACCTCAAAACCTCCTAGTTCTTTTGGCCTACGTACTTTTTTCCACTTTACAAGACAGTTGCCCCCCATTGCCATCCTGTTCACCTATCCATATAAAATTTCTTTTTAATTTGTCCATCTTTTCATTGCCCATTTGCTCAGCGAGAACACCGTCAAATGATACATTGTGGGGGATGTTAAGACCGAGTTCACTAACAAAAGTCGGGCCGCCCTGGAAATGAGCTTTCCTTTCCAACCTGCCAGTCTTGATCCCACTTTGTCGATGATTGGTGGTTCATCAATCTTTTTCAGTTTTGTTGTGCGTAGTGGCAGCCCTAAGTACTTGCATGGAAAAGATTTTTTATGGCTGGAAAATCCTGTAGGATGTCATCATGGTCTAATCCGTGACATCCAATTGGATAGAACTCGGTCTTTTCGAAGTTTGTCTTTAACCCCATGGCTCTAGCAAAAGCAGTCAAAACAATTTAATTGCCTATAGCTCTTCTTTGTCTGGATTAGCAAAGATGGATGTGTCGTCTGCATAAAGCGATATAAACAGCTTGGCTGACTGACAAAGGTTCGGTTTGATCAGATTTGCTATGGTTGCCTGTAACATCCTCAGTTTTGCGTTCTGGGAAAAATCTAATTTAAATTAATTAAATTCAAAAGTTGGAGTTTCCTTGGTGTTTATGTTAACCTGGCATCCTTTCCCTTCCAAAATCGGAATTTAATTCCCCTCCGTTCAAAAATCAGATTTCCCGATTCCCGTCGATACCCGAAATTTCACCCGAGTTCGAAAATGCTCCAAAAATCTCGAAATCACTTCAATTAGGTCCCAAATATTCCAAAATGATTTTTGGAATGATTCCCAAGTTTTTTGTAGGTTCTCTGGTATTTTATCTCGCGCGGCTTTTGTTTAATGCCCGCTATTCGCTCCAGAATATTCAAATCCACAAATTTCATCCAAATTCCGCAAAACCAATTTTATTGGGTTCCAAATATTCCAAAATAATTCTAGGAATTTTTCCGGAATTTTTAGACCATTTTTGCTAATTTTTCTCTAAGGCGTCACTTTTGCGTAAACATCAGCCAATGAGGAGGTGACACGTGGCGCTACAGTACTCATCATCTTCAACCTTGAGTCATGCACGATTGGAAGAGCCAGAACAATGGAGGAAGCTTCCATACACACTTCCCTTCATACAAATCACCATAACTCCTTCCACACACCTCCAAATCACGAACGGTCGAGTCCGTTGAATCCGTGACGACAAATCCTTGCCATCCCCCACCATCAAAAGCCCGGGATCTCGCCAGAAACGGTGCAATCTTTCCAAAACCGAAAATCACCATTATGGCAATAAATCGGCCGTTTCTTCCCCAAACGGCGTGCTTCCACCTCTCATTGCTTCGTATTAGAACCCTCTTCCCAGTGGTAGCATCCATCCCTTGCCTATCACACTTGTTCTTCCGGTAGATTGAGAAAACCGACGAGAACGCGCCGTTCATCGTGTTCTTGGCCATAACTTCCTCTTCGGTGGTTCATTCTTCGTTCCGGTTGTTTCCTTGTGTTAGCGTGGAGGTCTAGTTTCTAATTCATCCATCAATTTTAGGTTTCATTGAGATTTGGAGACGAATTTTGCATTTTTGTCGACGCGGGCGAAACCGTGTTCTTCGTCAAATTCGTCGTCTCCGGTGAGAATTGGTTCAATTCCTTGCTTCTATAGGTTTCTTAGGATGTCCTCTAGATGATCCATCTTTTTATTTTGCAATGTTTCATGAGATTTATTGCAAAATTTTAATTTTTGGGGGAGATTGGGAGCTCTCTGTTTTCTTTTGCCTCTGCCCATGCGTTCCGACCGACGAGCCGCCGCCGCTCCGCCACGGTCCCGCGACCACTGCCGGAGTCGCCGCCCCGCCTGGCGTCTCGGCCACGGCCGCTTCGTCCGCCCGTTCCGCCGGCCGGTCGGTGCCACCGCCGGCTCCCGCTGCCGGCGCCGCCTCGCCGTCGCCGCCTGCTCCGCTGCGCCGTGTGGCCACGCCGCCCGCCCCGCCTGCCGTTCGCCGGAGCCCGCCATGCCCCCTCCCCTCGCCGGCGCATGAGGAGGCCACCTCCTCTGTTCTTCATGGCCATGGGAGCCTTGAGGAAGAAGTTCATGAGGATGACAGGAGGGCCCCACTGGTCATTGAGTCAAACAATTCCAAAAATCAGAAAAATAAAGAAAAGGGAATATTCCGGGAATATTCTTTGTTTTCGATTTTCCAGTATTTTCGAACTTCAGAAGCTCATATCTTTTCCGTCCGAACTCCAATTGACTCTGTTCAATTTCCTAAATTTATCTAAAATCAATATCTACATGCCAGTCCTACTTTTGTAATTTTTGGATTTTATTTATTTTCTTGTTATTTATTTGTTGTCTCGTTTTACGCGTAGCCGAGGAGCCGTCCGAGTCCGCCGACCCCGCCGCCGAACTCCAAGGTTTCGACACCCTCGCTGTGACTGAAGGCAAGTATCCTTGATGCATGTTTATCCTATGATTACAAATGTGTTTACAAGGTTTTATAAACTTGCATGCTATGTTTATCATCGTATGTCAAATATAAGTGAATTGTTAATCCCATTTGCGATCACCTCCTTTGTTATTGACATCCATGCTTACTTGTAACCCTAGGACATTTGCTATGCCATGTTTACCCCTATATGGTGACCTTTGTTGAATAGTACGGTAGATTTGCTTAGGGCCAACATTGATGAAAATGACCCATGGGTGGGATTGTACAAAAATGATGATTTAAAGTGTGATTTGGAAATGATTATAAAGATTTTGGTACTGTTTTTATAAAATAAAAAGAAAATGGAAAATGATTTGGACTTAGGCGGAATGGAATGTCGGGTGGGTGCGGATTGAGCACTAGTTTGCACTGTGCAAGTGCCGCCCCAAGTCAATTAAGGACCGACGCTTATGACTGTTCATTCTAAGCATAACCGTACTACCACATGTCTAACATGGTACGACCTGGCTAAATAATTTGTAGAAACCTAATTTAGACTCGCCAGTTGGTGGAATGTGGGTGCCAGATAGCGGCAAGTTGTACTCCCCACATGGCGCAAGAGGGGGCTTCTGTACTGGGTAGATAGAACCCTAACAGCGGTGAAACCTCAGCGGGTGAGTCGGGTTAGGCGTATACATTGTAAAGGCCTTGTCATGATCTCTCTGCCGACATACCAAAGGAAGTGTGTTAATTGCATGGCGTTAAAGAGATGATCATGTCTTGTGGGTAAAGCTGTACACCTCTGCAGAGTTAAAACTATTCGAATAGTCGTGCCTACGGTTAAGGGCAAAGCAAAGAATGCTTTCATACTAGTAGACTTTGGATTTTTGGTTTCAAACTAAACAATGGTTTGTTTTGGGGTTCGGGAGTGGTTAGAACTCTCGGATGTTGAATTGGCGGACTGAGCCAACCAGGTAGAAAGAACCTGTTTTATGTCATGACGGATAGAGTCATGTATGATTAGTCATGATCCTTTAAACTAGTGGCGGATAGAGCCTTATACTAGTGATGGTGGATAGAACCTTCACTGCAATATTAAATAATTCAACTATTAAAAAGAATTGCTAAAATATGCTTTATGAAACTTATTAGCAAGTATGGTTTAATGAAACTTGGCTTTGTGCAAAAGAACCATCTTAAGCCTTTCTTGGGAAAGCCCCACATATGCATACTTTCCCCGACTTGCTGAGTATTTTTGTACTCACGTGCTACAAATCCGTTGTCATAAGAGAACTACTAGGACGCCGCTGAAGACGGTGAGTTCTACACCGAAGAATTCGAGGAAGTTCGCCAAGATAGCTAGTCGCGTGTCTTGTCGTCGCCTGTGGTGTTTTTGGTTTTCGCTTTTTGTCGTTTTTGCTTCCGCTGTCGTGTCTCCGGTCTCGTGACCGAGTATTGTAATAAGTGGCCGTGTGGCCCATACTTTATTATTATATTACAATTTCGTTATGTTCGGCAATGACGTATCACTGTTGCCTGTGTGTACTAGCTACTGATCTGGGACTAGTACAGAAATACACAGGAGATTCCGGATAGCTGATCCGGGGTCTCACATTGCCAATGTCATTAGGGTCTGCAGCAGGTCAATTGCCAGAATAAAAAGCAAAGGTGACACAGGATATTCATGCTAAAGCCCTCTGCTGTGTCTAATAGGCTGTCCAAGGATTCCATTTAGCAGGATTTTCTAAGAAGAAGAAGCCAATAGCAAAGAAATCCAATCCCCATCTGCTCTAGGAGTTCAAGGAGATATTCCCAACTGACCGATTCAAAAGCTTTGGCCAAATCTAACTTGAAAAACGAAGATGGGTTCTTCTTCCTGTGTAATTCTTTGGTTTAAGTCCTGGGTATACAAGAAATTGTCATGAATAAATCATTGTTTAATGAACACACTTTGGTTGATTGAGATGATATCCTGTAGAAAAGGTGCTAGCCTGTTTGCTAGGAGTTCGGAGAATAGCTTCGCAAAACTATGTATAAGAGTAATGGCAGCCAGTTCAAGCACTCGTTGTTTTAGCTTACTTCTGAAAGACCATTCTGCATCCAAGATTTGCCTAACCTCCTGCACCTTGTCTAACTACCACATAATCTCAGTGGCTATTGCAAATTGCGACCTGAGGTTTCCTAAATGAAGATGGTTCCAAGCCTTTAGAGCTCTAACTGTTGTGTCCTGCTTGAAGTGGAACCTGCGCAGGGCATCATCAGAATGCACTGGAACTTACCAAGCCTTTTGTACCTCTAAGAAATTATGCATCTTCAGCCAGTATGCCTGAAACCGAAATCCATAGTATTTCTGTGGGGCAATCTGTCCCAGCATCAACAATGGGCAATGGTCTGATGAAAGAGAAGATAGAGCGTATAGGTAGCAATTTGGGAAAAGCATGTCCCAGTCCATGGAGCTGAAAAGCCTGTTAATTTTAGTTAATGTCAGGTTGGCTCTTTCGCTTGCCCAAGTAAAATTTCTTCCATTCAAATTTATTTCCTTGAGCTCTACATCATCCAGCATCCTCTCAAAAGTTCCCATAAGTCTTCTGTTTAAGTTTCCATTATTTTTGTCGACTGCTCGATAAATCATGTTGAAATCACCTAGTACTAGCCACTGTTGTCTCATTTCTTCCTTTAGAGCTGCAATTTCTTGTATGAACTAGAGTTTGTCCTAATCTGATTATGGTCCATAAACTCCTGTGCAAGACCATTTGACAACTTCATTTTTCATTGTTATTGTTGCGGAAACTGTGTTTGCCGTTGTGGTCACTTGAGAAATCTAGAAGAAAACTTCTGAGCAAGCAAGAAAAATTCCTCCTCTTGTACCCTGCACCGGTAAGAAACCAAAGATATTTTTGAAGTTGTTTCCAAGCTTTTGTGCGACAATGTTTTCATCCACCTGCTGAAGTTTAGTTTCCTGTAGAGAAACAATGGGTTGCATTTGACTGGCGGACAAGTTCTCTAATGACGCTCTATTTTGCTGAAGTGTTGAGACTTCATGCATTCCAATTCAATAAGTGGCAGTCTTGTTGTGACATCTAGGAGTAGAAGGTCCACCTGCTGCCTAACCTGTTCATCTCCTCGGTCTGAGTAGTGCATTTTGCCCCCTGTATTGGTCTGTTCACTACGCCCACCGAAGTGGACTGATAATTGCTGATAGACAATCTTAACTTAGGTCTTTTCATTACGACAATACAAAAGACCGGCACAAACTTTACCATAAGCAATCAGTTGAGGGGAGGGACAAAAACAATAACATCACCGAATAAACTCAATTCATTTCCCAGCTTAGAGAGTACATTACCGGAGTACGAAAAAAGAAAACTAATACTAGTTCAGGCTGTAGCAACACCGGAGCGCCCTGTGCCTAACCCACACTAGGTAGAGAAAAGGCCGGTCGCAGCGGACAAATGGGGATGCTAGGATAAAACTGACCGAACTTAGAAATGGAAGACACGCTGAGACTTATATAGACTGGACTTAGCAACAACAAAGAAGAAAAGTCCATTAACAAAAGAAAGCCCTGTCACTAGACCCAAAAGAGGGGCGTTGATCCTTCACGAGGCTTGGACTTCCCAAGTGGATGCCCTCGTAGGTGCTACCAGGTCTACATTGTCCAGCAACCCTACTAAATCGGCCATGGCATTGATGATCTCTATGGTGAGGGGCTTGTTGAAGACGTCCAGATAGCGTTGTTTTATCGCATCATCCATAGCGTTGGCATGAAACTCCTCAACCATTGGATCAAACATGGGACAATCTATCTCCAAAACATTTATTTTGGAGATGATTGAATCATCACCGCTGAGAGTTTGAATTATTCAGTTTGTGATGTGTCCTAGATTGACGCAGCATTGTGGGAAGATCTTTTCAATTTGTGGGGCTGCATCAAGTGACTGCACCTCTGTGTTCTTTACAGTGAGCTCAGTGCACCCTCTAGGAGATCTTGTTCTGCTTCTTCCATTGACCTACGGGGGTGTCTGGTTAGCATGTTTGAATGAACCTGTCCCTCAATAGCCCCTGCTTCCATGAGAGGAGTTTCCTCGAGTGTTCGGCCTGTACTGGCGGCTGTGCTGCTGGCCAGTTGGTGGTACATCCTAGCCTCAAGGCCTCCTTTGGCCTCCACCTCCTCCGGCGGTGAACGATCTCTAGACCTATACTGTAGACGGTAATGAACTGAGTTGCTTAATGGGAGCGCTCCATCGATGACTCCTAGTTGCCAGGTATAGACATGCCATCTTAGCCATTCATCATATGATAAGACCTCTAACATTTCTCCACTAATGTTGCTATGTTCGGGGCTGAGACCTGCAAAAGTTGGAGGTGGCGCCTCAGCCGGAGTCTCAAAATCCAGAACCTAGTTAATGTGTAGCAACACCCTGTAGGATAGCATCCTTGGTAGTGGCCTTTCCTCCAAGGCATTTGTGATCCCTAGCTCTGAGAAATTCGAGAACGGTGGTAATCTTCTGAACGATTCCTCAATGTACATAATGGCGGTTTTAGGGAATGTTGTAGCATCATGTGTCCACACCCAAATACAAAGACAAGCCGTCTCCTTGTCAGTGACTGGTTCATCCAGCTTTGGGAAAGAGAAGCCAGCTTCGTGTATGAGTGGATCGATAGCTTGCAGAGCGACCAAGCATGGCGCGGAATCCCTTCAATGCAAAGCCAAACCTTGAATCATCCTTTATGTCGATTCCTTCTTGGATGAATGTAGAGTCTGCCAACATTTCATTTCGGAGTGCCACGGTGCTGCAGTGTATAAAATAGCTTCTCAACACGTCGACAGCGACATTGAAATCTTCCTTGTTCATCTTGAAATGGTATGCAATGAGGCGCTGCATCTATCTAATAGTTATCTCTTGGTCCCCCAGGGTAAACACAAGGACTGCATATCTACATAACTCTCTCCCTTCTAGCGATATCTGGAGCTTTGAGGGACGTGCCTGTGTGCCAGCTCTGCCCTGTTATCAGGTTCTCCAGGCCTGAAGCGAGGAGCGTGCATGGTGGAAGCCGTTGAGCGGCCCCTGTTAGTCAAGGCTATAGGCGTAGCAGAAAGCAGGTTGTTGTTGTTTCGGTTGGGGCAGTACCTCGCTCTATGGCCTCCTGCATAGAAGGCATTTAGGGGGTCCCTGCAGTTGGCCACAAAGTGGTCGGGGGCCAGACATCTAAAACATCTTCCCTTGGCCTGCTTCTTAAGAAGAGCAGTTAGTCGAATTGAAAGCTCCGAGTTGCCAGTAGTTGGAGTATGCTTAATTGCATTTAATTTCTCTTTTCTCCAAAAATGTTTTGGTCTGATCTGCACCCATTCGGTGGGCAAAGAGTCTACGTGCGAAAGATTTGCGTGCGCCGAACTTTGGATTTCCTTTTGAATAGAGCTGTCGCAGTAAACAGAGTTGATGGGTGGATCTGCAAATGCGATTTGTACACTCTTCCCCTTTTCCAAGAACCGGGTCTTCTTGAGGATTGAAGTTGGGTGAGCAATTGCCGGAGCGATAGCTGGCACAGGAGGGATTCAGAGAGGAGTTAAAGCTGGCCCGCGAGTAAGGGCGTAGGTGTTGCTAGATGCAATTGGCTGTCCTTCAATGCGAGCGGACTTTGGTAGTGGCACAGCCAGAATTGGATTATCTCTCTGCGGGGAAAGTCCCAAAAGCTCCAAGTCTTCAAACCTAGGCTTCCATGCTGTCTTCTCCCTCGGGGAGCCCCGAGCGGAGGCCTGCTGTGGCAGATCTAGTGAGTCGAAGGTTTCTTGGACAAGATCGTTGTCATGATCCGAGCTCCTGAAAACTCTCTCCGGTGAATCAAAGGTTTGAAGATGGAAATTTTGCGGGCTGTAGAGGTTGTGAGCAGAGGGGAAAGCCTTGAGCGGGTGGGTGCTGGTGCTCGAGGAGTGGTGGCGACGAAGTTGGTGGTGGAGGTGGTGGTGACAGTGGCCGAGGAGTGGCCATACATGTGTATAGTTACTGTTGTTGCTACATGGATTTCACGATCTGGAAAATGATAGCCTTACAGTGGGCTTCAATGGGACCTTTCAGGGGGTACGTACTTTGTGATTGCTCATTTGCTCATAAATTTAAGGCTGTTCAATAGGGTCCAGTTCTGCAATAGACGTGTGTCCTTGCAAACGGAAGCTAACATGACCAAACTGAAACAACACCACGGTAAGGCGTAAGAGTTTAGCGATGTGTTGTAGCTGTGTTGTTGTTTGAACTACGTACCACCTGCTTCTTAAAAAGGATAGGGTAAATACTCCAGTATTCTACTAAAAGTGATATATCTGAGGATCTGTTTATGGACTCTTCACTTTTCGATCACAAGCAGGGTGGCATAGGGACTGATGCCTGAAATAACCTCAGAATGCATTGCCCATGGAAATAAGTGACCTGAATTCGAGAGAAATTGAAAAGCATTTTCATGTCACAGTTAATTACATGTTTGACCTGATTCTCGTTCACCGGTTCACATGAAAAACATTTCCCCCCCGAAGGACAGACACAGTAGGTACATATGGTTCAAGAAAGAAAATTTAAAATGGAGCTATTCGGGTATGAGTTGGTTTATCATTGGTGGCGTCCTCTTTTTTTTTTCCCTCTTTTCCCGTCGTGTTATTCATATACTTGCTAAAATCAAGACCCACCTGCTCAACATAATGTGTGAGCTCACGTTCCGGCGCACCAACAATCTTCAGCGTCCACTCATCTTTGAGATTTGTGCAGGTCTTAATTCAGTATTCTTTACCACTAGTCTGTGAAGGACAACCTTTTTATAATATGATGTGTCATTTTTTCCATCTATCTTCACCATTCTCTGTTCCCTACTTACTTCTCGTACCTCCTTTTTTTTCCTCTCTTACACAAAAATTTCAAATTAGAAAATCATAATTTAAAAAAATTTAAATAGGAAGTTTTATCTCGAAAAAATTTCTACTCAAAAAGTTTCAAATAAAAAAATTTCAACTCGAAAAAATTAAAATCGAAAATTTTCAATTTGAAAAATTTTAAATTAGAAAATTACAACTAGAAAATTTTTAAATAAAAAATTCTCAACTCAGAAAGTTTCAACTCGAAAATTTTATATTGAAAAGTTTCAACTTTGAAAACTCTCAATTCAAAAAACTTTTGGTTCAAAAAGTTTTGATTCAAAAAACTTTCAAATTTGGTTAAAAAACACTTCTTATTAAAAAAACTTTGGAGAAATTTCAAAAACAAAAACACTTTCGAGTTTAAGGGGAAAGGAACGAGGGATGAAAGGGGATAAAGGGAAAGGGAAGTGGGAGAAGGTATAAGGTGCTGCCACTTATCACAATAAGAGAACGACGTTATTAAAGATTTGTTGAAGACACTCTCAAATTGGCAATACCCAAAATACTTTGTGTGGATGATAATAAATAAATGCATATGATAGAGAGAATAAATAAAAATATGAGAAAAAAGTCTTATTAAATCTATATACGAATTTTATATTTATCAACTCAAATATTTCAAACTATATGTCTTATATTTTTCCACAGACGGAATACATACCAAATAGAGACCAGGAACACATTCTTCACCCGTGTAGCACATTACCAATGTAGGACTCGCTAAGCCAGCCCTGGCGTAACTCTGGCTTAAGGGTGCGTTTGGTTGCCTGGATGAGGTTGGATGGGATATGGCCATCCAACTTGTATGGGATGGAGCCATCCAGGTAGTTGTTTGGTTTAGTGGATAAGGATGAGCCAATTTTTTGTTTGGTTGGATGGATGAGGATGGATGGGATGAGCTAATTTTTTGTTTGGTTAGATGGATGAGCTAGTTGTAATCAAGGTTTCGAATTTTGGTTTGAATTTTTTTGGACAAAATTTAATTGAAATTTGAATTTTGAACAAAATTTGATCACAATTTAAATTTTCTAACAAAATTTGAATTTTTGGATAAAATTTGACCAAAAAATGATTTTTTTTTTTGACACATTTTGAATTTTAGAATAAAATTTGCATTTTCAAACAAATTTTTATTTTTGGACAATTTTTTACTAAAATTTGAATTTTCAAACAAAATTTGACCATATTTTGAGCGAAGTTTAATTTTGGCCAAAAAAACTTTGCCAAAATTTGAATTTGATCAAGTACACATCTTCGTGCAGCAAAATGGATGAGCACATCCGGCCTTTTTATTTGGATGGCTTTATCCAGCATCTTGAGAGAATATTCCCAAAAACTGGATGACCATATCCTATCCATCCACTCATCCAAACAATTGGATGACTTCAAATCCATGGATGGCCATATCCCATCCATCCTCATCCACCCAACCAAACGCACCCTAAATAACGCCTCCCATCCAGGGTTCGCAATATCGACGAAAACCGGTCGATTTTCGCGATTTTCGGCTGTATCGCTGCGGCTCGATATCAAAAACCGGTCGATAAACCGATCCGATTCAAAAAAATTCGAAAATTGAAAAAATTTACGTGTCAAAAACGGTCGAAAATCGGTGGAAATCGGTCGATTTTAAATCAAAAATCGTCGAAAATCGCTACAAAAGTCGATCAGCACAAAAAAATCAACATGGTTGTCGATTTTCCACCGATTTTAAATCGATTTTCCACGTTTTTGATTTTTTTTCAAAAAATCTGTTTTTTGAATTTTACGCGATTTTTTGCGATTTTCAACCGATTTTCGGCTCGATTTTTGCGATTATCGAATTTCACTGTTCATCCGAAAATCGCACCTAACGATAAGGTTAACCCTGCTCCCATCTCAACTCTCAAACCTCTCACGTTCTTAAATCTCTAGAGTATATTAAGCGTGTGTTTGGTTGCCTGTACTAAATAGTACATATATAAAATAATTCAAAAAAAAATATTTATATGTTTTGTTGCTTGAATAGAATCATCCCATCCTGAACTAAGTGATACAAATTTGAAGAATATTCTCTCTAGATACTGAATTATCTTATTCACTCAAAAATAATTGAACCAAATAATACAAGACTATCATATCCCATTCAACTTCATCCCATTAATCAAACGTACCCTAATTCACTGCACTTCTAAAGTTGTGGTAACCTCTCAAAAAGAAAAAGGCTATGGTTCATTTCATGTTCCATACAACCATGCAACAGTAACACTGACTGAGAATCACGTGCAGTCTATCAGAGCCTCGTTACTCGTCAAAGTAGGAAGATACACAAAGATAACATTGTGAAAAGGCAAGCAGATATTTCTCTATGTCATATTTACTTTTCTTTTCTCCTTCTCCAAGCCATATATACATATACATATATAATACAGTTACATGATGCATCATGGTGCCTCAGCACTATGATTCAAAATGGGAATTTTTTTCCTACGTATTTGCATGGAAATTTTTTGAAATTTTTAGGATGTTGAGTTTAATTAATTTACTAACTGCTTCAAACTGAAATTCAAATTAGAGTTTTTTTTATGGTAGTTTGATTGTAGGTATATGCTGATTTTATATATAAATCAGCAAAGCATGTGATGTAAATTCGTTTAAATATTTAAATACAAGTATATTTTTTCAAAGGCATGTGCTTCATTGGAATTGTAATAGATGGTTATATACCCTAAAACCAATTTTTTTGAAAAATATACTTAACTTTGCGCATTTGAAATCATGGTACCCAGGCACCATGGTGCCCCATTTTGGCGTTACACACACACACATACCCCTTCGGTCATAATAGTTATCGTTTTGGATATAGATGTAGTCAAATTTTCAAAACTTTGATTATCAATATCTTTTAAAATATTTAAATTGAATAAATGAAAATTGTATGTGTAGATTTGTATCAAAAAGTACTTTCATAATATTATGTATTTTATAACTATATTATACTAGAATTTAGTTGTTAAAGCTGTGTTTTGAAGATCCTATCGATGTCCAAAAGGGTAACTATTTTTGATTGGAAGGAGTACCTTGTTAAGTTATATACGGTCAGTGAAGTAGACAAAGCTTGGACGATCGGTGATCCTTGATTGAACACCTTAGTTTTAAGTAAAAGAACCGTGCTCTTTAATCATTCATTCTAGATTAAAGACCTCTCATCCTTGACAAAAAGCTACAACCTGACAAGTACTTAGATGATATGATGACTTCATTCGTGAAAGAACTCTTCTCAAGAAGGATCATCCTGTGCATGGAATTCACAGTGTGTATACGTTTCAGAATATACCGTCTGGAGAAGGCTTTGGCTTGATGGATGAATTCCTCCTAGGAGAGGCATCACAATGGCTAAGAACTACTGCGACGTAACAGTAGTACACTCTCAACTCCTAATGGCCCAAATACTTGATGTGACGGACCGCCTTTTTAGGGGCAGTGCGAAACTCACAACAGTTACCCAGGAAGACTAACTGTTGGAAGACAAGAGTACAATTGCCTGACAAAAGCAACTTTCAACACTTTTTATTCAATATAGTTGGTCTAACGACCGGTTTTTACAGGAGAAGCATCCAAGCTTCTAGACTTACACTACCAAAAGAGAGAAACCACAGGCAGGGCCTGAGCGAAGACAAGACCTAGAACCAGACTAAATCGCCATCTACGATCTCCTGGAAGGCGCCAACATCTTCGAACTCTGAAAGGGCGGGGGTTTTGCAAGGGTGAGTACAGAGTACTCAACAAGTCGTACGGAACCACTGAATACTATATGTAGGGGAAATCAAGGGATGGCAATAGGGTTTAGTATCTGGATGCAGTTTTATTTCACAATTCATTTTACATTTGAAGCACAAATTAATAAATAAGTAATTTGGAGTTCACAGGTTCAACAACACTTAACCACAATTATCCAAATTCCAAGCGGAATTTGAGCTTAGTTACGAGTATCAACCCGATTCCAACTTAACTTCATTTACCTAAGTGCAGCGTAATCGATTACAATTAAGATTAACTCTGCAGAGCGGCTCAGCTTTACCCACAAGATATCTATAACCTTTATGCCAATCGTGAGTTTCATGCAACTTAAATGCATGTGGCCCAGTTTAGATTATCACAGCATTTCGTTTAATCATTCCTGTCCTTTAGTTGTTTACCGATAGTACCGCTTACCTTGGACTCGGGGTCCCCATTAGCGCTCACTGCTGTGAGAACCAAGAATGTCACTCTGGACCATTCCCGTTCCACCCCTCAGGTCCATTTCCTGTAGGGAAGGTCAGTCCCCATTCTCTTCCAGAGAATGGTAGCCACCAAGACAAATCAAATTATTATCTCAGGAATGATTAACTTAATGAGCCGTGTCGGATACGGGTCACCGACCAGTCCGACCTGTGGTTGAGCGGGAACTAAGTTATTTACTTTGCTCAAGGGGATTATTAACCTTACACTTTTGCCAAAGACCAAGCCTTCATCCACAAACCCATTCCGGTACTCGCAGTACCGGCCACCAGACCAACCAAGGCATTAATCACCAGCCGGGGATCGGAATCTCATCCACTCCGGGATTAATCCGACATCGTCCCTCTGATCGCAAAGACTTTTATAAACAATCCGAATCGGAGATTCGGCGGCATTTTCTTTAAATCCAGGTTTTTAACTAACCTAACAGTATTGTCTAACCTATTCATGGCAATAAGCAATTAACTAGGGTTCCAAAGGATTTAACAGGGTTCAATTATTTCAAGGAGGTTTCAGTAAGCAATTTCGGCATTACCTAATTATCATGTCATTCTAAAATACTGGATTTCATTAGGTCAAATACAGTAAAATAATGCGGTATAAAATAATTACTACTATAGCATGGCATGATAGGATCAACATGATCAAAGGGTGTACGGCTTGCCTTGCGCGGCAGCTGGATCGGATGAGTCGTCGAGGAAGTAGTCGTACTGCGCTCCTGTCTGCTCCGGGAACTGCTCCGACTCCAGGGACTGCTCCGGCTCCACTGGCGTCTCAACGGTCGAATCTAACGCGAAAAGACAACCGACAAAAATAAACGACAAAACAATAACCGAAAATCGAAAACGGAAACAGAAACGGAAACCGGAACCGAGTCGGAAGAGAACGGAGGGCGAAACTAGGATTGGGGAATTTCTGGGGTTCGGATCTGGGAACGGATAGCATTTCTGGACTCAGTGGGTCGAGACGGTTCGGGAAATGTATTTGGTGGAGCTCTGGGATTTTTCGGGATTTTTCTGGATTTTCCGGGCTATTTTTGGAGTTTAAACCGAATTTCGGAATTTAATTAAATTAAAAACCGAATTCGGTTTACTGTTCCGGGCCGAAACCAACGGCCTAACGCCGCGGCCCACGGGCGCAGCGCGTCTGTGGCTAGTCGGCCGGCCGCCCAAAGACGGCACGGGCGAGGGCGGGGCCACCGCACGGGGAGGGGAGGAGAGGCTGACGGGGCGGGGCCACCGTCAGTCGGGCGCGGCACAGGGGAGGGTTAGGGCAGGAACAGGGAGGGCACCCAGGCGGGCCAGCGGCGGGATCTTGGGGCGCGGCTGCGGAGGCGAGACGAGGCAAGGGAGGAGGAGGCTCACCGGGGAGCGAGGCGAAGCGAGTTGGAAGAGCGGGGAGGCTGGCTTTATAAGCGGCGAGGGCGCAGCGGCAGGCTCGACGGCAACGCTGCAGCGCGGCGCGGCAGCGACGGGCGGCAAGCGACCACGCGGCGTATGTGGCGCCTGAGGCGCGGCAGCGGCGCAGCCACAACCTGAAGCCGTCTGCGGCGCGGCGCTTAAGCGCGCGAGGCGACGGCAGCGGCGACGGGCGACGGCGAGGCGGCCGGCGGCGACGCCGAGGCCGAGCGGGAGCAGCCAACGGCGGGAAGCAGGCCAATGCCGAAGGGAGCAGGCCGGAGGCCCACGAAGGAGAGAAAAACGGCCCAACAAGGTTTGAATTTCAAACTCGAATTCCAACTTCCAAATCCAAATTCAAACGCAAATTCAAATGAAAGCCAACAAATTCATTTTGAATTTTTTTTTGAGTTGTTTCAACCTACCCCACTTAAAATGGAATCTCGTCCCCGAGATTCATTTCGCCTGGGAAAATAGGTTGGGAAAATTCTGCTGCAATTCCGATTCCTTCTCCCAAGTAGTTTCTTCGAGTGTATGATTCTTCCATAGCACTCGGCAGATTCTGACATTCTTGAATTTGAGTTCTCTTTCCATTGTCTCCACAATCCTGACTGGTTCCTCACGATATGTCAAATCTTCCTTCAGGTCTATCCCTTTCAACTGTACTTGCTCTGACGGCTGACGGAGACATTTTCTCAACTGGGACACATGAAAAACATTGTGTACCCTTGACAGCTCCGGACTTAGCTGTAACCTGTAGGCTACTTCTCCAATTCTGTCAGTCACGGGGTATGGTCCAACATACCTCGGAGCTAACTTCCCTTTTATCTGAAAACGGCGAACAGGCTTGAAGGGCGTCACTTTCAGATAAACGAAGTCTCCAACATGATAACTTATATCTTTTCTTCTCGTATCTGCATAACTCTTCTGCCGGACTTGAGCTGTCCTCAGATTCTTCCTTATGATCCTCACATGAGCTTCTGCATCATGAACTAGCTGAGGTCCAAAAAGCTGTTTCTTTCCTAAGCCACCCAATTCAACGGGGTTCTGCACTTCCTTCCATACAGGGCTTCAAAAGGTGACATATCCAGACTGGCTTGGTAGCTGTTATTGTACGAGAACTCCGCAAATGGCAAACACTTGGCCCATGAGGCTCCGTATGCTAGAGCGCAGGCTCTCAACATATCTTCTAGGATCTGGTTGACTCTTTCTGTCTGACCATCTGTCTGAGGGTGATAGGCTGTACTGAAATTCAGATCCGTACCCATAGCTTCATGCAGACTTTTCCAGAACTTAGAGGTGAACTGGGCTCCACGGTCTGACACGATCTTCTTAGGGATCCCATGTAATCTGACAATCTGGGTCAGGTACAACTCTGCCAACTTGTCTCTTCCAATACCGCTTTATAGGGATGAAATGGGCTACTTTGGTCAGTCTATCAATGATTACCCAAATGGCATCATATCCTTGCTGAGTTTTGGGCAAACCAGTGACAAAGTCCATCCCAATCTCTTCCCACTTCCATTCTGGCACTGGAAGGGGTTGCAGCAATCCTGCCGTCTTCTGGTGGTCTATCTTGACTTTCCGACACACGTCACAACACACCATGTGTTCGGCTACCTCCTTCTTCATTCCATTCCACCAGTACTCCTTCAAGTCTTGGTACATCTTCGTACTGCCAGGATGTATTGAGAATTGTGACGAGTGAGCCTCTGTCAAAATCAATCCTCTTATATCCTTGTCCTTCGGAATGCATATACGATCGCGGAATCGTAGTATGCCTTGCTTGTCTTCCGAGAACTCTGAGGGACTAACTTCCTTCATCAACTTTCTGTATTCCAGTATATCTTCATCTGTTTGCTGAGCTGCTTTGATCTGCTTCAGAAGATCTGACTGTATCTCTAGGAAATGCACTGATCCTTCTGACACTATCTGCAGGTTCAACTCCTGTACTTCTGACTTCAGCTGGGGAGAGATAGTCTCAACTTGAGCTAAATAATGGCAGGCTTTTCTGCTCAAAGCGTCTGCTACCACATTAGCTTTTCCTGGATGATAAAGGATTTCTAGGTCAAAATCCTTAATCAACTCCAACCATCTTCTCTGTCTCATGTTCAGATTGGGCTGGGTGAACACGTACTTCAGGCTCTTGTGGTCTGAAAACACTTCACAGCGGTTCCCCAACAGGTAATGTCTCCAAATCTTCAAGGCATGCACTACTGAGGCTAGCTCCAGGTCATGGGTCGGGTAATTCTCCTCATGCGGTCTGAGTTGTCGCGATGCATACGCAACCACTTTTCCTTCTTGCATTAACACACATCCCAATCCTCTCTTCGAAGCATCACAGTAGATCTGGAAATCTTTATCCGGATCTGGGAGAGTGAGAACTGGGTCTGAGGTTAACTTGGTCTTCAACTCTTGGAAACTTTTCTCACACTTCTCAGTCCAAACGTAGGGGCTGTCCTTTTTGAGAAGCTGAGTCATTGGTTTAGCTATCTTGGAGAATCCTTCGATGAATCTTCTGTAGTATCCTGCCAAACCGAGAAAACTTCTGACTTCTGGCACTGACACAGGCCGTTTCCATTCCAACACTGTCCTGATCTTCTCGGGATCCATCTTCACGCCATCCTTGGTGATAATGTGTCCTAGGAAAGCGATTTCATCCAACCAGAAATCACACTTAGAGAATTTTGCATATAGCTGATGTTCTCTAAGCCTTCCCAGAATTAGATGCAGATGCTTCTTGTGATCTTCTTCAGTCTTGGAATAAATGAGTATGTCGTCTATGAACACTACGATGAACTTGTCCAAGAACTCCATGCACACTTGGTTCATCAGGTTCATAAAGTAGGCCGGGGCATTTGTGAGTCCAAATGGCACCACGGTGAACTCATATAATCCGTACCGAGTAGCAAATGCTGTCTTCTCTCTGTCTTGTTCTCTGACTTTCAGCTGATGATATCCTGTCCTCAAGTCTATCTTCGAAAAGATCTTGGCTCCTTTCAACTGATCGAACAGGTCATCTATCCGGGGTAACGGGTACTTGTTCTTGATTGTCGCATCATTCAGAGCTCTGTAATCTATGCAGAGTCTCTTACTTCTGTCCTTCTTTCTGGCAAATACCACTTGTGCAGACCAAGGGGAGATACTTGGCCGTACAAATCCTTTATCCAGCAATTCATCCAATTGCTTCTTAAGTTCCTTCAACTCCAAACGCGACATTGGGCGGGATCGCTTGTGGATAGGAGCTGTTCCAGGAACTAACTCTATTGCCAGTTCTATGCCTCTGTTCGGAGGTTTCCCTGGTAACTCTTCTGGAAAAACTTCAGGGTACTCCCGAACTACGGGTATGCTGTCTAATCCACGGGCAACTGTATTGATGATGCTCTGACTTCTTTTGATCAACCTCGGATCATTCTGAACTGTCACTTTCTGACCATAATCATTCCTGAGTGTCACTGTCTTTTGAGAACAATCCAACTGAGCATGGTGTCTAGATAACCAGTTCATTCCCAATATGACATCCAGACCATCCATCTCTAACAACAACAGGTTGGCTCTGAACTCAACTCCTTGGATTTCTATCCTCAGATTATTGCAGCTGAATCTTGCCATTAACCGACTGCCAGGGGTGTGGAAAACACAGGGAGAGGGCAAAGGAGAATAGGGCAACCCACTTTTGCAAGCAAAAGCCAAAGAAATGAACGAATGGGTTGCACCGGGATCAAAGAGGGTTAAGGCCAACTTGGTTTGGACGGGAAACTTACCAACGATAACATCAGTGGCTTCAGCTGCCTCTGCTGCTGACACATGGTTAATTCTGCCTTGAGGATTCCTGGGCGGATTGGGTCCGCGGTTGTTGGAATATCCCTCGGTCTTGACTGGTGCCCTCAGATAACCTTGATGGGGTAATTTGAGGTTGACGGGTCTTTGGGTCTGTTGGCGGAAGGCGACGCTTGAGCTTTTGCCACATCACTCGGCAAGTCCTTCTTCGAACCTTCTTTGCTGAAGTGTCCGGCTGTCCGCAATGGAAGCAGGTGAACCTTTCTTGGGACACACATTAGAATAATGGTTCCCGTTGCGAGTAAAGCATCGGACATTCCCGGATTTTGAGCATTGGGCGAACAGGTCGGGATCCTCCCACTGCTTGTCTCTTGTTTGGGACGTTGGGGTTGAAGGTATAAGTCCTTCCCTTGAACTGACTTGCTGCTGACATTCTCTGTTGCTGTGCCTTTCTCTTTCTAGTATCCTCCAGGTCATTCCTTGTCTCTTCTGACACAATCAGCCTATCTACCATGGCTGAGAAATCCTTGAACTCCACTGATGAGATATGGAACTTGAGGTTCTTCTGCAGTCCTTCATAGAATCTTTCTATCTTCTTTTCCTCTGTGTCTACTTCTATGGGTGCATAGCGAGAAAGGTTGTTGAAGTGGTGCAGGTATTCCATCACAGTCCTTCCTCCTTGATGGAGAGACAGAAATTCCCTCCGCTTGGAGGCCATCAAACCTGCTGGAATGTGAGTCTTCCGGAAAGCTTCTTCGAACATTTGCCACGAAATCTCTTGTCCTGCCTTCAGAGTCTGAAGGTTAACCCACCATGCTGCTGCTTGTCCTTGCAGTTGGTGAGAGGCATAGAGCACTTTCTCCTTCTCGATGCCTTTGCCACGGTATCCGGCTTCATTTGGATAACCGTGAGCCAATCATCTCGATAACTTGGCTCGATTGACATGGAGAAAATAGGGGGCCGGGTCTTTTGGAAGTCAGACCAGTGTGACCCACCTAATAACCCATCATGTCCAAAGTTGTTTCCTTGGGGATTCATCTGGGGTCTTGCGGCAAACTGTGCCATCATCATCTCAATCATCTGATTCTGCCTCTGTTCTGACTGGTATCTGTTCCTTTCTATATCTGCCAGTACTTGAGCTATGTTAACTGGATTGCTGGCTGGGTCTGCCTCATTCCCGTAACCTTGGTGTTGTGATCCTTCACCTTGATCCATACTGACTATCTTTTAGGTCTTGCTGCAGGGTTTTGGGCAAAGCAGAAGATAAGTAAGATTTAGACATGGGGCGTAGAGAGATTGAATAGGTGAGAGGCGAGGCGAAATGGGAAAGAATTAGTGGAATTGGGCCAAGATATAAGGATAAGAGAGCAAACAACATACAGAGATAGGAAACTTAATTTTACTGATACATAGATTGTTTACAATACCGTCATACTAAGGTAAGAAACAACCTATTTTACATTACAAAAGACTACTCCAAAAGGGTAAAGCCAACTTCTAGGACTAACGCCCTATTCTAAGACTGGAATCTTCAATCGTCGTCGGAGATGTAGATGATGCGCTCCTCTGGATCTTCTTCCACATCTTCTGCCATGGACAGGTCAGTCACAGCCGACGGACCATCCACGGACATCTCTTCTCGGGCTGCATCTTGGGCTGCAGCTGGTCTATCTCTTCACGAAGCTCGTCGATCTCCATCCAGGCATTGCTCAACTGTCGCTGCAGATCATCTCGCTCGAGGAGAAGGGTAGTGTACAGGAAATCCTTGTTGACAAGGAGCTCCGCAGCTTCCTCGACACGCGGATCTGCCTCGCCCTTCCTGGAACAGAGGCGATCACCGTCTTGAGGGCATCCCCTTCATGGGGATCAATCAAATCGACCGTGGTCGAACTCGGGGCGAAGAGACGACGCAGTGGTGCTTCACGCCCGGCCAGCGAGTCCTGAATAGCGTCACTCGTGGACGCGGTGCCCCTGGAAATGGCGCGGAATATCTGGATTATTTGGCAGGGGATCCAGATTGAACCAGGCTCTCCACTCAACGCGGACGACACCCTGGAAAAGCTCCTCCGTGTGAAAAACGGGGATCTCAATCTGATCAGCTCCAACATGCTGTAGCATTCTCCACAGCAGTCCAGCCCATCCTTCGGGAACCTCGGGAAGTGGGTAGACGTGGTGCACCATCTGCCAAAACGAGAATCTTTTTAAGTCAGATGAGCGGAAAAGCTTTAAGTGAATTTAAAGGAGAGAAGTGAGTCTTAAGGAAAGGGTGGGAAACAGAGAGAGGAGAGAAACAGGATTATAAGGATAATACTTACAGTTTTCGAAACTCATTTTGTAGTTTGAAATAATCTTTCGAAAAAGACTCCTTAAGCCAACTTAGGTCTCAGTCTACGGTCAAGCCTTGGCTCTGATACCACTTGTGACGGACCGCCTTTTTAGGGGCAGTGCGAAACTCACAACAGTTACCCAGGAAGACTAACTGTTGGAAGACAAGAGTACAATTGCCTGACAAAAGCAGTTTTCAACACTTTTTATTCAATATAGTTGGTCTAACGACCGGTTTTTATAGGAGAAGCATCCAAGCTTCTAGACTTACACTACCAAAAGAGAGAAACCACAGTGGGGCCTGAGCGAAGACAAGACCTAGAACCAGACTAAATCGCCATCTACGATCTCCTCGAAGGCGCCAACATCTTCGAACTCGAAGGGCGGGGTTTTGCAAGGGTGAGTACAGAGTACTCAACAAGTCGTCTGGAACCACCGAATACTATATGTAGGGAAATCAAGGGATGGCAATAGGGTTTAGTATCTGGATGCGCTTTATTTCACAATTCATTTTACATTTGAAGCACAAATTAATAAATAAGTAATTTGGAGTTCACGTGTTCAACAACACTTAACCACAATTATCCAAATTCCAAACAAGAACTTGCAGGCTTAGTTACGGGTATCAACCCCGATTCCAACTTAACTTCATTTACCTAAGTATGCAGCGTGTCGATTACAATTAAGATTAACTCTGCAGAGCGGCTCACTTTACCCACAAGATATCTATAACCTTTATGCCAATCGTGAGTTTCATGCAACTTAAATGCATGTGGCCCGATTTAGATTATCACAAAGATTTCGTTTAATCATTCCTGTCCTTTAGTTGTTTACCGATAGTACCGCTACCTTGGACTCAGGGTCCCCATTAGCGTCTACCGTTGTGAGAACCAAGAATGTCACTCTGGACCATTCCCGTTCCACCCCTCCGGTCCATTTCCCCTGCCGGAAGAAACGGTCCCCATTCTCTCCAGAGAATGGTAGCCACCAAGACAGTCCAATTATTATCTCAGGAATGATTAACTTAATGAGCCGTGTCGGATACGGGTCACCGACCAGTCCGACCTGTGGTTGAGCGGGAACTAAGTTATTTACTTTGCTCAAGGGGATTATTAACCTTACACTTTTGCCAAAGACCAAGCCTTCATCCACAAACCCATTCCAGATTTCGCAGCACCGCCACCGCAACAACCAAGGCATTAATCACTAGGGATCGGAATCTCATCCACTCGGGATTAATCCGATCATCGCCCCCTCGATCGCAGACTTTTATAAACAATCCGAATCGGAGATTCGGCAGCATTTTCTTTAAATCCAGGTTTTGAACTAACCTAATAGTATTATCTAACCTATTCATGGCAATAAGCAATTAACTAGGGTTCCAAAGGATTTATAGGGTTTCAATTATTTCAAGGAGGTTCCAGTAAGCAATTTCGGCATTACCTAATTATCATGTCATTCTAAAATACTGGATTTCATTAAGTCAAATACAGTAAAATAATGCGGTATAAAATAATTACTACTATAGCATGGCATGATAGGATCAACATGATCAAAGGGTGTACGGCTTGCCTTGCGCGGCAGCTGGATCGGATGAGTCGTCGAGGAAGTAGTCGTACTGCGCTCTGTGCGCTCAGGAAGCGCTCGAGCTCCAGGGATCGCTCGGCTCCTTTGGCGTCTCAACGGTCGAATCTAACGCGAAAAGACAACCGACAAAAATAAACGACAAAACAATAACCGAAAATCGAAAACGGAAACAGAAACGGAAACCGGAACCGAGTCGGAAGAGAACGGAGGGCGAAACTAGGATTGGGGAATTTCTGGGGTTCGGATCTGGGAACGGATAGCATTTCTGGACTCAGTGGGTCGAGACGGTTCGGGAAATGTATTTGGTGGAGCTCTGGGATTTTTCGGGATTTTTCTGGATTTTCCGGGCTATTTTTGGAGTTTAAAACGAATTTCGGAATTTAATTAAATTAAAAACCGAATTCGGTTTACTGTTCCGGGCCGAAACCAACGGCCTAACGGGCCGTGGCCCACGGGCGCCGCGTCTTGGGCT
This sequence comes from Rhipidocladum racemiflorum, assembly GCA_036346355.1. Classification (NCBI taxonomy): domain Eukaryota; kingdom Viridiplantae; phylum Streptophyta; class Magnoliopsida; order Poales; family Poaceae; genus Rhipidocladum; species Rhipidocladum racemiflorum. Next base: position 30,426,645 of record CM070571.1, read on the forward strand.
AGCTGGCGGCCGGCCAAAGACGCAGCGGCGGGGCCACCGCACGGAGGGAGGAGAGAGGCCGACGGGCGGGCCACCGTCGATCAGGCGCTGAGGGAGGGTTAGGGCAGGAAATGTGGGAGGGCACCGGAGGCGAGCCGTGGCTGTGGTCGGCGGGCGCGCGTCGAGGCGGCGGGCGAGGCGAGGAGGGCAAGGGAGGAGGGAGGCTCACCGGGGAGCGAGGCGGGGCGAGTTGGAAGAGCGGGAGGCTGGCTTTTATAGGCGGCGAGCGCAGCGGCCGGGCTCGACGGCAAGCGCGCGCAGCGCGGGCGCAGGAGGAAGCGGCGAGGCGATCGGGCGACCAGCAGGCGTATGCGCTGAGAGGCGGCAGCGGGCAGCGGCGGCAGCGTAAGCGGCGGCCATGGCGGCGACTGCGACAGCGGCAGCGGCGAACTGCCGGGCGACGTGGGCCGAGGCCGAACGGGAGCAGGCCAACGGGCCGAGCGGGAGCAGGCCGGAGGCCCACGAAGGAGAGAAAAACGGCCCAACAAGGTTTGAATTTCAAACTCGAATTCCAACTTCCAAATCCAAATTCAAACGCAAATTCAAATGAAAGCCAACAAATTCATTTTGAATTTTTTTTTGAGTTGTTTCACTTGATGAGTTGGTAATTTGGTTTGCAAAATTCCCATCAGTTTTCTTTCAGAAAGTAGGCTTTACAACATGTGTTTCTACACTCTCAACTCTTAATGACCCAAGTACTTGATGAGTTGGTAATTTGGTTTGCAAAATTCCCATCAGTTTTCTTTCAGAAAGTAGGCTTTACAACATGTGCTTCCACTAACTCCTAGAAGAATCTGTGCCAACATGTAGTGCCACGTCGGAGTAGACGGTGCTTAACGTCCCCGAACCTTTTGCTTGCCCGACTTTGATACAGAGGTGGGCGTCGGGCCGGACCGGTCTGGTATAGATCTATCGTGCTTCGTGTCTGAATCGTGCCGAGCCGTGACAGGCCATCGTGTCTGCCGTGCCGTGCCCGGCTCGCCTTCATCGAGCCCAGGCACGGCCTATTTGCGCTTTGTGCCATGCCAGCCCAAGTCTAGCCCATTTGCACTATTCTGATGAGAAGAAAGGAGCACCGGTCGATGAGGTCACTGGAGTTGGATTGAAAGGGTATGGTATCTGTGGTGGTCGACAGGGTTGATAGGAATGGAGGAGCGGAGAGAACTATGCACGGTGCCGACCGAGGAGAGGGACTAAGAGAGAGAGTGTGAGCTAGAGAGAGTGACATATAGAGTCGAAGGGAGGAAGAGAGGGACTACGAGAGTGAGAGTGAGCCGGAGAGAGTTACATAGAGTCGAAGGGAGAGGAAGCGACTGACAGAGTTAGATAGAGAGTCGGAGGAAGAGAGAGGGACTAAGAGAGTGAGCGTGAGCTGGATAGAGTTACATAGAGAGTCAGAGGGGGGAGAGAGAGGGATAGAGAGAGTTATATAGAGAGTCGAAGGGAGAGAGAGAGGGACTGAGATAGTGGGAGTAAGCCAACGAGAGTTACATAGAGAGTCGGAGGGAGAGAGGGCCACCACCGCCTCCCTCCTCGGCACGGCGACCATGGACGACCACAAACGGCAACGCAACTAGGTTAATGCCCCTCCACCTTCCCTTCTGGCCTCTACTGCACTGCTGCCTCCTCCCTTCACCCTCCCCCCGCTCCTCTCCCAGCCGAGGCTGTGCCCAGCGGGCCGGTGCAGTGGCGTCGTGCCCTGCCACGGCCGGGGCAGTGGCGCTGTGCCGTGTGCCGACAGGCCGCTGTCGTGCCATGCCGGCACGGGCCTGGCCCAAACGACTGTGCCGGGATGTGCCGCCTGTCGTGCCCGGTTCCTAGGCCCGGCACGGCCCGAGCTACAGTGTTGGATCAGCACGGCACAGCCCTTTTACGTGCCAGGCTGAGCTTAGATCATACCATGTTTGCCGTGCCTCGGGTCGGCCCGAGTTTAAACAGTTGTTCAAGTATCCAATGTAGTAGGTTGTAGTCTATTAGTGTCTGAAACTTTCAGTCACTGTTTGGGGGCACGTTTCCCGATCATTGGATGGGTCAGAATTTTAGACACATCGATGAACCTCCCAATTATGCAGCTTATTTTACTTAATATGATTTTGTTGCTTGTTTTTTATCATTACATTGCATGGGTCACCGAACACAACATAGCTAGGAGTGTGCGTGCATGCATATATCACGGGGCATCCGGCCTTGATCCCGGAACATTTTGCAATCGGACAACTTAAAATAAATCAGGTAAATTCGATTTGGATTCTTTGACAGAAACACATTGGCTTCATCAAACCGTTGGTCCAGTTAAATCACTGGCCACCAAACTGATTACAAAATTTGGGAGACGTTAAAACCAGATGATCGTCCGACCCAGGTCCCTACTCGATCCCATTATCGCAAGTTCATGCATGGGTACAAAACATCGATCGACAGAAGAAAAAAATGAAGAAGCATCTGAGCCTTAGCTTCCCGGAACAGCACACCCTCCGGTGCCAAATCAAAGGTGTTAGATTTCACCGCACTCACAAGCATATAAAAAAAACAATCCTATCTTTTTTTTAAAAAAAAAAATGGCCTAGCAGACATTCAGTAAAGAACAACAACTAGGCTACAAACACGCACACATCCACACACACCCACGCATGCACCCAAACGCCTATACCCAGACCTCGCTAGCACACGGTCGAGAGGACTAGAAACCGGGCAGGCTTGGCGCGCAACTGGAGCCTTGCCAACTGAGCTAAGCTCAGTTCTATCTTTGGCTTTGGGGCTCTGATTCATATGTAAATTGAGGCTCTTAGGGACAATTATATCCATTTTTAGTCATGTGAGAGACAATTTTCTGGAATATTAGCATTTTTTTACATCATATTGCAAATCCTTACTACATTGAAGTTTAAGTTCAATGCAGTTTGACACCAGGAAACTCGTAGGCCATATCTATAATTCTAGCAAGCAGATGTTCATGCCAAGAACAGTTGCTTGGATATCCATGAGAATTGACAGTATTCTTGTTAGCAATTGTAGATTAGACACATTCTTTTTGATTTTTCCCTATCAAACTGGCTCACTTTCTTGATCTCCCAAACACCTCTTCTTTGGCCTTTTTTATACTCATGGCTCTTGCATTACGCGATTACATGCAGAAAGTGATATGCCTCTATGTTTCAGTTATTCACAAGAGTTAACTGGTGCAAAGTCATACGCCACATCAATACACTCATTTGGCTCCATTAACCGTTTGCAATACAGCATGTAAAAAAGTTATGGAAGAAATCGAGAAATAGGGAAGTGAGATGAAACATCAGCTAAAGTGGTGGACCTATTTGCATGTGTTCCAAAATAACAGAAGCTTTTATTAAGACACGTCTCGGTAAACATCTCCGTAATTTATCACCATCTTCTAATTACTTGACTTTCTCCTCGGATTTGTTTCCCTTCTGCTGCTGACATAGTTGTTCTTACGAAAATACCCCGTATACTTATATTCCTGATGTCTCCTAAGCCTATTGCTCCTCTCAGTCGCAAATACATATCATTTTAGACATCTATACGGTTTCTAAAACATCATTTTAACCATTAATTTGTACTATAATATATTTATAAAACCTAATAAAATTATAATTTTATAAAAGTACTTTTTAAGATAAATCTAAACTATATGTATTTTAAAATGATATGTATTTATAATCGGAGGGAGTACCTTGTAAGAAAACAAACGGGTAGAGAACTTCTCATGCGCGGCCATGCGTGGATGAGACTATGCATGTGTAGGCAGTAGGCACTAGGCAGTGGCTTTGGCTCAGACAAGATCCCTCTCCAGTTATCCTCCCTTTTGCTCCTTTTTAAGGCTGCGGCATTGCTCGTGCAACCAGGAAAGCAAATAAATACTCAAGAGAGCACATGAATTTGCGACAGACAAGGTTCACAATTTCGGCCAATCTCGATTTTTAAGTGTATTGGAGGGGCACAATATTTAAAATTGGTCAGTAAATTGGTTAAATTTAAAAAAAAAAACTTATGGGATGTAAATATCGCGATAATTGGTGAAAATCGAGAGAAAATTGCTCAAAAAATCGGCTTTAAGAAACATTCAACCGGCCGGTCAAAATCGAGAGAATTCAGTGAAAATCGGTAGATCTATTTTTTTCTTCAAAATTTGGGTTTTCAAAACCATACAATTTTTAGCGATTTTTAAATATTTTTTTCCCGATAATTGAAAATCATTCAAATCAGACAAGTTGAACCCTGGCGACAGCCACGGTGCTTCTTTTCTGAGCTCTTATTTTCTTGTCGTAAAGATGCATTAGGCTCTAAGTCATGTAACTCATGTTGCTATTTCAAAGAGGTTTTTTAGCGTCGTACAAAATTTACATTAAGATGATACCAAAAAAAATTAAACAATTGAAAGATGAAGGTTAGTACCTTTTGGTACTATCTCAATATAAATTTTAATACAAAGATAATAAAAAGGTCTCTTTTTCAAAACATATCAATTCGGGCAGCATTCTCACCCAGAACATACAAAGCTGCCAAACGCAGAATCAATGAGCAGAAATATTTAGAACGACCGTATTGGAACAAAAGGGAAAAAGAGGGTCCGGCTGATTGCGACGTGGATCCTATGTCGTAACTGCACGGTCACTGACATGTGGATCTGAGCGCACATGTCAGTGGCCCGGCGCTACAGAGGATCTCAGTTGCGGCTGATTGTAGCAAAAGTGCCATGCTAGCCACTTACAACACATCTTTCTATGTCATCATTTTCCTAGCTCCTAATAAACTTTTTTTTTTGTAAGTATAGCCTCTTTCTGAACGCAATTACAAAAAATAGTCCAGTTTCCGACCGCGAAAGCGCCAGCAGGTGACGACAGATGACACATATCACCTGTCGGGTTGTGGGACCGCAGCAGGAGCTACCAAGAAACGCATGCTCAGTAGGAACTAAATGGATTAATTAATTGATTAAGGGACTATGGTCAAGAAATTGATTAATCAATCATTAATTACGTGGGCAAAGGAGCATGCATTCTTTAATAGGGAGCTACCGTGGTGCCTGCGCTCGGTAGCTCCTATCGTGATCCCACAACGCGGCAGGTGACACGTGTCACCTGTTGGCATTTACTAGGTCGGAGAGGAGCTATTTTTGTAATTGTGTTCACACGGTGGCTATATTTGCAAACAAAATTGGTCGAGGGGGCTATTAATGCGTTAGTTTCCTCGATTTCATGTGAAAAAAAAGCATGCCACTGTGATTTAATTATTGGCATTAGATCCTGATCTGACTGCTCAAAATAAGACTGGACATAGTAAACAACAAACATGAAATTAACGAAAATGAGCTTTACATTTTTCATTGCCTTCTCATTTCCCAAACGGAAGAATATAAAGTTGAACTTTTCTTTTTGACAGGAATGATCATATCGGAAGATTTACCCGTTCCATTTCACAAAAGTTTCAACGTGCCTACCTCCAATTTTTCATCCGATATTCGCCATAGACAACTGATTTCCCAGTTTGTTCAAATAATTGGGGATAGTAACGAGTAAATAGTGGCGCTGGCTTCGTTCAGATTTTGTGTCCTAGCGTGTAATTATTTGCAAATAGCTGGCTTGGCGATTTGATGTACACAAAGGTTCAAATGAGGGAGTAAACCATTAAAAGCCACCTATTCCTTTCCCCTCTCGTTGCAGAGGTAGATGACTCGTCGATATCTCCCATGTTTAAAAATTACGAGAGAGAGGTGCTTTATGTTTTTTTTTAAAGTTGTATATATATTAAAGCATAAATGAAAGGTAGATGATGATTACTTACTCTTTCGTTTGCTTTAAGATTTATACAACTTGTATTAGGACGGAAAGTACAGAAGCACTGCTCAAACTATATACGTTTTCCAAATAAAAAGGCAGGGCAGGCTATTCTCTGGCTTCGAGTAGCCATTCCAGGTTATATAGTGAGTCCTGTCTCACATTTGACGCATCTCACCTAAGCCTTGGTCTCGTTTTCTTCTTTTCCTTTGAAGGCTTAGCATCTCCAGCAAGGGATCCTAAAACAGGGTTCCTATTTTGGCTTTAGGGGCTCCCACTATTTTTTGGGGCCCTGTTTTCAGATCACAAGTTCAGCAACAACCCCTAAATCTCAGCCCATATTTTACTTTTTCTCCTATTTTGACATATTCGCTATGTATAATCTTCATTTGACACCACTAAAATTCAATCAAAAATATTTGTAATACATAAAACATAAGCATATTAACATTTACAATTTATAAACATGATATTTCAAATTTAAATTTAAAATTTTCAAAACATGATAAATAGATAAATAGAAACTCCGAACAATGAATCAAACTACGAAGCGCTGCGATTGCCCACAAATACTCAATAAGATCATCTCGAAGCCTGTAATGTATTTCTCTGTCTTCAATAATAGGGGATGTACTCGTGTCCCTGGGAATTGGGCTGAGGAGGCAAATTTAGGGGCCTCCTAATTTTAGGGGCTTGAGTTGGGGCCCCTTGGGAATTGGGGCTGAGGAGGCAAATTTAGAGGCCCCCTAATTTTAGGGGCTTGAGTTGGGGCCATGCTGTATCTGTTTTTTTTTACTACACTCCCTATTTTAAAGTTTAGGGGTTGGTTTAGGGGCTCTGCTGGAGATGCTCTAAGAGAGGTGCTTTTATGCTTTTTTTTTTCAAAAGTTACATAACTATTAAAGCATGAATGAAAGGTAGATGATGATTACTTACCCCTTCGCTTGCTTCAAGATTTGTGCAACTTATACTAGAAGGAAAAGCATAGAAACACTTCTCAAATTTTAAACATCGCTCTTTAAAGTTGTGATCGGTGCTCCAGACAATCAGTATAGCAGCAGTAGAAAAAGTCATAACGTAACTCTTCCTGGGAATCGTATCAATCTTTTGCGTCTTACGACCAGTCTACAATCTCATGAATAGTACGCTTTCTTATCTGACTATAAAACCAAGATAGCATCCATCAGAGTAGTACGATGTTAATAAGAGGCTGCAAATTAGTTCTCCATATTCAAGTTTTTCATGTTTTTCATCTTCACTCCTCCCAAACCTTCTTCATCTGTTTTCACTTTTGCATGGTTTTTGAAAAGATACCGCAAACTTCTTCATGACCTCACAAGACCAAGCAAGCAGGGCTGTATTATTATGAACAGTACGAGTATTAACTAGGATATATCGAGCTCTTTTATGGTATCATCCTTGATTAATGATTTAGTTGCAAGCATAACTGTATCATTTCACCATTCATATCTGAAGATCACCCGTCTTTTTCCAAAAGAAGTCAAGAACAAAGAGCTGCAACTCAGATCGTCATTTTATCAGAGATATATATGTTCTGTTTACAGGAGTTGCAATGGGCCCTAGAAGATGAAACAAATGTTGCAATGAGCTCACTGTCCGATGTCGCATCCGATTTGCTCAGGGTTCCATGTCACAAGCCGGTGGCTCGTCAATTTTGCGCCTTATTTCTCTCCCTTCAAGCGAACATGGGAATGCAGCTCGTGCCGCCATGGTTGTCAGCCTTCGCACCGGCGTGCATTACTCTCACCGTAATAACCGGATCGCTGTAAACATCCACGAATCAAGAACCGGATTTATCGAACCCGAAGCGGTTTAAGGTACGAGATTTGTGTTCATAACAGAAATTGGAAGAAAATGTGATGAACCACGTGATCCAATTTCTGTATCGTGATTTGAACGAACCTTGTTTCTGATGGCTATGACTCACGCTAACGCAGGTTCCGCATTGTTTGCTCGTGCTGCTACTCCCTCCGTTGCGCACCGCCGATACACCGCTGCTGCCATCCTTGATCCCATTGGGACAAGCGCATTCCCAACTTCTGCACTACAATTTCACAAACCAATTGCTTGAATTTGGAGAGGAGACTGCAGCTGCAAGTCTAAAGCACCTTGACAACTCCAATGACCGAGTGGTTGGACCATAGATGTCACGGCGATCCGGCTAGGCGAGGCGAGCCCGGACCACCTGGACGCCTAGGCGTCTAGGTGACCGTCTAGGTGGTGATTAGATGATGAAAAAATAAATAATATCTTATATGATATAAAATTAATTAAATATACCTCATATAAAAGAAAATAATATCTCATATTACAAGAAATTAACTCTTCGGCCCACTGAACCAGTCCATTTGGTTTTTTTCTTTTCCTAACCCTCTCCCCGTCCCTTTCTCTCTCTCCTCATTCGCGTCGAGCACCCATTTATAAAAATAATAAATAATATCTCATATGATATGGAATTGACTAAATATACCTTATATGGAAGGAAATTAGAGCTGACAAGCAAGCAAATAAGTAGTTCCAAATAGGATAACGAAAGATACAACTAGCAACAGTAGAGAGATATGAAATCGGGATTTTACTTCTACTACTACTGTAGTACTATTAAGTACTGTACTACTAAGTACTACTACAACTACCTGTACTATACTACTACTACTTCTGTAGTACTACTACTTTTGCAATAGTACTACATGTACTACTGCTGCTGCAATCCTACTAAGCTCCCTCAAGTTCCCCCCGTGAGCCCGACACCCCTGCTCCCCAACACCTCCGGCTCCGCCTGAGCCCGACACCGACGGATCCGCCCGAGCCCGACGCTGACCCTGACGCCGACGGCTCCGCCTGAGCCTGACGCCTCTACCCCGGACGCCGACGGCTCCGCCCGAGCCCGACGCCTCTGCCCCAGTCGTCAACGGCTCCGCCCCAACCTGACTGGGGTTCTTCTTCTCCGACCTCGACGCCTCCGCCCGAGCTCCCCCTCCTCCATTGCCTCCCCCCAATCGAGCTTCCCCCTCCCCTGGTGCAGAGGAGCGGCGTCGGCGATGGAGCAGAGTAAAGGAGCAGTGGTGGATTGCCTCAGCACCTCTGCGGCCGCCTCAGGTATGCCTCCAGTAGAGGTGGCGAATTTTCGATTTACCGAACGTATATCAATTTGTTTTTTGTTGATCCGAAGCAATTATTTGATTCCGAATTGGGGTGAATTTTTAGTTGTTCAAAATTTTGATTTTAGCTTCCACGCAATCATTCACCTTCCCTATGATTGCTATATTAGTATATATCGACCCTCATTTTATCAGAGATATGTTCCGTTTACAGGAGTTGCAATGAGCCCTAGAAGATGAAACAAATGTTGCAATGAGCTCACTGCCCAATGTTGCATCCGATTTGCTCAGGGTTCCATGTCACAAGCCGGTGGCTCGTCAATTTTGCGCCTTATTTCTCTCCCTTCGTCGTCAGGACGGAGACAACAATAGGGAGGCAGATTGGATGGCGTGGTTGGAGCACTCCATGAGCCGTCCCGACGTACAGTGGCCGCTGCTGCATGACACGAAGCACCAACGCGAGATGCAGCTGAACCGAAAAGGGAAACCCATACTCAAGTAGCGCTAGAACACAGGCGCATGGCACGGCGCAGCAACGCGGTGCAAGCGAACACGGGAATGCAGCTCGTGCCGCCATGGTTGTCAGCCTTCGCACCGGCGTACATTACTCTCACCGTAACAACCGGATCGCTGTAAACATCCGCGAATCAAGAACCGGATTTATCGAATCCGAAGCAGTTTAAGGTACACGATCTGTGTTCATAATAGAAATTGGAAGAAAATGCGATGAACCACGTGATCCAATTTCTGTATCATGATTTGAACGAACTGTGTTTCTGATGACCAGGACTCACGCTAACGCAGGTTCCGCGTTGTTTGCTCGTGCTGCTACTCCCTCCGTTGCGCACCGCCGATACACCGCTGCTGCCATCCTTGATCCCATTGGGACAAGCGCATTCCCAGTGTCTCCCAAGCCTATACACATTTTCTGTATACCAAACAAACAGATGCATATATAGCAGTTTTTTCATAGAAGAAATAAGTATTGTGCACCGGTAATCCGTTAACAATTTAGTCCATACTCTGTTGTTATGCTTGGAAGAGATTAATTATGTGGTTGTGTTATGTTATTTAATATGAATATGTATGGTCATTTCACGTTAACTATTTATTAGATTTAGTGTTTTCTTGATCTTTTGTATGGTGGATATAGTGAAACGGAGAAAGTATAATGCAACCCTAAGTCAACTAATCTTGTGAATTACACAAGATTTCTTAACACCCAGTAGTAGAAAATGATCAATGCAACTCTGGCTGTCAGTCTGGAGCACAATTCCTAGTGTTTGTTTATCTGGTTCCTTCTCTCTCCCTCTCCCTCTCTCTCTCTCTCTCTTTTGTAAAAATGATCCCTAAGCAGTGCAGAAGGTACCTTCCACGCTATAGTACTATGATCAATGCATAACCCCGTAGTAGGAAATGATCAATGCAACTCTGGCTGACAGTCTGGAGCACAATTCCAAGTGTCAGTCTGGAGCTACATCTTCATCACGTGCGCGACGCGCGGCAACAGGCTGCTTGCCGCTCTTGGTGCTGCCTCCTGCGTCACCCACTTCCCGCGGTCCCTTGTCCGGCTTCTCGGCCTCCCGCGGTGCCCTAACGTGGAAGGAGTTAGGTGTCACCTCATGGTCTTCCTACGGTGAGGAAGAAGCTATTTTTGTAAAAAAAAAAAAAATCGGTAGGGGCTATGTTTGCATAAAAAACGATGAAGTGGCCAGGTAAGTAAACAGTTCGCACAATACCTGCTTGGCCAGCATGAAAACTTGCAGTGACTGGAGAGGCGAATGTTGAAAGGTCCTTCTATTCCTCTCCTTCTAGAGATTCCAAGGAACGTAGATGATTCAAACATAACTACACGGTCCCCTGATGCTAAGTCAAGGATGTAACACGTGTTCTAAAGATGGGATACTTATTTCTAAAGGAAAAAAAAATCATTGCTTGATGAATGCGCTTTACGAAACTTCAGCCTCAAGAGCCATGTTTCCTCCTCGCAAAAAAAGAAGAAAGAAAAAAAAACATATTTCCTTTTATTTGGAAACAACAAGACAGATGTCCTTCAGATCATCACAGAATTACAGAACACAGATAAGCAGTACATGAACCCCAACAAATGGCAGCCAACAAGCCATCAACAGAACAATCGAAAATTGAAGCAGAGATCGCACATATAGAGCTGCAGCTTCGCACATAGCTTAGCATGACACAAAGCCTGGACAAAAAACAGGAACTCGAAATAAATTATAAGACATCATCCGACAGAAAAGCCTCGATCCAGTATCGCCAGATTATGAACCCAATCACACAGTCAGTGCATGTTGTATCCCATTAGCAGACCGTTGATATGGATGCCGTCACCCTTTCCAGCACTTCTGAAATAGGTTACTTCCCAGTGTCTCCCATGCTTACAGTTACAAATAAGAAAGCCGAGACCAGGTACCCGAAAACACACACACACACATTCTCTCTACAGTGCATGTATGGCGTGCACACTCTGCTCTGGCTTGCAATTCTGGTCCAGGGCTTACATAATGTCTCATCATAATTCATAAGGTCTCACTCAGGAATCTTGATTCCTGAAGCTCACATTATTAGCCATTACTCTCCCATTCACTGCACTTTCAATAACTTGTGGTTGGTACTCCATGCAATTGAGCAGTTGTATTAGTAAATGTTCATAGCTCAGCCTGAGAATGCCTTGAAACAGTTAACCAAATTACTTTCTCATCGAAGTAGTAGGATGCAAAATGGCATCAACACTTTTTCTACGTGTTTTTTTTTTCATATCCCCCCAGTAACCTTCGTGGCCTTTGGAACTCAAAGCTTTTATGAATAGTAACAATCAAACCTCTACCAATAGTAACAATCAAATTAAGCAGGCAATGGGGTTTAATATCTTAGCTCTAAGAAAGAATCGTACCATTTTTATCATCCACTAAGGATCCTTGACAGAAGATACAGCATGGCTAGTCGTTCCAACTTCTTGCGCTTCCTTCAACGGTGACCAGGGGCGGAGCTAGCTTAGGCCCAAGCCCCGGGCTGGGCCAGTTGATCTTAGATTAAATATTTGTTTTCAATGATTTTTCAATAATTTTTCGTAAAATTTTAGTGGGCTTTCGGTATCAGGCCCCGGGCTACAGCCTACTCTGCCCGGGGCCTAGATCCGCCCCTGACTGTGACCATGATACAATGCCCTTAAGAAGGACCATCTCAATTCAGAAAGTGTGTGCAGGTCGGAGTATCTCCTGCAGAAGGGATAAATGAGTTCTTCCTCTCCTCATACAAAGGCAAGGCTTCACAATGTCTAAGAACTACTGCTAAGTAACAGTACAACGCTCTCTTCAGCACAATTATATTGGTATGCAGAAATTCCATTAGGTTAGAACTTGCATACATCTTTTATCCTTCCGAATCCTTGCTACTTGACAAATGGATGATTTGGAGAGTACTGCCACATGCAAACCTAGTGGAGATAACACATCAGGATCTGAATCTGAGACATCAACTATTTCTATCTTCAGGTCCAAACACAAACAGTGCCATCGACAGAAGACCACTATAATTGTACATGAAACACAAACACAAACAGTACATGCACCCACTAACTCCCAGAAGAACATGAAACCATCCTCAGATCCACCAGCAACAAATGCATCATCATTGGTCAGGCAGCAATCCATCTTGAAGGACTGAGAATATGAAAAGACCAAAAACCGAAGAATGAAGAAGCTCAGAGTTTGTGTTTTGCACTGATGAACAACGATGATTCGTTTTTTTACAGGAAATAGCTATTTCTTTCATCTATAAGCATCAATTGTCAGATCAAGTTGAACTTAAAGCCTGACAATCTATGTAATAATCCAGAAGTCATGACTATGAAATAGTATCACCAATGCAATCGAAGCTTATGTACTGTCACATCAGAGTTAGTGGTGCAATAGCTGGGAAAATAAGGAAAAGAGAAAACAAAACCTCCATTTATGACCCTAACCTCAACTGCTCCCTTTTCTCCCCCAAAAGCAGCAAGTGTTGCTGATGAATGAGAGACGGAGCCATCACAATGCAGACAGCAAAAGCACAAAAAAATCATTAAGAGTAGCCATGTGGACCGAAACTTCGAGACATGGTTCCTAAACTGTGACGTCACTACTGAATAATATCATATTAAGTCCAATTAGCTTGACATTTGTTGCAAAGATCAAGGAAAATGGTCTGTTTGACTTGTGAACTTCCCAAGAAGGTAACAGGTTCCATAATCCAAGTTAACTTGAAGGCAGCTTCCTTGTGCATGAAAAATAAAAATGGAGCTTGCCCAACTTCTGCACTACAATTTCACAAACCAATTGCTTGAATTTGGAGAGGAGATTGCAGCTGCAAGTCTAGCACCTTGACAACTCCAATGACCGAGTGGTTGGATCATAGTTGTCACGGCTGTCCGGCTAGGCGAGGCGAGCCCAGACCGCCTGGACGCCTAGGCGTCTAGGTGACCGTCTAGGTGGTGATTAGATGATGAAAAAATAAATAATATCTTATATGATATAAAATTAATTAAATATACCTCATATAAAAGAAAATAATATCTCATATTACAAGAAATTAACTCTTCGGCCCACTGAACCAGCCCATTTGGTTTTTTCCTTTTCTTAACCCTCTCCCCGTCCATTTCTCTCTCCCCCCATTCACGTCGGGCACCTATTTATAAAAATAATAAATAATATCTCATATGATATGGAATTAACTAAATATACCTCATATGGGAGGAAATTAGAGATGACAAGCAAGCAAATAAGTAGTTCCAAATAGGATAACGAAAGATACAACTAGCAGCAGTAGAGAGATCTGAAATCGGGATTTTACTTCTACTACTACTATTGTACTACTATTAAGTATTGTACTACTAAGTACTACTACAACTACCTGTACTATACTACTACTACTACTACTACTACTACTACTACTACTACTACTACTACTACTTTGTAGTACCACTACTTTTGCAATAGTACTACATGTACTACTGCGCTGCAATCCTACTAAGCTCCCTCGAGTTCCCCCCTCGAGCCTGACGCCCCTGCTCCCCAACACCTCCGGCTCCGCCTGAGCCCGACGCCGCTCTAGACGCCGACGGCTCCGCTCGAGCCCGACGCTACCCCTGACGCCGACGGCTCCGCCCGAGCTCGACGCCTCCACCCTAGTCGCCGACTGCTCTGCCCTAGACACCGATGACTCCGCCCGAGCCTGACTGGGGTTCTTCTTCTCCGACGCCTCCGCCCGAGCTCCCCCTCCTCCATCGCCTCCCCCCAATCGAGCTTCCCCCTCCCCTGGCGCAGAGGAGCGGTGTCGGCGACGGATTGCCTCAGCGCCTCTGCGGCCGCCTCAGGTATGCCTCCAGTCGAGCGGCCGGTCCTCGTGTCCGCCGCCGGCCACCGGGACGCCTAGGCGTCACCTAGGCGATGCCGTGACAACTATGGGTTGAACAGATTTGGACAGTAAGGCTCCGATGGCGTGATGAAGAGGAATACAGTAGCTAATGGTGGATCAGATCATCAGAGTCAAGCAAGAAAGTCCCCATGGGTCGTCTGATTCAAGATTAAAAATAGGATTGGCAACTATGTTAATTGAGGGAGTGGACTCCCGCTCTAGTCCACATGTGCCATAATTAACTCTTGTGGACAAACCTAGAGGAGCTAAGTAGGCGCAGCTGGAACTGTCGTCTCGGATGCTTAAGGTCGCCATTGAGCCCTCCAACCTGGTGGATCTGGGAGCCCTTGTTGAAGAAGGCCTTAAGCTTCTTAACCGGGAAGAGAGCCATTTGTTGAGTACACCATTGTTGGGATCCGAATATGCAAATCCAGACCCTCTGTCTATTCAACACTAGTCCAAGATCACGCTAGTGCACACAGTCTCAACATCGGTAAATACCACAATCATACTCAACGAAATAGTAAAGTACTTTATTGAAAAGAGAATATAACCGGTTGCTCGACCTTATGGTCAAGTTACAAAAGTACGCCTCGCAGGGCTTAAGTCTTACTCAAATAAACTTGCAGCGAAAAATAAAGAAACGCGTGGCGCCAACCAATACGCCACAGGCAACTGACTGGGCTCTCCCCTTAGTTCATCGGCTCCTCCTGGAACTCCTCCTACAAAGCTGGTGTTGATTCTTCCTCAACTAATGTTTATGTGGTGGCAAGGGTGAGTACTTAAAGCACTTAGCAAGTCATGCACAGAATGCAGTCTAATACTCTACATGCATGGCTTATTACAAAGGATAGGCTATGGTGGTTTATTTGCAGTAAAGCACATTCACAATATCGATAATAGATTGAAAGCAGTAAAACAGTAATAACAGTAATAACTTTCATAAACAATTTCACAAGTAAAGCATTTATCTTCCTAAAGCAAATTCATCATTTCCAATACCAAGTATCCATAAACCAAGTTCACTTTTATAAAGTCTAACCCTTGACTGTAATCACCGAGCAATGTCCAATACCGTGGACTCGGCTATTCGCATAGGTTGTACACTCTGCAGATGTTATACACTTTACCCACAAGATACAGTCAAACAGCACCAAGGCGAGTGACCGTAACAAAGTCTTTTGGAAACTTCCAACTCAACAAGTAAACCTCCCGGGTTGTTGATCACCATTCCTTCCCTTAGCAAAGGCGAAGTCTAGGACAACAAGCCGTTGGATGGGTACCAAGCCGCAGCCCAGGTACGCTCCCCCGTACAACTACACCTAAGTATAGCTGACACCCTGAGGTACCACATGCAGGTTATTAGCATCCTAATCGACTAAGTCTGTCCCATCTGAGACATGTGGTTGTATGATGAACTCAGTTCAAAGGCTTACAAGGTTAAGTCCTCAGGGTGACCAAGGCAAGACTACCCAGTAATTCACAAGTATCCAAAGCAATAAACCAAATGCGACCTCCTAAGTGCCACACCTAGTCCACCAGAACAATCTTGCCACTTGCCTCGGTCTAAACCATTTATCACCCCGGTTGATTACCATGCACCACGTGCCATCAACATCATCAATAACACATGTAGCAATTTCCAAAATCATGTTCCATCTCTCATTAAGTCAAGATTAATTTCTGACATTCCAAATTATATCAATAACACGATTGCATGGCTAAGCTGGCTAGTTACGGTCTAATTAACCCATGTTGGCAAAGTATTAGTGTCCAACTATTATTCCACATCCTAGGGTGACAAATGATTCATGGCATACAATTATTATAGATAAGGTGGCATAATCAGGTAGGTCACATAGCTATTCCCGGAATTATTCAAAAGCATTTTTAAATAAACTAGCATGCAATAATTTAAATGAACATAGTTTCAAAAGTGGGATCAACATGGTCAAAGCATAACTTGCCTTCAAAAAGTACTGATTCCTGGTCTTGAACTTGTTCCTGGGTCAAAACCTCTCCTTCAAAGCTTTCGGGCAGCTCAACGTCTACACGTATTGGATAAATAAATAACAAAGAAATAAAATAGAGGAAAAACTCGTGTCCAAAAATTAAATAAAATTCACCATTAAATAGAGCTCAATTTTATAAAATTTATAAATTGAAATCACCTCAATCAAAGTTAAAACGCAAAAGTTATAGCCGTTTGAAGTTTGAAAAATCAATTAAAAGAATAAACCAAATTAATTCATTTATTTTTCTATTGAAAAATCCGAAATACACGCATTTTGGATTTCCACTGAATTATTTTTCTAAAGGAAAATTGATTTATTGCGTCGTGCTAGCGTCATCCGGTCTATAGACTCGGTCCATGGCTCGGCTCGGGTCCACGGTGGACTCGGTCCACCGGACCACGTGCCGCTGACATGCGGGCCCCACACGGGTAACGTCATTGCTGACGTCAGCATGTGACACGGCTGGCCAACCTTACAGGTGGGTCCCACCATGACATAATCGATGACGTCATGCACACGCGGGCACGGCCAGTCGGCCACTGACACATAGGCCCATCGTTGACGTCACACGTGACGTTAGCGACGACCGAGGGCTGACCGCGTCACTTCGGCTTCCGCACACGTGGCACAATCTGGGCCGTTGGTTTGAAATCCGACGGTCGAGATTGGATCTGGATCCCGCACATTGTGATCAACGCGGTTGATCTGGACTGTTCGTTTCGAATCGGACGGCTAAGATTGGATATGGATTCTGCATCACCGTGGGGGTGACGTGGCCTGACCCGGTGGCTGACACGTGGCACGATCTACACCGTACGATCTAGATCTAACGGCTGAGATCTAATCTAGCATGGTGCGGTTAAGGGGCTACGTGGCTTAATCTAGTGCGTTGGATCTAGATCCAACGGTTGCTAATAGATCTAAACGGTAACACTGGATCTAACCCTAACCGTGCTATCTAGATCTAATCTAACGCGGCACAGTACGAAGCTACGTGGACTAATCTTGACCCTTGGATCCAGATCTAACGGCTGAAAACAGATCTAAATCGTAACACGGGATTTTGCTCGGGGCGACGTGGACGAACCTGGGCTGTGCGATGAAGATCCAACAGCTGAGGGAGTTCGCGGTTTTGGTGATGGCACGGCGGAGCAGAGGTGGCCGGAGTTGAGGACGACGACCTCGCCAACGGCTCTTCGGGGCAGTTCTGGCGAGGTGAGTGGTCGCGTTCGAAGCGTCTTGACTCGGGGATCTTGGATCTGGGCTCGGTCGCGGCGGAGAACAGCGAGACTCGGCGAAAAATGGCAGAAATCGTGGCGGCGCCCTACGTCAACTCCGACGAGCGATTGCGGGATGGTGGCGGCGGCTCGAGCACTATGAGCCAGGGCAAAACGTGCATGCGGCAACGGATAATTCAACACGGGTGACGGCGTATCAAATAGCCCCCTCGGCGTCCGCGAATCTCGTGCAAAACGAGATCGACACTGTTGTGGCGGCGGAATCCGACGAGAGCTCGGAGAGGACGACGTGGCACGATCCTGGCCATCCACGTGGCTCGATTCGATGGCCTTCATCATGCGCATACGCGGCCACTAGCACAGCCGTCAGATCTCGATCCAATGGTTCAACGCGCATGTACGCGTGGCTCGATCCTGGCCGTTGGATCTCGATCCAACGGTCGACGTGGTTAGGGTTCAGTCAGACTCGAGTTTGACTCGGTGTCAGGACCCGAATTTGCAAATCCGGACCCTCTGTGTATTCAGCACTAGTCCAGGAGCACGCTAGTGCACACAGTTTCAACATCGGTATATATCATAATCATACCCAACGAAGTAATAAAGTACTTTATTTAGAATAACCAAACTGGTTGCTCGACCTTATGGTCAAGTTACAAAAGTACGCCTCGCAGGGCGAAAACTTATTGAAAATAATCAATTGCAGCGGAATGTAAAGAAAACGCGTGGCACCAACCAATAAGCCACAGGCAACTGACTGGGCTCGCCCCTAGCTCGTAGGCTCCTCCTGGAACTCCTCCTCCAGAGCTGGTGTCGCTTCTTCTTCAACTGGTTTTGTGTTGTTGCAAAGGGTGAGTACTTGTTACTCAGCAAGTCATGCACAGAATGCAAGCTAATAGTCTACATGCATGGCTTATTACAAAGAGTAGGCTAACAGGTTCATTTGCAGTAAAGCAGCATATGTAAATACAGTAATAGATTGCAAAGCGGTAATGTGAGGACCCCCCCTTCCTATACCGTCTTTATCGCTAATCTCTTTGTAGCGTATAGCACCGTATAGCGAAGCCTCGACAGGAGATCTAAATCTAAAAATTCGATCGGCGGGATCAGACTATAACCGGACGGTGCACATCGCATCGATCTTTGAATCCCTGGATCATTAGCCCAATATCGCTACCAACAACACGAGTATCAATGCACGGAAGAATAAACTACGATAATTTACATAGCCTGGTGTAAATCTTACACGAGTACATTCTGAATCCAAAAGAAGTAAAGCGAAGAAACAAAAGAAAGACAACCGGCAAATTGCTTTGATACCCCACAGGCTCTTGTGGAGGGAGAGGACTACTGGCCGCATAACACTCATGAGAAAAGGGGCTCGCCATCATCCGGGACATCATCATTACCTTCCTCTGTGGAAAAGGGTTAGCGACAGCAGGTGAGTGCACGTATGTACTACTTAAGACTTTAGTGTATGGAAATATAAATAAATGCAGGCTGATTCAACGAGATAAAGCTTCTACATCGGTTAATTAAGTGAAAATTTGGATTTAAAATAGTTCATCGAAAAGTACTTAATTTGAAAGACACCGTTTGAATAAAACATATTTCACAGTATAATGTAACAAGCGGGCTCCACATGCCACCATCATGGTCGCCAGGATACGAATCGACATCCATACATACTCATAATCCCATCGAATCATATACACATATCCACAATTCCATCAAGTACCATTCCACCACATACTTTATACCGACTCGAAATAGATTTTCGTTTTCAAAACCAAACCAAATCTCTATACTTGATATGATTAGAGAAGATTTGCTCATAGTGAGCACGGCTAATCGATTAGAATTATTTGATACTCTGCGAGTTGCGCACTTTACCCAAACACAACTCAGGACTTGCATCCCTGTCATCCGAGGTACACGCGATACACGAGGTATCCGATATACAAGAATGATCTATTCTTTCCCATCGTTGAGGTTATAGCCACAGCCCACGGTGACGACAAATCCACTACTATGGCGATAGAGGCCAACCACCACTCAAAGCGCCACGGAATACTCATCGTGATTTACGGCACGTTGGCCGCGACATTACCCATAGCAAGGCGTACACCGTTGTATCAACAAACATGAACTGGAGCGATTCCTGCTGCAAAAGTACAAGCGCACACGGCGCATCTGCGGGTCGTGAGGACACACACACGCTTAGTGCTCAACACAGGAAAAGGTCCACTCTTCGGCCTACTGTGAGGCATGGCTATCCCCTCACACTTCAAGTACTAGAATAAAGCTGCCCCATCCGGCAAAGATTGCGGTTGCACGGTGTTCAATTCAAAAACCGTCACAAGTTCGGGTCCTTATATTTTTGCCCTGAAGTGACTCAAGCGGGGAACTCCACTTAACTCGCCAACCAATCGCCACCATGTTTAACTAGCACATATTATACCTCCCGCCAAGTCTAATTACCAACTAGACACTTCACATTTTACCAATATACCTTACGATTCACATTTCCAAAACTTTTCCCAAACCAATTACATTTATCATAATTTTGAGCATTTGGTAAGGGTGACTTTGCTCACCTCTATTGCGATGTCTAAGCGTATGCAATTACTAAATCGTTTATACCCAAGTGACATTTATTAAATTGTCTAACCCTACTAAGGTTATCAATGATCTCGAGGAATTAATTGAAACCACCAAATCAGGTATATCTACCATTCCCACAAACTAGCAATTCACTGAATATAAACAATGCATATAGTTTGAGAAATCAAAGTAGACATCGTGAAATATAGGTTTCAAGATGGTCAAAGGAGGTGCTTGCCTTGTTGTTGCACCGGTGATGTCCGGGATGATGCTCGAGTTGTTCGGCGGCCCGACTCGCTAACCTCTAATCGGTCAAAGCAACAAAGCGGCGAAAGAAATACAACTTAGCAAAGAAAGTTTTAAATGCACCATGAAGTGCATGCAATACACAAGAACGAAGTACAACCAAGAAACCTCAAGAAACAACGCGCTCGGACAACACAACACGACCGGATCGAACAGCCTAACCCGGGACAAGTCGGGTTTGCATCCGGACGATCCGGATAGGCTCGGACACTCGGGACCGTTCGTCCGGATACTCGGACAATCAGGACACTCCCATATGCCAGGATACTCGGTCCTAGGGCATTTGGTCCAACTCGACGAGGAGGCAGGAGACCTTACCCTCACTACAACCACCGCGACCCGATCCTCGACTTTCGTACACCTAAGCGAACGGAAGGAGCTCGAGCTAGCCGATTCTACGAGCCGTCGCTAACCCGCCAAATCTCTAACTCACACTAACAACTCCTTAAATCGACATTACTACTACCCATCTACCACTCTAGCATACCACATTCACTAATCCCAATCCCATTTTCAACCCCTAGAACCACTACACCCAAAACCCCTAGAATCCAAGTTCAACCTAGCCTCCCAAATCCAAACCTAAGTCCTAATCCCACCATGAACTAGCTCTAGGGAACCCAAGAATCCCGCGAATCAAACCCTAAGAGAAAAGCTTGCCTCCAAGGAAGATGGAGGAGGAGCAACAGCCAGGGTGGAGGATGGGGAATGACGGCTTGGGGAGGAGCACACCGAGATGGAGGAGTCACCGGGAGGGTTCTGTGTGGCTCATTTGAGAGGAGCTCAAAGGGGTGGTGGAGAGAACACCAAGGAAGTGGGGAAACCAAAGTAGAAGAAGAAAGAATGGAAGGGAGCCACGAAATGGGACTTTTATACAAAACCCACGCCAATACGGACTCTCAGGACTCAACCGGAGACTCGGGTTAAGTCTTCTAACACTAACCCGGACACTCCGGACATTGGTCGGACACTCGGGATTGGACCGCTCGGCCAGCCCAATCCGGACACTCAGGACTTTGTCGACATTCGGTTGAATCCGGAATCTCGGACATCCCGAAACTTTTGAACTTGGGCCTTGTGGCTAACGCTGTGGTTGATTACTAATTGTCCCAAAGTATTTTGGAAGTTAATAGGGTCACGTGCACTTGCCCAACCTAATTGAATTTACTTATGGCGAAATTACTTAAGTTGAAGGGTTCTTTTACGATCCCAAGCAAGTATGTTCCTCAAGACTAAAATACACAAGCCAGTGTATTATTGAACAGCGTTTGAGTACAAATGTCACAAAGTGGCTTGAGTATAGAAATACTCGGGATATTACAGTCTACCCCCTTACAAAAATCTGCGTCCTCGAGATTGCTAATTCTCTCGAAGAAATTCGGGGTGATACCTTTGAATATGGTCTTCACGCCCCACGTGGCTTCATCTTACGAATGGTTGCTCCACTTTGGACCTTGAGCATCTTGATAACTTTGATTGCAGTGTGACGCTGCGGTACTTCTCGAGAATACTGGTGGATACTCGTCACGAAAGATCAGTACGCAAATCAAGATGGTCCATTGGGTAACTTCCGGAGTGGAACCCGAAGACTCTTCTTCAATTGGGACACGTGGAACACATCGTGAATGTCCGAAAGATGTGGCGGTAGCTCGCCGATAAGCCACAACACCAACCTTCTCAAAAATCCGGAGCGGACCGATGTATCGCGGGCTAGCTTCACGCGGATTGAAATCTGCGAGTACTGCGCGGTGGTGAGACCTTGAGATAAACAAAGTCACCCACCTCAAAACTCAACTCGCGGCGTCGACGATCAGCATAAGCTCTTACGGACGAGGCTGAGCTTCTCTCGGTCTCGAATCAAGCTAACTTGCCTTCAAATTCTTCAATCGCCATTGGCCAGAAGAATTGCCTCTCACCAACCTCGGACCAAAACGTTGGTCTCAGACTTCTTGCCATAAAGAGCCTCGGCGACATCTCAAGACCGACTTGATGACTGCTGTTGTAGGAGAACTCGGCAAATGGCAAGCATTTCTCCACGACTTGCTGTAGCCACGACACAAGCCCTTAGCATGTCTTCAAGGATTTGGTTTGCCCTTTCCGTCTGTCCGATTTGGGGATGGTAGGTATCAAGGATAGCTTAGTGCCAGAATGGACTGCAAACTCTCCCAAAATCTGGAGGTGAACTGCGAACCACGGTCGAGATTATGACTTTTGGAACTCCATGGAGCCGAACAATATTCTGCAAATAGAGTTACTGCTAGCTTGGCCTCGAGAATAGGTGGTATGAATTTGGAATGAAATGAGCTACCTTAGTCGACGGTCAATGATCACCCAAATAGAGTCGTGGACGGTGGAGGACCAGGTAGGACGTAATGAAATCCATCCCAATCTCTTCCCACTTCCATTCGAGGGATCACCCAATGCTGAAGTAATCCGGTGGCCTTTGATGTTCGGCCTTGACACGCACACATCACAATCGCGCCACATGAGCCGCGATCTCCTTCTTCATACGGCCACCAGGTACTGCGAAGGTCCCGGTACATCTTGGTGCTTGCCGGGATGGAGAAGAGAAGGAGTATCATGAGCCGAGCCAGGATCAACCCCTTGATCTCAACATTATCGGGGACATACACACCTGTGACCATGCAAGATCAGCCCATTGGACTTCACGAGAAAAACACCGGAGATCGCCATTTTCGAGTCAGCGCGTCTAATCCCAATCACGACATCATCTTGTAGTTGAGTTTGCACTGAATCTGAGACTCTAGAGTGGGTTGTGCGGCTAAAGCGAAAGCGTAACCATACTCAACCACTTCTAGATTGAGCTTACGAAACTCTTCAACCAGCGAGGGCGGCCAATGACACCAAGGCATTCACGGTGTGCTTGCGGTGAGGGCATCTGCAACCACATTCGCCTTGCCAGGATGGTAATGAATACCCAAATCATAGTCTTTGATCAGCTCTAGCCATCGACATCTCAAATTCAGATCTGGTGCGAAAAGAAGTACTTTAAGCTTTTGTGGTCGATTGTAGATCTCACATCTGCTTCCCTCTGAGATAATGTCGCCAATAACTTGAGAGCATGAACAAGTTGCAAGCTCCAAATCATCGCGTCGGGTAATTGGCTTCATGAGGCTTTAGGTAATCGAAGCATAAGCAACCACTTTGCCTCTCGCATCAACACACAACCAAGTCCAAGGCAGGATGCATCACAATAGACATCGAAGTTCTTGTGAATGTCGGGAAGGACCAACATGAGTGCGATGGTGAGTCTATTCTTCACCTCTGGCCCCGGACTCACAACCCGGTGACCACTCAATTTCTTCTCCTTCTTGAGTAAGCGTTGTCATTGGCTTAGCAATTTTGGAGAAATTCTCGATAAGCCGATAGTATCAGCAAGGACCGAGAAAACTCCGAATCTCGGGGACATTGCGGGCTGCTCCCAGTGAATGCGTCTTGTACCTTGCGTGGATCAACTGCTACTCCCACCTTCCGACAAAGGGACATGCCCCGGAAACTCCACTTGCTTGGAGCCAGGCTTCGCACGAACGAACTTGGCATACAACCGTGCTCGGCTTGCTAAGCACCATATGCAAGTGAAGTGCGTGCTCATCATCATCCTTAGAGTATATGAGGATGTCATCAATGAACACCACCACAAATCTATCAAGGAACTCCATGAAGACTTTGTTCGCCAGTTCATGAAGGTACGGTGCATTGGTGAGGCCAAAGCGAAACTGTGTATTGCACGTAGCGAGTGGTGAATGCGGTCTTCACGATATCCTCCGACGGATCTTGAGCTGAAAATAGCCAGGATCTCAAGTCTAT
Source organism: Rhipidocladum racemiflorum (assembly GCA_036346355.1). Classification (NCBI taxonomy): domain Eukaryota; kingdom Viridiplantae; phylum Streptophyta; class Magnoliopsida; order Poales; family Poaceae; genus Rhipidocladum; species Rhipidocladum racemiflorum. The sequence continues at coordinate 30,451,004 of CM070571.1, forward strand.
TTTGGAGAAAACTCGAGCTCCGCCTAATTGGTCAAACAAATCGATCAGGAGAGGATACTTGTTCTTGATGATGACCTCATTCAACGGCCATTAATCACGCACATGCGAAGAGTGCCGTCTTTCTTCTTCACAAACAGAACTAGGCTGCCCAGGGAGAAGAAGCGGGACGAATGAACCCCTTCTCTAAGCCTCCTTGAAGGCGAATCTTCAACTCGATCGGCTCATCGGGCATCTGCACGACGCTTAGAAATTGGAGAAGTGCCAGGTAAGAGATCGATGATGAACTCCAAATCACGATCAGGTGGCAAACCTGGCAGCTCATCGAGGAACACATCGAGGTACTCACACCGTACCTGATTGGTCCCGAACGAAGAAAGAGCAGAGCAAAGGCTCTTTGCTTCTTTGGAGCAGAAGAAAAGGACAATGCCATCGTGGTTGACTAATGAAAGCGGATCTCTGGCACAATCAATATGCCCCTGATGCTTGGGCAGCCGAGTCCATACCCGAAATCACATCAAGACCTGGCGTCTCAATGTTGATAAGATCACCACAAATTCTACCCCATTGATCTCAATTCTAACCCCCTGGACTCCACAAGCTCGGCACAAAAGCGGATCGAGGCGAACGGATCAACAAGTACTTCTCGAGGTACAAAGAGCAGACCTCATCTTTGAACAACAAGCTGTGAAGAAATAAAGGAATGCGACGCTCCGTAGTCAAATAATACTAAGGCGGAGTGCGGAATGACAGATAACGTACTCCAACACCACATCTGGAGCTGCTGCTGCCTCCTTCTGCGGTGGCTACATTCGGCGGCCATGGCCCGGGGCCGGCCGCACGGAAAGGGGCGTCTGATTGCCCCTCCACGTCCACCAGGCCCGGCCACAGGGGCGGTACAGTACCTGCCACGGCATTTGTCCATTTCTTTGCTTGCTCGGACAAGCATCAGCGGCGGCCCTTCGGCGCGAGAGAAGCAAGTGATATGGCCAAATGGATTAGGACCCCAAGCTGGCTGTCTTGGGCGCTAGGTAGCTGCCGAACTGCAGGCGGGCGAGAGGTAAGCCACAGGACCTCTTCCAGCGGCGCCGAAGGCTGGAAGCCAGTGAAGGTGCGAGTCTGGAAGGTCCAGCCCGGTGTTGAGCTGCCCACTTGCGCTATGCTCTCCATAAGCGCCAGCGCCATCCTCAATACTAATGGCCTTGCCCACCAAGACACTTGCGAGGCTAGGAATGTCATGGCCGGGCGGTGGAAACGGATCTCCTCGGTGAGGTGCTCCTTGAACAATGTCACTCTCCTAGCCTCAGTGGTCACCTCATCAGCAACATAGCGTGACAAATGGTTGAAGCGGTGGAGGTAGTCCATCACTGCCATAGACCCCTGGCGAAGGTCGTAGAACTCCCGCTTCTTGATCTCGATCAAGCCCATTTGGAACATGGAAGGAAGCGGCGGGTCTTGAACTCCCCGTGTGGTGACCATCTGAGGGCGAACAGCCACTGAAGGCTGCTCCACCACGGCCGCCGGTCCCTGGAGGTAGTAGGCGTGCATCTTTGAACCTTCTCGCATCGGTGCAAGACTAACTCCAACTTCCCTCCATGTCGCTAAGCCAATCCTCTGCCTCATCGGATCAGAAGCTGAAGAAAAGCTCGGCGTCGAGTTCGGCTGGAACTCCGACAAGCGAGAGGCTGCTTCTTCACTTCGCGCCGTATTCTTGCCCTGGACAGCTGGACCATCGACTCCATGAGCCGAGTCTGCGCAACATGAGTGCAGCCATATCGGGAGCGGGAGGAGGTGGAGGAGCTCCTCACTCGGCATGTAGTGAGGCCGAGCCCCAGTGACCCACCGCGAGGGGACACTTGGCTGTTGGGCCTCGCTCCCATCCCAACCTTTGCCCGCTCTCCAGACATCATCAGTGTTCTTTGAAGCGCCTGACTATTCTCCTTCGGGGAGGCATCTGAAATGCACGATTGAGTCAACTAAGCCTGCGGCAAATCAAGTCTTGAGAATGATTGATCCCAAAGGATGCACTCATAAACACAAACACACTACAAGCATTCATTCAAAGAAGCATAAGAACCAATTCAAAAACCAACTCAGGAAAGCGACAAATAACCACTAATTACAACCACAAACATCTATCCTTAACCCATTCTTAGCTAAAACCGCATTCCTCTTAATCCTTTTGAACAAGATAGAAGAAGGAAACAAATTTTGGAATTTGGATTAAGATCGATTCATTTTTGAAGAGTAGATAAGTTTAAAAGCTATAGAATGGAAAAGAATAACATTCTACACTTTTAAAATAGAGATTACTACTTCAAAATAAAATTTGAGAAAAAAAATCTTACACTAAGTATAACGTCCAGGCAAACTAAGTCCTCTCATAAATCAATGGCTCACGATACATTGTGAGGACTTCCACCTTCTATCTGTCTTGTCAGCTCTTGTAGCGTATGGCACCGTATAGCAACAGGAAGCCTCGGCAGGAGATCTAAATCTAAAAATTCGATCGGCGGGATCGAACCCTTAACCGGACCGGTGCAGTTCGCATCATCTGGATCCCTGGATCAGTAGCCCAATATCGCGTACCAACAACACGAGTATCAATGCACGGAAGAATAAACTACGATAATTTACATAACTGGGTGTAAATCTTACACAGTACATTCACAGTAATCCAAAAGAAGTAAAGCGGCAGCGAAACAAAAGAAAGACAACCCGCCGGCCCGACCACCCACGGAGCTCTGGCTGGAGGGAGGGACTCTGAAGCCGCAACACTTTCGCATGAGAAAGGGGCTCGCCATCATCCCAGGACATCATCATTACCTTCCTCTGTGGAAAAGGGTTAAGCGACGGTGAGTACACGTATGTACTCGCAAGACTTTAGTGTATGGAAATATAAATAAATGAGGCTGATTCAACAGATAAAGCTTCTAACTAATTGGGTTAATTGCGAGTAAAATTTGGATTTAAAATAGTTCATCGAAAAGTAATACTTAATTTGAAAGACAGCCGCGTTTGAATAAAACATATTTACAGATATCGTAACAATGCCAGGCTCCACCTGCCACCATCCATGGTACTTAGCGAATCGATACGAATCGAAACATCCATACATACTCATAATCCCATCAGGAATCATATACACATATCCACAATTCCATCAAGTACCATTCCACCACATACTTTATCACAGGCTCGAAATAGATTTTTCGTTTTCAAAACCAAACCAAATCTCTATACTTGATATGATTAGAGAAGATTGCTCATAACCGTGAGCACGGCTAATCGATTAGAATTATTTGATACTCTGCCGAGTTTGCGCGCTACCCAAACACAACTCGGACTTGCATCCCTGTCATCAGGGTACACGCGATACACGAGGTATCCGAGATATACAAGAATGATCTAATCTTTCCCATCGTTCAGGTTATACCCCCCCCCCCGCACCCGTGACGACAAATCCACGACTAGGCCCATAAGAGGCCAACCACCACTCACGCGGCCACGGAAGACTCATCGTGAAGCCGGCGAATTATTGTTGCGACATTACTATAGCAAGGCGTACACCGTTGTATCAACAAACATGAATCGGAGCGATTCCCTCTGCCAAAAAGTACAAAGCGCACACAGGCGCATACGCGGGTCGTGAGGACACACACCGCGCTTGACATTGCTCAACCAGGAAAAGGTCCACTCTTCGACCTACCAACAGGCATGGCTATCCCTCACACTTCAAGTACTAGAATAGGCTGCCCCATCCCAGCATTCTTGGTTGCCTGATGTTCAATTCAAAAACCGTCACAAGTTAGTCCTTATATTTTGCCTAGTGACTCAAGCGAGAACTCCACTTAACTCTCGCCAACCAATCGCCACCATGTTTAACTAGCACATATTATACCTCCGCCAAGTCTAATTACCAACTAGACACTTCACATTTTTACCAATATACCTTACGATTCACATTTCCAAAACTTTTCCCAAACCAATTACATTTATCATAATTTTGAGCATTTAGTAAGGGTACTTTGCTCACCTCTATTGCAGTGTCTAAGCGTATGCAATTACTAAATCGTTTATACCCAAGTGACATTTTATTAAATTGTCTAACCCTACTAAGGTTATCAATGATCTCGGGGAATTAATTGGGGAAACCACCAAATCAGGTATATCTACCATTCCCACAAACTAGCAATTTCTTTGAATATAAACAATGCATATAGTTTGAGAAATCAAAGTAGACATCGTGAAATATAGGTTTCAAGATGGTCAAAGGAAGGTGCTTGCCTTGTTGTTGCACTTCGTGATATCCGGGATGATGCTCGAGTTGTTCGTGACGACTCGCTAACCTCTAATCAGTCAAAGCAACAGCAACGAAAGAAATACAACTTAGCAAAGAAAGTTTTAAATGCACCATGAAGTGCATGCAATACACAAGAACGAAGTACAACCAAGAAACCCAAGAAACAACGCACTCGGACAACACAACACGACCAGGACCGAACGGCCCTAACCTGCGATCAGGGTTTTGCATCCGACGATCCGGATAGGTCGGACACTCACCGTTCGTCCGGATACTCGGACAATCCGACACTCGGACCATATGCCGGATACTCCGGTCCTAGGGCATTTGGTCCAACTCGGCGAGAGCGGAGACCTTACCACTCCCTACAACTTCACGACCCGATCTACGACTTTCAGTACACCTAAGCGAATCGGAAGGAGCTCCGAGCTAGCCGATTCTCTACGAGAAAACGTCGCTAACCCGCCAAATCTCTAACTCACACTAACAACTCCTTAAATGCGACATTACTACTACCCGATCTACCACTCTAGCATACCACACGTTTCACTAATCCCAATCCCATTTTCAACCCTAGAACCACTACACCCAAAACCCTAGAATCCAAGTTCAACCCTAGCCTCCCAAATCCAAACCTAAGTCCTAATCCCACCATGAACGACTCTAGAACCCAAGAATCCCGAATCAAACCCTAAGAGAAAAGCTTACCTCCAAGGAAGATGGAGGAGGAACAGCAGGGTGGAGGATGGGGAATGACGACAGGGAGGAGCACACAGAGATGGAGGAGTCACCGGGAGGAATTACTCAGCCTGGCGGAGAGGAGCCTTCGGGGTGGTGGAGAGAACACCAAGGAAGTGGGAAACCAAAGTAGAAGAAGAAAGAATGGAAGGGAGCCACAAATGGGACTTTTATACAAAACCCCACGCCAATACGGACTCTCCGGACTCCGGAGACTCGGGTTAAGGGGTCTTCGATACTAACTACGGACACTCGGACATTGGTCGGACACTCGGGTTGGACCCTTCAACCGACCCAATCGGACACTCCGGACTTTGTCGGACATTCCGGAGTTGAATCGGATCTCCGGACATCCCGAACTTTTGAACTTGGGCCTTGACGGCTAACGCCTTCGAGGGTTGATTACTAATTGTCCCAAAGTATTTTGGAAGTTAATAGGAGTCATTGAACACTTGCCCAACCTAATTCGAATTTACTTATGAGCGAAATTACTTAAGTTGAAGGGTTCTTTCTGATCCCAAGCAAGTATGTTCACTCAAGACACGAAAATACACAAGCACAGTGTATTATTGAACAGCGTTTGAGTACAAATGTACAGTGGCTTGAGTATAGAAATACTCGGGATATTACAGGTAAAAACATTAATAAAGGTTATAACTTTCACAATGATTTCACAAGTAAAACATTTCACCACCTAAGTCCAGTTCACATCTCCAGCCCAACCATTTTCCAAAGTCTAACCCTTGACTGTAATCCCCGTGCAGTGTCCAATACCGTGGACTCAGCTATTCGAATAGGTTGTACACTCTGCAGAGGTTATGCACTTTACCCACAAGATACAACCAAACACCACAAAGGTAAGTGTCCGTAACAAAGTCTTTCAGAATCTTCTAACTACACAAGTGGATCTCCCCGGTTGTTGCGCACTAACCCTTCCCTTAGCAAAGGCGAAGTCTAGGCCAACCAACCGTTAGATGGGTACCTAGCCATCGCCCCGGTACGCTCCCCCGTACAACTACACAAAAGGTGTAGTTGACACCCTGAGGTTCCACAAGCAAGTTATCAGCAACTTATTCAACTAGGTCCGTCCCATTACAGACTTGTGGTTGCACGTTTGACTTAGATCAAAGGCTTGCAAGGTTAAGTCCTTAGGGTGACCAAGGCAAGACTGCCGAAGAACCAAAATGATATTCCCGGTGCCACTCATGGCCCACCAAATCACTCTTGCCACTTGCCCCGGTCTAAAGCATTTATCAAACCCAGCTGATTACCATGCACCACGTGCCATCAACATCATCATTATTAACACATGACACTTCTCCAAAATAGGTTCCATATCTCATTAAGTCAATATTAACATGTAATTATCCAAAGTCATGTCATGACTACGTGGCAGGGCTAAGCATTATACTACATCGGTCTAAATACCCAAGTTGGCGATTTAATAATGTCCAACTACTTAAACCAGACTAGGGTAACAAGGGGTCATGGCATACAATTATTTATGTCAAGGTGGAATACAACAAATTGGCATTTAACTAATTTCCAGAATTAATTAAAGCATCTTCTAATTAAATTAGCAAGCAATAATTTAAATCAAAATAATTTCCAAAGTGGTAACAATATGGTCAAAGCATAACTTGCCTTCAAAAAGTACTTGGTCTTGGTCTTGAGCTGGCTCCTGGGTCAAAACTTCACCTTCGAAGCCTTCGGGCACTTCAACGTCTACTCGTAACGTGTGCAAATAGCAATAAATAATTAAACAGTAGACAAAAAGTGTCCAAAAATCCAAATAAAATTCACCATTAAATAGAGCTCAATTTTATGAAAATTTATAAATTGGAATCACTCAAATCGGAGTTGAAACACAAAAGTTATAAGCGTTTGAAGTTTGAAAAATCAAATAAAATAATAAACCGAATTAATTCATTTATTTTTCAATTGAAAAATCCGAATTATGACGTCAGCATGACGTCATCGCGACACGTGGCCGAACCACATGCTAACGCGTGGCGGCACTGTGCCGTGGACTGGGTCCACGCCTTGGCTCGGTGCACGGTGGACATGGCGCACGGGATCCATGCGCCTGACACGCGGGCCCCGCATGTCAGCGGCCCATGTGGGCGCCCGCACGGTGCGGCTGCCAGGCTACGTGGCACGGTCTGGTTGGTTGGCTGGGCTACGGATCTACGCCGTTGATTACAAATTCAATGGTTCGGATCACGTTCCACTGTCGCGATTTGACCCCGACGTGGACGGACCCGGAGCTTCACACGTGGCTGCATCCACGCCCTCCGTTCAAGATCTACGGTTCAGATCTAAACCTAAGTCGACTCGGTCAAAGCCACGTGGCACATTATCTGCCCTACGATCTAGATCTAACGACTACGATCTACTCCATCGCTCAACAGTGGAAGCCCGCGTGGCCTAATCTACACCGCACATCTATGGATCTACGGCCTAGATCTAATCTAGTCTCTACTGTGATTGAGACGCACGTGGACTCATCTCCGCGGTTGGATCTTGATCGAACGGCTGGTGGAGCTCGCGAGGATTGATGGCGGCGCGGCGGAGCTAGGTCACCGGTGCTGAGGAAGACGGCCACGGGCGCGGCGCTGCGGGGCTCCTCCGGCGAGGTGAGTGATCCCCACGGGTGTGGCTCGACGCGAGGACCTTGGATCCGACCTTAGATGCGGCGGAGATGGCTTGACGGCGGCGGTGCACGCACAAAACCGAAGCGAAACCCTACCCCACTCCGGCGAGCGATTGCGTGGAAATGGCGGCGGCTCGGGCGCGATTAGGTAGGGCAAAAGGTGCGCACAGGAAAGGGCTAAACGGCGGCGGGTTCGGATCCTTAAGTAGGGCCTCAGCTTCCGTGAAAAACGGTGAACCCTAACGAACTCGGATGGCACGGTGACGCTGTCCGATCCGGACTCGGCGAGGATGACGGAATCCCAGCCGCACACGTGTCCGGATCCGACGGCTCACCCGTGCGGCGACGCGGACGCATCGCAGCCGTTGGATCGTGATCCAATGGTGCGGTGCTAGGGTTAGGGTTTAGGTTGCGACGTGGTTGGGCCGAATCAAGTGGCGCGGGTCCGGCTCGGGTTGGACCAACAGTACTTGACCGAAAGATTTTAAATAAATAAATAAAATCGCAGAGGCTTATTTAATTAGGGAAAAATAATAAAAGACTCGAAAAAATTACAGAAAAATTCTAGAAAATATTTTAGGGTATTTTGGACTTAAATAAAATATTTTCAACAAAAATTTATTTATACTTTTAATTATTTAAATAATTAAGTAAATGGTTTAATTCAAATTAAATACAAATAAATTCCAAAAATTCACAAAATTCGCAAATACACTTTAAATTCATTAAAGGAAAAATTTGGGGTGTTACATCAGTGCTACAGTAATACCCGGTAGGGTTTTTCAGTGATTTAATTTTTAAAATAATTTCTAGAAATTCAATTAAATCAAGAAAAATAGCAAAATACTCAGAAAAATTCTGGAAAATACTTTGAGACATTTTGGACTCAAATAAAATATTTTCAAAAAAAATTTATTTGAAACTTTTAAATATTTAAATAACTAAAAAAGGATCTAATCCCAAATAAATCCAAATAAATTCCAGAAAATTCCAAAAATTTCAAATAATTCAACAAATTAAATAAGAGCACAAATTTGGAATGTTACAACCATCTCGCAAAGGGGTGAGCCCTGTATATTTGCTGACGGTTCTGATATTGTCAATCACTCTGATCAGTACAGCATCTTCAGTGGGCACGTAACCACAGCAGTGAAGGAAGCATGTCGAGCCGTCATGCTTCAGAGCAGGCCAAGGCTTGTTGAGCCCATGTACTTTTGCCAATTGACCACACCTACAGTCACAGAGCAGCTAGGTGCGATGCATGTGTATTTGCCTGTTGCTGAGAGCTCTGAATTCTCTGAGAAGCTTAGGAATGGAACCTCAGGTGCAACCGGTGCGTTTCTTGCTTTTAGCCACTGGGCTGCTATTCCTCAGGATTCCTTCTTTACTCCGAAAACTCAGGACGACATGGAAGAATTTGGAGATGGTCCAAACTAGAGGTGGGCGTCGTGCCGTGCCGTGCCGGTCCGACCCGGGCCCATCGTGCTTCGGGCCGGAATCGTGCCGTGCCACACCGGCCCGTCGTGCCCATCGTGCCGGGCCGTGCCGGCCCAACTAGCTTTTGACGAGCCCAAGTCCGGCCCATTTGCGCTTCGTGCCGGCTTCGTGCCGTGCCGGCCCAGGCCCGGCCCATTTACACTATTGCAATGAGAGAAAAGAACACAGAGACGCACGAGGCGAGGCTATGAACATAAATGTTGGGGGAAAATATTAAATTTTATTCAATCGTGAATATGTACAAAGTTACTGCCTCGTTAAAAACCTTACACCCCGGTGTGGGGTACCCCCGGTAAGGAAAAGAGTACAGTAACTACGTAAACATACATTAATACATAAACTAGTCGAGGTTGAGATTGTTGAAGTCAGCAACCGCCTCCGTAATCTCCGGATCTTCTGCTCATGTTGTGTCCTCTCTTCTGCACGCTCACAGTCCTTTAAGCATGTAATTGCCTCAACCAACTCAGGCCGAAGAGACGACCTCCTCGGCTCAAGTACCCTTCCCACCAAACTGAAAGTGGATTCCGACGAGACAGTGGACACCGGAATCGTAAGTACATCCCGTGCAAAATGGGATAGCACGGGTAAATACGTTCGTTATTCTTCCACCACAAGAGCAAGCCGAGTTGATTATGCTCGCCCACGTCAAGGTCGGTCTCACGCAGCCGTGTCGAGGTAGTGGTTGAGTTCTACTCGTGGATTCCACGTCGACACCTTTCGGCGATTGGGAAGAGTCGGATGCCTTGCCTTTTAGCTTCTTCCAAATATTTGAAGCGGTCGAGCTACCTCGTGCTTGTTGCGTTGTTGGAGTAGATCTTCGTGCTTCACTTCTAGTGCCAAACTTGTTGTAATACTTGTCGAAAACACTGAAAAACTCGTTATAAACATGAGTATAGGCCTCAGAGAAATCAAGATCGAATGCCTCACCTATTCCGTGGAAGGCGCCCTGCAAGTCAGATAATTTTCTCCGAGGATCCAAAATAGTAGCAAAACAGTAAAGATGCGGAATAGCTTGAAAATATTTTAAATATTTTTTCTCCATTGGTTCTATAATGGGTTGTAAAATATAATTATCTCTATTTTCTTTAAAAGAATTAGCAATAGTCCAAAGCCACTCGATAACTAAGCAAGAAGTTGGGTAGTACACACCGGATAAATTTTTGGATGCATCGTAAAAAGTTCCTAAAAAATCACGAAAATAACCGGCAATGTGCCAATCCGATTCAGTAACCAACGACTCACCTTTATTGCAATTGACGAAGACAGTGATAATATGCGCATAGCCCTTGCAATTGTCCAACATAATATACGTTGAGTTCCACCTAACCTTCATATCAAGGTTAAATTTTCTTGGATCCTTACTATTGGCCCTGCAATAATCTGAGAATTGTGCAAACCTTACGGGCGAAGCAATAATGAAATAGATAGCAGCGCGTATGTTTTCCAAACTAGGTTCCATTACAGTCAAACCCGTCTGCACAATGAGATTAATAATATGGCATGCGCATCTCTGGTGGAGTACAAAACCTCCAATATAAGTTTCTAGATGCGGTGAGAGATAATTTATAGCCGTCGTGTTAGCCGATGCATTATCAAGAGTGATGGAAATAATTCTACCTTCTATTTTAAAGTCGTTAATAACCTCGAGTATATGGTTAGCGATAGCCTCTCCGGTGTGTGACTCGGAGATTGGCTTAAACCCTATGACTCTTTTGTTTAGTAAGTAGTTCTCGTCTAAGTAATGGGCAACAACACTAATATAAGCCATTCTTTGATGTTGAGAAGTCCATATATCCGATGTTAAGGCAAAAGAATAACTAGTTACCAAGAAAGTCTGTTTTAATATTTCTAGTTTTTTTTTAAACATTTTATAAATATCACGTGTAGTTGTTCTTCTACTAACATGTTGGTATTGTGGACAAAAACCACGTTGCACCATTCTTTCAAAACTAGAGCTCTCGCCCATTCTAAGTGGAAGATCCTCTGTAACTATGTACCGTGCAATTTCGTCTCTAGCTACATCGGCGTTGTATAACCACGTACTTACCGAACCGTCGGTGTTGAAGTTGAGCTGCGTCTGGACGCCCTCGCCCGCCCTCTGTCCTGCCGATATCTTCTTCAAGCATGCCTCCGCGTGTCTCTTCAGATGACCTGTTCCAGCAGATGCACGTGCAGATAATTTAGTTTGACAGTATTTGCAAATAGCATATACCACCTCACTTCCGTCTACAGTTTCGACGGTTCTGTCCATGTGTTGCCAGCACCACGCCCGTCGAGTGCCGGATATGGACGCCCGTCCCGGTTGCGGTTGCGTCGATGTCGCGGCATCCGAGCTCGGTGCCGATACCGACGCCCGTCCCGGATACACCGATGCGGCGCCGTCAGAGCTCGGCGCACCCGGAATGTACGAGGCATCCTCGATGCCGTGCGTACCGTCCAGATGACAGTCATCCATGCCGTAGTCTCCCATGCTGGGGGAGAGTTGGCGCGGATCGATCTCGTCATCCCTACGAGAGGGGCTTGGAGAGCGAGGGCGCAGCTTCTCTGCTTTTGCTCTTGCGAAACATTTTATTTCGTTGAGGAAGAGCAAAAATAGAAAGCGTGTGTGTAGAAATTATAGTGATTAAGAAGAGCAAAAATAGAAAACGAGCGGGATGTTTTGATAGCGCGAGCAGGATGTTTTGAGAAAAAAGAAAGCGAGTTGGATGTTGAAATGAGAACGTGTGTAGAATTTATAGTGATTAAGAAGCCGCACACTCAAAATTTGAAATGCAGACGCGGTATGAGAATCGATTTTCTTTACATCGCGTCGAGTCATTTTTTTGTCAACTCATGTCACTTTATATCACATCTATTCGTTTTTTATCAAATCATTTTGCTTTGTGTCACACTGTCACTTTATGTGCACAGGTTAAAGATTGAAACTTGTGGACACTTGCGATTTTGCCAACATGAGCAAGAACGGTCATCTCCTTTTCCCACTCTTTCCCGGTCTCCCCCATGTGGCCCTGTGCCCCTGTCCATCAGTCAGTCCTTTCTCCTGTGCCCTTGTGGCCTTGTCCATCCTCGCGCTGGCGCACTGGGCACTGCCCCTGTCTTGTCCACTGCGCTGCCCCGTGGCCCGGTCCCCCACTCCCGGACTCCCCTGGTCCCCTGCACTTCTACTCCCGTTCTCTGGCTCTCTGCGACTCCGCCTGGCAGTGCGCTGTGCGCCCGAGCCGGCCTCGTCTTCTCGGCGACTCCGCCTCCGGTTCTCCCCGCCTCGGCGACTGCGCGCGCTCATCTCCTGGCGGCTCCCCTCTCCACCGCGTGCCCTCGGCGGCTCCACGGGCACGAGCGGCGACGCAAGCCCTCGGCTCCTCCACGGGCTCCGTGCCTCCGTCTCCCAGTCCGGCGCCTACCTCCCGACGGCTCCCCTCCCAGTCCGACGCGCCTCCGTCCTCCCCCCGCGCTCAACTCCTCCATCCTCAGGCCATGGAGACGAGGGACAACGGGACGACTACGGGACGACGGCGCGACCACAGGACGACGGCATGACCACGGGACGACGGCGCACGACGGCGGGCTCGGCCGAGCCAGGGAGATGAGGGACAACAACGGCGTGGCGCGCCGCCTGGCGTCGCGTATGCCGCCGCCTTTGGCGTGCCATCTTCGGGCCGGGCCAGCACGGACCCGGCCCAAACGCTCGTGCTGGGCCGTGCCGCCAGCGTCTGAAGGTTTGGGCAGACGGCCGTGCTACAGGAACGGGCTGGCCCGGCACGGCCCGCTACGTGCCGGGCCGTGCTTTGGACCGTGCCGGATCGCTGTGCTTTGGGCCGGCCCACCAAAGCACGGCCCATGTGCCCAGGTCTAGTCCAAACATTCGACCAAATTTGGCTAATAAGATCATCAATCCTGTGAGGAGAAGAAAGGGGCTACACATTGAAGAGAGAGTTGTGGAGCATGGTGTTGATTTATATTTTGAGAGGTGAGTGATTTGCCAAATATTAATATTTGTGATGGATTAATCTAATTGGGTTAGAAAAAGAGTGGTGTTTTTTTTCTTTGGCTGTTAACAGAACTCAGTTGGTGCATGGACGTCATCTTTTGACCCGGCCCAAGCCCATACACACACACACACACACACATATATATATATATATATACACGTATATATACACATATATATGAAAATGGTTCCATACCCTGGGAGTACGTATTCCCACTCTCAATATACCGCTTAAATGATGTTGTTATACCTCTTTATCCTTCTGAGTATACTTCAATACTGATTATAACATACTCTAAAGCGAGTTCCACGAAAAATTTCATCAAAATTCACCATTTATAGCATAATTTGTTTATATACTCTTTTTACATATGAAAAATGGTATATTGCAAAAAATAAAGGGCTCCGATGATTTTTTTTCAACAATGTCGCATTGTAGTTGTGACACTACGGTATGGTGTGACATTATAAAATGTGAAATTAGAGAATAAAACCTTTCGGCTTGAGGTTTACTCGCGTTTTTGGGCCTTTTGAAGTGTTGTGACACCACGGAGCGTCGTAACCTTATAAAAGGTGCATGATGAGGTCAAAAACATATTGAAATATGATATGGAAGGTTAAAACCATAAGGTATGAAGGTTAATAGCGTTGTCGGGCCGTTTCCGGGGTTTTGGGCCTTCCCGAAGGAGTTTGGGCCTTAAAGAGGGGGTTGTGGGCTTTGGTGGGATGGAGTGGGAATCCATTTAGAATTAGGAAAGGGGCTTAGGGCTGGTTAAAGGGGGGTTTCCCTGCCCTTTTGGGCGTCCTCCCCCTGCCCCTTGCGCCCCCAAGTGCCCTAGCCGCCTCCCACACCTCCCTACCTCCTCCTTGGGCGCCTCCACCTCCCCCAAGCCTCTCCCCTTGTGCCACCACCCTATCCACCACCTCTCCACCTCCCTTGCTGCGCCTAGGTGAGTTCTTGACCTCACCACCTCGAAGATCCATCCATTGGAGTGCTCCGCGACGAGGAGATCCGGTGGATTTGGAAGCGAGGAAGGAGATCGCGCGAACCGGGAGGAGATCTATTGGGTTTTCGTGCGTCGGGCAAAGGTATGTCCATGGAAATCCTTGGGGTTGATCTAGGTACTATTCTAAGGGTGTTTATCAAGTTTTTAGATCAATTGGTGCTGCTGGAATTGAGTAATTTGGATTAGATCTAGATGTTGCCACGTTCTGTTTTTGGGACAGCATGAGCAGTCAACCTAGGGTTTGCGTTTTCGTCAATTTAGAGTCCGAATTTGGACGGCCGCCTGTTGAAGAAGTTGTAGATAATTTCATTATATTTCAGTGGATATAAAGAACGTTAAATTCCGCCCAGCCGTTTGAAAGTTATGGCTGTTTTACCGAGCGTGTTAAAATCTGTGACGTGATTGGAATAGATCACGGTATTTTGTAGATTAAACAACTTTAGGGTCCGAATCAATCTTTCCCTATAACTAGAAAAAGTTGGGAAATTTCCTAAGCTATGCGAGGATATACTCGTTTAATTGATTCGGAGTCCCAGAACTCAAGTTATGCCTTTTGCAAGGCAGCTGTCCCGACGGGACAGAACCTCTGTTTTTAAGTTTTGCGAGTAGTTGGCAATGTCGGGGTAGATGAGGGTTTGCGTACTGTTTTGTGGACATGATTGTGAGCATGTGGTACCTATGTGCAGGTGGTGCGACCCCGGGAGTGCCCTCTACTTCCCGCCAATCCGTTGCCCGTGGTTGAGGCAAGTGTGTTGTGATGGATAGCGATTTGTAGGTTGCTTGTTGAGAATAGATGGAATTGACTACATGATATATGATCACTTGCCATACTTTTATGATTGCCAATGATATGATGAGCATGTTTAGTATGTTATGATGCCATGTGTTAATATGTGAGTTAAATATGATGTTGGCATAAATGCATACATGGCATGTTACATGGCTCGGGCGGTGAGAAAGTCATAACTAGTCCGGGAAGGTCGGTGAGAAAGTTATGACTAATCCGGAAAGCCAATGAGTAAGTCCTACATCGTGATTCCATTCACCGCGGTGAACGGAAGCGAGGAGTAGGCACCCTCCATCTTCGGGATGGAAGGGGGGAGAGGGTGCACACCAACGGGTGTGTGCTCAACCATACCGGTATGAGTTTCCAAGGAGACATGAACATTGCATTACATTGCATACATAATGATGATGATATTGTTAAGCGTTCATGAATGAGATGATATACATGATGGGAGATGTTATTGCCATGATATTGTTCTTGTTGTCCATTGCAATATGCTTGCTGAGTTTCGAACTCACGCTTGTGTTTTCTTGTTGTTTTAGGTACCATGAGAACGGCATGCGGGGAAGGGAAATAGTCACATGCCCACACGTAGCTTCACCATATTGATTCCACCAGTCATTCTATTAGTTTGATAATAAATTACGTGTGATGATCATTGATTTAAGGCTTAGCTTTACTATATGAGAGTTTTATTGTTCGTTTGACACTTGGAGACATTAAGTGCTTGATAATAGTCTTATATTGTCATTAAGACTTTTATTATTGCTGTTTTAGCTGTCTCTCTTATTGCCTTATATTGCTATAATATTGTTGTCTCTTCGTAGTATGTTAAAACAAAGGAGATGCTGTCGAAATCTCGGTTTTTAGCATATGTCCCCTTGCTGGAATTTATGATAAATTGTGGTATTTAGATGTTGTTTAGCTTATGTTTGGTAGCATTCAGGCATATTAAATGCCGGGGTGTTACAGTAGTATCTTAGAATTATTATTGGACTATACTGAAAGTGATAAAGGAGTATAATACATTCGTTTAAGTGGTATACTGGAGGTGGGAGTACGTACTCTCATGAGTACGGAAAAGGCTTCATATATATATATATATATATATCTATATATATATATATATATATATATATATATGCCTTGCGCTTTGTGTTTGTTGAATAAAGAAGCTAGAGGAGGGTTTCCCAAAAAAAACAATTCGCAGGAGGTGGCGCATAACTTCGTAGGAGTAGGGACGTGAGGGTTTGCTTCATCGACTTTTGGCTGAGACGGCGCATCATCCACATGCAGAGAAGAGTCTCCAGTACGTCGCTTTCCTAGGCGGCTGTGACGGCACAGAGCGATCCGGAAAAAACATTCTGGAAGCAGCACACGAGCGGCAGTCGGCGAGGAAGAGAAGGTACATGCGCGCGTCGTGGTCCAGGGACCTAGCTTGGACGACGGACGTCCAGACGACGGCGGAGGTAGCGACGAACGTGGAAGGCGGGTGCTTGGGTTAGAGGAGATGCACTGTGCTCCGGCCATCTAGTCGGCGACGTGGTGAAAAGAAAGTTTCCTTCTCTGTAAATGAATTCAGTACTCAATTGATTTGATTAGTAAGCGTGGTCTTGATTGATTGATCTATGCTTTTCGAGTTCAGTTAAACTAATCTTTTATTTATGCATGTTTGTTCATCTTAATCTACTCTTACAGATTGGTTGCGTACATTAGTTCGTTAAATCTGCGTTTAGTTTATTAGTGCATTGTCTTGTTCACCCCTGTCGGAGCGCCACGATCCTTCAATTTGTATCAGAGCAAGGTTAACTCTAGATCTATTCTTGCGATTAGGAGCTATGGCGCAGTTTAGCACTTTCTCCATGACTAAACCTCCTATGTTTAATGGTGATGATTATCCGTATTGGAAAGTTCGTATGCAATCTTTTTTTGCAGTCTCAGAGTTATGAATTTGTGGGAAGTGGTAGAAAGTATATACATGAAACCTGATAATATTACCACTAAGGAACAAAAGGATCTTTTTACTCTGAATCAAAAGGCAATGAGTTATTTTTATGGTGCTTTGTCTAAGGATGAGTTTAATAAGATTTCTAGTCTGAAAACTGCTAATGAAATTTGGGAATTCTTAAAAACTACTCATAAGGGCACTAATGATGTAAAAATGCTAAAATTGAATTGTTTACTTATGAGTATGGACTGTTTGCTATGAAAACTGGGGAAACCATTGATAATTTTGCTGCTCGTTTTAATGAACTGGTTAACAAGCTTACATCCCTTGGAAAGGTGCTTTCTCAAGAAGATCAATGTAGAAAACTGCTTAGATCTTTATATCAAAAGGTGTGGCATTTTAAAGTAACTGCAATAACTGAATTTAAGGACTTGAGTACATTGAAATTAGATACTTTGCTTGGTTCTTTAAAAATATACGAGATGGGTCTCAGTCAGGGTTAACAAAACCGAAACCGAAAAAACCGATCGAAAACCGAAATTGGAAATTCGAAAACATCGAGCTAAAACTCGCTGGAAAATCGTTAGAAACCGAAGAGTTTCAAAACCGAGCATTTGAACAAAAAACATTCAAAATAAATAAATAAAAACAAAAACCATTCGGTTTTCTCGAAAAACCGCTTGGCGAGTTGAACCTTTTGAACGATCGGTTTCTTGAGCGGTTTTCGTCGGTTTTCTCGAAAAACCGCTCGGTTTACATAGCATAAATTTTTTTAATTTTTTTGAATTTTTTTTTGAACTAGACCGGTTTACCGGTCGGTTTTATATTTCGGTGGGGCTCGAAATCTCGAAAACCGAACGAAAAACGAGAATTTCGTTCGGTTTTGTTAACCCTAGTCTCAGACAAATTGATCATAATACTCATGATGTTCCTATTGCTCTTGCAACTGTTGAGAAAAACAAACAAAAGGTTTTTGAAAAGGAAACGCAAAAGAATGTTGATGATATGGATTTTAATGAACTTGCTAACCTTCCACAGAAAATTTCAAAAGTCATGAAAACCAAATTTGGAAAAAATAAAAAGGATCTTATAAAATATTTCAATTGCAAAGAATTTGGCCATTATCAAAGTGATTGTCCAAAGATTGCTAACGCTAACAAGAATTCTAGTCCTTTTCGAAAGAAGAAATTTTCAGGTTCCAAGATGAAGAAGTCACATCAGAAAGCATTCTTGAACATGGTGGAGGAGCTTGATTTTTCAGATGATGATGTGGACGGTAATGATCCTTTAGTTACACTTGAAGAGGATGATGATATAGCAGATATTTTCCTTGTTGGGAGGGACATTTGTCTTGGAATGTCAGAAAGTGAAGATGCTGATGATGAAGATGAAGATGAGGTAAATGATTCTGAAACTCATGAAGCTTTTAAATTACAAGAACAAATTTGTAATAGATTGTTGAAAAAGTGTAAATAGTTGAAGCTAGAAAATGAGAAACTTAAGTTCGTTTCTAATAAAAGGAGTGAAAATTGTGATTATTGTGTAAAACTGAAAAGAAAAATTGCTGATCTTGAACTTGTGAGACATGTGAATTTTATAGAAGTGAAAATGCTTTGCTGAAATCTAGTTCATCCTCTTGTGACAATTGCATAGTTTTGCAAAAAGTGATAGATTCTTTAAAGAACTCATTTGAAAACAATGCTTCCACTTTAGAGAAACAAGTTTATGTGTTAGCAAAGGAATTTTCTTGTGAGAACCTTGCTAAAATTAGGAAGAAATTAATTGAACTGGAGAAACGTCCTTACACATATCTTTGTACTCGATGCCCTGATCTAGCCCAACAAAATAATTACTTGAAAGCTACTTTAGAAAAGATGATAAATGGTGAGAAAAATTTAAATATCATTTTAGATAACCTCAAAATGCTCTTTTATGAAGGAAGGTGTAGGATATAAAAAGAACAACACTGATAAAATTCCTGTGGTTAATGAAAAACCCGTTCTTTTGCGTCCTTCTGATAATGTGATGACTGAAAAGAAATTCATGAGATGCTTTGGGTGTGGTAAATTTGTACACATGAAAGCAAATTGTTATGCTAATGTGGGTCCAAATATTGTGATACTTTTCATCATGTGAACTGCTACAATTGTGGTAAATTTGGTCATTATGCTAGAAACTTTTATGCTTTTCAGAATCATGTAAGTCAAATGAAATAAAATTTCAGCAATATTACAATGCTCATTTTGGTATGAATAGACTTGTAAACCAAAGAAAATTGGTGTTTTGTGACCCTTCACTTGATAGCAATCAAATAGAAAGCTTTTCTCATGTAAACGGTGTTAAAACTGCTTGGGTTCCTAAAAATTTGTTAAAAAAACATCAACAATACTTCTCAAATTTGGGTTCCTAAACGTGCTTTTTCATCGTAGATTTAAAGCAAAAGGTTTTAAAGTAAGTGGATAATTGTTTCTGGTTGTTCAAGACATTTTTAACAAACCTTTGTGCTATCTAGAGTTTGCTCGGTTGAGAAGGGAATTGGGTCTCATGTTCTTCAACAACATCATGTAGAATAGTTTTGCATATCATATAGTACAAGCATTGTTTATTATACTTGTTGAATACTTATTTTTATAGCAATGAACTTTCACATGATAATTTTTCATGACAAAGCCAACTTAGTTGATTTTTTTTATTACTAGTAAAGAGTGGGATGTTTATGATCTTACAGTTTTCTAATGGATTGAATAAATTTATCACAAAGGCTATTTTTTTCAAAAATCAAAATTCCTAATGTGTTTTTGAGTATTGTTTTTGAGCCACTTTTGTTTAAGCCAGATGATCATGATGAGTCCTTGAAATTGCTTATGAAAATGCAGGGCAAAAGATGCAAGATTGACTGTGTAATGTCACTTGCCAAATTAGAAAATGACGAGAGGTCAACCTCTCCATACCTGCATATGAAAAGATGCAATAAAAATATTTGCCATATAGGAAAAAGATGCAAGCTCAACCTTGCCATACCTATGCTTAAAAAATCAACACGGTTATTGACATATATATAAAAAAAGGTGAAGAAGGAAGTAATTAAAAATAGCAGCTTTGGACAGATAATTGTGAGTCTGGTATGTTATATGTGCTCAAATCTAATATCTTTAACACATGGGATATTTTTATATATATTAAATATTTTGCCCGAGTGTACTTATTCATCTGTCCATGAGTTTATTGTAATCTTATAACCATCTTACTCAAAACTGGTGGTTTCAACTTGACTATGGGGCAGTTTCTGAATCTTGGAGTGTGGATATGAGTTGTTATAATATTTGTGTTCACCTTGAATAATTTTCAATACTCTTTAGGTTTGCATTTCATGGCATGTTTATTTTCATTCTTGTGCGTCCTTTGATGTGTGTTTTGACAAAGGGGGAGAGTTTTCCTTGATTTGTATGAGTTGCATTCGTTCAGGGTGTGTGAGAGAGAGAGTGTTTGTATGATTTGGTCATTTATTGAGAGGGAGAGTTTATATTAAGGGGGAGCTATTTTGAATATTCAATATTTTGTGTTGTCAAATCACCCATCAAGTGGGAGATTGTTGATTTATATTTTTTGTGTTGAGTGATTTGCCAAATATTAATATTTACGATGGATTAATCTAATTGGGTTAGAAACAGAGTGGTGTTTTTTTCTTTGGCTATTAACAGAACTCAGTTGGTGCATGGACGTCATCTTTTGACCAGGCCCAAGCTTATATATATATATATATATATATATATATATATATATATATATATGGCAGCATATTTGGTGCAAACTCCCTCTACCGTGAAAACTCCATGAAAACCACGTGTAAAATTCTTGAAAAATTCTCAAAAAATTACCATACATAGGGGAGGTGTGGTTCTACAACCCTGTAAAATTTGAAGATAAAACTCTATTGCATTTGAAAGATATGAAAAAGACAAATTGCAAAATGAATAGTGCTAAACAGTGAAAAAACACTATTCATACTGAATTTGTCTTTTTTATATCTTCCAAACGCAATTGAGTTTTGTCTTCAAATTTTACAGGGTTGTAGAACTACACCTTCCCTATGCATGGTAATTTTTTGAGAATTTTTCAAAAATTTTACACGTGGTTTTCACGGTAAAGGGGGTTTGCACCAAATATGCTGCCTATATATATATATGTGTGTGTGTGTGTGTGTGTGTGTGTGTGTGTGTGTTTTGTGTGTGTTGAATAAAGAAGGCTAGATGAGGGTTTCCCAAAAAAACAATTCACAGGAGGCGGCGCAGAACTTTGTAGGAGTAGGGACGTGAGGGTTTGCTTCATCGACTTTTGGCTGAGGCGGCGCATCATCCACATGCAGAGAAGAGAGTCTCCAGTACGTCGCTTTCCCAGGCGGCTGTGACGACGCAGAGCGATCTGGAAAAAATGTTCTGGAAGCAGCACACGAGCGGCAGTCGACGAGGAAGAGAAGGTACTCAATTGATCTGTGCGACGGAAAAAATGTTCTGGAAGCAGCACAAGGGCGGAGGTAGCGACGAACGTGGAAGGCGGGCGCTCGAGTTAGAGGAGATGCACTGTGCTTCGGCCATCTACGTCGACGATGCGGTGAAAAGAAACTTTCTTTCTCTGTAAATGAATTCAATACTCAATTGATCTGATTAGTAAGCGTGGCCCTGATTGATTGATCTATGCTTTTCAAGTTCAGTTAAATTAATCTTTTATTTATGCATGCTTGTTCATCTTAATTTACTCTTTTAGATTGGTTGCGTACATTAGTTCGTTAAATCTGTGTTTAGTTTATTAGTGTATTGTCTTATTCACCCCTATCGGAGCGCTGTGTCCTGATGTAATCTTCCCACAAATTGATTTCTTGTTGTTAGTTTCCCCCTTTCTTCACCATGCTGAACTTCTAAAACCACTGTCCACTAGCTCCATCGAATAATGGCTCTATCACCTTTTGTGTCAAAAATGCTTAAGCATTTTTTGGCAGCGGACCTGTATTATCGCGAAACCCAATTGGAAGTAGTCCATTCACATGTCAAGTTTATTAGATCTTGTTGTTGGCCATAACTTGAAGATGTTGAATTTCCTGTCTGCTTCTGTATGTAGTGGCGGAGCCAGAAAGTTCCAAAGAGGGGGGCTTAAAAAAAGTGATATCCAAAATTAACTACTATGACTATCGATATATTGTAAAATAGTTGAAATTTAAATTGTATGCAATATAAGTATGTAATTATGAAAGGAGAAAAACGTACCATTCATTGCTTCAAAAGAGTTGATTAATATTTACGAGTTTTCATGTTCTGGAAACGTTGTAAGATATCTTCCATGTCTATCTTTGCAAACATGTCTCGCTCAATGTAGCATACCATAAGATCATTCAACCAGTCATCACTTATCTTATTGCGCAAATCTGTCTTAATAATCTTCATTGCCGAGAAAGCTCTTTCAACTGTACATGTTCCCACAGGTAAAATTAGTGCCAATTCAATCAGTCTATAGACCAATGGATAAACCAGGTGCTTCTTTGCTTGAACCATCTTTACAACAAGTTAACATGATCATCATTACTTTGAAATTCATCTCTTGATTCTCTTCTCATGTCATCAACAAATAAGTGAAGTTTTTCTTCCAAAACAACACGGTCATATGCTGAAAAATCATCAGAATATATTTCTGAAAGTCGCATAAGCTTGCCATGATCAAAGTTTGCAAATGAATCTCTCGAATCTAGACAAGTAATGCATCTCAAAAGCTCTGTAGAAGTTTCACTGAATCGACTCTCTAACTTTGTAGCAAGGGAATCAATCACAACAAAACAAATATCAACATAATAATGATGATGATAAGTGACAAATTGCCTTTCACGTCTCATATGACCTCTAGCATGCTTTCAATCTTCCATATTGGGCACTGGAATTTCTGAAGCACTACAAAACTTCTTTACTTCTTCTAAAAGTGGTTCCCATCCGTTTTCTCTAAATTGTTGTAGATGAGCTTTCACACTAGAAAGAAGTATCATGGCATTAACAATGTTTTGATCCTTTTGCTGCAAGAGACATGACAAATCATTTGCCATGCTCAATATTTTGATCATGAGATGCAAGATAAACACAAAGTCAAAGGTTTCCATTGTTTCCATCAATCCATTTGCTCTCCCTCTTTGACTCATGTCAAATCCATCTTCATTAACATTCTTAGAACTGTCAACTAGGGGTGGATATCGAGCTGACTCGGCTCAGCTCGACTCGACTCGGTAAAACTCGTTAAGATAACGAGTCAACTCGACTCGACTTGTCAAATTAACGAGCTCAAACCTCGGCTCGGCTCGACTTGTTAAACTCGTGAGTTGACTCGAGTTGGCTCGTTAAGCTCGTTAAGATTTTTACATATTTCTCTTGCAAATTTCAATTCAATTGACACTATGCACATAACTGCAAACATTACAAATCACTTGAAGCAGCCAAATGAAGTAACAAACATATGAGGCTAATAGTGCAACTTGAGAGTTCAAATAGACAGGTGCAACCATGGATTGAACAAAAGGGCAAGCTCAAGTACATCATGTATCCATGTTAATAGAAGTTTCTACTACTACTCTCCAGAGCAATCTTTCATTAACACTCTCCATTAACACAAAAGAAAGTCAAGGTGTTGATATCACTCCAGGAACTGGTAGAACGAAGCCATAGCATAGCGTTAAGAACACCTTATGGAGATTGTGATATGATCTTGCTCTTGTCATAGGAGCCAACACAATTCTGTATGAAGGAAAGGAACAATTAAAGTTTTAAACACATAGTTGAGCACTGGTAGCAATCTCAAACTCAACAGCATGTATCAATTGAATGGAACCATAGTTGGGCAGTGGTAGAACAAAAGTCTACAAGATTGAATTTATCAAACTCAACAACATGTATCAATTGAATGTATCAATTGCATCTATCAACAGCATATAGCAATTTCGAACAAACTATAGTGAATTAATTATCAAACAAAGCACAACCAAAATTCTGAACTGCAGGTTGTATATGGTTTCGTTCCATTGAATATATGTGATACTCAACAGTCTGTTGCTAAGATGGATCACATGAGTAACATACAGTAACAATCTTTTTTAAGATGGATCACATCTTAAAATAGCTTTTGGTATCATAAATCTATATCCACTCCATTGAACTGCAGGTTGTATATTATCCCCGAAATCCTGATCTATGAGCTTCACTGAATCACTGTGATATTTTGTTGCTAAGTGATACTTAATGGACATTATTTGCTGTCACAGTCTATAATTAAATATATGTGATACTCACAGTCTGTTGCTAAGTGATACTCACAGATAGCACATGAAAAAGGTAACTGAATAAAAGTAATTAAATATCCATGCTGCATTGAAGAAGATGGGTACAGAATATAGTTATCTTTTTGCATATTTATTTATTATATCTGTTTTCGTATGAGTGATTGTTGATAAAGTAACACACAACTCAAAGTTGACAAAGTAATGAAAATCCTAATTGATTAATTCAGCTCACTTTTGGTTGGGTATTGGCAGACTAGCTGTTTTTCACCACACTGTTAGGAAATGGTACCAATTCAACATCTTCTTCGTCGTCTTCCTGCAAATCAAATTGGTAATTTTGTTAGACACAATATTTACCAAAACTTATAAAATACTAAAAGAGGACACACATACCACTATCATTGGAGGTTTATTGTCATTTTTAGATCCTCGTATGAAGCTAGAAGCACACACTAATGCCTCAACCATTGATGGGCGCAGAGCACTACGATAATCATCAAGAACTCTACCTCCAGTGCTGAAAGTGGACTCTGATGACACACTGGTAGCAGGTATAGTCAAGAATTTTCTTGCCATCTTTGTCACAACTGGGAACCTATGAGCATTCAACTTCCACCAATCAAGTAACACAAACTTTGAGTCCTCTGGAGGATGGTTTGGTTCATCCAAATAGATGAGCAATTCTGATTTAGATGGCTCTGTAGCTGTCTCGCGAGGAATGATTGAAACCCACTTGGCACTGTGGCTACTGAGGTCCTTATTTTCAAACCTGAA
This sequence comes from Rhipidocladum racemiflorum, assembly GCA_036346355.1. Taxonomy (NCBI): domain Eukaryota; kingdom Viridiplantae; phylum Streptophyta; class Magnoliopsida; order Poales; family Poaceae; genus Rhipidocladum; species Rhipidocladum racemiflorum. Next base: position 30,476,005 of record CM070571.1, read on the forward strand.
GATGACTCGGCCCTTCTACTATCAGCCTTGCTGTGACGATGTTCAGCCTCATAAATGCCATATAGTTCATACAACTCATGTCTGACATCATTTTCCTCACTAAGAGCCTTGCTTTCACTAAATATCATTTTAAAACAGTAACTAATAAATCTCATCTTAAACCTAGGATCAAGAATAGTAGCAATAACCATAACATTGTTCTTTTCCTCCCAATATTTATCAAACTTGCCTAACATTGCTTGTCCCATCTTGTTCATATGCTCATCCCCAGAAGTACATGCACCTACCAATGCAATCTTAACATTCACTATATAAGGATAGAAGATATTTACAGTGGGGTATACAGATCCTGATAATACCTTAGTTACCTCAGCAAATGCCATCAAGATTGGCTGAATTTTGTTATATAATGTCCACTCTTGATGGGAGGGCTCCCACTTGTAATTCATATCAATATCACCATATTCAAGTGAAAGCGACTCTATAGGGAATGCAAGCATCAAACATTTTATACGTTGAACTCCACCTTGTTGACACATCTAGACACAACCCTGCTCCAATTTTCAGATTCATGGATTTACAAACTTCAAGGAATTTGTACATGCGGGATGGAGACTTCTTAAGGTACTTCACAGTTTCCCTAAGCTTCTCTATCAATGGCTGCAATGGTTGAAGGCCATCATTCACTACCAAATTGACTATATGAGCACAACAGCGGACATGGAAATACTTAGGAGTGAAGCCTCTTTGTTTCCTAGCAATGAACTTTGCCATCAAAGTCCTAGCAAAGAACATCATTTGAGGCAGCATTATCAAGAGTGATTGTTATGATCTTGTCTTCTATTTTCCATTCAACTATACAATCAAACACTGCCTGAGCTATGATGTGCCCTGTGTGTGGTGGATCTAACTCAATGAAGTTCAAAACACGGCATTGCATAACCCAATCAGGATCTATGTAGTGCGCGACCAAAGCCATGTAGGAAAGATTTTGGTTTGATGTCCATAAATCACATGTCAAACTAATACTCTCAATGGCTGCAAGGCTCTTCCCTAAGGAGTTCTTTCTCTGATTCATAAACCTTTATGCATTCACTTCGCATGGTCTTCCTACCAATGAACTTGTATGATGCATTCATATATCTCATTAGGACATTAAACCATGTGTGCTCTACCATCCTAAAAGGATATTCATGCACAATTATCATCTTAGCAATGAGCCTACGTGCTTCCTCATGATCATATTCAAGATCTGAGCAACTGAAAGAGATGAACCTGACATATCGGGATCATAGTTAAGTGTACCTTGAGCTAGCTGCCTTCCCTTCAAGTTCATGTAGGGGGTACACTTTGGCAAATGCCTATTTAAACTAGAAGTTTGTCCCCCTTTACTGTCAGCAAAAAGAGCACCACAATATCTGCACTTGGCCTTCTCAATGGTCTTCCCTGGCTCTCTTTTGGAAATAGCTTGGACCACCTTGAAATGATTCCAACAGGCAGCACGCTTTCCTCTCCCTTTCTTTGCACCCTTGGGAGACAATGGAATATCTGCATTCCTTTTGCCTCTTCTATTTGGCATGGGAGACCCAGATTGTCCACCATCAGACACCTCATGTTGCTCGTTATGGGAAGGTTCACTCTCAGACATTTTATCATTCATATTATACTCATCTTCCTCATATACATATTCATCATTGTCCTACACATACAAAATAAAATAGCAATACTCCGACATGATATTCCACAACAAAGAATGGTTCATATACTCAGCCATCTTCGAGAAGGATCAATACTTAATTACTTATTGATGCTTGTCTCAATGGAGTGCATTATTAAGGAAAAAAGATAAATAAGATCCATGTATTTGTTACACTAGGTTTCAAATCATAACCAGTAAATAATATATTACAGGAGCCATAAAAATTTCATAGGTTCAAATTAATCTCAAAGAGAAACCAATGGTTGCAGTAGCTGTATGATATATCCAATGCTTGCAGTTACAGGAGCCATAAAAATTCAAGCACATGCTCTCAGTTGACAAGTTATCATTCATGAATACTAGTAAACAAGCACATCCTCTCAGTTGACAAGTTATCATTCATGAATACTGTCGGGACCCGAATTTGCAAATCCGGACCCTCTGTGTATTCAGCACTAGTCCAGGAACGCGCTAGTGCACACAGTCTTAACATCGGTGAATATCACAATCATACCACTCGATACTAATAAAGTACTTTAATTAAATAGTCAAACTGGTTACTCGACCTTATGGTCAAGTTACAAATATACGCCACGCAGGGCGAAACTTATTAAGAGAGAAATAATAGCAGCGGAAAAATAAGATAACTTCGTGGCGCCATCCAAAGATACCACACAGGCAACTGGCTGCTCGCTCCTAAGTAGACAGTTCCTCTTGGAGCTCCTCCTCCAAAGCTGGTGTAGTCTCCTCTTCAACTGGTGTTGTATTGTGGCAAGGGTGAGTACTTGGTACTCGAGAAGTCATGCATGTAATGCAAGCTAATATACTATATGCATGGCTTGATACAAAGGAGTGGCTTAAGGTATTTTTGCAGTAAACAGCATTTGACAAGTATCATAAGTAGATTCGAAAGCAGTAGTAACAAGTAAAGTATAATTAACTTTTCAAGGAGTTTAGTAAACATCTTTTCCATCCTAATCCACATTTCCATCAACATCATTATTTAACCAAACCCAAGCTTTCAAGTCCAAGTTATTTCATGAAAATCTAACCCTTGACTGTAATTCCCGAGCGATGTCCAATACCGCGGACACGGCTATTCGAATAGATTCTACACTCTGCAGAGGTTATGCACTTTACCCACAAGATACAGTCAAACACCACAAAGGCGAGTTCCCGTAACAAAGTCTTTCGGAAACTTCTAACAATACAAGTGAGCCTCCCCGGTTATTGCACACTAACCCTTCCCTTAGCTAAGGCGAAGTTTAGGCCAATCAACCGTTAGATGGGTACCTGGCCTCACTGCAGACGCTCCCCGTACAACTTACACAAAGGGTGTAGTTGACCTCCTGAGGTCCCACAGGTACGTTATTAGCAACTTAATCAACTAGGTTTGTCCCATTACAGACATGTGGTTGCAAGATTGACTCAGTTCAAAGGCTTGCAAGGTGAAGTCCTTAGGGTGGCCAGGGCAAGACTACCCGAAGAACCAAATCAACATCCCCAAATTGCCACAACCTGCCCACACGATCATTCTTGCCACATGCCCCTACTAAAACTATTTATCAAAACCCCAGTTGATTACCATGCACCACGTGCCATCAACGTCACATGATATCTTTCCAAAACAGGTTCAATATATCATTAAGTCAATATTAACATTTGATTGTCCAAAATCATGTCATGAGCACGTAGCAGGTCTAAGCAACATACTACAACGATCTAATTTCCCATGTTGGCAATTTAATAATGTCCAACTAGTAAACCACAACTAGGGTGACAAGGGTCATGGCACATATTTAATTAATCAAGGTGTCATACAGCAATTTGGCATTTATCTAATTTCCCATATTTAAATAAAGTATTTTCTAATTGAACTAGCATGCAATAAGTTAAATCAAAATAAGTTTCAAAATAGGATCAACATGGTCAAAGCACAACTTGCCTTCAAAAAGTACTTGTTCTTGGTCTTGAGTTGGATCCTGAGTCAATACTTCTCCTTCGAATCCTTCCGGCACTTCAACGTCTACTCGTAAAGCGTGCAAATAGCAATACACGAATAAACAATAGGCAAAAAGTATCCAAACATCCAAATAAAATCCATAAACAGAGAGAACATAATTTTATGAATTTTTAGAAACTGGAATCGTCAAATTCGGAGTTAAAATGCAAAAGTTATAACATTTCGAAGTTTAAATAATCAATTAAATAATATTACAGATGAAAAATTTAGTCCAAAAATTAAATAAAATTCATAATTAGGTAGATCTTAATTTTATACAAATTTAGAAATTTGAATCACTCAAATCGGAGTTGAAACGCAAAAGTTATAAGCGTTTGAAGTTTGAATCAAAATCTGAAATCATTATTTCGAATTAATAAATCATTTTCTTTTTCGGAAATTAATTATTGCTTCAGCAAGGACACGTGGCAGCCTCTGATTGGTCTGCTGACGTCAGCCGGTTCATGGACGTGGTCCATGGTTTGGCTCGGGTCTACCGTGGACTCGGTCCACGGCTCCACGTGTCGCTGATAGGTGGGACCACTCGGGTAGCGTCATTCGACATCGGCGGGGCTCGGCCACTGCGGCGGCAATTGGGACCCAGTAGCGTCATTCTTGGCGTCCGCGGCGCAGCTGGGGTGGCGACATGCGGGCCCGTCTTTGGCGTCATGGTGCGATTCGGTAGCGTCAGCGACAGCGGGCGGCGTGTCGGCGACAGCCTTGCGCGCCGCTGCGTGATCGGCCTTCCCGGACGCGTGGCGCAATCTCGGCCGTTGGTTTGAAAATCAACGGCCCATATTAGATCTGGCTCTCACGTGTTTGGGTTAACGCGTTTGATCTGGACCGTTGGATCTAGATCCAACGGTCGAGATTGGATCTGGGATTTTTGGACGGGATCTCACCGTGAGATGACGTGGCGTGATCTGGGACGTTGGATCTTGATCGGACGGTGGAGGAAGCTCGAGCGACGGCGATGGCGTGCGGCGGAGCTGGCTGGCCGGAGCTGGGGACGGCGACACGGGCAACGGCGTTTGCGGGCTCCTCCGGCGAGGTGAGTTCTCCCCTCGGGTGCGCCTCGTCGCGGGGAGTCCGGATCTGGGGTCAACGGCGGCGGAGGACGGCGGACGGCGGCGGATTTAAGCAAAACCGCGGCGGCTCCTTAGATCAACTACGGCGAGCTCTAAGCGGGGTGACGGCAGCGGCTCCGGCCGCGTGGGTTAGGGCTACGGGTGCGCACGCAACCGGACTACCCGATGGCGGCGGCGGCGCATTAAATAGCGGCCTCGGCTTCCGTGAATCACGCGGAGACCGAGGTCGACACGGCTGCGGCGGATTCGACGGCGCGGAGAGGCGGCGTGGCTCAACGTGAGCCGTTGGATCTCGATCCAACGATCGGCGTGAGTTGGACTTCGGTCGGCTCGGCGGTAGCCGCTCGGTCGGACTCGGGCTCGGTGACGTGGCTCAATCGTGGCCGTTGGATCTGAATCCAACGGTCACGCGGTTAGGGCTCGGCCGGGTGGGTTCGGTCGAGTCACGTGGCTCGGGTCGGACTCGAGTCTGACTCGAACTCGGGTCCGGTCGGATGAACAGTACTAGACCCGACTTGATTTAATTAATCCAATTAAATTCTCAGAAATTCAATTAAATCATTAAAAAATAGCAAAAGACTCAGAAAAATTCCAGAAAAATTCTGGAAAATATTTTGGAACATTTTGGACTCAAATAAAATATTTCCAATAAATTTTTATTTGCAAAGTTTAATTCTTTAATTATTTCAAAATGGAATAAATTCAAATAAATTCCAAATAATTCCAAATAAATTCCAGAAAATTCCAAAAATTCACCAAAGTGCCAAATCACACATGAATTTAAGAAAAGCAAAATTTTGGGGTGTTACAAACCTCCCCCCCTTAACGGAATCTCGTCCCCGAGATTTAGGGCTTACTAAAGAAATAGGTTCGGAAACTCTTTCTTCAATTCCTCTTCGCGTTCCCAAGTTGCTTCACTCTCCGCGTGGTTGCTCCACTGAACTCTATAGAAGCGGGTTGACTTATTTCTAGTCTCTCGATCCATGGTGTCCAAAATCTTCACGGGATGCTCCTTGTAAGTTAGATCCTCTCGCAACTCAATTGACTCAAGCGGTGTCTGTTCCTCAGGTACTCGGAGACACTTCTTCAGCTGGGACACATGGAACACGTCATGTACTCCTGCCAACGACTGTGGCAACTCCAGCTGGTAAGCAACTTCGCCTCTGCGGCTCAAAATCTTAAATGGTCCAACATAACGGGGTGCGAGTTTCCCTTTGGCATGAAACCTCTTAACTCCTCTGAGCGGTGTCTCTGAGATACACGAAATCTTCTGGTTCAAAACTCAAATTCCGGCGACGATTGTCAGCATAACTCTTCTGTCGTGATTGGGCTATCTTCAACCTTTCCCTAATCATGGCAATCGCTTCTTCGCTTTCTTGAAGAATATCGTGCTCAAGACACGGCGCTCACCGGTCTCATTCCAGTTTAATGGCGTCCGACAGCGAGTCGACCATACAAAGGCCTCAAAAGGTGACATCTGTAAACTAGCCTGGTAACTATTATTGTAACTGAACTCGGCATACGGCAAACTCTTATCCCAAGAGGTAGCATAAGCCAATGCACACGCTCTTAGCATATCCTCTAGAATCTGATTGACTCTTTCGGTCTGTCCGTCCGTCTGTGGATGATAAGCTGTATTGAAGTTCAAACGGGTTCCCATGGCTTCGTGCAACTTATTCCAGAACCTTGAGGTAAATTGGGTACCTGCATGCGATACAATCCTCGTTGGCACTCGTGCAAAGCAGACGATCCTGATCATATACAACTCTGCTAACTTATCCCCGAGTAAGTGGTCTTTACGAGGATAAAATGGGCTACTTTGGTCAAGCGATCCACTATAACCCATATGGAGTCATAACCCCTTGAGTCTTAGGCAAACCATAATGAAATCCATTCCAATTTCCTCCCACTTCCACTCAGGTATCTTCGGTAGTGCAACAATCCTGCTGGTCTCTCGATGCATTGCCTTGACTCTCTAGCATACGCCGCACAATGCAACATGCTCGGCAACTTCACGCTTCATGCTCGGCCACCGAATCTTTCCTTCAAATCCTGATACATTTTGGCGCTTCTGTGATGAATTGAATACTTGAGTCATGGGCTTCTTCTAGAATCAATCATTGACTCCTTTTTGTTCGGCACACAAATGCGATCCTTCATCCATAACGTGCCTTGCCCATCCAACTTGAAGTCCTCTGCTTTGCCTTCTTCCTTGATGGACTTAATCCTGCGGATCTTGTCATCATCCTTCTGTCCTTCTCGGATCTGATCCTCGAGGGTAGGCTTTACTTCTAATGCGGCCAAGAATCCGCTAGGTACCACCTCAATCTTCATTCTCTGGAAATCCTCACATAACTCATCCTGACTTGTGGCTAGCAACATACTCACGGTATGGCTTTTCCGACTCAGAGCATCGGCTACTACGTTGGCCTTTCCAGGATGGTAATGGATTCCGACATTATAGTCCTTGATCAACTCTAACCACCTCCTTTGCCTCATATTCAGATCCGACTGGGTGAATATGTACTTAAGGCTCTTATGATCCGTGTACACTTCACATCTGTTCCCGATCAGATAGTGACGCCATATCTTCAAGGCATGCACTACGGCAAACTAACTCTAGGTCATGCGTCGGATAATTTTCCTCATGCGGCCTCAATCGCCTTGATGCATAAGCGGCGACCCTTCCATTCTCAGACACACATCCAAGTCCTTGGCGCGATGCGTCACAATAAATATCAAAGCTTTGATTAACATCCGGTAGAACTAACACTGGCGCTGATGTCAATCATTTCTTCAGTTCTTGAAAACCTTTCTCGCACTCTGGCATCCATGCAAACTTCTTCTCCTTTTTCAGCAATTGCGTGAGAGGTTTCGCAATTGTCGAAAAGCCTTCAATGAAACGGCGATAGTATCCTGCCATTCCAAGGAAACTCCGGATCTGGGTCACGGTCTTCTACGCCTCCCAATGTAACACGCCTTCTACCTTGCTTGGATCTACGGCGACTCCTTCTGCGGTCATTACATGTCCGAGGAATTCCACCTTGTCCTTCCAAAAATCACACTTACTGAACTTGGCGAAGAGTTGCTGTTCCCTCAGCTTTTCCAAAACTCGCCTCAAGTGTTCGGCATGTTCATCCTCTGTCTTGGAGTAGATTAGGATATCATCTATGAACACAACAACAAACTTGTCCAAATATTCCATGAACACCTTATTCATCATATTCATGAAATATGCTGGCGCATTCGTCAGACCAAAGGACATAACAGTAAACTCGTAATGTCCATATCTCGACGAAAATGCGGTCTTCGGAATATCCTCCGATCGGATCTTCAACTGATGGTATCCCGATCTCAAATCAATCTTGGAGAAAACTCCGGCTCCTCTCAGCTGGTCAAACAAATCATCGATCCTGGGTAGCGGATACTTATTCTTCACGGTGACTTCATTAAGTGCACGGTAGTCAATGCACATCCTGAAACTCCCGTCCTTCTTCTTGACGAACAAAACTGGTGCTCCCCACGGCGACGAACTCGGTCTGATAAATCCTTTCTCCATTAACTCTTCAAGTTGCTTTTTCATTTCTACCAATTCTTCGGTGGACATCCGGTAAGGTCTCTTTGCTATCGGCGCTGTACCAGGTACAAGCTCTGTCACAAACTCTATGTCCCTCGTCAGCGGCATACTGTAGATCTTCAGGAAAAACATCTGGGTACTCATTCACTACTGAGACATCCTCTATGCTGATTGCCTTGGTACTGTTAACCATCAACTGTCCATCTCTAACGGCAGTAGCTTGAAATTCCACTTTCTTTCCACACGGGCTCTCAACTGAGATAGTCCTTCGTCCACAATAAAATACGGCCTTGTGCTTGGACAACCAATCCATTCCCAAAATGACGTCTAAGGTCTGGGTCTCCAAAATAATAAGGTTCGCTAGGAACTCTATCCCATCTATTAGTATTCTCACCCCGGAACATCCTACTTTCGTTCGAAGTTCGGAACCAGGGGTTTGAACTAAAAGCATGCATTTAAGTCTTGCAATCCCCAAATCATTTCTAGCAGCAAAGCCTTGCGAGACAAACGAATGCGAAGCTCCAGAATCAAACAAAATCACAGGTGTCTTGAGTTAACAAGTAACTTACCCAAGATTTACGTCCGTAGCATTCTGCGGTGCATCTGCGGTGACATGGTTGACTCGGCCTCTCACCACGCCTGGGGTGTGGCTCACTGTCTTTGGCGTCCTAGCTGGGTGGATCCCAGTTAAAGCGAATCGGGTCACTCTCGCTGTCTTCTTTGGGCAATCATGGCAAAGTGTCCTGGTTCGTTGCGCTTGTAGCAGCGTCTCACCGTTTCCTTGCCGATCGCTCAAGCGGCGTTTCGGGCCGGGCTAGGGTCTGATAGTTCTGATTGACGGGTCTTGGTGCTGGTGACGGTGTCCTTGTTGCATTCTGTGGCTGGAATCTGAAAAATTGATTTGGTGCAACTCTCAGCGCCGCTATGCGTTCCTGGCATGATCCCTGCTGTTGCATCCTGCGCTTCCTGTTCTCATCCAGTTCCTTGCGCTTGTCCTCAAGAATAAGCGCCTTATTAACAAGCTCCTGGAAATCTGGAAAGGTGTGGGTGATCAATCCCACCTGCAATCCTGAGTTAAGTCCCTTCATGAAATGAGACTGTCTGGCTTTATCTGTCGCTACATCCTCAAAGCGAAGCGAGCCACCGTGTGAACTTGTTCAGTATTCGCCACAGTCGATTACCCCGCCTGCTCTGAACTCCTCCTTCTTGAGATCCATGATTCCTTCAGGCACGTGATACTGACGGAATGCAGCTGTGAACTCCTCCCAAGTGATGTCCTGAGGGTTCACTTGCGTGGCACAGAAGTTCTCCCACCATTCGACGGCTGTTCCTTCCAACTGATGAGAAGCGTAGAGTACCTTCTCATTTCCTATGCATTGAGCAATGTGTAGCTTCCTCTCAATTGACCTTAACCAGTCATCAGCTTCCAACGGGTTAGCATTCCCGAAGAAAGTGGGTGGATGAGTCCTCATGAACTCTGACAGTCTTGTATTCTGGCGTTGTCCCTGATTAACTTGATTAGCAGTGGCCTGAGCGGTGACGTGTTGCATTTGTTGCATCATAGCATGCATCAACTGAGTCTGAGCAGCAAGAAATGCTCCAAAATTCTGCATGTCTAGTGGCGGTGCTGGTGCTCCATCATTGGGGTTTTCTGTTGGGCGAGAACCACTTCCATTGCCTCCAAAGTTTCCACGGGTGTTCACCATCTGTGGTTTGCTCTCGGTTTTAGAGATGAGAGGGAAACAAGAATAGACAAGTAATATGGAACTTATGCGGGGTGAAAGGTGTAACTTTAAGGTCCGACTTTATTACTTTTAATCAATAGTAACTTGGTATGGTTGCTTACAATGCCTAGGGGCCTTGCAACACATACTGCACACCCAGTAAGCAATGAAAATCCAAATTGAACTAACACTGGAGTCTAACGCCTAAAGGGTGACTCTTTATTCTATGACGCGACTCGGCGAAGGAGTCTCACTATAGAACCTATGCTCAATCATCGAGAAAACCTCCACGGCCTGGGTACGGATGCTACAGCATAGGCGCGAAACGATTGCCATGTCCAGCAACTGTGTCATCTGTGGTAGTCGAAGAAGCAGTGTCCTCCTCAAGCTCCGGGTCTGGCTCGTGCAGCTAGAGCATTAGCTCTGGCTCTGGTGCATACAATGCCGTCTCTAACTCTCCAATCCTTTGCAGAAGGTGTGACACATACTCTTGAGCTTCCCGCCACCTGTTCTTCTCTGTCGTGATCTCCTTGCGGGCCTTCTGTAGCTCCTTGCTTGTATCATCGAGTACATCCTCCTGGCGACAACAAGTCGTGCCAATTGTGTGACCATGGCATTCTCATCCTGAATCGCCTTCGGGTCAAGAAGGTTATTGCTGCGCGGATGATATCGGAACACCGTGCTCTCCAACTCTCTGGCGTAGATACGGGTAATGTGCCGCATTGCTTGTCGTGACGCCTCTTGGATACCCATCTGCATTGTAGACCTCCTGGCTGTGCAGTGTATCGGGCGATTGCCTGGGCCCTTTTTCCTAGCAGGTACCACAATCTTCACGTCACAAGCCTTGATCAATCCTGCTTGTCTGATCACTTTCACTTGGTATTGCGGCTTCTCAAAATCTCCAAGAGTCTGTAGCATACGCCAAAGTTCTGCGGCGTGACCAACCTCCAGATCGACGTAGTTGAACTCTCCCTCCATCTGTCACAAGAGTGCTCACGTAAGAACTCGAAATTTTTAAATCGTGACAAGGTAAGGAAAAATCCAGCAAGAGACAAGAAAAGAAAGAATGGGATAAGTCGAGATGTCATTTCTTGTCTTGACAAACTTTTAGCTTTAGAAAATAGGTTTTATCCTCACTACGACCATTCTAGCTAGGGTTGAGCCTACGGTCAGTATGGCTCTGATACCACCTCTGTCGGGACCCGAATTTGCAAATCCGGACCCTCTGTGTATTCAGCACTAGTCCAGGAACGCGCTAGTGCACAGAGTCTTAACATCGGTGAATATCACAATCATACCACTCGATACTAATAAAGTACTTTAATTAAATAGTCAAACTGGTTACTCGACCTTATGGTCAAGTTACAAATATACGCCACGCAGGGCGAAACTTATTAAGAGAGAAATAATAGCAGCGGAAAAATAAGATAACCGTGGCGCCATCCAAAGATACCACAGCAACCGACCGGCTCGCTCCCTAAGTAGACGGTTCCTCTTGGAGCTCCTCCTCCAAAGCTGGTGTAGTCTCCTCTTCAACTGGTGTTGTATTGTGGCAAGGGTGAGTACTTGGTACTCAGCAAGTCATGCACAGAATGCAAGCTAATATACTATATGCATGGCTTGATACAAAGGAGTGGCTTAAGGTATTTTTGCAAAGAAATAAAGATTTGACAAGTATCATAAGTAGATTCGAAAGCAGTAGTAACAAGTAAAGTATAATTAACTTTTCAAGGAGTTTAGTAAACATCTTTTCCATCCTAATCCACATTTCCATCAACATCATTATTTAACCAAACCCAAGCTTTCAAGTCCAAGTTATTTCATGAAAATCTAACCCTTGATTGTAATTCCCGGCGATGTCCAATACCGCGGACACGGCTATTCGAATAGATTCTACACTCTGCAGAGGTTATGCACTTTACCCACAAGATACAAATCAAACACCACAAAGGCGAGTTCCCGTAACAAAGTCTTTCTGAAACTTCTAACAATACAAGTGAGCCTCCCGGTTATTGCACACTAACCCTTCCCTTAGCTAAGGCGAAGTTTAGGCCAATCAACCGTTAGATGGGTACTGGCCTCACCAGACGCTCCCCGCATAACTTACACAAAGGGTGTAGTTGACCTCCTGAGGTCCCACAGTGCGTTATTAGCAACTTAATCAACTAGGTTTGTCCCATTACTGGACATGTGGTTGCAAGATTGACTCGATTCAAAGGCTTGCAAGGTGAAGTCCTTAGGGTGGCCAGGGCAAGACTACCCAAGAACCAAATCAACATCCCGCCACAACTGGCCCACCTGATCATTCTTGCCACATGCCCCGGCCGAAAACTATTTATCAAAACCCCAGTTGATTACCATGCACCACGTGCCATCAACGTCACATGATATCTTTCCAAAACAGGTTCAATATATCATTAAGTCAATATTAACATTTGATTGTCCAAAATCATGTCATGAGCACGTAGCAGGTCTAAGCAACATACTACAACGATCTAATTTCCCATGTTGGCAATTTAATAATGTCCAACTAGTAAACCACAACTAGGGTGACAAGGGTCATATATGGCACATATTTAATTAATCAAGGTGTCATACAGCAATTTGGCATTTATCTAATTTCCCATATTTAAATAAAGTATTTTCTAATTGAACTAGCATGCAATAAGTTAAATCAAAATAAGTTTCAAAATAGGATCAACATGGTCAAAGCACAACTTGCCTTCAAAAAGTACTTGTTCTTGGTCTTGAGTTGGATCCTGAGTCAATACTTCTCCTTCGAATCCTTCCGGCACTTCAACGTCTACTCGTAAAGCGTGCAAATAGCAATACACGAATAAACAATAGGCAAAAGTGTCCAAACATCCAAATAAAATCCATAAACAGAGAACATAATTTTATGAATTTTTAGAAACTGGAATCACAAATTCGGAGTTAAAATGCAAAAGTTATAACATTTCGAAGTTTAAATAATCAATTAAATAATATTACAGATGAAAAATTTAGTCCAAAAATTAAATAAAATTCATAATTAGGTAGATCTTAATTTTATACAAATTTAGAAATTTGAATCACTCAAATCGGAGTTGAAACGCAAAAGTTATAAGCGTTTGAAGTTTGAATCAAAATCTGAAATCATTATTTCGAATTAATAAATCATTTTCTTTTTCGGAAATTAATTATTGCGTCAGCAAGGACACGTGGCAGCCTCTGATTGGTCTGCTGACGTCAGCCGGTTCATGGACGTGGTCCATGGTTTGGCTCGGGTCTACCGTGGACTCGGTCCACGGCTCCACGTGTCGCTGACAGGTGGGACCACTCGGGTGACGTCATTGCTGACATCAGCGGGGCTCAGCCCACGGTCGGCAGTGGGACCGGTGACGTCATTGCCGGCGTCCGCGGCACGGTGGGGTGGCGTGACATGCAGGCCCGTGCTGACGTCATGGTGCGGTTCGGTAGCGTCAGCGATCGCTGCGGCGTGTCGGCGACACGCTGAGTCTTGGCCGTGCGTGATCGGCCTTCCCGGACGCGTGGCGCAATCTCGGCCGTTGGTTTGAAAATCAACGGCCCAGATTAGATCTGGCTCTCACGCGTTTGGGTTGACGCGTTTGATCTGGACCGTTGGATCTAGATCCAACGGTCGAGATTGGATCTGGGATTTTTGGACGGGATCTCACCGTGAGATGATGTGGCGTGATCTGGGGCGTTGGATCTTGATCGGACGGTGGAGGAAGCTCGAGCGACGGCGATGGAGTGCGGCGGAGCTGGCTGGCCGGAGCTGGGGACGGCGACACGGGCAACGGCGTTTGCGGGCTCCTCCGGCGAGGTGAGTTCTCCCCTCGGGTGCGCCTCGTCGCGGGGAGTCCGGATCTGGGGTCAACAGCGGCGGAGGACGGCGGACGGCGGCGGGACGAAGCAAAAACGGCGGCGGCTCCTTAGATCAACTACGGCGAGCTCTAGCGGGGTGACGGCGGCGGCTCCGGTAGCGTGGGTTAGGGCTACGGGTGCGCACGAAAACGGGCTACCCGATGGCGGCGGCGGCGCATTAAATAGCGGCCTCGGCTTTCGTGAATCACGCGGAGACCGAGGTCGACACGGCTGCGGCGGCGGATTCCGACGGCGGCACGGAGAGGCGACGTGCCTCAACGTGAGCCGTTGGATCTCGATCCAACGGTCGCGTGAGTTGGACTCGGTCCGGCCGGCGAAATGGCCGCTCGGTCGGACTCGGGCTCGGTGACGTGGCTCAATCGTGGCCGTTGGATCTGAATCCAACGGTCACGCGGTTAGGGCTCAGCAGAGTGGGTTCGGTCGAGTCACGTGGCTCGGGTCGGACTCGAGTTTGACTCGGACTCGGGTCCGGTCGGATGAACAGTACTAGACCCGACTTGATTTAATTAATCCAATTAAATTCTCAGAAATTCAATTAAATCATTAAAAAATAGCAAAAGACTCAGAAAAATTCCAGAAAAATTCTGGAAAATATTTTGGAACATTTTGGACTCAAATAAAATATTTCCAATAAATTTTTATTTGCAAAGTTTAATTCTTTAATTATTTCAAAATGGAATAAATTCAAATAAATTCCAAATAATTCCAAATAAATTCCAGAAAATTCCAAAAATTCACCAAAGTGCCAAATCACACATGAATTTAAGAAAAAGCAAAATTTTGGGGTGTTACAAATACGTACATGAGATTCAGTCATAGCATGTTTTACAAGCTCTTAGATTCAGTCATAGCATGTTTTACAAGCTCATGAATACGTACATGGGACTTGCTCCTAATTCAGGTGATCAACACATTCAGACTGGACACATGTTTTACAAGCTCTTAGATTCAGTAATAGCATTTCAATCTCATCCAATTATTCCAGCATGCATATGTATCATCAAAACCTAAATACTCCAACTCCATACTCTATACTATACTCACCGATGTGGGTACAGATGAGGGAGCAGGGGGAAGCGATGGAGGACCACATCTTGGAGTTTTTCCACGGTTTGCAACCGCCGCCGCTGTGGATGCCGAGTGTGAACCAGAGCCAGAGCCGCAAGACAGCCTCACCTCTTTGTTCTTTGACTCCATGCTCCTCGGTTGATTTTCCATTCACCGGTGGAGAGCTGGATTTGGTGGCGGTGGACTGGATCTGGCAGGTGCAGGGCTAAGGGGAGGAGCTCGAAGCAGTGGCGGACCAGAGCCCGAAGGGGAGGAGCTTGACGCGGAGCGGCGAAGGCAAGCGAAGTGGAGGCGGCGGTGGGAGCAAGGGGAGGGGAGGTGGCGCAGTGGGAGCAACCGAGCAAGGGGAGGAGCTCCGAGCGGTGGCCAAAGTGTGGAGCCGTGGAGAACCAGAGCCCGGAGGGGAGGGGAGGCGGCGGTGGAGAAAGCTAGTCGGCACTCGGCAGCGTCGCGGGCAAGGGGAGGGGAGGCGGCGGCGGGAGCAAGGGGAAGGGAGGTGGCGCGAGGGTCGACCGGCGATCGCCGTCGGGCGCTTGGAGGAGTTGGGAGTCGCCCGATGGGCGATGGCCGATGGGGGATTTGGGGGTAGGCTAGGCAGGCAGCGAAGGAGGGGATAAGATTTAGGGATTTAGGTTCATTACTCGATTAACTCGGTAGCTTGCTCATTAAACTCGTTAACTCGCTCATTTAACTCGTTAGTTTAACGAGTTCAAAACCCAACTCGACTCGACTCGTTAGGGACCGAGTTCGAGCTGAGTCGAGCCGAGTTTTCGAGTGCTCGTTTAACTCGCGAGTTTCGAGTTTTTTTTCCACCCCTAGTGTCAACACTGAATCCCACATTGTACTAAAACGATTTGGGCCTTACTAGAGAAGTCTCCTGATTCTTGCCTTTTCCTATAACTATCTCACATTTCTCCAATTTCTCAACCATGTCCTCATGATGATCCTGGAGTAATGCATCTTTTCTTTTGCAAGAAGCTCTAACAATGTTGACAATTATAGTGACATAATTAAAAAAATCACTAACAACTCGACTGCTCTTTGCAACAGAAACTACTACCAATTGTAGCTGATGTGCAAAGCAATGAACATAGTGAGCATGCGGGTTCTCATTTTTAATTAGTGCCTTTAAACCATTAAATTGACCTCGCATGTTCGATGCACCATCATAGCCTTGTCCTCTGAGTTTAGATAGAGACAAACCAAAGCGAGCAAAAAACAAGTCCAAAGCTATTTTCAGTAAAGCAGAAGATGTATTCGTAACATGCTCAACAGTAATAAATCTTTCAGTTACTTGACCTCGCTTGTTAACAAACCTATAGTAAAAAAATAAGAATGAAAATCTTATATACTTAACACTTAATAGTAACAAAACAACTAACATTATTGATAAACTAACCTGAAAATCACGGCCATTTGTTCTTTAATTGATACATCTCGTGACTCATCAACCAATAGAGAGAAACAACTATCTCCAATTTCATCCATAATGACCTTTGTCACCTCATCAGCACATGATTTTACCAGGTCCTTTTGAATTGGTGGTGAAGTCATCAAATTATTTGCTGGAGTATTATCAATTGCATGGCAAACCTTTGTAACCTCATTTTTATACCATTCTAACAGTTCCTTAAAGTTACCTTTATTTGATGAACTAAATGATTCATCATGTCCACGAAAAGCAAGACCTTGTGACAAAAGAAACCGAACAACCTTTGTAACAGCAGCTAAACGAGCTCTATATTGAACTCGCATATCATTCGTGCAAGTTTCTATCACTTGTCGAATACGTTGCTCTTGATTTTTGAAAGCCTCACATAAGCCTCTTGCGTTGTTGTGAGAACTATTGACTCCACCAACATGTTTACGGAATGATTCTTTCGCCTTCTTCCAATTGGAAAAACCATCCTTTGTGAACACATCATTTGCAAAAAATCAAACCCCGGTTGTTTGAAAAGACAACAGTAAAAGCAAAATACCGCATCTTTCTCTATGCTATACTCTAGCCAATCAAAATCATTAAACCATGTCTTTTGGAAGCTTCTTGAAATATTTCCCCGCTGTTTACTGGGAAAATTATGACCGACTGGTTGGCATGGACCTTTTAATAAGTATGACCTCACATCATCTCTAATTTTGGACTCGTATTGTTTAATTGGCTTGCGCAATCCTGGATCGGCAACAATGTCACTTGGGCTCAATTTAACATTAATACGAGCTTTCTTTTGTGTGGCAGAAGGATCCAAATCTCTAGGTTGAGATGGTGACTCCTCGGTCTCCTCTAACGGTCTCTTCATTGAAAGAATCCACTATTGTTTAGCCAATCAATTTACCAATCTGTAATTTGTTCATCATGAATCCACTATTGTTTAGCCAACTAGGGTTTGAATAAGAAAATAATTAATCTCCATATACAGAAATATATATACCATAGGCCGTAGCGGATTTCATGAAATATATCCAGAAAATAATACAGTGGCTTATAGAAATACGTGAGCAGTGCACTGACATTCAATATCCCCACGCTCTATCACATACAAATTGATGGTTCAATATGATAATTGGGGATCAAATCACAATATGCAAGATTATCTTATTCTAAGTCTATTTTGTAAGATTGAAGTCATTGAACTGAATAAAAACTAGGCACCTTATTTATGGAGGCATGGAGCGCATCACTAGGCACTAGATATGCGGCCAGTGCTTGTTAACAAGCTTGTGAAAATAACTTACAAATAACCAGGATCGCAAAGACGCCCGTCTGGCCATCTCCTCGTTGTCGTGAAGCGTGATCACAAATCACGTATTCATGTGATCACGTTGGCCGGTCGGTGTGCCGCCCGTCGCCTGGTCGCCGTAGTCCGCGAGGTCGAGGACCGCGAAGTCGCGAAGAGACGAAGCCGCCGACTCACCGAGACGCTGAAGACGAACTGACGGTCGGGAGTCACGCGAGTACGCGACGTCGCGATTTTTTGAAGACGAACTGACCTGCGTACTAAAAAAAATCGCGACTCTCTGATACCCATACGGTATGCGTATCAGCGTATGGGGCCTATGGGCCATGGGCTTCGAAGTTCGAATCATGTCTGGCCATATGTGCTCGTAGGGGGGGTCTTTGCGCTGGGGGGCTGGGTGGGCTCCAGCCCCACCGACGCCTCCGCCTTCGCCTCTGTCTGTATGGCACTATGAGGGTTGGTAGACAGGCCGAAAGAAGAGCTGCCGTCTTTTATTCTTGTGGTGACGTCTTCTCTGCTCCGGCTGTTTAGGTCGTGTGTTTGTCGTTTTTGCCGCTTGCTACAGTAGCATTGATATGTACAGTAGTATAGATGGCAGTTGTCATTATCATATCTCCATATCATATACAGACAACGTTAAAAACAACTCATACAATGGATCCTCTGTATAGTTGTTTGTAATGGTCTCTCGTACAGTTAACGGACTATCTATGTAATGGCACACAAAATATAAAATTGTCTGTTAAATAGTAAACATCATCTTTCTCTCTTCTTCACATCATCTAAAATCCTACGTGGTATAGGCATATACCACACTGTACATGTCCTAAGCTCAGTGACTTCGCCTTGGGGGTTTGTTGTGTCATACCTGCTGGCTGCTATGGCGTGTGATGGGGCTTTATTTTTCGTTTATACTTGTAGTTTCCTACGGCTCGGGAAAAATTAGTCATAGTTTGCGATCAATGATCGTATGTCCCAGCTGCTGCAAACACAATACAAACAAGCTTTCAAGGTAGTACTAGAAGTTTCACATTTTCAGGTTTGGTTTAACACATACTTGCAAAAAAAGTGGTAGCATGGTTCTTCTGCTGCTTCCTTGCAAAGATTCACGGACCCGTGACAATGATCTCGAAATTACAGTAATGAAGATCACTGCACGCCCCATGTATAAATTGGAGAAGGCCTTAATGTAAAGATCTTAATAGTTCTTCAATGTGAATTGATTGAAAAACTTGATCTGATCACATCACAATGCTATTTCAAACAGGCCAACATAAGGATTTTACATAAACAAGGTGCCGGTGCATCAATCGCAACAAATCTTTCTCACTGGATCCCATCAAGTTCAGGTTAACTGTACTGGCACTCCTAAGACGCAGATGGATGTATCAACAGGACGACAAGTCAGCAAGGAGTGGCGACTTTACAATTTCAGAGAAGGGTTATAGGTTTGTTTCCGATTTCTTTCCTGAATCTTGCACAATGTTGCATTAAGTGCATGTATAAGTAATAGGGAAAACTGCTCGCGTAACACTCCTTTTCTAGCACCTTGCAAACACACCACTTTTACCTCCCATGTATAAATGGCAGGTATCAGAGGTTTAATTCGGCAGCATGGGCAAGCGGATTGGATAAAACCCACGAAAGGACGAGATCAGTAGTCAAGCACAACACGGGCAGCCTGGTGTCAGATAATAATCTAGCATGATGAGTGAAGACATAAGGAAGTTTAAAACATAGCTGCCGGATTCACTGTAAATCCTCACCAATCATAAATCGGATTCGTCGAACCCGAACATGTTTAGGGTACAAGGTTCATGTTCACAGCGAAAATTAAAAGAAAAAGTGATCAAGTGCGAATCCGAATCCCGTACCGTAACTCAGACGAATCACATTTCTAGTAACTGTGGTTTGAAACTCAAAAGAGAGCACACACAAGATAGACAACCTGCAAGTGAGGCAGGCGGTTGGGGCATGGACAGGATATAATAAAATGCTTGAGCAAATGAAAGAGAGGTAAGGCTGTTTGCCACCTTGGCATCATCATCATCGGCTGCGTCTGGGAATGCTATCAATTCTTAAATCAAATCACTGCTGACACAAGTAACTTGGAAGTTCTATTTATCAAAGTATAGGCACTAATCACGACATTTAGGAAGAAGAAAATGGGATACACACATGAATTATTCACCTGGAATCCGCACAACCTAGAAGAAACATATTCGACATCCAGGGCCAAAGTTCTGACAGTGAACTTGCAAATTGGATTGGAACAAATCAGGTCACCAGCAAGAAAGTCCACCAAATGTATTAATACTAGTATCAATATTAAGGGTTTATTTGGATGCTTACAGAAAAACTTTAATTGAAAGAAAATTCCAATATGGATTGTGGTGCTCAAATTGGATCTAACCCAACTGCATGAAATTTTTAGTACTGAAAAGTCCCACTAGGTGTTTGGCCTACAGAGGGGAAAAGACATCCATTTGGATAAGCTCTTGCAGAATCAACTATGTGACCCATTTTGTCAAACAACTCACATGCAACATCAACAACTCAAAGAAGAGCTATAAATCCATTCACCGAGAGACTATTGGTCGTTTCCAAATAAAATGAATACAATCACAGATGATGGGACAGAGAGTGTTCAAAACCTTACCAGAACCACAGGAGGAGAAGGTTGCCACCGCAACACAAGCTCAGATATTAGGGAAGTCTATATTTTGAACAATTGCCATGCGTCACTAAAATATACAGCTGTCACATGACTAAGTGGCTGCGGATGTGTGGAGGTGGAGATACTTTGTAGTTTGTACACGTTTTCAAGCATGAAAAACAAGTAGCAGGTTCACCAATCACCATAGCATCAAGTAGTAAACATCGGGAATAACTAGTCTAGGAAGATTGACTGAGTAAAAAAATAGCTACAACATAAACATTGTAAGCTGTAACTACTCTCTTCCAAAATTTACATATCTTAATATCACCGCATGGTTCTAGAGGTTTTTCATCAACAGGAAAAGTACAACAGACAGATTGCCTGTCATGAAATAAAACTACAACACCGTGTGTTTTTTTTAAAGAAATCGCCCTTCAAGCATTGTTGTGGAAAATAGTATTATAGTGATATCACATTTTGACACTACTTTACTTGGACCCACAAAAGTAACTCGAGCATGAGCTTAGCAATGTTCACACATGACATATGTGACTGGTTATGCAAATATATGTATACTACGTGCAACTAACAAGGCAATAAATCAATGTCAATTTTTCAGGAAGCTTACATTCATATTAATTGGTAAATCTCACCGGTATTACACAAACCTGCAATCATCAAACTATTAACTCCTGCTATATGTATTTCCGCAAACTATGACAAGATAAAGATGACAAACAACAAAGAATGCAACATTATATTGTAGTAAACAGAAAACAGATTGTTTTTCTTCTCATTTGGTGTAATTGGGAATTCGAATCAACAGAAGCCCGGCCACCATGCTTGCTACCAACCAAACAGCAACAGATCAGGTTTGTAGAAATGCATTGCCACAGGTAATTTCAAGATTCATCTATATCTATAGAAATTTCAGCATCAAAAGTGTAGAGAGGCTGCTAGCTAGGAAATCACCACAGCAACCTATAGCCCTTGGAAGAAAGGCGGGTCACCGTCATTAGCGTCACTCTCCCGCATCGGAAGGAACCCATGCTGAAGAAGGCTTTCTTGGAACATATATCTGGAGAGGATGGTGCAGTGGTCAGCAAGTTGGTAATTCTCCAGCACAGTCCCCACGATGTCACATTGCAACAGGATATGCGGGCACTGCACCAGCGTATTTCGCTCCTGGGACACAGTAAACACAGCTGCGGTTATGGCTCCCTCCTCATCATAGCCATGGTTATCATGGATCGCAGCCTCCGGCAGCTCAATCTGGTACTGGTGTATCCAAACCTCCCCCACGTAATCCTGCAGGACCCAGATATCCACCATTGTTGGGGAAACGAGGGTCATGGCGAGCATGCCATCGATCTCAAGCAGCTGGTCGCCCTCGACTTGAACCCACCGATCATCCTCTTGCATGCGAGGAGGCGGCACCCACCGGAACGCCTCAGCGACCGTGTCGAACACCATTACGTAGCTGTTGTCCTGGACAACCTGCGGACGCCAGTGAAGGCTTCCCTCGACGACGACGGGCGGCATTTCGTGGGAAGGAGATATCCCACCGGCCAGCACAAGGCGAACGGCCTCCGAGTTGGCCGGGCGACCGATGTACCTCGCCGGCTGCTCCGGGATGCCCAGGGAGAATATCCAGTACCAGCAATCGGACTCTCGAAGCCCCTCGTGGTACAGCACCCGGTACTCCCTCGTTCCTTCGAGAGGGTCACACGCGTAGAAGCCGACGATGTCGTGGTGGAGGTGGAGCGGCGGGAGGCGCGCCCAGCAGCACGTGCAGGGGTTGCAGGCGTAGAGCCTGGTGTCGTAGGAGAGGAGGAGGATGCCGTCGCAGGAGCCCTCGATCCTGAACACGCGGGGGTCGACGATGGGGAGCGCGGGGTCGGCGTAGTCGAAACGGATGACCGGCGTGGACGCGCGAGCACGGATGTCGACGGCCCGGAGGTCGACGCGGACGAGGTCGGGGTTTTCGAACGCGTCGAGGGGCACAGCCTGGTGGTCGAGGCGGTAGTAGAAGAGCGGCATGGGCCGCCGGTAGTGATGGCGGTGGTGGTCGCGGCGGAACATGGCCGTGCTGGTGAGGTCGCGCCACAGCCTACAGACGGCGCGGCAGCGGGTGACCTCGGCGGCTGTCATGCGGAGAAAAGTCTGGTAGAGGGCGGTTTCGGTGATGCTCCGCAAGGCGGGGGCGTGTGTTCCCCCATTCTGCGCCACGGCCTGGGCGGGGATCCCTCCGTTCCCCGCGGCTCCGTCCGCCTCCATGGCCGGGGCGTGGTCCCCCCCGTTGGCCGCGTGGTTCCCTCCGTTCGCCGCCATGGCCGCCGCGTGGGGTGGTGACGAGGCGACCGTTAAGGCTGCCCGCGTGAGACAAAGATGGAGGAAAGCGATTGGGGAATTGGGGTTTTGGGCTTGATGGATTTATTAGAATGGAAAACTCCGGCCTAGATAATTGGTGCCGAAACGGTGTATTTTTCTCTCTACTAATATAAAATAAAAGTTTATTGTCATATTCCTCTCACCGCAACATACTCATTCGAACTATTCCCCAATGGGAATCCCCGTACAATTCCCTAGAAAAATAGAGATCGCAAAAATACACGTGGGTTCGAGTAGTCGCGGGTACCTACTCAGATTCGGGTTCCGGTCCAAATTTGGACGCACGGATATATTACTTTGGGTCCGGGTCCGGATCTCATTTTGGATCCGTGGGTACCCAGATCCGGACCCAACGAGGCATATGTTTATACATACATACATACATACATACATATATATATATATAACAAGATCTAATTTGATTTTGTTCAACGTATACAACATTAATACTTAATCAATTGAGAATGAACAAGTGGGACATCACCGTAATATTTGTAGCAACAGCTATTTTTGTTACTGTAATGTTGCTTTGTTGTTCGGGTCCGGGTACCCGGTCGGGTTTGGGTACCCATCGGGTCCGGATTCGGGTTTGAACCCGTGACTAACTTCGGGTTTGGATCCGGATTCAGATCCAGATCCACGGAGGTACCCGAACCATTGCCATCCCTACTAAAAAACTGGCTCCTAAAACACAAAAAAAAAAACAAGGAAAAAACGCTAACATGTGTGCTATCCTGTCCCACCATGTCGGCCCCTAACTAATGCCTACATCCCAGGAGGCCTAGCACATCAGCATCATCCTCCCCTCTCCTAAACCGCTCTCTCATGTAAACCATGGATATACTTGTTAGGGAACCGTGCAATCGAATAGTCCAGGGTTCCCGAACAGATCTAAATTGGAGAATAGAAAGAGAGAGAGAGAGAGAGAGAGAGAGAGAGAGAGAGAGAGAGTATGAGGAGGGAATTGATCTATTATTTCTGATTGCATGTACAATGGGGGAACCCCCTGCCTCCTATTTATAGCTTATTCTAGGGTTTCGACAATGGATCATACTAGGCCTTCGTGGGCCAGATGGTTTCCCAACACTCTCCCTTGGACTCTTTAGCGCAAGATGCATATGCCTCATTAAAACACCAAAAAAATCCAATGGAAAAAATACTTGGACATAGAGTACATTGCATACTCTTACTGTTATTGCACGAATTGCCTCATCAAAACCTTATGTAAGAAAACTTTTGTGAAAAACTTACTAAAGAAAAAGAGTACAATTCACCCAAACTTCAATATTAATCTTCAAGATTCATTTTAAGTACTCAAACTTTGTGTTCAAGATTTATTTAGGAGTATGTGAAAAATCTCTCCCCCCACCCCCCAGATCTACACTTCTCTAAGCCTCATCATCTCAATTCCTCTAACGCATCTTTCAAAGGTAGATGTTGGGAGTGACTTAGTGAGCAAATCAGCGAGATTCTCACATGACTTAGTGTGCAATATCTTAATTTCGTTCATCTTATGCATTTCATGAGCATAGAAGAGCATGGGGTTGATGTGCTTCGTAAGGTTACTTTTCACATATCCCATTTGCACTTGAGCAACATAAGCTTCATTGTCTTCATAGATGATAGTGGGAGTTTGCTTAATGTTCAAGCCACATGACTTCTGGATGTGGTGAACCATTCTTTGAAGCCATGCACATTCTCGGGAGGCTTCATATAAGGCAATGATTTCCAAGTGGTTTGTCGACGTCGAGACAAGAGTCTGCTTAGACGACTTCCAAGAGATTACTGTTCCACCATAAAGGAAAATATACACAGTTTATGGCTTGCCAGTATGCGGGTCCGATAGATACCCAGTATCGGCATAGCTAACCAAATTCAGTTCATGATTTTGGTGGGTTCTGCGTTGTACCTAGCTAGCAAGCCCTTTCCAATGACAAGACCAAGTCTTTGCTTCCTTGGAGGTAACGTAAGATGTCCTTGATCCCTTTTCAATGCCTTTTGGTGGGTTCTACATTGTACCTACCTAGCAAGTTCACGGCGAACGCAATGTCTAGCCTGGTACATGAGCGCTCCAACTGCACTCAGATATGGGAATTCCGCTCCCAGGACTCCCCCTCTTCTCTAGGTCTGTATGGGTCTAGGTCTGTTTGTAGTGATCTTCCGACCATTAAGGTCTTTGTAGGATATGCCTTTTCAAAATCAAATCTCTTTAACACTTTCCGCGTGTAGGATGATTGGTGTACCAAGATTCTACCTTGGACATGCTCAAGTCGCAAGCCTAAATAAAACTTGGTTTTACCCAAGTCCTTCATTTCAAACTCAGACTTCAAGTACGAGCAAGCTTTTTCTATTTCTTCATCCGTCCCAATGAAGTTCAAGTCATCTACATAGACAAAAATTATACAAAATCCATTCGGGGATCGTTGTATAAAAACACATGGACAGTCTTCACTGCTTGTATAGCCTTTCTTACCAAGAAAATCACTCAATCGATTGTACCACATTCTTCCTTACTACTTTAGTCCATACATTGATTTCTCTAGTTTTACACTGTATAGGTTTCTATTTGCTGTCTTGGTTCGGAATATGGATATCTTCTGGTACTTTCATGTATATGTCCGAGTCCAAGTTTCCATACAAATATGCCGTGACAACAGCTATCAATTTCATTTTCAACTTCAAGTTGACTGCCATTGAGATCAGATATCTAAAGGTGATTCCTCCTATGAACGGGGAATAGGTTTCTTCATAATCAACCCTAGGACGTTGAGTGAAACCTTGTGCAACAAGTCTTGCCTTATACCTTACAATTTCATTATTTTCATTTCTCTTCCGAACAAAAACCCATTTGTGACCTACGGGGGTTTATATGGGGAGGCGTACGGCACACAGGCCCAAACACCTCTCTTTTGTTCAAAGAGACTAACTCCGCGGTAATTGCCTTCTTCCATTCTTCCCAATCAAGCCTTTTCTTGCATTCTGCGAGAGATGCAGGTTCGGGATCATGATCAATGATTGTGGCAATCTTCTTTGCAAAGTATGCATCGACATTGGCTGTTGCTCTATTCAGAGATTCTCCTGTTATTACAAAATTTATGGCCATTTCGTTATGTGGTGCTTCTTCATGCACTTCTGCTTGCTCTTCACTACTGTTTCTCATCACAGGAGCTAGTTCCTTTAGTTTTTCATTGCCTATGTGTGCGCACACATTATTTTCAGTGGCTCCCAACAATGGAAGATTCAAGTCTGAAATTGCCTTTTCCACAGGCTTCTCTCCAGTGCTAGGTCTCAACTAGCTCCCCTTCTTGCTTTGGGGCATTTTCGGGATTGGCTGTGGTAAGTCCTCTTGCCCAGTTTTCCCCAGACGTCTCCGGGTACTTTGGGTTTGAGAAGCCAGATTTTCTGTTCTTTTTCTTTGAGGCCTCTGAATAGGATGAGGGATGCCTTCTGCTTTCTTTGATATTTCAACCCTCTCTGGTGCATTTTTAGCAGGTACATGCGACTTAACCATACTCTTCAGATCACAAAAATGATCAGGTAATTCATGTGCTAGATTTTGCAAATCAATTATCTTCTGGACTTCTTGATTTGCTTCATTAGTGCGAGGGTCATGTGCGGGGATCCCAGTGGAATGCCATATGATTTTCTGGCATTTTTCATCCAAAAGTTTATTTCCTCCCCCTAATGACGGGAAATGGTCCTCGTTAAAGATGCAATCAGCTTGTATGCAAGTCTCTAGTCATGGGTTCCAAATGCCTGATTATGGATGCACTCTCATAACCAACGTATATCCTAGACTTACAGAGATGGCCCATTGCAGTCCGCTGTGGGGGTGGTATAGGTACATATACCATACAACCAAACTTTCTAAGATGGAAAATCTTCGGGATGACCCCTTGCACTAATTGCATAGGTGAATGGATATTGTAGGCCGATGGTCTAAAATTGATGAGTGCAGCTGCATGCACAACTGTGTGTCCCCAATAAATGTTGGGTAAGTTACTACTCAACAAGAGTGGCCGTTCTATAAATTTGATTCTCTTTATTAGTGTTTCAGCTAATACATTTTGCGTATGGACGTGCGGTACAGAATGCTTAACGGTTATTCCAATTGCTGTGCAATAATCATCAAATGCCTTAAAAAGTAAATTCACTGGTATTGTCCATTCGAATGGACTTCACACAATGATCAGGAAACACATTTTTTATTCTGATGATCTGGGAGATCAACTTTGCAAATGCATGGTTTCTTGTTAACAGCAAGCATATCTCTACTATTATAAAGCAGCAGTTGGTGGCAGTGGTGAGTTCTACCCACGTCATTAATTGCCCTGCTTAATTGCCCTATTTAATTGCCCTGCTTAATTGCCCTACGCAAAAAACGAAGCGTTGTTTTAATTAGCCGACTTTACTTAAGAAACGAAACGTTAAAGATAGATGTTTGATCTTGTGAAATATTTTTTTTTATTTTTTAATCTTTATTTTTCATTATCAATTTTGTTTTTCGTAGCAACGCACGGGCATGTAACTAGTATGCAACCATTTTGGGGAAGCATTAATGAGCACTATGAAGTACCGAAACGGTTCTGATAATGGCTTAATTGGCCCGCAAATATCCTCGTGGATGCGTTCCAGGAATGCAGGGATTTCATTTTGCACTTTCATAACAGAGGGTCTAGCTATTGATTTCCTAGTGGCACATGCATGGCACACAAAATCTTCATGATTCAGTAAATTTTTAACATTAATGCCATGACATTGTGAGTTGTTAACTATATTTCTCATCATTTCAAGACCAGAATGGCCTAATCTACAATACCATAGATAACATAATTCAAAGCTTCTAAAAACAGTCTTAAGAGAAGTATACACTACGGGTGCATTGATTCTCATGTACTACAACCCAGATTCGTACGAGGGACATTTTTCTAATACCATTTTTCCACATTCCACGTGCTTCACAATGCACAAAAGTTCTTTGTCATTTTCTTCATTTATTTCTACGTGAACCCATTGGCACGGATGTCTTTAAAACTTAAGAGAGTGCGTGTTGATTCAGGTTACAAGAGTGCTTCTTCGATTACCAAAGTTGTACCCATTGGTAATATAATCGTGGATCTTTCGAAGCCTATTATATAGGAATCGCTGCCTGCGATTGTAGTAATTCTTCCAGCGTTCTTCGTAATCGACTAGAATTATTTAGACTCTCTTAATATGGTATTCGTTGTGCCACTATCAACAATGCATATTTTCGCCATTTGGGTGCTACACCGTTTTGAAAGAAATAAAATTCTAATCAGGCAGTGGCAAAATAATTCAAACATTGCTTATAAAGATAGAATACTGGAATAAAGAATAAACTGCATATTCATTCATGAGAAAAAAATCTGTGCTCTTCTAGAGCTTACAATTCATTATTCAAAATGCACTAACAACCATAAAAGAAATGCTAATAATGCAATTCATGCATTAAACGGAATCTGTAAAGAATGCATTCACTTCTGCCTCTATGTCATCAAAAGAGGTTTTCTCTTTATTTACCATGAGCTTGGCTATTGCATCAATGTCTAGGCTGGAATGAGAAGACGATGCAAGTGGGGTGTCCTCATCCATGGCATCCTCATCGCCTACCTTGGTGAAGTGTGCTTCTGCTGGTGCACTGCCCTTTGCCTTCTTCTTGGCCTGATATGCATTCATGACATGCTTGGATTCCCGACATATCTTTGACCAATGTCCCCAAGTGCCACATCTAAAGCACATTTGGTTCTGCTAACCATAAGGCTTAGTAGGTGGCTTGCCATCCTGATTCTCATGGGCTTTGGACCTTCCCTTGGCCGAAGATATCTCCTTTCCACCCTTCTTGCCCTTCTTCCTTTGAGTGGGCTTTTTCACCTTGTAGCTATTGATATTGACTTCTGTCAATGCCTCTCCCAGGTGGCTGCGAGACGAAGTTCTTGCGAAGAACATCATCTTGTGACTCCGCAACTTGCATAACATCAATCAATTGGTTATACTCCTTGTATGCGTCATGACGATAGCTGCAAGCACTCTGGATAACATTAGGGTGAAATGTGGAAATTTTTTTCTCAATCTTCTTCTCATCAGTGATCTTCTTGCCACATAAGGAGAGATTGGTACAAATTCTGTGCAAGGCAGAATTGTACTCAGCCACTGTTCTGTAGTCCACAAACCTCAGGCGAACCCAATCTTGCTATGGTTGGGGCAAGATGGTGTACTTGAGCTTCTCAAACCGCTTCTAAAGTGCAGTCTATAGCTCAAGTGCACTCTCCTCAGCCATACATTCATTATTCAAGGTGGCTGAGAGGTGATGCCTGAGAAAGTGAAAATCTTGATTGTTTTGCTTGGTAGTAGGTTGCGCGTCCTTTGAGGACCCTAAGCCGATGGCAGCTCGTAGCTTCTTACCCCCAAGTACGATCTTCACATCTGATGCCCATGTGAGATAGTTCTGACCATGCGGGGCCAATTCTTCAAACTAACGGTTGACAATGCCAAACATCTGCATAGTCACAAGATTCCTTTATTAGATTACTGCGTGCAATCTAATAGAGAGTGGTTGCTAGATTCATATAAAATTCATGCGTAAATTCTCATGATTTTCTAGTAAACTAAATAAAGCAATAAATACAAGATTTATAAATATTTATAAAAGTAGTAAAAGAAAGCTTCGTGTGCGCGGCTTCGTCCATGCATGCATGAAATCGCCGGCATTCAAGTATATATGTGCCTCAGCTTGTCTGCATTCTTTCCATGCATCTACTTTAAAGTATTGCACACATCAAGCCTTGCCATGCATGATCAAACGACTCTTTTTCCAAGTTCTGCATGCATCAAGCCTTGCCATTGGGTCCCACCGATTCCTTTTTCCATGTATTGCACGCATGGACTTGATTCGACCAGCATGCGCACAGCCATGCATGCGTTGGCAAGGGTTGGCTGGGCGGCTTCGTGCCGCGAGCGCGTGGGCGGTTAGCGGTTGCTTGCCGCGCCGCGCGCGGCACCAGTCACATCCGTGGACGGAGCAACGGACGGATCCACATGCATATGGTTTGAATTCTCTTTGCGTCAAAAATTCTAGTAAATTGACCCACATGCACTTCTCACGTAAGCATGCTTCTCATGTATGTATACTATCGATACTTCTCACATATGCATGCTGCCGATACTTCTCACGTATGCATGCTAATACGCCTGAATTGATTCAACTGGTCGTTTTGTCGCGCGCTTCACATGCATGCATGAAGCCGAGGCATGCTCATTGGCTGGCGGTTGCGTGCCGCGGGCGGCGAGGACCGGCTAGGAAACCAACGCAGGGCAGTAGATGGCTTCGTGCCATGATATGTAAAATCACAGCGTATTGTAGCTTTGTACCATGTAGATACATGCATAGAATTCATATGAGAGATTAGACTAATCCCCGTATCTCACTTTTTCTCGCATTTTCAATCTGTCTCGTTAGTAGAGCTTCGTGCTGATAACGTGTTAGGGAACCGTACTATCGAATAGTCCAGGGTTCCCAAACAGATCTAAAGTGGAGAACAGAAAGAGAGAGACACACACACAATATAAGGAGGGAATTGATCTATTATTTCTGATTGCATGTACAATGGGGGGATCCCCCTACCTCCTATTTATAGCCTATTCTAGGGTTTCAGCAAGGGACCATACTGGGCCTTCGTGGGCCAGGTGGTTTCCCAACAATACTTAACCACAGCTCTAGCAGTCCTATGAAAAAACATAACTACACCAAACTTAAATATAGTGACATATTACGCGGACGAGGTATACACCAGCAGAGCTGAGGAAGAACTGCGATGTTGGTGGGGTTATGGAACAACCATGACGGCAACGAGGTCAGGGATGGTAGATCCATAGCGGAGGGCTCGGGCTCACTGGATCCAGCGGCGTGACCTTCGGGATGATGGATCTAGCAACGGCAACTGTGACTTTGCTGTATATGTGTGTATGAAAATTTTAATATTCATTATAGATTTTAAATCATGTTAGATTATACATGTCATCTTCTTTTAGGATCTGATGTAGGGTTCACCTTACCGCTTTTGACCGGAAAATTGCTATTGTGCCTACTTTGATTTTCGTCGATTTTTGAATGAAAATCACACGAACAAACCTATTCAAAATCGTGAATGAAACTAGAGGAAAAAGTCTCCGAAATTGCCCGATTTGTGGCGAAAATTGCCTGATTTGTGTCAATAATCGCCTGACTTGAAGCAAAAATCAACGACGTAAAGGAAAAGCAGAAAAAATTTGCAAAATTTGGGGGGAAATGCCAAAAAATCAGAAAAATGCAAGAAATTTGTAAAAACATGATAAAGGAACAATAGAAGAAATGTTAGAGATACATAAAAAATAAGAAAAAATAGGAGAAAATGAATGGCACGATGATGGTAAAACAGGAAAAAATATAGAAAAACTCTGGCATGACCTTTTTTATAATTTAGATAATCTCAAGTTGTAAAGTAACAATATCTCAACAAATAACATTTAGCAATATTATCTGAACAAATAATATGTCATATCAATACCATTCACAAATGAATCTAACAACTCCACATCTGAATATACATGGCATTTGACATTTGAAATCAACATTTCTCCCCAAAAGTTGATGTTCGCATTTTGTAAAGTATCGTCATCCTTCCATTGTCACAGAAATATCTTGTTCAACCTACATGAAGGCTATGTTAGTATAAAATGGAGCTGCAATGAAATGAAATATACAAATAAAATATTACCTTTAGGGCTACGAGTAGTATTGTTGAGTGTACACTTGGTTAGCCATATTGTACTCCTGAATGGACATCACTCCCGATATGGTTCTTCATCATAGCGTGAAGTTTCAAATGGTTGTACAGCCATCGAGGGATTTTTCTTACACTCTCAATGATAAAGGCATGGTCAGGGAACTCTCTAATTTGCTTGAGTATCAAATTAATTGTATGGACCACACAAGACTACCACACAATGTTGCAGAGCTCCCATGTGATGAGTATGCAAGCTTTCTTACAGTTAGCGCCGTTGTTCGTAACAATCTCTACAACATTCTTCGGACCCACTTCGTCAATCATCTAAATATTTCTCGTCTATATCTCTCCCACTTGGAGATAGAACACCCTCGCTAACAAATGAAGACAACTGATGAAATGTAAGCAATTAATAAGTGTACAATGGATGGAAATTTGAAAGCTCACTTACCCCATTTTTTAGTTTCTCTCACAGCGCTAATAAAGTTTAGGTTGTCTGCTTTCCGCCCTGCAATACCATCCGTCTGGAAGAATTTGGCCTAAGCCGAGCCAATCGCCTGTTTTGCATTCCTCCCCTTCTGTGTCCATTGCCCAGTGTCAATCCTTGATTGCACAAGTCCATGGGCCGCACCAAAATTGTAATCCCCCATAGTCGGTCATTCCCGTTGAGACGAAGTCCAAAATATTCTCGACAACAAAACTACCGCCTCCTCTAGCCCCCCCCCTCGGAAAGTGCTACTACCACCACCGTGCTCATACCTGCCACCTTCTGCCTCTGCCCTGGTGGCAGCCATGGCATGCTACAGTTGGTCCTCCTCACCACCATCACTTGTGTACTCTGAATATTCACTTCTCCTAGGTGGGGAAACTGCAGCTGCTGCTTCCTTTCTAAGCCTCTCCTCCATCCTTCCTTTCCTCTTATCCTTCGTCTTGTCTAGGTTGCGCTGAAAGTACTCATGAACCTCCTTAGGAATTTGATTGCAATGGACGACATTCTTACCGCGCCCTGTCAAGTGGTGCTTCAGTCGGGTTGCACCGCCACCTTTCTTCTTTTTGTGACAATACTTGCATCAAAATCCGGTCTCAACCTTGTCAACGTGCTCTCGCACAACGTCGCCCTAGTCTGTCATCTGCTAATGCAGAACAACAAGAAGAATGCTTTCTATGTTACTCATTCACACAGAGTACTCAAGTTCAGAGTTCTGATTGTAATATTTCATATCAAATGATAAATTAAAGTATGCATATCTAAATGACAATCACAATACACAAAATTTTTTACTGAAGCTCTGTACTACATAAATAAATATGCTAATTTATGGTTGCATTTTTGTTCAATTCCAGTCACAATAAAGTGTGCTGGATGTTGGATGCCATTGTCACTTTTTCCTTCCAATCACACTGACCCTAACCCTAACCCTTAATGTCAATACGTACTATGCATGGCTGCGATCATACAACCAAATCAAAAATGAAAACAATAGCCACAAGCTTCACAACACAGCACAATGTACATAGCATAGTGTCCAGCAGAGGCGTATCCAGAAAATTAGAACGAGGGGGGCTAAAACTAAGATCTCCAAAGCATATATATATATAGAGAGAGAGAGAGAATGGCTACGTAACACTCAAGTGTTTTTTTGTTTGTGAGCACTCAATTTGGGGTCTATAAAGAGAAGGGTGGTGGGGAGAGTGATAGCAAATTGATTGCATCAATAGATCTAGATCCAAAGGCTACAAATTTGAGTGCTCACAAACCCAAAAAACACTCAGGTGTTCCCTAGACACCCTCATATATATATATATATATATATATATATATATATATATATATATATATATATATATATATATATAAGCCGGTGGGCCACGGGTGGGGCTTCAGCCCACCTGTGCCCCACCGGCAGATACGCCTCTGGTGTCCAGCAAAAATTGAAAATCGCTGCTGACTTACCGAAAATCGCTCAATTCCTGGAGAAAACCAAACAATTTCTGGAGAAATTGCTACACCGCCCCGAGGCTTCGATTTTCGCCACTGGACTGTCGATTTTCGCAGGTAGGATGTTGATTTTGGAGATCAAATCGCTGGTTTATGGCTCCTCGGTGGTCGGATCTACTGGAGGCTGCTTCGGCTACGTGGGGAATGAAGTAACCAGGGACTGCAATTATTGTGTCTGAACTTATGGTGTCTAGGCTAAAAGGAGCTAGGGTTTGTCCATGGGCCAGATTGGGCTAATGGGCTGGGCACGGTGGAGAGGCAGCCCATTACTGTTTTAGTTTTTTTTTTTTTTTTTTGGCTCCAAAATCTGTCAAAAATTCAGTAGCTTCACATAAATTTCATCCCACATGCCAAAACAATATTGATAATAGTTTTTGAGATATTTTAGATAAATTTTTTCAAATTTCACAAATTTTTGAATTTGAATTTCGAATCCATCGATTTTCTGCTCGGTTTCTGAAGCCGCCCCGCTGCGATATCAGCGATTTTCACAGTAACCGGCCGAAAATCAACGATTTTCACAACCCTGACCTGATGCAACGTAATGTATTCATGATACAAGAGAGGCCAGCTAGTAATAGCTGATTTCTCTCGAGGTACATACTACATACAGACGTTGCTAGTTTATATAGCTAGGCAAAGACGAGGAGGCCTAGTAGGAGTCCATACAATACCGAAGTGGAATCTGTTTACGATGATGATTTCTCCCAGTAATCCTCCTACGTTGGCACTTGACCAGGGGCGGAGTCTCCTCCGTGGCTCGCCGGCCGGCGACCAGCTATATATCGATCGTGTCAGTGCAGCCCTGCCTCCGCAGACATGATAAAAATGGCGCTAGGTATTCCTAGCTTCACCATATTCGTGAAGCTAGAGTTGTGGGTATATTAAGGGGGTGTTTGGCTGAGCTCCAGCTCCACCAAATTCTTGGAGTTGGTGGAGCTAGGTATTCCTAACTTCACCAAATTCGTGGAGCTGGAGCTGTGGGTATATTAAGGTCATGTTTGACAGAGTTCCAGATCCCAGCTCCATCTCAGAGCTAAAACTTGTAGACGGAAACAAAGTGACTTAAGTTTATAATTTTATTTTAAAATGTAAACAAGATGATCGACCTAAACATTATTAATATACCCACAGCTCCAGCTCCACGAATTTAGTGAAGCTAGGAGTACCCAGCTCCACCAACTTCAAGTATTTAGTGGAGCTGGAACTGGAGCTCGGCCAAATACCCCCTAAGAATGTTTAGGTGAGTCATCTTGTTTATATTTTAGAATAAAATTATAAACTTAAATCACTTTATTTCAGTCTACAAGTTTCAGTTCTAAGGTGGAGCTGGGATCTAGAGCTCTGCCAAACAGGGCCTAAGAGTGTTTATGTGGGTTATCTTGTTTACATTTTAGAATAAAATTATAAACTTATTAAGTCACTTTATTTCAGTCTACAAGTTTCAGCTCTGAGGTGGAGCTGGGATCTAGAGCTCTGCCAAACAGGGCCTAAGAGTGTTTATGTGGGTTATCTTGTTTACATTTTAGAATAAAATTATAAACTTAAGTCACTTTATTTCAGTCTACAAGTTTCAGCTCTGAGGTGGAGCTAACCTAAAGGCTCTACTTAATTACAATGTAGATGTAAAAGAGGAAGACTAGCTGTACAAGTTTCAGCTCTGAGGTGGAGCTAACCTAAAGGCTCTACTTAATTACAATGTAGATGTAAAAGAGGGAGACTAGCTAGTGCGGTAAGTGCTCAACAAACTCACCGACAACACAATACATGCCACCTTGCCATGCATGCAATCTGAGATCACGCCATTTCTCAACGTACAGTCGTACACACACCTTCATTAACTCAACTAACCAATGCAAGTATTATGCAACTAACGCATGCATGCAGACGGCACCAACTAACACAGCTGGGTCTCACAAATAAACCCCACTTACATCCAGAACAACTCAGGTCATGTTTGGATCTCTAATCTAATTGTTAGTTTACTAAAAATTAGTCTTAGTCTATCCAAACAGAAAGATCCACTACGTCGAACCGACACATATGTACCGACACTGATAATCGAGGATTATCAGTGTCGGTTAAAAAACCGACACAAATAATCTAATCAGTGTCGGTTCTCACCACTAACCGACACTGATAGTCCACATATCAGTGTCGGTTTTCACTAAGAACCGACACAACAAGTCCATATATCAGTGTCGGTTCTAATCACTAACCGACACAAAATGTCCAATATCAGCGTCGGTTCCTATAAATAACCGACACTGATAGT
The DNA here is from genome assembly GCA_036346355.1 of Rhipidocladum racemiflorum. Taxonomy (NCBI): domain Eukaryota; kingdom Viridiplantae; phylum Streptophyta; class Magnoliopsida; order Poales; family Poaceae; genus Rhipidocladum; species Rhipidocladum racemiflorum. The sequence continues at coordinate 30,511,893 of CM070571.1, forward strand.
CCATATATCAGTGTCGGCTTTCACTAAGAACCGACACAAAAATTCTTTATATCAGTGTCGGTTCTAACTACAAACCGACACAAAAAGTTCATAACGACTAAGAACGGGATGCCCATTATAAGCAAGAACGGGCATCCTGCACGCTCAAACTGCTGTATCAATGCAAGTTTTAGGCCATATATCAGTGTCGGTTCGAACTATCAATTTAGGTTAGAATGGTTAGAGCCGACATGCCACGTTTTCTGGAAACATTGCTTTCTGTATAGGAATGCTGGTGCCGTCCGGTCTCAGGGGTTGTGTTTGCCAGAGCAAGTGGACACCGCTGTCGGCAGCGGATCCGACAGCGGTGTCCACTTGCTCGCAAACACAACCCCCGAGACCGACGGCACCTTTCCTATACGTAAAGCAATGTTTCGGCGTGGCATGTCGGCTCTAACCATTCTAACCTAAATTGATAGTTCGAACCGACACTGATATATGGCCTAAAACTTGCATTGATACAACAGTTCGAGCATACAGGATGCCCGTTATTGCTTATAACGGGCATCCCGTTCTTAGCCGTTTGAAAATCAAGGATGAGAACCTTAAAACATCATTTAGAACCAAATAATATAAATGATAGAAAACTATGTGTACATAATTTTACATTGCACCAACTGTTTCAAGGAAAAATATAAAACATCATCACACTTTGGACTGATACATGTATCAATCGGAGTCGGATGAGGACACAATTCGTTTCAGATTAGTACAAAAGACTGGGTCACTATTGTCAGGGTCATGAAATTCGCCCTTCTTGTTGATGATTTGATTCATGATGAACCAAGCAAGTTGTCCCTGAATGGCTATGATTTCTTTTGCGTGCAATCCATTCGTAGGCAATTTGAGGCGCTATAAGTAAATAAGAAAGTAATTTGAGCTTTCAGGGAATGATTCATGATGAATAAGTAATGTTAGGTATAAATCAATTTGTGTTTTAGCATGACAAACCTCTACATCATCGTCTACTAATGTAGAACCTAAGATTTCCCGCATGTATTGGCAGACAAAATATCTACATAAATTTGTGCCTTGCGACTGTTTGTGACACTGCAAAGAATAAATAAACTACAATGTCACGAAACGAGTCATTTACTACAAAATGCGATATAGAAATGAGGTGTACGTACCGGGAATTTAGTACGCATCGAGAAGGACTTTTGGAATGGGCGGTATCTCGTGCACTTTTTACAGTATCTTTTAAAGGCATTCTGGAGTATATTTGTCATGTCCTTGTAATATTGTTCTTCCTTTTCAAGGGGATCCAGTACAACTATTTTGCTCTTATCGAGTGTAATGGCAAGGAGTATCCAATGAAAACTACATACACAGGTAATATGCCATAGTCATTGTGCTAATATCACAATGAGTAAGGAATAACATCGAGTAATATAACTGGGTAGTGAACCACTTACTTGAAGTTGTAGGGTAAAAGTATCATTGCCTTGTCCTGAAGTTTAATGAAAGTATTATATACGTATTTCTCGATGTCTTTTGGTGTATTTGCGACTAGAGTTTTGCAAACTACTCCTGGGTCGAGGAACCCGACACTAGGTGTCGGCGTGTTCCTTAATTCAATGGTTTCGTACCTACGTAATAAAGAAGTTTGGCATTACATTTATCGATATTACATTAATGTAGACAACAATTTATGTAATTCATACTTACAATACCCAACATCTCAAAAGAGACACGTCGAGAGCATCCTGGTAGAACATGCTATGCAAGTTGTCGAATTCAACCAAGAAGCACCCATCCCCATGGTGAAAATGCTCCTCTTTGAAAGTTCCAGTGATCGCCTTCGAAGATCGTTACAGTTGGACATGCATGTACCACCCATGCAATCTTTGCATCATGAATGTTAGGGTACAAAGCATTTCTTCGGTCACAAAAGGGTGCCCCATCTCGTATTTCATTCTTTTGAATTCTGCTTGTCCTGCTGATTTCGATTTTCCCTTATATTGTTTAAGCAGAATATCATATTCAGTCTTGGCTCCACCTGATATGGTCAACTTGGTTTGCCTCTTGTTCAATTTCTTTGCACGATACAATTTAGGTTCGTCACAGATCTCCTGCGAAATGCTGATAATAGGCATTTAACACTGATGTCCTAGTGAGGACACTGGAACATCTAATGCAGGAACTGAATGAACGTGTGCCACTGAGGCCGGCACTTGAAGATCGAGGACAATGTCACGCTTGCGCCACTGAATGAACGTGTGCACTGCACTTCCTAGAGTTGTTACATCATCATTTCCGGGCATTTCCAACATCATGTCGGTGAACTGCGGAAGTACCGTGTCCACCTCGACCTTTGTGTATCCCGGCGTGACTGGGGAGTTGTGCAAAACACCCCCTTCTTGGCACGGATAAGCCGTGCCTGTAGCAGCCTGAAAAGATATGTTCATGACAGGAATATTGAGCTGGCACGGTGTCGGTTGTTGTATGTCATCCACGGGATAGCGGGCTAATGGATCTTCTGCCAGTGGTGTGGACACGCAACTGCTGCGATGGCGCGAGGTGCTTGGGAGAACAATGTTCTCGACTTCTACATGGCTCATGGCTGCTTGTACTTGTCTTTGTACTTGTTCTTGTATAGTGCCTTGTAAATCTCGAATCATTTCTTGCTTCATTCGTTCTCGTTCATATTCGGCACACGCTTCTTTTGCTCTCTTCCGACTCCTGTAAGAGTCAGTATGCTCCGGAATCCCTTGCTCCCAGGTACCTTAGCTCCAACACCACGTGTCCGACCAGGGTGCTCTTTGGTTCCTAAGGCCAAGGTAAGTTCGTCCTTCTCCCTATCTGGAATGAAAGTGCCTTCAGAGCACAGACGGACAACTCTTGGATTCTTTGGGACATCGCTTCATCGTCATTATTTTTGAAGGACAAGCCCCCACCAGACGTGACAGTTGCCCTTGCTAACACATAGTGCTTCACTCGCTTTGGTAGTTCAAGCAGGGACTTACATCGATCGATTGAGTGGCCTCTGCTTCTTGCCTCTCCCATTGGGCAATTTTTCCCGCGTACCCACCCGTGCCTAGTCTGTGGGGATGAATGTTCTTTTTGGAGATTTCTTTGTGGTCCTCACTTGACTTCATTGCTGATTCACTGGACTTCATCGCCACAAACTCATCCCAGTATGGTTCCAGTTTCGGATAGTCCCTAATGGCCGACCGGTTTTTCCTCACATATTTGCAGTTCAACCGGGTCTTGAAGTTCTTCCAACAAGTACCCATGGTCATCAATGCATCTCGACGCATGAGGTTCTCGACTCCTTCGGGGAATTCAAAGCTTTGTTTCAGCTCTGTCCAAAGGTCCTCTTTTGTGGTGGCGGGCACTTTATGCCAGTCCTCATAGATGATTGGTACTTGATCCCTTACGATGTACCCGCAGGTTGATCTATATTTAGACACTACTGCTTGTGATTCACTAGGAGCACCAGTCTCTGATATATCCGAGATAACATGCCGTCCTTCAGGCTTCTTGGTTTGCCCTCGGCCACGACGCCTTGCTACCGCAACATCAGTGGCAGGCGAAACCTCAACGCCCTGGAGGTTGAGGAAGCTAGTCGGGTTGTGGCTCGGGCTCCTACTCGGGTTAGGCTCAGGGGTCCTCTCCATCTGTTGTTTATCAATTAATTGGTTATTGATGAAGCATGAACAAAAGGGTCATGGTATCGGTTAACCATCATGACCCACTAAGCATGAAAAAAGGGTTATTGATGAAGCTATTGATATAGAATTGTTATTCACGAGGTCATCTTTCTAAAATTGTTAAAAGAAGCAAATTTAAGAGAATGTAAGTCAATTGATTGATAGTGCTCTCAGGCACTTGGTGTACGAATGCTAGAGACTAGCTCTTACCTCATGTACACCTGGGTCAAGTTTATCTCATTTGAACTAAACAATTAAGTATGTAAAGAAGGCCTTGAATCCTTACCTTCCTAATCATGCAATTTAAGGTATTATTTAATCAATTTAACTGATCTTATGATCATAATTCAGAATAATACGTATATACAGATTGTAGGTTATTTAGTCAACTGAACCAACATATATAGCAGTGCATGTTGGCAAATAAAGTAACACATGTAATCAAAAGAGCACAACTACAGTTAAAGAATAATGAACAAGTTTTGCAACAGTGAAATGAAGTAAACAAATTTTAGCATGTAAGTCTACTGATTCAAGGCCTAGTTCACAACCTTAATTGTCTAATTCATCATTTGACCCAATTTGCATCATCGAGCAATAAAACAAAAAACAGAAGAAAATATTGAAGCATTGACATGTATATTGAAAATTAGAAGAATGCACACTGTCATATGATGACAGAAAATAGGAAGTTTAAATACAAACAATGTAATGAGCATACTCCTATAAAATGCAGATTATGGCAAATGTCACATTGATATATAAATTCATCTAAGTATGATCTATCCTCATTGTTTTATTGTTACATGTTACAATGAACGATTTTAGCAAACTAAGCAAACATATATACAACTAAGTTGTCGAACCTAACTAAAAAAATTCGGCAGCACCTCCCCTAAAACTCGGACATCCACTCAGCAGACATAAGCATTCCAACCATTCCAACATAAGCATTCCAACCATTCCAACATAAGTAGCATAAGCACATAAGCAGCATAAGCACATAAGCGCATAAGCAGCATAGGCAGCATCAGCAACGTAAGCACATAAGCATGAGACGGCACTTCACCGGGCGGGGCGGGATCAATCTCGGCGGTGAGGTCGCGGGCGGGGCGGCCGGCGTCACCGAACGGGGACGAGCACCAGGCGGGGTCACCGGTGTCATCGGGCGGGTGGGGTCGCGGGCGTCTTGAGCGGCGAAGTCCGGCGTCACCGGGCGGGCGGGGTCGCGGGCGTCACCGGATGGGCGTGGGCGGCGATGGGGTCGCGGCTCGCGGGCGTCACCGGACGGGCGGGACTTAGATTTAGGGTTTAGCGCGCGCAAAGAGGTCGGGTTTGCGGCTTAGGGCCGGGTTTGGGTGGAATATATGGGGAAGTATTTGTGCCGGTTCCATATAAGAACCGACACAAATAAACTTTCAAGATCTGGTTCCATTTACGAACCGACACAAATAAACTTTCAGTACCGGTTCCATATAAGAACCGGCACAAATAAACTTAGTTTCAGTGCCGGTTCCATATAAGAACCGACACAAATACTACCGTTATATTAATACAATGGGTATATCTTTTATTTAGAGTTAGGATTCCTAGTTTTTTTTATATATTTTATTTAGAGAGTTAGAATAATAACTAAAAGTCCACATAAAAATATAATAGGTATATATTTTATTTAAAAGGTAGGATTTCTTGTTTTTTGATATCATATAAATATTCCAAAATTGTAAGCAACATGGGAATAACAACTAAAAGTCCACATACATGCATATTATTGACGTCATGTTTACATTATATTTTTTACATCACATTGACATTACTCCTAGCTAAATTTTTTTTTCACAGTTTGCCCTTCTTCATGATCATCGCAATGATACGTAGCTTCTTCCTCCGTGGTTTCTTCCTCTAGCCTGATGCTTCCATCTACGAAAGGTGGCAACTCATCAATCTGTTTGTACTCGTCCTCATCCACGACATTCTCAACTCCGACGATTTTTCTTTTCCGTGAAGAACAACATGACACTTCTTATCTGTCGGGTCGATTACATAGAAGACTTGTGCTACTTGCTTCGTAAGTACAAATGGTTCATCTGTGTATCCGACATGTTCAATGTTCACAATAGTGAAGCCATATTTGTCCACCTTCACACCCTTTTGGAGTTGGACCCAACGACACTGAAACATCGGGATCTTGAAAATACAATAGTCGAGCTCCCAAATCTCCTCTATGAACCTAGAAGCTACTCTTCTTACTGCCTGTGCTGTCATAAGCATCAATGCGAACACCATTGTTTTGGTAAGTGGTTTTGCTATCTTGAGCTCTAGTGTAAAATGTATACCCATTTATATCGTATCCTTGCCATGTCACGATTGTACCTGATGTCCCTTTTGCCAACCACCTCAATGTAACACTCGTTTCTTTTCCAGTCATGTGTTTCTTAAACCAATGATTGAACAAATGGTTGTGCTCTTTTGTTATCCAAACCTCTGATCGTCCTTGGTTTTCCCTCCGTAGCTCATCCTTGTGCAAGTCCATATACGAGGACACCTCAACTGATTGTTGCAAGACTGTGAAATGTGCTTGTTCGAACAAGACATGATCGTAAGTATTTATTGATTTCTTCCCGATGACCCCTTTTCCGGCTAGCCTGCCCTCATGTCGAGATACAGGCATACCAATTGGATTGACATTGGCCATGTAATCGACGCAGAACTCGATAACCTCTTCGGTTGCATAACCTTCTACAATGCAGCCCTCCGGCCGCGATCGATTACGTACATATTTCTTCAAAACACCCATGTACCTCTCGAACGGGTACATCTGATGCAAGAATACAGGGCCGCATATCTTTATCTCATTCACAATATGAACAATGAGATGGACCATGATATCAAAAAATGATGGAGGAAAATACATCTCTAGTTGGCATAGAGTCTTCACCACATCATCCTGCAGTTCACATAGTCCAACGGGATCGATGACCTTCTGTGAAATTGCGTTAAAGAAGAAACATAACCTCATTATTGTCTCTCGGACTTTGTCAGGCAAAATACCTCTAATTGCAACAGGAAGCATTTGGGTCATCATCACATGGCAATCGTTAGACTTCATGCCAGTTAACTTCAAATCTTTCATCGAGACCAGATTTTTGATGTTTGCGGAATAACCGGACGGAACTTTCACACTATGTAAACACTTGCAAAGTTCTGTTCTCTCTTTCTTGGATAGAGTGTAGCAAGCTGGGGGTAGATAAAGTCGGCCCGACCCGGTATCTTGAGGATGTAGCTCGGATCTGATTTTCATATCTTCTAGGTCCTTTCGTGACTTGAGTCCATCCTTTGTTTTGCTAGGAATATTCAATAAAAGACCAATCAAGCTGTCACATACATTCTTCTCTACGTGCATGACATCGATGCAGTGTCGAACTTCTAAGTCTTTCCAATAGGGCAAGTCCCAAAATACCGATCTCTTCTTCCACGTGGTCTTCTCAGTTCGGGATCTTGATGTATTATTACTACCTTTTCCAAGTACAACATTAATATCCTTAACGATATCATATACTTCTTCCCCATGATGAGGCTTTGGAGCTAAACCGTTCTCATTTGTTCCGTCAAATTGTTTCTTCATATTGCGATAGGGGTGATTCTTTCAAAGGAACCTACGGTGACGCATATACACAGTTTTTCTTGAGTTGTTGAGCCACACACTATCTGTTTCATCCAAGCACTGTGGACATGCTTTTGCTCCTTTTATAGTACGACTAGATAGGTTACCTAGGGCAGGTAAATCATTGATGGTGCAAAACAACAATGCACGTAGAGTGAAGTACTCTCGTTTGTACTCATCCCATACCTGCACACCTTTGTTCCACAGTATCACAAGATCTTCCACCAATGGTTGCAGGTATACATCAATATCGTTGCCAGGTTGTCTTGGCCCTTGAATAAGCAACGACATCATAATATACTTTCGCTTCATACACAACCAAGGAGGAAGGTTGTAGATACAGAGAGCCACGGGCCAAGTGCTATGAATGCTACTCATATTACCGAAAGGATTCATTCCATCTGTACTCAAGCCAAACCTTATATTCCTAGGTTCATTTCCGAAGTTGTTCCTGAAGAGCCTATCGATGGTTCTCCACTGGGCAGAATCAACAGGGTGTCTCAGCTTTCCATCCCTCTTACGCTCTTCTGAGTGCCATCGCAGCAATTTGGCGTGCTTTTTATTTCCAAATAAACGCTTCAACCGAGGGATTACTGGCAAATACCATACCACTTTACCAGGAGGTTCTTTCTTCACCTCGATGACATTGCTGTCATCACTCTTACGCTTGTATCTCGATGATTTGCATACTGGACATACATGCATGTCTGAATACTCTTTGCGATAGAGTATACAGTCGTTTGGACATGCATGTATTCTTTCTACTTCCAATCCCAATGGACATACAACCTTCTTTGCAAGATATGTGGTTTCAGGCAATACGTTTCCCTCTGGAAGCATGTCCGCTAAGAGATGTAACAACGTCGTGAAACTCTTATCGGACCAACCATTGCTTGCCTTCAATTTTAGAAGTGAAAGCACAGTGTGCAACTTTGTGTATTCCTCCTTGCAGCCCGGGAACAAAGGTTTGTCCGAGTCCTCCATCAAACGCTGGAATTCATTAAACTCTCTCTGACTAGTGTAGTTCCCTTCTGCATCGCGCAACATCTAAGCCAGATTATTGTCATCATCGACGAGCAACCTATCCTCATCGGATCCGTCACCGATGTCAGCTACCATGTTGCTAGCTCCATCGTTAATGACGTTATCACCTTCATGTATGATCTCTTCTTCACCGTGCCTTGTCCAATATGTATAGCCAGGTAAAAAAACTCCTTCGAATCAAGTGCAAGTGGATATGCTCTTTGTCTGAAAACATCTTCTCATTCTTGCAATCAATACATGGACAATGTATGTATTCCTTTTTCTTTTGCAACTTGTCCTCCTCGGCGAATCTTAGAAATGCAGAGACGCCGTCGATGTATTCTCGACTGTAACGGTCTGCACTGTACATCCATCTCCGGTCCATCTAAAATTAATTAACATAAATGATTATCAAATTAACCTTAATTGAACTAGGCCTAAACTTTAAATTACAAACTAAAAATAAACCTTTAATTTGAACCACATATAAATTAACCTTAATTGAACTAGATGTATGCATTCAATTTCAATTAAATAACTATAAATCAATACTTATTAAAATTTAATTAATCAACTAACAATAGTGGATGGATATAATTTTAATCTATATTATATAAAGTAAACAAAATTTGTCTAATAGAGCTAGGTAATAAATTCTGATTTGAAAATTTTTAACTAGAACTAGATATAAACATTAAAATTTAACTAGATCACTAAAAATCAATACTTATTAAAATTTAATATATAGATAATTAGCTAAAAATAGTAGATATAATTTTAATTCATATTATATAAAGCTACGCAAAAGTTCATCTAATGGAGCTACGTAATAAATTCAACATCTATAAAATGCTCGATCAATAAATCTAAACCATAATTTGAGCTCATATAAATTGATTAATCTTTATTATACTAAATCTAAACATTAAATTGCATCTAGATAACCACAAATTAAAAGAGGAGAACAATGTACTCACCTTGAAACACTTAGAGGGAGTATAAACACTCAAAAATGCTTCACAGCAAATCTGGAAGGAAGAACAACGAGCTCGCCAGCTTGGTTTGCAGTCGATCGGGAGGTAGGTGACGATTGGGAATGGAGTAGGAGCTGCTAGTGACACTATAATATATAGGTGGTGTTTTTAGTGTCGGTTTGTAAATTGAACCGACACAGATACAAATTTATTAGTGTCGGTTCCTTTTACAAACCGACACTAATAATCTGAGTGTCGGTCTGTAATTACAACCGACACTAATAAATTTGTATCTGTGTCGGTTCCATTTACCAACCGACACAAATACTACTTGTGTCGGTTTGAATTATTAACCGACACTAATAAATAAGTATTAGTGTCGGTCGCAATTACAAACCGACACAAACAATCCTCTCCCGGATTTGAGTTTTAGAACCGACACAAATAACCTTATCAGTGTCGGTTCCAAAAAAAACCGACACTGATAGACCGACTCCTATTTAGTGTTCTGTAGTAGTGATCAATAGATGGGCTAATTTTTAGCTAACCCCTCAGCTAACAATTAGCCCATTAGCTGATGGGTGGGAGCTAATTTAGGCTAATAGCAGGTAACACGCTGGAAAAAATTTGAAATACCCCCGCGCTGGTCTTATCCTCACTTCCTCACCCATTATGAGGGGCATACATGAATTTTCTAAGAAATTAGTCCAAACATTAGTCATGTATCCAAACAGCCCTAGGCTAATTTTAGATGGGCTAATTATTAGCTGGCTAATTATTAGCTGGCTAACAATTAGCTCTAGCCATTAGCCAGCTAACAATTAGTTTTAGCCCATCCAAACATGGCCTCAGTCGTGCACACGGACGGCTTAGGACCTGTTTGTTTCAGCCAGGGATTATAGAAAGCAATTTTTAAAAGCTGAAAGGTGAACAAATAGATAACTTTTAATTTGGATTGTAACAATCTGGAGGCCAGATTGTAGCAATCCTACAATCCACTCTGGAGTAGCTTTCCTCAGCTTTTTTTTTTGCAAAAGACCACAATGCCCATCAAATTTTAGTCAAAATTTCACACCATTACCCCTCGCCTCCCACCGTTCACGCCATAATCTATTCAATTCATATTTCAAGGGTACAACAGACTTTTGCCACGCAGAAACAGCAATGCAAACAAACTACAATCTAGGTTGCCAAACAGCCATCAGCTTTTTAACCACCAGCTTTTAACAATCCAGCTATTACAATCCAGGTTTTAAAAGTTGTTTTCTACACAATCTCCCGCTGAAACAAACAGACCCTTAGGAGTTCATGCAAACAGTAACACAACAAGATTATTTCCAATAATCTTCCCCTTAATCTTATTTTCACCTCTTCTCGGATCGACATCCGATCTTCCGACGCGTCTTTAAGGAGTTTTGCTTTCTTTTTGCTGGCCATACCACTGGTGGCACAATTTACTAGCATCTTTCACATCTTTGCCGCTGGTGACACACCTCACAGGCGATCATGGCCTTTGCCTAAACTCTAATTGTCTTTTCACTGGTGACACAATTTAATAGCGACACATAATCAGCTTAGAGCTTGCCCACGAGAGAATTTGGACACATCTACAAAAACTCTCATGCACACATACATACATCATGCACGAAATTTTCCTACATGCATGCATCTATATGTTGACTCACTAAGGGCCTGTTTTTTTTGCTTTGGATTATCTAAAAGCTAATTCTAGATTGTGGTTGTAGAGAAGCTGATTCTTCAAACGCTGGAATCCAAAAGCACATATGAAGTGAATTATGGATTCTAGTGTATATGGGTAGGTTGGATTATGCAAATCGATTCTTAAAATCATGTTGTTTGTTTTTTTATTTAGCTTTTGGGGCCAGAATCCATAATCAAAATAAAAAACAAACAGACCCTAACACCCAAACACATATGACACACCGTTGGCTACATGCATGTGTACATCATCGATACTACTGCTACTACATGCAAGGACTCAACTATAAACATGCTGGACACTTATACAACAATTTTATTTGAGCATCTCCTCACCGAGCTTCAAAGCAATGCTAGCTCATCATCCACATCCACTTAGACAACAGTTTTATTTGTACTCTTGGCAGTTGTAGCAGCGCACCTTCGCTTTGTCAAATATGTTGTTCTTCTTGCTAAAATTATTGGTGCCCTTGTCCTTTGGCCTTTGCTTCCCACTCGGCACGGGTGAGCAGGAGGTTCTCACCTTCCTTGACTCACCGCCGAACCCTATTGCACTCCTCGTACGCTTTGAGATGCCCGACCACTTCAACAATCTTCATTGTCTTGATATCAGTGAACTGCTCGAGGGTGGAGATGATCGGCAAGAACTTGTCGGAGACATCACAGAGGAACTTCTTCATGATGGTGTGCTCCTCCAGCTTGTCTCCGAGTGTGCATCTCGTCGACAATGGTGGTTAGCTTCATGGCAAAGTCATTGATGGACTCCGTCTCCTTCATGTACAGATTCTCGAAGTCTCTTGTGATGGTATGTACTCGTGCCTCCTTGATACGATTGGAACGGACACGCATCTATTCTAGGGTGTTCCAGACCTCCTTGGACATCTTCTTCTCAGCCAAGATCGTCATAATGGCCTTGGGGCATAGCTTGGAATATGGCAACGAGAGCAATCTGGTCCTTGTGCTCGTCGACAGCTCATTGCCCTCCACTGCCGCCCACCTTCCTTGTGCGCACATGAAAACATTCATCTTCACCGCCCAAGATCTGTAATTGCTCTTAGTGAATATTGGGTACTGAAAGTTTACAGTGCCTTCTCTCATCGCCGCCTTTGATGAGGCCTCTTCATCACCGGGGACTCCACTACCCGGTGAACGTCGTATCATCTTGGGCATGTAAGAACAAAAAATTATAGACTCTAATTCCAAATATTGGTCTAGAGAATTAACACGGTGGACACACACAGCGACCACTTGTGCCGGAGTTGGGAAGGAACAAAACACAAGGGAGAACTTTTGCAGTGCTCAACCACTTGCACCTTTTCTGTTATTCAACTCTGCAACAGGACTCTACTTACGATATACTACCTTTATTACATTTCAGAGGTTCGAGAGCTCCGAAGACCCTCCACGTCGCCTCCGTTTTTGGGCCGTCCGATCGCGCCATTGGACGGCCGAGATCGTTCCACGTCGCCTCATACCGAACGAAGGCATAAAACGGCCTCGCGCTAGCTCCTTTCGCCCGAGCGGCCTCTGCGGCGCAGCGGTAACGCTGCCTTTTCGCGCTACGTCGACCCGCGTTCGAGCCTTCGCGGGCGTGCGCACCCTATTTTACGGCGCGCCACGCGTGTCAGTGGTCGTTTTTTGCCGAAAAGCCCTTGAAACTTTTGGAAATTGCGTATAACTCCTATTTTTTGCAAAAAAAAAACCTCCTTACTCGAAAAATGGACCGAAAAAACGCAAAAAACCACAAAAAATCCGAAAAAATGCGTTTTGGCCCATTTTACCCGTTCCGAGCTATTTTTGCCGGGAAAACTCCCCCCCCCCAAAAAAAAATTGCTCCGAAATGCCCGAAAAAGCGCAAAAAAGATCAAGAATTCCGAAAAAATGCGTTTTTGTTCGTTTTTTCATTCATAAAAAAAAATTCGTTTTCCCGCCTCAGTTAACCGGTCGCGTGCGCAGCGTGCGCCGCGCTGACCTTCCTAGTAGATATAAAGGAGAAAGACTAGTGCGGTGAGTGCTCAACTAAACTCACCCACAATACATTGCATGCAACCTGAGATCACGCCACTTCTCAACGTACACCTTGATTAACTCTAACTAACCAATGCCACTAAGGGCATGTACAATGGTATAGATGGCAGCTGTCTATAATGTAGCTCCACATCATCTATAGACAGCACTAAAAATAATTCATACAATGGATCGTCTATAGAGTTGTCTGTAGTGGTCTCTCATTCAATTAACAGACTGTCTATACAATGGTACAAAAAATGTAAAGCTGTCTATAAGCTGTCTATTAAATAGTAGACAGCAGTCTTCTCTCTCTTTCTTCTCTCTCCTCCACATCATTTAAAATCCTACGTGTCATCTCTTATAGACAACTAAATATAACCATTGTACATACCCTAACGTATACATGCACACGACACCAACTAACATAGTTGGGTCTCACGCCTAAACCCCGGCTGCATGCTCAACAACTCAACCGTGCACACGCACGACTTAGGATTGCATGCAAACAATAACAGGATTATTTCCAACAAGCCTCCCGGCCCCATCATCCTCGACGACCTCATGCCCGATATTCTCCTCCGCCTGCCCGCAGTCACCGTACTCCGCTCCGATCCCACGTCATCTATAAGCACTACTACAAAATAATATATAGGTGACATCCTATTTATAACGATTTTTTAAGAACCGTCACAAATAGAATTATCAGTAGTGGTTTTAAAATTTAAAATGACGGGGAGACTATTTGTGACGGTTTTTGTTTGAAACCGCCACAAATAATTCATTTTCTGTGGTGGTTTTTATGTGGAACCGCCACAAATACCTTTGGAATTATCTGTGGCGGTTTTCTTAAAAACCGCCACTAATAGGGATGAAAACGTAAAAAACGGTTGGTAAATGACCGTTCTGTTTCTGTTTCCACATTTTTTACTGTTAACGGAAACGAAATCGGAAACCCTAGAAACGGTTACGGAAACGGAGAGTGATAGAAACAAATGCGGAACGGAACGGAACGGATACGAAAACGAAAATGGAAAATTCCACAAGAACATTATAGAGATTTCAGTTTGCTCTAGCTGTTCGTTTGCGGATTTGGTGATGGATTCCCCTCACCTTGGAATGGCGATTCGGTTAGTAGTGTTTGACGAAGCTGCTGGCGAACAATATATGCGCCCGAGGCGATGAAGAAGCAGAAGTTGGAGAGCTACTTTGGCTGGCGCATTGCCGTTGACGCAACCATGAGCATCTACTAGTTCCTTGTATGTCCTCCCCCCCTCCCCCCCGACTCTCTTCTCCCCTCACCCACAACAGTTCCTCTCCTTCCATTTTCTTGCCACTATGTGCTTAGATGACACCGGTTAGGGTTCAGTTTGTGCTCAAGAGTCCATCTTTATATGTTGTTTATTGCTGCTTCTACTCATGTTCTGGGAGTTTGCACAGAAAATGTGCTCTCTTGGATTGGGTTTAGAGTCCTGACTACTGAGAGTAAGCTAAGGCTTTTCATCTTCTTTGTCCTTGATGAACAGGTCACAAAGCAGCACAATGATGATTGTAAACGACTATTAATTAAGACTGATGGGGGTTCCTGTTGTAGAGGTAAATTCAATTTTCCTTGGTGTCATGCTTACTATGAGGGAACGAATCATCATATGATCATCTTCTTTTAAGGAATTGTTAAGAGTTATTTTTTTGCTATCATAGGGGATGTGATTTATCATGTGTTTGTGATGCTCTCATTCAAATGGCCTCTGCCTTCTGGTACTAATAGGCACCTTGCGAAGCAGAAGCAGGATGTGCTGCCCTTTGCATAAATGATAAGGTATCATTAACATTCTGGACCTCTACTTTCTTGTTTTCACCCCTTTCTTCAATTTTTGATTTAGTAACATCTATTCTATAGGTGTATGCTGTTGCATCAGAGGATATGGACTCTCTTACATTTGGGGCTCCACGGTTTCTTCGTCATTTGATGGATCCAAGTTCCAAGAAAATACTTGTGATGGAATTTGAAGTTGCAAAAGTCACTACTACAAAACTGCAAATAGGAGACGCCCTATTAGTGGCGGTTTGTTTGGAACCGCCACTAATAGGAGTATCAGTGGCGGTTCTTGAGTGCAAACCGGTGACAGGATCATTCGTGACGGTTTTTGTTCCGAACCGCCACAGATAGTGTCATATCAGTGGCGGTTTGTGGTTATAACCGCCACAAATACTGCGACAACTATAAGTGGCGGTTTTAACCCTAAACCGCCACTGATAGTCCACTATCTCTGTGGCGGTTCGAACAAAAACCGCCAGCGATAGGTAGGTATTATCGATGGCGGTTGGAGGACAAAACCGTCACTTATAATGAGCTTATTTGTGGCGGTTCTAAACAAAAACCGCCACAAATACAGCTTATCTGTGGCGGTTTTGTTTAGAACCGCCACAAATAAAACCCCTATATATACTAGTCGCTACAGCACTCTCTGAGGAGCTCATGGTCATCTTCCTCCCGAGAAGAAAAGCAAAATTTCAGATCTGAGATTTTGTTTGCAAAGAAACTTGAGTTTTTACTTTGTAGGGTTGTTCCAAGGTGAGTAATTTGTTCTCCTCTCTTCATTTGTGGTGATGTAGTTGCAATTTAATGGCTAGATCTAGTTTATTTAAGATTTTCCTTTCTTGAATGGCAAAGCTTAGATTCAATTTTTTTATTTACCTAGCATTTTTAGATTAATTTATATCTAGATGATGAATTTATTACCTTGCTCCATTAGATTATTTGTTGTCTACCTTTTTTAGATGACAAAATATGGCAAGCATATATTAAATTTATTTAATTAAGATTGTTGGATATTAATACACATTAAATTTAATATATATGGTATATAGGTGATCATGAAGTTGCCTTGCATTTTGAGATGATGAATTATGTACCTCTTTGAGAGGATAAATTTAATTTTGGCTATGCATAGTACTTAAGATTTGTTTCTAATTACCATTAATTTTCTTACTACCTTGCTCTATTAGATCGGTCTTAGTTGCCTTCTATAGCTCTATTAGATTAAGTTGTCTACCTTTTTTGGATGATAAATTATGATTGAGCATATATTAAATTTATTTAATTAAGGTTATTGGATAGTAACAAATAATGGATTAATGATTTATGTAATTAAGATTATTGCATATTATTAATTGTTACATTAATTAATTGTAGATGGACCGGAGATGGATGTACAATGCGAACCGTTGCAGAGAATACATCGACGGCGTATTCGCTTTCTACGAGCCAGGAGAACAGATTGCAAAAGAAGGCGGAGTACATACATTGTCCATGCATTGATTGCAAGAATGAGAAGATGTTTTTGGACAAAGACCAAATCCACTTGCACCTGATTCGGAGGGGCTTTGTACCTAGCTATACCGTTGGACAAGGCACGGTGAAGAGGAGATCATACTTCAATGTGATAATGTCGACGACGACAAGCCGCCAATATGGCGGTGACATCGGGTATGGAACCGATGAGGATAGGTTGGTCGTTGACGATGACAATAATCTGGCTCAAATGTTGCGCGATGCGTATGAAACTACGATAGTGAGAGAGAGTTTAATCAGTTCAAGGGTTTGATAGAGGACTCGGAGAAACCTTTGTTCCCAGGTTGCAAGGAGGAATACACAAAGTTGCACCGTGCTTTCACTCACTGAAATTGAAGGCAAGCAATGGTTGGTCCGACAAGAGTTTCACGGAGTTGCTCGTCTCTTAGCGGACATGCTTCCAGAGGGCAACCTGTTGCCTAAGACCACGTATTTTGCCAAGAAGGTTGTATGTCCCTTGGGATTGGAGGTAGAAAGAATACACGCGTGTCCAAACGATTTGTATACTCTATCGCAAAGACTATGCGCACACGCATGTATGTCCGGTGTGCAAAGCATCGCGATACAAGCGTAAGGGCGAGGAAAACGAAGGCATAGAAGTGAAGAATGGAGCTCCGCTAAAGTGGTGTGGTATTTGCGGTAATACCTCGTCTAAAGCGTTTATTTGCAAATAAAAAGCATGCCAAGCTGATGCGATGGCACTCGGAAGAGCGAAAGAGGATGGAAAGTCGAGGCACCCTGCCGATTACGCCCGGTGGAGAACCATCGATAGGCTCTTTAGGAGAACTTTGAAATGAGCCAAGGAACATAAGGTTTGGGTTGAGTATGGATGGAATGAATCCTTTCGGTAACATGAGCAGATTCATAGCACTTGGCCCGTGACTCTCTCAGTATCTACAACCTTCCTCCTTGGTGTGTATGAAGCGAAAATACATTATGATGTCATTTGCTTATCCAAGGGCCGAGACAACCTGGAAACGATATTGATGTATACCTACAACCATTGGTGGAAGATCTTGTGCTCTTGTGGAATGAAGGTGTACAGGTATGGGATGAGTACAAGCGGGAGTACTTCACTCTACGCCGCAATGTTGTTCTGCACCATCAATGATTTACCACCCTAGGTAACTGTCCGGCCGTACTATAAAAAGGAGCTAAAGCTTGCCCCCAATGCCTGGATGAAACTAGTAGCGTGTGGCTTAACAACTCGAGGAAAACAGTCTACATGCGTCACCGTCGGTTCCTTCGAAAGAATCATCCGTACCGTAATATGAAAAAACAATTTGACGGTACAAAGGAGGACGGTTCAGCTCAAGGCCTCTTCTTGAGGAAGAGGTATATGATATAGTTAAGGATATTAATGTTGTACTTGGAAAGGGGATACCTCGAGGTCCGTCTTGAGAAAATCACGTGGAAGAAGAGATCCTTATTTTGGGATTTGCCCTATTGGAAGGACTTAGAAGTTCGACATTGCATCGACGTCATGCATGTAGAAAAGAATGTATGTGACAGCGTGCTTGGTCTTTTACTTGAATATTCCTAGCAAAACAAAGGATGGATCAAGGCACGAAGGGACCTGGAAGATATGAAGATCGAGCCGAGCTACATCCTCAAGACACCGAAAGGCCGACTTTACCTTCCCCGGCTTGCCATACTGGCTCCAAGAAAGAGAACACAGACCTCTGCAAGTGCGTGCGTAGTGTGAAAGGTCCGTCCGGTTACTCCGCAAACATCACGAAACGGGTATCGATGAAAGACTTGACGTTAACGGGTATGAAGTCTCATGATTGTCATGTGATGATGACACAAATGCTCCCTATTGCAATTAGAGGTATTTTGCCCGACAAGGTTCGAGAGGCAATCATGAGGTTGTGTTTCTTCTTTAACGCGATTTCACGTAAGGTCATCGATCCCGTTGGACTTTATGAATCGCAGTGATGTGGTCAACACTCGTATCGACTAGAGATGTATTTTCCTCCATCATTTTTCGATATCATGGTTCATCTCATTGTTCACCTTGTGAATGAGATAAATATTTGTGGGCCAAGATTCTCGCATCGGATGTATCCGCTCGAAAGGTACATGGGTGTTACGAAGAAATATGTACGTAATCGATCGCGACCAGGAAGGTTCCATTGTAGAAGGTTATGCAAGCGAGGAGGTTATTGAGTTCTGCGTCGATTACATGGGACGAGGTTGAACCGGTAGGAGTGCTGTATCACGCCATGAGGGAGGCTAGGCGGCAAAGGAGTAATCGGAAAGAAATCCACAAATTCTTATGATCATTTTTGTTCGAACAAGCTCATTTCACAGTCTTGCAAAGATCGATCGAGGTATCCCGTTTATGGACATGCACAAGGAAAAGCTACAGAGGGAAAATCGTGGACGATCGAGGTTTGGATAACAAAAGAGCACAATCGTGTGTTCAATCATTGGTTCAAGGAGCACATGTCCGGTGAAGAAACCAAGTGTTACGTTGAGGTGGTTGGCAAAAGGGCCATCAGTACAATCGTGACATGGCAAGGATACGACATAAATGGATATACATTTTACACGAGCTCAGGATAGCAAAAGTACTTACCAAAGCAGTGGTGTCCGTATAGATGCCTCACGACAATACAGCGATGAAGAAGAGCGGCTTCTATGGGTTTATAGAGGAGATTTGGGAGCTCGACTCTGCATTTTCAAGATCCCGATGTTTCGGTGTCGTTGGGTCCAACTCCCAAAGGGTGTCAAGGTGGACAAATATGGCTTCACTCTGTGGACATCGAGCAAGTCGGATATAGAGGCGAACCATTCGTGATTGCATGGCAAGTTGCACAGTCTTCTATGTAATCGACCGTGAGATAAGAAGCGTCATGTAGTTCTTCAAGGAAAACAAAGGATCGTCGGAGTTGAGAATGTCGTGGATGAGGAAGAGTACAACCGGTTTGATGAGTTGCCTCCTTTCGTAGATGGCATCGAGGCTCGACTAAGCAACCACTCGAGAAGCCACCTATCATCGTGATGATCATGAAGAAGGCCAAATTGTGAAAGAAAATAATTAGCTACGAGTAATGGCAAAATGTGTGTATTTATGTGGGGTAATGGAAATGTAATGTCGTAAATATGCATTTATGTGGAGTAATGGCATTTTTTTGTTAAAAATATGCTTTATATTAATTCATGGCTTTATATTAATAGAAGGAAATCTGAAAAATATGCTTTATATTAATTCATGGCTTTATATTAATAGAAGGAAATCAAAATATGCTTTATATTAATTTATATTAATCGAGGATTCAAATTTCATAAGAATATAAATTTATATAGCATAGATAAATTAGTTATGAATAATTAGTAGTTAATATATATGATAGGTTCACTAATACATTAATTCATGGCTTTATATTAATAGAAGGAAATCTTAAAAATATGCTTTATATTAATTTATATTAATCGAGGATTCAAATTTCATAAGAATATAAATTTATATATCCTAGATAAATTAGTTATGAATAATTAGTAGTTAATATATATGATAGGTTCACTAATACATTAATTCATGGCTTTATATTAATAGAAGGAAATCTTAAAAATATGCTTTATATTAATTTATATTAATAAGGGGTTCAAATTTCATAAGAATATAAATTTATATAGCATAGATAAATTAGTTATGAATAATTAGTAGTTAATATATATGATAGGTTCACTAATACAAGAATTCATGGCTTTATAATTGAAGGAAATCTGAAAAATAGTATTAGTGGCGGTTTTTAATTACAACCGCCATCGATATTTATTCGTGGCGGTTTTTAATTACAACCGCCATCGATAATTTATCTCTGTGGCGGTTTTTAATTACAACCGCCATCGATAAACCTTATCTGTGGCGGTTTTAATTAACAACCGCCAGCGATATGTCCCCTATATAAACCACGGCAAAGTGGTCGGTCCTCACCGTAGCTTTGAACCCTACCGCCTCCCTCCGCGCGGCGACCCGCCGCCTCCTCCTCGCCCGGTGACCCCGCCGCCTCCCTCCTCGCCGGTGACTCGCCGCCTCCCTCCGCGCCCGGTGACTCCCGCCTCCTGGTGCCCCTCGACGCCGCCACCGTTCGATCCAGCCCCCCTCGCCCCGTCGGCCCGTCGGCCACCCCCGCGCCCTCCTGCTCCTGCCCCGTCTCCTCCCAGTGCCCCTCGACTCGCTGCCGTTCGGTGGGCGCCGTCCCCCGCCTGACAAGGTCTCCTGGAGCCGTCCCCGCCCCCGTCGGCCACCCCCGCCCTTCCCTGCTCCAGCCCCGCCCAGCTCGTCCCCGCCATTGAAGGTGAGCCCCCGTCCGACTGGAATGGAGTAGTATATATTAGATTAATGAAAATGGCATCCGTATAATCTTGGATTGGAGTAGTATGTATGTATGTTAAATTAATAGTGATTGGTTACCTCGTTGTTCCATATGCTCTTCGTGGCCGATGAGATCAAATGAAAAATTATGATTGATTAGTCAGTTGGCTCTTTAGTGAACCTTCTTGGTTGAAACTAATATGCTCACTAGTCACTATTCAGCACTAATATGGTCTTACATTAATTATCTTGTATATTCAATTCTCGAGATTTGTGTTGCGCTACAATAACATTTGTCTCCATTGGTCCACCCTTGTCGCTATAGTTTGGATGCTCTGAGTTCAAATTAACTCAGTAGTTCTCTCTAAACCTTGAATTCTCGCTTATGAAAACATTGCAAAGACTTTAGATGAAAATACCGACTTTCCATTCCTTGTTAGTACTATATGCAAGCAAACCGTACACACTATATGCAGCCAAAGTAAGGAAACTATGTTAAGAGTCGTTGAATGAGATCCATTGCATGCACACTTATTACATTGCACTTTGAATAGACACTAAGCGGCAAATTGATTAGCGTTTCATACTTTCTTTGAATGATCTGCACAATTACAATGGTTTCTTTGTCAACCATATAACCATATGAGGTAGCCCTCTACTTTGATAATACTCCATACAGTCCCTTTCATAAGGAAACTCCATGCAGTTCATATTGTTGATACCATTCATTATGATGAATTGTACTTCGATCCCGACGGCTAAATAGGGATTGATAAGATGTATTTAAAGGGACTGATGTACATATTTATATGCTCAATCTGTTTGATGTGTAAAATCCTGAAATAGTGAGTAATACTTGTGCTTACTATTTATATGCTCATGCTTCAAATTAATCTGACATCTTCTCTCTTCTTTAAAAACAAAACCATAATGGACCACTTCTTTAAAAACACTACATATGGCTGTCACTTTGTTATTGAAAGCACATTGTGCAAGAAAATGGTCTCATTTTTCTTTGCTTGTTGCGTGGTGACTAGAATAATATGCCAATTTTGGAACATTTGCTTAACTCGTATGCTCTGGATGAATTGTTGGTACTGTGGGTAATTCTCTGTGAGGAGTCGGCTTAAATGAGACGAGGTTGTGACAGTATAAGTAAAGTCTGAAATTAGTTAACTTGTTATTAGTATTTTGTCAAATTCCTTTACTGGTTGTTGTGTTGATTACTTAGTTCGATTCATCCATTACTTATCTAGTTCGTTACTTTTGTCAGTTTGTGAATAGGCTTTGATCTTTCTGTTAAAACTGTGCATGATATAGTTTGATTGTGTATGTCCTAAGCAACTCAATAACAGGAGGTAAACTGTGTTGACAAAACTGAGAACTAATTTCAAATTTTGCTAGAAGTAATCACAACTAAGTCTATGATCTAGTTGCCTTTGTGGCGAGGAAGGCTAATCTTTTGATTAAGCAACCCGACATCTGAGAGAAATACTAAAATCAAATCTTCTTATTGTTCTCTTATATTCTCTCCGTGGGACTATAATCAACCCACCGCTTTCGGACACTAGGTTTTTATTGTTCTCTTATTTGCATCTTATGGTGTTCATGTTCTTCAAGAGCAATAGGTGCGACTCGAGGCGCCAGACCTCGAGGAGTTCTTGGTGCCGGACACCAAGATTCTTGTTTCTTACCTCATTGCTTAAGAACTTGGCCATAAGACCTTCTAATTAATACAAGACTTCTTCTCTTTTAATCAAATTGCTGTTCTTAAGGATGTACCTATTCTGTCTTAGCCGCCTTGCTTTTAACTACATATTTTTACCGGCCATACGCATAGCGTGTAAACCTACCTAGTCCGGTCTTAGTTGCCTTCTATAGCTGCGAGTAGTTTTACTGTTGGTTAGGATTTCTCAACATTATTTATCACATCGGTTGATCTCTACACAATAAGACCTCTTGTTCACATTATCTTGAAATGACTATGTTTACTTTCGAAATGTAGTTCTTATGGAGCCTGAGGCCCAGCTGGGTTGGAGGATGCTTCCAACCCGTCCCCAACTCAAGCCCGAGTAGATACATTGGACCATCCAACCTTCGAAGGTGCCAAGCCTCCTTCGCTTCGGAGATCTTGATGCTCCCGTTGCAAGACGTCGAGGCCGAGGAAAACTAAGAAGCCTGAAGGCCGGCATACCATCTCAGAGGTCTCGAGATCTTTGAGTCCCGGTTAAACCGGCAAAAAGCAATGACAAAATATAGGTCAACATGCGGGTACATCGCAAGGGATAAAGTGCCAATCACCTATTTGGATTGGCACAAAGTGCCCGACGCCATCAAAATGGATCTATGGACGAGTGAAAGAAACTTTCGAATTCCCTGAAGGAGCCGAAGAGCTCGTGCGTTGCAATGCATTGATGTCAATGGATGTCGCATGGAGGAACTTCAAGTCCAAGCCGAATACGCAATATGTGATGAAAAATCGGTCGACCATCGAGATTATCCTAAAGTAGAGCCATATTGGGATGAATTTATTGCGATGAAGCAAGACGAAGCAGCAATAAAATCCGGTGAGGACCACCGCCAGATCGCAAGGATGAACACTCACCCCCACCCATAGGCACGAGTGGAGTGCAGCGGGTAAGATTCCTCACCGGGAGAGGCAAGAATTGGATGCAATCCGATCGACCGCACAAGTCCCTTGGCCGGTCTACCGACCGAGTTAAGCATTATGTGCTAGCAAGGGCATCTGTCATGCCTAGTGGGGGCTTATCATTCAAAAGCAACGATGATGAAGCAATCTCCCAACGAATTCGGGAGGCTGCATGAGTCCACCCAAGGAAATTTTCACGCAGATAGGGAGAAGGGACGAACTAACAGCCTTGGGAAATAAAGAGCATCCTGGTCGGACACGCAGGCGTAGGGGTCAAGGTTCCACTGGAAGATTGGTTTCCCGAGCACGGAGACTCAGACAGAGTCGCAGAGAGCGAAAGAAGAGCGTCGCGGAGCGGGCTATGGAGGAGATGAAGCAAAAGATGCTTCAAGAATTACAAAGCACCATAGAACAACAAGTTCAACAAAAAGTACAAGAAGCCATGAGCGATCGCAAGGACACAACACTGTTCTCGCCAACCCTACGAATCGCCGTAGCGATTGCGCGTCCACACCATTGGTACAACCGATAACACGCATTATCCTGTGGGACGACATACAAGACCCCACACCCTGACTCAATGTGCCCGCTATGAACATATTTTTACAGGTGCTCTGAGGATAGCTTATCCATACCTACAAGGGATGTTTTGCACAACTCTCCGATAGCTCCAGGTTATGCAAAGGTCCAGTGGACCACGGTGCTTCCACGATTCTTTGAGGTTGGATTGGAAATGCCTTGCAATGATGAGGTCACAACTCTAGGAAGTGCCGTTCACACTTTCATCCATGGCGTAAAGCGTGACATCGTCTTGGATCATGAACCGCCATCTCCTCGCAGCACAACCGCCACCTCTCCTGCAGTACAACTTCGCCCATTCATCACCAACACCTGGCGTCAAATGGCTAGTGCGCCCACTATAAAGGAGCACTGCTCTAGGAGCCCATTCGTCACCGCGCCTCAACATCAAAAGCTTAGTGTGACCACTTCAAAAGATTGAAGGTACAACACGATCCGAAGAAATGGCCCGTTAGACAAGCCATATCGGTTAGATCAGCGGCTTGAAGCAGTATGATGTCATCGGAGGAAAAGGAAAGGGCAAAGCGAAATCTCAAGTACAAGATAATCACGAAAGGTGAAATCTGAGCTTGGAAAGCCATTAGTCACCGAATCGAAGTTGAAGAGCCTAACACTCATGATGCGACTACATGATCGTACATGATGCGATCCAATCAACATTTACTCCCAAGATGATCAACGCCATTTACGGAGAGGAACATTTTCACCATGAGGGGTTGGCTACTTCATGATAGAATTCGATAACTTGCACAACTTGTTCTATCACGACGCCCTCGACGTGTCTTTTTGCGATCTTTGGACTGTAAGTGTCTACTATATAAATCATGGTTTACATTCACGTAATACCGATAAATGTGTTGTCTAACTTTTTCCTTATCTAGATACGAGACTATTGAATTGAGAAGAACCAAGGGCCCAGTGGGATTCCTCGACCCAGGAACGGTGTGCCAGATCGAAATCTTAAGAGCACCAAATGAGGTTGAGGAATACATATACAGGGCGTTGCTAAAACTACAAGACAAGGAATTCATACTTGTTCCATACAATTTTAAGTAAGTTTCTCACTGGCTAGTTAAATCACTTGTTGAATTCGCTCATTTCTCTTATCCTAGGGCTAATGACTATAGCATCATACATGTATATGTAGGTTCCACTGGATTCTTGTAGTAGTGACCCCAGAAAAGAGCAAGTTGCTGGTCATGGATTCGATGGACAAAGATAAAAAAGACTACGAAGAGCTGCTAAGTGTAATGAATGCGGCGTTCAAAAGATATTGTACAAAGAGCTTGAGATACCGCCCATTCCGTAAATCCCTTCGATCCGAACTAAATTTCCGATACGCCAAGAAATATTCTTATATCGCATTTCATAGTAAATAACTCCTTCCATGACATTTTAGTTTATTCAATTTTTGTAGTGTCACAAGCAGTCGCAAGGCACAAATTTATGTGGGTACTTCGTGTGCCAATACATGCGCGGAATCTTATCTTCTACAATAATAGACAATGACGTAGAGGTTTGTCATGCTAACATTACACATTTATTCGCACCACTCAATTTCTATATATACTCTTAGATTTATTTTTCGTACTTGTAGCGCCTCAAATTGCCTACGACAGGACTACATCCTCTTGACATCCAAGCCATTCAGGGACAGCTCGCTTACTTCCTCATGAAGGAAGTCATCAACAAAAAGGGCGAGTTTTATGATGAAGACAACAATGATCAATTGCTCCATGCTCTTTAACGTCGTTCGCCTCCAAAGAATCCCTAAAGGCTCGTAGGCTTAAGATTGTGTGAGAAGATACTAGGTCTTGGATGTGGACTTGTAAATTGTAAACGAGAGCATGACAAACTTTAGAAACGAGAAGATACTCTACTGGTCAATATGACTAATCTTATTTATTATCGATCTATTACAATGTGTGTGATATAATAGTTTTGCTTGTGATATAATTATCGATCTATTACACCGAATGTTGTAATGCTGATTGGTTTTTGTGATATAATTATTCTCTCGTCTCATCGTGAACTCCTCCTTCACTGCATCATCGCATCACGAACTCCTCGCATCGGCGCCATCGTGTGCCTCCTCTGTAAATGTGGTTAGGATGTAGTGATGATGGTGCTCATCTTTGAATTCCCGAAGATGACCATCAATGTTGGTTTATCATTTGTAATGTGTTGAATGGGTTGCCACTTATAGTTCACTTCAAAGTCAGTCCAAAATGGATATGAGAGCATGCATTATGTGGGTGGCCATGGCTAGCAATTCTGTTTGCACATTTTTGTTAACCTGTTCTCACAATGTTGGCCTATGTTTGCATGTGCTTTTGGCCATATTTCTTTTGAGTTACTTAATTGGTGAATTAATATGTTCTCTATTAGCATATGAAAGATACAAGTGAAGTGCTTGTTGGGCGTCACATTAGATTGTGGTCGACACTTAATATGTGGTAAAGTTACTTGCGAATTATCATATTATCAAACTATAATCACTTGGTTAGTGTAATTTTGACATGTTTTGACTCAATGTAGTTATAACTATGGGAACTGTTGAGGCATATGATCAAGAAAATGGCTTTCACAAGGTCTTGTTATTACTTTCTCTTGTGCAATGTCATATTAGTACAGATTATTTTTATTTGTTGTTTTATTGCAATACTAAAAAAATCATAAAGTTTATATTAAAAAATCATAAAGTTTGTCCTGCTTTGTTGTTTTATTGCCCAATATTAATAACTTGGAAGTTTATATCATACAAAAAATGCTTATAAAGTAAAATGTAGTGTCAATGACTTCATAGCTTCATATGTATCTCCACTGCAGTGCGGGGAATGGGGGATCATCTCGACCTTACAAGCGGTCAGAGACCGGTAATATGGTACTTCTAGTTTCAAGATGTCCAAATGGTTATCGGAGCAAAACCTTTTAGGCAAAGATTTTTGCATTAATGTTATTGTGTTTCTCAAATTCTCGACTATAGTGGAACTTACAATTATTTTATCCCTTATGGATCCTACTTCAAGATATGAAAATAATAGATGCGTTTGATGTCATTGGTTCATTGTTGATGAAAATTCATTTGGCAATACTTGTTGAAAATGCTTGAAATCTCTCGATGAATTTGGATCACAATGTTTAGTGGTTGGTGATTGTTGTGTTTTTGGTTTCATGAATATGATAAGATGCTTTTCTGGACATTGCAGAGAAATAGGCTGGTGAAGGTTCTTGAGCATGCAAGTACAAGACAAGATCTCTGTATGGTATTAGGGATGAAATTTGTTAGCACAATAATCGATCAAGTTCATAGCAAATAGATGACTCTATTGGTAAGGACCACAAGAGCATTAACAATGATATCCTGTCAAAACTTGATAGGACTATAGCTACCCTTAATAAGGAAAAAGTGTTGAGGCTAAAGAAGGTAATACATATCTTCCATTCAGACTTGCCAACCAATGTTCTCTTCCTACATTATAGTTCCATTTATTTTCAATTTAATTGCAACAAATATGAGAAGGGGTGCACAGCTTTGAGTATATATATTGTTGTGTGACTTGTATATCTGTCCATGATATATTGTCATGATCATTGCTAGCCATATTTTGTTAGAATGGACTATTAAAATAATGCATTTCAAAGATTCATCTTTGTTCTTCATATGTGATTTTGTATGGTTTTGTAAACTACAAGCTCTATTTCCTAACAATAACTTTGGATATTTCAGCAACTATTGAGGAAGGTGTTGTAGTTGGTGGTGGATGTAGCCTATTAAGATTATGTAAGAAGATCGACTGTGCTCAAGGAGTCAATGGATAATATAGAGCAAAAGGTACCTCACGCCTTGTCGTCGATAAAAAAGGGTAACATGTGGCGGTTTGGATATGTGTAGCTTGCAGCGTTTGATTCCACAAGCGATTATTTACGTGTTTGGTTTTGTCCTTCGGCATGTATCATCTTGTGGTTCTTTTGTAATTCTGTGTAATGGTGAAATGGATGGACAGGCGATAGCTATATAGTTCTTTACGTATCTTGTTTCAAAGGGCATGGCTAGCAATTCCTGAGGCTAGCCAAAAATACGTATTTTTTTTTATACTGGACGGGGATTATCAGTGGCGGTTTTATCCACAAACCGCCACTGATAATAATACCAGTGCCGGTTTGACTTGTAAAACCGCCACTGATAAGTCAATAACGATTCACGGTTTTACCCACAAACCGCCATCGGTGCAATACCGATGGCGGTTTTACCCACAAACCGCCATCGATAATGGCAATATCAGTGGCGGTTTTGACCACAAACCGCCACTGATAATGGCAATATCAGTGGCGGTTTTGACCACAAACCGTCACTGATAATAATATTTGTGGCGGTTCTAAAACCGCCACTGATAATCGCCGAATATTAGTGGCGCTTAATCTGTGGCGGTTCAAAAACCGCCACTAATGTCAGTTTAGAACCGCCACTAATGTGCTTCTCTATAGCAGTGAGTATGCAGTGTTGCTATGTGTTTGGTACTTATCTTAGGCTTCACATACTTCACCAAATTTCATGGATATAGACTTAGGAGTACTATTGTAGTGCTTGTGCTAAGTGTTAGTCCATAGATATAGACTTAGGAGTACTATTGGGCTTCTGTTTTGCAACCTATGTATGAAGTTTGAACAGACTATTTCAATAGTCTAATGATATTCCTTGTGGATATTTTAAATGCAAAATTCTATTTATTTTTTTTTGCATGTTTAGTATCGGTGACGGTTTTTGACTAAAACCGTCACTGATACTCATTATCATTGGCGGTTTTAGCCAAAAACCGTAACTGATAGTGTGAGTATCAATGGCAGTTTTTGGCTAAAACCGCCACTGATATCAGTGGCGGTTTTAGCCAAAAACTGCCACTGATAGTGTTATCTGTGGTGATTTTCAAACCTCCACTGATAATCTTCGATTATTATTGGCATTTAATCTGTAACAGTTTGAAAATCGCCACTAATATTAGTTAAAAACCGTCACTAATGATGATTTTTGTACTAGTGAAGTTGTGGCACGGCATCGACGGTGATGCCTGCTTCCTTCGTGCCCACCACTAGCACCGCCACACATCCGGGTCCGCCTTGAGGCCGTGGACCTTCGAGTCAGCGCATCCCAGCCATTCGTTCGCTTCATCATCGCCGCTATGGAGCAGGGTTTCGAATTTTGGTTTGAATTTTTGTAGGCATCCATCAAAATTTTTGAAATTCGGTAATTTCAAAAAATTTAGTGGAATTTTAGAATGAAATGGTTGTCCAAAATTATAAATTTTTGGATAAAATTCAGATGAACCCACCAAAATTTCACTGGGATAACAAATTTTGGGACCCATCGAAATGACCAAATTTCAATGTTGGTGAAACATAATCTACCCAAGATAGCTCAGTAATAAACCAAACCACATCTACTAGGGAAAAATACCATGTCTTCACCCAACCACAGCATCACCCCCTAACTACAATATCCAAGTTACCAATAACAACCTAAAATAAACCTTTGGCCAAAGAACTGTAGGATCAATGACGAATGTGACTCTCTCTCTCTCTCTCTCTCTCTCTCTCCTCTCCGAACACGCGATCTACCTCCTCCTTGCAACCAAACTCCACTAAGGTAGCAAGGGCACTGGGGAGACAGGGGAAACACAGGGAATCTAGGGGCGTAGGGAGGAAGGCTCCAGGGGGCATGGCTGGGGCAAGGGGCAACAGGTGGGGGGTTGGGGCGGCTGGGAGCAAGGGGAGGGGAGCTAGGGTTTGGGGAGGGTAAATCCCTCCCACAAGGGCCCAACTCATAGTTGAACCACTCCCCAACCTAGAAATTGATCTGAGATATTACAGTTGTTTCATTGGGGGACTCAAAGGGGATATGAAACATGGTGTGAGTAACCAAAGAACTCAAGGGCCAATGGAGGGATATTTGTATGCTAGAGTCTATGAAAAGGCTGTTGCAGCTAAGAGAGTCCAATTTTCAGGTAATTACAACAGAGGAATGTTTAGCAATGGCAATCACAAATCAAATGTCAATGGAGGAAAAACAACTTATCAAAAGAATACCAATTCTGCTGCATCCAACAAAACTGAAGAGAAAGACAAAAACCTTTGTTGGTACTAGAAGGAACCTTGGAACCGTACTATTGACGCCAAAAAGCATGAAGACAGCTTAATCGGTAATCAACACACGCAAACACCGGTTTTATTTCTGGGTGCGGGCATGCTAGCCGATTTGATCCTGCAATCAACAAGAGGAAGCTTTAATTCAATCATCCCTTAAGCCGATATATATTTTCCAGTAATGATCCGATCTAATTAGTTGTTCAAACTAATTAGATAAAAGCAACTGATAAATCTAACTAACTTGATTTAGCTGATTACATAAATATAAAGTTATATTTTTCCTAAAAAAGGCAATGCGCAACAAGATCAGAGAAAAGGCACACCTGGATGGCGTAAGTTGACGAAACCAATAATCGTTGATGCACAACTTTATTGATTTAAGTGAATTACAGAGGAAAGATTACAAATCTAAAGTACTACTGCTAGTTGATGAAAAGTTAAAAAGTAATGCGAGTGGTTTGATTGATTGTTTGTGTCTTCCTATGTTGCATGTTGTCTTCTTTTATAGCGCATAGGCTGATCGTATCATTCTCCAACTCTCATATCAGCCTCAATCTTCGGAAATAAACTTTTTGCCCAAACTGATGGTCAGCTTTGATTTCACATCTATATCCATTTTTTTTCTAGTCGTTTTAAAACTACCAAATCAATCATATTTGCTTAATCGACTAAGAGCGCCAAATTTCTGGTGTCAACATATGCCCCCCATTTTTTGGAAGAGAATGTCATCTTCCAAAAAAGTTTATTCATTAACTTCCAATTTATCAGCTTGGTGCATCATTGTTTTTAATAAATAGCTCCTTTATGGCGTCATAAAATCCAGACACACGTATCTTTCCCACGATCCGCTCGCATTCCACCAAAAAAATCCTGCCTTTTCACCTTTTCTTACCCATCTATAAATATAGGCCCATTCACATGTCATTCTCATGCTCTCCTACTCTCGTCTTCCCTGCAATCAGCTTCAAGTGCCTCTCTTCATCATCCATCAGCTCTCCTTCTCATCGGCTTGCTCTCAATGGACCCCAACCAGGTACTTATTCCTAAACCTATTAGGGAGCACTAGTGTTGTTTAGGTCCGATAGGCAACCTAGAGCCGATGGTCGTTGTAAATGAAGAAACACCTAGGCTCCCACTATTCGCTCATGAGTATGACATTGAAGGATGGAGCAAAAGCTTTAGATCTTGGCCGACGACGTTTAAGGGATGGAGGAATTGGTACAATCGGCTTGCTACTGTAAAAATGCCACTATGGGAAAGAACTGGGATAACAGAATGCCTTCCTCTTTCGCTAGCCGTCCCTCAAGCCAACGAGTCGCTAATAGCTACTTCTTGCTACTTTTGGTCGTGGTCATGTGTTTATTATTACATGGCTAGAGGGTTGATCTTATAGATTCTTGGTTTGTTTGCAAATGTGTTTTGCAAATAAGTTAAAGTTTAATGCGATTCTTTGGAGTATGTGAATAGGATTTGCAAATATGTTTTGTAAATTGACTGGATCATGTGTTGATCATCACATGGCTCAAAGAATCAATCCTTATTGGTATTTGATTTGAAAATAATTGATTTCTGTATAAAATCATGTTTTCTCTAGAAGTCTGGCACTACCGATGTGTTGAGGCCGGTAGTACGTCTGGATCGGTACTACTACCCTGAGGCCAGTAGAACCGCTTGATTGGTACTACCGCCCCTTTGAGGCCGGTAGTTATTTTCTAGTGCGTAAGTTTTTGTGCCCATCTCTTCGCCGGCACTACCAGGCTCAAGGGCGGTACTACCGGAGGTGTGGTAGTACCGGCGCCTAGTAGTTAGTAGTTATTTCCTAGAGAAGCATTTCCTAGAGTTTTTATTGAGGTCGGTAGTACCACCGTTGGGGGCCGTTATTGCCGCTCGAGCGATACTACCGGGCCCAAAAGAGCGGTAGTACTAGTTTCCTGCTCAACAACTAGTTTTCTAGACATTGGCCTGGAGGCTGGTACTATCGGCCCTAGAAGGGTGGTAATACCGAAAAAGATGATTTTTGCCCAGATTCCCTCCAACGGCTAGTTTTCATGTGGGGGCTATAAAAGGATGCCAAGGGCTGGCATTTGGGTTTACTGTGATTTTGCTAGGGTTTGGGAGTGTTGTGCATGTGTTGTTTTCTCCCATTTGCCTATTGAGCTAAAGTGAACTTCTAATTTGTTGCAAATCAGAAGTGGATTGAGAGCCTTTTATACATGTATTGCACTCGATTTCTGTGAATGCCGGATCTGACACATGTGTTCCACTCAAAATGCGATCTCCACACGATATGATATGTTCCGTCTCCACGATTAGTCGTTAACCAACACCAAGTCGTTGAATGTGTCACATTTGAGAACTCCCTGTACATTTGCCGAATAAGTTTGGTACGCTTATTTTTTTTTTTTAAAAAAAAAAGCAAATATAGGCTAGTGTGTTAGTACGTTGATGGGCAGGCCATGTTTAAAAGAAAAATGTACAAGTCTGGACACTTGTTTACAACACGTGAACTCCATATCAATCGTGCGGAAATTATGTTACTATTCTACAAGGAGTTCCTGTTGATTTCTTGAGCCCAGTTTTTCCCCTTTTTTTTTTCCAGAAATTAGGTTATTTATTTCGGGTGTGTTTGGTTATCTGTACCAAGTGGTGCATGTATGAGATGGTTTAAAAAAAATCATCCATGTATTTGATTGCTTGAATATTCCCTCTAGATGCTGAACCATATCGTTTACCTAAAATGATAAAACCAAATAGTGCAGGACTATTCCATGATTCCATCCCATTCAACCTCATCCCACGAACCAAACGCACCCGTCACGTCCGATCCAACTCAAAATATCAATTTCAACCGCTCCATTTGGTGCAAAAATTAATTCCTAAGCTTGTAAGTTGTAATAAATCTTTGCTCCCGATTTTACAAATATGAAATCACCAAAACAAAAATGTGCCGGACAAAAACCGTCATGCCTGCACCAAACATCAAACATATATAGTTTGGGCAATGCAATAAAGCAATTGACACTTTAACTAGAAAACACAAAGAACGTGCAACAAATTTTAACATTCGGTGTGCAACAAAAAATATGGTACACCCTTGTTCTTCTGCATGCACTATAGTTGCAACAAATTTCATAAAAGAAGGCAACAAACAGGTTGCTACCCATACAACAAATCAAAAAACCACTGCAACAAAAATATCTCTTGCTAGAAGATTCGACAAAACATTTGCAACAATAAAAAAACGATTTGCGTGACAATTCAACAAAAACGCATGCAACAAAGCAGCGGCGGAGCCAGGATTTTTATAAGCCTCGGGCCGAAAATGAGGGACTATTACTGTCGTAAAAAATTACGGACATTTAGGAATAACAAAGTACATCGCAAATAGAGAATTAAAGATAAATTTAACTTACATGCTTAACATTTCAATAAAATAGATAAAATATGTCAAAAATAATATAACATAGTGGAGTGGCAGAAAAGTTAATACCTAATCAACGGATGTTTGTCGAATCTGAGACTAACATATTTTCATCAGCAATAGAACAAGAACAAGAACCTGTAAAAGATGAGATTGCATCAGTATATTCAAATCTATATCTAGCAACTAATACATATTAGATGATTCACATATCACAGTTGCATGATTGCATCAAATGGAGAGTTCCTAAAATGTTCATCAATGCATCAATTAAACTATTGAAGAAGGCAAGAAGCTACCTTGCGCCTCGCGGTATCAAGTATCTGTAGAAGTAGAAATGTAGAATAGATCAAATAAGCGTCTGAATGTCTGATCGACTGATCCTCTGTTGCCCACTCAAGCAAAGCGACAGCGGCGAAAGCCGGGCGTCACCGAGGCGTCGGCGGCGAAGCCGGCGAGGCCGCGAGGGCGGAGGTCTTTGGCGGCCGGCCGGCGCTGTTGCTGTATTGCGGCCGACGCGTGGCCTCGAGCGCCGAGCGTGCAGTGGGGGCGCCGAGCGGCGGGTGGCGGCCGGCGGCGCCAGCAGCGGCGGCCGACACGCGTGTGGGCGCCGAGTAGGGGGCTCTGCGAGGCGGGTGGCGCCGTCTTGGCGTCACACCGGCGAGGGCGGCGGCGCGCGGCGAAGCGACGCGGCAGCGCAGAGCGGCCGGAGCTCCTTCTAGTTCTAGGGTTGCTACTTGCTTTGCAGCTCAGCTGGTTTTGGATGGAGCCTGGAGGTAATGGGCCGAAAGCCTCGGGCCAGATTAAAAAAAACCTAATTTTTGAATTACTGTTTAGACTGGGCCTCGGGCCCAGGCCCCGGTGGTCTGAGGCCCAGCTCCGCCCCTGCAACAAAGCATACTCATAGAAAGAGAACATGGGCAGCAGCAAGTGGTAGAGCTCGTTGGTGGAGGAGGTTGAGGCAATGGCTCTTCACCGACGCTCGTAGGTAGGAGTGAAAACGGATTGGATACAGATGGATAATAGTTCTATCATATTTGTTTTTATATATTTTTTTTGGATGCGGATACAAATACAGATAGTTCGGATACGAATATGAATACAGATAATATCGAATACAGATACAGATCAAATACGAATCGAATCGGATACAGTACAAATATTTATCAAAACATGATAACCTCTTAGATTGTACATAAAAAATCAATGAAAACACATAACTAGTTGATTTGATCAAAACATCATTAAAAATTAAAAAAAAAATATAAGCATTTTCATTCACTTAGACAATAGTTAGATACAATATCGCAAATAAAATTATGTAAGACTTAGTTCATCACGCACATACGATTAGTTCATCATACATGTAGATCAAAACACAAAATGAAGGTGATCATTCTTCAGAGATACAAATGGAAGCAAATATAGAACACACTAAAAGTTTGATAATACTTAACTATCATGTCTCTAGAAAATATATATAACACTTACATGTAATGACCCAAGATTTTTATTATTTATTAAATTATGTTTAAAATAATAAATTATGTATTTATGAGTTTTATTCATTTTTAGCAACTTATTTAAAATATTTTTCGATTAAGGACAATAGTTTTTGAATTTTTTAGAAAATTTAAAATATGATAAAATCTTGAAAATAATTTTTTTAGAAATTATAGACTATGTCAAAAAAATTTCACAAAAAATCATAATTTTTTAAGCTAGTTTACCGATTTTAATAATTAAAACTTGATTTATGGATTAATTAAATTAGAAAATAATTTTAAAATTTAGAAACCTTTTTGGGCCAAAAGAATAGCTTGGCCCAACCCACATGTATATCCAGATATCTAATCCATCAATATCCGTATTATCCGAATCCGTATTCGTATCCGACGGATAGTGAGCTACCAAATCCGTATCTATATCCGACAAAAAAAAAAATCTGTATCCGTAGCCGATCCGATACTATCCGACAAAAATCTGATCCAACATAATCCATATCCAAAAATATCCGGATCGATCGGAAACTATCCGATCCGTTTTCATCCCTACTTCTAGGGGTGAGCATGCTAGCCTTGGCACCCATGGCATTGAGTTACGTTGTCTGCTTGGGCCCCCTCCGCTTTCATCCCTTGAGGAAGGACTAGGAGGACAACAACAAACCTTGTATTGTAATAGCCTCCTGGGTGATTTTTTTTTCAAATTTAGGCCCCTCCTATTTTTTTTTTTTGCAAAAATGTCCCTCTTTCCCACCGCAGAAGACATGCTCAACAGGTAACACGTTACCTGCTGCGTTTTGGTGGTGCGGAAGGACACGGTGTAGGGGGCTATTTTTGCAAAAAAAAATTGAGGGAACTAGATTTGGAAAAAAAAAATCACCTGAAGGCTACCACATTAAAAGGCTTGACAGCAACCACCGGTGGTTCTCAAAAGCTAGAAGAAAGAGGGAGAAGGCGAGAGATCGGGGGTATGTTGTGTGCATGAGAGTAGAGGCGGGTGCCAGGCTTGTGACCATCTCGGCTGGTGGTGGACGTCGACACCGTGGTGGCAGTCGACGGGATACAAGCAAACAGAGCTACCGCCCCTGTTTATCGAGAGGCACCATCGGAAAGGATCAATTTGGTGACAAATTCTTCATGCAATTTTCATTGAATTTTCTTGATACAAATAGAAAACAGAGAAACTA
Source organism: Rhipidocladum racemiflorum (assembly GCA_036346355.1). Classification (NCBI taxonomy): domain Eukaryota; kingdom Viridiplantae; phylum Streptophyta; class Magnoliopsida; order Poales; family Poaceae; genus Rhipidocladum; species Rhipidocladum racemiflorum. The sequence continues at coordinate 30,548,134 of CM070571.1, forward strand.
AAGCTCAACTGAGGCACAAAGGTGGCCGTCGTTTTCCCATGGCTACCGTGCGTGCCGATGCTTGTGATCCATATCCAGTGGATCAGGTGCATGCAACTGCTCCCTACGTTCTTGCCATGGATCTTGGCAACGGCCGGTATCGTATGCGGCGTGGTTGCTTTGACCGGGGTCACCATAGGTTGACTTGGCCTTGGAGATGGTGAGCAATTCTCCAAGGGAAGCCTTCATCTCCTTTATTGAGAACTCCATATTACCGATGAGCTCTTTGATGGTGCGTTGCGCCATGGTCGGAGGTTTGTCTTGCTTTGATACCAAATTGGTGTGTGTGTGTGTGTGTGTGTGAGAGAGAGAGAGAGAGAGAGAGAGAGTAGAGGCGGGTGACAGGCCGATGACCGGCTCGGCTAGTGGTGGACATCGATGTTGTGGTGGCAGTCGACAGGATACAAGCAAACGGAGTTACCGACCTATTAATTGGAAGGCACTACCGAAAAGGATCAGTTTGGTGGCAAATTCTTCGTGCGATTTTTATTGATTTTCTTGATACAAATAGAAAAGCAACTAATCCTCAATCATAAAATCTAAACTAACAATGGATATAACCAACTGACTAGATAATAAGGTTACAGCTAACTAACTAGATAAGAAGGCTAACCGCCTAACAACTCCTGTGCACCTTTGCTCACGCACGGCTGCTTGTGGCCTGCGCTTGGGCACTGCCCTGCTAGGCCTCAGTTGCCGCTGCAATGGTCTGGCCTCCCTTCCTCCTCCTTCGATAGAACACGTTGTAGAGGCCGTCGAGACGCACGACAGGCCATGAATCGCTCATGCAGCTAGAAACGGGTGAGCGTCCAATAGTATCATTCCGAATTCATATACAGCTTAGAATTAGATTCTGATTACATAGGTCTAGCTGCACACGTGTTATGATCTAATGCATAGTTTTTTTTTTTGAAAAAAAATGTTTTTGAAGAATAGTAATGTTTTTGAAAAATACTAATATGCGATGTTAGCCAAGTTAATTGTGCCTGAGCGAGTAATTCTTGTTATAAAACCATGACAATTATCGTATATCAAATCCCAATACTAATTAAGAATAGACAAAGAACAATCGCAATATAGACAACTATTTTCTCTATTTATTGATTAATAAATTGTTTCTCTTGTACAAAGATGTGTTATATTTATACCCATGACCTTCACGGATAGTTTCAGAAATCCATCAAAACTATAAGGTCCTGTTTGATACGGTTCCAGATTCTAGTAGAAACGAAAACGGTACCAGATTCTTGGTAGAAACATTTCAAGAAGAATCAAAATCACTGTCTGGATTCTGTGAATCAGGGTGGAACGGGGTTGAGGGTGATTCAGAAGCGTTCCGAACTTTAGCCTGTTTGGCTGGGTTTCTCCTAGATTCTAGTAGAAACAGCCATTTTTCAAATTACCAAACGGGGCCTAAGTCTAAATATATATATCTTAACAAATGGGATCAAGAATCCAAAATATCTCAACAACCAGAACTAATAATCCAGTTAAACTCAACAGTTCTCAGTGCAACGAAATTAAATTGATTTGGAGTACAAATTGACACATTAGCAACATGGATATTTTGTGCATTTAGCAACTGCTTTATTTATAGGGTAACTATTAATAGGCAAAACTATTCTGAATTTCCGATCGGCTCAGCCAACATGGCCAGCCCAGGACGACCCAAAATTCCCCGACCATGCCGAAGCCGAAGGCGAAGAGGCCGATGCCACCACGGTGGCCAGCGGCTCGCCGGCGCAACCTCGCGGTGGGCGGGCTGGGGCTTACGGCGGCGGCGTACGTGGGCGTGGACTACCTGCGGCACCCGTTGCCCGCGTGGCACGCGAGGCTGCAGCCGGCGCTCTGGGCGGCGCTGGCTCTGGCCACCGCCACGCGTGCGCCCTTCTACCGCTGTTGGGACGCCGAGCTCCGCGCGGCCCCTCGGTTCCTCGCTGCCATGGCGTTCATGCTCGCAGCTTTCCTCTGCGAGGCCATCTCCGTCCGATTCGTCTCCACCGTGCTCGGCCTCCAGTGGCACCGGTCAGTCCCTTCTCCCTACTCGGGAAGGAATGTGGGACAATGGTGAGATCAGGGTTTGCATCTATCCGGTGGTTTAACTGCTACTATTAGATTTTGGTGGATCGACTGCAGGGGCGGACGCAGAATAAAAATTGAGTGGGGGCATCTATATTATTGTAATAGTTACATGCCCGTGCATTGCTACGAAAAACAAAATTGATAACGAAAAATAAAGATTAAAAAATAAAAAAATTATTTCACAAGATCAAACATCTATTTTTAACACTTCGTTTCTTGCGAAAGCTGGCTAATTAAAGCAACGCTTCGTTTTTTACGTAGGGCAATTAAGTAGGGCAATTAATGACGTGGGTAGAACTCACCACTGCCACCAACTGTTGCTTTATAATAGTAGAGATAAGTACCAACTATCGCAACTTATAACTTTCATAATAACTTTGCTATTGAGTAAAACAAGTTAGAGGCTGAGTGAACTAACCTTTGCAATTTTTGAACAAAATGACTTTGAGACGATCGAGATACCACAACTCCACAAGATCATAATGTAATATACAGATATATGTCTTCTAAATAACGATATTACATATAAAGAAGAAAAGTTAGTGCAAGCCAATTAGCATATTTATCAAACCAATCTGGATTGAACCGCCTCTTCTTGTTCTTATTCCCAATCATCCTATATGGAAACTTAAAATCACGAGGCTGATATGGTCCCCACACTAGGTATTTTCTCCTTATTTCCTCATGCTGATTGGGATGATAATCCGCCATTCTCTTTCTTTTAGTTGGATCCCGAGGAAGCTTGTCCAAATCAATTAATTGAGGTACTATAGAAATTTCTCTCAATGTATAACTTGATATATTTGCAGTTGAACTCCCTACATTGGTGTTGATAGCTGTTGATTTTCTTATCAAAAATTTGTCCATTATCTTCCCCTACCAATTCATAGATGGTGTATTATAATATTAGTACTAGATCAACTTGATGAATGATGACTATAGAATAAATGACTAAATGATTAAATGTACCTACAGAAGTAACATAACAAATGAAGTAATGTGAACAACTAAACAAATGAAGTTCTTCGACTTTGAGTATAAATTTACCGGTCCGGCGCCGAGCTGTGTGCGGGCATGAGCAGCGTTGAGGCCCGCTGGGCGGCGTTGAGGCCGGCGCCGGGCCAGACGGTGCTTTCACGAGTCGCCGCTCGGCCAGGAGGAGCAGTCGGCAGGGGAAAGACCAGGAGGCGGGAGCAGCTGCGCCTGCGCGTCTGGCCGCCTGCGCCACTCGGGGAGGGCAGTCGGGCGATGCCGAGGAGGAGGCGGCCTTGGCGCATGACACGCCGGGTGGAGGGTGATGGCGATCGGGAAAAACGCGGGAGCCGGAGGCTTGCTCTGGAAGCCTGGAAGGCAGGAAGGGAGAGGAAAAAACAGGGAGTGGGGGCCATCTTCATATTTGACTGGGGGCCCACATGTCATAGACTTGAGGGGTATAACTAACCGTAAAAATTGACCGGGGGCCAAGGACCCCAGTCCTTATACTCTAAATCCGCCCCTGATCGACTGCTACTATTAGATTTTGGTGGATCGTGGTTATTGTATTGGAATATGGAAGAAAGATCCTCTTGCAGGGTTTACTCGTGGTAACGTGTAAAACTGAGCAATAGGGTTAATTGTGTTTTTAACAATGACATTCACGGCTTTATGCATGGATAAGGTAGAAATTGCAATGCCTGATTTTACATCCTTGACTTCCATGATGATTTGTGAAAGTACTGCTACCAGCCAATTAAAACTATTTCAGATAATTCGTGACAGGATCAGACTGCGCGTGCAGACTGAATTGACATTTTCTTTTTGAGACTATTTGCAAGACATGCCATTCACCTTGGGCAATAGTTTGGTTTTAGGATTGCAGCTTAAGGCATCAATTGTTTCTGAAATAAAGCTGAAGCCTTTTGGTGTGTGGATATGTGCAATTCCAGTAGCTAAGAAAGATAAGGCGTCTATTCATACTCAGGCCTTTTACATCAACTTACCCCATTCCATGTGTGGATGATTAACTCGAGACATTATACTTTCGGCGCTTAAGGATTCTGAGTTGGTGGCGCTTTAAAAACAAAAATCCAATGGTTTGTTTAGAAATTAGAAATCTATACATTGCATTTGGTTGGTTGTTGCTTGATAAAACATGAACAGAAAATTTCTGTTCTATTTAGAACCTTATACAGCTTGTTAAACCTGTCCTGAGGTTAGACATAGTCAATTGTTTACTTCATCTAGTCGTGGTTTTGCCCCCCACCACTCCCCCATGAAGTCACACCAGCACCTAGACCTTTAGTAGGAATTTAAAGTCAGTTTTTCTGAGTTTTCATTGCCTAGAAGATAGTGCTGGTAACTCGCTTTGTCTTGAGCAACTTCCTCACTGAACTCTTTAAAGTTTTCAGTTATTTGATAAGTTTTGACTGCACACACTTTATTCTGCACTTCTTTTAGGACATATACTGTTATGGACCGTAGCTTTGATCGGGTCTTTGCCAGAAGAGTGCGCCGGCAGGCAGAAGGGCCAGCAGGAGGCGCAGCACAGGAGCTCCAGCAAGAATAAGGAAAGGGCGCCATGCATGGCTGATTAGTAGATTCTATCTTTAGATTATTGCTTTCCCTTTTAGTTAATTGCAAGCATAAGGAAAGGGCGTTAGCAGGCTCTATCTTTAGATTGATTGTTCTATCCTTAGTTATCTCTATCCCTTGTTAAAGATAAGATACAATTAGATATTATTCTTGTTGGTTAGGATCAGATCCATACCGTCCTATTAGGGAGATATGATCTGTTTATTTAAGGAGAAAGAAACAAAGGAAAATGGCATGCTTATTTGCCGCAAGTTCCAATCTCAGGCGGTGGCTCCGAAAACAGCCAAAACTCAGGCGCACGCTGCAACGACGAGTTCATTGTCGAGCAGTCTGCGACCCGGTCATCGACCGGGAACTCGTGCTTACGAACAAGCTCTCTGCAATCTCGCAAGAGCTGAACTAAGACGGGTCCAATTTTATTAACAGATCTACTGCTCCTCTTCCGGACACTGGCCAGTGGCTGCTTCTAGCATTGAATGAGAAGCTTCCTCAAATTGTGGTTGATTTACTGAGAGCTCACATCATCACTCTTCATCATTATTTGATGTTGTTTATCATGTTGGGGTTCTCGGCACTGTTTAACTGCATCAAAGGTCCTGGACTTGGAATAGCCACAAGGTATATGTTCACTATGGCAGTTGGACGTATGCTCCGGACTGTAACATTTCTTGCTACGATTCTTCCCTCTGCAAGGCCTTGGTGTGCTGAAGCTCGATATCAAATACCTGACCATCCTCATCCTTGGGCACAGAAATATTATGCTCCATATGCTTCTGATCCAGATGTGATCCGCCGGGTTATACAAGAGGATATGCCGTATGGTTAGCTCATTCAACTTATCAGCTCTACTGATATGACTGCTTTGACCGACTTGTTGTAACTAATTTTTGTCCTATCCATATTACAGCCATTGTTCCAGATTACCCTAATGAGTATAAACCTGAGTGGGGACAGATGAGCTTCCTAGTAGATATTTTGAGACCAACTGCTGGAGAGGGGCCTTCATGGTATCATTTGCTGAAGAAAGCCAATGGTGGTTGCAGTGATCTTATGTACAGCGGGCACATGCTTGTTGCTGTCTTAACTGCTATGGCATGGACGGTATGTTATACTTTCTCTCCTCATATACCGTAACAGAACTGGGAATGCCATCTAATTATCCTTCGTTATGTCCTACTTCAACTAGAACGAATTAACTTGTCAGAGAGCCCTGTTTCATGCTATGTTACGTCAAAGGATATATGATATGTTCACCCTTTCTATACTATTTTTCTGAATATGTCATTATTCTTTAGTTTGAGAGGTGACTCCACAGCCTGTGTCACTAGCAGTATTTACTTCCTTGTAAATAAACATCATTAATCAGTTCTAGGCACTCTTCCATATGTTCCCTGGTCATCGCTGTTTTTTTTTTTTTTTGACACAAGAAGTCAGCCCAGCATTTTATTGAAAGCTAGCCATCCATACAGTGTTCAAACAAAAAGGATAAAGCAACCTGGGGTAAACCAGCTATCTGTAAGACCATAACAACTAGGATGACAGACAGATAACCAGGATAAGGATTACAAACAAAACAGAGAACCAAAAGATAGGAGTGCCAAACTCTGACATGCAGGACATCATTTCCCTCTGCTTCTGAAGTCATGAATCCAATTTTTCATCTTCTCTGTCAGGTCTTCAACCCTTCCTCGGTCCTTCTCCCTGAGTAACTGCCACCATTGCTGCATGTAGAAGAGAATTTTGTATAACACATCACGTGGAAGTTTGGGGAAGCGCTTTTCAATGGTCATCTTGTTGTGCATTTGCCAGATCGCCCAAGAGAAAGCTGCAACTGCAAAACTAAATATATTTGGATAGATACTTAGTCCCACCATCCCCCTTATCTGGAGCCAGTTACCAGTAATCCAAGAAATCTTGAAAAGATGTTGGAACTGACTTCCATCCTAAAGCGTACTGATAGAAACAACGGTCCCGATCTTTCGATGAGAAGGATAAATCTCGACTTCTGTGGAGAGTCAACGTTAGCGGCCCGACTACAACCGTCCAGGACGTTGCGCCTTAGCGACCGATACACCAACTCCAGAGGGTTATTGATCTCGCTGGTGCGTGATCAACCTGACCACGAGGGTCTGGGTTCCTGCAAGCAATTGAAGAACTAGCAAGAACAAGATAACAAGCAATCTGAAATTGCGAATATGAATATTTAATTTACAAACTGAAATTTGGAGTCTTGCAATTACGTGCGCAGGCGGTCTAATCGACACGCGTTTGCACGGACAGTAGCAAAAGCTAAACTGAATTACAAAGCAAAACTCAAGTCCTTTAGGTGGCCTATTGCCTCTATTATATAGTGGAGGGATGTAGCCAAAAACTAAACACTAAGCAAGGTGGTACTAAACATGTAGTCATGCAACTTGGGCCTTCGTGGGCCGGTGGAGGGAGGAAGTGGTGCCACACTTCATGGGCCGGTCTGAGAAGTAGTGGTGTTCCCTCCTCTATGGTGCCATGGTGGGCCTTAGTGCCTCCTTGGCCCATCATGGTTGGGCCTCCTTTCAACATGTTCTGGCCCGTGGGCCTTGGCGCCTCCTTAGCCCATCATGGTTGGTGTCTCCTTGCTTCAACATATTCTGGCCTGTGGGCCTTGGTGCCCCCTTGGTTCCTAAGGACAATAAAATCATTACAAGGATTAAATAGTATTTCATTCATTAAATTATTTGTATGCAACCCGAGGAACGCATTCACCTGGTAATTGAATTGACGTGCACGAGCTCGAGTAATTGGTCCTTGTATTGCATCATTGGTTTCAATTGGTTGTGTAAGCGTGGCCATATCCATGATAGTGATGTCCTCATCATTCTCCCCTTCTTGCATTTGAGTCGTCCTCGACTCAAGCTCATTATTTTCTCCCAAGTATAGCTTTAAATTTTGCCATGGTGGGGGTCGATAAAGCAATGCAGACGAAGTAGAGCATGCCATAAAGTGTTGCCATCTTAATGGTCCTGGCCAAGGTGGGGGTCGATGAAGCCATGCAGTTGATATAATTGCAGCAACACTTGGTGATAACCATATGTATGTATTGTTAGTTCTGTTCATGATAAGCATGGTCTCATCATCCTCCCTTTCTTGAAGTGGAATCGTCCTCGACTCCATCATATTGTCCTGCAAAATATCAGTAACAACAGGAAACAAAGCAATAGACACATTTGCAATCAAATCAATGGATCGAGAATTTCTATCAACCATATACTCCCTTTCTTGAAAACTATTATGTGGCTTGTAAACTGAACCATATGTATTTGATATGATACGATTAGTGATATGGCAATTATCAAATGGATGATATTGCTGCATAGCAAACGGAGGTTTAAAATATGAACAAATGTAAACTTGATGCACTTTATACTCTCCTTTCTCACTATTTTTGCCAATAGTATAAAAAATATTTTGCGATAACCATGATAAATCAGAATGTACAAAAAGTCTCTCCTCTAAATAATTCGGATCACACGGAACATCAAATTCAATGTAGCCTAATGTATATAAAGAAGACATCAATTTCATTTCATCATTTTCGCTTGCAATGTGATGGCATGTTTATTTTCAGCATAAGTGTCTAGTGTTTTAACAAAAGTAACATGTCCATTCGCTAGTTGTGTCACGGATATAAATGAAGTATTATCACACAACTCTTCTTTATCACAAGAAATAGCAACCAAATCATCTTGTAACAAAGCAAAATCAGCAATTGGTTCCACTAATAGTTGCTCTACGATAGCATGATTTGTGGATAGTTTTAGCTCTTCAAAATTATTTTCTCCATATGTAAAGTTCATACCTGTTACATTACCTTGTAAGTTCTCATCAGCTGTTGTAGGTGTTTCTTCAACTATTATTTCTTCACTTACACATGGGGTAGTACGGATCGTTTCTTTCTCCATATGCTCTTCTACATCATTCCCTCGATGGTGCTTACTTTTCTGCAAAATGTTAGCTACAAAAGAGGTGCAACAATGAGCGCCTCAAATGAAGCTAATGATTCTTTTAAGGATTCAGGAAGCATTTTTTTCAACTCTACAAGCACATACAACCAATTCTGAAAGAGAACTATATATTTCATCAACAAGAGCATCCTGAATTTCTTGATTAAGTCCATGTATGAACCTAAGCTCTGTTGCTTCTTCACCTTCAACTAAACCACAACACAACAAATGATTTTGCAATCGTTCATAGTATTCCTTAACGCACTTATTTCCTTGTTTCAAGCATTGGAGTCTAGTATACAAAAATTCAGTATGATATTCAGGAACATAATCAATTCTCATAAGTTTTTTCATGGCCTTCCAATTTTCAGGTTTTCTCTCTTTTCTACAAATATGCTTCCACCATGTTAAAGCATATTCATTTAGCACGCTAGCATCAATCCTAATCTTTTCATTTTTAGACAAATCATACTTGCAAAATTCTTTGTCTACTGCTATCTCCCAATTAATATAGGCATCAGGATCATATTGACCATCAAAAGTTGGAATTGTGAATTTAATCTTTCCTAGTGAATCATCACTGTCACGTACCTCACGACGCGGTGGCAAAGGACCCATGCCATGGCAATTGCGACGGAGCTGACGTTGTTGATGAGCGTCCACATCATCAACCTCGGTGTCAGCAGAATAGTCATCCTCGTTCTCACCTGCTGCACTGCCCAAGACACCATGGTTGTGGCTGTCTCGTGGAACATCAACATCATCGGCAGGAGGTGCACGCCCAAGGACATCAAGCCGCCTCAAAATCTCAGCGAGAGACGTCTCCACCGTTGCAAGCTTGTCGTTGGTGTTGATTTGAGTCGCCTCCAAACCACCTAGGCGCTCATTAGTAACCCGCACATCCTCATCAAGGCCTTCTGTGCGTAGCATCACTTGGCGCTCAAAGTGTTGGATGATGCCCTTGGTGCGAGGAGAATGTTGCACGCTATTGTCTCCAGAACCTGTCATGGCTAAACAAAACAATGGAGCCAGCAACCACAGATAATATACCCCTAGCAACTACTAGGACGTGGCTAAGTCACACTCCACTTGTTTTGTCAAGTTCTTACCAAGCTTAGCAGATGGTGACAGCAACCGACAAGGCAACAACTCCTAGAGATATGGTGTATCGATGCCAGTCACTAGTACCTGGTTGGTAGTAGTATTTGTGGAGCTATAGGTGGCTGAAACAGTACAAGGGAATGCTAGAACCGCGTTAGTCAAAACAAGCTGAGTAATCGTTCAACGACGGTACCGTGCTGGTCGTAGGCTAGACCATACTAGAGACACGAGCCTGGACACAAGAGAAATCACGGATCACCAACCGACACGCTAAAACACAAAGCAAATAGCTGGGGCTCCTTTTCTTCTATTTTTTTGGAATTTTTTTGACCAAGGGTATAAAGGTAATTAAAAGAACTTGTGCGAAATCCACGAATCACGTTCCAAGTAGAAGGGACGGTTCTTGCCAATCTTTCTAATTCACAACTTTCTTTTTTTTTTGTGCGGCTTTTTTTTTTGCACTTGCCTTTTTCTTTTACAATTAAATTGGCAGACACCGGAAACAAAAGAAATATCCCTTCTAATCTCGGAATGTAAAACGGATCTAACTCGGTTTCCTTTCCAACCAAAACTCGACGTGACGGTGATGGCAGCGGTGATGAAAAAAAAAACGTGACAAGAACTCGAAACTCTAAGGGCTTAGACAGTAAAACCAGCAACCGATTTGATGATGCAACCGAAAACTCAACAAGTAAAAACTACACAGCAATAACGGAAGGCACAAATTGTTTTGGACAGTAGGACTAATCCCTATATTTTTTTTGGATTTTCTGGACTATAGGTAAAAAAAATACAGAATTAGAAATCTCTCACCGATCAAACTGGCGCTCTGATACCACTTGATAGAATCAACGGTCCCGATCTTTCGATGAGAAGGATAAATCTCGACTTCTGTGGAGAGTCAACGTTAGCGGCCCGACTACAACCGTCCAGGACGTTGCGCCTTAGCGACCGATACACCAACTCCAAAAGGGTTATTGATCTCACTGGTGCGTGATCAACCTGACCACGAGGGTCTGGGTTCCTGCAAGCAATTGAAGAACTAGCAAGAACAAGATAACAAGCAATCTGAAATTGCGAATATGAATATTTAATTTACAAACTGAAATTTGGAGTCTTGCAATTACGTGCGCAGGCGGTCTAATCGACACGCGTTTGCACGGTCAGTAGCAAAAGCTAAATTGAATTACAAAGCAAAACTCAAATCCTTTAGGTGGTCTATTGCCTCTATTATATAGTGGAGGGATGTAGCCAAAAACTAAACACTAAGGAAGGTAGTACTAAATATGTAGTCATGCAACTTGGGCCTTCATGTGCTGGTGGAGGGAGGAAGTGGTGCCACACTTCATGGGCCGGTCTGAGAAGTAGTGTTGCTCCCTCCTCTATGGTGCCATGATGGGCCTTAGTGCCTCCTTGGCCCATCATGGTTGGGTCTCCTTGTTTCAACATGTTCTGGGCCCATGGGCCTTGGCGCCTCCTTGGCCCATCATGGTTGGGCCTCCTTTCAACATGTTCTGACCCGTGGGCCTTGGCGCCTCCTTAGCCCATCATGGTTGGCGTCTCCTTGTTTCAACATATTCTGGCCCGTGGGCCTTGGTGCCCCCTTGGTTCCTAAGGACAATAAAATCATTACATAGATTAAATAGTATTTCATCCATTAAATTATTTGTATGCAACCCAAGGAACGCATTCACCTGGTAATTAAATTGACGTGCACGAGCTCGAGTAATTGGTCCTTGTATTACATCATTGGTTTCAATTGGTTGTGTAAGCGTGGCCGTATCCATGGTAGTGATGTCCTCATCACGTACTCTAATGCAGCACCAAGCAAATTTTGATATTGCACAGTTAAAGATGATGTGGTCAGCCGTTTCAGGATGCCCACAGAGGACACAACTAACACTTTTCTTCCATTGCATCTTCTTTAACTGAACCGCAGTTTGTATCCTGTCTTGGAATACTTGACATAGGAAGATTTTAATAACTGGTCATTGCTATTTTAATATCATTACATTCTTGCGGTTTCTATTCTGTCTTACGGTGGAGACTTCAGCTTGCCATTGTCTATTTTCCTTCGTCAACATGAGCCTCCCCTCTTCATTTGGACAAATTTGAGTTAATTTATTTATTCATCTATTACTCAAACAAATGTCCATCTTACCTCCTTGTCTGTCCATGTTGCACTCGCAGGAAGCATATGGGGGCTGGATTTCTGTTGTGATATGGTTCCTTGTCCTGCACAGTGCCCAGAGGGAGAAACGGGAACGCCATCATTACAGTGTTGATTGCGTTGTAGCAATCTACATCGGAATCCTCTTGTGGAGGATGACTGGGTTCATCTGGTCTGCAAGAGACACCAATCGAACCAGAAGGCTTGCTAAGCTGGACAAGGTTCAGAACAGACTATTCCGTGCTGTGAAGGACTCAGACATCATTCAAATAAGGGGCCTGCTAAATGGAGTTGAGCTGGCTGACCAAGAAAAGAAGGGCTTCTCACAGCACGTCATCTTTTCCTTCGCCGCATCTATGATTGTTTTCACCCTCTTGTGTGTGCTCCTCGCATTCACGCTAACCAGTGATGGGTGATTTCTTGGCATCCTGCCATTTTCCATTTTTTGTTACCAGGTGACGTATTTTAGTCAGTGTTCCTGGTATTTTTATTTATGTTTATGTCGAATAAGAACTTAAGAATTGGGATTGTACCAAGTAGTTGTTTTAGCAGGGTACTCAGCACCTACTTGTTTTTTAAGCAGAACATGTAGGTGTTGTTGATAAAAGAACGACTCAATCTAGTGTTTAAAAAAAAACTCTTTTTTTCCTTTTTGGTGACTAGAATAGAGCTTCCATAGTGGAAAGCATGAATAAACAAGTCTGATTCTTTACTGAGGAAATGTTCAATAAAACTTTGCAGCTTTGCTGTTGAGATGGTGGTGGTGGCCGGAGGAGTTTAAAATGGGGAGCTTGTGGGTAGTAGATGCAATAATGCATTTTCGGTCCAACGAATTGGTAGATCTTCTATTGGCAGCCTGACCTGGAACATGGATATGGACCAAAGAATGTGGCCGCTGTGTTATAAATCAATCAAAAGAAGATGACTGGGTAAAATATGCTAAATTCTAGACATTGTCAAGCTAAGCTTCAAATGCCGCTCTCAATTGTTTGCGATATGATTTGAAAGGCAGCTCAACTCAGAAAATATATCGTCATCCAACTCGCAACTATAGTGCTCCTGGCGAAGCATGTTATCAATGTAAATTTTTCCGGGTGTGCACGTCGAGAGATTTCATATTCCATAATATAAATCGCAACATGCAAATGTTAGCTAGTTTCAGAGATGACGCCTATTTTTATCAGCTCTGTGATGCAGGCCGAAACCAGGGGCGTTTTGATCCAAGACAATCCTCGAGCTGCGCAAGGCATGCATTCAGACCCATTGAAAGCGTCCGAAAGTGATTCATGTTTTTGTCCGTTCTAGCAACAAATGCAGGTTTGTTCGGTGTGACATGTATGGACGTACTTCTAATCCTGCATTTTGAGAAAGTTCGTCTGCAGATCTGGGAATGACTTCTCCCAATGACTCTCTTCTACCGCGTATGCTTGGTCTGGGTCCAGAATTAAGCCGTTCTTGATGAATCATGGACTAAAATCCTGCATGCTTAGCTCTGAAGAAACTGAAGAAACGGAAATTCTGATGCGTTGCTTTTGTTCTCTCTTGTTGTCTCCATCCGGACTGATACAACCGGGGAGGTACTTAGTATGGCAAACAACCAATTTCTACCTAATTGCGTGTCACCATTTTCTAATCAGAAAAACTATTAAACGGTATACCATTGCAACGATATAGTACTGAAACTTATGAAACTCGTGAAATTTGTACAGTGAAACTAATGAAACTTAGCATTAAAATTGATGAAACATGAAACTCATGAAACTAAATACTAAAACTCATGAAACCAGCACTGAAACTGATAAGTTTCATAAGTTTTATGGCTATACCATAAGAACGGTATGCTGTTCACTAGTCCCACTCTTTTCTAATCCGTGGCAGATGCTAACAACCGTCGTCCATCGAAGGTTAACGCGCCCTTGGATCTTGAATTTCTTCGAGGCGAAGGGTTGGTTTGCCGTAGCTATCATACGACTTCGTCGCTTTCTGGCAGATGAGCGGTTGTAACAAGGGATAAAAAGGCCACAATTTGGTAGGATGAATGTTGAAAACGCTGTGCATTCGAATGCCCACCGCGTTGTGTACATTCATTTCAATTATATATACTTATTAGTTGCCGCCTGGCTGGTTTCATTTGGATCTTGTGCTGCGCGACGCGGTAACCATGAACAGGTCCCTCTCTAAAGGGATCCAGATCATCGATTAATAGCTGATCCTGGTGTAACATATATCTCCCTAAGCACGTTTCTCGTTTCTATCGTGCCGAGTATTCCCTCTGTCCAAATTTATAAGCCTTATTCTTTAATGATCTTATCCATAAATATAAACCTTGTATTTAGATTTAATGAGATATTTCCTTGTACTCCACCCTATTTATTCTTTGCTAATTATATGCATTTATTCATTACCACCCACACTGCCACAAATTAAGCATATACTATCTTTCATCTTCAAAGATAATTAAGTAGTGGTATCTAAGTTATTTTCTCTCGTGTTTTTTTCAATTTCAATACAATATCAATTCTTATGCAAAGTGAAAATATACATGTATTTTTTTTGGAGGAGGGAGCAGTGAGTTAATCCACGTAATGCGAACTCACGATGCCACACCGCCCAAATTAAGAAATCCATGGGCCGTAATTAAAGTCTAAACCACCCCAAGTGCAGTGCCATTAATTGGACCGAAGTATGCTGCTAGCTCCTCCCTATAAATACCTGTGCTTGTCCGGTTCATCGTATTATCCATCGCCGCTCAAGAACACGGCTCGACTCGTCTTCTTAATTCGAGAGCTCTGGTTCTTCCTGATCAGCTAGCTAGCCATGGCTGAGGAGCAGCAGCAGCACCGCCACCACCTGTTCCACCGCCACAAGGACGGGGAGCAGGAGAGCCCCGCGGAGGTGGACTACGAGAAGAAGGAGAAGCACCACAAGCACATGGAGCAGCTCGGCCAGCTCGGCGCCATCGCCGCCGGCGCCTACGCTCTGGTGAATTAAGCTCGTTTTTTCCCGTCAATGCACCTGCATGCGTACCTTAATTAGTACTATTTCCGATGAGCTGAGCAGATCAGCTATAGCTAGCTCCTGACGCGTACGTACAATTTGCATGGCGCGCAGCACGAGAAGCACAAGGCGAAGAAGGACCCCGAGAACGAGCACGGGCACAGGGTGAGGGAGGAGATCGCGGCGGTGGCCGCCGTGGGCTCCGCCGGCTTCGCCTTCCACGAGCACCACGAGAAGAAGGACGCCAAGAAGCACGGCCAGCACTGAGCTGCGACGCGACCTAGATCGCTCGCTGCCGGCGTGGTTAATTAATAAATCGATCAGTCAGTTACTAAGCCGTCGATGCATGATTCTGCTTCCTCGTTGCGTATACCGAATTTTTTTTTATATGTAGGTAAAACGATAATCGTAATTAAATATATATATATATATATATTTAACTTTCTTTCTTGTTTTTCCTATAAACAAAAAAATCGGTTGCGTATACGTGTGCGTGGTGTGAGGCCACGGACCGCTGGTTTCATTTCCTGCGTGCTATATATATAGGCATGCCTTCTGCTCTGTACCTGGCCACTGAGTTTGAAATAAGTTCATTTGCAGTACTGCACAGTTTGTGTAATATTTATTATATTTTCTTAATTGATTTCCTCTTAATTCTATGGTGGTAGCGACAAGACTTGAACGTATCCGAAACGCCAGGACATCCAAATTGTCTGGAAGAGAAAATAGCGTGTTAATTAGTGTTATCTGCATGTTTACGGTACGAGTGATTGGGTGGGAAAGAAGGGACGAATCAATCAATACATCCAAATTGTCTGGAAGAGAAAATAGCGTGTTAATTAGTGTTATCTAGTTATTCGGCGGCCTCCGGACGCCAGGACATCGCAGCCTCAGTCTCGGCGGCCTGCCCTGGCCGGACCGGGAGACGATCGTCGAACGGCAGCCGGTCGGAGTTGGTCTACCGCATGCGGCCTTAAAATAGGGACGGAGTCGCCTCCCGAACAGGGTGGACGACTGTCCGAGTTTACTAACAATAAGCAGTAAAATTTTAGTATAGTTCGGTCAATGTCAAGGAATTTTTTCTTAAAATATATCTTTTTTTATTTAAATTGCAAAAATATGTCTTGATTCAAAAAATTTACAAAAATATACCCGTCGCCAATTCAAATGGCGACAGAGACTTCAACCTTGTCGACTAAATGAATCTACGACAAAATAATCCGTCGGTCAAATTCAATCCGTGACAAAACAGTCTCTGTCGCCAATTCCTCTATCACCATTTCAAATGGCGACAGAGGTATATTTTTGTAAATTTTTTGAATCAAGGTATATTTTTGCAATTTGAATAAAAAAAACATATTATTTTAAAAGAAAATTCCAATGTCAAGTATCATAAAATCCACGTCTTCCTAAGAATGTTCTTGGCCGTAATTAGACTTATTCAGACTTTCAACATTTCGTAGTTCCGTCACTACTGAAAATTACTTCCTCCCGTAACAAATAGCTGTCATTTTGAATATAAATTTAGTCAAACTTTTAAAACTTTGATTATCAATATTTTTTTAAATATTTAAATTGAATACATAAAAATCATATATGTAGATTTATCTTGAAAAGTACTTTCATAATATTACAATTTTATTGTATTTTATTAATATATTATAATAAAAATTAATAGTCAAAGCCATGTCGTAGATTCATTTAGTCGACAAGGTTGAAGTCTCTGTCGCCAATTGAAATGGCGACAGAGCCTCTATCGCCATTTCAAATGGCGACAGAGGTATATTTTTGTAAATTTTTTGAATCAAGGTATATTTTTGCAATTTGAATAAAAAAACATATTATTTTAAAAGAAAATTCCAATGTCAAGTATCATAAAATCCACGTCTTCCTAAGAATGTTCTTGGCCGTAATTAGACTTATTCAGACTTTCAACATTTCGTAGTTCCGTCACTACTGAAAATTACTCCCTCCCGTAACAAATAGCTGTCATTTTGAATATAAATTTAGTCAAACTTTTAAAACTTTGATTATCAATATTTTTTTAAATATTTAAATTGAATACATAAAAATCATATATGTAGATTTATCTTGAAAAGTACTTTCATAATATTACAATTTTATTGTATTTTATTAATATATTATAATAAAAATTAATAGTCAAAGCCATGTCGTAGATTCATTTAGTCGACAAGATTGAAGTCTTTGTCGCCAATTGAAATGGCGACAGAGCCTCTATCGCCATTTCAAATGGCGACAGAGGTATATTTTTGTAAATTTTTTGAATCAAGGTATATTTTTGCAATTTGAATAAAAAAAACATATTATTTTAAAAGAAAAT
Organism: Rhipidocladum racemiflorum; assembly: GCA_036346355.1. Classification (NCBI taxonomy): domain Eukaryota; kingdom Viridiplantae; phylum Streptophyta; class Magnoliopsida; order Poales; family Poaceae; genus Rhipidocladum; species Rhipidocladum racemiflorum. Next base: position 30,565,415 of record CM070571.1, read on the forward strand.
TCCAATGTCAAGTATCATAAAATCCACGTCTTCCTAAGAATGTTCTTGGCCGTAATTAGACTTATTCAGACTTTCAACATTTCGTAGTTCCGTCACTACTGAAAATTACTCCCTCCCGTAACAAATAGCTGTCATTTTGAATATAAATTTAGTCAAACTTTTAAAACTTTGATTATCAATATTTTTTTAAATATTTAAATTGAATACATAAAAATCATATATGTAGATTTATCTTGAAAAGTACTTTCATAATATTACAATTTTATTGTATTTTATTAATATATTATAATAAAAATTAATAGTCAAAGCCATGTTTTAAATATTGTGTCGATTCTAAAACGAGAACTGTTTGTGACCGGGGGGAGTATTAGATTTGCCATGCCATGGACGGCGTGGGAAGCCCACCTCGATTATGCCCTGTAAGCAGTACCATACCCCAGGTTGGAGGCTAGGGGAGAGGGTCAGCCCGGCATCACGCTCCCATTAACATCTGTACGATACCACATTAGACATAGCATCGCTCCTCCTCCTTCTCCCATAGCACCACAAAATCGTCGCTGCTTGTGCAGCTAGCCCTGCTTCCTTCTCCACTCCACCGCCGCCTCCACTGACAGTGTCCTCAGCACGGTACGCCACCCCTACCCTTTCTCAATCTTCCCCCAAAATTAGCTCCATCCCCAATCTCCTCACACCATAGAGCCCAAGATCACGGAGGTGACGCCGCCGCTCCCTCCATTCCCCAAAGCATCCTCCATCCCCTCATCTCAGACTCTCAGCAAGCCCTAGAGCTCCATATGCCACCACTTCCTCGCCGGACTCAAGCTCGTCCTCGTCACCGGCATCCATGGCAACACCAGCATTCTCCCTTCTCATTATTCCCCTGCCCTCTTCTTCAAGTCCGGCACATTGTCTCATATCTGTTGCAGCAAAGTAGTGTACAACACTATAGCAGAGTCACCGTGCACGTATGTATTGTAGCATTGTAGTGCAGTGTTTGATCTTATCCATTCATTTCCGAATTGGATTGGCTGAGATTTGTTTGCCTTAAAGCAATGTGTTGTAGCTCTCCCTCCGTCTTTGTTGATGTTTTCCCTTTTAATACAAGTTACACAAATTTTAAAGCAAACAAAGGGTAAGTAATCATCATCTACCATTCGTTCATACATTAATATTTGTATAACTTTAAAAAGAAAAAGCATAGAAGCACTTCTTAGAAAGAAGAGGATCTACTTCCAGCAACACGAGCAACGCATGGTTGCGGTGTTTCTGCTTTCTCTCTCCTCTCAACTCGCTTCGCGTTTTCCTTTCCTTTCATGTAAGATCGACGCACTAGGGCAATTTTTGACAAACTAATGACGACCTCTAGTACTTGAATTATATATTAAAAAAGTCCTAAAATTCGTGTGTGCTAAAATACTCCTCCCCTCATGCCACGAATACATATTATTTTTTTTATATCGATACGGTCTGCAAAACGCATCGTTGACCACTGGAGTAATTTAAATTGTAATATATTGATCAAACCAAAAATATTTTTTAAGATAAATCTATACCTATGATTTTTATACATCTAATATAAATGTTTTTAAAAGATATTAATAGTTAAAATTTTAACAGTTTGACCGAACACAATTCAAAACGCAATTTATTTGCTACCGGAGGGACTACTACTCGAGTCAAGGTAAACACCCATATTTCCATAGTTTATTTTCTTCTTCTTCTTCTTCTTCTTTCGCGGGCATTTGTTTTTACCGTGTTTGGGAAAAATTGGTCAAATAAACCACAGAGAAATTGAAATTGAAATTATGACCTGCAGGTAAACGAAATGTGTTGAATGCCACCGGTTTCCGCCAGATGGAGTGGCTTCCGCCGTGCGAGGCGGCGGAAAGGGCGTTTCCGCCGTGCCATCTGGCTTCCGCCATGGAAGGTGGCGGAAAGGGGAGGGTTTCGGCCGTGCGGGGTGGCGGAAGCCGGCTGGGGTGGCGGAAGGGGGGTTCGGCCGTGCAAGATGGCGGAAGCCGGCGCGCAGAACGATCCGAAAATTCTTCTGATCACCTCTGAGATAGGATCCGAAAATAAAAATTCAAACCTTGCCTAGTGGTGAAAGTTGTTCATTTGCCTTTGGCTCTAACAAGCTCTCACCCGTAACCATTCATTAATTATTTTCTTTTCATTGCCTTCCTCTCTCTCATGTTGTTTTTTAAGGGTATAAAGACATACATAACACACATGTGTATTCACTATGCATATTGAAAATTTTAGAGAACTAGAGTCTCCGTAGCGTAGAAACACACTCTCTCATAAAATGCGCACTTGTATGTACTTATCTCTAATTTATTTAGATACAGATAAAGATCAAACTGACGACCAATCACGACCACAGTAGCTCACGAACCAATCAAGCTAGGCCTCGTCCTCCTCTGAGTCCTCTCTCTCTCTCTCACGTAGTTGGAGGAAAAATTGAGCAAATAAACTACAGTCGAATTGAAATTGGAAAAATAACCCGCAATGAAATGTAATTCGGTGAATGCCTGTAGTTTCCGCCAGAGGAGGTGGCTTCCGCCACGTGATACTTCCGCCGTGCGGCCCGGCGGAAACGGTGGCTTCGGCCAACCCATGTGGCGGAAGCGAGACAGGAGGGAGGGAATTAGGGGGGTTCCGCCGTGAGGCGTGGAGGAAAGGAGGGCTTCGGCCAGGTGAGGTGGCGGAAAGGGGTGAGGAGGTCTAATGATTGCTGATTGCTGTTGAAGTTCGATGACGATGATGAATTGGGAAAAATTGAGGAAATAGATCATGTTAAAATTTGACGAAATAGATCATGTTAAAATTTTCCTGTTAAAAAAAATACGAAATCATCAATTGTGTGAATAATAATGAATGGAAGATATATTTTATGTGGATAATAAAGAATAAATGCATATAGACAATAAATATAGATATAGAAGGAAAGATATAATTAAATATGCATACTCGTTTTATATTTGGGACTAGACCATTATAAGTAATATATAAGTTATTTTTCACCGTACCTTTTTAAGTTTTACCATAACGTTAATCTTTAACCCAAAAGCAAAGTACATCTCATATTTATATTTATAGGTGGAGATAACCTCTTTTAAAAAGAAACAAGCCATTTAGGCGGGAAACTGGCACGTCCGGCCCTGTCCAGCAAGCCATTTAACCCAAATAATTTTCTCGAGACTTCGTGTAGTTATCCTCAAAGATGGGCAGAAATAAGAATGTACTGAATTGCATATGGCTTAGAAATGCTAAACAGCAATGGCATGTATGGCACACACACTCTACCGAGTATACCGGACTAAACCTAACATGCCTTAGGGAAAGGGAAGAACAACAAGGGCCCTTCTCGTACACTTTACTGAGTGCACCGAGGATATTTCCCCTTGCGCAACCCATCGGTGCTCGCCCGACTGCCCTAGCCGCCTCTCGCGCTTCTGTCACGCTCGGCCTCCCGCTCGGCCGCCAGCGCCGCTGCTCGGCCTCCTCTCTGCGCATTTGTTCGGCAACCTTCATGCGCTTCTCCTCCTCCTGCCGCTCCACGACACTGCAGCTCTACCATAGCTCTGCGATGCGATTACTCCCAATTCCGCATCCTCTCCATCTCAGGAGTCTGCTCCGCGTCGTAGAATTTGATGAACTCGCATAATGGAGGCTGCAGTTGGTGCCAACAGATGGTATAACAGTTGTTAAGGTTTTGACGGTTTGATGCAACAAAGAATGCGAGTACGAACATACCGGGCTCCTCCGCCACAGATCGGCATCCCCAAAGATTTTTCTGAGTCGTGGTTGCGGCAGCTCCAAAGACTCATACCGTAAGTGTATGAATTGTCTCTGATTGCCGAAGCGGCAAGGATCCGTGATAGGCACATGGGGACCTCCGTGTCGCCGGGGCCGATTGGACAATCTTTGTGCCTTGGGGGCGAAGGAACTCCATTGGCACCGGTTGGTTGGCCGGCGAACTTGTGCTTCGTGGTTTGGATTGCTTGCTTCGTGTGAGTATTCGGAGGCGAGCACCGGGCTTAAATAGCCCGCCACCACCAAACGAGAGAATCGAGCAAAGCGACAAGATCAGCTAGAATGCTTTGTACAGTTTTACCGATGACAAAAGTGAAAAAAGTTAACAGCGTGCTTTTGATATGACATGGCAGCATGCTTTTACAGCTTTGACAAGAATGCTTTTACAGCTTTGACAAAGAATGCTTTTACGACTTCTGAGATGACATCGACCTTCATTTGGACTATTTGCCATTGTTGTTTTCAGCGTGTTGTCATATCGGCCTTCTCAGCCTTTTGGCATATCACAATTGTCAGCCATTTGTCATATCACCTTTAGGACTATTTGCCATTGTTGTTTATTTTTGATACGTTCATTTGTCATATCGCTTTTTTCATCGTTCTGTCATATCATCATATTCAGCTTTTTAATATCAGCTAGTATACGAAAGAACACAAGTTTGAATGACTGTTGTCGGTGAATATGATATTACATACATGTAATAAAAAATATGCTCCATTCAACCGAAAACATAACTTCGAATAACTTGGTGAACATAACAGAAAGCTTCATAATAGTACAAAGTGCATTACGATACAACAGAAACACATAATAGCATTGGAACAAAGTACAATAGGGAGAACAACTATCCCAACATTTCTTGTGAACAAGAACTAACATACAAATGGATGCACGGTAGAGCGGCTTTAGAACTTTCCAGAATCATCACTATCATAAAATTCCACACCCTCTTCTTCGAAAAACTCCCAACGGTCACGTTTGTAGTCTTGAGCGCTATGGCCTTGAAGAGGAACAACCAAATCAGGGCTTACAGCTTCGTGGTTATCTTCTACGGCGCGCTCGAGGAAGCGATCATACGCTTCACGGTTTTCTTCTTGTTCAGGCCGAACTCCCTCTCTCTGCGGTAATTCTCGTACCGTTAGCATGTTAAGTTCCCGCGCGAGATCCGTCCTCTGCTCTACCATTGGAAGCGTCCTGTTTAAAGATGTCGGTGTATTTATATCGTCTGCCCACTGCTGATATTGGCATCCCGTGGGCTACACGACAGTGTTAACATGGTTATACCAAACTCGAGCAGGAGAGTACTCATGAAAACATGAAGAAAACGAAAAATCGTAGAGACGTACAGAGAAATTAGGGCATCTATAATACGCCCGTTCGTTATTTTCTGTAGTGGTGGAGTACCAGGTGTGGACTTCCACATGACAGTTAGGGCACATTACCCGCCCTGCATTGGCAACCACTGAGCTCGACGCCTTCGACATGGTTTGGATAGAACCGACGAACACTTAAGTCGGTATCTACACGAAGCAAAAACATCAATAAGAAGCATAATAAGTACAAAATAATGTGTACTGAACCAAGAACACAACAATGTGACTCACCGTACAAAATAACTTTTGTAAATAATACCTGTGGAACAAGACGCCGAAATAAAATATTGGAAAAAAGGAAAGCTAAACTACCAGTTCTCCTCTTTGCGCTCTGGGTTTTCTCAACTCAATCCAAACTTTATGAACACGGAGCAATGTATCGCGTTTGCCTGATAGAAGTGCAGACGGCCTTGCAATTTATAGGCAGGGAGCGAGGGAGAAACGAGACAGCTGGCGGCACATCACCGTGCGGGGCGAGGGGCCAAGACAAAAAATCGGCACGTGGCAGCGTTTGCAGTGCGCTCAAGGGGGGGTCTGGCTGCAGCTGGCAGTGGCTTGGGAGTGGCCACCAGTTGGCGGAGCATTAGCGCGCGAGGTGGGGGCCTGGCTGAACAGTAACATTGCAAAACCGCAGCTTCTCGTCGCGGTATTTTTATTTCATTTTGAAATTGAATATCCGCGTCCCCGACAGAAAGAAAGAATCCAGAGCATCGGATTCCCTTGCGGTATGGGTCGTGTTTGATATCGACAGATGCATGCAGCTTTGTAGCTGGTAGGGAGGTGCGGTCGAGGCTTTGGCGACTAAGCTTTAACCAGGCGACTCAGGCGATTAATGCGCCACGCATGCATTTGGGTTTGTCTTGTGCTGCATGGTAGTTCGTCTACCAAATAGCAAATCTGCTACATTCGGCCTTAAAAATATCTTCTGACATGCTTTCTTACGGGCCGAAAATCCTTCATCGTTAGGGTTTGTGCGCTGTAATACTTAGGTAATATCTGGCGTTGAGATTCTGTCATGAATTAACTTGATGCGACGTATCACGCATCGATGTCGCTTTCACCCACCAAAAGCCGGAAGCGCTGGCGAGAGGGAATCGATTGGCGAGGCATCGCTTGTCGCTACGCGGTGGGGCCTGGCTATAGCTTAGCTGCGGTGGCGATGGGCAACAGTGGCGGCACATTAGCGTCTTGGCGAGGGGCCGGACAGAAAGCTACACGTGGCAGCATCGGATTCCTTTGCAGCTGTGCCTATGCATCGATTCTAGCGGCTAAGTTTCGCATCAATTAAGTTTTAGCCGCTCTTAAGGTCAATTCCATGCTTCAGTTAATGTCCTAAACTGCCACTTAGGAGTATCCCAAGCTTAACCAAAAGTTTAGAGCCAAAAATTTCAGTCCGCACTTATGACTTTCAACCAACTTTGGAGCATTGTAACTGGCAATCTATAATGACTTAGAGTGCGCGGGTTACATGGTTGCGAAGTAAAAACATTTCTCTATATAGTGGTGGAGTCATCTCGCCAATCCGGTGTTAAACACTGATTTTAAACTTGGCTCAAAAAGTGAATCTAGCGCTGTTTTTTGGCCAGATTTTTGGCTCTAAGTTTTCTGCGAATTAGAGCTACTTAGAGGCCGAATTGGAGTTTACATTTGCTTAGGAAGTTGTAGAGGGTGAAATTATCTAGCATCTCCAACTGGAATCAATCCATTTGGACATTCCATTAGAAAGTTATGCTGTTTTTAGTTTCGACTGTCCGAAATGGACGAAATTGGTGAATTGGATATTGAGCTGCGAATTTGAATTTATTGGAGGCCGAATTTGGAAAAAATTTTGCCTGAGAACTTGTATGGAATTTCGAGTACATTTCAAAAATGTATTTGTTCCCTTATTTTGGATTAATTTTGAGTAAGTTATGCCGGTTTGAAGTAGTGCCCAGATTTCAAAAAAAAAAAAAGAGAGAAGCTCAAAATCCCCAATTTCGAATTTTGTCTTCAATACTGCAAATGGGCTCAAAATAGCAGCATCGCATAATTTATTGCAAGAAATAGGAATATTAGTCAACACGTAGCAAATATTTATTGATTGCATTGTTAGTGTTAGAAAAAGGTACATACACCCCAACGACAATCACTGTCCCCCAGCTCCCCATCTACTATCATATGCACTAGGGGTGTAATGTTGGGGTTCACGTCTTACTCTTGTCCTCGCTGCTGCGACGGTCCAACTCGTCTGCTGGCCGCGCCATCTGGTCATCCTCGTCGGTCTTTGGCGGGCGACAACATATCTTTGATCCATGTAAATATTCCATCCTGCAAATGGGCTGGCTGCGGTGCGGTGGTAGTGGTGTCTGGTCCAACTGCGGAACCACCCGTCGAAGATAACCGCTAGATACTCCGGCTGAGTCGGGGCGTGGGTATGAGGTACAAGACGCTTGCGACAAGCTAGATAATCCATAGTCGGCACCAAATGTCTCGATGAACGCATTGTCGAAGGCCCGCCGCTTTCCTTCATTTTGGGGAGCGTTACGCCTGTATCCAAATGTCTCGCTGGGAGCCGAACATGTCGCCGCCCATCCCGATCGGTGGAGTCGATGGGCGATTCATATCGAGGCCCTGTGACGTCTCTCCCGTTGGATGGGGCCCGGTGACTGGCGTGAACGCTGAGCGCCGTTGGCTATCAGCACCATGTGCTGATGTGGATGCCCGTGCCGGCTGTGTCGGTGCCGCCTGGGAAACTGGTAGAGGATACCTCATGGACATTGACCTCAAGGGTGGGGACGAATGCTGGGGGGTTGGATCGGCCGCCTCATCATAGCTTCTTCGTGTGGCCGACCGGTGACCTCCAACTGCCCGAATGGCAGATCGCAAACGATCCCCCGCCCTGCGAAAGAAACCACGCCTAGGATTTCCACTATGCTGACCCTGATGCCCAGTTTGCGTAAACATTTCGTCCGCCTCGTCCTGTAAGTTTGCGGACTCCTGAGTCTGTGTAGGAATACATCGTTCTGTTAGTACATATCGATGTCCAAGCTGTACATGCTATCGAAAGTATTTAAACACATATGGGAGTCTGTACACGTACCAGCCTGTGAACTCTCTCGGCGTAGTCCTGCACATAGTTTTGTGCTTGTTCGTGGGCTTGCCGTGCAAGAAGAACACACCTTGTTCGAGGCCTGTACCAGTCGAGGTAGGCCCAGTACTCAGTGCCATTGTAAGGCCCAGTTGGCTCGTACACATCGGCCGTAGCTGACTCCAGCCATCGCGTGATGTGTGCTTGATGTACGACTCTCCAGTCGTAGTTGTGGCCTTGTGAGCTCCTCCTGAAAATTTAGCTTACATGCCGTTAGTCCAATATGATGATAACTATAGTGGGACTTCAGAAATGTAATGTTGATTTCAGCTTACCCATGCGACGGACCGGCGGATCGTGGGGGGGGTGGAGGAATCAACTGTCGACGACCAAACTGTCGTTGCACACGCTCTGGTGAGTACACCTCGACAGCATTCATGCACACTAGGTGGCATTGCGTGAGCCAGTACGCTTCGTCTTGGTTGCATGCAAATGATATGCGTCCTCCTGCTGCTACTCGTGCATGCGATCGTAGGAGAACGGGTCCCAATCGACGTGATCCTGGGTCAGAAAGTCCAGGTCGGCGACGACGCGCATGTATGACCCGCGATCAACTTCTTGCGCCCAACGCAACCTAGCGTGCATGTATATGTAACCAAAAGTTGGACGCAGCAGCTGGGGTACATCATCAGCCACAGGCACTGGGTAGTAAGGGTTGTCCACTCTTGGACGAGACATGGGAAGGTAAAACCATGACCAAAGCTGCAGAAGATACGGACAACCCGTCAAGATGGAGCTCAGGTCTTTGTCCGTGCACGCAGCGTCACACAAGGCACGATAGGTGTCCGCTAGAACCGCGGATCCCGGTGAAACCCTCGTGGTGCGCCCCCGTTCGCGCATCCATGGCTAGCTGCCGGCAACCCACACAAGATGTGTAGCAACGTTGTCTCCATTTGTGTGCGTGAACATCACACCCCTAGGAGTCCGAGTAGGTACACTTCGTGAGTGTCTGCTCACGGTTGCCAGTCCGCGTCTCTGGGCAAGCTTGGAACTCTTCCAATCGACGCAACCATGAGAATGACACCCTGGTCGCTCCCATGGTACTCCACCCCGAACCTACTGTTTCATTTAATCATGTCAGGCCTTTAAAATTTTGATTGAGTGGTGCTGATTAAATGCAATATGTATATGTTACCTGTTCTCTAGGTAGTGGTGCCATGCCACTCGCTCGCTTTGCAACAACAAATGGTTGGCCCGCAATAGGAAGCCACTGTAATCAACGCCACATCTCGTAGGGTGATAGTCATCTCCCCAAGCGGCAGTGGAAAGTATGCGTCTGGTCGCCAACGATCAACAAGGGCTATCAAAAGTGCAGCGTCTAAAGCCGGAAGAGGAGTCCGTCTTCCACGGCCCATGTTTGCCCCATTCATAAGCTTCGCAAATGGGAGCAGCCCGCAATGTGCAAGTGGGACATCGAATCTGCCGTCAAGAATTTTCAGCTGCCGGGATCCCCTTAGACGCATGGCATGAAGCTGGAGAGGAAGATGGTATATCAGACGGAAAATATTAATGTGCATGAAAACCATGAACTTATGTAGTGTGTCTTACAACCTCTTCACGTCGCGCCAATTTCCTGGCCCTATGCTTTGAGTCGATTTGTTCGTGGAGCAACTCTGGCAGTGCCATTTTGGTGGCCGCTTCCCGTTACCTTCAAGAAAAATAAAGATGAGATTACTCCATAAGGAAAAATTTATCATCATCCTATTGAAATAAGAAGGCAACACAATGACATAAAAAAATTTCTCCATTTATTTTCTATATCGTACGCAAGCGGCACCTGACATGGACATAAGTTCGCACTTATACAATATTCGAAATAGCTCAATTGCGACATTAAGGCCTATTAGGGCATGCTCTGCGGTCATGGCCCGGCTGCCTGCATTTTCCACAAAGCCGCAGACCAACACCACCTTTTGAAGAATCCATGTCGCCCCTAAGTCGCGATGACGATGTCCTTCCTGGTTTATCCCGCCGTCGAAGGAACGGATGCCACGCATGAGGGGCCACCATGTCCTCAGAGCTACGATCGCCAAAGTTTCTCATTTTTGGCTGCCACGTGTTTCGTATAGCTTGCATTCTGTAGTACGGGGACACAAACTGGGCTCCCGTGTTGCCACCAAGCTGACGACAGGCGGCAAGCACGTGGGAGCACGGAATATGCTCCAAACGGGGCTTGTAACAAGTGCAATGAGCCTTGTCCGCTCCAATCCAACACGTTTGGACGGTGTCGCCCGCGATATACCCCGAGGCATATTTCCTCCTACATGAAATCTTGAATTCGTTCCGCACGGGATCGAACAACTGCGCCAAATGAAATTGTGCCTTCAAGCGGCGCTTCTCTAGAAGAGCTTCGACACGCGGTGCAAATGTGGACTCCGATTGTTCACTGCGGCCACGGTCTCGGAAGTACTCCATGGTCCGATAAAAGTGAGCTCAATTATTGAGCATATGGGCAGCCCACGGACCCTCTCGTAACGTTGTTGTACGACTCACGATGTTCGTGGTCATCACCATGTAACTGAAAATGCAATACACTTCAATTAGAGAACGGGACATATTCGGGTATATAATAGAATATTACTTCTTACCGCGGCGCCAGGCGTGTCGTGTGCCGATGCCCATCTCTCCGCCGGTTTGCGGCGATCCATCTGCTGAACGTAGTATTACGCCGTCTGAAACTCCTTGACCACCAACAACTGGGAGGTTTGTTGCTCCTGATCTGCCACTAACTTCCTCGTGCGTTCGCTCAACTGCGTGCAAATATTGCTTCGAACTTACGCGCTTGGTTCTCGCATGCACATAATCTTGAACCGCTTCACCATGCTGCGATTCTTGTATGCGGTGTACAAGTTTGCACCTAGGTGTCGCATGCACCACCGGCATTCCACATCGAGGCCAGGCACACGAAGGGTCCCTCCCCTTCATAACCTCGAGCATGCAACAGCCCAAGATTGCGGTCGAGACGACGCACACCCCGAGCCTATTCCTCGACCACCTTGGTCTTCACGAACCGCATGAACCAAAGCCAACTATCGTTGTTCTCGCTCTCTACAATCGCAAAGGCAATCGACTATTTGATTGTTTCCGCCGAAAGCTAGGGCGGTGAGAAGAGTCCCCTGGTACTTCCTGGCTTAGGAACGTGCCATCGACACATACCACAGGCGGCAATGCCTAAATGCTTCGATGCATCGTGCAAATGCCCAAAGAAAGCCTCATAAGGAATTGGTGACCTTCAAAGAATGATCCATTCTCTAGCAAAGACAGTCGTTGGTCAATGCCCCATTCTCGTGCCTGGTTGGTCTCAGGCTATCCGCGCAGAAGGCGAGGAGCCCAGTTGTAGGACTCTTTGAATGACCCGAATAACATCGTTAGGGCCTTCTGTTTTGCTCGCCACGCCAGATGGTACGGGATTACCATCCCGTATTTGCTCTGCATCTGGGCAATTATGGACTTTGGTGCTAGTTTGATGTCAGCTTCGACGACTCCAAGGATTTCCTGGGCTATGAATTTGGCATCCATGGAATTGTTAATGGTCATCACCACCTCGGCGCAACAGGTGTGCCGAGTGTAGCGTGAAATGATAAACTGGCTCTCATTCTTTGGTCGGTGCGCCCGTACACGGTACGGGCATTGTCCGATCTTAGCGCATCTAACCTCATAGAGTTCCGGCCCTGACTTTTTCACATAGTCTTTGGCGCGCCGTCATGATGGCGTAGTCGCTAATGAAGTGCACCACCTCGATTTTAGTGGGAAGACTGTTCTAGTCAGTATGTCGCCGATCTGGGGACAATTTGGAAATATGTGAGTAATCAGCAATTACGCACTGATCCGCATCTAATTGGCGGAAATACGCGACAGCAGACCCCACATCATCCTCACCATCCTCTGTGCCTTCACCCGTGGCGTCAAGGCCTTCATCATCCATGACCTCCACATCGACCTCCTCTTCGACCACATTAACCCCGTGCTCTCCCCCCACACTCTCCTCTACTTCTGTAGTATGACCCCCAGATGACCCTCCCACCTCTAACGTGTTACCGGCAATACCAATGTCGCCCTCTACAGGCACCGACGAGGTTGCCCCTATGCCTTCCTCCTCGCCTGATTGACGTGGTACCATCTCAGCGTACACACCAATCTGAAAAGATTCATCCACGGACTTTGCGACGTCTGTGTCCTGTGAATTTCTGTTTGAAGCTCCCACAGGTTGCACACTACTTGTGCGCTGCTCGCACCAAACGGGCCGAACCGCTTGTAGGCGCAGTTTATATCTTCTCCGGTCTATACCTATTTTTTGAGCTACTATCCCTATCAGGTCTTTAGGTCCAATAGGAAGATCTATTGCGGCCTGCGTGTGCGTACAGCTCGGCATGCTAACAAAAGGTCCGCGCACTTCTGTGGGAGAATCTCCATAGTAAATATGCAGTGTTGTAGCCATCGAAATCTGTCCATGCGTCATTAAATTTAATTGCATCATTTAGTAATACATGGTAGCTTGCAGAACAAAACAGTATTATTATGTAAGCCATTATTTCACAAAAATTTCAATTATTAAACTTGATCTTTTATTGTTGTACTAATGTTCATCAAGCAAACCATTTTTCCCGCTCCAGGTTTGTGGGTCTTTTCAACTCCAGAATTTCCCAAACTTTAATACTAAGTTAAGGGATAAGTTTTCCACCATCAATAAAAATTTTAGGTTCAAATTACTTACGGTTATTTTATAACATTTCTGACATTACCTGCTCCACAGTACAAATCTAGATGGACATGTTAAAATTCGAAATTTTTACTGGAAGTGTTAATCTACATGATAGTTTTACCATCAAAATTTTAGCCTAAAATTCTTTACGGTTATTTCATAACAACTCTAACATTTAAATCTTTGCCTGATTCAATTATTTCGGTTTTTGATTTTTGTAAGGGTCTGGATGGACATATTAATTTTTGAAATTTTTACTGGAAGTGTGAATCTATATGATAGTTTTACCATAAAAATTCTAGCCTTAAATTATTTACGGTTTTTTTATAAAAATTGTAACATTACCTGTTGGACTAAGTTAAGGGATAAGTTTTGTACTAAGTTAAGGGATAAGTTTTCCACCATCAGTACAAATTTTAGGTTAAAATTGTTTACGGTTATTACGGTCATTCTGAACTTTTTACTGGAAGTGTGAATCTACATGATAGTTTTACCATAAAAATTTTAGCCTAATTTTTTTTTTTAATTTATAACATTTCTAACATTACCTGCTGCACAGTTCAATTTTTTCGGTTTTTGATTTTTGTAAAGGACTATATGGACATATTAATTTTTAAAATTTTTACTGCAAGTGTAAATATTCCAAAAAATTAATCACTTCATGGTTTAATGATGTTCACACTTTTTTTCACCATGCTAGGTCATCATCCAGGGTACTTTAGGGTTAGACATAATTTACTAAGGTAATTCTTTTTATTTTACCGTTTTACCATTTCTTACTTTCTCTTTTTCCTTGCTTTTATCTATTCCAACAATCATTTCCATCGTCGAACAATTCAATAAATGCATGCAATATCATAAAATACAGCAAACAAATTATTTCATATTTTAATGTTTCATTATAAGCTTTTTATTAATTTGACGATGTTACAACACAGCACGAATATGAAAACATCGTATACAAGACAAAGTCAGAAACCCATTCACACCCCTTAACAGGTCGACAACACTCCTTCTAAATTTTTTCCTTTTACACTACACCTCGTAAACACCGTACATATTAATAACTTCAGATTTTTTACATTTGAATAAACACCAATCGTAAACTAATAGCATGTTATACTACGTACCACTCAACCACCAATCGTAAACTAATGGCGGAAGCCACACCATCTGGCGGATTCCAGTGCTATTCTACGCATTTCGGTTTACTGCTGGTACCAACTAAATTTAATATCATCAAATATAACAATTTAAATTATTTCTACATATTTTACCGTTGGTACAATAATTCTTGACTTCCACTACAATGCACACCAGCCAAATTATGTACAAAAGTTTATATAATCATTACGAAGTAAACATGATTTTTTAATTACATGAAATAATAACAGGCTGTACAACAAAAAGATTAAATTACCTTCACAGCACCTTCACAGCACAAAGATTAAAGTCCTTGGCTCGTCCACCAAAGCACCTTGCAATAGTGTAATTACGTACTAATTAATTACGTCAAATTTTTAACGTTTCAATAAACACCAAACTTAAACTAATAGCATGTAATACTACATAACACTCAACCACCTTCTCTTATCATCAAACAACCAACTGTGCTTATTATCTACCCTACCATTTTATCACTAATTTCTATGGTGTTCCAAGTTGATCCTATGTTCATATAAATAAGGCTTATGGATGATTGGTGAATATAACAGCGATCTACCATTTTGGTACAGCAGCGAGCATAATGCAAAATTATCAGCTTCAATAGGAATATTCATAACTTACAAAGGAGCACAGCTAATGTTGTTTCTTATTAAGCAGTGAATAAAATTCAAACGATGTCTAACAGGTTGTAGGGGAACATCATGTAGAGTAGCAAAAATATGCTCGATTAAAAACTATTGTCAATCCAGATAATACTACTTTTCTATACTTGAAATTAAGGATGCCAAATCTAAACTGCAAGGCCGGCACCGATGTTACTACTCCACAAAAATCGTTCCACTTGAACTTACGGCT
Organism: Rhipidocladum racemiflorum; assembly: GCA_036346355.1. Taxonomy (NCBI): domain Eukaryota; kingdom Viridiplantae; phylum Streptophyta; class Magnoliopsida; order Poales; family Poaceae; genus Rhipidocladum; species Rhipidocladum racemiflorum. The sequence goes on from CM070571.1 coordinate 30,580,456, forward strand.
TCTTATATTTAGACGCTCGAATCGGCTTTAGCAGCAGCCCACCAAGAATTCACCGAATCCTCATCCAACCGACTAATCTTTATTCTTTCCCGGTGTGCTTATTAGCATGAAAATTTATTCACAAAAACACGCACCTCAGAGAGCGGAGTAAGAACAAGAGCGATGTGGTGTCCAGATCGTTGCACCTAACAGTTTATTTACATAAAATAAAACAATAATTAGCAAATGAAAATAATACGTATAATAAACCGACAGAGAGAACCCTGAGAACGCACCGACAGAGCCGAGTGAGAGTGAGGAGAGAGCAGGAGAATTGCTTTCGAACGACGGCCTATTATATAGACGAAGCGGTGATTAGTTTTTTTGTTCATTATATTACATTAAGCAAGTCATTTTTTACTAATTTGTAGTTAGGTTGGTCATTAATTAACCAAATGACAAAACGACGACCAACTTTCGGTGCCTCCTGTCGCTCCATGTGCATGCAGCCAGCAAAGTCTTCACGGGTGGAGCAAAGCCGGGATGCACGGGAGCTGCCTCGGCCGGGCCCCCACCGTTTCCGCCACGCCGGCCGGCTTCCGCCACCCCAGCCGGCCGAAACCCCCCCTTTCCGCCGCCTCCCATGGCGGAAGCCATCTGGCATGGCGGAAACGCCCTTTCCACCATCTCCCACGGCGGAAGCCACCCCATATGGCGGAATCCAGTGCTATTCAACGCATTTAATTTTACTCAAGGTTATTTTTTCAATTTAAATTTAACTGTAGATTATTTGCTCAATTTTTCCCCGTGTTTGCAGTAACAGAGCGCTAGCGCTTCTCTATGTAGAACACGTGAGCTCTTCTTATTTCCGAGGTGAGTGAGTCACGTAGGCGCAGGAGCAGTGCTGCGGTTCGAACTGCGGAGCAGTAGTAAACTTTTGTTCTGTCTCAGCACCCTCGAACGTATCTTTACCAAAGCGGTCCAATGATTCGTCTCATTATAAGCGCATTATTAGCATGCCTACTCAAAACAAATAAATAAGCGCATTAGTATATGTTGGCACCCACATCATGGCACCATGATAGGGTCCTTTTTAGGCAGCGCCTTCTATGTGTTTGTATCTTGTTTGGACGATGTGCAATGCATCAGCTTTGTACACGTCGGTTTATTATTAATCCGTACACATCAGCTTTATTTTATATAGAAGAATGAGAAAAGAAGAGAGTGAAGAGAGCTGGTAGCCAGCTTTGCTCGAGAACATAGGTAGATTATTTATTTACAAGAGAGAAGATAGTTATTGCATAACGTCTAAAGATAACTTTTAGAGATAGTTATTATACAAGCTAGCTTTTAGTTTAATATTAGCCTGTAGCAAGATTTCAAATTTTCTTTTAGGGTTTCATTATTTCGAACGAAATCTGAAAAAAATACAAAAGGCAAAATTTGAATCCGGTAATTTATGCACCAAAATTTTCAAGATTTCGATTCGAACATAATACAGGAGACAAATACCTGGTGAAACATGGATGAAGCCGCAACCCACCAGACACCTGCAAGAGGCAATTAAACAAGGAGTAAGAACATTTATTGTACAAAGAAGTATTAAAAGAGTGAAATAATCTTGTGAACAGCTATGCATTGACGTACCTACGAGTAGTAGGAGGTGTATGGTGCAACCTCCACCTCTGCATTATCAACAAGGATTTCACCGTACTTTCTCTCATGGCTGTGCTTGTAATCCTCCCAGGTCTCATTCCACGGTAGCCACGTGGACTTCCAGTATTCGTAATGAGCGATCCAGGCCACAGATTGCTCTGACTGGTGCAAGTACCTGGTAGGCATATGTCGTGCGTACGAATCGGTGTAGGGATCAGTGTCAAACAACGACGACATGCTCGATCCGTTGTGACTCTAGCGGTGACCTTACACACCCTAATCACCTCACAGGTCATCGAGCCGTATCCTAACATAGGGTACCCAGGTTGCTTTGTGGGGAAGCCCCAATGGCTGCTAGACTGGCTATTAGACTACGAGACCATGTTATCCTGGTGATGTCCTGCCTGTTGTCCTCCCCTAGCAGTGGTCGTGCCCTTCCCCGTACTACGGGTCTGCCTCTGTGAGCCCTTCCTTGGGGTAGTTCCCCCTGTTGCAATCCTCCTAGTGTTGGTGGTTGTGAGCGGGGTCGAAGGGAGCAGCGAGCATCGTCGCCTCCAAAGTCTGTTGCCGAGCTACTATCAACGGACTTTTGGTAGTGTGGAATCCCGGGGGGTCTCTGTTTCGTCGTCACTGTCCACATCTGGCTCATCATCACTTCTGGCATGTCCTTTTCCCTTGCTACGCGGACTAGCTGACAACTTTACAAACCCACCTAAAGCACCAGCCAGAGAGTCATCATCGGTGCCACGCTTCCTCTTACCTGTGTGTGTGTCGCCCATCAAGAAATCAGCCCAATCTGGGAGGCTCTTCCCACCTACAGCCAATTCGAAATAACAAGTTGTGAGATGTCGCACGTACATGCCTAACAAGTTTAACAAGACATAGTTATGCATTACCTGTGGCCTTTTTGAGCTCTACTGTAACACCCCAAAATTTTACTTGTCCTAAATTCATGTGTGATTTGGCACTTTGGTGAATTTTTGGAATTTTCTGGAATTTATTTGGATTTATTTGGAATTTATTTGAATTTATTCCATTTTGAAATAATTAAAGAATTTAATTTTGCAAATAAAATTTTGTTGGAAATATTTTATTTGAGTCCAAAATGATCCAAAGTATTTTCCAGAATTTTTCTGGAATTTTTCTGAGTCATTTGCTATTTTTAATGAATTAAATGAATTACTAGGAATTATTTTAAATATTAAATCGCTGGAAAATCAAACTCGGGTCAAGTACTGTTCATCCGACCGAGTCGGAACCCGAGTCGGACTCGAGTCCGACCCGAGCCACGCGACTCGACCAAACCCACTCCTAAACCTAACCAATCCCAACCGTTGGATCAAGATCCAACGGCTGAGATCCGCCCGTACCGGTTGAGCCGTATCCGGCCCGGATCCGATCGCGCCGTGCGATCGTGGCCGTTGATCGCGCCACGTGGACGGCTGAGAGTCGTCTTCGCCGAGACCGAGCCGGACTCGCCGCCGAGTCTTGCCGCCAGTGATCGACTAGGGCTCCGCCGAGCACGCCTCCGGCTATTTAATGCCCGGATCGCACTCGAGTATCGCCGTGACCTTGCGCGACTTTGTGCCCGAGCTTGCTAAGCCCTAGCAGCCGCCGCTTGCTCGGGATTGCTCGCCGTAGTAGCTAGGGTATCGTGGTGGTTTTTCTCACCTTCCGCCGCCGTCCGCCGTCGCCCGAGGAGAAGGAGGTCAGAACCGGGATCCCCGAGCCAAGGCGACTCGAGCGTGACTTCGCGACGCCGCCAGAGGAGCCCCGTAGCGCCGTCGGGCTCGTCATCGTTCCCGTCTCCGGTGCCCAAGCTTCGCCGTGCCATCGCCGGACTCCGCGAGCTCTGTGGACCGTCAGATCCAGATCGGACGGTTGAGGTGAGTTCACGTGTTCCAAACCCGATTAGATCTGGACCGTTGGATCAAGATCCAACGGTTCACAATCGCCACGTGCCGTAGCAGTACTATTATAGGATTAGATCTGGACCGTCCGATCTAAATCGAACGGCCCACGATCAACGAGTAGTTTCAACGTGTTAAACCCTGGATCTAATCCGCGCCGTTGATTTTCAAACCAACGGCCGAGATTGCGCCACGTGTTGGGAAGGTGGACCGACGCGGTCAGCGTCGTGCAGACGTGTGGCGCGTGTCCCCGACACGCTGGCCCGCATGTCGAGGGCCCACACGCCACCGCGTTGGCGTGAGACCCGCGACCGGCAGTGGAGTCCCACCGTCGACCTCACCCGAAGCCGTGGACCGGGTCCACTGCGTGACCAAACCGCGCCGTGAGCCGAGCCCATGAGTTACCGACGCCGCAGACCAATCCAGTGCTGCCACGTGTCCATGCTGACGCAATAATTAATTTCCGAAAAAGAAAATGATTTATTAATTCGAAATATTGATTCAAATTTAGATTCAAACTTCAAACGCTTATAACTTTTATGTTTCAACTCCGATTTGAGTGATTCAAATTTCTAAATTTGTATAAAATTGAGATCTACCTAAATATGAATTTTATTTAATTTTTGGACTAAAGTTTTTCTCTGTAATATTATTTAATTGATTATTTAAACTTTAATAAATCATAACTTTTGCGTTTTAACTCCAAATTTGACGATTCCAGTTTCTAAAAATCCAGAAAATTATGTTCTCTCTGTTTATGGATTTTATTTGGAGTTTTGGGATGTTTTTGCCTATTGTTTATTTGTGTATTTGCTATTTGCACGCTTTACGAGTAGACGTTGAAGTGCCGGAGGGATTCGAAGGGGAAGTATTGACTCAGGACCCAACTCAAGACCAAGAGCAAGTACTTTTTGAAGGCAAGTTGTGCTTTGACCATGTTGATCCTATTTCGAAATCTATTTTGATTTAAACTATTGCATGCTAGATCAATTAGAAAGATACTTTGTTTAAACATGGGGTTAGATAAATACCAAATTGTCAGTATGACACCTTGATTATCTAAGTATGTGCCATGATCCCTTGTCACCCTAGTTGTGGTTTACTAGTTGGACATTATTAAATTGCCAACATGGGTTTAGACCGCTGTAGTATCTTTGCTTAGACACACTACGTGCTCATAACATGACTTTGGACAATCAAATGTTAATATTGACTTAATGATATATCGAACCTGTTTTGGAAAAGTATCATGTGATGTTGATGGCACGTGGTGCATGGTAATCAATCTGGGTTTGATAAACAGATTTCGATCGGGGCATGTGGCAAGAGTAATCAGGTGGGCCAGGTTGTGGCATTGGGAGTGTTGATTTGGTTTTTCGGGTAGTCTTGCCCTGGTCACTCTAAGGACTTAACCTTGCAAGCCTTTGAACTGGTCATACTTGCAACCACATGGCTGGAATGGGACGGCCCTAGTTGACTAAGTCGCTAAGGACTCACTTGTGGAGCCTCAGTGGTGTCGATTACACCGTTTGTGTGATTGTGCGGGGAGCGTATCGTGGTCGTGGGCCGATACCCATCTAATCGGTGTGTTGGTCCCATACTTCGCCTTAGCTAAGGAAGGGATGGTGTAGAGCACGAACCTGAGAGGACCACCTGTGTTGTTTGAGGCTTCCAAAGGCTTTATTACGAGGAACTTCGCCTTTGTGGTGTTTGACTGTATCTTGTGGGTAAAGTGCATAACCTCTGCAGAGTGTAGAATCTATTTGAATAGCCGAGTCCACTGTGATCGACAATGCTCTGAATTACAATCAAGGGTTAGACTTTCCAAAATAACTTGGATTTGAAAGGTTGGGTTGGTTTAGTAATGAAGTTGATGGAAATGTGGTTTAGGATGGGGAAAATGTTTATTAAATTTCTTGAGAAGTTATTTATGCTTTACTTATTTCTACCGCTTTCGAATCTACTTTTATTACTTGTCAAAAGTCAAGCATCGCAAATATACCTTGAGCTATTCCTTTGTACCAAGCCATGCATATAGTATATTAGCTTGCATTCTGTGCATGACTTGTCGAGTACCAAGTACTCACCCTTGCCTCAACACAATACCGCTTGAAGAGGAGACTACGCCAGTTCGGAGGAGGAGTTCCAAGAGGACCCGTCTACTTAGGGATGCGAGCCCGCCGTTGCTGTGGTATACTGGATGGCGCCACGGTTATTTGATTTTCATTCTTTGTTATTTCTCTTTTAATAAGTTTCGCCTTGCAAGGCATATATTTGTAACTTGGCCATAAGGTCAAGTAACCTTTGGTTATTTAAATAAAGTACTTATTTGGTATCGAGTGGTATGATTGTGATATTTACCAATGTTAAGATCGTGTGCACTAGCTGCGTTCTGGACTAGTGCTGAATACACAGAGGGTCCGGATTTGCAAATTCGGGGTCCCGACAGAGGTGGTATCAGAGCCATACTTGACTGTAGGCTCAACCCTAGCTAGAATGGTCGTAGTGAGGATAAAACCTATTTTCTAAAGCTAAAAATTTGTGAAGACAAGAAATGACATCTCGACTTATCCCCTTCTCTCTTTTCTTGTCTCTTGCTGAAATTTTTCCTTACCTTGTCACAATTTAAAAATTCCGAGTTCTTACGTAAAGCACTCTTGTGACAGATGGAGGAAGAGTTCAACTACGTTGATCTAGGAGTTGGTCACGACGCGGAACTTTGGCATATGCTTCAGACTCTCGGAGATTTTGAGAAGCCCCAATACCAAGTGGAAGTGATCAGACAAGCGGGATTGATCAAGGCTTGTGACGTGAGGATTGAGGTACCTGCTAGGGAAAAGGGCCCAGGCAATCGCCCGATACACTGCACTGCCAGGAGATTTACAATGCAGATGGGTATCCAAGAAGTATCACGACGAGCAATGCGGCACATTACCCGTATCTACGCCAGAGAATTGGAGCACGGTGTTCCGTTATCATCCGCAAGCGATAACCTTCTTGACCGAAGGAGATTCAGATGAGGATGCCACGGTTACGCTTGGCACGATGTGTCGCCGCCAGGAGGATGTACTAGATAATACAAGCAAGGAGCTACGTAAGGCCCGCAAGGAGATCACGACAGAGAAGAACAGATGGCGGGAAGCTCAAGAGTATGTGGCACACCTTCTGCGAAGGATTGACGAGTTGGAGATGACTTTGTACGGACTGCACCAGAGACAAGATTTCGAGCTACACGAGCCGATCCAGAGGAGTCAGATCTCGATGAGGACACTGCTTCTTCGACTACCATAGAGGACACAGTCGCTGGGCATGGCAATCGTTTCGCGCCTATGCTGCAGCATCCGTACCCAGGCCGTGGAGGTTTTCTCGATGAGTGAGCATAGGTTCTATAGTGAGACTCCTTCGCCGAGTCGAGTCATAGAATAAAGAGTCACCCTTTAGGCGTTAGACTCCAGAATTAGTTCGATTTGGATTTGCTTTGTTTGCTGAGTGTGCAGTATGTGTTGCAAGGCCCTTAGGCATTGTAAGCAGCCATACCAAGTTATTAATATCAATAATAAAGTTGGACCTTAAAGTTACCCCTTTCGCCCCGCATAAGTTCCATATTACTTGTCTGTGAAATCATGTGCTGAAAAATTGGCTTTGAACTGAAAAATTAACTTAGAATTGGTTTTGCAAAATGTGCTTGTGCAAATTTGGACTTTGAATTTTGATTTGTTTTTGATATTATGAAATTTGTGAGAATTTCATGATGCTTGAAGTGGACTTTATGCAATGCTCATGTGAGTAGTTGCATGGATTGACATTGAGTCAAGTCGTGGACTTGTGCTCGGATTTGTTTTGTGGTTTGTTCATGTGCAGGTATTGCTCGAAGACGAATGTGGTCGATGACGGGACCGGAACTAGGTTCATGGAGGAACTGAGGTTCGGGACTAGGTTCAGGAGGAACCGAGGTCTTGGTGGTCAAGGATGTCATGCGGGACGTTCGGGCTAAGAGAATGGTGCACATGAAGAATGGTTAGTCACGTGAGAATGGCAGGAGGTCATTCGCGTGCAAAGTGTTAGTCACGTGAGTATGGCAGGTGGCCATACGCGTGCAAAGTGTTAGTCACGTGAGTATGGTAGGGTTGCCATACGCGTGCAAGAGTTGTACTCGGCCTGGTTGGGCCAAGTAGAGTTGAGTTGGATACGGATTCCTTCTAGGGAATAGGAATCGTATTCAGAACTCTTTGTGGGTTGGTGCTTTAAATAGGTGGGGGGTCTCCTGTTGAAAGGCATCAAGGAGAGCTGAGCGCATCAAGCTTTGAGCTTGGTTTTAGGGTTTGTACTCTTTTGATGAGAGTATTTTAGACAAGAAATAAAGATCAATTCTTCCAAGATTTTTATGCGTACACAAGAACCACGCCGCTACAAGATTTTCTGTTTTGGTTCTTGTTTGCATGCTTGTTCTAGTTCTAGATTGGTTTTTGTTCTTCAAGTTTTATCTTGATTTGATCCATCAAAAACCTCTCTAGGGTATTGATCTAGTGTTTCTCAAAGTTTAGTTGATCAATCTTTTGTCGTTCTTGTTTAATCTTGAAGTTTTGATTAGATTGATTCTCGTCAAGTTCTGGATCAGCAAGCTTGCGAAGCTCATAACTTTTGATCCGTAAGTCCGATCGAGCTGATTCTTTTTGGGTTCGATTCGTATTGGAATCTAGTTTCTTGTGTCCAAATTTCAGATCGTTTCGACGGTTGGATCTCCGGTAATTCTCGTTTTACCAAACCTCTATCTTTCTGTTTTTGTCGAAAACGAGGCAATTATTTGGTTCTGTTTTGGGGTGAACTTTTAATAGGTCAAGAATTTGGTTTTAGCTTCCGCACAATCATTCACCCCCCCTCTGATTGCTATATTCGTATACTTCGATCCTACAAGTGGTATCAGAGCAAGGTTTCTCTAATCTATCTTAACCGGTGATTAGACCAATGGATCGTTATTCGACAAAACCATGTGTGTTCGATGGTGTTGATTTTCAGTTTTGGAAGGCCAAGATGGAGGCGTTCATCCAAGCACAGGGCTTCACAATTTGGGAGAAGGTCTACAAGCCATATGAAGTTCCTGCAAACGACAACGTCAACGACACCAATCGCACACATGTTGAAGCAAATAGCAAGGCGCGCAACTTGATCATCCAAGGCTTGGGACGAGCGACTTCCGATCGTGTGATTCATCTTCAATCCGCATATGAGGTATGGAAATCTCTTTGTGATTACCATGAGGGTTCTAACACTATTAAAGAGGTTCGTCAAGATCTTTACAAAAAAGAATACATGCGATTTGAGATGAAACTCGGTGAGTCGCTAGATGACTTCTTTGCACGTTTCAATAAAATTCTTAGTAATCTTCGTGCTGTTGGAGTTAGCTTTGATGATGCTGCTAATGCTAGACAATTGCTTGGTGCTTTAGACATGTCTATTTGGGAGATGAAAGTAACATCTATACAAGAATCTACTACCATGAGTACACTTACTTTAGATGTTCTTTATTCTAAGTTGAAAACTCATGAATTAGATGTTTTTGCTAGAAAGAATGATCATAAATCAATTGCTTTGACATCTCAATCTAGCATATCTCATAATGGTGCTGCTTCAAGTTTTGCTCTATCTTTCTTGTCTTCACTAACCGATGAACAGTTGAGCAATTCCCGATGAAGACTTGTCACTACTCTCTTCTCGCTTTAACAAAGCTTTGCAAAATGTGATAAAGAGAAAGAGAGGTGGTGGTGATCCTCCAAGATGCTATGAGTGTGGTGATCTCGACCATATTCGTCCAAACTGTCCAAAACTTGCAAGTAAAGCATCAAGGGAGGAGAAGGACAACGACAGAAGAAAAGAGAAGAAGAAGTTCTCTCCAAGTGATAGAAAGAAGAAGAACTTCATCAACCGCAAAGTTGTCCATCGAGTTCTTTCCGCTCTTGAACAAGTCAATTTGAGCGATGTGAATTCGGAGAGCAGCGAGGATGATGCAACTCCAAGCAAGCATGAGTTGACGGGGTTGTGTCTCATGGCCAAAAGCAGCGATAGCTTCACCGAGGGCGATCATGACAAATGACTTCAATGAGGTAGATCCTTCTTACGATGAATTAGCTATTCTGTTGCTCGTCTTGGTAAATTGCTTGATAAACGTGATAAGAAAATTAAGAAACATGATTTTGTTGTGGAGTCATTGAATGCTGAAATTGCTAGACTTAAAACCTTGATTCCTCGATGATGATGCTTGCAAATCATGTGACTTAATTTACAATGAGCTTACTTTGCTTAGGAAAGAACATGCTCTTCTCTGCATCTAAATGAGAAAAATGATAAACATGTTAAACATGCTAGCTGTTCCAATCGATGATTTGCATGGTTTAACTTCTTGTTCTAAATGCTCAACTCTTGAATTAAAATTGAAAGATGCAAATGCTAGGATTTCTCAATTGATCGATAATCTGCTTACACATGAGGTTCTTTCATGCTCTACTTGTCGTAAATGTAAAGAGAAGGTTGATAATCTTTGCAATAATTGTTTAACTCTTGCCAAGAAAGTTGATTACTTGCAAAGTTCTTTGGAACGATTCACTAATGGCAAGAAAAGATTAAACATGATTTTGGATCAATCTAAGGTTAGCTCAAACAAGAAAGGTTTAGGTTTTGATCTTCATGCTTCATATGAAACTAAACCTCGCTCTGTTGTTTATGCTCCTTGCAATAACAAACTTGAGATTTCAAATGAACCTAAGAAAATTGTCTTCAAATCACTGGCCTTTTATCTTCTACTATGATGAATGCAAATGTTGCTTCTACTGTTAAAGCAAAACATCATGTTAAGTACACTTGCACTCATTGTGGTAGAGATGGACATTTAGTAGACTTTTGCTTTAGACTAGCTAAACAACAAAAGAGAGAAAGGTTTAATGCTAGGTCTAATTTCAGAAAGGCACACTCCACTTCTCATTATGTGCCTAGGGTGAAACAAACACCTTTTGATGCTAAAAACACGGAAAAAGGCAAATCTGTTTTTGTACATAAGAATACTTGTGTTGTGCCTACTGTTGTGCATCGTGTGTCTCAGTACTGGATTCCTAAACATATTATTTCTAACCCCAGTACCGAGGCCTCGACACTTTCTGCTTCTATGTAGGCTTCTCACGCGAGGAGGGAGAACATGTGGCTAGTGAATTTCGGATGCTCACTTCATATGTTCAGTGATAAGATTTGGTTCTCCTTCACTCGTGCATCTCATGCTAAAAGTGTTGCTTTTGAAGATACTTCTTCCACTGCTTTCGCAAAGGCACTAGTCCAAATGATGCAGTGCAGTGCATATGTTCAGGGGGAGAGTGTCTTTGTTCATAAAAGATGATGATGATGTTGTTGAGGTTGAGATAATTGGAAGTTTACATGAGAGACTCTTCCCACGTGCTTGTGTGCTTGTTTTCAAGCTTCCCACGTGCTTCACATCGACAAGCTGTCAAAATGATTTTTAGGTATCTTCATGGAACTCAAGATTTTGGCATTTGGTTTTCTGCTTCCTCATGCATTAGTTTGAGATCTTTTTCTGATGCTGATTTTGGAGGATGTAGAATTGATAGGAAAAGCACTTCTGGTTCATGTCACTTCTTGGGAAATTCTCTCATTGCATGGTCATCTAGAAAGCAATCTTCGTTGCACAATCAATCAAGAATCTGAATATGTGGCCGCTGCTAGTTGTTGTTCTCAAATTCTTTGGATAGTAGCTACACTTAAAGATTATGGGGTTAATTTGGATAGTGTTCCTCTTTTGTGTGATAACACTAGTGCAATTTGCATTGCTAAGAACCCCGTGCAACACTCTAGAACAAAACACATTGACATCAGATTTCACTTTCTTAGAGATCATGTTGAAAAAGGCAACATTGTGCTTCATCATGTGGATACTGAACATCAATTGGCAGACATTTTCACAAAACCTTTGTCTTCTTCTCGTTTTGCTTTTATTCGGGGAGAACTTGGGATTGTTCATCCAATGGGTTTGTTTTGAGGGGGAGTTTCTTTGCCAAGTTCTTTCACTTAATGAGCTCACTTTATCATATTTCTTTATATATTATGTAATTGTGCTAATATATGATAATCTAAATTGTTCCACTTGAACTAAAAATGATATTGCGGAATTCCTTGGTTTGATTGCCTATAGCTAAATACTGTGATATCTTACTCTTCTAGGCTTGATATTGAATATTCTTGACAAATTTGGGCTATGAAGCAAGTGTGTTTTAGCTTTACTCTTTCATAAGACCTTTTAATCACTTTTGCATGTTTATAATCAAAGAAAAATGAAAAGAAAAGGGAATCAATAAAAAAGGGTTGTTAAAAGCAAAAGCCTCAAGTTATGAGCTTCAGGATGCTTTCCCTAAAAGATAAGATGTATGCTTCAAGCATGCCATTCCCTCAAAAGACAAGATGTATGCTTCAAGCATGCCACTCCAAGGAAATAAAAGAAGTATGATTCAAGCATGCCACATGCAGTTTACTGTTTAAAGATTAAATTGGTCCACTAGATTGGAGTTGAAACTACTTGCTCGCCCTGATTTGTTATTTGCTTCAACTTTGAGCCTTTGTTTTTCTACTAAAGGTTTTGCTTAGTACTTGGCTATAGTTGACTGAATTGAGGTTGAGATGCATGTCATTCCCTAACTTGTTAAAATCACATCAAGATCATGTATTTTGCATATTATGTGATATATAAGGTTATATGATCGAATGAGCTCATCTTTTCCTATCTTGGCACTCCCTTGTTTCTCTTTGTGAAATCATTGTTTCAGGAAAAATTTTGAACAAATTCTCTCTTTTGTACTCTTGATGAATCCATTGTCAAAGGGGGAGAAATTTGGGAATCATTGAAAAGTTTTTGGGGAGAAGTTGAAAAAAGGGGGAAAAGATTTTGGAAATTTGAGAAGTTTGGAGAATTTTGAAATTTTTGGGCACATTGCACATTCACACACATTTTGCACATTCACACACATTTTCCTTTGAAATTTTTGGGCACATTGCACATTCACACACATTTTGCACATTCACACACATTTTCCTTCTCAGGGGGAGATTTTGCTTTGCATTTTGGTTAAAGGGGGAATTCTGTGTTTTCTTACTTTGGTCTTTGATCCTTTGGATTTCAAAATCTTTTGTAAAGTGAATGCCAAATGTTCATTTCTTAGTGGTGTTGCCAATGTTTTCATCAAGGGGGAGATTGTGAAATCATGTGCTGAAAAATTGGCTTTGAACTGAAAAATTAACTTAGAATTGGTTTTGCAAAATGTGCTTGTGCAAATTTGGACTTTGAATTTTGATTTGTTTTTGATATTATGAAATTTGTGAGAATTTCATGATGCTTGAAGTGGACTTTATGCAATGCTCATGTGAGTAGTTGCATGGATTGACATTGAGTCAAGTCGTGGACTTGTGCTCGGATTTGTTTTGTGGTTTGTTCATGTGCGGTATTGCTCGAAGACGAATGTGGTCGATGACGGGACCGGAACTAGGTTCATGGAGGAACTGAGGTTCGGGACTAGGTTCAGGAGGAACCGAGGTCTTGGTGGTCAAGGATGTCATGCGGGACGTTCGGGCTAAGAGAATGGTGCACATGAAGAATGGTTAGTCACGTGAGAATGGCAGAGGTCATTCGCGTGCAAAGTGTTAGTCACGTGAGTATGGCAGGTGGCCATACGGCGTGCAAAGTGTTAGTCACGTGAGTATGGTAGGGTTGCCATACAGCGTGCAAGAGTTGTACTCGGCCTGGTTGGGCCAAGTAGAGTTGAGTTGGATACGGATTCCTTCTAGGGAATAGGAATCGTATTCGTAACTCTTTGTGGGTTGGTGCTTTAAATAGGTGGGGGGTCTCCTGTTGAAAGGCATCAAGGAGAGCTGAGCGCATCAAGCTTTGAGCTTGGTTTTAGGGTTTGTACTCTTTTGATGAGAGTATTTTAGACAAGAAATAAAGATCAATTCTTCCAAGATTTTTGCGTGCTACAGTAACCACGTCGCTACAGGATTTGCTGTTTTGGTTCTTGTTTGCATGCTTGTTCTAGTTCTAGATTGGTTTTTGTTCTTCAAGTTTTATCTTGATTTGATCCATCAAAAACCTCTCTAGGGTATTGATCTAGTGTTTCTCAAAGTTTAGTTGATCAATCTTTTGTCGTTCTTGTTTAATCTTGAAGTTTTGATTAGATTGATTCTCGTCAAGTTCTGGATCAGCAAGCTTGCGAAGCTCATAACTTTTGATCCGTAAGTCCGATCGAGCTGATTCTTTTTGGGTTCGATTCGTATTGGAATCTAGTTTCTTGTGTCCAAATTTCAGATCGTTTCGACGGTTGGATCTCCGGTAATTCTCGTTTTACCAAACCTCTATCTTTCTGTTTTTGTCGAAAACGAGGCAATTATTTGGTTCTGTTTTGGGGTGAACTTTTAATAGGTCAAGAATTTGGTTTTAGCTTCCGCACAATCATTCACCCCCCCTCTGATTGCTATATTCGTATACTTCGATCCTACATTGTCTATTCTTGTTTCCCTCTCATCTCTAAACCTAGAGCAAACCAACAGATGGTGAACACCCGTGGAAACTTTGGAAGCAATGGGAGTGGATCTCGCCCAGCAGAAAACCCCAATGATAGAGCACCAGCACCGCCAGTTGATATGCAGAATTTTGGAGCCTTTCTTGCTGCTCAGACTCAGTTGATGCATGCTATGATGCAACAAATGCAGCACGTCACTGCTCAGGCCACTGCTAATCAAGTTAATCAAGGGCCACGCCAGAATACAAGACTGTCAGAGTTCATGAGGACTCACCCACCCACTTTCTCTGGGAATGCCAATCCATTGGAGGCCGATGATTGGTTAAGATCAATCGAGAGGAAGCTACACATAGCTCAATGCATAGGAAATGAGAAGGTACTCTACGCTTCTCATCACCGAAGGAACAAATTACCGAATGGTGGGAGAACTTCGTGCCACGCAAGAGAACCCTCAAGATATCACTTGGGAAGAGTTCACAAAGCATTCCGACAAAGATCACGTGCCTGAAGGAATCATGGACCTTAAGAAGGAGGAGTTCAGAGCATGAAACAAGGTAATCACCGGTGGTCGACTACCTGAACAAGTTCACACAGCTAGCACGCTACGCACCGAGGATGTAGCGACAGATAAATCCGCATACCTCGTTTTATGAAGGGACTCAACTCAGATTGCAAGTAGGATTGATCACCCACACCTTTCCAGATTTCCAAGAGTTGGTGAATAAGGCACTTATTCTTGAGGACAAGTGCAAGGAATCGATGAGAACAGAAGCGCAGGATGCAACAAAGAAGGATCACGCCAGTGAACGCAATGCTTGAGAGTTGCACCAAATCAATTCTTCGATTCCAACCACAGAGTGCGACAAGGACACCATCCCGGCACCAAGACACCGCCAATCGTAACTACTGCACCCAGCCCCGCTAGAAACACTACTCCAGTGCAATAAAGAAGGAACAAAGTGAGACGTACATAACCGCAACGAGCCGTGACACTTTGCCAACAGCTTGTCCAAAGAAGACAAGCAGGAGCGACCCCAGTCCGCTTCAACCTAGGAACCACCCCAGCTAGGACGCCAAAGACCAGGAGCCACACCCTGCATCGTGGTGAGAGGCCGAGTCAACCATGTCACCGCAGATGCACCGCAGAATGCTACGGACGTCGTCCGGGTAAGTTACTTGTTAACTCGCACTGCAATGCTTTGTTTGACTCGAGCTTCAGATTCGCTTGTTTCGCAAGGCTTTGCTACTAGAAATGATTTAAGGATTGCAAGACTTAATTGCATGCTTTTAGTTCAAACCCCTGGTTCCGAACTCCGAACTGAAGTAGGATGTTCCGGAGTGAGAATACTAATAGATGGAATAGAGTTCCTAGCAAACCTTATAATTTTGGAGACCCGGACCTTAGACGTCATATTGGGAATGGATTGGTTATCCAAGCACAAGGCCGTATTGGATTGTGGACGAAGGACTATCTCGATTGAGAGCCTGTGTGGGAAGAAAGTGGAATTTCAAGCCACCGCAGCTAGAGATGGACAGCTGATGGTTAACAGTACCAAGGCAATCGGCATAGAGGATGTCCCAAGAGAGTGAATGAGTACCTGATGTTTTTCCCGAAGATCTACCTGTATGCCACGGACAGGGACATAGAGTTTGTGATAGAGCTTGTACTGCACAAAGACCGATAGCAAAGAGACCCTATCGGATGTCTACCGAGGAGTTGGTAGAAATGAAGAAACAAATAGAAGAGTTAATGGAGAAAGGATTTATCGAGGCCGAGTTCGTCGCCGTGGGGAGCACCAGTTTTGTTTGTCAAGAATAAGGACGGGAGTTTCAGGATGTGCATTGACTACCGTGCACTCAAAGAATTCACCGAGAAGAAAAAGTATCCGCTACCGTGATTGATGATTTGTTTGATCGCTTAAGAGGAGCCGAGTTTTCTCCAAGATTGATCTCGAGATCGGGATACCATCGCTTGAAGATCCGATCGAGGATATTCAAGATCGCATTCTCGTCAAGATATGGACATTACGAGTTTACGCTATGTCCTTTGGGCCGATTTAACGCGCCAAATTTATTTCATGAATATGTTGAATAAGGTTTTCATGGTTTATTTTGATATGGTTGTCGTCGTGGTCATAGACGATATCCTAATCTACTCCAAGACAGACGATGAAAATGCCGAAAAGTTAAGGCGAGTTTTGGAAAAGCCGAGGAACAAGCAACTTTTCGCCAAGTTCAGCAAGTGTGATTTTTGGAAGGACAAGGTGGAGTTTCTTGGACATGTAATGACCGCATGAAGGAGTCGCCAGTAGATCCAAGCAAAGTAGAAGCTGTGTTACATTGGGAGCGTACCAAGACTGTGACCCATTCGGAGTTTCCTTGGAATGGCAGGATACTACCGCCGCTTCATCGAAGGCTTCTCGACAATTGCGAAACCTCTTACGCAGTTGCTAAAGAAGGAAAAGAAGTTTGCATGGACGCCGGAATGTGAGAAAGGATTTCAGGAGCTGAAAAAGCGATTGACGCCAAGACCGGTGCTAGTTCTACCTGATGTTGCTCAAAGCTTCGATATTTATTGTGACGCATCGCGCCAAGGACTTGGATGTGTGTCGATGCAGGATGGAAAGGTCGCCGCTTATGCATCAAGGCGCTTGAGGCCGCATGAGGAAAATTATCCGACACATGACTTAGAGTTAGCCATTGTAGTGCATGCTTTGAAGATATGGCGTCACTATCTCGATTGGAAACAGATGTGAAGTATATACGGATCATAAGAGCCTTAAGTACATATTCACCCAAATGGATCTGAATATGAGGCGAGAGGAGATGGTTAGAGTTGATCAAGGACTATAATGTTGGAATCCATTACTATCCCTGAAGGCCAACGTAGTAGCCGATGCTCGAGTCGGAAAAGCCATACCGTGAGTACGTTGCTAGCCACAAGTCGGGATGAGTTATGTGAGGATTTTCAGTAAAATGAAGATTGAGGTAGTACCTAGCGGATTCTTGGCCGCATTAGAAGTAAAGCCTACCCTAGAGGATCAGATCCGAGAAGGACGGTATGATGATGACAAGATCCGCAGGATTAAGTCCATCAAGGAGGAAGGCAAGGCAGAGGACTTCAAGTTGGATGAGCAAGGCACGTTGTGGATGAAGGATCGCATTTGTGTGCCTAACAAAAGGAGTTAAAGCAACTGATTCTCGAAGAAGCCCATGACTCCAAGTACTCAATTCATCCTGGAAGCGCCAAGATGTATCGAGGATCTCAAGGAGAGATTCGGTGGCCGAGTATGAAACGTGAAGTTGCCGAGCATGTTGCATTGTGCGACGTATGCCGAGAGTTAAGGCAATGCATCGAGACCAGCGAGGATTGCTACAACCGCTGAAAATACCTGAGTGGAAGTGGGAGGAAATCGGAATGGATTTCATTACCGGTTTGTCAAGACTCAAGGAGGTTATGACTCCATATGGGTTATAGTGGATCGCTTGACTAAAGTAGCCCATTTTATCCCCGTGAAGACCACCTACTCGGGAGATAAATTAGCGTAATTGTACATGATCAGATTGTTTGTTTGCACGGAGTGCCAAAGAGGATTGTATCGGACAGAGGTACCCAATTTACCTCAAGGTTCGGAATAAGTTGCATGAAGCCATGGGAACCCGTTTGAACTTCAAGATCTGACTTATCATCCACAGACGGATGGACAGACCGAAAGAGTCAACCAAATTCTCGAGGATATGTTGAGAGCTTGTGCATTAGCTTATGCTACCTCTTGGGATAAGAGTTTGCCGTATGCCGAGTTCGATTACAACAATAGTTATCGTGCTAGTTTACGATGTCACCTTTTGAGGCACTTTGTATGGTCGACCACTGTCGGACGCCTTTGAATTGGAATGAGACCGTGGCGCCGTGTCTTTGGGCCTCGATATTCTTCAAGAGGTCAAGAGCAAATCGCCATGATTAGGGAAAGGTTGAAGATAGCCCAATCTCGATGTAAGGGTTATCTTGACAATCGTCGCGAGATTTGAGTTTTGAACCGTAAGACTTTGTATACCTCGAGTTACGCCTCGTGGGGTTAAGAGGTTCCATGCCAAAGGGAAACTTGCACCCTGCTATGTTGGACCATTTAAGATTTTGAGCCGCAGAGGCGGTTGCTTATCACCGGAGTTGCCACAAATAAGCGTGGAGTACATGATGTATTCCATGTGTCCCAGTTAAAGAAGTGTCTCCGAGTTCCTGAGGAACAGACACCGTTAGAATCAATTGAGTTGCAAGAGGATTTGACTTATAAGGAGTATCCCGTGAGGATTCTGGACACAATGGATCGAGAAACTAGAAACAAGTCAACTCATTTTTGTAGAGTTCAGTGGAGCAATCATGAAGAAAGCGAAGCGACTTGGGAGCGCGAAGAGGATTTGAAGAAAGAATTTCCAAACCTATTCCTTTAGTAAGCCCTGAATCTCTGGACGAGATTCTATTAAGGGGGGAGGTTTGTAACACCCCAAAATTTTACTTGTCCTAAATTCATGTGTGATTTGGCACTTTGGTGAATTTTTGGAATTTTCTGGAATTTATTTGGATTTATTTGGAATTTATTTGAATTTATTCCATTTTGAAATAATTAAAGAATTTAATTTTGCAAATAAAATTTTGTTGGAAATATTTTATTTGAGTCCAAAATGATCCAAAGTATTTTCCAGAATTTTTCTTGAATTTTTCTGAGTCATTTGCTATTTTTAATGAATTAAATGAATTACTAGGAATTATTTTAAATATTAAATCGCTGGAAAATCAAACTCGGGTCAAGTATCGTTTCATCCGATCGAAGTCGGAACCCGAAGTCGGACTCGAGTCCGACCCGAGCCACGCGACTCGACCAAACCCACTCCTAAACCTAACTATCCCAACCGCTGGATCAAGATCCAACGGCCGAGATCCGCCTGCACGGCTGAGCCGTATCCGCCCGGATCCGATCGCGCCGGCGATCGTGGCCGTTGATCGCGCCACGTGGACGGCCGAGAGTCGCCGTCTTCGCCGAGACCGAGCCGGACTCGCCGCCGAGCGCGCCATTGCGGATCGACTAGGGCTCCGCCGAGCACGCCTCCCGGCTATTTAATGCCCGGATCGCACTCGAGTATCGCCGTGACCTTGCGCTACTTTTGCCCTAGCTTGCTAAGCCCTAGCAGCCGCCGCTTGCTCGGGATTGCTCGCCGTAGTAGCTAGGGTATCGTGGTGGTTTTTTCACCTTCCGCCGCCGTCCGCCGCCGCCGAGGAGAAGGAGGTCGAACCGGATCCCCGAGCCAAGGCGACTCGAGCGTGACCCGCGACGTCGCCGGAGGAGCCTCAGAGCGCCGTCGGGCTCGTCATCGCTCCCGCCTCCGTGCCCAAGCTTCGCCGTGCCATCGCCGGACTCAAGCGAGCTCGTGGACCGTCGAGATCGAATCGGACGGTTGAGGTGAGTTCACGTGTTCCAAACCCGATTAGATCTGACCGCTGGATCAAGATCCAACGGTTCACAATCGCCACGCGTCGTAGCAAGATTATTATAGGATTAGATCTGGACCGTCCGATCTAAATCGAACGCCCACGATCAACGAGTAGTTTCAACGCGTGTTAAACCCTGGATCTAATCCGCGCCGCTGATTTTCAAACCAACGGCCGAGATTGGCGCCACGTGTTGGGAAGGTGGACCGACGCCGGTGCCGTCAGACGCTGCGTGTGGCGCGTGTCCGACACGCTGGCCCCGCATGTCGAGGGCCCACACGTCGGCCACCGTTGGCGTGAGACCTCAGACCGACAGTGGGTCCCACTGTCGCCCTCACCCGAAGCCGTGGACCGGTCCACCGTGGACCAAACCGCGCCGTGAGCCGAGCCCATGAGCGGCGACGCCGCAGACCAATCCAAAGTGCTGCCACGTGTCCATGCCGACGCAATAATTAATTTCCGAAAAAGAAAATGATTTATTAATTCGAAATATTGATTCAAATTTAGATTCAAACTTCAAACGCTTATAACTTTTATGCGTTTCAACTCCGATTTGAGTGATTCAAATTTCTAAATTTGTATAAAATTGAGATCTACCTAAATATGAATTTTATTTAATTTTTGGACTAAAGTTTTTCTCTGTAATATTATTTAATTGATTATTTAAACTTTAATAAATCATAACTTTTATGCTTTAACTCCAAATTTGATTTATTCCAGTTTCTAAAAATCCAGAAAATTATGTTCTCTCTGTTTATGGATTTTATTTGGAGTTTTGGGATGTTTTTGCCTATTGTTTATTTGTGTATTTGCTATTTGCACGCTTTACGAGTAGACGTTGAAGTGCCTGGGAGGGATTCGAAGGAAGTATTGACTCAGATCCAACTCAAGACCAAGAGCAAGTACTTTTGAAGGCAAGTTGTGCTTTGACCATGTTGATCCTATTTCAAATCTATTTTGATTTAAACTATTGCATGCTAGATCAATTAGAAAGATACTTTGTTTAAACATGGGGTTAGATAAATACCAAATTGTCAGTATGACACCTTGATTATCTAAGTATGTGCCATGATCCCTTGTCACCCTAGTTGTGGTTTACTAGTTGGACATTATTAAATTGCCAACATGGGTTTAGACCGTTGTAGTATCTTTGCTTAGACTCGCTACGTGCTCATAACATGACTTTGGACAATCAAATGTTAATATTGACTTAATGATATCTTGAACCTGTTTTGGAAAAGTATCATGTGATGTTGATGGCACGTGGTGCATGGTAATCAATCGGGGTTTGATAAACAGATTTCGATCGGGGCATGTGGCAAGAGTAATCAGTGGGCCGCTTGTGGCATTGGGAGTGTTGATTTGGTTTTTCGGGTAGTCTTGCCCTGGTCACTCTAAGGACTTAACCTTGCAAGCCTTTGAACTGGTCATACTTGCAACCACATGGTCGGAATGGGACGGCCCTAGTTGACTAAGTCGCTAAGGACTCACTTGTGGAGCCTCAGGGTGTCGATTACACCGCTTGTGTGATTGTGCGGGGAGCGTATCGTGGTCGTGGGCCGATACCCATCTAACGGTGTGTTGGTCCCATACTTCGCCTTAGCTAAGGGAAGGGATGGTGTAGAGCACGAACCTGAGAGGACCACCTGTGTTGTTTGAGGCTTCCAAAGGCTTTGTTACTGAACTCGCCTTTGTGGTGTTTGACTCAGTATCTTGTGGGTAAAGTGCATAACCTCTGCAGAGTGTAGAATCTATTTGAATAGCCGAGTCCACTGCAGATCGACAATGCTCGGAATTACAACAAGGGTTAGACTTTCTCAAAATAACTTGGATTTGAAAGGTTGGGTTGGTTTAGTAATGAAGTTGATGGAAATGTGGTTTAGGATGGGGAAAATGTTTATTAAATTTCTTGAGAAGTTATTTATGCTTTACTTATTTCTACCGCTTTCGAATCTACTTTTATTACTTGTCAAAAGTCACATCGCAAATATACCTTGAGCTATTCCTTTGTACCAAGCCATGCATATAGTATATTAGCTTGCATTCTGTGCATGACTTGTCGAGTACCAAGTACTCACCCTTGCCTCAACACAATACCGGTTGAAGAGGAGACTACGCCGGTTCGGAGGAGGAGTTCCAAGAGGACCCGTCTACTTAGGGATGCGAGCCCGGTCGGTTGCTTTGTGGTATCTTTGGATGGCGCCACGAGTTATTTGATTTTCCGCCGTTATTTCTCTTTTAATAAGTTTCGCCTTGCAAGGCATATATTTGTAACTTGGCCATAAGGTCAAGTAACCTTTGGTTATTTAAATAAAGTACTTATTTGGTATCGAGTGGTATGATTGTGATATTTACCAATGTTAAGACTGTGTGCACTAGCGCTGCGTTCTGGACTAGTGCTGAATACACAGAGGGTCCGGATTTGCAAATTCTGGTCCCGACAGAGGTGGTATCGTGAGCCATACTTGACTCAGTAGGCTCAACCCTAGCTAGAATGGTCGTGAGCGAGGATAAAACCTATTTTCTAAAGCTGGGGAATTTGTGAAGACAAGAAATGACATCTCGACTTATCCCCTCTCTTTTCTTGTCTCTTGCTGAAATTTTTTCCTTACCTTGTCACAATTTAAAAATTCCGAGTTCTTACGTAAAGCACTCTTTGTGACAGATGGAGGAAGAGTTCAACCACGTTGATCTAGGAGTTGGTCACGACGCGAACTTTGGCATATGCTTGCACTTCTGAGATTTTGAGAAGCCCCAATACCAAGTGGAAGTGATCGCAATGCTTGATTGATCAAGGCTTGTGACGTGGAGGATTGAGGTACTGCTAGAAAAGGGCCTGTGCAATCGCCTCGATACACCGTGACCGCCAGGAGATTTACAATGCGATGGGTATCCAAGAAGTATCACGATTTGAGCAATGCGCACATTACCCGCATCTACGCCAGAATTGAGAGCACTCCGTTCTGCTATCATCCGCGCAATGATAACCTTCTTGACCCAAGGAGATTCAGTGATGAGGATGCCACGGTTACACATATTAGCTTGGCAATGATGTGTCGCCGCCTCGTGAGGATGTACTAGATAATACAAGCAAGGAGCTGCCGTATGGCCCGGCATGAGATCACGACAGAAGAACAGATGGCGGGAAGCTCAAGAGTATGTGTACACCTTCTCATGCAAGGATTGACGAAGTTGGAGATGACTTTGTACGACTGTGCACTGCAGAGACAAGATTGAGCTACACGAGCCGATCCAGAGGAGTCGATTCGATGAGGACACCGCTTCGACTACCATAGAGGACACAATGGCATGGCAATCGCTTTCGCGCCTATGCCGCAAAGATCCGTACTCCGTGCCGTGGAGGTTTTCTCGAAGGAGTGAGCATAGGTTCTATAGTGAGACTCTTCGCCTAGTCGAGTCATAGAATAAAGAGTCACCCTTTAGGCGTTAGACTCTGCACTAGTCTCGATTGATTTGCTTTGTTTGCTGAGTGTGCAGATGTGTTGCAAGGCCCTTAGGCATTGTAAGCACCATACCAAGTTATTAATATCAATAATAAAGTTGGACTCAGTTACCCTTTCGCCCTGCATAAGTTCCATATTACTTGTCCTGTGAAATCATGTGAAAAATTGGCTTGAATCAAAAATTAACTTAGAATTGGTTTTGCAAAATGTGCAGCAAATTTGGACTTTGAATTTTGATTTGTTTTTGATATTATGAAATTTGTGAGAATTTCATGATGCTTGAAGTGGACTTTATGCAATGCTCATGTGAGTAGTTGCATGGATTGACATTGAGTCAAGTCGTGACTTGTGCTCGGATTTGTTTTTGTGGTTTGTTCATGTGCGTGTATTGCTCAAGACTAATGTGGTCGGCGACGGACCTAACTAGGTTCATGGAGGAACTGAGGTTCGGACTAGGTTCAGGAGGAACCGAGGTCTTGGTGGTCAAGGATGTCATGCGGACGCTCGCTAAGAGAATGGTGCACATGAAGAATGGTTAGTCACGTGAGAATGGCAGGAGGTCATTCGCAAAGTGTTAGTCACGTGAGTATGGCAAATACACGCTGCGTAAAGTGTTAGTCACGTGAGTATGGTAGGGTTGCCATACGCTGCAAGTAAGAGTTGTACTCGGCCTCATGGGCCAAGTAGAGTTGAGTTGGATACGGATTCCTTCTAGAATAGGAATCGTATTCGTAACTCTTTGTGGGTTGGTGCTTTAAATAGGTGGGGGTCTCCTGCTGAAAGGCATCAAGGAGAGCTGAGCGCATCAAGCTTTGAGCTTGGTTTTAGGGTTTGTACTCTTTGATGAGAGTATTTTAGACAAGAAATAAAGATCAATTCTTCCAAGATTTTTTGCGCTACAAGAATCACGCCGCTACAAAGATTTTCTCGCTTTGGTTCTTGTTTGCATGCTTGTTCTAGTTCTAGATTGGTTTTTGTTCTTCAAGTTTTATCTTGATTTGATCCATCAAAAACCTCTCTAGGTATTGATCTAGTGTTTCTCAAAGTTTAGTTGATCAATCTTTTGTCGCTCTTGTTTAATCTTGAAGTTTTGATTAGATTGATTCTCGTCAAGTTCTGGATCAGCAAGCTTATGAAGCTCATAACTTTTGATCCGTAAGTCCGATCGAGCTGATTCTTTTGGGTTCGATTCTGTATTGAATCTAGTTTCTGTGTCCAAATTTCAGATCGTTTCGACGGTTGATCTCCGGTAATTTCGTTTTACCAAACCTCTGTCTTTCTGTTTTTGTCGAAAACGAGGCAATTATTTGGTTCGCTTTTGGGGTGAACTTTAATAGGTCAAGAATTTGGTTTTAGCTTCCGCACAATCATTCACCCCTCTGATTGCTATATTCAGATACTTCGATCCTACAAGTGGTATCAGAGCAAGGTTTCTAATCTATCTTAACCGTGATTAGACCAATGGATCGTTATTCACAAAACCATGTGTGTTCGATGGTGTTGATTTTCAGTTTTGGAAGGCCAAGATGGAGGCGCTCATCCGCCATAGGGCTTCAATTTGGGAGAAGGTCTACAAGCCATATGAAGTTCCTGCAAACGATAACGTCTAACGACACCAATCGCACACATGTTGAAGCAAATAGCAAGGCGCAACTTGATCATCCAAGGCTTGGGACGAGCGACTTCGATCGTGTGATTCATCTTTCAATCCATATATGAGGTATGGAAATCTCTTTTGTGATTACCATGAGGGTTCTAACACTATTAAAGAGGTTCACAAGATCTTTACAAAAAGAATACATGCGATTTGAGATGAAACCCGGTGAGTCGCTAGATGACTTCTTTGCACGTTTCAATAAAATTCTTAGTAATCTTCGTGCTGTTGGAGTTAGCTTTGATGATGCTGCTAATGCTAGACAATTGCTTGGTGCATTAGACATGTCTATTTGGGAGATGAAAGTAACATCTATACAAGAATCTACTACCATAAGTACACTTACTTTAGATGTTCTTTATTCTAAGTTGAAAACTCATGAATTAGATGTTTTTGCTAGAAAGAATGATCATAAATCAATTGCTTTGACATCTCAATCTAGCATATCTCATAATGGTGTCGCTTCAAGTTTTGCTCTATCTTTCTTGTCTTCACTAACCGATGAACATGATTGAGCAATTCCCAAAGAGAAGACTTGTCATATTTCCTCGCTTAACAAAGCTTTGCAAAATGTGATAAAGAGAAAGAGAGGTGGTGGTGATCCTCCAAGATGCTATGAGTGTGGTGATCTCGACCATATTCTCCAAACTGGCCCAAAACTTGCAAGTAAAGCATCAAGGAGGAGAAGGACAACGACAGAAGAAAAGAGAAGAAGAAGTTCTTCCAAGTGATAGAAAGAAGAAGAACTTCATCAACCGCAGTTGTCCATCGAGTTCTTTCCGCTCTTGAACAAGTCAATTTGAGCGATGTGAATTCTGAGAGCAAATGAGATGATGCAACCAAGCAAGCATGAGTTGACGGGTTGTGTCTCATGGCCAAAAGCAATGATACTTCACCGAGGGCGATCATGACAGGACTTCAATGAGGTAGATCCTTCTTACGATGAATTAGCTATTACCGTTGCTCGCCTTGGTAAATTGCTTGATAAACGTGATAAGAAAATTAAGAAACATGATTTTGTTGTGGAGTCATTGAATGCTGAAATTGCTAGACTTAAAACCTTGATTCCTGATGATGATGCTTGCAAATCATGTGACTTAATTTACAATGAGCTTACTTTGCTTAGGAAAGAACATGCTCTTCGTTGCATCTAAATGAGAAAATGATAAACATGTTAAATACATGCTAGCTGTTCCAATGATGATTTGCATGGTTTAACTTCTTGTTCTAAATGCTCAACTCTTGAATTAAAATTGAAAGATGCAAATGCTAGATTTCTCAATTGACCGATAATCACATATTACGAGGTTCTTTCATGCTCTACTTGTCGTAAACAGAAAGAGAAGGTTGATAATCTTTGCAATAATTGTTTAACTCCAATTTCGCTCGCATCCGCTAGACGATGCACACTATGACACCAGTCTCACGGTGTACTTCTGCAATGTCAGCGTCTCATTCCCAAGTGCCATCCACCATTGTGCTACACATAACAACACAACCAGATAATTCGTCAGTATGTTAGTAGAGGCCATAAGGAATATTACTTGGAATTATTAACTTACCAGTCAACATGTTGGGATCATGGGGGCTACGCTCCACTAGCTGGGAGCTGAACCATCCCCTCCTCTGATGGTAAATGTCATATTCCCTTATGGCCTGCATTGTGCTGCCATCCTCGTTAGCTAAAATGCCTAGGGTAGTGGATAGATGCCCCATGAACAATGGGGAGCTACATATATTGTACTCGTAGTGAGACCATGGGTTTAGGACAAATGCTGCAATGGACAACATATTTTTGAGTTATCACAACAGAAACAAACATACCAAGGTTGAGCGAAAAGTGTGTATTTCATTAACCTGCAGACACGAAGCTTAGTCACGACACTCTTGCCTAAGCTTCTTGTACTCAATAGAGGCAAACGTGTATTATAGCATGACTCAACTGATCGTTGGCAACTTGTCTTGATCCACGAACCTCAAAAGCATGTACATTAGTTCGACAGCACTAACGCGCCACTCCATAAGGTCCTACCAACCCATGTCGATGAGGTGGCCATACGCGAACTTGCCTTCTTCCATCCTAGCCCGCCTACTACTTGTCCAGTCGTGATCGGTCATCCACTGTTGGAACTGCTCCTTTTCCCTAATGCTATTAAGAAAAACGAAGGTCATGCCAAATAGCGTGGCATTTGGCCTGACCAACTTCCCATGTATTTGATCTCTCATCTGCGCGTGCAGATTCTTGTGGTTGTAGAAGAAACGGCAAATCCTCTTCGCCGCTCCTACGACCCCTTTGATCTCTAGGAGCTCAGACATGTCTTTGAGCGTGAGGTTCACCATTTGTACCACGCAAGGTTGCCAGATAATCTGTGGGTATTGCACTCATAACATCTAGCATGCTTTCTTGAAATTAATTGCATTGTCGATAACCACCTGCATCACATGCTCAGTCCCTATTTCCTACAACACCACGATCGTAATCTCGTTTAGCAAGTACTTGTGGTCCTGGATTTTGCCTATGCAATGCAAACGCCGCAAGTTAGTACGTATACTATGTGCATTTTCGTTACTATCAAGACACCAAATGGCATATCTGTCGCGTTGATGAACTTGTGAAAGAACATAACGCGGTTGCAAAACACCATGAAATTGATGATGCTCTACATTGTTGGACTAGTCCAGGCATCACACATGACCGTGACACCAAATGTGGCCCAGTCTAACTTTAACTTCCGAAGGTACCGAACAATCTCTTTCTCGTTCTCGTCGAGGTACTTCCCATCGATCTTACAGCCTCTTGGTGCACGAATCCCTAGGCTGAGCTCCCGCATTAGCTTAATTGCCCCTATTCAAAGTGAACGTAAGAGGTTAGTAAAATCAATGATAAATTTTTAACTTAAATACCATAACAATATTACATACATGTGAAGTACGGACACTTGGCCTTCCTTCTTGGGATTGCATTTGCATGGAACCACTTCGACCATGCCCTCCCAAGCTTTTGCCTCACCCCCTGTTTGAATGAAGTGTCAATACGGGGTTGTTGCAACATACCACTTTGATCTAGGTCAGTATCGATGGGCAAATGGCTTTCTCTCATCAATCTAGACCTACCAAACATTCTGCTAATCGTGGATTTGGATCACGGGCCTCGCTGCACCACTCCCAGACCCCAATCCTATAGTCAAACCTTGATTCCTGATGTAAGCCTCTTCTTTGGAGGCCCTTATGGCAATCTTGAGCTACTCATGCTCGGTACGATAGTCAGTGGCCCAGTCATTAAAGCCTCCTCCTGACGGAGGCGCAACACCTCCTTCTCCTTCTTCTCGTGACCTCCGCGAAGGTCCATCAGCATAGCTTGTCCAACCGTTTAGGCACACCAGTGTAGGCCCTCACCTCGCTAGAGCGTCCAGCGAAATATTCCTTCAGACAGGTTGTGCCTCCACTCTTCATAAGATGGGTACAATAGTTGCACTTCAATCCTTGGCCTATACGCTCCCCATGCTCCCAAACGGTACCTGCATGATTTGCCATCACGAGAATCTACAACGAAACACAAAAGATGGCACATACATATAAGAATCAATAACTCAGGGCACATACATACAAGAATTAACAACCCATGGCGTGTACATACAAAAAAATTACTTCAATCATATTATACCTACACATGGTTAAACACTTGTTCTACTACACATGGTTAAACATTTGCCTAGATAAGAAATAGAAATGTCATGCACAATTAGCCCAGTTGCAAGAGGAGTGCATGCATGAATCCAAATTGCCTTATTTTGATTTCTAATCACAACATAATAATATTGTACTAAGCAGAAAGCCCTCTAGCTCAAGTGCTCAACCCAAACCTATCCTATGCATCTTATGGATCAGTGTACACATCATGTCCTACCTTATGCAAACCACATCACACCAACATCAATATAGCCAGTTAGTTAAGGGGCAAAAGTTCCTATAGACAAACTCCATGGAGAGTTTCAGGCGCAAGAGTCATACCCAAGATTACTGCAAATGAACTCGAGATTTTGGCTATTGGGGACAAGATCTCGTCCTCTATGGTCGAGATGTGCTTCAATGTTCACTGGACATGGCTGGATTTGCCCGGATGTTCGTCAACGCTGACTCCTGAGACTATGTAGAGTGATATTAATGTGAGTGAGTGAGCTCTTCAGCCCGTGAGGAAATGGGGAAAGGTGATTTTTTTCCTTGGTAAGGAGATGAGGCTCAAGCTACAAAATTTGTTAGCACTGATGGCTGACAAGAGGTTCAGTTCGGCTGAGTTAGTCTATTGAGCTGAGATAAGGCTTAGTGCCTGCTGCAGGGCGTGGGTTCGAATCCCACTTGCACCAAAATTTTTCCTCTTTTTTTTACATTTTTTAGCTTGTATTACTCATACAAGTCATTGTAATGCTCTAGAAAAAAAAACCCATACCAAATACGGTTCAACAGCATTGCCATGCGGTCAAAATAACAAGAAAATCCAGCCTAAATACTGAAATCTCGACGAGATTAACCGAAACCTCACCAAGATTTGAACAGTTATTGTAGCTTGTTTAAATATTTTTTTTTTGAATTTATCCGGGAATTAGAATCTCGTCGACGGCCAAGATCCAAGATTTCGGCTAGATCTCGTGAAAGTTCGACGAAATTTTACTCATTGACCTGTAATGGGCTTTGCTATTGTACTTGCTCTAACGGATTGTCCCATCCCACCCCGCTTCGTATGAGTGCACACAATACAACAACTCATAGTACGCGATAACGGAAAACGGGTATAGCTATCTGATCCAATACATAACATAACTTCTCCCTCCGTTCACAAATGGTGATCGTTGGACATCGATACGATCTCAAAACGAATCTTTAATCACTGCGTTCTATTGTAATATATTTACAAAACCCAATAAAATTATAATATTATGAAAATACTTTTCGAGATAACTCTAAGCATATGATTTTTTATGTATCTGATTTAAATATTTAAAATGGTATTAGTAAATAAAGTTTTAAAAATTTAATTATATCTATACCTAAAACGACAAGTAGGGGTGGATAACGAGCCAGTTGAACTTTTTTTCGAGCTTTCTTCGACACTGATTTATTCTTATTTATTATAGTCTCCTGTATTGTTTGAGACCCAACTTCGAACCGAGCTTAACGAGCCGAGCCGAAATTGACTCTGGTTCCAAATCAACTAATTTTTCTTTTAAAAGAAAAATGAATGTAATCAGAGCAATTTTGAAACGAGCCACCGAGCCAGCTCAACGAGCTCTTTTTTCCAGCCCTGACGACAGGTACTGACGAGCAGAGAGAACGCCACTGATACTGGTTTAACAGCGCTCCGTTATACTGTCGGGCTATCGGGTCAGATGATCTTCGGAGACACCGGCTAGATTCGCGATGGGCCCCACACCCAACACTGGGACAGGATAGCAGTGGAGAGCAGAGCAGGCACCAACCCAGGACAGTGGTGCGCGTGCGGGGGCCGCGCCAGGCATTGGTGTTACGGTTATCGGGCCCGGAAGGCGCGCTCGGACTCCACGCGCGCGCATTGGAATCCCTTCCCGCTCGGATCCGAAACACCGAGCAAAAACACGCGACCAAAGCCTACTCCCCACGCTGCTGCACACTTGCACAGGCACGACGCAACCACCTTCTTCTCTCTGTCCGTGTCATACTTGCTCCATCGACGTGATTACTGATTACTGCCGCTAATATTCGCTCTGTCTAATAATAAGTGCAATGGTAAAATTTACTATTTACTTTGCCTCTTATTTCATCTCTCATTTATATCATCTAAAATAAATATGTATAATAACTGCCTCTAAAAATTGACTCTAGATGCTGTACAATAATTCTCTCTTTTCTCTTGTATATAAATAACTATCTATGCTCCCGTGCAAAGCTGGTTATTAAGGTCCTGTTTGGCAGAGGTCTAGCTTGGATCCGGTGAAGCTAGGTATTCCTAGCTCTAACAGATCTATGAAGTTGGAGTTATGGATATAAGAGTGTTTATGTGTGTCAATTTATTTACATTTTAGAAAAAAAATATATATATATTTAATTCACTTTATTTTAGCCTACAAGTTTCAGATCTAAGGTGGAGCTGTGATCTAGAGCTCTACCCAATAGAGCATAAATAAAATCTAGCTCTCTTCTCTCCCCTCTTTTCTTACTCTTCCACAAAGGACAAAACTGACGTGTATATGCTAATAGTAGCTGAGGTGACCTTCTTGTACTTGCTCTAAGGGCTTGCTGTAACACTCTGAAATTTTGGATTTCGATTTAATTATTTATTTGTGAATTTTCTAGAATTTATTCGAATTATTTTAAATATCTTTGAATTGAATTTGTCTTATTATGAAATTTTTTTAAATATTTGAAAAGTTTAAATAAACTTTTGTTTGAAAACATTTTATTCGGTTCTAAAAGTCTCAAAATATTTTTAGAAAATTTTCTGGTATTTTTATGATGTTTTTACTATTCTTTGTGCCATTAGCACCCTAGGAATATATTGATGATGTAGGATGATTATCAAAATAGTTAGAAATTGAATCAAACATACTTAGACCCGAACTTAGGTTATTTTGATAATTTTATGCCAAATGACGATTCTTTTGAAATTGAAAAATATGCTTTGAGGTTCATTGAAAACTATGCTATGAGATTCTGCCATGTCATGGCAAAATTGAAAATGTGGTTTAGATTGGGCGAGACTGGTTAGATTGATGGTTGTTGGGTTGTTGAAAGCTCACCAAGTCAATTAAGATTTGGTTTGTGAGTTACTGAATATAAAGTGTTACCGTACTACTGCAAGTCTGGTATGGGATAAACCTGGATATCCGTATTGAAATATACCATAGACAATCGTGCCATTAGGTATGAAGTGATGTGAGCCGAAGGCTGCCACTTGGCGCAAGAGAGGGCATCTGAATTAGGGCTAGCCTTTTCAGCGGTGAAACCATAGCTGGCATGAGTACATTGATGGAGTATTATAGGGGCTTTACGTGATTTTCTCTGTCATCCACATCGAAGGAAGTGTGTATTTTGGCAAAAGGAAACAATTATATCTTGTGGATAAAGTTGTATAACCTCTGTAGAGTGTAAAACTAATCAGTTAGCCTTGCCTACGGTCATGAGTTTGCCGAGCTAGCCTTTCACATATTAGACTTTGATATTTAAAAATGATTTCAGAAAATAATGAGGTTTTGATGGAGAGAGTACATCATGGAAAAGTTGGTTAGTTCCTTGTTTCATCCCGTGTTAAAACTTGGTTTAAAACTTAGTTTTTCTTTTGTCATATTACTTACTGTATTTCAATCACTGCTTTACGCTAAAATAACCATACAACTTTCCTTTCTTATCTCTTATATTAATACTGCATTTCCCGTGTAGCTTGCTGAGTACTTTTAGTGCTCACTTTTGCTTTATTATTATTTTTAAAGGAGTATGTCTACAATGATGAGGATCAAGATAACTAGGATCGCTACCCCAATCGATTACTAGTGGCAAATCTAATGGATTTTACTCTAGTTTATTTTATTTCCGCTGCCTACGTGTCATTCATATCGTAAAAGACTATGTTAGTTAATGAATAAATGTTCGTTATATATGTTGTGTTATCAATTTTGTTTATTGTGTACACTAGCTTGATTTTGGATCAGTGTGTTATACACAGAGGGTTCGGAGGTGTTACTTACACATGCACAATAAGACCACATCAATTTACTCTTAGTATGTACACATTAGTTTCATCCTATGTGGAAGAGTAAGAAAAGAGGAGAGAGAAGAGAGCCATCTCTCATGCAAAAGTCAGCATCACACGGGAAACAAGATACATTAGTTTTGTAAAATAGAGAAGAGATAGTTATTGCACAACATTTAGAGATAGTTATTGTAAAAGTTAACTATATTGCTTAATCTAAATGATATAGATGAGAGATGGAGTAAACAGTAGGCTTTGTTATTGTACTTGCTCTAATTACTCTCTTTGTACCTAAATCAAAGAGATATCGAAAATAACTAAACTACGTCTGGTTGTTATCTCTAATCACTGTATTTAATGCATGCAAACCGAGAATACCAAGTAAAATCAGATATTTATTAGAAGTACAAAGAGGATATCGCACCACTTTTTTTTGTTGGGATATAAAATGCAACTTATATTTATGGATAATACTCCCGTTCAAAAAATACGCTTGGTAATTTGGACGGAGAGAGTAAAGTAGCAGACTAGCAGTGCTAGCCTTTCAGCTTATTTAAATGATATATGAGATCGTCTGTGTGTATGACAGTGAGTCAGAGTGTCAAATTCCGAAATGCGAATTTTAAAATGTGTCAAATTCTGAAAACTCTCGGATTTGCTTAAGCGCAAAATCAAGGACCCCAAAGGTTTGCTCCAAATCCACATGAGGAAGATTAGCGAGGATCCAGCTGCCGATTAACATAACCGTTCCTCCCATCATCATAGCCGGAAAAGGTCCCAAAAGCTAGCAGCTGCTTTGTTAGTTTGCTGCAGGCTTTACCTGCTTAGCTCTACTCTCGTGGCCATTGCGCTTTTGCTCTTTAGCCTGCAGCCGCACCAGCGCAGTAGTGCACCCCACCACCGCAGTGGTGCGCCCCAGCACCATGTGCCTCCCTCCCTCCCTCCATGAATCTTCTTTGATTGAACTTTAGTCTGCTACTTACTCCACTTCGCTTGCGCCGCGGCTACTTGCAGCAACCGAAGGACGCTGACCGCCACCACGGAGCGCGATACCTGAGGAAGAGAGCGGGAGGGGAAGAACCGCGAAAGGGGGAGGAGATGGGGGCTGCGACATTGCGCAGCGTGCAGTGCTGCTGCTCGTTGCTTGCGTTCCTGCTCTGTTTCCACTCATGGCATCCGTCACAGGCCTTCCAGGTACGCACGGTCGCGCACTCTGCCCGGTCATCGAGTTGCATTGCATCGTCGTCGTCGTCGTTCATGCGTGCGTGCGCGCGCGTGCGTGTGTGTGCAAGCTGTTAACGATAATGCTGCATTTGTGGCGGCAACGTGCGTGTTCAGCTGCATGGTGGCTACGACGAGGAGAAGGTCCCGCTGACCGTCATCGTGCCGGACCCCTCGCCGGAGCTGTCGCCGCTCGCGGCGCCCCCGCCGGTGTCCGGCGCAGACGGTGACATGGGGCCGAGGCTGCCGACGGAGCGGTGGCGGCGGGGGCGGGGCGAGGAGAGGCGCGGCGCGCACGCTCCGACCGCGCTCGCGCCCGCCTTGGCGGAAGCGCCGGCGCCGGACTCCGGGAGCGGCACGGCGTTCATCAGGAGCAGCCCGGCGGTGCCGGTGCCGGGCGGCGTGACTGACACGAGCACCATCCTGCCCATCCCCGCGCCCGGCGACAAGCGGCAGCAGGTACGTACTAGCTACCGGGTCGAGCACCTGACGTGACGCCTCAGTCCTCACAGAGCAACCCATGCATGCATCTCCTCTCCTTTACCTCTCTTTCCAGCCCCTTTTCTTTTCCTTCTTTCTATAGTATATTTAACTTCTTTTTGTAAACAGTAAAATCCAAAAGCCCTAAACTAAAGTTTGGCCCTTTTTTTTCTCTCTTGCTCTCCTAGCTAGTCTCCTTTGTTTTCGTATTTCGCCTCACATATAACTATTTCGATCTTCTTATTGTTTCTCTGACTTGTTTTTGTTTTCCTTGGCGATAATGTTTTCTTTTTTTTTTTGCAGGACGGGGCGGCAGCTACTGTGGCTCGAGCCGGCATGGTGCCACTGGTTGTTGGGCTCATCGTGACGGCGTCTTTTGGGGCTTTATGCTAGTTGTTCCTCTGTAGTAGACTAGTGGTGGTACTACTACTACTAGCGGTCTAGCTAGCCGAGATAAAGTTTCTTTCTTTTCCTTCTTCTTCTTTCTCGCTGTTTCTTTTCTGTGCCCCTGCTCTTCGGACAAAGCTCGCCTTCCTTTATTTTGGCCACCTTCGTCTTCCTTTCCGACTTAGCACTAGGCGCCGGGGTCGCGGAGAGTCTGTGATTGTGGAGTTGCTGCTTCCATGAACGTACTCGTACATTCCATGCATGCGGTATATATATACTGAAATAGAGAATGCACGAGTCTAGGCGCTGATGCAGAATTGCAGATGGATCGATCCTTCCTTGTCCAAGGTTTGGACTGGGAAGCATGCATGCTACATGCAGCTCACGATGACCTACTTGAGCGCGTCAGCTTCTTCACGGGAGTCCGAATCAATCCGCTCACGAAGCCTCGCCCCGTGGAATCAAATGCATAGTATTATGCATGCGTACGGTCGGATATAACACACGTCACGCGCGAGATGGAGATCGCACGCGCCCCGGCGTATTGTAATTCCTTCACCGCCAAATAAATTCGGCACACGTGAAAACTTTCACTCCATCGGCCAGCCCCGTCGCACGCGCATTGATAACAGTAATTCACCGCTCGGCGCGTCCCCTCTGCAGCTTGCTGTTCCGATCTATTTTGCGGCAGGGGCGGAAGTAAATAAGAATACCCGGTGTCAAAAAAAAAATTATACTAGGTTAAATTTTTTTTAATGTATATTAGTCTATATATATTATACGTGAACCCCCTTAATCTAAATATTGTGACACCGGCAGGCAAATAACAAGCAAATGATAAGACTAATAAGTTCTTATCACTTATATAATAAAGTGGTGAACCCCGATGATTTTATCTCTAGTTCCGCCTCTGTTTTGCGGCGTGTGTTCTTGGTTAAAAGTCTATTATATTATTAAAGTTGGGGCAAAATGAAATATCGCGTTAGCTTTTAAAGCCTATAAATTTTCATGTTAATAAGAGAAAAAATAGAAAAGACGTAGCCGTCTATCCGACGGGTCCAAATTATACCGGCTTAGATCAAAAAAAGGAAGATTTCATGTCAAATACCAAATAATAACCAAAATTCGTAAATAAAGAAGAAAAAATAGTAATATAGTTTCCGCATGAACTTCAAAGTAAAAATATAAATTAGGAATAAAAACTAAATAGAAATTAGTTGTTAGATTCGTATACGAATTCTAACCCAAAACTCAAATTCAAAATAAAAGTAAATAAAAATTATCCATTTTATATAGATTAAAAGAAAGAGTTCATGTCAATTATGGTAAAACATAACTAAATTTTGAAATAAAAATAAAATAAGCAATTTGATTTTCATATGAACTTTAAAGTAAAAACTGAAATTCAGAGAACTTCAAAGAAAAATAGAAATTCAAAATAAAAATAAATAGAAATTAGTAGTTAGATTCGTATACGAATTCTAACCTAAAACTTAAATTCAAAATAAAATAAAGAATTTTATATAGATTAAAAGAAATAGTCCATATTAATTAAGATAAATCATAACTAAAATTTGAAATAAAAAATAAAATAAAAAATTTGCTTTCGACATGAACTTTAATGTAAAATTGAAATCCAAAAAATTAATGGATGGATTTCCATATGAACTTTAAAGTAAAAAATTTGATTCCCACATCAACTTTAAAGTAAAATGCAATAAACAATTTGTTGTCCACACATACTCCAACGACGAAAATTCGAAATAAAAATAGCAATCTGATATCAATACGAATTACAAGGTAAAATCCCTAAATAAGTGCAAATCAAAATAAAATTAAACTAAATTTGATATTGGATTTGTATACGAATTCTAACAAAAAATAATTGAAAATAAAAAAGAAACAACAGAAAAACTTGCAATTTGATTTTCATACAATTCCATAGCAAAATCCTTAAACAAATAAATTCAAAATAAGCTAGATATAATTATCAAATTGTTTTTTGTACTAATTCCTAATTGAAGTCTCTAAATAAATATAATTCAGAATAAAAATTAAACAAATTCTAGCAATAGGATTTTGTTGACACCAAAAATTGGTGTTCTTAGTCGATCGGGCAGTTATGATTTATTTGGAAGTTGTAGCTGATTTGGAATGATGAGGCTAAACGTGGATGCAAGATTAAAGCTGGCAATCGGGTTAATTAGGCGGTTCTTGGAGATTGAGGCTGATACATATATATGATGCTATAATAGGGCACCATGGTGATCAGGCACCATGATTTTAAATGCACAAATTTAAGTCAAATTTGGATATATTTTTTGAAACTTTCAGTTTTAGGGTATATACACATCTATAACAATTCAAATGAAACACATATCTTTGAAAAAATATACTCGAATTCAAAGATTTGAACGAATTTAGATTACATGTTTTGCTAATTTATATATATACCCAACACATTTTAAGATTAACCAGTTTACTAACTAGTTCAAACTTGTTTGAACTAGTTAGTAAACTGGTTAATCTCAACATCGTAAAATTTTCAAAAATTTTCGAATGCAAATAAATAGGAAAAATACCTGTTTTGGATCTTGGAGCCCAGGCCTTTCTTTCTTTTGGATGGTACGCACTAGTAAGCAATCAATTTATGTCATGTTTGGTACGGTTCTAGATTTTAGTAGAAATGGAAATGGTTCCAGATTCTTGGTAGAAATGTTTCAGGTAGGATTCTGTGAATCGGGTGGAACGGGGTTGAGACCGATTCGGTCACAGAGTGGGAAAAAACATTCGAGGAGAATCGTTCCAAACTTTAGCCCGTTTGGTTGGGTTTCTTTTAGAATCTAGTAGAAATAACCCGGTTACAAGTTGCCAAATGAGGCCTTATTCTTTTTCTCTTCGAGGTGGGGGTGGATAGCAAGGTCGTGCCACCGCCTGCAGATGGCGCAACAGCGGGCAATGTAGGTGGCAGGGAGGCAAATGATGATACGGTCGACAATGTCGTCGGGGAGGAGAGACGGCGGGGCTTCACCCGTGTTTCCACCATCGCCGCCGACGAGTGCTCTTCCTCGGTATTCCATGAATTTGGTGGGTTTGGGTGGGGAGACTTGGGGAATTAGGGTTCGATCTGGATTGGGGAATTGGGGATTTCGAAATGGTTTTGCCTTGCTTTGTTCTATTTTGATTCGAGGGCGGGGTGAGTCAGCGGCGAGCGGGAGAGAGTTTTATTTTCAACAGTATTTTTTTTTGGTGTCCTTACATCGAATGTCACACTTTTGTAGTGTCCTCAACCAAGTCCGCCGATATAGTTTTGGCATTCAACATACTTCAATCTTCCGTTGTTACGGATTGCCATTAAAATTAGAGAAAATTCTTTAGTAACTACTAAAAATTGGTCGGGTTCCTAAAATGCTATGGTGAAACTGTTTCTCTCTTTATTGTTATTGGATCTCAATTTTCATTCCATTTTGCAACTATCATACATCTCCCGTTAGTCAATGGACTATTAATTGAGCCATGAAAAGACAAAAATACCCTTCTTCTTCCTTCTCTCTTCTTCAAGCTCCTACTCCCACACCGACGACCTCCTCCACTCCCGTATGGCCTATTTGAAATTGAAATTCTCAATCTAGGATTTTTAACCAACTCAGACCAAAATTGATCTAAGCAAAAAAAACCAACTTAACTTTGTTCCAAATGCAACATCTCAGAACAAACCATACCAAACACCCAAGCTAGAACCCAACACCTCATTGGTCCTGACGAGGACCAAAGCACCCCTGGTAGCGTCGAGGAGCGCCAGCACTATATGCCCATTTGGTGATGCCTCCCCGCCTCCTTGCCTTCTTGATGGGGATCAGGTAGGCAGCCTTAGTGACATTGGACAGACCGAGAATGATCTCTGATCAAAGGACGATGCTAGTGGCAGCCCTAGCTCTGGAAATCGGCATAGGCGACCGTTGGTTTCCTGCCAAAACCTTGCCAGCACGCTGATTCCACAGTGCAGGGGATCACCGGGCTCGAATTGCTACAATAAGAGACATTATCGGTGTTGGAGGAGGCAGAGAGGTCGGGGGTGGCAGCGGCGGTCGAGTCTGAGGTGGAGTAAAAGGCCATAGACCAGCAGAGGAGGTGAATGGCGGCAAGGATGGAGTCCTTGTGGTCGAGGCTGCAGTCAAAGCTGCGGGCGAGAGGGTCTGACGCCTTCAGCTTCACCACAGACCATCAATGTTGCGGCTGCGTGTTCTTGGACTTCGGCATAAAGGACACGCTCTTTCGCCGCTCCGGCGTGGACCCCCGCTACGCGGTGGGGGAGGACGGCGATGCGGCCTGCGGTGCGCGTGATGTCTGATAGAAGAAGGACCCCTTGGAACGAACCAATAGGCTCCACATTGTGGTCACCATCACCGTCGTCGCAACGGGGGTGGGTGATGTGGAGTGCTGCAGTGGGGGAGTGGAGGAGCGAACGCGCTGCATGGATAGGGAGCGGCGCAACAACGAGGAGGATGGCAACGACGTGGGGGAGGTCGGCGACGCGGCGACGGAAGGAGGCATTTGGGTTCCTCTGGTTAATTTGGTGCTCCCATTGCCGGTGCTTACGAGGAAGCATTTGGGTTCTTCTGTTTGACAACGGGAGAGGGAGGAGGAAAGGTGGGGCAGACTCAAAGATAAGAATGATATTTGTGTAAAAAATCTGATAACTTTAAGAGATTGAACGAACCAATCTCGCGTCGTTTAAAAACTCGCCTTCAGAGGCACAAAGCGCACAAGCATTCTTTCCCTTCATCTTTTAAGATAGAGGCATCGGGAACCTTGCTTCGTTCAGCAGTTGCAGCCACAGCAACTTGAACTGAATCAGGATCCGCACGCTTCTCTTCTTCTTCTTCCACCACTTGTGCTGCATCACCACCGCCAACACCATGTCCGTGGACGTGGGCACCTTCTGGCTACCGTTCTTCATCCGTATCTTGCTGGGTGAAGATAGCGGGCTGAACTACTATGAGTTGTTCCTCAGCTTGTTCGGCAGCACTGTGTCGGGACCCGAATTTGCAAATCCGGACCCTCTGTGTATTCAGCACTAGTCCAGGAACGCGCTAGTGCACACAGTCTTAACATTGGTAAATATCACAAATCATACCACTCGATACTAATAAAGTACTTTAATTAAATAGTCAAACTGGTTGCTCGACCTTATGGTCAAGTTACAAATATACGCCACGCAGGGCGAAACTTATTAAGAGAGAAATAATAGCAGCGGAAAATAAGATAACATCGTGGCGCCATCCAGTATACCACAGGCAACTGACTGGGCTCGCTTCCTAAGTAGACGGTTCCTCTTGGAGCTCCTCCTCCAAAGCTGGTGTAGTCTCCTCCTCAACTGGTGTTGTATTGCGGCAAGGGTGAGTACTTGGTACTCAAAGCAAGTCATGCACAATGCACGCTAATATACTACATGCATGGCTTAATACAAAGGAGTGGCTCAAGGTATATTTGCGAAGAGCATTTAACAAGTATCATAAGTAGATTCGAAAGCAGTAGAAACAAGTATAACATCAATAACTTTTCCAGGAGTTTAATCAACATCTTTCCCATTCCTAATCCACATTTCCATCAACATCATTAATAAACCAAACCCAACCCTTCAAGTCCAAGTTATTTTCAAGAAAGTCTAACCCTTGACTGTAATTCCTGAGCGATGTCCAATACCGCGGACATGGCTATTCGAATAGATTTTACACTCTGCAGAGGTTATGCACTTTACCCACAAGATACAGTCAAACACCACAAAGGCGAGTTCCCGTAACAAAGTCTTTCGGAAACTTCTAACAATACAAGTGGTCCTCTCCGGTGTTGCACACTAACCCTTCCCTTAGCTAAGGCGAAGTTTAGGTCAATCCACCGTTAGATGGGTACCTGGCCGCAGCCCCGGTACGCTCCCCCGTACAACTTACACAAACGGTGTAGTTGACAACCTGAGGTCCCACAGGTATGTTATTAGCAACTTATTCAACTAGGTCCGTCCCATAACAGACATGTGGTTGCACGATTGACCCAGTTCAAAGGCTTGCAAGGTTAAGTCCTTAGGGTGACCAGGGCAAGACTACCCGAAGAACCAAACCAACGTTCCCGGTGCCACAACTGGCCCACCCGATCATTCTTGCCTCATGCCCCGGTCAAAAGCTATTTATCAAACCCCAGTTGATTACCATGCACCACGTGCCATCAACATCACAACACATGATACCTTTCCAAAACAGGTTCAATATATCATTAAGTCAATATTAACATTTGATTGTCCAAAAACCATGTCATGAGCACGTAGCAGGTCTAAGCAATATACTACAACGGTCTAAATTCCCATGTTGGCAATTTAATAATGTCCAACTAGTAAACCACAACTAGGGTGACAAGGGTCATGGCACATATATATAATTAACCAAGGTGTCATACAGCAATTTGGCATTTATCTAATTTCCCATATTTAAATAAAGTATTTTCTAATTGAACTAGCATGCAATAAATTAAATCAAAATAGGTTTCAAAATAGGATCAACATGGTCAAAGCACAACTTGCCTTCAAATAGCACTTGTTCTTGGTCCTGAGCTGGCTCCTGGGTCAATATTTCTCCTTCGAATCCTTCCGGCACTTCAACGTCTACTCGTAACGCGTGCAAATAGCAACAAATGAATAAAACAGTAGACAAAAAGTGTCCAAACATCCAAATAAAGTTCATAAACAGAGAGAACATAATTTTATGAATTTTTAGGAACTGGAATCGCTCAAATCGGAGTTAAAACACAAAAGTTATGATTATTTAAAGTTTAAATAATCAATTAAATAATATTACAGAGAAAAACTTTAGTCCAAAAATTAAATAAAATTCATATTTGAGTAGATCTAAATTTTATGAATTTTTAGAAATTTGAATCGTTCAAATCGGAGTTGAAACACAAAAGTTATAAGCGTTTGAAGTTTTGAAATTCAAATCAATTATTAAACCGAATTATTAAATCATTTTCTTTTTCGGAAATTATTTATTTCGTCATGGGTGACACGCGTCGGCTCCTGATTGGCTGGCTGACGTCAGTCGGCTCATGGGCTCAGCCAACGGCTTGGCTCGGTCCACAGTGGACTCGGTCCACAGTGGACTCGGTCCACAGTGGACTCGGTCCACGGCGCGTGTGCCACTAACAGGTGGGACCCATTGGATGACGTCACCACGCTCGACGACGCTACTGACAAGCGGGCCCCACCGTGACGTCAGGGGTGGCGTCACGGTGCGGTTCGGCTGACCCGCTGACACGCGGGCCCCGCGTGTCAGAGACACGCGCTCGTGTGCGCACGGCGCGGCCAGGGCACACGTGGCACAATCGTGTCCGTTGATTTGAAAATCAACGGCCGTGATTAGATCTAAGGTTGACGCGTTGAAAACTACACGGTCGATCT
The DNA here is from genome assembly GCA_036346355.1 of Rhipidocladum racemiflorum. NCBI lineage: Eukaryota > Viridiplantae > Streptophyta > Magnoliopsida > Poales > Poaceae > Rhipidocladum > Rhipidocladum racemiflorum. The sequence continues at coordinate 30,622,424 of CM070571.1, forward strand.
GGGCCGTTCGATCTAGATCGGACGGTCCAGATCTACCCTAGGCTAACACCGTTACAAACTACACGGTGATCGTGGGCCGTTGGATCTAGATCCAACGGTCCAGATCTGATCTAGGTTGACGGGTTTGAGATGCACGTGGCTTACCGTAGCCGTCGGATCTTGATCGGACGGTTGAGGGTGCTCGAAGACGTCGATGGCCACGCGGCGGAGGGAGCGGACCGGAGCTGGGGAAGACGACACGACCAACGGCGCTCGAGGGCTTCTCCGGCGAGATGGGTGGTATGCACGGGTGCGCCTCGTCGCGGGGATTCCAAATCTGCTGTAATATCCCGAGTATTTCTATACTCGAGTCACTGTACATTTGTACTCAAACACTGTTCAGTAATACACTGTTCTTGTGTATTTCTGCATTTTGAGCTATATGTACTTAAATGGGAATTAAAAAGAACCCTTCAACTTAAGTAACCTAGCTCAAAAATAATTGCAAATTTATTTGGATAAGTGTTAAAGCGACCTAAGAACCTTCCAGAATATATAAGAATCGATAAAAATCAGTTTTGGAAGTTTAATTCTTCAAAACTTGACACTTGACCAAAATGCCCTTGAGTAAGTGCATAGTGTTTTGCATGTGTTATAACCTCTCCAAAGCCAACCCAACAGCCAACTCACTCCCTCTCCTCTCCCTCTCACGACCAAGCATGGGAGAAGCCTCCCAAAACCCTAGCTCACCCAATCCACCCATTTGGAGGCGATCCGACCGGTGGAAATTGATCTAGAGGCGGGAATCGACCTCTCCATCGCGATCCCCATCTTCTAGACCCTCTCGGGTGAGTTTCTCATCGAATTTCATGGATGGATTTTGGAGTACCCGTGGTGTTTTTGAAGTTTGAGTTGATTTCTCGGCTCCCGGGACATCCCTCGTCGCGTAGCTACGAGTTTCCTCCTCTGTAGCTCGCATTTCGTCATGTCCTCAAACCCTAGCCTAGGTCATGTCCAGTGCCATGTGTTCGGAGCATTGCATGGCACTTGTGCTTCAAACAAGACTCAGGTCATCGTTAGGTCCATTTAACTCTACTATCGACCTAGCATTTGACCACCTTCAAATCTAGCATCCTAATGCTAGGTTTTCGATTTTTATGATTTGTAGTTGAGATAAGCATGGATAGTAATTTTTGTGGGCACTTCGTAGCTAGAGCCGCTATCAAAAGAATCGAATTCAATTACGATAAGCCGGATTTTATTTTATTTAATTAGGTGTTAAGTGTTTTCACAAAATACTAGGAGTCCGTAGCTTGAATCGACGATTCTATTAGCTCTTCCGATAGCCGTAGTCGCGATCGGAAGAGTCGAATTCAATTTGTCGATCCTACACAAAGTTGTCACTCTAGGTCACTCTATTTGCGAAAAATCCTAGAGGTCCGATGACCAAATGGATAGCCCCTATAGCTTTCTAGCTAGTAGAAACCCCGATAAAAATACGGAGTTTAGTTTTGACCATTTTGCGGATACTTTGTCGCTCTAGGTCTCAATTGGTTGAATAAAATCCTAGAGCTCCTGAGCACGAATCGACTTCACCATTAGTCTTCTTAGAGGCTAAAATAAAGGCTAAAAATGCTAGATTTGCATTTTAGCACTTCGCATTTTATTTTAATAATTAGAGGGCCCAAAGCTGTTCTTGGCTTTTCGCTTCAGTTCGCCTCGTTTAAGGTCCCTAAGGTTGAAAGCATGCTTCACGTGTGCTTTAGATCCCATTTTGGCCCTTTTCCGGACTTTTGTCGTACTTCGGGTAAATACCGGAGTTACGCGGACGTTTGATCAAAAGTCCGAGTAGGTTAAGTCAATTTTGGCGGTGATTGGCTCCGATAAGTCATTATTACCTCCAAGTGTCTAGCTGCGGGTCCAGAACGAATTTACACGACATTCTTGATCAAAACGACCTTCTGTCGGTTTTGATCGTTTTTGGTCGTTAACGGTCGTTTTGATCGTTTTGGCCGTTTTTGCGAATTCGATGCAAATTGCTAATCTACCGAGCGTTTTAGTTAGGTGTTGAGTGTTCGAACCCGTATCGGGAACCCACACGCGGATTCGATCGCGTTTGGACTCAATACGGACTCAAAACGGTTTTGTCGGAAATTACTCCGCGGTTTTTCATTTTGATTCAATTTTGGTCAATTTCATTAGGAATTGCTTTGCAACCGATCCAACTAAGTCCTAAATATCTTGCTTTAGCTTGTTGCGTTGTCGGAAACCTGTTTTGCGCAAAAATCCGCAAAATTGGCCGTTTAACGGATTTCCGACAAAACGATCGCTTTACCGCTTCGGCAAATTTGTCGCTTTTAGGGCCGAAAGGTTTTTCTTCGATCTTTCGAGCGTTTTAGCACCTAGTTATGTACCTGAGGCCATATTGAGGCTCCACATGCAAATTTAATTGCATTTGTCTTCAATTTACGTATTTTTATTCACGTAGGTAAAGAATACGCCTTTTTCGCTGCTTTAGCTCGGTTGATCATTTCAACTTCAAACAAGTTCCAATAAGTCCCATTAGGTATGTTATACCTATTTTTAGGTATTTCACTAAGTTTAGTTGGGTTTTACTTCATTTTGCACGTTTTAATCCATTTTGGCACTTGTTCGGCCGAAATGGACATAATAGGTCATAGTTTCACATTTTCTTCGTTTTCTTCATTTCTTTCTCCTTTAAATATTTAAGTGGGTCTTATTTGATGTTTAGTTGGCATTTGTGCATTTAAATCTTGCTTTTGCTAAGTTGTATTTCTTTTGTCATTTTTGTTGCTTTGACCAGATTAGAGGCTAGCGAGTCGGGCTTAAGCCTCGAACGACCGAACATCATCCCGGACATCACCGAAGTGCAACAACAAGGCAAGCACCTCCTTTGACCATCTTGAAACCTATATTTCACGATGTTTACTTTGATTTCTCAAACTATATGCATTGTTTATATTCAATAAAGTGCTAGTTTGTGGGAATGGTAGATATACCCTGATTTGGTGGTTTTTCCTCAATTAAATTCCCAGAGTTCATTGATAGCCTTAGTAGGGTTGGACAATTAATAAAATGTCACTTGGGTATAAACGACTTAGTAAATGCATATGCTTAGACACTGCAATAGAGATGAGCAAAGTCAGTCATTTACCAAATGCTCAAAACTTATGATAATTGTAACTGGTTTTGGAAATGTTTTGGAAATGTGACTTGTAAAGGTAATTTGATAAAAATGTGCAGTGTCTAGTTGGTAATTAGACTTGGCGAGAGGTATAATATGTGCTAGTTAAACATGGTGGCGATTGGTTGGCGAGTTAAGTGGAGTTCCCCGCTTGAGTCACTAGGCAAAAGTATAAGGACCGAACTTGTGATGGTTTTTGAATGAACACCGTGCAACCGCGCAATGCTGGGATGGGGCAGCCTGTTTTAGTACCTGAAGTGTGAGGGGATAGCCATGCCTGTTGGTAGGCCGAAGTGTGGACCTTTTCCCCGTGTTGAGCGATCGGCGCGGTGTGTGTCCTCACGACCCGTCGTATGCACCTTCGTGAGTGCGCTTGTACTTATGCAGCGGGAATCGCCTCGATTCATGTTTGATTGATACAACGGTGTACGCCTTGCTATGGGATAATGCCGCGGCAAAAACTCGCCGTCGTCACGATGGATATTCCGTGGTCGCTTTCGAGTGGTGGTTGGCCTCTTATCGCCATAGTAGTGGGTTTATCGTCGCCGGTCTTTGGGGTGTGGCTATAGCCTCAACGATGGGAAAGAATAGATCATTCTTGTATATCGGATACCTCGTGTATCGCGTGTACCCTGGATGACAGGATGCAAGTCCGAGTTGTGTTTGGGTAAAGTGCGCAAACTCTGCAGAGTATCAAATAATTCTAATCGATTAGCCGTGCTCACGGTTATGAGCAAATCTTCTTTAATCATATCAAGTATAGAAATTTGGTTCGGTTTTGAAAATGAAAATCTATTTTGGAGTCTATCTAAAGTATGTGGATCGATATGGTACTTGATGGATTTATGAATGAGTGAATATGGTATTTGAAGGATTTATGAATATATGGATGTCAATTCGTATCTCAAGCTGCGATCATGGATGGTGGCAATGAGAGACTCAAATGTTACATATATTGTAAATATGTTTTATTCAAAATGTCAGTCTTTCAAATTATGTATTACATTTCGATGAATCTGCTTTCAAATCTCGCTTTTAGCAATAGACTTAGTGTAGTAGCCATTTCAATCGTATCACCGCATATTAATTATATTTGCATACACTAAAGTCTTGCGAGTACATACGTGTACTCACCGCTGTCGCTAACCCCTTTTTCCTCGTGAGGAAGGTATTGATGATGTCCTGGATGATGGCGAGCCCCAGTGCGAGTGTTGCGGCCGTAGTTCCTCCCTCCCGGTCAAGAGCCTGTGGGGTGGTCGGGCCAGCCGGGTTGTCTTTCTTTTGTTTCACTGCCGCTTTACTTCTTTTGGTTTCGTAATGCACTTGTTCAAGATTTACACCCAGTTATGTAAATTACCTTAGTTTATCTCTTCGTGCATTGATACTCGGGTTGTGGAGTACGCTGATATCGGGCTCTTGATCCAGGGATCCAGATCGATGCGTCTGAGCACCGGTCCGGTTAAGGGTTCGATCCCGTCGATCGAATTTTTAGATTCAGATTTTCGGTGTCGAGGCTTCCTGTTGCTATACGGTGCTATACGCCACAGTAGACGGCGTATAGTACGGTATAGGAAGGGGGGGTTCTCACATCTGCCTTCGGGTGCGGCGGAGAACGGCGGGCGTCGGCGGAATCGGCAAAGGAACGCGGTGGAAGAGAGAAGCAACTACGGCGAGCTTTCGCGGCTAGACGACGGCGGCTAGGGCTTGGAAACTTGAGGGGAAAGGTGCGCACGGCAAAGAGCTTCAACGGGGTGGCCTCGGGGCTTTAAATAGTGCCTCGACGTGCGCGCAAATCGCGAAACCCTAACGGACCACGGCTCACGCGGTGGCGCGATCCGGCGGGACTCGGGAAGACGACGAAATCGTGGCCGCCCACGTGGCCCCGACTCCACGGCCGAGATCGCGACAAATTAACGGGTCCGGGCCGGATCTGGTTTGATCGGTGCGGCCCAATTCCGACCGTTGGATTTCGATCCAATGGTCCGGATCAATCAGGGTTTGACCGGATCACGTGGCTCGGGTCGGACTCGAGTTTGACTCGGGTTCGGTTCCGGTCGGATGAACAGTACTTGACCCGACTCGATTTTCCAGCGATTTAATAATTAAAATAATTTCCAGTAATTCATTTAATTCAAGAAAAATAGTAAAATACTCAGAAAAATTCCAGAAAAAATCTGGAAAATATTTTGGAACATTTTGGACTCAAATAAAATATTTCCAATAAAATTTTATTTGCAAAGTCAAATTCTTTAATTATTTCAAAATGGAATAAATTCAAATAAATTCCAAATAAATCCAAATAAATTCCAGAAAATTCCAAAAATTCACCAAAGTGCCAAATCACACATGAATTTAGGAACAACAAAATTTTGAGGTGTTACAAACCTCCCCCCTTAACAGAATCTCGTCCCCGAGATTCAGGGCTTTCTAAAGAAATAGGTTTGGAAACTCTTTCTTCAAATCCTCTTCGCGTTCCCAAGTTGCTTCACTCTCCGCGTGGTTGCTCCATTGAACTCTGCAGAAACGGGTTGACTTGTTTCTTGTCTCTCGGTCCATTGTGTCCAAAATCTTTACGGGGGCTCTTTGTAGGTCAGATCTTCTTGCATCTCAATTGACTCTAGCGGTGTCTGCTCCTCATGTACTCTGAGACACTTCTTCAGCTGGGACACGTGGAACACGTCATGCACTCCTGCTAGTGATTGCGGTAACTCTAGCTGATAAGCGACTTCACCTCTGCGGCTGAGAACCTTGAATGGTCCGACATATCTCGGCGCGAGTTTTCCTTTAGCATGGAATCTCTTAACTCCTCTGAGCGGGGTGACTCTGAGATACACGAAATCTTCCGGTTCGAAACTCAGGTCTTGGCGACGGTTGTCAGCATAACTCTTACATCGCGTGATTGGGCTATCTTCAATCTCTCCCTGATCATGGCAATTTGTTCTTCGGCTTCTTGAAGAATATCTGGTCCAAAGACACGGCATTCACCTGTCTCATTCCAGTTCAATGGTGTCAAGCGAAGTCGACCATATAGTGCTTCAAATGGTGACATTTGCAAACTTGCTTGGTAATCGTTGTTGTAGCCGAACTCGGCGCATTTACTGGACTTTTATCCCAAGAGGTAGCATAAGCCAATGCACACGCTCTTAACATATCCTCCAGAATCTGATTGACTCTTTCAGTCTGACCATCCGTCTGTGGATGATAATCTGTACTGAAGTTCAAACGGGTTCCCATGGTTTCATGCAGCTTATTCCAGAACCTCGAGGTAAACTGGGTACCTCTATCCGATACGATCTTCTTTGGCACTCCGTGCAAACAGACGATCCTGATCATGTACAACTCTGCTAACTTATCTCCCGAGTAAGTGGTGTTCACAGGGATAAAATGGGCGACCTTGGTCAAGCGATCCACTATAACCCATATAGAATCATATCCTCCTTGAGTTTTCGGCAAACTGGTAATGAAGTCCATTCCGATTTCCTCCCACTTCCACTCAGGTATCTTCAACGGCTGTAACAATCCTGCTGGTCTCTGATGCATTGCCTTGACTCTCTGGCATATGTCGCACAGCGCAACATGCTCGACAACTTCACGCTTCATGTTCGGCCACCAGAATCTTTCTTTTAAATCTTGATACATCTTGGCACTTCCAGGATGAATTGAATACTTAGAGTCATGGGCTTCTTCTAGAATCAACTGCTTCAGTTCCTTCTTGTTTGGCACACAAATTCGATCCTTCATCCATAACGTGCCTTGTTCATCCAACTTGAAGTCCTCTGCCTTGCCTTCGTCCATGTTGGACTTAATCCGGCGGATCTTGTCGTCATCCTCCTGTCCTTCTCGGATCTGATCCTCCAGGGTAGGCTTCACTTCCAATGCGGCCAAGAATCCTTCTGGTACGACTTCAATCTGCATTCTATGGAAATCCTCACATAGTTCCTCCTGACTTGTGGCTAGCAACATGTTCACGGTATGGCTTTTCCGACTCAGAGCATCGGCCACCACGTTGGCCTTTCCGGGATGATAATGGATTCCAACGTTGTAGTCCTTTATCAACTCTAACCACCTTCTTTGTCTCATGTTCAGGTCTGATTGGATGAAGATGTACTTAAGACTCTTATGGTCCGTGTATACTTCACATCTGTTTCCAATTAAATAGTGACGCCATAATTTCAAAGCATGCACTACGGCAGCTAGCTCTAGGTCATGCGTCGGATAATTCTCCTCATGCGGCCTCAACTGCCTTGATGCATAAGCGACAACCTTTCCATTCTCGTGACAAGACACATCCAAGTCCTTGGCGCGATGCGTCACAATAAATATCAAAGCTTTGATTGACGTCTGGTAGGACTAACACCGGTGCTGATGTCAATCGCCTCTTCAATTCTTGAAAACCTTTCTCGCACTCTGGCGTCCATGCAAACTTCTTCTCCTTTTTCAGCAATTGCGTAAGAGGTTTCGCAATTGTCGAAAAGCCTTCAATGAAACGGCGGTAGTAACCTGCCATTCCAAGGAAACTTCGGATCTGGGTCATGGTCTTTGGCTGCTCCCAATGTAACACAGCTTCTACCTTGGTTGGATCAACGGCGACTCCTTCTGTGGTCATTACATGTCCGAGGAACTCCACCTTGTCCTTCCAAAAATCGCATTTACTGAATTTGGCGAAGAGCTGCTGTTCCCTCAGCTTTTTCAAAACTCGCCTCAAGTGCTCTGCATGATCATCCTCTGTCTTGGAGTAGACTAAGATATCATCTATGAACACAACAACAAACTTATCCAAATATTCCATGAACACCTTATTCATCATATTCATGAAATATGCTGGCGCATTTGTCAGACCAAAGGACATAACTGTAAACTCGTAGTGTCCATATCTTGACGAGAATGCGGTCTTCAGAATATCTTCTGATCGGATCTTCAACTGATGGTATCCCGATCTCAGATCAATCTTGGAGAAAACTCCGGCTCCTCTCAGCTAATCAAACAAATCATCAATCCTGGGTAGCGGATACTTATTCTTCACGGTGACTTCATTAAGTGCACGTAGTCAATGCACATCCTGAAACTCCCGTCCTTCTTCTTGACGAACAAAACTGGCGCTCCCCACGGCGACGAAGTCGGTCTGATAAATCCTTTCTCCATTAACTCTTCAAGTTGCTTCTTCATCTCTACTAATTCTTCGGTGGACATCCGATAAGGTCTCTTTGCTATCGGCACTGTACCAGGTACAAGCTCTATCACAAACTCTATGTCCTCGTCAAGGCATACCAGGTAGATCTTCAGGAAAAACATCTGGGTACTCATTCACTACTGAGACATCTTCTATGCTGATTGTCTTGGTGCTGTTAACCATCAACTGTCCATCTCTAACGGCGGTAGCTTGAAATTCCACTTTCTTTCCACACGGGCTCTCAACTGAGATAGTCCTTCGTCCACAATCCAATACGGCCTTGTGCTTGGATAACCAATCCATTCCCAAAATAACATCTAAGGTGCAGGTCTCCAAAATAATAAGGTTCGCTAGGAACTCTATCCCATCTATTAGTATTCTCACCCCGTAACATCCTACTTTCGTTCGGAGTTCAAACCAGGGGTTTGAACTAAAAGCATGCATTTAAGTCTTGCAATCTCCAAATCATTTTTAGCAAGCAAAGCCTTGTGAAACAAACGAATGCGAAGCTCCGTAATCAAACAAAAGCTGTGTAGGTGCGAGTTAACAAGTAACTTACCCAAGATTACGTCCGTGGCATTCTGCGGTGCATCTGCGGTGACATGGTTGACTCGGCCTCTCACCACGGTCCTGGGTGCTGCTCTGATCTGGCTGCCCCTGCTCGCTTCCTGGTGCAAAGCGTCTGGCCGGTGTGGATCCCAGTTGAAGCGGATCAGTCACTCCTGCTGTCTTCTTAGGACAATCGTTGGCAAAGTGCCCTGGCTCGTTGCAATTGTAGCAGCGTCTCACTGCCCTTGCCGATCGCTCAAGCGGCGTTTCGGGCCGGGCTGGGTCTGATAGTTCGATTGACGGGTCTTGGTGCCGTGACGGTGTCCTTGTTGCATTCTCGCGGCCGGAATCAAAACTGATTTGGCGCAACTCTCAAACGTTGATGTGCTCTCGACGCGATCCCCGATGCGCATCTCGCGCTTCTGTTCTCATCCAGTTCCTTGCGCTTGTCCTCAAGAATAAGCGCCTTATTCACAAGCTCCTGAAAATCTGAAAGGTGTGGGTGATCACCCCACTGTAGTCCTGAGTTAAGTCCCTTCATGAAGCGAGACTGCCTGGCTTTATCAGCTACGTCTTCAAAGCGTAGCGTATAAGCCGTGTGAACTTGTTCGATATTCACCACCGGCCGATTACCTTGCTTCAGTTGTTCAACTCCTCTTTCTTGAGGTCCATGATTCCTTCCTAAGACGTGATACCGACTAAACGCAGCCGTAAACTCCTCCCAAGTGATATCTTGAGGGTTCTCTCACAGAGCGCAGGTTCTCCCACCATTCGGCCAATGTTCCTTCCAACTGATGAGAAGCGTAGAGTACCTTCTCATTTCCCATGCATTGAGCAATGTGTAGCTTCCTCTAAATTGACCTTAACCAATCATCGGCCTCCAACGGGTTAGCATTCCCGGAGAAAGTGGGTGGATGAGTCCTCATGAACTCGGCGATCTTGTATTCTGGCGTTGTCCCTGATTGACTTGATTAGCTGTGGCCTGAGCGGTGACGTGCTGCATCTGTTGCATCATGGCATGCATCAACTGAGTCTGAGCAGCAAGAAAAGCTCCAAAATTCTGCATGTCAATCAAGCGGTCTTTGGTTGGGGTGCAGTGCTCCATTGTTGGGGTTTCACCGGGTGAGAACCACTGCCATTGCCTCCAAGGTTTCCGTGGGTGTTCACCATCTGTCGATTGCTCCAAGTTTTAGAGATGAGAGGGAACAAGAATAGACAAGTAGTAGGGAAAACTTATGCGGGGAAAAAGTGTAACTCAAAATCCAACTTTATTATTAATAATATTAATAACTTGGTATGGTTGCTTACAATGCCTAAGGGCCTTGCAACACATACTGCACACTCAGCACACAATGAAAATCCAACGCCTCTAAAGGTGACTCTTATTCTATAACGCGACTCGACGAAGGAGTCCCAACCTCAACGCCTACGCTCACTCATCGAGAAAACCTCCACTGCCTGGGTACGGGTGCTGCGGCATAGGCGCGAAACAATCGCCATGCCCTGCAACTGCAGCTGTGGTCGACGACGCGGCGTCTTCCTCTGACTCTGGATCTGGCTGTTGCTGTGGCTGTGGCGCCTCTTCTGGTTCCTCCTCTGGGTCAGGAGCATCCAACTCCAACACTGGATCGGGACCCTGGCCATACAGTGCAGTCTCCAACTCTGCGATCCTTTCCGCAGCAAAAGCGACATACTCACGAGCATTCTCCAAGTGCTTCTTCTCTTTCTCAACCTGCTCACGAGCCTTCTTCAACTCCTGAACTGTGTCTTCGATCAGCTCCTCCTAAGCAGCGACGAATCTGGCTAAGTGAGTGACGGTAGCATCCTCATCTTCTATCGGCTTCCGTTGAGCTCTGCTGTCTCGGCGTGGGTGGTGATGGAACACTGTGCCCTCCAGCTCCCTGGAGTAGGTGCGAGCGATCTGCTGCATCGCTCGACGCGACACTTCCTGGATTCCCATCTCAAAGGTAGACCTCCCGGGCGGTGAAGTGGAAAGGGCGATCAACTTGGTCTTCTCTCGGGCATACACCGTGATCCGGACGTCCCATCCTGTGACCAGTCCTGCTTGCACAAGTGTAGTCCCTCGGTAGAGCGGCCTCTCAAAACCTCCAAGAAACTGAAGCATACGCCACAACTCAACGGTATAGCCTCCTTCACGCTCGGCGTAGTTGTTCTTCATCATCATCTGTCAAAGGATACTTGCGTAAGATCGCAACACTTTAAAACCAATGTGGAAGACAAAAAGAACTCAGCAAGGGTATGAACAAGAAAGAAAAGGGGTAAGTCGAGAATTCATTCATTATCTTGGCAAATTTTATCTTTAGAAAATAGGTTTTATCCTCACTACGACCATTCTAACTATGGGTTGAGCCTACGGTCAGTATGGCTCTGATACCACCTCTGTCGGGACCCGAATTTGCAAATCCGGACCCTCTGTGTATTCAGCACTAGTCCAGGAACGAGCTAGTGCACACAGTCTTAACATCGGTAAATATCACAAATCATACCACTCGATACTAATAAAGTACTTTAATTAAATAGTCAAACTGGTTGCTCGACCTTATGGTCAAGTTACAAATATACGCCACGCAGGGCGAAACTTATTAAGAGAGAAATAATAGCAGCGGAAAATAAGATAACATCGTGGCGCCATCCAGTATACCACAGGCAACTGACTGGGCTCGCTTCCTAAGTAGACGGTTCCTCTTGGAGCTCCTCCTCCAAAGCTAGTGTAGTCTCCTCCTCAACTGGTGTTGTATTGCGGCAAGGGTGAGTACTTGGTACTCAGCAAGTCATGCACAGAATGCAGCTAATATACTACATGCATGGCTTAATACAAAGGAGTGGCTCAAGATATATTTGCAGTAAGAGCATTTAACAAGTATCATAAGTAGATTCGAAAGCAGTAGAAACAAGTATAACATCAATAACTTTTTCAGGAGTTTAATCAACATCTTTCCCATTCCTAATCCACATTTCCATCAACATCATTAATAAACCAAACCCAACCCTTCAAGTCCAAGTTATTTTCAAGAAAGTCTAACCCTTGACTGTAATTCCCGAGCGATGTCCAATACCGCGGACACGGCTATTCGAATAGATTTTACACTCTGCAGAGGTTATGCACTTTACCCACAAGATACAGTCAAACACCACAAAGGCGAGTTCCCGTAACAAAGTCTTTCGGAAACTTTTAACAATACAAGTGGTCCTCTCTGGTGTTGCACACTAACCCTTCCCTTAGCTAAGGCGAAGTTTAGGTCAATCCACCGTTAGATGGGTACCTGGCCGCAGCCCCGGTACGCTCCCCCGTACAACTTACACAAACGGTGTAGTTGACAACCTGAGGTCCCACAGGTATGTTATTAGCAACTTATTCAACTAGGTCCGTCCCATAACAGACATGTGGTTGCACGATTGACCCAGTTCAAAGGCTTGCAAGGTTAAGTCCTTAGGGTGACCAGGGCAAGACTACCCGAAGAACCAAACCAACGTTCCCGGTGCAACCGCACACCCGATCATTCTTGCCTCATGCCCCGGTCAAAAGCTATTTATCAAACCCCAGTTGATTACCATGCACCACGTGCCATCAACATCACAACACATGATACCTTTCCAAAATAGGTTCAATATATCATTAAGTCAATATTAACATTTGATTGTCCAAAAACCATGTCATGAGCACGTAGCAGGTCTAAGCAATATACTACAACGGTCTAAATTCCCATGTTGGCAATTTAATAATGTCCAACTAGTAAACCACAACTAGGGTGACAAGGGTCATGGCACATATATACAATTAACCAAGGTGTCATACAGCAATTTGGCATTTATCTAATTTCCCATATTTAAATAAAGTATTTTCTAATTGAACTAGCATGCAATAAATTAAATCAAAATAGGTCTCAAAATAGTATCAACATGGTCAAAGCACAACTTGCCTTCAAATAGCACTTGTTCTTGGTCCTGAGCTGGCTCCTGGGTCAATATTTCTCTTTCGAATCCTTCCGGCACTTCAACGTCTACTCGTAACGCGTGCAAATAGCAACAAATGAATAAAACAGTAGACAAAAAGTGTCCAAACATCCAAATAAAGTTCATAAACAGAGAGAACATAATTTTATGAATTTTTAGGAACTGGAATCGCTCAAATCGGAGTTAAAACACAAAAGTTATGATTATTTAAAGTTTAAATAATCAATTAAATAATATTACAGAGAAAAACTTTAGTCCAAAAATTAAATAAAATTCATATTTGAGTAGATCTGAATTTTATGAATTTTTAGAAATTTGAATCGTTCAAATCGGAGTTGAAACGCAAAAGTTATAAGCATTTGAAGTTTTGAAATTCAAATCAATTATTAAACCGAATTATTAAATCATTTTCTTTTTCGGAAATTATTTATTTCGTCATGGGTGACACGCGTCGGCTCCTGATTGGCTGGCTGACGTCAGCCGGCTCATGGGCTCAGCCCACGGCTTGGCTCGGTCCACGGTGGACTCGGTCCACGGCGCGTGTGCCACTGACAGGTGGGACCCATTGGATGACGTCAGCACTGACGTCACCACGCTCGACGACGCTACTGACAAGCGGGCCCCATCGTGACGTCAGGGGTGGCGTCCGCGGTGCGATTCGGTGACCCCGACATCGCGGGCCGCGTGTCAGAGACACGCGCTCGTGTGCGCACGGCGCGGCCAGGGCACACGTGGCACAATCGTGTCCGTTGATTTGAAAATCAACGGCCGTGATTAGATCTAAGGTTGACGCGTTGAAAACTACACGGTCGATCTGGGCCGTTCGATCTAGATCGGACGGTCCAGATCTACCCTAGGCTAACACCGTTACAAACTACACGGTGATCGTGGGCCGTTGGATCTAGATCCAACGGTCCAGATCTGATCTAGGTTGACGGGTTTGAGATGCACGTGGCTTACCGTAGCCGTCGGATCTTGATCGGACGGTTGAGGGTGCTCGAAGACGTTGATGGCCACGCGGGAGGGAGCGGACCGAGCCGGGAAGACGACACGACCAACGGCGCTCGAGGGCTTCTCCGGCGAGATGGGTGGTATGCACGGGTGCGCCTCGTCGCGGGGATTCCAAATCTGCCTTCGGGTGCGGCGGAGAACGGCGGGCGTCGGCGGAATCGACAAAGGAACGCGGTGGAAGAGAGAAGCAACTACGGCGAGCTTTTGCGGCTAGACGGCGGCGGCTAGGGCTCGAAAACTTGAGGGGAAAGGTGCGCACGGCAAAGAGCTTCAACGGGGTGGCCTCGGGGCTTTAAATAGTGCCTCGACGTGCGCGCAAATCGCGAAACCCTAACGGACACGGCGGCTACGCGGCGGTGCAGTCCGAGCGGGACTCAGGAAGACGACGAAATCGTGGCCGTCCACGTGGCCCGATCCACGGCCGAGATCGCACGGCGCAACGGGTCCGGGCCGGATCTGGTTTGATCGGTGCGGCCCAATTCCGACCGTTGGATTTCGATCCAACGGTCCGGATCAATCAGGGTTTGACCGGATCACGTGGCTCGGGTCGGACTCGAGTCTGACTCGGGTTCGATTCCGGTCGGATGAACAGTACTTGACCCGACTCGATTTTCCAGCGATTTAATAATTAAAATAATTTCCAGTAATTCATTTAATTCAAGAAAAATAGTAAAATACTCTGAAAAATTCTGGAAAATATTTTGGACTCAAATAAAATATTTCCAACAAAATTTTATTTGCAAAGTCAAATTCTTTAATTATTTCAAAATGGAATCAATTCAAATAAATTCCAAATAAATCCAAATAAATTCCAGAAAATTCCAAAAATTCACCAAAGTGCCAAATCACACATGAATTTAGGAACAGCAAAATTTTGGGGTGTTACACACTGGCTGATTAATTCGATCTTCTCTGCGTCCGGAGCCTCTCCATGATCACCATTCTCTACATCCTGTGAAAGGGGCAGATAGAGATTCTTGACTCATGTAATATATCATGCCAATTAAACGGGTTGGAAACATAACCGTAATTGCACATGAACCAAATTTAGTTGCAGGTTTTACAACCGGTCTTGACAAAAGCGAGGCCTACTTAAACCGGCGAGGTATATCCCTGCTAAAGCTGGTTGGTTTATGTAATTAGCTCGGAATACTTTTTTTTGCAAACTAAGTGCAGGAGCTCTGTCATTCATTTCAGTAGAAAAAAAAGCAGTAACGACAACCTCCGGAAAGGAATTACAAAGAAAAAACCGACAACCATCCCCGACAAGAGGAACATCAAGAACGGAGAGAAAGCTCGAAACCTGAAAACTCCCTCAACACACACCAAACAACACCACAAAGGCAACCATGGACGCACGACACTAGCAATAACACACCACCACTGAGCTCGCAACGCGCCTGCACCCCCAGCTGCCAGACCAGCAAAAGCACCAGCACGAGCTCGTCATCCACCTTCCCCTCGCTGTCCTGAACCGCCTCCTTGAGATTGTAGCGGAGAAGGAGCTCTGCAACCGGTCGTCCTCGCGTGCTTGCCATCCTCCTTTTTCCCTCGTCGGCCCCACGCAATCACCCACTACCTGCTGACTTCATCATGCCACCACGCGGCGAACCTCACCGCCACATGGTGAAACTCGCCACCGACGCCTAGGATTGTACCTCACTCATCACGTCCCAACTCCTATTGGCATCACCAGCCGTGTCTGTGCCGCACGCGCTTCTGAACTGTGGTTGTAGAGAAGCTGATTCTCTAAAAGCTGAAATCAAAAAGCACATATGAAAGTACATCTAGGCACTTATGTTGTTTTGGTGATTAATGACAAACGATTAATGACAAACGCATGTAATGTCAATCAATGTAATTGTACAAATTCTTAACTTAGTGCTTAACAAATGACAAACCTCTAATATGTTTATATTGTTATGAGACTAACATGTTTATTGCCTAGTTGAATATTAGTCTCATCTATTTTAGAGGAAAATCAATTGGGATGGTTAAGCAAAAAAATGAGGTATGCAATCTCGGTATTCCTTCCATATTTGTCATTGCATTCTTCTTTAGCAAATGCATATTGAACTCTAAGTAACTTGTTGATTTCATATGTGCACATTGATTCTTGTCATAATTGCTTGTGCATATATATATTCATTTGAGTTCATTATGTGCTTTGTTTTTAATATGCTTGTGTTAACTAGAGTAAAACTTCATTGCTTCATATTGACTTGGTGCATACATGTCTTAGTTGTGTATCTTCTAATGCACCTCTCTTAGTGAAGTTTAATCTAGAATTGTATCACATTATTTACTCTCATTCCAAATATTGTTTGCACATGTGTAATTCGTGTATATTCTATCATGTGCTTCATTTAAGCAAAGTCTGTGGTCCTT
Source organism: Rhipidocladum racemiflorum (assembly GCA_036346355.1). Taxonomy (NCBI): domain Eukaryota; kingdom Viridiplantae; phylum Streptophyta; class Magnoliopsida; order Poales; family Poaceae; genus Rhipidocladum; species Rhipidocladum racemiflorum. The sequence continues at coordinate 30,638,701 of CM070571.1, forward strand.
GCCATGATTTAAGTGATTCTTCATATTGGCAATTATCTCTCTAGTGCAGTTAGATCAATCATATATTCATCATGATGCACTTAGCAGAGAATATTTCTATTGTCAAGTGTTTCCATTCATATTATGCTTCTTGATATGAAACACTTGTTATTATCAATTTATTCAATATATCTTTCAAACTTGTGGGACTAATATGTTTGCTGAGTGCTTTGATAAGAGTTAGGTCCCAAAGCTGTGTGTATGATGACCAAGATGGTTTGAAGGATGACAAGCGAGTCAAAGTCAAATAATACGGCGGTGTCACCAAGAGCTGAGGACTAAGTCAAGAACGACTTGGCGTGACGATCGTCTTGGTGATGATCGAGGTCAAGGTCAGAGAGGACGAGAGTCTCATGAGGTGAATCGCGTCGAGGTTGACAAGACGAACGGCGTCATCAATCTTTGTGGAAGCGTCATCATGCACTGTGCATCCGGAAGAAGTCGGCATGTAAGCTTAGTGTGAGACTTAGATTTTGTGTTAAATTTGAGTCTAAGGATTGCCGTACTATTAAGAGGAATGCAATCGTTGAAATCACTTAGATAAGTCTCAAGTGCTCAAAAGTGGTCTATCCTTGTCTAAGGTTAAGAAACCTAGTCACACTTTGTTCACCTAGGTGTAGGTGGGTTGGTGTGAGGGTTAGAAGTGTTGTTAGCATCGGAAAGTGAGAATTTGAGGTCTCCTTGTGGATTCTTTGTGCAATCTATTTTTATCCTTTGGGATTTGGATAGTGAGACCTTGTTAGTTGTGTAGCCCTCGTTCTTAGCTTTCCGAAAAGTCCGAATTCGTCGAAATCGGAGTCCGGGATCAAAAGTTATGCCCGTTTTCGTCCGGTGCTGCGTCTTTGCTGGGAGATCCGGAGTATCCGAACATTTAGTCCGAGACTCGGATGATCCGAGTGTCCGGATGATCCGGAGTGTCCGGGTTAAATATCCTGAGTCTCCTGTTGCCCGGTCAGTCCAAACGGCTAGTTTTTGGGGTTCCTCTATTTAAAGCCCCCTTCTTGCCCACTTCAAAGTAGCCGTTGGGGGATGTTTTGCTGGGTATTAGAGGTGTTCTTTGTGAGTGTTTGAGCCCCCAATACTCCTCCCTACTCCTTAGATCTTAGTGATCCCCTTTTGTGAAGGGTTGGGTAGAGGAGAGAGGTGTTTGGATTGAGGATTGATTTGAGGAGTGGAGCTGGCTCCTTGGTGCTTTGATGAGTTCTTCCTAGTGATCTTGAGCTCCCAAAAGCCCCTCTAACCCTAGATCTTAGTGATCCCTTTTGAGTGAAGGTTTGGGTGTGAGAGTGGGTAGTGATCGGATTGAGTGTGATTAGTGTGTTGAGCACTTGAGGTGGACTCTAAGTGAGTTCTTCGGGAGCATTTGTTGCTCTTCGAGGTTGAGGTCTCCTAGACGGCTAGGAGTTGCCGGTGAGCTTCCAAGCTTTGTGTGGAAGGCCACCGAAAGTTTGTGAATGCCGATTCCGCCTCCGCAAGGAAAGGAATCAAAGAAGTGAAGACCGGCGAGTGCATTGTGCAACACCGGGAGGAAGAGGGTTGAAAGAGACCCCGGCTCAAGTGTGACCGAGCCGCCTCAACGGAGACGTAGGATCCCCTCAAGGATCCGAACTTCGGGATAAAATCTTCGTGTCTCCTTCCTTACTTCGGTTTCCTCTTTTGCTCATCCTCTTAATTTGCTTTCTATTCTTGTGATTAGATCAATTAGATTTTATCTACTGCATCTATTCTTGCTTGTATCCTTACTTTGTTGCAGTAGAGTAATTTGTATCTCTTGAATCGAAGAAGTAATTAATTTTGTTGCACTCTCTCTGTTCTGACCGAAACAGGCAAACCGGAGTATCCGGTATATTGATCCGGAGTATCCGGACATACCGGAGTATCCGGACTAAATATCCGGAGTCTCCGAGTTGACTGTCTCAGGCTGAATTGTTTAAGTTGCAAAACTTAATTATCCCAATTGCTTCCGCATTATCTCTGATAGATTAATTTAAATTTGGTATAATTTTGTAATCGCCTATTCACCCCCCCTCTAGGCCGCCATCCCGGTCCTTTCAACATATTAAGTGGATTATGGATTCTAGTGTATATGGGTGGGCTGCATTATGAAAATCGAATTCTAGAATTAGATTGTTTATTTTTTATTCAGCTTTTAGGTCCAGAATTCAAAATCAAAAGCAAAAACAATCATGTCCAAACTTATTATTGGAGTAGCGTAAAAGAAGATTAACTTCAGGCTGTATAGAAGCAGGTGATTGAGCAAGTCGCTGAGAGACCTCCGGCGGCTCACATAGGCCGACGGAACTCCGTCGGCCTTCTTCTCCCCGGCAGCGCCCTCCACGGCCAGCGTTGCCTCGCCCTTAACCTTCAGGTCACTGGGCCTCGTCGCACATGCTCCCATTGCCGCTAGCTACCGCCGCCGTCATGACCACCACGAGCACATCAGCTGTAAGTACCTGACAAGGAGACAACAGAGACAGGAACCAAACAATATGTCGGGACCCCGAATTTGCAAATCCGGACCCTCTGTGTATTCAGCACTAGTCCAGGAACGCGCTAGTGCACACAGTCTTAACATCGGTAAATATCACAATCATACCATTCGATACTAATAAAGTACTTTTATTTAGATAACCAAACTGGTTACTCGACCTTATGGTCAAGTTACAAATGTATGCCTCGCAGGGCGAAACTTATTAAGAGAGAAATAGTAGCAGCGGAAAATCAAATAACTTCGTGGCGCCATCCAGTATACCACAGGCAACTGACTGGGCTCGCTCCCTAAGTAAACGGTTCCTCTTGGAGCTCCTCCTCCAAAGCTGGTGTAGTCTCCTCTTCAACTGGTGTTGTATTGTGGCAAGGGTGAGTACTTGGTACTCAGCAAGTCATGCACAGAATGCAGCTAATATACTACATGCATGGCTTAATACAAAGGAGTAGCTCAAGGTATTTTTGCAGTAAACAGCATTTAACAAGTATCATAAGTAGATTCGAAAGCAGTAGAAACAAGTATAGCATAATTAACTTTTCAAGGAGTTTAACAAACATCTTTCCCATCCTAATCCACATTTCCATCAACATCATTATTAATCCAACCCAACCTTTCAAACCCAAGTTATTTTTGAGAAAATCTAACCCTTGACTGTAATTCCCGAGCGATGTCCAATACCGCGGACACGGCTATTCGAATAGATTATACACTCTGCAGAGGTTATGCACTTTACCCACAAGATACAGTCAAACACCACAAAGGCGAGTTCCCGTAACAAAGTCTTTCGGAAACTTCTAACAATACAAGTGGTCCTCCCCGGTTATTGCACACTAACCCTTCCCTTAGCTAAGGCGAAGTTTAGGCCAATCAACCGTTAGATGGGTACTGGCCTCGGCCGATGCGCTCCCCGTACAACTTACACAAAGGGTGTAGTTGACCTCCTGAGGTCCCACAGGTACGTTATTAGCAACTTAGTCAACTAGGTCCGTCCCATTACAGACATGTGGTTGCACGTTAGACCCAGTTCAAAGGCTTGCAAGGTTAATTCCTTAGGGTGACCAGGGCAAGACTACCCGAAGAACCAAATCAACATCCCCAATGCCACAACTGGCCCACCTGATTACTCTTGCCACATGCCCCGGTCGAAAAACTATTTATCAAACCCCAGTTGATTACCATGCACCACGTGCCATCAACATCACATGATACTTTTCCAAAACGGGTTCAATATATCATTAAGTCAATATTAACATTTGATTGTCCAAAATCATGTCATGAGCACGAAAGGTGTCTAAGCAAAGATACTACAACGGTCTAAAACCCATGTTGGCGATTTAATAATGTCCAACTAGTAATCCACAACTAGGGTGACAAGGGTCATGGCACATATTTAAATAATCAAGGTGTCATACAGCAATTTGGTATTTATCTAATCCCCCATATTTAAATAAAGTATTTTCTAATTGAACTAGCATGCAATAGGTTAAATCAAAATAAGTTTCAAAATAGGATCAACATGGTCAAAGCACAACTTGCCTTCAAAAAGTACTTGTTTTTGGTCTTGAGTTGGATCCTGAGTCAATACTTCTCCTTCAAATCCTTCCGGCATTTCAACGTCTACTCGTAAAGCGTGCAAATAGCAAATACAGGAATAAACAATAGGCAAAAAGTATTCAATCATCCAAATAAAATCCATAAACAGAGAGAACATAATTTTATGAATTTTTAGAAACTGGAATCGTGAAATTTGGAGTTAAAACGCAAAAGTTATGATTATTTAAAGTTTAAATAATCAATTAAATAATTTTACATAGAAAAACTTTAGTCCAAAAATTAAATAAAATTCATATTTAGGTAGGTCTCAATTTTATACAAATTTAGAAATTTGAATCACTCAAATCGGAGTTGAAACGCAAAAGTTATAAGCGTTTGAAGTTTGAAACAAAATCTGAAATCATTATTTCGAATTAATAAATCATTTTCTTTTTCGGAAATTAATTATTGCGTCAGCCTGGACACGTGTCGGCTCCTGATTGGACGGCTGACGTCAGCCGGTCCATGGACTTGGTCCACGCTCGGCTCGGGTCTACCGTGGACTCGGTCCACGGCTCCTCGTGTCACTGACAGGTGGGTCCCCCTCGGGTGACGTCATCGGCGTCGGCCGGGGCTCGACCACAGCAGCGAGTGGGACCCGGCCAGGACGTCATTCTTGGCGTCGGCGCTCGGCTGGGACGGCCGGCCGACATCTTGAGCCCGCCATGACGTCGGCGTGGCGTCATGGTGCGCGATTTGGCCGGCGGCGACATGCGGGCCGCGTGTCGGCGTCACGCACGCTGGCGTGGATCGGCCCGATCACGGCGGTCAGCCTTCCCGGACAGGTGGCGCAATCTCGGCCGTTGTTTTGAAATTCAACGGCCCAGATTAGATCTGAGTCTCACGCGTTTGGGTTAACGCGTTTGATCTGGACCGTTGGATCTAGATCGGACGGTCAAGATTGGATCTAGTGGTTTTGGACGGAATCTCACCGTGAGATGTCGTGGCGTGATCTGGGACGTTGGATCTTGATCGGACGGCTGAGAAACTTCGAGCGACGGCGATGGCGTCTTGGCGGAGCTGAGGGACGACACGAACGCGGCGTTTGCGGCCTCCTCCGGCGAGGTGAGAGGTCCCTTCGGGTGCGTCTCGTCGCGGTGAGTCCGGATCTGGGGTCAATGGCGGCGGGGGACGGCGGACGGTGGCGGAATCAAGCAGAACCGCGGCGGAGGGGTGCTACGACTCCGGCGAGCGATTGCGGGCGCGTCAGGGGCACTGCGGCGGCGACGGCTGCGCAAGGTCAAGGCGATCCTCGGGGTGTGATCCGGGCATTAAATAGCCTCGGCTTCCGCGCAGAAAACGGAAACCTAGTTCCCCACGGCGGCGGAGTCCGGCTCGGACTCGGGCGGAGACGACGACGGACAGCCGTCCACGTGGCACGATCAACGGCCACGATGCGCGCGCGAGATCGGATCCAGGCCGGATCCGATCGAAGCGGTACGGGGAAATCCTGACCGTTGGATCTTGATCCAACGGTTGGGATCGATTAGGTTTTAGAGCTGGTTCGGTCGAGTCACGTGGCTCGGGTCGGACTCGAGTCCGACTCGGGTTCCGACTCGGTCGGATGAATAGTACTTGACCCAACTCGAATTTCCAGCGATTTAATAATTAAAATAATTCCCAGTAATTCATTTAATTCATTAAAAATAGCAAAAGGCTCAGAAAAATTCCAGAAAAATTCTGGAAAATGTTTTAGGGTATTTGGGACTTAAATAAAATATTTCCAACAAAACTTTATTTGCAAAATTAAATTCTTTAATTATTTTAAAATGGAATAAATTCAAATAAATTCCAAATAAATCCAAAAAAATTCCAGAAAATTCCAAAAATTCACCAAAGTGCCAAATCACATATGCATTTAAGGAAAGCAAAATTTTTGGGTGTTACACAATATAATCTTGAGAAGCATAGACAAAGGGAGAAGCCATGGGTGGTGTGTATATGTAGCAGCGACATTGTGCTTAAGTCGGTACTGTTAGGAAACCGGTTGTCGTATCATATATGGACTCTTCCTTATCTCTAGCAGAACCGCTATATATAGGAGGCAGGGGCTACCCCTTTGTATACACAAGCATACAGAAACATAAAGCAGACCTGTTCCTCCTCATATTGTGTCTCTCGCCCTCTCTCTCTCTGTTCTCCACTTTAGATCTATTAGGCAACACCGGACTATTCGATAGCGAGGTTGTCTAACACGTTATCAGCACGAAGCTCTACCGGAGAAATGGTGAGAAAAGGTGAGATGAGAAACAGGCTCATCGAATTTGTGTATATATCTATTCTAGACATCTGAAGGTACAGATTGGCACGAAGCCCTCGTACAAAGAATCGCTACAAGATTACGACGATCGCCAAGACGCCTGGCGTAGCTCGACACACAAAGAACCAAAGATCGGTCTCGAGTGCAACGTACTCGGCATGCGCCTGACGCCGCGGTTCCACGATTCGCCGACCATGATCGCCGCCGCGTTAGCGGCATGAAGCCGCCGTGATCCGTCTGGCGTGAAGCGGCGCGCCCACCCGCCCTGGCCGCTGGCCTGGCCGACGGCCGCTGTGCCATCGCGCATCGATGGCCCACGCGCGGCCACCGCTCTTGCTGCCGAACCGGCCGGCTGCTTTCTTTTTTTGGCGATGGACTCAAAAGTCCAAGTTCTGTCGGCAGGAAGGACAATGAAGTCCAAAATCTTGGACTTGAAGTCCAAATCTTAAATGCGCATTTGAAGCCAATCTGGCACGAAGCCAGATGCAGTCCAAACCTTACGCTTTTGCCATTGAGAATCAACCTTTTTTTCAATTGTTTTTCTTTCCGAAAATCAATTAAAGAATTCAAATTTTGAACAGTAATACAGAAAATTATGAAAAAATTGATAGAAAATTCTGAAAATATCTAGAAAAATCCAGAAATTAATTGGCTCTGTTTTTAATTTATCTTAGTCTTATTTTCTACATTTGTGAATATTTGCATGTATTTTTGCAATTATTGCCCTATCTAGAATATTGGAAATTCATGACAATTTATTTTTCGTATTAATGAATTTATGAATTGTGCAATTATTGTTCTGTTCCATGCATTATATTTATTGCTTTAATATAGTGCATTGGAAATTCAAGCACGCCGCACGAAGCGGCCACCGTCGCGCCAAGAAGGCCGACGTGCATGGAATTGAATGCGCCGCGCGCATGAAGCCGCACTAAACCGATCGCACGAAGCCGATCGGACACATAAAGCAAATCACACGAAGTTGATCATGCATATGAATCCGATCGCATGAAGCTGATCGCGACATGATTCTGATCGCTTGCACGAAGCCGATCACCTACATGCACGAAGCTGTATTTATGAATATTTATGAATCTTGTACTTATGAATTTTGCATTTATCTTTTACTTATGAATCCTGCATTTATGAATCTCGCATTTATGAATCTTGTACTTATGAATATTGCATTTATCTTGTACTTATGATTTTTGCAATTATTGTTTTCTTTTAGTTTACTGGATATTCATGAGTATTTGATTTATGCATTTATGAATTTTTGTAACCACTCTCTATTAGATTACACGAAGTAATCTAATGAAAGAATCCTATGAATATGTAAATACCTGGCATTGTCATATGTGAGTTTTGAAGAACTGACCCGAATGGTCAGAACTATCTCACATGGGCATCAAATTTGAAGATCGTGCTTATGAGCAAGAAGCTCTGAATTGCCATCGGTTTAGGGTCCTCGAAGGACAAGTAACCTACTGCCGAGCAAAACGATCAAGTTTTGTACTCCCCAGGTATCACTTTTCAGCCACTGTGAAGAATGAATACATGGCTGAGGTGAGTACACTTGAGTTACGGACTGCACTTCAGAAGCAGTTCGAGAAGCTCAAGTCCACAATCTTGCTCGAAGCACAGCAAGATTGGGTTCGCTTAAAGTTTGCAGGCTACAGAACAGTGGTTGTTAATGAATTTTGAATAATTAATTGTAAGCTCTCGAAGAGCATACATTTTCTTTTCTCATGAATAAAATTTCAATTTATTCTTTATTCCAGTATTCTATATTTTTAAGCAATATTTGAATTACTTTGCCACTATATGATTAGAATTATATTTCTTGTCATTTAGATATTGTGTAGCGCCCAATGGAGATGATATGTATTGTTGATAGTGGCACAACAAATACCATCTTAAGAGAGTCAAAATACTTCCAAACGATCACGAAGAACGCTGGAAGGATTATGAAAATTGCAGGAAGCGATACGCATATAATAGGCTCAGGAAAAGCCTCAATTATATTGCCAATGGGTACAACTTTGGTAATTGATGAAGCCTCCTTGTACCCTGAATCAACACGCACTCTCTTAAGTTTTAACAGATATCCGCGCCAATGGGTTTCACGTAGAAACCAATGAAGAAAATGGCAAAGAACATTTGTGCATTATGAAGCACGCGGAGTATGAAAAATGGTATTAGAAAAATATCCCTCATATGAATCTGGGTTGTACTACACGATAATCAATGCACACACAGTGTATACTTATTTGAAGATTGTATTTAGAAGCTCTGAATTATTTTCGTTATGGCATTGTATATTTAGGTCATCATGGTCTTAGATTGATGAAAAATATAGTTAACAACTCACAGGGTCATGGCTTTAATGTTAAAAAATTTCCCGAATCACGAAGATTTTGTGTGCCATGCATGTGCCACCGGGAAATTAATAACAAAACCCTCTGTTATGAAAGTGCAACATGAAATCCATGCATTCCTAGAACGCATTCAGGGGGATATTTGCGGCCTGATTCAGCCCTTGTCAGGGCCGTTTAGATACTGTATGGTGCTCATTGATGCTTCCTCGAAATGGTCGAATACATATTTGCTGTCAACAAGGAATCATACATTCGCAAAGCTGATCTCGCAGATCATCAGAATTAAGAATGCTTTTCCTAATCATCGCTTGAAGTCCATTCGAATGGACAATGCCAACGAATTTACTTCCAAGGCATTTGATGATTATTGCACAGCAACTGAAATAACTGTTGAGCACTCTGTACCGCACATCCATACGCAAAATAGAATAGCTGAAGCACTAATAAAGAGGATTAAGCTCATAGCCCGACCACACTTGCAGTGTTGTAACTTACCCAACACTTGTTGGGGACACGCAGTCATGCACGCAGCAACACTCATCAATTATAGACCGTCGGCCTACAACATCCATTCAACTATGCAACTAGTGCAATGGGTCATCTTGAAGATTTGAATGAATGGTATATGTACCTATACCAACCCCACAGCGAACTGCAATGGGCCCTCTCCGTAAGTCTGGGATATACGTTGGTTATGAGAATGCATCCATAATCAGGTATTTGGAACCCACGAGTGGAGATTTGCATACAGCCCGATTCGCTGATTGCATTTTTTTGACGAGGATCGTTTTTCCGTCATTAGCGGGAGGAAATGAACCATTGAATGAAAATGCCGGGAAATCATATGGCATTCTATTGGGATCCCCGTGCATGACCCTCGCACTAATGAAGCAAATCATGAAGTCAAGAAGACAATCGATTTGCAGAATTTAGCAAATGAACTGCCTGAACATTTTTGTGATCTGAAGAGCGTGGTTAAGTCGCATATACCAGCAAGAAATGCACCAGAGAGGGTGGAAATACCAAAGAAAGCAAAAGGTATCCCTCATCCTGTTCAGAGGCCTCAAAGAAAAAGAACAGGAAATCTGGCTTCTCAAACCCAAAGTACCCGGAGACGTGCGGGAAAAATGGGCAAGAGGACTTACCACACCAATCACAAAAATGCCCCAAAGCAAGAAGGGGAGCCGCTTGAGACACTGCACTTTGGAAAGAAGCCTGTGGAAAAGGAAATTCCAGATTTGAATCTTCAATTGGAAGAAGCCGCCGGAAATAATGTGTGCGCACACATTGGCGGAGAAAAACTAAAGGAACTTGCTCCTGGAATGGGAAATAGCAATGAAGAGCAAGTAGAAGTGCATGAAGCACACCATGACGAAATGGCCATAAATTATGTAATAATAGGAGAATCTATAAAAAGAGCAACAACCATTGCAAGGCTTGTTGTTCAAGGTTTCACTCAACGTCCTAGGGTTGATTATGAAGAAACCTATTCTCCGGTCATGGGTGGAATTACCTTTAGATACTTGATCTCAATGGCAGTCAACTTGAAGTTGAGAATGAAGCTAATGGATGTTGTTACAGCATATTTGTATGGAAACTTGGATTCGGAGATATACATGAAAGTACCAGAAGGTATTCCTATCCCGAACCAAGACAGAGCAAACAGAAACCTATACAGTATGAAATTAGAGAAATCATTGTATGGACTGAAACAGTCAGGAAGAATGTGGTACAATCGCTTGAGTGACTTTCTTTGCAAGAAAGGCTACACGAACAGCGAAGATTGTTCATGTGTGTTTATACAACGATCCCCGAATGGATTTTGTATAATCTCCGTCTATGTAGATGACTTGAACATCATTGGGACGGATGAAGAAATTGAAGAAGCATGCACATACTTGAAGTCTGAATTTAAAATGAAAGACTTGGGTAAAACCAAGTTCTGTTTAGGCTTGCAGCTTGAACATATCCAAGGCGGAATCTTGGTACACCAATCTTCCTACACGCAGAAAGTGTTGGAGAGATTTGGCTTTGAAAAGGCATACACCGCAAAGACCCCAATGGTCGAAAGGTCACTCCAAGCAGACCTAGACCCATACAGGCCTAGAGAAGAGGGGGAGGAAGTCCTGGGAGCGGAATTCCCATATTTGAGTTCAATTGGAGCACTCATGTACCTTGCGAATAGCACTAGGCCGGACATTGCGTTCACCGTGAATTTGCTAGCACGGTACAGTGCAGAACCCACCAAAAGGCATTGGAAAGGGGTGAAGGACATCTTCCGTTACCTCCAAGGAAGCAAAGATCTCGGCTTGTTCTACAGAAAAAATAATGAATTGAATTTGGTTGGGTATGCCGATGCTGGGTACCTATCGGACCTGCATACTGGCAAGTCACAAACCGGGTATGTTTTTCCTTTGCGGTGGAACGGCAATTTCGTGGAAGTCGTCTAAGCAGACTCTGGTCTCGATATCGACAAACCACTCAGAAATAATTACCTTGGTGAAGCCTCTCGGAAATGTGCATGGCTTCGTAGAATGGTTCACCACATCCAGAAGTCATGTGGTTTGAACATGGAACAAACCCCCACCATTATCTATGAAGATAATGCAGCTTGTGTTGCACAAGTGCAAATGGGATATGTGAAGAGTAACCTCACAAAGCATATCAACCCCAAGTTCTTTTATGCTCATGAAATGCATAAGATGAACGAGATAAAGATACTGCATACTAAGTCGTGTGAAAATCTCGCAGATTTATTCACTAAGTCACTCCTGGCATCATCCTTTGAAAGATGTGTTAGAGGAATCGGGATGATGAGGCTTAGAGAAGTGCAGATTTCAGGGGGAGATTTTTCACATACTCCTACATAAATCTCGAACATGAAGTTTGAGTACCCAACGTGAATCTTGAAGATTAATATTGAAGTTTGGGTGGATTGTACTCTTTTCCTTAAGTAAGTTTTTCATTGAAGTTTTCTTACATAAGGTTTTTAATGAGGCAATCCGTGCAACACAGCAAGCGTGTGCTATGTACTCTTTCTCCAATTATTTTTCTCAATGGGTTTTTATGGAGTTTTAATGAGGCATATGCATCTCGCAGTGAAGAGTCCAAGGGGGAGTGTTAGGAAACCGGTTGTCGTATCATATATGGACTCTTCCTTATCTCTAGCAGAACCGCTATATATAGGAGGCAGGGGCTACCCCTTTGTATACACAAGTATACAGAATAATAAAGCAGACCTGTTCCTCCTCATATTGTGTCTCTCGCCCTCTCTCTCTGTTCTCCACTTTAGATCTATTAGGCAACCCCGGACTATTCGATAGCGAGGTTGTCTAACAGGTACTACTACCATCGAGGCCAAGAAATGCAAAGTGAGAAGAGACCAGTAGTCTAGGTCCCTCCGACAAAACGTCCTGTCGCACAGGACCCGGCAGCATCTCAATGACAGATTGCTCGTCTCAAATGATTTTTTTTAAATAATACTTTTTAAAAAATGAATTACGGTATTAATACGTGGAAAACAAAAATTACAAAAATAACACATATTCGCCAAACGATACGGCGAAATAGCTATTTTCGCAAAACAATGCAGCGATCACTGCTTAATTAAGCAGGTAACAGTCGTCAGTCGGTCGTCAGAGTTTAGAAAAAAGAAGCTATTATCGTCGTATCGTATGGCGACAATAGCTATTTTCGCCAACCGTATGGCAACAAATCTATTTTTGCCGTACCGTATGGCAACAACTCTATTTTCGCCAAACGGTTCGGCGATAATACCCCTGTTTCCCGTGAAATTTATCGCCTAATGGTTAACTGTGTAATTAGGCATTTGTCGCCACACTGTTTGGCGAAAATAGCTATTTCGCCGTACCGTTTGGCGAATAAGTGTTATTTTTGCAATTTTTGTTTTCAGCGTAGTAATACCGCAATAAATTTTTATTTTTGCATTTCGCAGTACATGTCATGATGTGTACTCTGTATGAGTGCGTAGTGTAGGTGCCAATGCCATCCATAATGCCAAAATGCATGCTACATAAATTTTTGTTTTCAGCGTAGTAATACCGCAATAAATTTTTAGTTCAGGTTGGGCCCTCCTCTCTTCTCCCAGTCCCAGCTTGTACTGCTGCCTGCTCGGCATCTGCAGGACAAGGCCCAGAGTTCCCTGACACACACACCACTAGGCCAGCTCCCTCTCTGAATTTTCCAGATGAAAAGGGCCGGGAAAAAAAAAGCTCGTTCGTGGATTTGTTGGCTCTGTTCAAAATTATTTCAACTAAACTCGTTTCCTGGTTAAATATTGAATGAGTCAATTTCGAATGAAATTGGATTTTGTTCTGACTCGGCTCGTTAGCTCGATTCTAAAAAATACTTTCAAAATATAAATAAAATAATATTAAATCAAACTGTGTCGATTTTAAGAAAAAAAACTTGAAAAAATAAGGATTTAGCTTGATTTCACCCCTGGCTTGTCCGGCATGGTTAAGTACAACAAGTGGCGTTCTTTGTTGATTTCATTCCGATCGATCGTGCCTGCATCTGGATACGACAACCTCCTGCCTCATATGATTTGCATATTTACATCTCAGCGTGATCAGTCGTCGCTGCAAAATGGGGTATAAATAAAGCTTAATTATCATTCTCAGTTGCTACTTGGTAGGAAAGGCATCTCTCACAGAAACTAGTAGCAGGTTGTTCATGACAAGCACAACAGCTGCCCTTTTTTTCTGGACAATAATTGATTAGCATTCCCTGAGGTTCTGCCGCCGTCAAAGGTCCAAAATAGAGATGCAAACAATAAAAACAATGCTTAGCAGCTCAGCTTCCTCCTTGAGACATTTAACAACAATTTTTTTTCTAGAGGCATTTTGCCTGAAACAACGAAAAGCGTATCATCATCCCCATCTCCACTGCTTACCATTTCTGAAACATTTCAGGTTCTCTAGGCACATCGCAATGTCTTCTGATGGCAGAAGAAAGCAGTAGTTGGACCTGTGAAAGACAGACAGCAACTCTTCACAGCTTTTCGACAAAACCAGGCAATCTGTTTACCACGGCACATACAAGAAGACAGAGCACACATCAAACAATCTGAACACACAGCTCAGGACAGGAAACAATAATTAGAATGCATGACAAAGAGTTGTAGTCCACCGGCTCCGAAAACGAATGCAGAACCTGCTCAAATGGTAGCATACAGAGCTGAATAGCTGGTACCAGTAGTCTTGTATTCTCGTCCAGAAAGATGGTTGATTAAAGCACAGGAGTGCAACTGATGCTATCCTAAACATCTGTGAAAAGAAAATTTCTGCAACTTTGCACCACCTTACATCAAATCAACCTGGAAATCATGGTGAAGATAACAAACTCGATCTTCAGTGATACCGATTTCACACTGATTTTCCACATGCATATTGAGTCAATACACTAGCGATACGGGCAAGGAGCCCAGGACAGATCCCAAAAGAACTGCACAGAGATGTCATTAGAATGACAACAGTAGCAAACAAAAGAAGAAACAGACCGAGAGGCCAATAGCAATTAGCAACACACAAACAATTGCAATCAACTGTATAATGAAAAGCATTAGCATATATCATCACATTGAGAGGTCAAACGGTACCAACTGTAAACACTTCACAACTGAAATAGTTATTCACATAACTGATATACAGTTAGCTAAGATAAAATTTAATCAAGGGGCACGGATCAATTTATAAAGAAGATCCTAAATCTGTAAGCTCCTGCAACAGACAAAAGGATCACCAGCAATTCTGGGCTTTCTAGTTCTATACCATTACCAGTCTTCAAACACTAAATCTTCTTTGGCTTGATACCCATCTCTATTTCTTTAAGCTCCAGCTCCAGCTCCAATCTCTCATTCTCCAGCCTCATCCTTTCGTTCTCCAGCCTCATCATTTGCAATTCCCTGTCTTTCTTCTTGCTGAACCTCAGCCACTTGAAGTGTCGTTGCTCAATTTTCAGCATGTGAGCTTTTATCTTCAGACGATGCTTCTCGATTTGAATCTCATGCATACCAGGCGGATTCTTCTCAGCAGATGGACAGCCCAATCCCTCCCAGAACATTTTATTCATGTCAATAGCAGCAACTTCTGACAGATGAGACCCACACTGTGTCTCCTCATGATCAGGCTTCAGCCTCTTTGCGCCATGACTTCTGTGATGATGATCTTGAGCGCTGACCTCTATGTCATCATTGAATTCATCATCTTCGTCGTCATCGTCGTCATCGTCAGAAAACACCATCTGATCCTCCTCCTCATCATAACCAAATGAGCTCTTCTTTCCATGCTCATCTCTACTCCTGAGCGCCAAACGCAGCGATTTCTGAAGGGCTGGATCATCCAGTAGACACAGCCGGTTCCGGTTGTGGTACGAGCACATCTCCTCGTAGTGCAGATGCTTTGAGCTCAGAAGCTTCCTAGCCTCCTCCTTGAGCTTTCCCGAGAGGCTCATCCCTTCAAGAAGCGAAGGTTTCTCGACGATCTGGCAGGATGTTCCCCAGCCAAGAATCTCAGTCAGCCTCTTGTACCTCTTGTTCAGATCATTGAACTTATCCTCGCACTGCTGCGGCGACACCGCGAATTCTCTCTCGTTCATTGCCGCAGAGACCAGCTTCCACTTGCCCTTCCTCTTGAGCATGGAGTGCTTCCTCCTCCCGGTGCTCGTGCCGTAGTCCATCCCGACGTCCTCGTCGATGTAGGACACGGCGGACACGAGCAGCTTGACCATGTCACTGGTCCACTTCACCCGGTGCCACTGGGACGCCGCCTTGCCGCCGCGGTCATGGTGGTGGCTGTCATCCGCATCCTCGTCGTCGCTCAGCGAGGCCTTGACCGCATTGCCCAAATCCGACATCGGATTCGTCGCGGGGACGGCGAACATAATACCCTGGTGAAGCTGGGGCTGGGCGAAGTGGAAGTGGAACGGCTGCTGATGCGACTGCATCGACGCCTCCAGATCGAAAGGGCCTCCGGGGATCAGGGCTCTTGGTGGCAAACCCCCCTCCATCTCCGAACAGAACACCCGCGGAGTGAGCTCCCTTTCCAAATTCCAGCCTCTAACACAAGAACACCCCCCAGATTGAGCTTGTCCCAAGCTCCAGACTCTCGCAGCGCTCGCAAGAACTGCGCCTCAAAACCTCACCAAACACTTGGGACATCTGGAAAAAGGTGCGGCTTTTCTTGGACAGTTTGTAGGGGAAAGGCAGAAATAGCCAAAACTTACAGCTTCTTTCCGGAAGGGGGTTGGCAAAGCGATAGCTGCTGCTGCAATCTGCAGCACGGCAACTATGGCAAGGCCAAGAACAGAAAGGAGCCCCGGAAAGGGGGAATCACAGGCAGAAAGATCAACCCGAAACCAGATCAGCCCACGCGAAATCCCCCATTCTTGACCGCGAAACCTCTCCCTCTTCCCGCACAAACAGCTCAAGGGGTGAGAGACAGATATCAGAGAGAGAACGAGGACAGAGGACGATAGCTACCAGTGAGAGCTGAGGAAGAAGAGCGCAGCAAGGCAGGAAGAGGAGTCGCTCGCAGCCGCAGCAGCTGCAGCCAATCTTGGTAGAATCTGGGCGGAAACAGAAGCGGGCGGCAGCAGCTCTCGCAGGAGGGGTTTCACTTTCACCTGTCCAGTCTCCTGTTTTCGCCCGGTTGTTGGTGGCAACCGGCAATAAATACGCACAGAGACAGGAAAATACAACAGGAAGGTAACAAGCAGCAGGATTTCACTTCTCGTTTCCAACGTAGATTTTGACGAATATTATTACTAAATATAATTTAATAAATATTGAAACTAAATGTACTTCGATAAATATTGCTATTAAATATAATTCAACAAATATTGATACTAAGTAAACTTTAACAAATATTGGTAATAAATATAATTCAACAAATATTGCTACTACTAAATATAATTGAATGGCTCAAAAATGTCTTCAAACTTCGTTTTTTTCAGTAGTATTCATACCAGATGTCATAAGGCTATTAATACTAATTATAAAAAAAAATTGGATAAATTTTATCAATTTTCAATTTTTTTCAATTTAAATTTGAATTTGAACGGTAAAGCGAATGGTTTTCTTTTTCAAACCAAAGCGGTAAGCTCAAAATTCATGAAATTCGAACGAATTTTGTCGAAAAATGAAACCCTGGTAACAAGGGCCTCTTTGGTTCGACAATAAATCTGCCCACTAAATTATACTAAAATTTAGTATTATCAAAATTTAATCATTAAATTAGCTACCAATATTTTAGCCTTAACAAAAAAAATGCACAATAAAATCAAGGAAGAAAAGAATCTTGCTAAAATTTGGTACGAAACCAAATGCTTACCAAATTTAGTTATCAAAATCAAAATTTAGTAAGACAGGCATTGGTAACCATTAAAACCAACCAAATAGCCCCTCATGGCGCGGCTAAAGATTCCTATAGCCTAGATAAGTGGACATTTTCAATATCACTCGAAAGAAAGACACTTTCTTCGTTCAAATTTATAGGATATATTTATGAATGATGTTGTCCATAAATATAGATAATTTTTATGTTTTAATAAAAAATTAGTGTGATATTTTTTGTATCCCTAATAAATATTTATTTCTTAATATTCTCTACATGTATATTAAATATAGTAATTAGATATAACAATTAGAGATAGTATATTTATTTTTAGAGATGTGCTTCTATGCAGTTTTTTTTTAAAAATTGCACAGATATTAAAGAGCGAATGAAGAGTAGATAGTGATTACTTACCTCTTCGTTTACTTTAAGATTCGTACAATTTCTATTATGAAGAAAAATATAGAAACACTGCTCTTATTTATAATCCCTTCGTTTCACAATGATTGTAGTTCGAGCTAAATTCACACAAAATAAGGAGACGTAGAAAATGACTTGTCTACCCTCATTTAATTCATCCCCTTTATTATTAATGAAGGGTAGCTAAACAGATTAGCTAAACAGATGACTGCATTAATGAAGGGTATAAATATCATGTTGCCTCTAAAATTGTATTAGAATGTGAGAACTATAATTATTTTGATAAAATTTTTGAATGTTAGGCCATCTCCAACAGGCTCCCTATCCCATTCCTCATCCCTCAAAATGAGTAATCCGTACAAGCAGCCGTTCCTCATCTTGCTCCAACAGACTACCTATCCCATTCCCCATTTTTGCAGAACGGAGAGAGGTTCTCGAGATTTCGGGATTCCCCGTTCGTTCCCCATCCCATTCTCGATCTCCGGTCGGTGCTCAACATCGTCTCTCCCGCGCCCGTGAGGAATCCGCGAGGAGGCGACAGCTCTGGGCTCCGTTGTCGACCCAGTCCTCACGACCGCTTGGTCTTCGGCGCCGCTCCATCGTGGACCCGGTCGTCGCCGCCGCTCCATCGTCGTTGTCCTCGCCGCCGCTCCATCGTCGACCCGGTCGTCGCCGCCGCTCCATCCTCGTCGTCCTCGCCGCTTCCATCTCGACCCGTCATGCCGCGCCGCTCCATCCTAAACTTGCAAGAGGCGGTAAATCCTCGGCCGTTGCTCCTCCATTCCATCTCGAACTTTCTTGCATCGATTGGTGCAGACAAGAGTTGATTCCTCGCTGCAACAATCCGATTTACTCTGTAAATTTTGCTTAGGTTCATAAGTTTTCCTTAGATTTGGGGGATCTCCTTGTTGTCTGTGTTTCTGGAGAAAGGTAGATGGCCTGAAGCTTAGCTGTTGCAAATTTGTTAGGTTCATAAGCTTGCTAATTAGGCATTGCAAGTCTTGATGGTTAGGCTTGTCGCCGATTGCAATCATGAGTTCAGATATTGGAATATTTGGAGCTAGGTTGACCTGTTGGGTCATGGGTGACTGCTATTTTTAGGATTTGGAAATTATTAGTGGGAGCAGACAGCCACATATAGTTTCTTAGTGTTGCCCTTATACCAGGTCTTGTTTGCTACATGAAGAACATCTTCATTTCATTATTAGATTCCTGCAGGGATGCCTCCATAAATTCTGTGAAATGTGAATCATAGAGAACTCATCGGTTGATTGAAGCCCAAAAGGTTGTGTATATACATTCAGTTGATGGCTTGATTTGCAAATATAGGGAGACATCGAACTATTATTTCTTATGTTGTTTCTCATCCATCAATGTTTGTGCAAATACTTGTATCTTACTTTTGTTCAGTGTCTATAAATGTTCGATTATATCTCAGTAGATCATTGTATTTGCATTAGTAATACCTTGCTTTCTATCCTGGTTCATCCGGTGCAGTAGTCCATAGTATTAATTTTTACGTGTTGTGTAGGCATCCTGCTTTTAATAGCATCCGACTTTGGAAATAGTTGAAAATTGTTCGGACATTGTCCAGTTTCAGCATAAAACTTGAACTTTGGCCAACAATCGAACATATGTGTAGGAATGTTAATGCATGACAATAGCAAAGAACTATAATAACTGGTCTGAGTGTTGGTGGATTATCAAACCAAGTGGAGGGCTGTTTTTTTTACACGAATAACAATTACAAGGGGAAACAAATATTGTTGTATTCAAAGGATTTTTCTGTGCCCAGAAAAATACAAGTGTAATGTATTTACAAGTGGAATAAATTTCAGAGCTTCCAAGCAGGGCCTTAGCAGTAATTTTAAACACCAAGCAAGTTTCTTCGTATTGTTAACATGAGTTTTCCTACTTTAACACCACTAGTAACAACAGAAAGTTGATAGGCAACCATGTTAATAGCAGATTGTCAATAATCGAGCAAAAAATGAACTTGTTGATGTCATCTTGATATGACCGGAACACATTGTCACAGAAATGGTCAAATGGATAGGCTTTTTTTTTGTTGCCTTACTATTTTCCTATGTTTGCCCGTGTCAGAGAACCTAAGCCATACAAGTACAAAGATTGCTGTAATGTACCATCGTCCCGATGTATTGTGATCGAAATTGATTTAGACTTGATTAGAAATCGAGCAAAGAGATTAGACTTGATTTACTACATAAACCTGCCAAATTGCACATTGTTGTCTAATGTTTGTTGTCTATGCTTGGGGTATAGTTGCTTCCAATGTGTGGTTTAAGGTGCTGTATATTGCTTGCAATGTGTAGATGGACAAAGATCCAGAGAAGCTCGGTAAAGGCTTGGCATGGACAGTAAAACAAATAGAGGGCATCGCATTGGACCTTAACAAAATTGTAGAAGACAATTTTAGTATTGGCACATGTCAATGTGCCAATGAACTCAATAGCCTTTTGATGGACATCGAAACTATAACTCGAAGCTTAGAGCAGGTTGCCATACAATCACAAGAACTGGTGCAAAGAGATGAAGTAGATCTTGCAAAGGATGTAGACCCTGAGTTGTGCCTTCCCTATGACTACCAGAGTGATGACGAGGATAAACGTGATGACTGGCAGTATTGTGAAGAAGAGGGTATCGAAATTGATAGTGATGATTCGGGAAGGTTTTAGTCTTGTATTAATGTTAAGACTTGTTATGTATGATGTAATGATGCTAAGACTGGTTTAGACTTGTTATTTATGATGTAACGATGCTAAGACTGGTTTAGACTTTTTATGTATGATGTAATGATGCTAAGACTGGTTTAGACTTGTTAAGATATTGCAATGTTGTTTGTTAACTTGAGAAATTTTGTTGCTGTCAGATTAGAAATTATGGATGGCTTCTATATAAATCTGTTGAGTGAGGGAGGGGATGCACTCCGTGATTGGGATGGTTCTGAACCTTCGCCACAGGAAAGTCCAATTGGTTCACAACCGTCACCAGTGCTTACGGATGGTCCCCAAATAAAAGCAAACAATAGAAGATCAAAAAATTTCTCTGAGGAAGAAGACAATTTGTTGGTCTCCGCATGGCTTAATGTTAGTATTGATGCAATACAAGGGAACCAACAATCCCGTGCCACTTATTGGAGAAGAATTCATGACTACTTCCACGAGTACAAGACTTTCACCTCGGATCGCTCACAGGCTTCACTTACACATCGATGGTCTGTTATTCAAGAAGCAGTGAACAAGTTTTGCGGGTGTCATGATCGGATTGAGCGTCGAAATCAAAGCGGGTTAACTGAGCAGGACAAGGTTAGTCCATAATCTATGTACCTTTCCTATTTGTGGATGGTGTGCTCATAGATATTGTTTGTGTGGTTGTACAGATTATGCAAGCTAAAACTTTGTATCATGAGGAAGAAAGGCGATCATTCGCATTCTTACATTGCTGGAATACTTTGCAATACCATCCTAAGTGGTGTGCTCGGTTATCTCAGAAGAAGCAAAAGACATCGAGTAGCGGAAGTCCGGGATCTTCCAAATCCTGTTAGCACAAATGCAATTCATCTTGATGAGGACCATCCTAATGCGTAAAATGATCACTTAAGCGGACCAATTGGACATAAAGGCGGCGAAAAGAAACGATTACGTCGAGGTAAAGAAGTTGCTCCAACAACTAATCTTTACATGGAAGCATTAGAAAATCTTAGAAAGGAAAAGAGGAACTTGAGATTATAAAAGAGAGGAAGAAAGATGAAGCGATATGAGCGATCGTATGCACAAGAACAAGCGAAGATTGAGCAAGAAAAAGTCAAAATTGAGCAAGAAAAAGAGAAGATTGAGCAAGAAAAAGAGAGGCTTGAATTCAAGAAAAATGAACTTTAATTCAAGAAAATGGTCGAGGATGATAGAATTATGGGCATTGATATAAGTCGCTGACTTTGAGGCACAAAACAATATTACACGAGCTTGCGAGCGACATAATAGCTAGAAGATGTAATAGGTCAGGTTGAACCAAGGTTGTTTGTTTTGCTTAATAACGATTAAGTTTGTCCCTCATTCCTTAGGTTATGGACTTACATATTGCAATGCAATCTTGGTTGATGGTTGATTTCGAAATGACAACATTCTTGTTTTGCAATAGATGAATGATCAATACATAGATGAATGACTGAATACATAGATGAATGATCAATACATTACAACATATAGACTTACACCCCTCCATAACGTTGCCATAAGTGCTCCACTAGATCGTTTTGTAGCTGGTGGTGAGTTTCCCTATTCCGAATGGAATGATGAGTTTGAATAAACTCAAAGAGTTCAGGCGGATGCTCGAGTGACACTGAAACATTTTCTCCCATTCCTTCGTAATTATAGTCAAGTGGTCCTCCGTCTCGCTCATCTTCAACTATCATGTTATGCATGATGACACAAAGCCGTCATGATATCTCTGAGTGTTTGTTGATCCCAGAAACGTGCTGGACCTCGAACAATTGCAAACCGAGATTGCAGAACTCCAAAGGCTCGTTCCACGTCCTTCCTGGCTGCCTCTTGAGCTTGGGAGAAATATTTCTTCTTATTCCCGTGAGGAGCTGGTATTGTCTTCACAAATGTTGCCCATTCAGGATATATCCCATCAGCAAGATAGTACCCCATTGTGTAATTGTGACCGTTGATAGTGTAATTCACTTCCGGCGCTTGTCCTTCAGCTAGCTTTGCGAACAGAGGGAACGTGAAGAACATTAATATCATTGTGAGATCCTGGTAAACCAAAAAAGGCATGCCAACTCCATAGATCTTGTGAAGCAACGGCTTCTAGAATTATTGTTGGCTTGTGTATATGCCCAGTATACAAGCCTTGCCATGTCAGAGGACAATTTTTCCACCTCCAATGCATGCAATCTATGCTTCCTAGCATTCCAGAAAACCTCTTTCCTCACCGATTGCAAGTAATCTAGCAAGATCATTCTCATTTGGAGATCTCAAATACTCATCTCCAAAGAGGACAATAATAGCTCGCACAAACCTTTTAAGACTCTCTATGGCGTACTTTACGCAATCCGTAGACAATCATCAATAGCATCTCACGGCACTCCATAAGCTATCATCCGGACATCTGCAGCTACCTTCTCAGAAGAAGATAACCCGATAGTTCCAAAGACAATTCCTTTTCGAACAAAATAATTATCATGGGTTTCTACTGACATGCAATATGCGAAGAAATAGGTAACGACTCATTCTAAACTCACTAGAAAGAAGAATGAGCTATAGAAAAGATGATCAATCAAAAATACAAACAATTGAAATATTTCTCATCATAAACCTCCGCCGAAAGAAAGTTGGGCCGTAGACCGGAGGATCAACAAAATAGTCTCGATATAGCCTGGCATGCCCTTCCTCTCTATTGCGATGTATGTATTGATGGCCAACAATAGAACCCCCATGGCGTCGAGCACTCACACACTTATCTTGTCTTTGTGCTAGATATGCTATCGTAAGAAGAGATTCATAAATTCGTCATCCGAGGATGAGTCTTCTGAGAGGAAATCTTGAACTAAGTTACGACGACTCATTGAGATATACTAGATAATGAACATTCGGATATGGGGCAAGGATTGGAAGTGTAAATGGTCGTGTATATATAGCCTCAAAATATAGCCGATTACAATATAGCCGTTACAATATAGCCGTTACAATATAGCCGAATTCACGATGACCGAGGGAATGAAATTTTTTAAATTCCTGCAATTAAAAATAGCCGGTCAAATTTTTTCCGCTAAAAATTAAACGTGGCTCATATGGCGGTTATGAAATATCATTATAATATAGGAGTGATAAAATAGAGAATGAGATTTGAGGAATGCTGTTGGAGAGGAAAGAGATATAGGGAAGGAATCTTTATAGGGAATTCTGTATATGAGGATATAGGAAATGAAATTTGAGGAATGCTGTTGGAGTTGGCCTTAGAAGTATAACTATTGTGAAATGGATGAGTAATATTTCGAGAAAATACGACTAGTCAACTTGGAGAGAAGGGGAGAGAGAGAGAGAGAAGGCGGTGAATAATTAATTTGCGAGGAGGAAGTTGCCAAGTTGGCCGCAGTGGGGAGAGATGCTGACGTGCGGGATTCGGTGCAGAGCATTTGGCGCAACGGCGCGGGGGTGCGTGTGCGGCACACACCTACACTTGGGAAGGTCTCCTCTCCTCTATCTCTCTCTCGCGTGGGGCCCACTTGCAGGCGTGACAACGGCGGCAACGACCGATGGGGATTTTCTTGGCCTGGTGCGGCGAACTGGTGACGCTGACGTGCGGGTATTTATGGGATTCATTGAACCACGTGGGGAGGACAGGAGTTTAATAAGGCCCTCAATCGCAAGAGATTTCTTGTGATAGCTTTTGTCTCCAGCGGGTGAATGATTACTATTAGGAAACCGGATTCGTATCCGATATGGACTCTTCCTTATCTCTAAGCAGAACCGCTATATATAGGAGGCAGGGGGTCACCCCATCAGCATACAAAGATACGTAATAATAAAGCATGCCTGCTCCTCCTTATATTGTGTCTCTCGCCTCTCTCTGTTTCTCCACTGAGATCTATTAGGCAACCCCTGACTATTCGATAGCGAGGTTGTCTAACACGTTATCGCACGACGTTCTACCGTGAACAGTTGAAAGGTGAGAAAGGTGAGAATCGGGTGATTGAATTTAATCACTCGTTTGTATTGTGCATTTGATCTACGCCACGTGGCACGGTTACAGATATAGCGTTTACGATCATGACCGAAAGCCATTATACAAAAGAATCGCTACAAAGGCAACAAGGCAAGATCGGCACGGCCGTATCATATCATGAAGCCACGGTACAAGAAAGATGTTATGCATCTATAAATCCAAGACGAAGTCGTAAACATGAAGTACAAGAAAAGAAAATTACGACGCGCCGCCACTGCCGATCGCAAAGAGCGGACCTCCATTGAGCCCGCCAGACATGAAGCAAAGCCGTCCTGCGTGACTATCGGCTTGAAGCCGTCTGATACCGAGCGCCGCTTTGCATCTGCAACACGCACGTAGCGCAATCCGCCGGCCGCCTCAAGGCCACCGCTGCCCGGCCGCCACCAAGACACTGAGCGGTGCGACAGACTTCGGCGCCTTGCCGCCGCTCTGTCTGGATCGGACATGGAGTCGGCGACTAGAAGTCCATCTTGAAACCGGTTTGGATAAGAAAAGTGGACATGAAGTCCAACGTTGAATGGAAGTCCATCGGCCGCAGAAGCCGCTGCTTCGCCGGCCGCATGTAGCGCCCGAAGCGGCCGGCCGTTGCCCTCGGCATCCACACCGCCCGCCCGAAACAACGCTCGCGCAGTACTCCGCCGCCAGCAGCGGCGCGTCGTCCCGACCATTGCGCACTCCCTCGGCTCCCTGCTTGAAGACCCCGGTGTCGCGCGCACTCGACAAGACGGCTTCGGCCGCGCTTCACGCGTGAGCCGCTACGCCACGCCATAAGCCGCCGGCTCGCCACGCTGCGGAGCCGCCGGCGGCCATCGTCGGCCGGTTGCCGCAGTTCGCCAGCGTCTGATCGTAGCCCAGCTCTTCGCCGACTGCCGCTCGCGCTGGCACCGCCCTCCTAAACGGTCGCCACCGACACGCGATGGAAATCGGCACGCTGCCGACGCTGGCCGCTGCATACCTGAACCAGCCGGACCGAAGCTCCGCGACCGAGCGCATGAAGCAGGCCGCATCCGCACGAAGCAGCGCGCCGTCGAGCCCATCGCGCAGGCCACTGGCCACCGGTTGCCGTGCAGGCCACATCCGCACGAAGCGGCGCCCAGACTCCAGCGCGCCTCGCCGGGCTGACGCCGACGTCCGGCCGCCGGCTTGCTGTGGCCGCGCGCGCCGGCCTGCTGGCCCGCCGCTCGTCTGTTTGCACTGGCCAGCTCCTCCCTTGCTTGGATTCCAGAAAAGGGACAGAGACAAGTTGATTGGACATTTAGTCCAGAGCGCATACTTCACGAATTTGGACAAGCAGTCCAGTACAACATGGACTTCAAAGTCCAAAATACATTCTGGTTTTTGAAGACTGGATGGGGCACGTGAAGGAAAGGAGAAAGTCACCCTTTTACCCCCTCAGGTATTTTATTTCTTTTCTTTTCCGAAAAAGAATAGAAATTCGGAAAATTGATTAGAAAATTCTGAAAATTGCCAGAAAAATATGAAAAAAATATCTAGAAAAATCCAGAAAATTAATTGGCTCTGTGTTTAATTTATCTTAGCCTTATTTTCTGCATTTATGAATTTTTGTATGAATTTTTGCAATAATTGCCCTGCTTATAATATCGGAAATTCCTGAGAATTTATTTTCCGAATTTATGAATTTATGAATTATGTCATGTTGATATTTGCTGAAATTCAATTTCCTGTTGTAAAGTAATTCTGAAAATTGCTTGGAAATTAGCAGAAATTATGAAAAGTGTTAGGAAAATTCCAGAATTTCTCATACAACGCTTTATGAGAACATGAGTAGTTGGTATTTGATTTTGTTAATGAATAAACAGATTTGAGACAATTGGTGTCTAGGAAAACACACATGAGGCTTGGTTCTTTAATTGGCACTTAAACGGGAAGTGCTCCCTCCCTCATGTGAGCCCTAGGGGCAGGTTGACCTGGCCAAGAGTCAAATTGACAGAGATATTCATTACCTGTTTTCGTTCCCAGCCAACAAGAATTATATAAGTTGTAATTAGACTTATGCCATGATTAATTCAAGTTGCAATTTATTTTCTGTTATCAAGTGATGTTAGAAAATTGCTGTATAATTAACAGAAAATTGCCAAATACTAAGAAAAATTCGGAAATTTCTGAGAATTTTTTTTCCGCATTTATGAATTTATGAATTGTGCAATTATTGTTTATTCTGAATTTATGAATTGTGCAATTATTGTTCTGTTCCATGCATTGTATTTATTGCTTTAATATAATTTATTATGAAATTCAAGCACGCCGCACGGTAAGCTGCCACCGTCAGCGCCAGAAGGCCGACGCGCATGGAATCGAATGCACCACGCCAGAAGCCGCGTTAAAACCGATTGCACGAAGCCGATCATGCATATGAATCTGATCGTTTGCACGAAGCTGATCACCTACATGCACGTAGATGTATTTCTGAATATTTATGAATCTTGTATTTATGAATCTTGAAATTATTGCTTTCTTTTAGTTTACTGGATATTCATGAGAATTTGATTTATGCATTTATGAATCTTTGCAACCACTCTCTATTAGATTACACGGTAATCTAATGAAAGAATCCTATGAATATGTAAATACCTGGCATTGTCGTATGTGAGTTTTCAAGAACTGGCCCGAATGGTCAGAACTATCTCACATGGGCATCAAATGTGAAGATCGTGCTTATGAGCAAGAAGCTCTGAATTGCCATCGGTTTAGGGTCCTCGAAGGACAAGTAACCTCATCGCCGAGCAAAACGATCAAGTTTTGTACTCCCAGTATCACTTTTCAACCATCGTGAAGAATGAATACATGGTCGAGGTGAGTACACTTGAGTTACGAATCGCACTTCGTAAGCGCCGAGAAGCTCAAGTCCACCATCTTGCTCCAAGCACAAGAAGATTGGGTTCGCCAAGTTTGCAAGCTCTGAGCAGTGGTTGTTAATGAATTTTGAATAATGAATTGTAAGCTCTCGAAGAGCATACATTTTTTTTTCTCATGAATAGAATTGTAAATTATTCTTTATTCCAGTATTCTATATTTGCAAGCAATATTTGAATTACTTTGCCATCGTATGATTAGAATTATATTTCTTTTCATTAAAAAATTGTGTAGCGCCCAAATAGAGGAGATATGCATTGTTGATAGTGGCACAACAAAACCATATTAAGAGAGTCGAAATACTTCCAAACGATCACGAAGAACGCTGGAAGGATTATGAAAATCGCAGGAAGCGATACGCATATAATAGGCTCAGGAAGAGCCACAATTATATTGCCAATGGGTACAACTTTGGTAATTGATGAAACCTCCTTGTACCCTGAATCAACACGCACTCTCTTAAGTTTTAACAGATATCCGCGCCAATGGGTTTCACGTAGAAACCAAATGAAGGAAATGGCAAAGAGCATTTGTGCATTATGAAGCACGCGGAGTATGAAAAATGGTATTAAGAAGAATATCCCTCATATGGGTTGTACTACACGATAATCAATGCACACGCAAAGGTATACTTATTTGAAGACTATCTTTAGAAGCTTTGAATTATTTTCTTTATGGCATTGTAGATTAGGTCATTCTGATCTTAGAATGATGAGAAATATAGTTAAAAACTCACAAGGTTATGGCATTAATGTTAAAAAATTTCCGAATCATAAAGATTTTGTGTGCTATGCATGTGCCACTGGAAATTTAATAACTAGACCCTCTGTTATGAAAGTGCAATATGAAATCCCTGCATTCCTGAACGATTCAGGGGATATTTGCGGTCCGATTCAGCCCTTGTCGTGGCCGTTCGATACTTTATGGTGCTCATTGATGCTTCCTCGAAATGGTCGCATACATGTTTGTCGTCAACAAGGAATCATGCATTCGCAAAACTGATCTCGCAGATCATCGTAATTAAGAATGCTTTTCCCGATCATCGCGTGAAGTCCATTCGAATGGACAATGCCGTGAATTCACTTCCAAAGCATTTGATGATTATTGCACAAAGAACAGGAATAATCGCTGAGCACTGCATCGCACGCCCATACGCAAAATGGGCTAGTCAAGCACTAATAAAAAGGATTAAGTTCATTGCCGCATCGCTCTTGCAGAGTTGTAACTTGCCCAACACTTGTTGGGGACACGCAGCTCTCGCACGCAAAGAAGACTCATCAATTATAGACAATCGGCCTACAATATCCATTCAACCATGCAAACTAGTGCATTGGGTCAACTCAAGAATTGAATGTATGGTATATGTACCTATACCACCCCACAAAGAAATCGAAGGGTCCTCTCCGCAAGTCTGATATACATTGGTTATGAAAGTGCATCCATAACTGTGTATTTGGAACCCATGATCGATTTGAATACAACCGATTCGCCGATTGCATCTTTGACGATGATCGCTTTCCGTCATTAGGGGAGGAAATGAACCATTGGATGAAAAATGCCGGAAATCATATGGCATTCCATTGGAATCCCGTGCATGACCCTCGCACTAATGAAGCAAATCATGAAGTCAAGAAGACAATCGATTTGCAGAATTTAGCAAATGAACCGCCTGATCATTTTTGTGATCTCAAGAGCGTGGTTAAGTCGCATATACCAAAGCAAGAAATGCACCGAGAGGGTGGAAATACGAAGAAAGCGAAGGTATCCCTCATCCTGTTCAGAGGCCTCAAAGAAAAAGAACAGAAATCGGCTTCTCAAACCCAAAGTACCCTGAGACGCCTGGGAAAAATGGGCAAGAGGACTTACCATAGCCAATCACAAAAATGCCCCAAAGCAAGAAGGGGAGCCGCTTGAGACCTGCACCGAAAGAAGCTCATGGAAAAGGCAATTCCAGATTTGAATCTTCAATTGGAAGAAGCCGCCGAAATAATGTGTGCGCACACATTGGCGGAGAAAACTAAAGGAACTTGCTCTCGAATGGGAAATAGCAATGAAGAGCAAGTAGAAGTGCATGAAGCACACCATGACGAAATGGCCATAAATTTTGTAATAATAGGAGAATCTATGAAAAGAGCAACAACCATTGCAAGGCTTGTTGTTCAAGGTTTCACTCAACGTCCTAGGGTTGATTATGAAGAAACCTATTCTCCGGTCATGGGTGGAATTACCTTTAGATACTTGATCTCAATGGCAATCAACTTGAAGTTGAGAATGAAGCTAATGGATGTTGTCACAGCATACTTGTATGGAAACTTGGATTCGGAGATATACATGAAAGTACCTAAGATATCCCTATCCCGAACCAAGACAGAGCAAATGAAACCTATACAAAGGTGAAATTGAGAAATCACCTGTATGGGCTAAAACAACAGAAGAATGTGGTACAATCGTTTGAGTGACTTTCTCTGCAAGAAAGGCTACACGAACAAATGAAGATTGTCCATGTGTATTTATACAACGATCCACGAATGGATTTTGTATAATCTCCGTCTATGTAGATGACTTGAACATCATTGGGACGGATGAGGAAATTGAAGAAGCATGCACATACTTGAAATCTGAAGTTTGAAATGAAAGACTTGGGTAAAACCAAGTTCGCTTAGGCTTGCGCTTGAACATGTCCAAGGCGGAATCTTGGTACACCAAGCATCCTACACGCAGAAAGTGTTGGAGAGATTTGGCTTTGAAAAGGCATACCCCGCAAAGACCCCAATGGCTCGGAAGGTCACTCCAAGCGCACCTAGACCCGTGAGCCTAAAGAAGAGGGAGGAAGTCCCGGGAGCGGAATTCCCATACTTGAGTGCAATTGGAGCGCTCATGTACCTTGCGAATAGCACTAGGCCGACATTATGCGTTCAGCTGTGAATTTGCTAAGCGCCAGACAAAGGCGTAACCCACCAAAAGGCATTGGAAAGGGGTGAAGGACATCTTCCGTTACCTTCAAGGAAGCAAAGACCTCGGCTTGTTTTACGTAAGAAACAATGAATTGAATTTAGTTGGTTACGCCGATGCCGGGTACCTATCGGACCCGCATACCGGCAAGTCACAAACCGGGTATGTTTTCCTTTGCGGTGGAACGGCAATTTCTTGGAAGTCGCCTAAGCGGACTCTTGTCTCGACGCCGACTAACCACTCGTAAATCATTGCATTGTATGAAGCCTCTCGAATGTGCATGGCTTCGAAGAATGGTTCACCACATCCATAAGTCATGTGGTCTGAACATGGAACAAACCCCCACTATTATCTATGAAGATAATGCAGCTTGTGTTGCACAAGTACAAATGGGATATGTGAAGAGTAACCTTACAAAGCATATCAACCCCAAGTTCTTTTATGCTCATGAAATGCATAAGATGAACGAGATAAAGATACTGCATACTAAGTCGTGTGAAAATCTCGCAGATTTATTCACTAAGTCACTCCCGGCATCTTCCTTTGAAAGATGTATTAGAGGAATCGGGATGATGAGGCTTAGAGAAGTGCAGATTTCAGGGGGAGATTTTTCACATACTCCTACATAAATCTCAAACATGAAGTTTGAGTACCCAACGTAAATCTTGAAGATTAACATTGAAGTTTGGGTGGATTGTACTCTTTTCCTTAAGTAAGTTTTTCATTGAAGTTTTCTTACATAAGGTTTTTGATGAGGCAATCCGTGCTACTCTGCTAGAGTGTGCTTTTTTCTCTTTCTCCATTTATTTTTCCCTCTTGGTTTTTATTTAGTTTTAATGAGGCATATGCATCTCGCAGTGAAGAGTCCAAGGGGGAGTGTTAGGAAACCGGATTCGTATCCGATATGGACTCTTCCTTATCTCTAAGCAGAACCGCTATATATAGGAGGCAGGGGGTCACCCCATTGTACACAAGCATACAGAATAATAAAGCATGCCCGTTCCTCCTCATATTGTGTCTCTCGCCCTCTCTCTCTGTTCTCCACTTGAGATCTATTAGGCAACCCCGGACTATTCGATAGCGAGGTTGTCTAACAATTACTTCTTCTGATTACAGGAGTACTACTCTTCTGCTCAGAAATATAACCGGCACGTATTTTGAATTTGTATAAAGATTAATATTGCAGTAAAATTAAGAAATACATGGGAGAAAATGATTTAGATACTTTACTTAATTATCTCGAAATATAAGAGATCATATTTTGTATGGATGGTAATAAATAAATACATACTGTACGAGAGAATAAATAACGCTACAGTAGGAAAAGCCTAATTAAATCGATATGTAAACTTCATATTTTTAAACAAGACAATTCAAACAATAGGTTTTATATTTTTGAACTGGTAGGGTATTTTTTTGTTCGGAATTGCTATTTTACGGTTTCCCTCGACAAGGTTCTAAATTTTATTTTAGGTTCACATCTTGTCACTCTCCGAAATATGAAATTTTGGCAAAATCTTGTTATTTCAGATAAAATTCAAATCTGGAATTTTTTGGACCGAGATTTTTGAAATTTCGTCTGAAATTGTCGAAATCTCGGTATATTTTAATTGAACGAAAAATGGTTCCAACGATGTTAAATTTTTTTATTTTTTTGATGGTCTGATACAACACTAATATTCCCATAAAAATTTCAAATGATGATCAAGTTTGAGGAATTTTTAAAAAAATTAACAGTGCTACTGTTTTTATAAAAGGCTGATCGACAAATTTCAACTGAATGGAAAATGGTACAAGCCATGTTAGAAAATTTTGAAAAAAAACTGGATAGTCCTGACATATTTATACTATTCTCATAAAATTTTTAGGTGGTGTTCAAGCTTAAGGAATTTTTTTAAAAAAAAAATCGGACAGTACTACTAAAGGTTGACCAATAAATTTCAACCAAATCAAAAAGAGTACAAATCACGTTAGAAAATTTTGAAAATTTATGCGGATAGTCCTGATACATCACTAATGTTCTCATAAGATTTTTAGATGATGATCAAGTTTGAGGAATTTTCAAAAATTCAGATAGTGCTATTGAAGACTGATCGGCAAATTTCAACGAAATGAAAAATAGTTCAAACCATGTTAGATTCGATTGAGTAACTAACACAAGTTTAAAATTTTAAAATTTTTATTTAAGGGTTCTGAGGCAGTGATTAAGCAATTTTTTGTACAATTTTTTTGCCATTCAGAAAAAATGCAGTAGGGTAGGAATCAATCCCTCAACGACAATCCCTTAACACAGGAGGGTGGGGGCATCCCTCTCATTATCTCTCCCCCGTTTTACTCCTAGTCTCCCCCCCCTCTTGATCCGGCGGCCAGAGCATCCAATGCGGCAACCAATAAGAAGATGAGGCGACTATGACACTATAGTTGGCGATGAGGTGGTGGCACAACATCCAGATCAGCCTTTGGCAAGCACCTGAAGGCATGGTCCACTGAGGCAGCACCATCCATGCTCCACCATAGTCTTCCTTAGCTCCAACAATGAGCACAGGAGATGGCACAGTGTACTACCTCGACATGCTCCTGCTCCGCTGCAATGTGCCCCAATGCTGGTGCGCCGCATCCGGAAGTCTCCACCATTGCCTCACCAAACCACATCGTCTTCCTAAGCTCCGACAATGGTTACAGGAGGTCGCCTCTAGAGAGGGTACACCTCTAGTCTAGCAACATCGCCTCCTACGTCGTCCTCTCCGTAGCAGGCTAGATCTTGTCTTGTTCCTTATCTCTAGCATTAAAACTTTTTTCAATCTATTCAGTTGAATGTTTTCCAAATTCGTAGCTTTTTTGCATTATCACATATGGTTTTACAACTAAAATTCCCTGATATCTAGATTTCAAATTTGTCAAAACAGAAGTTATAACCTCTATTAGGAAGCTCCTCAGTTGAAACTTTTTTTGAACTATCCTTTTTAAAAAATTTCTCAATTGAATACCTTTCTTAAAGCAACTACAGAAACGGTATACCATTCGGATCGATCTGAACGGTATAGCATCCAACCGTCCATCCCGACTACAGGTGCCCTTCCCTCACACTCCTCCCTCTGGTTCCTCCTTCCTCTTCCTCACCTCTGTTGTCTGCCTCCTCTGTCGCCACCGTTGCCACATCGATCGTAGCTCCAAGCCCCCTGCACCTACCCTCTCCACCCCACTCAACATAATATTCTCTTGGTCCTCACCTGGCCATCCCACCCTATGCCACTGCCCACTGCCCTTTGTCATCGCCCACCACCACCGCCCCAGCCTTTCTCTACAATCGGGGTGCACGATGAACCCATCGGTTGTGGCAACGCCATCCCTAGCGGCCATCAACACGAGAGAGTGAAAGCGAAAGCAGGAGTGAGTTAGAGAGAAGAAAGATATTCCAAGAAAGTTCCGCGGCCAAGTTTCAATAAGTTCTATATTTTTGAACTAAAGTTTCAATAAGGTTTAACCCAAAAGTTTCAACAAGTTTCAGCGGGTTTTATCAAGTTTCACCCCAAAAGTTTCGAGAAGTTTAGCAAGTTTCAACCCAAAAGGTTCAAAAAGTTTCAGCAGGTTTCAACACATTTCATCAATTTTTATCAAAACAAACAAAAAAGAAAAAAATCCCTATCATGCTCATCTGTGGCCTCCACCCTCACCCTTGTCACTCTCTAGTACCACCTCCTCCTCACCTTGCTCACCCAAGCGGGCAACGCTATAGCTCAAATTAGCTCATGGAGTGCCATTCACTTGGGCCACATCGTCGCACTGGGCACACACTCGCCAGTGCCCCACCCAATGTGCTATCTGTGTGCTTGGGTCGCATGACCACGTTCACCCCTGCCCTCTTGTTTGCTGCTAACTTGCTTGGGAAGGACATGGAGAGACAGGGCAACCCGAATGCTCGCGTCGCTCGCAAGAAGTGAATGGATAAGGTCTGACGTGGAGCTGGATGGATAGATGTTATGTGGTTGAGGATCGAATTGAACCAATGTAAGTTACGACATTGACTTTGGTTGGGTGGTGGAGATGTATCTCGTTAGGGTGGGATTCGATAGGATAGCGTTTTCCAGCTTTTCTCCTTCATTTTGGCCCTATTTTTTTTACTAGAGCTGTAAAAAAAAGCCCGAGCTCGCAAGCTACTCGAGTTCAGCTTTGTACAAGCTTGATTCGAGCTCCAAACGAGCCGAACTCGAGCTCGATCTCGAGCTCGTGAGCTTTATCGAGCCGAGCTCGAATAGCTCGTGAGCCTACTCAAGCTTGGATTGAGCCTCCGTGAACCGAGCTTACTCGAGCTTGTTACCGAGCTTACCAGGTTTACCGAGCTTACGCGAGCTTATTCGAGCTTATCATGCTTATCGAGCTTACTCGAGCCTAGATCAAGGCTCAGACCTCAACTCGAGCTCGGCTCGAGCCTTACCGAGCTCGAGCCTGGGAGCCTCAAGCCCGCTCGAGCTTGGCCCATTTACAGCCCTAGTTTTGGCATTTTCATCAGCTTAAAAGCAAAAAAGTAAAAGCAGAAACAAATGGCTGACTTTTTACACCTGGCTTTAAAAAAGCCCTAAAGTCCCATTGAACTATAAGGCAAAAGCCAATCTAAGGAGGCTTTTTTTGGCTTTTGCGTATTGGAATTTGGCATTTACCATTGGAGTTTTAAACTATTTACCAACCGATGCCATCCCTATATAATGGAAAAGTTATACTTTTTTTTTGCTACTCTCCTCCCCTACCCGCTCATTCAGGACCAGTCGACGCGTACGCCCTCACGGCTAGGGTTTCTTGGTAGCGTACTCCTCCCTGCGACAATCCGGCGACTCCCTCACTTACGACAAGCCAATGGCCGCTCACCCCTTCCTCCCCTGACTCCCTCATCCCCCATGACACCCGGCGCACCCTCCCCTGCAACAAGTGAACAGCGTCCTCCTCCCCCTACTCCCTCAACCCCTAAGAGACCTTGCAGCGCACGCCTCTGTCCTCCCACCTTCGCCACCATCCTCCTTCCCTCGTCGATCCAATCAGAGCTCCCAACGTGAAGGTACATTGCTTGCTGTGAACATTAGTATTTGCTTCCATGAAATTCAACACTATCTAGCATGTCCCGATCTACCAAATTGGATATATACGACAAAATGCCTTGTACATATACCAACAAAGTCTGAATCTTTCTTTGTGGAGATCAAAATATTTCATGTGAGGCACCATCTACCTATTGGACGATATGGACAAGATATCTGATTATCATATGTTTGGAATACAAAACTTCTTTTACTGATTACATATCACAATTAAACTATGATAGTTAGATTTTAATCTGAAAAAGTGTCATATCTTCTTGCTTTGTCTTGAACCTTGAATCCAACATAATCAATATTTTAGGTTGCCTTTGTTTTCAATTATAGTTTGTCTCCGCAGGTCATTTCACGTGGGCCAATTTGTAGTTAAGATAGTAGTGATTAGACCATACACACATGTGCACAACACATTCTGCTAAAAATTGAAGACAACACCAGATATCCTTATCAACACAAACTCATCCTAATCAAATATAATTTACATTATGTCATTTTCGCCATCCTATTCCCTATGCCTAAAAATCCACTTCATTATCTATGCTCTAAAATTCATCCTAATCAAATGGATTGGTTTAGATCCATGTCATCTTTTACATTATTCATGGGATCTACCGAACTATCTATCCATAGAATTCTAATGTTGTTTCAAAACAAATAGAGCAATCATGCAGCCACTGATCCACATATAGAATCTTTCATCCATCCCATCCTCCAAACTTTCATCTTATGAATGCCAGCAGCTTAGAACATTGTTGCCCTATACAAGCAGTGTGTGGTGCTAAAATAAATTGAGTAAACAATTAATCAATAAGATTTAGCGATGTATTGAACCTGATAATCTATTTCCTTTGCTCAAACTAGTCCTATTTCCTTTACTGAAACTAGTCCCTTACAAAACAATAATAATGTAAAACCATTTGCTTTGTAGTTGTAGTATAAGCAAAATTAAGCATTCATAAAAAATAGTTGTTTATATCTTTGTATTTTTGGCTAAATGAAGCATGTTATTTGTTAACATAGTATACTTATTTATGGTTCAATGCTTAAAGTTCAATGAATTTTTGTCTAGATGAATATGATTCCTATCTCCAAGGCAAAATGGGATGCATACCACAACGGGGCATTTGCAAGTTCTGTAAGGAGGAAGTAGAGGTGGGTAATAGACTATTAGAAAGTTTGAGTAGCACTGGTTATAAGAACCTACAGCAAAAGTTCTATCAGATAACAGGGAAAAAGCATGATAGAAAGCAACTCAAGAACCATTGGGAAGCATTGAAGAAGGAATACAGCTTGTGGAATGAACTAAAACTAAAATCAACTAGGCTAGGTTGGGATCCCCAAAAAGGAACTATAGCTGCATCCGATGCTTGGTGGGATGACCACATTAAGGTAGATATTTGATAAATATATATCTATTTCAGTTCGTAATACCGTATTTAAATTTAAGGTAACAACTGTCTTTTTATTTCTTTTTCAGAATCATTCAAAACATAAGCATTTTCGTGATGGACCTCCTGAGAACCTAGCTGAGATGGAGGTCATGTTTGAGAAGGCTTATGTCATTGGTAACACTTTATCCATCCCAAGTGAGAGTACACAAGCGGGCCATAATGCTGTGAAAGTTGATGGTTCTGAGGATGGCGTTGAAGCTACAGCCGCGAATGTGGATACCACTGAGGATTATGGTAAGAAACCAAATGGCCCTACAAAGCGTAGAGGTATTAGTATTACTCCTAGCCCAAAGAAGAATAGGAAAATTCCCATGGCGAGGCATTTCAAGCATATGGTGGATATTATGGCTAGCGGTCCTGCTCTGACTAGTCCATCCATAGCAGAGGTCATGGATATAGCCATCCAGGCTGGGGTAGTTGAAGGAAGTGATAAACACTTCATTGCAACAAGGCTCTTCACTAAAAAAATGAAAATAGAGAAGTGTTTGTCACTATCAAGATTGATGAAGGAAAGATTAATTGGCTCAAGAGGATGTTTGATCTGAAGATGAGAACTATTTTGTATTCCTTTTAAATTTGTGAACAATTCAGTTAATTTGTGAACTATTTAGTTATGTATGTGGTAGTTATGTAATGGAGTTCAATCGAGTATATGTTAATGTACCCGTAAGACTTCATGCTCTATATTATATGCATTGTTTTTTGTTATTGTGAAATATTGTTACCTTATCATGTGTGATCATGTTTTGCATGTTAAGAATTGTCATGCTGTCATTTTATATGTTACTGATCTTTTAAATTATTTGTAGATGTGCTCGTCTAGCGAAATTTATAGTTCAACAATAGATAGTGATTCTAGTGAAGATGAAGTTCAGACCGCAAAAAAGAGAAAGCTTCAATTTCAAGAATTTGTTGTAGCAGCGGGTTATATTGGTATGCATTACTATGACACTTACCTAAACAAGATAGAGAGAAGACAACCACTCATGACTGGGTATGAGTGGGTTATAAAGCAACTGAGCGATGAAAGAGATTATTACAACATGTTCAGAATGAGTAAGAATGTATTCTACAGATTGCATGGAACATTGGTCACAAAATATGGCTTGAAATCAACTAGGGACATGAGTTCTACCGAATCTTTGGCTATGTTTTTGTGGGCAGTTGGTGGCCCTCAATCAGTTAGACAAGTGTCAGGGCCCCAAGTTTCAAAAATTCTGGGACATCCGGAGTATCCGGATCAACACCCGGAATGTCCGGACATAACCCGGAATGTCCGGACATATTGTCCGGAGTATCCGGATTAACCTGACCGAGCGCCTCAACCCGGAGTGTCCGGACTAAATGTCCGGAGTGCCCGGGTTAGTGTTACCAAAGACCCCAACCCGGAGTCTCCGGCAAGAAGGCCCCGAGTGTCCAAGATTTGCGGGGGTTTTGTATAAAAGTCCCATTTCGTGGGTTCACTCCCTTCTTTTCTTCTCCACTTGTCCTCCACCCATCCCAAGGCCTCCTTCGCCCCAACCTTGTCTCCGTGAGTTTCCACTCCGACGACCTCCTGCGTGGGCTCCTCCATCCCGTGGAACTCCTCCCTCAAGCCTAAGATCCTCCTTCCCTCCACCCTGCATTGCTTTCGTCCATCATCCTTGGAGGTAGGTCTTTCTTGGGGTTGATTCGAGAGATTCTTGGGTTTTGAGGCCATCCGTGGTGGGTTTAGGGTTTAGGTTTGGATTTGGGGATTTGGAGTTGAATCTTGAGCTCTAGGGTTTTGGGTGTAGTGATTCTTGGGTTGGTTTTGGGGTTGGGTTTTGGGAATGTAGGTTGCCTAGGTTAGAGATCGGGTAGTAGCAAAGCCATTGCTTGGCTTGGAGCTAGTCTTGGTTGGGCTAGTAGAATGTCGCTGCTTCTAGGCTGGTTTGAGCTAGCCCTGGTTTCTCCCGCTTGCAAGTTGTAGAAAAGTCGTGGATCTGGTCGATGTGAAGCCGTCAGAAAGTGGTAGGGCTCCTCCTCAAGTCGCTGGGCCGATGCTCCAGTGTCTCGAGTGTCCTGACACCTACCGAGTGTCTCGGACACCCATCTGAGTGTCCGGTTATCCTGACTGTCTCGGACAATAACCGATCGTCCGCCGGTTAGGCTTCGGTCCGTCCGGCTTAGCCGAAAGTGTCCAGCTATGGCTGCTTCGCTTCTGGGGATTTTCAGTGGTTGTTTTATTTGCATGGCATGCATCTCATTATGCATTGTACTAGAGAGCGATCCCGCATGGACTTGACGCCGGGATGACCGAGGGGTGCGACGGAGAGAGCCACATTACCGACTCCACAAGCAAAAGATCAAGGCAAGCACCTATGCATCTTGAACTCAGTATTAAATTGTAGTTTTGGTAAATAATTTGCTTAATTGGTGAGTTAAGTTGGCATTAGGAGTTGAATTGGGATAGGACTAGATCCCACTTGTCGCACATCCATCCGCTGAAATTGTGCATACTCCGCTGGAACTAGCTTAGGGGCAATACTATGAGTCCATGCTTAGTCTTGCTTAGAGGTTTGGTTCGGGCCAAGTGACGGAGGGTTCTGGCTACTTATGCGGTTGTTATTATTACACACATGCTAAGCATTATGTTGGACTTGGAATTGGGAAAGGTTTTGGGAAAGAAATGAATTGTGGACTCAGCGGGGAGTTGGTTCATTTGGGTATGGAGACTCAAATGTGTAGCCCTGGTCAGGTCGGGCTTAAGGACCGATCCGTAAGTGGAATAAGATTGAGCACACCCCTGGCTGGTCGCATGCCCGATTATGGTACGGTAAGCCACTCTTTCTCATACGGAATCGATGGACCGTGAATCTCCTGCGTGGGTTGGACGTGGTTGAGGGCGCAGGCTTAGGTTTACTCGAGCGCCAAGCCGCTTGGGGCCTGCCGAGGGGTGCTAGGTTTTCGGCCACAGAGGACGCTCAACATTGGGTATGATTGGGAGGGGTTGACACTAGGCCCTGTGGTAAGTGTCGCGGCGATCAATGCTTCCTCACAGGTTAATTGCGATTCGAATTGCCGCGCCTCTGATATGAGCAAGCTTGATCTCGAACTTCTTCCTCACAGAGTAAACAACTTGAACTTGTGGTTCGCCGTTGGGCTTGAGCTAAATTTTGATATGAGATAACTTGCTTTACATTCTGTTAAATACAATTTCATGCTAGAAGTAGGTGCAGTATCAACCGCTTAAAAATTGTGAATTGAGTAGTTGAGTGACCAAATAATAAACATAAGCATTTCCGCAAATTTTACCTCTAGCTTGTTCCTTGCTACATCCAAATGCATGTCCTTGGAGTCGGTCATATATGGACCACGGGTAAGACTTGCGAGTACCTTCCGCACTGTGTCCCGCGCTTTGTGGTTTTGGCAGCAGGATCCAATGGGGGTGCGAGTTTTGCCCCACGTCTCTGGTTTGGACTGCGGCACCGAGTAGAGGCTGTCGACGTTGTACGCCTGGAAGTGTTCAGGGCATGACACTTCCGGAGGTGTTTTACTTTTGTTGTATAGTGTAGTGGGTGATACTTTTGTGAACAGCTGCTACCTTTATTTCTGTAATGGATCGCGTCTGCCGCTTTGGTCGCTTTTGTTGGTTGTCTTTGTTGGGCCCCTTTGTGCCGTGGTGGTGTGTTTGTTTGCTTCCGCGCTTTGCGCTCTCTCGTAGTGAGCTTGGGGGCTCATGCCTTTGTGCGAATTGATGTTTAATATGGCATTGGGAACCGATGTGGGGATCCCGCGAAGTTTCGATCGCACAACCGGGAATACCGGGGTTGTTGTCGAGTCGTTGGAAGTCGTAGAGTTGTCTCGTTTGGGCTTAGGTATTAGCATCGGGATCGCCTCCGGTGATTCGTTGCTAGAATCCAAATCCGACGGGAGTAACCGTTCATCCAACAACTCGAGGACGATCTGGGCGGCTCCTCTCAACAGGTCATGAATCATTTCAAGAGGTCAAGTGAAACAGTCCATAGAAAGTTTCATGAAGTTTTGCAATGTTTGTATTGTTTATCAGAACATATTATTAAACCAAGAGATCCAGAGTTTCAAATAGTGCATCAAAGGCTTTGAGATAATAGATTCTCACCTCATTTAAACAATTGCATAGGGGCAATTGATGGCACACATATACCTGTTGTTGTGCCAATGGACGAGCGGCTTGTTCACACAGGTCGTCATGGATATACATCTCAAAATGTGATGGCGGTATGTGACTTCGACATGAGGTTCACATTTGTTTTTGCTGGATGATCGGGTTCGACACATGACACAAGGATATTCAATAATACTTTGGACAAGTATTCAAATCGATTTTCACATCCTCCCAGCGGTACTTTTCTTCTTTGAAAATAAAATTAATTTATATAACTATATTCTTGATTTGCATCATCAACACTTTTACTTATCATGTATAGAGAAATATTATCTTACTGATGCGGGATATCCCAATCGAAAGGGCTATCTTGCTCCTTATAAGGGACAAAAGTATCATCTACCGGAATTTCGACAGGGTCGACAACCGAGTGGCAAATATGAGGTATTTAATTATGCTCACTCCTCCCTTCGAAATGTGATTGAATGTTCATT
Organism: Rhipidocladum racemiflorum; assembly: GCA_036346355.1. NCBI lineage: Eukaryota > Viridiplantae > Streptophyta > Magnoliopsida > Poales > Poaceae > Rhipidocladum > Rhipidocladum racemiflorum. Next base: position 30,679,949 of record CM070571.1, read on the forward strand.
TGACATGCTAAAAATGAAATGGCTAATATTGTTGGCTATGCCAAGTTACAACATGAAAAACCAAACACAAATTATAATTTCTTGTATAGCTCTTCACAACTTCATCTGAGATAGTGTCTTGCGTGATGAACTTATTGAGAGATACGATGGTGATGAAGATTATGATCCTAATACTACACAGGCTGAATCATTTGGAGGAGGTGGTGGTAATATATTAGCAATGATGATAGAGACATGTGTGTCTTTTGCGAGGGTATTGCTAATTCCTTGATGGTTGCAAGGGTATAGACATATAGGTTAATACATTGTTATATGAACTTTATATGCTAATACATTGTTATATGAACTTTATATGTTAAAAGGAATTGTGGATCGTCCTGTCCTAGAAGAAATGATCTCAATGTATCATTGAGATCATATGTTTGCAATACACCATTCTATGAAAACGAAACCTAACATGCCTCTCACTGTCTCACATAATACAAATCTAAGGAACAAATCAAACGATAAGGAACTCTATTATGTTAACAAGCATAGTTGTTGAGCACAACTTTCGTAGTGTTCTTTGGGAGGTATAGTGTGGAATATATGGGCCTTGGATATCTACGCGAAAGGCCGCGAGGTCCGATCAAGAAGGGACGAGCCGAGCCAGTCGCATGAGGTCGAATATCGCACGGACCAGCAGTGGCATTAAACCAGACAAGGGGAGTCATAAGATGGCAACCGATTCTTGTTAGGAAAGATATTATTGTAAATGAGTCAGGTAAAGAAAGGATAGGAATAGAATCTCATCCCATAGTCAATTGGGATTCCCTCCTTGCAACCGACTAGGATCCTTCTGCCCCCTCCCTTTATAAGGGGGGCGGGGGTTTCTGGAATACAGAAGACACAATACGAGAGAAACATACAGCTCATAATCCCAGAACACATGACTAGGGTATTACCTCCACCATTGAGGGCCTGAACCTATATAAATCCTTGTCTCGTGTTACCATCGAGTTTTGGATTCGGCGCATAGCCTCATATTTATTATTGCCGATAACAAACGTCGACATATAGGTACCACAACTTCGGATTAGATCATACATAAAACATTTGTACAATACATAAAAAAAGTCTCACAACCTTAAAGGATATTTTAGACTTTCCAACAATAAGCTATAGCATTCAACCTATCAAAAACTCAGGATACCAAACAGTGTGCCTTGGCTTAAAAGCAGACCGCTTCAAAGCTCATTAAGCTAAAAGCTAGCCTTAAGCCAAAACAAACAGGGCCTTAGTCTCCAACATAAAAGCTTTTTTTACAAGTGAATCTTCTGCATAATTTAGTGAAATTTCTTTATTTGAATTTTTTGAGTTAAAACAAGTTTCATTAGAAAAAAACAAACAAATAGAACAAAAAAAAATCTTCGGCATGCTCACCTATGGCAGCCACCTAGCCATTGCCACTTGCAGCACCACTGTTTCCTCCCTGTGCTTGTTCCAAGACGTGAAGCTAGAGCTCGAAGTCGTTCGTGACACACGGGTGGCGAAGTGGAGCCATGAGATGATATAGGCAGAGTTAGCGTGGACTGTTCTGTGACCCATAGGAGGAGGTAGGGGAGTTACAGGATTTAGCGAATCCCGTTACCGGTGACGATGAAGACGACAGAATTTAGTGGATCATGTGACCGATGACGAGAAAAACAATGGGATCCGGTAGTTTCGAGATAATTGGAGGGATTGTTAACATCTTGGCTGCTTCCATGGGAACCCGCTCGGAGCCATCAGGAGCTCTGCCACGATGTGGACGTCAACGGCTACATAAGCACCCCACTTGCACAAGGCACTCGTGTCGGTGCCATGACCACTCACCTTCCTGTGCGCTACCAAGCTAGCCAGCGCCTGTTTCGTCGCGTCTGCTCCATGCCGCTCCTCACACTTTCACCGATGAGCTGTGCCTATACATACCATCACCATCGTCGACCAACCAAGTCGGATGAGAAAAACCAAAGGGATATGAACAACGTTCGTGAATAAGTCCTCTTTTTCTTTTTCTTTTTTTTTTTTTTTTTGCAAAGAGGATCTCACGGTTACGCAAGTTCCTCAACTTCTTCTAACCATCCCATTTTTGGAAACCCCCTGAAAATTACGAAATCGCAAACAAGTCCTCTCGCCGTTTTTTTGGCAAAAAAAAACTCGTAGTTTTGGACATTAGGTCCTTCCACCGGTTATTTGCAAAAAGGACCCTGTAGTTTCGTAAATTCGTGAACGGATCTTCCACCGGTTTTTTTTTGCAAAAAAAGACCCTATAGTTACACAAATTCACAGATGTCTCCTAACCAGTCCATTTTTAAAAAATCACCCCAAGAAAATCAAAATTACGTTGATGCCCTTCTACCTTTTCTTTATAAAAAAAACTCTAGACTAAATTTCGCACGACACGACCTAGGACACCAATCTGCCTAGTTTATACGAAACTTCCGTAAAAATCTTGCATTTTCACCGACTTCCTGAAATCATGACAGATGTTTGCATCAATTAAGTAAACGGTAAGTCTTAAGAAAAACACTGTTCTGTAGTTTATTTATTTTTTTAAGAAAGAAAGCAAAGATAATGGCCACTCGTCTCGTGCGTTTGCAAGTGGGGAGCGTCTTCACGTTAATTGTCCATATGCGCACGGAACCCCCCTTGCTTTTGCTGCTCAATTCAGCGATGGTGATTGAAGCACCCTCCTATAATAATAAAATGTGCAATGGATGAGCAACCGTGGAGGCACAAAGAATATGACAAAAATCCGTGTTTGATTCCTTCTCGTTTCATCGCAATTTTTCAGTCACAGCTTAGTGAAACAAACCTGACAAAAGGCCGTTCGTACGTCAGAATATCAGGCCAGACGCAGCCACGCAGACTAATCACGATCGCTGTCTGAAAATACGTGCACCTGTATTGACAGGATCCTGTGCTCTTTTTGAAGGATGCACTGACAAGCTTTCAGCCATTGAACACGGTCGACTATTCAACTGTAACACACGTCAGTTAAAACCATTTTACTGTGATGTGATGTGATGTGATGTGATGTGATGTGATGACCAGATCATCGAGTTATGTGATGATCAGATCATCGAGTTATGGTTTCTCCAACCGGAAGTGAGAGATCAAAAACATGTTAGGCACGAGTAGGCCAATTAGCCAACCAAACAAGTATGCATTCAGGAATTTATGTGTCAAAAAGGAGGACCTGAATGCACGTTCAGAAATTAGATCATCGAAGCTTGCATAGTTATCCTGTCACAAAACGTGTGCCTCTTGCAAGTGATCCGCAGCAGTAGTATCTTAATTGGAATCGCAGGTGATTGGATTTGTCTGCCTGGTTACGAACGAATGGTTCATGGAACTGTACTTCACATTGTAACAGCACCTGCAAACAGCCAGGACAAACTGTGCTTCTCCTGGCTGCATGCAGAATTTTAGGCCGGGATTCAGAAGCATTGTCTCGGTGATGCTAAAGAATAAGTCAGTGTCAGAATTCAGAACAGCCACCGTCTTATGTCCCAAGGACTTACTGCACGTACGTTGTGCCGAACCAAACGTTTCAGGCCGAAATAATTTACTATACTTGACGGTATGGATCGTAGTTCTTCGGATATAGATTATGCTTTATCACCCACATGTGCCCGTGTGACAATATAACCAGGAAGACGATAAGCATTGTTATCTCTACTATTCTAAAGCAATACTTGGTGACAGTGGTCCATTCTTCCCACATCATTAATTGTCACTTAATTGCTCTACTTAATTGCCCTGCTTAATTGCCCTACGCAAGAAACAAAGCGTTGCTTTAATTAGCCAGCTTTCGCAAGAAACGAAGCGTTAAAGATAGATGCTTGATCTTATGAAATAAAATTTTTTTATTTTTTAATCTTTATTTTTCGTTATCAATTTTGTTTTTCGTAGCAACGCACGGGCATGTAACTAGTAAGAGAGATTTTGCAGTCTATTACACTAGTAGTATACGGTGGGTAGTAGAAATAAGATCTAGCTATTAATTTGTCGAGAGTATTCATACTGCTCTACTACCAGAAGAAGTACAAATAAATACTACTCCCTCCGGTCTTCAAAATGCTAACGCTTTAGACATAGTGATGGCCACACTTCTGGAACTTTGAATATCTATATATTTTACTCTATCCTGGCCATTTGCACCGTGGAAGTCAGTCCATGATGTCCGCCGTTCCTGCTATCCGTCTAACTATAGAACGCACGCGGCATGCGTGCCCCGGTAGCCCGCCTCTTCTGACCTATGCAACGCCGACTCCCCGGACCCCAAAAGTCGCGGGGAGAGCTCGTCGGAGCCTGCGCTCACCTTCGAACACATGAATCTTTTACCAGATACCGTTCAAAAGTCCGGCGAGTCTGTCCTAACATAGACTATGCTGAGACCGAGACCGACAGAGTACAATCGATTGGCAAATGGCAAGTGACCCTCGGCAAAAACAAGCTGGCCAAAGTTGAAACACGAGGATTTCCTCGATTCACAGCGGGGTTAATTTCAAACCCGAGTCGTAACCTGGATTCTAACGCCTCCCTGATGGAATCTTGCGTTTTGAGTGAGAGACCCTTGGCAGGTCGGGTCTGGGCGGGCTTCTCAAATAGTCGAGAACCTTTACGGCCCATATCTAATGGGCCCAAATCAAAAGACCAGTCCGGCCCGGCCCGGCCCGCAGAAATTGGGCCAGGGAATTTTAGTACACCCGCTTTTGCTCGGATCTCGAGGCGATGGGATGATCGCACGGCTCGGAGCACCAAAGCAAGCAGTTGCGGCCACCGGGCACTCGTACATATGAAGAGACTGAGCCGCTGGTGCCCTGAGTCCTGCTCAGTGACGCTGCTGTTGCCGGTCAGGATGGAACTGTAACACCCCGGCATTTAAAATGCCCGAATGCTACCAAACATAAGCTAAACAACATCTAAATACTACATTTAAACATAAATTCCAGCAAAGGTACATGTGCTAAAAACCGATATTTCGGCAGCATCTCCTTTGTTTTTCCATGAATTAACACAATATCAATATCATGGCAAGATATATCATAGCACACGACATCTAAAACATCAACATAAATGGATATATCATCAAATTACGACAAGCACTTCATAAACTAAAACGAAGCAAATAAGGAATCACAAGCATGCTAAATTAAACCATACATTAGGTTTATGGCACAACTCTTAAAAATCATGTCTCCAAGTGATTAATCATAGACTATGATGGTGGAGCTACGTGTAGAAGTGTAGCTAAACCCCTTTTTCCCGCATGCCGATCTCAAAGTACCTAAAAACAACATAAAACACAAGCGTGAGTTCGAAACTCAGCAAGCATATTGTAATGGACAACAAGATCGATTACAAAACAATAATATCCCACATCACGTATAACATCTCATTCTTGAACACATAACACTCTCATCATCATTAATTATGTAATGCAGTGCAATGCTCATGTCTCCTTGGAAACTCATACCGGTATGGTTGAGTACACACCCGTCGGTGTGCACCCTTTTCCCCCCTTCCATCCCGAAGATGGAGGGTGCCTACTCCTCGCTTCCATTCACCACGTGGATGGAATCACGATGTAGGTCTTACTCAATGGCGTTAGGACTAGTCATAACTTTCTCACCGACCTTGCCGGACTAGTTATGACTTTCTCACCGCCCTCGCCCTATCTCATGCCATGCATGCAACTATGCCAATTATCATATCTCATTTGTACATAAACATATGGCATCATATCATGGTACACATAAACACATGGCATCATATCATGACAAATATAGACACATGGCATCGTATCATGATAAACATAAACAAATAGCATCATATCATGATAATCATACTCAACATATCATTGGAAATCAGCAAACATGGCAAGTGGTCATAGCAAGTATTCAATCCTTCATCTAATCTCAACAAACAACCTACAATCCGCTATTTATTACAACACACTTGCCTCAACCACGGACGACGGATTGGCGGGAAGTAGAGCGCACTCCCGGTGTCACACCACCTGCACATAGGCATCACACACTCACAATCATGCCCACAAAATAGTACACAAACCGCCATCTAACCCGACATTGCCCACTACTCGCAAAACCTAAAAACAGAGGTTCTGTCCCGGCGGGACAGCAGCCTTGCAAAAGGCATAACTTGGGCTCTGGGACTCCGAATCAATTAAACGAGTACATCCTCGCGTAGCTTAGGAAATTTTCCAACTTTCTATAGGTATAAGGAAAGACTGATTCGGCTTCTAAAGTTGTCTAATCTACAGATTACCGAGATCTGTTCCAATCGCGTCACAGATTTTAATACGCTCGGTAAAACAGTCATAACTTTCAAACGGCTGGGCGGAATTTAACGTTCTTTATATGCACGGAAAGATAATGAAATTATCTACAACTTCTTAAAAGTCTGTACAGTCAGATTCGAACTCTAAATTAGCGAAAACAGGAACCCTAGGTCGACTGCTCATGCTGTCCCAAAACAGAAATGTGGCAACATCTAGATCTAACCCAAATTACTCCAATCCAGCACCTCCAATTGATCTAAAAACTTGATAAACACCTTAATAACAGTACCTAGATCAATCCCCAGGGTTCCCATGGTCATACCTTTGCCCAACGCACGAAAACTCCAATAGATCTCCTCGCTCTTCGCTCCTTGCTCCTCGCACCTCGCTCCTCGCTCCTCGGATGGATCCATGAGGATTCAGGGGTGGGGAGGCCACCCTAGGGCAGCAAGGGGTGGAGGAGAGGTGGTGGAGAGGTGGGGAGCAATGGGGCAAGGGAGGGGGAGGCGCACGGCCAAGGGAGGAGGGAGGCGGCTAGGGCAAGGGCAAGTGGGGGGAAAGGCGCACAAGGGGCAGGGGTGAATGCCCAAGGGCTGGTGGGGAGCCCTTTTACCAGCCCCCACACCCAATCCTAGTCCTAAATAGATTCCCACACCATCCCACCAAAGCCCACTTAAGGCCCAAACTCCCCCGGGAAGGCCCAAAACCCCGAAAACGGCCCGGAAATGTTATTAACCTCCATACCTTATGGTTTTAACCTACCATACCATATTTCATAAAGTTTTTTGACCTTAACATGCACCATTTAAAAGGTTACGACACTCCGTGGTGACACATCACTTCAAACGGCCCAAAAACGCGAGTAAACCTCAAGCCAAAAGGTTTTATTCTCTAATTTCATATTCTATAATGTCACACCATACCGTAGTGTCACAGGAGCTTGCTGCTCGTCCGCTTGCCCGGACGGTTCTGAGGATTTATTTAATAGGCTCTTTGATTGCCTTCTCAGCTCAGCCAAGTTGTATAAGCTCAACCAAGCTGGTGGGAGTCAGACTGAGTGGATGCAAGAAGATGTTGTTTAGTTGGTCCTATGAGGTTGGACAGGCTGCATAGAGATATTGTGGAAAAAAAATTAATAAACTATTTTTTATTCCAAATTGCAAAAGTAAATGTTTGCCGCAAGAAATTTCAGTTTTATACGTCTATCGCCGTTCCAACGAGCGATATAAGCCTGTCGCTCGTCAATCGGGCGACAGGAGACCTTTCGTGTTTTCTATCGCCTGTTAGACGGGCGATAGGCTTATATCGCCCGATGAACAGGCGAGTGTATAAAAATCCCCCGATCATCGGGCGACATAAAGCATGCGGGCTATATGTCGCCCGATGAACGGGCGACAGGATTATTTTATAATCGACGCCCGCGCTCGGCCGGCCGGCAGAAGCAGAACAGAGAAGAAGAGAGAAAAAAGAGAAGAAGAGAGGAAAAAAGAGAGGGAAGAAAAAGAGAGCGCGATTTTTGAGTCACTGCATTTCATATTCAGGTAATTTCTCGTTCTTTAGTTTTTGTATCTGTAGATCTAGAAAATCTAGTTAGACGTAGAAAGATTTAGCAAACCTAGTTTGTAGTTAGATGTTCTACAGACATAGCAAATATAGCAAATCTAGTTAGGTGTAGGTAGATCTAGCAAATCTAGTTTGATGTAGGTATGCACTACTCGTTTTAATTTGTTTAGCAGTAAGTTATGATTTAGTAGAAATGATTTTAGATCTAGGTTTGTGTGCGTTGATATATCGAATGTAGATACTTTGAACGGATAGAAGTATTCATTTCTTAGGAATGCAGTTGGGTACATATAGCGAAAGTAGTTTGATGTACGTCGAGTAGAAATTAATCGTAGAGAATGTAGTTAGAGTAGTTGTTTAATTCTTTAGTAGTAGATCTAGTGAATGTAGATATTGTATACCGATATGAATACATCCATATACATATTCAATTCTTACGAATGTAGTACGGTAGAGATAACGATTGTTACGATCCTAGAAATGTATTGTTAGAAATGTAGCAAATTTTTGTACGAATAAATATGTATTTTTGTAGCATATAGATGTACCAAAGTTGGGGGTCATAATATTTTTTACGGAAAGTAATTAATTCGTGGGTGAATGAATGGATTTGCAGATATGGCAGAATGAGTTCTATTTAGAATATATTATGGCGAAGGGGTTGTAATGTATGGTTCGAAGGGTGCAGATCTAAGTAACTTCCAGTATGTGGACAGAAGTTTGAGTAGGGTCGAAGAGCGCACATTTTCTTCAGTGTTGAAGTGGTTGTATTATACTTTTCGGATGGAAGAAGAGAAGTGGCAGCTGAAGGTATTTTGCCTCTGTAGTATGCGTAACAATCCATTTTGTTGGGAGCTAGTTGAGTTGAAAGGAACCGTGATCGTGGAGATCATATGTGAGGGGGACAGAGCAACGGGATGGAACCGGTGCTTTTAGTGCAAGCCTATAGCCGGATGTTGCCCTCAAAGAAGAAATGGACGGTGGTGAGTGTAGTCAGGCTCAAAATGAGTTAAGTTTTGGTGACACCGAAATTGGGGGATCTAGCCGTGAGCAGTACATCCAGACACGCAACGAGGACATTATTTGCCAAAGTGGCAAACAATCTGAATTTGGGGAGGACGAAGCAAATGTTGGACAAGTAGCGCGGGGACTAGTAGACGAAGGTGAGCAAATTGATGAAATAATAGTTAGGATGGAAGAGGAAGACCGTGAGTACGGCATAGCAGAAGTGGAAGACAACGATGAGTCGGATGAGGAAGATGGAGGTATGGAGCCGCCTGTGCCAGCCGAGTGGAGCACGCATCAATTTGAGAGGTTGGTTGTTAATGAAACCAACGACATACGTTGGCAGTACAGCGCCAACGAGGTTAGGCCTGCAATATGTACGCGACAAAGGAGGCTGTGCAGGATGCTGTGAAAGATTGGGCCTTATCATTAAGAAGGACTTTTAGGGTTAAGAAATCCACCCTGACCTACTACGATGTGGTGTGTTAGATCCATGGTTGTCCGTGGAGAGTGCACGCGTACAAGCCGAAGTGGGGCACTCATTGGTTATGCTCGAAGGTTGAGCAGCACAGCTGTATGATTGAGGAAACAATGATGGCTCACAGGAACCTCACATCCGGTTTGTCGCGAATATCATGTACTCAGAGATAGTGGAGAACTTAACTTATGAGCCCAAAGGTTATTATCCGAGATATCGAGAATGTATATCAAGACACAATTAGCTATGGGAAGGCTTGGAGGGCGAAATGTAAGGCCTTAGAAACGAGGTTTTGGAAGTTTGAAGACTCGTACCACAATCTACTCAAGACCGCTTCGCTTGCATTCAGGGAAGAAATCCCGGCACTTACTATGATTATCAAGATTGTCCGTCAATCAAGTGGCCAACTAAAAGGCATCTGAGGAGAGTGTTCTTCGCATTCGGAGCTTGCATTAAGGCGTTCTATCGATGTCGTCCATTGCTGTGCGTGGACGGCACATTCTTGACCGGGAAATACAAAGAGCAAATTTTGACAGCTGTAGGTGTTGACGGAAACAACCAGATTCTGCCTGTTGCATTCGCCTTTGTAGAAAGTGAGAACTATGAGAGTTGGCTATGGTTCTTGCGGAACTTGAAAATTGGGGTGGTCAAAACTCGTCAGGATGTGTGCGTGCTGCACGACAGGCATGCTGGTCTGCTTAGTGCGATCAACCAGTTGCAAACAGGGGCAGAGGAGCCATTTCCATAGCCTGACTTGCAGAGCCGATGGTGCATGAGGCATTTGGGCGCAAATTTCTACAAGCAATTCAGGAACAAGGAACTCATGAACATGCTCAAAAGACTATGTAAGCATAACCAGAAGAGCAAGTTCCGGACTCTGTGGAAAAATATCGATGAGCTGACAAGAAAACACAAAGAGGAGATGGCGAACAAGAGTACTGCCAGCGAAGGACACGATGAGGCGGAGCCTCTTCCCCCTGCCAACAGAAGATGACGCGACTAATCGTCGTCGAAGGCAAAGGCCAATCAAATGTTTCTGACCGATCAAGCATGAACCGAAGGAAAAGTGGGCATCGTTACATGACACACATGGTGCCAGATACGGTGTGATGACCAAGAACTTTGCGTAAGTTTACAACTGGGTAATGAGAGGGATGAGGTGTCTCCCATTGGTGGGAATTGTTGAGGAGTGTCGCGGGCACAACCAAGTACTTCGTCGACAGACATCAAGCTGCACAGATAGTGCTGAGAGATGAGAAGCTCCTGTACTCCTCCATGATCAGTAAATACATGGAAGAGAAGAGTCAGAAGGCGGCCAAGCATAGAGCTATATAAGTTGGTGCACGAACACTGCGCTTCGAGGTGATCTGTAAGGATAAAGGACGGCGTGGAACCAACTAGCGGGTTGTCATTCAGGAGTGCATATTATAGGATATTTGCAAATGCTCGTGTAACAAGCCCCACCTTTTGCACAGGCCGTGTTCTCATGTGATAGCCGCATGTGCTTTATTTGGAATGCAACCTGGTACCTATCTATCTGAATATTTCAGGAAGGAAAGGGTGATGGCAACTTGGAGTGAGGAGCTTTATGGTTACGGTGTTGTGGGTTCTTTCACCACAACTCCTAGTGCTGATGAAAGGTTCTGGGTCCCAGATTTTAATGCAGGTAGATAGAAAGCAGGGCGTCGGAAGATAAGACGTATCAGAAATGACATGGATGAGTCAGAAGCTGGCAAGCGCGTGAAGAAATGTTCATTGTGCAAGGAAACAAGACATACGTTCAATAATTGCCACGCACAAAACGAAGGAGATGAAGGTGGATCGTCCTGTGCGACGAGTGCTGCACGACGCCAACGTACCACATGAGAAGCAATTTAATCGCAATGTAATCGATGTGCTGTGTGTTGTGTGAACCCTGTGTGTAAGCCTGCTGCATGTGGCTGTGAGTGTTGTGCATTGAAAAATTATTGTAATCAAGCTTTCAATATTTATGATGCTTGAACAATTTTACGTGCGTGTTTGTTTGAACACATTGTTGAGAGAAACCTATAGTATTCGGACGCTTTTCTTTCGAAATGTTTTTCAAATGTAACTCAAAATTTGTTATTTACAGGTATGGCTGACCAGCCAGGAGATGACGAGTGGCCCTTCGAGTTGCTAGATCCGGCCGTTGATGGTAGTCACCGTGCCCACATCGCCACCGCTTTTCCAGAGGAGGGAGGCGAGCCGCACAGGTTGGGCGTCCTTCGACCGAGGACACCGCAGTACAGCTGGGAGATCGATCCTCATTGGGTCCCCAGGTAACATATTACAATTCAGATTTCTTAATATGTTTGTGGTAGTGTAGTTACTTGTGTTGTACTTATATAAATTACATGTTTTTCCTTTCGTAGGCTTCGAGCTTCAGGATTGCTGCCTTTCGCCCGGATGGTACGGGATGTGGGTCGCCAGTTCCCGCTCGACAGGTCCGTGATCACCGATCTGGTGGGTCGGTGGAGGCCAGAGACCCACACCTTCCACCTACCCGTCGGGGAGATGGCGATCACTTTGCAGGATGTGTCGTACCTGCTCGGCCTCCCGATCGCCGGCGACGCTGTGGTGCCACACGACGTCGACCCTGCGTGGCGCCCGCAGCTACTTCAGCGGTTCGCTGGTGTGCTACCACCACCAGACTACCGGGGCTTCACCGGCACACACGGTCCTACGCTGCGGTGGCTTCGACAGTTCGTGGTACGCAACTAGACTATGAAAAAACAAGTGCTCTTCAATTACAGCTTAGAATAACATGTAATATGTGATCTTCTATTTTGCAGCCTTCGCAGATCATCGAGCCGGCGGACGAGTACAGGGTCAGCCGCCACTTGGAGGCGCACTGCGTGGTCGTTTCTACTGGTGCTTGTTCACGAGCTCCCATGGGGATAGCGTGGACAGGCACCTTGTCCAGTTCGCGAGGGAGATAGCAGACACACCCCTCGACGACGTGCCGCAATACTCCTGGGGTCCGCCCTTCAGACGCATCGGCCCTCTCGCGACGGTGTACCGGATCGGCGACGTCGACCTTCACTGGATGCCCGCCGGTACATACCTGGGCATACGAGGTTCCAGATCGGGCGCCCGCCATCACCAAGCGCTTGCTGACCCTACAGCGATGGCGACATCGACGCAGATTTACCATGGGCACCATCTGGTGCCACCGACGGGTAAGATATTTCAACTTAAAGTTTGGTACTACTGCTTCTACATTTCTGAATACTAACGGTAACGTTTTGTTGTCACTGCAGCCTACGTGGGCACACCGGACGGTGCGCCAGGGCTACCCGCAGTTCGTCGCGGCGTTCGACCACCTCACGGACGACCACATGCGCTGGACGCCGTACACTCAGGCGCAGTATCGCCGTGTGACCGGCGGCGCTCGTCGACTTGCACGCGAGACGCGCGGCGTCTTCGCTCACACGGCGGCTCCTGGTGTTCGACGTCTGTGTCGAGGCCTACGCCTGTCCATCGAAAGTGATGAGGCAGGTCGGCCTACGACAGGAGTTCCCAGTGCCGGCCGGCCGTTTGCTCCCACACGCCGCCCACACGTAAGTTCCCTCGATCGATGTTCCATAATTACTATCGTGTGTTGCCATCTAATATTTGTACATTCATTTCTGATCCATAGCCAGACTAGGAAGGGGGTGCATGGGGCCACCCCCTGGCACGTACGGATGGCGCCATGGATCGAGGAGTGGGCCGGAGCCCTCGAGGACGTCCATGCTGACAATGCGCCATACGATCTGGAGACGTTGTGAAATCATGTGCTGAAAAATTGGCTTAGGATTAAATTTGCAAAATGTGTTTGTTCATGTGTTTTGACAATTTGACAAGAAACAATAAGTTTCGCTTTGGCGCCGGACCAAACTTATAGAAAATAGTAAGTTTCCTGGCATACAGCACCAACTTTTTTGGTTCTTTGTAAACTTGCTTTTGACAACCTCATTCTTCCATGTACAATGCACCAACTTTTTTGGTCCGTCAGAAATGTGCTTTTGAAGGTTGTTGTGCCGTACTGCTATTGAAAACAAAGAAGTTTTACATGTACGACGGACCAAGTTTTTGGGTCCGTCGTGGACGTGTTTTTCAGATCATAAGCGAACTCTATTTTACAAGAAATCAAGAAGTTTTGCATGTACAACGGACCAAGTTCTTGGGTGCGTGAACGGGCGTTTTGAGGATTGATTTCGCATGTACAATGTGATCGATTTTGTTGGTCCGTCAGAAACGTGTTTTCACCGGAATGATTTCTTTTGGAACCGAGAGTTTCACTTGTACAACTGACCGATTTTGTTGGTCCGTCGTGAATGGACTTTTTCTAGGTTTTTGATTTTGGTCCGCTGTAAACGTGTTTTGCCTCGGCTTGGATGTTTTGCAAGATTTGAAATGGTTTGAATTTGAGATTATGAAATTTGTGATGATTTCATGGTACTTGTTTTGAAGTGGACTTTATGCAATACTCATGTGAGTAGTTGCATGGATTGACATTGAGTCAAGTCGTGGACTTGTGCTCGGATTTGTTTGTGGTTTGTTCATGTGCGTATTGCTCGAAGACGAATGTGGTTGATGACGGGACCGAACTAGGTTCATGGAGGAACCGAGGTTCGGGACTAGGTTCAGGAGGAACCGAGGTCTTGGTGGTCAAGGATGTCATGCGGACGCTCGGCTAAGAGAATGGTGCACATGAAGAATGGTTAGTCACGTGAGAATGGCAGTGAGGTCATTCGCGTGCAAAGTGTTAGTCACGTGAGTATGGCGGTGGCCATACGCTGCAAAGTGTTAGTCACGTGAGTATGGTAGGGTTGCCATACGCGTGCAAGAGTTGTACTCGGCCTGGTTGGGCCAAGTAGAGTTGAGTTGGATACACGGATTCCTTCTAGGAATAGGAATCGTATTCAGAACTCCTTGTGGGTTGGTGCTTTAAATAGGTGGGGGGTCTCCTGTTGAAAGGCACCAAGGAGAGCTGAGCGCATCAAGCTTTGAGCTTGGTTTTAGGGTTTGTACTCTTTTGATGAGAGTATTTTAGACAAGAAATAAAGATCAATTCTTCCAAGATTTTTATGCTACACAGAACCACGCCGCTACAAAGTTTTCTGCTTTGGTTCTTGTTTGCATGCATGTTCTAATTCTAGATTGGTTTTTGATTATTGAGTTTCATCTTGATTTGATCCATCAAAAACCGTTCTAGGGTATTGATTTAGAGTTTCTCAAAGTCTAGTTGATTAATCTTTTGAAGATCTTGTTTAATCTTGAAGTTTTGATTAGATTGATTCTCGTCAAGTTCTGGATCAGCAAGCTTGCGAAGCTCATAACTTTTGATCCGTAAGTCCGATCGAGCTGATTCTTTTTGGGTTCGATTCGTATTGGAATCTAGTTTCTTGTGTCCAAATTTCAGATCAATCTAACGGTTGGATCTCCGGGAATTCTCATTTTACTAAACCTCTGTCATTCTGTTTTTGTCTAAAACGAGGCAATTATTTGGTTCGCTTTGGGGTGAACTTTTAATAGATCAAGAATTTGGTTTTAGCTTCCGCACAATCATTCACCCCCCCTCTGATTGCTATATTCGTATCTTTCGATCCTACAAGTGGTATCAGAACAAGGTTTTTCTAATCTATCTTAATCGGTGATTAGATCAATGGATCATTATTCGACAAAACCTTGTGTGTTCAATGGTGTTGATTTTCAGTTTTGGAAGGCCAAGATGGAGGCGTTCATCCAAGCTCAGGGATTCGCAATTTGGGAGAAGGTCTACAAGCCATATGAAGTCCCTGCAAACGACAACGTCAACGACACCAATCGCACACAAGTTGAAGCAAACAGCAAGGCGCGCAACTTGATCATCCAAGGCTTGGGACGCAGCGACTTTGATCGTGTGGTTCATCTTCGATCCAAGATATGAGGTATGGAAATCTCTTTGTGATTACCATGAGGGTTCTAACACTGTCAAAGAGGTTCACAAGATATTTACAAAAAAGAATACATGCGTTTTGAGATGAAACCTAGTGAATCTGTAGATGATTTCTTTGCACGTTTCAATAAAATTCTTAGCAATCTACGTGCTGTTGGAGTTAGCTACACTGATGCTGAAAATGCTCGACAATTGCTTAGTGCTTTGGACATGTCAGTGTGGGAGATGAAAGTAACATCTATACAAGAATCTACTACCATGAGCACACTCACCTTAGATGTTCTTTATTCCAAGTTGAAAACTCATGAATTAGATATTCTTGCTAGAAAGAATGATCATAAATCAATTGCTTTGACATCTCAATCTAGCATATCTCATAATGGTGTCGCTTCAAGCTTTGCTCTATCTTTCTTGTCTTCACTAACCGATGAACAGATTGAGCAATTCCTGTAAGAAGACTTGTCACTACTCTCTTCTCGCTTTAACAAAGCTTTACAAAATGTGAGAATGAGAAAGAGAGGTGGTGGTGGCCTCCAAGATGCTATGAGTGTGGTGATCTCACCATATTCGGCTCCAAACTGTCCTAAACTTGCAGGTAAAGCATCAAGGAGGAGAAGGACAACGACAGAAGAAAAGAGAAGAAGTTCTCTTCAAGTAATAGAAAGAAGAAGAGCTTCATCAACAGCAAGCAGTTGTCCACCGAATTCTTTCCGCTTGAACAAGTCAATTTGAGCGATGTGGACTCGGAGAGCAACGAAGAGGATGCAACTCCAAGCAAGCATGATTTGATAGGATTATGTCTCATGGCCAAAAGCAGACAGCTTCACCGAGGGAAGCATCATGACAAATGACTTCAATGAGGTAGATCCTTCTTACGATGAATTAGCTATTGCCGTTGCTCGCCTTGGTAAATTGCTTGATAAACGTGACAAGAAAATTAAGAAACATGATTTTGTTGTTGAATCATTGAATGCTGAAATTGCTAGACTTAAAACTTTGATTCCTGATGATGATGCTTGCAAATCATGTGACTTAATTTGGAATGAGCTTACTTCGCTTAGGAAAGAACATGCTTCCTTGATTGAGAAAATTAATGCTGAAAGTGAGAAAAATGAGAAACATATTAAACATGCTAGCTGTTTCACTGATGATTTGCATGGTTTAACTTCTTGTTCTAAATGCTCAACTCTTGAATTAAAATTAAAAGATGCAAATGCTAGGGTTTCTCAATTGACTGATGATCTCGCTTACACATGAGGTTCTTTCATGCTCAACTTGTCGTAAGCAAAAAGGAAAAGTGAATGTTCCTTGCAATAATTGTTTAACTCTTTCTCGAAAAGTTGATTACTTGGAAAAATCATTAGAACGTTTCACTAAAGGAAAGAAGAACCTAAACATGATTTTGGATCAATCAAAAGTCAGCACTCATAACAA
Organism: Rhipidocladum racemiflorum; assembly: GCA_036346355.1. Classification (NCBI taxonomy): domain Eukaryota; kingdom Viridiplantae; phylum Streptophyta; class Magnoliopsida; order Poales; family Poaceae; genus Rhipidocladum; species Rhipidocladum racemiflorum. Next base: position 30,696,701 of record CM070571.1, read on the forward strand.
AGGTTTAGGTTTTGATTCTTATGCTCATCATAAATCACATGCTCCCACTGTTGTCAAAACACTTGAAAGTGGAAAATTTGAAATTGTCAATGAGCCTAAGAAAACTGTCTTTTAAATCTGCTGGTCTTTTATCTTCTACTATGATGAATGCAAAATGTGCTTCTACATAAAGCAAAACATCATGTTAAGTACACTTGCACTCATTGTGGTAGAGATTGACATTTATTAGAGTTTTTCTTTAGTCTATCTAATCAACAAAAGAGAGAAAGGTTTAATGCTAGGTATAATTTCAGAAAGGCACACTCTCCTTCTCAATATGTGCCTAAGTAGAAACAACCCCCATTTGTTTCTAAAAACACGGCAAAAGGCAAATCTGTTATAGTGCAGAAGAAGACTCGTGTTGTGCCAATCACAGCGTCAGGTGTCTCAAGATCGATTCCTAAACATCTTATTTCTAACCCCAGCATCGAGACCTCGACACTTTCTGCTTCTATGTAGGCTTCTCACGCGAGGAGGGAGAACATGTGGCTAGTGAATTTTCGGATGCTCACTTCATATGTTCAAGGATAAGATTTGGTTCTCCTTCACTCGTGCATCTCATGCTGAAAGTGTTGCCTTTGGAAGATGTTTCTTCCACTTCTGTTTTCGCAAAAGGCACTAGTTCAAATGATGCAGGTACAAGTGCATATGTTCAGGGGGAGAGTGTCTTTGTTCATAAAGATGATGATAATGCTGTTGAGGACGAGATAATTAGAGGTTTACATGAGAGACTCTTCCCACGTGCTTGTGTGTGCTTGTTTTCAAGCTTCCCACGTGCTTCACATCGACAAGCTATCAAAAGGATTTTCAGGTATCTTCATAGAACTCAAGATTTTGGCATTTGGCTTTCTGCTTCCTCATGGATTAGTTTAAGAGCTTTTTCTGATGTTGACTTTGGAGGATGTTGATTTGATTTGGTTCGTACACCTCTTGAGTAATCCCCTTTCTTGAGCATATTGATACTGGATTTCACTTTCTTAGAGATCATGTTGAAAAAGAAAATATTGTGCTTCATCATGTGGATACTGAACATCAATTGGCAGACATTTTTCACAAAACCTTTGTCTTCTTCTCGTTTTGCTTTTATTCGGGGAGAACTTGGGATTGTTCATCCAATGGGTTTGTTTTGAGGGGGAGATTCTTTGACAAGTTTTTTCACTTAATGAGCTCACTTTATCATATTTCTTTATATATTATGTAATTGTGCTAATATATGATAATCTAAATTGTTCCACTTGAACTAAAAATGATATTATGAATTCCTTGGTTTGATTGCCTATAGCTAAATACTGTGATATCTTACTCTTCTAGGCTTGATATTGAATCTTCTTGACAAATTTGGGCTATGAAGCAAGTGTGGTTTCAACTTTATTCTTTCATAAGACCTCTTAATCACTCTTGCATGTTTTACAATCAAAGAAAAAGAAAAGAAAAGGGAATAAAAAAGGGGTAGTTAAAAGCTAAAGCTTCGAGTTATTTGCTTCAAGCATGCTTCCCTTAAAAATGGTTAAGATGTATGCTTCAAGCATGCCATTCCCTCAAAAACAAGATGTATGCTTCAAGCATGCCAATCCAAGGAAATAAAAGAAGTATGCTTCAAGCATGCCACATGCAGTTTACTGTTTAAAGATTAATTTGGTCTACTAGATTGGAGTTGAAATCACTTGCTCGCCCAGAGTTGTTAGTTGTTTCAATTTTTGAGCTTTTGTTCTTCTACTGAGATCTTGCTTAGTACTTGGCTATAGTTGACTGAATTGAGGTTGAGATGCATGTCATTCCCTAACTTGTTAAAATCACATCAAGATCATGTATTTTACATATTATGTGATATATAAGGTTATATGATCGAATGAGCTCATCTTTTCTATTTTGGCACTCCTTTGTTTCCTTTTGTGAAATCATTGTTTCAGAATAATTTTGAACATGTTTTCTCTTTTGTACTCTTGATGAATCCATTGTCAAAGGGGGAGAGAAATTTGGGAATCGTTGAAAAATTTAAGGAAAAAGGGGGAGAAAAAAAAGGGAGTTGTTTTTTAGTAATTTGAGGATTTTGGGAGAAGTTTGGAGAATTTTGAAATTTTTGGGCACATTGCACATTCACACACATTTTCCTTCTCAGGGGGAGATTTTGTTTCAGCATTTTGGTCAAAGGGGTAATTCTGTGTTTTCTCTTTTTGGTCCTTGATCCTTTGAAATTCAAAATCTTTGTAAAGTGAATGCCAAATGTTCAATTCTAAGTGGTGTTGCCAATGTTTTCATCAAGGGGGAGATTGTGAAATCATGTGCTGAAAAATTGGCTTAGGATTAAATTTGCAAAATGTGTTTGTTCATGTGTTTTGACAATTTGACAAGAAACAATAAGTTTCGCTTTGGCGCCGGACCAAACTTATAGAAAATAGTAAGTTTCCCCTGTACAACAGACCAACTTTTTGGTTCTTTGTAAACTTGCTTTTGACAACCTCATTCTTCCATGTACAATGCACCAACTTTTTTGGTCCGTCAGAAATGTGCTTTTGAAGGTTGTTGTGCCGGACCAAGTTATTGAAAAAGCAAAGTTTTACATGTATGACGGACCAAGTTTTTGGAGTCTGGCGTGGGCGTGTTTTTCAGATCATAAGTTTAACTCTATTTTACAAGAAATCAAGAAGTTTTGCATGTACAACGGACCAAGTTCTTGGAGTCCTGTGAACGGCGTTTTGAGGATTGATTTCGCATGTACAATGTGATCGATTTTGTTGGTCCGTCAGAAACGTGTTTTCACCGGAATGATTTCTTTTGGAACCGAGAGTTTCACTTGTACAACGGACCGATTTTGTTGGTCCGTCGTGAATGGACTTTTTCTAGGGTTTTTGATTTTGGTCCGTTGTAAACGTGTTTTGCTCGGTTTGGATGTTTTGCAAGATTTGAAATGGTTTGAATTTGAGATTATGAAATTTGTGATGATTTCATGGTACTTGTTTTGAAGTGGACTTTATGCAATACTCATGTGAGTAGTTGCATGGATTGACATTGAGTCAAGTCGTGGACTTGTGCTCGGATTTGTTTTGTGGTTTGTTCATGTGCAGGTATTGCTCGAAGACGAATGTGGTCGATGACGGACCGAACTAGGTTCATGGAGGAACCGAGGTTCGACTAGGTTCAGGAGGAACCGAGGTCTTGGTGGTCAAGGATGTCATGCGGGACGCTCGGGCTAAGAGAATGGTGCACATGAAGAATGGTTAGTCACGTGAGAATGGCAGGGAGGTCATTCGCGTGCAAAGTGTTAGGCACCTGAGTATGGCAGTTGCCATACGCGTGCAAAGTGTTAGTCACGTGAGTATGGTAGGGTTGCCATACGCGTGCAAGAGTTGTACTCGGCCTGGTTGGGCCAAGTAGAGTTGAGTTGGATACGGATTCCTTCTAGGGAATAGGAATCGTATTCAGAACTCCTTGTGGGTTGGTGCTTTAAATAGGTGGGGGGTCTCCTGTTGAAAGGCACCAAGGAGAGCTGAGCGCATCAAGCTTTGAGCTTGGTTTTAGGGTTTGTACTCTTTTGATGAGAGTATTTTAGACAAGAAATAAAGATCAATTCTTCCAAGATTTTTGCGTACAAGAATTAACCACGCTCACATGTTGTTTTCTGTTTTGGTTCTTGTTTGCATGCATGTTCTAATTCTAGATTGGTTTTGATTATTGAGTTTCATCTTGATTTGATCCATCAAAACCGTTCTAGGTATTGATTTAGAGTTTCTCAAAGTCTAGTTGATTAATCTTTTGAAGATCTTGTTTAATCTTGAAGTTTTGATTAGATTGATTCTCGTCAAGTTCTGGATCAGCAAGCTTGCGAAGCTCATAACTTTTGATCCGTAAGTCCGATCGAGCTGATTCTTTTTGGGTTCGATTCGTATTGGAATCTAGTTTCTTGTGTCCAAATTTCAGATCAATCTAACGGTTGGATCTCCGGGAATTCTCATTTTAATAAACCTCTGTCATTCTGTTTTTGTCGAAAACGAGGCAATTATTTGGTTCTGTTTTGGGGTGAACTTTTAATAGATCAAGAATTTGGTTTTAGCTTCCGCACAATCATTCACCCCCCCTCTGATTGCTATATTCGTATCTTTCGATCCTACAGACGTACCAGGCGTACCGACAGTGGTTCACCTCTCGCACACGTGTGCGCCTAGTACGCGTCGACCCGGATCCTCCCAGGCACTTCCCCGACCCAAGAGACACATATCCCGCGCATACGGACGCGGCTCTGCACGCTGCGGTACGTTGTATCCGATATACGTTTAACCATTTGATATCTGTGCTATCTAATTTGCGATGTTTTTTCCAGACTGACATGCTAGGCCAGTTCTACAAGGAGTCGTCGAGGATGCTCTCGCGATTGACCGGTGGCCTGCGAGTGAGCAGAGAGGACATTGCCAGCTTGCTCGGTAGGTTCCGGGACGGCTCCGCACGCGCCCTCGAGTTGGCTGGATCACCCCTGCCTCGTGGTGTGGTGCCCGACGCGCCGCTCGCGCCAGGGAGGGGACCTGCGGCTGGTGCAGGCTTCGACACCGGAGGTGCTTCTTCTTCACACCACGGTGCAGCCTTCCACGCTGGAGGTGCCGCAGGTGTGTGATGTTTCATGTTTTGCATTCACTTTTCATGCTTTGCACTCACCAACTCACTGGTCTTAACATTTCTTCTCTTCGTACAGGTGCTGGAGGTGCTGGAGGTGTCAGTGCACCGTGGTTGCCGCCTTCCGATGACTACGACGCGGGGTGATGATCATGAGGACTACGAGGACGACACCGTGTCGAGGTACCTCGTTGATCCACCCCCAGTTCAGCTTGGTACCGCACAGCAGCAGTGGGCGCCACGACCGACGCAGTGGCACATGACACCGCCACCACCACCGACCCAGCCTGGGTCGTCGCAGTGGGCGCCGCCACCCCCACCGACGCAGGTTGGACCGACGTAGCAGCGGACACCCCCACCACCACCGGTGTAGGCTGACCAGCCTGGGTACGCCACACCTCCAGCGAGGCCACAGAGGGCCCACCGCCACGCGACGCACCGACGACTCCTGAGTCGATTCGGAGGAGGACTACACAGCAGCGAGGAGGCGCCCCGAAGAGGGGCCGGCACTAGTTCCTTTTATGTTTCAGTGTTCGTAGTTTTTTTGTTTTTGGTTGGCAGTTTCGATCATGGCGGTCATTGTTGGTACTATGTTATGTTTTACCATCTATTTTGTGTACTTTCTCATATTACGTGCTTCATTATATATTTCTTTTAGCTTTTCCAGCTTTGTCATATCTTTTCTAGCTTTGTCATATCTTTTCCAGCTTTGTCATATCATCTTTTCCAGCTTTGTCATATCATCTTTTCCAACTTTTGTCATATCATCTTTTCCAGCTTTTGTCATATCTTCTTTTTCAGTTGCCTAAAGCTGCATGACCTAGCCTTCTAGCCGACTATGGGAGAGATTCCCGGTGTAAAGCTGTCGCCATAGCCAGGCTCATGTCCCTTCACATGCAAAGCTGCAGAAGCATCCGATGCTCGCGGATTTGAACTTCTCTTAAGTCCGCCACTCTCTCCTTTGGCTGGCCCCTCACTACCACTATAAAAACCGACCGAGGGACGGATATGTGCATCACACTGCCAAAACTACAATAAACATTAGCCGACTTTACACACATTAGGCCACGATGTCGTTCTACCATCGCCTCTTCAGCAAGCGAAAATTAAGCCCCCCCCCCAAATACCCGGATGAGAGTAGCGTTGACGCCTTGATCTTTGCCGGAGTTGCCCCGGCCGAAATGCGACTGCAACCTTCCAGAGAAGATGATGCAGTCTACGCACACAAATACGGCGGCCCGCACTCACTATTGTTGCGGCCACGGCTACGAGGTAAACCAATTGGTGTCAATACAAATTAGGGTAACACTACCAATTCATGCATTGTTCTTTGTTTCTTTAGCACAAGGGCCGGTGTTGCTTCTTCCAATGGATCGACGGGTCGGAACGATGTGACTACGAATTTGTCTACAATTGCCACGACGCCTACCCCACATGACCCGAGAACTTCATTCGGTGGGAGAGGCCTCCGGGATATGTCCCCTATATGGATCGACCGGAGTTCAGGGTCGGTGGGCAAGGGACGAACCAATCGGTGAGTTTCATGCGACATGCTCATGTTTCAGTCAAAGTAGTCATTCTAAACCAGTTCATCGCATACCAGACTTTAAAAAGAAGCATGCGAAATTGCTCGAGTCCAGGCAGGAACATCCTCCCGAAGAGCCACCCCAAAGCTCCCCGAATCAGGCGACCACTAAGATGCGTGCAAAGTGGGTTGACACCTACCACGAGGATCTAGCGGGGTGGATCCGGAGACGTACCACACACATCTCAAACTTCCCGTCTGGGATAACTGGGGAGAGCAACCCTCGCCGTGGTGCTACTACCTCCCAGAAAAGCCGGACCCCGAGTACGCACACGGTGTTCTTCAACCACCACAATGCATACTGCATTGACTGCAGGGCACGCTTTCGATTGTACAACAAGAAGCCCAACACACACCTCCTGCACCATATAGTGGAGTGCGAGCCGAAACAAAGGAGGCGTCTCGGCAAGTCTCCCGAAGGGCAAGAAGGTTCGTCCTCTCGAAGAGAAAGGGATAAGGGGAAGCAGCCGGCCGAGGTCCGCAGTACGCAACAAATCATTGACGCATTACGAAGACCATCCGGGAACCCTGGTGGTATTAACATAGGGGGTGCTGGAAATCGGGATGGCATGCCCATATGGGAGGGCAGAACTCCACAGAATGTACACAAACAAGTTACTTTTTATACCCCAAAGACGTAAGGCATAGGCTACCCATTCGGCAACAGCTGGGAGCACTGCGCATGGCCATGGAGCTCTTTCATAAGAGAGATTGAGCGGTGTCCGAGAACAAATCGCACAAGATTGACGGGTGATGTAATATGTAGAAAATGTTGCGCGTCCTTCCCACTTTACGAACATAGGCGGAACGATCACTTGTTCCACCATGACAATCAGTGTAATCCGCACTTTTTCTAGCAATGTCGTCACTGCTGTAATATCCTTGTAATATCATTTGAACTACCGTTGTATCTGCCCTACTGAGGTTGAGTTTGCGTAGAAAAGTTATTGGCTGCATCTACATGCTATTCTCAATGCTTGCAATGATTTAGACACTTTGGCTAAAGTTTCCTTGTGCTGAACTATTCATATAATGGAAAAAATACATCCGAACCAGATATTTTACGGGCTGCCGAAAAGGGTTAGAAGTTATCGTTGACAATAATACTTAGGGTTATTACGACAGTCTATTTGCGTATCAAAGAAAGGTGTAAATAACATATTTCTCCAGAATATGGTACTCCATATAGCAAACCGCCAACATGCTGTACTATTGCCAAAAATTACATCTGAACCAAATATTTTACGGGCTGCCGAAAAGGGTTAGAAGTTATCGTTGACAATAATACTTAAGGTTATTACGACAGTCTATTTGCGTATCAAAGAAATGTGTAAATAACATATTTCTCCAGAATATGGTACTCCATATAGCAAACCGCCAACATGCTGTACTGTTGCCAAAAATTACATCCGAACTAGATATTTTACGGGCTGCCGAAAAGGGTTAGAAGTTATCGTTGACAATAATACTTAGGGTTATTACGACTGTCTATTTGCGTATCAAAGAAAGATGTAAATAACATATTTCTCCATAATATGGTACTCCATATAGCAAACCGCCAACATGCTGTACTGTTGCCAAAAATTACATCCGAACCAGATATTTTACGGGCTGCCGAAAAGGGTTAGAAGTTATCGTTGATAATAATACTTAGGGTTATTATGACAGTCTATTTGCGTATCAAAGAAAGGTGTAAATAACATATTTCTCCAGAATATGGTACTCCATATAGCAAACCGCCAACATGTTGTATCATGCCAAAATTACATCCGAACTGTATATTTTACTGGTCACTAAAAGGGTTAGAAGTTATCGTTGATAATAATACTTAGGGTTATTATGACAGTCTATTTGCGTATCAAAGAAAGGTGTAAATAACATATTTCTCCAGAATATGGTACTCCATATAGCAAACCGCCAACATGTTGTACTGTTGCCAAAAATTACATCCGAACCAGATATTTTACGGGCTGCCGAAAAGGGTTAGAAGTTATCGTTGACAATAATACTTAGGGTTATTACGACAGTCTATTTGCGTATCAAAGAAAGGTGTAAATAACATATTTCTCCAGAATATGGTACTCCATATAGCAAACCGCCAAGATGCTGTACTGTTGCCAAAAATTACATCCGAACCAGATATTTTACGGGCTGCCGAAAAGGGTTAGATGTTATCGTTGACAATAATACTTAGGGTTATTGCGATTCCTTATTTACTTGCTTAATATAAATTTATAAATTTATTTCGTTCTATTTGGATCATAAAAACTAACAAAAAAGTCAAAAATGGTATATGTCGCCCATTCATCAGGCGACATTTAAATGTCGCCCATTTGTTCGGCGATTTTCATACTATTGCCTATTGAACTGGCGACAGTATAATGTCGCCCATTTGTTCGGCGACAGATTGTTCTGTCGCTCGTTGGTTAGACGATATCATGCTGTCGCCCAACTAACGGGCGACAGACATACATTTAAGTAATTTTGTTGTCGCAATGTATAGTTTTGCAATTTCAATTTTAATTAGTAATATTTAAAAAAAATCGAGATATTGTTTGGTTGGCTGCACTGGAATGGAAGTGTGATCGGCAAATTCAAGAGAGGGATGAAACAAATTTTAAAAATACTAGAAAATCAATAATTTCACAAACGAAAATAAAAAGTTTTAAAATATATTCTAGAAAATCAATAAATTGAAAAACTAAAATTTTAATCTTTTGAAATTTATATAGTAAGTATGGTCTAGTTTTGTTCGAAAAAATATCAGGAACATATAAGTGAAATTGATTCGTTGATCGGAGATGCTAATCAAAAGATATAACAAAGAAAAAGAAGAAAACTAGATAGTAAATGCTGATGTCAGCATGGATGCATGGCTCAGCAGAACCTGGCCCTGGGGAAGCGGTGGATTTTCTCGTTTCCCTGGAGCCAAGCTGAAAGGAGTGTTTTGCATCTGTAGAGCCAGACTGAGTTGGATGAGAAGATAACCAAACACCCATCTTATGCATTTGTATATGCAAATATCTTTAGATGCAGCCAACCAAACAACCCATAAGTAAACCGTGAGTCTCCTTCCCAGCGAGTTCCATCGCAGCGGCTCACTCTTTCAATGACTGTGTGGTAGCCGTCGTGCCGGGATCAATTGAATTTGATAGCAATTTGTTATGAACAGACACGGGGTGAGCCTGCTTGTATGTATGAGTGCCCGGCCGTAGGCCGAAACGAACGCTGGTCAACGATGAGGCCGCCAGTGCAGCACGCAACTTGGGTAGATTGGCTGTTTTCGAAGCCACCGCTTAAGGCTTGGAATTTGTGACACAATTAAGTGTGCCTTTTTCTCTCCTCTTCTCTCTCTATATGTATTCTCAAATATTCCTAGTAGAGCTTTGAGGAAAGATAGAAATCTGAAAAAGGAACCCATGATCTAAGCTTGGAAATCAGAACAAGGAAATAGCTCACGCCTGCTATAAAACATGCTAAATTGTAACTTTCCTATTTCTGCTTCTTCCTATAATAAGATAACAAGGGGACTGCGATTTCATGAAGGAATTCAAGGCATGCATTAATGATTATGAGGAGATGGAACTTCTCACTTCTTGGGAAGCTATGATCAAAAAGTATAACCTTCATGGTACCATGTGTGGCTGCAAAAGGTATTTGAAGAAAAAGAAAGTGGGCGTCCAAACATGAAATGGGTATTTTCAGCTGGGATGAAGAACACAATTGAATCAATGTCTGCATTCTGATGTTCGGGATTATTTGAGGTCAGATGTAGATATTATTTTGCTCTTGAGGCATCTTCATAAAGTGTTCAATGACAGAAAGTACAGAGAATTAGAGGTTGAATTTAGTTCAAGGCTGAAGTTGCCAGGCAGAGCTCCTATTCTGAGACAGGCTTCTGAGGCCTACACCGGTATGATATTTCAGCTTTGTAACATTGGAATTTTCTAGTCACTACCAATACTTGTGCCCAATATATGTTAGGCCTATTGCTCGAGATCAGAATGTGAGGAATCCTACAGAATGCTGGACCAATGTTCAGTAGAACTGGGGAAAAAGTTGAAGAAATCCTGCAGAAACATTAAAATAACATGTTGATTTGCATCTCATTAACTATAACCATGATACTCCAGAACCTTTGTTTCTGTGAACTTTCAGCAAATCGTTGAATTATTTCCAGACATTCCAGAACTCTTGTCAGATGTTTCTATTTGATGTGGCATGAACTTTATTTTCATGTGTCATCATCATATAAACTTCCCTGTTATCCTGAGATTCTGTAGCTCTAGGTCTCCAGACTTCTACAAAAACTGTTGTCTTATTTTCTTAATTGCGTCTGTCCAGATTTTAATGTTCATATGCTATGAAAAAGGTTCCATCGGTTTTCTACAACAAAATACTAATCCAAAACATCAGTTTTCTACGAAAAAATTATATCCAAATCATCCAAGCACTACATAGAAATCAACACATGAATCGGGTGTCCAAAGTACCAAATGACATTAAGATAAACGACCATTACAGCATCGCAGATAACGAGCAGGTTACCCATCTAACACACCCTGGAAACGTCTCACCTAATCCTACGAACCCAACCAAGCCTAACCATGGCGAGAACACAAAAGCATAGATACTTTTTAGAAGCTCCACCGCGCGGAAGACGCCTACAGGCCTAGGCCCTCTCGCCCCTGATGCGGCGCGCGAGCTGGATGTCCTTGGGCATGATGGTGACGCGCTTGGCGTGGATGGCGCAGAGGTTGGTGTCCTCGAAGAGGCCGACGAGGTAGGCCTCGGCGGCCTCCTGCAGCGCGGAGACCGCGGAGCTCTGGAAGCGGAGGTCGGTCTTGAAGTCCTGCGCGATCTCCCTGACGAGGCGCTGGAAGGGGAGCTTGCGGATGAGCAGCTCCGTGCTCTTCTGGTACTTGCGGATCTCCCGGAGAGCGACGGTGCCCGGGCGGAAGCGGTGCGGCTTCTTGACTCCCCCCGTCGCCGGCGCCGACTTGCGCGCCGCCTTGGTCGCCAGCTGCTTCCGCGGAGCCTTGCCACCGGTCGACTTGCGCGCCGTCTGCTTCGTGCGGGCCATCGGGAACGGGCGGAGGGGGACGACGGCGGCGAGGAGGCTGGAGATTTGGGGAGGATTTGAAGCTGAGAAAAGTGGATTTCGGCTTGGTTTGATGCCAGCGGCGGGTTTGGGTGGGTATTTATAGGGTAGGGGGAGAGAGAGGCGGGAGTGGGGAAATTTTTCAGGGGGGTGGGCACGGGGAACGGGAGGCGTTGGATGGGCATGGACGGTAGCGATGAGATCTTGCTGGGGTCGCGATCCGTGGTATGAGGAGTGGTGCTCTTCTATTGGCTGGGATGGGGTTGGGGAGGATCGATGGGCCCAGCGGTCAGGGACTCGGCGTAGCTACGCGGTTTGCTCCTTCGCCGCTTCGATTTGGTTTTGGTGGGCGGAAATGAAACGAAGACGGCGGGAGGGGAATTCGAATGGCGGAAATGAATTCCGAGTTACGCGCCCGATCTCAACTTTGAATAAATTCGAGTGCCCAAGTGTATATTCCTCCGGGGCATTTGATCATTTGCCCAAAAATTCATATGCAATTGATAATTTGCCCCGTGTGTTTTACTGATATGTAGCCCTAGGATCCACATGTTAATAAAATATTATAGGGAAAATGATCAATTGCATATGAACTTCGGGGCAAATCATCAATTATTCCTATTCCTCCTGGTCGTACTAGAATTGAGGTTTTGCTTTAATGCTTACAAGCGAACCCTTTCGATTGACCAAGAAGTAATAAATCAGTATTCTTTTGATTGGGTTGGAAACAATGCTGTGAAAGAGAGACGCCCTCGTTGGGCGGATTGGATATCGCTGAGCGATTAAACGCGATACGATAGATTAATAGTATTTAACAGATAATTATGCATTTCTAATAATAGTATTTAGTTATTTTCAGAACCTATTGCAAACGTTTTATTTATCCAAAATTGTAGTAAATTATCACCTCAGAAAATTATCATTTGGTACGCTTTACATTTTACGGTCTATACTCCATTCATATGTTACGTACTACCAACACCATCGCGTAACATTATACAAAACTTTTTTTTATTGCAACTAGGGTGTAAGAGTAAAATGTTTTTAGTGATCAAATGGGAAAAACAGAATATTAATTAGAAAACGGTTTATTAATCGACCAGTAATGTTAACAACACTTTGATCTATATCATTTGTGATGGTTTACACATCGTCTCCGATTAATCGGTTGATTAAATGGATGACTCGACTGTTCTTCACAACACTCTTTTGAAAGACTCTTGTGGTCGTGCAACTATAGACATCTAGGCCCCAAATTAAAAAACATTTAGTGTTTTGGTGATTAATGACACTATTGCGTCAAGACTACCTTATGTATTTTAAGACAAGAATATGTCGAGTTGGGTATTCAGCAAAAAAAAAAAGAGGGACAACCTTCATTTTCATGGATCCCCTTTTGTGTTTTATGGATGGCAAAGCCTATTTGATAAAGATTAAGATATCGTGTTTAGAATTGATTTAGGGAGTCGAGTTTGGATCAATTTAGATATTATGTTTTTATTATGCTTTTGTTGTGCTGTTAAGGGGAGTTTAAGGCTAGTAGCTTGAGCGTGGATAGGATAGGTAACTAGGTGTGATGCATACTATGTCCTATTGCCCGTATTCTAGCCAGAGAGTGCCAATAATCAAGTTTTATTTGAAGTAATCTCAAAAGTTTAGGTCAAATTTGTGCTAAGTACGAAAAAAAAACAGTTATCCAAGTGAGGCAAAACATAAGGGTGGATCATTGGTCCTAAGAGGACTTTTACTATGCTATTCGGTTTTTCAACACATGCGGATAATCTAGGGCACCCGGAGCATTTTGGCGAATCATTGATCCAAAGATTCCTAGGATTGTTCATCTAAGATTTTCTACAAAGATGGATAATCTGGATTGGGTTGGACCATTGACCCAGAGCATTAGTCTAGAGAAGTTCTAGGTTTTGCTAAGTGCCAAGTGGATGATCCGGGCCCAAGCGGAGTATTGAGGCAATTCATTGGAACATAGAGTTTCCAAATGGATTTCCATGTGAGGCGGATAATTGGGTTGAGCTAGATCATCAAGGCGGATCATTGGTCATGTGGATTTAAGTGCAATGCTTGTACTAGGTGGATCATATGGGCCAGGCAGATGATCCGGGTATGTGCAACATTTGAAAAAATGATCATCGGAACTCTGAGAAAATGAACCAAGGTGGATGATTCTGGTATGTTGTAACTTTTCAAAAAATATGTCAAATAGCTAGTTTTTAAATGGGAAGTCTATTTAAGGAGGTTTCCTGCATTCATTTAAGCACTCTTGCAACTTCAAAGCTACAATAATGAACTCTTAGGGGAGTTCAAGGCTCATTGATGAGCTTTGATGGAAGATTCGAGAGCTAGAGAAAGTAGATAGAACTTAGTTGCTTGTCCTAGCTAGGTTTAAGTGATTGTTTTGGGCTTATTACTCATGGAGATAGCTCAAAGACCTCTCAAATCTCTCAAGTATAGCTCTATAAGCTCTCAAGGCTTTGATCTCAAATGTATACCTTAAAGGAGTGTAGGAGCAGTAGGTAAAACATCCATACTTGGCCTCTTATATAGGCCCCTCAACAAACTAGCCATTTATAACAAAATCATTTTTTTTAAAAAAAAAAAAGTAAATTTGGACATTCCTAATTCCCAAATTCAGACATATCTAATTACCCAATTCGGACATTTTCAACAATAAAAATTCATAACCATTGTAGAAGGAAAATTAGGAAATTCACACATTCGAACATTTCAAATTCACTAATTTGGACATTCCGAATCCTATAACCCAAATCGGCTCCAAAACACATATTCTACCAAAATGTCCTAAAATCAAATTCGGACATTCCTTACACCAAATTCGGACAAACCCAAAACACAATCTAAAAATGATCATAACTTTTTTACTCTGAAGTTCGATTTCGATGATCTTTAGCTCTATGGAAAGCTTATCAAGAGAGCTAAAACTTTCGCCCATTTTCAAGATCTAATAAACCATATATATTTTCATAGAATACTAAAAATCTAATATAGCCATACAAGTCTAAAATCCAATTTATCAAAATCTCTAACATAGACTTGATGACTACAAGCTAGTAAGAGTCTATAAATGATCAATGCATGAATTTCAATCATTTGCAAAACACATCTGCAAACTTTAGTCATATGCAACAAAGAGTAAGTGCATGAGCTTTAACTATTTTAAAAACACATTCGCAAATAATAGCATCATAGCATCATACAATGGAGAGCTAGAGCAAGCAGGGTTGAGATATCAACACATTTTGTTGGGTTGAGGATACAACTAGATGGGGTTGAATAAGTGTTTATAAAAATCTTCTCTAACGAGATACGCTCTAATTACACCTATGTCAAAACCTAAACAACATGCGGAAGTGAATAACTAAGGTTTTGACAATTAAGGCCTAAATCAAGTAGGCTCACTAGTGCACTAACTAATTATATCTCTAAAAAAGAATTGCTATACTAATGAAGCAAGCATGAACAAGCAATTCTAAACACAATCAAGCAATTGAAGATAATAATACAATAAAGTAAATGCTTGAAAGAAAAAGAGACAAGTTACTTTTTCCTGTGGTCTTGGAGACTTGTCGGTCTTCTCTAATCCACATTGAAGCAAGGCCAACTCTTTGGACCAGCTCCGCACCTGAGCACCCGCCTCGATTCCACTAGTGATGACACCTTCACCCCTCTGGGTAGGCGTACTCTGGCCTTCACAAATTTTGCCAAGGCTTCTCACAACCTCTGTTGAGAGCTCCCACGCACGACATCACCTACACCGTCTAGGTGGCGGCAACCACTAAAAGTAATAAGCCAAGCCTTCCGCTTGAGCTTCACCTAGCACAACACATGCGCTCCGGTGACCTCCTAAGTGCAACACATGCACTAGGATCCTCCCCAAGTGCAATACATGCACAATGAGGCTCTCAATCCACTCCTAATTGCAACACATGCAATTAGGCTCACTCTCAACTCAATAACCAATTAGAGAGGATCCAACACATGCAAACCTTCTACAAAAATGCACACAAGAGCCAAGAATACTCCATAATCATAGCAACACCAAATGCCAGCCCCCAAGATTCTTTTTATAGCGTCCCACGCGAAATATAGCCGTTGTGGGGCAAAATGGACAAAAATCAACAAATTCGGCACTACCGCCCTCAAGGGCCTGGTAGTGACGGCCTTGACCTCCAACGGTCAGCAACGGCTAGTTTCCCGGTATTACCGCAAGCATACGCCCAATGATACCACTCGAGCGGCAGTACTGGCCCCTACGAGCGGTACTGCCGACCTCAGGCACAGGTAGGGGTGCAATCGGCTCAGGTTCGGTTGGATGTCACTCTTTCCATATCCTAAACCATATTTTTTGTCGGATTCAGATAGTGCCGGATACGAATATGGCACGATAATATCGGTCAAGGATTCGAGTCGAATACGAATCGAAATTGATACGGCACCGAATAATTTTTATTGGATAATGCGCGAAAACAGATACCACATAAAGCACACATATAGCACTGATTAACCAATCGTATGAGTTTAACATGCAACAAGATTATCAGTCTAACAAGTCATTTTATCGGGTAATCCAACAAAGTTGTAAAAGTACATTCAATTTAAATGGTACACATACAAAAAGTTATGAAACATAGAACAATACATATATAATATCACGATAACATAACTATGACTTCACGTCTTCATGAAAGAGACAATAAGACATGTCGATAATATTTACATTACATCACATAGACATAGAGACAGAAGACTTAACAACGACACAATCTTATATAAGAGTTGGAAGACTAAAGTGGCTAAGGCAAGCTGGCAATGTCTCAAGGAGACAATGAGTTCATGACCACGGCTACTTGTCCTCGACAAGCACTCAGTCATTATTAGTCGCAACCATAGTCTCATCCTACAAAATAATAGCCTTAATAGGTTAGAACAAGAGTGTATGACATATTTAATATTAATATTTACAAAAGGAAAAAAGTTTAGATTTCAAAATGTTTAATAGTGTGCTCTTTCAATTATATTGAAGTTGATTCACAAACAGAATTTACAAGTTTAAAAGTCGATTCACAAAAGGATACTGAAGTTCAGAAGTAACATGATCAAAAAAGGAGGGGGCAACATTTGTTTTTTTTTTTTTTGATTTCTAATGGCAAAAACCATTGTTAATGGTATTTTAGCAGCTAGCTCGCTAAGCATAAGAGCAATTCCATAGAAGAATGAATAAACCTCTGAAGTCATGTCTATAGGTGAATCACATGCTTTGGCCTTATACTCTATGTCCAACTCATCAATCAGCGTTGCAATCTTCTCCTTAGAACCTGAAATTTTGTAGTGACAGTTGCTATTAGTAAAGGAAAAAAAATGAAAATTGTATGATATATGAAATGGATGACATATTTTTACCTCTTCTAGATGATATTGTCCAGTCATTGGTACAAATTAGGGCTTCAACCACCTTGGGATCTAAGCAACTACGAAAAGGATCAATAACACAGCCACCTGCACTGAATGCCGACTCCGAAGCAAAGGTTGATACTTGAATGTCTAAAACATCACGAGCTAGTCATGAAAGAGTGGGAAAAATCCCTTGTTTAGTCCTCCACCAAGACAATATATCAAATGGCCCATCTTCACTTTCAATCCATCGAAAATTTGGTTCTTTCATGTATATATCCAATTCAGATTTCTCATTGTGTCTTGTCACACTTACAACAGTTTCATATAAAAACTCTTCAATTTCAAGAACACCCAAGTCATCACCAAGTGAGTGAGAAGCCAAACTAGATCCCATAGTTGTAGGCTTAGCAACTTGAGGTGTGATAGACATGTATGCTTGGAACAATTGGTTCACAACAATCATGAATGTATGAAGTTCAAGAAAAGCTCTATCCTCACCATATTTTTTTCTTCATAAAATACTCTACAAACCTTTTCTTATACCTTGGATCAAGAAAGCACGCCACAGCAAGTGCTATGTTGGACTCTCCCAATACTTATCATATTTAGATTGCATTGCTATTGCTAAGGCATGAATAGAAATATCAGAACTGTGACACCACTTTGCAATAGCTAACTTAATATCATAAAATTTCTACCAAAATAAATTTGTTGTGGGATATGTAGTACCAGAGAAAAGCAAGGTAGCCTCATAAAGTCTCCTCAAACACCTACATAGAACTATGGCATTATCTGTAGGATCGAAAGACACGAATATAGCAATCAGAGGGGGGGTGAATGATTGTGCGGAAGCTAAAACCAAATTCTTGATCTACTAAAAGTTCACCCCAAAACAGAACCAAATAATTGCCTCGTATTCGACAAAAACAGAATAATAGAGGTTCGGTAAAACGCGAATTCCCGGAGATCCAACTGTCGGAACGATCTAAAATTTGAACACAAGAAACTAGATTCCAATACGAATCGAACCCAAAAAGAATCAGCTCGATCGGACTTACGGATCAAAAGTTATGAACCTCGCAAGATTGCTATGACAGAAGATGACGAGAATAGATCTAACTAGAATTGTAGCTCGCCGAAAGATTTGAAGAACTTGATCTTTATTTCTCCTTTCTTTTGTCTAAAGTACTCCAAACAAAAGAGTACAACCCTAAAGCTTGCTCAAAGCTTGATGCCCTTCAGCAGGAGACAACCCCTCCTATTTAAAGGAGCAAAACACAAGGAGTCATGAATACAATTCCTACTCCTAATCCTAGAAGGAGTCCCACTCCTAATCCTAGAAGGAGTCCCACTCCTAATCCTAGAAAGAGTATGTATTCAACACAACTCCTCTTGGCCCAACCTGGCCGAGTACAACTCTTGCACGCGTATGGCAACCCTACCATACTCACGTGACTAACACTTTGCACGCGAATGACCTCCTGCCATTCTCACGTGACTAACCATTCTTCATGTGCACCATTCTCTTAGCCCGAACGTCCCGCATGACATCCTTGACCACCAAGACCTCGGGCCCCTGAACCTAGTCCCGAACCTCAGTTCCTCCATGAACCTAGTTCCAGTCCCGTCATCGACCACATTCGCCCTCGAGCAATACCTGCACATGAACAAACCACAAAACGATTCCGAGCACAAGTCCGCGACTTGACTCAACATTAGTTCATGCAAATACTCACACGAGCATTGCATAAAGTCCGCTTGAAAACAAGCATCATGAAATTCTCACAAATTTCATAATCTCAAATTCAAACCAGAATTCAATTCCAAAATTGCTCAAAACCCTAATCGAGCAAAAAACCATTCACGCCGGACCAAAAATCCGGTCCGGCGCAAACGTGAAAACAGCCATCAAAAATCCACCTTGCTTGTGGAGGGGAGAGTCCGTCGTACACGCGAAACTTACTAGTTTTGGAAGTTTCAGTCCGGCTCAAAAACGTTTGAAAACACGTTCACGGCGGACCAAAGAAAAGCGGTCCGGCGTACAAGGGAAACTTACTATTTCTTGAAAGTTTGGTCCGGCACAAAAGAGAACTTCACTGTTTCTTGTCAAATTGTCGAACTCATGCACAAAACACATTTTCCAAGTTCAAATCTTAGCCAATTTTTCAGCACATCATTTCACATTATCCCATTCTTTATCTGATGGAGTACACTTCTTGTACTTACTCTCATTCAACTCAAGTAGCCTTTCAAAAGCCTTCCTATAGTAAATAGTTTGCTTTAACATAAAAAAATGGAGTTCCACCTAGTTGAAACATCCAAAGGAAGACCCTCATTGATACCCAAATCACACTCCGATGAACACTTCTGAAAATGTTCCCATTGCAATGGTGAATTCTTGACAATTACAATAGTAGATCTAATATTCTGCATTGAGGATGCAACTGCTTTCAAGCCATCTTGAGCAATAAGGTTTAAAATGTGACAGAAGCATCTCACATGAAAAAAGTGCCATCATAGACTAAGGGAGCTTTCTTGTTTAGTTTTGCAACAACTTCTGCAGCACACTTATCATTAGATGATGCATTGTCCATAGTAAGAGAAAATAGCTTCTTGTCAAGGTTCTAATGCATCACACTCTTGACAAACTCTATGGCTAGATTAGATCCAGTGTGGCTACCTTTAACATGCATGAATTTGGCAATTCTTTTCTGAATCTGCCAATTGTCATCTATCCAATGCACAGTGACACACATGTAACCTTTATTTTGATTTGAGGTCCATATATGCATGACTGCTGAAAAACGACATGAAAGAGATTTAAAATGATCATACAACTTCTTTGTTTCCTCATTGAACATTTCCATTATAGCATTTCTTGTTGTTGTGCGACATTTAAATGAAAAACTAGGGCGCCAAGACTTGATGAAGTCAACAAAGAACTCATGTTCAACCATATTAAAGGGATATTCATGCATAACAAGTGCTAAATGCCATTTCTTAAGGCAAGTTTCAGCATCGAATCTATATGTCTGAACATTGGCAGTACTATCTTCACCCTTTTCTAGTTTAATTAGTTGTTGTCATGGAGTTATAGAATGCTTGTTTATCAAATGATTTATAAAGTATGGTGTACCCCTTGTTGTCTCACATCGGGCTTTGTAAGTACATTTCTTGCATTTCGCCCAATGTTCCTTTGTAATTACACCATTTAAATCGGTTTTCGTCACATTATCCTTAGTGTAGTGCTCCGATAACTTAGAGATGGACTTCTTTTTCTTCTTGCTAGGAGGCTCATTTTCTCCAGTGATATCACATTCAAGTTCAGCTTGAGTTCCTTCGTCTTCCGATGCAGGCTCTCGCACTACTAATTGCACGATCACTCAGTGCAAATAGACTAGTACCAACTGTGGTAGTAGGTGATACTCAAGTAGTTGCGCACACATTTGCGCTAGCACTGCTAGACTCCATCACAAAGCAGCAACTGGGTTTAACACAACAAAAACACAATCATTAGTTCTAAAGAAATTGTAGAACACAAGATTAACACAAGCAAAAAAGGTAGGGCTGGAAAAAAAAGCTCATTTGTGAGGCTCGTTGGCTCGATTCAAAATTGCTCCAATTACACTCATTTTTCGATTAATCATTGAATGAGTTAATTTTGAATGAAATTGGTTTTTGCTCTGGCTCGGCTCGGCTCGTTGGCTCGACTTTAAAAACACTTCCAAATTGTAAATAAAATCATATTAAATCAAACCGTGTCATTTCAAAAAAGCTCGAAAAAACAATTATTTGGCTCGATTTCCACCCCTAAAAAAAGGAACCAATACTAATATTTTGTATTATAGTTCTATTATGAATGATGTTTTGAGCGTATTTACAAAAGTAAAAAATAAAATAAAATAAATAATATCAATGATAAGAGTTCAGACGCATCAACCTAGTTACTAACACAACATTCAAATTAACATGAAGGATAGTATGGCTCAGATATAATTATTGAGAACAAATTAAGATAAGCATTTTTCGTATAGTATTTAACAACACAAAAACAGTTAATACTGTAAAGGGAAACTTGCTTATATACCACTCAATTACAACTGTTTTGCTAACATATCACTCAGTTTTGACATGGCAAACAGGTGCTTCCACTTGGTACTGTACTTATATTTAGCAACTGAACAAAATGGCACACCAAAAGTGTCTAAGGAATTCGATTCTAGAATGTTTAAACATTATTATTCAATAATTTAATATAAAGATAAATAATGAAAATGTAACACCCCGGCACCTAGCATGCCCAAAATGTCACCACAACAACTAAATACAACATCCATAAACATATTTTAATGGTAAATTACAGCAACTACGCTCATTGCTTAAACAAAATTTCGGCAGCATATACTTTGTTTTTTTCCATGGTTTTCAACATCAATAAACAGAGGCATAGCAAGATATCATAATGAAGACAACTCTAACATGGCAACTACAGATTTCAACAACAATTCAAATCCAAAACAAAATTTAAATGTCGCATACCAATAGGGAATTTAAACATTTACTCGTGACAACCAACGAAGCAATAAAACCATAACTTAGTTCCATAAGATAACCACCATAACTATGGAAACGGTTTAACATTGTCTATTTGTGTGGTGCTAAGTGAAGACGTGATTCTAGCTCCCTTTCCCAAACACCAGATTCAAGGTACCTAAAAAAACATAAACAACAAGCGTGAGTTCATCACTCAGTAAAATGTATTGCAATGGTACAAAAACAATACCAATTCACATACATACTTTATGCCATTCACACATCATGAGGATCAACTCATAACCTTCTTCACTTACGCTCTCATATAACATCGTCATAAATATCTCAATAAAACATCTTCATATGCATCTCATAGAACATCATAAACATCTCATAAAACAACTTCATTTACGCAATGCAATGCACATGTCTCTTTGAAGCACATACCGGTATTGCCGAGTGCACACCAGTCGGTGTGCACCCTCTTTCCCCTTCTATCCCGTAGATGAAGGATGCCTACTCTTACTAACTCGCTCCCATACATAACCGTGGATGGGACTACGAGGTAGGTCTTTCGTGTTCACTACATGTGAACACAGAGGCTAGCATCAGAATGGGACGCCTCTTCCATTATGAATGCACATATGCCACATCATGATATAACTTGCATAACAGAAACTCAATATAACAACGGCATATCTTTGAACTAAACATGAACATCATAACACATGCGAGGAACAACATGGCAACATAGAGCATCATTTAGTAACATAGCAAAACTACACAACTAGTTGGTCACCCAAAACCCCAATTCCATCCCAATACACTTGCCTTCACCCACGCGAAACGGATTGGCGAGACGTTGAAGGCACTCCCGGGGGCACACCACCGGCACATAGGTGCAATACACTCAAAAATTGCCCACAAAACCGTACGAGAGCGATCATCTACAACAACTTCGCAACCCACTCCTAAAACCCGAAAACAGAAAATCTGTCCCGTCGGGACAACGGGCTTCCAACTAGCATAACTTGAGTTCTAAAACTCCAAATCAAGTAAACGAGTACATTTTCTCGAAGCTTAGGAAATTTCCCATCTTTTCCTAATTATTGGAGAAGACTGAATCGGCCTCTAAACTTGTCTAATCCACAGTTTAACACGATCTGTTCCAAGCACGTCACAGATTTGACAGTGCTCGGTAAACAATCATAACTTTTAAACGTCTAGATGGAATTTAGCATTCTTGGTGTACAATTAAAGGTAATTGAATTACCTACAACTTTCGAAAAAGCCGACTGACCATATCACGACTCTAAAATTGTCTAAATTGCGTCCAAATACCGACGACCGAATCTGCCTGAGGACAGAACGCAACACAGATTGCAAATCCTCCTAAATCCATCTACTAGCAGCACCTAAACATCAAATTTAAGCATGAAAATTCCCATCTAAATAGTACCCAAACATCTCAAGAGAACCTACAATGCTTACCTCCCCTTGAAGAATCAACGAACCGATGAACAATCTCCTTCTCTCGGCCCGATCTTCCCTCGAATCACCGGAATCGCCGGATCGCCGGCATTCGTCGGATTCTTCTCGGTTGTAAGGCTTCCCAATGGAGGGATCAATGGAGGGAAGGTGAGGCAGCTATGGGTAGCAAGAACCCTAGCTAGGGTCGGCTAGGGTGGTGGAGGCGCAAGGCAAGGGAGGAGGAAGGGGGCAGCGGCTAGGGGAGGGAGGTAGCTGCCAAGGGGAGGGTGGGGCGCATGGGGAGGAGAGGGTTAGGGTTAGACAGGAATCCCCCCACGTGGGCCAAACCCCCCCCCCCCACCGACGGCCCATTTAATTCCCCCAAGGCTCAAACTGACTCCCACAAGGCCCAACCTCCCTCGGAGAGGCCCATACACACGGAAAAGCCCAAAAATATGATATAATCTCATACCGTAATGTCACAAATCTAAAATATCACATTTTATAATGTCACATTTTTATGATGTCACAGAAAAATCTTTACCTTTTACATGAACCAAGCAGACATCTGTAATGCGGTTGAACCCTAAGTTAAGAACCTTCAATTTGACAAGACCTGCAAGGCAGCACCAACTGGTGAGGTAAACAAAATATGTAACCATGCAGGACAGAAACAGGACTGCACGGAGTCAGCTCACTCAAAGAATGGTACAAACATGTATGTTTGACAAATAGTAGGTGAACTAAACAGAGATACATTGAGAATCTATCAATTTAACTACTGAGCTAGCCATCTACAGTAATGAAACCAAGGAGACACTTGCCTATTTGTATGTCATCACAAACAAATTATCTCTGCAAATAATAGATAATTGGGTTCACCAAAAAGTCAGCAATCAACATAATATTTACCTTCCAAGTTCTCACAACCTTCATCATATATGCCACACCTATTCAGCTTTAACAAAACCAACAAAGCCAAACCTGCAATAGCATGACTATTAATGCAATTTTGTTATCCAAATGGTGAGCTTGTAACTGTTTATGTACGTATACAACAAACACTAACGAATATTGCAATATAGAAGATTATTTGTACACATAGGACAGAGAAATATACTTATCGGACTAAAGAATTCTTATGGAATGCAACATAATATCTAGTAAATTTGTTCAGCACTTGAGATTGCTAGTAAATTTGTAATAGCTCACATGTGTAGTTCCTACCTCAGATCCAGATCGAGCAGAGGTTGACGCCGTGGAGCAAAGCACGCCAGGACGGGTGGAGGGCGCTGGGACGGGTGGACTCGGGGCTCGGCAAGACCGGAGTGGGAGTGGGGTTTGGCGCGAGGGGCAGGCGGGGCGGAGGGCGTCGGGACGGGCGGGGGCGGAGCTCGGTGCCGGGACAGGCGAAGGCCGAGGGTGCTAGGACGGGCGGCGGACTCGGGGAGGATGGTGGCGGCGGGAGGATGGCGGCCGGAGGACTCAGGGTCTGGGAGGATGGCCGCTCGAGGAGACAAGTGGAGGGCGGAGGCTGCTCAGGCTGGAGACGCTAGGCGACTAGGGTTAGGATATCTGATATGGGCATATGGGCCGCTGGACTGGGCCGTCTGGGCGTATGGGCCGACTGGCTTGGATGCTTCGGATATCCAATCAAGAGAAACCGGATATATCTAAGAAAAGATTCAAAATATTCTGATCCGATGGATAGTATTCTTCCAAATCCGAATCTGAAAAAAATTATCCGAAACCGATACCGAATTCAAAAAATATCCGAATCTGATCCGAACACATCGGTCGGTCGATCCGGTCGAAAATTATCCGATCCGATTGCACCCCTAGGCACATGCCAGAAAACACCCTCTCTGGTAAATAATTACCAACGTTCTACGGCCGGTAGTGCTGGCTGAGCTGGACTCCCGCTCCCATAAGCGGTACTACTGGACAAGCAGCACTACCGCCCTTATACTATCGGTACTGTCGGCCTTTGGAGAAAATTTGATTTTCGATAAAATCATTTCTCCGAACATCCAAAGAATTGATTCTTCGAGCCATGTGATAATCAACACATGATTAAACCAATTTGCAAACATATTGTAAATCCTATTCACATGCTCTAAAGAATTCAATTAAATCCAACTTATTTGCAAAAACACATTTCGCAAATAAACAAAGAATCTATGGGCTCAATCCTCTTAGCCATGAGGTGATCAATCACATGATCACGGTACTTTGCAAACACATTGCAAATGCCCTCTTCGTATGCTCTAGGATTAAAACCCACAACCTCCTGCTCATTTGCAAAACACATTTGCAAATAACAATTAAATCACAATGCATAAGCCATCTCCCCTTTGCAATACATGCAAATCCATAGCCTCGTGCAACAACCAAATCAAGGCAACTTGTATGAACTCTCTATATTAGCAACACATGCAAATCTATTAGTTCCATGCAAAAGTCAAACAACCAATTTGCTTAAGCATTCTCTTTTTGCAACACATGTAATTCATTCCTCCAAGCAAAAACCAAATCAACAAGTGCATGAGCTCTCTATTTTCAACACATGTAAATCTCTAGCTCCATGCAACCAACTAAACCAAAGTGCATAAGCTATCTCCTTCTTGCAACATATGCAATTCTCTAGCTCCAAGCAAGCAACAAATTAAACTCAATGTGTATTAGCTCTCTATTTGCAATACATGCAAATCTCTAGTTCCATGCACCCAACAAAACCAAATTGCTTGAGCTCTCTCCTTTTGCAACACATGTAAAACTTAGCTCCAAGCAATACCACTTCAAGTAAGATTTTAATTGAAGAACAAAACATGAACTCCGACATTTGCAACACATACAAATGTGAACTTCATGCAAAAGCCAACACATGGGCTTCTCATACTTGCAACACATGCAAATCAAAGCTTCCTGCTAAAACCAATACATAAGCTTCTTCCATTTTGCAATGCATGCAAATCAAAGCAGTATACAAAAATCAATGCACGAGCTTCACCCAGTCGCAACACATGTCAAATGGTTAGCTCCATGCAAAATCCAAATAAGAAGATTGAGCTCGAGTGAATGGATTGAGTCCATCAACACATGATGAAGCTCAAGAAAAGGACTTAACCCCTCTTAATAGTATGGCGTTAAAAACTAGACACAAAGACTAGAAAATACCCTTAGCCTATCTAGCTATACCTTCACCGCGAGTGATCCCCTTTGGGGCTTTTGATTTGCAATCAATTCTTCTCTTCTTATTCCAGGATCGTAACCATTCTTCTCGTTCATCAACTCTTGATAAACCTTCTCTTCTCTTCTCTTCTCTTCTCTTCTCTTCTCTTCTCTTCTCTTCTCTTCTTCTTTGGGATCTCCTCTTGAAGCTCATCAACACATGATAACTTCCATTTCCCGATTTTTTATCTCAACCCCTTGGACTTAATCTATCATTCTCATCTCATGAAAATAGTTAGTCCATGACACATGGTTGTCTCAATCATCCATGCACTCTATTAACAAATACTCCCTCCGTTTCTTTTTATAAGGCGTATTTGGTTTCGTTAGGACAAGGCTTTGACCAACAATTACTTTATTAGCATATAATTTTTATGACACAAAATTGATATTAGCAGATTTGTATTCAAAAGTACTTATATATAATTATGATTTTGTATTGCATAAATGATATATTAATGAAGTAATCGTTGGTCAAAGTCTTGTCCTAACGAAACCAAATACGCCTTATAAAAATAAACGGAGGGAGTAATGGATTTCTCCAAGATCGATTGAGCACAACCCCAATCAATTTGAATGATTTTAAAGGTGTCTCGAGTAAATCGATGCAACTAATGCTTTGTTATACTAAAAAACTATCCATTTGTCCTTAATTAATCAAGGGACACAATCAACACATGATAAAGTATTCTTTAATGATTAATAAGACAAACAAATTCAATTTAATTTTTTATTTAAATTGATATGAGTATATAATAACTACATAAGTTTTCATATACTCATATCGATGGTATGTATTGATCCATAATATGTGGAATATATGAAAATGGTCAATACAATAATCCATCAACTATATAATAAACTCTACAAAGATATGTGCATGCATGTAATTGACTTAAATCAATATGCACATATTCAATTTGAGAAAGCATTGGAGTTTATCTTACAATACCATGAGTATACTACAACTATGCAAGTTAATTATATACTCAAGGATTGGTTCCAAAGTATTGATCATTTATATATAGAGTGAAGAAATAGATCAATACAATGAAACATAAAGTTAAATAATGAACTCCCCTAAATATGTGTATCCATGTAATATATGGATTGGAAACACAATGCACATTTTGAGGTTAATGTAATGGGGAAATTCACACTTTAACTTGAAACCTAAGTATGCATTAAGATAATGAATATTAATACAGGTGCATACCTCGGTTTTCCATTTGCTATCCAAATACGAGACTACTAACAATAAACTCAACAAACATATTAGTCTCATTAAGAATAGATTTATCATTAAACAACGATTAAGCATTAATCTTAAACCAATAACCAAAACTAATGGAACTTGAACTTACACATGTTGGGACTCAAACTATTAGACAAGACCCCTCTTAATAGTACAACAAACTAAACTAGTAATTTGGTCTCCCAACCAAACACCGAAACTGGTAAATGATTAGAAAGGCATCCTTAGCCTATGCTATCTATACCTTTTACCTTGTGCATCTACTTGAAGCTTAATCTTGATGATGGTCATCTTCACTCCAAGTCTAAGTCCTTGTCTTGTTCATCAACACATGACGAACTACCTTTAGTTCGGGATCTTATCTTGATGCACATCAACACATGATGATATCATTCATCTTGAACATTGACTTCATAACCATCAACATACGATGTTATTCAAAGTCTTCACCATCATTAGACTTAACTTATTTCATCAACTCATGAAAAATATTAGTCTAACACATTTAGTTGTCACTAATCATCAAAGTACACCATTAACACATAATGGAAGGCTTAGATCATTTAATATACTTTTTTTTTGTGATTGACGATAATCCGATTGCAAATAATTGAATTTAAATCAATACGAGTATATTACAACTACGAAAGCTTCATATACTCAAAGGATGTGTTTTAAAGTAAAGATCCTAGATATATGTAAAAAAAAGAGAAAGTGATCAATACTATTGAAACTTAAAGATATAGAATGAACCCCCTAAATGTGTGCATACATGTACATATGAATTGGAAACAATATGCACATATACAAGTTGAAACCTTTATGGAGTTCACCCTATATTTTGTAACCAAAGAATGAATAAGATATAATAACATAAAATCGAATGCATACTTTTGATATTTTCATCTTTTCATTCAAATGATACTAGTCAATATCATACTCAACAAAGGAGTTAGTCTTACATTTAGATTTGTCATTAATCACTAAAACCAAATGAATGGAGTTTGAGCTTACACTCATCGCGTTGTTATGGCCATATTCTATCATATCCGCGCTGCCGGAGTAGGGAATGAAATCTCGCCCATGGTTCCGAATTTTGCTGAAATTTCACTGAATTTCGGTGAAATTTGGTCATTTCGGCGGGTCCCGAAATTTTTTTAATCCCGGTTGCATTTCGGTGGGTTCATTCGAATTGTATCCAAAATTTGAAATTTTGGTCAAAATTTTTCCAAAAAAATTAAATTTTGGTTAAAATTTGTCCAAAAATTCTAATTTTTTGATAGCCATTTTGTCCTGAAATTTTCAAAATTTAGGAATTTTGGTGATTTTAGTGGGTGCCG
Organism: Rhipidocladum racemiflorum; assembly: GCA_036346355.1. Taxonomy (NCBI): domain Eukaryota; kingdom Viridiplantae; phylum Streptophyta; class Magnoliopsida; order Poales; family Poaceae; genus Rhipidocladum; species Rhipidocladum racemiflorum. The sequence goes on from CM070571.1 coordinate 30,725,290, forward strand.
AAAAAAATTTGAATCGAAATTCGAAACCCTAATCTTGCTGAGATTTCACGAAATCTCGGCGAAATTTCGGATCTCGGACCCCTCCGAGTTTTATAATCCCGGTGAAATTAAGAAAAATCTGGAAAAAAAAATTTCAAAGTGCTACAGTACCTAAATCTCAGCGAGATCTCATTATATTTGACTAATTTTTTGTTTTTTGATGAAAATTTAACCGAATTTGACTGGATTGGATTCTTCATGTCGTTTTCCATGTCAGACCAAAAATTCAAAAAAAAATTGACGATTTTTGGACCAATTTTTGTTCAGTTAAAAAACACCGAGATCTCAGAAATCTCGGTCAAAAAAGAACCGAATTTCAATTTTGCCTTTTGGATTTTGTGGGGACCCGTCCCCCGGACTCCATTGATTCACTTCATTGCACAACACAGCTCGAGTAAATCAAGGGAACCTCGGTCAAAAAAGAACCGCATATATGCCCGTGTTGGTCCCAGGAAAGTTCACCAACACGCGCGACAATGCATAACAGTTTGTATCAGAACACATACACAATTAACGGAAGCATAAGCATATTTACATACAAAAGCAGGACTGCTATCCAAAACGACATATTTAAAGTTATTACATAAACTAGCAGCGGAAACATAATACGGACAACAAAAGAGTCCAGCGTAGTGTGCCATAGCCCGCAGGCAACCGAATGGAAGTAAGAACGTGCCCCTAAACGTTAGCATCATCGAAATCTGCTCGATAAACATTCTCGGGTCGTACCTCATCCTCACCTGCAGCAAGTGGACAATCCGATTGAGTACAAAGAGTGTACTCGCACAATAATATAAGTTGTATGCCGAGTTCTAGCTACATGTGGCTACTACATAAAGAGAATGGCAAAATGGTAATTTCAGCATAAAGCAACATTTGAAGTAAAACATAGACATGAATAGATTGAAACTTGCATTAGTAAACATTTTCAAAATCTAATACATAATATAACATCATCATAAACTTGTCCATTTCATGCCTCTAGGCATTTCCCCGAATCATGAGTCCAACGCTCATGTTTGCTCGCACTCACGGATACTCCAATATCTGTGAAGTTCCTCCCACGAGTACTCCAATACTCGCGAAGTTCTCCGCATGAGTACTCCAATACTCATGAGACTAAGTTTCCCAAACCATTCAATCTTACCCAGTCCTTAATACTCGCCCAGTGACTGACAACTTAAGTGATCGTCCTTGACCATGGATGCGGCTATTCGAATAGTTTATACTCTGCAGAGGTACGACTGTACCCATACGACACGCCGCACTCGTAAGCCAAGCTATGAGCACAATCCCTTTGATGTGTTGGCCGAGGTAGATGTGACCAAACCATTTTCCAGTATGCATGATAGTGCATTTAAACCACCCAGGTGACTGTGACCCTTGATCCCGCGTGCTCAGTGCTCTGTGTGTGTGGATCAAGGAGTACACCCGTTACTGAACATCCCCAACTCCACAAAGTTCGAGGGATTTCGAGGGACATTCCCCGACACTCCTCAAAGTTCGGGGAACTCCCGCGGACCTTCCTTGACGCTCTGCAAAGCTCAAGGAACTCCGAGTGCACATGGTTTAAATACCCCTAGTCATACACAAGTACTTGGTTAAGCCGGCACCATAAACGGCGTGTGGTTCGCACGATAGTTACTTAAAGAGATGTCACCAGGATTTGATCCTTAAGATCCTTAACCAACATTGCTACACAATAACCACAATTGACCCATCATTATCATAATCATCTTTGATCATCGCGACTGATGGACTAAGTCCACCTATCGCGTTTTTCTAACGGTGCTCTAAGCATGGCTAAGCAATTGTACAAACCCATACATAATAATAAACCAACCACCTAGGGCGACGATGGAATACAAAAGAACATGGCAAAAGGATAACATGTCAAGGAGGTAATAACTAAGCATTCTACCCCGAACATATTTGTAATTGAAAGTAAGCATGCAATTGGTAAAATAACTTCAACATAATTTGCAATTAATGGGATCGAGTATGCTCGAGGGATAAGTAGTGCCTTCCTGCTCGCTCTTGACGTCGTAGGCGTAGTCGTACTCCGGGTTGTCCTCCGAAGCGTCGACACCTAACGAGAAAATCCAATTCCAAAGCAACACCAATCAAGAAACAAACAATAAACAACACGAGACCATGCACAATCATGCATGAAATGCATCATGATTATACTCCTAATCCTAGCATGCATATGAGAAGCATTTTATCTAATTGGGTCCGGAGTATCCGAGTTTTAACCCGGAGTATCCGGGTTGACCTTCTCGGTACTCTAGTGCTGACTAACCCGGAGTATCCGGGTTTAATATCCGGAGTATCCGGGTTATCCGGACTATCCGGGTTTAAACCCCGGAGTGTCCAAGTTGGGTCTCTCTGTTTCAATTTTTGGTTTCGCCTAACACATCCGGAATGTCCGAACATGACCCGGAGTGTCCGGGTTGGCATTCTCGGTTTCAATTTTTCCAACCCATTTAGAGTGTCCGAATAAAATCCCGGACCTTCCGGGCTGGGTTGTTCGGTTCTAGTTTACTAGTTTGTCTTGTGAACCCGAGTATCAGGTTTAATCCCTGAGTGTCCGAGTTGTGATTACGTCCGAAAATAGGTATGGGTGCATTGTGCTCCTACACTTCAAAATAATAACTTGGGTATAGTCTTACCACTATAGAGATGCTCTTGCACTCGGTGGAAGGTTGGTTCGATGAAGAGATCAAGAATGATGTCAAGATGGTGATCTTCGTTGGGTCTCTCGGTATCAACTCCTCCTCCTAGCTCTTGGAGATGACACCTTCTCCTCCTAGTGCTTGCAATGGCTTCTCCTTCTCCTCCTTAAGCTAGCAACACGACATGCACGATCCGATTTAGGGATGGCAACGGGTTTATACCCGGCGGGTATCACCACCCCGTACCCGTACCCGTGTTAGCAAAATTCACCCGTTCCAATACCCATACCCGCACGCGGGTACAAAATCTACCCATACCCGTACCCATGCGGGTAACGGGTACCCAGCGGGTAACCCGCACCCGAAATTTGTCATTAAAAATAAAATGATGGGTTGTTTGCCTTGCTTAGTGTACTTGCTTTCCAATCAAGTTCTTGAACACTCGTTTGTCTTTCGCCTAGGCTATGTGGTATGAGTTAAGAGCAATGGAGATGTATTGACTACCTGGTTGTGGTTTTGGTCTGTTGCGTAGATTAAAGTGCACTCGATGTAGTGAGACATGGTTGTGCTCTATCACCTTTGGTTCATATGAATTGATTGGATGAATGGTATATTGAATCCTACGGTTGAGTGCTGCTACAAATCTGAATCCTTCGTCTGATCGAGTGTAATTTCATGTCCTAATCGCTGCTATTGCCGTGTGCAGCGGATAGTCTTCCGTTCTTGAAACTGATCAGCAGCCTTGGCGGCCGCTTCCCTTGCAGCCTGTTCGCTGAGGACGATTCACTGATCGTTGGTGTGCTCGCCGTGGGTTCAGTGGATATCATGGTGGGCGTGCCATTGCGCTTCGTCACTTGTGTCTCGTGTTCTTGCTTGTCAGGTTGGCACAGTTCGGTTAAGTCCACCTTACAGTGGCCACTCTTGAGGCTGAGCTCGGCATCGTCTTCACCTTCCGATGGGCTCGACTGTAGCGGCCGAGGGAGTGGGGTGGCATGGGGCGCCGATGGAGCGGGCATCGCCAAATTTTTATCAGATCAACCGGGTTAATTCAACCCACGGGTGAACGGCACGGGTAATAGCAGACGGACCGTGCAGCTCTACCCATGTACTAAATTTTGCCCGTTAATAGACCCACGGGTATGAAAAATAGTCCATACCCGGCCCTAATGGAGTAAATACCCGTCGGGTTTCGGGTTTCGGGTCCCCATTGCCATCTCTAATCCGATTCTCAACTTGGAGATGGTTTTCATGGAGATAAATGAAATGAGCTCAATGCTACCAAAACTTAGAACATGGATGGATGAAGAATGGATTGGAACTCACCCAATACTTGGGGCATCAACAATCCATTTGGATGGATTGGAAGCTCTTGATGAGGGGAATCCAATGGTATAGCATGCACAAGCTCAATCTAGATCTTTGGGTGCATTTTTGGGGGAGAAGGGAGAAGGGTTGGGAGTGTGTTCTTGCTCTCCTTCTCTTTGCTTGCAGAAATTCTGGTTGGGGAGGAGTAAATGAGGTGGCTTGGAGGAGAAAAAGAGGTGGAAAACCCTTATATATGGTTGCCAACTTTCTCCCTTACATGTGGGCCAAGGTCCCACATGTCATAGAGTGGGTGGGGGAGTGGGTAGAAGTGAATAAAGTGAGAGAAGGCATGATGGGAAGTGCAGCCCACTCCTCTCTCATTTACATGTAGGGTCCACATGTCATAGACTAAGGTGGATGAAGTTTGGGTATAATTGAGTAGCAACTTTAAAAGGGTCATGAACATGATAATTTAATACTCATCTAACTAAAATGATGCTAGAATTTATAAAGTCTTAATTAAGTGTTAATCATGCCACTAATATGAATGATATGAGCATGCCATGCACAAATTTAGTTATCAACAAATTTTGGGTTGTTACAGATTTCGTCCGAAATAACGAGATCTTGTCGAAAATTTGAATTTCGGAGGGTGCCAAGATAAAACTCTAAAATGAAATTTGAAACCCTGTGCTGGAGTCTAGATCCGGTTAGAATCTGGACCATGCTGCATGGTCTCCTCTGGGCTATGGCAGACGGGAGAGCGAGCACATGAGGGCGGGGGCAAGGGGAGAGAGTGGCGTTTGCGTGACTACGTGAGGGAGAGAGAAAGAGAGAGGTGCGCTAGGGTTTCAGCCAGCACTCACGACCAATGGCCAAGCAGGACCGACCATGGATGGGACCACCTGTCATCTACCATGGTACCTAAGTGTGTAAACCAGGATCATGTATAGGCCACGGGGAGCGGCTGGGCGGCTCGATCTGGAACATCTGTGCATAATCCATCGCCCGAAGGCATGAAGCCTACACCAGTACCCAGCTCCACCCTACCGCGTGTCAAACTCCACTTCTATCCACGTCGCTTAAAAATGCTATGGTGAGAGCAAATGGCAGCAGTCTTTATGTTATGATCCACAAACATACAAAGAGATTGAAGGAGAAATAGGGGAACTCGAGATAGAAAAGGGAGAAGGCAGAAGTAAGAACTTGGCCGTTTTGGAAGATATGTCTTTACATCATCGATGATCCTAATAGAATGGATTCGGTCTCATTATAAACCCCTAACCCAGACTCACTTACAAGTGGACCCGTACTCTGCTAAGTCAGAAGAACAGCTGGAAACAACCACAACAAAACCCAGCGACCACGCACAACCCACACTTGAACTGCTATGTCCTGTTTACCATCCGGCATGCAACATTCCCCCCTCCTTAACAAGCAGCTTGTCCCCAAGTCGGTGCCTCTGGAAATTGAGCACGGAGCACCGCAACATTTTCCCAAGTGGCCAATGAAGCTGGTAACCCGGACCATTGCACCAGCACCACTAGCAGCACTCCATTTCCTTTCTGGATCAACTTCCTTCGTAGAATTTTCTCTGGAACTGGTGTCCCTGCTGTATCTTCCCTGAAGATAGCCAAAACTGTCTCACTTGGAACTGAAGAAGGAATGTGAGACTTGAGCTGTGAAACATGAACCACCGGATGAATTTTACTTCCTTCAGGCAGTTCTAATCTGTACACCACTCGGCTAATTCTCTCCAGAATTTTGTATGGTCCATAGAACTGGAATGACAGTTTCTGATTGCTGCGGGAGGCCACTGAGGTCTGTATGTAAGGCTGCAACTTGAGATAAACTCTGTCGCTCACTTGAAATTCCCTGTTCGATCGATGCTTGTCTGCTTGGTTCTTCATTCTCATGCTTGCCCGTTTCAAGTGCAACTTCAACAATCTGTTTATCAAATTTCTTTGATCCAGCCAGCCTTGAACATCAGCCACCCCACTTGAGTTTGAGTTAGCAATACCAAAATGCCTGAGAGAATATCCATAGCGTACCTCAAAGGGGTTTTTGCCAATAGCAGTCTGGTAAGTTGTATTGTACCAGTATTCGGCTAGAGTGAGCCATTCTAATCACTTTTTTTGGACAAGCATGCACAAAACAACGCAAGTAAGTTTCTAAACATTGATTAAGCCGCTCCATTTGACCATCCGTTTGTGGATGGTACGCCGAACTCATGTTTAGCTGTGTGTCAAACAATTTGAAAATCTCTTGCCAAAAAACACTAGTGAACACTTTGTCCCTATCCGAAATTATAGTCTGTGGGAGTCCATGAAGCTTGTACACTTGATCAAAGAATGTATGAGCCACCTGTTGAGCAGTGAAAGGATGCGCTAGAGGCAGGAAGTGGGCATATTTAGAGAACTTATCAATGACCACCAGTATAGTTGTGTATTTATGTGACAAAGGCAACCCTTCAATGAAATCCATACTAATCACAGACCAAGCTTGATTGGGAATTGGAAGTGGTTGTAGCAAGCCTGGAAGTTTGACATGTTCCACTTTCGCCTGTTGGCATACTTCACATTCTTTGACAAATTTTTCTACTGTACCTTTCATCTTTGGCTAGGCAAACAATGCTCTAACCTTGTGGTATGTTGTACTAATGCCAGAGTGCCCACCAATTCCACTGCTATGCAATGCCTGCAATATGTGCTGTTGAGCCAAGGAGTTGTTGCCCACCCATACTCCCTTGGAAACAAATTACTCCCTATTGTAATGTGTAACCTTGCTCATTGGATCCAGCCACACATAATTCTTCTAACAAACGTTTAGTGTCCTCATCCGAATGATAACCATCTATCAAATTTTCTATCCACTTTGGTGTACTCACTTATATTGCGCAGACATCGCCCAAAATTGGCATACAAGACAGGGCATCTGCAGCTGCATTGTTTATCCCCTTTTTGTACTGAATTTTGTATTGTAGTCCCAACAGCTTAACAAAAGCCTTCTGCTGCATGGTGGTTGACAACCTTTGATCATCTAAATGAATGAGAGCCTTTTGGTCAGTTCGAATGACAAATTCTTGATGTTGCAGATAAGCTCGCCATTTACTGATAGCCAATAATATGGCAAGACACTCCTTCTCATATGTGGATAAGACTTGATTTCGGGGACTAAGAGCCTTGCTTAAGTATGCTATTGGATGGCTCTCTTGCATCAAAACTGCCCCCAATACCCCCATTACTTGCATCAGTTTCTAACACAAACTGATTGGAGAAATTCGGCAAAGCCAGTACCAGAGCCTTCACCAAAGCATCTTGCAAAGTGCGAAAAGCCTCTTCTGCGAGTGGCATCCACTGGAACAATTCTCCTTAAGCAATGAAGTCAATGGCTTACAAATCATGCCGTAGTTTTGAATGAATTTTCTATAGTACCCAGTGAGCCCAAGGAATCCCCTTAATTCCTTCAGATTCCTAGGTGTCGGCCATGCCTTTACTGCTTGAATTTTTGTTGGATCTGTGGACACCCCACCCGGTGTAATAATATGTCCCAAGTATTCTAGCCTATGTTGCCCAAACGAGCACTTCTCCATTTTCACAAACAATTGATGCTGCTCAAGAATCTGGAACACCTCCCTCAGATGGCATACATGTTCCTCCAAGGTACTACTATATATCAATATGTCATCCACAAATACTAACACACATTTGCGAAGCAGCTTGTGAAAAATTTGATTCATGACACTCTGGAAGGTTGCAGGGGCATTTGTGAGTCCAAATGGCATGACCAAGAATTCATACAACCCATGATAAGTGCAGAAGGCTGTTTTATACTCCTCACCCTCCTGCACCTTGATCTGGTGATATCCTGAACGTAAATCCAACTTAGTGAACCATTGGGCACCACCCAATTCATCCAATAGCTCATCTATTATGGGTAGAGGTTGCTTGTTCTTCACCGTAATAGCATTCAACCGCCTGTAATCTACACCGAAACGCCAAGATCCATCTTTCTTTTTTACTAGGATCACTGGAGAAGCAAAAGGGCTGGTGCTTTGTTGAATGACTCCCCTCATTAACATCTCCGCTACTTGATGCTCTATCTCATCCTTTTGTTGGGGAGTGTATCTATAAGCTCTGGATTGGACAGGTTGTGCTCCAGGCAATAATGGAATTGAGTGATCATACATGCGTCTTGGGGGTAGTTGTGTTATCTCCTTGAACAGATGGCTGAATGCTTGCACTACCTCCTTCAATTCCTTAGGTGTCTCCTCTTCCTCAGCCACAAATACTTTCTCCTCGTTGGTACTGCTGTTATGGTGCACTTGGACAATATGAGTGACTGCTCCCCTTTTTAACAATCCTTGAAGCTCCTTTGTTCCAATGTCTCCCTCCAGCATCTGATCACTCCGAATGCCCTGCAACAAGATGCAACGGCCCTGATGAATGAACTTCATGCATTTATGTCCCCAATGTACCCACATGGGGCTATGCTCTTCCAACCAATCTGCCCTTAAGATGAGATCATAACATCCCAAAGCCAACACTCTCATATCCTGAGTAAATGAGTACCCTTGTACCCACCATTCCAAGGATGGAATTAACTGATTACACTGCATGACCCTGCCATTTGCAATTGACAACTGAACAGGGGTAATTTCCATTGTCCGGCATTGTAACTTCTTCGCCACTCCTTCACTGACAAAGGAGTATGTACTGCCCGAGTCTATCAAAATAAATATTTCCTGTTTGCCGATTCGACCATGAAGCTTGAGAGTTCTGCGTCTAACCCCTTGAGTATGGTTCTGCTCAATGACTGACAGCAGTTCTTCCCCCATCTCTAACTCATTGTCATCTTTCGATTTTGACTGAACTTGGAGTACCTCCATTAATTCTTCAATGATATGCAAAGGCACTCGATCTGGACATCTATGGGTTTTACTCCACTTCTCACCACATGTAAAACATAGCCCATTACTTCTCCTATAAGCCTTCAATGCTTCAAGTTTCTCATCCCACTTGCTACTATAAACCTTCTTCACCTCTTCAGTAGGTTTTTGCTCCTCTGATCTTCCTTGAGTTTTGAACTTGTCAGCAGATTTTCCAACCACCTTACCCCAATCTCTAGTGTCTCCCTTTCTAAAAACTCTCTTTCTCATATTTTCCAATTCTTCTTCCTGTAGCAATGCTAATGATATGGCTGTTTCCATGTCTTCCGGATTGTGCAACACGATGGAAGCACATATCTCTTCTCTCAATCCTCCCAAAAAGTGTGTGACAAAAAATACATCATCCTGCGCTGAATTGTACAACAATAAATGATGTTGCAAGCTCTCAAACCTCTCAACATACTCTGTTACGGAACCAGTTTGCCTCAGGTTAATCAATTGACTCATCTTCTTTTTATACAAGTTCCTTCCAAATCGACTCTCCACTGCCTCACAAAGGACCTCCCACACTTCAAATCTTCCCCTAGCTTCCATCTTTTGCAGCCAGCTGCATTCCTAGTGAAATTTAACGCTGCCAAACGAGTGTAGAGACTCGGATTCACTCCCATAATCTCAAAGTATGTTTCACACCTTTCTCTCCATAACTTTGGATTTTCTCCATCGAATTTTGGAAATTCGATCTTCGGCAGCGATTGTCGTGTCTGCCACTGTGATACTGGGTATTGCCCTCCCCCAGTTCTTTGGTCAAACACCTGCAAGGTGTCAGCCAAATCTGATCTCCCAGTCATAGTATGCGTCATAGGATTTCCCAAAATACCTCTAGCCTATTCCCGGTTCTTCTCTTGCCCTCGGATTCCCTTTATGGATCTTGTTTCCTCACTCGGTGGTGTACCTGATGATGATCCAGGAGATTGATGCGCCTCCTCTGCCGCCACCCTTCCTCGACCAGCAGCGGATGGAACAACATCAGGACATGTTTCCAGCACCTCCACCCGTCCCTTGACCACTTCCACCACCGATTTAACTTCGCTGATCTCAGATTTCACCCCATGTACATCATCCAAGATTTGTTTGAGCAGTGCATTCACTCCTTCGAATTGGGCCTCCACGGATGCCATCGCTGTGGATATCTTGATCTCCAACGGCGACGGCTTCTTCTTTGGTGCCAGGCCGATTGCTGCTCTGATACCAGTTGTTATGATCCACAAACATACAGAGAGATTGAAGGAGAAATAGGGGAACTCGAGATAGAAAAGGGAGAAGGGAGAAGGCAGAAGTAAGAACTTGGCCGTTTTGGAAGATATGTCTTTACATCATCGATGATCCTAACAGAATGGATTCGGTCTCATTATAAACCCCTAACCCAGACTCACTTACAAGTGGACCCGTACTCTGCTAAGTCAGAAGAACAGCTGGAAACAACCACAACAAAACCCAGCGACCACGCACAACCCACACCTGAACTGCTATGTCCTGTTTACCATCCGGCACGCAACACTTTAATATCTACAGTGCAATTCTAGTTGAAATAGAGGAGCACACTAGGGGTTAGACTGCATTTCAGTTGTGTCTTGTCCGTTCTAATGCTAACATGGCGCCACACAAATTTGTGTGGTAAAGAAGCTTCAGAAAGTAGGCAATACTGTATTTGGTGAGTTTAGTTTCTTATCCAAGGGTCCGGAACCTTCTTCTCCGCCTCCTCCTCCTCCTCCTCCTCTTCCTCCTTCCTCTTCTTCACCTCCTCCTCGCTCGCTCGCCCCCCGTTCTCGCCGCCCTCCTCCGACCTCGCCGTCCTCGTCTCCCACTCCGGTGATCCCACCCCTCTCTCTCCCAGATCCGGTAATTCCATCGGCAATTATACATCTCTCTCCTCTCCTGTACTCGATATCTTCCTTTTACGAATTCCTTACTTTTTTCTGGGGCTACCCGCCGCCGTTTTCCGCAGTTGCAATCGGGATCTTACTTGGCTGGTCGCCGGCAACCGTCGCGCACATGTGAGTGATCCGATTCGATCCATTCCCATCTAACTTGCCGTCTTCTCGCGCTAATCTCAATCTGTACGCGAGCGTGACGCATAGGTCGAGCAGATCGCGTCATTGGGGTCGTGGGGATCCGTATGCCACGGTCGCTACCCGCGCGTTTCCGTTGCCGATGCTCGAATTAACCACGGTTCTAGGGCGTTTCGACTCCTGGATGACTGTTTATAGATTTGCCCGGGAGCTGTGGGTTCTAGCAATGGTGTTCTAGGGCGCGGCGCGTGTCACGAATTCGACGCAGGGTAGCCGCGCATGACGAGTAGGGCCTTAGGGCTATAACTAGTAGCCACCCCGCCTCGCTGTCAGGATCTAAATGGCCAAGACACGGATCAAACAAAGAATTGAGAAATAGGCACTCATGGCGTTGAGTTCCATGCCTGCTTGTTTGTCTGGTTCCTGATGCTTGTGTTTGTGCAATTGTGCTCTGGCGTAGGCGCATCCATCTGTGCCGGTTCTGGTTCACGGACCCAGCATTACCACACCTTGTTTATATTTTTATGACAATGCTAGACGCTAATATTTCTTTTGATTCATCGTGGTGTCGCTGTTTGATGGCTAATTCTGCTGCAAATTGCTGCTAGCAAACTGATTTTGGAAAGAAAACCAACCAAATAATGGTAGTGCTGCCCATGTACGGAGCAATAGCATCCTGTTCAATACTTACTAGGTATTTACTCATCCTGATGTGTCATGCATGGACATTGTATTTAGGTCTAGATTGTAAAAATGCAAGTTGGTCACTTGGTTGATTCTAAAGACCTTGACTTGCCTCATGCCTCCTGAGTTTTGCAAACCCCTGTACATATAACCATGCTTCATAGATAGAATCAGTGTAAACTATTTTCTGTTTCATTCGTGCTTTCACCTGTCTATATCGCTGTTGATAGATGGAATGATACAAAAGTTTGCGATCCAATGCATGGAAAGTTGGTTACTTAGTATATCTCTGTTGATCGTTATTGAAATGTGTTGAATGCCAAGAATTTCCTTGTAATTTCAGTTTGAGAGTGTATAATGCTTCTAATGGTTTTGTATTTATAATAATTAAATAGTGTATATTTGTGCTAGTCATCTAATGGAAAGTTCCAAATCGGTTTCTTGTTATTTTATCTGTGAATCTTGCAATGTATTTCAGGGCGGATGAGGAGATATCTGACCCGAAGGTGCTCCTAGAGGAATGTTCAAAGGCTAAGTGTGTGTACCAGTGGTACGAATATCAGGTAATGTGCTATTCTATCTGTTGGTGAATGTTCAGTTCTAATTGATCTTGATCTATGCGCACACAAATGAGATTAATTTATTTTAGTGAATGATATCTCCTTTGAGTTTTCTATACAAATGCACACAAGCACAATTACTGAATCTATTGAAGTGCGTTTTTTAGTTATTGTGTTTGTCTTAAGTCAGATAGGCTGCGCTTCTCCAAGGTCCGTAAAAATATGTTTTGTTTATATCCTTGTTATATGCTTATCTAAAAAATGAGTTTATATTTCATCTGTAAAATCTAGTACTACCCCTAGGACCAGTAGTGGACTCCAATCTATTTAGTTAAGATATATTTTGCCTGGTTAGTGCCAATAATAATAGATAAGGTAGCAGCGTGTTATATCCTTGCTTCGTACCATATTTATACCTGCTTTTTTTTAGCAACAGGAAGTTACATATTCCAATTGGTCACAGCAGAAGTGGCATTACATATTTTGCTAGAAGGTTGTATGCTGGCTGCTGCCTGCTACAGAACTATGTCACTGCAACACTATTTAAAGTATGTTTAGTATTGTAGCAACCACGCATTAGATAATGCTCCCTCTGTTCTTTTTTACTTGATAGTTTTTTTAACTTTTCACGGCCTCCGAGATGCAAGCTGACCATTACATTTTATACCTTTACATTAAGATGTACTAATAACATTATAATATCATGGAAGTATTTTAATGACAAATCTAATGATATAATTTTCATATAACCAATCTAGATAGTTTTAAACATATTGGCGCTCAAACTTTAGAATGTTTGATGGCACGGATTCTAGGACATCAAGTAAAAAAGAACGGAGGGAGTAGCAAATTAGCAAGTTAGCCACCATTGTGTTACTTCCCCCACTATAATTAACTTGTATATATAGCACATGTTTTTGCTATGTAAATGCGAGTATTAATTTACTATTTCGTGCCGGCTGCCAAGGCTTATAACCTAGTGTTTATAGTTTACATAGTAAACAATTAACATTCGGCAGATGTTTTGTACTTATGTTTTTGGCTGTCTAGTTGCTTGTTGATCTGAGCATTTGAAGAAGTGTTCAGGCCCTCTTGACTGCTATGTATTATGTTATCCTTTACCGAGTACCTTTTGTTCTGGTACCACTGGAGCAAGTTCTTACGCCACTTATGTTGTGTCAGAAATGTGTTAAGAGAATTGAAGATGATGAGACTGGGCAGAAGCACTGCACTGGCCAATACTTCGATTACTGGAAATGCATTGACAAACATGTGAGTGCTCCCTGCCTGCATGCACTTATATTTGTCTGCCTTGTTGATCCGGGAAACCACTCATTTCAGTACTTTTCTTTTAATTCCTCAGTCACAGCTCATGGTAAAAGCAAGCCTGCTTATGTTGCTTATTTCTACTATGCAGGTTGCTGAGAAGCTGTTTGGTAGCATAAAATGACAAGGAATGTATTGTCTCTTGCTACTTTCTACATAACAGTAGTAATAACCATATCACTTGTGCACCCTACAGACAATTCTGGTGCGTGATCTGTAAGAAAAGTTTCGCCTGTCACAGGTAACGCGGCTGTTTTTCCACCCTCAGTTTACATTTTGTTGCTGGCAGAGGCATTGAACCCCCTCACCGCCTCTGAACCCCCTCACCCAGGGATGAAAACGGATTGGATAGTTTTTGACTGATCTGGATAATTTTCAGATACGGATTCTTTCGGATTGGATATTTGTTGGATAGTATCGGATCGGATATGGATATAATTTTTTTTGTCGGATACGGATTTAGATTCGGTTGCTCACTATCCGTCGGGTATGGAGACGGATTCAGATAATCCGGATATTGATGGGTTAGATATCTGGATATGTATGTGGGCTAGGCCAAGGCTATTCTTTTGGCCCAAAAAGGTTTGTAAATTTTGAAATCGTTTTCTATTTTAATTAATTCATAAATCAAGTTTCAATTATTAAAATTGGCAAACTAGCTCTAAAAATTACTAATTTTTTTGGGAAAGTTTCTGACACAATCTACCATTTAAAAAAAATTATTTTCAACATTTTATCAGATTTTCAATTTTCTCAAAAATTCAAAGACTGCTGTCTTTAATAGGAAAATATTTTAAATAAGTAGCTAAAAATGCATAAAACTCATAAATACATAATTTATTATTTTAAACATAATTCAACAAATAATACAAATCTTGGGTTATTACATGTAATTGTTACATACTTTTTCTAGAGATACGGTATTTAAGTATTATCGAACTTTCAGTGTGTTTTGTGTTTGCTTTTATTTGTATCTTTGAGCAAGGGTCACCAGATCACCTTTATTTTGTGTTTTGATCTACATATATGATGAACTAAGTCTTACGTAATTTTATTTGCGATATGGTATCTAACTATTGTCTAAGTGAATGAAAATGCTTATATTTGTTCAATTTTTAATAATGTTTTGATCAAATCAACTAGTTATGTGTTTTCATTGATTTTTTATGTACAATATAAGTGGTTATCATGTTTCGATAAATATTCGTAACTGTATCCGATTCGATTCATATTCGATCCGTATCTGCATTCGACATTATCCGTATTTGTATTTGTATCCGGACTATCCGTATCTACATTCGAGAAAAAAAATATGAAAAAAAAATGGAGCTGTTATCCGTCCGTATCCTATCCGTTTTCACCCCTACCCTCAATAGCAGTTTTCTTACTGCATTGTTGTCTCTTATTTTTTTGGTTCACAATTGAGATAATTCCCAAGATTGTGTGACTGAGCAGTGAATTCTCTCGTTTGCCTTTTCCTGTTGCTTCTGTGGTAATGTTTTTACAAGCATATAGCCAATTTTCTGGATTTGTTAATTAGATGAAAACTGAATGGCCAATCTACACTGCTACTAGCTGGTAGTAGCTTCTATGGCCACATGATCTGAGCAGAATGCTGGTAACGCACCGTGAAATTGTTTTTGTTTGATGTGGCCGAAATGAAACATGTTGGACTCAGATGTTGAATCACGGCGACAACTGATAAGAGACCACTTGCGATCGAGGTCATCCGGCGTGGAATGTTGAATCAGTTGTCCCTTGTGCCTGCCACGATTTTCTTGTATGCGTCGCACATTGTGCTTCTGTCTTACTCCATCGAATGGACCGGATGTTGCTGCAACGCCCTTTTGTTGTATACTAGTTACATGCTGTGCGTTGCTACAAAAACAAAATTGATAACGAAAAATAAAGATTAAAAAATAAAAAAATATTTCACAAGATCAAACATCTATCTTTAACGCTTCGTTTCTTGCGAAAGCTGGCTAATTAAAGCAACGTTTCGTTTTTTGTGTAGGGCAATTAAGCAGGGCAATTAAGTAGGGCAATTAAGCAGGGCAATTAATGACGTAGGTAGAACTCACCACTGCCACCAACTGCTGCTTTATAATAGTAGAGATTATAGTAATCGGTGTGCACTGCACTCACATTATTACACCAAAGTTGTATCTGATTCGACGTACAGTCTTGGTGTAC
The DNA here is from genome assembly GCA_036346355.1 of Rhipidocladum racemiflorum. NCBI lineage: Eukaryota > Viridiplantae > Streptophyta > Magnoliopsida > Poales > Poaceae > Rhipidocladum > Rhipidocladum racemiflorum. Next base: position 30,741,029 of record CM070571.1, read on the forward strand.
TAGCATTAGAAAAGGAGAAAAATCTCGTGTTTGGGCTTAGTGCTCATGGCTCCATCCCTTAGGCCTTTTCATTTGAGATGGACAACAAAACGGAAGGGGAAGTAGTGACCACTGAACATCCAAGAAAATCGTGGCTCTTCACTCATGATTAACTCTCCATTAGGGTTACGATCAGGGTTAACACTTTTGTATTACACTGGAAATTCGAATTCACATAGGTAGTGATATCGCGAAAATTGACAAAACTAACCGGTTTGCGAAATCAAACAGCCGGTCAAAATGAGCTCGAAAAAATTAGAAAACCGGTCGTTAAGCTCGAAAATTGAGCGAAATTCGTCCGGTTTGGATGGAAAAATCGTGGACCAAATAGAAAAATGGAGAAAAAGGCAAGAAAAAAAAATGAAAAAATTGTGAAAAATTATAGTAGCACAACTATAAAAGAATATATTTTTTTTAGCATGATCTTTGCTATATTTTAGACAATCTCAAGTCAATATTTCTCAACAAAAATGAATATTTACACTTGGCATAGCTTCGTCATCCTTCCATTGTCACACCTATGCCATGTTGGAACTACATGAACGCTATATTAGTAAACAATCGAGTTGCAATGAAATGAAACATACAAATAAAGCATTACCTTCAGGGCTATGGGTAATATTGTTAGGTGTACACTTGGTTGGCCATGTTGTATTCCTCTGTGGACATGAGTGCTAATCCTCGGGTAGCTAGCAACTCCGCTTTGTATTCATGCCAACTTTGTCCTGTCCATGGGCTAGTTGTTTTCCACTGTTGGCACAACATGGTATAAAATTTTAGGTCTTGCTACTCGTAGACCCATTTGGTGGGAGGTTGTGCATGAGCATCTAGGATGACGTAGTCGTATTGGCCATATGAGCAATAACTCTCTTGCATCTCGGCGACACTGTATGAGCTAGAGCTATCCCGCTATGTATTATGGCTATGTCGATGCTCCCTTCCCTTCCTTGAAGTAGTCGTCCTCTGTGACTGTGGAGCGTCATGGTCTTTGTCTGGCATGAGTGTACTGAAATTCCCTTGTATATTCTATGAGACTTTGTTGTTTTGGGGCACCGTCACCAGACTCACCGTCATGGCTGTCCATCTTAGAACTACTGTCATTGGACTCTTGGTACGACGGGCTCCGACGGTCCTCAGGAGTGCTATCTGTCGAGTCATCATTCCCAACATAATGTGCCTCCTCTATGGAAAGCTTCCCCTTTCCTTTGGAGGGAGCTCTCCTTTTTGCTTGTTCCCTCGTTGTCATAGTTTGGTGCTTCTTTTTTCCTGTGTGACTGGCACCTATTGTCTTATCTGCCCATTTGGAGATGCTTGCAGCCCTAGTGTTCTTTCGCCATGCAATAGGGTTGACTGGATCTGTCATAAGGTGTGATGGGAGGGGGTGTTACTCTCAGTTTCGTTCTCATAAAGTAAGGGGTTAGCATTGGACCTCCCTTTGTCCATCCATTATCAGATTGGATTATCATTGTCGCACAATGTAAACTCCATAAGATGCTAGAATGGATCGTCTGCATCTGTAGACCTTTGACTTTCTTCGCTAGAAGAAGCACAATGCGATACGAGCCGCTAAGCAAACTTCTGGAGCATGGGTGTGTTCGAACCAAACATACCCCACCAATGTGCTGCAAGTTAACGAAGAGAACATTAAGTACGAGGTGAAAATACAAGAGTGACATTACATTTAAAACATAAGAAAATTTAGGATCATGTGCCATCCGCTCAGCTAGAGTAGTCGTGAATGGTCCAATCTTCCTTCTGTACAGATCGGCCTCGTGCAGAGCGGATCTGACCGGAGGCGCAAGAGAACACGCGGTGTGCTGGAGGGGAAAGTTTCAGGGCAACAATGCGGTCGAAAACGCTCACACAGGAATTATAAACTTGCAAAAAACAGTGCTGGGCCGGCCGAGCTATTGGGCCTAGGCACTGTGGTCCGGCCTAGCACTGCTTTTTTTTGGCCTTTTCAATTTTATACAATCGGTTGTGGCGCAAAATAGTCTAAATTTTTTGTTTTTTCAATCAATTTTTATCACAGAGGTTACAAAACTATTAATACTTATTTTAGAGAGTTTTTGTGTTAAATTTTCCGAAAATTTTGAAATTTTTTGAATTTGCCCGGTTTTCCCGCTGGTTTGTATTCTCGAGAGGGCTCGATATTGTCGAAATTCATGATTTTCGATCGAAAATCATCGAAATCGCTAACCCTGGTTACGATTAACTTGCTCTTACCATGCCACTGCTGGACTAGGCGATTGGATGATGCCCTTCAGGGCACATTAGCCTGAATTACCCCCAAGTTTTGAGACCCTCTGCATGCTGCGTTCTGTCAGCACTGGAATGTAAAAAAGATTATCCTGCATTTCACCTCAGGGCGCCCTGGTTTCGTTTTCGTTGAGCGCACCCTCACAAAGCTCTCTCATTTATATTCTGGCAAGCAATTGAGGGAGGGAATTCCGAATTTGAATAGGGATACGAGAGCTCGCCAAGGCAATCTGGTTAGAATTGTTTGGGCGCAGTGGATACGCGATTTACTTGGACGGACACCGTTTTCCAATCTCCGTTAACGTTTGCGCCATTTAAGCGAATTTTCATTGCATCACGGGAAATTGCGTTCTGTTTGGTAGCAGTTCTCTTACTGAAAACATATGGGTCGTTTTGGGTAGTACTCAGTTCTCATGACCTGATGCCTCCCCCCAAAGTCCACCTGTCAACAGATAAAAATGAGGAAGTGCAGAGCTCAGCTGAAAAACAAAACAAAATTGTCGTCATAGTATTTTGCTAAAGAGAAAAAAGTTAACTCTTGGCCCTTCAATCAACTCTACTCGGGTTCTAATTTTTACCCTCAACTTTAAAATTGTGGAGTTATGATTCATTTTTTCTTCTTTGTGGAGGGGTGGGGGCGGGGGGTCAGGTTTATTGGGATGCCATGTGTGTACCAAGGTGGCAAAATTGATACTGCGGTAGCTAACATGGTAAAACACCAACTAAACCAGCCTTGAGACGTGATTTGTATTGATTTTAATATTTAAGTACAAAAGATAAACGGTGTTGAAGTTGAGGGCAAATATTAGGCTCTAGGGAGAGTTGAGAAATAAAAAATGAACCCTTTTCTTTGCCAGAATGCCACATTTCCGCATGGCAACCGAAGTCGCCGCACCACGCCAACACCAGCCGCGCTGTGTCCCCGCTGGTCCGTCACCGGCCTTTGCCACGTTGCGCACGTGTAGTCGTGTACCCACCGTCGCACCACGCCCTCTGCTCGTCGCCGCGCCGCGCAGGATGTTGCCACCACCCGAGCGGTAGGGTTGGAAAACCCTAGCGCTCAGTGCTCTTTGAAATTGGGCTATTGGGTCTGATCGGAATCAACCCATTAACACAAATGGGCCGTCGGCCTGTTAGAAATTTGGTCGGGAGACCAAATCATCATGGGCCACTGTAATTTTTCATTTTAACCCCTAAAGTTTGGTTGAATTATAAAATTTATTACAGCTATGGGAATTTTATTTCGTGAACCCTAAAGTTTCTAGTAATCCTAAAAAATAGTGAATAAATTCTAAAAAAATATATTAAATTCTAGAAATTGAACTACTAGGTATATGGGCTTCGCAATTTTGTTGAACCTTAGATATAGCACACATTGGAAGCTTACTATATCTAGGTTTATTTTTTCTGGCATAATTTCATGTTTATATATATATATATATATATATATATATATATGTTGAATTTATTTTTTGGATATTCGGTAATTTCAAAAATTACTCGATAATTAGCAAAAAATTATGAAAAATGCTAGAAAAATTCTAAAATTTTTAGATAAATATCTACTTAATAGATATAGATCAACCTTTACTGATTCAATGATATGTATGCAATATAATATTTTGCCAATAGTAAAATACAATCTTGCTGCATATAGGATATGTCGGACATCACAAAGAGGGAATTTACTGAGGTCGCCCTGAATAGCAGCAATTGCCTCAACTAGGCGATGAATGCCAAGATCAATTTGATAGCTCGATCTCTTGGAGCTACTATCACTCAACCTAAAGCTAACACCCCTGCTCTTCTTGAAGCCACAAAGTATGCAACCCTGCACTTCCTGAGGCACAATCTCCATGCGTACTTGAAGGTCGAATATTTGATGGAGGAGGACCCATTGGCACTATGGATTCCTTGAAGGAACGATATAATCAGCAAAGATTCGCCTTGCTACCAGAAGTACTGTGCGAGTGGACCCTCCTATGCTTTCAGGATTTTAAAACCGTCGTAGCATACAGCTCTACTATGAACAAGCTTGTCTCCAAATCGCATTTCTGCAACCAGAAATTTACAAATTATGAAATTATAGACAAGACATTGTTTACCTTTCGCCCCAATATGAGGATACCGCAGTAACTATACCGTCATGCCAAATACCAGAAGTATTCTGAACTTATCTACATTTTGCTAGAAGCAAAGAAGCATGATTAACTCTTAATCAAGAATCATAATATTTTTTCTCAATAGGATACATGCAATACCCGAAGTGCATGCCAACGCTTAATAGGATAGCAATGGCCATGGCCGTGGAAAAGGCCAAAGATATGAAAGGGAAAAAATAGAAAAATGGTGGAATACATAAGGGAAGAGGCAAACACTCCAATAGAAAAGTAAAGGTAAAGTGTCAGGGAGCTTACAGAAGCAAAACTCAGCCAACAAGGCAACAAACGCTGCACAACCCTACTTTAGATGTGGATGCACTGGCCATTGGTCGCTCCTCGAAGCATTTGACAGGCATTTACATGCAATGCAATGGAAAAGTCAATAATACCCATGGGAAAAATATTGAGGCACACTTCACCGTTCAACCTGCTGTTGACACGGATGTTGAGAAGTGTGAATATATGATTCTTGATCCTATTGAGCTCAAAGAGTCCTAGAAAGACACCAACGACTGATATGGAAATCAGAATTAGTCTCCAAAATATTCATTCGCTTTCCTAGTCGATGTCAGATATTCCTTATGAGTATCCTTATTAGTTTAGTCCTAGTTCCCGAATGAACATTGGTTTATGCTCCTATTGAGCAATTATCATTTAATGTTAAATAAGTTGTTATTTCCCTGTATATTTCATTCATTTATTATGCTATGCTTGTTCTATATTTTACAATATGTTTCTAATGCAACAATTGTGTGATTGCTATATCATTCCTATAATATAAAATAAAGTATAAAACCTGAAGTTTATGTTATGATGAAGACTATACTAAAATCCCATAAATATTTAAGATTTGGCATGAGAAAAATCATCAATAATTCTACTGGCTATATCATAAAAACTACTGACTTTCCTAAACCTAAAGACTTCATATGCCCTTCTTGTACTAAATGGAAGCTTATAATTAGATCATCTTATCTAAAAGTTAGGGAAGAGTCACTGAATTTCCTGGAAAGAATTTTAGGTGATATTTGTGGATGTATCCAGCCCCTTTTTGGGCTCTTTAGATACTTTATGATACTAATAGATGCTTCTACTAGATGTTCTCATATATGCTTCTTATCTACTTGGAACCATGCTTTTCCTAAATTAATTTCCTAAATTATTGAATTAAGAGTCCCCTTTCCAGTACAAAGGATCAAGTCTATTTGAATGGACAATGTTAGTGAGTTTACCTCAATAACATTTAATAGTTATTGTATGACTCTGGACATTAATGTAGAGCATTCAATACATCATGTCCAAACACAAAATGGCCTTGCAAAGTCATTGATTAAAGGAATAAAACTTATTGCTCAGCCACTCTTGCAAAATTATAGGTTGCCCACCAGCTGTTGGGTCCATGTAGTGCTACTTGCTGCTGTATTAATTCAACTTAGACCAACTGCATACCATGAAAATTTTTCCTATGCAGATAGTGCATAGGAAAGAATCAAGTATTTTCCATCTGCAAAAATTTGGTTGCGCTGTATATATGCCAATCTCAGCACCACAATGTACAACCATAGGCCTTCACCGGAAGTTAGGGATCTATATATGTAGGTTATGAAACTCCATCAATTATTAAATACCTAGAGCCTATGAGAAAGGATCTATATACGGCTTGGTATGCTGATTGTATTTTTGATGAGGATAATTTCTCGGTATTAGGGGGAAAAGTACCACAATAAAAAATACCAAAAAATATTTTGGAATGCCACTGACATTCAGTCCTTAGACCTACGCACTAAAGAATCCAAACTTGAAGTTTGAAAGATAATAAATCTGCAACAAATAGCTAATAATCTGTCAGATGCCTTCACTGATCATTAAGAATTGATAAGATCTCATATATCTGTAGTAAACACACCCGAAAGAGTAGAAATACTCAAAAGGATATTGAATCCACTCTTACCTCTCATGATAAGAAGAGGGTAAGGTCTCCAAGTGCACATGACTCAATTTCGCGGAGATGTGAATAGAAACTAAGAATTGAACAAGTCGAATCACTACTGAAGAAAGTAGAATAAGCTCAAATCAATGTTGAGAAAATCCCTAAAGTGAGCTATCCTGAAGATGGTATCCTCATTCTTGAAGTGAGCCATCCTGAATATGATAAACCCATCGGATATTTGCACGCACAATCTGATGCTCGGAAGTCAGAATACCCAAACTCCATCATTGTGGTAAATCATAAGGAGTTGGAAGAAATTAATGAAGAAATTTTCACTAATTATGTGGATTATGGAGAGTTGTATAAAAGAAAGACTACAATTATCGATATAAAGTTTGCCTTAAAAATTGCTAAAATTCTTGATCTGGATCTATAATCAAATTCCATGACAGAGTGCCAAAAGTGCTTAGATTGAGTCAATTAGAATGGAGAAATTGAGGTAGAATTGCACTCGCTTAACAAAATAAAAGTATTTGGTCCTGTTGACCGAACACCTTCTAAAATATTCCTTGTATGGTCAAAGTGAGTTTTCATCCGGAAGAGAAATAAAAGTAACTAGGCGGTGATATATAAAATGAGGCTTGTAGCATAAGGGTTCATGTAGAGACCCAACATCGATTATGATGAAACTTACTCTCCTGTAATGAGTGGAATAATGATCCAACATTTAATATCAATGGCAGCTAGCTTAAACTTATAAATGCAGTTGATGGATGTAGTGACCATATATTTATATGGGTCACTAGATACAGATGTTTATATGAGAGTCCTGTAAGGAGTCAAAATTCTGGATCTGAATAAAAGCAATCATAACAAATATAACGTCAAACTGCAAAGATTGCTATACAGATTAAAATAGTTAGGGAGAATGTGGTTTGAATGACTTAGTGAGTTCCTCCTAAAGAAGGGATACTCCAATAATGATGATTGTCCCTACGTGTTCACATAGAAGCCCTAGAATTGATTTTGTATCATCTCAGTCTATATCGATGATTTGAATATCATCAGAACCACAGAGGACATAAAGGAAGCACGTTCTTACCTTATGACAGAGTTTGAATTGAAAGATTTGGGTAAAACCAAATATTACCTAGGCCTGCAGCTAGAGCATCTCCCAAGAAGGTATCGGAAAATTCAATATGGATAAATCTCATCATTTAAAGACCCCAATAGTAGTAAGATCCCTTGAAGTGGATAAAGACCCTTTTATACTGAGGATGAAAAATGATAAAGTCCTAGGACCTGAAGTTCCATACTTAAGTGTCATAGGATCACTTATGTATCTTGAGAATTGCATCGGGTGTGATATTGCTGTCGTAATAAATTTGCTAGCTAGACACAGTGCAACCCCATCTAGAAGTCATTGGGTTGGTATTAACATTTTACTCAGATGACTCCAAGGTCCTCAAGATCTTGGATAATTTTACCAAAAGGACCAAGATTCGACCACGGTGGGATATACGGATGCTGGCTATCTATCTGGTCCACATAGTTCTAAATCTCAGACTGGATTTGCGTTTCTCTGTTATGGTACAACCATTTATTTGAGGTCTTCTAAGCAGACCTTGGTAGCTATCTCTACCAACCACTTAGAGATTATATGAAGCCTCATGTGAATGGTTAATCATATCCAGAAGTAATGTGTCATTAACACCATCGATACCCCCACAATTATCTATGAAGATAATGTTGCTTGTGTTGCACAAATGCAAATGTGTTATGTTAAGAGCAATATCACGAAGCATATTGCCCCTAAACTTTTCTATCCTCACAAACTCCAAAAGAACGGTGAGTTAAAGATCCTACAAGCTAAGCCATGTAAAAATCTAGCATATTTATTCACTAAGTCTTTGCTAACATCCAATTTCCAAAGATGTGTTCATGGCATTATAATGAGATGACTTAGAGATATGCAAAGTTCATAGGGAGTAAATCCTTGAACCATGGCATTTAGTATGATCCTGAAGACACTACTTTATTCCAGAAGATTATAAGTTGCACACCTTTTCCCCCTTAGTGAGTTTTCTCACATGAAGGTTTTTAATGAGGCAACACATGTAACACAATATGCGGATGCAATGTACTCTTTTCTCCATCTTTTTTTCACTGGATTTTTGAGAGGAGTTTTTGATGAGATATATGTATTATGTAGTATTCACCCAAGGGAGAGTGTTGAGATATAATCGGTCTCTTGGTCTTGGTTGTTGAGATATGATTGGACTTTATCTCTTTAAGGGCGAATCTAGATCTATCTCTAATTGAGTTTTCACTATAAATAAGGCACCCCCATTGTACAAGAGAATCAATCTAATAAAGAGAAGAGAGTTTTGCTTCCCTATATCCCATGTACCCAGCGGTGCCGAGTCTATGGGGTGGGTGTTTTTTCCTGGAGGGCATTGTGCACCTCACTTTGACGTACTAATTCTTCTGTCATCTTCATCTCAATAAATCATTGCCTTACGTCTTTATGAATGAACCCATACTTCTCGAAGGGAGTCTTTTACTTCTTCACGTAATTGTTGACCAACGTGCTCTTGAAGTTCTTCTTCGCCTTTGCCACCACTAGCAACGCATACCATTGCCTACGCGCATGGCGTCTCCTGGGATCTCAAAGGATGCCAAAATTTCCTCTATCAGGCTTTTGCGCTCCTCATTTGTTAGTGACTTCCAGTATGGATAGGTGATGGGGACCCGTTCCCATCCAACTATCCCGCATAATGACTGGAATGCTGCCAGTACCTTCGGAGGTACGGTAGGGGCCCACCTTCGGATCGACCCCCTGTGATGGTATATCAGCTCTGGACCCTTTTATTTAGTCCTCTTGGACCACACCTCGATTTTTATTTGATCGACTCATTAGATCAATTCGGCGACAAAGAATCAGGGGACGACATCTTTTTAACTTGTGAGATGACAAAAAATGATTATGTTGTAGTTTTCTACATAAGTATTCCTATTGATTTCTGAAAACTTGTGAGATGAAATGTAACAAGTGTTGGGAAATGGAGTATATTATCTCATATAATATGTAATATCAAAATATCATAAATGAAGTTTTGCAATGATCTATTCTCAAAAGGCACAATCAAACGATGGCCACAAAAAATCAAACTTGCGTAGTTGTGACTTGGAATCAAAAAATGGCCACAAAAAAATAATAATCAAAGTTGCACAAAACGATGGCCATTGGTGCCTTTAGCTAGCTTTTTCAGGTAATACTTGTTTGATGGTTACTTGTCATTAGCGTCTTTAGCTAGATTTTATAGGTAATACTTGTTTATAGGTAATCCAAATTAACCACTTGTTATCTGAAGTTCTGGATTTAAGACATTAGCACTAGGTACTAATGAAGACAAATTAAAAATACCATAGTACAGTGAATGAAATTCAACTTTTGACCCAATAGGTATCAATCATGTTTATCCAATACACACATAGAATTTTAGACTTCTGAAGTTTGAAGTAATCATACTTTCACATAAAAATAATTAGCTAAAACTTGAAAGCATCTTTCTTGGAGCCATAAAAAGATACCACCTCATAAGAAAACATGGTAATTTCATATTAAACTATTAAATATGTTAAGAATAAAGTAACATATACAAAACATTATTTTTTTTGGAAGTGACAACAGTATTAGATTATTTGATTTCAAGTCAACTACAAGAAATTACACGATCATATTATCAGCAGGAACCTTTTTACATAGACATAGGATTAGAACTAGTAATTATCATCCCAAAAGGGTGCAATGAACAATAACGGTGAAAAATGATATACTCAAATGCAAGTTAAAGGTTGCATCTCGAGTCAAGACAATTCATGGATAGGTAAGTAGCCATGGGTTATAGTCTAGTGGGCATTAATACTAGAAAATCTAAGGCCTCCAAGAATTACACATGATCTATAACTGCCCTATATTTAATGCCAACAAATGCAACATTGTCATATCATACTTTTATCTGGTAAATTTAAAGGGGATTTATTTTAGGCTTGGGTATATTACCTGAATGGGGCAGCCGCGATTGAGGACAGGCTTAATGGAGTCGGTGTCAAGGATGGGGGCGTCGAGGAGGAGGCGCGTGAGCCTGGGGAGGAGGCGTCAACGATGGGCTCAGGGAGGAGGCATCATGGGGAGGCGCAGGCTCGGGGGTAATGACAATGGGTTCGAGGGGCAATGGCGATGGACTCAAGGGAGGCGGCATCGTTGAGGATGGGGATGCATCATCATCGATGGGCTCAAGGATGGGAGGTGGGAATGGGCTCGAGGAGGAACACAAGGTAGTTTTCGATTTCATTTGAGTGAAAAGTGAGATGGCAAAAACCCTAGAACGATATATATAGTAATTGTTACCACAGACGGTTCTAAAAAGGAACTATCTGTGATAGCACTTATCATAGATGGTTCATTAATAGAATATATCACTGGCGGTTTTATGATAGAACCGTCTGTGATAGACGATGATAGACGGTTACAACTAAACATCATATTATCATAACTTCATATAAATGCAAATCCATATGTACATGATAAATAAACATGATAACCTCATCATAACTCCACACATCACATTCTTATAACTCCACATAAATGCAAATCCACATGTACATGGCAAATAAACATGGCAACCTCATCATAACCACACATCAGATTCTCTAACTCCACACAAATGCAAATCAACATATACATGACAAATAAACATAATGATCTCATCATAACTCCACTTGCTTATTCTTTTGTATAAAATTAGCCCTTCACAATGATCGTCGCGTGTGTAGCTAGCTTCCACAGGTTGTTCTTCCTTGACCATTATGTTGTTTCCGATAGGAGGCAACTCGTCAAATTGATTGTATTCTTCCTCATCTACTACATTCTCAACTCCAACAATTCTCCTTTTTCCCTGAAGAACTACACGGCACTTCTTGTTAGATGGGTTGGTTACATAGAAGATTTGAACAACTTGATTAGCGAGTACGAATAGTTCATCTTTATATTCGACACGTTCGAGGTCCACAGTATTGACGCCATACTTATCAACCTTCACTCGCAGGAGGTGTACCCAACACCATCGAAATAGATGGATCTTGAAAAGAACGTAGTCGAGTTCCCAAATCTCCTCTATGAACCCATAGTAAGAGCTCCTCGATTCTGCACTGAATTCTTCAAACCTCCTATCAATGTTTCTCCACTGGGCGAAATTAGCAGGGTGTCTTAGCATTTCATCGTTCTTACGCCCCTCCGAGTGCCAACGTAGCAGTTCCCTTCTGCATCGCGCAACATATGATCCAAATTGTCATCGTGCAACCTATCTTCATTGGAAGCACAATCGATATCATCTGGCATATCGTTGGCTTTGTCAGCGATGTTAATACTACCTTCTTGTATAATCTCTTCTTCACTGTGACTGTTCTAACATGTATAACCCTTATGGAACCCCTTAGAATCAAGTGTGCTTCGATCTACACTGAGTTTCGAAACATCCTTAGATTCTCAGTCAATACATAGACACAACATAAATTGTACCCTCTTATTAAACATATCATCCTCGGCAATCTTCTAAAAGCAAAGACGCCATTAATGTATTCGACACTCGCACAGTTCTCATTATACATCTAGCTTCGGTCTATCTACACTACACATATAACAATTGTTGTTAAATATTAAAGTAGACTATGTATGATCTAAAGTAGGTAGCAAAAATTAATTAAATTAAAGTAGACTAGTAGTGCACATGCATACATTCTTAAATTGGAGCGCAAATTAACTAGCTAAATTCCTAAACCAAGATATCTACATCTTGAATATAATGCAATTAGAAGCAATTACTACCTTAGATCACAAAGAACAAATAGATCTACACCAAGCTAGATGTAAACCATCTACAATTCTCTCTTTACCAAGCTAGATCTTGAATATAATGCAATTAGTGTTGGTGATATGCCATTGAGGCAATCATAGAGATGATTGTATCACATCTTAGGTTTTTGGAACAGTATAATTGTTTATACTTTGAATAAATATCGATTGAATTGATTAACAAGTACGTGACATGTTCGTGCAACTTTTTTATATATCGATGTTATTCAAGTTATCCCTGATCGGTTATCATAATATAGGACGATTATGTTTCATAGATCAGCACATGTATTGATTGATGACCATGTTTAACGGGTCATAGAGATATGGAGATATCCAATCAATAATGTGGACACATGTTTGGAAACATGCGTTGGATAGACCCATATGAGACACTGCAAGAATTGTTATATATATTCTTATGTGTCATCAGTTGGTCTCATACATAGTGCATATATGATCCTTAGACTTGAGATCGTCATTGGTTTCCTGGATGTGTAATGGTTTACCTAGAGGCTGCCAAATGCTACTCTTTAATCAGGTAGTTATAAAGGCAACTTTCATGTTTACCATGAAACATGGTGAGGTACATGAATGATCAAGATGGAATTTGCCCCTCCTATATAACAGAGAGATATCTTTGGCCCTTAAGGTAGATGGATTAAGGAAGTGCATGGCCATGCCGAATGTGATTGAGAGTCAATCCAAATAAATTAATCCACTACGGTATAAGTGAAGGAATCGAGCTGTTATAGGATGACACGACTCCTTGAGTTCGGTCTGATATCATGAGGCAAAGGGAACATGATATTATCATACTATAATAGGTTCATTCGATGTTTTATGAATATTTGGGAATCAATATGAACCGCTAGGGACCACTATCGATTATCGATAAGAAAGATATTTCCATGTAATGTCCAAATATACATGAATCTATAGGGTCACACACTTAAGAGGTTTGGAACAGTTACAATCAGTTATCAGAGTTCTGATTGGATTCGTTTCTAATGGGCCTAATTGAATATGGACTCAGATTGGGCCCAAAGGTTTGACGCCACCGAGGGCTATAAAAAGAGGATGTAGGCTTAGGGTTTCATGGAGAAGTTGTATGCAAGAGTTGCACCAAAACTGGAACCCTAGCTGCCCTCCACCATCTCTACAGTGCATACTAGCACCCTGGCGCTCGGTGTTCCAACTCCGGACGTGTAGATAATGATAGAGGCGCGCTCTAGTGTGGTGCTGTTTGAGGATGACTGTTTGGACCGATCAAGGAGTTGATTGGACCGATCTAGAAGCTAAAGGATCAACTTGCTGCTCGGCTACCGCTCAAACCGATCGCATTGTTCGATGATGATACTAGGATGCGCGGCATCGATATGCTTCGACATCTTCTTCCGCTGCACTGCGTGTCTAGTGGTAACGATCTATAATCTTTGATCATTTATTTGTGTGACTTCTTAGAATCAGTAGAAATTTTAATTTGCGCTAGTGTAGCCTACCGTAACCCTTCAATTAGAGCCAATTACCAACCTTAGATCACCAAGAACAAATAGATTTACAATTGCTCTTTCAAATCCACGATCTCCTTTCACCAAATCACCTCACAGCCAGATCTAAAAAACCCTAAGTGGGTCGGAGCTTTGTAATATATATTGGCAGAAAATATCACCGACGGTTTGCTGAAAAAACCATCTGTAATATGCATCGTATTACAAACGATTCTTCGCATGAACCGTCTGTGAAGTATCACATACTGTTTTTTGTTCCGTAAGAATTATCTATAATATCAGCCTATCATAGACAATTATTAGCATATCTAGTAACTTAGACGGTTACAATAGAGAATCTTCTGTGATTATCCTTAGCATATATGGTTTGTGAATTCTATTTATGACTAGATGTTTAATACAAACCTTTCTACAGTAGTGATGTATCCTCCAAGACCAAGAGCCACGCATCTTGGTGTCAAATTAACACAAGGGAAAGCTACGCATACGCACTTGAATCTGGAGCAAGCAAACACGTCTTCTACAAGTGTAAGGCAGCACAATGTACAATGCAGTGATCGATGGAGATCCATCACCATGTAATCACTAGTCTAAAAATCGTACGGAGTGACGAAACCTTCCGGCCGGAGCGGCACGAGGAACGACCGGACGGGCGGCTCGGCCTCCGGCCGGCCGGCGTCGGCGCAGCCGGACGCCTTCTGCGGCGCGCCGAACAGCGACTGCCGGCACGTCGGGCACGTTGACCGCGCCAGGAGCCAGCGGTCGACGCAGCGGACGTGGAAGCCGTGGTTGCACTTGGGCAGCACCCGGACGCGCTCCCCAGGTTCCATATCGGCCAGGCAGATGGCGCACGCCGGGCTCGGGCTGGCCGCCTGCTGCAGCCGCAGCCCCGCCGAGTACACCAGCGTCGGCATCGCCCGCAGCGCCTTCCTTCGCACCCGGGCCTGCGCCAGACGCGCCGCCGACCCCAGCTCCTGCCGCCCCCCGCGGCCGCCCTCCGCCGGCGACATCCGGCTCGAGCACCGGAGCGCGCACCGCACGATCGAGTTGAGCCCCAGCGCGCAGGTCAGAGCGCACAGGAGCACGGCCAGAACCATGACCACGTTCGCGTCGAAGCTGCTCCCGGTGGGAACCCCGCCGCCGACGTCGGCGGCCGGAGCCTCCTGCTCGGGTCCTGCCACCACCTGGCTCGCACCGGAGTTGTCCCTGTACGTGTACAGCGGCGCGAGCAGAAGCTCCCTTCTTGAGTACGTGTACCCCTGTTGCATCCTCTGCAGGAAGCTTCTTTCACCAGGAGCCGGCATGCTTCTTCCTTCACCCGAGATCCTCTCTTGCCTATCCCTTCCTCTTCTCCGGTGAAGTCACAGCCTTCTTTTCTCTAGTTTTCAAGCATGCATACACAAGTACACTGAGACTGTAACTCTGCAAGCAAGGTGCGGTAAGTTTCTGCTGTGCTGAACCTGACCTAGCATATATACACTGCAACAGTGCAGGTAACACACGGCAATAATTTCCAACAGTGAGTGTGACAGCAGGCAGGGAGCCAAATGGGAGTAGGAGTTTCCGGGCATGCAAAGCAAAGGTCAGAAGGTTAATCAAACACTAGCTAGCATGTATGAGAGTGCTGAGAGGCATGCTTGATTAACAGTATATAGTGGCTTTCTGGAGATCAGAGGGGCATGCACTAGCTAGTAGCACCAGATCCTGTCTGCCTGATGATACTATGAAGTGTAAAGAAGCAAGCACACACATGCAGCAAGGGATGATTAGAAAAGGACAAGACACTGAATTATTTGCGTAGTTGCATCCTTTTGCAAAAGCCATGTGGGGGAGGCTGTATCTTTGACCTTTAATGGCTACCTAAGACCTTCATTCCATTCCCTTCTCTATTCTCTTCTCCATATTCATTCCCTTTATTTCCTACTATCTTCAGCAGCATCTCCTCAAGGGATTTGTGAAAAGATTGGAGAGAGAATCCCTTTCTAAAGGGATTCACTGTTTAAATCCCTTCCGAAGGGAATCGTGAAGGGAATCCGCTGGAGCACTTGGGATCTGTTCGCGAAGGGATTTGGAGGTAAAGGGAAGCTGTTGGAGATAGCCTAAGTGCTGGGTTCTTGGCCCAGTGGACTTGGGTCAAACAAATCCTGGTCCAGCCAACAGAACAGATAGACATGTTCAGTCCATAAGATAGACACTGTGGTGAAGTCAAATCTAATTGGGAGTGCTGTTCTGCTTGCACTGGATCTGGATTCGTATTTCTGAAGGCCATAATTTCCATCTAGGTCTGTTTAAACAGGTTGATGGAGTGATAACTGTTAGGTTTTCCCATCATTTCTCTCACCTTCCTGCCTGATAGCCGATAGGTCTATTGACTGATTTTTATTTTGGAAAGGAAATATTGACTGAATAATGAGGTGGAGAAGATGGTACCTGTTAAATTTCTTCTTATATATATCAGCTATAGGGAAAATTTCTCCCCCCTACAAAATTGAAGAAAGAGCGGTCTAGGTCAGTGGGTGAGCAAGACAATGAGCTAATGCAGTTAAATTTCACTGGTTAATTTGCTAGTAATACATACCGAACTTGTAATAATAAACTAATTTCAGAAGCAATCACGACGGCAGTAAAATACTGATAAATGGACACATTTGAGCATAATGGCGAAGCCGGCCAATTAAGCAACTGAATACCACTCACAAGTCACAATTCAAATCACACATGTTTGTTGTCCTTTTGATCCTCTCCACTTTGAGCGCACCAGTGCCGCTTTGGCAACACCTGATGTGTTTCTTTGGCTCTGCTCAGGCCATCAACAGCGATCCTACTTGACAAAGCGCTGGTTAAATGGGTGGTTACTGGTTAATCAAGGATAAAAATAATTTTGGACCGTAAAAGTTAACAATTAACTAAGAGAAACAACGGGGCAACAATGGCTGATCCAGCACGTCCATGAAGGTCCAACCTTTCAAGGGATGCTGACATGCATCCACAAGCTTGTTTGCAAGAACTCAATGTAACTCATCAGTGACATTGCATATTACTGATCAAGATTCAACGTTAACGCAAACATTGAGAAGATTATGCTTCTTAAAACAGTGGTAAATATTGGGGGCAGCACACACATTCCCTGCATAATGTAGATTAGATGATAAGCAGAGAAGCAAAACCAGCCCTGCAATAATTATCTCGCGCCTAATGGCCTTACAGGTTAAGCTATATGCCTCTAAGAGCAAGTACAATAAGGCCACGTCAGTTGGCTCTTAGCCTGTACATGTCAGCATTAGTCTATGTGGAAGAGTGAGAAACGATAAGATCAGAAGATAGCTGGCTCTTATTTAGTAGCCAGCTTTGCACGGATGCATAGGTAAATCATTTATATACAAGAGAGAAGAGATAGTTATTGTATAACATCTAGAGACAACTTTTAGAGACAATTATTGTATAAGCTAGCTTTTAGCTTACTATTAGCCTGCAGTGGGCTTTACTATTGTACTTGCTCTAATGTCCGTTCATGCTGAAGTGCAAGAAGCCATTGACAGTATGATGTATCCAATAGGCTCAAGGAATGTTTGTCACAAGCACATTGCACTAAGACCTATTTCATTGATGAATTTGTTGGCATCTACGTGTAAGTCATGATCTTTCCGAGCTGTCCCTACACCCTATCTCATCTCTCTACTTTATGCTGTAATGTATGTAGCCCATGTAAGCAATGAAAGTTGCAAGGAGAGCTGCAAAGCTCAAACCTACAGGTTAGTCAGATGCATTATCTATCCAAATAGGAGGAAACCAGGAGGTTACCCAAGAAATAAAATCATGAAACTAGACAGTCCAAAATCGTGACGCCGATAAACAGTGTCGAGATAACTGATGACAGAAAGCGATAGGCAAATTCACATGCAGAATGAAAACACAACATGCGTTTATAGGGGTGAAAACGGATCGAATTTGTTTTTATATTTTTTTCTGGATACGAAAACGAACACAATAACTCATATACAAATACAAATACGAATAATATCAAATATAGATACAGAGCGAATACGAATTGAAGTGAATACGGTTACAAATATTTACCGGGACATGAAAACCCTTTAAATTGTACACACAGAATGAACAAAAAAACATAACTAGTTTATTTGATCAAAGCATTCACGAAGAATATGTAATGGCTCAAGATTTGTATTCTTTGTTGAACTATGTTAAAATAATAAATTATGCATTTTTAGCTACATATTTAAAATATTTTCCTATGAAGGATAGAAGTATTTGAATTTTAGAGAACTTTTAAAAGCTGAGAAAATATTGAAAATTTTTTGTTAAATGATACTGTGTCATGAATGTCTTCAAAATTTCATAATTTTTGAAGCTAGTTTGCTAATTTTAATAATTTAATTTTGATTTCTGGATTAATTAAATTAGAAAACAATTTTAAAATTCAAAAAGCTTTTTGCGCCAAAAGAGTGGCCTTGGCATAGCCCGTACGCCTGAATATCCAGATAATCCGTCCCCTGAATATCTAGATAATTTGTATTCGTATATGTATTCTACGGATAGTGAGCTACCAAATCCGTATTCGTATCTGACAGAAAAAGTTCGTATTCGTTTCTGATCCGATATTATCCGATAAATATCCGACCTGACAGAATCCGTATTTGAAAATTATCTGGATCGGTCGGAAACTATCCTATCTGTTTTCATTTAACATTTAGACACTACCGCACTGCCTTACACTTAGGGGTGTAATCGGCTCGGATATCACTCTTTTCGTATCTTAAACCATTTTTTTATCGGATACGTAGTCAGATACAGATAGTGCCAGATACGAATACAACACAAATAGTATCGGTCACGGATTCAAAGCGAATACAAAGCAGAGTCAATACGGCATCGGATATTTTTTGTCGAATATCGTGTGAAAATAGATACCGCGTAAAGCACACATTATAATAATATTTAGGGGGTGTTTGGCAGAGCTCCAGCTCCACCAAATCCGTGAAGTTGGTGGAGCTGGGTATTCCTAGTTTCACCAGATTCGTGGAGCTGGAGCTGTGGGTATATTAAGAGTGTTTAGGTGAGTCATCTTGTTTACATTTTAGAATAAAATTATAAACTTAAGTCACTTTATTTCATTCTAGAAGTTTCAGTGTTTCAGCTCTTAGATGGAGCTGGGATCTAGAGCTCTACCAAACAGAATCAATCGTCGGAGTTTAAATGCATAACTATCGTAATTTAACAAGTTATTTTATACTTGTGTCATCAAAGACTAGATTAATGAACCTCAAAGAACCTCAAAGAGTATTCTCAGGTACTGGCGCACCAATGTGCTTCAGTGGAATCATAAACCACCACAAAGCTTAGTAAGCTGCTCAGGGGTGGTTGTTGCCAAGCAGACACGTGAGCTTTGAAATATCTGTATCCAAATAACAAATACTAGCTAGAATGTGCGGCGCATGCCGCACCGTGTAAAATTTACTTTATTTTTTTCTAAAAAAAAACTGTAGGAGGACCTAAACATTTTTTTTTCGGAGCGATTTTAACACTCTATATGTTCACCGGTGAATAATACATTTTTTGAAAAATATTATAGATCGAGTTGCAAAAAAAAACTACAGAGATACAGTTGTATACATATATTTCTTATTCCGGAAAATATCAGAAATCGATTTACAAAAAAAATAGAGAGATTGAGTTGCACACATATTTCTTTCGACGAATTTAGTTAACACTTTATTATTACCCGTCAACCTTCTTTTGTCGAGTTTAACACTATGCGTTAACCGGGTAATAATACATGTTCTGAAAAATATTAGAGATGCCAACCTTCTTTTGTCAAGTTTAACAATCCATGCGTTCACCGAGTAATAATACATATAAAATATTAGAAATCGAGTTTGAAAAAAAGTCTAGAGATTAAAGATCGAGTTGGGAGAAAAAATCTAGAGATAGAGCCGTACACATATATCTGTTGATGAAAATATTTTTCTGGGAAAAACGAAGAAAGAACCTAGACATATATTTCTTTGGACGAATTTGGTTAACACTTTATCATTACCCGACTAACCTCCTTCTGTCGAGTTTAATACTCTATGTGTTAACAGGGTGATAATGCATGTTCCGAAAAATATTAGAGATGTCAACCTTCTTTTATCGAGTTTAACACTCTATGCGTTCACCGAGTAATAATACATGTTTCAAAAAATATTAGAGATCGAGTTGGGAAACGTACACATATTTCTATTGACAAAAATATTTTTTTCGGGGAAAACAGAGAAAGGACCTGGACGTAAGGGCCGGGGACCTGTTTGTTATATTTTCGGACCTAATCGCTATTATGAAAAATTAGAAAAGGGCTCGTTCGAGATTCGTATTTAGCGGGGGGCTTTACTGTAAAGTAACGAATCAGGGACCTAAACATAATTTGAAAAAGTTTTTTTTATACTCACAAAAAATCGCAAAGGATCTATTTGTAATTTACAGGGACCTATCTGTAATTTAAATAACATAGAGGTTTTTTTTTGCAGAATGGCATGGGGGTGAGGTGAATGGCTTGAGGGCTCCAATTCTTTCCAACATAATAGATGGAATATAAGAGAGTATAACTAAATAATTTCTAATGTACACGTAAAGGCACGCGCAGGTGCAGCAGGTGAGTGAGGAGAGGCGAGGGGGTTGTTAGTTGTTAGTACTAACCAGCTTGACGCGGGGTCGACGAACTGGCAGATTGGCGTGGCCGCAGCGTCAGTGGTGGATCCAGAATTTAAACATGCTCTGAGCTGGGTGATGAACAATAGGATCAATTGAGATCATATAACATGGACTAATATATTTATTATACCCTGGACTTACCAGGGCTAAATACAAATTAAAATTTTAAGCCCCAGGCTATAGTCTACTCTGCCATAGGTCTAAATTCGCCCTGCGCGGCGCCGAATTCGAGCCTGAGGACCTACTCCGAGCCGGCCCGACCCACTACGGCGCGCGGGATCCACGCCGCCCACCTGGCTGCGGACGACGCGGCGGCATCCCTCGCCTTGTCCTGCCTCGAGGACGAGAAGGGAGCTGCGAGAGTGGGGTTGTTGGAAGCAAGGATTCAAATTTCGTTTGTGGATTCCATCTCGGGTCTGGCCGAAATCCGAAATTTCGATGAGATTCAGAAATTTCGGACCAAATCCGGACAAAATTCAAAAATCAAAATTCAAATCTATTTGTTTTGAACCGAGAAATCCGAAATTTGGGTCCAAATCACCGAAATCTCGGCGAAATTTCCTAGTACTATCACATTTCAATTTTTTAGGGTTTTTTCAACTTCGCGGAAAATATGATCTACCGACTGTCCCACATAGGAAATGACGCGAAGAATCCAATCCGATCAAAATCCGGTCACTTACGGTCAAATCCGATCAACTTTTATACAAATCTCGGTCAATTTTACCGAAATTTTGGTCCAAATCACCGAAATCTCGACGAGATTTTAATGTACTGTAGCACTTTAATTTTTTTAGGGTTTTTAAATTTTGCTGGAATTATGAAACTCGAAGGGCCCGAAATCCAAAGAACCCTGATCGGAAGCAGCGCCCACGAGCAAGGCGAGGTGGCGCCGGTGCCTTCTCCTCCTGCCGCGGCATGTGTGCCCCCTCCCGTGCAGCCTCCGGCGACGCTTCCCCTGGCCAACACATCCGTGCCTACCCGTCCAAAAGACGTCAGCTCCGACCCCCAAAGCCGCCGCACCCACCCTAAAGGCCCCAGCTCCGCCGCCCCGACCGCCTCCTCTCCGCTGGCACTGGGCTCGATCTCTCAGTCTCCGGCTGAGCCCTCGGCGATCTCCACTCCGTCGCCGAACGCTGCGGCCGGCGACCCGGCCAAGGGGACGGGGAGGAGGGGCCGATTTGGGGCGAAGGAGGACGGAGGAGCACGCCGTCAGCGCCGCGTTCCGCTCTCGATTCGTCACCGCAGTGGATGTCTACTTACACCTCATCAGACTGGTGCAGGTGGTATTAACATCGAAGTGAAGGTAAGAACATATACATGACTTGCATCTTTGAAAGGAAGAAAAAGTTGGTACTACAGTAATATCTGGACAAGCAATTGGGGAAGATCATATTGAAAACAAATCTTCAATAACTCAGAAATCAAAATTTAAGACATATTAATTTTCTTTTGCAAATCGCAGTCTATGCATCAGCAACTCCTCCATCTCTAAATGCATTTTCTTTTGATGACATTCTGTAAATCTATTGTTCCTGTTACTTTTTATGAGTGACTTCAAACCACATCCTTCTGATATTCATTTGTCACTTCGTGGTATCAACATCTCCTCTCTCTCCTTTTTCCCAGATATTTTGTAGATATAGATATGATATTGACGTGGGGATGGGCATGCTGAACTTGCTTAATAAACTAGCTAAAATCTTGTGGGTTGTCACGGACGGTTTATTAATTTTAATAGAGAGATGAAATCTTAAAAAAAAAACATATTTTTTTTAAAAAAGAAACTGTTGAAACATTTTTTGGGGAAAATAAAAAACTGAAAAATTTCAATTTTTTTTAAAATTCAAATAATAGAAACTGTTGAAATATTTTTTTCAGTAAACAAATTCACAATTTAGATGTTAGAAGACTTTCTCTCTCCAAATCGCGTGCTATTCTATTAGAATACTTTCTGTCTCCGAAACGTGCTAGTCTTGCTAATAAATCTCCAACTATCCCTCCGAAAAAGAAAATAACTTGCAAAGCTTATCCAGTTACTGACGCATATCCAGAACTACCTGCTTTTGTTGAGCCTGCAAGATTGCGTCGAGATAATGATGAATATTATTGAGATATAATTGGATTCGTGTCCAATTGTTAAGATATATATGGACTTTTGGTTTTAGTGGATGAATTCCGAGACTACCCTTAAAGGGTTATGGTATAAATCTAGCACCCCATTATACAAGATAATTAATTTACAATTAATAAGGAAATAAAATAGTTTACCTCCTTATATCCTGTGTTCATCTATCTGCGATTGTTCTTTGTCTATTCTTGATTGGCATTGGAATTTATATACAACAATCGTCATCATTTTACAACACGTTATTAGCATGGAGCTTTCCGAGACCGAACAAGAATTTTCTGTCTGCGTCAATCTACACTGCATCGAATTTTGACTGGCATAAAGCGATAAATCTTGTACAAGCTTTATGTAAGTTTGAAGCACGTAAGTTAATAGCATCTAAGCAATTTTTAACCTTGCAAATTAATTATCATAATTACCTAGATTAATAGAGTAACTAGGGTTCTAGATTTATTGTCACTGCTTTTGTTCATCAAACCAATCTAAAAATAAAAAGGGGGTGAGGGTGAGGCGCCCGAAGTCCTGGATGTCAGCCAGCCACTACAACGTGCGCCATGTCTTCGCCGGCCCACCGCCATGCGCCATGTTGTGTCCCCACTGGCCCGCCACCATGGGCCCCACCGTGCACGCCGCATCCTCGCTGGCCTGCCGCGCCCCACCGCGCACAAGCCATGTGCTAGCCGTGCCCGTGCGTGCGTGCGTGCGTGCACTACCCGAAGTGGGCCGCGCCTGGCACCGCACCCTCACTCTTGGCCCACGCCGTAGGCCACTGCCACCACTTGGGGCAAGGCGCGGCTGGCCTTGACGAGCTAGGGTCTCGTCTGAGCGGATCGGGCCGTGAGTGGCATATGGGTCGGCCCATGCATGTGAAAAGTGGTGGACTGGCTCCATGTGTGGCCCATGGCTGATGAGGCTTGTAGGCCATCATGGGCTGTATGGCCCGAAGACCAAATTTTTTTTGTCCGCATCCTCTTTGCAATTTAGCACATGAAGAATGAAAAAATTGCAAAAAAATTCACGGCTAGGGTAATTTTTGCGTTTCAACCCTTGAAGTTCGATTAAATTATAAAATTATATTGCAGCTATGGCGATTTTATTTTTTGGACCTTGAAGTTTCCAATAATCTCAAAAAATAGTTAATAAATTCTGAAAAATTATACTAAATCCTAAAAACTGAATTTTTAGGTGTATGAGCTTCCATAAATTTATTGAACCTTAGACTTAGCACACATTGGAAGCTTCATTTCTCTGGGTTTATTTTCATCGCATAATTCCATGTTCATATATGCTGAATTTTTTTTATTCTATAATTATGAAAATTGCTCTATAATTAGCAAAAAAAATAATAATGAAAATTGTTATAAAAATTTTGGAAAAAAATGGAAGAATGGCAGAATATAGAAGGAAAGAGGCAAGCCCCAGTGGAGGGGTAAAGGTAAAGGGCTAGAGAGCTTCCAAAAGTAAGAATCAACCAACAAGGCTGCAAAATCTGCACAACCTTGCTTTTTAAGTGTGGATGCACTGGTCATTGATTGTGTAACTGCTGCACCCCAAAGCATTTGGTAGACCTTTACTTGCAATCCATTGGAACAAAGTTGAGGCAAACTTCATTGTTCAACCTATTGTTGATACGGGCGCTAAGAAGTGTGATGATATGACTCTTGATCCTACTGAGCTCGAGGAGTCCCAAAGGACACCCACGGCTTATATAGGGACCTGAATCAGTCTCTTAAATATTTCTTCGCTTTGCTAGTTGATGTAACATATTCCTTATGAGTCTCCTGATCAGTGGTCTACACTCCTGTTGAATGATTATTATTTAAATTTAAATTAATTGTTATTTTTCAGATATTTGTGTAACATCCTCAAATTTGTGATTTGAGAAAAGTAATTTAAATAAATTAAATTCAAAATTTGGATGTTTATTCGATGTTTATATTAACCTGGCATCCGTTCCCCTCCAAAATCGGGATTTAATTCCCCTCCGGTTGAAAAATCGATTTTCCAGAGTCTCGCTGGTACCCGAAAATTCACCCGAGTCCAAAAATGCTCCAAAAATCTCCAAACCACTTCTAAAATGTTTCAAATATTCCAAAATGATTTTAGGAATCATTCCCCGGATTTTTGGACCTCCGTTCCTATTTTATCTCGCGCGGCTTTTGTTTAATGCCTGCGATCCGCACCCGAATATTCAATTCCACAAAATTCATCCAAATTCAACCAAACCAATTTTATTGGGTCCCAAATATTTTAAAATGGCTCTAGGAATTTTTCCGGAATTTTTAGGCCATTTTTCCTTATTTTTCTCTAGGGCGCATTGTTTGCGTAAAGGAGGGCGAATGGGAGCTTGACACGTGGCGGGTACTATTCAGCTTTCTTCAACCTTGGGCTTGCACGATGGAGGACTTCCAGGAAAAAGTTTCTAAGCCTCCATACTTATATGCATTGCTTCAAATTCTCATAACTCCCTCTCTAATGATCCAAATTGCGAACCGTTGAGTCCGTTGAATCCGCAACGACGAGACCCTTCCATTCCCCATGATCTTCACCCCTAAATCTCGCCGGAATTTGAACGGTTGAGCAAAAACCGAAAGTGGTATTAATGGCCATAACTCGGCCGTTTCTTCACCAAATCCCGCACTTCCACTTTCATTTGCTTCGTGTGGGAGTCCTCTTTCCAGTGCACATCTTCTTCCTTGGCCTCTCCAACCCATTCGGTAGGAGATCAAAGAAATCGCCAAGAACGCGCCGGTTTCGGTGTTCTTCGGGTTCGTGCTCATATCTTCCATCTCGGTGATTCATTCTCTCTTCCGTTTGTTTCATTGTGTTCGTGAGGAAGTCTAGTTGCTAATTCATCAATCAATTTTTGGGATTCGTCAACCGTGGGCGTCGAATTTCGGGATTTACTTGTTTCGGCCGAACTCGTGTTCTTCGTCGAATTCATCTTCTCCGGTGAGTTTGGATCCAATTCCTTCCATCTAAAAGATCTTTAGGATGTCTACTAGAGGTTTCATCAATTAATTTGGTATGCCATGTTCAAATTTTTTGGGAAATTTCCTATTTTCGCGAATTTTTGGGCTCCCTGTTTTTGGGCCGTGTTTGTGCGCGTGGGACCGCCCGCCGGCCGCCGCCGGCCGGTCACCTCGCCGGCGTTGCCGCACCTCGCCGGTGCCCGCTCGCCCGCCGGCGCTTCCACGCCGTGGTTGCCGAAGCCGCCGCACCGCTGCCGCGCCGCCACGCTGGCCTGCCGGCCGCCGGCTTAGCGCCGGCTCGCTGAAGCTTCGCTCGCCGGCGCCGCTACTCGCCCGGTTGCCCTCGCCGTGCGGCCGAGCCGCTGAACACTCGCCCTGGCCGCCTCCGCGCCGCTCGGCCACACCGCCGCCGGGCCGCTGCCACACCGCCGGCCGGCTACCCCTCCCGCCCAAGCACATGGAGGTCCTCTCCTCTCGCTTCTTCAATGGCAAGGAGCAAAGCTTGAAGAAAGCATCTTGAGAATGACAGTTGGGCCCCACCTTGCATAGACACATTTATTTCCCAAAATTCAGAAAAATTGGAAGTGGAATATTCCAGAGAATATTCCCTCCTTTCCAATTTCCCATTTTCAATTTCTGATGCTCATAACTTCTCCGTCCGAACTCCGATTGACTCCATTCAAATTTCTAAATTCATCTAAAATCAAGATCTTCCTGCCAGTATAACTTTTATAATTTTTGGATTTTATTTATTTTCTTTTATTTATTTATTGTCTCGTCTTGCGCGTAGTCGACGATTCCGCCGAGTCCGCCGACCCGCCACGGACTTCAAAGAGTTCAACCTTCTCATGTGATCGAAGGCAAGTCTCCTTGACGCATATTGATCCTACAATTTATAAATGTTTTACCATGTTTTACAAATTGCATTGCTATTTACATAAAATGAGGATGTTAAACGTTAAGTTGTTAGTTATACCTGTTGTTTATACCTCCTTGAGATTTGCTATCCATGACCCTTTGTCGACCTAGAACAGGGATCCACCATAATAAATATTCTTTAATAAAATACATTTTGATGGGGAAAATGACTATTTAGCAGGTAGTTTGAATAGAGTAAATCGGGGGCAATGTAACTTGGAGACGGATGAATATTAGTGATAATGGGAGGATTGTTATTATGAAATTGATTTATGGTGGTGATCATTTAACTGTTGAGAAGTGGGATTGTGATAGTAGTTCACAACCTAATGAGTATGGATTAGGGTGAAATGCAAATTGGAGATAGATGAATATTTGAGTTGATATGGAGCTTGTAAACATAACATTGATCTATGAATGGTAGTCCATATATTTATGGATGGGGAGAATGTTGGAAGATGTATGATGTCGGTGAAAGTAAATAAATGTTATTGAGAGTCATATTTATAGATCAATTAGAATAAGTGGTGAATTATATTTCAAGGATTTTAACAAGAATACTATGCGATAATCATTCAGGGAGATTGTGAATAGTCCAGAATGTTTGGTGGTTTAGTGAATGATATTATCGCGTATTTTTGGTGGATTAAAATAGATAATTTAGAGGTGATCATGTGAAGGACTAAATATATGATGCTATGAAGTATTATAGGTGGATTGTATCCTAGATGATTAGAGCTGATATTATGAAGTATTCCTGGTGGGTTAACAGATGACTTTGTGAAATATTCTTAGTGGATGATAAGATTGATTGCCCTATGAGGGACGAATAAATCAATAATACTAGTCATAATTCAAGGGAAATAGACACACTTGATTGGGGTTTAATATGATTTTGAGAGTTAGGATATTTCCATGATATGCTCAATACTTGATGGATACGATATTGAATCGGATTATTCATATGATTGTACCACTAGGGCAATTTAATGATTATTGGAGATTACGTAATTAATTATAAGGATTGTCATCACCACCGAGCTTTGTATTTTATAAAATAAACTATTGGTGGAATAGAATAGTACGGTAGAAATGCTTAGACTCGCAAAGCGGTCAATATGCACCTATGGGTGGGACTTTCAATTATCTCTTGACAATGGTGTTGGAAATTATTAGGCAAAAGGTATTGCCGTTGGTTTGCAAAATAAAAATAAAATGAAAAATGATTTCGACTTGGCGGCATGGAATGTCGGGTGGAAGCGAACCAAGCCTTGGTTCTTTTGTGCAAGTACCGCCCCAAGTCGATTAAGGATCGACGCTTATGACTGTCTCCATTCTAAGCATAACCGCACAACCACATGTCAAAGTGGGCACGACTGCTAACTAATTTGTAGAAACTCGACTTAGACTCACCACTCGGTTGTTGTGTGAGAGCCTAAGGAGGCATTGTTGTTGTTGTTGTTGTTGTTGTTTTTCTCACACGGCGCAAGAGGGGCTTCAGACTGGTGGAAAGAACCCTAACAATGTGAAACCTCACAGCGAGTCAAAGTTAGGCGATACATTGTAAAGGCCTTGTCATGATATCCTCGCCGCACACCTAAGGAAGTGTGCTAATTGCATGGCATCAAGGGAATATCATGTCTTGTGGGTAAAGTTGTACACCTCTGCAGAGTTAAAACTATTCGAATAGCCGTGCCTACTGGCCAAAGGCAAAGCTTCTTTGAATGCTTTCATCTTGGTAGAATTTGGTTTTGGTTTCAAACTAAACAAGGTTTTGTTTTGGGATCCGGAGCGGTTAGAACTCTCGGGTGTGCTTCCGCGGCTAAAGCCGTGTAGGTGGAAGGAACCTGATTTTGTGAACTGTGGCGACAGAGCCATGCGATTGGATGGAACTCGATTTTGTTGAGTCAGTATGATAGAGCCTGTATATTAGTGAGTGGTGGTTAGAACCTTCACTACAATATTACATAATTCAATTATTAAAAAGAATTGCTCAAATATGCTTTGTGAAAATTATTAACAAGTATGATTTGATGAAACTTGGCTTTGTGCAAAAGAACCATAATAAGCCATCTTTGGACAGCCTACATTGTGCATAATTTCCCAGACTTGCTGAGTACTTTATGTACTCACGTGCTACATTCTAATCATATCTCAGAAGTGAAAGAAGCTGTCAAGGATCTTCGAAGGACTAGGACGCGTACCCCACTCGATTGCCTGTGGGCATTTGGATGGGTCGCTTTGGCGTTTTCGTCTTCCGCTGCAGTTGTTCAGCCTGTTCAGGCCGTAATGGTAAACCTTGACCATAAGGTCTTTGCTTTTATTTGGTATTATTCTTATTTAGTTATTGGTATTCGTGATATGGTTGTTGATTCATCACTTTTGACTGTGTGTACTAGCTACTGATCTGGGACTAGTACAGAAATACACAGAGGACTCCGGATAGCCGATCCGGGGGCCTACAAAGGTGGTATCAGAGCCATATCGACTGTAGGACGTGCCCTTAGTTAGAATGGTCATTTGTAGGAAGCTTCAAAACTTATGTTCTAAAAAGAAAAAGAAAATAATGTGCTAGTCTCGTCTTCTCCCTCTCTTCCTATTCCTTTCTTCCCCGTTTCGGTTGCTTCTTCACCTTTTTGGGAATGAAAAATTGGACTATCCCTCCTTTAAACCTTCTATATTAGGGTAAACGAGTTCTCCCTTTCGACTTCAAGACTTGACGATTCAAGAGGAGCAATTCGGAAAGTTGCTACTAAAGTGTGCGTCGTCATGGTGAGGATCCAACCGTTGACCAAGGAAGACAAAAGAAGCAAAGCTGGTCATAGACTAACCCTATAGGTTAAGTTGGTCCCGGTTTCGTTCTGTGTTGGAGCCGCCTTGTTCTGTTAGAGTGCGTAGTTTGATCGAGTAGACGAGTTGATTTGCTTGGTGTTGAAAATGTTTTGATTTTCGTGTGTGGGGTTGTCCTTTGCCGGGGTAGTTTGGTTCTGGTGTTGTTAGAACCCCCCTTTATCTCTCGTCTATGCTATTCCCTCTTATCTAGACGTCTTGTTCTACCGTCAGATGGAGAAGAACTGCAGTGCTAACCTCAACCAAGAAGCTCAGTCATCAGACCCCAATATTATGGGTAACGTCAATGCCAACGCCAGTGAAGTTCTAATTGTCAATGTCAGTGCTACTGCCGAGCTCAACCAGCAACCCTCCGAGATGATGGCAGCATTTCGGCAGAATATGAATCAGTTTATGGTGACTCAGACTCAGCTCATGCAATTGATGATACAACAATTGAACAGTCAAGCCTCCATGGTCACTACACCTACAGCTCCTCAGCAGAATCCTTCTGAAGAGATACTGAAAACTCAGCCCCCAGAAGTCTTATGTGGTGATGATGGTCATGGCAATCCTCTTCCTGTAAACCTTCATTTGTGGAAACATGTCATCTGCTATCAATGTGGTGAAAAAGGACATTTTGCTTATAGTTGTCCCCAAAAGGATAAGGCAAAAGAAGATATCCATTGTGGTAATCGTATGAATCGACACCGATTCAGCAAGTGCCCTCGAAAGAAGGAAATCCAGTACGCGGTCTGCAACCTTTGTGGCAAAGAAGGGCATTTTGTGAAACAATGTCCCTTGGAGAAACAAAAATCCTTGGTACCACAGACAGTTCCAGCATTAGAAGTCAGTGCGGAAGTACCGCAACAGCTGCACCAAGTAGCGAAGATTCCTCAAGCTAGCAAAGGCAAAACACTTTCCCTAGAGGACAACTCTCGTCAACACAAGTCCCGAAAAAGGGAGGTAGTAAGTCCAGAGCAATATACTACCAGTAGTTCTCGGCTTCGTGTGAGCCCATCTCAACCCAACCGAGCCCAAGAAGTAGCCTTAATCAAGACCCCGTGATCAGAAGGGCAACCAGTAATGCAAGGACACCAGGCAGCTACCTCAAACCCTAGCGTTCCAGATGCGGTCCTTCTCAAGACCATAACTCCGGCAGCAGGTGGCAAGCGCAATCGGAAAATTCTTTCACAGATATTTCGTTATAGGACGTCAGGTCTACCAATGGTCCCTGAGGATGAAGAAGAGGCACCCGGAAGTTGATGATATCAGTAAATGTAAGCGGAGGGTACTTTCTGTAGTACTTTACCTTTTTCCAAGGAATAGAATAAAAGAGTTTTGTAATGATCAGTTGTAAGATACAATATTCCGTGCTGCTTTCAATAAAAAATTTTTTTTTGAAAGGAGTATACTTTGGAAAATGGATTTCTGTTCTTGAAAAATGTATGTAATTGAGCACCAGTCCTGAGATAATTAAAGGATGGCCGTAAAGCCATAATTTTCATCCAAACCATGGGAAGATTTGTTGAATTCCAAGTTACCAATTGAAAGGAATCGATTAGTATAGTCTGGGAACCACAGCCTCCTGATGGGAGTGGTGTATGGTTGTCGGAAGAACTCCAGTACGAGAACCTCCAGATATAAGTCAAGTGAGTTAAGCCCCAGGCAAATCCTGAGTACCAATCTATCCCCACTGAACGTTCAGGAATTGTTCAGTGTCAAACAAGAAGTAACATTAGCAGGTTTTGAAAAGATTAACAGAACCTCAGAGGCTAGCCGGATTGCTACAACTCTTGCATATTTCTGTTTGGAAATGGGAAGAAATCGGAAGGGATTTCCTCATTGGATTCCCTAGAACTAAGTCCGGATATGATTCAATATGGGTTATTAAGGACAGACTGATAAAAGTCACACTTCATACCTGAGAAGACGGCTTATTTTGGTAACAAACTCACAGAACGAAATTTGGCCAAAATTTTGTGGTTACACGGTGTGCCAAAGGAGACTGTGTCAGAGCGAGGTTCTCAGTTCGCCTCAAGAGTTTGGCAGAGAGTTGTGCCGGTAATCGTGTGTATCCGAAAGTTTCACCTTTTAAAGTTAGCAGCAAGTTGACCCCGCTACGTTGGTCCCTTTTCAGTTGCTGTCCAAAGAGAAGTTGCATTCAGGTTGTCTATCTCCGCAGCTGTCAGATGTACACGATGTCTTCCCAGTTACTCAGCTGAAGAGTGGTCTCAGAATAACCGCACATCAGAAGCTGTGTGAGGAGCTGGAGTTGAAGGAAGACTTGTCGTGTTCAGAGTGTCCAGTTTAAATCTTTGAAGACGCAGAGCGATGAACTAGAAGCAGTGTGATCAAGTCCTCAAAGTTCAGTGGAGCAATCATGTCGAGAAGGAAGCCACTTGGGAGCGAGAAGAGCATCTTCGAGCAGAGTTCCCTGATCTCTTTCTTTCTCCGTCTGAATCTCGGGGACGAGATTCTCTCTAAGGGGGGTAGGTTTGTAACATCCTCAAATTTGTGATTTGAGAAAAGTAATTTAAATAAATTAAATTCAAAATTTGGATGTTTATTCGATGTTTATATTAACCTGGCATCCGTTCCCCTCCAAAATCGGGATTTAATTCCCCTCCGGTTGAAAAATCGATTTTCCAGAGTCCCGCTGGTACCCGAAAATTCACTCGAGTCCAAAAATGCTCCAAAAATCTCCAAACCACTTCTAAAATGTTTCAAATATTCCAAAATGATTTTAGGAATCATTCCCCGGATTTTTGGACCTCCGTTCCTATTTTATCTCGCGCGGCTTTTGTTTAATGCCTGCGATCCGCACCCGAATATTCAATTCCACAAAATTCATCCAAATTCAACCAAACCAATTTTATTGGGTCCCAAATATTCTAAAATGGCTCTAGGAATTTTTCCGGAATTTTTAGGCCATTTTTCCTTATTTTTCTCTAGGGCGCATTGTTTGCGTAAAGGAGGGCGAATGGGAGCTTGACACGTGGCGGGTACTATTCAGCTTTCTTCAACCTTGGGCTTGCACGATGGAGGACTTCCAGGAAAAAGTTTCTAAGCCTCCATACTCATATGCATTGCTTCAAATTCTCATAACTCCCTCTCTAATGATCCAAATTGCGAACCGTTGAGTCCGTTGAATCCGCAACGACGAGACCCTTCCATTCCCCATGATCTTCACCCCTAAATCTCGCCGGAATTTGAACGGTTGAGCAAAAACCGAAAGTGGTATTAATGGCCATAACTCGGACGTTTCTTCACCAAATCCCGCACTTCCACTTTCATTTGCTTCGTGTGGGAGTCCTCTTTCCAGTGCACATCTTCTTCCTTGGCCTCTCCAACCCATTCGGCCGGGAGATCAAAGAAATCGCCAAGAACGCGCCGGTTTCGGTGTTCTTCGGGTTCGTGCTCATATCTTCCATCTCGGTGATTCATTCTCTCTTCCGTTTGTTTCATTGTGTTCGTGAGGAAGTCTAGTTGCTAATTCATCAATCAATTTTTGGGATTCGTCAACCGTGGGCGTCGAATTTCGGGATTTACTTGTTTCGGCCGAACTCGTGTTCTTCGTCGAACTCATCTTCTCCGGTGAGTTTGGATCCAATTCCTTCCATCTACAAGATCTTTAGGATGTCTACTAGAGGTTTCGTCAATTAATTTGGTATGCCATGTTCAAATTTTTTGGGAAATTTCCTATTTTCGCGAATTTTTGGGCTCCCTGTTTTTGGGCCGTGTTTGTGCGCGTGGGACCGCCCGCCGGCCGCCGCTCGCCGCCGGCCGGTCACCTCGCCGGCGTTGCCGCACCTCGCCGGTGTTCGCCGCCACCCGGCCGGTGCCGCCGCCGGCGCTTCCTCACGCTGTGGTCGCCGAGCGCCGCCGCACTCGCTGGCCGGCCGCCGCCACGCCGGCTGCCCGGCCGGCTTGCCGGGCTCGCTGAAGCTTCAGCCGCCTTCCGCTCTCGGCGGCCGCCGCCCGCCTGGCCCAGCCCCCCGAGTGCTTTCCTCAGGCCGAATTCCGTAGACTCGGCTTGGAGATGGGCGAGCAGGATTCATAGCTAATCTCGAGTTGAGATCTACATTGCTCGATCAGATTCGAGAGGCGCAGACGAAGGATGAAGAAGTTTCCCAAATCCGGATAAAGTGAATTTGGGGCAACTGCTGAAGTTTCGCCTAGATGATCGTGGAACCTTGTGGTTCGAGACCGCATAGTTGTCCCGATGACCAGGAGTTGAAGCGAAGGATTCTTGATGAGGCGCATAACTCCTTGCTTACCATTCACCCGGCAAGAACAAGATGTATCAAGACCTGGCGGCAGCTTTGGTGGACTCGTATGAAGCCTTGAAGTCGCTCGCTATGTGTCGGAGTGCGACGTCTGCAAGCGGGTGAAGGCCGAACACCTCAAGCCAGTAGGTACCCTTCACCTCTTCCTATTCCGGTTTGGAAGTGGGAGGATGTTGCCATGGATTTCATTATCGGCTGCCGACCACTTCCTCGTGCCATGACTCGATTTGGGTAATCATCGATCGATCGACGGTCTGCGCACTTCTTGGCCGTTTGCACCAAGTATCGAGTCAAGAAGTATGCGGACTTAT
Source organism: Rhipidocladum racemiflorum (assembly GCA_036346355.1). NCBI lineage: Eukaryota > Viridiplantae > Streptophyta > Magnoliopsida > Poales > Poaceae > Rhipidocladum > Rhipidocladum racemiflorum. Next base: position 30,775,005 of record CM070571.1, read on the forward strand.
ATATCTCCGGATCGTAAGTCCGCATGGAGTGCCCAAGCGGATAGTTTCGCATGCAGGTTCTCGCTCACTTCTCAATTCTGGAGAAGCCTGCATGAGGCCTTAGGCACGAAACTGCTCTACAGTTCAGCATACCACCCTCAGACTGACGGTCAGACCGAGAGGGTCAATCAGATCCTCGAAGATATGTTGAGGGCTTGTATCTTGTCCTACGGGAAGAAGTGGGAAGAGTGTCTCCGTGACGCCGAGTTTGCGTACAACAACGGCTACCAAACCAAAGATCAAGATGTCTCCATTCAAGCACTCTATGGTCGTAGCTGCCGGGCACCTTTGAACTGGTCCGAGAGTGGCGAGCTGCTCATTCCTCGGGCCTGAACTAGTCATGGAAGCGTAAGAAAAAGTGAGCACCATTCGGGAGAACTCGAGGGTGGCACGATCGCGACAGAAGAGCTATGCCGACCGTCGTAGGAGACCCCTCTCCTTCGATATTGGCGACTTCGTCTATCTGAAGGTATCTCTCTTCGAGGCACTCGTCGGTTTGGAATCAAAGGGAAGCGGCACCTCGATACATCGGACCGCTCCGAGTCCTTGAGAAGCGGGTCGTTGCATATCGGCTAGAGCTTCCTCCGTCGCCGAGATGGTCCACAATGTCTTCCATATCTCCCAGTTGAAGAAGTGTCTCCATACTCCTTTCGAGTCACTTGAAGTGGATGACCTCGGGGTTGCGCCTGAACCGGATCTATCCTATCGAGAGCATCCAATTCGGGTTTTGGAAGAAGCGGAACGCAAGACTCGACGAAGAACTCTTAAGTTCTATAAAATTCAGTGGAGTAATCATACTGAGGATGAGGCTACTTGGGAGCCCGAAGGTCGTTTAAGGACCGAGTACCCTGAATTCTTCGATGCCATGTAAGTGCGAGCGTACAATTCCCAAGGTTTAGAGCATGTCCGTTAGGGTCCTAGCCCGTGTGTGCGTTCGCTCAATCTCGGGGCGAGATTCCTTTAAGGGGGGAGGGTTTGTCAAGTCCCCAAGTTCGAAAAGTGCTGGGACATCCGGAGTATCCGGATCTACATCCGGAGTGTCCGGATCCAACCCGAAATGTCCGGAGTATCCGGATTGGGCTGACCGAGCGCCCCAACCCGGAGTGTCCGGACTGAATGTCCGGAGTGTCCGGGTTGATCAGATTCAAGACCCCAACCCGGAGTCTCCAGGTTGAGCGTCCGGAGAGTCCGGATGGTGCGGGATTTTGTATAAAAGTCCCGTTTCTTGACTCCCCCACCTCATTTCTTCTCCCCATTTGGTTCCCCACCCGTGTGAGCTCGTTCCTCCACCCTAGCTCCTCTCCGGCGAGCTTCCACCGGCCGGTGACCCTCCCGTGGCTCCTCCCCGGCGGCTCCTCCATCCCCGGGAACTCCTCCTCAAGCCAGGCATCCTCCATCCTCCACCCTAGCATTGCTTCTCCTCCATCTTCCTTGGAGGTAGGTCTCTCTCTTGGGAGTAGATTCGTGGGATTCTTGGGTTCTAGGGTCATCAATGGTGGGAGTTAGAGCTTAGGTTTAGATTTGAAGTTTCGGAGTTGAATCTTGAGCTCTAGGGTTTTGGGTGTAGTGATCCTAGGGTTAGTGTGGGGCTTGGATTGATGAATGTGGGTGCTAGTGTGGTTGATCGGGTAGTAGTAGCGCCGATCCAAGGGTCGTTTGGAGTTGGTTAGTGGTTTCATGGGCTAGTGTCGTTCCTCATGGAGTTGGGTTAGCTATAAGCTTCTTCGGCCTTGCCACGTGTAGGAAAGTCATAGATCGGGTCCCCGTGATGCCGTTGGACTTGGCGGCACCTCGATCCGTCGAGTTATTGGGTAAAACTCGCCAGGTCCGAAGTGTCCGGACACCCTGTCCGGAGTGTCCGCTCTGCCCGGAGTATCCGGACCGAATGGGTCGGAGAGTCCGGATTGTCCGGAGAGTCCGGATCAAATACCCGAACTGTCCGGGTTAGGCCGGGTCTGGCCCAGCTTGAGTCGAGTTGTCGGCTATGCGTTGTTTCTTCGGGTTTTTCGCTTGTACTTGCTCATATGCATTGCATGCATTTTAATTGTGCATTGTACTCGTGTAGAGAACGATCCCGCGGCGACTGACGTGGCCGTGGTTGAGGGAGTTGCCGACGGGCAAATCGCTGTCGATCCACCAGCAGAAGAACAAGGCAAGCACCTATGCATCTTGAACCTATATTAATTGTATTTTTGTGAATAAATTGCTTAATTGGTGAAATAAGTCTGCATTAGGAGTTGAATTGGGTTAGGGTTAGATCCTATTTGCTGCACATTCGTCCCTTGGATTTGTGAATACTTCCGTTGGAACTAGTATGGGTATTAAATGAGTCACTGCTTAGAATTGCTTAGAGGTCGGGAATTGGGCCAAGTGGCGGAAGGTTCCGTCGCTTGAGGTCGTTACCTTATCTATGATAAAAAGAGTGGGCATGGATGGGTAGTTGGAAAAGAAAAAAATGAATTGGAGACCGGGCGGGAAGGTTGGGACATTGGGTAAGGAGACCCGATGTGGTAGTTCCCGTCTGAGTCGATTAAGGACCGATTCGATGGTTGCCCTTTGATTGAGCACACCCCGGTTGGTCGCATGCCCGATTATGGTACGGTAAGCCACTCTTTCTCTCATACGGAATCGATGGACCGTAACTTCCGTGGTTGGACGTGGTTGAGGGCGAGGCTTAGGTTTCGACTTCTCGAGCGCCAAGCCGGCTTGGGGTCGCTTTCGAGGGGGTGCTAGGTTTTCGGCCACGTGAGGACGCTTCAATGATTGGGTATGATTGGGAGGGGGTTGACACTAGGCCCTTGTGGTAAGTGTCGTGCGATCAATGCTTCCCTGCAGGGTTAAATAAGCGATTCGAATTGCCGCGCTCTCGGATATGAGCAAGCTCTTTCATCGCACAGTCACGTAGTAAGAACTTGAACCGAGGTTCGCCGTCGAGCTTGAGCCCACTTAACTTGGTGTTGAGATTAATTGTTGTGAATTAATGATTGCAACTTCATGTTCAAGAGTAGGCGCCGTTACAACTGCTTAATTGTGAATTGAGTAGTTAGGTAATTAATGTAACAAATGTTAAGCTTTCTGCACTTTTACCTTCAGCCTGGTTTTTGCTACATCCAAATGCATGTCCTTTGGAGTCGGTCATATATGGACCACGGGTAAGACTTGCGAGTACCTTCCGTACTCAGGCTTCGCTTGTGGTTTTGCAGTGAGGATCCAGAGGGTGTGAGTTCTGCCCCTCGCCTATCGGTGACCAAGGCGGGCACCGAGTAGAGGCCGTTGCAGGCGCGCCGAGGTGTTCAGGGCATGACACTTCCGGGGTGTATTACTTTTGTTGTATAGGATAGTTGGCTTACTTTTGTAAACTGTTGCACTTTTATTTCTGTATTGGAGCCTGTCGGCTCTTCGCTTCCTGTTTGTTTGGTCGTCTTTGGGCTTCCGTGTGCCGTGTGTGTTTTGTTGCTTCCGCGTTTCATGCGTCTCTGGTAGTGAGTTTGGGCCCGATGCCCCTTTGTGGGAACTGTTGTGATATGACTTGGGAACCGGTATGTGGGGATCCTGGGCGAGTTTCGGATCGCATACCGGGGGAATACCGGGGTTGTTGTCAAGTCGTTGGACGTTCGTAGGGTGGTCTCCATTGGGCTTGGGTAATAGTATCAGGATCACCTTCGGTGATTTGTTGCTAGGATCCAAATCCGACGGGAACAACCGATCATCCAACAACTCGAGGACGATCTGGGCGGCTCCTCTCACAGGTTGGTATCAGAGCAAGGCGCACAAAGACGGACCCCAACTCGACAACCAGTTAGGAGATTGCTTAGGATTGTCATACTGCATTAGATAGAAAGTCATACTTATCCCCGCCTTAGATTGTAGAGGTGAGAGTAAATTGCGTTGGAAAGTCGTGCATGTCATCTCATCTCATGCCGTGCATGTGTCATGCTGCCTTGCATCGAGGTTGTGTTCTGGGTGTGGCAGACTTGTGGGACCCCAGTGCGGGGTGCTGCAGTCGAGTGTGGGAGTTAGTTCGGGGTTTTTCTGCGTTTAGGGCTTGTCTTCCCCGTGTGGGTCCTAACTTTTGCCGCCTGACTCTGTTTGATGACAGAATGCGGACCCGCGGGGCTTCCACTTCTGGGGGTGATGGAGGTGCGGAGCGACAGCAGCGAGAGGGTGCTATTCCGCCGCCTCCTCCCAATGTGCTGGATATTCTCGCAATGACCGAGCAAAGCACCAGGAGACGACAAATCGGATCCTAGAGATGCTGGTCCAGGATCGGGTCCAGCAGGGTGGCCGCGGTGATGGGCGGGGTCGGCCCACCAGCTATCTCGACTTCCTGCACACGCAGCCACCGGTCTTCTCACGGGCCACCGATCCGTTGGAGGCCGATGATTGGCTGCGCACGATAGAGCAGAAGTTTGCTCTTATCGACTGTGGGGAGCTCCAGAAGGCCCACTTCGCGGCGCAGCAGCTCCAGGGCCCTGCTGGTGCTTGGTGGGCCAATTTGCGGGTGATGCACTGCGGGCACCGGCCATTTGGCTGAGTTCCGTGAGGCGTTTGGGCGCACCACATCCCGAAGGGCCTCATGGACATGAAGAAGCTGCGATTTCTCACGCCCGACACTCGGCAAGTCGGTGGTTGACTACTCGCAAGAGTTCAACTACCTGGCGCAGACGCCGGAGGAGGTCGACACCGACCGTAAGAAGCGGTGGTCGGTTTGTGAGTGGGCCGACAAATAAGATGCAGATAAGTCGTCCGTCTGCGACTTCGCCGACTACAATGACCTGGTGAGCTGCGATCACCGTTGAGCTCAAGATGCGGGCTCATCAGAGGAGAAGAAGAGGAAGCGGCGACACCGTGCACTCGGCGGCACCGCAGATGGGCTCGGGCGGTCTCAGATCACCGCCGAGGCCGCTCGCGCGCGTCTCGCCTCACGGTCACGACGGCCCAGCCGTCGATTGCCGCTACCCGGCCACGACCACCACTACCGCCACCGGCAAAGCAAAGAAGCGGTTCCGTCCGGTCCCTGCTACAATTGCGGACGTGCGGGCTATTTCATCCGGATCGCCCATTCCCACGCCAGGGCGATCGCCGGCGCTTCCACGGCCAGGGCGCGACGGCACCACCGCCGTTGCCTACGCCGAGCCGAGGCGTCACCTTCGTCGACGCCGAGGCGGTTCCTGAGGGCTCCGCCGTGCTAGCTGGTACGTTCCTTGTTGAGGGGCATGAGGCTAGGGTGTTATTTGATTCGGGGGCCTCCCATTCCTTTATTCGCACGGGGTTTGCGGAGCAGCAGCAGATGAGGGTCAGTAGCAGTGTCACCTCCTTTCTGATTGAGGCACCGGGGTCGAAAATCACGGTTAGGCAGATGGTTCGTAAGGCGAGTTCAGATTCAGGGGATTCCGTTCACTGTTAGCTTGCTGCTTCTAGACCTTCGGGGGATAGATGTCATCCTGGGGATGAGTTGGCTGGCACGACAGCAGGCTGTTTTAGATTGCTGTAGTCGTACCCTGTCACTCCGAAATCCGAGGGGCGGCCGACTCACCCTACTGCTTAACGAGAACAAGGCCACCTTGTGTTCGCTAAATGGGACAGAAGTTGGAGAGCTGGACTCGATTCCCGTGGTGTCTGAGTTTCCCGATGTGTTCCCAGCGGAATTACCGGGAATGCCACCGACGGACATTGAGTTCGCCGTTGAGCTTCACCAGGGATCGCCCGGTGTCCAAGCGATCAGATCAATGCCACCCAATGAATTGGTCGAGCTGAAGATTCACCGAAAGGGTTGATGGACAAGGGTTTCATTCGCCCGAGCTCCTCGCCTTGGGGCTGTTCGGCTCTATTTGTGACCAAGAAGGATGGTTCTCTATGCCTCTGCGTTGATTACCGTCCCTTGAATGCGGTTACTATCAAGAACAAGTACCCTCTGCCTCGGATTGATATCCTGCTCGATCGCCTTGTTGGTGCCCGAGTATTTTCCAAGATTGATCTGCGCTCGGCTACCATCGATTAAGATCCGAGCCGAGGACATCCCGAAGATCGCTTTCTCCACTGTGATACGGGCTCTACGAGTATACCGTGATGTCGCTCGTTCGATTTAACGCACCGCGTATTTTATGTATCCGATGAACTCCATATTTATGGAAGAGCCGATTCTTTTGTCGCCATCTTCATCGATGATATTTTGATATATTCACCAATGAGGAAGAGCACGCCAGACACCTTCGCATTGTCCTCGCGACTCAGTGAGCATCGCTGTATCAGATAAGTTCGGCAAGTGCGAAGTTCGGGCCGAGGGAAGTGTCATTCTTGGGACACGCCCTTTCGAGCGTGGCGTGGCGATTGACTCGAGCAAGGTACAGGATGTACTCAAATGGGAGCAGCCCAAGATCACACGACGTCCGCTTTTCTTGGACTAGCCGGGTATTATCGCCCGTTTCATCCAAGACTTCTCAAAGATTGGCGGCCGATGACCGAGCCGCTCAAGAAGGGGTTGAGTTCAGATGGTCGGCCGACCGAGAGTGCCTTCCAGACGCGGCAAGCAACGTCGACTACAGCCTCTGTCCTCACTCACCGATATCCACAAATTCCTTTTGATGTGTATTGCGATGCGTCAGGCATTGGGCTTGGTTGTGTGCTTATGCAAGAAGGCCGAGTCGTTGCTTCACGATCTCGGCAGCTTGAAGCATCATGAGGAGCACTACCCCACCCACGATTTGGAGCTTGCGCAGTTGGTGCATGCCTTGAAGATCTGGCGCCACTATCTCTTGGGAACAAGTGCAATATTTATATCGATCACAAAGTCTCAAGTACATCTTCACCCAGCAGATCTGAACATGAGGCAACGAAGATGGCTTGAACTGATCAAAGATTACAAACCGAGGTGCATTACCACCCGGGAAGGCGAATGTGGTAGCCGACGCGTTGAGTCGCAAAGCTCAATGCAACCGCCTTACTCTCCAGCCCCGAGTGCTTCCTCTCAGGCCGAATTCCGTAGACTCGGCTTGGAGATGGGCGAGTAGGATTCATAGCTAATCTCGAGTTGAGATCTACATTGCTCGATCAGATTCGAGAGGCGCAGACGAAGGATGAAGAAGTTTCCCAAATCCGGATAAAGTGAATTTGGGGCAAGCTGCTGAAGTTTCGCCTAGATGATCGAGGAACCTTGTGGTTCGGAGACCGCATAGTTGTCCCCGATGACCAGGAGTTGAAGCGAAGGATTCTTGATGAGGCGCATAACTCCTTGCTTACCATTCACCCGGCAGAACAAGATGTATCAAGACCGAGGCGGCAGTTTTGGTGGACTCGTATGAAGCGCCGAAGTCGCCGCTATGTGTCGGAGTGCGACGTCTGCAAGCGGGTGAAGGCCGAACACCTCAAGCCACCGGTACCCTTCAAATTTCTTCCTATTCCGGTTTGGAAGTGGGAGGATGTTGCCATGGATTTCATTACGGCCTGCCGACCACTTCCTCGTGCCATGACTCGATTTGGGTAATCATCGATCGATCGACGGTCTCACGCGACTTCTTGGCCGCTTGCACCAAGTATCGAGTCAAGAAGTATGCGGACTTATATATCTTCCGGATCGTAAGTCCGCATGGAGTGCCCAAGCGGATAGTTTCGCATGAGGTTCTCGCTCACTTCTCAGTCGAGAAGCCTCGCATGAGGCCTTGGGCACGAATCGCTTACAGCCAAAGATACCACCCTCGGGATCGACTGGTCGGACCGAGAGGGTCAATCGATCCTCGAAGATATGTTGAGGGCTTGTATCTTGTCCTACTGAAGAAGTGGGAAGAGTGTCTCCCGTCTGCCGAGTTTGCGTGCAACAACAAATACCAAACCAAAGATCAAGATGTCTCCATTCAAGCACTCTATGGTCGTAGCTGCCGGGCACCTTTGAACTGGTCCGAGAGTGGCGAGCGTTCATTCCTCGGCCTCGAACTAGTCATGGAAGCAGAAGAAAAAGTGAGCACCATTCGGGAGAACCTGAGGGTAGCACAGTCGCGACAGAAGAGCTATGCCGATCGTCGTAGGAGACCCCTCTCCTTCGATATTGGCGACTTCGCCTATCTGAAGGTATCTCCTCTTCGAGGCACTCGTCGGTTTGGAATCAAAGGAAGCGGCACTCGATACATCGGACCGCTCCGAGTCCTTGAGAAGCGGGTCGTTGCATATCGCCTAGAGCTTCCTCCGTCGCCGAGATGGTCCACAATGTCTTCCATATCTCCCGATTGAAGAAGTGTCTCCATACTCCTTTCGAGTCACTTGAAGTGGATGACCTCGGGTTGCGCCGAACCGGATCTATCCTATCGAGAGCATCCAATTCGGGTTTTGGAAGAAGCGAACGCAAGACTCGACGAAGAACTCTCAAGTTCTATAAAATTCAGTGGAGTAATCATACCGAGGATGAGGCTACTTGGGAGCCCGAAGATCGCTTAAGGACCGAGTACTCCTGAATTCTTCGATGCCATGTAAGTGCGAGCGTACAATTCCCAAGGTTTAGAGCATGTCCGTTAGGGTCCTAACCCGTGTGTGCGTTCGCTCAATCTCGGGCGAGATTCCTTTAAGGGGAGGGTTTGTCAAGTCCCCAAGTTCGAAAAGTGCTTTGGGACATCCGGAGTATCCGGATCTACATCCGAGTGTCCGGATCCAACCCGAAATGTCCGGATAAATGTCCGAGTATCTGGATTGGGCTGACTGCGCCCCAACCGGAGTGTCCGGATCAATGTCCGGAGTGTCCGGTTGATCAGATTGAAGACCCCAACCCGAGTCTCCGGGTTGAGCGTCCGGAGAGTCCTGATGGTGCGGGATTTTGTATAAAAGTCCCGTTTCTTGACTCCCCACCTCATTTCTTCTCCCCATTTGGTTCCCCACCCGTGTGAGCTCGTTCCTCCACCCTAGCTCCTCTCCCATGAGCTTCCACCTGGCCGGTGACCCTCCCGTGGCTCCTCCCACGGCTCCTCCATCCCCTGAACTCCTCCTCAAGCCGGCATCCTCCATCCTCCACCCGGCATTGCTTCTCCTCCATCTTCCTTGGAGGTAGGTCTATCTCTTGGGAGTAGATTCGTGGGATTCTTGGGTTCTAGGGTCATCAATGGTGGGAGTTAGAGCTTAGGTTTAGATTTGAAGTTTCGGAGTTGAATCTTGAGCTCTAGGGTTTTGGGTGTAGTGATCCTAGGGTTAGTGTGGGGCTTGGATTGATGAATGTGGGTGCTAGTGTGGTTGATCGGGTAGTAGTAGCGCCGATCCAAGGGTCGTTTGGAGTTGGTTAGTGGTTTCATGGGCTAGTGTCGTTCCTCATGGAGTTGGGTTAGCTATAAGCTTCTTCGGCCTTGCCACGTGTAGGAAAGTCATAGATCGGGTCCCCGTGATGCCGTTGGACTTGGCGGCACCTCGATCCGTCGAGCTATTGGGTAAAACTCGCCAGGTCGAAGTGTCCGACACCACGTCCCGAGTGTCCGCTTCTGCCGAGTATCCGGACCGAATGGGCCGGAGAGTCCGGATTGTCCGAGAGTCCGGATCAAATACCCGAATCGTCCGGTTAGGCCGGTCTGTCGGTTGAGTCGAGTTGTCCGGCTATGCGTTGTTTCTTCTGGGTTTTTCGCTTGTACTTGCTCATATGCATTGCATGCATTTTAATTGTGCATTGTACTCGTGTAGAGAACGATCCCGCGGCCAGCGTGGTCGTGGTTGAGGGAGTTGCCGACGGGCAAATCATTGTCGATCCACCAAATAGAAGAACAAGGCAAGCACCTATGCATCTTGAACCTATATTAATTGTATTTTTGTGAATAAATTGCTTAATTGGTGAAATAAGTCTGCATTAGGAGTTGAATTGGGTTAGGGTTAGATCCTATTTGTCGCACATTCGTCCCTTGGATTTGTGAATACTTCCGCTGGAACTAGTATGGGTATTAAATGAGTCACCGCTTAGAATTGCTTAGAGGTCGGGAATTGGGCCAAGTGGCGGAAGGTTCCGCCGCTTGAGGTCGTTACCTTATCTATGATAAAAGAGTGGGCATGGATGGGTAGTTGGAAAAGAAAAATGAATTGGAGACCCAAGGCGGGAAGGTTGGGACATTGGGTAAGGAGACCCGATGTGGTAGTTCCGTCTGAGTCGATTAAGGACCGATTCGATGGTTGCCCTTTGATTGAGCACACCCGGTTGGTCGCATGCCCGATTATGGTACGGTAAGCCACTCTTTCTCTCATACGGAATCGATGGACCGTAACTTCCTCGTGGTTGGACGTGGTTGAGGGCGCAGGCTTAGGTCGACTCTCGAGCGCCAAGCCGGGCTTGGGGCTGCTCGAGGGTGCTAGGTTTTCGGCCACGTGAGGACGCTTCAATGATTGGGTATGATTGGGAGGGTTGACACTAGGCCCTTGTGGTAAGTGTCGTGGCGATCAATGCTTCCTCGCAGGTTAAATAAGCGATTCGAATTGCCGCGCTCTGATATGAGCAAGCTCTTTCATCGCACAAATACGTAGTAAGAACTTGAACCGAGGTTCGTCGAGCTTGAGCCCACTTAACTTGGTGTTGAGATTAATTGTTGTGAATTAATGATTGCAACTTCATGTTCAGAGTAGGCGCCGTTACAACTGCTTAATTGTGAATTGAGTAGTTAGGTAATTAATGTAACAAATGTTAAGCTTTCTGCACTTTTACCTTCAGCCTGGTTTTTGCTACATCCAAATGCATGTCCTTTGGAGTCGGTCATATATGGACCACGGGTAAGACTTGCGAGTACCTTCCGTACTCAGGCTTCTGCTTTGTGGTTTTGCGGTGAGGATCCGTAGGGTGTGAGTTCTGCCCCTCATCGCCTATCGGTGGCCAAGGGCACCGAGTAGAGGCCGTTGCGCGTGTGCGCCCGGAGGTGTTCAGGGCATGACACTTCCGGGGTGTATTACTTTTGTTGTATAGGATAGTTGGCTTACTTTTGTAAACTGTTGCACTTTTATTTCTGTATTGGAGCCTGTCGGCTCTTCGCTTCCTGTTTGTTTGGTCGTCTTTGGGCTTCCGTGTGCCGTGTGTGTTTTGTTGCTTCCGCGTTTCATGCGTCTCTGGTAGTGAGTTTGGGCCCGATGCCCCTTTGTGGGAACTGTTGTGATATGACTTGGGAACCGGTATGTGGGGATCCTGGGCGAGTTTCGGATCGCATACCGGGGGAATACCGGGGTTGTTGTCAAGTCGTTGGACGTTCGTAGGGTGGTCTCCATTGGGCTTGGGTAATATCATAAGGATCACCTCCGGTGATTTGTTGCTAGGATCCAAATCCGACGGGAACAACCGATCATCCAACAACTCGAGGACGATCTGGGCGGCTCCTCTCACAGGTTGGTATCAGAGCAAGGCGCACAAAGACGGACCCCAACTCGACGACCAGTTAGGAGATTGCTTAGGATTGTCATACTGCATTAGATAGAAAGTCATACTTATCCCCGCCTTAGATTGTAGAGGTGAGAGTAAATTGCGTTGGAAGTCGTGCATGTCATCTCATCTCATGCCGTGCATGTGTCATGCTGCCTTGCATCGAGGTTGTGTTCTGGGTGTGGCAGACTTGTGGGACCCCAGTGCGGGGTGCTGCAGTCGAGTGTGGGAGTTAGTTCGGGGTTTTTCTGCGTTTAGGGCTTGTCTTCCCCGTGTGGGTCCTAACTTTTGCCGCTCGACTGCTTTGATGACAGAATCACGGACCGCGGGGCTTCCACTGGGGTGATGGAGGTGCGAGCGACGCAGCCGAGAGGGTGCTATTCCGCCGCCTCCTCCCAATGTGCTGGATATTCTCGCAGCCGACCGAGCAAAGACCAGGAGACGACAAATCGGATCCTAGAGATGCTGGTCCAGGATCGGGTCCAGCAGGATGGCCGCGGTGATGGGCGGGGTCGGCCCACCAGCTATCTCGACTTCCTGCACACGCAGCCACCGGTCTTCTCACGGGCCACCGATCCGTTGGAGGCCGATGATTGGCTGCGCACGATAGAGCAGAAGTTTGCTCTTATCGACTGTGGGGAGTTCCAGAAGGCCCACTTCGCGGCGCAGCAGCTCCAGGGCCCTGCTGGTGCTTGGTGGGCCAATTCGCGGGTGATGCAGCCTGCCGGGCACCAGTTTCCCAAAATTCAGAAAAATTGGAAGTGGAATATTCCAGAGAATATTCCCTCCTTTTCCAATTTCCCCATTTTCGAATTTCGGATGCTCATAACTTCTCCGTCCGAACTCCGATTGACTCCATTCAAATTTCTAAATTCATCTAAAATCAAGATCTTCCTGCCAGTATAACTTTTATAATTTTTAGATTTTATTTATTTTCTTTTATTTATTTATTGTCTCGTCTTGCGCGTAGTCGACGATTCCGCCGAGTCCGCCGACCCCGCCGCCGGACTTCAAAGAGTTCAACCTTCTCGCTGTGATCGAAGGCAAGTCTCCTTGACGCATGTTGATCCTACAATTTATAAATGTTTTACCATGTTTTACAAATTGCATTGCTAATTACATAAAATGATGATGTTAAACGTTAAGTTGTTAGTTATACCTGTTGTTTATACCTCCTTGAGATTTGCTATCCATGACCCTTTGTCGACCTAGAACAGGGATCCACCATAATAAATATTCTTTAATAAAATACATTTTGATGGGGAAAATGACTATTTAGCAGGTAGTTTGAATAGAGTAAATCGGGGGCAATGTAACTTGGAGACGGATGAATATTAGTGATAATGGGAGGATTGTTATTATGAAATTGATTTATGGTGGTGATCATTTAACTGTTGAGAAGTGGGATTGTGATAGTAGTTCACAACATAATGAGTATGGATTGGGGTGAAATGCAAATTGGAGCTAGATGAATATTAGAGTTGATGTGGGACTTATAATCATAAAGTTGACCTACGAATGGTAGTCCATATATTTCGGTGGATGGGGAGAATGTTGGAAGATGTATGATGTCGGTGAAAGTAAATAAATGTTATTGAGAGTCATATTTATAGATCAATTAGAATAAGTGGTGAATTATATTTCAGTGGATTTTAACAAGAATACTATGCGATAATCATTCAGGGAGATTGTGAATAGTCCGTAATGTTTGGTGGTTTAGTGAATGATATTATCGCGTATTTTTGGTGGATTAAAATAGATAATTTAGAGGTGATCATGTGAAGGACTAAATATATGATGCTATGAAGTATTATAGGTGGATTGTATCCTAGATGATTAGAGCTGATATTATGAAGTATTCCTGGTGGGTTAACAGATGACTTTGTGAAATATTCTTAGTGGATGATAAGATTGATCGCCCTATGAGGGACGAATAAATCAATAATACTAGTCATAATTCAAGGGAAATAGACACACTTGATTGGGGTTTAATATGATTTTGAGAGTTAGGATATTTCCATGATATGCTCAATACTTGATGGATACGATATTGAATCGGATTATTCATATGATTGTACCACTAGGGCAATTTAATGATTATTGGAGATTACAGATTAATTATAAGGATTGTCATCAACCCCTGAGCTTTGTATTTTATAAAATAAACTATTGGTGGAATAGAATAGTACGGTAGAAATGCTTAGACTCGCAAACGGTCAATATGCACCTATGGGTGGGACTTTCAATTATCTCTTGACAACTGGTGTTGGAAATTATTAGGCAAAAGGTATTGCCGTTGGTTTGCAAAATAAAAATAAAATGAAAATGATTTCGACGTGGGCGGCATGGAATGTCGGGTGGAAGCGAACCAAGCCTTGGTTCTTTTGTGCAAGTACCGCCCCAAGTCAGTTAAGGACCGACGCTTATGACTGTCTCCATTCTAAGCATAACCGTACAACCACATGTCAAAGTGGGCACGACCTGGCTAACTAATTTGTAGAAACTGACTTAGACTCACCACTCGGTTGTTGTGTGAGAGCCTAAGGAGGCATTGTTGTTGTTGTTGTTGTTGTTGTTTTTCTCACACTACGCAAGAGGGGCTTCAGATCTGGTGGAAAGAACCCTAACAGTGAAACCTCGGCCGGGTGAGTCGAGGTTAGGCGTATACATTGTAAAGGCCTTGTCATGATATCCCGCCCGGCACACCTAAGGAAGTGTGCTAATTGCATGGCATCAAGGGAATATCATGTCTTGTGGGTAAAGTTGTACACCTCTGCAGAGTTAAAACTATTCGAATAGCCGTGCCTACGGTCAAAGGCAAAGCTTGCTGAATGCTTTCATACTGGTAGAATTTGGTTTTTGGTTTCAAACTAAACAAGGTTTTGTTTTGGGATCCGGGAGCGGTTAGAACTCTCGGGTGTGCTTCTGGCGGCTAAAGCCAGGTAGGTGGAAGAAACCTGATTTTGTGAACCGTGGCGGACAGAGCCATGCGATTGGATGGAACTCTGATTTTGTTGAGCTATGGCGGATAGAGCCTGTATATTAGTGAGTGGTGGTTAGAACCTTCACTACAATATTACATAATTCAATTATTAAAAAGAATTGCTCAAATATGCTTTGTGAAAATTATTAACAAGTATGATTTGATGAAACTTGGCTTTGTGCAAAAGAACCATAATAAGCCATCTTTGGACAGCCTACATTGTGCATAATTTCCCAGACTTGCTGAGTACTTTATGTACTCACGTGCTACATTCTAATCATATCTCAGAAGTGAAAGAAGCTGTCAAGGATCTTCGAAGGACTAGGACGCGTACCCCACTCGATTGCCTGTGGGCATTTGGATGGGTCGCTTTGGCGTTTTCGTCTTCCGCTGCAGTTGTTCAGCCTGTTCAGGCCGTAATGGTAAACCTTGACCATAAGGTCTTTGCTTTTATTTGGTATTATTCTTATTTAGTTATTGGTATTCGTGATATGGTTGTTGATTCATCACTTTTGACTGTGTGTACTAGCTACTGATCTGGGACTAGTACAGAAATACACAGAGGACTCCGGATAGCCGATCCGGGGGCCTACAATTTGATTCATTTATTATTGTACGCTTGTTTTGTATTTTTCAATATGTTCTTGATGCAATAATTTTTTAATTATTAGACCATTCCTTTAATATATAGTAAAGTATAATCCAATGGCGGAGGAGAAAATCTATCTTGTAGTTAGTTGTGCCACAAATTCAATTATTAGGAAAACTAAATACTTTCAGACTTTGACAAAGAAAACTAAAAATATTATCACCATCGTCGGAAATGATGCCCCCATTGTTGGCATTGGAAGGCCATCATCGTTCTCCTATAATAATAGAGGATGCTCTATTTTACCCTGAGTCCAGTCATACTCTATTATGTTTCAAATACATTCGTCTGAATGGCTTCCATATGCAGATAGAAAATAAGGATGGTACATAATATGTACTCATTACTAAGTTTAACGGGTGCCAAAAACACGTGGTTGAAAAACTTCCTTCCTTCCTCCTCCTCCTTCTTAGGATTATACTATACATATATAAAACCTAAAGTTTATGTTGTGATGAAGACAATACTTAAAAACCCAAAAATATTTAATATCAGGCATGATCGACTAGGTCATGGTGGGTTGAATATGATGAGATAAATCATCAATAGTTTTGTTGGCCATAGCATAAACATTACTGACTTCCCTAGACCTGAAGACTTCTTATACCCTGCTTGTGCTAAAGGGAAGCTCATGTATGTCACTTATCTACTCGAAAACCATGCTTTTGCTAAATTAATTGCCCAAACTACTAAATTAAGAGCCCCCTTTCCAGATGAAAGGATTAAGTCTATTCAAATGGACAATAATGAAGAGTTTACCTCAAAGGTATTAAATGATTATTGTATGGCTCTGGGTATTAATGTAGAGCATTTATTACCTCATATCCATACACGAAATGCCTTCGCAGAGTCTTTAATTAAAAGAATAAAACTTATTGCTAGGACAATCTTGTAGAATTATGGGCTACCCACTAGTTATTGGGGCCATGCATTGATGTATTAATTCAACTTAGACCAACTGCATACCATAAAATTTTTTCTTTGCAGATAGTTCGTGGGAAAGAACCAAGTATTTTTCATCTGCAAAAATTTGGTTGTATTGTATACGTGCAAATATCACCACCACAACACACAACCATGGGTCCTCACCGAAAATTAGGGATCTATTTATGTTATGAATCTCCATCAATTGTTAAATACCTAGAGCCTACGGCAAAAGATCTGTATACGGCTTGGTACGCTGACTGTATTTTTGATGAGGGCATTTCCAGGCATTAGGGGGGGAATACCACACTAAAGAATGCCATAAAATAGATTAGAATGTCACGGGTATTTAGTCCTTAGACCCACGTACTAAAGAATTTGAACTTAAAGTTCGAAATATAATAACTCTGTCGAGACCCCCAACTAGACGTGGAATACTCGAGGGCCACATGTGTATTCTGTACTAGTCACACGATCAGTGGCTAGTACACACATTCACAATAAGGTTATCACATCTATACATAATTCAATTGTACATAGTTTTACAATAATAGGGCCATTGGTAAATATCTGAACTATAACCCTTAGTATGATCATGAAGATACTACTATTATCCTGAATTATAAGTTGCACTCTTTTGAGTTTTCCTGAAGTTCTCACATTAAGGTTTTTAATGAGGCAACAAGTGTAATACAATATGCGGGTGCAATATACTTTTTTCCCTCCCTATTTTTCCACTGGGTTTTTAGGAGTTTTTGATGAGGTATATGCATTATGCGGTATTCGTCTAATGGGAGTGTTGAGATATAACCGGACTCTATGTCCTAGTTGCTGAGATATATCTAGACTCTTGGTTTTGGTGGGAGGATTTCGAAACTACCCAAAGGGGTTATGAGTATAAATATAGCATGATATTATACAAGAGAATCAATCTACAATCAATAAAGAGAGAAAAAGAGTTAACATCTCTATAACCGGTGTTTTTCTATTTGCGATTATTCTTCGTCTATTATTAACTAGTATTGGGATTAATCTACCGCAATCGTCCTTATTTTACAACAAATATGATATCAGTGCATCCGAGCTTCCTTTTCTTATTTGATAGAAAGATGACCCTTTTGCTACTAGTGGCAGGTGAGGATCTCAATCTGGATACGTTATGTTGCGTCAACTATGGCCAAGACAAGGCTGTGGTTTGCCAATAAGCACCTCTTTCCGCACTTAGGCCAAGCTGTCTTATCCCATTTGACACTTAGGATTTGCTGGAACATGAATGCAAGGGAGGTCAAAGTTACCATGAAAAGTAGTGGAAGTTCTACTTCTACAGTGTCAGTTCTTCTACGTACTCAGTAAATATAAAGCGATCCTGTCTTGCTTGCGACCTAACTCCAGTTTAAAGGAAACAACGGCTAATGATACCTGCGTTCCTATAACTCCGCTCAATTTGTTTTATCTAGATGCGCTGCGCAGCCCAACTCAATCTAGGATACAAGAGATAAGGTCTGAACATTTCGATGTACATGCCTTGTTGGGCTCAGGCGCTCAGCGACGACGTGCGGTGCATTTCTGAAACAAAAGCAAGATCAGTATGGCTGCGGCAGGCTGGCAGATACAACGTCAGTTAGTTTCACTTACTTCTATGACACTTCGTTGCAGCAACAGCATCTGAAGGCCTCATCAAAGTAAGCCCCTGACAAAGTTTGCCCTTCATTCTACAGATTACGGATGCATCAAAGGTTGGTGATAAAATTCCCATCTATTAATTTAACTTTAATATCCTCACGACAACAAATAAGCTACACTGCAGAACGCATTATTACACACAGAATACATCGATCGATACAGCACAACATATTGGGAATACTAACTCAACTGACCAACGACCCTTTTGAGTTCTGATAAGCTCACTTCTTGTGAAGGCTACATAGACAGTTCTCCTGGCCTACATCCCTGGCGATGCAGGGAGGCTGACAGTTTCCATCCCGGTACCAGCTCGCGCGCTTCTCCACTAGCTCACTCAGGAAGTATTCCAGCTTTTCAATGGTGACATTGGGCATCACAACGACATGTGCTATGTTTCTCTCACAGGCGAGCTGCCACCTTCGGACAAACTCCTCATCCTTTGGCCTTTCAAACACAACCGTGCTACTGAGCTCGTTAAGCATGGCCCCGATTCCTGCTTCGTTGAGACGGTCTTTCAGATAGTGTGCGTTTCTCAGGCACTTTTGGACTTCCTTCTGAAAGCCTCTATAGCCTTTCCTGTTCAAGGTGTACCAGAGGAAGATAGGAGCATGACCGTTCCTGCTTCCCATGATAGTCGCGTCCCTTGACGCCAGATATTCCACATTGCTAGAGAGGGCGTTTATGTGCTCCAGTCTTGTTATCTGGACGCCACACGGCATTGGGCATCCTACAAACTTGTGTCCCGAGACACTGACACTCCCAATAGGCTTCTTAAATGTCACTTTAGGTGCCTAGTGAAGAGATGATACATAGATATCATTCGGAAGTATGAACTATCAAGATTAATATGCAACAAGTGAGGATAAATGGAAAATTACCTTCTTAACAAACGGTATCATCAGCCCAAAAAGAGCGCCGTCACAATGAATATAAAACTGATCTTGAAAGCCACTTTCTTCAAGGGTTTTGATAACCAGGTCAAGATCATCGACTGCTCCCTTCACGGTTGTTCCTGCAAGTCAAGATGTTGAAAAGCAGCAAACACAACATAAGAAGGCATTAATCTGAAAGATAGAGGGATGAACAAGCTCACCAATGTTCACATTTATTATTGCAGGTTTATCCCTGTTTTGCAACAGTTTTCTCTGAAAATCAGCACAATCTATCTCCCCAGAAATAAGGGTGTCAACCTTAACACATTCCATTCTGTACATCCTTGCTGCTTTGAAAACTGAATAGTGAGACTCACGAGAGGCATACAGGATTCCATCAGGGAATACCTCTCTCCTGTAAAACAATTTGTAAAGAAGATTTAGTACAAAAGCGACATTTCACAGAAAAAAAAGGTGGTGTATTGCAGATCAATAGGATGAGGTCTTCTCAAGTACTAACCCGACAAGAATACCATGCAGGTTTCCTTCTGTTCCACAGTTTGTAATGTATCCCCAGTACTCATCCTTCTCTAACTCCCAGAGGCGAGCAAACCAATCCAATACTCCCACCTCAAACTGCCTGGAATGGACACCATAGTTGCTCTCGATGAAGGGGTCACCAAGGTTGTTGATGGAAAAGTGCTGCAGCTGGGCAAGTGCACCATAGTCGAAATCCAGATTGTATGGGTAACCTTCACCACAAAAAAAAAAGACGATGTGAGATTTGTTTCCAAAATAAAAGACATGTGAGACTACATTGTTTTCCACTATTGGTTCTGGTGAGGCATGCTCAAATAACACAGGTCGCTGTATCCCACCAGACTCCAGATTTATGTCTACGCTTCCCTTCTTTCAAAAGAATTGATGAAACACAAGAACGCAACTGTTTTTTTATGCAGAACATAAGAGTTGCAAAAGATATATGTAAAGTTAGTGCAATAACTTGACTAGAAGAATTGATGAAACACTAGAATGGAACTGTTTTTTAATCCAGATTTACGTATTATTGTTGGGTTGTGGGGGGATGAAAGGAAAATAAATGATGATGCACAAATGTATACTGTTATTTATGATGCGTATGGTCCCCAAGCTTTACGGGACCAAACACAGAAACATAACTGGATAATTTTCTGGTCCATTCATTGTGGAAAGGTACTTCTTTTGTTATCACAATGCGCAGTTTTACTAGAGTTTGAGGATTAATTTTGAAAAAGTGGTTCATGTGCAACCTCGTTAGAGTCAGTCAAATTTCACAACAACTGTTTCTTTTCAGAAAGTTTCACAAGAAATGTGGTGGCAGTTGAACTTTACATTTCGCAACATATGGAGATGCTCCATGGCAGATGGTATACAAAATCTAGCCAGTGAGCCTTGACTTCTGCGCGCCTTTGTCGTTTTCCTCAGTGTGTCAGTAGCACCCTCGTTTAGCAAATATTAAAGTATAAATAAAAAGTAGAAGATGATTACTTATTTGGGGGTGTGAACACCTGAGTGTTTTTTTGGTTTGTGAACACTCAAATTTGTAGCCTTTGGATTTAGATTCATTGATCAATCAATTTGCCATCTGCCCATCTCTCCCCACCACCCTCATCTTTATAGGCCCCAAGTTGAGTGCTCACAAACCCAAAAAACACTCGAGTGTTACTTAGCTATCTCTACTTATTTTTTTATCTGTTTCAAGATTTATACCACTTGCATTGAGAAAAAAGCACAAAAATACTACTCCAACCAATCATTCATTGCCAATCCAACATGGACCTCACAATTAATGCTGAGAACTATATCAGAAGCAAATAGTAGCCAATTATAAAGGAGATGGCGATATACCAACAAAACGAAGCATGCTGGTTCTAATTTCGCGCTCGAAATAGCGATTTCCACCCGATTGAATCATCCCTGCACTCCAAGATGACGAATTTGCCAAGACGGAATTAATGGGCAGAGGCGGCACTTTTCTCTCTCTCTCACAATCACATAGAGATTTTTTTTTTTTTTTTTTTTAAAAAAAAACCAACCTGTAGCCCAACAACACGGCACCAAGGCGTCGCAATCAGGACAGCTGGAGGCAGCGAAGCCGCCCCCAAATCGCCACACACACGCGTGTCGCGTGATCGGGTTACCACCAACCATATCGGAGAAGGAAACAAGTGGAAAAAAAAACAGATAAGGCGTGCGTGAGTACGTACCGAGATGGTGCTTGGTGCGCTCGACGAGGGAGCGGCGGTACAGCGCGAGGACGCTGGCCATAGTGGCCTCCCGCTCGCCGGTCTCCTCGTCGTCCGCCTCTGGCTCCTTCACGGCGAAGCACGCCGTGTGCACGTTCCTCCCCAGCACGATCTCCCTCCTCCCCTCCCCCTCCTCGCAATTCCCGTTCTCCGCCGCCTCCACCTGCTCCACCTCCATGGGGAGCGCCTCCGCCGCCTCCGGATGCAGCAGCGGCGCCTTCCCGCCGTCGTTCACAGCGACCGACCCCGCAACAGCGCCATCCAGATCCACGAGCCCGCTGCCCACGCTCCCCACCATCGTCTCCGCCGCGAGAATTTTCGGCAAGGATTTGGGGCTCGGGGACAGGAGGCTGAGCGGAGGAGAGGTGTTTGGAGGGCTTTGCGGGCGTCTTTTATAGGTGACCGGCGAAAATGGCGTCACAAATAGATGCGACTCGTCTCGTGGGTTCTACCCGCGGGCCGTGCAGGGAGTGGGGACGAGACGCGGGTTGGTCTCCGCGTATCAAAACTGACGGCTGGGCCAATGGTCCGTGGGTCCGGAATGCCGGTGAGCTGTTTGAAGGGAAACGGCACATGGGCTTTCCCTAGCTTGAGTAGATGAAAATTGTTATGATATGGTTACAATATGTATCACTGTATGGTAGGACTCTATCTATTGGTAGGTGAATCCGAATTAATCTTCAAGGGTCCTCCACTATATATATAGGGTATTACCTTGTACAGAAACAATCAATCTAATAAAGAGAGGTTTTTCCCTTGTATGGTGTGCTTCTCCTTTTCTTCCGTCCGTGTGATTGATTGGCGTGCCGCGGATTGGCGTGAGTGAACGATCTCGTTTCACAACACGTTATCAGCACGAGTCTCTACCACAAGAAGCGGAGAATCGTCGACTACGACGAATGACTACTACCGGCGATTGATCGCCCGATCCGATCTACAATCAACTCACCATCAAGCCGGCATCCACTCAGATCGCCGAAAAATTCCTACGTGACTCTATCCTACGCGATAATCAACACATCTGGCATCAAGAACGTAAGTAATCGTGTATGATCAAACTCCTGTAGATTGTCTCATTGGATGTATTGATCTAATCTACTGTTAGAGATCGTTCTTAATCTGTTACTGTTCATCAAAAAAATTGTTTAGCACATTATTGGAAGCTCCATACACTGAGTTTATTTTCTAGCTTTTGCCATGTTTAATATTTGGTAAATTGATTTTTCTGTTACATAAGTAATTCTGAAAATTGCTCAAATATTAACGGAGAATTGCAAAATTTGCTAGAAAATTTTGAGTACATGAGTAGTGGGATTTGATTTCAATAATGAAGGAACAGATGCAAGACAATTGGTGTCTAGGAAAACACACATGAGGTTTGGTTCTTTAATTGGCACCCGGAAACGGGAAGTGCTCCCTCCCTCATGTGAGCCCTAGGGGCGGGTTGACCTAGCAATGAGTCGAGCTGACGGAGACATTCATTACCTGTTTTCACTCCCAGCAAATAAGAATTACAAATGATGTAATTAGTATTATGCCGCGTTTAATTGATGTTGGGATTTATTTTTTTGTTATTAAGTAATGATGGAAAATTTATGTATAATTAACAGAAAATTGCTAAATGCTAGGAAAATTCTAGGAGAATTGTGATAATTATCTACTGAATAGATATAGACCAAAACTTTATTGATTCAATGAGAATGCATGCAAAATAATATTTTATCAGTAGTAAAATCTCGTATTGCTTGCATATATGATATGTCTGACATCGCAAAAAGGGAATTTGCTATGCTTGCCTAGGATGGCAGCAATTATCTCACTTAGGCAATGGATGCCAAAATCAACCTAACAGCTAGAGCACTTAGAGATGCTATTGCCCAGCCTAAAGCTGGTGCACCTGCTATACCCGAACCCGCAAAATGCGCTGCTTTACATTTCCTGAGACACCATCTTCATCTGGACCTGAAGGCCGAATACTTGATGGAGGAGAACCCGCTGGTATTATGGAATTCCCTGAAGGAACGCTATAACCAGCAAAGATCTGTGTTGTTGCCAGAAGCACAACGAGAATGGACCCTCCTACGCTTTCAGGATTTCAAATATGTGGCAGCATATAATTCTGCAATGCACAAATTTGTCGCTAAATTAATGTTTTGTAACCAGAACGTTACTGATGTTGAAATGATTGACAAAACCTTGTGTACCTTCCACCCCAACATGATGATACTACAGCAACAGTACCGTCATGCAAAGTACAAGAAGTACTCTAAGCTTATTAGTGTTTTGCTAGAAGCAGAAAAACACGATGAACTCTTGTTGAAGAATCATCATGCAAATGCTAATGGAAATCAAGCATTGCCCGAATCGCATGCTACCGCTCAACAGGCTAGTAATAGCCATGGCCACGAAAAAGGTCAAATGCATAAGGGGAATAAATGGAAGAATAGCAGAAACCAAAAGGGAAAAGGCAAATCCCAATGGAAAGGTAAAGGGAAAGGTACTAGAACCTCCCAGCAGCAAGGTCCAGCCAATAAGGTACCTAACCCTCCTCAGCCGTGCTTTAGGTGTGGGTGTGTTGGACATTGGTCACGTACCTGTCGCACCCCAAAGCACCTGGCGAAACTTTACATGAAATCCACTCGGAGATTCCAGAAGAATCAAGAAAAAAGGTTGAGGCACACTTCATTGAACAAAAAGGTGGGAAGAAGGACGACAACGTCACCGACTCTACGGTCAAGTTCAAAGAAAGCATTCTCGGATATGGTGACTCGCCCATGGAGGAAGATGATCTCCTTGGTACTGAACTTGTGGAATTCCAGAAGAATACAAATGTTCCCCAGTAGGAGGATCATGACTTATATGGAGACTTGCAATAGTTTCCTTGTACATATTTTTGCTTTATGTTGCATTTCCATTAGTTGAGTCTCCTTAAGAGCCTCATATTATTAGTATGAATATTTATGTTCCAGCATGAACAATTGGTCTATGCTCCTGTTGAGCAATTACCAATAATAGTCAAATAAGGTGTTTTTCCAGAATATTTGCTCATTTTTGTGCTATGCTTGTCCTATATTCTACAATTTTTTCCTGATGCAATAATTGTTTGATTGTTAAGTCATACGTTTGATATAGAACAAAGTATAATCCAGAGGAGGAATAAATTTGTCTAGAAGACAGCTATACCACACTAAGTGATTTGAAAATTATGACTATCACCAGAGGCGATGATCTTATAGTTGGCACTGGAAGAATATCATATTATACCCTGAGTCCAGTTGTACTCATTTATATCTTAAAGACATTGGTCTGAATGATACCCATATGCAGACATAGAAAGAGAATGTGACTGAATATCTACTCATGGCTAAGTTTAATGGGCGTAATAAATGTGTGGTTGAAAAACTTCCTTCCTTCTTCTCTGGGTTATACTACGCATATATAAAACCTGAAGTTTGTGTTGCAATAAAAACCCAGAGATATTTAATGATCTTGTAGATCGATTGGATAATCTTGAGTTGAATATTATGATAAAATAATTAGTAATTCTGCTGGCCATAGCATAAAGACTTTTCTAGACCTGAAGATTTCTTATGTCCTATTTGTGCTATAGGAAAACTTACAGTTAGATCCTCTAACTTTCAGAGGAATCACTGAATTTCCTATAGAAAATTCAAAGTAATATATGTGGACATTTTCAGCTCCTGTTTGGCTCTTTCAGATATTTTATGTCTCTTATCTACTAAGAACCATGCTTCTGCTAAAAATTAATTGCCTAGAGCCTTCTTTCCAGAAGAAAGAATCAAATCTATTCAAATAGACAATGCTAACAAGTTTAACCTCAAAAACAATTAATGATTATTATGCGGCCCTAGGAATTAATGCAGAACTTTTAGTACCTCATGTCCACACATAAGAATGGCCTTGTAGAGTCATTATTAAAGGAATAAAATATTGCTTAGCCATTTTTGCAGAATAATAGATACCCACCAGTTGCTGGGGTCATGCAGTGCTGCACACCGCGATATTAATTCAACTCAAATCAACTGCATTTTATGGAATTTCCCAGTTGCAGATAGTGCATGGAAGAGAATTAAGTATTTCCCATTTGTGAAAAAATTTGGCTGTGTTGTATACATGCCAATCTCTCCACCACAGCATACCACCATGGGACTTCACCGAAAGTTGGAGATCTGTACACGGCTCGGTACACTGATTGTACTAAGGACTTTTTTGGCATTAGGGGGAGATAAGTACCACAATAAAGAATGCCGAGTCCTTAGATCCACGCACTAAAGAGACCGAACTTGAAGTTCAGAAAGTAATAAATCTGCAACAAATAAGCTAATAATCTGCCAAATGCCTTCATTGATCACAAGGAAGTGGAAAGATCTCATATACCAGCAGTATATGCACATGAAAGAGTGAAAATATCCTAGAAGGATATTGAACCCACTCTTGACCCTCATGATAAAATGAGGGGGAGGCCTCTAGGTGCACGGAACTCAATTTCGTGGAGACGTCCGCAGAAATAGAGAACCAAACAATTGAGAACGCTACCCATGATAGTGCAAGAAGCTCAACCTGATGTTAAAAAAAACCCTGAAGTGAGCCATCTAGAAGATGGTAACATCCCTGAAGTGATCCATCCTGAAGATGATAACCTCAGCGTATATTTGTGCGCACAAACCAATGCTGAGAAGTCGGAACACCCAGACTTCATCGTTGTGGAAAATCACGAGGAGCTGGAACAAATTAATAAAGAGATATCCCTGGAGTGATGCAGGAGAATTATATATAAAGAAAGACTACAATTGTCGATATATTTTGCCTCTAAAAATTGCTAAAATCTGGATCCAGAACCAAAGTCCATGGTAGAGTGCTAGGAGCGCTCATATAGGGTCAAATGAAAGAGCAATTGAGGCAGCGCTCGCTTAATAAGAGAAAAGTTCTTGTCCTGTTGACTGAACATTTCCTGAAATATTTCCTGTAGGATCAAATGGATTTTTCATCCTGAAGAGATATGAAAAAATCCAGGTGGTGAGATATAAATCGAGGCTTGTAGCACAAGGGTTTTAGCAGAGACCTATCATCGATTACGATAAAACCTGTTCTCCTGAAATGAGTGAAATAACGTTTCGAAACAATATTGATGGCAACAAGCTTAAACTTATCAATACAATTGATGGATGTAGTGACCGCATATTTATATGGGTCACTGAATACGGATTAAAACAATCGGGAAGGATGTGGTACAATCGACTTAGTGAATTCCTCCTGAAGAAGGGATATTCAAATAATGATGATTGTCCCTGTGTGTTCATAAAGAAATCCCAGAATGGATTTTGTATCATCTCAGTATATGTCGATGATCTGAATATCATCGGAACAACAGAGGAAATAAAGGAAGCAAGTGCTTACCTTACGACAGAGTTTGAGATGAAGGATTTGGATAAAACCAAGTTTTGTTTAGGCCTGCAGCTTAAGAATTTCCCAGAAGGAATTTTAATACACCAGTCTACCTATACCAAGAAGGTATTGAAAAGATTTAACACATATAAATCTCATCCTTTGAAAACCCCCATGGTAGTAAGATCCCTTGAAGCGGACAAAGACCTATTTAGACCAAGGATGGAAGATGATCTTGGATATTGAGCTAATATCAAGATTTTACTCATATACCTCTAAGGTACCTAAGATCTTGGATTGTTTTTTCCTAAAGAACCAAGACTTAACCATGGGGGAAAGTATGGATGTTGGCTATTTGTCTGATCCCCACAGTGCCAAAATTAAGACTGGTTTTGTATTTCTCTGCGGTGGTACAGCTATTTCTTGGCGGTCTTTCAAACAGACTTTGGTAGCCACTTTTACCAACCACTCAGAGATTATATCTTTGTACGAAGCCTCATGGGAATGCATTTGGCTAAGACGAGTAATTAACCCCGTCCAGAAGTCATGTGGTATGAATACTGTCGATACCCCTACTATTATCTATGAAGATAATGCTGCTTGTGTTGCACAAATGCGAATGGGTTATGTAAAAAGCAATATCACGAAGCATATTACCCCTAAGTTCTTCTATCCTCACGAACTCCCGAAGAATGGTGAGGTAAAAATAATGCAAACTAAGTCATATGAAAATCTAGCAGATTTATTCACAAAATCTTTGCCAAAGTCTACCTTCCAAAAGTATGTCAATGGCATTGGAATGAGGCGACTTAGAGATTTGCAGAGTCCAGGGGGAGTAAATCCTGAACCATAATCCCTTTTGCTCGATCCTGAAGATTATAAAGTTATGCTCTTTTCCCTTAAGTGGGTTTTCTTGAAGTTTCTCATATCAAAGTTTTTAATGAGGCAACTAGTGTAACACGGAGTGCGAGTGCAATGCACTCTTTTCTCCATCCATTTTTTTCTCACTGGGTTTTTAGGATGAGTTTTTAATGAGACATGTGCATTACGCGGTATTTGCCCAAGGGGGAGTGTTATGATATGGTTAGAGTCCGTGCCCTGTATGGTAGGACTCTATCCATTGGTGGGCGAATCCGAATTAATCTCCAAGGGTCCTCCATTATATATATAGGGCATTACCTTGTACAGAAACAATCAATCTAATAAAGAGAGGTTTTCTCCTTGTATGGTGTGCTTCTCCTTTTCTTCTGTTCGTGTGATTGATTGGCGTACCGCGGATTGGCGTGGGTAAACGACCTCGTTTCACAACAAAAATTTCCGGTTCACTGTGTTAGGAAACCGGATTCGTATCCTATATGGACTCTTCCTTATCTCTAAGCAGAACTGCTATATATATAGGAGGCAGGGGGTCACCCCATTGTACGTAAGCTTATCTGAGAATAATAAAGGCACTGCTCCTCCTCATATTGTGTCTCTCGCCTCTCTTTTCGTTTCTCGATTCAATCTATTAGGCAACCCCGGACTATTCGATAGCGAGGTTGTCTAACACGTTATCAGCACGAAGCTCTACCGGAGAAAGATTGAAAGGTGAGAAAAGACAAGAAGCGAAGGATCATCGACGACGACGAACGTCTACTACCGGCGATTGATCGCCCGATCCGATCTGCAATCAACTCGCCATCAAGCCGGCATCCACTCGGATTGCCGAAATAAAAGTCCTACGCGACTCTATCCTACGCGATAGTCTACCGGAAAGCAGATTGAAAAAGTGAGAAAAGGTGAGATGAGAAACGGGGGCTCATCAAATTTGTGCATGCATCTATTCTATGCATCTAGGTACTAGTAGCATGAAGCTACAGAAACAGAGCAACTATCACGTAGCATGAAGCTACGGGGCATATCATTGGATCGGCTCGAAGACCGTCCAGTACTGGCAGCCATACACGAAGCAGCCGACCCGGCCTCCCTGTTGCGCTCGCAGCGCTATCCCCTTGGCTCGGCCGATCACGCCGCCGGCGACGCCCGAACCGTGGCTTCCTGCCCGAGCGCATGAAGCGTTGTTGCCTTGGTCGGCTTGTAGCGCACCACTACACCAGCCACGAAGCGCCGTTTTTGGCTCCACCTGGTCTAGCACCACCATGCTAAAGAAGCCATCGGCTCTGCGCTCGAAACGCGCCCCGTGGCTGGCTCGAAGCCACCGTCAGTGGGCTCTGCATCCATTTGGCCTGGCGCCGCCAGGCGCCATGGCTGCACCTTTACTGTCGCCGGCCACCTGCCGCCGATGCTCCATGTGGCACGAAGCCGCAAAGATCGCCTCGCTGCTATGACGCCGGTCGCGCGCCGCAGTCGCTTTGGCCTGTCGCCGCCTGCGCGTCGCGTTGGACCGTCTCCGTTGCGTCTTACGCACCCGACAGCTCCGCCGCTCGAAGCCAGCGCCCGCACACGGCAAGAAGCTGCGCACCCGCTGGCCAGACCCGCCTGCACCAGCTCGGGACCGGCGCCTGCTCCTAGTCGTTGTTTGTTTGGACGTTGAGTCCAATGTCCCATGGACTAGAAGTCCATCCGATTGAAAGAACCAGACGGGCATGATTTCCTTTGCAAACTGGATTGGATAGCTTTCTTTGGTGCACGTGGGTGGGGGGCAAGGGGAAATTACCCCTTTGCCCCCCCTTTTTTTTAATCTCTTTTAATTGTTTTCTTTTTCTGAAAATCAATTATAGAATTCAGAAAATTGATTAGAAAATTCCAGGAATCCTGAAAATTTCCAGAAAAATATGAAAAATATCTAGAAAATTCCAGAAAATTACATGGATCTGCTTTTAATTTTCCTTAGCCTTATTTTCTGCTTTTATGAATTTTTGCATGATTTTTTTGCAATAATTGCTCTATTTAGAATATCGGAAATTCCTGAAAATTTATTTTCCGAATTTATGAATTTATAAATTATGTCATGTTGATATTTGCTGAAATTGTAGGATCGAAGTATACGAATATAGCAATCAGAGGGGGGGTGAATGATTGTGCGGAAGCTAAAACCAAATTCTTGATCTATTAAAAGTTCACCCCAAAACAGAACCAAATAATTACTTCGTTTTCGACAAAAACAGAATGACAGAGGTTCGGTAAAACGCGAATTCCTGGAGATCCAACCGTTAGATTGATCTGAAATTTGGACACAATAAACTACATTCCAGTACGAATCTAACCCAAAAAGAATCAGCTCGATCGGACTTACGAATAAAAAGTTATAAGCTTCGCAAGCTTGCTGATCCAGAACTTGACGAGAATCAATCTAATCAAAACTTCAAGATTAAACAAGAACGACAAAAGATTTATCAACAAAACTTTGAGGAACACTAGATCAATACCCTAGAAAGGTTTTTGATGGATCAAATCAAGATGAAACTCAACGATCAAAAACCAATCTAGAATTAGAACAAGCATGCAAACAAGAACCAAAACAGAAAACACTGTAGCGACGTGGTTACTGTAGCACGCAAAAATCTTGGAAGAATTGATCTTTATTTCTTGTCTAAAATACTCTCATCAAAAGAGTACAAACCCTAAAACCAAGCTCAAAGCTTGATGCGCTCAGCTCTACTTGGTACACTTTCAACAGGAGACAACCCCTCCTATTTAAAGGACCAACCCAGAATACGATTCCTATTCCCTAGAAGGAATCCGTATCCAACACAACTCTACTTGGCTCAACCTGGCCGAGTACAACTCTTACACGCATATGGTAACCCTACCATATTCACGTGACTAACACCTTACACGCGTATGGCCACCTGCCATACTCACGTGACTAACACTTTGCACGCGAATGACCTCCTGCCATTCTCACGTGACTAACCATTCTTCATGTGCACCACTCTCTTAGCCCGAACGTCCCGCATGACATCCTTGACCATCAAGACCTCAGTTCCTCCTGAACCTAGTCCCGAACCTCAGTTCCTCCATGAACCTAGTTCTAGTCCTGTCATCGACCACATTCGTCTTCGAGCAGTACCTGCACATGAACAAACCACAAAACAAATCCGAGCACAAGTCCACGACTTGACTCAAGGTCAATCCATGCAACTACTCACATGAGCATTGCATAAAGTCCACTTCAAAACATGCATCATGAAATCATCTCAAATTTCATAATTTCAAATTCAAACCATTTCAATTTTGCTCAAAACCGCCAAAAGTATGTGTATGACAGACCAAAAAATTTGGTTTGTCATACATGGGAAAAAACGAGGTCGCCAAAAGCATGTGTATGATGCACCAAAAATTTGGTTTGTCATACATGGGAAAAACGAGGTCGCCAAAAGCATGTGTATGACAGACCAAAAAATTTGGTTTGTCATACATGGGAAAAACGAGTTCGCCAAAAGCATGTGTGTGACAGACCAAAAAATTTGGTTTGTCATACATGGGAAAAACGAGTTCGCCAAAAGCATGTGTATGATAGACCAAAAAATTTGGTTTGTCATACATGGGAAAAACGAGTTCGCCAAAAGCATGTGTATGACAGACCAAAAAATTTGGTTTGTCATACATGGGAAAAACGCGATTTCTTGAACAAGCGTAAAAGCATCAAAGTCACGTTTATGACAGACCAAAAAATTTGGTCCGTCATACATGCGAAACTCACTGTTTTTGGATGTTTGGTCTGGCGCAAAAGCAAAGTCTCTGTTTTTGGATGTTTGAATGTTTGGCCCTTTATGCAAGCAATTTTGCAAGATTAAACCTAATTAATTTTTCAGCACATTATCAAGCCAATTTTTCATCACATGATTCATAGAAATTCAATTTCCTGTTGTAAAGTAATTCTGAAAATTGCTTGGAAATTAGCAGAAATTATGAAAAGTGTTAGGAAAATTCCAGAATTTCTCATACAACAGTTTATGAGAACATGAGTGGTTGGGATTTGATTTTGATAATGAATAAACAGATATGAGACAATTGGTGTCTAGGAAAACACACATGAGGCTTGGTTCTTTAATTGGCACTTAAAGCGGGAAGTGCTCCCTCCTCATGTGAGCCCTAGGGCAGGTTGACCTGGCCAAGAGTCAAATTGATGTGAGATATTCATTACCTGTTTTCGTTCCCAGCCAACAAGAATTATATAAGTTGTAATTAGACTTATGCCATGTTTAATTCATGTTGCAATTTATTTTCTGTTATCAAGTAATGCTGGAAAATTGCTGTATAATTAACAGAAAATTGCCAAATACTAAGAAAAAATTCGAAAATTTCTGAGAATTTATTTCCGCATTTATGAATTTATGAATTGTGCAATTATTGTTTATTCTGAATATTTATGAATCTGTGTATATATGAATCTTGCACTTATGAATCATGTATTTATGAATCTTGCAATTATTATTTTCTTTTAGTTTGCTGGAAACTCATGAGAATTCAATTATGCATTTCATTGAATCTAGCAGCCATTTCCTATTAGATTGCACGCAGTAATCTAATGGAAGAACCTTATGAATGTGCAAAGGTGTGGCATTATCTAACGTGAGTTTTTGAAGAACTGACATGAATTGTCAGAATTATCTCACATAGACATCAGATTGCATAATGAATAGTAAGCTCTCGAAGAGCATACTTTTCTCATGAATAGAATTGCAATTTACTCTTTATTCCAGTATTCTTTATTTACAAGCAATTTTTGAATTACTTAGCCACTGTATGATTAGAATTATTTTTCTTTTCATCTAGAAATCGTGTAGCGCCCAATGGATGAAATATGCATTGTTGATAGTGGAACAACAAATACCATCTTAAGAGAGTCAAAATACTTCCGGACAATCACGAAGAACGCTGGAAGGATTACGACTATCGCAGAAGCGATACGCATATAATAGGCTCGGGAAGAGCCACAATTATATTGCCAATGGGTACAACTTTGGTAATTGAAGAAGCCCTCTTGTACCACTGAATCAACCCGCACTCTCTTAAGTTTCAAAGATATCCGCGCCAATGGGTTTCACGTAGAAACCAATGAAGAAAATGGCAAAGAACACTTGTGCATTGTGAAGCACGCGGAATATGGAAAGATGGTACTAGAAAAATGCCCCTCATATGAATCTGGGTTGTACTACACGAAAATCAATGCACACGCAGTGTATACTTCTTTGAAGACTGTCTTTCGAAGCTCTGAATTATTTGCTTTATGGCATTGTAGATTAGGTCATCCTGGTCTTAGATTGATGAGAAATATAGTTAACAACTCACAAGGTCATGGTATTAATGTTAAGAATTTCCCGAATCACGAAGATTTTGTGTGCCATGCATGTGCCACCGGGAAATTAATAACTAGACCCTCTGTTATGAAAGTGCAACATGAAATCCCTGCATTCCTGGAACGCATTCAGGGGGATATTTGCGGTCCGATTCAGCCCTTGTCAGGCCCGTTTCGATACTTTATGGTGCTCATTGATGCTTCCTCGAAATGGTCGCATACATGTTTGCTGTCAACAAGGAATCATGCATTCGCAAAACTGATCTCGCAGATCATCAGAATTAAGAATGCTTTTCCTGATCATCGCGTGAAGTCCATTCGAATGGACAATGCCGGTGAATTCACTTCCAAGGCATTTGATGATTATTACACAGCAACGGGAATAACTGTTGAGCACTCTGTACCGCACGTCCATACGCAAAATGGGCTAGCTGAAGCACTAATAAAGAGGATTAAGTTCATTGCCAGACCACTCTTGCAGAGTTGTAACTTGCCCAACACTTGTTGGGGACATGCAGTCCTGCACGCAGCAGCACTCATCAATTATAGACCATCGGCCTACAACATCCATTCACCTATGCAACTAGTGCAAGGGGTCATCCCGAAGATTTCCCATCTTAGAAATTTTGGTTGTATGGTATATGTACCTATACCACCCCCACAGCGGACTGCAATGGGCCCTCTCCGCAAGTCTGGGATATACGTTGGTTATGAGAGTGCATCCATAATCAGGTATTTGGAACCCATGACTGGAGACTTGCATACAACCCGATTCGCTGACTGTATCTTTGACGATGACCGTTTCCCGTCATTAGGGGGAGAGAATCAACCATTGGATGAAAAATGCCAGGAAATAATATGGCATTCCATCGATCCCCGCGCATGACCCTCGCACTAATGAAGCAAATCAAGAAGTCCGTAAGATAATTGATTTGCGTAATTTAGCAAATGAACTGCCTGATCATTTTTGTGATCTCAAGAGCGTGGTTAAGTCGCATGTACCAGCAAGAAATGCACCAGAGAGGGTGGAAATACCAAAGAAAGCGAAGGTATCCCTCATCCTGCTCAGAGGCCTCAAAGAAAAAGAACAGAAATCCGGCTTCTCAAACCCAAAGTACCCGAGATCGCCTGGGAAAACTGGGCAAGAGGACTTACCACACCAATCACAAAAGTGCCCCAAAGCAAGAAGGGGAGCCGCTTGAGACCTGCACCGAAAGAAGCCTGTGGAAAAGGCAATTCCAGATTTGAACCTTCTATTGGAAGAAGCCGCCGGAAATAATGTGTGCGCACACATTGGCGGAGAAAAACTAAAGGAACTTGCTCCTGGAATGGGAAATAGCAATGAAGAGCAAGTAGAAGTGCACGAAGCACCCCATGATGAAATGGCCATAAACTTTGTAATAACGGGAGAATCGATGAATAGAGCAACAGCCAATGTCGATGCATACTTTGCAAAGAAGATTGCCACAATCATTAATCATGATCCCGAGCCCGCATCTCTCGCAGAGTGCAAGAAAAGGCTCGATTGGGAAGATTGGAAGAAGGCAATCACCGCAGAGTTAGTCTCTCTAAACAAAAGAGAGGTGTTTGGGCACAGTGCCGTGACGCCTCCCCATATAAACCCGTGGGGCACAAATGGGTTTTTGTTCTAAGAGGAATGAAAACAATGAAGTTATAAGGTACAAGGCAAGGCTTGTCGCTCAAGGTTTCACTCAACGTCCTGGGGTTGATTATGAAGAAACCTATTCTCCTGGTCATGGGTGGAATTACCTTTAGATACTTGATCTCAATGGCGATCAACTTGAAGTTGAAAATGAAGCTAATGGATGTTGTCACAAAGATACTTGTATGGAAACTTGGATTCGGAGATATACATGAAAGTACCTAAGGTATCCCTATCCCGAACCAAGACAGAGCAAACAGAAACCTATACAAGGTGAAATTGGAGAAATCACTGTAAATTTGAAGCGATCGAGGAAGAATGTGGTACAATCGCTTAAGTGACTTTCTTTGCAAGAAAGGCTACACGAACAAATGAAGATTGTCCATGTGTGTTTATACAACGATCCCCGAATGGATTTTGTATAATCTCCGTCTATGTAGATGACTTGAACATCATTGGGACGGATGAAGAAATTGAAGAAGCATGCACATACTTGAAGTCTGAATTTGAAATGAAAGACTTGGGTAAAACCAAGTTTTGTTTAGGCTTGCAGCTTGAACATGTCCAAGGCGGAATCTTGGTACACCAATCTTCCTACACGCAGAAAGTGTTGGAGAAATTTGGTTTTGAAAAGGCATACCCCGCAAAGACCCCAATGGTCGGAAGGTCACTCCAAGCAGACCTAGATCCGTACAGGCCTAAAGAAGAGGGGGAGGAAGTCCTGGGAGCGGAATTCCCATACTTGAGTGCAATTGGAGCGCTCATGTACCTTGCGAATAGCACTAGGCCGACATTGCGTTCGCCGTGAATTTGCTAGCGCTGATAAAGGCGTAACCCACCAAAAGGCATTGGAAAGGGGTGAAGGACATCTTCCGTTACCTTCAAGGAAGCAAAGACCTTGGCTTGTTTTACAGAAGAAACAATGAATTGAATTTGGTTGGCTATGCCGATGCTGGGTACCTATCGACCGCATCTTGGCAAGTCACAAATCGGGTATGTTTTCCTTTGCGGTGGAACAGCAATTTCGTGGAAGTCATCTAAGCAGACTCTTGTCTCAACGTCGACAAACCCCTCAGAAATAATTGCCTTGTATGAAGCATCTCGAGAATGTGCATGGCTTCGAAGAATGGTTCATCACATCCGTAAGTCATGTGGTTTGAACATGGAACAAACCCCACCATTATCTATGAAGATAATGCACCTTGTGTTGCTCAAGTGCAAATGGGATATGTGAAAAGCAATCTTACGAAGCACATCAACCCCAAGTTCTTTTATGCCCATGAAATGCATAAGATGAACGAGATAAAGATGTCGCATACTAAGTCGTGTGAAAATCTCGCATGATTTATTCACTAAGTCACTCCCAGATCTTCTTTTGAAAGATGTGCTAGAGGAATCGGGATGATGAGGCTTAGGGAAGTGCAGATTTCGAGGAGAATTTTCACATACTCCTACATAAATCTCAAACATGAAGTTTGAGTACCCAACGTGAATCTTGAAGATTAACATTGAAGTTTGGGTGGATTGTACTCTTTTCCTTAAGTAAGTTTTTCATTGAAGTTTTCTTACATAAGGTTTTTGATGAGGCAATCCGTGCAACACAAAGATGCGTGTCTTTGTGTACTCTTTCTCCAATTATTTTTCCCACTGGGTTTTTATGGAGTTTTAATGAGGCATATGCATCTCGCGGTGAAGAGTCCAAGGGGGAGTGTTAGGAAACCGGATTCGTATCCTATATGGACTCTTCCTTATCTCTAAGCAGAACCGCTATATATATAGGAGGCAGGGGGTCACCCCATTGTACAGAAGCATACAGAATAATAAAGCAGACCCGTTCCTCCTCATATTGTGTCTCTCGCCCTCTCTTTCTGTTCTCCAGTTCAATCTATTAGGCAACCCCGGACTATTCAATAGCGAGATTGTCTAACACACTGTACTTGCCCGTTCCCTGCTCCGTCAGGGTGTCAGGACAACATGGGGAGCCAAATCGGATAGCATGTCAGGTCACGTTACACTCGTGTGGCGATGAGATGCAGGGCTACCGGTGATCGGTGACTGTGGGAGTGTGCGGTAGTAGCTCGATGGGCATGGATTCCACGCGGCAGCGGCGTGGTCGTGTCTCGCATGGAGAATCTGGAGACGAAACAGGGAATGATTTTTAGGGTTCCTTGATGAGACAATAAATTATACGGACCACATGATATTTGGTCCATGGAGTAAAGGAGTATAGATCCACCTGTTGGGCAATAGAGACGGAGATTGGTGGAACACCCTCACACCTATTTCCTTCGATGGAGATATGTTTTTCTTGTTCGCAATCTCGTGACTGTGATAAAAAAATTAAACCTATCTCCGCTAACTAATAAGGAATTCCCCAGCTTGGAAGAGAGTCTCATTGTCAATCGCCATCCCTACTCCGTGGGAGCATGGTTCAACATCTCACCAAGGTTTCGGTTATCTTGGCCAAAATTTTGTTCTCAGTCGGGACCGAGATCCTAAATCTCGGCCAAATAAAAAAACTAAAAAATTCAAAATGCTACATTACTTATAAAATCTCAGTGAGATCTCGGCAATTTCCGGTAAAATCTCAGGCATTTTGATCGGATTTTAATTTTTGTGGGTCGGATTTGATTAGATTTGTGGTCAAGACTATGCACAAATTTTTTTTAAAAAAAATTGACGTGTTTTTGAATATTTTTCAAAAGTTCAAAAGTTGATCGAGATCTCGGTTATTTCGGTCGAAATCTCGGAAATCAAAATAGGATTTAAAATTGGTTTTGGGATTTCATCCAGATTTTATTTAAAATTTTAAGATCTCATTAAAATTTTGAATTACAGTTATCTTCATAATATATACCAAAAACGAAATTTGAAACTTTGCATGAGTCAGTGTTTCCGTCGGTCCACCGTGCATGGAGCGCACGTGCGGGGCTTATCTTTAAGACTCGGCTTGATTATTTTTATTCAGCGCTTGGATGGCTCCTGCCTTGGCAGATTGATGATTTATTTTTAATTAGCACGGATGGTGATGGACGATAATCAAGGTTTCAAATTTTGTTTTTCGGATCTTCAGAGCGATTAAATTATAAAATTTTAATGATATTTTAAAATTTTGGTTAGAATCTGATCAAAATTTAAAAACTAAATTTAAAATATGATAATTTTGAGACCAAAATTTTTGCTATTTTTGACCCATTATGAATAAGCCAGAGCTAGTGCGGACATCGTTGAGCGTGCTTCTTGCAAGAGCAAGAACAAGAACACGAACAAGAAAGGCCAACTGAGCCAAGTACGGAGAATATCACACTAGCTAGCTCCCAATTTTTCTACTTGTTGCAAGAACAAGAAGGTCAGGGAGATCAACAGCAAGAGGCAAGAAACAAGAGGATTAATTGCACCAAATTAATTAATCAAGTAGCTACAAAGCCAACTAAAACAAGTTCTAGAGCTAGCTATCATATACAGGGGCGGAGCCAGGGCCCAACCACGCCTCGGGTCGCTAAGCTCTCTACTAGGCTGATGACCTCTCCATCAGGCCGGTCCAAGGCCAGTTCTCACGGGCCACGGTTCCTAGGCCTCGGGCCTAGGCCAGGGTGGCCTGAGGCCTGGATCCGCCCCAGATCATATATATTACAACAGCAGGAGGAAGCCGGCTTACACATGGAGGAGACCATCAGGGGAAAATTACCTATAAATAGTAAAAATCGATCGACCAATGGGGTGTGGCGGCTTCTTGCCCTTCTTGTAGCTGACACCGCGGGCACAGGCCTGATGCTCATGGACCTCGTGGAGGTAGAGGCTCACAGTGTAGCCCTGGTGTTTGCAGACCTAGGGAGGTAGAGGCGCACAACGCTGATGTTGAAGGGGTTGTTCTCCGGGCGACCGCGTTCTGGAGTTGGGACCGCGGGGAGTGCTCGGATCTGGCAAGGGGGAGGCCGCAGCACGGAGGAGCGCTCGGAGGCGGCGTGGGGGAGGGCACCAGATCTAGGGTGCATTTGGAGGCGACGGATTAGGGTTAGGGTGAGGGGAAGGGGAAAGGGAGGATGCCGGGTAGGCCAAGTGGGTCGGCAAATCTGGTTCTCAAAATACCAAAATCAGTCTAAACAGTGATCATTTCGGTCTCAAAATTTTATCGAAATTTACTGAAATCATTGTAGTAATTTAAAAAAAAAATTAAATTTTTTTTCTACCGAGATTTGGAACGCTTCGATCAAAAACCAAAATTTCACCGAGATTTTCGGAAATCGCGGTGAAATTTTGAACCATGTCGATAACACGTGAGAAGATATTGTGTAATCTCAATTAGATCTTGCTATGAAGTCGTGTGTTCGTGTACTCCCGTAGCAAATTACGCCAAGCAACAGCCATTTTTAATGTGTAGCACTTCATTGTGTCCGCCCTTGTAAAGTGGTCTTGTATGTGTTGTCGAGATGGCGCGTACCGTTTATATCGCGTGCGCGAGATATTGCGATGACTCACCGCGGCCCATGGGCCTGACGGGTGGGGCCGGGAAAAGCAAAAATATCCTGATTCCGAATACCGTGAGAGGCCACGCGTTGTCTGAATCTTCTGGGCCAACCGTTGTTACGTCACCCGTTATCGTCGACCATCTAGCCCCGCGCCACGTGGTGTGGCACCGAGCGGGCAGATATTTCTCACTTAAAATGCTCCAATCGGTTGAATAGTAAAATTGATGGTTACCTCACATCAAGCTCCATACCACAGGGGACTAAGATTAAATGGCTATATCACTGCACAGAAATACAAACTTAGTTTAAGATTTGTCAATAGAATCAAACAGATAGCCAGTAACCGTATATCCCAGTATGATTGAGTGTTGGTTTTTCCGGTAAAATAAGCCAACATCTTGTGTACCTCAGAGGTATCTGGGTAGAGTTTTCACACTAGCCCAATGTCTTTTGGTTGAAGCTGTACTGTATCTAGCTATAATTTAATGTGAATGCAATATTAGGTCCGGTGTATTCACAAGATACATAAGTGCTCCTATAACGCTTAAATACGGAATTTCAAGTCCTAAGACTTCCTTATTTTTCATCCTCGATGTAAATGGGTCTCTTTTTTCCATATCAAGGGATCTAAGTATCATAGAGATCTTTACATGAAGAGATTTACCAATGTTAAATTTTTTCAATATCTTCTTGGTATAAGTAGACTGTGTAACACCCTGGCACCTAATGTGTAGAATGTCACCACAAAGGACAATACTAACAACCAGATAACAATGATAGAATTAAATTACAGCAACTACACTTGCTAACTAATCAAAATTTCGGCAGCATGTACTCTCTTTAACAATGTTTCTAAGCATTATTAATAAATTCATAGCACAATAGCATAATGTAAGATAACAAGAGTATGATAAGCAAAGTTTTCAACATCAATTCATACCAAGGATAAAGACTTAAACTGTCACATAAACGATTACGGGATGAACACTTAATCATAGGAGCCAACACAACATAAAGCACAACAAGTTCAATAAAGTAAGCCATCACTATGGTAAATCTGGTATGAAATTGTCTAATAAAGTGATGCTAAGTGAAGCAGTGAATCTAGCTCCCTTCCTGTCGACGGTTGGTGCCGTTGGCAATGAGATTTGTGATTCGTGGGGATTCGTGCGAGATCGAAGCTAGATGGTAACACAGGATGCGAGGGCAATCTTTTTTAGACAGGTTCGGGCTCTCTCGGCGGAGATAATACCCTAGTCCTGTGTTCTTGGATATATGAGCGTGTTTCTCTTTTTTCTTCCCCCCTTTACAGGGTTGTCCCCTCCCGCCTTATATACTGGGGGGGGGGAGGGCACGTTACAAAGGGATGCCACCTGGCCTTGGACCAGGGGGACTCATGAGTGTGTTATTTGTCTCTGTCTGCCGAACCCAACTATCGCCAGGAGATTTGGTCGTCTCTTTCCCGACCCGCGCCCGATCCGCCAGTGGTCCGTGGTCGCAGTCGCAGTCGTAGGCTTTACTTTAGGCGGGGTTGTCCCGACGTGAAATGAAGCTTCGTCGGGAGGTAACCACCGCCTTGGAGAAGAAGTTGGGCCCTGGCTATGGGCTCTTTGTGGCGCTCGAACTTTAGGCCCGAGCACCGCCCTAGCCTACCGGCCATGAGCTTCTCTACGGGACCCCGGTCTCGGACATCCCACAGCAGCCCCCAAGTGCTTTAAGATCGGATTTCCTCATCCTGTCATGTCAAAAACACTTCTGTAGGTAAGGAGATTGTAAAGGACTTGTTAGTTTTCGGGATTATTGTCAACGTTTCCCGGCTCATGTCCGAGTAGCGCTTGTGCCCGTTTATTTGACCCTCATGGGGTATACCGAAGAATGAGTCGGCTCGTGGCCGAGTGGTACCCGCACCCGTTTACGGTGTGCGGCAATTGGCTTATAAAGCACAATTGACCCTCTTGGGGCATACCTTGGTCATTCAGAGTAATGCCCGTGCCCGTTTACGGTGCACAGCTTTAGACTCTCATGGAGCGCATTCTCAAGACCGTTTTGGTTAAATCCTCCCGCCGTACCTAATCACACCAAGCAGCAGTGACTAGCAATTGACCCCAAATTATGGGGTGTATCGCTAGAGGATGTTCGGAAAGTGCCCAGTCCCAATCTTCCGTGGCGACCGGCGTTTAGGCCCATCGTGGGGCGCACTCTATCCCAAACCTCGAGCCAGACTTGATATCTGGTCGCGACTTGCGCGACACAGCAAACGGCCCATCGTGGGGCATGCCCTAGATCTGGCCCAGCATTACGTACGGGAGCCCTTTTCGCCTTCCCGCCGCGAGGCGAAAACCGAGCATCACCTCTTATAAACGAAGAAACACTTGTTGGGGGAAAGACACCTTTGTCCCTCCACCAGCACAGCTGAGAAATCTTCGAATATCCTTGAGCGATCTTGGTAGCCTAGGGTTTGCGGTTTCGCGCCCAAAACTTCTCCCCAGAAGCCCCACTCCGCCAAGATGTCTTCTTCTTCATTGTCGGAGGAGAGCACGGGTCCGGCGACCGCAGGGTGGGAGGCCTCCGTGTCTACGGAGGCTCGCCTGGAGGAGCTTGTCGCCGTTGGCGTTCTTCCACCTCTCGAACTGATCTCCGCCCGGCCCGCAGCAGGTGAAGCCTACCCCACTCCTCGGGCTAACGAAATTGTGGTCTTCGAATGAAAGTGCATCTAGGCTCCCAAATTGGTTTTGGTTGATTAATGACAAGCGATTAAAGAGACTAATGTCTTCAATGAGCTTATGAGCAGGTAAAAGGTTCAATGTGAGATCGTCTACATGCGATGGATACCCTCAAACAAGATTACGCGAGTAAAACGGCATTACGCTTGTATTTTCTATGTTTTGTGTCGTAGGAATGCCGTACTATTAAGAGGGATGCATCTTGAATGATCTAGGATAGTCTCTATGCTCAGATGAATGTTACTTCAATGTTTGTTGAGACCCTAAGTCATCGCAAGATGCACCGGAATGTGTTTCTTTCAAAGTTCAAGTCGGACATTCCGATATTACATCGGAAGTTCCGATGTGACCGACATTCCGATGTGCATGCTTGCTTCAGTCCGGCAGTGTGGTAGATGCATCGGAAGTTCCGATATTTTCGATCGGAAGTTCCGATACGCTTCGATGCCTTCCACAGGTTTCTCCGAAATATCGAAAGTTCCGATATTTGACATCGGAAGTTCCGATGTGTTCAAACCTGAAAAAGGGAGCTCTCGAATTATCGGACATTCCGCATATCATATCGGACATTCCGATAATAAGTCGGAAGTTCCGATTTTATATCGGACAGTCCGATATGGACTTAGAAGCATTTTGTTAAGGGCTTTTCTGGGAACATCGGAAGTTCCGATATTGACATCAGAAGTTCCGATGCACCTTTTCGGCGATTGAAGTGCGCCGAGTTCGATTGTTTGCACATATCGGACATTCCGATGTTGACATCTAAGTTCCGATATGCACCGAGTGGGTGTATAACGGCTAGTTTTTGCAAGAATCTATAAATACCCCACTCCTCTCTCATTTGAGGGTTACACACTCTATTTGGCAGAACTCTAGTGCACCTTGAGCCCTCTCTAGTCTACTTTTGAGCCCTCCCCTTTGATCTTAGGGATCATCCAAGGAGTGAGGACTAGAAGTGAGATTTGGAGCTAAGAGTGAAAAGCAAGTGTCATTCATCTCGAGCTTAAGAGTGTTCCTCCAAGATTGTTCAACGGTGTATTTGTTTCTCTTGGAGGTTGAAGGACTACTAGACGGCTAGGTGTCGATCGCGAGCTCCCAAGGATTGTGGGACGCCG
Source organism: Rhipidocladum racemiflorum (assembly GCA_036346355.1). Classification (NCBI taxonomy): domain Eukaryota; kingdom Viridiplantae; phylum Streptophyta; class Magnoliopsida; order Poales; family Poaceae; genus Rhipidocladum; species Rhipidocladum racemiflorum. The sequence continues at coordinate 30,817,416 of CM070571.1, forward strand.
TGAGAAGTTTGTGAAGGCCAGCTCCGCCTCCGAAAGGAAAGGAACCAATAGTGGAACCAAGCCTCAAGTGTGACCGAGGTTTGGGAGGAAAGGGTTGGAAAAGACCCGGCTCTTTGGAGCCTCCTCAACGGAGACGTAGGATTCCCTCAAGAATCCGAACTCCGGGAACAAATCCGCGTCTTTATCTTCTTTACTTAAGCTTGTTTCCTTATTTAGTTGATATAACGTTCTTAGATTGCATTCCAAGTTCTTTACTCTCAGTTATTAATTGCCCGTGTCCAAAGTCGATCGGACATTCCGAATCGTATCGGTTCGATTATATCGGAAGTTCCGATCCAATACCGGAAGTTCCAATACTCTTTCCGCTGCGACAAATTTAGTTTAAATTTTAAATTGCCTATTCACCCCCCCCTCTAGGCAACTTTCTCATCTTTTCAATTAGTATCAGAGCTTGACCTTCTCGAAGGCTTAACCGCTTGAAGGGAACGTGATGGCCAACACAGGATTGAAGGTTGTTGTGTCGGGGGAAGAAGGTAGTCCAAAAGCCGGACATGGAACTCCCGCGAAGACCAAGGAAGGTGACACTTCAACGTCATCGCAGGGAGCTCAAATTCCTTTTAATTACGAAAAATTGAATACTTCTTCTTCGCATTCCTATATTATCAGATTCTCCGGCGCACCATTTTTCGATGGCACGTACTATTCCGCTTGGAGGCACAAGATGAAAATGCATTTGATGTCTCTCCATCCTAGTGTGTGGAAGATTGTGTGTACAGGTTTAGACATGCCTAAGACGACATGGAGCTTACACCGCAACAAGAACAAAACATCCACCGTAATGCTCAAGCCGCGAGTGTTTTGCTTGGAGCTTTGAGTCCCGAAGAATTCAACAAGGTTGATGGTCTAGAAGAAGCCAAAGAGATATGGGACACACTCCAAGTAGCTCACGAAGGAACATCAAGTGTGAGGGAATCAAGGATTGAGTTACTTGAAGGAAAGTTGGGGAGGTTTGTCATGAACGATGATGAAACTCCGCAACAAATGTATGATCGCTTGATGATCCTTGTGAACAAGATCCGAGGGCTTGGAAGCAAGGACATGACGGACCACGTCGTGGTGAAGAGGATGTTGAGAGCCTTTGCTCCAAGGAATTCGACTCTCGTAACACTTATACGAGAGCGAAAAGATTTCAAAAGGCTTACTCCTAATGATGTGCTAGGAAGAATTCTATCACATGAGCTTATGGAGGAAGAAGCAAAAGAAGTGAAGAACCTTGCCAAGCAAAGCTCAAGCTCAAGACCGAAGCAAATAGCTTTGAAGGCAAGCAAAAAGGAAGAATCAACATCAAGTGATGATGAGGAAGATGAGAGCGAAGACGAAGAAGACTTGGCTCTATTTGTGAGGAAATTCAAAAAGTTCCTCAAATATGACGGGTCAAGCAAATACAAGAAGAACTACAATGACAAATCAAGAGGAAGAAGAAACACCAAGAGGGCTTGCTATGAGTGCGGTGAAGTTGGACACTTCATCGCCGATTGTCCAAAGAAGAAGAATAACCCAAATGAGACCAAGAAGAATGAGCCGCTCAAGAAGAACAAGACGTACAAGAAGAAGTACTCAGGGCGAGCTCACATTGGAGAAGAATGGGATTCAAATGACTCCGACTCCGACACCGATGATGAAGGAGTCGCCACCCTCGCCATTGAAGCCACTCCACCAACAACGTCACTCTTCGGGGAATTGAGCGACAACGACTCCGACCACGACACGCCTATTTGTCTTATGGCCAAAGGGCGCAAGGTAATGGCTAAAACAAAACCCCCTAGTAGTGATAGTGAATTAGATAGTGATGATAATGATGATGATGATGCTCTACTTTGTGATTTGAGCAAATCGGCTATTGCTAAGATTCATAAGCTATTGAAAAGAATAGATAGCCAAGAGGAGACTCTCGAGAAGCAAGAAGAGTTACTAATTTGTGAGAAGAAGAAAACTCTTGCTCTCGAGAAGATGCTCACAAAAGAAAAGGAGACTATTGAATTATTAACCAAAAAGCTTGATTTGGCTAATAATTCAATTGAAATGCTTAAGGGTTCAAATGAGTCACTTCAAGAGAATGTCATAAGTCTAGAAAACAATCTTCAAGCTCTTGAAGTGCAAATTGAATCTCTTAATGATATTAACTCTCCAATTGTTGATTCACAATTAGCATCTATTCCTTCCACTAGCAATGGTTGCTCTCGTTGCTACAATGTTGATGTTAATGCTTGCACTACTAACTCCCAATTCGTGCAAGTATTAAAAAGCGAAAACGAGAGATTAAGTGCCTTGGTAAGGTACGGTTGCATAAAGACTTATCAATCCAAGGACGCCCTATATAAGACCATAAATAGTCGGGGCAACAAAAACAAAGAAGGGCTAGGATATGATAAGCATGAATGCAAAGGAAATGACCGTGTGGTGGTGAAAGGCAAGGAATGCATCAAGTTTGTCAAAAGAAATGACAAACAACCATTGACCACCACACAAGTCATTAAGACCGGGCAAGAATCTAAGAAGCATCTTCAACATCATGCATCTCATTCTATTCACTTTGCCTCTTATATATTGAAGAAAAACCACCGTGGTAAAGTGGTTGCTCAGTTTGTTGGTGCCCACCACTCCAATGATGCAAGCAAAAAGAAGGTGTGGGTACCGAAAGTATTGATCACTAACATGCAAGGACCCAAAAGGATTTGGGTACCTAAAAACAAAGTCTAATGTGATCTTGTAGGATTATACCTCCGGTGGATCAAGTTGGGTGCTTGATAGTGGTTGCACAAACCACATGACCGGAGAAAAGAAAATGTTTTCATCTTTTGATGAAAAAGGGTCACAATATGAAAATATTGTGTTTGGTGACAATGGTAAAGGTGAGGTAATGGGATTAGGTAAAATTGCTATTTCTAATGATCATTCCATTTCAAATGTTCTCCTAGTTAAATCTTTAAATTACAACTTGTTGTCCGTATCGCAATTGTGTGAGATGGGCTACAATTGTCTATTTACTAATGTGGATGTGACCGTTTTGAGAAGAGATGATTCCTCAATTGCGTTTAAAGGATATTTGAAAGGGAAGCTCTATTTGGTTGATTTCAATGCAAATAGCGCTAAACTTTAAACATGCCTTATGGCAAAGTCTAGCATGGGTTGGTTGTGGCATCGCCGGCTAGCCCATGTTGGCATGAGAAATCTTGACAAACTTCTAAAAGGGATCACATCATTGGACTAACCAATGTTGAGTTTGAGAAAAATAGAATTTGTAGCGCGTGTCAAGCCGGAAAGCAAGTTGGAGCGCGTCATCCCGCGAAGAACATCATGACGACGACAAAACCATTGGAGCTTCTACACATGGACCTCTTCGGACCCGTTGCTTATATAAGCATCGGAGGTAACAAGTATGGTTTAGTTATTGTTGATGATTTTTCTCGCTTCACGTGGGTATTCTTTTTGCAAGAGAAAAGTGAAACACAAGGGATAATCAAGAAGTTTGCAAGAAGAGCCCAAAATGAATTCGAGTTGAAGATCAAGAAGATTCGAAGCGATAATGGAAGTGAATTCAAGAATATTCAAGTCGAAGAGTTTCTTGATGAAGAAGGGATCAAGCACGAGTTCTCCGCTCCATACTCCCCTCAACAAAATGGCGTGGTGGAGAGGAAGAACCGGACGTTGATCGAAATGGCAAGGACAATGCTTGATGAATACAAGATTTCCGATCAATTTTGGGCGGAAGCAGTCAACACCGCATGTCATGCGATCAACCGATTGTATCTCCACAAGATCTTGAAGAAGACGGCTTACGAACTCCTCACTGGTAACAAACCAAACGTTTCATATTTTAGAGTTTTTGGTAGTAAATGCTTTATCCTAAACAAGAAGCCTAAGAACTCCAAATTTGCTCCAAAGATTGATGAAGGTTTCTTGCTAGGATATGGATCAAATGCTTACGCCTATCGTGTTTTCAACAAAACCTCGGGTTGTGTTGAAATAGCGAGAGACGTGACATTTGATGAAACTAACGGCTCTCAAGTAGAGCAAGTTGATTTGAATGTGTTAGAAAATGAGGAAGAACCAAATATTGCGATCAAGAAGATGGCAATAGGTGAAGTGAGACCGCAAGAAAAGGAGCATCAAGACAACTCTTCTACACAAGTGGTGCCTCCCACCTCAAGTCAAAGTCAAGACGTTTCTCAAGAAAGCCCAAGTAAACTCGTAGAGGATGATCAATTTGAAGACAATGAGCCAATTCAACAAACATCCCAAATACCACATCCAAGAGTGCATCAAAGCATCCAAAGAGATCACCCCGTTGACAACATTCTCGGCGACATCCAAAAGGGGGTAACTACACGCTCAAGAGTATCTAATTTTTGTGAATTTTACTCTTTTGTGTCTACTTTGGAACCTTTGAAGGTAGAAGATGCACTAAAAGACTCGGATTGGGTAATCGCAATGCATGAAGAGCTCAACAACTTCGTTAGAAACAAGGTGTGGTCGTTGGTGGAAAGGCCAAATCAAAACGTGATAGGAACCAAATGGGTCTTCCGCAACAAACAAGATGAAAACGGAGTTGTCACAAGAAATAAAGCTCGGTTGGTAGCTCAAGGATTCACTCAAATTGAAGGTTTGGATTTTGGTGAGACTTATGCTCCCGTTGCTAGATTAGAATCAATTCGTATATTGGTTGCATTTGCTACTCACCATGATTTCAAGCTTTATCAAATGGACGTCAAGAGTGCTTTCCTAAATGGTCCAATCGCCGAATTGGTTTACGTTGAGCAACCGCCGGGAATGGAGGATTACAAGAACCCCACTCATGTCTACAAACTCCATAAGGCGCTCTACGGGCTTAAACAAGCACCCAGAGCATGGTATGAATGCCTTAAGGATTTTCTTATTAAAAAGGGTTTCGAAATTGGTAAGGTCGATCCTACTCTCTTCACAAAATATGTTGATAATGATTTATTTGTGTGCCAAATATATGTCGATGACATTATATTTGGATCCACTAATAAAAACTTTTGTGAGGAATTTAGTAGGTTGATGACGAAGAGATTTGAGATGTCCATGATGGGTGAATTGAAATTCTTTCTCGGATTTCAAATCAAGCAACTCAAGGAAGGGACGTTCTTATGTCAAACAAAGTACATAAAGGATATGCTAAAGAAGTTTGATATGGAGAACGCCAAGCCAATTCATACACCAATGACAACAAATGGACATCTAGGTCTAAATGAAGAAGGTAACCCTGTGGATCAAAAGGTATATCGATCCATGATAGGTTCATTGCTTTACCTTTGTGCATCTAGGCCTGATATTATGCTTAGTGTGTGTATGTGTGCAAGATTTCAAGCCGCTCCGAGAGAGTGCCACCTAGTAGCCGTGAAAAGAATTCTTAGATATTTAGTTCACACACCTAGTTTAGGGCTTTGGTATCCTAAAGGATCAAAATTCGATTTGATTGGTTATTCGGATGCTGATTATGCGGGTTGCAAAGTGGATAGAAAAAGCACTTCGGGGACTTGTCAATTTCTAGGTAGATCACTAGTGTCTTGGTCCTCAAAGAAACAAAATTCAGTGGCTCTATCCACCGCGGAAGCCGAATACATTGCCGCAGGAAGTTGTTGTGCACAATTATTATGGATGAGGCAAACCTTGAAGGATTTTGGATTTAGTATGGAAAAGGTACCACTCTTATGTGACAATGAAAGTGCGATTAAAATAGCCAACAATCCCGTTCAACACTCTCGGACCAAGCACATAGATATCCGACACCACTTCCTTAGAGATCACTCTCTTAAGGGAGACATAGATATTACCTATGTGAGAACCGAAAAACAATTGGCCGATATCTTTACCAAACCTCTAGATGAGAAGCGCTTTTGCGAGCTTAGAAGTGAGTTAAATGTCCTAGACTATCGGAATGTGTCTTGAAAGATTGCACTCATTGACTGCTGCTATTTAGCTCAATTTCGAAACAAAACGATTGGAAAACAAATTGAGTGAATTTCAAAATGCTTTTGACTGGATCTTAATCTCGGATCAATCCACTAGTAATCATAGTTTTGATTGCTTGAATGCTTGCTGATGACAAGTGGAGTGATCCTCCTTAAGTTCACATGACTCAGAGTTTTCAGACTTCACTCAAAATCCTTGTTTCTTTCTCTGTTTGCTGGAAAAATCAACACATCGGAACATCCGATCAAATCATCGGAATATCCGATGTTTGGCAGTTTTTCCACATCGGAACTTCCGATGTAATATCGGAACTTCCGATGTCTCCTCCGCACTTAAGAAAGTGCCCGTACCCTTTCACTTTCTTTTGTCCTTTTCCTCGTATCTCTTTGGCCTCTCCTTCCCTTTTCATCTTTGTGCCGTTATAGGAGATTCCGACCTCTCGGAACTTCCGATCTTCGCTTGGGAAGGACTCCATCTTGAAGAGGATCCTCCTCTCCGCGCGATTTCTCCTCGTTCTCTGTGAGGTAAACCCTAGGGCTCAATTCTTTCCTTTTGGATCTAGGGTATCTTTTTGAGAAATCGTTTCGGTGAACCAGTTCATCTTGTCCCTTTGTTCGTTACTGTCAAATTTCAATTCTTTCCATCGGTTGTTTTAGGAGAAATATTGTGTTGGTTGAAATCCGTGGACATCGGACATTCCGATCGAAAACATCGGAACTTCCGACCTCATGTCGGAACGTCCGATATAAAATCGGAACTTCCGATGTCAACTGAATGAAAACCAAACCAAGTTTGTTTCTCTCGTAAGCTTAATCGATTCTCTCTGTCCTTAGATCAATGGATCCCGATCAAGGTGGCTCTCACTCTCACCGACCCAAAGAGCTGGTAGGCGCTTAAAAGGCCAAGACAGACTCACAGAACTAGAACCAAAAAGCTGCGGGTAGAGGAAGAGGAAGAGGCAAAGGAGGCCCTGTGGATTCAAATCAGTGACCCTCCACCCGATCCTCCTGCTCAGACAGTGAATGTACCTCGAGGAGCGCCATTGCCTTCTAGGAAGGGCAAAGCTGTGGCAGGGGCTTCTCAACCTCGGCCCGCCTGCACTCCAGCGGTTCCAAGGCTCAGACAGCAGAGAGGAATCCTCGCCTCAAGAGGAAACCTACGAGCTACAAAGGAAAGCCGCCAAAGTGCGCGGGCCGAGAGCGTAACCCAGGGCAATTGCACAGTTCTCGACTGACTATCGCTTCTGGAATTTCTTTCAGAAGACTTCTACGAGTCTATCATCTTGACTAGGAAGAATCCAGTCATTCTGATGCAGTGGGTCGACGGGGACTACATGACCGCAGCTGATGATGCCACCTTCACTGAGGTCATAGCAGCGTGTGAGAGAACTGGGACAAAGAGGATTATGAGTTTTCAGCATGACTGGAACATTGAGCTCATTGCTCAGTGCTATTCCACCCTGTACATCTCCCAGGACAGAGTCTCCACCTGGCATTGGATGATCAAGGAGTTTGGTATGAGATCTCCTACGCCAATTTTGCTCATTGCCTTGGATTCACCGGCCGACTGGTCGTGACAAGGATCAAATTCATAATGAAGCTTCTCTTAGTGCTTCCAACTCGAACTTTCTATGATGAAGATGCAGACTTTGAGGAGGGAAGCACAAAAGGCATGAAGTTTTCTTTGCCTGCCTCAACAGTCGCTCGTAAAGACGCTGCTCCCAAAGAAGGTGATGCTTCTCATGTTCTATCTTACACAAGAAACTCGCTGAGTAGAATGCGAGATGGACAAATACTTTGATGTTTTTGATTTCATTTGGAATGAGATCCGCTTGATCGCCAGAGCCAAAGAGAAGCTGTGGTTATGCTCCTTTCATTATGCATATGATTGAGCGCATTACTCATCAAAGACTTTGAGTATGATGCTAGGCATACCGGAGTGCAGATCGTATGATCAAGGCCCCACCACCGCTAGGCGTGCTTCGACTAGAGGTGCTGCTTCCTCCTCCTCCACTGCTCCTCCTGCTGCAGCCGCCAGTGGATCATCCTCTCCAATCCTCCGCGCTTTGAAGTCAATCTTTGTCCTGTGCAAGGGCAATGCAGCAGCGCACAAAAAGAACACCAAGAGACTCAAGGATATTCAGAGGCATTTAAATCTAGAGTGTTCAGAGGATGAGAGTAGTGAAGAAGAAGTTGAGGATCCTTTTGTTCCAGCGCCTGCAGCTTCAGAAGAATCCGAGGACGATGATGAGTCTGGCTCTGATGCTGCTTCCGAGGAGTCGGACTAGTTTTCTCTCTCTCTCCTTTTCTCCTTTCTGGTGCTTGATGCCAAAGGGGGAGAAGAGAAAGCTTACCACCCTCCGTCTTATCATCCATCGATTAGTTTCGTTTCCAAACCTTGTTATCATGTGAACTCGGGACTTGTTACTTGTTGCTTTTTGTCATTACTTAGCAATGTTGGATGATTGTTACTCATACTCGTTTTATGGATGTTTTAATATTAATGATTATTCAATTGTTAGCATTCATATTGTTCGTCTCTATATATGCTCAGTTCTAGGGGGAGCTCCTGCAAAATTCATTTCAAAATTGTGCATTCGCGATCGTTTCCTATTCAATGCACATCTTCAGGGGGAGCTAAACCTATACTAATCTCTCATTATATCTTTTTCATTGTAAGCTTTAATCGGGTTGTCATCAATCACCAAAAAGGGGGAGATTGAAAGTGCATCTAGGCCCCCAAATTGGTTTTGGTTGATTAATGACAAGCGATTAAAGAGACTAATGTCTTCAATGAGCTTATGAGTAGGTAAAAGGTTCAATGTGAGATCGTCTACATGGGATGGATACCCTCAAACAAGATTACGCGAGTAAAACGGCATTACGCTTGTATTTTCTATGTTTTGTGTCGTAGGAATGCCGTACTATTAAGAGGGATGCATCTTGAATGATCTAGGATAGTCTCTATGCTCAGATGAATGTTACTTCAATGTTTGTTGAGACCCTAAGTCACTGCGCATGCACCGGAATGTGTTTCTTTCAAAGTTCAAGTCGGACATTCCGATATTACATCGGAAGTTCCGATGTGACCGGACATTCCGATGTGCATGCTTGCTTCAGTCCGGTGTGTGGTAGATGCATCGGAAGTTCCGATATTTTCGATCGGAAGTTTCGATACGCTGTCGATGCCTTCCAAGGTGTTTCTCTGGAAATATCGGAAGTTCCGATATTTGACATCGGAAGTTCGATGTGTTCAAACCTGAAAAAGGAGCTCTCGAATTATCGGACATTCCAAGCATATCATATCGGACATTCCGATAATAAGTCGGAAGTTCCGATTTTATATCGGACAGTCCGATATGGACTTAGAAGCATTTTGTTAAGGGCTTTTCTGGGAACATCGGAAGTTCCGATATTGACATCGGAAGTTCCGATGCACCTTTTTCGACAGTTGAAGTGCGCTCGAGTTCTGATTGTTTGCACATATCGGACATTCCGATGTTGACATCGGAAGTTCCGATATGCAGCTGAGTGGGTGTATAACGGCTAGTTTTTGCAAGAATCTATAAATACCCCACTCCTCTCTCATTTGAGGGTTACACACTCTATTTGGCAGAACTCTAGTGCACCTTGAGCCCTCTCTAGTCTACTTTTGAGCCCTCCCCTTTGATCTTAGGGATCATCCAAGGAGTGAGGACTAGAAGTGAGATTTGGAGCTAAGAGTGAAAAGCAAGTGTCATTCATCTCGAGCTTAAGAGTGTTCCTCCAAGATCGTTCAACGGTGTATTTGTTTCTCTTGGAGGTTGAAGGACTCCTAGACGGCTAGGTGTCGATCGCGAGCTCCCAAGGATTGTGGGACGCCGTGAGAAGTTTGTGAAGGCCGGCTCCGCCTCCGAAAGGAAAGGAACCAATAGTGGAACCAAGCCTCAAGTGTGACCGAGGTTTGGGAGGAAAGGGTTGGAAAAGACCCGGCTCTTTGGAGCCTCCTCAATGGAGACGTAGGATTCCCTCAAGAATTCGAACTCCGGGAACAAATCCGCGTCTTTACCTTCTTTACTTAAGCTTGTTTCCTTATTTAGTTGATATAACGTTCTTAGATTGCATTCCAAGTTCTTTACTCTCAGTTATTAATTGTCCGTGTCCAAAGTCGATCGGACATTCCGAACTGGTATCGGAAGTTCCGATCCAATACCGGAAGTTCCGATACTCTTTCCGCTGCGACAAATTTAGTTTAAATTTTAAATTGCCTATTCACCCCCCCCTCTAGGCAACTTTCTCATCTTTTCATCGAATCCTTCTTTTGGCGGGGGTTTAGTGTTCCTGGGAGTGCTTTCTTTCGGGGGCTTCTTCATTTTTACGGGATCAAACTGATCAACCTAAACCCCAACTCCATTCTTCAAATCGCGATATTTGTCCAACTCTGCGAGGTGTATCTTGGGACCCGTCCTCATTTTGACTTATTCCGCTCCCTTTTCCTACTTAAACCTCATCCAACTCGGAATGCTCCCAGTACAATTTGGGGAGCCGGACTCCAACTGCGGGAGGGCCTGAAGAAACATTACTTCATCATCCCCCTCAAAACTTCCCTCAAAGGTTGGAAGCGGGAGTGGTTCTATTGCGCGAACGTTGGTCCCTTTCTCACTCCCTTCTCCGATCGTGCTCCTGCAGTCTTTCGATGCTGGAGCGATCCCCCAAAGGGCCGCGGATTGGACCAAGTCACTGAGCTTCTGGCGCTGGTTGATGATCTGAAAGGCCAGGGCTTGACCGGCATTGGGATCGCGATCAGCTTCGCCAAGCCCCGGGTGCAACCATTGAAGGAACGAATCCATTTGGGGTTCCGGTATAGCGGGACTCAGGATCCCACCCGAGAGACAAATGCACCCCTTTCGAGAGATGTCTTGGCGGTGCGGGTGATTGATTTCTTTGCTCCGGGCACCGAGATCACCAATAGAGGTTGTCCGGGCAAGTTCTCGGCGCAGAAGGCTCCTCCTCGTGTGAGTATTCCTCACTCCTGAGAAGTCGCTTCATAGTTTTTGTCTAATTTGCGATTCTGACAATATGTGACCGTTCACTTTTCAGGAGCGTGAAGCCTTCATTTCTGACGCTCCGGCTGTCGGCCTTTCTCGGCTGAGGAACATTCCGACCAAGCGGCCGACTGATTCTTCGGCTGAGGAGCAGGAATCTTCTAAGAGGGAAAAATTATCAGCAGAGGAGGCTCCTGCTCCCTCCGGCTGGGCCATCAACTGCTGTTAGCCCCGGGGAGCAAGGTTCAGGAGCTCCATCTTCCGAGCCGGCACCAACCCCGAATGTTGGCGTAGACTTGGGCTCTCCTCCGGGTGGTGCTGGGGTCCGTAGAAAGTCTGGGATGAAATTCAAGAAGTCCAAAAGGTATGCTACCTCTTGACTCTTATTTTTGTCTCTTTGTATCTGTCCCGACACGCTCGCCCTTTAGTGAATCAGGGCTCCCTCCACGGACGTTCCAGTGGAGGCATCTTCTGAGAGGGAACCTCCAAAGTCGACTTCTCCAGGGAGGGCTGGTTCACCCGCTGCCTCACCGGCAGGGGATGTACAGGTGGAGGAGACGCGTTCGACCGCTGAGCAGTCCGGGGGCCCCGAACACGAGGAAACTGTTGATCCTTCGTTCCCTGAAGCGGAGGAAATTCACCGCGAATCCCCACCGGTTGGTCCTGTCCCGAAGCCCCCGACTCGGACAATGTGGTGGGGAGGAGATTCCAGTTGGGATGGGATGGAGGAGGATGAGAAAGCGGAGGTAGCAGCCTGAATGGAGCTGTATGAACTCACAGTGAAGTGTAGCCGGCTGGTCCGGGTAAGTCCTCCGATCTCCCCTTCAGCATATCTTTGAAGCGCTAACCCCTTGCTGGCACTCTGCTGTGATGCCCAGGATATGGGAACCCGCTCCGAGAAGAGGTCCGACTTCTTCCAGAAGGTGTTGCCCAAGCTCAAGGATCACCAAAAGTATGAGGACAAGCTAAATGAGCTCAGTCGGGCACGATGGAAGGAAGTCCACGCGCTTGAAGCTCAATGCGTGGCCCTCCGTGAGGAAAAGTCGGAACTTCAGTGGTCACTACAAGGTACGAGTCTCCTCGGGCCTGGGGCGGATGCTTTCTTCTTGAGTGGTTGAAGGCGTGTCTGACTTTCCATGTTTTCAGAGCGTGACTAGACAATCGCCGAGCTCAGGACGCAGTTGGAAGCCTCAAAAAACTCTAACCTTCAAACTCGGACTAGCTTGGAGAAGACTCAACGAGAACTAGAGGGTATGCTACCCAATTCCGATTCGACTTGCTTAAGCTGGATGCGCTCTCTGGTGACAGCTTGGCTTTCGTGCAGAGTACAAGGAGAGGGTGATCATTGCCGAACGAAGCCGCGCCGAGCTCCGCGACGCCTGTGAGCCAGTCCTACACCTTCTGCGCGTCGAGGGAGCCGAACCGGACTAGGGGGCGATGTTGTTCCGCTTCTTTTGGGGGGAGCTGACAAGATCAAGTCTTATGCTAAGGAGTCGGTGACCATGAGTGCGAATCAGGTGCTGGCAGTGGTCAAATCTCATTATCCGAGAGTTGACCTCGAAGCTGTTAAGGAGGGTTTCGCTTGTGACGAAGACAAGGCCAACGCGCTCCTTGAAGAGGTCTCCAGTACATCGCAGGCTTTACTGGAAAACCTTGAGTTCTGAGTTTGGTGTAAATTCTCATGTCGAACGCTGACCCTCATCTGAGACATTGTTTAATATTTTCATATGATTTGTCTCATTTGCACTTTGTTGGGTCGAATGGCTGTTCTAACGCTCTCCCCAGCTAGTCTAACACTCGGGCTAGCGCTTATCCGAGTCGCCGTTCTAGCCGACCGGTCCAGCCCCCGAGCGCCGGGACTCGGCTCATGGCCATCTCATCCCAGACACGCTTTTCCGAGTGACTGAGGCTCGCCGTTCTAAACGACTGGCCCAGCCCCCAAGCGCCAGGACTCGGCTCATGGCCTTCTCATCCCAGACACGCTTTTTCGAGTGGCTGAGGCTCGCCGTTCTAGACGACTGTGCCAGCCCCCGAGCGCCGGGACTCGGCTCATGGCCTTCTCATCCCAGACACGCTTGTCTGAGTGGCTGAGGCTCGCCGTTCTAGACGACTGTGCCAGCCCCTGAGCGTCGGGACTCGGCTCATGGCCTTCTCATCCCAGACACGCTTTTCCGAGTGGCTGAGGCTCGCCGTTCTAGACGATTGTGGGTCGTATAGCCCCCGGCTTGCCGCTTAGTTGAACCAAGTGAGCGGGAAGGCAGATTTGACACATGTCTTGCAAAATATCTTTTGACTCTGTTCAACGTGTTGATCTTCTTCGATATCTGCGCAGCCGCTTTGTATTATGTGCTTCATTGATTGCGCTGCGTTTCGCTTGAATAGCCATGACGCTTCGATTTTCGGAGCTGGGGTTGGCTTATAAATAGGGCATCACCGCTAGTAAAGCGATCGTTCCTTTCTCAAGCCTTCCCCCCATCTTCTTTAGGAGTGTCTCCTGCAATGTCGGATAGTGATTCGGAGAACGAAAAGGCCTGGGAGGATCTCGACTTCGTCATGATGGAGTTGGCAGAGGAGAAGGCGGCGACGAAAGATGCGGCTGCCGTTGATGCTCTCGTCGAGGCCGTCCCGGCACTGGGGGAGGTGGAGGACGTGCTGAAGGAGATCCTCGGGTGAGAGCGTCGCGATGCCGCCGCCGTGGAGGCCCTTCTTTGGCTCGTTCCCTCACTTTGGGTGGTCGCGGACCTGATCCGTGTGGCCCTGGGGCGCGCGCGTCGCGGCTAGCTCCCTGCTCCTGGCTCCTCAGCACCGGCCCCTCAGCACCAGCTCCTCTGCACTTGCTCCTCTGCACTTGCTCCTCAACACCAGCTCCTCAGCACTTGGCCCCCTCCCTTTTTTTAGCGCGAAAAAAAGAAAAGAAAAGAAAAAGCTCAGCAATGTAAATTACTGATATTATGGAATAAAATATGAATCAGTGCCGTTTTTATTTTTCTGAGTTTGATCATCTTTCCCTAAGTTGTTTGCTCTAGTCAATAGCTCCAGCCCCTGCAGCGAGGTGCTGGAGGGCTGAATTTCTATCGACTAGGGATTAGTGACTTCGATCTCTGTGTCCAGAAGTGTTCATGGAACTACGGATCGTTGTTCTCGAGTGGTTAGTACCATCTTCTAACTTTGTCTTTCCTATTTCGTGGGCTGATACAAACGTTCGGATTTTGCCGTTGGTTGAGGTCTTACCTCAAACATGCATTTCTGCATAATTTGTACCGGCACGACTCGGATCAGACGCTACGCTAGTAGGGTGGTAACCACTCGGGATTGACTCGGTCACAGTATAGTTAAGACAGATAAAAAAACCAGATAGTCGACAGCTTTATTTAATGCATGGGAGCTGGATACATCACTTAAGCGTAGAAGCGGTGTAGCTGTTCGGCATTCCAAGTGTTCACCAAGACTGCGCCGTCTTCACGCTTGAGTTGATAAGCTCCTGGACGAACTACCTCCTCCACAATGTAAGGACCTTCCCAGATTGGGGAGAGCTTATGCTCACTTTTTTGGCTCCTCCTGTGGACCAAATCTCCCTTAGAGAAGATACGACTTCAGACATTGCGAGAATGGTAGCGCCGGAGGCCCTGGAGGTACTTGGCCGACTGGATTGCTGCAACATTTCTGGCTTCCTCAAGTTGATCAAGCTCTACCACTCAACTTCCCTCCGACTCGGCCTCCTTGTAGTTCTGGACCCTCAGGGATCCGAATTCCAGTTCTGTTGGTAAAACCGCCTCCGACCCGTACACCAAGAAAAAGGGAGATTACCTAGTTGCTCTGCTAGGAGTGGTTCTGAGCCCCCAGAGCACCGATGGCAACTCTCTTACCCATCACGCTGCGTATGGTTTGAGGCGATTGAAGATCTTGGCTTTCAGTCCTTGAAGGACTAAACCATTAGCCCGCTCGACTTGCCCATTGCTTCGTGGATGACCCACTGAAGCGAAGCAGATTTTTATTCCCATGTCGTCGCACCACTCTTGAAATTCTTCACCGCGGAATTGTGTGCCATTATCCGTAATGATGCGGTTTGGTACGCCAAATCTGACTACGATATCCTGGAAGAATTCCTTGGCCTTAACCGCCGTGATCGTGGCGACTGGTTTGGGTTCAATCCACTTGGTGAACTTGTCAATGGCCACGAAGAGGTAGGAGAAACCGCCTTGGGCCTTCTTGAGGGGTCCGACTAAGTTGGTCCCCCAGACTGCAAAGGGCCAGGAGATAGGGATGGTTTGCAGCTCTTGCGCTGGCAAATGCGTCTGCCAGGCGTAGAACTGGCAGCCTTCACACGTGCGGACAATTTCTTTCGCATCCGTTACCGCCGTGGGCCAGAAGAAACCTTGCCGGTAGGCTTTGCCGACCAAAGCACTCGACGCGGCATGATGGCCACACACTCCCGAGTGGATTTCCTTGAGTAGATCCCTTCCCTCTTGCTCTGAAACGCACCGCCTAAGGACACCGGAGGTGCTCTTTCAAAAGAGCTCTTCTCCGATCACCACGTAGGACTTGGCTCATCGCGAGATGCGCTCGGCCAGGGTGGAAGTTTCGGGAAGCTTGTCCGTCAAGAGATAATCCAAATACGGGGTCGCCCAATCGGGATTGATGACTAGGACTTCCGCCTCAGGGACCTTATTCAGTTCTCGTCATTCTGTCGCCGTTGGCTCATAAAGCTCCTGGACGAACACGCCACTTGGGATTTCTGCCCGAGTGGCTCCCATCTTTGCCAACTCATCTGCCACCTCGTTGTTGCGGCGTAGGACGTGAACCAACTCCAATCCATCGAACTTGTTCTCCAACTCCCGGACCCGCTGACAATACGCTGTCATTGTCTGATCAAGACACGCCAGTCTTTCTGTACTTGGCTCACTACTAATTACGAGTCCCCACGAACTGTCAATCGTCGGATTCCGAGCGATATGGCGATGCGGAGCCCGTGGATGAGTGCCTCGTACTCTGCGGCTGTTCGACGCCGGGAAATGAATGCGAAGGACATACTTGAGCTGATCCCCCTTTGGCGAAATGAGCAGAATTCCAGCTCTTGCACCGCTGAGCATGAGAGATCCGTTGAAATACATCATCCAATACTCTAGCTCCTGTTCGACGAGGGGGTCCTGGAACTCGGTCCACTCGGCCGTGAAGTCGGCTAGGGCCTGTGACTTGATGGCGGTGCGCGACTTGAATGAGATATCAAAGGCTCCAAGCTCGGCCGCCCATTTCGAAATTCTCCCAGTAGCTTCCCGATTATGGAGAATATCTCCTATCGGGAAGGAGGTCACTACTGAAATATGGTGCCACTGGAAGTAATGCTTCAATTTCCGCGATGCAACCAGCACAGTGTACAGCAACTTCTGGACTTGAGGATACCGTACCTTGGATTCGCCCAATACTTCGCTGACGAAGTAGACCGGACGCTGCACCCCGTAGCGGTGTCCTGGCTCCTCCCGCTCCACGACTATCGCGGCGCTGACTACATGGGTCGTTGCCGCTATGTAAAGTAGGAGAAGCTCCTCTGGAATCGGCGAGACCAGGATCGGAGGGGTGGAGAGAAACGCCTTGAGCTCCTCGAAAGCCTGTTGCGCCTCCGGCGTCCATTCAAAACGATCCTGCTTCTTGAGGAGCTTAAAGAAGGGCATCCCCCGAGTCCCCAGTCGAGAGATGAACCTACCAAGCGCCACCATGCAACCCGTAAGCTTCTGGATGTCCTTCTGGCTTGAAGGAGGTGTCATCCTCATGATGGCCCCGATCTTTTTCGGGTTTGCCTCGATCCCGCGGTGAGAGACAATGAACCCGAGCAGTTTCCCAGAGGAGACCCCGAAAACACACTTCTCTGGGTTCAGTTTCATCCGGAACGCCCTTAGGCTTTCAAACGTCTCGGCCAGATCAGAGGTAAGGTTCCCCTCGATCGCGTCTTGACCACTACGTCGTCCACGTAGGCCTCCACGTTGCGTCCGAGCTGATTGTGAAAACACCGCTGTATCGTGCGCTGATAAGTCGCACCAGCGTTTTTCAGCCCAAACGGCATCATGACGTAGCAATACGCTCCGAACGGAGTGATGAACGATGTCTTCTCACAGTCTTCGTCTCGAAGCTGGATTTGGTGATAGCCTGAATAGGCGTCCAGGAAGCTAAGGAGTTCGCACCCGGCGGTGGAGTCTACCACTTGGTCGATACGAGGTAACCCGAAAGGATCCTTTGGGCATGCCTTGTTGAGGTCGGTGTAATCAACACACATGCACCAACTTTTATTCTTTTTGCGGACGAGTACAGAGTTTGCCAACCAGTCGGGGTGATACACTTCTCTGATGAAGCCTGCGGCTAACAGTTTCGTGATCTCCTCCCTGATGGCGTCTCGGCGATCCTGGACGAATCGCCGCAACCTCTGCTTGATGGGCTTGGCCGCTTCGTCTACGTTCAACGCATGCTCGATCACCTCCCTGGGAACTCCAGGCATATCAAACGGTTTCCAAGCAAAAACATCCTTGTTTGCCCGGAGGAAGGTGATGAGCGCGTCTTCCTATTTTACTCCGAGCCCTGTCCCGATCACGGCTGTTTGATCCGAGTTGGACGGGTCGAGGGTGATCATCTTGACGCCTTCTTCGGGACCCATCCCGGGCTTCGGCGCCTTCCGAGTCAGGATGCTTGCTCCCTCCTTACTAGACTCTGCCACTAGCCGGATCCGCTCACAGCCAGCTTGTGCCTCCAACGACTCGGTCATCTCGCAGCTCTCCCTGTCATAAGAAAAAGACTGCTTGACATCACCACGCAGCGTGATAATACCACTCGGCCCAGGCATTTTTAATGCCAGATACGCTTAATGGGGCACCGCCATGAATTTGGCTAACGTCGGCCTCCCCAAGATGGCGTGATACACTGTCGCGAAATCAGCCACCTCGAAGCTGAGGTTCTCGGTCCGGTAGTTCTCTCTCGTGCCGAAAGTGACCGGCAGAGTGATCTGCCCAAGTGGTGTCGCCGACATCCCGGGAATCACCCCATGGAATGGCGACGACCCACATTTCAACTCTGACCTAGAGATCCTCATATCATCGAGAGTTCTGCTGAAAAGGACATTGAGGCCGCTTCCCCCGTCGATCAGCACCCTCTTGAGCTTGATGCCGCGAACAACTGGCCCCAAGACGAGAGGATACCTGCCGGGAAATGGGACCCGGTCCGGGTGATCCGAGCGATCAAAAGTGATCGCAACCTCGGACCACCGTACGTATCGGGGGGTCTCCGGCGCGATCGCGTTGATGTCCCGAGCGGTAAGTTTTTGCTTCCGCTTGGACTCGTACGCGGCCGAGCCCCTGAAGATATAATTGAGCTCCAGCTCAGCTTCTTGGTAGTCTTCCTCAGCTTCAGGAGGAGGTTGCTTTCCGACCGCTTCACTAAGCCCCTGCCCGAGCTGCTTCTTGCTCTCCCGGGCGAATCTTTTCAGGGTGAAGCAATCTTTGGCGGCATGCCTTTCTTTTGGGTGAAAGGGACAAAGTGAGTTCATCACTTTGTTGTACCCGTCGGTTTTGGGCACGCATGGCTGGCCCTGCTCAGCTGTCGCCACTAGCTCTTCACCTTTGCGTTTTTTCTCCTTTCGCCTGGAGGAGTCGACATGATCCCTCTTTTCGTCGTGGCGTTCGGCCAAGGCTTCGGAGGCCGATGCGTAGCGATCTGCTAAGGCGAACAACTCGCGGACCGAAGTTGGAGGCTTCCGGGACATCTTCTTGATGAGATCGGGGTCGCTGACTCCCTTCTGGAAGGCGGCGATCACGACCGCATCCATGACATCCCGAACTGTGCTCTTCCTATGCATGAAGCGCTTGACGAACTCCCGCAAGGACTCATTCTTCTTCTGGTGTAGCTGGTACAAATCCCAGGGGGTGCCAGGGCGCTCATACGTACCTTGGAAATTTGAGATGAACTGCTCACACAGATCTCCCCAGGAATCAATGGAATTCGCTAGGAGTCCGGTGAGCCATGCCTGGGCCCGGGGCAAGAGAGTCACCGGCAGGTAATTAGCCATCACGTTCTGATCTCCCCCCGCCGCCCTGACCGCTAGTGCGTATACCTGCAGCCAGGCCTCCGGGTCCCTATCGCCGTCGAATTTGGTGATGCCCTTGGGGTTAAACCCGTCGGGCCAAACCACTCGGCGAAGATGGGGGGTGAACGCACGAACCCCTTCGATGACCTCGTCACGCCGCCCGGGCGGTGAGCGACGCGGGGGAGATAGGGCTCGACGAGCGCCCCGATCCCCTAGGAGTATGCTAAAGCGCCAGATTGCCGTCAGCGTTTGCCACGCTGCCTCTTTTCCTGCCGCTACCAGATCGCGTCGAGGTCGGAACGGAGGTCGCGGTTGAGGCTGCGGCGCAGGTCATCCCCGCGGGGTGGAACGTGGGCCCTGGGGGCTTCCAAGACGGCCGGGTCGCCGGCCGCCTGAGTTCGCCGGGTGCGAGAGTGCGCCCTTGTCGGGTGGTCAGTCTAAGCTTGCTGGATTGCTGCCGCCGTCACCATGGCCTTTACTTGGGCCACGATCGGGGCAGCCGGACTACCGGCCTCCAGCATTGGGCTTAAAGTGTCCAGGAGCGTTTTCGATGCGACGATATTCTGCTGTGGGGTGTGGAAGACAGCTTGGTCACCCATTTTGACCTGCAGAATGTCTTCATTGACATCACGGTCGCGACCTCGAAGGGCTTGCACCCGCGCGTCAAGCTCCGCCTTGTGGCCACCGTCCTGCTCAGCGGCCTCCAAGTTGCCGTGGCACTGCTGCGACTTCGTACGCGAACCTCCGATCACGCAGACTCTGCGGAAGTTCCAGCAACTCTCCAGGCTTCCTTCCGACTCGGCCGACGAGCTGGATGAGCCTGCCGAAGATAGCTCGAGGCGATCGGAGGTCTCGAGTGGTCTGGCGGCGAGGACTCCCACCATCCGTGACTCGGCGCCTGTTGAGTCAACTACCTGGTGGAACCGGGGTCTCAGCCCCTCGCCTGGTGCTTGTGAGCACGAGACGGGGAAACACCCCGATCCAGGCGGTGGTCACAACGATGACTCCCCGGAGGCCTCCTCGTGCAGCGGCGCGCCCGCCTCAAAGAGAGAGAGGCTCCCAAGGTCATCAGCGACAAAGACCAGGCTTCCAAAATGGAAAACCTGGTCCGGGAGGAAAACTGTAGAAACTTCGCTTGTTGGTAGCCATCAAGCTCGATGGAGATCTTCGCCCGCCTCCCCTACCTGGCGCGCCAACTGTCGAATGTTGGTGCCATCGGCAATGAGATTTGTGATTCGTGGGGATTCGTGCAAGATCGAAGCTAGATGGTAACACAGGATGCGAGGGCAATCTTTTTTAGACAGGTTCGGGCTCTCTCGGTGGAGATAATACCCTACTCCTATGTTCTTGGATATATGAGCGTGTTTCTCTTTTTTCTTCCCCCTTTTACAGGGTTGTCCCCTCCCGCCTTATATACTGGGGGGAGGGCACGTTACAAAGGGGTGCCACCTGGCCTTGGACCAGGGGGACTCATGAGTGTGTTATTTGTCTCTGTCTGCCGAACCCAACTATCGCCAGGAGATTTGGTCATCTCTTTCCCGACCCGTGCCTGCTGATCCGCCAGGGTCTGGTGGCTGCAGGCTGCAGGCGCCAGGCTGTAGGCTTTACTTTAGGCGGGGTTGTCCTGACATGAAATGAAGCTTCGTCAGGGAGGTAACCAGCTGCCTTGGAGAAGAAGTTGGGCCCTGGCTATGGGCTCTTTGTGGCGCTCTCGAACTTTAGGCCCGGAGCACCGTCCTAGCCCAGTCGGCCATGAGCTTCTCTGCGGGACCCCGGTCTCGGACATCCCACACTTCCCAAATGCCGGATTCAAGGTACCTAAAAAACTATAAACAACAAGTGTGAGTTCATCACTCAACAAAGTGTATTGCAATGCGAATCAAAACAATAACATGTAACATACATATGAATATACTTCATGACTTAAACCATGTGAAGATTAGTTCATACAAATTCTTCATTCACATTCTCATGTAATGCATCATGCATGCTCATGTTATGCTCCTTTTCTTAGCACATACCGGTATTGCCGAATGCACACCCGTCGGTGTGCGTCCTCATTCCCTTCCATCCCATGGAGGGGCCTACTCTTACTGACTCGCTTCCATTCACCTCGGTGGATGGGACTACGAGGTAGGACTTTCGTGCTCATTACGTGTGAGCACAGAGGCCCGCATCAGTATGGGATGCCTTTTCCATTGTGAATGCACAATGCAATAGACATGAACATGGTGCAAGCTATATTCGCTTCTAACTGTGACATTACAGAATATGATATTATAGATTTCGGCGTTTGGAGGAAGATTGAGGGCGGGAGGAGAAGGTTTTCGCCGTTCGAATGGTTCTTCGAGGGAGGTAAGTGTTGGTAGGTTATTTTGTAGGGTTGTGATGCTGGTTAGAAGGGAGTTTTGATGCCTAAAATTCCTGTATAGGTGTTTTTTCTAGAAGGGATTAGGGTTAATGCAAATCTGTCCAATGTTGTGTTCTCGGGCAGATTGGGCGCCTGAGCTTCGGGCTCGGTTTTGGCAATTTTAGAGGCATTTTCTGATCAGCCGACTGTTATGAAAGTTGTAGGTAATTCAATTAACTTTAATTGGACATCAAGAACACTAAATTCCATCCAACCTTTTAAAAGTTATGGCTGTTTTACCGAGTACTATCAAATCTATGACGTGATTGGAACAGATCGTGTTCAACTATAGATTAGACAATTTTAGATGCCGACTCAGTCTTCGGAAATACCTAGAAAAAGTTGGAAAATTTCCTAAGCTTCGAGAAAATGTACTCGTTTACTTGATTTGGGGTTTTAGAACTCAAGTTATGCTAGTTGGAATCCCGCTGTCCCGATGGGACAGATTCTCTGTTTTCGAGTTTTTGGAGTGGGTTGCGAAGTCATTGTAGATGGTCGCTCTTGTACGGTTTTGTGGGCAAGTTTTGAGTGTATTGTACCTTTGTGCAGGTGGTGTGACCCCGGGAGTGCCCTCAACCTCTCGCCACTCCGTCGCTCACGGTTGAAGGCAAGTGTATTGTAATGGTTGCGGCTTAGGGAGCCATAATGTTTGATAATGAGATAGTTTACACATGTTTTATGATATGATGCCATAATTGATTCTTGCATGTAATATGATGAAAATGATTTGTTATAAGGCTATGCAATGGTTAAATTGAGTTTATATGCAAGTTATTCATGTTTATGGCATATTTGCATTCATGGCATGAGGACTGGCCAGGTCGGAGAGAAAGTCATAACTAGTCCGGTAAGGTTGGTGAGAATGTTATGACTAATCCAAAACGCCATTGAGAAAGACCTACCTCGTGGTTCCATCCACAGTTTTGAATGGAAGCGAGTCAGTAAGAGTAGTCACCCTCCATCTACGGGATGGAAGGGGAAAGATGGTGCACACCGACGGGTGTGCACTTGGCAATACCAGTATGTGCTAACAAGAGACATGTGCATTACATTTGCATGTATGATGATGTTAATGAGATGCATACAAGATGAATTATGAAGTGCTTATGATGTTGAACATGAGATATAGTGATGATGGTATTGAAGACGGTTTTGCTTGTTCCATTACAATACACTTTGCTGAGTGATGAGCTCACGCTTATGTTTTATGATGTTTTTAGGTACCATGAAACCGGCATGCGGGAAAGGGGATTAGCGGCACCTCTTCACGTAGCTTCATTCACTTAGACAACTACATTTTACCATTCGTAGTTGTGATAATAAGTTTATTGCGCTAAAGCTTGGAGTACGCATTTTTGTGTGCTTGGTTCTATCGTTCACTTCGTTTTAGTTCATGAAATGGTTGAATTAATTATTCTGGACTTAAGCTGTTGCTATACCTCCCGTTATTGCTGTTTTAGATGTCATTCATTATGTTTTGTCTTGTGATACTATTGCTGTTGCTTCAAACCATGGAAAAACAAAGGAGGTGCTGCCAAAATTTTGGTTAAAGCATTTGCGTCCTTGCTATAATTTGTCTTTAATTGTGGTACTTAGTTGCTATTTCTACTATGTTTGGTAACATCCAGGGCATACTAGGTGCTAGGATGTTACACTAACATTCACATAACCACAACCATAAACATGACATTCATCATTGCTCACAATCCTTAGAACATCATTTATGCCAACTATAATCTAATTCCAGGTTAAACACAGATAAAGCAACACATCTTATCTACCATACGAGTAAACATAACAATGCAATCTATCATTGCGCTAACAACAAACCACACAGCAATACACTTGCCTTTAACCTCTCAAAATGGTGTGGCGAGAAGTTGATGCCACTTCCGGGGTCACACCACCTGCAAATACATGCATTACACTCAAAAACATGCCAACAAAGCAACAAAAGACTTATAACAACATCGACTCCGCGACCCACACCTACGTCTTGAAAAAACAGCAATATGCCCAAACGGACAGCAGCCTTCTAACGATCATAACTTGAGTTCTACAACTCCAAATAAAGTACAAGAATACATTTTCCCAAACTACAAGAAATTTCCCATCTTTTTATAAGTATTCATAAAATCTAATTCGGCATCTAAGTTCCTCTAATTTGCAGATGAACACAGACACTACCATTCGCGACATAGATTGGACAGCGCTCGGTAACTGCCATAACTTTTAAACGACTGAATGAAACTTAGTGATTTCAGTCTTCATTGAAATATAATTCGATTATCTACAACTTTTGCAACAGCCGGTCCCCTAGAAAATGAGTCTAAAATTCTCAAACTCGTGCCCTAAGCTGGGGGGTTTAATCTGGCTGAGAACAGAACGCATGACAGATCTAGATTTACCTTAAACACATCTAGTAGCAGTACCTAATTAGAGGTTTTTGGCACGAAAACTCCCACCTAAACAGCACCCAAACCCCTACAAAAGAACCTACAATACGTACCTCTCCTTGAAGAATCAAAAGGATGACGAATCTCTCCTCCTCCCGACCACGATCTCCCTCCAATCGCTGGAATTCGCCGGATCCTCTCGGTTGGACAATATCCCCAATTATGAAATTAGAAGAAGGGAGAGGAGGGGCTACTCGGGGGAGGAATCCCTGGATTAGGGCAGGCTAGGGGAGGGAAAGGGAGGGGAGGGGAGGCGCACAGGTGGGGGAGGGGCGGCGGCCACAAGGGGGAAGGGGGGCGCACACAATGGGAGGGGGAGGAGGGTGGGGTGGCTAGGGTTTGGCTGGTTTTCCCCCCACCCATGGGCCAGAAACCCTCCACAGAAAGCTTAGAACTCAATCCCTCAAGGCCCAATCTCCCCGGCGATACTGTGACACCACGGAGTGTCGTAACCTTATTTAATGTGCTTGATAAGGTCAAAAACATTATAAAATGTGGAATTAAGGTTAAAACCATACGCTATGAGGTTTAATCGCGTTTTCGGGCCGTTTCCGGGGATTTGGGCCTTTCCGGGGGAGTTTGGGCCTAGGGGAAAGGGTCGTGGGCCTTGGTGGGGGAGAGTTTGAGTCCTTTTAGGAGTAGGAGAACAGTTTGGGCTGGTAAAAAGGGCTGCCCCTGCCCCTGCCCCTGCCCTGCGCCCCCACCTCCCTCCTCCTTGCCCTAGCCGCCACCCCACCTTCCCCTCTTCCTCCTTGGCCGTGCGCCCCCACCCCTTTGCCCCTTGCCTCTCCACCTCTCCACCACCTCTCCTCCACCCCCTTGCTACCCTAGGGTGGCCTCCCCACCCCCTGCACCTCGAGGATCCATCCATTGGAGCGAGGAGCAAGGAGCGAGGAGCGAGGAGCGAACCAGGAGGAGATCCGTTCAGTTTTCGTGCGTTGGGCAAAGGTATGGCCATGGGAATCCTTAGGGTTGATCTAGGTACTGTTCTAAGGATGTTTATCAAGTTTTTAGATCAATTGGTGGTACTGGATTTGATTAGATTAGATGGATTCTTGAGTTGGTCACGTTCTCTGTTTCGGACAGCATGAGCAGTCGACCTAGGGTTTGGTTTTTCGCCAATTTGGAGTCCGAATCTGGTCATACGGATGTTGAATAAGTTGTAGATAATTTCATTATCTTTCCGTGGATATAAAGAATGTCCAAATCCGATCAGCCGTTTGAAAGTTATGACTGTTTTACCGAGCGTGTTAAAATCTGTGACGTGATTGGAACAGATCACGATATTTTGTAGATTAAACAACTCTAGAGTCCGAATCAGTCTTTCCATATACCTAGAAAAAGTTGGGAAATTTCCTAAGCTATGCGAGGATGTACTCGTTTAATTGATTTGGAGTCTTAGAACCCGAGTTATGCCTTTTCGAAGGCTGCTGTCCCGACGGGACAGAACCGCTATTTTTGGATTTTGCGAGTAGTTGGCAATGTCGGGGTAGATGAGGGTTTGCGTACTGTTTTGTGGGCATGATTGTGAGTGTGTGGTACCTATGTGCAGGTGGTGCGACCCCGGGAGTGCCTTCTACTTCCCGCTAATCCGTTGCTTGTGGTTGAGGCAAGTGTATTGTAATAGATAGCGGTTTGTAGGTTGCTTGTTGAGAATAGATGAAATTGGATATATGATATGATCACATGCCATGCTTTAATGATTGCCAATGATATGATGAATATGCTTACTATGTTATGATGCCATGTGTTAATGTAAGAGTGATTTATGATGTTGGCATATTTGCATACATGACATGGCATGATACATGGCCCGGGCGGTGAGAAAGTCATAACTAATCCGGGGAAGGTCGGTGAGAAAGTTATGACTATTCCGGAGAGCCAATGAGTAAGTCCTACATCGTGATTCCGTTCACCGCGGTGAACGGAAGCGAGGAGTA
This sequence comes from Rhipidocladum racemiflorum, assembly GCA_036346355.1. NCBI lineage: Eukaryota > Viridiplantae > Streptophyta > Magnoliopsida > Poales > Poaceae > Rhipidocladum > Rhipidocladum racemiflorum. Next base: position 30,843,307 of record CM070571.1, read on the forward strand.
GGCACCCTCCATCTTCGGGATGGAAGGGGGGAGAGGGTGCACACCGACGGGTGTGTACTCAACCATACCGGTATGAGTTTCCAAGGAGACATGAGCATCGCATTGCACTTCATACATATTGATGATGATGATAATATGTGACCATGAATGAGATGGTTTACATGATGTGAGATATTATTGCTATGTAATTGTTTATGTTTGTACCATTGCAATATACTTGCTGAGTGATGAACTCACGCTTGTGTTTATGTTGTTTTCTTTTAGGTACCATGAATCCGACATGCGGGAAAGGGAGCTAGTCACTCGTCATCACTTAGCATCACACATTTAAACAATGACATGTTCCTTCCCTTATGGTTATGGTTAATTCATTGAACTAAACTATGGTTTCGATGATTCGTTGGTCGTTATGAGTAATTGATTAGTCCATATTTGTCATGTGATGGATAGAATTTATATCCTTAGTGCTATGGTGGCTGTTTTTTCCGTTTGATCATGTTATTGCTATCGTTCGTTATGCCACATTGACATGTTATTATTGTTGTTGCTTCAACACATGTTAAAACAAAGGAGATGCTGCCGAAATCTCGGTTTTTAGCATGTGCGCCTTTGCTGGAATTTATGTTTAATTATGGTATTTAGATGTTGTTTAGCTTTTGTTTGGTAGCATTCAGGCATAGTAAATGCCGGGGTGTTATAGATACTCCAAAAACCCTGAATTGACCGAAACACAACGTAATCACTTTTCGTATCGTCACAGACTGGTGCATAAAAATTCCTTCAGGGAAATACTCTAGCTGTAGGCCTAAGCAATACTTGGTTTTACCCAAATATTTCATCTTAAACTCTGTTATAAGGTAAGAACTTGCTTCCTATATGCCCTTCTTAGCTTCCGATGATATTCAGATCATCAACGTAAACAGAGATGATACATAATTTATTATAGGACTTTGTTATGAACACGCAAGGAAAATTATTGTTATTAGAATAGCCCTTCTTCATGAAGAAGTCACTAAGTTGGTTATACCACAGTCTCCCCGACTGTTTTAACCTATACAGTGACCTCTATAATTTGATACTATACATGTTGTGATTGATTTTATTAGGATCTAGAATTTTAACTCTTTCAGGTACTCTCGTATAAACATTTTGTATCCAGTAACCCATATAAATATGCGGTTACTACATCCATCAGCTATATTGTTAAGTTCATATTAGCTTTCATTGATATCAAATATCAGAACATTGTTTTACTCATAACTGGAGAGTAGGTTTCATCGTAATCGATGCTAGGTCTCTACATGAACCATTATGCTACAAGCCTCACTTTGTATCCCACTGCCTTGTTGTTCTCATTTTCTTCGGAATGAAAACCCATTTTGAACACTTTAGGAGGTGTTTAGACAATGGGACCGAATATTTTTCTTTTGTTAAGCGAGTGCAATTTTGCCTCAATTGCTTCTTCCCACTTGACCCAATCTGAGCACCACTAGCACTCTGCTATGGACTTTGGTTCTTAATCCAGATTAGAAGTGTTAGCAATTTTTGAGGCAAAATATTTGTCAATAATTTTAGTCTTTCTTTCCGAAGGGGCCGTCAGGGGATGGATAGGTTCACAAATATCACATTGAATTCTCACCAGGACACTTTGTGATTCTTCCCTAATTTTCAGATAAGAGAGTCTAGTTATGAGCTTCCCTTTTAGCACAAGCAGGGCATAAGAAGTCTTCAGGTCTAGGAAAATATGTAGTTTTTATATTATGGATAGCAGAATTGTTTATGATTTTTCTCATCATAATATGACCCAGTCAATCATGCCAGATCTTATAGAGTTCTAGGTTTTTAAGTATTGTTTTCATCAGAACATATCCTTCAGGTTTTATAAGTGTATAGTATAATGTTGAGGAGTAGGATGGGAGTTATTCAACCACACGTTTATTGCACCCGTTAAACTTTGTCATGAGTAGGTATTCTGTACCATCCTTATTAGAGTTTTCATGTGAAAACCATTCAAATGAATATCTTTAAAACTTAATAGAGTATGATAGACTCATAATACAAGAGAACATCCTTTATTATTATACGAGTACCTATAGGGAGAATTATGGTAACCCTTCTAGTGCCAACAATGAGGGCATCATTTGCAACGATGTTTATAATATTTATAGTTTACTTAATCAAAGTTTGAAAATAATTAGTTGCCCTAAGAATTGAATTAGTGGTGCAACTGTCTACATGATATATTTTCTCCTCTCCCATTGAATTATACATTGTTCTATATTAAAATATGATTTATCATTAAAATAATAGCTACCTCGGGAAACATATCGTAAAAATATAGAACAAAACATAAACTTCAGGATGTGGCAAGTGTGCGACCAATGGCCGGTGTAGCCACACCTGAAGCATAGTTGAGGATGGTAAGCAACCTTATTAGCTGAGTCTTCCTTCTGAAACCTCCCTAGACCCTTACCTTTACCTCTCCTCTAGGGCTTGCCTCTGCCTTTCTGTATTCCACCATTCTTCCATCCCCCCTTAATGGCTTTGGTCTTTTCCGCTGTCGTGGTTGTTGTTAGTTTGTTTAGCATTAGCATGCGCTTCAAGAATTGTCTATGTCCCATTTGGAAAACATGATGATTCTTCATTAGGAGCTCATCATGCTTCTCTGCTTCTAGCAAAATGTAGATAAACTTAGAGTACTTATGGTACTTGGTATAAGGGTACTATTGCTGCAATAACCTCATATTGGGGTGGAAGATGCACAACGTCTTGTCTATCATTTCAACATATATAACTGCATGTTCAAAGAAACACAATTTGGAGACACGGTTGTGCATGCGGATTTGTATGTCGCCACAGTTTTATGGTCTTGGAAGCGTAGGAGGGTCCATTCACGCTGTGCTTCTGGTAGTATGGTGAATCTTCGATGGTTATAGCATTTCTTTAGGAAATTCTATAGTGCTAGCGGTTCCTCCTCTATCAAATACTCAACCTTCAGGTCCTCTTGGATATGGTGTCTTAGAAAGTACAGAGCTACACACTTAGCAGCTTCAAGAAGAGCAGGATTGCCAGCTTTAGGCTAGGTGATAGTAGCTTCAAGGGATGGAGCTGTCAAGTTGATCTTGCCAAGGTTAGGTGATTGCTGCCATTCAGGGTGAGATCAGCAAAATTCCCTCTTTGTGATGTCTGACATTATCTAAAATTTCCAAAGTTTTCCTAGAATTTTTCATAATTTTCTACTAATTATAAAACAATCTCCATAATTACCAAATAACATAAAATAATTTCAACATATATAAATATGTGAATATGCTAGAAAAAAGGTAAACCCAGAGATATATAGCATCCAATGTGTCCTATGTCTAAGGTTTAATAAAATACAGAAGCTCATATACTTAAAATTTTGGCTTCTTGGATTTAATGAAAATTTTTAGAATTTTCTAAGGTTTAAAGCGCAATATTCACCACAGCCACTGGATTTCTATAATTTGTTCTGAATAAAGAGCCAAACCATGAAAATGTTTAGGTTGTAGGTTAATAGGCCATGCGATCGGTGGTGGCCCACAAGACGCTCAACCACGAGCCGCATGCACGATCCAGCCCATTCATCGCGTCCCGCCCATTCTAACCGGGTGATGTTTGGCTAGGGTTGGAAACCCTAACTACACATTTATTCAAATATCGTCGAAAAAGGCATAGGCAGGCGCTCGCGATGTCAATGGGGGGGCACGCATGGCATGGAATGGCAGGATCATGTGGTTGCGATGGTGGGCGAGCGCAGAGTGGTGCTCGACTGAAGCGGGGTGCCGACGCTCAGTGGGAGCGCGACTATAGTGAGGTAGAGCGGGTGGCGCAAGCAGGCGGTCAAGTGTGTGTTGAGACCCTCCCTTCTGGAGTGGAATAACAGAAGGTCTCATGTGCATACTATACTAGTCCTATGATTAATGGTGTAACACCCCGGCATTTAATATGCCCGAATGCTACCAAACATAGACTAAGCAACCTCTAAATACCACAATTACATTAAGGCATGGCATGTGAACATATCATGTATTCAAATTCAATCTCAACCAATCTAGCAACTACAACCCGCAACCCATTCCAATACACTTGCCTCAACCACGGGCGTCGGATTGGCGAGAAGTAGAAGGCACTCCCGGGGTCACACCACCTGCACATAGGTACCACACACTCACAAACATATCCACAAAACAGTAGGCAAACCCTCTTCTAACCCGACATCGCAAACTACTCGATAAACCCAAAAACATAGGTTCTGTCCCATCGGCACAGCAGCCTTCCAAAAGGCATAACTCGGGTTCTAAGACTCCGAATCGAATAAAAGAGTACATCCTCGTGTAGCTTAGGAAATTTCCTAACTTTTTCTAAGTATACAGAAAGACTGATTCGGACTCTAAAGTTGTTTACTCTACAAAATACCGTGATCTGCACCAATCACGTCACAGATTTAAAATGAGCATAACTTTCAAACGGCTGGGCGGAATTGGACGTTATTTATACCCACTGAAAGGTATTGAAATTACCTACAACTTCTTCAACATCCGTACGACCAAATTCGGAATCTAAATTGGCAAAAACCCAAACCCTAGGTCGACTGCTCATGCTGCCCGAAACAGAGAACGTGGCAAACTCAAGATTCCATCTGATCTACTCAATTCCAGCACCACCAATTGATCTAAAAACATGATAATACCCCTTAGAACAGATCCTATACCAACCCCAAGGATTTCCATGGCCATACCTTCGCCCGACGCACGAAAACCCAATGGATCTCCTCCCGGTTCGCGCGATCTCCTTCCTCGCTCCAAATCCACCGGATCTCCTCGTCGCGGAGCGCTCCAATGGACGGATCTTCAAGGTGTTGAGGTGGAGAACTCCCCTAGGGGCAGCAAGGGAGGTGGAGAGGTGGTGGAGAGGTGGTGGAGCAATGGGGAGCAATGGGGGAGGTGGAGGCGCCACAAGGAGGAGGTGGAGAGGTGTGGGGGCGGCTAGGGCACTTGGGGGCGCAAGGGGCAGGGGTGGGGGTGCAATAAAGGGCAAGGGGAGGCCCCCAACCAGGACTCCTACTCCCAATTGGACTCAAACTCCATCCCACCAAAGCCCACGACCCCTTCTCTTAGGCCCAAAACTCCCCGGAAAGGCCCAAACTCCCGGAAACGGCCCGAAAACGGCCCGGAAACGCTATTAACCTCCATACCTTATGGTTTTAACCTTAATTTCACATTTCATAATGTTTTTGACCTCAACAGTCACAATATATAAGGTTACGTCACTCCGTGGTGTCACAAATGGATAGTACGCACATTCACAACATTGTCATCATATCCATACAACATATCATTGATATAGATCATATTTATACAAGGGAATATTGTTTTTACAACAAAAGGGGCCTTTGGCCAAAAAACATACAACTAAAAGTAGTAGGTAAAAAGTCAAAGTCTAGTGGTATGCCTCATTCCAAAATATCCACAAGCAACCGATAAGAATTAAGCTTAGAAAAAACTCATCATTGTATTCCCCGTAACCTGTGACAAAGTATGGATATTCGAAGACTTCGGTTTCTTCACCCACTGAATATCAACAAGTAAGGGTGAGTACATTTATATTAAAAAACTTGTAGTGTATCACAATTATAAGTATACGTTTGGCTATGTCAAAGAAAATGGCTATGTCGATAAGCTCCTCCTGGGCGGCGACGAATCTGGTTAAGTGAGTGACGGTAGCATCCTCATCTTCTATCGGCTTCCGCTGAGCTCTGCTGTCTCGGCGTGGGTGGTGACGGAACACTGTGCCTTCCAGCTCCCTGGAGTAGGTGCGAGCGATCTACTGCATTGCTCGACGCGACACCTCCTGGATTCCCATCTCAAAGGTAGATCTCCTGGCGGTGAAGTGGAAAGGGCGGCTGAACTTCGTCTTCTCTCGGGCATACACCGTGATCCTGACGTCCCATCCTATGACCAGTCCTGCCTGCACGAGTGTAGTCCCTCGGTATAGCGGCCTCTCAAAACCTCCAAGAAACTGAAGCATACGCCACAACTCGGCAGCGTAGCCACCTTCACGCTCGGTGTAGTTGTTCTTCATCATCATCTGTCAAAAGACGCTCGCGTAAGAACGCAACATTTTAAAATCAATGTAGAAGACGAAAAGAACTCAGGAAGGGTATGAACAAGGAAGAAAGGGGTAAGTCGAGAATTCATTCATTATCTTGACAAATTTTATCTTTAGAAAATAGGTTTTATCCTCACTACGGCCAATCTAACTATGGGTGAGCCTACAGTCAACCTGGCTCTGATACCACCTCTGTCGGGACCAAAATTTGCAAATCCGGACCCTCTGTGTATTCAGCACTAGTCCAGGAATGCGCTAGTGCACACAGTCTCAATATTGGTAAATATCACAATCATACTCAACGAAATAATAAGGTACCTTAAATAGTTAACCAAGCTGGTTGCTCGCCCTTAAGGTCAAGTTACAAATATACGCCACGCAGGGCGAGAACTTAAATAAAGAGAAATAATAGCAGCGGAAAATGAGATAACTTCGTGACGCCATCCAGTATACCACAGGCAACTGACTGGGCTCGCTCCCTAGCTAGACGGTTCCTCTTGGAGCTCCTCCTCCAAAGCTGGTATAGACTCTTCTTCAACTGGTGTTGTATTTTGGCAAGGGTGAGTACTTGGTACTCAGCAAGTCATGCACAGAATGCAAACTAGTATACTACATGCATGGCTTAGTATAAAGGAATAGCTCAGGGTGTAATTGCAGTAAAACAGCATTTGATATGTAGCGTAAGTAGATTCAAAAGCAGTAGAAAACAAGTATAAGGTCAATAACTTTTCTAGCAATTAAATAAACATCTTTTCCAATCCTAATCTACATTTCCATCAACAACATTATTAACCAAACCAAACCTCTCAAGTCCAAGTTATTTTCAAGAAAGTCTAACCCTTGACTGTAATTCCCGAGCAATGTCCAATACCGCAGACACGGCTATTCGAATAGATTTTACACTCTGCAGAGGTTATGCACTTTACCCACAAGATACAGCCAAACACCACAAAGGCGAGTGTCCATAACAAAGTCTTTCGGAAAATTCTAACAGCACAAGTGGTCCTCCCCGGTTATTGCACGCTAACCCTTCCCTTAGCGAAGGCGAAGTTTAGGCCAATCAACCGTTAGATGGGTACCTGGCCGTAGCCCCGGTACGCTCCCCCGTACAACTACACAAAAGGTGTAGTTGACATCCTGAGGTCCCACAGGTACGTTATTAGCAACTTAATCAACTAGGTTCGTCCCATTACAGACATGTGGTTGCACGTTTGACTCAGTTCAAAGGCTTGCAAGGTTAAGTCCTTAGGGTGACCAGGGCAAGACTACCCGAAGAACCAAATCAACGCTCCCGGTGCCACAACTGGCCCACCCGATCATTCTTGCCACATGCCCCGGTCAAAATCTATTTATCAAACCCCCAGTTGATTACCATGCACCACGTGCCATCGACAATCATAACACATGATACTTCTTTCAAAACAGGTGCAGTATCTCATTAAGTCAAAATTAGCATTTGATTGTCCAAATCATTTCACGTGGCAAGGCTAAGCATACTACATCGGTCTAACTACCCATGTTGGCAATTTAGTAATGTCCAACTAATAATCCACAACAAGGGTGACAAGGGGGTCATGGCACATATTTAATTAACCAAGGTGTCATACAACAATTTGGCATTTATCTAATTTCCCATAATTAAGTAAAGCATTTTCTAATTAAACTAGCATGCAATAATTTAAACCAAAATAATTTGAAAATGGGATCAACATGGTCAAAGCACAACTTCCCTTCAAAGAGTACTTGTTCTTGGTCCTGAGCTGGCTCCTGGGTCAACACTTCACCTTCGAAGCCTTCGGGCACTTCAACGTCTACTCGTAAAGCGTGCAAATAGCAACAAATAAATAAACAGTAGACAAAAAGTGTCCAAACATCCAAATAAAGTTCATAAACAGAGAGAGCATAATTTTATGAATTTTTAGAAACTGGAATCGTCAAATTCGGAGTTTAAATGCAAAAGTTATAACCGTTTAAAGTTTAAAGAAAACATTAATTAAATATAAACAGAGAAATATTCATAATCAAAATTTAATTAAAATTCATATTTGAGTAGGTCTCATTTTTATGAAAATTTAAAAATTTGAATCACTCAAATCGGAGTTAAATTGCAAAAGTTATAAGCGTTTGAAGTTTCAAAATTCAAATAAATCAATAAACCGAATTAAATCATTTACTTTTATACCGAAAAACCGAATAATGACGTCAGCAAGGATTTTGATTTTCCATCGGATTATTTTTCTATTGAAAAATCGATTTATTGCGTCAGCCGGTCCATGGACGTGATCCACGGTTCAGTTTGGGTCCACCGTGGACCCGGTCCACGAATACATGTCTCACTAACATGTAGGCCCCGTCGGATGACGTCATCACGCTCGGCTGAGGGAGGGCTGATAGCTGGGCCCCACCGTGACGTCAGCATGACGTCATGGTGCGGTCCGGCTGAGCCGCTGATGCGTGGAGTCCACGCCGACGCCACGCTGCGTGGCGTCGGCCGACCGGCGGCGGCCGTCTTGGCCGCGCGACGGCCGATTACCGCCCACGTGGCATGATCTCGGCCGTTGATTTGAAAATCAACGGCCCAGATCGGATCTAGCTCAACGCAATAGGAAACTACTCGGCTGATCTGGACCGTTCGATCTTGATCGGACGGTCAAGATCCAATCTAAAGTTTACAACGCGGCTAACCCTACCATTCGATCTAGATCTAACGGCTGACAACTAACCAAGCACAGTGCGGTTTTGGCTACGTGGCACAATCTAAACCGTTGGATCTAGATCCAACGGTTGGAAATAGATCTAGAGATTACAACGTGAGATCTCATCGGGGTGACGTGGATGATTCTGAGCGCTTGGATCTTGATTGGACGGTTGGTGGAGCTCGAGCGACGGCGATGGCTTGCGGCGGCGCTGGCTCACCAGAGACGAGGACGACGACCACGGCAACGACGTTGCGGGGCCTCTCCGGCGAAGTGAAAGGTCCCCTCCGACGCGGCTAGTCCTTGCGGTTCCGGATCTGGGCTCAACGGCGGCGGAGGACGGCGGACGGCGGCGGAAACAACGCTTAACCGCGGCGGAGCCCTAATGCAACTACGGCGAGCGATTGCGGCGCAACCACGGCGGCTCAGGCGACGTGGTCTAGGGCTACGGGTGCGCACGGACACAGAGCACACGCTGGCGGCGGCGCATTAAATAGGCCCCTCAGCGTCCGTGAAAATCGCGAAAACCGAGGCCCACACGGTTGCGGCGGCGGAATCTGAAATGGATTCGGATTGGGTGGCGTGGCGCGACGTGAGCCGTTGGATCAAGATCCAATGGTACGGGGGTTTGGGCTCGGGTCCGGCTCGGGCGACCTGGCTGGCTCGGTCGGGCTCGGGTTCGGCGACGTGGCTCAATCTCGGCCGTTCGATCTTGATCGGACGGTCGAGAGGGTTAGGGTTAGGTTGGGTTCGAGTCGGACTCGGACTCGAGTCAGAGTCGGGCTCGGGTCGGGTCTGGGTCGGAGGAACAGTACAAACCAACTCGATTTTTCCAGCGATTAAATATTCAAATTAATTCCCAGAAATTCATTTAATTCATTAAAAATAGCAAAATACTCAGAAAAATTCCAGAAAAATTCTAGAAAATATTTTGGAACATTTTGGACTCAAATAAAATATTTCCAACAAAAATTTTTTTAAAGTCAAATTCTTTAATTATTTCAAAAGGGAATAAATTCAAATAAATTCCAAATAAATCCAAATAAATTCCAGAAAATTCCAAAAATTCACAAAAATGCCAAACCACATTTGAATTTAAGAAAAGCAAAATTTTGGGGTGTTACAGCGGTGCACGTGATGGCTCCAATTTTGTTGTTCTACGGTGATGCGGCAGCGGTGGAAGATACTTCTAGTGTGTTGCGTTGGGTGCAATGGCAATCAGGGTTCACATTTTCGTTTCGAGCTAATTTTTCGAGGTCCTAGCGGTACCGAATTTCGCGAAAAACCGTTTGAATTTCATCAAAAACCGCTCGAAATGAAAAGTCAAGCGCATTTGAAATCTGGTCAAACGATCTAGCGAATTTCACGAAAAAGCAGCGAAAACCGCTCGGTTTGGAGCAAAATTCGTTCGAAATTTGATGAAAACATAGAAAAGATTGTAAAAAAAGAAAAATTGAAAAAAATTTGCTGGAAAATTTGTAAAAAACCATTAAAGACCTTTGCGATATAATAAATGTAAAAACAAGTACGGAAAACTACGAAAAAACTATGAAAAAACTACGATGTGATCTTTCCTAAATATGGAAAATTTTTGACAAGACCTTTGCTATAGTTTAGACAATTGTAAATTATAAAGTAGGCATTTAGCAATAATATGTGAACAATACTACTCACATATCATTCAAACAACAAAAATAAGCATTCACATAATGACATAGCAATATCATTCACATTTTAACACCATTTACATTTCAATACATTTTATTTGAAGTTGTAAAGTAGGCATAGCTTCGTCATTCTTCCAATATTCGCCTACATGAACGGAATATTATAAACAAAATTGAGTTGCAATGTAATGAAACATAGAAATGAAACAAAATTTTGACATGACCTTTGCTATATTTTACAGTATCTGAAGTCGTAAAGTAGGCATATTTTCACATATCACATTAGCATTCACACATCAATCCATTAAGTGCAAAAAATAGCATTCGTGTTGAATATTTAGTTATGATATGGCTCTCTCTCAAAATATTAGGAAAAATTGATAGACGGTTTATTACTAGAGGTCTCATATAATTCTATATTGATTGTTAACAAGTTAAACTGGGGATATTGATTTAGTCTAATGATCTCTTAGCAGTTTATATGTGATTTTAAGAAAAACTCAGATGTACGTTCTGAATACAGGTTATAATTTTATGGATAGTGCCCTTCTTGCCTCATGCTGCTAGTTTTTACAAGAAATTATTGGAACTAAATATACTTCAATAAATATGACAACTAAATATACTTCAACAAATATTTATACTAAATATACTTCAATAAATATTGCTACTAAATAAATTCAAGCCTGCAGGCTGAGTTTTTCTTTTTCTTTTTGCTTTTTTCTATTATATACATTTTCAATTGCTCAAATACATCTCTAAAATTCGGATTTTCAAAAAATATTCACACCAATGGTCACATGGCTATTAATACTAATTACAGAGAAATTTAGATAAATTTTTTCAAATTTTTTTTATATTTTTTGAATTTGAATTTGAGCGAATTTCAAAACAGTTTTCAATTTCGGTTCAGAGCGGTACGAACGAAATTCGCGAATTTCGTTCGGTTTTCAACGAAATTGAGAACCCTGATGGCAATTTTAGATCCAGAGGACATCAACATGATGTCCCAGTTTTCCATTAAAGAAAACACATGTAGTAGAACATGAGGTTGGCACCACCTCATATCATGGTGTCCAAAACAGAAAAACAATCCATTCTAGCACAAAAACATAAAACGTTGACAGCACTACTGTAAACAGACCCAATGCAACTAGTAGTACATCAATCCGAATTTTTCCATTCAGCCATGACAACGACTTAAGTAATCAGACCATTCATGTAATTCCGGAGTAGATTCAGCATCCTCATTCGCAGTCACAGCATTATCAGTTAATTTGCTCCACTCTTCAGCATCAAACTCTACCTTGTTCCATACTCCAAAGCCAGGGGGCGCGTAGTATGGAATCTACTTGATCGCAGAACACTTCCACTTTGTTCATCATCACTTCCTTGTAGATAGGACGCCAATTTCTTAGCAACACCACTAGCCTCCTCCACACGATCTTTATATTTGCCCAATTCTGTAATCGAAAAATCATATTCTTATGCTCCACAAAACCCAGATCACAGTAGCTCCAATAGTATTAATGGCAGCATTTTTATCATTACTCAACCAAAAATGAGCCACAGATTCGAAATTATGTCCAATATTGACACTAAAGTAATCACTGATTACATACCAAACATTCCTGGCAATAACACAATCAAAGAAAAGATGATTGACTGACTCCATTTCATTGCAAAAACAGCAAGATAAACCTCTATCTATTCCTCTCTTCAAAAGATTGTCTCTAGTCATAATTTTGTTATTAGACACAAGCCAAAGAAAGAAATGAATTTTTGGAGGTACAATCAGACTCCAAACAGCTGGAATATAAACAGGTATCACGCCTCTAAAATTGATAACCACATATAAAGATTTAACTGAATAAACCCCCTTACTATCATACTGCCAAATGAGAGTATCATCATCTTCCGAAAGATTTATACTTTTAACCATCTCTAAAAGTTCAAACCACCTAATCATCAATCTCTCCGAGAAGGTTCTTCTAAAAGTACACTTACAATCAACCCCATCCCAAATATCAGCAATAGTGTAACCCTTCTCATTCACTAACATGTAAAGATCCCAGAATTGAGTTGCCAAACAAGATGAGCCGAACCAAATGTCTTCCCAAAAACGAATCTTCTTACCATTACCAATTTTCCATCTATACCCAAATTTAATTGCTTGAGCAGCCCACAAGATACCTTTCCAAAACACTGAACTATGATCACTATCATAAACAAAGATATTTGGGTTATTGGCTTTATATTTAAAATCAATCAAACATTTCCAATGCTTGTACTCACTAGAATGATATCTTTTGATCCAGGAAGCAAGTAGACACATGTTAAGATCTCTAAGATTGGGAACACCAAGACCACCATATTTTTTATTCATACAAACAAGATGCCAATTTGCCAAATGAAGCTTACTATGTCCTTCAAAATTATTCCAAAGATAATTGGCCATATGTGAATTAATTAGGTCTAAAGCCCACTTAGAGAATTTAAAAAAAGAAAGAAGATACAGTGGTATACTAACAAGACAAGATTTAATAAGGATTAACGGACCACTGCACGTGAGAAGTTTTCCTCTCCAATGTGCAATTCTTTTCAGAATTTTGTCCTCCAGTAGTCGTGGTGCTTCGACTCAAAGTGAGGCGAAGTCCCTGGCGTCTCAAATGTCCTTTCAGACGTCGCCCCGTCGTCACAAGCCAAGCCATGTCTGCGGACACCATGCAAGGACATTATGGCGGTGGAAAGTTTGGCAATGCCAACCTCAGGATGCAGCGGCAATGGCCAGCAATGCATGCCAAACCCACGGGAAATCCACATTAAAACCCTAATTAGCAATTTAACTGATCTAATCTAGGGTTCTAGTATTAACTAATCAGCAATATTAGTCTTATTGGAATAAGGGGATTGAAAGGAATCCATGACAGATTCAGTCTTGGAGAGCTTCATGCAGATAATGTGCTCAATAATGTTGTAGATCAATCCCATTATCAATAAAGAATACCCGAAGAATAATCACAATAGATGAACACATAATATAGGGAGTCTGAACTCTTTTCTTATTATTGTTTCCTTTCTTGTACCGGGTGCTATATTTATAGACTAAGGCCATGTTTGGATCCTTGGACTAATTGTTAGTTGACTAAAAATTAGTCCTAGTCTATCCAAACAGGAAGACTAATAAATGGACTAATTTTTAGCCAACCCCTTAGCTAACAATTAGTCCATTAGTTGGTGGGAGGGAGCTAATTTGGGCTAATAGCAGGTAACACGTTGGAAAAGTCTGAAATACCCTTGCGCTGGTCTTATCCTCACTTCCTCACCCGTCAAGGCCCACTCCCCAATCCGTTATGAGGGGTAAACTTGACTTTTCTAAGAAATTAGCCCAACCATTAGCCATGTATCCAAACAGTCCTAGGCTAATTTTGGATGGACTAATTATTAGCTGGCTAACAATTAGCTCTAGCAATTAGCCAACTAACAATTAGTTTTAGCCCATCCAAACATGGCCTAAGTCCCTCCCAGATAGTTTTAGGATTTGCATAGAAACCCTAAAATAGTTTTTTCTTAACACAACCAACAGCTACTCTTCTACACAGCACACTTCCGTCTTGCTATCATTTGCAGAATTAGGATTTGCATAGAAACCCTAAAATAGTTTTTTCTTAACACAACCAACAGCTACTCTTCTACACAGCACACTTCCGTCTTGCTATCATTTGCAGAATTGAGTGAGGTGCCGAGTATGCAACAGCACCTCAAAAATCTAAAAAACTCAAGAAAATCACCTCTAAAATAAGTTAATTTTGTTAATTGAATTAATTTCGATTTTGGTAATCTAGGATTGGTAAGATCTTAGAACTATTTGTACTACACTTGTAGTAAATTTTGAATATATATATTAAATTTATAATGTTATAAAATTATTATACAAAACTATCTAATGTAGTAAATTGCTTGTTACGAACTACATGCAGCGTATGGACGAAGTGCTTCCTGTGCAAATTAGCCTATCGAGCCAAAGTAATGGTGTGCATTGTGCAGTTACAGTGTTTTCATCCTATAGTAAGCAAGACTGGGCAGTGGTGAACCTGAAATTTTTTAATACGATTGTACACTTTATATGTATTATTCTATAGTCTCATAAAATAATTTTGTAACATCATAAATATAATATATATATATATTTAAAATTTAGTAAAAATATAGTACAAATAGTTCTAAGGTCCTACAAATCGCAAATCACTACAAAAAAACTAATTTAATTAACAAATTCTGTTTATTAAAGATGTGACCATGTGGCTTTTTCAAATTTTTAGAGGTGATGGTGTATACCTGGCACCGTAGATCCGCCTAAGGGTTTGTTTGTTTTTGCTTTTAATTCTGAATTCTGGCATCAAAAGCTAACTAAAAATCAAACAGCTCGATTCTAGAAGTCAATTCTAACAATCCAGTTTACCCATATACACTAGAATCAACAATCCACTCTATATGTGCTTTTTGATTATAGCTTTTGAAGAATCAGCTTCTCTACGATCACAATCTAAAATCAATATTAAGAGAATTTAAAGCAAAAAACAAACATGTCCTGAGAGATTAGGTGTTGGATGGGGCACGTTGTTGTAGTTTCTACAACTTTTTTTATGGAACTTTCTGCAACTTTCTAGCAACAAAAATAGTCGAACGCGCACAAGAATATTGCACACATGACTACATGAGTAGTGGTGGGCATCGTGTCATGCCGGGCCAGCCCGGCACGGGCCCATTGTGCTTCGGGCCGAAACCGTGTCGGGCCACGATAGCCCGCCGTGCCCATCGTGCTGGGCCGTGCTAGCCCAGCTCGCCTTTGGAGAGCCCAGGCATGGCCTATTTGCATTTTGTACCGTGCCAGCTCAGGCTCGGCCTGTTTGCATTATTGCAAAGAGAGAAAAGAACCCAGAGACGCATCGAGCTGAGGCAATGGAGACAAATATTGGGGGGAAAAGAATTAAATTTTATTCAATCTTGAACATGTACAAAGTTACTTCCTTGTTAAAAAATCTTACACCAGGGTGTGGGGTACCCCAGGTAAGGAAAACAGAACAATAACGACGTATATATACATTAATACATAGACTACCCGATGTTGAGATTATCAATGTCAGCAACCGCCTCCGTAATCTCCGGATCCTTGGGCTCATGTTATGTCTGTCTTCTGCACGCTTCTAGTCCTTTAAGCATGTAATTGCCTCAATTATCTCAGGTCTGAGAGACGACCTCCTCGGCTCAAGTACTCTCCCCAAACTAAAGTGGCTTCTGACGAGACAGTGGACACTGGAACCGTAAGTACGTCCTGTGCAAAATGAGATAGCACAGCGTAAATACACTCGTTATTCTTCCACCACAAGAGCAAGTTGAGTTCATTTTCCTCATCCACGTTAAGGTCAGTATCACGAAAGGCGTGTCAAGGTAGTGGTTGAGCTCTACTTGTGGATTCCATGTTGACTTGCTCGGCGATTGGGAAGAGCCAGACACCTTGCATTTTAGCTTCTTCCATATGTTTGAAGCGATCGAACTGCCTCGTGTTTGTTGCGTTGTTGAGGTAGATCTTCTTGCTTCACTTCTAGTGGTAAACTTATCATAATATTTATCGAAAACTCTGAAAAACTCATTATAAACATGAGTATAGACCTCAGAGAAATCAAAATCGAATGCCTCACTTATTCCGTGGTAGGCGCCCTGGCGCCCTGCAAGTCAAATAATTTTCTCCAAGAATTCAAAATAGTAGCAAAGTAGTAAAGATGTGGAATAGCTTGAAAATATTTTAAATTTTTTTCCTCCATTGGTTTTATAATGGGATATAAAATATAATTATCTCTATTTTCTTTAAAAGAATTAGCAATAGTCCAAAGCCACTCAATGACTAAGGAAGTTGGGTAGTACACACCGAATAAATCTTTAGTTGCATTGTTAAAAGTTTGTAAACAATTACGAAAATGACTGGCAGTTTGCCAATCCACTTCAGTAACCAACGACTCACCATTATTGCAATTGATGAAGAAAGTGACAATATGCTCGTAGCCCTTGCACTGCTCCAACATAATATACGTTGAGGTCCACCTAACCCTCATATCAAGGTTGAATTTTCTTGGGTCCTTACTGTTGGCCCTGCAGTACTTTGAGAACTGTGCAAAACTTACAGGCGAATCGTTAATAAACTGGATAGCTTTGCGTATGTTTTCCAAACTAGTTCTCATTACAGTCAAACCTGTTTGCACAATGAGATTAATAATATGACATACGCATCTCTGGTGGAGTACAAAACCTCTCACATAAGTCTCCAGATGCGGTGAGAGATAATCCATGGTCATCGTGTTAGCCGATGCATTATCAAGATTGATGGAAATAATTCTATAATCTATTTTAAAGTTAGTAATAACCTCAAGTATATGGTTAGCGATAGCCTCTCCGGTGTGTGACTCGGAGATTGGCCTAAACCCTATGACCATTTTGTTTAGTAAGTAGTTTTCGTCTAAGTGATGCGCAACAACACTAATATAGGCTATTCTTTGATGTTGGGAAGTCCATATATCTGATGTTAAAGCAAAGGAAAAACTAGCTGCCAAGAAAGTCTATTTTAACATTTCTGGTTTATTTGTAAACATTTGATAAATATCACAAGTAGTTGTTCTTCTACTAACATGTTGGTATTATGGGCAAAAACCACGTTGCACTATTCTTTCAAAATTAGAGCTCTCGCCCATTTTAAGTGGAAGATCCTCTGTAACTATGCATCGTGCAATTTCATCTCTAGCTACATCGGCGTTATATACCCATATACTTACCGAACCGTCGATGTCACGAAATTACATTTCAATTATTTGCGAAAGGATATCAATTGCTAGTTGAAGTTGAGCTGCGTTTGGACGCCCTCGCTCGACCTCCATCCTGCCGATATATTCTCCAAGCATGACTCCGCGTGTCTCTTCAGATGACATGTTCCATCACATGCACGTGCAGATAATTTAGCTTGATAGTATTTACAAATAGCATACACTACCTCACATCCGTCCACAATTTCGACGGTTCTGTCCATGTATTGCCAGCACCACGCCCGTCAAGTGCTAGATATGGACGCCCGTCCCGGTTGCGTTGATGTCACGACATATGAGCTCGGTGCCGATACCAATGTTCGTCCCGGATACACCAATGCGGCGACATCGGAGCTCGGTGCATCTGGAATGTATGAGGCATCCTCGATGCTGTGCGTACCATCCAGATGACGGTCATCCATGCAATAATCTCCCATGCTGGGCGAGAGTTGGCGCGGATCGATCTCTTGATCCTAACGACCGGGACTTGGAGAGCGAGGGCATGCTCTCCTACTCTTGCTCTTGCGAAACATTTTTATTTTGTGGAGAGAAAAAAGAGAGAGCGAGAGGGATGTTCTGAGCAAAAATAGAGATAGCAAGCGGGATGTTGGAGAATGAGAGCACTCGGGCAAAATTTATAGCAATTAGCGGTAAATGACCGTTTAAAATTTGAAATGTAGGCATGGGCGCGCGGGAATCACGTCACTTTACATCGCATCGCTTTACATCGCGTCGCTATACGTCAAATCATGTTATTTTATGTTGCGCGTGCGGCGAACAGGAGAATGAAATCTAAACATCACGCGTGAGAATCCCTTTATTTACATCATGCCACATCATTTTATGTTACATCAATATAGCTTTATATCACATCAACATCCCTTTACATCAAAATCTAAAAATCACAACCCTTTTCCCTCTCTTTCTCCTTTTTTTCATTTCCGCGCGACCGCTCTTGGCTCATCTCCACTTTCCTCGGCTCCCGCGCCCTCCCTCTACTCCCGCGTCCTTCCCTCGGCTCCTGTGCCCACCCCTCAGCTCCCACACCCTCGGCCCCCGCTTTCCCTCTCTAGCGCGTCGCGTGCCCGTAGCCTCGCGCCCACCCCTCAGCGGCTTGGCTCCCACGTGGCCCCGGGCCCGCCCTCCCTCTCCCCTCCCTTTCCAGCGTGTCGCGCGCCCGTGCCCCTCCCTTCTCCCCTCCCTCTCCCACTCCGGTGGCGAGCCCAAGAAGCTCTCCTGCTGCGGTGGCAGCAAGCACCACCTCCCCAAGAAGCCCGGCGTCGGCCCCTCCACCGCGAAGCTCTCGTTGGCTTCCTTCCTCGGCGTCATCGTGCTCCTCGCCGTCGACTTCTCCCTCAGGCGGCGGCAACGCTAAGAACGCCTCGCTTTCTTGGCTCTCCTCCAACTTCACCGAAGACCTCCTACTCCTTTCGCCTCCAGGTCGCGCTACGCTACGCAGCGGGGGCGACGAAGCTGAGGAGCAACTGCGGTGCGGCACGATGGCAGCAGCGGCGCAGGCACAACGCACATGTGACGGCAGCAACGACCAACGGGCATGGCACCTCTGGTCTCCCCCGCCCAACGCCTCTCCTCCACTGCCGCCGTGCCGGGCGTGCCTCCCGGCCGGCGTGCTACCGTCGTGCTGGTCGTGCCGCCGCCGTGCCGGGTCGCCCACCGTACCAGGTTCTTCGACTCGACATGGCCTGATAAACAGTACAGCACTGGCTCGACACGACCCACCTTCGTACTGGGCTGGGGTCCGGACCGGGCCATGCGGCCGTGCATGACCGGGTACCAGGTCCGATTCCTGACACCAGTAGCATAAATGTGTTATGAGATAACCTCCTAACCGTATTCGGTTAGGAGTCTATCTCTTAATATGTGGGCGAATCCGAACTCTCCTTGAGGGGACTACTATATATATACCGGGTGCCTCCCATTGTATTTACACACATTGATCAATAAAGAAGAGAGAGCTCCACCCTATATCTTGTGTCTCTTGTTCTTGTGTTCTCGTTGATTGCCGGTGTTCGACGTGGGTGAACTACTCGTTTTACAACACGTTATCAGCACGAGTCTCTACCACAACAAGCGAAGGATCATCGACGACAACAAACGACTACTACCGGCGATTGATCGCCCGATACGATCTGCAATCAACTCGTCACCACGCCGGCATCCACTCGGATTGCCGAAAAATCCTCTGGCGATTTACTGTCCTCTGCGACGATCCTGAATTCGCTCGCAGATCGAATCGAAGGTATTGAATTTGCATGAATCTGAATAGTAGATCGAAAATCTTCTGCATGAATTTTTAGCAGATTGGGATCACTAGAAATCGAATTTTAAATAGCATCTAGTTCCTTTTCAATCTACATGGATTTGGAGAAATTTGCAAAGAACATGATGAATCGGCCTGTACTGAGATCCGACCTGTACGTCGAGCATGCGCCGTCGGACTCCAGCACCGGTCGTCGCATTCGCACTGGCTGCGCCGCACGACTGCTCCCGGCTAAACGTCATGCATGCAAAACTGAGACTAAAAGTTTTAATAAAATCGATGCATGCATGCACTTCCATGAAGTTTGATCGCATGCACGTGGCTTTGGCCCTTACGGATCAGACGTGCATGTGACTTTGCCCTTTGCCGATCAAGAGCGTGTGCTAGTTTTGGCTTTGCATGTTCACATGCAACTTTGCATGTTTGCTAGCCTTGCATTTGCATGCATGCATGAAAAAGCATCTTGGCCGACAGCCATACGCACGCTGCGATGAAGCCGCACCCGAGCCGCCGAGTCCTGCCAAAGATCTCCGCCAAGGCCGCAGCCGCCGCTCGCCACCGCTTCCCTGACCGCAATGCCTTGTCCTCTGCACAATCCGGCCAGACGGCTCGGCAAGCGATCACCACGCCAGGCGCCCGCTATGCGTCACCAAAGAAGCGATGGCGGCTAGGGTTTCAACCCTAGCCGCGGTTCTTGTCCTCGTGACTTAGTGGGCCTACCAACGAAAAAAAAATGAAAATTACGTTTTCGACCCTCTGTTTTAATAATTCTAGAAAATCATGGTTTAAATTAGAAAATAAGTTTTCTAGATACGTAGACTTCCGAAAATTTTGAAAATTTTATTTTGGAAGCTTCATACATTGTGTTGTTTTTCTAGCTTTTAACCATGTTTAATATGTGGTGAATTAATTTTTTCTGTTGCGTAAGTAATTCTGAAAATTGCTCATATATTAACAGAAAATTTGTGAAATTTGCTAGAAAATTATGGGGACACTTTGTTCATGCCTTGAATCTAGTTTTATCTTCCTTAGCATTATGTCATGTTGATATTTGCTAAAATTCAATTTTCCTATTGTAAAGTAATTCTGAAAATTGCTTGGAAATTACTAGAAATTATGAAAAATGCTAGGAAAATTTCAGAATTTCTCATACAACAGTTTATGAGAACCTGTGTGGTTGGAATTTGATTTCGGTAATGAATAAACAGATATGAGACAATTGGTGTCTAGGAAAACACACATGAGGCTTGGTTTTTTAATTGGCGCCCGGAAACGGGAAGTGCTCCCTCCCTCATGTGAGCCCTAGGGGCATGTTGACCTGGCCATGAGTCAAATTGACGGAGATATTCATTACTCGTTTTTCGCTTCCAACCAATAAGAATTACATGAGTTGAAATTAGACTTATGCCATGTTTAATTTATGTTGGAATTACATAATTAACAGAAAATGGCTAATTGCTAAGGAAATTCTGGAAAAAGAGTGATAATTATCTACTGAATAGATATAGACCAAAACTTTATTAATTAAATGAAGATGCATGCAATATAATATTTTACCTGTAGTAAAATCTCGTATTGCTTGCATACAGGATATGTCTGACATTGCAAATAGGGAATTTGATGTGCTTGCCCTGGATGGCAGCAATTACCTCACTTGGGCAATGGATGCCAAAATCAACCTAACAGCTAGAGGACTTGGAGCTGCTATTGTTCGGCCTGAAGCCGGTGCAATCGAAGTGCCTTAACCCGCAAAATGTGCCGCTTTACATTTCCTGAGACACCATCTTCATTCGGACCTGAAGGCCGAATACTTGATGGAGGAGGACCCGCTGGTATTGTGGAATTCCCTGAAGGAACGCTACAACCAGCAAAGATCCGTGTTGTTGCCAGAAGCACAACGCGAATGGACCCTCCTACGCTTTCAGGATTTCAAATCTGTGGCAGCTTATAATTCTGCAATGCACAACCGGTCGCTAAATTGACTTTTTGTAACCGTAAAGTTATCAAGCCGAGAAGATCGACAAAACTTTGTGCACTTTCCACCCCAACATGATGATACTACAACAACAAGATTGGCCATGCAAAGTACAAGAAGTACTCTGAGCTTATTAGTGTTACGCTAGAAGCGTAAAAACATGATGAACTCCTGATGAAGAATCATCATGCAAATACTAATGGAAGTCAAGCAGTGCCTGAAGCACATGCTACCGCTCAGCAGGCTAGTAGTAGCCATGGCCGCGGAAAAGGCCAAATGTACAAGGGGAATGAATGGAAAAATGACAGAAACCAAAAGGGAAAAGGCAAATCCCAATGGAAAGGTAAGGGAAAGGGTACAGGAACCTTCCAGAAGCAAGGTCCAACCAATAAAGCACCCGACTCTCAAACATGCTTTAGGTGTGGTTGCGTTGGCCACTGGTCACGCAATTGTCGCACCCCAAAGCATTTGGCAGAACTTTACATGAAATCCACTGGGAGATTCCAGAAGAATCAAGAAAAGAAGTTTGAGGCACACTACACCGCTCTACCAGATGTTGAGCAAGACGGTGTAAAGAAAGAAAACAATGTCACTAACCCTACAACCGAGTTCAAGGAAAGCCTTCTCGGATATGGTGACTCGCCCATGGAAGAGGATGACCTCCTCGGACCGAGCTTATGGAGCTCGAGAAGATACCAATGTTTCCATGAGATGGAACATGACTTGTATGGAGATCTGGAATAGTCTCCCTACACCCCTTTTGCTATATGTCGCATTTCCATTAGTTGAGCCTCCTTAAGAGCCTCATCAGTTTGAATAATTATGTTCCTGCATGAACATTTGGTCTATGCTCCTGTTGAGCAATTATCAGTGATAATTAAATAAAGTGTTTTCCAGAATATTTTGTGCTATGCCTGTTTGATTGTTATACTATGCAACCTGAAGTTGGTATTGCGATAAAAACCCAGAAATATTTAAAGATCTTGTAGATTGACTGGGTAATCTTGAGTTGAATATTTTGAGAAAATAATTAGTAATTCTGCTGGCCATAGCATAAAGACTTTTCCTAGACCTGAAGATTTCTTATGCCCTGCTGTGCTAGCATAAAGACTTTTCCTAGACCTGAAGATTTCTTATGCCCTGCTGTGCTATAGGAAAACTTATGGTTAAGATCCTTTAACTTATATAAGAATCACTGAATTTCCTGGAGAAATTTCGAAGTGATATATACCTAATGTCCACATATTAGAATGACCTTGCAGAGTCATTATTAAGGGAATAAAATTTATTGCTTGACCACTTTGCAGAATAGTAGGCTACCCACCAGTTGTTGGGGCCACGCAGTGCTGCACACTGCGATATTAATTCAACTCAAATCAATCAGTATATAATAGAATTTCCCGTTGCGAGATAGTGCATGGAAGAGAATTAAGTATTTCCCATCTGCAAAAATTTTGGCGGTGTTGTATACATGCCAATCTCTCCACTGGCGCACCACCATGGGACCTCACCAGAAGTTGAGGGTCTGTACATGGTTCGGTACGATGATTGTACTAAGGACATATTTCGGCATTAGGGGAAGATAAGTACCAAATTAAAGAATGCCGAGTCCTTAGATCCACGCACTAAAGAAACCGAACTTGAAGTTCGGAAAGTAATAAATCTGCAACAAATAAGCTAATAATCTGCCAAATGCCTTCACTGATCATAAGGTAGTGGAAAGATCTCATATACCTGCAGTATATGCACCTGAAAGAGTGAAAATATCCTAGAAGGATATTGAACCCACTCTTAACCCTCATGATAAAATGAGGGGGAGGCCTCCAGGTGCACGGGACTCAATTCATGAGACGTCCATGAAAAGGAGAACCAAATAAATGAGAATACTACCCATGATAGTGGAAGAAGCTCAACCTGATGTTGAGAAAATCCCTGAAGTGAGCCATCTAGAAGATGGTAACATCCCTGAAGTGATATATCCTGAAGATATAACCCCAGCGTATATTTGTGCGCACAATCCAACGCTGGGAAGTCGGAACACCCAGACTTCATCGTTGTGGGAAATCACGAGAAGCTGGAAGAAATTGATAAAGAGACATCCCTGGAGTGATGCAGGAGAATTATATATGAAGAAAGACTACAATTGTCGACATATTTTGCCTCTAAAAATTGCTAAAATCTGGATCCGTAACCAAAGTCCATGGCGAGTGCCGTAGTGCTCATCTAGGTTCACCTGAAAAAGCAATTGAGGTAGCGCCGCTTAATGAGAGGAAAGTTCTTGGTCCTATTAATGTAACATTTCTGAAATATTCCTGTAGGATCAAATGGATTTTTCATCCGAAGAGATATGAAAATATCCTGGTGGTGAGATATAAAGCGAGGCTTGTAGCACAAGGGTTTTAGCGAGACCCATCATCGATTACGATGAAATCTGTTCTCCTGAAATGAGTGGAATGACGTTAGAAATTTAATATTGATGGCAGTAAGCTTAAACTTTTCAATACAGTTGATGATTGTAGTGACCGCATATGTATTTGGGTCACTGAATACGGATTAAAGACAGTCGATAAGGATGTGGTACAATCGACTAAGTAGATTCCTCCTGAAAAGGAAATATGATCCCTGAAGGAATAATGTTCCTGTGCATTCATGAGGAAATCCCAGAATGAATTTTTATTTTCCTCTGTGGTGGTACAGTCACTCAGAGATTATAAAGGAAGCCTCACGGGAATATGTTTGGCTAAGACGGGTAATCAACCATGTCCAGAAATTATATGGTATGAATACCGTCAATTCCCCTACTATTATCTATGAAGATAATGATGCTTGTGTTGCACAAATGCAATTGGGTTATGTAAAGAGCAATATCACGAAGCATATTGCTCCTAAGTTCTTTTATCCCCACAAACTCCAGAAGAATGGTGAGATAAAAATAATGCAAATTAAGTCGTGTGAAAATCTAGCAGATTTATTTACAAAATCCTTGCCAAATTCCCCTTCCAAGATATGTTAATGGCATTGGAATGAGACGGCTTAGAGATTTGCATAGTTCAGGGGAAGTAAACCCCTGAACCATAATCCCTTTGCATGATCCTGAAGATCATAAGTTGTACTCTTTTTTCTTTGTGAGTTTTTCTGATGTTTCTCACATAAAGGTTTTTAATGAGGCAACAAATGCAACATAGAGAGCGAGTGTGATGTACTCTTTTCTCCATCTCTTTTTTCCCACTGGGTTTTTGAGTGGAGTTTTTAATGAGACATGCATTACGCAGAATTCGCCCAAGGGGAAGTGTTATGAGATAACCTCCTAACCGTATTCGGTTAGGAGTCTATCTCTTAATATGTGGGCGAATCCGAACTCTCTTTGAGGGGACTGCTATATATATACCGGGTGCCTCCCATTGTATTTACACACATTGATCAATAAAGAAGAGAGAGCTCCACCCTATATCTTCTGTCTCTTGTTCTTGTGTTCTTGTGTTCTCGTTGATTGCCGGTGTTCGACGTGGGTGAACTACTCGTTTTACAACAAAATGCACATGGACGTCAACAGGTCCGATTCCTGACACGAGCAGTATAAATACAGACCAGTAGCAGGATGACGCAGTCAAGCACAAATGCACGTGGACATCAACCGGTCCGATTCCTCGCTTCGCTTTCGGTCTCCGGCACACGTTAATGACACGCGTAGCCTCCCGTCAATTCTAGCATGTTCGTGGGGGGAGCGTATAGGCATGTGCGTTCGTCCTAGGGTATGTATAATAATAAAGCTATTTTAGCTAGCTTTAAATTTATATATATTAGTTTTAGCCTATATAGAAGAGAGAAGAAAATTTATTTAGTAATTAATTTTGTACGAAAATATAAGTAGATTATTTATGTACAACAGAGAAAAGATAATTATTGTATAACATTTAGAGATAACTTTTAGAAATAGTTATTATACAAACTGATTTTTAGTTTACTATTAGCTTATAGTAAACTTTACTATTGTATTTCTTCTTGTACGCTGAAAAACTTACTTGCGGCAGTAAATCCACAAGACGATGTTCTTTTGATGCAAGGATGCACACACTCACACATACACACACCTATAAACGTTTACTACACACGCCAAAAAATAAATAAATTAAACATAGGAATGCCTTGTCGTATTGAAAGTGGACGTAATGTGTACACAGAATAAGTTTTCTGTCAGAGATTTCAACCCGAACAAAAAATTGAGCACCCACGCAGGGATTCAAATTTCGGTCCGAAATCCGAAATCTCCTCCGAGATTCAAAATCTCGGCCGGATAAAAAAATTCAAAAAAAAAATTAAATTTCGGATTTTTCGGCGAGATCTCGGCGATTTCGGCCGAAATTTCATGATTTTTTTTTCTGGATTTTAAATTTTGTGCATTGGATATAATTGAATTTAGGGTCAAGATCATCCACACAAAAATTCAAAATTTTTTGTCATGTTTTTTATTATTTTTTGGTCGGTTCAAATTGTCGGTTAGGACTGTCCGAATTTTTTAAAATTTTTCAAAATTGATCTTCATCTGAAAATTTTATGGGAATATTATGTATGTATTAGAACCATTCACAAAAAATTTCAAAATTTTGTAAAGTGATTTGTACTATTTTTCATTCAGGTGAATTTTGTCGGTTCGTCTTTAGTAGCACTATTTGAATTTTTTAAAATTCCTAAAACTTGATCATTATCTAAAATTTTATGAGAATATTATGAATATGTTAGGACCATTCACAAAAATTTTCAGATGTTTCTAATGTGATTTGCACCATTTTATATTCGGTTGAAATTTGATGGTAAACCCTTTTATCAAGATAATGGTACTGTTAGATTTTTAAAAAATTTCTCATGCTTGATTATCATCTGAAATTTTATGAAAACATTAGTAATGGGTCAAGATCACCCAAAAAAATTTTCAAAATTTTTTGACTTATTTTGGACCATTTTTGGATCGGTTCAATATATACCGAGATCTCGGTGATTTCGGTCGAGATCTCGGATTTCCCGATTGAAAAAAAAACCGGATTTGAAATTTGATTTTTGTAAGTCATCCGAATTTAATCCGAAATTTCCGAATCTCACTAAAATTTCAGATTTCAGACACCTCCGAGATTTCACTTAAAACGTGATCTAAAGCTTTGCACCCACGTTTAAGCAAGGTCGAACACACGCGGACCGCTCGCTCACCTGGAGGTCTCTCAACCAGACGATATTAGTGAAAAAGAAAGGAAGAGAGAGACATGTGTACATGCTCTAGCGTTCACACATTTTACATCAACTATTCTTTCTGCCCCCACACACGTGGTTTGCCTTTTCTTTTCTTTTTTGTTATAAGACGGTTTGCTTTTTCTTTCTTAATTGCAGGAGGCAAAAGGGTCCACTAGTGGGTTGTTTGTGTTTAACATTTAAGCATACTCTGGTTGTTTGCCCGGTTCATTTCAGTTTTTGGATTATAGATTCTGAATTATAGAAGAAATTGTTTTTGATTGTGGGAGAATCAGACCGGGCCAGCCGTGACTTCCAAGTTTCGGACCAAGTCGGCAATAATCAGTGAGAATCAAGTTTCAGCCGAATTCTGATTCTATGTAGAAGACAGCTTCTGATTCTCAAAGGAGCTGTCCAGAATCTTTCCGTTCGGTAAATAATCTGTTTTTTTTTTAAAGCAGAAGCTGTCTAGAAACTAAAACGAACAGGGCCCTTGTTTTGGTGGTCAATTTCGAAACTACTTTGAAGGAGTTTTAGGTATAAATATAACAACCCATTGTATAAAAAATAGATTTACAATTAATAAAGAGGAAAGAGTAAAAAATTTTATATCTTGTGTTCATTTATTCTATGATTGTTCTTAGGGCATTCTCAATATTTTTTATTGGCATTGGATTGATCTATGATGATCAATTTATTACTCAACACGTTATCAGCACGAGTCTCTCTAAGGCCTAACAGTATATTGTGGATTCCCTCTTTTTCAATCCCTCGTACTATTAGGTTAATTATGTATATTAATTTTTGCTCACTAGATCCTAGATGATTTTCTTGCTAATTAGGTTCTAGATTGATTTACTATACATGGGATTATTGTTCATTCCTTAGTCCATACGCGCTCGCTGTTGCATGCGCACACCTACTGAACTACGCGCCGACCATCGTTGCCCACGTGCACCTAACATGCACCACACACGAAGCACTGCCCAAAATTGCGCCCAAAGCGCCACCTGAATCCGCCAATGTTTGGGTAGACGGCATGCCACCATGCTTGTGCTGAAGCGCCACCACTAGGTTGACGCCATCAGGACTGTGCGAGGTGGCACCCCGCAACGACTAGACTAGGGTTAAAAAAAGAGTTGAAGCCCTCTTTAAAATACCCTAGCTCCATCGCTAAAATTTTGGCCCAAGAAAGAAAAAAAAAAGATTCGGCTCAATATGGCTTGGTAGGATCGGATTCGAGCCATATACTTAAACGAGCCACACGGCCTATCGGCCATTTGGTTGAAGACCAAATACTTTTAGACTGCGTTACTTTTGCAATTTAGTCCCTAGGTTTTTAGGTATTCTTGCTGATACATTATTTTTTGCCAAAAAGCCTTAAAGTTTCACATAATTACAAAAATTTATTTGGATAAAGAATTTTTGCATTCTGGACCCTGAAGTTTCCAGTAATCCCAAAAAATAGTTAATAAATTTTGAAAATTTATATTAAATCTTAGAAACTGAATTTCTAGGTATTTGGACTTCTATAAAAGGTTGAAACTTATACCTATCACACATTGAACGCTTCATATCACTAGGCTTACTTTCCTAGAATAATTATATGTTTATATATGCTGAATTTATTTTTTAGTTATTTCGATGATTCAGTAAATTACTCAATAATTAGCAAAAAAAATATAAAATGCTAAGAAAATTATGTAAAATTATAGATAATTATGTAATGAATAGATATAGACTAATCTTTACTGATTCAAGAGTGAGCATGCAACATATTGATTTTACGAGAAGTAAATTCATTTTTGCTTGAATATAACATAGGAGATGTTAGAGATCGCAAAGAGGGAATTGCTAAGCTTGCCATGAATGGTAGTAATTACCTAACCTTGGCAATGGATGTTAAAATCAACCAATCAGCTCGATCTCATGGAGCTGCTATTACCTAGCCTAAAGCTAGCACCCCTACTCTTCTGAGCCGCCAAGTGTGCAGCTCCGCACTTCCTAAGGCACCACCGCCATGCAGACTTGAAGACTGTGTATTTAACAAAGGAGGACTCACTGGAACTTTGGAATTTCCATAAGGAACACTATAACTAGCAAATATCTATCCTGCTACCAGAAGCACAACGCAAATGGATCCTTATACGCTTCCAAGAAAGTAAAATGGTGGCAACATATAACTCTACCATACACAAGTTTGTCTCCAAACTATGTTTCTGTAACTAGAAAGTTATTGATGCTAAACTAATAGACAAGTCATTGTGTACCTTCCAACCCAACATAATGATATTGCAACAATAGTATCGTATTTACACTTTGCTAGAAGCAAAAAAAACATGATGAACTCTTAAAGAAGAATCATCGTATTGTTCTTAATAGATACAAGCAATGCTCAACAAACTGGTAGTAACCATGGCTGTGCAAAGGGTCAAAGGCAAGATGGGGAAGATGGATGAAGGTTGGAGTGCAGCAAGGTAGAGGAAAGTACCAGTGGAGACGTAAAGGTAAAGGGCCATGGAGTTTTCAAAAGCAAGACTCAGCCAAAAAATTTGCTTACACTGCACAACCCTTCTTTAGGTGTGGATGCACTAACCATTGGTTGCGTAATTGCCGCACCACTAAGCATCTGGTGGACCTTTTCATGCCATCCACCGGTAAAGTCAAAAAGACCCAAGGGAATAATGTTGAAACATACTTTACTACTCAACTTGTTGATATGAACACCGAGAAAATGATGATATGGTTCTTGATCCTACAGAAAAGTTCCAAACGGACCATATCGGATATGGAAATACTTCTATGGATAAAGATGATCTTCTTCGGTCTGAGCTTAAGGAGTCTCAAAAGGATAGCTACGACTTATATGGAGACCTAAACTAGTCTCCTAGATATTTCTTTGCTTTACTAGTCGATATCCATATTCCATATGAGTCTCCTTAATAGTCTATTTATCAATTTTGTTTTAGTTCTCGAATGAACACTGTTCTACACTGCTGTTGAGCGATTATCATTAAAAGTTGAATAAATTTTTATTTCCATGAATATTCGATTAATTTATTATTCTATGTTTGTTCTATATTTATAATATATTCTGGATGCAACAATTGTTTGATTCCTAAATCATACTTCCAATATAAAAAGAAGTCTAATCCAATGGCGAAGGAGGAAATTTGTCTTGTAGATAGTTGCACAACAAATTCAATTCTTAGAGAAACTAAATATTTTTATACTTTGACTAAGAAAACTAGAGATATTATGACCATCGCCGGAAGTGATGCCCTCATTATTAGCACTGAAAGAGCCATCATAGTTCGCCCTGTGGGTACTCGTATAATAATAGATGATGCTCTCGTATAAGTTTGAGAGACATTTGTCTAAATGATTTTCATATGAAGATAGAAAATAAGGATGGCACAGAATACCTACTCATGACTAATTTTAACAGGTGCAACTAACGTGTGGTTGAAAAACTTTTTTTCCTTCTACTAAGGATTATTCTATAAATATATAAAAGCTGAAGTTTTGTTGTGATGAAGGCGATGCTTAAAAACCCAGAAATAATTAAGATCTGGGTTGAATATGACAAGAAAAATTATCAATAATTCTACTAGCCACAGCATAAAAACTACGGTCTTACCTAGACCTGAAGACTTATTATTCTTGCTTGTGCTAAAGAGAAGCTCATAATTAGACCATATCATTTGAAAGTTATGGAAGAATCACCAATTTTCCTAGAGAAAATTCAAGGTAATATTTGTGGACCTATCCAGCCCATGTTGAGCCTCTTCAGATACTTTATGGTACTGATAGATGCTTCTTTTAGATGGTCCCACATATGTCTATTATCGACTCAAAATCATGCTTTTGCTAAATTAATTGCCTAGATTATTAAATTAAGAGCCTCATTTTCAGATGAAAGGATTAAGTCTATTTGAATGTCTAATGCTGACGAGTTTACCTCAAAGACATTCAATGCTTATTGTATGGCTGTCAGTGTTAATGTAGATAATTCATTACATCATGTCACACAAATTGACTATACAGAGTCATTACTTAAAAGAATAAAACTTATTTCTTGGCCACTGTCGTAAAATTATATGCTACTCACCAATTAATTCAACACAGATCAACTACATACCATGGAAATTCCCCTTTGCAGATAGTTGTATACATACCAATCTCACCACCATAGCATATACCCATGGGTCCTCACTGAAAGTTGGGAATCTATGTGGTTATGAATGATGGAAAATAGATTGGAATATCACAGGCATTCAGTCCTTAAACCCACACACTAAAGAATCCGAACTTGATGTGTAAGACCCCAGCATTTAATATGCCTGAATGCTACCAAACATAAGCTAAACAACCTCTAAATACCACAATTTACCATAAATTCCAGCAAAGGTACATATGCTAAAAACCGAGATTTCGGCAGCATCTCCTTTGTTTTAACATGAATTAAAGGAGCAACAACAGTATAGCAATAAGGCAATATGAGAGACATCTAAAACAGCAATAATTAGAGTCTTAACGACAATATAAGACTATCATCAAGCACTTAATGTCTCCAAGTGTCAAACGAACAATAAAACTCTCATAAAGCAAAGCTAAGCCTTAAATCAATGAGCATCACACGCAATTTATTATCAAACTAATAGAATGACTTGTGGAATCAATATGGTGAAGCTACGTGTGGGCGTGTGACTATTTCCCTTCCCCGCATGCCGTTCTCATGGTACCTAAAACAACAAGAAAACACAAGCGTGAGTTCGAAACTCAGCAAGCATATTGCAATGGACAACAAGAACAATATCATGGCAATAAAATCTCCCATCATGTATATCATCTCATTCATGAACACTTAACAATATCATTATCATTATGTATGCAATGTAATGCAATGCTCATGTCTCCTTGGAAACTCATACCGGTATGGTTGAGTACACACCCGCTTGTGCACCCTCTCCCCCCTTCCATCCCGAAGATGGAGGGTGCCTACTCCTCGCTTCCAAACACCACGTGGATGGAATCACGATGTAGGACTTACTCAATGGCTCTCCGGATTAGTCATATCTTTCTCACCGACCTTCCCGGATTAGTTATGACTTTCTCACCGCCCGGGCCATGTAACATGTCATGTATGCAATTATGCCAACATCATATTTAACTCACATATTAACACATGGCATCATAACATACTAAACATGCTCATCATATCATTGGCAATCATTTAAGCATGGCAAGTAATCATATATCATGTAGTCAATCTCATCTATTCTCAACAAGCAACCTACAAGTCGCTATCCATTACAACACACTTGCCTCAACCACGGGCAACGGATTGGCGGGAAGTAGAAGGCACTCCCGGGGTCGCACCACCTGCACATAGGCATCACACACTCACAATCATGTCCACAAAACAGTACGCAAACCCTCATCTACCCCGACATTGCCAACCACTCGCAAAACCTAAAAACAGAGGTTCTGTCCCGTCGGGACAGCAGCCTTGCAAAAGGCATAACTTGAGTTCTGGGACTCCGAATCAATTAAACGAGTACATCCTCGCGTAACTTAGGAAATTTCCCAACTTTCTATAGGTATATGTAAAGACTGATTCGGACTCTAAAGTTGTTTAATCTACAGATTACCGTGATCTGTTCCAATTACGTCACAGATTTTATCATGCTCGGTAAAACAGCCATAACTTTCAAACGGCTGGGCGGAATTTAACGTTCTTTATATCCACTGAAATATAATGAAATTATATACAACTTCTTCAACATCCGTACGGACAGATTCGGATTCTAAATTGACGAAAACGCAAACCCTAGGTCGACTGCTCATGCTGTCCCAAAACAGAAACGTGGCAACTTCTAGATCTAATCCAATATACTCAAATCCAGCACCACCAATTGATCTAAAAACTTGATAAACACCCTTAGAACAGTACCTAGATCAATCCCAAGGTTTCCCATGGTCATACCTTTGCCCGACGCACGAAAACTCCAATAGATCTCCTCGCTCCTCGGATGGATCCATGAGGATGCAGGGGTGGGGAGGCCACCCTAGGACAGCAAGGGGGTGGAGGAGAGGTGGTGGAGAGGTGGAGAGGTGGAGAGCAATGGGGGCAAAGGGGGCGCAAGGAAGAGGAGGAGGTGGGGAGGTGTGGGAGGCGGCTAGGGCACTTGGGGCGCAAGGGGCAGGGGGAGGACGCCCAAAAGGGCAGGAGGAGGCCCCCCAAACAGGACTCCTACCCTAAATGGACTCGAACACCATCCCACCAAAGCCCACGGACCTTTCCCTTAGGCCCAAACTCCCCCGGAAAGGCCCAAAACCCCTGAAACGGCCCGGAAACGGCCCGAAAACGCTATTAACCTCCATACCTTATGGTTTTAACCTCCCATATCATATTTCAATATGTTTTTGACCTCATCATGCACCTTTTAAAAGGTTACGACACTCCGTGGTGACACATCACTTCAAAAGGCCCAAAAACGCGAGTAAACCTCAAGCCGAAAGATTTTAATCTCTAATTTCACATTCTATAATGTCACACCATACCGTAGTGTCACATGATGTTTGAAAGACGATAAATGTACAACAAATAGTTAATAATCTGCCAGATGCCTTGATTGATCACAAGGGAGTGACAGAATCTCATATACCTCCAGTAAACGCACCGAAAAGAGTGAAAAATACCCAAAACGATATTAAATCCACTCTTATGCCTCATGATAAGAAGAGAGGGAGACCTTCGGGTGCACATAATCAATTCCGCAGAGACGTCTGCAAAAACAGAGAACCTAACAAGACAAAACATTACCCAATATAGTGTTGAGAAAATCCTTGAAGTGAACCGTCCTAAAGATGGTAACCCCAACGAATATTTGAGTGCACAATCTAATGTAGGGAGATCGGAACACCCAGACTCCATCATTGTGGGAAATCACGATGAGCCGAAAGAAATTAACGGAGAAATATTCACTAATTATGTGGATTCAGGAGAATTGTATGAAAAAAAGACTATGACTATCGACATATATTTTGCCTTGAAAATTACTAAATCTTCTTATTTGAATCCAAAACCAAAACCTACAGTAGAGTGTCAGAAGTGCTCAGATTGGATCAAATGAAAAGAAGCAATTGAGACAGAATTGCGCTCGCTTAACAAAGGTAAAGTATTCAGTCCCACTGTCGGAACACTTCCTAAAGTGTTCCCTTTAGGATCCAAATGGGTTTCCATCTGGAAGAGAAATGAAAACAAACAGGTGGTGAGATATAAAACGAGGCTTGTATCATAAGGATTCACACAGAGACCCTGCATCGACTACAATGAAACCTACTCTTCTGTGATGAGTGGAATAATATTCCGATATTTAATATCAACGGTAGCTAGCATGAATTTATCAATGCAGTTTATAGGTCACTGGATACGGATATTTATATAAGTATAGGAGTTAAAATTCTAGATCCTAATAAAAGTAATCACAACATATATAGCGTCAAATTGTAGAGGTCGCTATATGAATTAAAACAGTTAGAGAGAATGTGGTACAACTGACTTGGTGAGTTCCTCCTGAAGAAGGGTTACCCAAAAAATGATGATTGTCACTGTGTTCATAAAAGGTCCCAAAATAGTCCATGTCGATGATATGAATAGCATCGGAACCACAGAGGACATAAAAAGAAGCAAGTTATTACCTTATGATAGAGTTTGAGATGAAAAATTTGGGTTAAAGCAAATATTGCTTAGGCTTACAGTTAGAGCATTTTTCAGAAGGAATCTTCTTACACCAGTCTACCTATACTAAGAAGGTATTGTAAAACTTCAAAGACCCATTCAGACCAAGAATAGAAAATGAGAAACTCTTAGAAATTGAAGTTCCATACTTAAGTGCAATAGGAGAAGTTATGTATTTTATAAATTGCATTGGGCCTGATATTATATTTGCAATAAATTTTATAGCTAGACACAATGCAGTCTCAACCAGAAGACATTGGGCTGGTATCAAGACTTTACTCATATACCACTAACGTACACGAGACCTTGGCTTGTTTTACCAAAAGAATCAAGACTTGACCATGGTGAGATATACAGATGCTACCTATCTGTCTGATCCCTATAGTGCCAAATCTCACATTGGATTTGTGTTTCTCTACGGTGATACAACCATTTCTTGATAGTCTTTTAAGCATATCTTGGTAGCTATCTCTACAAACCACTTAGAGATAATGGGTTTATAGGAAGGCCCATGTGAATGTGTTTTGTAAGATGTGTGATTAACCATATCTAGAAGTTATATGCCATTAATAGCATCGATACCCCCCCCACAATTATCTATGAAGGTAATACTGCTTGTGTTGCATAAATACAAATAGGTTTTGTAAAGAGTAATATCACGAAGCATATTGCCCTAAACTTTTTCGTCCTCAGGTGCTATAGAAGAATGGTAAGGTAAAGATCCTAAAAACTAAGTCATGAAAATTTAGCTGATTTATTCACCAAGTCTTTGCGAACATCCAGTTTCCAAAGATGTATTTGTGGTATTAGAATGAGACGACGTAGAGATACGTAGGGTTCAATGGGGAGTAAATCCCTAGATCATAAACCGTAGTACGATGCTAAAGATACTACCCAAATCCATAATATTACAAGTTGCACTCTTTTTCTTTTAGTGAGTTTTTTTTGAAGTTTTCTCACACAAAGGTTTTTTTAATGAGGCAACAAGCGTAACACAATATGTTGATGCAATGTACTCTTTTCTCCATCCTTTTTTTCCACCGGGTTTTTGGGACGAGTTTTTGATGAGGCATATGCATCACACGGTATTCATCCAAGGGGAGTGTTGAGATATAACAGAATGGGCTGGTGGGCAGGTGCGCAGCTGCGCTTCGGGCATGGCCGGCAGATTGCGATTGATGGCAGGAGGCGGCTCGATGAGGACTTTAGGGTGCGTTCGTGGGCATGGCATGGCCGGCGGCCAATTCTCCTCTTTTTTCATGAAAAGTACTAGAGACCCTAATTCTAACAATTAGATTAATCTAGTGTTGAATCGGCAATTAAGCATGACTAATCTAGGTAATTAGAGAAATTAATCTGCAGGATTAGAAAGACTACCTAGATGCGATTAATTTACGTGCTTGGAGCTTACGTACGGCTTGTAGTAGATTAATCATTTGATGCCGATCAAAATTCGTTGTCATGTAGATTGATGCAGGTAGAAAAATCTTGTTCGACCTCGTAGAGCTTCACATTGATAACGTGTTGAAAAACGATGATGACTATCTATATCAATCACAATGCATCGATCGAACAGATGGAACAATCCCGAAGAACATATAGAATATATGGAGGCAAACTCTTTTCTCTTTATTGATTATAGATTTATTCCTCTTATATAATTAAGTGTTATATTTATAGTAAAAAAAATCCCTTCTAGGGTGGTTTTAAATTCGTCTCTCTCCACAAGATATAGAGTCATCATATCTCAATGATGATGACCGAGTTCGTGCATAATGATGAATAACTATTTTACGAGATTTGAAATTTACAAGTCCTCGACCAACTGTTTTGTCTATAGCATCACGAAGAACATATAGAATATATGGAGGCAAACTCTTTTCTCTTTATTGATTATAGATTTATTCCTCTTATATAATTAAGTGTTATATTTATAGTAAAAAAATCCCTTCTAGGGTGGTTTTAAATTCGTCTCTCTCCACAAAGATATAGAGTCATCATATCTCAATGATGATGACCGAGTTCGTGCATCATGATGAATAACTATTTTACGAGATTTGAAATTTACAAGTCCTCGACCAACTGTTTTGTCTATAGCATCACGAAGAACATATAGAATATATGGAGGCAAACTCTTTTCTCTTTATTGATTATAGATTTATTCCTCTTATATAATTAAGTGTTATATTTATAGTAAAAAAATCCCTTATAGGGTGGTTTTAAATTCGTCTCTCTCCACAAGATATAGAGTCATCATATCTCAATGATGATGACCGAGTTCGTGCATAATGATGAATAACTATTTTACGAGATTTGAAATTTACAAGTCCTCGACCAACTGTTTTGTCTATAGCAACTTTGTTTTATTATACTCCTAATTCCTAATGAGAAAAATTCGTTGTGTTCAACCAAACATTGTATTACTAAAAACTTGTTTTACGTGATCCAAACAAAAGTAAACTGTAAGCTCTTCTCCACAGAATAACAACTTACAACCTATTTTCTTTAGAATCTTCGACTTCCTAGTAGAACCTGTTTTATGAAAACCTATTTCTGTTTCACGTGATCCAAACAACAACTTAGCTATGTAGTAGTAGTATCTATCTCCAAGCTAGCTAGACAGGCAATCATGGATAAATCCTGGAGAGATTTCGGAAATTTCGGCCAATATTTTGGATCCCTTCGAGATCCTAAATCTCGACCGAGTAATTTTTTTTAAAAAAAAAATTCAAATGCTATAGTACCTATCCAAATTTTAGCGAGATCTTAGTGATTTCGGTAGAAATCTCGATGTTTTTTTTTTACCGAATTTTTTTTTTTTTTCTTGGCCAGATTTGATTGGATTTAGAGTCAAGACTATCCACAAAATTTTTTAGAAATTTTGACATGTTTTTGGCCATTTTTCGGTCAAAACAAGTTCACCAAAATCTTGAAAATTTCGACCAAAATGTCAAATTTCTCGGTTGAAAAAAAATGAATTCGAAATTTTATTTTTGGATTTCGTTCGGATTTTATTTGAAATTCTGAGATTTCGTCGAGATTTCAGATTTTGGTCACTGTAATATTTCTACAAAAATGAAATTTTGAACCTTATCGTCAATTTACGGTGGGATGGGAGGTCACAACGGGCGGCGCGACGGCATCTCTTGGATCTACGACGGCCATAGGACTAGGGGTGAAAATGGTACGGATAATTTCCGTCCGACCGACCGACCAACCGAAGTGCCTCGGATAGTGATTCAGATAATTTTTTGGATATCCGGATATTTTGTTCGGATATGGATCAGATACGGATAAAGTGTTATGGATACGGATACGGATATCTCGGATAATATCCGTTGGATAATATCCGAGCATTTTTTCGGATACTATCTGCCGGATAACATCCGAATTCCCGCCTCTTTAGCTTAGCCCGGCTTGGCCCATATGTCACCGGCCGGCCCATCTAGACTTGAGTTGAAGTGGAATCCTAGGTCCCTAGCTGACTAGCTGCCACTTTAGTTCCCTCATTACCTATCCGGTCCCTACCTATCCAGTCCACATCTCCAAGACTCTAACTCCATGTCGTGGCGGCGGCGGCTAATGGGCATGGCCCCTGATGACCTGACTGATGCTTAGTGCCATGCATGTGCTTTGTTACTTTTATATACTTCTATGAATAGTGTGCAACTTCTATGGATGATGTACAATAGTTCAGGTGCAATTATGAGATGTGACTCAGTGTATTACTATAAACTGTATGGTTTTAACGGTCTTGATTATCTCTCAATGTCCTATACAATTTATGTTGGTTTCCTATCGATAATATTCGTTGTAGCCTATCACTCTATTTGTATTTAGTGTTTACGCGTATTATTCAAAAAATATCTGTTCCGATGATTATCCGAACTTATTTTATCCGTATTCATTCGAATATTATACATATCCGTATCTGGCAATATCCGTGTCCGAATCCGTATCCGGCATTATCCGTGTCCGAATCCGATCTGATAAAATTATATGGATCAAATACAATATAAATAGATTTCGATCCATATCTGATCCGTTTCACCCCTACATAGGACCACAGCTAGCGAGTAAATTATGCAGTTGCATGTCTCGATGCTCCGTTATTCGAGTTAAGCAAATTGAAGGAAAGGTTTAATTTTTTTGCATACGGGCTAAAGTTAATTTTTGGGTTTAAATAGCTTAAAAGCATCACTTTTATACATTGTAAGGACAAGTAATTTGGGAATTACTAATTTCATGACGTCCTTACTAAATTTTTGTGAGAATTTCCTCGCGTTATAACAAGTGGTATCACCTTTCTTCCCCCCCTCAAAGACTCATCACGACAATTGGTGACATCCCTATCATCCCCTTTTCTTACCAGGCCAGTTCGTTTTAGCTACTGGATTATAGATTATGGGATAAATTGTTTCTAATTATGGGAGAATCGGCCAAGCCGGATATGACTTCTAGGTTTCGAACCGAGCCGTCGAGAATCAAGAAGAATCAGTGAGAATCAGGTTTAGCCAAATTCTAATTCTATGTAGAAGTTAGCTTTTGATTCTCTTTTTTTTAAAGCAAAAGCTATCTAGAAGCTGAAACGAATACGGCCTCATTCTCTTCCACTTAAACTCAAAATATTGTTTATTTTTTTAATTTTTTCTAAGTTTTTGAATAAGAAGTATTTTGAACCATTTTAAAAAGTTTTTCAGTCAAAAGTTTTTGAATTAAAAATTTTCGAATCAAAAGTTTTTCGAATTGAAATTTTTGGAGTTAAACTTTTTTATTTGAAATTTTCTAATTTTTTATTTAATTTTTTTGAGTTGACACTTTACGTGTTGAAACTTTTTAATTTAAAATTTTGAGTTGAAATTTCTAATTTGAATTTTTTTTATTTTAAAATTTTTGGGTTGATGTTTTTTTTTGAATTGAAACTTTATGTTTAAAATTTTCAAAATTAGAGTTTTCTAATTTGAAAATTTTATGTTAGAGGAAGGAATGGAGATTGAGGAAGTGAGTTGGGAAGAGGAAAGGGGAAAGAATGGTGGTGGACGAAGAAGATGACATAGTATTTTAGGAGGTGTCTTTAAATATTTATAATTTTACCCTAACCTCAGTTGTATTGGTCTAAAATCAACTCTCAAAAAGAAGAAAAAACTTCTTATTTAGTTTTTGACGTTTAGTTATGTAGAGCCTTATAATTTTAAAAAAAGTTCAGTTAAAATACGATTGTTTATTTAGATTTTAGCATTTTAACTTTTTAAACTGAAAAAGGTCCGACCAATATTGCCCCAATCGTGCGGGAGGCGGATTCCCCGCGGAATCGCCGTGCAGATCTTTTCATCAGAGATTCTTTGACTTTACTTCTTTCTGTTTTTAAGATGATAGATTCTTTTTGTACAGTACTTGTAGCATAGGAAACATTTTATATTCTTTCCTTTAAAGAGGCATCGCACCCTGCATCCATCGGACTGCACGTGGCCCATTTGGGCCTGAGCGGGTACAGGGCCCGTCCCTACTTTCCTCTCTTCACTTGCCGTCACGCAGCTGTGTCTTTCTTTGGTCCGGCACCGTCCAACGGTTGGACTCCAACCCATAGTAGCTAGCGACGGCGCTGGGCCTGAGCGTCCAACAGCCCACACGCGCGCCTATCTCGTCTAACAACTATACTCCACATCCGTCGCGGCCTCATGGGCTGTCCACGGCCCACTTAGCAGTTCGGCCAGTGCCGCGGCCTGCGTTCCATGCGGATTAGACGCCGTGGCGGCCCACGCGATTCTCCCCCCACCGAACACGCCACAGGCATGCACGCACTCAACGGACCTGTCGATCCTGGTTAATTGCGTGGGTCCCAAAAACAGGGTTGTTTCTCCCTTATTTCCTTTTCCTTTTTCTTATTTTCATTTAGCTACTTTTTTTCGTCCGGATACTGTAGTATGTCTTTTTTTGTCATGTCACTTTCCTGCTATTGTTTTAATAGTATTATTTTTTTCAACTGCTTTCCTTGATTAGTTTCACTATATTTTTTTTTCATTTATTACAACAATAGTCTTCAATGGTTTCATAAATAGGCATTATTCCCCTAGGTGCTAGGTGTCAAGACTATTCCAATTCCATACACATACAAATACTAGTCTCATGATTAGTGGTTGGTACACACAAATAATATTGTCATACCACATCCATACACATACAAATAATCAGAGTAGCATAATAGTAATAAACATGCGAACATAGGCTCATACAGCTAAGCTTTTAACAAAAAAGGCTGACCGATCAAATAGTTCACATAACAATTAAATAGCAGCGGACAAATGGGTAAACGAGACAAAAATTCCAACAAACAAGCCTTAGCCCAACACAAGCAGCTGACTGGGATTAAACCTCAGTAATCGATGTCATCTTTGCCAATACCCGAGAGAGGGAAGTAAACGATCAAGGAGTTTCCTTCTTCTTACTCTGATAAATTTCAATAAGCAACTGTGAGTACAAAAATCATACTTCGCAAGACTTTTAAGCAAAGGTTATATAGTATGCAAGGTTATGTCAAAGGAGATAGCTATCCTACAAAGTTTTCTATTTTGTACGAAGCGAGTTTTCATTTGCAATACAATATAATAGATTGCGATCAAAAGTTGTAAAAGCAGCTGACATTTGATATAAAGTCATGAGCATAACCACAAATGGCTCTCCATAGCCATAAATGAAAACAATAACCTACTCGTGGCCAAGGTACAAAAGCGGATACCTTCCCTTTCCAACCAAGTTTTGAAAAACATGAGACTAGCCTTTGCGACATCACTAAGCTTTGCCTATTACCGATGGCACGACTATCCGAATAGATTTTTACACTCTGCAGAGGTTGTACTGCTTTATCGACAAGACATGATCATCTTTTAATGTCGACCATGACACTCTTCCTTTGGCATGTGATTAAGGGATCATGACAAGGCCTTTACATTGCTCGACCCCAACCTTGCTCCGCCCATTGGATTTTCCCCTCAAGAGTTTGACCTATTGACCCCGACGAATCCACTATTGTGTTGGTGATCGTGGCCCTATATGCTCCATGCGATGGGAACCCCCTCGAACCACGTACTTGGCGCTCGCACCACTTTGAACTACCATAGGTACAAGATGAGACCTAACAACTTATTACACCAGGGTCTTTCCATAAATGCAGTTGTGGTTATACTAAAGGATTAGATCAACAACACATAAGTTCACGATGCCTAACCGACCAACACCTGCGAGGCCCCTCTCTCGCAGCACAATATGTACAAATATCTTTCCCGAGTCAAAACCATAGTTTTCAGTTTTGTTTTCTAGTCAAATAACAAGGGTGACTATACAGGTCTAGCAACATAACTATTCCAATGTTTTGAAAGAATATCTATTCTATCATCTGACATACCGATAGACTAGGCATGGCTAAGCAACTATATCTTAGACTTAATGTAAAATCCCACCATTAATCATACAAGTTGTGGATATCAGTTACAATAGTAAGTATGGCAACTTTCAAGGTTGGGTTAATGCACGAATCGGTGTAACTATCAATCTAATCACCATAGGGATTTTACCAAAAATATGTGCATGCATAATAGTTTGAGTAAAAAAAATACATAGCATTTAATTATTGGATCAACATGGTCGAAGGGGGTGGTTTCTCTAATGTTGAACTCTTGTCTCTTGCTCTGGATCATTGTCAGTATTTCCAAGACATCGAAATCTATGTATAAAGCCACATAAATACCAAATAAATTCAAACAAAGGAAATATACAAATATTTATGCATATTATGAAATTTCATGATTTTATAACTAAATTTGCAGTTATAAGCGATTGAAATTTTGTTAGCAGAGAAAACCTAGAAAAAGAGAAACAAAATAATGTGCTGGCGGGTGATGTTGATGGCATAATGTAATAGCCCAAATTTCAAAAAAATGAAACTAAAAATTGTAATATTAATTTTGGCCTTAATGTAAAATTTCATCATTTATGAATTTCTCAGAAATTTTGGCAATTAAGAGAATACTTTCTATGGCCAAGAGGTGTTTTCTACATTTTAAAATTTGAATTCAAACTAACATAAAAATGTGGAGAAAAATATTGAAGTTCTAAATAAACCTCAGAACACCTCTCAAAAGTTTTAGGAAATTTTGAATTCATTTAATGCCTCTAGAAAATAAAAAAAACAATTATTAAAAAGAACAGAAGTATTGTCAGATTTTTAGAAAAATGCTTATAGATGATCATGCTCTAAAAATTTTATGGGATAATCTACAGCATCTTAAGACCATGCGAAATTTTTTTCATTAATTTTAGATACATTTTGGTCACTCAACGTGGGTCACCTGTCATCCTATTATCTCGCCGTCTATGCTGGCTCAACAGGCAGAGGCCTCCTCCCCTGGGGTCTCTTGCCGGTGCCATCTCTCTCTCTCTCTCTCTCCCGCTGCCCTCCAGGTCCCCTGCTTGATCAACCCCACCTGCCGCGAGCGCTCACGCCAGTGTGCGCCCCGCCTTGGTCGTCCCCATGCTGTGCACGTCCCAAGTGTGCCTTCGTGCAGTGACAACTTACCCCGCACTCGGGTATCTTGCACCACATCATGCTCGTTGCTTGCCTTGATAGAATGATAGCCCTCGAGCCCGCCTTCTACCGCGGCACGAAAGTCCTCGCTCCGGTACTTGGAGCCTGCCACCCCTCTCACTGACCACCGAGCCGATCAGCTACCTTATTGCATGTCCCACCGAGCCCACTAAGAGCAAGTATAATAAGGTGACATAAGCGGGCTGTGACGGACCGCCTTTTTAGGGGCAGATTCGAGACTCGCAACCGTTACCCAGGACAATTAACGGTTGGAAAACAAGAGTACAATTGCCAGGCAAAAGCAAATCCAATTCTTTTTATTCAATATAGGGCCTAACGGCCAGGGTTTTTACAAAAGAGGGCGCAGCAGGGCCCGAATATCTTACAATCAAAACACCGCACAGGCAGGCCTGAGCAAAAGACTAAGACCTAAAACCAAACAAGATCGCCATCTACGACCTCTTGGAACGCTCCAGCTTCTTCAAACTCTGAAAGGGGCGGGGGTTGCAAGGGTGAGTACGGGAGTACTCAACAAGTCGCACGGAACCACTGAATACTATATGTAGGAGTATTCCAAAGGATGGCAGTAGGGTTAAGTATCTGGATGCAGTTTTATTTTCAACTCATTTTACATTTGAAGCACGGACCACAAATTATTAAGGGGGTTTCACAATTTCACAACACTTTACCACATTATCCAAAATCCGAAAACAGTAGCTTGAGCTTGGTTACGGGCATCACCCC
This sequence comes from Rhipidocladum racemiflorum, assembly GCA_036346355.1. NCBI lineage: Eukaryota > Viridiplantae > Streptophyta > Magnoliopsida > Poales > Poaceae > Rhipidocladum > Rhipidocladum racemiflorum. The sequence continues at coordinate 30,887,204 of CM070571.1, forward strand.
AGTTCAAACTTAACTTCATTAACCGGAAGTACGGCGTATTCGAATACCATCAATAACTCTGCAGAGGTGCTCAACTTTACCCACAAGATATCAACGACCGTTAATGCCAGCTCGAGTTTAACACACAACTTAAATGCGTGCGGCCGGGCCGAGATTATCACAGCATTTCGTTTAATCATTCCTGTTCTTTAGTTGTTAACCGATAGGTATAAAGCTATCGTGGACCCACATAGTCCCCATTAGCACCTACCGTTGTGAGAACCAAGAATGACACCACTGAATATTCTTGTTCCACCTCTCCCAGGTATACTTCCTGCCGGAAGGCGGTCCCTATTCTCCCACGAGAATAGTTACTACCGTAAGTCAAATTATTAAATCAGAATGACTAACCTCATCGAGCTATGTCGGATACGGGTCCATCGACCAATCCGACCTGTGGTTGAACGGAAACTAAGTTCTTTACTTTGCTCAAGGGGGTTTCATTATCCTTACACTGCCAAAGATCAAGCCTTCATTCACCACTTATTCCAAAGATCCCACTCAACCTGGTCATCACCAAATCAAGGCATCAATCATCAGCCGGGGATCGGAGTTACATCCACTCCGGGATTTATCCGATTCTGTCCCCCAAACTGTAGCACTTTCACAAACACCCGAATACGAGATTCGACAGCACTTTATTTTATTTTCAAAGCATTTGAACTAACCTATAGGAATAACAGTAATTTATTTAATAATACCAACATCTAGGGTTACAAAGGATATAATAAGGTTCAATATATTCAAGGAGGTTTCATAAGTAATTTCGGCATTACCTAGGTATCATGTCATTCTAAAATACTGTTTTCAATAATTCAACATACAGTAAAATAATGCGGTATAAAATAAATACTACTATATCATGGCATGATAGGATCAACATGATCAAGGGTGTACGGCTTGCCTTGCTCGGCGATCGGATCGGCTGAACTGTCGTTGATGTAGTCGTTCGGGGCTCCTGTCGGGTCCAGCGTCTGCTCCGGGATCTGCGTCTGCTCCTGGAACTGTCCAACGTCCGGATCTAGCGCGACAAGAACGAACGACAATAAAGAAACGAAAAACAAAAAGAAACCGAAACGAAAACGGAAACCGAAAACCGGAACCGGGCCGAGAGAGAGAACGAAGGGCGAATTGGGCAATTCGGAATTTTGGGAACTCCGGATTGAGGAACGGAGGGCATTTTTGGACTCGAGGATCAAAGCAGTTCGGGTTGTTTATTTGGTGGGTTTCTGGGGCTCACGGAATTTTTCGATTTTACGGGATTTTTCGATTTAAATCGATTTTTCGGATTTAATAAACGAATTAAAATCCGAAAAATCAATTAGAAAAGGAAATACCATGGGCCGAACGGCGTCAGAATAAAGATCGGGTCGTAACGCCCACGCGAGGCGGGCGAGGCCGAAGTGGCCTGACCCACGCGCGAGAGAGAGGCAGGGGAACCCTAGGGTTCTCGAGCGGCGGCGGGCAAGAAGCACAAGGGCGGGCGGCCGAGCCTGGCCCACAGCAGTGAGGGGAGGAGGGGCTCACCGCGAGGGAGGCGAGGGAGCGGGCGAGGAGAAATGGAGGAGCGGGTTCTTTATAGCCGAGGAGAGAGAGAGGCGGGCGGCACAAGCAAGCGGGCGGCGAGCAAAGGCAGGGCGCGGGCGGCGCTGGTACACAAGGCTGGCGCCATGAGCAACAAGGGTCGGGGCGACGGAGCAGTGGTGGCGGCGACCAACCGGGAGGCGCGGCAGCCACAGCACGGCGCAAGGCGGCGCTGGCCGAGCGGACGGCGCGGCTGGCGCCGGAGCCGGAGGCGGCGGGGCCGGGTCGGCTGGGCCAGGCCGGCGAGGAAGGAGGCCGAAGGCCAGGGCCAAACGGGCCGGCGAAAAGGAGAAACGGGCCGAAAGGCCCAAGAGGAATCAGCCCAAAAACCAAAACGAAACCAAAAGCCAAAATTCAAATTCCAAATTCAAAATTTGAACTCGAAATTTGAATAAAACCTCAAATTAAATTCATTTTGAATTTTGGGTCGTTTCAACCTACCCCACTTAAAACAAATCTCGTCCCCGAGATTTATTCCTCCTGGGGAGCGGTTGGGAAAACTACTGCTGCAAAACCCGATTCCTTTTTCCGATGTGTGATTCTTCCACAACACTCGGTAGACCATGACAACTTCTGAGTCTGAAACTTACCAGTAATGACGTCTGTTGGCCTTGTTGTTCCTTTGAAGGTGACATGATTGATCTTTCCTTAGACTTGTCCCGAAGCGTTCTGACTTTGACTGCTTGGGTTTCCCTCTGACTTAACCGGTACTTTTAGGTATCCTCGGGTTTGGGACTGCTGTTGCCGAGGTGCTGACTGCATGCTGGTGGAGGCGGAGGCTGACGCACGTGATCTGGCCAACACAGTTGGTAGGTCTCTGTGTGGGCAGTACTGTCTGATGTGTCCGGGCTGTCCGCAGTGGAAACATCCTGAAGTCTTTTGGGGACAATCTCTGACAAGGTGGTTCCCATTGCAGTTATAGCAACTTAGTGTCCCAGATTGGGTGGAGGTGGAATTTGACTGCTGTCCACTCATTGATGGCCTCTTGTTTGGAAATCCAGAGGAAAAGACTGGGGTCGTTCCTCCGTATTGCGCAGACGAGTGCATCCTTTGCTCATAAGCTTTCCTCTTTCTGGTGTCCTCCAAATCATTCCTGGTCTCCTCTGAGACTATCAGCTTGTCCACCATAGACGACAGGTCCTTGAAGTCTATAGCTGATATATGGAACTTCAAATTCTTCTGCAATCCTTCGAAAAATCGCTCCATCTTCTTGGCTTCAGTGTCAACTTCTCCTGGTGCATAGCGGGCTAGGTAGTTGAATAGGTGGAGGTACTCGATCACTGTTAGTCCTCCCTGATGGAGAGCTAAAAATTCTCTTCTCTTCGACGCCATTAATCCAGCTGGTATGTGGGCTTTCCTGAAAGCGTCTTCAAATTCAGTCCACGTGATTTCTTGTCCATTCTTCATTTCGTGAAAGTTCATCCACCAAGCTGCTGCTCGTCCTTGTAGCTGATGGGACGCATACAGGACTCTTTCGTGGTCAGTGCACTGGATCGTGTCCAACTTTCTCTGAATGTCTCGGATCCAGTCATCTGCTGCCAAAGGGTCAATCGGTGTCGAAAATATAGGGGGCCTGGTCTTTTGGAAATCAGACCACCTAGATCCACCTATATTTCCGTTTTGTCCATTTATGTTTCCTTGATTGAAACCCTGAGGTCCTGCAATCACGTGTTCCAATAATTTTTCCATCATCTTCTCTTGTCGCTGTTCTGCCAGATACCGGTTCTTCTCCATTGCTGCCAGGACTTGTGCTAGGTTGACTGGGTTGCCGGTTGACTCTTCATCACTGCCGGGGTTGCTATTCTGTTGTTCTCCTCTGATGTCTCCCATGGTCTTAATTCTGATCTCTTTCGGTCTGCAGCAGGGTTTTGGAGAAAAGCAGAAGACGAGTAAGAACTAGGGTCTGGGGTGAGAGTAGCAAGAATAGATGGGGCTCAGACGAATTGAGGGAATCTTTGAATTGGACGGGGATATATAGATAGTTTAGGCAACCAAAATCACAAAGATAGAGAACTTAGCATTTTTATAATATGGGTTATACGCAAAACCAATTTAAGGTTCGGCATAACCCATTTTACATTACAAAGGCCTACTACAAGGAAGGGCACAACTTCTATGACTAACGGTCCAACTACTACCGACGGCATCACCTCCAAGCTGCTGGCGAAGATCGGCGAGGATTTTGAAATTTAGACGGGCAGACAAAACTTTTAAAACAAAACTGAGAAGGATCAGAAGCTCTAAAGAAGACAAGGTAGCAGGGGAAGAAGGAGAAGCAATAATACTTATATTTTCGAAATTCATTTTGTTTGTAAGCTGAAGATCATTTTGTAAAGTTTCCTATACCAACCTAAGGTCTTAATCTATGGTCAAGCCAAGGCTCTGATACCACTTGTGACGGACCGCCTTTTTAGGGGCAGATCCGAGACTCGCAACCGTTACCCAGGACGATTAACGGTTGGAAAACAAGAGTACAATTGCCAGGCAAAAGCAAATCCAATTCTTTTTATTCAATATAGGGCCTAACGGCCAGGGTTTTTACAAAAGAGGGCGCAGCAGGGCCCGAATATCTTACAATCAAAACACCGCACAGGCAGGCCTGAGCAAAAGACCAAGACCTAAAACCAAACAAGATCGCCATCTACGACCTCTTGGAACGCTCCAGCTTCTTCAAACTCTGAAAGGGGCGGGGGTTGCAAGGGTGAGTACGGGAGTACTCAACAAGTCGCACGGAACCACTGAATACTATATGTAGGGGTATTCCAAAGGATGGCAGTAGGGTTAAGTATCTGGATGCAGTTTTATTTTCAACTCATTTTACATTTGAAGCACGGACCACAAATAATAATTAAGGGAGTTTCACAATTTCACAACACTTTACCACATTATCCAAAATCCGAAAACAGTAGCTTGAGCTTGGTTACGGGCATCACCCCAGTTCAAACTTAACTTCATTAACCGGAAGTACGGCGTATTCGAATACCATCAATAACTCTGCAGAGGTGCTCAACTTTACCCACAAGATATCAACGACCGTTAATGCCAGCTCGAGTTTAACACACAACTTAAATGCGTGCGGCCGGGCCGAGATTATCACAGCATTTCGTTTAATCATTCCTGTTCTTTAGTTGTTAACCGATAGGTATAAAGCTATCGTGGACCCACATAGTCCCCATTAGCACCTACCGTTGTGAGAACCAAGAATGACACCACTGAATATTCTTGTTCCACCTCTCCCCCGGTATACTTCCCTGCCGGGAAGGCCGGTCCCTATTCTCCCACGAGAATAGTTACTACCAGAAGTCAAATTATTAAATCAGGAATGACTAACCTACTGAGCTATGTCGGATACGGGTCCATCGACCAATCCGACCTGTGGTTGAACGGAAACTAAGTTCTTTACTTTGCTCAAGGGGGTTTCATTATCCTTACACTGCCAAAGATCAAGCCTTCATTCACCACTTATTCCAGCATCCCACTCAACCGGTCATCAGTCAAATCAAGGCATCAATCATCAGCCGGGGATCGGAGTTACATCCACTCCGGGATTTATCCGATTCTGTCCCCCAAACTGTAGCACTTTCACAAACACCCGAATACGAGATTCGACAGCACTTTATTTTATTTTCAAAGCATTTGAACTAACCTATAGGAATAACAGTAATTTATTTAATAATACCAACATCTAGGGTTACAAAGGATATAATAAGGTTCAATATATTCAAGGAGGTTTCATAAGTAATTTCGGCATTACCTAGGTATCATGTCATTCTAAAATACTGTTTTCAATAATTCAACATACAGTAAAATAATGCGGTATAAAATAAATACTACTATATCATGGCATGATAGGATCAACATGATCAAGGGTGTACGGCTTGCCTTGCTCGGCGATCGGATCGGCTGAACTGTCGTTGATGTAGTCGTTCGGGGCTCCTGTCGGGTCCAGCGTCTGCTCCGGGATCTGCGTTTGCTCCTGGAACTGTCCAACGCCCGGATCTAGCGCGACAAGAACGAACGACAATAAAGAAACGAAAAACAAAAAGAAACCGAAACGAAAACGGAAACCGAAAACCGGAACCGGGCCGAGAGAGAGAGAACGAAGGGTGAATTGGGCAATTCGGAATTTTGGGAATTCCGGATTGAGGAACGGAGGGCATTTTTGGACTCAGGGGATCGAAACGGTTCGGGTAGTGTATTTGGTGGGTTTCTAGGGCTCACGGAATTTTTCGGGATTTTCTGGGGATTTTTCTGGATTTAAATCGATTTTTCGGATTTAATAAACGAATTAAAATCCGAAAAATCAATTAGAAAAGGAAACAGCTCATGGGCCGAACGGCTGGGTCAGACAAAGATCGGGCCGTAACGCTCACAACATGAGGCGGCGAGGCCGAAGTGGCCTGGCCCACGCGGGCGCGAGAGGGAGAGGCAGGGGAACCCTAGGGTTCCCGAGCGGCATGCGGCGGGCGCACATGGCGGCGGCTGGAGCCAATGGGCGGCAAAGCAGGAGGGGAGGAGGGGCTCACCGGCGGAGGGAGGCGAGGGAGCGGGGCGAGGAGAAATGGAGGAGTGGGGTTCCTTTTATAGCCGGAGGAGAGAGAGAGGTGGGCGGCAGCGCGAAGCTTCATGGCGGCGAGCAAAGCGGCGCGCGGCGGCCAGAAATAGGCGCTGGCGCGAGCAAGCAGGGTCGGGCGGCCGGGAGCAGGTGGCGGCGACCAACGGCGGAGGCGGCGCAGCGCACGGCGCTGGCGCGCGGCCGAGCGACGGCGCCGGGCCGAGCGGAGGCGCGGCGCCAGCCGGCGAGGAAGGAGGCCGAAGGCCAAGGCCAAACGGGCCGGCGAAAAGGAGAAACGGGCCGAAAGGCCCAAGAGGAATCAGCCAAAAAACCAAAACGAAACCAAAAGCCAAAATTCAAATTCCAAATTCAAAATTTGAACTCGAAATTTGAATAAAACCCCAAATTAAATTCATTTTGAATTTTGGGTCGTTTCACGGGCTATAAGAGCTGCTACATCATATTCTTGCTTTGTTGAAAGAAAGAGAAGAGAAGAGAGAGAAGAAGTGGGCTATTGTTCAATAGCCAGCTTTAAGCTGGCTATAACACAGATTCCAAAGAAGATGAGATGATGGATGGGTGAACCATTTATTAATGTGTAGATTGTTTCTACAGCTAATTTATTATATGGGTAAGCTTTTAGACGGCTGTGTATGATATGGCAACCACATATAGCCAGCAGTGAGCTATATTATTAGCCTTGCTCTAAGGGTATCTGCAATGGTGCCACTTCAGCTTACTATAAGAGTGCCAACTCAGCATTTTGCTTATGTGGATGAGAGAAAAAGAAAAGAGAGATATTGAAAGTGCATCTAGGCCCCTAAATTGGTTTTGGTTGATTAATGACAAACGATTAAAAGGACTAATGTCTTCAATGAGTTTGTGAACAGGTAAAAGAGTAAATTTGAGATTCTCTACATGCGAAGGAAACCCTCAAACGAATTCAAGCGAGTAAAACGGCTTCGTAATTTAATTTTTTCTATACTTTGTGTCGTAGGAATGCCGTACTATTAAGAGGGATGCATCGTAGATGATCTAGAGTAGTCTCTATGCTCAGATGAATGTTACTTCAAATCTTATTGAGATCCTAAGTCATCGTGCATGCACCGGAATGTGTTTTTATCTAAGTTCAAGTCGGACATTCCGATATTACATCGGAAGTTCCGATGTGACCGGACATTCCGATGTGCATGTTTGCTTCAGTCCGATGCGTAGAAGATGTATCGGAAGTTCCGATATTTACGATCGGAAGTTCCGATACGTTGTAAAGCTTTCTAGGTGCTCTCAGAAAAGATCGGAAGTTCCGATATTTAACATCGGAAGTTCCGATGTGTTCTAACCTGAAAAAGGGAGCTCTCTGGATTGATCGGACATTCCGATATATTGATCGGACATTCCGATGATTAAGTCGGAAGTTCCGATGTTGATATCGGATAGTCCGATGTGGACTTAGAAGCATTTTGTCCAGGGCATTTCTGGGAACATCGGAAGTTCCGATGTTGACATCGAAGTTCCGATGCATCTTGTGTAACAGCCAAAGTGCGCCGAGTTCGATTATTTGTACATATCGGACATTCCGATGTTGATATCGGAAGTTCCGATATGCGGTGAGTGGGAGTATAACGGCTAGTTTTTGCAAGAAACTATAAATACCCCACCCTCTCTCATTTGAGGGTTACACACTCTATTTGGCGTAACTCTAGTGCACCTTGAGCCCTCTCTAGTCTACTTTTGAGCCTTCCTCTTTGATCTTAGGGATCATCCAAGGAGTGAGGACTAGAAGTGAGATTTGGAGCTAGAGTGACAAGCAAGTGTCTTCCATCTTGAGCATTAGAGTGTTCCTCCAAGATCGATCAACGTGCATTTGTTACTCTTGGAGGTTGAAGGACTCCTAGACGGCTAGGCGTCGTTCACGAGCTCCCAAGGATTGTGGGTTGCCGTGAAAAGTTTGTGAAGGCCAGCTCCGCCTCCGAAAGGAAAGGAACCAAATAGTGGAACCAAGCCTCAAGTGTGACCGAGGTTTGGGAGGAAAGGGTTGGAAAAGACCCGGCTCTTTGGAGCTTCCTCAACGGAGACGTAGGATTCCCTCAAGAATCCGAACTCCGGGATCAAATCCGCGTCTTTGTCTTCTTTACTTAAGCTTGTCTCTTTATTTAGTCGTTTTATCGTTCTTAGATTGTTCTCAAGTTTATTACTTTCAGTTATTAATCGTCCGTGTCAAAAGTCGATCGGACATTCCGATCTGGAATCGGAAGTTCCGATTATATCGGAAGTTCCGATCCAATACCGGAAGTTCCGATACTCTTTCCGCTGCGACAAATTTAGTTTAAATTTTAAATTGCCTATTCACCCCCCCCTCTAGGCAACTTTCTCATCTTTTCAGATATAGACTTACTACTAACTTATAGTAAGGCTATAGCTGATTCCAAAGTATTTATCACCTCTTACATATGGGTCCATATTTAATTTTGTAGATAATGCTATAGCTAGTCCATTGGAGAAGTTGTCTATTAGCTGTCTATAGATGACATGTATATTTTTTATAGCTAGTAATTGACTACACCATTGCAGATGCCCTAAGATTGCTGTCCATTCCATTGCTCCTGCCACTTCCCCTCTATCCTATAGACTGCGCGCGTGCACGCTAATTCCACGAGGGATCTAGCTCTGGCGTCTTCTTCCCCTTGTTCGAGATGCTGCTCACGGTACCTTGCCAAGTACCCCTCCTCTTCATCTATAAAAGCTGGCCGAGGCGGTCTCTAGCCTCCCTGCACCTGCCCAAACCTTTTGCAAGCCCCTGATTAAAGCTTAGTGCCACCATTGTTGCCAAGAGGGCCTTCGAGCAAGCCAAATCAATCCGACTAAATTAGTAAGGTATACTTTGATTCTCTCGGCCTAGAGCAACTTGAGCACACGCTAATCACTCCCTTATCTATGGTTTCAGCTCCAGAAGCTCATATCACCATTTCCCCTTTCTTCTCCAAAGCTGACCACCATTGCCAGCATCTTCCGTTGCTCCTTTACTACGCCCAGGTACTAAAATGGATTCCTAAGAGCTCCCTGGTGCTTTCCCTCACTTCCCATGAGCTCAAGCACATTTGAGTCTCCCTTTGACTAGTTGCCTTCTGCACTGGTGCCTCGAGCTACTGTGAGCTTTCTCTGGTGACCGCATCACCACCGCCAAGAACTCCCCTGGGATCCTTGAGCTCCCCTATACCTATCCCTACCCTTGGTCAAGCCCGATCACCGGCCGTTCGCTACTGGTGTGCTCCCCTGAGCTCGCCCCTATTCTGTGATGTTGACATGCGAGCCCACTTTGTCAGTGGCCAAAGCAAATTAAAAAAAAAATCCAAAAATAGCAATAGGCACCTTCTCAATTATGTGATGTTGACGTGAAACCTAGCATGTTCACTATTTAAAAATTTTACAAATAGACTACAAAATTTATGAAATAAATTTCTAAATTGTTCTAAAGTCGTAAGATCTCCATTTATGCAAAAAAAATATTTGAATTTGGACTCAGTTCAAATTAAACTCCTACTTAGGTTATTTTTCAATGTATTCAAAATTCAAATGTTGGTAACTATAGCAAATAAACTACAAAATTAGTAAAATTAGTTTCTAAACTCCCCTAAAATTATGAGCCTTTTTTTTTGTAAAAATGATTAAGTTTGAACCTTGTTTGCACTCACATCTTATTTAGGATGATTCATTTCCCAATTTAAAATTCAAATAACCAAAAATTGTGTAAATGAACCTCAAAAATTGTGAAACCACTTTATAAAAATCCTATAAATCCAAAGACTTCTATTTATGTAATTATATTTGGTGTTTGATGTTATTTACTTCTTTTTCTTCTTATTATTGCTTTGCATTGAATTGCATATTGTCGGGACCCCGAATTTGCAAATCCGGACCCTCTGTGTATTCAACACTAGTCCAGGAACGCGCTAGTGCACACAGTCTTAACATCGGTAAATATCACAATCATACCACTCGATACTAATAAAGTACTTTTATTTAAATAACCAAATTGGTTACTCAACCTTATGGTCAAGTTACAATATACGCCTCACAGGGCGAATCTTATTAAGAGAGAAATAGTAGCAGCGGAAAATAAGATAACTTCGTGGCGCCATCCAGTATACCACAGGCAACTGACTGGGCTCGCTCCCTAAGTAGACGGATCCTCTTGGAGCTCCTCCTCCAAAGCGGGTGTAGTCTCCTCTTCAACTGGTGTTGTAGGGTGGCAAGGGTGAGTACTTGGTACTCAGCAAGTCATGCAGAATGCAAAGCTAATATACTATATGCATGGCTTGGTACAAAGGAATAGCTCAAGGTATATTTGCAGATGCTTGACATTTGACAAGTAGTATAAGTAGATTCGAAAGCAGTAGAAACAAGTAAAGCATAAATAACTTTTCAAGAAGTTTAGTAAACATTTTTCCCATCCTAAACCACATTTCTAACATCATTGTCAATCCAACCCAACCTTTCAAGTCCAAGTTATTTTTGAGAAAATCTAACCCTTAACTGTAATTCTCGAGCGATGTCCAATACCGCGGACACGGCTATTCGAATAGATTCTACACTCTGCAGAGGTTATGCACTTTACCCACAAGATACAGTCAAACACCACAAAGGCGAGTTCCCGTAACAAAGTCTTTCGGAAACTTCTAACAATACAAATGGTCCTCCCCGGTTATTGCACACTAACCCTTCCCTTAGCTAAGGCGAAGTCTAGGCCATTCTACCGTTACATGGGTACCTGGCCTCACCAGACGCTCCCGCACAACTTACACAAAGGGTGTAGTTGACCTCCCGAGGTCCCACAGTGCGTTATTAGCAACTTAGTCAACTAGGTCCGTCCCATTCTGAGACATGTGGTTGCACGTTAGACCCAGTTCAAAGGCTTGCAAGGTTAAGTCCTTAGGGTGACCAGGGCAAGACTACCCGAAGAACCAAATCAACATCCCCAATGCCACAACTGGCCCACCTGATTACTCTTGCCACATGCCCCGGTCGAAAACTATTTATCAAACCCCAGTTGATTACCATGCACCACGTGCCATCAACATCACATGATACCTTTCCAAAACAGGTTCAATATAACATTAAGTCAATATTAACATTTGTTTGTCCAAAATCATGTCATGAGCACGTAGCAGGTCTAAGCAGTATACTACAACGGTCTAAAACCCATGTTGGCAATCTAATAATGTCCAACTAGTAATCCACAACTAGGGTGACAAGGGGTTATGGCACATACTTAAATAATCAAGGTGTCATACAAAGAAATTGGTATTTATCTAATCCCCCATATTTGAATAAAGTATTTTCTAATTGAACTAGCATGCAATAGGTTAAATCAAAATAGATTTCAAAATAGGATCAACATGGTCAAAGCACAACTTGCCTTCAAAAAGTACTTGTTCTTGGTCTTGAGTTGGATCCTGAGTCAATACTTCTCCTTCGAATCCTTCCGGCACTTCAACGTCTACTCGTAAAGCGTGCAAATAGCAAATACACAAATAAACAATATGCAAAAAGTGTCCAAACATACAAATAAAATCCATAAACAGAGAGAACATAATTTTATGAATTTTTAGAAACTGGAATAAATCAAATTCGGAGTTAAAGCATAAAAGTTATGATTATTTAAAGTTTAAATAATCAATTAAATAATTTTACAGAGAAAAACTTTAGTCCAAAAATTAAATAAAATTCATATTTAAGTAGATCTCAATTTTATACGAATTTAGAAATTTGAATCACTCAAATCGGAGTTGAAACGCAAAAGTTATAAGCGTTTGAAGTTTTGAAATTCAAATCAATTATTAAACCGAATTATTAAATCATTTTCTTTTCGGAAAATCATTTATTGCGTCAGGGAGGACACGTGGACCAATCGGGTGACGACAGCGTGGCCTCGGGTCCACGGACGGCGCCGCGATCTCGGCTCGGTCCACCGTGGGCTCGGCCCACGGCTCACGATCGGCGGTGGGCCCTCGACACGCGCGGGCCGCGTGTCGGCGTCTACACGCCAGCTGGCGTGGGCGGCGCTGACCGCGACGGTCAGGCTTCCGACACGTGGCGCCAATCTCGGCCGTTGATTTGAAAATCAACGGCCCAGATTAGATCTCGCTAACGCGCTTGGAAAACAACTCCACCGATTCGACCGTTCGATCTTGATCGGACGGTCAAGATCCAATCTATTGCTATGAACGTGGTTCAATCTAAGCCGTTGGATCTAGATCTAACGGTTGAGATTAGATCTTGAGATTAACACGTGATTCTTTACCGTGGGTGACGTGGGCGAATCTGGACCGTGCGATGAAGATCCGACGGCCGAAGCTTCGCGGTCTGCGATGTCCACGGCGGAGCTCCGGCGGCCGGCGTTGAGAACGAAGACCACACCGACGGCGTTCCGAACGCCTTTCCGGCGAAGTGGGTGGTCTCTTCGGTGCGTCTCGGCGGACTCGGATCTGGGCTCCTTCGGCGGAAGGCAGCGACGGCGGCGAAAAGCGGCGCAAACGCGGCGGACACCTCCTCCAACTACGGCGAGCTCGTGCAGACAAGCAGCGACGGCTCGAGCGAGATGGCTCGAGGACACGGTGCGCCGCGGAGGAGGGCAACCTCGGGCGTGACTCGGGCTTTAAATAGCCTCGGCGTTCGTGCGAGGCGGAAACCTAATTCTCCACGGCGGAGTCCGGCTCGGACTCAGCGGAGGCAGCGACGGCCGACCGCCCACGTGGCACGATCAGCGGCCCACGATCGCACGCGAAGCGCGATCGGGTCCGGTCGGTCTCGGCTCGAGCCGTGCGATCCAATCCGGGGCCGTTGGATCTCGATCCGACGGTCGGAATCAACTTGGGTTAGGGTTGGGTTCGACCGACTGGTGGCTCGGTCGGACTCGAGTCCGACTTCGGGTGCGGCTTCGATCGGATGAACAGTGCAAACCCATTCGCATTTTCCAGCGATTTAATAATTAAAATAATTCCTAAATTCATTTAATTCATTAAAAATAGCAAAATACTGAAAAATTCCAGAAAAATTCTGGAAAATATTTTGGAACATTTTGGACTCAAATAAAATATTTCCAACAAAATTTTATTTGCAAAATTAAATTCTTTAATTATTTCAAAATGGAATAAATTCAAATAAATTCCAAATAAATTCCAGAAAATTCCAAAAATTCACCAAAGTGCCAAATCACACATGAATTTAAGAAAAGCAAAATTTTGGGGTGTTACAAACCTCCCCCCCTTAATAGAATCTCGTCCCCGAGATTCAGAGCTTACTACGGAATAGGTTTGGAAACTCTTTCTTCAGATCCTCTTCGCGCTCCCAAGTCGCTTCGCTCTCTGCATGGTTGCTCCACTGAATTCTCTGAAGCGGGTTGACTTGTTTCTAGTCTCTCGATCCATGGTGTCCAGAATCTTCACGGGCTGCTCCTTGTAAGTCAAATCTTCTTGAAGCTCGATTGACTCTAGCGGCGTCTGTTCCTCAGGTACTCAGAGACACTTCTTCAACTGGGACACATGGAATACGTCATGTACTCCTGCTAACGACTGTGGCAACTCCAGCTGATAAGCAACTTCGCCTCTACGGCTCAAAATCTTAAATGGCCCAACATAACGGGGTGCGAGTTTCCCTTTGGCATGGAACCTCTTAACTCCCCCGAGAGGCGTAACTCGAGGTATACAAAGTCTTACGGTTCAAAACTCAAATCCCGGCGACGGTTGTCGGCCATAACTCTTCATCGTGATTGGGCTATTTTCAACCTTTCCCTAATCATGGCAATCTGCTCTTGACCTCTTGAAGAATATCAGGCCGAAGACACGGCTCGCCGGTCTCATTCCAATTCAATGGCGTCAAGCGAGGTCGACCATACAAAGGCCTCAAAAGGTGACATTTGTAAACTAGCCTCGATAACTATTGTTGTAATCGAACTCGGCATACGGCAAACTCTTATCCCAAGAGGTAGCATAAGCCAATGCACAAGCTCTTAACATATCCTCCGAATCTGGTTGACTCTTTCTGGCCTGTCCATCCGCCTGTGGATGATAGGGTGTCTTTGAAGTTCAAACGGGTTCCCATGGCTTCATGCAACTTATTCCAAAACCTTGAGGTAAATTGGGTACCTCTGTCCGATACAATCCTCTTTGGCACACCATGCAAACAGACGATCTTGATCATGTACAACTCTGCCAATTTATCCCCGAGTAAGTGGTCTTCACGGGATAAAATGGGCTACTTTGGTCAAGCGATCCACTATAACCCATATGGAGTCATAACCTCCTTGAGTCTTAGGCAAACCGGTAATGAAATCCATCCCGATTTCCTCCCACTTCCACTCGTATTTTCAATGTGTAGTAATCCTGCTGGTCTCTCGATGCATTGCCTTGACTTTCGGCATACATCGCACAATGCAACATGCTCGGCAACTTCACGCTTCATGCTTGGCTACCGAATCTTTCCTTGAGATCCTGATACATCTTGGCGCTTCGAGGATGAATTGAATACTTGAGTCATGGGCTTCTTCCAAAATCGATTGCTTTAACTCCTTCTTGTTAGGCACACAAATCCGATCCTTCATCCATAACGTGCCTTGCTCATCCAACTTGAATTCCTCTGCCTTGCCTTCTTCCTTGATGGACTTAATCCTGCGGATTTTGTCATCATCCTTCTGTCCTTCTCGGATCTGGTCCTCTAGGGTAGGCTTTACTTCTAATGCGGCCAAGAATCCGCTAGGTACCACCTCAATCTTCATTCTATGGAAATCCTCACATAACTCATCCTGACTTGTGGCTAGCAACGTACTCACGGTATGACTTTTCCGACTCAGAGCATCGGCTACTACGTTGGCCTTCCCGGGATGGTAATGGATTCCAACATTGTAGTTCTTGATTAACTCTAACCATCTCCTTTGCCTCATATTCAGATCCGACTGGGTGAATATGTACTTAAGGCTCTTATGATCCGTATATACTTCACATCTGTTTCCAATCAGATAGTGACGCCATATCTTCAAAGCATGCACTACGGCAGCTAACTCTAGGTCATGTGTCGGATAATTTTCCTCATGCGGCCTCAATCGCCTTGATGCATAAGCGGCGACCTTTCCGCTTACGCATCGGCACACATCCGAGTCCTTGGCGCGATGCGTCACAATAAATATCAAAGCTTTGATTAACATCGGTAGAACTAACACCGGTCTTGATGTCAATCGCTTCTTCACTCTTGAAATCCTTTCTCACATTCTCAAGCGTCCATGCAAACTTCTTCTCCTTTTTCAGCAATTGCGTAAGAGGTTTCGCAATTGTCGAAAAGCCTTCAATGAAACGGCGGTAGTACCTGCCATTCCAAGGAAACTCCGGATCTGGGTCACGATCTTGGTGCTCCCAATGTAACACAGCTTCTACCTTGCTTGGATCTACTGGCGACTCCTTCATGCGGTCATTACATGTCCGAGGAATTCTACCTTATCCTTCCAAAAATCACACTTGCTGAACTTGGCGAAAAGTTGTCGTTCCTTGATTTTCTAAAACTCGCCTTAAGTGTTCGGCATGTTCATCCTCCGTCTTGGAGTAGATTAAGATGTCATCTATGAACACGACGACAAACTTGTCCAAATACTCCATGAACACCTTATTCATCATATTCATGAAATATCTTTGGCGCATTAAATCGATCAAAGGACATAATCAGAACTCGTAATGTTCATATCTTGACGAGAATGCGATCTTCGGGATATCTTCCGATCGGATCTTCAATCGATGGTATCCCGATCTTAGATCAATCTTGGAGAAAACTCCGGCTCCTCTCGGTGATAAAACAAATCATCAATCCTGGGTAGCGGATACTTATTCTTCACGGTGACTTCATTGAGTGCACGGTAGTCAATGCACATCCTGAAACTCCCGTCCTTTTTCTTGACAAACAAAACTGGTGCTCCCCATGGCGACGAACTCGGTCTGATAAATCCTTTCTCCATTAACTCTTCTAGCTGTTTCTTCATCTCTACCAACTCCTCGGTGGACATCCGATAGGGTCTCTTTGCTATCGATGCTGTACCAGGTACAAGCTCTATCACAAACTCTACGTCCCTGTCTGGCGGCATACCAGGTAGATCTTCAGGAAAAACATCTGGGTACTCATTCACTACTGAGACATCCTCTATGCAGATTGCCTTGGTACTGTTAACCATCAAGCTGTCCATCTCTAATCAGTAGTGGCTTGAAATTCCACTTTCTTCCCACACGGGCTCTCAATCGAGATAGTCCTTTGTCCACAATCCAATACGGCCTTGTGCTTGGATAACCAGTCCATACCCAAAATAACTTCTAAGGACTGGGTATCCAAAATTATAAGGTATGCTAGGAACTCTATTCCATCTATTAGTATTCTCACCCCGGAACATCCTACTTTCGTTCGGAGTTCGGAACCAGGGGTTTGAACTAAAAGCATGCCTTAAGTCTTGCAATCCCCAAATCATTTCTAGTAGCAAAGCCTTGCGAAACAAACGAATGCGAAGCTCCAGAGTCAAACAAAGCATTGCAGTGCATCGAGTTAACAAGTAACTTACCCAGTACGACGTCTGTAGCATTCTTTAGGGCATCGGCGGTGACATGGTTCACTCGGCCTCTGACCACGGTCTGGGGTGTGACTCCTGGTGCTGGCGTCCTAGCTGGGGTAGTTCATAGATTGAAGCGAATCAAGTTACTCCTCTTTGTCTTGTTTGGACAATGGCAAAGTGTCCTGGCTCGTTGCGATTGTAGCAGCGTCTCACTTTGTTCCTTCTTGTTGCACGGAAGCGGCGTTTCTAGCGAGGGCTGGGTGCAGTAGTTCTCGATTAGCGGTCTTGGTGCTGGTAGCGGTGTCCTTGTAGCGATACGTGGCTGGAATCTGAAAAATTGATTTGGTGCAACTCTCAAACGCCGCTGGCGTTCGGGCGTGATCCTTCTTTGTTGCATCCTGCGCTTCTGTTCTCATCCGGTTCCTTGCGCTTGTCCTCAAGAATAAGCGCCTTATTCACTAATTCTTGGAAATCTGAAAGGTGTGGGTGATCACCCTACTTGTAGTCCTGAGTTAAGTCCCTTCATGAAACGAGGTATGCGGCTTTATCTGTCGCTACATCCTCAAAGTGCGTAGCGTGCTAGCCGTGGTGAACTTGTTCGTGGTCGGCCACCGGTGATTACCTTGCTTGATGCTCTGAACTCCTCTTTCTTAAGGTCCATGATTCCTTCTCGCACGTGATAATCTTGACGGAATGCGGTGTGAACTCTTCCCAAGTGATATCTTGAGGGTTCTCTTGCGTGGCACAGACGTTCTCCCACCATTCGGTATTTGTTCCTTCCAACCGATGAGAAGCGTGAAGTACCTTCTCATTTCCTATGCATTGAGCTATGTGTAGCTTCCTCTCAATTGACCTTAACCAATCATCGGCCTCCAATGGATTGGCATTCCCGAAGAAAGTGGGTGGGTGAGTCCTCATGAACTCGGCGATCTTGTATTCGGCGTTGTCCCCTGATTGACTTGATTAGCCGTGGGCCTGGCAAAGGACGTGTTGCATTTGTTGCATCATAGCATGCATCAATCGAGTCTGAGCAGCAAGAAATGCTCCAAATTCTGCATATCAATCGGCGGTGCGGTGCTCCATCATTGGGGTTTCTCTTTGGCGAGAACCGCTTCCATTACTTCCAAAGTTTCATGGTATTCACCATCCGTCGATTTGTTCTAAGTTTTAGAGATAAGGGGAATCAAGAATAGACAAGTAATATGGAACTTATGCGGGCGAAAGGTGTAACTTTAAGGTCCAACTTTATTAACTAATGATATTAATAACTTGGTATGGTTGCTTACAATGCCTAAGGGCCTTGCAACACATAATGCACACTCGAGAAACAAGGAAAATCCAAATTGAACTATCACCGAGTCTAACGCCTAAAGGGTGACTCTAATTCTATAACGCGACTCGGTGAAGGAGTCTCACTATAGAACCTACGCTCACTCATCGAGAAAACCTCCACGGCCTGGGTACGGATCTTTGTGGCATAGGCGCGTAACGATTGCCATGTCCAAAGAATCGTGTCATCTGTGGTAGTCGAAGAAGCGATGTCCTCATCGAGATCCGACTCCTCCGGATCTGGCTCGTGTAGCTCAATCTTGGCTCTGGTTCTGGTCCGTACAAAGCCATCTCTAACTCTCCAATCCTTTGCAGAAGGTGGGACACATACTCTTGAGCTTCCCGCCATCTATTCTTCTCTGTCGTGATCTCCTTGCGGGCCTTCTGTAGCTCTTTGCTTGTATCATCGAGTACATCCTCCTGGGCGACAACAAATCGTGCCAACTGTGTAACCATGGCATCCTCATCCTGAATCGCCTTCGGGTCAAGAAGGTTATTGCTGCGCGGGTGATAACGGAACACCGTGCTCTCCAACTCTCTAGCGTAGATACGGGTAATGTGCCGCATTGCTCGTCATGATACTTCTTGGATACCCATCTGCATTGTAGACCTCCTGGCGGTCAGGTGTGTATCGGGCGATTGCCTGGGCCCTTCTTCCTAGCAGGTACCTCAATCTTCATGTCACAAGCCTTGATCAATCCCGCTTGTCTGATCACTTCCACTTGGTATTGGGGCTTCTCAAAATCTCCGAGAGTTTGTAGCATATGCCAAAGTTCTGCAGCGTGACCAACTCCCAGATCAACGTAGTTGAACTCTTCCTCCATCTGTCACAAGAGTGCTTACGTAAGAACTCGAAATTTTCAATTCGTGACAAGGTAAGGAAAAATTCAGCAAGAGACAAGAAAAGAGAGAAGGGGATAAGTCGAGATGTCATTTCTTGTCTTGACAAATTTTTAGCTTTAGAAAATAGGTTTTATCCTCACTACGACCATTCTAGCTTAGGGTTGAGCCTCACGGTCAAGATGGCTCGATACCACCTCTGTCGGGACCCGAATTTGCAAATCCGACCCTCTGTGTATTCAACACTAGTCCAGAACGCGCTAGTGCACACAGTCTTAACATCGGTAAATATCACAATCATACCACTCGATACTAATAAAGTACTTTTATTTAAATAACTAAACCGGTTACTCAACCTTATGGTCAAGTTACAATATACGCCTCACAGGCGAATCTTATTAAGAGAGAAATAGTAGCAATGAAAATAAGATAACCCGTGGCGCCATCCAAAGATACCACAGTAACTGATCGGGCTCGCTCCTAAGTAGACGGATCCTCTTGGAGCTCCTCCTCCAAAGCGGGTGTAGTCTCCTCTTCAACTAGTGTTGTAGGGTGGCAAGGGTGAGTACTTGGTACTCAAAGAAGTCATGCATGAATGCAGGCTAATATACTATATGCATGGCTTGGTACAAAGGAATAGCTCAAGGTATATTTGCAGAAATAAAGATTTGACAAGTAGTATAAGTAGATTCGAAAGCAGTAGAAACAAGTAAAGCATAAATAACTTTTTAAGAAGTTTAGTAAACATTTTTCCCATCCTAAACCACATTTCTAACATCATTGTCAATCCAACCCAACCTTTCAAGTCCAAGTTATTTTTGAGAAAATCTAACCCTTAATCAGTAATTCCCGGCGATGTCCAATACCGCGGACACGGCTATTCGAATAGATTCTACACTCTGCAGAGGTTATGCACTTTACCCACAAGATACAATCAAACACCACAAAGGCGAGTTCCGTAACAAAGTCTTTCGAAACTTCTAACAATACAAGTGGTCCTCCCGGTTATTGCACACTAACCCTTCCCTTAGCTAAGGCGAAGTCTAGGCCAATCAACTGTTAGATGGGTACCTGGCCTCACCCAGACGCTCCCCCGCATAACTTACACAAAGGGTGTAGTTGACCTCCCGAGGTCCCACAGTGCGTTATTAGCAACTTAGTCAACTAGGTCCGTCCCATTACAATCATGTGGTTGCACGTTAGACCCGAGTTCAAAGGCTTGCAAGGTTAAGTCCTTAGGGTGACCAGGGCAAGACTACCCGAAGAACCAAATCAACATCCCCAATGCCACAACCGGCCCACCTGATTACTCTTGCCACATGCCCCTGGCCGAAAACTATTTATCAAACCCCGCTTGATTACCATGCACCACGTGCCATCAACATCACATGATACCTTTCCAAAACAGGTTCAATATAACATTAAGTCAATATTAACATTTGTTTGTCCAAAATCATGTCAGGAGCACGTAGCGTGTCTAAGCAAAGATACTACAACGGTCTAAAACCCATGTTGGCAATCTAATAATGTCCAACTAGTAATCCACAACTAGGGTGACAAGGGGTTATGGCACATACTTAAATAATCAAGGTGTCATACAAAGAAATTGGTATTTATCTAATCCCCATATTTGAATAAAGTATTTTCTAATTGAACTAGCATGCAATAGGTTAAATCAAAATAGATTTCAAAATAGGATCAACATGGTCAAAGCACAACTTGCCTTCAAAAAGTACTTGTTCTTGGTCTTGAGTTGGATCCTGAGTCAATACTTCTCCTTCGAATCCTTCCCAAGACTTCAACGTCTACTCGTAAAGCGTGCAAATAGCAAATACACAAATAAACAATATGCAAAAAGTGTCCAAACATACAAATAAAATCCATAAACAGAGAGAACATAATTTTATGAATTTTTAGAAACTGGAATCGTCAAATTCGTAGTTAAAACGCAAAAGTTATGATTATTTAAAGTTTAAATAATCAATTAAATAATTTTACAGAGAAAAACTTTAGTCCAAAAATTAAATAAAATTCATATTTAAGTAGATCTCAATTTTATACGAATTTAGAAATTTGAATCACTCAAATCGGAGTTGAAACGCAAAAGTTATAAGCGTTTGAAGTTTTGAAATTCAAATCAATTATTAAACCGAATTATTAAATCATTTTCTTTTTCGAAAATCATTTATTGCGTCGGCGAGGACACGTGGACCAATCGGGTGACGACGCGTGGCCTCGGGTCCACGGACCGGCGCCACGGTCTCGGCTCGGTCCCAGTGGGCTCGGCCCACGGCCACGGTCGCCGACAAAGGGTGGGCCCTCGACACGCTGGCCCGCGTGTCGGCGTCACACACGACGCTGCGTGGGCCAGCGCTGACCGCGACGGTCAGCTTCCCGACACGTGGCGCAATCTCGCCGTTGATTTGAAAATCAACGGCCCGGATTAGATCTCGCTAACGCGCTTGGAAAACAACTCCACCGACCGACCGTTCGATCTTGATCGGACGGTCAAGATCCAATCTATTGCTATGAACGTGGTTCAATCTAAGCCGTTGGATCTAGATCTAATGGTTGAGATTAGATCTGGAGATTAACACGTGATTCTTTACCGTGGGTGACGTGGACGAATCTGGACCGTGCGATGAAGATCCGACGGTGGAGAAGCTTCGCGGGTCTGCGATGTCCACGGCGGAGCTCCGGCCGGCGTTGAGAACGAAGATCACACCGACGGCGTTTCGCACGCCCGGCGAAGTGGGTGGTCTCTTGAGTGCGTCTCGGCGGGGACTCGGATCTCAGGCTCCTTCGGCGGAAGACGACGGACGCCCGGCGGAAAAAGCGCAAGAAACCGCGGCGGACACCTCCTCCAACTACGGCGAGCTCGTGCGGGCAAACGGCGACGTCTCGAGCGAGATGGCTCGGGACACGGGTGCGCCGCGGAGGAGGGCAACCTCGGGCGTGACCGGGCTTTAAATAGCCTCGGCGTTCGTGCGAGACGAAACCTAATTCTCCACGGCGGCGAGTCCGGCCGGACTCGGGCGGAGACGACGACGGCCGACCGCCCACGTGGCGCGATCAGCGGCCACGATCGCGCGGGCGCGATCGGGTCCGTCGGTCTCGGCTCGAACCGTCACGATCCAATCCGGACCGTTGGATCTCGATCCGACGGTCGGAATCAACTTGGGTTAGGGTTGGGTTCGACCGACTCGGCTGGCTCGGGTCGGACTCGAGTCTGACTCGGGTGCGGCTCGGTCGGATGAACAGTGCAAACCCATTCGCATTTTCCAGCGATTTAATAATTAAAATAATTCACAGAAATTCATTTAATTCATTAAAAATAGCAAAATACTCAGAAAAATTCCAGAAAAATTCTGGAAAATATTTTGGAACATTTTGGACTCAAATAAAATATTTCCAACAAAATTTTATTTGCAAAATTAAATTCTTTAATTATTTCAAAATGGAATAAATTCAAATAAATTCCAAATAAATCCAAATAAATTCCAGAAAATTCCAAAAATTCACCAAAGTGCCAAATCACACATGAATTTAAGAAAAGCAAAATTTTGGGGTGTTACACATATAGACATCGACGTTCCAGAAACTACGCCATCAACCCCGACTCAAACCAAGAATTCGACGAGCAAGGCAAGCACCCACTCTGATCATGTTGATCCCAATATTTTTACTGAGTATATATTGTTTTCATCAAATCTATGTATGCAAGTGTTTATTTCGAGTAAAATTGCTATATTGTGGGTGCTGGTATATATATATCCTCATAACTCATGGAACTTCCTTAATAAATATTGTTATGTGAACCTTGATAATCCTAAGGTAGGTTTCGATATTATATAAATATCAAATGGGTATAATCGAGTATATATGCATTTGCTTAGCTATGCTTTAGAAATGGGATAACGGATGGTCTGATATGCTGTTCGTTATGAATATAAATTTTGGATATGTTGGGAAATATGGTTCGGGCATTTTGATGTAAAAATAAAAATAAAACTATGGTTTGACATAAGCGAGATATGGCAATAGCCAAATGTGCATGGGACTTGCATGTAGTGTAGGGGGAGTGTTCTCGTTCAGGTCAGATTAAGGACCAAACATAGTGTTGTATAATCCAAGATATTCAGTGCAACCATAAGTGCTATTATGAGGGAGCCTTAACCAATTAAGTTACTTAGGTCTAGCTTTGCATATTGGAAGACCGTAGTAGTACGGGCTTTCTGAGATGGATTGCTCGTAGGGGTGTCCACACAGAGGTGTGGGTGAAACAAATACCAATACAACGGTGCATGCCTTGCTTTGGAAAAAGTGAGATGACAGGTTGTATAACTATTCATCATACAAAGATTATACAAATATCTTTCACCGCCATAGCAAGGGTTTATCATCACAGGGCTGGTGCAAAGTTAGGTCTAGGTGATATAACAGTTCATGTCATGACCTCTTGGCCACACGCTAAATGAAGCTTAAAAATAGCAACAAAAAGAGTTGTCATGTCTTGTGGGTAAAGATGTACGCCTATGCAAAGTGCAAAACTTTTTAAAAAGTCATGCTCGTGGTTATGAGAGGCTTGGTGCACTAACACTCATTAGAGTTTTATGTTTTCATAAAATGGTTGAATTGGAAAAATTTATGAAAAGCTTTGTTTCAGATTTTATGCCAAGGATTGGCAGGGAATGGTTCAATGCTTGCAATCATGGAGGACTATGAGTTGTTACATTTTATGCTATTATTACTTGTTATTTACATGCCTGCCAAACTTGCTTTTAGAAATTTCGTTTACAATCTATTACTTGATATCCATGTTTCAAATTGGCTTTATGTAACTAGCCATGATAGCCTATCCTTTGATATAGCCTACATATATTATAAATTTGTGATACACTACAAGTCTTGCTGAGTACGAAAGTACTCAACCTTGCTTATTGTTGATATTCAGTGGACAAAGAATTTGAAGCCCTCAACAACACGTACTATACCGTAGGACACGAGAATTACATTGATGAATTTTTCTAGGTTATCATTATCAGTTGCTTAAGGGATTGTATGGGCATACTACTTTATTTTTATCTTCCACTGCACTTTGATCGGCTTTTCAAGGCCTAATGTATAAAATTATTTAGCTAATATATTCGTGTCATTGTGTATGGATGTGATGATAATATCGTGATTGTGCATACTAGCTACTGATCATGGGACTAGTACTGTATGCATAAGAGACCTTCTCGATATTTCACGCCAAAAGGGAGGGTCTTGACACGTAATCAGCCGAATATGTTTCCTACAAAAAAGGTGTATTTCTTCAAAACTAAAAATGTTTATTCCTTTTTCCAAAATTTTGAATTGACAGGCAGGGCCAAGCTTTTAGTGACTCGTATGTTTTAAACATAAACTACTTATTTATCCTAACCGGCCCATATGTCATATACTCATATGTTTTAAACATAATTAATCCAACTAAATTAATCCTAATTAGCGTCATTAGCACTAAATGCTAGGGCCCACTTGTTAGAGAGATGGATTAGGTAGGAGGCTAGGTGAAGCAAAGCACAGCACGACAAAGCTTGTTTTCAAGCCTATCAACGATGAGGGGGTGGCGAAAAGGCACAAATAAGCCCAGAAATGGAACAAGGGCATCACGTCGAAGCTATGGGTGCCAGCGATGGTCTGAGAGAAGGATTGAGGTAGCGACACGAAGATGATGAGCAGTAGAGAGTCTAGGTTTGACAATAAACTGGGAGAAAGAGAACGTCATGAGCTAATTAGGTCGTCATGCGAGCAAATGGTCACCTAGGTGATGTTATAGCGGTTGGCACTGGGACCAATGGTCATCGGGATCTCGCCGGCGACATGCAACCATGGTGGCGCAAAATAGGGCTACGACGAGGGCTAAGAAAACTACCAGCAAAGGCCAAATTGAGGGGTACACTATCACTAGAGACTTGCCATGATCATGAAGCAGAGGTTGATGATGATGGAGGAGGTCTCGAGTGGTGGGTCACCAGAGAACAGAGGCGGCGTGATAGGTCAAACAGCAACAACCAAACAGAGAGAGACAACATTGAAATGGAGCACACAGTGTGGTTCAGGGGATCTAGGACGTGCTCTAAAGGATCATGTTCAAGGCAGGGGCTCACAAGCGAGAGGAGATTGGCAATGGCAATGGCGGTGAAAGGGCCAATGGTTTCAGCTAACCAAGGTGGGAGATAGCTGCAAAGGATCATGACAACAGGTTTAGGAGAGCGTGGAGATGGTGGGAATGACCATGAAGTGGTCTAAGACTCACCAACAATGAAGCTGCAAGGCGATAGAGGGGCTGAAGCTAAGGAAGACAGTGCTACCCCGATAATATACTGCACGAAAGGGAAAACGATTAGGGTATTGCAGAGGAGACAAAATGGTGCAAAGTGACACAGATGTCAAGAAAGAAACTCTCTAGGAAGGGTCGAAGCCATGACAAAGCGTGACAAAAAACACACATGCCATAATCGGGAAAAATGGAGGCGATGAGGAATGGCCAAAGTATAGACATAGTTGGCTAGGGGTTTTGTGGCGAGATGTAGGTGATAAAATCATAGAGGTGGGCGTCGTGCCGTGCCGTGCCGGCCCGGCCCGGGCCCATCGTGCTTCGGGCCGAAACCGTGCCGTGCCGTGCCACGACGGCCCATCGTGCCCACCGTCTTGGGCGCGTCTTGCCGACTCACTTTGGCGAGCCCAAGCGGCCCATTTGCGCCGTGCACGCTTCGTGCCGTCTTGCGCCCAAGCCCGACCCATTTTTACTATTGTGACGAACAAAGAAATAAAACAAATCACTACTACTAAACTACCTATTTTAATGACATAAGAGACTAATCACATCAACAAAATGTCAAATATAAATGCAATGCTTGAAGATGCTCTGAATCAACAATATCTGCCAACTTTTAAGCCTTAATCCGTGATTTTGTGCCCGTTCGTGCCAAAGACGGGCCCGACCTAAACTATGCCGTGTGTCGCCGCCGTCGTGCTGGTTCCCGGCGACGGCCAGGCGCTTGCAGCGCGCCCGCCCGGCCCGAAATCAGTGCTTTGCACCGTGCCATACCATCGTGCTTCAGGCCGGCCCAAAAAAGCCCGGCCCAATGCCCACCTCTATAAAATCATCGAGAACTCACAGTCATGCTTGGGTTTTCATGAGTAGGTCAAGCGGCGATGGCATGCAGCCGACACCTATGCAACTTGGAGGAGTAGGCGACATAGTGCCTCGGGAAGGGAGCTTGAGGTGGTAAAAGGCATCAGATTTTGCAGGCGTGCACTGTGAATGAATAGTGACTAAAGCTTTGTCTCCACGGCTAGCAAGTGATGCGTGGAAGGCGACAACTGAGGAGAGGGCCCGAACAATTAGTGATGGAAGGAGAGTGAGAGAGAAGGTGTATTAGTGAAAAGACACCTTTACACGAGGAAAATGGAAAATAGCTTGAGAAAGGATAGTGCATTATTTGAAATTGGGCTGGAACGGGAGTTGGGCCTAGTCAACAGGAGGGAATTTGGCCCACAAGCAAGAAAGGGATTTTTAAAACATTTTCTAATTTGTATAATTGCTGAAAATGTTTGTTTTTTTATATTAGCAAACCATCTTCAATAATTGGAGAGGCAATTTAGATTATTTAGAACCTAAATAAATTATTTCTAGGCTCTGTTCAAGTTTGACTTATTTTTTAAAATTTAAAAACAATGGCTAAAAATTAGGAAAATAATTTTCTTCTATGCAGAAAACTTTGAAAATAGCTAAAAATTCAGAAATGCACATTTGGAAATATTTATTTAGGTTTTTCAAATTTTTGGATGTTATAGACCTACACCCTTAAAAAGAAGCCCGCCCTCAAAATTTAGATGGTTTACAAAAGAGATGTGTCGGTGTACTAGCCAACAGGCACCTCCGAATCGGGTGCTTATAAGGTTCAGACGGGGGGCTTTCGGGGCAATTGCCGGGGAAAGCAAGAAGATGACCGGAGTACCGGGAAGCTCAGGGGAACAAGGGGGCGCAAGAACTTTTACCCAGGTTCGGGCCCTCCGGAGAGTAATAGCCCTAGTCCTGCTTTTCTTGCTATTGCTTGTGTTCTAACTTGAGAGGATGAAATCTACTAACCATGGATCTAACCCCTTCTCCCATGCACCCCGGCCCCCTTTTATACTTGGGCTCCCGGGGGCACATGGGAGGCTTACACAGCAAGGCACACTCATTACACTGCCACGGGCGCATTTAATGCGCTTTACGCTCTTACATCCCAAGAACATCTGCCGCACTGGCCACACTTCCCGCCTGCCCCACGTCCCGCCAACGCCACCCGTTCGTCGGTGAGGTCTTTGCCGTGATGTCACACGTAATTAATGCACGCTGGGAAGACGCGCCGCCATATCGTATCCTCCATGCTTTGCATTTAATGCGCCACGGTCGCATTAAATGTCCTTGATCTGGCGCCGCAGCCTCGGGGTGGACGCCAGGAGTGGCCTTTGCATGCCACGCGTGTCTTCGGCGACCACCTTGCGGGCACCTGGGCCGGTGTGGCCCGATCGCCACTGTCATTGGCGACCACCTTGCCGGCGCCTAGTGGTGTGGCTCGATCGCCACCTATCCGGGCGACCACCTTGCCGGGCGCCAGGTGTGGCTTGACGCCACTCGCCCACCGGGCGACCACCCTGGGAGTTGCCGCCGCTGCGTGGCGTGTGCCCGGACGCACCCTGCCCGCCCGACGGTCTCTTTTATTGCGGGGGAGTGGGGA
The DNA here is from genome assembly GCA_036346355.1 of Rhipidocladum racemiflorum. NCBI lineage: Eukaryota > Viridiplantae > Streptophyta > Magnoliopsida > Poales > Poaceae > Rhipidocladum > Rhipidocladum racemiflorum. The sequence continues at coordinate 30,914,904 of CM070571.1, forward strand.
CTCTGGCGTAAAATACGCCGACAAGATGCAAGAACTCAACTCTAAAGTGGCCTTCACACTCCCACATTGCTTCATATTCAGAGTGGTTGCTCCACTGCACGTTGCACATTGTTTGCTCTGTCAGAACTTGAAGGTACTTCTTCAGCTGAGATACATGGAATACAGCGTGCATATCTGAAAGCTCATGTGGCAATTCCAATTGGTATGCAACTTCTCTTTTCACATTTTTTTGGCATAATCCTCCTACCGGCTTTATTGCACTATGAGCGGAGAGAGTGAGGCAATGCACAATGCACGGCGAAGCTTGGTGAGCCACGCCGTGTGACGTGCACTCCTGCGCATGTTCGCGCATGGCGTGGTGCGCATGGCACCGTGGCAAGGCCGAGGGGGGGACGTGTGAAGTCAGTTGACGGTGAGGCGATGATCGATGTACGGGCGAAGGTGGCGAGGTAAAATGGTGAGCTAACAGCCGGCGCACAGGCATTCCACCTAAACTCAGTTTTTGCATTGATTACGGTTTGGTTGTTTGGAGCTATCATTTCGTGCTTTTAAACGATTTGAAACTTTTTGGAAATTCTTATGTTGCTAGATCAATGTACAAAGTTCCATTTGCACTTGGTTTCACTCAGTTTGGATGTTTAGAATTCCAATTAAAATTCCTCAAAGTCTGCTAGTTTTAATCTTTAATTTAATTTTTTTGAGCTCTTGCATGATGTGCTAAAATTCATATTTATTCATCTTGTGAATTCTAGTATTTTATAAAATTATGTACTAGGTTATGTTGTTTGAAATTTTATGAGTTCCTTTTTGAACGTTCAAATTTTGGGTGAATTTGGATAATTTAAAGAATTTTGGTCTTTCTTCAAATTAATTCAACAAAATTTCAAAATGGCATTGAAACCACAAATGTTGACTTTATTTTATTTCTAAAATTCTCAAGGTGTTACAATTGTTTCCAACAACACAGATAAATGTGAAATAAACAACTGCCTAGAGAGGAAAGTTGAGAGTCCCTGGCGCATTAGATTCAAAAAAGAAAGTGAAAAAAAATTAATATTGAAAGTGGGAATCGAATCCACGCCCTTTGTGCCTTGAGCCTTAACCTAGCTCCTCTGACCAACTCGGCTAGCTCATTTTCTTGTGATTGTATTACGATTAAACATTTTTCTTGCCTCGGGAGGCCTTTTATCAGGATAGTATCAATGTCAGAATTTTTAAAAAAATTTCAGGCTTGATCATCATCTGAAAATCTTATGAGAATATTAGTAACGTGTCAGGATCATCCATGAAAAGTTTCAAAATTTTCTAACATCGTTTGAACAATTTTTCAGTTGATTGAAATTTGTCAGTAATGCTTTTATCAGGACATTACCACTGTCAGAATTTTTAAAAATTTATTAGGCTTGATCATCATCTAAAAATTTTATAAAAATACTAGTGATGCCTCAGGACCATCCACAAAAAAATTTAAAATTTTCTAACATCATTTGAACTATTTTTCATTAGTTTAAAATTTGCCAAGATCTTTGTAACTCTCAGCGAAATCCCGGTCATTGACTCGGCGAGATCTTGGTTTTCTCGATTCAAAAAATTACAAATTTAAATTTTACTTTTCAAATTTCATCTAAAATAATAATATTTCACTAAAATTTTAGATTTTCAAAGATAACAAAATATAAACCGAAAATAAAATTCGAAATCTGGGTCTCAACTATCAAGAAGCCCTCGTCCCCCGCACCTTCGTCACGACAACCCGTGGGCCCTCTGCGTCCTCCGACCGCACATGGAGCCAAAGGAGCTGTGCGTTGGAACGCGTACGTGTAAGGTAAAAAAGATTCCACACATGATTTCTTTCATTTGTTGATCCGGGCAAAGTAACAGCAGCCAACTTGCAATATTGCACAGGGATCAGCGGGGCAATGCAGGTGCAGTCAAAAAGGGCATTAATGCGAGCATCACTCTACCCCCGGCCCACTCCTAGCTTTCCTTCCCTTTGCGCACCTTTCCTTTCGTCTTTCCCAGCATCATGGTAATGGTTGTACTGCAAGCATCGTCCTGGTCAAACCAGAATTCATGCCGTATCTGGTGCATTTGCGCTATATATATAATTTTTATTTATTGGACTATTTATTATTTAAAGATAATTTATATTACTCTAGTCCACAGAGGTAAATAGCATTGAAAACATCTTCAAATTATAATAACATGTATTCAGGAACGGAGGAAGTAAAAGCATTAGCTTAGGATTTGGCTATTTAATTAGGTTCTTAACTGGTTGGATGACTACCCTGTATCTTGCCACACCTAGCTGTACTACCTTCGTTCAAAAATTTATGGTGTATTTTGTCTTGAATGTACTAACAAGACTTTGAAAATGATCACACTACTCCTATTTATTATCTCCAGGTACTATATTTGAGTGTATATGTAGGGAAAACAAAGTAAAACTGTTATTTATTAAGAGTAAAGAGAATAACACCCTTATTTTGTATTGAAATATGAAACAAACGTACTGTTTTGTCTAACTTAGATGTGAAACACTAGTGCAAAGAAGAGACGCGCTTAAGAATAAGGTTTTCTTAGCTGTATTTCTATAAGTGACTGCACCGATTATAGGAAGGAAAAAAGAAGCGAAGTAGTAAAAGGAAGCGGGAGAGCAGGCGCGCAGACCGCGTGATCGCGTTTGCATGTGGTTGGCGACCTGCCTAGCTCGGAACACTGATTGATCTCTGTGGTCTGTGCGCTTTGCGCCCTTTCCTCCTTTCTTTTGTTACGTGCTCTGAACCTGGTTCCTTGCTTCTTCATATGATCAATTATGCATCCATGCTAGGACTTGAGATCTTTAAGTCAAAGGCACGTACTAAATTCTAACGCGTTCTTGGTAAATGACCATGCAGAACTTGAGTGCTATTTTGCTTAATAATACTATTTTAAGTTCTTGGACCCATATTAGTAGATATCATCTTTGATGAGGAACCTTGCTACCAAACATAGTCCAGGGTTTCTCAGACAGATGTAAAGTATGAACAGAGAGAGCGACAATGTGAAAGAATAGATTGATCTATTATTTTTTTCTGATCTGTGTACAATGGGAGGACTCCTCCTCCTTTTATAGCCTACTTCTAGAGTTTCGGCAAAAGGACCATACTGGGCCTTCATGGGCTAGGTGGTTCCCCAACACTCCCCCTTGGGCCTTTTGCCATGAAATGCACATACCTCATCAAAACTCCAGAAAAACCCAGTGGAAAAATACTTGGAGAATGAGTGCATAGCATACGCTTGCTACGTTGCACGAATTGCCTTATTAAAACTTTACGTAAGAAAACTTCTGTGAAAAACTTACTAAGGGAAAAGAATACAATTCACCCAAACTTCAGTGTTAACCTTCGAGACCCACGTTGGGTACTCAAACTTCATATTCAAGATTTATTTAGGAGTACATGAAGATTCTCCCCCTGAGATATGCACTTCTATAAGTCTCATCATCCCAATTCCTCGAATACACCTTTCAAAAGTAGATGCTGAGAGTGACTTAGTGAATAAATCGGCAAGGTTCTCACACGACTTAGTGTGTAGTATCTTGATCTCGTTCATCTTATGCATTCATGAGCATAGAAGAACTTGGGGTTGATATGCTTCGTGAGGTTGCTTTTCACATAGCCCATTTGCACTTGAGCAACACATGCTGTATTGTCTTCATAAATGATAGTGGGGGTTTGCTCAAAGTTTAAACCACATGATTTCTGAATATGGTGAACCATTCTTCAAAGCCATGCACATTTACGGGAGACTTCATACAGGGAAATGATTTTCGAGTGATTTGTTGACGTCGAGGCAAGAGTCTGCTTAGATGACTTCCAAGAAATTGCTGTTCTACCATAAAAAAAACATACCTAGTTTAAGATTGCCTGTATGTGGGTCTGATAAGTACCCATTATTGGCATAGCCAACCAAATTAAATTCATGATTTCTTCTATAAAATAAACCAAGATCTTTGTTTCCTTGGAGGTAACGAAAAATGTCCTTGATTCCTTTCCAATTCCTTTTGGTGGGTTCTGCACTGTATCGAGTTAGCAAGTTCACAGTGAATGCAATGTCCGGCCTGGTGTTATTTGCAAAGTACATGAGTGCTCCAATTGCGCTCAGATATGGGAATTCTACTCCCAGGAATTTCTTCTCATCTTCTCTAGGCCTGTATGGGTCTAGGTCTGTTTGTAATGACCTTTCGATCATTGGGGTCTTTACGGGATATGCCTTTTCAAAACCAAATTTTCCTATCACTTTCTGCGTGTAGGACGATTAGTGTACTAAGATTCCTCCTTGGATATGCCTCAGAACACTGATTGATCTACATGGTATGTGCGCTTTGCCCCCTTTCCTCCTTTCTTTTGTTACGTGCTCTGAACCTGGTTCCTTGCTTCTTCATATGATCAATTATGCATCCATACTAGGACTTGAGATCTTTAAGTCAAAAGGCACTTACTAAATTCTAACGCGTTCTTGGTAAATGTTCATGCAGAACTTGAGTGTTATTTTGCTTAATAATACTATTTTTAAGTTCTTGGATCCATATTAGTAGACTTTATTTTTATTGAGGAATCTTGCTATCAAACGTAGTCCAGGATTCCCCAAAAAAGATATAAAATATGAATAAAGAGAGACACAATATGGAGAAAGCATCAATGAGCACCATGAAGCACCAAAACAGTCGTAATAAGGGCTGAATTGGATCGCAAATATCCCTCTGGATGCATTTTAGAAATGTAGAGATTTTATTTTGCACTTTCATAATAAAGGGTTCAGTTATTAATTTTCCAGTGGCGCATGTATGTCACACAAAATCTTGATGATTCGAAATTTTTTTAACATTAATACCATGACCTTACGAGTTGTTCACTATACTTTTCATTATTCTAAGACCAATGTATCCTAATCTACAATGCCATAGAGAAAATAACTCAGAGCTTTTAAAAACAGCCTTAAGAGAAGTATACACTACTGGTGCATTGATTCTCATATAGTACAACCCAGATTCATATGAGGAACATTTTTCTAATACCATTTTCTCACATTCTGCATGCACAAAAATTCTTTGACATTTTCTTCATTTTTGTTTCTACGTGAAACCTATTGGGGCAGATGTCTTTAAAATTTAAGAGAGTTCGTGTTGATTCAGGGTACAAGAAGGTTTTTTCGATTACCAAAGTAGTACCCATTGGTAATATAATTGTGGCTCTACCGAAGCCTATTATATGTGATCGCTGCCTGTGATTGTAGTAATCCTACCAGCGTCCTTCGTGATCGACTAGAAGTATTTAGACTCTTTTAAGATGGTATTTATTGTGCTACTATTAATAATACATCTCTCTTCTATGTAGGCGCTACACAGTTTCTATAAAAAATATAATTTTAATGAGGCATTGGCAAAATAATTCAAATATCTCCGTTGGTCGCCGGTCACCGAGACGTCACCAAAGGCGCAAATGTCGAGACAAATCAGATGGATGAAATATTCGTACTCCTAAGGTGAAATACTCAAGTACACCTTAGCAATTCCCAAGTACTTATACCGTCTTGGATTATATTTTCTATCCCCTTGTTTAGGATAGGCATGAGGATGGTGCCGTTTCTTGCATTGGCTTTTACTAGACTAATAAAGGGATCGATGTGATCAGACTCCTTGTGCATGCTCTTGCACCTATAGTTGTATTGCGGTGAAGGGGAACATGCCCTTGAGGTGGATCTCTTAGCATGTGTCATGTTGATGCTCTTTGTTTCTTATCCAAATGAACATGCCCCACTTTGCAGGATGTACGTCCTGAATCTCCTGATGCATTGTGTTTTCCTATGTTGACCGATATATATATAAATCGTTTGATTGCTGTATTCGAACTATGACTGATGCAATATACAGGTCATGCCGTCCTCGCCATTGCCTCGGGGCAAATTTGTTCATGAATGGTGCTATCATAGGAAAGCAATGTCAGTATTTTGCCCAAGAAAACAAGAAATGGGTTGGACCATCAGCTAAATTTTGTCATCCATTCTCTTTCTATCAAAATTCTCTAACCATGTACAGGTTTTCCTCCACAAGAATCAATTCTTTTCTCCTCTAAGCAACAAATGAAAAATTTTGAGAGGAAGACAAATTCCCCTGCTCCATGATCCACCCATCCACCCTTTTCCACTAGAATGGCATGATGTGGGTGGTCTTGGATTCGTAGCCGGCGAGGCAGCTCTTGGCGTTCACCTTGAAGATCTTGAGCAGCTCCGACGCCCTCTGCCTAGCCGCCGTCGAGCACCCGCTCTGCATCAGCAGCAGCAGATTCGTCAGCCCGCCCTTGGACGCCGCCGCCGCGTCCACGGCGCGCCTGTCCTTGTACTTGTGGCACACCGCCCATAGCACGGACACCGCCGCCTCCGCGCCGTCCATCCCGCCCTTCATCATCTTGGACACCACTGCAGGGATCGCCGCCTCCGCCTTCGCACATATCGCGGCGCGCCCGTCTGCGCACCCCACGGCGGCCTCCAGCACGCGGAGGGCCTGCAACGGGGAGCCGGCGCCCGTGGCCAGCACGCGCACCGCCGCCGGGACGGCGCCCAGCCGGACCATCTCGGAGCGCGCGCGCCGCGTCCTGGCGATGGCTGCGAGGCAGGAGAGGCTGACTTCCACGGCCTGCTTGTCCAGGCTGCCCTTCTCGTCGACGGGACCGATGAGACGGATCAGCTCGGCGACTAATTCTTCCGCCTCGGCGACCGTCGCCTTCACGTCCGGCGTCGCATTACGGAGCAATAACTCCACCAGCCTCGCCGCGTCGATCCGTGCCTCCAGCCCGCTCCCGCTCCGCATCACGCGCGCCAGGGACGCAACCGAGGACGCGGCGTCGGCGGCGAGGGCGGTCGCAACCTGCTTCTTGTTCTCGTCCTCTATGAAGTCGGACGCGGCGAGCACCGTGAGCACCCGCACGGCAGCCTCGACAGCGGCATCCTCATCCCTCCGGCGGAGCACCGTCACCACAGTCTCGATGGCGCTGCCGGCCCTCGCCAGGGCGTTCTTGTCGAACTCATCGACGTCGTCGTCGGAGAGGAAGGAGGCGAGCTTGTGGAGCGCCGGGCAGGGGTCCGCGCCGGGGGCGGCGACCTGCAGGAGGAGCTCTGCGGCGGCGGCGGCAGGGGTGGGGCCGATGGCGGAGGGCGCGGGGGACGAAGAGGAAGCTGCCGTCGAGGCCCAGAGGGCGATGAGGCGGCGCAGCGTCAGGTTGGGGACGAGGTCGGTGGACGGGAGCGGGAGCATGGTGGCCGGGCAGGTGGTGTTGCCGGAGTCGAGCCAGCGCTGGATGGAGGCACGGTCGTAGGTGACGCCGGTGCAGAGGCTCACCGGCGACCGCATCACGTCCAGCGAGATGGGGCACCGGAAGAGGCTCGGAACCCTCACCTCCAGGCCCTGATACTCCGACGCGAGCCTGCTGCCCATCTCCTTCCTTCCCATGGATGAGTGGATGGATGGATTCCTTCCTTGCTTGGAGCGACAGGTTGGTGTTGTTTGCAATGGCGTTGGGGGGGTTGGATGGGAGGGAATGAATTATATAGGGAAGGTTGGGAAGGAGGCCAGTACTATAAGCAGTGGTGGTCTTTTCGTTTACACCCTGAAATTTCACTCTATTTTCTGGAAGGCCTCCCTTGGGCTATTCTTCCTTATCAACCGTTATTCCAATATTTCTAGGTCACTAGTCTTGCATAGACTTGGGCAATGCACCTTGCCTTTTCTGGTTGACCTTCGACACATGCGGCCCGGCATGACACAAAGGCCCCGTTCGTTTCAGCTTCTGGACAGCTTTTATTTTTTTTAAAAGCAGATTATTTGGCGAACGGGAGGATTCTGGATAGCTTCTCTGATAATCAGAAGCTGATTTCTGTATAAAATCAGAATATGGCTGAAACCTGATTCTCATTGATTCTCGCTGATTCTCGTCGCCTCAGTCCGAAGCCTATAAGTTGTAGCCAGCTCGGTCCGATTCTCCCATAATCAGAAGCAGCTTCTCCCATAATCCAGAAGCCATAATCCAGAAGTTGAAACGAACTGGGCGAAAGCACAGAATAAAACGAATGTCTTTGGATCGGATCAATACGGTACGAACGATGGATCATCACAGCACAAATAATATATCGTATTGGGTCTAGAAACTCGGTACGATGAGCGGCATGACACAACTGACTAGGTTGTGCCTGCGCTGGCCCGACATGAAAGTTAAATTGAGATAAACATAGCAGATATAATCTTGTGCAATTGAAATTCATACATACATAAAAGAGAAGCATAACAAAAAAAACCAAAATACAATGAAGGTACCTCTCTAATGGAAAGGCATTCCAAACACACATGAATATGCATCCAATCCAAAGCAATTTGTACATCAAAATTTGCAAAATTAATGTTACAATAGTACAATGTAAATGATTACGAACATTCAAAATAAAAGAAATATACCACTGAGGCTTTAGCTTAAATCATGAAAAAAAATTCAATCTACGAGCTAGTTTTCATGTCTTGGAAGCGTTTTACGAATCTAGCATCATCAATTCTTGTATTTCTCTCGCTCGGTGTAGCATACGATCTACAAAAAAATACAAGTATACAACTATATTACTAACTAGAGTTACAACTTACTAGTATACCATACAATATATGTTACATAGTAAAGAGCAATGAAATTAATAACAGTGAAATTCATATATTATATGTTTTCTATTTATATATATATATACCTCCTCCTCACTTCTTTGGCAAAATATCCTGTGCAATTAAGTTTCCGGTGCAATCATCGTGCAATTGAACTACCAAATATCGTGAAAAATTCTGAAAAAATTTGTAGATGTACTCTTGAACATACTCTACCTCTGTATCAAATTGCAAGTTCAAATTCTTTGGCCTTGTAGGTTTGGGCAAAGGCCCACCTTGTTCTACCTTCGTTTTCCTTTGTGTCTTGTCTTTCCCTTTGCTTCTTCTTTAGCAATCGATAACGTAGAGGATTGGGGAGTTGAGGCCATGGATGATGAAGCTCTACAGTGGATTCTTATGCACTTGGCTCTACACGGCTTTATTTCTTTGCGAACCTAGAAACAGAGTGAAGTGCTGTTGTTTGGGCCCACCTTGTTTTACCTTCGTTTTCCTTTGTGTCTTGTCTTTCCCTTTGCTTCTTCTTTAGCAATCGATAACGTAGAGGATTGGGGAGTTGAGGCCATGGATGATGAAGCTCTACAGTGGATTCTTATGCACTTGGCTCTACACGGCTTTATTTCTGCAAAACTCTAATAACTTCAAACAACAGCACTTCACTCTGTTTCTAGGTTCGCAAAGAAGGGACCAATATTTTAAAGGGAGTGTCTAGGGAGCACCTGAGTGTTTTTTTTTTTTTTTTGTTAAATAGCACTCAAAACTTGAGTCTTTAGATCTAGATTCAATTAATGAAATCAATTTGCTATCTCTCCTCATATTTTAAGTACTCTATAGGCAAAAAAATTTGAGTGCTCACAAATAAAAAAAAACACTCGAGTGCCACTTAACAATTCTCTATTTTCAATTGCGTGTAGAGAGTGCGTGGAGCCAAGGGAGACCTCTTATACGGTTGTACCAATTCTTCATAGAGGTCCTACTTCCTAGGGCACAAAACTCACACAAAAATTTCATGTACCGTACCATCATGCAATTTGTGGACTTTCAGGGTGTACGCTACAAAGTAGGGGAGAAACAAGGTGTGGAACGCTGAAAGTTGGCAAAGAAAGACGAGGAGGAGTCAAAGAACACGAAATGAGATGCGTATGAACTGGGGGGCGCACGAGGTCGCTCTCGACGCTGCTTTTGGTCATCTTTCTTCTACAATTTTTTTTTCCTTGCCAGTTGTTTTTGTGCCAATAACAGTGGGCGAGGTTCTGGAATTCTCCTCTCTTTTGCCCTATTTTTACGAACCAGGTGAAGTTGACTCGTTTCGGTATCCAGTGAGTCCATAGTCAACTGTAAACTCCACTAGCGTCCTCTAAAAAAATGTGTGCTTGCTGATGCTGTGATGCTGATCTCTGGAACAAAAGGAATGATGTATATACCGGTGCTGTGCTATTGGGCGGTGGCATGCATGCATGCATTGCTATGTTTTCACCTGGAATGCAGTTTCCTTGTGTTTCCTGCCTGCTAACTACGGGCAACTCCTAGGCCATCACACACCCATGAAAAATGCATTTCGTTTACGTCAGTGATCGAGGAACAGAACACATCCAATGGCGCGATTCTAAAAAGCAGAAAGCCATTGCGTGAGTTCCCTACGAAGTCGATGGAGTCGCCTGTTAGAAGACTTCCATCAGGGACAAAAGGCCTTGGACTACAACAAACCCCCAATGTGAAGTGGTTGAACGACGCTCGGGCTAGTCGGCGGAGTACCGTTTACGCTCCATAGTCCAGGCAAACCACGCTGGCTGGAATGGGAAATGTGTTTCGAAACAACTTGTCTTCGGACATGGGTTGACTTCGGCTGAGCTGGGGCATGCTGCAATGCATGCAGAGCCAGAACCGAACTCTCTAGACCAAAAGATAAAACAAAATGGAAAGTACTAGCTATTTGCACACGAGACCTCCTGAATCCTGATCACTGGTGGTACGACGGACACCAGAAGATATTTGTGGCCTACGGCTGCTAGTACACCCATTTTTTCTGTCCAGTACACAGTGGCGGACTACAAAATTTACATTAGAAATGTACACTTTGTAAATACAATTCTACAGTCTCGTATAATGATTTCGTAACATTGTAAATTTGAAATTTGCTAAAAACACAATCCAAGTAGTTCTAAATTCTTAAAAAAAATCTCAACCCACTAAGTTTAGAATCAATTTAATTAACAAATTTAATCTACAAAAAAAATTAATCTTATAGCACTTACCGACATCGCCTCCACACGTACGCGCGCCCCATGCACGGAATGGATCCAGTCAGTCAAGCTGGAGGAGGTTGATGTGCTGGCCGGCTGGCCGGCGCCGCCGCGAGCGTGCGCCACGCAGGCAGGCCATCACAGAACCTTCTTCGCCGTCTACTCGTACAGCACGCCGCGTACTCCTCGCTCGCCTGCACCTCGGGATCGACCGAGTACAGCCACTGTACAGTTGGAGCCTGGCAGGCAATGGGCGCGTCGCGTCGATCGATCGCCGTCGCCTCTCGTCTCGTCGGGAAATCAGCTTGGACTTTCGAGGCCGGGACCGACGGACAGCGACGGCGCGCGACGTGTAGACGCGCCGAACCACGCGTCGCTACGCAACAAGATGACACGCGAGCGAGGGGCGGTGCTCGCGTCTTGTTGCCTTGCGTGATGCGACAGCGGGGGGGCCGGCGTTTCCGACAAGTCGGAGCGCGTACTGCTCGTACGAGGGACGATGTCAGAGCGCGCATGGTTTGGCTGTCCGAAGGTTCTAGACGTCCTGATGCTGCGTGGCTGCCTTCCTTCTTACGTGGACGCCGAGACGAAGCTCCCCAGCGGGACCCGCCAAGGCGCGTGCTCTGCTCTCCTCTGCCCCGAGATATTTTTCTGTTTCCTCTGCTGTTTTACTTTTAGTTTACTACTCAAGGAGCAGCCAAAACGTAATAATTTTAACCAGATATCGATGTTGTTTAAAACATAAAATTTAGATATATAAAAATGACACAAGTGATTTGTCGTCAAAAATATTTTTTATAAAATTTTACTGCACAAATTTTTTTTCCGAATATTGATAACAGAATTTAGTGGTCAAACAAACGTTTTATTTATCTAGAAAAGTTAGAATACTGCCCAGCTTATACAGGCTAGTAACATATAGTCACTATTTTTTACTCCCCTGTCCCGCAATATTCTACCGCACGTACAAACCAAGATACTAAATTTAAAAAGTTAAAGCTATTTAATTACTCATATGCTTCTTTAGTATTAAAAGAGGGGGTATATGACGAGAATATTATAACAATTACCATTCGATACCTAAAAAGTACACTTACACATCGTTTGCTGCACAACAATTAAAATTAAAATTTTTGTAAAATCACAAACATGTTGCGCGATGAGGGGGGCCGGGCGGGTGGCACCGGGCAGCTTGTCGGCCGTCGTGGACACTTCTGCTATTTTTTTATGTTATATATTTCTGCGATTTCCTATTTTTATGTTGTATATTTGAGCATTCTTTCCTGAAAATTTCTGCTGTCTAATTCCATCTTGCACAAAATTTTTACGGGGCTAACAGTTGCGCGGGGGGCGACGTGGCCGCCGTTGGACGTGCCACCTGGCTGCCGCCGTGTGGTGTGGCGGCCGCCACACGGCGCGGCGTCGGCCCCCGTTACTTCTGCTATTTCTTTTGCTTGTTGTATATTTTCGCAATTTGGTATTTCACTGTTGTATATATGAGCATTTTTTCCGTCCGTGGTAGAGTAGGTAAACGTAACTCCGATGCACATGGAGATCTATGGCTAGCAAGCCTACTCCAACTGGTCCATCTATAGCAGAAGCCATGAACGTAGTTATCTAGGCTGGGGTAGTTGAAGGAAGTGATAAACACTTCATTGCAACAAGACTCCTCACTAAACAAGAAAATAGAGAAGTGCAAACACTTCACTATGAAGACTGATGAAGGAAAGATTAATTGGCTCAAAAAGATGTTTGATATGAAGATGATGAAAAATTAGAACTATTTTGTCTTCCTTTTTTAATTTGTGAACTATCCAGTTATGTCTATGATGGTTATGTAATGGAGCTGAGTCAAGTATATGTTATATACCCGTAAGACTTCGGAGGAGAAAAGTATATGTTAAAATTTCTTTAAACTATTAGCCTCATCGTACCTATAGGTCTCTACAGTTGCAATGTCATTGCCACTATCACTCTTGTTCAATTTAAGAAACTGCTGACCTCCTTTGATTTGGTGCTTGTTCGCTAAGTGAGTCCGAAAGACTGATGTCCCTCTAAAACTTTCACAACGAGATTTGTACGTGCACTTGAGGCATCGAGCCCAAATCTCTATAATTCATTGCCATCTGCTCCTTTCTTCTTAACTTCATACTTCTTATAGTGATCCTAAACATTATATCTACATTTCTTTGCTCTCTTCCCAGCAGGACCAACAGGGTCGGACTCAGTACCTATTTCACTAGTCAAATCAACTTCATTTCTTGGCACCAATGCACCAACAGCTGGATCAGAAAACATCTCTAGCAGCAGTAGCTAGCTGTGGCACTGGCGGCAAAGCGGGAAATGTATTGCTTACACTTGCACTGCTACTTGTAGTTGTAGATTCCATCACAAACTAATACAATATGAATTATAATGAATCAACTGTAAGTATTCCTGTATAATTCCTGAAGACAACAGAAGATTAATTACTAATCAATATAATAAATCTTAACCCAAACCTTTCAACTAGTAGTTATATTCTCACATGGATAGGCTATGGAAGCTGTGAAGTTAAGAAATTTGGCTAAGGCAGAGGAATGCTAAACTGATCGTGATTTAGACCTATGACACAATTAATCTAGAACTTCCTTATGAAAAAGAACTGAAACACAGATACAACTCATTTGTATGAATAGCACCTCATTTGTAGAGAAATGTAGTTACAAATATTATTGACATATAATGAATCAAATAGTTAATGTAGCTTTTCAAGTTGAAGGCACTGAAGAGAGATATTGTTGGCTTTCTTCCTCTATGTAATATTTTGTGGAATGCTAGGACTACATTTACAAGTTGATTCATGCATTATGTTCCGCCACTATTGATTGTCTTTGTTGTTTGCCTTTGCAAGAATCATGTATCATGCAGCTAGTATATTGGTAAAGACTAAAGAGTATACTTGCCAGCTTGCATTTGCATACAGGTAGTAAAGACTAAATAATGTGAAATCTGGGGAAGGAGGATGGACGGCACTAGGGGCAGCCGGAGCCATGGAGGTGGACGATGGTGGACTAGGGCGAATGATGGCAGCAACGGAGGGAGGACCAGAGGAGGATTGTAACATCCCAAATTTGTGCTTTTATTGAATTTATGGAGTTATTTGAATTTTTGGAATTTTCTGAAATTTATTTGGATTTAATTTGAATTAATTCCCTTCTTGAATTATTTAAATATTTAAAAATTTCAAATAAAATTTTGTTGTAAACATTTTATTTGAGTCCAAAATGTCTCAAAATATTTTTCTGGAATTTTCCGAACATTTTGCTATTTTTCCCGATTTAATTGAATTTATGGGTATTTTAAAGAATAAAAAACGAAAAAGGAATTTCAGAAAACCCTAACGGGTTTAGCCGTGCGGGTCGGACCCGTTAAACCACGACAGACCCGACCGTTAACCCGTTAGCCCGCAACTAACCCGCACCGCACCGAACCCTAACCGCGCCACCATTGGATCTCGATCCAGCTGCTAGCGCGTGGCCACGTCGCATCGCGAGGGAGCAGCCCAGATCGCATTGCGCCAGGGGTAATCTCAGCCGTCGATCGTGCCATGTGTACGGCCCTCCGTGTTCGTCTCTGATTCAGACTACTCCGCCACGTCGCCGCCGTGTCCGTTAGGGATTCACGATTTGCACGGAAGCCGAGTGCATTAAGTACCCCCGACGTTCGCCCGTGCACACTGAGCACGCATGTCTATGTCCTAGCCCCTGAGCCGCCGCCGTTCTCACACGATTGCTCGTCGAAGTTCGCTAGCGCCGCCGATGTCTTTCGTGTAGAACGCCGATCTCCGTCATTGCTGAGGTTAGATCCGGAACCCCCATGACGAGACGCATCTGGGAGTACCACTCACTTCGCCGGAGAAGCCCCGGAACGCCGTTCTACACGTCATCGTCTTCATCCCCGGTGACCTCGAGCCGTCGCGTCATCACTAGAGTCTCGAGCTTCACCCACCGTCTGATCAAGATCCGACGTAAGAGGTACGTCCACTTAGCCGTCACCGTGTACCCTTCAGATTAGATCTCAACCGTAGGATTTAGATCGTACGGTTCAGATTGGATCTAGTTTTACTGTTTAGATCTATTAGCAGCCGTTAGATCTACATCCCACGGTAGAGATTTAGCCATGTAGATTCGTACTGCACTGTGCTAGTTTAGATCTTAGCTGTTAGATCTAATTGTACGGTTGGATTCGGTTCACGTGTTAGCACCAGATCTATTTGTAGCCGTTCGATTCGCAACATGCGGTTTAGATGTTGCCACCATCACACAACGGGTCTATCCACGTTGGCGCCAAAACCGCGCGGGTCAAATCCAATCCCAGCCATTCGATCCGAATTGAACGGACCGGATTGGATCGCATTGATCCATATACGTGAGATTAGGTTTAATCGTGACCGTTGGCTTTCGAATCAGCGGTTGAGATCATGCCACGTCGAGCAGAAGACGAAGCGTCACGGTTAGCGCCGGGACCGCGTGTCAGCGGCTCGGGTGCCCGCGCGATAACGTCAGCCGTGACGTCATGCTGACATCACGGTGGGACTGTAACATCCTCAGTTTCGCGCTCTGGAAAAATCTAATTTAAATTAATTAAATTCAAAATTTGGAGTTTTCTTGGTGTTTATGTTAACCTGGCATCCTTTTCCATCCAAAATCGGAATTTAGTTCCCTTCCGTTCGAAAAATCGAATTTCCTGGTTCCCGTCAGTACCCAAAATTTCACCCGAGTCCAAAAATGCTCCAAAAATCATGGAACCTATTGCATTAGGTCCCAAATATTCTAAAAACATTTTGGGAATTTTCCCAAGATTTTTGGAGGCTCTCGGGTATTTTATCTCGCGTGGCTTTTGTTTAATGCCCGCTATTCGCTCTAGATTATTCAAATCCACAAATTTCATCCAAATTTTGTGAAACCAATTTTATTGGCCTCCGATTATTCCAAAATGGTTCTAGGAATTTTTTCGGAATTTTTAGACCATTTTTGCTAATTTTTCTCTAGGGCGTCTATTTCGCGTAAACCTTGGCCAATCCTAGAGCGTCACGTGGCATGTGCTACAGGGTCATCTTCTACCTCACAATGGCATGTTTCCTGGGAGGAGCTTTCTCTTGCCATTCATGGAGGCATGCACTTTAATCACCCATAACTTCCCCCATAAACCTCCAAATCGTGACCCGCCGGATCTGTTGCGGAGGGGAGATCAAGGAGTTTCCATTCCCGGAGTCAATGAACCCTAAATCACGCCGGAAATGAATTCATTTACCAAAAACCGAAATCGGCATTTATGGCAATAACTTTGCCGTTTCTTCCCCAAATCGCGCACCACCAGTTTCTAAACCTCTGTGGCGGAGTCCTCTTTCCAGAGCACATATCCTTCCATTGCCTCTCCAACTCAATCGTCCGTGAGATCAAGAAAACCAGCGCCGGAACGTGTTTTCGTGTGTTCTTCGTGTTCATCCTTATAGCTTACTCTTCGGTGGTTCAATCTCCACTCCGTTTGTTTCCTTGTGATCGTATGGATGTCTAGGTTCTCATCCTTCAATCCATTGTAGGTTTCATCAAGTGTGGGCGAAGAATTTCGAGTTTTCGTCGATTCGGCCAAACCCGTGTTCTTCGCCAAATTCTTACTCTCCGGCGAGTTTTGATCCGATTCCTTGCTATCCTAGGTCCCTTTAGGCACTCTCTAGATATTCCATCATTTACTTGGTGTGGTCATGTTCAAATTTTTGGGAAATTTCAAAGTTTTTGAAGTTTTGGGTTGCTCCATATTTTGGCCCATGCCGTGCGCATGCCCGCCGCCGGCCGCCGGCCGTTGCCACCTCCCTGGCACTGCCGCCGCCTCCCCGCCACCGTGTCGGTCTGGCCCCACCGCTTAGTCGCCGCGGCCGCGCCCCATCTTGTGTGTGCGGCCCAGACCACCGGCCGGAAACCCGCCTGAGCTCTCCGTCGTCGCCCGACAGCGCCCTCGCCCGGCGCCCGCCGCGTGCAACCGCCGCTACCGCCTCTGCCAGCGCCCGCCCGCCTCGCCAGCGCCGCCACCACCAACCTCGCCAGCCGCCGTGCCGGCCGGACACCAGCCGCCGCCGCGGTCCCCCTCGCCGACGCCCCCGTGAGGCCTAGCCTCCTCTGTTCTTCATGGCCATGGGAGCCATGGGGAAGAACCCCATGTGTATGACATTAGGGTCCCACATGTCAGACTAAAGGCCATCCAAAAATCAGAAAAATAAAGAAAAGGGAATATTCCGGGAATATTCTTCGTTTTCGATTTTCCAGGATTTTCGAACTTCGGAAGCTCATATCTTTTCTGTCCGAACTCCGATTGACTCCGTTCAAATTCCTAAATTCATCTAAAATCGATACCTTCCTGCCGGTATACCTTTTGTAATTTTTTGGATTTTATTTATTTTCTGGTTATTTATTTTGTTGTCTCGTTTTGCGCGTAGCCAAGGAGCCGTCCGAGTCCGCCGACCCCGCCGCCGAACTCCAAGGTTTCGACACCCTCGCTGCGACGAAAGGCAAGTCCCTTGACGCATTTTGATCCTATGATTGCAAATGTTTTAACATGTTTTATAAACTTGCATGGCTATGTTTATCATCGTATGTCAAATATAGATGAATAGTTAATCCAATTTGCGAATACCTCCTTTATTATTGACATCCATGCTTACTTGTAACCCTAGGACTTTTGCTATGCCATGTTTACCTTATATGGTGACCTTTGTTGAATAGTACGATAGAATTGCTTAGGGCCAACATTGATGAAAATGACCCATGCGTTGGATTATACAAAAATGATGATTTGAAGTGTGATTTGGGAATTATTATCAAGATTTTGGTACTGTTTTTCTAAAATAAAAAGAAAAGGGAAAATGATTTGGACTTAGGCGGAATGGAATGTCGGGAGGGTGCGGATTGAGCACTAGTTGCATTGTGCAAGTACCGCCCCAAGTCAATTAAGGACCGACGCTTATGATTGTCCATTCTAAGCATAACTGTACTACCACATGTCTAACATGGTACGACCTGGCTAAATAATTTGTAGAAACCTAACTTAGACTCGTCAGTTGGTGGAATGTGGGTGCTAGATAGTGCAAAGTTATACTCCCCACACGGCGCAAGAGGGGGCTTCTGTACTGGGTAGATAGAACCCTAACAGCGGTGAAACCTCAGCGGGTGAGTCGGGTTAGGCCTATATATTGTAAAGGCCTTGTCATGATCTCTCTGCCGGCACACCAAAGGAAATGTGTTAATCCAGACGCAACAAGAGACGATCATGTCTTGTGGGTAAAGCTGTACACCTCTGCAGAGTTAAAACTATTCGAATAGCCGTGCCTACGGTCAAGGGCAAAGCAAAGAATGCTTTCATACTGGTAGACTTTAGTTTTGATTTTGAAAATAAATGATGTTTTGGGATTCGGGATTGGTTAGAACTCTCGGATGTTTAATTGGCGGATTGAGCCAACCAGGTAGATTGAACCTGTTTTATGTCATGACGGATAGAGTCATGTATGGATAATCTTGACCTTTTAAACTCGTGGCGGATAGAGCCATTATACTAGTGATGGTGGATAGAACCTTCACTGAAATTATTACATAATTCAATTGTTAAAAAGAATTGCAAAATATGCTTTATGAAACTTATTACTAAGTATGGTTTGATGAAACTTGGCTTTGTGCAAAAGAACCATATTAAGCCTTCCTTGGCAAGCCCCACATATGCATACTTTCCCCGATTTGCTGAGTACTTTTGTACTCATGTGCTACACATCTTGCCATCATCAGAAAACTACCAGGACACTATTGAAGACGGTGAGTTCTACTCCGAGTAATTCGAGGAAGATCGCCATGAGAGCTAGTCGCGTGCCTCGTCGTCGCCTGTGGTGTTTTTGGTCTTTGCTTTTTGTCGTTTTTGCTTCCGCTGTCGTGTCTCTGGTCTCATGACCAAGTGTTGTATTAAGTAGCCATGTGGCTAATACTTTATTATTATGTTACAATTTCGTTATGTTCGGTAATGACGTATCACTGTTGACTGTGTGTACTAGCTACTGATCTGGGACTAGTACGGAAATACACATGAGATTTTGGATAGCTAATCCGGGGTCTCACAGCGGTGGTATCAGAGCCTAAGCGACTGTAGGCCGCGACCTAGTTAGAATGGCAAAGCCTTAAGGACTAATATTTTCATAAAAACGTACTTACAAAATTTTAAGTTCCTTTGCTTCTATATCCCCTATCTTAGTGTCTTGAGCTTATCTTATCTGTTGTCTAAAATTGGTTGCTAATGCCAACTTGTTTCAAAATTGTAGATGTCGTCTTGCACCACTTATGCGGCTTTGGTTGGAGGTTTTTGCGCGGAGCTGTCCTTGATGCTCCAGGAGCTTGAGTTTCCGCACCGGCCAGAGTACCGCTGTACCTCCGTGCCTAGCTTTGGCTACAGCACATAGAAGGTGCGGCTTTTGGTGCACGCCAAGAGTCGGAGTCTGGCAGACGATCGTCCCTTCTACTTCACGTCGGAGAGGCTGAAGATGGGAGATGCGCTGCAAGATGCGGCAAGACAGGCTATCATCCACTTGGGCAGCAGCTTCAGTGACAGACTGGAGGCGTCGCCAAACCGCCTGTTTTCGTGCCATAAGGAAGGGAGGTACCACAGCAAGTTCC
The DNA here is from genome assembly GCA_036346355.1 of Rhipidocladum racemiflorum. Classification (NCBI taxonomy): domain Eukaryota; kingdom Viridiplantae; phylum Streptophyta; class Magnoliopsida; order Poales; family Poaceae; genus Rhipidocladum; species Rhipidocladum racemiflorum. Next base: position 30,934,514 of record CM070571.1, read on the forward strand.
GTAGTACGGATCCGGAAGGGGATCCGACAATCGTGCATATGGGATCGCTCATCCGTGCCCAGGACGAGGCGTACGTCAGCACTACGTACGAGCTCCAGGATGTGTACCAGCGGTTGGCAGCAGCTCGAGAGGAGATACGCCAGCTGAAGGAGGCTCAGCAGGCAGCTGCTCTTCCGCCACCAGCCCCTATGCAGGCGGCACAGCCCGTCGCACCAGTTCCAGTCCTAGAGTATCTGCCTGTGAGAGGATTGACTCCGGATGCTTCGCCAGCAAAGCGTCGTCGTGGCCTAAGGACTCGGGAGACCGCGCGCAAGTCAGTTCGACGCCAGTCGCCTTTGGGGGTTTCTCTGAGTTTCCTGGCTACCCCTGGAGGTGCAGGACCTTCTTCAGCAGCTACACCTTCCCGCAGCAGGAGCGAGGAGGACCCGTCCCCACGTGTCTACGAGAGTGACGCGAGCGTCTAGATGTTATAGTCTGGAGGGCCTTAATTTTGCTTCGAGTAGAACGATTACTAATTGCTTGTGGTGGTTTGGATCGTGCCTTGGGCAGTTGTGATCCAGCCACCATTATCAAACTATTTTGATTTAATAAAGAATTGCTGGTTTCCCTTTCCATTGTGTGCTCTTGGCTTTGTGGATGTTGATTAGCTCCCCGTTTCTTATCTTTGCTTTTCCCTCTTTCCTTGTGCTTTGGCCGTCCGTGTTTCAGATGGAGAACCCAGGCAGAGGCCGTGGTCGTGGCAGAGGAAGAGGAAGAGGTCGTGGTCGTGTTCAGTTCCAGGAGGATCATGTGGAACAGCAGCATGAGCAAGAGAATGTGCAACACCTTGCAGCCCCACAAGAGCCGATACCACCTCCATCCCCGGCTCATCCACCCAATATGGAACAGATGATGGCAATGCAGCTTCAGCTTTTGCAAGCTTTAGCCCAGAATGTCCTCAACCAACCTCAGGCTGCACCAGCTCAAGCCGCAGCGGAGCCGCCTCAATCTAAGTTCGGAGAGTTCATGAGGACCCGACCTCCGACTTTTGCTGGATCTGTGGATCCCTTGGAAGCCGATGACTGGCTCAAGGAACTTGAGAGGAAGCTCTACTTGTCCCAGTGTGATGAACTGGAGAGTGTACGGTTCGCTTCGCACCAACTTAAGGGCACAGCAGCAAATTGGTGGGAGAATTATTGTGCTGCCCACGAGGATGCCCAGAATATTGATTGGAATGAGTTCACTGAGGCTTTTCGGGCTACCCATATTCCTAAGGGAATTATGGAGATGAAGAGGCGTGAGTTCCACAAGCTGCAACAAGGGAACTTGTCTATGTCGGAATATCTGAACCGCTTCACACAACTGTCACGCTATGCGGCTGCTGATGTCGCAACGGATGAGGCTAAGATCTGGAGGTTTATGGAGGGCCTTGACCCTAATCTGAAGGTTCAGCTGGTCTCGAACGACTTCCCGTCATTCCAGCACATGGTGAACAAGGCGTTGATCCAAGAAGATGCTCAGCGCCAGCTTTTTGAGTCCAGGAAGAGAAAGATGATGTTCCAGAGTCAGCGAGTAGGGATGGCAAAATTACCCGTGGGTTCGGGTATCCGTGGGTACCCAACCCGATGGGTTCGGGTATGGGTTTGATTTTAGACCCATGGGTTTCAAATTTCGGGTTCGGGTTTGGGTTCAGGTTCGGTTCTGCACCCGTGGGTACCCGAATTAATTAATATAAATTAAAAGTAATGGAAAGTTAATTCAAGATTTTCAAGCATCGTTCGAGATGTAAGATGCGGTAACTTTCATTATTATATACACCATATATTTTTCCTTTAAACATAGAAATTATAAATGAATTGATTGACAATTGATGGTTGAAAATTTGATTGCGAGGTGAATTTAATTTCGGGTTCGGGTACCCATCGGGTTCGGGTATGGGCGTGGGTATGTACCCGTGAGAGATTTTGGGTTCGGGTTCGGGTATGAATTTCGGGTTTTGGGTTCGGGTCTGCGGGAGGTCTACCCGCTCGTACCCGCCCGATTGCCATCCCTATCAGTGAGGTGCTAGTAGCTCTAGGCCTCGTACTTTCCAGCAGCAGCCCAGTAGGCCAGCCGCCTCCAACGTGCCTAGGACCCCAATGTCCACCCCTTGCCCAGTTGGTCAAGCCCCTGCCGGCAATGCAGGAGCCCAAGCCCAGAAGAGCAATACCGCAACGGCAGGAGTGCAATGCTTCAACTGCCGAGAGATGGGACACTACGCCACTAATTGTCCTCAGAAGCGCCAGCCCGTCACCCTAGTGAGGTTTAACTTGGGATCTACACCAGCCCGTGCTCCTGCACCAGCGCAAGGAAGAGGTACGCCACAGATCCCGCGTACACCGAGGACTGCTGGAAGAGGGCGCGTGAATCACATCACTGCTGAGGAGGCTCAAGATGCGCCAGATGTGGTCTATGGTAAGTTCTTCGTCAACTCGATTACACCTTGATTCTGTTTGATTACGGTGCAACACATTCCTTCAGACGTAATACTTGGTTAAAAAGCATGATTGGGATACAGTTCAGTTAAGAAACCCTTTATTAGTTCAATCCCCTGGTAAAGAATTAAGAACAACTGCTGTTTGCCCGAAAATGGATATTGTTATAAACGGGGTAAAGTTCCTAGCGAACTTAATACTATTGGATACTAAGGGTATAGAAGTAATCCTTGGAATGGATTGGCTAACCAAGTACAAGGGGCGGATAGACTGTGCTAGTAGAGCTATCTCTCTTACCAGCCCTGAGGGGATTAGAGTGGAGTTCTGGTCTAATCTTTCCTCTAAGGGGGTAGTACCCTGAACCGTCTAAAGGGGACGTCTTTGGAAAATGTGCCGATATTTAATGAGTACCCGGATGTGTTTCCAGAAGATTTGCCTGGTATGCCACCAGACCGGGATATTGAGTTCGTGATCGAGCTTGTACCTGGTACCGCTCCGATCTCAAAAAGGCCTTACCGGCTACCTTCCAATGAATTAGTCGAGATGAAGAAACAGATTGAAGAACTACAAGAGAAAGGGTTCATTAGGCCCAGTTCGTCGCCTTGGGGATCGCCGGTAATCTTCGTCACGAAGAAGGATGGTAGTCTAAGGATGTGCATAGACTACAGGTCATCGAATGAGGTTATAATAAAGAACAAGTATCCGTTGCCTCGGATAGATGACTTGTTTGATCAGTTGAAAGGAGCTCAAGTCTTCTCCAAAATAGATTTGAGATCAGGGTATCATCAGCTGAAAATAAGGAAAGAAGATATTCCGAAGACAGCCTTCACTACCCGATATGGAATGTACGAGTTTACAGTGATGTCCTTCGGATTAACAAATGCCCCTTCCTATTTCATGAATTTGATGAATAAGGTGTTCATGGAATATTTGGACAAGTTCGTTGTAGTCTTCATTGACGACATTCTTGTCTATTCAAAGAGCAGAAAAGAACATGAAGACCATCTGAGGATAGTCTTGGAAACGTTAAGGGAACACCAGCTGTATGCTAAGTTCAGTAAGTGTGACTTTTGGTTGAAGGAAGTTTCTTTCCTGGGTCATATAATTTCTGCGGGAGGAGTAGCAGTAGACCCTGCTAAAGTAAAGGATGTTCTAGACTGGAAGCAACCCAAGTCGGTCCCAGACATCAGAAGTTTTCTTAGATTAGCAGGCTACTATCGACGATTCATAGAAGGATTCTCGAGGATAGTAAGACCTCTCACCCAGCTTTTAAAGAAAGAGAAGATGTTTGAATGGACTAAGTCTTGTGAGCAAAGTTTTCGGGAATTGAAGAAGAGGTTAACTTCAGCACCAGTACTTGTCCTGCCGGATATTCATAAGGACTTTGAAGTTTATTATGATGCCTCAAAACAATGACTTGGCTGTGTTTTGATGCAAGAAGGAAAAGTTATAGCTTACGCTTCAAGGCAACTGCGACCCCATGAAGAAAACTACCCAACTCATGATTTGGAGTTAGCCGCAGTTGTGCATGCCCTTAAGATTTGGAGGCATTATTTAATCGGAAATAGATGTGAAATCTATACGGATCACAAGAGTTTGAAATATATTTTCACCCAGTCAGATCTCAATTTGAGGCAGAGAAGGTGGTTGGAATTGGTAAAAGACTATAATGTGGGAATCCATTACCACCCCGGAAAGGCTAATGTTGTTGCAGATGCATTGAGCAGGAAGAGCTATTGCAACAATGTTATGGTACAAGAAAATCAGCCAGCACTTCATGAAGAATTCCAACGCCTTAACTTGGAATTGGTAAATGAAGGCTGTATTTTCAATGTTGAAGTACAATCAACCCTAGAAAAGCAGATCCGAGAGGCTCAAAAGAAAGATAAGGATATTGCGAACCTCAAGGAAGAGTTAAAGAAAGGAAAACACCCTGGATTTTTCGAGGATGAGAAAGGTACTGTGTGGTTTGGGAAACGGATAGTAGTCCCTAACCAAAAGAAAATCAAGGATATAGTGTTGAAAAAGGCTCATGATTCTGTGTATTCCATTCATCCAGGGAGTACGAAGATGTACTCAGACTTAAAAGGAAAAGTATTGGTGGTCCAATATGAAGAAAGAAGTGGCTGATTTTGTAGCTCGGTGTGATGTTTGCCAGTTGGTGAAGGCGGAACATCAAAGACCCGCCGGATTGTTGCAGCCGTTGCAAGTTCCTGTTTGGAAATGGGAAGAAATTGGACTGGATTTTATAACTGGACTCCCCAAGACCAAGTCCGGTTATGATTTCATTTGGGTTATTGCGGACAGATTGACCAAAGTGGCCCACTTTTTCCCGGTGAAGACCACTTATTCTGGGGATAAACTCGGCGAGTTATACATGGCCAGAATAGTGTGTTTGCATGGTGTGCCGAAGAAGATCGTCTCTGATCGAGGTTGCCAGTTTACCTCAAGGTTCTGGCAGAAGTTGCATGAGGTGTTGGGCACAAATCTGAATTTTAGTACAGCGTACCTGTCGGGACCCCGAATTTGCAAATCCGGACCCTCTGTGTATTCAGCACTAGTCCAGGAACACGCTAGTGCACACAGTCTTAACATCGGTAAATATCACAATCATACCACTCGATACTAACAAAGTACTTTAATTAAATAGTCAAACTGGTTACTCGACCTTATGGTCAAGTTACAAATATATGCCTCGCAGGGCGAAACTTATTCAGAGAGAAATAATAGCAGCGAAAAATCAAATAACTTCGTGGCGCCATCCAGTATACCACATGCAACTGACTGGGCTCGCTTCCTAAGTAGACGGTTCTTCGTGGAGCTCCTCCTCCAAAGCTGGTGTAATCTCCTCTTCAACTGGTGTTGTAGGGTGGCAAGGGTGAGTACTTGGTACTCAGCAAGTCATCTGCAGAATGCACGAGGCTAATATACTATATGCATGGCTTGGTACAAAGGAATAGCTCAAGGTATATTTGCGATAAAGACATTTGACAAGTAATATAAGTAGATTCGAAAGCAGTAGAAACAAGTAAAGCATAGATAACTTTTCAAGAAGTTTAACAAACATCTTTCCCATCCTAATCCACATTTCTATCAACATCATTATTAATCCAACCCAACCTTTCAAACCCAAGTTATTTTTGAGAAAATCTAACCCTTGACTGTAATTCCCGAGCGATGTCCAATACCGCGGACACGGCTATTCGAATAGATTCTACACTCTGCAGAGGTTATGCACTTTACCCACAAGATACAATCAAACACCACAAAGGCGAGTTCCCGTAACAAAGTCTTTCGGAAACTTCTAACAATACAAGTGGTCCTCCTCGGTTATTGCACACTAACCCTTCCCTTAGCTAAGGCGAAGTTTAGGCCAATCAACCGTTAGATGGGTACTGGCCTCGGCCCGATGCGCTCCCCGCACAACTTACACAAAGGGTGTAGTTGACCTCCGAGGTCCCACATGTACGTTATTAGCAACTTAGTCAACTAGGTCCGTCCCATTACAGACATGTGGTTGCACGTTAGACCCAGTTCAAAGGCTTGCAAGGTTAAGTCCTTAGGGTGACCAGGGCAAGACTACCCGAAGAACCAAATCAACATCCCCAATGCCACAACTGGCCCACCTGATTATTCTTGCCACATGCCCCGGTCGAAAAACTATTTATCAAACCCCAGTTGATTACCATGCACCACGTGCCATCAACATCACATGATACCTTTCCAAAACAGGTTCAATATATTATTAAGTCAATATTAACATTTGTTTGTCCAAAATCATGTCATGAGCACGTAGCAGGTCTAAGCAGTTTACTACAACGGTCTAAAACCCATGTTGGCAAGTTAATAATGTCCAACTAGTAAACCACAACTAGGGTGACAAGGGGTCATGGCACATATTTAAATAATCAAGGTGTCATACAGCAATTTGGTACTTATCTAATTCCCCAAATTTAAATAAAGTATTTTCTAATTGAACTAGCATGCAATAGGTTAAATCAAAATAGATTTCGAAATAGGATCAACATGGTCAAAGCATAACTTGCCTTCAAAAAGTACTTGTTCTTGGTCTTGAGTTGGATCCTGAGTCAATACTTCTCCTTCAAATCCTTCCGGCACTTCAACGTCTACTCGTAAAGCGTGCAAATAGCAAATACACGAATAAACAATAGGCAAAAAGTGTCCAAACATCCAAATAAAATCCATAAACAGAGAGAACATAATTTTATGAATTTTTAGAAACTGGAATCGTCAAATTTGGAGTTAAAACGCAAAAGTTATGATTATTTAAAGTTTAAATAATCAATTAAATAATTTTACAGAGAAAAACTTTAGTCCAAAAATTAAATAAAATTCATATTTAGGTAGATCTCAATTTTATACAAATTTAGAAATTTGAATCACTCAAATCGGAGTTGAAACGCAAAAGTTATAAGCGTTTGAAGTTTTGAAATTCAAATCAATTATTAAACCGAATTATTAAATCATTTTCTTTTTGGAAAATCATTTTATTGCGTCGGCTGGACACGTGGCGATCTACGATTGGTTGGTGGCGTCGGTAGGTCCATGGACTCGGCCCACGCTTGGTTTGGGTCTCACCGTGGCCTCGGTCCACGGCTCCACGTGTCAGCGACATGTGGGTCCCCCTCGGGTGACGCGTCACTTAGCGTCGGCGGGCTCGACCACAAGCCGAGTGGGACCGCTGATGTCATTCTTGACGTCGGCGCTCAGTGGGACGGCCGTGACATCTTGAGCGCCATGGCGTCGGCGTGGCGTCATGGTGCGCTTTAGGCCGGGCCGACATGCGGGCCCCGCGTGTCGAGACACGCGTACTCACGCAGCGTGGCGGCGCCCGCGGCGGTCGATCTCCGCGCCACGTGGCTAGATCTCGGCCGCTGATTTGAAAATCAGCGGTCCGGATGAATCTGGATTCACGCGTTTGGGGTGAACTCGGTTGATCTGGACCGTTGGATCTAGATCCAACGGTCGAGATTGGATCTGAGATTCTTGGACGGGATCTCACCGTCGGGTGTCGTGGCGCGATCTTGGACCGTGCGATGGAGATCCAACGGCTCACGGCCATCGCGGATGACGATGGCGACCACACGGGCGAGGCCACGAGAGATGAAAACGACGACGAGCCCGACGGCGCCGGTCACTCCGGCGAGTGAGAGGTACCGCAGTGCGCCTTGGCTTGGGGTCTCAGGCCCAGGCTCAACCGCGGCGGAAGGCGAGCGGCGGCGGAATGAAGCGGCAACAGCGGCGGGGAGAGAGAACTCCGGCGAGCAATTGCGAGGTGACGGCGGCGGATAAGGCTCGGAAGTTGGGGAAGACGATGCGCCGCAGGTCGAGCGATCCTCGGGCAACGATCCACGCCTTAAATACCGACGCGAACGTCGAGATTCGCTCGGTTTCCGCGGCGGAGCCGGTACGGGCGGCGGAGTCCGTTTCGAACTCGGTGAGGTGACGTGGACGCACGATGGCCGTCCACGTGGCGTGATTAGTGGCCGAGATTGGCTCGGGTGCGGCCGTGACTGGCGCGGATTGATCCTGACCGTTGGATCTCGATCCAACGGTTCGGATCTGATCTGAGTTGGAGTCGATTTGGTCGAGTCAGCTGGCTCGGGTCGGGTTCGGGTCGGACTCGAACTCGAGTCTGACTCGGGCTCGGTCGGATGAATAGTACAAACCCACTCGCATTTTCCAGCGATTTAATAATTAAAATAATTCCCAGTAATTCATTTAATTCATTAAAAATAGCAAAAGACTTAGAAAAATTCCAGAAAAATTCTGGAAAATACTTTAGGGTATTTGGGACTCAAATAAAATATTTCCAATAAAATTTTATTTGCAAAGTTTAATTCTTTAATTATTTCAAAATGGAATAAATTAAAATAAATTCCAAATAAATCCAAATAAATTCCAGAAAATTCCAAAAATTCACCAAAGTGCCAAATCACACATGAATTTATGAAAAGCAAAATTTTGGGGTGTTACAAACCTCCCCCTTATGAGAATCTCGTCCCGAGATTCGTAGCTTACTAAAGGAATAGGTTTGGAAACTCTTTCCTCAAATCCTCTTCGCGTTCCCAAGTTGCTTCACTCTCCGTGTGGTTGCTCCATGAACTCTACTGAAGCGGGTTGACTTATTTACGGTCTCTCGATCCATAGTGTCCAAAATCTTTACGGTGCTCCTTGTAAGTCAAATCTTCTTGCAACTCAATTGACTCTAGCGGTGTTCTGTTCCTCGGTACTCGGAGACACTTCTTCAACTGGGACACATGGAACACGTCATGTACTCCTCGCCAACGATCGTGGCAACTCCGGTGATAAGCAACTTCGCCTCTGCGGCTCAAAATCTTAAATGGTCCAACATAAGCAGTGCGAGTTTCCCTTTAGAATGGATCCTCCTAACTCCCCGAGGCGTAACTCGAGGTATACAAAGTCTTACGGTTCAAAACTCAAGTCCCGACGATTGTCGGCATAACTTTTCTGCGTGATTGGGCGATCTTCAACCTTTCCTAATCATGGCAATCTGCTTCTTGACCTCTTGAAGAATATCGGCCCGAAGACACGGCGCTCGCGGTCTCATTCCAATTCAATGGCGTCAGACAGTGGTCGACCATACGAAGGCCTCAAAAGGTGACATCGTAAACTAGCACAGTAACTATTGTTGTAACTAAACTCAGCATATGGCAAACTCTTATCCCAAGAGGTAGCATAAGCTAACGCACATGCTCTTAACATATCATCCAGAATCTGGTTGACTCTTTAGGTCTGTCCATCCGTCAGTGGATGATAGGTCATCTTGAAGCTCAAGCGGGTTCCCATGGCTTCATGCAACTTATTCCGTAACCTTGAGGTAAATTGGGTACCTCTATCCGATCTGATCCTCTTTGGCACACCGTGCAAACAGACGATCCTGATCATGTACAATTACTGCAAATTTATCCCCAGAGTAAGTGGTCTTTACGAGGATAAAATGGGCTACTTTGGTCAAGCGATCCACTATAACCCATATGGAGTCATAACCTCCTTGAGTCTTAGGCAAAGCCGGTAATGAAATCCATTCCGATTTCCTCCCACTTCCACTCGTATTTTCGGTCGTAGTAATCCTGTGGTCTCTCGATGCATTGCCTTGACTCTCTCGGCATACATCGCACAATGCAACATGCTCGGCAACTTCTTGCTTCATGCTTGGCCACGAGAATCTTTCCTTCAAATCTGATACATTTTGGCGCTTCGGGATGAATTGAGTACTTGAGTCATGGGCTTCTTCCAAAATCGATCGCTTTAGTTCCTTCTTGTTGGGCACACAAATGCGATCCTTCATCCATAACGTGCCTTGCTCATCCAACTTGAAGTCCTCTGCCTTGCCTTCCTCCTTGATGGACTTAATCCTACGGATCTTGTCATCATCCTTCTGTCCTTTCCGGATCGATCCTCTAGGGTAGGCTTTACTTCTAATGTGGCCAAGAATCCGCTAGGTACCACCTCAATCTTCATTCTCTGGAAATCCTCACATAGCTCATCCGACTTGTGGCTAGCAACATGCTCACGGTATGGCTTTTCCGACTCAAGGCATCGGCAACTCGTTGGCCTTCCAGGGATGGTAATGGAGTCCAACATTGTAGTCCTTGATCAACTCTAACCATCTCCTTTGCCTCATATTCAGATCCGACTGGGTGAATATGTATTTAAGGCTCTTATGATCCGTATACACTTCACATCTGTTTCCAATCAGATAGTGACGCCATATCTTCAAGGCATGCACTACGCCTAATTCTAGGTCATCGTCGGATAATTTTCCTCATGCGGCCTCAAGCGCCTTGATGCATAAGCGGCGACCTTTCCATTCTGCATCGGCACACATCCAAGTCCTTGGCGCGATCGTCACAATAAATATCAAAGCTTTGATTAACATCCGTAGGACTAGCACCGGCCCGATGTCAATCGCTTCTTCACTCCTGAAATCCTTTCTCACATTCTCAAGCGTCCATGCAAACTTCTTTTCCTTTTTCAGCAATTGCGTAAGAGGTTTCGCAATTGTCGAAAAGCCTTCAATGAAACGGGCGGTAGTATCCTGCCATTCCAAGGAAACTCCGAATGCAGGTCACGATCTTGGTGCTCCCAATGTAACACAGCTTCTACCTTGCTTGGATCTACGGCGACTCCTTCTGCGGTCATTACATGTCCAAGAAACTCCACCTTGTCCTTCCAAAAATCACACTTACTGAACTTGGCGAAGAGTTGCTGTTCCCTTAGCTTTTCTAAAACTCGCCTTAAGTGTTTGGCATGTTCATCCTCCGTTTTGGAGTAGATTAGGATATCGTCTATGAACACGACGACAAACTTGTCCAAATATTCCATGAACACCTTATTCATCATATTCATGAAATATCTTTGGCGCATTAAATCGATCCAAAGGACATAATCAGAACTCGTAATGTCCATATCTTGGCGAGAATGCGGTCTTGAATATCTTCTGATCGGATCTTCAATCGATGGTATCCCGATCTCGAGATCAATCTTGGAGAAAACTCCGGCTCCTCTCGGTGATCAAACAAATCATCAATCTGGGTAGCGGGTACTTATTCTTCACGGTGACTTCATTGAGTGCACGGTAGTCAATGCACATCCTGAAACTCCGTCCTTCTTCTTGACAAACAACACCGGTGCTCCCCACGGCGACGAGCTCGGCCTCGATAAATCCTTTCTCCATTAACTCTTCCATTTGTTTCTTCATCTCTACCAACTCCTCGGTGGACATCCGATAGGGTCTCTTTGCTATCGGTGATGTACCAGTACAAGCTCTATCACAAACTCTATGTCCTGTCTGGCGGCATACCGAGGTAGATCTTCGGGAAAAACATCTGGGTACTCATTTACTCTTGAGACATCCTCTATGCTGATTGCCTTGGTAATGTTAACCATCAACTGTCATTCTCTAACTTGGCGGTAGCTTGAAATTTCACTTTCTTTCCACACGGGCTCTCAAGCGAGATAGTCCTTCATCCACAATCCAATACGGCCTTGTGCTTGGATAACTTGATCCATTCCCAAAATAACATCTAAGGTCCAGGTCTCCAAAATTATAAGGTTCGCTAGGAACTCTATTCCATCTATTAGTATTCTCACCCGGAACATCCTACTTTCGTTCGGAGTTCGGAACCAGGGGTTTGAACTAGAAGCATGCACTTAAGTCTTGCAATCCCCAAATCATTTCTAGCAGCAAAGCCTTGCGAAACAAGCGAATCTGAAGCTCGGAATCAAACAAAGCTATTGCAGTCTTGAGTTAACAAGTAACTTACCCAAGATCGACGTCAGTAGCATTCTGCGGTGCATCTGCGGTGACATGGTTGACTCGGCCTCTCACCATGGTGCAGGATGTGGTTCCTGGTCTTTGGCGTCCTAGGCTGAGGTGGTTCCCAAGTTAAAGCGAGCGGGGTCACTCCTGCTGTCTTCTTTGGACAATCTGTTGGCAAAATGTCCTGGCTCGTTGCGGTTGTAGCAGCGTCTCACGGTTCCTTCTTGTTGCCTGGAGCGGCGTTTCTAACGGGGCTGGGGTCCGTAGTTTTGATTGGCGGTTCTTGGTGCGGTGACGGTGTCCTTGTAGCGATTCTCGTGGTGGAATCTGAAAAACTGATTTGGTGCAACTCTCGAGACGATGTTGCGTTCCTGGCGTGATCCTGTTTGTTGCATTCTGCGCTTCCTGTTCTCATCCAGTTCCTTGCGCTTGTCCTCAAGAATAAGCGCCTTATTCACCAATTCTTGGAAATCTGGAAAGGTGTGGGTGATTAGTCCTACTTGTAGTCCTGAGTTAAGTCCCTTCATGAAGCGAGACTATCTGGCTTTATCTGTCGCTACATCCTCAGGTGCGTAGCGTGCTAGCTGTGTGAACTTGTTCAGGTAGTCGGCCACTGGCTGATTACCTTGCTTCAGTGCTCTGAACTCCTCCTTCTTAAGATCCATGATTCCTTCTGGCACGTGATACTGGCGGAATGCAGCTGTGAACTCTTCCCAAGTGATATCTTGAGGGTTCTCTTGTGTGGCACAGAAGTTCTCCCACCATTCGGCGGCTGTTCCTTCCAACTGATGAGAAGCGTAGAGTACCTTCTCATTTCCTATACATTGAGCTATGTGTAGCTTCCTCTCAATTGACCTTAACCAATCATCGGCCTCCAATGGATTGGCATTCCCGGAGAAAGTGGGTGGGTGAGTCCTCATGAACTCTGACAGTCTTGTATTCTGGCATTGTCCCTGATTGACTTGATTAGCTGTGGCCTGAGCAGTGACGTGTTGAATTTGTTGCATCATAGCATGAATCAACTGAGTCTGAGCATCAAGAAATGACCAAAAATTATGAATATCAACTGTCGGTGTTGGTGATCCATCATTGGTGTTTCTGGCTGGCGAGAACCACTTCCATTGCTTCCAAAGTTTCCGCGGGTGTTCACCATCTGTCGATTCGCTCTAAGTTTTAGAGATGAGAGGGAAACAAGAATAGACAAGTAATATGGAACTTATGCGGGGCGAAAGGTGTACTTTAAGGTCCAACTTTATAATTGATATTAATAACTTGGTATGGCTGCTTACAATGCCTAAGGGCCTTGCAACACATACTGCACACTCAGCAAACAATGAAAATCCAAATCGAACTAACACTGGAATCTAACGCCTAAAGGGTGACTCTTTATTCTATGACGTGACTCGGCGAAGGAGTCTCACTATAGAACCTATGCTCACTCATCTAGAAAACCTCCACGGCCTGGGTACGGATGCTGCGGCATAGGCGCGAAACGATTGCCATGTCCAGCAACTGTGTCATCTGTGGTAGTCGAAGAAGCAGTGTCCTCATCGAGATCTGACTCATCCGGATCTGGCTCGTGTAGCTCGAGTACTGGCTCTGGTCCTGGTCCGTACAAAGCCATCTCCAACTCGTCAATCCTTCGCAGAAGGTGTGACACATACTCTTGAGCTTCCCGCCATCTGTTCTTCTCTGTCGTGATCTCCTTGCGGGCCTTCTGTAGCTCCTTGCTTGTATCATCGAGTACATCCTCCTGGCGACAACAAGTCGTGCCAAGCTGTGTAACCATGGCATCCTCATCCTGAATCGCCTTCGGGTCAAGAAGGTTATTCTTGCGCTGGTGATAACGGAACACCGTGCTCTCCAACTCTGGCGTAGATACGGGTAATGTGCCGCATCGCTCGTCGTGATACTTCTTGGATACCCATCTGCATTGTAGACCTCCTGGCGGTCACGGTGTATCGAGCGATTGCACAGGCCCTTCTTCCTAGCGGTACCTCAATCTTCACGTCACAAGCCTTGATCAATCACTGCTTGTCCGATCACTTCCACTTGGTATTGCGGCTTCTCAAAATCTCAGAGAGTCTCAAGCATATGCCAAAGTTCCAGCGTGACCAACCTCCGGATCGACGTAGTTGAACTCTCCCTCCATCTGTCACAAGAGTGCTCACGTAAGAACTCGAAATTTTAAATCGTGACCAGGTAAGGGAATATTCAGCAAGAGACAAGGAAAGAGAGAAGGGGTAAGTCGAGATGTCATTTCTTATCTTGACAAATTTTTAGCTTTAGAAAATAGGTTTTATCCTCACTACGACCATTCTAGCTTAGGGTTGAGCCTACGGTCAGTATGGCTCTGATACCACCTCTGTCGGGACCCCGAATTTGCAAATCCGGACCCTCTATGTATTCAGCACTAGTCCAGGAACACGCTAGTGCACACAGTCTTAACATCGGTAAATATCACAATCATACCACTCGATACTAATAAAGTACTTTAATTAAATTGTCAAACTGGTTACTCGACCTTATTGTCAAGTTACAATTATATGCCTCGCAGGGTTAAACTTATTCAGAGAGAAATAATAGCTGCGGTAAATCAAATAACTTCGTGGCGCCATCCAAGATACCACAGGCAAGCGGCCCAGGCTCGCTTCCTAAGTAGACGGTTCTTCGTGGAGCTCCTCCTCCAAAGCTGGTGTAATCTCCTCTTCAACTGGTGTTGTAGGGTGGCAAGGGTGAGTACTTGGTACTCAGCAAGTCATGCACAGAATGCAGGCTAATATACTATATGCATGGCTTGGTACAAAGGAATAGCTCAAGGTATATTTGCGATGCTTGACATTTGACAAGTAATATAAGTAGATTCGAAAGCAGTAGAAACAAGTAAAGCATAGATAACTTTTCAAGAAGTTTAACAAACATCTTTCCCATCCTAATCCACATTTCTATCAATATCATTATTAATCCAACCCAACCTTTCAAACCCAAGTTATTTTTGAGAAAATCTAACCCTTGACTGTAATTCCCGAGCGATGTCCAATACCGCGGACACGGCTATTCGAATAGATTCTACACTCTGCAGAGGTTATGCACTTTACCCACAAGATATAGTCAAACACCACAAAGGCGAGTTCCCGTAACAAAGTCTTTCGGAAACTTCTAACAATACAAGTGGTCCTCCCCGGTTATTGCACAATAACCCTTCCCTTAGCTAAGGCGAAGTTTAGGCCAATCAACCGTTAGATGGGTACCTGGCCTCAGCCCCGGTACGCTCCCCCGTACAACTTACACAAAGGGTGTAGTTGACCTCCTGAAGTCCCACAGGTACGTTATTAGCAACTTAGTCAACTAGGTCCGTCCCATTACAGACATGTGGTTGCACGTTAGACCCAGTTCAAAGGCTTGCAAGGTTAAGTCCTTAGGGTGACCAGGGCAAGACTACCAAGAACCAAATCAACATCCCCAATGCCACAACCGGCCCACTGATTATTCTTGCCACATGCCCTGTCGAAAAACTATTTATCAAACCCAGTTGATTACCATGCACCACGTGCAATCAACATCACATTATAACTTTCCAAAACAGGTTCAATATATCATTAAGTCAATATTAACATTTGTTTTTCCATAATCATATCATGAGCACGTAGCGAGTCTAAGCGATTTACTACAGCGGTCTAAAACCCATGTTGGCAAGTTAATAATGTCCAACTAGTAAACCACAACTAGGGTGACAAGGGTCATGGCACATATTTAAATAATCAAGGTGTCATACAGCAATTTGGTACTTATCTAATTCCCCAAATTTAAATAAAGTATTTTCTAATTGAACTAGCATGCAATAGGTTAAATCAAAATAGATTTCGAAATAGGATCAACATGTTCAAAGCATAACTTGCCTTCAAAAAGTACTTGTTCTTGGTCTTGAGTTGGATCCTGAGTCAATACTTCTCCTTCAAATCCTTCCGGCACTTCAACGTCTACTCGTAAAGCGTGCAAATAGCAAATACACGAATAAACAATAGGCAAAAATTGTCCAAACATCCAAATAAAATCCATAAATAGAGAGAACATAATTTTATGAATTTTTAGAAACTGGAATCGTCAAATTTGGAGTTAAAACGCAAAAGTTATGATTATTTAAAGTTTAAATAATCAATTAAATAATTTTACAGAGAAAAACTTTAGTCCAAAAATTAAATAAAATTCATATTTAGGTCGATCTCAATTTTATACAAATTTAGAAATTTGAATCACTCAAATCGGAGTTGAAACGCAAGAGTTATAAGCGTTTGAAGTTTTGAAATTCAAATCAATTATTAAACCGAATTATTAAATCATTTTCTTTTTCAGAAAATCATTTATTGCGTCAGCCTGGACACGTGGCAGTCTCTGATTGGTTGGTGGCGTCGGCCGGTCCATGGACTCGGTCACGCTTGGTTTGGGTCTACCGTGGACTCGGTCCACGGCTCCACGTGTCACTGACATGTGGGTCCCCCTCGGGTGACGTCATCTTGGCGTCGGCCGGCTCGACCACGGCGGCGAGTGGGACCCGCTGTGGCGTCATTCTTGGCGTCGGCGCTCGGCTGGGACGGCCGACGACATCTTGAGCCCGCCATGGCGTCGGCGTGGCGTCATGGTGCGATTTAGTGGCCGGTGACATGCGGGCCCCGCGTGTCGAGACACGTGCTCACGCCGTGGCGTGGCGGCGCGGCGGTCGATCTCCCGCCGCGTGGCTAGATCTCGGCCGATTGATTTGAAAATCAGCGGTCGGATTGAATTTGGATTCACGCGTTTGGGGTGAACTCGGTTGATCTGGACCGTTGGATCTAGATCCAACGGTCGAGATTGAATCTGAATTCTTGGGCGGGATCTCACCGTCGGGTGACGTGGCGCGATCTTGGACCGTGCGATGGAGATCCAACGGCTCCACGGCGCTTCGCGGATGACGATGGCGACCACGGCGGGCGAGGCCACCGGAGATGAAAAGCGGCAGCGAGCCGACGGCGCCGGTCGCTCCGTGAGTGAGAGGTACCGCAGTGCGCCTTGGCTTGGGGGTCTCAGGCCAGGCTCAACCGCGGCGGAAGACGGCGAAGCGGCGGAATGAAGCGGCAATCATGCGGCGGGGAGAGAGAACTCCGGCGAGCAATTGCGAGGTGACGGCGGCGGATAAGGCTCCGGAAGTTGGGGAAGACGATGCGCACGGGTCAGGCGATCCTCGGGCAACGATCCACGCCTTAAATACCGGCGCGAACGTCGAGATTTGCTCGGTTTCCGCGGCGGAGCCGGTACGGGCGGCGGAGTCCGTTCCGAACTCGGTGAGGTGACGTGGTCGCACGATGGCCGTCCACGTGGCGTGATCAGTGGCCGAGATTTGCTCGGGTGCGGCCGTGACTGGCGCGGATTGATCCTGACCGTTGGATCTCGATCCAACGGTTCGGATCTGATCTGAGTTGGAGTCAGTTCGGTCGAGTCAGCTGGCTCGGGTCGGGTTCGGGTCGGACTCGAACTCGAGTCTGACTCGGGCTCGGTCGGATGAATAGTACAAACCCACTCGCATTTTCCAGCGATTTAATAATTAAAATAATTCCCAGTAATTCATTTAATTCATTAAAAATAGCAAAAGACTCAGAAAAATTCCAGAAAAATTCTGGAAAATACTTTAGGGTATTTGGGACTCAAATAAAATATTTCCAATAAAATTTTATTTGCAAAGTTTAATTCTTTAATTATTTCAAAATGGAATAAATTCAAATAAATTCCAAATAAATCCCAGAAAATTCCAAAAATTCACCAAAGTGCCAAATCACACATGAATTTATGAAAAGCAAAATTTTGGGGTGTTACAGTACCATCCTCAAACCGATGGCCAGACAGAAAGAGTAAATCAAATATTAGAAGATATGCTGAGAGCTTGTGCTCTGACTTATAAAGGTTCATGGGATCAGAACTTGCCCTATGCGGAATTTGCATACAACAATAGTTATCAGGCAAGTTTGAAGATGGCCCCATTTGAGGCCCTGTACGGAAGAAAGTGCAGGACACCGTTGTACTGGAAAGAGTCCGAGGGAGGACAAATTATCGGACCTGATATTCTGAAAGAAGCTGAAGAGCAAGTCCAGCAAATCCGCGCGAATCTGAAGACCGCTCAGTCTAGACAGAAGAGCTATGCCGATAATCGTCGACGGGAATTAAGTTTTGCACCGGGTGATCATGTATATCTGAAAGTCTCACCTCTCAAGGGAATGCGCTGATTTCGAGTTAGTGGGAAGTTAGCGCCCCGCTATGTTGGTCCATTTCCAGTGATTGCCAGATGAGGGGAAGTGGTGTACAAGTTGGAGTTGCCTCCACAGCTGTCAGGTGTACATGACGTCTTTCATGTTTCTCAGTTGAAGAAATGTCTCAGAATACCCGAGCATCAGCTGCCATATGAAGAAATGGAGTTGAAAGAAGACCTGTCTTACCCGGAGTATCCAGTCAAAATTTTGGAGGAAGCCGAACGTCGAACCCGAAGCTGTGTGATCAAATTCTGCAAGGTTCAGTGGAGTAATCATTCTGAGAAGGAAGCTACCTAGGAGCGTGAAGAAGATCTTCGAGCATAGTTTCCCGATCTCTTTCTTTCTCCGTCCGAATCTCGGGGACGAGATTCTCTCTAAGGGGGTAGGTTTGTAACATCCTCAGTTTCGCGTTCTGGAAAAATCTAATTTAAATTAATTAAATTCAAAATTTGGAGTTTCCTCGGTACTTATGTTAACCTGGCATCCTTTTCCATCCAAAATCGGAATTCAATTCCCTTCCGTTCGAAAAATCGAATTTCCTAGTTCCCGTTAGTACCCGAAATTTCACCAGAGTCCAAAAATGCTCCAAAAATCATGGAACCTATTGCATTAGGTCCCAAATATTCTAAAAACATTTTGGGAATTTTCCGAAGATTTTTGGAGGCTCTCGGGTATTTTATCTCGCGCGGCTTTTGTTTAATGCCCGCTATTCGCTCCAGAATATTCAAATCCACAAATTTCATCCAAATTCCGCGAAACTAATTTTATTGGGCTCCGATTATTCCAAAATGGTTCTAAGAATTTTTCTGGAATTTTTAGACCATTTTTGCTAATTTTTCTCTAGGGCGTCTATTTCGCGTAAACCTTGGACAATCCTAGAGCGCCACGTGGCATGTGCTACAGGGTCATCTTCTACCTCACGACGGCATGTTTCCTGGGAGGAGCTTTCTCTTGCCATTCATGGAGGCATGCACTTTAATCACCCATAACTTCCCCTATAAACCTCCAAATCGCGACCCGCCAGATCCATTGTGGAGGGGAGATCAAGGAGTTTCCATTCCCGGAGTCAATGAACCCTAAATCACGCCGGAAACGAATTCATTTACCAAAAACCAAAATTGGCATTTATGGCAATAACTTTGCCGTTTCTTCCCCAAATCGCGCACCGCCGGTTTCTAAACCTCCGTGGCGGAGTACTCTTTCCAGAGCACAAATCCTTCCATTGCCTCTCCAACTCAATCGTCCGTGAGATCAAGAAAACCGGCGCCGGAACGTGTTTTCGTGTGTTCTTCGTGTTCATCCTCATAGCTTACTCTTCGGTGGTTCAATCTCCACTCCGTTTGTTTCCTTGTGATCGTATGGATGTCTAGGTTCTCATCCTTAGATCCATTGTAGCTTTCATCAAGTGTGGGCGACGAATTTCGAGTTTTCGTCGATTCGGCCGAACCCGTGTTCTTCACCAAATTCTTCCTCTCGGTGAGTTTTGATCCGATTCCTTGCTATCCTAGGTCCCTTTAGGCACTCTCTAGATGTTCCATCATTTACTTGGTGTGGTCATGTTCAAATTTTTGGAAAATTTCAAAGTTTTTGAAGTTTTGGGTTGCTCTCTGTTTTGGCCCATGCCGTGCGCATGCCCGCCGCTGGCCGCCGGCCGTCGCCGCCTCCCTGGCACTGCCGCCGTCTCCCCGCCGCCGTGTCGGTCCGGCCTGCTGCTTTCGATCGCCCGCGGCGCGTCCCCATCTTGCCCAGCCCGCCGCCAGCGCCGCCGACCCGCCTCGGATCCCCGGCCGGCCGAGCCACCCGCCTGGCGCTCCCGTGCACCGCCCGGCCACGCGCCCTTGCCGGCGCCCGCGCGTGCAACCGCCTTTGCCGCCCGCCCGTCTTGCGACCGCCGGCCGCCATTACCCCTCACCGGCGCCCCCGTGAGGCCTAGCCTCCTCTGTTCTTCATTGCCATGGGAGCCATGGGGAAGAACCCCATGTGTATGACATTAGGGCCCCACATGTCAAAGACTAAAGGCCATCCAAAAATCAGAAAAATAAAGAAAAGGGAATATTCCGGGAATATTCTTCGTTTCCGACTTTCCAGGATTTTCGAACTTCGGAAGCTCATATCTTTTCTGTCCGAACTCCGATTGACTCCGTTCAAATTCCTAAATTCATCTAAAATCAATACCTTCCTGCCAGTATACCTTTTTTAATTTTTTGGATTTTATTTATTTTTTGGTTATTTATTTTGTTGTCTCGTTTTGCGCGTAGGCGAGGAGCCGTCCGAGTCCGCCGACCCCGCCGCCGAACTCCAAGGTTTCGACACCCTCGCTGCGACCGAAGGCAAGTCCCTTGACGCATTTTGATCCTATGATTGCAAATGTTTTAACATGTTTTATAAACTTGCATGGCTATGTTTATCATTGTATGTCAAATATAGATGAATAGTTAATCCAATTTGCGAATACTTCCTTTGTTATTAACATCCATGCTTACTTGTAACCCTAGGACTTTTGCTATGGCATGTGTTACCTTATATGGTGACCTTTGTTGAATAGTACGATAGAATTGCTTAGAGCCAACATTGATGAAAATAACCCATGGGTGGGATTATACAAAAATGATGATTTAAAGTGTGACTTGGGAATTATTATCAAGATTTTGGTACTGTTTTTCTAAAATAAAAAGAAAAGGGAAAATGATTTGGACTTGGGCGGAATGGAATGTCGGGTGGGTGCGGATTGAGCACTAGTTGCATTGTGCAAGTACCGCCCCAAGTCAATTAAGGACTGACGCTTATGATTGTCCATTCTAAGCATAACCGTACTACCACATGTCTAACATGGTACGACTGGCTAAATAATTTGTAGAAACCTAACTTAGACTCGCTAGTTGGTGGAATGTGGGTGCCAGATAGTGCCAAGTTGTACTCCCCACACGGCGCAAGAGGGGGCTTCTGTACTGGGTAGATAGAACCCTAACAGCGGTGAAACCTCAGCGGGTGAGTCGGGTTAGGCGTATACATTGTAAAGGCCTTGTCATGATCTCTCTGCCGGCACACCAAAGAAAGTGTGTTAATCCAGAGGCAACAAGAGACGATCATGTCTTGTGGGTAAAGTTGTACACCTCTGCAGAGTTAAAACTATTCGAATAGCCATGCCTACCGTCAAGGGCAAAGCAAAGAATGCTTTCATACTGGTAGACTTTGGTTTTGATTTTGAAAATAAATGATGTTTTGGGATTCGGGAGTGGTTAGAACTCTCGGATGTTTAATTGGCGGATTGAGCCAACCAGGTAGATTGAACCTGTTTTCTGTCATGACGGATAGAGTCATGTATGGATAATCTTGACCTTTTAAACTCGTGGCGGATAGAGCCCTTATACTAGTGATGGTGGATAGAACCTTCACTGAAATTATTACATAATTCAATTGTTAAAAAGAATTGCTAAAATATGCATTATGAAACTTATTACTAAGTATGGTTTGATGAAACTTGGCTTTGTGTAAAAGAACCATATTAAGCTTTCCTTGGCAAGCCTCACATATGCATACTTTCCCTGACTTGCTGAGTACTTTTGTACTCACGTGCTACACATCTTGTCATCATTAGAAAACTATCAGGACGCCGTTGAAGACGGTGAGTTCTACTCCGAGGAATTCGAGGAAGATCGCCATGAGAGCTAGTCGCGTGCCTCGTCGTCGCCTGTGGTGTTTTTGGTCTTCGCTTTTTGTCGTTTTTGCTTCCGCTTTCGTGTCTCCGGTCTCGAGACCGAGTATTGTATTAAGTAGCCATGTGGCTAATACTTTATTATTATTTTACAATTTTGTTATGTTCGGCAATGACGTATCACTGTTGACTGTGTGTACTAGCTACTGATCTGGGACTAGTACAGAAATACACAGGAGATTTTGGATAGCTGATCCGGGGTCTCACAGCGGACCCAGCCGTCAGTCAGTTCGGCCGAGTCATGATGAATTCATCAATGGGTCCCACGTGTCAGTGACATGTGTACCCATGGACTGAGTCCACCGTGGACCGAACCGAGCCGTGGACCAGGTCCATAGACCGGATGACGCAAGCATGACGCAATAATTCGATTTTCCTTTAGAAAAATAATTCGACCGAAAATTAATTTCATTACGGCCTTAGCTGACATCATAATTCCGAATTTTTAGTAGAAAAATAAATGAAATAATTCGGTTTATTCTTTTTAACGTATTTTCAAACTTCAAACGGCTATAACTTTTGCGTTTTAACTCTAATTGAGGCGATTCCAGTTTCTAAATTTTTGTAAAATTGAGCTCTATTTAATGGTGAATTTTTATTTAATTTTTTTGACTTGATTTTTTCTCTGTTTTTATTTATTTATTATTTATTTATCCGATTCATGTAGACGTTGAATTACCCGAAGGCTTCGAAGGAGAGGTTTTGACCCAGGAGCAAGTCCAAGACCAGGAACAAGACCTTTTTCAAGGCAAGTTATGCTTTGAACATGTTGATCCCACTTATTGAAACTATGTTTATTTAAATTATTGCATACTAGTTTAATTAAAAATGTTTTCAATTAATTCCGGGGAATAGTTATTCATCCTATTTGTTGTATGCCACCTTGTCTATAACAATTGTATGCCATGAATCATCTGCCACCCAGATTATGGAATATTAGTTGGACATTAATATTTTGCCAACATGGGTTAGTTAGATTGTAATTAGCCTGCTTAGCCATGCAATCATGTTATTGATATAATTTTGAATGCCAAAAATTAATCCTGACTTAATGAGAGATGGAACATGTTTTTGAAATTGCGACCTGTGTTATTGATGATGTTGATGGCACGTGGTGCATGAAAGTCAACTGGGGTGATAAAATGATTTAGACTGGGGCAAGTGGCAAGATTGTTCTGGTGGGCCAGGTGTGGTACTTGGGAGGTTGCATTTGGTTTTATTTGACTTGGTCACTTGTGAATTCTTGGGTAGCCTTGCCTTGGTCACCCTAAGAACTTAACCTTGCAAGAATTTGAACTGAGTCTATCATACAACCACAAGTCTGGAATGGGACAGACCTGGCTGAGTAAACTGTGATGTCTAGATTTTGGTGCTGTCATGGTGGTGTGAGCCCCGGGTTTACGTGTAGACTCACAGGCGCAAGAGGGGGCCCTGAGTGTGGTAACCAGTCCCTTCAGTGTTGAAACCTTAGCGGGCAGTACTGGGTCTAGAAGTATATTTGGAATGGCTTTGTTGCGGTCACTCGCCTTGGTGGTGTTTGATTGTATCTTGTGGGTAAAGTGTATAACCTCTGCAGAGTGTACAACCTATTCAAATAGCCGAGTCCACGGTATTGGACATTGCTCGGGGATTACAGTCAATGGTTAGACTTTCATGAAAATAACTTTGGTTACGTGGTATGGAAATGATGAAACTGGTTAAGGTTGATAAATGCTTTACTTGAGAAGTCGATTATGAAAGTTATTATTGTTATTACTATTTTACTGCTTTCAATCTACTACTGTTATTTGTGAATGTTGCTTTACTGCAAATGAACCTCTGAGCCTGTCATTTGGAATAAGCCATGCATGTAGCTATTAGAATTGCATCTCTGTGCATGACTTGCTGAGTGCTTTAAGTACTCACCCTTGCCACAACACAAACACCAGCCGAGGAAGAATCAACGCCAGCACTGGAGGAGGAGTAGGAGCTGTCAGTTGCCTGTGGCATATTGGTTGGCACAACGCGTTTCTTTATTTTTTTTGCTGCAAGTTTATTTGAGTAAAACTTAGCCCTGCGAGGCATACTTTTGTAACTTGACCATAAGGTCGAGCAACCGGTTATAATTCCCTTTGAATAAAATACTTTACTATTTCGTTGTGTATGATTGTGGTATTTACCTATGTTGAGACTGTGTGCACTAGCGTGATCCTAGACTAGTGCTGAGTACACAGAGGGTCCAGATTTGCATATTCGAGTCCCGAAAATGATAGACGACTTCGGGGAGAAAAGGGCAGCAGCGGCCACCGAGGGTGCAACGAGGGTGGCAGCAGCCACCGGGATGTGACGTGGGCAGTGCTGGGGGCGATGACCCACGGGCGGCGCCGGGAGACGATCCGAGGGCGGTGCCTGGAGAGTCAATGGCGGCACCGGGGGGGAGACGGGATGAGGGCGACAGCAGTGTCGGGGGGAGACGGGACGAGGGCCACAATGGCCCGTCCTCCTATGGGGGGACTAGATCTGGAGAGTCTGAGATATGAGTGAACGGCTGAGGAGGGAGGACCGATACACTGATGTACATCACACATGACCAATTTACCGAATATATCTGTTTTTGAAAATTATTCGGATCAATCAGAAACTATCTTATTCCTTTTCACCCCTACGGTGCATGTGTTTCATGTTTCTTTTTGTTTCTTTTTTTTTTTTTGAGAGAGGAAAGTTTCATGTTTGTTAATGACAAGAGGAGAGATACTGCTGACTTTATTCAGAGTGGTGCCGTAGCATCAGTGCCCGAACGAGGCCCAGAGGTGCTGTTGAAAGCCCAAAATCCTGAGAAGATGCTGGGCCTGTGTACTCATGACTGGTTTAATTCTAGTTTACAACTATTACAGCTTTCTCTCTTGAAAAGAAACAAAAAAAAAAAAAAAAAAAAAAGCAAAGAAGCTGCTGAAACCACTTCTGATTTTTGTGGATTCAAATTGTCCCTCATCATGGTGTTGTTCTTGCCTGCTAGACTTCCACTCCCTCCGGTTACAAATAGTCATCGTTTTAGACATAGGTGCGGTTAAACTTTCGAAATTTAGTGTGCTACCGAATCCGTATCCGATAAAAAATATCTGTATCTGTATCTGATCCGAAACTATCCGAAAAATATTCGATCTGAAACTACCTATTTCCAAAAATTATCCAGATCAATCAGAAGCTATCCGATCCCTTCTCACCCGTACGGTGCATGTGTTTTATGTTTCTTTTTGTTTCATTTTTTTTTTTTTTTTTGAGAGAGGAGAGTTTCATGTTTTGTTAATGATAAGAGGAGAGATACTGCTGACTTTATTCAGAGTGGTGCCGTAGCATCAGTCGACGAACGAGGCCCAGAGCTGCTGTTGAAAGCCCAAGATCCTGAGAAGATGCTGGGCCTGTACTTATGACCGGTTTAATTCTAGTTTACAACTATTACAGCTTTCTCTCTTGAAAAGAAAAAAAAAAAGGCAAAGAAGCAGCTGAAACCACTTCTGATTTTTGTGGATTCAAATACTGTGCCTTTGCTTGTGTCCCCGTCGTGGTGTTGTTCTTGCCTGCTAGACTTCTACTCCCTCCGGTTATAAGGCCATGTTTAGTATAGTTTTAGGCCCCGTTTGGCAACTTAGAACCAAGCTGTTTTTACTAGAATCTGGGAGAAACCTAGCCAAATGGGCTAAAACTCGGAACGTTTCTTCTTTTTCCACACCGGGGCTGAATCGCCCTCAACCCCGTTTCTACTAGTTTCTGTACCAAACGGTTTGCAAAAAGTGATTCTGATTCTACCTGAAACGTTTCTACCAAGAATCTGGAACCGTTTTCGTTTCTACTAGAATATAGAACCATACCAAACGGGACCTTAGATTCTAGTAGAAACGGAAACGGTTTCAGATTCTTGGTAGAAACGTTTCAAGTAGAATCTGAATCACTGTCTGGAAACCGTTTGGCTAGCTATCTGGATTCTGTGAATCGGGGTGGAACGGGGTTGAGGGCGATTCAGCCCCGGCGTGGAAAAAGAAGAAACGTTCTGAGGAGAATCGTTCCGAGTTTTAGCCCGTTTGGCTAGGTTTCTCCCAGATTCTAGTAGAAATGGTCCGGTTCCAAGTTGTCAAACGGGGCCTAAATAGTCGTCGTTTTAGACATCAGCGCGGTTAAATTTTTAAAATTTTAATTGTCAATTTTTTTAAAAATATTTAAATATTATACATGAAAATCATATACGTAGATTTGTTTCAAAAAGTACTTTTATAATATTATAATTTTATTGGGTTTTATAAATGTATTATAATATAAATTAGTGGTCAAATTTATGTTTTGGAGACCGTGTCGATATCCAAAACTACACCAATTTGTGACACGAGGGAGTAGTTTGTAGTGCATACAGGTAAATGAACCCTAGTTTTCCTAACTACGTAGACCAATGTTCAAATACCACTGTAGGTTGCGTTGGTTTTCATTCAGAATCATTAAGAGGTGATTTTCTTCGTGTGGTGTTCCAATTTTTCACCCAGAAGAGCCAATATGATTCATCTCATTCTCACAGTTGCCAGTCAGGAAAAGTGATGTTCTATCCCGATTACTGCAGATAAGTAGAGTGGACGCAGACCTCAGCGTGTCGACCCATCACCAGACTCTATAGGTTGGGCCTTGCTCTTCTTCCCTCACTTGTCATCAAAGCCTCTCAAAGCTACTGCATGCCTTCGCAGTCTGCACTCAGGCACACACACTCCTTTCGCATCACACACAGACTCCATTATCCCTCAAAGCACTAGAATTTGAAAAGATGTAATTTCCTTCTTGTTTTGCAGGTGCAAAGCTGAATTAAACACTTCTATAGCCGCAGGGATGTATAGTTGCATGCCCCTCCATTAACTACTATTCATAGGTCGTATGTCCATTACTTGGTGGGCTCCAGCTCTCTCCATGTTTCAATCCAAAGGAGCTCTTCTTACGTCCTCTTTGTAGTTTGGACAGGCCTGCACTCTGCAGGCAGTGACAAGCCTCTCTTGAGTGTTTGCTCCCTTCCCATGCAAATTGTTCAGTTGCAAATCCTCGTCGGACTGGCCAGCTTGTTGTGTCTGACGTTTTTTAATCTGGAGAAGCTTATCATCATTCCTCATCTTGCTCCATTATAATCCTTCAAGCCTCTCCTGTTTCCTATAAGGCTTGTCAGCTTGTGCATTGTTGTTAGCGACTTCAGGTAAGGTAAAAATAAATAAATATTGCGCTGTCTTCAGGCACGGACATGCTGGTGCTGCTGGCATGTTTTAAGCCATCCTGCAAGGCTTGAATTTCTTCTGAGGCAGTTGCAATTTGCAAGTGCTAGATTTGGACAGGGGCACAGGGCCAATATAATTAACAAGTGAGCCCATGCAGACTCGGATCATATATCTGCAGTCATACATGTTAAAACCTCCTTCATTGCTGCCTGTGATCTACATTTAAGTATTCAACCATGGAGTTAGCAAATTTCAATCAGGGTCATGTCAGTTTGACCTTCTATGACCGCCCACCAAACATACAATGCGTAGGTAGAGATGGACGACATTTGCAGACGGATCTCTTCTGCGCGTCTCACCAAATCCTGGCTCATAAACTAAGGGTTTTGATAAGTTTTATTCGGATGTTTTCTTTAGCAATCATCATCCAAATTCCTGGTCATTAGATCTGTTTTCAGATCAATGCACGCCCCCCCTGAATTCGAGGTGGGTTAATCCTACGGATGTGTGTTTTGATCATACGATCCAAAGTTTAGATGTTTTCTAGGACAAAAACATCCGAATGATGCCTATACACTCCCTAAACTAACGAGTACGCATATAGCTGTGCGAACCAAGTAACATGTATGCACCCATTAATTCAGCCTTTTCCTCCTCCTCATCAGTAAGCTTATGTATATATAGAAGATCTGAAGCTGTAACCATTTTCTACCATCTCTTGGAATGCAAAATACAGTGCAACCCGGGATCCAGCAACGACTGCATCTTCCTTTGCTAATGCATGAGGAACAAAACAAGCACACATCAGCATCTGCAATAACTCTGTAAGGCTCGTGCTGATGAAGTGGTATCTTTGGTCAGCGTAGGCCACGACTGAGTTGAGCGTGGGGCTCGGGCTATCCAACAGAAAGATTAGCCTCAGCGGGGGTAAAGTAAAGTTTATGTCTATGCACAGCTTTTGCAGGGCAGCACTGCTTTGCCTGAGAATTTAGTAGTAGAGAGTCTGTTAGAATTAAAGGCACATCTAGGTTTAATTTAATCCAAAAGTAAATCATGAACAACATGTGATTGACTATCAGTAACGAATAACAGGAGCATACTATAGATGCATATGCTAGAAGACTACACATATATCCATCTAATGTGCTCACAATCAATAGATTGAAAATAAACAGTAGAAACATTGTAACGCATCGTTTGTGTGCGAATGGAGCGATGAAGCGTTGTAGCGCGTCTGATGCCGAGGGCGAGCGCGCGCGATCAGCGCGATGCCTAGCAGCCGCTCTTGAACGTCGAGGAAGACGAGCCGTGACGGTGACGTGGAAGCAGTCGCGCCGAGCGCTTCCCAAAAAACCTGATTCGTCCTCTCCGGTACAAGAACGCGAGGACGGACGGTTTCGAGACACCTTTCCCGTTATTTGGTGCACGCCGTCACGGGGAGCGCAGACTTGATGGCGGCGCGGCGAGAAGCGGCAAAAGCGCTAGAGCGCGAAAACTCTATTTTTACCCGGATGACGGCGACGCGGTATATAAAGGAGCCACAGTAACGATCCATAACCGAACACGACTCGAGGGCGTCCCACGATCGGAGTCCATTACGGGATCTATTCACGGTGTCCTTATCTCATACTACAACCGCGATTCCGAGTAGCAAAAGAGTAATCTGCAAAGGAG
Source organism: Rhipidocladum racemiflorum (assembly GCA_036346355.1). Classification (NCBI taxonomy): domain Eukaryota; kingdom Viridiplantae; phylum Streptophyta; class Magnoliopsida; order Poales; family Poaceae; genus Rhipidocladum; species Rhipidocladum racemiflorum. The sequence continues at coordinate 30,963,160 of CM070571.1, forward strand.
GCTGCGCTCACGCAAAGCCCTGGACCGGGTCGGCGGACCATTCACGCAGTGCCAAGACGCCCGCGCTTCTCGCCCCGCCCGCCTGCGTGCGAGCCCGAGCCCGCCCGGCCCGGCGAGGCGAGGCGAGCGCCAGCAGTGTATTCTTTCTCCCTTTCTCCACATGGTTCTACCATGGTGTAGCACACTCCACTATTTAAACTAGTGCTCACCACTTTAGGCTAGCAATGTGGTACTATTGCTAGTGCACATGCTCCTCATGAGGTGGGCCTTTGAGATTTTCTAGGATTTATTGTCTCAATCAAATGGGCTTGGCCCAAATAATCCAACAATCCCCCACCAGATCTCAAAGTCCCACCGATCTTTGCCTGTTCCCAAAGTCGTTAATATACCGACATTTCAGGTGACAATGGACTATGCCTTGAATTGCACCTAGGACTCCAAATTACACTCAGCCACAACTTGAACAATGGACTAAGCCTTGAATTGCAAGTTTTGTGCGATCGAAGTTTCATTTAAAGCCTTAGCTGATACTAGGTTGCCAATAGGCTTCCCCTCGGGTGGAGCATATAAGTCGTACTCCATGGTCTCTTCATGAGCTTACTAGAGATTACCCAAGTCTCATAGACTGCGACTTTCAACAGTCACTCTCATATAGGTGTGTTCTTTCAAGATGCTCTGTAGGATGACATCTTCGCTAAATAAAGCCAACAGAACACATTAAGGCAAAAGCCAACCTGCCATACAGATTTCGAGAGTATTGCATCTTCACTTGGAACTAGTTAGAAAATTACTCTCCTCCAGCTTAACCAAGAGCTTGTTTTTCCCTTGACCTAATTCACGGGATCTCCGATCACATAGGTTGGGTTACCGCTATGGTATAACTCACATGGGTCTCATGCCTAGTTCCTTTGATGCGTTATCTATCACATTCCGTGATAGCCCTTTAGTGAAGGGATCTGCCAGGTTTTTAGCCGTCTGGATATAATCCAATGCTATCACTCCGGAGTTTTTCAATTTCTGACGGACTTCAAACGTCTTTTCACATGTCTTGAGGATTTCAAGTTATCTTTAGAACTGTTCACTTTAACAATAACTGTTTGATTGTCACGATTCATAAGAATGGCCGGTATTGGTTTTTCAACCACCTAAGATCCATCAAGAGTTCACGTAGCCATTACGCCTCAACAGTTGGTGTATCCAATGCAATCAATTCTGCCTCCATAGTTGACCGTGTCAAAATAGTCTGCTTGCAAGACCTCCACGACACAGCGCCCCACCAAGTGTAAACACATATCCACTGGTGGCCTTAATCTCATCGACATCGAGATCCAATTTGAATCACTATAACCCTCTAGTCTTGAAGGGTACCGGTATAGTGTATTCCATAATTTCTTGTACCCACCAAGTAACGCATAACTCTTTCGAGTGCACGCCAATGATCATCTCCGGGTTAGAAGTAAACCGGCTCAATTTGCTTACGACAAATGAGATATCGAGCCTTGTAGCGCTAGCCAAGTACATGAGAGATCCAATGATCTGAGAGTATTTCATTTGATCTCTAGCAATTCTCTTGTTTTTCCGAAGAATCACACTTGGATCATAAGGTGTTGGAGAAGGCTTGCTATCCGAATAGCCAAACCGACTCAAAACCTTTTCCACATAATGGGATTGAGAAAGACTAATCCCATCCTCACTTTTGACTAACTTGATGTTCAAGATCACGTCGGCCTCTCCGAGATCTTTCATATCAAAATTTCCAGACAGGAAAGACTTTACCTAATTTATCACATCATGGTTTGTTCCAAAGATCAAAATTTCATCCACATATAGGCACAGAATAACTCCCTCACCCCACCATGGCGATAATACACACACTTGTCGGCCGTTTACAACGGCCAGCTTGTGTCAATGTTCTATCGAACTTCTCATGCCATTGTTTAGGTGCTTGTTTAAGGCCATAAAGAGATTTCAAGAACTTACACACCTTGCTCTCATGTCCGGTAGCACAAATCCATCTGGTGATCCATGTAGATCTCCTCATCTAGCTCTCCATTAAGAAAAACGTCTTCACGTCCATTTGATGGACAATGAGACCATGAGAGGCAGCCAAGGATAAAAGTACCGGATGGTTGTGATCCTAGCAACAGGTGAATAAGTATCAAAATAATCCTCTCCTTCCTTTTGCGTATAACCCTTAGCCACAAGTCTAGCCTTGTACTTTTCAATAGTACCATCAGGCCTTAGTTTCTTTTGAACACCCACTTACAAACCCACAGGTTTGCAACCATAAGGCGATTCTGTGAGCTCCCAAGTTCCGTTAGACGAGAATAGAATCCATCTCACTACTGACCGCCTCCTTCCGATGAGTCTGCATCGAGAAGATGCATAAGCTTCAAATAGAGGTGGGAGTATCATCCACAAGGTACACAGTGAAATCATTACCAAAGGATTTAACCATCCTTTGTCTCTTGCTCCTCCTAGGAGCCTCACCATCATCCTCCTCAGATTTTGCTCGGGTATCTGTTCGTAATCCTCGGTTTGTGCAATAGGTTCGGGAATTATCTCAGATTTTGACTAGAAACGCTATGCAAATCTTTCATGGGAAATATGCCCTCAAAGAAGGTGGCATCTCTGGATTCCATGATTGTACCGACGATCATGTCGATACCTCGAACTTTACTACTAAAAATCTATAGGCAATGCTCCGATGAGCGTATCCCGTAAAGACACAATCCACTGTCTTAGGTCCAAGTTTGCGCTTTTTAGTTATGGGCACATTGACTTTCGCCAAGCAACCCCACGTGCGCAAGTATGAAAGTGATGGTTTTCTCCTTCCCATTCTTCATATGAGGTTTTCTCCTTATTCTTAGAAGGAACTTTATTCAAAAGCGTGACAAGAAGTCAACAGGGCCTCCCCACCATTCCTTAGATAGACCCGCATGTTGTCCAACATGGCATTTACCAAATCGGTTAGAGTGCGGTTCTTTCTTTCGGCAACCCCATTAGGTGGGGCGAATAGGAGGTGTCCTCTCATGAATAATTCCATGTTCCTTACGAATAAGTCGAACTCGAGAGAAGTACTCACCGCCACGATCTGACCTAAGCCTTTTGATTTTTCTTTCTAATTGATTTTCAACTTCAGCCTTATAGACTTTGAAGTAGTCTAAAGCCTCATCTTTAGTTTTCAACAGATAAACATAGCGATATCTAGATGCATCATCAATCGAGTCATGAAATATCTTTTTCCTCCTTTAGTCAACACACCATTCATCTCACAAAGATCTGAATGTATGAGTTCTAATGGTGCCAAGTTTCTCTCCTCCTGCCTTGTGAGGTTTGCGAGGTTGCTTTGATTGCACACAACTTTGGCACTTAGAACATTTGACAAGAGGGAATTTTTGGAATTAAATTCATACTAGCGAGCCGAGTCATACAACCAAAATTTAAATGACATAACCGTGAGTGCCAAACATCGGCTTCACCTCCATTGGAAATATCACAAATATGGTTCACAACTTTATTGCAAAAATCGGAAAGGAAAAAGCGGAACAAGCCTCCGCATTCATAGCCTTTACCAATAAAAAGTCCATGCTTAGACACGACTACTTTATTAGACTCAAACACCACTTTGAACCCTTCTCTACATAGAAGGGAGCCGCTGACTGTGTTTTTATTTATTGAGGGGACATGCTGCCGCGTTCTTTAGTCAGACGATCTTTCCCGAAGTAAACTTCAGATCTACCGTGCCAACACCAAGAACGAAGCATTCGAGCTGTTTCCCATCAACACGAGCAATCCCACGGCCTGGTAAGAAGAGAACAAAGAGAGATCAAGACACACATGAACATTAGCTCCAGATCAATCCACCAATCGGTGGTCTGATTTCTTGAAAGAACAATAGATGCGTTACCATACCCGAAGTTCCTCCTCCGGTATTGCCAATGGTCACGTTGTGGACTTTGAGTTCTGTCCTTGCTCACCCTTCACCTGCCCTTGCGATTTGGACACTTTGTTTGGCCCGATGTCCAATCTCACCGCAAACAAAGCAGGCTTCTCATCTTTGTTCATTGACTTCTTCTTCTTGAAATTAGTGGTTTGTTTGGCTTTATTTTTCCCTTTGTTCTTGCCATGTGAGAATCTGTTGCACCACATTGGCGCTAGGCGCCCCTCAGTTCCTTTCACAGTGCATCCTTAGCTCGAGCTTTCTCCTCAACATCTAGAGACGCAATCAGTTCTCAACAGAAATCTCTTGTCTCTTATGTTTTGAAGATGTGGCAAAATTCCTCCATGAAGGAGGTAATTTGGCAATAATGCCCCGACCACAAACACTGTCGGTAATCGATTTTGAGAAGTTCGAGTTCCCTGGCGAGAACACAGTATCTCATGAGCACGCTCAACTACTGAGCGGTTATCCACCATCTTGTAGTCATGATATTGCTCCATGATATACGATTCACCGCCCGACATCGGAAGCACCGAACTTAGCATTCGTGAGCATCCCATAGTTCCTTCGTCTTTAATGTGCATATACACATCGCATGCACGATCGGCAAGAACACTAAGAACGGCTCCCACAAAGAGTGTGTTGGCATCCCGATATGCCTTCTCCTTTTCAGGAGTTGGATCCATATCCTCTGGTTTGCCGTTCGACACCCAGAACACGTTCATAGCTGTAAGCCACAAGGTGACCCTTGTCTGCCATCTTTTGAAGTGCACACCGGTGAATTTTTCCGGCCTCAGTGCCTCGGCAAAGCCAGCCATTGATAAACCTAAGCGCCTATAATCAGGTTTTTGGATTGTTAGAATTAAAGGCACATCTAGGTTTAATTTAATCCAAAAGTAAATCATGAACAACATGTGATTGACTATCGGTAACGAATAACAGGAGCATACTATAGATGCATATGCTAGAAGACTACACATATATCCATCTAATGTGCTCACAATCAATAGATTGAAAATAAACAGTAGAAACATTGTAACGCATCGTTAGGTAATGCGAGATGGAGCGATGAAGCGTTGTAGCGCGTCTGATCGCGAGGGCGGAAGCGCGCGCGCGATCGAGCGCGATGCTCGTCCCACGATCGGAGTCCATTACGGGATGCATTACGGTGTCCTTATCTCATACTACAACCGCGATTCCGAGTAGCAAAAGAGTAATCTGCAAAGGAGGCTGCGCCTCGCAAAGCCCTGGACCGGGTCGGCGGACCATTCACGCAGTGCCGCGACGCCACGCCCGCCTCGCCGCTTCGCCCGCCCGCCCCGCCGCCTGCGTCTGCGTGCGGCGAGGCGAGGCGAGGCGAGCGTGTGTATTCTTTCTCCCTTTCTCCACATGGTTCTACCATGGTGTAGCACACTCCACTATTTAAACTAGTGCTCACCACTTTAGGCTAGCAATGTGGTACTATTGCTAGTGCACATGCTCCTCATGAGGTGGGCCTTTGAGATTTTCTAGGATTTATTGTCTCAATCAAATGGGCTTGGCCCAAATAATCCAACAGAGTCTACGTATGGCTTATTAGGTGACCCAACTGCTGCTCAATAATAAAGAATAGCAGTGGGCAGCAGTTGTGTTCCGAGAGTTCGAATCGATCAGCAGGGGAGATGGGAACGAGATGCTGGAGTTCAGTGACCAACCCTGGCTAGAGAGCTGCAGAGCAAATGGCTGATGGAACCCTGGCTAGAGAGCTGCAGAGCAAAGAGGCAGCCGTGGGGCCGTGCGCTTCATTAGCAAAGGAGCATTCGGGAGACCACGAGCCATGATTGCAGGCACAAGCCACTCTACTATTTCGAACTTTGATTTAATCCTCTCTCTCTCTCTCTCTCTCTCTCTCTCTCTCTCTCTCTCTCTCTTGTTAGCTTTTGTTGCTCTCTCTCTCTCTCTCTCTCTCTCTCTCGCTCTCGCTCTTGTTAGCTTTTGTTGCGCGTACTGCATCCCTGGCCGTGTTTTGGTGGATAAATCCTGGTGTTTATATTGTTGAGCCATTTGTGATCATCATGTGTGGCATCTTTCTTTAATCATGAAGAGAAACAGAGCACTGTGTGCCCTGTGCTGAGGACATTTTTGTTGTACCAGTATCTTCTTTAGGTTCCTTTGGGCTGCTTGTCTGAACATTCTGATCCATCTGGAGCTGGCCGATCAGGCCATTGGCTAATGGAACTAGTATCATATTAAATTGTTGTCGGAGATTACTCCATATATCGAGATTGCTCACGCTCTTCCGTAACCAAAACCTAACAAATTTGGCCAAGAAAGATTAATCCAATCTACTGGCAGATACAATGTCTTCAGGCGCATGCACACGTTGGGCTGGCTCTAAAATTCTGCCGAACTTTTGTGGCCATCGAGTGCTATGCCGCTTAATTAATTTGTCGCCGCCTGCCGCCGGCAAGGCGCTTCTGTCCGCGGCGCTGTGTTTGCCGTCGTACCATCATTTCTTCTTATTAGAAAAATCATTGATAAGCTCTGTAAAACTATGTTCACATGAATACATCGATGAGTGGAAACCGGAAAGATCTAGTGGAAATTCTACTAGATCTTGGTACCCAGCCGTCCGTTCTATTTTATCTAATAGTTTACATTAGGATTTAGTTACACTATCTCTGACAGTATGAGTAGTGGAATCCTTAGAGGGGGGAAAATTATAAGGGAACGCAGCGGCAGCTCGCAGGACGAGCCGGATAGAAGGTGTACGAGGTGAGCGATGAGCACGTATGTGTTGGAAATATGCACAATATTTTTATTGAGATTTTATTTTGAGGTAAATATAATAAAAGACTATAGATGCAAAGCTAATGAATTAGCAAAATTCATTAGCTCATAGCTAATGAATGGACTATGCCTTAAATTCATAGCTTTTTGTGATCAAACTTCATTTGAAATTATAAATGATACTAGGCTGCCAATGAACCATATTTAAATAGAGCATTACATGATCATGCTCCCTTATCTGCTCATGAGCTTTCTAGAGAATGTGTCGTTCTCGTGAACTGTAACCACACAATTATGCTCAAGTAAGTGTATTCATTATAGGTATGTTGTAGGTTAATACCTTCTTCTCTCATTTGACACTAGAATACATTAAGACTTTAAGCCAACCTTCCATACAGTTAAGAATACTTTGTCTATTAGAGCACATGTACAAGTTAATAATATGTACTCTTGTTATAACATCAACTTGTTTTTTCCATTATCTAATTCACGGGATCTTCGATTAGGAAGATATGGGTACTATTGTCATGTAACTCAAATGGGCCTCATATCCATACCCATAGACGCAATAAAAATTGCCTTCCTTGCAAGCCCTTTTGTAAAAGGATCTACCATATTTTCTCGGTATGAATATAATTCATAGCAATTACTCTAGAATTTCTCAATTTTCTAACATATTTAAGCCTACACTTCACATGTCTAGAAGACTTCATGTTATCCTTAGTACTTGTAACCTTAGTCAACACTGTTTGGTTATCGTAATACATTAGGATCGCTGGTATTGGTTTCTCAACCAATGGAAGTTGAACAATCGCTCTCTAAGCCATTCAACCTAGTGGCTATGTCTAGTGCTACAAGTTTGGCTTCTATGGTTAACATTGTTAATATGGTCTATTTATAAAACCTCTATGAAACTGTAGCACCAGCTAAGGTAAAAAAAATATAACCACCTGTAGCTTTAATCTACTCGGCATCAAGGATCCTATTGGAAACAATATATCCTTCTTACAAATGGATACCTAGTGTAGTGAATTCCATAAGAGGTTGTGCCTCTCAAGTAGTGCAACACTATCTCAAGTGCCTCCCAATGATCATCTCCTAGGTTAGATGTAAACCGACTTACTTTGCTCATAGCAAATGAGGTGTTAGGTTGTGTGGCACCAGCTACATACAAAAGGGATCCAATAATTTGTGAATACGTCAATTGATCTTTCTTTAACCCTTGATTCTTTCAAAGCCTAATACTCACATCATAAGGTGTTGGGGGAATTTTGCAATTCTCAAAGCCGAACTAGGTCAATATTTTCTCTGCATAATGAGATTGGTTCAAAATGATCCTATCCTCATTCTTAATCAATTCAATATTAAGAATAACATCTACTTCTTCTAAGCCTTTCATATCAAAGCATCAAGATAATAAAGTTTTGACCTCGCCAATTACGACAGTGTTTGTCCAAAATATAAGTATGCCATCAACATACAAACGCAAATTCACACCTTGACCCCCACCATAACAATAATATACACACATATCTACCTCCTTCATAGCAAAACCAACAGATGCTAAAGTTTTATCAAACTTTTTGTACCATTGCTTAGGTTCTTGCTTTAGGCCATACAAGGATTTTAATAATTTGCACACCTTGTTTTTTGTTTAGTAATCACAAAACCATCTAATTGCTCTATATAGATTTCTCCTCCAACTCTCCATTAAGGAAAGCAGTCTTTACATTTACTTGATGGACATGTAGACCATGGGAAGCATCTAATGCAATGAGCACTCTAATGGTGGGTAATATGGCGACAGGACAATAAGTACTAAAATAATCATCTTCTTCTTTCTAGGTAAAAGCTTTGGCCACATGTCTTGCCTTGTATATATCAACAGTACCATCGGACCTAATTTTCTTTTTGAAGATCCACTTGCATCCAACAGGTTTGCACCCACTAAGACAACCAGTGATCTCACAATTCCCGTTAGCCATGATGGAATCTATCTTGCTATGGATCACATGTTTCCAATACTCAGCATTAGGTAGTGCATAAGCCTCTGAAAGAATTTTGGCACATCATCCATGAGGTATACAATAAGTCATCGCTAAAGGTTTTCTCAACTCTTTGTCTTTTGCTCCTGCTAGGAGCCTCCATGACTAAATTGTTATCCTCCTCAGGAATATCTTATGTTGGTGGTATATCACTCATTGTTTCAGAAAATAGTGGTAGGTTCATGTTGGGACCTAAATATACAAATTCGGATCCTCTGTGTATACTAAGGATGGCAACGAGGGGCCCATTCCCCGTTCCCTGGCGAGGAATTCCCCTATTAGGGGGCGGGGATGAGGGAGTTTTTCCCCATGGGGCTGTTGACTGGAAAAATCTGTCCCTGTTAGGGGAAGTGGGTATGAGGCGTTCCACCACTCCCCGTACCCGTTCCCGCATAGGCCCCTGCATGTCTACAACAGTGGGTCTATACTCCATGGTATATAATATATGCATTAACTCATTATAGACAGTTTTTTTAACATTATTTGTACAAATTGATTAGTTCATGACATTATTTATACAAATTAATTAGCTTATAACTGCATCCTTTATTTGTGAGTCATCTTGTTATTTCATTTTTTTTATTTTGTATGTACCATGTTATCGGGTTTGGCTCCCAATGGAGACCCAACACTTCGACGAGTACGGTGAACAGGGTGAAGTGGCCCCCAATGCCGGGACTAAGACTAGGGAATGAGAGATTTTCCTCCTCTCGGGGACAGGAACGTCCCCATTGCCATCCCTAGTGTATATTGCACTAGTCTAGGATCACACTAGTGCACACATTGGTAATATAGATGTAATATCACAATCATACACAACGAAAGCATAATAAAAAACTAAATTTATTAAATGAAGATATGGTTATTCAAATAGGATTGACACTCTGTAGAGGTTATACACTTTACCCACAAGATATGATAATGCTTATAACGGTGGTCATTAGGCGTACCCATCAACGTGCGACTAAATGATCATAACAAAACCTTTTGAAAACTCTATCCAAACATTAACCCTCCTAATAAGCCTGAACGCACTATTCCACCCTCACACAGAGTAGAAGAATAGGAAGGAATTACCGTTGGACTAGGAACAATACTTGCTCAAGATTTGTGGCTATAGCGACACACCTTCCCCAACGGCACACACAATTTTGTTGTCCACTTGAGGCATCACATATCAAGACTCGATAACATACTGAGTTAGGTTTGATCCATAACATACATGTGGTTGTATGAGTGGCCCAGTTCAATTGCTTGCAAGGTTAAGTCCTTAACTAACCAAAGCAAGTCTTTCAATTATTCACAGTAACCATTATCCACTCACATATAATTACCAACCCTATCACTTTCATTCACACATCATCATACCAATCCAATGTCTCATAGACCCACTATGTCTCACGACCTATTGTCACTTGCATCAGTCTAAATCATTTACCACCCTAATTGGTTATCATGCAACATATGCCATCAACAACTCAACAAGTATAGATTGAAAAAATATGCAGTAGATTGAAATAAAATAGTATTGGCAAAACTGGCTTCAATATGATAAACCACAACTCGCCTTGGAATAACTCGTGATCTTGATCTGAACCTTGAACTTGGGACAACTCTTCACCTTCGTATGCTCCCGGCACTTCAACGTTTATGTGACATGAATAGTAAAAACCAAAATAAATACAAAATAGAGAAAAAAAACTTAATAAATAAATAAAATTCACCAAAATAGAGAGCTTGAATTTATAAATTTGAATCACCTAAATTGGAGGTCGTATGAAGAAGAACAGACTCTGGAAATATTAAAATCAAAGGAAAAGATAGACTCTTTGCTGTACAGGATACAATCATTCGGACATACATGTATTCTTTCTACTTCCATTCCCAAGGGACAAAGAACCTTCTTGGCTTTGTAGGTGGTTGTCGATAACTCGTTTCCCTCTGGAAGCATATCCGCCAATAGACGTAACAGCGCTATGAAACTCTTGTCGGACCAACCGTTGCTTGCCTTCAATTTCAGTAGTTCAAGTACGGATGACAACCTTGTGTATTTCAACTTGCACCCTGCGAACAAAGGTTTCTCTAGGGATGGCAATCGGGCGGGTTCGGGCGGGTAGACCTCCCGCATACCCGAACCCGAAACCCGAAATTCATACCCGAACCCGAACCCGAAATCTCTTACGGGTACATACCCACGCCCATACCCGAACCCGATGGGTACCCGAACCCGAACGGGTACCCAAACCCGAAATTAAATTCACCTAATTACCTTACAATTAAATTTTTAACCATCAATTGTCAATCAATTCATTTGTAATTTCTATGTTTAAAGGAAAAATATATGGTGTATATAATCATGAAAGTTACCGCATCTTATATCTCAAACGATGCTTGAAAATCTTGAATTAACTTTCCATTATTTTTAATTTATATTAATTAATTCGGGTACCCATGGGTACCCACGGGTGCAGAACCGAACCCGAACCCGAACCCGAACCCAAACCCGAACCCGAAATTTGAAACCCGCGGGTCTGAAATCAAACCCATACCCGAACCCATCGGGTTGGGTACCCACGGATACCCGAACCCACGGGTAATTTTGCCATCCCTAGGTTTCTCCGAGTCCTCCATCAAGCCCTGAAACTTTCCATATTCCCTGTAATCAAGGTTTTCTTCTGCGTCGCGCAGCATCTGATCCAGATTGTCATCCTGCAACTTATCCTCATCGGAAGCACAATCGTATGATCATCCGACATATCATTGACTTCGTCGACGATATTAATAGTACTAGTTGCTTCTTGTATTATTCTGCTCTTCGCCATGACTTGTCCAACATGTATAGCCCCCTTTGAAACCCCTTCGAATCAAATGTGCTTCGATCTGTGCTGAGTTTCGAAACATCTTTAGATTTTCGCAATCAATGCATGGACAAAACATAAATTGCTCCCCCTTATTAAACATATCCTCCTCTGCTGCTCTTTTAAAGGTGGAGACACCATTAATGTACTCAACACTCATACGGTTCACAGCGTACATCCAACTTCGATCCATCGATCTACGCTACACATGTAACACCTAGTGTTAAATATTAAGTACACCAGGTGTTCATACGCATACATTCTTAAATTAATTATGCAATTACTACCTTACATCACAACAATCTTAGATCTATAAGCTAGATCACCAAATGACTTGAATTGATCTATAAGTTAGATCTAAACAATCTTTAAATTATATCCTTAAAAATTAATTAAGCTATACATCATGAATATAATGCAAATAAAACCATTAGATCAAACAAATGGCTGTACAAGCTAGATCTAAAAAAATCATCAAATTCCTTCCTTATGATCAAATTATAGCTAGATGTTGAATAAAATGTAATTAAAATACATTACTAACCTTAGCTCACCAAAATCAAATGAATCTACTATCACCCTTCAAAAACAATGGTCGCCTTTCAGAAAATCGCCTCACAGCCGCAGCTAGTCACAAAGAAGTGGCTTGAGGATCTCGAAACCCTAAAATGCACGAAGCAGCTCGAGAATCTGTTTGAGATATCACAGATGGTTTAAAAATACCAAATGTCTGTGATGATGAATGTTTTACAGACGGTTTTCATCTCTGAGCCGTCTATGATAATGAAATATCAAAGACGGCTCTTAACTCCGAGCCGTCTGTGGTAATGAAACATCATAGACGGTACTAAACTTCGAGCCGTCTATGATGATAAGTTTACAGACGGTTTCTAAACAGAACCGTCTGTGATGTTACTTGCAGCACACCGAAGAAGACGACGAGTACACCAACCGAGACAACCAAGACCGGCACGCAGCACGAGGAAGAGGACGAGACAGCAACCACGGCCTACTCCGGCAGGCGAGTAGGCCATGGCAAAGAGTAATGAACGCAGCACGAGGAAGAGATCTTGGTTGCTTCCGTAGGCGTACTCGCTGTCTCCTTCGGCGTGCCGCAGCAAAGAGTAATGAACGTACCTCGGCAAAGAGTACTGAACGTACCTCGGCAACGGGGGGTGGCAACGATGACCGCGATTCGGGGGGGGGACACCGAGGAGGATGGCTGGGTCGGTTTACTCATGAATGAAGGCTAGGGTTTGGGGACTTGTTGCTTTATATAGAGATTCATACATACGGTTTTAAATTTAAAATAGTCTGTGATAGTCAATTAGATCGCAGACGGTTTTAAATTAAAACTGTCTGTGATATGTACACTGACGGTTGTATATAAATCAACCGTCTGTGATATAAACCAACTATCTTCGTCTCTTCATTTCCTGCACGACTTTAAATGAGAACTCTTCATTTCTCGCTTTGTCTTCAATTTCCGTACGCCTATTAAAACGAACTTCCAACACCTTCCTCCGGCGCCACTCCTTCTTCTTCCCGTACTCATGGCATCTCCTCCTTCTCCCGCAAGCTCTGCCTCCTCCGGCGCCGCTCCATCACCGCCCCCGGCGCCGCCGTGGGAGGAGGAGGAGGGGCGGGAGGAGACGGAGGAGGCAGAGGAGCAGCAGGAGGAGGAGGAGCGGGAGGAGACGGAGGAGGCAGAGGAGCAGGAGGAGGAGGACGAGGAGGAGGAGGAGGACACCACCGTCATCCGCTGGGGGAGCTCATCAGAGGATGACGACGATGAATTCGCCATCGACGACGACGACAGCCCCCTGTGCAGCGACGACGAGTGGTGGTACCCGTGATCGGGCTCCTCCTCGTCACATGTTGATTAATATATATATATATATTATAATTAATATAATATTTTATGTTAATTATTAACTATTGTGCTTTTGGTTATGCCATTATGGGCTTAATATAGTGTTTTAATGAAGCTATCGCATTGTTTTAATTATTGTACTTTGTTATGCCATCGTTTGTCGATCACATAAAAATATCAAAAAAGGAATGTGAGAATGCAGTTAGATATGTTAAACAAATTAAAAATCACTCGATCATGATTATAAAAATATCAATACGGATCGGCTACTGTACCTGAACCGAAAACACAAAACTGCAACAGACGTCTCTGCTTACAAGCTAGATGACCAACCTAAATACAAACGGTTATAAACACAAACCGTCTGTGACAATAACCAATATCACATACGGTTTGTGTTTATAACAATATGTGATATAGTCACAGACGGTTTTAATATAAACTCGTCTGTGATATTAGTTTACATCACAGACGGTTTTAAGATACAACCGTCTGTGATAATATCAAAGACGGCGTTAATATAAAACCGTCTGTGATTTTGTGTTTATCACAGACCGGTATAATTAACAACCGTCTGTGATAGGTACGCTGGCGGTTGGATTATAGAACCGTCTGTGATATTGCATATTACAGACGGTTTTTGAAGACCGTCTGTGATGGTGTGTCTAATATAAGCCTTTCTGTAGTAGTAATATTTGTCTCCCATATCAGACCATCATGTCCTCATCCATATAATTATCATTGATATCCTCTTGCTCCACCAACTACAAAGGTTTAACACCCTAAAATTTGTATATTATTATTCGATGTTCATTTATGATTTTCTGAGATTTATCTTGGATTTTTTGGAATTTATAAATACCATTTTGCTATTTTTAGATTTATAAAATTAATTTATTTATAAAAAATGAAAACAAAATTATCCTAAAAATAATTTTTCTAGGTTCAAAATGTTCCAAAGTATTTTTAAGAAATTTTTTGGAATTTTTGAACTCTATTTAATATTTTATATAAAACTATTTGTATCCATGAAATTATTTTAATTCGAAAATAAAGATAAACTCTTCCTTCTCATTTTTGGGTCAAACCCATTTCCCTTTCCGCTCCGTTTCTGTTTTTAGTTTTCGGTTTCACTTATACGGAATTTCCGTTTCCGTTTCCGTTTTCGCCAAAATTGGCTCTTCCGTTTCCATTTCCGACTAAAATTTTTTGTTTTCGTTTCCGTACCGGTATTTTTCGTTTTCGAAAAAGGACTTCCGTTTCCATTCTTCTTTGGAACGTTGAAAACTTTTCGTTCCGTTTTCACCCCTACCCACAAGTGCAATCCATATTTGTCTATGTAGCATTCAAAAAATGAGCTTAGATGATGATTTTCCATGCGGAAAATACATGTACTTCTGAGTTCATTTGCAGATCAAGCCAAACGTACCATTGAGTGAGAGTTTGGTGATACGATCATACAGAGGATCGAAATCAATCGGCCGATCAGGGAAGAACTCGGAAACCAGTGTGAGGGGAAAACTCATCAAATTCACCCAAGGGCAGCACCTCTCAGAAGATAATTCGACGGAATGGAAAAAAGCTTAGAGGGATGAGTACGAATTTCACTCAAAATAAGAAGGGGGGGGGGGGGGGGGTAGGAGAGCCTAGTGCGTGAGTCGGCATGAGGATGTGCCTTGACTAGAGGTGGGCGTCGTGCCGGGCCGGGCCGGGCCCATCGTGCTTCGGGCCGAAACTGTGCCGTGCCACGTCGGCCCGTCATGCCCACCGTGCCGGGCCGTGCTAGCCCAACTAGCTTTTGACGAGCCCAAGCCCGGCCCATTTGCGCTTCGTGCCGACTTCGTGTCGTGTCGGCCCAGGCCCGGCCCATTTGCACTATTGCAATGAGAGAAAAGAACACAGAGACGCACGGAGCTGAGGCAATAAAGACAAATGTTGGGGGTAAATATTAAATTTTATTCAATCGTGAATATGTACAAAGTTACTGCCTCGTTAAAAACCTTACACCCCAGTGTGGGGTACCCCCGGTAAGGAAAAGAGTACAGTAACTACGTAAACATACATTAATACGTAAACTACTCGAGGTTGAGATTGTCGAAGTCAGCAACTGCCTCCGTAATCTCCGGATCCTCGGGCTCATGTTGTGTCCTATCTTCTCCACGCTCCCAGTCCTTTAAGCATGTAATTGCCTCAACCAACTCAGGCCGAAGAGACGACCTCCTCGGCTCAAGTACCCTTCCCACCAAACTGAAAGTGGCTTCCGACGAGACAATAGACACCGGAACAGTAAGTACATCCCGTGCAAAATGGGATAGCACGGGGTAAATACGTTCGTTATTCTTCCACCACAAGAGCAAGTTGAGTTGTTTACCCTCGTCCACGTCAATGTCGGTCTCCACAAAAGGCGTGTCGAGGTAGTGGTTGAGTTCTACTCGTGGATTCCACGTCGACCTGGTCGGCGATTGGGAAGAGCCGGATGGCTTGCCTTTTAGCTTCTTCCAAATATTTGAAGCGGTAGAGCTGCCTCGTGCTTGTTGCGTTGTTGAAGTAGATCTTCTTGCTTCACTTCTAGTGCCAAACTTGTCGTAATATTTGAAATGCAGCTCCTGCACGGGAATCACGCGTGTTTACGTCGCGTCCAGTCATTTTATATCAAATCGTGTCACTTTACGTCGCTTTTATATCAAATCATCACTTTACTGATGAGTGGGAAAATACAATCAAAATTTTGAGCGGGTGTTCTTACCCTTTTTCCTCTTTTTCCATGTTTTTTCCCACACCCGGACGCCCCCCCCGCCCCACCTATCCCCCACTGCCCCACCCGGCCACCTGCCAGTCCCCACATGCCAACGCCCCCAAGCGGCCAGGCAGGCTGCCCAGGGCCCTCCTTGGAAGTTGGGACTTGGGACTCTCACTTGGTCTTTGCCTTGTGCCTTGGAAACTGAAATTTGGAATCGAGTGGAGTTATTGAGACTTGATCACTTGAGACTTGAGAGACATTGAGTCCTGTACTCCCGTCAGTCTCATGAGCTGGTGAGCCCCAAGCCCCCAAGCGCCAAGGCGCCAAGCCCCCACTCGGGTCGTCCCCTTCCTCGGGCCGTTCGCCCCCAGGCGCAGCCGCGCACGACCGCCGACCGCAGGAGTGGCGCGCGCTGCTCGCGGCCTCGCGGGGCGCAGGAGCTGGCCGTCCCACGTCGCTGCCGGTGGTGGGTTCAACCTCGGCGCGCCCAGCCGTCCCGCGCCTCGCCGCCTCTCCACGCGCCGCCTCGCCGCACCCTGCCCTCATCCTCTCCCCGCGCGCTCGGCCGTCCTGTGCCTCGCCGCCTCTTCGCGACTCCGTGCACCCGGCCTCGCAGCCTCCCCGCGCGGCCCTGCCCTCATCCCCTCCGTGCCGCCCGCCTCCATGCCTTGGGCGTCTTTGTCGCCGCCCTCCGTCTTGCCGTCGTCGGTCGCTGTCAGCCTCCGTGCCGTCTTGCCGGCCGAGACGCGGCCCAATCCTCCGTGCCGTGCCGGGCCGCCCACCGTGCCTAGCTTCCCGGCCCGGCACGGCCCGATAAACAGTAACGTGCCGGCCCGGCACGGCCCACTTCGTGCTGGGCCGGGCTATGGACCGGGCTGGCTGACCGTGCTTCGGGCTGGCCTATGGCGGCACGGCCCAGACGCCCACCTCTAGCCTTGACATGTTGGCTACAGGTCTGCTTTGGAACAAAAATCAAACTTTAGGAACTGGCTTAATTCCTTACGTCGGCAAATCCTACTTCCATATACTTTCGATAGAGACGGGGCGCCGTCGCATCGTGTACTACTCGGTATGTCTTACATACTTTTTCTCCCTCTCTATTATTATTATCGACTATTCTATATATAATTCTTTGGATTTCATACCGTATGTACGCTGGTTAGTCATTTAGCAGGACAGCATGCATGCATGCTGTCTTAAACATCGTTTATTTAGTAACGAATGTTGGAGTGCGGATAGCCAGGTATACATATATTGGAAATGCACTACAAAGATACGAGCGCATTCTCTACGAATCGAAATCCAACCGATCGAGGGGCTAGATGCTGGATTCTTGTGAGTACATACGGCGTACTACGTATACGTACGTACGTATGTCCCATGCTTATCTGTCTGGATGCGGGGCACCACACGATCGTCGACGGAACCTTAGTTTAGCCGGCCACTAACAAAATACGTACGTGCGGGCCAATCGTACTACCCACCAACTCGCAAAACACATCTGTTTTTTTCTTTTCAAATTTGATGACTGTACTATTATAATGGTAAAAATAGCTTTTTCCTCTACCACGAAAACAATCGGTAGATGTTGCGGTGTTACAACATGGATAGAGAAGAATTAGCTTCATCCAACATGTACAACCCCGCGTGTCTGTGTGCGTTGTATTGTTGTGTAGTATTTCTGTCTCTCTTTTCCTTCCAATCTTTTTTTTTTCTCCTCTCTGGTCCACATTTGCTACCTCCCAACATATTCAAGTACATCTTCCCCAACATGTCAACCCCACCACACCACCACCACCACTCCTACATGGCTTGTAAGACCCTCACTTTTATGCTACAGTGCAAACATAAAAGCAAGGTTCTAATGTGCATACTGTACCATTCTCATGATCAGTGGCTGGCACGCACAAAACACAATTTGGAATCACAACCATACAAAAGTTTCATATTTTATTACAGCGGAAGTATTGATACAATATGACCGAGAAGGTCAACTAAACATAGCCAAAAGAATCAGATGACTTGTAGTTTGCCACATAATCCACAGGCAACTGACAAGGTAAAGCCTTAGAAAGAATCGTCGTTAACAATCCCGTTTTCCTGCGTCACAGTACCTGTCGAGGATTCCTGTCTAAAAACAACAATAATAGCAAGGGTGAGTACATTGCGTACTCAGCAAGACTTGTAGTGTTTGCAAAACCTGAAATATATGCAGGCTGAATAGAAAGTGGGTTTCTACGGTTGTTTTGCATAAAGCGAAAATTTGAATTGTAAATGCTGAATAGTAATGGAAAGCATAAACTGAATTTGAAACAGTTTGATAAGTAATCAAAGTATCAAGTATTGACAGAAATAACAATAAGTTACTCACGGCCCTTTGTGAGTAAAATAATGAAAAAGACCCTCCATGGTCTTATACGAACAAATATAACAATAAGTGACATTTAACAAATGTGAATCATTTTCCAAATCATTTTATCAAGAGTTTTAGAAAATAGAAAACAACTAACTAATGCTGGTTAGCCAAGTCATCCATGACCGTGGATACGACTATTCGAATAGTTTTAGACTCTGCAGAGTTGTACAGCTTTACCCACAAGATATGTTCTCCCTTTGTGGCAGATCATTAGCACACTTCCTTTGGTGTGCCACCAGAGAGTTCATAACGAATCCGTTCGATTATTTGAACCTTAACTTTGCACTAGCCCAATGACGTTACCCCTGACTATGATGGAAGCTAAAAAGGTAAAAGGAATTCCGGAGTCAGTGACCCACCAGGAATAGAAATTCCGGAGTCAGTGACCCACCAGGAATAATAACAGCCCCAAATTCATAGCCAGGCGTACACCGTTACAACGGCAGATGCCAACACCTCGGTGATGACACCTCCCTCGAGCAAACCTATATTCGGAATGCCCGTGCTACAACTGCCTACCAATGTGCAAAGCTAATTCCCAAATAATTTAATAAGTTAAGACTGTCCCAGTCCAGTACTTGTGGATGTACGGTATACTTGGATCATGCAACACTACGTTCGGTCCTTAAAGTGACATGGGTGATAACTCCACCCTAGCTACGTACACGTTAAAACATGTACAACTGGCTATTGCCAATAATCACCCACGTCAAAACAGTAGTTTTATTTTCATTTTTATCAAACTACCAGTATCCTTTACTGCTTAAATAAACCATAAAAAGATTCATAAAGAATGATGTGTGGGTGTAAATATTTCTGACATTAATCTAAAGAAGTGCTAAGCATATGCAGATTAATAAGCGATTATACCCAATTTAATGAACTTAACCATTCCTAGGGTTTTTACGGATCGTATGTCCATATGATTAAGGGAATCCATCAATTTGGGTTAATATCTACCAAGTATCACAAAATAGGGATTTATCAAAACATATGCATGCAGGAAGATTCTTAATCACATTTTAGTGGATTATGAAATCTGGGATCAAAATGATCAAGGGGGTGCTTGCCTTGCTACTTGTTGTCTTTAGCGACGAGTCGAAGACGTAATCTTGAGATTGTTGATGACGAAGTCCGAGACGTCGGATTCTACACGTCGTAAGGCGGAAAAGATAGCAAATAGCAAATAACATTTTCAATAAGGGCAAAAGGAAATCAGATGAAAAATCAAATAACAAATATTACATAAAACAAGCACGAGTAAGGATTAGGGCTTGTGAACGTATAAGTGTGTCACTTTTGTGTTATACTCTTTATTATTGATTAACGGTTTAAAGGTTGCATTGCATGCGATACCTATTTCTTATGATTCATTTTATTTTATTTTACGAATTCAGGAAGATAAGATTGTAAGGTGAAATATACTATAATTCATTGTCAGGGTATGAAATTGTTTATACTAATACCAATTAGTGCGTAAAGTAGTTCGACTATTTTTAATAGAAGGTGCACGGTTAAGCTTAAGCATATTCATCGGTACGATGGATCTAAGGATTTATATCTTGCAGGGTAATATATAGGATTCAAATGCAAAACATATTATGACAGAAATGTTTCTTTTATAAGAGAATAAAGTAGGCTAGTGTTAACCTAATCATTATTGTAGCATCAAATGATTGTGTTTTATGAATCGCATATAAAGTGAGCTGAACAAGTATGTTTTTCCACATATGTATTATAATTATATTATATTCTAAGTGTATAAATTAGGAGGGTAGGATTATTTGCTTAACTTAGTCTTATTTTAAATAATCAGATAAAATTCTGGCATATTCAGAATACTCAATTCTCTAGAAACATATATCATTATTTTTCTATTATTTTTGTTATTCTCCTTTCCTACCCTTTTCCTTTGCTTTCCTTCCTCTCACCCATTCGGCCGAATCCTCCCCTTCTGGCATCTTCTATTCTATCCCTGATCGTTTCCTCCCCTCTTCTGCGCCTTCGAGCTCTACGCCCGATCCTCTCCGAGCGTTGCTGTCACCAGATCCCTTCTTCGCCGCCGCCATGCCTGGCGGCGGCGCCGGACTCCCTGCGCCACTTCCGGCTCTACGCCTGGCTCACGCCTGTCGACTCAGGTGGATCCGCTGCCCCGCCTAAGTCTCCTTCTCCCGCGCACGCGCGCGGCCTGCTAGTTCTTGGATTTAGCACGACTGCACAAGGTTTGGGCCGCGCCTTCGGCCCCGCCGGCTCGCCGTCGGGCTCTTCCCCATCCTTGCGGTTTGGTTCTCCACCCCCTTCTCCATTCTCTTAATTAAGGTTGGTAACCCTAATCCTCTCTCTTCCTCACTCCCTCTCTGGATGCCGGATGATGATGGTTCCGGTTTGATTTAGGGTTTGATATCCCCTAATTTCTTGTCCCCTTTTTCCTTACATGCCGACTCCTTATTGTGATTTGGGGATTATTCTGTGTTGCTTGATGTTAGGGCTTCATGATGTTTGGAATTAAGACATTAATGCTAAGATCATGCTTCCTTGATCTGTGACGTGTTGAATAAATTGAAGGGTAGTATTAGTACTGAACTTATGATGGGATAGAGGGGTTTAGCACACATTGAATTTATGCTAAGCCACACTTTGATGATCAGAATGCTCAATACGACATCAGTGGCTTCCTTATGTCCTATTTGCATGGTAAATAATGGATTTGATACCACGCCTTGAGAGTGAAATACTGGAGTATTGATGGAGAATACTTATATTGAAGTAACTAGAGTATGAACGTAATTCATAAAGGATTAATGCCATGCTCTATTCTGATATCCCTGACACTTGACTATAACATGATGACATAAGCTTCAACTTAGATTACATAGTAAATGATGAAATTGATACTATGTTTGGTGATTGAGTTATTTAGGCATCATAAGTACATTGAATCTATTGAGCTATTGATGTATGAAATCCTAAATAGGTGAGTATTATCTGTGCTTACTATTTATGCTCATGTTAGCAAATGGAAAAGGGCTAAAGTTGTTTACTGGAATACATGAGATCCCTTTATGTTTGTTATTGCCTTAGCTGAATGGTTTGATTCATGTTATGCACCGAAGCATTATAAATCGGTTATGTGTATAGTTTGCTTACGTGGATTGATTAACTGCCAAGGTCTGAAATGATTTTTCGAACATGGATTTAGGGCATATTAACCGAGACTTTGGATAGTTTATATGATAAATGATCCTAATGCCATTTATTACAAACTGGCGGATTATGAATAGATTGGCTTAGTAAATGATATAAGGATTGATACTAAGCTGTGCTTGAAGGTCTTTTAAATGTTTTGGGCAAAGCATACTAAGAATGGCCCTATGGTTCATTTGTATGGTAAATAATGAACTGATACCATGACCTAGAGATGAACTATTTTTCTTTGGCCGATGATGATCAATACGCCGGGGGAGTATTTGCAAGTTAGAAGGAACGTATGACACAACCCTCGTGATTATCTGTTATGCATCTAAACTGAGGCCATTTTTCCTATGCCTTCCCCTTTTATCCTTCTACTGTTATTTTCTAATCTAGCTCATTTCCAATCTCCCTGGGTATGATATGATACTCCTAATGGAATCAAATTTGTGGGAACTTACTTGAGTGACAAGGGGATGGATGGATAGATATCGGTTCAGCTTGTTTCCCCCTTCTTGCTCCTAGGGTCAGCGTCTGGACATAAACTCTCCTGGCTGCTTCTTACTTGCGTTGATGTGCTCCCTTATTGATAGTTCCGGCTGGTCTGCCTGAACGTTGCTTTGCTTCTATTTAGGGTTTGTGGCCTGCTAGCTCCTTAGAGATTTACTTAGATGGGAGCTATACTCTAGTGTCGAGTACTACTGAGAGTTTTATTTGGGGGCTTTGCTTTGGTAATTGCTTGCTTGGTGATTTTCTGGATGAAACTTGGTTGGTTATATATATAGCATGGCTATGGCGGTGTGAGCAGGGTTTGAACGGGCCTTTGTTCTTGCGGCTGAAATGATTATTCATTTACTACTCCTTGTCAGTGCATTGATCTGGGTCTTGTGATCTAAATGGCTAGTTGGCCTTGCCCCTTGCGTACTGGGTTGAGCTAGCTGCTTTGCTTGAGCTCTAGATATTTTGGCTAAAAGATGGCTTGGAGGTGCAATAGTATTTAGAAGGGGCTAGTCTTTGTGGCTGGACTGCCGTAGCTGGTTCTGGGCTTTCGATTGAGATTATCTTGTCCTAAAATATTTTATTCTTGCGGCCATGATGACCCCTTCGTGGCTGCCGAGTTGGCCTGGGCATGCTCTGGAAATTTCAATTGCGTCTGGGGGTTTTGGTCGGCACCCTTACCTTGCCCCCATATTTATCTTTTACTAACGTGGCTTTATATGGTATGGCCGGCTGGACTTGTCGGCTGGTTCTGGAAGGAACTCATAATGTCCTGTGGTACTGTGGCTTGGCTTTAACCCTACTCCCTGTGGAATTACTATTTTACTGCGGTAAAATATTTTATCTCGCGATATTTTCCAAAAATTCGCGTCTACGGCTTAAACAGGTTTGTAAATTGCCGAATGATGCAAACCTAATCGCGAGAGGAGCCAGATTGGCCCCTGGACAATCTAGGGTACCTCACTGAGCGATTCAACCAATTAATTAGCTGACGGCAATTCCTTCCCTTTCTATTTATTGTATCTAATTTAACGCATTTAGTTCATTCTTTTACTGATACAAATGCAATTGAATATGCAGGTCTACAGAAGCGGATCAAGACAGCATAGAGGCCATAGCTTATAGCTTTGTAATTTACTTCTTAGAATGTAATCATTTATGTAATTGTGATTTTCATATGTAATAGAATCATTTGTATGAGTTGTAACTCCTGTGACTTGTATGCCGTTACAAATATTTTTGTATCTCCTATTTATTGTAATTGCAGACTACAATGTATCAATAAAATTGAGTGTTGTATCTTGTTCTCATGTAATGAATGTTTTCTGATTATGAATGATAATTGATTCACTTTATCTGTGTACGTACTATTTCCAGTATGTCTTGTTAAATAAATTTCTCATCATAATTCTAACGTCCAATTATCTTTTAGCAAGAAGATCTTTATCTTCTACTTCTATTTCTTTACTTCCATCTTTTCCCCCAATTTTCTTTGAGTAAATCCTTTATCAACAAGGATTTGAAAGATGATAATTCATAACATGATATGCTAAACTTTTATTTTCTACTATCAATCTCTTTTCCCTAAAATCTATAATTTAAATATTCTTTAAGCAAGATATCTATTAAAAGATTCTAAAGTCCGGGAAAAACAATAATAAGCCAAATTTATACTTTAATATTTTATTTTTACTGTTTAGTAAATTCTGGGATGTTACATGGCTCAACCTCAAGGATGCCCTGTATAGGCTATAAATGTAGGTAGAGAGAGAGAGAGAGAGATGTTCATTTGCGTTATATCTTTTATTTGTGGTGACTTTACAAACAACTCTTATCATGTTGTCTGTATACATTTTTTGACGTATATACTTCGAGTGCCTAGTATCCATAATATTACATGACAAAAGTGTAGCTTCATGTATCTATGACCACCGGAAAGAACTATGCATATCCTTATAAACGAATAGCTACGAGCAATGGCGGATCCAGGCCTCAAGCCACCCGGGCCTAGGCGTTGTGGCCCACTATGGAGCAGCGCAACTACATAGGAGCCATAACAAAGCCTGGTTGGAAAGTTGGGTTGGCCCGGGGCTTGGCCAGCCTCTGGTTCCGCCCTTGGCTACGAGGTAAACTATCTTGGCTACGAGGTAAGCTATGTAAACGTTATAGCAATTAGAGATGCTTTAGGATATGTATACGAACCTTTTCTATTTAAAGAGCATAGGCACACAACCTTATCGCTCTAATTTATACACAAAATTTTAAGAATTATAAAAACTATACTAAAACCATTACTTTATTTAAAAATCAACAATTGTGCATAATCAAATTGATGTTTGCTGATATTTTGTATCCTAAAACGACATGTAAAATTATTTTTTTAATGCATATATCAGAGCAGTGATGAAGATAGGATAAAAATAGAGTGGGTTTAAAGCCTCAAAGGACTAAGCTAAATTGAGATAAACATAATAAATATAGTCTTGTGCAATTGAAATTCATACATTAATAAATGAGAAGCATAACATGAAGGCAACATACAATGAACTTACATGGATAATGGAAAGATATTCCAAAAATACATGAATAATATCCATTTCAAAACGATTTGTATTCCAAAAATACATGAGTAAGCATTCAGTCAATAATGTCAATTGGTGAGCACTAAGCAACAGGTGGTGGTGACACCACCAGGCACCAACGGTCAGCACCACAATACGTCGGTGGCTTGGCTCAGTCGGTTAGTCTTCAGCACAGTACCACCAGTCAGCAACACAATAGTTAGTCAGCAGCCATGGACTTTATGTTGAAACAGGACACACACAAAAACATTGGGGCAATTTTCTCTTGTATTACTCCTTATTCTTTCTTGTTTTGCTCTTGCTTTGCTCATTTTACATGTTACAATCCCTGTATTTATACCCAACTATAGACCTAAGAAGCGGAATAGGATTCTACTTCCTTGTCCTACTTGGACTCCTCATCCTAATCAACTCTAACTAAAATTTCCAAAATTTGGACTCTCCTCCATTTACAAGATTAACTCTAAGAATCACCCCCTTAATCTTGTAACTCTAAGACTCGCCCCCTAATCTTGACACACCTCTTTGCAAGTCGACATCTAATCTCTGGACGCACCTCTAAGGAGTTTTGTTTTCTTCTTACTACCCATACCACCGGTGACGCACCTCGCCGGCGATCATAACCTTTTGCCTCCACTCCAATTGTCTTCATCGGTAACCCAAGTTGATGGTGATACGCAGACTTGCATTACAGTTTACCAGCTCCAATTGTCTTTTCACCGGTAAACCAACTTGACGGTGATACACAAACTCGCATTGGAGCATACCTACAAGAAACTTGGACACACCTACAAAAACTCTCGTGCATAGACACAACAAGAACAACGACAACAACTACTTAATGTCCCTCGGTCGATGAGACACATAGATAGCCGTCAATGCTATCTTGTCATGTCGATTATTGACAACACTCGCCAATAGCGGGTATCAAGAAGACGCGTATTCTTCACCCTCTTTTTTTTCTTTCTTCTTTTGATTCTCTCTCCTCTTTCTTGTATGCGCTAGTACTGGCACTGCATGCTTCTCTCAATTCTCTCTTTTGCTGTTATTCCATAGGAGGAAATCTTCGTTGCTCACTACTAACATTGCTGCCTTAGAATCGATTTGATCACTTCTCTGTTTTCTCCTTGCACACACCCATCAGCAGGGGTACCTGACTGACATACGGCGTTGCATGACAACTCGGTCCCCCACAGAAAGTGCATCTAGGCACATAAGTGAGTTTTGGTTGATTAATGACAAACGATTAAGGGACTAATGGGTTCAATGAGATAATGAACATGTGAAAGTCTCGAAGCAAAAGTATCTACGGACATTGGCGACCCTAAAAAAGCAGAAGAAAGAAAAACTGTGTCATTTTGGTGTAATTTACATTTACCGTTGAGTCATAGATATGTCGTACTATTAAGAGGGATGCAATGTAGTTGATCTAGGATACGTCTCTATGCTCAGATGAATGCTTGATCAAATTTGTTGAGAGACACGAATCACAAAACACACACACCGAGTGGTTTCATTCTCTGTCCAGATCGAATGTTCCGATATTGTATCGGAAGTTCCGATCCATCGGATTTTTCGGTGTAAGTGTTTTGTGCACTCTTTGAATACATCAGATGTTCTGATTCCTAAATCGAATGTTCCGATGAGGACTTAGAAGTTTTTCCAAAGTTTCTTTGCTTAGGGTATTCTCTGGACACTTCAGATATTCCAATTTTTTCATCGGAAATTCTGATCCTTGCAAAATCTGAAAAGGGTACTCTCTGGACAGATCAGATGTTCCGATCCGTATATCAGACGTTCCGATCGTGACTTAGAAACTTTTCAAAAAGGTTTTTTCAAAAGTAACTTTCTGGACACATCAGACATTCCGATAATAAATATCGGATGTTCCGATGTGTGTTGTTTCGTGACTCCAAAATTAGAACCTCGCTTTGATACCAATTATTGGGACACACAAAAAAACATTGGGGGCAATTTTCTCTTGTATTACTTCTTGCTCTTTTTTGCTTTGCTCGTGTTTACATGTTACAATGCCTTGCATTTATACTCAACTACAGACCTAAGAAGTGGAATAGGATTCTACTTCCTTGTCCTACTTGGACTCCTCATCCTAATCAACTCTAACTAAAACTTCCAAAATTTGGACTCTCCTCCGTTTACAAGATTTACTCTAACACTTTAAGTATTCAGCAAATCGGCAGCTCGCTGTCACTCCTCTACTCCTCCTCGCTCGGCCACGATTGCCAGTAGGGGTGCTAATGGGCTTGGACCGGTCCAGATTTTTGGACTAGGCCGGTCCAAAACTACAAATGGATTGGACTCATTTTAGATCCATAGCTATTTGGATTGGATCTAGGCCAGATTGGATCAGGCCTAGACCTTTTTATTTTATACTAAATTGATGTAGGTCTACATTGAATAGATGTAGGGTTGAGATTATAGTGCTATTAGTTGTGCATGTAAATGGCTTGGATCAAGGTCCAGGCCTTTATTTGGGCTTGGATTAGATATAGACCTATTAGTTTTGGATTTGGATTGGATTAGATCAAATAAACAAAAGTTTGGATTTGGACTAGGTTTGTGCTAGGCTTTGGCCCATTAGCACCCCTAATTGCCAGCACCTCCTCGCCTCCTCCTCTCCAAATCTCCTCAGCACAGGCGACGGCGAGTGGCCCCGCAACTCCTGGGTGACCCAAGTCCCCCTCAAAAGCTTGGCTGGCTGGATCCTTTCATGCTAGGGCTATGTGTTAGAGATAATCTTGTAAGAGTTCAATTAAGATGAGGATTTCAATTAAGACAAAAAAAGAAGAATCTTATTTCGTTTCTCAGGGCTGTAGATTAATTATAAATTCCAAGGTAGATCTGAGTTTTATAGTGAAGAAAGAAAGAAAATAATAAGAACAAGAGAACAAGGAAATTGAGAGGCACCAGAGAAGGTAGCTTTGTTGGTTTGTGTGCGTGCACTGTCCAGAGAGGTCGCGTGTTCAAGTTGCCAAGACGACGAATTTTTTCGTGAGGTGCAGCGGCCAAGTACTTGCGTATACGTAGAGGAGGACATGTACGTGAGCTCTTCCTACCGTTCATCTTTGCTGCCGCACGCATGCATGAAGATCTCTTGCTATTGTTGTTAGTGCAAGCACATCTTATATTGCTGAAATTTCTTAATCATGTATTTGATTCTTGAGCTGATCCAATAATTGGTATCAGGGCCTGAGTTCTTGATCTGCTGCCCAAGAAGATGTCACAATCTCCAGGAAGTCGTGACACCAATGGCAAGACGATGTCGCGATGGCGAAGAAGAGTTCTGCTATCTTGCTGAATTATGTGATGCTCAGAAGAGAAATTATGTAGCATGAGCAATCAAGATGAATGTGTACATGAGAGCTCAAGGACTGTGAGAAACGATTGTGGACGGCAACATTGATGTGCACAAGGATCAAATGGCATGGACGGTCATCTACAGAGGCATCCCAGAAGAAATACTCTTCCTACTGACCAAAAAGGAGACGTTGAAGACAATGCATCTTGTCCAATTGGCCGTGAGCCTGTGCCCTTGCCCAATGCCTCCTCGTCACGCTGCGCCACTAGCCGCCGCCGCTTCCAGGTGTGCTATTGGGCTCTCAGCTCTTTGATCTCTACCTTGCTCAATTGGAAATGTGGATTTGGGGATTTTGGAACTGTGGATGTTGCTTCTTAGGCTATATTTGGGCCTTGTTAATGACTTGAGGCTATGGAGCCTTCCCGTTAGATTCACCCCTGTATCATAGTACTATCGGTAAAAGATTCAAGTGATCACCATTAGCTTTATATCCATCTAGAAGTTTATTTTTTTCTCAAATAAATGAGTAATCATGGGTAAATAGGGAACAGTTCCAAGGAAATTATATCATGTGGCATGTTTTCCCTCGGGGTACATTTCCCTGGTACCTCGTGGCAAATGCCTGAATAGCTAGATATCCTCCCTTGTTTCTTCCCTGGACTTCGAAGTTTGAACAACTTCATGCAATGCTAATGCTACTATATAAATTTAATCACCAACCCTTTTGCAGTGTCCTATACTTATGCTCTCTGTCCCCCCCCTCCCTAACTCATATATGACGACCACTCTTATCCCCTCCTCACCATTTGCTCACACCAACAGCTCCTCCTCTCTTTCTCCCCAGTCCACAACACCAAAAGCTCGCTCTTACCTTCTCCCTACTCCTGCACCTTCATCTGCCATCAACTAGATCTTACCTCCCCTGCTCTTGTGCTCCTGTTCTCCATGGCTGTCTGTCTCCAAACAAGAGGCAGTAGGAGGCCATTTGTGCAGCTATGGTTGTTGCTCCTACTAGTGCTTCTTGCGCTGTTGTCAAGTTGCAAGGCTTCAAGAGGCATGCAACCGTTCAAGGGTAAGCCCTTGGACAGGGGCAGCTCCAACCATTTCTTCGGGTTCTTGCCGAGGGGGCCGGTGCCGCCTTCCGGGCCGTCGCGGCAGCACAACTCCATCGGGGCCGAGGACCAAGGCAATCCATGAGCAAGATATCATAGAGATGTAGGGTAAGAAGGAAGAGAGAGAGAGAGAGAGAGAGAGAGAGAGAGAGAGATGCATATATATGGATCATATCACCATGGTTAATTGTAGCTAGCTAGCATGTAGTAGTTATACTTGGAAGAAGATACGTAGTAGCTAGCTAGGATAATGTACATGAGCCTTTTTTGGGGGGAAGACCGGGTGGTGTTGTTTCAAAGCTTCTTCCTTTTGGAAATACTAGTACTACGAGTTCTTTGCTCCCTCCCCTCCATGCTCTTCTTTTTCCTTTTTCTTTTTTGTGCAGAGCTAGCTGTTGATGCTTCTTCTGCAATCACTCTTTTTTCTCTTTCGCTTTCCTAAAGCTGGAGTACAAGTGTACAACTACTGGTACTGTGGGACATCATGCAACATGCTAGTACAGGTTACGACCTTCCTTTCTGATCATCCCCATCTGCATGCAAGATTTGCTAGTCTTGTTCAGAAACTTCAGATGGAGCAGGGGAGAGAGAGAGAGAGAGAGAGAGAGAGAGAGAGCTGAAAGAAGCAGCTGATGCAAGGGGGTGTTTGCCTGGAGCCTAAGCATGCCACACTTGACTTAGGCAAGTTAGACCAAATGAAGCTAGTGTTTGGTGTGCCATACTTTCTTAGCCACCTGACCTATTTATCATAGACTTATTTTTATGCTAATGTTTGCCACGGTTGTGGCTAAGGAATTCTTGGCTACGAAAACGGTGACATGCCGAAGTGAGGCTTCCAACTAAACATGGCTTAAGAATTTGCAGCCACTGGCCGCTGATCAGGGGCTTGGTTGGTGCAGAGATGCAGGCCAAAGTTGACAAAATGTTGGGGAGTTTGGAGGGGGTGCCCAACCATTAATGTACTTTTTGACCACCCCCAGATCTCTTCCTTTTTTCCGTTCTATACTTCATCGTTTTATTGCCATTTACTAGCAGTACTACTATAGCCAGAGAAAAAAAAAATATTAGGGTGCAGAAGTATATAATTGATCGATTTGTCAGAGAAATTATGATGCAAGTCATTGATTACACACATGCCGGAATTGCTTGTTCGATCGATTTATCGGAGCTGCTGCTTCCTCTCCTTTTCTTTCTTCGCTGTCACCATCCTTCGGTTTCTTTGGTGGCATTAATGGCGATTTCTTTGCAACTGAAAAATCCTATTACTATCAGATAGAGTAGATGCTGCTGTACATGCGCATGCATGTATACAGTGTGTTTCGTCAGCCATTGACCACTCATATTACCTGCAAGAATCCGAGATGATCATGCTAATGTTAGGCCGCCATGCGATCTGTAGGAAGCTTTTGCTTCCTTGGACGGTTAATAAAGGAATATTTACTGTATTAGCTTCTCCAATTTTTTTTTTTTTTTTTTTTTGACAAAACCAACTCCCATACGAACTAATTTACATAAATAACTACTTAGCTCACACCTACAGCGTCCGAGTAGCGCGGAAACAAAACTCCCGCTCATGCCAAGCGCGGCACGTGGGTGGGCGAGCTCATGCCCAGGCTAGTGCGCGTGGGCTAGCGGGCAAGCAAGCGGGAGCAAGTGGGTAGGCCACACGCGCATGGCGTGGCCGTGTGGACGATCTTGGATGAGCGTGGGAGCTTTTCTTCCGCGCTACCCAACCGTGAAAGGTTGCTTTCGCGTTTTATGGATGTGGTAGGTGTGGATCAGTGGGATATTTTTATAAATTAGTTTGTACGAAGGCTAGTTTTTTTTAAAAAAAAGAAAAAGAAAAAGGATGAGCTACTAATTAAGTAAACCACTCTTAATAAAGACTCTTCTTTCGACTTGGACACTAGATATATATAGATTATGGTGCTGTATAGTGAGTGCAGTAGATGGGATGGAAGACTAGCTAGAGAGGGAGGTTTTGCTTGTGACGTTGAATAAAAAGGACACGAGTCGGCAAGAGATGTGACGAGAGGGATAGTTGTCCTCGTTTTATTCTTTTTAAGCGGTGCCTCTATATTTTTTTAATATAAATTGTTCATATTTTAAGGTAAACGAAGAGATAAGTAATCACTATCTATTATTTATTTATGTTTTAATATTTATATATATTTTTTTCTTGAAAAACGACCTGCCAACTGCTCGCCGAGTTTGGTCCCAAGGAAAATCTTGGAACGGTAGGCCAGGAGCAATCCAAACCGACACGCACGGCTGATTTCACGGCCTGTACACTGTGCTACTGTGCTATACTGCTCAAACATCAAACGCATGCGAAGGATTTTGTGGTCTCCGAGAGTACTTATTAGTATATATGTTACTGTTCTTGCCCTGCACAGCTCAAACTCAGGGTTCAATCTTAATTTGTAGCGATCGAGCAAAAAGTCTCGCAATAAAACAGCCCAGCTTTGGGGTGTTTGCTCTGCGAAGAAGGTGATGGATGCTTATGCACCGGCGGAGCCAGGGTCCGGCGGGCCAGGGCTGTTGCTCGGGCTCAAAGCCTAATGATCATATACTAGGGCTAGCAAATGGGTCCTCTAGTGGCTTATCTAGCAGGGTTCAAGATAGGTTACATGGCAATTGGCAACAGGCACTCAAGCTCAGCTCAGACCGTAATTAAATTTGTCTAGTTTCTGAATTTTTTCTAGCTCCGCCACTGTGCGTATGCATGGTGTGTGCGTGTGCAAGTTTTCTCTCCTAAGAAGCAACATTGAGTGTTATTGTTGACCGACAGCACCGCCAATAGTATCGGGTCTAGCTATATATTGACATGATGGTTATTAGGAATATGAGGCCGTGGTCATTTTCTGATGTCTACGTGTGTTTGATCGTACGAAGCCGTTAACCATACATATGCTTCACAAGATTGCAACTGTATGCAACCACCGGTGACCACCACCGGAAGAATTAAACGTCGCACACACTCGGTAGGGGATTCTAGCGTGACATGTATGTTGTAATCTTTTTTTAAAAAAATTCCTTGTACAGCGCAGTACACTCGTAAAGTTGGCAGCGACGTCTATGATCTAGCGGCCGCGACGACAAGATGCAAGCGAAAAGGCCGACACGAAGCCCATTCGTATCTGCCAGTGCTTACGTACGTACACCGTACACTGCAAAAAATAAATTTGGCACTGTGTTTGTCTCATCAATTCCTTCCTGCCAAGCCGAAGGATCGATCGTGCAGGCATGCATGGCCGGTCACGCAGGCACGGCATGGCTGTGTAGCTGTGTGCATGCATGCATGGCTGCAGGAACAGTGAGCACGTACGTACGGTGCAGGTGAAGCTATACGTCAGTCGATCGGTTGATGGGCAGGCATGCACAGCGGCCAATAAAGACTAGCGCTGCAGTGCATCGACTGTGCGCGCAGGCCTTTCAGCAGCGAGTCGCCGTGGGAGGCTGGTGGCAGACGTCGACGGCGGCGATGAGTTAATGACCGGTCGATTTTCCGTTCCCAGCTTTCGCGCTCGCGCAACGTTGAGAAAAACAGGGCGCGAGTGTTTCTGCGTTTTCTGTATTTCATTGTATGTTTACGACGAACGGCTCACGTAGCGTCTCGAAGGCTACTATAAAAAAAAAAGGAGATTTAATAAATATCATCCGGATGTTTTTGTTTACTGAAATCACCCAAATTTATAAGTATTGGTCATTGTTGAGATTCAAGAGTATCGATTACATCCGATCCCATAATTTGATATAACGGTTGAATTTTTTAATCCTATGATTGAAAATTTAGATGTTATTTAAAACAAAAACATCCAGATATGCCTATACAATGAAAAAAATATGAGTAACACGACGTCTGTTAGTGTGCGCCGCTGTCCGCGTCGCGCCCCTCGTCTTAAGAGCATCTCCAAGAGGGACCTTAAATATGACCTTAATTTGAATTATAGGGCTTTTAAGGAAAAGATTAACTCCAGCAAAGACCCTAAATTATTAAAATTTAGCAAATTGTTTTAGGACCCCTAGGAGAGTAGCTATATTTAGCAACTCTGTGATTGAGCCCTATCTTTGTTGGGTTTTAGGGCCTAATTGCTGGAGTGAATATTTCGTTGGAGCCCAAAATCTAATTAGTTGGGGTCCTAAATTAAAATTTAATACTAATTTTTAGGGCTCTCTTGGAGATGCTCTTAACGCCGCGACGGGAGAGACGAGCAGATCTAGCGGCCGCGGTGCCCGCACGCAACGATGGATGGGGCCTTCGCATGTCTCTGGGCCGTCCAAATCTGTCTCCGCATCTCCACCACGTACCATTGTCGATCCCATGTCATGCAAGTTTGCAGATCCCACGCGGCTGCTGAAATTAACACACGGATTTGGGGATGTTAATTTAATTACAGATCGGTCAAACTAGCTCTCTTATTATATCTGTGACGGACCGCCTTTTTTTAGGGGCAGTGCGAAACTCACAACAGTTACCCAGGAAAACTAACTATTGGAAAACAAGAGTAAAATTACCTGGCCAAAAGCCAATTCAACATTTTTTATTCAACATAGCCGGCCTAACGACCGGATTTTACAAGGGAAGCGTCCAAGCTTCTAGACTTACACTACCAAAAGAAGGAAACCACAGGCAGGGCCTGAGCGAAGACAAAGACCTAGAACCAGACTAAATCGCCATCTACGCCCTCCTGGTAGGCTCTAGCTTCTTCGAACTCTGAAAGGGCGGGGGTTTGCAAGGGTGAGTACAGAGTACTCAACAAGTCGTACGGAACCACTGAATACTATATGTAGGGGTAATCAAGGGATGGCAATAGGGTTAAGTATCTGGATGCAGCTTTATTTTATAATTCATTTTACATTTGAAGCACAAACCAATAAATAAGTAATTTGAATTTCACAAGGTTCAACAACACTTAACCATATTTATCCAAATTCCAACAGCAACTTGAGCTTAGTTACGGGTATCAACCCCGATTCCAACTTAACTTCATTAACCGGAAGCACGGCGTAATCGATTACAATTAAGATTAACTCTGCAGAGCGGCTCAACTTTACCCACAAGATATCTATAACCTTTATGCCAATCTCGAGTTTTCATGCAACTTAAATGCATGTGGCCCAGTTTAGATTATCACAGCTTTTCGTTTAATCATTCCTGTCCTTTAGTTGTTTACCGATAGAGACCGCTACCTTGGACTCAGGGTCCCCATTAGCGTCTACCGTTGTGAGAACCAAGAATGTCACTCTGGACCATTCCCGTTCCACCCCTCCGGTCCATTTCCCTGCCGGGAAGGCCCGGTCCCCATTCTCTCCAGAGAATGGTAGCCACCAAGACAGTCCAGTTATTATCTCAGGAATGACTAACTTACTGAGCCATGTCGGATACGGGTTCACCGACCAGTCCGACCTGTGGTTGAGCGGGAACTAAGTTATTTACTTTGCTCAAGGGGATTATTAACCTTACACTTTTGCCAAAGACCAAGCCTTCATCCACAAACCCAACCCGGTACTCAGAGTACCGGCCACCAGACCAACCAAGGCATTAATCAACAGCCGGGGATCGGAATCTCATCCACTCCGGGATTAATCCGATACTGTCCCCCTGACTGCAGCACTTTTACAAACATCCGAATCGGAGATTCGGCAGCATTTTCTTTAAAAACCAAGTTCTGACTAACCTAGCAATATAGTCTAACCTATTCATGGCAATAAGCAATTAACTAGGGTTCCAAAGGATTTAACAGGGTTCAAAAATTTCAAGGAAGTTCCATAATCAATTCGGTATTATCTAAGCATCATGTCATTCTAAAATACTGGATTTCATTTATTCAATATACAGTAAATAATGCGATATAAAATAATTACTACTATAGCATGGCATGATAGGATCAACATGATCAAAGGGTGTACGGCTTGCCTTGCGCGGCAGCTGGATCGGATGAGTCGTCGAGGAAGTAGTCGTACTGTGCTCCCGCCTGGTCCAACGTCTGCTCCGGGATCTGCTCCGGCTCCACTGGCGTCTCAACGGTCGGGTCTAACGCGAAAAGACAACCAACATAAATAAACGATAAAATAACAACTGAAAAAGAAACTGAAACTGAAACGGAAACCGGAAACCGAGTCGGAAAGGAACGGAGGGCAAAACTGGGATTTTGGGAATTTTCTGAGTTTCGGATCTGGGAATGGACAGCATTTCTGGACTCAGGGGATCGAAATGGTTCAGGAAAAGTATTTGGTGGGGCTCTGGGCTTTTCCGGGATTTTTCGGGATTTTCTGGGCTATTTTTGGATTTAAAAACGAATTTCGGAATTTAAATTAAAAATCCAAAATTGTTTTATCGTCGGCCGGCCGGCTTTGGCTATCGGGCCACGACACGGGGCGCGACGCGAGGGGAGTCTGGTGGCGGCTGCCCAAAGACGGCAAGCGGCGAGGGTCGTGGGGCCACCAGCAGGGCGAGGAGGGGGTCGACGGCAGGCCCACCGTCGATCGGAGGTGAGGCGCGGGAGGGTTAGGGCTAGGGAACAGGGCGGCGACGGCGAGGCGGGTTACGGCGGCGGCGGAACGAGCGGCGGCCGGAGGCGGAGCGGAGGAGGGAGAGCTCACCGGGGAGAGGAGGAGCGGGCGAGTTGGAATGAGGGGAGGAGGCCTTTTATAGGGCGCGGGAGCAGGGGCGTGGCGCAACGCGCGAAGCGCGGCCAGCGGCGGCAATGGCCAGGCATGCGATCGAGCGGCCAGGGACACGGCCAGCGAAGCGGCGCAAGTGGGCGTGGCAGGTAGCCACGCGAGCGGAGGAGGCGGCGGCGATCATGGCGAAGCGCCTGGCCAGCGGCGAGGCGAGGCGGAGGCGATCGGCCGGGCAGCGGCGGCGGCGAAGAGCCAACGGCCGAGGAAGCAGGCCGGGCCGAGGAAGAGCAGCCGACCCAAGAAGAAGAGGAAAACGGCCCAAAAAAAAGGTTTTGAATTTCAAACTTGATTTCCAATTTCCAAAACCAAATTCAAACGCAAATTCAAACAAAAACCAACTAAATTCGTTTTGAATTTTGAGGTTGTTTCAACCTACCCCACTTAAAATGGAATCTCGTCCCCGAGATTCATTTCGCCTGGGAAAATAGGTTGGGAAAATTCTGCTGCAATTCCGATTCCTTCTCCCAAGTAGTTTCTTCGAGCGTATGATTCTTCCATAGCACTCGGCAGATTCTGACATTCTTAAACTTGAGTTCCCTTTCCATTGTCTCTACAATTCTGACTGGTTCCTCATGATATGTCAAATCCTCTTTCAAGTCTATCCCCTTCAACTGTACTTGCTCTGACGGCTGACGGAGGCATTTCCTCAACTGGGACACATGAAAGACATTGTGTACCCTTGATAGCTCTGGACTTAGCTGTAACTTGTAGGCCACTTCTCCAGTGCATCGATCCACAGGGTATGGTCCCACATACCTTGGAGCTAATTTTCCTTTTATCTGAAACCGACGGACGGGCTTGAAGGGTGTCACTTTCAGATAAACGAAGTCTCCAACCTGATAACTTATATCTTTTCTTCTCATATCAGCATAACTCTTCTGCCGGACTTGAGCAGTTCTCAGGTTCTTCCTTATGATTCTCACATGAGCTTCTGCATCATGAACTAGCTGAGGTCCAAAAAGCTGTTTCTTTCCAGTCTCAGTCCAATTCAACGGGGTTCTGCACTTCCTTCCATACAGGGCTTCAAAAGGTGACATATCCAGACTGGTCTGGTAACTGTTATTGTACGAGAACTCCGCAAATGGTAAACACTTGGCCCACGAGGCTCCATATGCTAGAGCGCAGGCTCTCAACATATCTTCTAGGATCTGGTTGACTCTTTCTGTCTGACCATGCATGCGAGGGTGATAGGTCAGATCTTGAAATTCAGGTCCGTACCCATAGCTTCATGCAGACTTTTCCGGAACTTAGAGGTGAACTGGGCTCCACGATCTGACACGATCTTCTTAGGGATTCCATGTAATCTGACAATCTGAGTCAGGTACAATTCTGCCAACTTGTCTCTTCCAACAGTCTGCTTTATAGGGATGAAATGGGCTACTTTGGTCAGTCTATCAATGATTACCTAGATAGCATCATATCCTTGCTGAGTCTTGGGCAAACCAGTGACAAAGTCCATTCCAATCTCTTCCCACTTCCATTCTGGCACTGGAAGGGGTTGCAGTAATCCTGCCGTCTTCTGGTGGTCTATCTTGACTTTTCGACACACGTCACAACACACCACGTGTTCGGCTATCTCTTTCTTCATTCCATTCCACCAGTATTCCTTCTTCAAGTCCTGGTACATCTTCGTACTGCCAGGGTGTATTGAGAATTGCGACGAGTGAGCCTCTGTCAAAATCAATCCTCTTATATCCTTGTCCTTCGGAATGCATATACGATCGCGGAATCGTAGTATGCCTTGCTTGTCTTCTGAGAACTCCGAGGGACTAACTTCCTTCATCAACTTTTTGTATTCCAGTATCTCTTCGTCTGTCTGCTGAGCTGCTTTGATCTGCTTCAGAAGATCTGACTGAATTTCTAGAAAATGCACTGATCCTTCTGACACTATCTGCAGGTTCAACTCCTGTACTTCTGACTTCAACTGGGGAGAGATAGTCTCGACTTGAGCTAAGTGATGGCATGCTTTCCGGCTCAAAGCGTCTGCTACCACATTAGCTTTTCCTGGATGATAAAGGATTTCTAGGTCATAATCCTTAATCAACTCCAACCATCTTCTTTGTCTCATGTTCAAATTGGGCTGGGTGAACACGTACTTCAGGCTCTTGTGGTCTGAAAACACTTCACAATGGTTCCCCAACAGGTAATGTCTCCAAATCTTCAATGCATGCACTACTGAGGCTAGCTCCAGGTCATGAGTCGGGTAGTTCTCCTCGTGCGGTCTGAGTTGTCGTGACGCATACGCAACCACTTTTCCCTCCTGCATCAACACGCATCCCAATCCTCTTTTGGAAGCATCACAGTAAATCTGGAAATCCTTATCCGGATTTGGAAGAGTGAGGACTGGGTCTGAGGTTAACTTGGTTTTCAGCTCCTGGAAACTCTTCTCACACTTCTCAGTCCAAACGTAGGGGCTGTCCTTTTTGAGAAGCTGAGTCATCGGTTTGGCTATCTTGGAGAATCCCTCGATGAATCTTCTGTAATATCCTGCCAATCCGAGAAAACTTCTGACTTCTGTCACTGACACAGGCTGTTTCCATTCCAACACTGTCCTGATCTTCTCGGGATCCATCTTCACGCCATCCTTAGTGATGATGTGTCCTAGGAAAGCGATTTCATCTAACCAGAAATCACACTTAGAGAATTTGGCATAAAGCTGATGTTCTCTAAGCCTTCCCAGAATTAAGTGCAGATGCTTCTGGTGATCTTCTTCAGTCTTGGAGTAAATGAGTATGTCGTCTATGAACACTACGATGAACTTGTCCAAGAACTCCATGCACACTTGGTTCATCAGGTTCATAAAGTAGGCCGGGGCATTTGTAAGACCAAATGGCACCACGGTGAACTCATATAATCCGTACCGAGTAGCAAATGCTGTCTTCTCTCTGTCTTGTTCTCTGACTTTCAGCTGATGGTATCCTGTCCTCAGGTCTATTTTTGAAAAGATCTTGGCTCCTTTCAATTGATCGAACAGGTCATCTATCCGAGGTAACGGGTACTTGTTCTTGATTGTTGCATCATTCAGAGCTCTGTAATCTATGCAGAGTCTCTTGCTTCCATCTTTCTTTCTGGCAAATACTACTTGCGCGGACCAAGGCGAGATACTTGGCCGTACAAATCCTTTGTCCAGCAATTCATCCAATTGCTTCTTTAGTTCCTTCAACTCCAAAGGCGACATTGGACGGGATCGCTTGTAGATAGGAGCTGTTCCAGGAACTAACTCTATTGCCAGTTCTATGCCTCTGTTCGGAGGTTTCCCTGGTAATTCTTCCGGAAAAACTTCGGGGTACTCCCGAACTACGGGTATGCTGTCTAATCCATTGGCGACTGCATTGACGATGCTCTGACTCCTTTTGATCAACTTCGGATCATTCTGAACTGTCACTTTCTGACCATAACCATTCCTGAGTGTCACTGTCTTCTGAGCACAATCCAACTGAGCATGATGTCTAGATAACCAGTTCATTCCCAATATGACCTCTAGACCATCCATCTCTAACAACAACAGATCGGCTCTGAACTCAATCCCTTGGATTTCTATTCTCAGATTACTGCAGCTGAATCTTGCCATCAGTCGACTTCCAGGGGTGTGGAAAACACAGGGAGAGGGCAAGGGAGAATAGGGCAACCCACTTTTGCAAGCAAAAGCCAAAGAAACGAACGAATGGGTTGCACCGGGATCAAAGAGGGTTAAGGCCAACTTGGTTTGGACGGAAAACTTACCAATGATGACATCTGTTGCTTCGGCTGCTTCTGCCGCTGACACATGGTTGATTCTTCCTTGAGGGTTCCTTGGCGGATTTGGTCCGCGGTTGTTGGAATATCCCTCGGTCTTGACTGGTGCCCTTAAATAACCTTTATGGGGCGGCTGAGGTTGACGAGGTGCTGGCTGTCTGTTGGCGGAAGCTGACGCCTGAGCTTTTGCCACATCACTCGGCAAGTCCTTCTTCGGGCATTGCTGCCTGAAGTGTCCGGGTTGTCCGCAATGGAAGCAGGCTGAACCTTTCTTGGGACACACATTAGAGTAATGGTTCCCGTTGCAGGTAAAGCATCGGACATTCCCGGGCTGAGCATTTGGAGGATTAGGTCGGGATCCTCCCACTGCTTGTCTCTTGTTTGGGACGCTGGGGTTGAAGGTGTAGGTCCTTCCCTTGAACTGACTTGCTGCTGACATCCGTTGCTGCTGTGCCTTTCTCTTTCTGGTATCTTCCAGGTCATTCTTTGTCTCTTCTGACACAATCAGCCTATCCACCATAGCTGAAAAATCCTTGAACTCCACAGCTGAGACATGGAACTTGAGGTTCTTCTGCAGTCCTTCATAAAATCTTTCTATCTTTTTCTCTTCTGTATCTACTTCTCTGGGTGCATAGCGAGAAAGGTTGTTGAAGTGGTGTAAGTATTCCATCACTGTCCTTCCTCCTTGATGGAGAGACAGGAATTCCCTTCGCTTGGAGGCCATCAAGCCTGCTGGAATGTGCGTTTTTCGGAAGGCTTCTTCAAACATCTGCCACGAAATCTCCTGTCCTGCCTTCAGAGTCTGAAAGTTAACCCACCATGCTGCTGCTTGTCCTTGCAGTTGGTGAGAGGCATAGAGCACTTTCTCCTTCTCGATTGCAGCATCAGTATCCGGCTTCATTTGGATAACCGTGAGCCAATCATCTGCGATAATGGCTCGGTCGACACTGGAGAAAATAGGGGCCGGGTCTTTTGGAAGTCGACAGTGTGACCCACCTAATAATCCATCCTGTCCAAAGTTGTTTCCTTGGGGTTCATCTGTGGTCTTGCGGCAAAGCTGTGCCATCATCATCTCAATCATCTAGTTACGCCTGCATTACATTGGTATCTATTCCTTTCCATAGCTGCCAGTACTTGAGCTAAGTTAACCGGGTTCCTGGCTGGGTCTGCCTCATTCTCGTGACCTTGGGGTTGTGATCCTTCACCTTGATCCATTCTGACTATCTTGAGGTCTTGCTGCAGGGTTTTGGTTAAAGTAGAAGATAAGTAAGAATTGAGCAGGGGTACAGAGAGATAGAATAGGTGAGAGGCGAGACGAAATGGGAAAGAATTAGTGGAATTAGGCCGAAGATATAAGGGTAATAGAGCAAACAACATACAGAGATAGGAAACTTAATTTTACTGATAACATAGATTGTTTACAATACCGTCATACTAAGGTAGGAAACAACCTATTTTACATTACAAAAAGACTACTCCAAAGGGGTAAAGCCAACTTCTAGGACTAACGCCCTATTCTAAGATTGGAGTCTTCAATCGTCGTCGGAGATGTAGATGATGCGCTCTTCTGGGTCTTCTTCCACATCTTCTGCCATGGGCAGTCGATCCACAGCCGACGGACCATCCACGGACATCTCTTCTCCGGGCTCGTACTGGGGCTGCATCTGGTCTATCTCTTCACGAAGCTCGTCGATCTCCATCCAGGCATTGCTCAACTATCGCTGAAGATCATCACGCTCGAGGAGAAGGGTAGTGTACAGGAAATCCTTGTTGACAAGGAGTTCTGCAGCTTCATCGACACGTGGGTCTGCCTCGTCCTCTGGAACAGAGACAATCACCGTGCCGGGGGCATCTCCCTTCATGGGGATCAACTGAAATCGACCGTCGTCGAACTCAGCGGCGAAGAGACGACGCAGGTGCTTCACTGCCCGACGGGCAGAGTCCTGGATAGCGTCTGACTCGTAGACGCGGTGCCCTTGGAAATGGCGCGGAATATCCGGATTATTTGGCAGGGGATCCAGATTGAACCAGGCTCTCCACTCAACGCGGACGACACCTTGGAAAAGTTCCTCCGTGTGAAAAACGGGGACCTCAACCTGATCAGCTCCAACATGCTGTAGCATTCTCCACAGCAGTCCAGCCCATCCTTCGGGAACCTCGGGAAGTGGGTAGACGTGGTGCACCATCTGCCAAAACGAGAATCTTTTCAAGTCAGATGAGAGGAAAGGTTTTAAGTGAGTTTAAAAAGGGGAGAAGTGAATCTTAAGGAAAGGGGGGAAACAGAGAGAGAAGAGGAAACAGAATTATAAGGATAGTACTTACAGTTTTCGAAACTCATTTTGTAGTTTGAAGTAATTTTTTTCGAAAAAGACTCCTTAAGCCAACTTAGGTCTCAGTCTACGGTCAAACCTAGGCTCTGATACCACTTGTGACGGACCGCCTTTTTTTAGGGGCAGTGCGAAACTCACAACAGTTACCCAGGAAGACTAACTGTTGGAAAACAAGAGTAAAATTACCTGGCCAAAAGCCAATTCAACACTTTTTATTCAACATAGCCGGCCTAACGACCGGATTTTACAAGGGAAGCGTCCAAGCTTCTAGACTTACACTACCAAAAGAAGGAAACCACAGGCAGGGCCTGAGCGAAGACAAAGACCTAGAACCAGACTAAATCGCCATCTACGACCTCCTGGTAGGCTCCAGCTTCTTCGAACTCTGAAAGGGCGGGGGTTTGCAAGGGTGAGTACAGAGTACTCAATAAGTCGTACGGAACCACTGAATACTATATGTAGGGGTAATCAAGGGATGGCAATAGGGTTAAGTATCTGGATGCAGCTTTATTTTATAATTCATTTTACATTTGAAGCACAAACCAATAAATAAGTAATTTGAATTTCACAAGGTTCAACAACACTTAACCATATTTATCCAAATTCCAACAGCAACTTGAGCTTAGTTACGGGTATCAACCCCGATTCCAACTTAACTTCATTAACCGGAAGCACGGCGTAATCGATTACAATTAAGATTAACTCTGCAGAGCGGCTCAACTTTACCCACAAGATATCTATAACCTTTATGCATATCTCAAGTTTTCATGCAACTTAAATGCATGTGGCCCAGTTTAGATTATCACAGCTTTTTGTTTAATCATTCCTGTCCTTTAGTTGTTTACCGATAGAGACCGCTACCTTGGACTCAGGGTCCCCATTAGCGTCTACCGTTGTGAGAACCAAGAATGTCACTCTGGACCATTCCCGTTCCACCCCTCCGGTCCATTTCCCTGCCGGGAAGGCCCGGTCCCCATTCTCTCCAGAGAATGGTAGCCACCAAGACAGTCCAGTTATTATCTCAGGAATGACTAACTTACTGAGCCATGTCGGATACGGGTTCACTGACCAGTCCGACCTGCGGTTGAGCGGGAACTAAGTTATTTACTTTGCTCAAGGGGATTATTAACCTTACACTTTTGCCAAAGACCAAGCCTTCATCCACAAACCCAACCCGGTACTCAGAGTACCGGCCACCAGACCAACCAAGGCATTAATCAATAGCCGGGGATCGGAATCTCATCCACTCCGGGATTAATCCGATACTGTCCCCCTAACTGCAGCACTTTTACAAACATCTGAATCGGAGATTCGGCAGCAATTTCTTTAAAAACCAAGTTCTGACTAACCCAGCAATATAGTCTAACCTATTCATGGCAATAAGCAATTAACTAGGGTTCCAAAGGATTTAACAGGGTTCAAAAATTTCAAGGAAGTTCCATGAGCAATTCGGTATTATGTAAGCATCATGTCATTCTAAAATACTGGATTTCATTTATTCAATATACAGTAAATAATGCGATATAAAATAATTACTACTATAGCATGGCATGATAGGATCAACATGATCAAAGGGTGTACGGCTTGCCTTGCGCGGCAGCTGGATCGGATGAGTCGTCGAGGAAGTAGTCGTACTGTGCTCCTGTCTGGTCCAACGTCTGCTCCGGGATCTGCTCCGACTCCAGGGACTGCTCCGGCTCCACTGGCGTCTCAACGGTCGGGTCTAACGCGAAAAGACAACCAACATAAATAAACGATAAAATAACAACTGAAAAAGAAACTGAAACTGAAACGGAAACCGGAAACCGAGTCGGAAAGGAACGGAG
Source organism: Rhipidocladum racemiflorum (assembly GCA_036346355.1). Classification (NCBI taxonomy): domain Eukaryota; kingdom Viridiplantae; phylum Streptophyta; class Magnoliopsida; order Poales; family Poaceae; genus Rhipidocladum; species Rhipidocladum racemiflorum. The sequence goes on from CM070571.1 coordinate 31,007,082, forward strand.
GCAAAACTGGGATTTTGGGAATTTTCTGAGTTTCGGATCTGGGAACGGACAGCATTTCTGGACTCAGGGGATCGAAACGGTTCAGGAAAAGTATTTGGTGGGGCTCTGGGCTTTTCCGAGATTTTTCGGGATTTTCTGGGCTATTTTTGGATTTAAAAACGAATTTCGGAATTTAAATTAAAAATCCGAAATTGTTTTATCGTCTTGAGCGACTTCAGTCAATCTTGGGCCACCCACGGCAAGTGGCGGAGGTGGCTGGCCGTGGCGCCCAGACGGCCGGCGTAGGGGCGTCGCCACCAGCGAGGGCGAGGGGTCGACGGGCAGGGCCCACCCGTCAGTCGGAGGTGAGGCGCGGGGAGGGTTAGGGCTAGGGAACAGGGGCGACAAGAGGCGGGTTACGGCAAGGGCGCGCGCAGAACGAGCGGCGGCGCGAGGCGAGCGGAGGGAGGAGAGCTCACCGGGAGAGGAGGGGCGGGCGAGTTGGAATGAGGAGGGAGGCCTTTTATAGGGCGAGGCGGGGAGCAGGGCGCGGCGCAACCGGCGAGCGACGCGAGCGGCGATGACGGCAGGCGGCAGGTGGCCGAGCGAAGACACGGCCACAGAGCGGCCAGCAGCGGCGCATGGCGGCACGCTGAGCGGAGGAGGCGGCGCGAGCTGGGCGAGCTGGCGCACCATGGCATGCGACGGCGCGCGCCAAGGCGGGGGAGGCGGAGGGCGAGCGGCAGCAGGCCAACGGGCCGAGGGAAGCAGGCCGGCGGGCCGAACGGGAGCAGGCCGACGGCCCAAGAAGAAGAGGAAAACGGCCCAAAAAAAAGGTTTTGAATTTCAAACTTGATTTCCAATTTCCAAAACCAAATTCAAACGCAAATTCAAACAAAAATCAACTAAATTCGTTTTGAATTTTGAGGTTGTTTCAATATCATTTTTAGCTTTTTTTTTCCACGATACCTTCACTACGAATTAGACCGAGCCAACCGTTGCTGGTCCAACCGGCAAACACACCCTGGTTGCTCCACTCGTGTTTCAAGGGTTGCTTTTCGTAGAGGTGTTTCCATGTATTACTCTATGATCATTTTGAACATAGGTGTGATTAAACTTTAAAAATTTTAGTTATTAATATATTTTTAAATATTTAAATTGGATACATGAAAATTATATGCGTAGATTTGCCTCGAAAAATAATTTCATAATATTATAATTTTATTTAGCTTTACGAGTATATTGTGATAGAAATTAGTGGTTAAAGTTGTGTTTTGTAAACGTGTCGATGTCCAAAACGACAACTATTTACGATCAAAGGAAGTACTTTTGTTTTGGAGGTTACACAAACATTAAAACATAAATGAACGATAAATAGCTAATGGTGATTAATTACCCCTCTATTTATTTTAAAACTAAAAACGCAAGCGCGGCGCACGCCGCGTGCGTGAAAATGTTTTTTGTTTTTTTTTCGGAGAAAAAACAAACCACGGAAACATTTTTCTCATGCTCCGGAGAGCAAACGGATCACGAAAATATTTTTTCCGGGAAAAACGGAGAAAGGACCTGAACGAAAAATGCAGGGACCTATTTGTTATAATTTTGGACTTGTTCGCTATTTTGAATAAGTAAGAAAGGGCTCGTTCGCAATTCGTATTTAACGGAAGGCTCTTTGTGTAAAACGGCGAATGGAGGACCTAAACGCACTACAAGAAAAGTGATTATCTGTGACGAAAACGTCGTGACGTTGTCAACCTTTGTCATGGAAAATATATTTTCTGTGACGAATTTTTTATGCTTGTCATTAATTGTAACATGCGACGTCGCCCCATGTACTTTTGTGATGAAACATAAAATTTCGTCATTAAAACAAAATACAAATCGTCATAGAAAAGGAATTGTGCTCATAACTGTTTCGTTATTTTTTGTCTTTTGTTAAAGAATTTTTTATTTTTTTATTTTTTGTGTTAAAGAATTTTTAGGAAGATAGTTTTTGTTTGTTTTTTTTCAAGTAAAGATTATTTAGAGAGAGATAATTTATTTATTGGTATATTATTTTTCGTTTTTTGATAGAGATACTTTAGAGAGGTGAAAAGAGAGGTAGAGTAGCTGGAACAACCACACGCTCAAACATCTAGGCGATGACACAAAAAGCTGCATTCGAGGCTACTAGATGTATAACGATCCAAAAAAAAATTCGTTGTAATGCAATGGCAAGACTTATCCATTCACATACAGGCATGCGTACATAATAAGTAGTCAACAACATGCGGTATTCAATTGTTCAAATGGAATTGTGTAATGAAGTGCTTGACAAGATCAATATCATAAATGAGCTTATATTCCGCCACGGTACACAAACTATATATACTGGACGTTATATATGGACTAAAAAAGATATACCAATATACGGACCGAATTGTCAATTTCAGTAGCGAAAAACAACAAGTCTTCTATTTAGCCACAAGACACAAACTATATATACCCGGATGTTATATATTGACTAAAAAAAGATCTACCTATATACGGACCGGATTGTGAATTTGGTAGCTAACAACAACGAGTCACGTTAGATTGCTGTTATTAGCATATACATTAAAAGGCTGCCCACACCGCATAGCTGCACGAGCGGATAAAAAATTCCGAGTCAATCACCGTGTCATTGGAACCACCTGGCCGCTGTGATCTTCTGGCGCTTGCACCTCTTGTGGCTGGAAGTCCCTCACAGCCAGAGAGTTCCCAGCGCCTACAAGTTGATTTCCCAGCGCCTGCAAGTTGATGAACAGGTAATCTCGTTATGCGTTTGCATGCCTGTATTATTTTTAGATTGATTTATTATTTCCTCATGATAATTTTGATTTGATCTAATACAAATCTTTCTAGGGCATCAAGTGATTGATCTGAAAAGTTTGATTGGTTAATTTCTCATAAATCCTCATTAATCTCGTAATTACTGTTTTAGTGAATGTATATCATTTGGTTTTCTAAGATCCTACAATGTGTTTAGGTTTTGGATTGAGTAGCTCTGCTCTATTAGTTTGTAGGATTTCAAATGTAGGACTAATTTTGACATACTTTTTTTCTTGTTCAATTATCTATTTTCTTAGATGGACAGAAGTTGGATTCAGGGTAAACAATTTACCCCTACATATATCAAAGGTGTGGGAGAGTTCATGCAATTTGTTAAAGATAGATTTGATGAGAATGTTAAAATACTTTGTCCATGCCGTGCATGCCTTAATCAGATATCAAGACCTCATTCAGATGTGCATGATCATATCCACATACATGGGATGTCAAGTGCATACACAAAGTGGGTTTATCATGGAGAATCTGTTGATGCTGATGTGCATGAATCTCAAGTGCATTTTGAAGAAAATGTTGCACATATGGAAAATTCTGGTCCCGATGGGTTGTGTGCGGGTGAGGATGATAATGACGATGTTGATGGATTGCCAGAGATGATCGAAGAGATGTACACTGCTTGGGACCATAGTGGAGAACACCCAAGGTTTGCTAAAGTGCTCGAAGATGCCAAGCGCAGTCTTTGCCCAGAATCTGAAGTATCAAGATTCTCTTTCCTTGTGAAGTTACTTCATGTCAAGTCATACTATCGAATCGATGTCTGACATGTAGTGCGATCTTGAAGTTATTGGTGATAGCATTCCCTCATTGCAAACTTCCCAATTCATATTATGAATTGAAGCAATATCTCCGTGAATTGGGTCTTGGATATGATTCTATCCATGTGTGCATGAATAACTGTGTGTTGTTTTGGAAGGAGTTTGAGAATATGGATGATTGCCCGATATGCGGTGAATCAAGATGGAGAGATGCAGATGGTAAGAAAGTGATTCCTCAAAAGGTGTTGAGACATTTTCCGCTCATACCTAGATTAAAGAGGTTTTTGCTTGAAAAAACAGCGAGAGGACACACAATGGCATAAGTTAAAGCGACAACCAATTGATAATGAAATGCGTCATCCAGCTGATGGTGAGGCGTGGAAAGACTTTGATAGAAAATATCCGTTATTTGCGGAAGATGCAAGGAACTTGAGGCTTGGCATAGCTACTGATGGTTTCAATCCATTTGGCAATATGAGCACTTCGTATAGCATGTGGCCCGTACTAGTGATGCCTTATAACATGCCACCGTGGGTATGCATGGATCAATCGAACTGCATGATGGCCTTACTCATCCCATTTCATATATTCCCCTGAAAGGATTTTGATGTTTTCATGGAACCTCTCATAAAAGAGTTGCTTGTACTATGGAATGGTGTCCCTACTTACGATGCTTTTACTGGTGCGATGTTCAACCTTCGTGCTGCAATAATTTGGTGCATCCATGATTACCCTGCTTTAGGCACGTTGTCAGGGCGAACTACAAAAGGTTATTATGCATGTGTTCATTGTGACAAAGATCCATTATCACGGGCCATCAGGAGGAAGATATGTTACATTGGCCATCGTCGTTACCTCGCAAGGAGCAATGAGTATCTTGAAAAGCTTAGCTTTTGATGGACATCATGAAAAACGTGACAAGCCAGGAGAGTTTAGTAACGAGGAGCTTTTTGAGCAACTAGAGAAGGTCAAAGATGTTAGACACTGGAAAAATCCTCGAAATAATAAAAGGAAGGCGTCAAGAGAAGGATGAGCCTCGGTTATTTAGCGAAAGGCTATATTGTTTGAATTGTCATATTGGGCGTAATTGAAGCTGCGACATAATCTTGATGTGATGCACATTGAGAAAAATATATGCATGAACCTTCTTGGCACATTACTGGATATAGAGGGGAAGACAAAAGACACTATTAATGCTAGGCTTGATTTGCAAGATATGGGCATAAGACGTGAATTGCATTTAGAGGACAAGGGCAACTCATATAGAATTCCACCAGCATGCTATACCTTGAAAAAGGAGCATAAGCTTGCATTTTGTGAATTTATTAGAGGAGTTAAATTTCCGGATGGTTTTAAGCGCCCAATTTATCAAGATGTATTTCTCTTGACGGATGCAAGTTACAAGACTTGAAAACTCATGATTGTCACATCCTCCTGCAGAGAGTTTTACCGTTGGCCTTCGAGGTATCGTGCGCGAGGATATATATGAAGCAATTGCGGAGTTGGGTAACTTCTTTAGAGAATTGTGTAGTAGAACTCACGAAGATAGATGTCTTTACTTGGCGACTTAGAAACAGATCCCAATTATTCTATGCAAGTTTGAGAAAATATTTCCTCCAGCCTTCTTTGATGTGATGGTGCACTTGGCGGTTCATCTACCGGATGAGGCAATTCTTAGAGGTCCAGTTCAATTTGGCTGGATGTACCCAATAGAACGTCGACTTGGCACTTTAAAAGGTTTCGTGAGGAACAGGGCAAGACCAGAAGGGTCCATTGCAGAGGCATATGTAGCTGAGGAGGCCATGACATTTTGCTCAAGATACATGGACGATGTTGAGACCAGATTTGTCGGGAGGATAAAAGTGGGGATGGATATGTAGAAAACCTGGTGGATTGTGACGTCTCTGTTTTTATGCATGGTGTTAATTTAGTAGGTTCCTGTAGAGTTACATTCCTTGATGGTGAACTTGACAAGCTTATTTGGTTTGTGTTAAATAATTGTGAAGAGGTTGATCCATACATGAAGTGAGTAATCATTTATATTGAAATTAATTTTGTATGAAACTGTGGACTTAATGTAATGCTTATTAATGATATGCTTGCTTTTTCCTGTTTTGCAGAAAGTTCAGAGAAGAGTTAGAGAAAGAAGGGGCCAATGATATTGACAGAAGGATGATGACTGGATTTCAGAAGTGGTTCAAAAAATATGTTAGCGGGCAGAAAGGTGATGTTAGTGATCACCTACATGCACTGTCGTGTGGTCCAGATCTCCGAGTTAGGATTTATTCATCCTGCACTGTTAATGGTGTTCGGTACAACACCGTTGATCGTGAGAGAAACATGAAGACCCAAAATAGTTCCATCATGGCGGAGGGTACACATAAGGGCATGTTCACTGAATTTTATGGTTCATTGAAAGAGATCATTGAATTGGCATATAACTCAGATATACAAGTTCGTCGATCAGTGGTTCTTTTCAGATGTGACTGGTATGATCAAGATGGAAAGAGGAGAGGCATTACAAATGATGGATATTTCAAATCCATCAATATTGAGGGGCTGTGGTACAAGACAGATCCTTTTATTTTGGCCACTCAAGCAAAAAAGATATTTTACTTACCAGACACTCAGTTGGGCAAAAAATGGCGAGTTGTGCAGAAGTTTGAGTATAGGCATATATATGATGTGGCTGAAAATGACATGACCAATAATGTGGGCGTATACCAAGAAGATGTTTGTTCGATAATGAATTTAATGTGCAAGATAGTAATCCTCCCTCGAGAGACTACGCACGCGATGATGAAGACGATGATGTAGATGTTGATGCTAGTTTAGTGGACAACATAAGCAATAGGACAGAAAATGATAATAGTGCGGCGAATCCGAAGAAGATGACACTATGGTGCAGTTCACGGTGATCTGAGCATGATAATACTCGACGGATGACGACAGCGAAGAATAGTTAGGCATTAAGAAAGTGTTGGTAGCTGCATACAAATGTTTTAGAATTTTTAAATGTCTTTACAATTGAATGTTACAAGCAGTTTGGGCATGTAATGAGAATGGAAGATGGATAGACAAATTACTACAATAGCATGGTAGTAGCATTATAATCTGGTATAAAGCAAACCAAGTACAAGCATGCACTTCAAATAACAACCAAAGCGACATTATTTAGTAATGTAGCCTTGTTTTTTCGAGAATCGGACTAAACAAAAAAAACATTGTTTATCTCTTTGGAGCAGATTTACTAATAGTATCGCAAAGTGAATTAGGCATGCTTTTGTGATTATCTCTATGGAGCAGATTTACTAATAGGATTTCCTCAACCACCTGGCATGCGCATTGACCCAAACCCCTAACAACCCTAAAGCGAGATTACCTTCAATGGGAGGGGAACCGGTTGGAGGAGGGGTGGGAGCCAGTGGGGAGACCGCCGGCCCCGAGGAAGACGCGGCCGACGGAGGATGGGCGCCCGCTTGCTTGGCTGGAGGGTGGGGCTGCCGCTTCTTTGCTAGCGGTGGGAAAGCGCCGGCCTCCGGGCAGCTCGAGGATGGCAGCGCCCGGTGGGGAGATTGGGAACAGCGCCATCCGGAGGCAGGAAGTGAGGAGGAAGCAGGAGGCGGCGACGCCTGACGAGGAGCCAGGGTGCTCGGGTTGGATGAGGGGCGGTTGAGTGGAGAGTGAGAGAGAGGAGAACATGAGGTGGGGAATACATATATTAAAAAGAATAAAGATCGATAGAGGGATCCATGACCCAAAAGGCTAGACCGACATGTCTGCTAGGGATGGAACTACTACGGGTATTTTTCTATCAATTGATTTGGATGATGATTTGGATGATGATTTGGATAGTTTTACAGATATTCGACCGTATCCGATCCGATCACATCCCTAATGTCTGCCCATGCTGCCGGTTCCCTCCCCTAGGTCGGTCCGTCCCTACTGGCTGATGACACCCCTGGCAATTGGTTGACGGTCAGTGACGGATCAACGCCGCCTAGGTGCGTCAAGACCTCCACTGTCTGACCTAGATCCCATGGCCCAGGTTGGTCCACGTTGACATCTCATAGTCCCAGTTGGGTTAGATCTGAACCATTAGATCTAGATTGAACGAACTGGATTTAGCCACGTAGATCGGTAGTTGCATGGGATTAGATCCATTATTGGTCAGTCGGATCTAGCACGACCGGTATAGATTGAATCGAGCGTCACCGTTTGGATCCACTCTTAGCCACACAATCCGAATCGCACGGTCCAGATGCACCCACGTGTCTCACGCCGGGTCATGCCATGTAGCGCATCTTTTCGCGTGGGTTAGATCTAATCTGGACCGTAGGTTTTGATTTGAACGATTTAGATTGATTTGGATACTCGTAGTTAGATCTAGTATCAACCGTCTTATCGAATTTGAGCGGACGGATTAAACGCGTGGTTCCACTGTGGTGGGGTAGATTTGATCGTGGCTGTCGATTTTGGAATCAACGGACGAGATTGCGCCATGCGCGATCAATGGCGTGCTGCCACGTCATGCGGGAAAACAAGCGTCGCCGAGCTGCGCCGATTGCCCAGCGGCGTCGGCGCGGGGCGCTTAAATTTGCTTTTGCCGAACTAATACTATAATATACAATTAGGTAATACTATTAAATACATTATAATACAAAAAGGATGATAGTAGCATTATAGTCTAATAGCATGGTAGTAGCATTATAGTCTAATAGCTATGATACTCTTGGATTGATGTCAGTAAAACAGACTAACATACATTAACTAAAATAATAATTCTTGAAGATCCAACCCTTGGATTGATGTCAAATTTTAACTGTACAATCTAGCTTCAATTTCAAAACCAACCCAACAAGAATCAGCTCAATCGGATCTACGGATCTAATCTTTTAAGTAATAAGAAATCGACTTGTTGTTTTGAATGTCCTTCAAAAGGTCTACACACATACCTAGCCACTCGATGTAGATTTTGCCAGCGGTGTGAAGTTGAAAAGTCAGATGAAAGACAAGGAGTGTAAACCACGTACAAGCGAGCATGAAATACATAAGTTGTTCAAAACAATATGTTCGATTCTAACAATTAAAGATATCTATAAACAAAAACAAACATTTATGGCGTGGCTGAATCACCCTCAACCACGTTTCAATAGTTTCTACTAGAATCTGGAACCGTACCAAACGGTTCGTAGAAAATGATTCTGATTTTTTCTTGAAACGTTTCTACCAAAAATCTGGAACCGTTTTCATTTCAACTAGAATCTGAAACAGTACCAAACGGGGCCTTACACAGCTAATGACTAATGCCATTGACAAGCCATGACCAATTTTTAACATAGCAATTCACTATGTACCATTCAACCCGTTCATATTGATTGAAATGATATTTTACAAGTAGTAGTATAATGATTAAAATCTTATTTTAATACTTTAAGAAACAAATGTACAAGAAATGATGTTCCCGCTTATTTTTTAGAATTTTCCAAAATTCCCACGCAAACACGGGCGCCACTTTCCACAGGAAAAAATCCAAAAAATCGGGCGAAATTAATAAGGCCCACGTCTGAGGAATGAGTTTTCCCCAAATTGCGAGATTCCCCAAATCCCTTTCTTCTCGCACGGCTCTCCTCCACGGAAGAGATCCTCAACCATTGCCTCGCGTCGATAGGACTCCTCCTCTGAGCAGAGGCGTCTCAAAGCTGGCCGGTGAAGGGGTAGCCGCTTCGCCATACTTGCCATCTCCATCCGCGACCCGCCATCGCCACGCGCCCCCACCTAAACCAGGCGTCCCTCGTCGGCTGCGGAAGGAAGCGCCTCGGGGAATGCCGCTTAGCCTGGTGAGCCACCAAACCCTCCTATTTGAAGGTCACCTTCTTCTCGTCTCAATAACCCTAGTTTCTATGTTTTGCGTAAGCCCGGCATCTGTTGCGTTGCCTACGAGATCCTTATAAAACCATTATTTGTTTCATCGAATCTGTTATTTTCATGTATTTTGTAGAGTCGATTTGTGATTACTTCTTCTCATATCACTAACCCGAGTTTCTAGGTTTTGCGTAAGCCCGACATCTATTAAATCGCCTAACATATCCATATAAAACCATTATATGTTTCCTTGAATCTGTTATTTTCATGTAATTTGTGGAGTCGATTTGTGATTACTTCAGTTGTATGCTCGAAATGTAATCACCTACCCATTGATGCCTACATCGATAGATTACATTATACTTAGAAGAACTTATAGAGGATCGAGTTGAGGTATACTTATAATCGATATCAAATTGTTTAGTTCTATTTTCCTCCTGCTATATGAACCTTTGCACAGTGATTTGAACTCTTGAATTGTATAATTTGTGTAAGTGAAAATCACTCTATATTGGGCAAGTAATCACTCTAGTAACTCATAGATTGATGAAGCTTTGAATAATGAATAAGATGCTGGGCTTGCTTTCATATCCTTAGTCCTCTTCTTATTTTGTAGTTATTTTGCATTGTTCATATCAATATAAGACAAGTACTCAAAAAAAGGAGCTCTGTGTTTGCTGCCTGGAAATGAGAACACGACGCAGCAAAGGCAAAGGTAAAATCTATTTTTATCCTTTCATATAACACTATTACTATGCTTGTGGATGAATAGGGCCATATAGTCTTGCAATAGAAATCTCGACTTTTAAAATATGCTAACCTATGTCAATCAATAATACTGTTGTTTTCATAATATAGAACCTGAACCTTGCGATTATGCCAAGCTGCGACTAGCAAACATCGCGGCGATTCAAAAAAGATTTCAAGAGCTAGGTCTCAACAGATTAAAAAACAATCTGGAATCAACTTCAACCCCCACTACAACTGAAAAGGATACCAAAAAGGTTATAAACATTGATGACTCGATTACGATCTGAAGAGGATATGGGGGCCGAGGAAATGAATCGCCACATCCAGTCACCAAGAAAGGTGCTTGCTGATCTATCTCGTGCTGGGGGGTTAAGTTTGTTAGCTGCATGTACTATTGTTCTTTTCATATATATATATATATATATATATATATATATATATAAAATTTCTTTTGGTTTGCTTCGTTTATTTAATTCTTCATGTGGTGCCTATTTCATTTTGTACACATATTTACACTGATGTTTTTTTCTGCTATAGTATTATAAAAGGTGCGTTAAAAGACCAGCTAAAAGGCCCGTAAAAAGGAAGACCAGGTGACATGCCTCCGAGGTGGTACAAGAGCATCAAAGAGAGTGAGAGCAACTACACCAGAAGAGGAACCCACTAGAGTCACAACAAGGTCCACAAAATCAGTGCCCTTACCTACACTTCAAGAAGATACAACCACTGAATCATCCGAGCAAGTGGTCCATGAGGCTCAAATTCAGACGAAGACCAAGAACCCATTCTTGAACCTACTAGTCCGGTCCGCAGTTGGTCCTATCCGGAGATGATGCAAGCGTGCATCCGTAAGATGATCTGAGACCAACAACAAGATGAGGAAGGCAAGTTATTTTTGGGCATTATTCTTTTCATCTTCATTACAATTGTGTGTCGAGAACAAAATTTCAGATTGTTGTAACGTGTTACATACATTTAGCCGTTTACTAATCTATTCAATGTCTGTTTTCGTAGATAACCCAAATACTTCTAAAAGAGGAAAGAGGGCATCAACAATGGGGAAAATGCTTGAGAAGATGACTAGAACTCTGGGAAAAAGGTTGCCAATCCAATTTGCCGAGGGGATGCGAAGGCCACATAAGCCGTTAGAAGCTGCAAAGTTTGCATCAGAGGCTGGCGTTCAAATCAGGCATAATGTACCTATCCTCACTAGCTGGAAAGAGTACAAGAACAACACGACTCATTTGGATAATTTCATGGGGAAATTGTCTGTAAGTAATTTCATTCTTGGCCACGAACAATTACTCTTCTTCCACATTATATTGCATAATTAATTAATTAATGTGATTCATTCAACTTAATAGACAAGGCTGGCCTTGGACACTAGTGATAGGACAACCAAGGATGCATGTGCGGACATTTTGAAGGGTGGGGTGCGGCAATCTAGGTATTTGCTTTGAAGAAAGCGGTATTTCGATGGTATCGACAAAGCGAAATTAGTGCGACGAGTCGATAACTACCATGACAGATGCGGAGTGGAGAAAACTCGTCCAGAAGTGGTCTGACCCGAAAAGCAAGGTACGGTCTATGAGCATATGGTTCTATTCATATTCCATTCATGTATGTGACTAACTTAACCGTCTGCTGTAGGAAATATCTGAAAAGAACAAGCAAAATCGTGCCAAAGTCAAATTCCATTAGGCCACAGGGTCTCGCAGCTACATTGCACACTGCCATGCTCTGGTAAGTACTGTTTGTTGTGTCATTATTCATTTTGGATCCACAAAATGAATATAGGAATTACACAAACATCACTTGTTACTTGATAACCAAGTAGAGGATTATATATGCTCTTATTGAGTTGAAGCCACGCCTATAAAAAAGCCATATGTAGCTAGGAAAAACTTTTCTACTTGATACATCTCATTATGTTTCTTCTTCCAATTGTAGAAAGAGAGAAACAAGGATCAACAGTTCGATCTTTGTGGACTTGTTTAAGGAGTGCCACAACAGCAAGAAGAAGGGACTCGTTGAACTTTGTACAGCGCCACGATTGTAAGACCCTACATTTCCATTATCACTGAATGCAGGCAAACACATGAATGTGTTCATATGATGATTATTTTTGTTTCTTTTACATACTTTGAAAGACTGGGCTGATAGTTATTCAAACAAATAAATGCACTATGTTGTGCTTGCTTAGACACAACAAATATGACCATGCTACAGTTGTGTTTAGTTGTCCATGTGAATTAGGTTGTAATCTTTGTAAACTTGTGGAGTCAAATGTGTGAATTAGGTTGTATTCTCTCGGCATTTCAGAATTCACGACTTGACAAAACCAAGAGCTTCATGCTCATGCATTACCAAACAAAAAAATAACCTCGCATTAGTTATGTTGATTTACTACATATTACATCATGAATTAGCGTTTCAATTCTAACCTGGTAAACAACCATAGAGGAAATGTGTCCTAACTAGTGTGGCTGCATGACTAATTATCTGTTAAAGCCAGGTTGTGCTCAATTAAATCCGCGTACTTTCATAGTCATTAGCCATTTGATATATAAACTAATTAATTATCATATGTACATGAAAAGGCTCGTATTGGCATAAGGCATCATGTTTTCTCATACTGTATCTTGCATGACTAGGATGAAAATTTCATATGTATATGCCTTATTTTCCCCATTTCTGTATTGATTTTGTTATGTCCTTTATATTAGGCTGAGATGGAAGCTATGATGGAGCCTGATGTAGAGGGCCATGCAACAATGTCTAGTACTGAGATTGTTGACAAGGTTCTATCTCAAAACAGCGCCACAAGCAAATTCCTGAAGAATGTTGGATTACATTCAACCGCTACAAACTCTACAAAGGGCTCCAAAGAACAAGCTCTTGAGGAACAGCTTGAGGAGGAGAGACGAGGAGCTGCTGAACTTCGAGAGACTGTTGAGCAACAACAGCAAGAAGTAGAAGACTTGAAGAAAAAAGCTCAAGCATCAGATGATGCACTGATCAGAACCCAAAAGGAAATGGAGGATATAAAGAAGAGGCAAGAGGAGAATGATGCAATTATTTGCCGTCTCATGCGAATGGCCGGTCAAGCCAACTTGTGAGTTTGTGAATCTGTTCACTAGTAACATGTGGGTCTATTTAGACAAGGATACTTATTTTGGCATGGCTGGTTACCTGGATAAATGGTACTAGCTTGAAGTTGTGGTTTAAGTACTGTGAACACAGTCTATGACTCTTAATGCATCTGTGGATATTTTGTGCTACTTTGTGAAATGTATTGTTTCGTCTCCTGAAAATATTGTGTGCTGTGGATGAAATTTGTGTTGTGGTTGTAAAAATGAATCATATTTGGGCTGACATAGGTGTTAAATGACGAAAATTGAAGCGGTTCTACATTTATCTATTACGAAATTATTCATCATGGAAAATGACAGATGTTACTTTCGTGACGGAAATTCATGTACACGTGACAATCTTCAGTGACGAAACATTAGCTTCACAGGATGTGCCACGTCACCCCACACCCTGGCTGCTGACGTGGCATTGGACTGTTCCATGACAAAAATGCATGTCCACGTGGCACTCATCTGTGACGAAACATTTGCGTCACAAGTAGTGCCACGTCCCCACACACCTAGGCTGATTACGTGGCACCAGGGTAATCAATGACAAAAATATATGACTTTTTTGGTACAATTAATGACGTATATATTCGTCATAAAATTGAACTCTTCAATGACGGAAATATAATTCGTCACAGAACAGTTGACTTGTTATGACGAAAATAAGCAATTCGTCATTGAAAACTTTCTATGACACACTTTCTATGACAAATAGAATTTTGTCATAAAGTCGTCATAAAAAACCTACAATTACAATTTCAGGACTAATGATGACGAGTTCGGACCGTCATTAAAAATCACTTTTCTTGTAGTGACGCGAACCGGGGAAAAAATATTTTACACTCATAGAAAATTACAAAGGACTTATTTGTAAATAAAAAGGACCTATCCGTAATTCCAAAGAACCGTAAGGTTTTTTTGCAAGAAAGGGGGAGAGAGTGAGTAGGGGTGACGTGGGGAGCTGAGGGCTCATGAAAGCTTCAGCTAATATTATAGGTAGTATTAATACAATACGTGATTTCTGGAATTTTGTTATATAATTAACCAGGCCGTAGGCTGAGTCTCTTTTACGAAGTGCTCCGACCAGCTCTGATCGTACGCTTAAGAACTAAGAATGCAACGACAAGGCCGGATTGCCCCAGGTGGGATCGGTTTACAGCGTTGATTTCACCGTCCAACAAACTGCACGTCGACGTGCTACGGTTACACCCATACACCGGATGGCACAAACCGAGGCTCGTGCCGACTGCCGAGTGCCGACATCTGCAGAGCTCCGTTAGCTATGGTTCCACGCGTCTCGTCACCTTAAAACTCGATTTCTATAGGGTTGCCCCCCGAAATGGTCGTCTTCTCAGCGCGTTGAACCGCTGCGCTTGCGTAGAGTAGTTTTACACGCACACACGCATGTGTGGCGTTCGAGGAGAGAAAGGGGTGTCCTTTCCGTAGTAGTACAAGTCTATCACCAACCACCACAAGTCTGACCCTGTTTTCCTGCCTTGTTTCTCCTACCAGAGTCCAACACCGATGCTACGAATTAAGCACCATTCCCATCCGCTTTTGTTTACCCCCATGCAGCGACCAACGTGGACATCATGAGATGACATCCCAGAGCGGTTGCCTGATAGACTCTTATATACCCTTTCTTAGGATAATAAAGTAACCTTTCGAGATTTAGCGAAATTGAACGTAAATTCTTTAAACACAACATCAGAATAGTATAAGTTATTATTGCACTATCGTAACCTTTTGAACCTTTTAGGATGGATCATTACCCTATATAAGAATCTAGTGCTAAAGAATAACTAGTCTCTAATCTTCACATGCACCTCTTATTTTGGACGAGTTGATTTGTGGTAGGGTCGTTCCTAATATTTCAGAGGCCCTAGGGCGAAACAAAAGTGTTTTATATGAAATTCATATAACTTAAGGCCTCGCATAAAACTCGAGAAATTTACATATAGCTATATGAATAAAGTGTTTTATAAGAAATTCATGCATTCTAAATATGATCTAAAGAGTATGAAACTGCATAAAAACCATTTTATGGGATTTTTCGGTTAGCCAAGACATACAACTAAGCAATCATCACCGACATTGAAAGCCCAAAGCACCAACCTTTAACCAAAAGATTCTTCATATCCTTCAACAAATAAGGAACTTTCTGTTAGCCACCAAACACAACCAATTGGTCACCATATGCCCTGACAATCCAAATTACCAATCTTGAATCAAATGTTTTCTTCGTATACGTGAACCAAGGGATTCGAATATATAAAGAACCACCAATTGTCCAATTCTCAGCTTAATTATCAGATAGTAAGATGTAAGTGAGTTGTGTCGAGCTAGCCACCGATCTTATGATCGAGCATTTGTTCGTTTAGTCTATTGTGACATGCCAAATGCAGGTGTTTCCAAATGGCGAGTTGTCGAGTTGGGCACTTAGACTAGCTTGGACAAGTTTTCAGTATTATTGCTGGTGATCTAGTTATGTGTTCTTACTAGTGGATGCTTGGGAGTTGATGATATATGTCTATATCCTTATATACTTCGACTTGTACATCTAATTATAAGTCTACACAGGCTATATACATGAGGTATGTATACATGGGTTGGGGCCCCTGGCTCTCGTGGGCCCTGGTGATCGCCCTTGTTGCCCATACCCTAGGACCGGCCCTAATTTGTGGCTTCTTCATTGCTTAGGTTCTCTGTAATCACCCCATAGGTTTATATAGCTTCCTTATTTCTCCTCAAAAGTAAGTGGGAATCCTACTCCGAAAGAAAGTATGAATCATAATTATATTAGGATTCATCTAGCATAATTTTTTAAATCCTAAACGACTATATATGAGTCACCATAATTAACAATTTTCACCTTGACTCTTATCGAAAAGTCATCGTGCTTCTCCAAGAATACGCTCTAAGTTGGCTCTGTATTTTTTTTTCTCTCACCTTTGGGAGTGCCCCTCTCACAGGGGCTTATGCATACACTACAAGGTTGCAGCTTTGGCCCGAGTGTTTCCCACACTCGGGATAGGGGCAGAAACACTCGGAATAGGGTATCCCGAGTGGGCACACTCGGCGTAGTGCACTCGGTGTTATTTTATCGGGAAAAATCGGCTACACCGAGTGGACTCTCGGAAAAAATAAATATGGCCTGAGTGCACACTCGGGATAGTGCTGCGATTCTAGAAACCATGCTCTGCCCCCGTGTCGTCCACGGTGGTGACACGTCAGCATCTATGCCGAGTGCACTCTCGGGGAAAACCTCGTCTATTCCGAGTGCACTCTCGGGATAGGTTGACCATGCTATGCCAAGTGCACTCTCGAGATAGGTTGACCATGCTATGCCAAGTGCACTCTCGGGATAGGTTGACCATGCTATGCCAAGTGCACTCTCGGGATAGATAATTTCCCCTGCCAAACAGCCAGCTCAAATATTCAATATATTCACATTCACAACATCAATTCAACATTTCGCATCCACAATAAAACAGTTCACAATTTCACATCCACAATTCATAATATGACATCCACAATTCACAACATAACATCCACAAATGAAGTCCGAAGTTCAACAAACATAACATCCACAATTCACAACATAACATCCACAATTCACAACATAACCCATTCATCGCACATTCACATATAATGCACATATCGCAAACATTTTTACATTCATAAGTCCGAAGCGCACATATCACAAATGAAGTCCGAAGTTCAACAAACGAAGTCCACATACTCAAAACATAGTAAGTTTTCATACATATCACATCCATACCAAATCCAAAAACCACTCCTCGAGGGCTAGATGAATCCAATTAGCTTCGGTCCCTTGTTTCTTCATCCCCTACACATTACATTTGAATAATAAAATATATTATATCATTTTCATTCAATATCATACATGGTTACATATTCATAGAAAAGACATATAAGTTAAACGTATTCACACACACGATATATCCATATATAAGTTAAACGTACTCACCTGAAAACCAGTTTATTTCATGATGTGGAACACCAACATTATCTTCACCCGATAAGGCATCCCCTGGACTATTCCTCGATGATTGTCCAATGTTAATAGCATGATGAGAGTTTTGGGTGTCCTAAGCAGAAATTTCAATTTAGTACCAATAATGCATAGTTTCATATATTTACCCAACATGGAGTTATATACATACCTCTTGTCTCGGTTGATGTTGAGGCGTCGAGAATGCATTGAAGTTAAAGTTCAATACAGGCGGCGAAGGAGGTGGATTTCCTGAAGACGTTGCTAGAGCATAATCCTGCCAACAAGAGTGTTACCATTTGACTACTATGAACATCTCAAATTTAACACAAATGTCAATTAATTTTTACCTGCATCCATTGTGCCATGGCCGTGAATCCTGTATGCATAGCATTCCGCATATCTCGGTTCTCATCCCGCACGCTCGCAAGCTCACGTCTCAACTCTTCATCGCTTTGCCTCGCAGAAGAAGAAGCATTGCTTGAAGTGCCAAATGGGGCAGAAGTCAAGCGCACATTCCTATCATCAAATGCACCATCAAGAAGCGCATAACGGCCATGAGGCTTCCCACCCGTATTCTGGTACATCAATTGTGCATCAAAATTCCCATGCAGCTAATTAACATCAGGTCCATGCTTTTCTTGGTATGCATCTCGATACTTCCCCTGGAAAGGTATGAAAACATTGAAATGCCACAACTAGTCTGAAAAACAAAATTAGCTATGTGTTAGTGCTACGCACCAAGTTCATCTGGACATGTGGGTTAGTGACAGGTGGAATCTCAGAACCCTCAAAGTTTTGCATGTCTTGCATCGAAACCCCCCATGAACAGCATAGCCTCTAAAGGTGTCACAGGTCTTTGAAACCTCCTCTCCTGCAACAAAACAAGGAAACTGTATTAAATCCGAATGTCAGAAACGATGGTTTGAAAATACAAAGACTTTCTGTTACCATTTCCTGCTGGGTTCGACTAATAGAACTAGATCCACCTCGGTTTACCCTTGCCCCTGAAGTGGCACGAAGATTCCGCTTCATTTCACTTACACGCTGCCATGCTGGATCACACCATTGTGTAATGAGATGCCCCCAAGCCTCGTCATCGATCCATGCAGGTTTGACTTGCTCATACTCAGCAGCAGTGAGAAACAATGGATTCTCTCTTGTGTCAATGTCTTCATCTTCACACACATCCTTGTAGTACTTGGTCACAGCTGCTACTCGAGTGTTGTACATTAGTCGCCAAAGATGGTATTGGCAAGCCGCCTCTAAAGTTGCCTCCCATCTCACCCTAGTGTCACTCGGGTAACCTTCACCTTCAGGATATGTGTACCGAGCCTGCATTCCATAGACTTATAAAGAACATAACACGTCTACCAATGTCATATTTGCAAATAACTTACACGGAAATCTTTCTTGACACGATCTGCCATTGTATCACCTGTTTCACCAACAGCATACCAATGTCTCCATTTTGTAGCTGCTACGATAGCTGGAGGACTTAATGTCATATCTTGCACAGTTTGTGGATAGTGATAGCGCAACAAAGGCTGCAACACAGTGTTTGGTCCACGTGGCTTCCCGACAAATACACTATGTTTCCATTGCCTAGAACCATATTCAAGATGGCAAGATTATATGGATGTGAGAATTAATTACATGATGACACATAGCAAAACTCACCTTTTTCCTGCTGATACTATCACCTCCCTCCCTGCAGGCGTGGGAGGAAGTGGAGGGATTGAATTTTGCCCCCGTGACTTGCGGACTACAAGATTTGTGCCCGCCTGGACTTCTTCTTCCCCTGTGTACTCAGGATCCTCAGCCTGTGTTCCCTCTTCCTCAACATGTGCTTCCTCTTCCTCTGCATCTTGTGCTTCCTCTTGTGTAGCCTGTCTAGATGAGGATGCCCTACCTTCAGATCGCTTTAGTTTTTGTAAGAAATTTTTCTTCAACTTATGCCTGCATTAGTTTAAATGTTAGTGACAGATCATATATGCAATAAAATCAATAATGCCATGAAAGAATATAAGTGTAATGTAATTAAAATCAATATTGTACCATATCATCTATTCATTGTCATCATCATAATCTGGTTCACTAGCATTAGAGCTAGAATCAGTGAAGGTATCAGAATCACACTCTTCGTCTGAATGAGATTCTACTTCTACACCAGTAGAAACATTCCGTAATATTGTAAGATCTTTCTCATTGCATATTGTATCCGCTTCATTCGAGACATAAACGACATCCAACTCATCTCCTAGATCGATAGCGAATGTGCCGCTTAACCCTTCCTCCTGAAAGAACTCGGTGGTCGTACTAATTGGAGCTTGATTAATGAAATGTGACATGTCTCGTTTTGCGACATGACAGACCACCCACCAATCTTTCAAGTCAATCTTCTTGACTTGTTTTATTTTGGGACCTGACATATCTCGTTTAGGGACCTTACATGGGTACGGGGTGTAGTATACTTGAGAGCACTGATAAGGTAGAACAAATGGCTCAAAGACAGAATGTTTTGATGTATGTTTGATCTCAACCAAACCAATATTTGGAGAGCGCCGCACACCGGCTGTTGGATTGAACCAATGACAATCGAATAAAACTAAGTTGAAATGTTTATCACCAGGGAATGTCACTTCGATGATATCTTCAGTTATACCGTAGTATTCGATCTTGGAACTACCCTCTCCAGAGCTAGTATAGACACCACTGTTAACTGTAGTCAAATTTGCCTTTTGCCGCTCATACTTTGCAGAATGGAATCTAAATCCATTGATATCATATCCATTAACTGATGTCACCTGGATCCGACATGTACGAGAAATCTGCTTTAAGTCGTGATGGACGCTTGGAGTTTTCATGCACTACGAAAATATGAAAAAGGGAGTAAAAAATCTATCTAATTTATTCTGTAATCAATGGAAGGTTGTTCACTTACATATTTTCAGAACCAGTCAATGAAATTGGGATGTCCAGCCCCGACACCATCTTTCCTTAACCTATCTAGTTCAGTAGCAGATGGTTGTCGCCTACCAGGCCAGACCATTTTATCATATTGGCTATCAAATAAATTAACAAATATATTAGTATACATGTGTTTGTGCTTGTGTATATGTAAATTAACAAAATTGAGACAGTTACTCAACAAAATCATCCATTTCCAATGTGTTTGTGTATATGTAAATCATTATTGCTTTATGCTCCTCCGGTGTCAGCATACGAGAGCCATTGTTCCCTTGTTTCCGTCCTGGGACTTGCATAGTGCTAAGTGTGCAATTTGGAGTACTGTTGACTTCATACCCATCATCATATCGTGGCCGCTTATTTCTAGAAGACTGAACTTCACTTGAGAAATATAACGATACGAAGTTTGATATCTCTTCTGCAATATAAGCCTCCACAATGCATCCTTCCACTCTAGCCTTGTTTTTTTACCCGTTTCTTAACATGCTGAAGAGCCCTACACATGTAAATCGGGATATTTAGCCATCCCACCACGCGAGAATAGTTTACAAAGTACGGACATCTTACCTTTCGAATGGATACATCCACCGATATTGAACAGGTCCACCCACACGTGCTTCATATGGTAAATGGATAACCATGTGCATCATGCATGTGAAAAAACCTGGCGGAAATATTTTCTCAAATTTGCACAAAAGAACAGGTATCTCATCTTCCAATTCCCTCATTCTTTGTGGATCGATTTCCTTGGCACACAATTGCCTAAAAAAGTAGCTCAACTCAGCCAGCGAGATCCACACGCTCTCTGGAAGAAATCCATGGAAAGCTATCGGCATGAGAACCTCAATGAAGATGTGAAAATCATGAATTTTCATCCCATTCACACGGAGTTGTTGAAGGTTGACTCCCCGTCTAATGTTTGCTGCATACATATCTGGAAACTTCAACTCTTTCATCCATTGCAGAACTAGTATTTTTTCTGATCTATTTAAGCAGAAAGCCGCCTTTGGCTTTTCCCAAGTACCGTTAGATTTCTCCTTCAAATGATAGCTTGGACGATCGCACAACTCTGCAAGGTCTAGTCGGGCCTTTACATATCCTTAGTTCGATCAGCAATATCAATGCACGTGGACCAAAACATTTCTGCCACATTTTTCTCTGTATGCATGACATCAACATTGTGACGCAACAAGAGTTTTTCAAAGTATGGCAAGCTCCAGAAGCCTGGTACGTGGGTCCAATTATGTGTCTCCGAGAAACCTTCAAATTGGTGTTTCTGTTTACTATGGTTTGGTACTAGATCTAGAAGCTGCCTATGAATTTGGACACCTGTCAAACGAGGTGGAGGGGGATCAAACACCTGTGTACGCTTCCGGAATTCCTTTTGACTCCGTCTGAATGGGTGTTCAGCTTTAAGAAATTGTCGATGACAGTCAAACCAGCAGTACTTTTTACCATTCCTCAACCATAATGCAGACAAGTTTCCCAAACAAACTGGACATGCCAATTTCCCATGTGTGCTGTGTCCAGATACCATTCCAAGAGCAGGGAAATCATTAATGGACCATAGATAGCATGCTCGCATGTTGAATGCCTGTCTCGAAGATCTATCATATGTTACAACTCCATCCCATAACTTATGTAGATCATCATACAGAGGTTGCATGTATATGTCAATATTTTTGCCAGGATGCTCTGGACCAGGAATAATTAGAGTGAGAAACACGTATTCCTTCTTCATGCAGTGTGTCGGAGGTAAGTTATAAAGAACAACAAATACAGGCCAACAAGAATACGGTGCTGCGGCAAAACTAAATGGAGAGAAGCCATCTGTGCACAGACCTAACCGTACATTTCTGGATTCTACGGCAAAGTCAGGAAAGTCAAGATCAAACTGTCTCCAGGCTTCACCATCAGACGGGTGTACCATCATGTCAGGTTTATCTCTATGTCCATCTCTATGCCATCGCATGAGTGCAGCAGTGTTGGCATCCATATAGCACCTTTGAAGTCGAGGAATGAGTGGAAGATAGCGCAAAATTTTTCTTGCAACTGGTTTTCGACGACTTGTTCCGGAATCATTCTCCACCTGCACGTACCGTGCTTCTACACACACATCGCATTTTGTCTTTTCAATGTTATCCTTCCAGAATAGCATACATCTTTTTATGCAAGCATCAATCTTGTTGTACGACATACCTACACCACTTAACAGTCGTTTAGACTCGTTAAATGTCCGAGGCATTTTTGAATCCGACGTGACCGGTAGAAGATCATGCATTAGACTGAGATTTACATCATATGCAGCATTTGAAAGGTTGTACTGAGATTTCATAGACATCAAACGAGAAACTACGGAGAGTACAGTTTCATTAGTGTCTTTATGGACCGGCTGCATGGTGGACTCGACCAATTTGAAGAAAGAATCTGCTGCAATAGATGCGTTTGTGTACTCTGTTGCTTCATGAGCCTCCCTGACATCTTCCAGCATGTCACTCATGTGGTGAGATTCATCGACCTCCTCATGTTGACGAGACCGAACAGATGGTCTTGCCTCTCCATGTGAAGTCCACACGAGGTATTCAGGTGTAAAACCATTCTTCACTAAATGACCTGATACAGTTTGGAGATCTTGTTTCTTGTAATTTCCACATGTCCGACAAGGGCAACTAGACAACATTTGATTAGAGTTTGGCCCAGGAAAAGCAATATGTCGGGACCCCGAATTTGCAAATCCGGACCCTCTGTGTATTCAGCACTAGTCTAGGAACGCGCTAGTGCACACAGTCTTAACATCGGTAAATATCACAATCATACCAATCGATATTATCAAAGTACTTTATTTAAATAACCAAAGTGGTTACTTGACCTTATGGCCAAGTTACAAATATATGCCTTGCAAGGCGGAACTTATTAAAAGAGAAATAACTGCAGCGGAAAAAATCAAATAAACTTCGTGGCGCCATCCGGATACCACAGCAATCGATCGGGCTCGCATCCCTAAGTAGTCGGGTCCTCTTGGAGTTCCTCCTCCAATGCTGGCGTAATCTCCTCTTCAACTGGTATTGTGTTGAGGCAAGGGTGAGTACTTGGTACTCAAAGCAAGTCATGCAGAATGCAAGCTAATATACTATATGCATGGCTTGGTACAAAGGAATAGCTTAAGGTATATTTATGCGGTAAACATTTGACAAGTAATATAAGTAGATTCAAAGCAAGAAAAACAAGTAAAGCATAAATAACTTTTCAAGAAGTTTAAATAACATTTTTCCCCATCCTAACCCATATTTCCATCATCTTCCTTGTTAAACCAACCCAACTTTTCAAATCCAAGTTATTTTCAGAAAATCTAACCCTTGACTGTAATTCCAGAGCATTGTCGATCACAGTGGACTCGGCTATTCAAATAGATTCTACACTCTGCAGAGGTTATGCACTTTACCCACAAGATACAATCCACTCACCACGTCGGTACCGTGAATCGCCATACAAGAGTATGCGAATGAGCGATCATAACAAAGCCTTCTAAGCCTCAAACAACACAGGTGGTCCTCTCCCAGACGTGCTCTACACCATCCCTTCCCTTAGCCAAGGCGAAGTATGGGACCAACACACCGTTAGATGGGTACTGCCACACCCACGATACGCCTCCCCGCACAATCACACAAAAGGTGTAATCGACACCTGAGGCTCCACAAGTGAGTCCTTAGCGACTTAGTCAACTAGGGCCGTCCCATTCCAGCCATGTGGTTGCAAGTATGACCAGTTCAAAGGCTTGCAAGGTTAAGTCCTTAGAGTGACCAGGGCAAGACTACCCAAAACCAAATCAACACTCCCAATGCCACACTGCCCACCTGATTACTCTTGCCACATGCCCCTGGCCGAAATCGTTTATCAAACCCCGCTTGATTACCATGCACCACGTCTGTCAACATCACATGATACTTTTCCAAAACAGGTTCAATATATCATTAAGTCCATATTAGCATTTGATTGTCCAAAAGCATGTCATGAGCACGTAGCAGGTCTAAGCAGCATACTACAACGGTCTAAACCCATGTTGGCAATTTAATAATGTCCAACTAGTAAACCACAACTAGGGTGACAAAAGGGTCATGGCACATACTTAAGTAATCAAGGTGTCATATATCAAATTGGTATTTATCTAACCCTGTGTTTAAACAAAGTATCTTTCTAATTGAACTAGCATGCAATAGTTTAAATCAAAATAGATTTCGAAATAGGATCAATATGGTCAAAGCACAACTTGCCTTCAAAAAGCACTTGCTCTTGGTCTTGAGTTGGATCCTGAGTCGATACTTCTCCTTCGAATCCCTCCGGCACTTCAACGTCTACTCGTAAAGCGTGCAAATAGCAAATACACAAATAAACACTATGCAAAAAGATCCCAAAACTCCAAATAAAATCCATAAACAGAGAGAACATAATTTTCTGGATTTTTAGAAACTGGAATCGTCAAATTTGGAGTTAAAACACAAAAGTTATGATTATTTAAAGTTTAAATAATCAATTAAATAATATTACAGAGAAAAACTTTAGTCCAAAAATTAAATAAAATTCATATTTAGGTAGATCTTAATTTTATACAAATTTAGAAATTTGAATCGCTCAAATCGGAGTTGAAACGCAAAAGTTATAAGCGTTTGAAGTTTGAATCTAAATTTGAAATCATTATTCGAATTAATAAATCATTTTCTTTTTCGGAAATTAATTATTGCGTCAGCATGGACACGTGGCAGCTCCTGATTGGCCTGGCGACGCCACCGGTCCATGGGCTCGGTCCACGCTCGGCTCGGGTCCACGGTGGACTCGGTCCACGGCTCACGTGACTGACATGTGGGCCCCACCGCCCGGGTTTCACGCCGCTGCGTGGCGCGGCCGACACGTGGGCCCTTCGACTCGGGTCCCGCGTGTCAGAGACACGCTCCCCACGCGCGTGGGCGCGGCTGAGCACACGTGGCACAATCTCGGCCGTTGATTTGAAAATCAACGGTCCAGATTGGATCTAGACCTCACGTTCAAAACTACACGGTTGATCCGGGCCGTTCGATCTAGATCGGACGGTCCAGATCTAACCCTAAAGCTACAACACAACTAACCACGACCGTACGATCTAAATCTAACGGTTGAAACCTAATCAGAGACGGAAACAGTAACGGGCGACGTGGCCTCACCTCGTGCGTTGGATCTTGATCCAACGGTGCACCGAAGCTTCGCGAGCGGCGATGGCTTGCGGCGGCGTTGCCGCCGGCCGAGGACGGCGACCACCCTAACGGCGCCGGGCGTCTCGCCAAGTGAGTGCACCACAGTGCGCCTCGATGCAAGGTTCTCGATCCGGGCTTGAAGGCGGCGGAGGATGACGAACGGCCGGAAACGAAGAAAACCCGTGGCGGCACTCCCCAAACTTCGCGAAATCGCGAGGCGACGCGGCGGCTTGGGCGTTGGAAACTAGGGCAATAAGCGCGCACGAGCAGCGATCCTCGGGCGATATCACGCCTTAAATAGCCTCGGCGGCGTACTGCAGCGGAAACCTAATCGGACGCGGCGGCTACGCGGCGAGTCCACTTTCGATTCACGGAAGACGACGAAATCGTGGCCGCCCACGTGTCGCGCTCAACGGCCCACGATCGCCTGGCGCGATCGGGTCCGGTCCGGACACGGCTTTCGGTCGAGTCGGCGGATCTCGGCCGTTGGATCTTGATCCAACGGTTGGGATCGATTAGGTTAGGAGTGGGTTCGGTCGAGTCAATCGGCTCGGTCGGACTCGAGTCCGACTTCGGTCGGATGAACAAGTACTTGACCCGAGTTGGATTTTCCAGCGATTTAATATTTAAAATAATTCCCGATAATTCATTTAATTCATTAAAAATAGCAAATGACTCGAGAAAAATTCCAGAAAAATTCTGGAAAATATTTTGGATCATTTTGGACTCAAATAAAA
This sequence comes from Rhipidocladum racemiflorum, assembly GCA_036346355.1. Lineage (NCBI taxonomy): Eukaryota > Viridiplantae > Streptophyta > Magnoliopsida > Poales > Poaceae > Rhipidocladum > Rhipidocladum racemiflorum. Next base: position 31,033,386 of record CM070571.1, read on the forward strand.
TATTTCCAACAAAAATTTATTTGCAAATTTAAATTCTTTAATTATTTCAAAATGGAATAAATTCAAATAAATTCCAAATAAATCCAAATAAATTCCGAAAATTCCAAAATTCACCAAAGTGCCAAATCACACATGAATTTAAGAAAAGCAAAATTTTGGGATGTTACAAACCTCCCTTAATAGAATCTCGTCCCTAGATTCAGGGCTTACTAAAGGAATAGGTTTGGAAATTCTTTCTTCAAATCCTCCTCGCGCTCCCAAGTCGCTTCACTTTCTTCATGGTTGCTCCATCGAACTCTCTGAGAAGCGGGTTGACTTGTTTCTAGTTTCTCGATCCATTGTGTCTAGAATCCTCACGGGATGCTCCTTATAAGTCAAATCTTCTTGCAACTCAATTGACTCTAGCGATGTCTGCTCTCGTGAACTCGGAGACACTTCTTTAATCGGGACACATGGAATACATCATGTACTCCTGCTAACGATTGTGGCAACTCCAGGTGATAAGCAACTTCGCCTCTGTGCTCAAAATCTTAAATGGTCCAACATAACGGGTGCGAGTTTCCCTTTGGCATGGAACCTCTTAACTCCCCGAGAGGCGTAACTCGAGGTATACAAAGTCTTACGGTTCAAAACTCAAATCTCGGCGACGATTGTCGGCATAACTCTTCTGGCCGAGATTGGGCTATCTTCAACCTTTCCCTAATTATGGCGATCTGCTTCTTCACCTCTTGAAGAATATCAGGCCCAAAGACACGGCGCCACGGTCTCATTCCAATTCAATGGCGTCCGACAGGTCGACCATACAAAGGCCTCAAAAGGTGACATCTCAGAACTAGCCTGATAACTATTGTTGTAACTAAACTCGGCATACGGCAAACTCTTATCCCAAGAGGTAGCATAAGCTAATGCACAAGCTCTTAGCATATCCTCCAGAATCTCGGTTGACTCTTTCTGGTCTGTCCATCCGTCTCATGGATGATAAGTCAGATCTTGAAGTTCAAACGGGTCCCCATGGCTTCATGCAACTTATTCCGTAACCTTGAGGTAAATTGGGTACCTCTGTCCGATACAATCCTCTTTGGCACTCCGTGCAAACAAACAATCTGATCATGTACAACTCTGCTAACTTATCTCCCGAGTAAGTGGTCTTCACGGGATAAAATGGGCTACTTTAGTCAAGCGATCCACTATAACCCATATGGAGTCATAACCTCCTTGAGTCTTCGGCAAACCGGTAATGAAATCCATTCCGATTTCCTCCCACTTCCACTCGGAGTATTTTCAGTAATTTGTAGCAATCCTGCTGGTCTCGATGCATTGCCTTGACTCTCTGGCATACGCCGCACAATGCAACATGCTCGGCAACTTCACGTTTCATACTCGGCCACCGAATCTCTCCTTCAGATCCTCGATACATCTTGGCGCTTCCAGATGAATCGAGTACTTAGAGTCATGGGCTTCTTCCGTAATCGCTTGCTTTAACTCCTTTTGTTAGGCACACAAATGCGATCCTTCATCCATAACGTGCCTTGCTCGTCTAGCTTGAAATCCTCTGCCTTGCCTTCCTCCTTTTGGACTTAATCCTACGGATCTTGTCATCATCCTTCGCCCTTCTCGGATCTCGGTCCTCTAAAGTAGGCTTTACTTCCAAGGCGGCCAAGAATCCGCTAGGTACAACCTCAATCTTCATTTTCAAAATCCTCACATAACTCATCCCGACTTGTGGCTAGCAACGTACTCACGGTATGGCTCTTCCGACTCGAGCATCGGCCACTACGTTGGCCTTCCCGGATGGTAATGGATTCCAACATTATAGTCCTTGATCAACTCTAGCCATCTCCTTTGCCTCATATTCAGATCTCGACCGGGTGAATATGTACTTAAGGCTCTTATGATCCGTATATACCTCACATCTGTTTCCAATCGATAGTGACGCCATATCTTCAAAGCATGCACTACTACGGCTAACTCTAGGTCATGTGTCGGATAATTTTCCTCATGCGGCCTCAATCGCCTTGATGCATAAGCGGCGACCTTTCCATTCTGCATCAAGACACATCCAAGTCCTTGGCGCGATGCGTCACAATAAATATCGAAGCTTTGAGCAACATCCGGTAGAACTAACACGGTCTTGATGTCAATCGCTTCTTCACTCTGAAATCCTTCCTCACATTCTCAAGCGTCCATGCAAACTTCTTTTCCTTCTTCAGCAATTGCGTAAGAGGTTTCGCAATTGTCGAAAAGCCTTCGATGAAACGGCGGTAATATCCTGCCATTCCAAGGAAACTCCGAATGCGGGTCACCGTCTTTGGTTGTTCCCAATGTAACACGCCTTCTACTTTGCTTGGGTCTCTGGCGACTCCTTCTGCAGTCATTACATGTCCAAGAAACTCCACCTTGTCCTTCCAAAAATCACACTTGCCGAACTTGGCGAAAAGTTGCTTTGTTCCTCGGCTTTTCCAAAACTCGCCTTAAGTGTTCGGCATGTTCATCCTCTGTCTTGGAGTAGACCAGGATATCGTCTATGAACACGACGACAAACTTGTCCAAATATTCCATGAACACCTTATTCATCATATTCATGAAATAAGTTGGCGCATTTGTCAGTCCAAAGGACATAATCAGAACTCGTAATGTCCATATCTTGACGAGAATGCGATCTTGAATATCTTCCGATCGGATCTTCAATCGATGGTATCCCGATCTCGAGATCAATCTTGGAGAAAACTCCGGCTCCTCTTAATCGATCAAACAAATCATCAATCCTGGGTAGCGGATACTTATTTTTCACGGTGACTTCATTGAGTGCACGGTAATCAATGCACATCCTGAAACTCCCGTCCTTCTTCTTGACAAACAAAACTGGTGCTCCCCACGGCGACGACCTTGGTCTGATAAATCCTTTCTCCATTAACTCTTCCATTTGTTTCTTCATCTCTACCAACTCCTCGGTAGACATCCGATAGGGTCTCTTTGCTATCGGTCTTTGTGCAGTACAAGTTCTATCACAAACTCTATGTCCCTGTCTCGGCATACCGTAGATCTTCGGGAAAACATCGGGTACTCACTCACTACCGGACATCCTCTATGCTGATTGCCTTGGTACTGTTAACCATCAATCGTCCATCTCTAATCTGCAGTGGCTTGAAATTCCACTTTCTTCCCACACTGCTCTCAATCGAGATAGTCCTTCGTCCACAATCCAATACACCTTGTGCTTGGATAACCAATCCATTCCCAATATAACATCTAAGGTCCAGGTCTCCAAAATTATAAGGTTTGCTAGGAACTCTATTCCATCTATTAGTATTCTCACCGGAACATCCTACTTCCGTTCGGAGTTCGGAACCAGGGGTTTGAACTAAAAGAATGAACTTAAGTCTTGCAATCCTTAAATCATTTCTAGTAGCAAAGCCTTGCGAAACAAACGAATGCGAAGCTCAGTCAAACAAAAGCTGTGTACCTTGAGTTAACAAGTAACTTACCCAAGATCTGACGTCCGTAGCATTCTGCAGTGCATCTGCGGTGACATGGTTGACTCGGCCTCTCACCACGTCCTGGGGTGTGGCTCCTGATCTGGCGTCCTAGCTGGGTGGTTCCTAGGTTGAAGCGAATCGGGTCGCTCTGCTGCCTTCTTCTGACAATCATGGCAAAGTGTCCTGGCTCGTTGCGATTGTAACAGCGTCTCACTGTTCCTTCTTGTTGCCGGGGTAGCGTTTCTAGCGGGGTGGGTGCAGTAGTTTTGATTGGCAGGTCTTGGTCTTTGGGGAGGGTGTCCTTGTTGCATTCTGTGGTTGGAATCAAGAATTGATTTGGTGCAACTCTCAAGCGCTGCTATGCGTTCCCCGACGTGATCCTTCTTTGTTGCATCCTGCGCTTCTGTTCTCATCCAGTTCCTTGCGCTTGTCCTCAAGAATAAGCGCCTTATTCACCAACTCTTGGAAATCTGGAAAGGTGTGGGTGATCAATCCTACTTGCAATCCTGAGTTAAGTCCCTTCATGAAACGAGACTGTCTGGATTTATCTGTCGCTACATCCTCAGGTGCGTAGCGTGCTAACTGCGTGAACTTGTTCAGGTAGTCGACCCAGTGATTACCTTGCTTCAGTGCTCTGAACTCTTCCTTCTTAAGGTCCATAATTCCTTCAGGCACGTGATACTGTCGGAATGCAGCTGTGAACTCTTCCCAAGTGATATCTTGAGGGTTCTCCTGCGTGGCACAGAAGTTCTCCCACCATTCGGCGGCTGTTCCTTCCAACTGATGAGAAGCGTAAAGTACCTTCTCATTTCCTATGCATTGAGCTATGTGTAGCTTCCTCTCAATTGATCTTAACCAATCATCGGCCTCTAATGGATTGGCATTCCCAGAGAAAGTGGGTGGGTGAGTCCTCATGAACTCTGACAGTCTTGTATTCTGGCGTGGTCCTTGATTAACTTGATTAGCAAAGTGGCCTGGCAAAGGACGTGCTGCATTTGTTGCATCATAGCATGCATCAACTGGTCTGAGCAGCAAGAAATGCTCCAAAATTCTGCACATCCAAAGGGCGGTCTTTGGTGCTCCATCATTGGGGTTTTCTGTTGGGCGAGATCCACTCCCATTGCTTCCAAAGTTCCCACGGGTGTTCACCATCTGTCGATTTGCTCTAGGTTTAGAGATGAGAGGGAAACAAGAATAGACAAGTAATATGGAACTTATGTGGGCGAAAGGGGTAACTTTAAGGTCCATCTTTATTATTAATAACTTGGTATGGCTGCTTACAATGCCTAAGGGCCTTGCAACACATACTGCACACTCAGCAAACAAAGCAAATCCAAATCGAACTAACTCTGGAGTCTAACGCCTAAAGGGTGACTCTTTATTCTATGACGCGACTCGGCGAAGGAGTCTCACTATAGAACCTATGCTCACTCATCGAGAAAACCTCCACGGCCTGGGTACGGGTGCTGTGGCATAGGCGCGAAACGATCGCCATGTCCAAAGAATCGTGTCCTCTGTGGTAGTCGAAGAAGCGATGTCCTCATCGAGATCGACTCCTCCGGATCTGGCTCGTGTAGCTCGAAATCTTGGTTAGTGCAGTCCGTACAAAGTCATCTCCAACTCGTCAATCCTTCGCAGAAGATGTGCCACATACTCTTGAGCTTCCCGCCATCTGTTCTTCTCCGTCGTGATCTCCTTGCGGGCCTTCTGTAGCTCCTTGCTTGTATTATCTAGTACATCCTCCTGGGCGACGACAAATCGTGCCAAGCGTATGTAACCGTGGCATCCTCATCCTGAATCTCCTTCGGTCGAGAAGGTTATCGCTGCGCCGGATGGTAACGGAACAACGTACTCTCAATTCTCTGGCGTAGAATACGGGTAATGTGCCGCATTGCTCGTCGTGATACTTCTTGGATACCCATCTCGCATTGTAGATCTCCTGGCGGTCAAAGGTGTGTATCGGGCGATTGCCTGGGCCCTTCTTCCTAGCAGGTACCTCAATCCTCACGTCACCAGCCTTGATCAATCCTGCTTGTCTGATCACTTCCACTTGGTATTGGGGTTTCTCAAAATCTCCGAGAGTCTGTAGCATATGCCAAAGTTCCGCGGCGTGACCAACTCCCAGATCAACGTAGTTGAACTCTTCCTCCATCTGTCACAAGCATGCTTTACGTAAGAACTCGGAATTTTTTTTAAATTGTGACAAGGTAAGGGAAAATTTCAGCAAGAGACGAGAAAAGAGAGAAGGGGATAAGTCGAGATGTCATTTCTTGTCTTCACAAATTTTCAGATTTAGAAAATAGGTTTTATCCTCACTACGACCATTCTAGCTTAGGGTTGAGCCTACAGTCAAGTATGGCTCTGATACCACCTCTGTCGGGACCCCGAATTTGCAAATCCGGACCCTCTGTGTATTCAGCACTAGTCCAGGAACGCGCTAGTGCACACAGTCTTAACATCGGTAAATATCACAATCATACCAATCGATATTATCAAAGTACTTTATTTAAATAACCAAAGTGGTTACTTGACCTTATGGCCAAGTTACAAATATATGCCTTGCAAGGCGGAACTTATTAAAAGAGAAATAACTGCAGCGGAAAAATCAAATAAACTTCGTGGCGCCATCCAGTATACCACAGTAACCGACCGGGCTCGCATCCCTAAGTAGTCGGGTCCTCTTGGAGTTCCTCCTCCAAAGTGGCGTAATCTCCTCTTCAATCGGTATTGTGTTGAGGCAAGGGTGAGTACTTGGTACTCGAGAAGTCATGCACAGAATGCAAGCTAATATACTATATGCATGGCTTGGTACAAAGGAATAGCTTAAGGTATATTTGCGGTAAACAGCATTTGACAAGTAATATAAGTAGATTCGAAAGCAGTAAAAACAAGTAAAGCATAAATAACTTTTCAAGAAGTTTAAATAACATTTTTCCCCATCCTAACCCATATTTCCATCATCTTCCTTGTTAAACCAACCCAACTTTTCAAATCCAAGTTATTTTCAGAAAATCTAACCCTTGACTGTAATTCCCGAGCATTGTCCAGTACCGTGGACTCGGCTATTCAAATAGATTCTACACTCTGCAGAGGTTATGCACTTTACCCACAAGATACAATCCACTCACCACGTCGGTAGTGAATCGCCATACAAGAGTATGCGAATGAGCGATCATAACAAAGCCTTCGGAAGCCTCAAACAACACAGGTGGTCCTCTCCAGACGTGCTCTACACCATCCCTTCCCTTAGCCAAGGCGAAGTATGGGACCAACACACCGTTAGATGGGTACTGCCACGCCCACGATACGCCTCCGCACAATCACACAAAAGGTGTAATCGACACCCTGAGGCTCCACAAGTGAGTCCTTAGCGACTTAGTCAACTAGGGCCGTCCCATTCCAGCCATGTGGTTGCAAGTATGACCAGTTCAAAGGCTTGCAAGGTTAAGTCCTTAGAGTGACCAGGGCAAGACTACCCGAAAAACCAAATCAACACTCCCAATGCCACACTGCCCACCTGATTACTCTTGCCACATGCCCTGGCCGAAATCGTTTATCAAACCCCGCTTGATTACCATGCACCACGTCGTCAACATCACATGATACTTTTCCAAAACAGGTTCAATATATCATTAAGTCCATATTAGCATTTGATTGTCCAAAAGCATGTCATGAGCACGTAGTGTGCTCTAAGCGACATACTACAACGGTCTAAACCCATGTTGGCAATTTAATAATGTCCAACTAGTAAACCACAACTAGGGTGACAAAAGGGTCATGGCACATACTTAAGTAATCAAGGTGTCATATATCAAATTGGTATTTATCTAACCCCTGTGTTTAAACAAAGTATCTTTCTAATTGAACTAGCATGCAATAGTTTAAATCAAAATAGATTTCGAAATAGGATCAATATGGTCAAAGCACAACTTGCCTTCAAAAAGCACTTGCTCTTGGTCTTGAGTTGGATCCTGAGTCGATACTTCTCCTTCGAATCCCTCCCAAGACTTCAACGTCTACTCGTAAAGCGTGCAAATAGCAAATACACAAATAAACACTATGCAAAAAGATCCCAAAACTCCAAATAAAATCCATAAACAGAGAGAACATAATTTTCTGGATTTTTAGAAACTGGAATCGTCAAATTTGGAGTTAAAACGCAAAAGTTATGATTATTTAAAGTTTAAATAATCAATTAAATAATATTACAGAGAAAAACTTTAGTCCAAAAATTAAATAAAATTCATATTTAGGTAGATCTTAATTTTATACAAATTTAGAAATTTGAATCGCTCAAATCGGAGTTGAAACGCATAAAAGTTATAAGCGTTTGAAGTTTGAATCTAAATTTGAAATCATTATTCGAATTAATAAATCATTTTCTTTTCGAAATTAATTATTGCGTCGGCATGGACACGTGGCAGCTCTGATTGGCCTGCTGGCGTCGGCCGATCCATGGGCTCGGTCCACGCTCGGCTCGGGTCCACGGTGGACTCGGTCCACGGCTCACGTGGATCGACATGTGGGCCCCACTGCCAACAGCGGGTTTCACGCCGCTGATCGTGGCCGACACGTGGGCCCTCTGACTCGCGGGTCCCGCGTGTCATAGACACGCTCCCACGCGCGGGGGCGCGGCTGAGCACACGTGGCACAATCTCGGCCGTTGATTTGAAAATCAACGGTCGGATTGGATCTAGACCTCACGTTCAAAACTACACGGTTGATCCGGCCGTTCGATCTAGATCGGACGGTCGGATCTAACCCTAAAGCTACAACACAACTAACCACGACCGTACGATCTAAATCTAACGGTTGAAACCTAATCAGAGACGGAACCAGTAACGGGCGACGTGGCCTCACCTCGTGCGTTGGATCTTGATCCAACGGTGCCCCGAGCTTCGCGGCGGCGATGGCTTGCGGCGGCGTTATGCTGCCGGCCGAGGACGGCGACCACCCTAACGGCGCTTCGGGGCGTCTCCGGCCAAGTGAGTGCACCCCACAGGTGCGCCTCGACGCAAGGTTCTCAGATCCGGGCTTGAAGGCGGCGGAGGATGACGAACGGCGCCGGAAACGAAGAAAAACCGCGGCGGCACTCCCCAAACTTCGCGAAATCGCGAGGCGGCGGCGGCTTGGGCGTTGGAAACTAGGGCAATAGGCGCGCACGAACGGCGATCCTCGGGCGATATCCCACGCCTTAAATAGCCTCGGCGGCGTGCACTGGCGGAAACCTAATCGGACGCAGCGGCTCTGGCGGCGGAGTCGGCTTCGATTCACGGGAAGACGACGAAATCGTGGCCGTCCACGTGTCGCGCTCAACGGCCACGATCGCCTGGCGCGATCGATCGGTCCGGTCCGGACACTTTCGGTCGAGAGTCGGCGGATCTCAGCCGTTGGATCTTGATCCAACTGTTGGGATCGATTAGGGTTAGGAGTGGGTTCGGTCGAGCCAACTGGCTGGGGTCGGACTCAAGTCCGACTCGGTCGGATGAACAGTACTTGACCCGAGTTGGATTTTCCAGCGATTTAATATTTAAAATAATTCCCAGTAATTCATTTAATTCATTAAAAATAGCAAATGACTCAGAAAAATTCCAGAAAAATTCTGGAAAATATTTTGGATCATTTTGGACTCAAATAAAATATTTCCAACAAAAATTTATTTGCAAATTTAAATTCTTTAATTATTTCAAAATGGAATAAATTCAAATAAATTCCAAATAAATCCAAATAAATTCCAGAAAATTCCAAAAATTCACCAAAGTGCCAAATCACACATGAATTTAAGAAAAGCAAAATTTTGGGATGTTACACAATACTAAGAAACTCTTTTGTTTTTCTAAACCAATTAATATTTGGTCTCCCATTCTCCCAATCCGTATACATCCATGAGCGATCTTCAGCCATTGTTTTTTTTACTTTCTATGATATAATAAAAGAATATCACTATAAAAAAAGAACACAAGTGTTATGTTGACATACACAAACATACACCAACTATTTCTTAATATGTTCATGTTTCATCATAATAAAACAAATATATATAATGCCAAAAGTAAAGTTTAAATTAGTATTCATTAACTTACATTGTTCCTGAAAGCAGAACAACACTACAGCAAGGTTACGCCGAGTGCACTCTCGGGGACAACACTAGAGCAAAGCTATGCCGAGTGCACTCTCAGGGACTCACCTAGAAAGCACCCAAAGCAAACACGTTCAATAATATATGACGGCATCCACATGGTCCAGTAATCAAAATTTTTATACGTTCAATAATATATGACGGCATCCACATGGTCCAGTAATCAAAATTTTTATACATACTCACAGGCTCAAAGTCGAAACAAATACCTTTGCATGTCAGCTAACATTTTTTAGCGCAAACTACCTCTAACTTCCCTAGATGAATAACCAATTCATTCTTTTGCAAAGCATTCTGACATCCCTTTCTGCACTATAGTATTGCACAAAGCTTTTGCAAGTTCAAGTGACAAAGCTTTTGCTTACTAAATATGAACACAGCATCTAGTATTGCATCCATATTTGTCATCTATATCATGAACATGAACAAATCTAACATCCATATCGCGAAAAAATCTAACGAAATGAAAAGAATGACAAACATATAATCTTGGCTATAGCTTCTGTATCACCTCCAAAATGCTAAAAACCTCATCAAGAATCACCGGACGCAGAGCAGGGAGGGAGGTCGGACGGGCGGAGGTCCGGGCCGCGGTGGCAGAGGGAGGACGTCGGGCCATCGGCGGCGGTAGAGAAGGGCGGCGACGGCCGGTGCGGGGCGGGGGCGCCTGGGCTGGGCGGGAGAGAAGAGAGGCGGCGCGACAGCGGCTGGACAGGAGGGAGGCCACGGCGGCTGGAGATGAGGCAAGCCGTGGCGGCGCGGCAGCTGGAGAGGAGGGGGGCGGCAGCGCGGTGGCTGGAGAGGAGGCCGAGGCGGGCGCGGCATTCTGGAGCGTGCAAGCAGCGGCGGTGCGGCGGCTGGAGAGGAGGTGGGCTGCGGCGGTAGACGCGGTGGGCGGCGACTGGAGAGGAGGTGGGCGGCGGGGCGGCGGCTGGAGAGGAGGCCGGGGAGGGCGCAGGAGGTGATTTGGGGCTGGAGCCATTGGTGGGGTAATTACGGGATTGACCCCGAGTGCACTCTCGGGAAAAGTGTATACCGAGTGCCAACTCGGAAAAAACAATGGTAAGCCGAGTGCCCTCTCGGACTAGAGTCCGCTCATCGCCAAGTGCCCTCTCGGCATAGCTGAGTCGGCGCGAATTTTTTGACAATGTGCAATATGCTGGTTGCCCTAGTCGATTTTTTCTGCGAGTGTACTCTCGGTATAGAGTAGAGCCAAGTGCCCTCTCGGTATAGAGTAGAGCCAAGTGCCCTCTCGGTAAAGAGTTGAGCAGGTTCACTGAAGGCACTCTTGGGATAACTCTACACCGAGTGCCCACTTGGTATAGATATAGCAGTCCTTTGCTGACATGGCAGGTTGGTAATCTATACCGAGTGTACCCTCGCACTATTGTGTCATACGTGGACAAAACCATCATATTGCGAGTGCCCTCTCGGAATAGAGACAATATTTTGCGAGAGCACACTCAGAATAGATTACACTCGGTATAGGCGCATCTACACCGAGTGTACACTCGGTTTGGTATTTACACACTCGCCCCACAACAGGATTCTTGTAGTGATATCATCACAATGTGTGTGTTGGTGTTTGGGCTTGGTCGTCCGAACCCTTCACCTGAGAGATATTTCTCTCTGTAGTATGGTTAACCACACCTCCTATTGCTATAGAGTAGGGATGTGATCGGATCGGATACGGTCGAATATCATCCTATTCATATCCGTATCCGTATTTTTTATCGAATACAGAATCGAATACGAATAGTGTCGAATACAGAATCGAATACAAATTATACAGGATAATATCGGTTACGAATACAGATCGAATACAGATCGGAATCAACATGGATACGAATAATATTAGTCGAATATTTTAAAATCCAATTTCAGTTTTTTTCCAAAATCGTCCAAATTTAAATTCAAAATTCCAAAAGAAATATATTTGTATGTCTTTTTTTTGCCTTTTTATCCCTAGCTTGTCACACATGTGACTCTGTGAGTAACAATGTACCCCATTGCAATAATTGAACCAAATGATTTGCAGCTGACATATGCTGCTGAATCCTAAGTAGCCCTCCTGAAACGCCACTTGCCAATTTATGTACCATCTTTACCCAAATATCTCCAAATTAGCATCTAGCACACATGAACACATTATATCTTGTCATCCAATGCAGACCCTAGTCTCTGAAACAGTGAAACATGTTAAATTGTTAATGTGTTATTCTGAAACGTGTTATTCGGATAATATCCGTATGTCATATTCGGATATTATCCGAACAAAAACTCGGATATTCCATATCCATCGGATAATCAGTGTTCCATATCCGTATCCATATCCATGTAAATTATCTGTATCCATATCCTTATCCGAGAAATCAACTGGATATCTGTGAAACTATCCAAATCATCATCCAAATCAATTCGGTCGGTCGGTCGGTCGGAAAATATCCGTACCAGTTCCATCCCTACTATAGAGCTCCATGCCATAGGTTTGCACCGCCTCTGAGTTCCACCTGCTCATTGATACCGTGTGTTTGGTCCAACCACGTCTTTCTTCTTCCAACAGCTCGCACCTTCGTCTTTGCGTCAGCTAGATTTTGCAATCGTCTTTACTATTCCGCACATAACTGTAGTTGAGATATGATGACCTACTTTTGATGACACGATTTTCTTCTCTTGATTAGGATTTTTTTTCAGACCTCCTATTGATTGCCTTTCCTTTAGGTTTACCCATCAATCGGTGCCCTCCATTGCTCCAAATACTTTTCATGATCACCTGCCTTTTGCAAGTAACTTGCATGACTCCACCTCAAGTGATACCTCACAACTTTCGAGTTCAAGCGACCCCATAAATATTAGATTCTCCTTTAAGCCAAGAGCATACTGAACTCCAGTCAATATGCGATCTGCTCCATCATACATCTCTAATGTAATTGTTCCCACCTTAGTTATTGCATACTTATTGCAATCGGCCAAGTAAACAATTTCATGCACCGAGTATATAGATCCTTCATCAAATATCTCCCTCATCAAACAAATCTAAAAACACTAACCTGAATCTAATATTCATCTATGGGAAATATTTGACTGACTAATGACAAGTACATCGTAATCATCATTTGCTACCACTACTGAGCACACACCTTTCATTTACTTCAATCTTGGACAGTCTTTTATCATATGACCTTCCTCCTCACACAGATAGCATACATATGTGCCTTTGATCTTGCTCTTTTTCTTCTTGTAACTCTTGCTTTTGCCTACAACATCTATTGCAGTCAATGCTTAATCACCCGAGGATGAAGATTTCAATAGTTTTTTCATGGACTCTGCCTTGAATAAATATGCAACTGCTTCATTGAAGTTGAGAGTTCTTTTTCCGACGAGTATATTCACCACCAATTGCTCCCATAATGGTGGTAGAGATGATACTAGTACGACGAATTTACCGTTCTCCTCAATTTTCTCATCCACACTAATCAGTTGTGTTTTGTTGAAGACATTAAGATGGTCAATGTACCGTGTACTTTTCTCCACGCGTAATCTGCGCATTTGTCGCTTTAGTGACCATCGGTTTATTAGTGACTTTGCCATATGCAATTATTCTAAGTACTTTCATAATTTTTATGGTGAATTCTCCTTGATCACTAAGTACTCTATCTCATTAGAGAGATATAGATGGATTGTATTGACAGCCTTCTGCTCTATCACCTTCTAGTATTTAGTGGACGTATTTTCCAATTTATCCCCTTTAAGACCAGCGACTAACTCTTGCTAGATAAGGACATCTCCCACCACACGATTGTCGCACGCTGAAATTCTTTTCGTTATCAAATTTCTCTACTTGATTTCACATCGTTGACATCGATCTTGATTCTGTGCCACCTAAAGCATTACCGATCTTTTCACAAATCTAATTAATCCAATGTTGGCTTTGATACCACTTGTTACACTCTGATACCTCTTCTTATGCGCAACAACCCTCAGATTGGATTAGAGTTTTGTGAGATACAATACAAGTGTGTAAGGCCTAAAAACGAATAAGATGAATCTCATAGAGAGACCAAAGTAATAGTAATAAAGCAACCACAATTTAAGAGAAAAAAAATTTGACGAAGTCGACCAAAAAATCTTTAAGCCTAACCTTAAAAGAGGAAAACGGATTATTGCTCTTTACAAGAATCTACCGCTTAAAAATAATCTAACATCTAATCCTCTCGTGCACCTCTTGTTTTGCAAGAATTGGTTTGTTGCTTCTTTGTTGCTTAGGTTATCCATAACTACTTATAGATTTATATAGCTCCGTTAGTCCTTCTCCAAAGTAAATAGGAATACAGCACTAAAGAAGATAAGAATTATAATTCTATTAGAATTCATCTGAAATACATTTCTAAATTAAAAAAACTAGTTGTGAGTCACCGCAATTAACATGACCCACTCGTTCTGCCGAGGAACCTGTTCCACGCTGGTGTTAAAACAATTCTATTTCTACCACCAGCAACGACGGCTCTCTCTTGGCTCTTGCCTCACCAGTAGCTCGATCGTGAGTTACGGCCTGATTGCTTCAACGAGCAGTCATTAGTTTCTATGATCGCTGCCCCGTCCTCGCCTGCCGGAAACTGCGCACAAATCAGCGATGCAGCCTGCATGGCAAAAAAAGGGGAGGTAGCAGCAGGGGGAGGGGATTGCCATCATCTTTGCTTAAAGCGAAAGCTCCGTAGCGGCGGACAGCATGATTCTCGCGCTACAAAAATGCGACACCATGCTCGTTCGTTCATGCCCTCTCACCGCATTTTCCCTTCTTGAGATTGCGTTGCAGTAGTACCAGTTGGGATCGAGAGCGCCCCAGCTCCTTTCCTTTTCCAGCCTACAGCATCATGAAACCACCTGCAGGCTGCAGCTTCAGGCTCAAGGATATGTGCGTGGGCTGTGAATTCATCAACGTTGCAAACATCGGGCCAGCGTTGAGCAGGAAAGAAGTTTTCTTCTGAACGTAATGGGCGAGACTCTGAATATGCAGGTTGATCTCTTCCATGTGTTCAGTTGTAACTAAGCGTTGCTAGAGTTAATCTTGTGTCTGATCCGATTAGGATAAGGAGTCCGATTAAGACAAAGAAGTAGAATCCTATTCCGCTTCTTAGGGCTGTAGTTTGGATATAAATTCAGACGTAATCCTGAGTTTTATAAGAAAGCAAACAAGCAAGAGAGAATAAGAGCAAGAAAATAAGAAAGAATATGTTAGTTGTGTCACACCACTAAGCAAGCAAGAGAGAATAAGAGAACAGAGGCTGCCTTGTTTGCTTCCTCCACTAGAGCCAATCTGGAACTTCGATGCAACGCTGCAGCCATCAAGTGAGGTCCTTAAATATATGCAGACCCGATGTCTGCGTCAGATTATTTCAGGCAAGCGCCCGCGGTTGCTACGACGGCGATCGGGTGGGAAGATTTCCACCTGGGCTCCATGAGAATGTGACCTGCTATGACGGCAATCGGGTGCGAGAGGGCGGGCAGTGACGCCGGGCCATCTCTGGAGCCCGGCGGCGGCGAGGTTCCGGCGAGACGAATTAGCAGCAGCCGTTTTGTTGTATCGCCTTGCGAGCCCATTGTTTTTTTTTCCCCTTCTTGTCGCGGGAATGCGACACCATGGCTATGTCCCTGTCGTTTGGGCCTGGGCATATGGCTACTATTGTGTTGGGCTTGATTTGGTATGGCCGAAAGTTGGGAAGAAAACCTGTGCTTCGGTTCCGGCTTATCAACCAATGCAGCGCATTTGATCCGTAATTAACACGTTCTCCGCAGAAGAAGAAAAAACTAGGACCGGTTTGTGGCTTGTGTGTTGTGCGGTGATCAAAGCTGCTATGAGAGCTACTGTCGGAGATACAGTGCAGTAGTAGCATGTTTGCCAAATAAGATTAAAATAAGCTAGTAAATTCTGTTTTTTTTTTATGATATTGCTGATACCGAAAAATAGGATGAAGGATTGATCAAATTTAAACACACGCAAACATCGGGTTTAATTTGAGTGCGGGAGTGTCAGCCGATTTGATCCTGCAATCGGCAAGAAAAATATAAAATCTAAACGACTATCACAGCCGATTAGTTTCTCAATGATAATCTGATCTAAACAGCTATCCAAACCGATTAGACGGCATGTAATGATAAATCTAAACAGTCTGATTGAGCTGAGTCGATGATTGGTAAAGGTAGATTTTCCCAAAAAGGGCGATATGCAACAGGGTTGGAGAAAAAGCAAACATGGATAATGTAAGTCGACAATAGACAAAATTGGCGATGCGTAACTTTACTGATCAAGATGGATTACAAATAAAATATTACAAATCTAAAGAACTACTCCTTGTCAACAAAAGTAAATAAAAGTAGAGCAAGTTAATTGATTGTTGGATGTCCGTCTGTCTTGTCTGTCATCCCTTTTTTATAGCGTTTTAGGCCGATCGTATCTTTCTCCAACTCATGTAGAAATATAATTTGTATCGACCACAATATCCAAAAATAAGCTTTCACCTGAATCGATCATCTGTTTCAATCCCACATCCATTTTTAACCTTATCTTTCTAAATCGGCTACAACTACCAAATCGTCCATATCTACCAGATCCACTAAGAGCACTAAATTTTGGTGTCAACATATGGCCCCAATTTTTGGGAGATTATATGAATCTTCCAAAAAATTATTGTCATATGCTATACCATGAATTTTGCGCCTATCGACTTCGTTGATATTTCTCCTCCACTCTTTTTTCCATTTTTCCGCAATAACTTACCGCGCAAATCATGTTAACGCATGATCCCTTGCATTAACTATCATGAAATCTTTGTCAAAATTACCCACTTTTGCCACCGAGTTTGTCCTCATAAAAACCGCCATTTACCCTATCATTGTCAGTCCTTCAAGCTCTCAATCTCCCCTCTATCGGCTTCAAGCGCATTTTCCTCTACTTCATCCGTTAGCACACAATCTCATCGGCCCGAGAACAATGGAGTCAAAGTAGTTATTTCTCCCTACGCCAGATAGTGATGGTCAATACTACTTAGGTCCAGTAGGAAATCTCAACCCATCGACCGTCATAGAACAGAAAATCCCTATACTTCAATTGAACGCCCCTGAGTATAACATAGATGAATGGAATAAGAGCTTAGAGCTTGGCCGATGGCACTCAAGGGTTGGCAGGACTGGTATAATCGGCTTGCGGCGCAGAAAATGCTTGAGTGCGAGCGAATGGGAATATCGAAGTGTCTCCCTTTATCTTTAGCCGACCCAGAAGCTAATGAACCATTGGTGGCCACAGCCTGCTACTTTTGGTTGGACACTGTTAGCACCCAAAATTGAGCGACCGAGACAGAAGCGATCTTGGCACGAGTCTGAAGCGACCGGCATGAACCAAGCTGGCAAAGGGCGGTGGACAGGTGATTTAGAAGGTTACGATCCTATGGTAATCCATGGATCGGAAGGAAAGACCGAAGCCGACACGACAAGAACCAAATACGATCGTGTCCAAGATGGAAGGAAGAGTTCGAAGTTGGTACAAGCGGATGACGAGAACAAGGCGGATACGGTTAGGCTCGAGGACTACATAAAGAGGATGACAGGCTACATCAAGAGACACACATCAAACCAACCAATTAATACCTTTCTTTTTCCCTTGCATTAGGAGTAGACACTTAGCTTGTAATCTTTTTTGTAATACACGTTGATCAATACAAGTTGCGTATCGCCGGTTGTTGATCTTTGCTGCATTATGCCCTACCAGGTTCTACTTTCTCTTCGATCTTGCTGCGCATTGCCTTTTTCGGGAGAAATAGCCTTTATCCCCATCTGATCGGCTCGTAGAGTTGATTGGATTTATCAGTTACCCCGATCCGAGTTGGTTTGCTTCAGTACCTTCTAGGATCAAATAGTTACCAGGCCCCTTAGATCGATTCTTTGATCAATCTCCTTGGGGAATACGTCTCTCTTGCGGATTGCAGGATCAAATCGGCTGGCATGCTCGCGAACCAAGATCGAACCCAGCATTCTTGTGTGTTGGTGGCGATCAACCCTTTGTCACATTTTTTACGCCAACGCACCTTTGGCACGCCCAGTGGGACCCGAAGAAACCAACATGACATCAATAGGAAAGAATACTGTTCCCACGGACATCAGCCCTGATGCGATAATCGCGCTGACTATGGCCGACTTATTGCCAGAACAGCGCAAGGAGATCGAAGATCAGAAGGCGGCGTTTGAGCAGATGATGCTGAACTGCTACCAGAAGACATGGCGCGGTGCCACGCAAAAGACGGCGCTACCAATGATCAATCCTTTCGGGCGGACGCCCCCAGCACTGACAGCGGAGCTACAGTAAGCCAATATTTACCTACGCAAGCAGAATTATCGGATATGATTAATCAATCTACAAATTGTGTGTTATTGAACCAATCATCGGCCCTAGTCACCACACTTAGGCCGTTGATATCAAATAGTGTAAAGGAAGTGGCGCAAGAGCTTGTTACAACCGGATTTCTTTTTGAACCACAACAGGCCCTTCCTACATACTCGGTCTTTTCGATCGGATAGAGTGCTCAAGGCCTGAGGCCGATGGTTGAGAACAAACCATCAGTTGCAGTCACGACACCTGCACCACCACAGCCGACTATCATCTTGCCCAAGGATCCTGGGACGAGTGAGGTCAGGCAGTACCACGCTTACATAGATGGTGCTAAAGTAGGCATTACGCCCAATCCACTGCCGAATATGCAGCACCCTCACCAGGTAGTCACATACTCGGAACCCTTCATACCACTACAGGAGCCTGTGAAACACCAAGCCGTTAACCACGAGAGTTCGCAAAATCACTTGCAGCTCAGGTCGACAAACCAACCCGAGTTTGCACTCGGGGGGCATTGCCACGAACTGCCCGAGTTTGCACTCGGGGGGCATCGGCACGGTTTAGGTCGGCAAGCGCCTCCAATACAGGTTGCACCACCCATAGAGGCCGATTGGACCGACGCGATCACAACCGTTCTACGAGACCAATTTGGCATCCAACCGAGATGGCGAACTCTCGGCTACAGAAAACCCTACCCCAACTACATCGATAGGATCCCATACCCTAACGGATATCGGGTTCCTGACTTTGGTAAGTTCTCAGGGGATGACACCACCACCACTATGGAGCATGTCGGGCGCTTTTATGGTGTAATGTGGGGAAGCCGCACATTCCGACGGGTCCGGATAAAACTGTTCCCACTATCTTTGTCTGGGGCAACCTTTGCAGGAGCAGCATCCGCGCCGGCATTAGGTTCCATGGCTTAGCAAGAGGAGGAGCAGCTGCTGTCGTCGGCGACGTCAGCGTCAGTGTCAAACTCCTCCTGGGGGCGAGGGCGATGGCCTCGTCATCGGCCATTTCTTCTTCAGCGCGAAGCTCGGCCGATAATTCTTCTCGGAGAACAGAGGCGATGGCCGAGTCATCGTCCGATGAAGAATAGTAACTAGAAGAGGAGTCAGCGGAAGAAGACATGATGTAGATGGTGAAAATTACTTTGATGTGATACGGAGAGTTACGGTTTACTTGGTACTTATAGGGTAAAAGCGAGCAGCTAAATCACCATGGCGTGAAGAACAAAGCGTCCTTCGAGTAAATGCTGGCGGGATACGAAGCGAACCAACGCGGGAAGAATTATGGTGCAGCGTCCCGAGGGGATAACTGCCAGAAAGAATGATGGAGGCGATGACCTGCTAAGGCACTAACGGGTGATTTTTGGGACATACCCATGCATATCCCAAAAATGGGGGCATATGTTAGCACCCAAAATTGAGCGACCGAGACAGAAGCGATCTTGGCACGAGTCTGAAGCGACCGGCATGAACCAAGCTGGCAAAGGGCGGTGGACAGGTGATTTAGAAGGTTACGATCCTATGTTAATCCATGGATCGGAAGGAAAGACCGAAGCCGGCACGACAAGAACCAAATACAATCGTGTCCAAGATGGAAGGAAGAGTTCGAAGTTGGTACGAGCGGATGACAAGATCAAGGCGGATACGGTTAGGCTCGAGGACTATATAAAGAGGACGACGGGCTACATCAAGAGACACACATCAAACCAACCAATCAATACCTTTCTTTTTCCCTTGCATTAGGAGTAGACACTTAGCTTGTAATCTTTTTTGTAATACACGTTGATCAATACAAGTTGCGCATCGCCGGTTGTTGATCTTTGCTGCATTACGCCCTACCAGGTTCTACTTTCTCTTCGATCTTGCTGCGCATCACCTTTTTCGGGAGAAGTAGCCTTTATCCCCATCTGATCGGCTCGTAGAGTTGATTGGATTTATCAGTTACCCTGATCCGAGTTGGTTTGCTTCGTTACTGGCTAGGATCAAACAGTTATCGGGCCCCTTAGATCAATTCTTTGATCAATCTCCTTGGGGAATACGTCTCTCTTGCCGATTGCGGGATCAAATCGGCTGGCACGCTCACGAACCAAGATCGAACCCGACATTCTCGTGTGTTGGTGGCGATCAACCCTTCGTCACGTTTTTTGCGCCAACAAACACATTCAACGTTTTTCTATTTAGAACGGGTCCCATCAGCCCAACCCTAATGGACTTGGCCCAAATTTGTTGTATGAGGTTAGATGGGTACCAGATATCACCTTTCAGCGCCAAACCCCAGCACAAACTAGTCTCCACCAAAGAGGAAGGTTCGAGCAAGTATATCAATGACAACAAGGGAATCGGCCTGGTGTTTGATAGATAACATATAGCATTCCTTAATATGTGGCTTGATCAATTTCTATTTTGTGGCACATCTCTGGGTCCAACTCAAACCTACCAGGTCATAGCTGAATAGTTGGTACAAGGTCGTCGACTTGCTCTAGGAAAAAATGTTTTTGGTGGCGGTTTTCCAAATGATACACGCCATTCACAGTCAGCTATTCATGGGGATGGGTTCTTACACTATTGACAATGTGGGTGGCCCGCTATGATTTATTTAGATCTAGTTCTATTGCATATTTAGCCGATCATTCAAGATTGACTCCGCCGAAATGATTCATTTCCCTGTGAAGAAATTCCAGAGGACCAAGACATTCAATATTGTAACACCCCTATTTTTAGTTCTTTTGCCAAAATTTAATTTCAAATAATTAATTCAAAGATTTTGATTTTCTTTGGAGTTTTAGCTATCATGGCATCCGTATTTATCCGAAAATGGAATCTATTCCAGTATCGTCCAAAAAATCATAATTCTATTCCAATTCAATTTCTAATTCCAAATCTAATTCTTCTTCCTCAGCTAAATTCAAATATGAAATTCATTTCCCAATCCAAAATATAATTCCATTCCTCACTTGAAATTCTAATTAAATTCCTAAATCCATCGAAAATTCAAAATTCTTCTCCTCTCCCTAATGAGCCAAGCCCATTAGCCTGTTACTATTCATCTTCATCCTCTAGCTCATGAGCATGGCAAAGCTCCACCCATGGCTAGCCTCTTCATCTATTCTTCGTATCTTCCAAAATGCTCTACCAAATTAACTGGGATGCGAAGCAATTCAACCGTCTCATCGTATGGATTCATTGCCCAACGGTTTCCCATCTTCTCCCCTCCCCGAAACCATTTAATTCACCAAAAACCGAAACGGATTCTCATCATTACATTGCACGTTTCTTCGTCTCTCTGCATGCCCAAGTACTCTAAAGATGCTTATGACCATCCCCTACATGGTGCTAACCGTTCTTCACTGATTCCATGCATTCTTCCTCGCCAAAACTCGCAAAAACTGTCGCCCGACATCGACTAAAGACATCGTCGTGTCAACTTTTGCTCTGGTGAGTCAAATCAAATTCCACTCACGTCACTTTGAGTTTCTCGTCGCAAGGAGCAAAAGCCCTCAAAAAATTCTGTTTTGGTGCAGCGGTTTACAAGAATCAAAGCAATCTTTGTCAGTGTTGTTCATCGTTTTCGGCGTCGATTGTGGGCACTCCGTTAATCTCCTCCAAAATCCGGCACCACCGTTGGATTCACGTCATCGAGATCTTTTCGGTGCTCACCCTTCCCAACCTCGCCATCTCCTCCCTTACTGGCGCCGCCATGAGCCGCCGCCGTCGCCCCTCCCGTCGTGTGCGCTGCTGCCTTCGGCCTTCCCACCACCGATCGCTGTGCGCCTCACCTCCCCTCGCCCCGCCGCACTCCACCTGGGCCTTGGCCGCCGCCAAACGTGCGCCTCCCGGCCACGAGCAGCCGCGCCGCCGCCCGGCCCGGCCGTGTGTCGCTTGCCTCGGCCTTTCCCGGGCCATGCCAACCCACCGACCGACCTTCCTACACTCGCGTGCAGCCCACGCGCAGTCGCCCCCCCTACCGCACGCCTCTCCTCTGGTCGTGCCACATGCGCCCATAGCCTAAGCCAGCGCCTTGTCACCCTAGCCTGGCTCTGGCCGCACCGCCCCGGTCTCGGCACCATCTCGGCATCCCCAACCCGTTTTGTCGCTCCCCGCTGCCGCGCCCCCAAGCTCCGGCGATGTCTGGCGCCATGGCCATGGTGGCCTTCCTCTGTTTTTGGCATGGTGAAGAACCCATGGGCCAATGACAAGGATGACCCACATGTAATAGAGAAAGAAAATTCAAAAATTATGGAAAAAGAAAAGATTCTGGAATATTCCTGGTTTTCTATTTTCTAGAATTATTCAAACCAAGGACATTCAAATGGCCCGTTATCCTCCGTTCGAACTTAGAATCAACCCATTCAATATATCTAAAATCATGACCTTCCTGTCAGTACTAATTTTATAAATTTTAGATTTTATTTGTTGCTCCATTTTACGCATAGTCGAAGAAGTAGCCGCCGTCGTCGACGAAAGTGCAGAACAGCAGATTGACGTGTCTTTCAGCGAAGGCAAATCTCCTTGATGCACTTTGATCCTAACATTTATAACTGCTTTTATAAAAATGTTTATAACTTGCATTGCTATTTATATAAAAGATGATGTTAAATTTAGGTTGGTAGTTAATCCAAGTTGTTATTACCACCTTGGTATTGAAATCCTTGCTTGTTTGTAACCCTAGGTTGCTGTGATATATCATAATAATATTATGTTATGATATATATTATTTAGTGCGTTATATGGGCTTAATTGCAAAGTTGATCAAATACCTATGGATGGGTTACTTTGAAATTCTCGTAAAATATGAATTTGAAAAGTTGTGGCAATATATATGCTGCTGTGTTTGCAAAATAAAAATAAAATAAAAATGATTTAGACTTCGGCGGATTGGTTTGTCGGCGGGTGCGGATGGAGCACTAGTCTTTGTTTTTGCAAGTACTACCCAAGTCAATTAAGGACCGACGCTTATGATTATCCATTCTAAGTACAACAATACAACCACATGTCAAAATGAGCATAACTTGGCTAAATAATTTGTAATAATCTAACTTAGACTCACCTGATGGCTGAATGTGGGCGCCTGATGGAGGCAAGTTGTTTTTCCCACACAACATATGAGGGGGCTTCTGACTGGGTGGATGGAAACCTTCAGTAATGAAACCTTAGCGGGTAGAGTCGGGCTAGATTGTCGCATTGTAAAGGCCATGTGATATTCACTTTGTCGCAAGCTTAAGGAAGCGTGTTATGGTCGATAGAAAAAGTGAAATATCTCTTGTGGGTAAAGTGTGCAAACTCTGCAAAGTATAAAACTATTCAAATAGCTGTGTCTACAGTCAAGGGCGGGCAAAGAATGCTTTCATATTGGTAGACTTTGTTTTCAATTTGAAAACTGATGTTTTGGGTTCTGGGAGTGGTTAGAACTCTCAGATGTGTTCCTGGCAGCTTGAGCCAGTCAGGTGGTTGGAACCTGTTTTGAATCTTGACTGATGGAGTCATTTGTTGGATAATCACGATCTTTTAAAATATGCGGTTGGAACTTGTATACTAGTGTTGGTGGTTAGAACTTTCACTAGAGTTATAAATAAATTCAATTATACAAATAATTGCTAAAACTGCTTTGTGAAAATTAATACTTGTAATGTTTGTTAAAATTTGGCTTTGTGCAAAAGAACCATAATAAGCCATCTTTGGTAAGCCTTGCATCATGAATCTTTACCAGACTGTTGAATACTTTTGTACTCACATGCTTCACTTAAAAATAAATTCAGAGCTGTTCAAGGATGTCGTTAAAGACAGTGAGTTCTTCGCTTGTGGCTTCGATGAAGGCCATCCAGAGGAGTAGGTGTGCGTCTCCCAGTCGTTTGCTTGTGGCGAAAGAGTTGGGATTTTCTTTTGTTCTCCCACTGTGTGGGTGTGATCTTGTAGTTTGTTGACCCTACGTTGTAATAAATACCTATTTATCAATTATGAATTGTTTGTTTTGTCATGCCATTTTACTGCTTCACTGTAAGTACTAGCAACTGATCTGAGACTAGTACAGAAATACACAGAAGGTTCTAGATAGCAGATCTGGTGGCTCACAGAGGTGGTATCAGAACCATAACAACTGTAGGACGTGACTTAGTTAGAATGGCAAAGCCCTAAGGATGATTATTTATATAAAAATATATTTTTGAACTTTTAAGTTCCTTTTCTACTATTTTTTCTATCTTAGCATCATGCTCTTGTCTTGTCTTTTATTTAAAATATTCTACTAACCTTGTCTTGTTTCAAAATTTGTAGATGCCTTTCTATACCATATTTGTCGAGAATGAGGGAGGTTTGTGTGAGGAGCTGTCTTTGATGTTTCAGGAGCTGGGCTACATCCGTCACCTAGAGTATCGTTGCCTTTCTGTTATCAGTTATGGTATGAACATGTGGAGGGTGAGATTGCTCATTTTTTCTATGGGTCACCAGGAGAGTGATTGCCCTTACTACTTCACGATGGAGTGGCAGATGATCGGTGATGCTATGCAGGATGTTGCAAGACAGTCTCTCATTCATCTGGGCGAGATCTGTCGCGACCAGCTGGATGTCACTCCGTACCGTCTTTTTCCCTATCTTCAGGAGGGGGAGAGGTACAGCCGGTTCAGAAGTTTGGAGGTGGAGTTAGACCCCACCGTTGTGCATATGGGCTCACTCATCTGGATGCAGGATGAGGCCTATATCCATATGTCTTATGAGCTTCAGGATTGCTCATAAGGAGCTTACTGCAGCCAGACTAGAGATTTTCAAGATGAAGGAAGCATAGTAGGCAGCCACGCCACTTCCACCAGTCCCTGTGCAGGAGGCACAGCAGGCAGCACCACCCCTACCAGCCCCTGTCTATGAGGACCTTCCACCTCAAGGGTTGACCCCAGACGCCTCTCGGGCCAAGCATAAATAAAAGTAGAGCAAGTTGATTGATCATTGAATGTCCTTCTGTTTTGCATGTCGTCCCTTTTTATAGCATTTTAGGCCGATCATATCTTTCTCCAACTTTTGTAGAAATATAATTCATATCGGTCTCAATTTTCAAAAATAAGCTTTCACCTGAACGGATTGTGAGCTTGTATTCATGTTTAACCTTATTTTTTCAATTTGGCTACAACTATCAAATCGGCCATATCTATCAGATTGGCTAAGAACGCCAAATTTTAGTATCAATAAACATGTACTTCTATATCTTTATACCATCTTTTGTTTTTTTAAAAGCACTTTGTTATTTATTCAAAACTAACTGAACTTTTTTGTCACTACGTGGCTAACTACTACAATACATATACTTTTATTTGAAAACAATATAATATTTATTATAAATTCTAATGTTTATGATTAAAATATAGTTGTATTTTTTATATAACTTTTTAATAGATATTTGATTAATCTGTATTGTTATAATATAGATTCACTAAGATAAGCATGTCGATCTGTTTTTTTTTATCTGATTAATAAATGCGAAAATTTCTAGTTCATGAGAAGACACGATGACGTCTTTTTTATCGATTCAATTATATAATAGAATGAAATATATAGATTCGACATTATCCATCCGCAGTGCGTTCTGGAAGCAGGTACAGAGTAAGAGAAAACATATTGATTTGGAGGGGCCAAAGTTTGGCAAGGAGAGCGTTTACATGGATGTGACGTTAACTTTCTGTAAGACTTGTCAAGCACGGCACTAGACGATGTAAAGGAGAGAGGTCAGTGCAACAGAAGAAACAAGACCAATTGTACACAGAGAAGCTATTTATAAATTGTACACAGAGAAAAAATACAATTTATTGTAGAGCTTTTTTATTTCTATCTATAAATGGTACGAAGAATATTATCAATAATAGTTATCTGTACTATTAGGATGAAAACGATATAGAAACGATTGGTAAATGATTGTTTTATTTTTGTTTTCATATTTTTTGCTATAATGGAAACGAAATCGGAAACCTCGGAAATGAATACGGAAACGGGTGCGGAACGTAACTGATCGGATGCAGAAACGAAAACAGAAAATTTCACAAGAACATAATATATGATCATAATATGTATGACCACAAGGACAATGTAAATCATTCCACCTCCAAGGTGAACACAAGAAAAACGTTATATTCACCGGTATCATTAGAAATTTTTTTCTCAAGTTTGTCAACTAAAAGCTCGTTATTTGTCCCTCATATCAGACCATCATGTTCTCCGCCATATCATTATCATCAACATCATCTTGCTACACCAACTGTAAAGTTGTAACATCCTAAAATTTGCATATTATTGTTCGATGTTTATTTATGATTTTCTGAGATTTATTCTATTTTTTTTGGATTTTATAAATGCCATTTTGCTATTTTTAGTTTTATAAAATTAATTTATTCATTAAAAATAAAACAATTATACTGAAAATAATTTTCCTAGGTTCAAAATATTCCAAAGTATTTTTGAGAATCTTTTTCAGAATTTTTGAACTCTATTTGATATTTTTTATAAAGTTATTTGTATTTCTGAAATTATTTTAATTCAAAAATAAATGTAAATTCTCCCTTCTTCTTTTTGGACCAAACTTGTTTCCGTTTTTAATTTTCGGTTTCACTTATTTGGAATTTCTGTTTCTGCTTCTGTTTCATCAAAATTTACTCTCTTGTTTTCGTTTTTGATAAAATATTTCCGTTTCCGTTTTCAATATTTTCTACTTTTATTCCTAAAAAAGTTTTCGTTTCCACTTTCTCCGAAGCGATCGGGAGCTTTACGTTCTTTTCATCGTTATATTCTATTATATATGACGCCGTTCCATCTTCTCAGCCCATGCAACACGCATTTGATCCATAATTAACACGTCAGAAAATTGTACGGTTCCTTGAATCTAGTTTGTGGCTGCTGTGTTGTGCGGTGTGCTGAATTTGAAAGGTCCAGTAGCATGTTATTTGGCAAATCATAGTAAAGTTAAGAATAAATTTTGTAAAACTGTAGATTTATTATACGAACTATCAAAAAATTATATATTTTAATAACTATTTTAGAAAACTCTAGATTTAAGGGTAGATGTATCGTAAAGCCGCAGATTTCATGTGGGCTATTAATTTTATTTCGCTCGATTCCTTCTAGAGGAAAGAGCCTGGTGTATGACATGGACAGGTCGTAATGGGAGATGAGGGTTGTATAGCGGCTGCTACGTGGGCCAGTGTGTCAGATACGCCTACGTGCGATGAAATTTCTAAAATCAATAATTTCGCCATACATCTATCCTTTAAATATAGAGTTCTATAAAATAATTTCTAAAATATATAGTGATATTTTGAAATTTACTCTAATGTTAATAAATTCTGTTTTTTCTTTGCCAACTACTTGTATATCTTGCTGTGTTATCTCTTTATAAGCAATCTTTTTGGGGTTATTTAGGCCCCGTTTGGTACGGTACCAGATTCTAGTAGAAACAGAAACAGTTTCAGATTCTTGATAGAAATGTTTCAGGTAGAATCAGAATCACTTTCTACAAACCTTTTGGTACGGTTCCAGATTTTAGTAGAAACGGGGTTGAGGGTGATTCAGCCACGGCGTGGAAAAAGAAGAAACGTTCCGAGGAGAATCGTTCTGAGTTTTAACCCGTTTGGCTGGGTTTCTCCCAGATTCTAGTAGAAATAGCTCGGTTCCAAGTTGCCAAACGGGGCCTTAGAATCCGACATCATCAATTGCAGTGCGGGTCTAGAAAAAGTAGGTAGCCGAGTAAGAAAATGTTTGGAAGCAGTTTCTTGCAATGTAGAAGACTTAAGCTAGAGTATTTGTAGTGAAAAAGCTTGGGTCCTATTTGGAGCGTGTTTTTTTTTTGTTTCTACCACTACTACAGAATGGGACATCACAATCGGTTCTTTTTCGTCATCACTATTGGTTTTGATAGCAATACAAAGTCCAACGATAGTGATAAACAGGCTCTATCATAGTCGGTTTTCACCCGACAGTAATAATCTATTATCACAGTCGGTTCCTAACTAGAACCGACACAGATGAGTCAGTTATAGGTGGGAACCGACGCGTGTTTTTTTTGTTTCTACCACTACTACAGAATGGGACATCACAATCGGTTCTTTTTCGTCATCACTATCGGTTTTGATAGCAATACAAAGTCCAACGACAGTGATAAACAGGCTCTATCACAGTCGGTTCTCATCCGACAGTAATAATCTATTATTACAGTCGGTTCCTAACTAGAACCGACACAGATGAGTCAGATATAGGTGGGAACCGACACAGATGTGTCATATGATGGTTTTAACACAACACGAGTACTTCTCAAGAGGTCACTATATAAGAACTTCTGAGTTCTATCACCGATTTTAACACAATACAGGCAATTCCCGAGAGGTCACCCATCCTAGCACTACTCTCGCTCAAGCACGCTTAACTTCAAAGTTCGTATATGGTCTGGTACTATAGTGTTAGTATGATCGCATCTGAAATATAACACGTCCCCTTCCCCTTAAAGCATATATATATAGCAGAGTTATCTATGATCACGAAGAATACGGTTTGGAGCACACGAAAAGGCAAAAAAGAGACCGAAACGGCTACAAAACTTTGGAGGCCATTTTGAGGCCCTAAACGATGTTTTTTTGGAATTCTGATTTTCTCGCACATACGCACTGGCCCAAAAGTTCAAGATCCAACCATCTGATTTTCTCGCACTATTTGGCGTCATTTTCAGATACTATTTGGCGTCATTATCTTTCTAACGAGCCAAAGAACGCCCCGATCGGAGTTACAAGTCAAAAGTTATGGCCATTTTACCAAACATACTCAAATGAGGGACATCTCCTTATCTGTGTTGGTTCTAACTTAAATATTTTTACAGCTTTGAGTTTCTTATAACCTCAGAATTCCAACAAAATTTGTTTCAATAAATTTGGAGTTCATTTGTTCAAATTCTACAAAATAGCATGTATGTTTTAACCTAATCTTTAAATTCAAATATGAATTTCAAAGAGAGGTCAAACATAGAGTATTTTTGCATATTTCGAATCTACAGGATTAAACATGAATTTAGAAATTTATTTCATAATTTTTGTATTTAAAACGTGAAAGTTATGTGAATTTAAATTTAGACACTGATTTTGGTCATCAGTGTCGGTTCTAGCCCAGAACCAACACTGTTGACACGCGATCATCAATGTCGATTCTTGCCCAGAACCAACTGTGACGAGGGTGCACCTCATCAATGTCGGTTCTTGCCCAGAACCGACACTATTAACATACCATCATCAGTGTCGGTTCTAGCCCAAAACCGATACTATTAACATACCATCATCAGTGTCAGTTCTAGGCCAGAACCGACTATGATGAGAGGCACTCTCATCACAGTATCGGTTCTAAACTAGAACCGACACTGTTGACCACGTTTCTAAAAATGATTGGTTACATACACATGTCATAATCGGTTTTTTCATCACAAGTTAGGAACCGACACAGATGAAACGATAGTGATGTACCATTCTGTAGTAGTGTACAAAAAAACTGATTTCTATTAAATTTTTATAAAATTTCTATAAAATTTATACGTTACAAACATACCCTTAGTCAGACGTCTGGATGTAGATATGCAATTAGTCGGGGTAACAAATCTTTGTGTGCGTCTAGCTACGTGTATATATTATATATATATGGTCGCCGTGTGCACCGTCCCACACGAAGCTAGCCACCACCATCTCGATGGAGGAAGGATGCTGCTTCACACCTAGCTGGAAGGTATTTTCTCACAGCTAGCACGCGCACGCACCAGGCAACGTCTCCACTCAGCTGCTACCATTCTTGGAGATGGCCCCACTCCGACACCCAACAAATCATCTTAAACTAGATGCTCTGTGACTCGGCGCGTTACTGCAGATAGAAGGAAGTACTAATACAGGTAGAGATTTTAACAAAAAGAAGAATTTTTTTTGAAAATACCACAAAAAAAGAAACAAAATGCATTAAACTTTTTTAAAAATATTTCTTTGAAAAAACTTAAAAAATATTCCTTTAGAAAGTTTTATAAATTAGAAAATTATCTTTTTAAAAATAAAAATAAAATACAAAGTACTATAGCTTCTACCGTAGAATCCAATGTTCCGGCAACGCATGGCGAGGGGGCGGCTGTCGTGCCGTATATCACCAAGAATAGTATAGATATATAGATGTCATATTAAGGTTTCACTATTTTTTTTATGATTTTTGAAAAGTAAAACCCTTAATAAGTATATTGTTAATTAATGGTTACCTAGTTAGAAATTTTCAAAAATCATGAAAAAATTAGTGGAAGCTTATTATGAAATTCTAAGGTGATTTGTAAAATATTCAATAGTATATGATTTCTAGAAAAAAAAATTCAATATATATGTCGCCACATCCTGTCTTTTTTGTTTCTCCCATGTGCTTTTGAGTTTAGTCACGAAATCTTGCAGGGTTATTATTGTACTATGAAAAGTTTTCATTATTTTTCATGATTTTTTTGAAAGGTTACAATATACCACAAATATCTCATAATACCAAACTTTGATGTTTCAGTAATTAAACCTTACCTTTGATCTCTGGGATACCAGATCCAGCTGCTGCTGGTGCAAATATTAAGTGTGTGACTATGTATACAGAAGCGAAGGCAAGAGTAGATCGAAATTTATGTACACCAAGAACCCACAAAATATGAGTGCTGTATAATAGCAACCGAAGCAACTATTGCAGCTTTGCTGCAATCGGGGTTAGATTAGATTACTCAGATCGCATGGGGGGTTAACTAAAAGAAAGCCTGATGCCGCATTGTCAAAATGAGATCCACATGTTTAGCTTAATCAAACCAACATTATTGGAGATCGGCACAGCCAAATCCTGCTGCTACTTGGCTGCTCTCACTACCTCTCCCTGGTCTAGCATTCGTGTCTACGAAAGGATGCGTGATGCATCAATATCTAGTTGTCTACTGTTCACGCTGCTAGCTCCAGTAACCCTATCTGCAAGCATCATATATAAAGGTATCTTCTCATCAATTAACTTGTCGTTTCATGCGTTCGGGTCTAGCTAATTGCCAGTTGCAGTCTTGGTGTGTTGCCGTTGGACAAGGCATCTGCATGCGGATCTCTGTATATGCGGCTTCGTCTCTCTGATCAGGTGCTATATATCTACTAGCATTTGATACTACTTTTCCTGTTCGTGTTCAGCAGCAGTTGATGTACGGTAGTTCCGTGCTGAGTGTGATCTGCATGCTGTTAATCGGCACCGTTTAGTGAGAATAGGGTACGTACGTAGTAAATCCTGGAAACAGGTGCGTAGCCAACAGGGGACTTAATTTATTGGGCTGAAGCTCTGACAAACCCCAAGTACTCTCTTTAATACCGGTACTCAGTTTTTAGCAAAGCAACAGTGAATGCACATATGCTCAGGCATGATTGGAGGAAGAATTGTTGGATTATTTGGGCCAAGCCCATTTGATTGAGACAATAAATCCTAGAAAATCTCAAAGGCCCACCTCATGAGGAGCATGTGCACTAGCAATAGTACCACATTGCTAGCCTAAAGTGGTGAGCACTAGTTTAAATAGTGGAGTGTGCTACACCATGGTAGAACCATGTGGAGAAAGGGAGAAAGAATACACACGCGCGCGCGCGCCTCGCCGGGCCGGGCCGGCTGCAGACGCACGGCGAGAGGCGCGGGCGTCGGCACTGCGTGAATGGTCCGCCGAATTCGGTCCAGGGCTTTGCGTGGCGCAGCCTCCTTTGCAGATTACTCTTTTGCTACTCGGAATCGCGGTTGTAGAATGAGATAAGGACACCGTAAAAGATCCCGTGTTCGGTTACGGACTGTTACCAGGGCTAATTTATATACTGCGTCGCCGTCATCTGGTTAAAATAGAGTTTTCTGCGCCCTAGCGTTTTGCCGATTTCCCTCGCGCCGCCATCAAGTTCGCCGTCCGTCTGCGGCGTGCACCAAATGACGGAAAGCAGGTCTCAACCGCCGTCGTCCTCGCGTTCTTGCACCGGAGAGGGCGAATCAGTTTTTGGGAAGCGCTCGGCGACGCTTCCACGTCACCGTCACGGCTCGTCTTCCTCGGCGTTCAGGAAGCGGTGCTAGGCATCGCGCTCATTGCGGCGCGCTTCCGATCCTCGACCTTTGCAGCGCTACAACGCGTCATTGCTCCATCTGCACCACGAGCGATGCGTTACAATGTTTCTACTGTTTATTTTCAATCTATTGATTGTGAGCACATTAGATGGATATATGTGTAGTCTTCTAGCATATGCATCTATAGTATGCTCCTGTTATTAGTTTCTGTTAGTCAATCACATGTTGTTCATGATTTACTTTTGGATTAAATTAAACCTAGATGTGCCTTTAATTCTAACAATCCAAAAACCTGATTATAGGCGCTTAGGTTTATCAATGGCTGGCTTTGCCGAGGCACTGAGGCCGGAAAAATTCACCGGTGTGCACTTCAAAAGATGGCAGACAAAGGGTCACCTTGTGGCTTACAGCTATGAGCGTGTTACGGGTGTCGAGCGGCAAACCAGGAGGATATGGATCCAACTCACGAAAAGGAGAAGGCATATCGGGATGCCAACACACTCTTTGTGGGAGCCGTTCTTAGTGTTCTTGCCGATCGTGCATGCGATGTGTATATGCACATTAAAGACGCCGAAGGAACTATGGGATGCTCTGAATGCTAAGTTCGGTGCTTAGATCTTGTGATGAACTGTATATCATGGAGCAATATCATGACTACAAGATGGTGGATAACCGTTACGTAGTTGAGCGAGAGCTCATGAGATCTGAGGTTCTCGCCGAGGAACTCGAACTTCTCAAAATCCAGTTACAGCGGAGTTTGTGGTGAGGCATTATTGCCAAATTACCTCCTTCATGGAGGAATTTTGCCACATCTCTGAAACATAAGAGACAAGAGATTTACATTGAGAATCTGATTGCGTCTCTAGATGTTGAGGAGAAAGCTCGAGCTAAGGATGCACCTGTGAAAGGAACTGAGGGGCGCCTAGCGCCAATGTGGTGCAACAGTTCTCACATGGCAAGAACAAAGGGAAAAATAAAGCCAAACAAACCACTAATTTCAAGAAGAAGAAGTCAATGAACAAAGATGAGAAGCCCTGCTTTGTTTGCGGTGAGATTGGACCTTTGGGCCAAACATTGTCCAAATCGCAAGGGCGAGGAAGGGTGAGCAAGGACAGAACTCAAAGTCCATCAGCGTGACCATTGGCAATCTTGGAGGAGGAACTTGGGTATGGTAACGTACCTATTGTTCTTTCAAGAAATCGGACCACCGATTGGTGGATTGATCTGGAGCTAATGTTCATGTGTGTGCTGGATCTCTCTTTGTTCTCTTCTTACCAGGCCGTCTTGGGATTGCTCCGTGTTGATGGGAAACAGCTCGAATGCTTCGTTCTTGGTGTTGGCACGGTAGATCTGAAGTTTACTTCGGGAAAGATCGTGCGGCTAAAGAACGTGCATCATGTCCCCTCAATAAATAAAAACACAGTCGTGGCTCCCTTCTATGTAGAGAAGGGTTCAAAGTGGTGTTTGAGTCTAATAAAGTAGTCGTGTCTAAGCATGGACTTTTTATTGGTAAAGGCTATGAATGCGGAGGCTTGTTCCATTTTTCCCTTTCTGATTTTTGCAATAAAGTTGTGAACCATATTTGTGATATTTCCAATGGAGGTGAAGCCGATGTTTGGCACTCATGGTTATGTCATTTTAATTTTGGTTGTATGACTCGGCTCGCTAGTATGAATTTAATTCCAAAAATTCCCTCTTGTCAAAGGTTCTAAGTGCCAAAGTTGTGTGCAATCAAAGCAACCTCGCAAACCTCACAAGGCAGCGGAGGAGAGAAACTTGGCACCATTAGAACTCATACATTCAGATCTTTGTGAGATGAATGGTGTGTTGACTAAAGGAGGAAAAAGATATTTCATGACTCTGATTGATGATGCATCTAGATACTGCTATGTTTATCTGTTGAAAACTAAAGATGAGGCTTTAGACTACTTCAAAGTCTATAAGGCTGAAGTTGAAAATCAATTAGAAAGAAAAATCAAAAGGCTTAGGTCGGATCGTGGCGGTGAGTACTTCTCTCTTGAGTTCGACTTATTCTGTAAGGAACATGGAATTATTCATGAGAGGACACCTCCTATTCGCCCCGATCTAATGGGGTTGCCGAAAGAAAGAACCGCACTCTAAGCGATTTGGTAAATGCCATGTTGGACAACTTTGGGTCTATCTAAGGAATGGTGGGGAGGCCCTGTTGACTTCTTGTCACGTTTTGAATAAAGTTCCTTCTAAGAATAAGGAGAAAACCTCATATGAAGAATGGGAAGGAGAAAACCATCACTTTCATACTTGCGCACGTGGGGTTGCTTGGCGAAAGTCAATGTGCCCATAACTAAAAAGCGCAAACTTGGACCTAAGGCGATGGATTGTGTCTTTACGGGATACGCTCATCGGAGCATTGCCTATAGATTTTTAGTAGTAAAGTCTGAGGTATCGACATGATCGTCGGTACAATCATGGAATCCAGAGATGCCACCTTCTTTGAGGGCATATTTCCCATGAAAGATTTGCATAAGCGTTTCTAGTCAAAATCCTGAGATAATTCCGAACCTATTGCACAACCGAGGATTCTCAACAGATACCCGAGCAAAATCCTGAGGAGGATGACGGTGAGGCTCCTAGGAGGAGCAAGAGACAAAGGATGGTTAAATCCTTTGGTAATGATTTCACTTGTGTACCTTGTGGATGATACTCCCACCTCTATTTGAAGCTTATGCATCTTACGATGCATCTTTGGAAGGAGGCGATCAGTAGTGAGATGGATTCTATTACGTGCCTAACGGAACTTGGGAGCTCACTGAACTACCTTATGGTTGCAAACCTGTGGGCTGTAAGTGGGTGTTCAAAAAGGAACTCAGACCTGATGGTACTATTGAAAAGTACAAGGCTAGATTTGTGGCTAAGGGTTATACACAAAAGGAAGGAGAGGATTATTTTGATACTTATTCACTTGTTGCTAGGATCACAACCATCCGGGTACTTTTATCCTTGGCCGCCTCTCATGGTCTCATTGTCCATCAAATCGACGTGAAGATAGCTTTTCTTAATGGAGAGCTAGATGAGGAGATCTACATGGATCAGCCAGATGGATTTGTGCTACCAGGAAATGAGAGCAAGGTGTGTAAGTTACTGAAATCTCTCTATGGCCTTAAACAAGCACCTAAGCAATGGCATGAGAAGTTTGATAGAACATTAACACAAGCTGGCCGTTGTAAACGAAGCCGAGCAAGTGTGTGTATTATCGCCATGGTGGGGGTGAGGGAGTTATTCTGTGCCTATATGTGGATGACATTTTGATCTTTGGAACAAACCTTGATGTGATCAATGAGGTCAAGTCTTTCTGTCTGGAAATTTTGATATGAAAGATCTCGGAGAGGTGGCGTGATCTTGAACATCAAGTTAGTCAAAAGTGAGGATGGGATTAGTCTTTCTCAATCCCATTATGTGGAAAAGGTTTTGAGTCGGTTTGGCTATTCGGATAGCAAGCCTTCTCCAACACCTTATGATCCAAGTGTGATTCTTCGGAAAAACAAGAGAATTGCTAGAGATCAAATGAAATACTCTCGGATCATTGGATCTCTCATGTACTTGGCTAGCGCTACAAGGCACGATATCTCATTTCTTTGTAAGCAAATTGAGCGATTTACTTCTAACCAGGAGATGATCATTGGCGTGCACTCGAAAGAGTTATGCGTTACTTGGTGGGTACAAGAAATTATGGAATACACTATCACCGGTACCCTTCAAGACTAGAGGGTTATAGTGATTCAAATTGGATCTCGATCTTTGATGAGATTAAGGCCACCGGTGGATATGTGTTTACACTTGGTGGGGCGCTGTGTCGTGGAGGTCTTGCAAGCAGACTATTTTGACACGGTCAACTATGGAGGCAGAATTGATCGCATTGGATACAACCAACTGTTGAGGCGAGAATGGCTACGTGAACTCTTGATGGATCTTAGGTGGTTGAAAAACCAATACCGGCCATTCTTATGAATTGTGACAATCAAGCGATTATTGTTAAAGTGAACAGTTCTAAAGATAACTTGAAATCCTCAAGACATGTGAAAAGACGTTTGAAGTCCATCGAAATTGAAAAACTCGGAGTGATAGCATTGGATTATATCCAGACGGCTAAAAACCTGGCGAGATCCCTTCACTAAAGGGCTATCACGGAATGTGATAGATAACGCATCAAAGGAACTAGGCATGAGACCCATGTGAGTTATACCATAGCGGTAACCCAACCTATGTGATCGGAGATCCCGTGAATTAGGTTCTGGGAAAAACAAGCTCTTGGTTAAGCGGAGGAGAGTAATTTTCTAACTAGTTCCAAGTGAAGATGCAATACTCTCGAAATCAGTATGGCAGGTTGGCTTTTGCCTTAATGTGTTACATTGGCTTTATTTAGCGAAGATGTCATCCTCTGAGCATCTTGAAAGAACACACCTATATGAGTATTTGTTGAAAGTCATGCATCTATGAGACTTGGGTAATCTCTAGTAAGCTCATGAAGAGACCATGGAGTACGACTTATATGCTCCACCCGAGGAAGCCTATTGGCAGCCTAGTATCGACTAAGGCTTTAAATGAAACTCGATCGCACAAAACTTGCAATTCAAGGCTTAGTCCATTGTTCAAGTTGTGGTGAGTGTAATTTGGAGTCCTAGGTGCAATTCAAGGCATAGTCCATTGTCACCGAAATCTTTGGTATATTAACGACTTTGGGAGCAGGCAAGGCTGTCAGTGGGACTTTGAGAGCTGGTGGGGGATTGTTGGATTATTTGGGCCAAGCCCATTTGATTGAGACAATAAATCCTAGAAAATCTCAAAGGCCCACCTCATGAGGAGTATGTGCACTAGCAATAGTATCACATTGCTAGCCTAAAGTGGTGAGCACTAGTTTAAATAGTGGAGTGTGCTACACCATGGTAGAACCATGTGGAGAAAGGGAGAAAGAATACACACGCGCGCGCTCGCCTCGCCTCGCCTCGTAGGGCCGGGCCGGGCTCGGGCTCGAACGCGGGCGGCGGCGGCGAGAGAAGCGCGGGCGTCTGGCACTGCGTGAATGGTCCGCCGAATTCGGTCCAGGGCTTTGCGTGGCGCAGCCTCCTTTGCAGATTACTCTTTTGCTACTCGGAATCGCGGTTGTAGTATGAGATAAGGACACCGTAACGAATCCGTAATGGACTCCGATCGTGGGGCGTCCTCGAGTCGTGTTCGATTCTGGTATTACCAGGGCTCCTTTATATCTTGCGTCGCCGTCATCAGGTAAAATAGAGTTTTTCGCGCCCTAGCGTTTTGCGATTTCCCTCGCTGCGCCGCCATCAAGTTCTGCCCGTCCGTCTGTGGCGTGCACGGCCGAAGCGGGAAAGGTGTCTCGAAACCGTCCGTCCTCGCGTTCTTGCACCGGAGAGGACGAATCAGGTTTTGGGAAGCGCTCGGCGCGGCGCTTCCACGCCACCGTCACGGCTCGTCTTCCTCGGCGTTCAGGAAGCGGCTGCTAGGCATCGCTCGGCTGCGGCGCGCTTCCGTCCTCGGCATCAGACGCGCTACAACGCGTCATCGCTCCATCTGCACCACGAGCGATGCGTTACAATGTTTCTACTGTTTATTTTCAATCTATTGATTGTGAGCACATTAGATGGATATATGTGTAGTCTTCTAGCATATGCATCTATAGTATGCTCCTGTTATTCGTTACTGATAGTCAATCACATGTTGTTCATGATTTACTTTTGGATTAAATTAAACCTAGATGTGCCTTTAATTCTAACAAGAATTCGATACAAAGGCACGATTGGAGGAAGAATTCGATACAAACCGTTTAATATGTTTGTCTCAATTTAGCCTAATCCTTTTACGTCTATGCTCTATTTTCATCTTAGCTTCACCACTGCCTGGAATGCCAACAAATCAAAGGCAAATCCTCAGTTTTCCCCGTACTCCGATGACGACCATGTTGATGACAGCCAACCACAGATCAAGATTAGCTTAATCAACGCACGCCCTGTGCTTTTTTCGCTAGCTGCATCATCTCACAGCGACAGCCGACAGGCTTAAGCAGAAAACTGTCCATTAGCCTTACGCCTTTGTCTTCACATGGCAGCACCGAAAATATTATATCCCTTCCCTGGCGAAGCATGTCCCCAAAATCTCAACACCACTAGCAGGAAGGAATAATCTAGCTGAGGGGCTACAACAAGTTCTTCTCCCCCTATCCTATCAAACTTCCAAAAGGCCAATTCGGCCTTCTGCTTAAAAGCGACATCTATCTGTCTGAAAGTGCCGTCTGTTTAGAGCTCCTCCTTTTCGATATGGAAGGAAAAGCAAAGCACATTGCACCGACAGACAAAGGAGGTAGATGCTGTTTTTCTTTCAACTCGTGCCACTTCCTTCTGTAGCTTCGGCTCCCGACCTAGGGTTTAGGTGTGTCGCCTCAAATCGCACACGTCGTTCTCTAACGCTTCTGATCCTTTGGACTTGGGGAAACAAATTAATGGGCAAGTTTGTCGGGGTGTTAGTTCGTAAGAAAGATCGGAGATAAGAAGAAAGCCTGGTTTGTAACAAATTAATGGTTTAATTCCGCCAGCAACCTGGAGAGGCTCCCACATCCAATGGTGGAACTAGAAAATTTTAGTTAGGGGTGTACACTTCACAAATACAACTCTATGGTCTTGTATAATGATTTCGTAATATCGTAAATCTAACACGTATATTTGAAATTACTAAAAGTGCAATACAAATAGTTCTAAGTCTTAAAAAAAATCTCAAATCACTAGAATCAGAACCAATTCAATCAGCAAATTTGGTCCATAAAAAAGATGATCTTGTAGCACTTCTCGCCCTGCCCACATCACAAACGGAACCTGTAACTTTGTCTAGCGAGTATTTGTAGAAAGCAAATTTAATTGTAATGATCGGTGGTCTAGTGAGGCCCATTTGGAAGACAAGAATTTTGCATTAATTTACTGGAAATAGCATAATTTCTACGGGAATCCTCCGACATCCTTATGTTCGAAATGGGACCTGAGTGTGTGTTATTGCACTTAACAGCATCCAGAACCGTAAGTTCCAAGAAAAACTTCTACCAGAGGTGCTTTTATGCTGTTTTTTCCAAGTTACCCAAATATCAAAACATAAATGAAGGGTAGATGGTGATTACTTATCCCTTCGTTTGCCTTAAGATTTGTAAACTTGTATTAAGAGGGAAATCATAAAAACACTGCATACTCAACTTCTATTTGTTTCCGTATGCTCTTGTATATATTGAAGAATAAAATGACAAATACATTTTGCATATTATTCTATAAATTGAATTTTTTTTAAGGGTTCTGCGCGTTTAATTTGATGATGCAATATTTCTTCTAGACTAATCTCCAAACTTGTCAAAGGCAAATAGTCAGGAAGGTATATAGAAAGGAAAATGCTTCAACACTGTTCTGAAAAGCGGACAATACGATTGTTTAAAGCAAATTAAGAGTCTCAATTTAGATATCCGTTACTTCACTAGTACTAACCATACCTCTTCAAGAAAATGTTCCAGATATTTCCCACAGGATACATTACCAGAAGGCATTGCAAAAACATGTATAATAACACTCCTATATTTGATAGCGTCAATTTTTCTCTCAAGTTGGATACTAGTACCAAATTCCCTCTCAAATTGAGA
Source organism: Rhipidocladum racemiflorum (assembly GCA_036346355.1). Lineage (NCBI taxonomy): Eukaryota > Viridiplantae > Streptophyta > Magnoliopsida > Poales > Poaceae > Rhipidocladum > Rhipidocladum racemiflorum. The sequence goes on from CM070571.1 coordinate 31,073,131, forward strand.
TGATTCTTTTCTTATTTTGCAGACAAGTATCGAACGAGTATTTAGGCCCCATTTTGGAACATTGGAATTCTTTCCATTTCGTGTAAGGATACGAAACTCTTCTGTTCTAAACAAGACGTTAGGCCCTGTTTGGCAGAGCTCCAGATCCTAGTTTCACTCCATAGCTGAAACTTGTAGATTGAAATAAAGTGACTTAATATACCTAGAGCTCCAGCTCTACAAATTTAGTGAAGCTAGGTATACCCAGCTCCACGAATTTGGTGGAACTGGAACTCTGCCAAACACCCCCTTAGTATCGTATGTTGGAGTACTTTATGATAAATATTTATGTACGTTTCGTTTTGGCGTAATAAGCTCAAAACATAATAAGACCACAAGAATTTTTACAATTTTTGAAAACTTGTACATATAGTTTTTATGAAGTTTAAATGATAAATATATTGATGGAATGTAATTGTTATCTAAGTATTATAATACTATATTAAAAATCAAATGCATTGTGTTCTCTACGGGCAAAATTGTATCTAGATTTTCAAAAAAAAAAAAAAAAAAATAGGGTTGCTGGTACATATTCGGCACCCAGCTGGTTCCGCCCATGATTACATGTACATGAGTTGGAGATATACAAGAGTTAGGGTTTGAATACAAAACATGCATGCTTAGAGCCACTACTACACAAACCCTCATCACAGACGGTTCACAAACCACATCACAGACGATTTTGTGAACCGTCTGTAGCAACTGTCAGTGATGACTATAAGTTATCACAGACGGTTTTCGAACTGTCTGTGAAAAAATTCATCACAGACGGTTCTAGTTTGGAACCGTCTGGGATGATCCATACAGCACTGATGGTTCCAGTTTGTAACTGTCTGTGATGAGTAATTTATCACAGATGGTTCCAGCTTGTAACCGTCTGGGATGATCCATACAAAGATCGATGGTTCCGATTTGTAGAATCGTCATGATGAGTAATTTATCACAGATGGTTCCAGCTTGTAACCGTCTGTGATGAGTAATTTATCACAGACGGTTCCAAACTAGAACCGTTTGTGATAAGGTACCTATCACAGATGATTCTGGTTTGGGAATTGTTTTTGATGTTGATTTTAGTTTCTTACACTAATTTTGATTTATTGGCTAGCCTCAGAAAATACTAGCCAAGCCCTCTGAAACAAAAGATAATACCAGTATATTAGTATGACATACATTTCAGAAATGAACTCGATCGGATCACATATTGCATCCATTTTAGAAATCAAATTTGATCACACAATACAATGTACAACACACCCATTTTAGAAATCAATCTGATCGCATATTATAATGTACAACGTATCCATTTTAGAAATTAACTCACCAATTGAATTCAAAACTACAATTGACAAATTCACATCACAAGGTTCACAAATTAGTCCAAATGGCATTGAACAAATTCACAACTGATCAGACGAGGCCTGAGTGGAATTCACCTTTTGGATTAATGACCTCACGATTCAAGAAGGCACATGATTGTCCTCGAATACCTAGCAAGTTAGCCTGTTCCAATGCAAATTTAGCGCATTGCCACATCTGTCGATGGGAAGAGTAAAGTCTTTGAGTGTATAAAAATTAATAAGTGGAAATAATTGTTTCAGGATTGACAAACCTCCATGCCATTGGTCTTCTTTGAACCAATGAGGAGTTGCATCCTTCTCCCGCGAGCTCATCTGCCTCCTCCACCGCTCCATCACCGCCCCCGATGCCGCCGCTGATCATCTTCCAATGCGATCCTCCGTTCGCTCTCGGGCAATGCCCAACATGCCACCTTCCTGCCGCCTTAGCCCTGGGCTCTTTCGCCGCCACCAGCAGAATGAAGCACGCACGGGAGGATAGGGAGGTCGACGATGATGAGGAGGAGGACGATAATGAGGAGGAGGACAAGGAGGAGGATGAGGAGCCCACTGTCATCCGTTGAGGGAGCACATCGGAGGACAGCGACTCCTCCTCCTCTGAGTACTACACCACGTGGGACGACGACGACAGCCCCTCCGGCAGCAGCGGTGAGTGGTGGTTATGATCGCGCGCGCACGCCACTATATATTGTAACTAATATAATGTTTAATTATGTTATTAATTATTGTTATTAATATATATACTATCGGCCGGTGGCCTTCAGCATTACTGCAGGTAGTATTTTCAATGCTTTCTATGCTTCGTTTTCCCTCTATGATTTGTTTCGCGGTTTTAGACCAGGTGCTCGAAATATAAAGTCTTGGTGATATCTCAGAATTCAAATAAAATATAGAGGAAATCCAAAAACCAAATTTCAAATCTGGTCATTTTTTAACTGGGACTTCTGAGATTTCGGTCAAATTGAACCGACCAAAAAATGTCAAAAACATGTCAACAATTTTTGAAATTTTTTGTGAATGGTCTTGATCCTAAATCCAATCCAATCTGGCCAACAAAAATGAAAATTAGGTAAAAAAAATTCCCGAGATATCGACCGAAATCACCGAGATTTTAGCCGAAATAACCAATATCTCGCCGAGATTTTGAATGATATTGTAGCATTTTAATTTTTAATTTTTTTTTCAACTAAGATTTAAGCTCTAAAACACGGCCGAGAAATCTCGCCGGGATTTAGGTCCATAGCCCAAACTGATCATGTGATTTCCTGCCTAGATGTGCTGACGTGATCTTGGCTTGACGTCCAAGGTTCCCTGTCTAACATCCCTTCTTAGATGAAGCATTGACGACACTGAGGCTGTCTCGGAACTCAAGAAACAAAGATGTCGGGAGACCTTTTGTTAAAAAAAAAAATCCGTACTGTGAAGAAGACAGGACATGCAGGACACGATGCTCAACTTCACCTTCTCACGCACAAAGTGAAGGCCTATCTTAATATGTTTGTTGTGATCGACGGTGTTAAACCGGATTAGAAGACATGTAAACAGCCCTAATAGTGTCACAATAGGTAGAAAGAGGACGGTGAAGTTCGGACAGAGAAGCCGGCCGAGCCAACAAGACTCCGACGGCGTTGGCAAAGCGCGCATATATATGCCAGCATCTATACTCGCCGAACCGCATAGCTAATATCAGGACGAGTGATGGTTATAGGTGCTGCAAAGCACCAACCAGACTGCGATAAAGCTTTGGGTCAGCAAAGGGGTAATCGGAATTAGAGCAGTCAAGCTTGGATCGATCGAGTGTCAATAATAATAATGAGGGCAGTCAAGCTCGGAATTAGGGCAGCACAGGGATTGCATGTCTCCATGCCAGCACGCTCTAGGAGCTCCTCGGTGTAAGAACGCTGAGACGAAAAGAGGCCCTTATCAAGACTCTTAGAGCTAGGAACTGTTAAGTGGTAACTGAGATGCCGAGAAAGCAGTGTAGGCCGCATGAGAACCGGATTTATAGACCAAAAAAAAAGTGTCAGGCCGGGAAGGAACAAAGGCTACAGTGGAAACAAAAGAAGCAAAACGTTGATACCAGGCCCTCGGAGCTTGCTTAAGCCTGTAGAGAGACTTGGTTAGTTGGCAAACATGATCAGGCAGAGCAGCATCAACAAACCCAAGAGGTTGATGACAGAACCATTTCGGGGAGATGGCCATGAAGGAAGGCGCGGCCAAGAGGAGTTAACGGCAACGGCAAAGACAACACGGATAGTTGCCGGTTTAACAACCAAACTGAAGGTCACCGTGAAATCAATGTCCAATCGAGCGCTGAGAGAATCCGTGGACAACCCATCTGGTTTTGTAGTGGGAAAGAGAGCCATCAGGGTTGAACTTACGATGAAAACCCAATCGCCGGAAATAACATTGGCTCGTGGAGGCTTACACTACTACATAAAATATCATCACAAACGATTCTAAAAGATTATCATAGATGGTTTTGTGAACCGTCTGTAATCATATGTCAATAATAATAATGACGCATCACACACACACACACACACACCCACACACACGGTTTGAACCGTTTGTGAAACACATATCACAGACGGTTCTGTCTATGAACTGGTTCTAGCTACGAACCGTCTGTGATATGCGCTCATCACAAACAATTGTATCTACTAATTGTCTGTGATATATACTCATCACAGACGATTTATAGATAGAACCGTCTTTGATGAGGGCATATATATCAAAAATGGTTCGTAGTTAGAGCCGTCTGTGATATTAGATCATCTCATACGGTTCTAGCTGAAAACTGTTTGTGATAAGGGTTTATATTATTGAAGTTTTTTAGTTTATTGGCTAGCCTCAGAAAATGCTAGCTATGCCATCTGAAACAGGCAGATACAGATTACACATCCACAAAGTAAATGCACAAATACAGATTACATATCCACAAGTAAATGCATAAGTACCGTAGCACATCAATTTCAGAAATCAACTCATATATATTAAATAATTGAATGCACAAGTACACATACCACTAAAATTCACAAATCCACAGTAGAAGTACACATGCCATTGCAATATACAACTCATCAGGTTAGGCAGTGGAACTTGCCTATTCACCTAACCTTTTGGCTTTATGACCTCACGTAGCATGAAGTAAGCGAGTTATCCTCAAATTTTGTGTAGATCGACCTGTTCCAACATATTTGTAGCGATTTTTGTAAAATATCGATGGGAAGATTAAAGTCGTGCATATATATATAAATTGATAAGTAATTGTTGGAAGATTGACAAACCTCCAAGACATTTGTCCCCATTGTACTGATTATGAGTTGCATGTTGTGGCAAACGTAGAATCCACATAGGTTTCCTTTCCCTGCTGGTGGCACTACAAAAATAAAATTAGTTATTTCGAGATGTATTATTATAGAGTGTGATATAGGATTAATGTGTACTAACATATACCGAAAACTTCACATCGTGGTTCAGCTGCTACTCTCTCTTGGATGGCCCTCCACAAAATTTGTACAGTTTGAACGACCTATGTGATTCTAAAAAGTTAGCTTCAACCATTCCACGAGCAATGTACACCTTGAATGATCTACAGCAGGGTTATCTATAGAGGGAATATGATTACATTTTTATTAATTGTGTGATAGGCTTCAAGTTGTGGCTTAGAGACCATATGTGGGTCGAGGAAACCTACCAGTTTATCTTTCTTTTTGGCTTCAACGATCATGTATCTATATGTACAAAAGCAAGGCATCAGATATATATATAATTTATTGGTATTGCATGGATTAGACCACAAAGGCACACACTTACAATGTCCAGCATCTCAAGAGCGAGGTATCGAGGGTGTTAAGGTTGTAGAGATCGAACAAGTCGTTGAAGCCAAATCGAAGAAGCCCCCCCCCAATGATTGGTTGAACAGATGCTCCTCCTTGAAGCTGACTGGGATACAAGATATCCATTGTACCATCGGCTTGTTAGCTTGTTCCATGTACCATTCATGTAATCTAATGCAAGCCGATGAAAGTTTTTGTAGGCACTCTTCCAGTAAGAAAGGCTCTCCTAGTTTGTTTCTCCGGGCCAATGGAGCAAACGAATAGTTAGGAGCCAATGGGGGTAAACCGATAGTTAGGGGTCTCTGATATCTGATTCGATTTGCCCTTGTCTCGCTTTCTACCAGAGGTCGTCTTCACGGGAGACGAGTGGGCACAAAGTGATACAACCATGGCCCACAGCCTCTTGCCACTTGCCCCAATCTAAATCATTTCCCATCCCAGTTGATTATTGTGCAACACATACCATCAACAAGTCAACATCCATGTAGAACAACACATGCCTCTACATATCAACATAATCGTGTGGCGACACATGTGAAAGTGCATCTAGGCCCCTGAAGAAGTTTTAGATGATTAATGACAAACGATTAAGGGGATTAATGCGTTCAATGAGTTTGTGAACAGGTAATAGTCCCGGCGAGAGATCATCTACGAACGATGGATACCCTCAAAAAGGAATTGAGCTTGATAACGGCTTTATTTTGATGTATTCTACATTTTGAGTCATAGGAATGCCGTACTATTAAGAGAGATGCACTGTAGTTGATCTAGAACTAGTCTCTATGCTCAGATGAATGTTAACTAGTTGCGTTTGAGAGACACATAGTTCCTACACTTGCTTCGGAATGTTTTGTTTTGAAGTTCAAGTCGAACATTCCGAAATTGGGTCAGAGGTTCCAAAGATTTCAGACATTTCGAAGCATGGTTGTGGCTGAGTCCGAAGTACCTACAATAGATCGGACTTTTCGATATTTTGTATCGGAAGTTCCGATGAGTGTTGTTTTCAAAAGGATGCTCTCTGTTGAAATCGGAAGTTCCGATGCTGGCACATCGGAAGTTCTGATGCCTGTTGTTTTCGAAAAAGGGTACTCTCTGTCGAGATCGGGCTGTCCGAAATCGACTGTCGGATGTTCCGAAGTAGCTAAATTCAGATTTGGGAACTCTCTGTGCGTTTTGGATGTTCCGATATTGAATTAATCAATATTAACTTTGTATTTCCAAAATGATACCAATAACACGTTGCATATCTAAGCATACTAGTTACGGTCTAGCAACCCGTGTTGGCATATCAATAGCAACCAACTAAATTAAATCAACTTAAGGTGATAAATGATCATGGCAGACAAATGACAAGGTGGATATACAACAATTAGGTTGATTAACTAACCCAAATTAATTGAAATCATCTTTTTTAATTTGAATTAGCATGTAACAATTTGAAACAATATAATTTTGAAACATGGGATCAACAAGGTTAAAGCACAATTTGTCCTGGAAAAGCTCTTGCTTCAGCTTTGGACATTGCTCTTGAAGTACCAATTCTCCAACGAAACCCTCGGGCACTTCAACATCTACATGTAACAAATAAATAAATAATAAATACCAAAAATAGAGATCAAAATCAACTATAAAAATTAAATAAAATTCATCATTAAATAGAGCATGATTTTATAAATTTTTAGGCCCTAGAATCACCTCAATTAGAGTTCGTATGAGCAAGAATGAGCATTTTAAAGTTTGAAAATACATTAAAAAAACTAAATTATTGGAATTATTTTATACTAAAAATAGGAAATATGACATCGTGATGATGTCAGCAACTAATTTGATTTTTGACCAAGATTTTTTTCTACAAAATATTCCATTTATGACGTCATGTCAACGTAACTGTGACACATGGATCAATCACAGAGCGACACGTGTCACCACTATAATGAATTTTTGAGTGGAATTAAATTTATACTGAAAAAGATAATTATGACATCATGCTAACTGTAACACCCCAAAATTTTGCTTTTCTTAAATTCATGTGTGATTTGGCACTTTGGTGAATTTTTGGAATTTTCTGGAATTTATTTGGATTTATTTGGAATTTATTTGAATTTATTCCCTTTTGAAATAATTAAAGAATTTGACTTTGACAATAAAATTTTGTTGGAAATATTTTATTTGAGTCCAAAATGTTCCAAAATATTTTCCAAAATTTTTCTGGAATTTTTCTGAGTCTTTTGCTATTTTTAATGAATTAAATGAATTTCTGGGAATTTATTGGATTATTTAATCGCTGGAAAATGCGAGTGGGTTTTACTATTCAACCGACCGAGCCCGAACCCGAGTCCGACTCGAACCCTAACCGCGTGACCGTTGGATCTTGATCCAACGGCCACGATTGAGCCACGTCACCGAGCCCGACTCCGACCGAGCGGCACCGCCCGAGCCAAAGGCCGAACCCGCGCGACCGTTGGATCTTGATCCAACGGCTGAGCGTGTGCCACGTCGCCCTCTCCGAGTCCTCGTCGGACTCCGCCGCCGCCCGAGGGTGGACCTCGGTTTTTGCGAGATTCACGGAAGCCGAGGCCCCTATTTAATGCGCCGCTACCACGGCCGTGACCGCCTCTTCCGCGCGCACCTGAAACCCTAGCTCACGTCGCCTAAGCCGCAGCCGTCTAGCCGCTAGAGCTCGCCGTAGTTGATTCTCTCCTCCGCCGCGGTTTCTTGCGTTTGCTGCCGCCGTCAAGCCCAGATCCGGATTCCCCAGGCCGAGGCGCGTTCGGGAGTACCACTCACTCCGCCGGAGAAGCCCCGAAGCGCCGTTGGACTAGTCGTCGTCTTTGTCTCCGGTAGCCTCTGCTCCGCCGCGTCGCCATCGCCGTCCGCGAGCACCACCAGCCGTCCGATCAGAATCCAAGGGCTCAGATCGCGCCACGTCACGCCACGGTGAGATCTCACGTGCAACCCTCTAGATCTATTTTCAACCGTTGGATCTAGATCCAACGGCTTAGATTGTGCCACGTAGCCTTCACCGCACAGTACTAGATCCATTCTCAGCCGTTAGATTTAGATCGAACGGTTAGGGTTAGCTGTGTTGTTTGCGTTAGATTGGATCTTGACCGTCCGATTAAGATCGAACGGTCTAGATCAGCCGAGTAGTTTTTCTACTGCGTTAGGTTAGATCTGATCTGGTCCGTTGATTTTCAAATCAACGGCCGAGATCGAGCCACGTGTAAAGAAGTTGGACCGGCGCGGTCAGCGCCGTACGCGTGTGTGACGCTGACACGCCGGGCCCGCGTGTCAGCGACGCGGCCAAACCGCACCATGACGTCACGCTGACGTCATGGGGGGCCCACCTGTCAGCGGCCACCCCAGCCGTGCGGTGACGTCAGCAATGACATCACCAGTGGGTCCCACCTGCCGACGCTGAGCCGAGTCCTCCGACGCCGCAATGACGTCACCTGTAGGGTCCCACATGTCAGAGACACGTGAACCGTGGACCGGGTCCACGGTGGACCCGAGCCGAGCCGTGGGCAGAGCCCGTGGACCGGCTGACGTCAGCCGCCCAATCAGTGGCTGTCACGTGTCCTTGCTGACGCAATAATTAATTTCCGAAAAAGAAAATGATTTATTAATTTGAATTATTGATTTCAGAATTTGATTCAAACTTCAAACGCTTATAACTTTTGCATTTTAACTCCGATTTGAGTGATTCAAATTTATAAATTTGTATTAAATTTAGATGTACCTAATGATAAATTTTATTTAATTTTTGGACCAAAGTTTTTCTCTGTATTAATATTTAATTGATTATTTTAAACTCTAAATGCTTGTATCTTTTGCATTTAAACTCCGAATTTGACGATTCCAGTTTCTAAAAATTCATAAAATTATGCTCTCTCTGTTTGTGAACTTTATTTTGATGTTTGGACACTTGTTGTCTACTGTTTATTTACTTGTTGCTATTTACACGCTTTACGAGTAGACGTTGAAGGAGAAGTATTGACCCATGAGCCAGCTCAGGACCAAGAGCAAGTACTTTTTGAAGGCAAGTTATGCTTTGATCATGTTGATCCCAATTTCAAATTAATTCGATTTAAAACTATTGCATGCTAGTTTAATTAAAAAAAATACTTTATTTAAATTATGGGAATTAGATAAATGCCTAATTGCTGTATGACACCTTGGTTAATTATATATGTGCCATGATCCCTTGTCACCCTAGTTGAGGATTAAATAGTTGGACATTACTAAATTGCCAACCTGGGATTTTAGATCGTTGTAGTATATCGCTTAGACCTGCTACGTGCTCGTGACATGATTTGAACAATCAAATGTTAATATTGACTTAATGATATATTGAACCTGTTTTGGAAAGGTATCATGTGATGTTGATAGCACGTGGTGCATGGTAATCAACTGGGATTTGACAAATAGTTTTTGACCGGGGCATGTGGCAAGAATGATCGGGTGGGCCAGTTGTGGCACCGGGAATGTTGGTTTGGTTCTTCGGGTAGTCTTGCCCTGGTCACCCTAAGGACTTAACCTTGCAAGCCTTTGAACTGGGTCAAACGTGCAACCACATGTCTGTAATGGGATGGACCTAGTTGAATAAGTTGCTAATAACGTACCTGTGGGACCTCAGGATGTCAACTACACCCTTTGTGTAGTTGTACGGGGGAGCGTACCGGGGCTGCGGCCAGGTACCCATCTAACGGTGGCTTGACCTAGACTTCGCCTTCGCTAAGGGAAGGGTTAGTGTGCAACACCGGGGAGGACCACTTGTGCTGTTGGAAGTTTCCGAAAGACTTTGTTACGGACACTCGCCTTTGTGGTGTTTGGCTGTATCTTGTGGGTAAAGTGCATAACCTCTGCAGAGTGTAAAATCTATTCGAATAGCCGTGTCCGCGGTATTGAACATCGCTCGGGAATTACAGTCAAGGGTTAGACTTTCTCAAAAATAACTTGGACTTGAAAGGTTGGGTTGGATTAATAATGATGTTGATGGAAGTGTGGATTAGGATTGGGAAAAATGTTTACTAAACTCCTGGAAAAGTTATTGATGTTATACTTGTTTCTACTGCTTTCGAATCTACTTATGCTACTTGTTAAATGCTGTTTTACTGCAATTATACCCTGAGCTACTCCTTTGTACTAAGCCATACATGTAGTATATTAGTTTGCATTCTGTGCATGACTTGCTGAGTACCAAGTACTCACCCTTGCTACCATACAACACTAGTTGAAGAAGAGTCTACACCAGCTTTGGAGGAGGAGCTCCAAGAGGATCCGTCTAACTAGGGAGCGAGCCCAGTCAGTTGCCTGTGGTATACTGGATGGCGCCACGAAGTTATCTTACATTCCGCTGCAGTTATTTCTCTTTTAATAAGTTTTCGCTCTGCGTGGCATATATTTGTAACTTGACCCTAAGGTCAAGCAACCAGTTTGTTTATCTAATTAAAGTACTTTATTAGTATCGAGTGGTATGATTGTGATATTTTCCAATGTTGAGACTGTGTGCACTAGCGCGTTCCTGGACTAGTGCTGAATACACAGAGGGTTCAGATTTGCAGATTCGGGTCCCGACACTAACATCATAAATCTAATTAAATAAAATAAAATCTTTTCTAAAAAACATTATTAGGCTGATACTAGGCCTACGGTATGTGGACCAGTTCCACAAATCTACACAGGTCTATGGTGAACTTGGTCTACGACACATGGGCAATGACAGGTAGGACCAACCTCGGTGATATCGTCACTAAGTTCACTAATGACGTCATCACGACAGGTGTGGCAATGACGCCTTGGTTTTCACACGACATGCGATAGCTCTTGATTGGCTTGGTTCACGGTGAGATCTAACTATACGATTCGAATTCAATGGCTAGGATTGCTCGGTTTGCTAAATGAGGATGCGTGGATAGTCCTGGTTATTGACACATGGCATAATCTAGGGCGGACAACTCTAATCTAACGGCTTTGATTCACGAAAGGGCAGATCAGTGAGATGGATGTGTGGCAATATCTAAACGGTTCACCTACAATCCAATAGCCAAGGAAGATCGCGAAGAAGCGGCGGTGCTCGACGGCGAGGCTTCATCAGAGAGAAGGAAGATGACATGTCCAACGATGCTCTGGTGCTCCTCTGGCGATTGCAAACCATGGGTCCGATGCGTCTCAATGCGGCGAATCAAAATCCGGGTGCAGCTGCGGCAGTGACGGCTTGACGGCGATGCAAACATGCAGAGATAGCGGTGACATCACTCAACTACAGTGAGAAATTGTGATGAAATGATAGCAGCTCAGGTGCAAGGATCTAGGGCAAACACGAAGCACTAGGCGGCGAACATGGCGATGGTATTTAAAGCACCTGGGCGATCGTGTCGGGCACGGATTCTGTGGTGCAAAATGTGATGGTGGCGGAATCCAGCTATGCTACGGTGGGGTGACGTGGTTGCATCATGGACTTATACGCGGCTCCCATGCTGAGGCTCAAACATGCTCGCAACGCGACTCCATCCAAGCCGTCGAATCAAGATCCAAAGGTCCCGATTCGTGGGATCTAGGTTAGGGTTGCGGCGCAGCCAAGTGGGCTGGCTGCGTGGGTAATGGGCTGGCTGGGCTGGGCTAGCCGAGCTTGAATAGAGTTTCAGCCCAAACACTATTTGAGGATTTTTGGTTTTTCTTATTTTAAATAATTCTAGAAATTAAACTAAGTCAAAATAAATAATAAAAATATCAGAAAAATTTTAGAAAGTATTTTGAGACATTTAGAACTAAAATAAAATATTTTCAACAAAATTTTATTTGAACTTTTCAAATGTTTAAATAATTTTAACAAAAGGCTCAATTCAAATAATTCCAAATAAATTTCAAAAAATTCTCAAAAATTCAAAAGATCAAATGAATTTAAGAAATACAAAAATTAGGATGTTATAAATCACGAGCCCCCATGCAGCCTAAAGGGTAACAGAGCACTTGGTATGCCTCAGATAGATATTGCACCGCGTGGCCACCTACATACATAACAATACACACGATTAGCTCAAGCATCCAATAGGTCCATCTATGGAGCATTCAAGATATATATATTATCTTTATGTTATTGATAGGAAAATTGCCATTATTTTCATTTTCATCTATGTGAGGGGCGGAGCACAACTGCTCCGACGGGCAGTGGGGCTGAATTACAAAGGTATGTCTGGGGTTTGCATGGGCCATCTTAGTTGCTTATTAAACATTTCCCCAAGGCTTTTTATCTGATTACTGAATTCATCTCTCAATCTTTCCTCAATCATTTGTAATAGATGTTCCCCGCACTTGGCTTTGGCTCTCTTTCGACACTATTATGTGTCAGAGTTATCTGGGAATCCCTTTTTAGGGAACAAAAACCACTTTGCCTCACATGCGATCAGTGCGCTCCTTGTTTTCTAAGTCCATGGAGAGTACATCTTTCTCCCTATCGGACAAAAAGAGCATTTAGAAGATTGTGTACTCAACACTTTCTACAAGAACCTAACATATTATCTCACTTATGAACTAGGTAGCTTTATATATTACCAAGAATTTGGACACTTCCTCGCCCATGGGGTTTGTAAAGGATACGACGCCGAAAGATGTGGCATGTGACCTCGCTCTTAGCGAGTTTATGGCATGCTGGTCAACGATCAAGGAAAATGGCAGGAAACCTCCTCGTCTTCCTTACTCTAGTGCACGGCTGTAACCACGTACCCAACGGTGCCAAGTACGTGGGTATGGCATATGCTTGGATGCCCTTGTGCACTTCACTTTGATAGAAAAATTCTTCTGTCATTTTCATCTCCGCAAATTGTTGCCATATGTCTTCATCAATTAACCCATACTTAGAGAAGGGGGTCATTTCCTTCTTGATGCAGTTTGTGACAAGTGTGCTCTTTAAGTTCTTCCACGCCTTTGCCACCACTACTAATGCATACCGTCGCACTATGCTCTCGACATCTCTTGGGAGCTTGAACGATTCAAAAATTTATGTGACCAAGCTGTTGCGCTCCTTATCTGTCAGCGACTTTCAGGATGGATAGGTGATGGGGACCCGTTCTGGTCCAAGTATCCCACACAATCTCTAGAATGTTGTCGTTGCCTTCTGAGGTGAGTAGGGTCCCCATCTTGTGAATCGATCGCCGTGATGGTATATCGGCTATGGGGGCCTTTTATTCGGTCCAATTGGATTGTGCCTTAGTTTTCCTATATTCCGCTCATCAGATCCATTCGGCGATGAGGAATGAGGTGGCATCATATTCTTTTTTTTACTTTAATTATGAGCATAATTAATAACCAGAGAAAAAACAAGTAGTATCAGAAGCTAGTTGTCTTTTGTTTTAGTAAAGGAACGTAAATTAGATTGTTGGGAAGCATTCCTATCCTTAAGCCATATTTCTATTTGTTGTATTCAGCTACTTACACACACATATATATAGACACACATCACATATTTATTGTGACATTAAATCCAAGCGTAGGTACTCTTAATCAGGTATTTATGCATGTACTTTGAATGACATAGTGCTCTCAGGTGTCGAGTTGCTCAGGTTAGACCTTCAGCCTCCTCACCACAAGGTATAGGCTACTGGAGATTAATCTCCTACCTCCACAACACCAGTGTCAATTAATCACTAGTTGCATTAGACAATTATCTAATCAAATAAGGCCTTGAACTCTTACTTTCCTAAGTTATGCACCATAAATAATTAAGTATCAAATGTTTTTTATTCACATGAAACAAGTTCAAAATAGTATTGTTCAGCCTAGACACAATACGAGAATATCAATATGAAAGACCGAGCTGAGCAGGAACACAGACTACATATTAGAACTACAACCACAAGCTAGTCAAGATATGTAGTGATAATTATATAAACATCAATCTCATAGTTCAAGGCCAAGATTGCTACTAAAATTGTTTAATTCAACTTCTAGAGACCCCAAATACATCATTAAGCATTTAAAAGGCAACAAACAGTGACAATGATTCAAAGGAGCTTAACAAATGTTTTACTCAACATATCACAAACATCAACATTGAACAGAATACAATAAAGGATTTTAGTCAACACACTTCAACAAACGTGAGAAGCATACTTGAATATAAAGGGAACATAAATGAATATCCATCATATTTTGTACAGCAAATCCTCACATGCTTTGTCATTGCTTAAACACATTGTAGTTATATATATTGCCACACTAGTGTTTGTCAGATAATCAGTGTTTAGCTTCTTGCCACATAACTCTTCTAAACTTTCTCAAATAATTTAACAACTGCTTACATTTAAAGAGCTCACCAAAAGTTCTATAGTTATGCAAATTTGGCAGTCACTGCAACACGAAGAACAAGAGCTTAGCAAATGTTTATGGCAATTTGTTGAAACACCATAGATATTAGTTTAGCAAATTTAATCTTGATGAAATTTAGTAGATAGGCTAGTACAAAACATAGTTAAAAAAGAACAAGATCTTAGCAAAAGTGAACACCCGTTTTCTTTTTGAAAACATATATAAATAGGCTTTCGATTTCCATGAATCTTATATGTGCTACACCTCACAATTTCCATGCCACATGGAAATTTAATTCATAAACTAAAGCAAATGTTTGTATCTACTTCCTCATCTACAATCATTAACAAAATTCAATGGTATGCAAACCTAAAAGTCAATGATTCACAACTACACAGGAATTTAGTTCATAAACTCAAGCAAATATCTGTCCCTCCCTCAGTCCCATGTCTCCTCTGGAAACACTAACAAATCAAACCTAAAATACCCTGAAGCAATGGAGAAGCATAATTTTCCACACAATGCATTATATGTGATTAAATTTATTAACCTTTTAAACTAACTAATTCAGCATCCAGATCCAATTGGGAACAAGAGGGGGATGGCGGTAACCTAGGAGAGGGACTGGAGTATGAGGTGGGAGCGGAGTGCGATGGTGTCATTGCGGAGGCGAAGCACATCGGCACTGTCCTGCTCGAGCGTAGCCGTGGTGTCGTCGGGAAGGATGTTGCTGGGAGGCTAGGCACATGGAGGACATCACCGGGAGGCCAAGCAAGGGGAGGACACTACGAAGGACAGAGGGATGGATGAGAAGTGTAGCGTGGTGTCATCGGGGGAGGAGGTCGTTGGGAAGCCATGCACAGGGTGGAGGTCACCGGGAGGCTAGGCTCGGGAAGGATGGCTACTAAGGATGGAGGGATGGAGGATAAGTGCAGCATGACATCGTCGGGGGAGGAGGGCCAGGAGGCCAGGCATGGGGAGGAGGTCACTGGGAGGCCAGCTGTCGATGGGGAGGATGTGTATTAGGGTTAGGGGGCTG
Organism: Rhipidocladum racemiflorum; assembly: GCA_036346355.1. Lineage (NCBI taxonomy): Eukaryota > Viridiplantae > Streptophyta > Magnoliopsida > Poales > Poaceae > Rhipidocladum > Rhipidocladum racemiflorum. Next base: position 31,088,712 of record CM070571.1, read on the forward strand.
TGTTTCGATCTGTGGCTTGCATTGGGTTTGGGTAGTTAAAAGGAGTTTGATCATAGACGGTTCTAGTGTAGAACCATTTGTGATATGTGTACATCACAGATAGTTCTACACTAGAACCGTCTCTGATGTTATTTTATCAGAGATGGTTCTAATATAGAACCATCTCTGATGTTGTTTGACTAGATTTCTTATTTAATTTCTTTGGTTTGACTGCTACAAACAACATATTTTAGTGTATCACACGAAGAGGGGACCATTTGACCTATCATTTAGACAATAAGGAGTCAAAATCAGACACTAAGAGGTATACATTTATATATTTCATCACATAGTTGATTTTTTTAGAGTACAAGGCAGATGCACACACTCAACACATACCACTCTATTTCCCTAAATTCTCATACAACTTAGCCCTTCACATAGATGGACTGTAAGACATGAAAAATAAACATGACTTAGCCCTTCACATGGATCAACTGTAAGACATGACAAATAAACACAACAACCTCTTTATAACTCCATTTGATTATTATTTTTTTTATAAAAATTAGCCCTTCATGGTGATCGATGCGTGTATAGCTAGCTTTCTCAAGTTGTTCTTCCTGGACCATGGTGTCGTTTCCGATAGGAGACAACTCATCAAACTGATTGTATTTTTCCTCATCTACTACATTCTTAAGATTAACAATCCTCTTTTTCCCTTGAAGAACTATGTGGCACTTCTTGTTGGATGGGTTGGTTACATAGAAGACATGAATAACTTGGTTAGCGAGTACGAATGGTTCATCTTGGTATCTGACATGTTTGAGGTCCATAGTAGTGATGCCGTACTTGTCAACCTTCACTTACTGGAGGTGGACCCAATGGTACCGAAATAAGGAGACTTGAATAGTACATAGTTGAGCTCCCAAATCTTCTCTATTAACCCATAGCATGAGCTCCTCGTCAACCCTATGGTATTCAACGCATATATGAGGACACTGCTGTTCTAGTTTGCGCTCTTCATATCTTGATCTCTTGTGTAAAATGTGTACCCATTTAAGTCATATCCTTTCCATGTTACAACTGTAAATGTTGGCCCTTGTCGGGACCCCGAATTTGCAAATCCGGACCCTCTGTGTATTCAGCACTAGTCCAGGAACGCGCTAGTGCACACAGTCTTAACATCGGTATATATCACAATCATACCAAACGATACTATCAAAGTACTTTATTTAAATAATCAAAGGGTTACTCGACCTTATGGCCGAGTTACAAATATATGCCTTGTAAGGCGAAACTTATTCAGAGAAAAATAATAGCAGCGGAAAATCAAATAAACTTCGTGGCGCCATCCAGTATACCACAGGCAACTGACTGGGCTCGCATCCCTAAGTAGACGGGTCCTCTTGGAACTCCTCCTCCGAAATCGGGCGTAGTCTCCTCTTCAAGCGGTATTGTGTTGAGGCAAGGGTGAGTACTTGGTACTCGGCAAGTCATGCCTGAGAATGCAAGCTAATATACTATATGCATGGCTTGGTACAAAGGAATAGCTCAGGGTATATTTGCGATGCGACTTTTGACAAGTAATAAAAGTAGATTCGAAAGCAGTAGAAATAAGTAAAGCATAAATAACTTTTCAAGAAGTTTAACAAACATTTTTCCCATCCTACACCATATTTCCATCACCTTCCTTGTTAAACCAACCCATCTTTTCAAAACCAAGTTATTTTCAGAAAGTCTACCCCTTATTTGTAATTCCCGAGCATTGTCGATCACCGTGGACTCGGCTATTCAAATAGATTCTACACTCTGCAGAGGTTATGCACTTTACCCACAAGATACAGATCAAACACCACAAAGGCGAGTTCAGTAACAAAGCCTTTCGGAAGCCTCAAACAACACAGTGGTCCTCTCAGGTTCGTGCTCTACACCATCCCTTCCCTTAGCCAAGGCGAAGTATGGGACCAACACACCGTTAGATGGGTACCTGGCCACAGCCACGATACGCTCCCCGTGCAATCACACAAGCGGTGTAATCGACACCCTGAGGCTCCACAAGTGAGTCCTTAGCGACTTAGTCAACTAGGGCCGTCCCATTCCGACCATGTGGTTGCAAGTATGACCCAGTTCAAAGGCTTGCAAGGTTAAGTCCTTAGAGTGACCAGGGCAAGACTACCCGAAAAACCAAATCATCACTCCCAATGCCACAAGCGGCCCACTGATTACTCTTGCCACATGCCCTGGCCGAAATCAGCGTTTATCAACCCCAGTTGATTACCATGCACCACGTGCCGTCAACATCACATGATACTTTTCCAAAACAGGTTCAATATATCATTAAGTCCATATTATCATTTGATTGTCCAAAATCATGTCATGAGCACGTAGCGTGTCTAAGCGACATACTACAACGGTCTAAACCCATGTTGGCAATTTAATAATGTCCAACTAATAAACCACAACTAGGGTGACAAAGGGTCATGGCACATACTTAAGTAATCAAGGTGTCATATAGCAAATTGGTATTTATCTAACCCCATGTTTAAACAAAATATCTTTCTAATTGAACTAGCATGCAATAGTTTAAATCAAAATAGATTTGAAATAGGATCAACATGGTCAAAGCACAACTTGCCTTCAAAAGTACTTGCTCTTGGTCTTGAGTTGGATCCTGAGTCAACACTTCTCCTTGAATCCTTAGGCACTTCAACGTCTACTCGTAAAGCGTGCAAATAGCAAATACCCAATAAACAATAGGCAAAAGATCCCAAAACTCCAAATAAAATCCATAAACAGAGAGAACGTAATTTTACGGATTTTTAGAAACTGGAATCGTCAAATTTGGAGTTAAAACGCAAAAGTTATGATTATTTAAAGTTTAAATAATCAATTAAATAATTTTACAGAGAAAAACTTTAGTCCAAAAATTAAATAAAATTCATATTTAGGTAGATCTCAATTTTATACAAATTTAGAAATTTGAATCACTCAAATCGGAGTTGAAACGCAAAAGTTATAAGCGTTTGAAGTTTTGAAATTCAAATCAATTATTAAACCGATTTATTAAATCATTTTCTTTTTTCGGAAATTAATTATTGCGTCAGCAAGGACACGTGGCAGCCTCTGATTGGCTGGCTGACGTCAGCCGGTCCATGGACTTGGTCCACGCTTGGCTCGGGTCTACGGTGGACTCGGTCCACGGCTCCACGTGAGACTGACATGTGGGTCCACTCGGGTGACGTCATGGGTGACGTCAGCGCTCGGCTGGGACAGCCCGACATCTTGAGCCCTCGACACGCGGGCCCAGCGTGTCGGCGTCCTGCCTGCCAGCGTGCGTGGGCCAGCGCCGACCGCGTCGGTCCAACTTCCCGACACACGTGGCGCCAATCACGGCCGTTGGTTTGAAAATCAGCGGCGCGGATTAGATCCGGTGTTGACGCGTTTGGGTTAACGCATTGATTTGGACCGTTGGATCTAGATCCGATGGTCGAGATTAGATCTGGAAATAAATCGTAACGCCAATCTCACCGTGCGATGGCGTGGCGTGATCTCGGCGTTGGATCTTGATCGGACGGCCGAGAGAGCTCGCGGTCCGGCGATGGCTTGCGGCGGCACCGGCCACCGCGGAGGGACGACGACCTTGCCGACGGCGTTTGGCGCTCCGGCTGGCGAGATCCTCGGTGCGTCTCGTCGCGGTGAGTCCGGATCTGGGGTCAACGGCGCAGGGGACGGGCGACGGCGGCGAACGAAGCAAAGACCGTGGCGGAGCGGCGGCGCAACTTCTGGCGAGCTCGCCGCGGCTAAACGGCGGCTTTGCCTCGGTGAAGTAGAGAAGGGAGGGCGGGATCACGGCGGTCCTCGAGTACGCCGGGCTTTAAATAACCTCGGCGTCCGTCTGAAACGGAGACCTAGTTTTCCACGGCGGACCGCGGCGCGAGTCCGGCTCGGACTCGGCGGAGACGACGACGGAGAGCCGTACCGCGTGGCACGATCAACGGCCCACGATCGCGCAGCGCGACCGGGTCGGTCGGACACGGCTCGGGTCGGTCGGCGGATCTCGGTAGTTGGATTTTGATCCAACGGTTGGGATTGATTAGGGTTAGGAGTGGGTTCGGTCGAGTCACGTGGCTCGGTCGGACTCGAACACGAAGTCCGACTCGGGCTCGGTCGGATGAACAAGATTTGACCGAGTTTGATTTTCCAGCGATTTAATATTTAAAATAATTCCTAGTAATTTATTTAATTCATTAAAAATAGCAAATGACTCGAGAAAAATCGAGAAAAATTCGGAAAATACTTTGGATCATTTTGGACTCAAATAAAATATTTCCAACAAAAATTTACTTGCAAAATTAAATTCTTCAATTATTTCAAAATGGAATAAATTCAAATAAATTCCAAATAAATCCAAATAAATTCCAGAAAATTCCAAAAATTCACCAAAGTGCCAAATCACACATGAGTTTAGGAAAAGTAAAATTTTGGGGTGTTACAAACCTCCCCCCCTTAATAGAATCTCGTCCCCGAGATTCAGGGCTTACTAAAGGAATAGATTTGGAAATTCTTTCTTCAAATCCTCTTCGCGCTCCCAAGTCGCTTCGCTTTCTTCATGGTTGCTCCACTGAACTCTACAAAAACGGGTTGACTTGTTTCTAGTTTCTCGATCCATTGTGTCTAGAATCCTCACGGGATACTCCTTATAAGTCAAATCCTCTTGCAACTCAATTGACTCTAGCGGTGTCTGTTCCTCAGGAACTCGGAGACACTTCTTTAACTGGGACACATGGAATACATCATGTACTCCTGCTAACGACTGTGGCAACTCCAGCTGATAAGCAACTTCGCCTCTGCGGCTCAAAATCTTAAATGGTCCAACATAACGGGGTGCAAGTTTCCCTTTGGCATGGAACCTCTTAACTCCCCTAAGAGGCGTAACTCTGAGGTATACAAAGTCTTCTGGTTCAAAACTCAAATCTCGGCGACGATTGTCAGCATAACTCTTCTGTCGAGATTGGGCTATCTTCAACCTTTCCCTAATCATGGCGATCTGTTCTTCAGCCTCTTGAAGAATGTCAGGCCCAAAGACACGGCGCTCGCCGGTCTCATTCCAATTCAATGGCGTCAAGCGAGTCGACCATACTGATGCCTCAAAAGGTGACATCTGTAAACTAGCCTGATAACTATTGTTGTAACTGAACTCGGCATACGGCAAACTCTTATCCCAAGAGGTAGCATAAGCCAATGCACAAGCTCTCAACATATCCTCCAGAATCTGGTTGACCCTTTGGTCTGTCCATCCGTCTGTGGATGATAAGGTATCTTGAAGTTCAAACGGGTTCCCATGGCTTCATGCAACTTATTCCAGAACCTTGAGGTAAATTGGGTACCTCTGTCCGATACAATCCTCTTTGGCACTCCGTGCAAACAAACAATCCTGATCATGTACAACTCTGCTAACTTATCTCCCGAGTAGGTGGTCTTCACGGGGATAAAATGGGCTACTTTCGTCAAGCGATCCACTATAACCCATATGGAGTCACAACCTCCTTGAGTCTTCGGCAAACCGGTAATGAAATCCATTCCGATTTCCTCCCACTTCCACTCAGGTATTTTCAGCGGTTGTAGCAATCCTGCTGGTCTCTGATGCAGTGCCTTGACTCTCTGGCATACGTCGCACAATGCAACATGCTCGGCAACTTCACGTTTCATACTCGGCCACCAGAATCTCTCCTTCAGATCCTGATACATCTTGGCGCTTCCAGGATGAATCGAGTACTTGGAGTCATGGGCTTCTTCCAGAATCAGTTGCTTTAACTCCTTTTTGTTAGGCACACAAATGCGATCCTTCATCCACAACGTGCCTTGCTCATCCAACTTGAAGTCCTCTGCCTTGCCTTCCTCCTTTTTGGACTTAATCCTACGGATCCTGTCATCATCCTTCTGTCCTTCTCGGATCTGGTCCTCTAAAGTAGGCTTTACTTCCAATGCGGCCAAGAATCCGCTAGGTACAACCTCAATCTTCATTTTTAAAATCCTCACACAACTCATCCTCGACTTGTGGCTAGCAACGTACTCACGGTATGGCTTTTCCGACTCGAGCATCGGCTACTACGTTGGCCTTCCCGGATGGTAATGGATTCCAACATTATAGTCCTTGATCAACTCTAGCCATCTCCTTTGCCTCATATTCAGATCCGATTGGGTGAATATGTACTTAAGGCTCTTATGATCCGTATATACTTCACATCTGTTTCCAATCGAGATAGTGACGCCATATCTTCAAAGCATGCACTACGGCAGCTAACTCTAAGTCATGTGTCGGATAATTTTCCTCATGCGGCCTCAAGCGCCTTGATGCATAGCGGCGACCTTTCCATTCTGCATCGACACACATCCAAGTCCTTGGCGCGATGCGTCGCAATAAATATCGAAGCTTTGAGCAACATCAGGTAGAACTAACACCGGTCTTGATGTCAATCGCTTCTTGACTCTGAAATCCTTCCTCACATCCTGGCGTCCATGCAAACTTCTTTTCCTTCTTCAGCAATTGCGTAAGAGGTTTCGCAATTGTCGAGAAGCCTTCAATGAAACGGCGGTAGTATCCTGCCATTCCAAGGAAACTCGAATCTGGTCACGATCTTGGTGCTCCCAATGTAACACAGCTTCTACTTTGCTTGGATCCACGGCGACTCCTTCTGCGGTCATTACATGTCCAAGAAACTCCACCTTATCCTTCCAAAAATCACACTTGCTGAACTTGGCGAAAAGTTGCGTTCCTCGGCTTTTCCAAAACTCGCCTTAAGTGTTCGGCATGTTCATCCTCCTGTCTTGGAGTAGATTAGGATATCGTCTATGAACACGACGACAAACTTGTCCAAATATTCCATGAACACCTTATTCATCATATTCATGAAATAATTTGGCGCATTAAATCGACCCAAAGGACATAATCAGTAAACTCGTAATGTCCATATCTTGACGAGAATGCGATCTTGAATATCCTCGATCGGATCTTCAAGCGATGGTATCCCGATCTCGAGATCAATCTTGGAGAAAACTCCGGCTCCTCTTAACTGATCAAACAAATCATCAATCCTGGGTAGCGGATACTTATTCTTCACGGTGACTTCATTGAGTGCACGGTAGTCAATGCACATCCTGAAACTCCGTCCTTCTTCTTGACAAACAAAGCGGGTGCTCCCCACGGCGAACTCGGTCTGATAAATCCTTTCTCCATTAACTCCTCTAGCTGTTTCTTCATCTCTACCAACTCCTCGGTAGACATCCGATAGGGTCTCTTTGCTATCGGTCTTTGTGCAGTACAAGCTCTATTACAAACTCTATGTCCCTATCTGGCGGCATACCAGGTAGATCTTCGGGAAAGACATCTGGGTACTCATTCACTACTGAGACATCCTCTATGCTGATTGCCTTGGTACTGTTAACCATCAACTGTCCATCTCTAACTGCAGTGGCTTGAAATTCCACTTTCTTCCCACACGGGCTCTCAACTGAGATAGTCCTTCGTCCACAATCCAATACAGCCTTGTGCTTGGATAACCAATCCATTCCCAATATAACATCTAAGGTCTGGGTCTCCAAAATTATAAGGTTTGCTAGGAACTCTATTCCACCTATTAGTATTCTCACCCCGGAACATCCTACTTCCGTTCGGAGTTCGGAACCAGGGGTTTGAACTAAAAGCATGCACTTAAGTCTTGCAATTCTCAAGTCATTTCTAGTAGCAAAGCCTTGCGAAACAAACGAATGCGAAGCTCCAGAGTCAAACAAAACTGTTGCAGGTACTGAGTTAACAAGTAACTTACCCGATTTGACGTCAGTAGCATTCTGCGGTGCATCTGCGGTGACATGGTTGACTCGGCCTCTCACCACGATGCAGGGTGTGGCTCCTGATCTTTGGCGTCCTAGCTGGGTGGTTCCTAGGTTGAAGCGAATCGGGGTCGCTCTGCTGTCTTCTTTGGACAAGCTGTTGGCAAAGTGTCCTGGCTCGTTGCGATTGTAGCGGCGTCTCACTGTTCCTTCTTGTTGCACAGAGTAGCGTTTCTAAGCGGGCTGGGGTCCGATAGTTACGATTGGCAGGTCTTGGTGCTTTGGGGATGGTGTCCTTGTTGCATTACGTGGTTGGAATCAAGAATTGATTTGGTGCAACTCTCAAGCGCTGCGTTCACAGCGTGATCCTTCTTTGTTGCATCCTGCGCTTCTGTTCTCATCCAGTTCCTTGCGCTTGTCCTCAAGAATAAGCGCCTTATTCACCAACTCTTGGAAATCTGGAAAGGTGTGGGTGATCAACCCTACTTGCAATCCTGAGTTAAGTCCCTTCATAAAACGAGGACTGCCTGGATTTGTCTGCCGCTACATCCTCAGTGCGTAGCGTGCTAGTATGTGAACTTGTTCGTAGTCGACCAACGGCTGATTACCTTGTTTGATGCTCTGAACTCCTCCTTCTTAAGATCCATGATTCCTTCGAGGCACGTGATCTTGTCGAATGCATTTGTGAACTCTTCCCAAGTGATATCTTGAGGGTTCTCTGCGTGTACGTAAATTCTCCCACCATTCGTATGTCCCTTCCAAGCGATGAGAAGCGTGAGTACCTTCTCATTCCCTATGCATTGAGCTATGTGTAGCTTCCTCTCAATTGATCTTAACCAATCATCGGCCTCCAATGGATTGGCATTCCCGGAAGAAAGTGGGTGGGTGAGTCCTCATGAACTCGACGGCCTTGTATTACGGCGTGGCCTGATTAACTTGATTAGCGGTGGCCTGAGCGATGACGTGCTGCATTTGTTGCATCATAGCATGCATCAATCGAGTCTGAGCAGCAAGAAAGGCTCCAAGATTACGCATATCCGATGGCGGTCTTTGGTGCTCCATCATTGGGGTTTTCTGTTTGGCGAGAACCACTCCCATTGCTTCCAAAGTTTCCACGGGTATTCACCATCTGTCGATTTGCTCTAGGTTTAGAGATGAGAGGGAAACAAGAATAGACAAGTAATATGGAACTTATGCGGGGCGAAAGGTGTAGCCTTAAGGTCCAACTTTATTATTAGTAACTTGGTATGGCTGCTTACAATGCCTAAGGGCCTTGCAACACATACTGCACACTCAGCAAACAAAGCAAATCCAAATCGAACTAACTCTGGAGTCTAACGCCTAAAGGGTGACTCTTTATTCTATGACTCGACTCGGCGAAGGAGTCTCACTATAGAACCTATGCTCACTCATCGAGAAAACCTCCACGGCCTGAGTGCGGGTCTTTGCGGCATAGGCGCGAAAGCTTGATCGCCATGTCCGGAAGCTGTGTCCTCTGTGGTAGTCGAAGAAGCGATGTCCTCATCGAGATCGACTCCTCCGGATCTGGCTCGTGTAGCTCGATCTTGGCTCTGGAGTGCAGTCCGTACAAAGTCATCTCCAACTCGTCAATCCTTCGCGAGAAGATGTGCCACATAATCTAGAGCTTCCCACCATCTCATCATCTCTGTCGTGATCTCCTTGCGGGCCTTCTGTAGCTCCTTGCTTGTATTATCTAGTACATCCTCCTGGGCGACAATAAATCGTGCCAACTGTGTAACCGTGGCATCCTCATCCTGAATCGCCTTCGGGTCGAGAAGGTTATCGCTGCGCGGATGGTAACGGAACACCGTACTCTCCAACTCTCGGGCGTAGATACGGGTAATGTGCCGCATTGCTCGTCGTGATACTTCTTGGATACCCATCTGCATTGTGGATCTCCTGGCAGTGCAGTGTATCGGGCGATTGCCTGGGCCCTTTTTCCTAGCAGGTACCTCAATCCTCACGTCACAAGCCTTGATCAATCCTGCTTGTCTGATCACTTCTACTTGGTATTGGGGCTTCTCAAAATCTCCGAGAGTCTGTAGCATATGCCAAAGTTCCGCGGCGTGACCAACTCCCAGATCAACGTAGTTGAACTCTTCCTCCATCTGTCACCAGAGTGCTTTACGTAAGAACTCGGAATTTTTAAATTGTGATAAGGTAAGGGAAAATTTCAGCAAGAGACAAGAAAAGAGAGAAGGGGATAAGTCGAGATGTCATTTCTTGTCTTCACAAATTTTTAGCTTTTAGAAAATAGGTTTTATCCTCACTACGACCATTCTAACTTAGGGTTGAGCCTACAGTCAAGTATGGCTCTGATACCACCTCTGTCGGGACCCCGAATTTGCAAATCCGGACCCTCTGTGTATTCAGCACTAGTCCAGGAACGCGCTAGTGCACACAGTCTTAACATCGGTATATATCACAATCATACCAAACGATACTATCAAAGTACTTTATTTAAATAATCAAAGGGTTACTCGACCTTATGGCCGAGTTACAAATATATGCCTTGCAAGGCGAAACTTATTCAGAGAAAAATAATAGCAGCGGAAAATCAAATAAACTTCGTGGCGCCATCCAGTATACCACAGGCAACTGACTGGGCTCGCATCCCTAAGTAGACGGGTCCTCTTGGAACTCCTCCTCCGAAACTGGCGTAGTCTCCTCTTCAACTGGTATTGTGTTGAGGCAAGGGTGAGTACTTGGTACTCAGCAAGTCATGCACAGAATGCAAGCTAATATACTATATGCATGGCTTGGTACAAAGGAATAGCTCAGGATATTTGCGATGTGACTTTTGACAAGTAATAAAAGTAGATTCAGCGGTAGAAATAAGTAAAGCATAAATAACTTTTCAAGAAGTTTAACAAACATTTTTCCCATCCTACACCATATTTCCATCACCTTCCTTGTTAAACCAACCCATCTTTTCAAAACCAAGTTATTTTCAGAAAGTCTACCCCTTGACTGTAATTCCCGAGCATTGTCGATCAGTGGACTCGGCTATTCAAATAGATTCTACACTCTGCAGAGGTTATGCACTTTACCCACAAGATACAGTCAAACACCACAAAGGCGAGTTCCCGTAACAAAGCCTTTCGGAAGCCTCAAACAACACAGGTGGTCCTCTCCGGTACGTGCTCTACACCATCCCTTCCCTTAGCCAAGGCGAAGTATGGGACCAACACACCGTTAGATGGGTACCTGGCCACAACCACGATACGCTCCCCCGTACAATCACACAAACGGTGTAACTGACACCCTGAGGCTCCACAAGTGAGTCCTTAGCGACTTAGTCAACTAGGGCCGTCCCATTCCAGCCATGTGGTTGCAAGTATGACCCAGTTCAAAGGCTTGCAAGGTTAAGTCCTTAGAGTGACCAGGGCAAGACTACCCGAAAAACCAAATCATCACTCCCAATGCCACAACTGGCCCACCTGATTACTCTTGCCACATGCCCCGGTCGAAATCTGTTTATCAAACCCCAGTTGATTACCATGCACCACGTGCCGTCAACATCACATGATACTTTTCCAAAACAGGTTCAATATATCATTAAGTCCATATTATCATTTGATTGTCCAAAATCATGTCATGAGCACGTGCAGTCTAAGCAGCATACTACAACGGTCTAAACCCATGTTGGCAATTTAATAATGTCCAACTAGTAAACCACAACTAGGGTGACAAAGGGTCATGGCACATACTTAAGTAATCAAGGTGTCATATAGCAAATTGGTATTTATCTAACCCCCATGTTTAAACAAAATATCTTTCTAATTGAACTAGCATGCAATAGTTTAAATCAAAATAGATTTGAAATAGGATCAACATGGTCAAAGCACAACTTGCCTTCAAAAGTACTTGCTCTTGGTCTTGAGTTGGATCCTGAGTCAACACTTCTCCTTGAATCCTTAGGCACTTCAACGTCTACTCGTAAAGCGTGCAAATAGCAAATACCCAATAAACAATAGGCAAAAGATCCCAAAACTCCAAATAAAATCCATAAACAGAGAGAACGTAATTTTCTGGATTTTTAGAAGCTAGAATAAATCAAATTTGGAGTTAAAATGCAAAAGTTATGATTATTTAAAGTTTAAATAATCAATTAAATAATTTTACAGAGAAAAACTTTAGTCCAAAAATTAAATAAAATTCATATTTAGGTAGATCTCAATTTTATACAAATTTAGAAATTTGAATCACTCAAATCGGAGTTGAAACGCAAAAGTTATAAGCGTTTGAAGTTTTGAAATTCAAATCAATTATTAAACCGATTTATTAAATCATTTTCTTTTTCGGAAATTAATTATTGCGTCAGCAAGGACACGTGGCAGCCTCGATTGGCTGGTGGCGTCGGCCGGTCCATGGACTTGGTCCACGCTTGGCTCGGGTCTCACGGTGGACTCGGTCCACGGCTCCACGTGAGGCCCGACATGTGGGTCCACTCGGGTGACGTCATGGGTGGCGTCGGCGCTCGGTGGGACGGCCGGCGACATCTTGAGCCCTCGACCGCGCGGGCCCGCGTGTCGGCGTCCTGCACTGCCAGCGTCGCGTGGGCCCGACCGCGTCGGTCCAACTTCCCGACACGCGTGGCGCAATCACGGCCGTTGGTTTGAAAATCAAGCGGCGGATTAGATCCGGTGTTGACGCGTTTGGGTTAACGCATTGATTTGGACCGTTGGATCTAGATCCGATGGTCGAGATTAGATCTGGAAATCGTAACGCCAATCTCACCGTGCGATGACGTGGCGTGATCTCGGCGTTGGATCTTGATCGGACGGTGAGAGAGCTCGCGATCCGGCGATAACTGCGGCGGCACCGGCTCACCGGCGCGGAGGGCAGCGACCTTGCCGACGGCGTTTCGCGCGCTCCGTGAAGTGAGAGATCCCCTGAGTGCGTCTCGTCGCGGTGAGTCCGGATCTGGGGTCAACGGCGAGGGACGGCGGACGGCGGAGCAAGCAAAGACCGTGGCGGGCGGCGCGCAACTCTGGCGAGCTCGCCGCGGCTAAGCAGCGGCGGCTTTGCCTCGGTGAAGTAGAGAAGGAGAGCGCGGGATCACGGCGGTCCTCGGGTACGCCGGGCTTTAAATAGCCTCGGCGTCCGTCGCGGCGGAGACCTAGTTTTCCACGGCGGACACGGCGAGTCCGGCTCGGACTCGGGCGGAGACGACGACGGAGAGCCGTACACGTGGCACGATCAGCGGCCACGATCGCGCGGCGCGACCGGTCCGGTCGGACACGGCTCGGGTCGAGTCGGCGGATCTCGGTAGTTGGATTTTGATCCAACGGTTGGGATTGATTAGGGTTAGGAGTGGGTTCGGTCGAGTCACGTGGCTCGGTCGGACTCGAACACGAAGTCGACTCGGGCTCGGTCGGATGAAACGATGCTTGACCCGAGTTTGATTTTCCAGCGATTTAATATTTAAAATAATTCCTAGTAATTTATTTAATTCATTAAAAATAGCAAATGACTCAGAAAAATCCCAGAAAAATTCTGGAAAATACTTTGGATCATTTTGGACTCAAATAAAATATTTCCAACAAAAATTTACTTGCAAAATTAAATTCTTCAATTATTTCAAAATGGAATAAATTCAAATAAATTCCAAATAAATCCAAATAAATTCCAGAAAATTCCAAAAATTCACCAAAGTGCCAAATCACACATGAGTTTAGGAAAAGTAAAATTTTGGGGTGTTACAGCCCTTTTGCCAACCATGTTAGCATATCAGCTGATGAGTTCCCAGTGATGGTTTGCCCCTTCAACCATCTATTCAATTGAATATTATGATGTCTTGTGATCTAAGACTCCTGCCGCACTAGATTCTCTTGTTGTGGCTAGTTTTTTATGCTCCTCGATATACGGGGACACTATAGCCATGTGTTGAAAAAAATGTGAAATGGGCTTTAGCACAAACAACTGGATCAGGCATGATTGCTTTCCTTCCGATGGTCCCAATACCCTAGAGCCTCCCCTCACGGCGGGATTGACGCAAACTTATCGATTCGACCTAAGCCGTGTAATCCACGCAGAATTCGATGACCTTTTTGGTTGCATAACCTGCGACAATGCTACCCTCCGGTCGAGATCTACTTCGTATGTAGGACTTGAGAATTCCCATGTACCTCTCGAATAGGTATATGCTATGTAGAAACATAGGCCCACACATCCTAATCTCTCTCACAAGTTGAACAATGAGATGGACCATGATATCAAAAAATGGCAGAGGGAAATACATATTAAGATCACATAGAGTCCTCACCACCTTGGCCTGCAGACAATCTAATCCTTCAGGATCGATGACCTTCTGAACAATTGTGTTAAAGAAATAACACAGCCTCGTGATTGTCTCCCAAATTTTGATTGGTAAAATACTTTTAATCGCGATAGGAACATCTGTGTTATTAGCATATGGCAATCATGAGACTTCATGCCAGTTAATTTCAAATCTTGCATCGAAACAAGTCTCTTCATGTTGGAGGAGTAACCAGACGGAACTTTCACACCATGTAAGCATTAGCACAGTTCAGTTCTCTCAGCCTTGAACAGAGTGTAACAAGCAGGTTCATAGTACATGCAGCCTTTATCGATCTCTTTCGGTGCTAACTTAGGTATGATGCCCATATCGACCAAGTCAAGCCGTGCATTAATACCATCCTTTATTTTGCCCTGAATGTCCAGAAAGAGAACAATCAGGCTATCACATATATTATTCTCTACGTGCATGACATCGATGCAGTGGTGAACTTCTAGGTACTCCAAATAAGGTACATCCCAAAATATTGACCTCTTCTTCCTGATGCTCTTCTCACGAGTCCTCGATTTACCTCCTTTTCCATGTACAACATCCAACTCATTAACCATATCATGAACATCTCTCCTGCTTAAAGGCCTTGGAACTAAATTGTCCTTGTTCCTTTTGTCGAATTGTTTTATTCATCTTGTGGTATAGGTGATTCCTCCGAAGGAACCTACGGTGAAGCATGTACACAGTTTTGCATGAGTGATTCAGTCACACACTCTTGGTATCATCTAAGCAGTGAATACAGGCTTTGACTCCTTTTGTACTCTGGCATGACAGGTTAGCAAAGGCAGGGTAGTCATTTATGGTGCAAAACAACATGCATTGCAAAGTGAAGTTCTCTTATTTGTATGCATCCCATACCTGTACCCCAAAAACCCAGAGTGTTTTCAAATCTTGCACCAATGGTGCTAGGTATGCATTAATATCATTCTCATGTTGTTTTGGATCTTGGATAAGTATAGATAATAAAATGCACTTTTGCTTCATACACAACCAATGAGGAAGGTTATAGATACACAGATTCACAGGCCAAGTGCTATGACGACGGATTATGTTACCGAAAGGATTCATTCCATCTGTATGCAATTCAAACCTTATATTCCATAGTTCCACACCGAATTCTCCAAAACTCTAGTTGATGCTTCTCCAATGGGCAGAATCAGTAGGGTGTCCTATCATTCCATCATTCTTACGATCCTCCTAGTGCCAACACAGCATTGTTGCCTCATTTAGGTTTGCAAACAAAAGCTTCAAATGGGGAATTACAGGCAGATACCACACCACCTTAGTACATCATTTATTCACCTCGATGCCCTCATCATCATCATTTGATTGGTTTTTACGCTTGTACCGAGATGTGTTGCACATCGGACATACGTGCAAGTTTGCATACTCTTTGCGGTAGAGGATATAGTCGTTCGGACATGCATCTATTCTTTCTACTTCCATTTCCAAGGGACATAGAACCTTTTTGGCTTTGTAGATGGTTGTTGACAACTTGTTTCCCTTTGGAAGCATGTCCTCTAATAGACCTAACAGCACCGTGAAACTCTTGTCAGACCAATTGTTGCTTGTGTTCTATTTCAGCAGTTCAAGCACTGATGAAAATCTTCTGTATTTCGACTTGCAGCCCGGGAACAATGGTTTCTCTGAGTCCACCATCAAGCCCTGGAATTTACCATACTCGCTCTCATCATGGTTCCCTTCTACATCATGCAGCATCCAAATTATCATCCTACAACATATCCTCACCAGAAGCACAATCAATATCATCCGGCATATCATTAACTTCGTCGATGATGTTAATACTACTTGCTTCCTGTACAATCTTCTCTTCACCATGACTGGTCCAACATGCATATCCCCTTTTAAAACCCCATAGAATCAAAGTGTGCTTTGATTTGGGATGAGTTTCCAAACATCCTCAGATTGTCATAGTCAATGCATAGCCAAGGCATAAATTAGACCCCCTTATTAAGCATATCCTCCTCTGTAGCTCTTCTAAAACAGATATGCCATTAATGTACTCGGCACTCACACGGTTCTCAGCGTATATCTAGCTCTAGTCCATCTACGCTACACATATAACAATGTGTTAAGTATTGAAGTACACTAGGAGTGCACTTGCATATATTCTTAAATCAGAGCACAAATTAACTAGTTAAACCCTACACTAAATCATAAACCATGCTAGATCTAAATTATTTTCTCTCTGTACCAAGCTATAACTACATCTAAACCAAGTATATATATATCTTCAATTCTCTCTTTACCAAGTTAGCTACAACTTGAATATAATGCAATTATAACCAATTACAACCTTACGTCACAAATAACAAATATATCTACACACAATCTATAATGTCTCAAAAATGTATATTTGATTCTCTCTTTACCAAGCTAGCTAGCTATACCTTAAATCACAAAAAAAAAAAAAACAAATGGATCTACAAGATATGTCTAAAATAAGTATCTTCAATTCTCTCTTTACCAAGCTAGCTTCTTTTGTTACAAAGAACAAATGGATCTATAAGCTACATCTAAACTTAGCATCTTCAATTTTCTCTTTACCTAGCTAGATAGCTACATCTTGAATATAATGCAATTAGAACCAATTAATACTTTAGATCACAAAGAACAAATGGATCTACACTAAGCTAAATATAAACCATTTTCAATTCTCTCTTTACCAAGCTAGATCTTTAATATAATGCAATTAAAACCAATTACTAACCTTAGATCTTCAAGAACAAAAGGATCTCTTTTCACCAAATCGCCTCAATCGCAACCACCTCAAAAATAGCTCGGGAAATCCTAAAAACACTAAGTAGGTTGGGCTTTCTATACTTATTTCTAGGATATAGATATCATAGACGGTTTTAACCAAAAACCGTCAGTGATGTGAGCCATCCACATCACTGACGGTTTTTGGCTAAAACTTCTATGATAAGCAATTATCACTAACGGTTTTGCAAAGCTATTAGTGATGAGGGGTCTAATATAAGCCTTTATGTAGTAGTGCTAGGAACAAGGTGCCACGTCCGATTATGAACAAGAGCATGGTACTCGTCCAACATGGCCTGATACCAATTCGGATCTTTGAGAGCTAAACAATAGCTCTTGGGTAGAGGACAAACAACAGCCACTTCTCACATAGCTTGATAACCAGGCCAACCTTTGTACACGTACGCATTGGGTGAGCTGAGGGAGAAGCTGCCACCGCATGTAAAATAGAAGACGAGGTAGGGAAAGAAGCTACCATGGCAGAAGGATCGGTAGAGGCGGCTGGCATGGCAAAAAAGAGAGATGTTCACTTATATGATCCCTCCTCTCTTTTTTTGCAAAAATAGCTCTCTCCTACAAAAAATCATAAAAATGGCCTCCTTCCCTCCAAGGAAGGAGCAGGGGAGACACCTCGCTCCTTCCGTGCTCGGGATACTGCAGGAGGCTGAGTTGCCGCGGTGCCGCAGCGCAAGAAGGAGCGACACTGGAGCTAGCGCCGAGCGTGGGAGGAGGTGACTTTCCACACTCCGAAGATGTGAAAGGTCATTTTTCGCAGAGCCACAATGCGGGAGGAGGCATGGCGTGCATGGGAGCAGGCAATTCACGCGTGGGAGGATGGGTGCCATGGTACTGTAGTGGGGGAGGTGCCTCCCACAATACTATAGCCTGGAAGGTGCCTTCTGCGGTGCTTAGGGGGCCATTTTTGCAATTTTTTCGAGAAGGAGCCAGTTTGGCAAAAAAAAAGAGGGGCTAGAGATAAGTGAACAGTTTGCATAAAGATCAGCTACCGTGGTTGAGAAATCAGTCGACGAGGCAAGCAAATCTATCACTGTGGTAGGCAAATGTGTTGCCGTGGCAGGAGTTGTAACACCTGGCACTCCATATGCCCTAAATGTCACTGCATCATGCCATTCTTACAATTAATACAACCATTCAAATAATAATTTTAGCAACCACAAAGACTCTCTAATAACATTTAGCAACATCATAAACTCGATATTAATGATTAGACACCAACTAGCTGTTACTCACAAGAAGACAATAAAAGTAACAATGACAATTCTAAATATTTTGCTTACCTCTTATCGTAGCCACCAACATAACAAAATCTCAAGATAGGGATGTGGCTAGGAGTGGGGGAGGGGGTGACTGGGGTTTGAGGGGTAGAGCCCCTCCCTCCATTGGCCCAAAATCAGTCCACGATAGCAAAATTCAACCCATAAGACATTTCTTTATGAGATACTACATTCTCCCCCCTAATAGAATTCAACCTTGAATTCTCCACACACTATCAACACGGAACACAAAACTGAATCGGGAAATAAAATACATTATATGCCCGATAAGACAGCTCGGGAAAGCTCTCACACTGGTGAGACTTTTATTCCCAGGTCGCTTCCCACTAGAGTTAAAAATTTCGTTTTAGGGCAAATCTCCTCAACGTCCGAAATCCAATTTTTCGTCGAGATCTCGTTATTTCGGATGAAATATGAACGAAATTCAAAAAGCAAAATTTGAATCTGGTTTTTTTAACGAAAATTACCGAGATTTTGGTCCATTTAACCGAGATTTCGGCCAAATTAAAATGATCTAAAAAGTGTGCAAAATTCATTAATTTTTTTGAAATTTTGGTCAGACATGGAAAACGACTTGAAGAATCCAATCCGGTCAAGTCCGGTCATTTTGGTCAAATTTCGGTCAAAAAACCGAGATTTTGGTCCATTTAGCCGAAATTTCGCCGAAAAAATAGGGTACTATAGCACTTTTAAAAATTTTTAGGGTTTTTTAAATTTCACCGGGATTATGGAACTCGGGGGGGTTCGAAATCTGAAATTTCGTCGAAATTTCGCGGGATTTCGGTGGGAATTTGAACCCTGCTTCCCACTCAAACTGATGGGACTAAAGCATTAAAATATACATTAACATTCTATGCTTTAATACGCGCTTTGACTCTCCCAATAACTGCACTGGGCAAGTCTCAAAGGCAGGTACCTAGGCTCATAGACTAGTGGCTCTAACGATAGCTCATGTTTGAAATCCCACAAAAACTTTGTCATCAAGGAAACATGAAACACATTGCACACTCCACGCAAAGTCTCGAAAAGGTCTAGGTGATAAGCCAACTTCCCCATTCATGTCACTATTGGAAACTATATGCTGTACCTCATACTAAGCTTTCCTTTGGCACTAAAGCGAACAACCACTTTTAACCAATTGTTCTATTCAAGAGAACACGGTACCAACCTCTAACTCCAACTCCAATTTTTTTCCCTTTGACTCAGTCACGTAACTCTACTTTTCACACTGAACTTCTCTACCATGATTCGTCATACTTAAGATGACATGAATAACAGGTGACACTTCACTATAACCTGCCTCTATCTCTTTTCGCATCGAATCACCATTACCATCCGTTTGAACATCTAGGGTTCCAAACTTATACCCCAAAAACTAAAATACAGATTTCCATCACTCCCAATTGGTTGACCTTTTAGTAAGATGGCCATTACCACCAAAAGGAATAGCTCACTATGTTACATTTTCTCTCTCCACAGCAATTCTGTGAACAATATAAATTTTAATCTATCTTCTACCAGGCCTACTTCGCACCAAGGAACAACTAACCAGGATCAACATTCACAACAGAATAATCTACTTCAAATTATCATAACATTAATTACATCCACGTAACCAAAAGTTTAGTCATTCTTCATAAATGGTAACATAATTACTAGCAACTTCCAAGTGGTCCAATTTTATAGACTAATGGAATACTACCAAGGAACGAAATAACTAGCCGATCCTCCTCGGAAGATTTGGACCGAGACACGCAGAAACCCCCATTACTCTCTACTCTTAAACCATTAATGGTCAACAACTAGCAAAGGCTTGGATCTTTGGTCATTATCAACCCACACTTGGCTTCTCTTTCTACAAAGGTTTTCCGCCGCATTTTTTTCCACTCAAGGAACCAAGTCAAAGAGTACAATCCCTTATTATACTCAAAAGGATACCATAGATCATTCATTTTCTTTTCTTATGCTACAACGCAAAGGAAATCTCAACTGTCTTTAACAAAAATAAATCTCTTCACCGCCCTGAAACCAAGGTGCTACAATTCATATCGAGGTGAAACTCAATTTAAAAGAGAAACAACTCATAAATCATTTATAAATGCATCTCACTTTTACCAAAATGGCTCATTTCCAAAAAATAAAACCGATTATGGAATCAACCCACTTCCATACAATAACCTTCATATTTCTCAAGAGACAGACAAAATTCATTTCCTAATGGAAAACCGCTTCACCAACAAAAATCACTTATGAAACAATCATAAGAATCACCTTTTAGAAACAATCACAAATACCACACATATTTTAATTAAATCTAACTCTAGTCAAACTAGACATATAAATATCTCCAAATCAAGAACTTCAAAACATTAAATTAGGTTCGGTTATTTCCTTTAACCGATAATGCAACAGATAACTCATTTTTTATGCTAAAGAGAGCAATCCATACATACACTCTTGAGTGTAAATTCCACAATCATAAATTGAGCTAGATTTCTTAGTAAAGACAAATGAATTGCATTGCTCAATGAAACAAGGCATTAAAAACCATCATTATATTACTTCATAATTTTTTATTCTTTCATTCTCATTTTCAAGCCTCAAAGTTAACTCCAAATTTGACAATATTCACACTAATTTAGGGAAGCTCTAATACACATAATGAAGAATGCCTTGGCCACAAGATATTTATCCCAAAATATCATACAAACAAACCAATCCATATACATTTAAACATAAGTTCACCTTAAATCCCACCATCTCTAGTAACCAAATACGCTTACCATTAAAGGTGTCAATATTCACCATTTGCACCTTGAGAAATCCTATCAGGATTTAACATAATTTACATAACCGGTTCTTCCTTTAATTACCTTCTCTAACAATTATAACAAAAATTTATGATGCTTATGATAAAACATCAAACCAAGTCTACCTCATTATGATCAACAAGGACTATCAAATCATAAGAGGCTTCCTAGGGACCAGGATTACCGTTTCCCGGTAATACCACTTCCCAGGAGCCAGTAGTATCGCCTTCACTGACATCAGAAAAAACACCCTTATGGAAAATGACTACCACCTCTCAAATCCCAAACCCTTTACTAACGCCACCCTCACCATATTGGTAGTACCACCCTGAGCTCAAATTGCTCAAAACTAAAACAAACTCAATTCAAACTCAAACCTGAGCACCATAAGCCCAAACACAATCAAATACTCATCACAAACATGAGTAGACCACCACATGGTCTCTCAAGAATGACAACTGAAGAGGGATGAATGAGCATAGGTGTGTGCAGTCATCACTAAGCCCACAGAGGACAGTGAATAAGAGTCTCATTAGAGATCTTTTGCTCAACATCACCTAGTGCATTCGCTAAGGTTTTAAGCTTGGAGTAATACTCAGAGATCGACATGTTGGCCTGGACAACCCTGCGAAACTGAGCTTCAAGCTGGATGTCACGCACTTTTTTGTTGTTGTGGAACAAATTAAAGATGGTGTTGGTTATAGCCTTGGATCATGAACACAAGCACATGAACACGAAGAACACAGAAGTTTTGGGGCAATTTTCTCTAATGTTATTCTCACACTCATGGGATACATACTCTTTTATAGTGGGTGAACCACCTAATCAACTTGGTAACCAAGGCAAACACTAAACATGGCAAACCTTACTAAGGAAATAAACTAACTGATTTGATCCGATTGCAATTGCATTGTGATCTTTAATTGCCTTGCATGACACGGTAAGTCAACAATTTTAGCAAGCCCTGAATACTTTCCAACAACCTCCCCCTAATAAAGACTTGTCGACTTGTGTAGATTACTACAATCAAATCCTAGAATCGACCTTGTGCTGCAAGTAAACTCAACTTTGACTTGCACTGCACACATAATAGCCAGTAGGATGGCGTTCAAATCTCATCAACATCCTGGAAACACAAAACATGGCAAACCTGTAACACCCCAAAATTTTGCTTTTCTTAAATTCAAGTAAGATTTGACACTTTGGTGAATTTTTGGAATTTTCTGGAATTTATTTGGAATTTATTTGAATTTATTCCCTTTTGAAATAATTATAGAATTTAACTTTGCAAATAAAATTTTGTTGGAAATATTTTATTTGAGTCCAAAATGTTCCAAAATATTTTCTAGAATTTTTCTGGAATTTTTCTGAGTGTTTTGCTATTTTTAATGAATTAAATGAATTTCTGGGAATTAATTGGATTATTTAATCGCTGAAAATCGAGTTGGTTTTACTGTTCCTCCAACCGAGCCCGAGTCTGACTCGAGTCTGAGTCCGACTCGAACCCAACCTAATCCCTAACCCTCTCGACCGTCCGATCAAGATCGAACGGTCGAGATTGAGCCACGTCACCCGAGCCCGACTCCGACCGAGCTAGCCAGATCACCGAGCCGGACCCGAGGCCAACCTCGCGACCGTTGGATCTCGATCCAACGACCGAGAGTGCGCCATGTCACCCTCTCCGTGTTGCCGCTGGACTCCGTCGCCGCCCGTGTGTGGGTCCTCGTTTTCCGCGCATATCACGGACGTCGAGGGGCTATTTAATGCGCCGCCACTCGTGTCGGGAACCCCTTTCCCGTGCGCACCCGTAGCCCTAACTCACCGAGCCCGAGTCACCGCCGTTCGCCCACGGGAGCTCGCCGAAGTTGGAGAAAGCTCCGCTGCGGTTTTCCGCCGTTTTCCGCCGCCATTGAGTCCAGATCCGGAACCGCAATGTTGTGACGCGTCGGAGGGGACCTCTCACCTCGCCGGAGCGTGCCCGGGATGCCGTTTCGCGTGTCGTTGTCTTCGTCCCCGGCAGTCGGAGCTCCGCCGCACGCCATCACCGCTCGCAAGCTCCCTCAGCCATCCGATCAAGATCCAACCGTCGCGGTGAGTCCACGCATTACCTAAACCCGTAGAAACCAGATTAGATCTGGACCATTGGATCAAGATCTAACGGCCCACGTTCGTCTACGTCACCCCGGTGAGATCCACGTGCTAACCTCTAGATCTATTTCCAACCGTTGGATCTAGATCCAACGGTTTAGATTGTGCCACGTAGCCTTAACCGCACCGTACTAGATCCAACCTCAGCCGTTAGATCTAGATCGAACGGCTAGGGTTAGCCACGTTGTAACGCTTGGGTTGATCTTGACCGTCCGATCAAGATCGAACGGTCCTGGTCAGCCGAGTAGTTTCCTAACGCGTTAAACCAGATCCGATCTAGGCCGTTGATTTTAAAATCAACGGCCGAGATCTAGCCACGTGGGCGGAAGTCTGACCGCCAGCGGCCATCGCCGCCGGTCACCGCCGACGCCACGCGTGACGTCACGTGTGGCGTCGGCGTGGTCGCCGTGTCGGCCGTCGCACCATGGCGTCACCGCGGCCGTCGCGGTGGCCAGCGTGTCGGCCGTCCGGCCGAAGTCGTCTTGATGTGCAGTATGGGTCCGCGTGTCGATGACACATCTGGCAGTGGATCGGGTCCACGGTGGACTAAGCCAGCGCCGTCTGTCCATGGACCCGAGGCGACGTGGCGGCTCCCGATTGGTCCACGTGTCATGCTAACGCAATAAATTAATTTCCGAAAAAGAAAATGATATATTAATTCGAATTATTGATTTCAAAAATGGATTCAAACTTCAAACGCTTATAACTTTTGCATTTAAACTCCGAATTTGACGATTCCACTTTCTAAAAATTCATAAAATTATGCTCTCTCTGTTTGTGAACTTTATTTGAGGTTTTGGATACTTTTTGTCTACTATTTATTTATCTATTGCTATTTGCACGCTTTACGAGTAGACGTTGAAGTGCCCGAAGGCTTTGAAGGTGAAGTGTTGACCCAGGAGCCAGCTCAGGACCAAGAACAAGTACTCTTTGAAGGCAAGTTGTGCTTTGACCATGTTGATCCCATTTTCAAATTATTTTGGTTTAATCTATTGCATGCTAGTTTAATTAGAAAATGCTTTATTTAATTACGGGAAATTAGATAAGTGCCAAATTGCTGTATGACACCTTGGTTAATTAAATATGTGCCATGACCCCTTGTCACCCTTGTTGAGGTCTAAATAGTTGGACATTATTAAATTGCCAACATGGGAATTTAGATCATTGTAGTATATTGCTTAGACCTGCTACGTGCTTATAACATGATTTTGGACAGACAAATGTTAATATTGACTTAATGATATATTGAACCTGTTTTGGAAATGTATAATGTGTTGTGATGTTGATGTCACGTGGTGCATGGTAATCAACTGGGGTTTGATAAATAGTCTTCGACCGGGGCATGTGGCAAGAATGATCGGGTGGGCCTGTTGTGGCACCGGGAACGTTGATTTGGTTCTTCGGGTAGTCTTGCCCTGGTCACCCTAAGGACTTAACCTTGCAAGCCTTTGAACTGAGTCAAACGTGCAACCACATGTCTGTAATGGGACGGACCTAGTTGATTAAGTTGCTAATAACGTACCTGTGGGACCTCAGGATGTCAACTATACCTTTTGTGTAGTTGTACGGGGGAGCGTACCGGGGCTGCGGCCAGGTACCCATCTAACGGTGGATTGGCCTAAACTTCGCCTTCGCTAAGGGAAGGGTTAGTGTGCAATCACCGGGGAGGACCACTTGTGCTGTTAGAAGTTTCCGAAAGACTTTGTTACGGACACTCGCCTTTGTGTTGTTTGGCTGTATCTTGTGGGTAAAGTGCATAACCTCTGCAGAGTGTAAAATCTATTCAAATAGCCGTGTCCGCGGCATTGGACATCGCTCGGGAATTACAGTCAAGGGTTAGATTCTCTTGGAAACAACTTGGTTTTAAAAGGTTGGGTTTGGTTTAATAATGATGTTGATGGAAATGTGGTTTAGATTTGGGAAAGATGTTTATTCATTTGCTGGAAAAGTTATTGATCTTAAGCCTGTTTCTACTGCTTTCGAATCTACTCATGCTACTTGTCAAATGCTGTTTTACTGCAATTATACCCTAAGCTATTCCTTTGTACTAAGCCATGCATGTAGTATATTAGTTGCATTCTGTGCATGACTTGCTGAGTACCAAGTACTCACCCTTGCCACAATACAACACCAGTTGAAGATGAGTCTACACCAGCTTTGGAGGAGGAGCTTCCAGAAGAACCGACTAACTAGGGAGCGAGCCCAGTCAGTTGCCTGTGGTATACTGGATGGCACCACGAAGTTATCTTATTTTCCACTGCAGTTATTTCTCTCTTATTGAGTTTTCGCCCTGCGTGGCATATATTTGTAACTTGACCCTAAGGTCGAGCAACCCGTTTGGTTAACTATTTAAGGTACTTTATTATTTCGTTGAGTATGATTGTGATATTTACCGATGTTGAGACTGTGTGCACTAGCGCGTTCCTGGACTAGTGTTGAATACACAGAGGGTCCGGATTTGCAAATTCGGGTCCCGACAGAGGTGGTATCAGAGCCATACTGACTGTAGGCTCACCCATAGTTAGATTGGTCGTAGTGTGGGTAAAACTTATTTTTTAAAGATAAAATTTGTCAAGATAATGAATGAATCTCGACTTACCCCTTTCTTTCTTGTTCATACCCCTTGCTGAGTTCTTTTCATCTTCCACATTGATTTTAAAATGTTGCGTTCTTACGCGAGCGTCTTTTGGCAGATGATGATGAAGAACAACTATGCTGAGCGTGAGGGAGGCTATGTCGCCGAGTTGTAGCGTATGCTTCAGTTTCTTGGAGGTTTTGAGAGACCGCTCTACCGAGGGACTACACTCGTGCAGGCAGGAGAAGTCATAGGATGGGACGTTCGGATCACGGTGTATGCCCGAGAGAAGACGAAGTTTAGCCGCCCTTTCCACTTCACCGCCAGGAGGTCTACCTTTGAGATGGGAATCCAGGAGGTGTCGCGTCGAGCGATGCAGCAGATCGCCCGCACTTACTCCAGGGAGCTGGAAGGCACAGTGTTCCGTCACCACCCACGCCGAGACAGCAGAGCTCAGCGGAAGCCGATAGAGGATGAGGATGCTACCGTCACACACTTAGCCAGATTCGTCGCCGCCCAGGAAGAGCTGATCGACGACACAGTTCAGGAGTTGATGAAGGCTCGCGAGCAGGTTAAGGAGGAAAAGAAGCACTTGGAGAATGCCCGTGAGTACGTCGCTTATGCCGCAGAAAGGATCGCAGAACTGGAGACCGCACTGTACGGACAAGGCCCCGATCCAGTGTTGGAGTTGGAAGCCCCAGAGCCAGAGGAGGAACCAGAAGAGGCGCCACCTGCACCCGCGCCACAGCCACAGCACCAGCCAGATCCAGAGCCAGAGGAGGACGCCGCGTCGTCAACCACAGCTGCAGTTGTGGGGCATGGCGATTGTTTCGCGCCGATGCCGCCGCACCCACCGCGAGGAGGCAGTGGAGGTTTTCTTTACGAGTGAGCGTAGGTTTTGCTGTTAGGACTCCTTCGTCGAGTCGCGTTTTAGAATAAGAGTCACCCTTAGTGGCGTTAGACTCCTGTGTTAGTCATTGGATTTTCTTTGCTTGCTGAGTGTGCAGTATGTGTTGCAGGCCCTTAGGCGTTGTAAGCAACCATACCGAGTTATTATTGGTTTAATTAATAAAAAGGAAATTGAGTTACACATTTCCCCGCAGAGTTTCCCTACTACTTGTCTATTCTCGTTCCCTCTCATCTCTGAAACCTTGGAGCAATCGACAGATGGTGAACACCCGCGGAAACCTTGGAGGCAATGGAAGTGGTTCTCGCCCAGCTGGAAACCCCAATGATGGAGCACCTGCACCCCAGCCAGCACCGCCAGTTGACATGCAGAATTTTGGAGCTTTTCTTGCCGCCCAGACTCAGTTGATGCATGCTATGATGCAACAGATGCAGCACGTCACTGCTCAGGCCGCCGCTAATCAAGTCAATCAGGGACAACGCCAGAATTCAAGACTGTCAGAGTTCATGAGGACTCATCCACCCACTTTCTCCGGGAATGCCAATCCATTGGAGGCCGATGATTGGTTAAGGTCAATTGAGAGGAAGCTACACATTGCCCAATGCATGGGAAATGAGAAGGTACTCTACGCTTCTCATCAGTTGGAAGGTATCGCCGCAGAATGGTGGGAGAACTTCTGCGCCACACGGGAGAACCCTCAGGACATCACTTGGGAGGAGTTTACAGCCGCATTTCATCAGTATCACATGCCGGAAGGAATTATGGACCTCAAGAAGGAAGAGTTCAGGGCACTGAAGCAAGGTAATCAGCCGGTGGCCAAATACCTGAATAAGTTCACACAGCTTGCACGTTACGCACCTGAAGACGTAGCGACAGATAAAGCCAGATAGTCCCGCTTTATGAAGAGACTTAACTCAGGACTGCAGGTGGGACTGATCACCCACACCTTTCCAGATTTCCAGGAGTTTGTGAACAGGGCGCTCATTCTTGAAGATAAGCGCAAGGAACTGGACGACAACAGGAAGCGCAGGATGCAACAGCAGGGATCACATCAGGGAGCGCAGCAACGTTTGAGGGTTGCGCCAAATCAGTTTTTCAGGTTCCAACCACAGAATGCTACAAGGACACAGTCGCCAGCACCAAGAACCGTTAACCAGAATTATCAGACCCCAGCTCGGCCCGAACGCCGCTTGGGTAGTCAGCGAGGGGCAGTGAGGCGCTACACATGCAACGAGCCGGGCACTTTTCCAACAGTTGCCCTAAGAAGATAGCAGGAGTAACCCGATCCGCTTTAATCAGGATCCACACCAGCCAGGGCGCCAGGCACGAGAGCCAACCGAGGGACAGCCACGGCCGGGAAGCGGCACCCAGGACCGTGGTGAGAGGCCGAGTCAACCATGTCACCGCAGAGGCACTCCTGAATGCCACCAGGCGTCGTCTTGGGTAAGTTACTTGTCAACTCAGTACACCTGCTTGATTTTGTTTGACTCTAGAGCTTCGCATTCGTTTGTTTCTCAAGGCTTTGCTGCTAAAAATGATTTGGAGATTGCAAGACTTAAATGCATGCTTTTAGTTCAAACCCCTGGTTCTGAACTCCGAACGAAAGTAGGATGTTCTGGGGTGAGAATATTAATAGATGGCATAGAGTTCCTAGCGAACCTTATTATGTTGGAAACCCAGACCTTAGATGTTATTTTGGGAATGGATTGGTTATCCAAGCACAAGGCTGTGCTAGATTGTGGACGAACGATTATTTCAGTTGAAAGCCTGTGTGGAAGGAAAGTGGAATTTCAAGCTACCGCCGTTAGAGATGGACAGTTGATGGTTAACAGCGCAAAGGCAATCAGCATAGAAGATGTCTCAGTGGTGAATGAGTACCCAGATGTTTTTTCTGAAGATCTACCTGGTATGCCGCCCGACAGAGACATAGAGTTTGTGATAGAGCTTGTACCTGGTACAACGCCGATAGCAAAGAGACCTTACCGGATGTCCACCGAAGAATTGGTAGAAATGAAGAAGCAACTTGAAGAGCTGATGGAGAAAGGATTTATCAGACCAAGTTCGTCGCCGTGGGGAGCGCCAGTTTTGTTTGTTAAGAAGAAGGACGGAAGTTTCAGGATGTGCATTGACTACCGTGCACTCAATGAAGTCACTGTGAAGAATAAGTACCCGCTACCCAGGATCGATGATCTGTTTGATTAGCTGAGAGGAGCCGAAGTTTTCTCCAAGATTGATCTGAGATCGGGATACCACCAGTTGAAGATCCGATCAGAGGATATTCCTAAGACCGCATTCTCGTCATGATATGGACATTACGAGTTTACAGTTATGTCTTTTGGTTTAACGAATGCGCCAGATTATTTCATGAATATGATGAATAAGGTGTTCATGGAATATTTGGACAAGTTTGTCGTTGTGTTTATAGATGATATCTTAATCTACTCCAAGACGAAGGAAGAACATGCAGAGCACTTGAGGCGAGTGTTGGAGAAGCTGAGGGAACAGCAACTCTTCGCTAAATTTAGTAAGTGTGACTTTTGGAAGGACAAGGTGGAATTCCTCGGACATGTAATGACCGCAGAAGGAGTCGCCGTAGATCCGAGCAAGGTAGAAGCTGTGCTACACTGGGAGCAGCCGAAGACCGTGACCCAGATCCGGAGTTTCCTAGGAATGGCAGGTTACTACCGCCGTTGCATTGAAGGCTTTTTGACAATTGCGAGACCTCTTACGCAATTGTTGAAAAAGGAGAAGAAGTTTGCATGGACGCCGGAGTGCGAGAAGGGTTTTCAAGAGCTGAAGAAGCGATTGACATCAGCCCCGGTGTTGGTTCTACCGGACGTCAATCAAAGCTTTGATATTTATTGTGACGCATCCGCCAAGGACTTGGATGTGTGCTGATGCAGAATTGAAAGGTCGTTGCCTATGCATCTAGGCAGTTGAGGCCGCATGAGGAGAATTATCCGACGCATGACCTAGAGTTAGCTGCAGTAATGCATGCTTTGAAGTTGTGGTGTCACTATTTGATTGGAAACAGATGTGAAGTATACACGGATTATAAGAGTCTTAAGTACATCTTCACCCAATCAGACCTGAACATGAGGCAGAGGAGATGGCTAGAGTTGATCAAGGATTATAACGTTGGAATCCATTACCATCCCGGAAAGGCCAACGTGGTAGCCGATGCCCTGAGTCGAAAAAGCCATACTGTGAACATGTTGATAGCCACGAGTCAGAATGAGCTATGTGAGGATTTCCAGAGAATGAAGATTGAAGTAGTACCAGAAGGATTCTTGGCCGCATTAGATGTAAAGCCTACCCTGGAAGATCAGATTCGAGAAGGACAGAAGGATGATGACAAGATCCACAGGATCAAGTCCAAGATGGAGGAAGGCAAGGCAAAGGACTTCAGACTGGACGAGCAAGGCACGTTATAGATGCAGGATAGAATCTATGTGTCAAACAGGAAGGAGCTGAAGCAGCTGATTCTAGAAGAAGGCCATGACTCCAAGTATTCAATTCACGCAGGAAGTGCCAAGATGTATCAGGATATGAAGGAAAGATTCTGGTGGCCGAGCATGAAGCGTGAAGTTGCCGAACATGTTGCGCTGTGCGACATATGCCAGAGAGTCAAGGCAATGCACCAGAGACCCGCAGGATTGCTGCAGCCGTTGAAGATACCTGAGTGGAAGTGGGAAGAAATCGGAATGGATTTCATTACCGGTTTACCCAAGACTCAAGGAGGATATGATCCCACATGGGTTATAGTGGATCGCTTGACTAAGGTCGCTCACTTTATTTTCGTGAAAACAACCTATTCGGGAGATAAATTAGCAGAGTTGTATATGACCAGGATCGTTTGTTTGCACGGAGTGCCGAAAAAGATTGTATCGGACAGAGGTACCCAGTTTACCTCGAGATTCGAATAAAATTTGCATGAAGCCATGGGAACTCGCTTGAATTTCAGTACAGTTTATCACCCGCAGACGGATGGGCAAACCGAAAGAGTTAATCAGATTCTAGAGGATATGTTAAGAGCATGTGCATTGGCTTATGCTACCTCTTGGGATAAAAGTCTGCCGTACGCTGAGTTCAGTTACAACAACGGCTATCAATCAAGTCTGCAGATGTCGCCATTTGAAGCACTATACGGTCGACCTTGTCGGACACCGTTGAACTGGAACGAGACAGGTGAACGCCGTGTCTTCGGACCGGACATTCTTCAAGAGGCCGAAGAACAGATTGCCATGATCCAAGAAAGACTGAAGATAGCACAGTCAAGACAGAAGAGCTACGCCGATAACCGTCGCCGAGACCTAAGCTTCGAGCTGGAAGATTTCGTGTATCTCAGAGTCACACCACTCAAGGGAGTTAAGAGATTCCATGCCAAAGGAAAACTCGCACCGCGATATGTTGGACCATTTAAGGTTCTCAGTCGTAGAGGTGAAGTTGCGTATCAGCTGGAGTTACCGCAATCACTAGCAGGAGTACATGACGTGTTTCACGTGTCCCAGTTGAAGAAGTGTCTCTGAGTACCAGATGAGCAGACACCGCTAGAGTCAATTGAGCTACAAGAAGATCTGACTTACAAGGAACACCCCGTGAAGATTCTTGACACAATGGATCGAGAGACGAGAAACAAGTCAACCCGTTTCTGCAGAGTTCAATGGAGCAACCATGCGGAGAGTGAAGCAACTTGGGAGCGCGAAGAGGATTTGAAGAAATAGTTTCCGAACCTATTCTTTAGTAAGCCCTGAATCTCGGGGACGAGATTCTGTTAAGGGGGGAGGTTTGTAACACCCCAAAATTTTGCTTTTCTTAAATTCAAGTAAGATTTGACACTTTGGTGAATTTTTGGAATTTTCTGGAATTTATTTGAATTTATTTGGAATTTATTTGAATTTATTCCCTTTTGAAATAATTATAGAATTTAACTTTGCAAATAAAATTTTGTTGGAAATATTTTATTTGAGTCCAAAATGTTCCAAAATATTTTCTAGAATTTTTCTGGAATTTTTCTGAGTGTTTTGCTATTTTTAATGAATTAAATGAATTTCTGGGAATTAATTGGATTATTTAATCGCTGAAAATCGAGTTGGTTTTACTGTTCCTCTGACCGAGCCCGAGTCGGACTCAAGTCCGAGTCCGACTCGAACCCAACCTAATCCCTAACCCTCTCGACCGTTCGATCAAGATCGAACGGCCGAGATTGAGCCACGTCACCCGAGCCCGACTCCGACCGAGCCAGCCAGATCACCGAGCCGGACCCGAGCCCAACCTCGCGACCGTTGGATCTCGATCCAATGGCTGAGAGTGCGCCACATCAACCTCTCCGTGTTGCCGCCGGACTCCGCTGCCGCCCGTGTGTGGGTCCTCGTTTTCCGCGCATATCATGCACGTCGAGGGGCTATTTAATGCTCCGCCACCCGTGTCGGGACCCCCTTTCTCGTGCGCACCCGTAGCCCTAACTCACCGAGCCCGAGTCACCGTCGTTCGCCCGCGGGAGCTCGCCGAAGTTGGAGAAAGCTTCCGCCGCGGTTTTCCGCCGTTTGCCGCCGCCTCCGCCGTTTTCCGCCGTCGTTGAGTCCAAATCCGGAACCGCAAGGTTGTGACGCGTCGGAGGGGACCTCTCACCTCGCCGGAGCGTGCCCGGGACACCGTTTCGCGTGTCATCATCTTCGTCCCCGGCAGCCGGAGCTCCGCCGCACGCCATCACCGCTTGCAAGCTCCCTCAGTCGTCCGATCAAGATCCAACCGTCGCGGTGAGTCCACGCGTTACTAAAAGTGCATCTAGGCCCCTCATTTTGTTTTGGTAATTAATGATGACACAATTAAAGAGATCTAACGTTTCTATCGGGGATTGACTATCTGGCAAAAGACCATGGTACCCCCGGGAGATCATGAGCCCGCCGACCATACGATGCCGACAGAGGATGCTCAGGAGTACGAAACGAGCATCATACCTCCCGAGCATACATGACCGCCCCTTTACTCACGACCATTCCAAAAACGACCACGAGCAAGCATGCTCGTAAAGATCACGTCATACTCAGGAACTTGGTCGGTAGACTCGGTCAATGCTACGAGGAAGGAAGGTGGCAACCAATCAGCCGAAGATCAAGGGAAATCATACCCAAAATTCAAATAAAACACAGATCAAGGGCGGTAGATCGCGAGTATGACTGCGTGGCGTAATTCCAGGGGGTAGTTACCTTCTATGTATCTCAAGGTGTAGTATTTAAACCCCCCGAGGATCTGTAACAAAAGAGGGACCCCCCAATAGAATACAATACACTGGAGTAGGGTTATTATCTCGACAGTGAGAGGCCCAAACCAGGATAAACACCGCGCCCCTCTTCTCCTGACCCGGCATCGCTCGAACGATCTCCTCGGTCCGTACGACAGGGCTCTGTTGATCCCCCATTCAACAAGTAAGCTTGACGGGAGCCCGTTCTCCAATCGTCGACAGCTGGCGCCGTCCGTGGGGACGACAGTTTGATTCTCGTACGGATCGACATCCTCGAGGATGCCGAACTCGGGGGATACTAGTAATCTCTGCGCCTTCGACGACGTTGAAGACGACGACATGTAGTACGCTGGCGACGGCGTGGCCAATGTGACCGATCCTATCGGTCACACCGAGTCCGGGAGCTCTTCCCCGGACCCTGGAATGCGAGGACAGGTCCTCCGTTCCCCAGACATTGCCCTCGGAGACCACGAGGATGATTATGATGGACTCTACGATGGCCTGGATATACCAGACTATCTGGAGTTCGACCGAGAGACTGCGTCTCAGGGGGACACGATGATGTCTCCATCACGTTCATCCCACTCTCGTCACGTCAACATGGCTGGGAGCCGTGTTGAGCCCGAGGTTCGATCGTCGGATGTTGCTAAGCGCGACCATTACGAGGCGGCCAGACTCCACCTAGAGGCGTCTTTGGGAAAGACCATTGCGAGCATACGCCGCCAAGCGAAAGAGAGGCGAGTGTCTGGAGAAAGAAACTCTCGCGAGTATCGAACCCCCGATCGCGTCCCAGAACGCCACCGAAGCTCGCCGCCGCCTGTTCGCCAGAACCGAGAACGGTTGCAGGCCTTGGCGGCGGTCGTGCGCGACCTTCGCAACTTCCCCGAACAAGTGGACCTAGAGGCCGTGGGCAAGGTCGTGGCCGAAGATCTGGAGAGGCTTGCCGCCGAGCTGAAAGTCTCGGATCCTCCTCACGACCAGGATGCCCGGAGTGTTTCCCGGGACCATCACAGACACTCCCCCATGCGTTCGCACAGAGATGAATCTCAGAGCCATGCTCGGAGATCGCCCCAGGCCGCAAACCTGGTCTGGGAGAGGCCTCGGAATAGCTCCCGAGCAACCTCGGGACGACATACCTACAACCGTCCGGACTACGAGCGTTCTGAACGCTCCACAACCGAACGGTCATCAGCACGACCTCCGCGTGAAGTCTTCTCTCGGCTCGGCCCACGTGCGGGACGTTGGGCGGAAGACACACGTGGGGACCATTATGGTCGAGGTTCCCGCTGCGAAACCCCGAGCTTCGGCTGCCAAGCTTTCACGAGCTCTCTCCGGAGTGTCGCATGGCCGAACAGGTTCAAGCCCGGCCACATCGAGAGATTCAACGGACCTAACCCGGACGAGTTCCTCTCGATATATACCACCGCCATCCTGGCCGCCGGAGGCGATGAAGGGGTAATGGCGAATTATCTGCCAACGGTCTTAGACGGAGTTGCTCGTACATGGCTCTTCAACCAAAAGGAGGGGCCCATACGATCCTGGGGTCATCTCAGCGCCGCGCTCTGAGCAAATTTCCAGAGCTGTTATATTCGCCCGGGAAAGGAGCGCGACCTTGAGCGCTTAATACAGATGGATGAGGAAACTATGCGACAGTTCGTCCAGAGATTCATCCAAGTCCGGAACTCGATCCCGAACATATCGGACTAAGCTGTCGTCCGGGCTTTCAAGTTTGGGGTACGAGATGTGCGCTTCACGCAGGATCTGGAGATCCATCCGGATCTAACGGCAAACGAGCTCTTCCGAATGGCCGACCGATACGCCAACGCAGATGAGGCTGTCCAATGGAAGAAAATGCTAGATGAGGGGAAGCAACCACCTCAGCCTGGGCTAGAAACCTCCGCTAGAAAAAAGGGCTCGAACTCCGTGGATATGAAGATCAAGAAGAGGAAGAAAAAACAGCTCCCGCCGGGCATGGTGGCCGCAGTCGAACAGCAACAGCCCCGAACAACCCAGCCGCAGCGCCGGGGGTTTAATGCTCGGGGAAGGGGCCAGCCGCACAGGCCCCGTGATCGAGGCGACCAAGTGGATCGACGGGGCGACCTCTACTGTCCGCTCCACCAGTTGCACAGGCATGACCTACGGAATTGCCGAACGTGGGCCTACCGCCTGGAACAGTTTTACAACGGCAGGGGTCCCATGCCATCGCTCCCAGAGCAGGGCGAGAATGGCAAAGGCAAATAACCCGTCGATGAAAACGATGAAGACATGGAATATCAAGAACTGCAGAACCACATTGCGGTTATCTTCGGGGGTTCCTCCGCCTACAAGTCTCGCCGGGATTTAAAGGACGCTGCGAGGGAAGTACACCATGTCACCCAAGGTAAGCCTCCAGTGCAGCAACTCAAATGGTCCGAGCTGTCTCTCACTTTCTCCAAGGACGACTGTCCCCTTGGAATGACCAAACCACAGAAGCTTCCGATGGTCGTAAGCCCCACCATCAGCAACACTGTCGTCGGTCGGGTCCTTATAGACTCCGGGAGCTCCTTGGACTTGATCTCAGCTAAGGTTTTGGACGAGATGCAGATTCCTCGCTCCAAGATCAAAAGCATAGCTGTACCCTTCTTCGGAATAGTCCCAGTGACCTTGATCAAGCCTTTGGGCCAGGTCGTTCTGCCCGTGACCTTTGGCGGCCTGAGTAACTTCAGAACGGAGCTAATCACCTTCGAGGTGGTAGACTTCGAATCGGCCTACAACGCCATCCTCGACAGACCGGCTTTGGCCAAGTTCATGGCCGCGTCACATCACACATATCAGTGCCTGAAAGTTCCCGGGCCAAACGGGGTCATAACCGTGAAAGGGAACCACAAGTCCGCACTGAATTGCGACGAAAGGGCATTGGATATGGTCGGCCAGTTACCCACTCGTGGCCCCGACTAAGAGCCGAAGCACTCCCGGCCTAAACTTGCCCTCCAACCTGGAGGAGAGACCAAGGCTATTCCACTCAGCGAGTTGGAACCTGCCAAGGTTGTACATTTGGGATCTTCCTTAGATCCCAAATAGGAACTCGAGCTCATCACCTTCCTCCGAGCAAGCTCGGATGCGTTCGCCTGGGAACCATCCGACATGCCCGGGGTCCCTAGGGAGGTGGTCGAGCACAGGCTAGCAGTTCAGCCTGACAAAAAACCAGTGCGACAAAAACTTAGGCGCTTTTCCCCGGAAAAGCAGGCGATCATCCGGGAGGAGCTCGACAAACTCCTAAAGGCTGGCTTCATTAGGGAAGTCGAACACTCCGAATGGCTGGCCAATCCGGTCTTGGTCAGAAAGAAAGGGGGCAAGTGGCGCATGTGCATCGACCAAATGGGTCTAAACGCAGCATGCCCGAAGGACAACTACCCGCTGCCTCGCATAGACCAACTGGTCGACGCGACGGCGGGATCACAAACCATGACCTTCTTAGACGCTTATTCGGGCTATCATCAGATCAGCCTGTCGCGTGAAGACGAAGAAAAGACCTCCTTCATCACCCCATTCGGTACTTTTTGCTATACGACCATGTCTTTCGGTCTAAGGAATGCGGGAGCAACCTTTCAGCGCCTCATGCAGAAAACCTTCGCAGACCAAGTGGGTCGAAACTTGGAGGTCTATGTTGACGACATAGTGGTAAAAAGCAAGAGCGCCTCGGGTCACATTGCTGACTTGGAAGAAACATTTTGTAACCTCAATAAGCATCAAATAAAGTTGAATCCAGAGAAATGCGTGTTCGGTGTGAGAGCCGGCAAGGTGCTCGGCTACATGGTCGGACCACAAGGCGTTGGGGCAAACCTAGAGAAAATCGAAGCCATTGAGAATATGAGGCCGCCCACATGCGTGAAGGAAGTGCAAGCTCTGACCGGGAGAATGGTTGCCTTAAGCCGGTTCATTTCTCGGCTGGGGGAGCGAGGACTACCTTTCTTTAAAGCCCTCCACAAACACGATGGCTTCACATGGACGGAGGAAGCTGATCACTCGTTCAAAGAGCTGAAGCAGTACATTTCCAAACCACTCGTCACACCTGCAACGGGGGAAGAATTGCTACTATACCTGGCGGCAACCCCGCAGGCGGTGAGCGCAGTGTTAGCGGTGGAGAGAGATGGTTTCCAACGACCTATTTATTATGTCAGCGAAGTACTTCACACACCGAAGGAGCGTTACCCCGAGGTCCAGAAACTATTGTACTCATTGCTGATGGCTTCCAGGAAGCTGCGCCACTACTTTCAAGCGCACAAGATCGTGGTACCGACCAGCTTCCCGCTCAGAGAAATCCTGAAAAACCAGGATGCCAGTGGTCGCATAGCCAAGTGGGCCATGGAGCTCGCTGAATTCGAGATAATATTTTTGGCCCGTACGGCGATCAAATCGCAAGTTCTTGCTGACTTCGTGGCGGAATGGTCGGCTCTAGCACCACCATCCAGCGAGACCATCGGATCAAGGGAAAACCGTTGGACCCTGTATTTCGACGGATCCCGAGCATACGAGCGCTCGGGGGTTGGCGTCGTTTTGGTCTCCCCGGGTGGAGAACAAATCCAATACGCCATCCAACTACATTTCGCCGCGACCAACAACGCGGCGGAGTACGAAGGTCTCTTGGCCGGACTTCGAGCGTGTAAATCGTTAGGAGTCCAACGGCTCACTGTGATGGGCGATTCACAGTTGGTCGTGAACCAGGTCAACAAGGAGTATCAGTGTTCCGATACCTCAATGGCGCTTTACCTGGCCGAAGTAAGGAAGATGGAGAAATACTTCAGGAATTTCGAAGTAATCTACATCCCCAGGAAGGACAATTCCCTGGCCGACCAAATGTCTAAGGTCGGTTCCTCTCAAACTACCGCTCCGGCGGGGGTGCTCGTCGAGCACCTATACAAGCCCTCCATTCCCTCTGAAGAGGAGGCATCAGAGGCTGACGGTAGGGTCTCCTTCCTCGAGCAAAGTGCAAATTGGATGACGCCATTCGTCCAATACCTTGCGCATGGGACAATGCCCGAGGAAGAAGCCGAGCGTTCCCGGCTAACAAGGCGATCTTCTCAGTACAAACTGATCGAAGGCGACCTATACCGAAAAGGCGCATTAGGAATCCTTTCCAAGTGCGTCTCTCAGGAGGAAGGCTAGTACCTTCTTCGTGACATCCGTGAAGGAATGTGCGGAGCTCACTCGTCGTTCCGAACGCTTGTGAGCAAAGCCTTCCGATTAGGATATTACTGGCCTACGGCTTTGGGCGGATGCACGGTCGATAGTAACGACCTGCCGGGCATGCCAGTTTCATGCTCGCAAAGTCTGTCAACCGGCCTATGCCCTGCAAACCATACCGCTCTCGTGGCCGTTCTCGACCTGGGGGCTCGACGTCCTTGGACCTTTCCCCCGGGGTCAGAAAGGCTGCAAATACTTGCTCGTGGCCATCGACACTTTCACCAAGTGGATAGAGGCCGAGCCCGTTTCAACCATCTCGGCTCAGGCGGCCAAGAGATTCCTCCGCAGCAACATAGTAACTCGGTTCGGGATACCCAACCGTCTGATCACAAACAATGGGACCCAATTCACCAGTGAATTGTTCCAAAGTTACTGCGTGGAGGTCGGGACCAAGGTCTGCTTCGCCTCTGTGGCACATCCACAGAGCAATGGAGCAGCCGAACGAGCAAATGGGCAGTTAGTTCAGGGCATAAAAAAGAGGGTTTTCGAAAGCCTCAACTAGCACAGACAGCAGTGGGTGGATGAGCTTCCCGCCGTTCTTTGGTCCGTCCGCACCATGACAAGTCGGGCCACAGGCGAAACGCCTTTCCAACTCGTCTATGGTGCGGAAGCCATTTTACCTGCCGAAATTGTGCTGGGTTCCCCAAGGGTGCAACTGATCGATTCCGTCGATCAGGAGGTCGAGCGCCTCATCGACCTAGACCTCGTCGAAGCAACACGCGAACGGGTCTTTGCTTGGTCTGTGATTACCTACAAGCCCTTCGTAGGCACGCGGCCAAGTCAGTCCGACCAAGGGTCCTGCAAGTTGGTGACATGGTCTTACGAAGAGTTCAAGACATGTCAAAAGCCAATAAGCTGACCCCAAGGTGGGAGGGACCCTATACGGTCATGTCCACAGCACGCCCGGGGGCTGTTCGCCTCGCGATGGAAGACGGTCGGGAGCTCGCCAGCACCTGAAACATCGACCAACTACGTAAATTCTACGTTTAGACGCAGATCCCTATCTCACGACCTTTGCATTTCTCCCGATAAGTCATTTTCCTTCCTACTTCCGACTTTGCCCTTGCTTTATCAAACGAGCATCGTCGACTACCTAAGATCATGAGCGAGCTTAGCAACCGAATATGTACACACCATTCCTCTTGGGCACCGGCCGGAAGCTCGCCCATCCGATCACTTTCCACAGTAGCTCTTCGCTGTATGTGTGGTCGGTCGCGAGCATTCCGTAAAGCCCGGTTCAGCACCTACTCAGGTATGGTGACCCTACGTATTGTCGGCCTAAGCCCACCTGCTCTACGAGCGTAACAATGCTCGCGCGCATCTCTTCCTCGACTCAAGCGACCTTTTAGATCGTTCAAAAACACGTTACGCTCAAAGATTCCCTCAGCTCTCCCATGAACAAACTCGTGCTCGCAACATTAGGGGCACGACCTTTATCCATGGCGGGGGCTCCGTGCGATAGGGACGTTCCATCCTTTTCTCTGAGTTTTTTTAAGGGATTCTTTGCTCATACTATCTTTTTACCTGGTTGCTCGTGGTCGTATTGTCTGCCCTGTGCGGGGACTTAATCTTTTCTCTACAGGACCGATTTCGAGCAAGCATGCATTGAAAGCAAAGTCGGGAAAAACTGGCAAGGTCCTAAACATTTGTAATTTTGCTCATTAAACCGAAAGATTGTTTTTTACAGGTTTGGCACGAGCTAAGAAAAAAAAAGAAGAAAAGCTAAGTCCTACGTTCGGCCTGGAAGGCAGCTAGCTCCTCCTTAAGGGAGTCGACCTCTGCCTCCAGGTCCAGGACCTTCCGCCGGGCCGCGCGACCTTCAGCCGCGCTTTCCCGGAGACGTTGCGCCTCCTTGAGCTGGGTCTCCTCGCGCTCCCGAGCTCGCTAGAGGTCGCGGCGCAGGTCGGGGATGTCCTGCCGTAGCTTCACCAGCTCCTCCTCAAGCTCAGCGCACTTCCGCTCTGAAGTACTCTTCGTCGTCTCGCTCTGGAAGAGCTGGTCTCGAAGCCCGACAATGAGGCTCTTCGCCGACTCCAGCTCCTTCAGGTCGGCCTCATGCACCTCGGAGACCCGACGCTCGAGATCAGCGATCTTGGCGTCTTTCTCGCAGTGGTACGCCCAGTACTCTTCTACTGGAACTGAGGAGGCGTCGATGTCCTCCATGGCCTTCGCAGCGAACTTCAGGCGAAAAAGGAAAGAAAAAGAGTCAAAGGAGCCTCAAGAAGATTTTTCGACTTATGAGAAAGAAAGAAGCGGCGCACTTACCAGAAGAGCCTGGCCGACCAACTTATCTTGGAGCCGCTGGAGGTCGGTTGCGCCAGCTCAGAAAAAGGGATTGACCCACGCGGGATCGTCCTGATCCCGAGCTGGCACGTCAAGATCCTGCCCCTCTGAGCACCCTGCCCCGTGAGAACAACGGCCTTTTCCCCCTCGACCAACCTCAGGTCGCCCCGAGGCTG
The DNA here is from genome assembly GCA_036346355.1 of Rhipidocladum racemiflorum. NCBI lineage: Eukaryota > Viridiplantae > Streptophyta > Magnoliopsida > Poales > Poaceae > Rhipidocladum > Rhipidocladum racemiflorum. The sequence goes on from CM070571.1 coordinate 31,129,300, forward strand.
ATCTTCGTCGACGGGCGGCTCGCGGCCGCCATCCTCTTGCTCGGCCGTCGCGCTCGGGGGCTGGACGCCAGCTACGAGCGCACCCGCACCTTGCTCCGCGGCCGGAGAGGATTGGTCGACAACGACCGTCTCCTCTCCTTGCTCCGCAGCCGGAGATGATTGGTCGATGGTGACCGTCTCCTCTCCTTGCTCCGCGGTCGGGGACGGTTGGTCGACAACGACCATCTCCTCTCCCTGCTCCACGGCCGGAGGCAGCTGGTCGACGACGACCACCTCCGCCCCTTGGTCTGCGGCTGGAGGCAGCTGGCCGGCGGCGGCCAACTCCTCCTCTCTTTGACTCGCGGCCGAGGGCTGTTGGTCGAGAGCGATCGACCCCTGACCCTCGGAGCCCGTCGTCTGGGCCTCGCTTGCGCTTGCCCCTGCACAAGGGACCAAGGCCAAGGCTCCTTGGTCCTCGACCCCTTGCAGGTCTTGCTCCCCCGCGGCCGGAGTCGGTTCCACATCCGCTGGGGGAAGCTCGGGTCCCTCTGAGGGCGCGGCCGGCACCGACTCCTCCTCGACCTCGGCCATCACTTGGTCGAAGACGCGGTCGAGCTCGGCGTCAACTGCAGAGTCGAGAATTTCCTCAGCCATCTGACGGAAGTCCAAGGACAACATCCGAGCTATCATGCCCACGCCAAGCGGAGTGGGGTTAGCCCGGAAAAAGATCGCGAAACAAGAACAAAGAAATTCAACAAAGGAACCAAACAAGGCTTACCTTCCGCCCGGCGAGCAGCGCCCTCCTCCTCGGTTTCCTCGCTTCGGGTCGTGGGCGTCCTGCCCGCGGCGGCCTCGTAGGCCTCAGCGACGACCACGATGCGCCCTTCTGCGGCGTCGCTAGCCCGCGCCATCGCCGGGTCGACGTCGTCCATGTCGACCCCTTCCAGCGCCGAGGCCGATCGGGAAGACGACCTCCTGCCCCTTCTAACCAGAGCATAGGCATCTTCCTCCTCCTCAGGGTCCTCGACCACCTGAGCGAGCTGGTCCTGGAGGGCCTTGATCTTCCTCTCCAGCTGCTCCTTGTTCGGGGGGACCTGGCCTCCTCCTCGGCCTTCCTCGCCTGCTCGGCAAGCTGTTCCAATCGGCCCATCAGCTCCGGCTTCTTCCGCTTGAAGTCAGCGTACCAGGTGCGAAGCTCTCTTACCTCCCTCCGGTCGGCGTACTCGAGATGCGGCGCGGAGGGAGCCCTGGTCGAAGCCCGGCGCTTCGACCGCTTGGCGCGAGGAGGCGAGGTGGATGCTTGGCGGCCTCGACCCGCCGACCTCTTGTGGGAACCCCTGGCTGGGGTGCCGGCTTGCGGCAGCGACGCGGCGCTCGACACGGCGAGCTCGAGGGTGACCTTCTCCTGCAAACAGAAACAGGGAGAAATGAGCTCGAAAAACACGCCCTCGGGCGGGAGCAAACAGAAGTACTTACCGCGTTGTTGCGGTCAAAAACGTTCTTGGGGATCTGAGAATTGGGCGTCAGCTCCTTCTCCTTCGGGGCGCCGAACATCTCGGCGACCCTCTCATTAACCCAGTCCATCCTCGGAGCTGCAACACGACCAAGGGTTAAAAGAAAAAGTAGCACCAATCACCAGGAAGCAACAGTGCTCGAAAAAGAGGTCAAAGAACATACCTGTGTTGCCCTCATGGGTGAGGTCATGCCACCCGGTCACCTCGAAGAAAGGGTGCTCACGGCGCCTCAGGGGGGACACCCGGTTGAAGGGAAAATCCCGGGCAATGTCTCGACCAGTGAGCCCCATTTGGGCGAGCTCGCTGATCGTCCTGAGCACCCGCTCCTCCTCAGGCTGCACGGGCGGGCGCGCCGACTCAGTTGGCGGGGCGGCCTCCCCAGTATAGACCAACTGGGATCCCTCCGCCTTCTTCTGGTAGAACCAAAGGTCGGCCCAACCCGACACCGAGTCCTTCAAAGCAACAAGAGGGTACTCGTATGGTCGGTTGGGCTGAAGGCGAAGGTAAACGCAGTCGGCAGGACCATCCCAGCCGGTGCGGAAAGGAGAGTAGAAGTGGAAGAAAAGACTGGTGGTGGGGATCACACCCACGAACGCCTCGCAAAGGTGGGAGAAGATCGCGAGGACGAGAATGGAGTTAGGGTGGAGATGAGAGATCTCGCACCCACAAAAGGCAAGTACAGAGACAAGAAACTCGCTCTCGGGCAAGCGAAGGCCGTTAACAGCGTACAGCTCGCAGGAGACGATCTCTGCCTCCCGCGGTGCCGGCGCCGCGTCGCCCCCGGGCACTCGACCCGAGCTTGGGTCGACGTACCCCTCGTCGGTAAGCACCTGGAGCCTCCTCCGGGTCATCTGGCTAATCCCGAAGCGTACCATGGCCGAAGGGAGAAGGGAGAAGGGAGAAGGTTCTTGGGCTCTAAGGCTCTGGGAAAATTCTGGCCGAGGATGAGCAAGTGCGCAATAGCCTCGTCCTTTCCTAGCGAGCGGAGTCAAAAAGGCTGTGCAGCGGCAGGTTAAAAGGCACCGCCTATCGCATAGCGACACCTGTCCAGTACGGCGGGAAACCGCCCAGTAAAGGCTCACTTTCCAAGAAACTGCTTTACCGTTACAGGGGGGCTTCTCGGAGAAGGAACCGGAAAAAAAACAACCAAACGTCGCGCCCCTACACAATAGACGCGCGGCGGGTGAGAAGGTCGCCTCCCGACGTAAAATGGTCGTAGGCCACGACCAAAGGAAATTCAATCCCCCCTTCAGGTCTTCTTAGGCTCAAGGGGAAGCCCGATGGTTCCCCACTTGAACCTCGGGGGCTAGCTGTCGGGGATTGACTATCTGGCAAAAGACCACGGTACCCCCGGGAGATCATGATCCCGCCGACCATACGATGCCGACAGAGGATGCTCGGGAGTACGAAACGAGCATCATACCTCCTGAGCATACATGACCGCCCCTTTACTCACGACCATTCCAAAAACGACCACGAGCAAGCATGCTCGTAAAGATCACGTCATACTCAGGAACTTGGTCGGTAGACTCGGTCAATGCTACGAGGAAGGAAGGTGGCAACCAATCAGCCGAAGATCAAGGGAAATCATACCCAAAATTCAAATAACGCGCAGATCAAGGGCGGTAGATCGCGAGTATGACTGCGTGGTGTAATTCCAGGGGGTAGTTACCTTCTATGTATCTCAAGGTGTAGTATTTAAACCCCCCGAGGATCTGTAACAAAAGAGGGACCCCCCAATAGAATACAATACACTGGAGTAGGGTTATTATCTCGACAGTGAGAGGCCCGAACCAGGATAAACACCGCGTCCCTCTTCTCCCGACCCGGCATCGCTCGAACGATCTCCTCGGTCCGTACGACGGGGCTCTGTTGATCCCCCATTCAACAAGTAAGCTCGACGGCAGCCCGTTCTCCAATCGTCGACAGTTTCAAACAAGAATAATGCAGATCTTGAGATCATATCAAGCTCGGAATGACTTTGGACGCACCTACGTACTTTAAATTTCAAGAAAACGACGTCAAAACGAAGAATTGTAATTTCTATTTTGTTTTGAGTCTTAAGGATAGCCGTACTATTAAGAGGATGCGACGGAAAATCGTTTTTAGGATGTGCATGTGCTCAAGGTCAAACTTTGCATACAAACTAGCACTCAAATACTCGCATTTCCCAAAAACAGTGTTTTCCAACCGAGCCATCCAACCCGGAGTATCCGGACATTTAGTCCGGAGTGTCCGGACATTTTGTCCGGAGTCTCCGGGTTAACCCTCTCGGCTCAATCTCGCATTCCAGAGAGTCCGGAGTATCCGGGTTAATTGTCCGGAGTCTTCGGACAGTTCAAAAAGGAGACAAACGGCTAGTTTTCAAAAAGGGTATTTAAAGCCACCACTCCCCTCCAACGGCTAGGATCTCTATTGAGCTCATTCATTGCAGCATTCAAGCCATCTCTAACACTCTAAAAGCATTCAATAGAGCCCTCTCTTCCTCCCACCTTTAGATTTGGTTATTGATCTCTTTTGGTGAGGAGAGGAAGAAGCAAAGTGCTAGGTGCATTCATTTCAAGTTCTTGAGCATTAGTTCATCCTCCAAGCGGTCTTTTGTGGTATTATTACTCTTGGACGTTGAAGGTCTCCTAGACGGCTAGGAGTCACCGGGAGCACCCGACGCGTGTGGTGTGCCCCGGTCGTTTGTGAAGGCGAGTCTCGCCTCCGAAAGGAAAGAGACAAGAAGTGAAGCCAGCGAGTGCATTTGTGCAACACCGGGAGGAAAGCGGGTTGAAAGAGACCCCGGCTCAAGTGCGACCGAGCCATCTCAATGGAGACATAGGATTCCCTTCAAGAATCCGAACTTCGGTGAAAAATCGCGTCTCTCTCTTTCTCTTTCACTTTCTAGCCTAGCTTGTGTGGATTTGTCTTTGTAAAGCTTGGATCTAACTCTTTGCTTAGCTTTAATTCAAATCCATACTAGCTTTTGATCTAGGTTGCTCTTGCTATCTATTTATTGTAGTTTCTTGTGCTAGATAAAGTAACTTTAGTCGCGTTCCCGAGCCAGCTAACCCGGAGTATCCGGATAAAATACCAGACACTCCGGACAAGCCGGAGTATCCGGATAAAATACCCGGAGACTCCGGATTGACCTGTTCGGCCAGATTTTATTCCGCTGCGATTTTTTATTACGCCTATTCACCCCCCCTCTAGGCGACATCTTCGGTCCTTTCAATTGGTATCAGAGCCAAATCTCCTTTATTTTGGCTTAACCGCTTGGAGAATCAAAGATGTCGGAAATAGAGAAGGTTACCGAAACCCATGGCCAAGAGAAAGCCACGGGTTCCGGTATAGGGGTTGCAATTCCATTAGATTATTCCTCTTTTGGAGTCTCAAACTCCTCATCTTATGTCTCCATCTCGTCCGGTCGAGCGCCTCATTTCGATGGCACTCGCTATGCGGCATGGAAACATAAGATGAAGATGCATTTGAGATCACTTCATTCTTGCATTTGGAAGATTGTTGAAACAGGTTTCAAGCCCGCCAATCCCAATAATCTCACCTTCGAAGAAGACAAAGCTCAACACTTCAACGACTTGGCCGTCAATGCCTTGTTCAATGCCTTGAGTGACTCAGAGTTCAACCGTGTAGATGGTCTTGACAACGCCAAGGACATTTGGGAAAGGTTGATGGTAACTCATGAAGGCGTGTCAAGTGTCCGTGAATCCAAAATCGAGCTTATCATTGGAGAGCTAAGCCGATTCACTTTGGAGGAAGGTGAATCTTACATAAAGATGTTTGACCGCTTAATGATGTTGGTGAATCAAGCTAAGGGACTTGGAAGCACCGAGCTCACCGACAAAGCAATTGTCAAGATCATCCTCCGAGTTATCACCCCCACCAACCGCAACCTTGTTCAACTCATCTGCGATCGGCCAAACTTCGATACTCTCACTCCTCATGACGTGATTGGCCGGTTGATGACGGATGAGATGATGATCAAAGAAGCGGAAGTGGTGGAGGAGCTCAAGTCCGGCAAGAAAAAGGGCATCTCTTTGAAGGCCGTCAAAGTAGCTCAAGAAGTGGAGGAAAGCTCAAGTGATGAAGAAGATTCAAATGGGCCGCTTACAAATGAAGACATGGCCTTACTAGTAAGAAGATTCAACAAGTTCCTCAAGAAGAAAGGATACAAGCCGGGTAGTCACTCCAAAAGCTACGGCAATAAGTCAAGAGGAAGACACTCAACTTGAAAGTGCTATCAGTGTGTAGAACCCGACCATTTCATTGCCGAGTGTCCTCACAAAGAGAAGAAGGAGGATAAGCCGTACAAGAAGGACAAGTTCCGGAAAAAGGACAAGGACAAGAGCAAGAAGTACAAGGGCAAGGGTCACGCATACATAGGCAAGGAGTGGAACTCCGACTCCGACTCCGAGTCCGAGTCCAACTCCGACAATGAAGGAGGACTTGCCACCGTCGCCATTGCTACTCCACCGACAAAGTCGAAGCGCCTCTTCGACAACTTGAGCGACTGAGATGAAGATGCTCCAATGTGCCTTATGGCAAAGGGGCACAAGGTATCATCTAAGAGTCCTATTCATTCCATTGTTGATTATAGCTTAGATGATTGCGATGATGCTAGTGATGATGAGGAAGTAACATTTAAGTCTATGAATGATTTTGATGTTAAGAAATTAGACTTGCTACTTAAGGATATTGAAAGATTGGAGGAGGTTGTTGAGCAAAAGGAAGCTATTCTCGAAGCTCAAGAAGATCTCCTTATTTTTGAAAAGGAGAAGAACCTTGAGCTAGAGAAGAGCTTAGCCGTTGAAAAGAAAAAGAATGAGGACTTGGTCAAAAGCTCAAATTTGACCAAGAATGAAGTAATTAGTCTTGAGATCACCAATGCTTCACTCTTAGAACAACTTGCTCAAGCAAAGGATGATTGCAAGTCTTTTGAAGTGAAGCTTGTTGATCTCTCGAATAAAGCTTCTACCTCAATCAACAACTCCAATATTTCATTACCTTCAACAAGCAACAGTTGCGCTAGATGCTATAATGTTGATGTTGCTACTTGTGCTACTAACCGTGAGACTTTGAAAGTCTTGGCTCATGAAAATGAGAAGTTTAAGGTGATGCTTGAAGATGGACTTCAAAAGTCCTACAAGGCAAGCAAGGGTTTAGAGGAGTATCTCGGTAAGCGCCAAGGTAATCCTAAGGGGCAAGGGCTTGGGTATGTTCCTCCAAAGGGCAAAAAGAGCAACATTGTGGTTGCTCCTTTAAGCAAGCCTATCCACTTTGTAAAAAGTGAAGGAACATCCAAGCACAAAGCTCACTCCGAGTTCTTTGCTTCTTATGTGCTTAAAAAGACTAACCTTGGTCGTGTAGTTGCTTATCATATTGGGCGCAAGCCGAAAAATACTCCTTTTGTTCGTTCTATTTGGGTCCTAAAATCGCTTGTTACTAACGTGCGCGGACCTAACCAAGTTTGGGTACCAAAGAGCAAAAACTAAATGTCTTTTTGTAGGCCTATATCTCCGGTGGAACAAGTTGGATCTTGGATAGCGGATGCACGCATCACATGACCGGAGAAAAGGCAATGTTTGCGCATTTGGATGTGAATGGATCAAATAGTGAAAGCATTGTCTTTGGAGACAATGGAAAAGGAGAAGTAATTGGTTTGGGTAACATCTCTATCTCAAATGATTTCCATTTAAGTAATGTTTTACTTGTCGAATCATTAAGCTACAATTTGTTATCCGTTGCACAATTGTGTGAAGCGGGCTACAATTGTTTGTTTAATGAAAAGGGTGTGGAAGTCATTAAGAGGCTTGATGGTTCAATAGCCTTTAAAGGGCGTTTGAAGGGTAAGCTCTATCTCGTAGACTTCAATACGGATAGACTTAACCTTGAAACGTGTTTAATGGCTAAATCTAGCATGGGTTGGCTATGGCATCGCCGACTAGCCCATGTCGGCATGAGGAACCTTCACAAACTCATTAAAGGCAACCACATCCTTGGACTAACCAATGTTATCTTTGAGAAAGATAGGGTTTGTAGCGCTTGTCAAGCGGGCAAGCAAGTTGGTGCCTCCCACCCCGCCAAGAATGTAATGACGACCTCAAGACCGTTGGAGATGCTTCATATGGATCTTTTCGGTCCGGTCGCCTACATAAGCATCGGGGGAAGTAAGTATGGTTTAGTAATTGTGGATGATTTTTCTCGTTTCACTTGGGTATTTTTCTTACATGACAAGGGAGAAGTCCAAGTGACACTGAAGAAGTTCATGAGAAGAGCTCAAAACGAGTTTGAAGTGAAGATCAAGAGAATTCGGAGCGACAATGGTATCGAGTTCAAGAACATTGGTGTGGAGGAGTTTCTCGATGAGGAAGGAATCAAGCATGAATTCTCAGCTCCCTATTCCCCTCAACAAAATGGGGTGGCCGAGAGGAAGAATCGAACCCTCATCGAGATGGCGCGGACGATGCTTGACGAGTACAAGGTTTCCGACAACTTTTGGGCGGAAGCCATCAATACCGCATGCCACAGCACCAACCGCCTCTACCTCCACAAGATCTTGAAGAAGACGGCGTACGAGTTGCTCACCGGCAAGAAACCCAACGTTTCCTACTTTCGAGTCTTCGGGAGTAAATGCTATATCCTTAACAAAAGAGCTAAGTCTTCTAAATTTGCTCCCAAAGTAGATGAAGGTTTCTTACTTGGTTATGGGACTAATGCTTATGCGTACCGAGTTTTCAACAATACCTCCGGTGTGGTTGAAATCTCGCGTGACGTAACTTTTGATGAGACTAACGGTTCTCAAGTAGAACAAGTTGATCGTGCTGTGATTGACAGGGAAGAACCACCGTGTGAAGCTATCAAGAAGTTAGCAATTGGGGAGGTGAGACCTCAAATTCTGGAAACTCACCCGAGCACCCCAACCCGGAGTCTCCGGACTGAAACTCGGAGTGTCCGGACTGGTCCGGAGTCTCCGGGTCCAATACCGGAGTCTCCGGATGGGAATGGCTCAGGTGACGTTCCCTCCTCGTCCAAGCAAGCTCAAGATGGTTCGAACGCATCCCAAGATGAAGAACCCATCCAAGCTTCACATTCAAACATACCTCACCCAAGAGTTCATCAAAGTATTCAACGAGATCATCCGGTCGACAATATACTTGGAGACATTCACAAGGGAGTATCTACTAGATCTCGAGTTGCAAATTTTTGTGAATTTTACTCGTTTGTGTCTTCTCTTGAGCCTCTTAAGGTAGAAGAAGCACTTGATGATCCGGATTGGGTGATGGCCATGCAAGAGGAGCTCAACAACTTCAAGAGAAACCAAGTCTGGGAGCTTGTGGAAGGACCAAATCAAAACGTGATCAGTACAAAATGGGTCTTCCGGAACAAGCAAGATGAGAATGGAATCGTGACAAGGAACAAAGCTCGATTGGTTGCTCAAGGGTACACTCAAATCGAAGGTTTGGATTTCGATGAAACATATGCTCCAGTAGCTAGGCTTGAATCTATTAGAATATTACTTGCCTTTGCTACTCACCATGATTTCAAGCTATATCAAATGGACGTGAAGAGCGCCTTCTTAAATGGACCACTCTCCGAGATGGTCTACGTCGAGCAACCACCCGGCTTTGAAGATCCAAAACACCCGGACCACGTCTACTACCTACACAAAGCCCTTTATGGACTTAAGCAAACACCAAGGGCTTGGTTCGAGTGTTTACGAGATTTTCTTCTTGGACAAGGTTTTGTAGTCGGAAAGGCCGACCCTACTCTCTTTACTAAACATATTGATAATGATTTATTTGTATGCCAAATATATGTTGATGACATTATATTTGGATCAACTAATGAACATTTGTGTAAAGAGTTTAGCAAGATAATGACTAAAAGATTCGAGATGTCCATGATGGGAGAGTTGAAGTTCTTCCTTGGATTTCAAGTCAAACAACTCAAGGAAGGAACCTTCATTTGCCAAACCAAGTACATCAAGGACATGCTCAAGAAGTTCGGAATGGAGGATGCCAAGCCTATAAATACGCCTATGCAGGCCAACGGCCATCTAGACCTCGACAAAGAAGGTAAACCGGTCATCCAAAAGGTATATCGTTCAATGATCGGTTCTCTTCTTTATCTTTGTGCATCTAGGCCCGATATCATGATTAGCGTTTGTATGTGTGCACGGTTTCAAGCCGCTCCAAAAGAGTGCCACATGGTGGCCGTTAAGAGAATCTTAAGATATTTAGTGCACACTCCTCATTTTGGACTTTGGTATCCGAAAGGATCTTCCTTTGAATTAGTTGGCTATTCCGATGCGGATTACGCCTGTTGTAAAGTGGATAGGAAGAGTACCTCGGGGATTTGCCAATTCTTGGGTAGGTCTCTAGTCTCGTGGTCTTCCAAGAAACAAAATTCCGTAGCCCTATCCACTGCCGAAGTCGAATACATAGCTGCTGGGAGTTATTGTGCCCAATTACTTTGGATGAGACAAACCTTGAGTGATTATGGCTTAACCTACAAAAGTGTTCCACTATTGTGTGACAATGAGAGTGCCATAAAAATTGCCAACAATCCTGTCCAACACTCCCGTACAAAACATATAGATATTCGCCATCATTTCCTAAGAGATCACGCAACCAAAGGCGAAATTGATATCCAACATGTGAGCACAAATGATCAATTATCCGATATATTTACCAAGCCCCTTGATGAGAAAAGATTCTGTGAGTTGAGAAGTGGTCTAAATATTTTAGATTCTCGTAACGTGGCTTGATAAATGCTCACATATTGTTTGTTGTATGAAAAATGAATTTCAAAATCTTATTCATCTTTTTCTTGGAATTTATCCAATGTTTTTGGCTCTTGATCCTTTGATCTTGTCCTTGCTATGTGACCATGGCTTGTTTGCTTTGTTGTTCGCTGGTCACATATCATGTTGACACCTTAGGGTCTCTTTCTCCCTCTCGCTCCGCCAAATTCCTTGGATCTTCGTGCAAAATCTCTCATTCCTAACCGAGCTGGGTAACCCGGAGTTTCCGGTATTTTATCCGGAGTCTCCGAATAACCCGGAGTATCCGGACAAATTGTCCGGACTCTCCGGGTTGGGCCGGAGTATCCGGACTAAAAGTCCGGAGTCTCCGGGTTGGGGCTGACGGTTTAAGTCCCCTAATCCCGCGCGGTTTTTTTTCTTTACTATTCCCACCGTGCGCCTCTCCCTCTCCCGTGCTCCTCTCAAGGCTAGGGCGTGATTCCTTCCCCTCATCTCCATCTCCAAGGGTTCTTGGACTCCTCCTCTCCCTCGGTTTGGAGATCTTGGTAAGAGTATTGGTGCCCTACCCTTTTTCTTCCGGGTTTGATTTCGTTTCTCATCTTAGGGCCTCTTCTTTCTCTCCTATTTCTAGGGGACGTGGTTTCTATTCCTTTGGCCCTCAAGAATCGGAGAATCGTTCACCCTAACTCACCCGCATTCTTCGTTCTTCAAATTTTTAAGGTGAGTTCCAATCCGTGCCCTAATCCCACGAAATCTTTTGCTAGATTGTACCCTAGACTTCATTCCTACATTCTTGTGGCAATCTAGATTCATTTCTTGTCATTATGCGGGTTGGACTCCCCAATTTTGGCCCGCCCGTGCGCGTTTTCTGGCGCATCCGGAGTATCCAGACTTTTGGTCCGGAGTCTCCGGGTTGGTCCGGAGTGTCCGGACAATTTGTCCGGAGTCTCCGGATGCAATCCGGAGTATCCGGACATTTTGTCCGGACTCTCCGGGTTGGGTGCCTCGGCCAAAATTTGGTTCTCGCTAAATTTCAAGTCGCCTCGCGGCTAATCCCTTTCTCTCGCTTTGTCTGGTCAGAAGGATCCTCTTCAGGGAACGTCAGGTGGTGGTGATCCTCCTCGGGACTCCCCTCCTCCGGATACACCCCCTGGCTCTCCGTCAGCTGCTCCGGCACCCAAGAGACCGAGACGCACTGTGATGAAGCGAGCTACCTCAAAAGGTCCGCCGAGGGTTGGGATCCCCTCTGGCTCTCAGTCTCAGCCGCAGTCTCAACCGCAGCCTCAGCCTCAGGATCAGTCTCCTCCTCTGCCTCACGTGATCCAGATGAGCACCCTTCAGTCACTCATGCTAGGCTGAGAGATCAGAAGAGGAGAGACTTCCGTACTTCAGGTCATTTCATTGGTCCTTTGGCCAAAGCCAGGCCCGTGTGGAACTATCCTATGTCAGTCAACCCGATGAGAGTGATCGACTACAGGACGGGTTCTGGCAAGGGCAAGGCTATAGTTGAGCACAGAAAGAAAGATCCGCTTGACTTCCATCAGGACGAGTACATGGACCGACGCTTCTGGAACAGATTCCAGTCTAATTACTATGAGACGGTCCTCTACCCGCTTGAGCACCCAGTGGTCCGGATGAAGACCATTGACTGGGAGTACATGGCAGCTGCTGATAATCCAGTGTTTACTCAGATTCTTGAGATTTGTGAGCTGCATCAGATCAAGGAGATCATGTCCTTCAAGTTTGATTGGAACAACGAAGTGATCATGCAGTTCTATGCCACCCTGTACTTTGAAAAGACCGTGGATGCTATTTGGTGGATGACTGACAGAGTCTGGTATACTGCCAACCAGAAGATGTTTGCTAGAGTGCTTAACCTTTGATACAATGACAGCCCGAAGCTTCATACGAAGAAGTTTATGACTCCTGAGCAGATCGAGTCACTGTATGACACCTCCAGGAGCTTTACTGTGGGGACCATCAAGGGTCTGAAGGATGTGCCTGCCGTGCTCAACAGGATGCTTAGGGTCACTCTTTGGCCCAAGGAGGGAGATGCTTCTGCCATCAGTTCCTATGGAAGGAACCTGCTGTACCACCTTGTCGAGCGCACTCACTCCTTTGACATTGTCGACTTCATGTGGGAGACAATGAGGCAGAATGCGCAGAGCAATATGGCCAGTTACAGCTACGCTCCCTTTGTGATGGCTTTGACCACTCATGTCAGTGGTCTGAAGTTTGTCAGGGATGAGGAGCATCTTTCTTACAAGGTCCGACCTCCGACTGCTCCTGCTGCTCCAGCAGCCCCTGGTCCTGCTCCTCCTAGGACTCGCAGGGGTCGCCCTTCGAGTTCCTCGTCTGCTCCTGATGTGCCTCCTACCGTTCCTTCTGAGCAGACCGAGATCCCGAGCAGCATTCTTCAGAAGATGTTGAAGCACATCTTCTGCCTCTGCCACGACATCTCCACTAAGCAGAAGGTGATGAGCAAGCAGCTCAAGAAAAACACACAGGGCATTCGTGACATCCGCCGCTACAATGGTGAAGCGCTCTCCGCCAGTGACTCCTCCGGATCCTCTGAGGAGAGTAGTGATGCTACGTCTGCTGATCAGCTCTTCGGCATCACCTCCTCTGCACCGCCGGCTGACCCTAGCAGTGAGGGCTCGCAGTATTCTACGTCTGACGACGAAGGCGACGACGAATGACTTCCCGTGTCCCCCTCCTTTTGGTGTCTTGATGCCAAAGGGGGAGTGATATCTTTAGTGTCATCGTTTAGTTGTCTCGTTTTAGGTGGTGGACTCTCGTTTTTGTTATCTTGTCGTTTGTGTTGCTTATTATTATTGTCGTTTGCTTTTTATTGTCGTGAACTCTGTTATCCTTTTTATCCATGATATGACATTGTGTTTATCTTATGCATGGTTTACTTTCAGTCATTTGTGATGTATTCTCGGATGCAATGTGCTAGGGGGAGCTCTTGGTTATTTCTCGTTAAATATGTGCATTTGATTCCACTCAATACTCCTAATGCACACATTTAGGGGGGAGCTCCGCCTTTTATTTGATATGCTAAGTCAATTTCATATTATATTCCATTGCTTTTAATTGTGTTGTCATCAATTCACCAAAAAGGGGGAGATTGAAAGTGCATCTAGGCCCCTCATTTTGTTTTGGTAATTAATGATGACATAATTAAAGAGATCTAACATTTCAAACAAGAATAATGCAGATCTTGAGATCATATCAAGCTCGGAATGACTTTGGACGCACCTACGTACTTTAAATTTCAAGAAAACGGCATCAAGACGAAGAATTGTAATTTCTATTTTGTTTTGAGTCTTAAGGATAGCCGTACTATTAAGAGGATGCGACAGAAAATCATTTTTAGGATGTGCATGTGCTCAAGGTCAAACTTTGCATACAAACTAGCACTCAAATACTCGCATTTCCCAAAAACAGTGTTTTCCAACCGAGCCATCCAACCCGGAGTATCCGGGCATTTAGTCCGGAGTGTCCGGGCTCAGTCCGGAGTATCCGGACATTTTATCCGGAGTCTCCGGGTTAACCCCCTCGGCTCAATCTCGCATTCCAGAGAGTCCGGAGTGTCCGGACAATCCGGAGTATCCGGGTTAATTGTCCGGAGTCTCCGGACAGTTCAAAAAGGGGACAAATGGCTAGTTTTCAAAAAGGGTATTTAAAGCCACCACTCCCCTCCAACGGCTAGGATCTCTATTGAGCTCATTCATTGCAGCATTCAAGCCATCTCTAACACTCTAAAAGCATTCAATAGAGCCTTCTCTTCCTCCCACCTTTAGATTTGGTTATTGATATCTTTTGGTGAGGAGAGGAAGAAGCAAAGTGCTAGGTGCATTCATTTCAAGTTCTTGAGCACTAGTTCATCCTCCAAGCGGTCTTTTGTGGTATTATTACTCTTGGAGGTTGAAGGTCTCCTAGACGGCTAGGAGTCACCGGGAGCACCCGACGCGTGTGGTGTGCCCCGGTCGTTTGTGAAGGCGAGTCTCGCCTCCGAAAGGAAAGAGATAAGAAGTGAAGCCAGCGAGTGCATTTGTGCAACACCGGGAGGAAAGCGGGTTGAAAGAGACCCCGGCTCAAGTGCGACCGAGCCATCTCAACGGAGACGTAGGATTCCCTTCAAGAATCCGAACTTCGGTGAAAAATCGCGTCTCTCTCTTTCTCTTTCACTTCCTAGCCTAGCTTGTGTGGATTTGTCTTTGTAAAGCTTGGATCTAGCTCTTTGCTTAGCTTTAATTCAAATCCATACTAGCTTTTGATCTAGGTTGCTCTTGCTATCTATTTATTGTAGTTTCTTGTGCTAGATAAAGTAACTTTAGTCGCGTTCCAGAGCCAGCTAACCCGGAGTATACGGAAAAAATACCAGACACTCCGAACAAGCCGGAGTATCCGGATAAAATACCCGGAGACTCCGGATTGACCTGTTCGGCCAGATTTTATTCCGCTGCGATTTTTTATTACGCCTATTCACCCCCCTCTAGGCGACATCTTCGGTCCTTTTAGTTACCAAAACCCGTAGAAACCAGATTAGATCTGGACCGTTGGATCAAGATCCAACGGCCCACGTTCGTCCACGTCACCCCGGTGAGATCCACGTGCTAACCTCTAGATCTATTTCCAACCATTGGATCTAGATCCAACGGTTTAGATTGTGCCACGTAGCCTTAACCGCACCGTACTAGATCCAACCTCAGCCGTTAGATCTAGATCGAACGGCTAGGGTTAGCCATGTTGTAACGCTTGGGTTGATCTTGACCGTCCGATCAAGATCGAACGGTCCTGGTCAGCCGAGTAGTTTCCTAACGCGTTAAACCAGATCCGATCTGGGCCGTTGATTTTCAAATCAACGACCGAGATCTAGCCACGTGGGCGGAAGTCTGACCGCCGCGGTCGATCTGATCGCCGCTGATCGCCCGGCGTCACGTGTGGCGTCGGCGTGAACCAGCGTGTCGGCCGGCCCAGCCAACCGCACCATGACGTCACCGCTGACGTCACGGTGGGGCCCGCGTGTCAGCCGTCCTCGGCCGAGTCGTGCTGACGTCACCGCTGACGTCAGTGTGGGTCCCGCGTGTCAGTGACACATGCGCCGTGGGCCGAGTCCACGGTGGACCGAGCCACGCCGTGCGCCGGGTCCATGGACCCGAGGCGAAGTGGCGGCTCCCGATTGGTCCACGTGTCATGCTGACGCAATAAATTAATTTCCGAAAAAGAAAATGATTTATTAATTCGAATTATTGATTTCAAAAATGGATTCAAACATCAAACGTTATAACTTTTGCATTTAAACTCCGAATTTGACGATTCTAGTTTCTAAAAATTCATAAAATTATGCTCTCTCTATTTGTGAACTTTATTTGAGGTTTTGGATACTTTTTGTCTACAGTTTATTTATCTATTGCTATTTGCACGCTTTACGAGTAGACGTTGAAGTGCCCGAAGGCTTCGAAGGTGAAGTGTTGACCCAGGAGCCAGTTCAGGATCAAGAACAAGTACTATTTGAAGGCAAGTTGTGCTTTGACCATGTTGATCCCATTTTCAAATTATTTTGGTTTAATCTATTGCATGCTAGTTTAATTAGAAAATGCTTTATTTAATTACGGGAAATTAGATAAGTGCCAAATTGCTGTATTGCACCTTGGTTAATTAAATATGTGCCATGACCCCTTGTCACCCTAGTTGAGTTCTAAATAGTTGGACATTATTAAATTGCCAACATGGGAATTTAGATCGTTGTAGTATATTGCTTAGACCTGCTACGTGCTTATGACATGATTTTGGACAGACAAATGTTAATATTGACTTAATGATATATTGAACCTGTTTTGGAAAGGTATCATGTGTTGTGATGTTGATGGCACGTGGTGCATGGTAATCAACTGGGGTTTGATAAATAGTCTTCGACCGGGGCATGTGGCAAGAATGATCGGGTGGGCCTGTTGTGGCACCGGGAACGTTGATTTGGTTCTTCGGGTAGTCTTACCCTGGTCACCCTAAGGACTTAACCTTGCAAGCCTTTGAACTGAGTCAACCGTGCAACCACATGTCTGTAATGGGACGGACCTAGTTGATTATGTTGCTAATAACGTACCTGTGGGACCTCAGGATGTCAACTATACCTTTTGTGTAGTTGTGCGGGGAGCGTCTGCAGGCTGCGCCAGGTACCCATCTAACGGTGAATTGGCCTAAACTTCGCCTTCGCTAAGGAAGGGTTAGTGTGCAATCACCGGGAGGACCACTTGTGCTTTGTTAGAAGTTTACGAAAGACTTTGTTCTGAGACACTCGCCTTTGTGGTGTTTGGCTGTATCTTGTGGGTAAAGTGCATAACCTCTGCAGAGTGTAAAATCTATTCGAATAGCCGTGTCCGCGGCATTGGACATCGCTCGGGAATTACAGTTAAGGGTTAGATTCTCTTGGAAACAACTTGGTTTTAAAAGGTTGGGTTATGTTTAATAATGATGTTGATGGAAATGTGGTTTAGATTTGGGAAAGATGTTTATTTATTTGCTGGAAAAGTTATTGATCTTAAGCCTGTTTCTACTGCTTTCGAATCTACTCATGCTACTTGTCAAATGATGTTTTACTGCAATTATACCCTGAGCTATTCCTTTGTACTAAGCCATGCATGTAGTATATTAGTTGCATTCTGTGCATGACTTGCTGAGTACCAAGTACTCACCCTTGCCACAATACAACACCAGTTGAAGAGGATTCTACACCAGCTTTGGAGGAGGAGTTCCCAGAAGAACCGACTAACTAGGGAGCGAGCCCAGTCAGTTGCCTGTGGTATACTGGATGGCACCATGAAGTTATCTTCTTTTCCGCTGCAGTTATTTCTCTCTTATTGAGTTTTCGCCCTGCGTGGCATATATTTGTAACTTGACCCTAAGGTCGAGCAACCCGTTTGGTTAACTATTTAAGGTACTTTATTATTTTGTTGAGTATGATTGTGATATTTACCGATGTTGAGACTGTGTGCACTAGCGCGTTCCTGGACTAGTGCTGAATACACAGAGGGTCTGGATTTGCAAATTCGAGTCCCGACAAAACCTAACTAAGGAAATAAACTAACTAATTTGATCCGATTGCAATTGCATTGTAATCTTTACTTGCCTTGCATGACACGGTAAGTCAACAGTTTTAGCAAGCCCTAAATACTTTCCAACAATCTCCCCTAATAAAGACTTGTCGACTTGTCTAGATTACTACAATCAAATCCTATAATCGACCTTGCGCTGCAAGCAAACTCAACTTTAACTTGCACTGCACACATATTAGCCAGTAGGATGGCATTCAAATCTCATTAACATCCTGGACAACTCCTGTATGCACACATACAGCTAGGATGACAGTCACAATTCCTTAATGTCCTGAACTCCTCTTGCATGCACATTACAACTCAAACTCGACATAGGATGGTGTACACATCTGCTCAACATTCCAGACTCAACTTCACAGACTCGACTCAGGATAGTGAACACATCTTCCCAATGTCTCAGAACCATCAACCATGAACTCAACCCAAGATCATAGTATAGTGGTTTGACTTCAGCATCTGCCTCAGTGAAATACACATTTGCCTTCTCCTCCTTTGGCTTTTGGCATTCCGAAGTGAAGTGCCATAATCATTACAACCATAGAACTTTACTTTTGTTTTGTCGAATTTTTGGTTCCTACGGCCTTGGCCTCCCCCGCCATTGGACCTAACGAAGGAGTCCTCGCCTTCTCGCTTCAACAATCGGGTATTCCAGTCGGCACGAGTTAATAGCAAGTGCTCATCTTCACTACCGCTGGATCGCCTAATCCATTTCTTATGTGCCTTCAAGTGACCGATCACCTCCTCAATCATCATCACCTTGAGGTCATCGAACTACTCAGTGGTGGAGATGATTTGTAGGAACCTTCTAGGGACTGCATGAAGGAATTTTCTTGCAACACAGGTCTTCTCCATCTTGTCGCCAAGCCCTTTGATTTTGTTGATGATTGCCGTCAACCGGATGGCGAAATTATCGACCAATTCCATCTCTGTCATGTGCAATCCCTCAAACTCAGCTTTAAAAGTCTATACCTTTGCCTCCTTCACACAATCGGTGCCAAGATGCATTGTCTTCAATGCCTCCCATGGAGCTTTGAACATCTCCTTTTCAGCCAGTACGAAGAGTGCTTCCTTTGGGATGCCTCCATAAATGGCTGCCAAGCCCATCTGATCCTTGCACAGATCGATATTACCATCCTCGATCGTGTCCCACAGTCCTAAGCACTCATATACACCTTCAACTTGATTACCCATGCTGCATAATTGCTCTTAGTGAGCATCGAATAATGCAGTGAGATAGCGGAACTCTCCTTCGCCATCGCACCTGACGTTGCTTCATCACTGATGACACCATTTTCCAAAGAGCGCAGCATGATCTTGGGCATACATGGATCAAGAACTCAGGCTCTAGTACCAGTTGTTGGTTATAGCCCTAGATCATAAACACATGCACATGAACACAAAGAACAAAAAAGTTTTGAGGCAATTTTCTCTTATGTTATTCTCAAACTCACAGGATATATGCCCTTTTATATTGCACGAACCACCTAATCAACTTGGTAAGTAAGGAAAACATTAAATACAAAAAGCCTAATAATTGATTTGATTTGATTATGATTGCATTGTGATTTTTACTTGCCTTGTATGATATGACAAGTCAACAATTTTGATTACTTTCCAACAGATGCAAGCCCACACAGTTTTGATAGAGGTGCCGAACTGCATAACGATGCCAAGAATTTTTGTGGAGATGGAATCGTAAAGCCAACAAAGCATGGTGTAGTCATCTCGCTTCCAGTGAGGGTCGGTGGGCTCGGAAGAGGTGATGGTGCCATCAACATGACCTTAGAGAGAGGAATTTAATTTTGAGCGTCACCGAGAACAACTCGCGCCACTTCGAGGAGTTGTTGGCTTGGAGATCTAGTGCATAGGGATATGCATTGTGATGCTGGTGATGTTGATGGCAGCTTTCTCTATGGCAGATAGCTCATCGTTGCATGTGATAGAACTTAGGGCAAACTTAGTACATGAACTAGTCTAAAATCATGATCACAAGATGTGAAAAATAAAATCTTTTGGTTAAACTGACCCAAAGAAGAAGATGAAGCTATTAGTTTGGTTGATGAATGTTTTGAGTGTCGGTGAAGGTCGTGGGTGGAAGGTAGAAGGTCTTCGCTAGCCTCAGTGTGAGCCTTAGATTGGAAGGGGGTTCAGGGAGGAGCAAAACTCAAGATCAAAACCGTAAGATGTTGAGTGATAGTCTCTCCCTTTTCAATCTTGCGCCGGCTAACGGGACCAATACTATTTAGTTTGGTACGGCCCCGATTAAAGCACTAACGTGAGTTTGTGGTGGCTCAGAGATCTAGATTTTTCGGGGTTAGTTAGTTCCAAGCCGAGATCACTACTAACATTCTCCCACTTGATCGAAAGGCTAATATCATAAGTCCACACTCAACAGAACAACACACCAAGATAAAGTATTACAATGGTTAATAAAGTCACTACTGAAACCCCAGTATCTGTAATGCACCATTCCATCTCGATGGAATAATTATTTATTCTTAACGGGAGTTGGTTTGTTCTTATGGTCCTTATTTCCAGAATCAAAGGCTTTCTAATAAACCCATGCCGGCAACATGCTCTCGAAAGAGACTGGGTGGTAAGCCTTTAGTAAGTGTATCCGCAAGCATAGACCTAGTACTTATATGCTTGACATCAATTGTTTGATCCTAGATTCTATCATTCATAACATGATACTTAATGTCAATGTGCTTGGCAGCACCACTTGACTTGTTGTTACTCGAATAGAAAACTACGGTCATATTATCGCAGTATATAGGAAGTGGTTTAGAAATACTGTCTACTTAATCCTGGGATAAAATTCTTAAGCCATATAGCCTGCCCAGTAGCCTCATAACATGCCACAAACTCAGCCTGCATCATTGACGATGCAGTAAGCGATTGTTTGGAGCTTTTCCACAAAATGGCTCCTCCCACAAGTGTGAAGATATAACCTGATGTGGATTTCTTAGTATCAACACAACCCATAAAGTCAGCATCCGAATAACCCACAACCTCAAGGGTTTCGGACTTCTTATATGTGAGCATGAAATGCTTAGTGCCCTGCATATAACGCAAAGCTTTCCAACGACTTTCTAGTGGTCCAACCCTGGATTCGATTGATATCTGCCAAGCATTCCTGTTACGAATGCTAAATTAGGATGAGTACAAACTTGAGCATACATAATGCTTCCGACAGATGAAGCGTAAGGAATCCCCTTCATCTGATCAGTTTCTAATTGATACCTTGTACATTGGAATGTTCCAAACTTATTGCCCTTAATGATAGGAGCAAGCGTGGTAGAGTAGTTATGCATTATATCTCTTAAGTACTCTGTCAATGTATACCTTTTGGGATAGGCTTAATATTCCTTTGGACCTATCTCGGTGAATCTCAATGCCCAAAACATAAGAGGCATCACCAAGATCCTTCATGTCAAAATTAGCAGAAAGAAATCTTTTGGTCCCATACAGCATATCCTTATCGCTACTAGCCAATAAGATATCATCCACATAAAGTACGAAGATAGTAAATTTGTTCCACTTAATCTTAATGTATATGCAATTGTCCATTTCATTCTTTGAAACCAAAATTTCTTATAGTTTCATCGAACTTAAGGTACCACTGTCTAGATGATTGTTTTAGTCCATAGATGGATTTCTTAAGTCTACATCCCATATGTTCCTTGCTTCTATGACAAAACCTTTCGGTTGAGTCATGTAAACATTCTCATGCAAGTCACCATTAAGGAACGCAGTTTTAACATCCATTTGATGTAGCTTTAAATCATAATGAGCAACAAGCGCCATGACAATTCTTAGTGAATCTTTCTTGAGACAAGAGAGAAAGCATCAATATAATCAATCCATTCTCTTTGTATAAACCCTTTTGCTAGCTACAAGCCTTGCTGTGATCTTTTGACATTTCCCTTAGAGTCATGCTTAGTTTTGTAGACCCATCTACAGCCTACTGTTTTGACTCCATCAAGAATTTTTACAGTTAATTAATATATTTAATAAAAAAATACTTGCAGTAAACATATGCCTACTCCTCGACGACGTGTTGGAGTGGTCTACGTAGAGGTTCAACACCTGGAAAATACGCAATTAATCTCTACTCCACCATATCTCCAAGTGACATATGTTACATGATATAGATAGAATTTTAGTCTAAATATGAAAGGACTCTATTTATTAGTGTATGAGTGAATTCGAACCTATCTATAAATTGGCTTTGCTATATATTAAGCACTCTTTTATACAAAAGAACTAATCTAATAAAGAGAGAGAGAGTTTTATCCCTATTTTATGTGTGCTCTTAGCGTGTGGGTGTGTTTGGTTGCCTGTACCAAGTGGTACATGTATATGATGATTCAAGAAAAAAGTCATCAATACGTTTGGTTGCTTGAATGGAACTATCCCGTCCTGGATCAAGTGATACAAATTTGAGGAATATTCTCTCTAGATGATGAACCATCTCATTCACCCGAAATAAAGAACCAAATGGTACAGGACCATCCCATCCCATTCAACCCCATCCCATAAACCAAACATATCTAATTGATCACAACTAAACAACTACGTTTTACAACAGCATCATGTATGTAACACCCCAAAAATTTGCTTTTCTTAAATTCATGTGTGATTTGGCACTTTGGTGATTTTTTGGAATTTTCTGGAATTTATTTGGATTTATTTGGAATTTATTTGAATTTATTCCATTTTGAAATAATTAAAGAATTAAACTTTGCAAATAAAAATTTGTTGGAAATATTTTATTTGAGTCCAAAATGTTCCAAAATGTTTTCCAGAATTTTTCTGGAATTTTTCTGAGTCTTTTGCTATTTTTAATGATTTAATTGAATTTTTGGGAATTAATTTGAATATTAAATCGCTGGAAAATCGAATCGGGTCGAGTACTGTTCATCCGACCGAGTCGAACCCGAGTCGGACTCGAGTCCGACCCGCGCCATGCGGTCAAGCCGAACCCGCTCGGCGAGACCCTAGCCGCGTGACCGTCGGATCAAAATCCAACGGTCCGCGTTGGACCACGTCACCCGAGCCCAGGCCGGATCGGACCCGCCCGCGTCGGATGAATCCCAGCCGTTGGATGGAACACGTGGACGGTCGAGATTGCTTCGTCTCCGCCGAGTCCGATACGGATTGCGCCGCCCGCGTCAGTAGTGTTCGTTAGGGTTCCGATTTGTGCGCGCATCCCGAGGCTATTTAATGCGTGGGACATCGCCCGAGGTTGCACTTTGCTGTGCGCACCCGAAACCCTAGCCCGTCGAGCCCTAGCCGCCACCGCTCAGCCGCAATCACTCGCCGTAGTTGCTTAGGGGTTCCGCCGCGGTTTTTGTCGAATCCCGCCGCCGTCCGCCGTTCTCCGCCGCCGTTGGCCCAGATCCGAGTTCCCCGCGACGAGACGCACCCGAAGGGAGAACTCACCTCGCCGGAGAAGCCCCACAGTGCCGCGCCGTTGGTCGCCGTCCCGGCTCGGCCGGCCAGCCAGCGCCGCCGCACGCCATCACCGGGCCTCGAAGCTTCTCAGCCGTCCGATCAAGATCGCACGGTCCAGATCGTGCCAAGTCACCCGCCGGTGAGATTCCGATCCAAAACTCCAGATCCAATCTCGACCGTTGGATCTAGATCCAACGGTGCGAATCAAACGCGTTAACCCAAACGCGTGGAAGCCAGATCTGATCTGGGCCGTTGATTTTCAAATCAACGGCCGAGATCGTGCCACGCGTCCAGGAAGGCTGACCGCCGCGGTCAGCGCTAACGCACTCCACGCAGCGTCGCCGACACGCCGCCCGCATGTCACGGCCTGACAACCGCACCGTGATCGCCAAGACCGCCCGCATGTCGGCCACGCCACGATCGTCTTGGTGACATCGATGACGCGTCACCGATGGAGTCCCACTGTCGGCCAAGCGGTGAGTCCCCGCTGACGTCAGCAGTGACGTCACCGTAGGGTCCCACCTGTCAGTCTCACGGGGAGCCGTGGACCGGGTCCACGGTAGACCCAAGCCAAACCATGGACCACGTCCATGAACCGGCTGACGTCAGCAGGCCAATCAGAGGCTGCCACGTGTCACTGCTGACGCAATAATTAATTTCTGAAAAAGAAAATGAATTATTAATTCAAAATAATGATTTCAGATTTTGATTCAAACTTCAAACGCTTATAATTTTTGCGTTTTAACTCCGAATTGAGTGATTCAAAATTTTAAATTTGTATAAAATTGAGATCTACCTAATGATGAATTTTATTTAATTTTTGGACTAAAGTTTTTCTCTGTAATATTATTTAATTGATTATTTAAACTTTAAATAATCATAACTTTTGTGTTTTACCTCCGATTTGAGCGATTCCAGTTCCTAAAAAGTAATAAAATTATGTTCTCTCTGTTTATTAACTTTATTTGGATGTTTGGACACTTTTGGTCTACTGTTTTATTCATTTGTTGCTATTTGCACGCGTTACAAGTAGACGTTGAAGTGCCGGAAGGATTCGAAGGAGAAGTATTGACCCATGAGCCAGCTCAGGACCAAGAGCAAGTACTTTTTGAAGGCAAGTCATGCTTTGACCATATTGATCCTATTTTGAAACCTATTTTGATTTAACTTATTGCATGCTAGTTCAATTAAAAAATACTTTATTTAATTCTGGGGAATTAGATAAATACCAAATTGATGTATGACACCTTGATTAATTAAATATGTGCCATGACCCCTTGTCACCCTAGTTGTGGATTACTAGTTGGACATTAGTAAATTGCCAACATGGGTTTTTAGACCGTTGTAGTATATTGCTTAGACCTGCTACGTGCTCATGACATGATTTTGGACAATTAAATGTTAATATTGACTTAATGATATATTGAACCTGTTTTGGAAAAGTATCATGTGTTGTGATGTTGATGGCACGTGGTGCATGGTAATCAACTGGGGTTTGATAAATAGTTTTTGACCGGGGCATGTGGCAAGAATGATCAGGTGGGCCAGTTGTGGCACCGGGAATGTTGGTTTGGTTCTTCGGGTAGTCTTGCCCTAGTCACCCTAAGGACTTAACCTTGCAAGCCTTTGAACTGGGTCAATCGTGCAACCACATGTCTGTTATGGGACGGACCTAGTTGAATAAGTTGCTAATAACGTACCTGTGGAACCTCTGGGTGTCAACTACACCGTTTGTGTAGTTGTACGGGGGAGCGTACCGGGGCTGAGGCCAGGTACCCATCTAACGGTGGATTGGCCTAAACTTCGCCTTTGCTAAGGGAAGGGTTAGTGTGCAACACCGGAGAGGACCACTTGTGCTGTTAGAAGTTTCCGAAAGACTTTGTTACGGGAACTCGCCTTTGTGGTGTTTGACTGTATCTTGTGGGTAAAGTGCATAACCTCTGCAGAGTGTAAAATCTATTCGAATAGCCGTGTCCGCGGTATTGGACATCGCTCAGGAATTACAGTCAAGGGTTAGACTTTCTTGAAAATAACTTGGACTTGAAAGGTTGGGTTTGGTTCAATAATGATGTTGATGGAAATGTGGATTAGGATTGGGAAAGATGTTTATTTAACTCCTGAAAAAGTTGTTAATGATATACTTGTTTCTACTGCTTTCGAATCTACTTATATTATTTGTTAAATGCTGTTTACTGCAAATATACCTTGAGCTACTCCTTTGTACCAAGCCATGCATGTAGTATATTAGTTGCATTCTATGCATGACTTGCTGAGTACCAAAGTACTCACCCTTGCCACAATACAACACCAGTTGAAGAAGAATCTACACCAGCTTTGGAGGAGGAGCTTCCAGAGGAACCGTCTACTTAGGGAGCGAGCCCAGTCAGTTGCCTGTGGTATACTGGATGGCGCCACGAAGTTATTTTATTTTCCGCTGCTATTATTTCTCTCTTAATAAGTTTCGCCCTGTGTGGCGTATATTTGTAACTTGACCATAAGGTCAAGCAACCAGTTTGACTATTTAATTAAAGTACTTTATTAGTATCGAGTGGTATGATTGTGATATTTACCGATGTTAAGACTGTGTGCACTAGCGCGTTCCTGGACTAGTGCTGAATACACAGAGGGTCCGGATTTGCAGATTCAGGTCCCGACAGAGGTGGTATCAGAGCCATACTGACCGTAGGCTCAACCCATAGTTAGAATGGTCGTAGTGAGGATAAAACCTATTTTCTAAAGTTAAAAGTGGTCAAGATAATGAATGAATTCTCGACTTACCCCTTCTCTCTTGTCTTACCCCTTGCTTTATTTTTCTTACCTTCATCACAATTTGAACTCTGTTCTCACGTAAGCACTTTGTGACAGATGGAGGGAGAGGACAACTACGTCGATCTTGAGGTTGGCCACGCCGCAGAACTTTGGCGTATGATGCAGTTTCTCGAAGGATTTGAGAAGCCGCAATACCAAGTGAACATCATCAGACAAGCGGGACTGATTAAGGCTTATGACGTGAAGATCACGGTACATGCCAGGAAGAAGGGCAAGGGCAATCGTCCAATATACTGCACCGCCAGGAGATCGACAATGCAAATGGGAATTCAGGAGGTATCACGACGAGCAATGCGACACGTCGCCCGCATCTACGCCAGCGAGCTGGAGGGAGCAGAGTACCGCTACCATCCACGCAACAACAACCTTCTCGACCCGAAGCTGATCCAGGACGAGAATACCACAGTCACACAGCTGGCACGACTTGTCATCGCTCAGGAGGATGCGCTTGATGATACGAACCGGGAGCTACAGAAAGCTCGAGAGGAAGCCACAGCAGAGAAGAACCGATGGCGGGAGGCTCAAGAATATGTGTCTCATCTTCTGCGAAGGATTGACGAGTTGGAGATGGCATTGTATGGACCAGAACTGCAGCCTGCTCGAGTTGCATGAGCCAGACCCAGAGGAGTCAGATCTTGATGAGGACACCGCTTCTTCAACTACCACAGTTGCAGGGCATGGCGATTGTTTCGCGCCTATGCCGTCGCACCCCCACCCAGGCAGTGGAGGTTTTCTTGATGAGTGAGCTTAGGTTTTGAGGTTGAGACTCCTTTATCGAGTCGCGTTATAGAATAAGAGTTACCCTTTAGAGGCGTTGGTTTTTCATTGTTGCTAAGTGTGCAGTATGTGTTGCAGGCATTTAGGCATTGTAAGCAACCATACCAAGTTATTAATATTATTAGTTAATAAAGTTGGATTTTGAGTTACACTTTTTCCCCGCATAAGTTTCCCTACTACTTGTCTATTCTTGTTCCCTCTCATCTCTAAAACCGTGGAGCAATCGATAGATGGTGAACACTCGTGGAAACCTTGGAGGCAATTGAAGTGGTTCTCGCCCAGCAGAAAACCCCAATGATGGAGCACCAGCACCGCCAGTTGATATGCAGAATTTCAGAGCTTTTCTTGCTGCTCAGACTCAGTTGATGCATGCCATGATGCAACAGATGCAGCACGTCACCGCTCAGGCCACAGCTAATCAAGGCAATCAGGGACAACGCCAGAATACAAGACTGTCAGAGTTCATGAGGACTCATCCACCCACTTTCTTCGGGAATGCTAACCCGTTGGAGGCCGATAATTGGTTAAGGTCAATTGAGAGGAAGCTACACATTGCTCAATGCATGGGAAATGAGAAGGTACTCTACGCTTCTCATTAGTTGGAAGGAACAGCCGCCGAATGGTGGGAGAACTTCTGCGCTACGCAGGAGAACCCTCAAGATATCACTTGGGAGGAGTTTACAGCTGCGTTTCGTCAGTATCACATGCCAGAAGGAATTATGGATCTCAAGAAGGAGGAGTTCAGAGCACTGAAGCAAGGTAATCAGCCAGTGGCCGAATACCTGAACAAGTTCACACAACTTGCATGCTATGCACCAGAGGATGTAGCGACAGATAAAGCCAGACAGTCTCGCTTCATGAAGGGACTTAACTCAGGACTACAGGTGGGACTGATCACCCACACCTTTCCAGATTTTCAGGAGCTTGTGAATAAGGCGCTTATTCTTGAGGACAAGCGCAAGGAACTGGATGAGAACAGGAAGCGCAGGATGCAGCATCAGGGATCGCAGCAACGTCTGAGAGTTGCGCCAAATCAGTTTTTCAGATTCCAGCCACAGAATACGACAAGGACACCATCACCAGCACCAAGACCCGTCAATCAGAATTATCAGACCCCAGCACCAGCCAGAAACGCCGCTTCAGGCAGTCAACAAGGGACAGTGAGACGCTGTTACAATTGCGACGAGCCAGGACACTTTGCCAATAGTTGTCCTAAGAAGACAGCAGGAGTGACCCCGCCGCTTCAACTGGATCCACACCAGCCAGACGCCAAAGACAGGAGCTGCACCCTGCATCGTGGTGAGAGGCCGAGTCAACCATGTCACCGCGGATGCACCGCAGAATGCCACGGATGTCGTCTTGGGTAAGTTACTTGTTAACTCGATCACCTGCAATGATTTTGTTTGATTCTGAGCTTCGCATTCGTTTGTTTCACAAGGATTTGCTGCTAAAAATGATTAGGAGATTGCAAGACTTAAATGCATGCTTTTAGTTCAAACCCCTGGTTCCGAACTCCGAACGAAAGTAGGATGTTCTGGGGTGAGAATACTAATAGATGGGATAGAGTTCCTAGCGAACCTTATTATTTTGGAGACCCAGACCTTAGATGTTATTTTGGGAATGAATTGGTTATCCAAGCACAAGGCCGTGTTGGATTGTGGACGAAGGACTATCTCAGTTGAGAGCCCGTGTGGAAAGAAAGTGGAATTTCAAGCTACTGCCGTCAGAGATGGACAGTTGATGGTTAACAGTGCCAAGGCAATCAGCATAGAAGATGTCTCAGTAGTGAATGAGTATTCAGATGTTTTTCCTGAAGATCTACCGGGTATGCCGCCAGACAGAGACATAGAGTTTGTGATAGAGCTTGTACCAGGTACAGCCCCGATAGCAAACAGACCCTATCGGATGTCCACCGAGGAATTGGTAGAGATGAAGAAACAACTTGAAAAGCTGATGGAGAAAGGATTTATCAGACCGAGTTCGTCGCCGTGGGGAGCGCCAGTTTTGTTTGTCAAGAAGAAGGACGGGAGTTTCAGGATGTGCATTGACTACCGTGCACTCAATGAAGTCACCGTGAAGAATAAGTACCCGCTACCCAGGATTGATGATTTGTTTGATCAGCTAAGAGGAGCCGGAGTTTTCTCCAAGATTGATCTAAGATCGGGATACCATCAGTTGAAGATCCGATCAGAGGATATTCCGAAGACCACATTCTCGTCAAGATACGGACATTACGAGTTTACTGTTATGTCCTTTGGTCTAACGAATGCGCCAGCATATTTCATGAATATGATGAATAAGGTGTTCATGGAATATTTGGACAAGTTTGTTGTTGTGTTCATAGATGATATTCTAATCTACTCCAAGACAGAGGATGAACATGCAGAGCACTTAAGGAGAGTTTTGGAAAAGCTGAGGGAACAGCAACTTTTCGCTAAGTTCAGTAAGTGTGATTTTTGGAAGGACAAAGTGGAGTTCCTCGGACATGTAATGACCGCAGAAGGAGTCGCCGTAGATCCAAGCAAGGTAGAAGCTGTGTTACATTGGGAGCAGCCGAAGACCGTGACCCAGATCCGGAGTTTTCTTGGAATGGCAGGTTACTACCGCCGTTTCATTGAAGTCTTTTCGACAATTGCGAAACCTCTTACGCAATTGTTGAAAAAGGAGAAGAAGTTTGCATGGACGCCAGAGTGCGAGAAAGGTTTTCAAGAGCTGAAGAAGCGATTGACATCAGCCCCGGTGTTGGTTCTACCGGACGTTAATCAAAGCTTCGATATTTATTGTGATGCATCGCGTTAAGGACTTGGATGTGTACTGATGCAGAATGGAAAGGTCGTCGCTTATGCATCGAGGCAGTTGAGGCCGCACGAGGAGAATTATCCAACGCATGACCTAGAGCTAGCTGCCGTAGTGCATGCTTTGAAGTTATGGCGTCACTATTTGATTGGAAACAGATGTGAGGTATACACGGACCATAAGAGTCTGAAATACATCTTCACCCAATCAGACCTGAACATGAGACAAAGGAGATGGTTAGAGTTGATCAAGGACTACAACGTTGGAATCCATTATCATCCCGGAAAGGCCAACGTAGTTGCCGATGCTCTGAGTCGGAAAAGCCATACCGTGAACATGTTGCTAGCCACAAGTCAGGATGAACTATGTGAGGATTTCCATAGAATGCAGATTGAAGTCGTACCAGAAGGATTCTTGGCCGCATTGGAAGTGAAGCCCACCCTGGAGGATCAGATCCGAGAAGGACAGGAGGATGATGACAAGATCCGCAAGATTAAGTCCAACATGGATGAAGGCAAGGCAGAGAACTTCAAGTCGGATGAACAAGGCACGTTATGGATGAAGGATCGAATTTGTGTGCCGAACAGGAAGGAACTAAAGCAGTTGATTCTAGAAGAAGCCCATGACTCCAAGTACTCGATTCATCCTGGAAGTGCCAAGATGTATCAAGACTTGAAGGAAAGATTCTGGTGGCCGAGCATGAAGCGTGAGGTTGCCGAGCACGTTGCACTGTGCGACATATGCCAGAGAGTCAAGGCAATGCATCAGAGACCAGCGGGATTGCTACAGCCATTGAAGATACCTGAGTGGAAGTGGGAGGAAATCGGAATGGACTTCATTACCGGTTTGCCGAAAACTCAAGGAGGATATGATTCTATATGGGTCATAGTGGACCGCTTGACTAAGGTGGCCCACTTTATTCCTGTAAAGACAACCTACTCGGGAGATAAATTAGCAGAGTTGTACATGATCAGGATCGTCTGTTTGCACGGAGTGCCAAAGAAGATCAGATCGGATAGAGGTACCCGATTTACCTCGAAGTTCGAATAAGCCGCATGAAGCCATGGGAACCCGTTTGAACTTCAAAGACAACTTATCATCCACAGACGGATGGTCGATCGAAAGAGTCAATCAGATTCTGGAGGATATGTTAAGAGCGTGTGCATTGGCTTATGCTACCTCTTGGGATAAAAGTCTTCCGTACGCCGAGTTCAGCTACAACAACAGTTACCAAGCAAGTTTGCAAATGTCACCATTTGAAGCACTATATGGTCGACCCTGTCGGACGCCATTGAACTGGAATGAGACAGGTGAACGCCGTGTCTTTGGACCAGATATTCTTCAAGAAGCCGAAGAACAGATTGCCATGATCAGGGAGAGATTAAAGATAGCCCAATCGCGACAGAAGAGTTATGCTGACAACCGTCGCCGAGACCTGAGTTTCGAACCAGAAGATTTCGTGTATCTCAGAGTCACGCCGCTCAGAGGAGTTAAGAGATTCCATGCCAAAGGAAAACTCGCGCCGAGATATGTTGGACCATTCAAGGTTCTCAGCCGCAGAGGTGAAGTTGCTTATCAGCTAGAGTTACCGCAATCACTAGCAGGAGTGCATGATGTGTTCCACGTGTCCCAGATGAAGAAGTGTCTCCGAGTACCTGAGGAGCAGACACCGCTAGAGCCAATTGAGTTGCAAGAAGATCTGACTTACAAGGAGCACCCCGTGAAGATTCTGGACACCATGGATCGAGAAACGAGGAACAAGACAACCCGTTTCTGCAGAGTTCAATGGAGCAACCACGCGGAGAGTGAAGCAACTTGGGAGCGCGAAGAGGATTTCAAGAAAGAGTTTCCGAACCTATTTCTTTAGAAAGCCCTGAATCTCGGGGACGAGATTCTGTTAAGGGGGGGAGGTTTGTAACACCCCAAAAATTTGCTTTTCTTAAATTCATGTGTGATTTGGCACTTTGGTGAATTTTTGGAATTTTCTGGAATTTATTTGGAATTTATCTGAATTTATTCCATTTTGAAATAATTAAAGAATTAAACTTTGCAAATAAAAATTTGTTGGAAATATTTTATTTGAGTCCAAAATGTTCCAAAATGTTTTCCAGAATTTTTCTGGAATTTTTCTGAGTCTTTTGCTATTTTTAATGATTTAATTGAATTTCTGGGAATTAATTTGAATATTAAATCGCTGGAAAATCGAATCGGGTCGAGTACTGCTCATCCGACCGAGTCAAACCCGAGTCGGACTCGAGTCCGAGCCGCGCCATGCGGTCAAGCCGAACCCGCTCGGCGAGACCCTAGCCGCGTGACCGTCGGATCAAAATCCAACGGTCCGCGTTGGACCACGTCACCCGAGCCCAGGCCGGATCGGACCCGCCCGCGTCGGATGAATCCCAGCCGTTGGATGGAACACGTGGACGGTCGAGATTGCTTCGTCTCCGCCGAGTCCGATACGGATTGCGCGCCGCCTGGCCGCCGTGTTCCGTTAGGGTTCCGATTTGTGCGCGCATCCCGGGGCTATTTAATGCGTGGGACATCGCCCGAGGTTGCCCTTTGCTGTGCGCACTCGAAACCCTAGCCCGTCGAGCCCTAGCCGCCACCGCTCAGCCGCAATCACTCGCCGTAGTTGCTTAGCGGTTCCGCCGCAGTTTTTGTCGAATCCCGCCGCCGTTCGCCGTTCTCCGCCGCCGTTGGCCCAGATCCGAGTTCCCCGCGACGAGACGCACCCGAAGGAAGAACTCACCTCGCCGGAGAAGCCCCGCAGCGCCGCGCCGTTGGTCGCCGTCCCCAGCTCCGGCCAGCCAGCGCCGCCGCACGCCATCACCGGGCCTCGAAGCTTCTCAGCCGTCCGATCAAGATCGCACGGTCCAGATCGCGCCACGTCACCCGCCGGTGAGATTCCGATCCAAAACTCCAGATCCAATCTCGACCGTTGGATCTAGATCCAACGGTCCGAATCAAACGCGTTAACCCAAACGCGTGGAAGCCAGATCTGATCTGGGCCGTTGATTTTCAAATCAACGGCCGAGATCGTGCCACGCGTCCAGGAAGGCTGACCGCCGCGGTCAGCGCGGCCAACGCACCGACGTGCGTGTCGCTGACACGCCGGACCCGCATTTCAGCGGCTCAGCCACAACCGTACCATGACGTCAGCACGGGCCCGCATGTCAGCGGCCACCCCGTCTGCAAGCGTGACGCCGATGACGCTACTAGTGGGTCCCACTTGTCGCAAGAACGGGCCGAAGTCCCCGCCGACGCCAAGCAGGACGCCACCGTGAGGGTCCCACCCGCCGCCTCACGGGGAGCCGTGGACCGGGTCCACGGTAGACCCAAGCCAAACCATGGACCACGTCCATGAACCGGCTGACGTCAGCAGGCCAATCAGAGGCTGCCACGTGTCACTGCTGACGCAATAATTAATTTCCGAAAAAGAAAAAGAATTATTAATTCGAAATAATGATTTCAGATTTTGATTCAAACTTCAAACGCTTATAACTTTTGCGTTTTAACTCCAAATTGAGTGATTCAAATTTCTAAATTTGTATAAAATTGAGATCTACCTAATGATGAATTTTATTTAATTTTTTAACTAAAGTTTTTCTCTGTAATATTATTTAATTGATTATTTAAACTTTAAATAATCATAACTTTTGTGTTTTACCTCCGATTTGAGCGATTCCAGTTCCTAAAAAGTAATAAAATTATGTTCTATCTGTTTATTAACTTTATTTGGATGTTTGGACAGTTTTGGTCTACTATTTTATTCATTTGTTGCTATTTGCACGTGTTACGAGTAGACGTTGAAGTGCCGGAAGGATTCGAAGGAGAAGTATTGACCCAGGAGCCAGCTCAGGACCAAGAGCAAGTACTTTTTGAAGGCAAGTCATGCTTTGACCATATTGATCCTATTTTGAAACCTATTTTGATTTAACTTATTGCATGCTAGTTCAATTAGAAAATACTTTATTTAATTCCGGGGAATTAGATAAATACCAAATTGATGTATGGCACCTTGATTAATTAAATATGTGTCATGACCCCTTGTCACCCTAGTTGTGGATTACTAGTTGGACATTAGTAAATTGCCAACATGGGTTTTTAGACCGTTGTAGTATATTGCTTAGACCTGCTACGTGCTCTTGACATGATTTTGGACAATCAAATGTTAATATTGACTTAATGATATATTGAACCTGTTTTGGAAAAGTATCATGTGTTATGATGTTGATGGCACGTGATGCAT
Source organism: Rhipidocladum racemiflorum (assembly GCA_036346355.1). NCBI lineage: Eukaryota > Viridiplantae > Streptophyta > Magnoliopsida > Poales > Poaceae > Rhipidocladum > Rhipidocladum racemiflorum. The sequence continues at coordinate 31,162,789 of CM070571.1, forward strand.
GGTAATCAACTGGGGTTTGATAAATAGTTTTCGACCGGGGCATGTGGCAAGAATGATCAGGTGGGCCAGTTGTGGCACCGGGAATGTTGGTTTGGTTCTTCGGGTAGTCTTGCCCTGGTCACCCTAAGGACTTAACCTTGCAAGCCTTTGAACTGGGTCAATCGTGCAACCACATGTCTGTTATGGGACGGACCTAGTTGAATAAGTTGCTAATAACGTACCTGTGGAACCTCTGGGTGTCAACTACACCGTTTGTGTAGTTGTACGGGGAGCGTCTGGGCCGAGGCCAGTACCCATCTAACGGTGGATTGGCCTAAACTTCGCCTTTGCTAAGGGAAGGGTTAGTGTGCAACAGGAGAGGACCACTTGTCTTTGTTAGAAGTTTCCGAAAGACTTTGTTACGGGAACTCGCCTTTGTGGTGTTTGACTGTATCTTGTGGGTAAAGTGAATAACCTCTGCAGAGTGTAAAATCTATTCGAATAGCCGTGTCCGCGGTATTGGACATCGCTCGGGAATTACAGTCAAGGGTTAGACTTTCTTGAAAATAACTTGGACTTGAAAGGTTGGGTTTGGTTCAATAATGATGTTGATGGAAATGTGGATTAGGATTGGGAAAGATGTTTATTTAACTCCTGAAAAAGTTGTTAATGATATACTTGTTTCTACTGCTTTCGAATCTACTTATATTATTTGTTAAATGCTGTTTACTGCAAATATACCTTGAGTTACTCCTTTGTACCAAGCCATGCATGTAGTATATTAGTTGCATTCTGTGCATGACTTGCTGAGTACCAAAGTACTCACCCTTGTCACAATACAACACCAGTTGAAGAAGAATCTACACCAGCTTTGGAGGAGGAGCTTCCAGAGGAACCGTCTACTTAGGGAGCGAGCCCAGTCAGTTGCCTGTGGTATACTAGATGGCGCCACGAAGTTATTTTATTTTCCGCTGCTATTATTTCTCTCTTAATAAGTTTCGCCCTATGTGGCGTATATTTGTAACTTGACCATAAGGTCGAGCAACCAGTTTGACTATTTAATTAAAGTACTTTATTAGTATCGAGTGGTATGATTGTGATATTTACCGATGTTAAGACTGTGTACACTAGCGCGTTCCTGGACTAGTGCTGAATACACAGAGGGTCCGGATTTGCAGATTCGGGTCCCGACAATGTACTCTGATTTTAAGGTCAAACTTCTTCGGTTCTTGCTTCGTTATTTACACTTAGTCAACTTTCTGGTTCTACTATCTATAACAACTTTAGCATGGACGGAAATCCTGGTATTACCTTTCCAATACAAACAAGAGATTGATCGTGTCTTTTGTATTTGTTAATTTACACTACAAGTCATAAATTATAGGTGAAGTCGTGCACTATATCGCGTCGTGTGAAATTTACTTCGAGCTTTTTAAAAAAAACAATAGTAGTAGGATTTTAACGTAATTTTGATTTTTTTAGGGTGGTTTTCCAAAAATAGACTGGGTAGGACACGTCTGCGAATTTGTGAACTATAGGTGGGGACTTTTTTTGCCAAAAAAAACCGAGACTAAGGGCAGGGTCCTTTTTGCAAAAAACGGTGGAGGGCCTATTCCTGAATTTACAAAACTACATGATCCTTTTTGCAAATAACCAGTGAAAGGAACTAAACATAGTTTTGGTTTTTCTGGAGAGCCCTTATGTGAAATCGGGAAAAACCGGTGGAAAAGCCGTTCGCAAATCTACAAAACTACGGGGTCCTTTTTGCAAAATAACCAGTGAAAGGATCTAGGTGTAATTTTGAATTTGTCGGAAGACGTTTTTGTAAAAATGCTGATGTGACACACTCCTTGAGCTCCAAATCTTCTAGGCATAAGAATAAGAATATAATATATATATATATATATATATATATATATAATATATATATATATATATATATATATATATATAATATAGATAGCATGTGTATCTACACATGTGTGTAGATGAGATTTTTCATATATATATATATGGACATGCCAACATGCTGGAGCAGTGAGTTCACACACAGGAAAAAGATTATGCATGCAAGGTTAAAGAAAAGAGGAGACCATCTACCATGTGAACGGGTAGCCTTGACTCTTGATAGACAGAGTACTAGTATTTCATATGAATAGTCGAAAAGGCCAATTTGGTCTTTCGTCTTTCAAGTCGGCCAAAATCGTCCCTTGCATTTTCAATTCCGGCCAAAGACAGCGTCACCGTCAATTGCTCTGGATGCCGAATGCCCCCCTATCGAAAGCCCTCGCCGAATGCCTAGCTTCCTTGTTTTTGTTATATCAAGGGATGCACCGGAGGCGATGCCAAGGAAGAGCGGCTCGCCGAAGAGGAGGAAGAAGACTGCCATGGTGGGAGTGGAGGTGCGTGACCTTGCCCGAGCGTGATTTTTTTTTCTTCAGAAAATGTAATTTCGATTTTCTCAGTAGTATTCTTTGTAAAAATTAGCTGGTTATGAGCCATCGGTAAATTTGCGTATCCACATTGTTCTTTATTAAAAAAATCTGATGAAAGGCTTGTTCGTATTTTTTTTAAAAACCGGCTAATTTTCCGTAACCACGGTTCTCTTAGGGAAAAATCGTGGAAGGATTTATTCGTAATTTTAGTTGCGGTGCTGCGCAGGGAAAATTGGGTTGAATTCTTGTTTGGGGGAAATGTAATTTCGGTTTTCTTGATGGTGTTTTTTTGCAAAAATTGTATGGCTATGAGCCATCGATGAATTTGCTTAACCACAGGGTTTTCTGATAAAAAATCTGGTGGAGGCCTTATTCGCGTTTTTTTAAGAATCGGCTAAATTTGTATAATCACGGTTCTTTTTGGGGAAAAGGACAGTGAAAGGATTTATTCATCATTTCGGTTGCCGTGATGCGTGAAAAAAAATTGGGTTGAATTTTTGTTTGAAAAAAACATAATTTTGGTTTTCTCGGTGGTGTTTTTTTGTAAAAATTGGCTAGCTATGAACCATCAATGAGTTTGCGTAATTACCATAACGTGCGAAAAAATATTGCTAAATTTTTGTTTGAAAATAAAACATAATTTTGGTTTTCTCGGTGGTGTTTTTTGTAAAAATTGCCTGACTATGAAGCATCGACGAATTTGCATAATTGCCGTGTCGCGTGAAAAAAATAGGGCTGAATTTTTGTTTGAAAAACATGTAATTTCAATTTTTCCCGGTGGCGTTTTTTTTTCCTTGTAAAACTTGGCAGGCTATGAATCGATGAATTTGCGTAACCACGATGTTCATTGATTGGGGAAAAAATAGCAGAAGGACCTATCCACGATTGTAAAAAAATCAGTGGAGTACCTATTCACAAATATGTGGAGTATGCGGAACTACGAGATCTTTTTTTGCAAAATTATTTGTGGAAAGACTTAGACATAATTTTAGATTTTACGGGAGAGCTCAACACGAAAATGCTAACGTGGAAACAGCTGGAGTCCTCCAAATATGTTTTGTAAAAATTGGCTGGCTATGAATCGACGAATTTGCGTAACCACGGGTTTCATTGATTGGGAAAAAATAGCGGAAGTACCTATCTGTGATTGTAAAAACTAGTGGAGTACCTGCTCGCTAATATGTGGAACTACATTATCTTTTTTGGAAAATTATCGATGAAAGGGCCTAGATGTAATTTTAGATTTTATAAGAGGCCTCAACACGAAAATGCTGACATGGACACAGCCGAGTCCTCCAATCTCACGCGCTTTATGTAGTGTGTGTGTGTAGACACACGCGCGTGTATACGCTGAAGGTCATTACCCACATCCTTCTATACAAACGGACCGAGTGTTAGTGGCCACAACAATCTCTCGTCACATGTTACACATGCACATGAACGGAGTCGGTCTAGGTTTATATCTTAGGTCAGACTATATTTTTTAGATCAAGTTATAATTTTATTGATTTTTTAACATAATTTTTATATGTTTATCATAGCAGGCCTTAAGTTCAGGTTTGGATGGTCCGAGGCCTAACTTCGCCCCTGCACATGTATGCTTGCATGAAAATAGAGTTCCATGTACTCTGAGCAAACAGAACAGTATACCGACTTCAAGGCATTCAAAAAGAAGAAGAGACAGAGAACAGTGTACCAAACTACCGCTAATTGGAGGAGGTTAGGGCATGTACAATCATTGTACATGTATGCTGTAAGAGTATGTCATATAGGATTTTGGATGACGTAGAGGAGAAAGAATGAGGAGAGAGAAAGATATTATCAACTTTATATTGGGGCTATTTGGTTGCCTTCTCTCGCGAGCATGGCCCGTTCGACTCAGCTAGGCTGATGGGATAGGATGCACAGATGCAGAGACGGTGTTTGGTTGAGTGTATAGTAGGCAGGTATTTGGTAATTTAAATATTTTAAAATTTATATAGCAAGTGTGGTCTAGTTTTATTTGAAAAAATGTCAGGAACCCATTTTTGAAATCGGTTCGGTAATCGGAGATGCTAATCAAAAGATATAAAAAAAAGAAACTTACATACTCACGTGGCATCGCATGCATGGTTTGCTATTGTGGCTCACAGTGGCCACCTGCGCAGAACACGAGGTTGCATCCATAGATACGCCCATTTTTCTACGTATCTCCAGAGCCAGGCTCAATGGAGAATTTTGCATCCAGAGAGCCAGGCTCAAAACTAGATGCAGGCAACCAAACACGAGAAAAAAGCAAAATTATGCATCTATAAGTGCAAATATCTGTGCATATAGGCAACCAAACAGCCCCATTGTGTATACCATTGTACAGACAGTTTATTGATTATACAAGCTATATAGACGGTCTATTATATAGATTATATTTAGTATTATTTATAGATGACATGGATGTGTATTATAAACAGCTATCGTCTGTACCACTGTAGAGACACTTGTGCACAAGAGAGGGCCACGTGGACAATGAACCCAAAACCCCCATCTGTCAGCGGCAGTAATCCCCCTGCCGAAACCAGCAGCAAGCCCACAGCAAACTCGGTGACGCGAGGAGGGCGGAACGCGCAATCACCAGTCAGAGAGGGGAGGAGAAACTATATAGAGGGAGGAGGCTTCTCAGTGTTCTCACCAGTCTTCGCAAGTTTTTGTAGCGGTAACACACCATAGGAGGAGAAAAAAAGAGGAAGGTTTGAGCAGGCAGGGCGCGGTCGCTGCCGGGTTGCGGTAACACTGGTATAAAAGAAACGAAGCGAATCCTTCTTTAGGTGCTTGCGGGGGTTCTTCTTGGCTCTAGGACCTCCTCCGTCTCCAACTGGTTTGGGGGGCGGGACCGAGATGGCGGCGCGGGTGCCGTGCGGCGGGACGGCCATGGATGCGGGGCACGTGAGAGATACGAGTAAGTAAGGGGTGGTTGGTTTGGGTTGCGATCTTTGCCCTCTCCCTGGTTTTAGTTTTTGTGTTTCGGTTGGGTGTTCTGATTTCAATGGAACAGTGGAAGCAGCAGCAGTAGTGGTTCAGGGAACTTGTGCGGGATTTTCATTTGAACTTTGTTTATTTACTCTTTTTTTTTTAGGTTCGCTGAGAAGAACGCTTGGGGCTCGGTAAATGTTGGGGGTTTGCTTGACGAGGTTGTGTGCAAAGTTGGTATCTTTTCTAGAATTGCACCCTTCCTATGGCTAATTAGGCATGTAATTGTGGGGAATTTTAGTCGAGCCTATCAATTCCTCTGAGCCAGTCTACTGCGCATCACAAAAAGAGAGAGAGAGAAAAAAGAAGGGGGCTTGGTTTCATTCTTCTGAAGCAATACTTTTGCACCGAAAAACTTTATTGTTTTCTCTGCTCATCATTTGCATTCTTGAGTGGGTAACAGAAATTCACTCCCTGAATTGCATGGAAATCCCACGCGCTAAATTCTGCCTTGCTTAGCGAAGTAGACCCGTGGTAGATACGTACTAACTACTCATGAAAAAGGTGCGATTTCAGAGGAAGAACAGGACAGACAGAGTCATTTAAAAAATCCAATCTTTCGGTTTACTCTTCTTTGTTTGTTCTATCGCTTTCGACGCGGCATGAAACAACGAGATTACAGTAGTTTCTTTCGTTAACAATGCTAACTGCTGGGTGATCTCGAGGGAGGCGGGGCTTTAATGGTCATCATCTACCCACCCGGACCTACGACGCAGCCATAGCAGGCGACCGGACAGTGGGGACACGCGTTGGCCGCCGACGGGTTCGCGGGACTAGACTCCAGCCGCGCAAGGCACACTAGGAGTAGTACACTGCAGCACTCTACCGCTGCTGCTCTGCACTGCAGGGATTCTACTCCTCTTGTACGTTCCTGAGCCTTCCTGTTCTTGGAACAGAGTAGTAGTCGAGCAGAGTAGGTTCCTTCACTGCTAGTAGCTGCTCTGCCGCTGTCTTTTCTAGCCGCGCGTGTGGGTGGGTTCCTTTCTTGGCTCTCGATGCCGCCCGCCGCTGCTGTTGTGGGATTCGCGAGGTGAGGTTTGAGGGTGGCAACAGAAAAAGTTCTTGGGAGCGCATAATTGCGGGCTTAGTGGTGTGGAATCGGATGCCATCTGAGGTCAAAAGTTTTGTCTTTGCAGAGCTGTAGAGAATAGAGAGCGCTCTCGTCTCTCGTCTTGTTGTGATTCTTGGCAATATCGTTTCCTTTTGATTCACGGCGATCAGCAGCACGATGTTGATTCTCTGGGGTTTTGTCACTTGTGGTTCGGTTGTCATGCACAGCAGGGTGTTCTGTAACTTTTGCCTGCTTCCGTGTGATGACGAACTCTAGTGCGCACATGAACTCTCTGATTTGGTAGGAGCAGTGCAGGCTTCAGAACCGGGATCACTTTATGCTCTGCACATCCCATCTGAGCTGTACTTTTTGTATGTAACCATTTGGTTTGAGTGTCTGGTACATAACTTCATGAGCTCTGTGTAATTTGATACTGTTTGATTGGCTATGCTGTTTTCCCTTAATAGTTTAGTTCTTCGTTGGACTCTAAACGACTTTGTGCTCTTCTCGTCTTTCCTGAATATGTAGTTAGTTCATTGTGTCCTACTGCAAACAATATATTGCCATGATGAGAAACGGATTGCCGCCAGCATTGGATAAATGATTAGCTTGATAAATCATCATGCAAATATATGTCTTCTCTCCATGGAATGTAATCAATCTTTTGTTAGAGTAATGGTTTGATCGATCTTTTTCTAATGCTTTGTTTTTTTTCCCATGTTGTTGACAGTTTTGCCGGCTTCAGATATTGTTACGAGTTTGTGAGAACAGCATGAAGCATTGGCAGTAATTAAGGCTGACATTCGGACAAAGGAGATCATGCGAAAACATACTAGCACCTGCTGAGGGACCATTCTACATGTTGGCAGTTTTGCTTGGTTGAGACGTGAAAGTAACTTGTGTGACATGCCAAGATCCGATTCTGATGGAGAAGACGATGTCTTCTTCGATGCATCTGATGATATCAGAAGTTCAACGGAGGCTTCATCATCTGTTGGCTGCAGCACAAGTGATGAAGTATCAGCATCATGGACACCCGAGTATGAACTGTGGGCGAGTGAACCAGTGTCTGTCAACGAAAGGCGACAGAGGTTCCTCAAGGGAATGGGCTTTGTTGAGCCTATTCCTACTGGAATGGCGTCGTCTCACTGGCAGGGATATGCCACCGCTAATTGCTCATTTCGTGACCTGGAGGAGAGAATTATTAGCATCTGCTCTTCCTTTCGTTCATCTTTTCCTGATAATGTTTCAACACCAGATAGTGCTTATTGCATAAGGGATCTGGATACTGGAAGGAGATTTATAGTTCATGAAGGCCAACATAACACACTAGCCGGCATGTTCGAGGAGGTTGGGTCAGATAAAATGATGACCTTAAACGAGTTTGAAAGTTTACTTGGGTTCTCTCACCTTGTTCAGAAATCCTTGAGGAAGGGCTATGGTCACTGTCCTGCAAGAGGAACGAACGCAGCGGCCTGTAGTGCTAAGCATAAGGATTTCAAGAGCTTTTGGGGGAGCTTCACTAGAAAGAAGGGTCCAGCTAGAATTTGTAGGCATGATGTCCATGCGAAAAACATGGTCACAGGTACATTTACCAGAACACAAGTTTATCGGCAGAATAAAAAGTGGATGGACTTCTCTGCCGTCTACATGTGTCAAGAAATCAAAGCCCACAAGGGTTTAATTAGGGTCATGAAGTTTAGTCCATTTGGGTGGTCTTTAGCTAGTGGTGGCGAGGACTGCATTGTACGCATTTGGCTGATAAGAGAAGTGGAGTCTTCTCCTAATTTGTATGGCAGAGAGACGCCTCTTGAATACATGAACAAAAACAAGGGTCTTACAAAGAAGCTGGGAAAAGGTCGGAGCCATGCCATTGCCATAATACCGAAGAAAGTTTTCAATATTTCAGAGACACCGCTGCATGAGCTTCATGGTCATACAAGTGATATCCTGGATATGGCATGGTCAAAATCAGATGTAAGTTCTCTCTTGGTCCTGTATGGTTTGGACAGTCTTGACATGAAAAATGCATGTTTTGTCAAATTCTGTTCACAACTTCACATTGATATCAATTCAATCATAGAACAGAAATGTTGTATTTATCTCTAGTTTGCTGTATAAACTGATTTAGTGCTGCCATCAGTTTCTCTTGACTTCATCCAAAGACAAGACAGTACGCATGTGGAAAGTTGGCTGTGATGGCTGTCTAGCGGTGTTCAAACACAGAGATTACGGTATGAGCAAACATCAACAAAAGAAACTTTTACATGCTTTTGGGACATTCTACAGTACTTATTATAATAATATTTATGTAACTGATTACCCAAAAAATCGTTAATGTGTATCTTTTTGTACTAGATTTAGTCAGGTGGTAGGAAATGGCTTTCCGATGTTGTTCATTGTTTCCCATATAAAACTTTATGATTTTGACCTGATATTGTTTTCTTTCTGTTGAACGTATCAACAGTAACATGTGTTCAATTCAATCCCGTTGATGGAAGGCATTTCATCAGCGGCTCAATAGATGGTAAAGTCCGTGTTTGGGATGTTTCAGAGAAGCGAGTAGTTGACTGGGCTGATGCACGGGATATCGTAACTGCTCTGAGTTACAATCCAGATGGAAAGGTTCAACTCTCAGCAACGTGTTATTATTGCATATTATTTTCCCTAGTTGGATGCTAATTCATGCATTTTACCCATGCCAGGGTTTCATTGTCGGCACCGTTGCAGGGACATGCCGCTTCTATGATCAATCTGGTATAACAGCCTATATCGCTGTTCCTTAGGATTCTGTTCATTTTACGAGTGTGTTATTGCTCCTAACTGAGCATTGTACGATCTTTTTTGTTTAGGTCAAAACATGAAACTGAACAAACTAATGCACGTAAAGCCGAAGAAGAAGTCTGCTGCCAATCAGATCACCAGTCTGCAGGTTATTGCTTTTGTCCATTCTTGTACTCACCACTCATCATTTTGTTTCCTTACCATTGCTGAATGAATCAGCCAATTGATTACCACTTGGCAGTTGCCTGGATGTGATTTTTCTCGGATTATAATCACATCAGCGGATTCTAAGATTCGAGTTTCTGAAGGTGTTGGTATCATCCAAAAGTTTCAAGGTAGACTTACCGCTCGTCTCTGATCTGTAAACCCATTCTGTATGCAAGCAATACCACCTACATCTTGATCGTGTTTTGACCCCTGGTTCAGGACCCCGGAACTCCAAGGTTTTGTTGTCCCCATCTTTGACATCAGATGGCAGGTATCTCATATCAGCAGGCATGGATTCCAATGTCCATATTTGGAATTTTGATATATCGGGCAGCAAAAGTACCAAAGGACCCAAATCAGTTCGCTCCTGCGAACTGTTCTTCTCTGAAGGCGTAACAGCCGTGGCGCCATGGGCAGGGCTGGATGGAGGCAGCAACTTCTGCTCATCCTCCTCTGCGAGAACCGTCCATACACCGACGCTGTGCCATGACCGGGAATGCTGTTCATTCGGCACAAGGTTTTTCGCTGACGGTACGAGGGGCTCAGCAACATGGCCGGAGGAGAAGCTGCTCCCATCCTTGAAGTATGTAAATTGCACTGAGCTAGATGACTGCCGCTCCAAGGTATCGTCTGCTTGGAATATGGTCATAGTGACCGGGAGTCGTGACGGAGTAATCCGATCCTTCCACAACTATGGCTTGCCAGTTAGGTTGTAACTTGCAGGACCAAGCTCTGGAGTTCCTGATATGATAGTCGCAAAGAGAAATGCAAGTCTGAAGACTGCCTGACCATTAGTTGTAAGTTTGTCAAAAGTGTTGGGAAGATGGTGGAAAAGAATCAGGAAAGGGATACTTAGTTTGTACTATGTAAGTTTCAGATTCTGAAAGAAATGAGCAGTCGAAAAATGTTTTGTCCATAGGACGTTTGTTTTAAACTCACTTTGTTACAATGTTACTAGACTATTTCTTTGTAGAATTGCTCTAGAAGATTTTTCGACGAGCGTCGCCATGAGGTATGATCCTTCATCCTAATTCCATATATCAAATTTCATACTTCACATCTTGCCTGCATTTTTCCTTTGGCAGAGCTGAAGAAGATGGTTCTAGCAGCTAGTTTAACGCTTGGTTGGAGACGAATCCTTAATGAGATTACATTGCTGTACTTCTACCGGGCATCAAGCAGTTGGCTTGGTATCTGGCCGTCTCTAACAGCTAGTCACCAAGGGACAGCTAACTCGTTTTCGACAGGTAGTAGCATAAAAAAAAAGTTGGACTTAATTGATGGGATACTTCTATCTAACAACGCCTGTGTGCCTGATGATACGTCTGAACATTTAACACACTATCAGTGCTGACTTAATGTGACAGTCTGTCTTTTTAGGGGCAAGTCGGAACTCACAACAGTTACCTAAAAAGATTAACTGTTGGACAAAACAAGAGTATTTTACCAGGCAAAAGCAGTTCAACTCTTTTTATTAAACATAAGGCCTAGCGGCCAAAGTTTTTACAAAGGGAAGCATCATAAGCTTCAATAGGTTACAATACCAAAAGTACTTCACAAGCAGGGCCTGAGCAAAAGACAAAACCTAAAACCAAATGAGATTGCCATCTACGACTTCTTGATAGGCTCCAGCTTCTTCAATCTCTGAAACGGATGGGGTTTTGCAAGGGTGAGTACGGGGTACTCAACAAGTCGTACGGGGATTTTACTGGATACTAAATGTAAAAGGGGTAACAAAGGAAGTCAATAGGTTTTAAGTATCTGGATGCAGTTTTATTTTCTAACTCATTTGTACTTGAAACAAAATCATAATAAGTAAATAAGGGGGGGGGGGTTCCAAGTTAAACAACATTAACCAATTTATTCAAAATTCCAACACATTACTTGAGCTAGGTTACGGGTAATTACCCCAGTTCAAACTTAACTTCATTAACCGGAAGTACGGCGTAATCGATTACCATTTGATTAACTCTGCAGAGATGCTCAGCTTTACCCACAAGATATCTACGACCGTTAATGCCAACGTACGAATTAACATGCAATTTAAATGCATGCGGCCGGGCTGAGATTATCACAGCATTTCGTTAAATCATTCCTGGATTCAATTATTAACCGATAGGCCTGAATGCTACCTTGGACCTTTTTCTGTTCCAACTAGCGCCTACCGTTGTGAGAACCGGCGAATGACACTACGGTCCATTCCCGTTCCACCCCTTCGGTATACTCCCCTGCCAGGGAGGCCGATCTCTATTCTCCACAGAGAATAGTACCACCAATTTATTAAGTTTTCCAGGAAATGACTAATTTACTGAGCTATGTCGGAGACAGGCCCACTAACCCGTCCGACTTGCGGTTGAGCGGGAACTTAAGTTATTTACTTTACTCAAGGGGGTTCCATCCTTATATTGCCACAGATTAAGTCTTAAAAGCATTTATATTGCCACAGAGAACTGTACCAGCCACCATTTCAACCATGATATTAATCATCAGCCGGGGATCGGACTCAACTCCACCTCGTGGATAGCCCAATACTGTCCCCCTGACTGTAGCACTTTTACAAATATCCGAGCCAGTGGCTCGACATCATTTTATTTCTATTTTAAAAGCATTTGAACTAACTAACAGGAGTAATAGTAACTAACTTAACATGGCATAAGTTTATCATCTAGGGTTACAAAGGATTTAAATGATTCAATATTTTTCAAGGAAGTTCCATGAGCAAATCGGCATTATCTAGGTATCATGTCATTCTAAAATAACAGTTTTTAATATTTCAACATACAGCAAAATAATGCGATATAAAATAATTACTAAGTATAACATGGCATGAATAGATTCAACATGATCAATGGTGTACGACTTGCCTTGCTCGGCGGCTGGATCAGCTGAATCGTAGAGGAAGTAGTCGTTCCTAGCGTCCATCTGGTCCAGATGTGGGCCCCCGGATCGGCTATCCGGAATCCTCTGTGTATTTCTGTACTAGTCCCAGATCAGTAGCTAGTACACACAGTCAAACAGTGATGAATCAATAACCATATCACAATTACATATAACTAAATAATAATAACACCAAATAAAAGGAAAGACCTTATGGTCGAGGTTTACCATTACTGCCTTTACAGGCTAAACAACTTGAATAACTGCAGCGGAAGACGATAACACCAAGTAGTGACCCATCTATATGCCCACAGGCAATCGAGCGGGGTACGTGTCCTAGTTCTTGGAATCTCCTTTTACAGCTTCCTTCAGTTCTGAGATATGTTTAGAATGTAGCATGTGAGTACATAAAGTACTCAGCAAGTCGGGAAAAATGCATAATGCAGGGCTATCCAAGGATGGCTTATTATGGTTCTTTTGCACAAAGCAATACTTTCACAAACTTTACATGTAATATTTTTCACAAAGCCATTTTTAACAATTATTTGTACATTTGAAATTATTTATAACTCTAGTGAAGGTTCTAGCTAACAATCACTAGTATACAGGCTCTATCCGCCACAACTTAAAAAGATCAGGATTCAATCTATCCACATGGCTCTGTCTGCTATGGTTCACAAAAACAGGTTTAATCCACCTACCTGGCTCTAGCCACCAAAAGCACACCCGAGAGTTCTAACCACTCCCGGATCCCAAAAGATCAGTTTTTAAAACAAAAACAAAAGTCTACCAATATGAAAGCATTCTTCGCTTTGCCCTTGACTGTAGGCACGGCTATTCGAATAGTTTTAACTCTGCAGAGGTGTACAGCTTTACCCATAAGACATGATCATCTCCTTATGCCAAGCTATTAACACACTTCCTTTGGTGTGTCGGTAGAGAGATCATGACAAGGCCTTTACAATGCATCTACCTAGTCCGACTCCACCCACTGAGGTTTCACCGCTGTTAGGGTTCTATCTACCCAGTACAGAAGCCCCCTCTTGCGCCGTGTGAGAAAAACAATCTTACCTCTATCCGGCTGTTACTTTTGCAAAAAAAATTCCATGTTGTATATTTTTTATATTTGGTATTTCACTGTTGTATATTCGAACATTTTTTTCCATAAACAAAGTCCCAAAAAGCATTTGAAGAAAAGAGGCGTTATCTTCATCTTCAACTACTACAATGCGAAATGATGCAGGGAATCATACTGGAAATAATTTTGGAAGAGGCGACATGATATTGTACACATAGTAACATACATTACTTGATGAGACCCCTTACATAGGTTAACAGATGCGCGGCGTCACGCCACGCAGGAGCGTGATGGTGCGCAAAGACATTTTTCTGAAATCCTGTTTTTTCGCAGAGGAATGGCTTTAGTTTGAGAACATTTTTTTACGGTTCCTCTCAAAAAATGAAACTTATGTTCACGAAAAGGGGGAAATCCGAAATCTAGGGACCTATTTGGGTACAAATATTTTTTGGAAATTTTGGGTTTTTCGGCAAAAAAGCAGCGGAATGGGTCTAAAAGGGTATGTAAGTAATTCTAAGTAAATTCAGGTTGGAAAGTTTGGGGCTTTTTCGGAAATATAAAAGTGGCCGAATGGGTCTAAAAGGGCACGCACATAATTCCAGGAAATTCAGGTTTTTTTGAATATTTCTGGAGCTTTTTAGCCAAAAAAAAGGCGGGGTGGGTCTAAAAGGCCTTGTAAGTAATTCTGGGAAAATTGGGGGGGGGGGTTTCAAAAAAAGGCGACCAGGGGGTTTCCTGCAAAAAATGACGCCATACGGACATTTTCTTTTGTGGGTCCTCACAAAAAAGGAACATATGTTCACGAAAAGGAGGAATCGAAATCCGAGAACCTACTTGGGTAAAAATAATTTGGGGGGATTTTTCGGCAAAAAAAAGAGATGGAATGGGTCTAAAAGGGCACGTACGTAATTTCGGGTAAATTCGCGTTGGAAATTTTTGGGGCTTTTTCAGCCAAAAAAAAGTGGCGGAGTGGGTCTAAAAGGGCATGTACGTAATTCTGAGAAAATTTGGGTTTTCTTGGAAATTTCTGGAGCTTTTTAGTGAAAAATAGAGGAGTGGGTATAAAAGGGCATGCACATAATTCTGGGAAAATTTAGGGGGTTTTCGCAAAAAAACGGTTGCTAGGGGATTTCCCATAAAAAAAATCCCGCGCGCGGACAGGAATTGTCGGGACCCGATTGTGCAAATCTGGACCCTCTGTGTATTCCACACTAGTCTAAGATCACGCTAGTGCACACAATCTCAACATAGATGAAATATCACAATCATACATAGCGGAACAATAAATAAAGACTTCATCTAGAAATATAACATGTTTAACCAACCTTATGGTCAACTTACATTAGCACGCCTCGTAGGACAAAGACTCAAATATGATGAAAACTACAGCGAAAATTAAAGAAGACTCGTAGTAACCAATCAATATGTCATAGACAATTGACTGGGCTCGCACCCTAACTACTCGGCTCCTCCTGTAACTCCTCCAAAGTTGGTGTAGACTCCTCCTCAACTGGTGTTTCTATTGTTGCAAGGGGGTGAGTACACAAAGCACTCAACAAGTTGTGCACAGAATACAAGTATATTATCTACATGCATGGCTTATTCCAAATGAATGGCTAAAGTGGTTGTTTTGCAAATAAAGCAGCATTCACAAATAATCATAATAAACTGTAAAGAAGTAAAACAAATAATAACAATAATAAATTTCACAGTTGCTCCTCAAGTAAACTATTTCTCATCCTTAAACCAATTTTACATTGCCCGAGACAACCTGTCTCCAATCCCAAGTTCATTTTATGAAAATCTAACACTTGATTGTAATCCTTGAGCATTATCCAATACCGCGGACACGGCTATTCTAATAGGTTTGACACACTGCAGAGGTTATACACTTTACCCACAAGACATGATCGTCTCTTGGTGCCAAGCTATTAACACATTTTCTTTGGTGTGTCGGCAAAAAAATCACGATAAAACCTTTTAGAAACTACTATCCTAACATATGAACCTCTCCAGTTGCCATACACTATCCCTTCCTTTAGCAAAGGCGAAATATAGGAGCGACAAATCGTTGGATCGACACCAAGCCGCAGCATAGGTATGCTCCCCCATAACCACGCCCCTATGTGACTATCACCCTGAGGTATCACATGCCAAGACATCGGTAACTTACTTAACTAGGTCTGTCCCATTCCAGACATGTGGTTGTATGTTTGGCCCAGTTCAAATTCTTGCAAGGTCAAGTCCTTAATTGACCAAGGCAAGACTTCCATCACATCTCTCATATAAAACCATATCACAATCACTCATATATCATGTTACCATATCAACCCAATGCCACACTGGCCCACCATAGTTCACAATTCTTGCCACTTGCCTCAGTCTAAATCATTTTACCACCCCAGTTGATTACCATACACCACGTGCCATCAACCTCATCAATAACACATACCACACATTTCACAAGCACGATTCATATCTCATTAAGCAAGATTAATTTTGATACTCCAAAATGATACCAATAACACATTGCGTGGCAAAGCAAACTAGTCACGATTTAATAACCCATGTTGGCAAAATAATAGCAACCAACTATTAATCAATAAACCTAGGGTGACAAACGATTCATGGCAAACAAATAATAGTGACAAGGTGGCATAATCAAATAGGTTGATTAACTATTTCCCAAATTAATTGAAATCACTTTTAATTGAAATAGCATGCAATAATTTAAAACAACATAATTTTAAAACATGGGATCAACATGGTCAAAGCACAACATACCTTGGAATGTCTCTTGATCTTGCTCTGAATTTGCTTCTTAAGTCAACACTTCACCCTCGTAACCTTCAAGCACTTTGTCGTCTACGCAAAATGAATAAACAACCAAATAAATATCAAAAATAGATATCAAAGAAACTCCAAAAATCAAATAAAATTCAATATTAAATAGAGCACAATTTTACAAATTTTTAGGCTCTGGAATCACCTCAATCGGAGTTCGTATGAGCAATAACGAGAAATTTGAAGTTTGAAAATAAAATAAAAAGAATAAATCAAATTAATCCATTTATTTTCCTACTGGAAATTCCCGATTATGATGTCACCCTGATGTCAGCACCTATTTTAATTCTGATCGAATTATTTTTATAAAGAAAAACTGACTTTATGATGTCATGCTAACGTCAGTAATTAAATAATTAAAATAAATACTTTTTCTGGAATTTCCTATTTCGCTGGCATGTGGGTCCCATAATAACGTCATCACTGATGTCATGATGATGTCAACGCTCACGTCACAGTGACCGCGCAATGCAGCTAACGCTTTGGGTTCTGTGTACATGTGGTGTGATTCGATTGGTCCTAGGTGTGGCATATCTAAACCCTACGTTCAAAATCCGACAACTAGGATCAATCTAGTCTGCGACAACTAAGAGGGTAACGTGGCATATCTAGGTCATCACCATCTGGCATGATCTGGGCTGTACAAATCCAATCAGACGTCAACGACCACCCTAAAGTAGCAACTAAGTGATTTCATCCGGACCATACATTTTTTATCTAACGACTGAGATCAGATCTACTCTTTCGCAAAGAATAGGACACGTAGCATGTCCCGGTGCTTGCCGCGTGGACACATCTGGACCATGTATCTAATATCCAATGGCCAAGATCTAATCTAGGCAGTAACAGTGGATGCCCTACGTGGACTTACCTGAGCACTAATTGGATGTAGATCGGATGGTGGATGATGCTCCGGTGAAGCTTGTCGATGAAGTCCTAGCCATCGACGGAGAAGATGACCAAGGCCACAGCATTTGAGGGCTTCTTTGGTGATGTGAGATATACTCCCGTAAGCATTTCGTCGCGGCGATTCCGAATTTGGGACTCACGCGATGGAACGTGGCTTGTCAGTGGTGCGAGAACTCAAAAACCGAAGCGACAGCTAAGCTAACTACGTCGAGCGATTACGGTGGCAAAAAAGATTCTGGGTGAGTGTGAACTAGGGTAAACAAACAAGAACAAAATGGTTGTCACGGCACGGGGTTCGGGGGTCCTTATATAGCCTTGGAGGGCGTATCCGCGGTGGAGAAGTTGAGCGGAAACGGCGGCGATGCAGAACTGGATCCTAGCCGGGCATGATGGGGATGACGACGTATGGCCGTACATGTGTCGCGATGAGTGGCCTCGATTCGATAAACCCTCAGGCGATCCGATGGTCTCACGGCACGCACTACGTGGCCAAATTTCCACCGTTCGAGGGTTCGATTCTAACAATCGCAGTGCGGGTTTGGACTTGGACCAGATCAGCCGATGCGGCTCTGGTCTAGTGGGCCAAGCCTGCTAGGGTTCTCCCTATTTTCCAGCACTTTCTAATTTATAAATACTTCTAGTAATTCAATTATTTCAAGAAAATAGCAAAAATGTTAGATAAATTCCAGAAAAATTCTAGAAAATATTTTGAAATATTTTGAACTCAAATAAAATATTTCCAATAAAACTTTGCATAAACTTTTCCAAATATTTAAATAATTCATTAAAAGACTTAATTGAAATTAACTCCAAATAAATTCCAAAAATTCAAATGACAATAAATGCAATAAAAGCAAATATTGGAATGTTAGAAACCTCCCCCTTAACAGAATCTCGACCCAGATATTCAGGGCTAACTAAGGAATATGTTAGAAAATTCTAACTTCAGGTCCTCTTCTTCATGCTCTCAAGTCACCTCACTCTCTGAATGATTACTCCACTGAACTCTACAGAAGAAAACTAACTTGTTCCTTCTCCCTTGTTCAACTGTGTCTAAAATCCTGATTGGGCGCTCCTTATAGGTCAAATCTTCTCGTAACTCAATTGACTCTAAAGGTGTTTGTTCAGTTGGCACTCGAAGACACTTCTTTAACTGAGACACATGTAACACATCATGTACTCCTGCCAATGACTGCGGCAATTCCAATAGATAAGCAACTTCACCTTTGCGGCTCAAGATCTTGAATGGACCAACCTATCTGGATGCAAGCTTCCCGTTAGCGTGAAACCTTTTGACTCCTTTGATAGGTGTAACTCTGAGATACATAAAATCTTTATGATTAAAACTCAATTCTCTGTGACGGTTATCAACATAACTCTTTTGTCTTGATTGAGCAATCTTCAGTCTTTCTCTCATCATAGCAATCTGCTCTTCAGCCTCTTTGAGAATATCCGGTCCAAATACCAGATGCTCTCCTGTCTCATTCCAATTCAATGGTGTACGGCAGGCACGACCATATAAAACTTCAAATGGTAACATTTACAAACTTGCCTGATAACTATTATTGTAGCTGAATTCAGCATATGGCAAACACGTGTCCTACGAAGTAGCATAAGCTAAGGCACAGGCTCTTAACATATCCTCCAAAATCTGATGAACTCTTTCAGTCTGACCATCTGTCTGCGGATGACAAGCTATGTTGAAATTCATACGGGTTCCCATTACTTCAAGCAACTTATTCCCAAACCTCAAGGTAAATTGGGTACCTCTGTCTGACACTATCTTCTTTGTCACTCCATGCAGACACACGATCCTTGACATATATAGCTCTGCTAAACGGTCTCCTAAATAGGTAGTCCTCACAGGTATGAAATGAGTAACTTTGGTCAAACGATCCACTATGACCTATATAGAATCATATCCACTCTGAGTCCTAGGTAAACCGTTAATGAAATCCATAATGATCTCCTCTCACTTCCATTCCAGAATCTTCAATGGTTGCAGCAATCCAGCTGGCCTATGATGCATGGCCTTTACTCTCTAACATATGTCACACAAAACTACATGCTCGAAAACTTCACGCTTCATACTCGGCCACCAAAATCTCTCATTAAGATCCTGATACATCTTGGCACTTCCTAGATGAATAGAATACTTGAAGTCATGAGCTTCTTCAAGAATCAACTGCTTCAGCTTCTTTTTGTTCGGTACATAGATACGACCTTTAATCCATTATGTACCATGCTTATCCAAATTGAAATCCTTGGCCTTGCCTTCATCCATCTTAGACTTGATTCTTTTAATCTTGTCATCATCCTTTTGACCTTCTCTGAACTGATCTTCCAGAGTAGGCTTTACTTCTAGAGTGGCTAGAAATCCTTCTAGTACCACTTCCAGCTTCAGCTTCTATAATTCTTTACATAACTCAGATTGACTCTCTTCCATTAGCATATTCACACTGTGGCTCTTCCGTCTCAATGTATCAGCTACCACATTTGCTTTTCCTCGATGGTAATGGATTCCTAAATTATAGTCCTTAAGCAATTCCAACCATCTTCTCTGTCTCATATTAAGGTTTGACTGAGTGAAGATATACTTTAGACTCTTATGGTCTGTATATATCTCAAATCTATTTTCAATGAGATAATGATGCCATATCTTGAAAGCATGCACTACGGCCAGGGTTCAAATTTTCACCGAAATTTCGCGAAATTTCGGCGAAATTTCGGATTTCGGACCCCCCCGAGTTCCATAATCCCGGTGAAATTAAAAAACCCTAAAAAAATTTAAAAGTGCTACAGTACCCTATAATTTCGGCGAAATTTCGGTGAAATGGACCGAAATCTTGGTTTTTTGACCGAAATTTGTCCAAAATTTTACCGGATTGGACCGGAGTTTGACCGGATTAGATTCCTTAGGTAATTTCCCATGTCTGACCAAAATTTCAAAATTTTTCGACATCGTTTGAAACATTTTCCGTTCTGTTGAATTTTACCGAGATTTCGGATTTTTGGACCGAAATTTCGGTTTTTTGGACGAAATTTCGGATTTCTCGGTTAAAAAAAACCGGATTTGAATTTTGGTTTTTGAATTTCGTCCGGATTTTGTCCGAAATTTCCGAATCTCGGCGAAATTTCGGATTTCGGCCAGGTCCGAGATGGAGTCCGAAAACGAAATTTGAATCCTTGACTACGGCAGCTAACACCAAGTATTGCGTTGGATAATTCTCTTCATGCGGCCTTAACTGCTTGATTCATATGCAACCACTTTTCCATTCTGCATCAATACATATCCAAGTGCTTGATGCAAAGCATTACAATAAATGTCAAAGCTCTGCTGACATCCGGCAACACTAGCACTGGTGCTGATGTCAACTGCTTCTTCAACTCATGAAAACTCTTCTCGCACTCTAACGTCCATGCAAACCTTTTCTCTTTCCTTCAACAATTGCGTAAGTGGTCTAACAATCATTCAGAATCCTTCAATGAACCTACAGTAATATCCCGCCATTCCTAGAAAACTACGGATCTGGCTAACCATCTTTGGTTGCTCCCAATGCAATACTGCTTCCACTTTGCTTGGGTCAACTGCGACTCCCTCAGCGGTCATTACATGTCTGAGAAATTCAACTTCCCTTTTTCCAAAGGTCACACTTGCTAATCATGGCATATAGGTGCTGCTCTCGAAGCTTCTTAAGAACTAGCCTCAAATGTCTATGCATTCTTCTTCTTCTTCTGTCTTGGAGTAGATAAGAATATAAGAATGTTATCTATGAACCCGACAACAAACTTATCTAGGTACTTCCATGAAAATAATGAATAGGGTTTTCATGATGAACAACATTAATTATGAACTCAAAATCCATATCTTGTTGAGAACGCAGTCTTCGATACATCCTTTATGTGAATCTTCAACCGATGATATCCTGATCGAAGATCTATCTTGGATAAAACTCTAGCTCCTCTTAACTACTCCAACAAATCAATGGTCCTAGATAGCAGATACTTGTTCTTTATTGTCACTTTATTAAGTGTTCGATAATCAATACACATCCTTAACTTCTGTCCATCCTTCTGACGAACAAAACAGGTGCTCCCCGTGGAGATGAACTAGGTCTTACAAAACTTTTCTCTAACAGTTCTTCACTCTATTCCTTCATTTCTATTCGACAACTGATACTGGGATTTCGGATAGTCAACTGATAAGAACACCTCACCTATCATGGTACTTCAATCTTTGCCTTACCAAATCCTTAGCATAAGTCTTCCTAGTGTACTTGCTTGATAAACTTCTAGGTTTCCAATCCATCATATCTCACTCAAGTTTGAAAATTGAAGCTAGGTACTGTTCGCGCCAAAAACGTGAAAGGGGTTTTAGGCCTCGAACACACAAGACAAACACCGGGTTTGCAGAGCGTGCTAGTCGATTTGACCTGAAATCGACAAGGTAGAATTTGTAATTTGATCGAAGCCGATAAACAAGGATCTATCGGCTTTTCACTAGTCGGCAAGAACCGATTAGGAGATAACTAGATCAACCGGTTACAGTTGATCCGGATACAAGGTAAAATCGGCTTCGGGAAGGCGATGCGCAACAAAACGAAGCAAATCAAACCTGGGTGAAATCGGCTAAAATCAACAATCGGCGATGCGCAACTATGTTGATTCTGTCGACTTGTAAAGAAATCTATGAAGCTAAAGCAATGTAAAAGAGGCTGTAAAAAGTAGTTGTTGGAATTGATTGATTTTTGCCGCTTGACACCCACCTCCTTTTATAACATGCCTGGCCGATCCGAGTTGTACACGGATACGGTGCGTTTATCCGTATCGGCCTATTATCGATTTCCTTCCCTTTTAGAAACGGATTCCTTTTCCGATTCGTTTGATGATTTCTTTCCATGCGAACGCTTCCTTTCCGTCTCGGACTGATTTCAATACACACCGAATTCCGATGCAAACACATACAATTGCTTTTATCCGATTCAAACCCATTTTGCCATGTACCGAATTTTGGCGCAAACATATGCCCCCCCAATTTTTGGAAAGATAACTTGATACTTTTCAAAAATTGCAATCGGCTTGTTGTCAGAATTTCTTGGTAACTTCCCATTAAATGGCGCCGTAATAATCTCAGTGCGTTTTTAATGCAGCAACTGTTCCCGCCCGCTCGCCTTCTTTCATCGCGGTATAAATATGGGGTCCCCCCACGGTCATTTTCACGCTTTCAAGCTCTCGGATCAGGCACCATCGGCTCTTGTCATCTTTTCTCCTTGTTCTTTCAAAATCGGCTGACATGGACCCCTCACAGGTATTCATTCCGATTCCTCAAAGTTCAAATCAATTCTACTTAGGACCGATAGGTAGTATGTCGGCAGACACAGTTATCAATACCGAGATCCCTAGACTCCCCTTATCGGCCGCTGGATATAATATTTCTGAATGGGGAAAAAGCTTTAGGCATGGCCCACTAACTCGAAAAGGATGGAGATCTTGGTTCATTAGGGTATCGGCTCAAAAGAGGGTAGAATGGGAGAGGATGGGTATAGCCGAGTCTCTATCTTTGAGTCTAGCCGACCACGAAGCCAATGAACCCTTGGTAGGCTGCGGCATGTTATTTTTGGTCGGATTCTTTCAACGCTTTTATTCCCGTCGGCCCAATCGGCCCTACTCGCTAGATGTGGCCCAACTATGTCTTGCCTTAGGCCGACGGGGACCCGATTATCGGCTTTCAGCGGAAAACCTTCTTTCAAATTAATCCGCAAAAAAGGCGAAGGGTGGCATAAATACATCCAAAATAACAATAGGGTTACTGGTCCAGTATCGGCTGAAGAGCATGTCGCTTTTCTCAATCTTTGGTTAGACCGATATCTTTTCTGTGGTGCTTCCCTCGGCCCTACCCAAACCTTTCAGTTAGTGGCAGAACGTCTGCTGGAGGGTCATCGGCTTTCCCTTGGCAAGATGTTCCTAGGGGCGGTATTTCAAATGATGTATGTGATTCGTAGCCGACTCTTTTCTGGTTTTGCCAAACATGTCGTTGGCAATATAGGAGGTCCTCTGTGGTTTGTTCAAACATGGCTCCATTGTATGTTCAGCCGATCTATTTTATCCGAACCCTCTGGGAGCTCAACTTTCCCTCGGGAGGACTACCCAGAGCATGTTGTTCCACAGTATAGAGCTAGCCGATCCTATGGCGAGAGGTTTATCATGTCTTCGGCTGGAGAGTTAAAAATGGACTCGATCGGCTTGCACAAATACCTCAGTTTCTTCCTTTCCCTAGATAGGACTTCCTTCGGCCAACAAGACTTTTTCCGATATACCGATGTAGCCGATTGTCCATACCCAACATTCCTTCACCTTGATTCTGATAGTTCCTCGATGCCCCCATCTACTTTAGATTTGTACAAAATCATCCTTACCCCTTGCATCCTTCATGTCGGCTTGAATACCCGCAACCGGACATTTCAGCCATCTTACGAGTTCTACCACCCTTCGGTTTACGCTCGTCAATTAGGCTTTGGGCAAACCATTCCATCTTTCCCTTTGCTATCTTGCGTCGAGCCCCGAGCTCGGGTAACCAACAGCGTTGCCGCTGAGGTTATTCTCGAAGTAGCCGATGGAGTGCAAATCCTATCAACACCACATTTTGTTCTTAATTCCCGTCGGTCAGCTGCTTTCTCGCAGTGGTGGACCAGAATATCAGAAGCTGTACTCATGGACAGGACTCCGTCGGCTATAATCCACTTATTTCTTCCCGACTTTCATGAGCCGACGGTAGTATCTGGTTCCAGCACGAGTTCGGGTTATAGCGATTCTTCAGTAGCCGTAGAGGTACCACTGTCTTGTATTCGTCTGTTTTTACATTGGTTATCAACTTTTACTAAAATGCCTCTGGCCTTTTCAGGTTGGTACGGGCGCTGGTGAGCAAACAACCGATCCCCATGCTTCTGCGAGCAGTGGCCGACAACGACGTCCAGGTCAATCTGTCGGCACTACGGGGTATACTTCAGGGAATTTAGACATTCAAGCTCCATCTTTAACGGACTTAGCTCGCCAGCGTGCTCCAAGTAAGTCTTTTGCATATCGGCTAATATGCCCCTTGCTTTGACAATTGCTAACTTGAAAACACTGCAGAGAGGAGGAAGAAGTCGGCCAGGCGCTCGCCCAGACCTGTGAGGCGGCAACCCGATGGCTCTCCGGAGCACTCAGCTACTGATGTAAGTTTTATTCTTTATTCTTTGCTCAATATCATTTTTTCATATTGCTGATTTTATTCTCTTGAATCCCTAGCAATCTCCGTCAGTGCAAGTGGCGGGAGTTATAGCCGATCTCCAAGGTGCTACATCGGCTATCCCTCCATCCTCTCCATTGCCGCCGGCCATACCGCAACAGACTATTGAGATCTCCGATCCTGACCCCAAAGCGCCATCAACTGATCTGGCCGATTTGCTGGGCTTCACTCTGGACGAGCTCGACGATCCGGAAGTGCTAGCCACCGATGACTACCCAGCCGACATCCAGCGCATAATAGCAGCTTCTGCGCCAGCATCGGCTGCCGTTACCGCTGAGCCGGGTATGCAGGAGCGACTCAATCGTCTCTTGGACGAAGTGATGCAGCCAGAGGCAGCTCTTCTGGCCAACACTCAGCCCTTGAGGAACGCTATGGCGGCCATGCAAGCCGACCTTCCCCCTGCAGCCATGAATGCTTTGCTAGAAGTGTGCCATCTGGATGATCGTCGGCTAGACGTAGAATTGGCCAAAGCAAGAATTGAACAGAGGAAGGCCCAGCAAGCCGACCAAGAGATTCTGGACAAACTTATAGCAGATGCTAAATCTCGAAAGAGTGCTTTTGACCAGGGTGCTGCTATGCTGAAATCGGCCAAAGCTAAGGCCCAGGAGCTGGAGTCATCCAAGAAAAAACTTGAAGAACAGCTGGCCTTGGTTACAAGAGAACTTGCAGATTGCCAAATCGGCATTGCAGATGCGACATCTTCACTAGCGTCTCAGAGGCAGCAAATCGGCGAAGTTTTTGCCAAAGTTAAGAGCCAATCGGTCAAGATAGTCCCAGTCCCGGGTGATGCAGTAGCCGATCAACAATTGATAGACGGCGTTCAAACTACCATCGGAAGGGCAGCAGCGGCACTATCGGCTTTGGGAGCCCATTTGCCCGGGTCGGGACTACACTAGTTTTTAACTTACTGATCAGTTGTGGCCAACCTCTGTAATATTGCTTTAAACTTGAGATGCCTTTTGAACTCTTGCTTGATCGGCTGTGCATCCGATTTTTGTAAACCTTTAATCTGTGGATGGATGTTTCAAACCGACTTGGTCGGCTGTATGACCAATTTTATATGCATGTGCTTGTCATTGATCCTGATG
The DNA here is from genome assembly GCA_036346355.1 of Rhipidocladum racemiflorum. Classification (NCBI taxonomy): domain Eukaryota; kingdom Viridiplantae; phylum Streptophyta; class Magnoliopsida; order Poales; family Poaceae; genus Rhipidocladum; species Rhipidocladum racemiflorum. Next base: position 31,188,332 of record CM070571.1, read on the forward strand.
CCTTCACCTCTATAGTTAGGACCCGACCCATATGCTTGGGTGATATGCCTTCAGATACTTTCCATTGATCGCTTTAGGTAGGACGAACCCTTCTAACGATTCCAGTATATATGAATTTCCGTCAACCGGCCGATTGATCTTATAAGGTCCTTCCCATGTCGGAGACCATTTGCCAAATCGATTATCCCTAGACCCAATCGGCAACACGGTTTTCCATACTAAATCGGCTTGATTGAATGATTTAACAATCACTTTTTTATTGTACGACCTGGCAACCATCTCTTTGTTCTTTTTAAGCCGATCTAGCGTGATTAGCCTTAGTTCAGCCAAATCATCTAGATTGTCCAGCATCGCCTGTTTGTATTCATCGGCTGACACCTTATCTTGCTCGTGTAGCCTTATTGAGCCGATGTTGATTTCAACGGGCAAAACGGCTTCTTGTCCGTATACCAACTGATAGGGTGACAATTTAGTTGTTCCGTGATGAGATAGCCGATAAGCCCATAAAGCCTCCGATAGCATTGAATGCCATCTCCTTGGCTCTTCCTCAATTTTTCTTTTTATCAGCTTTATCAATGTTTTGTTCGATGATTCGGCCTGTCCGTTGGCCTGAGCATAGTAAGGGGAGGAGTTGAGTAATTTTATCCCAAGACTTTCTGCAAACCCTTTGAACTCGTTGGACATGAACACAGTACCCTGATCAGTAGTGATTGTCTGTGGAATCCCAAACCGATGGACGATGTGTTCATTTACAAAGTCGATTAGTTCTTTACCAGTAACCTTCTTGAGTGGCACAGCCTCAACCCATTTTGAGAAATAATCCGTGGCTGCAAGGATGAATTTATGTCCTTTCTTTGGATGACGGAAATATCGGCCGATTATGTCTATACCCCATCCTCTAAATGGCCATGGCTTGACGATCGGATGTAAAGCCGATCTTTGGTCTTGATCAGATGTTACCAAACTTTTGACACGTTTGGCATCCTCTATAATATTTGAAGCAATCTTCTAACATCGTCGGCCAAAAATATCCTGTTCGTCTCAGTACCCATTTCATCTTACGAGCCGATTGATGTGACCCACAAATGCCTTCATGAACTTCACCCATTGCCACTTTGGCTTCCTCGGTTCCCAGACATCTTAATAACAAACCTTCCATAGTCCGAAAGTACAATACGTCTTCTAGTAGAACATATTTGAGCGCTTTGCGCCTGACCTTTTGCTCGGTCGGCTTAGTTGGATCTGACAAATAATCCCTTATCTCTGTTCTCCAGTCGACAGGGTGGACACATAAAATCGGCCAAACGTTTAGCTCGATTGGTCCCTGTCGGCTTTCAATCTTGTACCCTGATGCACTTTGTGCCAATCGGTTTGCTTTATCATTAGCTTCTCTGGGGATATGTTTTATGGAAAATGTAGTGAACATCTCGATGATCTGGAGGCATTGATGCAAGTACTGGGTTAGTGCATCATCATTGCATCGGTATTCTCCTCTGACTTGCTGTACAATTAACATCGAATCTCCAAAAGCTTCGACGTCTCTCACTCCGATGCTATCTAACAGTTGTAGACCCCTTAGTAATGCTTCGTATTCTGCTTGATTATTTGAACATCGGCTATTTAGCCGATACATGAAGTCATACTCCTGCTTTCTAGGTGAAACTAATACCACACCGATGCCTTCGCCTTCTTGGCAAACAGACCCATCAAAATACAGCTGCCAAGGAGTTACACTAGTTGTTCCTACTAATGTTTCACTCCCTGTGATAAAATCGGCCACGACTTGTCCTTTCACAGATTTATCCGATTGATAGTATAACTCAAACTCTGTTAGTGAGTATGCCCATTTACCAAGCCGACCTCGTAGAATTGGCGCCGACAATATGTATTTTACTATATCGGTTTTGCATATTATGACGCACTTGGAAGCCAGCATATAATGTCTTAACTTGGTGCAAGCAAAATACAATGATAAGCATAATTTTTCTACTAGGGGATACCTGGTTTTACGCATCTAGAAGACGTCGGCTTAAGTAGAATATTGCTCGTTCCTTCCTATCGGCTTCTTGTGTTAAAACTGCCCCAATCGAATCACCTTCAGCCGATATATATAGTCTAAAAGGTATACCGTGTTTTGGTGCGGTCAATACTGGTGGACTCATCAGATATCCTTTTATGTCGTCGAAGGCTTTTTGCTGATCGGCTCCCCATTTGAACTCTAGGTTGTCTTTAATTTTCAGCAGCGGTGTGAAAGCACGAATACGCCCTGACAAGTTTGAGATGAAACGTCGCAAGTAGTTGATTTTTCCAATCAATATCTGCAACTCCTTTTTACTTGTCGGTGGTTTAGTATCGGCTATGGCTTTTACCTTGGCTTCGTTTACCTCAATTCCTCCTTCATGTACCGTAAACCCAAGAAATTGCCCAGCCGACACCCCGAAAGCACATTTGAGGGGGTTCATTTTTAACCCATGCAACCTTGTGCTTTCGAACATCTTTTCCAGATCGGCTAAATGTTGCCGCCTTCTTTGGATTTTACCACTACGTCGTCAATGTATATTTCCACAGTATTGCCGATCAAATCATGGAAAATATGGTTCATAGCACGTTGATAAGTAGCACCGGCATTTTTTAAACCGAAGGTCATAACTTTCCATTCATATAGCCCTAAAGCCCCCGGGCATCTGAAAGCCGTTTTGGGTATATCGGCTTCGGCCATGAATATCTGATTGTATCCGGCGTTCCGTCCAAAAACTTATGATTTTATTCCCGGATGCAGCATCGATAAGCATATCGGCTATGGGCATCGGGTGCCTAAATCTTTTGGCGTAGCTTTGTTTAAATCTCTAAAATCGACACATACCCTAAGTTTGCCGTTTTCTTCTTCACAGGGACGATGTTTGAGACCCACTCAACAGATCGGCAAGGCCGGATAAATTTCGCCTCTAGCAATCGTCCTACTTCTTCCTTTATAGCGTCATACAACGTAGGGTTAAACCGCCTGCATCGTTTGAACGGCCGATAGCCAGGTTTTATAGGTAACCGATGTTCAACTAGCTGTCGGCTTAAACCTGGCATTTCATAATACTCCCACGCAAAGCAATCCTTATATTCCTTGAGTATTTCGACCAACTTTGCTTTATAACTGGGTTCTAATTTAGCACTTACAAACGTTGGTCTTTTGCTATCCCCTTCCCCAATATCGATCTCCTCAAGCAAATCGCGTATAAATCCTAACCCCTTTCTTTCTTCTTCAAAATCTTCAACAAACTTCTTCAGATTCTTCCTGCCGATAGCTCCTTGCTTTTTCCTGCAGTTTTGCTATTGTCTTGCGCTCCATCTTCTTATCACTTCGTCTGTCCGATCAAACGTATTGGGTTTAACGCTGATCGGCTTGAATCCTGATTTCTCAATACAGATAAAATTGCAATTGTCCAAGGCTTTTCCTGATATGCATTCAGCCTCTTCGTGTGGCCAATTGGTGTCAGGGCTAGCCATGGCGATATGAGCCGATGTGTCGGCTGGTACGACTTCTACTGTATCATCATTCCACTGCACCAGTTTCTGGTGCATAGTTGATGGTATACAACAGTTAGCATGGATCCATCCGCCCAAGGAGTACGCTGTAATTGCCTTTAGCTTCAATCACAAAAACGCAATCGGCAAAGTTTTATTACCGATCGCCGCTTCGACACCATTACGCCTTTAGCCTCAGTTGGGTCTCCGGTGAAGTCATTTAGCACCATGTTGGTCTTGATTAAGTCTTCGTCGGCTTTTCCCAACTTTCTGAAAGTACTTAACGGCATCAGATTGACCGTTGCCCCGCCATCGACCAACATACGGGATATTGGTCGGCCATTAATGTATCCTTTTAGATACAATGGTTTCAGATGCCGATGCATGTCTTGTGGTTTTTCAAACACAGTCACGGTGCTCCGAGGCACAATTGGGCGAACACTTCTTCACCGATTCTTGATTCTGAACTCGGCAGGTAAAGTGAATACCATGTTTATATCCATTGGTGGCGTATCATCTCGGATCATCGGAGAACTGGATTGAACCGATTGGTCTGAATCACTATCGATCTGTTCCTTCTTTCTCCACTCCTTTTTCAAAATCGGTACCGGTCTTAACTTATTAAACGTCCGATCCCTCTCACTCTCCTTTTCGGCTTCCCTTTCTTCTTGTGTTTTTAATCGCTGAAGCCTTCTGCGTTGCGACTTGCTGAGACCCGAAGGGCACCATCTAGGTTTGGGTTCTATCGGCTTTCTTATCTTTCCAGCTAAATTGCCCATTTCGCTGTCAGATTCCACCCTTCTTGCGTTAGCCGATAATTCCTGATTTTGGGAGGATTCGCCTTGTTCTGATGTTGACAACCTTTCATAGATCGGCCTTCTGCCCCTTACTTCTGGACGATCGTGTGTCGGTCTGGACAACCTGTCTTTTACAGATTGGTTTGGCCGACATGTAGACGAGTGTTGCATAGGACAAGATACAACTGTTGGTAAGGTCATCCCTCTCTCCCAGCAAAACTGCCAAAAAGGACATTGCCGATGTTTCTCTTCTTCTGTAATCGGCCGATGTGGCACATCTGGCCGCCGACGTTCGTCCCTCCTTTGCCCTGATCGATGAAAACCCTGGTGGTGTTGAGGGCTATACCTTCGACTTATCCTTTCATATTTCCCCAGGAGTTGTGAGAAGGTCGGCTTTGGTTTGAAATCGGCTCTTCTTGGAGCCTTCTCAGCTCGATACCATCTACCGACCTCTAAGTCCCCTCTTGGTTTCACCGTTCTTGAGTTTTGTCCATTTTTATCGGCTTCTATTTGTATAGAACCGACAGTGATCTGCACTGTCTCGTCTCGTGATATAATTCTCTTAGTCGGCTTATCCTCTTCCGCAGGCCTCTTTTCTTTTCGTGAACATTGAACCATGTTGACCTGAAAAGGGCCCATATCTATCTGCATAGCCGATTCTTCTGCAAACTTTAACCTGCCATCGGCGATGGCCGATTGGATCTGTTGTCGAAAAATATTGCAATCGTTAGTGTTATGAGAGAACGAATGATGCCATTTGCAATACCTTCGCTTTCTAATTTCTTCGCCGATGGTATGATATGCCCTTCTGGTAACCTTATGAGTTTTTCTTGTAGTAATAAATCAAATATCTTGTCACACTTCGACACATCATACGAGTACTTGACTTCCGCTTTATTCTTTGTCGGCCTAAGCAGAGAGCATACGAGTGGTTTTTTGGAACCTTTGGCCCACTCGGCTATGTTCACTTCTGCTTCGTCGTCAGAGGTGTCACCCGAATCGTAATCTACCATGTTTACTTTGGCCTTTTCATTGCCGTTTGTCCTAAACCTATCTTTAAACCCTTTGCTCTCTGCATATCGGCTTTCATGTGCCGATACGCGATGGAGTAGGTGGCCCAAGTCGGGGAACTCCTGGCCTGACAACTTTTCTTTTAATGGAGGGATTAACCCTTGGAACGCTAGGTCGGCCAATTGATCGTCGGGTAATGTTACACTGTAGCACCTATTCCGTACGCCCCGAAATCTTTTGATATAATCAGAGACCGATTCGCCGTACTTCTGTCGGACTGAACTAAGATCAGAAATCCTAAGCTCCATAGTTCCCGAAAAGAAGTACTCATGGAATCGGCTTTCTAAATCGTTCCATATATGAACTGAATTAGGTGGTAGATTTGTGAACCAAGTGAATGCAGTGCCAGATAGTGATAAAGGAAACAACCTAATTTTTAAACCATCGGACTGTGCCGCCTCCCCACATTGAGCCATGAACCGTCCGATATGCTCAATTGTGGTAATAGAATCATCCCCTGAGAATTTAGCAAAGTCTGGTACCCTAAAGTTGTGGGGGTACGGCATTCGGTCTATGTAATCGGGGTACGGCTTCCTGTAGCCGATCACTCTCCCTCTGGGTTGTAAACCGAACTGTTCTCTCAAAACATTGGCAATTTGTTCTGCCCAATTAACATTGTCGGCTTGTGGTGCAGCCGGACACGGCCAATTCTCATTGTTTGCGCCCTGCCCCCCGAGTGCAAACTCGGGCCTTTGTCCAACTCGCACCTCAGGAGGTCTTGGTGCTGCGTCGTAATTGTGATTAAAACCTAATGCATCGGGTATGGGCGCGAAAGGTTCGACGTATGGCACCACCCTATATGGTGCTTGTTTCATGGTTGTGGCCCCTCGTGGTATGGAACCTGTCCCATTTCGATCGGCTGATAAGCCGATAACCCGATGTTATTGGAGGGCGCACTTGATTGATTTGATGCACCTATCTTGGCTCCATCCGTGTGCCCATGGTAGTGTGTGAACCCATCTCTCTGTATGCTCGGTTTCAAAACAGTAGGTTGAGCCGGCATCATGATAGGTGCTTGAGCCGACACGTTTACTGTGTTGGTGTTGGGTGCTATGGAATATACTGGGTACGTAGGGATGGTTTGTGGTGGATCTAGCAGGCTTCCAGACGCAGCTAATTCTTGAGCAATCGTTTTCACACTATTTTCTATCATCGGCTTTAAAGTAGACACTAGAGCCGATGATTGGTTAATCAATGCGTGATGGACAGATTGCTCGATCATACTTGATAAATCAGCTTGAGCGGGTGCGTATCGGCTTACCGATTCAGATGTTGAATCTCCGATAGGATTGATGCTTGGGAGTGCAATCTTTTGAGTAACGCCACGGCGTGTTTTCTGGAAGCATCGTAGCATCATTTCCTCCAGAGCTGCCTTTCGATCTTCGAGTTCTTTCCGTTGCTCAGGGGTTAAATCGGCCATCTGGGGCGCGATTATGGCATCGGTGTTGATATCGGCGGTGACTGCGGGTTTGTCGGTTGACGACATTCTTTTGCGCCCCACCGGCGCAGTTAAAATATGTTCGCGCCAAAAACGTGAAGGGGGTTTTAGGCCTCGAACACACAAGACAAACACCGGGTTTGCAGAGCGTGCCAGTCGATTTGACCTGAAATCGACAAGGTAGAATTTGTAATTTGATCGAAGCCGATAAACAAGGATCTATCGGCTTTTCACTAGTCGGCAAGAACCGATTAGGAGATAACTAGATCAACCGGTTACAGTTGATCCGGATACAAGGTAAAATCGGCCGAAGGCGATGCGCAACAAAACGAAGCAAATCAAACCTGGGTGAAATCGGCTAAAATCAACAATCGGCGATGCGCAACTATGTTGATTCTGTCGACTTGTAAAGAAATCTATGAAGCTAAAGCAATGTAAAAGAGGCTGTAAAAAGTAGTTGTTGGAATTGATTGATTTTTGCCGCTTGACACCCACCTCCTTTTATAACATGCCTGGCCGATCCGAGTTGTACACGGATACGGTGCGTTTATCCGTATCGGCCTATTATCTGATTTCCTTCCCTTTTTATAAACGGATTCCTTTTCCGATTCGTTTGATGATTTCTTTCCATGCGAACGCTTCCTTTCCGTCTCGGACTGATTTCAATACACACCGAATTCCGATGCAAACACATACAATTGCTTTTATCCGATTCAAACCCATTTTGCCATGTACCGAATTTTGGCGCAAACAGGTACCAATGCAATGATTAACCAAACATATGAAGTGACACACCCTCTGTGAGCTGTCTCCACTAACATTGGCATGCTTCCATGTGCTGAAGATTTATCCCAAATCTACAACCTTCAATCTCACTTTTAAGTTACCTCAATCATAACTAAATGGTGGCTCATACCATGACATCATAGTGCGCTCGTGGCTCCAAGTTCTTTCTCTAGGGCCATCATTTCACACAAATTATTGCCAGGTAAACTGTGGAAACTTCTGACCTTCATTCATACTCTTGTTTCAAAACTTTTCATAACAGCATGCAAATCACCTTTATTTCCCTTCCTTAACCAGAAAATTCTTACAATGGTTTCTCAACTAATCACTATCTTTTATGCATGGAATATTACGTTGCTTAAGGAAAATCATGTCCTAGACTTCCTCAGTAGAGTCTTAGTTCAAACTCCTCTTCTTCATCTGATTCCTTGGACCAGCTGCGTTTGTAGCCTCACTACTCCCTCTTGGCGTGATCATCTTAACTAAGGTGACTTCTCGAATGGTTATTACTATAGGAAATACTTGATCTTTCTATGGGCGTTACTTGACAAAATGGCCTGACTCACGACAGATGTAGCACAAACGTGTCTTCTGAGATCTATCCATAAGTGCAATGTTGTCCTTCCTGGGAGTCAGTACTTACTGCTTCACAAGGCATCTTCTGGCATAGTGACATTGTTCATCACACCAGAAACAAATTGGTGGTGACAACATATCACCGTTCTCCTGAGGTAGACAGACAGGGTTGGAATGTTTCTTCTTCATTTCTTCAAGTGATCCAGCAAGTGTAGATGACAGTCCTCCTCCTTTCGCTAGCTCTTGAGCAACGACGGCTCGCAAATCCTCTCACTGATGCTGAGTCACGGCGGTCACTATTGGATCCAAAGGGTATTGAGATGGGCAATGATCTCGGCCTTCACAAAGATAACATGTGATGTTGCTCATAGGACATTCTCTAAGTATATGGCTTCCTTCCCAGTAGGAGCAATTGATTGCATGCTCATCAGCAATATGTCCAATATCTCCACAATGGATGCATGCATGGTCTTCTGATTTATTTGGTTGACAACACTTCAAAAAACAACGTCCAGTTGTGGGATAGAATGCAAGGGTAGAATTCTTCTCTAGATTTGCTGTGATTCCACTGTCATCTAAAGAAGCAAAGAGTCGACGAAAGGCAGTGGTAAACTCTAACAAAGTGATGGTGTGTTTATTCTTAGATGCGGTGTAGAAAATTTTCCACCAGGCTAATAAATCTCGTTCCAATTGACAAGTATCATAGAGAACCTTCTCCTTATCATCATACGGCACCAAAGCTAGCTTCTCCTCCAAATCATGAGCCAGATTTTTGCATCACTAAGAGTGGCTGATCCATCAAATGTGGGTGGTTGAGTCCTCATGAACAAGGGAAACTTTGACTGTGGACAAGCGGTTATGACTTTGATTGTAGAGGCATTGGTAACATTCATCTGTTGTATTATTGTCTGCATAAGCTGAGTTCAGGTGGTGAATAACTAATCCAAATTCTGAATTGTCACAGGTGGTACGGTGGACAACTGCTTGTCACAATCTACTTTATAACTAACACCAGTAGTAGCCACTGCACTGACTTGAGCTACCTTAGAATCAGTGCTACAGTTGGTCTCTTCCATCTATGGACCACTCCAAGGTTTAAGTAAGAGGAAAAAGCAAAGATAAAGTTCAAGAATCCTAGTGCAGGGAAACAGGCTTAACCTAATAACTTAAACAAACATTATTAATATCTTGTTATGGTTTCTTACAAAAGCCTAAAAGCTATGAAACGCATACTGCACACCCAACAATCAAGGAAGATTAACCTAAGCACACAATAATCTATCGTTTAAAAGGGTAACATTCCTATATTAACAAACGCAACTATCACACATGAGTCTCAGCTAACTACTAAGGCACTGGTTCTTCTAACTTCTTGAACACCTCATCGATCCCCTCCTTTACTTGAGCTCGACAATTCCTGACTTCACAATCTTTAGGTTCAGGAGCAGGGCACCCAGTTCTTTATCCTTAAGTGTGAAACATTGTAACTATTCAGAACGACTCAGGTAAGGTTTCCATTTAAACCAGCGAGGAAAGATGGATAATTTTAGCAAAGGGGCAGAATAGAAGAATAGGGTAAGTCAAGAACTTATTATTATTTCAAGTTAAATTTTCTCTTTAAAAAATAGTTTTGATACCGCAGACAAGGCTATTCAAAGAGGACCCATACTACAGTTAGTATGGCTCTGATACCATCTCTGTCGGGACCCAATTGTGCAAATCCAAACCCCCTATGTATTCCACACTAGTCTAGGATCACGCTAGTGTATACAGCCTTAACATAGATGAAATATCATAATCATACATAGCGAAACAATAAATAAAGACTTCATCTAGAAATATAACATGTTTAGCCAACCTTATGGTCAACTTACATTAGTAAACATCGTAGGGAAAAGACTCAAATATGAAGAAAACTGCAGAGGAAATTAAAGAAGACTCGTAGTGACTAATCAATATGCCACAGGCAACTGACTAGGCTCGCGCCCTAACTGCTTAACTCCTCCGGTAACTCCTCCTCCAAAGCTGGTGTAAACTCCTCCTTAACTGGTGTTTGTATTGTTGCAAGGGTGTGTGTACATAAAGCACTCAGCAATTTGTGCACATAAAGCAAGTCTATTATCTACATGCATGGCTTATTCCAAATGAATGGCTAAAGTGGTTCTTTTGTAATAAAGCAGCATTCACAAATAATCGTAAGAAATTGTAAAAAGCAGTAAAACAAATAATAACAATAATAAATTTCGCAGTTGTTCCTCAAGTAAACCATTTCTCATCCTTAAACCAATTTCACATTGCCTGAGACAACCCGACTCCAATCCCAAGTTCATTTTATGAAAATCTAACCCTTAACTATAATGCTTGAGCATTATCCAATACCGCAGACAAGGCTATTCAAAGAGGTTTGACACACTGTATAGGTTATACACTTTACCCACAAGATATGATCCTCTCTTGGTGCCAAGCTATTAACACACTTCCTTTGGTGCGTCGGTAAAGAGATCATGACAAAGCCTTTCAGAAACTTCTATCCCAACATATGAACCTCTCCGGTTGCCATACACTATCCCTTCCTGTAGGATCGAAGTATACGAATATAGCAATCAGAGGGGGGTGAATGATTGTATGGAAGCTAAAACCAAATTCTTGATCTATTAAAAGTTCACCCCAAAACAGAACCAAATAATTGCCTCGTTTTCGACAAAAACAGAATGACAGAGGTTCGGTAAAACACGAATTCCCGGAGATCCAACTGTCAGAACGATTTGAAATTTGGACACGAGAAACTAGATTCCAATACGAATCGAACTCAAAAAGAATCAGCTCGATCAGACTTACGGATCAAAAGTTATGAACCTCGCAAGCTTGCTGTGACAGAAGATGACGAGAATTAATCTAACCAAAACTTCAAGATTAAACAAGAACGATAAAAGTTTAATCAACTAAACTTAGAAAAACCCTAAATCAATTCTCTAGAAAGGTTTTGATGGATCAAACCAAGATGAACCTCAAAGAACAAAAACCAATCTATAACCAGAACAAGCATGCAACCAAAAACCAAAACAGAGACATCAGAGCAACGCTGTCTCGTAGCACGCAAGGATCTGGAAGAATTGATCTTTATTTATTTTGTCTAAAGTACTCTCATCAAAAGAGTACAAACCCTAAAAGCTGAGCTCAAGCTCTCAATGCGCTCAGCTCTGCTTGATTGCCCTTCAACAGGAGACACTCCTCCTATTTAAAGGAGCAAAACACAAGGAGTTCTGAATACAATTCCTAATCAAGAAGGAGTATGTATACAACTCCTCTTGGCCCAACCTGGCCGAGTAGAACTCTTGCACGCGTATGGCAACCCTACCATACTCATGTGACTAACACTTTGCACGCGTATGGCCACCTGCCATACTCACGTGACTAACACTTTGCACGCGAATGACCTCCTACCATTCTCACGTGACTAACCATTCTTCATGTGCACCATTCTCTTAGCCCGAACGTCCCGCATGACATCCTTGACCACCAAGACCTCAGTTCCTCCCTGAACCTAGTCCCGAACCTCAGCTCCTCCATGAACCTAGTTCCGGTCCCGTCATCGACCACGTTCGTCTTCGAGCAATACCTGCACATGAACAAACCACAAAACAATTCCGAGCACAAGTCCACGACTTGACTCACATCAATCCATGCAAATACTCACACGAGCATTGCATAAAGTCCACTTCAAGCATCATGAAATTCTCACAAATTTCATAATCTCAAAAACAAATCAAACACAATTCCAATTTTGCTCAAAACCCTAATCGAGCAAAAACGCATTCACGACGGACCAAAAAATATGGTCCGGCGTACACATGAAAAAGTCACTCAAAAAACCATTCACGACAGACCAAAAAATTTGGTCCGGCGTACATGTAAAACTTACTATTTTTAAGAACTTGGTCCCGAGCAAAAAACCTTCAGAAGCACATTTACGACATACCAAAAAATTTGGTCTGTCGTTCATGAAAAAAACGAGGTTGCCAAAAACATGTGTATGACAGACCAAAAAATTTGGTTTGTCATACATGGGGAAAACAAGGTCGCCAAAAGCATGTGTATGACAGACCAAAAAATTTGGTTTGTCATACATGGGAAAAAACGAGGTCGCCAAAAGCATGTGTATGACAGACCAAAAAATTTGGTTTGTCATACATGGGAAAAACAAGGTCGCCAAAACCATGTGTATGACAGACCAAAAAATTTGGTTTGTCATACATGGGAAAAACGAGGTTTCTTGAACAAGCGTAAAAGCATCAAAATCACGTTTATGACAGACCAAAAAGTTTGGTCCGTCATACATGCGAAACTCACTGTTTTTGGATGTTTGGTCTGGCGCAAATGCAAAGTCTCTATTTTTGGATGTTTGAATGTTTGGTCCTTCATGCAAGCAATTTTGCAAGATTAATCCTAACCAATTTTTCAGCACAAGATCAAGCCAATTCTTCAAAAATTCTGAAACTAATTTTATGAGTTTCTAAATATTCCATAATATTTTTGAGAATTTTTCTAAGATTTTTAGAGTTTTTTTACTATTTTATCCTAAGTGCTTTCTTCTCAGCACTATTCAAATTCAATTATTACGTGGTGGTACTGTAGCATAATTTTTCACTACTTCATCTTCCACCTCCTGAGCCCTCATTTTCTCTCTCCTCCATTGTTGCCAATCCAAAAAGATTCAAAACTCCCTCAAATCCACACCAAATCAAGTGGGATTCAAAGCATTGTGACCGCATTGATGAGAGGATTCATTTCCCGGCCGTTTCCCTCTCCCAATCAAACCGAATTTGGTGCAATTAGCAATTAATCCTGTTTCATTGCTCACTTAATTGCGCGGTCGTTTCTTCACCTCTTCGTGTGCCCAAGTGCTCTAAAGCTGCGTCTAGTTCTCCCCTACACGGTGCTCACCATTTCTCTCTGAATACTTGAGTTTTTCCTCACCAAATCTCGCAAAAACTGTTGCCTAGCATCGGCCAAAGACATCGCCATGTCAACTTTTCCTCCGGTGAGCCAAATCAAATTCCGCTTGCGTCACCTTGTGCATCTCGTTGCAAAGATCAAAAACCCTCAAGAAATTTTGGCTTTCATCATAGGATAGCGACAAATTTCACGTCTGAATGCCGCCGGCCGAATCGACTTCTCGGTGTTGATTCGTCGTCTCTGATAATCGTCTTCAAAATTCGACACCACCGTTGGAATCGCGTTCGAGATCTTTTTGGTGCTCCCTCTCTCCAACCCCGTCACCTCCTACCACCGGCAAGCCACCATGATGCTACCTTCTAACTCTAGTTCGTGTTCTGGTTCTGGAGGTTGACGAGCACAGTAGCATCATCAAGTAATGTAGCTACAGTGCAATTTTATTTTTTTATTTTTCCTTCCGATCCAACTTCGAAAGGATCGTTCTCTTCCGTCGTAACTCCGAATCAAGTGATGCAAATCCCTAAATTCATCTAAAATCATCCTCTATCTGATAGTACTAATTTTATAATTTTTAGATTTTATTTATTGCTCCGTTTTGCGTATAGTTGAAGAAGTAGCCGCCATCGCCGACGGGAGTACAGACCGGCCTAGGACGCCTCTCTTCTCATCAACGAAGGCAAGTCTCCTTGACACATGTTGATCCTATGGTTTATAACTGCTTTTATAAAATGTTTACGACTTGCATTGCTATTTAAATAAAAAATGATGTTAAATTAGGTTGGTAGTTAATCCAATTTGCTATTACCACCTTGATATTGAAATCCCTGCTTATTTGTAACCCTAGCCGTGATACATCATAATAATATTATGTTATGATATATATTGTTTAGTGCGTTAGATGGGCTTAATTGCGAAGTTGATCAAATATCTATGGATGGGTTACTTTGAAATTGTCGTAAAATATGAATTTGAAAAGTTGTGGCAATATGTATGCTGTTGATTTGCAAAATAAAAATAAAATAAAAATGATTTAGACTTGAGCGGATTGGTTTGTTTGGCGGGTGCGAAGGGAGCACTAGTCTTTGTATGTGCAAATACCGCCCAAGTTAGTTAAGGACTAACGCTTATGATTGTTCATTCTAAGCACAACAAACAACCACATGTCTAAATGGGCACGACTTGGCTAAATAATTTGTAATAATCTAACTTAGACTCGCCTGATGGTGGAATGTGGGTGCCGGATGGAGACAAGTTTGTTTTTCCCACACGGCGCAAGAGGGGGCCTTTGACTGGGTGGATGGAACCCCTCAGCGGTGAAACCTTAGCGGGTGGAGTCGGGTTAGATTGTTGCATTGTAAAGGCCTTGTGATATTCACTTTGTTGCATGCCTAAGGAAGTGTGTTATGGCTGACACTAAAAGTGAAATATCTCTTGTGGGTAAAGTGTGCAACCTCTGCAAAGTATAAAACTATTCGAATAGCCATACCTACGGTCAACGGTGGGCAAAGAATGATTTCATATTGGTAGACTTTGTTTTTGTTTTTTTTTAAAACTATTATTTTGGGGATTCAGGAGTGGTTAGAACTCTCAGATGTTTTCCTGACAGCTAGTGGCAGTCAGGTGGTTGGAACCTGTTCTGAATCTTGACTTATGGAGTCAATAGTAGACAACAACTTTCTCTATCCTTCACATCACTTAAAATCCTATGTGGCATATCTTATAGACAGCTGACTATGAACCATTGGTTATAAGGGGGAAGAAGTTACCCAATCAGTCTACTTCTGTCCATGGTAATGGCAGCCATTTGTCCCTCCACCTCCGCCATTTAGGGTCCGTTTGGTTCAGCGTCACAGGGTGGATGGGATGGCCCCCCATCTTTATCCCTCTAACCAAACAAAAAATTGGCTCATCACATCCAACTTTCATCCCATCACCATCCAACTTTCATCCCACCAACCAAATTTGAATTCTCACACCATCCGCTATCCAACTCTCATCCTATCTAACTTTATCCCTCCAATCAAACAAAAAATTAGCTCATCTCATCCACCTCTCATCCCTCCAGCCAAACACTAGCTTGGATGACTTCATCTCATCCCATCCCATCCTATCCACTCCACGCCCATGAATCAAACACACCCTTATATTCACCGCCACTGACACTGTATAAGGGAACCAAGTCAGCCACCGTATCACTCGGCCGTTGCCGCCGCCGTATTGAGCCATCGACCCCGATGCACCGGATCACTGACGCCTTATCACCCGGCCACCGCCACAGCCGTATTGAGCCATCGACCCCGATGCACCGGAGTCGCCACTGCCGTCTCACTACACTGACGCTGTCTTTGCTCCCATGGATAGGGGTGGGCATTCGGTTAGTTCGGTTCATTTTTTTTTGTTCAAAAAAATGCAGTTTTCACAAACTGGCTACCAAAATTCTTGGTTCAAAAAAGAAAATCAAACTGAATTAACCAAAAAGTTCGATTCGGTTTTTTGATAAACTGAAAAGATATTGCTCATCTCTCCAAGCCGTCTCATGCCCGCTCGCCCACGAGGACCCCCACCTCAGCCGTGGCCTCCTACCCGCTCGCCACGCCACGCCCGCCGTTGCCATCACCACGCCCGCTTCGACGACCGCGTAGGAGGAAGGGGAGGCGGGGGGGCGCCCCCATGCCGGAGGGGCAAGGGGTAGGAAAGGCCGAGGGGGGAAGGGGAGGGCAGAGGGTGGCGGAGGGAGGTGAGGGAGTGTAACAGTCCAAAATTGTTTTTGGTTATTGTGTTGTGCATGGCATGCTCATATCATTCATGTTAGTTGCATAATCAACGCTCAATTAAAATTTTACAAGTAATGAGTCATTAATTTGAAGGGGGATTAATTTTATGGAACCTTAAAAATCATTTTCCAACCACACCAACCTTCTTTTGCCCATAGTCCATGACTTGTGGGCCCTACTTGTAAGTGAGAGGGAGTGAACTGCACCTAACCCATTACTTTTCTCACTCATTTCACATTTACCCACTTACCTAACCAGTCTATGTCATGTCGATCACCCCTTGCCTTGGAAATTTTGGACTGCACATACCTAATCTACCTTTTCTCACTCTATCCACTCATACCCACCTTTCTTACCTTCCTATGACATGTGGGACCTAGCCCCACATGTAAGTGATGGAGTGGGCAGCTATATAAGCACCTTTCCCTTGGTTTCTCCTCCCTACCCACCTCATTTGCTGCTCACAAGTGCTGAAAATCAGCAAGCTCTTTCTCCTTGCTCCTCTCCATCCTTCTCCATTCTCCCCCACAAAATCCTTCCAAAAATTCAATTTTGGCTTGTGCATGCTAACCATCTCAAAGCCAAGATCAAGAGCTTCAAATCCATCCAATTGGATTCTTGAGGCACCAAGTTTTGGGTGAGTTCCAATCCATCCTTCATTCACCCATTTTCTGAAATTCTGGTAACATTGAGCTCATTCCAATTCTCTCCATGAAAATCATCTCCAAGCTGAGAACCGGGTGTAACACCCCGGCATTTAATATGCCCGAATGCTACCAAACATAAGCTAAACAACATCTAAGTACCACAATTAAACATAAATTCCAGCAAAGGTTCATATGCTAAAAACCGATATTTCGGCAGCATCTCCTTTGTTTTTCCATGAATTAACACAATCTCAATATCATGGCAAGATATATATCATAGCACACGACATCTAAAACAACAACATAAATGGACATAACATCAAGTTACGCCAATAATACCACGCTTAACCACTTCATAAACTATAACGAAGCAAATAAGGATTCACAAGCATGCTAGATTAAACCATACATTAAGTTTAGGGCACAACTCTTAATATCATGTCTCCAAGTGGTTAATTATGGACTATGATGGTGGAGCTACATGTAGAAGTGTAGCTAGATCCCTTTTTCCCGCATGCCGATCTCAAAGTACCTAAAAACAACATAAAACACAAGCGTGAGTTCGAAAACTCAGCAAGCATATTGTAATGGACAACAATAACAATATCATAGAAAATAACATCTCACATCATGTATATCATCTCAATCATGAACACTTTAACAAAATCATCATCATTGTGTATGCAATGCAATGCAATGCTCATATCTCCTTGGAAACTCATACCGGTATGGTTGAGTACACACCCGTCGGTGTGCACCCTCTCCCCCCTTCCATCCCGAAGATGGAGGGTGCCTACTCCTCGCTTCCACAACCCACGGTAGATGGAATCACGATGTAGGACATACTCTATTGGCTCTCCGGATTAGTCATAACTTTCTCACCGACCTTCCCGGATTAGTTAATGACTTTCTCACCGCCCGGGTCATGTAACATGTCATGTATGCAAGCATGCCAACATCATATAAAACTCATATTTTAACACATGGCGTCATAACATCTTAAACATGCTCATTATATCATAGCAATCATTAACACATGGCAAGTGGACATATATCATGTAAACAATTCCATCTAATCTCAACATGCAACCTACAACTCGCTATCCATCACAACACACTTGCCTCTACCATGTGCAACGGATTGGCGGGAAGTAGAAGGCACTCCCGGGGTCACACCTCCTGCACAGGGGTATCACACAATCACAATCATAACCACAAAACAGTACGCAAACCCCCATCTAACCCGACATTGCTCCCTACTCGCAAAACCTATAACAGAGGTTCTGTCCCGTCGGGACAGCAGCCTTGCAAAAGGCATAACTTGAGTTCTGGGACTCCGAATGAATTAAACGAGTACACCCTCGCGTAGCTTAGGAAATTTCCCAACTTTCTCTAGGTATATGGAAAGACTGATTCGGACTCTAAAGTCGTCTAATCTACAGATTACCGAGATCTGTTCCAATCGCGTCACAGATTTTAACACGCTCGGTAAAACGGCCATAACTTTCAAACGGCTGATCGGATTTTAACTTGCTTTATGTCCACGGAAAGATAATTAAATTATCTACAACTTATTTTAAGTCCGTACGGACATATTCGGATTCTAAATCGACGAAAACTCGAACCCTATCCCGACTGCTCAATCTGCCCGAAAACAGAAACGTGGCAACGTCTAGATCTAACCCAAAGAACTCCAATCCAGCACCACCAATTGATCTAAAAACTTGATAATCACCCTAAGAACAGTACCTAGATCAATCCCAAGGATCCCCATGATCATACCTTTGCCCAACGAACGAATCTCCAATAGATCTCCTCGCGGATCGCTCCTCGCTCTACGCTCCTCGCTCCTCGCTCCAACGGATGGATCCACAAGGTGCAGAGGTGTGGAGACCACCCTAGGGCAGCAAGGGGGTGGAGGAGAGGTGGTGGAGAGGTGGGGAGCAATGGGGCAAAGGGGGAGGTGGAGGCGCACAAGAGGGAGAGGGAGAGGGGGTGGCGGCTAGGGCTTAGGAGGGAGGTGGGGCACCCACGGGCAGGGGGAGCACGCCCAAAAGGCTGGTGGGGAGCCCTTTTACCAGCCCCCACACCCAATCCTAGTCCGTTACGGAGACCTACTCCATCCCACCAAAGCCCACCAAGGCCCAAACTCCCCCGGGAAGGCCCAAAACCCAACGGCCCTAAACGCCTTTAAAAGCTATTAACCTCCATATCCTATAGTTTTAACCTTAATTCCACATCTCATAATGTTATTAACCTTATCATGCACGTTAAATAAGGTTACGACACTCCGTGGCGACATAACACTTCAACCGGCCCAAAAACGCGAGAAAACCCTAAGCCGAAAGGTTTTATTCTCTAGTTTCACCTTCTATAACGTCACACCAAACCATAGTGTCACACCGGGACATGCATGTCAAGTTTGGAGCTCGAAAGGGAGGAGTAGAAGCTGCTACAAGCACAAGGAGCGACGGCATTGCGGCACGAACGAAGCATGAGCGCAAAGGAGGAGACGGATCGCAAGGACCGACGTGGAGACGCCATTCCTCATCCTCTCGACGAGTCGACTTCCACGAATCGCAAGAACACTATAGAAGTGGTAAGGTTCCATCCTAAGTCACCTTTTTGGAATGTAGGAGTCCCTAATACAATAGCAATTTTTGGACAGCACAGTCGGTTCGGATAGTTCGGACCCCAGTTCGGACAGTCCGGATGTGTCAGTACGAAACAGTCAATTGGAACCGAAAAACCCAGCTCGGATAGTCCGGGATTTCATTCGGACAGTCCGGGATTTCATTCGGACAGTCCGAATACCCCGGATACTCCGAGGTTTCATTCGGATACTCCGAATGGGTTGGAATAATGTAACCGAGAGGCCTAGCCCGGATAGTCCGAAGATTTGTCCGGACAGTCCGAAGTGTTCGGATACTCCGGGGTAAATCTCGGATAGTCCGAATAGGAATTAACTTGAGTAACCGAGAGGGTCTGCTCGGACATTCCGAGTTGAACTCGGATACTCCGAACCTGATCTGATAAGATGCTTCTTGTGTGCATGTTAGGATTAGGGGTATAACAAGGATGCATTATGCATGATTGAGCATATGTTCGCATGGCTTATTGTTTGGTTATTATTTGGTGTTCATTTGGATTTGGGTTTTCTCGTTAGGTGTCGACGCTTCGGAGGTCACCCCAGAGTACGATATCATCTTCGACGCCCCGGATGACCAACAAGGCACTAAATCTATACCTTAATCCTTGTACATATCATTCCCATTATTTACAATTATGTTTTGTGAACACTTTTACAAGTGGCATGCTTACTTTCAAATTATCCCTATGTTGGGTAGAATGGCTAGTTAATACCTTATGGATGTGATATCCACCTTGCCTTGTTCCTTCGAATTTCCATTGTTGCCTTAGGTGGTTGGGTTAATTATTACTTATAGGTTCGCACAAATTGCTTAGCCATGCTTAGAACACCGTTAGAAAACGCGATAGATGTACTTATTCCATCAGTTGCAATGATCAAGAATGATTATTATGAGGTTGATTTGAATTGTGGATAATGAGTAGAAGGATTGGCTAAGGACCATAAGGATTGAATCCTGGTGACGTCTCTTTGAGTAACTATCGTGCGAACCACACGCTGTTTATGGGGGCGGATTAACCAAGTACTTATGTATGACTAGGGGTGTTTAAACCATATGCACCTCGGAATTCCTTGAACTCATTGGAGTGTCAAGGAAGGTCCGCCGGAATTCCTTGAACTTTGCGGAGTGTCAAGGAACGTCCTCAGAGTCCCTCAAACTTTGTGAGAGTTGGGGATGTCTAACAACGGGTGTACTCCTTGGTCCACACAAACGGAGCATTGAGCACGCGGGATCAAGGGCCACAGTCACCCGGGTGGTTTAGATGCACTACTATGCATACTGGAAAATGGTTTTATCACGTTTACCTCGGCCGGCACATCAAAGGAATTATGCTCATAGCTTGGCTTACGAGTGTGGTGTGTCGTGTGGGTAAAGTCGTACCTCTGCAGAGTTTAACTATTCGAATAGCCGTGTCCATGGTTAAGGACGATCGCTTAATTTGTTAGTCACTGGGCGAGTGTTAAGGACGATCGCTTAATTTGTCAGTCACTAGGCGAGTGTTAAGGACGATCGCTTAATTTGTCAGTCACTGGGCGAGTATTAAGGACTTGGTAAGAATGGTATGGATATGGAAAATTGACATGAGTATTAGAGTACTCGTGTGTGTAGGCGAACACGAGCGTTGGACTCGTGGTTCGGAGAATGCTTGAAGGCATGAAATGATTATGTGATGGTTATGTATGTGATGATGTTACACTATGTATTAGGTTTTGCAAATGTTTACCAAATGGCGAATTTCGATCTATACATGCCTATGTTTTCATTCCAAATATTGCTTTATGCTAAAGTTACCCATTTTGCCTTCCTTTGATGTAGCAACTACATGTAGCTAGAATCCAGCATTTTGTATATAAATAAATGTGCGAGTACACTCTTTGTACTCAATCGGATTGTCCATTTGCTGCAGGTGAGGATGAGGTACTGTTCGTAGACTTTTACCGGGCAGATTTCGACGACACTAACATGTAGATGCGCGTTCTTGCCTCCAGTTGGTTGCCTGAGGGTTTGGGGGCATACCATGCTGGTCTTTTGTTATTATTTTATTATTTCCGCTGCCATGTTTATGTAATAACTCTAAATATGTCGTTTCGGACAGCAGTCCCACTTTTGGTATGTATATAAATGTTTATGTTTCCGTTAATGTGTATGAGATGTGATCCAAACTGTTGTGCATTGTCGCGCACGTTGGTGAACTTTCCTGGGACCAACATGGGCATATATGCGGGTCGCTCGAGGTTCCCTTGATTTACTTGAGCTGTGAGATGCAAACGAGTAAATCAATGGAGTCCTGGGGACGGGTCCCCACAGGGAGTGGCGGGGCGAGGGTGGTGGAGGGGGCGGGAGGGAACCACACACGCGAAGAGGGAGGGAGGGAGGCGGCAAGGGCAAGGGGGCACGGGAGGCCTGGAGGGAGGCGACATGTGAGGGAGGGCAGGAGTGAGCCACGTGCAGGGAGAGGGAGGGAGGCGAGGCCGCGAGGGGGTCATAATAAAAACCAAATAATAAACAAACAAAAAAACGATTTTGTGTTAATTTGGTTCTATTCGGTTTTTTGGTTTTGGTTAAAAATTGCCCAGCCCTACCCATGGATCTAGGTATTAGGAGGAGAATGGAGGACATGAGAGATGGGAGGAGGGGACTTGGTTTAGCACCATGGGAAAGAAAAGAAGTTATCCGATTCCATCGGGTTGGATTGGACTATGTCCGTGCGACCTTATAGGCCCATGTGTCTTGTCACATGGGCAAAAGGTCTAAAAATGAAATAAAGTAGGGGAAAGGAAGGGAATGGCATTGTGTAAATCCAAAAATTCTTAGAGTGGTATTCTCTAAAGAAAAATCTTTAAAGTAGTATTCCAGTTGTTGACACTTTTTGGAGTGATACAATATGAATTATCCCTAATAATAATTATTTCAATGATTCAACTGATTTCGGTACTTGTAATGATTTCGGTACTTGCAATATATGATATCGATACTAATGTTTCAAAACTGAAAATCGTGTATTACAGGTCCTGAAAGCACTTAAATAATTGAAACAAGTATTAACATCAGTGAAAGCAAGGCCAAAGATGACTACAACAATGAGAAATAGTGTTAACGTACGACCGACATGAGGGCCTATTAACACATTAAGTTAACTTATAGAAGCAAAGTAAACACTATTTCATTGATGTTAATACTTGTTTCTGGCGGCGAAGACTCGGATTAGCCGCCCGTTTGGCCGCCTGCTTCCTTGGGTGCCACCCCTCAGGAGTCTCCTCCTACTAGGGGGCACAGGTTAATCCGAAACCTTAAGCTTTGATACCAATTGTTGGAACAAAACACTAAAATCTTTAGGGGCAAAGGTCTCTTTATTACTTCTTTCTCTTTCGTGCTTTGCTCTCACCTAAAACAACCTTTTCTAAAACAAGATTAATACTAACAATCACCCCCTTAATCTTGTTTCTTAGTTAACTCAATCATGTTGAGGTAATCGATCACAACTATGATTTGCTCAACTTTAATTCGACACTGGATGGAGAACACATCTTATCAACACCCCGTACCTTAATTCAAGACGGTGAACACATCTCTTCTACGTATTGGACTCATCTTCGACTGACATGAGTTTGGACGGCAAACGCACCTCTTCAATGCCCCGAACTCAACTTTGATGGACTCGACTTTGGAACGGACTTGACTTTGGAACGGCGAACGCATCTCTTCAACCTCCCAGAGTCAACATCGTGTTACAAGTAGACTCAACTTCGACATGCACTACACACGCAGATGATCACGATTGCCATCTTGTCACATCGGTTATCGACGACGCTCATCAATAGCGCGTATCAGGGAGACACACCTCCTCTACCCTTTCGCCGCCACATCTTCTTGTCGTCTCTTCCTGCTTGTGACGTAATGATGGCACGAAGACTCGGATTGGCCGCCTGCTTCCTTGGGTGCCGCCTCTCGGGAGTCTCCTCCTCCTGGGGGGCAACAGGTTAATCCGAAACCTTAAGTTCTTATACCAATTGTTGGAACATGACACCCAAAAAATCTTTAGGGGCAATGGTGTCTTTATTACTTCTTACTCTTTCGTGCTTTTCTCTCACCTCTAACATGTTACAATCCTCTGCTTATATAGCAGAACATCAAGTACCAGACTAGGTAACAACTCATGTGTTCGATTCGGACTCCAAGCACTTTCCAAACCAACTTACCTAAACCAAACTTTCCTAAAACAACCTTTTCTAAAATAAGATTAATAATAACAGTGGCGACATAGAGATGAGAAGGGGGCTGTAGTGAGGAAGATGAGAAGCCTAGAGAGAGAGAGAGATTGGGGGTATCGAGGAAGCGTGAGTTGCCATGGTTTATTTATACGCTAACAAGTGGGCTTCGTTGGGTGAGAAATCAATAGAAAATACTCCCTCCGTTCCATATTGTAGTGCGCTTAAGATTTTCCTGGCGATTCCATTTTGTTGGATGCATCGTTGAATTAGGTTTCGAGTTACCAGCTTTTCCCCTATCGAACGTTACATGGTCCTGTGCTTGCGTTCAGATTTACACAGCTCGTCGCGCCAGCTCCCGCATGCAATAACATGGACAGCGTATTGCGCGAGGCATCTGGTGCATGGGATTCTCCATACGTTGATTTACTAGCGATTACTGTAACTAGCGCCATGCGCCAGACTTATTTGATTTAGCCCAGTCGCTAGGTTCTCATTCAACCGAGTATACATCACATACAAGTCTAGCTAGCCAAATGAGTACTCTTATTCGCTAGCCAAGGATGGAGCCATCCTCGCAGGCGTCATCGCAGCCGGTGCATCTACCATCCTCGCCGCCGCCGGTAACGCTGCCATCTCCGTCATTGCCGACACTGGTGCAGCTGCTGTCCTTGCCGCCACCGCTTCCACTGCTATCTCCGTCGTCGCCGACACTGGCGCCGCTACCGTCTCTGTCTTCATCACCACCGGCATGGTCAGAATTTGATAGCGTTGAAGTTACAAAGGATCTTCTCGACAACATGCTTGAACCCGATATTGTCGAGGAGTCGATCGTACCTGATGTGGTTGAAGAACAAGGTGAAATCGAAGCATTAAATCCAAGGTGCTTGCTTGATGGTTTTGATGAGCTACCGGTTTGGGAGCAAGAAACTGCTAAGGTCATGTACAAGATAATTTTTCCTAAATTCTTCTGAAGCATGCAGTACGTAGGAGTATAATGATCATGTGCTGCATGTTTCAGAAATTTAGTACTCACTTCAGTAGTGTAGCTTGCCATTCTTAATTGACGTACTCTATTGCGTCATTTACAATGTCTTCATCACAGTGTAGACTAACAGGAAGAAAATTGTTTTTCTTTAGTGAATTCTTCTTTAAATGTGGAATATGGTAGTGTTGCCCCCTCTTTTGACGCAACACCTCTATCATGCATGATTGAAGAGTGAGAAAAATATGGTTGCTCCTTTCTACCGGATACTCATCATAAGCTTGTTGCACCTTCGGGACAATGTCCTCAACATTACTCGGAGATAACTTTTGAAATATCGCTTGAAGTGCTGCAAAAAACCTAGGTCTAAAATATTGAGATCGGGGGAGTTTGGTGGCTGGCACATTAACCGTATGTCAAAACCATCAACCACTGCCGCATTGCAAAAAACTGCATCATCAACTGCAATATGTGTCTTCTCATTATCTTGCTTTATGAATATAGGGGTACCATGTTCATCCGAAAGCCATTTTTCCATGATGGCGGGCAACACCTTGCTCAAAATATACTCACGACTAACATCCTTGGTGACCGATGGCAATACCTTAGTTACCAATGTACCGGTAGGCCTATTCACACTAGTCCTTTTCACCGACTCTACAAACGTGAATGGAAATATTCCAATCTTTCCTGAGAACGTCATATTGCCATCCCCATCAAACCTCGGTCTCGCAAGTGCCACAAGAAACATGATCTTCTCAATGAAATTCTTGCTTTGGGTGGTTCTTTTCGGTTCCTCCTCGTCTGGTGCCAAGTAGTAGTTTTGACTCTGTCTTGTATGATAGAACCACTTTTCATCCATGTACACGATGTTGTACATTCCTTGAAAAGTTGGTTCATGCTGCAGGCTAATTGGGTCCATCATTTAGAGGCAAAAATGAACCCTAGCTTTTTTGTTCGCTTCGGTCAACGTAAATTTGATCGCATTCGTGTGGCGCCTAAACCTGACATCTTTTAAATGCGTAAAAAAATGTGGTCTTTGACATATCCAGTTCGTTAGCTAGATCTTTTAGAGTCATTCTACTCTGCAACGGCACTTGTTTAATGGCTTCGGCATTAAACACCACTCCTTGCGGCCACAATTCTTTGGCCTCTTGCACAACACTCTGTGTAACCTACCACCATGCTTTCCATGGTGCCATATCCTCTAGACAACTCTCAACGGCACACCCGTGTCATCAAAAACGGCCTTAGTCACTCCATGCTTTAATATGCCCAAAGTAGTTCTCTCTAAAAACATGGTATAAATTGTTTGTTGCTCTTCATCAATGTATTGCTTCCTCCTTCCATCATCTTGATCTACAAAATGAGAATAAATTTATGCACTATTTATCGTCCAAAAATTATACTTGAACTACCATCAGTGTATTTTGAACTTGAACTACCAGTACTAAAAAATCAGATTGCTAATGACTTACTTGTGTCATGAATACCTTGTTGGGCATCTCCTTCCTCCTCACCATTCTCGGCATCACCTGCCTCGTGATCTTCCTCTATGTCCATGACGTTGGACCCCCCGGCATCATCTGCACTCCCAATTACCCCGAATATGGTGCGAACACAACCCGCGAGCCCGAGCCTGCCACGCCCATGGTCAACATGAACACCAGCACTATGTCTGGGTCCAGTGAGCCCCAGTGTGGCACGCCCATGACCTGTGTGAACGGCAACACCGGTATGCCCGCGGCCTACGTCGAATGTAACACCGCGACCGCGTCCGTGACTTGCAAGCCCTAGCCGATGTCAACATGGAAAGCACCAGCTTGTGTGCCATCGTGTACATTATCGTTGTTGTCACCATTGTGTACGTCATCATCGCCGTCGCCGGCTACAGCACTAGCTTCTCCCTCTATTCATGCAAAGAAACAAATAGGTGGACTGAGCACCAACGAACAAATGAAAACCAAGAACTTCAAACAAAGCAGCTGCAGAGAAACATACAGAGTACCTTTGCTGCTAGGTTCATCGGAAACTATTGGCTCGTTTAAGTCAATGTCTAGACTGTGACCGCGACCTACGAGCCCTAGCCTAGTGCGCCTACGACCAGTGTGAACACCAACTCTTTCATGCATGTCGCCGGCTATGTCATCATCGCCGTTGCTGGCAACAACACCTTGGTCTCTTCTGTCTGTTCATGCAAGGAAGAAGAAAAAACTAGCTAGTGAACACCGTTGTACAAATGAAAGCAAAGAGCTTGAATCAAAGCTGTACGAAGAAAAACACACCTTGGCCACGAGCATCATTGCACATCATGTCGTAGTTTAAGTTGATGACTATACCCTCGTACTTGTCAATCTCTTCCCAATTTATCGGTTCGTTTAGATCAAAATTCGCCATGGAAGAAAAGAGGAGGAGAGAATGGATCAACTTCGCCTACAGGTCATCCTCTATTTGTATTCCAATTTCTAGGTGCCATGGATGAAATCAAATTTCTGTTCAGGCCATTTTGGTGGCTCTAATCCACACCATGTTGAGCAAAAATTTGACAGCTCAAATTTTCATTGCATGCATGAGCGCGCGAGCACCGAAAGACTAGCGCATGCATCACGGCGTGCGGGGTGAACGAGGGGTGTCCAAAAAGCATGCGCACATTAATTAGGGACAAATGTGGAAACTAATCATCATGGCTGATTAATCTTGGCCTTTGCAAAAACATTTAAGCGCCCTACAATATAGAATGGAGGGAGTAGTGTTTTTGCTGAGTTGGCCAATTGATGGATACATTGTAGTATTAGCGAGGTTGTATTTAAAACTATATCTAGATTATGTGAAATGGTTTAGATATAAGATTGTTGTATTTGCACTGGAAACACCATTAGGAGGCTAGCTTTTCCAAGCTTCAAAAAGCTAGCTTCTGAGAGAAGCTTAACAGAAGAAGGCTGGGCGAGAGCAATCGGGTGTATTTCAATAAGATTTTGTTGGTTGCATTTAATTGATTGAGCAAGTCTGTGCGGCGTAGTCTGGGTGGCGTTTGGTTGAGTGGATGAGGATGGATAGAATATGCTCATCCCTGGATTTGAAGTCATCCAATTGTTTGGATGAGTAGATGGATGTGATATAGTCATCCAGGTTTTTGGAATAGGCAGCATATCCAATGCTAATGGGCCTGTGGGTGCTAACATGCTAACTCTCGCCACCAGCCATTGGATGAAGAATCTATGGCCCAGATTGATCAAGGTGGAACCCCTTTGCCACTTAAACCATTTTACACAAAACCTATAAAGTTTATTCCTATCTCGCGAATACGTCCTCCCACCTTGATAAATCTGGACCGCAGATTCTCCATCCGACGGCTGGTGATGGGAGTTAGCATGTTAGCACCCACATGCCCATTAGCACTAGATATACTACCTTTGGAATATACTCTCAAGATGTTGGATAGAGCCATCCAAAAAAAAGGCCGGACGGGCCCATCCAATTTGCTGCACGAAGAGTCGAACTCATTCAAATTCAAATTTCACCAAAGCTTACTCGGTCAAATTCAAATTTTAGTCAAAATGTAGTCAAATTTTGTTCAAAAATTCAAATTTCAGTCAAAATTTATCAAACAAATAATAAATTTTGTCCCAAAATTCAATTTTTGATGATATTTTGTTTAAAAATTCAAATTTTGTTCAAAAATTTAAATTATGGTCAACTTTTGTCCAAAAATTCAAATTTCGGTTAAATTTTGTCCAAAAATTCAAACTGAAATTTGAAATCTTGATTACAACTAGTCCACCATCTAACCAAATAAAAAATTAGCTCACCCCATTTATCCTCAGCCATCCAACCAAACAAAAAATTAGCTCATCCCTATCTACCCAACCAAACAGCCATCTGGATGTCTTCATTCCATCTAGATTGGATGGCCATATCTTATCACGACTAGATGGCCATATCCCATCCAACCTTATTTAAACAACCAAACGCATCATGGTAGATGCTTGTGGGCTACAACTAAAGCTTCTTTGTGTAACATTACATTGTTCAAAGCCACATGCGACCAACATAAAGTCGGCCCAGCCTAACCTTTCTTTATGGATGCATTGTGGTGTGCGTAAACGAGGCTTAAGGATCCGTTTTATAACAGTGAACCAAGGATTTAAATTTTGTTTTTGATCCTATCTTGAAGGTGACCGAAATCTAAAATTTTAACAAAATCTTAGTATTTGGATAAAATATAGATATTTTTTGAACCAAGTTTTCCGAGATTTCAACCGAAATCAACAAAATTTTGCCTTTTTTCAAACCCTATCAAATGGTCTACCAAGACCACTGTAAACTTGGCCGATTAGCCGATTAACTTGTGATCGAAGCCCTAACAATTTGATTTGTGTGTTTTCAGTGAGCAAACTGGGCAAACCGATTAATCAGGATTAATCGAGCAATTAACTATAAATCGGTCGATTAATAGTAAATGGGCCAGTTATTTGCCCCTACCCTGGCCCAATGCCTTGTCCTGAAACCCAGGCTCCAAAGGCCTGCCTTTCACGGCCACCACCTCCTCCCTTGCCCTGCCCAAGCTCCAGAGCCGCCGCCGTGCTCATGCCCTAGAGCCACCGCTATGCCTTGGCCCTAGAGCCACCGGTTGTCCGAGCCTAGGGCTGCCGCCTCTCGCGACCAAAGCCACCACCCGCGCCCAAAGCTACCACCACGCCGTACCGTCCACAAAACCGCCTGCTCCTCCCGTGGCTGCACCGCCGGTACATGTCCCCGCTTCACCGCATTGCGTCGTCCAGCTTCACGCCGTCCAGGCCCCCTGCTCAAGCTCCAACTTCAGGCCATCCAGCAAGTGAGCAAGAGCAAGTGAAGCCATAAAGGTACTCATCTCTGATACTAATTTTCTGTTTTCTTATTTCTGAAATTCTGTAGACTTTCTCTGGTGGTAATTGTTACTTGCTAGACAGTAGTTGTTATTTGCTGATAATTGCTATTTGTTACTTGCTATTTCCTAAATGACTAAA
This sequence comes from Rhipidocladum racemiflorum, assembly GCA_036346355.1. Taxonomy (NCBI): domain Eukaryota; kingdom Viridiplantae; phylum Streptophyta; class Magnoliopsida; order Poales; family Poaceae; genus Rhipidocladum; species Rhipidocladum racemiflorum. Next base: position 31,217,743 of record CM070571.1, read on the forward strand.
TTTCTGAATTCTGAATCTCTGATGCATATACATGTCATCCAGCAGATGTCATCGGCTGCTAGTTCTGCTCATGGCAGCATTGAAAGTGGAAGTGCTGCAACACAAGCCCTCAAGAGGAATTCAAATGATATGGGTTGGGAGTTTGGAACTTTGATCCATCCAAAAGATTTGCAGAGAGTAAAATGCAAGTTGTGTCAGAAGGACATGGGTGGAGGGGTCTATAGGCTGAAGTGTCCTGTTGGGCAAATCAAAGGACAAGTTACAAGTTGCATGGTGGCCACAAAGGATGAGCAAGAGAGGTGTAGGAAGTCTGTTGAGGAAGCAAAGGCTAAGAAGAGGACCAAGCTAAAGCATGAGCAAGAGTTAAGAGATGAGGTTTCCATTGAAAAAAAAGGGCAATGAGGAGAGAGATCAAACACTTTCAGAAATCGGTGGAAGTGCACCTCGTGCAATAGGGCCCATGGACAACTTTGTGAACCCAATTGATCCTTCCATTCCATTTACAAAGAGACAATAGAATATAAATGACACCATTGTCAAGGGGAGAAGTTATAAGGTGGGGTAGTATATGACAAGATGGATGTATAGGAAAAATATACCTTTTAATGCTGTCAATGATGATGACTTCAAACAATTTTGTGAGGGCCTTGGTCGCTATGGTCCTAATTGGAAGCAACCTTCCCAATATATGATCCGGCAGAAGATGTTGATGGAGGAGGTGGATAGAACTAAGGATATGTTGAAGCTGCATGAAGAAGAGAGAGTGCAAACTGGATGCTCCATCATGACAGATGCTTGGACCGACAAAAATGGAGAAGCATAATGAACATGTGTGTGCATTGCAAGTTTGGGACTGCCTTTTTAGAATCAAAGGAGGCATCGACTGATGCACATACAAGTTTGTACATCTTCAAATATGTGGATCAGTGCATTGAGAAGCTTGGTATGTAGTCACTTCAACTCTTAATTTTCTTGCATTTAGTATATTGATTGAATCAATATGTTTTCTTGTTAACCTTGTATGTGTGCATTTGTTTTGTCTTTATGTAGGTGCTGAAAATATTGTGCAAGTGGTCACTAATAATGCTTCCAACAACATGGGAGCAAAGGATATGTTGAAGGACAAAAGGCCAAACATTTTTTGGACCTCATGTGCAACACACACCCTCAATTTAATGTTACAGGCATTTAGTAAGTTGAAACCGTTTGATCCTACAATCACTAAAGCCAAAGATATGACTGCATTTATCTATGCACATCACGTTACACTATTCTTAATGAGGAATTTTACAAAAAAGAGAGATATTGTAAGACCAGGTATGACAAGATTTGCTTTAGCATTTCTTACCTTGCAAAGCTTGCTTGGAAAGAGGAAGCAACTAAGAGATATGGCTTGTAGTGATGCTTAGGAACAATGCAAGCACACAAGAACAAAGAAAGGGAAGGTCACCCATGCCACAATAATGAGTAGGGGATTTTGGAGTAATGTAGCTCTTTGCATCAAGGTATATTTAATTTGCTATGATTGGGATTGACTGATTTATATTTATGCCCATGCTTACATTCTTTCACAATATTTATATTTATGTTATATATTGCATGTTTTTAAGGTTTTTGAGCCATTGGTGAAGATGCTTCGCTTGGCCGATAGTGATGGTCCATCTATGGCCTCTATGTATGGAGAATTGATAGAAACAAAGAAGTCAATCATGTTTGCTGTCCAAAATTCAGAGAAAGACTATAAAATGATTTTTGAAGCCACGAAAATCAAGATGGAAGGAAGGCTAGATTCTCCATTGCACATGGTAGCATATCTCTTGAATCCCCGTTTTAGTTATGTTGACTCGAGCATCTTTGTGGATGTAGAAGTCATGACAGGGCTTAGGGATGTTGTGGAGACATTTTATTATGGAGATGAAGACACTCAAAATGTAGCACTTAATATAGATTTCCCCAAGTTTAGATACAAGCAAGGAATGTTTGCAAAGGTGGCTGCCACAAAAGCAATCAGCAATGAAGATTTCAATGCCAGTAAGCTTGTGACTAATCTTTGTATAGTGTATTTGTCAATTTTTCATATAGTAAAACTTTTGTTTCCTATGTAAGGACGTGGCGGTCAACTTATGGATTACAAACACCTAATTGCAAAGAATGGCCATAAAGATACTCAACCTGACCTCAAGTTCATCCGGATGTGAAAGAAATTGGAGCGCATTTGAAATGGTAAGTCTCAAAGCCCCATTTCAAATCTGAACCCTTCCTTAATTCTCATCAAATTTGTAATTTGCCAATTTGTAGGAGATGCAAAGAGAAGAAATAAACTAGATGTGCCTCGCATGAACAATCTTGTTTACATTCAATTCAATTTAAGAATGATGGACAAAAGAAAAAAAATGCTCCCTAGCTAGTGATCTCCTTCTTGGTGAAGATGCTTCTCAAGCACAAGATTGGATATGTGGAGGTGATTACAATGATGAAGAGGTTGACCCCGTCACAGGGCTGTCATATGCTATCATTCATGAAGCAATGTGGGCTACTGAAGCCTTGGAGCCTCATAGGAGCACAAGGGTAAGAGAACTCCATGAGGTGGAAGAATTTGATTCCAATGATGAATATGAACATGAGGACATTATAGAGGAAGAGATAGAGTTTGAGTCCGAAGATGATGGTGTGATGGCAACCAAAGATAATAAAGATGACGACGAACCTTCGATTTGAGCCTTGTTATATTGGCTGTGTGCTGTTTTCTACTGTACTTTTGTATTCTGTTTTCTGTTGTACTGTATTGCTAATTTGCTGTACTGCTGTATGTCTGTACTCTGTAGTGCTGTGATGTACTGCTGTTTTCTAATTTCTATTGTAGTGTTGTGTCTGCGTGTTGTTTTCTACAATTCTGTTTTGATTATTTGAGTTTTGTGTATGCAGTTCTATTTTGATTATTTTGGCTTCTCACTAAAACAGTTTGATACTATAATTATTTCTTACGATATTTCTAATTGAAGGCTTGAAGCACACTCATGGATTTGTTTTAATTTACATGTTACGTGGTTGTGAATGTTTCTTTCAATCAAGCAAGCTACAACCTACATCAATATTACAGGCCAAGCCATCAAGGTACCACTTTTTAGTATTTTAGTAATTATATCAATATATTGCCCTTGCTGACCAACCAATTAATGGTTGACTGATTAGTTCAGTTAATCCTCCGACTAGACGATTAATCTCTAATCCTAGGCCGACCGACCAGCTGCCGATTAACGATTTCTTGAACATTGACCAAGACTACAAAAATTAGCGTACCTCTCATAGAATAAGAAGTGCATTCTATAGAATAAGAAGTGCATTCTGGTCGAGTGGTCTACGGCACCATCTTACCCCCGAGAGGTCCTCATCTCAACATTATTTTTTTAATTTTGGAAGCCATTAAAAACATACGTTCGGCTGGAACCGAACCTACCATCTGAGCTACAACCGCTTGTTGGGTTACTAGCATATCCCTACTATATAAAGTTTTGGATTGTTAATGGTCCAAAAGAGTTGTGTTAATCGAACCATAGATCTTTCGTATCCTAAGTGAGCGCTTTACCATCCAAGCTACGTCCCCCACGTTGTTTCGGTTCAAATCCGATCCTTAAAATAGCAAATCTGATCGATTTGTCGCAATCTCGGTTCAAAAACCCGAAATCTCGGCGAAATTCACCGAGTGATTGTAGCAATTTAATTTTTTTTCGAAAATTTTTATTCCACTAGGATTATGAATTTTTTATTCCGATATTTCGCTGGACTTTGAACTCCGTAATGAACTACCATAATTTCGTTTGATGGAACCACTTTAACCTATTTCGCTGTTTGGCACGTTGCTTTGCTTTTCTAGACCACGTTCCGAAAGAAAGTATTATTGTTTCTAAATAGCAGAAGATAGCTAAGGGGAAAAAATCCATACAAGAGGTAATGTAGTAGGATTAATTATTGGGTAACATAACTTACTAAACAGTTATCTAATTTTCCAAACAGGTGCAACGTTTTTAATAATTATTCACAGCAGATTTAAAAATAAACATAAAACCACAATCGTAAACTAGGCATTAAGTTCCTCTGATCTAACAAACAATACTCAAGCCTTTCAAAACGTAACCATCAGGTATTAATGAATACGAAAAATTCACATCGCAATTTCTCACAGGTCTTCGTGCGATCATCTCAGCCATCCAATATCGAATCGAATGATTGAGAGGAGCCCCGCGAGTTAGGGAGAAAGACACGACCTGGTTGAAGGATCCAGGATAGATAAAGAATCAACAAATGAAACTAGTATACATACATGAAACAACCAATCATCTGCTTCGTTTACAAGTAACACAATCGGAATTTTTAAAAGTAAAGAAAAGAGAGAATATTAGCCCGGCTCCTACCTGCTTACAAAGGTGACAATGTCAATTCATTAACAGGAAGAAGAACAGCTGACAAGGAAAACTCCTACGCGAATTTAATGAGTAGCTACCACAGGCCAGGCCAACTTGCTCTCACCTACACAAGAAAATATCTAATAATACAGTATTAATATGTTCTTTAAAAAAAACTAAAAAGATCTAACAGCCATCTCATCTCAGCAACATGTCTCCGGCCGGTCAGAGACTCGGAGCTTAGCCCGCCACGATATTTTTTTTTACCGCTCCAAATTAATCATCCGGTCTATTAGGACACGGACACTTTCTTGCACCGGACGCCAGAGTAATCAATGAAATGAGAAGAGTAGGACTAATTTACAGGTCCGGTAAATTGCTGAAGAACTCCATGACCGAGACGGTCGCCGGCGACGGCATGGTGGGCGTGAGCAGCAGAAGGCTGCGGGGGCTCGGCGCGAACAGCGCCTCGCGGGCGCCCGCGGAGGGGAGGAAGGGACTCAGGTCGTTGAGCCAGGAGAGGCAGCTGGGGTCGAACGGCAGCGGCGAGAACAGCGCAGACGACGCCGCCGCCGGCAGCGCGGACGGCACCGGCGAGAGGATCCCCGGCCTACCGGGGCCGAGGACTGCCGCGAGGCCGTCCATGTCCACCCCGGAGCCGGCGTAGGGCGCCGGCGCCGGCGGCAGCGGCCGGACGGACCTCTCGATGGCGGCGTACCTCGCGGCTGGCGATAACCCGGCGGTCGGGGAGAACAGGAACTCCTGCGGCTGGAGCTGCGCCGGCACGGAGGACGGCTCCGCCTCGATCAAGTGAGCCGGAGTGGAGCCGCCGGCGGCCGGGCCGGTGAGGCGCTGGACGAGCGCCATGAAATCGCTGGGCTTGGTGTGGATGACCTTGGGCGAGGCGTCGTAGATGATGACCGGCGCCCGCGGCTGCTGCTGCGGCTGCGACTGCAGGTGGCGTCGGGCCCGGGCGGCCCCGTGCTGCTGCGGCGCGACGGGCGGCTTCTTGATCTTCTGGGAGTCCTTGGTGACGGACAGCCGCGGCGGGCGCGGGCCCTGCATCTGCCGGCTGAGCGGCGACGGGCGGTCCGACGCGTCCATCGATCGGAGGAGGAGGAAGACTTCAAGAGAGGAGTGGAGAAGCGGAAGACGACGAGTACAGTAGGCTTTGTAGTTGCAGGGGAAGCGAATGGTTCAACGCGAGGGAGAGGCGGAAGAGCGTTGTTGACGAGACGTGGAAAAAGTCCACGAGCTAGCTCGGCCGTCTCAGTCGATCATGTGTAGTTAATACTACTGTAATCACTTTTCTGACCGCAAACAATTATTTTCGCTGATCCAAAATCCAATTTGATGCGATCTCTCGACGACCTTTTCTACTGATATTTGCGACTTTCCATTCGTGAAGCTCGATTTGGGGGATTTATGAGTCTATTTTAATCTGGAATTCGGCACACCTGTATGACACAAAAGTTTTTGGGCCAGACTGGTACAACACAAATAATAAGTCATATCAAGTCTGAGAACTTAGCATGATAGAGGGTATGACCCGGCACAAAAACAATCTTTTTGTAAAAATAAAATATCTATAGTTCAGCTTATCATCAACTACTTCACCTTAAGGTCCAATCCATTATCAAATACTACATCTCCCCTTTAACTTCTCTCGCCGTCTCCTCAAGCCTCCGTTGTATCTTCTATCTCTTCTTGCCCTCCTCCACCAATGCTTTATCTTCGTGCCGCCACCTCGCTGTCCCCCGTCACTTCGATGCTACATCCAGCGACCTTCGGTTATGTTGCCATCGGATAAGGTCTTGCGGCACCACACCACTAGTTTTGCCGGTCATCCCGAGAAAGAACTTAGCAGTGACCGGAGAAGAAGAAGACAACGACGTCACTGGATCTAGCAGTATTCGGCCATGCCGCCGCCACCATGCATGCTTCTTTCCCGACGCTAACATATTCCTCATCTCTGGCTAAATTGCACTACGTTCTCGTGACCATGCCGGTAGGTGCCCCACTCATTCCTGATTTCTCTCTTCTTTGCAATAGTTCAAATGGATTGGGTATGAACTGGTACGATACAAAAGTGTGACGACTTATCGATGAGCTGTACCTGAGTTCGTTGGAAATGAGTCAATCTGGCCCGACCCAACATAACTGACTGAACCGTAATAGCGCGACATGATCTTGACCCATACGCATCAGGCCGGGGCGTGCATGTGCGGCCCAACGCCCATATCTAGTCACAGGACTAGATACCATGTGCGCTCAGACAGGGCGAAATGAACCAGCAGAACAGGGGCCTATTATCTGGGCCCCATCGGTTTGCACGAAACCCGAAATGCTTGCTGGACAGGAAGCCCGAAATAATCGACGCACGGCATGCAGGATGGAAGCACGCACGTACGTACGTCAGCGTCCTGATCGATCCTGATTCCTGAGGTCAAGCTAGCGAACATTTTCTTCACTATTAAAAGAATGAGTTGGTGGTGATGGTGAGTCTGCCAGGCTTTGAGCCAGAACAGTAGAGCTCCAAGGCCCAGTAGGTGAGTCACTATTGCTTTGCTAATCTATAGTTGTAAATCTACAAGTGACAAACAATATAGATGATTTGATTTATTTACTAGCTTACAAAGATATGTTTTGCTTGATATGTGTGTTACAGAAAATTGATTTATTGTATGATTTAGGATCCTGCATTATAATTACGTATTATTCTCTTTTGAAATTCCGTTGCAACGCACGGGCATTTACTAGTATGACTGAAAACGTGAGCAACCTGTAATGTTAGCGCGTGCGGCCGTGGGAACTTCAACTTCTCAGCCGTCCGATCTGGACTAATGATATTCGGAAGAAAAAAAAAAGAGTTTGAAGCCAACAAGAGGAAGACGTCGAGTGTCGTCAATTTGCCAACCAACGGTGCACATTAATTCCATGCATATGCGGCCCGAATCAATTAATCCCACCGTATGTGCCGCGCGTTTAACCCAACCATGTCGTTATGAGCTTCTTCGCTAGAAGGGTGGACATTCCGTTAAATCATTTTGATTTAAAAAAAAATAAATTAGAAAACTGATAACCGAAATCTTGGAATTCAATTGGGTTATTTCGGTTTTCGTTGAACTGAGAAACATAACATGCTCAAGCTGTTGCTCAGCTCTCTAAGCCGCCTCCTTCCCGCTCGTCCACGCCTCGGCCGCGGCCTCCCGCCAGTGCCCTCGCCCCGCCCGTGCCCACTTCGATACCAGCGCTGGAGGGGGAAGAGGAGGCGGGGGGGTGCTGCGTCGTGCCTAAGCTGGAGGCGGAAGGGGAGGGGAGGCGGGGGGTAGAGGCGGTGAGAGTGGCGAGGGGGTGCAGGAGCCAGGTCGAGGGAGGGAGGGAGGGGAGGGGCAGGAGGGAGCCGCGTTGTCGCCTTGCTGGGAGGGAGGCGAGGGGGTGCGGGAGGCCGGATCCGTCTGGAGGAAGGCACTGCGCCTTCTGGCGCATGGACCGGCTCCAGATGGACGATGCGACTAAGATCGTCCGCCTTCGGGCCAGGAGCAGGCATCCACGGCCGCGTCCGCCTCTAGCGTCGACCAAGGTTCGTGGAGGAAGCGACGCTGCCATCCCGCCGATGCGCGTGGGAAGGGCTGAAGGGGACGGGTTGAAGGGAGCTAAGAGGAGAGGAGATTGGGGATGAGTTGTGACGGGGATGATCGTATGGGAAACTTAGGAGGGCAATTGAGAAAGTGAAGTGAATATCAGTTCTTTGGTCTATTCAGTTCACATGAGTTAAAAACCGAATCGAAATGCAAAAACCGAATATCATCGAAATAAAAACTAAACCGAAAAAATACCTACCCCTATCCGCTAACGCCTAACCACTGCGTGTGAATCCCACACTGAGCGCAAGGCCCATGGAATCATAATTTACTCCTTTTTAATTTATTTCTTCTTCTCTCTCCACACGGAAAAAATTTACTGCCGCATTAGTAATCTTTACTGTTTTAAAAGGTAGTGCACAAATGCAATCCTCACTTCCTCACCTCCACCCACCTCTCAAATCTTTCTTCTACCTCTAAAAATATCTAACAAAAAATAGCCTAATAACAAACAAATTACGTACTAAAAAATGTAATGTTTATCCCAACAACCTCCTTTTATGGTGTAGAAGAGATACGATGCAAACAACAGTGGCGAAGCTAGGGCACCATGTAAATCAAGCTGACAACAAAGGTATGGTGTCAATCAGGACGAATCTCGACCAGGCACTGCGACTGAGATGAGAGCATTACGCAAGCCAAGCCCAACGATAATAGTTTACCATACTAGATAATATTATTTTTATTCGTAACAAAGTACAGACATTCAACTAATTAAAGAAAAAAAATTACCGGTACAATCTTGGAACACACGAAATAGACCCTTCTCATCATAAACTGCATTTCGCTGCCTCCCACCAGTTCGACCTCCGACGGTTGATTTTCCTGAATTCCGGCGACGTCGTCTACACGCAAAACGGGAACAAATAAATAAATTAAATACCAATAAAATTAAAAAATTAAAAAGAATGGTACTGGAAGGTAGGGCTTGAATTTAGAAAAAAATTAGAAATTTGAATCGCCGAAATCGGAGTTCGAACGGAGGAGAAGGGGCTCCCGGAAGTTTGAAAAACAGGAAAAAGAAAAAGGGAGAGAAGAAGGGCTGACACGTGGCAAGTTGTGATTGGCTGGGTTTTTCAGCTTTTCTGGAAATTGAGAAAAAGGAAAAAGAAAAATGGGCTGACAAGTGGGCCCTCGGTGTCAGAGACACAGTTCACGGTGAACCGAGTGCACCGTGAGAAAAGGCTAGCGTGGCAGGTCTTGCTGACGTGGTGTCCACGCGGCGGCCTAGGGCTGACGCGGCAGCCACATGGCGCTGATTGGCAGGGCTGACGCGGCACCACGCGGCGCGATCTGGACCAAACGGGCGCGATCGGACGGTTGGCAGCGACTGTGCGGCTCGGACACGCGGCGTGCATCCAAGGTCTCACCGTGGATCCAACGGTCGCAGTTCACGGTGGAGCGACAGTGGCAGACGGCGGCTTGAACTCACCGGATGCGAGGAAGACGGCAAGGGCGGCGGCGATTTCGCACCGGATCGACTCGGGTTTTCGGCGAAATTGGGAGAGGACGACACCCTGCACCCGATGGGGCAAGCAGCACGGTCGGGGACGGTCCGGTGGCGGAGATCTAGAGCGGAGAAGGCATCCCATGCGGCGGCGCACTCCAGCGAGCGATTGCGGCGCAACGGCGGGCTCTCGGGCGACACAGAGGGTGTCTACGGGTGCGGCGCGAGGTGGCAAACCTCGAGACGAGCTTGTAACGGGCTTTTATAGCCTCAACGCGCGCGTACGGGGCGCGGAAGCCGAGGGCGGCACGGAGGCGCGGAGGAACCGGGCGGCGCTACGGTTAGGGTTCGGGTGGCGACGTGGCGCGATCCGAGATGTCCGTGGGGTTGCGATTGGACGGTCCGTGCATGCGAGCGACGCGGACGGGGCTCGGTTGTTGGATCGGGATCCAACGGCCAGGCTTCATGGCGGCTAGGGTTTCGCGGCTGGGGTGGGCTGGCTAGGCCGGCGGTTGCGGTGCTGGGCCGGGGCATGGAAATCTGGTCGAAGGAATTCGGCCCGAGGCCAGGATGGGTTTTAAAACCATTTTTTCAATTTAGTAAAATCACAGAAATTCAAATAAAGCAAAATAAATTCGAATAAATATAAAAAAAATCTCAAAAATCTCAAAATTTACAGAAAAATTCCTTGAAGCACAAGGAACCCAACAAAAACTGAAAACCTTAGATTTGATGAATAAATAAATTAAATAAAATATTTTTGTTAATTTAAAATTCAAATCCAATTGAAATTAAATCGAGAAAATTCAAATGGTTCTTTTTTATTTCAAAATTTTCAAGAACTCCAAATTTGGAATGTTACAAAGTTGTACTTGACGATGATAGTTAAATCTGTGTTGAGGCTCATAAGTGACTACAGGCGGTTCCTATAAGCCCGTTATGTCCTCATAAATGCGGCCCATGTAACGAAGAAACACATTAATAGTTTAATCGGTCAAAGTTACCGTTGACCATGTAAATGACTACCCGGCCTAAATTAGATTAAACGAAATATAAGCATTACCAGGTCGGCAACGGCCCAACCTGGAAACCTTTACAGGTCGGCCTATGATGTTTTTTACCATGCCGACCTAGATCTAAATCAGCCCGACCAGGCTCTGGTCAGAGAAAAATCCTCTACGCAAGGATAACGTGCAGAAGAAGCCCTCTTTGATAGGTACAGACAACCGCTTGGAAGTTACTCCCTGTGAAGAGGCGCCTCTCTAACGAAAAGCCACCTTTTCAATGAGAAGACACATTTTGACCAAGCGACGCCTTCTGACGGGAAGACACCTCTCGGAATGCGACAACTAGCATCCCTTTGATGTTATAAATAGACTTCTCCCACCAAGGGCAAGGACACATTGAGCAAGATACATTCAGACACGTTCATATTCTAAATCAACATTTGTAATAGACATCTTCTACAACAACATCATCTATATTTTGTAAAGAGCAGAGCAATACGACTTCCATCCATTCTTATTTTTCTTTCAGTGTCACTTCCACAGATAGGCAACCCAAATCATAATCATAAGCTCGGTCTAGGGACCCCTAGGACATGAACATCAACAGTTGGCACTAGAAGGAGGGCATTTGTTTTGATTTGGCAATGAAAAAGATTAATGTGCGGTCATTGTAGGTTATGGATTATGAAAACTTGTTTGATCTCGCCGATTACTCACACTTCACCGCCGATGACTACTTGGAAGAAGAAGAATGTAAGTGTGATTTCTACTCCGAGTACATTTCAGGATTAGAGGTATCCAAGTTGGCAGCATCATCCGATCAGGATGAGGCCACGTCAGGAGCACCGATTCCTGAGGACCAATCAGGAAGCTAGAGTGACTCCGTGTGCCCCTTTCTCAGAGGTAGAGAACCAGGACACATGCCCTATGAAAGTCAACAATGAACAAATTCATCAAAACAATAATGACTTCTATGAAAGTTTGTCTTCAGAGGATTTCCTCTGAAGTCTCGACCTTTATTATATTCCATCATCATCCTCCGTTGAGGGAATGTTCACACCTGCACTCAAATCCAAAATCCATGTTTACGTGGTTACAAGGGTGTAGAGGAGCAACAAGTGGAGCGCGAACAGTGCAAAGCTCAAGAAAAATCCGCCCAAGAGCAACACGAGAATCTCGCGATTGCTAAGCAAAAGGTCGTAGAAGAGGTAAGACACCTTTACCATGACAGCCAACCAGGAACATCGTGTAGGCTGGACCCGTTAGGAAGTCATCCCCGATCGGCCCTTCCAGTCACGCCCCAGGATCCTAAGATAGCGGTAAGAGACATAAACATTGTTTCAAATAGTCCACAAGAAACTCTTGTGGATAGGATTCACAGTATCACTAATGAAATCCTTAGTCAACCCACGGATGGAGATAGTATACCTCTTATAAGATCTTTAGCTGCTGACCTGCAAGAAGCTGTTCCAGATGTGCAGAGTAAATCTCCTTTTGTGAGGACTTTGACAGATTCCCATGCAGAACAATCCTCTTCCAGTCGACATCAATAGAATACTGAATGTCAACAGAGGAATATTCAACAACGGAGAAGCACTTTCGATAGGCTTGGCCAAGGTGAATATTAATCGTGGTCGGCAATGACCTCGTTCTCCTAATTATACAAACCAAGTTCCTAATACGCGTTCACATTTAGGACTGTATATAGGATGTAAAGCCTTTTCGCTGGGGCTCAAAATGTCGTCTAGCCTGAGAAATTTAAGCCAGGCTCTTTAGAGAGTTTTGATAGAACTCAAAATCCATCAGAATTTTTTCAAATTTATACCACCACCATCTAGGCTGCAGGTGGCAATGAGAAGGTAATAGTCAATTATTTACATACTGTCTTAAAAGGATATGCAAGAACTTGGTTGTTTAATCAACCAGAGGGATCCATTTATAGTTGGAAAAATTTGTGCTATGTTATTTTAAATAATTTTAAAAGCTGTTATACGAAACCTGGAAAGGAAGATGACTTACATCGTCTTCGTCAAACCTCTGATGAAAATCTACGTCAGTTTATTAAAAGGTTTATAAAGGTCCGTAACACAATCCCTAATATATCTGATGACTCTGTGATTCATGCTTTTAAGCAGGCTGTACGTGTAACACCCCAATTTTTGCTTTTCATGAATTTAAATGAAATTTTGCACCTTTGAGAATTTTTGGAATTTATTTGGATTTAATTCGAATTTATTCCCTTTTGAGATAATTAAATAATTAAAAGTTTCAGATGAATTTTTATTGGAAATATTTTATTTGAGTTCAAAACATCTCAAAGTATTTCCCAGAATTTTTCTGATTATTTTGCTATTTTTCTTGAATTATTTGAATTTTTAGAAATTAACTTAATTATTTAATCGCTGGAAAACCCTAACGGGTTTGCACTGTTCCTCCGACCGAACCCAAGTCAGACTCAAGTCTGAGCCGGACTCGAGTCCGATCGAGCAAGCCCGAGCCAGACCCAAACCCTAACCCACGCGACCGTTGGATCTTGATCCAACGGCCGATAGTGCGCCACGTCACCCCGACCGAGTCCGGATCAGACCCGTTCACGCACGGGGCAATCCTGGCCGTTGATTGTGCACGTGTGTACGACTGGGATTGAGCCACGTCACCTTCTCCGTGTGGTCGCCGGATTCCGCCGTCGCGACTGGGTGGACTTCGGTTTCCGCAGATTTCACGGACGCCGAGCGCCCTATTTAATGCGCCGCCACCCATGCCGTGTTCCCCGTTTCTGTACGCACACGTTGCCCTAAGCCATCAAGCTCAAGCCACCGCCATCCGCACGCGATTGCTCACCGAAGTTGAAAACGTGCGCCGCCACGGTTTCTGCCGTTTTCCGCCGAACTCCGCCGTTCCCTGCCGCGACCAAGGCCAGATCCGAGACCCCCGTGACAAGACGCGTCGAAGAGGACCATTCACTTCGCCGGAGATGCGCCCAAACGCCGTTCGGGAGGTCGTTGTCCTCAGCGCTGGCAGCCGCAAGCCACCGCAAAGCCATCGCCGCCATCGAGCTCCATCAACCGTTCGATCTCCATCCAACGATCACGGTGAGTCCACGTCGCCCTAAACCCCGTAAAGCCCAAATGCGTTGTGGATCGTTAGATCTAGATCTAACAGTTTAGATCGCGCCACGTAGCCTTTAAGCGAGATGACTTAGGATAGATCCTAACCGTTGGATCTAGATCCAACGCACGAGATAGAGCCACGTAGCCGTAACCGCACCGTGCTAGATACGTTCGTAGCCATCCGATCGAGATCGAACGACGTATAGCGTGCCACGTGTCACCACCCGGGACATGCCACGTCGCCCCTAGTGATGCGAAAACCCGATCCAATCTCGACCGTCCGATCCAAATCACACGGTCCAGATTGAGCCACGTATTCCCACAGTAGCGAGATTAGAGCTAATCTGGACCGTTGGATTTCAAACCAACGTCCCAGATCGTGCCACGCGTGGCCGGAGCCGGCGACGCGTCCACGCAGCGAGTCGGCCCGTCGGCCGTCGGCCACGAGCCCACGTGTCAGTGACCCAACCCACCGCACCATGATGTAATCCGTGACGTCAAGGTGGGGCCCACGTGTTAGTACCGTTCGGCCCAGCGCGATGACGTTAGCGATGACGTCATCCGAGGAGGGTCCCACGTGTCAGTGACACATGTGCGTGGACCGGGTCCATGGACCGGATGACACAAGCATGACGTCATAATTTGATTTTTCTTTAGAAAAATAATTCGATGGAAATTCAATTTCCACGCTGACGTCATAATTCAGATTTTGCAATAGAAAAATAAATGAATTAATTTGGTTTATTCTTTTATTTGATTTTTCAAACTTTAAACGCTTATAACCTTTGTGTTTTAACTCCGATTTGGTTGTTTCCAATTTCTAATTTTTTATAAAATTGAGCTCTACTTAATGGTAAATTTTACTTAATTTTTGGACATGAGTTTTCCTCTGTTTTTATTTATTTAATTGAATTTTCAAACTTTAAATGGCTATAACTTTTGCGTTATAACTCCGAGGCGATTCCAGTTTCTAAATTTTTATAAAATTAAGCTCTATTTAATGGTGAATTTTATTTAATTTTTGGACATGAGTTTTTCTCTATTTTTATATATTTGGTGTTTATTTATCCATTACGAGTAGACGTTGAAGTACCCGACGGCTTCGAAGGTGAAGTTTTGACCCAAGAGCCAGCTGAAGACCAAGAAGAAGTACTTTTTGAAGGCAAGTTATGCTTTGATCATATTGTTCCCACTTTCAAAAATTATTTTGATTCAATTTATTGTATGTTAATTTAATTAGAAATTGCTTTAATTATTTCTTTGAATTAGTTAAAAGCCAAATTTGTTGTATGCCACCTTGACATAAATAATTGTGTGCCATGGACCCTTTGTCACCCTAGTGTGGATTATTTAGTCGGACATTATCAAATTGCCAACATGGGTAATTAGACCGCTATAAAATAATGCTTACCCCTGCCACGTAGTCATGACATGATTTGGATAATCAAATATTAATGTTGACTTAATGAGATATGTAACATGATTTGGAAAGTGTCATGTGTTATTAATGATGACGTTGATGGCACGTGGTGCATGGTAATCAACTGGGATTTGATAAAATGCTTTAGGCTGGGGCAAGTGGCAAGTTTGATCAGGTGGGCAAGGATTGGTATCGGGAAAGTCGTTTTGGTTCTTCGGGTAGTCTTGCCCTAGTCAATTAAGGACTTAACCTTGCAAGCCTTTGAACTGAGATTCATACAACCACAAGTCTGGAGTGGGACAGACCTAGATGATTAATTTGTTGATTCTAAACTTTAGTACTATTGTGGTGGTGTGAGGCCCGGGTAGTGGTAACCAGTCCTCACACGGGTTGGCTCACATGGCGCAAGAGGGGGGCCCTAGATGTGGTAACCAGTCCCACCAGTGTTGAAATCTTAGCGAGTAGTACTGGGTTTAGATAGGCATTGGAAAGGCTTTGTTACGGGCACTCTCCTTTGTGATGTTTGACTGTATCTTGTGGGTAATGTGTATAACCTCTGCAGAGTGTAAAATTTATTCGAATAGCCGTGTCCGCGGCATTGGACATTGCTCGGGAATTATAGTCAAGGGTTAGACTTTCATAAAAATAACTTGATTTGTGAAAGTACTCGGGTTTGGAATCTTGAACTGGACTAGGATTGGGGAAATACTTTACTTGTGTAATCATTATGAAAGTTATTATCTTTATTATTGTTTTACTGCTTTGCCATCTATTACTGTATTTATGAATGCTGCTTCCTGCAAATGAACCTGTTAGCCTATCCTTTGTAATAAGCCATGCATGTAGAATATTAGCTTGCATTCTGTGCATGACTTGCCGAGTACCAATTACTCACCCCCTTGCAACAATACAACACCAATTAGTCAGTTGCCTCTGGCATATTGGTTGGCGCCACGCGTTTCTTTATTTTTCCGTTGCAGTTATTTCATTGAATAAGTTTTCGCCCTACGAGGCATACTTTTGTAACTTGACCATAAGGTCGAGCAACCAGTTTGGTTGTTCTAAATAAAATACTTTACTATTTCGTTGAGTATGATTGTGATATTTACCAATGTTGAGACTGTGTGCACTAGTGTGATCCTGGACTAGTGCAGAATACACAGAGGGTCTGGATTTGCAAATTTGGGTCCCGACAGTACGCTACAAGCGCTTCACAGAAGATTTAAACATTCACCCACTGTCCACCATATGAGAACTTTTTGATATGGTAATCAATACTCAGATGCTCATGAAGCAGTTGAATGGAACCGTATGGCCGATAAAGGCCATACACCTACCACAGCCAGGTATGAAGGTTTCTGAAAGTAATAAATCAAAGAAATCTTGTACACCTGAAGACCAGAAGGGTAAAAACAAGAAAAAAAAGATCTCTCAAAGAGAGGTCGTGATCGTCTCAAAACAACCTATTTATTCCAAGGATAAACAACCTTGGAAGGAGAAGCCTGGTCGGACCAATGACCAGCCCAATCTTAAAGCTTCTACCTCAAGCAATGGGAATGAAAGATGGTGTCCTCTGCACAGTGCATCAGGACACGACCTGCGCAATTGCTGAACGTGGCTAAGGCACATAAGAGATTTTTACTCTGGCAAGGGTCCAATGCCGACTTTGCCAGAAGGGAAAAGCGTAAAAGATGCAGATGGTGATGTGGCTATGAGGTACCCAAAACCCGACCACCATGTCAATATGATGTATGGTGGATCATCTGCACACCCCTAAAAACAACTGTTCAAATCTGCTTACCGAGAGGTAAACAACATCAGTTCCCGACCTGGAAAGCCAGAACTTCTGAAATGGTCGGATGTTACAGTGGCATTTAGCAAGGACAACTATCCGAGAGGTACGTCTACTTCTCAAAAACTCCCCTTGATTGTGTCTCCTACTATTAGTAATTGCAAGGTAGGAAGAATTTTAGTAGATGGAGGAAGTTCATTAGACATACTTTTCATTAATACCCTTAACGAAATGCAAATCCCTCATTCTAAGATCTGACCAGTAATAAGTCCCTTCTTCAGAATTGTTCCCAGTCCTTCGGTAACTCCAATTAGGCAGATTGTATTACCTATCACTTTTGGATATGCAAGAAATTTTAGAACTGAATTTATTTCATTTGAAGATGTTGACTTTGAGTCAGCATATAACACCATTTTGGATAGACGTTCGCTCATTAAGTTTATGGTGGTTATTCATCATGCCTAGCAGAGTATAAAAATACCTGGTTCGAAAGGCGTGATAAGTGTACAAGGTGATTTGAATATTGCATTAAACTGTGATAGAAAATTACTTGAAATTGTCGATCAATTGCCATTAAGAGATAATAATGGTGCAGGAAAGACTTGTAAAGGTGATAATTCTCACAAGACAGAGAAGCTGAAGGCCAATCCTCAGCCAAAAGAGCAAGTTAAGCTTATTCCCATCTATCCTACCGACCAGTCTAAAACTGTTCGAATAGGATAGGTATGGATGCCAAATAGGAAGATGCGCTCATTGCCTTCCTCTAGGCAAACGCAGATGTGTTTGCGTGGAAACCATCCAACATGCCTAGAATTCCAAGGAAGGTAATCAAGCATAGGTTAGCTATTCGATCTGAAAAACGACTAGTGAAGCAAAAGCTACGGCGATTCACTCCTGATCGGCAAGAAGCCATCTGACAAGAGTTGAACAAACTCTTAGAGGCTAGTTTCATTCGTGAAGTTGATCATCCAGATTGGCTCGCAAATCTGGTTATAGTCAAGAAGGCAAATGGTAAGTGGCGAATGTGCATCGATTTCACCAGACTTAGTACCGCTTGTCCAAAAGATGACTTTCCTTTGTCCTGAATAGACCAGTTGGTTGACTCAACAGCGGGTTGCGAAATAATGAGTTTTCTGGATGCCTACTTAGGTTATCATCAAATTAGCATGGCAAAGAAGATGAAGAGAAGACTTCCTTCATAACCCCTTTTGGAATCTACTGCTACCAGAAGATGCCATTTGGGCTGAAAAATGCTTGAGCCACGTACCAGCGCCTCATGCAGAAAGCTTTCATAAGTCAAATAGGAAAAAACCTAGAAGCTTATGTAGATGATCTCATTGTAAAAAAAAAGCTCTAACCATTTGTTTGATTTGGTTGAAACATTCTGTAACTTATATAAGCATGGAAGAAAGTTGAATCCCAAAAAATGTACTTTCGAAGTTTCTTCTAGCAAGTTGCTAAGGTTCTTTGTTTGTTCACGTGGAATTGAAGCTAATCCTGAAAAGATTCGTACCATTGAGTCCTTGAAATCTCCTTCTTTAGTGAAGGAAGTACAAGGACTAACTGGTCGGATGGCTGCTCTCAGTCGCTTTATATCCAAATTGAGAGAACGTGGTTTACCTTTCTTTATGGTAATAAGAAAACATGATAAGTTCCACTGGTTGGATGTGGCTGAAAAGGCATTCCAAGACATTAAACATTATTTGTCAAGCCCACCAACATTGATATCACCTAATCTGGATGAGCCATTGTTGCTTTACTTAGCGGCTATAAATAATGTGGTTAGTGCTATCTTGATAGTCGAACGAGATAAGGTTCAAAAACCTGTATACTATGTAAGCGAAGTTTTACATGGGCTTATGGAGTGATACCTTCAGATTCAAAAACTTCTTTATCCCTTATTAATGGCTTCAAGGAAATTAAGACATTATTTTCAATCTCATCATATTACAGTACCTTCATCCTTTACTTTAGGAAATGTTCTCCATAACCAGGAAGCAACTGGTTGGATTGCTAAGTGGGCAGTTGAACTTGGATCTTTCGATATCCATTTTATTGCCTGATCAGTAATCAAGTCCCAAATTCTAGCAGATTTAATCATTGAATGGACTAACAGTGGGCTTCTGTAAAACAAAATTCCACTAGTACAGACTACTAGACTTTATATTTTGATGGTTCTAGAGAACTAAGAGGTTCGAGGGCTGGTATAGTATTGGCAACACCTCAGGGTGACCAGTTATAATACATAATCCAGGTATTGTTTCCTGCTACCAATAATGTAGCAGAATATGAAAGTTTTCTAGCCGGGCTTCGAGCAGCAAAATCCCTTGGATTCTGTCAGCTTTTAGCGAAAGGTGATTCGCAATTAATCGTAAATCAGGTTAGCAAGGAATGCATGACGTCCGATGAGGTAATATCTCCTACCTGGATGAAGTGAGGAAATTGGAAAAATACTTCATTGACTTCGAAGTCCAATATATTTCACGAAAAGATAATCTTTTAGTGGACCAGTTATCAAAACTAGGTTCCTCATGATCACTTGTTCCAACAGGTGTGTTTCTTGAACAACTGTCTATACCTTCAACAGATACTTCCATAGAAGAGTTCCCGACCAGTGATCAGGTCGGAGTCCTTGAGCAGAATTCGGATTGGGCTTAACCAATTAAAGCTTATCTAGAACATGGGAAACTGCCCGAGGAAATACATGAAAAAGATAGATTGATTCGAAAGATGCGAATGTACAAATTACTCGATAATACTCTTTACAGAAAAGGAACTGATGGAGTTTTGATGAAATGTATATCCCAAGAACAAGGGATATCATTACTCCATGGGATTCATGGGGGAGCACATGCTTCATATAAAACTCTTGTCTGCAAAGCATTCTGATAAGGGTTTTACTGGCCCACAGCTCTACAAGATGCTATGCGCCTTGTAAGACTTACGAGCAATGTCAATTTCATGCTTAACAAGTGCATCAATTTGCTAATCAATTGCAAACAATACCATTATCATGGCCATTTTCGACATGGGGCATTGATATAGTAGGTCCATTACCCAAAACAACTAATGAGTATAAATTCCTATTTGTTGCTATTGACACTTCCACAAAATGGGTAGAAGCTGAGCCCGTAATTTCAATTATGACTCAAGCTATGAAAAAATTCTTTGTGAAAAATATAGTCACTAGATTTGGAATTCCTAGTAGACTTGCTGATAATGGATCACAATTTATTAGTGGTCTATTTCAAGATTACTGTGATGAAATAGGCACAAAGATTTATCACGCTTCTGTTGCTCATCCACAGAGTAATAAAGCAATAGAACGTGTGTAACATCCCAATTTTTGAGTTTTGAAAAGTTTCAAAGTCAAAAAGAACCATATCAAAGGTCGGTTCCTCCCAAACTACCGCTCCGGCGGGGTGCTCGTTGTGCACCTGTACAAGCCCTCCATTCCCTCTGTAGAGGAGGGACCAGAGATAGGAGGTACAGTCTCTCTCCTCGAGCAAAGCGCGAGTTGGATGACGCCATTCGTCCAATACCTCGCGCACGGGACATTGCCTGAGGAAGAAGCCGAGCGTTCCCGGCTTACAAGGCAGTCTTCTCAGTACAGACTGATTGAAGGCGACCTATACCGCAAAGGCGCGCTAGGAGTCCTCTCCAAGTGTGTCTCCCAGCAAGAAGGCCAGTACCTTCTTCGAGATATCCATGAAGGAATGTGTGGAGCTCATTCGTCGTTCAGAATGCTCGTGAGCAAAGCCTTCCGATTGGGTTATTATTGGCCAACGGCCTTGGCGGACGCGCAGTTGATCGTGACAACTTGTCGAGCATGCCAGTTTCATGCCCGCAAAGTCCACCAACCAGCGTATACGCTGCAAACCATTCCGCTTTCGTGGCCATTTTCGACCTGGGGGCTCGATATCCTCGGGCCTTTTCCCCGAGGTCGGAAAGGCTGCAAGTATTTGCTCGTGGCCATCGACACTTTCACCAAGTGGATAGAGGCCGAGCCCGTGTCGACCATCTCGGCCCAAACGGCCAAGAGGTTCCTCTGAAGCAATGTGGTAACTCGGTTTGGGATTCCCAACCGTCTTATCACAGACAACGGAACTCAATTCACCAATGAATTGTTCCATGCTTACTGCGAGGAGGTCGGGACCAAGGTCTGCTTCACCTCTGTGGCACATCCATAGAGCAATGGGGCAGCCGAACGAGCAAATGGGTAGATAATCCAAGGCATAAAAAAGAGGGTCTTTAAGAACCTCAACCAGCACAAGCAGGAGTGGGTGGACGAGCTACCCTCTGTTCTTTGGTCGATTCGCACCACCGCAAGTCGGGCCACGGGCGAAACCCCGTTCCAACTTGTCTACGGTGCAGTGGCCATTTTTCCTGCAGACATCGTATTGGGTTCCCCAAGGGTGCAACTGGTCGATTCCGTCGACCAGGAAATTGAGCGGCTCGTTGACTTAGACCTCGCGGAGGCGACACGAGAACGGGAGTTACTCTGGTCCATGGTTTACCTACAGGCACTTCGTAGGCACGTGGCCAAGTCACTTCGACCAAGGACCCTGCAAGTCAGCGACTTGTTCTTACGACGGGTTCAGGACCTATTGAAAACCAACAAGCTAACCCCTAGATGGGAGGGACCCTACACGGTCGTATCTGTAAATGCCCGGGGGCTGCTCGCCTAGCGATGGAGGATGGTCGAGTGCTCGCCAGCACCTGGAACATTGATCAGTTGCGTAAGTTCTATGTTTGAGCACCTTTTTCAAACTCAAGTATCTATTTTTTGCATCGTTTGCGTCGCCCTGTAGTAAAAATCGATTCTTTCACTGCGTGGTATAGCCTAAACGCTTCGATCTAAATTCTAAGCGCAGCGAACGAGCACAGCCAACAATGCATGTGTACCATCCCCCTTAGAGCCAAGCTCGAGAACCTGCAGGCTGTCTGCTCGTGCCGATCCCCTTTCGCAGTAGTTCTTCACTGCATGAATGATCAAGCACAGACATCCTCACCCTCGATACAAGCTCGGCTCCAACCTGGGCTCGGTGGACCATCACGAGCATTAACGGTGCTGTGCCCGTTTGCTTCAAATCACACGCGGGCTTGTGCTCGCAAACATGAAGCACGACTCGGCCGCGCGGAGAGCGAAACCACCGAGCGTACGCAACCTAAATTCATAACCAGGACTAGTGGCAATTTCGATCGTCTGCGAATAGGCACGAGCGTAACTTTTCAAAATCTCCTATTGACAAACCCGTGCTCGCAACTTTAGGTTCACGACCTTTGTCCATAGCGGGGGCTCGTACGTATAAGTTACGGCTAACCGTGTCTCTTTTCAAGTTTTACTCTTGTTCTCTCCCGTGGTCGCCTTCCTTTTTGCAGAACGACCTTCGAACGAGCACAAGCTATATATTCAAATAACCAAAAGATTTTATTTAATTAATCTATATATCAAATAAAAGATGATTTTCAGTTTTAGTTCGGTTCCTTGTGCTTCAAGGAATTTTTCTGTATTTTTTGGGATTTTTATGAATTTATTTCCTATTTATTTAAATTTATTTGCTTTTATTTGATTTTTTGGAATTTTCTTAATTTGAAAAATGTTTTTAAAATTTTAAATCGGCTTTGGGCCGAATCACCGCTCGGCCCATTCCTGCAGCCACCCCAGTTCAGCGTCCTGGCCCACCCGCACGAACTCATCTCGGCCCAACTGCCTCGCCAAACCCTAGCCTCGCGAGGAGTCCGGCGCCGCCACGCTTCGACGTTCGCACCACGTGCGTTCTTCGTCTTGAGGCTTTAACAACCATGACCGCCTCCGGATTCGGGTTTCCCACACCGCGCCGCCTCCATTGCTCCATTCGCCGTGCTTGAGACGTCGTTGGCTGCCTTCAATTTCTCGCCGGAGCCACTGCCGCTCGAAGCACTTCCAAGTCAGCCAATATGCCACTACGGACTGATTTGGATGCTCCCGTGCGCACGTCCGACTTCCCTGTGTCACCCGCAACCAAAGCCCCAAGTTTTCTGCCTCGATCCGGTGGAGATTCGCCATCGCACACATCATCTTCTTCATTTCCATAATTGCGATGAACATAGATCAATTATGTTAACTCTAATTCTGGATAGTCTGCACTAAAACAAGCATATCTCCCAAATGGCTAAACTAAAAACTGAGTTTTTGTTCTTTAAATGACCACAGGAGGATAATCTACAATTATTCCATAGCGATTCAAGCAAGAGATGCTTCAATCATTCTCAGATTTGAAATGAACATCGATCAATTGCATTAACTTTAGTTCTATACAGTCTGCACTAAAACAAGCATATCTCCCAAATGGATAAACCAAAAACTGAGTTCTTGTGCTCTAAATGACCACAGGAGGATAATCTACAATTATTCCATAGCCATTCAAGCAGGAGATGCTTCAATCATTCCCAGATTTGAAATGAACATTGATCAATTGCATTAACTCTAGTTCTATACAGTCTGCACTAAAACAAGCATATCTCCCAAATGGCTAAACCAAAAACTGAGTTCTTGTGCTCTAAATGACCACAACAGGATAATCTACAATTATTCCATAGCCATTCATGCAAGAGATGCTTCAATCATTCCCAGATTTGAAATGAACATCGATCCCGATCTACCCCCAAACTTCTGAATTTCTCGCAATTTAAGTTTGGGATAGCTCATTTCAACATAGCATAACTTTCGATTCTTGAATCCAAATCAAGCAAATAAATACATTTTCTTAATCTAGATGAAATTTTCCAACTATCTATAGGCAAATGGAAAGTCTAAATCGGCCTGTATATAGCCTTAAACAACAGTTCAACATTTCAGCTACCAACACATGCACATTCAAAACAGTCCGCACTAAAATGAGCATAACTTTTGATTGGCTGAATGGAATTTAGTGTTCTTGTACTCTAATGAAAGTTAAGAACACAATATACAACTTTATATACAGCAAAAAACTCAGGAGATGAATCTAACTTGCCCAAATCGCAGCTACAAAACCGGTTATTGCATCAGCCCGAAAACAATATTTTCCCTCCCAAACCTAGAGCCACTTTTCCCTCCAAAATCCCCAAATCTAGGAACCCTAGAGCCATCTAAACCATGAAGTACCTCTATTAGAGCAGCAAGCATAGCTCCAAGCCCAAGAAACCTCACCTTCGTTGCCCACCAAGAAGAGGAAGGAGGGAGTTGCTGCTGCTGCCCCATGGGGAGGAGGATGAAGAGGCACCATTGGAGGCCAGGGAGGGAAGCTTCTGCTGGGGGGGAGCTGCAGCCACCAAGGGGGAAGAGGAGGCACCAAGGGAGGCTTGCTACCAAGGGAGGGCCATGGAGAGGAGAGGAGCTGCTTGGAGAAGCAGCAATAACCGAATGGGGGAAGAAGTGTAGTCGGTTTGGGAGGGGTGGGGAAAAGAAAGGGGAGGGAGAGAAAAAGTTAGGGGAAGCTCCCCCACACACAAAAAATTGAACCCCACAGACCACAAGAAGGTCCACCAAACACCTGAGACTGCCTGCAACAGGGAGCTGCACCCGGACTGAGAGTTTACAAAACCTGGAAAAATATTGGTGATATTACAGCTCTAGCTTGCTGTGACAAGCGGGAAGGCTTTCAAGATAATCTTGATTATCAAAATCCCACGAGCAAGTCTAGATCACAGATTTTTTTTGCTTCTTCTTGGTGCACTCTTCTTTGGAAAGGTTAAAGGTTGGAACTTTGGTGTCAATACTTCGGATTGATTATTGGAACAAGTTGCTGGCATCCTTAGGGGGTGTTTGGTAGAGCTCCGGCTCCACCAAATTCTTGGAGTTGGAGTTAGATATTCCTAGCTTCACCAAATTCGTGGAGCTGGAGATATGGGTATATTAAGAGTGTTTAAGTGGGTCATCTTGTTTACATTTTAGAATAAAATTATAAACTTAAGTCACTTTATTTCAGTCTACAAGTTTCAGCTCTGAGGTGGAGCTGGAATTTGGAGCTCTGTCAAACAGGGCCAAATAAGGTGCCTTCCAAGTTTCATGAGCTTTAAACCAGTAAATCAAAAGATCCATTAGTTTTGGTCTTGAGTTCGTGTTGTTTTTCTGTTCTGTTATTGAAGTCAGCACTACCGTTTGGACCCAGCGGTAGTACCGCTTGTTGGTAGTACCACGCATCGCACTGCGGTGGTACCGGACTCTGGAGCTACTATCCACTGAGTTGCGGTAGTATCGGAAGAACAGATTTTTGCTGGTTTTGGTACTTTGGGCTTCATTATTTTAAGTGAAGTTTTAGATTGATTTCTTCTTGTCCAGAGAAATGAGAAAATTTTAATTTGGGATCATTCACCCCCGCTCTGATCGCCATCTCAATCTTTCAATTGGTATCAGAGCCAGGTTTTGCTCTTTTTAGATCTTGACCTGTCTCGAGAGCCATTGTGACGGACAAGTATTCCACCAAGCTTCCTATTTTCTCGAGAATTGACTATCTATTCTGGAAGTCAAGGATGGAGTCATACATAACTGCCCATGGCTTCCTGATTTGATAGAAGGTGAAGCTCCCTTATGAGGACCCTGGTGATGAGAACGTCAATGCCGCAAACATGGCTAATGTTGAGGCAAATGCTAAGGCAAGGAACATTCTCATACAAGCACTTAGCCGCAGTAAGTATGACCGGATCTCTCACATATGATCCGCTCATCAGATCTAGGTGACCCTCGATGCTTACCATGAGGACACTACTCAGATCAAGACGGTGAGGTAGGATCAGTACAAGCGTGACTACAACAAGTTTGAACAGCACACTGGTGAGAGTCTTGACGAGTGCTTTGCTCATTTCACAAAGATCCTTAGCAATCTTCGATTAGTTAGTTGCACATACTCTGATTCGGAGAATGTTAAGCACTTTCTGACTGCACTTAATTTGAGAGTTTGGGAGATGAAGGTAACCACCGTTAAGGATACTACTGATCTATCGATCTTAACTCTTGATGGACTTTATTCCCATCTCAAGACTCATGAGATTGATGTCATCTCTCGTAAGACAAAATCTCTGTCGATGGCCTTTGTCACCGATCCCATTGGATCTTCTTTTGGACCTTCTCTTGATTTTTATTCTAGTTTCTCTCTTTTTGCTCTTTACGACGTAAGTGATGAAATTCTAGAAAGATTTCTATAAAATGAGCTTGCACTTGTCGCTTGCAAATTTTTCAATGTTTACAAGAGAGAGAAAGAGAGGTGGTATTGTCACTTGCTTCGAGTGTGGTGTCCCCAACCGCAATTGAGCAAACTGCCCCAAGCTGGAGAAGGATAAGAACGACTACATTGACAAGAACCGCAACAAGAAGACTCTAGCTCATGAGCCGCCACGTGAGAAGAAGAAGTATTGCAACTTCGCGAAGAACAAGAAGCTCTTCCACTACATCCTCGCCGCACTCGACGACATCAACATCTTCGACACAGAGACATGGAGCGATGAGGGCGAGAATGATCTGCAAGAGAAGATGAAGGGTGGCAAAGACTTCTCTGGCATGTACTTCATGGCGGATGCCAACGACATTAGCAATAACGATCTTCTCAGTGACTGTAACACCCCCAGGAGAACTGACTAACACAGACTCAGAAATCCGCTGAACTCCCAACTTAGCCCTACTAGCAAACTCAGACGACACAAAGGAATAGGATGCTCCGGAATCAAACAGAACAAAGGCATCAACGGAATCCACGAGCAGAGTACCTGAAACCACCTCTGGATGCCCGGCTGACTCGGCGGTCGGCAAGGCGTACACTCCTGGTGGCGCCGGGACAGTAGGAGCCCCGACTCCCGGCTGATGCCCCAACAAGGCTGGGGGCGGAGGAGGCAACTGAGGAGCAGACGGCTGCGGGCACCAGTACGCTGCTGGTGGCGCCCACGCAAAGGGCGGCTGAGGAGCAGGAGCCGCCATCATGTGCACCGATCCTCTGGAAGACGCCGCTGGAGTGGGAGGAGAAGGCACCGTCTCCCACTTGATGATGCTACCGGGATTCATCCGGCAGACTCGTCCCATGTGGCCAGGCTTGCCACAGTGGTTGCAACTTCCAGTCCAACCACACTCCGAAGCACGGTGCTCGCCACCGCACTTGAAACACATCATGCCCTGCCCGGGCACAGGACGAACAGCCGCTCGCGAGGAAGACGACTGGGGCGGCCTCATCTTAGCCCCTGAGGAGGAGCCCTGTCCTCCCTTGAACTTCTTGAAGGTGGGTCGCTGAGAAGACCCACCTCTTCCACCAAAGGTCCTCTTCTGGCCCCCGCTTGGGGCCGCAGGAACCCCTGAACTACCCGGGTTTTGCCTATCCCGGGAGAGCTCCAACTCGAGCTCCATGCCCTTCGCCTGCTCCACCACGGAGCAGAAGTCACGAGGGACGGTCGCTCCCATGACAACTCTGAACTCCTGGTTGAGGCCTCTATGGAACCTCCTCGCCTTCTCCCTGTCGTCGGCTGCCACCGCCGGCACGAAGCGCACCACGCTGTTGAACTCCGCCTCATACTCTGCCACCGACCTCTTTCCCTGGGAAAGAGTCGTCAGAGTATGCTCCATCCGCTCAAGGAAAGACTCTGGGTAGAACTTGGCTCGGAAGCGAGCCACAAAGTCCTCCCAGGTGACCGGACCAAGATCAGGGGCTCTAGCAGCCAGAACCCCCTCCCACCAGATATCAGCTTGGCCCTTCAGCTGAAAGGCCACAAAGCGAGCCCTTTGGACCAAGGTCAACTCTAGGACCTCAAACTGCTGCTCCATGTACCGCAGCCAATCTGCGGACTGGATCGGCGTGCCCGCTCCATCAAAAGTGTCAAGACGGAGGGACATCCACTCCCGGAGACTCATCATCGGCTCCGGCACGTGGGGCAAGAATCGGGCCGCTGCAGGGGGTGGCACAACAGCAGGGGCTGCCCGCAATAGCTGGCGCAGCTCCTGAACCTCCCTCTGCAGAGCCTGAACTAAGTCTGCATTGGCGGCGGGTACCTCAGCCCCTGACTGTGCCGCCGGTAGCTCCTCCTGCGCTAGTCCATGAGCATTGAGCGAAGCGCTACCCTCAGCTACCGACTCAGCAACTCCCTGAGAACCTCGCCCCTAGCCTCCACGGCCATGGCGACCACGGCCTCTACCCCTCGGCATGGCTGCTTCAGATAGACAACCATCCAATCACATAAACATAAGCACAACATCATATAATCATTAACAAAGATCAAACATCATCATAGTCATAATCTTCATTAAATAATCAAGCACAATGCAATGATGAACCAAAACCCCATCCTACTGTGCAACCAAGTGTGTCAAATTTTAAATTACTTATTCCACTTTTGCAAGTTTTAATGTTGCTATCCTATGACAAAATTTTAGTTAAAACCTAAGCCATGTTTCTAAGTTATTCAACATCACATTTTAGTTATAACCTAAGGTATGACACTAAAAATACACATTCCAAGGACCTACAGCCCGCTTTGATACCAACTGACTGCTCCTGTTCTTACCCTTCCCGAGCCTGGGAAGCGTTTCACTGTTTATTCGGATGCTTCTCGGTTGGGACTTGGTTGTGTGCTCATGCAAGATGGCAAGGTGATTGCTTATGCATCGAGGCAGCTGAAAAAGCATGAGCAGAACTATCCCACACACGATCTTGAGCTAGCCGCTGTGGTGTTTGCATTGAAGATATGGAGGCACTATCTGTACGGTGAGTCTTGTGATATTTTCACTAATCACAAGAGCCTCAAGTACATCTTTACTCAGAAAGATTTGAATTTGAGGCAGAGGAGATGGCTAGAATTGATAAAGGATTATGACCTCACTATCCAGTACCATCCGGGTAAGGCAAATGTGGTGGCTGACGCTCTTAGTCGCAAGACAATGCCCCCTGTCATTGATTGTCTTGTTGCTGATTTTGAGCAATTGGGAGTCTCCTACTGCTTTGCGGGGACCGTGCAAGCTGAAACTCAATTGATTCTTGAGTCAGCGATTCCCGAGCGTGTACGGGAGGCACATCAGCATGATCGTTTGCTCCAGCAGGTGAGGAAACGCCTTGAGAATGGTAAGTCTGGAGACTTTACCGTTGATGATGTTTTATCCATTATATATTGCTGCTTTAGATGTCTTATGTTATGAAATATTTTGCTATAATATTGCTATTGTTCAAATCATGATAAAACAAAGGAGATGCTGCCGAAATTTCGGTGTTTAGCATTTG
This sequence comes from Rhipidocladum racemiflorum, assembly GCA_036346355.1. Lineage (NCBI taxonomy): Eukaryota > Viridiplantae > Streptophyta > Magnoliopsida > Poales > Poaceae > Rhipidocladum > Rhipidocladum racemiflorum. The sequence goes on from CM070571.1 coordinate 31,246,781, forward strand.
TGCCTTTGCTGAAATTTGTCGTCACTTATGGTTGTTAGTTGATGTTTAGTCTATGTTTGGTAGCATTCGGGCATACTAGATGTCGGGGTGTTACAGTGACGCTGATGAGGTACCCACCTACGGCGAGCTAAATGATACCTTGTATAAATTAAGCAAGTTTCATGCTAAGGCTAGGTCGAGGTGTTCATAGTTAGAGAAGGAGGTAGATAGTCTGTCACGGGAGTTAGCTTCGTTTAGATTTTTTGCCTCCCATGACACTGATTGCTCTCTATGTGATGCTTTGCTTGTGGAGCTAGAGAACCTAAGAACCTTGCATGATAGTGTAATTTCTGATCTTGAGGGTCTTAGGTCGAAGAATACTAGCACTTGTTCTGATGATCATATTCCTGTAGATGCTAGTTTTCTTCATGCTCACACTATTGCATCATGTGAAAACTGCCGTAAATTGCTAGCTAAAATTGATGCCATGAGTACTCACCTTAGGAAACTTTATATTAGGAATGATGAACTTGAATCACATACTTGTAAGGACCTAGTCAGCTCATGTGAGGGTTGTAGGCAACTAAAACATGACAAAGATGCTTTTGAAGTCAAGTGTACTAAACTTGCTAAGGACTTACTAGCTAAGTCACAAAATGGTTGCTTGCTGTGTGTTGGGGTTATGGAGCATGTGGATAAAATCCATGTCGAGCTTAAGAAGAAGTTAGATGCCTAGGTTGATAGAATTAGAAGTGCTCCTTGTGTTTCCTGTGACGCCCTCAAGATTGAGGCAGCCGTGCATAGGGAGAGATATGCACACGCTATTTGTTCTTCTCCTTCTGGCTTTTCTTCTACTCCTCCTGCTCTTCATGTGCCTCATTTTTTTTGGAGTGTCAGTATCTTATGAGCACAATCGAGAAATTTGTTGGAGGCAAGAAGAAGCTTAATCTCATCCTAGACCGATCCAAAATTAGCAGATTCAATCAAGGTCTAGGGTTTGACCATTTGGAGCACGTACGGGCGCATTCGCCTACAGTTGTGCTCACCTCCAAGAGTGGAGAGATTGTTATTGCTCCACAGACGAGCAACACTATGCTTAGATCAGCTGGCATGGTCCACGGGATCTCTGATGAGAAAGTGACACCACCTGTAGCTCCAACCTCTAGTAAGGCGAAGTATACCTGCATCTTCTATCAGAAGGATGGACTCCTTGCTGACTTCAGCTTCAGACGCGCCAAGATCACTCGGTGTAAGCGTGTTCTTGCCCTTAGGGGTATTCAGGGTCATTTCCAGACTTTGAGTGCTCCTAAGGCACACATTGCTTCTAGACAGGTTAGAGAGTCTCCTTTTCTTGGACAGCGTACGGGGCTTGGTTTTCTGACTTCTACCTTTGGTTTTCGCTCCGGGGCTGTCCCGAGTTAGTTTTTCTGTTGTCCTCATGATATTCCTCGTTTCTCCCATCGAGGTGGATATCAGCAGCGTGAGTTTGCTTCCTCTAGCAAGAGTTCTGGGCAGCAATAGTGGGATGTTCTGGCCTTTGCATGCCAGCGAACCAACACAGCACCTGTTTTCAAATGTCCTATAGGAGAGATTTTTTATTTGGTGAGAGTAGAGTCATGGAGAAGCGCTATATCGCATTCTTCTGCTTCATTGACTGGTTCTTATGCTTAGGTGACTCAGTTTTGGGTTCCTAGATCTGCACTGATCTATCCTGGTACTAAGCCATCTGCTCTTCGCTCTCTTTGATTCAGGTTTGTCGAACAGGGAAGGGGGAGGTTTTGATCCTATACTCCGGGTGTTCTTGTCATATGACCAGAGACTCCCGCTTATTTTTCTTTCCTAGTTCGATCTCCCGGTGATGAGTCGATCACCTTTGGGGATGCTTCGTCATGTAGAGTCACTGCTAAAGGTACCGTTTGTAATAATAATCCTTTTATTCTTAAGGACGTTGCCTTAGTTAGTAAGCTGTAGTACAATTTGATTTCTGTTTCTCAGCTTATTGATGACGATTTCAAGGTAAGCTTTAAGAGTAGCGCCTGTAGGATCCTCGATTCTTCTGGGGAGTTGGTTTGCGAGATTTCTAGATTTGGGAGAATCTTTCATGCTGATTTTTCTGCTTCTCCTCGAGACTCTCTCCTTTGCCTTATTGCCTCAGAGTCCCGTGATCTCTCCTAGCATAGGAGACTTGGTCATACAGGGTTTGATCATTTGACCCGAGTTAGTGGCCATGATCTTATTTGTGGTTTGCCCAAACTCAAGATGGTCAAAGATGTTGTGTATTCTACTTGCCGACATGGCAAGATGGTTGCTACTTCTCATCCCCCAATCACCCGAGTGATGACTGATGCATCATGATAGCTCTTGCACATGGACACTATTGGTTCGGCTAGAGTGCAGTCAGCAGGAGAGAAGTGGTATATCCTTATCATTGTCGATGATTTTTTCAGGTATTCTTGGGTGTTTTTCATGGCCTCGAAGGATGAGTCTTTTATACACCTTAGGGGTTTGGTTCGTAGTTTGTCTATTGAGCTCCCAGGTGCCTTACGAGTGATACGCAATGACAATAGCACAGAGTTCAAGAACTCCTATTTTAGTAGCTTCTATGAGGAGTTAGGCATAGAGCATTAGTTCTCTTCTCCAAGGTTATAGAGTTAAAAAACTTATTTTTTTTAAAAAAAATAAAAACTCTAAAAATATTTTTAAAAATTAAAATTAAAAATATTATGGCTACTGTGGCAAAACACTGTTGAAACTGCAGTGTTTTTCGCCACACCATGTGGCGAGAGGAAGCATGACTTGCCGTGTATCTCTAACAATATAGAGTTTATATAGATATATAGTTAGATTTTATCAAAGCAGAATTGGTCAATGTGGATTGATCATGATTTAAGGCTTTAATTAAGCATGCTCGCAAACCGGCTGGTTGGTCATACAAAGTAGCAATAATAAACTACTCACTCTGTTCAAGTTCATAAGACGTATTTTCTCTTGGTACATAGATAAAAAATATTAAAAAAACTAGATTGCCTCTAATTATTATCTCTAAGGACTATATCCAATACATGCATACAGAGAATATCAAATAAATCTAGATATTTATTGGAGTTATAATGAGAACATCACACTAATTTTTGCATTAGGATATGAAATATGTCCTATATTTATAGACAAGATCGTCCAAAAAGATACGTCCTATAAACTTGGACAGGACCATTCAAAAAATACATTCTACAAATTTAGACAGAGGGAATATATTGCGGTTGATAGTGCTTTGATTAAAGCAACTAGGAATAGTAGGAATTGAAGAACAGTCTGGGAGATATACGTAAGACCATCTCCAACATCGTTCCCTAATCTGGATCCCTATATCCACATATAAAGAATTCTCCAAAAAGATTCATTCCCTATATCTCTTCCCTCTCTAAGAGCATTCTCCAAAACACGCTCTCTATTTTCTCCGTCCCATATTATAATGATATTTTATAACCTCCATATGAGCAACATTTATTTTTTTACCGAGAAAAATTCGAACAGCTATTTTTAAATGCAGGAATTTAAAATTTAAAATTTATTCTAACGGCTATATTGTAACGGCTATGTTGTAATGGTCACCTACATTTTGCACTTTCCAAGCCTTGCCCATTTTTGAATGTTCACTATTTAACATATCTCAATGATTCATCGTAACTTAGTTCAATATTTTCTCTCAGAAGACTCATCGTCGAACGACGACGATGAATCTCTTCTTGCTGTAGCATACCTAGCACAAGAGCAAGATGAGTGTGTGAATGCTTGATGACATGGGGATTCTATTTTTGGCCATGAATACGTAGATGTAATAGAGATGAAGGGCATGCCAGGCTATACCGGAACTATTTTGCTGATCCTGGTCTATGGCCCAATCTTCTTTCACCACAAGTTTACAATGAGAAATAGTTTATTTCTTTTTATTTTTGGTTGATCATCTTATCTATGGCTCATTCTTCTTTTTAGCGCAGGTTTAGAATGCATCATTCTCATTTCGTCTCATATTGCATGCTATAGAAGCCCATGATGGTTATTTTGTTCAAAAAAGGAATTAAGCTAGAATTGTCGGGTTATCTTCTTTACAGAAGATAACTGCAGCATTCTGGATGATAGTTTATGGAGTACCAACAGATCGATGCTATTGATGATTGTCTGCGGATTGCAGAAAGTATTGCCATAGAGTCTTAAAAGGTTTGTGCAAGCTATTATTGTCCTCTTTAGATATGAGTATTTGAGGTCTCCCAATTAGAATGATACTGCTAGATTACTTGCAATCGGTGATGAAAGTGGTTTTCCTGGAATGCTATGAAGCATATATTACATGCACTGGAGGTGAAAAAATTGCCCTACAACATGGCAATGCTTGTATATTGGGCATGTACACAAGCCAACAATAATTTTAGAAGCCATTGCTTCACAAGATCTATTGATAGCCTTTTTTGGTTTACCGGGATCTCACAATGATATTGATGTTCTTTGCCATTCCCTTCTCTTTGCAAAGCTAGCAGAAGGACAAGCATTAGAAGTGAATTATACTATCAACAGTCACAATTACGCAATAGGGTACTATCTTGCTTGCAGATGAGATCTATTCTACATGGGCAATATTTATGAAGACATTACCAGCTCCCCAAGGGAATAAGAAGAAATATTTCACACAAACTCAAGAGGCAGCTAGGAATGATGTGGAGTGAGCCTTTGTAGTTCTGCAATCTTGTTTTGCAATTATTCAAGGACCAACACATTTCTGGACCAACACATTTCTGGATCAACAAACACTAAGAGATATCATGACAACGTGTATCATGATGCATAACATGATAGTTGAAGATGAACGGGACGGATGACCACTTGACTACAATTACGAAGGAATGTGAGAAAGAGTTTTGGCGTTACATGAACATACACAGGAACTCTTTGAGTTTATTCAAACTTATCATTCCATTCAGAACAGACAAACCACCAGCAGCTTCAAGACGATCTAGTTGCAGCGTTATAGAGGGGTGTAATTCAGTAGTGTTTCAATTATGTACTAATTTATATTTTACATGTATCGTAATGGGAATCTTTAAATAAAGAAGTTTATAATAGCTATAGAAAATAAGTTGATAAGTTCGTATAGTATAAGTTCATACAACATAAGGTAAAAGACCATCCAATAGAACTACTTTGCAAAGCAAACATTTCCAGCAGCAGAATCCACCAATGGAGTGCCACCTACTGTGGTAGAACAAGACGATATCAAATCGTTCTTACGTGTTTACAAAAATAACCCCTTGAAAATTAAAATCCACCCTTTAGTCCCACCATAAGCATGAAAAGCATAAGCTACTGTTTCCAAAATCATCTAAATTTGGAATTGTTCCGATCATAGAATCATTAAGGCTGTGTTTGTTTAGGCTTCTGCTTAGACTTATTTGGCTTCTAGGCCTTCATAAGTTACAAGCCAAAACAAATAGTAATTTTTCAGCTAGCTGGAGAGGAGAAGCTTCAGCCCAATTTGCACTACACGAGAGAAGCAAGGAAAACGATGCTTCTCGGGCTGGCTGGAGCTTCTGAAAATCCCACTTCCCTGGTACCCTTGCAACTTGATCTTATTTACAAAAAATTGTCATCCCCTTCATCAAGTCTCTTCCAGCTCCAGCCTCTAGCTCCAGCAGGCCAGCTAGCTTCTTCCAGCTCCAGCAGCTTCTCCTCCAGCACCAGCCTAAACAAACACAGCCTAAGTCATGTTACTTCAGCACTTTAATTCTGGGAATGCTAGTTCACATGCAGCCAAGCTACTTCTGCCATTCTTGGCAGAAAACTGTACAAAACTAACTTAAATTCAGCCTATAGTGCTTGTCAACCAAGCTTAAGCATGAAACATCTTTTATATAAAGCTTTTCGTCAACCGGGTTTCAGCTACTACAAAAAGGATGACCAAAAAAAAGATGATGATGGCACAACTCCCGTCAAGTCCATTGTTTCTCGGTTCTAGCTTATAAAGATGTATGTTGCAAAAAACACAGAATAGGGACAGTGATAAAACACTCAATATGCTACGATAAAACGCTCAAAATGCTGATAATTTCGTGAACAAGAGATTTCATACATGACAAAAGATGCTACCAGGTACTAACCATACGGAATTCTTCTTAATGCTTTAGAAGCTTTTAATGCACTGACATCTTCCACCCAAGCAGAAACTATGTAATTGAATGGTCACAACTCAAAATGAGAATTCAGCTTAGTGCAGGACATTAAAACTCTATGTCTTTTGCCTAAGCTAAGTCCATATCGATGGAGCATGCTCATACTCAGCAGGTGAAGCTGTTTGTGTCCCTAGTGCAGAACCAATACATTGTTGTCAACTAAACAAAATGTTAAGTTTACACAGGCCCGGTTAAAGCAGGGTGTTACCTATCTGCCTTCAAAACTGCTGGATAAAAATGCATTGTTTGGATCATGCTGTTTCCCCAGTTTTTATTATGTTGCTATCTAGATTCTTAGTTTCAGCTATGCTAATCATTGTTCCCTTCTGATGCCTGTAAGATGTATGGACTGGTTGTTGTAATACTGCAAGATATGTATCAAAAACACTTGTTTGCAAAAAAAAAAAAAAAAAAAAAAATGCCAACGAACTAGTGAACGCTGTTAAAATGAATTAGGTTGAGCAAACCATATCCCAAATTTAGATAAAATGCAACAGCCATAATCTTAACCTTTCTAACATAAACTAAACTAGACATTCTAGTTTAACCCATCAATATAGCAAACAAACACGGGGAGATATCTAGTGCAAACCCCCTTTACCGTGAAAACTCCGTGAAACCAACGTGTAAAAGTTTTGAAAAATTCTAAAAAAATTATCATACGTAAAATTTGAAGACCAAACTCAATTGCATTTGAAAGATATAAAAAAGACAAATTCAGTATGAATAGTGATTTTTCACTATTTAGCACTATTCATTTTGCAATTTGTCTTTTTTATATCTTTCAAATGCAATTGAGTTTGATCTTCAAATTTCACAGGGTTGTAGAACATCACCTCCTCTACGTATGGTAATTTTTTGAGAATTTTTTAAAACTTTTATACGTGGGTTTCACGAAGTTTTCACGGTAAGAAGGGTTTTCACTGGATATGTTGCCAACAAACACATATAAATCAATAGGATTGGTGAATTAGCATAACACCCTCGGTGGCATCGACAACAAGCACAGCCCCATCGGCAGTCATCTCATCGGAAAAATGAACATGCCTAGGGGCGGCGCCAAGGATTGAAATTTCGGACCGAAATCCGAAATCTCGGCCGAGATTTCGGATTTCGGACCCCTCCGAGATTCAAAATTCCGGAAAATTCAAAAAATTCAAAAAAAAAATCGGATTTCGAATTTCTCGACGAGATCTCGCCCAGTTTTTTTACCGGATTTTGATTTTTGTCCACTGTATTTGATTGTATTTAGGGTCAAGATCATCCACAAAAAATTTCTAAAATTTTTTATGTGTTTTTGACCATTTTTTGGCCGGTTCAATTTGTCGGTTTGTACTGTCCGAATTTTTTAAAATTTCTCAAGATTGATCATCATCTGAAAATTTTATGGGAATATTGTGGATGTGTTAGGACTATTCACAAAAAAATTCAAAATTTTCTAAAGTAGTTTGAACTATTTTTCATTTCCAAAGAAAAGGTTGAACACACATAAAATTAAGTCTTATCCAACGCCACTAACCAGCTGCACCAAGCCTTGTTTCCTGTTTTGAAGTAATGAAGGCCTGTATTTATAGATTGGGTCTTATGTTATTCACAAAAGCAATAATTGGCGACGGCTCACGGGCTCATACAGCAAACCATCACTTTGTTCTCACTCACCGAGTAGAGCTGAGTCGCCTAGACACAATCTCCGGCCATCTCCGGCCACCGACGGCGGTGCAGCGGCGCATCTCGGCCGTGGAGAGCGAGATCTCGGCCAGATTAAGCGAGATCTCGGGTAGATTAAGCGAGATTTCGTCGCAAGCAAATTTTTTTGGTCCGAATGATTCTTATAATATCAGGCTGAATTGATTTGATTCTATTACCAAATTAGATATGATTCATTGTAACTAGCATGCTGAATATAGAATATAGCTAGGTAAGATGTGATTTGAACATTGTATGTGATTTGTTTTGGAATTTGGACACCTCATGCAAATATGCAATTACCTCACAAGTATTTGGCTTGAAGCAACAACATATATAAAACTTTTTAAATGACTTGAAGTTCATTTGTTACATTTGAAAAATCAAAAACTGATTTTACATATGGTTTTTACGATGACTTTACCATTGTTACATTTTTAAAAAATTCTTCATGATTGATCATCATCTCAAATTGTTATGGAAACATTAGTAATGTGTCAGGACCATCCAAAAAAAATTTCAAAATTTTTTGACGTATTTTGGACCATTTTTCGGCGGGTTCAATTTGGCCGAGATCTCGGTGATTTCGGCCGAGATCTCGGATTTCCCGGTTGAAAAAAAACCGGATTTGAAATTTGGTTTTTGCAATTCGTCCGGATTTTGTCCGAAATTTCCGAATCTCGCCGAAATTTCGGATTTCGGGAACATCCGGGATTTGACTCAAAACGAGATTTTAAACCTTGGGCGGCGCGACGACTTTGCCCTCCAAACCGACACCGAGCGGGGTGGGGAAGGGAGAGAGATTTTTGAGATTTTAAAATTCTTTCTTCTATCACTAAAAACAGTATCAAAATTGGAAATCGATTGGAGTTTAGTTTTTGTGATACTGTGTTACACATTCCTTATTTTCTCCTGTAAGAAACGAGGATAAGAAAGCATGCAGATGCAGGCCAGTAGTACTGCCATTAGTAAACGGTCAGAGATGGCACGTGACGAATTAAAGGCTACAACTGGATCCAAGCCGAACCGGCCGAATAATTTTATGCGCGCGTGCGTTGACAAAACGCCGCGGTCAAACCAAGCCAGCATTTGGCCCGTCGGCAGTGCAGGGTCGATCGCGCGTTGTTACTTATCGCATCGCACGCACAAACGGCCCACTTCTAGCTTCACGTACGCTGCTTGCCAACTTCGGTTTGGACGCTAGCTGCGATTGGGTTGGTACTCCTCGTGATTAACAGCACCCCAAAAATCCTAATCCATATACAGTACTCACCCTAATCACCGATACATGTCGTTCTTTTTTATAAATATATAGTTAAATTTTTAAAACTTTAACTATAAATATCTTTTAAAATATTTAAATTAGATGCATGAACTCATATATTTAGATCTGTCTCGAAAAGTACGTAGTTTAATAATATTATCGTTTTAGTGAGTTTTATGGATATATTACAATAGAAATTAGTGATCAAAACTGTGTTTTCGAGAGCATCAGAAAACAACATGTATTTTTGATCGGATGGATTAGTACTTTCTTGTCTACTACAAGTGGTGAAGCTAGAATTTTTTTGGAGCCTAGATAAACTTAATTACGGCTAATAAGTGCGAACAAATTCATATATACATGACCGGTTGTGGAACGGGAATGAAAATTAAAGGAGTCACCTTACAATCGGTATATCACCATAAAATGGTAGACGCTCGACAAATTCTAACTTAGGCATATGGCTAATATGTAGCAAATTTCTTGTAGTTGGTGTGCAATTTGTACTTTGTGGTAGTTGTATTTGAGGAATTCTATTGCTTTCTAGAGTTTCCTTTACAAAAACCTTCTCATTTTGATATTTACAAATTCGAATCAATACCAAAGCCAAAGTCTACATCACTAGCACTAGGTCCGTCTCACACTCTAACTCTAACTAAGTGATAGAACCGATGGAGCAAATGAGCAATTACAAGTTTACAATTATGTACTAACAAGTTAATGAATTATCCATTCCAATATTCTAGTTCAATTTCCAAACATGAATTGAGTTTAAAAGTGGATTTGGGGTTTCTAGACCAGCCTCCAATCACAAATACAACAATAGCCGCAGGATTTAGGGAATGGACGAAAAGAGGATCAACTTGACCTTTGGCCGGGCATCGACTATATAGGGAGTATACAGAATCCTTGTAGCTCGCCGCCATAGCTCCTTGCCACACGCTCGCTCCTGAGGGTCGTCTACCTCGGTCTGCCCACCTCGTGTCAGTGGCGCTACTGTAGGCCAACAGGGTGCCTGTCAGCCACTACATGCATCTCCATTTTGGAAATCCTACTGTTCCCTAATATAATTTCTAGTTGTATGATTATGTATACTCCCTATATATAATGGTAAAGTGTTGTCATTTCGTAGAAAATAGGGGCTTTAAATTGCATGACATACCTCCTACGGTCGCAAAAGGGTTATGTATACACGCAATTATTGGGGAGGATCGTCCTGCTATGCCGGGTAAAGTTGGATTGGACGGTCCTAGGAGTGCACGGGATAAACTGTCTCTTTTATTACTTGAGATATTATCTAGAATTTTAATAATTTATACGTACGGAAATTGAATTATTTTGTGTGAAATTCCTCCGATTCCAAACGGGTCAAAACCTGGTCGCAATGACCATGCATGTATCGAACCGGTTGGGAAGTACGCACGGACGCGACCATCTAGCCTGAAATTAATAGTATTATTAATCCTCCAGCTTGAAAACTTCCGGCGTTAAGCAGTAGAGAAACTTCAAAGTAAAGCTGTGTGGTACTAATAACTGGCCCGAAGAAACGGAATCTTTCAAGAGAGAGTTCGGAGGAGATGAAGAAAAGAGAAGACCACGTAAGCATTAGCATGCAAAGAATAAGGAGAAGAATGGATCAATTAAAAGTCAAAACTAGTAGCTCCCTCCTGTCCTGGTCAACGGGGCCAGCCGAGCCGCAAATCAACCCAGAAGTAATTAACCCAACACCGACCCGTTTTTACTTCCCTCCACCTCACTCAATTCAATTTAATTTAATTTAATCAATCGCTTAATTAACACGCGCACCGAGCCCCACCCACCACACAGTTCCTAATTAAACCACGATAAAAGGAATTAAGGACGCTATCAATGCTCCTACGTTATCCCATTTCTTCAGCATAATACCTAGAGGTAATCTTACGTGAAGGATATATCAAATATGAGAGACGAAAGCTATTTCTTACGTAAGAAACGGCAAAACTATTTTTTACATAAGAAACGGCTTGAACACATAAATTAATAAGAAAGACACAGTAAAATCAAGCATTAGGAATAGGAGGATTGTATACAACTACATTGTTATGTATAGTACGATATGTATTTAGCGTTCTTTATGTATTTGTGCTAAAATATGAAAGGTTAGAGGGGCATTATCTAGTACTACTTCCGTTCTTGAATACATATCATTTTAGCTTTCAAATTTTGGTTAATAAATATATATTATTATACAAATTCAAGGTGACTTTTTAATATTTTTCTTTGTATACTTATTTATTTAGTTATTTTCAATATCATTTATTCCCTCTGTGTAAGTTTTTAGGGCACATTTTTTCGAATGGTTTTGCCCAGAAATATAGGGGGAGTATTTCATGTTCCATGCAAATTAGTGCGATGTTACTTTTATACCTCTAATAAATATTCAATTTACTTAGTATTCTTTACATGCATGCATTAAATATAGTGCTTAGAGATAATAACTAGTGGTAGTCTAGTCATTTTCAACATCTCATTGGTCTTTGTGACAACAAAAAATTTCACATCATAGATCAAACTTAGACGGAGTGAGTGACTAGAGTAAGATACACCATCAAAAACAATACTCCCTCCGTCCCACAGAGGGTGCATTTCTAGTTTTTTTTAAGACAGATTAGTGTGCAAGGTAAATAACTAATGTGACCCTCATTACTCCATGCATAAGTACTGTGCTAGTGCTATGGTTTCCACTGGCACTTAAATACGCATGCATACATTTACAGCTCTGTATGCAGAAGATTAATGAGATATTATTCCACGCCAAGTCACTAAGCATGCAAAGGAGCAAAAAAATTTCAAATCTTGGAGTGGGGTTATGAGAATTAATGGACTTTGGGTGGGCCCTACAGACTAAAGATGCACTCTTTGTGAGACAAATTTTGAACACTAGAAATGCATTCTTTGTGGGGACGGAGGGAGTATATAATAAAAAGAGGTAATTATTCAGTACTACCTCCGTCCCACAAAGAATGCATTTCTAGTTTTTTTAAGACAGATTAGTGTGCAAGGTAAATGACTAATGTGACCCTTAGGCTATTCCCAATGGGTAGTATCATACTCATTAAATAGATGCCACATAGGATTTTTTGCTGATATGATAAAACATTAAATAGGAGGGAGAAGAAAGCTGTATCTTGAGCAAGATACTGCTTTGGCACGATATCTTAGACTGTGGCACAAAATCTAACGCCTTAGACCCACTTTCATAGACACAACATCACACCAATTAATTATTTTAATCATACTAGTATGATACTATGCATTGTAGATAGTGTTTCTTCAATGCAGTATCATACTTTTCATCCTATATGACATTCTTGGATATTGAAGTATGACACTTTGCACTGGGAATAGCCTTATTACTCGAGCATTCTTTGTGGAACACACGGAATATTCACCCACGGTGGAAAAACTCGCCGTGTTTAATTGGAAATTAGATCGAGCTAGTAATTAACTCGGTCGTCTCTCTTTTTTTGACGCGCGTGGACTTTTTCGCTTTCTGTCGATCCTATCCTCTCTTTACCTCCCCTCCCCTATAAAACGCGCCTCCGCTTCCCCTCCCATTTGTTCAACTCCAACAGCTTCTAATTCTTCTTCTTCAACTTCTCAAGCCAGCTTCGTTTGCAATCTCTTGCTTGATTCCTCTTCGCGTCATCTCACGTCGTTCGATCGGTAGCAGCTAGCCCTACCGATCGTGGTGCGGAAAATGGAGGGGTCGTCGGCGGTGGAGGTGCCGCCCTACTTCCTGTGCCCGATCTCCCTGGAGATCATGCGGGACCCCGTCACGCTCGCCACCGGCATCACCTACGACCGCTGCAGTATCGAGCGCTGGCTCTTCACCGACGGCGGCGGCGGCGGCCACGCCACCTGCCCCGTCACGCAGCAACCGCTAGCCCCGCACGACCGGGAGGCCACACCCAACCACACGCTCCGGAGGATCGTCCAGGGCTGGTGCGCAGCGCACGCCGTCGAGCGCTTCCCAACCCCGCGCCCGCCCGTCGACTCCTGCCGCGTCGCCGCGCTCGTTGACGAGGGGCGGCACGGCGGCCGCCAGCAGGAGCTAGCCGCACTCAGGGAGATTAAGGCCATCGTCGCCGAGAGCGACCGCAACAAGCGCTGCGTCGAGGCCACGCCCGGCGCTGTCGACTTCCTCGTCTCCGTCGTCAAGAGCCACGCCGCCGCCAACACCTCCACATCTAAGTCGGCTGAAGACTTGTTCGAATTGGTGCTGGATTCACCGACGTCCGCGGGCTCGCCGGAGGAGGACGCCCTGAGCGTCCTCTACTCGCTCAAGCTGTCCGAGAAGACTCTGGTCCGGATCCTCGAGAGAAACGGCGACTTCTTGGACACCTTGGCGTCCGTGCTGCGGCGGCCGAGCTACCCGTCGCGCACGTACGGCATCCTCCTGCTGAAGGCGATGGCGTCGGTGATGGCGCCGGCGCGGCTGATGACGGTGAGCGCCGAGCTGGTACAGGAGGTGGTGCGGGTGATGTGGGACGGCGTGTCCTCCAAGGCGGTGAAAGCGGCACTGCACGTGCTGTGCCGGCTGTGCCCGTGGGGCCGGAATCGCGTCAAGGCCGTGGAGGCCGGGGCGGTGGCGGTGCTGGTAGAGCTGCTCCTCGACGAGGGCGGCCGGCGCGCGACCGAGCTGGCGCTGGTGGCCATCGACCACCTCTGCGGTTGCGCGGAGGGGCGGTCGGAGCTGGTGGCGCACCCGGCGGGGCTGGCCATCGTGTCCAAGAAGGCGATGCGGGTGTCGCCGGCGGCAACCGACAGCGCCGTGCGAGCGCTCCACGCCGTGGCGAGGCACTCGGCGACGCCGGCCATGCTGCAGGAGATGGTCGCCGTCGGGGTGGTGGCCAAGCTGCTGCTGGTGCTGCAAATGGACGCCAGTGAGCGGTCCAGGGTCAGGGCCAGGGAGATGCTCAGGACGCACGCTAGGGTTTGGAAGGACGCGCCTTGCTTGCAAGCGCACTTGAAGGCGTCTTACCCTTGCTGATGTCAAGATCACATCGATCGTTCGTTGCTAAAAGGAGCATATGGTTTTGCTCAATTTCTCCTTTTAGGCTAGATTTGTGATTACATTTTGTTTCTAGTATCAATGTACAAATTATTGGGTTCTTAATTTCATTAGAATTACAAGTATATATACAACTCTTCACATTAAGGGGGAAATGTTCTATTGATTGATCAACGTAGATCATTGTACTGGTGTACATTATTGGGAATAAATCAGGAGGATTTGCCTGCTCAACTCGAAGTGTTTATTTTATGTAGTTTGTGATAGCTTTTTGTTACCTCCATGGGATCATTCGTGCATATGATTAATTATATCCTCATCCAAATGCATGATTAGGCCAGGCAGTTTTAAGAAGTCATTTGCATTAAAAAAAAATTAAAGTAGCATGAGCGCCTCTAATTTCATTGCAGTAAGAGGAAAAGATTACAAAAAGATGTCGGTTGGACCGGTGAAGATAAAAAAAAACAAGGAAAACATGGATCAGCCCCTAAATTGGATTGAAAAAGTACACATTTGATACTTGTATTTTTAATTTGATCTGACTCACCTTCCGTACTATAAAACCATGCGTCTAACATCCTCTGCTAGTCTACTTGTAATAACACAACAAATTCCCCTGTCTTAAAGGTGGTTTTAGTGATGACATGGTGCCAACTCGATGACGCCGCCTCTACGTTCAAGCACGTCCCGCTCAAGCAACAATGCAAGAGTACGTTCAAACAGAGGGCTAGCAAACAAAGGGGGGCCGGCACAGGTGGCGGTAGGGAGTCTACCGAGGTGGGGCTGGCACATGTGGCGGGAGGGAGTCTATCGAGGGGCGGCACAGGTGGCGGGAGGGAGTCTGCTGAGGAGGGGGGCCGGCACAGGTGGCGGGAGTCTGCCGGGGGGCCGGCACAGGTGGCCTCAGGGAGTCTGCCAAGGGGGGGTCGGTTCCCTCGCACCACCAGCTGCATTATTGCCGTCCTATCGAGTCTAATCGAAACGCCGAAAGAAAAGGCCATGTCGTGCACCAGCAGTTGCGTTCTTCTCGGTATGGATGTTCGCAGATGCATGCATTTATCTCGCTATAAATTGAGAACACGAGGGGTTCCACAACCCGAAGAGAAAACGTTGAGCATACATATCCTCACTGAGCCGTCCAGCATTTCATATCGTCTTCCTCGTCTTGCTCATAATCTCTTCAGCGTTCGTCACTTCAGCAAAAGCCATGTCTCACGCGTCAAGCTCAGCGGTTCCCAATGTAGGGCGGGTAATTTGCCTTAACTGCC
The DNA here is from genome assembly GCA_036346355.1 of Rhipidocladum racemiflorum. Taxonomy (NCBI): domain Eukaryota; kingdom Viridiplantae; phylum Streptophyta; class Magnoliopsida; order Poales; family Poaceae; genus Rhipidocladum; species Rhipidocladum racemiflorum. Next base: position 31,262,252 of record CM070571.1, read on the forward strand.
ATGTGAAAGCTCAAGTGCTCTACTCCACCACTGCGGCAAATAAAGGACGGGCATTGTATAGATGCCATAATTTCTCTGTACGTCTAAATGTAATTCAATTTCTTCATGTTTTGATGGTTATTCTCCTGCTAGGGTTTGACATAACCATACTCACACTGTCGTGTAGTCTACCGGATGCCAATATTTTTAGTGGGCTGACCACTTGCATACATCGACGGAGCATCCTACTACTACAGTACCAGACAGGACGCTGCCCAGGGTAGAGGAGATGATGGACCTCGGGCAGGAACTTAGCAGGCTAACGTTACGTGAATTACCGCAAGCAGACATAGTACAGCCTGAACAAGAAGATGACCCTGAAGCTTATGATCGCTTCCTTCAGCGCGCCATAGAAGATAACCTCGAAGTTGTAGACCCTAATTTGGTTCTTCCAGTTGATTTCCAGAGCGATGATGATGGCAAACGTGACCGTTGGTAGTTTTTCGAAGATGAGGGTGTCGACATTAATAGTGATGATTCGGAAAAGTTCTAATGTTGTTATGTGTTGTATTATAATGCAGTTTGTACTATAATGAGGCTTTATGTTATGTTGACGAAGTTATTTGAAGTTATTTTTGGGGGTTGAATGGAGAAGATTTGTTATTTCGTGTATGGACTACCATATTCACCAAGAAAAGTCATTCAGTCTTGCGTCCTTTTGTATGTTAGCTGATAGGCTACAAAACTGAAAATGCTGATATGACAAATGGCTGAAAAAGGTGATATGCCAAAAGGTTGATATGACAAAAGGTTGAAAATGGTGATATGCCAAAAGGCTAATAAGGGTGATGTGACAACACGCTGAAAACACTGATATGACAAAATACAAAAAAAGCTGACATGACAAATCGCAAGTGGGGCCTGAATGCCTGCCTGCTCGCCAGTCCGCCACGTGGGCCGGTCGCCCGGCGAGTGGGGCCTGAATGCCAGCCTGGTCGCCAGGGCACCACGTGGGCCGGTCGCCCCACCACGAGTGGGGCGTGAATGCCCGCCTGCTCGCCTGGCTGCCACGTATGCTGATCGCCCGTGCGAGGGGCCTATATATACCTCACTCCATGACCAACGGTCTCACGGTCTTTCTGGCTCCTACGGACGTTGCTTTTTGTCCTTTCAACTCCTCCATCTGAAACCCTTGATCTTGCTCCAATGGCACAATCCTTCCCATCTTCCTCTGTCGACAGGGCTAGGGTGGCTGTGCTCTCCAGGATAGCGGCCGAGGGTTCCCTCCAACTCCGCCATGGAACCCTCGCACCGCGGTGCGAACCCTGGGAGATCATCGTCTTCACCTGGGGATTGCTGGCGGGCTTGGTGCCGCCCTTCTCTGAATTCTTCTTCACCGTTCTACACTTCTACGAAATCAGCCACCTTCACCTCACTCCCAACTCTGTCCTCACCCTCGCTATCTTTGCACACCTCTGGAGATGTTCGTAGGGGTAATGCCCAATCTTCCTCTCTTCCGGTACTTCTACACTCTTTGCGGCCTCGCCGATGGTGGGGCCGTGGGGAGTTGCTATTTTCGCCTCCGCGACGGGTCGGCTGCCTGCTACATTTCCTTCCAGGCGAAGTCAAACTGGAAGGCGTGGCGGAACGACTGGCTGTATGCTGGCGACAATAGCAGGATCGATGCTCTCGCAGTGCCCAGCGCGCCGACGGATGCCGGCGAGAGTTGGGGGTCGCTTGTCAAGGAGACAATAGTCATCCTGGCGGTGGCGGTCCGCGTCAACCGGCTGCAAGACACTGGCCTGACCGGGGCACTGGTAGTCCGGGACTTCGTTGGCCAGAGGATCAGCCCCCTTCGTCGACGCGTGCCGCCAAAGATGGCAAGATTCGGTGGATTTACGACTTGACCCGCACGCACCCGGGCCGTGAGTTTCCTAGTCTCCTTATGAATACGTATCTTATTTTGTGGTCGCCATCAACCAACAATCTTGTCTTCCTTTTTCGGCAGGTGAAGGGAACTTGGACGGTCCCGCCATCTCCAAATGGCTGACCGGACTGCTTCCGCCACTACTGGGCAGTCTGGATTTCCACACCGGGGTCCAGCCTCTCTGCCATCTAGAGTTCGCAAAGCGCCTCCGAATCATCAAGATGTTTCCTGCGATGGACTCCACCGGCTGTAACACCCCGGCATTTAATATGCCTGAATGCTACCAAATATAGGCTAAACAACATCTAAATACCATAAATTAAGCTAAATTACAGCAAAGGAGTAAATGCTAAAACCGAAAATTTCGGCAGCATCTCCTTTGTTTTTCCATGAATTGAAGCAACAATAATATGATCACAGGATATAGTATAAAGAATGACATCTAAATCATCAATAACAAGTGTTCTAGCAGCAGTATAAGCCTAGAATAAAGATTCCAACCATCTCATTAGCCAAACGAAGTAAAAGAGGAAACCAAGCACACAAATTAACCATTGCACCAAGTTGCATGGCACTACTCTAATTATCATGACCAAGATGAATAAATTGTCTATAAGTGTGGAGCTACGTGTAGATGTGTAGCTAATGCCATTCCCCGTATGCCGGTTTCATGGTACCTAAAACAACAAGAAAGCACAAGCGTGAGTTCAACACTCAGCAAGTATATTACAATGGTACAAAAGAACAATTACATGGCTACAATAACTCACATCATGACTATCATCTCATTCATGATCACATATCATTATCATCATCATTATGTATGCAATGCGATGCGATGCTCATGTCTCCTTAGAAACTCATACCGGTATGGTTGAGTACACACCCGTCGGTGTGCACCCTCTCCCCCCTTCCATCCCGAAGATGGAGGGTGCCTACTCCTCGCTTTCATACACCGCGGTGGATGGAATCACGATGTAGGACTTACTCATTAGCTCTCCGGAATAGTCATAACTTTCTCACCGACCTTCCCCGGACTAGTTATGATTTTCTCACCGCCCGGGCCATGTATCATGCCATGTATGCAAACATGCCAACATCATAAATAACTTGTACATTAACACATGGCATCATAACATAATAAGCATATTCATCATATCAATGGCAATCATTAAAGCATGGCATGTGAACATATCATATATTAAATTTCAATCTCAACCAATCTAGCAAACTACAACCCGCTACCCATTCCAATACACTTGCCTCAACCACGGGCAACGGATTGGCGAGAAGTAGAAGGCACTCCTGGGGTCACACCACCTGCACATAGGTACCACACACTCACAACCATGTCCACAAAATAGTACGCAAACCCTCTTCTACCCCGACATCGCAAACTACTCGCAAAACCCAAAAACAGAGGTTCTGTCCCGTCGGGACAGCAGCCTTCCAAAAGGCATAACTCGGGTTCTAAGACTCCAAATCAATTAAACGAGTACATCCTCGCGTAGCTTAGGAAATTTCCTAACTTTTTCTAAGTATACGGAAAGACTGATTCGGACTCTAAAGTGGTTTAATCTACAGAATACCGTGATCTGTTCCAATCACGTCACAGCTTTTTAACCCGTTCGATTAGAACATCCTTAAACAACCGGCAAGGTTTCTTTTGATTTCAATCGACTAAATAAAAACCAATAAGACCAACCAAAACCGACCGGTAGAACTGTGAAAAGCATCCGAAGGAAACCACCATCAACTCTTCTATTTGTCTCCAGTCAACTACCCGATCTTACGATAGAAAAGGTAAACACTCTTTCCCCACAAGGGGTTAATAGTTCTTCGGTGATGGCTTAACCGGCCATACCGTCAAACCACACCCTTACTATGAACAAAAGTGGTGACCGAAACCCTTCGGCATCACAACCCCACTATATCACAAATAACAAGAACAATTCAATCATTTATCTCATAGACATAGCAATATGCATTATCAAATGAAGCATTCAACATCAAAGCTTAAATACAACATTTAAGTGTAAAGAAACGATACCCAACGGATCTCCTCCCGGTTCGCGCGATCTCCTTCCTCGCTCCAAATCCACTGGATCTCCTCGTCGCGGAGCGCCCCAATGGATGTATCTTCGGGTTGGTGAGGTGGAGAACTCCCCTAGGGGCAGCAAGGGAGGTGGAGAGGTGGTGGAGGGGGTGGTGGCACAATGGGGAGAGGAGAGGCGCATGGGGGTGGCGGCTAGGAGGTGGAAGGGAGGGGAAACCCTAAGGCTAGGGGGCGCCCAAGAGGGCTAGGGGCGCACTTAAGGGCTGGAGTAGGCCCCGAACCAGGTCTCCTACTCCTAAATGGACACAAACTCCTCCCCACCAAGGCCCACGGCCCTTTCTCCTAGGCCCAAACTCCCCTAGAAAGGCCCAACAACAAAAAGATCCAATACACTTCAAAAGGAAAAGCGATTACTAGCAACCACCAAGTGGTTCACTAATAATTTAATCAACCCTACTGAGGAACACCTCAACGACACAATTCTCTAAGAAGGTTTGCATTGAGTCATACACAACCTTCCACTCAAATGACCACGACAAAGAGTACAATCATTGAGTGAGCTCAACCATAAACATGAACCCAATTGGTCCACATACAATAACTCAAACCCCAAAGCGTTAAAACCACTTTGGAAAGGATCCGGCAACATCCAAAGAGCACACATTTTATTTTTCTAAACCAAATCGCAAAGAAAACTCAAACCTCTAACACCACAGCCAAAATACCACAATTTATTCATTCTCTCTTTTCATACTAGGAAGAAATGGAAATCTCGATACATGACAAGAATGCACACTTTTTAAGAGCACTCCGGATTAGTCATATATCCATATATGACTTTCTCACCGACCTGGCTCATCGACTCCTTTGTGATTAAATATGCATAAACAATGTCTCGTTTTCCTTTTCATCATTCATTCATCATGTAACAACGGTACCGAATAGTCATTCACCAAATGACTTCTTCCTCAGTATCAAATAATGGAAACACAATTAACATCGAAGGTTGCGGAAATTCATATAGACTATGCCCTGCAGCGTTGCCAGCCCGCGGTCCCTTCATAATCATGGACTCGGCCTCTGCTGACGATCGGAGCGGCGGTAAGCACCCGGTCCCTCCGGATGCCTCGGGTGCTATCCCGAAAAGGCCTCGCACCGAGGACCAGACCCCGCCGCCACCGACTCTGCCACAGCTCGAAGCGCGTCATTAGAGGCGGCGTCTTCATCTGCGGTGATAACGTCCGCTGCTCGGGATTCGACACCGGCTCCACCGACGCCAACTCCTTTGGTGCCGTCCTCGTCGGTGCCAACTCCATCGGCATCCGCTCTGCCCACGCCAACTCATCCGGTGCCGACCACATCGGCACCAAGGCTCACTGCCATCGCCCGCCAGGGTGTGCTCACGCTGCCAACGGCTGCATTCAGCTTTCGGTCACCTCCGAAGGCGGCCGCCCAAGGTGATCCACCCGGCGCCTCTTAAACCGCCCAAGTGGACGTCATTAGTGCCAGCACTTCTGCCAGCCCGCTTCGGTCATCCCCAACGCTTCAACCTCCCGCCTGGTCACGCTGCTTGCCGAACTTGGTGAGGCGCACGCAGCCTCAAGAGCCCTCCTCACGGTGGCCATCCAGCACGAAGCGCAACTGGCCGAACATATCGTGGCGCTGCGCGAGGAGAAGGAGAAAGCGGAGGCACTGCTAGCCCAGGAGAGGGTGACTGGGGCAGCCCTGCTCACGCAAGCGCAGGAGGCCAGGCGGCGCAGGAGGAGGCGGTGGGGGAGCTGCGTCGCACGCTGCACAACCTCACCATCATGCTCGAACCAGCTTACCAGCGCATGGCGAGATGCCTAGGGCCACTTGGGGTGTCCCTTCGCGAGCCGATCGAGCCATCGGCCCTGCAGTACGCCCATAGCATTACTCGGGTCGCCGAGGCACTCAGCGGCTTGCCAACCGCCTTGGCCGCTCGCTCCGCCCGAGAAGGGCAGGAAGTCGCGGTTGCCACTGCGACGTTCATGCTGGCCTGCTGCGCTAGCTGTGACGCCTCATTCGATCCGATGGTTGTCGCCACCGGTATTGAGGGAGACGAGGCCCAGGTGCACGCGCGTGTGCGCGAGGCGGCGGCGCACGTGGCCGAGCTGATGGAGGTTCAAGACCCGGACATCGCCGCCGCACTGCCGAAGGACGAGGCCGAGGACACCGCAGGGCAGATCCAAATCATCGACGACGAGTGACTGTCGGGGCCACCACCTTTATTTTTGTTCACTTCTTTTGCTTGTTTTTTTGTACGCGAAAGACTACATGAGTAGTCTCAGTGAAATTAGCACTTAGTCCGTTGACCACGAGTTTTCTCATCCCCTTCAGTTGCATTGTGAAGAAGCTCCATAAAGTACTCAGCTTTAACTCCACCCTAGTAATATGACAGCTCGCGCTACGGGTAGGCATGTCATAAACAAAAGCATCCATAAAAATGAGATAAAATAGACCACGCAAATTGAACCGTTCCATTGCACGACATAGAAAAAAGTGTAAACATGCATGACGCGTACATCACGGACTAGTGCACAACTGCAGACAAAATTAACACAAGGATAACTACATACATCATCTTTTCTAACCACTTTATGTGATCTAAAATGCGCTCCACCTTAAACGTTAGCATGTTAAGTTTTTGCTCGACGTCCATTCTCTGCTCTACCCTAGCCAGCGTCCTCTCTGGTACTGTGGTGGTAGGATGCTCCCTCGGTGTATTCAAGTTGTCTGCCCACTGAAAATATTGGCATCCTATAGACTACATGACGGTGCGAACATGCTTATATTATTACCAACTCGCACAGGAGAGTAATCATCGAAAAACCTGAAGTAATTGAAATATATTTTGACTTACAGAGAAATTAGGGCACTTATAAAACACCAGACCATTATTTGTCGGAGTGGTAGAGTACAACACATTAGCTTCTACGTGGCAATTAGGGCAATTGACCCGCCTTGCATTGGCAAGCGCAAGGGCCCTCCGATTCGCTGAGCTTGAGGTTTGAGACATGACCTTAACAAAAGTGACGAAGTGGGATGACGAAGAAGAAGTTTTCAGCAAGAGGAAGAAGATGATATGAAAATGCTCAGTGTGGAATGAATGTACTGGGTGCCTCCGTATTTATAGCAACCAACATGTTGTCTAAGTGGCCTATCAAAGCTGCTACCAGTGTGTTCAATTCGAGCTAATAAATTAGTAGCCAGCGTGTTGTCATTTTACTCTGACAAAGCTGGGCGTGCGTGTTGTCATCTTTTCCAGCTTTTTGTCAAATCAGTTTTTCCAACGTGTTGTTATATCAACTATTTCAGCTTTTGTCATATCAGCTTTTGCAACCTTATGTCATATCACCTTTTTCAGCTTTTGTCATCCGCAAAACTGTAGAAAGCATTCTAGCTGACCTTGTCGCTTTGCCTCGAGGTAGCTAGTGCTTTGTCGCTTGGTGGTGTGCAGAGTGTTGTCCAATCAGTCGCTTTTACTTTCTCAAAAGATGTGAAAACACAACACAGCCACATCTGCTTTTCCAACCTACTGTATGCACGACACAGCAGTGGCGTGTTATAAATGAAAGCATCCATCACCTTTGGTGAAGCGTGATAGCTTGTGCAGCTTTTCCGAAGCGTGACAGCTCGTGCAGCTTTCACAAAGCGTGACAGTCATTGCAGCTTTCATAAAGCATGACAGTCATTGCAGCTTTCATCATGGGTGACAGCCATACTCCAGTTATGTGGAGAAGCCCCTCACCAGCATTGCAAAAACCGGCCGAGGGAGTGATAGACATCCACTACCGCCATACCAGCAATAAACTTCAGCCGACTCTCTCCTATGGCTGGTGGCTGGTTATTTAAACCCCAGTGGTCACCTCCCAATAATCACACGAAGCAAGCAATCCAAACCACGAAGCACAAGTTCGCCAGCCAACCAACCGGTGCCAATGGAGTTCCCCTCGCCCCCAAGGCACAGCTTTGTCGAATCCATCCCCGAAGGCACAGAGGTCCCCATGTGCCTATGCGGGGATCCTTGCCGCTTCCGGCAATCTGTAGACAACTCATACACCTACGGTATGAGGTACTGGAGCTGCCGCAACCACGACTCCGAGCCAATGCTGGGGATGCGGATGCGGCGGAGAAGCCCGGTATGTTCGTACCCGCATTTGGTGTTGCATCAAACCGTGCAAACCTTAATACTGTTATACCATCTGTTGCCAACTGTAGCCTCCATTATGCGAGTTCATCAAATTCTACGACGCGGAGCAGACTCCTGAAATAGATATGATGAGGAATTGGGAGTACTCGCATCGTAGAGCTATGGTACCGTAGTAGTGCCATGAGCAGGAGGAGGAGGAGAAGCATATGAAGGCTGCCGAAGAAATGCGTGCATAGAGGGAGGCCGAACGGCAGCGCCTGGCGGCCGAGCGGGAGCCCGAGCGTGAGAGGAAGCACGAGAGGGCGGCTAGGGCCAGGGCGGCAGGCACCGATGGGTTGCGCAAGGGGAAATATCCAGGGTGCACTCAGTAGTTTAGCAGAAGGGCCCTTGTTGTTTCGTTTACCTTAGGCATGTTAACTTTAAGACATTATTTCTGCATTTTCTATGCTGTAATGTTATGTTGTTGCCGTTATTTCGTTCACTAGAAGGGCTCTGCGTTGCAATGTCGTAATTTCTGTCTCAATAAGCTAAACTATTCATAACATGAGTTGTTGTCGACTATACTTAGGGTTATTGCACTATACTTACCGAAATTTGATTTTTCAAATACATGTTAAACATTATTTTATGTTTCGGGGAAGAATAAACAAATTTATAAATTTCGGGTATGACTGAGATTTCTGTAAATATACGAATATGTTGTTCAGATTTGTAAACATGTGTGACAATTTGTATAGTATTCCAGACTATTTCATTTTGCGATAAAAAAATACGGTGTATTCTATTTTATATATATATATATATATATATATATATATATATGAGGATAGCTAGTGTACTATCGATAGTACAGATCATCTATGCTATAGGGTTGTCTTTGCAAAATTCAAAGACGAAACTATTGATCCAAACCGTGCATTCTGTTCATCTAATTGAAATCTCACTACCCACCAAATTTTATATATTTTGAACTTTTTCTCCTATTTATTTTGTATTTTTAAAAAACAGCTTCATTGGACGCCCCACAACTAATTAGATCGTGAATTTTTAAAAATACAAAATAAATAGGAGAAAAAGTTCAAAATATATAAAATTTGATGGGTAGTGAGATTTCAATGAGATGATCAAAATGCACGGTTTGGATCAACAGTTTCGTCTTCGAATTTTGCAAATACAACCCTATAGCACGGAGGATCTGTGCTATCGATAGCACATTAGCAATCCTCTCTCTCTCTTTATATATATATATATATATATATATATATATATATATATATATATATATATATATATATATATATATATATATATATAGACACATACAGTTGACTAGGGTCTTGCTCTTGGGAGACATGGCTGCATGAGTGCGCATGTGCTATCAAAGCATCAAGCAGATCATCCATCGAAGCATGCATGTGGCCCTGTATTCGCTAGGTCGTATTGCAAATACACCTCACCCTGTATTCGCTCTATGAGGTAGCGAATACACCCTGTATAAGCTACCTCATGCTGCAGATACGCGTAATCGCTATTTCATGTGGCAAATACACGTACTGTATTCGCGATTTCATGTGGCAAATAAATGTTTTCGCGAAATAGTACAGCGAATACAGGTGGTTTTTTGGCAAATACGATCAACTGTTGTATAGAATTGAAAATACGGGCACTGTTTTGTATATAATTCAAAATTCCCCTTTCCAATCAGATACATTGGTGCAATACTATCTCGCATGATATATTTGAATAGATTGTGGTAAAAATATAATTCCTACATATTACACGTGGTGGATTTTGCTAAGATCATGTTTAATAAATTAATTATCGAGCAATAACGAGACCAAGGTAGGGGATCAAGCAAAACTGTTGTTATGTATATTACTCTAAAAAATGATGTTATCTAATTACATTGATCAGAAGTTTAGAACTAGTTCAAATTTCTCTTTTTTTTTTCCATTTGTAAAGTGTAGAATCACATCAACTCATTTCTATACAAGATACATATGTGTTTTCCTAACTATATTGCTAGTCAAGAAACTGAAAAAAAAAATTATGCAAAAACTTTTCCAAACTTCAAAAGCTTAGGCATGCCTACGCCATTAAAGAAAAATATGATGTGATTTTTAAATCATGTATTGGATATAGAGTCTGTATTTTAAAACTATTATATTGTTATGATGTTGTGCACGCTTTATCTAGAATTTTCTCCTAATATATGACATAAAAAATCCCCCTTGTCCTTCATTCAGCATATGTATATAGTTGAAACTGAACTGTGTGAATGAATTGATCAGTGGCCGAACCTTCTATTGATTAGAGGGATACTATATTCGAATTTATGACAATTGGGTGTACTGCTGCTTTTGCTCCATGACCGCAATACCACCTGAAGAAAGTAGCATATACACCTTTTGTCACGTCTCAATTTTCTCATTAACCATTGTTGCTTCTAGATCGATGACTTGAAGCAGCCGCACACACAAAAAAAAATATTGCTATTCCTGTCATATAAGAGTTACTGAATCAGAATCAGGCAGAAACTAAATACTAAGTCACATTTGGCTCGACCATGACCTTTTCCTTATATTTGGAGGGAAAACAAAACACAGCTGAATCTGTCTGCTGCTCTCTTTCTTTAGTTCGCTCATCGAAGGTAGCCAAAAGTCCTCTAAAAAGGCAATTAAAAATTGCACAAGAAATGTTAGATTTGTTGGCTTGAAAGAACCACATATATATGATATGATCGATGATGTGTTGGTCAAAACTCAAAAACTGCACGTCAAATGCTTAGCGCAGAAATGTTCTCCGATGGTTTCTTACCGAATCCAACCGCAATTCGAGGCACTAGCTAGCTAGCTGTCAGTTTAGGCAAGTTCAATGCTCATACGTACGTATGAACTATGAACAGATCAAACCAAAGCTGAAGGCTAAGAAGAAATTGCAAGTTACTCTTGCGATTGTTGTGTGTCGACAGCCGACAAAGGACTTGAAAACCAGGCATACATGTAAGATTTGTTCAAGAGTTGTGTAGATGATAAATAGTCAAATGTTTATCCTGCAGAAGCTAGTTTTTTGTGGCCAGGAGGACAACTACACGAAGACAATTCAGAACTAGCACATTAACATTAGATAGATCCCAGCTTTTCAGTAATCCTATCTCTATATGGTGCATAGATAGTACGTTAAAAATTAATTCCAGCTACTAGTTTGACCTTTCGTTCGGCTTTGATTCTTTGCATGCACTCCGAAAGCTAAACCAGTTCAACAGCTTTGTACACTCTGCTTGCATATTGTAATTGTATCTACGACACCTTCCCTCTCTCTCTCTCTCTCTCTCTCTCTCTCTCTCTCTCTCTCTCTCTCTCTCTCTGAACATGATCCGGATCAAAACAAGTCAAATCTATCCAGCAAATTTCAACAGACACTACTACAGAAATGCTTATATTAGACGCACTATCACAGACGGTTTTCAAAAACCGTCTGTAATATATGATATCACAGACGATTCTATAAACCAACCGTCAGTGAAATTATCACAAACCGTTATTAATAAAACCCGTCTGTGATTAGATAAATATCACAGACGGTTTTGTATTAAAACCGTCTGTGATATTATCACAAACGGTTCTATAAAAACACCGTCTGTGATATAAAGTAATATCACAGACGGTTTTACTATACAACCGTTTGTATAGTAACCACAGACGGGTTGTGTTTATAAACGTCTCTGATATTGCTTATATCACAGACGTTTTGTGTTGATAACCGTCAGGCAATCGCATTATAACATTTTGATGTTTTTATCGAACTACGTATTTTCATCGAAGGCCATAATTCGTTCATAGATAGGACGAAAAATGGTAACAACCATTTTATAACATAATGAAATTCGAAATTGCTAGTGATCGGACGTCAGTTTTTTTCGCAACATTTTCTTTGTACGTGTGAAACATTTGTCTTCGACAAACAGTAAAAAAATTGTTTCATACATTCAAAAAAAATCTTGCAATGCGTCCGAAAAAAAAACGAGAATCAGACGTCCGAGTGTAAGTTTCTCCCAATGAAATTTGATAACAACTGTAACAGCCATTTTATAACATAAAACATTTCATTACATTACTACATTATATATATATATTATTACTTATAAATTAAAATATTCATCGTCGTCCGGAGGAGGTGGCGAGCTGCCATCGTCGTCGTCATCGCTCCCCGGTGGGCTGCCATCGTCGTCGTCGTCGCGCCACGGTGGGCTACCGTCGTCGCTATCGCTATCCGAGCCCCCCGAGTGCATGACGTGGTCGTCTTCCTCTGACTCTTCCTCGTCCTCCTCCCGCTCCTCCTCCTCCTCCTCCTCGTCCTCCTCCCGCTCCTCCTCCTCCTCTTCCCGCTTGCGTTTCCTGCATAGCGGCGACGGGGGGAGGTGATGGTGGAGCGGCGCCGGGGGAGCTTGCGGAAGGAGGTGATGGTGGAGGCGACGCCGGGGAGGTGATGGTGGAAGCGGCGGCCGGGGAGGTGATGGTGGAGGCGACGCCGACGAAGGAGAGCTTCGCGGCATTCCATTATCAGTAATGTACGTGTTGATCGAATTCGATCAATAGCGGTGATTTTATAGGTGGCCGGAATTGAAGACGAAGCGAGAAACGAAGAGTTCTCATTCAAAGGCGCGCAAGAAACGAAGAGACGAAGACGGACCGTCGCTATCACGCATTTATTCTATAAACAAACCGATTGTTGACTATCACACACCATTCCTCGCGCCTTCACGGACGGTTTTTAAAATAACCGTCATGATATACCTATATATCACGCAGGCGGTTTAGTTTACATAACCGTCAGAAATATCACCGACGGTTGGTACACATCGCCGTCTGTAATCTTACTATATTACAGACGGTTATTACATAGAACCGTCGTGATAAAGATTACACATCGCCGTCTGTAATCTTAGTATATTACAGACGGTTATTACATAGAACCGTCTGTGATAAAGCTTGCCTATATATAGGCCCGAGCGCAAGTTCGATGTTGTGGTCACCTGTTGGGATAGAATGCTAAGACCGTTATATCACCGACGGTTTGGCAATACAACCGTCTGTAAGCCTATATAATAGGTGATTCTTGTGATGTAATTAAGGTTAGTAATGGATAATTGCATTATATATATTAATTCAGATCTAAGGTTAGTATTGGATATAAAATTGCCTTATATATATTAATTCAATATCTAGCTTGGTTATGTAAGAAATTTAAGATTGTTTAGATCTAGCTTGTAGATCCATGTTTTCGTGGTGATAGTAATTGGACGTTATAATTGCAATATTATTTTGAAGCTCTAACTTGTTAAGGAAAGTGTACTTAATCGGTTGAAAAGAGAGTTCTAATTGGATCGAATATTACATGTGTAGCATAGATGGATCGAAGCTGGATGTACGCTGGGACCGTGCAGTGTGGAGTACATTAATGGCGTCTCCACTTTTAGAAGAGCTGCAGAGGAGGACATGTTTAATAAGGGAGTGCAAGATATGCCTTGTCCATGCATCGATTGCGAGAATATGATGATGTTTGAAACTCGGTAGCAGATCGAAGCACACTTGATTATGCGAGGTTTCAAAAGGGATATACATGTTGGACCAATCACGAAGAGCGAGAATATACAAGAAGCGTGTGGTACTGTTAACATCTTCGACGAAGTCAACGATATGCCGGGATGATCACATTGATTACGCTCCGACGAGGATATGTTGCATGATGACAATCTGGACCAGATCTTTGCGACGCAGAAGGGAACCGTGATGAAAGGGAATATGAAAAATTCGTGGGTTTGATGGAGGACTCGAAGAAACCTTTGTTTGCTGGTTGCAAGGTGAAATACACAAGGTTGTAAATGCAGGCTTGAACCGCTGAAATTGAAGGCAAGCAATGGTTGGTCGATAAGAGTTTCACAAAGCGCTTTTACGTCTATTGGCGGACATGCTTCCAGAGGGAAGCGAGTTGCCGACAACAACCTACAAAGCCAAGAAGGTTCTTTGTCCCTTGGGAATGGAGGTAGAAAGAATACATGCATGTCCGAACGATTGTATCCTATACCGCAAAGAGTATGCAAACTTGCATGTATGTCCGGTGTGCAACGCATCCCGGTACAAGCGTAAGAGTCATTCAAATGAGGAGGTGAAGAAAGGAAGTCCTGCTAAGATGGCATGGTATCTGCCTCTAATTCCCCGATTGAAGCGTTTGTTTGCTAACCCAAAGGAGGCCAAACTGCTGTGTTGGCATTCCGAGAAGCGTAAGAACGATGGAATGCTAAGACACCCTGCTGACTCCACCCAGTGGAGAAACATCGATAGGAGGTATGAAGAATTCGCTGCAGAGATGAGGAATATAAGGTTTGGACTGAGTACAGATGGAATGAATCCTTTCGGTAACATGAGCAGCCGGCATAGCACTTGGCCCGTGAATCTCTGTATCTACAACCTTCCTCCTTGGTTGTGTATGAAGCGAAAGTACATTTTATTGTCTGTGCTTATCCAAGGACCGAAACAACCTGGGAACGATATTGATGTGTACCTAGCTCCATTGGTGGAAGATCTAAAAACATTGTGGGTTCCTGGGGTACAGGTTTGGGATGCATACAAACGAGAGAACTTCACTTTACACTGCTTGTTGTTCTGCACCATAAATGATTACCTGCACTTGCTAACTGTCGGGCGTAGTACAAAAGGTGCCAAGGCTTGCACTCACCGCCTAGACGATCTTGAGAGTGTGTGGTGAATCACTCGCGTAAAACCGTGTACATGCGTCACCGTAGGTTCCTTGGGAGGAAACACCCATACCGCAAGATGAAGAGACTATTCGATGGGACGAACGAAACGGTTCAACTCCAAGGACTTTTAAGCGGGAGAGATGTTCATGATTTTGTAAAGGATTTGGATGTTACGTATGGAAAGGGACGTAAAGCAAGGTCGACCCGTGAGAAGAGCTTGTGGAAGAAGAGATCAATCTTTTGGGACCTACCTTACTGGGAGCACCTAGAAGTTCGCCATCGCATCGATGTTATGCACGTGGAGAAGAATGTCTGTGATAGCCTGATTGGTCTCCTACTAAACATTAAGGGCAAAACAAAGGATGGTATCAACGTACGACTTGACTTAGTCGATATGGGCATAAGACCTGAGTTAGCACCAAAAGAGACCGTTAAAGGTGGTACGTATTGCGAACCAGCTTGTTACACTCTGTCAAAGGCCGAAAGAACTGAACTTTGCCAGTGCTTGCATGGTGTGAAAGTTCCGTCCGGCTACTCGTCCAACATGATGAGACTTGTTTCAATGCAAGATTTAAAATTAATTGGCATGAAGTCTCATGATTGTCATGTGTTGATGACACAAATGCTCCCAATTGCAATTAGAAGTATTTTGCCAATAAAGGTCCGAGAGACAATCACGAGGCTGTGTTATTTATTTAACACAATAGCTAAGAAATTAATCTATACCGAAGGAATAGATGGTCTGCATTCTGAGGTGGTGATGACTCTATGTAATCTTGAGATGTATTTCCCTCCGTCATTTTTCGATATCATGGTCCATCTCATTGTTCACCTTGTAATAGAGATAAAGATGTGCGGGCCTGTGTTCCTACGTAGCATGTACCCGTTCGAGAGGTATATGGGAATTCTTAAGTCTTATGTACTAAATCGATCTCGTCAGGAGGGTAGCATTGTCGAAGGTTATGCAACCGAAGAGGTCGTCGAGTTCTGCGTCGATTACATGGCTCAGGCCCAACCAATAGGTGTGCCTCGATCTCGCCATGAGGAGGCTCCAGGTATCGGGACCATCGGAAGGAAAGCAATCACACTGATCGATTCGTGTGCCCAAGCCCATTTCACTGGTTCTACAACACATGATCGTAGTGTCCCCGCACATCGCCGAGCACAAGCAATGGCTAAGGCAAGAGAATCCATCACGACATGAGTCTTGGATCATAAGACAACATAACCTTGATTCAACAATTGGTTCAAAGAGCGACCCATCACTTTGGGAGCTCGTCATATGACACCCTGAAATGGTTGGCAAAAGGCCCGGCTTTACAGGTTGTCACGTGGAAAGGATACGACTTAAATGGATACACATTTTACACGATAGATCAGGATTTGAAGAGCACAAACCCGAGCAGCGGGGTCCGCATAGATGCGTTCGATCACTGGTCAACGAGGAGCTCCTACTATGGGTTCATAGAGGAGATTTGGGAGCTTGACTATGTACTTTTCAAGATCCCACTATTTCGGTGTCGTTGGGTCCACCTCCAAAGACGTGAAGGTTGACAAGTACGGCATCACCACTGTGGACCTCAAACGTGTCGGATACAAAGATGAACCATTCGTGCTCGCAAACCAAGTTGTTCAAGTCTTTTATGTTACCGATCCGTCTGACAAGAAGCGCCACGTAGTTGTTCAGTGGAAAAGGAGGATTGTCGGAGTTGAGAATGTAGTAGATGAGGAAGAGTACAATCAATTTGATGATTTGCCTCCTATCGGAAATGCCAAAGATGGTCCAAGAGGAACAAATTGACGAAGTCACCTATACACGCGTCGATCATTGTGAAGGGCTAATTTTCACCGTATAATTACAATGTTAATTTGTAAGCGAGGACCATGCATGTATGGATAATAAAGTAATATTTCTGTACTTATGTTAGTGCACACGTGGTTGTAGAATAGTAGGCCATAGTAATTGTAGCCGTCGAATGGATAGTGGAACGGTGTGTACGGGCATGTACACACCCTTAGGGCACCCTTGTGGCTGTGCATGGTGGTTTGTTAGTAACCAAGCTTCAGTAAACTTGCGGACATCACAGGTAGGGTTGAGCCACGGAGGTAGCCGCTTCTTTTCTTCATGGTGTTTAAATTACGTACCTAGTAGTGAGCTAGCTAAGGTCAAGATGAACGTCCAAGAGCGAACTACCTAAAGTCACCTAAGTTGTATGCTTTGAAGCTCAATGCATGAGTATATATCTTGTAGAGGAATGGTGGGCATTATCACGAGATGGTTCTAAACTATCCATAGATTTATTTCTCGCTTCTTTTCTTCATGGAGTTTAAATTATGTACCCTAGCAGTCTCATGAAGCTCAACTTGCATGAGTATATATACTGTAGAGGAATGGTGGGCCGTATCACAGATGGTTCTAAACTATCCATAGATTTATTTCTGCTTCTTTTCTTCATGGAGTTTAAATTATGTACCCTAGCAGTCTCATGAAGCTCAACTTGCATGAGTATATATACTGTAGAGGAATGGTGGGCCGTATCACAGATGGTTCTAAACTATCCATAGATTTATTTCTGCTTCTTTTCTTCATGGAGTTTAAATTATGTACCCTAGCAGTCTCATGAAGCTCAACTTGCATGAGTGTATATACTGTAGAGGTATGGTGGGCCGTATCACAGATGGTTCTAAACTATCCATAGATTTATTTCTGCTTCTTTTCTTCATGGAGTTTAAATTATGTCAACTTGCATGAGTATATATACTCCAGAGGAATGGTGGGCCGTATCACAGACGGTTCTAAACTAGAACCGTCATGATATATAACTCTTCTGACGGTTCTATACCAGAACCGTCTGTGATATATAATAACACAGACGGTTCTATACCAGAACCGTCTGCAATATATAGTAACACAGACGATTCTACACCATAACCGTCTGTAATATTACTCTATTACAGACGGTTTTATTTAATACCCGTCTGCATATTAATATCACAGACGGTTCTAGTTTAGAACCGTCTGTGATATTCAAACCCTATAAAACTTCTTCACTTGAAACGTTTTCTACCGGACTTCAAACGACGCACACTTCAAACCCTAACGGCGCCGCCGCTTCCTCGAGCCCCGCCGCCTCCGTTGCGCCGCCGCCTCCTGAGCCCCGCCGCCGCAGCCTCCCGAGCCCACCGCCGCCCGAGCACGCCGATGGAGACCGGAGCCGCCTCCCGAGCCCCGACGCCGCCTCCCGAGGCTCCGCCAACTGCGCCTCCTCCTCCCCCGACGGCTGCGCCTCCTCCACCCCCGGCGACGTCTGCTCCTCCCCCACAAGGTAAATGAGTAATGCTCCTCCCCCACAAGGTAAAAAACTGTTTGAATGTTTGGTATCGTCGTCTGGGCGCTAAAAATCTGGGAATCACTGCTTTTTTATTTTCGGTTTTGTGCTGGCTCTGGAGGAGTCCTTGTGGCTATCTGAGAATGAATGTATTGAACTTGTGCTTGATACTATCCAGTTTCTATATAAAGGAACTGGGACATCTTTTTTGATGTCCTCTTGATCTAAAAAAAAAAAACAAGGTAAAAGACTAAATGAGAGAATGAATGAATGGGCAAAACCGCAAATGAATGAATGAATTGTTGGTAGCTCAGCTCCTGTATGTATATATGTATGTATTGTTTCGTGTGTTAATTATCGTCATGAATGAATGAATGAATGAATGGGCAAAACCGCAAAAGTAAGGTGGAAAAAAGAAGAAGAGGAGGAAGAAGAATGTATGATGGATGCATCATACATTCTTTCGAGTAGTAGTATGTTGCACTTATATATTGTCATGGTTTGCAAAATTTGGCGATGCGCGTAGTAGCCTTTTAAGGCAATGCATTGTGGAAGGGAGGGATTGGACACAACTTGTGGGCTTGTGCTTCTGCTGCTCTGCTGTGCTGTAATCTCTTAGCTTAGGATAATCATCGGGAGCCGGGACGAGGAGGGAGGGACGTCTCGGTGGCAAACCAACCTTTCTATTTTGCTATGATCGTGTCGTGTGTCTGCGTTTGGTTGGTGCACTCACTCCCTTCTTTTAGATCCTGGACGGCAGCATTCCATCACCCACAATTTTGTTAATCCCTTCTGAGTCTAGACGCAAAATCACATTGTTGGGAATTTTATTACTCCCTCTAGATACAAAATAAAGTCGTTTTAGACTAAAACTTCCAGTGCCAATATATATTTGTATGGATGTATTAAAATATTGAAATAATGTTTGCACCAGTATGTTCTAGATCAAGTGAATAGTTAGGTTCATTTATTTTATTTTTCTTTTCATAGTTCCCTCTCTCTCTCTCTCTCTCTCCTTTGTTCTTTACATCGGGCCCATGGTCGTGGGCGTCGGGTGGCAACTTCGGCTGCGCTCCGGCGGTGACGGATGTATTTGAATTTTGATTGGATATCGTCGGAATTTTGACCTGATCACCCACATTTCTTCTTTTCATGTGATGAACACATCCAAACAGTTCCCATCGAAATAATGATGGAATAACATTATTTCAATATTTTCTATCCACCTTAGGACCAACTGAAGGATCTGTTCAGCCGAGTCAAGTCAAACCAACTCGCGCTCCAAGAAAAGCAAACAAAAGGCCAACAGGCCGATATAGCATCACGGCGATCGATCCGAAAGATGGGTCCCCTACCGGATGTAAAAAGGTAGTGAATGCGTTACGAACAATGTGCGGTATAGTTGTTCGCGAACGGGTTCCCATCACAATTGTATCCTGGAAGTCACTGACTGACGAGGGCCGCAACGACCTGCTTACAGAAATCCTTTCCTCCTTCGATATCCCAGAAGAACTCGAGGCCCCGGTCGACGGCGGTATGCACCGCTAGTGGCGAGAAAGGCGTGGAAGACCTTTAAGAGCACACTTGTCTAGGAATACGTCATTAATGACATGACTCCCTACTCTCAGTACGGTTTCTTTTCTGAGTATTCATGGCGACGTTTTGTTTAGATGAAGACGTCAGATCGATTCGTGCTTGAAAGCGAAGCCCACAAGGCCTGCAGTAAGGAACACCCACCCCACAGACTCGGCACCGGCGCTACGGGGAAGAGGATGCAATGGGACAGGGAGGACGAGGGGACTCGCGCCATTTGAATCGATTGTTGACTAGCGCCCGTAGATCGGCTAAGAGCGAGGTCATGTGCCACACCATCGGCACCATATCCTTTACAAACCACTCGCGGACGAGGAAGTCCGCTAACGTTTGGTAAGATATCGAACCACCATTTTGGTACGTATTTAGTTCCTAACTTCATCGGTGAAATAACTTGTTGGGATCTTGCGGTAGAGTTGAGTGCACAATCTTCCGGTGGATCTTTTGTCCCGAACAGGAGAGAGATGCAATCTCCACTTCATTGGGAAACAAGGAACACAATGGTCGAACGCGAGGCAAAGTGGTTTTCGTTCCCTGGAAGACGGGCTTCGAAGACACCGACATGTACCGGAGTAAGAAGAGAGGTAGAGACGAGCGTGAGAAAAAGATCGTGAAGGATCTTGAGGACAGGCTGAGAGAAGAATTCAATGGTAAGATAAGAAGCCTCGAGGAAAGGCTCAATGCTCAAAACACAAATCCTGTGCAAGACCTAGGGTTTAGCCCCACTACACGTAAGAGCAGCTGTGCGTCCGCCCCTGACCAGGGTAAACACCCCGGCAGATTCCCTGTCTGTGACATCAAGGTATACTAAGTATGATCCCTTGAATGCTCCATAGATATATCTTTTGGCACATTAGCTAATTGGGTACCGTTGTGTAGGAGCCCACGGTGCAATCTCCAGGTGAGAGTTGCCAATTGCTCCCTTCCTATACAGTCGCTTGGGGCCTCGCGTATCCATCCATTGAAGGGGCGATGGTGCACGGTACCTGCTAGCGCGGGTTTCACGAAGGTCAATGTGGACGGCGTTCATGACATTTTCAAGATCATCACACTACAATTGCCTCCAAATGACGAAGCTTGAGACACTGGGGATGTCATCGGCACATTCATCCAAAGGCCCAAGAAATGACATATCTCTAGACATCCATCCTCCACCGTAAGTACCTCTACTTCCTCCGCCGAGAAGTTGATCCAATTCCCCAAATCAGTTATCGTGCCCTCCCACCCAAAAACATTGACCATGAGTTTGATATTGACTTTGACTTTGATTGCTCTCTACTCCCTCGTCTCCCGAAGATTTCCGTTCCAACAAAGAAAGGGAAGGGCAAATCGAAAAAAGATAGCGAAGGCCTTGGAGTACTATCCGATGGCCCCGCTGGGCCGGGTATTCAAGCTAGGAGAGCCTTTATTAACGGAAGATCGCATCAAGACATTGACTTACTGCTGCAAAGCCTGCATACATACTACATGAGAGAAGCTAACAAGCCAGGAGAACGAGCGTACAACAAGTATCATGGTCCGCTACAAGCCTAAGCATCTTCAACGAGTCGGCGGGGGCTACTTCGCGGTCGGCTTCCAGGACCTGTTCGATCTCTTCAACCTCGACGCCCTCGACGCCTCGCTCTTAAGATGCTGGACATTGTGAGTGTGTCTTCCCTGTAATACGGATAAATGTCATATATATATATATATATATATATTTTAAGTGACACTTTGCCTAACTTTTGTATATATAGATTCATGATACGCGAAGCGAGAGCGAACAATACATCGGTGGGTTTCCTCGACCCACTCTTAGTCTCATGACCAACAATGAACCAAGATGCAAAAGCGGTAGAGGAATACGTGCGACATGCCTTGGATGCTCGGAAAGATAAAAGCTTCATACTTTTACCCTTTAACCCAGGGTAAGTCTTTGCCCGACTTGGTATACTCTCATTTGTAATGTGCACACAATACTTTGGTGCTAATTGACCATGGCAACATACCTATGCAGGTTTCACTTGGTTCTAATTGTAATTCATCTGGCCAAGAACCGGGTTATTTACGTTGATTCCTCACATACCGGCAACCACGACTTGAACCCTATCGCACGGTTAATCACCAGGTAACCACGTTGTTTAAGGAGCTTGTTGCTCCTGGAATAGCTGAGGCTAACCTTTCGAAATCACGTAGGACGGTCAAAGCTTTGCGAGATCCTTCTGTTCAAGGCGAGGATAAGGCGTTGCAGCACGATTTCAAGTTTCCGGTATCCTCTATACAGTATAATCCTATTTCAAACTCCGTAGCCATGATTCTCGAACTAAGCAATTCTATTTTTCCAGTGCCACCAACAAGGACAGGGCAATAACCGATGTGGATTTTACGTTTGCCATAACATGCATCTCCTCGTCAATGCAACACAAATGAGTAACGATAAAACTTCGTTGCAAGACAAGGATCTGGCGTCCCTTCGAGGAAAACTTTGTTTTTTTCTAGTCACTGAAGTCATTAGTAAAAAAGGCGAGTTCTACGCAGGTGCCTAACTGCAAGAGTTAGGTTTATCTCTGTATTGCCACTTGTACTATCATTCTAATTTTCCAGTTTATTTGCTGAAATGGATGTACGGATAGTGCTTGTGATGATCTGTGATCGCTGAAATGGATGTAATGTCTCTGTCTCTGATGAACTGTGAAATGGATGTAATGATGCTTGTAATGTCTTGATGATATTCGATGAAATGGATGTAATAATGCTTCTGTGCTGATCTTCAGTTGATGGGCATGAAGGGAGTCAACATATCTCATATCAAGAGCCATCTTCATGTAATACATAGGATTTTCCAAGTATACATATGCCATACTATATCTTACCACTAGTGCGGACATATATCTTGCCGTATATCTGTGCTTTCTTTTTCAGATACATATCCCTAATAGGTCACTAGTGTGCAACCTTCTTCTTTTTTCTAAAAAATGTTGAAGTCTATGCTTTTCTTCTAGTGCCTAATCCCTGCTCTTGCACGATCAAATACAAAGGAAATAGAGAAGGTTAAGAAAAGAAGAGAGGAAAGAGCAATTGAAAAAGCACACCATGAGGAGGAAATGGTATGTATATATCCCTGGTTATCATAAATCATATATTAGTTTCAAGTAATATTGCTTGTGGAACTAAAGGTCTAATTTATTCTAGTTGTGGTTATTTTCATTGTGTGGATACTATTTCATCCAATAATAACTTGTATATAGTAATGTGGCTGGAAGTGCATCATTTGATAACTTTATTTAACGCTTTCAGTAAAGGAAATCCTCAATCTTTGCACACATGAGACATTGTTGTCTCTGTACAAGGTGCCGACCTTTACTTCAGTTGATGATTTCCTTCAGAAAGTTGCCACACTCCGGGGGAAATTGAAAAAGGGTGGTATAGTGGATGTTGAAGCTGCTGCAAGAATTGTGCTTCATGACTGGAATGAGGGTAGGATATACTCTCTCCCATATCAACTTTGTTGATTCTTTATTTTTTTCCGAGTCACCTGAGCGTCCTGTTGTTTTAGGAAGCTGGGAAAGAATTTAATATTGATGAAATTTACACAGCTGAGTCTTCATTTGCTGAAATGGATGTAATGATAGTGCTATAATCAGCTTGGAACAATTGCTAAATGAATCCCATATCTGTGATCGCTGAAATAATGCTTGTCTAATAACTGCAATGTAGCTTCTGTGTTATGTCTGTTTCAGAGGGCATGGCTAGCATTTCCTGAGGCTAGCCAATAAACAGAAAAAGATGTATGTATGAAAACCATATCACAGACGGTTCACAACTAAGCACCGTCTGTGATATAAATATCACAGACGGTTCATACATGTGGACCTTCTGTCATAGTTTGTATAACACAGACGGTTCATATTACAAACCGACTGTGATATACACTAACACAGACGGTTGGTATATGGAACCGTTAGTGATAGGATTTATATCACAGACGGTTCATATTACAAACCGTCAGTAGATTTAATATAGCACTGACGGTTGGTATATGGAACCGTTAGTGATAGGATTTATATCACAGACGGTTCATATTACAAACCGTCAGTAGATTTAATATAGCACTGACGGTTCTAAATAAGAACCGTCTGTAAAATTATTATCACAGACGGTTAATGAAACCGTCTGTGAAGTGCTTATATTATCACTGACCCATTGTTAGAGGCGGTTCACAAAGCCGTCTCTGATGATATTTGTGAACCGTCTCTAATGGTCTTTTCTGTAGTAGTGAGAACTTTCGATAGAGATATGCAGCAATGGTGACGGAGCTTGCTAGTTGTACCTAGCACATTAAATGTTGGATACTACGTACTTACAGATGAGATGCATGCATCTATCATCTCTGCAGAAACTACTGCAAATCTGCAACCATATACTCCCTCCAGTTTGATAATAGATGTCGTTTTGGATATAGTGATAGTCAAACTTTTAAAACTTTGACTATTGATATATTTTTAAATATTTAAATTGGATATATGAAAATTATATGTGTAGATTTGTCTCGAGAAGTACTTTCATAATATTATAATTTTATTGGGTTTTATAAATATATTATAATAAAAATTAGCGGTCAAAGTTGTGTTTTGAAGACCGTATCGATGTCCAAAACGATATCTATTATCAAACTGGAAGGAGTATATGCTTTAGTTATAAGTGCTGACCAAGCAAACCTGGTCAAGCCTAGTTTGCAGAATTAAGTGAACATGCCTCCGACCAGGGGCGGAACCAGAGAATATATATATATATATATATATATATATATATATATATATATATATATATATATATATCAATAACTTGTATTGTCCTATAATTTATCTTTCGGGGTCACAGAATTTGAATAGAGGGTTCACATACACATTATATATAATCTAACATGTATTTAAAATTTTTTTATACACTTACAAAAAAAATTTTACCCAGTGTACTGTGACACCGGGTAAAATACTGTAGCTCTGCCCCTGAGTCCAACCAAGCACAATAGATACTGGAGTAGCATTCGAAAGTTGGCATAAAAAACGTACCTTTACGAGCCTAAATAGATATCATTTTAGGTTATTATACTTTCACCAAGATATATATATAAAAGAGTGTATTATACCTCTTTATTAAATCACTAATTATTCTTTGAATGGTGTATTTTACTTTAGTCTATGGTGGTAAATGGTATTAGAAATAGCTAAAGGGAAGAAATATAGAAGAAAATGGTAAAATTTACTTTGAAATTATAGAATAATATCTATTTAGAAATAAAATTTGAAAACTAGAATGATACGTGTTGCGAAACGGAAGGAGTATAAAAATAATCTAGTAGGTAACAAGAGGAAGTGAGATCGTTAGTGGCAGACAGGTATCTAACAGAATCTTTGCTCCATTAATTCCTCAAGATTTCAGGTCTCCCAGTTGCATTGGCGAGACATGTTTATCAATTATAGTTGGGTGGCGAGTATGCCATCACTGAGTTCGTGTGAACTCTGCAAATCTATCTAGTTTCAGTGTGTTAGTGATATGTCTCGAGATAATTATAAAAATGATTATATTATATCCATGTTTATGAAATAATATGACTATTTTGTCCCTCGAATAAATATCATTAGTGTTGATCAATAATTATGTGATTTATTCATGAAACTCCTTATTTATACTTTTATATTATTCTGAATTATTTCTGACCTTATATCATCATATGGAATATTTGTGATTTATTTGTCAACACATGTATTGATTGACGAACATGTTTCATGGATCATAGATATAGGGATATCAAATCAATAATGTGGACACATATTGGAGAGCATTATGTTAGGGTGACCTGTCATGAGACACTATGTGAATTTCCTTAAGTGTCATAAGTTGACTCATACATAGTATATGTGAGATTCTTATACTTGAGATTGTCATAGTTTTTTACATGTGTAAAAGTATATTTAGAGGTTGCCAAACGCTACTCCGTAACTAGGTAATCATAAATGTAGTTTTCGGGTTTACTATAGAACACGCAAAGGAATGTGAGCGATCAAGATGGGATTTGCCCCTCCTATATAATGTGAGATATCTTGGGCCCCTTCGATATGGTTGGATTAAGAAAGCGCATAACCATGCCGAATGTGATTGAGGAGTCAATTAGAACTAAATAATCCACTACATAACGAGTGAAGGATCAAGCTATCATAGGATAGCACGTTTCTCGCCTTTATTTTGATCTGGTATCATGAGACAAAGGAATCACTACATGAGCATTATATAGATTCGTTCGATATGATCTCTGTATATATTTGGAAGTCGCTATGCCCTGCTAAGGGCTGTAGCCGACTTGTGAGCTTATAGGGCCACACACTTAACGGGTTGAAATACAGTGGTTCGGATTGGATTCGTCACTAATGGGTCAAGTGGGCTTTGCACCTTGGTTGGACCCTAATGTAGGGTTCCATTGAAGGGGGACTATTTAAAAGGAGTTCACGATCACAATTGTGTGACAGCCGCACTCACCGAAACTCTAGCCATCACCGCTCAAGCCCTCCTGTGCGCACTAGTGCTAGTACACTGTCGTATGGTGTTCCTTCCCCGAATGTGAGGACTTCAGTAGATGTGTTGCTGCTACTACGGGGCTGATCAAGACGATTAACCACCGCACGAGGACGAGATCGACCACTGCTTGAGGAAGTGTGCAACGTTGAATCGGACTGTTTCAGCTCTCATTTCGCTGCACTGCGCGTCTAGTGGTAACGATGCATTATCTCTTATTTGTTTAGCTTCCTGATTTACACAATATAATTTTTTAATTTATATTAGTGTAGTATACTCGTAACCCTTTATAGTGTCCACGTGCTTGCATGCTTGTTTCTTCTTAGTGGGAGTATGGGTGAGCTGGCCTTTGACGTACCAATGCTATGGAGATACGTTGGAACTAAGATTTAAATAGCTTGCTCGGTTGGATTGAGGGTTGGTGAACTTCCGATTAGTCGCGTGTTCGATCCTTTGAGATCGAATTCATGAGTCTCATCGGAATAAAAATTAGGAACGGATATATACATGTGTGCGCGTTCAGTAGGACAGCGCATTTTCAGGCTATACAAAGGTTTTAAACCTCCAATCACTTCCTTAACATATGTATCGGACGTACACGTGTGTGTATAAAAATGGTGTATGGTGTGCGTGTGTGGATTATGTACATTCTTGTACCCTTAAAAAAGAAGATATAAATAGCTGAACTAACAACAATGGAGTGATCTTGAGCAAAGAAGTCATCAAATCGATGTGCGGATCACCTACGCAAGCTAAGGGACAGATCGGGGTAATTGATAAATCTGATGTGACATTACGAAATGTGACATTATAGGTTTGGGCATTACGGTACGACTTTATATCGTGTTTTCGGGCCGTTTTCAGTTGTTTGGGCCTTTCTGGGGAAACTTAGGCCTTGAGGGGATCTTTATGGGCCTTAGGTGGATGCTTCTTGCCCCGTGTGAGGAGGACGGGGCAGCCAACCTGCCCTAGGGCGCCCCAAAGCCCTCCCCCATGCGCCCCACCTCCTCCTCCCCCTCCCATAGCCGCCACCCCCTCATCCCCTCCCATGTGACACCCCCTCCCTCTCCTCCACCCCCTAGCCGGCCCTAGCTAGGGATTCATTCCCTCCTTGCTGCCTCACCCTCCCCCTCCGTTGATCTCTCCGTTGGGAAGCTCTGCAACCGAGAGGAACCGGCGAATTCGGCGTTCGGAGGGAGATCGAGGGCGGGAGGAGAAGGTTTTCGCCGTTCGAGTGGTTCTTCGAGGGAGGTAAGTGTTGGTAAGTTATTTTGTAGGGTTGTGATGCTGTTTTGAAGGGAGTTTTCATGCCTAAAATTATTGTATAGGTGTTGTTTCTAGATGGGATTAGGGTTAATGCAAATCTGTCTAATGTTGTGTTCTCGGGTAGATTGGGCGCCTGAGCTTTGGGCTCGGTTTTGGCAATTTTAGAAGTGTTTTCTGATCAGCCGACTGTTATGAAATTTGTAGGTAATTCAATTAAATTTAATTGGACACTACGAACGCTAAATTCCATCTAGTTGTTTAAAAGTTATGGCTGCTTTACCGAGCACGGTCAAATCTGTGACGTGATTGGAACAGATCGTGTTCAACTGTAGATTAGACAATTTTAGAAGCCGATTCAGTCTTCGCGAATACCTAGAAAAAGTTGAAAAATTTCCTAAGCTTCGAGAAAATGTACTTGTTTTCTTGATTTGGAGTTTTAGAACTCAAGTTATGCTAGTTGGAAGCCCGCTGTCCCAATGGGACAGATTGTCTGTTTTCGGGTTTTTGGAGTGGGTTGCGAAGTCGTTGTAAATGATCGCTCTCGTACGGTTTTGTGGGCAAGTTTTGAGTGTATTGTACCTATGTGCAGGTGGTGTGACCCTGGAACTGTTTTGCTTGTTCCATTACAATACACTTTTGCTGAGTGATGAACTCACGCTTGTGTTTTATGATGTTTTTAGGTACCATGAAACCGGCATGCGGGAAAGAGGATTAGCGGCACCTCTTCATGTAGCTTCATTCACTTAGACAACTACACTTTACCATTCGTAGTTGTGATAATAAGTTTATTGCGCTAAAGCTTGGAGTACGCATTAATGTGTGCTTGGTTCTATTGTTCACTTCGTTTTAGTTAATGAAATGGTTGAATTCATTATTCTGGACTTAAACTGTTGCTATACCTCCCGTTATTGTTGTTTTAGATGTCATTCATTATGTTAATGCTTGTGATGTTATTACTGTTGCTACAACCCATGGAATTGCAAAGGAGATGCTGCCGAAATTTCGGTTGAAGCATTTGCGCCCTTGCTGTAATTTGTGCTTAATTGTGGTATTTAGTTGCTATTTCATCTATATTTGGTGACATCCAGGGCATGCTAGATGCTAGGGTGTTACATCTGATCAACTCTACGAGTCGATCAGATGGGGTAAAGGTTACTTCTCCCGAAAAAGACGATGCGCAACAAGATCGGATATGAAGCAGGATCCGGTAGGGCGTAATGCAACAAAGATCGACAACCGGCGATATGCAACTTGTATTGATCAACGTGTATTACAAGAAAAAGATTACAAGCTAAGTGTTTACTCCTAATGCAAAGGAAAAGAAAAGTATAGATCGGTTTGATGTGTGTGTGTGTGTGTGTGTATGTTCGACGTAGCTCGTCGGTCTCCTTTTATAACGCTTAGGTCTGACCGTGTTGGTTTCGGTCTCTTCATCCGCTTCGTATTAGCCTCGAATTCTTTTTTCCATCCTGGGCACGACCGCATCTGTTTTAGGTCGTGTTGGCTCTGGTTTTTTCTTCCGATCCATGTGTTAAAATATGATCGCAACCTTCTAATTATCTGTTCACCATTTTTTGCCAACCTGGTTTGTGCCGGTCCTTTCAGACTCGCGCTATGATCGTACCCGTCTCGATCGCTCAATTTTGGATGCTAACAGGGACCTAAATATCGAGTTCTCGAGTCCATCAAGCCAAGTGAAATAACAATAACTCAATCTATCAACTTGTCCTAGCTATTTTGATCACTGAAAAATAAAGGTGAAAGGAAAATGAAACCAAAGCGAGCAAATCTTAGTGTGGATTAGGGTTCACAATTTCAGCGATTATCGTACGAAAATCGCGATTTTCGGGCATATCGATGGGGTACGACATCTAAAACCGGCCGATAAACCGATTAAATTCAAAAAAAAAATTATACGAAGTAAATATCACGATAATCAGTGAAAATCGAGAGAAAATCGGTGAAAACCGAGAGAAATTGCTCCAAAATCGGTTTTTCGAGAAACATTCAATTGGCCGGTCAAAATATCACGATAATCGGTAAAAATCGAAAGAAAATCGGTGAAAATAAAGAGAAAATCGTGATTTTTCTTAAAAATTTTTTTCAAAAGTTTGGATTTCAAAACCATGCCATTTTTGATGATTTTCTGGCGATTTTCGGCGAAAATCGGTACCGGAAGGAGCTCGATTATGTGTTGTCAAAAGAAAAAGTTAACCCTTGTGTGGACGATGTTTTTGTTTCCCTCGGTTAATTACTAGCAAGACCGCCGAACGCCTTATCTGTGAGGTCGCCTCTAATGTCGTTGTTAGGTCATCGTGGCATTTGGATTCTGGTCAACAATTAAAAGTGAAAATCTTGACATTTTTGCACCCCCACTACTAGCTAGGCAGGCGGCTATAGCAGAGAAGAATGGAAGATACTAATATTATATACTATGGACTGCCCACTTCGGAAAAAGATGATGCTATGGGCTGCGAGGTTTTCAATCTAGCTAGCAGATCAGGGGTGGGCGGGAGGGGCATGAAGGAAAATCTGAGCAGTTTATTCAACTATCCAAAGGCTGGACGTCAGTCCTGAAACGAACTTCTCATGGCGAAATTTTGTATGGCTAGTATATATAAGCAGTAAAGAGATGTTGGAAATTAAAAGCCGAAGTAAACCCGTACACAATTCCTGTTCAGAGTTCAGAACGGCGACCTGGGTGCCCAGTGTCCAAAGGCCCACGGGTGCTGGCACCCTAAAAGTTTGAAAAATGTTACGAGATCACTTCTTTAATGTGTTAAATTTATTGATTAAATTGATTTTGATTTTAGTGATTTGTGATTTTTAAGACCTTAGAACTATTTGTATTATATTTTTAACAGAATTTTAAATATATGTTAGATTTATGATATTACAAAATCATTGTACAAGATTATAAATTTGTACTGTGAAATGTGAACCCCCATTGAAAGTCTTCTATTTCCACCTATGTCCAAAGGTGTAACATCTCAATTTTGCACCAAATTGAAATATTATGATGCTAAATTATTTTCTGAGTTTATTATCAATTTTTATAATTTTTTAGCTTTTTGGAATTTTTGGCATTTAAAAGAAATTACTTTTCATTGCCTAAATGCTGCTTTTAATTTATAAACCTTAAATCCAAAACAGAGAAAGTCAGGAAATTTTTTTCCTAGGCTTCAAATAGTCTGGAGAACCTCCCAAAAAGTTTCATTAATTTATGAACTAAATTGCTATTTTGAAAAATCTGAAGGTACACTTGTCATTAAAATTGAGGCACTAAAAGAATTTATAAGAAAAACATAGAGCTGCTAAAATACTAGAGAATTTACAGAAATGCCGATCCCACCCTGTAAACACCCACAAAAAATTTGAAAAATTTAAGAGTTAGTTTGATACATAACCGCAATTAAAAGCTTATTTGAATTAGTTTAAAATTCCAAAAAGGAAAGTGTTGCCCATGCAAAAGCATATTGTGGCAAGATACGCTTTCCCTATATGGCATTTTTCTCCCCTACCCCTCCCTTTAATGAGCCGGGCCCGCTTGTTAGCCTCTTGTAACATACCAAAATTTTCACCTTTGGATTCATTTGAAATATTTTAGCTTTTTTTTCAAAAATATAAATAATTTTTATTGCTAATTAAACTTAATCTGTATTTTTCTCAATACAAAAGGATTTAATATGACTAATGTTCAAGTGAATAATTATCACAATTATTTTATTTAGTTCTATATGCTCTAAAGTATTTTAAAGAATTTTTTTGGATTCTATAAGTTTATTTGCTATTCATCTGAGGCATATTTGCATTTTTTTTATATTTTCTAAAAGTAAAAGCTAATAAAAATTTTGGAATAGAATGGGCTGAAACCAAATCCGCTTGGCCCAAGGTCCAGTGGCTAAGACCCAAGTTATATCAATCTGCTAGCCCATCCAGTGCCTCAACCCGATCCGTCAGCTGTGCCACGCAAGATGCTGACAGGTCGTGGTAGACATGTTTTCTTTGTTTTGAGCTAGACACTGTGTTGCGTTGTGTTCGCCGCGGACTCCACTGCCGTTTTGTGCACAATGAGGACTTCTAGGCTAATAAAAGGGGAGCACAAGGACCGCCATAAGCACCTCAACTTGAATCCTAGCCCTCTTTGCCTTGGGATGCCATTGTTTTGTTAGGATTTGAAGTTCTTCAAGAGCTTACTGCGGGAGAAGAAGCTTCAATTCATTGCCGCTGGTGAGTGGTTGGTCTCTTGGTCTGTGCTGTTAGCATCACCGCTTTGTGTTCTACCTTGTGCGCGCGTTCTCTTAGTCGGAGCATGCTTGGTCGTCGCCGTCGCAGTGGAATTTGCATCACCATCACTATTTCATGCACCGTTGTCTCTGTTGATCGTTGTTTGTTGTGATACTTGCGTCAGAAGAACCACCGTATCAAGATCTTACCGTTAGGATCACTCGGAGTTACCGAAGATGAGTAGGAGCTCTCCACTGATGACCTTCGGGTGTTACACGTGTCAACGTGTCGCCGACGTGGCATGACGTGTAGTGCTTGGTCAGCAGCCACATAGGCGTGTAGATTTGCGTAGACTTAGTCTTTCGTGAGTTGTGCCTCTGACGTGTGTGGCCCACTTGTCAGCGAGTCAACTTGTGACCAGGTGCATCGTGGACCCATCTGAGCCGCCATGGACTTGGTTTATGGGCCAATGGCCCATATGTCAGCCTCTATGGTTTTTAGAAAATTCAAAAAAAATCATTTAGAAAAATATAATTAACCAAGACCCATTTTTATTCTCTCAAAATGGAATATTCCAGTAATATTCTATTTTCTCTCTTTTTTCCAGATTTAATTGTTCGGTTAATCTTTTGGGAGTCCTTTCTCTTTCATATGAATGGCGATTGAGCCCATTTCAAGTTTATAAATTCATCTAAATTCAAGCTCTACTTTCTAGATTATTTTATTTGATTTTTAAAATTCATTTGGTATTTATTTTGATTTAACATTGAAGAGCTAGGAGCGTTTGAAGGTGAAGAGTTGATGAAAGATCAAGATCAAGAGTTGTTACAAGGCAAGTGGTGCTTTGATCATACTAGTAAGGTGTCCGTGCGCTGCAACGGTATCTACATTTTGAACGGCTGTCCTGCTATTACGATAACATGAAACAAGAAAATATGTTGTGCAAATAATACCTTATACAGTAGGACACTATTGAAGCAATATTTATATATTTCTATGTAAATGAAGCGTTCTGACGCTTCGTTTCTTGCGCCTGGAGTGGTTAATTAATTAAAGAGGGGTAATTAAAGAATGGTCTTGTGTGCTGTCTTCCATTCACACCTGGAGTGGTTAATTAAAGAGGTGGGTAATTAAAGAATGGCAGAACTGGTAATTTTGATGAAATGACTTGGGAAGAAACTCTCACTTTATAGTAGAGATTGAATCCAGTTTTATAAATGCTATTTTGTTTTAATATATTGCATGTTATTTCAAGTTATACTAGTTTTTAAGTAATTTGGGAATTAGCTATTCAACCCATTTGAATTATACCTACCATGTCAATTGCTATTCCATGATTATTTATCATCCTAGTATGGATCTTTATTAGTTGGTTGCTAATGTAATACCAATGTGGGTTGGTTAGGTCGGGCTTAGTTTGCTTAGCCATGTCATGAATAACTATTATCTTTTGAAAGTGCAAACTAAAACTTCATCAATGGTTTATGAAATATATATATATTTTTAAAAAGGGTGTGTCATGTGTTGTCATATAATGCAATTAATGTTATTGATGACATGTATTGCATGATAATTAATTGGGGTGTTAAATAATTTAGATTGAGGCAAGTTGCAAGAGGTTGTGTACCATGGTGGGTCTGTTTGATATTTGGGTTGGAGATTCTATATGTGAATCTCTTGATATGGTTTATGAGATTTAATTGGAAGTCTTACCTCGGTTAATTAAGGACTTAACCTTGTAAGCCCATTAAACTAGGCTAAATCATACAACCACATGTTTGTTATGGGGCAGACCTAACTCAGTAAGTTACCAAGTCTTGACATATGATATCTCAGGAGGATAACCAAGATGTGTGTGCAGTTAGAGAAGTTGTGTGTTGTAGTGGCTCCATATCTTGAACAATAATTGTTCCTAGTCCAACAATGAATACCTCTTATTCTTTTGCTCTTTATGAGGGAGGGATAGTGGGACCAGGCTTATAGGGAGTGTCTATATTCTGATAGAGTTTTTGAAAGGTTTTGTTATGATCTTCGTAGTCGCACGTCGATAGGTACGAGTTGCGGCCGACATTAGAAGATTGGTCACATCTTGTGGGTAAAGTATATAACCTCTACCAAGTGTACAACTATTCGATAGCCGTGTCCTCGGTTATGGACAATGCTCAAGAATTTCAATCAAGGGTTACATTTTGTAAAATAAAACTTAGAAAGGGAGGCTATGTGCCAATGGAAGTAATAGAATTTGGTTTAGGCTATATACGAGTTTACTTTTAGAAATATCTATGAAATTTATTATTATTAATATTTTGTTTTACTCTTTGCTTTAATCTATTTATTGTATTCAATTGAAAATACTGCTTTAGTACAAAATAGCCACATCAAACATTCTTTTGAAATAAGCCTTGCATGTAGTTATAATAGACTTACATTTAATGCACAACTTATTGAGTGTTTTATATACTCACCTTTGCCACAATAAATCCATTAGTTAAGGAGAAGTCTATACCCGCTTTGAAGGAGGAGTTCCACTAGGAGACGAGTTACTAGGAATCGAACCTTGTCAGATTCATGTGGCATGTTGATGGGTTTTCCACTAAAGTTTTTCCATTCTGCTGCTTTTTTTTAGAGTTAAAGCCATCTGAGGCTTAATAAGTGTAACATTGATCTTAAGGTCATTCAACTATCTTTAATCCAATAAATATAGTCTTTTATTATATTTTTGTTGTGTTTGATTATGATATTATATCTATGTTGCTAATGTGTGCGATAGCATGATCTTAGACTAGTGCAGTATACATAGAGGATTCGAATTTGCATATTCGAGTACCGACACCTCTCCTCTAGCTGGCTTGTCTCCAGGCCATGCTTGTGCCATGCTTTGTGCGCTCTGGCCATGCTAGCACCTACACCAGGCCATAGAACCCCACCGCTACATTGCCACCCTTCACTGCCTGTCGCCACTAGCTTTGCCCATGCTATCTTGACTCAGCCATGACACAATGAGCCATTGGAACTTGCACCCTCTCCTTGTTCCATCCACCAGCTCTAAGCTTCGCTGCCTCGCCTATTGCATAAAGCTCCCCACCGAGGCATCACCTCCCCTCTATCGTCGCCATTGTTCCTCATGTTATGCATGCACGGTAAAACCATTAAGAAAGCCTGGATTAGTGCTCGCCATCATCCTTTTTTCCTTTTTCCATAGCCTCGCCCCCTGTGCCTATTTAAGGGGCTCCTCAGGCCATCCCAGGCCATCCCTAACCCTTGTGAAACTCCCTCTCATCCTCTCTAGAGACCGACACCATTGCACCCCATAAGTGTTCCAATTTCTATAAGAATAACAAGAGCAAGCAAACTTGATTCATCCTCTCTGGTGAGCCATTCTCAATTTTCATTGAATTGAAGCATCCTCAGTGCACCCTGATCCCATTCTCCCCCTCCTTTTCAACTCAAGTTGCCCAGGACACCGCCATCACGACCACCTTTTTTCTCAGCCACAACCATTGTCGCCAAGGCTCCCTAGTGAGCTTTATCTACCCCTACCCCCCCCAAAATGGGACCTCACCACCTCTCCAAAGCTTTTCCCTCCATCAATTTAGCACTGTCACTCCCCCATTTCCTTCCACACTACCCGCCATGTTTGCTATCGCAGAGCTCAGCTGCCAGCCCCTGTCGGCCATCCCCGGCCACCATGGACCACTCCTTTAGCACCTCCTCCGCCCTCTCTTGCTATCCTGAGCATCATTGCCACACAAGTTGCCTTTGTTTGCCACTGGTAGCCTCACCTGAGCCACCGCTCTGTTTTGAGTCACTGACAAATGAGCCCCGCTTGTCAATCACTTGCATATATCTCTCACACCCAATCCTTGACATGCTGGCCCCATCCATCAGTTTTAATTTTAAAGCTAAGTTTTAAAAACTGAGTCACTAACATGTGAACCATGGTAAAATTAATAACCTAATTTTTAAATAAATCTAAGATTTTAGCATGAGTCACTGACATGTAGACCCCCATATGTTAGTCTTATCTTTTAAAAAAATGTTGACAAGTGGACCACACCCATCGGTCTTTGAAAATTTGAGTTAAAACCCCTAAAATGAGAAATACGCTTTTAGTTCAGCAAGAAATATGCCTTCTCAGTGAGCAAGTGTAATATCTAAGAATACACCTTCGATGTCACTTTCTTTCTCATTTTAGAGAATTTTCAATCAATTTAAATTCAGATGCCCATAACTTTTGCAAAAAAAAACTCCAAATTGAGTGAAACCAGCTTCTAAATTTTTATAAAATCATGATATTTTTCATTTTTCAAAATATTTGAAATTTGTCTCTATTTGAATTCGTTTGGTTCTTACTATTATTTTATGATATACTACGTGTAGATACCAACGCTTCGAAAACCTATCTCGTCGACCTCGAACCAACTCAAGAACTTAATGAGCAAGGCAAGCATCTCCTTTGATCTTATTGATAATAATATTTCACTTAATTTATGTTTCTTTCACCAATTTATGTATACATGCATGTACTTACCGTAAAATAGCTATATTGTAGGTATCAGTAGATATTTCTATTTGTTGCATGGAACTTTCTTCATAAATATGCAGATTTAACCTTGAAAATTGTAGAGTAAGTGTTAGACAATAACTAATGTCAACCTTGAGCATATTTACCATACATTTTTATGCTTAGCCATGCTCTAGTATTGGGAAGGATAAATGGTTGGATACAATATTTGTTCGGGAATGAAATTTTGACATGATGAGAAAGTTGCCTATTTTATTTATGTATAAAGTTAAAAATAAAAATTAGGTTTTGACATGGGCACATTATTATCATAATCTGTGAAGTTTATGGACTTGCACGTAGTGTAGGGGAGTTCTCGCCTGGGTCAATTAAGGACCGAACATACTGTTGCTATAATCCAAGACATTCTATGCAATCACAAGTGCTATTATGGGGTGTTCTTAACTTATTAAGTTGCCTACGTCTAGCTTTGCATATTGGAAGGCCAAAGTTGTACGAGCATTCTAGGTAGGTATGCTCAAAGGGGTGCCCTCACTGCAGTGTTGGGAATAACGTTTTTCGATACAACAATGCATGCCTTTCTATGCTGAAAATGGTCATGATAGGGCATAAATTGTCAATGGTACTATGTCTACAAATATTTTTTGCCACCATAGCGAGGGTCCAACATCGTCGGGCTGGTTCAAAGTTAGTTCTAGATGATGCAATGATTCTTGTCATGACCTCTCTGCCACACACCAAAGGAAGTCTGAAAAAAGTGGCAATAAGAGTTGGTTATGTCTTGTGGGTAAAGTTGTACTCCTTTGCAGAGTATAAATCTTTTCAAAAAGTTGTGCTCACGGTCATAAGAGACTTGGTGTTTTGACACAGTTAGCCTTTGAGATTTTATG
The DNA here is from genome assembly GCA_036346355.1 of Rhipidocladum racemiflorum. Classification (NCBI taxonomy): domain Eukaryota; kingdom Viridiplantae; phylum Streptophyta; class Magnoliopsida; order Poales; family Poaceae; genus Rhipidocladum; species Rhipidocladum racemiflorum. The sequence continues at coordinate 31,299,527 of CM070571.1, forward strand.
CAAAAACTTGTGTTAGAAAAAAGGTGTGTAGCCATTGTTTCGAATGATATGCTAGGTATGGTAGGAAATGAATCATTGGTCACAATCATGGAGGGTTGTGACTTGTTCAGCTTTATGATATTTATATACTTGTTATTTACGTAATTATCAACTGCACTTTTTAAATTCCTTTGCAATCTACTATTTGTTATTGTTTACTAAATTCCGCTTCATGCAAAAGAACATAGTAGGCTAGCCATTTCCTTTGACATAGTCAAGCATGTACTTATAATTATGATACACTATAAGTTTTGCTGAGTAGAAATGTATTCACCCTTGCTTGTTGATATTCAATATATGGGCGAAGAAACCATGGCCCGCGAAGATTCACACTTTGCGATAGGTTACGGGGAATACAACGACGAGTTTTTCTAGGCTTAATCCTTGCTGGTTGCTTGTGAAAATTTTGGGTTGAGGCATACCACTAAACCTACTAGTTTATTTCACTACGTTTCACTGCATTTTATTTGGCCAAAGGCCTATTTTGTTGTAAGAACAATTATACTCTTGTGTAATTATGATTGTTATATGTGTACTAATGATTGTTGTATGGTTATGATGACAATGTTGTGAATGTGTGTGGTAGCCATTGATCATTAGACTAGCATAGTATACACATGAGATCTTTCGGGCATTCCACACCCAGAAGGAGGGTCTCGACTAAAGTTAGGTCTAGATGATGCAACGGTCCTTGTCATGACCTCTCTGCCACACACCAAATAAAGTATGAAAATAGTGGCAATAAGAGTTGCTCATGTCTTATGGGTAAAGTTGTACGCCTATGTAGAGCGTAAATATTTTCAAAAAACCATGCTCACGGTCATGAGAGACTTGGTGTTTTGACACTAGTTAGCCTTTGAGCTTTTATGTGAAAACTTGTGTTAGAAAAATGGTGGGTAGCCATTATTTCGGATGATATGCTAGGTATGGCAGGAAATAGATTGTTGATCACAATCATGGAGGGTTGTGACTTGTTTATATTTATGATATTTATATACTTGTTATTTACATACTTACCAACTGCTCTTTTTAAATTCCTTTGCAATCTACTATTTGTTATTGTTGACTAAATTCCGCTTCATGCAAAAGAACATGGTAGGGTAGCCATTTCTTTTGACATAGCCACTAAGTATATACTTATAATTGTGATATACTATAAGTTTTACTGAGTATAAATGTATTCACCCTTATTTATTGATATTTAATGGGCGAAAAACTATGGTCCGCGAAGATTCACACTTTGCCACAGGTTATGGGAAATACAACGATGAGTTTTTCTAGGCTTAATCCTTGTCGGTTGCCTGTGGAAATTTTGGATTGAGGCATACCGTTGGACCTACTAGTTTATTTCACTACCTTCTGTTGCATTTTATTTGGCCAAAGGACCATTTTGTTGTAAGAACAATTATACTTTTGTGTAATTATGATTGTTGTATGGTTATGATGACAATACTGTGAATGTGTGTGGTAGCCATTGATCATGAGATTAGCACAATATACACATGAGATCTTTCGGATATTCCACACCAAGAAGAAGAGTTTAGATAAAAGGGCACAGTAGTAGTTTGTTGACACCCCCCACACACAAACAAAGAAATGAAGGGTGCAATGCAATTGTAATACCCTGGTCAGCCATGTAAAGGGAATTAAGTCCAGAAGCTACGGATTAAGCAACATCATTCTTCATATATCCAGATGGTGTTCACCAACAGAGATATATTCTCCTACAGAAAGAAGCAAGAAAAAAAAAAAGTACATCTTGGCATGGGAAAGCACGTACAGAACAAGCAACCCATCACTTCTGTCAGCTGACAAATAAACGTCCAGCTAGCTAGCCAGCTCTCGCAGTCAAAGGGGCTGACAACAAAAGTTGACCATGCGCACTGACCGAGACGAGAGAGGATTGGTTTTGTACGGAGTCATCCATTCCATTCCAGCCTCCCTCCGGCGCCCCGTGCATGGCACAGTTCAATCATCTGACCCTTTGTCCATTTTTTTTTTACAAAAATAGTTTTGTTATTAATTTTTTTTACGAAAATGTACTGTAGTCATAGTACCTACACTATAGTACATTCTACCGTGCTACAGTACACGATAGATAACGTAGTGTGTGATTTCCAGCGCCTTGGCTCCGCAGGAAGCGAGACATCCAACACCCTGGCTCCGTGGCAACTTGCTAGATTCTGCGTCTAAAGAAACGTGTTGCCTATTATTACAGGTAGTATATAATGTAAAAATTAGATTTAATTGTTGATTTGTTAGGAATATTTCTACTACTCTATTACCATTTAAAGTAAATAAACTCAGTTAATCTGATCTCTTAAATTGAAAAAAATGAATATATTCAATTTAGTGTACGGTAAAAACGCTCTAAATTTTAAGGAGGGAACTGAGCATTATTACTGGCGGTACAAACCAATGGCTGAAACTTGTCATGACAAGACCCTACAAGATTAATGAGGATAACAACTACAGAGCGTATCATGTACACGTAATATATGTAACTACAGGTAGCTTAGGTTGCAGGTCAACATCACCAACCATACACCGGGTGCTGTACTTGAGGAGGCAAGAGGCCCATATCCACACAGTGCTGCTTGTCGTAGTCGCGCGTACCAGGAATCGCCCCCGTCGCCAGCCTAAGGACCTCGTTGCCAGTCAGGCAGTGATGAGCAAATGCCAATCCGCCGTCCACGATGTCCGACAAGTTGGGTTGTGAGGTTCTTCGCGCTCTGTTTCCGTTGCTGCCTTCTCCAGGCTGACCAGCTTTATCATTCAGAACCTTGGCAAGGTCTGAGTACTCAATGAATCTCTCTGTTGCTGCCTCCCACGATAGGTTGTACCTTTGCTCAGGAGTAAGAGGTTGAGGTTCTCTGGCCATGGCCTCTTTCACTCTGGCGACAAAGTCCTCTGGAGTTTTGTATGTCAAGCAGTTTGGGAACGACATGAAAAATTCGTTCGACGGATGCTCCGCACAGATGACAAATTTCCCCGTTGCAAGGGCCTCCGCTGTTGTTGTGCACAAGACATCACTGATGCTCGGGTTAATGAAAACCTTGTACCTGAAAATAAAACAAAAGAAAGGTAGTTGAATCAGTATTCAGAAAGAAGACAATGAAAATGACGAAATGATTGAGAACCCTTTGTGGTTTCTTTCTTGACACATACCCATGGAATGAATCATCTGCGTGATCCCTTCCCTTGAAAAAATTGAGATTTAAATCCAGTTTCCTGGCGGTAGACTGGACTTCTAGTGAGTCCTCACCACTTCCATATACATCTAACTTGAATCCTTCCAAGTCACCTTTATGTTTGGCCAACAAATCTATCAGTTCCCTGTAACCCTTGGCCCAAACCATCTTTCCCAGAAAGTATGCTCCCTTGGAAAATGACTGCTGCCCATTCTCCCTATCAGCCATTATTTTCTCTCCGATCTTAAGGAACTTCGGATTTACACCATGAACATTGCAAACATTAGACTTGGGCAGATCCTGAGTTGCTGCAGAAAGACGTAAAACCTGCACATGCTCCTCATTAGCAACACTGATGTGCATCTGAACAATAGCATAACAATCGAGCTAAATACATTACCTTGTCGCAGTATGCTCTGGTCACCCAATTGTTGATATGATTAACTAAGAAAGCTTGAAGAACCCCATTCTTCTCTCTCTTGATATATTCTAGGTAATTTGTATGAACTATACCAACGACATGATTGAATTTGTCGGTCCAACGTTTCCCATGATGATACCAGTTGAGATGCTCAGGTTCTTCCAATATTGCTATATCAGCTTCTCTTGATGAAATGAACTGTGAGGTATCCCCAGCCGGAATGATGCTCCGTCGCTCTCTTGAGAACTGCAGGGCATATAACATGTCAATGTAAAGTTACTGAAGAGACATAGACCTTCACATAAGATGCATTAGATAATCACCTTGCCAGGATAAAAGCATATCTTGAAGTTCGATTCAAAGCCTAGTCTTTCCTCCAGCCAGTTCCTTATATAAGTTTCTTGCTCTTCCGGCGAACTGAAGGTCATGCTATTTGGGTACACCAGCTCTTGGTCTGACTTGCAGAGCCAAGGCACCACAAGTGTCACATTTTGTTTTGTACTTTCTGCCAGATATGCTGCACGGAACAATGGATTAACTGCTGTTCCTGTCATCCATGGTAGGCTTGCTGTGGTGACTATTGCAACATGCCTTTTATTGTTTGAGACCTCATATTTTACGGGTTCATTCCAGAAACCATCATCACTGTGATAGCCAGTACTTTGGAGCACACTAGCAATTCTTAGATCAAGCTCATCTGTTGAGTTATCATTTCCGAGCAAGGGCTTGTCTGCTGAAAGGGAATGGTTTTGTTTGCTATACAATGTCTCCACTAGTTTGTCACAGAGATCTGCACCACAGGACCAACAGTACATAAGAGGGTCAGCTCCAGATAAATAGAAGAAAAACAGGATAATGTTGCCTTTTTATCTATACCTCTTTGTATGCCAAGTTGATCCAAAAATGGTCCAGACTGCCTGACTAGATTTGCTAGAATTTCAGTTAGATCCAGCGGGGGAACTTCCTGCATTAGATGCAAGATTAAGTTCACAGCAATATAATCGAGCAATGAAAAATAATATCAAAATTTTGATTCTGCATTATCAATTACTAAAAAAATATGTCAGTGGAAAAGGTAGCTGCTTTCTTTTGGAAACCTTCACATTTCACCCTTTCACAAAATTATAGTTTAGAAGAACTTGTGTCACAAAACTACAAGCTTAGTAACTTGTGTCACAAAACTTGGGCCCACATGGCAGCCTCATGCACCCTCAATTCCCGTTTCACTCGCGGGTGAGACTGTGGGCCTATACTATCAAACTTGTTACAAGAAACGATCAATTCTAAAATCTGTAAATTTATGATAAAAGTTCTGCTAAGATATGTAGTTGTGTGAAATAGAAGCTAAAACCTGTAGTTTTCTGATAGTTTGTACAAGAAACATGTAGTTTTGTCAAATTTACTCTAATATTTAATAAATTGAACCATGTTTGCTTCTACTAGATAGATCCATAGACATAGTACTACTCTATCTAATAAGAGCCAGCATGATTAAATTCTATTAAATATTATTTAAATTTTGTGCCTCCTTAGTATGTGCCAGGCAAATATTGTGAATATTCTACAAGATTACAAGTATAGCAGTTTTCATAAAAAGAATCAAGCACTGGTCTGAACAATTATTTATTACTTTACAATGCCTATGCAGATTTGAGGTACCATTCCCTTTTGAGTAATTTCACAAAACTACAAGTTTCTTATACAAACTATCAGAAAACTACATATTTTAGTTTCTATTTCACGAAACTACAGATTTTAGGAGAACTTATATCACAAAATTACATGTTTTAGAATTGATCGTTTCTTGTAACGGGTCTGACAGTGTGGCCCCACATAGCAGTCTCACGAGGCCTCATTTCCCGTTTCACTCACGCATGAGGTTACCATATGTACCAACACTATCAAATCCGTTACAAGAAACGGTCAATTCTAAAACATGTAGTTTTGTGATACAAGTTCTCCTAAAATATGTAGTTTTGTGAAATAGATGCTATAATTTTTTTATAGTTTGTAAAAGAAATCTATAGTTTTGTGAAATTTACTCTTCCCTTCTTATACAATGTTCCTTGTCTGGATCAATTGGCAAGAAATGTACAAGAAGATAAATCAACCAAAAGAGGACAAAGGAAATCCCATTTACTCCCTCCAGTTTGATAATAGATGTCGTTTTGGACATCGACACGGTCTTCAAAACACAATTTTGACCGCTAATTTTTATTATAATATATTTATAAAACCCAATAAAATTATAATATTATGAAAGTAGTTCTCGAGACAAATCTACACATATAATTTTCATATATCCAATTTAAATATTTAAAAATATATCAATAGTCAAAGTTTTAGAAGTTTGACCATCACTATGTCCAAAACGACATCTATTATCAAACTGGAGGGAGTAGTTCATCTTAAGGTAAATAACATCCAACATGTTCCCCAAAATTACTTTGGAAGAACATAATCCAATTATGCAGAAGAATGTCTTCAGATGGTTGATAACTTTTCCATCAGTTAATTTTATAATCATAACTTTTATGGTTTGTGGACTTACCTTGGATCCATCAGACTCCAGGTTAAATGATTTCTGCACCAAAAGAGGGAATATAGGTGAGAAGTTTGATTAACAAGTATGCTCACATAATCCAATAAATGGCACTTCTGCCACTTCTTATATAACATCTTTAATAATAATTCAATTGAGATCTGTCATATAACCAGCTGTCAGTTGTATACGAATTTTATTAGCATCAAAATTTATAGGGTTCTGTAGTTTCTAAACAACTGTAACGTAAATCTCATTATCATTTGGTTCACTCAGACAAGCTTAATTTCCCTAAAAACATATTGTGCTTACAAATTAAGTGAGTAATAAACATAATTATTTTCATTCATTTATACTCTTTGTAATTATAGTTTTTTCACATTTCTATTCTCTTGTTTTTGGCACCTTGCACTTCAGGTATTCCATTCTCATCTACATCTCTTTCACTTCTCATTGAATATTCAGCCAGCACTTCTGAATTTGCATACAATCGAAGTGAGTTGTGCATGAGTTCATCAGGCAAGCATGTCATTTCACCACTTTGTCCAGGTAATTCTATTGTTATCGCCCAATGTAGATATCATGCAAGATTGCAAGTAGAACTCGATGACTTTTTTTTTATTATGTGAGAACACATCTCTACTATTCTAAAGCACCACTTGGTGGCAGTGGTCCATTCTACACGTCATTAATTGCCCTGTTTAATTGCTCTACTTAATTGCCCTGCTTAATTGCCCTACTCAAGAAACGAAACGTTGCTTTAATTAGCCAGCTTTCACAAGAAACGAAGCGTTAAAGATAGATGTTTGATCTTGTAAAATAATTTTTTTTATTTTTTAATCTTTATTTTTCGTTATCAATTTTGTTTTTCGTAGCAACGCACGGGCATGTAGCTAGTAACTCTCATGATTGAAATAGCACTTTCCAAAATAAAACAATTAGTTAATTAGCATAATGAGGAAGATATTATGCGCGGAATTACCAGGCTCGACTTGAATTTCTCGACGAGCTTGCTGGGGCCACGGAATCCTCCGAAAATCTCGCTGGTCTGGCTCCGGCGCTCGAGTTCCTTGAGGCCGCCCCGTATCATCCTCACTACCTCCCACTCCTTGTCATCCTCCGCCTCCGCTTCTCCGCTCCACGCCGCGCGCCTCCACCGCGCGCCACCGTTCGCCTCGGAGACGAGGGCATTGCGAATGGCAGTGATCCCGGAGAGGTCGACGCGGGCGCTGGTGGCTCCCCTGGGCGGCGCCCAGCGCTCAAGAACCCTCCGGCCGAGGTCCCGGTCCCGCGACGCGTACTGGCGCCGCAGCTCGGAGATCTTGGGCTGGATCTGCTTGCGCACGAACTCGAGCTCGGCGATGGGCGCCCCCACGGCGACGGGTGGCGGCGGTGCGGCGAGCGCGGTGGAGGCGGACGCAACGATGTGCTCGAGCTCGCGGTCGGCGAGCGTGCGGAGGGAGTCAGCACGCGCGCGCATGAGCCGCAGGTCGGCGCTCGCGGAGTCCCGCACCTCGCGCCATCCCTTGGAGAGGAACGAGAACGCGCCGGCGTCTCCCCCTCTCCCGCCGGAGGCGGTGGCGATCACCGGCGGCGGCGACGCCCTCGCCTCCATGGCTACTGTTAGGGTTCCGCCGTTCGGCAGCTGCGAGTAGTTGAGACTTGAGATTTTGAGGAGGATGAGAAGAGGAACACATGAGGTGTTGGGGAAGATTCAGAGAAGGGAAGACGACGACGTCACGCGTTAACGGGGGTATTTGAATATGGCAGGTGGGACCGGGGTGTCCGTGGCATCCGCCGGCGAGGTTTGGATCTGCGGAGCCCACGGAAATCCCGATTGTGGTGAGGTGGCGCGGGGTTCGGATGACGTGGAATGTGCCACTTTTTTTTTCAGACGCAGAATATGCCTCATGATGACCGTCATAGATTAAATATAATATATTGATCAAATAATCAAAATAATTGCGAAGAATATATAGGATATAAGGAGGAAAAAATCGCTTATCTTTATTACATTGATTTTTTTTTTTTACAATAGAGTGCTATATTTGTAGTAAAATCACATTGGAAATATAGTTTCATGATTAGTGACTAGTACGCATTGCCATACCATAATAATGATTAACCATAATCATGTAAAACAGCGAGCATCATTTATCAAATTTAAACAACAATTATTCTTTTCCAGATTTTTCATTCTACATGCACTTGTCTCTTTAACGAAGAAGAGTGGAGTGACGTAAGGTTGAAGCCACTCCTAAAAATACACTTCATGTAATATATATATTCATTCATCTCAAAAACATACAAATCATGGTTCAAGCAACAAATAACAACAACACTTTCGCTCATATGCTTAACCCGCTTTAAACTTCCTCAAATAGACCAATTAATCCTTTCATAACTAATCCATCTTGCCTTTCAATTCTTGCCCTAAAAACCAAAATGCTACCACACAGGACGGCAACCACTAAAACATGCATAGCTATGTTCTTGAGCTTTAAATAACCACAAGAGAATAATCTACAACTTCTTCTACAGTCGGCCATTCAGAAAATGCTTCAATATTTCCCAGAATAGAAATGAATAGAAGTTACATGCAACTACACTACCTCTGGACAGTCATCGCTAAATCAGGCATAACTTTTACATGATTGATCCAAAAATCGACTTCTTGTGCTCTAAATAACCATAAGAGGATAATGTACAATTCATTCTATTGTCGAACATTCAAGAAATGACTAAAAAATTCCAGAACAGCAATGAACAGAGAAGTCATGCACTTACACTTGTTCTGGATGGACAATACTAAAACAATCATAACTCCTACATGCTTGATTCAAAACTCGCATTCTTGATCTCTAATGAAACTTAAGGACACCACACACATTTTTCACAACAACCAACCCATTTGGATCTAAGCCAAAGACCCTCAAAACTTAATCTGAACTTTAGTCCAGATCTGCCCCTATCCTCTGAATTTCTGCTAACATTCAGTTTGGGCAGCTCACTTCAACATAGCATAAATAATTCAATACAACTCCAAATTAAGCAAATAAAGATATTTTCATAATCTACAAGAAATTTTCCATCTATCTCTAGATATTGAGAAATTCCAAATCATCTTCTAACTTACCCTAAATCGCAAAACAACTAAGCTACTGCTAACTAGAACAAAAATCGAACAATATGCAGAAAATCAAGCATTAATTTCAAATGGTTGAACCAAAAGGAGCAAACTCGGTCTCTAATTAATCGTGAGACAAATATCTACAACTTATTCTACAACCAAACCTTCAAGAACTGGCTGTAAAATCCTCAAATCGCAGCCCTAAAAGAGGGGTCAAATCTGCTAAAAAACAGGAGTAGCCCTAATCAACTCAAATCCCCCAAATCCACCACTAAACAAGGCATAACAGTAGTAAGAACTACCCTAGCATCAATCCTAAACCAAGCCATAGCTTCAAAATCAAAAACCTAGGTACTTTACCTTAACTCAAGGGGCACAAACGGCCGGGAAGAGAGGAGCTCGCCTAGGGAGGAAGCTAGGAGGAGCTACTGCTACGGCTGCCATGGAGAGCCAGGAGGAAGGAGGAGCTGCTTGGGAGTGCCATGGAGGAGGCTTGGCTAAGGAGAAGGTGCCATGGGAGGAGGAAGCTTCGGTTCTGTTGCTTGGGAGGAGCGGGAGCTTGATTTAGGCCCCGTTTGGTACGGTTCCAGATTCTAGTAGAAACGGAAACGGTTCCAGATTCTTGGTAGAAACATTTTAGGTAGAATCAGAATCACTTTTTGCAAATCGTTTGGTACGGTTCCAGATTCTAGTAGAAACTAGTAGAAACAGGGTTGAAGGCGATTCAACCCTGGTGTGGAAAAAGAAGAAACGTTCCGAGGAGAAACGTTCCGAGTTTTAGCCCGTTTGGCTGGGTTTCTTCCAGATTCTAGTAGAAACACCTCAGTTCCAAGTTGCCAAATGGGGCCTTAGTATGTGTATGTGTGCACCTGGAATTATGCAGTGGCCGGCTGGGCTTAAGTGGGGAGTGGAGCCCTAGGCCCAGCCCAACAGGAGTCCAAAGATCGATCAAAACAACCCAAATCGATCATAATTTTTTGAGATATTACATATATATATATATATATATCGATAATTGTAGTCTTTCTTTTATACAACTCTCCTATATCCACATAATTAGTGGCAATTTATTCATTAATTTCTTCCAGCTCTTTGTGATTTCCCACAATGATGCAATCTGGTTGTTTTGACTTCCAAGCATCAGATTGTGTACGCAAATATTCGCTAGGAACGTCATTTTTAGGATGGCTCACTTTAGTGATACAATTACCATTTTCATATTAGCTCACTTCAGGAATTTTTTTCAACATTAGGTTGAGCTTTTTCTACTATTTGGGTAGTGAGTTTGGTTCTCTATTTCTGCTGATGTCTCACGAAATTAAGTCCCATGCGCCTGAAGGCCTCCCCTTCTTATCACGAGGGGGTAAAAGTGTGACACCACGGAGTGTCGTAGCCTTATAAATGTGAATGTTGAGGGCAAAAACATTATGGAATGTGGAATTGGAGGTTGAAACCATACGTTATGCAGTTTAATCGCAGTTCCGGACCGATTTTGGGAGTTTGGGCCGCTCTGGGGGAGTTTGGGCCTAAGGGGATGAGTCGTGGGCCTTAGTGGGAGGGAGTTTGGGCCCATAAGGGAGGGAGGGACCAGGTTGGGCTGCCTTGTGCGCCCCCTAGCCCTCTTGGGCGCCACCCACCCCCTAGCCTTAGGGTTTCCCCTCCCTTCCACCTCCTAGCCGCCACCCCCATGCGCCTCTCCTCTCTCCTTTGCGCCACCACCCCCCTCCACCACCTCTCCACCTCCCTTGCTGCCCCTAGGGGAGTTCTCCACCTCACCAACCCAAAGATCCATCCATTGGAGCGCTCCGCGACGAGGAGATCCGGTGGATTTGGAGCGAGGAAGGAGATTGTGCGAACCGGGAGGAGATCCGTTGGGTTTTCTTTCGTCGGGCGAAGGTATGGCCATGGGGATCCTTGGGGTTGGTCTAGGATCTGTTTTAAGGGTTAATATCATGCTTTTAGATCAATTGGTGGTGCTGTAATTGGGTAGATTAGATGAAATCTAGAGTTTTCCACGTTCTCTGTTTCAGGCAGCATGAGCAGTCGACCTAGGGTTTGGGTTTTCGCCAATTTAGAGTCCGAATTTGGTCGTCCGCCTGTTGAAGAAGTTGTATATAAATTCAATAACTTTCAGTGAGTATAAAGAACGTCCAATTTCGCCCATCCGTTTGAAAGTTATGCTCGTTTTACCGAACGTATTAAAAACTGTGATTTGATTGGAACAGATCACAGTATTCTGTAGATTAAACCACTTTAGAGTCCGAATCAGTCTTTCCATATACTTAGAAAAAGTTAGGAAATTTCTTAAGCTACGCGAGGATATACTCGTTTAATCGATTCGGAGTCTTAGATCCCGAGTTATGCTCGTTGCAAGTCTGCTGTCCCGACAGGACAAAACCTCTGTTTTTGGATTGTGCGAGTAGTTTGCGAAGTCGGGGTAGAAGAGTGTTTGCGTATTGTTTTGTGGGCATGATTTTGAGTGTGTGGTGCCTATGTGTAGGTGGTGTGACCCCGGGGGTGCCCTCTACTTCTCGCCAATCCGTCGCCCGTGGTTGAGGCAAGTGTATTGGAATGGGTAGCGGGTTGTAATTTGCTAGATTGGTTGAAATTGAAATTGAATATATGATATGTTCACATGCCATGCTTTAATGATTGACATTGATATGATGAATATGCTTATTATGTTATGATGCCATGTGTTAATGTACAAGTTATTTATGATGTTGGCATGTTTGCATACATGGCATGATACATGGCCCAGGCGGTGAGAAAGTCATAACTAGTCCGGGGAAGGTCAGTGAGAAAGTTATGACTATTCCGGAGAGCCAATGAGTAAGTCCTACATCGTGATTCCATCCACCGCGGTGTATGGAAGCGAGGAGTAGGCACCCTCCATCTTCGGGGTGGAAGGGGGGAGAGGGTGCACACCGACGGGTGTGTACTCAACCATACCGGTATGAGTTTCCAGGAGATATGTGCATCACATTGCATTGCATTGCATTATATGAGGATGTTATATGATGATGATATATGATGATGTCAATGATATGCTTACGCTATGAATATGAGATGTGTATGATGTCGTATGTGAAAAGTGGTGATGAAGGTATTAGAATGTATTTTCTTGTTCCATTGCAATATACTTGCTGAGTGATGAACTCACATTTGTGTTTATGTTGTTTTTCTTAGGTACCATGAAACCGACATGCGGGAAAGGGAGCTAGTCATACGTCATCACTTAGCATCACACATATAAATAATGACATGTTCCTTCCTTTAATTGTGATGGTTAATTTGTGTGCTTGGTTTCCTCATTTACTTCGTTTGGCTCATGATATGGTTGGAATCTTTATTCTAGGCTTATACTGCTGCTAGAACCCTTATTATTGATGATTTAGATGTCATTCTTTATACTATATCATGTGATCTTATTGTTGTTGCTTCAATTCATGTTAAAACAAAGGAGATGCTGCCGAAATTTCGGTTTTTAGCATTCGTGCCTTTGCTGTAATTTACTTGTATTTGTGGTATTTAGAGGTTGCTTAGTCTATGTTTGGTAGCATTCGGGCATATTAAATGCCGGGGTGTTACAGTTGGTATCAGAGTGGGCTGTAGGTCCTTGGATGTGTATTTTTAGTGTCATACCTTAGGTTACAACTAAAATGTGATGTGGAATAACTTAGAAACATGGCTTAGGTTTTAAATAAAATTTTGTTATAGGATAGCAACATTAAAACTTGCAAAAGTGGTATAACTAATCTAAAATTTGACACACATGGCTGCACAGTAGGAAAGGGTATGTGTATCGTTTCTTTACGCTTAAATGTTGTATTTAAGCTTTGATGTTGAATGCTTCATTTGATAATGCATGTTGCTATGTCTATGAGATAAATGATTGAATTGTTCTTGTTATTTGTGATATAGTGGGGTTGTGATGCCGAAGGGTTTCGGTCACCTCTTTTTGTTCATAGTAAGGGTGTGGTTTAACGGTGTGGCCTGTTAACGCCATCACCGAAGAATTATTAACCCCTGTAGGAGAAGAGTGCTCACCTTTTCTGTCATAGGTCGGGTAGTTGACGGGAGTCAAATAGAAGAGATTGGTGGTGGATTCCTATGGATGTTCTTTACCGTTCTGACGGTCAGTTTTGGTTGGTTTTCTTTGTTTTAGTCGATCGAAATCAAAAGAAAAGTGTTTGGTATTTGATTTATCGCGGATTGTTCCATAGGCGATTTGTGGTTTTGTCTTCCTTGGTTGAAGACATAGAAGAAAGGTTTTGTGTTGCGCATCTGTTGGTCGCTAATTTTGTTTTGACACCGGTTTTGTTGGTCATTACGGGCTGTCTTGAGGAGAAAACTTTTGTGGTTGTTGTTCTCCCTATCTAAGAAAAAGTGTTGGAGTCTCCCCTTGTGCATGCCTTGTGTTGGTGGAGCTAAGTTTGAATCTTTTATCGGAAAAGATTTAATGAACATTTGATTTTCCCTGGTGCATCCTTCTTCCTTCTTGGAAGTATAGATCTTGAGATTTCTTGAAGAGTTTTGTGGGCAAATTTGGGAAATTGAGAGTTGAGCTCTCCTGTATTTCCGTTGGAGTTTTGTTTTTTTTCCCTTGCCTGGAAAGGAGAAAATTTTCTATCGGTGTTCGTTCTGGTTCTTGAGTTGTGGTTATCTTTAAAAGTTGAGTTGCATCCTGTTTGTCAAGAGTTCGTGCCCCATGAAGGTGTTTAGAAAAGTTTATGTCCGTGCTATGTAGTAGGTAACAATGTGGTTTATGGAATGACGTGTTGCTAAGTTAAATTTTGAGTTGAATCAATTCAATGTGATTATCATCTCTAGCTGGAGAATAAATAGACTACTAGTGTTCTAGTTTACTCTGTAGCGAGAATGATTAAATGGGTTAATGTACATGCTTAGAATCTGTTGCCTTGCTTAAAAAGTGCTTATGATCCTCGTTAATGTTAAAAGTTTAAACCTTGATGCCTAGTTAGAACATTAAGATGATGTAAATTAATGATACTATTAAAGAAACCTTGCCGGTTGTTTAAAGAGGTTCTAATCTAACGGGTTAATAGAGAAATTTAATCATGTTGACTAGTGGCTTTAATTTGGAAGTTGATTAGAGTTGCTATTTATGTTGTTGCAAACTACTAGTATATTTGGAAGTATGCAGTTGTGTCCATACAATGCTAGTATTGATATCAATTGAGAAGACATAAGACTTATTGTTAATGATGTTGTTAAGGGCAGTGTTAATGCTAGTACCGATGTCAATTGGAAAAAAAACATAGGTCTGGTTGTTGTTTTAAGAACATTGTGCTGATCTAACTTATTAAATCTAATTTAATAGTTGGAGTATGTTGTGTAGTGACAATTTTGTTGCAACCTATGTGTAAGGTAGCTAAAAGCAATGTTGTTGATTGCTGATTATGCAAAGAATTGATATTGATGCCTTGGTAGTGTTGTTAATTGTTGGAAACCATTGATCCAATAGAAGGGAAGTGTAAAACTGTGGTATTATATCGAGTACATGTTGTGATGGGATGAACAATGGTTAATAATCATGATGCAAGATTTTAACCTTAATGAATGCATATCTTAGAATCCTATTTACGAATTTTATCTTGTAGAGATATTACTTATTTGTTGAAGTCATTTTATTGATTGAACAAGTTTCAATTGTCAAGATTTTGACGTATGGATTGTATAAAATTGGTAGGTTGATCTTGCTCAAGTATCTGTTGAAGTACCATGTTTGAAATAGAGAATACGTTGTTATATGATTTGGTGATCCGTGGGGATCATGTCAATGTAGTCTTGGTTGGGTGCCTTTGTGATAAGCATCCTAAACCTTAATTAAAAGTGTTGGGAATGGTATTTAGAGAAAGAAATTGTTATGTAAATCTTGTTAAATCCAGTTGGACTCTCTTGATGAGTAAATAGTGATTATTGAATGCTTAAATGGTAAGTGTAGTGGAATACAAGTTATGGTGGGATTCATGCTGAGCTGGTGTTTAAAACCTTTTGAACTAGTGTGGTTGTTTGCCATTTTGGTTGAATGCCTTCGATCAAGGTATTCCTTGTGTTGTGTTTCCGAGTTTCCCTAAAACCCGTAGCTATTGGTGCCAATTTTTGGTTTTGGCTATTTTGTTTAATTTGTGCTATGAGTATGGATTTACACCCAAAAGTTTTTGAGTGGATCGCGCTCCTTCGTGTTCACCCTGAATTATCTTTGGAATAAATTTTAACGGAAGCAGATGGACATAGTGGGTTGTGTTGGAAACTCTTGAGATTTAATTTGCAACTCTTTTTGACTGGAGTTGGATTTATTTGTATAATGTGTGTGATGTTTGCGAGTGCTTCAAAAAGGTGGATTTTATGAATGTTTTATAAAGTGATTTTGTTAGTGAGGTGTTCTCTTTTGGAAATGAGTTTCCCTCTCCTTGAGAAAATTTGTGACGGTTGTGGGAGCAGATGCTCGACTTGAAATTTTAATGTTCTCTTCCAAAATGTTGAATTTGGATGAAATGCAATGTTTTGCAAGTTCAGTTTTCAATTGATGTGGGTTCTTTTACGATGTGGTGCTTTGCTGTTATCGGTGTTGCCGTCATAGTTATAAGATTTAGCGCAACCGTCAATGTTAGGTGCGTTTCAAACATGTGATACCGAGGTAGTAGTCGGTTGGTGAATGATTATTCGATATTGTTGTTACATGAAGAATGAATGGTGAAAAGAAAGCATGACATTGTTTATAGATGTTTAATGATGAAAAAATCGGTGAGCCAGGTCGGTGAGAAAGTCATACATGGATATATGACTAATCCGGAGTGCTCTTGAAAAGTGTGCATGCATGTCATAAATCGAGATTTCTATTTCTTTCTGGTATGAAAAGAAAACAATGAAGAATTTCTGGTATGTTGGTTGTGGTGTAGGACATTTGTGTTTCCTTCGCGTCTTGACTTAGGAAATTAAAATGAGTACTCCTTGGTTGTTGCCAAATTCTTTCCAAAGTGGCTTTTAGCGCTTTTGGGGTTCGAGTTGTTGTGTGTGGATCAATTTGGGGTTCATGGTTTATGGTTGAGTTCACCCAATGCTAACCTTCTTGGAGAATCGGGTCGTTGATGCGTTCCACGGTAGGGTTGATTAAACTATTAGTGGATCACTTGGTGGTTGCAAGTAATTGCTTTATCCATTCGAAGTGTATTGGATCTTTTGTCGCCGATCTCTGAGCGAGTTGTGTCGACCGATGTGGATTGCTCGGTTGACAGTGTTTTTGCGGGTTTTAAGGACCCTGGTTATAAAGTAGGTTTTTCCTTCAGTGGTAACGGTGGGTGTTGGCCTAGTTGTAAAAGATCAATCTTTTGCAAGGTTTTAACCTCGTTTGTTCAAGTAGTTGGTAGTCTTGGAATGATGTGTCCCGCTTGGTTCGCGTCGTCTTGCTTATGACGAACCACAGTAGGGAGATCGAGGTGTGAAAACACTTTTGCTCGCGAGAGCTGAAGGAGGATCAAGAGTCAGAGTTAGAGGTTGGTACCGTGTTTCTTCTGGAGAGTAGCGTTGGTCAAAGGGATCGGGCACTCTAGTGCCAAGGAATGTATGAAACGGGGAGTGTGAGACCGTTTCTTTTGTGGTCTGTTTGAGGATTTATCCTATCGCTTGGGTCGTGCTGAGACCATGTGTAGTGCTTTGTGTTTCAGTGTTGAGTAAAGTTCTTGCAAGAGGTTGATCGTGGGTTATCGTTAGAGCTGTGGGTCTTCGAGCCTAAGCACCTTGTCACCGAGTCTCGATCAGTGTAGTTCCAGTGGTTTTAAGTTAGAGAGAGAAGTGACCTGGGAATTGGAGTCTCGCATGCGCGAGCGATACCGAGAGCTTTTCACCTCAGGTATGAAAGGTGAAGCTTAATTATCTTTTTATTGCCTAATTGCGTAGGGGTGTGTCTTGGATTCGAGGTTGAATCCTGTTGAAGGGGGAGAGAATGTGACACCACGGAGTGTCGTAGCTTTATAAAATGTGAATGTTGAGGGCAAAAACATTATGGAATGTGGAATTGGAGGTTGAAACCATACGTTATGCAGTTTAATCGCAGTTAAGGGCCGATTTTGGGAGTTTGAGCCTCTCCGGGGGAGTTTGGGCCTAAGGGGATGAGTCGTGGGCCAAGGTGGGAGGGAGTTTGGGCCCATGAGGGAGGGAGGGACCAGGTTGGGCTGCCTGGTGCGCCCCCCTAGCCCTCTTGGGCGCCACCCACCCCCTAGCCTTAGGGTTTCCCCTCCCTTCCACCTCCAAGCCGCCACCCCCATGCGCCTCTCCTCTCTCCTTTGCGCCACCACCCCCCTCCACCACCTCTCCACCTCCCTTGCTGCCCCTAGGGGAGTTATCCACCTCACCAACCCAAAGATCCATCCATTGGAGCGCTCCGCGACGAGGAGATCCGGCGGATTTGGAGTGAGGAAGGAGATTGCGCGAACCGGGAGGAGATCCGTTGGGTTTTCTTTCGTCGGGCGAAGGTATGGCCACGGGGATCCTTGGGGTTGGTCTAGGATCTGTTCTAAGGGTTAATATCATGTTTTTAGATCAATTGGTGGTGCTGTAATTGGGTAGATTAGATGAAATCTAGAGTTTTCCACGTTCTCTGTTTCGGGCAGCATGAGCAGTCGACCTAGGGTTTGGGTTTTCGCCAATTTAGAGTCCGAATTTGGTCGTCTGCCTGTTGAAGAAGTTGTAGGTAACTTCAATACCTTTCAGTGGGTATAAAGAACGTCCAATTTCGCCCAGCCGTATGAAAGTTATGCTCGTTTTACCGAACATATTAAAAACTGTGATGTGATTGGAACAGATCACGGTATTCTGTAGATTAAACCACTTTAGAGTCCGAATAAGTCTTTCCATATACTTAGAAAAAGTTAGGAAATTTCCTAAGCTACGCGAGGATGTACTCGTTTAATTGTTTCGGAGTCTTAGATCTCGAGTTATGCTCGTTGCAAGTCTGCTGTCCCGACGGGACAGAACCTCTGTTTTTGGATTGTGCGAGTAGTTTGCGAAGTCGGGGTAGAAGTGTGTTTGCGTATTGTTTTGTGGGCATGATTTTGAGTGTGTGGTGCCTATGTGCAGGTGGTGTGACCCCGGGGGTGCCCTCTACTTCTCGCCAATCCGTCGCCCGTGGTTGAGGCAAGTGTATTGGAATGGGTAGCGGGATGTAGTTTGCTAGATTGGTTGAGATTGAAATTGAATATATGATATGTTCACATACCATGCTTTAATGATTGCCATTGATATGATGAATATGCTTATTATGTTATGATGCCATGTGTTAATGTACAAGTTATTTATAATGTTGGCATGTTTGCATACATGGCATGATACATGGCCCAGGCGGTGAGAAAGTCATAACTAGTCCGAGGAAGGTCGGTGAGAAAGTTATGACTATTCCGGAGAGCCAATGAGTAAGTCCTACATCGTGATTCCATCCACCGCGGTATATGGAAGCGAGGAGTAGGCACCCTCCATCTTCGGGGTGGAAGGGGGGAGAGGGTGCACACCGACGGGTGTGTAGTCAACCATACTGGTATGAGTTTCCAGGAGATATGTGCATCACATTGCATTGCATTGCATTATATGAGGATGTTATATGATGATGATATATGATGATGTCAATGATATGCTTACTCTATGAATATGAGATGTGTATGATGTCGTATGTGAAAAGTGGTGATGAAGGTATTAGAATGTATTTTCTTGTTCCATTGCAATATACTTGCCGAGTGATGAACTCACGCTTGTGTTTATGTTGTTTTTCTTAGGTACCATGAAACCGACATGCGAGAAAGGGAGCTAGTCACACGTCATCACTTAGCATCACACATATAAACAATGACATGTTCCTTCCTTTAATTGTGATGGTTAATTTGTGTGTTTGGTTTCCTCATTTACTTCGTTTGGCTCATGAGATGGTTGGAATCTTTATTCTAGGCTTATACTGCTGCTAGAACCCTTATTATTGATGATTTAGATGTCATTCTTTATACTATATCCTGTGATCTTATTGTTGTTGCTTCAATTCATGTTAAAATAAAGGAGATGCTGCCGAAATTTCGATTTTTAGCATTCGTGCATTTGCTGTAATTTACTTGTATTTGTGGTATTTAGAGGTTGCTTAGTCTATGTTTGGTAGCATTCGGGCATATTAAATGCCGGGGTGTTACAAAAAGTGGATTCAATATCATTTGGGATATTTTCACTCTTTCAGGTGTGTTTACTATAGTTATATGAGATTTTGTCACTCCCTTATGATTAGTGAAGGTTTCTGGCAGATTATCAGCTATTTGTTGTAGTTTTGTTATCCTTCGAACTTCAAGTTTGGATTCTTTAGTGTGTGGGGTCTAAGGACTGAATGCCAGTGATATTCTAATCTATTTCCCATCATTCTTTAATGTGGTACTTTTCTCCCCCTAATGCCGAGAAATTGGACTCATAAAAAATATAATCAACGTACCAAGCTGTATACACATCCCCTGTTATAGGCTCTAGGTATTTAATGATTAACGAAGATTCATAACCTACATAGATTTCCAATTTCCAGTGAGGGTCCATTGTTGTATGCTGTGGTGTTGAGGTTGGCACATATAAAACGCAACCAAATTTTCACAGATGAAAAATACTTAGTTTTTCCTCACACTTTCTGCAAAAAGGGAAATATCATAGTATGCAGTTGGTCTGAGTTAAATTAATACAACAGCGCATAACATTGCGTGAAACCAATAGCTGGTTGGTAACCTATAATTCTACAAGAATTATAGGTCGAGAAATGAGTTTTATTCTTTTAATCAATAGCTCTCTAAGGCCATTTGTGTGAGGGCATGAGGTACTGAATGCTCTACATTAATACCTAGAGCTATGGAATAATCACTAAATGCCTTTGAAGTAAACTCACCAGTATTGTCCATTCGAATGGACTTGATCCTTTCTTCTACAAAGGAAACTCTTAATTTAATAATTTGAGTAATTAATTTAGCATAATCATAGTTTTGAGTAGATAAGAGACATGCATGGGACAATATAGTAGAAGCATCTATCAGTACCATAAAAGTATATGAAGCGGTCCGATAATGGCTAGATTGGTCCATACATATCACATAGAATTCTCTCCATAAAATTCAGTGATTCTTCCATATCTTTCATATAAGAGGGCATAAGAAGTCTTAATGTCTGGAAAAGTTAGTAGTTTTTATGTTATTGCCAGGGAAATTAGTGATGATTCTTCTCATCATATTCAACCCAGGATTACCTAGTCGATCATGCTAGATCTTAAAGTGTTCTAGCTTTTTAAGTATTTTTTCATCGCAACATAAACTTCATGTTTTATATATGTATATTATAATCATGAGGAGAAGGAAGTTTTTCAACTACACATTTATTTCACCTATTAAACTTAGTCATTAGTAGGTATTCTGTACCATCCTCATTTTCTATCTCCATGTGGAAGCCATTCAGACGAATATTTCTAAAACTTAATAGAGTACGACTAGACTAAGGGTACAAGAGAGCATCATCTATCATTATATGAGTATCTATTGGGGGGAACTATGATGGCCCTTACAGTGCTAACAATAAAGGAATTGATTTCATCGATGATCATAACATTTTTTTTGTTTTCTTAGTCAAAGCCTGAAAATATTTATTTTCCCTAAGAATTGAATTTGTGGTGCAATTGTCTACTAGACAGATTTCCTCCTCCGCCATTGGATTATGTGGATTTCTATATTAGAAGTATACTTTAGCAATCAAATAATTATTGCATCAGGAACACATTGTAAAATATAGAACAAACGTAGCTGAAGGACCAAAAAGGCAACTATAGGGGGGTGAATAGGAGCCAAATCAAATTTTCCCCCTAAAAACCAAACCACCAAAAGAATAGATCAAAAGAACTGTACAATATGAATAGGTGGTTGGATGAACAGTACTCCAAACAGGAGATCGGATATACAGTACACGACCATTTGAAGTCAGATGAACAGTGTTAGGGAGAATAGTGTTTGGACAAACAATGCTCGGTGAACAGTGTTTAGATGAACGGTACTCCAAACTGGTCGGCAGCATTGGTCGAATGAATAGTGTTCGTGTGTGAACCGTGCTTGGATTAATAGTACTCAAGTGAATGGTAGATCCGCACGATCTAAAAAACAAGAATTGATATAACTTTTGATCGGCTGATCCAAAGCCTGTGAAACTTTGTGTGCATCTTCATATGGATGTCAGGAACCTATTTCAACCTTTAATCACAAGGATTGATATCAAAGTTTTGACTTTTTTTCCAGTTTAGTGAAGGTTGCTCCAAAACCAGGTCAAATACAGAAACTTCATCCTGAGGTTACTTGTGAGGTTATGTTGACTGGGATATGATCTATAGAAGATTCATCCAGCAATCTTTCATCCTTGGCACAAAATCCAAAAGCACTTAGAAGGAGTGGAGGCAAATCCAAAGTGCAAAAGGTAAGGATGCAAGAGCTGGAATAAGTTTCAAAATATGAAAAATAAATCTTGCAACACTCAAAGAAGAAGGATTTCAAAGCCACACAACCTAGTGGGCAAAGCTTTCATTAAGCAACCAAAGAATGCCCTCTTACAAGCTTGGAGTAGGGGCATACCCACACCCCTCTATTTATAGCACAATGGGAGCAATATCCACCCTCAAATGACAATCTTGACCCTCAAGAAACCTCATCAAGGGTTTAGATTCACTCCCTCACACAAAAATGGGCTAACCCGTAACCCAACAACTTAACGGGTTTTATCCATACATCCATATACTAACTTAACCACTACTCCACCCGCGAACTCCTAATCCAACGATCCTCCTTTGCTTGAGTAGGGCTCAGTTAGCATCTTATCCATCCATTTGTCGTCCTAATTTGCAATCGCTCCCCAGCCTTAGTCATCTTCCGGTGATACCTTGATTGTCTAGACCTTAGCTCTCCCAGCCAAGTCCCGATCTCCTTCGCCTCACCATGACATAGCTCTGAAGTCCTGCAATTGTCATAGACAATGAAAACACATCACATAGCATTGCTCAAAATGATAAACAGTAATCAACTGAACAATCACACATATAAAGTTCCCATCTTAGCTCAAAACCACTTATGAGTGCCCATACCTCATAAGACCATTAACACATAAATCTCCGACCTGTCAAGGCTCCGACCAATGAAGTTTTTACCACTTAAAAGGTCCAACCAGCTAAGGCCCGACTAGTGAAGCCCCGACCACTTAAAAGGTTCGACCAACCAAGGTCCCGACCACTTAAAAGGTCCGACCATTCAACGCTCCGACCTATCAAGGCTACAGCTAATCAAGGCTTTAACCTCTGGTCCTGGGCTACTCGCAACAACTCAAATTGTTCATTCCAAAGCAAATTCAAACCTGAGTACCAAAGACTCAAAACACAGTCAATTACTCATCACACACAAGGGTAGACCTCCACATGGTCTTTCAATCTCCCCCTTGATGAGTATATTAACAAACCCCGAAAAGGAACAAGTTGAGTTTGAATAAAAAGAAGAAAGCAATTTGATTGCAAAGCCACACTCGATCCAAATGCAAGAGAAAGTAAGATCATGGCCAAGTAGGTGAAATAAAATTTAGAGCAAACCAAGAGAAAGAACAAGTTTTCCATAAATGCTCTAAAAGTCTCCATAAAAGCTCAAAATTGCTTATGATCCAAATAAAAGAACAATTTGACAACATGATCATGAGAAAGCATTTTTTATTTTTCTCCTCCCACTTTGCCTTTTCAATTTTCTCCCGCTTTGACAATATAGGCATCAAGAGAGCATATAAGTATGAAATGCAATCTAAAAGAGCTTTGAAGATTACGTGTAACACCAGAAATTTTTGCTTTTCATGAATTTAAATAAGATTTGGCACTTTGGCGAATTTTTGGAATTTTCTGGAATTTATTTGGAATTTATTCCCTTTTTACATAATTAAAGAATTTGATTTTACAAGTAAATATTTGTTGGAAATATTTTATTTGAGTTCAAAATGCTCCAAAATATTTTCTAGAATTTTTCTGGAATTTTTTTTAGTGTTTTGCTATTTTTAATGAATTAAATGAATTTCTGGGAATTAATTTGAATATTTAATCGCTGGAATAATCGAGTTGGTTTGTACTGTTCCTCCGACCCGGACCCGACCTGAGCCCGAGTCAGACTCGAACCCAACCGAACCCTAACCCTCTCGACCGTCCGATCAAGATCAAACGGCCGAGATTGAGCCACGTTGTCGAACCCGAGTCCGACCGAGCCAGCCAAGTCGCCCGAGCCGGACCCGAGCCCAAACCCCCGCACCGTTGGATCTTGATCCAACGGCTCACGTTGAGCCACGTCACCCCTCTCCGAGTCCTCGTCGGACTCCGCCGCCGCCCGCGTGTGGGCCTTGGTCTCCGCGCTTTTCACGGAAGCCGAGGCCCCTATTTAAAGCGCCGCTGCCGCCACCGGGTTGCCGACTTCCGTGCGCACCCGTAGCCCTAGCCCACGTCACCTGAGCTGCCACCGTTTACCCGCTAGAGCTCGCCGTAGTTGGTCTAGCGCCCCGCCGCGGTTATTCGTCGATTCCGCCGCCGTCCGCCGTCCTCCGCCGCCGTTGAGCCCAGATCCGGAACCGCAAGGACCAGCCGCGTCGGAGGGGACCTTTCACTTCGCCGGAATCGCGCCCAAACGCCGTCGGGCGTGTCGTCGTCCTCGTCTCCGGTGACCTCTGCTCCGCCGCGCGCCATCGCCGCCTCGCAAACTCCATCAACCGTCCGATCCAGATCCAAGGGCACAGATTCGTCCACGTCACCCCCGGTGAGATCCACGTGCTAACCTCTAGATCTATTTCCAACCGTTGGATCTAGATCCAATGGTTTAGATTGTGCCACGTAGCCTTAACCGCACCGTACTAGATCCAATCTTAGCCGTTAGATCTAGATCAAACGGCTAGCGTTAACCCACGTGATAGCGTTAGATTAGATCTTGACCGTCCGATCAAGATCGAACGGACCTTATTAGCCGAGTAGTTTCCTAACGCGTTAAGCCAGATCCGATCTGGGCCGTTGATTTTCAAATCAACGGCCGAGATCTAGCCATGTGGGCAGAAGTCTGACCGTCGCGGTCAGCGGCCGGCCATGTCGCCCGGCGACGCCACGCTGGCGCCGTGGGGCCCGCGTGTCAGCGTCCCAGCCAACCGCACCATGACGTCACCGCTGACGTCAAGGTGGGGCCCGCGTGTCAGCCGTCCTCGGCCGAGTCGTGCTGACGTCACCGCTAACGTCAGTATGGGTCCAGCGTGTTAGTGACACATGCGCCGTGGACCGGGTCCACGGTGGACCAAGCCGCGCTGTGCGCTGGGTCCATGGACCCGAGGCGACGTGGTAGCTCCCGATTGGTCCGCGTGTCATGCTGACGCAATAAATTGATTTCCGAAAAAGAAAATGATTTATTAATTCGGTTTATTGATTTCAAAAATGGATTCAAACTTCAAACGCTTATAACTTTTGCGTTTCAACTCGGATTCGAGTGGTTCAAATTTCTAAATTTTCATGAAAATGAGACCTACTCAAATATGAATTTTAATTAATTTTTGTTTATGAATATTTCTCTATTTTTAGTTAATTAATGTTTTCTTTAAACTTAAAACGGTTATAACTTTTGCATTTAAACTCCGAATTTGACGATTCCAGTTTCTAAAAATTCATAAAATTATGCTCTCTCTATTTGTGAACTTTATTTGAGGTTTTGGATACTTTTTGTCTATTGTTTATTTATCTATTGCTATTTGCACGCTTTACGAGTAGACGTTGAAGTGCCCGAAGGCTTCGAAGGTGAAGTGTTGACCCAGGAGCCAGCTCAAGACCAAGACCAAGTACTCTTTGAAGGCAAGTTGTGCTTTGACCATGTTGATCCCAATTTCAACTTAATTTGGTTTAAATTATTGCATGCTAGTTTAATGAGAAAATACTTTATTTAATGATGGGAAATTAGATAAATGCCAAATTGCTGTATGCCACCTTGGTTAATTAAATATGTGCCATGAACCCCTTGTCGCCCTAGTTGAGGATTAGATAGTTGGACATTATTAAATTGCCAACATGGGAATTTAGATCGTTGTAGAATATTGCTTAGACCTGCTACGTGCTCATGACATGATTTTGGACAAACAAATGTTAATATTGACTTAATGATATATTGAACCTGTTTTGGAAAGGTGTCATGTGTTGTGATTGTTGATGGCACGTGGTGCATGGTAATCAATTGGGGGCTTGATAAATAGTTTTCGATCGGGTCATGTGGCAAGAATGATCGGGTGGGCCAGTTGTGGCACTGGGAGCGTTGATTTGGTTCTTCGGGTAGTCTTGCCTTGGTCACCCTAAGGACTTAACCTTGCAAGCCTTTGAACTAAGTCAAGCATGCAACCACATGTCTGTAATGGGACGGACCTAGTTGATTAAGTTGCTAATAACGTACCTGTGGGACCTCAGGGTGTCAACTATACCTTTTGTGTAGTTGTACGGGGGAGCGTACCGGGGCTGCAGCCAGGTACCCATCTAACGGTGGATTGGCCTAAACTTCGCCTTTGCTAAGGGAAGGGTTAGAGTGCAATCACCGGGGAGGACCACTTGTGCTGTTAGAAGTTTCCAAAAGACTTTGTTACGGACACTCGCCTTTGTGGTGTTTGGTTGTATCTTGTGGGTAAAGTGCATAACCTCTGCAGAGTGTAAAATCTATTCGAATAGCCGTGTCCGCGGTATTGGACATCGCTCGGGAATTACAGTCAAGGGTTAGACTTTCTTGAAAATAACTTGGACTTGAAAGATTGGGTTTGGTTTACTAATGATGTTGATGGAAATGTGGATTAGGATTGGAAAAGATGTTTATTTAATTCCTGGAAAAGTTATTGTTCTCATACTTGTTTCTACTGCTTTCGAATCTACTTACGCTACTGGCTGAGTACCAAGTACTCACCCTTGCCACAATACAACACCAGTTGAAGGAGAATCTACACCAGCTTTGGAGGAGGAGCTCCAAGAGGAACCGTGTAACTAGGGAGCGAGCCCAGTCAGTTGCCTGTGGTATACTGGATGGCGCCACGAAGTTATCTTATTTTCCACTGCTGTTATTTCTCTTTATTTAAGTTCTCGCCCTGCATGGCGTATATTTGTAACTTGACCTTAAGGTCGAGCAACCAGCTTGGTTAATTAGTTAAGGTACCTTATTATTTCGTTGAGTATGATTGTGATATTTACCAATGTTGAGACTGTGTGCACTAGCGCGTTCCTGGACTAGTGCTGAATACACAGAGGGTCCGGATTTGCAAATTCGGGTCCCGACATTACGCAAGTGACCATTTAGGCTAAGTATGACACCAAGCTACGCAAGTTCAGGTTATGTCATCTTAAGTCATATCCAATGGCATATACCAACTTTTGCTAGCTAGCACAAAGAAAGTTATGCTATTTTTGCATGATTTCAACAATAGCAACATTTAACATAATTTCAAGACTAGAAGCAAAGCCAAACTAGGATCACATGGATATACTAGAGTTTAACCTAGTCAACACTTTGGGAAACTACAAGTGCATAAGAGAACCCTCATGCTCAATCCTCTTTTGTAAATTTTTAGATTTAATGTACACAAGTGTTTTTAGAGAGTTTATCCTCGTGTAGTACATCCTTGAGTAGGAACCATTGATAAAAGCTTCCTGGGGTTCACTCTCTTCCACATTTTTTATTTGCAATTTTTCAATTTTGATTGACTCAAGCCATAATCGACCATGTCAAGCATGACGCTTAAAAGAGAAGCATGACGCTTAAAAGAGTGGTCTTGGTCATACACAATACATTCCAAGTTCATCTCAAGTGCAATGGAAAGTAGTATTGTGATTGTAGAGTGTTGAGTTCAATTTTAGCATACATGAGTAAATTCTCAACATTTTGGCACTTAGGTTCATGAGCATTTTAGAGGATTTTAGAATGAAACATTATAGTTTAACCCAAGTTGTTTTAGAGACTCTAGTAGAAATCCAAAATTTTTTTAACATGGTATAAGCACCTAATGTGGAAATAAGCAAGTAAAAGCTAAGTTTCATCAAGTTTTCATAAAGATTCAATTTTAAATGATGACTAGCTTAGTATGGTTAGCTTATACCAATTCAGTTATGACTTAAGCTAGCAATGATCTTCAGCAAAGTAGCTAGGTGCATATCTTCATAATTTTATCAATTGCATAAAACACAAAGGTCAGAAATAGAAAATAAATCTATATGCAATGCATGATTATCAGTTTCTCAAAACTCCCCCTTAGCATGTGAATCAATTTTAAGCAAAAATTCTAATTCAAGTTGAGTTATTAACATGATTAAAATTAGAAAATCCCAAAAGAGCTCAACTAAAATCAGAAATAGAGGATGCGAGGAGAAGGTCAATAAACTAAAACTCTGGGTGGCTATAAAGCATAGATAAGATGGTGAATAACACTACAGCTCAGACTGGCTTTCATCCTCCCCATATGACTAACATAGGAAAGCAGACTCTTCAGACTCGAACTAGGGAGTACACAAGACCCTATCTACCAAGAGGGCCCAAACTTGCTAGACCTACAAGATTGCGAGGGAACTCAACCTAGAGAGAAGAGAGACAACTAATTATGCATGATAGCAACCTATAGCATAAGATGAGAGGTCCATGCAGAAGCATGCTAGAAGTCTAAGTGAAGTAAACTCTCTAGCACTAAGACTCAGCCCAAAAACACCTAAAAGATGAAACAGAAAGGAAATACTGAATATAAAATATGATACATATAATAAACCCCCCCTCAAATAATGCAACATGGGCTCATGACTCCAAGCTCTCCTCTTAGGGCAACAAACTTAGAGCTATCTAAAGGCTTTGTGAAGATGTCGGCAATCTGATGGTCACTCTCTACAAACTGGAGCACTATATCACCCTTCTCCACATTGTCTCTAAGGAAGTGATATTGAATATCAATGTGCTTGGTCTAGTGTAACACCCCGGCATTTACTATGCCTGAATGTTACCAAACATAAGCTAAACAACATCTAAATACCACATTTAACATCAAATTCCAGCAAAGGTGCATAGACTGAAAACCGAGATTTCGGCAGCACCTCCTTTGTTTTATCATGAATTTAAGGAACAGCAACAATATAGCATTATATGGCAATAAGAGAAACATCTAAACAGCAATAAATAAAGTCTTAACGACAATAAAAGACTAACGTCAAGCTCTTAAAGTTCCAAGTGTCAAACAAACAATAGAACTCTCATTAACCAAGCTAAGACTTAATTTAAAGGCCATCACACGCAATTTATTATCCAACTAAATGAATTGACTTGGGGAAACATTAAGGTGAAGCAACGTGTGAGCGTGTGACTATTCTCCTTTCCCGCATGCCGTTCTCATGGTACCTAAAACAACAAGAAAACACAAGGGTGAGTTCGAAAACTCAGCAAGCATACTGCAATGGACAACAAGCATAACAACAAGTCAATAACATCTTTCATCATGTATAACATCTCATTCATGAATACTTATCAATATCATCATCAATTTGTATGCGATGTAATGCATTGCTCCTGACCCTCTGGAACCTCATACCGGTATGGGAAGTACACACCCGTCGGTGTGCACCCTTTCCTCCCTTCCATCCCGAAGATGGAGGGTGCCTACTCGCTTCCAAACACCACGTGGATGGAATCACGACATAGGACTTACTCAATGGCGTTCGGATTAGTCATAACTTTCACCGACCTTGCCGGACTAGTTAAGACTTTCTCACCGCCTCGCCCTATCTCATGACATGCATGCAACCATGCCAAATATCATATTCAATTCACATATTAACACATGGCATCATAATATGTTAAACATGCTCATCATATCATATCAATCATTAAAACATGGCAAGTGGACATATATCATGTAGGCAATTCCATCTAATTTCAACATGCAACCTACAACTTGCTATCCATCACAACACACTTGCCTCAACCACGTGCAACGGATTGGCGGGAAGAAGAGGGAACTCCCGGGGTCACACCACCTGCACATAGGCATCACACACTCACAATCATAACCTCAAAACAGTACACAAACCCTCATCTAACCCGACATTGCCAACTACTCGCAAAACCTAAAACAGAGGTTCTGTCCCGGCGGGACAGCAGCCTTGCAAAAGGCATAACTTGAGTTCTGGGACTCCAAATCGAATAAACGAGTACACCGTCGCGAAGCTTAGGAAATTTCCCAACTTTTTCTAGTTATAGGGAAAGACTGATTCGGACCCTAAAATTGTTTAATCTACAGATTACCA
Organism: Rhipidocladum racemiflorum; assembly: GCA_036346355.1. Classification (NCBI taxonomy): domain Eukaryota; kingdom Viridiplantae; phylum Streptophyta; class Magnoliopsida; order Poales; family Poaceae; genus Rhipidocladum; species Rhipidocladum racemiflorum. The sequence goes on from CM070571.1 coordinate 31,329,209, forward strand.
CAATCTGTTCCAGTTACGTCACAGATTTTTTAGGCGCTCGGTAAAACAGCCATAACTTTCAAACGGCTGATCGGAAATTAACGTGCTTTACGTCCACGGAAAGATAATTAAATTATCTACAACTTCCTAGAAGTCCGTACGGTCTGATTCGGATTCTAAATCGACGGAAACTCGAACCCTAGTTCGACTGCTCAATCTGCCCGAAAACAGAAACGTGGACAAGTTTAGATCTAACCCAAATTACTTCAAACCAGCGCCTCCAATTGATCTAAAAACTTGATAAACACCCTAATAACAGTACCTAGATCATCCTCAAGGATCCCCAAGATCATACCTTTGCCCGAAGCGCAAAACTCCAATCAATCTCCGCGAATCTCCTCGCGAATCGCTCCTCGCTCCACGTTCCTCGCTCCTCGCTCCTTGCTCCTCGCTCCTCGCTCCACGGGATGACTCCACAAGGTGCAGGGGTGGGGAGGCCACCCTAGGGCAGCAAGGGGTGGTGGGGTGGTGGTGTGGAGGTGGTGGAAAGGGAGGGGGGGTGCGCACGGTTTTGGGGGCTAGGGCTTAGGGGAGGGGGAGGAGGAGAGGGGCGCAAGAGGGGAGGTGGGGCGCAACAACAGCAGCATGGGCGCAAGGGGCTGGGGGAGCCCCTTTTATCAGCCCTCAACCCAATTCTAGTCCGTTACGAGTCCTAATCCATCCCACCCAAGCCCACCAAGGCCCAAAACTCCTCCGGAAGGCCCAAAACCCGAAAACGGCCCTAAACGGCCCGGAAACGATATTAACCCCGATCCTTATGATTTTAACCTTATTTCCACATCTCATACTGTATTTAACCTTATCATGTTCAAAAATTAAGGATACGACACTCAGAGGTGTCACATTCTTCCCTTCAACGGGATTCGACCTCGAATCTAAACGCACCAATCACGAAACCCAAAGAAACCAAAGACAGCTAGGTTTTCACATCACATACCGAGGCAAAAGCTCGGGATACTTCTCGCGCATGCGAGATTCCAGCTCCCAAGTCGCTTCTCTCTCGATGCGATGTGACCACAAGACCTTGACAAACTTAAGCATCCTGTTCTTCATCACTCGCTCTGAAGTCCCGGAATTTCCACGGGGACGGGACTCGAAGGTGAGGTCCTGCTCAAGCACTAATGGTTCCAATGGAACCACCAACTCCGGATCGTGCAAGTATTTCTTCAACATCGAGACATGGAACACATCATGCACACCTTGCATGGATTCCTGTAGCTCTAGGCGATAGGCCAACTCGCCAACTCGGGCGAGGATAGGAAAAGGCCCAACATACCTTGGGTCGAAGCTTTCCTTTGGTGCCAAAACGCACCACACCCTTGGTGGGAGATACTGCAAGAGTACGCTATCACCCACCTCAAACTCCAAGTCTCGCCGCCACATCAAGATAGCTCTTACATGCGCTCTGTCTTTGCGAGAAGGTTTTGCCGAACCTCCGACACGCGATCAACGATCTGCTGAACCCAATCCGGCCCAAGAATAGCTCTCTCGCCCAGCATCCCAACAAAGTGGCGATCTGCACTTCCGACCATACAAGACTCATAAGGAGCGGCCGGATCTTTGGAATGGTAGCCGTTATTGTAAGCAAACTCTGCAAGGGGCAAATGGTCTTCCCAGCTACCCTTCCAAGCCATCACACAGGCCCTGAGCATGTCCTCCAAAGTTTGGATGGTACGCTCAGACGCCCATCTGTCTGAGGGTGAAAAGCGGTACTAAGGCAAAGCCGCGTACCCAAAGCACTCTGCAAACTCTCCTAACTTGGAGACGAACTTCGCATCCCGATCAGAGATAATGGTCTTGGGTACACCATGCAATCTCACAATCTCCCGCACATAGATGGGAGCCAACTCGCTCGCTGAATTGGTCGTGCGGATGGGAATGAAATCTTGCGCAGACTTGCCGAGACGGTCCACCACAACCCAAACAAAGCATCCTTCCTCGAGGAGTACGAGGTAAGCCGACCACAAAATCCATAGAGATGTCATCCCATGGCCACACAGAATCTCCAAGCTACGCAGCAGCCGGGACTCTTATGCTCAGCTTTGATCTTCCGCAAATCCCACAAGACGCCACGTGCTTGGCAATATCCACTCTCATCCTTTTCCACCGTAAATTCTTCTTCAAGTCCTGTACATCTTGGTCTCCCCAGGATGGACCGTGTACGGGTGCGATGAGCTTCTTTCAGGATGTCTTCTTTCACTTGAGATTTACGGGGCACGCCTGCACGGCCCTGAAACCTCAAAGCTCCCGCATCATCAACAAGAAAGTCTCCTGACTTGCCATCCTCGAGGCGTTTCCTCACTGCTGGAGCAAGCGATCATCTTTCTTTGTGCCTCTCGCTGACACGCTCGAGAATCGACTCAAGAATCATTTGAGTTTCAGCCTGCACGGTCCGCCATAAGCGATAGGAGACTACTAAACGCTCAAAATCAGCAACAAGACAATCACCCACAGGGGGCATTGTCTTGCGACTAAGAGCGTCGGCCACCACATTTGCCTTCCCCGTATGATACGGGATAGTTAGGTCATAATCCTTTATTAATTCTAGCCACCTCCTCTACCTCAAGTTCAAATCTTTCTGAGTAAAGATGTACTTGAGGCTCTTGTGATCGATAAAAATATCACAAGACTCGCCGTCTGAGTAATGCCTCCAAATCTTCAATGCAAACACCACGGCGGCTAGCCCAAGATCATGCGTGGGATAGTTCTCGCTCATGCTTTTTCAAGCGCCTCGAAGCATAAGCAATCACCTTGCCCTCTTGCATGAGCACACACCCAAGTCCCAACCGAGAAGCATCGGAATAAGCAGTGAAGCGCTTCCTGGTTCGGGAAGGGTAAACGAGGAGCAGCCACTAACTTCTCCTTCAAAGTGCGGCTGTGCTCACACTCTGTGATCCTTTGGAACTTCATCCCTTTGTGAGTCACCGTGAAAGTGTCTTGGCAATGATAGAGAAATCCTGCACAAAACGCCGATAGTATCCAGTAACCCAAGGAAACTACGCACCTCTTTGACATTGGAAGGCCTCTTCCAATCCAAAACTCTTGAGACTTTGCTAGGATCTACCGATATGCCCTCTGGATTGATGATGTGGCCAAGAAAACCCACTTCAAATCGAACTCGCACTTTTTCAGCTTAGCAAAGAATTGATTCTCCCTCGTACTCAAAGACAAGCCTCAAGTGTCGCTCATGCTCCTCTTCCGATTTAGAGTAAATCGAATGTCATCGATGAACACTACCACAAACTCATCAAGGTACTTGTGTAGCATCTTGTTCATCGCCTCCATAAAGACAGCGAGGAGCATTAGTTAGTCCAAAAGACATAACTTTAAATTCATAATGCCCATACCTAGTGGAGAAAGCAGTCTTCTCAATGTCCTGCTCCCTCACACGGATCTGATTATACCCGATCAAGATCAATTTTGGAGAACACCTTTGCTCCCTTGATTGGTCAAACAGATCCTCGATGCGAGGCAAAGGATACTTGTTTTTGATCGTCACTTGGTTAAGAGCACGATAATCAATGCACATACGCCAACTTCCATCCTTCTTCGAGACGAAGAGGACGAGTGCTCCCCATGGCGAACGCTACGCCGAATGAAGCCTTTGGCCATGAGATCCTCCAATCGCTTCTTCAACTCGTCTTGAAAAGGTCGAGCCAAGCGGTATGGAGAGATAGAAATAGGTCGAGTGCCCGAGCAAGATCAATACGAAACTCCACATTCCTCACAGAGGTAGACCAGGCAACTCGTCGGGGAACACATCAACGAACTCCTTCACTACGTAAATCTCCTCAATGGGAATCGAGGAAGATGGTTTCTCGAGACAAAGTCATGAGGAAACCCAACAGCCTCAAACGCCCGACCGAAAACAAACTAGTCAAAGCAAAGACAGGCTGGAGGGTATACCACCCTGAAAGGTCAACTCTTCCCAGGACGGGCCTGCCAAGGCAACTGTCTTCCGAAACAACAGATCTTAGCACGCAGTGCGATGCGGCGGTCCATGCCCAAAATGACATCAAAAGGAGCCAACTGGATCACCATGAGATTGGCAAAGAAAACCTCATCATCAATGGCAATGGTGCAACCAGGGCAAACCAAAGAACTAGCAATCAAACCCCAGGAGAATCGACTAACACGGACTCGTAAATCCATTGAACTCCCAACTTAGCTCTACTAGCAAACTCCGACGACACAAAAGAGTATGATGCTCGAATCAAAGAGAACAAAGGCATCAACGGAATCCACGAGCAGAGTACGAAACCACCTCTGGATGCCCTGACTCGGCGGTCGGCAAAGCGTACACTCTGGTGGCGCCGGACGAGAAGAGCCCCGACTCAAGGTGATGCCCCATCAAGGCTGGGGCGGAGGAGGCAAGCGAGGAGGAGCAGACGGCTGCGGGCACCGATGCGCCGGGTGGCGCCACGCAAAGGGTGGTGAGAAGCAGGAGCGACCATCATGTGCACCGATCCTCTGGAAGACGCCCGGAGTGGGAGGAGAAGGCACCGTCTCCCACTTGATGATGCTACCGGGGTTCATCCGGCAGACTCGCCCCATATGGCGGGCTTGCCCACGATGGTTGCAACTCCGGTCCAACCACACTCAAACACGGTGCTCACCACCGCACTTTTCCGAACGATCCGCGAAAATCCAATACAAAACACTTTTCTTTTGGTTCAGCTCAACTAAAGCCAAGAAAAAAAAAACAGCGAAACCGACCGTCAGAACGGCAGAGAACATCCGAAGGGAACCACCATCAACTCTTCTATTTGACTCCAGTCAACTACCCGATCAAGGACAGAAAGGATAAGCATTCTTCTCCTACAGGGATTAATAGTTCTTCGGTGATGGCGCTAACCGGCCACACCGTCAAACCTCACCGTTACTATGAACCAAAAAGAGGTGATCGAAACCCTTCGGCACCACAACCCCACTTTTATCACCACAACAGGAACAACCCAATCATTTATACAGACAGACTCCGCAACTCTCTGGGAGCCTCGCCCCTGGTCTCCACGGCCACGGCGTCCACGGCCTCTACCCCTCGGCATGGCTGCTTAGACAGACAACCATCCAAACACAAAAACATAAACACCAAATCACACAATCAAGATCATAGATCAAACATCATCATAAGCATATCCTTCATTAAATAATTAAGCGCAATGCAATGATGAACCAAAACCCCATCCTACTGTGCAACCAAGTGTGTCAAATTTTAGATTAGTTATACCACTTTTGCAAGTTTTAATGTTGCTATCCTATAACAAAATTTTAGTTAGGACCTAAGCCATGTTTCTAAGTTATTCCACATCATATTTTAGTTGCAACTTAAGGTATGACACTAAAAATACATATTCCAAGGACCTACACCAGCTCGATACCAATCAGTAACACCCGGCATTTACTATGCCTGAATGTTACCAAACATAAGCTAAACAACATCTAAATACCACATTTAACATCAAATTCCAGCAAAGGTGCATAGACTGAAAACCGAGATTTGTGAGCACCTCCTTTGTTTTATCATGAATTTAAGGAACAGCAACAATATAGCATTATATGGCAATAAGAGAAACATCTAAACAGCAATAAATAAAGTCTTAACGACAATAAAAGACTAACGTCAAGCTCTTAAAGTTCCAAGTGTCAAACAAACAATAGAACTCTCATTAACCAAGCTAAGACTTAATTTAAAGGCCATCACACGCAATTTATTATCCAACTAAATGAATTGACTTGGGGAAACATTAAGGTGAAGCAACGTGTGGCGTGTGACTATTCTCCTTTCCCGCATGCCGTTCTCATGGTACCTAAAACAACAAGAAAACACAAGGGTGAGTTCGAAAACTCAGCAAGCATACTGCAATGGACAACAAGCATAACAACAAGTCAATAACATCTTTCATCATGTATAACATCTCATTCATGAATACTTATCAATATCATCATCAATTTGTATGCGATGTAATGCATTGCTCCTCGACCCTCTGGAACCTCATACCGGTATGGGAAGTACACACCCGTCGGTGTGCACCCTTTCCTCCCTTCCATCCCGAAGATGGAGGGTGCCTACTCGCTTCCAAACACCACGTGGATGGAATCACGACATAGGACTTACTCAATGGCGTTCGGATTAGTCATAACTTTCTCACCGACCTTGCCGGACTAGTTAAGACTTTCTCACCGCCTCGCCCTATCTCATGACATGCATGCAACCATGCCAAATATCATATTCAATTCACATATTAACACATGGCATCATAATATGTTAAACATGCTCATCATATCATATCAATCATTAAAACATGGCAAGTGGACATATATCATGTAGGCAATTCCATCTAATTTCAACATGCAACCTACAACTTGCTATCCATCACAACACACTTGCCTCAACCACGTGCAACGGATTGGCGGGAAGAAGAGGAACTCCGGGTCACACCACCTGCACATAGGCATCACACACTCACAATCATAACCTCAAAACAGTACACAAACCCTCATCTAACCCGACATTGCCAACTACTCGCAAAACCTAAAACAGAGGTTCTGTCGGCGGGACAGCAGCCTTGCAAAAGGCATAACTTGAGTTCTGGGACTCCAAATCGAATAAACGAGTACACCGTCGCGAAGCTTAGGAAATTTCCCAACTTTTTCTAGTTATAGGGAAAGACTGATTCGGACCCTAAAATTGTTTAATCTACAGATTACCACAATCTGTTCCAGTTACGTCACAGATTTTTTAGGCGCTCGGTAAAACAGCCATAACTTTCAAACGGCTGATCGGAAATTAACGTGCTTTACGTCCACGGAAAGATAATTAAATTATCTACAACTTCCTAGAAGTCCGTACGGTCTGATTCGGATTCTAAATCGACGGAAACTCGAACCCTAGTTCGACTGCTCAATCTGCCCGAAAACAGAAACGTGGACAAGTTTAGATCTAACCCAAATTACTTCAAACCAGCGCCTCCAATTGATCTAAAAACTTGATAAACACCCTAATAACAGTACCTAGATCATCCCCAAGGATCCCCAAGATCATACCTTTGCCCGAGCGCCAAAACTCCAATCAATCTCCGCGAATCTCCTCGCGAATCGCTCCTCGCTCCACGTTCCTCGCTCCTCGCTCCTTGCTCCTCGCTCCTCGCTCCACGGGATGACTCCACAAGGTGCAGGGGTGGGGAGGCCACCCTAGGGCAGCAAGGGGTGGAGGGGAGGTGGTGTGGAGGTGGAGGAAAGGGAGGGGGGGTGCGCACGGTTTTGGGGGGCTAGGGCTTAGGGGAGGGGGAGGGAGGAGAGGGGCGCAAGAGGGGGAGGTGGGGGCGCAACAACAGCAGCATGGGCGCAAGGGGGCTGGGGGGAGCCCCTTTTATCAGCCCTCAACCCAATCCTAGTCCGTTACGGAGTCCTAATCCATCCCACCAAAGCCCACCAAGGCCCAAAACTCCTCCGGGAAGGCCCAAAACCCCGAAAACGGCCCGGAAACGATATTAACCCCCGATCCTTATGATTTTAACCTTATTTCCACATCTCATACTGTATTTAACCTTATCATGTTCAAAAATTAAGGATACGACACTCCGAGGTGTCACATCTAGGAATGCTGCACTAGGTTCTTGGCAATAAGAAAGGCCAAAGTGTTATCATAGAAAAGTGGAACACTATCAAATGCTAACCCAAAGTTCCGTAGGGTTGATCTCATCCAAAGTACCTAGCTACAGCAGTTGGCTGCAGCAACATACTCGACCTCAGTGGTGGACTGTGCAACCCCGGACTGCTTCCTGGAGGACCAAGAAATGAGAAAAGTGTCAATAAATTGTTAAGTACCAGATGTACTATTCCTATCTATCCTACAGTTAGCAAAATCTGCATTAAAAAAATGCTTTAAGGGACAGACAAGAAGAGAAAGAATACCAAATACCATAGTCAATGATAGCTCGAAGAAACTTGAAGATGCGCTTCACTGCCTAGCGGTGAGAGGCTTGGGGAGAAGCCTAAAATTGAGAATAAAAACATATAGAAAATATATGTTCGGCCTCGAGGCTATGAGATATAAGAAGGAGCTGATCATGCTCCGAAACTCCTTTTGTTCAAATGGCTCACCATCCTCGTCAGACTTGAGGATAACAGTGATGATCGACTTCCCATCAGACATGTCAAAGCGTCTCAAGAGATCTCAAGTGTGCTTGCCTTGATGCAAGAAGGTACCCTCTTGAGTCTGCTTGATCTAGAAACCGAGAAAGTAGCTCAATTCACTCATCATGCTCATCTCCAATTCAGCACTCATCACATCTGAGAATTGAGTAATGAGCGAATGCGAGGAGCCACCAAAAATGATGCCGTTGACATAGATCTGGACAAGGAGAAAATCCAAATCTAAATGTCTAACGAACAGAGTCTTGTCCACTTTACCCATCTCAAAACCATGACTCAAGAAGTAGGACTAAGCCTCTCATACCAAGCTCATGGGGCTTGCTTAAGTCTATACAAATCTTTGGAAAGCTTGAATATACGGTTTGGGTACTTGATGTTCTCAAATCCTGGAGGCTGCCTAACATACACCTCTTCCTCAATATAACCATTGAAGAATGCACTCTTGACATTCATTTGAAAAAGGTTGAAGCCCTTGGATGTTGTGAATGCAAGCAGGATCCTAATGTCCTGTGACATTATGGTATGAGTTTATACCATGTTTTTGGTCTTTTCCGGGTGTTTGGGCTCTTCCGGGGGAGTTTGGGCCTTGGGGGAATTAGTTTGGGCCTTGGGGGAATTAGTTGGGCCGTTGGTGGGCGGTTTTTGGCCCATGTGGGGGGATTTCCTGCCAATCCTAGGGTTTCCCACCCCCCATGCGCCCCCCTTGCCCTTGGTGCGCCCCCTCCCTCTCCTTGCCGCACGCCCCCACCCCCATTGCGCCTCCCTCTCCCTCCCCTCCCCACCTCTAGCTGACCTTAGCACCCCTCCCTTCACCCGATCTCGTTATTCAGGAGCTCTCCGTCCAAGGGGATCCGGCGATTCCGGCGTTTCCAGCGAGTGGAGGGAAGATTGGGCCGCGACGAGGAGACGTTCGTCGATCGGGTGGTTCGCCAAGAAGTATGCATTGGAGAACTCTTTTGTAGAGTTTTGGTGCTGGTTAGATGGGGGAGACCATGCCTAAAATTGGTGTTTAGGTCCTATTGTTAGATGGATTTAGGGAGATTGCAAATCTGTCATGCGTTCTGTCCTTGGGCAAATTAGGTCGTCGATTTTCGGACGTGAATGAGAGATTTTTAGATGCATTTCCTGGATTGTAGCCTAAATGATTAGAGTCGATATCGTGAAGTATTCTCGATGATTTAGAGGTGATAATATGAAGGATTAAATACATGACGTTATGAAGTGCTATCGGTGGATTGTAGCCTAAATGATTAGAGTCGATATCGTGAAGTATTCTCGATGATTCAGTCAATGATATGATCAAATATACTCGATGGATTCAGTGAATAATATTGAGAATCGTACTCGGTGGTTTAGTAGATGATTTTGTGAAGTATGGTGTTGCGATAACCATCTAGGTGGGATTATGAATAATGAGGATTGTATGTGATTTGTTTAGCCAACTTGGTGTCATTGTTTAGGGAAACAGCTATAGGCAATGAATCAATGAAATCTTGGATTTGTAGAATCTTTCATGAAATATGCTCGGGGATGAGATTATGAATTATTCTCGGTGGATCAAGTAGATTACAAGATTTAGCGATGTATAGATGATGGGTAACCCCTAAGAAGACTTATATTTTGAGGAGATTGTTTCATATACAATGATGTCAGTAGCTTAGCATGACTTTGGAGTTATGATGGCACATGGTATAGATTTTACTTGTTGGAGTACTAAATTGGATTGGATTATATAGTGCCATGATAATAATGGGGAGTCTTGGTGGTCTCATGAATTTTGGAGATGATAGAACGGATTATCATAATTTTTATCAAACACCGAGTTTTGTATTTTATAAAATAAACTATTGGTGGAATAGAATAGTACGGTAGAAATGCTTAGCCTCGCTATCGGTCAATAATCACCTATGGGTGGGACTTTCAATTATCTCTTGAAAACTTGTATTGGAAGTTATAGGCAAGGAGTATTGCCAATGGTTTACAAAATAAAAATAAAATGAAAAATGATTTCGACTTGGGCGGCATGGAATGTCGGGTGGAAGCGGACCAAGCCTTGGTTCTTTTGTGCAAGTACCGCCCCAAGTCAATTAAGGACCGACGCTTATGACTGTCTCCATTCTAAGCATTACCGTACAACCACATGTCAAAGTGGGCACGACCTGGCTGAATAATTTGTAGAAACCTAACTTAGACTCACCACTCGGTGGTTGTGTGAGAGCCAGAAAGAGGCATTGTTGTTGTTGTTGTTGTTGTTTTTCTCACACGGCGCAAGAGGGGGCTTCTGTACTGGGTGGAAATAACCCTAACAGCGGTGAAACCTCAGCGGGTGAGTCAGGTTAGGCGTATACATTGTAAAGGCCTTGTCATGATATCCCTGCCGGCACACCCAAGGAAGTGTGCTAATTGCATGGCATCAAGGGAATATCTTGTCTTATGGGTAAAGTTGTACACCTCTGCAGAGTTAAAACTATTCGAATAGCCGTGCCTACGGTCAAAGGCGAAGCTTGCTGAATGCTTTCATACTGGTAGACTTTGGGTTTTGATTTCAAACTAAGCAATGTTTTGTTTTGGGATCCAGGAGCGGTTAGAACTCTCGGGTGTGCTTCTGGCGGCTAAAGCCAGGTAGGTGGAAAGAACCTGATTTTGTGAACCATGGCGGACATAGCCATGTGATTGGATTGAACCCTGATTTTGTTGAGATGTGGCGGATAGAGCCTGTATATTAGTGAGTGGTGGTTAGAACCTTCACTACAATATTACATAATTCAATTATTAAAAAGAATTGCTCAAATATGCTTTGTGAAAATTATTAACAAGTATGATTTGATGAAACTTGGCTTTGTGCAAATAAACCATATCAAGCCATCCTTGGATAGCCTACATTATGCATAATTTCCCAGACTTGCTGAGTACTTTATGTACTCACGTGCTACATTCTAATCCTCTCTCAGAAGTGAAAGAAGCTGTTCAAGATTTCCATCGACTAGGGTGCGTTCCCCACTCGATTGCCTGTGGGCATTTGGATGGGTCGCATTGGCGTTTTCGTCTTCCGCTGCAGTTGTTCAGCCTGTCCAGGCCGTAATGGTAAACCTTGACCATAAGGTCTTTGCTTTTATTGGTATTATTCTGATTTAGTTATTTTTATTCGTGCTATGGTTGTTGATTCATCACTTTTGACTGTGTGTACTAGCTACTGACCTGGGACTAGTACAGAAATACACAGAGGACTCCGGATAGCTGATCCGGGGGCCCACAAAGGTGGTATCAGAGCCATATCGACTGTAGGACGTGCCCTTAGTTAGAATGGTCGTTTTAGGAAGCTTCAAAACTTATTTTCTAAAAAGAAAAATCCAATAAAGTGCTAGTCTCGTCTTTTCTCTCTCGTTCTATTCCTATTTTCCTCGAATCAATTACTTCTTCACCTTTTTGGGAATGAAAATTAGACCCTACCTCCCTTAACAACTTCTATATTAGGGTAAGCGAGTTCCCGCTTTTGACTTCCAAGCTTGAGGACTCAAGGGGTGCAATTCTGCAAAAGTTGTTACTGAAGTGGGCGTCTTCATGGTGAGGATCCAACCGTTGACCGCTGAAGGCCAAAGAAACAAGGGTGATCTTAGGCTAACCCTATAGGTTAAGTTGGTCCCGGTTTCATTTTGTGTTGGAGCCGCCTTGTTCTGTTAGCGTGCGTCGTTTGACCGAGTAGACGAGTTGGATTCGCTTGGTGTTAAAAATGTTTTGCTTTTCGTCGTTTGTGCTGTCCTTTGCCTGGACAGTTGGTTTTGGTGTTGTTAGAACCTCCCCTTTCTCGCTCGTCTGTGTTGTTCCCTCTCATCTGGAAGCCTTGTTCTGCCGTCAGATGGAGAAAGAAGCTGCTGCATCAAGTTCCAATCCTTCGGTCAACGTCAATGGTAATACCAGTGAGGTTCCGATTATCAACGTCAGGGCTGCTACCGAGCTCCACCAGCAACCTTCCGAGGTGATAACAGCATTTCTTCAGAATATGAATCAGTTCATGGTGACTCAGACTCAGCTCATGCAATTGATGATACAACAACTAAACAACCAAGCCTCCATGGTCACTACACCTATAACTCCTCGGCGATGCAGTTGGATGAGCTACTAAAGACCAAGACTCTGAAGTACTAGGTGATGGTGGCGCTAGCAATACCCCTCCTGTAAACCTTCACCCGTGGAGATATGTAAATGCGCTATCGATGTGGTGAAAAAGGACATGTTGCTTATAGTTGTCCCCAACAGGGCAAGGCCAAAGAAGATACCCACTTGTAGTCACCGCAGCGAGGATTGGACACCAATTCGAAAGTGCCCTCGCCAAAGGAGATTCGATCGGTTTGCAACCTTTGTGGCAGGGAAGGGCATTATGTGAAACAATGTCCCTTGAGAAAACAAAACGTCTTATCAAAACAAGCAATTCCAGCGGCAGAAGTCTGTGGGGAAGTACCTTCTAAGCTGCACCAAGTATCGAAGATTCCTCCAGCTGGCAAAGGCAAAGCAGTCTCCCTGGAAAACAATCGTCCTCAACCGGATTCTCGCAAAAGGAAGGGAGTAAGTCAGGAGCAGTATGTTGCCAGTAATTCTCGGCTTCGTGTGGACCAATTTCAACTTACCCAAGCCCAAGAAGCAACCTTAATCAAGACCCCAGGACCAGAAGTGCAACCAGTGATGCAAGGACGCCAAGCATCTTCTTCCAATTCCAACCTTCCAGATGTTGTTCTTCTTCGGACTATAACCCGGCGGCCAGTGGGGCGCAATCGGCAACCATCACGAGGTTACGCGATATAGGACATCAGGTCTGCTCATGATCCCTGAAGTTGAAGAAGCAACTGAAACTTGATGTTAGCAATAAATGTTAGTAGATGGTACCTTCAGAAGTACCCTACCTCTTTTAAAGAATAAATAAAAGAGTTGTGTAATGATCAGTCTGTAAGATGTAAGCGTCAGTATTGTTATCAATAAAGAGTTGGAAGAATTATAATTGTGGAAGTGGATTTCTGTTGATAGTTCTTGAAACATAATTGTATTTGGGCCCCAGTACGGGGATGTTTAAAGGATGGCCGAAGAGCCATAGTTCTCGTCCGAGCCATGGGAGGAAAGAAAAATGAATTTCACCATTGAACCCCTTGGAACTAAGTCCGGATAGGATTCTTTCTAAGGGGGTAGTGTCAGACAGATCGACAAAAGTTGCACACTTTGTTTCGTGCAAGACAACCCTATTTGGTGATGGACTTGTGGAACTTTGCGTGGCTAAAGCGGTGCATTTTCGATGTGCGCCCAAGGAGATCGTGTCGGATCGAGGTTTTCGATTTCCCTCGAGGTTTGTGAAGTGGTATAAAGTTTTGGGAATGCGAATGGGAATTCCAGCGTTGCTTACCATTCCCCGACCGATGGCCAGACGGAAAGAATCAATCAGATTTTAGAAGAGGTATTGAGAGCGTGTGCGCTGACATGTCAAGGTTTGTGGGATCAGAATAACAACAGTCTCCGACGAAGCTGAAGATGGCGCCTTTTGAAGCCCTGTATGCAAGAAAAGGCGGAATACCCTTGTATGGGAAAGAGATCGATAATGGACAAATCAGTAGACCCGATATTCTGAAAGAAGCCGAAGAGCAAGTCAGACAGATCTGGGCAAATCTGAAGACAGCCCAATCAAGACAGAAGAGTTATGCGGACAATCGTCGATGGGAATTAAGCTTTGTACCTGGAGACCATGTGTATTTGAAGGTATCCCCGATGAAAGGAATGAAACGGTTCCGCGTCAGTGGAAAATTAGCACCTCGCTATATCGGACCATTCAAGGTGATTGCCCGAAAAGGAGAAGTTGCGTATAAGTTGGAGTTGCCGCCACAGCTGTCAGGGGTACATGATGTCTCTCATGTGTCCCAGCTGAAGAAGTGCCTCAGGGTGCCCGAGCATCAGTTGCCGTTGGAAGAAATGGAGCTGAAAGAAGACTTGTCTTACCCGGAGTATCCCGTCAAGATTTTGGATGAAGCTGAGCGTCGGACGCGGAGCCGAGTGATCAAATTCTGCAAGGTTCAGTGGAGTAACCATTCTGAGAAGGAAGCTACCTGGGAGCGTGAAGAAGATCTCCAAGCAGAGTTTCCTAACCTCTTTCTCTTTCTCCGTCCGAATCTCGGGGACGAGATTCTTTCTAAGGGGGGTAGGTTTGTAACACCCTAGTTTTCGCTTTCTGGAGAAAAACCTAATTTAAATAAAGTAAATTCAAAAATTTGAGTTTCTTTGGTGTTTATATTAACCTGGCATCCATTTCCCTCCAAAATCGGGATTTAATTCCCCTCTGATCGAAAAATCGGTTTTCCGATTTAGCCATTGCAGAAAATTCACCCGAGTCCAAAAGTGCTCCAAAAATCTCCAAACCACTTCTAAAACGTTCCAAATATTCCGAAATGATTTTAGGAATCATTCCCCGGATTTTTGGACCTCCGTTCCTATTTTATCTCGCACGGCTTTTGTTTAATGCTGCGATCCGCGCCCGAATATTCAATTCCACAAAAATCATCCAAATTCAGTGGAACCAATTTTATTGGGTCCCAAATATTCTAATATGGCTCTAAGAATTTTTCCGGAATTTTTAGGCCATTTTTCCTTATTGTTCTCTAGGGCGAATTGTTTGCGTAAAGGAGAACCAATGAGGCGTCGCCACGTGGCAAGTGAATAGTGGAGCTTCTTCAACCTCCAGCCAAGGGAAGTTACAGAGAGCTCCAAGTGAGGCATCAATGGCTAGGGTTCCACTCCAACCCTCATAACTCCGTCGTTTCAACTCCAAAACGCGAACGGTCGGTTGCATTGGATCCGCAACGGCGAGCTCTTGCCATTCCCCACCTCGGTGAGCCATCAATCTCGCCGGAAACGGTCCCATTCAAGAAAAACCGATTTCCACTAAAATGCCAATAACTCATCCGTTTCTCGTCCAAACGCCGCACCACCACCTCTATTCTCTTCGTATAAGTACCCCCGTTCCGGTGGGTATCCCTTTTTCCCTCTACTCCACTCGTGCGCCCGTGAGATCAAGAAAACCGAAGCCGTGTCACACTTTTTCGGTGTTCTTCAAGTTCATGCTTGTAGATTCTTCTCCGGTGAGCCATTCTTCATGCCACTTGGTTCTTTGTGACCGTGGATGAGTCTAGCTTCTAACCCAATCATCAATTTTAGGATTTCTCAACCGTGGGCGACGAATTTGGAGCTTTTGTGCATTCGGCCGAACCTCCGTTCTTCGTCGATTTCTCCGATTCCGGTGAGTTTTGGTTCAATCCCTTCCTCCTAGATGTTCCTAAGGATGTTACCTAGAGGTTCTAGGCTTTTGTTTGATCCAAATCCGTGCGAAAATGGGACAAAAATCCGTTTTTTGGAAGCAAAAGGGGGCTCTGTAACTTTGGCTCAGTTCTGGAACAAATTCTCGCGAGTTACTGTAGCAAACAGTAACTTTTTCTTTTTCCTTGATTTTCCATCATTTTCCAACTTCGAACGCTTATATCTTTTGCGTCCGAACTCCGATTGACTCCGTTCAAGTTTCTAAATTCATCTAAAATCAAGATCTACCTGCCAGTACTAATTTTGTAATTTTTGGATTTTATTTATTTTCTTTT
Organism: Rhipidocladum racemiflorum; assembly: GCA_036346355.1. NCBI lineage: Eukaryota > Viridiplantae > Streptophyta > Magnoliopsida > Poales > Poaceae > Rhipidocladum > Rhipidocladum racemiflorum. The sequence goes on from CM070571.1 coordinate 31,345,027, forward strand.
ATTTATTTATTGCCTCGTTTTGCGCGTAGTCAACGATTCCGCCGACCCCGCCGACGGGCTTCAAAGAGTTCAACCTTCTCGCTGTGACCGAGGCAAGTCTCCTTGACGCACGTTGATCCCATGATTTATAAATGCTTTCCAATGTTTTATAAACTGCATTGCTATTTACCTAAAATGATGATGTTAACGTTAGACTATTAGTTATACCTGTTGTCCATACCTCCTTGATATTGTTATCCCTGACCCTTTGTCGCCCTAGTATAAGTACTCCACCAATATAAATGTTTTTGGAAAGGTATTCTTTAATTAAGGGAAAAGACTATTTGACAGACATTTTAGATAAATCAAATGGGATGGAATGCAAATTGGAGTTAGATGACTATTAGTGATGATGTGGTAATAGTCGTTATGAAAGTAACCTGGGAATGGTGGTAGTTTCAATATTGCGGAGTCGGAGTGTGGTAGCGAATCGCAGTATGATTAGTATGAACTGGGGAAGAGTAGGAAGAGGTATGATATGAAGGATAATGGTCGGTAAAGTTAAATAAATAATATTGGGAGGCATACTTGTGGATCAAATAGAATAAGTGGTGAATTATATTTCGGTGGATCTTAAAAAGAATATTATATGATAATCATTTATGGAGATTGTGAATGATCCAGAATGTTTGGTGGTTTATTGAATGATAATATTACGTATTCTTGGTGGATTAAAGTAGATGATTTAGAGGTGATAATATGAAGGATTAAATACATGACGTTATGAAGTGCTATCGGTGGATTGTAGCCTAAATGATTAGATTCGATATCGTGAAGTATTCTCGATGATTCAGTCAATGATATGATCAAATATACTCGATGGATTCAGTGAATAATATTGAGAATCGTACTTGGTGGTTTAGTAGATGATTTTGTGAAGTATGGTGTTGCGATAACCATCTAGGTGGGATTATGAATAATGAGGATTGTATGTGATTTGTTTAGCCAACTTGGTGTCATTGTTTAGGGAAACAGCTATAGGCAATGAATCAATGAAATCTTGGATTTGTAGAATCTTTCATGAAATATGCTCGGGGATGAGATTATGAATTATTCTCGGTGGATCAAGTAGATTACAAGATTTAGCTATGTATAGATGATGGGTAACCCCTAAGAAGACTTATATTTTGAGGAGATTGTTTCATATACAATGATGTCAGTAGCTTAGCATGACTTTGGAGTTATGATGGCACATGGTATAGATTTTACTTGTTGGAGTACTAAATTGGATTGGATTATATAGTGCCATGATAATAATGGGGAGTCTTGGTGGTCTCATGAATTTTGGAGATGATAGAACGGATTATCATAATTTTTATCAAATACCGAGTTTTGTATTTTATAAAATAAACTATTTGTGGAATAGAATAGTACGGTAGAAATGCTTAGCCTCGCTATCGGTCAATAATCACCTATGGGTGGGACTTTCAATTATCTCTTGAAAACTTGTATTGGAAGTTATAGGCAAGGAGTATTGCCAATGGTTTACAAAATAAAAATAAAATGAAAAATGATTTCGACTTGGGCGGCATGGAATGTCGGGTGGAAGCGGACCAAGCCTTGGTTCTTTTGTGCAAGTACCGCCCCAAGTCAATTAAGGACCGACGCTTATGGTGTCTCCATTCTAAGCATTACCGTACAACCACATGTCAAAGTGGGCACGACACATTTGAATAATTTGTAGAAACCTAACTTAGACTCACCACTCGGTGGTTGTGTGAGAGCCGGAAAGAGGCATTGTTGTTGTTGTTGTTGTTGTTGTTTTTCTCACACGGCGCAAGAGGGGGCTTCTGTACTGGGTGGAAATAACCCTAACAGCGGTGAAACCTCGTGGGTGAGTCGGAGTTAGGCGTATACATTGTAAAGGCCTTGTCATGATATCCCTGCCAGCACACCCAAGGAAGTGTGCTAATTGCATGGCATCAAGGGAATATCTTGTCTTGTGGGTAAAGTTGTACACCTCTACAGAGTTAAAACTATTCGAATAGCCGTGCCTACGGTCAAAGGCGAAGCTTGCTGAATGCTTTCATACTGGTAGACTTTGGGTTTTGATTTCAAACTAAGCAATGTTTTGTTTTGGGATCCGGGAGCGGTTAGAACTCTCGGGTGTGCTTCTGGCGGCTAAAGCCAGGTAGGTGGAAAGAACCTGATTTTGTGAACCATGGTGGACATAGCCATGTGATTGGATTGAACCCTGATTTTGTTGAGATGTGGCGGATAGAGCCTGTATATTAGTGAGTGGTGGTTAGAACCTTCACTACAATATTACATAATTCAATTATTAAAAAGAATTGCTCAAATATGCTTTGTGAAAATTATTAACAAGTATGATTTGATGAAACTTGGCTTTGTGCAAATAAACCATATCAAGCCATCCTTGGATAGCCTACATTATGCATAATTTCCCAGACTTGCTGAGTACTTTATGTACTCACGTGCTACATTCTAATCCTCTCTCAGAAGTGAAAGAAGCTGTTCAAGATTTCCATCGACTAGGGTGCGTTCCCCACTCGATTGCCTGTGGGCATTTGGATGGGTCGCATTGGCATTTTCGTCTTCCGCTGCAGTTGTTCAAGTTGTTCAGCCTGTCCAGGCCGTAATGGTAAACCTTGACCATAAGGTCTTTGCTTTTATTTGGTATTATTCTGATTTAGTTATTTTTATTCGTGCTATGGTTGTTGATTCATCACTTTTGACTGTGTGTACTAGCTACTGATCTGGGACTAGTACAGAAATACACAGAGGACTCCAGATAGCCGATCCGGGGGCCCACACCCCACCTCCCTCTTGTGCGCCCCCTCCACCTCCCCTTGTGCCCTAGCCGCCCCACCTCCCCTCTCCCTCTTGCGTGCGCCCCCCTTGCTCTTCCCATTGCTCCACCACCCCTCCACCACCTCTCCACCTCCCTTGCTGCCCCTAGGGGAGATCCCCATCTCAACACCTCGAAGATCAATCCGTTGGAGTGCTCCGCGACGAGGAGATCCGGCGGGATTGGAGCGAGGAAGGAGATCGCGCGAACCGGGAGGAGATCCATTGGGTTTTCGTGCGTTGGGCGAAGGTATGGCCATGGGAATCCTTGGGGTTGGTCTAGGATCTGTTCTAAGGGTGATTATCATGTTTTTAGATCAATTGGTGGTGCTGGAATTGAGTAGATTAGATGGAATCTTGAGTTTGCCACGTTCTCTGTTTCGGGCAGAATGAGCAGTCGACCTAGGGTTTGGGTTTTCGTCAATTTAGACTCGGAATTTGGTCGTACGGCTGTTGAAGAGGTTGTAGGTAATTTCAATACCTTTCAGTGGGTATAAAGAACGTTCAATTCAGCCCAGCCGTTTGAAAGTTATGATCGTTTTGCCGAACGTATTAAAATATGTGACGTGATTGGAACAGATCACGGTATTTTGTAGATTAAACAACTTTAGATTCCGAATCAGTCTTTCTGTATACTTATTGTAGGACCGAATATAGCAATCAGAGGGGGGGTGAATGATTGTGCGGAAGCTAAAACCAAATTCTTGATCTATTAAAAGTTTACCCCAAAATAGAACCAAATAATTGCCTCGTTTTCGAAAAAAATAGAATGATAGAGGTTTGGTAAAACGCGAATTTCCGGAGATCCAACCGTCCGATCGATCTGAAATTTGGACAGAAGAAACTAGATTCCAATACGAATCAAACCCAAAAAGAATCAGCTCAATCGGACTTACGGATCAAAAGTTATGACCTTCGCAAGCATACTGTTCCAGAAGATGGCGAGAATAAATCTAACTAGAATTGTAGCTCGCCGAAAGATTTGATGAACTTGATCTTTATTTCTCCTTTCTTTTGTCTAAAATACTCCAAACAAAAGAGTACAACCCTAAAGCTTGCTCAAAGCTTGATTGCCTTCAACAGGAGGCAACCCCTCTATTTAAAGAAGGCAAACACACCTAATCCTAGAAGGAGTCCTAATCCTAGAAGGATTCCTAATCCTAAAAGGATTCCCACTCCTAATCCTAGAAAGAGCATGTATTCAACACAACTCCACTTGGCCCAACCTGGCCGAGTACAACTCTTGCACGCGTATGGCAACCCTACCATACTCACGTGACTAACACTTTGCACGCGAATGACCTCATGCCATTCTCACATGACTAACCATTCTTCATGTGCACCATTCTCTTAGCCCGAACGTCCCGCATGACATCCTTGACCACCAAGACCTCGGTTCCCCTGAACCTAGTCCCGAACCTCGGTTCCTCCATGAACCTAGTTCGATCCGTCATCGACCACATTCGCCCTCGAGCAATACACGCACATGAACAAACCACAAAAGCGATTCCGAGCACAAGTCCGCGACTTGACTCACATTAAACCATGCAACCACTCACAGGAGTGCATTGCATTAAATATTCTAAGAACACGATTTCAAAACACGAACAAAAACCTTTGCAAAAATCAAAAAGCTTTTCAAATAATCAAACTGATTTCAGATCTTTTCAAATAAAGAAACCAAAAAATAAATCTTGTCGAAATATCAAACTGGTTTCAAATCTTTTTCAAATACTCATCATCAAAATCAACTGGATAAAAAATAACGATCCTTCACTTATAAAAAGTTAGGAAATTTCCTAAGCTATGCGAGGATGTACTCGTTTAATTGATTCGGAGTCTTAGAGCCCGAGTTATGCCTTTTGGAAGGCTGCTGTCCCGACGGGACAGAATATCTGTTTTTGGGTTTAGCGAGTAGTTTGCGATGTCGGGTTAGAAGAGGGTTTGCCTACTGTTTTGTGGACATGATTGTGAGTGTGTGGTACCTATTTGCAGGTGGTGTGACCCCGGGAGTGCCTTCTACTTCTCACCAATCCGTTGCCCGTGGTTGAGGCAAGTGTATTGTAATGGATAGCGGTTTGTAGGTTGCTAGTTGAGACTAGATGAAATTGATTATACGATATGATCACTTGCCATGCTTTAATGATTGCCAATGATATGATGAGTATGCTTATTATGTTATGATGCCATGTGTTAATGTACAAGTTAATTATGATGTTGGCATATTTGCATACATGGCATGTTACATGGCCCGGGCGGTGAGAAAGTCATAACTAGTCCAGGGAAGGTCGGTGAGAAAGTTATGACTATTCCGGAGAGCCAATGAGTAAGTCCTACATCGTGATTCCATTCACCGCGGTGAACGGAAGCGAGGAGTAGGCACCCTCCATCTTCGGGATGGAAGGGAGGAGAGGGTGCACACCGACGGGTGTGTACTCAACCATACCGGTATGAGTTTCCAAGGAGACATGAGCATCGCATCGCATTGCATACATAATGATGATGTTATTGATATGAGATCATGAATGAGATGATAGACATGATATGAGATGTTGTAGCCATATATTTGTTCTTGTGTACCATTACAATATGCTTGCTGAGTGTTGAACTCACGCTTGTGCTTTCTTGTTGTTTTAGGTACCTTGAGATTGACATGCGGGGAAGGGAAATAGTCACACTTCTACACGTAGCTTCACTCAATTGTCCCACAAGTCGTTCAATTGGGTTTTGACAATAAACTAGTGTGATGCTTAATGCTTTATGGTTTAGCTTTGCGTTATGAGAGTCTTTTTGTTCGTTTGGCTCATGGAGGCATTGAATGTTTGGAATTAGACTTATTTGGTCGTCGTACCTTTAATTATTGCTATTTTAGATGTCTCTCATATTGCCTTATATTGCTATGCTATTGTGATTCCTTCAATTCTTGTTAAAACAAGGGAGATGCTGCCGAAATTTCGGTTTTTAGCATTTACTCCTTTGCTGTAATTTATCTTTATTTATGGTATTTAGAGGTTGTTTGGTCTATATTTGGTAGCATTCGGGCATATTAAATGCCGGGGTGTTACATTTGGAGTTTTTAAACTCAAGTTATGGTCTTTCGAAGTCTGTTGTCCTGTTGGGACAGATTACTGTTTTTCGGGTTTTAGGAGTGAGTTGCGAAGTCGATGTAGTTGATTGGTCTTGTGTTTTTTTGTGGACATGTTTTGAGTGTATTATACCTATGTACATGTGGTGTGACCCCGGGAGTGCCATCAACATCTCGCCACTCCGTCTCGCGAGGTTGAAGGCAAGTGTATTTGGATGGTTGTGGTTCGGGTGGCCATTTAGATTTGTAAAGTTGCAATATAACCATATGATATGTTAATTTGCCATATTCTTGATCCTTGCATGTGATATGATGAACATGATTAGTTTAATGGCTATGCAGTTGTTATATTGAGTATTTATGCAAGTTCATTCATGATTATGGCATATGTGCATTCATAATGGAAGATGCGACCCATTCTGATGCGGCCCTCTGTGTTCACACGTAGTGAACACGAAAGACCTACCTCGTAGTCCCATCCACGGTTGTGAATGGGAGCGAGTCAGTAAGAGTAGGCACCTTCCACGGGATGGAAGGGAAAGAGGGTGCACACCGACGGGTGTGCACTCAGCAATACCGGCATGCGCTAAGCAAAGAGACATGTGCATTGCATTGCATGAATGAAGATGTTAATGAGGAAGTTTTATGTTGTTCAACAATGATTCATGATTGACATAACGTGTGTATGTTAACTGTTATTGTTTCATGCCATTGCAATACACTATGCTGAGCGGTGAACTCACGCTTGTTGTTTGATGTTGTTTTAGGTACCTCGAATTCGGCATACGGGAAGGGGAGCTAGCGTCACATCTCCACTTAGCTTCACTCATTTAGACAATTACACACCCTTACTCGTAGTTGTGATGGTTTATTTTATTGAGCTAAATATGGACTATGCTATATCGTTCACTATGTTTTATTGTTCCCTCCGTATTGGTTCATGAAACGTTTGAGTTTATATTCTTGGCTTGAAATGATGCTGAAATTCCTGTTATTCATGTTATAGATGTCATCTATTATGCTATTGTGTTATGATGTTATTATTGTTGCTTCAAACCATAGAAAAACAAAGTATATGCTGCTGAAATTTTGTTTAAGCAATTAATGTAGTTGCTGTAATTTATTGTTTTATATGTGTTTTTGGTTGCAACTAGTGACATTCGCGGCATACTAGGTGCCGAGGTGTTACATGACCTCTACTCTAGCTACAGGGGCAAAAGTCTCCTCAAAATCAAGACCCTCGATCTAAGAGAAACCTAGAGCGACTAGCCTAGCCTTGTTCCTAATGACTACCCCATCCTCACTCTGCTTGTTTTTCAACACCTACTTGGTCCCAATGATGTTATGACCAGATGGGGGCTCGACAAGCTACCAAATTTTATTCCTCTTGAAGTTCTGAAATTCTTCATGCATAACATTAATCCAAGATTCATCGGATAATGTATGAGAACTATCCTTCGTCTCAAATGAGGCAACAAAGGCAACGTAAAGGAAGAAACTGGACAAGCCTGATTTTGAGCGCGTGACTCGCTTAAACAGATCACCAATGATCTGATCAACTGGATGACACCTCTGAATATGGCCAGGAGGTCCAGAAGCAGAAATGGCATCTACTTCTCATGTGAGAAAATTAGGAACAGAGCCACTAGCTGCTGATGAGTCTGAGGGTAGGAGCTGGTCTCCCTGAGGTGTAGAAATGGAAATAGTAGGCACCTCAGGTGCAGAGGAGATTGGATCAGGTGGAACACCGTCATCTCCATCATCATCATCCTCTGCAAAGATAGATTGGGAAAGAGGAGAAGAACCTGAAATGTCTGGTCTAGTTCCTGGACTAGCCTCATCAAAGGTCATCTCATAGGTCTCTAACATCCTACCCGTTTCATAGCCCTAAATTCCATAGCTACGGGAAGAAGTCGAATAACCCAGAAAGATCCTATCAGTAGAATGCGACTCGAACTTATCTAGGTTACCAGACTTAAAAAAAACACTTGCAACAAAAAACACAAAAATGTAAAAACACTGGGTTTTTGCCTATATCTCAACTCATATGAAGTGCAGCGCAAGTGTGCCCTTTTTCTCTATTTGAAACATGGCACGCAGTAGCTACAGTCTCAGCCCAAAACTTTTTAGGAGTGTTGTACTCATCTAGCATCATCCTGGCCATCTCTACCAGGGTTATGTTCTTCCTCTCCACTACGCTATTCTGCTGAGGGACGTATGGAGAAGAGAACTGATGCTCAATACCTGACTAAGTACAGAAACTCTAAAAGTAGGAGTTCTTGAACTCCGTGCCATTATCACTGTGTATAGCTCGTAAGGCACGTGTGAGCTCAATAGGTAACCTACAGACCAAACACTTGAAGTGGGTAAAAGACTTAACATTCGAGGCCATGAAAAACACCCAAGAATATCTCAAAAAATTATCAACAATAATAAGAATGTACCACTTCCCACCCGCTGACTGCACTCTAGCTGGACCAACAGTGTCCATGTGTAAGAGCTGTCTTGGCGTGTCAGTGAACATAATAGTGACTAGGGGATGAGAAACAACAACCATCTTTCCATGTTGGCAAGGAGAACAAACTAAGTCTTTGACCATCTTGAGTTTAGGCAAACCACGAATGAGATTCTAGTTGCTAACTCAGGTCAAATGATCAAATCCAATGTGACCAAGTCTCCTATGCCACAAGGAGAGATCACAGGACTCAGAAGCAATCAAACATCGAAGAGAGTCTCTAGAAGAAGAAGAAAATTTAGCACAAAAGACTCTCCCAAATCTAGAAATCCTGTAAACTAACTCCCCAAAAGAATCGAGAATTCTGCAGGCATTACTCTTAAAGCTCACCTCAAAACTATCATCGACAAGCTGAGAAATAGAAAGCAAATTGTACTGCAGCTTACTAACTAAGGCAACGTCCTTAAGAATAAAATTTTCATTAATGCGCATAGTACCCCTAGTGATGACCTGACCAGAAGAAGCATCCCCAAAGGTGATTAGCTCATCACCAGGAAGACAGACTAGGAAAATAACCAACAAGAGTCTCCGTTCATATGGCGGGAACAACTGGAGTCAACGAGCCATACCTCTCCCTTCCCCATCCTATGGACTTGTATCAACGTAAATGATAGGTCAGTGAGTCAATACTAGGGCAAATAAGAGCAGATCTAGGTACCCAATACTGAACCACACGATGAGAGCAGAAGTGCTAGTCAAGGAAAGAAAAGACTAAACTCTAGCGTCTCTCTAAGGCTCAACTCTCACAAAGTCAGAAGGAACACATGTAGGTGGTCGGGGAGCTAGAGCTGGGTTGGGCTACTAATGTGCAAAGGCCCGCCACCCCCATAACGCTGCCTCGACCTCCTACTAGTAGATGCAATATCACGCCACTGATACTAACCTCGATGGGAAAAGCGAGGGATATCAAAAGGTCGATGGAGGGACTGACCACGAATAGCTCCAAAACAAAAACTCGACTGAACATCATGAAAACTGAGTCCTGAACGCTGCCCAAAAGCAGACGACTCTCTAACCTGTCTAGAAGTAGTGTGTGCCTTAGAGCATCTCCAGCAAGGGCCCCTAAAACAAGGCTCCTATTTTGGATTTAGGGACTCCCCTTATTTTTTGAGGCCCTGTTTTCAGAGCACAAGTCCAGCAACAGCTCCTAAATCTCAGCCCCTATTTTACTTTCTCTCCTATTTTGACATATCCGCTATGTATAATCTTCATTTGACACCACTAAAATTCAATCAAAAATATTTGTATTACATAAAACATAAGCATATTAACATTTACAATTTTAAAACATGAAATTTCAAATTTAAATTTAAAATTTTCAAAACATGATAAAATTTTCGAAGCCTCTCATGTATTTCCCTATCTTCAATAATATGGGTTGTACTCGTGTCCCTGGGAATTGGGGCTAAGGAGGCAAATTTAGGGGGCCCCTAATTTTAGGGGCTTGAGTTGGGGCCCTGCTGGATCTGTTTTTTTACTACACTCCCTATTTTAAGGTTTAGGGGTTGGTTTAGGGGCTCTGCTGGAGATGCTCTTAGGAGCACTCAGAGTCTGGGGATGACTCTAAATACCCCTAAGAGAACGAAAATGCTCACTCCATGTGATCTTGGTGCGTTTGAAACAAAAATCAACCAAATGTCCATCCTTCTGACAAAAGTTACATGTATACTTCGCCTTACTAGATTCTGCAGCTGCAGGAGGTGTCATCTTCTTGTCATAGACCTTGTGGACAATTCCAGCTGATCGAAAAATAGTGTTACTAGTCCTAGGAGCAACCACTATCTCTCCACCCTTGAAGGCACTAACAACAATAGGGGATGCGCCCTAACGTGCTCCAAGTAGTCAAATCCTAGACCTTGATTGAATATGCTAATCTTGGACTGATATAGGATGAGATTGAATTTCTTCTTACCTCCCATAAATTGTTTTAGAGTGCTCATAAGATACTCACACTCTTGAAAAAGAGAGGCACATGAAGAGCAGGCGGAAGAAGTGGAAGAATAGCCAGAAGAAGAACAAACAACACATGTATATTTTTCTCTATGCACAGCTATCTCAACCTTGAAGGCCTCACAAGAAACACAATGTAACACCCTAGTTTTCGCGTTCGGGAGAAAAACCTAATTTAAATAAAGTAAATTCAAAATTTGGAGTTTCATTGGTGTTTATATTAACCTGGCATCCATTTCCCTCCAAAATCGGGATTTAATTCCCCTCCGATCGAAAAAAATCGAATTTTCAGATTCCCGCCGGTACCCGACAATTTACCTGAGTCCAAAAATGCTCCAAAAATCTCCAAACCACTTCTAAAATGTTCCAAATATTCCGAAATGATTTTAGGAACCTTTCCCCGAATTTTTGGACCTCCGTTCCTATTTTATCTCGCGCGGCTTTTGTTTAATGCCTGCGATTCGCACCTGAATATTCAATTCCACAAATTTCATCCAAATTCAACCAAACCAATTTTATTGGGTCCCAAATATTCTAAAATGGCTCTAGGAATTTTTTTGGAATTTTTAGGCCATTTTTCCTTATTTTTCTCTAGGGCGGAACGTTTACGTAAAAGGGGGCCAATAGGAAAGCGACACGTGGCAGTACTGTAGCACCGTGTACTGTAGCGTCGCGTTACTATTCATCTTCCCCTCAAATCGATCGTTCTGTCCAGAGGAAGAACAGAGAGCTCCCTTCTCTCCTCCATGGATTCAAACACTCATAACTCTTGCAATAATGCTCCAAATCGCGAACGGCCGGATCCGTTGGATTCGTATGAACGAGACGCTTCCATTCCCAGTGGTCTCCCACCCTAACTCGCACTGGAATGCGTGCAGTTTGCAAGAAACTGAAATGGCTTTGATTGTTCATAACTTTGCCGTTTCAACTCCAAACGACGCGATTCCACCTCTCATCTCTCCGTATAAGAATCCTCTTTCTGGTGGTATAGCCCTCCCTTAGCCTCTCCTCCTCATTCTTCCGTGAGATCGAGAAAATCGACGAAAACGAGACGTTCTTCGTGTTCATACTTGTATCTTCTTGTCCGGTGAGCTTTTCTTCTTGTTCCTTGGTTCCTTGTGATCGTGAGGTAGTCTAGAAGCTCATCCAACAATCAATTTTAGGTTCTATTAAGTGTGGGCGACGAATTTCAAGTTTTTGTTGTTTCGGCCGCAACTCCGTTCGTCGTCGATTTCTCCCAATCCGGCAAGGTTTGGTTCAATTCCTTCCTCCTAGATGTAGCTAAGGATGTTGTCTAGAGGTTCTAGGTTTTTGTTTGAATCAATTCCATGCAAATTTGGGCTAAAAATCAAGTTTCTAGATGGAGTTGAGTCCTTTGCAATTTTATTTGCCTTCTCTGTTCTTGGTGGAGCTCACTTGTCCATGGGGACTTGGGCCCTTGGCCTCGGCCGGCCGCCACCGCCGCCGTGCACCGCCGGGCCTTGCCGACCCGCCGCGCCAGCCACCGCCCGCCATGCCGCTGGCGACCGGGCCGGCCGAGCCCAGCGCCCGTCTTGCGGCCGCTCGCCGCCGGCCAGCCGCCGGCTCGCCGCCGGCGACCTCCCTCGCCGCCGCCGCCGCCCTCCGAACCTCCCTCCCTCTAGCCTCCAAGCTCCCATTCATGGCCATGGTGTTAGCTCAAGGTTGAAGAAGCACTCCACTCTATGACACATGGGGCCCATTGCCATAGACACAAGACCAAGTCAAGCCTAGTCAAAGTCCAGTCAAAGCCTCTTTTGACCAGTCAACCCGAGAAGGAATATTCCGGGAATATTCTCGGTTTTCCAATTTATTCAAAATTCAAACTTCGGAAGCTCATAACTTTCTCATCCGAACTCCGATTGACTCCATTCAAATTCCTAAATTCATCTAAAATCAAGATCTACCTGCCAGTACTAATTTTGTAATTTTTGGATTTTATTTATTTTCTTTTATTTATTTGTTGCCTCGTTTTGCGTGTAGTCGACGCTTCCGCCGAGTTCGCCGACCCCGCCGCCGGACTTCAGAGAGTTCAACCTTCTCGCTGTGACCGAGGCAAGTCTCCTTGATGCACATTGATCCCATATTTTATCAATGTTTTACCATGTTTTTACAAATTGCATTGCTATTTATATTAAATGGATGATGTTAACGTTAGCTTATTAGTTATACCTGTTGTTCCTACCTCCTTGACATTGTTATCCCTGACCCTTCGTCGCCCTAGTATAAGTACTCCACCAATATAAATGTTTCTGGAAAAACTGTTCTTTAGTTAAAAGGAAAGACTATTTGACAGACATTTTTAGATGGATCAAATAGTATGGAATGTAAATTGGAGTTAGATGATTATTAGTGATGATGTGGTAATAGTCAGTATGAAAGTAACCTGGGAATGGTGGTAGTTTAAATATTGCTAAGTTGGAGTGTGGTAGCGAATCGCAGTATGATTAGTATGAACTGGGAAGTGTTGGAAGATGTATGATATGAAGAATAATGGTCGGTAAAGTTAAATAAATAATATTGAGGGTCATACTTGGGGATCAAATAGAATAAGTGGGAAATCATATTTCGGTGGATTGACCCGCATACTATGAGATTTAGAGATGACAATGTGAAGGGTTACAACAAGTGGTATCGAGAATGATACTCGATGATTTAGACAGCTATATGAATAAATGTACTCGGTGGGGTAAATGGATAGTATTGAAGATCCTACTCGGTGGTGTAGTGGATGACTTTGGGGAAAATGGTCTCGCGATAACCCGTTATGTGGAATCATGAATAATATGAATTATGGGTGATTTATTTAGTCAACGTGGTATCATTGGTTATGGACATGCTGTAGTCGATGAATTAATGAAGTCTTGGATTTATAGAATCTTTCTTGAAAGATGCTTGGGGTAAGATTATGAATTATTCGTGGTGGATTAAAGTAGATGATTTAGAGGTGATAGTATGAATAATTAAATATATGGTGTTATGAAGTATTATTGGTGGATTGTATTCTAGATTATTAGAGATAATATTGTGAAGTAATATCGGTAGATTGTATTCTAGATGTTTAGAGGTGTGATATTGTGAAGTATTCTCGGTGGATGAGTAGATGACCTTGTGAAATATTCTTAGTGGATGATAAGATTGATCGCCGTATGATTGGTGGATAAATCAATATTTCAAGTTAGAGTTCAAGGGAAAGATTTCCTATACAAATATGATTGTGGTTTAATATGATTTTGAGAGTTAGGATATTACCAGGATATACTCAATACTTGATGGATACGATAGTGAATCGGATTGTTCATATGATTGTACCACTAGGGCAATTTAATGATTATTGGAAATTACGTAATTGATTATGAGGATTGTCATCAAACCCTGAGCTTTGTATTTTATAAAAATAAACTATTGGTGGAATAGAATAGTACGGTAGAAATGCTTAGACTCGCAAACGGTCAATATTCACCTATGGGTGGGATTTCAATTATCTCTTGAAAACTTGTATTGGAAGTTATAGGCAAGGAGTATTGCCAATGGTTTACAAAATTAAAAATAAAATGAAAAATGATCTCGACTTGGGCGGCATGGAATGTCGGGTGGAAGCGGATCAAGCCTTGATCCTTTTGTGCAAGTACCGCCCCAAGTCATATAAGGACCGACGCTTATGATTGCCATTTTAAGCAATACCGTACTACCACATGTCAAAGTGGGCACGACCTGGCTGAATAATTTGTAGAAACCTAACTTAGACTCACCACTCGGTGGTTGTGTGAGAGCCGGAAAGAGGCATTGTTGTTGTTGTTGTTGTTGTTGTTTTTCTCACACGGCGCAAGAGGGGGCTTCTGTACTGGGTGGAAATAACCCTAACAGCGGTGAAACCTCAGCGGGTGGGTCAGGTTAGGCGTATACATTGTAAAGGCCTTGTCATGATATCCCTGCCGGCACACCTAAGGAAGTGTGTTAATTGTACATGGCACTAAGGGAATATCATGTCTTGTGGGTAAAGCTGTACAACCTCTGCAGAGTTAAAACTATTCGAATAGCCGTGCCTACGGTCAAAGGCAAAGCAAAGAATGCTTTCATACTGGTAGACTTTGGGTTTTGATTTCAAACTAAACAATGTTTTGTTTTGGGATCCGGGAGCGGTTAGAACTCTCGGGTGTGCTTCTGGCGGTCAAAGCCAAGTAGGTGGAAAGAACCTGATTTTGTGAACCATGGCGGACATAGCCATGTGATTGGATGGAACCCTGATTTTGTTGAGATGTGGCGGATAGAGCCTGTATATTAGTGAGTGGTGGTTAGAACCTTCACTACAATATTACATAATTCAATTATTAAAAAGAATTGCTCAAATATGCTTTGTGAAAATTATTAACAAGTATGATTTGTTGAAACTTGGCTTTATGCAAAAGAACCATATTAAGCCATCCTTGGATAGCCTACATTGTGCATAATTTCCCAGACTTGCTGAGTACTTTATGTACTCACGTGCTACATTCTAATCCTCTCTCAGAAATGAAAGAAGCGGTTCAAGATTTCCAACGACTAGGGTGCGTTCTCCACTCGATTGCCTGTGGGCATTTGGATGGGTCGCATTGGCGTTTTCGTCTTCCGCTGCAGTTGTTCGAGTTGTTCAGCCTGTTCAGGCCGTAATGGTAAACATTGACCATAAGGTCTTTGCTTTTATTCGGTATTATTTTTATTTAATTATTTGTATTCGTGATATGGTTGTTGATTCATCACTTTTGACTGTGTGTACTAGCTACTGATCTGGGACTAGTACAGAAATACACAGGGGATTCCGGATAGCCGATCCGGGGGCCCACACACAAGGAGCATTTTTAATCGTAACAGTCTAGGCCTCTACCTTCTTCCTAAGTATAACTTGGATTTTATCCAAGTTCTCCTCAATCTTAGCACATCGCAGACAACTTTCTTGTGAATCTCAAGTCTCTATTTATAGTACAATGGGAGCAATCTCCACCCTCAGATGACCTTCTTGACCCTCAAGAAATATCGTCAAGGGTTCAGATTCACTCCCTCACACATAAATGGGCCAACCCGCAACCCAACAATATAACTAGTTTTATCCACACATCCACATACTAACTTAACCACTACACCACCCCTTGATCCAATGATCCTCCTTCACTTGAGTAGGGCTCAAGTTAGCATATCATATATCCACTTGTTGTCCTGATTCGCAACCACTCCCCGGCCTCGGTCATCTTCCATCGATACCTTGACCGTCTGGACCTTAGCTCTCCCGGCCTAGTCCTGATCTTCTTCAACTCACCATGACTTAGCACTAAAGTCCAGCAACCATCATAGATAAGGGAAACCTATCACATAGCATTGCTCAAAATAATAAACAATAATCAGCTAAGCAATCACACATATAAGGTTCCCACCTTAGCTCAAAACCACTTATGGGTGCCCCGATCTCATAAAACCATTAACACATAAATCTCTGACCTATCAAGGCCCTAACCAGTGAAGGCCTAGCCACTTAAAAAGTCTGACCAGCCAAGGTCCCGGCCAGTGAAGCCCCGACCACTTAAAAGGTCCGACCAGCCAAGGTCCCGACCAGTGAAGCCCCGACCACTTAAAAGGTCCGACTAGCTAAGGTCCCGACTAGTGAAGCTCCAACCACTTAAAAGGTTTGACCAGCCAAGGTCCCGACCATTGAAGCCCTGACCACATTAAAGGTTCGACCACTCAACGCTCCGACCTGTCAAGGCTACAACCAATCAAGGCTCCAACCTCTGGTCCTGGGCTACCCGCATCAACTCAAATTGCTCATTCCAAAGCAAACTCAAACTTTAATACCAAAGACTCAAAACACAGTCAATTACTCATCACACACAAGGGTATACCTTCACATGGTCTTTCAATAACACAATAAATGAATGAATCAAATATTCTGGGAAATAACAATGCAGACAATTTTAAATGATAAATCGCTCAACAGAAGCGTAGACTAATGTTCATTAAGGAACTAAAACTAAATTAATAAGGAGACTCATAAGGAAAATGTGACATCGACTAGTAAAAAAGGTGTATCTAGTAGACTACTGCAGGTCTCTATATAAATCATGGGCATACTTCTAGAACTCCTTTAGCTCAACTCCAAGAAAATCGTCTTGATCCATGAGAGTGTTAGTATCCTCCTTCGTGAGATCAAGACCCATGTCATCGCTCTTCTCGGCGTCCTTGTCAATAACAGGTTGAGTGATAAAGTGTGCCTCAGCCTTGTTCCACTGGGTCTTCTTGACTCTCCCGGTAGATTGTATGTAAAGGTTCACTAAATGTTTTGGGGTGTGTTAGGTGTGCGACCAATAATTGTTGCACCCACAGCTAAAGTATTGTTGTGGAGGATGAGTAGCCTTGCTTGTTGAATCCTACTTTTGGAGCCTCTCTGGCCTTTTACCTTTTACCTCTCCACTGGAGCTTGCCTCTTCCCTTTTTTATATTCCGCAATTCTTCTATTTCCCCTTGATGTCTTTGGTCATTCCTGTGGCCATGTCTATTGCTAGTCTCCTGAGCATTGGCATACGCTTCAGACATTGCCTATGTCCTATTGAAAAAAATATGATGATTCTTCATCAAAAGTTCATCATTCGGTCATTGATGGAGCATGGTGTGTTGCACATGCGCATGTCAGCGGTGCTCACCATTTAGTGAGCACCCTTTCCTTCGCACATATAAACTGTACCCAATTTAGAACTTCAATTTACAAGCAGATGATCGAGGGTCTAGGAAAGAGGAAGTAATCTACAAGATAATTTTAATAGCATGGAGATTGAGGGTTTACCGTTCGCTGTTGGAGAGTTCGTGCTGATGACATATTAGATAATCAATAAGTCGCCAAACAATAGATGCCAATCACTAATTGTGTGTTTGGTTAGTGGGATGGAGTGGAATGGAATCATCCCATCCCACCAAGTCTAGTGTTTGGTTGGAGAGCTGGGGATGACTTGGTTCGAGAAAAGAGAATATTCTCTCTAGATTCGGGACGGCCATGTTCTACAAATTTTCTAGAACGCAGCCATCCCATTTGGAATGTGAAAGTGACAGTGGGCCCTATCTGAGAATCTGGGATGGAACCATTCCGTCCCTAAAATCTGGGATGGAGCCATTCCATCCCTGAAATCGGGATGGAACCATTCCATTCCCCTCACTCTCCAACCAAACACACAATAAATAGAGAATATACAAGAACAATTACAGAGATAAACATCGGATATAAAGAGCAGAACTTCCAGAAGGTTCGCGCCGCGTCAATTCTTTGGCACCAACACCTGCACTTTGTGAGCCTTTTTGTCGTCTGCGGTGCCAGCACAAAGATTTTGCCTTTCATTCCTAGGAAAACCACAAACTCCTTTTCCTTGTTATGCCTAGAATAATACTACAGAAATTATTAATAAAAAAACAAAGAACGTGCCTCACTATCTACTTTTCATTTGTGTTTTAATATCTATGCAACTTTCAAAAAGAAATAATAGAAGCACCTCTGCCAACAGGAATACGCCTTCTTAATTAGAGTGAGAAGGGAGGGACAGAGTGCATTCAAAAATTTCAGAGGAATTCGAACAACAGGTTAGAGTTCATGTTTCATTTCATCCTACGAGAATCCTGTGGTGCTCCTAATCGCAGAAAGCACAAAAACAGCAGCTACTAAAAAGAAAAGGTATCGTTGCCAGATTGCAATTGAAAAACAACCCTCCATCAGGCATTCAGGTGCCCTGATTTACCAAAGGCGGTGCCATTTTTCTGTATTTACCAAGGTCCAAGGATAGGACAGAAGAGATGCTTCTCCTCCTCCTTCTGTTGTGTTTTTTTTTCTTTCAAAAATGCACAGTTTTTCCCACAATGAGCAGAAATGCAGTGTTGAAACTGGATGAATAACTTGGTAAAAAATAAAAGAAAAAAAAGGAATGTGGATGGGATGGATCAAAGCAAATGTGTTCCCCACAATTAGCATACCGAAGGAGACTCATCACATGGACGCATTTCCTTGTGCTAATCAACCATCACATTGGCAAACTTGGATGTGCTTTCATTAGCCGTGAAGGGACTAGCGTATATTTAAAGCACTTGTCAGTTGGCACTTGGTACACTGGATTGTTATAACGAGGGGTAATTTCTTATATGCCACTGAAAGTTAACCTCGTTTCTTATACGATACTCATTGTATCACTGACATGTAGACCTTACCCCATATGTCAGCGACACGCTCATAGATTTCCTCCAAATTCCAGTGGCATACCAGGAATTAATCCTTATAACAATGTTTTCACGGTTGTCTCTTCAATTACTAGACAATCTGTATGAAGCAAGCTACTCTCTGTGTCCAAAAATATAAGTCATTTTTTTGACGGTTTACAGTTCCTGCATAACACTTTGATTATGGTTTATGGTTTTGTATCATACTCTCTTACCTTCTTTTTACTTGATATCTTAGAATTCATGCTGTCAAACTTAACAACCAGTAAGTTTAAAATTATATATATTGGCTATATAGAAATTATATCATTAGATTTGTTATCAAAAATACTATTATAATAGGTTTAAAACTATCTATATTGGATATATAAAAATTATATCATTATATTTATTGTTAAATTTTTTTTTATGGTATTAGTTTTATTTGTACATCTCGATATAAAGTTACAAAAGGTAACAATCAAAGACGCATCTCAAAGACTGCGAAAAGCCAAAAAAATGCAAGTAAAAAGAACAGATGGATAAAGATATTAGAAAGAGTAATAAAAATATATTATGGGAGTAGTATTTTGCATGACAAATCCATTAATATTAATTTTATGTGGTCATTTTATATATTTTAACGTATCTTAATAGTCAAAGTTTTCTAACATTGGCCGCACGGATCCCAATGTGACTTACTCTCTCTTTCTCTCCGTTTAGAAATATAAGACATATTTTAACTTTGCACAATGATTAAGATTATGGTAAAAGTGAGAAAGGTATGAGACAAAATGACTTAGATACCCTACTTAATTGTCATGAAAGATGAGAGATAATCGTACTTTGTGTGGGTGGTAATGAATAAATGCATATAATTGAGAAATAATAAATAGGGGTGTAGTAGAAAAAATATTATTAAATCTACATGCAAATCTTTTATTTTTAAACAAGACCATTTAAACTATAGACCTTATATTTTTAAACGGATGGAGTAAATTCTAGGACAGAGGGAGTAATTTAAGGCCTTAAATGCATAGTGATCAGGTGCCTATTTAGATAGGATGATTTGAGTTCGAATTTAGTTCAAAATTAAACTAAATCTAAAAAATTCCTAAACAAACCCAAGTCATGCGAACATCCACTAATAGGTTGTTTGGTTTGAGGAAATGGACGGTGAATGGACCATTCCATACTAACTCCTAACCTAATGTGCTTGTTTGGATTAAGGAATAGAATGAGTTGTGTTATGAATAGCGCATGTTTTTAATATGAGGCCAATAGTCCGAATATATAGAAGTACATGAGGGTACAATAGGAAAGCCTAAATAAGGAAAACATGTATATGGAATATATCCTTAACACCCCCCACAAATGCAAAGCGTATGCAATAGCATTGCATTTGGAAGGGATGAACTAAAATAGGAAAAATCCCAAGTCATAGTCCTGAAGTAGCCGTCGTAGCATGTAACTCTTGAAAAATCGAGCTGACGAAGAACAGCCAACGAAGAACCGAGTCGATGGAGAAAAGTCGACGAAGAAGCCAAATCGACGAACCGAAGTCGAAGGTAGGGCCAAGTCGACGAAGAAAAGTCGACGGTAGAGCTGAGTCGACGAGGAAGAACCGACGAAGCCGACAAAACGAGCCGAGCCGAGGTAATAGGAGTTGACAGAATGAGCCGAGCCGATAAAAGAGCCAAGCGACGACAGAATCAAGAAGCTAAAGACTTGGATGGACGCAATGGAAGACTAAAGAAAACATTAGGAATTATTAGCCGCAGCACTAAAAAGCAGTAGCTAGGAAAGGCAACCCAAAAGCACTAAAAAGGAAAGCTAGAACCAAGGAGCCAAGCGGAGCCAAGTAGCTGAGATAAAAAGCCGATACATGAAAACGGAGAAGCTGGAGCCAAATTGGAGCTAAAAACCAGAAGCGCTGAGAGCTAAACTTGGACTTGAACTCAACCTGAGTTGAAACCGACGGGAAAAACTTGAAGTCCGATCTGTAGACCAGCAACAACAATAAGCACTGCGGCCTGCGAAGAGTGCAAGCGCACGCGGTCTGGGCTACGACCCGGCGAACGGCGAGAAAGCCGACGGCGGAGGCGACCAGGCTACGACCCGGCTGGAGGCGGCGCCGAAGACCGTGCGCGCGGGCGAAGCGGCGGCGACAGGAGCGAGCGTTTGAGCGGAGTGGCACCGAAGACCGGGCGCGCGGGTGGTGACGGCACGCGCGAGTGACGACGACGTGCGCGACCCGCAAGGCGAGGCCGACGGAGCGTAGTGCAACAACCTTCCGAATTTCTTGTTTTTTGATGTCACATCCTCCAATATCAGTATACGTGACGTTGGGCTTCTCCGATGACCCGAGAAGCGAGATGCTAGAGTCCGCCTCCGGCAGCTCGCGGTTGATGGTGCTCAAGATCTTCACGTAGTAGTTGCTCCCGGTGGTGGATCCCACGATGCCGTTGTTGCCGTCGACCATCTCCATGAACTGGCCGATGACGAGCGGCACGGACTGGATCCGATTCACCTCCTCCGTGTACAGGTAGTCGCCGGCAAATGGGAGCCTGTCCGGGAGAGCAGATTGCTTCTCCCGGGCACGGCGGCAGCGCAAAAGATTGAGGCTAGGGTTTGAACCTAGGCTCTGATACCATGTTATAAATAGCGCATGTTTTCAATATGAGGCTAATGGCCCGAATATATAGAAGTACATGAGGGTACAATAGGAAAGCCTAAATAAGGAAAACATATATATGGAATATATCCTTAACAAGTTGGTCCATCATCAGCTCACCCCTCGTAAGCAAAAGGATAGTAGAAAATGAAGGATTGGATCATCCCATCAAATTTAAGAGATGATCCCATAATACAGCAACCCATCTTTAGATGATATCTCAAACCAAACACCTCATAAGTGATGAGACTTCCCCAGCTGTCCGGCCGTTCAAGTAAACAACTCTCAGAAAGCCAACACCGTATGGTTTAAGGTCTCGCAATTAAATCCATAGCTTCATTCGCGAAATGAATAAAAAAATAAATCTGTAGTTTTACACATTATATAGCCACATGGATTGTCAATTTGTCATCGGACTGATCCTTCGGATGTTGCTTTTGTAAGCATTAGTCTACCTTTCGAGTTCTTGTCATTTGTCTGCGCATAGTAATCTTGGTATGTTTCTATAAGATATGAAATTCGAATCAAATTCTGCAACATATGCTGCTGAATCTAGTTCTATCATTTGCACCTTAAAAAATCTGTTTCATCAACATATGAAATTCCAATGAAGTAGTCAAAACTTAGAAGTAATGCGGTTCTATTTTCTGGAGATATCTCCGGTATACACATGTGATTCAGCAAGTATCAGAAAAGGAAGGGATCAGACCATATAGAGATTTAGTTATTATTTTGTATATAATTTTATTACTCATTAGCATTTCTCTATTTGTTTATTCTAGTGTTTAAAATGACAGGAGATTTAGTTATTTTTTTGTATATAATTTTATTACTCATTAGCATTTCTCTATTTGTTTATTCTGGTGTTTAAAATGACAAGCAAATGAAGGATAATAACATAACCAATTTTTTTTGTTATAGTTGGGAACATGACATCAAAAGAGCAGGTTCATTAGCTACAGTTTCCTGAATGTTTCGTGAATCTAAATGGAAAATAGTATTGTCTCCAAAGTCAAAAAACATCGCATACCAAATAATAGGATATATCGAGGATGGAATTGATCTTACCTTAAAAAAGGCAGTGAAAAGGAGTGCTAAATTTTGTATGAATGCCTGCACGAAGGAACACAGAGTAAATTAACTTACTGATTAAAACAGAGAAACCAATCATTGACTCCTAGAATAAGCTGTTACTCCAGCTAATAGGTGTTAGACTTGTTCTTTACTGGAACTATTGGCATAGGCAGCAGGAGTTGTTCCAGGAGGAAGAATAGCCTACATATTAGAGCAAAGAATCCTTAATCAGTTTTTTTGGGGGAAAATAGAAGAAGAAAAGAACATAGATTTTTTTTCCCTGAAATACATCATTTATCTACAATTGCATCATGGACATTGTATACATCTTCATGTACTGCATGCTATAAAAATCACCAAACTGAAGAGTAGCAACCTGCAAGGTAGCTGTACATACCAGGAAAGGACATCAAAAACGGTATTGAGGCATAAATGAAAAAGGATTCTTCAATGCAATAAGAACAGTTTACTACCCCATTTATATGAAATGATAGATAGAGAATCCTAATAATCAAACTAATGGATAAAAATCATCTTCCAATTGGTCCACTAAACTTTTTGGAAGCATTGAAACCAAACACAGGGAACAATATGTTTGTTCGAGCTCTGTTAGGCACTGAAGTGCAAGGTTCCAATAGGCAGCAGGAAAGAACTTCAGCAGTGTCTGTAGCTAAAAGGCATTGAGGAAAAAATAAGCTAGATTTTTTAAATCAATGTAGTTGACATAAGATCTTTCTGAAAGAGGCTAGAAATAGGTTACATATCGATGATGACTCATATTCAACAATAAGAAAGTACGAAGTGTGTCTAACATAGCATGGATGAGCTCAGATCTGTGTTGCGGATAGGACATACAAAGATAGCTCATGCATGAGACGAAATTCGGTGTTTAATAATAAATGAGCATAAGGTTATCTCACCTAAAAATAGTAGGCCCACTGTAGTGCAGGATACGCAAAGTTATTGAATCTACTCTATCAAGTATAAATTGTTGTGCAGCCATAAAAGATAGGAGATGGCAACAAAATCCAATCTGTTAAGTGAAGACTTCAGTTCTCTAATCTTTGCTGTGGCATTTCACCTATCGAAAAACCAGAAATGTCTTCATTTAAAAGCTGAAAATAGATGTATAATCAATAGTTGCTCTAATATGATAATTAAATAGATGCACGTAGAAACACAATCTGTCTTTAATATAGCCATGCAATTTACACATATCGTTTCACTACTCTTTGCGGCTACAACAGGTTGAGGAGTGAAGGATGACCATCTGGCTGGCCACTCATGCATCAGAACCTATTATATTGCAGCAATTTAGAACACAAGTTAGTCGATGTTGCCAAACACACATATATTCAGATGGTAAAAAGCTGGGTTAAACAGTAACCAAAATAGAACAGCTTACCTGCACCAATATAATGTTAAGTTTAGTAACATAGAGTCTGTGAAATCATGTGCTGAAAAATTGGTTTAGAATTGAATTTGCAAATGTGTGTGCATGTGGCTCTTTTAGCGCCGGACTGAATTTCACAAAAACAGTAAGTTTTGTATTGGCGCCGGACCAAACCTGGAAAAACAGTAAGTTTCTCATTTGCGCCGGACCGTTTCTCGAGGCTACGCCGGACCAAAGTTTTGGTCTGTTGTGAACGGCGATTTGAAGTTCTTTCTTCATGTATACACCGGACTGATTTTTGTTTAGTCCGTCGTGAACATGTTTTGTGTCGGACCAAGTTTTACAAAAACAGTAAGCTTCTATGTTACGCCGGACCATGCACGCCGGAGCAAATTCTTAGTCCATCGTGAACGCATTTTTGAGCGTTGTTTTTGCATGTACGCCGGACCAAAAATTTGGTCCGTCATAAACGTGTTGTTGAACATGTTTTGCTCTGATTTGAACTGAGACTTTCGCATGTACGCTGGACCAAATATTTGGTCCGTCGTGAGCTGCGCCGGACCGATGTTTGGTCCGGCGTGAATGGTTTTTTGCACGAGGTTGATTTTTGTGATTTTGAAAATTGTTTGATGATTGATATGTGGTTATGAAATTTGTTTGAATTTCATAATGCATGTTTTGAACTTATGCAATGCTCGTGTGTATTTGCATGGACTAATGTTGAGTCAAGTCGCAGACTTGCGCTCGGAATCGTTTTGTGGTTTGTTCATGTGCAGGTGTTGCTCGAGGGCGAACGTGGTCGATGATGGGACCGAAACTAGGTTCATGGAGGAACTGAGGTTTGGGACTAGGTTCAGGGAGGAATTGAGGTCTTGGTGGTCAAGGATGTCATGCGGGACGTTCGGGCTAAGAGAATGGTGCACATGAAGAATGGTTAGTCACGTGAGTATGGCAGGTGGGCCTTACGCGTGCAAGAGTTGTTAGTCACGTGAGTATGACAGGGTTGCCATACGTGTGTAAGAGTTGTACTCAGCCAGGTTGGGCCAAGTGGAGTTGTGTTGAATACATACTCCTTCTAGGATTAGGAGTGGGACTCCTTCTAGGATTAGGAGTAGGAATTGTATTCAGGACTCTATGTGTTTGCTCTGTATAAATAGGGGGAGGCACCTCCTGTTTATGCAATCAAGCATAGAGCAGAGCTTTAGGGTTTGTATTCTTTTGATTGGAGTACTTTAGACAAAAAGAAATAAAGATCCACTCTTCCAGATCCTTGCGTGCTACAGTAATCGCATTGCTACAGTTTTTCCTGTTTTGGTTCTTGTTTGCATGCTTGTTCTTATTCTAGATTGGTTTTTGTCATTTGAGTTTCATCTTGATTTGATCCATCCAAAACCTCTCTACGGTATTGATATAGAGTTCCTCAAAGTTTAGTTGATTAATCCTTTGTCGTTCTTGTTTAATCTTGAAGTTTTGGTTAGATTAATTCCCATCATCTTTTGTCATAGCAAGTTTGCGAGGTTCATAACTTTTGATCCGTAAGTCCGATCGAGCTGATTCTTTTTGCATTCCATTCGTATTGGAATCTAGTTTATTGTGTCCAAATTTCAGATCAATCCAACGGTTGGATCTCCAGGAATTCACGTTTTACCGAACGACTATCAATCTATTTTTGTCGAATACGAGGCAATTATTTGGTTCCGTTTTGGGGTGAATTTTTAATAGATCAAAAATTTGGTTTTAGCTTCCGCACAATCATTCACCCCCTCTCTGATTGCTATATTCGTATACTTCGATCCTACAGAGTCCCTCTTGTCGAAAGGGAACGTCATTACCGGAGAGGTGTTTGAGTATCAAAAGAGCATTGCAAGAAAAGCATACATGAGTAAGATTTATTGTACGAGCAAAATGACATAAAAGATTTGGCATGGCTGCTACAGATACCAAGGCTTGCCTGAACACTAATATTCGATATATAATTCTTTGTGCCATTATGTTGTTGAATCGGCAATGCGCTCCACTTGTACTTGTTAACACTTCCAACTACCTGCAGTATTTTGATGGTCGCAGCAAACAGTACTTTGGCCTAGACTTACCGAAGCGTTTAAAGATAATGAAAGTGGTATAAAAAATAGAAGCTTGTGTAAGCTATATTGAAGTATCTTAAAGAAATTTTCCTTTGGCACTAACCATGCAACGATTATTGAGCCGCGTAAGAGCAATATAAGCCGTGTTTGGCCTATTGTTTGTAACATGAAGAATCTGTTTTGGGCGATTGTGAAAATGGATCAAGAAGAGTAATCCTACGTTACAATTACAATTCACAGCAATTGAGAGTAAGAGCAGCAGAATGAATTTGGTAAGTAGCATGGTTAGCACAGGTTTAAAAATGGATCAAGAAGAGTAATCCTATGTTACGATTACGATTCCAAGTGATTGAGAGTAAGAGCAGTAGAATGAATTTGCCAAGTAGCATGTTTAGCACAAGTTTTTGCGTAAGACAGTGGCAGAGATTTGACCTTTTATACTATACCAAGCACACTGACAATTACCCTGTAATGGAGCGGCTGTATCATCCTGTAGAGCATCCACCACATTGATTTGCCTATAACTCCAGCATACACAAGTACAACAAAATTCAACAGGCTACACAACCGCATAACCGACATGAAAAGATTAAATAAATTACCCCATCGTACGTTTCACATTGGGGATATTCCTTTGTAAGTGTTAACATTAAAAAAAGGGTGAGTTGGAAGAGAAGTGAAATTAACAACAGCCGAAAATCCTAGCAGGAATATTACTCACAGAATACGGTGAACAATTTTTTCATTTATCCTTTTTTCTTATGCGGCAATCGTAAAAGATTTTTGATGTAAACGAATGTTTAAAAACGATCTGCATGATTTTTGATGCGGCAAAACCGAAGATTCTGAAGCTATATGATTTGCTTTGGTTGAAAGTGAAATCTACATAGGTTCAGAAGTTTTGGCTAGGCAGCTGCATGCAATCTCTATTTCTACAGCGCACTATGTAAAATAAAATGATGACAGGCAGAGCAGGTCGTGTGTAGCCATGATTATGAGCATGATGTGGATGACAACATAGGGTATTTAAAACATGATTGTGCTACAAATCTACAATACAATTTCGTAAGCAACATATGCAAAATGAAGGTAGTGATTTGGCCGAGAAGATTTCAAAAATGATAGCAGTTTCAGATTTTCCAGCTGAAGAATAGAAGAGAACAACTCCTTCTTTCTTCGACCGGGCTAACTAACTTTTGCTAGTTTTCTTACATATTAAGCGCAAAGTAAAGTGAAGCTATGAAACCAAGGAAAACAGAAAATGAATCAAATACGTGACAAATAGGAAAATATTCAGGAGATAGGTGGTGACACAAGTGTAATGTATCTCTGAAGTGGCACCTGGTCGGTCAGAACTGTAGCAAATAATCTGCAACATAGAAGTAATACCATATCAAAAAAAGGTTTAAAAACATCAAGATATGTTCACTATAAAAGCACTAAAGTCTGGAGTGTAAAACATCATCATTTTGAAATAAGCCTATAAACAGTTACATGTTGCGCTTTAAATCTTTGAAACATAACAACTGTAATTGTCATCTAGTGTCATTATAAGGGCTGCACAAACTATGACAAAGATGATAATTCATTGGTCATAGAATGGAGGCAATACTCATAGCAGAGGGTTCAAAGGTGGTACAAAATGGTGAGCAAATCGATGATCTTGTGCAATCAAAACATTTCGTTAGAGCATGATCAATGCCCCCAACAACTGCGATAGTTTGACTTGCTGCATAGAGAACAAATTGTAGTTAGCTGAATTAGCATACTTTCTTCTAATCTGTAATAACTCTATAAGATGCGATAAGCATAAGAGCTTCAGATAAGTACATTTCTATCCCTGTGGTGTAAGTATGACCCTTAAAGTAAGACAAAGATCTCATGAGATCAACACTAATATTCTATGATTCATTGTAAGCAGTTACATGCTGCGCTTTACCGAACATAACTAATTTCTCAACCAACCAAATAGAGGGAAACCAGGGAAATCAACACATTTGATGAAGCAATAAGAAAACGACAAGGGGAAATGTGCTTCAAAAAGGAATACAAGAGCAAGACTACTTCACCCTTTCGGTTATTGCCTTCTTTGGAGGCTTGCACCTCTTCCTGGAGAGATGGAACATTCAGCATCATCCCTAAATCTGTAAAAAGGAGAAAGACTAAACTCCTTTAACTTGCAAGAATATTACTTGTTAGACATTACCTGACCAAATTGATCACGAACAAATAGAATTAAATGTTGAAGCCCCAAAATCTATGGGGTCATCCCCAAATGCAACCCATTACTATCCCTAAGAGATCTGACTTAATCGCAAGAACTTTTGTGACCTTTATAACCCAACAAACAAAATTTGCGAACGAATTGCACTTAACCACTTTACTTCAAACATTCCAAACCGACCAATCCCACCAAATGAACAATAGAGAGTAGCACAAACTGAAAGGTAAATGACTAAACTTGTTTAACTTCCAAGGAAGTTGCCTTCTATCTTATGGAAGGTAAATGACCAGCACAAATAGAAGCGGATAATGAAGGTATTCTTTTCAGTGAGTCATCATGCAAGCCAAATCTCGTGTAGATGAGCATGCAACACAAAAACTATTGGAATAACTAAATATGATGCTATAGTACAATTTTTATGAAACTAAGTGCAAGGTTCATAAATATTATGACAAAGTTAAGTTATGGCATCTAGATTCCAGAAGAAATCCTCTAATACACCAATCAGATTAACAAAAGTGAAACCATAATCAGAAATAAGGCCTGAAATAAGAACCATTATAATTAGCATCTTTGCCAGAAGGATATTGTATGTCAACTAGAACATAGGCCAAATATCAATGAATGAAACACCCCATAGGCAAGAAACAGGGAACATTTACCTTCTATCCTATGGAAGTCTACAAGACGAGTTTGGTCGACAGCTTCATTGTGGAAAACATGGTCAATGGAATAGTATCTCTTAGGAGCAAAAGGTTTCTAAAGTTCAATGGCGATTATGAAAGAAAACAAATGTCATGAATCATTCAATAGAAAATAAAAGCAAATTGATATCAACTTCACTAATTTAGTCAAAATTAGATTATAAAGGTACAGTGCAACAAAGAAATGATAAAATAACACTACTACAGAATGACACATTACTATCGCTTCATCTGTGTCGGTTCTAAACTTTTGACTTCAGAACCGATTGTGATAAGCATATTCCATTTGGAAATCTTGGTAACAGGTTATCACAATCGGTTCTGAGAGAGAACCGACAGATATCGATAATAATCCCAATCGGTTCTAGATAAGAACCGATTGTGATAATAATTTTGTTATCACAATCGGTTTTTATCTAAAACCGATTGTAATAAGTAGGTATTAGCACAATCGGTTTTGGGAAGAAACCGATTGTCCTGAGCACAGGGGTTATCACAATCAGTTCTTTTCCAGAACCGATTGTAATGAGAAGGTATTATCATAATCGGTTTTGGGAAGAAACCGATTGTGATGAGCATTAGGTTATCACAATCGATTCTTTTCCGAACCGACAGATGATTTTTTGGCAACACCATTAGGTGCAACCAAGAACAGTTCATTAGAAACGTAGTTTTTGTGAGATCCTCCACTCACACATTTCCCCTTCAGGGAAGAAGAAAAAAACAAACTCCAACACAGCCCGCTCTGCTAGAATCCCAACACAGACCTCTTGTACCCTTCATTCATGCTTTAATATTTGTGCAAAACTTGTATTTTCGGACAATGAACAGTACCGATCTGCTAGAATCCCAACTCGCGGTTCAACTCTCAGACAATTTATATAGACACATGTAGTGATGCAAATTATATATAACATTATAGTAGCATGCATGCAACAGATAATAATAATATATATACCATTCCACACATTATACTTGTTTTTTTATCAATAGGACATGAAGCATTTTGACTTGGAACAACAGAACATTAGAAAGATACAATGCACAAAAATATAAAAGAGATTCAAAATAGAGTGTAAAGGCAATTAATAGACTTCATCTGCACTAGGCCAACAACCCTAATATATTAAACAAGCTGTATTTCATTACAATATATCACGACATCCATTGTTTATAATTAGTAAACATATAAAGGGGGACTGCATTACACCTAATATATTAAATTTACGACTCGCGGCTCTGGCCCGAGTAACCCGAGTCAACCGAGTCATCTGAGTGACCCGAGTGACCCGAGTTGCTAGAGTCGCCAGAGTCGCTGGAGACTACGCGGACTAGTGATGGTTCATCCTCCGATGATGAACCCGATCTAGACGACGCGCCGGTCCCTATGGTGATCGGCACGTAGTACTCCGCCTCCTTCTCCTCCTCCTCCTCCTCCTTCTCCTCCTCCTCCTCCTCCTCGTCGTCGTCGTCGTCGTCCCCCTCGTAGTCGTCGTCGTCCTCCTCGTCCTCGTCGTCCTCCTCCTAAATGCGTAAATGCGTCATCTCTGCAGGCGCTTCTGCTGCCTTTGGAGGCGCCGGATGGGGTGGCGCCGGGAGGGCAGCGGAGACAGTGAAGCGGGGCGCCAGCGCCAGCTGGAGTGGCGCCGGAGGCTGGACGGCTGCCGGCCAGCGATGGAGGATCGTACGGTGACTCCACCGTGGAGTCAGACCTTGCCGGAGAAGGAGGGGGCGCTGCCATTGCTGCGGTCGAAAGGAGAAGTCAGACCTTGCAGAGAAGAAAGGAGCTACATGAAAGAGTAGAAAGGAGCTATATGCATGGAGAGCTATATGAAAGAGAAGAATGGAGCCATTGCTGCCATTGCCGGAGGAGTCAGACCTTGTACCAAAGAAGAAAACGCGATCAGACCTTGCCGGAGGAATGGAACGCGATCAGACCTTGCCCGAGTACTACCGATGATCAGAAAGGAGCTATTTGAAAGGAGTTTTATGTTTGAACGGTCAAATTGGCGGGGAAGCCGAGGGGGTCGATTAATATCCGTGTCGGTTCATATCCCGAACCGACTGTTTTGACTTAAGTTATTGCAGTTGGTTCTTCTTGAGAACCGACACAGATACATTATCTGTGTCGGTTCTATAAAGAAACCGACAGTGTTGAGAATCAAATTATCACAGTCGGTTTTACATATAACCGACGGTGATAACTAATTAATCACAAACGGTTCTTCTATAGAACCGATTGTGACGAGGCTCGCTAGGTTTTATATGTACCGTCTGGACTCGGGAATGAACTTATTAACTCTCGTCGAGTTAGTTCGCTAGGCGATTTCTCTATTTTCCAGCCTATCTTACCTGTGGCTTTATTCAAAAGGTGGGCCCCATTCCTTCGAATCCCTTCAATGTTGTATTAACGTACATTATTCGATTTTGATTTGGTCTCATTAGCAGAGTGTATGGTGGAGGAGATCGGTGCGTTGAAGGTCTCCGTTAATTGAAACCCTAGCTAGCTTGATCAGAGCTAGATTTCCCTCGCTTGTGGTTTTCCTCGAAAGGTGACCAGCATTAATTCTTAGAAATCTCTTCAATATTGCGGTAGGACTTAAATTAATTTTTTTATTTGGTGAATGTGTACATTACATGTCATAATTGTTTTAATATAATTAATATGATCAATTATATATAATAGTTAATTAGGTCACAGAACCTATGTGTCTCCCGTTCGGCGTGCTTGTTTATAAGTATGCTAAAATGGCATATTTATAAATAAGCGATCTCGAATTGTCCACGTTTTTGATAGTTCGAGGATATGTGGCTCGGGCAAGTTCTAAATGTTGTACAAACCGTAGTGAAAGTTTCGCAGCATCTCTCACTGGCGATGTTCTCCGAATACACATCCTCTTGACATGTTGTCGATACGTGTATTTGGAGAACAATGAGATGTCGCCAAATTTTCTCTAAAGTTTGTACAACATCTTAGGAACTTGCTCGAACCACATATCCTCGAATGGGATTAGGACCTAACCTACTTAGAGATTAGGAGTCATCGTTGGTACGCACGCATTTAGTCGGTCTCTGACGATATACGTTTCTTTAAGATCATTCAACAAAAAAACTTTGTTTTCGGGTTCAACCCTTCTTTTATTTCATTGATTAGGGCAATATTAATTTATTGTTTGCGGTTTACTTGTAGATGGACCGTGAAGAATGGATGTATCACAAAAGTCGTGTGAGTGCTGAATTTCAGAGGGGAGTTAAGGAGTTCATAAGAATTGCGTAAGAAGATATGGTTATGAGGGTGTAAAGTTCATATATTGTCCTTGTATTGATTGCACCAATCTCGGGAGATTTAACAACTCACTCAAATTGAAGGGCATTTGATTCGGCGTGGCCGTGAGGAATTACACGTGTTGGATCCATCATGGGGAGATAGGTAGTACCTCCGTGCTACGCATAGCGAAGACATGCTGGAAGCCGATCACGAGTCAGAGCGTGATATGTTTGATGACGATAATTTAGATCAAATGTTGCGGGATGTGGAGGGAAATTACACGGACAGAGAGTTCGAAAAATTTAAAAGCTTGATGGATGACGATGCCAAACCATTGTTTTCAGGTTGCAAAGGGGAATACACCAAGTTGGGTTCGGTCCTTGCATTGTTTGAACTGAAGGCAAAACACCGTTGGACAGATACAAGTTTCAATGCACTTTTAATACTTCTATCGGATATGCTTCCAGAGGGAAACGAGTTGCCAACAAGTATTTATGAAGCGAAGAAGCTATTATGTCCCATGGGAATGGAAATAGAAAGTGCATGTCCAAATGATTGCATACTATACCGCAACGTCCATAAGGATCTGCGCATTTGTCCTGTTTGTGGTGTACCCCGATACAAACAAAATGAGAAGCGTAATGGCAAGAAGCGTAAGAACCGAATTGACGACGGTGAAGATGTGAAAAAAGGGGCACCAGCCAAGGTGTTGTGGTATTTGCCCATCATTCCCCGTTTAGAGCGGTTATTTGCAAATCCTAAAGAGGCAAAATTGTTGCGTTGGCATTATGAATCTCGAAAGGAAGATGGCAAGTTGAGACATCCCGCTGATTCGGCTCAATGGAGAAACATTAATTGGCAACATGAGGAGTTTGGTGCCGAGATGAGGAACATAAGATTTGGATTGAGTATGGATGGTATGAATCCGTTTGGTAATATGAGCAGTCGACACAGTACTTGGCCAGTTTTGTTATGTATCTACAATTTGCCTCCTTGGTTATGCATGAAGCGGAAGTATATCATGATGTCGTTGCTAATCTCAGGACCCAAACAATGGGTAATGATATTGATGTGTACCTATCACCAGTAATTGAGGATTTAGTAAAATTGTGGAATGTGGGGGTTGAGGTGTGGGATGCATACAAAAGGGAGAACTTCACCCTACGGGCTATGATATTTTGCACCATAAATGATTTTCCAGCCCTTGGTAATTTGGCGGGCTATAGCACGAAGGGAGCCAAAGCTTGTTCAATTTGTGAAGAGGACACTGATAGCTTGTGGTCTGCGATTCGAGGAAAACGGTGTACATGGGTCACCGAAGGTTTCTACCCGAAGTCATCGATATCGTAAGATGGATGACAAATTTGATGGAAAGAGGGAAGTTCGTGCAGCCCCGCAGCCTGTATGACTCGGAAGGCAAGTATATTCACGCGTAGAGGATATCGATGTTCGGTATGGTAAGAGCCGTAAATCTGTTAGTCCTAGGACCATTTGGAAAAAGAGGTCGATATTTTGGGACTTACCATATTGGAAGGAGTTAGATGTCCGTCAATGTATTGATGTCATGCACGTTGAGAAAAATGTTTGTGATAATTTGGTAGGCATCCTGCTGAACATACAGGAAGACCAAGGATGGTGTGAATGCTCGCCGCGATATGACCTACATGGGGATCAGGCCCAAGCTTGCGATGATGGAGGAGGATGGAAAAGGGCCGTACATCCCCGCCGCATGCTACACCTTATCCAAGAAAGAGAAAGAAGACCTCTGCAAGTGTCTCCACGATATTAAAGTTCCATCGGGCTACTTCGCAAACATTAAGAAGCTTGTGTCTATGGATGATTTGAAGTTGATCGGTATGAAGTCCCACAACTGTCATGTCTTGATGACCCAAATGCTCCTCGTTGCAATCGTAAATATCCTACCGTGATGACGTCGGGTTGGCAATCACGAAGCTATGCTATTTCTTCAATGCGATTTCATGCAAGGTTATTGACCCGATATCTTTGGACAACTTACAGTGAGGTGGTGCAGACTCTTTGTCGACTTGAGATGCATTTCCCAGTCGTTCTTCGACGTCATGGTCCACCTCGTTGTTCACCTTGTTAGAGAGATTAAGATTTGTGGACCCGTATTCCTGCGTTACATGTATCCGTTCGAGAGGTACATGGGTATATTAAAGTCATACGTGAGGAATAGGTCGAAGCCTGAGGGTAGTATTATTGAAGGTTATGGGACTGAAGAGGTTATTGAGTTCTGTGTGGACTACCTAGGTAAAAGACAACCGATTGGTGTTCCTATATCTCGTCATGAGGGCAGACTTGGTGGCAAAGGAACCATTGGGTCAAATCTAATGAGCCCACAATTTGATATGTACTGTAAAGCGCATTTCACGCAGTCTTGCAACACAAATGAAGTTCATCCATACATCCAACACAAGTTGATATTACGGGAAGAGAATCCACTTATGGATGAGCTTTCCATCACACGAGAACACAACGATCGATTCCTCACATGGTTCAAAGAAAAGGTGAAGGTCTCCGTTAGTATCGAGGATGTCAAATGGTTGGCTGACGGACCAAGATTTAATATACAGACATGGCAAGGTTACGATATTAATGGCTACACATTTTATACTGAAAGTCAAGATGCAAAGAGTACAAAGGCAAAACAGTGGTGTGAGCATAGATGCTTTGTCCGATGATCACTCAATTAGAGGATCGTCAACTGCAATGATCTGTTACTACAGGATGATCGAAGAAATATGGGAGCTCGACTACGGAATATACCAAGTTCCATTGTTCCGATGTAAGTGGGTGAGACTTCCTCACGGAGTTAAGGTCGACAAGACAGGTTTTACACTTGTTGATCTGAATAGATCGCCTCTGAGAGATGAACCGATTCGTCCTCGCAAAGCAAGCAACTCAAGTTTTCTACGTCGTGATCCGGCCAATCCGAGGTTGCACGTCGTACTTCATGGCAAGAGGAGGATTGTTGGAGTTGAAAATGTCGTAGATGAAGAAGAGTACAACCAATTTGATGAAACACCTCCGCTTTGCAGATGGGGCATGTCTTAAGCGGTGACGACGGCACACATGGAACACATTACATGCGTGTAGATCATCAAGAAGGGTTGTATTTTAAATAAATTAAGTTGTAAGAATTCCCTGTATAATGTAGCATTTTGTAGAATATATATGTCAAATGGATCTTATAGTATAGCAAATTTGAAAAAGATTTGACTTTTCGACTCTTTTGAATGAAGACTCTGTTTTAAAAAAAATTAGC
Organism: Rhipidocladum racemiflorum; assembly: GCA_036346355.1. Taxonomy (NCBI): domain Eukaryota; kingdom Viridiplantae; phylum Streptophyta; class Magnoliopsida; order Poales; family Poaceae; genus Rhipidocladum; species Rhipidocladum racemiflorum. The sequence continues at coordinate 31,380,351 of CM070571.1, forward strand.
AATTGGATCATAGTCATCACAATCGGTTCTTTAGGAAACCGACACAGATAGTATAATTGCGATCGGTTCTTTTAAAGAACCGACACAGATACTCCACATATTGCGATCGATTTTTATATAGAACCGACACAGATACTCCACATATTGCGATCGGTTTTTCTATAGAACCGACCGTGATAAAACCCAGAGCATTTTCATTTCGCCAAGCACACTCGGTTCATTTCGGCGCGCACTGATTTCGTTTCAATTCATTCCACAACCCTAGCTCCACCACCTCCCCCACCGGCGCCTCCGCCTCCGCCTCCTCCCCGGTGCCTCCCCATCGGCCGGGTACCCGTGGCGCCTCCCCTCCGGCTCCTCCCACACCCGCGCTCGACCACCTCCCCCCCCAGCGCCTCCCCCTCCGGCTCCTCCCACACCCCCCGGCTCCTCCCCCATTGGCGGGTACCCCGTGGGCGCCTCCCCCCCCGGCGCCTCCCCCTCTGGGTCCTCCCCCCCGGTGCCTCCCCCTCCGGCGCCTCCCCCTCCGGCTCCTCCCCCCCATTGGCGGGTACCCCGTGGGCGCCTCCCCCCCGGCGCCTCCCCCTCTGGGTCCTCCCCCCCGGCGCCTCCCCCCCCGGCGCCTCCCCCCCGGCGCCTCCCCCTCCGGCTCCTCCCCCCCATCGGCGCGTCCCCCATCGGCTCCTCCCCCATTGCCGACTCGGTTTGGCGCACTGTAAGATGCATTTCGGACTGTGGGCTGTAATTGGTTGTAAATAGCTCGATGATGATTTGTAGGATCGAAGTATACGAATATAGCAATCAGAGGGGGGGTGAATGATTGAGCGGAAGCTAAAACCAAAATTTTGATCTATTAAAAACTTCACCCCAAAAGAAACCAAAAGATTGCCTCGGATTTGACAAAAACAGATTAATAGAGGCTTGATAAAATGATAATTCCCGGAGATCCAACCGTCGAAACGATCTGAAATTTGGACACAAGAAACTAGATTTCAATACGAATCAAACCCAAAAAGAATCAGCTCGATCGGACTTATGGATCAAAAGTTATGAGCTTCTCAAGCTTGCTGATCCAGAACTTGACGAGAATTGATCTAACGTAAACTTGAAAGTTTTAACAGAACCGACAAAAGTTTAATCAACTAGACTTTGAGGAACTCAAAAACAATACCCTAGAACGGTTTTTGATGGATCAAATCAAGATGAAACTCAACGATCAAAAACCAATCTAGAATTAGAACAAGCATGCAAACAAAAAAAACAGAAAACACTGTAGCGACGTGGTTACTGTAGCACGCAAAAATCTTGGAAGAATTGATCTTTATTTCTTGTCTAAAATACTCTCATCAAAAGAGTACAAACCCTAAAACCAAGCTCAAGGCTTGATGCGCTCAGCTCTCCTTGGTGCACTTTCAACAGGAGACAACCCCTCCTATTTAAAGGACCAACCTGCATCACGATTCCTATTCCCTAGAAGGAATCCGTATCCAACACAACTCTACTTGGCCCAACCTGGCCGAGTACAACTCTTGCACGCATATGGTAACCCTACCATACTCACGTGACTAACACCTTGCACGCGTATGGCCACCTGCCATACTCACGTGACTAACACTTTGCACGCGAATGACCTCCTGCCATTCTCACGTGACAAACCATTCTTCATGTGCACCACTCTCTTAGCTCGAACGTCCCGCATGACATCCTTGACCACCAAGACCTCAGTTCCTCCTGAACCTAGTCCCGAACCTCAGTTCCTCCATGAACCTAGTTCCAGTCCTGTCATCGACCACATTCGTCTTCGAGCAATACCTGCACATGAACAAACCACAAAAAAAATCCGAGCACAAGTCCACGACTTGACTCAAGGTCAATCCATGCAACTACTCACATGAGCATTGCATAAAGTCCACTTCAAAACACGCATCATGAAATCATCTCAAATTTCATAATTTCAAATTCAAACCATTTCAATTTTGCTCAAAACCGCCAAAAGCATGTGTATGACAGACCAAAGTCTTTGGTCTGTCATACATGGGAAAATTGAGTTCGCTATCAACATGTGTATGACAGACCAAAGAGTTTGGTATGTCATACATGGGCAAAATGAGTTCACTGAAAACATGTGTATGACAGACCAAAGAGTTTGGTCTGTCAAACATGGGTAAAATGAAATCGCCCAAAGCATGTGTATGACAGACCAAAATCTTTGGTTTGTCATACATTGAAAAAACGAAGTCACCAAAAGCACATGTATAATGGACCAAAAACTTTGGTCTGTCATACATGGGAAAAACGAGTTCGCCAAAAGCCTGTGTATGACAGACCAAAAACTTTGGTCTGTCATACATGGGAAAAATGCGATTTGTTTTGTTCGGCGCAAAAGCAAGGTTTCTTTTTTAATGTTCGGATGTTTGGTCCAACACACAAACAACTTTGCAAGATTAATCCTAATCTTAACCAATTTCAGCACAAGATCAAACCAATTTTTCATCACATGATTCACATGATTGCTTTTGAATGAGGCTTGATTAATCTGATCATTAAAGGAACTTGCTAGACCTAGAACAACACTGCTCTTAGCTGACAATTTGGTGCCACTTGCTCTTAATGCATTGTTCTAGGGTCAGAGCAGTGCTGTGCTTATTCCTTTATGCTCTTAGCTGACAATTTGGTGGCACTTGCTCTTAATGCATTGTGGTAGGGTTAGATTAGTGCTATATTCATTTTGTGCTATGCTGTACTTGTTGTTTTCTGTGCTAGAGCAGTGCTGTTCTAGGGTTGTAATCCTGAAATTTTTAGATGTAATAGCCGGTGATATATTGGCCATCTAGAAGTTGGACGGCTAATTAATTTAGCAACCCTTCTATAGCAATCTGAGAGCAATCCATCATTGCAATTTGAAACTTGTAACACATGCTATATTATCGCACTTTATTATCGAGTTTAGTTATGTAACCTATCGTCTCCCGTTCGAGGGTGCTTGTTTATAAGTATGCTAAAATGGCATATTTATAAATAAGCGATCTCAGTGTCCACGTTTTTGGGCGATTCGAGGATATGTGGCTCGGGCAAGTTCCTAAGTCGTTGTACAAACTCTAGAGAAAGTTTCGTGACATCTCCCTGGTGTTCTTCGAATACACACCCTCTTGACATGTTGTCGAGACGTGTATTTGGAGAACAAATGAGATGTCGCCAAATTTTCTAGAGTTGTACAACAGCTTAGGAACTTGCTCGAACCACATATCCTCGAATGGGATTAGGACCTAACCTAATTAGAGATTAGGAGTCATCGTTGGTACGCACGCATTTAGTCGGTCTCTGAGATAGACATGTAAATTGCTTTCTATTATGTGAAATTTGAATTGCTTCCTCTCATGAAGTTTAGGTTTGACATATACGCATTTACTTCAAATGTCGCAAAGAGAGAGCACCGGCTCAACGCCAGAGAGAAGAAGGTCCTGCTACCCCATCGAGGAAGGTTAGAAAGGCCAGAGGACCGAATAAAGGAGCCACAGGAGAACGCCGCAAGTGCTCCACTTCAATGCCAGGGGTTTGCACGGTCCTGGCCCGTTTAAGGGTGCTACTCCTCTTTTCTCGGCCAATTGGTCGAGGAGCGAGTGCCGATCACAATTAAGGACTGGAGGAAGGAAGTAAGCGGCGAGCGTAAGAACCGATTGTGGGACGGTTAAGGGAAAATGGATTATACCAGAGGAAGATGAAATCAATGTGAGACGGTACGCCTTGAAGAGAATGGGTGTGGCTTTGAGGCATTTCAGGGTGACCATGCATGCCGAGTTCGTGTTGAAAGACCGTACTCCCTTCCAAAGGTATCCATTTGTTACACCCGAGGTTTGGGAGGAGTTCGCAAGGATGAGGAATACGCCCGAGGCGGAGGAGCTGAGAGAGAAGAATATCGCTATACAGAGGCGTAACACACACGCGCACCACCTCGGTTCCGGTGGGTACGTAGGGAAGAAGGCAGAGTGGGTGCGACTAGCCTCTGAGTGTGCAACCTCTGGGACAACGATGCCTTACTCCCACATATGCGAGGAGCGGGCACGCGACAGGGTATTAACGAGGATGAAGAAAACCTCTGACGGTCAGATTGTCATTCCAAACCCCGCGACCGCACAGATCGTCACGACCATCGTAAGATATCTAACATAGTACATTGCATATTATATTCCCATTGTATTTTAGTAATAATTTATATTTGCGACCTGCAGGAGGAGGTAAGCCTGCAAAGAGCAAGGAGCATTTGAAAGCCAAGGGTCAAGGGACATCTCTGTGTTCGGCAATCGGGAAGCCCGATCATAAGGGGCGGTGCTTGCCGCAGTGTGCGGGTATCTGAAGAGGTCCTTCTTTGTAGAGAGAGCGCCCAAAGGCTGTGGCAAGATCATGGGAAGCACGTGAGGCGCGGATCCGTTTGCGAGATGAAGGAGGAGTTGAAGGAGGAGTTAAAGGCCGAGATGATGGTGAGATGATGGCGATGTTCTCCCGAATCGATTCCTCAACCATCGCCTATGCTCGCCCTAGCAATTGCGCTTCCAATAAGGAACTGTGCATTCCACACCTCAAGGTAATAACTGTTTCAGACCAAAAGGTACATGAGTAAGCTTAACACAGTTATGATGAAGATGTTGATCACTTCTTGCGAGGTCCTCGCCAAGTGCCGGCTAGTCCTGATCGACGACGGAATACAGATTGAGGCTGCGCGGGTTGCATTTCCAAGCAAGGAGGATGACACGGTGCATGGTATACCTTTGGGGATGGGCTACATGAGGGTGCAGGTGGACTATGTCCACGATGTTTACATGTCTCATGCCACTGGAGTTCCCCGAACGAAGATATCACCACTCTCGGGCAAGCACGGATGTCGTTCATCAAGTGGCCCGCGACGGTGTCGTAGTGCAAGCACCTCCTCCTCCTGCCGCTCATCGCTACTACTTCGCTATCGCTGGTACTCTGCTGCTCACTGTGGTACTACTGCCATCTTTGATCGCTATTGCCGCTCTCGCTATCGCTGCTACTACTCTGCTAGTACCGGTATGCATCGTGTCGCTTGCTCATATCGCTACTACTCCTCCTACTACCGCCGCTTCCTCCTCATCGCACTCTTGCTGCTCTCACATTCTTGCTCCTCCTCCTCTGCTGCCGCTCTGTTATCGCTATCACTGGTACTACTGCTGCTGCTCTGGTACAACTCCTGGCCGCTGCCGCTCCTGCTCCTCCTACTATCGCTGCTCTGCCGCACATGCTCCTGCCTGCTACACAACCTGCACCTACGCTGCACTGCACCTCCTGCACCTCGCTGCGGCTACAAATCTTTGATGCGGTGGGGCGCAAAGGACTTCTACCACGATGATGAAAGATACAAAGCGAGTTCGAGAGTCCCTCCGTGAAGAAGGCAAAGTTGTCAGAGGGCACAGAGCACCCTGATGATCACAAGTGGTACATACATGGAAAGCCCTTTCTCCCAAGCCAAGAATTGAATTCTTTGGGCTTGTTCACTCGTCACCTACATGGATGGTACATCGATAGGTCACATGAGGCCGAGCCTCGCCACGATTTCATAGTGAAGTATCGAGCGGGCCAATTCCACCGCAACGAGGATGGGACCTTCGGTCGATTTTGAGGATCTCAGACTTTATGTACAGCTTGAAAGCCGTCGATATTTCTACCATACGATCCTGGGCCAGTGAGTCTCGCACCATACTCAATCGATGACTATTTATTGATTTTGTATTATATTTTTAACAATTGACATGAATTGCAGGATCATGAGGCAGCGAGCCGTGACGGGTCGACACCCTGTCGGGTTTGTCGACCCCGAGATGGTGTCTGCGACCATGGCTAAGTATCAATCGGAGTTCCTTGCAGGATACATCAAGCAGGCATTGCATGAGGAGGCAAAAAAGGACTTCATTCTCTTCCCATACCACCAGGAGTATGTACTACTATACAATTCAATTACATGTACACACTTCAACCTTGTATTAACTTATTCTCTTGCATTGTGTACCGTTTAATAAACAACCATTGGGTTCTACTTGTGGTTGTTCCGAGTCAAAACAAGGTCTACACGTTGAACTCACTCGAAAATAGACCGATGGACTATGCGATCGAGCCTGCTTTTGCGAAGTAAGTACATTCCTCTAACCTAACACTTTACATATTGAACTACGTTAGGTATTTTTAACCTCAATGCATGGCATCTCTCCAATGTATAGGGCTTTCATGTCTTACGTTCTTTGAGCGTGGCCGACACAATGATAAACAAGGCACCAAACTCGAGTGGAAGCGCTTCAAGGTACAAGTGTCTATTATAGGATTTTTTTCTTACACCTATTTTTAATTCGTCTCCTAATTTATGTTTCTTTGTTCACAGTGTCATCAACAAGGGTGCGATGATCTGTGTGGCTTTTACGTGATGCATCACATGCTGAATTTGGTTGGTCGCTCACATGTTTTCCCTAAGGTATAAAGCAGATTATTTGCACTACTGTCTATGTGATATTTGTTTACAAGCATAATACTATCAGCATGTTACAATACCAATTTAAGCCTTAAATATATTAGTGCACTACTATCTATTTTGCAGGACCTTGATATCATCCTAAGAGCCTAACCAACACCGATCTCAAGAAATTACGAGACTATTTATGCCATTAGTCTTGGGGAAGTTATAATAGATGATGGTAGATATAGAGACAATTCAAGCAAATACTAGTCCATAAAGTGTAAACAAAATTTATCTGAATGTGAATGTGATCTGTTACAGATTGTAAACAATATTAATTTGAATGTAATGTGTGTAGATTGTGATGTATATGTTCCGTGATTTTGTGGATTGTGATGAATGTGTCATATTGTCAATGCGAGGCCATTTTCGGACGATGGGCAGTAACATCATCACAATCGGTTCTTACTGGAATCGATTGGGATATGTTTCGTATCGCAATCGGTTTGCATAAAGAACCGATTTTGATAATATTCTTATCCCCATCGGTTTCAATAAAAACCGATTGTGATAATGTAATAATTTGAATCGGTTCTACAAATGAACCGATTGTGATATTATTCTTATCCCCATCGGTTCTACAAATGAACCGATTGTGATAATGTAATCATTTGTATCGGTTCTAAAAAAGAACCGATTGTGATATTATACTTATCGCAATCGGTTCTAAGAGAAAACCGATTGTGATAAGTGTAATATCACAGTCGGTTCCTAAAAAGAACCGACAGTGATAATGTATTATTAGTGTCGGTTAAAAACCGACTGTGATATATCTACCTTATCACTGTCGTTGGACTTTGTATCGCCACCAAAACCGACGGTGATGACCAAAAAGAACCGATTGTGATGTACGGATCTGTAGTAGTGGCATCACTTAGCTGCGTTACCTCCTGTGCAAGCTTGTATAGCATCCTTGCTGAAACTATTGTGTTGTGAGAGCGGAGCAGAAACACCAAAACATAGCCTCTGGAGGCATAACTCCCAGCTTGATGAACTTGTTTTACTTTCTTGAGATAGCCATTAGGCAATTGTTTTGTAGCAACAGGGGCTGCAAAAATTGATCAATAAATAATTTAATATGGTTCATATCCAACTTTGATCTTAAGACTGAACCGAACCTTACCTTTGAGGGAAAATGTGTCATGTGAATCCTGAGCAGGATAATGTCGTGGCTGGAACAACGCATCGAGGTTCCAAAAACCATCAAAGAAATAGCAAACATATGTAATATTAGGAATATAAGGACCCTTATCAACCTTACCTTTGAGGGAAAATGTGTCGTGTGAATCCTGAGCAGGATTGTGTCATGTGAATCCTGAGCAGGATATTGTCATGGCTAGAACAACGCATCGAAGTTCCAATAACCACAAAAGAAATAGCAAACACAAGCAATGTTAGGAATATAAGGACCCTTATCTATCAAGCAGTAGAACCAAATTGAAGAAGGTCCTATCTGCGTGGATGCATGGGGGACGCAGTAGGAAGAAGATCAGGGAGAAATCTGTGGCCTGCTTGCGCCCTCCCTAGTGAAGGTCAACAAACGATCCTATCCATTTGGGTTTACTTTCATTGCATATGAAACTCGAGTTTGTTACTGCTTTATTGTTTGTTGTCATTGCATAGGAAGCAAACCTACCTTTGTTTGTTGTTTATCATCATTGCATACGAAACTCGAACTGGGAATTGATACTGCTTTATTTTTCTTAACAGCACAAACCGAATGCTCTTCTATATTGAGTTGTATTCTCAAGTGAGAATAAGGTGTTAAGCCACCTAGTAGCAGTAGCACCGTTATTCCAGAAGAGGTGATAGCTAGAGCTATTTTTCTTTGGGACCTTACATTATTAAGCAACGCATTCAATAAAAATGTTTTTCCTGTTGCACCATGTCTATACACAAAAATGTTTATGTACTGAGTTGAGAATAGCATCACAGATATGCTTTTGGTAAATATTTAATTTATGGAGTTGTTCAGTTGCTTCAACTGATAGCTTTCGATTGGGGTGCACTGAGCATCGGGATAAGAAGAACCAAGAGCGATGCTCACCTCGATGATCGCTGTCGACGTGTCGAAGTTCGCCCCCGCCCCCCAGCGGCGAGGCCGATGATGGGCAACCCGGTAGGCACCTGGAGTGGGCGATGTCGCAGGGGGGACTGGTCAGTAGGCGCCGAAGGATACACAAGGGAGAAACGACGACCTGTAAGGAAACAAGCGAAGCATCTATCAATAAACAGTACAGGAACCACGAAGATAGGAGAACAAGCGTATAGAGGAACAAATCAATGCAGACGGAGAGAGAGAGAGAGAGAGAGAGAGAGAGGAGCACGAGTCAAGTGAGGTAGCAAGCAGCACAAGGAGGCAGTGGTTCTCCGTGAGCAGCCATGCTATCCCTTCGGTTTAGCGGTAATTAGGAGCGACGCGCGAGGCAAGAGGTTCGGCCCGACTCTCTTGTCGATGGAGATGGGGGGTGACCTGGATTGGATCGGGAAGGGCTTCGGCTTCGCGGCAATTAGGAGCGGCGCGTGAGGCAAGGGGGTCGGTGTGCCTCTCCTCTCGATGGAGACGAAGAGGGCGGGGGCTGGCCTGGGTTGGATCGGGAAGGCGAGGGCAGAGGGAGGACGGCCCACGACAGGGAGGGGTCCGGAAGGGCGACGGCTGCGCGTGGTGGGTCGAGAGCAGGAAGAGGATGGCGAGCGTCGGGTACTGGATGGAGAATTCGGGGAGGCGGAGGGGCAAGAACGAGAACGGAAGAAGGATCGAGAAGGAAGCAAGGTGGAACGCGGGCAGCGACGTGAGCGAGCGGACGCGTCGACGAGCAATTTCGGATTTTATCAGGGGCCTTCCGACAAAGAATACAATATGGAGGGTGCGAGCGCTCACGGAACCTCTGGTATATTACAGGTGTTATGTCGATGTTATAGGTAGTATTCGGTGTTATGTCGGCGAGGTGGGACGACTGAGTGGTATATTATAGTAAAGTACAGAACCACATGATGGTATGGGAGTGATGGAACAGGGATCCGGTGCAGTCCTGTGAAGACTACAACTTAAGCAGTCCTCATAGGACCATCCGATCGAAAATGAATGGTTTGAATCGGCTTAAAGTACTATACATATTGTTTTACTGTGCGGAAACACTGTTTATGATAATGTAGCAAAATACTATTTATCCGATTTTTAGTTGATCCGGACCGTCCGATGCTTCCTCGGATCGGACGGTTCACAGAGACTGCACCGGATCTGTCCGGGAGTGATGTTGTCGAGAGAAAATGGCGCTATTCCAGAAATCTTTCCACCCTGGGTGGTATTTCCGAATTTTGCCAATACCCTATAACCCCTCGTCCTCTCCCAGCACTCCCGTTCCCGAGTCCCTGACTCACGGCTCCCGAGCCGAGCGCCGCCGAACCCTCCCGCCGCCAGTGCCGGAGAAGAAGCGTCGCCTCCTTCCGCCGGAGCCGCACCACCTCGAAGGCGAAGGAACTTTTCTCTCCTCTCCACTACTGGGCTGGCCTAGATTGTGCAGGAGATCCATCCAGTCTGAGTTCTTCTGTTGGTACGGAAGCCCTAACGTTGCTTGCTCGGATCGTTCTAAGATTGTTTTGCTCTATGCTGTGAGCGATCAAACCCGAATCGTTGTTTCTTTCCGAGATGCTCCGATCCGTCCGGTTAGTGGCGGTCCGGTTCGATTGTTGTTCTAATAGCATTTGTTTTCCCAAAATTTTGGTGGTTCAGTTGATCCCCCACGCCTCTATTTTAAACCCGCCCTGCTTGAAACATTGTTTTTTTAGATAATGTGAAACATTGGTGTTTTCCTGGCAAAAAAAAAAAACCCTTTTTTGTTTACTGAATTGTTCTTCCCCCATTTTTTTGATGCATTAGTCTCAGTTCAACACCATAGGCCTGTCTAGTTTGCCCTTTAAGATTAATTTGCGATTCGATTGATTTCTTGGTACACCTTTTGATGTTCTTAACGAGTAAAGCGACTGTGGAATCCACATTTTAATTTCGGCCAAAATTTTCTTCGTGCTTATCTTAATTTTTCCCTCTCTTCAGTTTTTATCCCACACACGATAATTTACTGCAACGGGAAAAAAACGTTTGTGGCAATATAGTTTACCAGGTGTTTTCATTTCTATTTGGTGCGTGTTTACTGTGTTCCATTGTCACATGTTTTATGTGTTCATCCGTTACTGGTTTCACAAATGAACAGAAGGAAGGAGGGAGATGTTGGATGGGCTGTAGTTAAACAACAGGACAAGAAGGAGAACGTCATCGAAGAGACGCGAGCTTGTACCTCTCACCATGTCTCGGTCACCCCACCTCCCTCCCCGCTGCCCGTCGCTGGGTTCTCAGATCACAAGAAGAGATGACAGCTTGTTCACACAGAGCTGCAGGTTTCCATCTGAGGATCCGTTCTTTGGTGAGCCACCGTGTTGGCTCGACGATCTCCTTGCGGATTCTGGGAAAATCCCCAATCTTCCTCCTCTCAGGAGAGCTTGTAGCGATACGGATGCTATCTTGGATGTGCTGACGACATTCCGGAGCCCAATTTATCCGATCGACGAAGGGGATCTGCAGCCAGATGGCGAAACTGGGGACTCATCGGATGCTGTCGGAGGGGGTGAAAGTGGTTGCGGGATTGAAGGTAGCTGTGTTTATGGGCCAAATTCCCCAAGGCAGAAGAGTAGGCTGACCAGTTCAGAGAGTTCCATGGTAAATGCTGTCCTAGAGAATGTCCCTAGCAACCCCTTGCAGTACCTGACCATTGATGCTTCAAGTGATGTGCATGGCAATGTGGCCAATGGAACAGGAGATGCAAGTGATGCTTTAAGGCATCCTGATCAAGAGAAGTCATTTAAAAGGTACAGTGATATCTTTGTATGAAATCTCTACCGGCGTACCTTCATCGAATGTTCTATGATTCCAAGTTCTTATACCATTCAATTCCCCTAAAAACAACAAGTTCACACCAGTTGATGAAATTATAGGATGTAACTAAAAGATGTGGTGTTTACTGCAAAAATGCTAGAAAGTATACGAAGGAACTGAAATAGTAAAACTTTGCACTCTTGGCAATAGAACGGACTAGGATAGATGATAGCATGGAAACGTTCTGCTTTACAGGATAAAATTAAATGTTAATCTGAATAACTGATGTACATCTTATTTTGTGTCTGTGTGACACTGAAAATTTTGAGTTCTAGCACCAGAATTAACCATTCCAGATATATTTTAATTTTATCTTGTTAGCACAAGTACTGCTAAATTGTGTAGGAATCCATTGTTGCTAAAATTCACTACTATACTCATTACATGACTATTGTAACAGCAACAGGTGCCTGTACGTGTTGCAAATATTTGACCTCGGGTTGTCAAAGTCCTGCATCAATAAATGGCTGCCAGAATTCTTTTTCTAGCTGCATAAATTGCATGGACTTTATTACAATGAAATTTTAGTTCCAGAAAGTGGTAGTAATTTGATTTGGTACTAAAGTGATAGTAATTTCCTTTTCATCGGTTAAGGTTTCTTGTGTTGTATAAAGGACTGGACTTGAAAAGTTAATGAGCATCTGCTGGGTCCCTGTTTTTTCAATTGTTAGTTGCATAAGCATGGCAAATCACACTAGTCTTCTAGAACCTCGTCTCGATCAACATAAGAAACCACATGTCTTTAATACATCGTTATCCAGTTAATTAAAACAAATGAATACTCATTAACTTTTAAGTCCAGTCCTTTATTTAACTTAACTTACATTTCAGTCCCTAAATAGTTCCAATTTTACAATCAAGTACAAATCTGTTAAAATTCAGTTCAGAATTTTTACAAATAAGTCCCTACCTCTCTTTTCCTTAACACTGAAGGAGGCAGCTAGCTGCCAGCAGGTCACAGCACACCTGTGCCCCCTTCTTGCTAACTAATGATTGATAATAACAAGGACCTAGCAGATACTCATCGGTTATGGTTTACTAACGGCCTCTCATTGATTTATCACGGTTTACTAACGGTACGGCTGGTTGAATTTACTAATTATATATTTATAGTCTTTAAAAATGCTAATTGGAGTAGTGATAACTTTCCGTGTCAGATGTTGATAAGAAATCCCCTTAGTAGTATATCCTTGTTTTTGTGCTTTCATAACTTTCCACTAAGCACACAATCATGCAATTCAAAAACAGTACTGATGGAATTACTGGTGTCTGTTGACATGTATATGGATGTCATATATTTATCATCATACTTTTCACTTGTGTCAAAGGGCATTTTAGTACATATGTTGAATTGCTAACAATTCTTGGATGCTATAATGGGTTGATGTCTTGACAGGGTGAAATTGTTTATTTGGAAAAGTGTTTATGTTGCACGCCTGAGAGTTTTTGTTTAGTTAATGTTAAAATGTTCTTTTCTGCACATTAAGAAGCATAAGAAAGCATCATATCCATTGAGAAATTTGACCTGTCAATGCCAATTCAGCAAATGAACATTTCTGCAGGCGTTCAGGGCAGAGATCTAGGGTCCGGAAACTTCAATACATTGCTGATCTTGAAAGAACTGTTGACTCACTTCAAGTAATTTTTCTAATCTTTTATGTTGTTTATTTGTTGAGGATTTCAGTAGCACTTAATTTTTTACGACAGTAAGTTTGTTTTCTGCTTTTTTAGAACATGGGGGCTGATTTGGCTTTAAGAGTAGCATCTCTTTTCCAGCTTCGTAATGCTCTATCGATGGAAAACAAGCAACTGAGGAGACAGATTGTCAGTCTTCAGCAGGCAAAACTAATTAAGGATGGTATGTCTGGGACCATCTGCTCTTTTTTAAGTTATAGTTGCCATGTTTTTTTGTTTGGAGAAAAGCTGGCATGATTTAGAGTATGCAATGCATTCTTTGTAGAAAAGCTGGCATGATTTTGAGTATGCTTGCTTTTTAGCCACAATGATTTAAGTGACATTTATAGTTAATCAAGAAAAACTATAACCAGAAGAATAATATGCACTGACATTAGATATCATTAGTGCAAGCAGTACTACTGAGCCAGACAATTATTAAATGGAGCTATGGTGATTACTCTGATAACTTTTGTTCGTTCTTCTGAAGTTGCATGCTTGTGCAGTTCTGCTACTGTGCAAGTCACTGTCATATGTTGAATATTGGTCATTTAATGATTGATGCTAGATAGAAAGTTGCACTTAAGTTCCTTGTTGATTGCCAGAAACTGAATTCCACACCAGTGGAACTTTTGACTTTCTATCAAACTGAACTCCACATCAGAGTGAGCCTTTTTCCTTTTGGTCAAACTGAACTCCACATCAGGGTGGAACTAAACAATGTAATTGTGGCGAGAACAGGTGGTTGTTCACCCTATCAGAAATTCAAAAGGCAAAACAATGGTAGTTCGATAGTCAATGCTTCCTTGACAAGAATATTTTGTACTTCAGGATTTTAGGTCATTTCGATAATCATCGAAGCCTTCTACCGTTGCTTCTACATTGTATGGCCTGATCAGATGGGGGCATGTCTACTGCAAATCAATAGCTAGGTGCAATTATCACACTTCAGTTTGGGCTTCCAAATCAACATGAAAATTTCATAAGAAAATTACTGTGGAGGTAGTTTGTGGAGGCTTGTATCACCCTTTAAATTTTTCAGAGTAAATTTCACAAAAGTACAGGTTTCTTATATAAACTATCAAAAACTTAAAAACTAAAAAATTTCTCTTTTTTTATTTTATACAGAGGACGTCGATTCTGCATTGGATAAAATAGGGAAGGGTGCCCTTCTAGTAAATGTTCAAACCATTTTATCGATATAAGTGTTCTATATCAGATAAATTCTATAACAGTTTTTTCTACACGTTTTAGTTTCTATTTCACAAAACTACATATTTTAGGGTAACTTGTATCACAAAACTACATGTTTTAGAATTAATCGTTTCTTGTAATAGGTCTGACAGTGTGGGCCCACCTCCCCTGTTTCAATCACGCGTTGAGGCTGCCATGTGGGACTACACTATCAGACATTGCATGAAACGATCAATTCTAAAACCTGTAACTTTGTGATACAAGTTCTTCTAAAATCTATAGTTTTATAAAATAGGAGTTAAAACCTGTAGTTTTCTGATAGTATGTACAAGAAACTTGTAATTTTGTGAAATTTACTCAATTTTTTAGTTCAGAGGGAGGGAGATAAAAGCCTGCTACTCTGCTGCAAACAGTAATTTGTGTCTGTTTTCTTCCCTTTTAGTTTATTAAACTATTGACTTTGAACTTGTAATGTTGTACAAAAGTAGACTAAATTGGGAACCAGATTCGCTGTCACGGACAGGTTTGGAAAATTTTTATGATAACTTGATGCCCAAACCGAAGTGATCTGCATCGTTGCATCTAACTATTTGTTTTCGACTAGATATGCCACTGATTTTGATATTTGGTGGTCCGCCTTAATGTTTGTCATTGTATGAAAATTGTGATTTTGTTGCTTGAAGTATGTGTTAGTGGTTTTGGAAAGTGATGTTTATATGCACCTTACTGAATGGTTTGAAATGCAATTTGCAGGTCAAACACAAATCCTAAAGAAGGAAACTGAGAGGTTGAAGCAGATGTCTGTGCGTCACCGCAGGAGCAGAAGTGTCACTTCTTCCTTTGAGACGGGCTCTTTCGAAGCTAACCCATCAGCAATCAATTGGCAGATGCTTGACATGGCAAAGCTGAGCTTAAACGACAAAGGTGGTGTCCCCCCTAGAAGCGGCTATGATCTGTAACAACAGCCTGCCCTGATCCCGCTCAGAAGAAAAATTGAGGCAGTATCCTCAGATATGGTTAACAATTCATTAACCTGACCAACCGTAAATTCAAGGGTCCACCTTTTAGTAGGGGGAGAGAGAGAGAGAGAGAGAGAGAGAATCAGTCGTTATTGCGGCAAATACACAGGTCATGA
Organism: Rhipidocladum racemiflorum; assembly: GCA_036346355.1. Classification (NCBI taxonomy): domain Eukaryota; kingdom Viridiplantae; phylum Streptophyta; class Magnoliopsida; order Poales; family Poaceae; genus Rhipidocladum; species Rhipidocladum racemiflorum. Next base: position 31,395,807 of record CM070571.1, read on the forward strand.
GTTACATTACTCTTTTGTAGAATTCTGCAGTGACTTCCAGATTTGAACACAGATTAGATGATGCAACCTTTTCTTAGCTTTGCACGACATTCGCAGTTGCAATCCTGTTGTTTGATGCTATTCTGAGTGCGACTAAAGCTGCAGCTTTCTGAGCCTGATCTTCCAATTAATCTGTTGTTTTGATCGCCATTGATGCATTGCGCTATGATTGCTATCTGAATATTGTTCTTGGGGCACCATTCTTATCTTTTCGCAATATAATTATGCCCAAAAATTCTGACGATGATATTGTGATGCTGCAGGCAACTGCAGCCGCCTATTTCTATTGTGGTTGATCCGGTGGATGCTATCGTGTGCAATTTAGCATTCAACGCTAATATTCCAGATGTCGTTTGTTTACCAAAACTCGTGGAGACAAACCAACTATATATTATTAGAGATTTCATTCATATGATAAAAGATCATATATGAAGTCAAATCGTTTATTTGTATCGACGATATTTGTATGACCAAATTTGTCCTTTTTACCTTTTTAAGACGAATGTTTTTTTAAGACTAGCTAGGCAGATGACTGGCCATTTAAGCAACCGTGCATCCCAACGCCGGCGTCATTCGAAGGCCGGTTCTGATTTGTTTGAAGCAATGGACTACTCCGGCGACCATAAGGCGTTGTATGCGGCGCTAAGGTGCACTCCATGCGGTGACAAGGCTGAAGCGCCAGCCACCGATTACACCGACCGGCCAGGGCCGGCGAACTGGCGCCGCTTCATCTGGCTCAGCGTTGCACTCGTAGTCACCGTGTTCGCCGTCGTCATCCTATTGATCATGACCGCCTCCGTGCCGCTGCGCCTTCTGAGCTTCGTCGTCAGCTCCCTCACCGTCTCGTCGCTGTCCATCAGCACCGGCTCGCCCGGCGCCCTCTCGGGCGACTTCAGAGTCACGCTGGCCGTGCGCAACCCCAACAAGAAGGCCGACGTCCGGTTCGGCACGCTCGTTGCCTGCGTGTACTACGGCGGCACGGTTGTTGCTGATGTGTCGCTGTGTGGGGAGCCACCCCAGGACTCCACTGATTCACCCGAATGTAACTAAGATAAATCAAATAAACCTCGGGTGCTTCGTGAATATGCCCATGTTCATCCCAGGACAGTTAACCAACACGCACATCCCCATCCAATAGTTGACGACACAACGCATACCCAAAGAGCGAAAGCATAACCATAATTACGTACCAAAAGTTAGTACTGTTGTCCAAAACGACATATTTAATGTCGTCAACTAAATGGGAAAATGGTAGTTATGACCTTCATTGATGGTTTTCCTTAATCAGTAGTGATAGATGAAACATTAGATTGTTGATGGACACACAAAATGGGTATATTCGATTATTACTTGCATACGCTTAGCAATGCTATAAACTGGAAACACGAACAGACGGCTATATTGTTCGTGATGAACTAAAATTGTTGGACATGATAAACTTTAATCTTGAACCTGTTGGGATATTGTGACATTTGATAATTCCTTTTTTCTTGGAAACAAAACTACGTTTTTCGACGTGGGTCATTATTGACAATAGCAAGAAGTGCAATTAATAATGCACGTAGATAGGGAGAAGTGTTGCCCATATCATTTTAAGGACCGAACGTAATGTTGCATGATCCAAGTATAACCGTACATCCACAAGTACTGGAATGGGATAATCTTAACTTATTAAATTATTTGAGACTAGCTTTGCACATTGGTAGACAGAAGTAGCACAAGCCATAAACCCTTTCGTATCGGCTTGCTCGGGGTTGCCACATGTTCTTTGTGGGTAAACACATTCAGTTGCAACGGTGTACGCCTGGCTATGAATTAGAGCTGTTATTATTCTATTTGAGCCACTGGCTCCTGATTATTACTACTTTACTATTTATTGGCTTCCATCATAGTCAGGCACCGGGCTGGTGCCAAGTTAGGTTCAGGTAATTGAACGATTTCGTTATGAACTCCCTGCGGGCACACTAAAGGAAGTGTGCAGTTGGCCACGCATAAGGGGAGAACATATCTTGTGGGTAAAGCTGTACAACTCTGCAGAGTCTAAAATTAATCGATTAGCCGTATCCACGGTCATGGATGGCTTGGTGAACTAACACTAGTTAATTGTTTTATAAAAAGATTTGGTATGGTTTAATACATGACATTCGTTGGCAAGGTTGAATTCAGCTGTAGTGCCTTGTGCTTGGCAAAATTTAATGAATTACATATATTGTGGGAATGGATGATTCGCACTCACGAAGGGCAGTGAGTCTTTTCTTACATTTATGTTAATCATACTTTCATATTTACTTACTTGCCACTTTATTTATCTATCAAATTTCTTTTATAATTTTCGCTTTCACTTTACTATCGAGTATTTATATTTCTACTGGGCTCCAAGCAAAGAATAATCGTAGAAACTTTACTCTAGAATCGGCCTGCATTCCAAACACACAACTCAAGTCTTGCTGAGTACGAAATGTACTCACCCTTGCTATCATTGTTGTTTTTTAGGTAAAGGTGCAAGTATCCCGATGAACTTTACTTTAACGCAGGAAACAAGTTTAATGACGACGATTCTTTCTAAGGCTTTACCTTGTCAGTTGCCTACGGGTTATGTGGCAAACTACAGATCATTTGATTCGTTTGTTTTCTTTCAGTCGACCTCATCGGTCATAATGTATCATTACCTTCGTTGTAATAAAATATGAAACTTTTTTATGGTTGTGATTTCAAATTGTGTTTGTGCGTGCTAGCTACTGATCATGGGGCTAGCACAGTATGCGTATTAGAACATTTCTTTTATGTTACACTGTAGCATAAAACGGGGGGTCTCACAGGGGTCGCAAAATAAAGTGAAAGGATTTAGATGTAATTTTAGAATTTCTAGAGGGTCCTTTTCACGAAAGTGCTGAATGTGGCGCCTGGGATGGGCTACAAATCTTCCCCTTTAAAGATAAGTCTATATATATGTGTGTGTCAGGTACTTTTATTGAGTAAATTATGACATGTATTTGTTGCCTTAAAAAATGTGAAATACTAGAAAACGCTATAGCGTTTACCACTCAATCAACGGTATAACCCACATCCATCCGATCTGAGCCATCCATTGCACCTAATCTGCCCCTGCCTCCACCATATCTTATATCTGAAACCAGAAGGAACATTAAGTTTCATATTTGAAACTCGCTGAAACTTAAGTCTCATATTTGAAACTTGCTTGAAACTTAAGTTTCAATTTTTTGAAACCTGAAACTCGTGCTTGAACTTTGAAGTTTCCGTTTCTTTATGCTCAAATTTGCAGCTCTGGAACTTGAAAAAAATATGAAACTCAAAGTCTAATCTCTACACTTATGAAACTTAATAATTACATGGTGAAACTGCTAGTACCGTTGGAATGCATTCAACGGTATAGCGTGGGCTAGCAGCACTCTAAAAAATACTCGTTCTGTTCGTAACGTAGGATGTTTCAGAAATCGAGACGGTATTCAATATTCTAACTTTGGTCGCTCTTTTTTATACGAATACGTTCATAAAAAATATAAAATAATTATACTACAAAAATATTTTTTTGTGAATAATCTAATAATATTATTTTTACATGATCAGTCTAAATAGTTTTTTTTTTAATATAATTGTAATCAAAGTTAAAGAAGTTCCACCGCTGCTTTCTAAAACGATGCATATTTACAAACGGAGGTAGTACATGTTTCTGGGTGAAGATGTCCTGTAGCCCCAAGTGTACGCTATGGCGCGTAGTCTCCAACATTTATTCGTATCTAACGCTTATAATTAACTCCACCAACTACCGAATTTTTCTTATGCCAAAATCCTTGCACACCCCCAAGTGATTGGATCGAAAACAAATTGCTTAGATAAAATTCCAGCAGGTGAATTTACCATTTCTTTTAGAGAAAAATTAGCGAACGGTATAGCTTCGTTAGTTCATCTTCTCCATCTCTCTTCTCTCTCACTCGCCGGCGATGAAGCACCACGAGGCGACGAATGACGAAGGTCCAAGTTCAACTAAGAAACACTAATCATGGGTTGGGCCTAATCCTACTATTAAACCCAAAGTACTCCCTCCGTTTCTTTTTATAAGGCGTATTTGGTTTCGTTAGGACAAGACTTTGACCAACGATTACTTCATTAATATATTATTTATGCAATACAAAATCATAATTATATATAAGTATTTTTGAATACAAATATGCTAATATCAATTTTATGTCATAAAAATTATATGCTAATAGAGTAATTATTGGTCAAAACCTTGTCCTAACGAAATCAAATACGCCTTATAAAAAGAAACGGAGGGAGTATCATTTTTTTTTTTTGTGTAAGAGAAATATCTAGTATGGCACAAAGCAACTTTCGCTACCAAATTAATGCGATTTCAACAAAAGTACTAGTAGTAGGAAATGCAACAAGCATCTGACTTGCATTGCTCTCACCAACCACAACAGCTTTTGAATAGTAAATCAAATGCGAATCTTTCATTAGAAACACGCCCAACAACTGCCATAAGACATAACGATCATGGTTAAGTGCGGTTTTATTGACGGCTTGGTGTATCGCTGAGAGAGAGAAACAGCTTGATCACCCAATTTGTTGGGACACACGAGGGTCCCAAAACTATACCTTTGTGTTGGGCAGAAGGCAGAAAGATGGGATGGGAAAAATTTTTAGGTCAAATGATTCTCCATGCTTTCCAGTTTCCACTAGAGGTACCAATTAGACTATGGCTTTGCTCATCATGGACCAAACGGAACTAAAAAATGATTCAATGGTAGGTGACATATGCATGTCCAAGAGTTGAATGCCGTCAGCTCGTCGGTCCCAGTATAATCCTGATGAGTTGGCCCACTAATTAATCCCCTTAAAAGGTTTGCTAGAAATATAAAATCGCAACATAATCCAACAACGTCGAACTCGAGAGCAAGTACACAAAATACTCCAAGGTATTTTATTCGAGGATTTATTGGGATTTTAACCGGGCGAGTGGCTTCTAGTTCTTAACGTCTTTTGTAGATATAGTAACGGCTTTTTAGAGCTTTTGCTGATAGGCAGGAATTAGACCCAATCATTTTGGATTCTCAAGTCTTGGTTTCCATGCTCATGAGTTGGGTGGATATCGAGCCAAGTCTTTATTTTATTGAGCTTTTTTTGAAATTGACATAGTTTGATTTAATATTGTTTTATTTATAATTTGAAAGTGTCTTTAGAATTGAACTAATGAGCTGAGCCGAGCAAGAGCAAAATCCAATTTCATTCGAAATTTACTCATTTCAATGTTTAACCAAAGAACGAGTGTAATTGAAGTAATTTTGAACCCATCCAATAAACCCCACCAACGAGCTTTTTTTCCACCCCTACTCACGAGGACTAAGGCCCTGTTTGTTTCCTTCTCCAGCTTATATAATCCAGCTTTTTGGTGTTGGATTATATAAGCTGGATTATATAAGCTACCTTTAAATAAGCCGGTGGGTTGTTTGTTTTCCTGGATTATTACTGTGTTGGATTATTAGTTTGAGATTATATAAGCACCCTAATGGCTGCTTATAGATTATTATAATCTCATGCTTTAGATTATATAATCTAGATTATAATCTAGGCTGTTTGTTTCCCCATTAACTTATATAAGCTGGATTATATAATCCATAGGGCAAACAAACAGGGCCTAAGCCTACATTAATACCCCTTAGTCACAAAGATACTATCTCTGTATCAAAATATAAGTTGCTCTAAGATCCGTGTTGGTCAAGTATTTTTAGATTTGACCATTAATATATATAGAATTACCTAGATTGACAACAATAGATTGATGTCATTGCAGCCATCATGAAATATACTTTCATAATATATACTCCCCTCGGTCACAAATAGTTATCGTTTTAGACATCGATACTGTCTTCAAAACACAACTTTGACTAGTAATTTTTATTATAATATATTTATAAAATCTAATAAAATTATAATATCATGAAAGTACTTTTCGAGACAAATATATATATATATATATATATATAACTTTTATGTTTCTAATTTAAATATTTATAAATATATTGACCGTCAAAGTTTCGAAATTTGTCTGCACTTATATCTAAAACGACAACTATTTATGACTGAAGGGAGTCGTTATTTTTATTTGTAATAACATATTTTTATAAAAACTGATAGTCGAAGTGTCACGTTGGAGACTATAGACGACTCATATTTTGACATGTAGAGAATAAATTAATTTAGATTACGTACAGTCAAACACTACAAAAAACACTTGACGAGTACCCATACCATGGGTACCCCCAGCGGCCCGAGAAGGCAAATGGGCCGCCCCGGGCCCAGCTTCGGACGAAGGCTTCGCGGGGCCACATTGGGTACACGGCCTCGACTGGATCGACCAAGTGGTGACCCGACCCCCCCCACTAGGTCAGACGTCCCGCCACGTTCTAACCCGAGGGGCGAGTCGAGCGCCCCCGCCGTCCCCGACCGAAACAAGGCGGCCTTCGCCCTGGGGAGTTTCCGTCCCAGGGAAGCAAGGAGGTTGCCAAAGTCAAGACGCCGGTCCTATCGATCTGACCCGCACAGCAGAGGGGCGCACTCCTCCCGAGACAACGCCGAAGTCAAAAGCATTACGTCAGCATCTGACAGACGCACAAAGGGTAGATACGCCACTTCCCAACACAAGATAGACAACCATTCGGTCCATTGTGCTCACCAACCCAGCGCAGGGAGAGCAGGCACCAGTCATTTCGTCGAAAGCCACATCTCCCAGGCGTGGAGGACCCCCTCTTTTTTTCATTCTCCAAGACTCCCATGTCGCCTGCCCCCTCCAACTATATAAAGGGAGGCAGGACCCTCGTAAGGGGGTGGTTGATCGATCAATTCTCCTTCCTCTTAAGATAAGAAATGCTTGTAACCTCTCAACCGAAAGCAATACAGAACCCCACACGAACTGGAGTAAAGACATTCAGCCCGAACCAGTATATACCTTGGGCTCCCTGAGTCGACCATTCGATGAGAGGGAGCACGCGACCCCTAAACCAAAAAATCGTATTGCCGGTGCCCGAAACACCGACAACACTACTCTTGGATTCCAGTCCCCTATACAAATATACAATTACACACCAATCAATAACCAAAACAAAGGGCAGGAAAGAGGAGACTTTAATTGGGAGTCAGGAAGACCCTACATACATGTACTTAGGGGTGAAAACGGATCGGATACGGATGGATATAATATCTTTATCATATTTGTTTTCATATTTTTTTGTCGGATTTAGATACAGATACAGATAGTTCAGATACGAATACAAATACGAATAATATTAAATACGGATACGGAGCGAATACGAATCGAATCGGATACGGTCACGGATATTTTTGGAACATGATAACCCCTCATATTGCACATGCGAAATCAACGAAAAAACAAAAATAGTTGATTTGATCAAAATATTATTGAAAATCGAATAAATATAAGCATTTCTATTCACTTAGACAAGAAAACTCATCCTAATATGTGTTATAGTTCTCAAGGCATGTGCATCAGTTCAAAGAAAATATTATGCTGACCTGTGATTCACTGATTTGAAAAGACAATCGCAGTTTAGTTGAAGCAGGTTACAAGTATGGGGTGCAGCTGGCTGCTCAATACAGTTTAAAAGAGAGAGTTACTATGCACAATGTTATTGTTACACTGGAAACACATGGATTAAACATAGTACTGCAATCCATGGGACAAACAGACGGATGAAAGAGACCTGAAATAGCGTCGGTTGTGCTGAAAGAGCTGTAGCCTCGGTCTGAAGAGTTTGAACCTTCCGCTCTAGTTCTGTTATATATCGAGCCTTTCCTGCAGCCTGCAGATTGTCTGTTTGCTAGAACCAAAACGCAAGTAACTAATACAATGCACTGGCTAAAAACGATTTAGATAATGCACAAAAGTAGTTGCCAGTTAGTAAATTAGTCTCGTGAATAACTAGTCTATGTTATCATTGTTGTTTACTTGTTTAGCATATTACACTAAAGATCGCCTGATACTATATTAGCATATATCATTTAGAAAATATTATCAAAGTGGATATGTGGATTGAAATTGAGAAAAATTGTACCAGTCCGCACAAATGAAGCCCTATATAATGAATCTAGGTATTACATAACTTGATTGCAGTAATGAACTATTGATAAGAACTACTAATCTGTAGTGCAGTTTTCCGTAAACAAAAGCAGGGAATAATTAAGTTTGGGCTTATTATTTTGGCATTGAAGAATTGATTACACAGTGGATCACGCTAACTTCACTGAACATTTTGCAGACCCTTACGGCAAGAAATAAAGAAGCCCTCGAACTGGACAAAGACAAAACAAAAGTTACCTGAAGGATGAAGAAGTGTTGCTTGATGAAGCGAATCAAACTATTTGGGATTGCGCTCGCCCAGTCGATGGAGGATTGGAGGGAGGTGCTCAGTTGTTGACCCAATCGCTCGGCCAGTCGGCGGAGGGAGGCGGGTCGGATAATTTCTGTCCGATCCGGATAGTATGCTACTATTCATCGGATAGTCCGTATCCGCTTGATAGTATGCTACTGAATCCGTATCCATATCTGACAAAAATATCCGTATCCTTATCTGATCCGAAACTATCCGAAAAACATCCGATCTGAAACTATCCATATCCTAAAATTATTCGGATCGGTCGAAAACTATCCGATCCATTTTCACTCCTACATATACGCATGTTGCTTAGAGCAGCGCGTGCCATAGGGCACAGGGCAGTAGGGCACGCAGTCGGTGGGGAGATTAGCAACTGGAACCACACCACACGTACGCATATGACGCATGTTCACTTGGGTGGGTGGGGGGTGGGGGTGTTGGCGCTACGCTTGATGACATGATGATCTTGATTATTCGCGGCCGGGTTTGGGGCAGCTGCTTCCGCGGCGTTTTGCGCCGTGAGACCGACGTTGCAACAACCGGGTGGTTCCATGGATTCATGCGTGCGTGCTACGCACCAACAACCTCCTCCACTAGCGCACGCGCCAGTACACAGCTGAATAGCTGATCATAGATACAACGCCATACATGCCCCATGAGGCATTGAGGCTAGTACAGCTTAATTATAACACCCGGCGCCTGCACCAACGGACGCCTAACAATTTTCAGCTAGCGTAGCATCCTCATGAGTGAGCTGACAGATAAAGTGTACGCATGACATATTGACATGGTTGTTGTAAACGAGATGGAAATGTTTACGATTTGGTGGGCGGCGTGGTGGATGTGCAGTAGAGGTGGGCGTCGTGACGGAGAATTTTTTTATTTAATATTTATTTTAAAAAATAATCAACGGAAAAAATAGCACAAATAGGAGTCTGTCGCCCGTGAGTGGGGCGACAATCCGGAAGTGGGGCGATAGGTGTCTGCCACGGCAGCGTTTCATTACTGTCGTGACTGCCGTTAGCTGCTGTGGTAGATATCGCCCATAATGGGAGCGATCGTCCTTTTACAGGGGGTGATAGCTCTCTCTCCTGCAGCCCAAAAACGAAAACAAAGAAGAGAAGAAGGGGGAAGGAGAGACGAGGAGGAAGAAGAAGAGGAGAAAGAAGGTTGTCGTGGTCGTCTGCAGGGAACTTTTTTGTTCGTTTGAATTTAATTAGCGACTTAGTGATTAAATTAATTAGCGACTCAACGACTTAGCGATTTAGTAACTTAGCGATTTAGTGACTCAGTGATTCAGTGACTCATCGACTTAACGATTTAGCGATTCAGGGACTTAGCGAAAATGGCGATAGGGGCCCTGCTATAAAAATGTTAGGAATTACCGTTGAATGCCGTCAATGCTATCAAGGGGCACACTGCACGGGGTAAATATCACCCTAATATGGGGCAATCGCTCCACATCCGGGTGATATCTACCTTTTATAACCTTTGTTCTCGCTCGCGGTCTCGCAAAGACAACAGCGAAAGAGGAAGAAAGAAAAGAAGAGAGAAGGGAAGGAGGAGAAAAAAAGAAGTACAGTATCAATCCAAAATGCCGAGGCGTGCAAGTGGAAAGGGAAAAGGGAAAACAAAGGAAGAGGAAAGCGCTTGGCCGCGCAATTCAGCGTACCAGGATCTCTTCCTACCTCCTGGAGCTGTACCACTGATGTGTATGTGCGGAGATCCTTGTAGGCTTGTCCGTTCTTGGAAAATTCCAACTTGGAAGAGGAGCTGTTGGAAGTGATGCAACTACGCCTTCGACCTACCAAAGAAGAGCCTGAAGAATCGCCAGATGGTAATAATCATACTTATTTTGCAATATTTCTATATGAAACTTTGCTAATTTATGTTTCATGTAGTCGCCTCCGCCACTATGTCAATTTGACGAATGGATTGACATGGAGATCAACCCCAAAGACCAAAGGCTCATTGATCAAGCCAACCGGGCTGAGGAGTTCACGCGGCAGCTTCAAGAGCAGCGTAGTGCCGCACGCGAAGAGGCACGTAGAAAGGAAGCGGAGGAGGAGGCTGAGAGAGAGAGAGAGAAAACGAGAGAGGGTGCATCGTGCCAGAGAAGCCATAATGGAGGCATGGGCGAAGGGGAAGTGGCCTCGAAGCACTCAGTAGATGTCTAGTTATAACTATTATTTTTCTTATTCGTAGTACTCTTTTCAAGTTTTAAGCCGTAATAAAGAGTGTGGCCTACCTTATTTTTCACAGTAACATCTGATTTGTGAATCGCCATCTCTCTAATCTCCCTCTCCCACCCTCGTTTTGCAATAAAGTTGTTGTCGACTATAATACTTAGGGTTATTGCACTAGTAGAATTTAGATGCAAATAAAGATGTAAATAAAATATTTTTCCAAAATATGGTAGTCCATATATCAAAGAGCAAACCTGGTCCATTCTTCCAAAATATTACATTTAAGCATGAAATTTTACGGGCTGCGGAAAAGTCTTAAGCGTTTCATTGTTGTCGACTATAATACTTAGGGTTATTGCACTAGTAGAATTTAGATGACAAGCAAGGTATAAATAAAATATTTTTCCAGAATATGGTAGTCCATATATCAAAGAGCAAATCCACTCTATTCTTTCAAAAAATTACATTTAAACATGATATTTTACGGGCTGCTGGAAAGGCTTAAGTGTGTCATTGTTGTCAACTATAATACTTACGGCTATTGCACTAGTAGAATTTAGATGCAAAGCAAAGTGTAAATAAAATATTTTCCCAGAATATGGTAGTATAGTTTCTTCATACTACATAAAAGGGTCTTTAAGTAAACTTAATTTAAATAATTTAAATTTGCATGGAACATAGTAGTTTTTATTAGACGGATAAGGCACTCATGTTACTAATTGAGATGGATAAGGTAAAAAGGCACACATCTTTCTAATTCAGACAGTTATACATCATGGTGCTAAAGGTAAATGCATTACAAAAGTACATCTGTACAACAAGTCAATGACGGCCACGTTTCCTGATCTGGCCCATGGGGTACGTGAGTGGCGACGGAGGACAGACGTCCCTCCTAGGCCGGCCCTGCGGCACAGGGGTAGAATGGTTTGGCGGCGACCCGGGTGTGTCCCGGTACGGTGCTCCTGAGAACTGAGAGGGGCCGAGGTAGTCGCTCGATAGGTATTGTGCCATGTCTAACGCTGGCTCCTTCGGGTTGTCACACTCAGGGTCTCTGAAACCACCCTGGGGTCCCGGTGGGGCGCGAGACAAGGAAGGCCTCTTATCACCCCACTGTCCTCACTGATGCTGCATGGGAGCCCACGAGGACTCACCGTAGCCGATGTCAGCCCGTGGGAGACCACTGCCATGGGGAGGTGCGGGCATGGCTCCACGAGGAGCCACCGGGGGAGGGCGAGGTGCTGGCCCACGGGGACGTAGTGCGCTGCGTCCGGCGGCGTCTCTGTGCCCTCAACAGGTGACCAGGTGAGCCAACCGCATCGCCCTCTTGAGGACCCAGTCCCAAGCTGCCTCGGCCTTAGCGCTGGTCATCTGGATGCCCACCCGGATGCGCCCCAACATGGACATACCCTCCACCTGCACCTCCCCTACAAGCTATGCCTGCATGTAAAGCCGGTTTGATATTAGGTAATTTACATAAAAAAAATGTACACATAGAGATTCGATTGTGACACTTACCGCGGAGTTGTCCCTCTGGGACATCTGTGAAGGGTACGTGTCCGTACCGATGCCTGCTATGCGACATACGGGGCTGGTGTGTACCCCACCATCAGCTGAGTCCGCGGCGCGAACCACTCCATGTAATCATTGTACATGTCATGGTCGTACGCCTGGGTCTCGGTGACCCTGTCCGTGAGTGCGGCGTCCCACTGGAGTGCCCATGGCTGCATGCGATGTGCAAACTGAGTGCCTGCTGCAGCCCCCATCCGGGTCATCCTGCATTGCAAAAACGGGAAAATACATACAATATCCATTCGGCGGGAATGCTAAGTACTCAGTTCAGGAGACGTACCTGTGAGCGCCATGTGAGACAATGTGACGAGGCGGCAAAGGAAAATCCTGGAACAGGCCAAACTGCCGCAGCACTCGGTGCAGCGAGTACTCCTCGACACACAGGTCGAAGACAAGGACCTTACGGGTGAGCCAGAAGGCCTCGTCCCGCGTGCAAAGCACGGAGATTCCGTAAGGTGCTCGGACGTGGATGTTGTACGCACTGTATGGCGTCCACCGTACGTCCTCATCGTGGAGCCTGTCGAACTCATGAACGAACTCGAGGTAGGACCTCCTCACCTGTCGGTACATGTATAACCGCCACGGGAAAAAAAATGGTGCATGTTATGAAAAGCGCGTAAGTGCGGAATGAGATACGAGGGGGCATACCTGTCGTTTAACCCAGCGGTGGCCCATGGTGGGCCAGTCCATCGGGTCTTCGCCGTACAGGTCCTATGGGTATAACACGGTGTCAACAAGAGGCCTGCCGATGGAGAAGCGCTCCCAGGACCACAACTGCAGCAGTAGGATGCAACCTGACATCATCACATCCTGGTCTGCCCGAGAGACGGTGTGTCACAGACCTCTGTACATCTCCGTGAGCACAGCAGAGGCCCACGAACACTGCACCATCTGTTTACAATGCGAAAGGTAGACATGTCCAGTGCAGAAGAGATTTGAACGAAATGTGTTACCTCATGCTCCGGGGTGTCGGCGATGGACTGGGCATACTCAATCAGGTGTCGGTCCACCGTGTTCCTGTGGGAGGATGGGAACATCACCCAACCAAACAGCAAGAGGAGGTATGCCTCCAGGTGGTGGGCCACATCCTCGTCCTCGGCTGGGGGTGGATCAGCTCAGCTTGCAGGATTTGGTACAGATATTATCAGCAATTTGGCACGTCTCCGCTAAATTGCAATGAAGGAGGTACTAACCGTGAACTGAAGGAGCCACGTCTTCATCGGTCCATGCTACTCACCCAGTCTGAGGGGCGCGTACGGGCCGGCTCGGGGGTGTCGATGCACCTCGGCAAACCGCGCGGACAACTCCACATGCCACGTGACAGAGATCTCGTGCGGCACAACTGCATGATCCGCACAGGGGAGTCCCAGGAGGTAACACACGTCCTGTAGCGCCGGAGCCATCTCTCCGCAAGGCAAGTGGAACGTGTGCGTCTCCGGTCTCCATCGGTCGACGAGTGCGGTCAGCAGGGACCGGTCGTACCCGAACCGTGGGAGCTACTTGGTCTCCTCCGGGGCAGTGGCCTGCTCCACCATCCTACAAGCAGAAGTAAGCTAGCCGCTCGTAACCTGCATGTAGTGTATAGCATCATCAAAATTGCATTAACAGGTAAGTACATGTACATAAAAGAATGGAATCGTTGGCAACTTACTGTGAAACCCAGCGTGGGTCAATGCGAAGCATCTCGTTCAGCACCCGAGGCCGCAGTGTCCCTAGCTGATGGTTCTCATCTGCGGAGTAACTATACCGGTGGATCGCATCCACGGTCCCGTCTAGCAGCTTAGGGCAAGGAACAGCAGCACGCCCAGCTCCCGCCATCATCGCTTGTTATAAAGCAAATACAACAAAATGGTCAGTAATTAAATATTCCAAATAGAACTACAAAAATATATGCAAAATAATGAAATGTTGCATATTAAGTATATGTTTGATGAAGCACACAACATCAAAAATTACATGGCATACGACAACAGTATTCTAGAAAGCTAAATGAAGGACAACGGTATGTAGAAAGCTAAATGAGCAACAAGTTACAAACATACAAAAGATGAGTATATGTTCGATGAAGCACACAACATCAAAAGCTACATGATGGGAACAATAATTAACTGGTACATCGAAAATTATATGATGGGAACAACATCGAAAATTACATGATGGGAACAATAATTAACTGATACATCAAAAATTACATGATGGGAACAACATAGAAACTTACATGATGGGAACAACATCAAAAATTACATTATCCACAATTACGACGCGCTTCGGACTCATCCATATCATTCCAAATACGCCGTGTCCTTCGACGCCCGACCTTCTGCTTCAACATTCGGATGTCTAGTACCCATTGATGACCTAGAGGGGGGGCTTTTGTGAACGATTCATCCACTCGCTATTCGTACACCTCGTGATGCCACGTGTTGAGAACACATTGCTTGTAGTAATAGTTGGAGATGTACGAACGATATGATTGGTGTGTCTCGGGGGCTGTGGCAATGACGTGCAAGCATGGCAAGTGCAGCAAGCGTGGCTTCTGGCAGGAGCACTCACAGTCAGCAGCTCAGAGTATGCACAGATGGGAAGTCCTCTCCCAATGGGCACCTCTGCGACCTTGGTCACCGTAGTGCACATGGTATCTCCGTTCCACGCCACTCTCCGGCGTCACACGATGTGTCTGTGCCTTTCCTGTTTTGTTGGCCACGTACGTAGAAACAACAGTCGAGTAGAACAGTCGATTGTCCGATATACATGCAGTGGAGTTCTTATATCGCTTAATGAAATATCTTTGGGTGCCTATTAACACAACTTCAACTATGCCCACCAATGGAAGGCATCTCATGCCTTTCATTACCCAGTTGTAAATCTCTGCTAGGGTTGTTGTCATTATTCCATAATGCGAACCGTCCTTATCATGCAGAAGTGACCATTTCTCCAACAGCTCGTGTCGTATTCAGTCCATAAAACACTTTATGCTTGTCCCCGGCCTACGCTGAATGTTTGGTGCATCGGTCGGGAGCGCGCACAAGGCTGTAGGATCCTCTCCTCGCTCTTGGTAGACCATAGGGTTCCTTGATGAACTAGCGGTTCCCCTTGGATTTAATGATTGCTTCTTGGTTAGTTTATCCAACATCCTCCAAAGTGCGTCGAAGTTCCTCCGCTAGTTCTGTTTGCACAGCCGCTTGAATATGTTCATAAGCTCCTTGTTCTTGAACCGACGAAAGAAATTGGTACCCATGTGCCTCATGCACTACCTACTCTTCAGGTCTGGCCACTTTGTTGCTTCCACGACGTCGGACCCTTGTTGCATATCCACGATCGCCCTTAGCAGCCCTGCATGACGGTCATGGATGACACAAATATCAGGGTGATCCTGAATAACTGCCATCTTAACACTTTCAAGGAACCAGTACCAGTTGTCCGTGTTTTCCCCCTTCACAAAGGCCAATGCGACCGGTAAAACCTGGTTGTTGGCGTCCACTGCGATTGCAGTTAGAATCTGGCCCTTGTATTTCCCTGTGAAGAATGTGCCGTCCATGCAAATGACTGGGCGATAGTGTCAGAACGCATTTATGCATGCGCCGAGGGCCAAGAAGGCCCGCTGTAAGACCCACTTACCTGCACACACACCATCCGCGGGAAACTCCGCAAGGTCGATGGATGTACTGAGATTCCTATGTGATATTGCCCTGAGCAAGTGTGGAATATTCTCGTAGGAAGCCTCGTATGTCCCGAACTGTATTTGCAAAGCTGTCCTTTTTGCTCTCCATACTTTTCCGTAGCTAATCTTGTACTGAAACCTCTCCTCCACGACTCTGATAATAGATCGAGGCTGCAGGTGCATATTGTCCACGATCTGACCATAAAACACATTTGCCACCCAAGTGGACGACAAATTGCGGTATTCCTGCTCCGCTTCCTCCAGTTCGCAGTTATTCTCCGTCACTTTGTAACATTTCCAGTAGTCCTTCCACCTCCCCTTGTATGCATCCACCCGCCATGGGCACAAATCAACTACGCACTTCACGTCGTACTCTTTTTTGCTAGACTTCACTACCTTAAATTGTCGTCAAAGAGACATTGCCCGGTACTTCACTGCATCCATCACAGCCTCTTTGTCTTTATATATGGCCCCCTGCGTGACCTCGTTCTCATGATACTCCCATGCATCACTATTCCCTTCATTCATTGTTAGGTCTTTGAAATTATAATTACTCCACGCACTAGAGACAGGCACCTCAGGAGTATTGTCCTCCTCGTCTGAGTTTTCACCATCAGGGACTTCCTCATCCGCACGGTCCTCCTCCTCCATCAGGTCAACTATGTCCTCCACCTCCTCCCCCTTGTCGGCCACCCCCGCGCCTCCATGGCTGTCTCCTCACCCCACTCGATCCCCTCGCCACCGTCAATCTCGTGTCCCCCGTCTCTGGGCTCCTCGCCACCTTCATCATCACATTCTTGCATATTTGTCTTCCCCTCCTCCATAATATCTACCCCGACATCACGAACTTCCGACACCGATGGAGCTACCTGGTACCACTGTACCAGCAACATGAGCGGCCAGCCCCACTCTACGGCAAACCCAACATAGCTCCTCCATGATGATGTCGCGTTAATTGGAATCAACTCTCCATAAAAACAGTGTTGCGCACTGCTTACTACTGCTCTAACCCGCAGCCGAACAATCTGGGCATTCAAATTGAACATCCGAGAAATCCACTCCAACAAAGCCTTGTATGTCCTATTAACCGGTCTAGATATGCCCCGTACGACTCTTGAAAATGCTGACAAATCCACTCCATCGGTCCCCTGTGCTATCTCCTCATCTCGATAAAATATTTGAAAATACAATTTCTCCGACATGCTGCCTACAACGTTGTACTAAGAAATTCATCAGTTGCTAAATCGTTTGTCTACATCTCTGAGTCGCTACATCGCTGATTCGCTAAATCACTGATTTGCTAAATCGTTGAGTCACTAAGTCGCTAAGTCCCTAAGTCGCTGAGTCCCTGAATCGCTAAGTCGTTAACCGCTAAATCGCTGAGTCGCTGAGTTGCTAAATTGCTAAGTCGCTAAATCGCTAATTCGCTAAGTCACTAATTAATCTAATCACTAAGTCGCTAATTAAATTCAAACGAATAAAAAAATTACCTGCAGACGACCGCGACAGTCTTCTTTCTCCTCTTCTCCTCTTCTTCTTCTTCTTCTTCTTCCTCCTCCTCCTCCTCCTCCTCCTCCTCTCTTCTTCCCCTCTTCTTTCTTTCTCTTATTCTCTTCTCTTCTTTCCTCTCTTCTTCTCTTCTCTTCTTTCATTTTGGGCTACTGGCGACCCTGGCGACCGGCCGATGCATATAAAGGCAGCTATCGCTTGATTGTTGGGCGATCGCCCTCGCTTCGGGCGTTAGCTGCCACGGCAGCAATGGGAGCTAATGGCGGTAAGTAAACGTTGCCACGACGGCCCCTACCCACTCACGGGCGATAGGGGCCTATTTGTGCTATTTTTTCCATTGATTATTTTTGAAAATAAGATTTAAAATAAATATTAAATAAAAAAGCCTCGTGATGGATATGTGTACGCTGGCAGAGGTGGGCATCGTGCCAGCTGGCCCAGCTCGGTACTTGTCTATCGTGCTTTGTGTTTGAATCATACCGGATCACGACATTCGTCGTGTCCGCCGTGCCATGCCGTGCCGGTCTAGCTCGCCTTTGACAAGCCCATGACGGTCCATTGGCAGTATTATTACGATGAGAGGAAAAGACGCTGAGACGCATGGAGTTGAGGCAATGGACACAAATATTAAGGAAAAAGAAGTAAATTTTATTTAATCTTGAATATGTATAGAGTTACTGTCTCGTTAAAAATCTTACACCCTGGTGCAGGGTATCCCCAATAAGGAAAATATTGCAGTAATTATGTATATATACATAGACTACCCGAGACTGAGATTGTTAAAGTCGGCTACCACGTCTGTGACCTCCGGATCCTTGGGTTGATGTTATGTTTCGTCATCTACATGCTCCCAATCTTTGAGAAAAATCTAAAATTTTTTAGATTTTCTGTGATTCACTGAACGTTGCGGGAGAGAAAAATCTGAAAAACTTTTCATTGGGCAAATCTTTTCCCTCTCTCTGCCTCTCTTCCCCCTCTCTCTCTATCTCCTTTTCTTGGATTTCTTACGTGCGTGGCGCCTAACTGGCTGGCTCATGTGCTCCCCCCCTCTCTCTCTCTCTCTGTGTGTCTCACTATTTTTTCTCTCTCGGAGACTCGGACCTCTCAGTCACTACGCCATGGTCAGCCTCCCTGCTCCCCTCCCCTTAGGCCCTCACCTGCTGCCTCCTTCCTCCCTCCTCCACGGTAGGCGACATGGTGCAGCAGGGGAGGTGAGGCAGCAGCGGCGACGGAGGTAAGGCGACCCGGCACAGGAGGCGGGAGGTGACCATAAAGACGAGGTGGCAGCATGCACTACTACAGAACAAGCTTCTACAAGCGGTTTGGAACCACTTCTAGAAGCGGTTTTACAACCGCTTCTAGGCAACCGGTTGTGATACCTCGAAGGGTATCACAAGCGGTTCTAGGAACCGCTTGTGTTGGTGCCATACCAAGCAGTAAAAGACAGTAATAATATCGTGGGAACGGGATTCGAACCCACGACCAGCACTCCATCCTCGTGACTCGCCTCATCCATCTAGCCAACCCACCCACGCGTGCTCTCTGATAGAGTAGGGCACGCATTCCTTTTATTATTTCTAAAATCGGCTTACAAGCGGTTCGTGACACGAACCCTTACGAAGGGTCTTTAGAAGCGGTTCGTGTCACGAACCCCTTCTAAAGCCTCTTTAGAAGCGGTTCGTGACACGAACCCCTTCTAAAGCTTTAGAAGCGGTTGGGGACACGAACCGCTTGTAAAGATTTTAGAAGGGTTCGTGTCACGAACCCTTCTAAAGGTGGGGCTTTAGAAGAGGTTCGTGCCACGAACCGCTTCTAGAGATCCCCTCTGGCCTGTTACCACGAACCGCTTCTGGTGCGAGCATTACAACCGGTTCGCACCAAACCGTTTCTAATAGACCGTTTGTGATGCTCGATTTTGTAGTAGTGATGATGGGCGAGGCGGCTATCGCGTGGCGAGGCTCCGCTCCTCCACGAGTCCACGACCTGCCTGGCCACCTCCCACAGCAGTGGCTCACGTGCTCGTCGTGCTTATGTGTCTCTTTGTACCTCTGCTATGTCGTGTTGGTATGGATCCGACCCAAATGACCACGCCGTTCATCATGCTCGATCCCTGGATCCGGCACGATCCATATTATAGTACCAACCGGTACGGCACAGCCCGTTACGTGCCGAGCCATGCCGCTTGTCTCGGATCGGCCCTCGTCCGAGTGCCCACCTCAGTACGCATGGAATGCAGCAGCTAGAGATCAAAGATCGTGCAGGCCGTACGTTGACCAACCCAAAGGTTGAGTAAATCTCAAGCAACATGCATGCACATCAAAATCAAGCTCATCACACGATCGATCCTTCATTGCTAGCTCAGGGCCGGTAACGTACGCATGCACGATTCTCAAGGCAGAAGCACTCACCGATCGAATTTGCAGGCAAAATTAAAGAATCTTCTTCGGTTGAGACGTAGCTTTCTCCCAACCCTAGAGCCTTTCTAAACATGCATGTAGTACTAGCTAACACCATTGTCTACTGATTTTAAAAGCCATTATTACACGCTCATCTCCTATACCCTCACCGAGAGGATCACTCAAGGCTAGCCAGCCAGCCACACAGCCATGAGCAAGGAGAAGCACCAGAAGCACGAGCACCACCTCCGCCGCTGCTGCGGTGGCTTCGCGGCGTGCCTCCTGGCCCTGGTCCTCATCGTCGCCTTCATCGCGTTGGTCGTCTACCTCGCGCTCCGCCCCTCCAAACCCTCCTTCTACCTGCAGGACTTGCAGCTCCACTCCATCGACCTCGGCGACCCCTCCCTCTCCGCCACCGCGCAGGTCACCCTTGCCTCCCGCAACCCCAACGACCGCGTCGGCATCTACTACAATCAACTCGACGTCTTTGTCACCTACCGCGACGAGCCCGTCACCGTGCCGGTCTCCCTGCCGCCCATCTACCAGGGCCACCGGGACGTCACCATCTGGTCGCCCGTGCTGTCCGGGGAGTCCGTGCCCGTCGCCGGCTACGTCGCCGAAGCCATGAAGCAGGACATCGCCGCGGGGTACGTCATGCTGCAGGTCAAGGTCGACGGCCGCGTCAAGTGGAAGGTCGGGAGCTGGGTCTCCGGCAGCTACCACCTCTTCGTCAGCTGTCCCGCCATGCTCGCCGCGGGCCCCGGCGCCTTGCCGTTCGGAGGAGGCGTGAACGGCACCGGCGGCGCCGTGACGTCACTCAGGTTCGCGCAGCCGACAGGGTGCAGCGTCGAGGTGTGATGCATTAATGCACCGTATACTTACGTACTACGTCCGTACGTAGTGTATGACAGAAAGCGGCGGGCTTGTGGCAATATGGTAATTAGGTTTCTTCAAGTAAATCGCGAAGCTGTTAATTTTTGTTCAGGTCTCATGCATGTTGAAGAATAAATTTACGTTACATATATATACGCGCATTACATTAATGTCGATCCACAAAATGTGTAATTACTTTGCCATTGTACTATCAGAACTGTCTGGTGTATTACAACTTTAGCATTCTCCTCTTGCTGTACAACTACACTAATTGTTTTATCCTGTTGAGCCACAGTACTATAAATGTATGCATGCATGCAGGCAGAGGCCAACTCTTCTCTTCATACCTGACATGACGCCTCCATGTCCATGGTAGTACAATCACAAAATGGATGGATGATTGCATAGTGAGAAAGAGACGAGGGAGTTGATGGGAGCAACCACCTAACAGCACACGTTAAGATTAGGCAACGCGTCACGTCGTTCTATAGTACGCCTGTGGGTGGAAATCGATTCAAAGTTCTTATTTTTTGAGTTTTTTTTTCTAAAATTAATATAGTTTAATTTAATACTATTTTATTTATAGTTTTGAAGCATTTTTAGAATTGAACTAAGGAGCCGAGTCAAGTCGAGCCAGAGCAAAATTTAATTTTATTCGAAACTGACTCATTCAATATTTAACTAGTAAACGAGTATAATTAGAGCAATTTTGAATCGAGCCAACGAGCTTTTTTCCATCCCTATATATGAAGTCCGTTTTGTACTCTCTACCTCTATTTGATTGATAACAAATTTCGAATTAGGAGGAACCAGTTAACAATTTTTACTTATGAAATATACTTTCACTTGCAAACTATCTGTTAATATACATAAAATAGGGAGTACATAATCTTGGTAGTATGCCAGGCCCATTCGATTCCTGTCGCTCCCTAGCACAAAAAAGTGTCGTAAGTTAAAGATCTTGAGCTCCAAAATTTTAACTTGGAGCGACGTTACTCTCCCCATATCAGGAAATGCCTAGCTCTGTTGGGTATTAGTAAAATATTTAATTCGAGTGTATATTTTGTTTTAATTAAAGAAACACCTAGTTTCTTTATGGGTATTCCCGTTTTTACTCTCTCCATATATGCATTGAACAACGTAGAGAGGCTGTTAAAAATTCGACTCGAGATGCCCCTTCCATGTTGATTTTTACAAGGTGCCTACATTTATCTTGAAATTCATTAGTCCAACGATACAAGAGCTGTTACTTTTACGTAGCTGAAAGGATTTAGATGTTGAGCTGTCAAATCGGTAGCACTACTCAGTGTGCGCCGACAGAAATTATTGCCCGTAAGCTCTATTAATATTTCTGCGAGAAGGTTAGCGCCGACAGATGTTGCATGGTGCATGACATGCATCGATCAACCAATAACAGGACACAACGTGTACGACGAGCTAGATCTAGATAGGGATGGTAATGGCCTGGCCTGTCCAGGCTTTTAGACTAGGCTAACCAAAAATTCACATAGACTAAATTAAATTAGGCTAACAGTTTTTTTTGGATTAGATCTATATTAGGTTAGGCTAGGCCGCGACCGTTGTATTTTGTACTGAGGCGAAAGAAGCGAGGACTCGGTTGAGTGTTTTAAAATTGGAAGCCTTGTTTGTTTGGCAGAGTTCTAGGTTCTAGCTCCATCTCAGAGCTAAAATTTGTAGACTGAAATAAAGTGACTTAAGTTTATAATTGTATTTTAAAATATAAACAAGATGATCCACCTAAACACTCTTAATATACCCATAACTCCAACTCCAAGAATTAGGTGAAACTAGGAATAGCCAGCTCCACTAACTCCAAAAAATTGATAGAGCTGGATCTTTGCCAGAAGGCTTGCAATAACTGTGATGAGGCGAAAGAACTGCTCAGCGTCGCTGCAGTCAATTAACAAGCGCGGTGCGGTAGCTAGAGCCCAAAGGAGATACCCACGATGTTGACCTCGCAGAACGCCGATGGTGGGCGACCCGAGCAGCCCCCGTGGGCGACGGTGGGGAGGTGCTGCAGCATGGCCCAACGCAGCGCTTCTTGACCGTCCTCCGCCTCCAGCCCACGATCCCATCCGCAGGAATGCTTGACGAGGTAGTCTTAGATGTACATGTCCAGATTGTACCAATCAAATCGAAACAAGAGATGGGGTAGATGAAATCGCGAAGGGTTTCATCCATTTATCCATACGAGAGCAATTTTTTTTTTGTTAATTCAATTCGATTCATCCCCACGTAGGAACTTCCAAAGCAAATAAATCAAGAAGAAGCAACATCCTATTAGCATCTCCAACAGTTTTTTATAATTTGATTCCTAATAATCCTAGATTGGGAACTTCCTAAATTTTTTGGGCCAGACCATTCTCCAACAGTTCCCATCCGCCCCCCTCCCACAAAAATAGTGATCGGGAAAGCACACGAGCGTCCAATATCTGGCCACTTCGGTCGGAGTTTTTGGGCGTGCAGAGAGATTGGGATTCCGATAGGGTAACTGTTGGAGCGGTATTTTTTTTATTTGTTTCTAAAAAAATGATTTTGGAAATAAGTTTTGGGAACTATTGGAGATGCTAACAGGTAGGGGTGAAAACAGGACAGGAAATATCCGCCCGATCCGATCCCGAATCCGTTTAAAATCCGTACCGATGTTATCCGTATCCGTATCCGGGAAATCCGATGTAATATGGGTTAGGATATGGGAAGAGCAATATCCGACCCGATATCCGGTAAATATCCGACCCAATATCCAGATAAAATCATTTATTCTTCCGTTAATTTGGTTCATTATTGGATAGATAGTAGTTGTTTGATACTGGCACTAAAAAACACTACTTTGTTATTAAGCGTGAACTTCAACAAATATATCAACAAACAAATAGTGATGACATAATGCTTTTACCTAAATTGATTTGTTCAACTTATTTGATAAACTTGTTTTCTATTCAAATTACTGGAATTAGTTGAGTTACTAAATTGAAGCATAGCAAACAAATCCAAGTAGTCCTCATTATGAGAAAAATCTATCATCAGTTTGTCAGAATGTGACAATTCAACATTATTTAATATCTCTAGGAATTTATTCCGTAAGGTTAAGTTTGATGGAAAAGCTCCCCTTGTTCTCTGTTTTATTTATGTCTCGATCTCTCTCCTTGTATCCGACCCATTTGCACCTCTAACTATACTCTATCCTACGTTGAAATAATTATGATTTGAAGCTAATGTTGTAAGGTTAATGCTTCATTCTTTCTTTTACGCTCACAATTATGTATTATACTACTATCCGATTATGATATCCGATCCTGACCCGAATCCGTCAGGTATCCGCTCCGTATCCGAATCCCGAATAATCCGAATTCATATCCGTATCCAAGACATCCGTATTCGACTCCGAATCTTGGTCTTGTTCTTCTACGAGAAGGGATGAGCTCGTCTAGGCTAAGGACAAGGCCATAATTTAGGCCTAGATCAAGCATGGGCCTAGACTGGATCATCGTTTTATTAATTAGATTTGGACTTGACTTAACTAGGACATGGCCCATTAGAAGACGCTCGTGTAATTAATGGGCATTATATATTGGGGCTCAATATATAGCAGAGAAATGGATAGGAGACGTCCTGGGCTCATAGGTAACCAAGTTCTGTTTAATCGGCCAAATGGATGCACTTGCATGTTTCTTTGGCCCATATATGTAGGCATGCATTCACATTTCCTTACAAATATAGCACCTAAAAGTGTTATCTTTTCTTACCATGTTTTAATACATAATGCATGCTTTATATACCACTTTCGCATAAACTTATACTGTTGCATAACTCATTATAAAATCATATATTATTAGTTTTATTTGTTTTCGTGCAGATTAGATGAACAATGAAAGGAGTCAAGCTTGAGTGAAACCGGAGCAATAACGGGTGCCAAAATTGCTGCCCTAACTTTGTGACGCATTTTTGGGCACCTAGATGACCCTCAAATGGAAAATGCTACAACTACAAAGTTGTAAATCACGTCGATATCTATGATTTGGTTTATTGGATCGCCCAAATGGAAGGAATTTTTTTAGAATAATATATTTTCAGAATAATTTTACAATAATAATACACCAAAAAGAAAAATTACAAAAATACACCTCTGTTGCTATTTGAATTGGCGACATAGACGACAGAGACCTCAACTCTATCGACTAAATGAATCCATAACAATATAATCCGTCAGCCAAATTCAATTCGTGACAAAACTGCCTTTATCGCCATTCCAAGTGGTGACAGTGTCTCTGTAGTCAATTGAAATGGCGATAGAGATGTAGTTTTGTAATTTTTTCGGTGTATTATTTTTGTAAAATTATTTAAAAAATATATTATTTAAAAAATTCCAAATGGAAGTTTGTACGAGGAAGTTATGGCCTCAGGAAGACAAACTGCGACATCTACTAGACTAGTATATTGCCCGTGCTAACGCTACGGCAATATTTGGTAATACAATTCAAATAAGCAAAAGGTGTTATATGTTTTGGTAATCAAGTGTAGTAAGATGTGTATAAAAAAAAAGATACAGAGAGTTATTATATCGTTGATTACATAAGCAAGTGCATAAAGTAACATAGCAACTGTTTATCATTAAAAAGCCATCTAATCACTGAAACGCTTAATGATTTCTCGTATAACTTCAGGAATGTTGTCTTTCGATTCATTCTCATTGTAATTCAATAGGCTCATGAGAAACTTAGCTCTCAACAGCTTCCCATCCTATACATGCATTATTATGGACCATCATCAGAAAATATTAATTGTGCTACGTTAAGACAAATTATAATTAATAAATAATAGTACTCACAGTGCAAATTGATGGTAATTTTATACCATCCCAAGAGCGCATGAAGTTAATTACAAAATATCTAGTGATGTCCCTACAAAAAGACACATAGTTTCATCTATGTAGACAAACAAACTTGTTAAGTGTAATTTATAAGCAAGTTACATGTCTTCTGTTTTTGGAACACATGTCGGTAATATGCGACGCCATACATAAATATCGTCATTCCACATAGGGTTGACTACTTCCAAGGCTAGCTTCATGTTATTGGCAATCTTTTGTATTTTGTGAATGTAGTACATGGTAGGATGCTGAGCCTTAAACCAGGTCGGTATAGGCTGTGGGTCCAATATAGATACACTTCTATCTTTCATGTGTAGTATGAACAATGTGAAGTGACCGAGGAAAGAATAAGACAATAGAATCTGCAAACAATTTATGTAAGGAAAACATAATAAATGATTCAAACAATTTTTGCGAACGATTGACAAAGAAACATAGCTTACCTTGTTGCAATGTGAAATGTCATGTTCCTGCAAATCGCATTCCTGCTAGTAGCACTTTGGCCCCCTGCTTGCGTTGTCATGGACTGGCAAGCACACCGTCTAAATAAATAAATAAATACATCCAGGCACACCGTCTAGATAGAACCAAGAAGATCAGAGCAGAGCATAAATGGCAGGATACGCCGTAAGACATCACTCGCGCTACGACCAAAATATCAGCATGACACATGGTGTCATACAAGTTAGGTAGTATTATGGTGGTCATCAGTGCACAGATAGTGCATGTGTCTGGCCATTTTAGCGTAACCCTCCCTCGTAGCTCCAAAAAAAAAAACGAATATGGAAACACTGAGTGCATAGTGCATGAGCATAAGTAGAACAAAAGCCTGAGCGGATTCTGCGCATATCACTGAATACCGAGAAACCCAACGAGACACGAGAACAAGTAATCCAGTTAGGTAAAAGTAAATGCAAATCCACTGAAAAAAAAAGAAAATGCAAACTTGTCTGCATACCTTGCCACTCTTTGCTCCATTGACCTCAGCTCCAGAAAATATAATAGTGACGACCCAAGATGCAAAGCAGGCGTGCATTGTTAGGTTGCACGTCCAAATGTTTGTAACCAGGGGAAGCACACCTAGCAGATGAAATCTATCACACTAAGTGGCATCGTTGTAGCATTGCAGCAAAAAGAATTGCTGATTAAAAAGAGAATTCATTGAGAGACAATAGTATAGATTAACACTAATTGCGATATCCAAGTCGCTCCCATACCAGCTAGAACTCTTGTGCCAGAAACGCTGAAATAGTTAACACAAATAACATGCCAATAGTATCTCTTGATCAACAATGAATGATTGCTAATGACAGTGAAATATATCATAAAATACAATAGAATATGCATAACCTCAGCAGATGTATTAAAAAAATATAAAGTTAATTCCAGGTAAGATCAGTTCTGATAACTGGTAAGACCACAGAAGATGAGGTATCAAAATCCTCTCATTCCCAGCTCATTATCACCAGAAGAAAGTAATTTCCGGTGACCAGCATGGTAGAGACAAATCTCCACCCATTTTGATTGTTTGTCAACATCTTTACACTGGTCTTTGGAAGGTAACAATCAGAAGCGTAGAAGTTAGGCAAAACAATCAGAAGCGTAGAAGTCAGGCAAAACAGTCAGGCAAAGCGTAGAAGTCATTAAAGGCTCAAAGTGCTCTTCGTGACATATATGAATATCTTTTGATAATGACATTACACGAAAGGTGCTACTTCAAAAATATTACTTTTGGTTGAATACTATCCTTGCATATCCTGATCTCGTGGAAAGCAAACATACAGGGACAACCTTACTAAACTTATTCATAGACGTGCTCAACAAACCTTTCCCTTAAGCTTCAGAACCTTGACTTGATAGCTATTTAGCATCATACTCCATTTAATTAAAAATTTATGTAGCCATCAAACAAAAAGAAATATCACCTAAAGTCACTAATCTATTTATTATGCAGAACATCGTACCATTATTTTTTCCATGTGCACAGATGTGTGCAATCACAATACAGAAAGGAAAAACAAGTTATTAAACTGAAAGATAGTGGTGGCAGAAGTCATACCATATAGCATGTGAGAAGAGTATAAAGCACGCAACATCAAGGACGATAGCAAAGAAGAGCCAAGTCTCTGGCTACTACTCTCAATTGCAACAACAGCAAAGAGCCCTATCACCAGGTTGATAACAAGAACCCCGTTGAATAATGCCCCAAGAGATCCAATCAGTGCACAACCAATCTAGAAAATTGAAGAATTGAATATGCACGTGAATACTTTACTTTCAAGTAAATTCAATTTTATGCTGAGTAAGAACTCATTTCGACATTATAACAACTATAATAACATAAAAATCAAAAGAACCAAACATAAAGCAAGAACCCCTAACTATCATTGAAGCTAAGCATGCTAAATGTAAAACCATGATTTAAGCATCATGGCATTTGAAGCAGACCAGTTTTCCTTGTTCTTT
This sequence comes from Rhipidocladum racemiflorum, assembly GCA_036346355.1. Taxonomy (NCBI): domain Eukaryota; kingdom Viridiplantae; phylum Streptophyta; class Magnoliopsida; order Poales; family Poaceae; genus Rhipidocladum; species Rhipidocladum racemiflorum. Next base: position 31,423,811 of record CM070571.1, read on the forward strand.
TACCAAACTTGATCAAAGATTCAACACAATAATGTTTATCGGACTCACTAAGTTGCATCAAGCAAAACTGATTTTTTTTTCCAACATTGTAAGCATCAAGAAGATAAAAAACTGCCCAAATTCAGAAAAAAAATTGCATACCTTAACCAAGGCAAAATTGTTCGCTGACTCTACTGTAGTAAAATTAAAGCAATCTTCTGATTCCAGAACAAAGTTATCTTTGTTCTTCTCCTTCCTATTTCCTAGACGGCTACCACGAATCAAAAAATAGTCAAATCATAAAGCTCATCTAGGTTGTGCAAGGCCAAAACTAATTTCTTACCAATGCAACCATCAAGAACTGCTTGAACATGAACACTTTACTCTAATTCTCAGTCTAAGAAGGCCAGAAGCAAATAACCTTTTCTTCTAACAGCATAGGGATTGTTTCCGGTGAGAAGCAAGGAATATTGTTAACTCTAAGAATGAATCCAAAGATCAAGTTAGCACCCTTCTTCTCATCTCGTTTCCAACTTTGCAAGCACAGTCAGAGTTTTTTTTATTTAAAAACAAGCTCGGAAGCCCATCCATGAATTCAGACAAAGTTAAGGTCCGAAGAACCAAGGACCTAATTATCACCAAGCTCGTAATAGTAAAAATAATAGAAAGCTAAGTCATCTCCTTTCAACCCTTGGCTGTTTCCAAAGTTGCCATCAAGCATAAGAATTGAATTTGGGAAGCCCATTCAAGGAACAAATTGACCTGATCAAATGGAGTAGGAAAGGGCAAAAGAATCCTGGGCAAACAAACAGCCCCTAGCCAAGGCACACAAAAGTCACTAAAGCAGTGAATTCAACTAAAGGTTCTCACTTCTCTTTCAGCATATTTTGATGCCACAAGCATCACGAGCTATACAAATTTGGGTAAACCCGGGGTTCGAAGAACGCCGGAACGCACGCAATTTACCACTAATAAGGTAGCAAAATTACAGCATGCCAAAATCTCCTCTCTCCTCTTCTCCGCTCTCAAGAATCCCATCACGGACAACAACAAGAACAAGACCGATCTTGGGAGCCGGCAGCTGAGCATGCCGATCCGATCGAGCGGGGTGCGAGGAATGAGGGGTGCGAGAAAATGGCCGGAGAATTAAATGGAACAAGAGGATGCGTAAAGCTGAAAAAACCTCTACAACTAAATGTCACTGCACAAACAGTCATTGATAACCCAACTATCTAAAAGCACTACCTCAACATGTTGAGGTGTTGTGACAGGACTCACCTGATGATCACATGAAGAACATTTTTTATTTATTTTCCTATGTTTTCTTGTATGGCAAGACATGCACCAGACAAACTTATTTCAAAAATCATGCCCCATGTCCATGAAACAAAGGAAAAAAAAGGGGGGATAACAATTAACAAATCTTATTTGGAGTTTTGGACTATCAGCACCGTCAATACAGACAAAAAAAAGTCAAGTGAGTTTGGTGAACAAAGCATAGCTACAGGTGTAAAACTATTGTTCAATACAAAATTACTGACAATATGATAAAAGAAGGAACATGGATTTTACGTAACTAAACTTTAAAGAATAAGGAAATCGGCAATGAGATAATAAACTACAATATCGTGCAGCATAATGAACTTGTTGAAATATTTCAATCTAGATGTGATCACCTACTGGGGAATCTGATGGTCTTATTTTTCTAACTGGTGTTTTTCTCTCAACAACCAAGGAAACAACATTTAAGTATGGCTACAGACATGAAGCACAAAAAAAAAGGGAAACTAAACTAAACTCCCATTCACACGGGCAGTATATAATATACATAATTATGACATGCTGGAATACCAGATTCAAAGAACTTTATAACCAACAAAATAGCTTTCTCTGCAGAGCAATAGGTATCGAATTCTTGTAAAATAAACCAAAGGGAAATGCAAGAGGTAAAAGAAGGAATACAAACCAAAGGGAAATGCAAGAGGTAAAAGAAGGAATACTTACATAGGAAATGGAAGAGTCTAGAGAATCTAAAAAGAACAAAAGAGGAGATCCTAGACGTGGTTTATACCTTCTCTTTCCAATATCTAGTTGCCACACAACAATAACTCCCTCCATACCACCTATAAGATGGGAAACTTGTCATTGAAAATTATAAAACTTGACAACAGGGTCAACATAAAAAGACTGGAATGAAGTATAAAAATATGATATAGACAAAAAGTAGTAAATGCATCAGTAAGTAAAACCTGAGAACAAGTAAGCTCCATCAGAAGAAAATTTGAGAAACTTCACTTTGCTTGAATGCCAATGCCATGTAGTGCAAATATCCGCATCATCTTCACCCCTCACACCATCCTTTTCTTCATCTACTTCAGACTTTGCACCACGTGCTCCAGAGAACTTTGCATTTCCAAAACCTCTCCGAATTAAAATCCTCCCTGTTACATCACCAGCAGCCACAATTCTCTCGCTAGAATGGAAGGCCAGAGTGCACAAGTTTTTCGTGTGACGAAGCTTTATCTTCCTTATCTTATCAGGCTTGAAATCTTTTGTCGGTATGCTCCATATATAGAGCTTTCTCTTATTTGTAATGCCCAAAAATCCTCCGGAACTACTCACAACAATCTTTTCAGGCTTTCGGGTTTGCTTAAATCAAAGCAAGTATTGCAGGGAAGAAGTTTTATGCATTAAAAATTGTCGACAGCTAAACATCTACAGCAAAAAAATTTGTTCTCTAATTGTAATACCAAGAAAGCTGGTAAAATGCATATCCACATCGGTTCATTACTATTCCTAGCATAACCACATCAATAAAATATCTGAAATGCGAAGACATCCTCATTGGGAAAATGGCCGGAGAATTAAATGGAACAAGAGGATGCGTAAAGCTGAAAAAACCTCACCTCAGCCAGAAGACCACCCACTTGGCGCCCTTCGTTAAGTCGTAAATTCGCATCCGCCACGCAATGCTTTTTCCTTGTTAGGTGGCTTGCTCGTATCTTCCACAAAGATGAATGCAAAAGGAGTATACATCTCGGCTCCTCTTGACGTTACGCTTATGTTAGGAATCTTTGTGCTCAAACAGAATCAAAATAGGATAAAGTTACATTAGCCCAATTTACCCGAAATTCAAAGCAAAAATGCTCATATGCAGCTTAGCATAAAACAAAATTTTAGGAGCGGCTCACCATGGAGTGGACGGGGAGGCTGACCTGGGCCTTCCGCACCACCTCCGCCGCGGCGAAAGTCGATAGATGAGCACCCGTCGAGCCCCGCCGTCAGCGATGAGCTCGTGAGCTTGGTAGCCGCCGCCGCGTTGGCCGGCAGCGGCGCCACCACCACCACGGTGACGTCCCCCTCGTGCCCCTCCAGCTCCGATACCTGCACTCCAGCGGCGGGGAAAATCACAACCAACAAATTTTACGGGGCGGAAAAGCCAGACTCAGCATGTGAAGCTCATCGGGTTTCACCAGGATGGCGGTGGAGGTGCTGAAGATGGAGACGGCGCGGCCGGAGCAGACGAGCAGGAGGCGGCCGTCGGCGGAGAAGGCCGGCGGCGCGGAGACGTAGTTATGGCCGCCGGTGATCGTGGCGGCGGCGGCGAGGGGTTTAGTTAGGGTTTTGGGTGGATAGGGAATTGGGGGTGGCGTGGCGCAAGTGGCGGCGCAGGTAGGGTTTCAGGTGGCGGCGCAGGTGGCGTGGCGTAGGTGGGGTTTCGATTGGGGGTACGCGGGGGATCGTGGACTCACGGGCGGGGATTGGGGCCTACACGGGAGATTGGGATGAACCGGATGATTTGGTCCATTAGATTTGATGAAGTGATGTGACAAAACATCTTAGCTCTTGATTATGAGGAAGGGGGATTTCTGGGTGCACTTGTTAGGGTGAACAAAGAAAAGGTATCCTCTGTGGGGGATGAAAAGTGTGTGCATGTAGAAAAGAATTAACTGGTGAATTATAAAGGGGTAAAGATAATGCGGCTCAATTAATTGCGCTGCCCTAGGAAATAAATTTAAATATAGGTCCAAACGTGTTATGTACGAAATACAGTAAATTGAAGAAAAAGATGCATATTTTGGATGTCAATGCCTTATATAGCAGCTCCATCTGATAAATACATCTCGAAGTTCTTCACAGCAATCCTTAATCTGCTAAAAAAAATTATATCTAGTAGTGAATTCAAATATGTAAAACAACTAACATTTAGTAACGAAAAGTAATCACTAACCAAAAAGTAGTTTAGATGTGTTGCTGCAAATATTTAAAGAGAAATATTCAGTATTGTTGGAAATAGTAAAGTAGATAAACTGGAAAATAAAATAAATTTGTTGTATTAATTATACGGATAAACAAAATTAGTATAATAACCTAAAATTATTTATTATTCTTAACTGTACATATTTTGTACCATTGGAAAATGCATTAAAATATTAGACATACTGATCCAGTTCACTATATGAGTAGCAGTGCAATTGGAGCGGATACGGCGAATATCGCTTGCCCTGCATCCTATTCTACATTTTTCTTAGTATCGGAGTTGAACACATATAATACGGGATACAAATACGAATACAGATTGTCTCAGTCACAAATATGGAGCGAATACGTGTTAAGCAAAATGCGGATAGTCTCAGTTACGGATATTTAATTGAATATCACGAAAAAATAGAACTCATATGTGTTACACATAAAAGAATCAATCAATCGCATTGCATGTTTAAAATGCAACCCATTAGGAGTTCAACAAGCAAATTTGACTGCAACAATTATACTCAAAAGTATTTTTTAAAAGTTCCTTATGTTCAAACGCATTTGACTAAATTGTTTGGAATTATTTTGAGTTAATTTGCTATTTTTCTTGACTTATTTTGTACAAATAAAAAACTAATTTTAATATTGAAAAAAGCCTCCTAGGCCAATTTCTCTCTCTGAGCCACTCTGGGCAAGTGAGAGGATAGTATGTACTTATAGGCCCATCACTTCATGGCGATATTGGGCCGATATTTGGATATCTAAAATAAGTTTATCGGATACTATCCGATTAAAATTCTATATAGCTGCGAATTCGAGAGATACTTCGTCCCAAATCTATTTCCATATTTGATAAAATATCCGTATCCGACTCTGATATCTGAATGCTTTGAATAAGATCCAAATTTATTCGGATGGAAGGACGGTTGTGTGGGGACCCTCCCAAGGAAGTCTCATGTACATACTGTATTAGTCCTATGATCAGTGATTGGTATGCACATTTACAATATTGTTACCACATCCATACAAAAGTTGTCAACTTGATTAATCTAACTTGGTTCGTACATAAAGCCATGAAGGCTTACTCAAAAGCAGCGAAAGATATAGTTACTTATCAGTAGCCTTGCCCATTTATCCCACAGGCAACTGACAAGATTAAACCCTAGAAAATCTTGTCACTGTAATCTCTGTAACCTGCATCATAAAGTGTTTCATATGGGTAATCTGAATCTTTACATAAAAACAACAATATCAACAAGGGTGAGTACATTACGTACTCTGCAAGACTTTGCAAACCTATCATAAATGCAGCTGTATCAAGAAAAGGCTACTACGGTTATTTTGCATAAAGCCAATTTGAATTGTAAATACTGAATAGTAGATTGAAAGTGGAATTTAGTAAAAGCAATTTGATATGTATATAAAATAACCAGTACGTAAGCATAAATATAGCGACTCACAGTCCTCCATGACATGAGCAATAATTCGTCTATTTCCTGCCAACACATGGCATAAAACCAGTCTTTGCCAACACATGGCACAACAGCTGAAATCAATCTTTGCCAACACATGGCATAGCATTGAATCATCTGTAGGGTAAACTTTCTAATACCAATTTTTTTTTAATTCAATTCCATTTTTATGAAAATATCAAAATAAACTAACTAGTGTTAATTCACCAAGTCTCCCATAATTGTGGGCAAAGCTTTTCGAAAAGATTTAAACTCTGTAAAGGTATACAGATTTACCCACAATGAATGATCATCTCTTTTTTGCATTGCAAATTAACACACTTTCTTTCATGTGCCGCAGAGAGATCATACATAACCATTACATTACCTAGTCCTAACTTTGCACCAACCCGGTGATAACAAACCCTTGCTATGGCAGTAGAAGATATTTGTACAATCACTGTACGATAAATGTTTATATACCCCATTGTCTCACTTCGCCCCATAGCAAGGTGTACACCGTTACATTGGTATGTGTTTAATCCACACTTTCTGTGTGGACACCCTAGGAGCAATCTATCTCAAAAAGCTGCTAGTATGGCCTTCTAATGTGCAAAGCTAGTACTAAGCAACTTAATAAGTTAGAACCATTCTATACCAGCTCTTGTAGTTGTAAGGATATCCCTTGGATCATACAACACTACGTTCGGTCCTTAATTCAACCCGGATGAGAAATATCCCCCGTGTCAAAATCATAGTTTTATTTTTCATTTTTACCAAAATACCATTGACCACATTATCTATCATGTCCAACATTTCTTTTTCATAACGAACAGTAAACCCAGTCGTTCGTATTCCCAGTTCTAAAGCATACTAAGAAAATGCAGGTAATAATCATGTATACCCATTTTGACATCATCATGTGTCAATCCATAATCTAGGGTTATCAAGGTTCACATGTCAATATTAATTAAGGAAATCCCATCAATGAAGATTATATCTACCATAATCCATAATATAGTAGTATTTATGAAACAGAGGACATGCACAAAAAGTTTTGACAAAACAATTTTGAAATGTTGGGATCAACATGATCAAAGGGGGTGCTTGCCTTGCTCGTTGATTTCAGTCGTGAAGTTAGAGCCAACTATTGCAGACTCTGGAACGTCGGAGTCTATACGTTGTTCGTCACATGGCAATAGCAAGAAGAAGCAAAAAGTGTCAAATAATACCAAATTTGAAATGACATTACAAAATTAGGTTACTCCGATTTTTATAAAGGTTTTATATTTCGTTTTGCTATTTTTAGAGATTATTCGCTATATTTATGATGAGAGAAATTCTAACTTTTATTTTATGTGAAAATTTTAGTTATCTAATGCTAAAATTGTTAATTCAAAGACATACTCAATATTTAAAGTTTGAACTAATTTAGAGGGAAGAAAAGAGAAAAACAAGAGAAAAAGAGAAATAAAATATGGATTTGTTTTCTACTACTCTCCCTTGGCCACTGCTAATACCCAAGCTAAGTGTTACTCTCCCCTCTCCTCTTAATCCTTCCTTCTATTGGATTAGTTGACTCTCGATCAAAATTATTTCACTTGCATGCAGAATTATTTATGTAAAATGTGGATGATGCCTATTGAAATATTTATCCTTTCACTTGATTATCAGTAGTGGGACTTAGTGGGTATAGTGTATTGTTATTAGTTGAGAAGAACATAAGTAGATCTGTGTTCTGTACACTTATGTGATTTGAAGAAGATAAGATTCAGAAATAAGGCCCTTAGCATATTGTGATAATAAAAATATGGGTATTTAGATGATAGTATGGATGATTGCTAGGGGAGATGTCAATTGTTTTGCATACTTTGGACAGGGGTAGTATTCAAATACTTGAAATTTGATAATCTGATGCTTAGGACAGAAAATGTGTTTAACCATGTATTATTTTCTTCATGAGTCCATAAATGGAATGTCACTCTTAGCTTAAATCATTGATTATAGGATCAGTGTTTTGTGTTAATAAGTTAATGATGAGTCTTAAGTATTTTTTTATTTGGCCATGCTACTATTAGTGTCCAATGGATTTTCATGTAGATGAGTTCTTGTATATGATAATTATTGCTGAAAGAATGATAATGTTTGAAATCCTAAAATAGTGAATGATGTGTGTGACTATTATTTTATATCCAAGAAAACTACGAATCTGAGTAACTGACTTTGGTTGCTCTCAATGCAATACTACTTCCACCTTACTCGTGTGTATTGCGACTCCCTTAGCAGCCATCACATGTCCAAGGAATTCCACTTTCTCTTTCTAAAAGTCACACTTACTAAACTTAGCATATAGTTGCTGTTCTCGCAACCTCTCAAGCACTAATCTCATGTGTTCTACATGTTCTTCTCTCATCTTAGAGTAGATGAGAATGTTCTATATGAACACGATGACAAACTTATCCAGATATTCCATGAAAACCTTATTCATCGAGTTCATGAAATATGCAGGTGCATTTGTCAATCCAAATGACATGACTGTGAACTCATAATGTCCATGTCTTGTTGAAAACACAATCTTCAGTACATCCTCTGCTCAAATCTTCAATTGATGATATCGTGATTAAAGATCTATCTTGGAGAAAAATTCAGCTCCTCTTAACTGATCAAACAAATCATTGATCCTTGGTAGTAGATAGTTATTTTTTATCGTCACTTCATTAAGCACATGATAATCAATACTTGTGACACTACGGAATGTCGTGGCTTTATAAATTGTGAAATTGGAGGTTAAAACTTTACGGTATGAGGATTATTCGCGTTTCCGGGCCGATTTTGGGAGTTTGGGCCTTTCCGGGGTGAATTGGGCCTTAGGGGGGGACCCCACTTGGGCCAAAGGGGGGATTTCCCGGCCCATGAGGGGGAGGAGGGCAGCATGAACCCTGCCATGCGCCCCCCTCCCTCATGTGCGCCCCCACCTAAACGCCCCTCCCCCTCTCCCCTCCTCCCCCACACGCCTCCCCCTCTCATCCTCCCCCCATGCGCCACCCCTCCTCCCTCTCCTCTCCACCCTCCTTGCTAGCCTATGAGAGCTCCTCACCTTGCCATCCCGCTGTTCTCTCCCTAGGGAAGCTCCGCGATGAGGAGATCCGGCGGTTCCGGCGCGAGGAAGAAGATCGGGGGAACCGGGAGGAGAAGATTCGACGTTCGTTGTTCGTCGGGCAAAGGTATGGCTATGGGTAATCCTTGGGGATGGACTAGGTGCTGTGCTAGAGGGTGTTTTGGTTCTTTTAGATTGAAAGGTGGTGCTGCAATTGGATAGAATGGATGAAAACTAGAGATTGCATAGTGTTCTGCTTCGGGCAGATTGGGCACACGATCTAGGGTTTGAGTTTTCGCAATTTTAGAGTTGGAATTTGGTTGTCCTCATGTTGAAGAAGTTGTAGATAATTTCAATAAATTTCAGTGGACACCAAGAACGCGTAATTCCTATTAGCCGTTTGAAAGTTATGGCTGTTTTACCGAACATGTTCAAAACTGTGACGCGATTGGGACAGATCGGGTTGATCTGTAGATTAGGCAATTTTAGATGCCGAATCAGCTTTTCCCAATACTTAGAAAAAGCTAGGAAATTTCCTAAGCTTCGCGATGATGTACTCGTTTACTCGATTCGGAGTCCTAGAATTAAAGTTATGCTAGTTTGAAGCCTGCTGTCCCGGCGGGACAGATTCTCTGTTTTTCGGCTTTGGGGGTAGTTTGCGAAGTCGGGGTAGATGAGCGATTGCGTACTGTTTTGTGGGCACATTTTGAGTGTGTGGTATCTATGTGCAGGCGGCGTGACCCCGGGAGTGCCCTCATCCTCTCGCCAATCCGTCGCCCGCAGTTAAGTTAAGTGTATTGGAATGGGTAGCGTGTTGTATGTTGCTAGTCTAGATTAGATGCAAATTGATTACATGATATGCTATCTTACCATGATTAGTGTTTGCCCATGATATGATGAAAATGCCTTATTATGATGCTATGGAATGATTAGTTATTTATGTTTATGGCATAATTGCATACATGGCATGAGAACTGGCCAGTTCGGTGAGAAAGTCATAACTAAAAAGTTACGACTAATCCAGAGCGCCATTGAGTAAGACCTACCTCGTGATTTCATCCACCCTTGTGAATGGAAGCGAGGAGTAGGCACCTTCCATCTACGGGATGGAAGGGGACAGAGGGCATGCCGATGGGTGTGCACTCGGCAATACCGGTATGTGCTTAAAGGAGACATGTGCATTGCATTGCATTATATGATGATGTTATATGATGATGTCAATGAGATGTATACAATGTGAATATGAGATGTTTATGATGTTGAATGTGAAAAGTAGTGATGAAGGTATTGGAATGTGTTTTCTTGTTCCATTGCAATATACTTGCTGACTGATGAACTCACGCTTGTGTTTATGTTGTTTTTCTTAGGTACCATGAAACCGGTATGCGAGAAAAAGGGTTTAGCTACACATCTACACGTAGCTCCAACAAATTAGACAGTGTTATCATTTGGAGTCATGATAATCAAATTTATTCCATGAAACTTGGAGAATTGCTTAACTGTGTGCTCGGTCTTATTATTTGATTCGTTTATCTCATGAAGTGGTTGAATGCTTTATCATGGACTTATATTGTTGCTATGTGACCTGTTATTGCTGTTTTAGATGCTTTCCATTATGATATAACTTGTGTTACTTTGTTGTTGCTCCGAATCACGAAAAAACAAAGGAGATGCTGCCGAAATTTTTGGTTTTAGCATTTGCACCTTTGCTGTAATTTATCTTTATTTGTGGTATTTAGATGTTTTTAGTCTATGTTTGGTAACATTCAGGCATACTAGATGCCGGGGTGTTACAGAGGTGGTTTCAGGTACTCTACTTGTGGATTCAGTTGATGCCTTTGTTTTGTTTGATTCCGGAGCATTCTATTCTTTTGTGTCATCTGAGTTTGCTAGTAGAGCTAAGTTGGGAGTTCAGCGGATTTCTGAGTCTGTGATAGTCAGTTCTCCTGGGGGTCTGATTGCTAGTTCTTTGGTTTTCCTGGGTTGCTCTATTGCCATTGATGATGATGTTTTCTTTGCCAATCTTATGGTGATTCAATTAGCTCCTTTTGATGTCATTTTGGGCATGGACTGGTTGCATCAGTACCGTGCCAAGATCTGTTGCTTTTGGAAGACAGTTACCTTGCAGGCCCCGTCAGGGGTGGAGTTGACCTTTCAGGGTGGTATACCTTCCAGTTCCATCTTTGCTTAGGCTAGTCTGTTTCCTGGTCGCTGTTTGAGACAGTTGGGTTTTCTCATGGCTATTTCAGAAAAGCCATCTTCTTCAGTAGCAATTGAAGAGATTCCTTTGGTGAAGGAGTACCTTGATGAGTTTGTGGTAGTGTTCATCGATGACATTCTGGTTTACTCTAAATCAGAAGAGGAGCATGAGCAGCATTTGAGGCTTGTGCTGAGTACCTTGAGGGAGAATCAGTTCTTTGCTAAGTTAAAAAAGTGCGAGTTCTGGATTTCAGAAGTGGGTTTTCTTGGCCACATCATCAATCCAGAGGGCATATCTGTAGATCCTAGCAAAGTCTCAGCAGTTTTAGACTGGAAGAGACCTTCCAATGTTAAAGAGGTGCGTAGATTCCTTGGGTTGGCTGGCTACTATCGGTGTTTTGTGCTGGATTTCTGTATCATTGCTAAGCCGCTTTCGCAGCTGACCCAAAAAGGGGTGAAATTTCAGTGGTCTGTAGAGTGTGAGCACAGTTTCTACACTTTAAAGGAGAAGTTGGTGACTGCTCCTGTTCTTACCCTTCCCGAGCCTGGGAGGCGGTTCACTATCTATTCTGATGCTTCACGTTTGGGACTTGGTTGTGTGCTCATGCAAGATGGCAAGGTGATTGCTTATGCATCGCGGCAATTGAAAAAGCATGAGCAGAACTATCCCACGCATGATCTTGAGCTAGCCGCTGTGGTGTTTGCATTGAAGATATGGAGGCATTACTTGTATGGTGAGTCTTGTGATATCTTCACTGATCACAAGAGCCTCAAGTACATCTTTACTCAGAAAGATTTGAATTTGAGGCAGAGGAGGTGGCTAGACTTGATAAAGGACTATGACCTCACAATCCAGTATCATCCGAGCAAGGCAAATGTGGTGGCTGACGCTCTCAGTCGCAAGACAATGCCCCCTATCATTGATTGTCTTGTTGCTGATTTTGAGCATTTGGGAGTCTCTTACTGCTTTGCGGGGACCGTGCAAGCTGAAACTCAATTGATTCTTGAGTTAGCGATCCCCGAGCGTGTGGGGGAAGCACAACAGCATGATCGTTGCTCCAGCAGGTGAGCAAACGCCTTGAGGATGGCAAAACTGGGGACTTTTCCATTGATGATGTGGGAGCTCTGAGGTTTCAGGGTCGCCTTTGTGTACCTCAGAAATTCCAATTCAAAGAGGATATCCTGAAGGAGGCTCATCGGACCTCGTATATGGTCCATCCTGGGGAGACCAAGATGTATAGGGATTTGAAAAAGAATTTCTGGTGGAAAAGGATGAGAGTTGATATTGCCAAGTACGTGGCCTCTTGTGGGATTTGTCAGAAGATTAAGGCTGAACACAAGCGTCCCGCTGGTCTTTTGCAGCCATTGGAGATCCCAGTGTGGCCTTGGGATGACATTTCTATGAATTTCGTGGTTGGCCTACCTCGTACTCCACGAGGGAAGGATGCTGTTTGGGTTGTGGTGGACCGTCTTATCAAGTCTGCGCACTTCATTCCTATCCGCACTACCAATTCAGCGAGCGAGTTGGCTCCCATCTATGTGCGGGAGATTGTGAGACTGCATGGTGTACCCAAGACGATTGTCTCTGACCGGGATGCGAAATTTGTCTCAAAATTTTGGGAGAGTTTGCAGAGTGCTTTGGGTACACAGCTTCGCCTTAGCACCGCTTTTCACCCTCAGACTGATGGGCAGTCTGAGCGTACCATCCAGACTTTGGAGGACATGCTCAGGGCCTGTGTGATGGAGTGGAAAGGTAGCTGGGAAGATCACTTGCCGTTGGCTGAGTTTGCTTATAATAACATCTATCATTCCAGCATCCGGGCTGCCCCTTATGAAGTGCTTTATGGCCGGAAGTGCAGATCGCCCCTTTGTTGGGATGCAGTGGGAGAGAGAGCGGTCCTTGGACCGGATTGGGTTCAGTAGACTGTTGATCGGGTGGCAGAGGTACGGTAGAACCTTCTTGCAGCTCAGAGTAGACAGAAAAGCTACGCTGATGTGAGAAGGCGAGATTTATAGTTTGCAGTAGGTGATAGTGTGCTCTTGCGAGTATCTCCCACCAAGGGTGTGGTTCGATTTGGCACCAAAGGGAAGCTCAGTCCGAGGTATGTTGGGCCATTCCCTATCTCAGCTCGAGTTGGTAAGTTGGCCTATCGCTTGGAGCTACCATAGTCGATGCAGGAAGTCCATAATGTATTCTATGTTTCGATGCTGAGGAAGTACTTGCACTACCCAGAGTTGGTGGTTCCGTTGGAACCATTAGTGCTTGATCAGGACCTCACCTTTGAGTCCCGTCCCGTGAAAATTCTGGGGAACTCGGAGCGAGTGTTGAAGAACAGGACGCTCAAGTTTGTTAAAGTCCTGTGGTCGCATCAGACTGAGAGGGAAGCGACTTGGGAGCTGGAGTCTCGTATGCGCGATAAGTACCCCGAGCTATTCACCTCAGGTATGAAATGTGAAGCTTCGCTATCTTTTGTTTGCCGAGCTGCGTAGTGGCGTGTCTTGGATTCGAGGGCGAATCCTGTTGAAGGGGGGAGAATGTGATACTATGGAATATCGTGACTTTATAAAATGTGAAACTGGAGATTAAAACCTTACGGTATGAGGTTAATTTGTGTTTTCGGGCCGTTTTCGGGAGTTTGGGCCTTTTCGGGGCGATTTGGGCCTTCGGGGGGACCCCACATGGGCCGAAGGTGGAGTTTTTGGCCCATGTGGGGGAGGGGGCAGCAAGCCCCTGCCCATGCGCCCCCTCCCCAAGCCGCCGCCCCCTCTACCTCCTCTCCATGCCGCCCTAGCCGCCCCTCCCCATTGCGCCTCCCCTCCCTCCCTCTCCTCTCCACCTCCCTAGCCGGCTTAGGGGAGACCCTCACCCCTCAATCCTGCTGTCCTCTCCATTGAGAAGCTCCGCGACGAGGAGATCCGGCGGATTCGGAGCGAGGAAGGAGATCGGGAGAACCGGGAGGAGAATCTTCGGCGTTCGTCGGTTCGTTGTTCATCGGGCGAAGGTATGGCAATGGGGAGATCTCTTGGGTTGGATTAGGTGCTGATCTAGAGGCGGTTTTGGTGCTTTTAGATCGCTAGTTGGTGCTGCCATTAGATAGAATTGATGAAAATTAGAGATTGCATGCTGTTCTGTTTCGGGCAGATTGGACGTCCGACCTAGGGTTTGAGATTTTACAATTTTAGAAGCGTGTTCTGGTCAGCCTTATGTTGAGAAAGTTGTATATAATTTCAATACCTTTCAGTGGACACCAAGAACACATAATTCCGATCAGCCGTTTGAAAGTTATGGCTATTTTACCGAACATGTTCAAAACTGTGATGTGATTGGGACAGATCGTGTTGATCTGTAGATTAGGCAATTTTAGAAGCCGAATCAGTTTTTCCCAATACTTAGAAAAAGCTAGAAAATTTTCTAATCTTCGATAAAATGTACTCTTTTACTTAATTTGGAGTCCTAGAACTCAAGTTATGCTAGTTGGAAGCCCGCTGTTCCGTAGGGATAGATTCTCTGTTTTCGGGTTTTAGGGGTTGTTTGCGAAGTCAAGGTAGGGGATCGTTCTTGTATTGTTTTGAGGGAAAGTTTTGAGTGTGTGGTACCTATGTGCAGGTGGTGTGACCCCGGGAGTGCCCTCATCCTCTTGCCAATCCGTCGCCCACGGTTAAGGCAAGTGTATTGTAGTGGTTGCGGCTTAGGGAGCCGTAATGTTTGATTATGAGATGGTTTACACATGTTTTTATGATATGATGCTATAATTGACTCTTGCTTGTGACATGATGAAAATGGTTTATTATGAGGCTATGCAATGATTAGTTGAGTTTATATGCAAGTTGTTTATGTTTAAGACATATGTTGCATACATGGCATGAAAACTGGCCCGGTCGGTGAGAAAGTCATAACTAGTCCGGTAAGGTCGGTGAGAAAGTTATGACTAATCTGGAGCGCCATTGAATAAGACCTACCTGATGATTCCATCCACAGTTGTGGATGGAAGCGAGGAGTAGGCACCCTCCATCTACGGGATGGAAGGGGAAAGAGGGTGCACGCCGACGGGTGTGCACTCGGCAATACCGGTATGTGCTTCGAGGAGACATGTGCATTGCATTGCATACATGATGATGATAATGAGATGTGCATAATGAAATTTGAACATGGTTATGATGTTAAGCATGATATGTAATTATATTAGCATTGAGTTGTTCCTTTGTTCCATTGCAATATACTTGCTGAGTGATGAACTCACGCGTGTGTTTTTATGATGTTTTAGGTACCTTACAACTGGCATGCGGGAAAGGGGTTTAGCTACACTTCTCCACGTAGCTCCACATATTTAGTCCATTTATCAACTGGAGACATGATAATAAGAATAGTGCGATGAAACCTTGAGATTTGCTTAATTGTGTGCTTGGTCTTATTATTTGATTCGTTTAGCTCATGAAGTGGTTGAATGCTTTATTCTGGACTTATATTGTTGCTACATCAATTGTTATTGCTGATTTAGTTGTCTCATATTATACTATACATTGCCATATCATTGCTGTTGCTTCAAATCATGGAAAAACAAAGGAGATACTGCCGAAATTTTCGGTTTAACATTTGTGCCTTTGCTGTATTTTATCTTTATTTGTGGTATTTAGATGTTGTTTAGTCTATGTTTGGTGACATTCAGGGCATACTAGATGCCGGGGTGGCACAAGGGTGGATGCACCACAGCCAGAGGAAGGGGAAGGTGCCAGGAACAGGGGAGCCGGCCAGGAGGAAGAGGAACCGCTGGGAGGTGGTTGGATGGAGGAGATGCACTGCAGGGGAGGAAGGGGGCACACCAGGACAGGGGACTACTGGTTGGGTGCAAGGAGGGTGGAAAATGTGGCCAAGGGGGGTAGGGAGGTGTCTAGGGTTTGGGGGGATCCCTCCTAAATTGGCCCTAAAGACCTGGCCGGTTGGCTCAAAAACTGGCCCAATACTGAAAAACCCTCCAAAATTCATATTTTCTCCCTAAAGTTTATCTGTAATGTTACACGTTCCTTCCTACTACGATGCACACCCCTCGATGGGTATGGGCGATACCAAGGTTGTGACATTATAGAATGTGGCATTACGGTACGAGTTTATATCGTGTTTTTGGGCCGTTTCCGGGTGTTTGTGCTTCTCCGGGGGAGTTCGGGCCTTGGAGGAATTAGTTTGGGCCTTGGGGGGATTGGTTGGGCCATTGGTGGAGGGTTTTTGGCCAATGTGGGGGGATTTCCTGCCAACCCTAGGGTTCCCACCCTCATGCGCCTCTCCCTAGCCCCATTGCCCCCTCCCCCTCCTAGCCCCCACCCCCACCCTCCATTGCGCCTCCACCCCCCTTGGCCGGCCTCCTCCCCCTTCCCTCTTGCGCCCTAGCTAGGGTTTCCCTCCCCTAGCCGCCTCTCCCTCCCCCACTTCACCCCCTCTGTTTTTGCAATTGGAGCCCATCCGACCGAGGAGAACTCCGGCGATTCGCTGCGGATCCGAAGGAAGGAGCGGCCGGGAGGAGGAAGAATTCGGTCGTCCGGTTGATTCTCCAAGAAGAGGTAACGATTTGTGGTTCTTTTGTAGTGGTCTAGGTGCTGTTAGATGGGAGAATCCAAGCCTAGAACCCTTAATTAGGTGCTGCTATTAGATGGATTAAGATGATTGTTAGATCTGTCTCATGTGATGCTCTCGGCCAGTTTAGACAGCCAACTTCGGGTGCAGATTTGAGGACATTAGATTCATTTCCTGGGGGGCTGGCTATTGTGAAAGTTGTAGGTAATCGAATTACCTTTCATTGGGCAGTGAAATCACTAAATTTCGTTTAGCCGTTTAAAAGTTACGATCGTTTTACCGAACGCTGTCCAATCTATGACGTGAATGGTACAGTCTGTGTTCAACTGTAGATTAGAGGATTTTATAGGCCGAATAAGTTTTCGTGAATACTTATAAAAAGATGGGAAATTTCCCTTAGTTCGAGAAAATGTATCCGTTTACCTGATTTGGAGTTGTTAAACTCAAGTTGTGACGGCTAGAAGTCTGATGTCTCGTTGGGACAGATTACTGTTTTTCGGGTTTTAGGAGTGGGTTGCGAAGTCGATGTAGTTGATTGGTCTTGTGTTGTTTTATGGGCATATTTTTGAGTGTATTATACCTATGTGCAGGTGGTGTGACCTCGGGAGTGCCATCAACATCTCGCCACTCCGTCTCGCGAGGTTGAAGGCAAGTGTGTTGTAGTGGTTGTGGCTTGGGTGACCATATTACTTTGTTATGTGTAGCTTATCAATGTGTTAGGTTAAGTTGCCATGTTTGATACTTGCATGTGTTATGATGAATATAGTTTGTTAAATGACTATGAAATGGTTAAATCGAGTTTACATGCAAGTTTATTCATGTGTATGGCATATGTGCATTCATAATGGAAGAGGCGACCCATTCTGATGCGGGCCTCTATATTCACACGTAGTGAACACAAAATACCTACCTCGTAGTCCCATCCATAGTTGTGAATGGGAGCGAGTCAGTAAGAGTAGGTACCCTCCACGGCATGGAAAGGAAAGAGGATGCACACCGACGGGTGTGCACTCGGCAATACCGGTATGTGCTAAGCAAAGAGACATGTGCATTGCATTGCATGAATGAAAATATTAATGAGGAAGTTTTATGTTGTTCCCCATGATTCATGATTGACATAACATATGTATGTTAACTGTTATTGTTTCATTCCATTGCAATACACTTTATTGAGTGATGAACTCACGCTTGTTGTTTATTTATTTTTAGGTATCTTGAATCCGGCATGTGGGAAAGGGAGCTAGACACATGACATCACTTAGCACCACTCATTTAATCAATTTCATACTCCTTCCATAGTCGTGATGGTTATCTTATCTAGCTAAACCTTGGAATAATTGCCCCGTTGGTTGTCATGATTAATCGTTTACTTAGTGGTTTATGTGATGATTAAATTTATGTGTTGGGCTTGAATTGATGTTGAAATCCTAGATTGCCATGTTATTGTTGTCTCCCATTATGCTATTATTGTTGATGCTTAAAACAATGGAAAAACAGAAAACATGTTGCCGAAATTTCGTATAAAACATTAGCGTAGTTGCTGTAATTTGTCTTTAATTATGTTATTTGGTTGTTGTTTCTATTCTTTGTGGTGACATTCTAGGCATACTAGGTGCCGGGGTATTACAAAGGTTCTGTGGCAGTCGACGTGTGCTACGCTCGGAAGGGTTGGTTTTAGTCCCGGTATGGTTCTTCGAAAAAGAATCAGAACTATCTTGGTTGCATAAGTGTGTACGAAAGATAATCAAGTGGTTCATATTTGTTTGAGTGTAGCCCATCTGGATATCATTCTGTGAATGGGACTATTAGTGGCAGTGAGCATACATTTAAGTGGATTATGGGTGTCACTTCTAGTCCAAACACACGAGTGAAGTCTGATCCATGTTTCGAGTGCTTACAATGGATGTGATAACAATCTTATAAATGTACATACTAGCCACTAATCATGGGACTAGTATTGTATGCACATGGGACCTTCTTGGTATTCCAAGCCAGAAGAGAGGGTCCCCACATGGCACTGCAGGACATCCAGTTAGCGTAGCATGTTTGGAGGGTCCATCACGGTAAACGAGCTACCACAATACCCGAGCTGATCAACAAGATGGGGTATCGTGCTCGGGTACTGTGGTCCACCTGCCACGCTTGTCAGGGGGCTACCGTGGTGCCGATGACCTACCATAGTAGGAGAGCGCGGTAGGTGACACATGCCACATGTTGGTGCTTCCACGGTCTAGAAAGATGTTAGATTTGCAATTTTGTTTGAAAGAGAGCCAAAGATGAAAAAAAAAGTGTGCAACGGGCCAAATACACTAAGGCTTCGTTTGTTTACACGTCCAACAATGCAATAGAAAAACCAGGCATATTATATGTATGATTTTTAGTAAAGAAGTATCTCTATAATATGTGCACTAAGATCTTCATATGGTTTCTTCTAATGTATTACAACATATATATACTGAGGCTTCGTTTGTATTACAACATACAAGAAAATTCAGGCATATTATATTTATGATTTTAGGGTTCATCATCAGACGGAGGGAAATGATGGAAGATCTTTCTTTCCAAAGGATCCTAAAGCACCAAACCTTAGGGTGCAAGAGGCCTAGAGATGCTTATATCTTCATTTATTTTGGTGTGTTGATGTTAAGCTTTCCACACACCTCCCACCACTTTCCAAAGAAGCGAATGTTGGGCTTGTGAAAACCTAAAGCAGAGTCAAGGGAATTGAAAAGGGAAAGAAGAAAAGAAAAAAGGAGGCAGGGATCCTTTTCTAAATCACATTCGACTAGCATTAAAAGGGGTGTCCTTTTGCCACATTACTTGAGGTGGAGATTGTTCCTTTGCCTTCTAAAGTGGCAGCTGCTTTGCACAAGCTCCAAGTTTTGAATCCTTGTGTATGCACCATCATCAGTACCACGTCATCTAGCTTCTGGTGAATCACAAACTACCGGCATTGATATACTTTTTATATTTAAATCATGTAAATCCATATGACGAGCTTATGGCGGTTTTAGTGCTACCTTCCATTAGTTGATCATTGGGGTCCAACTTTATGTGTGTACTCTATTATTTCAAGAAAGGTTCGCTGTGTCTGCTAGTACCCAACCTTATCTGATTAACAAACTGGCTCATCTGTCCCATACGATGCATTCATATCAATATCTATGTCATTGTCGGTGAATCACTGATCAATTATAAATAAAAAAATTAACACCAATGGTCTGTATATGTAATCCCAGCTAGCTCAAATCCCCTGCATCCAAACAAGCGTTTAGATGTATTATGCAATTGGGGTGGGTTAATCTTGAGGATTATGGAAAGTGCAAAGGCCTATAATGTTAAATCAATCATTGTTTATGTGACCATTGTCAGGACTAATCGGACTTACTATGGAATCTGTTTCTAATTCTTACAGCTATAGGTAAAAGGTGTAAATTCCTAGGCAGTCCTAAGGTTTTTAAGTAAGCAAGAAATAAACTAATAAAGTATTAGTTGTGTTTTATGCTTCTTCAACCTATTTTCTTCCATCGTAGTGTTTTGTGACAACAATGGTATCCATGCATGATCCTTCAAGTCCAAATTAAGTCATCCAAAAATTTGTGACGGCCAAACATTTTTAGATTTAATCATCAATATATAAAAATGTATAGGGATTGGTGCATAAATAAACTTAGTATTATCCGTTAAATTCATCATGAAATATACTTTATTATACATTTTTTATTATTATTTGCAA
The DNA here is from genome assembly GCA_036346355.1 of Rhipidocladum racemiflorum. Lineage (NCBI taxonomy): Eukaryota > Viridiplantae > Streptophyta > Magnoliopsida > Poales > Poaceae > Rhipidocladum > Rhipidocladum racemiflorum. The sequence goes on from CM070571.1 coordinate 31,444,093, forward strand.
CATTATATTATGATATAAATTTGAGGTTAAATTTGTACTATGCAAACTCTGACAATGTCCAAAATGGCTCCTATTTCGAATATCAGGGAGTATTATTATATAACTCGGTAAATAATATACCCTTTTTTCAGACATAATTACGCATGACTAAAGCAATTTTTTTTCTGAGACATACACACTTATAGTAAAGCACATTAGTCGAGAACAAAAGGACAGATTTTTTGAAGAGGTGTGACGATTTTAAAAATAGATGAATTAGTTATGTTGCCCTATATATGTGTGTCCTCTCACACCAGTGTAAACCCACTACTACAAATTATATTGATGGTTCTCTATTCCGTCAAATATAGAGTTGATTAAGCCATTGGGTATACGATACTTAATCAACTTCATATTTCATGAAATAGAGAACCATCAATATAATCCTATTTCTGCACAAAACCAGCGCGACAGCTTGGTCCCACATGTTAGCAAGTACGCACTACACGTGAGATGACTGACAGCCAGGCCCCACCGGCCAGTGATGCAAAGTAGAGCACCTCGGTCCGGTGATCGCTGGCGGCGAGAGAGGGTTGAAGGCCAGTGACCTGGGGTTCTATAAGCACCAATGCGACCATGCGCGTCTAGCGGATGGTTCAGTTTGGTCTTATGGTGACCAGAATAATGGTCCCGACGGTGGCCGACGGCGGTCCATGGCCATGCTTTGCGCAATGACAAACTAGACTAAAGCAACTCTAATTAATGGACATTTAAGCATCCTTAGGTCACAAGGAAGTAATTTTGAGTTCTCACCTTGGGAATGGTGCTCTGGAGCGAGCTACCGAAGATCACTAGAAAACGGAGAAGATGGAGGCTATGGAGGGGGAGCTACGGTGAAGGGAGTTTAAAATTGATTGAGGGGTTTGGCTTGTGAATGGATGAATAAGCTTCGGCTAGGAGTAATTGGAAATTAAAGCAGTGTGGAGGAAGTTAGATTGAAGATTTGGCTACAGTGGAGACTTGGTCGGAGAAGAGGATGAAGCAAATTGAAGCTTGATTCAATGTCGAGGTCATGACTAGAAAGGCTAAGTGTGCTTAGTGAGTGCCTTAGAATTTTTTAGTGTCCTTAAATAGAAAGGAATGTCGGTAATAATAGGTTTTGAATGAGGCTTTGACCGGTGGCTCGTTTCTCAATTTTGCAGGTGGTCAGACAGCAAGAGGCATGGGCAAAATACCACTGTGGCAGTGGTGTGTCAAAGAAATATGGAGAGGTTTTGACTGGCGTAAAATTATGGCAGGAAAAAGACAACTGGATAGGCGGTTTGGTGATCTTTCTTCACCTGGAGAGGGAGCGAGCAGCGGGAGAAGAGAGGTGAGGTGAGAGAGATGACTCTGACATGTGGGGTCAATGGCCCACATGTCCGAGGGAGAGGAGAGGCGGCTACTCGCGGGCCTAGGGGTGAGGTGGAGGCCACCTGTCAGTCGGTATGGGCATGAGCTAGTTGATGGAGGCAAATAAATGAAGTGGGTCGCTCATGTAAGTCTTTGAATAGGTGGCTTAAAAGCAACCCTTCCAGACAGCTATTTAATGGACCATTTAATTCAAAGGTAAAAGCAATTCAAGAATTTTTGAAACTTTTTACTAATTTACCTAGGTATGTTATATACGAACTATAAACAAGTGAGAATATAACACCTAACATATTAATTACTAAAAATCTGACATTACAGATTTTTCAAAATTTTAATTACAGAAAATGATTTAATTGAGGGGTTAAACTAACTCATTAATTTTAGAAACTTTTACACAAGGTTTTGAATGATATTAGAATACTTCCAAAAAAGTTAAAATTTAAATATTAAGATTGCATTTTCTAATAAATCTTTTACTCAATTTTGCAGAATTTCATATTTGAGGTAAATAAATTGCAATAAATACTATATTTTATTATTAATTGTTGCCATTTTTATCAGAAGTGAAAAAGGTCTAAGGATCACATGGTAAAATTTTGGGCTATAGGAAAGTTTCGTAAAAAATTATAAAATTACTTCTTTGCACTGTTCAAGGTCACATCAAGTTAATGAAATTCATTAGTTCACGGATAAATGGTTTCACATTGATTTTTGACTACTAAAACAAGTTTGCAGAGGGCTCCATGAATTTTATAATATATTTTTTCAGATTTTCCCATATTTTTACTTTTTATCTTTTTACGTTTTCATTTTTCATCTTTTACTAATTCAATTTTAATTACTTTCCAACAAAGAAATCACCATAACGACCATTAAATTCAGGAAATTCGAGAGGGTAGACAAGGAATGCTCCATCCTCTCAAGGAAGGACTCCGGGTAGTACTTGGCCCGAAAATGGTGGACGAAATCCTCCCACGTAGCGGGTCCCAAAGTGGGGGCCCTTGCGGTAAGAACCCCCTCCCACCAAATATCCGCTTGACCCTTCAATTGGAAGGCCACAAAGCGAGCCTTCTGGACCAAGGTCATCTCCAGGACCTCAAACTGCCGCTCTAGGTACCGGAGCCAGTCTGCGGCCTGGACCGGTGTGCCCGCTCTGTCAAAAGTATCCAAGCGGAGGGACACCCACTCCTAGAGGCTCATCCTAGCCTCCGGCGCTACAGGGGCAACCGCGGGGGCTACTGCAGGTGGGGGCACTGCAGCTATAGTCACCTAGACATGCTAGCGCAGCTCCTGTACCTCCCTTTGCAACGCTTGCAGCAGGGCCACAGTGGCGGCCTCAACCCTGAGCTGCGCTGCCGGGACACCCTCCTGAGCAGGAGTAGGAGCATTGAGGGAGTTGTTTCCCCTGGCGACCGACTCAGCGGCATTCTGAGATGGGTGACACCCACCCCGACCACGATGACCACGACCTCTACCCCTTGGCATAGCTACAACAACCACAATAACACCACATCAGCACGAGTCTCAATTACAGCAACATACTAGCATTATCATCCCTTAATATCATAAAGCAAGCGACAGTACAGCGTAATGCAATGAATTACCATACCCTTCCTATTGTGCTCCAAGGTGTGTCAAAATTTTAATTTCTTAGTTAACCTACAATAAATTTTTAAAGTTGGTTACCTGGAACAAAATTTTAAGGAATGAATGAATAAATGTACCCAAGCCATGTTTCTAAATTAACCCAAATCAAAGTTTTAGTTGAAGTGTGTTCCCTCATGAGCTACTTGGAGTGTGTCCCATATTTCTTTGGCTTCTTCTAACCCATCCACTTTGTTGAACTCCTCAGGACTCAGCGCTCCAAGCAACACACTCGCGGCTTGAGCATTGCGGTGGATATTTTGTTCTTGTTGCGGTGTAAGCTCCATGTCGTCTTCCGGCATGTCTAAACCTGTACACACAATCTTCCAAACACTAGGATGGAGAGACATTAAGTGCATTTTCATTTTGTGCCTCCAAGCGGAATAGTACGTGCCATCGAAAAATGGTGCACGCCCGGACGGCACAGTAATATATGAATGAGAGGAAGCGGTATTCAACTTATCATAATTAAAAGGAATTTGCACTCCCTGCGATGACGTTGAAGTGTCACCTTCTTTGGTCTTCCCGGGAGTACCATGTCCGGCCTTGGGACTACCTTCTTCCCCCGACACGACCACCTTCAACCCGGTGTTGGCCATCACTTTTCCTTCAAGCGGTTAAGCCTTCGAGAAGGTTTGGCTCTGATACCAATTGAAAAGAGGTGACAATTTGCCTAGAGGGGGGGGTGAATAGGCTAATTAAAAATTTAGACAATTTAAAGCAGCGGAAAAATGAACGGATATTCCGATCTAGTATCGGAACTTCCGATATCTTCGGAACTTCCGAGATCAATTCGGAATATCCGATACACTTTGAACAAGTAGACTTAAGATTAGGACAAGCAATTTGAACTACTTGTTCTCAGGAAAAGAAATAAGCAACAAAGTAAATTCACGTGACTAAAAGACGAAAAGAGACAAGATGGAACACAATAATTTGTTTCCCGGAGTTCGGATCCTTGAGGGGATCGTACGTCTCCGTTGAGGAGGCTCCAAGGAGCCGGGTCTCTTCCAACCCTTTCCTCCCAAACCTCGGTCGCACTTGAGGCTTGGCTTCACTATTTGGTTCCTTCCTTCTGAGGCGAGCCGGCCTTCACAAACTTCTCACAAATGGCGTCCCACAATCGTTGGGGGCTCGTGAGCGACGCCTAGCCATCTAGGAGTCCTTCAACCTCCAAGAGAAATAAATGCACTTGAATCTCGATCTTGGAGATGTTCTCTACTTTCTCAAGATGAATAACAACTTAGCCCTTGACTTTCAATCACACTTGACAAACTCTCACTCACTAAATGATCTCTAAGATCAAGGAGGAGAGAAAGCTCAAAGGATGCTCTAGAGAATACTCAAGAAGCTCAAGTAAATAGCCCAAGCAAGTGTGTAACCAGCAAAAGGAGTGGGAGAGGAGTATTTATAGTTTTGGTTCAAAACTAGCCGTTACCCTCGCACTCAGCCACTCTTCGGAATGTCCGAAGCATACTTCGGAACATCCGAAGAGTGCAAATTTCCAGAACTTGGAAAGCTTCCAACGGTCGAAAAACTACAGACATCGAAATGTCCGATAGCAACTTCGGAACATCCGATGTCACCCAGAGAGGGAACAACAGGCATCGGAACATCCGATGTACCACATCGGAATGTCCGACCCTAGAAGAGCACAACGAACTAAAGCACAACTATACTTCGGAACTTCTGAAACATCAGAATGTCCGATACTACATCGGAACATCCGACTTGAACTTTAACACAAACTCATTCCGAAGCTAGAGAGAACACTTCTAACCCTTGAGAGACTCGACTAAGTTCATCTTGAGTGAGGAGACCATCTCTAAGTCAATTTCAATGCATCCCTCTTAATAGTACGGCATTCCTATGACTCAACAGATTAAAATTACAAGCTTAAATACCGTTTTTCTTACTCAACGTCACTAGGGGATGCTTCACGTACATAGACGATCTCTTCTTGAAGCATTTACCTGTTCATAAACTAGTTGAACACATTAGTTTCTTTAATCATTTGTCATTAATCACCCAAAACACATTTAGGGGGGCCTAGATGCACTTTCAATCTCCCCCTTTTTGGTGATTGATGACAACACGATTAAGGACAAATTTATGAAGCATTAAGAGAGTATAAATGTAGACGGAACTCCCCCTCAAATTGTGCATTGAGAATGGATCTTGAGAACAAATGCACTTTTCGAGAGAAAAGAATATGAGAGAGCTCCCCCTATATCCTTGCATAGGAGATTAACACACGATTGACAGGATAAACAGTATGAGTAATTTAGATAATTAACAACCATCAAGTCAGCAAAAGATCTCCATGCAAAAACAATGAAGAGTTTAAAACGATAACATTCAACAACGAAGTTTTAAACCAAACACATAAACTAAGTTCCAAGTTCACCGGACTCAACGACTCGAACCAAGGATAGATAGATAAATTTGTCATCTCTTCCCCTTTGGCATCAAGCACCACAAAGGATAGAGAAGAGAGAGAGATGGAGAGACTAATCAGAATCCTCTGATGCAGCTTCATCTGACCCAGATTCTTCGTCGTCATCCTCAGACTCTGACGCATCAGGTGCTGGAGCAAAGGGATCCTTGATCTCTTCTTCACTTTCCTCGTCCTCTGAACACTCCAGATTCAGATGCCTTTGGATATCCTTGAGTCGCTTGGCATTCTTCTTCTGCTTTTCTGAGTTGCTCTTGCAAAGAACAAATATTGACTTCAAAGCCCGCAGAATAGGTGAAGAAGATCCGCTGGGAGCAGAAGCTGAAGGAGTAGCAGCAGAAGAGGTAGTCCTCCTGATGGAAGCCCTGGTGGCTCGCTGAGATGGGGCCTTGATTGCCCTGACTTGAAGTGCCACATGCTTCCCATCACACTCAAATTGCTGCCCAGTCACTTGTTCAATCAAATACATGATAAATGGAGCATATCCACAGCTCCTTCTGGGCTCCTGTTCAATGAGTCTGATCTCATTCCAGATGAAGTCAAAGACATCAAAGGGCCTCTAACCATCTTGCATTCTGCTCAGGAGGTTTCTGGTGAAAGAAAGGACATGAGAGGCATCACCTTCTTTAGGAGCCAAAGTCTTCCTGAAGAGTCTGTTTAGGATAGCAAAGAAGGGCTTCATCCCCTTGGTGTCACCTGGCTCGAACTCTGCATTCTCCTCATACAAGAAATTCAGATTTGATGCACCAAGAGAGACCTCATTGTGGATCTAATCTCTGTCCCTGGAGTCTGCTTCTGTAAAGTCAAGTAACCTGGCAAACTGAACATATGTAGCTTCATACCAGGTTCCCTCAGTCATCCAATGGAGAGTAGAGACTCGATCCCTGGAGACATACATAGTAGCATAGAACTGAGCTATGATCTCTATATTCCAATCATGCTGAAAAGCCATGATCCTTTTGGTGCCGCTTCTTTGACAAGCTGCAATAACTTCATTGAATATGGCATCATCTCGCTGCCATATACTCCCAATCAATCCATTGCATTGGGATAACAGGATTCTTTCTAGGATAAATGACTGAAGCATAAAAGTCTTGCTGAAAGAATGTCCAGAAACGTGAGTCAGTGGAAAACTGGTCTGTCCTCTTGGGGTTCTCCTCTCGTGCCTTTCGGACTTGTGCTGCTTTCCCTTTGTAGCTTACTGGCTTTCTTTGAAGTCTAGGGTTTCTTTCAGGCAGTCTCAATCTCGGCATATCTCTAGCTTGAGATCCTGAGGCACCTGCAATCCCTTTTCCTTTTCTTGATGGCAGAGTTGCTCCTCGTGGCACATTGGTATCGCCTGAGCGGCTGAGCAGCAGGTTCACTGATCGTAATCCAGGTTGAGATCCTCGAGTCGAAGCTCTTTTAGTCCTTGCCCCAGTTGGTGTCTTTCTTTTGCGAGAAAAGGTGATCTTAGCGGGATCCTGAGGAGGCTGATCACCTTGACTTGGATCCATCTGATATCAGCTGATAAGAGAGTAGCAAGATATGATAGATGAAACTAGAGAGAGAGCTGGCTTTAGTGCTGTACTGTCAACATCGGAAGTTCCGACATAATATCGGAAGTTCCGACTTTACATCGGAAGTTCCGACATAGAATTTCGGAAGTTTCGATATATTCGGTACAACCCTAAAACTAGGATACCAACCAAATCAACCATTGGAAAGGAGTAAAACTTGAGATCTAAGAGAAGGAGGACTATACAAACAAGTCTACCCAAAAGATTTGAGCGATAGATTGACGGAATGAGGAATGACACGGATTGCTCTAGGGTTTACCTTGAAGATGAAGAATGAAATTTGAGAGGATGAACGTCTTCTAATCCGTGAGGTACTCCTCCTTGAGGTAGATCGGAGTTTCCGAAGAGTTGAAGACTCCGAAGACGACAAGAGATGAAAAAGTGAAGTGGAGGGAGAGAGAGGACGTACGGAGGCAAAGTGAGGGAATAAATAAATGAGGGAGGGGCCAACCGAACCGTCCTTATCATGCGTTTACACGCACTTCGGAAGTTCCGAAATCAGGTTCGGAAGTTCCGAATGATCTGAATTTCCAAGATGTCGGAAGGTCCGATATAATATATCGGAAGTTCCGAAGAGTTCAAAAGTGCAAAATTCGGATATTCCGATGATTGCTTCGGATGTTCCGATACGTTTAAAATTCCAGCCGACAGGAGAGACAAGATAGGAAATCTGAGATTGGAGAAATAGAGACTTTAAGTCGGTGAACTCGGCAATCATCCTACTTGTGATCAGAGACCAAAACAACAATCGAAGCTATGATCACAGGTGGAATGACTAAAGATGCAATTGACAACACAACTCTTTCAAAGACAGATAATTAATTTTTTGCAACCTTTTATTTATTTATTTTGAAATCACCAAGAATAGTAACTATATATGCGAACAAGATGTCAAGTCACATTCCGATAGTCTAGGATGTTTAACTCACTTCTCAATTCGCAAAATCGTTTCTCATCGAGAGGTTTGGTGAATATATCGGCCAATTGTTTCTCGGTTCTCACATAGGTAATATCTATGTCTCCCTTAAGAGAGTGATCTCTAAGGAAGTGGTGTCGGATGTCTATATGCTTGGTCCGAGAGTGTTGAACAGGATTGTTGGCTATTTTAATCGCACTCTCATTGTCACATAAGAGTGGTACTTTCTCCATGTTAAATCCAAAATCCTTCAAGGTTTGCCTCATCCATAATAATTGTGCACAACAACTTCCTGCGGCAATGTATTCGGCTTCGGCGGTGGATAGAGCCACTGAATTTTGTTTCTTTGAGGACCAAGACACTAGTGATCTACCTAGAAATTGACAAGTCCCCGAGGTGCTTTTTCTATCCACTTTGCAACCCGCATAATCAGCATCCGAATAACCAATCAAGTCGAATTTTGATCCTTTAGGATACCAAAGCCCTAAACTAGGTGTGTGAACTAAATATCTAAGAATTCTTTTCACGGCTACTAAGTGACACTCTCTCGGAGCGGCTTGAAATCTTGCACACATACACACACTAAGCATAATATCAGGCCTAGATGCACAAAGGTAAAGCAATGAACCTATCATGGATCGATATACCTTTTGATCCACAGGGTTACCTTCTTCATTTAGGCCGAGATGTCCGTTTGTCGTCATGGGTGTATGGATTGGCTTGGCGTTCTCCATGTCAAACTTCTTAAGCATATCCTTTATGTACTTTGTTTGACACAGAAATGTTCCTTCCTTGAGTTGTTTGATTTGAAATCCAAGGAAGAATTTTAGTTCACCCATCATTGACATCTCAAATCTCTTCGTCATCAACCTACTAAACTCTTCACAGAAGCTTTTGTTAGTGGAGCCAAATATAATGTCATCGACATATATTTGGCACACAAATAAATCATCATCAACATATTTTGTGAAGAGAGTAGGATCGACTTTACCAATTTCGAAACCCTTTTTAATAAGAAATTCCTTAAGGCATTCATACCATGCTCTAGGTGCTTGCTTAAGCCCATAGAGCGCCTTATGGAGTTTATATACATGCGTAGGGTTTTTGTAATCCTCCATTCCTGGCGGTTGCTCAACGTAAACCAATTCGGCAATTGGACCATTTAGGAAAGCACTTTTGACATCCATTTGATAAAGCTTGAAATCATGGTGAGTAGCAAATGCAACTAATATACGAATTGACTCAAGTCTAGCTACGGGAGCATAGGTCTCACCAAAATCCAAACCTTCAATTTGAGTGTATCCCTGAGCTACAAACCGAGCCTTGTTTCTTGTGACAACTCCGTTCTCATCTTGTTTGTTGCGGAAGACCCATTTGGTTCCTATCACGTTTTGATTTGGTCTTTCCACCAACGACCATACCTTGTTTCTAACGAAGTTGTTGAGCTCTTCATGCATTGCCATTACCCAATCCGGATCTTTTAGTGCATCTTCCACCTTCAACGGTTCCAAAGTAGACACAAAAGAGTAAAATTCGCAAAAATTAGCTACTCTTGAGCGTGTAGTTACCCCCTTTTGAATGTCGCCTAGAATGTTGTCGACGGGGTGATCTCTTTGGATGCTTTGATGCACTCTTGGATGTGGTACTTGAGATGTTTGTTGAATTGACTCATTATCTTCAACTTGATCATCCTCCAAGAGTTTGCTTGAACTATCTTGAGGAATGTCTTGATTTTGATTTGAGGTAGGAGGCTCTACTTGCATAGAAGAATTGTCTTGATGCTCCTTTTCTTGCGGCCTCACTTCACCTATAGCCATCTTCTTGATTGCAATGCTTGGCTCTTCCTCATTTTCTAACACATTTAAATCAACTTGCTCTACTTGAGAGCCGTTAGATTCATCAAATGTCACGTCTCTCGCTATTTCAACACAACCCGAGGTTTTGTTGAAAACGCGATAGGCATAGGCATTTGATCCATATCCTAACAAGAACCCTTCATCGATCTTTGGAGCAAATTTGGAGTTCTTAGGCTTCTTGTTAAGAATAAAACATTTACTACCGAAAACTCTAAAATATGAAACATTTGGTTTGTTACCGGTGAGGAGTTCGTAAGCCGTTTTCTTCAATATTTTGTGGAGATATAAACGGTTGATGGAGTGACATGCGGTGTTGACGGCTTCCGCCCAAAAATGATCGGAGATCTTGTACTCATCAAGCATTGTTCTAGCCATCTCGATCAACGTCCGATTCTTTCTTTCCACCACTCCATTTTGTTGAGGGGAGTATGGAGCGGAGAACTCGTGCTTGATCCCTTCTTCATCAAGAAATTCTTCGACTTGAATGTTCTTGAATTCGCTTCCATTATCACTTCGAATCTTCTTGATCTTCAACTCGAATTCATTTTGGGCTCTTCTTGCAAATTTCTTGATTATCCCTTGTGTCTCACTTTTCTCTTGCAAAAAGAACACCCACGTGAAGCGAGAAAAGTCATCAACAATGACTAAACCATATTTGTTACCTCCGATGCTTATATAAGCAATGGGTCCGAAGAGGTCCATGTGTAGAAGCTCTAATGGTCTTGTTGTCGTCATGATGTTCTTCGCGGGATGATGCGCTCCAACTTGCTTTCCGGCTTGACAAGCACTACAAATCCTATTTTTCTCAAACTCAACATTAGTTAGTCCAATGATGTGATCCCCTTTGAGAAGTTTGTCGAGATTTCTCATGCCAACATGGGCTAGCCGACGATGCCACAACCAACCCATGCTAGACTTTGCCATAAGGCATGTTTGAAGTTTAGCGCTATTTGCATTGAAATCAACCAAATAGAGCTTACCCTTCAAATATCCTTTAAAGGCAATTGAGGAATCATCTCTTCTCAAGACGGTCACATCCACATTAGTAAATAAGCAATTGTAGCCCATTTCACAAAGTTGTGAGACGGACAACAAGTTATAATTTAAAGATTTAACTAGAAGAACATTGGAAATAGAATGATCATTAGAAATAGCAATTTTACCTAATCCCATTACCTCACCTTTACCATTATCACCAAACACAATGTTTTCATATTGTGACCCTTTCTCATCAAAAGATGAAAACATTTTCTTTTCTCCGGTCATGTGGTTTGTGCAACTACTATCAAGCACCCAACTTGATCCACCGGAGGTATAATCCTACAAGAGCACATTAGACTTTGTTCTTAGGTACCCAAATCCTTTTGGGTCCTTGCATGTTAGTGATTAAAACCTTCGGTACCCACACCTTCTTCTTGCTCATTTTACTGGAGTTGTGGGCACCGACAAAATGAGCAATCACTTTACCACGGTGATTTCTCTTCAACACATAGGATGCATAGTGAATGGAATAAGATGTATGATGTTGAAGATACTTCTTTGATTCTTGCTCGATCTTGATGACTTGTGTGATGGTCAATGGTTGTTTGTCATTTCCTTTGACAAAGTTAATGCATTCTTTACCTTTTACCACCACACGGTCATTTCTTTTACACTCGTACTTATCATATCCTAGCCCTTCTTTATTTTTGTTTCCACGAGTGTTGATTGTCTTGTAGAGGGCGTCCTTGGATTGGTAAGTCTTGATGCAACCATACTTTACCAAAGCATTCAATCTCTCGTTTTCCCCTTTTAATACTTGCACAAGTTGGGAATTCGTAGAGCAAGCATTAATATCAATATTATAGCAACGAGAGCAACCATTACTAGTGGAAGGAATAGAAGCCATTGAAGAATTAATGATTGGAGAGTTGAGGTCATTAAGAGACTCAATTTGCACTTCAAGAGCTTGAAGATTGTTTTCCAAACTAATAACATTCTCTTGAAGTGATTCATTTGAACTCTTAAGGATAGTGATTGAATTGTTAGCCAAATCGAGATCTTTGGTTAGCAATTCAACTTTCTCCTTTTCCGTTGCGAGGAGCTTCTCAAAAGCAAGATTTCTCTTCTTTTCACAAATTAACAATTCTTCTTGCTTTTCAAGAGTCTCCTCTTGGCTATCTATTCTTTTCAATAGTTTATTGATTTTTGCAATGGTAGATTGATTTAAGTTGCAAAATAAAGCATCATCATCATCATCATCGCTCTCTAATTCACTATCACTACTAGGGGGTTTTGTTTTAGCCATTACCTTGCGCCCTTTAGCCATGAGACAAATAGGCGCGTCGTGGTCGGAGTCGTTGTCGCTCAATTCCCCGAATAGTGACTTTGTCGGTGGAGTGTCTTCTATGGCGAGGGTGGCGACTCCTTCATCATCGGAGTCGGTGTCGGAGTCGTTTGAATCCCATTCTTCTCCAATATGAGCCCGTCCTGAATACTTCTTCTTGTAAGTCTTGTTCTTCTTATGCGGCTCATTCTTCTTGGGCTCATTGGAATTGTTTTTCTTCTTCGGACAGTCGGCGATGAAGTGTCCAACTTCACCGCACTCATAGCAAGCTCTCTTTGTGTTTCTTCTTCCTTTTGATTTGTCGTTGTAGTTCTTCTTGTACTTGTTTGACCCATCATACTTAAGGAATTTTTTGAATTTTCTCACAAATAGGGCCAAATCTTCCTCATCTTCGCTCTCATCTTCCTCTTCATCACTTGAAGTTGATTCTTCCTTTTTGCTTGCCTTCAAAGCTATCTCCTTTGGTCTTGAGCTTGAACTTTGCTTGGCAAGATTCTTCACTTCTTTTGCTTCTTCTTCCATAAGCTCATGTGAAAGAATTCTTCCGAGCACATCATTTGGAGTGAGCCTTTTGAAATCCTTTCGCTCTCGTATAAGTGTTACGAGAGTCGAGTTCCTTGGAGCAAAGGCTCTCAACATCCTCTTCACCACAACGTGGTCCGTCATATCCTTGCTTCCAAAACCTCGGATCTTGTTTACAAGAATCATCAACCGGTCATACATTTGTTGAGGTGTCTCATCATCATTCATGATAAATCTCCCCAACTTTCCTTCAAGCAACTCGATTTTTGATTCTCGTACACTTGATGTTCCCTCGTGAGCTACTTGGAGTGTGTCCCATATTTCTTTGGCTTCTTCTAACCCATCCACTTTGTTGAACTCCTCAGGACTCAGCGCTCCAAGCAACACACTCGCGGCTTGAGAATTGCGGTGGATATTTTGTTCTTGTTGCGGTGTAAGCTCCATGTCGTCTTCCGGCATGTCTAAACCTGTACACACAATCTTCCAAACACTAGGATGGAGAGACATTAAGTGCATTTTCATTTTGTGCCTCCGAGCGGAATAGTACGTGCCATCGAAAAATGGTGCACACCCGGACGGCACAGTAATATATGAATGAGAGGAAGCGGTATTCAACTTATCATAATTAAAAGGAATTTGCACTCCCTGCGATGATGTTGAAGTGTCACCTTCTTTGGTCTTCCCGGGAGTACCATGTCCGGCCTTGGGACTACCTTCTTCCCCCGACACGACCACCTTCAACCCGGTGTTGGCCATCACTTTTCCTTCAAGCGGTTAAGCCTTCGAGATGGTTTGGCTCTGATACCAATTGAAAAGAGGTGACAATTTGCCTAGAGGGGTGGGGGGTGAATAGGCTAATTAAAAATTTAGACAATTTAAAGCAGCGGAAAAATGAACGGATATTCCGATCTAGTATCGGAACTTCCGATATCTTCGGAACTTCCGAGATCAATTCGGAATATCCGATACACTTTGAACAAGTAGACTTAAGATTAGGACAAGCAATTTGAACTATTTGTTCTCAGCAAAAGAAATAAGCAACAAAGTAAATTCACGTGACTAAAAGACGAAAAGAGACAAGATGGAACACAATAATTTGTTTCCCGGAGTTTGGATCCTTGAGGGGATCGTACGTCTCCGTTGAGGAGGCTCCAAGGAGCCGGGTCTCTTCCAACCCTTTCCTCCCAAACCTCGGTCGCACTTGAGGCTTGGCTTCACTATTTGGTTCCTTCCCTTTCGGAGGCGGAGCCGGCCTTCACAAACTTCTCACAGCGTCCCACAATCGTTGGGGGCTCGTGAGCGACGCCTAGCCATCTAGGAGTCCTTCAACCTCCAAGAGAAATAAATGCACTTGAATCTCGATCTTGGAGATGTTCTCTACTTTCTCAAGATGAATAACAACTTAGCCCTTGACTTTCAATCACACTTGACAAACTCTCACTCACTAAATGATCTCTAAGATCAAGGAGGAGAGAAAGCTCAAAGGATGCTCTAGAGAATACTCAAGAAGCTCAAGTAAATAGCCCAAGCAAGTGTGTAACCAGCAAAAGGAGTGGGAGAGGAGTATTTATAGTTTTGGTTCAAAACTAGCCGTTACCCTCGCACTCAGCCACTCTTCGGAATGTCCGAAGCATACTTCGGAACATCCGAAGAGTGCAAATTTCCAGAACTTGGAAAGCTTCCAACGGTCGAAAAACTACAGACATCGAAATGTCCGATAGCAACTTCGGAACATCCGATGTCACCCAGAGAGGGAACAACAGGCATCGGAACATCCGATGTACCACATCGGAATGTCCGACCCTAGAAGAGCACAACGAACTAAAGCACAACTATACTTCGGAACTTCTGAAACATCAGAATGTCCGATACTACATCGGAACATCCGACTTGAACTTTAACACAAACTCATTCCGAAGCTAGAGAGAACACTTCTAACCCTTGAGAGACTCGACTAAGTTCATCTTGAGTGAGGAGACCATCTCTAAGTCAATTTCAATGCATCCTCTTAATAGTACGGCATTCCTATGACTCAACAGATTAAAATTACAAGCTTAAATACCGTTTTTCTTACTCAACGTCACTAGGGGATGCTTCACGTACATAGACGATCTCTTCTTGAAGCATTTACCTGTTCATAAACTAGTTGAACACATTAGTTTCTTTAATCATTTGTCATTAATCACCCAAAACACATTTAGGGGGGCCTAGATGCACTTTCAATCTCCCCCTTTTTGGTGATTGATGACAACACGATTAAGGACAAATTTATGAAGCATTAAGAGAGTATAAATGTAGACGGAACTCCCCCTCAAATTGTGCATTGAGAATGGATCTTGAGAACAAATGCACTTTTCGAGAGAAAAGAATATGAGAGAGCTCCCCCTATATCCTTGCATAGGAGATTAACACACGATTGACAGGATAAACAGTATGAGTAATTTAGATAATTAACAACCATCAAGTCAGCAAAAGATCTCCATGCAAAAACAATGAAGAGTTTAAAACGATAACATTCAACAACGAAGTTTTAAACCAAACACATAAACTAAGTTCCAAGTTCACCGGACTCAACGACTCGAACCAAGGATAGATAGATAAATTTGTCATCTCTTCCCCTTTGGCATCAAGCACCACAAAGGATAGAGAAGAGAGAGAGATGGAGAGACTAATCAGAATCCTCTGATGCAGCTTCATCTGACCCAGATTCTTCGTCGTCATCCTCAGACTCTGACGCATCAGGTGCTGGAGCAAAGGGATCCTTGATCTCTTCTTCACTTTCCTCGTCCTCTGAACACTCCAGATTCAGATGCCTTTGGATATCCTTGAGTCGCTTGGCATTCTTCTTCTGCTTTTCTGAGTTGCTCTTGCAAAGAACAAATATTGACTTCAAAGCCCGCAGAATAGGTGAAGAAGATCCGCTGGGAGCAGAAGCTGAAGGAGTAGCAGCAGAAGAGGTAGTCCTCCTGATGGAAGCCCTGGTGGCTCGCTGAGATGGGGCCTTGATTGCCCTGACTTGAAGTGCCACATGCTTCCCATCACACTCAAATTGCTGCCCAGTCACTTGTTCAATCAAATACATGATAAATGGAGCATATCCACAGCTCCTTCTGGGCTCCTGTTCAATGAGTCTGATCTCATTCCAGATGAAGTCAAAGACATCAAAGGGCCTCTAACCATCTTGCATTCTGCTCAGGAGGTTTCTGGTGAAAGAAAGGACATGAGAGGCATCACCTTCTTTAGGAGCCAAAGTCTTCCTGAAGAGTCTGTTTAGGATAGCAAAGAAGGGCTTCATCCCCTTGGTGTCACCTGGCTCGAACTCTGCATTCTCCTCATACAAGAAATTCAGATTTGATGCACCAAGAGAGACCTCATTGTGGATCTAATCTCTGTCCCTGGAGTCTGCTTCTGTAAAGTCAAGTAACCTGGCAAACTGAACATATGTAGCTTCATACCAGGTTCCCTCAGTCATCCAATGGAGAGTAGAGACTCGATCCCTGGAGACATACATAGTAGCATAGAACTGAGCTATGATCTCTATATTCCAATCATGCTGAAAAGCCATGATCCTTTTGGTGCCAGTTCTTTGACAAGCTGCAATAACTTCATTGAATATGGCATCATCTGCTGCTGCCATATACTCCCAATCAATCCATTGCATTGGGATAACAGGATTCTTTCTAGGATAAATGACTGAAGCATAAAAGTCTTGCTGAAAGAATGTCCAGAAACGTGAGTCAGTGGAAAACTGGTCTGTCCTCTTGGGGTTCTCCTCTCGTGCCTTTCGGACTTGTGCTGCTTTCCCTTTGTAGCTTACTGGCTTTCTTTGAAGTCTAGGGTTTCTTTCAGGCAGTCTCAATCTCGGCATATCTCTAGCTTGAGATCCTGAGGCACCTGCAATCCCTTTTCCTTTTCTTGATGGCAGAGTTGCTCCTCGTGGCACATTGACTGTCTGAGCAGCCTGAGCAGCAGGTTCACTGATCGTAATCCAGGTTGAGATCCTCGAGTCGAAGCTCTTTTAGTCCTTGCCCCAGTTGGTGTCTTTCTTTTGCGAGAAAAGGTGATCTTAGCGGGATCCTGAGGAGGCTGATCACCTTGACTTGGATCCATCTGATATCAGCTGATAAGAGAGTAGCAAGATATGATAGATGAAACTAGAGAGAGAGAGCTGGCTTTAGTGCTGTACTGTCAACATCGGAAGTTCCGACATAATATCGGAAGTTCCGACTTTACATCGGAAGTTCCGACATAGAATTTCGGAAGTTTCGATATATTCGGTACAACCCTAAAACTAGGATACCAACCAAATCAACCATTGTAAAGGAGTAAAACTTGAGATCTAAGAGAAGGAGGACTATACAAACAAGTCTACCCAAAAGATTTGAGCGATAGATTGACGGAATGAGGAATGACACGGATTGCTCTAGGGTTTACCTTGAAGATGAAGAATGAAATTTGAGAGGATGAACGTCTTCTAATCCGTGAGGTACTCCTCCTTGAGGTAGATCGGAGTTTCCGAAGAGTTGAAGACTCCGAAGACGACAAGAGATGAAAAAGTGAAGTGGAGGGAGAGAGAGGACGTACGGAGGCAAAGTGAGGGAATAAAGAAATGAGGGAGGGGCCAACCGAACCGTCCTTATCATGCGTTTACACGCACTTCGGAAGTTCCGAAATCAGGTTCGGAAGTTCCGAATGATCTGAATTTCCAAGATGTCGGAAGGTCCGATATAATATATCGGAAGTTCCGAAGAGTTCAAAAGTGCAAAATTCGGATATTCCGATGATTGCTTCGGATGTTCCGATACGTTTAAAATTCCAGCCGACAGGAGAGACAAGATAGGAAATCTGAGATTGGAGAAATAGAGACTTTAAGTCGGTGAACTCGGCAATCATCCTACTTGTGATCAGAGACCAAAACAACAATCGAAGCTATGATCACAGGTGGAATGACTAAAGATGCAATTGACAACACAACTCTTTCAAAGACAGATAATTAATTTTTTGCAACCTTTTATTTATTTATTTTGAAATCACCAAGAATAGTAACTATATATGCGAACAAGATGTCAAGTCACATTCCGATAGTCTAGGATGTTTAACTCACTTCTCAATTCGCAAAATCGTTTCTCATCGAGAGGTTTGGTGAATATATCGGCCAATTGTTTCTCGGTTCTCACATAGGTAATATCTATGTCTCCCTTAAGAGAGTGATCTCTAAGGAAGTGGTGTCGGATGTCTATATGCTTGGTCCGAGAGTGTTGAACAGGATTGTTGGCTATTTTAATCGCACTCTCATTGTCACATAAGAGTGGTACTTTCTCCATGTTAAATCCAAAATCCTTCAAGGTTTGCCTCATCCATAATAATTGTGCACAACAACTTCCTGCGGCAATGTATTCGGCTTCGGCGGTGGATAGAGCCACTGAATTTTGTTTCTTTGAGGACCAAGACACTAGTGATCTACCTAGAAATTGACAAGTCCCGAGGTGCTTTTTCTATCCACTTTGCAACCCGCATAATCGACATCCGAATAACCAATCAAGTCGAATTTTGATCCTTTAGGATACCAAAGCCCTAAACTAGGTGTGTGAACTAAATATCTAAGAATTCTTTTCACGGCTACTAAGTGACACTCTCTCGGAGCGGCTTGAAATCTTGCACACATACACACACTAAGCATAATATCAGGCCTAGATGCACAAAGGTAAAGCAATGAACCTATCATGGATCGATATACCTTTTGATCCACAGGGTTACCTTCTTCATTTAGGCCGAGATGTCCGTTTGTCGTCATGGGTGTATGGATTGGCTTGGCGTTCTCCATGTCAAACTTCTTAAGCATATCCTTTATGTACTTTGTTTGACACAGAAATGTTCCTTCCTTGAGTTGTTTGATTTGAAATCCAAGGAAGAATTTTAGTTCACCCATCATTGACATCTCAAATCTCTTCGTCATCAACCTACTAAACTCTTCACAGAAGCTTTTGTTAATGGAGCCAAATATAATGTCATCGACATATATTTGGCACACAAATAAATCATCATCAACATATTTTGTGAAGAGAGTAGGATCGACTTTACCAATTTCGAAACCCTTTTTAATAAGAAATTCCTTAAGGCATTCATACCATGCTCTAGGTGCTTGCTTAAGCCCATAGAGCGCCTTATGGAGTTTATATACATGCGTAGGGTTTTTGTAATCCTCCATTCCTGGCGGTTGCTCAACGTAAACCAATTCGGCAATTGGACCATTTAGGAAAGCACTTTTGACATCCATTTGATAAAGCTTGAAATCATGGTGAGTAGCAAATGCAACTAATATACGAATTGACTCAAGTCTAGCTACGGGAGCATAGGTCTCACCAAAATCCAAACCTTCAATTTGAGTGTATCCCTGAGCTACAAACCGAGCCTTGTTTCTTGTGACAACTCCGTT
Organism: Rhipidocladum racemiflorum; assembly: GCA_036346355.1. Classification (NCBI taxonomy): domain Eukaryota; kingdom Viridiplantae; phylum Streptophyta; class Magnoliopsida; order Poales; family Poaceae; genus Rhipidocladum; species Rhipidocladum racemiflorum. The sequence goes on from CM070571.1 coordinate 31,463,199, forward strand.
CTCATCTTGTTTGTTGCGGAAGACCCATTTGGTTCCTATCACGTTTTGATTTGGTCTTTCCACCAACGACCACACCTTGTTTCTAACGAAGTTGTTGAGCTCTTCATGCATTGCCATTACCCAATCCGGATCTTTTAGTGCATCTTCCACCTTCAACGGTTCCAAAGTAGACACAAAAGAGTAAAATTCGCAAAAATTAGCTACTCTTGAGCGTGTAGTTACCCCCTTTTGAATGTCGCCTAGAATGTTGTCGACGGGGTGATCTCTTTGGATGCTTTGATGCACTCTTGGATGTGGTACTTGAGATGTTTGTTGAATTGACTCATTATCTTCAACTTGATCATCCTCCAAGAGTTTGCTTGAACTATCTTGAGGAATGTCTTGATTTTGATTTGAGGTAGGAGGCTCTACTTGCATAGAAGAATTGTCTTGATGCTCCTTTTCTTGCGGCCTCACTTCACCTATAGCCATCTTCTTGATTGCAATGCTTGGCTCTTCCTCATTTTCTAACACATTTAAATCAACTTGCTCTACTTGAGAGCTGTTAGATTCATCAAATGTCACGTCTCTCGCTATTTCAACACAACCCGAGGTTTTGTTGAAAACGCGATAGGCATAGGCATTTGATCCATATCCTAACAAGAACCCTTCATCGATCTTTGGAGCAAATTTGGAGTTCTTAGGCTTCTTGTTAAGAATAAAACATTTACTACCGAAAACTCTAAAATATGAAACATTTGGTTTGTTACCGGTGAGGAGTTCGTAAGCCGTTTTCTTCAATATTTTGTGGAGATATAAACGGTTGATGGAGTGACATGCGGTGTTGACGGCTTCCGCCCAAAAATGATCGGAGATCTTGTACTCATCAAGCATTGTTCTAGCCATCTCGATCAACGTCCGATTCTTTCTTTCCACCACTCCATTTTGTTGAGGGGAGTATGGAGCGGAGAACTCGTGCTTGATCCCTTCTTCATCAAGAAATTCTTCGACTTGAATGTTCTTGAATTCGCTTCCATTATCACTTCGAATCTTCTTGATCTTCAACTCGAATTCATTTTGGGCTCTTCTTGCAAATTTCTTGATTATCCCTTGTGTCTCACTTTTCTCTTGCAAAAGAACACCCACGTGAAGCGAGAAAAGTCATCAACAATGACTAAACCATATTTGTTACCTCCGATGCTTATATAAGCAATGGGTCCGAAGAGGTCCATGTGTAGAAGCTCTAATGGTCTTGTTGTCGTCATGATGTTCTTCGCGGGATGATGCGCTCCAACTTGCTTTCCGGCTTGACAAGCACTACAAATCCTATTTTTCTCAAACTCAACATTAGTTAGTCCAATGATGTGATCCCCTTTGAGAAGTTTGTCGAGATTTCTCATGCCAACATGGGCTAGCCGACGATGCCACAACCAACCCATGCTAGACTTTGCCATAAGGCATGTTTGAAGTTTAGCGCTATTTGCATTGAAATCAACCAAATAGAGCTTACCCTTCAAATATCCTTTAAAGGCAATTGAGGAATCATCTCTTCTCAAGACGGTCACATCCACATTAGTAAATAAGCAATTGTAGCCCATTTCACAAAGTTGTGAGACGGACAACAAGTTATAATTTAAAGATTTAACTAGAAGAACATTGGAAATAGAATGATCATTAGAAATAGCAATTTTACCTAATCCCATTACCTCACCTTTACCATTATCACCAAACACAATGTTTTCATATTGTGACCCTTTCTCATCAAAAGATGAAAACATTTTCTTTTCTCCGGTCATGTGGTTTGTGCAACTACTATCAAGCACCCAACTTGATCCACCGGAGGTATAATCCTACAAGAGCACATTAGACTTTGTTCTTAGGCACCCAAATCCTTTTGGGTCCTTGCATGTTAGTGATTAAAACCTTCGGTACCCACACCTTCTTCTTGCTCATTTTACTGGAGTTGTGGGCACCGACAAAATGAGCAATCACTTTACCACGGTGATTTCTCTTCAACACATAGGATGCATAGTGAATGGAATAAGATGTATGATGTTGAAGATACTTCTTTGATTCTTGCTCGATCTTGATGACTTGTGTGATGGTCAATGGTTGTTTGTCATTTCCTTTGACAAAGTTAATGCATTCTTTACCTTTTACCACCACACGGTCATTTCTTTTGCACTCGTACTTATCATATCCTAGCCCTTCTTTATTTTTGTTTCCACGAGTGTTGATTGTCTTGTAGAGGGCGTCCTTGGATTGGTAAGTCTTGATGCAACCATACTTTACCAAAGCATTCAATCTCTCGTTTTCCCCTTTTAATACTTGCACAAGTTGGGAATTAGTAGAGCAAGCATTAATATCAATATTATAGCAACGAGAGCAACCATTACTAGTGGAAGGAATAGAAGCCATTGAAGAATTAATGATTGGAGAGTTGAGGTCATTAAGAGACTCAATTTGCACTTCAAGAGCTTGAAGATTGTTTTCCAAACTAATAACATTCTCTTGAAGTGATTCATTTGAACTCTTAAGGATAGTGATTGAATTGTTAGCCAAATCGAGATCTTTGGTTAGCAATTCAACTTTCTCCTTTTCCGTTGCGAGGAGCTTCTCAAAAGCAAGATTTCTCTTCTTTTCACAAATTAACAATTCTTCTTGCTTTTCAAGAGTCTCCTCTTGGCTATCTATTCTTTTCAATAGTTTATTGATTTTTGCAATGGTAGATTGATTTAAGTTGCAAAATAAAGCATCATCATCATCATCATCGCTCTCTAATTCACTATCACTACTAGGGGGTTTTGTTTTAGCCATTACCTTGCGCCCTTTAGCCATGAGACAAATAGGCGCGTCGTGGTCGGAGTCGTTGTCGCTCAATTCCCCGAATAGTGACTTTGTCGGTGGAGTGTCTTCTATGGCGAGGGTGGCGACTCCTTCATCATCGGAGTCGGTGTCGGAGTCGTTTGAATCCCATTCTTCTCCAATATGAGCCCGTCCTGAATACTTCTTCTTGTAAGTCTTGTTCTTCTTATGCGGCTCATTCTTCTTGGGCTCATTGGAATTGTTTTTCTTCTTCGGACAGTCGGCGATGAAGTGTCCAACTTCACCGCACTCATAGCAAGCTCTCTTTGTGTTTCTTCTTCCTTTTGATTTGTCGTTGTAGTTCTTCTTGTACTTGTTTGACCCATCATACTTAAGGAATTTTTTGAATTTTCTCACAAATAGGGCCAAATCTTCCTCATCTTCGCTCTCATCTTCCTCTTCATCACTTGAAGTTGATTCTTCCTTTTTGCTTGCCTTCAAAGCTATCTCCTTTGGTCTTGAGCTTGAACTTTGCTTGGCAAGATTCTTCACTTCTTTTGCTTCTTCTTCCATAAGCTCATGTGAAAGAATTCTTCCAAGCACATCATTTGGAGTGAGCCTTTTGAAATCCTTTCGCTCTCGTATAAGTGTTACGAGAGTCGAGTTCCTTGGAGCAAAGGCTCTCAACATCCTCTTCACCACAACGTGGTCCGTCATATCCTTGCTTCCAAAACCTCGGATCTTGTTTACAAGAATCATCAACCGGTCATACATTTGTTGAGGTGTCTCATCATCATTCATGATAAATCTCCCCAACTTTCCTTCAAGCAACTCGATTTTTGATTCTCGTACACTTGATGTTCCCTCGTGAGCTACTTGGAGTGTGTCCCATATTTCTTTGGCTTCTTCTAACCCATCCACTTTGTTGAACTCCTCAGGACTCAGCGCTCCAAGCAACACACTCGCGGCTTGAGAATTGCGGTGGATATTTTGTTCTTGTTGCGGTGTAAGCTCCATGTCGCCTTCCCAAGATGTCTAAACCTGTACACACAATCTTCCAAACACTAGGATGGAGAGACATTAAGTGCATTTTCATTTTGTGCCTCCGAGCGGAATAGTACGTGCCATCGAAAAATGGTGCACACCCGGACGGCACAGTAATATATGAATGAGAGGAAGCGGTATTCAACTTATCATAATTAAAAGGAATTTGCACTCCCTGCGATGATGTTGAAGTGTCACCTTCTTTGGTCTTCCCGGGAGTACCATGTCCGGCCTTGGGACTACCTTCTTCCCCCGACACGACCACCTTCAACCCGGTGTTGGCCATCACTTTTCCTTCAAGCGGTTAAGCCTTCGAGATGGTTTGGCTCTGATACCAATTGAAAAGAGGTGACAATTTGCCTAGAGGGGTGGGGGGTGAATAGGCTAATTAAAAATTTAGACAATTTAAAGCAGCGGAAAAATGAACGGATATTCCGATCTAGTATCGGAACTTCCGATATCTTCGGAACTTCCGAGATCAATTCGGAATATCCGATACACTTTGAACAAGTAGACTTAAGATTAGGACAAGCAATTTGAACTACTTGTTCTCAGGAAAAGAAATAAGCAACAAAGTAAATTCACGTGACTAAAAGACGAAAAGAGACAAGATGGAACACAATAATTTGTTTCCCGGAGTTCGGATCCTTGAGGGGATCGTACGTCTCCGTTGAGGAGGCTCCAAGGAGCCGGGTCTCTTCCAACCCTTTCCTCCCAAACCTCGGTCGCACTTGAGGCTTGGCTTCACTATTTGGTTCCTTCCCTTTCGGAGGCGGAGCCGACCTTCACAAACTTCTCACAGCGTCCCACAATCGTTGGGGGCTCGTGAGCGACGCCTAGCCATCTAGGAGTCCTTCAACCTCCAAGAGAAATAAATGCACTTGAATCTCGATCTTGGAGATGTTCTCTACTTTCTCAAGATGAATAACAACTTAGCCCTTGACTTTCAATCACACTTGACAAACTCTCACTCACTAAATGATCTCTAAGATCAAGGAGGAGAGAAAGCTCAAAGGATGCTCTAGAGAATACTCAAGAAGCTCAAGTAAATAGCCCAAGCAAGTGTGTAACCAGCAAAAGGAGTGGGAGAGGAGTATTTATAGTTTTGGTTCAAAACTAGCCATTACCCTCGCACTCAGCCACTCTTCGGAATGTCCGAAGCATACTTTGGAACATCCGAAGAGTGCAAATTTCCAGAACTTGGAAAGCTTCCAACGGTCGAAAAACTACAGACATCGGAATGTCCGATAGCAACTTCGGGACATCCGATGTCACCCAGAGAGGGAACAACAGGCATCGGAACATAAGGTGGATGCGTATGCTCGTTGTCTGAGCATAAGGTTGCTCGGTCGTTCTCCTCGGGCATTCCCCGAGGGCATTGTGTGATCGGTGGCTTTCGGGCTACCAGGGCGAGATGGTCCTCATGGTAAATAGTTCAATCCCCGACAGCTAGCCCCCGAGGCTCAAGTGGAGAACTACCTAGCCCGGGCTTCCCCTTGATCCTAAAAGACTTTGTAGGAGGGATTGGTTCCTTGCAGCGAAGCTCTACTGTAGCATCCGAGCACACCACGATCGTAGGTGGGCGTAACAAGCCATGACCGAGCTTCCGACCCGTCATGCGACCAAGACGTTGTGCTCGGGCAAAAGACTGATTGGTCGTGTCGGTTCCTTCTTCAGGAAGCGTCTTTGTAACGGTCATGCGGTTTCTCGAGAAACGTGCATTTACTGGGCAGTTTCAGCCGTAACGGACACCCGTTGCTTCGTGAAAGGTTGCGGCGACGTTAAATACGGCTTTTCACTGCCTTTTTAAACCAGAACAATGCGGGAGGTGATCTCACTTCGCGCTTTGCTCGAAACTTGCCCAAGAACCCTCATTATCGCAATCTCCACTCCCTACTGAAATGGCGCACTTCGGTGTTAGCCAAATGAACCGGAGGAGGCTCCAGGCGCTAAAAGATAAAGGTTACGTCGACCCAAACACCGCTCGAGTGCCAGACAGCGACGGAGCACCGGCGTCGCGGGAGGGAGAGATCATCTCCTATGAGCTCTTCGCCGTCAACGGGCTTCGCCTGCCTGAAAGCGAGTTCCTGGTCTCCGTGCTCGCCTTCTGTGAGTGCGAGATTTCCAACCTTAATCCAAATTCTATTCTCGCTCTGACTATCTTTTCCCATCTCTGCGAGGCGTACGTGGGCATGATGCCCACGGCCAGCCTCTTTTTTCATTTCTACTCCTCCTTCCGCACTGGCGGGAACTCCCCCGCTGGCTGCATCTACCTTCACCTTCGTACCAGTCGACCGTACGACTACCCTCTCCTTTCTCTGAAGGATTCGGTGTCGGGCTGGGCCGACCTTTGGTTCTACCAGAAGAAAGGGGAGGGAAGTCAACTAACCTATACCGGGGAGGTCGCCCCGGCCGTCGAGACTCCGCGCCCTTCCCGTGCAGCCTAAGGAGGAGCGAGTCCTTAGGGCCATCAGTGAGCTCTCCCAAATGGGGCTCACTGGTCGGGACATTGCCCGGGACTTTGTCTTCAACCGGGTGTCTCCCCTGCAGAGACGGGAGCACCCCTTCTTCGAGATAACTGGGTGGCAGGACATCACCCATGAGGCGGATGCAGGTATGCCTCTTGGTCCCCTGTTGGCATCTGCTTTGGGCCGAACAAGGCCTGGTCCCTTACGTCTTGTTTGCCTTATAACTCAGAGAATGGACTGGGTCGAGGAGAGGGTCGCCGGGATGTTCAGCGTCCCAAAGGAGAAGGAGCTGAAGCCCGATCGTCAGTTCCCCAAGAACATTTTTGACCGCGGCTATGTGGTAAGTTCCTTTGTGTGTTTCGCCGGGGAATTCCATCCTGATCTTGCCTTATTTTGCCGTGGTCGCAGGAGAAGGTCGCCCTCGAGCTTGCCATGGCGAAGGTAGAGCCAATGAGGCAAGGGGACGCCCCGACCAGAGGGACGCGCAAGAAGACGACGAGCAAGCACCGCCGAACTTCTTCCGTGGCCTCCCCCGCCAGGCGCTCCAAGCGCCAATCCTTGTCCAAGCCTTTGGTCAAGGGCCACCTGGAGTACGCTGACCGGAAGAAGGTAAGGGAGCTCAAATGGTGGTTTGCCAACTTCAACAGGAAGAAGTCGGAGCTGATGACTCGCCTGCAACAGTTGGCCGAGGAGACGAAGAAGGTCGAGGCGGCGGTCCAGTCTACCGCGAGCAAGGAGCAACTGGAGGAGCAAATCAAGATCCTCCAGGCTCGGCTTGCGCAAGTGGTCGAAGACCCCGCCGAGGAGGAGGAGGAGAAGACATTGTTCCTCTTTCTAGGAGGAGCCGAAGGTCGGCGGGCTCCACGTTGGTTCGCTCGGCCTTAACCCTGGAGGGTGCCGACATGGAGTTGATCGACCCCAGAATGGCGAGGGCCAGTGACGCGGCCCAGGAGCGGGCCGAGGCCGTCAACGAAGCTTACGATGCTGTTGTGGGCAGGGTGCCCTCGGTTCGCAGCGAGGAGTCCGAAGGCGAGGATGCTCATCTGGTGGAAGGTAACCTTCGCGCGGTCCTTCTGCTTTTTCTGCTTCTTTTGATTTTCCGAGCTAACCCCACTCCGTTTGGTGTGGGTGTGATAGCTCGCTTGTCGATTTTGGACTTCCAGCAAATGGCTAAGGAGATTGCCGACTCTGCAGTTGACGCTGAGCTCGAGCGCATCATCGACTTGGTGATGTTCGAGGACCTGGAGGAGCCACTTCAGGCAGGTTCCCCGGAGGCCACCGAACACCGACAAGAGGCCACCGATCTTCCTCTAGTTGAAGATGAGCAGCGTCCCTAGGGGGTCGAGCGCTCTAAGTCCATGGCCCTGGTCCCTTATGAGGGGACTGGCACGACGCTGAGCACGAAGGCAACCCGGGAGGCAAGTCCCGAGGCTCAGGAGGTGGCGGCCTCCGACCAACTGCCTTCGACCGGAGATCCGAGCACAGATCCTAGCCCGGAGGTCGTTCGGGAGACCATCTCCGAGGCGCAGCCCCCGGGCATGGAGACCGGGCCAAAGGAAGAGCTTCCCCAGCCAAGCCCTTCCTTGGGGCCCGCCCAAGGGGAGGACGACCAGGATTTGCAAGCCTTAAGGGAAGAGCATCCTCAAGGAGAGCAAGTTTTGGGACGGGAGGCCGCTCTCGCCTTGCCGGGTGCATCGGATGCTCAGGAGGAGCACGCCCCCAGTCCGAGCGGAGCGCATGATCGGGGCGAGGGTGAGGAAGATTGGGTTAACCCATTCTTCCGGGCTGGCGTGACTGACCGCCAACGGCTCCAAGACAAGTTGGTCAGCCGGGCCCTCCTGGTGAGTTTCCTTCTGTTGGTGTTTCGCCCTTTCTTCCACGACCGAATCTTTAAGGTGGTTTGTGCTTTCTCCTTTGTAGTTTGCTGCTAAGGCCATGGAGGATATCGACGCTTCTACCGTCTCTACGGAGGAGTACTGGAAATATCACAGCGAGCAGGACGTCAAGATCGCCGACCTCGAGCGCCGCATTTCTAAAACGCGGGCAGCTGACCAAAGGGAGCTGGACCTTGTGAAGAAGTTTGGCGCCGAGCTTTAGGACCAACTCTCCCAGAGTGAAACGGCGAGGGCCACCTTGGAACTCAAACGCGCAGACCTCGAGGGAGATTTGAGGCAACTGAGGCAGGAGGTCCCCGACCTGCGCTGTGCCGTGCAAGCAGCTTGGGAGCATGAAGACGCTCAACTCAGCGAGGTACAGCGCCTCCGAGATAGTGCTGCCGAAGGCCGCGCAGCTCGAAGGAAAGTCTTGGACCTCGAGGCCGAGCTAGACTCGGTTAGAGAAGAACTCGCTATCCTCCAGGCCGAACGTCGGGGCAACCCATAGATGTACCCTCCCTTTTCTTTTGTGAAGTGACGATCAACGACTTTAAAAATAGAAATCTTGATTTCGTCTTTCTTCCTGCCTTCGTTCTGGATGCTTTTGAAATGTTTGAAGGTCGTCCTGTAGAATAAAGGAGGCAAGATCGGGAGAGAACACACTTCGAGAAGAAGAGCTTGAAAACCGTAGTTTTTTCCTAAAAAGACACGATTGTTCGTCTATACTAGCCCCCGCTATGGACAAAGGTCATGCACCTGAGTTGCGAGCACAGGTTTGTTCATAGGAGAGTTAGATAAAAGTTTCGCGCGTGACCCTTCGCACACGGCGGAGCACTCTTATGCACGTGTCGTGCACCTGAGTTGCGAGCACGGGCCGAGTAGCGAAAGAAACATACGCGCGTGGCTCTATCTTTCCCCGCACGTCCAAGCCATGCCCCTAGTTTGCGAGCGTATTTACACATGTGGTTAGGGATAAATGGGCCTTACGCCGACAATGCATGTGCTGGCCCAACGTGCCTAGGTCGGACCCGAGCCTGAGGCCAACCCAAGGGTATCTGTGTGCGACCGTGTCATGCAGCGAAGAGCTACTGCGGATGGTGATCGGCTTATGTAGACAACCTTTGGGCATTCGGGCTTGGCGAGACAGTGGTTGGCGCACATGCATCATTGATTGTGCTCGTTTGCCGAATTTTAGAGAATTAAAGTGAAGCGTTCGTTCTAGCCTTTGTCCTACCCATTCGATCCTTGAGAATGTGAGCAAAAGTGTGCCGATGTGCGAGACTTGGTCGGCTTACTAGCGAGCAAGTACTGTAATTCACACATGTTTTAGAAAGAATGGGAGGGACAGTGCGGTGAAAGAACCGAATTTTACTTAGAAACAACACTGACGGCGGAAAAAAGATGCTTTGGATTGAAAAATACTTAAACATGGAACTTACGTAACTGGTCAACGTTCTAGGTGCTGGCGAGCACTCGTCCATCCCCCATCGCTAGGCGAACAGCCCCCGGGCGTGTTGTGGATACGACCGTGTAAGGTCCCTCCCATCTGGGGGTTAGCTTGTTGGCTTTCGACAGGTCCTGAACTCGGCATAAGACCAGGTCACCAACTTGCAGGGTCCTTGGCCGAACCGACTTGGCCGCGTGCCTACGAAGCGCCTGTAGGTAAACTGCGGATCGGAGTAACACCCGTTCTCGTGTTGCCTCTGCGAGGTCTAGGTCGACGAGCCGCTCGATCTTTTGGTCGACAGAGTCGACCAGTTGCACCCTCGGGGAACCCAGCACAATTTCTACAGGCAAGATGGCCTCTGCACCGTAGACAAGTTGGAACGGGGTTTCACCCGTAGCTCGACTTGTCGTGGTGCGAATCGACCAAAGGACAGAAGGAAGCTCGTCCACCCACCCCTACTTGTTCTGGTTGAGTTTCTTAAAGACCCTCTTTTTTATTCCTTGAATTATTTGCCTGTTTGCTCGTTCGGCTGCCCCATTGCTCTGTGGATGTGCCACAGAGGCGAAGCAAACCTTGGTTCCGACCTCCTCGCAGTAAGCTTGAAACAGTTCACTGGTGAAATGAGTTCCGTTGTCTGTGATGAGGCGGTTAGGTATTCCGAACCGTGTTACCACATTGTTCCGAAAGAACCTCTTGGCCGCTTGGGCTGAGATGGTTGACACGGGCTCGGCCTCTATCCACTTGGTGAAAGTGTCAATGGCCACGAGCAAGTACTTGCAGCCCTTCCGACCTCGGGGAAAAGGTTCGAGGATATCAAGACCCCAGGTCAAAAATGGCCACTAAAGTAGAATAGTTTGGAGCTCATATGCCGGTTGATGGACCTTGCGAGCATGAAACTGGCATGCTCGGCAAGTCGTCACGATCGTCCGGGCATCCACCAAGGCCGTTGGCCAATAGTAACCCAACCGGAAGGCTTTGCTCACGAGCGTTCGGAACGATGAATGAGCTCCACACATTCCTTCATGGATGTCACGAAGAAGGTACTGGCCCTCCTCCTGAGAGATACATTTGGAGAGGACTCCTAATGCACCTTTACGGCATAGGTCGCCTTCGATCAGTCTGTATTGAGAAGATCGCCTTGTAAGCCGGGAACACTTGGCTTCTTCCTCGGGCAGTGTCCCATGCACGAGGTACTGGACGAATGGCATCATCCAACTTGCGCCTTGCTCGAGGATAGAGATCATACCGCCGGTCTCTGGTGCCTCCTCTACAGAGGGAATGGAGGGCTTATGTAGGTGCTCAACGAGCACCCCCGCCGGAGCGGTAGTTTGGGAGGAACCGACCTTGGATAGTTGGTCGGCCAGGGTATTGTGCTTCCTGGGAACGTAGAGCACTTCGAAATTCTTGAAGTACGTCTCCATCTTCCTTACTTCGACCAGGTAAAGCGCCATTGAGGTATCGGAACACTGATACTCCTTGTTGACCTGGTTCACGACCAACTGTGAATCACCCTTCACAGTAAGCCGTTAGACTCCGAGCGATTTGCATGCTCGTAGTTCGGCCAAGAGGCCTTCGTATTCTGCCATGTTGTTGGTCGCAACGAAGTGCAACTGAATGACATACTGGAGCTGTTCTCCCTCCAGGGAGACCAACACGACACCAGCCCCCGAGCGTCCGTACGCTCGGGACCCATCAAAATACATGGTCCAGCGATCCTCTTTGGTTCTGGCGGGCTTATGTGCTGGTGGAGCCGGAGCTGTCCATTCTGCGACAAAGTCTGCCAATACCTGGGATTTGATCGTCGTGTAGGCCGAGAATTGTATGTCAAACTCGGCGAGTTCCATGGCCCACTTTGCTATGCGACCACTGGCATCTTGGTTTCTCAGGATCTCCCTGAGTGGGAAACTGGTTGGAACCACGATTTTGTGGGCTTGGAAGTAATGGCGTAGCTTTCTGGAAGCTATGAGCAGTGAGTACAAGAGCTTCTGAACCTCAGGGTAACGCTCCCTTGGCCCATGCAGTACTTCACTAACATAATAGATAGGTCATTGAACCCCATCCCTTTCCACCGCCAGTACCGCACTTACGGCTTGCGGGGTTGCTGCTAAGTATAGCAGCAGTGCCTCTCCCGCCTTGGGGATGACCAGGATGGGTGACTTGGACAGGTACTGCTTTAGCTCTTCAAACGAGCGGTCAGCTTCTTCTGTCCAGGTGAAGCCATCGTGCTTGCGCATGGCTTTGAAGAACGGTAACCCTCGCTCCCCTAATCGTGAAATGAAGCGGCTCAGAGCAGCCATCCGACCGGTTAGGGCCTATACTTCTTTCACATATGTGGGAGGCCTCATATTTTCGATGGCCTCGATTTTTTCTGGATTTGCTCCAATGCCCTGTGGACCGACCATGTAGCCAAGCACTGTGAAATCATGTGCTGAAAAATTGGCTTAGAATTGAATTTGCAAAATGTGTTTGTTCATGTGTTTTGACAATTTGACAAGAAACAGTAAATTTCGTTTTGGCGCCGGACCAAACTTAAAGAAAACAGTAAGTTTCACATCTACGACGGACCAAATTTGTTGGTCTGTCGTAAACATGCTTTGGCAACCTCATTTTCCCATGTACGACAAACCAAGTTTTTTGGTCTGTTGTAAACATGAATCTGAGTCCTTTTGCGCCGAATCGATTTTGTGTACGACGGACCAAGTTTTTGGGTCTGTCGTGCACATGTTCTTGAGCTCTTGTGCCAAACTCAATTTTCCAAGAAAATAGCAGTCAGCGCATGTACGACGGACCAAGTTTTTGGAGTGCATGCGTGGACGTGCTTTTGAGATCATGAGCCGGACTCAATTTTCCAAGAAACCAGTAAGTTTCGCATGTACGACGGACTGATTTCTTTAGTCTGTCGTGAACGTGTTTTCGCCGGAATGATTTCTTCTTGAAACCGAGACTTTCACTTGTACACCGGACCGATTTTGTTGGTCCGTTGTGAATGGTTTTTTGAGTAACTTTTTCATGTGTACGCCGGACCATATTTTTTGGTCCGTCGTGAATGCGTTTTTGCTCGATTAGGGTTTTGAGCAAAATTGGAATTGTGTTTGATTTGTTTTTGAGATTATGAAATTTGTGAGAATTTCATGATGCTTGAAGTGGACTTTATGCAATGCTCGTGTGAGTATTTGCATGGATTGATGTGAGTCAAGTCGTGGACTTGTGCTCGGAATTGTTTTGTGGTTTGTTCATGTGCAGGTATTGCTCGAAGACGAACGTGGTCGATGACAGGACCGGAACTAGGTTCATGGAGGAGCTGAGGTTCGGGACTAGGTTCAGGGAGGAACTGAGGTTTTGGTGGTCAAGGATGTCATGCGGGACGTTCGGGCTAAGAGAATGGTGCACATGAAGAATGGTTAGTCACGTGAGAATGGCAGGAGGTCATTCGCGTGCAAAGTGTTAGTCACGTGAGTATGGCAGGTGGCCATACGCGTGCAAAGTGTTAGTCACGTGAGTATGGTAGGGTTGCCATACGCGTGCAAGAGTTGTACTCGGCCAGGTTGGGCCAAGAGGAGTTGTATACATACTCCTTCTAGATTAGGAATTGTATTCAGAACTCCTTGTGTTTTGCTCATTTAAATAGGAGGGGTGTCTCCTGTTGAAGGGCATCAAACGGAGCTGAGCGCATTGAGAGCCTCAAACTCAGTTTTAGGGTTTGTACTCTTTTGATGAGAGTACTTTAGACAAAAGAAATAAAGATCAATTCTTCTAGATCCTTGCGTACTCTGAATGCTGCGTTGCTCTGATGTTTCCTGTTTTGGTTCTTGTTTGCATGCTTGTTCTTTTCTAGATTGGTTTTTGTTCTTTGAGTTTTATCTTGATTTGATCCATCAAAACATTTCTAGAGAATTAATTTAGGGTTTCTCTAAGTTTAGTTGATTAAACTTTTGTCGTTTCTGTTAAACCTTCAAGTTTACGTTAGATCAATTCTCGTCATCTTCTGTCACAGCAAGCTTACGAGCTTCATAACTTTTGATCCGTAAGTCCGATCGAGCTGATTCTTTTTGGGTTCGATTCGTATTGGAATCTAGTTTCTCATGTCCAAATTTCAGATCAATCTAACGGTTGGATCTCTGGGAATACTCGTTTTACCGATCCTCTATCATTCTATTTTTGTCGAAAAAGAGGCAATTATTTGGTTCTGTTTTGGGGTGAACTTTTAATAGATCAAGAATTTGGTTTTAGCTTCCGCACAATCATTCACCCCCCTCTGATTGCTATATTCGTATACTTCGATCCTACAAGCACCTTGCCGGCTTTTACACCGAAAATGCATTTTTCAAGGTTCAACTTTATTCAATGCTTGTTGAGGTTACAAAATATTTCTTCTAAGTCGGCGACATGACTTGAAGCGTGCTTGCTTTTGATGACTATGTCGTCCACATAGACCTCTAAGTTCCAACCTATTTGATCCGAAAAGGTTTTCTGCATGAGGCGCTGAAAAGTTGCTCCAGCGTTTCTGAGACCGAAGGACATGGTCGTGTAGCAGAATGTACCAAACGGAGTGATGAAGGAGGTCTTTTCTTCATCTTCAGGTGATACGCTGATCTAACGGTATCCCGAATAAGCATCCTGGAAGCTCATTATCTAGGACTCTGCTGTTGCATCGACCAACTGGTCTATACGAGGCAGTGGGTAGTTGTTTTTTGGGCAAGCGGCGTTTAGGCCTGTGTGGTCAACAAACATGTGCCACTTGCCCCCCTTCTTCCTGACAATGACCGGATTGTCCAGCCATTCTGAATGCTCGACTTCTCTGATGAAGCCGGCCTTGAGGAGCTTGTCGAGCTCGTCCCGGATGATCGCCTGCTTTTCTGGGGAAAATCGTCTGAGTTTTTGTCGCACTAGCTTTTTATCAGGCTGAACCGCTATCCTGTGCTCGATCACCTTCCTTGGGACTCCGGGCATGTCGGATGGTTCCCAGGCGAACGCATCCGAATTTTCTCGGAGGAAGGTGATGAGCTCGAGTTCCTATTTGGGATCTAAAAAAGATCCCAAATGTACGACCTTGGTGGGTTCCGACTCGTTGAGTGGAACGGCCTTGGTCTCTCCTCCGGGCTGGAGGACAATTTTAGGGCGGGAGTGCTTCGGCTCTTGGTCGGAACCACGCGTGGGCAATTGGCCGACCATGTCCAGCGCCCTTTCATCGCAATTTAATGCGAACTTATGGCTCCCCCTTACGGTTATGACCCCATTAGGTCCAGGAACCTTCGGGCATTGGTACGCATGATGCGTGGTGGCCATGAATTTGGCCAGAGCCGGCCTGCCGAGAATAGCGTTGTAAGACGACTCAAAGTCGACCACTTCAAAGGTGACCATTTCTGTGCGGAAGTTGCTCGGGCTTCCGAAGGTCACGGGCAAAATGACTTGGCCTAAAGGCTTGATTGAGGTGCCCGGGACTATCCCAAAGAAGGGGATCGCTACGCTCTTGATCTTGGAACGAGGGATCTGCATCTCGTCCAAGACCTTGGCGGAGATTAGATCTAGGGAGCTCCAGGAATCTATGAGCACTCGGCCCACAACAGTGTTGCTGATGGTCGGGCTCACGACCATTGGGAGCTTCTGTGGCTTGGTCATTCCAAGGGGACAATCATCCTTGGAGAATGTAAGGAGCAGCTCGGACCACTTGAGCTGCTGCACGGGGGGTTTACCCTGGGTGACGTGGTGTACTTCCCGCACGGCATCCTTTAGATCTCGACGAGATTTGTAGGCGGAGGAGCCCCTGAATATGACCGCGATGTGGTTTTGGGGCTCCTGGTACTCCATGTTGTCGTCTCTGTCCCCAGCGGGCTGCTTACCTTTGTCGTTTTCCACTTGCTCCGGGAGTGATGGCATGGGACCTTTGCCACTGTAGAACTGCTCCATGCGGTAGGTCCATGTCCGGTAGTTCTGTAGGTCGTGTCCGTACGCCTGGTGGAGCAGACAATAGAGGCCGCTCTGATGTGTCGCCTGATCACCTCGGTTTCGGTCGTTGCGAAGCCGAAGTTGTTGTCCTCTGCCCCGAGCATTGAACCCCTGGCACTGTGGCTGGGATGCTCGAGGCTGTTGCTGCTCCACCGCGGCGACCATACCTGGCGAGGGTTGTGTCTTTTTCTTCTTCTTGATCTTCTTGTCCACGGAATTCGAACCTTTCTTGCTGGTGGAGACCTCTAATCCGGGCTGAGGCGGTGCTTTCCTTCGTCTAGCATTTTCTTCCACTGGACGGCTTCGTCGGCGTTGGCGTACTAGTCGGCCATACAGAAGAGCTCGTTGGCCGTCAAGTCCGGGTGGATCTCCAGGTCCTGTGTGAAGCGAACGTCCCGTACTCCAAATTTGAAGGCTCGGACAACAGCCTCGTCCGATATGTTCGGGATCGAGTTTCGGACTTGGATGAACCTCTGGACAAACTGTCGCAGAGTTTCACCCTCCGTTTGGATCAGGCGCTCGAGGTCGCGCTCTTTCCCTGGACGAATGTAACAACTCTGAAAGTTTGCTCGGAGCGCCGCACTGAGCTGCCTCCAAGATCGTATGGACCCTTCTTTCTAATTGAAGAGCCAGGTACGAGCGGCCCCGTCCAAGACCGTTGGGAGGTAATTTGCCATTACTCCCTCATCGCCCCAAGCGGCCAGGACCGCGGTGGTGTAAATTGAGAGAAACTCATCCAGGTTCTTGTTTGGCCATGTGACATTCCGAAGGGAGCTTGTGAAGGCCCTACATCCGAAGTTTGAGCTCTCGCGGTGGTTTCTTTGGCCACGAAGGTCGTCACGAGCATCCCCCGTCCATCGCCCACTGTGCTGACCAAGTCGGGAGAAGACCTCACGAGGTCGGCGCGTTGGTGAGCGCTCGATCGTAGAGCGTTCAGAGCGCTCGTAGTCCGAGTGGACGTGCGCGAGATGCCCCGAGGCCGATTGGGGATTACTCCGAGGGTTCCTGTGGACCAGGTTGATCGTCTGGAACACCTCCCGTGCATGGCTCCGAGACTCGTCCCTGTGCGATTGGGCGAGAGTGTGCTCTCGATGGCCCCGGGAAACACTCCGAGTGGCCCGATCATGAGACGGGTTCGAGACTTTCAGGTCTGCGGTGAGCCTTTCTAAATCCTCGGCCACGACCATACCAAACACTTCCAAGTCTACTTGGTCGGGAAAGTTGCGGAGGTCGCGCATGACCGCCGCTAAAGCCTGCAGACACTCTCAGTTCTGGAGGACAGGTGGCGGAGAACTCTGGCGGCGCTCGAGGACGCGGTCAGGGGTGCGACACTCGTGAGAGTTTCCTCGGGAGGAATTTCTCTCCCTAGAAGTGTGCCTTTCTCGCGCACGGCGACGAATGCTCACCAAGGTCCTGCCCAGGGATGCCTCCAGGTGGTGCCTAGCTGCTTCATAGCGATCATGCTTAGCAACCTCCGAGGATTCCACCTCGGGTTCGACACGGCTCCCGGCCATGTTAACATCGCGAAAATGAGACGAGTGGGAGGGAGACATCATCGTATCTCCTTGAGACGCTGTTTCGCGATCGAACTCGGTATGATCTGGTATATCCAGACCATCTGTAACACCCCAAAATTTTGCCTTTCTTAAATTCATGCGTGATTTGGCACTTTGGTGAATTTTTGGAATTTTCTGGAATTTATTTGGATTTATTTGGAATTTATTTGAATTTATTCCATTTTGAAATAATTAAAGGATTAAACTTTGCAAATAAAATTTTGTTGGAAATATTTTATTTGAGTCCCAAATACCCTAATATATTTTCCAGAATTGTTCTGGTATTTTTCTGAGTATTTTGCTATTTTTATTGAATTAATTGAATTATCGGGAATTATTTTAATTATTAAATCATTGGAAAATGCGAGTGGGTTTGTATCTTGTTCATCCGATCGAGCCCGAGTCGGACTCGAGTTCGAGTCCGACCGAACCCGACCGAGCCAGTTGACTCAACCAAACCCGTTCTTAACCTTGATCGATCCCGACCGTTGGATCGGGATCCAACGGTCCGATTAGATCAGACGGTTCGAGCCCGAGTCCGGCCGACTTCTTCGTGAGCAATCGCGGCGCTCATCGCGACACGTGGGCGGTTCCCGACCATCGTCTCCGCTCCGACTCGGCCGGAAAGCTCGCCGTGGCCAAAGCGGGACACGGCTAGGGTTCCGATTTGCGCGCACGCCGAGGCCGTATTTAAGGCCCGGACCGGCCCCCGAGGTTGCCCTCTCCCATGCGCCCCGTTTGCCCTAGCTAATAGAGCTCAAGCCGCCGCCAAGCCGTGCCGATTGCTCGCCGAAGTTGGACGGAGCCGCTACGGTTTCCTCGTCTTCTCGACCGATAGCCCTTGTCCGCCGTGTTGAAGCCAGTGTTCGGAACCCCCAAGACAAGGCGCACTGCGGACATCTCGATCACGCCGAGAACGCCCGTAGCGCCGCGCCCGTGGTCATCTTCCCTGGCGCCGGCAACCCAGCCCTGCCGTGACTCCATCTCCGTCCACGAGCTCCGTGCACCGTTGGATCTTCATCGGACGATCACGGTGAGTCCACGTTCCCCCGAAACTTTGGAAAACCAGATCGGATCTGGACCGTTGGATCAAGATCCGACGGCCCACGATCGCCACGTGCTAGAAACTGCGTTAACTTAGGGTAGATCTAGACCGTTGGATCTAGATCCAACGGCCGTGATCATGCCACGTAGCCGTCGCCGCGCCGTGCGTTGCGTCAGCATCGACCGCCGCCCGCGTGCGGCGGCCGAGCCTGGCGTGATTGCGGCGTCATCGACATGTGGGGCCGCATGTCGTTGTCTCGCCCGAGCCGCGTGCACGTGACTCCATCGGGTGGGACCCGCGTGTCGGCCGAACCGAGCCGTGGGACCGGGTCCACGGTGGACCCGAGCCGAGCGTGGACCACGTCCATGGATCGGCCGACGCCGTCAGGCCAATCGAGGCTGACACGTGTCCTGCCGACGCAATAATTAATTTCCGAAAAAGAAAATGATTTATTAATTCGAAATAATGATTTCAGATTTGATTCAAACTTCAAACGCTTATAACTTTTGCGTTTCAACTCCGATTTGAGTGATTCAAATTTCTAAATTTGTATAAAATTGAGGTCTACCTAAATATGAATTTTATTTAATTTTTGGACTAAAGTTTTTCTCTGTAAAATTATTTAATTGATTATTAAAACTTTGAATAATCATAACTTTTGCGTTTTAACTCCAAATTTGACGATTCCTATTTCTAAAAATTCATAAAATTATGTTCTCTCTGTTTATGGATTTTATTTGGATGTTTGGACACTTTTTGCCTATTGTTTATTCGTGTATTTGCTATTTGCACGCTTTACGAGTAGACGTTGAAGTGCCGGAAGGATTCGAAGGAGAAGTATTGACTCAGGATCCAACTCAAGACCAAGAACAAGTACTTTTTGAAGGCAAGTTGTGCTTTGACCATGTTGATCCTATTTCGAAATCTATTTTGATTTAAACTATTGCATGCTAGTTCAATTAGAAAAATACTTTATTTAAATATGGGGGTTAGATAAATACCAATTTGTCAGATGACACCTTGATTACTTAAGTATGTGCCATGACCCTTGTCACCCTAGTTGTGGTTTACTAGTTGGACATTATTAACTTGCCAACATGGGTTTAGACCGTTGTAGTAAATCGCTTAGACTCGCTACGTGCTCATGACATGATTTTGGACAAACAAATGTTAACATTGACTTAATGATATATTGAACCTGTTTTGGAAAGGTATCATGTGATGTTGATGGCACGTGGTGCATGGTAATCAACTGGGGTTTGATAAATAGTTTTTTTTTGACCGGGGCATGTGGCAAGAATAATCAGTGGGCAGTAGGCATTGGGAATGTTGATTTGGTTCTTCGGGTAGTCTTGCCCTGGTCACCCTAAGGACTTAACCTTGCAAGCCTTTGAACTGGGTCTAACGTGCAACCACATGTCTGTAATGGGACGGACCTAGTTGACTAAGTTGCTAATAACGCACTGTGGGACCTCGGGAGGTCAACTACACCCTTTGTGTAAGTTGTGCGGGGAGCGTCTGGGTGAGGCCAGGTACCCATCTAACGGTTGATTGGCCTAAACTTCGCCTTAGCTAAGGGAAGGGTTAGTGTGCAATAACCGGGGAGGACCACTTGTATTGTTAGAAGTTTCCGAAAGACTTTGTTACAGGAACTCGCCTTTGTGGTGTTTGACTGTATCTTGTGGGTAAAGTGCATAACCTCTGCAGAGTGTAGAATCTATTCGAATAGCCGTGTCCGCGGTATTGGACATCGCTCGGGAATTACAGTCAAGGGTTAGATTTTCTCAAAAATAACTTGGTTTGGAGAGGTTGGGTTGAATTAATAATGATGTTGATGGAAATGTGGATTAGGATGGGAAAGATGTTTATGAAACTCCTTGAAAAGTTATTTATGCTTTACTTGTTTCTACTGCTTTCGAATCTACTTATACTACTTGTCAAATGCTGTCTACTGCAAATATACCTTGAGCTATTCCTTTGTATTAAGCCATGCATGTAGTATATTAGCTGCATTCTGTGCATGACTTGCTGAGTACCAAGTACTCACCCTTGCCACAATACAACACCAGTTGAAGAGGAGACTGCACAAGCTTTGGAGGAGGAGCTCCAAGAGGATCCGTCTACTTAGGGAAGCGAGCCCAGTCAGTTGCCTGTGGTATACTGGATGGCGCCACGAAGTTATTTGATTTTCCGCTGCTACTATTTCTCTCTTAATAAGTATCGCCCTGCGAGGCGTACATTTGTGACTTGGCCATAAGGTCAAGTAACCAGTTTGCTTAATTAAATAAAAGTACTTTATTAGTATCGAATGGTATGATTGTGATATTTACCGATGTTAAGACTGTGTGCACTAGCGCGTTCCTGGACTAGTGTTGAATACACAGAGGGTCCGGATTTGCAAATTCGGGGTCCCGACACCATCATAGAGCCTGTCATAGTCATCCTCATTATCAACGAGGGCAATGCGCGGAGAACAAAGGGTCCATCGTCGCACTTTAGACCCTGGGGTAAGGCTCCTGGGCTCGGTGTGGCCTGCTGGATCGGTCACACCGACCACACCGTCGCTGGCGTAGTACATGTCATCATCCTCAACATCGTTGAAGGCACAGAGACTCCGAGTATCTCCTGAATTTGACATCCTCGGGGATTCCTCTTGAACGGAGATCACGTTGTCGATCCCCACGGACGGCGCCAGCTGTCGACGATTGGAGAACGGGCTCCCGCCGAGCTTACTTGTTGAATGAGGGATCAACAGGGGCCCCTTCGCTCGAGAGGGGAGTTAGCGTCCTAGCAATGCTCAGATGGTCGGGGACACACGGTGTTTATCCTGGTTTGGGCCTCTCACCGCGGAGATAATAACCCTAATCCAGTACATTTGGTTTGAGTTCTGTAAAGATGCGTACACTATTTTTTTCCTTTGTTTTCCACAGGGGTCAGGAGGGTTTAAATACAAGGCCCTGAGTCGTGTACATGGTAACTGCCCCCTATAATTACGCCATGCTTCCATATCTTCCGCACCCATGATCCGGAGTCCTTGAATCGCGCCTCGTTTTGAATTTCTGGCGCACCTACCCTGGATCTTCGGCGGATTGGTTGCCACTTTCCTTCCTGGTGATTTGACCGAGCCCCCCGACCATCCACCCGAGCATCCGCTAGGCTTATTCGAGCATGGTTGCTCGTACCTGCCCAGCGTGCTCGCAGACGAGCATTTGGTACTTAATAGGTGGATGCGTATGCTCATTGTCCGAGCATAAGGTTGCTCGGTAGTTCTCCTCGGGCATTCCCTGAGGGCATTATGTGATCGGTGGCTTTCGGGCTGCTAGGGCGAGATGGTCCTCATCGTAAATACTTCAATCCCCGACAATAATCTAGCTCAATGAGTTAACCATCACAACTAAGGAAGGGTATGACATTGAATCAATGAGTGATGGTAAGTGATGTTGTGTATCTAGCTCCCTTTCCCACATGTCGGATTCAAGGTACCTAAAAAATATCAAAAAACAACAAGCGTGAGTTCATCACTCAGCAAAGTGTATTGCAATGGAATAGAGCAACAACAATAATCAATAACATCTTTATTTCATATCATATCACATCATCATAAGCATCTCATAACTCATCTTCATAAACATCTCATAATTCATCTTCATAAACATCTCATAACATCTCCAATCATGCAATGCAATGCACATGTCTCTTTTCTAAACACATACCGGTATTGCCGAGTGCACACCCGTCGGTGTGCACCCTCTTTCCCTTCCATCCTGTGGAGGGTGCCTACTCTTACTGACTCGCTCCCATTCACAACCGTGGATGGGACTACGAGGTAGGTCTTTCGTGTTCACTATACGTGAACATAGAGGCCTACATCAAAATGGGTCGCCTCTTCCATTATGAATGCACATATGTCATAAACATGTATGAACTTACATAAGTACTCAATATGACAATTGTATAGCCAATATCAAATCATGTTCATCATATCACAAGCAAGGAGCAACGTGGCAATTAATTACATCATGAATTCAAATTGCATTTCGACAACTCTAAATGGCCACCCAAGCCCAAAACCATTCCAATACACTTGCCTTCAACCTCGTGCGACGGAGTGGCGAGATATTGAGGGCACTCCCGCGGTCACACCACCTGCACATAGGTACAATACACTCAAAACATGCTCACAAAGCAATACAAGGACTATCATCTACATCTACTTCGCAACCTACTCCCAAAACTCAAAAAAATGGAGAATCTGTTCTACGGGACAGCGGGCTTCCAACAAACATAACTTGAGTTCTACAACTCCAAATAAGGGAAACGAGTACATTTTATCGAAGCTTAGGAGATTTTACAACTTTTTATAAGTATTTGCGAAGACTGATTCAGCCTTTAAAGTACTATAATCTACAGTTGAACACAATCTGTCCCAATCACATCACAGATTGGACAGCGTTTGGTAAAACAGCCATAAATTTTAAACGGCTAAACGAAATTTAACTTTCTTGGTGTCCAATTAAATTTAATTGGATTATCTACAACTTTTGTAACTGCCGGCCGACCAGGAAACGCATCTAAAGTCCTCAAATCTGCGCTCGAAGTTGGCTCTGTAATCTGGCCGAGAGCAGCACGCGAAACAGATCTACAATCACTTTAGTCCCCTCTAACGAAAGCACCTAATTGGGGGTTTTAGACATGGATTCTCTCATCTAACAACACCTATATCTCCACAAATTAACCACAATTTGTTACCTCTTCTTGGAGATTTGAACAGACGACGAACACCTTACTCCTCCTGGCCGCTCCTTCCATCCGATCCGCAGCGATTCACTGGAGTTCTCTGGACGAACGATCCTCCACACGGGGCAGCGACGATCACCGGGGAACGAGAAGGAGAGGGTGGCTACGTGGGGGTGAGAGAGTGGCGGCTAGGAGAGGGAAACCCTGGAGGGCAAAAGGGAAAAAGAGAGGGGGCGCATGGGCCTTGGGGGGGCGGCCGGCCCAAAGGGGGAAGAAAGGGGGGCACATGGGCCTAGGATGGCTTCCTCTCCCTCTCCACTTGGGACGAAAACCTCCCCCTGTAGGCCCAGAACAAAGCTCCCTAAGGCCCAAGCTCTCCTGGAAAGGCCCAAACACCCCGAAAAACCGTAAACGCAACATAAAGTCGTACCGTAATGCCAAAATCTATAATGTCACATTCCGTAATATCACATTCTCTCCCCCTTAACAGGATTCGACCTCGAATCCGTGACACGCCAACTCTAAAACAAAGTCCACAAGGGACTCAACTTCTTTGCAAACTCAAAACACCCACGCAAAGGCTCAAATAGTAGCAACGATAAACCAACCCTCCAAGTCCAATTATTGACAAGAGTGACTTAACTTAGCTCAAATAAATGTATCCTCTCACGATTCCTCATTCACTTCAATTCACTAAAATTTGTAAGGGACAATATCCCCTAGCAAACTGGATTCCAAAGAATTTCCCGAACCAGGAATCTCACACGATTTTTCTCAGCGTTCAACCTCAATACCTTCACTTAAGGACTCAGTCATAATAATGGATATGCCACACTTCCATATCTAACATACCATACCACTATCTTATGAATCAGTCTAACATACTCCGACTAGACTTTCCTTTAGCACTAATACAAGCTATACTTTTTTTCGATTATTCTTCTCAACAGAAGAGGGTATTAACTTGTAAACTCAACAGAACTCTAATCTCCTCTTTCTACCACTCTATCATGATTCATCAAACGCAAGATGACACAATCATCACGAGACACATCCATTTAACAAGCATTTACCTTAATCAACTAATGCCCTCGAAAGAATTTGCTCAAAAGTGGCAAAATTTTCTATTACAATCACAAACTACATTATATTTTCATCCTATCCTCTCCTAGGCATTCCTCACACCCAGAGACAACTAGCCAAGACAATGTTCACAACAGAACATTTTATCTCACAGTTTCTATAATATTTACTACCACCAAACGATACTCTCAACAAAATTTGAACCACGACATCAACAACCTCCATCATAATCTACTCTTATACCACTAATGTCCAGCACCTAGCCCAAGCCAGAACCGTAGAACTTTACAAAACCACAGTTGATGCTTTTCCCAAAAGAGTGTCGCCCTCACAATTTTTTCACGCAAACAACCAAACTCAAGAGTATAAACCTTGATTATACTCAACAATAACCCGTGGACATTCATATTCTCACTCCCATCTATAGAGGAAAAGAAGTACAATTCTTTTGAACCCAAGAAGACCACATAAAATAACTCGAACCCCAAAGCGCTAAAAACCACTTTGGAAAAAATTCGACAATATCCAAAGGACATTCATCATTTTTTTTCTAAGCCAAAACGCAAAGGAAACACAAATCTCTTACACCACAGCCAAAAAAATACCAGAAATTACTTTTTCCTTCTTTTCATGCAAGAAAACAATGGAAATCCCAACTCATGACATGAATGCAAACTTTTCAAGAGCACTCCGGATTAGTCATATATCCATATATGACTTTCTCACTGACCTGGATCATCAACTCTTTTATGGTTATATATATATATACATATAAACGATGTCATGTTTTCTTTTCACAGTTCATTCATCATGTAATAACAATACCGAATAATCATTCACAAAGAGACTTCATTCTCTTTATCACATGATTGAAACACAAATAACGTCGATGATTGCACTAATTCATATAGATTAGGATGACAGCATAGTTAACAGTAAACACCACAGCGCATCACAACCCGACAATAATTGCGAGCTAAACTTGCAACACATCGCATTTCAACCAAAATCAACATTTTGGAAGAGAACATCAATTCTCCAGTCAAACATCTGCACCCACAACCGCCACAAATTCTCCCGAAGAGAAAGGGAAACACATTCCCAGGAGAAAATAGTTTACCAATAAAATTCACTTATGAAACATTCATAAGATCCACCTTTTGAAGCACTCGTAAACACCACACACATTTGCCAAATAAATCTAACTCTAGTCACAACAGAGTTACAAACTAAGTGCTTAACTCAAGGGTTTCCAACACAACCCACCATGTCCATTTGCTCCCTTTAAATATGGTCTCTAGAGATAATTCAGTTGAACGCGAAAGAGCGCGTCCCACTCAAATTCTTTTGGGTGCAGATCCCTACTCATGACATAAGCTGAACAAATTTGCCAAAACCAAAGATTGGCATGGTTCAATACATACATTATTCTGGAATCCATCAACTGATTACTACCAAATCTACTATTTCATCCTCAGTTTCGACCATCAAGCCAAGTTCGCAACTTGACCAGTAATGCGCTTAATCAGGGGAGTTCTATTGCCCACTAAGTAGAACGCCTTAACAGCGGCATGTACTCCCAGGAAATCATACAATCAATTGAATATGCAAATCTCTCAAAGAAGGTTCCACACGAATCCCACCATTTCTAGTATTCCAATCTCTTAACCATTCAGGATCTCGTACTCACCAAAGTCCTGAAAAGTCCAACACTCTTGAACAGAGCTTACAAGACCCGATCTTCTCTTAATTTCCTCTTCTTATTCACATAGCCATAATCAGCTATATAGTCACCAAACCATAATCCAGACCCATCTCATGACAATTAACAAGGAGAACCACGTTCTCACGACTTCAGCTCAATTAACTTATCAGTTAACTCAACATAATACGAGCCATTACCCACACAATTGTGTATTCCAGTCCTAAACATATCTTCTCAACACTTATTCGGTATAATCAACCGTTACTTTCCGTACAACCCTTAAATCACATATTCAATACCCCCAGTTCGTTCCATCAATAAACTCTTCTAATCATTCGATACGAACTCTAATAGTCATATTCCAACCACGGACCATAGACCAACATTTGTCAAGGACAAACTTAGCCTTTCGTACATTCACTACACATTCTCCCATTCTTTGGGTTCACATCAATTAAGTCATTTTTCGATTTACAATTTAATTGACCCCTAAGCAACAAAAGCCAACACTCATCATGTCTCTACACCATCATACTCCCGTGCTTTACACCCTCACCTTGCTATAATAATCCCTCGATTAGAAGATTCTTGACCTTCTTAATCAGGGTCTATACTACAGTTCTCGAACTTCGAATTAATTCCAGGACTCACCACACTCTGCATAAAACACTAATCAACTTTCACTTTAGATCAATTATCATTTCCTTTAATCCTCCTTTACCAACATAATCGTTTTAGGTTGTCTTCAAACAACCATTAACCTCACTCTAACCACAATGGTGGTTTACAACATCTCGATGTTCCAACTACACAACACCGACATAAAAAAAATTCTAAACACCCTCATGGGTCACCTACCGTTGACAAACAGGAAGCAACCCCAAACTTGAAAGATAACCACAGCTCTTGAACAAGAATGAACACCGATAACCAGTTTCTCCTTTCCAGAAAAGAAAGAACAACAAAACCCAAACAGAATTACAAGAGAGATCAACTCTCAAATTCCCAGACTTTGGTAGCAAAAACTCTTCCAATTAAACACCAAACTCCAAGCTTCCACGAAAGAAGAGGGTTTTCAAAGATGATTTCCCAAACAAGTGAAATGATGAGATCGATACCCCTTACTCTTACAAAGACATAGAACCTTAGCCATTACAGCCAGGTCTGGCACAACACAACAATAACTCTTTTTAACCTCGGAGAAAGACAAACACAAGAATAAATTGATAACTTTCTCTGTAAAGCAACCAACAAAACCGGGCGTCAAAGCCGAAAAGGCGACCAAAAGAGACGCAACACTAAACTCTTCTTCTTTGTCTTCAACCAAAGAAGACAAAACCAAGAACCGCCGAAGGAACAATCAACGAAAATACAATACCAAACACCTTTTCTTTGTCTTCAACCAACTAAAACCAAAGAAACTAACCAGACCGATTGCAAGAACGGTAAGAAAAATCCGAACGATTCACCACCAACTCTTCTATTTAACTCCAACCAATTTCCTGATCTACGACAGAAAAGACAAACACTCTCCCCCATGGAAGGTTATTAGTCCTTCGGTGATGGCTCTAACCGGCCACACCGTCAAACCCCAACCTTACTATGAACAAAAGGTGACCGAAACCCTTTTGGCACTACAACCTCACTTAATTCACAATAACAATAACAATTCAATCAATTCTTTCATAAGCATAGCAACATACATTATCAAATGTAGCATTCAACATCAAAGCTTAAATACAACATTTAAACGTAAAGCAGCGATACCCATAACCCTTCCTATTGTGCATCAAAGTGTGTCAAGTTTTAAATTACTTATTCCACTTACACAAGGTTTAATGTTGCTATCCTATGGCAAAATTTTATGTATAACCTAAGCCATGTTTCTAGGTTATCCCATATCACATTTTAGTTGAACCTATGGTATGACACTAAATACATGTTCCACGGACCTAAAGCCCGCTCTGATACCAACTGTAACACCCCAGCACCTAGTATGCCGCGAATGTCACCCAAATAGCTCTAGACACAACCAATAACACATATTTAACAATAAATTACAGTAACTACGCTAATTGCTTAACCGAAATTTCGGCAGCATATCCTTTGCTTTTCCATGTTTTGAGGCAACAATAATAGAGGCATAACATAATAGCAAAATCAAAGACGACAATAGCATGGCAGCTAAGTACTTCAGCAACAAATCAACTAAGGATATAAATCTATCCGTCACATGATAAAAATGGACTAAGCATTTACTCATGACAACCAACGAGGCATCAAAACCATAATCTAGCTCAATGAGTTAACCATCACAACTAAGGAAGGGTATGACATTGAATCAATGAGTGATGGTAAGTGATGTTGTGTATCTAGCTCCCTTTCCCACATGTCGGATTCAAGGTACCTAAAAAACATCATAAAACAACAAGCGTGAGTTCATCACTCAGCAAAGTGTATTGCAATGGAATAGCGCAACAACAGTAATCAATAACATCTTTATTTCATATCATATCACATCATCATAAGCATCTCATAACTCATCTTCATAAACATCTCATAATTCATCTTCATAAACATCTCATAACATCTCCAATCATGCAATGCAATGCACATGTCTCTTTTCTTAGCACATACCGGTATTGCCGAGTGCACACCCGTCGGTGTGCACCCTCTTTCCCTTCCATCCCGTGGAGGGTGCCTACTCTTACTAACTCGCTCCCATTCACAACCGTGGATGGGACTACGAGGTAGATCTTTTGTGTTCACTACACGTGAACACAGAGGCCCACATCAGAATGGGTCGCCTCTTCCATTATGAATGCACATATGTCATAAATATGTATGAACTTGCATAAGTATTCAATATGACAATTGCATAGCCAATATCAAATCATGTTCATCATATCACAAGCAAGGAGCAACGTGGCAATTAATCACATCATGAATTCAAATTGCAATTCGACAACTCTAAATGGCCACCCAAGCCCAAAACCATCCCAATACACTTGCCTTCAGCCGCGTGCGATGGAGTGGCGAGATTTTGAGGGAACTCCCGGGGTCACACCACCTGCACATAGGTACAATACACTCAAAACATGCCCACAAAGCAACCTACTCCAAAAACTCGAAAAACAGAGAATCTGTTCTACGGGACAGCGGGCTTCCAACAAACATAACTTGAGTTCTACAACTCCAAATAAGGTAAACGAATACATTTTCTCGAAGTTTAGGAGATTTCCCAACTTTTTCTAAGTATTTGCGAAGACTGATTCGGCCTCTAAAGTACTCTAATTTACAATTGAACACAATCTGTCCCAATCACGTCACAGATTGTACAGCGTTCGGTAAAACAGCCATAAATTTTAAACGGCTGAACGTAATTTAACATTCTTGATGTCCAATTAAATTTAATTGGATTATCTACAACTTTTGTAACAGCCGGCCAACCAGGAAACGCCTCTAAAGCCCTCAAATCTGCGCCCGAAGTCGGCTCTGTAATCTGGCAGAGAGCAGCACGCGAAACAGATCTACAATCACTTTAATCCCCTCTAACGAAAGCACATCATTGGGGGTTTTAGACATGGATTCTCTCATCTAACAGCACCTAGATCTCCACAAATTAACCAAAATTCGTTACCTCTTCTTGGAGATTCGAACGGACGACGAACACCTTCCTCCTCCCGGCCGCTCCTTCCTTCGGATCCGCAGCGATTCACCGGAGTTCTCTGGACGAACGATCGTCAACACAGGGCAACGATGATCACCAGGGAACGGGGAGGAGAGGGTGGCTGCGTGTGGGTGGGAGAGTGGCGGCTAGGAGAGGGAAAACCCTAGAGGGCACAAGGGGGGCGGCCGGCCCAAAGGGGGAAGAAAGGGGGCGCATGGGCCTAGGATGGCTGCCTGTCCCTCTCCACGTGGGCCAAAAACCTCCCCCTGTAGGCCCAGAACAAAGCTCCCTAAGGCCCAAGCTCTCCCGGAAAGGCCCAAACACCCCGGAAAGCCGTAAACGCGACATAAAGTCGTACTGTAATGCCAAAATCTATAATGTCACATTCCGTAATGTCACAATTAACTCTAACCACCTTCTTTGATTTAGATTAAGATCTGGTTGAGTAAAGAAATATTTCAAGATCTTATGATCTGTATAAATGTTGCATCGATTACCAATAAGGTAATGACACCAGATTTTAAGAGCATGACCAACTGCTGCTAACTACAGATCATGAGTAGGATAATTGAATTCATGAGGTCATAGTTGTTGAGATGCATAAGCTACAACCTTTATTTCTTGCATTAACATGCAACCAAGACAATTACGTGATGCATCACAATAGACATCAAAGTTTTTTTGGATATCAGTTAACACAAGCATTGGGTTTGTGGTTAACCTTTCTTTTAATTCCTGAAAACTCACTTCACAGTGAGGAGTGTGATACTACGAAATGATGGTGTGAGTTGTTTTCGATGTCAGCATTAAGAAATGACTTTGGTATCATGTTTTTGGGCCTTTTTCGTGAGTTTGGGCCTTTCCGGGGGAGAATTTGGCCCTCCGGGGGTGTTTGGGCCTAACGGGAGCTAGTTTGGGCCTTGGGGGGATGAAGTGGGCCATTGGTGGGGGTGTTTTTGGGCCCATGGGGGAAGGAATTCTGCCAAAACCTCCCCCCATGCGCCAGCCCACCCTTGGTGCACCCCCCACTCCCTCTCAACCCTAGCCGCCACCCCCTAGCCCCCATTGCGCCTCCACCTCTCCCCCTTGCTCCTCCACCTCCCCACCTCCCCTAGTCGGCCCTAGGAGGGATCCATCCCCACCCCTTGCTACCACACCCCTCCAATCCATTGCCCTCACCATTGGGAAGCTCCACAACGAGGGGATCCGGCGGTTTTGGCACGAGGAAGGAGATCGGGGGACCGGGAGGAGAAGAATTCGACGTTCGAGTGGTTCTTCGAGGGTGGTAAGTGTTTGAAATCTCTTTATAGGGTTATGGTGCTGGTTAAGAAGGGGAAATTAGTCCTAGAATTCATGTTTAGGTGCTGGAATTAGAGGTATAGATTCGTTTAGTAGATCTGTTTCGCGCTGTAGCCTTGGCCAATTCCGGATAGTCGACTTCGGTCGCGGTTTTGGGGTTTTTAGAGTCCGAATTTGGTCGGCTGCCTGTTGAGAAAGTTGTATATAATTTCAATACCTTTCAGTGGACACCAAGAACGCGTAATTCCGATCAGCCCTTTGAAAGTTATGGCTGTTTTACCGAACGTGTTCAAAACTGTGACGTGATTGGGACAGATCGTGTTGATCTGTAGATTAACCAATTTTAGAAGCTGATCAGTTTTTTCCAATACTTAGAAAAAGCTAGGAAATTTCCTAAGATTTGAGAAAATGTACTCGTTTACTTAATTGGAGTCCTAGAACTCAAGTTATGCTAGTTGGAAGGACAACGGGGTTTAGGGGTTGTTTGCGAAGTCGGGATAGGGGATCGTTCTTGTACTGTTTTGAGTGTGTGGTACCTATGTGCAGGTGGTGTGACCCCGGGAGTGCCCTCATCCTCTTGCCAATCCGTCGCCCACAGTTGAAGGCAAGTGTATTGTAGTGGTTGCGGCTTAGGGAGCCGCAATGTTTGATAATGAGTTGGTTTACACATGTTTTATGATATGATGCCATGATTGACTCTTGCTTGTGACATGATGAAAATGGTTTATTATGAGGCTATGCAATGATTAGTTGAGTTTATGTGCAAGTTGTTTATGTTTATGACATATTTGCATACATGGCATGAGAACTGGCCAGGTCGGTGAGAAAGTCATAACTAGTCCGGTAAGGTCGGTGAGAAAGTTATGACTAATCCGGAGCGCCATTGAATAAGACCTACCTCGTGATTCCATCCACAATTGTGAATGGAAGCGAGGAGTAGGCACCCTCCATCTACGGGATGGAAGGGGAAAGAGGGTGCACGCCGACGGGTGTGCACTCGGCAATACCGGTATGAGCTTCGAGGAGACATGTGCATTGCATTGCATACATTATGATGATAATGAGATGTGTACAATGAGTTTTGAACATGGTTATGATGTTAAGCATGATATATAGAGATATTAGCATTGAACTGTTCGTTTTGTTCCATTGAAATATACTTGCTGAGTGATGAACTCACGCTTGTGTCTTATGTTGTTTTTAGGTACCATGAAACCGGCATGCGGGAAAGGGGTTTAGCTACACTTCTACATGTAGCTCCTCACATATAGACAGTTTTTATCATTTGGAGACATAATAATAAGTTTAGTGCCATGAAACTTGGAGTATGGCTTGATTGTGTGCTTAAGTCCATCTTTTGCTTCGTTATAATTTTGGAGTGGTTGGATTCATTATTTTATACGTAAGATGTTGCCATATCAATTGTTATTGCTGTTTTAGATGTCTCATATTATGCTATACATTGCCATATTATTGCTGTTGCTTCAAATCATGGAAAAACAAAGGAGATGCTACCAAAATTTTTGGTTTTAGCATTTGCACCTTTGCTGTAATTTACCTTTATTTGTGCCATTTAGATGTTGTGTCTATCATGTTTGGTGACATCTAGGGCATACTAGATGCCGGGGTGTTACAAGGAGTCCATTCAAACTTCTTTTCTTTCTTTAGGAATTGAGTCATGGGTCAAGAAATTTTGGAGAAGTTCTCGATAAAGCGATGATAATATCCCGCCAAACCAAGAAAACTTTGAACTTGATGTACTGATTTTGGTTGTTCTCAGTTCTGAATAGCTTGGATTTTACTGGGATCAATAGCTATTCGACCATTCCAAAGAATGTGTCCAAGGAATGAAACTTCCTTTAGCTAAAATTTGCACTTTTCGAATTTGGCATAAAGTTTATGTTCTTAGAGTTTATCAAGTACCATACGCAAATGCTACGCATGTTTGTAATATTCCAGAACAACTTTCAGGTTCAAGAAAAAAAATCCAGTTGTGGGTTGGGCTGGCTTGTCATGCTGTTTTAGGGTTTTGAGGGATTGATTTGGGCCATCTGAGGTGGGCTTTGGCCCATTTCAGAGTGAGTTTTCTTGCCCAAGCCCTAGCCTACCCCTTCCCCTCCCACCCGAGCTGCCCCCACACATCCTTCCCTTGAGAGTTCCTCCCCTGGCTGCTCCCCTAGAGAGTTCCTCTCCTGGCCCTCCTCCTAGCTCCTCCTCCTGGTGCCTCCTAGCTGAACTGTCTCCTCCTCTTCTCCCTAGCCATGCTGCCTCCTCCTCTCCCAGGCCAAGCTGGCTTCCTTCCAACCGAAGAAGGTAACTTTCTTGGGTGTGGATGTAGGAGGATTGGGGTTTTTGCATATTTGGGTTTGGCTCATTGCAATGCTTTGCTTTAGTGCTTTGATCCGGTTGGTTTCATAGAAACCCTTGAGTTAGGCGAGATCTACAGTCGGGCAGTGCAGACCTCAGTGTTAGGGCTGGATTTCAGGAACCTTAGATTCGTTTTCTGGGGGTTTAGTTGTGGAGAAAGTTGTAGATCGTCATCTTAACTTCAATTAGAGAGAAAGAACATGCATTTTGGTTCAGCCGTTTAAAAGTTATGAATATTTGTTTGCCTGCTATCCAAATTCTACTGCTGTTGGTAGCAGCTGTGGTGATTTGCAGTTTAGGGTTATTTAGAGGTCGAATCAAAATTTCTCAATACCTAGAAAGAGTTGGTAAATTTCCTGTATATTCTAAAAATATCATCATTCGCTTAACTTGGAGTTGTATAACATTAGTTAAGCTCTGTTGAAGTGTGCTGTCCAGAAATTGGATCCCTGCTGGGAGCTTCGATCTTGGGCAGATTTGGGACTGATGTTCAGGTCATATTTTGGGGTTCTTTTGGTATGTTCCAAAGGGTCTATATGTTGTGAAAGTTGTATATATTTATCTTAAGTTTCATTACAGACCAAGAACATGCATTTTGGTTCAGCCTTTTAGAAGTATGGTCAATTGAATTGTCTACTGTCCAGAATCTGCATCGGTTGGCAGCAGATGCGGTAATTTGAGAATTTGGGCTAATTAGAGGCCGAATTAAATTTTCTCAATACCTATATAAAGTTGGGAAATATCCCGTAGATTATAAAAATGTCCTAGTTTACTGGATTTGGAGTTGTATAAAATTAGTTATGTCATTTTGTTGTCTGCTATCTAGGGTGGTAGTAGATTTGGTTTCAGGGCTAGTTATGAAAGGTTAAATGGTCTATTTGAGAAAGATGGTTAACTAGAAATTTATGGGTAATGTTTGGTAGTTTCTTAAATTTCTATATTTCCATTGTTTGGGTTATTGGGGGTAGAACTTATAGCCTTTATACAGCCGGGATAGCATTGGGGTATTGAACTCTCCAGCGATTAAGAAAGTTTAAACCGAGGATAAGCGTAGAAGTAAAATTGTTATGTTTGAAGCTTGAACCGTGATTGCATTGTTTTGAGATGATTGCATTTATATGTTTATTGTAGGAAGTGTGATCTCGTGAGTGGCCTTAACCTCATGCCACTCCATTCCTTGTGGGTAAAGAGGCAAGTATATCGTTCAAATGAAACGAGTTGAGATGAGTTTTGGTTTAAATGATAAAGTTGATTTCTAGTTGTTTGCACATATGAGAAATGTTGATGCTATCATATTATGATCGTGATGTTTATATAATAGTTGAATGCCAGTGGTGGATGGATATTTGTTAATAGGGTTATATGGCAAATGAAAATTTGAATACTTGGTGCATCACTTGCATCCATGACATGAAAAGAATTATGAGCCAGGTCGGTGAGAAGGTCATATGGGGACATATGACTAATCCAGAGTGCTCTTGAGAAGTCCTACCTCATAGTCCCATCCACAAAGTTGGATGGGAGCGAGACCTTAAGAGTAGGCTTGTCCACAGGGATGGAAGGGAATGAAAGGGTGCGACACCGACGGGTGTGCATTTAAGCTATATCGGTATACGCTGTGCAAGGTGCATTTGAGCATGAAAACATATTGCATTGCATTGCATTGCTAATGGTGGTTGATGACTAAAGTGATAAAAGGGTCAAGCCTTTGAGTCATGGACTCATTTAAAGTGATCAAAGAGTTGAATTTCATGAACGGATATGTTATTGTCATGTTATGTACTTGCTGGTTTTGTGTAAGAAATATGATGGTGTTATTGTTTTAAATGTGTTAAATGGTGATGATATTATTCTGTTTGATATACTTTACTGAGTCTTGGACTCACGTTTGTTTGTTTAATGTTCTAGGTACCTTGAGACCAGCATGCATGGAAAGGGTAGTAGCACAATCACTTCAGTTGATATCACACCATTCCCCGGATGATAATTAACCTTGGATCATGTTTATATCACTTAATAAAGTAGATAGTCATCAATGTGGAGAACTTTGAGTAGAATCATTATTGTGAGAACTAAACCATGTTTGTGGTTTCTGGTTTTGACATGCTAATTGTTGTTGGTATTTCTGTTTTGGTTATGGCTTGCTAAATATCATTCATGGCTTGTTTACATCTTGGAACCAATATAAGCAACAGGCTTAGAGTTGCTAAGGTTATCTTTCATTGTTTTTCCTTATGAATATCGTTTAGTTGGTGTTTAGTGACTGATTAGAAAGTTTAAGATGTTGTTGAAACTATTTGCTAGAATGCTTTTCTAGTTGTTCTTGGGCATGAGATTATTGTTATGTTGTCGCTCATGTGTTTATGTCCATGTTTGTGGTCATGGGTCTCTATGATTGTGAGAGTTGTAATTAGGATGCTTACTAAAAATTTATGTACAATTGAATTATCTGTTAGCATTTGAGCGTGTGGTAGTAACATTTAGAGCATGTTTGGTGCTTAGGTGTTACAATGTTTTTCTTTGGTTTTGGAATAGATGAGAATATCATTGATGAATACCACTACAAACTTATCTAAGTACTCCATAAAGACTTTATTCATTAGATACATAAAGCTAGCTGGAGCACTAGTAAGTCCAAAAGACATTACGACATACTTATATAGGTTGTAACGTGTGGTAAAAGCTATTTTTGGAACATCTTCTGGCTTGATTTTCAGTTGATAGTATCCGTATCTTAGATGAATCTTTGAAAAGACTTGGGCACCATTCGACTGATCAAATAAGTCATCGATGCGAGGAAGAGGGCATTTGTTTTTAATGGTGATGTCATTCATAGCACAATAATCCACACACATGCGCAAACTACCATCCTTTTTACTAACAAAGAGAATAGGATTTCCACAAGGAGAAGAGCTAGGTCGAATGAATCCTTTATCTAGTTACTCCTTGAGTTATTTAACGAGTTCAACTAGCTCATTTTGTGGCATGCGATAAGGACATTTAGAAATTGGGGCTGTACCGGTTATAAGATCAATGAAGAACTCCATGTCATGATATGGTGGTAAACCTGGTAACTCTTCTAGAAAGATAGCTAGATAATTGGAAACTATGGGTACTTGATTGAACTTTTCTTCTAAGGCTGAACATAGAAAAGACTAAGAATTGGAAGGGTTTTGGATGGATTAGAAATTTACTTGAACTCCTTTTGAATTGGTAAGAGATATGAATTTATTAGCATAATCTATTTGACCTTTATTTTTGGCTAACCAATCCATACCAAGGATTACATGTAAACCAGAGGGTTCTATGAGAATAAGATCAGCATAAAATAAGACTTCATTTATTTCAATGCTAACCTTAGGACATATATTGGATGTTTTTCTTTTAGCTCTAGGTGAAGATATTATCATGGTAGTGGGTAAAAGATCAGTTGACAATATCAAGTGACAATACATTGACAAGATATATATTTCATAGATCAAGACAAGAAGACTTCAAGGTTTTTTCATATTTACCATCATATGTGCCGTAGCTTCCACAACAGAGGCTTTTTGGTTCTCCCTGAAGTTTCACAGCTCTGGCACAGTGCCCATTTGTTTGACACCAATAACCAATTGACTTACAATCATCTCATAAATCTTTTTTGTTAACTCATACTTACCCTTTACTTGTTCGATCTCCATATCAAGTTTTTGTTTAGCTTCTATATAGGTAACAGCTTTTCCATGTAGTCTATTTTACCAAATCAAATATCAATTTATTTAGATCAGGCACATATAGGAATAAAGAGAGCATGTGTTAGAATAGTCTCACATTGGTTGTGGAAGGGCAAATGATCTAACTTATACGTGGGGGAGTCCCTCACCTCTTAAGCTAGCTTTTGGGGTTGAGAAGGCCCTTATGATCCAACAATTGGTATCAGAGCCCGGTTCTAACATCTTTGGCCCGATGGAAACTAGGGTGTGAAGGCCTGATGGACCGTGGCCCTGAGGGACCGTCGGTGTACGGTGAAGGGGCGGTGAACGGCTAAGAGATACCAATGTGTGAAGAGGGGATTATTAGAATAGTCCCACATTGGTTGTGGAAGGGCAAATGATCTAACTTATAAGTGGGGGAATCCCTCACCTCTTAAGCTAGCTTTTGGGGTTGAGAAGGCCCTTACGATCCAACAGCATGCTTAAATAACATGATGACTGATTTAGTGGAAAGCAAACTGTGAATCATGTGATGAAAAATTGGCTTGATCATGTGCTGAAAAATTGGTTAGGATTAATCTTGCAAAATTGCTTGTATAAAGAACCAAACATCCAAACATCCAAAAAAAGAGACTTTGCATTTGTGCCAGACCAAACATCCAAAAACAGTGAGTTTCGCATGTATGACGGATCAAATTTTTTGATCTGTCATAAACGTGATTTTGATGTTTTTACGCTTGTTCAAGAAATCGCGTTTTTCCCATGTATGACAAACCAAATTTTTTGGTCTGTCATACACATGCTTTTGGCGACCTCGTTTTTCCCTTGTATGACAAACCAAATTTTTTGGTCTGTCATACACATGTTTTTGGCGACCTCGTTTTTCCCATGTATGACAAACCAAATTTTTTGGTTTGTCATAAACATGTTTTTGGCAACCTCGTTTTCCCATGTACGCATGCACTCCATTTTTTTGGTATGTCGTAATTGTGCTTCTGAAGGTTTTTTGCGCGGGACCAAGTTCTTAAAAACAGTAAGTTTTACATGTACGCCAGACCAAATTTTTTGGTCCGTCGTGAATGGTTTTTTGAGTGACTTTTTCATGTGTATGCCGGACCATATTGTTTGGTCCGTCGTGAATGTGTTTTTGCTCGATTAGGGTTTTGAGCAAACTTGGAATTGAGTTTTTGGTTTGACCTTGAGATTATGAAATTGGTGAGAATTTCATGATGCTTGTTTTAAAGTGGAATTTATGCAATGCTCGTGTGAGTATTTGCATGGACTAATGTTGAGTCAAGTCGCGGACTTGTGCTCGAAATTGTTTTGTGGTTTGTTCATGTGCAGGTATTGCTCGACGGCGAATGTGGTCGATGACGGGACCGGAACTAGGTTCATGGAGGAACTGAGGTTCGGGACTAGGTTCAGGGAGGAACTGAGGTCTTGGTGGTCAAGGATGTTATGCGGGACGTTCGGGCTAAGAGAATGGTGCACATGAAGAATGGTTAGTCACGTGAGAATGGCAGGAGGTCATTCGCGTGCAAAGTGTTAGTCACGTGAGTATGGCAGGTGGCCATACGCGTGCAAAGTGTTAGTCACGTGAGTATGGTAGGGTTGCCATACGCGTGCAAGAGTTGTACTCGGCCAGGTTGGGCCAAGAGGAGTTGTGTTGAATACATACTCCTTCTAGGATTAGGAGTGGGACTCCTACTAGGATTAGGAATTGTATTCAGAACTCCTTGTGTTTTGCTCCTTTAAATAGGAGGGGTGTCTCCTGTTGAAGGGCATCAATCGGAGCTGAGCGCATTGAGAGCCTCAAGCTCAGTTTTAGGGTTTGTACTCTTTTGATGAGAGTACTTTAGACAAAATAAATAAAGATCAATTCTTCCAAGATTCTTGCGTGCTACAGTAACCACGTTGCTACAGTGTTTTCTGTTTTGGTTCTTGTTTGCATGCTTGTTCTAATTGTAGATTGGTTTTTGATCTTTGAGTTTCATCTTGATTTGATCCATCAAAAACCTTTCTAGGGTATTGATTTAGAGTTTCTCAAAGTCTAGTTGATTAATCTTTTGAAGATCTTGTTTAATCTTGAAGTTTTGATTAGATTAGTTTTCGTCAAGTTCTAGAACAGCAAGCTTGCGAAGCTCATAACTTTTGATCCGTAAGTCCGATCGAGCTGATTCTTTTTGGGTTCAATTCGTATTGAAATCTAGTTTCTTTTGTCCAAATTTTAGATCAATCTAACGGTTGGATCTCCAGTAATTCTCGTTTTACCGAACCTCTATCATTCTGTTTTTGTCGAATACGAGGCAATTATTTAGTTCTATTTTGGGGTGAACTTTTAGTAGATCAAGAATTTGGTTTTAGCTTCCACACAATCATTCACCCCCCCTCTGATTGCTATATTCGTATACTTCGATGCTACAAGTGGTATCAGAGCAAGGTTTTTCTAATCTATCTTAACCGGTGATTAGATCAATGGATCGTTATTCGACAAAACCATGTATGTTCGATGGTGTTGATTTTCAGTTTTGGAAGGCCAAGATGGAGGCGTTCATCCAAGCACAGGGCTTCACAATTTGGGAGAAAGTCTACAAGCCATATGAAGTCCCTGCAAACGACAACGTCAATGACGCCAATCGCGCACATGTTGAAGCAAACAGCAAGGGGCACAACTTGATCATCCAAGGCTTGGGACGTAGTGACTTTGATCGTGTGATCCATCTCAAATCCGCATATGAGGTATGGAAATCTCTTTGTGATTACCATGAGGGTTCTAATACTATCAAAGAGGTTCGTCAAGATCTTTACAAAAAAGAATACATGCGATTTGAGATGAAACCCGGTGAGTCGTTAGATGATTTCTTTGCACGCTTTAATAAGATTCTTAGCAATTTGCGTCTTTGTTGGAGTTAGCTTTGATGTCTTTGCTAATGCTAGACAATTGCTTGGTGCATTAGACATGTCAATTTGGGAGATGAAAGTTACATCCATTAGAGAATCTCTTGTCATGAGTACACTTACTTTAGATGTTCTTTATTCTAAGTTGAAAACTCATGAATTAGATGTTTTTGCTAGAAAGAATGATTATAAATCAATTGCTTTGACATCTCAATCGAGCATATCTCATAATGGTGCCGCTTCAAGTTTTGCTCTATCTTTCTTGTCTTCATTAACCGATGAGCAGTTGAGAAATTCCCAGAAGAAGACTTATCACTACTCTCTTCTCGCTTTAACAAAGCTTTGCAAAATGTGAGAAAGAGAAAGAGAGGTGGTGGTGATCCTCCAAGATGCTATGAGTGTGGTGATCTCGACCATATTCGTCCAAATTGTCCTAAACTTGCAGGTAAAGCATCAAGGGAGGAGAAGGACAACGACAGAAGAAAAGAGAAGAAGTTCTCTCCAAGTGATAGAAAGAAGAAGAACTTCATCAACCGCAAAGTTGTCTATCGAGTTCTTTCCGCTCTTGAACAAGTCAATTTGAGAGATGTGGATTCGGAGAGCAGCGAGGATGATGCAACTCCAAGCAAGCATGAGTTGACGGGGTTGTGTCTCATGGCCAAAAGCAATGACTTCACCGACGGCGATCATGACAAATGACTTCAATGAGGTAGATCCTTCTTACGATGAATTAGCTATTGCTGTTGCTCGTCTTGGTAAATTGCTTGATAAACGTGACAAGAAAATTAAGAAACATGATTTTGTTGTGGAGTCATTGAATGCTGAAATTTCTAGACTTAAAACCTTGATTCCTGATGACGATGCTTGCAAATCATGTGACTTAATTTACAATGAGCTTACGTTGCTTAGGAAAGAACATGTTTCCTTGTTAGAGCAAATCAATGCTGAAAATGAGAAAAATGAGAAACTTGTTAAACATGCTAGTTGTTCTACCATTGATTTGCATGATACAACTCCATGTTGTAAATGCTCCATACTAGAATTGAAGTTGCATGATGCAAATGCTTGGGCTTCTCAAATGACAGAAGATTTGCTTACACATGAGGTTCTTTCATGCTCAACTTGTTGCAAGCAAAAAGGAAAAGTGAACGTTCCCTGTAATAATTGTTTAACTCTTTCTCGAAAAATTGATTACTTGGAAAAGTCATTAGAACGTTTCACTAAAGGAAAGAAAAACCTAAACATGATCTTGGATCAATCAAAAGTTAGCACTCATAACAAAGGTTTAGGTTTTGATTCTTATGCTCATCATAAATCACATGCTCCCACTGTTGTTAAATCATTTGAAGGAGGAAAATTTGAAATTGTCAATGAGCCTAAGAAAATTGTCTTTAAGTCTGCAGGAGTGTTATCTTCTGCTATGATGAAAGCAAATGATGCTTCTACTTCTAAAGCCAAACATCCTGTTAAGTACACTTGCACTCATTGTGGTAGAGATGGACATTTAGTAGATTTTTGCTTTAGACTAGCCAAACAACAAAAGAAAGAAAAAACTAAGGCTAGGTCTAATTTCAGACAGGCACGCTTTGTTTCTCATTATGTGCCTAGGGTGATGCAAACACCTTTTGTTGGTAAGAACACGGGAAAAGACAAATCTATCTTTGTGCATAAGAATGCTCGTGTTGTGCCCTCTTGTTGTGCGTCGTGTGTCTCAAGATCGATTCCTAAACATCTTATTTCTAACTTGATCTGAGACCTCGACACTTTCTGCTTCTATGTAGGCTTCTCACGCGAGGAAGGAGAACATATGGCTAGTGGATTTCGGATGCTCACGCCACATGTCCGATGATAAGAATTGGTTCTCCTCCTTCACTCGCGCATCTCGTCCTAAAAGTGTTATTTTTCAAGATGCTTCTTCCACCTCTGTTTTCGCAAAAGG
Source organism: Rhipidocladum racemiflorum (assembly GCA_036346355.1). Taxonomy (NCBI): domain Eukaryota; kingdom Viridiplantae; phylum Streptophyta; class Magnoliopsida; order Poales; family Poaceae; genus Rhipidocladum; species Rhipidocladum racemiflorum. The sequence goes on from CM070571.1 coordinate 31,504,756, forward strand.
CACTAGTCCAAATAGTGCAGGTACAGGTGCATATGTTTAGGGGGAGAGTATCTTTTTTGATGAAGATGATGATGATGCTGTTGAGGATGAGATAATTGGATTTTGCTGTGTGCTTGTGTGCTCGTTTTCAAGCTTCCCCGCGTGCTTCACATCGACAAGCTATCAAGAGGATTTTAAGGTATCTCCGTAGTACTCAAGATTTTGGCATTTGACTTTCTGCTTCCTCATGCATTAGTTTAAGAGCTTTCTCTGATGCTGAATTTGGAGGATGTAGAATTGATAGAAAAAGTACATCTAGTTCATGCCACTTCTTGAGTAATTCTCTTTCTTGAACACATTGATATCAGATTTCACTTTCTTAGAGATCATGTTGAAAAAGGAAGCATTGTGTTTCACCATGTGGATACGGAACATCAATTGGCAGACATTTTCACAAAACCTTTGTCTTCTTCTCGTTTTGCTTTTATTCGGGGAGAACTTGGGATTGTTCATCCAATGGGTTTGTTTTGATGGGGAGTTTCTTTGCCAAGTTCTTTCACTTGATAAGCTCACTTTATCATATTTCTTTATATGTTACGTAATTGAGCTAATATATGATAATCTAATTGTCTCACTTGAACTAAAAATGACAATGCGGAATTCCTTGGTTTGATTGCCTATAGCTAAATACTCTGTGATATCTTACTCTTCTAGGCTTGATATTGAATCTTCTTGACAAATTTGGGCTATGAAGCATGTGCGTTTTCAGCTTTACTCTTTCAAAATACCTTTTAATCACTTTTGCATGTTTACAATCAAAGAAAAAGTAAAGGAAAAGGGAATCAGTTTAAAAAAAAGGGGTTGTTAAAAGCAAAAACCTCAAGTTATGTGCCTCAGGATGCTTTCCCTAAAAGATAAGATGTATGCTTCAAGCATGCCATTCTCTTAAAAGACAAGATGTATGCTTCAAGCATGCCACTTCAATGAAATAAAAGAAGTATGCTTCAAGCATGCCACATGCAGTTTACTGTTTAAAGATTAAATTGGTCCACTAGATTGGAGTTGAAACTACTTGCTCGCCCTGATTTGTCATTTGCTTCAACTTTGAGCCTTTGTTTTTCTACTAAAGGTTTTGCTGTAACACCCCAGCTTTTACTAAGCCCAGAATGTCACCAAACATAGACCATAACACATTTAATACCATAGTTTAAGGTAAAATTTCAGCAAGTAATCATTTAGCATAATTGAAAATTTTGTGACATCTCCTTTGTTTATGCATGAAACATAACATCATATCAATATGTATATCAATCAAGATATCAATAAGCATCGACAACAATAGATGAGCATCAACTAAGACTAGGATGATAAAACAAATCGCTCCAAAGACCCACATGACACACATGAGGGAAACCAACACACATAATTTCCATACACCAAAATCAACATAATTTATTGCCATGTTTCCATTGAAATGGGTGAATTATCTAGATTATGAGTGCTACGTGGGGAAGTGTAGCTAAATTCCCTTCCCGCGCGCCGATTTCATTGTACCTAAATAAACAAACAACATAAAACACAAGCGTGAGTTTATAACTCAGCAAAGTGTATTGAAATGGATCAACAAGGATCAAGACAACAAACCATCATTCCAGTCTCCACAGTTATATCACAACACATCATATTTAACATTATATACAACCTTTAAAACAACATGCTATTCATCTCATGAGCATCTCATGAGTACTCTCATCACCATCTCATAAACATCTTCATTTATGTATTTCATTCATGCAATGCAATGCACATGTCTTCTGGAATACTCATACCGGTATGGTTGAGTGCACACCCGTCGGCATGCACCCTTTCCCCCTTCCATCCCGAAGATAGAGGGTGCCTATCACTCGCTTCCATTCACCTCGGCGATGGAATCACGATGTAGGACTTACTCAAAAGAATAGCCGGACTAGTCATAATCGTTTCTCACCGACCCTACCGAATAGTTATGACTTATCTCACCGGCCGGCCATGAAAATATGCCATGTATGCAAAATGGACAGCAACGTATACAGAAATAGACATATTGCATATCAACACATGGCATTTCCACATGTAGGACCATATTCAACAATTGACGGTTACCGTTCAAAACATGGCATATGAATCATTTGTCAACATCAAACATTGTTAATCATGGCATGAGGACACCATATCATCGGTAACATTTAAATCATGGCCTAAGGACCTCCTATCAATTATAACATGTAAATCATGGCAAAACAACATGTTATCTATTCCAAATGCTATCAATCAATTCTAGCAACACATATAGCATACAATCCACGCAACACACTTGCCATCAACCACGGGCAATGGAGTGACAAGAGGTTGAGGGCACTCCCGGAGGCACACCACCTGCAAACATGTGCCACACACTCAAAACGAGTCCACAAAACAGCACACATATGAATCCCACTACCCGACTTCGCTTACAACTCCGAAAATCAGAAAACAGCAAATCTGTCACTTCGGGACAGCAGCCTTCCAATGGGCATAACTTCGGTTCTAGGACTCCAAATTGAATAAACGAGTACATCCTCGCGTAGCTTAGGAAAATTCCCAACTTTTCCTAGTTATAGAGAAAGACTAATTCGGACTCTAATGTTGTTTAATCTAACGTTGAACACGAACTGTCCCAATCTCGTCACAGATTTGACAGCGCTCGGTAAAACGGCCATATCTCCCAAACGGCTGGGCGGATTTTAACGTTCTTTATATGCACGGAAAGATAATGAAATTATCTAAAACTTCCTTAAAGTCCATACGGTCAGATTCCAAATCTAATTTGGCGAAAACACCTGCCCTAGTTCGGGTTCCCAATCTGCCCGAACAGAACGTGAATACATCTCTAGTTTTCATTAGATCTAACCCATGGAAGCACCTTCCTTGATCTAAAAAACATGGTAATCCCCGTCTACAGCAGCAAGAGATCTACCCCACAAGATTCCCCCATTACCTTCTTGGAGAATCACAAACCGACGGCCGAAACCTCGCGTTCTTTCCCGATTTCCTCCCGCGCCGATCCCTCCCAAATCCACTCGTCGCGGCGCTCCTCCACGGCAAGGGCAGCAGCGGCGGCGAGTTGTGGCAGCGAGGAGGAGATCTTGGGGTGCGCCCACAAGTGGGAGAGGAAAGGAGGAGGGAGGAGGCGGTTTGGGGGAAGGAGAGGGGAGGTGAGGGGAGATGTGGAGGAGAGGGGAGATGAGGGGGTGGGGGCGGCGCATGGAGTGGTGGGGGGGCTAGGGCAGCAGGGTGTGATGCCCCCCCCACTACTCCCACATGGGCCCAAGTGCCCCACCTCCGGCCCACGAATTTCCCCCCAAGGCCCAAAACGACCCCGGAGAGGCCCGGAAGCCTGGAAACAGCCCGAAACGCGCTAAAACATGAAATCTCAGGGTTTTAGTTGCAAAAACCCCAACCTATCACATGTTACCACATTTTATAACCTATTATCACAAATTATAAAGTCTCGACATTCCGTAGTATCACATTCTACCCCCCTTAACTGGATTCGACCTCGAATCTTACACGTCAACTCTAAAACAATGTCCACTAGGGACTCATCTTCTTTGCGAACTCAACACACCCACGCAAAGACTCAAACAGTAGCAACGACAACTCAATTCTCCAAATCCATCTATTAACAAGAGTGACTTGACTTATCTTAACTAAGCACAACTTGACATGATTCCTCATTTACTTCAATCTCTATCATGATTCATAAACTCAGAATGACACAATCATCATGAAACACATCCCTTTTTTTTCACCATTAGTATTAAAACGGTCAACCGAGGTTCCAAACTTGAACCCCCCAAAAAGACCATTTACGCAAAACCCCATCTCTTCCAATTATTTGACCCCTTTTCCCAAGGAATCAAAATTTACTAATGTCATCTTCGCTCATAGCCTACATCGACCATACTTTCCTTTCGACTGCCAACCACATTACACTTTTCATTCTATCCTCTCCCAGGCATAACGCACACCTAGGGACGTCTAGCTAAGACAATGTCCACAACAAAGCATTTTACATCACAATTTCTATAACATTTGCTTCCACCCAACGATACTTTCAACCAAATTCAAACCACGAACCTCCATCATCATCCACCCTCATACTACTAATGTCCAGCACCTAGTCCAAGCTAGGACCGTAACTCACTACCAAATCTCAATTGGCACTTTTCCCAAGAGGATGTCGCCCTCACAAACCATTCACACAAACAACGAAGCCCACGAGTATAGCTCTTAGATTATACTCAACAATAACCCGAGGCCCTTCTTATTCTCGCTCCTATCAATAGTGCAAAAGAAGTACGATTCTTTTGAATCCAAGTAGACCACATACAACAACTCGAACCTCAAAGCGCCACAAATCACTTTGGAAAGAACCCTGATAATATTGAAAGACCACCCTTTTGCTTTTCCTAAGTCAAGCCGCAAAGGAAAACTCAAATCTCCAATCAACGCGATACAATTCGCATCGGGGAGCACTCAAACAAATAGAGACTCCACACAATTCTCTTGACAGAAGTTCTCAACAACTAAAGACAACTCGACTCGCTTTCACCACAGCCAAACTTTTCATTTTAACCAGAATCAACAACTTGGAAGAGAACTGCCACAAAAACTCTCGAAGAGAAAGGGAAACTCAAATCCCTTCCATAACATAACCAAAATACCAGCATTTATCCATTCATTCCTTTTCATGCTAGAGAGCAATGGAAATCTCGATTCATAACACGAATGCGAATTCTTCAAGAGCACTCCGGATTAGTCATATATCTCTATATGACTTTCTCACCGTCCTGGCTCCACAACTCTTTTATGCTTATAAAACGCTGTCATGAATCTTTTTCACCATTTATTCGTCATGTAACCACGATACCCATTAACCATTCACAAAGAGATTTCATTCTCTTTGTCACATGATTGACACCCAACAACATCGATGGTTGCTCAAATTCGCATAAACTACTTACTGCGTTAACCGAAAAATACCATATCGCATCACAACCCAACAACCATCAGACGCAATGCGTGCAAAACATCGCATTTTAACCAAAGCCAATAATGTAAGATAGCATCAACTCTCAAATCAAACATCTACGCCTAATAATCGCTACCAATTCTCTTAAAGAGAAAGGAAACACATTCCCAGCAGGGAACATTTTACCAACAAAATCACTTAATCAGGGGAGATTTTATTGCACACTAATCAAGGCGCCTAAACAAAGAGGCAAGCACTCCTAGAAAAATTTATACCTTCATTTGAATCCGTAAACCTTCAAAAGAAAGTTCGACTCAAATCCCACCATTACTCGCATTCCAATACTCTTAGCCAATACAGATGTCATAATCACCCAAATCCCGAGAAATCCAACACGGTTGCACACAAGCTACAACATCTGCTCTTAATAAAATCACTTTTCACTGTTCATATAACCACAATTGATTATATTACCAACGAACCATAGACCGGATGTACCGTATGACAATCAACAAGGAGAACCACGTTCTCACAACTCCAAAGACAATTATCTTATCGCTTAATCCAACATAAAACGATATCAACAACTTCTTTTGGTCTACTAACCATGACGAACCATTATTCATGCAACTTATTATCCCAAGCGTAGCACACATCTCTTTACAATTATTCCAGCGTAATCAACAATTACCACAGGTATAATCCCTAAGTCACATATTCCATATCACCGATTCATTCCACCAATAATTAATACTAACCACGCGACACGATCTCCACTAGACATCCCTCATAAATACGGATCCCGCATGACATCTGTCAAGAATAATTCAACCTTTCCTACAATCATTCCATATATCCTCATTAATTGATTACTCGTAATTTTAAGTCATATTATCGACCCACAATATTAACTGACCCACCAGCTACAATAGGCAGAATTTCCCACCATCTTCTTGCTATAACAAGTTCATCAACCGAGACATTCTATGCTAACTAATCTCAAACATCCATTAGATTCCATAACCCGCATCACTTTGCACACACCACTAATCAACTTTCACCTTGGATCACCTGACGTCTCGTTTAATCATCTCTTATCAACACAATATTTTAGTTTATCTTTAAACAAACAACAAATTCACTTTAACCGAACCACTAGCTCATATCATCCGAAAACTCTAACTTCTCGTCATACACTTAACTTCTTAAACATCCGCGTGAATCATGCACCCAACTCTTAAGGAAACCATAATTGCTCCAGAAAAGAACAACACCCAAACACCTTTCCTTCCGGAAAGCTCAACCATAAATCACAAGAGAAGTCAACTCTTAAATTCCCAAATGCCGACACGCAACTACTCCACAACTCTCGAGATCAACAACTTCCGTGAAGGAAGATGGTTGCATGAGGGAAAACCAAGCGATTAACCAAATCTTTTTTTTCAGATAAGGCCATAACCCCAAACTTCAAACTTTCACTAAACAAACGGTTTTTTAAAGATGAATTCCCAAGCAAGTCATCATTGCGATCAAACACCACTTAGACCCCGACAACAAGGTCTAGCACAACACCGCAATAACTCTTTTAAACCTCGGAGAACGACAAACACAAGAATAAATTGAAAACTTTCTCCGTAAAGCAACCGATCAACCACATCCTTTCCGACAAAACCTTGACGCCTAAATCCATGCGACTTAGATTTTTCATCGAAACTTCAATAACTTCTTTTCAAGTTGGAGAATGGTAACCCAAGAATCAATCTATAAGTTTCTCTATAAGGCAAATAACAAATCGGGCGTCAAAGCTGGCAAGACGACCAAAAGAGGCGCAACCCTAAATTCTTGTTTTGTCTTCAACCAAAGAAGACAAAACCAAAACCACCAAAAGAACTATTGGTGAGTATCCAAAACCGAACACTTTTTCTTTTATTTCAACCAACCAAAAACCAGCCAAAACCGTTCGTCAAAACGGCAAAGGAAATTCGGAGGGTCAATCCACAACTCTACTACTCGACTCCAACCAACTACCCAATCTACGACAGATAGGATAAGCACTCTCCCAACAGGAGGTTAAAAGTCCATCGGTAATGGCACTAACCGGCCACACCGTCAAACCCAACATTACTACAAACAACAGAAGGTGACCGAAACCCTTTCGGCACCACAACCCACATAATCTCAAATGTATCAACACAATCAATTCTTTCATAAACATAGCAACATATATTACCAAATGTAACATTCAACACCAAAGCTTAAATACAACATTTAAGCGTAAAGCAACGGTACCCATACCCATTCCTACTGTGCAACAGAGTGTGTCAAGTTTTAAATTAATTATTCCACTTACACAAGTTTTAATGTTGCTATCCTATGGCAACGTTTTAAGTAAAACCTAAGCCATGTTTCTAGGTTATCCCACTTCATATTTTAGTTGAACCTATAGTATGACACTAAATACACATTCCAGGGACCTACAGCCCGCTCTGATACCAACTGTAACACCCCAGCTTTTACTAAGCCCAGAATGTCACCAAACATAGACCATAACACATTTAATACCATAGTTTAAGGTAAAATTTCAGCAAGTAATCATTTAGCATAATTGAAAATTTTGACAGCATCTCCTTTGTTTATGCATGAAACATAACATCATATCAATATGTATATCAATCAAGATATCAATAAGCATCGACAACAATAGATGAGCATCAACTAAGACTAGGATGATAAAACAAATCGCTCCAAAGACTCACATGACACACATGAGGGAAACCAACACACATAATTTCCATACACCAAAATCAACATAATTTATTGCCATGTTTCCATTGAAATGGGTGAATTATCTAGATTATGAGTGCTACGTGAGGAAGTGTAGCTAAATTCCCTTCCCGCGCGCCGATTTCATTGTACCTAAATAAACAAACAACATAAAACACAAGCGTGAGTTCATAACTCAGCAAAGTGTATTGAAATGGATCAACAAGGATCAAGACAACAAACCATCATTCCAGTCTCCACAGTTATATCACAACACATCATATTTAACATTATATACAACCTTTAAAACAACATGCTATTCATCTCATGAGCATCTCATGAGTACTCTCATCACCATCTCATAAACATCTTCATTTATGTATTTCATTCATGCAATGCAATGCACATGTCTTCTGGAATACTCATACCGGTATGGTTGAGTGCACACCCGTCGGCATGCACCCTTTTCCCCCTTCCATCCCGAAGATGGAGGGTGCCTATCACTCGCTTCCATTCACCTCGGTGATGGAATCACGATGTAGGACTTACTCAAAAGAATAGCCCCGGACTAGTCATAACTGTTCTCACCGACCATACCGAATAGTTATGACTTATCTCACCCCGACCATGAAAATATGCCATGTATGCAAAATGGACAGCAACGTATACAGAAATAGACATATTGCATATCAACACATGGCATTTCCACATGTAGGACCATATTCAACAATTGACGGTTACCGTTCAAAACATGGCATATGAATCATTTGTCAACATCAAACATTGTTAATCATGGCATGAGGACACCATATCATCGATAACATTTAAATCATGGCCTAAGGACCTCCTATCAATTATAACATGTAAATCATGGCAAAACAACATGTTATCTATTCCAAATGCTATCAATCAATTCTAGCAACACATATAGCATACAATCCACGCAACACACTTGCCTTCAACCACGGGCAATGGAGTGACAAGAGGTTGAGGGCACTCCCGGAGGCACACCACCTGCAAACACGTGCCACACACTCAAAATGAGTCCACAAAACAGCACACATATGAATCCCACTACCCGACTTCGCTTACAACTCCGAAAATCAGAAAACAGCAAATCTGTCACTTCGGGACAGCAGCCTTCCAATGGGCATAACTTCGGTTCTAGGACTCCAAATTGAATAAACGAGTACATCCTCGCATAGCTTAGGAAAATTCCCAACTTTTCCTAGTTATAGAGAAAGACTAATTCGGACTCTAATGTTGTTTAATCTAACGTTGAACACGAACTGTCCCAATCTCGTCACAGATTTGACAGCGCTCGGTAAAACGGCCATATCTCCCAAACGGCTGGGCGGATTTTAACGTTCTTTATATGCACGGAAATATAATGAAATTATCTAAAACTTCCTTAAAGTCCGTACGGTCAGATTCCAACTCTAAATTGGCAAAAACACCTGCCCTAGTTCGGGTTCCCAATCTGCCCGAACAGAACGTGAATACATCTCTAGTTTTCATTAGATCTAACCCATGGCAGCACCTTCCTTGATCTAAAAAAACATGGTAATCCCCCTCTACAGCAGCAAGAGATCTACCCCACAAGATTCCCCCATTACCTTCTTGGAGAATCACAAACCGACGGCCGAAACCTCGCGTTCTTTCCCGATTTCCTCCCGCGCCGATCCCTCCCAAATCCACTCGTCGCGGGGCTCCTCCACGGAAAGGGCAGCAGCGGCGGCGAGTTGTGGCAGCGAGGAGGAGATCTTGGGGTGCGCCCACAAGTGGGAGAGGAAAGGAGGAGGGAGGAGGCGGTTTGGGGGAAGGAGAGGGGAGGTGAGGGGAGATGTGGAGGAGAGGGGAGATGAGGGGGTGGGGGCGGCGCATGGAGTGGTGGGGGGGCTAGGGCAGCAGGGTGTGCTGCCCCCCCACTACTCCCACATGGGCCCAAGTGCCCCACCTCCGGCCCACGAATTTCCCCCCAAGGCCCAAAACGACCCCGGAGAGGCCCGGAAGCACTGAAAGCTTGACCAAACGCGCTAAAACATGAAATCTCAGGGTTTTAGTTGCAAAAACCCCAACCTATCACATGTTACCACATTTTATAACCTATTATCACAAATTATAAAGTCTCGACATTCCGTAGTATCACATTTGCTTAGTACTTGGCTATAGTTGACTGAATTGATGTTGAGATGCATGTCATTCCCTAACTTGTTAAAATCACATCAAGATCATGTATTTTGCATATTATGTGATATATAAGGTTATATGATCGAATGAGCTCATCTTTTCCTATCTTGGCACTCCCTTGTTTCTCATTGTGAAATCATTGCTGCAAGAAAAATTTTGAACAAATTCTCTCTTTTGTACTCTTGATGAATCCATTGTCAAAGGGGGAGAAATTTTGGAAATATTTGAGAAGTTCAAAGAAAAAGGGGGAAAAAGTTTTTTTAAAAATTTGAGCATTTTGGGAGAAGTTTGGAGAATTTTGGAATTCTTGGACACATTGCACATTCACACACATTTTCATTCTCAGGGGGAGATTTAGTTTTGCTTTTTTTATCAGAGGGGGAGTTTCTGTACCTTCTCACTTTGGTTTTGGTGTTAATCCTTTGGATCTCAAAATCTTTTGTAAAAGAGAATGCCAATGTTCAAATCTAAAGTGGTGTTGCCAATGTTTTCATCAAGGGGGAGATTGTGAATCATGTGATGGAAAATTGGCTTGATCATGTGCTGAAAAATTGGTTAGGATTAATCTTGCAAAATTGCTTGTATAAAGGACCAAACATCCAAACATCCAAAAACAGAGACTTTGCATTTGTGCCAGACCAAACGTCCAAAAACAGTGAGTTTCGCATGTATGACGGACCAAATTTTTTGATCTGTCATAAACGTGATTTTGATGTTTTTACGCTTGTTCAAGAAATCGCGTTTTTCCCATGTATGACAAACCAAATTTTTTGGTCTGTCAAACACATGCTTTTGGCGACCTCGTTTTTCCCTTGTATGACAAACCAAATTTTTTGGTCTGTCATACACATGTTTTTGGTGACCTCGTTTTTCCCTTGTATGACAAACCAAATTTTTTGGTTTGTCATAAACATGTTTTTGGCAACCTCGTTTTCCCATGTACGACAGACCCATTTTTTTGGTATGTCGTAATTGTGCTTCTGAAGGTTTTTTGCGCGGGACCAAGTTCTTAAAAACAGTAAGTTTTACATGTACGCCAGACCAAATTGATACACCAAAAAGAACTACTTCATCATCTAGTGCATGCACTCAGTAGCATTCATGCATATATAGCTATGGCTGTCCACTAGATGCAACTCTCCGTGATCTCTGTCTGATCTCACCAAACTTAATTGTAGGCTCCTGGATCGGCTATCCGGAATCCCCTGTGTATTTCTGTACTAGTCCCAGATCAGTAGCTAGTACACACAGTCAAAAGTGATGAATCAACAACCATATCACGAATACATATAACTAAATAAGAATAATACCCAAATAAAAGCAAAGACCTTATGGTCAAGGTTTACCATTACGGCCTGAACAGGCAGAACAACTTGAACAACTGCAGCGGAAGACGAAAACACCAAAGCGACCCATCCAAATGCCCACAGGCAATCGAGTGGGGTACGCGCCCTAGTCCTTCGAAGCTCCTTTGGCGTCTTTCTCCACTTCTGAGATATGATGAGAATGTAGCATGTGAGTACATAAAGTACTCAGCAAGTCTGGGAAATATGCACAATGTAGGCTATCCAAGGATGGCTTAACATGGTTCTTTTGCATAAAGCCAAGTTTCATCAAATCATACTTGTTAATAATTTTGACAAAGCATATTTGAGTAATTCTTTTTAATAATTGAATTATGTAATATTGTAGTGAAGGTTCTAACCACCACTCACTAATATACAGGCTCTATCCGCCACGTCTCAACAAAATCAGGGTTCAGTCCAATCACATGGCTCTATCTGCCACATTTCATAAAATCAGGTTCCTTCCACCTACCTGGCTTTAGTCGCCAGAAGCACACCCGAGAGTTCTAACCGCTCCCGGATCCCAAAACAAAACTTTGTTTAGTTTGAAACCAAAAACCAAAGTCTACCAGTATGAAAGCATTCAGCAAGCTTTGCCTTTGACCGTAGGCACGGCTATTCGAATAGTTTTAACTCTGCAGAGGTGTACAACTTTACCCACAAGACATGATATTCCCTTGATGCCAAGCTATTAGCACACTTCCTTAGGTGTGCCGGCAGGGATATCATGACAAGGCCTTTACAATGTATACGCCTAACCTGACCCACCCGCTGAGGTTTCACCGCTGTTAGGGTTCCGTCCGCCCAGTACAAAAGCCCCCTCTTGCGCTGTGTGAGAAAAACAACAACAACAACAACAACAATGCCTCCTTCCGGCTCTCACATTCCACCGAGTGGTGAGTCTAAGTCAGGTTTCTACAAATTAGTTAGCCAGGTCGTGCCCACTTTGACATGTGTTTGTACGGTTATGCTTAGAATGGAGACAGTCATAAGCGTCGGTCCATAATTGACTTGGGGCGGTACTTGCGCAATGAAAGCTAGCACTCCTTCCGCGCCCACCAGACAAACCATTCCGCCCCAGTCCAAAACCATTTTTTATTTTATTTTTATTTTGCAAACCATTGGCAATACTCCTTGCCTATAACTTCCAATACAAGTTTTCAAGGGATAATTGAAATTCCCACCCATAGGTGAATATTAACCGTTTGCGAGTCTAAGCATTTCTACCGTACTATTCTATTCCACCAATAGTTTATTTTATAAAAGGTAAGTTGTAGGGTTTGGTTACAATTCTTATAATCAAGTCTGTAACATCCAATAACCTTTAAATTGTCATACTCTTACAATCATATGAATAATCCAATCCAATATAGTACCCACAAGTAGGAAGTATATCCTGGTACTATTATAATTCCAAAATCATACCAAGCTACTATCATCATTGTATATGAAACAATCTCCCCAAAATATAATTCTCATTATCGATTACCCATCATCCATACATTGATTAATTTTGTAATCTACTTGATCCACCACGAATAATTCACAATCTCATCCCCAAGCATATTTTAACAAAGACTCCCGAAACCAAGACTTTATTAATTCAGCGACTATAATGATCTTCATACATAGTGACATCCGATTGACTTAAACAAATCACTCATAATACACATGATTCATGAATCCACATAAATGGTTATCGCGAGACCATATTTCACCAAAATCATCCACTAAACCACCGAGAATACTTCACAACATCACCTTTAAACCTCTAGAATATAATCCACCGATAATACTTCATAATAGCATATATTTAATCCTTCACATCATCACCTCTAAATCATCTACTTTAATCCACCAAGAATACGGAATATTATCATTTACTAAACCACCAAATATTCTGGATCATTCACAATTCTCCATAAATGATTATCACATATCTATATTTCCACAATCATCTATTTCTTAATCGATCAGTTAGTAATAATTCCCCAACAAGCACTAATAATCCAACTAACTCTGATTCTCATTCGACACTATTTTATCAACCTAAGAAATCCAATTCAACATATTATTTACTTATACTGACCTATTTAATCCAACAAGAATACTTCACAATACCATACATCTTCCAAAATTTCCCCCAATCCATTATAATGTGAACTAATATAATAATCCAACTTCACAATATTTCAATCGTCAATGTTCATAGATCAACTTCATAATTAACAGTCTCCATCAACACTAATATTCATGTAATCTCCAATCAAATTGGGTTCTAGCTTCAATCCACGTTCTATACTAATATGTTACATCCAAACTGTCTTCCAAACAGTAATTTCTCTAATAACAGAATATTTTTCCAAAAACGCTTATATTTGTGGATTACTACACTAGGGCGACAAGGGGTCAGGGATAACAATGTCAAGGAGGTAGGAACAATAGGTATAACTAATAATCTAACGTTAACATCATCCATTTAATATAAATAGCAATGCAATTTATAAAACATGGTAAAACAGTTGTAAATTGTAGGATCAACATGCGTTAAGGAGACTTGCCTCGGACACAGCGAGAAGGTTGAACTCTTTGAAGCGCGGCGGCGGGGTCGGCGGACTCGGCAGAATCGTCGACTACGCGTAAAACGGGGCAATAAATAAAATCCAAAAATTACAAAAGTAGTACTGGCAGGAAGATCTTGATTTTAGATGAATTTAGAAATTTGAACGGAGTCAATCGGAGTTCGAACGCAAAAGTTATGAGCTTCCGAAGTTGGAAATTGCTGGAAAATCATGAAAAAAGAAAAGGTACTGTTTGCTACAGTAACTCGCGAAAATTTTGTTCCAGGCAAGAACCAAAACTACAGAACCCCCTTTTCTTCCAAAAAAACCGATTTTTGCCCCATTTTCGTATGGATTTGGACCAAATAAAATCATGGATTCTCTAGATAACATCCTTAGGGACTCATAGGAGGAAGGAATTGAGTTGATTCTCACCGAAGGCGACGAATTTGACGACGAACGGAGCTCCGGCCGAAATGACAAAAACCCGAAATTCGTCTCCAAAACTTGAGGGATCCTAAAATTGATTGAAATGTTAGATTCTAGACTTCCTCACGGTCACAAGGAACCAAGTGGCATGAAGAATGACCCACCGTGGAGAGATCTACAAGCACAAACTCGAAGAACACCGAAAAAGTTCAACACGACGTCGGTTTTCTTGATCTCATGGGCACAAGAGTAGAGTAGAGGAAGGAGGAGCACACTACCGGAACGGGGATACTTATACGAAGAGAATGGAGGTGGTGGTGCGACGTTTGGACGAGAAACGGATGAGTTAATGGCATTTGAACGGTTTTTGGTTTTTCTTGAATGGGGCCGTTTCCGGCGAGATTAGTGGCTAAACAAGGCGGGGAATGGCAAGAGCTCGCCGTTGCGGATCCAATGCAACCGACCGTTCGCGTTTTGGAGTTGAATTGAGGGAGTTATGAGCATTGGAAGCTTGCCTTAGCCATGAATGCACTTGGAGCTTTCTCTGTTACGTTGAGTTGGCTGGAGGTTGAAAAAGGCTACTATTCCCTTGCCACGTGGCAAGTCACCATTGGTCCTCCTTTACGCAAACAAGTCGCCCTAGAGAAAAATAAGGAAAACTGGCCTAAAAATTCCGAAAAAATTCCTAGAGCCCTTTTAGAATATTTGGGACCCAATAAAATTGGTTCCGTTGAATTTGGACGATTTTTGTGGAATTGAATATTCGGGCGCGGATTGCAGGCATTAAATAAAAGCCGCGCGAGATAAAATAGGAACGGAGGTCCAAAAATCTGGGAAATGATTCCTAAAATCATTTTGAAATATTTGGAACACAATTGAAGTGGTTTGGGGATTTTTGGAGCATTTCTGGACTCGGGTGAAATTTCGGGTACCGGCGGAAACTGGAAGATCGATTTTGCGACCGGAGGGGAAATAAATCCCGATTTTGGAGGGGAAAGGATGCCAGGTTAATATAAACACCAAATAAACTCCAAATTTTGAATTTAATTTATTTAAATTAGGTTTTTCTCCAGAAAGCAAAACTGAGGATATTACATTAATTGCATGGGCAACTAACTTTTTCTTCCAATACTTTAGATAAACAAAGGCCCTATTTCCAAATTACAAGCTACCTATTATCAAATTACTAGCTACCTAAATTACCAAATACTTCAGTAAAAAGGGCAACCACCATTTCTCTAATTGAATGCCTAATTAGTAACATAGGCAGCAGGTGATATATGTGCTTTTCATACTCATTAAATATTTAACATGAACACATGATGATGCTTCACAATCACAAGCATGCCCTAGGTAGAGATCGATCTTTTGTACTATTTTACTAATCATCCATAGAAATCACAACATAATAACACAAGGACATAGGGGACTCACCAAATCAAATGTAGCGCAGGCTCGAGGGGAGGAGGAGGAGGAGGTCACCAAGAGTGAGGACATCAACCGGGAGGAGGTCGTCAGGGAGGAGGTCACCAGGGAGGAGGTCGCCGAGGAGGAGGTCGTCATGGAGGAGTTCGTCCATGAGGAGGATGCTGGCAGGCTAGGGTTTATGGGAGGCGAAACGTGCTGGGAGGCGAGGTCTACGCGATAAACTAGCTATCTGTATGTTTATATAGTGGTCTCAGTTCATATCACAGATGGTTCGTAGTTAGAACCGTCTGTGATGGGTAGATATCACATACTGTTTTAGTTTAAAACCGTCTGTGATAGATACAGGAGTTATCAGTGATGGTGTTATAATAAAACCGTTTGTGATATTGCTGTATATCACTGACAGTTTATGAAGAGTATTGTCTACGATAATGTCACTGACGATTTTACTAGAGAACCGTCAATGATGTTTGAGATATCTGATATAAGTTTTTATGTAGTAGTGACTAAAACCGACTTCTGATAATAACTGTACAAACTAAAACTGCACCCAAATATTTGATTTGATCGAATGCCTATAAGGTTCACGCAAGGAGGATGCTAAAGTAAACGAAAAGAATATGTGCAGGCACCCTTCTATTTGTCAATAAAGAGGACTCGCGATTGATTTATGGGTAACTTGCATAAATACCACTGCAAGTTGAATTTAATGATGTGGAAGTTGCCACTAGCTAGATGTCTCATTGACATTTATGCGTTTGGGACCCCACACGTCAATCTCACATGCCCTATACTATTTTCCAAAATCACGTCATTTGAAATGGTATTTTTTTATACTTATTTTTCCTTGATTGTATTATAAATGCTAACGATATATAGGAAAATTAACAAACATATATTGTAACATCCCAAAACCCAATAAAGGAGAAAACAAAACTTTAAAACATATATTTAATTTATTTGAATTTTCCGAAATTTTAATTGCATTTTTGGTGATTTCTTTGTTGGAAAGTAATTAAAATTGGAATTAGTAAAAAGATGAAAAGTAAAAAAGGTAAAAAGATAGAAGTAAAAATATGATAAAAACCTTAAGAGATCTCAAGAAGCCAAGATTTGCAGTAAAAAATGAATATGAAACCATTTAATCAATGAAATGATTACTTCTATCAAGGTGACGAGACCCTGAGAAGTATAAGAAAAGATTTTTATAAAATTTTACTTAATATTTATGTAGCCAAAATTATTATCATAAGATATTTAGACACTTTTTCACTTCTGGCAAATTTTTAAAAAACTAATAATAAATTTTAATACTCTTTTAAATTTATTTATTATAAATCTGAAATACAAAATTGAATAAAAGATTTATTAGAAAATAATTATTTAAGTTTTAAATTTTAAATTTTTATGAAAGTATTCTGACATTGTTTCAAACCCTGTGTAAAAGGTTTAGAAATTATTAAGATAATTTAACCCTTAATTAAATCATTTACAAAAATCAAAATCTGGGACACCCCTCTTGTCAGATTTTTAGTAAATAACTAGTTACATGCCCGTGCGTTGCTACGAAAAACAAAATTGATAACGAAAAATAAAGATTAAAAAATAAAAAAATTATTTCACAAGATCAAACATCTATATTTAACGCTTCTTTTCTTGCGAAAGCTAGCTAATTAAAGCAACGCTTCATTTCTTGTGTAGGGCAATTAAGCAGGGCAATTAAGCGGCAATTAATGACGTGGGAAGAATGGACCACTGCCACCACGTGCTACTTTAGAATAGTAGAGATATACCATGAGTTTTTATTTCAAATTTTTACAGCAAGTGTTAAAATCTCTGTAGAACACTCATAAAATCTTCAAAAAGTTTCGAATAGCATGGCCAATTAATTATTTGATTGCATTGTCTGGAAGTAAGAGATCTGAAATTGAACTCTTTGTATAGCTAACATGTGGGGCCCATTCCATTTAATGCCCAGCCGACCAGCTCTTCTCACCTTACACGCTGATAGGTGGGCCACTTCATTTGGCAGGCCCCACACGCTAGTCACGGACAGTGGGCCCTGGCCCCACCTGTCATCACTCTCAACTCACTCCTCTCCGCTCTGTCCTGCTCTCTCTTGCGCACGCCGGAGAAGGATCTCGAGCCGAATCACCTCGCAGTTTTGTCGCCTTCTTCGCCACCAATCCGCTCAGCCTGAGGCTCCCTCACATCACCAAGACCCAGCACTGCCATGACACCTCGCCCATGCTGCGCCCCCGTGAATTACGGCCTCACCACCGCCGGACCGAACCGCCGCCTAATCTCTCCGTTCAAACACTGGCTAAACCACATTTACTACCTATTTAAGCATGGTGTGAGCTCTTTCATCACTTCATCATTTCCCTGGAGCCTTCACCACGCGAGCAAACCTTTTAAGCCCCCTTCTCCTTTTCCGTTCATCTCACCGCCGCCTAGAGCTCCAACTCAATTCCCCTCCTGCTTAGCCTCAAATCCAAATAGCTTGCACTGAAAGCAATTTCATAGCACACGATTTTAAACCCCCGACCAATTTTAACCGTGAACCACCATATCACCTTCTCACCGCTGAACCCATCACCTCCAATTCCGACGATAGGTGATAGCTTCTCCTGAGCGAAGATAGTCAACGCAAGGTATCCAGCTAGCCTTCATTTATCACACTAATGTTCATTGTTAGGATTAATCTTGTTTGTTAGGAGTTCCTTGTGTGTGAGTTTGTTTAGTGGATTGAGTCTAAATTAGCCAGGAAGGTAGTGTACGCACTGGCCAAGTCAGAGAGCTGTTGAGCGGTGTGGCTTGAAAAGTGGATCAAGTCAGCTCAACAGGTGTACTTGACCGGTTCATGCGGCCAAACAGTTTGTGCGTGGGTACTATAAGACATTGTGGTGAATGAAAGGAAGGAAGTGAAGCGCAGCTAAGGGTCCAAAATTCGGCGAAATTCGGTGAAATCTCGGCGAAATCTCGGATTTCGGACCCCTCCGAGATTCAAAATCCCGGAAAATTCAAAAAAATTTAAAAAATTCAAATCTCGGATTTCTCGGCGAGATCTCGGCAATTTCGGGCGATATCTCGGCAATCTCGGGCGAGATTTGATCTTTTTTTGCCGGATTTTGATTTTTGTGCATTGTATTTGCTTGGGTTTAGGATCAAGATCATCCACAAAAAATTTCAAAATTTTTTAACATGTTTTTGACCATTTTTTGGTCGATTCAATATGTCGGTTAGGACTTTTCGAATTTTTTAAAATTTTTCAATATTGATTATCTTCTGAAAATTTTATGGGAATATTATGGATGTGTTAGGACCATTCACAAAAAATTTCAAAATTTTCTAAAGTGGTTTGAACTTTTTTAATACATAGGAACTTTTCTAGTGCATTGAAACAGCAGAGAGAAATGATATCTGATACTGACATTGATAGTTGGAATCAATCTATGTATGACTATGAGAGAATAGTGGAGTGGAAACAGTGGTACAAAACCCACTTCAAAATTATTGAATGACATATATTGAAAAACAAAATTTAAAACCTAAGATAACATGTATTTATAAATGGGTACAGTACTAACTCACCTATGTATATATGGGCGGAGATTCACATATACATGATCAGCGCTCATATTTATGGCATTGATCTTTTCTTACTGGTCAATATTCAAAACTACAGGTGGTTTCAAAGAAAGAATCTTCCTCGAATCGCACGTGGTTTCAAAGAAAGAACCTCCCTTAATACATAGGAACATATATAAAACTTTTCAAATAACTTGAAGTTCATTTGTTACATTTGAAAAATCAAAAAATGATTTTATATACGATTTTTATCACGACTTTACCACTGTTAGATTTTTTAAAAATTCCTCATGATTGATCATCATCTCAAATTTTTATGGAAACATTAGTAATGTGTTAGGACTATCCAAAAAAAATTTCAAAATTTTTTGACGTATTTTGAACCATTTTTGAGCCAGTTCAATTTGGCCGAGATCTCGGTGATTTCGGCCGAGATCTCGGTGATTTCGTCCGAGATCTCGGATTTCCCGGTAGAAAAAAAACGGATTTGAAATTTGGTTTTTGCAATTCGTCCGGATTTTGTCCGAAATTTCCGAATCTCGCCGAAATTTCGGATTTCGGGAACCTCTGAGATTTGACTCAAAACGAGATTTGGAACCTTGAGCGCAGCGCTGGTGTGTAGTGCTGTGTTTAAAGAAAATTCCTTGCGTGTGTTAGTGTGTGTGCTGTTGCTGTGAGATTCATTCAATAAAGAAAGTGCTTGTGTGTGATCTCAGTGTGTGTTTGGGTGAGTTTGCTTTCCCTTGAGAGCCTGGGACTACATTTAGTAACAGAGCCAAGGGTGAGTGTTAGGTGTTATGTGAGGTGATGGCTCTGTAGTGTACACGCTGCTGGGTCGCCGCATTGGTGGTAATGGCGGCAACGGCGGTGATGGCAGCCAAGATGGGGGTCGTGCATCAAGTGAAGGAGGCGAGGGTGACACTCCGTTACCCCATGCTCTTGGAGAACAACTACGGGGTGGGGGCCGTGAAGATGAGAATTTTCATGCGCGCACAAGGCGTGTGGGCGGCCGTGGAGGGTAAGGCGGTCGACGAGAAGATGGATCAAATGGCTCTCGCCGCCATTGTCCAAGCCGCGCCGGAGGCCGTGGTGATGGCCATATCTGAGAAGGAGACGACGAAGAAGGCGTGGGACACTCTCCAAGAGATGCACGTTGGTGACGAGCGCGTCAAGAAGGCCCGAGTACAAACTCTCAAGAGGGAGCTTGATGGTATGTACATGGGTGAATCTGAGAAGGTTAATGTTTTTGCTTTGAAGGTTACCACGATCGTGAACGAGTTACGCTCTCTCGGCACGAAAGTGGAGAAGACCACCGTCGTTGAGAAGCTCCTGCGTTCCGTCCCCGACAAGTTCCTACCCATCATGAGCACCATCAAGCAGTGGGGGGATGTGACGGAGATGTCGGTGGCGGAGATTATCGGGCTCTTGCGGGCATTCGAGGAGTCCTCAAAGGGTCGGCATCGTGACAAGGAGGGAGGTGAGCACCTGCTGGTCGCGCACACTGAGCCACGGCTCACGCGCGCCGAGTGGGAGGCCATAGTTGCCGAAGAGAAGCTGAGCGGTGATGGTTCCGACAGCAGCGTCAACAATAATGGTGAGAAGAAGTTTTGCTGCACGTTCGACAAGTCAAAGATTGATTGCCGCAACTGTGGTGAGTACGGGCACTTTGCTGATGAGTGTGACAAGCCGAAGAAGGTGACCAAGGCATTTGTGAGTCTTGCTATTGCAAATGCTGATGATGAGCCCGCTTTGCTTTGAAGCCCATGTGGAGGTGCAGAATAAACCAACAAGATTAAGGGGGTGATTGTTAGGATTAATCTTGTTTGTTAGGAGTTCCTTGTGTGTGAGTTTGTTTAGTGGATTGAGTCTAAATTAGCTAGGAAGGTAGTGTACGCACTGTGCTGGCCAAGTCAGAGAGCTGTTGAGCGGTGTGGCTTGAAAAGTGGATCAAGTCAGCTCAACAAGTGTGCTTGACCGGTTCATGCGGCCAAACAGTTTGTGCGTGGGTACTATAAGACATTGTGGTGAATGAAAGGAAGGAAGTGAAGCACTGGTGTGCAGTGCTGTGTTTAAAGAAAATTCCTTGCGTGTGTTAGTGTGTGTGCTGTTGCTGTGAGATTCATTCAATAAAGAAAGTGCTTGTGTGTGATCTCAGTATGTGTTTGGGTGAGTTTGCTTTCCCATGAGAGCCTGGGACTACATTCATGTGCCTTTTCTCTATGTTCGATTCGGTCCAAGTCTATAACACCCCGATCTTTTTAAGTATGTTTGGAAATTTAAATTGACGTCGGTAAATTTAAGGTGCACTTTGTTTTTAGTTTAGGTATAAAATTAGACGCTAGAAACCTAGAGGGGTAGAAAAAAATTGTAGTTTTCTACTGTATGTGTGTTATTCCGTTACAGCATTTCTTATTCCTATCAATGATAGCAAAACAACAACAAACGAACAGAAAGAAACAAATAAAAATAAGAGAAGAGATGCATTAACATCTGTCCCATCCCTCTTTTTCTTCTCCTTGCCATTCTCCAGAACACAGAACACAAGAAAGCCTCCTTCCCTCCAAACTTCTCTCCTCGAAATCTCATTCAAAAACAAAAGAATCATTCTATGCATGTTATATCACTGCAATCATTCATGCCTCAAGCATCCCATTTTCATAAAAAGTTCTCACATGCATGTTGATTTGAATTTTTTTTTTGGAGAGAAGAGGAGGGAGGAGCAATAGATTTGTCATTTGTGGTGTAGAGGGGAGGGCTCAGCGGTAGTAGAAGCAACAACGCGCCTCCCCCTACTCACTCACAGCCAAGCTTCTCCCTGACCTCCCGCCACATCCTTCTTTTCCTCCTACAGCCAGCAAAAAGATAAAGGCAAAGTGCTCCCGGCCTCCTTCAGTCAAACCCCCATTTTCTCCTTCTCTCTCAATTTTTTCTCCCAAATAGCTAGCAAGAACAACACCATAAACACAAGAAGCAAACTCCCTCCCACCTTCTCTCATTCAATTCACCACCAAAAAGCAAGAATAGACTTATGCTTGTCATACAAACACATTCACAATCATACATGCATTCCATTTTTGTGATCAAATCATGCATGCACACATGTTTGAGCGATTTTAGAGAAGGGAAAGAGAGGGGTAAAGCATTCTGTATTGGGTGGCGGAGGAGAGGGGGAGTATATGGTCATGCAGAAGCACAACAGCGGCTGGACAGCGAGCGTCAGTAGAAGTGCTACCACAGCAGTGACAGCTCACGGTGGCGCAGCAGTGCGCAGTGAAGCATGAGCTGCAGCAGCACATGGCACGGGCTTGGCCAGAGGTGGCGCGACGTGCAGGAGGCTAGGCTCAGCATGATCTATGGTGGCGCTAGGGCAGTCGAGGTGCGGCTTAGCATGGCAACCCGATGCAGCATAGCCAAGTTGTGCCACGACAGTTGGCGACGACGGCGTGGAGCTTCCACAGCAGCAGGTGCCAACATGGAAGTGATGCCTGGTAGCAGTTCAGTGGCACAACGCAGCCGCAACAGCCCGGCACCCTACAGCTACCCGGCGCCTTAGCTCGCTGTAGTGGCTTAATCCACAACCCAGTGGTGCCTGGAGAGGCTAGAGAATGAACAGACAGGAGGCTAGCCACTAGAGGAAGAAGAAAATGAAGCCAAGCTCAACCAAAGAAGCCAAGCTTTGTGCGAGCAGGAAAAAGAAAAGGAGGAGAGAGAATAAAAGGAAAAAAAGAAGGAAAGGAGGATGGAAAAAGAAAAAAAAAAAGAAAGAAGAGAAAAGAAAAGAGAAAAAGATGACAGCTTCGGATTTTTGGTGATAGGCTAAGTTCTGATTGAATGTAGTCAAATATGGTCTCTAGTGAATTTATTTGTTTGACGTGTCGCATATGGTAAAAGTTTTTGTAGTCATTTTAATTTTCACGTGCGTAGCTTTTAGCTATGCATATCACATATAAATATGGATCATTGCACATTCATGCATGCAAGTATTACAAATTAGTCTGACGACTTTAAACTGGTATAGCTACTAATTAGGTTTTAATTGTTTGGTAGTATAAATAATTATTGCTTTTTTGCTCTCTATAAATAATTTTATCATCAAGTATTATTTGTGAGCCTGCATGTTGAATTATTTAATTTAGAAGATTATTAGGTCAGTAGTACTGCCATATTAGAGCCGGTACTACCGGAGGCTAGTTGTACCGTGCGCGCGAGGCCGGTAGCTTTATTCAAGAGAGCGTATTTTTCGGTATCTAAATGTCAGTACTACCAGGACTCAAGGGTGGTACTACCAGATGTCAGTAGTACCGTAGTTTTAGAGTTAGTACTACCATAGGTGCGATAGTACCGGTTGTATGATTTTTGATTATGTAAAAATATTTGAATTAGGACTTAATTTATAACAAATGCTTAAATAGCTCAATTGTAACACCCTGGCACAGAATGTGCCCAGAATGTCACACAAAGGACACTACTATCAACCATATAGCAATAATAGAATTAAATTACAGCAACTACACTTGCTATTAATCAAAATTTTGGCAGCATGTACTCTCTTTCTCCATGGGTTAAGCATAATTAATAATTTCATAGCACAATAGCATAATGTAAGATAACAATATTAGAACTATAACAATAACATTAACAGGTCATGGTATCCGTTAACCATCATGACCGACTAAGCACAAACAAAAGGGTCATGGTATCGATTAACCATCATGACCCACTAAGCATATTAACATGGGAGAGCAGTAATATTCAAACGATAACCATGGAGCAATTAAGGAGGAGCCACAAGTATCCGCATCACAACCCAAGGGAATAAACCAACATACCACCAACTACTTACTAGCTACCTATTCAAAAACCAAGTTCTTTCAATTTAGCACCACTTCTAAAAAGATAATATAACCATTCTAAACTACATGAAAACATTGTGAGTGGGTGCGTGCTAAATGCCTCTTTGGAGGTACCTAAAATAAAAACAACAACGCACAAGCGTGATGTAACACCCCGACATTTAATATGCCCGAATGATACCAAACATAGACTAAGCAACCTCTAAATACCACAATTACAAGTAAATTACAGCAAAGGAGCAAATGCTAATACCGAAAATTTCGGCAGCATCTCCTTTGTTTTAACATGAATTGAAGGAACATCAACAGCATAGCAATATGTGGCAATACAAGAGGCATCTAAGACAGCAATAATTATAGGCATGACAGCAATATAAGTCTAATCCCAAGCATTAAATGTCTCCATGAGCCAAACGAACAATAAGACTCTCATATTGCAAAACTAAACCATAAATCAATATGCATCACACTTAATTTATTATCAAGACCCAATTGAGTGACTGTGGGAACAATGGAGTGACGCTACGTGTAGAAGTGTGACTAATTCCCTTCCCCGCATGCCGATCTCATGGTACCTAAAACAACAAGAAAGCACAAGCGTGAGTTCAACACTCAACAAGCATATTGCAATGGAACACAAAAACAATTACATGGCTACAACAACTCATATCTTGTCTTTCATCTCATTCATGATCACATATCAATATCATCACCATTATGTATGCAATGCGATGCGATGCTCATGTCTCCTTGGAAACTCATACCGGTATGGTTGAGTACACACCCGTCGGTGTGCACCCTCTCCCCCCTTCCATCCCGAAGATGGAGGGTGCCTACTCCTCGCTTCCAAACACCGCGGTGGATGGAATCACGATGTAGGACTTACTCATTGGCTCTCCGGAATAGTCATAACTTTCTCACCGACCTTCCCCGGACTAGTTATGACTTTCTCACCGCCCGGGCCATGTAACATGCCATGTATGCAAATATGCCAACATCATAATTAAATTGTACATTAACACATGGCATCATAACATAATAAGCATACTCATCATATCATTGGCAATCATTAAAGCATGGCAAGTGATCATATCGTATAATCAATTTCATCTAGTCTCAACTAGCAACCTACAAACCGCTATCCATTACAATACACTTGCCTCAACCACGGGCAACGGATTGGCGAGAAGTAGAAAGCACTCCCGGGGTCACACCACCTGCACATGAGTACCACACACTCACAATCATGTCCACAAAATAGTAAGCAAACCCTCTTCTACCCCGATATCGCAAACTACTCACTAAACCCAAAAACAGAGGTTCTGTCCCGTCGGGACAGCAGCCTTCCAAAAGGCACAACTTGAGTTCTACGACTCCGAATCGAATAAACGAGTACATCCTCGCGTAGATTAGGAAATTTCCCAACTTTTTCTAAGTATAGGGAAAGACTGATTCGGACTATAAAGTTGTTTAATCTACAAAATACCGTGATCTGTTCCAATCACGTCACATATTTTAATACGTTCGGTAAAACAAGCATAACTTTCAAACGGCTGGGCGGAATTTAAAGTTCTTTATACCCACTGAAAGGTATTGAAGTTACCTACAACTTCTTCAATAGCCATACGACCAAATTTCGACTCTAAATTGACGAAAACCCAAACCCTAGGTCGACTGCTCGTGCTGCCCGAAACAGAGAACGTGGCAACCTCTAGATCTAATCTAATCTACTCAATTCCAGCACCACCGATTGATCTAAAAACATGATAATAATCCTTAGAACATATCCTAGACCAACCCCAAGGATTCCCATGGCCATACCTTCGCCCGACGCATGAAAACCCAATGGATCTCCTCCCGGTTCGCGCGATCTCCTTTCTCGCTCCAAATCCACCGGATCTCCTCGTCGCGGAGCGCTCCAATGGATGGATCTTCTGGTTGGTGAGGTGGAGAACTCCCCTAGGGGCAGTAAGGGAGGTGGAGAGGTGAGGAGAGGGGTGGTGGCGCAATGGGGAGCAAGGGGGAGGTGGGGGCGCATCCAAGGGAGAGGGGGAGGTGGGGGTGGCGGCTAGGGCATGGAGGGGGAGGGAGGGGGCGCACCAAAGGGGTGGGGGCGCAGGGCAAGGGCAGGGGGGCTCTATTTACCAGCCCAAACTGGTCTCCTACTCCTAAAAGGACTCAAACTCTCCCGCACCAAGGCTCACGACCCTTTCCCCGAGGCCCAAACTCCCCCGGAAAGGCCCAAATCCCCGGAAACGGCCCGAAAACGCAAATAAACCTCATACCTTAGGGTTTTAACCTTAGTTCCACATTTTATAATGTTTTTTGACCTCAACATTCACATTTTTTAATGCCACAATCTCTAATTTCACATTTTATAAAGTCTCGGCATTCCGTAGTGTCACACGTGAGTTCTTCACTCAGCAAAGTGTATTGCAATGGAAACAAGGGAATAACACTTAACATACATACATAATCCAGGACACAAACCATGGGAGATCAATTCATAAAACTTCTTCATTCATATTGTCATTTATGCAATGCATCATGCATGCTCATCCTTTCCTTAGCACATACCGGTATTGCCGAGTGCACACCCGTCAGTGTGCACCCTCATTCCCTTCCATCCCGTGGAGGGTACCTACCCTTACTGACTTGCTCACATTCACAACTGTGGATGAGACTATGAGGTAGGTCTTTCATTCTCACTACATGTGAGCACAGAGGCCCGCATCAGAATGGGTCGTCTCTTCCATTATGAATGCATATATGCCATAAACATGAATAAACTTGCAAGTACACTCATTTCTAACAATTGCATAACCATAATTAGATACATGATCATTAACTATCTCCCACATACATAACCTAAAAAATTATATTCATCTATTCAAATTCAAGCCACATTCATGCATGAGGCCACCAAGCCACATTCACCACAACACACTTGCTTTTAACCTCTCGAAACGGTGTTGCGATAAGTTGATGCCACTCTCGGGGTCACACCACCTACAAATACATGCATTCCACTCAAAAACATGCCAACAAAGCAACACAAGTCTTATAACTACAATGACTCCGCGACCCACGCCTAAGCTCTGAAAAAAAAACAGCAATCTGCCCCAAACGGACAACAGCCTTCTAACAGTCATAACTTGAGTTCTACAACTCCAAATCAAGTAAACGAATACATTTTCCCAAACTATAGGAAATTTCTCATCTTTTTCTAAGTATTCGGAAAATCTAATTCAGCCTCCAAGTTCCCCTAATCTGCAGATGAACATAGACACTACCATTCGCGACACACATTGGACAGCACTTGGTAAAATGGCCATAACTTTTAAATGGCTGAACGAAACTTAGTGATTTTGGGTTTTCATTGAAATATAATTCGATTATATACAACTTTCGCAAAAGCTAAGCCACCATAAAACGCTTCTAAAATTTTCAAATTCGCGCTCGAACAGAGGGGACTAATCTGTCCCAACGCACAGAAAAATAGAATGAGGTAAAACTCGCATAATCCACTATTTCCCCCAACTCTACAACCACCAAACCTCTCCTAAACACTCCTAATCGCAGCCTAGCAACCCCCGAAGGAACCCTAGATCAAACACAAACAAAGAAAAATAGCACCTACCCGATGGAAGAAGAGATCGGCGATGTACCACCTCGTCGGCTCCCTCCAACGCGATCCACACTAGCCACAATCTTCGAGCACTCCAAAGCAATGATGCAAGGGATTCTTGGCAGGGGAAGGAGCCTAGGAGGGTAGGGAAAGGCTTGGGAGAGAGAGGGATGAGGGGGAGGGGAAGGGGAAGGGACAGGAGGAAGGGGAAGGGGCGTGAGGGAGGGTGGAGGCATGGGAGAGGGAGGGTGCTGGTGGTGGCGGTTGGGAGGAGGAAGGGGGGTGCATGGAGGGGGGCAGGGGAAGTGGGCTAGGGTTAGGGGAGTTCCCTCCCCCAAAAAACCCCAAAACCCTCCCACCTAAAGCCCGAAAACACCCCTTGAAGGCCCAAAACAACACCCATGACCCAAAAATTGGTCCAAAATAGGCCCACACCAACCCAAACCTCCCACTGGATCCCCTTAACCTAGAAAACGAATTGCGATATTACATCAATTCCAATGCATGCAAGAATATAAATGTTTGTAACTTGTGCAAATAAAATTTAAATTTAATGAAACCAATTCTTAGGATCTCTAAAAATGATGCTCTTAGTGTTCATGTAAAATGTTTAGGACTTATGCTCTGTTCATGCAAGCTTAGGACTTAGGAAGATTTAAGTAATTGTGAGAAATGGGAAATCTTAGCAAATGATGTAACTAGTCTCTAGAACCTTTAAAATAAAGTTTAACTTAATGAAAAATCATAGCATGCAGCCGCATCGTAGTAGCATAACCTTATGTTCAAAATGTCTTAACTTTCTTTTATGTATGAACTCATGAAATCTACCTCACACATATACACACCACTACAAGATAACTTGATATTGCCTTAAAATGAATCCAAATAATTTTAGCTTGTTGAATTCAATGAATAAAAATAGATTAATAGGTCATGCATGTTAAATTTATTGGAATTTGCTCTCAAGATAATATTGATAGTTATAAGATTGTCAATGTATAGATCTTCTAAGCGCATAACGAGGTGGTCGACATAGGTGATTATATTGCATCGGTGAGATTTGTCTTTCTTAATTTAGGCGGTAGTTAAATATATTAAACTAATTTTAGTAGTATGCACATTGTTAAATTAATGCTTCTCATATAAGGCAAATTTGGTGAAAGTTACACCGTATATTTAATCGATAGCTGTGTATCATTTAAGTAATGCATGTGCAGTTATATTTAATATTTAAATGGTAGTTAGATGGGTTTTATGCGAAGAATATATGAGCACTCGTTGGTTTGTATGTGTGGAATATCATAAATCCGATCAATGAGGAGGCAAATTAATTAGGTAATCATATAATTCATAATTTGGGAGATTCTGCTCAGTATATCACCTAGGTAGATATTATGTAGTCAGTCCTGCAAATCAAATTAGTATATCTTCGTAAGTTACCATGCTAAATAAATAATATAACTTGCATAGGAGGTGTATGTTCATTTGAGTGGTTGTCTTATAGAAGATATACGATTGGCTCAAACAACATTCTGACATGCATCATCCTCATAAGCATCATTCTCATATGCATGACCTTTTATGCAATGCTTATATGTATGTTGTTTGTACCGAAGAATAGTAACTTCAGATTTATTTGCTTGTATGTATGTTGACGTAATTGGTACTCTGATAAACCAAAACAAGACCAATTGTTCAACAAGCAAGGCAAGCACCCTCCTTTGATCATTTTGATCCCATATTTTACAGTATCTATTTTATTTTTATCAATGTATTATGAATGCATGTAATTTCTGTAAAGCTGCCATGTTGTGGAAATCGATAGATGTAATCCTAAGAATTGTGGGATTTCCTTAATCATGTTGATATGAGAACCTTAATGAACCTTAAGTTAGGTTTAGACATTCTATGAAATGTTGAATAGGTATAGACGAATAATAATTGCATATGCTTAGCCATGCTATAGAAGTTGGTAGGATGGGAATGCAAGTTGATCAAATTTGAAAAATGTTGGACATGATTAAAGGTGTTGATATTTTGGTAAAAAAAATGGAAATAAAACTTATGATTTGAACATGGGCGAGATATGTTATAATTGGATGTGCAAGGCTTGGACTTGCACGTTGCAAGGGATGGAATTACATGTAGATAGGAGGAGATCTTTCCTGAGTCAACCTAAGGACCGAACTTGATGCTATCAATAGAGTCAATTTGTGCAACCACATGTGCTAGTTTGGGATAGCCTTAACTTAGTAAATTACGTTTAGCCTTGCATTTTAGTAGGCCGAAGTAGTAAGGATGAACCGGGGTATGGTTGCGTTCATAGTTGCTCTCTTCACCGAGGTGTGGGGACTAAAGCATTCTAATACAATGGTGAATGCTGGCTATAGGGAGAATGAGGGCGATGGGATGCGAAACCATCGTGAGTACGGATAGTACGGCTATTGACTTCTGCCGCCATAACAAGGATTCAACATTCACCGGACTGATGCAAGGGTAGGCTTTAGCTAATTGAATAGTTTCATCACAATCTAGCGAAATGAGTACAGTGAGTATCGCGTGGCATGGTTGACATGATTGCTAGAATGTGTCATGTGGGTAAAGTGTACACTCTATGTAGATATATAAATCTAATTAATTAGTCATGCTCACGGTCAAGAGTAGCTTAGGACATAATGTCAAGTATAGTTTTTGGTTTTGGTTTTGCAAAGATTTTAGAAAATATGTTGTGTCGGGAAGGTATGGTCATACCGGAGAGGTATGTTCTTAAGCCATGGTTGGCTGCGTTGTGCTTGCTGTTCATGGCCATGGAGGGTCACAAAATGGTGATATTGAACTTTATTTACTATTATTACTTTCATATCAAGTGCTCTTTATAATTCCATTACTGTTTTGATAAACTACTCACTTATAAATAAAAATTGCTTTATGCTGGAAATGAACTCAGTGTAGAAGCTTATTTCCTTGATCTAACAATGCATGTAAATTTATTTCCATGCACTAAAGTCTTCTGAGCACATACGTATGCTCAACATTGCTTGTTCACATTTAATCAGAGGATGAGAAAGAAGATTATCGCTTGGTTACCTCTGCTTTCGGCAATGATGGCGTATAGGGTCACGGCCACACTCAGGTCTTTCCTGTGGGTTTATTTTCAATTGATGGATTGTAATTTAAATTTTAGGCTAGTGGGCCTACAATGTTCTTTTAACTTTATTTAATTGGCCACATTTACTTATTTAACATTCTTCCACTGTCTTTTGTTCTTGTAAGTAGGTGATATACAATATCTGTCTGAAACCAAATTCCTGGGCGGTTTCTGGGTCATGACAGAAGATGGTATTAGAGCTTGCTTGACTATAGGTCTTGACCCTAAGTATAATTGGTTTTGTTAGGATTCTAGTTTCTTTAAAAACAAAATTTTACTTTAAACATATATGAAAAGAGTTGCAAAAATCCTAAGTCCTACTAATATCTAAACTTTTCTATTACTATCTCAACTTCTCTATTACTGTCTCATCTTCCCTATTGCTATCTCATCTATCTGAAATTTGATTTTACTCGTCTAAAACATGTTATTCTTAATTTTTCCTATATCTCAAAAATCTGTAGTTGGACTATATGAGAACAAGTAAAATTAGAGGTGGTATTAGAGCCCATACGACTGTAGAAAATCCCAAGTTAGCATGGTCGATAGAATTAAGGACAAGGTTCTTCTCTCAAAAATTATTTTTAGTTATAATCTTATTTGTGAAAACGTAGAATGCTACTCTCGTCCCTCTATAGTGCTCAACTCTTGCACCTTTTTTGGTTTTATTCCACATATATAAAGACTCAATGATACAAGAAACCAACTCGGTTACAGTAGAGAACTCGGATTCTGAATTCTACCTCTGAAATCAAATTGGATTCAGTTACTGTAGCACAAATGGCAAAGATAGAAAAAAATGTACTAAACTCTGAGACTTCAGAACTAAATTGAAACTAACTAAACGACCAAAACTCAAACACAAACAAGTTTAGTGAGTTTTCTTCCTTCATGTGTAGTTCTCTTAAGCCATTATTAAATGTACTTACGACTTGTGGTTGATGTGCAGTGTTTCAACCAACAGCAGAAAACTCAGTTTGATATATGGGTGCTGCATGCAGTGGTGGCTAATGATCTTTTTACTGATGATAGTTTTTGTAGGCC
This sequence comes from Rhipidocladum racemiflorum, assembly GCA_036346355.1. Lineage (NCBI taxonomy): Eukaryota > Viridiplantae > Streptophyta > Magnoliopsida > Poales > Poaceae > Rhipidocladum > Rhipidocladum racemiflorum. The sequence continues at coordinate 31,536,769 of CM070571.1, forward strand.
CCCGGATCGGCTATCCGGAGTCCTCTGTGTATTTCTGTACTAGTCCCAGATCAGTAGCTAGTACACACAGTCAAAAGTGATGAATCAACAACCATATCACGAATATAAATAACTAAATAAGAATAATACCAAATGAAAGCAAAGACCTTATGGTCAAGGTTTACCATTACGGCCTGAACAGGCGGAACAACTTGAACAACTGCAGCGGAAGACGAAAACGCCAATGCGACCCATCCAAATGCCCACAGGCAATCGAGTGGAGAACGCACCCTAGTCGTTGGAATTCCTTGACAGCTTCTTGCACTTCTGAGAGATGATTGGAATGTAGCACGTGAGTACATAAAGTACTCAGCAAGTCTGGGAAATTATGCACAATGTAGGCTATCCAAGGATGGCTTAATATGGTTCTTTTGCATAAAGCCAAGTTTCATCAAATCATACTTGCTAATAATTTTCACAAAGCATCTTTGAGCAATTCTTTTTAATAATTGAATTATATAATATTGTAGTGAAGGTTCTAACCACCACTCACTAATATACAGGCTCTATCCGCCACATCTCAACAAAATCATGGTTCAATCCAATCACATGGCTCTGTCCGCCATGGTTCACAAAATCAGGTTCTTTCCACCTACCTGGCTTTAGCCGCCAGAAGCACACCCGAGAGTTCTAACCGCTCCCGGATCCCAAAACGAAACATTGTTTAGTTTGAAACCAAAAACTAAAGTCTACCAGTATGAAAGCATTCAGCAAGCTTTGCCTTTGACCGTAGGCACGGCTATTCGAATAGTTTTAACTCTGCAGAGGTGTACAACTTTACCCACAAGACATGATATTCCCTTGATGCCAAGCTATTAGCACACTTCCTTAGGTGTGCCGGCAGGGATATCATGACAAGGCCTTTACAATGTATACGCCTAACCTGACTCACCCGCTGAGGTTTCACCGCTGTTAGGGTTCTATCCGCCCAGTACAGAAGCCCCCTCTTGCGCCGTGTGAGAAAAACAACAACAACAACAACAACAACAATGCCTCTTTCCGGCTCTCACACAACAACCGAGTGGTGAGTCTAAGTCAGGTTTCTACAAATTAGTTAGCCAGGTCGTGCCCACTTTGACATGTGGTTGTACGGTAATGCTTAGAATGGAGACAGTCATAAGCGTCGGTCCTTAATTGACTTGGGGCGGTACTTGCACAAACCCAGATCATCGCTCTATCCGCTCCCGCCAAACAACCATTTCCGCCCAAGTCCAAATCATTTTTCCTTTTATTTTTATTTTGCAAACCAACGGCAATACCTTTTTGCCTAATAATTTCCAACACAAGTTTTCAAGAGTTAAAAGGAATTTCCACCCATAGGTGCATATTGACCGTTTGCGAGTCTAAGCATTTCTACCGAACTAATCTATTCCACCAATAGTTTATTTTATAAAAAGAAAGTTGTAGGGTTAGATTACAACCCAAACAGTTAATTTTGTAATCACCACTAATCCTGGAATTACCACAATTTTACAGTCATATGAATAATCCAATTCATTATAGTATTCCACAAGTGGTAAGTATATCCTGGTACTATCATAACCCCAAAAATCATAGTAATCCACAATCATATTTGTATATGAAATATTTCCCTTGAACTATACTTTGTATTATTGGTTTATCCATCATTCATACGACGATCCATCTTATCACTCATTAGGAAGACTCCACAAAATCGTCTACTAAACCACCGATGATACTTCACAATACTATCTCTAATCATCTAGAATACAATCCACCAATAATACTTCATAACACCATATATTTAATTATTCATACTATCACCTCTAAATCATCTACTTTAATCCACCACGAATAATTCATAATCCCACCCCAAGCATCTTTCAAGAAAGATTCTATAAATCCAAGACTCCATTAATTCATCGACTACGGCTATTTCCATAACCAATGATACTACGTTTACTAAACAAATCACCCATAATCGACATTATTCATAATCCCGCATAAATGGTTATTGCAAAACTACATTTCCCAAAATTATCTACTAAACCACCGAGTACGATTCTCAGTATTATCCACTTCATACATCGAGTACATTTAATAATAGCATTGATTAACTCATCGAGTGTCATTCTCCACATCACCTATTGTAACCCTTCATATTGTCATCGCTAAATCATCTACATTTTATCCACCAAGAATACGTAATAATATCATTTACTAAACCACCAAACATTCTGGATTATTCACAATTCTCCATAAATGATTATCATATAGTATGCTTGTTAACATCCACCGAAATATAAGTCACCACGTATGTTATTTAATCCACAAGTATGCCTCTCGATATCATTTATTTACTTTTACCGACTATTATTCTTGACATCATACATCTTCTGATATTCTCCCAATCCTCACAAATTATATGGGTTACCATTCATAGATCAATTCCATAACTACTATCCTCACCTCATCAATATTCAGGAAATCTCCAATTTGCATTTCATACTATTTGTTCCACCGATCGTGCCTTCCAAATAGTCTTTCCCCCTTTTTAAAGAATATTTTTCCAAAACATTTACATTGGTGGAGTACTTATACTAGGGCGACAAAGGGTCAGGGATAACAATGTCAAGGAGGTAGGAACAACAGGTATAACTAATAAGCTAACGTTAACATCATCCATTTAATATAAATAGCAATGCAATTTGTAAAATAGTGGAAAACATTTATAAACAATGGGATCAACATGCGTCAAGGAGACTTTCCTCGGTCACAGCGAGAAGGTTGAACTCTCTGAAGTCCGGCGGCGGGGTCGGCGGACTCGGCGGAAGCGTCGACTACGCGCAAAACGAGGCAATAAATAAATAAAAGAAAATAAATAAAATTATAAAATTAGTACTGGCAGGTAGATCTTGATTTTAGATGAATTTAGAAACTTGAACGGAGTCAATCGGAGTTCGGATGCAAAAGTTATAAGCGTTCGAAGTTGGAAATTGCTGGAAAATCAAGAAAATAAGAAAAGGTACTGTTTGCTACAGTAACTCGCGAGAATTTGGTTCTAGAACTGAACCAAAACTTCAGAGCCCCCTTTTCTTCCCAAAAAAACGGAATTTTGCCCCATTTTCGCATGGATTTGGACCAAATAAAATCATGGATTCTCTAGATAACATCCTTAGGGACATCTAGGAGGAAGGGATTGAACCAAAACTCACCGGAATCGGAGAAATCGATGAAGAACGGAGGTTCGGCCGAAAGCACAAAAGCTCCAAATTCGTCGCCCACGGTTGAGAAATCCTAAAACCAACGATTGGGTTAGCTTCTAGACTCATCCACGGTCCCAAAGAACCAAGTGGCATGAAGAATGGCTCACCGGAGAAGGATCTACAAGCATGAACTTGAAGAACACCGAAAAAGTGCGACACACCTCCGGTTTTCTTGATCTCACGGTCGCATACGTGGAGTAGAGGGAAAAAGGGATACACCACCGGAACCGGGACTCTTATACGGAGTGAAAGGAGGTGGTGGTGCGGCGTTTGGAGGTGTAATGCCCGAGTTAATGGCATTTTAGTGCTTTTCGGTTTTTCTTGAATGGAGCCGTTTCCGGCGGGATTGATGGCGCACCGAGGTGGGGAATTGGAAGAGCTCGTCGGCGCGAATCCAACGGAACCGACCGTTCACATTTTGGAGTTAAATTGGTGGAGTTATAGGCGTTTGAATGCAACCCTAGCCATTGAAGCAAAATGGAGCTTCTCTGTTACTTTCCTTTGGCCGGAGGTTAGGGATGACACTAATCACGTGACACGTGGCGCCTTCCTATTAGTCCTCTTTTACGCAAACGATTCGCCCTAAAGAAAAATAAGGAAAAATGGTCTAAAAATTCCGGAAAAAATTCTAGAGCCATTTTAGAATATTTGGGACCCAATAAAATTGGTTCCGCTGAATTTGGATGATTTTTGTGGAATTAAATATTCGGGCGCGGATCGCAGGCATTAAACAAAAGCCGTGCGAGATAAAATAGGAACGGAGGTCCAAAAATCCGGGGAATGATTTCAAAAATCATTTTGGAATATTTGGAACTTAATAAAAGTGGTTTGGGGATTTTTGAAGCATTTTTAGACTCGGGTGAAATTTCGGGTACCGGCGGGAACTGGAAAAATCAATTTTTCGACCGGAGGGGAATTAAATCCCGATTTTGGAAGGGAATGGATGCCAGGTTAATATAAACACCAATGAAACTCCAATTTTTGAATTTAATTTATTTAAAGTAGGTTTTTCTCCAGAAAGCGAAAACTAGGGTGTTACAGTTTTGTGGTAAGTGTATTATGGTGAAACACCCATGCTGCTTATTCTCTCAATCCAAGTATGAATTTTTTTTTATTGTACTTGTATGCTACAACTGTTGTAAATAGTCTACTTGAAAGTCTTGTTCCTTACAAAATTTCACCATCTAAATGTCTGGTGGCACAATGCAATACTGGCCTGTGTGTTTTTTTTTTCCTAATATACTTGCTTTTATTTTGTAGTTCTCAAAGGCTGTAGGGAAGATCAAAGTTGCCATCTCAGCACTGCTAGTAGCGACAATGGATGATGCTCATGATGATTGCGCTCTGGCAGGGGCGTGGGCGTGGGCAGGACCAGGGCGACGGCGGCGATGAACATCTGGGCGGGGCGTGTGCGTGGCCGATGGTCGGCGTGCTCAGGGTGGGGCGACGGCGGCTCAGGACGTCAGGACGTGTGCATACAAGCTACTTATGTATGCATGGCGTGACTGCACGCTTAACGTATGATTGCTGGAAGGAATAACTAGCCTGTTTATTGAACAAATTAACATGGTTGCTCGGGAGGCAGCAATAGCAGGAGGCTAGCCGGCCGGGGGCGGAGGGCAGCGCTGCAGGGCTCGGGAGAAGAAAAGGGGGTGGGGGATGCAAAAGCAGGAGAAAACAAGGGGGTTATCCAAAAAATACATAAGTGGGAGAGGGGGCTTCCACCTTGGTCAATCTGGACCATCCACATATGAGATCTGGCGGCTGAAAATAGAAGTTTGCATGAAACAACGGGTTTGCACCATATATATATATATATATATATATATATATATATATATATATAAAGTCTTTTACGTACTCTTAGGAGTACGTACTCCCACATCCAGTATATCACTTAAACGAATGTGTTATACTCTTTTATCGCTTTTAATATACTCCAATAATAATTCTAAGATACTACAATACGACATTATTGAAAAAAATTTATCAGGGCCCTTTATTTCTTGCTGTATACCATTTTTCATGGGTAAAAAGAGTACATAAACAAATTATGCTATAAAGGGTGGATTTTGATGAAATTTTTTGTGAAACTCACTTTGGAGTATCTTATAATTAGTATTAGAGTATACTCAAAAAGATAAAGAAGTATAACAACATCATTTAAACTGTATATTGAGAGTGGGAGTACGTACTCCCAAGGGTATAGAATTATTTTCCTATATATATATATATATATAGGCAGCATATTTGATGCAAACTCCCTTTACCGTGAAAACTCCGTGAAAACCACGTGTAAAAATTTTGAAAAATTCTCAAAAAATTACCATGCATAGGGGAGGTGTGGTTCTACAACCCTGTAAAATTTGAAGACAAAACTCAATTGCATTTGGAAGATATGAAAAAGACAAATTGCAAAATGAATAGTGCTAAACAGTGAAAAAATACTATTGTCTTTTTTATATCTTCCAAATGCAATTGAGTTTTGTCTTCAAATTTTACAGGGTTGTAGAACCACACCTTTCCTATGCATGGTAATTTTTTGAGAATTTTTCAAAATTTTTACACGTGGTTTTCACGGTAGAGGGGGTTTGCACCAAATATGCTGCCATATATATATATATATATATATATATATATATATATATATATATATATATATATATATATATATATATATATATATGACCGGTCTTCATTCTCTATTGATAATTCAAAATGAGTTATTTAGAATCTGCTAACTATGAAGAATAAACATATATTTTGAAGTACCTACACTACTACAGAATGGCACATTACTATCGGTTTTTTTCGGCCATCACCGTCGGTTTTGGTGGCGATACAAAGTCCAACGACAGTGATAAGGTAGATATATCACAGTCGGTTTTTAACCGACACTAATAATACATTATCACTGTCGGTTCTTTTTACGAACCGACTGTGATATTACACTTATCACAATCGGTTTTCTCTTAGAACCGATTGCGATAAGTATAATATCACAATCGGTTCTTATCTAGAACCGATACAAATGATTACATTATCACAATCGGTTCAGTTGTAGAACCGATGGGGATAATAATAATATCACAATCGGTTCTTTTTTAGAACCGATTCAAATTATTACATTATCACAATCGGTTTTTTTATGCAAACCGATTGTGATATCAGATATATCCCAATCGGTTCCAAAGAAGAACCGACAGATATCAGACATATCCCAATCGGTTCGAGAAGAACCGACAGATATCAGTACCTATCCCAATCGGTTCCAACAAATAACCGATTGTGATGATGTTACCGTCCATCGTCCTAAAATGGCCTCGCATTGACAATATGACACATTCATCACAATCCACAATATCACGTAACATATACATCACAATCTACACACATTGCATTAAAATTAATATTGTTTACAATCAGAATGTATCACATTCACATTCGAGATAAATTTTGTTTACACTTTATGGACTAGTATTTGCTTGAATGGTCTCTATATCTACCATCATCCGTTATAACTTCTGTCCCAGCACCACGCATAAATGGTCTCGTAATTTCTTGAGATCAGCGTTGGTTAGGCTCTTCCGCTGATATCAATGTCCTGCAAAATAGATAGTAGTGCACTAATATATTTAAGTCTTAAATTGGAACTAAAACATGCTGATAGTATTATGCTTGTAAACAAATATCACATAGACAAGAGTGCAAATAATCTGCTCTATACCTTAGGAGAAAGATGTGAGCGACCAACCAAAATCAGGATGTGATGCATCACGTAAAAGCCGCATAGATCATCGCACCCTTGTTGATGACACTGTGAACAAAGAAACTTAAATTAGGAGACGAATTAAAAATAGGTGTCAGAAAAAAATCCTATGATAGACACTTGTACCTTGAAGCGCTTCCACTCGAGTTTGGTGCCTTGTTTATCATTGTGTCGGCCACGTTCAGCAACGTAAGACATGAAAGCCCTATACATTGGAGAGATGCCATTGAGGTTAAAAATACGTAACGTAGTTCAATATGTAAAGTGTTAGGTTAGAGGAATGTACTTACTTCTGCAAAACAGGCTCGATCGCATATTCCATCGGTCTATTTTCGAGCGAGTTCAACGTGTAGACCTTGTTTTGACTCGAACAACCACAAGTAGAACCCAATGGTTGCTTATTAAAGCGGTACACAATGCAAGAGAATAAGTTAATGCAAGGTTGAAGTGTGTACATGTAATTGAATTGTATAGTAGTACATACTCCTGGTGGTATGGGAAGAGAATGAAGTCCTTTTTGCCTCCTCATGCAATGCACGCTTGATGTATCCTGCAAGGAACTCCGATTGATACTTAGCCATGGTCGCAGACACCATCTCGGTCGACAAACCCGACAGGTGTCGACCGCCACGGCTCGCCGCCTCATGATCCCTGCAATTCATGTCAATTGTTAAAAATATAATACAAAATCAATAAATAGTCATCTGATTGAGTATGGTGCGAGACTCACGGCGCCCAGGATCGTATGGTAGAAATATCGACGGCTTTCAAGTCGTACATAAAGTACAGATCCTCAAAAGCGATCGAAGGTCCCATCCTCGTTGCGGTGGAATTGGCGCGCTCGATACTTCACTATGAAATCGTGGCGAGGCTCGTCCTCATGTGACCTATCGATGTACCATCCATGTAGGTGGCGAGTGAACAAGCCCAAAGAATTCAATTCGTGGCTTGGGAGAAAGGGCTTTCCATGTATGTACCGCTTGTGATCATCGGGTGTTCTGTGCCCTCGACAACTTTGCCTTCTTCACGGAAGGACTCTCTGAACTCTGCTTTGTATCTTTCGTCATCGTGGTAGAAGTCCTTTGCGCCCCACTGCACTCGGCATTTGTAGCTGCAGCGTAGGTGCAGGAGGTGCAGTGCAGCGTAGGTGCAGGAGGTGCAGTGCAGCGTAGGTGCAGGTTGTGTAGCAGGCGAGGAGCATGTGCAGCGAGAGCGGCAGAGTAGGAGGAGCAGAGCGAGGAAGCAGAGGGAGGAGGAGCAGGAGCAGCAGCAGCAGCAGGAGTAGTACCAGAGCGCAGCAGAGTACCAAAGCGAGAGCGAACAGAGCAGCACCAGAGCGCACTCGCATTCAGCAAAGAGCGTGAGTAGTAGCAATCAGAGCGAGCGTGAGCAGCAGAGCGTGCATCAGTAGCAGTGAGCAGCAGAGCCAGAGTACCAGCAGCAGAGTATAGTAGCAGAGTACCAAAGCAGTAGCAGCAGCAGGAGGTGCTTGCACTACGACACCCGTCGCGGGCCACTTGATGAACGACATCCGTGCTTGCCCAAGAGTGGTGATATCTTCGTTAGGGGGGAACTCGAGGGCATGAGACATGTAAACATCGTGGACATAGTCCACCTGCACCCTCATGTAGCCCATCCCCAAAGGTATACCATGCACCGTGTCATCCTCCTTGCTTGGAAATGCAACCCCGCGCGCAGCCTCAATCAGATTCCGTCGTCGATCGAGGACTAGCCAGGCACTTGGCGAGGACCACGCAAGAAGTGATCAACATCTTCATCATAATCTGTGTTAAGCTTACTCATGTACCTTTTGGTCTGAAACAGTTATTACCTTGAGGTGTGGAATGCACAGTTCCTTATTGGAAGCGCAGCTGCTAGGGCGTAGCATAGGCGATGGTTGAGGAATCTGATTCTGGGAGAACATCGCCATCATCTCAGCCATCATCTCAGCCTTTAACTCCTCCTTCAACTCCTCCTTCATCTGCGCCCTAATCCGCGCCTCACGTGCTTCCCATGATCTTGCCCTGGCACTGGAAGCGCTCTCCTCTACAAAGAAGGACCTCTTCGTATACCCCGCACCTGCGGCAAGCACCCGCCCCTTATGATCGGGCTTCCCGATTGCCGAACACAGGATGTCCCTTGACCCTTGGCTTTCAAATGCTCCTTGCTCTTTCTGCAGGCTTACCTCCTCCTGCAGGTCGCAAGTATAAATTATTACTAAAATACAATGGGAATATAATATGCAATGTACTATGTTAGATATCTTACGATGGTCGTGACGATCTGTGATCGCGGGGTTTGGAATGACAATCGACCGCCGAGGTTTTCTTCGTCCTCGCTAATACCCGATCGCGTGCCCGCTCCTCGCATATGTGGGAGTAAGGCATCGTTGTCCCGAAGGTTGCACACTCCTCGCTAGTCGCACCCACTCGCCTTCTTCCCTACATACCCACCGGAACCGAGGTGGTGCGCGTGTGTGTTACGCCTCAGATAGCGATATTCTTCTCTCTCGGCTCCTCCGCCTCAGGCGTATTCCTCATCCTTGCAAACTCCTCCCAAACCTCGGGTGTAACAAATGGATAACTTTGGAAGGGAGTACGGTCTTTCAACACGAACTGGGCATGCATGGTCACCCTGAAATGCCTCAAAGCCACACCCATTCTCTTCAAGGCGCATCTGCCTCGCATTGATTTCATCTTCCTCTGGTATAATCCATTTTCCCTTAACTTCGTCCCACAGTCGGTTCTTCTGCTCGTCGCTTACTTCCTTCCTCCAGTCCTTAATTGTGATCGGCACTCGCTCCCTCACCAATTGGCCGAGAAAAGAGGAGTAGCGCCCCTTAAACGGGCCAGGACCCGTGCAAACCCCCCTGGCATTGAAGCGGAGCACTTGCGGCGTTCTCCCTGTGGCTCCTTTATTCGGTCCTCTGGCCTTTCTAACCTTCCTCGATGGGGTAGCAGGACCTTCTTCTCTCTCTGGCGTTGAGCCGGTGCTCTCTCTTTGCGACATTTCGAAGTAAGTACGTATATGTCAAACCTAAACTTCATGAGAGGAAGCAATTCAAATTTCAAATAATAGAAAACAATTCACATGTCTATTTGTAGACCGACTAAGTACGTACGTACCAACGATGACTCCTAATCTCTAATTAGGTTAGGTCCTAATCCCATTCGAGGATATGTGGTTCGAGCAAGTTCCTAAGCTGTTGTACAACTCTAGAGAAAATTTCGGCAGCATCTCCCCGCTGTTCTCCAAATACACGTCTCGACAACAGGTCAAGAGGGTGTGTATTCGAAGAACACCAGGAGATCTTTGCCAAACTTTCTCTAGAGTTTGTACAACAAACTTAGAACTTGCCCGAGCCACATATCCTCGAACTAATCAAAAACGTGGACAATTGAGATCGCTTATTTATAAATATGCCATTTTAGCATACTTATAAACAAGCACCTCGAACGGGAGACGCATAGGTTACGCAACTAAACTCGATAATAAAGTGCGATAATATAGCATGTGTTACAAGTTTCAAATTGCAATGATGGATTGCTCTCAGTTGCTATAGAAGGGTTGCTAAATTAATTAGCCGTCCAACTTCTAGATGGCCAATATATCACCGGCTATTACATCTAAAAATTTCAGGATTACAACCCTAGAACAAAGATCGCTCTAGCACAGAAAACAACAAGTACAAAGATAGCACGTAATGAATATAGCACTAATCTAACCCTACCACAATGCATTAAGAGCAAGTGCCACCAAATTGTCGACTAAGAGCATAAAGGAATAAGCACAAGATCGCTCGACCCTAGAACAATGCATTAAGAGCAAGTGGCACCAAATTGTCACTAAGAGCGGTGTTGTTCTAGGTCTAGCAAGTTCCTTTAATGATCGATTAATCAAGCCTCATTCAAAAGCAATCATCATCGAGCTATTTACAACCAATTACAGCCCACAGTCCAAATGCATCTTTACAGGTCTGCCGAACCGAGTCGGCAATGGGGAGGAGCCGATGGGGACGCCTTAGATTGGGGGAGGAGCCGAGGGGGAGGCGCCGGGGAGGAGCCGGAGGAGGCGCTGGGGAATCGCCGAGGGGGAGGCGCCGGGGAGGAGCCGAGGGGGAGGCGCCAGGGGGAATCGCCGGAGGGGAGGCGCCAGGGGAATCGCCGGAGGGGGAGGCGCTGGGGAGGACCCGAGGGGGAGGCGCCGGTGAGGGAGGTGGTCGAGCTAGGGTGTGGGATCGAGGAGCCGGAGGGGGAGGCGCCCCCGGGGTACCCGCCGAGGGGGGAGGCGCCGGGGGGGAGGAGCCGGAGGGGGAGGCGCCCGGGGGGGGGCGCCGCAGGGGGGGGCGCCCGCGGGTACCCGCCAGATGGGGAGGCGCCGGGGAGGAGGCGGAGGGGAGGCGCCCGGGGGAGGTGGTCGAGCTAGGGTTGTGGAATGAATTGAAACGAAATCGATCTTGGCGCCACGAAATGAACTGAGTATGCGCCAAATGAAAATGCTCTGGTTTTATCACGGTCGGTTAACCAAAGAGACCGATCGCAATATGTGGAGTATCCGTGTCGGTTCTATAGAAAACCGATCGCAATATGTTGAGTATCCGTGGTTCTATATAAAACCGATCGCAATATTTGGAGTATCTGTGTCGGTTCTATAGAAGAACCGATCGCAATTATACTATCTCAGGTTTCGGTTTCCTAAACGAACCGATTGTGATGACTATGATCCAATTTCTATTTTTTTAAACAGAGTCTTCATTCAAAAGAGTCGAATAATTCAAATCTTTATCAAATTTGCTATACTATAAGATCCATTTGACATATATATTCCACAAAATGCTACATTAATACAGGAATTCTTACAACTTAATTTATTTAAAATACAACCCTTCTTGATGATCTACACGCATGTAATGTGTTCCATGTGTGCCGTCGTCACCGCTAAGACATGCCCCATCTGCAAAGCGGAGGTGTTTCATCAAATTGGTTGTACTCTTCTTCATCTACGACATTTTCAACTCCAACAATCCTCCTCTTGCCATGAAGTACGACGTGCAACCTCGGATTGGCCGGATCACGACGTAGAAAACTTGAGTTGCTTGCTTTGCGAGGACGAGCGGTTCATCTCTCAGAGGCCGCCTATTCAGATCAACAATTGTAAAACCTGTCTTGTCGACCTTAACTCCGTGAGGAAGTCTCACCCACTTACATCGGAACAATGGAACTTGGTATATTCCGTAGTCGAGCTCCCATATTTCTTCGATCATCCCGTAGTAACAGCTTCATTGCGCTTGACGATCCTCTAATTGAGTGATCATCGGACAAAGCATCTATGCTCACACCACTGCTTTGCACTGTACTCTTTGCATCTTGACTTTCAAGATAAAATGTGTAGCCATTAATATCGTAACCTTGCCATGTCTCAGATATTAAATCTTGGTCCGTCACCAACCATTTGACATCCTCGGTACTAACGGAGACCTTCACCTTTTCTTTGAACCATGTGAGGAATCGATCGTTGTGTTCTCGTGTGATGGAAAGCTCATCCATAAGTGGATTCTCTTCCGTAATATCAACTTGTGCCGTTGGATGTATGGATGAACTTCACACTGTGTTGCAAGACTGTGAAATGCGCTACAAGACATATCAAATTGTGGGCTCATTAGATTTGACCCAATGGTTCCTTTGCCACCAAGTCTGCCCTCATGACGAGATATAGGAACACCAATCGGTTGTCTTTTACCTAGGTAGTCCACGCAGAACTCAATAACCTCTTCACCCCATAACCTTCAATAATACTACCCTCGAAGCTTCGACCTATTCCTCACGTATGACTTTAATATACCCATGTACCTCTCGAACGGATACATGTAACGCAGAATGCGGTCCACAAATCTTAATCTCTCTAACAAGGTGAACAACGAGGTGGACCATGACGTCGAAGAACGACGGGGAAATGCATCTCAAGGCGACAAAGAGTCTGCACCACCTCACTGTAAGTTGTCTAGTATATCGGGATCAATAACCTTGCATGAAATCGCATTGAAGAAATAGCATAGCTTCGTGATTGCCAACCTGACGTCATATGGTAGGATATTTACGATTGCAACAGGGAGCATTTGGGTCATCAAGACATGACCGTGGGACTTCATACCGATCAACTTCAAATCATCCATAGACACAAGCTTCTTAATGTTTATGGAGTAGCCCGATGGAACTTTAATATCGTGGAGACACTTGCAGAGGTCTTCTTTCTCTTTCTTGGATAAGGTGTAGCATGCGAGGATGTACGGCCCTTTTCCATCCTCCTCCATCATCGCAAGCTTGGGCCTGATCCCCATGTAGGTCATATCACTGGCGAGCATTCAAACCATCCTTGGTCTTCCCTGTATGTTCAGCAGATGCCTAACAAATTATCACAAACATTTTTTAAAACGTGCAAGACATCAATACATTGACGGACATCAAACTCATTCCAATATGGTAAGTCACAAAATATCGACCTATTTATCCAAATGGTCCTAGGACTAACAGATTTACGGCTCTTACCATACTGAACATCGATATCCTCTACACGTGAATATACTTGCCTTCCAGTCATAGGCTGCGGGGCTGCACGAACTTCCCTCTTTCCATCAAATTTGTCATCCATCTTACGATATCGATGACTTCGGGGTAGAAACCTACGGTGACCCATGTACACCGTTTTCCTCGAATTCGCTGACCACAAGCTATCGGTGTCCTCTTCACAAATTGGACAAGCTTTGGCTCCCTTCGTGCTATAGCCCGCCAAATTACCAAAGGCTGGAAAATCATTTATGGTGCAAAATATCATAGCCCGTAGGATGAAGTTCTCTCTTTTGTATGCATCCCACACCTCAACCCCCACATTCCACAATTTTACCAAATCCTCAATTAGTGGTGATAGGTACACATCAATATCATTACCCTATTGTTTGGGACTGAGATTAGCAACGACATCATGATATACTTCCGCTTCATGCATAACCAAGGAGGCAAATTGTAGATACACAACAAACTGGCCAAGTAATCATGTCGATTGCTCATATTACCAAACGGATTCATACCATCCGTACTCAATCCAAATCTTATGTTCCTCATCTCGGCACCAAACTCCTCATGTTGCCAATTAATGTTTCTCCATTGAGCCGAATCTGGATGTCTCAACTTGCCATCTTCCTTTCGGGATTCATAATGCCAACGCAACAATTTTGCCTCTTTAGGATTTGCAAATAACCGCTCTAAACGGGAATGATGGGCAAATACCATAACACCTTGGTGGTGCCCCTTTTTCACATCTTCACCGTCGTCAATTAGGTTCTTACGCTTCTTGTCATTACGCTTCTCATTTTGTTTGTATCGGGTACACCACAAACAGACAAATCTTGTGATTCCTTATGGACGTTGCGGTATAGTATGCAATCATTTGGACATGCATGTATCCTTTCTATTTCCATTCCCATGGGACATAATAGCTTCTTCGCTTCATAAATACTTGTTGGCAACTCGTTTCCCTCTGGAAGCATATCCGATAGAAGTATTAAAAGTGCATTGAAACTTGTATCTGTCCAACGGTGTTTTGCCTTCAGTTCAAACAATGCAAGAACCGAACCCAACTTGGTGTATTCCCCTTTGCAACTTGAAAACAATGGTTTGGCATCGTCATCCATCAAGCTTTTAAATTTTTCGAACTCTCTTTCCGTGTAATTTCCCTCCACATCCCGCAACATTTGATCTAAATTATCGTCATCGAACATATCACGCTCCAACTCGTGATCGGCTTCCAGCATGTCTTCGTTGCGTAGCACAGAGGTACTACCTATCTCCCCATGATGGATCCAACACGTGTAATTCCTCACGAAGCCACGTCGAATCAAATGCCCTTCAATTTGAGCTGAGTTGTTAAATCTCCTGAGATTGGTGCAATCAATACAAGGACAATATATGAACTTTACACCCCTCATAACCATATCTTCTTCTGCAATTCTTATGAACTCCTTAACTCCTCACGAAATTCAGCACTCACACGGCTTTTGTGATACATCCATTCTTCACGGTCCATCTACAAGTAAACCGCAAACAATAAATTAATAATGCCCTAATCAATGAAATAAAAGAAGGGTTGAACCCGAAAACAAAGTTTTTTTGTTGAATGATCTTATATAAAGAAACGTATATCTGTAGACCGACTAAGTACGTACGTACCAACGATGACTCCTAATCTCTAAGTAGGTTAGGTCCTAATCCCATTCGAGGATATGTGGTTCGAGCACGTTCCTAAGATGTTGTACAAACTTTAGAGAAAATTTGGCAAAGATCTCCATTTGTTCTCCAAATACACGTATCGACAACATGTCAAGAGGATGTGTATTCGGAGAACACCGCCAGGAGATGCTGCGAAACTTTCTCTAGAGTTTGTACAACAGCTTAATTAGGAACTTGCCCGAGCCACATATCCTCAAACTGTCCAAAAACGTGGACAATTCGAGACTGCTTATTTATAAATATGCCATTTTATAGCATACTTATAAACAAGCACCCTCAAACGGGAGACGCATAGGTTACGCAGCCTAATTAACTACGTACTCTATCATTGATCATATTAATTATATTGACACAATTATGACATGTAATGTACACATTGACCAAATAAAAAACTAATTTAAGTCCCTACCGCAAATATTGAAGGGATTTATAAGAATTAATGCTGATCACCTTTCGAGGAAAGCCACAAGCGAGGGGAAATCTAGCTCTGATCAAGCTAGCTAGGGTTTCAATTAACTTTAACCTTCAACGACCGATCTCCTACACCCCTCGTTTCTCAACCATACACTCTGCTAATGACACCAAATCAAAATCGAATAATGTATGTTAATACAAAATTGAAGGGATTCAAGGAATGGGGCCCACCTTTTGAATAAAGCCACAAGTAAGCTAGGCAGAAAATAGAGAAATCGCCTAGCGAACCAACTCGACGAGTTAATAAGTTCATCCCGAGTCCAGATGGTACATATATAAACCTAGCGAACCTCATCACAATCGGTTCTATACAAGAACCGCTTGTGATTATTTATTTATCACCGTCGCTATATGTAAAACCGATCGTGATAATTTGGATCCTCAACATCGCTTCGGTTTCTTTATAGAACCGACACGTATAATGTATCTCAGATCGGTTCTCAAAAAGAACCGATCGCAATAACATAGGTCATCACGATCGGTTCGATATGAACCGACACGGATATCTTGCACCCCTCGTCTTCCCGCCAATTTGACCGCTCAAACATATAGCTCCTTTCATATAACTCCTTTCATCGATATCGGGGTACTCTTCCAAGGTTTGATCGCGTTCCTTTCTTCTCTGCAAGGTCTAACTTCTCTGCAAGGAACGTCACGGTGACTCCATATAGCTCCTTTTCGATCTCTTTCATATAGCCCCTTTCTTCTCTGCAAGGTCTAACTTGATCCTTTTCGCCGACCGCAAAGAATGGCAGCGCCTCCTTCTCCGGCAAGGTCTCGAGGAATCCGTGGAGTCACCGTGACGTTCCTCCAGCGCCCTCACCGCCCGCCCGGCCGCTCGACCTCCGGCGCCTCACTCGGCGTGGCGCCGGCGCTTCACTGTCTCCCATCCCTCCCAGCGCCTCACCCCATCCGAGCGCCTCCAAAGCCAGCAGAGAGCGCCGCGAAGATGGCGATCAAGACGCATTTACTTACGAGGAGGAGGAGGAGGACGGCGACGGCGAGGAGGAGGAGGAGGAGGACGGCGGCAACGAGGAGGACGAGGAGGAGAAGAAGGAGGAGGAGGAGGAGGAGGAGGTGGAGTACTTCGCCGATCACCATAGGGGACCGGCGCCTGCGTCTAGATCGGGTTCATCATCGAGGATGAACCATCACTAGTCCGCGTAGTCTCGGTGATACCGACTCTGGCGACTCGGGTGACTCTCAGTGACTCGGGCTGGTAAATGTAATATATTAGCTGTAATATATGTTTAATAATTATAAACAATGGATGTGGTGATATATATTGTAATGAAAGTACAATCTGTGGAAGACTAATGTTATATATATTTTGCATCACTACATGTGTCTATATAAATTGTCCGAGAGTTGAACCGCGAGTTGGGATTCTAGCAGAGCGGTACTATTCATCGTCCGAAAAAACAAGTTGCACAAATATTAAAGCATGAATGAAGGGTAGATGAGGTCTGTGTTGGGATTCTAGCAGAGCGGTCCGTGTTGGAGTTTGTTTTTTTCTTGTTCCCTGAAGGGGAAATGTGTGAGGATCTCACAATCGGTTCTGGAAAAGAAATGATTGTGATAACCCCTGTGCTCATCACAATCGGTTTCTTCCCAAAACCGATTATGATAATACCATCTCATTGCAATCGGTTCTGGAAAAGAACTGATTGTGATAACCCCTGTGCTCATCACAATCGGTTTCTTCCTCAAACCGATTGTGATAATACCTACTCATTACAATCGGTTCTATATAAAAACCGATTGTGATAAAACAATGATTATCACAATCGGTTCTTATCTAGAACCGATTGGGATTATTATCGTATCACAATCGGTTCCCTCTCAGAACCGATTGTGATAACCTGTTACCAAGATTTCCAAATGGAATATACTTATCACAATCGGTTTTTTACTCAAAAGTTTAGAACCGACACAGATGAAGCGATAGTAATGTGTCATTCTGTAGTAGTGCTACATCATTGTCAATGTCTTTTGTTCTTCTTGAAATATCCTTTTGTGAGCCGAGGCATTCACAGTTCTCACACATGGTAAAACCCTAGTTTGGCTTGATACGCTGAAAATTAGCTGACCTTTACATGCCGAGAGATGTTCTAGTCATATATATATCGATCGAAATAGGTTTCTTTTTGCTTGACTAGTAATTAACCTTGATCAAATCTATCCATGCCTATATATGAAATAGTACTTTAACATGTCGGACAAAAGGATATCCAATCCATATGCTACCCCCAAAATATATTGATCACCACTAGAAATTTACATGTGCTTCCCTGCATACCGAACAAAACACACGCATATATATGGGTACAACTAATCCATTCCATCCAATCTCCCCAAACAAAAACTAATAACAAGAAAAACTAACAATTTAACAGACTAACAACGGGACAGAAACATTTTAAGACGCTAATCCATTTCGCATTAATGATCATAAGCACCCCCACAAGAAACGATATAATTAATCACAACTCCTCCGGTGGTCTGAAGAACAATGCGCGGTCCACTGCCTTGAGCAGGCCTGCATCACCGAACCAACACTCCTCCACATCATCGCCATCCACGCTCATGTTCAGATCAAAGCAAGACGAAGACGACGCCACGATGCCTTCCTTTTGATGATGATCACTTGTGCCCTCCTCCTCGCTCTCGGCCTTCGTCTTCTTGATCGTCGGAGGGGAGCAAGCCCTCGACCTTGAGTCGAAGGTCTCACAGCTGAGGACGACGATGGCGTCGCCGAGGGAGGCCTCGTCGCCACTGTGGCTCCGCACCGCGCCGCTATCGATGGCCTCCTTGATGCCCAGCTGGCAGCGCCGGTCGGCTTGCTCGGCGTCCTCCATCAGAATGACGCGGTGCGGGTTGTCGCGCACGGCCTCGAAGAGCCTCTCGAGGTATCCCCAGCTCGCCTCCGGTCGCGGCCGCTTGTTCCGTTGCTGCTCGGTGGAATCCGATCGTGCCGG
Organism: Rhipidocladum racemiflorum; assembly: GCA_036346355.1. Classification (NCBI taxonomy): domain Eukaryota; kingdom Viridiplantae; phylum Streptophyta; class Magnoliopsida; order Poales; family Poaceae; genus Rhipidocladum; species Rhipidocladum racemiflorum. Next base: position 31,555,538 of record CM070571.1, read on the forward strand.
CGACGAAGACGCGTTGGCGCCGATGGATACGAAGCTCTTTCGTGAGCCGAAGATGAGGTTCGCGAGCTCCCTGGCCACCCTCAACTTGCCGTGGATGTCGCCTCCCAGGAAGAACATCCACGTCTCCTCCTTTGCGTTCACGGGCTTTGAGCCGCCGTCGCGCCTCTTCGCCACGCCTGATCGGCACCGGAGAACCGTGCTTGCGATCTCGGGCACGATATCCTTCTGCCATGGCACCTCCTTCTCCAGCGCGCCGCAGAGAACCTTGAGGTTCTCGGCGCTGAGCTCCTTGAACTTGGACTGGCAATCCACCTCAACCGAGCCATTGGAGGCGCTGGAGTCGTGGGACTTGACTTTTGCGCTCAGAATCTTGACGCCGTCGGCGTCGTCCACGTCGCTGCCGCACATGAGTTTCCATGGGTGCTTGGGCTCTTGGACGTCCGCGACAAGCCATGGTTGGTACGGCTGGTGCAAGTGGTAGTATTGTTCGTAGGAGGAGATGGAGTACGACGGCGACACCACCGTTGAGAAGTTTAGAGTCATCCTGTGAGACGGCGAGCCGCCATATGTGGAGCTCCATTTCTTGCAATGCGGAGGCTCCTGCATTAAGTACAGTGCAACAAGATCAATTACAGTCAAAGATTAAAATGTTGAGAATGGTTAAGTAACACTCGAGTGTTTTTTTGTTTATGAGCACTTAACTTGGGACCTATAAAGAGAGGAGGGTGATCTAAAATGTTAGGCTCATTGTGCAATGAAATGTTACGCATGTATTTACCTGATCGCGGCAATACTGAAGCCAAGGTGGAATGCTCGACGACGATGGCATGATTGACGGTGGCAGTGCTTTTGTGGCGGAGCAATCACCGCAGCAGGTGGAGACGGCCATCAGCTGGTCGGAGCCACCAGCGTCCAAAAGCGAGAGGCAACGCGACGTCGATACGTTTCCACTTCTGTCGCACTTCGCTTTGATCGACTGATGATTGACTGCCATTGCACTGCCAAAGACAGAAAACGGTAATAAGATTCATCTGTCACGTACGTACCCCACCGATTGATAGGGTTTTGCATATATGCTCTTTGCCGAGTACTCTACTAGCATATATACAACTCTGAATAATCTGTTGGAACCAATCTATGCATAACACATTAGTTCAACCAAATCAGTGATCGTACATGCATGCTAGTAAGAGGAAATGAAGAAAAGGTGGAGAAAACAAAGATGCAAATTAAAGAGACAATGTGAAGCTGATGACCTATCTACGTGTATAGCTTTTGTCTGAAAAGCTTGGAGAAGATGAAAGCTTTCACTCGCTCGTGGCAGGCAAGAGGAAGGGCATAATTGTACCAGCTCAACATACATCGAGTGCTCACAGTGTTTCAGTTAATCCGAACTGATCATTTCTTGATGCGAATGAACAATTGCGAAATTAACGGAAACCAAACACGTGGAATTAATCGATTAATCTAGTGCTCACAGAGTCACAGTGTTTCAGTTAATCCGAACTGATCATTTCCTGATGCGAATGAACAATTGCGAAACGGAAACCAAACACGTGGATAATCGATTAATCTAGTGCTCACAGAGTCACAGTGTTTCAGTTAATCCGAACTGATCATTTCCTGATGCGAATGAACAATTGCGAAACGGAAACCAAACACTTGGAATTAATCGATTAATCGATTTATGCAGGATGAATGATCAATTGATTACCTGTCGACGTCGACGCAGTTGAGACTCAGCTCGAGGCTGCCGGCGGGAACGGCGAGCGTCTGGAGACCCCAGAGGCTCTCCAGCGACGGGTGCCCTGCTCTGCACCTCATGTAGGTCTGGTACGTCCCGTAGCCGACGAGCCAGACGCCGGCGCCGTCGCCGCGGCACGCCAGGGCGCGCACCTCCGCGACGGCGTGCTCCACGGCGCAGTAGTAGTAGCAGCTCGACGCCGCTCTCCTCCCCCCGTCGATTCGCCCGGTCCAGAACTCGGCCGCCCACCTGAGGTCCTCCACGACGAGCACCACGGCGCCCGCCCTGCCCGCGGCCTTGACGGTGCACCGGAGCTCGGCGAGCCGCCGCTCCGCCTCGTCCCTCGGCGCGCCCCGGAACCTGGACACGCTGAGGCTGACGACCTGCGCGCCCCGCAGGGCCTCGTGTCTCGTGTCGCCGCGCTTGATCTTCTCAAGGGTCGCCCGCGCCGCCGCCTCTGCTGCGGCCGTGCACTCGGCGACGACCATGACCCTCCTCTTGCTCCGTGTGGCCAGGCAGTCCATGATGGCCGCGACGTCCTCCTCTCGGGCTTGATCGAGAGGTAACTTACTAGGTTTGGTTTCCGGAGCTGGTGAGCTACTGGCAGCTGCGCTAGGGTTAGGGTTTTGGGGTGCGGAAGCAGTGGTGGTGGACCTGGTGGTGGTGCAAGGGTTGTTTCCTTCGACGGAAGAGACGACCTGCTCGACGTTGGCCTTGACCTGGGTGCTGGAGAAGCCGGCTTCGCGCATGACGCGGCTGACGCTGGGGTCGTCGAGGATGGAGATGACGAGCTGCTCGAGCTCGATCTTGACGGCGAGCACCGGCTGCTGCTGTGTCTCCACGGAGCCCCGCCGCTGGTGAGCTTGCGCGCGCTTGAACGCGGCGACGAGTGCGTTGGAGAGGGACGGCGGGTAGTAGACGTGGCCGTGCCCGTGGTGCGCGCCAAAAAGCGGCGAGGCCGCGGCGGAGGCCGGGAGGCGGTTGAGCGCGACGTTGAAGCAGAGCTCCAATGCCTTGTACTGCAGCGGGTGCGAGTGCGACCGCAGGCACGCAGCGCGGAGGAGCCCCGACGGCGGCGCCGCCTGAAGCATCGCGCTCGCCACGTGCAGTGGCGTCACCTGCGCGTTCCCGCGCCGCCGCGCCAGGCTCACTGCCTGCTTCACCACCGCCGCCGCTTCGGCCGTCAGCGCCTGCTGCACCGTGCACCCCCCAGCCCTCATCTCCAATAATCTTGAGCTCCTAGTATCAGACTGGCAATGGTTTGCACTCACTCTCACTAGCTGATGTGAAGTGCCTCTCGATTAGATAGGTGAGAGAGAGAGAGAGAGAGAGAGAGAGAGAGAGAGAGAGAGAGGTATGAATAGGTGATAGATATGAGGGGTCATTGGTAGTGGGGTGCCTGGCCCTGGCCTGCTGCTAGCTGCTTTATATGCTGCTTGGTGTATGTGTCACTGTGTGCTCATATTTTTTGCAGGTGCACTGTGAGTTACTACTACTGCAGCTGCTGAGATGAAGTCTGGATGGATTTTTTTGGTGTTTGGGTTTGTGCTTTTCTTGTTGGGGAGGGCTGAGTTGTTGTTTTTTTAGAGAGGGAGGGAGCTTCTTTGGTCCAAAGTGGATTTTGTGGTGTGAAAAAGTGGATTGCATGTGCTGACAAAGCAGATACAAAGCTACTTCAGCTTTCCCTCCATCTCTCTCCTCTTTCCTCCTGTCACAACACTGTAGATTGTTAGTAGCCCATTCAGATAGCAGCACCTAGGACCATGAGTAGTGTAGTACATGGATGTGCACTCTACACAGTATCTGTAACTAGATTGTTTGTTTGTTTCTTGTGTCATGCATTGATGCATGTGTATATGCGATTTGCTGCCTCTAAATAATCAAACTACCAAAACCTTAGGGCTCATTTTGATATGTACTTCCTCCATCCAAATTTATATATTTTTTTTGGCATATATACCAAAGAGATAAACTACCTCTAGTTATTATCTCTAAGCATTACATTTAATGCATGCATGTAGAGAATATCAAGTAAATCTAGATATTTATTAGAGGTATAAAGAGAACATCGCATTAATTTGCATTGAAACATGAAATACATCACATATTTATAGATAATACCCATTAAAAAATATGCTCTATCAACTTAGACGGGGAGTAGCGTATGCATGCATGCATCAAAGTGAGTAAACTGATCCTCCTGAAATTTAGAACCTGATCTAGAAAGATTTGGGCTGCCTCTATGAGTTAATCATTGGTGCAGTAGCACTACTCCCAGGCTTATCCAAGCATTTTTTTTTTCTTTTTGCCAAATCTGGCCGGCCGTGCTGCAGGCTGAGGAGGAATATGTGGGATGGGATGCCTGCGGCAGGGGTGCATCAGAGCCAGAGATTCCATTTGCTGTTTGCTCTAGTGAAGATTTTCTTATTTAGTGTGCCATGCCTTAATTTGATTTGTGCCGTAGAGTTATACATGGAACAAGGAGATAACTAGCTGAATTTCAGCAAATAAATTCACAATATATAGTACTGCTCTTCCACTTATATGCTCTATGAGAGAGAGAGAAAGACAACAGCGAAAACAACCCAACATGGTCACTTTTGAGTTTGAAAAACACCCCTACAAGTATTTTTCACTACCGCACAAATCCTCATCATAGACGATTCACAAACCTCATCATAGACGGTTTTGTGAACCGTCTGTACCAAACTGTCAGCCGTCTGTAGAAAAATACATCCTAGACAGTACCAAATTGGAACCGTCTGGGATGGCCGTACATCACAGACGGTTCTAAATTGGAACTGTTTGGGAAGTCTACACATCACAGACGGTTCAAAATAACTACCGTATGAGATGAGGGACTCATCCCAGATGGTTCCAAATTGGAACCGTCTGTGATGTTGATTTTTCATTATTATTATTTTTGGTAATTTTGATTTATTGGTTAGTATCAAGAAATGCTAGCCATGCCCTCTGAAACAAAAGATAGTACAGAGCATCACCAAATATACATCCATTTTAGAAATCAACTGTGATCACATATTACAATGTACAACTCATCCATTTCAGAAATCAACTCACATATATAAAAATCAATTGAATTCAGAACTATAACTCACAAATTCACAACGCAAGGTTCACAAATTATTCCAAATGGTATCTAACAAATTCACAACTTATCATGCGAGGCTTGAGTGGCAATCGTCTTTTGGATTAATGACCTCACGCATCAAGAAGGCACAGAGTTGTCCTCGAATACCTAGCAGGTCAAGCTGTTCCAATGCAGATTCAGCGTATTACCGAGCCTATCGATGGGAAGAGTAAAGTCTTACGTGTATATAACTTAATAAGTGGAAACAATTGTTGCGAGATTGACAAACCTCTATGTCATTTGTCTTCTTTGAACCAATAAGGAGTTGCATGTTGTGGCACACATAGAATTCACATAGGTTAGTACCCTTTGGTTGCTGGTGGCACTACCAAAATATAATAGGTTAATTAGTTCCGAAGGTATTATTATGGAGTGTGAAGAATTATTGCGTACTAGCGGATACCGAAAATGTATAAGTATGCTTCAACTTTGCTGGGTCCTTGCTGTGTGGCCCTCCACGAGCTTTGTAGATAGAGAATGAGGCCTCGAGTAAATTTTTGATAGGCACCAAGTCATGGGTGCCACCCTTTCTGGAATCAGGGTAAATTACCCGGTTCTATCTTGGTGTAATTACGAGTAGAACCTAGTGAAACCTACATAGGAATGTCACCATGGTCATTCAACCTAACTTTTGCATTATATAGTACAAATCAACAGGTATAACAACTGGATGAAGAACTTACCCCGGGTTGTGGGGTAAGAGTATGAAGTTTTTGTCCCATTAAGCCAGCAATACTTTTTCCATGTACTTGTGGATGACATGTAAATTTTCATCCATAGTTTCCTTGGACACAATGTGTGGGTCGAGGAAACCCCCCGTTTCTTTCCTTGCTTTTGCCTCCATGATCATGTATCTACATATACAAAATCAAGGATAATATATATGCCATTTGTCGGTATGACACGAATCTACACCATGATTGCACACACTTACAATGCCCAGCTTCTCATGAGTGAAGCATCGAGGGCGTTGAGGTTGTACAGATCGAACATGTCGTAGAAGCCAACCTGTAGGATCGAAGTATACGAATATAGCAATCAGAGGGGGGTGAATGATTGTGCGGAAGCTAAAACCAAATTCTTGATCTATTAAAAGTTCACCCCAAAACAGAACCAAATAATTGCCTCGTTTTCGACAAAAACAGAATGACAAAGGTTCAGTAAAACGCGAATTCCTGGAGATCCAACCGTCGGATCGATCTGAAATTTGGACACAAGAAACTAGATTCCAGTACGAATCGAACCCAAAAAGAATTAGCTCGATCGGACTTACGGATCAAAAGTTATAAGCTTCGCAAGCTTGCTGTTCCAGAACTTGACGAAAATCAATCTAATCGAAACTTGTAGATTGATCAAGAACAACAAAAGATTTATCAACAAAACTTTGAGGAACACTAGATCAATACCCTAGAGAGGTTTTTGATGGATCAAATCAAGATGAAACTCAAAAAACAAAAACCAATCTAGAACTAGAACAAGTATGCAAACAAGAACCAAAAGAGAATATTGTAGCACACAAGGAACTAGAAGAATTGATCTTTATTTCTTTTGTCTAAAGTACTCCCATCAAAAGAGTACAAACCCTAAAACCAAGCTCAAGCTCCCTTGCGCTGCTCGCTACTTGGTTCGATTGATGCCCTTTAACAGAGACACCCTCCTATTTAAAGGACCAACCCACAAGGAGTTCTGAATACGATTCCTATTCCCTAGAAGGAATCAGATCCAACACAACTCTACTTGGCCCAACCTGGCCGAGTACAACTCTTGCACGCTGCGTATGGCAACCCTACCATACTCACGTGACTAACACTTTGCACGCAGCGTATGGCCACCTGTCATACTCACGTGACTAACACTTTGCACGCGAATGACCTCCTGCCATTCTCACGTGACTAACCATTCTTCATGTGCACCATTCTCTTAGCCCGAACGTCCCGCATGACATCCTTGACCACCAAGACCTCAGTTCCTCCTGAACCTAGTCCCGAACCTCAGTTCCTCCATGAACCTAGTTCCAGTCCGTCATCGACCACATTCGTCTTGAGCAATACCGCACATGAACAAACCACCAAACAAATCCGAGCACAAGTCCACGACTTGACTCAATGTCAATCCATGCAACTACTCACATGAGCATTGCATAAAGTCCACTACAAGCATCATGAAATTCTCACAAATTTCATAATCTCAAAAACAAATCAAAATTCAAAGTCCAAATTTGCACAAACCCTAATCGAGCAAAAAGCCATTCACGACGGACCAAAAAATTTGGTCTGGCGTACATGTAAAACTTACTGTATTTTAAGAACTTGGTCCCGCGCGTAAAAACGAAACTTACTATTTCTTGTCAAATTGTCAAACACATGCACAAGCACATTTTGCAAAACCAATTCTAAGTTAATTTTTCAGTTCAAAGCCAATTTTTCAGCACATGATTTCACACAACCACAAAGAAGCCATCCAAAAACCAGTATGAGAAATGCTCCTATTTGAAGTTGACCGAGATACTGGATGCCCGTTGTGTCACTGGCTTGTTGGCTTGTTCCATGCACCAATCTTACAATCTAATGCAGGCTAATATAAGTGTCTTTGGGCGATCTTTCAGTACGAATGGTTATCCCAGCTCGAATTGCCGCACCAAGGGGGCAAACGAAAAGTCATAGGTTGATGTGGTCATCCTGTTCGATTTTCCCTAGTCGCCGCTTCGCCGCCTACCAAATGTCATCTTCACGGAAGATGACTTGGCCCGTACATCAGTAACGGCCTGTGCCTGATGGGACACGGTCACTACTACAGATTTGGCCTTCCATACCGGCCCATCAGTACCGGTTATGCATGAACCGGGACTGACAATTACATCAGTCCCGGTTCAACGGTCTACTGGTCCAGGGGGTACATCAGTACAGGTTTAACATACCAACCGGTACTGATGGTCTAACACCAATACCGGTTGGTTACACCACCCGATACTAAATAGCCTCGACCCAGGAGGCTGCTTAGTACTGGTTGGTGTAACCAACTGGTACTGATGACCCACATCAGCACTAGTTGGTGTATTAAACCGGTACTAACACAGTCGACTCTTCATCTCCTGCGCGGGCCCTCTCGATCCCGAGCGCCTTTTCGATGACAATTCTTCGTGTTCATTAGAATTGAAGTACTTCGTCTCTTCGTCTTCCGATCCTGGCCACCTATAAAACCATCAGAGTGAGGGAGACATACGAGAGAGATTGAGAGAAACGGGTGAGAGAGGGAGACATTGAGAGAGACAGGTGAGACATATAGCTAGCCGCGCTCTTCTCTTCATCTGTCTTCGCGATCTCCTTCATGGCAGATCCTCCATCTCTCGTAAGCTCTGTCGACTCCTCCGCCGCTCCATCATTGCCCCCGGCGCCGCTTCAACCCTGGGCGCCTCCCGCTGCCTCAACCCAGGGCGCTTCCGCCCCAATGTGCCACCCTCCTGCTGCCTCAACCCTGGGCTCTTCCGTCGTCACCAGCAAAAGGAAGCGTGTGCAGGAGGACAGAGAGGTCGACAACGACGACAATGATGATGAGGAGGACGAGGAGGACGAGGACGGCAATGATGATGACAAGGAGGAGGACGAGGACGAGGAGGCCATCGTCATCCGCTGGGGGAGCACATCCTCCTCCTCCGACGACGACGACTTTCACCCCACCACCGACGACGACGGCAGCGGCAAGTGGTGCCAACGAGCCATGTGTAATTATGTAATTATAATTAATATATTGTTTATTTTTTTAATTATGTAATATTATCCGTTATGTAATGTCATAATGGCTGATGCTAATATGACTGTCGGCTAGGGTTCGCAATATCGGTGAAAACGCGAGAAAATCGCGATTTTCGGCCGTATCAGAGTGGTAAAACTTTAAAAACCGGCCGATAAATCGGTTAAATTTAGAAAATTCAGAAATTCAAAAAAATTATGGAACATTAAAAAACCATTAAAAAAATTATTATGCAACAATGAGAGAAAATCGTTCAAAAAATCGGCTTCGAGAAACATTCAACTGAACAGTGAAAATCAGGAGAAAATTGGTCAAAATCGGAAGAAAATCGGATTTTTTTCTTCAAAATGTTGTATTTCAAAATTTAGCGGTTAAACGGTTACTAGTCGGAGGGGGGGCACATCAGTACCGATTGAAAATACCAACTGGTACTGATGCTCTACCATCAGTACCAGTTGTTCTTTTCAACCGATACTAAGCAGCCTTATTTTTAACCTCCTCTTCCCCGTCTCCTCCCTAGTCCCCACATTGTGCCCGATCAAGAACACTGCAGTGCCAGCCAAGAGCTTGAAGGAAGGGGGAAGTGCTACCAAAATTTCAAAATTTTGGGCATTTACTCCAAGCCAAGTTAACCAAGGTTAGTAACATCGTTGTAACACCCCGGCACCAAATATACCGCGAATGCCACCACAAAGGATACTAGCAATAACTAAAACACATATTTATCATTAAATTACAGCAACTACATTAATAACTTAAACAAAATCTCAGCAGCATATATTTGCTTTAACAAGGTTTTTTAAGCATCAATAGTAAGTTTACAACATAATAGTAGGATAATATATAGTTACTATGAGCGTGATAACCAAGATTGCATCAACAATTTATACCAAGGATAAATCTAGCCATCTCAAGCACAACTACGAGTTGATCAAATATTTGAAACAACCATCACGACATAGTCCACAATTTAGCTCAATAAGGCGAACCAGCACAACTATGGAAAATGGTAGATAATTGTCTAGTTAAGTGATGCTATGTGTAGACGTGAATCTAGCTCCCCTTTCCCACATGCCGCATTCAAGGTACCTAAAAAAACATAAGCAACAAGCGTGAGTTCATCACTCAGCAAAGTGTATTGTAATGGTACAAAACAATAACAATTCATATGCATACGACATACCGATCAACAACCATGGAAAACAATCCATGAAAACTTCCTCAATCACATTCTCATATACTTTCTCATTCACATTCTCATTTATGCAATGCAATGCAATGCATCATGCCTCTTTGCTTAGCACATACCGGTATTGCCGAGTGCACACCCGTCGGTGTGCACTCTCTTTCCCTTCCATCCCGTGGAGGGTGCCTACTCTTACTGACTCGCTCCCATACACAACCGTGGATGGGACTACGAGGTAGGACTTTCGTGTTCACTACGTGTGAACACAGAGGCCCGCATCAGAATGGGTCGCCTCTTCCATTATGAATGCACATATGCCACATCATGATATAACTTGCATAAAAGAAACTCAAAATAACAATGGCATAACCTTAAACTAAACATGAACATCATATCACATGCAAGGATCCACATGGCAAATTTGCGCATCATGTAGTATTATAGCGAAGCTACACATCTAGTTGGTCACCCAAAACCCAAATCCATCCCAATACACTTGCCTTCAACCATGAGGGACGAAGTGGCGAGATGTGAAAGGCACTCCCTGGATCACACCACCTGCACAAAGGTACAATACACTCAAAACATGCCTGCAAAACAACACAAGAACTATCAGCTACAACTACTTCGCAACCCACTCCTAAAACCCGAAAACAGAGAATCTGTCCAACGGGACAGCGGGCTTCTAACACGCATATCTTGAGTTCTACAAGTCCAAATCAGATAAACGAGTACATTTTCTAGAACCTTCAGAAATTTCCCATCTTTTTCTAAGTATTCGCGAAGACTGATTCGGCCAATAAAGTACTCTAATCTACAGTTGAACACAGACTGTCCCTATTACATCGCAGATTGGACAGCGCTCGGTAAAACAGCCATAACTTTTAAACGGATGAACAGAATTTAATGTTCTTAGTGTCCAATTAAAGGTAATTGAATTACCTACAACATTCGTAACAGCCGGCCGATCAGAAAACGCCTCTAAAATTGCCAAAATCACGTTCGGAGGCCAACGACCTAATCTGTCCGAGGACAGAACATAGGACAGAGTTGCAATCACTCTAAATCCTTCTAACAACAGCACCTATGCACCAAATTTAAGCCCAATATCCCCCATCTAGCAGCACCTAGACCACCCCAAAAAGAATCACAAATCCTATTATCGAGCTAGATCATAGCATGATCACAGTTATGGACTCGCGGAGGAAATTAGTTGAAAACTACCAAAACTTGATCGACATGCTCAACCAGTATTCTTGTTACTTTCATTATTGTGCTAGTTTTACTCCATTTGAAACAAATTCTAATCATGTTCAATTCGCAATCACGTGTGTAGTGCATTCGCACAGTTCCGTGCTAAAACCGTGAGCCAATTCAAAAAGGAATTCGATATTACACTTGCCTCTCGAGTACGTATGCCATCATGCTAGCTTTTTAGTTAGTTAACTTTATTTCCATGCATCCATTTCACGCTTTCAGCTTTTTTCACCGTAGATCCTGCTTCAGCAACCGGGCAACAATTTATGCGGCTACTCTGTGTGCCAGTTTATGCACATCTAGACTGGAGGTGCTTGTCGCTTGCAAGATTTGTCGGATTTCTCGCCGACGCACGTGAGAGCAATACAAGAACAACTCGTCGGCTGGATTTATGATGAAGTCATAAATCCAACAGGCGAGTTTCACGATCTAGTGACAAATAGGTGGGGCCCTTCGATAAAGACTGGTGAACTATCAGAGTTGACATCTACGGCTACCAAGAGCGATGCACGTAAAAGAAAGGGCCCATGAACAATCTGTAATTAAAGTTGTAATGAACGAATGTTATGTGAACTGTATATGTGTACTTATATATTATATATAGGCATGATTGATTATTAGTTAATTGTGCATGATTGATTATATGTGCTTTAATTAATTGTGACTTAACACACACACAAACATATATATGTAATATTAGACTTAACACAGTGTATACTGTATATTAAATATATACGATATATTAAGTATTAAATCTCATAATCATCAGTACCAGTTAGAGGCTCCAACCTGTACTAATAGATAGATCATCAGTACCGATTGGAGCCTCCAAATCGGTACTGATAGATAGTCATTACTGATAAATAGCTCATCAGTATCGGTTAGAGGCTCCAACCGGTACTGATAGTCATGTCAGTACCGGTTGGTGGAACCGGTAGTGATGCTCAATGGGCATCAATCCCGGATGGCTTGTACCAGTTCAAAAACCGGTACTGATGGCCATTGTGAACCGGTACTGATGGCCAGATCTGTAGTAGTGGGTAGACAATTTGATGGGATCCTTCGGTGCAGCACATGGCTCTAGTAGTGCTCATAGCTTCGGTGCATCACGTGGCACTGGTAGTGCTTGTAGCTTCAATGCCGCAGGGTAGGCATCAAAGGAGATATCCTTCTTGGGTCACTGGATGAATGTGCCGATGGCATCCCCTAGTGCGATGATCTCATCGTTTGGAGACATCTCCAGGGTGATGGCATTGCAAATTTCATGTACACCGTTGATGTGGACCTTCACGTAGCCCGGATCTAAAGTACGACCGTGCACAAGTACCCCTACACAGGATAGATACCCTTTCTCCCAAACACCCTACAAGGGAACAGATCCGTTTGCAAGCCTCACTTAGAGATTACACAGTATGCCCACCTACATAAGGGTACACAATTAATTAGCTAACACGTCAAACAGGTCTATCTAAGGAGCTTTACAGACATGTATATTACCCGGGTGTCGCTGGGAGGAAATCTGGAGTCGTCCACGTCCATCTCAGGGGCAGACTGTAACACCCCAATTTTTGCTTTTCATGAATTTAAATGTTATTTTGCACTTTTGTGAATTTTTGGAATTTTCTGGAAATTATTTGGATTTATTTGGAATTTATTTGAATTTATCCCCTTTTGAAATAATTAAAGAATTTAATTTTACAAATGAAATTTTGTTGGAAATATTTTATCTGAGTCCCAAATGCCCTAAAATATTTTCTAGAATTTTTCTGAGTATTTTGCTATTTTTCATGAAATAAATGAATTTCTAGAAATTAATTAGAATATTTAATCGCTGGAAAATTTAATCGGTTTTACTGTTCCTCCGACTGAGTCCGAGTCCAAGTCAGACTCGAGCCCGACCCGAACCACGGTCAAACCGGACTCGAGTTCAACCTAACCCTAACCGCGTGACCGTTGGATCGAGATCCAACGGCCACGATTGCGCCACGTCACCCGAACCCGAGTCCGACCAAGCCAGCCAAGTCAACCGAGCCCAAACCCCCGCGACCGTTGGATCTTGATCCAACGGTCCACGTTGAGCCACGTCACCCAATCCGAATTGGATTTGGATTCCGCCGCCGCAACCGGGTGGACCTCGGTCTCCGCGAGATTCACGGAAGCCGAGACCCCTATTTATTGCGCCGCCGCCGCCAGCTTGTAGCCCTCTTCCGTGCGCGTCGTTTTCCCCAACCCCCGCCGGTCAAGCCACCGCCGCCAGCCCGCGCGAGCTCGCCGAAGTTGGAGCCCCGTTCCACCGCTGTTTTCCGTTGATTGCCGCCGTCCTCCGCCGTCATCGAGCCCAGTTCCGGAACCGCAAGGACGAGACGCGTTGGGGGGACCTTTCACATCGCTGGAATTGCGCTCAAACGCCATCGGGTGTGTCATCGTCTTCAACTCCGGCCAGAGCAGCTCCACCGCGACATCACCGGAACCGCGAGCTCGCTCCACCGTCCGATCAAGATCCGAGGGCCCAGATTCGTCCACGTCGTCGGAGGTAATTTTACACGTTTCGGTTTTGGGATCTATTCTCAGCCATTAGATCTAGATCCGACGACCCACATTCGTCCACATCACCGCAATGAAATCCACGTTGCGGCATTTAGATCCAATCTCAGCCGTTGGATTTAGATCCAACGCACGAGATTGAGCCATGTAGCTATAGCGGCACCGTGCACGGATAGATCCCAGCCATTCGATCGAAATCGAGCGGCGTAGATTGAGCCATGCGTCAGCCACCGGGACATGCCATGCCACCCACGGTGAGGTGAAACCCGATCGGATCTGGACCGTCCGATCCAAATCGAATGGCCCAAATCAGCCACGTTGTCCACAACGTGCGCGGCCCAGATCCAATCTGGACCGTTGATTTTCAAATCAACGGTCCGGATCAAGACATGTGTCCGGGAGTTGGACCGCGGCCAGCGATCGAGCCGATCGCCCGTGGACGTCGGTAGCGTGGCGTCGGCGTGGGCTCGCATGTCGGCCGGCGCCCAACGGCACCATGACGTCACCCGTGACGTCATGCCGACTTCACGATGGGGCCCGCGTGTCAGAACCGTGAGGCCGAGCCGCGCTAACGTCATGCTGACGTCAGCAAGGGGGGGTCCCGCATGTCAGAGGCACACGTGCCCGTGGACCGGGTCCACGGTGGACCGAGCCGAGCCGTGCGCCGGGTCCATGGACCCGAGGCGACGTGGCGGCTTCTGATTGGTCCATGTGTCATGCTGAAGCAATAAATCTTTTTCGGAAAAAAGAAATTATTTATTTAATTCGGTTTATTGATTTTAAATATAGTTTCAAACTTCAAACGCTTATAACTTTTGCGTTTCAACTCCGATTTGAGTGATTCAAATTTCTAAAATTTCATAAAATTGAGACCTACTCAAATATGAATTTTAATTAATTTTTTATTATGAATTTTTCTCTGTTTTTATTTAATTAATAGTTTCTTTAAACTTTAAACGGATATAACTTTTGCATTTTAACTTCGATTTAGACGATTCTAGTTTCTAAAAATTTATAAAAATGTGCTCTCTCTGTTTACGAACTTTATTTGAATTTTTGAATACTTTTTGCCTACTATTTATTTATTTATTGCTATTTGCACGCGTTACGAGTAGACGTTGAGGTGCCCGAAGGCTTCGAAGGAGAAGTGTTGACCCAGGAGCCAGCTCAAGACCAAGAACAAGTACTCTTTGAAGGCAAGTTGTGCTTTGACCATGTTGATCCCATTTTTGGAAATTATGTTGTTTCAAAGTATTGCATGCTAATTTAATTAGGATTGATTTTGATTAATTTTGGGAATTAGTTAAATACCAAATTGCTGTATGCCACCTTGACATAAATAATTGTATACCATGAACCCCTTGTCACCCTAGTTGAGGATTAAATAGTTGGACATTATTAAATTGCCAACAGGGGTATTTAGACCATTGTAGTATAATGCTTAGACCTGCCACGTGTACATGACATGATTTTGATAATTACATGTTAACATTGACTTAATGAGATATGGAACGTGTTTTTGAGAAAGTGTCATGTGTTATTGATGATGATGTTGATGGCACTACTAGAATTAAGAGTATTAACGACCAATAAATAACAACCGTGAAAAAAATTTGGTCGTTAATTGATTTTGTGGAGTGACTCTTCCAAAAAAAAAAGGTACTAACTGCCATAATTTTCCCCGTCGTTAGGATGGCGTAGAAAAATCCCGGGACACCAATTTTATTTTGTGCAAACTCCCGGCGGTTTGACACAAACTCCTGGCTCATCAGAGTTATTCGCACAGCTGCGCCAACCCTAGCCGCCTTCTAGCGTGCGGACCTCCCACCTCTCACTCCCTGCCGACGCCGCCGCCCACTCCCGTGGCGCCGCCGCCGCCCCACGCCCCGCCCGCGATTCCGATGCCAGCGCTAGCCCCGCGCCCGACGCCCGATGCGGCCCGCTTCGGCACCAGACGCCGCCCTGCGCTCGGCGCCAGCCCTGCCCTGCGCTCGGTGCCAGCCCTCACTCCTACGCCGGCGCCCGCCCTCGCCGCGGCACGATCGCCGCCCTCTCGGTGCCCGACGCCCCTCAGATTGCAAAGGTGAGGAAGGTTAATCCTTGTTGCTCATGAGAGATCTTAGGGTGTGTGCATATATCTCTTCTTGTCACGGGCTCACGGCAAATGTTTACATCACGAGTAGTGCCTCGCTTGGTTTTTTCAAATTACTCGATATCGATCGTGAGCTGCGATCGACAAGGAAAAGCGTGAGCGGTGTGAATTTTGCATGTCAAATAACCATTGAAAATGACCACCGAGACCTACTGATATCAACATGACAGATATAGTTGTTCTACTGATTTGATCTGTTTGACGTGTAAATGCTTCCTAATCAAAGTGCTTGTACAAGAATGATACTTGTTCAAGTTATTTGTAAGTAAACTTTTGAACTCATTTGGACCTCATCGGATTGTTGTCAAATGAGATTGATGGGTTACGTTGTGTGGACTTAGGGATGTACTCATGTATGAAGTGTTGTATGGAGTATGAAGTGTTGTATGGAGTATGAACTACAGAGTGTCTATGTGATAATTGGGCCGTGCCAATGGTGGCAGTGCACGATTCTTGTGATACTCTGCTGATTATATATTGTTGCTTGGGCTTATGTTTGTGTTTGCTGAACACTTGTATTTCTAAGGATCAATTTAGAAATATTAGTAAATCACACAATGGGGTCACGAGCAGCCTTTGCCCAATGGACACCATTTGCCCTTGCTAGATCCTTAGAAAATGTTGTTTTGCATGCTTGTCCTTCAGAATGTGCATTTGCTGAGCTAGTTTAAAGTCATATCTTAGCTTAGATCAGATCAATTGTCTTCTGATGCATTTGTCTCCTTAGAAAATGTTGTTTTGCCTCATCATTTTTTTTGTCTTTATGCTATTAACTTTTGAATCCAATCTTTTGTAGTGTACTTTTTGTAGTGCAATCTTCTTCAGAGTCACTTTCTATTGCAATATATCTTCTCTTTCTTTTTTTTGTCACGGTGGGGTTTGCTTGATGAAGTTTCATCTATTTTTTTCAGGTGAATCATTGCCGATCTGTTTCTGCAAAATTTTCTTCTTAAAGCTCTTCTTAAACTGATTGCACTAACTTTGATAATCAGTTATTTGACAAAATGCATGTTCTGCTTTGCTCTTTGCATGCTCAATTTTTGGGCTTCCATATACAAGTTAAAATGGCCTAACTTTTATTGGTGTTTTTTTCTCTATATTTGGTGTCAGGTCTGGCGAATGAGTTCCCTGTAAGATTGGTAATGTCTTTAACTTGAGAACTCTGTTACGATTACAAGGCTGTTGATCATTGAATCAAAACATGTATTACTATTTAATTGGAGCAATGTCTCAAATACCTGGTTAGTCTAACATAGAATGTTGGAATAAACATTTGTGTGTTTTTTGGGATTCTATTGCAGCCTTGTAGCGCAACAATTGTGTAACAAGTTGAGAACGTCTTGGAGAACGACAGCCTCACCACCGTCGGCGCGCAAATGAGGTGTGCATACATTTATTTACATGTGCAAAAGCTCCGCTAAAAGATGACCGTATCTTTGGTTAGTGTTTCTCATGCATGGCCATTGCAAATTTCTTGCTACTGTTTCAGGGATGTGAATATGGGAGGAACTGCTCTGTCGACCATGCTGGGAGGAGGCTTACTCCCCGCCAGCATGCGGTTGGTGACTACGTCGTGCCAAGCTACATGGACCCTCAATGTTTCATCACTGGCCATGGTGACCATGCAAGCATGATATACATCTTAGAATCTCAACCAGTCCAGTTCTGTAACCATTCTCAGTTATTGGAGGATTGTTAGTCCAGTTCTGTTAGTAGATCGTTACTATTTTTGAGGCAAAGCATGTCTAGATCTGTCTGTGAGCTATCAATTGATATGAACGTGTGTACTCTGATTGTACTTTTGGATTGCAATAAAAAGGATTTTTGTTCATGGTTGTGGATCATCGATGTTTCGACATAAAAAATGTTGTCTTAAACATATAGAAGTGTTCGATATTTCTGAATGATCAAGACTAAATATATATAGCTAGGACTATTCTTATAAACTAAAAATGTGGTCGTTAATACTGTAGAGTGGTCGTTAATGTTACAACAGTGGTAGTCTGAACATTAGCTATCAACGACCAAAGAGTGGTCGTTAATACTAGAAATGTGGTTGTTGATAGTACATAATTAACAATGACACACCATCTCGTCGTTAAAAAAATTAACGACGGAAAATTGTATGTGGTCGTTAATACTATTAACGACAGAGCCTTTAACGACGGCTAACGACCACAATTTTGTGGTCGTTAATGACTTTTAGCGACCACATGTGGACTTTTAACGACCGTATCTCCCGTCGTTGATAATCGTAATTCTAGTAGTGTGGCACGTGGTGCATGGTAATCAACTGGGGGTTTGATAAATAGTTTTCGACCGGGGCATGTGGCAAGAATGATCGGGTGGGCCAGTTGTGGCACCGGGAGCGTTGATTTGGTTCTTCGGGTAGTCTTGCCCTGGTCAACCTAAGGACTTAACCTTGCAAGCCTTTGAACTGAATCAATCGTGCAACCACATGACCGGAGTGGGACGGTCCTAGTTGAGTAAGTTACTAATAACTTGCATGTGATACCTCGGGTGTCAACTACACCCTTTTGTGTAGCTTGAAAGGGGAGCGTACCAAGGCTATAGCATGGTACCCGTCCAACGGTATGTCGGTCCCATACTTTGCTTCTGTTAAGGGAAGGGATGGTGTATGGAAAAAACCGAAAAGGTTCACTTGTGTAGTTAGCAGTTGCCGAAAGGCTTTGTTACAATCACTCGCTTTTGTGGTGATTGGTTGTAACTTGTGGGTAAAGTGCATGACCTCTGTAGAGTGTAAAATCTATTCGAATAGCCGTGTCCGCGGCATTGGACATTACTCGGGAATTACTGTCAAGGGTTAGGCTTTCATGAAAACAATTCGGACTTGAAAAGTTTGGTTGGGTTTAATGATGACGTTGGTGGAAATGTGGATTAGGAGAAGGGAAAGAGTTTATTTAACTCCTGGAAAAGTTATTGATAATATATTGATTCTATTGCTTTCGAATCTACTTATGTTACTTGTTAAATGCTGTTTATTGCAAATGAACCCTGAAACATCCCTTGTACTAAGCCCTGCATGTAGAATATTAGTTTGCATTCTGTGCATGACTTGCTGAGTACCAAGTACTCACCCTTGCCATAATACAACCTCAGTTGAGGAAGAATCAACACCAGCACTGGAGGAGGAGTTCCAGGAAGAGCCGACAAACTAGGGGAGAAGCCCAGTCAGTTGCCTGTGGTATACTGGATGGCGCCACGAAGTTATCTTATTTTTCAGCTGTTGTTATCTCTTTTAATAAGTTTTCGCCCTGCGAGGCATACACTACTAGAATTAAGAGTATTAACGACCAATAAATAACAACCACGAGAAAATTTTGGTCGTTAATTGATTTTGTCAATTGGCCCTTCTTAAAAGTTAGATAGATAACTACCACTATTTTTCCCCTCGTTACCATAGCGTAGAAAAAAAAGCGGGAGTACCAATTTTCTTGGCGCAAACTCTCCGCTCGTGGCTTTTCTTGTGCTGGTCATATTGTTCCTGATAAAAAAAACTATCTCCTTCCAGAGGCGGCACCTCCCCTCCCTCGATCCCCTCCCAGAGGCGGCGCCCTCCCTTCACCACTTCCCCCGTTCCCCTCCCAGAGCCGGCACAGTTGCGCCCTTCCGTTCGCCCCTTCCCCGATCCCCTCCCAGAGCCGGCGCCCTCCCTTCGCCCCTTCCCCCGTCCCCCTCCCAGAGCCGGCGCGGCGGCACCCTTCCCTTCGCCCCTTTCCCGATCCCCTCCCCGAGCCGGCGCGGCGGCGCCCTTCCCGCGATCCCCTCCCAGAGCCGGCGCGGCGGCGCCCTTCCCCCGATCCCCTCCCAAAGCCGGCGCCCTTCCTCCTGATCTCCGTCCCCAGAGCCAGCACCCTGCATCGTCCCCTCCAGCACGCTTGCTCCTTCCTTTGGTTCAACATCTCCCCAGCGTCCGCAGCTCCCTTTTTCTCGATGGCCAATTCACAGTGACGCTAAGGTTGGTTCACTTTTCCATCTATGTGCCCTAAGTTTGTTACTATTATTTGTTGTGCAAATGGAAAAATTGGAGAACCTGTGATGCTTAGGTTTTGAAGCAAATATTTTGTGATGTTTGTTCTAAATGTTTAGCTTAGTGGGTAGGAATAATGATCATTTGCGCCTGTGGTGTGCTTGCTCCAGTTTGGGGATGGATTTGTGGTTTCTGGCACCTCTCTGTTTCTTTCACCATTGTTGATCTATTGGTCTAAATACCAGTGTATGTGAGCTTCTATATTTGTTGGATACTGAATGGGTGTGAAATATGTGATCTGCCCATTCGGTTATTATTCTGGACATGTATGCTAATTAATTATTTTGTAAATTCATCTAATATATGTTTTCTGACTGTTAGTTCATTGGATTTCATCCTTTCAGGCCGCTATGTTACTATTTAACCAATGCAATGTGTTTTTTCTTTTGTCAATAACTGTACTCTTGATGCAACTTGAGTGAATCCAGGTGATAAGTGCTTGCATAGGTTAGGTTGAGATAAGACCTAATCTTAGGCAGAAAAGCTGGTAAAGACCTACTCTTAGGCATCGATAGTAGGTATTGTCAATTTATTCATTTTTCAAATATCCTCAACCACATGGCCAGAGAAGGGAAGTAAGGAAGAGGATTTGGTTCTGCCACATATCAGTCCTAAATAGTTTAAATCGATTGATTGATCCTGTAATCTCATTTTCTTGTTATCCTTCCTTTTTGTATAATTTCAGATAAAAAACAAAGCTACTGCTGAACGAACCCTTCTAAGTGAGGCTGTTGGTCTGAGTGGCTGTCTTCCATGTGCCAGGTTTGTCCTATATGTCAGTGTGCATAATTTTCACTGAAACTGCTGCCTGGTGGCTGATGTACTTCGTGCTGTGTGGTTGCCTCAGGTCCTTGAAGAACAAAATTGAGAGCTCACAGGAGGCTGCACAAAAGGCTTCATCCTTACCTTTTCTGCTTTGTCATGGAAAAGGTGCATATCTATTCTATGATCTTCCTTCAGCGTGCCAAGTACATGTTACAGTTCTGTGCTTAGAATGATAACATCTCATTGGGTGAGCATCAATGTGGGCTTTATTTTCCATGTCGCTTTCCCCTGCTATTTTCCATGTTCACTGGAATGATAACATGAAAACTGTGATCTTCTTCAATGAATGATACCTACTTTTGTTGTTCTGGCATTAGCATGTATATCAATTGCTTATTTTTCATATTCAAAAACTGGTATGCAATGAGGCAATGAGGCAAAAACTAATATGCAAAAGAAGTAGATAGCATTCTTCGTAGTCCATTATGGGATTTTAGAAAGCATGTCAAAAGAGCTCGGATTAGGCATGCATTGGAGAACTCTTGTTTCTTTGCCCAAAACATTTTCTGATTACATTGATTAGAAATAATTGATTTGACTGGAAAGAACCACATAGCAAACAACATGATATAGAATTACCTTAGCTAACATTTTAAGCTAAAGGGCAGCTATACTATGATACTGAAAATCTATTGTTCAGATTCGACATTGGCTTATTTTATGATGCTGTATTTAGTAACCAAACTTTGTGATTATGTAGGATTCCTTAACTGATATGATTTTTTAATGTAACTTGACCCAATATATTCCTGGTACTTATACCTACTTGACATGATAGTGCATATTTTCTCTCTATTTTTACATCATATTTACTTCACACAACATTATTTAGAAAATATGCTAGTAACATTTTCCTAAATGCTAGCATATTTTCTCTCTGTTTTTACATCATATTTACTACTTGACATGATAGTGCCCACCAAATGCTAGTTTTTATGTTCCATCTTTTCCTAAAAAATGTCTAGTAACATTTTCTGATTGCTTTTAATTGTGAATGCTACAGGCTGTTGCCAATTGCAAATCGGCAACATGCTTGCGTGTTGTTGGGAGTGAGTTGATCCAAAAGTACCTTTGTGATGGCCCCAAGCTTGTAAGAGAACTGTTTAGAGTGGCTAATGATCTTTCTCCTTCAAGCAGAGCAAAGTCATGTTGGACGAGTCCTTCAGTGCCAAGCTACATGGACCCTCAAAATAGCTTTGCATTTTACTCTGGTCATTACTGAACTGAACTTGTTCATATTTCTTTTCGCATTATATACTGTGCTTTATCTTTTAGGCTCTAGATTTCCATAGAATTGTCATGGAGTTAATATTTCTTACAATACTTTTTAGATCGTATATGACATGACAGATATGGAAAGCTTCAATAATGTCAAGCAATGGTTGAGTGAGATTGATAGGTATGCCAGTGACAGTGTATGCAAGCTTCTAGTTGGGAACAAGTGTGATTTGGTTGATAGTAAGGTTGTTGCTACAGAGCAGGCCAAGGTAAATATCTTTCTTCTTCTTCTTCTTCTTCTTTTACTTTCACAGATAATTTTAGCCATAGTCCAAATAATATATCCCTGTGGCCATGCTACAGTTCTAATGTGAATTGCACTGACTGTTGTTGTCACCTATTGTGGAATGTCTTTGTAAATATTTAGAAACTAATTTGGTTTCCCTTGTGTTGGCTAACATCTAATTGCAACTATCATTTGAACACAACTGACAAGGAATATTCATAATGGAAGGAACATTTCGTCTCTGGCTGTCACAAAAAATTCAATAACCATTATGAACCTGTTTCATTCTTGATAGTTCTTGATATACTACTTCCTAATGCGGTTTCAATCTTGGCTCTTGAGGACTAATGACTCTATATATGGTAATGAAATGACTAAAATATCTATGGTTAATTGTAGGCTTTTGCAGAATCATTAGGAGTTCCTTTTCTTGAGACAAGTGCAAAGGATTCCATCAATGTGGGTTGCTACTCAGCAGTGTTGAACGAGTCCTTCAGTGCCAAACTAGGCGACTTCAAGCCAAGCAAAGTCATGCTAGACGAGTCCTTTAGTGCCAAGCTACATGGACCCTCAATGCTTCATCATTGGCCATGACCGTTTGGCTGATTTCAGAAGACAGATGGTGACCATGCATGCATGATGGACATCCTAGAATCTCAACCAATCCAGTTCTGTAACCATTCTCAGTTATTGGAGGATTGTTAGTCCAGTTCTGTTAGTAGATCGTTACTGTTTTTAGGCAAAACTTGTCTAGATCTGTCTGTGAGCTTTTAATTCATATGAACGTGTGTGATCTGATTGTACTTTTGGATTGCAATAAAAAGGAATTTTGTTCATGGTTGTGGATCGTCGATGTTTCGACATAAAAAATGTTGTCTTAAACATATAGAAGTGTTCATTATTTCTGAATGATCAAGACTAAATATATATAGCTAGGACTATTCTTGTACACTAAAAATGTGGTCGTTAATACTGTAGAGTGGTCGTTAATGCTACAACAGTGGTAGTCTGAATGTTAGCTATCCACGACCAAAGAGTGGTCGTTAATACTAGAAATGTGGTTATTGATAGTACATAATTAACGATGACACACCATCTCGTCGTTAAAAATATTAACGATGGGAAATTGTATGTGGTTGTTAATACTATTAACGACGAAGCCTTTAACGACGGCTAACGACCACAATTTTGTGATCGTTAATGACTTTTAGCGACCACATGTGGACTTTTAACGACCGTATCTTCCGTTGTTGATAATCGTTTTTCTAGTAGTGATATATTTGTAACTCGACCTTAAGGTCGAGCAACCAGTTTGGTTAACTAATTAAAGTACTTTATTATTTCGATGAGTATGATTGTAATATTTACCAATGTTGAGACTGTGTGCACTAGCGTGATCCTGGACTAGTGCTGAATACACAGAGGGTCCGGATTTGCAAATTCGAGTCCCGACAGAGGTGGTATCAGAGCCATACTGACTGTAGGCTCACCCATAGTTAGATTGGTCGTAGTGAGGATAAAACTTATTTTCTAAAGTTAAAAGTTGTCAAGATAACGAATGAATTCTCGACTTACCCCTTTCTTTCTTGTTCATACCCCTTGTTGAGTTCTTTTGTCTCCCACTTTGATTTTAAAATGTTGCGTTCTTACGCGAGCGTCTTTTGACAGATGATGATGAAGAACAACTACGCCGAGCGTGAGGGAGGCTACGCTGCCGAATTGTGGCGTATGCTTCAGTTTCTTGGAGGTTTTGAGAGACCGCTCTACCGAGGGACTACGCTCGTACAGGACAGACTGGTCATAGGATGGGACGTCAAGATCACGGTGTATGCCCGAGAGAAGACGAAGTTCAGTCGCCCTTTTCACTTCACCGCCAGGAGGTCTACCTTTGAGATAGGAATCCAGGAGGTGTCGCGTCGAGCAATGCAGCAGATCGCTCGCACTTACTCCAGGGAACTGGAAGGCACAGTATTCCATCACCACCCACGCCGAGACAGCAGAGCTCAGCGAAAGCCGATAGAAGAGGAGGATGCTACCGTCACACACTTAGCCAGATTCGTCGTCGCCCAGGAGGAGCTTATCAATGACACAGTTCAGGAGTTGATGAGGGCTCGCGAGCAGGTCGAGGAAGGGAAAAAGCACCTAGAGAATGCTCGTGAGTACGTCGCCCATGCTACGGAAAGGATCGCAGAGTTGGAGACCGCACTGTACGGGCAGGGCCCCGATCCAGTGTTGCGGTTGGACGCCCTAGAGCCAAAGGAGGACCCAGAAGAGGTGCCACCTCCACCCGTGCCACAGCCACAACAACAGCCAGATCCCGAGCCAAAGGAGGACGCCGCGTCGTCAACCACAGCTGCAGTTGCTGGGCATGGTGATTGCTTCGCGCCTATGCCGCCACACCCGCCCTGAGGAGGCAGTGGAGGTTTTCTCGACGAGTGAGCGTAGGTTTTGAAGTCGAGACTCCTTCGTCGAGTCGCGTTATAGAATAAGAGTCACCCTTAGAGGCGTTAGACTCCAGTGTTAGTCGATTTGGATTTTCATTGCTTGCTGAGTGTGTAGTATGTGTTGCAAGGCCCTTAGGCATTGTGAGCGACCATACCAAGTTAATATTAGTTAAATAATAAAAGTCGGATTTTGAGTTACACCTTCCCCCGCATAAGTTTCTCTACTACTTGTCTATTCTTGTTTCCCTCTCATCTCTAAACCTTGGAGCAATCGACAGATGGTGAACACCCGCGGAAACCTTGGAGGCAATGGGAGTGGTTCTCGCCCAGCTGGGAACTCTAACGATGGAGCACCTGCACCCCAACCAGCACCGCCAGTTGACATGCAGAACTTCGGAGCTTTCCTTGCTGCACAGACGCAGTTGATGCATGCTATGATGCAGCAGATGCAGAGTCATCGCCAGCCGCCGCTAACCAAGCAAATCAGGGACAGCGACAGGGAGCAAAGTTGTCAGAGTTTATGAGGACTCATCCACCCACATTCTTTGGGAATGCCAATCCACTGGAGGCGGACGATTGGCTAAGGTCAATAGAAATGAAGTTACACATTGCCTAATGCATGGGAAATGAGAAGGTGCTCTACGCCTCTCATTAGTTGGAAGGGACCGTCGTCGAATGGTGGGAAAACTTTTGCGCCACGCAGGAGAACCCACAGGACATCACATGGGAGGAGTTCACAGCCGCATTTCGTCAGTATCACATGCCTGAAGGAATAATGGACTTAAAGAAGGAAGAATTCAGGGCACTGAAGCAAGGTAATCAACCGATGTCAGAATATCTGAATAAGTTCACACAGCTTGCACGCTATGCACCTGAAGACGTAGCCACAGATAAGGCCAGACAGTCTCGTTTCATGAAGGGACTTAACTCAGGACTGCAGGTGGGACTGATCACCCACACCTTTCCAGATTTCCAGGAGCTTGTGAACAAGGCGCTCATTCTTGAGGACAAGCGCAAGGAACTGGATGAGAACCGGAAGCGCAGAATGCAACTGCAGGGATCACGTCAGGGAATGCAGCAGTGTCTGCGGGTTGCCCCAAATCAGTTTTTCAGATTCCAGCCGCAGAATACAGCAAGAACACCGTCACCAGTGCCGAGACCCGTCAACCAAAATTATCATACACCAGCTCCGGCCAGAAATACCGCTTCGAGCAGTCAACAAGGAGCAGTGAGATGTTGCTATACGTGCAATGAGCCAGGGCACTTCTCCAACAATTGCCCTAAGAAGACAGCAGGAGTGACCCCAGTTCGCTTCAACTTGGGCTCCACACCAGCTAGGACACCTGCACCAGGAGCAAACCGCGGAGTAGCACAGCCAGGAGCCGCACCCCAAACCGTGGTGAGAGGCAGAGTCAATCACATGACCACAGATGCACTTCAGAATGCCACGAACGTCATACTGGGTAAGATACTTGTCAACTCAGTACCTGCAACAGTTTTGTTTGACTCTGGAGCTTCGCATTCGTTTGTTTCTCGAGATTTTGTTTCTAAGAATGATTTGGAGGTTGTGGATCTTCAATGCATGCTTTTAGTTCAAACCCCTGGGTCAGAACTCCGCTCTCAAGTAGGATGTTCTGGGGTGAGAATATTAATAGATGGGGTAGAGTTCTTAGCGAACCTTATTATATTGGGAACCCAGACCCAAGATGTTATCTTGGGAATGGACTGGTTATCCAAGCACAAGGCCGTATTGGACTGTGGACGAAGAGTCATATCAGTTGAGAGCCTGGGTGGAAGAAAAGTGGAGTTTCAAGCGACCGTCGTTCGAGATGGACAGTTGATGGTCAACAGTGTAAAGACAGTCAGCATAGAAGATGTTCCAGTGGTAAATGAGTATCCTGATGTTTTTCCTGAAGATCTGTCGGGTATGCCGCCAGACAGAGACATAGAGTTTGTGATCGAGTTAGTACCCAGAACAGCACCAATAGCCAAGAGACCTTACCGGATGTCCACCGAAGAATTGGTAGAGATGAAGAAACAGCTTGAAGAGTGGATGGAGAAAGGATTCATCAGACCGAGTTCGTCGCCGTGGGGAGCGCCAGTTCTGTTCGTCAAGAAAAAGGACGGGAGTTTCAGGATGTGCATTGACTATCGTGCACTCAATGAAGTCACTGTGAAGAACAAATATCCGCTACCCAGGATCGATAATCTGTTTGACCAGTTGAGAGGAGCTGGAGTTTTCTCCAAGATTGATCTAAGATCGGGGTATCACCAGCTGAAGATTCGATTAGAGGATATTCCGAAGACCGCATTCTCGTCAAGATATGGACATTATGAGTTTACTATCATGTCCTTCGGTCTGACGAATGCGCCAGCCTATTTCATGAATATGATGAATAAGGTTTTCATGGAGTACTTGGATAAGTTTGTAGTCGTGTTCATAGATGACATTCTCGTTTACTCCAAATCAAGAGAAGAGCACGTAGAACATCTGAGGCTAGTTCTAGAGAAGCTGAGGGAACAACAGCTCTTCGCCAAGTTCAGCAAGTGTGATTTTTGGAAAGACAAGGTGGAGTTTCTCGGACATGTAATGATCGCAGAAGGAGTCGCCGTTGATCCAAGCAAGGTAGAAGCTGTGTTACATTGGGAGCAACCGAAGACCGTGACCCAAATTCGGAGTTTTCTTGGGATGGCAGGATACTACCGCCGCTTCATTGAAGGCTTTTCGACAATTGCGAGACCTCTTACGCAATTGTTGAAAAAGGAGAAGAAGTTTACATAGACGCTGGAGTGCAAAAAAGGGTTTCAAGAATTGAAGAAACGATTGACATCAGCCCCGGTGTTAGTTCTACCGGACGTCAATCAAAGCTTTGATATTTATTGTGATGCATCGCGCCAAGGACTTGGATGTGTGCTGATGCAGAACGGAAAGGTCGTCGCATATGCATCGCGGCAGTTGAGACCGCATGAGGAGAATTATCCAACGCATGACCTAGAGTTAGCTGTCGTAGTGCATGCTTTGAAATTATGGCGTCATTATTTGATTGGAAACAGATGTGAAATGTATACAGATCATAAGAGTCTTAAGTACATCTTCACCCAATCAGACTTGAACATGAGGCAGATGAGATGGTTAGAGTTGATCAAGGATTACAATGTCCGAATCCATTACCATCCCGAAAAGGCCAATGTGGTGGCTGATGCATTGAGTCGGAAAAGCCATACTGTGAACATGTTGATAGCCACGAGTCAGGACGAGCTATGCAAGGATTTTCAGAGAATGCATATTGAGGTGGTACACAAAGGATTCTTGGCCGCACTGGAAAGCCTACCCTAGAAGACCAGATCCGAGAAGGACAGAAGGGCGATGACAAGGTCCAGCGATTCAAGTCCAAGATGGAGGAGGGCAAGTCAAGAGACTTCAAGCTGGATGAGCGAGGCACGTTGTGGATGGGAGATCGCATCTGCGTACCGAACAAGAAGGAGCTGAAACAGCTGATTCTGAAAGAAGCCCATGACTCCAAGTATTCAATTCATCCGGGAAGTGCCAAGATGTACCAGGACTTGAAGGAAAGATTCTGGTGGCCGAGCATGAAGCGTGAAGTTGCCGAGCATGTTGCGTTGTGCGACATATGCCAGAGAGTCAAGGCAATGCATCAGAGGCCAGTGGGACTGCTGCAGCCGCTAAAGATACCTGAGTGGAAGTGGGAGGAAATCGGAATGGACTTCATTACCGGTTTGCCGAAAACTCAGGGTGGATATGACTCCATATGGGTCATAGTGGATCGCTTGACTAAGGTCGCCCATTTTATCACAGTAAAGACTACTTACTCGGGAGATAAGTTAGTAGAATTGTACATTACCAGGATCGTCTGTTTGCACGGAGTGCCAAAGAAGATTGTATCGGACAGAGGTACCCAATTTACCTCAAGATTCTGGAATAAGCTGCATGAAGCCATGGGGACCCGTTTGAACTTCAAGATCTGACCTATCATCCATGAGCAGACAGACGATCGAAAGAGTTAATCAGATACTGTAACATATGTTAAGAGCGTGTGCATTGGCTTATGCTACCTCCTGGGATAAGAGTCTACCATATACCGAGTTCAGCTATAATAACAGTTATCAAGCAAGTTTACAGATGTCCCCTTTTTAGGCACTATACGGTCGACCCTATCGAACACCGTTGAACTGGAATGAGATAGGTGAACGTCGTGTGTTTGGGCCGGACATTCTTCAAGAAGCAGAAGAGCAAATTGCCATGATCCGGGAAAGACTGAAGATAGCTCAGTCAAGACAGAAGAGTTACGCGGATAACCGTCGTCGAGACTTGAGCTTTGAACCAGAAGATTTCGTATACCTTAGGGTTACACCTCTCAAGGGAGTTAAGAGATTCCACGCCAAAGGAAAACTCGCACCCCGATATGTCGGGCCTTTTAAGATTTTGAGCCGCAGAGGCGAAGTTGCTTACCAGTTGGAGTTACCGCAGTCGTTGGCAGGTGTGCATGATGTGTTCCATGTGTCACAACTGAAGAAGTGTCTCCGAGTACCAGATGAGCAGACACCGTTAGAATCAATAGAACTGCAGGAAGATCTGACCTACAAGGAACACCCCGTCAAGATTCTGGACACCATGGATCGAGAGACGAGGAATAAGTCAACCCGTTTCTGTAGAGTTCAGTGGAGCAACCATGCAGAGAGCGAAGCGACTTGGGAGCGCGAGGAGGATTTAAAGAAAGAGTTTCCAAACCGGAGTTAAGGGGGGAGGTTTGTAACACCCCAATTTTTGCTTTTCATGAATTTAAATGTTATTTTGCACTTTTGTGAATTTTTGGAATTTTCTGGAAATTATTTGGATTTATTTTGAATTTATTTGAATTTATTTGAATTTATCCCCTTTTGAAATAATTAAAGAATTTAATTTTACAAATTAAATTTTGTTGAAAATATTTTATCTGAGTCCCAAATGCCCTAAAATATTTTATAGAAATTTTCTGGAATTTTTCTGAGTATTTTGCTATTTTTCATGAATTAAATGAATTTCTAGAAATTAATTGGAATATTTAATCGCTGGAAAATTTAATCGGTTTTACTGTTCCTCCGACCGAGTCCGAGTCCGAGTCAGACTTGAGCCCGACCCGAACCACGGTCGAACCGGACCCGAGTACAACCTAACCCAAACCGCGTGACTGTTGGATCGAGATCCAACGGCCACGATTGCGCCACGTCAAACGAACCCGAGTCCGATCGAGCCAGCCAAGTCACCCGAGCCCACAACGGTCCACGTTGAGCCACGTCACCCAATCAGAATTGGATTCGGATTCCGCCAACGCAGCCGGGTGGACCTCGGTCTCTGCGAGATTCACAGAAGCTGAGGCCCCTATTTATTGCGCCGCCGCCGCCAGCTTGTAGCCCTCTTCCGTGCGCGTCGTTTGCCCCAACCCCCGCCGGTCAAGCCGCCGCCGCCAGCCCGTGCGAGCTCGCCGAAGTTGGAGCCCCGTTCCGCCGCGGTTTTCCGTTGATTGCCGCCGACTCCGCCGTCCTCCGCCGTCACCGAGCCCAATTCCGGAACCGCAAGGACGAGACGCGTTGGGGGGGACCTTTCACATCGCCGGAATCGCGCCCAAACGCCATCGGGCGTGTCATCGTCTTCAACTCCGGCCACCGCAACTCCGCCGCGACATCACCGGAACCGCGAGATCGCTTCACCGTCCGATCAAGATCCGAGGGCCCAGATTCGTCCACGTCGGCGGAGGTAATTTTACACGTTTCGGTTTTGGGATCTATTCTCAACCATTAGATCTAGATCCGACGACCCACGTTCGTCCACATCACCGCAACGAAATCCACGTTGCGGCATTTAGATCCAATCTCAGCCGTTGGATTTAGATCCAACGCACAAGATTGAGCCACGTAGCTATAGCCGCACCGTGCACGGATAGATCCCAGCCGTTCGATCAAAATCGAACGGCGTAGATTGAGCCACGCGTCGGCCACCGGGACATGCCACGCCACCCACGGTGAGGTGAAACCCGATCGGATCTGGACCATCCGATCCAAATCGAACGGCCCAGATCAGCCACGTTGTCCACAATGTGCGCGTCCCAGATTGTAACATCCCCAAATTTATAAAAGTCAAAAATCCAATATTAAAATGTGAACTCATTTTATTGTTGCATTTTATGCTTGATATGTGCAAATTATTGTTTTTGTTGAGTGATTTAGTGATTAATGGAATAAAATGAAAGAAGGAAAAAGAGAAAATATCAATTGGTAAAGTGGTTAGAAATAAAAATTTCCTTAGTAAATTTTACATCTGACCTTGGACAACCCTAGAAACATCCTTAGCTGGTCAAGAGACCATGTGAAGGTATTTAAGTAATGAGAAAACCATTTTAAATTAGCAACTCTATCTCTGTCCAGACCAATGTCAGAATTGTGGAGAAAAACGTGTTGCATTCTGGACCTTAGGATTTTTACCATGAAATCTTGACTACCTTAAGTTCATCCACAAAAATCTGCAAAAATTTATAAGTAGTTTAACTATTGATTTCCAATTAAACAACACAGAATTGGAATTCTGCAGAAATCAGTAAAAGAATTTTATAAAAATAAATATTATGATTTTAGTGCTGAAATTTTTATGTTAGATCCCTGGTAAAGAACCCCACTCTCAATAAAAGTTTGAAAAATTAATATGTTAGTTTATATCTCTAATCAAATCAAAAACCGAGTTGTATTTTCTGTGTCCTTGACATTGTAAGAATTTTAATAAAATATCTAGAAGAGATAATTACTCGAAATTTTTACTATAGGTAAATATCTTGTTCAGGATTAAGAGGTAAAAATTTCATAAATACTTAGCTAGGAGAATTTCCCTGATTAAATGCATCTTTGGAGAGCTGCCAAATGCGTTGAACCCTTTCCCCTCTCTCCTTTGGCTGACATGTGGGCCTAGGCCATTAATGCGTGTCAGACCAGCCCCCCTGCAACCATTTCGCTGACTGGTGGGCCCTCTTTTCCTTGGGACCCAACCTGGCCCGTGTACCCCACTCACATCCCTATTTCACTGCCATGTGGGCCTTCTTCTCGTAGCCGGCCCCACCTGCCATCCTCTTGCTTCACTCCTCTCCGTCTCTCTCTGTCAAGTGGGACCGGGGCCCACTCGTCAGAGCCTTCTCCTACCTCTTGCCCCTCTCTGCCCGTGCGTAGCCGGAACAACCGAAGCCCGGTGCACCGCCTCTGGCCTCTCCTCTCTGGCACTGCGTGGGTTGGCTCCAAAGCATCCACGTTGCCCTTCCTCTGACACCACCGCCACCTTGCCTAGCCGGCCATACCTTCTTCTGTGGAGAGCCGCCAAAACCTAGCTGAGTTCACACCTTCACCGAGCTTATCTACCGCCTCAATCCGGCTATAAAAGGGCACGTTGGGATCGCATTTCTGCTGTGCCTTCTTCTCCTATCTCTTTCACCATCCATTTCTCCTCAAAGCCGAGAAACCGTGCTTCTTCTCCATCTCCGGCGGAACCCGAATTGGGCGAAAACGCAAATTGACTCGACACAGTAAGGGAATTCCCAAATTGATGGATCATGAAGCTTCTCTAGTCGCTAATGAACCTTTTGCGCACCTTCTTCCAGCCCGAAGTAGCCCGAGAAGCTCCCTCACAGTACAATCCCTTCCGCCATTAACGGCGCACGGTGAGAACACAACTCAGCCGTCCACTCTTCGGTTTCAGTGTATGGATCGCATTCTTAGAGCTCCATGTTGCTCTCACGCATGATTATTATGGCTAGAACCCGAAGTAGAGCCGTTGCACCTTGTATCACCGTGTAGCGCCGCCGTCCACCGCCGTGCGCACAAATTCTTCAAACAACAACCTCAACCGAGTGATGCCCTAGGTCCATCATGGTTTCGTGACGCTTTAGGAACCAGCCAAAATCGATCGACATCGCCGGTTAGCCGCCGGTGAGCTCAGACTCAGCCTCCCCTGCGCTGGCTCACTGACGCGCGGGACCCCCGTATCAGCCGCTCGCTCTGAGCCACCTCACTGCAAAGCCGAGCCCACCCACTGGCCGTTGGGCCCAAACTGTCAGTGACTTAGCCGAGTCAAATGGGTTCAGCCCGCGCAAACGATGAGAATACGTATTCCTCTAAGGAAAACGTATTTTCCCAATTTCCTGAATTCAATTAACCGAATGGCTTCAAACTTAAATAACTTTTTATCTATAGCTCCAAATTGAATGAAACAAATTTCTAAATTCATTATAAATCCTCTAGTTTCATAATATGCAAAAACATTTGAAACTTGTTTAGTAATTTAAACTTGATTTTAAATTTAAAGTTTGAAATTTGAATATGTTCCATGTAGGATTTTTGCAAATTAAGTCCAAATTGAGTAAAACCAATTTTGTTTGAATCCTTATGTCAATTACTGTCCAAATATGTGATTAGATTCAACTTAGAAGTTGAGTTGTGAAATTTTCTTATTTAGGATTCAATTTAATGCATAAATTGATATAATTGCTATAACTTACTCAAAAATGGTCCAAAATGAATGAAACTTGTTTCTTTGTGCTCATTACACTAATTAGGATCAGATGGTAAGATGAAAGTTAGGGTGTGCCATATACCTTCATTTAATATGATTAAGATTGCTTTCCATGTTAATTCATATTAGTACAATTGATCATACACCCTAAAAATGAACTTTGTTAAATTTAATTCTACAATCTTAGCTTCCTGAATTCGTAAAGTAAAATAAAATAATACACAAAGGAAAGTAGTCATGCTATAGATACCCCTATACTTTTATCCTTAGGACCTAAACCCTATGACTTGGTCATACATGAAATGATGAAATGATTGCCATCATTTATTGATTTGGATTGATTTCATTTGAATCTCTCAACTTCTGTCTTCGTTGTTTATGCATTTGCTTCTTTTACCTATATTGAAGTATTTCATTTGCTATGTTCTTAATCGACGTATAGACGCTGAGACTACCGACTTCGCCGTCGACAACTCTAATCCTGCCTATACTACTGAGGAGCAAGGCAAGCACCCCCTTGAGCATTCTTGAACCCAGATTTCATAATCCACTAAAAATGTGATTAAGAATCTTCCTGCATGCTCATATTTCTATAAATCCTTATTTTGTGTTACTTGGTAGTTATAACCCGAATTGATGGATTCCCTTAATCATACTGGCATACGATCCATGAAAACCATAGGAATGGTTAAGTCCATTAAACTGGGTATAATCGCTTATTTACCTGCAGTTGCTTAGCACTGCTTTAGATCAATACTGGAAATGTTTACAACCACACTTCTCTTTATGAAATCTTTTATGGTTTATTTAAGCGAAGAAGGATACTGGTAGTTTGATAAAAATGAAAATAAAACTACTGTTTCGACATGGGTGATTATTGGCAATAGCCGGTTGTACATGTTTTAACGTGTACGTAGATAGGGTGGAGTATTGCCCATGTCACAATAAGGACCGAGCTAATGTGTTGTTTTCAGGCCAAGATAACCGTACATCCACAAGTACTGAAATGGGACAGTCTTAACCTATTAAAGTTATTTGAAACTAGCTTTGCACATTGGTAGGCAGTTGTAACACGGGCATTCCGGATATAGGTTTGCTCGAGGGAGGTGTCATCACCGAGGTGTTGGCATCTGCCGTTGTAACGATGTACGCCTGGCTATGAGTTTGGGGCTGTTATTATTCCTGGTGGGTCACTGACTCCGGAATTTCTATTCCTGGTGGGTTACTGACTCCGGAATTACTTTTACCTTTTTAGCTTCCATCATAGTCAGGAGTAACGTCATTGGGCTAGTGCAAAGTTAAGGTTCAAGTAATCGAACGGTTTCGTTATGAACTCCCCGTGGACATACCAAAGGAAGTGTGTCTTATAGCTTGCAAAAAGGGAGAACATATCTTGTGGGTAAAGCAGTACAAACTCTGCAGAGTCTAAACCTAATCGATTAGCCGCGCTCGCGGTAATGAGCACTTGGTAAAGTCATCACATAGTTAATTGTTTTCTATCTTTGAAAACCTATTTAAATGGTTTGGAAATGATTCATATCAGTGAAGATGTCACTTATGGTTATATTGAATTGTTAAGGCCATGGAGGGTCTTGTTCGTTATCTCACTCACACAAGGGCCGTGAGTAGATTGTTACCATCTATCTCATTATTTGTTATTTCAAGTACTATCAAATTGTTTCAAATTCTATTTACGCTTTCCATTACTATTCAGTAATACTTCATTCAGGTTTTTGCTTTCCGCAAAACAACCGTAGAAACCCACTTTTCTTTTGAACTTGCATATATTCTAGAATTCACAAACACTACAAAGTCTTGCGAGTACCAACGTACTCAACTTGCTTCAACAATGTTTTTAGGTGAAGAACAAGAATACCCTGTTGACGATAGCGTTAATGAAGATCTCGTAATTTATGGCAACGACTGTTCTCTCTAGGTTCATCTCGTCTGTTGCCTGTGAAGTTTTGGGTTTAGAAGGCAAACAATGAGACGTGTGTGAGACCCCAGATCAGCTATCCAGAATCTCCTGTGTATTTCCGTACTAGTCCCAGATCAGTAGCTAGTACACACAGTCACAGTGATACTTCATTGCCGAACAAAACGAAACTTGTAATATAAATATTCAAGTATGGGCCACATGGCCACTAATTACAATACTCGGTCCAACGACCGGACACACAACGCAGCGGAAACAAAAGAAAGCAACGAAACGAGCGAACGCCAAAACGCCACAGGCGACGACTAGGAACGCAACTAGTCCTCCTGGCAATCCTCCTCAAAGAACTCCTCCTCTTCCTTGGCATCTTGATAAATTTCTGATGATTACAATGTTGGTGTAGCACGTGAGTACAAGAGTACTCAGCAAGTCGGGAAAGTATGATCATGAGGGGCTTTCCAAAGGAAGCTTAATAAGGTTTATTTGCATAAAGCCACATTTGATTAAATCATACTTAAGTAATAAATTTCACAAAGCATCTTTTACAATTCTTTTTAATAATTGAATTATTTATTATTGTAGTGAGGTTCTATCCACCATCACTAACATAAAGGCTCTAACCGCCAACAGTTAATAGATCAAAGTTAATCATGTGACTCCATCCGTCAAAGGTAAAACAGGTTCTTTCCACCTGGGTTGGCTCTTTCCGCCAAACAACATTCGAGAGTTCTAACCACTCCCGAACCCCAAAACAAAACACTTTTCGATTTTAAAACCAAAACCAAAGTCTACCAATATGAAAGCATTCTTCGCTTTGCCTTTGACCGTAGGCACGGCTATTCGAATAGTTTTACTCTGCAGAGGTGTACAAGTTTACCCACAAGACAAGATATACCCTTGTTGCCATGCAATTAACACACTTCCTTAGGTGTGCCGGCAGGGACATCTTGACAAGGCCGTTACAATGTATCTACCTAACTAGACCCACCACGAGGTTTCACCGCCGTTAGGGTTCCTCCACCCAAAGATGAAGCCCCCTCTTGCGCCGTGTGAGAAAAACCACATTGCCTCCGTCCGGCATTCACATTCAACCAAGTGGTGAGTCTAAGCTAGGCTTCTACAAATTAGTGAGCCAGGTCGTACCATTATAGACATGTGGTAGTACGGTTATGCTTAAAATGGCAATCATAAGCGTCGGTCCTTAAATGACTTGGGGCGGTACTTGCACAAAAGGATCAAGGCTTGATCCGCTCCCACCCGACATTCCATGCCGCCCAAGTCAAAATCATTTTCCTTTTCTTTTTATTTTAGAAAACAGGACCAAAACCATAATAATAACTTTCAAATCACATATGATAACATTCTTTTTGAATAATCCCACCCCTGGGTTGTTTTCATCGGAAAAGGTCCTAAGCAATTCTACCGTACTACATAGCAATGGATACCATATAAGCCTAAGCATGGTATAAACAAGGTTCTAGGGTTACAAGGGATATGATTAACAATGTCAAGGTGGAATTAACAAGTTCGGAATAACTAACACTTATATTTGACATATTTCATTAAACATAGCCATGCAACTTTATAAACAATTTAAAACATTTTGTAAACATAGGCGCAAAGTGCATCAAGGAGACTTGCCTTCTTCGGCGGTGGGAGTGTCGAACTCGAGAAGTCCGGCGGCGGAATCGGCGGTCGCGGCGGGATCGTCGACTACACGTAAAACGAGGCAATAAATAAATAACAGAAAATAAATAAAATCCAAAAATTATAAAATTAGTACTGGCAAGTAGATCTTGATTTTAGATGAATTTAGAAATTTGAATGAGGTCAAACGGAGTTCGGATGAGAAAGTTATGAGCTTCCGAAGTTTGAATTTCGAATAAATCGAAAACCGAGAATATTCCGAGAATATTCCTCTCGGGTTTTACTGGGTCAAAGTTTGACCGCGGACTTTGACTTTGACTGGGCTGGTTAGGATTGAGTCTATGACAGTGGGCCCCACATGTCATAAACATGGGTTGCTTCTCCTAGAAGCTTGCCATAGCCATGGCAATGGCTTCCATGGAAGAGAGAGAGAGATTGAGGAAGAGAGAGGGAAGGAGGGGGCGGCCGGCAGGAGGGGGCTACGCGGCGGGCGGCGGCCGGCGAGGGGGGGGCGGTGAGGGGGCCGGCGGTGGGGCGCAAGCGCGCATGGCAAGGGCGCGCCATGCATGGCGGCGCTGGCATGGCAGGGCGGCCACACGGCCATGGCCCCGGTGAGCTTCGGCTCAAGATGCGCAGGAGCAAGGCTCCAAAACAGAGAGCAAAAAAAATTGCCCACGTCCATAGCTCTCCAAAAAAAGTCGATTTCGCACCCATTTTTGCATGGAATCGATCCAAACTAAAGGCTAGAACCTCTAGAGGACCTCCTTAGCAACATCTAGGAGGAAGGAATTGAACCTAAACTCACCGGAATTGGAGAAATCGACGACGAACGGCGGTTCGGCCGAAAGCACCAAAACTCAAAATTCGTCGCCCACGGATGATGAAACCTAAAACCAACGATCGGGTTAGAAGCTAGACATCCATGCTAACACAAAGAAACGATCGGGAGGAAGAAAGATCCACCGGAGTGGAAGATATGAGCAAGAACACGAAGAACGCGAAGAACAACCAAAAGGTCGTCGGTTTTCTTGATCTTGCGGCCAATTGGATTTGAGAGGCTAACGGAGAGCTATACCACCGGAAAGAGGATTCTTATACGGAGAGATGAGGGGCGGAATCACGCGAAACGGATTAGAAACGGCCGCTCTATCACCATAAAGGTCGATTTTGGTTTCCTCGCAACCGTTCAAAATCCAGCGAGATCTCGAGTGCATTAACCCCATGGATAGAAAGAGGAGGCCGTTGCAATTCCAACGGATCCGACGGTGATTGATTTGGTGCAATCTGGAAGGAGATACACGGATTTGGATCTATGGAGGAGAGAAGAGAAGCTTCTCTGTTCTTTCTCCCAGGAAAACACACGTACAAGGCCATCCCAAGGTTAGGGACGACACTGTAGCGCCACGTGGCGGCCTGCGGTTGGTCGGCTTATACGCGAAAGTTCCGCCCTAGAGAAAAATTAGGAAAAATGGTCTAAAAATTTCGGAAAAATTCCTAGAGCCATTTTAGATTATTTGGAACTCAATGGAAGTGGTTTGGTTGAATTTGGATGATTTTTGTGGAATTGGATATTCAGGCGCGGATCGCAGGCATAAAACAAAAGCCGCACGAGATAAAATAGGAACGGATGTCCAAAAATCCGGGAAATGATTCCTAAAATCATTTCGGAATATTTGGAACATTTTAGAAGTGGTTTGGAGATTTTGGAGCATTTTTGGACTCGGGTGAATTTTAGCATCAAGCAGAATCGAAAACCCGATTTTTCGCCCGGGAGGGAATTAATTCCCGATTTCGGAGGGAAATGGATGCCAGGTTATTATAAACACCAAAGAAACTCCGAATTTTGAATTTACTTTATTTAACTTAGGTTTTTCTCCAGAAAGCCAAAAAGAGGATGTTACAAACCTACCCCCCTTAGAGAGAATCTCGTCCCCGAGATTCAGACGGAGAAAGAAAAAGGTTAGGGAACTCTGCTCGAAGATCTTCTTCACGCTCCCAAGTAGCTTCCTTCTCAGAATGATTGCTCCACTGAACCTTGCAGAACTTGATCACTCGGCTTCGTGTCCGACGCTCGGCTTCATCCAAAACCTTGATGGGATACTCCGGGTAAGACAAGTCTTCTTTGAGTTCCATGTCTTCCAACGGCAACTGATGTTCCGGCACTCGGAGACACTTCTTTAACTGAGACACATGAAAGACATCATGTACCCCTGACAGCTGTGGCGGCAATTCCAATTTATAAGCAACTTCGCCTTTTCGGGCAATCACCTTGAACGGTCCGACATAGCGGGGTGCTAATTTTCCACTGACGCGGAATCGTTTCATTCCTTTCATCGGGGATACCTTCAAATACACATGGTCTCCAGGTACAAAGCTTAATTCCCTTCGACGATTGTCCGCATAACTTTTCTGTCTGGACTGAGCTGTCTTCAGATTTGCCCGGATCTGTCTGACTTGCTCTTCAGCTTCTTTCAGAACATCGGGTCCGATGATTTGTCCTCCTTCGATCTCTTTCCAATATAAGGGTGTTCGGCACTTTCTTCCATACAAAGCTTCAAAAGGCGCCATCTTCAGACTGGCTTGATAGCTGTTGTTATAGGAAAACTCTGCATAGGGCAAATTCTGATCCCACAAGCTTTTATATGTTAGAGCACAGGCTCTCAACATATCCTCTAAGATTTGATTGACCCTTTCGGTCTGGCCATCCGTTTGGGGATGATACGCAGTACTGAAATTAAGATTCGTGCCCAACACGTCATGCAATTGTTGCCAAAACCTCGAGGTGAACTGGGAACCGCGATCAGACACGATCTTCTTTGGCACACCGTGTAAACACATAATCTTGGCCATATACAACTCGGCAAGCTTATCTCCAGAATAAGTTGTCTTTACCGGGATAAAGTGGGCCACTTTAGTCAATCGATCCACAATAACCCAGATGGAATCATAACCGGATTTAGTTTTAGGTAATCCAGTTATAAAATCCATTCCAATTTCTTCCCATTTCCAGACCGGCACCTGCAAAGGCTGCAATAGACCGGCGGGTCTCTGATGCTCTGCTTTTACCAACTGGCACACGTCACAACGGCCCACGAAGTCAGAAACTTCCTTCTTCATATTGGACCACCAATACTTCTCTTTCAACTCAGCATACATTTTAGTGCCTCCTGGGTGAATAGCGTAAACTGAATCGTGAGCTTCCTTCAAGATCACATTCTTGATTTCTTCCTGGTTAGGGACCACTATTCTTTTCCCGAACCAAACAGTACCTTGGTCATCTTCTGAAAATCCGGGGTGTTTCCCTTTCTTTAGACCTTCCTTCAAGTCGGCAATACCTTTATCATCCTTCTGAGCCTCCCTGATTTGATCTTCCAAGGTTGATTTGACCTCCAAATTATAAATACACCCTTCATTTACCAATTCCAGGTTAAGACGCCGAAACTCTTCCTGAAGCACTGGTTGGCGTTGTTGTACTCTCACATTGTTGCAGTGAGTTTTCCTGCTCAAAGCATCCGCAACAACG
Organism: Rhipidocladum racemiflorum; assembly: GCA_036346355.1. NCBI lineage: Eukaryota > Viridiplantae > Streptophyta > Magnoliopsida > Poales > Poaceae > Rhipidocladum > Rhipidocladum racemiflorum. The sequence continues at coordinate 31,595,800 of CM070571.1, forward strand.
TTTGCTTTTCCAGGGTGATAATGAATTCCCAGATTATAATCTTTCACCAACTCCAACCATCTTCTCTGCCTTAGGTTGAGGTCAGGTTGAGTGAAGATATACTTCAGGCTCTTATGATCCGTATAGATTTCACATCTATTGCCGATCAAGTAATGCCTCCATATCTTGAGCGCATGTACAACTGCAGCTAACTCCAAGTCATGAATAGGATAGTTTTCTTCATGAGGTCGCAGTTGTCTTGAAGCATAGGCTATTACCTTTCCTTCTTGCATCATAACACATCCAAGTCCTTGCTTCGAAGCATCACAATACACTTCAAAGTCCTTATGGATGTCTGGCAAAATAAGCACTGGGGCTGAGGTTAGTCTCTTCTTCAACTCCTGAAAACTTTGCTCGCAGGCTTTAGTCCATTCAAACTTCTTTTCCTTTTTCAGAAGCTGAGTAAGAGGTCTGGCTATCTTCGAGAAACCTTCAATGAATCTCCGATAATAACCAGCTAATCCAAGAAAACTTCGGATCTTCGGGACTGACTTGGGTTGTGTCCAATCCAAAACATCTCTCACTTTCGCTGGATCTACTGCTACTCCTGCAGCAGAAATGATATGACCCAGGAAAGACACTTCCTTCAACCAGAAGTCACACTTACTAAACTTGGCATACAGTTGATGCTCTCTTAACGTTTCCAAGACTATTCGCAGATGATCTTCATGCTCTTTTCTGCTCTTGGAATAGACAAGAATGTCGTCGATGAAGACTACGACGAACTTGTCTAAATACTTCATAAACACCTTGTTCATCAGATTCATGAAATAAGAAGGAGCATTGGTTAGCCCAAAAGACATGACTGTGAACTCGTACAGTCCATATCGGGTGGTGAAGGCTGTCTTCGGAATATCTTCCTTCCTTATCTTCAACTGATGATATCCCGATCTCAAATCTATCTTGGAAAAGACTTGAGCTCCTTTCAACTGATCAAACAGATCATCAATCCGAGGCAATGGATACTTGTTCTTGATTGTGACCTCATTCAACGACCTATAGTCTATGCACATTCTCAGACTACCGTCTTTCTTGGTGACGAAGATCACAGGCGATCCCCAAGGCGACGAACTGGATCTGATGAATCCTTTCTCTTGCAGTTCTTCAATCTGCTTCTTCATCTCGACCAACTCGTTGGACGGCAGACGGTATGGTCTCTTCGAGATTGGAGCGGTACCAGGTACCAGCTCAATCACAAACTCCACATCTCGATCTGGTGGCATACCAGGCAACTCATCCGGGAACACATCCGGGTACTCATTGACTATCGGTACCTTCCCCAACGAAGTACCCTTCAGACGGTTTAGGGTGCTACCCCCCTTAGAGGCAAGATTAGATAAGAACTCCACTCTAATCCCCTTAGGGCTGGTAAGCGAGATAGCTCTACTAGCACAGTCTATCTGACCCTTGTACTTGGTCAACCAATCCATTCCAAGGATTACTTCTATACCCTTAGTATCCAATAGTATTAAGTTCGCTAGGAACTTTACCCCTTTTATTACTATATCAATCTTCGGACAGACAGTAGTTGTTCTTAATTCTTTTCCAGGGGATTGCACTAGCAAAGGGTTTCTTAACTGTAAGGTGTCCCAGTTATGCTTTTTAACCAAGTACTCTGATATGAAAGAATGGGTTGCACCAGAATCAAACAGAATCAAGGTGTCTCGAAGTTCACATGGAACTTACCATAGACCACGTCTGGCGCATCCTGAGCTTCCTCCGCGGTGATGTGATTCACACGCCCTCTTCCTGCAGTCCTTGGCGTGCGCGGAGTCTGAGGGGTTCCTCTTCCTTGAGCCGGCGCAGGCGCGCGGGCTGGCGTCGATCCCAGGTTGAACCTCACCGGGGTGACGGGCTGTCGCTTCTTGGGGCAGTTATTGGCGTAGTGCCCCATCTCTCGGCAGTTAAAACACTGCACTCCTGCCAAAGCAGTCCCACTCTTCTGAGCTTGAGCTCCTGCATTGCCGGCAGGGGCTTGTCCAGTGGGGCGCGGAGTAGACAATGGGGTCCTGGGGCCACTTTGGCCGCTGGCTTTCTTTGGGCTATCTTGCTTTCTTTATCTTCTTCTTTGGAAAGTGCGAGGCCTAGAAGCTGCCCGGCACCGCGACTCGAGCGCATCTTCCGCTATGGGACTCAAAAGTCGACTGGGCATCCTCTTGAATCAGCGCCTTGTTGATCATGTGCTGGAACGACGGGTAGTCGCTTGAAACCAGCTGTACCTTCAAGTTGGGGTCAAGGCCCTCCATGAATCGCCAAATCTTGGCCTCATCAGTGGCGACATCTGAGGTCGCGTAGCGAGACAGCTGAGTGAAGCGGTTCAGGTACTCCGATACTGACATGTTCCCTTGTTGAAGCTTGTGGAACTCACGACGCTTCATTTCCATAATCCCCCTTGGGATATGGGTAGCCCTGAAGGCTTCCACGAACTCGTTCCATGGAATGTTCTGCGGGTCGGCATGGGCGGCACAGTAGTTCTCCCACCGCTGGTCATTGCATCTTTCACCGGTGATAAGAGGCAAAGTGCACACTCTCAGTGTCATCGCACTGAGCCAAGTGAAGTTTGCGCTCAACTTCCTTGAGCTACCATCCGCATCCAATGGTCTCTGATCCAAAGAAAGTTCGGGGGTCGCGTCCTCATGAACTCCCCGAACTTGGAAGGGGGCTGTTGAACTTGAGCAGGTGTTGCAGCAGCTTGGGGTTGATTCAGGACGTTCTGAGCTAACGCCTGAAGAATCTGAAGCTGCATCGCCATCATTTGTTCCATGTTTGGCGGCTGAACTGGTGGTGGGGGCGGCGGCGGATCATGCTGAGCGGCAGGGTGTTGCACTTGCTCTTGTCCTTGCGGCTGCGGTGGCTCCACATACTCTGCTTCCTCTTGAAAGTGCACCGGTCCACGGGCTCGTCCACGGCCTCTACCACAGCCTGCGGGCCTTCCACGACCACGACCACGACCAACGTTCTCCATCTGCACAAGGCGGTCAAGCACAAGGAAAGAGGGAGAAGCATAGGTAAGCAATGGGGAACTAAACCACATCCTCAACACAAGGGCACAACCAAAAGAGCACACAACCGAAGGAAAAACCAATCGAACTTCAATTAAAATCAAATAGTTTTGGAGGTGGTCAGATCACAAATGCCTAAGGGCACGATACAATCCAAAGCAATCACTTATTCAACGCTCTAACGCGACAAAATTAAGATCCTGCAGACTAAAACATCTAAGAACTCGCCATCGCCAAAGACGCTACGGATCGGTCCTCTCCTCCTCCTCGCTCTGCTGCGGGAAGGTGTAGCTATCGCAGACGGTCCTGCTCCTCCAGGGCAGCCAAAGCACTCAATAAAACCCTGGCGGCGAAGGGAGACGCAGACTTGCGCGCGTCGTCCTGCCTCGAGACCTTGATGACGCTTGGTGGCGGCGCGTCCTTCCGATGTTATGCGGGTCGGCGGTTCCTCCCGAACTGGCTGGTGGCGGCGGCACCACGGCTGTGCCTCTCCTCGTGACAGCGCCGGGCGTGGAGGCGATGGGATGCTCCTCCTCTCCTCCTCGAGCCGAGATCGTCTCTCTCGCCGGCCAAGTCCCGACGCACTCCAAAGCAGCTCGTCAGCCATCCGGACGTAGGCCTCATCCTGCGCCTGGACGAGTGACCCCAAGTGCACCACGGTCGGGTCAGCCTCCTGGGCCAAACTCCTAAACTGGCTGTACACCCGCCCAAGCTGGAAGCGGGAAACAGCGGCCGTGCGGAGAGTTCTCCAAAGATATCGCGGTAGCTCTGCCCCAACATGAGGATAGCCTTCTACGCCGCTGGCCCTGCGCGTACGCCAGAATTGGTCTCTCGGCCGTGAAGTAAAACGGCCGGTCCTCGACGCGAAGGCGGCTCCTCGCGAAGACTAGCAAGCGGACCTGCCACATGTCCTGGACAAGACCAGGCATCGACTGGTAGCGATACTCCGGGCGATGGGGAAACCCCAGCTCCTGGAGCATCGATGTGACTCCTCGCAAAAGCCTCCAGCCTGGCCGGCAAAGGTGGTGTAAATCGACATCTACAAATTTTGAAAGAAGACAGAATTAGTAACCAAAATTTAAATAAAAGAGAGGATGAGCACAAGATACTAAGATAGAAGAGATAGAAGCAAAGAAACTTAAACTTTTGCAAATACATTTTTATAAAATATAAGTCCTTAAGGCTTTGCCATGCTAACTAGGTCACGTCCTACAGTCGTCCAGGCTCTGATACCACCGCTGTGAGACCCCGGATCAGCTATCCAGAATCTCCTGTGTATTTCCGTACTAGTCCCAGATCAATAGCTAGTACACACAGTCACAGTGATACTTCATTGCCGAACAAAACGAAACTTGTAATATAAATATTCAAGTATGGGCCACATGGCCACTAATTACAATACTCGGTCCAACGACCGGACACACAACGCAGCGGAAACAAAAGAAAGCAACGAAACGAGCGAACGCCAAAACGCCACAGGCGACGACTAGGAACGCAACTAGTCCTCCTGGCAATCCTCCTCAAAGAACTCCTCCTCTTCCTCGGCATCTTGATAAATTTCTGATGATTACAATGTTGGTGTAGCACGTGAGTACAAGAGTACTCAGCAAGTCGGGAAAGTATGATCATGAGGGGCTTTCCAAAGGAAGCTTAATAAGGTTTATTTGCATAAAGCCACATTTGATTAAATCATACTTAAGTAATAAATTTCACAAAGCATCTTTTACAATTCTTTTTAATAATTGAATTATTTATTATTGTAGTGAGGTTCTATCCACCATCACTAACATAAAGGCTCTAACCGCCAACAGTTAATAGATCAAAGTTAATCATGTGACTCCATCCGTCAAAGGTAAAACAGGTTCTTTCCACCTGGGTTGGCTCTTTCCGCCAAACAACATTCGAGAGTTCTAACCACTCCCGAACCCCAAAACAAAACACTTTTCGATTTTAAAACCAAAACCAAAGTCTACCAATATGAAAGCATTCTTCGCTTTGCCTTTGACCGTAGGCACGGCTATTCGAATAGTTTTACTCTGCAGAGGTGTACAACTTTACCCACAAGACAAGATATACCCTTGTTGCCATGCAATTAACACACTTCCTTAGGTGTGCCGGCAGGGATATCTTGACAAGGCCGTTACAATGTATCTACCTAACTAGACCCACCACGAGGTTTCACCCGTTAGGGTTCCCTCCACCCAAGATGAAGCCCTCTTGCGCCGTGTGAGAAAAACCACATTGCCTCCGTCCGGCATTCACATTCAACCAAATGGTGAGTCTAAGCTAGGCTTCTACAAATTAGTGAGCCAGGTCGTACCATTATAGACATGTGGTAGTACGGTTATGCTTAAAATGGCAATCATAAACGTCGGTCCTTAAATGACTTGGGGCGGTACTTGCACAAAAGGATCAAGGCTTGATCCGCTCCCACCCGACATTCCATGCCGCCCAAGTCAAAATCATTTTCCTTTTCTTTTTATTTTAGAAAACAGGACCAAAACCATAATAATAACTTTCAAATCACATATGATAACATTCTTTTTGAATAATCCCACCCCTGGGTTGTTTTCATCGGAAAAGGTCCTAAGCAATTCTACCGTACTACATAGCAATGGATACCATATAAGCCTAAGCATGGTATAAACAAGGTTCTAGGGTTACAAGGGATATGATTAACAATGTCAAGGTGGAATTAACAAGTTCGGAATAACTAACACTTATATTTGACATATTTCATTAAACATAGCCATGCAACTTTATAAACAATTTAAAACATTTTGTAAACATAGGCGCAAAGTGCATCAAGGAGACTTGCCTTCTTCGGCGGTGGGAGTGTCGAACTCGAGAAGTCCGGCGGCGGAATCGGCGGTCGCGGCGGAATCGTCGACTACACGCAAAACGAGGCAATAAATAAATAACAGAAAATAAATAAAATCCAAAAATTATAAAATTAGAACTGGCAAGTAGATCTTGATTTTAGATGAATTTAGAAATTTGAATGAGGTCAAACGGAGTTCGGATGAGAAAGTTATGAGCTTCCGAAGTTTGAATTTCGAATAAATCGAAAACCGAGAATATTCCGGGAATATTCCTCTCGGGTTTGACTCGGTCAAAGTTTGACCGCGGACTTTGACTTTGACTGGGCTGGTTAGGATTGAGTCTATGACAGTGGGCCCCACATGTCATAGACATGGGTTGCTTCTCCTAGAAGCTTGCCATAGCCATGGCAATGGCTTCCATGGAAGAGAGAGAGATTGAGGAAGAGAGAGGGAAGGAGGGGCGCCAATGGCCACGGTGAGGGGGCTGGCGCTGTCACGGCGGCGGCGGCTGGCCGATCAGGAGGGGCCGGGCGAGGCCGGGCGGGCGGGCTACAAGAATCACACAAGGGCATGCCGGCGGCCATGCATGGCGGCTGGCCGGCCGGCTGAGGCTCCGGGCGAGCCTGCTCAGATGCGCAGGAGCAAGGCTCCAAACAGAGCAAAAAAATTGCCCACGTCCATAGCTCTCCAAAAAAAATCGATTTCGCACCCATTTTTGCATGGAATCGATCCAAACAAAAGGCTAGAACCTCTAGAGGACCTCCTTAGCAACATCTAGGAGGAAGGAATTGAACCTAAACTCACCGGAATTGGAGAAATCGACGACGAATGGCGGTTCAGCCGAAAGCACCAAAACTCAAAATTCGTCGCCCACGGATGATGAAACATAAAACCAACGATCGGGTTAGAAGCTAGACATCCATGCTAACACAAAGAAATGATCGGGAGGAAGAAAGATCCACCGGAGTGGAAGATATGAGCAAGAACACGAAGAACGTGAAGAACAACCAAAAGGTCGTCGGTTTTCTTGATCTTGCGGCCAATTGGATTTGAGAGGCTAACGGAGAGCTATACCACCGAAAAGAGGATTCTTATATGGAGAGATGAGGGGCGGAATCACGCGAAACGAATTAGAAACGGCCGCTCTATCACCATAAAGGTCGATTTTGGTTTCCTCGCAACCGTTCAAAATCCAGCGAGATCTCGGGTGCATTAACCCCATGGATAGAAAGAGGAGGCCGTTGCGATTCCAACGGATCCGACGGTGATTGATTTGGTGCAATCTGGAAGGAGATACACGGATTTGGATCTATGGAGGAGAGAAGAGAAGCTTCTCTGTTCTTTCTCCCAGGAAAACACACGTACAAGGCCATCCCAAGGTTAGGGACGACACTGTAGCGCCACATGGCGGCCTGCGGTTGGTCGGCTTATACGCGAAAGTTCCGCCCTAGAGAAAAATTAGGAAAAATGGTCTAAAAATTTCGGAAAAATTCCTAGAGCCATTTTATATTATTTGGAACTCAATGGAAGTGGTTTGGTTGAATTTGGATGATTTTTGTGGAATTGGATATTCAGGCGCGGATCACAGGCATTAAACAAAAGCCGCGCGAGATAAAATAGGAACGGATGTCCAAAAATCCGGGAAATGATTCCTAAAATCATTTCGGAATATTTGGAACATTTTAGAAGTGGTTTGGAGATTTTTGGAGCATTTTTGGACTCGGGTGAATTTTCGGCACTGCCAGAATCGAAAACCCGATTTTTCGCCCGGGAGGGAATTAATTCCCGATTTCGGAGGGAAATGGATGCCAGGTTATTATAAACACCAAAGAAACTCCAAATTTTGAATTTACTTTATTTAACTTAGGTTTTTCTCCAGAAAGCCAAAAAGAGGATGTTACAACGTGTTTTTATTGCTACCTTTGGTATTGTAATGAACTCTCAATGTAATAAAAGTTGAACTTTTGTATGGCCGAAATTCCGAATTGTGGTTGTGCGTGCCAGCCACTGATCATGGGAATGGCACAGTATGCACTTTAGAACCTCGTTTTTATGTTACACTGTTGCATAAAAATGAGGGTCTCACACAGATCCAATCTGGACCATTGATTTTCAAATCAACGGTCCGGATCAAGCCACGTGTCCGGGAGTTGGACCAGCGTAGTCAGCGCGGTCGCGCCTGGTCGCCGCTGACATCAGCGTGGGGCCCGCGTGTCAGCGGCTGCCCAACGGCACCATGACGTCAACCGTGACATCATGCTGACGTGACGATGGGGCCCGCCTGTCAGAACCGTGCGGGCGAGCCGTGCTGACGTCATGCTGACGTCAGCAAGGGGGGGTCCCGCATGTCAAAGGCACACGTGCCCATGGACCGGGTCCACGGTGGACCGAGCCGAGCCGTGCGCCGGGTGCATGGACCCGAGGCGACGTCGCGGCTTCTGATTGGTCCACGTGTCATGCTGACGCAATAAATCTTTTTCGGAAAAAAGAAATTATTTATTTAATTCGGTTTATTGATTTTAAATATAGTTTCAAACTTCAAACGCTTATAACTTTTGTGTTTCAACTCCGATTTGAGTGATTCAAATTTCTAAAATTTCATAAAATTGAGACCTACTCAAATATGAATTTTAATTAATTTTTTATTATGAATTTTTCTCTGTTTTTATTTAATTAATAGTTTCTTTAAACTTTAAACGATTATAACTTTTGCATTTTAACTTCGATTTAGACGATTCTAGTTTCTAAAAATTTATAAAAATATGCTCTCTCTGTTTATGAACTTTATTTGAATTTTTGAATACTTTTTGCCTGCCGTTTATTTATTTATTGCTATTTGCACGCGTTACGAGTAGACGTTGAGGTGCCCGAAGGCTTCGAAGGAGAAGTGTTGACCCAGGAGCCAGCTCAAGACCAAGAACAAGTACTCTTTGAAGGCAAGTTGTGCTTTGACCATATTGATCCCATTTTTGGAAATTATGTTGTTTCAAAGTATTGCATGCTAATTTAATTAGGATTGATTGTGATTAATTCTGGGAATTAGTTAAATACCAAATTGCTGTATGCCACCTTGACATAAATAATTGTATGCCATGAACCCCTTGTCACCCTAGTTGAGGATTAAATAGTTGGACATTATTAAATTGCCAATAGGGGTATTTAGACCGTTGTAGTATAATGCTTAGACCTGCCACGTGTACATGACATGATTTTGACAATTACATGTTAACATTGACTTAATGAGATATGGAATGTGTTTTTGAGAAAGTGTCATGTGTTATTGATGATGATGTTGATGGCACGTGGTGCATGGTAATCAACTGGGGGTTTGATAAATAGTTTTCGACCGGGGCATATGGCAAGAATGATCGGGTGGGCCAGTTGTGGCACCGGGAGCGTTGATTTGGTTCTTCGGGTACTCTTGCCCTGGTCAACCTAAGGACTTAACCTTGCAAGCCTTTGAACTGAGTCAATCGTGCAACCACATGACCGGAGTGGCACGGTTCTAGTTGAGTAAGTTACTAATAACTTGCATGTGATACCTCGGGTGTCAACTATACCCTTTTGTGTAGCTTGAAAGGGGAGCGTACCAAGGCTATGGCATGGTACCCGTCCAACGGTATGTCGGTCCCATACTTCCCTTCTGTTAAGGGAAGGGATGGTGTATGGCAAAAACCGGAAAGGTTCGCTTGTGTAGTTAGCAGTTGCCGAAAGGCTTTGTTACGATCACTCGCCTTTGTGGTGATTGGCTGTATCTTGTGGGTAAAGTGCATGACCTCTGCAGAGTGTAAAATCTATTCGAATAGCCGTGTCTGCGGCATTGGACATTACTCGAGAATTACAGTCAAGGGTTAGGCTTTCATGAAAACAATTCGGACTTGAAAAGTTTGGTTGGGTTTAATGATGACATTAGTGGAAATGTGGATTAGGAGAAGGGAAAGAGTTTATTTAACTCCTGGAAAAGTTATTGATAATATATTGATTCTATTGCTTTCGAATCTACTTATGTTACTTGTTAAATGAACCCTGAAACATCCCCTGTACTAAGCCCTGCATGTAGAATATTAGTTTGCATTCTGTGCATGACTTGCTGAGTACCAAGTACTCACCCTTGCCACAATACAACCTCAGTTGAGGAAGAATCAACACCAGCACTGGAGGAGGAGTTCCAAGAAGAGCCGACAAACTAGGGGAGAAGCCCAGTCAGTTGCCTGTGGTATACTGGATGGCGCCACGAAGTTATCTTATTTTTCCGCTGCTGTTATCTCTTTTAATAAGTTTTCGCCCTGCGATGCGTATATTTGTAACTCGATCTTAAGGTCGAGCAACCAGTTTGGTTAACTAATTAAAGTACTTTATTATTTCGATGAGTATGATTGTGATATTTACCAATGTTGAGACTGTGTGCACTAGCGTGATCCTGGACTAGTGCTGAATACACAGAGGGTCCGGATTTGCAAATTCGGGTCCCGACACAGACGCACAGTTGCTCCGATGGTTAGTTGGGCTGAACTGTGCCAGTGCTTCTTGGGCTTGCACATTCTGTTCCTACCTCTCCGCAGCGGCCCTTTTCTCCATCCTTTCCTCAAAGCTTCTTAGCTGACTATCAAACTGCGCTTTCAGCCTTTCCTTAACCCTTTCCTCAATCAGGGCTACTAGCTATTCCTCGCGCTCAGCTTTGCCTCTCTTCCTACTCCGGTACGTGTCGGAGTCTTGTGTGAATCCTATTTTCCAGGGAATGAAAACACCTAGGCCTTGGGTGCAACCCGTGTGCTCCTTGTTTCCGAAGGTCATAGAGAGTATATCTTTCTCTCTATCTGAAGTGAAAGAGACCTGGGAATATTATGTGGCCAACAACATTATGCGTTGGGTCACTTTCTCGTCAGCGGTGTTGGCAAAGGATACGCAGCCCGAAGACGTGGAATGTGATCTCGCTCTTACCCAGTTTCGAGCTCACGGGTCCAAGATCGAGGCAAACGGCGGTGTGACTTCCTTTTGGATTGCTTCGTTGTCCTCCCTTGTCCATTGCGCGATCTTGCCCGCATACCCCAAAATTTTACATACTCTCGCTCATCATAGTTCCCTCCTGCATTCTGTAGCATTTGATCCAGATTGTCATCGTGAAACCTATTCTTATCGAAGGCACAGTCGATATCATCCAGTGTATCGTTGATTTCGTCGATGATGTTAGTACTTGAAAGGACCAACGATGTCGCCTAGAGGGGGGGTGAATAGGCGGATTTAAAATTACGCAGCGGAATTAAACTGGCCGAACTGATCAACCCGGAGTCTCCGGGTTTTGGTCCGGATACTCCGGCTTGTCCGGAGTGTCCGGTATTGAATACCGGAGTCTCCGAGTTGAGTGGCTCGGGAACGCAATACAAGTTTCTCAAACTTGCACAAGATACTACTAAAAGTAGATAACAATTGCAACCTAGAACAAGTGCTAGTATGGATTTGAATTAAAGCTAGACAAAGAGCTAGATCTAGGGTTTACGAAGACAAATCCACACAAGCAACACAAGCAAATAAAGAGAGAGCGAGAGAAACGATTTTTCACCGAAGTTCGGATTCTTGAAGGGAATCCTACGTCTCCGTTGAGGTGGCTCGGTCACACTTGAGCCGGGGTCTCTTTCAACCCGCTTTCCTCCCGGTGTTGCACAAATGCACTCGCCGGCTTCACTTCTTGTCTCTTCCCTTTCGGAGGCGAGACTCGCCTTCACAAACGACCGGGGCTCACCACACGCGTCGGTAGCTCCCGGTGACTCCTAGCCGTCTAGGAGACCTTCAACCTCCAAGAGAAATAGCACCACGAAGAATCGCTTGGAGGATGAACTAGTGCTCAACAAGATGAAATGAATGCACTTAGCACTTTGCTTCTTCCTCTCCTCACCAAAATGAATCAACAACCAAATCAATTGGTGGGAGGAAGTGGGGGCTCTATTGAATGCTTAGAGATGGTTAGGAATGGCTTGAATGCTGCTATGAATGAGCTCAATAGAGATTCTAACCGTTGGAGTGGAGTGGAGGCTTTAAATACCCTTTTTGAAAACTAGCCGTTACTCCTGTTTTTGTACAGGCCGGAGTGTTCGGACAAACAACCCGGAGACTCCGGGTTATCCGGAGACTCCGGACCAAATGTCCGGATACTCCGGACCAGCTGGAATCAAAAGTAACCGAGGGGTCCAATCCGGAGACTCCGGACAAAATGTCCGGATACTCCGGATTGAATCCGGATACTCCGGACTGGAATCCGGAGACTCCGGGTTACCCAGTTCGGTTTCAATTTAAAACTTTTCAAAACCAAATGTAGGAGTGTTAATTAGAGATGCAATAATTGATGTTGAGCACATGCACATCCTAAAGTCGATTTCTTGTCATACCCTCTTAATAGTACGGCTATCCTTAAGACACAAATAAATAAAAGGTTACAACTTTGGTCTTGATGCCGTCCTTTTGATTTTAAGTAGTCATAGGGGCGTCCAATGTCATTCCAAGCTCGATATGATCTCGATCTCTGCAGTATTCTTGGATAAAACATTAGATCTCTTTAATTGTGTCATCATTAATCACCAAAATAAATTGAGGGGCCTAGATGCACTTTCAGTACTACTTGCTCCCTACATAATCTGCTCTTCACCGTGACTGGTCCAACATGTATACCTCCTTTTGAAACCCCGTAGAATCAAGTGTGTTTCGATCTGCGTTGGGTTTCAAAACATCCTCATATTCTCGCAATCAATGCATGGACAAGCCATAAATTCCACCTCTTTGTTCAACATATCTTCCTCTGCAGCTCTTTTAAATCTGAGACACCATTAATGTACTCGGCGCTCGCACGATTCTCAGCATACATCCTGTTTCGGTCCATCTACGCTACATATGTAACAATATGTGTTAAAATAATGAATTAAGTACACTAGGAGTGCACATGCACACGTATGCTACATATAAACTATAATTAAACTTGACGATTAACTTATATAGCTCCTTACATCACAAAGAACAAATGGATATATAAACATATATATAAGCTACATTTAAACTCTACATCTTGAGTATAATGCAATTAGAACCAATCACTACTTTCGAACGAAGAGAACAAATGGATCTACACCAAGCTATATCAAAACCATCTTCAATTCCCTCTTTACCAAGCTAGATGTATATACCTTGAATATAATGCTATTACAACCAATTATTAGTCTACATCACCTTCCTTTAAGTAACTATCTACATATTGAGTATAATGCAATTACAACCAATTACTATTTTACATCACAGAGAACAAATGGATCTACATCAAGCTAGAACTAAAAACCATTTTCATTTCCCTCTTTACCAAGTTAGATCTTAAATATAATGCTAATTTGAACCAATTACTAATCTTAGATGACCTTGAACACAAGGATCTATAATATATCGCAACTCTAAATGCAGGGCCACTTTCCACCAATCGCCTTTCAATCGCAGCCACCTCAAAAATAGTTCGGAAAACCCTAAAAATACAGAGGAGGTTGGGGCTCTCTATTCTTATTTAATAGAGATTGTCATCACAGATTGTTATAGCCAAAGAACCATCTGTGATGAGGGGCACATCGATCATAGATAGTTTTAGCCAAAAACATCTGTGATGTGCCTAATACTCATCCTAGATGGTTATTTTTTTTATTATAAAAAACAGTCATGACGAGGTGTCCACAAGCTCTCAATTAATAGGCTAAAACTCCCCATGCCATCGGTTTTTTTTTTTTTTTTTTTTTTTGTCTCCCTTGACAAAATCCATCGTCATGACCCTGCTAAGGCTGATCTTGCATCGGGCACGCAAAAAATGGTTACCACCTCAATCAAGCATTCATGGCACTTGCACAAGAGAGGTATCCATCACCTCCTCGATCCCTCGATCTTGACTTCCAGCCATCTCATCCTCAAGCGTCCCTCACCGTCGGCCGCCACCTCCTCTGACTTTCGACCATCTCACCATCTCAGTCGTCCCTCACCATCGTCTGCCGCTGCCTCCTCCGCCCACTTCACTGGAGTTAGGAGGAGGCAACGGCAGCTCGAAATAGTAACAGCCGATCAAGTCGAGTCTGAGATACATCATGGTGCGTACCAAATCAGATGTAACAAAACCACATCAACGGATCCAGATGGAACCACCCGGGAAATTGCCCAATGGAAAGCTTTAGCCTACTGGCGACTTGATTGGGTGATCGATGTGCCGCATGCATGCTTGCATACATACATACATACATACATACATACATACATACATGGGCCCGTATTTTAAACCAAAAATCCCCTAACCGAATAACTTCGGTCGTTATGCATGGTACACTTATCTGAGAGATTTCTCTCTAGTAACATATAGTGAGATACTTTGAAACAAGAGTAAATACATATATACATTATATTGTCATCCAAAATCAGACTCCCGGGCCCATCATCTTTGCTTTGTTTTGCTAGCTAGCTAGTAGCGAAATGTCAAACATAAAGAATAAATGTTGCTAAATTTAGTAAGGGCCCCGGCCGGGCTTTCATGCAAGAAGCAACAACTCTCAAGGTGAAAGAATCTGTTCCCCATTTATGCCCGCCAATTACAATGGAGTTTATGACAACAAATGGCGCGCCAAGCCAACTATTTCCTCTGTCCAAGTTTATAAGAGTATGTATAATAGTTTGTCTCTAAAGATTGTCTCTTAAGATTCTAACTTATCCAGACGGCACTAGCTAGAGACAACATCTCCAGTAGTTTATCTCTAAAGTCATTCATCTAACTATTTTATATTTTTTTATCACATTGTTCCCCCTCATACTTCAACACTTTTTGCGTTGGTTTACGTGATCAGATTATCTCTTACATAAGAGATAGCACATTCTCTTTTCTGACCTCCTCTCTCCTCCATGTAGGATTTTGCTAATATAGTATAGTTAAGAGACAACTGAAGTGTCATTATTGGAGATGCCTTAAGGCGTATTTCTTCTTGACACGTAGATCAAGAAGACATTAAAAATAACTAAATTACCCCTAATTATTATCACTAGACACTATACTCAATGTATGCATGTAGAATATAAAGTAAAGATGGATATTTACTAGGGATATATATAGAGGCAGCATCATATTAATTTTGCATTAGAATACAAAATACGTCTTATATTTATGGATAAAACCATTTAAAAAATAAATTCTATAAATTTGGCCGGAGAAAGTACAAATTAAAGTAGTGAACTAATAATGACTGAAAAGAAATGCGTCACCTTACATCAATAAGGGGGGAAAACACACCATGCTCCATGCATGATCAGTGACATATGCTACAGTACCTAGTCCAGTACAAAGATACTTTCTGCATGCAGCTGCTGTGCGTAGAATTATACGGACAAAATCAATAATCAGCACGCATGCAACAGGGAACAGGCCGGGAATCCCCTGCAAGGATGATGATCATGATGCAACATTTGATACTTTATGTGATCGATTTGATGCCACTTGCAGTGACCTCTCATCTTTTGAAAGGGGCCCTGAATCCCTGATCGATCGATCGATCAGATAACAAGAGCAGAGAGAGATGATTTGGACGGCGTATATATGTATCTATGTATACATTTATGTAATGTAGTCTGTGCTGTGTCTCAAAACACAATTGGGAAGTTTGTACGGCCTCTTTCCCTATGCACTCAAAGTATCAGGAATAAAGTGTCACCCATGGTGCCATGCATAGATATTTATATGCCCATATGCGTGCATCATGTGTGCATGCTTTCGGTCTGTTTATGTGCGTATGCGACACAAGTTAACGTCACAAGTCACAATTATATATGCACGAGATGCAGTAAAGTTGGAGCTTTCCGGCAATTTCTGCTTCTTCAAAAGCAGGCTGGATATTACTCACAAAATAATAGCGCTGGAGATACATGATCAACAAGTTGAGATAGAAGGATTTCTACCTCCTACTGAATTACAGGTATATAATAGACATTTACTTGCTCATTTGCTTATTTGCTACAATCAAACACATAAATTTACATATTTGTTGTTTTTCTTATTCTGTAAACATACTGAGGTGCAATTTAGACTGAGAACAAACTGCCAGTTTGAGGTCTCATGGGCCAGTAACAGTTCCTAGTACAGGAAGATTCATTATATGTATAGCATTCCAAATTAATTTTACATGGTGAGTTAGAATGGACATTTTTTCCTGTCTTTATTTTTTTAGGAAGAAGGTGTATATATAGCTCTCTACCATATAAAATTGCATTAATGACTTGAAATCGAAGTACAAAGATAGCAAACAGGAAACAGAGTAGGAAAGAACTAGCTAGCTACATGTGAATCAGAATGACCATGAACTATACATGTTCTCTGAGAGCATTAGTGATATTGTTGATACGCTAGCTAGATTTGTAGGAAAAACTAACTGTCAAGTTAAAAGCCAAAGCCTGTGCATTAAAGTGTGGTTAAGCGCCCTTGACCGGATCATAATCGCGTACATCTGCATCAAAAGTCGTGCTCCAACGTTGTTCTTTATTGGGATACGAATAGAGATGGAGAAAAAGAGAGGGAAACCAATGATCATAAGTTGCTCATACTCCTATCAGGTCGTCAGCCCTTCCAAGGAATCCACCTTCATTCCTCAATCATCAATTCTCATTTGTACAGTTTACAAAACATGCATAAATCTTCGCATCCATGATCCATCTCCATCAAACAGTAGGGCAAAGCATAGAATATTTGCAACTAAACTCCAAGTAGGTGCGCGATTTTGCCACGATCATTTGCCACTCCCCCCTCCATCCCTCGCCCCCCCCCCCCTCCCCCCCTCTCTCTCTCTATATACATATACATATATACACACATATATATGTGTATATATGTATGGTATGAAGCCTTTTTCGTACTCCTAGAGTGCATACTCCCATCTCCAGAATACCATATAAACGAATATATTATACTCCTTTATCATTTTCGATGTACTCTCATAATAATTCTAAGATACTATAATATGACATTATTGAAAAAAATTCAACGGAGCCCTTTCTTCTTTGTTCTATACTCATGCCCATTGTAAAAGAAGTATATAAACAAAGAGAAGTGCTTCTATGCTCTTCCTTTTAAAAGTTGCACAACTATTAAAGCATGAATGAAGGGTAGATGGTGATTACTTACCCCTTCGTTTGCTTCAAGATTTGTGCAACTTATACTAGAAGGAAAAGCATAGAAGCACTGCTCACAAAGAAATTATGCTATAAAGAGTGGATTTTGATGAAATTTTTTATAGAACTCACTTTATTTTATAATCATTATTAGAGTATATTTAAAAGGATAAAGAGGTAACTCCCAGATATATAGAACTATTTTCAAACTACGAGCTTTCTCTCCGTATGAACTTTTCAAACTAATCGTAGGCACAGTCAAGAAAAGCTTTGGCCACCCCATGGGGCCCGAAGGACAGCAAAAGGACAAGCCCTAATGATAGCAAAGGCAGTGGTTACTCTGCAAAGGCAAAGAGAAAAAACACCACTACAAAAGGAGAGCTCCATAGAGAAGTACACAGCAGCAGCTAGGCTGCTTGGCAAATAACACAAGCAAGCACAGAAGAACAAAGGAGAAGAAAAAAAAAATACAAAACATGTGGAAAGAAAGGAACATGAAAGACGATAGAATCATACAAGCAAAGCAGAGAGAAACAACACTAATCTCTCTCCCCCCTCTCTCTCTCTCTCGGTCTCTCCCCCCTCTCTGTCCTTCTAGCCCTGAGTCTTCACTGAGCTAACGGCTGTGCACAAAGCAGAGCAGGGAGGAGCAGGGCAGTACAGATAACAAGATAGCTTGTAGAGATCAGATTAAACAAATATCAATTAGGCCCGTTCTGTTCTGTTCAGGGACATTTTTTAAAGTTGCAATAAAGAGTAAAGAAGAGGACGCTAAAAAGCACTTATGTGACATTATCAGGCTGAAAGCGGCCACGTCCATATAATTAAAAATAATCGGTGATATTTAAGAGACCTCTTTTATTTTAAAGAGATACCAAGTAATGGGACCTAGGTGGCTATGGAGGCTTGCCGAGCTATAAATACTTGGTAGCTCTTTTCGTGATGCGGGAGTATGGTATGTGACACGTGTTGTCTGTCAACGTTTTCGCGGTCAAAGGTGGGATTATTTTTGCAATTGCGTTCAGAAAAAAAAACAAATGTACCAAAAAAAAAAGTTTAGCAATTGACTAAAAAAGTGATAATTTCCCTATTATAATGGTACAGATTAATCATATATAGATATTAGAATTATATAAAAATACAGTTGTATTTTAATTATAAGAGATAGAGTTATATATCAAAGATAAATATATTATAATATCTATTCACGCAATTATATATAGGCAAATCTGTCGGTTCTAATACAATATAACAACTACTGCTACGGTACTACCCCTGGGGCCCTGGGGCCTGGGGCTGGCCTGACCTGACAACGATAAGAAGAGAAGCACTACAAGGAATGGTACAGTAGTACGCTGGAATGGAAAAGCAAAATCATGTCAAGTCATTCCTTCCTGGCCGGTTTGGCTCAGCTGAGTGCACATGCATGCAGGCACTGTTATCTTCAGTTGGTTACACACACAAACATATGTATGTGGATTTTTCAAAATAATATTTTAAAAAAATAAAATTAAAGAATACGGCCAGAAAACAATCAGTAATATACCTCTATCACTAATTCATTTAACGACAGAAGCTTTCCATAACCCTGTCGCCAATTTATTTGGCGACAGAAGTTTGTAGCCAAATATATTGGTGACAGTTTTATTTAGCTAACCGGTTTTGTCGCTGATTCATTTGGCCAACATGTCTATTTAGTCAGTAAGCTTCCGACGACATAGGTATATTTATGTAATTATTTTTTGATATATTTTTCTATAATTTTATTTAAAAATTATATTATTTTAAAAAAAAATTTATGAGAGATGCTTCTATGCTTTTCTTTTTAAAAGTTGCACCAATATTAAAACATGAATGAGTGGTATATGGTGATTACTAACCTCATTGTTTTGCTCTAAGATTTGTGTAATTTGTATTGAGAAGAACAACATAGAAGCGCTACTCAAATTCTATGTATATGGGCATGCAGGTGTCATTTTGATTTGTCCTATCACTTCAGTTTATTTTTGCTAGCTAGGTGATGGTTGGTAAATGGGCTGTTGTTGTGTTAGATCGGGAACAGGAAGTAGCTAGCTGGGGAATGCAAAGAGGAGCTGACGAGCAGGTATGGACATGAAGGACTGGGAAACATGGAAAGAATGGCCGGTGATTGCCAACTTCGTCCGGTTGTTGCTCGATCAGTTATTCGTTTCTCCTATGTGGTGTTTTTCAGCTGTATTCCGGACCGGTGCGCCGGCTTGTTCAAACTGCACGGATCGATTGGTTTCTTTAATTTTGCATTTTTGGATGTTGAAACTATTTAAAAATGATAATGATTGCCGTAGACCAATCATAATACCAATTAAGAATAGCTAAAGAAAAATCGTAAATAGACGAACACATGATATATAGATGTGACGGACCGCCTTTTCAGGGGTGCGTTTAAATTCCGAAATGACTACCCAGGAAGTTTAGTCACCGGAAACCAAGTCGTGCATTACCCGCAAAAGAACGATACAACTGTTTCTACATCACATAGGGCCTAACGGCCAGAGTTTTCAAAGGAAGCGGCGAGCTTCAGGATATAAATTACATCACAAAAGAGAACCAGCACAAAAGAAAAACCACAGGCGAGTTGAGCGAAGACTGAGACTTAGAACCACACTTCATCGTTATCCACGATCTCTTGGAAATCACCAGCATCTTGATACTCTAAAATGGGTTAATTAAGCAAGAGTGAGTACTACAACGTACTCAACAAGCCACACAGTGAAGCCTGATTTCCACATGTAAAGGATAACAAGAGATAGCCATATGTCTTAATTGGTGTATGCAAGTTTTCATAATATTTGACATTTCATTTAAAACACAAATCATAATAATATGAATAAGGGGGGTGGGGGGTTTCCAAAGTTATATACTTCCACACTTGTTAATCAAAACTACTTGAGCTTAGGTTCGGGATTCACCCCATTTTAACTCAGCTTCATTTACCGGAAGCACGGCGTATTCGAATACCATTTGATTCACTCTGCAGAGGTGTTCAGCTTTACCCACAAGATTCCACGATGGTTAATGCCACGCGATTAACATGCAACTTTTATGCATGCGGCCGGATCGAGGTTATCATAGCTTTTCGTTGGATCTTTCCCCTTTAGCCCCTATCCGGTAGAGTTTTGGTCCACATTAACCCGGGGTCCCCACTGGCCAGAGTGGAGTTCGCGATCCCGCTTACTGTGGACACCTACCGTTGTGAACCCGGAATGCCACACTTTCCTTGTGCACATCCCGTTTCACCCCCATAATCGCGGACCATCTCCCACACCGGGAAGGTAACCCTGCTCCTATAGGTATTCCGAGGAAAGTAAAATGTATCGAGCTACGTTGAGTCAAGCCAACGAAGTTGACCGGCCCAACCTGTGGTTGAACGATTTCTTAAGTTATTTACTTTGCCCAAGGTTGTAAGTCCTTATCTTGTTACAGACTAAACCATTTCGTTCCACATTCCCTGGTATCCAATGTACCACCATCCGTTCATACCTTGGTATTAGTCCTCGGCCGGGGATCAGACTAACACCCATCTGGTGGTTAGCCCAATACTGTCCCCCAGACCGCAACGTTTCATAAACATTCCAAACCAACATACCATCAACATTTCATGTTTTCATAAAAACGGTGAATAATTATAGTAGTAGTATCTAGCCAAATACTGACAATAGTATTTTCTTAGGGTTACAAGGGATTATTAGGATTCAATATTTTTCAAGGAAGTTCCATGAGCTTTTTTGGCATTAACTAGCTATCATGTCATTCAAACATACCAGCTTTGTGATATTTCAACATATAGTTCGGAAATAATGCGGTAGAAAATAACTGCTAATTATTTTAGACAATATTGGTTCAAAATGATCAATGAAGTATGGCTTGCCTCTTGAGGCGGAGGGGTTTCCTAGCTCGGAGTCGGTGTAGTCGTACTCTGCTCCACGTGGGGTCCGGCTCCTGCTCCAGGTACTGCTCCTGCTCCTGAAATTGTCCAGCGTCCGGATCTAGCGCGAAGAGGACGAACGGTAATAAATAAGCGAAAAACGGAAAAGAAACGGAACGAAAACTGGAAACGGAAACCAGAACCGGGCCGAGAGAGAGAACGAGGGCGAAATGGGTATTTTGGAATTTTGGAGACTCCGGATTGAGGAACGGAGGGCATTTTTGGAATCAGTGGGTCGAAACGGTTCGGATAGTGTATTTGGTGGGTTTTTGGGGTTCACGGAATTTTTCGGGAATTTCTGGGGATTTTTCTGGATTTAAAATGATTTTTCGGATTTAATAATTGATTTAAAATCCGAAAAATCGAAAAAAAAGCACTGTGGCTGTGGGCTCATTGGGCTGCACGGCCGACGAGCGCGACGCGGCGGGCGAGGCCGCTGGGCCGGCCCACGCGGGAGGACGGGGAGGCGGGGCTAGGGTTTGCGCGGCGGTGGTCGGTTGTGGGTAGGCTCATGCGCAGCGGCCGAACGTGGGGGAGGGAGGAGGGGGCTCACCGGTGAGGCGAAGGGGAGGTGCGGGGAGGGAAATGGGGGTCGCTGCGGCCTTTTATAGGCGCAGGGGGGCGAGCTCGGGCTCGCGCCTGAGCAGGGAGGCGAGGCAAGGATTGGCGCGCAAGATGGCGGGCGCGATCTTGAAGGCGCGACGCGACGGAGGCAGGCAGCGCAGCGGCGGTGCAGCGCGCGGCGCTTGAGCAAGGTGCAGCGGCGCCAAGGTGCAAAGCGCGAGGCGGCGCCGACGCCGAGGCGGCGACGGGCGCGTTGGCAGCCAGGCCGGCCGGAGGGAGCTGGGCCGGAGGCCAACGGGCCAGGGGGAAAGGAGAACGGGCCGGAACGGCCCAAAGGATTTGGCCCAAAACTGAAAACCAAAACAAAAGCCAAAATTCAAATTTCAAATTCGAATTTGAACCCAGAATTTGAGTAAACTCCAAATAAAAATTCATTTTGAATTTTTGGGTTGTTTCAACCTACCCCACTTAAAATAAATCTCGTCCCCGAGATTCATTCCTCCTGGGAAAAGAGGTTGGGAAAATTCTGCTGCAATTCCGACTCCTTTTCCCATGTAGTTTCTGTGAGCGTGTGATTCTTCCACAATACCCGGCAGACTCTGACATTCTTGTTCCTGAGTTTTCTTTCAACTGTCTCAATAATCCTGACGGGTTCCTCTGTATAGGTCAGATCATTCTGTAGGTCAATCTCCTCTAACGGTACTTGTTCTGTGGGTTGCCGAAGACACTTCCTTAATTGCGACACATGGATACGTTGTGTACTCGTGACAATTCAGGACTCAACTGTAGTTTGTAGGCTACTTCTCCAATTCGGCTTATGATCTTATATGGTCCAACATATCTGGGTGCCAATTTTCCTTTAATCTGAAATCTATGCACAGGTTTGAATGGTGTTACTTTCAGATACACAAAATCTCCAACTTGATAACTGATGTCTTTTCGTCTTATGTCTGCATAGTTCTTTTGTCGTCCTTGTGCTATCTTTAAGTTTTCCCTGATAATCCTTACATGAGCTTATGCATCATGTACAATCTGTGGCCCTAGTAATTGATTTTCTCCCACTTCAGTCCAATTCAAAGGGGTTCTGCACTTTCTTCCGTAAAGTGCCTCAAATGGCGCCATTTGTAGACTGGCCTGATAACTGTTATTGTAAGAAAATTCTGCAAATGGTAAACAAGTGACCCAAGATGCTCCGTATGTCAAGGCACAAGCTCTCAACATATCTTTCAGTATCTGGTTGACCCTTTCTGTCTGTCCATCAGTCTGTGGGTGATATGCTGTACTGAAGTTCAGGTCTGTTCCCATGGCTTCATGTAGACTCTTCCAAAATTTTGATGTGAATTGGGCTCCTCGGTCTGACACAATCTTTTTGGTAATCCCATGTAATCTGACTATCTGTGTCAGGTATAGCTCTGCTAGCTTATCCTTGCCATAGGTCTGCTTGACTGGTATGAAATGTGCTACTTTAGTCAGTCTGTCAATTATTACCCATATGGAATCAAATCCTTGTTGTGCTTTGGGTAGTCCTGTAATAAAGTCCATTCCAATTTCGTTCCACTTCCATTCAGGAATCGGTAGGGGTTGTAACATTCCAGCTGTTTTCTGATGATCGATCTTAACCTTGCGGCATACGTCACAACATAATACGTGTTCGGCTATCTCTTTCTTCATGCCTTTCCACCAATATTCACTCTTTAGATCATTGTACATCTTCGTACTGCCTGGGTGTATGGTGAGTTGAGATGAGTGAGCTTCTGTCAAAATCAATCCTCTTATATCTTTATTATTGGGAACAGATACACGATCACGAAATCGTACTATGCCTTGTCCATCTTCTGAGAATTCCAAAGGTCCGGTTATATTCACTTCTTTGCGATATCGCTGGATTTCTTCATCTTCTTGTTGAGCTGTTTTAATTTAACTGAGTAGGTCTGACTGAATTGTAATGGAGGCTAAAAATCCTTTCTCAACTATCTGTAGGTTTAGCCGTTCCATTTCAAATTGCAGCTGTTGTGAGATGTCTGTTGTCATGGCTATGTGGTGGCAAGATTTTCTACTTAGTGCGTCTGCTACCACGTTAGCCTTTCCGGGGTGGTATTGTATCTCTAAGTCGAAGTCATTGATTAGTTCTAACCACCTTCTTTGTCTGATGTTCAGGTTCGGTTGAGTGAACACATACTTCAAGCTTTTGTGATCTGTGAATACGTCGCAGTGATTTCCCAATAGGTAATGCCTCCAGATCTTAAGTGCATGCACCACTGAAGCTAATTCCATGTCAAGAGTTGGGTAGTTCTCTTCATGTGGTCTTAATTGTCGAGAAGCATAAGCAATTACTTTCCCGTCTTGCATTAGAACATAGCCTAATCCTTGTTTTGATGCGTCGCAGTAAATTTGAAACTCCCTGCTTGGGTCAGGAAGTACAAGTACTGGTGCTGAGGTTAATTTTGTCTTCAGAGTCTGGAAACTCTTCTCACATTCTTCGGTCAATCGGTAAGGCTTATCCTTTTTGAGAAGCTGGGTTAGAGGTTTGGAAATTTTGGAAAATCCTTCAATAAATCTTTGATAATATCCAGCTAATCCTAGGAAACTTCTGATTTCTTTTACTGACGTGGGTTGCTTCCATTCCATCACTGCTTCTACCTTTGTTGGATCCACTTTCACTCCTTCTTCGGTGATAATGTGTCCTAGAAACGCAATTTCTCTCATCCAAAAGTCACATTTGGAGAACTTGGCATATAATTGATGTTCCCTGAGTCTCTCTAGAATCAGATGTAGATGCTCTTGATGCTCTTCTTCTGTCTTTGAGTAAATCAGTATGTCATCTAGAAATACTACGATGAATCGGTCTAGATAGTCCATGCACACTTTATTCACCAAGTTCATAAAATAAGCTGGGGCGTTTGTGAGTCCGAATGGGACCATTGTGAACTCATACAGTCCGTATCGGGTGGTAAACGCTATCTTTTCCCTGTCCTGCTCTCTGACTTTCAGCTGATAGTATCCGGTTCTTAAATCTATTTTTGAGAAAATCTTAGCTCCTTTGAGTTGATCGAATAAGTCGTCAATCCGAGGTAAGGGGTACTTATTCTTTATAATTGCGGCGTTCAGCGCTCTGTAATCCACGCAGAGTCTTAAGCCTCCATCTTTCTTAGGGACAAATAGGACTGGAAAGGACCATGGTGATATGCTTGATTGGATAAATTTCTTCTCCAGTAATTCGTCCAGTTGCTTCTTGAGTTTTCTTAATTCCATCGCCGACATTGGGTATTGGCGCTTTGTGATTGGTACTGTTCCTGGTGCCAGTTCTATGGTTAACTCTATGCTCCTGTCTGGGGGTCTTCCTGGTAATTCTTCTGGGAAAACATCTGGGTATTCTCGAACAATGGGTACTTGATCTATGGTTGGGGTTATGGCATGAAGGCTTCTCCTTTTGTCTTTTTCTAAATCGGGGTTGGTCCTTATGGTTACCCATTGCCCTTCCTTGTTGATAACTGTTACCAACTTCTTTTCACAATCCAATGTTGCTTTATGTTTGGACAACCAATCCATTCCCAGGATGACGTCCAGTCCGTTTATCTCTAATAGCAACAGCTCAGCTGTAAACTTAACTCCTTAGAGTACTATTTCTAGCTTCTCGCTCTTATATCGAGCCATTAATCTATTGCCCGGCGTTTGAAACGCACAAGGGTTTTGTAACGGTAAATACGGAAAACCATGCTTGCATGCAAAAGCCATTGAAATAAAAGAGTGGGTTGCTCCAGGATCAAATAATACCAAAGCTATCTGAGATTGGACTTGAAATTTACCGATAATCACGACGGTGGCGGCTGCAGCATCCTCAGCTGACATGTGGTTGATCCTGCCTTGGAAATTGCGGGAGTTGCTTGGGTTGGAGCTTCCTTCGCCTCTCGGAGGTGCCCTACCTTGTAACATTCCTTGTTGTGGTGGTGGCGGTCGGTAGACTGTTGGCTGACGGTTTCCTGAAGCTGCTGTCACTTGTGATTTGGCCACCTCAGCTGGCTGATTCTTTCTCGGGCAATTCTGTTTGAAGTGTCCCTCCTGACCACAGTGATAACAACTCGTAGTCTTCTTGGTGCAGTTGTTGGAGTAATGGTTTCCACCACACTTAAAGCATTTTATTATTACTGGCTGGCTTTGAGCAGGAACGGGTCGGAATCCTCCTATTGCTTGTCTTTTAGAAGGAAACCCGGGTATAGGAGCTGGAGCTCTTCCTCTGGATTGGTTGGGGGCCTGAAACCTTATCTGCTGAGCCCTCCTTTTCCGGGTGTCTTCCAAGTCATTCCTAGCTTCTTCTATCATCATTAGCTTGTCGACCATTGTTGACAGGTCCCTAAATTCTAGGGCTGCGATATGGAATTTCAGGTTCTTTTGTAATCCTTCAGAAAATCTTTCCATCTTCTTGGCCTCGGTATCCACTTCATTGGGTGCATAGCGGCCGCTTGGTTGAATTGTTGAAGGTACTCCATAACAGCTTCTTCCTCCTCGTCGGAGGGCTAGGAATTCTCTCCTTTCGAGGCCATTAGTCCTGCAGGATGTGAGCTTTGAAAAGCTCCCTCGAACTCTTGCCAGGTGGTGTCTTGTTCATTCCTGGTGGCTTGAAAATTCATCCACCAGGCATTTCTTTGGACCTTGGAGTTGGTGTGATGCAAATAGTACTTGTTCCTTATCCGTGCACTGGATGGTGTCCAGTTTCCTTTTTATATCACGGATCCAGTCATCAGCCGCTAATGGTTCTGTTGGTGTTGCGAAGATAGGAGGTCGGGCCTTCTGGAAATCCGACCATTTCGTCCCTCCAATGTTACCTTCTTGTCCATTGGGGTGGCCCTGAGGGTGTCCTTGAGGCCTTGCTGCTAGTGTCTCTAAGACCCTTTCCATTAGCTGAGTTTGGTGCCTTTCAGCCTCATATCTGTTTCTTTCCATCATAGCTAAAACTTGAGCCAGGCTGGCCTGTTCTGCATTTGAGTTGCCTTCCTCGCTGGTGTTATTCCGCAAGTTGGGTCTCACCATGGTTGACTTGGCTGTATTCAACTTCCTTTCGATCTGCAGCAGGGTTTTAAGGGAAGTGGAAGGTAAGTAAGAGTTTAGAGTTAGGCAGGGGTAGAATGAACAGATGAGGGCTTAGATGAGAAAGGGAGAGATTTCCTTGAGTTAGGTAGGATTAGTTTAGATAATAAATACAAAACAAATTAGAAGGATAGGAAACATAACACTTCATTCATACCATAGATCGTACACAAAACCATTTAAGGTTCGGTACAATCTATATTACAATACCAAAAGGTTCTAATACACGGGGTTACATGGCTAATTAACGACTGCTAGACGCACGACTACTAGACGTTAACGAGACGATCTTCTAAGGAGTCCATCCCTAGTTGGGACCATAGAAGTACAGCTCCTGGGGGTCCTCCTCATCATTCATATCTATATCTGAAGGCGGCGGAGGCTCGTCGATCACCATGGAGGGTCCATCCACTGAAGGTTCCTCTGCAGGGGGCACGACCGGTTGCTGCACAAGTTCGATTTCCATGATCTGATTCATCAGTTGATGCACCTGTTCTTGGAGTTGAATTATCTCGTCTTGCTGCTGATCTATCAGGTCTCATACCTGATGCAAGTGCTGATGTTGCTCCCTATTCTCTCGAAGCGCACGGGAGTACTGGCGCTCCATCATCAACACGTAGTCCGAAGTCTCTTGTATCCTCGGGTCTTCTTCTTCATCCGGAAAGGAGATAGTAAGTCCGTAGGGGTCATCCCACTGCTGGGGAATCAGCTGGAATTCGCTGTCCTCGAATTCTTCATTGAAGTGGCGCCGAAGGTGGTGAACTGCTTGCCTGGCGGCATCTTGGATTGCGGCTGGCTTATGGAGGCGTCCTCCCTCAAACTGATGAGGGCCATCAGGGCGGAGTGGCAAGGGCTGCAGATCGACCCATGCCCTCCATCGACAGTGAAAACCTTCCCTGAGCACCTCTTCTGTGTGGAACTCGGGGCGATGGTGTTCGTCCGCTCCAACTTGTTGCATCATCCTCCACAGCAAACTGACCCATCCTCCGAATACAGTCGGGTCCGGATAAACACGGTGAACCATCTGCGATCAACGCGAAATTTGAAGTAAGTTAAGGAATGGGAAATATTAAAACAAAACCGGAAATAAGAATTCTAAGGGGGTTGAGATAGAAAAAAGTAGAAGACGACAGCAATAATACTTATATTTTTCATAACTCATTTTGTTTATAAGTTTAATTAATTTTTTGTAAAAGATCCTTAAGCCAATCTAGGTCTCAATCTATGGTCAACCTAGGCTCTGATACCACTTGTGACGGACCGCCTTTTCAGGGGTGCATTTAAATTCCGAAATGACTACCCAGGAAGTTTAGTCACCGGAAACCAAGTCGTACATTACCCGCAATAGAACGATACAACTGTTTCTACATCACATAGGGCCTAACGGCCAGAGTTTTCAAAGGAAGCGGCGAGCTTCAGGATATAAATTACATCACAAAAGAGAACCAGCACAAAAGAAAAACCACAGGCGAGTTGAGCGGAGACTGAGACTTAGAACCACACTTCATCGTTATCCACGATCTCTTGGAAATCACCATAATCATGATACTCTAACATGCGTTAATAAAGCAAGAGTGAGTACTACAACGTACTCAACAAGCCACACAGTGAAGCCTGATTTCCACATGTAAAGGATAACAAGAGATAGCCATATGTCTTAATTGGTGTATGCAAGTTTTCATAATATTTGACATTTCATTTAAAACACAAATCATAATAATATGAATAAGGGGGGGGGGGTTCCAAAGTTATATACTTCCACACTTGTTAATCAAAACTACTTGAGCTTAGGTTCGGGATTCACCCCATTTTAACTCAGCTTCATTTACCGGAAGCACGGCGTATTCGAATACCATTTGATTCACTCTGCAGAGGTGTTCAGCTTTACCCACAAGATTCCACGATGGTTAATGCCACGCGATTAACATGCAACTTTTATGCATGCGGCCGGATCGAGGTTATCATAGCTTTTCGTTGGATCTTTCCCCTTTAGCCCCTATCCGGTAGAGTTTTGGTCCACATTAACCCGGGGTCCCCACTGGCCAGAGTGGAGTTCGCGATCCCGCTTACTGTGGACACCTACCGTTGTGAACCCGGAATGCCACACTTTCCTTGTGCACATCCCGTTTCACCCCCATAATCGCGGACCATCTCCCACACCGGGAAGGTAACCCTGCTCCTATAGGTATTCCGGGGAAAGTACAATGTACCGAGCTACGTTGAGTCAAGCCAACGAAGTTGACCGGCCCAACCTGTGGTTGAACGATTTCTTAAGTTATTTACTTTGCCCAAGGTTGTAAGTCCTTATCTTGTTACAGACCAAACCATTTCGTTCCACATTCCCTGGTATCCAATGTACCACCATCCGTTCATACCTTGGTATTAGTCCTCGGCCGGGGATCAGACTAACACCCATCCGGTGGTTAGCCCAATACTGTCCCCCAGACCGCAACGTTTCATAAACATTCCAAACCAACATACCATCAACATTTCATGTTTTCATAAAAACGGTGAATAATTATAGTAGTAGTATCTAGCCGAATACTGACAATAGTATTTTCTTAGGGTTAAGGGATTATTAGGATTCAATATTTTCAAGGAAGTTCCATGAGCTTTTTTGGCATTAACTAGCTATCATGTCATTCAAACATACCAGCTTTGTGATATTTCAACATATAGTTCGGAAATAATGCGGTAGAAAATAACCGCTAATTATTTTAGACAATATTGGTTCAAAATGATCAATGGAGTATGGCTTGCCTTGCGAGGCGGAGGGGTTTCCTAGCTCGGAGTCGGTGTAGTCGTGCTCTGCTCCAGGTACTGCTCCTGCTCCGGAAATTGTCCAGCGTCCGGATCTAGCGCGAAAAGGACGAACGGTAATAAATAAGCGAAAAACGGAAAAGAAACGGAACGAAAACTGGAAACGGAAACCGGAACCGGGCCGAGAGAGAGAACGAGGGCGAAATGGGTATTTTGGAATTTTGGAAACTCCGGATTGAGGAACGGAGGGCATTTTTGGAATCAGTGGGTCGAAACGGTTCGGATAGTGTATTTGGTGGGTTTTTGGGGTTCACGGAATTTTTCGGGAATTTCTGGGGATTTTTCTGGATTTAAAATGATTTTTTGGATTTAATAATTGATTTAAAATCCGAAAAATAGAAAAAAAAAGCACTGTGGCCGTGGGCTTATTGTGCTGCACGGCCCACGAGCGCGACGCCATGGCGAGGCCGCCGGCCACGCGGAGGACGGGGAGGCGGGGCTAGGAGTTTCTTGGCGCGGTACCGGTCGTGGAGGCTCGGCGGCCGCGGCCGGACGTGGGGAGGGAGGGCTCACCGGTGAGGCGAAGGGGAGGTGCGAGGAGGAAATGGGGTCGCGACGGCCTTTTATAGGAGCAGGGGCGAGCTCGGGCTCGCGCCGAGCAGGAGGCGAGGTACGGCGGCGGCAGAGCCAGCTGCAACGCCGCGTGAGGGAGGGCAACGGCAGCGGCGCCTTGAGGGCGCGCAGCGGCGGTGCAAAATGCAGACGGCGCCGCAGTGGCGGCGCGAGGCTGTGCCGCAGCGCGGGCGCCGGGCGCCGAGGCGGGCGCGGAGCGCCGCCGGCCAGCAGCTACCGGGCCGAGGGAGTCGGGCCGAGGCCAACGGGCCAGGGGGAAAGGAGAACGGGCCGGAACGGCCCAAAGGATTTGGCCCAAAACCGAAAACCAAAACAAAAGCCAAAATTCAAATTTCAAATTCGAATTTGAACCCTGAATTTGAGTAAACTCCAAATAAAAATTCATTTTGAATTTTTGGCTTGTTTCAATAGAGATCAACTCATTTTTCTCTTTATTGATTGTAGTTTAATTCTCTTGTATAATTGGGTGCTACATTTATACTTATAACCCCTCGAGAGCTACAGAGTCATAAGAGAAGAATGGCTTTCAGACGAATCATCCTGTAGGTTTCCAAACCTGCGAACCATGAGGCCTCAATCTCAACGGCAGGCCAAATTCCATGCACCATCTTCTTTAAGGGCCCAATGATGCCTCGGCGTGCTGTCAACCCCAATTTCCGACCTCAGTCAATAGGTAGCCAAGGCCAGGGAACTTCACATCCTTCAGCTGGAGTCAGGTGTTTCCATTGCAATAAGATGGGACATTATGCTAACAAGTGTCTAAAGAAGCAATTGCAGACGACGCTAGTCAAATCGAAAGCTGTTACCTTACCCAAAACATCAAGAAGCCAACTCAGTTCGTGAAGGGACACATGAACAACAAGCTCGGGACATTCCAGATGTGGTTGTTGGTACGTTTCTTGTAAATTCAGTACCAACATTAGTTTTGTTTGATTCCGAAGCATCTTATTCATTTGTTGTTAGTTGATTTGTGGGCAAGTATGGGATAGCTACATTTTTCCTTGATACTCAATGATAGTTTGTTCCCTTGGAACTGAAATGAGAGCTATAGCCATTTGCCTAAAAGTTCATTTGGACATAAAGGGGGTAACCTTCCTATCCAATCTGATTATCCTGCAATCGCAAGACTTAGATGATTCTTGATATGGACTGGTTAATCAAGAATAATGGTTAAATAAATTGTTCCAATCGAACAATTGAACTCACCCTGCAATCAAGGTAAGTTACACATTTTTTATCATGTTGAATCTAGCTTTTAAATTGTATTTTGATTTGAATATATTTGCATGCACAATTTTTTCAAATATAATTTCAATCCCATTTTAAAATGAATAGTTATGTCCAGATTGTTTAAACCACATTTTAATTTGAATTCTCTATGCCATTGTAACATTATGTAAATAGTCTTCATTATATGATGAATATCAAAATGCATAGAAATTTTGCTTAGACATGCTTAGAACTAGGAATATAATTTTTGGGAATTTGAGCCAAAACGTAGTTATATTAAAACTTAAAACTATGGTTTGATGTTCTATGGAGTGTCATATGAAATTAAAAATGTGGTCTAGACTAAGCGAGAATGGTTGATTGGTAGTTGTTGGGTTTGTTGACTCGCCTGGTCAATTAAGGACCAGTATGTGAGCTACTGAAAGTAAAGCGCAATCATGCTTCCATAAGTTTGGTGTGAGATTGACCTGGCTGTTTGTATTGTGACATTCCATAGTTAGTTATGACATTCGGTTGAATGTGGGAATGGTTAGTCTGCTACAGTCTACCTCACGGTGAAAGAGGTGGCTTCTGACTAGGGTGGTTTTAATCCTTTCAGTGATGGAACCTTAGTAGGCATGAGTACATGGGATGAAGCTTCATAGGGGCATTGTTGTGATTTTTCCTACCGCACACCAAATGAAGTGTGTACTTTGGTAAAAGGAGGTAATCATGTCTTGTGGGTAAAGTTGTTTAACCTTTGCAGAGTTAAAACTAATTGATTAGCCGCGCCTGTGGACATGGGCATGCCGAGCAAGCCTTTCACAGATTAGACTTGGATATTTCAAAAATGTTTTCAGAAAACTGAAGGGTTGGATGGAGTGATTCCATAATGGAAAATTTGGTTAGTTTCAGGAGTGATTCCTACTTGAAAGATGTTTAAAAAGTAAAGTTTTCTAAAATATAATTATGCTATCGAAAATTTGTTAGAATATTTAAAAAAAAATTATTTTTATGTAAAATTCAACCATATAGCCTCCCTTTATTATCTGTACATTAAAAATGCATTTTCCATGTAACATGCGATTACTTCTAGTACTCACCCTATTTAAATTGTTTTTTAGAGGAGCTTTACTATGATGGTGAGGATCAAGATATCATGGTTGCTTCCCTAGTTAATTGAATGTGGTAATTCTATTGGGCTACTACTGTTTTATTATGTTTCCACTGTACCTTTAATATAAAACTCTAATTATTAATAAAATACATTAAATATGTTGTGATATCATCTTTACTGTGTGTACTAATTTTTTCTGAACTAGTACAGGATACACAGAGGATTTGATGGTGTTTTTCGTGGATCCAACAAGTGGTATCAGAGCCATATTGGCCGTAGAACGTGGCCATTGATTGGATGAGCCTTAAGGATTTAAATTAAAAAATATTTAGTTCAACAATTTCTCGAACAATTTCTCGTACACTTAACCATTCAACATTTTCTAAAGTTTTATTTACATTCAAAATTTGTAGATGGCTGAAGCACCCACCGTGATTTCACGAGGAGTATATGCTAGGCACTGGGCGAAGATCCTCCGGAGATGATGAGACAGCTGGGTTTTCTGGAGAGGTTCATTTACCAGGGCTATCATACCATGGTGTGGGTTGCACTCTCCGCTAATGACCAAGATAACCAGATTTGACACATCTTCGATGCTCCAGTCGCCAGGGGCAATTTCTTCATCGGGTGATGTACAGGGTTCACCTTACCGTTTAGATCATGAATTTTACTACTGCGTTGATACCAAAAATCGTCGATTTTCGAGCGAAAATCGCTAAAAATCACGTGAACTTAAAATTTAAATTTTTTTTGAAAAAAACAAAAGTCATCGATTATCGTGAAAAATCGATAAACTTAGTGAACTTTTTTGGCGGTCGATTTTTTTAAGCGATTTTTGTCGATTTTTGACGAAAATCGAGCGATTTCCACCGATTTTCGACCGGTTTGTAACACGTAAATTTTTTCAGATTTTTTATTTTTTTTGAATTGGATCAGTTTATCAACCGGTATTTGATATCGGACTGCGGCGATACGGGCGAAAATCGCGCGATCTTCGTCGATTTTGTTAAGCCGGGTGATGGGTCAACTCTATGCACCAGAGTTGCGGAGCAATCCCTTCCGCTACTTCCCCTACAAGATCCCTGCCACTGCCCACAGCTCCTTTTGTTCCACTGAGATGGAGGTCTCACCCATTCTTACTCGTCAGGTGGCCCTGAAGGAGGTGATGGACTAGATGTATAAGGAGACTCTAAAGGTGCTAAGGACTAGCCAGAGGGTGTACGACGTGGAGGAGGAGCTAGCCCTGCTTAAGGCAGGACGCAGGTGACACTGGATATTCGGTGCAGGCCGAGACTCCCGGACCATAGAGGCAGCACCCATAGAATAAAGATTATCTTTTTATTTACACTAGAATCAGAATTTTGCCTTTAAGACCTTGTATAAATTACTTTTCATTAACATATTTGTGATATTGTGTATGGATGTGATAACAATGTTGTAAATGTGCATATTAGCCATTAATCATGAGACTAGTACAGTAAGCACATGAGACCTTCTTGCTATTCCACGCTAGAAGAGAGTTTCTTGACATTACTGCAGGTATATGAGATTTTTATCACTCTCTTATGATCAATGAAAGCATCTAGAAGATTATTAGCTATTTGTTACAAATTTATCGTCCTTCGAACTTTAAGTCGTATTATTTAGTGCATGGGTCTAAGGACTAAATGCCTGTCACATTTGAATCTATTTCTAGCATTCTTTGGTGTGGTACTTTTCTCCCCTAATGCCGAAAAATTGTCCTCATCAAAGATACAATCAGCATACCGAGCCTTATACAAATCTTCCTTCATAGGCTCAAAGTATTTAATAATTGATGGAGTTCCATAATCAACATAGATCCCCCAACTTTCGGTGAGAGTCCAAAGATGTACACTATGGTGGTGAAATTGGCACGTATACAATACAGTCAAATTTTTGCATATGGAAAATACTTGGTTCTTTCCCACGCAGTATCTGTAAGGGGGAATATCATGATATGTAGTTGGTCTGAGTTGAATTAGTATAGTAGCATGCAGCACTGTGTGGCCCTAATAGCTGGTGGGTTGCTTACAATTCTGCAAGAGTGGAGTTTTATTATTTTAATTAATGACTCTACAAAGCCATTATGTTTGTGAACATGAGGTAATGAATGCTCTACATTAATGTCCAGAGCCATACAATAATCCTTAAATGCCTTTGAGGTAAACTCACTAGCATTGTCCATTCGAATAGACTTGGTCCTTTCATCTAGAAAGGAAGCTCTTAATTTAATAATTTGGGCAATTAATTTAGCGAAATCATGATTCCAAGTAGATAAGAGGCATATATGGCACCATCTTGTAGAGGCATCTATCATGAACATAAAATATCTAATAACCTTGAATTCTATCTAGGAAATTCTGTGATTCTTCCCTAATCTTTAGATGAGAGGGTCTAATTATGAGCTTCTATATAGAACAAGCAGGGCATAAGAAATATTCAAGTCTAGAAATGTCTATAGTTTTTATATTATAGCCAACAGAGTTATTGATGTGATTTTCCTCATCATATTCAACCCACAATGACCCAGTCGATCATGCCAAATCTTAATATTTCTGGGTGTTTAAGTACTATTTTGCAACATAAATTTCATGTTTTATATATGTATAGTATAATCCTAGGGAAAAGAAAGGAAGTTTTTCAACCACGCGTTTCTAACACCCATTAAACTTAGTCATGAGTAGACATTATGTACCATCCTTATTTTCTATCTCCACATGGAAACCATTTAGATAGATGTTTTTTGAACCTAATAGAGTACAATTGTACTCAGGATACAACAAAGCATCCTCTATTATTGTCAAGAACCTCCCTGCTGCCGTGGAATACCAGAGGGTCTCACGTTCATATTGTACTTGTGATATCATAGGATGTGACAATAGAGAGTGTGGGATTATAAAATGTGACAATATAGAATACGGCTTTCGGTACGACTTTATAGCGTGCTTTTGGGCCGTTTCCGGGTGTTTGGGCCTTTCCGGGGGATTTTGGGCCTTGGGGGTTGAGTTGGGCCTCCGGTGGAAGGGTTTGGACCTAAGGGGGGGGAGCTTTTGGGCAGCCAACCCTAGCCCCCACCCCTTGGTGTGCCCCCCTCCCCCTCCACACCCTAGCCGTCACCCCCAAACCCCCCATGCACCTCCCCCTTCCCCTCTCTAACCCTAGCCGCCCCTTGCCCCCACCTTGCGCCTCCACCTCTCCAACCCTCTCCTAGCCGGCCCTAGAAGGGTTTCATACCCTCCCTTGCTGCCACACCCTTCCCCTCCATTGATTTCGCCGTTGGGAAGCTCCGCAACCGGGAGGAACCGGCGGATTCGGCGCTGGGAGGGAGATCGGGACCGGGAGGAGAAGGTTTTTGTCGTCATCGGTTCTTCAAGAAGAGGTAATGAACCATGGTTCTTTTGGGGTGGTCTAGGTGCTGGTTAGAAGGGAGATTCCATGCCTAAGATCCATAATTAGGTGTTGTTCCTAGATGAGATTAGGGAAATTGCAATGCTATCCCACGTTCTGTCCTCGGGCAGATTTGCACCCCGACCTAGGGCTTGAGTTTTCGCAATTTTAGATGCATTTTCTGATTGGCCGGCTATTACGAAAATTGTAGGTAATTCAATTACCTTTAATTGGACACCAACAACGTTAACTTCCGTCCATCCGTATAAAAGTTATGGCTATTTTACCGAATGTTGTCAAATCTGTGACGTGATTGAGACAGATCGTGTTCATCTGTAGATTAAACAATTTTATAGGCCGATTCAGTCTTCGCGAATATTTAGAAAAAGCAAGAAAATTTCCTAAGATTCGAGAAAATGTACTCGTTTACTTGATTTGGAGTTTTAGAACTCAAGTTATGCTAGTTGGAAGCCCGCTGCCCCGACGGGACAAATTCTCTGTTTTCGGGTTTTTGGAGTGGGTTGCGAAGTCGATTAAGATGATCGCTCTTGTACTGTTTTGTGGGCACGTTTTGAGTGTATTGTACCTATATGCAGGTGGTGTGACCCCGGGAGTGCCCTCAACCTCTCGCCACTCCGTCGCTCACGGTTGAAGGCAAGTGTATTGGGATGGATTTGGGGTTTTGGGTGACCAACGAGTTGTGTAGTTTTGCTATATTTCTAAATGATGCTCTATGTTGCCATGTTGTTCCTTGCATGTGTTATGATGATCATGTTTAGTTTAAGATATGCCGTTGTTATATTGTGTTTCCTTTATGCAAGTTTTATCATGATGTGGCATATGTGCATTCATAAGGCTGAACCCAAGGATGGCCTGGAAAATTAGGCCTCTACGAGCCCTGAATAGTGCAGCCTGCATTCAATTTGGGCCTTTATATTGGATCGATTCCCAAACAAGGCCTGCACTCTTCTTCGCACATAGCACACGCGAGAACTACCTCTATATATAGGGATGAACCGCTCCGGCCTCTTTGATAGAGGCGCACATAGCACACCCCCTTGAGATGGCTACAGGCCTGAATAGGCCTCTAAATATCCAAAGAGGCCGTTTTCCAGGCCATCTTTGGAGAGAGCCTAATGGAAGAGGCGTCCCATTCTGATGCGGGCCTCTGTGTTCACACGTAGTGAACACGAAAGACCTACCTCGTAGTCCCATCCACGGTTGTGTATGGGAGCGAGTCAGTAAGAGTAGGCACCCTCCATCTACGGGATGGAAGGGGAAAGAGGGTGCACATCGACGGGTGTGCACTCGGCAATACCGGTATGTGCTTCAAGGTGATATGTGCATTGCATTGCATTGCATGAATGAGGATAATTATGAGATGTTTATGAAGATGAACTATGAGATGCTTATGATGATGTGTTATGGTATGTGATATTGATGCTACTGAATAATGTTGTTGTTCTATTTCATTGCAATACACTTTGCTGAGTGATGAACTCACGCTTGTGTTTTATGTTGTTTTTAGGTACCATGAAACCGTCATGCGGGAAAGGGGAATAGCGGCACTTCTTCACGTAGCTTTATTCACCTAGACAACTACACACTCTCATTTGTAGTTGTAATGATTATCTTAATGTGCTAAACTTGGATTAGGCTATCGTATGTGCTTGGTTTTAATGTTCTCTTCATATTCGTTCATGAACATTGGAGTTTATGTTATGGGCTTGAAATGATACTTTATCTCCTGCTAGTGCTGTTTTAGATGCCATCTATTATGCTATTATGATGTGATAATGTTATTGTTGCCCCAAACCATGCAAAAACAAAGGAAATGCTGCCGAAAATTTTGCTTAAAGCATTTACGCCCTTGCTGTAATTTAATCTTAATTGTGGTATTTAGTTGTTGTTATTGCTATGTTTGGTGACATCCAGGGCATTCTTGATGACGGGGTGTTACAGTTGGTATCAGAGCAGGCTTTAGGTCTGTGGTGTATGTGTTGGGATTCGGTAGGCTACGCGAGCATAAAATCAAAATTTCTACCGAGAACACCCAAGAGCACATGGAAGTAAAGGATCACAGATCGTTACCCTTGTCGCGCAGATGCAGCGGAAGCAGATTCACGCGCGTTGAGGTAGTAGTTGATCACCTCCCGATCGGCACCGATCTCCACCAAGTTGTCGCCGACCTCGTCCGAGTGGTCGCCGATCTCGTCCGCGTGGTCGCCGACCTCGTCCGAGTGGTCGCCGATCTCGTCCGAGTGGTCGCCGATCTCGTCCGCGTGGTCGCCGATCTCGTCCGCGTGGTCGCCGACGAAAGTCGTCGGAGATCCAACCGAAAAGCGCGTCCACGGATGGCAGCGCCTCTAACAGTATCCACACGCGTCGAGCGAGGAACGCCGTGCGGGTGTGCTAGCACCTCGCCGCACGGCTGGGTTTACGGGGAAGCAGGAGGGATGCACGGCGGTGAACGTGGTGAGGGTTCTAATCCGTGCCATGCAATCGCTCCTGGCCTCCCCTTTTATAGACACGCTAGTGGGCCGAAGCCCGCTAGGTTTCCATCTCCAATGCGGATCCTATCCATGCACAAACCCGTAAACTATTCCAACTCGTTAAGTGTGTGACCCGTTAGGTTCAGTGCAAGTCGGACATGAATCCAGAACCCGTTTCCAATTCATTGATCAACAGCGGTACCTAGCAGTACGTATTGACCCCCGAATGCACAGAATCAATATTCGGCTGAACCTTTGATACACTCTCATACCGATCCCTTTTTCCACACGATACCAGTCAAGCTCAAGGCGAGATGCGCGCCACCCTTGTTGATAGCTCGACCACTTCTCTCGTCAGTGTGATGGATACAAACCATGACTAACTCCTTAGTCACATTAGCACGGCCGTGCGTTTTCCCTATCCATCCACACGAGGGGCCCAGAGGTATCTTCTCCCGTTATCTAGGAGGGGCAAATCCCATCTTGATCATCACACCCTTGGCGATGTATCGTGGCATACCCAGTATTCATCTTTATGACTACCCTGTTACGGTAGGCGTTTGATGATACCAAAGCACACAAGTCTACATGCTAGGTATCCATGACAATCTCAGGTCTAAGGATCATATAGGCGTACCACTCGAGACTATACGCTGATGGCACTATAATAGATAACAACTCACAGCGTCTCGGAGTGGGTCTTGTCCGACTACCCATGTTCTCCAACATGTGTCCATATTTATTGATTCGATATCTCCATATCTATGGTATGTGAAACATTATCATCAACCAATAAATGTGCTGATCAAATCATCACCGCTCCTCGTAATGATATGGATCAGGGACCCGTTTAGAATAATGTCACTTGACAATGTGTTTCACAATCAGATCGTATCCAATGAACAAAGTCGCAACATATATTCAGGGAACCGATAAACAAAGTTATCATAATTTCATGAACAAAGACGTATTACAATCATCACCATGATTGATCTAGGGCATATTCCCTTCAGTATGAACTTAGAGAAATACCGTAGGGTTAACTAAAATTTTTATGTGGAATAACCTAGAAACATGGCTTAGGTTGTACTTGAAATTTTGCCATAGGATAGCAACATTAAAATTTGTGTAAGTGGAATAATTAATTTAAAATTTGACACACTCTGATGCACAGTAGGAAAAGGGTACGGGTATCATTGCTTTACGTTTAAATGTTATATTTAAGCCTTGATGTTGAATGCTACATTTGATAATGTATGTTGCTATGTTTATGAGAGAATTGCTTGAGTTGTTCTTGTTATTGTGATAAAGTGGGGTTGTGGTGCCGAATGGTTTCGATCATCTTTTTGTTCATAGTAAGGTTGTGGTTTGACGGTGTGGCCGGTTAAAGCCATCACCGAAGAACTATTAACCCCTGTGGGGAAAGAGTGCTTACCCTTTTATGTCGTAGATCAGGAAGTGACTGGAGTCAAATACAAGAGTTTGGTGGTGGATTCTTTCAGATTTTTCTTTACCGTTCTGACGTCGGTTTTTGGTTGGTTTTCTTGGTTCTAGTTGATTGAAATCCAAGGAAAAGTTTTATGTTTTGAGTACGCGTTGATTGTTCTTTTCGCGATTTGTGGTTTTGTCTTCTTTGGGTGAATACAAAGAAGAAGACTTTTGTGTTGCACGCCTTTTTGTAGCTATTTTTGATTTGACGTCCGGATTTGTGGTTTATTGTGGACTGTCTTGGGGAGAAAACTTATGTGGTTTTTGTTCTCCCTATCTAAGAAAAGTGTTGGAGTTTCCCCTTGTGCAGACCTTGAGTTGGGTAGGAACTAAGTTTGAATCTTTATCGGAAAAGGTTTAGTTGAATATTTGGTTTTCCCTGGTGCATCCATCTTCTATCTTAGAAGTATAAATCTTGAGATTTCTTGAAGAGTTTTGGCTGTCAAAGTTGGAAATTCGAGAGTTGTGCTCTCCTACATTTCTGTTGGAGTTTTGTTTTTCTTCCGTGCCTGGAAAGGAGAAATTGTTTATCAGTGTTCGTTCTTGTTCTGAGTTTGTGTTATCTTTAAAGTTGGGTTGCATCCTGTTCGTCAAGAGTAGGTGGCCTATGAAGGTGTTTAGAAAAGTTTTTGTTTGTGCTATGTAGTATGTAACAATGTGGTTGACGGAATGACGTATTGCTAAGTTAATCTGTGAGTTGAATCGATTCAATGTGATCGTTATCTTTAGATTGAGCATAAATAGACTACTAATGTTGTAGTTTACTCTATAGCGAGAATGATTAAATGTGTTAATGTACACGCTTAGAATTTGTAGCTTTATGTTAAAAAAAGAGGTAGCACGCTGCTTTTACTTAATGGGAAGATGACCATTGATAGTGTTTAAAGTTTTTTTTTGTTAAACCTTGATGAGTAGTGAGAACATTAAGATGATGTAAACTACTGATATTGTTAAAGAAACTTTGCTGGTTGTTTAAAGATGTTCTAATTTAACGTGTTAATGAAGAAATTTAATCGTGTTGGCTAGTGACTTTAACTTGGGAGTTGATTAGAGTTGCTATTTATGTTGTTGTTGCAAACTGTTAGTGTATTTGGAAGTATGTAGTTGTGTTCCTATAATGCTAGTATCGATGTCAATTGGGAAGGCATAGGTTTTTGTGGTTGTTTTAAGAGCTTTGTGTTGGTTCAACTTATTCAATTTATTTTAAATAGTTAGAGTATGTGGTGTAGTGGTAATTTGTTATAATATATGGATAGGGTAACTGAAAGCAATGCGGTTGTTTTTAGGATTATGCAAATTATTGATATTGATGACTTAGCAGTGGTGGTAATTGTTTAGATTAATTGTTGAAAACCATTATTAAAATGGAAGACATTGTAACATGCTGTGATGGAGTGAACCTTGGATAATTAATATGATGTAGGACTCTATACTTAATGAATGTATATCTTAGAATCATATTTATGAACTTTGTCTTGTGGAGATAATATTTACTTGTTGAAGTCAGTGATTAGTTGAATAAGTTTTGATTGTCAAAAAGTTGACGTAGGGATGGTATAAAATTGATCGGTTGATCATGCTGAAAGATTTGTTGAAATACTATGTTTCAAACTTAGAACATGATGTATTGTGATATGTTGGTCCGTGGGGATCATGTTGAGGTAGTCTTGGTTGGATGTCTTTTTGATAAGCATCATAAACTTTATTTATAAGTGTTGGGAAAGGTAACTAGAGAAAGAATTTGTTATGTAGTTTTTGGTTGAATTATGATGGGGCTTCTCAAGGAGTAAATAGTGAATATTGAAATCTTAAATGGAAAGCGTAGTGGAATACTAGAGATGGTTGTATCTATGCTGAGCCAGTGTTTAAAACCTTTTTGGACTGGTTTGGTTGTTTGCTAGTTTGGTTGAATGCTTTCGGTCAAGGTATTCCTTATGTTGTGTTTCAGAGTTTCCCTAAACTTGTAGTGATTGGTGCCAATCTTCGGTTTTGGCCAATTTGTTTAATTTATGCTATGAGTATGGATTTGCACCCAAAAGTTTTTGAGTGGATCGCGCTCTTTCGCGTTCACACTGAATTATCTTTGGAATCAATATTTAAAGGAAGCAAATAGTCATAGTGGGTTGTGTTGGAAACTCTTGAGTTAAGCACTTAATTTGTAACTCTATTTGACTAGAGTTGGATTTATTTGGAAAATGTGTCGGGTGTTTGCATGTGCTTCAAAAGGTGGATTTCATGAATGTTTCATCAAAGATTTTGTTAGTGAAGTGTTCTCTTTTGGGAATGAGTTTCCCTTTCTCTTTGAGATAATTTGTGGCGGTTGTAGGTGCAGATGCTTGACTTGAGATTTTGATGTTCTCTTCCAAAATGTTGATTTTGGTTGAAATGCAATGTTTTGCAAATTCAGTTTTCAATTGATGTTGGGTTGTGATGCGACGTGGTGTTTTACTGTTAACTATGTTGCCGTCATAGTCGATATGGATTATCGCAATCGTCGATGCTATTTGTGTTTCAATCATGTGATACCGAGGAAGAAGTCTTTTGGTGAATGACTATTCGGTATTGTTGTTACATGATGAATGAATGGTGAAAAGGAACCACGTCATCATTTATAGATATTCAATCATAAAAGAGTCGATGAGCTAGGTCGGTGAGAAAGTCATATATGAAAATATGACTAATCCGGAATGCTCTTGAAGAGTGTGCATTCATGTCATGAATCGAGATTTCCCTTGCTTTCTAGTACGAAAAGAAAGAATGAATAATTTTTGGTATTTTGGCTGTGGTATAGGAGATTTGTGTTTCCTTTGCGATTTGGCTTAGGAAAATAAATGAGTGCTCATTGGATGTTGCCGAATTCTTTTCAAAGTGGTTTTTAGCTCTTTGGGGTTCGAGTTGTTGTATGTGGATCAATGGGGTTCATGGTTTATGGTTGAGTATGCTAAGGATGTATGCTTGGTTGGTTGCGTGAAAAGATTGTGAGGGCGACACCCTCTTGGGAAAAGCACCAATTGTGGTTTGGTAAGGTTCTACGGTCCTAGCTTGGGCTAGGTGCTGGACATTAGTGGTATAAGGGTGGATTATGATGGAGGTTGTTAATGTCGTGGTTCAGTTTTGTATTAAGAGTATCGATGGGTGGTAGAGAAGATGAAGGTAATTCAGAGATAAATGCCCTGTCGTGAGCAATTGTCTTAGCTAGTTGTCTCTGGGTATGAGATTTGCCTGGGAGTGGATGGAATGAAATGTTAGTGTGATTGCGTATCGGAAGGGCAGATATGCCATAGTGAGTCATTTCTTTCGGTGGCATTTCTCGGGAATGGTCCGCTCGGTTTAAAGGGCGCCCAATTGCAAGAGTTGAGAACCAGTGTTTTATTGGTTCTTGATTGGTATTTGGTGGTAGCGTTGTAGTTTGCGATAACTGTATGAAATGATTGATGTGAGGTTTTGGGCATATTTAGTATTTTCAATTGAGCCCTTTAGCGGGTGAAATCAAGGATTTCGGTTGGGGAATTGGAAGTAAAAGTGGAACCGTGAGAGGCTGCACTTAGTTGAGATAAATTAACTCTTTCTTGCTAAGTGTACACTACTACAAAACTGCACATAGGAGACACCCTATCAGTGGCGGTTTGTTCGGAACCGCCACTAATAGGATTATTAGTAGCGGTTTTTCAGTTGAAACCGGTGCCAGGATAATCAGTGGCGGTTTTTATTCCAAACCGCCACAGATAATGGACTATCCGTGGCGGTTTGTAGTTAGAACCGCCACAAATACTTCGAGCACTATCAGTGGTGGTTATACCCACAAACCGCCACTGATAGTCCATTGTCTGTAGCGGTTCGGAATAAAAACCGCCACTGATACTTGACGACTATTTGTGGCGGTTCA
Source organism: Rhipidocladum racemiflorum (assembly GCA_036346355.1). Taxonomy (NCBI): domain Eukaryota; kingdom Viridiplantae; phylum Streptophyta; class Magnoliopsida; order Poales; family Poaceae; genus Rhipidocladum; species Rhipidocladum racemiflorum. The sequence goes on from CM070571.1 coordinate 31,639,426, forward strand.
AAGTAAAAACCGTCACTGATAATGGGCGTATCTATGGCGGTTTTAGTTGAGAACCGTCGCAGATACTGCTATCTGTGGTGGTTTGAGTTTAGAACTGCCACAAATAATATTCCCTATAAATACTAGTCGCTACAGCACTCTACAGGAGCTCGTGGTCATCTTCCTCCACGAGAAAAAAAGCAAAGTTCCAAGATTTGAGATTTTGTTTGCAAGGAATCTTGAGCTTTTACTTCTTAGGATTGTTCCAAGGTGAGTAATTTGTTCTCCTCTCTTCATTTGTGGTGATGTAGTTGCAATTTAATGTTTAGATCTAGTTTATTTAGGATTGTCCTCTCTTCAATTGCAAAGCTTAGATTCAATTTTTTGCTATTTAGCTAGCATTGTGTAGACTAATTTATCTAGATGATGAATTTATTACCTTGCTCCATTATATTAATTGTTGTCTACCTTTTTTAGATGACAAATTATGGCAAGCATATATTAAATTTATTTAAGATTGTCCTCTCTTCAATTGCAAAGCTTAGATTCAATTTTTTGTTATTTACGTAGCATTCTGTAGATTAATTTATCTAGATGATGAATTTATTACCTTGCTCCATTAGATTAATTGATGTCTACCTTTTTTAGATGAGAAATTATGGCAAGCATATATTAAATTTATTTAATTAAGATTGTTGGATATTAATAAACATTAAATTTAATTAATAATCTAGCTCCTTGAAAGGATAAATGTAATTTTGGCTATGCATAGTACTTAAGATTTGTTTCTAATTACCATTAATTTTCTTACCGTTAATGCATGCATATACATCTTGCTCCATTAGTGACTATTGTTAGCTCATTTTTATCAGTGATGGTTTAATTAAGGTTCTACTCTCTTCAAATGCAAAGTTAATATTTAATTTATATTTTTGTTACCTAGCATTTTATAGATTAATTTATGTGTAGATGATGAAATTACTACCTTGCTCTATCAGTGGATATTGGATATTTATATGTAGGTTATTAGATAGTAACAAATATTAAATTTTAGTTAATATGGTAGATGGGTGATCATGATGGCTTTATCAGTGGATATTGGATTAATGATTTATGTAATTAAGATTATTGCATATTAATAATTGTTACATTAATTAATTGTAGATGGATCGGAGATGGATGTACAATGCGAACCGTTACAGTCGAGAATACATCGACGGTGTATCTGCTTTTCTAAGAGCAGCCGAGGAGAACAAATTGCAAAAGAAGACGGAGTACATACATTGTACATGCATTGATTGCAGGAATGAGAAGATGTTTTCGGACAAAGACCATATCCACTTGCACTTGATTCGAAGGGGCTTTGTACCTAGCTATACATGTTGGACAAGGCACGGTGAAAAGGAGATCATACTTCAATGTGATAATGTCGACGACGACGGAGCCGACAGTATGGCAGCTGACATCGGTTATGGATCTGATGAGGATAGGGTGGCCGTTGATGATGACAATAATCTGGCTCAAATGTTGCGCGATGCAGAAGGAAACTACACTAGTCAGAGAGAGTTTAATCAATTCAAGGGTTTGATGGAGAACTCGAAGAAACCTTTGTTCCCGGGTTGCAAGGAGGAATACACAAAGTTGCACACCATGCTTTCACTGCTGAAATTGAAGGCAGGCAATGGCTGGTCCGACAAGAGTTTCACAGCGTTGCTACATCTCTTAGCGGACATGCTTCCAGAGGAAAACGTGTTGCCTAAGACCACGTATTTTGCCAAGAAGGTTGTTTGTCCCTTGGGATTGGAAGTAGAAAGAATACATGCGTGTCCAAACGACTGTATACTCTATCGCAAAGACTATGCAGACACGCATGTATGTCCGGTGTGCAAAGCATCGCGATACAAGCGTAAGGGCGAGGGCAGCGAAGGCATACATGTGAAGAAAGGAGCTCCCGCTAAAGTGGTGTGGTATTTGCCAGTAATACCTCGTCTGAAGCATTTATTTGCAAATAAAAAGCATGCCAAGCTGATGCGATGGCACTCGGAAGAGCGTAAGAGGGATGGAAAGCTGAGACACCCAGCTGATTCTGCCCAGTGGAGAACCATCGATAGGCTCTTCAGGGAGAACTTCGGAAATGAGCCGAGGAATATAAGGTTTGGGTTGAGTACAGATGGAATGAATCCTTTTGGTAACATGAGCAGCATTCACAGCACTTGGCCTGTGACTCTTTGTATGTACAACCTTCCTCCTTGGTTATGCATGAAGCGAAAGTACATTATGATGTCGCTGCTTATCCAAGGTCCGAGACAACCTGGCAATGATATTGATGTGTACCTACAACCATTGGTGGAAGATCTTGTGCTACTGTGGAACGAAGGTGTACAGGTTTGGGATGAGTACAAACGGGAGTACTTCACTCTACGCGCATTGTTGTTCTGCACCATCAATGATTTTCCAGCCCTAGGTAACCTGTCTGGCCATACTATAAAAGGAGCTAAAGCCTGCCCCCAATGTCTGGATGAAACTAGTAGTGTGTGGCTTAACAACTCAAGGAAAACATTCTACATGCGTCACCGCCGGTTCCTTCGAAGGAATCATCCGTATCGCAATATGAAAAAACAATTCGACGGTACAAAGGAGAACGGTTCAGCTCCAAGGCCTCTTCATGGGGAAGAGGTATATGACATGGTTAAGGATATTAATGTTGTACTTGGAAAAGGGGGTACTAATAATACATCGAGGTCCCGTACTGAGAAAACCACGTGGAAGAAGAGATCCTTATTTTGGGACTTGCCCTATTGGAAGGACTTAGAAGTTCGACACTGCATCGACATCATGCATGTTGAGAAGAATGTATGTGACAGCGTGCTTGGTCTTTTACTGAATATTCCTAGCAAAATAAAGGATGGACTCAAGGCACGAAGAGACCTAGAAGATATGAAAATCAGAGCCGAGCTACATCCTTAAGACACCGCGAAAGGCCGACTTTACCTTCCCCCAGCATGCTACACTCTATCCAAGAAAGAGAAAACAGACCTCTGCAAGTCCTTGCATGGTGTGAAAGCTCCGTCCGGTTACTCCGCAAACATCAAGAAACTGGTATCGATGAAAGATTTGAAGTTAACTGGCATGAAGTCTCATGATTGTCACGTGATGATGACACAAATGCTCCCTATTGCAATTAGAGGTATTTTGCCTGACAAGGTCTGAAAGGTAATCATGAGGTTGTGTTTCTTCTTGAACACAATTTCACAGAAGGTTATTGATCCCGTTGGACTTTATGATCTGCAGGCTGATGTGATCAAGACTCTGTGTCAGCTAGAGATGTATTTTCCTCCATCATTTTTCGATATCATGGTTCATCTCATTGTTCACCTTGTGAATGAGATAAATATTTGTGGCCCAGTATTCTTGCATCAGATGTACCCGTTCGAAAGGTATATGGGTGTTCTAAAGAAATATATACGTAATCGATCTCGGCCGGAAGGTTCCATTGTAGAAGGTTATGCAACTAAGGAGGTTATTGAGTTCTGCGTTGATTACATGGATGAGGTTGAACCAGTAGGAGTGCCTGTATCACACCATGAGGGGAGGCTAGCTGGGAAAGGAGCAATAGGAAAGAAATCCACAAATTCTTACGACCATTTTTTGTTCGAACACGCTCATTTCACAGTCTTGCAATAGTCAGTTGAGGTGTCCCCATATATGGACATTCACAAGGATAAGCTACGGAGGGAAAATCGTGGACGATCAGAGGTTTGGATAACAAAAGAGCACAATCGTTTGTTCAATCATTGGTTCAAGGAGCACATGTCTGGTGAAGAAATGAGTGTTACATTGAGGTGGTTGGCAAAAGGGCCATCAGGTACAATCGTGACATGGCAAGGATACGACATAAATGAATATACATTTTACATGAGAGCTCAGGATAGCAAAAGAACATATCAAAATAGTGGTGTCCGTATAGATGCCTACGACAACACAAGTAGTAAGAAGAGCAACATCTATGGGTTTATAGAGGAGATTTGGGAGCTCGACTACTGCATTTTCAAGATCCCAGTGTTTCGGTGTCGTTGGGTCCAACTCCCAAAGGGTGTCAAGGTGGACAAGTACGGTTTCACTACTGTGGACATCGAACAAGTGGAATATAGAGACGAACCATTCGTACTTGCGAAGCAAGTAGCACAAGTCTTCTATGTAATCGACCCGACAGATAAGAAGCACCATGTAGTTCTACAAGGAAAACGAAGGATCGTCGGAGTTGAGAATGTCGTGGATGAGGAAGAGTACAACCAGTTTGATGAGCTGCCTCCTTTTGTAGATGGTAACATCAGGCTCGACGAAGAAACCACTCAGGAAGCTACCTATCATCGCGATGATCATGAAGAAGGCCAAATTGTGAAAGAAAATAATTAGCTAGGAGTAATGGCAAAATGTGTGTATTTATGTGGGGTAATAGAAGTGTAATGTCAAAATTATGCATTTATGTGGAGTAATGTCAAAACTGTGTGTATTTATGTGGGGTAATAGAAATGTAATGTGTAGGCAGTAGTTAATATATATGATAGGGATAATAATATATTGTGTTAGAAATACATTAATACATAGGTTTTTATTAATAGGATATTTGAAAAAAAATTAATACATAGGTTTTTATTAATAGGATATTTGAAAAAATACATTAATACGTAGGTTTTTATTAAAAGGATATCTGAAAAATACATTAATACATAGGTTTTATTAAAAGGATATCTAAAAAATACATTAATACATAGGTTTTACTAAAAGTATATCTGAAAAAGAGTATCAGTGGCGGTTTTTAATACAAACCGCCACTGATGATCGTTATCAGTGGTGGTTTTTAATTAAAACCACCACTGATATGAATTTTCAGTGGCGGTTTTAATTTCAAACCGCCACTGATAACTATCCTTATATATCCCGTAACCGGTAGAGCTCGGCAGCGACTAAGTCCTAACCCTAAGTCCCTGCGGCTGCCTCCTCCTGGTGCCCCTCGACGCCGCCACCGTTCCAGTCCAGCGCCGTCCTCGCCCCCGTCCGACCCCGTCGGCCACCCCCACGCCCTCCCTCTCTGGCCCCGTCTCCTCCCGGTGCCCTTGCCCGGCCCCGTCTCCTCCCAGTGCCCCTCGACTCCGCCGCCGTTCTAGTGGAGCGCCGTCCTCGCCCCCGCCCGGCCCCGTCGGCCACCCCCGCGTGCCCCCGTCCGGCCCCGTCTTCACCCCCGTCGGCAGCCACTGAGTATTGGTAGCTAGGGTTCTATGTGATTCTTGATGCCATTACTTATAAGTCGCCTCCCTACTCGAACTTGGCTGTGCTGTGCTGTGTGTTGTGCTATGATGCTTAGATATGTTCACACATTGCTCTGTGAAGATTGGGACAATGAGATCATATTGTGACAATCTAGCTACCTACTTGACTTAGTTGAATTGTTCTGCCAATTGAACCTTCGCCTAGCTAATTGACTTAGTTGAGATATATTGCTCTGTGAAGATTGGGACAGTGAGATCATATCGTGACAATCTAGCTACCTACTTGACTTAGTTGAATTGTTCTGCCAATTGAACCTTTGCCTAGCTAATTGACTTAGTTGAGATATATTGCTCTGTGAAGATTGGGACAGTGAGATCATATTGTCACAATCTAGCTACCTACTTGACTTAGTTGAATTGTTTTGCCAATTGAACCTTTGCCTAGCTAATTTACTTGGTCAGAAACTTTTAGAATTCCCTGTTTCAGATCATAGACCGAGTTATTCGGTGTCATAACAATAGTTTTATGCTTGTTGTTCTATGAACTAATTGCTCCTTTCATGGTCTCCTCTTGCTGTTGAAATGCTCAATGTAATCATTGCTTCAAATGTCTATAATGCTATATGATCTTACACATGTTGATGAAATGATAATGCTTTTATATACATCATATGGCTGTCAGTTTGTCATCTTTTTCGGATGGACTCTACGTGCTTTGTTTAGCTACAATCGAATGCTTGATTGGGTGGTTTTAGATATTACGGATTTTGGTGTTCTATGAACTATTGCTCCTTTCATGGTCTCCTCTTTATGTCAAACTTTATATATGTTCTGATAGCTTCATAATTAACATAGAATTGAAGTAAATCTTCTTTGGTAAGTTGAGAAACTAGGTCAAATAGATATGCTAGGAGGATTGTCACAGTATAATCTATGATCCTTTGTGCCCTACTGGCGAGGATGGCTAACCTTTGGTTAAGTAACCCGTCATCTGAGAGAAAAACAGTATCAAATCCAATTTGTCATTGCCATCTAGTTGTTTCTTTAATTATGGCCGATTGCAATGAAATGATGTCATTAATTAAAATTTTTAACCTTTATCTTCTCCGCACAATAAGACCTCGATTAATAAATTTGCTTTGAAAATGTAGTTCTTATGGAGCCTGAGTCCCAGCCCTAGCCTATAACGGATGAGACTACCAACCCGAGCCCTAGCCTGAGCCAAAGCCCGAGCAGATACCTTATCATGGATCCAACCACCGAAGATGCCGAGGCCTCCACCGCTGCCGGAGATGCTGATGCTGCCGTTGCAAGACGTCGAGGCCGAGGGAAAACTAAGAAGCCTGAAGGCCGGCATACCATCTCGCTGGTCTCAAATGCTAGAGCCCCTCTTCAACTAGAAAAAATAGCTGCAAAATATAGGTCAACATGCGGGTACATCGTAAGGGATAAAGTGGCAATCACCTATTTGGATTGGCACAAAGTGCCCCACGCCATTAAAATGGATCTATGGACAGAGCTAAAAGAATCCTTTGAATTCCCCGAAGATGCCGAAAAACTCGTGCATTGCAATGCGTTGATGACCATGGATGTGGCATGGAGGAACTTCAAGTCGAGGCTGAATACAAACTATGTGAAGAAAAATCGGTCAGCCATCGGAGATTATCCTAAATTAGAGCTATATTGGGATGAATTTGTTGCGATGAAGCAAGATGAAGCAGCAAAGAAGTCCAGTGAGGACCACAGAGACATCGCAAGGAAGAACATCCACCCCCACAGACTAGGCACGAGTGGGTATGCGGGTAAAATTCCTCAGTGGCAGAGGGAAGAATTAGATGCAGTCCAATCGACTGGCACAAGTCCCTTGGCTGGACTACCAGACCGAGTTAAGCACTACGTGCTAGCAAGGGCATCTATCATGTCTGGTGGGGGCTTAACATTCAAAAGCAGCAGTGACGAAGCAATCTCGCAAAGAATTCAGGAGCTGCATGTCGAGTCCACCCAAGGAACCTTTCACGCAGATAGGGAGAAGGACGAACTAACAGCGGCCTTGGGAAATAAAGAGCACACTGGTCGGACACGAGGAGTTGGGGTCAAGGTTCCTTGGAAGATAGGTTTCCCAGAGCATGAGGACTCTTACAGGAGTCGCAAGAGAGCCAAAGAAGAACGTGCGGAACGGGATTTGGAACTGATGAAGGAAAAGGTGCTTCGAGAATTACAAGGCACCATAGCACAACAAGTTTAGCAAAAAGTACAAGAAGCCATGAGCCAGTCGCAAAGCCACGATGTTGTTCTCGCCAGCCCTATGAATCGTCGTAGCAGTTGCACGTCCACACCATTGGTACAACCGGATAACACCCATTATCCTGTGGACGACATACAAGACCCCACACCCTGCCAGCTCAACGTGCCTATCATCAACATATCTTTACAAGCTGGTAAAGGAATAGCTTATCCATATCAAGAAGGGGGTGTTTTGCACAACTCTCCAATAGCCCCAGGTTATGCAAAGGTCCAGGTGGACACGCTACTTCCACAGTTTGCCGACATCAGGCTGGAAATACCCTCCAACGATGAGGTTACAACTCTAGGGAGTGCCGTCCACACATTCATCCAGTGGTGCAAGCGTGACATCGTATTTGACCTTGTAGTGCCAACCTCTCCTGCAGTAGAACTCACCCAAATTCATCATTTTTCGAATTAAAACAAATCCACAAATTCAAATAAATCATTTGAGGCAATAAAAATACCAAAAAAATCTAGAAAATATTTTGAGACATTTTGAACTCAAATAAAATATTTGGAACAAAACTTTATATAAACTTTTCCAAATAATTAACTAATTTAAAGAATAGGCTTAATTCAAATTAATTCCAAATAAATCCAATAAATAGCAAACGAGCTCTGAAAAATCTCAAAAATTACAAAAAAATTCCTTAGAGCACAAGGAACCCAAATAAGACTCAATTTGTTTTATTTGAAATATAAAATAGTCAAATTAAATTGTTTTAGCTTTTAAAAATTCAAATCAAGTTTTAATAACGCGAGAAAATCATCGGAAATTTTTGGGAAGATGAATTAAACAAAAAAATTTTGAAAACCCAAATTTTGGGATGTTACAGCTAAGTAAGTTACATTTGTCTTAGCGTGTGATATCTCAAGGTGATAGTCACATAGGGGTGTGGTTACGAGTGAGGATGTGGTGTATTGTGGTCTCACATCGGTCCAACGGTATGTCAGTCCTATACTTCGGCTCTGTTGAGGGAAGGGATAGTGAAGGCAATACTGGAGAGGTTCATGTGTTGGGATGAAAGTTTCTGAAAGACATTGTTATGTTTACTCATTCGCATACTCTTGTATGGCGGGTCACGGTAGACGTGGTGAGTTGATTAATTATATCTTGTGGGTAAAGTGTATAACCTCCGCAGAGTGTTTGTCAAACTTATTTGAATAGCCATATATGTGGTATTAGACAATACTCAAGAATTATAGTCAAGGGTTAGATTTTGGAAAATAAAACTTAAAAATGAGAGGTCGTGCGACTATGGAAATATTGATGAAATTAGTTAGGTTGTGTGCCACTGATTGTTGGAAAATAAATGAGAAAGTTACCTAGTAATAATATTTGATTTACGATCATTTCAATCTATACATGTTAATCATTCATAAATGTTGCTTTGTGCAAAATAACCACTTCAGCCATTCACATGGAATAAGTCGTGCATGCAGTTAATAGACTTGCATTCTGTGCATAACTTGCTAAGTACTTTATGTACTCACCCTCTTGCAACACCCAACTCATCAGTTGAGGAGGAGTCTACACCAGCTCACGAGGAGGAGTGAAATCATGTGATGAAAAATTGGCTTGGTGATGAATTTGGTATTACAAAGTGGTTGTGCTCATGTCATGTGTGGTGCTTGTGCATGTGTTGACCAATTTGATCAATTGGCATGCTTGTGATATGGTTTAGTTGTGTTTCGGAAAAACAGAGATCTTTATGTTTGCGTCGGACCAAATATTTCAGTTCGCCGTGAAATTTTTTTTTTCGCATTTGCGCTAGACCAATTTCATAGTCCGCGTGAACGTGGTTTTGAGGGAATTGCGTCAGACCAAGTTTCTTGAAAACAGAAAGTTTTACATGTACGCCGGACCAAATTTTTGGTCCGTCGTGAACGGCGTTTTAAGTTATGATTTCTTTTGTGCTGGACCGTTTTTCGCATTTGTGCCGGACCAAACTTTTCGGTCCGCCGTGAATATGAATTTGAGACTTGTTGCGCTAGACCAAATTGGCAAATGCTTGTTTACGCCGGACCACTTTTGTTTCGGTCCGTCGTGAATGATTTTTTCAAGAGTTGATTTCGCATGTGCGCCGGACCAAATTTTTGGTCCGTAGTGAACGTCATTTTGAGGTCTGATTTCGTATATGCGCTGGACTGATTTTTACAAAAAAAAATAGTAAGTTTTGCATGTACGCCGAACCAAATTTCTTTCGTCCGCCGTGAACGTGATTTTGAGGGCTTTGCGCCGGATCGTTTTCTTTTGAAACCGAGCGTGGCACATGTACGCCGGACCAATTTTTCGATCTGTCGTGAGTGACGCCGGACCAAAGTTTCGGTCCGGCGTGATGTGATTTTCTAGGGTTTAGTCCCTGTGTGCGCCGGACCAAGAGTTTGGTCCAACGTGAACGTGATGTGCTCGGGTTAGGTTTTGCAACTTTGATACTGAGTTGATTTGTATGCAATGCTCGTGTGAGTAGTTGCATGGACTAATGTTGAGTCAAGTCACGAACTTGTGCTCGGAATTTTTGTGGTTTGTTCATGTGCAGGTGTTGCTCGAAGGCGAACGTTGTCGATGACGGGATCAGAAATAGGTTCATGAAGGAACTGAGGTTCGGGACTAGATTCAGGGAGAAATTGAGGTTCTAGTGGTCAAGGATGTCATGCGAGACATTCGGGCGAGAGAACAGTGCACATGGAGGCTGGTTAGTCACGTGAGTATGGCAGGTGAGCCATACGCGTGCAGAGTTGTAATCGTTTGGGGTAGCTTGCATGTATTGGGCCATGTTGGACCAAGTGGACATGCATGCGTACTCTATTAGGTTTGCCTATTATAAATAGGGGGAGGTGTCCCCTGTTTATGAGCGTGCAATAGAGCAAAGCGCAGGAAACAATCTTGTGTGCTATGTTTTAGGGTTTGTACTCTTATGATGGGAGTACTTTAGACAAAAAGAAATAAAGATCAATTCCTTTCAGATCCTTTGCGTGCTACAGTAATCTCGAGCTACAATGCACACGTTGCTACAGTATTCTCTGTTTTGGGTGTTCGTTTGCTCATCTGTTCTGGCTCTAGATTGGTTCTTTGTCTACTTTGATTCTTTGAGTTCCATCGATTTGATCCATCCAAAACCTTTCTAGGGATTTGATTTAGAGTTCCTCAAAGTTTTGTTGGTTAGTCTTTTGAAGATTTTGTTTAATCACGAAATTGATGTTAGACCAATTCTCGTCATATTCTGTCACAACAAGCTTGCGAGATTCATAACTTTTGATCCGTAAGTCCGATCGAGCTGATTCTTTTTCTGTTAGATTCATATTGGAACCTAGTTTCTTGTGTTCAAATATCAGATCAATCTGATGATCGAATCTCCGGGAATTCGCGTTTTACCAAATATCTATTAATCAATTTTTGCTGAATACAAGGCGATTCTTTGGTTCCAATTTGGGGTGATTTTTTAGTAGATCTAAAATTTGGATTTAGCTTCCACACAATCATTCACCCCCTCTCTGATTGCTATATTCGTATATATCGATCCTACATGGAGTTTTAGGAGGAGATGGTTAATTAGGATGCGAGCCTTGTTAGTTGCTTGTGGCAAACTGATGGGTTACTACGAGTCTTCTTTTTCCCTGTTGTTTTCTTTATTTTTTATTATTATTTGCCATGCATGGCATATTATTGTAAGTTGACCATAAGGTCAACCAAATAGGTTATATTAATAGAAGAAGTCTTTATTTATTATTCAATTGTGTATGATTGTCCATAGCATTGAATACATAGAGGGTACGGATTTGCACATTTGGGTCCCAACAATTGCCCTGGTCTAGTATTTGCTGCAATTCAGGGCAAGCTCAGCAAATTTCCCCTTTGTGATGTTTGACATATCATATGTTATACTTATGAAAAAGTAAATTTTACTGCTAGTAAAATCAATATATTGCATGCTCAATCATGAATCAATAAATATTGGTCTATGTCTATTCAATAGGTAATTATCTAAAATTTTCTAGAATTTTCCTAGCTTTTTTCATAATTTTTACCTAATTATTGAGCAATTTTCAAAATTACCAAAATAACAGAAAAAAAAAACAGCACATGTATAAACATGAAATTATGCTAGGAAGGTAAACTCAATGATATGGAGCTTCAAATGTATACTATGTCTAAGGTTTAACAATTTGGGAAGCCCATATAAGTAGAAATTCAGTTTCTAGGATTTAACTTAAATTTTTAGAATTTATTAATTATTTTTTGGGATTATTAAAAACTTTAGGGTCTAGAATGTAAAAAAATTTATCCCAATAAATTTATGTAATTACATGAAACTTTAGAGTCTTTTTTCGCAAAATTTACCAAAGCCGCAAAATATTACATAATTAACTAAAATTTTAAGGGTTAAAACAAAAAAATAATGTGGCCCACATAAACCAACCTTCGAGTCGAAATTAAATGGATCATCTGGCGCATCGTACTCCTAAATCTAAGTAGGCTGGCCCACGACAGCCCAACAAGGACCGAGCGGCTGCCGCGGCGCTATCCGTTTTGGCCAGGAAAAATGATGGCCGGTGCGATGTTAGATGCGACGCATGATGGCAGCTCAGCGGGAGTTCCGAGCGGCTGGCGTTGCTTCGGGTGGCACGACGGCTGGTGTAGCTTCAGGCAGCGTAGCGCACGGCGGTTGGCGGGCACTGCTTCGGGCTGTAATGCTTAGTGGGAATAGCGACGGTGGGTCAAGGCACACGATGGTGCTACTTGACGGGAACTCGAGGCTGCTGTTAGACAACCTCGCTATCGAATAGTCCGGGGTTGCCTAATAGATCTCAAGTGGAGAACAGAGAGAGAGGGCGAGAGACACAATATGAGGAGGAACGGGCCTGCTTTATTATTCTGTATGCTTGTGTCCAATGGGGTGACCCCCTGCCTCCTATATATAGCGGTTCTGCTTAGAGATAAGGAAGAGTCCATATCGGATACGAATCCGTTTCCTAACAGGATACGAATCCGTTTCCTAACACTCCCCTTGACTCTTCAACTGCGAGATGCATATGCCTCATTAAAACTCCATAAAAACCCAAGTGGGAAAAATAATTGGAGAAAGAGTACATAGCACACGCTGTCGTGTTGCACGGATTGCCTCATCAAAAACCTTATGTAAGAAAACTTCAATGAAAAACTTACTTAAGGAAAAGAGTACAATCCACCCAAACTTCAATGTTAATCTTCAAGATTTACGTTGGGTACTCAAACTTCATGTTTGAGATTTATGTAGGAGTATGTGAAAAATCTCCCCTGAAATATGCACTTCTCTAAGCCTCATCATCCCGATTCCTCTAATACATCTTTCAAAGGAAGATGCCGAGTGACTTAGTGAATAAATCTGCGAGATTTTCACACGACTTAGTATGCAAGATCTTTATCTCGCTCATCTTATGCATTTCATGAGCATAAAAGAACTTGGGGTTGATATGCTTTGTAAGGTTACTCTTCACATATCCCATTTGTACTTGTGCAACACAAGCTGCATTATCTTCATAGATAATAGTGGGGTTTGTTCCATGTTCGCACCACATGACTTCTCGGATGTGGTGAACCATTCTTCAAGCCATGCACATTCCCGAGAGGCTTCATACAATGCAATGATTTCTCGAGTGGTTAGTCGATGTCGAGACAAGAGTCCGCTAGACGACTTCCAAGAAATTGCTGTTCTACCGCAAAGGAAAACATACCCGCTTGTGACTTGCCAAGATGCGGGTCCGATAGGTACTCAGCCGTCGGGCGTAGCCAACTAAATTTAATTCATTGTTTCTTCAGAAACAAGCCGAGGTCTTTGCTTCCTTGAAGGTAACGGAAGATGTCCTTCACCCTTTCCAATGCCTTCTCGTGGGTTCTCAGACTGCATCAGCGCTAGCAAATTCACTGGCTAACGCAATGTCCGCCTAGTGCTATTCGCAAGGTACATGAGCGCTCCAATTGCACTCAAGTATGGGAATTCCGCTCCCGTGACTTCCTCCTCTTCTTTAGGCCTGTACGGGTCTAGGTCTGCCTTGGAGTGACCTTCCGAGCCATTGGGGTCTTTGCGGGGTATGCCTTTTCAAAGCCAAATCTCTCCAACACTTTCTGCGTGTAGGATGCTTGGTGTACCAAGATTCCGCCTTGGACATGTTCAAGCCGCAAGCCTAAACAGAACTTGGTTTTACCCAAGTCTTTCATTTCAAACTCAGATTTCAAGTATGTGCATGCTTCTTCAATTTCTTCATCCGTCCCAATGATGTTCAAGTCATCTACATAGACGGAGATTATACAAAATCCATTCGTGGATCGTTGTATAAATACACATGGACAATCTTCATTGTTCGTGTAGCCTTTCTTGCAAAGAAAATCACTTAAGCGATTGTACCACATTCTTCCCGATCGTTTCAAATTTACATACAGATTTCTCCAATTTCACATCGTATAGGTTTCTGCTTGCTCTGTCTTGGTTCGGGATAGGGATACCTTCCAGATTTTCATGTATATCTCCTAATCCAAGTTTCCATACAAATATGCTAGTGACAACATCCATTAGCTTCATTTTCAACTTCAAGTTGATCGCCATTGAGATCAAGTATCTAAAGGTAATTCCGCCCATGACCGGAGAATAGGTTTCTTCATAATCAACCCCAGGACGTTGAGTGAAACCTTGAGCGACAAGCCTTGCCTTGTACCTTACAACTTCATTGTTTTCGCTTTCTCTTGCGAACAAAAACCCATTTGTGACCTACGGGTTTATATGGGGAGGCGTATGCACACAGGCCCAAACACCTTTCTTTTGTTCGTAGAGACTAACTCTGCGGTGATTGCCTTCTTCCAATCTTCCCAATCGAGCCTTTTCTTGCACTCTGCGAGAGATGCGGGCTCGATCATGATTAATGATCGTGGGCAATCTTCTTTGCAAAGTATGCATCGACATTGGTCGTTGCTCTATTCATTGATTCTCCCGTTATTACAAAGTTTATGGCCATTTCATCATGGGGTGCTTCGTGCACTTCTACTTGCTCTTCATTGCTATTTCCCATTCCAGGAGCAAGTTCCTTTAGTTTTTCTCCGCCAATGTGTGCGCACACATTATTTCCGTGCTTCTTCCAATGGAAGGTTCAGATCTGGAATTGCCTTTTCCACAGGCTTCTTTCCAAAGGCCAGTCTCAACTGGCTCCCCTTCTTGCTTTGGGGCACTTTTGTGATTGGTCGTGGTAAGTCCTCTCGCCCGCTTTTCCCAGACGCCTCCGGTACTTTGGGTTTGAGAAGCCGGATCTCCTGCTCTTTTCTTTGAGGCCTCTGAGCGGGATGAGGGATACCTTCGCTTTCTTTGGTATTTCCACCCTCTCTGTGCATTTCTTGCTGGTACATGCGACTTAACCACGCTCTTGAGATCACAAAATGATCAGCAGTTCATTTGCTAAATTCTCGCAAATCAATTATCTTCTCGACTTCTTGATTTGCTTCATTAGTGCGAGGGTCATGTGCGGGATCCCAAGTGGAATGCCATACTATTTCTCGGCATTTTTCATCCAATGGTTGATTCTTCCCCTAATGACGGAAATGGTCCTCGTCAAAAGATGCAATCAGCGAATCGGTGTGTGTAAGTCTCCAATATGGGTTCCAAATACCTGATTATGGATGCACTCTCATAACCAACGATATCCTGCACTTGCGGAGAGGGCCCATTGCAGTCCATTGTGGGGGTGGTATAGGTACATATACCATACAACCAAATTTTCTAAGATGGGAAATCTTCGATGACCCCTTGCACTAATTGCATTGGTGAATGGATGTTGTAGGCCGATGGTCTATAATTGATGAGTCTTTGCTGCGTGCAGATCGCGTGTCCCCAACAAGTGTTGGGCAAGTTACAACTCTGCAAGAGCGGTCGGCAATGAACTTAATCCTCTTTATTAGTGCTTCACTAGCCCATTTTGCGTATGGACGTGCGGTACAGAGTGCTCAACAGCTTATTCCCGCTGTGCAATAATCATCAAATGCCTTGAAGTAAATTCACGGCATTGTCCATTCGAATGGACTTCACGCGATGATCGTGAAAAGCATTCTTAATTCGATGATCTGCGAGATCGGTTTTGCGAATGCATGATTCCTTGTTGACAAAGAAACATGTATGCGACCATTTCGAGGAAGCATCAATGAGCACCATAAAGTATCGAAACGGCCTCGACAAGGGCTGAATCGACCGCAAATATCCCCTGAATGCGTTCAGAATGCAGGATTTCATGTTGCACTTTCATAACAGAGGGTCTAGTTATTAATTTCCGGTGGCACATGCATGGCACACAAAATCTTCGTGATTCGGGAAATTCTTAACATTAATGCCATGACCTTGTGAGTTGTTAACTATATTTCTCATCAATCTAAGACCAGGATGACCTAATCTACAATGCCATAAAGCAAATAATTCAGAGCTTCTAAAGACAGTCTTCAAAGAAGTATACCTTTGCGTGTGCATTGATTTTCGTGTAGTACAACCTGATTCATATGAGGGACATTTTTCTAGTACCATCTTTCCATATTCCGCGTGCTTCACAATGCACAAGTGTTCTTTGCCATTTTCTTCATTGGTTTCTACGTGAAACCCATTGGCGCGGATATCTTTGAAACTTAAGAGAGTGCGGGTTGATTCAGGGTACAAGAGGGCTTCTTCAATTACCAAAGTTGTACCCATTGGCAATATAATTGTGGCTCTTCCTGAGCCTATTATATGCGTATCGCTTCCTGCGATAGTCGTAATCCTTCCAGCGTTCTTCGTGATCGTCTGGAAGTATTTCGACTCTCTTAAGATGGTATTTGTTGTGCCACTATCAACAATGCATATTTCCTCCATTGGGCGCTACACGATTTCTTTCAATCTTTCTCCGGGTAGAGCTTCGTGCTGATAACGTGTTAGACAACCTCGCTATCGAATAGTCCGGGGTTGCCTAATAGATCTCAAGTGGAGAACAGAGAGAGAGGGCGAGAGACACAATATGAGGAGGAACGGGCCTGCTTTATTATTCTGTATGCTTGTGTCCAATGGGGTGACCCCCTGCCTCCTATATATAGCGGTTCTGCTTAGAGATAAGGAAGAGTCCATATCGGATACGAATCCGTTTCCTAACAGGATACGAATCCGTTTCCTAACAGCTGCAAGCCTGGTCTACACATTGGACACGGTAGTGCCCGACAGGATCGGATCTGGGTCCCGATGGGGTGCAGTAGAGGTGGGCGTCTAGCCGAGCCGAGCTGGTCTGGTACAAGTTTATCGTGCTTCATGTCTGAACTGTATTCGGCAGCGACTGCCCATCGTGCCAGCCGTGCTGGGCCATGCTGACCCGGCTCGCTTTTGGCGAGCCCAGGCACAGCCCATTTGCGCTTCGTGCCTACTTCGTGTTATGCCAGCCCAGGCCCAGCCCATTTGCATTATTGCGACGAGAGAAAAAGAGCCGAAGACGCACGAAGCTGAGGCAGTAGACACAAATATTAGAAAAAAAAAGAACTATATTTTATTTATTCTTGACCGCTGCTCCCCTCTCTCTCAGTTGTTGTCTCTCTCGCGCACGGGCGCGAGCGGGTGCGGTCAACCTCGGGCGATGGCCTGTGCGAGTTGCGACGGGACGGCATAGCAAGGCCACCGCCGTCTTCCTCCTTGACACGGCGACCACGGCCAGGTAAGCCCCCCTCCACCTTCCCCTCCGGCCTCCACTACGATGTCACCTCCTCCCTCCCCCTCCCCCCTCCTTGCTCCTCTCCCTGCCACTGGCCGTGTGCCCTGGCTCGTGCCGGCACGGGGTGACCGTGGGCCTCATGCCCTAGCGCGTGCCCTGCCGCTGGCCGTGTGCCCTACCGCGTGTTGGCGTGCCTCCCACGTATCGTGCCGGGCTGTGGATCGGGCTGGACCGGGCATGCCTCGTGCTGGCCCAAAATAGCATGGCCCAGCGCCCACCTCTAGGGTGCGGTAAGCACGTGCGACAGCTAGTGGCCCACAGTGCGACTTCAGGCTACATGGCGTGTGGCGGATCCGAGTCCTATTGAGCGTGGCGGCATGGTAGTGGGGAGTGGGGACACGGTACACGCGGTGGTGGTCGGCGTCCAGCGACTTCAGGGCCTCCCCTTATCATTTTTTCTCTCGAAAAGTACTTTTATAATATTATAATTTTAATTGGTTTATAAATATATTGCAATACAAAATTAATGGTCAAAATTATGTTTTTAGGATCGTGTCGATATCTAAAACGACGTTCTTTTGTGATCGGAGGAGTAAAAGAGCGGTTCTGCTAGCCTTCATGTGGTAAGTAATTGTGATCTACTTTTCACTTATGCTTTAATATTTATGTAATTTTTAAAAAGAAAAGTATACTCTTAGGAGATGATCAAAAACAAGGGATTCGGCACCAAGGTCGGGCTTTTCTAGGTGAATTTTTTTTTAAATAATACTTTGTTTAAACTGAATTGCGTTTTTAATATACGGAATAAAAAATTTGCAAAAATAATATGTGGTCGCCAAATCGTACGGCAAATACCCTATTTTCGCCGAACCGTGCGGCGAACACCCTATTTTCGCCACACGGTTCGGCAAAAATAGCTTAATTGCGCCATTAATGTCAGTAAACCATGGGCTAGGGTATTTTCGCCGTACCGTGTGGCGAAAATAGGGTATTTCCACACGGTTCGGCGAAAATAGGTAGTCGCCGTATCAGACGGCGAAAATATAGTATTCGCCAAGCCATATGGCGAAAATAGGTAGTCGCCGTACCAGATGGCGAAAATATACAAAACATGGCTCAAAAAATTATAAAATAATTAGACCATATTCATATAGTGTTGGATGTTCCATTTATGCAAAAATATGTAGGTATCAATTGAGTTGAATACCCTATTTAAATACTGAAGCACTTTCGGTAGGATGTAAATTATTTCGGCACGAATACTGCAGATTTGCTCTTTGACATGGAGTACCATATTATGGAAAAATATTCCATATACGCCTTTGTTCCCTACAAAAATATACTGCCACAATAACCGTAAACGATAACTTTTAAGCCTTTTCGGCAGCCTGTAAAAGATCACGTATGAATGTAATTTTTTGCACGAATACCGCAGATTTGCTCTTTGATATATGGAGTACCATATTATGGAAAAATATTTCATCTACGCCTATGTTTCCTACAAATATATACTGCCGCAATAACCCTAAATACTATTGTCAACCATAACTTTTAAGCCTTTTCGGCAGCCTGTAAAATGTCACGTTCGAATGTATTTTTCGGCACGAATACCGCAGATTTGCTCTTTGATATATGGAGTACCATATTATGGAAAAATATTTCATCTACGCCTATGTTTCCTACAAATATATACTGCCGCAATAACCCTAAATACTATTGTCAACCATAACTTTTAAGCCTTTTCGGCAGCCTGTAAAATGTCACGTTCGAATGTATTTTTCGGCACGAATACCGCAGATTTGCTCTTTGATATATGGAGTACCATATTATGGAAAAATATTTCATCTACGCCTTTGTTTCCGCTGATAGAAATAAATGGTAAAACATAATATGAGAAAGAACAATAACAAAAGCATGTAGATGCAGCCAGCAATCTTAGTACGCAAACTCAACCTTAGTACGGTAGATATAACGGATATTACAACAGTGATGACATTGCTAGGAGAAGTGCCAATAACACTGATTGTAATGGTGGAACAAGTGATCGTTCCGCCTATGTTCGTAGAGTCGGAATGATGCCATACATTTTCTACATATTACATCACCTGTCAATCTTGTGCGATTTGTTCTCGGACACCGCTCAATCTCTCTTATGAAAGAGCTCCATGGCCGTGCGCAGTGCTCCCAGCTGTCGCCGAATGGGTAGCCTATGCCATACGTCTCTTGGGTGTAAGAAGTAACTTGTTTGTGTGCATTCTGTGGAGTCCTGCCCTCCCATATGGGCATGCCATCCCGATTTCTGGCGCCCCCTATGTTAATACCACCGGGGTTCCCGGATGGCCTTTGTAATGCGTCAAGGATTTGTTGCGTCATCGCTGCACTCGGCCGGCTGCTTCCCCTTATCCCATACCATTCGAGAGGACGAACCCTCTTGCCCTTCCGGAGACTTGCCGAGACGCCTCCTCTGTTTCGGCTCGCACTCCACTATATGGTCTAGGAGGTGTGTGTTGGGCTTCTTGTTGTACAACCGGAAACGTGCCCTGCAGTCAATGCAAGATGCCCATTGTGGTGGCTGAAGAATACCGTGATGCGTACTCAGTGGTCCGGCTTTTCGGGAGGTAGTAGCACCACGGCGAGGGTTGCTCTCCCAGCTTATCAAATACGGAAGTTTGAGATGTGGGTGGTACGCCTCCTGTCCACCAGCTTGAAGTACCAAGACCATGCATCCTCGAACAAAAGGCACCTGTAGAATCTTCTCGTCCGCTAGATCCTCGTCGCCAGATCAACCATCGCTCGGAGGCCGTGGTCGCACAGTTCGGGGCTTTGCGGTGGCCCCTGAGGAGGATTTTCTTGCCTTGACTTGAGCCATTTTGCAAACTTCTTTTTGAAGTCCTGTATGCGATGAACTGGTTTAGAATGAGTACTTCTTAGCTGAAACATGAGGCACATGAAACTCACCGATTGGTTGGTCCCTTGCCCACCGGCCCTTAACTCCGATCGATCTAGGTAGGGGACATATCCCGGCGGCCTCTCCCACCGTGTGAAGTTCTCAGGCGAAGTGGGGTAGGCGTCGTGGCAGTTTTAGAGAAATTCATAGTCACGTCGTTCCGGCCCGTCGATCCATTGGAAAAAGCAACAACGGTCCCCGTCCTAAAAAAAACAAATAACGATGCATGAAATGGTAGTGTTACCCTAATTTGTATGGACAACATTTGGTTTACCCCGAAGCCGCGGGCACAACAGTAGTGAGCGCGGGAGGCCGTATCTCTGTGCGTAGATTGCGTAACCTTCGCTACTAGGTTGCAGTCACATTTCGGGCATGGCAGCTCCGGCAGAACTGGGGCGTCAACGCTACTCTCATCCGGGTATTGTGGGGGGGGGTTAGCCTTCGCTTGCTGAAGAGGCAACGGTAGAATGACATTGTGGCCAACTGTGTGTGTGCGGAAAACAGACTAAAGTTTATTGAAGTTCTGGCAGTGTGATGCACAGATCCCTCCCTCGGTGGGTTTATAAAGAGCTGGCGAAGGGGCAGCCAAAGGAGAGTCTCGCGGACTTCAGAGTATTTCAAATCCGCGATCATCGGATGCTTCTGCAGCTTCTGATGACATGAGCCTAGCTATGCCCACAGCTTTAGATAGGGAATCTCTGCCATGGTCGGCTTTTGGCAGCATTATGCAGCTGAAATGACAAAGGCTGGAAAAGTCGATATGACAAAAGCTGAAAAAGCAATAATGACACGCAGTTGATATGACTAAAGCTGACATAAATATATAATAGACCACGTATATGAGAAAGTACACAAAATAGATGGTAAAACATAATTGGACAAAGTACCCAAAAATAATGCACATCCTAATCATGATCACCCCCCGGTGGTGGATCCTGACCCTGACCCCTAGCTCTCCTTTGCCGACGCGCCGAAGGGGGTGCATCGTCGAGAGGTCGTGGGCGAAGCACCCGCGACGGTCCCGCCTGGGCGTAGTCTGAAGGGCTGTACCGAACCCTCGGGCGACGCAGGCGGGGAGGCAACGTGTCTGGAGGAGGCTGCGTGATCTGCGTGGTTGGAGGAGGCGGCGTGTACTGCGTGGCTGGAGGATGCTGCGAGAACTGAGCCCCTACGAAGAATCGATTACCAGAGTCGTGACGCCGCGTGCCTCGACCGGGTGTCCGGTAGAGGCATGTCCTAGGAGGCCTACAAGATGCATATTAACATTTAATTATAGTGAGAAGATTAGATTCAAACGAGATGAACTGAATTTTTATCGGCCACGGTGTGGGGACCATGGTAGGCCCGCGTGGTGGTGCTCGCTAATCGATCCTCCACCGTGCTGCGAGCCGAGGCACTGGGTGTGGAAGCTGGACCCTGGCTGTAGTGGTGGTCGAGAAGGTGGTGTCGAGGAGCTGAGCTCGGGTGGTGGCCTGGACGAGGTGCCAGCCGAAACAATCGGGGCTGGGGCCTGCCAAGCAGCACCAATCTCCATGATCCGTCGGGACTGCAGCTCCACACGCCCCCATGGCCTCTGATAGCTGGTCCGGTGTGAAAGTGGTCCCCTGCCGCAGCCTAGACAGAAAGTCAGCAGTATGCTGGTGCAAGTCCCTCGCCTTGTCCACCTATCACGTACAAACAAACGATAAACATAACGACATAGCATTGAAATTACAATTGCATTAATGAGTAAAAATATGTCGTAAGCACTTAGCATACCTGGTGTGATCCTCTGCAGCAAGGTCACCATGGCCTTCTTGGGTCCTGTAACACCCCAAAATTTTGCTTTCCTTAAATTCATGTGTGATGTGGCACTTTGGTGAATTTTTGGAATTTTCTGGAATTTATTTGGAATTATTTGGAATTTATTTGAATTTATTCCATTTTGAAATAATTAAAGAATTTAATTTTGCAAATAAATTTTTGTTGGAAATATTTTATTTGAGTCCAAAATGATCCAAAATATTTTCCAGAATTTTTCTGGAATTTTTCTGAGTCATTTGCTATTTTTAATGAATTAAATGAATTACTAGGAATTATTTTAAATATTAATTCGCTGGAAAATCCAACTCGGGTCAAGTATCGCTCAATCGATCGAAGTCGGACTCGAGTCCGACCCGAGCCGATTGACTCGACCGAACCCACTCCT
This sequence comes from Rhipidocladum racemiflorum, assembly GCA_036346355.1. Taxonomy (NCBI): domain Eukaryota; kingdom Viridiplantae; phylum Streptophyta; class Magnoliopsida; order Poales; family Poaceae; genus Rhipidocladum; species Rhipidocladum racemiflorum. The sequence continues at coordinate 31,661,774 of CM070571.1, forward strand.
AACTCCTAATCAATCCCAACCGTTGGATCAAGATCCAACGGCCGAGATCCGCCGACCCCGAGCCGCGGTCCGGACCGACCGGGCCGCCGCGATCGTGGCCGTTGGTTGTGCCACGTGGGACGGCCACGATTTTCGTCGTCTTCACCGAAGTCCGAAGCCGACTCGCCGCCGCGCCGCCCGCCAGCAAGTGTTAGGTTTCCGCCGCACGGACGCCGAGGCTATTTAATGCCCGGCATACCCGAGGACCGCCGTGATTCCGCGCCCTCCCTTCTCTACTTCACCGAGGCTAAGTCGCCGCCCGTTTAGCCGTCGAAGCTCGCCAGTAGTTGCGCTGGCTGCTCGCCACGGTCTTTGCTTCGCTCGCCGTCGCCGCCCCTGGCCGCGTTGACCTCGATCCGGACTCACCGCGACGAGACGCACCCGAATGGACCCTTCATCTCGCAGGATCAACACCGGAACGCCGTTGGGCTCGTAGTCGTCTTCAACTCCGGCAGCCGTGCGCCACCACGGCCATCACCGCGAAGCTCAGGCACCGCCGGATCCAGACGGACGGTTGAGGTGAGTTCACGTGTTCCAAACCCGATTAGATTCGGGGCCGCTGGATCAAGATCCAACGGTTCACAATCGCCACGCGTCGTAGCAAAGGCGATTATAGGATTAGATCTGGACCGTCCGATCTAGATCGAACGCCCACGAGCATCGAGTAGTTTCAACGTGTTAAACCCTGGATCCAATCCGCGCCGCTGATTTTCAAACCAACGGACGAGATTGCGCCACGTGTCGAAGTTGGACCGACGCGGTCAGCGCCGCTACGCAGCGTAGTGTGGCCGACACGCTGGCCCGCGTGTCGAGGGCCCGCATGTCGCTGGCTAACCCTAAGCGCCGACGTCGGCCGATGACGCTACCCGAGCGGCCCACATGTCGATCCACGTGAGCCGTGGACCGAGTCCGCCGTGGACCCGAGCCGAGCGTGGACCGAGCCCATGGACGGCCGACGCCAGGCCAATCAGAGCTGCCATGTGTCCATGCTGACGCAATAATTAATTTCCAAAAGAAAATGATTTATTAATTCGAATAATGATTTCAAATTTAGATTCAAACTTCAAACGCTTATAACTTTTGCGTTTCAACTCCGATTTGAGTGATTCAAATTTCTAAATTTGTATAAAATTAAGATCTACCTAAATATGAATTTTATTTAATTTTTGGACTAAAGTTTTTCTCTGTAAAATTATTTAATTGATTATTTAAACTTTAAATAATCATAACTTTTATGCTTTAACTCCAAATTTGACGATTCCAGCTTCTAAAATCCAGAAAATTATGTTCTCTTTGTTTATGGATTTTATTTGGAGTTTTGGGATCTTTTGCATAGTGTTTATTTGTGTATTTGCTATTTGCACGCTTTACGAGTAGACGTTGAAGTGCTTAAGGATTCGAAGGAGAAGTGTTGACTCAGGATCCAACTCAAGACCAAGAGCAAGTACTTTTTGAAGGCAAGTTGTGCTTTGACCATATTGATCCCATTTCAAATCTATTTTGATTTAAACTATTGCATGCTAGTTCAATTAGAAAGATACTTTGTTTAAACATGGGGTTAGATAAATACCAATTTGCTATATGACACCTTGATTACTTAAGTATGTGCCATGACCCTTTGTCATCCTAGTTGTGGTTTACTAGTTGGACATTATTAAATTGCCAACATGGGTTTAGATCGTTGTAGTATGTCGCTTAGACACGCTACGTGCTCATAACATGATTTTGGATAATCAAATGCTAATATGGACTTAATGATATATTGAACCTGTTTTGGAAAAGTATCATGTGAAGTTGATGGCACGTGGTGCATGGTAATCAATCGGGTTTGATAAATGATTTTAGGGCATGTGGCAAGAGTAATCAGGTGGGCCAATGTGGCACTGGGGATGATGATTTGGTTTTTCGGGTAGTCTTGCCCTGGTCACTCTAAGGACTTAACCTTGCAAGCCTTTGAACTGGGTCATACTCGCAACCACATGGTCGAATGGGATGGCCCTAGTTGACTAAGTCGCTAAGGACTCACTTGTGGAGCCTCAGGTGTCGATTACACCTTTTGTGTGATTGTATGCGGGAGGCGTATCGTGGTCGTGGCCGGATACCCATCTAACGGTGTGTTGGTCCCATACTTCGCCTTGGCTAAGGAAGGGATGGTGTAGAGCACGAACCTGAGAGGACCACTGTGTTGTTTGAGGCTTCCAAAGGCTTTGTTACTGAACTCGCCTTTGTGGTGTTTGATCAGTATCTTGTGGGTAAAGTGCATAACCTCTGCAGAGTGTAGAATCTATTTGAATAGCCAGGAGTCCACTGTGATCGACAATGCTCGAATTACAATCAAGGGTAGACTTTCTGAAAATAACTTGGATTTGAAAAGTTGGGTTGGTTTAACAATGAAGATGATGGAAATGTGGTTTAGGATGGGAAAAATATTTGTTAAACTTCTTGAAAAGTTATTTATGCTTTACTTATTTCTACTGCTTTCGAATCTACATTTATTACTTGTCAAAAGTCAAGCATTTCGCAAATATACCTTGAGCTATTCCTTTGTACCAAGCCATGCATATAGTATATTAGCTTGCATTCTGTGCATGACTTGCTGAGTACCAAGTACTCACCCTTGCCTCAACACAATACCAGTTGAAGAGGAGACTACGCCAGTTTCGGAGGAGGATTTCCAAGAAGACCCGTCTACTTAGGGATGCGAGCCCAGTCAGTTGCCTGTGGTATACTGGATGGCGCCACGAAGTTTATTTGATTTTCCGCTAGTGCAGGAACGCGCTAGTGCACACAGTCTTTAACATCGGTAAATATCACAATCATACCAATCGATACCATAAAAGTACTTTATTAAAGTAATAAAACTGGTTACTCGACCTTATGGCCAAGTTACAAATATATGCCTCGTAGGGCGAAACTTATTCAGAGAGAAACAATAGCAGCGGAAAATCAAATAAACTTCGTGGCGCCATCCAAAGATACCACAGGCAATCGATCGCTCGCATCCCTAAGTAGTCGGGTCCTCTTGGAGTTCCTCCTCCAAAGCCGGGCGTAATCTCCTCTTCAACTGTATTGTGTTGAGGCAAGGGTGAGTACTTGGTACTCAAAGCAAGTCATGCACAGAATGCAAGCTAATATACTATATGCATGGCTTGGTACAAAGGAATAGCTCAAGGTATATTTATGTAAACAAGATTTGACAAGTAATATAAGTAGATTCAAAGCGTAAAAACAAGTAAAGCATAAATAACTTTGCAAGAAGTTTAAATAACATTTTTCCCCATCCTAAACCACATTTCCATCATCTTCTTTGTTAAACCAACCCAACTTTTCAAATCCAAGTTATTTTCGTAAAGTCTAACCCTTGATCGTAATTCCCGAGCATTGTCCAAAGATCGTGGACTCCGGCTATTCAAATAGATTCTACACTCTGCAGAGGTTATGCACTTTACCCACAAGATACAATCCACTCACCACGTCACCGTGAATCGCCATACAAGAGTATGCGAATGAGCGATCATAACAAAGCCTTCTAAGCCTCAAACAACACAGTGGTCCTCTCCAGACGTGCTCTACACCATCCCTTCCCTTAGCCAAGGCGAAGTATGGGACCAACACACCGTTAGATGGGTACCGCCACACCCACGATACGCTCCCCGCATAATCACACAAACGGTGTAATCGACACCCGAGGCTCCACAAGTGAGTCCTTAGCGACTTAGTCAACTAGGGCCGCCCCATTCCACCCATGTGGTTGCAAGTATGACCCAGTTCAAAGGCTTGCAAGGTTAAGTCCTTAGAGTGACCAGGGCAAGACTACCCGAAAAACCAAATCATCACTCCCAATGCCACAACTGCCCACCTGATTACTCTTGCCACATGCCCCTGGCCGAAATCGCTTATCAAACCCCGCTTGATTACCATGCACCACGTGCCATCAACATCACATGATACTTTTCCAAAACAGGTTCAATATATCATTAAGTCAATATTAGCATTGGATTATCCAAAATCATGTCATGAGCACGAAAGGTGCTCTAAGCAAAGATACTACAACGTTTCTAAACCCATGTTGGCAATTTAATAATGTCCAACTAGAAAACCACAACTAGGGTGACAAGGGATCATGGCACATACTTAGATAATCAAGGTGTCATATAACAAATTGGTAGTTATCTAACCCCCATGTTTAAACAAAGTATCTTTCTAATTGAACTAGCATGCAATAGTTTAAATCAAAATAGATTTCGAAATAGGATCAATATGGTCAAAGCACAACTTGCCTTCAAAAAGTACTTGCTCTTGGTCTTGAGTTGGATCCTGAGTCAACACTTCTCCTCGAATCCTTCCTAAGACTTCAACGCCTACTCTTAAAGAGTTCAAATATCAAATACACAAATGAACACTATTTAAAAATATCCAAATACTACATATAAAATCCATAAACAGAGAGAATATAATTTTCTGTATTTTTAGAATCTGGAATCGTCAAATTTGGAGTTAAAACGCAAAAGTTATGATTATTTAAAGTTTAAATAATCAATTAAATAATATTTCAGAGAAAAACTTTAGTCCAAAAATTAAATAAAATTCATATTTAGGTAGATCTTAATTTTATACAAATTTAGAAATTTGAACCACTCAAATCGGAGTTGAAACGCAAAAGTTATAAGCGTTTGAAGTTTGAATCTAAATTTGAATCAATATTTCGAATTAATAAATCATTTTCTTTTTCGGAAATTAATTATTGGCGTCAAGATGGACACGTGGCAGCTCCTGATTGGCCTGCTGACGCCAGCCGTCCATGGGCTCGGTCCACACTCGGCTTGGGTCCACCGTGGACTCGGTCCACTTCCACGTGAGATCGACATGTGGGCTCACTCGGGTGACGCCATTGCCGACGTCGGGGCTCACCACGGTGCCGACAGTGGGTCCCACCGATGACGTCATGGGTGACGCCACGATCTTTCATCGCCGCCGACACGCGGGCCCGCGTGTCGGTGACCACGACGCCGCGTGGGCGTGATTTCCGCCGGCTTCGACGCTGCGTGGCACAATCGTGGCCGTTGGTTTGAAATCCGACTACCGGGATTGAGTTTGGCCTCATGTGCTTGGGGCGCACGTGATCGATCGTGGGCCGTTGGATCTAGATCCAACGGTTGGGATTAGATCTAGGATTTTCAACGGGAAACTCACCGGCGACGTGGCACGATCCGGGCCTTTGGATCTTGATCGGACGGTTGGTGGAGCTTCGGTCGGCGATGGCTTCACGGCGGAGTTGCGGCCGCTGGCCGAGGACGGCGACCACCCAAACGGCGGTTGGGGCGTGCTCGGCGAGATGGAGGGTGTCTTCGGTGCGCCGACTTCGGGTTTCAATCTGGGGTCAATGGCGGCGGAGGGCGGCGGCGGCGGCGAGGCGAGGCAAGGACTGTGGTGGCGCTTCACGCAACTACGGCGAGCGATTCGGCGAACCTACGGCGGCTAGAGCTCGGCGGGTTAGGGCAAGAAGTGCGCGGGTCACGGCGGTCCTCGGTGCGATCCGGCATTAAATAGCCCCGAGGCGTGCTCAGCATGAGCCCTAATCGGTCACGGCGCACTTTGCCAGCGGAGTCCGGCTCGATTCTGAAGACGACGAAATCGTGGCCGCCCACGTGTCGCGATCAACGGCCACGATCGCACGGCGCGATCGGGTCCGGTCCGAACACGGCTTTCGGTCGGTCGGCGGATCTCGGCCGTTGGATCTTGATCCAACGGCTGGGATCGATTAGTGGTTAGGAGTGGGTTCGGTCGAGTCAATCGGCTCGGTCGGACTCGAGTCCGACTTCGGTCGGATGAACAAGATTTGACCCGAGTTGGATTTTCCAGCGATTTAATATTTAAAATAATTCCCGATAATTCATTTAATTCATTAAAAATAGCAAATGACTCGAGAAAAATTCGGAAAAATTCTGAAAATATTTTGGATTATTTTGGACTCAAATAAAATATTTCCAACAAAAATTTATTTGCAAAATTAAATTATTCAATTATTTCAAAATGGAATAATTTCAAATAAATTCCAAATAAATCCAAATAAATTCCTAAAATTCACCAAAGTGCCAAATCACACATGATTTTAAGAAAAGCAAAATTTTGGGATGTTACAAACCTCCCTTAATAGAATCTCGTCCCTAGATTCGTGGCTCACTAAAGAAATAGGTTTGGAAATTCTTTCTTCAAATCCTCTTCAAGGCTCCCAAGTCGCTTCACTTTCTTCATGGTTGCTCCATCGAACTCTACAGAATCGGGTTGACTTGTTTCTAGTTTCTCGATCCATTGTGTCTAGAATCCTCACAGGTGCTCCTTATAAGTCAAATCCTCTTGCAACTCAATTGACTCTAGCGGTGCCTGCTCTCGTGAACTCGGAGACACTTCTTCAATCGGGACACATGGAACACGCCATGCACTCCTCGCTAACGATCGTGGCAACTCCGGTGATAGGCAACTTCACCTCGCGACTCAAAATCTTAAATGGTCCAACATAACGGGTGCGAAGTTTCCCTTTGGCATGGAACCTCTTAACTCCCGAGAGGCATAACTCGAGGTATACAAAGTCTTCTCGTTCAAAACTCAAATCTCGCGACGATTGTCAAGATAACTCTTCTGTCGAGATTGGGCTATCTTCAACCTTTCCCTAATCATAGCGACCGCTTCCTCACCTCTTGAAGAATATCAGGCCCAAAGACACGGCGCCGCCGGTCTCATTCCAATTCAATGGTGTCCGACAGGTCGACCATACAGTGCCTCAAAAGGTGACATCTGTAAACTAGCCTGATAACTATTGTTGTAACTAAACTCGGCATACGGCAAACTTTTATCCCAAGAGGTAGCATAAGCCAATGCACAAGCTCTCAACATATCTTCTAGAATCTGGTTGACTCTTTCTTGGCCTGGCCCATCCGTCTGTGGATGATAAGTCAGATCTTGAAGTTTAAACGGGTTCCCATGGCTTCATGCAACTTATTCCGTAACCTTGAGGTAAATTGGGTACCTCTCGTCTGATACAATCCTCTTTGGCACTCGTGCAAACAAACAATCCCGATCATGTACAACTCGCTAACTTATCTCCCGAGTAAATGGTCTTCACGGGATAAAATGGGCTACTTTAGTCAAGCGATCCACTATAACCCATATGGAGTCATAACCTCCTTGAGTCTTCTAAGAAACCGTAATGAAATCCATTCCGATTTCCTCCCACTTCCACTCGTATTTTCAGCGGTTGTAGCAATCCTGCTGGTCTCGATGCATTGCCTTGACTCTCCTGGCATACGCCGCACAATGCAACATGCTCGGCAACTTCACGCTTCATACTCGCCACCGCATCTCTCCTTCAGATCCTCGATACATCTTGGCGCTTCCAGATGAATCGAGTACTTAGAGTCATGGGCTTCTTCCGTAATCGCTGCTTTAACTCCTTTTGTTAGGCACACAAATGCGATCCTTCATCCATAACGTGCCTTGCTCGCCTAGCTTGAAATCCTTTGCCTTGCCTTCCTCCATTTTGGACTTAATCCTACGGATCTTGTCATCATCCTTCCGCCCTTCTCGGATCTGGTCCTCTAAAGTAGGCTTTACTTCCAAGGCGGCCAAGAATCCGCTAGGTACAACCTCAATCTTCATTTTCTCGAAATCCTCACATAACTCATCCTCGACTTGTGGCTAGCAACGCACTCACGGTATGGCTTTTCCGACTCGGTGCATCGGCTACTACATTGGCCTTCCGGATGGTAATGAATTCCAACATTATAGTCCTTGATCAATTCTAGCCATCTCCTTTGCCTCATATTCAGATCCGACTGGGTGAATATGTACTTAAGGCTCTTATGATCCGTATATACTTCACATCTGCTTCCAATCGATAGTGACGCCATATCTTCAAAGCATGCACTACGGCAGCCTAACTCTAGGTCATGTGTCGGATAATTTTCCTCATGCGGCCTCACCGCCTTGATGCATAAGCGTTTACCTTTCCATTCTCAGACAAGACACATCCAAGTCCTTGGCGCGATGCGTCACAATAAATATCGGCTTTGAGCAACATCAGGTAGAACTAACACCGGTCTTGATGTCAATCGCTTCTTCAGCTCCTGAAATCCTTCCTCACATTCTCAAGCGCCCATGCAAACTTCTTTTCCTTCTTCAGCAATTGCGTAAGAGGTTTCGCATTGTCGAAAAGCCTTCGATGAAACGGCGGTAATATCCTGCCATTCCAAGGAAACTCGAACTGGTCACCGTCTTTGGTTGTTCCCAATGTAACACCGCTTCTACTTTGCTTGGATCCACGGCGACTCCTTCTGCGGTCATTACATGTCCAAGAAACTCCACTTTGTCCTTCCAAAAGTCACACTTGCTGAACTTGGCGAAAAGTTGTTGTTCCCTCAGCTTTTCCAAAACTCGCCTTAAGTGTTCGGCATGTTCATCCTCTGTCTTGGAGTAGACTAGGATATCGTCTATGAACACGACGACAAACTTGTCCAAATATTCCATGAACACCTTATTCATCATATTCATGAAATAAGCTGGCGCATTGGTCACCCAAAGGACATAATCAGAACTCGTAATGTCCATATCTTGACGAGAATGCGCCTTGAATATCCTCGATCGGATCTTTAATCGATGATATCCCGATCTCGCATCAATCTTGGAGAAAACTCCGGCTCCTCTTAATCGATCAAACAAATCATCAATCCTGGGTAGCGGATACTTATTCTTCACGGTGACTTCATTGAGTGCACGGTAGTCAATGCACATCCTGAAACTCCCGCCCTTCTTCTTGACAAACAAAACTGGTGCTCCCCACGGCGACTAACTTGGTCTCGATAAATCCTTTCTCCATTAACTCTTCTAGCTGTTTCTTCATCTCTACCAACTCCTCGGTAGACATCCGATAGGGTCTCTTTGCTATCGGTCTGTGCATCGTACAAGCTCTATCACAAACTCTATGTCCCCTGTCAAGCGGCATACCTGTAGATCTTCTGGAAAAACATCGGGTACTCATTCACTACCGACATCCTCTATGCTGATTGCCTTGGTATCAAGTAACCATCAACTGTCCATCTCTAATCAAAGTGGCTTGAAATTCCACTTTCTTCCCACACGGGCTCTCAATCGAGATAGTCCTTCGTCCACAATCCAATACCGCCTTGTGCTTGGATAACCAATCCATTCCCAATATAACATCTAAGGTCCTGGTCTCCAAAATTATAAGGTTTGCTAGGAACTCTATTCCATCTATTAGTATTCTCACCCGGAACATCCTACTTCCGCTCGGAGTTCGGAACCAGGGTTTGAACTAAAAGCATGCACTTAAGTCTTGCAATCCTTAAATCATTTCGAGTAGCAAAGCCTTGCGAAACAAACGAATGCTAAGCTCCAGAGTCAAACAAAATCGCTGCAGTAATCGAGTTAACAAGTAACTTACCCAAGACGACGTCCGTAGCATTTTGCAATGCATCCGCGGTGACATGGTTGACTCGGCCTCTCACCACGGTGCAGGGTGTGGCTCCTGTCGGGCGTCCTAGCTGGGTGGTTCCTAGATTGAAGCGAATCGGGTCGCTCCTGCTGTCTTCTTCGGACAACTGTTGGCAAAGTGTCTCGCTCGTTGCGCTTGTAGCAGCGTCTCACTGTTCCTCGATCGCCTCGTAGCGTTTCTAGCGGGGCTGGGGTTTGGTAGTTCGATTGGCGGGTCTTGGTGCCAGGATGGTGTCCTTGTTGCATTCGTGGTTGGAATCAAGAATTGATTTGGTGCAACTCTCAAGCGCCGCTATGCGTTCCTCGACGTGATCCTTGGTGTTGCATCCTGCGCTTCTCGTTCTCATCCGGTTCCTTGCGCTTGTCCTCAAGAATAAGCGCCTTATTCACCAACTCTTGGAAATCTGGAAAGGTGTGGGTGATCAACCCTACTTGCAATCCCGAGTTAAGTCCCTTCATAAAACGAGACTGCCTCGATTTATCTGTCGCTACATCCTCAAAGCGTAGCGTGCTAGCCGTGTGAACTTGTTCGTAGTCGGCCATCAAGTTGATTACCTTGCTTCGATGCTCGAACTCCTCCTTCTTAAGGTCCATAATTCCTTCAGGCACGTGATACCGTCGGAATGCACCGTGAACTCTTCCCAAGTGATATCTTGAGGGTTCTCTCGTGGCACGAAGTTCTCCCACCATTCGGCATTGTTCCTTCCAACCGATGAGAAGCGTAAAGTACCTTCTCATTTCCTATGCATTGGGCTATGTGTAGCTTCCTCTCAATTGATCTTAACCAATCGTCGGCCTCCAACGGATTGGCATTCCCAGAGAAAGTGGGTGGGTGAGTCCTCATGAACTCGACACCTTGTATTCTCAAGCGTGGTCCCCGATTAACTTGATTGGCGTGGCCTGAGCAAAGGACGTGCTGCATTTGTTGCATCATAGCATGCATCAACTGGTCTGAGCAGCAAGAAATGCTCCAAAATTCTGCACATCCGATGGCGGTCGGTGCTCCATCATTGGGGTTTTCATTGGGCGAGATCCACTCCCATTGCTTCCAAAGTTCCCACGGTGTTCACCATCTGTTGATTTGCTCTAGGTTTAGAGATGAGAGGGAAACAAGAATAGACAAGTAATATGGACTTTATGCGAGGCGAAAGGGGTAACTTTAAGGTCCATCTTTATTATTAATAACTTGGTATGGCTGCTTACAATGCCTAAGGGCCTTGCAACACATACTGCACACTCAGCAAACAAAGCAAATCCAAATCGAACTAACTCTGGAATCTAACGCCTAAAGGGTGACTCTTTATTTTATGACGCGACTCGGCGAAGGAGTCTCACTATAGAACCTAAGCTCACTCATCGAGAAAACCTCCACGGCCTGGTACGGTGTCGCGGCATAGGCGCGAAACGATCGCCATGTCCAGCCGACTATGTCATCTGTGGTAGTCGAAGAAGCGGTGTCCTCATCGAGATCCGACTCCTCCGATCTCGCTCGTAGCTCGAGTAATCGCTCTGGAGTGCTGGTCCGCATAAAGTCATTTCCAACTCATCAATCCTTCGTAGAAGGTGTGCCACATACTCCTGAGCTTCCCGCCATCTGTTCTTCTCTGTCGTGATTTCCTTGCGGGCCTTCTGTAGCTCCTTACTTGTATTATCTAGTACATCTTCCTGGGCGACGACGAATCGTGCCAACTGTGTAACCGTGGCATCCTCATCCTGAATCGCCTTCGGGTCGAGAAGGTTGTCGCTGCGCGGATGGTAACGGAACACCGTACTCTCCAACTCTCTGGCGTAGACACGGGTAATGTGCCGCATTGCTCGTCGTGATACTTCTTGGATACCCATCTGCATTGTAGATCTCCTGGCAGTGCAGTGTATCGGGCGATTGCACTGGCCCCTCTTCCTGGCAGTACCTCAATCCTCACGTCACAAGCCTTGATCAATCCCGCTTGTCTGATCACTTCCACTTGATATTGGGGCTTCTCAAAATCTCCGAGAGTTTGTAGCATGTGCCAAAGTTCTGCAGCGTGACCAACTCCCAGATCAACGTAGTTGAACTCTTCCTCCATCTGTCACAAGAGTGCTTTACGTAAGAACTCGGAATTTTCGAATTGTGACAAGGTAAGGGAAAATTTCAGCAAGAGACAAGAAAAGAGAGAAGGGGATAAGTCGAGATGTCATTTCTTGTCTTCACAAATTTTTAGCTTTAGAAAATAGGTTTTATCCTCACTATGACCATTCTAGCTTAGGGTTGAGCCTACAGTCAAGTATGGCTCTGATACCACCTCTGTCGGGACCCAGAATTTGCAAATCCTGACCCTCTGTGTATTCAGCACTAGTCCAGGAACGCGCTAGTGCACACAGTCTTTAACATCGGTAAATATCACAATCATACCAATCGATACCATAAAAGTACTTTATTAAAGTAATAAAGCGGTTACTCGACCTTATGGCCAAGTTACAAATATATGCCTCGTAGGGCTAAACTTATTCAGAGAGAAACAATAGCAAATGAAAATCAAATAAACTTAGTGGCGCCATCCAAGATACCACAGGCAACCGACCGGGCTCGCATCCCTAAGTAGTCGGGTCCTCTTGGAGTTCCTCCTCCAAAGTGGCGTAATCTCCTCTTCAACTGGTATTGTGTTGAGGCAAGGGTGAGTACTTGGTACTCAAAGAAGTCATGCATGTAATGCAAGCTAATATACTATATGCATGGCTTGGTACAAAGGAATAGCTCAAGGTATATTTGCGTGTAAACAGCATTTGACAAGTAATATAAGTAGATTCAAAGCGGTAAAAACAAGTAAAGCATAAATAACTTTGCAAGAAGTTTAAATAACATTTTTCCCCATCCTAAACCACATTTCCATCATCTTCTTTGTTAAACCAACCCAACTGTTCAAATCCAAGTTATTTTCAGAAAGTCTAACACTTGACTGTAATTCCCGAGCATTGTCCAAGATCGTGGACTCGGCTATTCAAATAGATTCTACACTCTGCAGAGGTTATGCACTTTACCCACAAGATACAATCCACTCACCACGTCGGTGTGAATCGCCATACAAGAGTATGCGAATGAGCGATCATAACAAAGCCTTTCTAAGCCTCAAACAACACAGGTGGTCCTCTCCTAAGACGTGCTCTACACCATCCCTTCCCTTAGCCAAGGCGAAGTATGGGACCAACACACCGTTAGATGGGTACCTGGCCACGCCCACGATACGCTCCCCGCATAATCACACAAACGGTGTAATCGACACCCTGAGGCTCCACAAGTGAGTCCTTAGGGACTTATTCAACTTGGGCCGTCCCATTCCAGCCATGTGGTTGCATGTATGACCCAGTTCAAAGGCTTGCAAGGTTAAGTCCTTAGAGTGACCAGGGCAAGACTACCCGAATTACCAAATCATCACTCCCAATGCCACAACTGCCCACCTGATTACTCTTGCCACATGCCCTGGCCGAAATCGTTTATCAAACCCCGCTTGATTACCATGCACCACGTGCCATCAACATCACATGATACTTTTCCAAAACAGGTTCAATATATCATTAAGTCAATATTAGCATTGGATTATCCAAAATCATGTCATGAGCACGTAGCGTGTCTAAGCGACATACTACAACGTTCTAAACCCATGTTGGCAATTTAATAATGTCCAACTAGTAAACCACAACTAGGGTGACAAGGGATCATGGCACATACTTAGATAATCAAGGTGTCATATAACAAATTGGTAGTTATCTAACCCCATGTTTAAACAAAGTATCTTTCTAATTGAACTAGCATGCAATAGTTTAAATCAAAATAGATTTCAAATAGGATCAATATGGTCAAAGCACAACTTGCCTTCAAAAAGTACTTGCTCTTGGTCTTGAGTTGGATCCTGAGTCAACACTTCTCCCTCGAATCCTTCCTAGACTTCAACGTCTACTCGTAAAGCGTGCAAATAGCAAATACACAAATGAACACTATGCAAAAGATCCCAAAACTCCAAATAAAATCCATAAACAGAGAGAACATAATTTTCTGGATTTTTAGAAAGCTGGAATCACAAATTTGGAGTTAAAGCATAAAAGTTATGATTATTTAAAGTTTAAATAATCAATTAAATAATATTTCAGAGAAAAACTTTAGTCCAAAAATTAAATAAAATTCATATTTAGGTAGATCTTAATTTTATACAAATTTAGAAATTTGAACCACTCAAATCGGAGTTGAAACGCATAAAAGTTATAAGCGTTTGAAGTTTGAATCTAAATTTGAATCAATATTTCGAATTAATAAATCATTTTCTTTTTCGAAATTAATTATTGCGTCGGCATGGACACGTGGCAGCTCCTGATTGGCCTGCTGGCGTCGGCGGTCCATGGGCTCGGTCCACACTCGGCTTGGGTCCACCGTGGACTCGGTCCACGGCTCCACGTGAGATCGACATGTGGGCCCACTCGGGTGACGTCATTCTTGGCGTCGGCGGGCTCGACCACGGTCGGCGACAGTGGAGTCCCACCGATGACGTCATGGGTGACGTCACGCATCTGTCGGCCGACACGCGGGCCCGCGTGTCGGTGACCACGCCTGTAGCGTGGGCGTGGCAGTTCGGCTTCTGGGCGCGTGGCACAATCGTGGCCGTTGGTTTGAAATCCGACTACCGATAGAGTTTGGCCTCATGTGCTTGGGGCGCACGTGATCGATCGTGGGCGTTGGATCTAGATCCAACGGTTGGGATTAGATCTAGGATTTTCAACGGGAAACTCACCAAGTGGCGTGTACGATCTGGGCCTTTGGATCTTGATCGGACGGTTGGTGGAGCTTCGGTCGGCGATGGCTTCACGGCGGAGTTGCGGCTGCCGTGGCTGAGGGCAGCGACCACCCAAACGGCGGTTGGGGCGTGCTCGGCGAGATGGAGGGTGTCTTGGTGCGCTGACTTCGGGTTTCGAATCTGGGGTCAATGGCGCGAGGAGGGCGACGGCGGCGAGGCGAGGCAAGGACCGTGGTGGCGCTTCACGCAACTACGCGGCGAGCGATTCGGCGAACCTCTGGCGGCTAGAGCTCGGCGGGTTAGGGCAAGAAGTGCGCGGGTCACGGCGGTCCTCGGGTGCGATCCGGCATTAAATAGCCCGGAGGCGTGCTCGGCGGAGCCCTAATCGATCCTGGCGGCGCGCTCGGCGGAGTCCGGCTTCGATTCTGAGAAGACGAAATCGTGGCCGTCCGCGTGTCGCGATCAACGGCCACGATCGCCGCAGCGCGATCGGGTCCGGTCCGAACACGGCTTTCGATCGAGTCGGGCGGATCTCGGCCGTTGGATCTTGATCCAACGGTTGGGATCGATTAGGGTTAGGAGTGGGTTCGGCCGAGTCAATCGGCTCGGTCGGACTCGAGTCCGACTTTCGATCGGATGAAACGATTTCTTGACCCGAGTTGGATTTTCCAGCGATTTAATATTTAAAATAATTCCCGATAATTCATTTAATTCATTAAAAATAGCAAATGACTCGAGAAAAATTCGGAAAAATTCTGGAAAATATTTTGGATTATTTTGGACTCAAATAAAATATTTCCAACAAAAATTTATTTGCAAAATTAAATTCTTCAATTATTTCAAAATGGAATAAATTCAAATAAATTCCAAATAAATCCAAATAAATTCCAGAAAATTCCAAAAATTCACCAAAGTGCCAAATCACACATGATTTTAAGAAAAGCAAAATTTTGGGATGTTACAGTATTCCTTCAAAAACGCGCATGCGAATAAGTTTTTTCGGATAACTTCTCACCGTCACTTACCGCTCCCTCTTCAGGGTTTCTGCTTCGGGCATCTCCGCCGCCGCAGCCGGGGTCGATCCCGACGTCGCGGCCGCAGGGGCGACCGAGATCGCCGACTGAGCGGCAGTGGGGAGGGCGACTCCCAGCGCCGGCTGCGGTCGCTGCTCGAGCCAGTTCGCTGGCCCCGCGCCACCTCAGATCCTCTTCGCCTCCGTTCCTTCGGCGGACGCAGACGCTCACTGGCAGCTCTTAGCGAGCTCTACTCAAAGATTTAACACGCTGTTCGACGACGGCCGGGAAGCGCTCACGGAGGCGGGAACTGAAATCAACCGCCTCCGCAAGGAGGTGGATGATCTGCGCGAACGGGGAGCGGGGCTGGAGGCACAGCTGCGGCGGGAGCGGGAGCAGCGGGAGCAAAGCGCCCACCGCGCCGAAGAGCTTGCTGCGGAGCTGGAGGCGGAGAGGACCGAACGGGTCCAGTCGGAGACGGACACAGTAGGAATGCTGCGTCACGCCCTTGACCGGACGGTGGCCAGCCTTGCTCCGTTGGGGCTGGAGCAGCTGGGTCCGCGGGAGGAGAAGGCGCGGCACTATGCGTTCTGCCTTTGCCGGACCGCGGACTTCCTCACGCTCCTGCCCGCCGCCCTTACCGCCCGGTCCGCCCAGGAGGGGCGCGCGGTGGCGGCGGCCACGGCGACGTACGTGCCGGCTCTTTGTGCCGAAGGCCGCGACGCTAACTTTGATCCCATGGCCGCCGGGGATCGAAAGCGGCTACCTTGCCAGCGGAGGAGCGAAGTCCGGCGCCCCGAGTGCGTTGTCGCTACCGAGATGGGGAATCCTCAGCTAGAGACGGCCGCGGAGGACGTGGCGATGGCGCTGGACGTCGACCCGGTCGAGGAGGATGTGGCAGCTGCTGAGGCCGCAGCAGAGGCCGAGGATGAGCCACCCGAGGCTTAGCTTTATTTTCTTTAGCTCTTGCCTGTAATGACTTTAGATGTAAGACTTTTTATATGAAGCTGGGGCACAAGCTCCTGCTATGTTACTTAAAAATTGCTTTTCATCCTAATCTTTCCGGTTCCGCGTGAGCCGATCACGCGGCCGCTTTAAGACTTAAGGTCTTGTGCCAGGGGATCACTTTCCTCGAACCTCTTGCCCTAGCAAAATTTTGACTCCCAGGTAGCCTCTAGGGAACGAACACTTAGTGATTTCGGGCCGAACCTTAGGCTTTTGGCAGTGGTGCTCGAGTCGCCGATCCCCACGGGGACACCCGGAGTGTCATGACCGTACCGGGGATCGTGCCGAACCAGCCATCCAATCACCTACTCCCGTGCGCCACTCTCACTTAGTGATTCCGCCTTCGCTATTGGGGCTTTGCAGGATTACGGGGCACTAGAGGCAAGTGCCCTGGCACTACCCGACAGAAGGCGAAAAAACCGAAAAGAGGGCAGCGAGAACAACTTTTTCGGATAAGGGAAAAGAGTATTCAACTTCGACAGAAGGCCTTCCACGACCCGCGACGGAGAGGAAGACACACTCCGGCCGGTCGGGGAACGGAACCTGGGACTTACAACCGATCAGGGGTAGAATCTGGAGGAGCGTCGCTCGCCAGCCCATCGACCCTCGGACGGGGTCGAAGAGTGCGAGTCTATGCTCTCCTGAGAGCCGGAGAGCCGGAGGGGGAGCCCCCTGTTCGCCAGCAGGTCCTCGGGCAAGCTGCTGCGCTTCGAGCGTGACTCCGCCATGCAACTGGCGCGCCATCCGTTTCCCTGAGCTCCAAGCTGGAATCTGAAAAAAGAGGGCAATCCAACCACCAATAGCCCCTACCTGGCGCGCCACTGTCAGCGTTCTAGCTAACAGGCACCTCCGGGTCGGGTGCTTATAAGGTTCTAATGGGGGGGCTTTAGATGTGATCGCCGAAAGAAGAAAGAAGAACGGGATGATGGTGGAGCTCAGAGGAATGGAGACGCTAGGGTTTTACCAGGTTCGGGCCCTCCGAAGAGTAACAACCCTAGTCCTATTTTTTGTGGTATTGCTTGGGTTCTTGATTGAGAGAATGGAAACCTCTCAAAAGCCAACACCCTCTCCCATGCACCCTGGCCCTCTTTTATACTTGGGCTCACGGGGGCGCATGGGAGGCTTACATTGCAAGCCATACTCATTACACTGCCACGGGCGCATTTAATATACCTGTCGCTATTCTTACATCTCATCATCACCTGTCGCAGCCGTCACATCCCTGCCTCGGGCCTTACGTCCGCCAACGCTGCCCGTTCTGCCAGGGGGTAAGGTGCTATCGTGGTGTCACACACCATCAATGCACGCCTGGGGAAGACGCGCCGCCATGCCGCCTTCTTCACGCTTTGCATTTAATGCGCACGACTCGCATTAAATGCCCTTGACTTAGGCGCTGCAGCCTCGGGGGTGGACGCCAGCGGAGTGGCCTGCATGCCACCTGTCCGGTGGGCGCCCACCTTGCTGGTCACCTGAGGGCGTGGTCTGCCGCGCGCCCCTTGGGCGACCACCTTCCTGGTCGCCCAGCGGTGTGGCCTGGTCGCCACCTGTCCACTGGGCGACCACCTTCCTGGGCGCCCGGTGGTGTGGCCTGGTCGCCACTCGCCCACCGGCGACCACCTTCTTGGCGCCAGCAGTGGCCTTATCGCCACCTGTCCACTGGGCGACCACCTTCTTGGGCGCCCAGTGGTGTGGGCTGATCGCCACCTGTCCACCTGGGCGACCACGCCAGGGAGCTACCGCTCGCCTGCGGCGGTTTGGCCGGATGTACCCTGCCCGCCCGGTGGTCTCTTTTACTGCGGGGGAGTGGGGACCCTGGCGTAAAATACGCCGACAAGTACCATACTCACAATGCGAGTCATGGCCCCACAAAGCTTCCATACCAGTTTTGTTCTGCCTGTTCCATTCATCAGGGATGGGTACCTCCACTGAGCCAGTACTACCATGCATTTCATCATCTTCCTCCCGTTCGTCATCTTCGCCGATGGTATCGACAGGGTCCAACATTTCGGCTTCCTCTTCTGTCGCCATGCGGTCCACCCAATCCAATTGATCCACAAGTTGATCGATATCCTCCCCTTCATCAGCCCGACCTTCTGCACTTGCTGCATCCATGTGATCATCCCCGCCGCCGCCTCAACCGACACCGGGCCGAACTTGTTCACCAGAGCCGATGTGTTGCTCTCGCTCACACCAAAGAGTACTCACCTCTTCCCTAGGGCAAGCTTGCACCAGCATCACACATTCGAGGCTAGATCCCTTGCACCATCTTAACCATTTCTACCACAACTGTGTTCGATCTACTGTCTTCAACTCCCACATAGCCGGGTTACCCTTTCTATGCGTGTATACGATTTGGATGATAACAGAATAAACACGTGGATCCAGGAAAAAAAATTGGGTCAACCAAAGTTTTATATCACGAATGCTAACAGTATCGGGGGACAAGTGCTCGGCTATGGTGACCATGGCGACTTAAATCCACTCCATTCTGCCCATTTTTTACTTCACCATCGCCATAATATACCCTGAATTTCACTGGTTCCGACATCACTGCAACAACATAGACATAGACATAATTAATTTTTCCTTCCCTACTTCAAATGGAATATCAGAACCGTAATTTCAACCACGCTAATTAACTACCGCGCTATCGATACTATATTCTTATAATATTATAGCGCATGTGTAATATGTTTATTTGCTAAATGTTCGAAAAAATCGGCCGATTAGCCGATTAACTGGCCGATTGGCTTGTGATCGAAGACCTAAAGATTCCATTTTTTATGTTTACAGTGATAAACCGTGGCCGACCGATCGATAAAACGGGATTAATCATTTTTTCAATATTTTAGTAATTACATCGATATATTGCCCTTGCAGACCTACCGACTAATGATTGACCGATTAGTTCAGTTAATCCTAGGTCGATCAATTAGTTACCGATTAATGATTTCTTCAACAATGCTAATAAGTAAATTTCATTACTGTAAATTTAAAAACGTTGACATATGCAAACTAATATCACCACTGTAAATTAAATAACTAAAACTGCTACTCTAAATCAAAGAACTAGAATCGCTACTCTAAATTGCACTGATCTAGATCGCTACTCTAGATTGCACTACTCTATATCGCTACTCTAGATTGCACTACTCTATATCGCTACTCTAGATTGCACTACTCTATATCGCTACTCTAAATTGCACTACTCTAAATTAAAAAACACGAAATTAAACGAAATCGCGATGCGAGGTTACCTCCTTCTCTTCTTCTTCTTCTTCTCCTCCTCTTCTTCTTCTCCTCCTCCTCCTCTTCTTCTCCTCTTCTTCCTCTCTCTCCCTCTCTCCTTCCCTTTCTCTCTCTCCTTCTCCTTCGGCCGGCGGCTCGCCCTCCCCTCCCCTTTCTTCTCTGGCTTCGGCGGACGAACAGAACAGATCGATCGATCGATCGATCTGGCGTGAGCCAATTTTTACCTAGCTATTTTCGCCACACCGTGCGGCGACAACCTATTTTCGCCGTACGGTTTGGCGAAAACTGGGTGTTCGCCACACCGTGTGGCAAAAATACCCTTGATTCTCGTGCAGTAGGTTAATAGCGCAACTAAGCTATTTTCGTCGAACCGTGTGGCGAAAATCGGGTGTTCGCCGCAAGGTTCGGCGAAAATAGGGTATTCGCCGTACGGTTTGGCGACCACATATTATTTTTGCAAATTTTTTATTCCGTATATTAAAAACGCAATTAAGTTTAAAAAAAGTATTATTTAAAAAAAATTCTTTTCTAGGTCGATCCGAAGCCCGATCCAGCCTGATGTATGAACAGGTCTAGTTGTAGGAGAAGTAAAATAGAGGGAAAGAGGAGAATGGTTTTCCCACATGTACGTTGAAGTCCATGTACAATTATCATCATCAAATATGTTTCAAGATTGATATAAACTTTTAAAATCCAAATCAATATCTCATCTTCTAATAATTCTAATGTCTTTGTACAAATTTCAGAGCGCTTTGGATGAATAGGATGGTACATGGATATTCGTATACAGGTGGACTTCCATTTCTCAGAACTGGGACCTGGGAAGTAGCCAGTAGGGGCTATGGACTAGGGCTAGATTTTCTTCTCTTTTTTTTCTTTTTTCTTTTTTTTTTTTGAGTGAAAGGAACTATGGGCTAGATGGCCGCTACTACATGGCCATAAACAAATTTCACGATAATACAAAAATGGGCCTGAAACTTTCGGGCACAGCGAAGTCTTTGAATGGGCTGTACCAGTAGGAGACATGGGTTACTTGGGTGGGCCTGCCCTTACATTTTCATCCATGTGGGTAGAGTTGAATTGGGTTGGATATAGACGGCCCTTTTCACCAGATGTTAGTCACGGTTATACGTGTATCGAGGGCTTGTTTTAGGTTTTCGACTGATAGCACACACTGCTATTCCAAACTGTGGCAATCCGCGATTTTATTTGCCAAGAGATCTGTGGCGAAATATAAGCCTATGACAGATGAGATAGGACGCTAAAAAGTGGCGTGCCATAGCTACAGCACGAACCAAGCAACATCCACAAAAGGCCAAACATGTCGGGCACGAACAAAGCAGATATAGCATGACCAACTGGGCGAGCAATTCAAACAAACCCCCATGAAGGCTTGAACTTCCTAATATACGACCAAAACAAACCTTATTTGCTGGGGATAAGGTTTTAGAGACAGCATTCGATCAGAAGCGTGTATGCTACTACACTACACTGTGGTTCAGAACAGCAAGATGCCGACGCAACGCAATCCAGGCTCTCACAAAAGCAGAAGCCCACATCCACAGCTGACGCACGACGGAGCAACATCATTCATGATCAGCAGCGTAGCATTTTCTCGCGTCTAGATGGCCGCAAAGTACTCCTTGCTGCCCTTGGGGTCGGGCTTCATGGACTTGTCCCCAGGCTTCCATCCCGCCGGGCAGACCTCGTCCGGGTTGTCTTGGACGTACTGCAACGCCTGTGAAGTCCAAAAGGAGCAGTCAGGTTACGCATTTGGTGAATAATAATAATAATCAGTGAACTGTGGCATGGTCAGGTTAAGCAAGTGGCGAATAATGATCCCTGAACTGTGACATGGCCAGACCAGCTTGGCTTGGCTTGATCAAGCAAAAGCCCAAACGCTCCCAATTGTTTATATAGAGCCATGCACAGGATCAGACTAAGCAGCCTAAAAGTAGCTGAGCTTTTTCAGGGACCTTATTTTTGACCAGGTCGACTACAATGCATCTTGCGGTCCTTAAGAGATACATTTGGTACAATGAAATGTACATTCCCAATTTTCGTTTTTCCATTTATTACAACAGAGTTGTTCATCTCGACAAAGGAATTTAGCAAGTAAAGGTGTATAATTTATTCAGTTACATACTCATGTATAAGATTAATATCTTTAATTAAATTTACACTTTTCAAACACTGGAACAAGTGTATATTTTGTTTATTAAAATGTCTAACGCAACTCTACTGCATATAACAGCAAATTAAAATGTGCAATGCATACTGAAATGATTTATATTGTATAAATTGTGTTTCACAAGCACCATGAATGTTAAACAAATGTGCTTTTCCTTTTGGTTTATGACTATACTAGCAATGTGTCCATTGTTTCCTAAGGCTGAAGCAAGGACCAACACCAAACTTGAGCATGAGTAAGACCTAAAATACCTGAAGGGTCCTCATGGTCTCGTCAACACTGCGACCAATGGCAAGGTTGTTAATGGTAGAGTGTTGAATCACTCCCTCCTTATCAATGATGAAAAGTCCTCTCAGAGCAATACCCTGATGACAGAACAATCAGATTTATTGAGCAAGAAAAAACAGAAAGGCAGAAAAGAAAAGGCAATACCACTCAGCATGGAAGAGTAAGAATAACAATTGGTCAAATGGAATACCTGATCAGGGATAAGGACACCAAAGGACTTTGAAATTGATTTAGTAACATCAGAAATCAGTGGGTATTTCAGATCACCAAGCCCACCAGACTTCCTGTCTGTCTGCACCCATGCAAGATGGGAGAACTACATCCAAATAATCATTTAAATGTCAGGCTATTATACGAGGATGGAGATAAAACACCATTAAGAACGTTATGTTTATGATGAAACCATAGTAACTAAGACTCTTTAAAAAAAGAAACTATAGTAACTAAAGTCTAAAACTAATATAAGGTCATCAAGTGAAAAAAAAATAGTACAACACAACAATTATGTGATCTAGAATAAGATTAGTTCGATAACACCTATTACACCAGCGGTCATGACCTGTCATGGCTATTAAAATCCATGTAGAGCAATTTTCTATTTAATCATTACATTAGTCGAGCAAGCATATCAGCGTGTATATTTCCTCATGGGAAGAACAGAGCATATGTAGTCACAATTCTTTGTCTAGGAAACTGGTGGCCATAAAAGGGAAGTTGACTCAAAAAAAAATAACATTACTGTTTCTGTGTTTCATAAAATTTAACCTACTGAAAAAATACAGGATAAGCTCTAGAACTGTGCATACAAGGCCCAGTTCTTATTGAAACTGGATGAAAACAATTTACAGCTGAGAACTAAGCTAAGCTCAGTTGGTTGGAGACACGGTTGTGCGCCTCGCCAACCCGGGTTCGAGCTCCGCTCGACCCGCGTGCTCGCAAGGGGCCAGAGGCAGGCGCGTGTGTGTGGTGGTGGTGGTGTGTGTGTTAGGTGTGTGTGCGTTTGTAGTCCGGTTGTTGTTCCCTTCTTCTTTAATGAAATGCCAGAGATCCTGGCCAATTTTCAAAAAAAAAAAACAATTTACAGCTCATTTAGAAACAAGGCCAGCACTTAAGCTCCACAGATCACCTACCATGCGGATTCTCGTTAAAGGAGCAGTTAATCCAGCCAAATTAACAGATACGTACAAACGATAATTTCATCTCTCTTATGAGCTAGTACGTACCAGAACTTACTGTAAGTAGATAGCTACCTATATACCGCCACCACAATTTCATGCGCAAACACTAGAAAGACATTAGTAAATTTAATTTGTTTATGTGGTAGGTTTTGAAGTCAGCTCGATTACATAAAACCTTAACATTCTCGCAAAGCTGTAACTACAGGCACAATATCATTTCACGTAAATCAAATGAATAACCCATCAACTATTTATAGATGCTACCACAAGTGTGAAATGCCAGCAGTTCAGGACGTTGCAACATACCACACTGTCAATCGAAACACCGAGGATCTCAGTGTTCAACTTCTCAAATTCCTCGTGTCTGTCGCTGAAAGCGGTAATCTCTGCAAAGATCAGGCACGCATTTTCAAGAGCTTCCTCAGACCGAGATTGGCCGGCATACAAACGAAATTGGTCATCGCTAAAAAGTTTTAAACTCACCAGTCGGGCATACGAAGGTGAAGTCCAAGGGGTAGAAGAACAGAATCACGTACTTCTTCCCGATGTAATCAGATAGCTTCACCTGCAGAGACACAGTGTAGCCAACCATAGGAGCAACAGTGAGAATTCAGGACATACACCTCCAACGCACCACAGGAAACTAATCGCCAAAAATTGAGCGGACAAACATCTCCGTCTATGCTACGGGTAGTGCTAGGGAAGCAGCAGGCGCGCATACATTGATGAACTCCTGGTCGAAAACGGCCTCGGCCTCGAAGTCGGGCGCCTTGTTCCCGACCAACGGCAGATCGCCCTACAAATTAAAGCAGTGTCACCTCGACCAGTGAGCGGGAGGCCAATCAAATCTGCCCAGTTAGAGAAGCCGCCGCGCTACGAGACATGAGACCCACCACTCCGCCGGCGCGGGCGACGAAGGCGCTGGTCCGGGCGGATCTGGAGGCGGCCGCGAGGCGGAGAGGCCTCGCTGCGGCGGAGAGGGCGCGTGGGACGGAGAGGGAGTGCGGCGCGGCGGGGGAGGAGGCAACGAGGGTCTTGGGGGTGGGGATAGGGATCGAGGAGACGACGGTGGCGGTGGCGAAGGAGCAGGCCATGGCCGGGCGCGCTCCGGGGTGGATGAGGGGATTGGATGCGTGCGTGCGATGGGGTTTCGGGGTCGTGCCACTCTGGCTCAAGGTTTTAAATACGGACGTGACTCACCGCAACACACACTCCACTAGTCCACTTCTTCTTAGACTACGGCCCTATTTAGCAGAACTCTATATCCCAGTTTCACCTTAGAGTTGTAACTTGTAGACTAAATTAAAGTGACTTAAGTTTATAATTTTTATTTTAAAATGTAAACAAGATGACCCACTTAAACACTTTTAATATACCCACAGCTTCAGCTCCACAATTTGGTGAAGCTAGGAATACCCAGCTCTACCAACTCCAAGAATTTGGTGGAGACATATCCTTTGTACATACACATCCTATGCACATATTAATTAAATCTACAGCGACCAACACGTCAGTCGCGCCACGCTAGCGCGACAGAATCCCAACCCGCCACGTGGCAGCGCCCAACTGGTCGGACTGCAGTGGGGGGGGAGAAAAGGGGGGGCTTCGGCTGGCCAAGAAATAGAAGGGAAAAGAAAGAAGAAGAGAAGGGAAGAAGAGAAAGAAAGAGAAGACAAGGAAAAGAGGAAGAAAAGAAGAAAGAAAGGAAGAAGTGGAAGAAAAGAGGAAAGAAAGAAGAGAAGAAAAGAAGAAGGAAAAGAGAAAGAATGGAAGAAGAAAAGAAGAAAAATCGCGCGTTTGTTCGTCGTTCGTCGGTTAGTAATTTATATAAATAATTTTTTCTCGGCATAATTGATACGTAGTTAGTAAAAATGTAGTTAGTGTCGGAAAAATATTAGGTTAGTACCAAAAATTTAATAATCGATTAATTTTGTTAAATGTATTCATATAATGATTTTTTATTAGTATAATTGATTTGTAGTTAGAAAAAACATAGATAGTCTCCGAAAATATTAGGGTAGTACGAAAAACATATATCGTTCGTTCCTCGTTCATCGGTTAGTAATTTCTATAATTATTTTTGCGTCAATATAATTGGTATGTAGTTAGAAAAATACTACGGTAGCTCAAAATTTTTTGTTTTGTGTATTTATATAATTCTTTGTGCATGTTATACAATATTGGTATGTTATACTAGATTGCAGTAGGCTTGCTTACCGCAGTACACCCTCGCCAAAGCGTTCGTATAATTAATTTTTCGTCAATACAATTGGTATGTAGTTACAAAAAATATAACTAGTCGAAAAACACTAGGGTAGCACAAAAAATTTAGGAACTGAGTGCATTATATAATTCCTTGCTTATGTTATATAATATTTTTTGCGTATTCCAGAAGGTATGTCTACTATGGATGCATTCAGAGTGCATTACGGTGAAGGAGAAGTTCGGGAGGGCCCATATGGGGTTGATTTGAATGGTTTTCAGGACCGTGTTTTATACCATCAGAATCCGGAGGACATGAATTTTGAAAACCTGTGTGGGTGGATTTGTAACGATCTTTCATTGAATCCTGTGGAGTTTGATGTCAGCGTCAAATGCTTGTGGCCGAGAGGTACACATGACTCGGTATGGGTACTTAGACCGTTGGAGCGGTCTCAGTCTTGGATGAACTACATCAATGCATCAAGGCGGCGTGGTTGGGGTTTCATCCTCTTTGTGCAGGCGACGATCAAAACAAACCTGCCTAGTGATGAAACCCCTATCACGTGCAGGCACAAAACTGTGGCGGAAGTTCATGAGAATGTTCGATCATGTGCTGCACCGACGGGACAAGCAGATGAAGGGGAGGAGTTGGGGGGGTTAGTTGATGTGATGGAGCAGGATGATCAGCGAGCGGCGGAGGAAGAAGAGGCACTGGCCATGGAGGATCATGATGAATCTTTGTCCTACGATGATGGAAATACGTCCGCAGTGGTGCCCGATGCTTGGAATAGGGCCGAAGCCAAAGCCCTAGCAGTGAACGATGCCCATGACTCCACATGTGAGTATCGACCAAATGAGGTACGCGTGCACGCAATGTACACGAAGAAGTCCACTTTGCAGGATGCTATAAGGGTATGGGCAATGAGCTTGCAGCGGCCGGCGAGAGTGGTCAAATCCAGTAAAGACTGTTACACGGTAAAGTGTGAAATGCCGAATATGGTTGGCGGGTTCATGCCCACAAGCCCAAGTACGAGATGAAATGCGTTGTCACGAAGGTGGTGCAGCACAGTTGTGTTCTCAGCAATGTAACATCGAGACATTGTAACCTCACATCCTCTTTCATCGCTAATGTGATGTACGGAGAGATTTGTCGAGAAGGTTGAAATTGAGGCACATTACATAATTCTTGCCATGAAGAACAGATATAAATACCAAATTAGCTATGTTAAAGCTTGGAGGGCGAAGTAGAAGGCATTGGAGAAGCGCTTCGGGACTTTCGAGGCATCTTATGACAACCTTCCCCGACTACTGGAGGTCCTAAAGGAGAGAAACCCCGGGACATATACTACTGTACACGAAAGGGAATCTCAGAACCCCCCCCCCCGGGCTTCCTGGTCATGGAGCGTGCTTTCTTATCACTTGGGCCATGTGTGGAGGCTTTCAGGCATTGCCGTCCGGTCATGTGCGTGGACAGGACTTTCCTCACCGGCAAGTACAAGGGTCAAATCCTGACGCCCATCGGTGTGGACGGAAACAACCAAATACTTCTGATAGCCTTCGCTTTTGTGGAGGATGAAAATTACGAGAGTTGGCTGTGGTTCTTCAGGAGACTGAAGATCGGTGTTGTGAAGGATAGGCCCAATGTGTGCATAATATATGACCGCCATACTGGGATGATGAAAGCAATAAAGAAGATGCACGAAGATGTGGAAGAGCTGTTTCCGTGGCCGGATTTGCAGGACCGGTGGTGCATGCGACACATGGGGGCAAACCTATTCAAATATTTCAAGAGTAAGAGGCTCATGAACCTGTTCAAGAGGTTGTGCAAGCAAAATCAGCACAAGAAGTTTGTTGCCATCTGGGAGAAGCTTGACGAGCTCACTACCAAGCAGATACGTGACGGAGAGAGGCAAGCTGGGGGAGTAGTTGGGAGGCAACTGCGGCGTTCTGACCCTTCAGGGCATTGACCCACCAAACATCAGAAGGAGGCCTACGAGAAACATCAAGTGTTTCTCACACTGGATCGAGTCCGAACCACTGGATAAGTGGGCACTGTTGTACGACACAAATGTGGCAAGGTACGGGCTGATGACAACCAACCTAGGCGAGTGTACAACTGGGTGATAAGGGGTCTTCGTGGCATGCCCTTCGTTGCTATCGTCGAAGGTGTACTGCACGGTACGGTGAGATACTTCCGGGAATGGCAGGCCGCGACAGTGTTGCATGCAAGTACCATTCAAAGTCCTTATTGCAGCGTCATTACAGCTTGGATGGCGAACAAGGTTGAGAAGGCCCTCCTACACTCGGTCGTCGTCATGGGTACCACGGAGTTACGATTTGAGGTCACACTGAGGAATAACGAGGGGCTCAGAATGGCTAGTGTAAGAATCACCCATGAAGTGAGCTTGGAGGCGGTACGGACCACACCTGCACCTGCACTTGCCTAAAGCTGTACCTTCTTCATAAACCATGTTCGCATGTCTTGGCAGCCTGTGCCAGATTAAGATGAGCAGCGTACAATTCGTTTCTCCGTACTACATGGCGGACACTGTCGTTCAAGCATGGTCCGGTGAACTGTATGGGTTTCGTGTCACCGGAAACTTCACTGAAATTGATCATGCCACACGTGCATGGGTCCCTGATATCAGCAGAGTCAAGGGCGGGAAAGGTCGTTGACAAATGCGTCGCATCCGCAACGATATGGACGAGTCCGAGGTGGGAGGCCCTGTACGGAGGTGTGCCCTTTGTGGAGAGTACGGCCACAAGAAGAACAAATGTCCTCAAAATGAAGTTTCCAGTGGAAGGGGCTTGAATTTCATAACTGTAAGGCATGTTGCCATGTTGTCAAGTGCGTTCTGTTTGTATGGAATGTAATAATCATACAACTCCCTTACGCGTGTATGTTGCGTTACTACGGTTCATAGATGTGTGATCGAATTTCGTGTTGTGAGCACTATTATGCATGGCGTGTATGTTCTAGAAAGTTGCAGTATTGTGCGAATTGTTAGCTACATTCTGTAATTACTAGAATTTCCTTACTACTTTTTTTGTAGCATCTGTCTACATTATATGTTTGGTATCTTTGTTTGTATGATTGGAATTTCCTTACTCCATGACCAATTGGAACTATTAAATTGTTTGTTGTGTGCAGGAGTGGCTGCTGTGGGCGACATTGGAGATTGGCCGTACGGGCTTCTAGATCGCCACTTGTACGCACGTCACCGTGGATGGTTACACGCTACTACCGTCGATCCAAGTGTCTTGTCCACATGAACTCCAGCAGGCGCCTGGGGCCTGGACAGACGTTGGTTTCCCAAGTATGTAAGAATACAAATTTTTGCGTATGACTTAGTTGGTTGTGACACGTTGTGGCCTTACTTGTAATGGTTTGCTGCAGGATTGCTCCCCCTAGCACGGATGGTCGAGGCGACATAGGAGGACCTCGTCGATGGTCCGGATGGTGCGGCCATCTTTGTCGAGAGATCCCAACGCTTTCCGTTCGACCGATCCCTCCTTACTTCCCTCGTGGATCGCTCGCGCCCGGAGACGCATACGTTGCACTTGCCCTGCGGAGAGATGACACCGACTCTGCAGGATGTTTTGTTTCTCACCGGCCTCCTGATCATTGGCGAGGCGGTTGTCCCACAGGAGGTGGATGACGACTGGCGCGATGACCTAGTTGCCAGGTTCGGGCGTTGCTCCCCACAGTGCCGCAGCCAGCGCAATGACGCCCCGCTACACCCACCACGGCATGCGGTCCTACTGCCGCGTGGCTATGCCGCCGAGGTACGTGTTGTCGTGGTTCATAATTGGTACAAATTAATATACTCCTCTAACCAACTAACTTTTCTTCCTGCGGGTTAGTAGGCTGGCTGGGAATGCCGACGCCAGCATGCAGTCGAGCACCTGGAGGCTTACCTTTTGTGGCTGTTCGGATGGGTGATGTTCACCACCACCCATGGAGACAGCGTTGACGCCGGGCTTGTTTCGATCGTCCGGGCCATTCTTGTGGCTGCGTGGCGAGGTCCCCGATCTGGTGAGGGTCTGCGATACTTTGTGCCACCTATCGTGGTGCGGCGACGCGTGCCTCCGACAGCGCGACGGTTCGATACTCTCTGGGTGCCCACTCTTGCTCATGTTGTAGTCGTTCGAGCGCTTCCACATTGGACAACCCTAGATTGGAGGGGGAGCATACGGGATGGAGTTCTACAGCGACACTGAGGTGGACGCCCCTACAATGGGGTCCCTTTGGTGCCGCAGACGGGTACGTGAATTTTCCCCCTTTCCTATATCGCATTCCTGCCTCTTTTGTACTAACTTTTTGTCGGTAACGTCTGCAGCCGCAATGGGCTGGTCTGCAGGTACAGAGTGTGTACGCACACTTCACAGAGGCGTTCGACCTCCTGCGACCAGAGTGGGTCCAGTGGGAGCCTTACACCCCTCATGAGGTACAGGAGCGCGCACCCCACGGTTTGTCCGTCCTCTGCACCCAAGATATTCCGTACGTGCTGACACGGCGGAAGCTGGTTTTCAACGTCTACGTTGAGGATTACCCGGCTCACCGGGTGATGAGGCAGCTCCTGCGACAGGAGGTGCCTATCCCGCGCGGCGTCACGGTCCCGGTAGGGGCTCACACGTAAGTAACTATTCATGTCTTACCATTTCAAATGGCGTCGACTAAACATGCTAACGGGTTGATAACTTATGCAGGCATTCGAGGAAGGGCATGCAGGGCCGCCGAACTGACTGGGCCGCGAAGATGGCCCCTTAGGTGGAGCAGTAGACTCATGCACTAGACGACGTGGCTGCAGCGGATGTCGCGTACGATATACAGGGATACCAGGGGTACCTGCAGTGGTACCTTGGACTTACATGGGTACGCCTTTTGCCTGCTGACGACCAGCACGATATCCTTCCAGCTACAGCCTACGACACATATGGCACGTGGGTTGCATCGGTGATCCACTTCGCGGTACGTTCACTACACACTATACCTAGATTTTTATTGGAATGCGAGTATACATGTATCTCGCCGCATGTTAACACTTTCAGGCGATATGGCGATAGAGATTGACGAGGATGCACAGTCCATGGTAGGGCGTTTGGGCGGGGTTCGGAGGTCTCCCACGAGGAGTTGACGGGGTTCCTCGAGCGGTTGTGCATGAAGGCGAGGAGGATAGCGTGGGCCTGCTCTTGCCGGCAAAAGACCGACACCGGTGGTGTGCCCTCGCGGTCGGTGAGCCGACGACAGCAGGGGGTCGGGAGTAGTACACGACCACCACCTCCGACACCACCGTCGGACGACTTCGCTGCCCGGCTGCTCGGACCTCCCACCTTCCAGTTCGCACCTCCCACCTTCCAATTCGCACCTCCCACCTTGCCGTTCGGACCTCCCACCTTGCCGAACCCTCCAGCGCCACCGCAGGACCAGCCAGGGAGCTCCCAGTGGTAGGTGCCCTCGTACGGCACGCCAGGTACTTACGTACTTGCTCACTTAAATATGTAATGCATTTCGTGGCAACTAATACTTGTGTACAACAGGATACTCATTTGGATACCCTACCACAAGACTGCTCCTGCAGATTCTCCTCCTCCTCCTGTCATGGTGCCGACCCCAGGTGTGTTCAATACCCACCGTAAACTAACATTGCTTTAAACTTTGCTTTGAAATACATGCTTTATTCCAACATGTTGTACGTGCTTTCAGGTTACTTCCCAGAGGGCCCCACTACGCTGTACATGCGTGCCGAGGACTTCGACATGCCATATTCCGTGCTGCCGCACCCGGACTTCGTGTATGGGTCCCAGCCTAGCGCCCCCATGCCTGCACAGCCGACGGAACCGAGTTCTTCATGCCATACCCCTGCAGCAACCGAGACCCTCGGACCGTGGATCGGCCACGCACCAGACCGGTTCAGCCCTTCAGGTCCCAGACGTCGCCCTGCCGCTGCACGTCGACCAGCGAGGCGGACCAGACCACGTGCATAGGGACGAGGAGGTCGGCGAGGAGAGAAGTCGAGGGAGAGTAGGCGTCGATTGAGCACTGTATGCCTACGTTGTGCTTTCTGCGTTGTAATGTTATGTTCTAACTTATACATTTCTACGTTGTATTCTCTACATTTCTACTCCCATGTCACTGTCATTCAAAGTTGCACGACGTGTCAACCTCAAACAAAGCTGCACGACCTGTCACGCTCAAACAATGCTGCACTCCCTCATTCAAAGCTGAAATGCTTGATATGATCACTCACTGCCTACATTTAACTCCGAGGTGACCACTTATTGCATAGTATATTAATCAGCACTGACATCTAGCATGCAGTTAAGGTATTCGTGATGAGCCACCCATCATGCCTGTGTGCTATCTTATCATGTCTGCCATGACCCATCGATGTCATCTGCAAAGCTGCAGAGGAATCTGATGCTCGCGGATTTGAACTTCTCTTAAGTCCGCCACTCTCTCCTTTGGCTGTCTATTTAAGCTCCAGTGGTCGCCTCCCAATAATCACAGCAAGCAAGCAAGCTTCGGGCTAATACGAGGAAAGACAAAACATGGACCACAAGTTCGCCAGCCAACCAACCAGTGCCAATGAAAATATATTAAAACTCATATACTTATATTTCTCTCAAAAAGTACTTTTATAATATTATAATTTTAATTGGTTTATAAATATATTGCAATAGAAATTAATGATCAAAATTATGTTTTTGGGATCATGTCGATATCTAAAACGATATTCTTTTGTGATCGAAGGAGTACAAGAGCAGTTCTGCTAGCCTTCATGTGGTAAGTAATTGTGATCTACTTTTCACTTATGCTTTAATATTTATGTAATTTTTAAAAAGAAAAAGCATACTCTTAGGAGATGATCAAAAACAAGGGATTCGGCACCAAGGTCGGACTTTTCTAGGCCGATCCGAAGCCCGATCCAGCCTGATATAAACAGAGGGAAAAAGGAGAATGGTTTTCCCACATGTACATTGAAGTCCATGTACAATTATCATCATCAAATATGTTTCAAGATTGATATAAACTTTTAAAATCCAAATCAATATCTCATCTTCTAATAATTCTAATGTCTTTGTACAAATTTCAGAGCGCTTTGGATGAATAGGATGGTACATGGATATTCGTATACAGGTGGACTTCCATTTCTCAGAACTGGGACCAGGGAAGTAGCCAGTAGGGGCTATGGACTAGGGCTAGATTTTCTTCTTCTTCTTCCTTTTTTTTTTTTTTTGAGTGAAAGGAACTATGGGCTAGATGGCCGCTACTACATGGCCATAAACAAATTTCACGATAATACAAAAATGGGCCTGAAACTTTCGGGCACAGCGAAGTCTTTGAATGGGTTGTACCAGTACGAGACATGGGTTACTTGGGTGGGCCTGCCCTTACATTTTCATCCATGTGGGTAGAGTTGAATTGGGTTGGATATAGACGGCCCTTTTCACCAGATGTAAGTCACGGTTATACGTGTATCGAGGGCTTGTTTTAGGTTTTCGACTGATAGCACACACTGCTATTCCAAACTGTGGCAATCCGCGATTTTATTTGCCAAGAGATCTGTGGCGAAATATAAGCCTATGACAGATGAGATAGGACGCTAAAAAGTGCTGTGCCATAGCTACAGCACGAACCAAGCAACATCCACAAAAGGCCAAACATGTCGGGCACGAACAAAGCAGATATAGCATGACCAACTGGGCGAGCAATTCAAACAAACCCCCATGAAGGCTTGAACTTCCTAATATACGACCAAAACAAACCTTATTTGCTGGGGATAAGGTTTTAGAGACAGCATTCGATCAGAAGCGTGTATGCTACTACACTACACTGGTTCAGAACAGCAAGATGCCGACGCAACGCAATCCAGGCTCTCACAAAAGCAGAAGCCCACATCCACAGCTGACACACGACGGAGCAACATCATTCATGATCAGGAGCGTAGCATTTTCTCGCGTCTAGATGGCCGCAAAGTACTCCTTGCTGCCCTTGGGGTCGGGCTTCATGGACTTGTCCCCAGGCTTCCATCCCGCCGGGCAGACCTCGTCCGGGTTGTCTTGGACGTACTGCAACGCCTGTGAAGTCCAAAAGGAGCAGTCAGGTTACGCATTTGGTGAATAATAATAATAATCAGTGAACTGTGGCATGGTCAGGTTAAGCATGTGGCGAATAATGATCCCTGAACTGTGACATGGCCAGACCAGCTTGGCTTGGCTTGATCAAGCAAAAGCCCAAACGCTCCCAATTGTTTATATAGAGCCATGCACAGGATCAGACTAAGCAGCCTAAAAGTAGCTGAGCTTTTTCAGGGACCTTATTTTTGACCAGGTCGACTACAATGCATCTTGCGGTCCTTAAGAGATACATTTGGTACAATGAAATGTACATTCCCAATTTTCGTTTTTCCATTTATTACAACAGAGTTGTTCATCTCGACAAAGGAATTTAGCAAGTAAAGGTGTATAATTTATTCAGTTACATACTCATGTATAAGATTAATATCTTTAATTAAATTTACACTTTTCAAACACTGGAACAAGTGTATATTTTGTTTATTAAAATGTTTAACGCAACTCTACTGCATATAACAGCAAATTAAAATGTATAATGCATACTGAAATGATTTATATTGTATAAATTGTGTTTCACAAGCACCATGAATGTTAAACAAATGTGCTTTTCCTTTTGGTTTATGACTATACTAGCAATGTGTCCTTTGTTTCCTAAAGGCTGAAGCAAGGACCAACACGAAACTTGAGCATGAGTAAGACGTAAAATACCTGAAGGGTCCTCATGGTCTCGTCAACACTGCGACCAATGGCAAGGTTGTTAATGGTAGAGTGTTGAATCACTCCCTCCTTATCAATGATGAAAAGTCCTCTCAGAGCAATACCCTGATGACAGAACAATCAGATTTATTGAGCAAGAAAAAACAGAAAGGCAGAAAAGAAAAGGCAATACCACTCAGCATGGAAGAGTAAGAATAACAATTGGTCAAATGGAATACCTGATCAGGGATAAGGACACCAAAGGACTTTGAAATTGATTTAGTAACATCAGAAATCAGTGGGTATTTCAGATCACCAAGCCCACCAGACTTCCTGTCTGTCTGCACCCATGCAAGATGGGAGAACTACATCCAAATAATCATTTAAATGTCAGGCTATTATACGAGGATGGAGATAAAACACCATTAAGAACGTTATGTCTATGATGAAACCATAGTAACTAAGACTCTTTAAAAAAAGAAACTATAGTAACTAAAGTCTAAAACTAATATAAGGTCATCAAGTGAAAAAAAAATAGTACAACACAACAATTATGTGATCTAGAATAAGATTAGTTCGATAACACCTATTACACCAGCGGTCATGACCTGTCATGGCTATTAAAATCCATGTAGAGCAATTTTCTATTTAATCATTACATTAGTCGAGCAAGCATATCAGCGTGTATATTTCCTCATGGGAAGAACAGAGCATATGTAGTCACAATTCTTTGTCTGGGAAACTGGTGGCCATAAAAGGGAAATTGACTCAAAAAAAATAACATTACTGTTTCTGTGTTTCACAAAATTTAACCTACTGAAAAAATACAGGATAAGCTCTAGAACTGTGCATACAAGGCCCAGTTCTTATTGAAACTGGATGAAAACAATTTACAGCTGAGAACTAAGCTTAGCTCAGTTGGTTGGAGGCGCAGTTGTGCGCCTCGCCCACGCGGGTTCGAGCTCCGCTCGACCCGCGTGCTCGCAAGGGGCCGGAGGCAGACGCGTGTGTGTGGTGGTGTGTGTGCATTTGTAGTCCGGTTGTTGTTCCCTTCTTCTTTAATGAAATGCCAGAGATCATGGCCAATTTTCAAAAAAAAAAACAATTTACAGCTCATTTAGAAACAAGGCCAGCACTTAAGCTCCGCAGATCACCTACCATGCGGATTCTCGTTAAAGGAGCAGTTAATCCAGCCAAATTAACAGATAAGCACAAACGATAATTTCATCTCTCTTATGAGCTAGTACGTACCAGAACTTACTGTAAGTAGATAGCTACCTATATACCGCCACCACAATTTCATGCGCAAACACTAGAAAGACATTAGTACATTTAATTTGTTTATGTGGTAGGTTTTGAAGTCAGCTCGATTACATAAAACCTTAACATTCTCGCAAAGCTGTAACTACAGGCACAATATCATTTCACGTGAATCAAATGAATAACCCGTCAGCTATTTATAGATGCTACCACAAGTGTGAAATGCCAGCAGTTCAGGACGTTGCAACATACCACACTGTCAATCGAAACACCGAGGATCTCAGTGTTCAACTTCTCAAATTCCTCGTGTCTGTCGCTGAAAGCGGTAATCTCTGCGAAGATCAGGCACGCATTTTCAAGAGCCTCCTCAGACCGAGATTGGCCGGCATACAAACGAAATTGCTCATCGCTAAAAAGTTTTAAACTCACCAGTCGGGCATACGAAGGTGAAGTCCAAGGGGTAGAAGAACAGAATCACGTACTTCTTCCCGATGTAATCAGATAGCTTCACCTGCAGAGACACAGTGTAGCCAACCATAGGAGCAACAGTGAGAATTCAGGACATACACCTCCAACGCACCACAGGAAACTAATCGCCAAAAATTGAGCGGACAAACATCTCCGTCTATGCTACGGGTAGTGCTAGGGAAGCAGCAGGCGCGCATACATTGATGAACTCCTGGTCGAAAACGGCCTCGGCCTCGAAGTCGGGCGCCTTGTTCCCGACCAACGGCAGATCGCCCTACAAATTAAAGCAGTGTCACCTCGACCAGTGAGCGGGAGGCCAATCAAATCTGCCCAGTTAGAGAAGCCGCCGCGCTACGAGACATGAGACCCACCACTCCGCCGGCGCGGGCGACGAAGGCGCTGGTCCGGGCGGATCTGGAGGCGGCCGCGAGGCGGAGAGGCCTCGCTGCGGCGGAGAGGGCGCGTGGGACGGAGAGGGAGTGCGGCGCGGCGGGGGAGGAGGCAACGAGGGTCTTGGGGGTGGGGATAGGGATCGAGGAGACGACGGTGGCGGTGGCGAAGGAGCAGGCCATGGCCGGGCGCGCTCCGGGGTGGATGAGGGGATTGGATGCGTGCGTGCGATGGGGTTTCGGGGTCGTGCCACTCTGGCTCAAGGTTTTAAATACGGACGTGACTCACCGCAACACACACTCCACTAGTCCACTTCTTCTTAGACTACGGCCCTATTTAGCAGAACTCTATATCCCAGTTTCACCTTAGAGTTGTAACTTGTAGACTAAATTAAAGTGACTTAAGTTTATAATTTTATTTTAAAATGTAAACAAGATGACCCACTTAAACACTTTTAATATACCCACAGCTTCAGCTCCACAATTTGGTGAAGCTAGGAATACCCAGCTCTACCAACTACAAGAATTTGGTGGAGCTGGAGCTATGTCAAACACCCCGTACATATCCTGTGTACATACACATCCTATGCACATATTAATTAAATCTACAAATGATTAACACGCTCAAGCGCTTACGCTGGCGCGACAGAATCCCAACCCGCCACGTGGCAGCGCCCAACTGGTCGGACTGCAGTGGGGGGGGGGAGAAAAGGGGGGGCTTCGGCTGGCCAAGAAATAGAAGGGAAAAGAAAGAAGAAGAGAAGGGAAGAAGAGAAAGAAAGAGAAGACAAGGAAAAGAGGAAGAAAAGAAGAAAGAAAGGAAGAAGTGGAAGAAAAGAGGAAAGAAAGAAGAGAAGAAAAGAAGAAGGAAAAGAGAAAGAATGGAAGAAGAAAAGAAGAAAAATCGCGCGTTTGTTCGTCGTTCGTCGGTTAGTAATTTATATAAATAATTTTTTCTCGGCATAATTGATACGTAGTTAGTAAAAATGTAGTTAGTGTCGGAAAAATATTAGGTTAGTACCAAAAATTTAATAATCGATTAATTTTGTTAAATGTATTCACATAATGATTTTTTATTAGTATAATTGATTTGTAGTTAGAAAAAACATAGATAGTCTCCGAAAATATTACGGTAGTACGAAAAACATATATCGTTCGTTCCTCGTTCATCGGTTAGTAATTTCTATAATTATTTTTGCGTCAATATAATTGGTATGTAGTTAGAAAAATACTACGGTAGCTCAAAATTTTTTGTTTTGTGTATTTATATAATTCTTTGTGCATGTTATACAATATTGGTATGTTATACTAGATTGCAGTAGGCTTGCCGGCCCGTACACCCCCTGCCAGGCGTTCGTATAATTAATTTTTCGTCAATACAATTGGTATGTAGTTACAAAAAATATAACTAGTCGAAAAACACTAGGGTAGCACAAAAAATTTAGGAACTGAGTGCATTATATAATTCCTTGCTTATGTTATATAATATTTTTTGCGTATTCCAGAAGGTATGTCTACTATGGATGCATTCAGAGTGCATTACGGTGAAGGAGAAGTTCGGGAGGGCCCATATGGGGTTGATTTGAATGGTTTTCAGGACCGTGTTTTATACCATCAGAATCCGGAGGACATGAATTTTGAAAACATCTCCGTCTATGCTACGGGTAGTGCTAGGGAAGCAGCAGGCGCGCATACATTGATGAACTCCTGGTCGAAAACGGCCTCGGCCTCGAAGTCGGGCGCCTTGTTCCCGACCAACGGCAAATCGCCCTACAAATTAAAGCAGTGTCACCTCGACCAGTGAGCGGGAGGCCAATCAAATCTGCCCAATTAGAGAAGCTGCCGTGCTACGAGACATGAGACCCACCACTCCACCGGCGCGGGCGACGAAGGCGCTGGTCCGGGCGGATCTGGAGGCGGCCGCGAGGTGGAGAGGCCTCGCTGCGGCGGAGAGGGCGCGTGGGACGGAGAGGGAGTGCGGCGCGGCGGGGTAGGAGGCAACGAGGGTCTTGGGGGTGGGGATAGGGATCGAGGAGACGACGGTGGCGGTGGCGAAGAGCGAGGCCATGGCAGGCGCTCGGGGTGGATGAGGGGATTGGATGCGTGCGTGCGATGGGATTTCGGGGTCGTGCCACTCTGGCTCAAGGTTTTAAATACGGACGTGACTCACCGCAACACACTCCACTAGTCCACTTCTTCTAGACTACGGCCCAATTTAGCAAAGTTCTAGATCTCAGCGCCAGTTCAGAGCTAAAACTTGTAGGCTGAAATAAAGTGACTTAAGTTTATAATTTTATTTCAAAATGTAAACAAAATGACCCACCTAAAACTCTTAATATACCCACAGCTTCAGCTCCACGAATTTGGTGAAGTTAGAAATACCCAGCTCTACCAACTCCAAGAATTTGATGGAGCTAGAGATACGTCAAACACCCCATACATATCCTGTGCACATACACATCCTATGCACATATGTAATACTTAAATCTGCAGCGATCAACACGTCAGTCGCGCCACGCTGGCGCGACTGAATCCCAACCCACCATGTGGCAGCGCCCAACTGGCCGGGCTGCAGCGTGGGGGGAGAAAAGGGGGGCTTCGGCTGGCCAAGAAACAGAAGGAGGAAAGAAAGAAGAAGAGAAGGGAAGAAGAGAAAGAAAGAGAAGAGAAGGAAAAGAGGAAGAAAAGAAGAAAGAAAGGAAGAAGAGGAAGAAAAGAGGAAAGAAAGAAGAGAAGAAAACAGGAAAGAAGGAAAAGAGAAAGAAAAGAAGAAGAAATGAAGAAAAATCGCGCGTTCGTTCGTCGGTTAGTAATTTATATAAATATTTTTTTCTCGGCATAATTGATACGTAGTTAGTAAAAGTGTAGTTAGTGTCGGAAAAATATTAGGTTAGTTCCAAAAATTTAATAATCGATTAATTTTGTTAAATGTATTAATATAATGATTTTTTATTAGTATAATTGATTTGTAGTTAGAAAAACATAGATAGTCTCCGAAAATATTAGGGTAGTACGAAAAACATATATCGTTCGTTCCTCGTTCATCGGTTAGTAATTTCTATAATTATTTTTGCGTCAATATAATTGGTATGTAGTTAGAAAAATGCTACGGTGTAACATCCTCATTTTCGCTTTCTGGAGAAAAACCTAATTTAAATAAAGTAAATTCAAAAGTTAGAGTTTCATTGGTGTTTATATTAACCTGGCATCCATTCCTATCTAAAATCGGGAATTAATTCCCCTCCGGTCGAAAAATCGGATTTTCCAGTTCCGCTGGTACCCGAAATTTCACCCGAGTCCAAAAAAATGCTCCAAAAATCCTCAAACCACTTCAATTGTGTTCCAAATATTCCAAAATGATTTTAGAAATCATTCCCCGGATTTTTTGACCTCCGTTCCTATTTTATCTCGCGTGGCTTTTGTTTAATGCCTGCGATCCACGCCCGAATATTCAATTCCAAAAAAATCATCCAAATTCAGTGGAACCAATTTTATTGGGTCCCAAATATTCTAAAATGGCTCTAGGAATTTTTCCAGAATTTTTAAGTCATTTTTCCTAATTTTTCTCTAGGGCAAATCGTTTGCGTAAAGGAGGACCAATGGGAGAGCGCCACGTGTCACGTGAATAGTGGTCATCTTCAACCTCCAGCCAACCCAAGTTAACAGAGAGCTCCAAATAGGCATTCATGGCTAGGGTTGCATTCAAACGTCCATAACTCCCTCAATTCAACTCCAAAACGCGAACGGTCGGTTGCGTTGGATCCGCGACGACGATCTCTTGCCATTCCCCACCTTGATGAGCCATCAATCTCGCCGGAAACGGCCCCATTCAAGAAAAACCGAAATTCGTTCAAATGCCATTAACTCATCCGTTTCTCCTCCAAACGCTGCACCACCACCTCCGTTCTCTTCGTATAAGAGTCCCCTTTTCCGGGAGTGTGCTCCCCTTTCCCTCTACTCCACTCGTGTGCCCATGAGATCAAGAAAATCGATGTTGTGTTGCATTTTTTCGGTGTTCGTCGAGTTCGTGCTTGTAGCTCCTTCTCCGGTGAGCCATTCTTCGTGCCACTTGGTTCTTTGGGACCGTGGATGAGTCTACAATCTAACCCAATCATCAATTTTAGGATTGATCAAGGATTGGCGACGAATTTCTCGGTTTTGTTCTTCCGGCCGAAACTCCGTTCGTCATCGATTTCATCGCATCCGGTGAGAATCATCTCAATTCCTTTCTCCTAGATGTCCCTAAGGATGTAATCTAGAGGTTCTAGGCTTTTGTTGGATCAATTCCATGGAAAATTGGTAGAAAAATCAAGTTTTTGGGGGAAGAACTTGTTCTCTGTTTCTTTGGGAAGCTACTGTGATTGGGCATGCGTGCTTGGGGCCGCACCGACCGGCCGGCCGCCGGCCGCGCTGGCCACGCCGCTCTCCATGAAAGACGCCCAGCCGCTTGCCACCGCCCCGCCACCCTCCCCGCCGGCGAGCCCCCCTGCCCCTCCTTCCCAAGCTCCACCTCTCAACCATGGCCACCATGACATGGCTTCCATGGTAAGCCAAGGAAGGAGATGACCCCATGTCTATGACATGTGGTGCCTCCATGCCATAGACATAAACCCAGTCAAAGTCAAAGTCTTCGGTCAAACAGTGGACCAGTCAAAACGGAATATTCCCGATTTTCCAATTTTTCGAATTTCAAACTTCGGAAGCTCATAACTTCTCCGTCCGAACTCTGTTTGACTCCATTCAAATTTCTAAATTCATATAAAATCAAGATCTACCTGCCAGTATTATTTTTGTAATTTTTAGATTTTATTTATTTATTGCCTCGTTTTGCGTGTAGTCGACGATCCCGCCGCGACCGCCGCTTCCGCCGCCGAGTTTTCCGAGTTCGACACCTTCGCCGCGACAGAAGGCAAGTCTCCTTGACGCATTTTGCTCCTATGTTTGCGAACTGATTTAAATTGTTTATAAAGTTGCATGGCTATGTTTAATGAAATATGTCAAATATAAGAGCTAGTTATTCCAAAATTGTTGATTCCTCCTTAACATTGTTAATCATATCCATTGTAACCTTAGGACATTGTTTATACCATGTCTATGCTTATGTGGTATCCTTTGCTACGTAGTACGGTAGAATTGCTTAGGGCCTTTTCCGATGAAAACAACCCATGGGTGGGATTATTCAAAAAGAATGATATTAAATGTGATTTGAAGGTTATTATTATGATTTTTGTACTGTTTTCTAAAATAAAAAGAAAAGGAAAATGTTTTGGACTTGGGCGGATTGGATTGTCGGGTGGGTGCGGATGGAGCACTAGCTGTCTTGTGCAGGTACCGCCCCAAGTCATATAAGGACCGACGCTTGTGACTGTCCATTCTAAGCATAACCGTACTACCACATGTCTATAATGGTACGACCTGGCCAACTAATTTGTAGAAGCCTAGCTTAGACTCACCACTCGGTTGAATGTGAATGCCGGACGGAGGCAATGTTGTTTTTCTCACACGGCGTAAGAGGGCTTCAGATCGTCGGATGGAACCCTAACAGCGGTGAAACCTCAGCGGGTGGGTCTAGTTAGGTAGATACATTGTAACGGCCTTGTCACGATCTCTCTGCCGGCACACCAAAGGAAGTGTGCTAATAGCTTGGCATTAAGAGTTGATCGTGTCTTGTGGGTAAAGCTGTACACCTCTGCAGAGTTAAAACTATTCGAATAGCCGTGCCTACGGTCAAA
This sequence comes from Rhipidocladum racemiflorum, assembly GCA_036346355.1. Taxonomy (NCBI): domain Eukaryota; kingdom Viridiplantae; phylum Streptophyta; class Magnoliopsida; order Poales; family Poaceae; genus Rhipidocladum; species Rhipidocladum racemiflorum. Next base: position 31,703,833 of record CM070571.1, read on the forward strand.
GGCAAAGCGAAGAATGCTTTCATATTGGTAGACTTTGTTTTTGTTTTTAAAAACTGAAAGGTGTTTTGTGTTGGGATTCGGGAGTGGTTAGAACTCTCGGATGTTGAATGGCGGATAGAGCCGACCAGGTGGATAGAACCTGATTTATCCTTGACGGATGGAGTCACATGATTAACCCTGATCTTTAAAAGTTGGCGGATAGAGCCTTTATATTAGTGATGGTGGATAGAACCTCACTACAATATTACATAATTCAATTATTAAAAAGAATTGTAAAAGATGCTTTGTGAAATTTATTACTTAAGTATGGTTTAACAAAATGTGCCTTTGTGCAAATAAACATTATTAAGCTTCCTTTGGAAAGCCCCACATGATCATACTTTCCCCGACTTGCTGAGTACCTTTGTACTCACGTGCTACATCAACATTGTCATCATCAGAGAATTTTCAAGACGCTGCCGAGGAGGGCGAGTTCTTCCAGGAGGAGTACGAGGAGGATTGTCCGGAGAACTAGTTGCGTTTCTGGTCGTCTCCTGTGGCATTGTGGCGTTTGCTTGTTCTTTTGCTTTCGTTTTCCGCTGCTTTGTGTCCGGTCGTTGGACCGAGTATTGTAATAAGTGGCCAGGTGGCCCATACTTGAATATTTATATTACAATTTTCGTTATGTTCGGCAATGAAGTATCACTGTGACTGTGTGTACTAGCTACTGATCTGGGACTAGTACAGAAATACACAGGAGATTCCGGATAGCCGATCCGGGGTCTCACAGCGGTGGTATCAGAGCCTGGATGACCGTAGGACGTGACCTAGTTAGCATGGCAAAGCCTTAAGTACTTATATTTTTATAAAAATATATTTACAAAAGTTTAAGTCCCTTTGCTTCTACCTCCCCTATCTTAGTGTCTTATGCTTATCCTCTCCTGTATTAAAAATTTGGTTACTAATCCCGTCTTCTTTCAAAATTTGTAGATGCCGACTTTCACCACCTTTGCCGCTCAGTCGGGAGGCTTTTGCGAGGAGCTGTCACTGATGCTCCAGGAGCTGGGGTTCCCCCATCGCCCGGAGTATCGCTACCAGTCGATGCCTGGTCTTGGCCAGGACATGTGGCAGGTTCACTTGCTAGTCTTCGCGAGGAGCCGACTTCACGACGAGGATCGGCCGTTCTACTTCACGGCCGAGAGGCCGATTCTGGCGTACGCGCTTCAGGATGCGGCCAGAAAGGCTATCCTCATGTTGGGGCAGAGCTACCGCGATATGTTGGAGGACTCCCCGTACCGGTTGTTTCCCCGCTTCCAGGTTGGGCGGATGTACAACCAGTTCCGGAGTTTGGCGCAGGAAGCTGACCCGACCGTGGTGCACTTGGGCTCCCTCGTCCAGGCGCAGGATCAGGCCTACGTGCGGTTGTCCGACGAGATGCAGGACCTGCGTCGGGCCTTGACTGCATCGAGAGAGACGATCTATCGGCTCGAGGAGGAGAGGAGGAACACCCAGTCGCCACCACCACCCGCCCCGGTCTTGGAGGACCCGCCGATCCGCGACATACCGATGGACGCTCAGTCAGCCCGGCGTCCCCAGGGTCTGAAGCTTCAGTGCACGGCACGCAAGTCAGTTCGGCCCCAGTCGCCGTTAGGAGTGTCCCTGGGCTTCTTGGCCGCCCCCGGAGGAGCAGGACCATCTTCAGCAGCTACGCCTTCCCGCAGCAGGAGCGAGGAGGAGGAGGAGGACCCGTCCCCGCGTGGCTTTGCGAGTGACACGAGTGATTAGTTGTCTAGCCCGGAGGACCTTTATCTTGTTTTGTGTCGAGTAGAACGATTAATAAGTGATTGTGGGATTGTATCGTGCCCGTAGGCATTTGTGATACAGCCACCTCTCAAAACTATTTTGTTTTAAAGGAAGTTCAGTTGGTTTTTCCCTTCTGTTGTGTGCTTTTGTGGTTGTGGTTGAGGATGTGGTTTAGTTCCCCCACTCTTACCTGTACGTTTCCCTCTTTCCTTTTGCTTGCCCGCCCTTGTTGCAGATGGAGAATATTGGTCGTGGCCGTGGAAGACCAGGAGGCCGTGGTAGAGGTCGTGGTCGTGCCCGTGGTCCAGTGCACTTTCAGGAGGAAGAGTTCGTGGAGCCCCCTGTCGGGACCCGAATCTGCAAATCCGGACCCTCTGTGTATTCAGCACTAGTCCAGGAACGCGCTAGTGCACACAGTCTTAATATCGGTAAATATCACAATCATACCACTCGATACTAATAAAGTACTTTAATTAAATAGTCAAACTGGTTGCTCGACCTTATGGTCAAGTTACAAATATACGCCACGCAAGGAGAAACTTATTAAGAGAGAAATAATAGCAGCGGAAAATAAAATAACTTCGTGGCGCCATCCAGTATACCACAGGCAACTGACTGGGCTCGCTCCCTAAGTAGACGGTTCCTCTTGGAGCTCCTCCTCCAAAGCTGGTGTAGTCTCCTCTTCAACTGGTGTTGTATTGTGGCAAGGGTGAGTACTTGGTACTCAGCAAGTCATGCACGGAATGCAAGCTAACATACTACATGCATGGCTTAATACAAAGGAATAGCTCCGGGTATATTTGCAGTAAAACAGCATTTGACAAGTAGCATAAGTAGATTCGAAAGCAGTAGAAACAAGTATAACTTCAATAACTTTTCCAGGAGTTTAATCAACATCTTTCCCATTCCTAATTCACATTTCCATCAATCATCGTTAATAAACCAAACCCAACCTTTCAAGTCCAAGTTATTTTCAAGAAAGTCTAACCCTTGACTGTAATTCCCGAGCGATGTCCATTACCGCGGACACGGCTATTCGAATAGATTTTACACTCTGCAGAGGTTATGCACTTTACCCACAAGATACAGTCAAACACCACAAAGGCGAGTTCCCGTAACAAAGTCTTTCGAAAACTTCTAACAATACACGTGGTCCTCCCCGGTTGTTGCACACTAACCCTTCCCTTAGCTAAGGCGAAGTTTAGGCCAACCAACCGTTAGATGGGTACCTGGCCGCAGCCCCGGTACACTCCCCCGTACAACTTACACAAAGGGTGTAGTTGACCTCCTGAGGTCCCACTGGTACGTTATTAGCAACTTAATCAACTAGGTCCGTCCCATTACAGACATGTGGTTGCACGTTAGACCCAGTTCAAAGGCTTGCAAGGTGAAGTCCTTAGGGTGACCAGGGCAAGACTACCCGAAGAACCAAACCAACATTCCCGGTGCCACAACTGGCCCACCCGATTGTTCTTGCCACAACTGGCCCCGGTCAAAAGCTATTTATCAAACCCCAGTTGATTACCATGCACCACGTGCCATCAACATCACATGGTACCTTTCCAAAACGATTCAATATATCATTAAATCAATATTAGCATTTGATTGTCCAAAAACCATGTCATGAGCACGTAGCAGGTCTAAGCAGTATACTACAACGATCTACAAACCCATGTTGGCAATTTAGTAATGTCCAACTAGTAATCCACACTAGGGTGACAAGGGGTCATGGCACATATTTAATTAACCAAGGTGTCATGGCACTTCAACGTCTACTCGTAACGCGTGCAAATAGCAAATAATAAATAAACAGTAGGCAAAAAGTGTCCAAACATCCAATTAAAGTTCCTAAACAGAGAGAACATAATTTTATGAATTTTTAGGAACTGGAATCGCTCAAATCGGAGTTAAAACACAAAAGTTATGATTATTTAAAGTTTAAATAATCAATTAAATAATATTATAGATAAAAACTTTAGTCAAAAAATTAAATAAAATTCATATTTGAGTAGATCTGAATTTTATACAAATTTAGAAATTTGAATCACTCAAATCGGAGTTGAAACGCAAAAGTTATAAGCGTTTGAAGTTTGAAACAAAATCTGAAATCATTATTTCGAATTAATAAATCATTTTCTTTTTCGGAAATTAATTATTGCGTCAGCGCTGACACGTGGCGACCTACGATTGGGCGGTGGCGTCGGTACTCTTGGGCTCGGCCACGGCAGCAGTCCACCGTGGACTCGGTCCACGGCTCCATCGCGTGTCGCCGACAGTGGCCCCTCGGGTAGCGTCATTCTTGGCGTCGGCGAGCTCACCACTTGGCGGGTGGGACCCATCGGGTGATGTCATCGGCCGACGTCACTACACTACCGGTGGGTGGCGGCAGCGTGCTCGCCATGGCGTCGGCGTGGCGTCATGGTGCGGTTTGGTCGCGTCGGCCCGACACGCTGCGGGCGGCGTGTCAGCGTCACACGCACGGGTGCGTTGACCGCGACGGTCAAGCTTCCCGTCACGTGGCGCAATCTCGGCCGTTGATTTGAAAATCAACGGCCCAGATTAGATCTGGACTCACGCGTTTGGGTTAACGCGTTTGATCTGGACCGTTGGATCTAGATCCAACGGTCGAGATTGGATCTGGGATTTTGGAACGGGATCTCACCGATGGTGACGTGGCGCAATCTGGACCGCTTGATGAAGATCCGATGGCTGGCAGAGCTCGAAGTCCGGCGATGGCGAGCGGCGGCGCTGGGTCACCGGCGCAGGGGACGACGACCTAGCCGACGGCGTTTCGGGCGCGCTCCGGCGAGGTGAGTTGGACTCCCGGACGCGTCTTGACCTCCCGGTCCCGGATCTGGGGTCAACGGCGATGGAGGACGGCGGACGGCGGCGGGATTCGACGAAAACCGCGGCGGCTCCTTCTCCTTACTCCGGCGAGCTCTAGCGGCGCAACCACGGCGGCTCAGGCGAGGTGAGTTAGGGCTACGGGTGCGCAAGGGAACGGGCTTCACGATGGTGGCGGCGGCGCATTAAATAGGGGCCTCGGCTTCCGTGTATCGCGCGGAGACCGAGGTCGACACGGCTGCGGCGGCGGAGTCCGAATCCCATTCGGATTGGGTGACGTGGCTCAATCACAGCCGTTGGATCAAGATCCAACGGTGCGGGGGTTTGGGCTCGGGTCTGGCTCGGGCGAGCTGGCTGGCTCGGTCGGGCTCGGGCTCGGGTGACGTGGCTCAATCGTGGCCGTTGGATCTGAATCCAACGGTCACGCGGTTAGGGCTCGGCCGAGTGGGTTCGGTCGAGTCACGTGGCTCGGGTCGGACTCGAGTCCGACTCGGGTTCGACTCGGTCGGATGAACAGTACTTGACCCGACTCGATTTTCCAGCGATTTAATATTTAAAATAATTTCCAGTAATTCATTTAATTCAAGAAAAATAGTAAAATACTCAGAAAAATTCCAGAAAAATTCTGGAAAATATTTTAGGGCATTTGGGACTCAAATAAAATATTTCCAACAAAACTTTATTTGAATATTTAAATTATTTAATTATTTCAAAATGGAATAAATTCAAATAAATTCCAAATAAATCCAAATAAATTACAGAAAATTCCAAAAATTCACCAAAGTGCCAAATCACACATAAATTTAAGAAAAGAAAATTTTTGGGGTGTTACACCCCCGCAGCAGCAAGGACAAGAGCAAGTTTAGCACCCAGTAGCTCAGCATGATCCGCCGCCGCCCCCACCGCCAGTTCAACCGCCGAATCTGGAGCAGATGATGGCGATGCAGATTCAACTCCTTCAGGCCTTAGCTCAGAACGTCCTGAACCAACCTCAAGTCGCTGCAGCACCAGCTCAAGTTCAACCACCCCAATCCAAGTTTGGGGAGTTCATGCGGACGCGACCCCCGACCTTTGCTGGATCCGGAGACCCGCTGGATGCGGACGACTGGCTCAAGGAAGTTGAGCGCAAACTGCATTTGGCTCAGTGCGATGAGATTGAGAGCGTGCATTTTGCTTCATACCAGCTTAAGGGGACTGCAGCCAACTGGTGGGAGAATTACTGTGCTGCCCATGTTGACCCGCAGAACATCCCGTGGAATGAGTTCGTGGAAGCATTCAGGGCAACCCATATCCCAAGGGGCATTATAGAAATGAAGCGCCGAGAGTTTCATAAGCTTTAACAGGGGAACCTGTCTGTGTCAGAATACCTTAACCGTTTTACTCAGCTGTCCCGCTACGCGACCGCAGATGTCGCAACTGATGAGGCCAAGATATGGCGATTCATGGAGGGCCTTGACCCTAATCTGAAGGTTCAGCTGGTTTCGAACGACTTCCCGTCGTTCCAGCATATGGTGAACAAGGCTCTGATTCAGGAGGATGCTCAGCGTCAGTTGTTTGAGACACGCAAGAGGAAGATGCTATTCCAGACCGGGCGGCCAAGCAGCCTCTAGGCCTCGCACCTTTCAAAGAAGAAGAACTCCAAGAGACCAAAGAAAGCCAAAGGCGCCAAGGACCCCAGTGTCCACTCCGCGCCCCACTGGACAAGCCCCTGCCGGCAATGCAGGAGCTCAAGCTCAGAAGAGTGGGACTGCTATGGCAGGAGTGCAATGCTTCAACTGCCGAGAGATGGGGCACTACGCCAACAACTGCCCACAGAAGCATCAGCTCGTCACCCCGGTGAGGTTCAACCTGGGATCGACGCCGGCCCGCGCCCCAGCGCCGGCTCAAGGAAGAGGAACCCCACAGACCCCGCGCACGCCAAGGACGGCCGGAAGAGGATGCGTGAACCATATCACGACTGAAGAGGCTCAAGATGCGCCTGACGTGGTCTATGGTAAGTTCCATGTGAACTCAGTACCTGCTTCCGTTCTGTTTGATTCTGGTGCAACCCATTCTTTTATATCGGAGTACTTGGTTAAAAAGCATAACTGGAATACAATACAGTTAAGAAACCCTTTGTTAGTGCAATCCCCTGGAAAAGAACTAAGAACAACTGCAGTTTGTCCGAAAATGGATATAGTAATAAAAGGGGTAAAGTTCCTAGCGAACTTAATACTATTGGATACTAAGGGTATAGAAGTAATCCTTGGAATGGATTGGTTAACCAAGTACAAGGGTCAGATAGACTGTGCTAGTAGAGATGTCTCTCTTACCAGCCCTGAGGGGATTAGAGTGGAGTTCTTATCTAATCTTTCCTCTAAGGGGGGGTAGCACCCTAAACCGTTTGAAGGGTACATCGTTGGAGAATGTGCCGATAGTCAATGAATACCCAGATGTGTTCCTGGACGAGTTGCCTGGTATGCCACCGGATCGAGATGTGGAGTTTGTGATTGAGCTTGTACCGGGTACAACTCCCATCTCGAAGAGACCGTACCGACTGCCTTCCAATAAGTTGGTCGAGATGAAGAAGCAGATTGAGGAACTGCAAGAAAAAGGATTCATCAGGCCTAGTTCGTCGCTGTGGGGATCGCCAGTGATCTTCGTCACCAAGAAAGACGGTAGTCTGAGGATGTGCATAGACTACAGGTCGTTGAATGAGGTCACAATCAAGAATAAGTACCCGTTGCCTCGGATAGATGATCTGTTTGATCAGTTGAAGGGAGCTCAAGTCTTCTCCAAGATAGATTTGAGATCGGGATATCATCAGCTGAAGATACGAAAAGAAGATATTCCGAAAACCGCCTTCACCACCAGATATGGACTATACGAGTTTACAGTCATGTCTTTTGGGTTGACCAATGCTCCTTCTTACTTCATGAATCTGATGAATAAGGTGTTTATGGAGTATTTAGAAAAGTTCGTCGTAGTCTTTATCGACGACATCCTTGTCTATTCCAAGAGTCGGAAAGAGCATGAAGATCATCTGCGGATAATCTTGGAGACGTTAAGAGAGCATCAGCTGTATGCTAAGTTCAGTAAGTGTGACTTCTGGTTGAAAGAAGTATCTTTCCTGGGTCATATAATCTCTGCTGCAGGAGTAGCAGTGGATCCAGCGAAAGTAAGAGATGTTCTGGAATGGACACAGCCCAAGTCAGTCCCGGACATCAGAAGTTTTCTTGGATTAGCTGGTTATTATCGGAGATTCATTGAAGGTTTCTCGAAGATAGCCAGACCTCTTACTCAGCTTCTGAAAAAGGAAAAGAAGTTTGAATGGACTAAAGCCTGCGAGCAAAGTTTTCAAGAGTTGAAAAAGAGGTTAACTTCAGCCCCAGTGCTGGTCTTGTCGGATATTCACAAGGACTTTGAAGTGTATTGTGATGCTTTAAAACAAGGACTTGGATGTGTTTTGATGCAAGAAGGAAAGGTAATAGCCTATGCTTCAAGACAACTGCGATCTCATGAAGAAAATTATCCTGTTCATGACTTGGAGTTAGCCGCAGTTGTGCATGCGCTCAAAATATGGAGGCACTACTTGATCGGCAATAGAAGTGAGATATATATGGATCATAAGAGCTTGAAGTATATCTTCACTCAGCCTGATCTCAACCTGAGGCAGAGGAGATGGTTGGAGTTGGTGAAAGACTATAATGTGGGAATTCACTATCACCCTGGAAAAGCAAACGTTGTTGCGGATGCATTGAGCAGGAAAGCTCATTGCAACAATGTTAGGATACAAGAAAGCCAACCCGCACTTCATAAGGAATTCCGGCGTCTTAACCTGGAATTGGTAAGGGAAGATCGCATTTATAATTTGGAGGTAAAAGCAACCTTAGAAGACCAGATTAGAGAGGCTCAGAAGAATGATAAAGGTATTGCCGACCTGAAAGAGGGCCTGAAGAAAGGGAAACATCCAGGATTTACAGAAGATGACCAAGGCACTGTCTGGTTCGGGAAAAGAATAGTAGTCCCTAACCAAGAAGAAATCAAGAATACTGTGTTGAAGGAAGCTCATGATTCAGTTTATTCCATTCATCCAGGAGGAACCAAGATGTATGCTGATTTAAAAGAGAAATATTGGTGGTCCAATATGAAGAAAGAAGTTGCTGACTTCGTGGGGCGTTGTGATGTGTGCCAGTTGGTAAAAGCAGAGCATCAGAGACCCGCCGGTCTGTTGCAGCCTTTGCAGGTTCCTGTTTGGAAATGGGAAGAAATTGGGATGGACTTTATAACCGGACTCCCCAAAACTAAATCCGGTTATGATTCCATTTGGGTTATTGTGGACCGATTGACCAAAGTGGCTCATTTTATTCCGGTGAAGACGACTTATTCTGGAGATAAGCTTGCCGAGTTGTATATGGCCAAGATTGTGTGTTTACACGGTGTGCCGAAGATGATTGTGTCTGATCGAGGTTCACAGTTTACCTCAAGGTTTTGGTAAAAGTTGCATGAAGTATTGGGCACCAACTTAAATTTCAGTACTGCTTATCATCCCCAGACGGATGGCCAGACGGAAAGAATCAATCAAATCGTAGAAGACATGTTGAGAGCCTGTGCTTTAACATATACAGGTTCTTGGGATCAGAATTTGCCGTATGCAGAGTTTTCCTATAACAACAGTTATCAAGCCAGTCTGAAGATGGCGCCTTTTGAAGCTCTGTATGGGCGAAAGTGCAGGACACCCTTGTATTGGAAAGAGACTGAAGGTGGGCAGATAATCGGACTGGATATTCTAAAAGAGGCCGAGGAGCAAGTCAGACAGATCCGTGCCAATCTGAAGACAACCCAGTCAAGACAGAAGAGTTATGCGGACAATCGTCGAAGGGAATTAAGCTTTGTACCTGGTGATCATGTGTACTTGAAGGTATCCCTGCTAAAACGAATGAAGCAGTTTCGCGTCAGTGGGAAGTTAGCGCCCCGCTATATCGGACCATTCAAGGTGATTGTTAGAAAAGGGGAAGTTGCTTATAAGTTGGAGTTGCCGCCACAACTGTCAGGAGTACATGATGTCTTTCATGTGTCTCACCTGAAGAAGTGTCTCAGAGTACCCGAGCATCAGATGCCGTAGGAAGAAATGGAGCTGAAAGATGACTTGTCATATCCGGAGTACCCAGTCAAGATTTTGGATGAAGCCGAGCGTCGAACCCGAAGCCGAGTGATCAAGTTCTGCAAGGTTCAGTGGAGTAATCATTCTGAGAAGGAAGCTACCTGGGAGCGTGAAGAAGATCTTCGAGCAGAGTTTCCTAACCTCTTTCTTTCTCCGTCTGAATCTCGGGGACGAGATTCTCTCTAAGGGGGGTAGGTTTGTAACATCCTCATTTTCGCTTTCTGGAGAAAAACCTAATTTAAATAAAGTAAATTCAAAGTTGGAGTTTCATTGGTGTTTATATTAACCTGGCATCCATTCCTATCCAAAATTGGGAATTAATTCCCCTCCGGTTGAAAAATCGGATTTTATAGTTCCGTCGGTACCCGAAATTTCACCCGAGTCCAAAAAAATGCTCCAAAAATCCCCAAACCACTTCAATTGTGTTCCAAATATTCCAAAATGCTTTTAGAAATCATTCCCCGGATTTTTGGACCTCCGTTCCTATTTTATCTCGCGCGGCTTTTGTTTAATGTCTACGATCCGCGCTCGAATATTCAATTCCATAAAAATCATCCAAATTCAGTGGAACCAATTTTATTGGGTCCCAAATATTCTAAAATGTCTCTAGGAATTTTTCCGGAATTTTTAAGCCATTTTTCCTAATTTTTCTCTAGGGCGAATCGTTTGCGTAAAGGAGGACCAATGGGAGAGCGCCACGTGTCATGTGAATAGTGGTCATCTTCAACCTCCGGCCAACCCAAGTTAACAGAGAGCTCCAAATAGGCATTCATGGCTAGGGTTGCATTCAAACGTCCATAACTCCCTCAATTCAACTCCAAAACACGAACGGTCGGTTGCGTTGGATCCGCGACGACGATCTCTTGCCATTCCCCACCTTGATGAGCCATCAATCTCGCCGGAAACGGCCCCATTCAAGAAAAACCGAAAATCGTTCAAATGCCATTAACTCGTCCGTTTCTCCTCCAAACGCCGCACCACCACCTCCGTTCTCTTCGTATAAGAGTCCCCTTTCCGGGAGTGAGCTCCCCTTTCCCTCTACTCCACTCGTATGCCCGTGAGATCAAGAAAACCGACGTTGTGTTGCACTTTTTCGGTGTTCGTCGAGTTCGTTCTTGTAGCTCCTTCTCCGGTGAGCCATTCTTCGTGCCACTTGGTTCTTTGGGACCGTGGATGAGTCTACAATCTAACCCAATCATCAATTTTAGGTTTGATCAAGGATTGGTGACGAATTTCTCGGTTTTGTTCTTCCGGCTGAAACTCCGTTCGTCGTCGATTTAATCGCATCCGGTGAGAATCATCTCAATTCCTTTCTCCTAGATGTCCCTAAGGATGTAATCTAGAGGTTCTAGGCTTTTTTTTGGATCAATTCCATGCAAAATTGGTAGAAAAATCAAGTTTTTGGGGAAGAACTTGTTCTCTGTTTCTTTGGGAAGCTACTGTGATTGGGCATGCGTGCTTGGGGCCGCACCGACCGGCCGGCCGCCGCCGCCCGCCGACGCTCCAGCCAGGCCATGCGGCCGGCCGCCGCCGCCCCCTCCCGTCGGCGAGCCCCCCCTTGCCCCTCCTTCCCAAGCTCCACCTCTCAACCATGGCCTCCATGACATGGCTTCCATGGTAAGCTAAGGAAGGAGATGACCCCATGTCTATGACATGTGGGGCCTCCATGCCATAGACATAAACCCAATCAAAGTCAAAGTCTTCGGTCAAACAGTGGACCAGTCAAAACGGAATATTCCGGGAATATTCCCGATTTTCCAATTTTTCAAATTTCAAACTTCGGAAGCTCATAACTTCTCCGTCCGAACTCCGTTTGACTCCATTCAAATTTCTAAATTCATCTAAAATCAAGATCTACCTGCCAGTATTATTTTTGTAATTTTTAGATTTTATTTTTTTTCTTTTATTTATTTATTGCCTCGTTTTGCGTGTAGTCGACGATCCCGCCGCGACCGCCGATTCCGCCGTCGAGTTTTCTTTATTCGACACCTCCGCCGCGACAGAAGGCAAGTCTCCTTGATGCATTTTGCTCCAATGTTTGCGAACTGATTTAAATTGTTTATAAAGTTGCATGGCTATGTTTAATGAAATATGTCAAATATAAGAGCTAGTTATTCCAAAATTGTTGATTCCTCCTTGACATTGTTAATCATATCCATTGTAACCTTAGGACATTGTTTATACCATGTCTATGCTTATGTGGTATCCTTTGCTACGTAGTACGGTAGAATTGCTTAGGGCCTTTTCTGATAAAAACAACCCATGGGTGGGATTATTCAAAAAGAATGATATTAAATGTGATTTGAAGGTTATTATTATGATTTTAGTACTGTTTTCTAAAATAAAAAGAAAAGGAAAATGTTTTGGACTTGGGCGGATTGGATTGTCGGGTGGGTGCGGATGGAGCACTAGCTGTCTTGTGCAAGTACCGCCCCAAGTCATATAAGGACCGACGCTTGTGACTGTCCATTCTAAGCATAACCGTACTACCACATGTCTATAATGGTACGACCTGGCCAACTAATTTGTAGAAGCCTAGCTTAGACTCACCACTCGGTTGAATGTGAATGCCAGACGGAGGCAATGTTGTTTTTCTCACACGGCACAAGAGGGGGCTTCTGTACTGGTCGGATGGAACCCTAACAGCGGTGAAACCTCAACGGGTGGGTCTAGTTAGGTAGATACATTGTAACGGCCTTGTCACGATCTCTCTGCCGGCACACCAAAGGAAGTGTGCTAATAGCTTGGCATTAAGAGTTGATCGTGTCTTGTGGGTAAAGTTGTACACCTCTGTAGAGTTAAAACTATTTGAATAGCCGTGCCTACGGTCAAAGGCAAAGCGAAGAATGCTTTCATATTGGTAGACTTTGTTTTTGTTTTTAAAAACTGAAAGGTGTTTTGTGTTGGGATTCGGGAGTGGTTAGAACTCTCGGATGTTGAATGGCGGATAGAGCCGACCAGGTGGATAGAACCTGATTTATCCTTGACGGATGGAGTCACATGATTAACCCTGATCTTTAAAAGTTGGCAGATAGAGCCTTTATATTAGTGATGGTGGATAAAACGTCACTACAATATTACATAATTCAATTATTAAAAAGAATTGTAAAAGATGCTTTGTGAAATTTATTACTTAAGTATGGTTTAACAAAATGTGGCTTTGTGCAAATAAACCTTATTAAGCTTCCGTTGGAAAGCCCCACATGATCATACTTTCCCCGACTTGCTGAGTACCTTTGTACTCACGTGCTACATCAACATTGTCATCATCAGAGAATTTTCAAGACGCTGCCGAGGAGGGCGAGTTCTTCCAGGAGGAGTACGAGGAGGTTTGTCCGGAGAACTAGTTGCGTTTCTGGTCGTCGCCTGTGGCGTTGTGGCGTTCGCTTGTTCTTTTGCTTTCGTTTTCCGCTGCTTTGTGTCCGGTCGTTGGACCGAGTATTGTAATAAGTGGCCATGTGGCCCATACTTGAATATTTATATTACAATTTTCGTTATGTTCGGTAATGAAATATCACTGTGACTGTGTGTACTAGCTACTGATCTGGGACTAGTACGGAAATACACAGGATATTCCGGATAGCCGATCCGGGGTCTCACATACGGTAGCTCAAAATTTTTTGTTTTGTGTATTTATATAATTCCTTGTGCTTGTTATACAATATTGGTATGTTATACTAGATTGCAGTAGGCTTGTCGGCCCGTACACCCCTGCCAGGGGTTCGTATAATTAATTTTTCATCAATACAATTGGTATGTAGTTACAAAAAATATAACTAGTCGAAAAATACTAGGGTAGCTCAAAAAATTTAAGAACTAAGTGCATTATATAATTCCTTGCTTATGTTATATAATATTTTTTGCGTATTCCAGAAGGTATGTCTACTATGGATGCATTCAGAGTGCATTACGGTGAAGGAGAAGTTCGGGAGGGCCCATATGGGGTTGATTTGAATGGTTTTCAGCACCGTGTTTGATACCATCAGAATCCGGAGGACATGAATTTTGAAAATTTGTGTGGGTGGCTTTGTGACGGTCTTTCATTGAATCCTGCGGAGTTTGATGTCAGCGTCAAATGCTTGTGGCCGAGAGGTACACATGACTCTGTATGGGTACTTGTCGGGACCCGAATTTGCAAATCCGGACCCTCTGTGTATTCAGCACTAGTCCAAGAACGCGCTAGTGCACACAGTCTCAACATTGGTAAATATCACAATCATACCACTCGAAACTAATAAAGTACTTTAATTAGATAATCAAACTGATTGCTTGACCTTAAGGTCAAGTTACAAATATACGCCACGCAGGGCGAAACTTATTAAGAGAGAAATAACTGTAGCGAAAAAAAATAAGATAACTTCGTGGCGCCATCCAGTATACCACAGGCAACTGACTGGGCTCGCTCCCTAGCTAGACGGTTCTTCTGGGAGCTCCTCCTCCAAAGCTGGTGTAGACTCCTCTTCGACTGGTGTTGTATTGAGGCAAGGGTGAGTACTTGGTACTCAGCAAGTCATGCACAGAATGCAAACTAATATACTACATGCATGGCTTTAGCACAAGGGAATAGCTCAAGGTTTATTTGCAGTAAACAGCATTTGACAAGTATCATAAGTAGATTCGAAAGCAGTAGAAACAATATAAGATCAATAACTTTTCCAGGAGTTTAATAAACATCTTTCCCGATCCTAATCCACATTTCCATCAACATCATTCTTTAAACCAAACCCAACTTCTCAAGTCCAAGTTATTTTCAAGAAAATCTAACCCTTGACTGTAATTCCCGAGCGATGTCCAATACCGCGGACACGGCTATTCAAATAGATTTTACACTCTGCAGAGGTTATGCACTTTACCCACAAGATACAGTCAAACACCACAAAGGCGAGTTCCCGTAACAAAGTCTTTCGGGACCTTTTAACAGCACAAGTGGTCCTCTCCGGTGTTGCACACTAACCCTTCCCTTAGCAAAGGCGAAGTTTAGGTAAATCCACCGTTAGATGGGTACCTGGCCGCAGCCCCGGTACGCTCCCCCGTACAACATACACAAAGGGTGTAGTTGACACCCAGAGGTCCCACAGGTACGTTATTAGCAACTTAGTCAACTAGGTTTGTCCCATTACAGACATGTGGTTGCACGCTTGACTCAATTCAAAGGTTTGCAAGGTTAGGTCCTTAGGGTGACCAGGGCAAGACTACCCGAAGAACCAAACCAACATTCCCGGTGCCACAACTGGCCCACCTGATCATTCTTGCCACATGCCCCGGTCAAAAGCTATTTATCAAACCCCAGTTGATTACCATGCACCACGTGCCATCAACATCACAACACATGATACATTTCCAAAACAGGTTCAATATATCATTAAGTCAATATTAACATTTGATTGTCCAAAAATCATGTCATGAGCACGTAGCAGGTCTAAGCAATATACTACAACGATCTACAAACCCATGTTGGCAATTTAGTAGTGTCCAACTAGTAATCCACAACTAGGGTGACAAGGGGTCATGGCACATGTTTAATTAATCAAGGTGTCATATAGCAAATTGGCATTTATCTAATTCCCCGGGATTAAATAAAGTATTTTCTAATTAAACTAGCAAGCAATAAATTGAATCAAAATAGGTTTCAGAATGGGATCAACATGGTCAAAGCACAACTTGCCTTCAAAAAGTACTTGTTCTTGGTCCTGAGCTGGCTCCTGGGTCAACACTTCTCCTTCGAATCCTTTGGGCACTTCGACGTCTACTCGTAAAGCGTGTAAATAGCAAATAATAAATAAACAGTAGACAAAAAGTGTCCAAACATCCAAATAAAGTTCACAAACAGAGAGAGCATAACTTTATAAATTTTTAGAAACTGGAATCGTCAAATTCGGAGTTTAAATGCAAAAGTTATAGCATTTTAAAGTTTAAATAATCAATTAAATATTTATACAGAGAAAAACTTTGGTCCAAAAATTAAATAAAATTCATCATTAGGTATATCTCAATTTTATACAAATTTAGAAATTTGAATCACTCAAATCGGAGTTAAAATGCAAAAGTTATAAGCGTTTGAAGTTTGAATAAAAATCTGAAATCAATAATTCGAATTAATAAATCATTTTCTTTTTCGGAAATTCATTTATTGCGTCAGCATGACACGTGGCAGCCTTTGATTGGTCGGCTGACGTCAGCCGGTCCTTGGACGTGGTCCATGGTTTGGTTCGGGTCCACCGTAGGCTCGGTCCACGGTAATCGACGCCGATCGGTGGTTCGGTGACGCCGGCCACGACGCCACCGCATGGCTGGGGTGGCCGCTGACAAGCGGGCCCGTGCTGACATCACGGTGTGGTTACGGCTAAGCCGCTGACACGCGGGTCCGGCGTGTCAGCGACACGCACGTATGCGCTGCCGCGCCGCGATCGGCCTTCCCTGGGCGCGTGGTACGATCTCGGCCGTTGATTTGAAAATCAACGGCCCAGATTAGATTCGGCTTTCACGCCGTTTGGGTTAACGCGTTTGATTCGGACCGTTGGATCTAGATCCAACGGCCGAGATTGATCTGGGGTTTTGGATCGGAATCTCACCGGTGGCGATGTGGCGCGATCCGACCGTCGCGATGGAGATCCGACTACCGAGAAGCTTCGAGATCCGGCGATGGCTTGGCGCGGCGCTGGCCGGGCCGGAGCCGAGACGGCGACACGGGCAACGGCGCTGCGGGGCTCCTCCGGCGTGAAGGCTTGCACTCCCGAACGCGTCTCGACGCGGGGAACTCGGATCTGGGCTTGACGGCGGCTGAGGACGACACGCAGAAACCGAGGTTGACACGGCTGCGGCGGCGAAGTCCGGCGGGGACTCAGACTAGGTGACGTGGGCGCACGTGAGCCGTCCACGTGGCGCGATCAACGGCAGAGATGGCCCGGGCGCGTCCGTGCTGTGCGTGGATTGATCTTGACCGTTGGATCTTGATCCAACGGTTGGGATCGATCGGGGTTGGGTGCGGTGCGGTATAACGCGGGCTAATGTGGGCCGTTGGATCTTGATCCAAGGGTCCACGGATTAGGGTTCGGAAGCGGTCCGACAGGAACGCGTGGCGCGGTTGGGTCTGGGTCGGACTCAGACACGAGTCTTACTCGGGCCCGGTCGGTGGAACAGTACAAACCGGTTCGCATTTTTCCAACGATTAAATTGTCGGGACCCGAATCTGCAAATCCGGACCCTCTGTGTATTCAGCACTAGTCCAGGAACGCACTAGTGCACACAGTCTTAACATCGGTAAATATCACAATCATACCACTCGATACTAATAAAGTACTTTAATTAAATAGTCAAACTGGTTGCTCGACCTTATGGTCAAGTTACAAATAAACGCCACGCAGGGCGAAACTTAGTAAGAGGGAAATAATAGCAGCGGATAAAATAAGATAACTTCGTGGCGCCATCCAGTATACCACAGGCAACTGACTGGGCTCGCTCCCTAAGTAGACGTTCCTCTTGGAGCTCCTCCTCCAAAGTTGGCGTAGTCTCCTCTTCAACTGGTGTTGTATTGCGGCAAGGGTGAGTACTTGGTACTCAGCAAGTCATGCACAGAATGCAAGCTAATATGCTATATGCATGACTTGATACAAAGGAATAGCTCAAGGTATATTTGAAGTAAACAACATTTGACAAGTAGCATAAGTAGATTCGAAAGCAGTAGAAACAAGTATAACATCAATAACTTTTCCAGGAGTTTAATCAACATCTTTCCCATTCCTAATCCACATTTCCATCAACATCATTATTTATCCAACCCAACCTTTCAAGTCCAAGTTATTTTTGAGAAAGTCTAACCCTTGACTGTAATTCCCGAGCGATGTCCAATACCGCGGACACGGCTATTCGAATAGATTTTACACTCTGCAGAGGCTATGCACTTTACCCACAAGATACAGTCCAACACCACAAAGGCGAGTTCCCGTAACAAAGTCTTTCGGAAACTTCTAACAATACAAGTGGTCCTCCCCGGTTGTTGCACACTAACCTTCCCTTAGCTAAGGCGAAGTTTAGGCCAACCAACCGTTAGATGGGTACCTGGCCGCAGCCCCGGTACGCTCCCCCGTACAACTTACACAAAGGGTGTAGTTGACCTCCTGAGGTCCCACAGGTACGTTATTAGCAACTTATTCAACTAGGTTTGTCCCATTACAGACATGTGGTTGCACGTTAGACCCAGTTCAAAGGCTTGCAAGGTGAAGTCCTTAGGGTGACCAGGGCAAGACTACCCGAAGAACCAAACCAACGTTCCCGGTGCCACAACTGGCCCACCTGATCATTCTTGCCACATGCCCCGGTCGAAAACTATTTATCAAACCCCAGTTGATTACCATGCACCACGTGCCATCAACATCACATGATACCCTTCCAAAACAGGTTCAATTTGTCATTAAGTCAATATTAACGTTTGATTGTCCAAAATCATGTCATGAGCACGTAGCAGGTCTAAGCCATATACTACAACGATCTACAAACCCATGTTGGCAATTCAGTAATGTCCAACTAATTATCCACAACTAGGGTGACAAGGGGTCATGGCACATATTTAAGTAATCAAGGTGTCATACAGCAAATTAGCATTTATCTAATTTCCCATTATTTAGTAAAGTATTTTCTAATTGAACTAGCATGCAATAATTTGAACCAAAATAGGTTTCAAAATGGGATCAATATGGTCAAAGCATAACTTGCCTTCAAAAAGTACTTGTTCTTGGTCCGGAGCTGGCTCCTGGGTAAGCACTTCTCCTTCGAATCCTTCCGGCACTTCAACGTCTACTCGTAAAGCGTGCAAATAGCAATACATGATTAAACAATAGGCAAAAATTGTCCAAACATCCAAATAAACTCCACAAACAGAGAGAACATAATTTTATGAATTTTTAGGAACTGGAATCGCTCAAATCGGAGTTAAAACACAAAAGTTATGATTATTTAAAGTTTAAGTAATCAATTAAATAATTTTACAGAGAAAAACTTTAGTCCAAAAATTAAATAAAATTCATATTTGAGTAGATCTGAATTTTATGAATTTTTAGAAATTTGAATCGTTCAAATCGGAGTTGAAACGCAAAAGTTATAAGCGTTTGAAGTTTTGAAATTCAAATCAATTATTAAACCAAATTATTAAATTATTTTCTTTTTCGGAAATTATTTATTGCGTCAGCAGTGACACGCGTTGGCTCCTGATTGGCTGGCTGACGTCAGCTGGTCCATGGGCTCAGCCCACGGTTCGGCTCAGTCCACCGTGGACTCGGTCCACGGCTCACGTGAGACTGACAGGTGGGACCCATTGGATGACGTCAGCACTGACGTCACCACGCTCGACGACGCTACTGACAATCGGGCCCCACCGTGACGTCAACGATGACGTCATGGTGCGGTTCTATCGCTATCCGCCAAAAGCGGGCCTCGCGATGTCGAGACACGCGCCGCTGCGTGTGTGTGGCGCGCCAGGGTACACGTGGCACGATCGTGTCCGCTGATTTGAAAATCAACGGCCGCGATTAGATCCAGGTGGTTAACACGTTGAAAACTACACGGTGATCGTGGGCCGCTCGATCTAGATCGGACGGTCCAGATCTAACCCTCGTTAACGCCGATACGGCGCGTGGTGATCGTGGGCCGTTGGATCTTGATCCAACCGCCCGGATCTAACCGGGTTTGGAAGCACGTGAACTCACCTCAATCGCACGATCAAGATCGGACGGCGCAGAGCTTCGCGAGGGTCGATGGCGGTGCGGTGGTCGAGGACGAACTGAGTCGGGAAAGCGACCTTCGACGGCGTTGTGGTGCTCCTCCGGCGAGATGGGTTCACGGCTCGGCGCGTCTCGGCGAGGGGTTTTGATCCGGGCTCGGTGTCGACGAGCGGCTCTGAACCACAGCGGAGACGGCAGAAACCATCGTGGAGACCCAACCAACTTCGGGCGAGCACCCACGCACCTAACGGCGGCTAGGGTTTCGGGAGGTGGGCAAAAGGTGCGCACGGTTGAAGCGAACCTCGGAGGCGGCGGGGCTTTAAATAGCCTCGGCATGCAGCGTAGGGCGAGCCCTATGCCCACACTGGGCATCCGAGCCGGATTCGGCCGGGAAGACGACGCCTCCACCGTCCATGTGGCGCGATCAACGCCACGATGGCCTGGCGCGACGGATCCGGATCGGATCCGATCGAGCAGTCTTGGCCGGATCTGGCCGATTGGATCTTGATCCGACGGTCCCTAACGATTAGGAGTTTGGGCCGGTTCGACCGAATCATGTGGCTCGGGTCGGACTCGAGTCTGACTCGGACTCGGGTCCGGTCGGATGAACAGTACTTGACCCGACTCGATTTTCCAGCGATTTAATCATTAAAATAATTTCCAGTAATTCATTTAATTCAAGAAAAATAGCAAAATACTCAGAAAAATTCCAGAAAAATTCTGGAAAATATTTTAGGGCATTTGGGACTCAAATAAAATATTGCCAACAAAACTTTATTTGAAAATTTAATTTCTTTAATTATTTTAATATGGAATAAATTCAAATTAAATCCAAATAAATTCCAGAAAATTCCAAAAATTCAGAAATGTGCAAAATAATATTTAATTTCATGAAAAGAAAAAATTGGGGTGTCACATAAATAATTCGATTAATTCCCAGAAATTCATTTAATTCAAGAAAAATAGCAAAAGACTCAGAAAAATTCCAGAAAAATTCTGGAAAATATTTTGGATCATTTTGGACTCAAATAAAATATTTCCAACAAAATTTTATTTGCAAAGTTAAATTCTTTAATTATTTCAAAATGGAATAAATTCAAATAAATTCCAGAAAATTCCAAAAATTCATCAAAGTGCCAAATCACACATGAATTTAAGAAAAGCAAAATTTTGGGGTGTTACAAACCTCCCCCTTAACAGAATCTCGTCCCCGAGATTCAGGGCTCTCTACAGAATAGGTTCGGAAACTCTTTCTTCAAATCCTCTTCGCGCTCCCAGGTTGCTTCGCTCTCCGCATGATTGCTCCATTGAACTCTGCAGAAACGGGTTGACTTATTTCTTGTGTCTCGATCCATGGTGTCCAGAATCTTTACGGGGTGCTCCTTGTAAGTCAGATCTTCTTGCAGCTCAATTGACTCTAGCGGCGTCTGCTCCTCAGGCGCTCGAAGACACTTCTTCAGCTGGAACACGTGGAACACGTCATGCACTCCTGCTAGTGATTGCGGTAACTCCAACTGATAAGCAACTTCCCCTCTGCGACTGAGAACCTTGAACGGTCCAACATATCTCGACGCGAGTTTTCCTTTGGCATGGAATCTCTTAACTCCTCTGAGTGGGGTGACTCTGAGATACACGAAATCTTCTGGTTCAAAACTCAAGTCTCGGCGACGGTTATCAGCATAACTCTTCTGTCTTGACTGTGCTATCTTCAATCTCTCCCTGATCATGGCAATTTGTTCTTCGGCTTCTTGTAGAATATCTGGCCCAAAGACACGGCATTCACCTGTCTCGTTCCAATTCAACGGTGTTCGGCAGGGTCGACCATATAGTGCTTCAAATGGTGACATCTGCAAACTGGCTTGGTAGCTGTTGTTGTAGCTGAACTCGGCATACGGCAGACTTTTATCCCAAGAGGTAGCATAAGCTAATGCACAAGCTCGTAGAATATCCTCCAAAATCTGATTAACCCTTTCGGTTTGCCCATCCGTCTGCGGATGATAAGCTGTACTGAAGTTCAAACGGGTTCCCATGGCTTCATGCAGTTTATTCCAGAATCTCGAGGTAAACTGGGTACCTCTGTCCGATACAATCTTCTTCGGCACTCCGTGCAAACAGACGATCCTGGTCATATACAACTCAGCTAACTTATCTCCCGAATAGGTGGTCTTTACGGGGATAAAGTGGGCTACCTTAGTCAAGCGGTCTATTATAACCCAAATGGAATCATATCCTCCTTGAGTCTTGGGTAAACCGGTAATGAAATCCATTCCAATTTCCTCCCACTTCCACTCAGGTATCTTCAACGGCTGTAGCAATCTTGCTGGTCTCTGATGCATTACCTTGACTCTCTGGTATATGTCGCACAGTGCAACATGCTCGGCAACTTCACGCTTCATGCTCGGCCGCCAGAATCTTTCTTTCAAATCTTGATACATCTTGGCACTTCCAGGATGAATTGAATACTTGGAGTCATGGGCTTCTTCTAAAATCAACTGCTTCAGCTCCTTGTTCGGCACACAAATGCAACCCTTCATCCATAACGTGCCTTTCTCATCCAACTTGAAGTCCTCTGCTTTGCCTTCATCCATGTTGGTCTTAATCTTGCGGATCTTGTCATCATCCTCTTGTCCTTCTCGGATCTGATCCTCCAGGGTAGGCTTCACTTCTAATGCTGCCAAGAATCCTTCTGGTACGACTTCAATCTGCATTCTCTGGAAATCCTCACATAGCTCCTCCTGAATTGTGGCTATCAACATGTTCACAGTATGGCTCTTCCGACTCAGAGCATCGGCAACTACGTTGGCCTTCCCGGGATGGTAATGGATTCCAACATTGTAGTCCTTGATCAACTCTAACCATCTCCTCTACCTCATGTTCAGGTCTGATTGGGTGAAGATGTACTTAAGACTCTTATGGTCCGTGTATACTTCACATCTGTTTCCAATTAAATAGTGACACCATATTTCAAGGCATGCACTACGGCAGCTAGCTCTAGGTCATATGTCGGATAATTCTCCTCATGTGGCCTCAACTGCCTTGACACATAAGCGACGACCCTCCCATTCTGCATCAGCACACATCCAAGTTCTTGGCGCGATGCGTCATAATAAATGTCAAAGCTTTGATTAACATCCGGTAGAACTAACACCGGCGCGGATGTCAATCGTTTCTTCAGCTCTTGAAAACCTTTTTCACACTGTGGCGTCCATGCAAACTTCTTCTCCTTTTTCAGCAATTGCGTAAGAGGTTTCGCAATGGTCGAAAAGCCTTCAATGAAACGGCGGTAGTAACTTGCCATTCCAAGGAAACTCCGGATCTGGGTCACGGTCTTCGGCTGCTCCCAATGTAACACAGCTTCTACCTTGCTTGGATCAACGGCGACTCCTTCTGCGGTCATTACATGTCTGAGGAATTCCACCTTGTCCTTCCAAAAATCACACTTACTGAACTTGGCGAAGAGTTGCTGTTCCCTCAGCTTTTCCAAAACTCGCCTCAAGTGCTCTGCATGTTCATCCTCTGTTTTTGAGTAGATTAGGATATCATCTATGAACACAACAACAAACTTGTCCAAATATTCCATGAACACCTTATTCATCATATTCATGAAATATGCTGGCGCATTTGTCAGACCAAAGGACATAACTGTAAACTCGTAATGTCCATATCTTGACGAGAATGAGGTTTTCGGAATATCCTCTTATTAGATCTTCAACTGGTGGTATCCCGATCTCAGATCAATCTTGGAGAAAACTCCTACTCCTCTTAGCTGATCAAACAGGTCATCGATCCTGGGTAGCGGGTACTTATTCTTCACGGTGACTTCATTGAGTGCACGGTAGTCAATGCACATCCTCAAATTCCCGTCCTTCTTCTTGACAAACAAAACTGGCGCTCCCCACGGCGACGAACTTGGTCTGATAAATCCTTTCTCCATCAACTCTTCAAGCTGCTTCTTCATCTCTACTAATTCCTCGGTGGACATCCGATAAGGTCTCTTTGCTATCGGTGCTGTTCCGGGCACTAACTCGATCACAAACTCTATGTCTCTATCTGGCGGCATACCAGGTAATTCTTCAGGAAAAACATCCGAATACTCATTCACCACTGAAACATCTTATATGCTGATTGCCTTCACACTGTTGACCATCAGCTGTCCGTCACGAACGGCGGTAGCTTGAAATTCCACTTTCTTTCCACACGGGCTCTCAACTGAGATAGTCCTTCGTCCACAATCCAATACGGCCTTGTGTTTGGATAACCAATCCATTCCCAAAATAACATCTAAGGTCTGGGTCTCGAAAATAATAAGGTTCGCTAGGAACTCTATCCCATCTATTAATATTCTTACCCCAGAACATCCTACTTTCGTTCGGAGTTCTAACTGTGGGTTTGAACTAAAAGCATGCATTTAAGTCTTGCAATCTCCAAATCATTTTTAGCAGCAAAGCCTTGAGAAACAAACGAATGCGAAGCTCCAGAATCAAACAAAACTGTTGCAGGTACTGAGTTAATAAGTAACTTACCCAGTACGACGTCCGTGGCATTCTGCAGTGCATCTGCGGTGACATGGTTGACTCGGTGTCGGGACCCCGAATTTGCAAATCCGGACCCTCTGTGTGTTCAGCACTAGTCCAGGAACGCGCTAGTGCACACAGTCTTAACATTGGTAAATACCACAATCATACCACTCGATACTAATAAAGTACTTTAATTAAATAATCAAACTGGTTACCCGACCTTAAGGTCAAGTTACAAATGTACGCCTCGCCGGGCGAAACATATTAAGAGAAAAATAATAGCAGCGAAAAATAAGATAACTTCGTGGCGCCATCCAGTATACCACAGGCAACTGACTGGGCTCGCTCCCTAAGTAGATGGTTCCTCGTGGAGCTCCTCCTCCAAAGCTGGTGTAGTCTCCTCTTCAACTGGTGTTGTATTGTGGCAAGGGTGAGTACTTGGTACTCAGCAAGTCATGCACAGACTGCAAGCTAATATTCTTTATGCATGGCTTGGTACAAAGGAATAGCTCAAGGTATATTTGCGATGAAACAAAGATTTGAAAAGTAGCATCGAGATTCGGCAAAGAAAAACAAGTATAGCATAAATAACCTTTCAAGGAGTTTGGTAAACATCTTTTCCCATCTTAACCCACATGTCCATCAACGTCATTATTTAATCCAAACCAACCTTTCAAATCCAAGTTATTTTCAGAAAGTCTAACCCTTGACTGTAATCCCCGAGCGATGTCCAATACCGCGGACTCGGCTATTCGAATAGATTCTACACTCTGCAGAGGTTATGCACTTTACCCACAAGATACAGTCAAACACCACAAAGGCGAGTTCCTCAGAACAAAGCCTTTCTAAGCCTCAAACAACACAGTGGTCCTCTCCTGCTCAGGTTTCTACACCATCCCTTCCCTTAACCAAGGCGAAGTATGGGACCAACACACTGTTAGATGGGTATCGGCCACGACCACGATACGCTCCCCCGCACAATCACACAAACGGTGTAATTGACACCCTGAGGCTCCACAAGTGAGTCCTTAGCAACTTAGTCAACTAGGGCCGTCCCATTCCAGCCATGTGGTTGCAAGTATGACTCAGTTAAAAGGCTTGCAAGGTTAAGTCCTTAGAGTGACCAGGGCAAGACTACCCAAGAACCAAATCAACATCCCCAAGGCCACCGCCCACCTGATCATTATTGCCACATGCCCCGGCCGAAAACTATTTATCAAAACCCCAGTTGATTACCATGCACCACGTGCCATCAACATCACATGATACCTTTCCAAAACAGGTTCAATATATCATTAAGTCAATATTAACATTTGATTGTCCAAAATCATGTCATGAGCACGTAGCAGGTCTAAGCAATGTACTACAACGGTCTAAAACCCATGTTGGCAATTTAATTATGTCCAACTAGTAAACCACAACTAGGGTGACAAGGGGTCATGGCACATATTTAAGTAATCAAGGTGTCATACAGCAATTTGGTATTTATCTAATCTCCCATATTTAAATAAAGTATTTTCTAATTGAACTAGCATGCAATAATTTGAACCAAAATAGATTTCAAAATGGGATCAACATGGTCAAAGCATAACTTGCCTTCAAAAAGTACTTGTTCTTGGTCTTGAGTTGGAACCTGAGTCAATACTTCTCCTTCGAATCCTTCCGGCACTTCAACGTCTACTCGTAAAGCGTGCAAATAGCAATACACAAATAAACAATAGGCAAAAGCATCCCAAAACTCCAAATAAAATCCATAAACAGAGAGAACATAATTTTATGAATTTTTAGGAACTGGAATCGTTCAAATCGGAGTTAAAACACAAAAGTTATAATTATTTAAAGTTTAAATAATCAATTAAATAATTTTACTGAGAAAAAATTTAGTCCAAAAATTTAATAAAATTCATATTTGAATAGATCTCAATTTTATACAAATTTAGAAATTTGAATCACTCAAATCGGAGTTGAAACGCAAAAGTTATAAGCGTTTGAAGTTTTGAAATTCAAATCCATTATTAAATTGATTTATTAAATCATTTTCTTTTTCGGAAAATCATCTATTGCGTCAGCAAGGACACGTGGACCAATCGGGTGATGACACGTGGCCTCGGGTCCACGGACCCGGCGCACGGCCTCGGCTCGATCCACCGTGGGCTCGGCCCACGGCTCATGATCAGCGGCGGCGGGCTGCCTGTCGGCCGACTCGACTTCACGGCGCGGATCTGGTGACACATGGGCCCTCGACACGCGGGCCGCGTGTCGAGACACGCGCCGCGTGCGCCGCAGCGACTAAGCGCCGCGTGGCTCGATCGTGCCCGTTGATTTGAAAATCAACGGCCACGATTAGATCTAGGATTTACGCGTTCTAAATCAGCACCATCGATCTGGGCCGTTCGATCTAGATCGGACGGTCCAGATCTAACCCTAAAGCTACAACGCAACTAACCTCAGCCATAGGATCTAGATCTAACGGTCTAGAACAGATCTGGGTTTTACGGATTCGGGAAACATGTGATCTCACCGTTGCCGTTCGATTTAGATCGGACGGTGGATGGAGCTTGCGGACGGCGATGGCAGCGCGGCGAGGGCGCATCGAGGTGAAGACGACGATGATTGCAACGGCGTTTCCCTGTCCTTCCGGCGAGGTGAAAGGTCCTATCTGGTGCGCCTTGACCTGGGAATCTCGGATCCGAGCTCAAGCACGGCGGAGACGGCTTGACGGCGGCGGAATCCGGAGTTAACCGCGGCGGGAAACTTCCCCAACTACGGCGAGCTCGTGCGTCTAAACGGCGGCGGCTCAAGCGTGAAAGGTGAGGGGCACGGGTGCGCACGGAAACGGGGGTTCTCGGGCGACCACCCACGCTTTAAATAGCCTCGGCCGGCTCAAATCGAAACCCTACCGAAGCTCGACCACGCGGCGGCGGAGGAATCCGGCTCGGATTCGGCGGGGAAGACGAAACCGTGGCCGTACACGTGGACGATCAACGGTCCAAATCGCACGGCGCCACGGGTCCGGGTCGAACCCGGTTGGACCGGTGCGGACTAAATCCGACCGTTGGATTCCGATCCAACGGTCCGGATCGATCGAGGTTCGATCGGATCGCGTGGCCCGGGTCGGACTCGAGTCTGACTCGAGTCGGGCTCGAGTCAAATGAACAGTACTTGACCCGACTTGGATTTTCCAGCGTTTTAATATTTAAAATAATTCCCAGTAATTCATTTAATTCAAGAAAAATAGCTAAATACTCAGAAAAATTCCAGAAAAATTCTGGAAAATATTTTAGGGCATTTGGGACTCAAATAAAATATTTCCAACAAAACTTTATTTGAAAATTTACTTTCTTTAATTATTTCAAATTGGAATAAATTCAAATAAATTCCAAATAAATTCCAGAAAATTCCAAAAATTCACCAAAGTGCCAAATCACACATAGATTTTAGAAAAGCAAAATTTTGGGGTGTTACACTCGGCCTCTCACCACGGTCTGGGGTGCTGCTCCTGGCTGTGCTGTCCCTCGGTTTGCTCCTGGTCTTTGGCGTCTGGCCGTGTGGATCCCAGTTGAAGCGAATCAGTCACTCCTGCTGTCTTCTTAGGGCAACTGTTGGCAAAGTGTCCTGGCTCGTTGCAGTTGTAGCAGTGTCTCACTGTCCCCTGTTGACTGCCTGAAGCGGAGTTTCTGGTTGGTGCTGGGGTCTGATAATTCTGATTGACGGGTCTTGGTGCTGCTGATGGTGTCCTTGTAGCATTCTATGGCTGGAATCTGAAAAACTGATTTGGCGCAACCCTCAAACGTTCTTTGTGCTCACGATGAGATCCTCACGTTGCATCCTTCGCTTCCTGTTGTCGTCCAGTTCCTTGCGCTTGTCCTCAAGAATAAGCGCTTTATTCACCAACTCTTGGAAATCTGGAAAGGTGTGGGTGATCAGTCCCTCCTGTAGTCCTGAGTTAAGTCCCTTCATGAAGCGAGACTGTCTAGCTTTATCTGTCACTACATCCTCAGGTGCGTAGCGAGCAAGCTGTGTGAATTTGTTCAGGTATTCGGCCACAGGCTGATTACCTTGCTTCAGTGCTCTGAACTCCTCTTTCTTGAGGTCCATAATTCCTTCCGGCACATGGTACTGATGAAACGCAGCTGTAAACTCCTCCCAAGTGATATCTTGATGGTTCTCTTGCGTGGCACAGAAGTTCTCCCACCATTCGGCGGCTGTCCCTTCCAACTGATGAGAAGCGTAGAGTACCTTCTCATTTCCCATGCATTGAGCGATGTGTAGCTTCCTCTTAATTGACCTTAACCAGTCATCGGCTTCCAACGGGTTAGTATTCCCGGAGAAAGTGGGTGGATGAGTCCTCATGAACTCTGACAGTCTTGTATTCTGGCGTTGTCCCTGATTGACTTGATTAGCGGTGGCCTGAGCAAAGGACGTGTCGTGCATCTGTTGCATCATAGCATGCATCAATCGAGTCCGAGCAAAGAAGAAAAGCTCCAAAATTCTGCATGTCCACTGGCGGTGCTGGTGCTCCATCATTGGGGTTTTTAGCTGGGCGAGAACCACTGCCATTGCCTCCAAGGTTTCCGCGGGTGTTCACCATCTGTTGATTGCTCCAAGGTTTCAGAGATGAGAGGGAACAAGAGTAGACAAGTAATAGGGAAACTTATGCGGGGGAAAAGTGTAACTCAAAATCCAACTTTATTAATACTAATATTAACTTGGTATGGTTGCTTACAATGCCTAAGGGCCTTGCAACACATACTGCACACTCAGCAAACAATGAAAATCCAAATCGACTCTAAGGGTGACTCTTATTCTATAACGCGACTCGATGAAGGAGTCCCAACCTCAATGCCTACGCTCACTCATCGAGAAAACCTCCACTGCCTCCTCGCGGCGGGTGCGGCGGCATCGATGCGAAACAATCGCCATGCCCCACAACTGCAGCTGTGGTTGACGACGCGGCGTCCTCCTCTGGTTCTGGATCTGGCTGGTGTTGTGTCTGTGGTGCGGGTGCAGGTGGCGCCTCTTCTGGTTCCTCCTCTGGGTCTGGAGCGTCCAACTCCAACACTAGATCGGGACCCTGGCCATACAGCGCGGTCTCCAACTCTGCGATCCTTTCTGCAGCGTGAGCGACGTACTCAGTGGCATTCTCCAAGTGCTTCTTCTCTTCCTCAACCTGCTCGCGAGCCTTCTTCAACTCCTGAATTGTGTCTTCGATCAGCTCCTCCTGAGCGGCGATGAATCTGGCTAAGTGAGTGACGGTAGCTTCCTCATCCTCTATCGGCTTCCGTTGAGTTCTGCTGTCTCGGCGTGGGTGGTGATGGAACACTGTGCCTTCCAGCTCCCTGGAGTAGGTGCGAGCGATCTGCTGCATTGCTCGATGCGACACCTCTTGGATTCCAATCTCAAAGGTAGACCTCCTGGCGGTGAAGTGGAAAGGGCGGCTGAACTTCGTCTTCTCTCGGGCATACACCATGATCCGGACATCCCATCCTGTGACCAGTCCTGCTTGCACAAGTGTAGTCCCTCGGTAGAGCGGCCTCTCAAAACCTCCAAGAAACTGAAGCATACGCCACAACTTGGCGGCATAGCCTCCTTCGTGCTCGGCGTAGTTGTTCTTCATCATCATCTGTCAAAGGACGCTGGCGTAGGAACGCAACAATTTTAAAAATCGATGTGGAAAACGAAAAGAACTCAGCAAGGGGCATGAACAAGGAAGAAAAGGGGTAAGTCGAGAATTCATTCATTATCTTGACAAACTTTTAGCTTTAGAAAATAGGTTTTATCCTCACTACGACCATTCTAGCTATGGGTGAGCCTACAGTCAGTATGGCTCTGATACCACCTCTGTCGGGACCCGAATTTGCAAATCTGGACCTCTGTGTATTCAGTACTAGTCCAGGAACGCGCTAGTGCACACAGTCTCAACATTGGTAAATATCACAATCATACCACTCGAAACTAATAAAGTACTTTAATTAGATAATCAAACTGGTTGCTTGACCTTAAGGTCAAGTTACAAATATACGCCACGCAGGGTGAAACTTATTAAGAGAGAAATAACTGTAGCGAAAAAAATAAGATAACTTCGTGGCGCCATCCAGTATACCACAGGCAACTGACTGGGCTCGCTCCCTAGCTAGACGGTTCTTCTGGGAGCTCCTCCTCCAAAGCAGGTGTAGACTCCTCTTCAACTGGTGTTGTATTGAGGCAAGGGTGAGTACTTGGTACTCAGCAAGTCATGCACAAAATGCAAACTAATATACTACATGCATGGCTTTAGCACAAGGAAATAGCTCAAGGTTTATTTGCAGTAAACAGCATTTGACAAGTATCATAAGTAGATTCAAAAGCAGTAGAAACAATATAAGATCAATAACTTTTCCAGGAGTTTAATAAACATCTTTCCCGATCCTAATCCACATTTCCATCAACATCATTCTTTAAACCAAAACCAACTTCTCAAGTCCAAGTTATTTTCAAGAAAATCTAACCCTTGACTGTAATTCCTGAGCGATGTCCAATACCGCGAACACGGCTATTCGAATAGATTTTACACTCAGCAGAGGTTATGCACTTTACCCACAAGATACAGTCAAACACCACAAAGGCGAGTTCCCGTAACAAAGTCTTTCGGAAACTTTTAACAGCACAAGTGGTCCTCTCCGGTGTTGCACACTAACCCTTCCCTTAGCAAAGGCGAAGTTTAGGTCAATCCACCGTTAGATGGGTACCTGGCCGCAGCCTCTGACGCTCCCGCATAACATACACAAAGGGTGTAGTTGACACCCAGAGGTCCCACAGGTACGTTATTAGCAACTTAGTCAACTAGGACCGTCCCATTACAGACATGTGGTTGCACGCTTGACTCAGTTCAAAGGCTTGCAAGGTTAGGTCCTTAGGGTGACCAGGGCAAGACTACCCGAAGAACCAAACCAACATTCCCGGTGCCACAACTGGCCCACCTGATCATTCTTGCCACATGCCCCGGTCAAAAGCTATTTATCAAACCCCAGTTGATTACCATGCACCACGTGCCATCAACATCACAACACATGATACCTTTCCAAAACAGGTTCAATATATCATTAAGTCAATATTAACATTTGATTGTCCAAAAATCATGTCATGAGCACGTAGCAGGTCTAAACAATATACTACAACGATCTACAAACCCATGTTGGCAATTTAGTAGTGTCCAACTAGTAATCCACAACTAGGGTGATAAGGGGTCATGGCACCTGTTTAATTAATCAAGGTGTCATACAGCAAATTGGCATTTATCTAATTCCCCGGGATTAAATAAAGTATTTTCTAATTAAACTAGCATGCAATAAATTGAATCAAAATAGGTTTCAAAATGGGATCAACATGGTCAAAGCACAACTTGCCTTCAAAAAGTACTTGTTCTTGGTCCTAAGCTGGCTCCTGGGTCAACACTTCTCCTTCGAATCCTTCGGGCACTTCGACGTCTACTCGTAAAGCGTGCAAATAGCAAATAATAAATAAATAGTAGATAAAAAGTGTCCAAACATCCAAATAAAGTTCACAAACGGAGAGAGCATAACTTTATAAATTTTTAGAAACTGGAATCGTCAAATTCGGAGTTTAAATGCAAAAGTTATAGCATTTTGAAGTTTAAATAATCAATTAAATATTTATACAGAGAAAAACTTTGGTCCAAAAATTAAATAAAATTCATCATTAGGTAGATCTCAATTTTATACAAATTTAGAAATTTGAATCACTCAAATCGGAGTTAGAATGTAAAAGTTATAAGCGTTTGAAGTTTCAATCAAAATCTGAAATCAATAATTCGAATTAATAAATCATTTTCTTTTTCGGAAATTCATTTATTGCGTCAGCATGACACGTGGCAGCCTCTGATTGGTCGGCTGACGTCAGCCGGTCCATGGACGTGGTCCATGGTTTGGTTCGGGTCCACCGTGGGCTCGGTCCACGCCAAGACCGACGCCGTGGGCCCCTCGGTGGCGTCGTGGCCAGCGTCACCAAGACGGGTGGGTGGCCGCTGACAAGCGGGCCCGTGCTGACGTCATGGTGCGGTTGCGGCTGAGCCGCTGACACGCGGGCCCGGCGTGTCAGCGACACGCGACGCAGGTCTTGGCCGCGCGTGGCGCGGCGATCGGCCTTTCCCGACGCGTGTACGATCTCGGCCGTTGATTTGAAAATCAACGGCCCAGGTTATATCTGGCTTTCACGCGTTTGGGTTAACGCGTTTGATTCGGACCGTTGGATCTAGATCCAACGGTCGAGATTGGATCTGGGGTTTTGGATCGGAATCTCACCGGTGGCGACGTGGCGCGATCTGGACCGTGCGATGGAGATCCGACGGCTGAGAAGCTTCGAGATCCGGCGATGGCTTGCGGCGGCGCTGGCTGGCCGGAGCTGGAGACGGCGACACGGGCAACGGCGCTGCGGGGCTCCTCCGGTGTGAAGGTTTGCACTCCCGAACGCGTCTCGACGCGGGGAACTCGGATCTGGGCTTGACGGCGGCTGAGGACGACGGAGACGGCGGCAAATGGCAAGGAGGTGCGGCGGAGACCTAAACCAACTATGGCGAGCGATTACGGGCGAACGGCGGCGGCTCGGGCTTGAAGACTAGGGCCAACGGGTGCGCACGGGAGAGAGCTCCACGAAGGTGGCGGAGGCTCATTAAATAGAGGCCTCGGCTTCCGTGAATCACGCAGAAACCGAGGTTGACACGGCTGCGGCGGCGGAGTCCGGCGGGGACTCGGACTAGGTGACGTGGGCGCACGTGAGCCGTCCATGTGGCGCGATCAACGGCGGAGATGGCTCGGGCGCGGCCGTGCTGTGCGCGGATTGATCTTGACCGTTGGATCTTGATCCAACGGTTGGGATCGATCGGGGTTGGGTGCGGTGCGGTATAACGCGGGCTAATGTGGGCCGTTGGATCTTGATCCAAGGGTCCACGGATTAGGGTTCGGAAGCGGTCCGACCGAAACGCGTGGCGCGGTTGGGTCCCGGTCGGACTCGGACTCGAGTATGACTCGGGCCCGGTCGGTGGAACAGTACAAACCGGTTCGCATTTTTCCAGCGATTAAATAATTCGATTAATTCCCAGAAATTCATTTAATTCAAGAAAAATAGCAAAAGACTCAGAAAAATTCCAGAAAAATTCTGGAAAATATTTTGGATCATTTTGGACTAAAATAAAATATTTCCAACAAAATTTTATTTGCAAAGTTAAATTCTTTAATTATTTCAAAATGGAATAAATTCAAATAAATTCCAGAAAATTCCAAAAATTCATCAAAGTGCCAAATCACACATGAATTTAAGAAAAGCAAAATTTTGGGGTGTTACAGTACTTAGACCGTTGGAGCGGTCTCAGTCTTGGATGAACTACATCAATGCATCAAGGTGGTGTGGTTGGGGTTTCATCCTCTTTGTGCAGGCGATGATCAAAACAAACCTACCAAGTGATGAAACCCCTATCGCGGTGCAGGCACAAAACTGTGGCGGAAGTTCATGAGAATGTTCGATCACGGAACAAGCAGATGAAGGGGAGGAGTTGGAGGGGTTAGTTGATGTGATGGAGCAGGATGATCAGCGAGCGGCAGAGGAAGAAGAGGCACTGGCCATGGAGGATCATGATGATTCTTTGTCCGACGATGATGGAAATACGTTCGCAGAGGTGCCCGATGATTGGAATAGGGCTGAAGCCAAAGCCCTAGCAGTGAACGATGCCCATGACTCCACATGTGAGTACCGACCAAACGAGGTACGCGTGCATGCAATGTACACGGAGAAGTCCGCTTTGCATGATGCTATAAGGGTATGGGCGATGAGCTTGCAGCGACCGGCGAGAGTGGTCAAATCCAGTAAAGACTGTTACACGGTGAAGTGTGAAAATGCCGAATGTGGTTGATGGGTTCATGCCCACAAGCCCAAGTACGAGATGAAATGGGTTGTCACGAAGGTGGTGCAGCACAGTTGTGTTCTCAACAATGTAACATTGAGACATCGTAACCTCACATCCTCTTTCATCGCGAATGTGATGTATGGAGAGATTGTCAAGAAGGTTGACATTGAGGCACAACACATAGTTCTTGCCATGAAGAACAGATATAAATACCAAATCAGCTATGCTAAAGCTTGGAGGGCGAAGCAGAAGGCATTGGAGAAGTGCTTCGGGACCTTCGAGGCATCTTATGACAACCTTCCCCGACTACTGGAAGTCCTGAAGGAGAGAAACCCCGGGACATATACTACTGTACACGAAAGGGAATCTCAGAACCCCTCCGGCTTCCTGGTCATGGAGCGTGCTTTCTTATCACTTGGGCCATGTGTAGAGGATTTCAGGCATTGCCGTCCGGTCGTGTGCGTGGACAGGATTTTCCTCACCGGCAAGTACAAGGGTCAAATCCTGATGGCCATCGGTGTGGACGGAAACAACCAAATACTTCTGATAGCCTTCGCTTTTGTGGAGGGTGAAAATTATGAGAGTTGGCTGTGGTTCTTCAGGAGACTGAAGATCAGTGTTGTGAAGGATAGGCCCAATGTGTGAATAATACATGACCGCCATGCTGGGATGATGAAAGCAATAAAGAAGATGCAAGAAGATGTGGAAGAGCCGTTTCCATGGCCGGATTTGCAGAACCGGTGGTGCATACGACACATGGGGGCAAACCTATTCAAATATTTCAAGAGTAAGAGGCTCATGAACCTGTTTAAGAGTTGTGCAAGCAAAATCAGCACAGGAAGTTTGTTGCCATCTGGGAGAAGCTTGACGAGCTCACTACCAAGCAGATACGTGACGGAGAGAGGCAAGCTAGGGGGAGTAGTTGGGAGGCACTGCAGCATTTACAGCCCTTACCGGGCATTGACCCACCAAACATCAGAAGGAGGCCTATGAGAAACATCAAGTGTTTCTCACACTGGATCGAGTCCGAACCACTGGAGAAGTGGGCACTGTAGTATGACACAAACGGGGCAAGGTACGGGCTGATGACAACCAACCTGGGTGAGGTGTACAACTGGGTGATAAGGGGTCTTCGTGGCATGCCCCTCGTTGCTATCGTCGAAGGTGTACTGCACGGTACGGTGAGGTACTTCCGGGAATGGCACGCCGTGGCAGTGTTGCATGCAAGTACCATTCAAAGTACTTACTGCAGCGTCATTACAGCTTGGATGGTGAACAAGGTTGAGAAGGCCCTCCTACACTCGGTCGTCATCATGGGTACCACGGAGTTACGATTTGAGGTCACACTGAGGAATAACGAGGGGCTCGGAATGGCTAGTGGAAGAATCACCCATGAAGTGAGCTTGGGGGTGGTACGGACCGCACCTGCACCTGCACTTGCCTAAAGCCGTACCTTCTTCATAAACCATGTTTGCATGTCTTGGCGGCCTGTGGCCAAATTAAGATGAGCAGCATACAATTTGTTTCTCCGTACTACATGGCGGGCACTGTCGTTCAAGCGTGATCCGGTGAACTGCATGGGTTTCGTGTCGCCGGAAACTTCACTGAAATTGATCATGCCACACGTACATGGGTCCCTGACATCAGCAGAGTTAAGGGCGGGAAAGGTCGTCGACAAATGCGCCGCATCCGCAACGATATGGACGAGTCCGAGGTGGGAGGCCCTGTCCGGAGTTGTGCCCTTTGTGGAGAGTACGGCCACAAGAAGAACAATTGTCCTCAGAATGAAGTTTCTGGTGGAGGGGCTTGAATTTCATAACTGTAAGGCATGTTGCCATGTTGTCGAGTGTGTTCTGTTTGTATCGAATGTAATAATCATACAACTCCCTTACGCGTGTATGTTGTGTTACTACAGTTCGTAGATGTGTGATCAAATTTCGTGTTGTGAGCACTATTATGCATGCGTGTATATTCTAGAAAGTTGCAGTATTGTGCGAATTGTTAGCTACATCCTGTAATTGCTGGAATTTCCTTACTAATTTTTTGTAGCATCTGTCTACATCGTATGTTTGTTATCTTTGTTTGTATGATTGGAATTTCCTTACTCCATGACCAATTGGAATTATTAAATTGTTTGTTGTGTGCAGGAATGGCTGCTGTGGTCGACATTGGAGATTGGTCGTACGGGCTTCTAGATCGCCACTTGTACGCACGTCACCGTGGACGGTTACACGCTACTACCGTCGATCCAAGTGTCTTGTCCACACGGACTCCAGCACGCGCCTGGGGCCTGGACAGACATTGGTTTCCCATGTATGTAAGAATACAAATTTTTGCGTATGACTTAGTTTGTCGTGACACGTTGTGGCCTTAGTTGTAATGGTTTGCTGCAGGTTGGAGGCGGCGGGATTGCTCCCCCCAGCACGGATGGCCGAGGCGACATAGGAGGACCTCGTCGATGGTCCGGATGGTGCGGCCATCTTTGTCGAGAGATCCCGACACTTTTCGTTCGACCGATCCCTCCTTACTTCCCTCGTGGACCGCTGGCGCCCGGAGACGCATACGTTCCACTTGCTTTGCGGAGGGATGACAACGACTCTGCAGGATGTTTTGTTCCTCATCGGCCTCCCGATCGCTGGCGAGGCGGTTGTCCCACAGGTGGTGGATGACGACTGGCGCAATGACCTAGTTGCCAGGTTCGGTGCAGTGCTCCCCACAGTGCCGCGAGCGCAGCGCGATCGCCACTTACACCCACGATAGAAACACGGTCCTACTCTGTGCATTAGCTACGCGATTCGAGTGCGTGTTGTCGTGGTTCATAATTGGTACAATTAATATACTCCTCTAACCAACTAACTTTTCTTCCTGCGCAGGTTAGTAGGTGGCCGAATGCCGACACGCATGCAGTCGTGAGCACCGGAGGCTTACCTTTTGTGGCTGTTCGGATGGGTGATGTTCACTACCACCCATGGAGATAGCGTCGACGCCAGGCTTGTTTCAATCGCCCAGGCCATTGCTGACGCTGCGCCCAGTGAGGTCCCCCAGTATAGCTGGGGTCTGCAGTAGTTTGTGCCATCTATCGGGGGCTGTGCGACGCGTGCCTCCGATAGTGTGACGGTTCGATACTCTCTGGGTGCCCACTCCTGCTCATGATGTGGTCGTTCGAGCGCTTCCACATTGGACGACCCTGGATTGGAGGGGAAGCGTATGGGATGGAGTTCTACGGCGACACCGAGGTGGACGCCCCTACGATGGGGTCCCTTTGGTGCCGCAGACGGGTACGTGAATTTTCCCCCTTTCCTATATCGCATTCCTGCCTCTTTTGTACTAACTTTTTGCCGGTAACGTCTGCAGCCACAATGGGCTGGTCTGCAGGTACGCAGTGTTTACACACACTTCACGGAGGCGTTCGACCTCCTGTGACCAGAGCGGGTCCAGTGGGAGCCTTACACCCCTTAGGAGGTACAGGAGCGCGCACCCCACAGTTTGTTCGTCCTCTGCACCTGAGATATTCCGTACGTGCTGACACGGCGGAAGCTGGTTTTCGACGTCTACGTTGAGGATTACCCGGCTCACCGGGTGATGAGGCAGCTCGGACTGCGATAGGAGGTGCCTATCCCGCGCGGCGTCACGGTCCCGGTAGGGGCTCACACGTAAGTAACTATTCATGTCTTACCATTTCAAATGGCGTCAACTAAACATGCTAACGGGTTGATAACTTATGCAGGCATTCGCAGAAGGGCATGCAGAGCCGCCAAACTGACTGGGCTGCGAAGATGGCCCCTTGGGTGGAGCAGTGGACTCATGCACTAGGCGACGTGGCTGCAGTGGATGTCGCGTACGATATACAGGGATACCAGGGGTACCTGCAGTGGTAACTTGGATTTACACGGGTACGCCTTTTGTTCGCTGACGACCAGCACGATATCCTTCCAGCTACAGCCTACGACACATATGGCACGTGGGTTGCATCGGCGATCCACTTCGCGGTACGTTCACTACACACTATACCTAGATTTTTATTGGAATGCGAGTATACATATATCTCACCGCATGTTAACACTTTCAGGGCGATATGGCGACAGAGATTGATGAGGACTCGCAGTCCATGGTAGGGCGTTTGGGCGGGGGTTCGGAGATCTCCCACGAGGAGTTGACGGGGTTCCTCGAGCGATTGTGCATGAAGGCGAGGAGGATAGCGCGGGCCTGCTCTTGCCAGCAGAGGACCGTCACCGGTGGTGCACCCTCGAAATCGGCGAGCCGACGACAGCAGGGGTCGAGAGCAGTACACGACCACCACCTCCGACACCACCGTCGGACGACTCCGCTGTCCGGCCGCTCGGACCTCCCACCTTCCAGTTCGCACCTCCCACCTTGCCGAACCCTCCAGCGCCACCGCAGGACCAGCCAGGGAGCTCCCAGAGGCAGGTGCCTTCGTACGGCACGCCAGGTACTTACGTACTTGCTCACTTAAATATGCAATGCATTTCGTGGTAACTAATACTTGTGTACAGTAGGATACTCGTTTGGATACCCTACCGGTGCGCCGTTCCGGTACCCTCCTCCTCCTCCTGTCATGGTGCCGACCCAGGTGTGTTCAATACCCACCGTAAACTAACATTGCTTTAAACTTTACTTTGAAATACATGCTTTATTCCAACATGTTGTACGTGCTTTCAGGTTACTTCCCAGAGGGCCCCACTACGTCGTACATGCATGCGGAGGACTTCGACACGCCATATTCTGTGCCGCCGCACCTGGACTTCGTGTATGGGTCCCAGCCTAGCGCCCCCACGCCTACACAGCCGACGGAACCGAGTTCTTCATGCCATACCCCTGTAGCAACCGAGACCCTCGGACCGCGGATCGGCCACGCACCAGACCGGTTCAGCCCTTTAGGTCCCAGATGTCGCCCTGCCGCTGCACGTCGACTAGTGAGGTGGACCAGACCTCGTGCATAGGGACGGGGAGGTCAGCAGGGAGAGTAGGAATCGATTGAGCATTGTATGCCTACGTTGTTCTTTCTGCGTTGTAATGTTATGTTCTAACTTATACATTTCTATGTTGTATTCTCTACATTTCTACTCCCATGTCACTATCATTCAAAGCTGCATGACGTGTCAACCTCAAACAAAGTTGCACAACCTATCACGCTCAAACAATGCTGTACTCCCTCATTCAAAGCTGAAATGCTTGATATGATCACTCACTGCCTACATTTAACTCCGAGGTGACCACTTATTACATAGTATATTAATCAGCACTGACATCTAGCATGCCGTTAAGGTATTCGTGATGAGCTACCCATCATGCCTGTGTGCTATCTTATCATGTCTGCCATGACCCATCGATGTCATCTGCAAAGTTGCAGAGGAATCTGATGCTCGCGGATTTGAGCTTCTCTTAAGTCTGCCACTCTCTCCTTTGGCTGGCTATTTAAGCCCCAGTGGTCGCCTCCCAATAATCACAGCAAGCAAGCAAGCTTCGGGCCAATACAAGGGAAGACGAAACACAGACCACAAGTTCGCCAGCCAACCAACCAGTGCCAATGGAGTTCCCCTCCCCCCAAGGCACAGCCCTCCCGAAGCCATCCCCGAAGGGACGCAGGTCCCCATGTGCCTATGCGGGGATCCTTGCCGGTTGCAGAAGTCTCAGGACAACTAGTACACCTACGGTATGAGGTACTGGAGCTGCCGCAACTACGACTCCAAGCCAACACTGGAGATGCGGATGCGGGGGAAAAGGCCAGTATGTTCATATTGGCATTTGATGTTACGTCCTACCGCGCAAACTTTAATGCTGTAATACCATCTGCTGTCACCATGCAGCCTTCATTGTGCGAGTTCATCAAATTCTACGACACGGAGCACACTCCTGAGATGGAGAGGATGTGGAATTGGGAGTACTCGCATCGCAGAGTGATGGTAGAGCAGCAGTGGCGTGAGCAGGACGAGGAGGAGAAGCGCATGAAGCATCACGAACAAATGCGTGCAGAGAGGGAGGCCGAACGGCAGCACTTGGCGGCCGAGCGGGAGGCCGAGCAAGAGAGGAAGCACGAGAGGGCGGCTAGGGCCAGGGCGGCAGGCACCGATGGGTTGCGCAAGGGGAAATATCCCCAGTGCACTCAGTAGTGTAGCAGAAGGGCCATTGTTGTTTCGTGCAACCGCTTTTAGTTTTAAGCCGTAATAAAGAGTGTTGCCTACCTTATTATCGTCACTAACATCTTATTTGTTAATCGACCTCTCTCGTATCTCCCTCTCCCAACCTCGTTAGGGTTATTTCCGACTATAATACTTAGGGTAATTGCGCTAATACATGTTACATGCAAAGAAAGGTGTAAATAAAATATTTTTCGGAATATAGGAGTCCATACATCAAAAATCAAATCTACCATATTCTTTCAAAAATATACATTCAAACATGATATTTTACAGGCTGCCAAAAAGGCTTAAGCATTTTCGTTTTCCGTCGACTAAAATAGTTAGGGTTATTGCGCTACTACAATGTAGCTCCAGAGTAAGGTGTAAATACATTATTTTTTCAGAACATGGTAGTCTATATAGCAAAGAGAAAATTTGACTCATTCTTCAAAATAAATACATTCGAAAAGGATATCTTAAGGGCTGCCGAAAAAGCTTCGACGTTCCATGAAAGCGAGGGTTCTTATAGCCATTTGGTTATTTCAATTGCGTTCATTCCTATATATTTTTTGAAAAATGAGACATCTAACACCCTAAGAACAGGTGAACTTTATTTCATGATTTTTGGAGCCAGGGTTTATTTAGTTTCTTCATAATACATAAAAGGGTATTTAACTAAACTTGATTTTAACTATTTAAATTTGCATGCAACATAGTATTTTTTGTGAGATATTGTGAATCCTTATGGCTTAATATAAATTTAGAAATTTTTCCATGATTTTTAGACCCATG
Source organism: Rhipidocladum racemiflorum (assembly GCA_036346355.1). NCBI lineage: Eukaryota > Viridiplantae > Streptophyta > Magnoliopsida > Poales > Poaceae > Rhipidocladum > Rhipidocladum racemiflorum. The sequence continues at coordinate 31,744,665 of CM070571.1, forward strand.
GTTTATATAGTTTCTTCATAATACCTAAAAGGATCTTTTAGTAAACTTGATTTTAACATTTTAAATTTGAATGAAAAATTCTAATTTTTTTAATATATTATGAATGCTTGTAGTGTAATAAAAATTTAGCAATTTTTTTCATAATTTTTGGGGCCATGGTTTATATAGTTTCTTCATAATACCTAAAATAATCTTTTAGTAAACCTAATTTTAACATTTTAAATTTGCATGAAACATGCTACTTTTTTCATATATTATGAATTCTTATAGCGTAATAAAAATTTAGAAATTTTTTCCATAATTTTTCGAGGTTCCTACCATCCGATATGAATTATTAGACTATATAATGAATTAAAAATTATTTCTTAAATGGAAAATGACACGTGGGCCTGCCATTCGCTGCCATGTGGCGCGACTGGGCTCTGTCGCGCCACGGCGGCGCGACTGACCTGTGTGTCGCTGCCACGTGGCGTGACTAGCCCAGTTCGCTGCCACGTGGCGCGACTGGAGGCTACTTTTGTAAAAAAAAATGGGGTATATTCCTGAATTTGTCAATTAAAAAATGTTTATTTAAAAAAAATTCGGGGATAGAGAGGAGGTGCAGTCTCTATGGGGATTGTAAGGTGTGGGTTCTTTGATCGATGCACCGGACGACTTAGATGGGAAATTTTTTTTGCTACAGTACTATTATAGTGAAAAATTAGCATGATGAATTTGCTGCAGTGAAAAAATCGAATATCTCACCGTTGCTTTTCGATTGAACGGTCCCGTGAAGACTACTTTAGTTGTAGCCCCTACGGAACTTCCTAGATCTGAGTTCGGAGATTGGGTGTTCAGATCTTGACCCTGTATGTATTGGTGTACTCCAATCACATAGTAATCTAGGTTAATACCAGCAATCAAAATAACCAGCCAGTTCCATATGTGTGTATACTCAATAGTCAATACTCATAGGCTCATAGCCAAACTTTCGACTAACTAGAAACCAGAGCAATTAATTCACAATGCTAATTCACTACCAGGATACGAGATATCATTGAATTGACAGTCAAACCTTGACGTTGAAAACCGTCAAGGAATATTTCTTTGACGGGTCCCCATCTGTCAATAACTAGGGGTGCAATTGGATCGAATAATTTCCGACCGACCGACCGACCGGATGTGTTCAGATCAGATTCGGATAATATTTTCGGATATTTCTCGGATTCAGATTCAAGAGAGCACTATCCGTCGGATAGGAATATTTTTGAACTTTTTCTCGAATATATCTGTCCAATTTAATTCAGATGTCCGAATGACCAGTATGAACTATGAAGGCTACCGGTTACCACTCACCACACTTAACCGGTTAACCCTAACTGATCCAGTCTCGTCCACCACCACCACCCCCTGCCCCCCTAACGCCCTCGTCTCCACCACCAAGTGCTGCCGCCACCCCCCGTAGCTGCCCTCCACCCCTGAGTGCCGCTGCCAAACCCCCTCCCTCGAGGCCCCGACATCGTACTTTGTGCGTGAATCTTTCGCAAGAAAGGATACGTGGAGGCGGCAACAAGATGGCCGGGATGGAGATGCCCTGGCACCCAGAGCCCTAGGTGGAGATTTCAGAGTTTGTCTCGCGGCTCTACAGCTTCGACACCGCCGGCGGCAGCATCTCTGTAATCCTTCTCCATCTCCTTTTCGCCGTTGGTTTTTCCGGATTTTCAGGGGCACATTGTATGTAACACCATAGTTTTCGCTTTCTGGAGAAAAACCTAATTTAAATAAAGTAAATTAAAAATTTGGAGTTTCGTTGGTGTTTATATTAACCTGGCATCCATTCCTATCCAAAATCGGGAATTAATTCCCTCCCGGTCGAAAAATCGGGTTTTCCAGTCCCGCCGGTACCCGAAAATTCACCCGAGTCCAAAAATGCTCCAAAAATCTCCAAACCACTTCTAAAATGTTCCAAATATTCCAAAATGATTTTAGGAATTAATCCCCGGATTTTTGGACCTCCGTTCCTATTTTATCTCGCACGGCTTTTGTTTAATGCCTGCTATCCGCACCTGAATATTTAATTCCACAAATTTCATCCAAATTCAACCAAACCAATTCCATTGAGTCCCAAATATTCTAAAATGTCTCTATGAATTTTTCCGGAATTTTTAGGCCATTTTTCCTTATTTTTCTCTAGGGTGGTTTATTCGCGTAAAAGAGAGCCAACCGGAGCTTGCCACGTGTCACTGCTACAGTGCCATCTTCAACCTCTTGCCATGGGGGAAGAACAGAGAGCATGGAGCTTGCTCCAATGGCTAGGGAAAATCTTCCAATCCTTCTAGCTCCCTCCACACAACTCCAAAACGCGAACCGTCGGTTCCGTTGGATCCGCAACGGCGAGCTCTTGCCATTCCCCACCTCGGTGAGCCATCAATCTCGCCGGAAACGGCCTCATTCAAGAAAAACTGAAATCCACTCACTTGCCATTAACTCGTCTGTTTCTTGTCCAAACGCCGCACCACCACCTCCATCCTCTCCCTATAAGAACCCCCGTCCCGGTGGTATGCATCTCCTTTAGCCTCTCCAACTCATTTGCCCGCTAGATCAAGAAAACCAACGTCGGGTCGCTGTTTTTCGGTGTTCTTCAAGTTCATCCTCATAGCATCCATTCCGGTGGGTTTTTCTCAACTCCAATTGGTTCCTTGTGACCGTGATTGAGTCTAGAGTCTAACCCAACAATCAATTTTAGGATCCCTCAAGGATTGGCGACGAATTTCGGATTTTTGTTGCTTTGGCCAAACCGTCATTCATCGCGAAATTCATCGTCTCCGGTGAGAATCAATCCAATTCCTTCCTCCTATGAGTCCCTAAGGATGTTATCTAGAGAATCCATAATTTTATTTGGTCCAAATCCATGCAAAAATGGGGCAAAAATCCGTTTTTTTGGATGAAAAGGGGGCTCTGCAGTTTTGGGTTCAGTTCCGGAACCAAAATTCTCGCGAGTTACTGTAGCAAACAGTAACTTTTTCTTTTTCCTTGATTTTTCATCATTTTCCAACTTCGAACGCTTATATCTTTTGCGTCCGAACTCCGATTGACTCCGTTCAAGTTTCTAAATTCATCTAAAATCAAGATCTACCCGCCAGTACTACTTTTGTATTTTTTGTATTTTATTTATTTTCTTTTATTTATTTATTGCCTCGTTTTGCGCGTAGTCAACGATTCTGCCTCGACCGCCGATCCCGCCGCCGGACTTCAAAGAGTGCAACATTCTTGCTGTGACCGAGGCAAGTCTCCTTGACGCATATTGATCCCATGTTTTATCACTGTTTTACCCTGTTTTAACAATTGCATTGCTATTTATATAAAATGATGATGTCAAACGTTAGGTTGTTAGTTATACCTGTTGTTTATACCTCCTTGAAATTACTATCCGTAACCCTTTGTCGCCCTAGAACAGTGATCCACCATAATAAATTTTTTTAATAAAATACCTTTCGATTAGGAAAATGACTATTTGGAGGATAGTTTGAATAGAACCCATAGTATGGAATGTAATTGGAGGTGGGTGAATAGTAGTGATAATGTGGGGGTTGTTAATACGAAATTGATCTTTGAATGGTGATCGTTGAAATACTAAGGAGATGGACAGTGATAGTAGTTCTCAATTTAAACAATATAGTCGTGGGAGATTTTGGAAGATGTATGGGATTGTAAAGTATTCGGGGTGGATTGAACGGATCATTGCAAGTAAATAATATGTCGACTTGGATTCTTGGGTTGATAAACTAGTAGGAGGTGAGAATCGAGTTGGTTGGATTATTAGTGTTTGTTGGGGTTTATTCTTAATGATTGATTATGAAATAGATGGTTATGAAGATATAGATATGTACTAATCATTTATGGAGAATAGTGAATGATCCAGAATAATTGGGGGTTTAGTCAATGATAATATTCCGTATTCTTGATGGATTAAAGTTGATGATCTAGAGGTGATGATGTGAAGGATTAGTCATATGCCATTATGAAGTAATATCGGTGGATTGTATTCTAGATGTTTAGAGGTGTGATATCGTGAAGTATTCTCGATGGTTTAGTAGATGACCTTGTGAAATATTCTTAGTGGATGATAAGATTGATCGCCGTATGATTGGTGGATAAATCAATAATACAAGTTCGAGTTCAAGGGAAAGATTTCCTGTACAAATATGATTGTAGTTCCATAAGATTTTGAAGTTATAATAGTACCATGATGTACTTCCTACTTGGTGCATACTATATCGAATTGGATTATTCTTATGATTGTAGAGTTATGGCAATAGAGGTATTATTGGAGAATACGCAGTTGATTGTAAGGATTGTAATCAAACCCGGGTATTTGTATTTTATAAAAATAAACTATTGGTGGAATAGAATAGTCAGTAGAAATGCTTAGACTCGCACTCGGTCAATGTACACCTATGGGTGGGAATTTCAATTATCTTTTGAAAGCCTGGTGTTGGAAGTTATAGGCAAGGAGTATTGCCGTTGGTTTGCAAAATGAAAAATAAAAGGAAAAATGATTTCGACTTGGGCGGCATGGAATGTCGGGTGGAAGCGGACCAAGCCTTGGTTCTTTTGTGCAAGTACCGCCCCAAGTCAATTAAGGACCGACGCTTATGACTGTCTCCATTCTAAGCATTACCGTACAACCACATGTCAAAGTGGGCACGACACAGCTAACTAATTTGTAGAAACGACTTAGACTCACCACTCGGTGGTTGTGTGAGAGCCTAAAGAGGCATTGTTGTTGTTGTTGTTGTTGTTTTACTCACACGGCGCAAGAGGGGGCTTCTGTACTGGGTGGATATAACCCTAACAGCGGTGAAACCTTAGCGGGTGGGTCGGGTTAGGCGTATGCATTGTAACAGCCTTGTCATGATATCCCTGCCGGCACACCTAAGGAAGTGTGCTAATAGCTTGGCATTAAGGGAATATCATGTCTTGTGGGTAAAGTTGTACACACTCTGCAGAGTTAAAACTATTCGAATAGCCGTGCCTACGGTCAAAGGCAAAGCTTGTTGAATGCTTTCATACTGGTAGACTTTGGTTTTTGGTTTCGAACTAAACAATGGTTTGTTTTGGGATCCGCGAGCGGTTAGAACTCTCGTGTGCTTAGCGGCTAAAGCCAGGTAGGTGGAAGGAACCTGATTTTGAGAATCGTGGCGAGATAGAGCCATGTGAATGGATTGAACCACGATCTTGTTGAGATGTGGCGGATAGAGCCTGTAATATTAGTGAGTGGTGGTTAGAACCTTCACTACATTATTACATAATTCAATAATTAAAAAGAATTGCTCAAATATGCTTTGTGAAAATTATTAACAAGTATGATTTGATGAAACTTGGCTTTATGCAAAAGAACCATATTAAGCCATCTTTGGATAGCCTACATCGTGCATATTTCCCAGACTTGCTGAGTACTTTATGTACTCACGTGCTGCCATCTAATCCTCTCTCAGAAGTGAAAGAAGATGTTCAAGAATTCCATCGACGAGGGTGCGTTCTCCACTCGATTGCCTGTGGGCATTTGGATGGGTCGCATTGGCGTTTTCGTCTTCCGCTGCAGTTGTTCAAGTTGTTCAGCTTGTCCAGGCCATAATGGTAAACCTTGACCATAAGGTCTTTGCTTTTATTTGGTATTATTTCTTATTTAGTTATTTGTATTCGTGATATGGTTGTTGATTCATCACTTTTGACTGTGTGTACTAGCTACTGATCTGGGACTAGTACGTAAATACCACAGAGGACTCCGGATAGCCGATCCGGGGGCCTACAAAGGTGGTATCAGAGCCATATCGACTGTAGGACGTGCCTTTAGTTAGAATGGTCGTTTTTAGGAAGCTTCAAAACTTATGTTCTAAAAAGAAAAATCAAATAATGTGCAATTCTCGTCTTTTCTCTCTCTTTCTATTCCTATTTTCCCCGTGTTGATTGCTTCTTCACCGTTTTGGAATGTAAATTGGACTATACCCCTCCCATAAAACTTCTATATTAGGATAATCGAGTTCCCGCTTTCGACTTCAAGACTTGAAGACTAAAGAAGAGCCAGTCGGAAAATTTCTACTGAAGTGTGCATCTTCATGGTGAGGATCCAACCGTCGATCGTTGAAGACCAAAGAAGCAAGGTTGACCTTAGACTATCCTTATAGGTTAAGTGGTCCAAATCTGTCTGTGTTGAAGTCGCCTTGTTCTGTTAGAGTGCGTAGTTTGATCGAGTAGACGAGTTGATTTGCTTGGTGTTAAAAACGTTTTGATTTTCGTGTGTGGGGTTGTCCTTTGCCGGGGTAGTTTGTTTCTGGTGTTGTTAGAACCTCCCCTGTTTCTCGCTAAATGCATCTTTGTTCCCTCTCATCTGGAAGCCTTGTTCTGCCGTCAGATGGAGAAGAATTGCAGTGCTAACCTCAACAAAGAAGCTGATGCATCAAGTTCCAATCCTTCGGTCAACGTCAATGGCAACCCCAGTGAAGTTCCGGTTATCAACGTCAGTGCTTCTACCGAGCTCAACCAGCAACCCTCCGAGGTGATAACAGCATTTCTTCATAATATGAATCAGTTCATGGTGACTCAGACACAGCTCATGCAATTGATGATACAACAACTGGACAATCAAGCCTCTGTGGTCCCTCCACCTATAACTCCTCAGCAGTACCCTTCTGATGAGTTACGGAAGACCAACCCTCCAGCAGTATGTGGAGATGTTGGTGTTGACAATACCCCTCCCGTAAGCCTCCACCCATGGTGATATGTCATTTGCTATCAATGTGGCGAAAGAGGACATGTGGCTTATAGTTGTCCCCAAAGGGGTCAGGCAAAAGAAGATAACCATTGTAGTCACTGCAACAGGATTGGACACCAATTCCGCAAGTGCCCTCGAAGGAAGGAGATCCAGTACAAGGTTTGCAACCTTTGTGGCAAGGAAGGGCATTATGTGAAACAATGTCCTTTAGGAAAACCAAAATTTTTCTCACCGCAACCAGTTCCAGCATCAGAAGTCAGTGCGGAAGTACCTTCTAAGCTTCACCAAGTACCGAACATTCCTCAAGCTGACAAAGGCAAAGCACTTTCCCTGGAAGACACCTGCCACCAACCGGGTTCCCGCAAAAGGAAGATGGTAAGCCCAGGGCAGTATATTGCCAGTAATTCTCGGCTTCGTGTGAACCAATTTCAACGCAACCAAGCACCAGAAGTAACTTTAATCAAGACCCCGGGATCGGAAGTGCAACCAGTGATGCAAGGACGCCAGGCATCTACATCCCATCCCAACATTCCAGATGCAGTTCTTCTTCTGACCATAACCCCAGCAGCAGGTGGGAGACGCAATCGGCAACTCCTGTCACAGATTCTGCGGTATAGGACATCAGGTCTGCCAATGATCCCTGAAGTTGAAGAAGAGGCAACTAAAACTTGGTATTATCAATAAATGATAATGTATGGTACCTTCAGAAGTACCCTACCTCTTTTAAGGAATAAAATAAAAGAGTTTCTGTACTGACTCCGTCTGTAAGATGTAATCGTCAGTATTGTTATCAATAAAGGGTTGGAAGAATTATAGTTGTGGAAGTGTATTTCTGTTGATAGTTCTTGAAACCTAATTGTGTTTGAGCACTCGTCATGAGATAAGTAAAGGATGGCCGAAGAGACATAGTTCTCGTCCGATCCATGGGAAGAAAGAAAGAACAAAAAAAAAAGAATGGCACCATTGAACTCCTTGGAACTAAGTCCGGATATGATTTTTTTTAAGGGGGGGTAGTGTGGACAGGTTGAAAGAAGTTGCCCACTTTGTTCCATGGAAGGCAACCCATTTTTGTGATAAACTCGCAGAACTTTGCGAGGTTAAAACAATGCATGTTCATTGTGTGCCCAAGGGGATCGTGTCAGATCGAGGTTTTCAGTTCCCCTCAAGGTTTTGGCAGAAGGGGTATAAAGTTTTGGGGTACGAATGGGAATTCCAGTATTGCTTACCATCCCCCGACCGATGGCCAGACGGAAAAAAAAAATCAATCAGATCTTAGAAGAGGCGTTGAGAAGCGTGTCTTGTGACAGGTCAAGGTTCGTGGGATCAGAATAGCAACCGTCTCCGACAAAGCTGAAGGTGGCGCCTTTTGAAGCTCTGTATGCAAGAAAAGATAGAATACCCTTGTATGGGCAAGAGACCGATAATGGACAAATCAATATACCTGATATTCTGAAAGAAGCCGAAGAGCAAGTCAGACCGATCCATGTAAATCTGAAGACTGCCCCGTCAAGATAAACGAGCTATGCTGATAACTGCCGTCAGGAATCAAGTGTAGCGCAATGCCTGAGCATCCGAGGCTGTTTAAAGATATGGAATCAGAAAGAGACCTATCATGTCTGGAGTAACCCGCCAGGATTGTGGATGAAGCCGAGCGTCAAACCAGAAGTCGGGTGGTCAAGTTCTGCAAGATTTAGTGGAGTAATCAGGCAGAGAAGAAAGTTACCTGGGAGCAAGAAGAAGATCTCCAAGCAAAGTTTCCCGATCTTTCTCTTTCTCCGTCCGAATCTCGGGGACGAGATTCTTTCTAAGGGGGGTAGGTTTGTAACACCCTAGTTTTCGCTTTCTGGAGAAAAACCTAATTTAAATAAAGTAAATTAAAAATTTGGAGTTTCGTTGGTGTTTATATTAACCTGGCATCCATTCCTATCCAAAATCGGGAATTAATTCCTCCCTATCGAAAAATCGGGTTTTCGATCCATGCATTCTAAAATTCACCCGAGTCCAAAAATGCTCCTAAAATCTCCAAACCACTTCTAAAATGTTCCAAATATTCCAAAATGATTTTAGGAATTAATCCCCGGATTTTTGGACCTCCGTTCCTATTTTATCTCGCACGGCTTTTGTTTAATGCCTGCTATCCGCACCTGAATATTTAATTCCACAAATTTCATCCAAATTCAACCAAACCAATTCCATTGAGTCCCAAATATTCTAAAATGGCTCTATGAATTTTTCCGGAATTTTTAGGCCATTTTTCCTTATTTTTCTCTAGGGTGGTTTATTCGCGTAAAAGAGAGCCAACCGGAGCTTGCCACGTGTCACTGCTACAGTGCCATCTTCAACCTCTTGCCATGGGGGAAGAACAGAGAGCATGGAGCTTGCTCCAATGGCTAGGGCAAATCTTCCAATCCTTCTAGCTCCCTCCACACAACTCCAAAACGCGAACCGTCGGTTCCGTTGGATCCGCAACGGCGAGCTCTTGCCATTCCCCACCTCGGTGAGCCATCAATCTCGCCGGAAACGGCCTCATTCAAGAAAAACTGAAATCCACTCAATTGCCATTAACTCGTCCGTTTCTTGTCCAAACGCCGCACCACCACCTCCATCCTCTCCCTATAAGAACCCCCGTCCCGGTGGTATGCATCTCCTTTAGCCTCTCCAACTCATTTGCCCGCTAGATCAAGAAAACCAACGCCGGGTCGCCGTTTTTCGGTGTTCTTCAAGTTCATCCTCATAGCATCCATTCCGGTGGGTTTTTCTCAACTCCAATTGGTTCCTTGTGACCGTGATTGAGTCTAGAGTCTAACCTAACAATCAATTTTAGGATCCCTCAAGGATTGGCGACGAATTTTGGATTTTTGTTGTTTTGGCCGAACCGTCATTCATCGCGAAATTCATCGTCTCCGGTGAGAATCAATCCAATTCCTTCCTCCTATGAGTCCCTAAGGATGTTATCTAGAGAATCCATAATTTTATTTGGTCCAAATCCATGCAAAAATGGGGCAAAAATCCGTTTTTTTGGATGAAAAGGGGGCTCTGCAGTTTTGGGTTCAGTTCTGGAACCAAAATTCTCGCGAGTTACTGTAGCAAACAGTAATTTTTTCTTTTTCCTTGATTTTTCATCATTTTCCAACTTCGAACGCTTATATCTTTTGCGTCCGAACTCCGATTGACTCCGTTCAAGTTTCTAAATTCATCTAAAATCAAGATCTACCCGCCAGTACTACTTTTGTATTTTTTTGGATTTTATTTATTTTCTTTTATTTATTTATTGCCTCGTTTTGCGTGTAGTCAACGATTCTGCCGCGACCGCCGATCCCGCCGCCGGACTTCAAAGAGTGCAACATTCTTGCTGTGACCGAGGCAAGTCTCCTTGACGCATATTGATCCCATGTTTTATCACTGTTTTACCCTGTTTTAACAATTGCATTGCTATTTATATAAAATGATGATGTCAAACGTTAGGTTGTTAGTTATACCTGTTGTTTATACCTCCTTGAAATTGCTATCCGTAACCCTTTGTCGCCCTAGAACAGTGATCCACCATAATAAATTTTTTTAATAAAATACCCTTCGATTAGGAAAATGACTATTTGGAGGATAGTTTGAATAGAACCCATAGTATGGAATGTAATTGGAGGTGGGTGAATAGTAGTGATAATGTGGGGGTTGTTAATACGAAATTGATCTTTGAATGGTGATCGTTGAAATACTAAGGAGATGGACAGTGATAGTAGTTCTCAATTTAAACAATATAGTCGTGGGAGATTTTGGAAGATGTATGGGATTGTAAAGTATTCGGGGTGGATTGAACGGATCATTGCAAGTAAATAATATGTCGACTTGGATTCTTGGGTTGATAAACTAGTAGGAGGTGAGAATCAGAGTTGGTTGGATTATTAGTGTTTGTTGGGGTTTATTCTTAACAGATTGATTATGAAATAGATGGTTATGAAGATATAGATATGTACTAATCATTTATGGAGAATAGTGAATGATCCAGAATAATTGGGGGTTTAGTCAATGATAATATTCTATATTCTTGATGGATTAAAGTTGATGATCTAGAGGTGATGATGTGAAGGATTAGTCATATGCCATTATGAAGTAATATCGGTGGATTGTATTCTAGATGTTTAGAGGTGTGATATCGTGAAGTATTCTCGATGGTTTAGTAGATGACCTTGTGAAATATTCTTAGTGGATGATAAGATTGATCGCCGTATGATTGGTGGATAAATCAATAATACAAGTTCGAGTTCAAGGGAAAGATTTCCTGTACAAATATGATTGTAGTTCCATAAGATTTTGAAGTTATAATAGTACCATGATGTACTTCCTACTTGGTGCATACTATATCGAATTGGATTATTCTTATGATTGTAGAGTTATGGCAATAGAGGTATTATTGGAGAATACGTGATTGATTGTAAGGATTGTAATCAAACCCGGGTATTTGTATTTTATAAAAATAAACTATTGGTGGAATAGAATAGTCCGGTAGAAATGCTTAGACTCGCACTCGGTCAATGTACACCTATGGGTGGGAATTTCAATTATCTTTTGAAAGCCTGGTGTTGGAAGTTATAGGCAAGGAGTATTGCCGTTGGTTTGCAAAATGAAAAATAAAAGGAAAAATGATTTCGACTTGGGCGGCATGGAATGTCGGGTGGAAGCGGACCAAGCCTTGGTTCTTTTGTGCAAGTACCGCCCCAAGTCAATTAAGGACCGACGCTTATGACTGTCTCCATTCTAAGCATTACCGTACAACCACATGTCAAAGTGGGCACGACCTGGCTAACTAATTTGTAGAAACCTGACTTAGACTCACCACTCGGTGGTTGTGTGAGAGCCGGAAAGAGGCATTGTTGTTGTTGTTGTTGTTGTTTTACTCACACGGCGCAAGAGGGGGCTTCTGTACTGGGTGGATATAACCCTAACAGCGGTGAAACCTTAGCGGGTGGGTCGGGTTAGGCGTATGCATTGTAACAGCCTTGTCATGATATCCCTGCCGGCACACCTAAGGAAGTGTGCTAATAGCTTGGCATTAAGGGAATATCATGTCTTGTGGGTAAAGTTGTACACACTCTGCAGAGTTAAAACTATTCGAATAGCCGTGCCTACGGTCAAAGGCAAAGCTTGTTGAATGCTTTCATACTGGTAGACTTTGGTTTTTGGTTTCGAACTAAACAATGGTTTGTTTTGGGATCCGCGAGCGGTTAGAACTCTCGGGTGTGCTTCTGGCGGCTAAAGCCAGGTAGGTGGAAGGAACCTGATTTTGAGAATCGTGGCAGATAGAGCCATGTGAATGGATTGAACCCTGATCTTGTTGAGATGTGGCGGATAGAGCCTGTATATTAGTGAGTGGTGGTTAGAACCTTCACTACATTATTACATAATTCAATAATTAAAAAGAATTGCTCAAATATGCTTTGTGAAAATTATTAACAAGTATGATTTGATGAAACTTGGCTTTATGCAAAAGAACCATATTAAGCCATCTTTGGATAGCCTACATCGTGCATATTTCCCAGACTTGCTGAGTACTTTATGTACTCACGTGCTGCCATCTAATCCTCTCTCAGAAGTGAAAGAAGATGTTCAAGAATTCCATCGACGAGGGTGCGTTCTCCACTCGATTGCCTGTGGGCATTTGGATGGGTCGCATTGGCGTTTTCGTCTTCCGCTGCAGTTGTTCAAGTTGTTCAGCTTGTCCAGGCCATAATGGTAAACCTTGACCATAAGGTCTTTGCTTTTATTTGGTATTATTTCTTATTTAGTTATTTGTATTCGTGATATGGTTGTTGATTCATCACTTTTGACTGTGTGTACTAGCTAACGATCCGACTAGTACAGAAATACACAGAGGACTCCGGATAGCCGATCCGGGGGCCTACAAAGGTGGTATCAGAGCCATATCGACTGTAGGACGTGCCTTTAGTTAGAATGGTCGTTTTTAGGAAGCTTCAAAACTTATGTTCTAAAAAGAAAAATCAAATAATGTGCAATTCTCGTCTTTTCTCTCTCTTTCTATTCCTATTTTCCCCGTGTTGATTGCTTCTTCACCGTTTTGGAATGTAAATTGGACTATACCCCTCCCATAAAACTTCTATATTAGGATAATCGAGTTCCCGCTTTCGACTTCAAGACTTGAAGACTAAAGAAGAGCCAGTCGGAAAATTTCTACTGAAGTGTGCATCTTCATGGTGAGGATCCAACCGTCGATCGTTGAAGACCAAAGAAGCAAGGTTGACCTTAGACTATCCTTATAGGTTAAGTGGTCCAAATCTGTCTGTGTTGAAGTCGCCTTGTTCTGTTAGAGTGCGTAGTTTGATCGAGTAGACGAGTTGATTTGCTTGGTGTTAAAAACGTTTTGATTTTCGTGTGTGGGGTTGTCCTTTGCCGGGGTAGTTTGTTTCTGGTGTTGTTAGAACCTCCCCTGTTTCTCGCTCGTCTGTGCTGTTCCCTCTCATCTGGAAGCCTTGTTCTGCCGTCAGATGGAGAAGAATTGCAGTGCTAACCTCAACAAAGAAGCTGATGCATCAAGTTCCAATCCTTCGGTCAACGTCAATGGCAACCCCAGTGAAGTTCCGGTTATCAACGTCAGTGCTTCTACCGAGCTCAACCAGCAACCCTCCGAGGTGATAACAGCATTTCTTCATAATATGAATCAGTTCATGGTGACTCAGACACAGCTCATGCAATTGATGATACAACAACTGGACAATCAAGCCTCTGTGGTCCCTCCACCTATAACTCCTCAAAGAAGCACTTTCCGATGAGTTACGGAAGACCAACCCTCCAAAGAAGATGTGGAGATGTTGGTGTTGACAATACCCCTCCCGTAAGCCTCCACCCATGGTGATATGTCATTTGCTATCAATGTGGCGAAAGAGGACATGTGGCTTATAGTTGTCCCCAAAGGGGTCAGGCAAAAGAAGATAACCATTGTAGTCAACTGCAGCGAGTTGGACACCAATTCCGCAAGTGCCCTCGAAGGAAGGAGATCCAGTACAAGGTTTGCAACCTTTGTGGCAAGGAAGGGCATTATGTGAAACAATGTCCTTTAGGAAAACCAAAATTTTTCTCACCGCAACTGGCCTCCAAGATCGAAGTCGGTCATGAAGTACCTTCTAAGCTTCACCAAGTACCGAACATTCCTCAAGCTGACAAAGGCAAAGCACTTTCCCTGGAAGACACCTGCCACCAACCGGGTTCCCGCAAAAGGAAGATGGTAAGCCCAGGGCAGTATATTGCCAGTAATTCTCGGCTTCGTGTGAACCAATTTCAACGCAACCAAGCACCAGAAGTAACTTTAATCAAGACCCCGGGATCGGAAGTGCAACCAGTGATGCAAGGACGCCAGGCATCTACATCCCATCCCAACATTCCAGATGCAGTTCTTCTTCTGACCATAACCCCAGCAGCAGGTGGGAGACGCAATCGGCAACTCCTCCGCACATTCTGCGGTATAGGACATCAGGTCTGCCAATGATCCCTGAAGTTGAAGAAGAGGCAACTAAAACTTGGTATTATCAATAAATGATAATGTATGGTACCTTCAGAAGTACCCTACCTCTTTTAAGGAATAAAATAAAAGAGTTTCTGTACTGACTCCGTCTGTAAGATGTAATCGTCAGTATTGTTATCAATAAAGGGTTGGAAGAATTATAGTTGTGGAAGTGTATTTCTGTTGATAGTTCTTGAAACCTAATTGTGTTTGAGCACTCGTCATGAGATAAGTAAAGGATGGCCGAAGAGACATAGTTCTCGTCCGATCCATGGGAAGAAAGAAAGAACAAAAAAAAAAGAATGGCACCATTGAACTCCTTGGAACTAAGTCCGGATATGATTTTTTTTAAGGGGGGGTAGTGTGGACAGGTTGAAAGAAGTTGCCCACTTTGTTCCATGGAAGGCAACCCATTTTTGTGATAAACTCGCAGAACTTTGCGAGGTTAAAACAATGCATGTTCATTGTGTGCCCAAGGGGATCGTGTCAGATCGAGGTTTTCAGTTCCCCTCAAGGTTTTGGCAGAAGGGGTATAAAGTTTTGGGGAATGCGAATGGGAATTCCAGATTGCTTACCATCCCCGACCGATGGCCAGACGGAAAAAAATCAATCGAGATCTTAGAAGAGGCGTTGAGAAGCGTGTCTTGCGACAGTCAAGGTTCGTGGGATCAGAATAGCAACCGTCTCCGACAAAGCTGAAGGTGGCGCCTTTTGAAGCTCTGTATGCAAGAAAAGATAGAATACCCTTGTATGGGCAAGAGACCGATAATGGACAAATCAATATACCTGATATTCTGAAAGAAGCCGAAGAGCAAGTCAGACCGATCCATGTAAATCTGAAGACTGCCCCGTCAAGATAAACGAGCTATGCTGATAACTGCCGTCAGGAATCAAGTGTAGCGCAATGCCTGAGCATCCGAGGCTGTTTAAAGATATGGAATCAGAAAGAGACCTATCATGTCTGGAGTAACCCGCCAGGATTGTGGATGAAGCCGAGCGTCAAACCAGAAGTCGGGTGGTCAAGTTCTGCAAGATTTAGTGGAGTAATCAGGCAGAGAAGAAAGTTACCTGGGAGCAAGAAGAAGATCTCCAAGCAAAGTTTCCCGATCTTTCTCTTTCTCCGTCCGAATCTCGGGGACGAGATTCTTTCTAAGGGGGGTAGGTTTGTAACACCCTAGTTTTCGCTTTCTGGAGAAAAACCTAATTTAAATAAAGTAAATTAAAAATTTGGAGTTTCGTTGGTGTTTATATTAACCTGGCATCCATTCCTATCCAAAATCGGGAATTAATTCCCTCCCGGTCGAAAAATCGGGTTTTCCAGTCCCGCCGGTACCCGAAAATTCACCCGAGTCCAAAAATGCTCCTAAAATCTCCAAACCACTTCTAAAATGTTCCAAATATTCCAAAATGATTTTAGGAATTAATCCCCGGATTTTTGGACCTCCGTTCCTATTTTATCTCGCACGGCTTTTGTTTAATGCCTGCTATCCGCACCTGAATATTTAATTCCACAAATTTCATCCAAATTCAACCAAACCAATTCCATTGAGTCCCAAATATTCTAAAATGGCTCTATGAATTTTTCCGGAATTTTTAGGCCATTTTTCCTTATTTTTCTCTAGGGTGGTTTATTCGCGTAAAAGAGAGCCAACCGGAGCTTGCCACGTGTCACTGCTACAGTGCCATCTTCAACCTCTTGCCATGGGGGAAGAACAGAGAGCATGGAGCTTGCTCCAATGGCTAGGGCAAATCTTCCAATCCTTCTAGCTCCCTCCACACAACTCCAAAACGCGAACCGTCGGTTCCGTTGGATCCGCAACGGCGAGCTCTTGCCATTCCCCACCTCGGTGAGCCATCAATCTCGCCGGAAACGGCCTCATTCAAGAAAAACTGAAATCCACTCAATTGCCATTAACTCGTCCGTTTCTTGTCCAAACGCCGCACCACCACCTCCATCCTCTCCTATAAGAACCCCCGTCCCGGTGGTATGCATCTCCTTTAGCCTCTCCAACTCATTTGCCCGCTAGATCAAGAAAACCAACGCCGGGTCGCCGTTTTTCGGTGTTCTTCAAGTTCATCCTCATAGCATCCATTCCGGTGGGTTTTTCTCAACTCCAATTGGTTCCTTGTGACCGTGATTGAGTCTAGAGTCTAACCTAACAATCAATTTTAGGATCCCTCAAGGATTGGCGACGAATTTTGGATTTTTGTTGTTTTGGCCGAACCGTCATTCATCGCGAAATTCATCGTCTCCGGTGAGAATCAATCCAATTCCTTCCTCCTATGAGTCCCTAAGGATGTTATCTAGAGAATCCATAATTTTATTTGGTCCAAATCCATGCAAAAATGGGGCAAAAATCCGTTTTTTTGGATGAAAAGGGGGCTCTGCAGTTTTGGGTTCAGTTCTGGAACCAAAATTCTCGCGAGTTACTGTAGCAAACAGTAACTTTTTCTTTTTCCTTGATTTTTCATCATTTTCCAACTTCGAACGCTTATATCTTTTGCGTCCGAACTCCGATTGACTCCGTTCAAGTTTCTAAATTCATCTAAAATCAAGATCTACCCGCCAGTACTACTTTTGTATTTTTTGGATTTTATTTATTTTCTTTTATTTATTTATTGCCTCGTTTTGCGCGTAGTCAACGATTCCGCCGCGAGCGCCGATCCCGCCGGACTTCAAAGAGTGCAACATTCTTGCTGTGACCGATGCAAGTCTCCTTGACGCATATTGATCCCATGTTTTATCACTGTTTTACCCTGTTTTAACAATTGCATTGCTATTTATATAAAATGATGATGTCAAACGTTAGGTTGTTAGTTATACCTGTTGTTTATACCTCCTTGAAATTGCTATCCGTAACCCTTTGTCGCCCTAGAACAGTGATCCACCATAATAAATTTTTTTAATAAAATACCCTTCGATTAGGAAAATGACTATTTGGAGGATAGTTTGAATAGAACCCATAGTATGGAATGTAATTGGAGGTGGGTGAATAGTAGTGATAATGTGGGGGTTGTTAATACGAAATTGATCTTTGAATGGTGATCGTTGAAATACTAAGGAGATGGACAGTGATAGTAGTTCTCAATTTAAACAATATAGTCGTGGGAGATTTTGGAAGATGTATGGGATTGTAAAGTATTCGGGGTGGATTGAACGGATCATTGCAAGTAAATAATATGTCGACTTGGATTCTTGGGTTGATAAACTAGTAGGAGGTGAGAATCAGAGTTGGTTGGATTATTAGTGTTTGTTGGGGTTTATTCTTATGATTGATTATGAAATAGATGGTTATGAAGATATAGATATGTACTAATCATTTATGGAGAATAGTGAATGATCCAGAATAATTGGGGGTTTAGTCAATGATAATATTCTATATTCTTGATGGATTAAAGTTGATGATCTAGAGGTGATGATGTGAAGGATTAGTCATATGCCATTATGAAGTAATATCGGTGGATTGTATTCTAGATGTTTAGAGGTGTGATATCGTGAAGTATTCTCGATGGTTTAGTAGATGACCTTGTGAAATATTCTTAGTGGATGATAAGATTGATCGCCGTATGATTGGTGGATAAATCAATAATACAAGTTCGAGTTCAAGGGAAAGATTTCCTGTACAAATATGATTGTAGTTCCATAAGATTTTGAAGTTATAATAGTACCATGATGTACTTCCTACTTGGTGCATACTATATCGAATTGGATTATTCTTATGATTGTAGAGTTATGGCAATAGAGGTATTATTGGAGAATACGCAGTTGATTGTAAGGATTGTAATCAAACCCGGGTATTTGTATTTTATAAAAATAAACTATTGGTGGAATAGAATAGTCCGGTAGAAATGCTTAGACTCGCACTCGGTCAATGTACACCTATGGGTGGGAATTTCAATTATCTTTTGAAAGCCTGGTGTTGGAAGTTATAGGCAAGGAGTATTGCCGTTGGTTTGCAAAATGAAAAATAAAAGGAAAAATGATTTCGACTTGGGCGGCATGGAATGTCGGGTGGAAGCGGACCAAGCCTTGGTTCTTTTGTGCAAGTACCGCCCCAAGTCAATTAAGGACCGACGCTTATGACTGTCTCCATTCTAAGCATTACCGTACAACCACATGTCAAAGTGGGCACGACCTGGCTAACTAATTTGTAGAAACCTGACTTAGACTCACCACTCGGTGGTTGTGTGAGAGCCGGAAAGAGGCATTGTTATTGTTGTTGTTGTTGTTGTTTTACTCACACGGCGCAAGAGGGGGCTTCTGTACTGGGTGGATATAACCCTAACAGCGGTGAAACCTTAGCGGGTGGGTCGGGTTAGGCGTATGCATTGTAACAGCCTTCATGATATATCCCTGCCGGCACACCTAAGGAAGTGTGCTAATAGCTTGGCATTAAGGGAATATCATGTCTTGTGGGTAAAGTTGTACACACTCTGCAGAGTTAAAACTATTCGAATAGCCGTGCCTACGGTCAAAGGCAAAGCTTGTTGAATGCTTTCATACTGGTAGACTTTGGTTTTTGGTTTCGAACTAAACAATGGTTTGTTTTGGGATCCGCGAGCGGTTAGAACTCTCGGGTGTGCTTCAAGCTAAAGCCAGGTAGGTGGAAGGAACCTGATTTTGAGAATCGTGGCGAGATAGAGCCATGTGAATGGATTGAACCTCGATCTTGTTGAGATGTGGCGGATAGAGCCTGTATATTAGTGAGTGGTGGTTAGAACCTTCACTACATTATTACATAATTCAATAATTAAAAAGAATTGCTCAAATATGCTTTGTGAAAATTATTAACAAGTATGATTTGATGAAACTTGGCTTTATGCAAAAGAACCATATTAAGCCATCTTTGGATAGCCTACATCGTGCATATTTCCCAGACTTGCTGAGTACTTTATGTACTCACGTGCTGCCATCTAATCCTCTCTCAGAAGTGAAAGAAGCTGTTCAAGAATTCCATCGACGAGGGTGCGTTCTCCACTCGATTGCCTGTGGGCATTTGGATGGGTCGCATTGGCGTTTTCGTCTTCCGCTGCAGTTGTTCAAGTTGTTCAGTCTGTCCAGGCCATAATGGTAAACCTTGACCATAAGGTCTTTGCTTTTATTTGGTATTATTTCTTATTTAGTTATTTGTATTCGTGATATGGTTGTTGATTCATCACTTTTGACTGTGTGTACTAGCTACTGATCTGGGACTAGTACAGAAATACACAGAGGACTCCGGATAGCCGATCCGGGGGCCTACATTGTGCCTTTTATCATTTCTATGAAAAACAGAAATCTGCCTAGGGAAAAACTTGGATGATAGTGTTAGTGTTATGCTATTGAGACAGTCATATAGATGATTGTAGCATGACTATATTTATGAATAATAATACGATTATTGGTCCAATGAATGTATATCATGATATTGGTCAGCAAGTATGTGACTTGCTTATGAAACTCTTTACTTATTCATATAATTCTATAAATATCTCTGATCGGATATCGTCGTTGTAACACCCCGGCATTTAATATGTCCGAATGCTACCAAACATAGACTAAGCAACCTCTAAATACCACAATTACAAGTAAATTACAGCAAAGGAGCAAATGCTAATATCGAATATTTCGGCAGCATCTCCTTTGTTTTTCCATGAATTGAAGCAACAACAATATTAACATGTCAAGATAGCATAATGAACAATAGCAATAACATGACCAATCGGAAATTCAACCACCATACAACTAAAGATATTAGTCTATCCATCACATATCAAATATGGCCTAATCATTTACTCATGACAAAGCATCAAAACCACAATTTAGTTCAGTGAATTAACCATCACAACTAAAGGAGAGAACATGTCATTGTTTATATGTGTGATGCTAAGTGATGACGTGTGACTAGCTCCCTTTCCCGCATGCCGGTTTCATGGTACCTAAAAAAACACATAAACACAAGCGTGAGTTCATCACTCAGCAAGTATATTGCAATGGAACAAGAAAATACATTCCAATACCTTCATCACCACTTTTCACATACGACATCATACACAACTCATATTCATAGTGTAAGCATATCATTGACATCATCATATATCATCCTCATATAATGCAATGCAATGCGATGCACATATCTCCTGGAAACTCATACCGGTATGGTTGAGTACACACTCGTCGGTGTGCACCCTCTCCCCCCTTCCATCCCGAAGATGGAGGGTGCCTACTCCTCGCTTCCATACACCGCGGTGGATGGAATCACGATGTAGGACTTACTCATTGGCTCTCCGGAATAGTCATAACTTTCTCACCGACCTTCCCCGGACTAGTTATGCCTTTCTCACCGCCCGGGCCATGTAACATGCCATGTATGCAAACATGCCAACATCATAAATAACTTGTATATTAACACATGGCATCATAACATAATAAGCATATTCATCATATCATTGGAAATCATTAAGGCATGGCATGTGAACATATCATATATTCAATTTCAATCTCAACCAATCTAGCAATCTACAACCCGCTACCCATTCCAATACACTTGCCTCAACCACGAGCGACGGATTGGCGAGAAGTAGAAGGCACTCCCGGAGTCACACCACCTGCACATAGGTACCACACACTCACAATAATGTCCACAAAACAGTACGCAAACACTCTTCTACCCCGACATCGCAAACTACTCGCAAAACCCAAAAACAGAGGTTCTGTCCAGCCGGGACAGCAGACTTGCAACGAGCATAACTTGGGATCTAAGACTCCGAATCGATTAAATGAGTACATCCTCGCGTAGCTTAGGAAATTTTCTAACTTTTTCTAAGTATACGGAAAGACTGATTCGGACTCTAAAGTGGTTTAATCTACAGAATACCGAGATCTATTCCAATCACGTCACAATTTTTAACACGTTCGGTAAAACGAGCATAACTTTCAAACGGCTAGGCGGAATTGGACGTTCTTTATACCCACTGAAATGTATTGAAATTACCTACAACCTCTCCAACAGGCGGCCGACCAAATTCCGACTCTAAATTGGCGAAAACCCAAGCCCTAGGTCGACTGCTCAATCTGCCCGAAACAGAGAACGTGGCAACTCTAGTTTTCTCCCAAATCTATCCATGGACAGCACCACCACTTGATCTAAAAACATGAAAACGACCTCTAGAACAGCACCTAGACCCAACCCATAGATCAACCATGCCATGCCTCTCCAAGAAGATCCGAAACCGATGAAGTCTTCCTTCCCGCCGGCCGCTCCTTCCTCCCGATCCGCGACGGTTCGCCGGAGATTCCCGAATTCCGGTGATCCTCAGAGCGGGACAGCGAGGAACACCACGAGAGAGGACTCCATAGGGCTACTAGGAGAGGTGTGGGTGGCTTGGGAAGGGAGGGGTAGTGGAGGCGCCATGGGGGAAAGGAGATGGGAGGGGAGGCCAATGGGGTGGCGGCTAGGGTTTCATGGGGAGGGCGCACAAGGGGCAGGAGGTGGGGTGCATGGGGGCCTTGTGCTGCCCTCCTCCCCCTCATGGGCCAAAGCAACCCTTCCTCGGCCCAAGTGGGGTCCCCCCTAAGGCCCAATTCGCCTCGGAGAGGCCCAATCTCCCGAAAACGGCCCGGAAACGCGATTAAACTGCATAGCATAAAGTTTTATTCTCTAATTTCACATTTTATAATGTCACACCATTCCGTAGTGTCACATTCTTCCCCCCTTCAACAGGATTCGACCCCGAATCCGAGACACGCCACTTCGCAAACATCCAATTCAAAGGGAGCTATGGTTCACGCCTCAGAACCCGCTTAAAAGCCCCTACGATTTGCACCAGCCAACACTCAGAACAAGGAGCTAAGGCTCGAAGTCTGACAGCTCTAAAGACAACTTCACATTCAAAACTTGCCAAAATTCTTACTCAACATTGAAACACAAAAGCACTCACATACGGCCTCAGCACAACCCATGCGGTAGGTTAAAGTCCCAAACAGACCACGAAATAAAACAGTCTCACACTCCTCATTCCATGTATTCCTTAGCACTAAAGTGCCCGATCCCTTAACCAAAGCCACTCTCCAGAAGGACATGGTACCAACTTCTAGATCTAACTTCCGCTCCCACGCACAAAAGTGATTCACGTCTCAACCTCTCAACTGTGGTTCGTCGTATTCAAGACGACGCAACCCAAGTGAGACACAACACTCTAAGATTACTAACTGCTCGAACCAACGGGGTTACACCCTGATCTTTTACAACAAGACCAACACCCACCACTACCACCAAAAGGAAAAACCTACTTTGTGACCAAAGTTCTGAAAACCCGCAAAATCAACAACAACCGAACAATCCACTTCGGTTGGCACAACACGCTCAAAAACCCGACGACAAAAGATCCAATACTCTTCAAAAACAGAAAGCAATTACTAGCAACCACCAAGTGGTCCACTAATAATTTGATCAACCCTATCGAGGAACAACTCAATGACAATTCTCCAAGAAAATTTGAATTGGGTCATACCCAACCTTCCTTTACTCTTCACTTCCAAACTAGTTACGATCAACCACTAGCAACGCCTAATATCTTAGGTCATTACCAACCCACACTAAATTTTCCTTTCTTAGAAGGTCTCGCCCTCGCATTCTTCCTTTCAAAGAATCAGAACAAAGGGTACAATCATTTAGTAAGCTCAAACATAAGCCATAAACCCAAACTGATCCACATACAACAACTTGAACCCCAAAGCGCTAAAAGCCACTTTGGAAAGAATTCGACAATAACTAAAGAGCATTCATTTTAACTTCCTAAGCCAAGACGCAAAGGAAACACAAATCTCCTACACCACAACCAACATACCAGAAATTCTTCATTCTTTCATACTAGAAAGAAATGGACATCTCGATTCATGACATGAATGCACACCTTTCAAGAGCACTCCGGATTAGTCATATATCCATATATGACTTTCTCACCGACCTGGCTCAACGACTCTTTTATCATTTAACATCTATAAACGATGTCTTGTTTACTTTTCACCATTCATTCATCATGTAACAACACTACCGAATAGTCACTCACAAGACGACTTCATCTACTGTATCACATGAATAAAACTCGAATAGCATCGAGGATTGAGCTAGTTCATATAAACTATGACGGTAGCATAGTTAACAGTAAGGCATCACATCGTATCAAAACCCACCAATGGTAGAAAGCTAAACTCGCAAAACATCGCGTTTTAACCAAAATCAACATTTGTAAAAGGACGTCGGCTCCAAAGTTAAACATCTGCACAAACTACTGCCATAAATTTTCTCAAAGAGAAAGGGAAACTCATTTTCAAAAGGGAACACTTCACTAACAGCATCGCCGATGAAACATCCACAAAAACCACCTTTTGAAGCACTTGCAAACTCTACACAGATTTTTAATTTCCAAATAACTCCAACTCTAGCAAAGAAAAGATTACAAATTAAACCTCGTGAGTTTTCCAACATAACCCTCAATGTCCATTTGTTTCCTTTGAAATTTATTCCAAAGATAATTCAGGGTGCACGCGAAGGAGTGCGATCTTCTCAAAAAAAACTTTTAGGTGTAAATCCATACTCATAGCACAAACTAAACAAATGGGCCGAAACCAAAGATCGACACTAGTCACTACGAGTTTAGGGAAACTCTGAAACACAACCTAAAGAACACCTTGACCGAAAGCATTTGACTAGAATGGCAAACAACCACACCAATTCAAAAGGTTTTAAACACCAGCTCAGCATGAATCCCACCATAACTTGTATTCCACTACACTTACCATTTAAGCATTCAATAATCACTATTTACTCATCAAGAGAGTCCAACCGGATTTAACAAAATTTACATAACAATTTTCTTTCTCTAGTTACCATTCCCAACCCTTCTAATTAAGGTTTATGATGCTTATCAAAAAGGCACCCAACCAAGGCTATATTGACATGATCCCCACGGATCACCGAATCATAATACTTCTTATTCTAAATTTGAAACATAGTACTTCAACAAATCTTTCAGCAAGATCAACCTATAAATTTCATACCTCCTATATGTTCACGTCTCGACAACCGAACCTTATTCAGTTAAACAACGACTTCAACATGTAAATATTATCTCCACAGGGAAGAATTCGTAAGTGAGACTCTAAGTTATACTTTCATTAAGGATAAAATCATTTATCATGTTAATTATCCAAAGCTCACTCCATCGCAACAAGTTAAAATTTTCCTCTATTTTAACCATGGTTTTCCAACGAGTAATCTAAACAGTTACCACCACTACTTAGTCATTAATAACAACAAACGGGCATAATCATCAACCAACAACATTACTTTTAGCTACCCTATACATAGGTGATAACAAAATTACCACCACACAACATACTCCAACTATTTAAAATAGATTGAATACTAGCATTAACACTGCCCTTAACAACATCATTAACAATAAGTCTTATGTCTTCTCAATTGATATCAATACTAGCATTGTAGAGACACAACTGCATACTTCCAAATATACTAGTAGTTTGCAACAACAAAAATAGCAACTCTAATCAACTTCCAAATTAAAGCCACTAGTCAACATGATTAAATTTCTCTATTAACCCGTTAGATTATAACATCTTTTAACAACCGGCAAAGTTTCTTTAACAGTATCATTAATTTACATCATCTTAATGTTCTAACTATGCATCAAGGTTTAAACTTTTAACATTAACGAGGATCATAAGCACTTTTAAAGCAAGGCAACAGATTCTAAGCATGTACATTAACCCATTTAATCATTCTCGCTACTGAATAAACTACAACACTAGTAGTCTATTTATTCTCCAGCTAGAGATGATAATCACATTGAATTGATTCAACTCAAAATTTAACTTAACAATACGTCATTCCATAAACCTCATTGGTACATACTACAAAACATGCTAAACAACAATTCCCACTATTGACAAACGATTTTAGTCAAAAGACTACTTACTTTGTTTGCAGCATTTTAGTTTTAAAGCTCATCCCAAATTCATAAGGAAGCTTGACTCTCAAAATTGCAATGAGACAAACCCAAACTTGGTCATGCAAAAAGGAATTCTCCAAAACACTTTTCAATCTCAAGGACTCCCATAGAGGAAAATGGTTGAAAGACAATTTTCTCGAAAGGGAACCAAGCGATCAATTAAACCTTTGCAAATAAAACCTTAACACTAAACCCCAAACTTTCACGAAACAAGAAGGGTTTTTCAAAGATGATTTCTTAAACCAGTAAAATAACGAAATCAAACACCACTTACTTCTACAAAGCCACAGAACTTCAGCCCTGACAGCCAGGTCTGGCATAACTCCGCAATAACTCCTTTAACCTCGGGGAAAGACAAACACAGGAATAAATTGAATGCTTCTTCCCCATAAAGCAATCAACAAACTAAGCATCAAAACTGGAAAGGCGCCCAAAAGAAGCGCAACACTAGACTCTTCTTCTTCGTCTTCAACCAAGGAAGACAAAACCACACACCGCATACAGAACGATCCGCGAAAATCCAATACCAAACACTTTTCTTTTGGTTTCCATCAACTAAAACCAAGAAAACCAACCAAGACCGACCACAGAACGATAAAGAACATCTGAAGGAATCCACCACCAAACTCTTCTATTTGACTCCAGTCAACTACGTGATCTACGACAGAAAGGGTAAGCACTCTTCTCCTACAGGGGTTAATAGTTCTTCGGTGATGGTGCTAACCGGCCATACCGTAAAACCTCACCCTTACTATGAACAAAAAGAGGTGACCGAAACCCTTCGGCACCACAACCCCATTCTATCACAACAACAAGAACAATTCAATCATTTATCTCATTGACATAGCAACATGCTTTATCAAATGAAGCATTCAACATCAAAGCTTAAATACAACATTTAAGCGTAAGGAAACGATAACCATACCCTTTTCCTACTGTGCATCCATGTGTGTCAAATTTTAGATTAGTTATACCACTTTTGCAAGTTTTAATGTTGCTATCCTATGACAAAATTTTAGTTAAAACCTAAGCCATGTTTCTAAGTTATTCCACATCACATTTTAGTTGTACCCTATAGCATGACACGAAAAATACACATTCCAGGGACCTACAGCCCGCTCTGATACCAACTGTAACACCCCGGCATTTAATATGCCCGAATGCTACCAAACATAGACTAAGCAACCTCTAAATACCACAATTACAAGTAAATTACAGCAAAGGAGCAAATGCTAATACCGAAAATTTCGACAGCATCTCCTTTGTTTTTCCATGAATTGAAGCAACAACAATATTAACATGTCAAGATAGCATAATGAACGATAGCAATACCGGTTTTTGAACCGGTACCAGCCATCCAGGACCGATGCGGCATCAGTACCTGTTGGTGGAACCGGTTGATATGCCCATCAGTGTCGGTTAAATCCTCAAACCGGTAGTGATGATCTATTATCAGTACCGGTTGGAGCCTCAGCAGATCGATAATAGATCATCAATACCGCCGGCGATTGAAAATCGGCATCTTGATAATATCTTATCAAGCATCTTGGTTAGTGTTATGACTCGGTACAAGTGGGATTTTTTAAAAATTTCCATTATTGTAATTAATTAATTTGAGGACATAAATTGATTTATAAATTTCTCATAAATTTATAATGGGTTTTATAAAATATTACCTTGAATAAAAATTTCATATTTGTTGGATGAGTGTTTAATTCTTAATAATTCTTTTACTTCTTTTTGCAGATTTTCTTTGTTTGTAATTAAAATTTTATATCAAGTAAAAGTAAGTATTATTTTATAATAACAGCGGCGATGTCCTGTCGGTGTTTCCGGCTCCGTCTCCATCACCGTGCGTGCCTGATAACTGGTGCTCTCGTTAATATCCAAGGCCTAAATTGATGCTGTCTGTGACCTGGATGGATTGCTTTATGTTGCTCTCTTTTGGTTGTAAAACTACTAAACTAGTTCGTTTAGCTTCCCACATGGATGTATTAAGCAGCTACTAGCTTTATTAGAGACTTCTAAGTTAGGCCGATGCAAAAGTGTGGCCATAAGATGTTCCCAGCTAGCATGGTAAAATATGACACATAAGTAGATAACTTGAAGCTAAACGAACTAGTTTAGTAGTTTTACAACCAAAAGAGAGCAACATAAAGCAATCCATCTAGGGTCACAAACGGCATCAATTTAGGCCTTGGATATCAACGAGAGCACTAGTTGTCAGGCACGCACGGTGACGAAGACGGAGCCGGAAACACCGACAGAACATCACTGCCGTTATTATAAAATTATACTTACTTTTCTTTGATATAAAAATTTAATTACAAACAAACAAAATATGCAAAAAGAAGTAAAAGAATTATTAAGAATTAAACACTCATCCAACAAATCTGAAATTTTTATTCAAGATAATATTTTATAAAACTATTATAAATTTATGAGAAATTTATAAATCAATTTAAGTCCTCAAATTAATTAATTACAGTAATGGAAATTTTTAAAAAATCCCACTTGTACCTGGTCACAACACCAACCGGTTGATCAGTATTCTAATAATGATAATTCTACACAATAATGATAATTCTACCTGGTCATAACACCAACTTGTATTAACAACTCTAATTAGAACCAATATGTATCATTAACATTCATTATAGCTTTAATTACAGAACGTTTATGGGTCCTTTCTTTTACGTGTGTCGCTCTTGGTAGCCGTAGAAGTCGACTCCGACAGTTCACCAGTGTTTATCGAAGGGCCCCACCTATTCGCCGAAACGTGGAATTCGCCTTTTGGATTTATGACCTCATCGTAAATCCAGCCAACGAGTTGTTCTTGGATTGCTGTCACATGCGCCGGCGTGAATTTCTTACAATCTTGCAAGCGGCAAAGACCTCCGGTCTGGATGTCCATAAATTGGCACACATAGTAGCCGCATAAATTGTTTCCCGGCTGCTGAAGCAAGATCTATTTTGGAAAAGGCTGAGAGCGTGAAATAGATGCATGGAAATTAAGTTAACTAACTAAAAAGATAGCATGATGGCATACGTACTTGAGAGGCAAGTCTAACAGCGAATTTCTGTTTGAATTCGCCGACGATTTCGGCATGAAACCGTGCGAATGCACTATACATATGATTGCAAATTGAACATGATTAGAATTTATTTTAAATGAAGTAGAACTAGCACGATAATGAATGGAAAAAGAATACCAGTCGATCATGTCGATCACGTTTTGATAACATTCAACTGGTTTCCTCCTCGAGTCCATAACTGTGATCATGCCACGATCTAGCTCAATAATGAGAAGAATCCAGTGAAAGCTGTACATGCATATGTCAACGTAGGTAACTGATTAGTTCTAACATCGTGTTATGGAAAAAGGTTAGAACGAGTCAATACGAAAACACGTACTCAAAGTTGTAGGGTAGAAGTATCCTTGCTTTATATCTATGACCCATTAGCCCATTGAATATGGTGTTCTCTATATCGACAGGGCAGCTAGTAACAAATGTGTTGTTAATAACCGAAGGGTCAAGGAAGCTTATGTCGTAAATGGCCTCCTTTCTGCATCTTTGTATATCCATTCTACATAAGAAGAAATTGGTTAGGCTTGCAAGTTAGTATAGTCAAAGGGCCCGCACAGTAGATTTTTGCAATTAAATAAGAACTTACAGAGTCCAGCAACTCAACATGACCACGCCGAGGGCGTCTGTCTGGTATAGATCGTACATTATGCGCCATTCAACATAAAATTCACTGTCACCGTGAAAAAAATCTCGGTCCTTGTACTTGACAGTGAATAGTTCTATGCCATACCGAAACACATCCAGGTACCATTCATGGAATTTGTGCATCCTAGTTGGCAGCTGGCCAACCTCCTCACGCCTGACCAATGGTGCGCCCGGTGTAAATGGCCATTTGACTTGAGCAGATTCAATCTCCTGGTTGCCTAATACTTGATTTGGGGCAAGACCAGTTTCTTCGAGGAATTTTGCCATCTCGTTGGCCTTCTGCTCAACTGATGACGTCTTCTTCTTGCTTACCTTGACCAGTGTGCGCTTGTAGTCAGAGACACGAGGTTTTTTCTTTGAATCTTTCAAACCTTTAACTGTCCTCAGGCCTTTTAGAAATTCTTCTATACTAGGTTGAACCTTCTTCTCTAGTGACCTGTGTTTAAAAAACTCAGTGACCTCGGTCCTAACTACCTTGGCGGTCTCCTCCTTCGTCATATCGTACGCCCGCTTTGAAGGTGCAGCCAGCTTATTGCTTTGGGTGGATCCCGTCTTCTTGTGAGCTGTTGGATGAGCTGGCTGGCTTCTCTTGGGCGACGATGTTGGAGTTGGAGTTTCGCGTGCGGGGGTTGGTGTAGGAGACGGACTTCTTCTGATGGGCATCTTCTTTGGTGACGGAGGTGGCGATTGAGGTGA
Organism: Rhipidocladum racemiflorum; assembly: GCA_036346355.1. Classification (NCBI taxonomy): domain Eukaryota; kingdom Viridiplantae; phylum Streptophyta; class Magnoliopsida; order Poales; family Poaceae; genus Rhipidocladum; species Rhipidocladum racemiflorum. Next base: position 31,774,372 of record CM070571.1, read on the forward strand.
CGGAGGTGTCGGAGAGGACCGCTTATGTGTGTCTCTAAAATTGATGTACTTCTTACGCCACAGAATGAAAGTGTGCACTGCCTCTCCTAACGTTGTAGTTCCATCACCTCCGGGAATGTCGAGGTCAAGGTCCTCGCACCCTGGTGTAACATCCCAATTTTTGCTTTTCAAGAATTTAAATGTCATTTTGCACTTTGGTGAATTTTAGGAATTTTCTGGAATTTATTTGGATTTAATTTGAATTTATTCACTTTTGAAATAATTAAAGAATTAAAAGTTTTAAATAAAGTTTTGTTGAAAATATTTTATTTGAGTCCAAAATGTCTCAAAGAATTTTCCAGAATTTTTCTGGAATTTTTCTGATTATTTTGCTATTTTTCTCGAATTATTTGAATTTCTAGAAATTATTTTGAATATTTAATAGCCGAGTGGGTTTGCACTGTTCATGCGATCAAGCCAGACCCGAGTCCGACTCGAGCCCGACCCGGACCACATTCGCACCCAACCGCGTCGTGCCCGAGCCTAGCCGTGTGACCGTTGGATCTTGATCTAACAGCCACCGTTGCGCCACGTCGCCCAATCCGAATCCAATTTGGATTCTGCCGCCGCAGCCGGGTGGACCTCGGTTTCCGCGGTTTTCACGGACGCCGAGGGCCCTATTTAATGCGCCGCCACCCCTGTCGTGTAGCCCTCTTCCGTGCGCTATTTTTGATGTTTTGAAGTACCCGATGGCTTCAAAGGAGAAGTGTTGACCCAGGAGCCAGCTCAAGACCAAGAACAAGTACTCTTTGAAGGCAAGTTGTGCTTTGACCATGTTTAGCCCATTCTTTTGAAATTATATTGTTTCAAAGTATTGCATGCTAATTTAATTAGGATTTATGTTGATTAATTCTGGGATTAGTTAATTACCTTATTGCTGTATGACACCTCGATGTATATATAATTGTATGCCATGAACCCTTGTCACCCTAGTTGTGGATTATTTAGTTGGACATTATTAAATTGCCAACATGGGTAATTAGACCGTCGTAGTACATTGCTTAGACCTACCACGTAGTCACAACATGATTTTGGATAATTACATGTTAACATTGACTTAATGACATATGGAACATGTTTTTGAGAAGTGTCATGTGTTATTGATGTTGTTATCGATGGCACGTGGTGCATGGTAATCAACTGGGGTTTGATAAATAGATTTAGACCGGGGCATGTGGCAAGAATGATATGGTGGGCCATGAGTGGCACCGGGGATGTCGTTTTGGTTCTTCGGGTAGTCTTGCCCTAGTCACCCTAAGGACTTAACCTTGCAAGCCTTTGATCTGAGTCAAACGTGCAACCACATGTACGCAATGGGACGGACCTAGTTGAGTAATTTACTAATAACTTGCATGTGATACCTCGGGGTGTCAATTACACCTTTTGTGTAGCTTGAAAGGGGAGCGTACCAGTGCTATGGCATGGTACCCTATTTTTGATGTTTTGAAGTACCCGATGGCTTCAAAGGAGAAGTGTTGACCCAAGAGCCAGCTCAAGACCAAGAACAAGTACTCTTTGAAGGCAAGTTGTGCTTTGACCATGTTGAGCCCATTCTTTTGAAATTATATTGTTTCAAAGTATTGCATGCTAATTTAATTAGGATTTATGTTGATTAATTCTGGGATTAGTTAATTACCTTATTGCTGTATGACACCTCGATGTATATATAATTGTATGCCATGAACCCTTGTCACCCTAGTTGTGGATTATTAGTTGGACATTATTAAATTGCCAACATGGGTAATTAGACCGTCGTAGTACATTGCTTAGACCTACCACGTAGTCACAACATGATTTTGGATAATTACATGTTAACATTGACTTAATGACATATGGAACATGTTTTTGAGAAGTGTCATGTGTTATTGATGTTGTTATCGATGGCACGTGGTGCATGGTAATCAACTGGGGTTTGATAAATAGATTTAGACCGGGGCATGTGGCAAGAATGATATGGTGGGCCATGAGTGGCACCGGGGATGTCGTTTTGGTTCTTCAGGTAGTCTTGCCCTAGTCACCCTAAGGACTTAACCTTGCAAGCCTTTGATCTGAGTCAAATGTGCAACCACATGTACGCAATGGGACGGACCTAGTTGAGTAAGTTACTATTAACTTGCATGTGATACCTCGGGGTGTCAATTACACCTTTTGTGTAGCTTGAAAGGGGAGCTTACCAGTGCTATGGCATGGTACCCGTCCAACGGTATGTCGGTCCCATACTTCGCCTCTGTTAAGGGAAGGGATGGTGTATGACAGAAGCCGGAGAGGTTCACTTGTTTAGTTTGCGGTCTCTGAAACGCTTTGTTACGATCACTTGCCTTTGTGGCTGTAACACCCCAAATTGTTTTGCTTTTCATGAATTCAAATGTTATTTGGCACTTTTTTGAATTTTTAGAATTTTCTGGAATTTATTTGGATTTAATTTGAATTTATTCCCTTTTTAAATAATTAAAGATTTAAAGGTTTTTAAATAAAGTTTTGTTGGAAATATTTTATTTGAGTCCAAAATGCCCTAAAATATTTTCTAGAATTTTTTTGGAATTTTTCTGAGTATTTTGCTATTTTTCTTGAATTAAATGAATTTTTGGAAATTAATTAGAATATTTAAATCGTTGGAAATCCAAAACCGGGTTTAACTGTTCAAGCGACCGAGCCCGAGTCGGACTCAAGTCCGAGTCCGACCCGAACCGCGGTCGAGCCAAAACGAGTAGAGCCGAACCCTAACCCTCCCGACCGTTGAATCGATCCAACGGTCCAGACCAAGCCACGTCGCCCAAGCCATCGCACCGAGCCCTCGCACGCAACCGTTGGATCTCGATCCAACGACCCACGTTGCGCCACGTCACCCAATCCGAATGGGATTCGGATTCCGCCGCCGCAGCCGGGTGGACCTCGGTTTTCGCGGTTTTCACGGACGCCGAGGACCCTATTTAATGTGCCACCACCCCTGTCGTGTAGCCCGTTTCCGTGCGCACCCGCAGCCCTAACTCACCGAGGTCAAGCCGTCGTGTGTGTGCCACAATCGCTCACCGTAGTTGTTCTTGCGTTCCGCCGCGGTTCTCTGTTGTTTCCGCCGCCGTCCGCCGTCACCAAGTCCAGATCCGGAACAACAAGGACAAGACGCGTCTGGAGGTACCACCCACATCGCCGGAATCGCGCCCAAACGCTGTCGAGCGTGTCGTCATCTTCGTCTCCGGTGACCTCGCTCCGCCGCACGCCATCGCCGACTCGCGAAGCATCTCAGCCGTCGGATCTCCATCGCACGGCCCAGATTCGTCCACGTCGCCGAAGGTAATTTTCCACGTTGCAGTTTTAGTTCCGTTTCCAACCCTTGGATCTAGATCCAACGGTTTAGATCACGCCACGTAGCCGTAACCGCACCGTGCTTGGATAGATCTCAGCCGTTAGATCTAGATCGTACAGCTAGGGTTAAACCGTGTTGTAGCATTAGATCGGATCTCGACCGTCCGATCAAGATCGAACGGTCCAGATCAACCGTGTTGTTTCCAAACGCGTGAGGTTAGATCTGATCTGGACCATTGATTTTCAAATCAACAGTCCAGATCGTGCCGCGTGTCCGTTAGTTGGACCGGCGCGGTCAGAGCGGTCGACCGCGGTCGCCGCTGACATCACGCGTGACGTCAGCGTGGGGGCCGCGTGTCAGCGGGACAGCCAACCGCACCATGACGTCACCGCTGACGTCATGGTGGGGCCCGCGTGTTAGTGCCGTCACCGAGCGTGATGACGTCACCGATGACGTCATCCGAGGGGTCCCACATGTTAGTGAGACATGTACTCGTGGACCAGGTCCACGGTGGACCCAAGCCGAACCGTGGACTTAGTCCATGGACCGGCTGACGCATTAAATCGATTTTTCAATAGAAAAATAATTCGGTGGAAATTAAAATCCCGTGTTGACGTCATGCTGACGTCATAATCGGATTTTTCAGTATAAAAATAAATGAGTTAATTCGGTTTACTGATTTAATTGAATTTTAAAACTTCAAACGCTTATAACTTTTGTGTTTTAACTCCGATTTGAGTGGTTCAAATTTCTAAGTTTTTATAAAATTAAGATCTACCTAAATATGAATTTTAATTAATTTTTGAATATGAATCTTTCTCTGTTTATATTTATTTAATGAATTCTTTAAACATTAAACAATTATAACTTTTGCATTTTAACTCCGATTTGGACTATTCCAGTTTCTAAAATTTTATAAAAATGTGCTCTCTCTGTTTATTAACTTTATTTGAACTTTTGAACACTTTTGTGTATTGACGAGTAGACGTTGAAGTGCCCGAAGGCTTCGAAGGTGAAGTGTTGACCCAGGAGCCAGCTCAGGACCAAGATCAAGTGCTTTTTGAAGGCAAGTTATGCTTTGACCATATTGATCCTATTTTTGAAATTTATTTAATTTAAATTATTTCGTGCTAATTTAATTAGCAATGGTTTAATTATGTCCGGGAATTAGATAAATGCCAACTTGCAGTATGACACCTTGACTATTTAATTATGTACCATGAACCCTTTTCACCCTAGTTGTGGATATTAGTTGGACATTACTAAATTGCAAACATTGGGTATTTAGATCGTTGTAGTACATTGCTTAGACCTGCTACGTGCACATGTCATGATTTTGGACAATCAAATGTTAATATTGACTTAATGATATATTGAACCTGTTTTGGAAAGGTATCATGTGTTGTGATTGTTGATGGCACGTGGTGCATGGTAATCAACTGGGTTTGATAAATAGATTTAGACCGGGGCATGTGGCAAGAATGATATGGTGGGCCATGATTGGCACTGGGGAAGTTGATTTGGTTCTTTGGGTAGTCTTGCCCTGGTCAACCTAAGGACTTAACCTTGCAAGCCTTTGATCTGAGTCAAACGTGCAACCACATGTCTATAATGGGACGGACCTAGTTGATTAAGTTGCTAATAACGTACTTGTGGGACCTCGGGGTGTCAACTATAACTTTTGTGTAGTGGTACGGGGGAGCGTATCGGGGCTACGGCCAGGTACCCATCTAACGGTTGATTGGCCTAGACTTCGCCTTTGCTAAGGGAAGGGTTAGAGTGCAATAACCGGGGAGGCCCACTTGTGCTGTTAGAAGTTTTCGAAATACTTTGTTACGGACACTCGCCTTTGTGGTGTTTGGCTGTATCTTGTGGGTAAAGTGCATAACCTCTGCAGAGTGTAAAATCTATTCGAATAGCCGTGTCCGCGACATTGGACATTGCTCGGGAATTACAGTCAAGGGTTACACTTTCATAAAAATGACTTGACTTTGGAAGAATGGTTGGTTTGGAATGATAAGTTGGACCTAGGATTGGGAAATGCTTTATTTGTGAGATCATTGTGAAAAATACTCTATTCACTATCGTTTTACCGCTTTGCAATCTATTATTGTGTTTACTCATGCTACTTTACTGCAAACGAACCTGTTAGCCTATTCTTTGTATTAAGCCATGCATGTAGAATATTAGCTTGCATTATGTGCATGACTTGCTGAGTACCAAGTACTCACCCTTGCCACAATACATCATCAGTTGAAGAAGAGTCGACACCAGCTTTGGAGGAAGAATACCAGGAGGAGCCGTCTAACTAGGGAGTGAGCCCAGTCAGTTGCCTGTGGTATACTGGATGGCGCCACGAAGTCTATTTTATTCCGCTGCAGTTATTTCTCTTTTAATAAGTCTTCGCCCCGTGTGGCGTATCTTTGTAACTTGACCATAAGGTTGGGCAACCAGTTTGGTTATTTAATCTAGGTACTTTACTATTTCGTTGAGTATGATTGTGATATTTACCAATGTTGAGACTGTGTGCACTAGCGTGATCCTGGACTAGTGCTGAATACACAAAGGGTCCGGATTTGCAAATTCGGGTCCCGACAGTGGCGTTTGACTGTATCTTGTGGGTAAAGTGCGTAACCTTTGCAGAGTGTAAAATCTATTCGAATAGCCGAGTCCGCGGCATTAGACATTGCTCGGGAATTACAGTCAAGGGTTAGACTTTCATGAAAACCACTTGGACTTGGAAAGTTTGGTTGGGTTTAATGATGACGTTGATGGAAATGTGGATTAGGAACAAGGGAGAGTGTTACTTAACTCCTAGAAAAGTTATTGATACTACATTGCTTCTACTGCTTTCGAATCTACTTACGTTACCTGCTAATTCTTCGCTTTCTTTGCAAATGAACACATTAACCTATCCTTTGTATTAAGCCATGCATATAGAATATTAGTTGCATTATGTGCATGACTTGCTGAGTACCAAGTACTCACCCTTGCCACAATACAACACCAGTTGAAGAAGAATCAACGCCAGCACTGGAGGAGGAGCTCCAGGAAGAGCCGACAAGCTAGGGGGAGAACCGAGTCAGTTGCCTGTGGCATATTGGTTGGCGCCACGCGATTTCTTTATATTCCGTTGTAGATTCTATTTGAATAAGACTTTAGCCCTGCGAGGCGTACTTTTGTAACTTGACCATAAGGTTGAGCAACCCGCTATATTTCCTTTCTATAAAGTACTTTATTATTCGTTGAGTATGTTTGTGATATGTACCGATGTTGAGACTGTGTGCACTAGCGTGATCCTGGACTAGTGCTGAATACACAGAGGGTCCGGATTTGCAAATTCGGGTCCCGACACCTGGGCATACCTCCTCCACCGAGACCTTTGAATAGCCCGGCGGTATCTGTTGGCCATGGATGACCTGCCCCGGCTCCACTTGGTGAGCCATGCCGTGAGCCGCCATGAATGAGATGTTCTTCGCTTGGACGTGCAGCTCACAATGTGTCCGCAGCGTGATGTCGTCTATAGGCCAGTGGCCCAAGTCCTCTTCGGGCAGCCCACCAGAAGCGCAGCTGCTTCGCCGCATTTCGCCAGTATCATGTGCCAGAAGGAATAATGGACTTGAAGAAGGAAGAATTCAGGGCATTGAAGCAAAGTAATCAACCGGTGGCTGAATACCTGAACAAGTTCACACAGCTTGCGCGCTACGCGCCGGAAGACGTAGCGACAGACAAGGCCAGACAGTCTCGCTTCTTGAAGGGAATGAACTCTGGACTGCATGTGGGATTGATCACCCACACCTTTCCAGATTTCCAAGAGTTGGTGAACAAGGCGCTCATCCTTCAGGACAAGCGCAAGGAACTAGATGAGAACCGAAAGCGTAGGATGCAACAGCAGGGATCGCATCAGGGAGCGCAGCAACGTTTGAGGGTTGCACCAAATCAGTTTTTCAGATTCCAGCCACAAAATGCAGCAAGGACACCGTCGCCAGCACCGAGGCCTGCTAACCAGGGTTACCAGACACTAGCTCCAGCCAGAAACGCCGCTTCGGGCAGTCAACAGGGAGCAGTGAGACGATGCTACACATGCAACGAGCCAGGGCACTTCTCCAACAGTTGCCCTAAGAAGACAGCAGGAGTGACCCTAGTCCGCTTCAATCTGGGATCCACACCATCCAGGACGACTGCACCAGGAGCAAACCGAGGGACAGCACAGCCAGGAGCCGCGCCCCAGACCGCGGTGAGAGTCCAAGTCAACCATGTCACCGCAGATGCACTTCAGAATGCCACAGATGTCGTACTGGGTAAGTTACTCGTTAACTCAGTACCTGCAACAGTTTTGTTTGATTCTGGAGCTTCGCATTCGTTTGTATCTCAAGGTTTTGCTGCTAAGAATGATTTGGAGATTGCAATACTTAAATGCATGCTTCTAGTTCAAATCCCTGGTTCCGAACTTCGAACTAAAGTAGGATGTTCTGGGGTAAGAATATTAATAGATGGGGTAGAGTTCTTAGCGAACCTTATTATATTGGAAACCCAGACCCTAGATGTTATCTTGGGAATGGACTGGTTATCCCAGCACAAGGCCGTGTTGGACTGTGGACGAAGTCATATCAGTTGAGAGCCCATGTGGGAGGAAAGTGGAATTCCAAGCGATTGCCGTTCGTGATGGACAGTTGATGGTCAACAGTACAAAGGCAATCAGCATAGAGGATGTCTCAGTGGTGAACAAGTATCCAGATGTTTTTCCTGAAGATTTACCTGGTATGCCGCCAGACAGAGACATAGAGTTCATGATAGAGTTAGTACCTGGAACAGCCCCGATAGCAAAGAGACCCTATTGGATGTCAACCGAGGAGTTAGTAGAGATGAAGAAGCAGCTTGAGGAGCTGATGGAAAAAGGATTCATTAGACCGAGTTCATCGCCGTGGGGAGCGCCAGTTCTGTTTGTCAAGAAGAAGGACGGGAGTTTCAGGATGTGCATTGATTACCGTGCTCTCAATGAAGTCACCGTGAAGAACAAGTACCCGCTACCTAGGATCAATGATCTGTTTGACCAGTTGGGAGGAGCCGGAGTTTTCTCCAAGATTGATTTGAGGTCAGGATATCACCAGTTGAAGATCCGATTAGAGGATATTCTGAAGACCGCATTCTCGTCAAGATATGGACATTACGAGTTTACTGTTATGTCCTTCGGTCTGACGAATGCGCCAGCTTACTTCATGAACATGATGAACAAGGTTTTTGTGGAATACCTGGATAAGTTCGTCGTTGTGTTCATAGATGATATCTTAGTTTACTCCCAGTCAAGAGAAGAGCACGCAGAACATCTGAGACTAGTTTTGGAGAAGCTGAGAGAACAGCAACTCTTCGCCAAGTTCAGTAAGTGTGATTTTTGAAAAGACAAGGTGGAGTTTCTTGGACACGTGATGACCACAGAAGGAGTCGCTGTTGATCCAAGCAAAGTAGAAGCTGTGTTACATTGGGAATAGCCGAAGACGATTGTAACATCCCAAAATTTTGCTTTTCTTAAAATCATGTGTGATTTGGCACTTTGGTGAATTTTTGGAATTTTCTGGAATTTATTTTGGATTTATTTGGAATTTATTTTGAATTTATTCCATTTTGAAATAATTAAAGAATTTAATTTTGCAAATAAATTTTTGTTGGAAATATTTTATTTGAGTCCAAAATAATCCAAAATATTTTCCAGAATTTTTCTGGAATTTTTCTGAGTCATTTGTTATTTTTAATGAATTAAATGAATTACTGGGAATTATTTTAAATATTAAATCGCTGGAAAATCCAACTCGGGTCAAATCTTGTTCATCCGACCGAAGTCGGACTCGAGTCCGACCGAGCCGTTGACTCGGCCGAACCCACTCCTAACCCTAATCGATCCCAACCGTTGGATCAAGATCCAACGGCCGAGATCCGCCCGACCAAGCCAGCGTGTTCGGACGGACCGATCGCGCGCCGTGCGATCGTGGCGGGTTGATCGCGACACGTGGGCGGCCACGATTTCGTCGTCTTCCGTAATCGAGCCGGACTCCGCCGCCGAGTGCGCCGCCAGGATCGATTAGGGCTCATGCCGAGCACGCCTCCGAGGCTATTTAATGCCGGATCGCACCGAGGACCGCCGTGACCCGCGCACTTCTTGCCCTAACCGCCGAGCTCTAGCCGCCGTGAGGTTCGCGGAATCGCTCGCCGTAGTTGCGTGAAGCGCCACCACGGTCCTTGCCTCGCCTCGCCGCCGTCGATCCTCGCCGCCATTGACCCAGATTCGAAACCCGAAGTCGGCGCACCGAAGACACCCTCCATCTCGCCGAGCACGCCCCAACCGCCCGTTTGGGTGGTCGCCGTCCTCGGCCCGGCGGCCGCAACTCCGCCGTGAAGCCATTGCCGACCGAAGCTCCACCAACCGTCCGATCAAGATCCAAAGGCCCGGATCGTGCCACGTCGCCGGTGAGTTTCCCGTTGAAAATCCTAGATCTAATCCCAACCGTTGGATCTAGATCCAACGGCCCACGATCAGTCACGTGCGCCCCAAGCACATGAGGCCAAACTCAATCCCAGCCGTCGGATTTCAAACCAACGGCCACGATTGTGCCACGCAGCGTCGAAGCCGAGCGTCGCGCCCAGCGGCGTCGCGTGATCAGCGACACGCGGGGCCGCGTGTCGGCTGGCGATGCGTGGCGTCACCCATGACGTCATCGGTGGGACCCACCTGTCAGCACCGTGGGCTGAGCCCCGCTGACGTCAGCAATGACGTCACCCGAGTGGGCCCACATGTCAGTCTCACGTGGAGCTGTGGATCGAGTCCACGGTGGACCCAAGCCGAGTGTGGACCGAGCCCATGGACCGGCTGACGTCAGCAGGCCAATCAGGAGCTGCCACGTGTCCATGCTGACGCAATAATTAATTTCGAAAAGAAAATGATTTATTAATTCGAAATATTGATTCAAATTTAGATTCAAACTTCAAACGCTTATAACTTTTGCGTTTCAACTCCGATTTGAGTGGTTCAAATTTCTAAATTTGTATAAAATTAAGATCTACCTAAATATGAATTTTATTTAATTTTTGGACTAAAGTTTTTCTCTGAAATATTATTTAATTGATTATTTAAACTTTAAATAATCATAACTTTTATGCTTTAACTCCAAATTTGACGATTCCAGTTTCTAAAAATCCAGAAAATTATGTTCTCTCTGTTTATGGATTTTATTTGGAGTTTTGGGATCTTTTGCATAGTGTTCATTTGTGTATTTGCTATTTGCACGCTTTACGAGTAGACGTTGAAGTGCCGGAAGGATTCGAGGGAGAAGTGTTGACTCAGGATCCAACTCAAGACCAAGAGCAAGTACTTTTTGAAGGCAAGTTGTGCTTTGACCATATTGATCCTATTTGAAATCTATTTTGATTTAAACTATTGCATGTTAGTTCAATTAGAAAGATACTTTGTTTAAACAAGGGGTTAGATAAATACCAATTTCTTTGTATGACACCTTGATTACTTAAGTATGTGCCATGACCCTTTGTCACCCTAGTTGTGGATTACTAGTTGGACATTATTAAATTGCCAACATGGGTTTAGATCGTTGTAGTATCTTTGCTTAGACCTTTCGTGCTCATGACATGATTTTGGATAAACAAATGCTAATATTGACTTAATGATATATTGAACCTGTTTTGGAAAAGTATCATGTGATGTTGATGGCACGTGGTGCATGGTAATCAAGCGGGGTTTGATAAACGATTTCGGCCAGGGCATGTGGCAAGAGTAATCAGTGGGCGATTGTGGCATTGGGAGTGTTGATTTGGTTTTGGGTAGTCTTGCCCTGGTCACTCTAAGGACTTAACCTTGCAAGCCTTTGAACTGGGTCATACTTGCAACCACATGGTGGAATGGGACGGCCCTAGTTGACTAAGTCGCTAAGGACTCACTTGTGGAGCCTCAGGTGTCGATTACACCTTTTGTGTGATTGTGCGGGAGGCGTATCGTGGGTGTGGCCAGTACCCATCTAACGGTGTGTTGGTCCCATACTTCGCCTTGGCTAAGGGAAGGGATGGTGTAGAGCACGTCTGAGAGGACCACTGTGTTGTTTGAGGCTTCCGAAGGCTTTGTTATGATCGCTCATTCGCATACTCTTGTATGGCGATTCACTACCGACGTGGTGAGTGGATTGTATCTTGTGGGTAAAGTGCATAACCTCTGCAGAGTGTAGAATCTATTTGAATAGCCGAGTCCACTGCATCGACAATGCTCGGGAATTACAGTCAAGGGTTAGACTTTCTGAAAATAACTTGGATTTGAAAAGTTGGATTGGTTTAACAAAGAAGATGATGGAAATGTGGTTTAGGATGGGGAAAAATGTTATTTAAACTTCTTGCAAAGTTATTTATGCTTTACTTGTTTTTACTGCTTTCGAATCTACTTATATTACTTGCCAAATGTTGTTTACCGCAAATATACCTTGAGCTATTCCTTTGTACCAAGCCATGCATATAGTATATTAGCTTGCATTCTGTGCATGACTTGCTGAGTACCAAGTACTCACCCTTGCCTCAACACAATACCAGTTGAAGAGGAGATTACGCCAGCTTTGGAGGAGGAACTCCAAGAGGACCCGACTACTTAGGGATGCGAGCCCAGTCAGTTGCCTGTGGTATACTGGATGGCGCCACGAAGTTTATTTGATTTTCCGCTGCTATTGTTTCTCTCTGAATAAGTTTCGCCCTACGAGGCATATATTTGTAACTTGGCCATAAGGTCGAGTAACCAGTTTTATTACTTTAATAAAGTACTTTTATGGTATCGATTGGTATGATTGTGATATTTACCGATGTTAAAGACTGTGTGCACTAGCGCGTTCCTGGACTAGTGCTGAATACACAGAGGGTCCGGATTTGCAAATTCGGGGTCCCGACAACGATGACCCAGATTCGGAGTTTTCTTGGGATGGCAGGTTATTACCGCCGCTTCATCGAAGGCTTTTCAACGATTGCGAGACCCCTTACGCAATTGTTGAAGAAGGAGAAGAAGTTCACATGGACGCCGCACTGCGAAAAAGGTTTTCAGGAGCTAAAGAAACAATTGACATCAACACTGGTGTTAGTTCTACCGGACGTCAATCAAAGCTTCGATATTTATTTTGATGCATCGCGCCAAGGACTTGGATGTGTGTTGATGCAGAACAGAAAGGTTGTTGCATATGCGTCAAGACAGTTGAGACCGTATGAGGAGAATTATTCGACGCATGACTTAGAGCTAGCAACTGTAGTGCATGCCTTGAAGTTGTGGCGACACTACCTGATTGGGAATAGATGCGAAGTGTATACGGACCATAAGAGTCTTAAATACATCTTCACCCAATCGAATCTGAATATGAGGCAGAGGAGATGGTTAGAATTAATCAAGGACTACAATGTTGGGATCCATTATCATCCCCGGAAGGCCAATGTGGTGGCTGACGTCTTGAGTCGGAAAAGCCATACCGTGAATATGTTGATAGCCACAAGTCAGGACGAGCTATGCAAGGAGTTTCAGAAGATGCAGATTGAGGTGGTGCACGAGGGATTTTTGGCCGCATTGGAGGTAAAGCCTATTCTGGAGGATCAGATCAGAGGAGGACAGAAGGATGATGACAAGATCCGCATGATTAAGTCCAAGATGGATGAAGGCAAGGAAAAAGACTTTACGTTGGATGACCAAGGCACATTGTGGATGAAGGACCGCATCTGTGTGCCGAACAAAAAGGAGCTGAAGCAGTTGATTCTGGAGGAAGCCCATGACTCCAAATATTCCATTCACCCAGGAAGTGCCAAAATGTACCAAGATCTGAAGGAAAGATTCTGGTGGCCAAGCATGAAGCGGGAAGTCGCCGAGCATGTTGCATTGTGCGACATATGCCAGAGAGTCAAAGCAATGCATCAGAGACCAGCAGGATTGCTGCAACCATTGAAGATACCTGAGTGGAAATGGGAGGAAATCAGAATGGACTTTATTACCGGTTTGCCTAAAACTCAAGGAGGTTATGACTCCATATGGGTTATAGTGGATCGCTTGACTAAGGTCGCCCATTTCATCCCAGTAAAGACCACTTACTCAGGAGATAAATTAGCAGAGTTGTACATGACCAGGATCGTCTGTTTGCACGGAGTGCCGAAGAAGATTGTTTCGGACCGAGGTACCCAATTTACCTCTAGATTTTGGAATAAGCTGCATGAAGCCATGGGGACCCGTCTGAACTTCAGTACAGCATATCATCCGCAGATGGATGGACAGACCGAAAGAGTTAATCAGATTTTAGAGGACATGTTAAGAGCTTGTGCATTGGCCTATGCAACCTCTTGGGATAAGAGTCTGCCGTATGCCGAGTTTAGCTACAATAACGATTATCGTGCAGTCTGAGATGTCACCTTTGAGGCCTTTGTATGGTCGACCATGTCGGACACCATTGAACTGGAATGAGACAGGTGAACGCCGTGTCTTTAGGCCGGACATTCTTCAAGAAGCTGAAGAGCAGATTGCCATGATCAGAGAGAGATTGAAGATAGCCCAATCGAGGCAAAAGAGCTACGCCGATAATCGCCGCCGGGACTTGAGTTTTGAACCAGAAGATTTTGTATACCTCAGAGTTACACCTCTCAACGGAGTTAGGAGGTTCCATGCCAAAGGGAAACTCGCACCGCGATATGTTGGGCCATTTAAGGTTTTGAGCCACAGAGGCGAAGTTGCTTACCAGTTGGAGTTGTCACAATCATTAGCCGGAGTGCATGATGTGTTCCATGTGTCACAACTGAAGAAGTGTCTTCGAGTACCAGATGAGCAGACGTCGTTAGAGTCGATAGAGCTACAAGAGGATCTAACCTACAAGGAGCACCCCGTGAAGATTCTGGACACCATGGATCGGGAAACAAGAAATAAATCAACCCGTTTCTGTAGAGTTCAGTGGGGCAACCATGCAGAGAGCGAAGCGACTTCGGAGCGCGAGGAGGATCTGAAGAAAGAATTTTTGAACCTATTCCTTAGTTAGCCCTGAATCTCGGGGACAAGATTCTGTTAAGGGGGGAGGTTTGTAACACCCCAATTTTTTCTTTTCATGAATTTAAATGTCATTTTGCACTTTGGTGAATTTTTGGAATTTATTTGGATTTAATTTGAATTTATTCCCTTTTGAAATAATTAAAGAATTAAAAGTTTTAAATAAAGTTTTGTTGGAAATATTTTATTTGACTCCAAAATGTCTCAAAGTATTTTCCAGAATTTTTTTTGATTTTTTTGCTATTTTTCTCGAATTATTTGAATTTCTAGAAATTATTTTGAATATTTAATAGCCGAGTGGGTTTGCACTGTTCATGCGACCGAGCCGGACCAGAGTCCGACTCGAGCCCGACACGGACCACGTTCGCACCCAACCGCGTCGTGCCCGAGCCTAGCCGCGTGACCGTTGGATCTTGATCCAACGGCCACCGTTGGGCCACGTCGCCCAATCCGAATCCAATTCAGATTCCGCCGCCGCAGCCGGGTGGACGTCGGTTTCCACGGTTTTCACGGACGCCGAGGTCCCTATTTAATGCGCTGCCACCCCTGTCGTGTAGCCCTCTTCCGTGCGCACCCGTAGCCCTAAACCTTCGCGCCTGAGCCGCCGCCGTTCGCCCGCTAGAGCTCGCCGTAGTTGGATTAGGGTTCCGCCACCGTCCGCCGTCCTCCGCCGTCACCGAGCCCAGATCCGGATCCGCCGCGTCGAGCCGCGTCGGGGGGTACCATCCACTTCACCGGAGCGTGCCCGCAACGCCGTTCGGGTGGTCGTCGTCTTCGTCTCCGGCCAGCCAGCTCCGCCGTGGACATCGCCGACCTCGTGAGCTTCGTGCACCGTCCGATCAAGATCCAAAGGCCCAGATTCGTCCACGTCGACCGAAGGTAAAATTTCCACGTTTCGGTTTTAGATCTGTTTTCAACCGTTGGATCTAAATCCAACGGTTTAGATCAAGCCACGTAGCTGTAACCGCACCGTGCTTGGATAGATCTCAGCCGTTAGATCTAGATCGTACGGTTAGGGTTAACCCACGTTGTAGCGTTCGATGCGATCCTAACCGTTCGATCGAGATCGAACGGCGTAGATTGAGCCACGTGTCACGCGCCGGGTCAAGCCACGTCACCCCAGAGACGCGGTGAAACCCGATCGGATCTCGACCGTCGATCAAGATCAAACGGTCTAGATCAACCGACTTATTTCCAAACGCGTGAGGTTAGATCTGATCTGGACCGTTGATTTTCAAATCAACGGCCCAGATTGTGCCACGTGTCCGGGAGTTGGACCGTCGCGGTCAGCACGGTCGCGCCCGGTCGCCGCTAACGTTAGCGAGGGGGTCCGCATGTCAGCGGCTGGCCCAACTTCTCCATGACGTGTAACATCCCAAAATTTGGGTTTTCAAAATTTTTTAGTTTAGTTTAGCTTCCCAAAAATTTTCGTTGATTTTCTCGCGTTTATAAAGCTTGATTTGAATTTTCTAAAAGCTAAAACAATTTAATTTGATTATTATAAACCTCAAATAAAATAAATTTTATTTTATTTGGATTCCTTGTGCTTCAAGAAATTCTTTTGTAATTTTTGAGATTTTTCGGAGCTCGTTTGCTATTTATTAGATTTATTCGGGATCGATTTGTATTAAGCCCTTTTATTGAAATTAATTAATTATTTGGAAAAGTTTATATAAAGTTTTGTTGCAAATATTTTATTTGAGTTCAAAATATCTCAAAATATTTTCTAGAATTTTTTGGGTATTTTTATTGCCTTAAATGATTTATTTGAATTTTCATAATCATTTTTATTCGAAAATGCCACTTGTCGCCACCACAGCGCGCCACGTGTCAAGAGTCCGGCTGGTGCACGCCAACTACTCGATAAAATGCCTACAAGGCCCATTTTTGCTCTAAATGCGTCCAATTTTTTTTTGCTTGACCTAGCGCCACTCCTAACCTTTGTAGACATTCCACACGTCTCCTAGACCTCAGATCAATTTTCTAAAATTCCAAAACCGCCGCGAGAAGCCCGGATGTCGCCCGACAACGGCCGAACTTTGGAGCCGCGTCCCGGGCAGCTGTCGACTCTTTCCGAGAGCCGTCTTCGCCATGGTGTGCCACAAGGTACCATCTGTTTGCTGTCCAAAATTCAGCCAATTTGGCCCACGGAATCAAAAGTTATGGCCATTTCAATCTCGAATCTTGCCGAGGCCATAACTCCCTCAATTTTTCGAGTTTGACCGTGAAATTTTTTGTGAAGATTCCTGGGGATGTCCTCTACGTGATGCACATCTTGCCCCACGGTTTTGCCCTCTGAATTTTGCGCAGCAAATTATTTTCTCCGGTTAGACTGCGATCAGACTGCGTTTCAGACAGCAGCAAACTTCCTCGCGCGTTCCCCGCTGTTCCAGAAGGTAATTCTTCAAGCCACCTATGTCACGGTGTGTCTCTTGATCCCATCTAGTTCTCGGTCAAATTTCGTTAAGTTCTGATCATTATTCTAGAAGTTATGGCCGTCCAAAGTTTAGATCCGAAACCTGTTAATCGGCAGTTTGTGATTAATCCGGAGGGGCACCGCAAAATCCGCATATACTGTTGAGTTCGTCTCGCCGCGTTCTACGTGGTAGACATTCTCCCTTTGCCATCCCATCCTCCGAATTTTTTTTATATATTTAGGCCACCGTTCAGCCGTCGCCGCGCGTCGCCTTTTGACGCCGGCTATTTTAGTTCGTTTCGGTCGTGTTGTCGCGTCCGGTGGATCATCATGTACTATTTTGGATCATCCTTAGAATTCTGTTTGTCTCCGTTTGCCGTCGGAGCCCGATTCCGGCCTAAAACCGTCGTCTTTGACCTACCTGTTGTTGCCGGTTCGCGTATCGGTTAGCCATCCTTGGTAGCGTTTTATCGCGGCCATGTCGTTGCGCCGACGGTCGCTACCTTGTTTCATGAGTATCCTATCATTGTTTGGCCTCTGCCGATAACGTTGCCGTTAACGTTCACCGTTAATGTTCGCCGTTAACGATCCATCGTTAACGTTTTGCCGTTAACGTTCGCCGTTAACGTTTCCCCGTTAACGTTTCGTCAATGTTTCACCGTTAATGCTCCGCCGTTAACGTTTCGCCGTTAACGTTTCGCCGTTGACGTTCCTCCGTTAACGTTTTGCCGTTAACGTTTCATTTTTAACGCTCCGTCGTTAATGTCCCGCCGTTAACGTTTCACCGTTAACGCTCCACCGTTAACGTTCCGTCGTTAACATTCTACCGTTAATGTTTCCCCGTTAACGCTCCACCGTTAACACTTCATCGTTAACGCTTGACTCTCATCGCTTCGTTGTCATCGCATGCGTGCATTCATGCAAGAGCCCTAGTGAGATGTCCTCATCTTCTCTATCATCATGACGTGAGCCTAGTCTCATTGTCATATCATCTTCAAAGCCGAATCAAAACCCTAGCCTAAGACCGGTTCGATGGACTAAGTTCATCGTGAGCCGCGTTGTTATCTTTGCAATCTTTCTCGTTGTTTCAATCGTGGTAAGACACCTGTTGTCGGGACCCCGAATTTGCAAATCCGGACCCTCTGTGTATTCAGCACTAGTCCAGGAACGCGCTAGTGCACACAGTCTTAACATCGGTATATATCACAATCATACCAAACGATACTATCAAAGTACTTTATTTAAATAATCAAAGGGTTACTCGACCTTATGGCCAAGTTACAAATATATGCCTTGCAAGGCAAAACTTATTGAAAGAGAAATAACAAAGAAATGAAAAATCAAATAAACTTAGTGGCGCCATCCAAGATACCACAGCAACCGGCGGGCTCGCATCCCTAAGTAGACGGGTCCTCTTGGAACTCCTCTTCCGAATGGCGTAGTCTCCTCTTCAAGCGGTATTGTGTTGAGGCAAGGGTGAGTACTTGGTACTCGACAAGTCATGCACAGAATGCAAGCTAATATACTATATGCATGGCTTAGTACAAAGGAATAGCTCAGGGTATATTTGCATGCTTGACTTTTGACAAGTAATATAAGTAGATTCAAAGCGGTAGAAATAAGTAAAGCATAAATAACTTTTCAAGAAGTTTAATAAACATTTTTCCCATCCTAAACCATATTTCCATCATCTTCCTTGTTAAACCAACCCATCTTTTCAAAACCAAGTTATTTTCGTAAAATCTAACCCTTGACTGTAATTCCCGAGCATTGTCGATCACAGTGGACTCGGCTATTCAAATAGATTCTACACTCTGCAGAGGTTATGCACTTTACCCACAAGATACAGTCAAACACCACAAAGGCGAGTTCAGTAACAAAGCCTTTCGGAAGCCTCAAACAACACAGTGGTCCTCTCCAGACGTGCTCTACACCATCCCTTCCCTTAGCCAAGGCGAAGTATGGGACCAACACACCGTTAGATGGGTACTGGCCACGACCACGATACGCTCCCCGCACAATCACACAAAGCGGTGTAACTGACACCACGAGGCTCCACAAGTGAGTCCTTAGCGACTTAGTCAACTAGGGCCGTCCCATTCCAGCCATGTGGTTGCAAGTATGACCCAGTTCAAAGGCTTGCAAGGTTAAGTCCTTAGAGTGACCAGGGCAAGACTACCGAAAAACCAAATCAACACTCCCAATGCCACAATGGCCCACTGATTACTCTTGCCACATGCCCCGATAAAATCGTTTATCAAACCCGCTTGATTACCATGCACCACGTGCCATCAACATCACATGATACTTTTCCAAAACAGGTTCAATATATCATTAAGTCAATATTAGCATTTGTTTATCCAAAATCATGTCATGAGCACGTAAGTGTGTCTAAGCGATACTACAACGATCTAAACCCATGTTGGCAATTTAGTAATGTCCAACTAGTAAACCACAACTAGGGTGACAAAAGGTCATGGCACATACTTAAGTAATCAAGGTGTCATATAACAAATTGGTATTTATCTAACCCCTTGTTTAAACAAAGTATCTTTCTAATTGAACTAACATGCAATAGTTTAAATCAAAATAGATTTGAAATAGGATCAATATGGTCAAAGCACAACTTGCCTTCAAAAGTACTTGCTCTCGGTCTTGAGTTAGATCCTGAGTCAACACTTCTCCTCGAATCCTTCCTAAGCACTTCAACGTCTACTCGTAAAGCGTGCAAATAGCAAATACACAAATAAACACTATGCAAAAGATCCCAAAACTCCAAATAAAATCCATAAACAGAGAGAACATAATTTTCTGGATTTTTAGAAAGCTGGAATCGTCAAATTTGGAGTTAAAACGCAAAAGTTATGATTTATTAAAGTTTAAATAATCAATTAAATAATATTACAGAGAAAAACTTTAGTCCAAAAATTAAATAAAATTTATATTTAGGTAGATCTTAATTTTATACAAATTTAGAAATTTGAATCACTCAAATCGGAGTTGAAGCATAAAAGTTATAAGCGTTTGAAGTTTGAATCTAAATTTGAAATCATTATTCGAATTAATAAATCATTTTCTTTTGGAAATTAATTATTGCGTCGGCATGGACACGTGGCAGCTCCTGATTGGCTTGCTGGCGTCGGTAGGTCCATGGGCTCGGTCCATGCTCAGCTCGGGTCCACGGTGGACTCGGTCCACGGCTCCACGTGAGACTGACATGTGGGCCCACTCGGGTGACGTCATCGCTGACGTCAGCGGGGCTCAGCCCATGGTGGCGGCAGTGGGGTCCATCAGGCGTCATGGGTGACGTCGGCGCTTAGGCTGGGTTAGCCAGCGACATGCGGGCCCTCGACACGCGGGCCGCGTGTCGGCGTCCTACGCCAGCGTGCGTGGGCGTGGCCGACCGCGTCGGTCCAACTTCCCGACACGTGGCGCAATCTCGGCCGTTGGTTTGAAAATCAACGGCGCGGATTGGATCCAGGGTTAACACGTTGAAACTACTCGATGCTCGTGGGCGCTCGATCTAGATCGGGCGGTCGGATCTAATCCTATAATCGCCTTTGCAAAGACGCGTGGCGATTGTGAACCGTTGGATCTTGATCCAGCGGTCCCGATCTAATCGGGTTTGGAACACGTGATCTCACCTCAACCGCTCGATCTGGATCGGCGGTCCTCCGAGCTTCGCGACGGCGATGGTTTCACTACGGCGCTGGCTTGACGGAGTCGAGACGATGACCACGGCTACGGCGCCACGGGGCTTCTCGGCGAGATGAAACCTCCCGCCAGTGCGTCTCGTCGCGGGGACTCGGATCTGAGCTCCTTCGGCGGAAGACGACGGACGGCAGCGAAAACGGCGCAAACCGCGGCGGAGGAAGAGACAACTCCGGCGGCGATTGCGGCTCAACGCGGCGGCTCGGCGAGATGGCTCGAGGAAGCGGAGTGCGCAAGGATGAGGGCAACCTCGGGGGCGTCTCATGCTTTAAATAGCCTCGGCGTTCGTGCCCTAGGCGGAAACCTAGTTCGTTACTGGCGGGCGCGGCGGCGAGTCCGGCCGGACTCGGCGAAGACGACGAATCGTGGCCGTCCGCATTAGCACGATCGGCGGCCACGATCGCCTGACGGCGCGATCGGATCCGGGCCGGATCTGGCTCGAACCGTCTGGTGATCTCGGTAGTTGGATCTTGATCCAACGGTTGGGATTGAGTCGGGTTCGGAGTGGGTGTGGTCGCGTCACGTGGCTCGGGTCGGACTCGAACGCGAGTCTGGCTCGGGCTCGGTCGGATGAACGATAATCGACCGGTCGGTCCTTTTCAATAATTAATATTTAAAATAATTCCCAGTAATTCATTTAATTCATTAAAAATAGCAAATGACTCAGAAAAATTCCAGAAAAATTCTGGAAAATATTTTGGATCATTTTGGACTCAAATAAAATATTTCCAATAAAATTTTATTTGCAAAATTAAATTCTTTAATTATTTCAAAATGGAATAAATTCAAATAAATTCCAAATAAATCCAAATAAATTCCAGAAAATTCCAAAAATTCACCAAAGTGCCAAATCACACATGAATTTAAGAAAAGCAAAATTTTGGGATGTTACACCTGTCTTGTCTTATCCCTGAAAACCTAATCTGCCATTAATCCAGAAATGGTTCGTGGACTTGGTTGATAGACCATTGGCCATGTGTCATGCCTTTGTGCCCGATCTAATCTATCCGCCTCTCTTTTGTTTGACCGTGTTCCGTTCAGTCAACAAAAGTCAACCTTGAACCTCAGCTTAGTTCACTGCGAACTAACATGTCTTTATGGACCCGGTCTACAGATCGAGCGCCCATATGTCCTTGTTTGTCCAATTAAGACAATAACTTTAGAAGAAATATTCTTCGGAATAATATTCTTTCTTTCCCAGTTATTAATCTTTCCCTTTTCGGTGTTTTTCCGAAAGCTCGTTCTCTTTTGTCTAACCTTCGATCTAATCCAATCAAGTTCCTAAATTCATCCAAGCCGTTGCGCCAATGCTGTTCATTCTTAATTTGGATTTTATTTGAATTGTCTTTTGAGTTTGTTGTATTTGTGTTTCTTTATCGTTAGACACGTCGTCCAGAAATCGTTCTACGGGCTGAAGATCAAGGAAGTGAGGATCGAAGGTCGAGGATCAAGAATCAAGGATAAAGAGTAAAGAACAGTAAAAGTTGCAAGGGCCAGGCAAGTTGTGCTTTGACCATGTTGATCCCATTTTGAAATTAATTTGATTTAAATTATTGCATGCTAGTTCAATTAGAAAATGCTTTAATTACTTTTGGGAGATTAGTTAATTGCCTAGTTGTTGTATGCCACCTTGACATAAAGAATTGTATGCCATGAACCCCTTGTCACCCTAGTTGAGGATTAAGTAGTTAGACATTATTAAATTGACAACATGGGTATTTAGACCATTGTAGTATAATGCTTAGACCTGCCACGTATACATGACATGATTTTGGACAAATTGTATGGTAACATTGACTTAATGAGATATGGAATGTATTTTTTAGAAGTGTCATGTGTTGTTGATGATGACGTTGATGGCACGTGGTGCATGGTAATCAACTGGGGGTTTGATAAATAGTTTTCGACCGGGGCATGTGGCAAGAAATGATCGGGTGAGCCAGTTGTGGCACCGGGATCGTTGCTTTGGTTCTTTAGGTAGTCTTTCCCTGGTCACCCTAAGGACTTAACCTTGCAAGCCTTTGAACTGAGTCAATCATACAACCACATGTCTGTAATGGGACGGACCTAGTTGAGTAAGTTACTAATAACTTGCATGTGGTACCTCGGGGTGTCAACTACATCTTTTGTGTAGCTTGAAGTGGGAGCGTACCAGGGCTACGGCATGGTACCCATCCAACGGTATGTCGGTCCCATACTTCGCCTTTGTTAAGGGAAGGGATGGTGTATGGCAAAAACCAGAGAGGTTCACTTGTGTAGTTAGAGGCTTCCGAAAGACTTTGTTATGATCACTCAATCGCATACTCTTGTATGGCGAGTCACGGCTGACGTGGTGAGTTGATTGTATCTTGTGGGTAAAGTGTATAACCTCTGCAGAGTGCAAAATCTATTCGAATAGCCGTATCCGCGGTACTGGACAATGCTCGGGGATTACAGTCAAGGGTTAGCTTTTCATAAAATTGATCTTGGGTTGGAGGCAGTTTGCCTGTGGAAAAGTGATAACTGTTTAAGGATGTGGAATGGTTTACTTGTGAAACAACTGTGAAATCTATTACTATTATTACTTGTTTTACTGCTTTACAATCTATTATATTTAATTGTGATAGTTGCTTTTCTGCAAAATAACCATTCAACCTGTCATTGGAGTAAGCCATGCATATAGTTATTAGACTTGCATTCTGTGCATGACTTGTTGAGTGCTTTATGTACTCACCCCTTGCAAACAAACAATCACTAATGAGCAGAAGTCTACATCGTCGAAGAAGAAGAAGTTCCGTAAGAAGGCGATTATCTAGGAGTCGAACCCTGTTAGTTGCCTATGGCGTATTGATGGGATTCACCGATGTTCTTCGTTCTGCTGCTGCTTATTTGGAGTTGAAGCCGTCAAGGCTTCGCAAATGTAAGGTTGACCTTAAGGTCGTTCAATAGTTTATATTTTATTATTGGGTTACTTTTATTATTCCGCTGTGTATGATTGTGATGTTCATCTATGTTGAGACTGTGTGCACTAGCGTGATCCTGGACTAGTGCTGAATACACAGAGGGTCCGGATTTGCAAATTCGGGTCCCGACATGACGTCACGTGGGGCCCGCGTGTCAGCTATCCTCGGCCGAGCCGTGCTGACGTCAGCTGCTGACATCAGCAGTGGGTCCCACGTGTCAGTGACACGTGAACCCGTGGACCCAGTCCACGGTGGACCGAGTCCATAGACCGGCTGACGCAATAATTCGATTTGCAATAGAAAAATAATTCGGTGGAAAATCAAATCCCGTACTGACGTCATGCTGACGTCATTAATCGGAATTTTCAATAGAAAAATAAATGAATTAATTCGGTTTAATGATTTATTTGAATTTTCAAGCTTCAAACGCTTATAACTTTTGCATTTTAACTCCGATTTGAACGATTCCAGTTTCTAAATTTTTATAAAATTGAGATCTACTTAAATATGAATTTTAATTGATTTTTGAATATGAAATTTTCTCTGTTATTATCTAATTAATAGATTTTTTAAACTTTAAACAATTATAACTTTTGCATTTTAACTTCGATTTGGGCGATTCCAATTTCTAAAAATTCGTAAAATTATGCCATTTCTGTTTATGGACTTTATTTGATGTTTTGAGAAATGTGCATGTACTGTTTTATTTATTTATTGCTATTCGCACGCATTACAAGTAGACGTTGAAGTACCCGAGGGCTTCGAAGGAGAAGTGTTGACCCAAGAGCCAGCTCAAGACCAAGAACAAGTACTCTTTGAAGGCAAGTTGTGCTTTGACCATGTTGAGCCCATTCTTTTGAAATTATATTGTTTCAAAGTATTGCATGCTAATTTAATTAGGATTTATGTTGATTAATTCTGGGATTAGTTAATTACCTTATTGCTGTATGACACCTCGATGTATATATAATTGTATGCCATGAACCCTTGTCACCCTAGTTGTGGATTATTTAGTTGGACATTATTAAATTGCCAACATGGGTAATTAGACCGTCGTAGTACATTGCTTAGACCTACCACGTAGTCACAACATGATTTTGGATAATTACATGTTAACATTGACTTAATGACATATGGAACATGTTTTTGAGAAGTGTCATGTGTTATTGATGTTGTTATCGATGGCACGTGGTGCATGGTAATCAACTGGGGTTTGATAAATAGATTTAGACCAGGGCATGTGGCAAGAATGATATGGTGGGCCATGAGTGGCACCGGGGATGTCGTTTTGGTTCTTCAGGTAGTCTTGCCCTAGTCACCCTAAGGACTTAACCTTGCAAGCCTTTGATCTGAGTCAAACGTGCAACCACATGTCCGCAATGGGATGGACCTAGTTGAGTAAGTTACTAATAACTTGCATGTGATACCTCGGGGTGTCAACTACACCTTTTGTGTAGCTTGAAAGGGGAGCGTACCAGTGCTATGGCATGGTACCCGTCCAACGGTATGTCGGTCCCATACTTCGCCTCCGTTAAGGGAAGGGATGGTGTATGACAGAAGCCAGAGAGGTTCACTTGTTTTATTTGCAGTCTCTGAAACGCTTTGTTACTATCACTCGTCTTTGTGGCGTTTGACTGTATCTTGTGGGTAAAGTGCATAACCTCTGCTGAGTGTAAAATCTATTCGAATAGCCGAGTCCGCAGCATTGGACATTGCTCGGGAATTACAGTCAAGGGTTAGACTTTCATGAAAACCACTTGGACTTGGAAAGTTTGGTTGGGTTTAATGATGACGTTGATGGAAATGTGGATTAGGAACAAGGGAGAGTGTTACTTAACTCCTAGAAAATTTATTGATACTACATTGCTTCTACTGCTTTCGAATCTACTTAGGTTACCTGCTAATTGCTGCTTTACTGCAAATGAACCTGTTAACCTATCATTTGTATTAAGCCATGCATATAGAATATTAGTTGCATTCTGTGCATGACTTGCTGAGTACCAAGTACTCAACCTTGCCACAATACCACACCAGTTGAAGAAGAATCAACACCAGCACTGGAGGAGGAGCTCCAGGAAGAGCCGACAAGCTAGGGGGAGAACCGAGTCAGTTGCCTGTGGCATATTGGTTGGTGCCACGCGATTTCTTTATATTCCGCTGCAGATTCTATTTGAATAAGACTTTAGCCCTGCGAGGCGTACTTTTGTAACTTGACCATAAGGTTGAGCAACTCGTTATATTTCCTTTCTATAAAGTACTTTATTATTCGTTGAGTATGATTGTGATATGTACCGATGTTGAGACTGTTTGCACTAGCGTGATCCTGGACTAGTGCTGAATACACAGAGGGTCCAGATTTTCAAATTCGGGTCCCGACACCTGGGCATACCTCCTCCACCGAGACCTTGGAATAGCTCGGCGGTATCTGTTGGCCATGGATGACCTGCCCCGGCTCCATTTGGTGATCCATGCCGTGAGCCGCCATGAATGAGATGTTCTTCGCTTGGACGTGCAGCTCACAAGGTGTCCGCAGCGTGATGTCGTCTATAGGACAGTGGCCCAAGTCCTCTTCGGGCAGCCCACCAGAAGCGCAGCTGCTCCGCCGCCCCGTGGGGCTAATGACGTCTGCATTAGTAGGAGGTTCCTGGCTCGCATCCACCCGTTGGCTCAAGGCTAACTGCACCTGTCTTTGGACCTCTTCCTTTATGCTTTCTTGTGTTTGATTCATATGTTCTTGAACCATTTGATTCATGCGTTCTTCAGGCATTTGCATATGTTGTGCCTGTCGGGACTTGCTTCTCGCCCAACTCCTGTAGGTCTCGGCGTCCTTAGCAAAACCAATCTTCCACGGAACATCTCCAATGCCTCGTGTGCGTCCAGGGTGCTCTGGGTTTTGTAGGGCCCTTGTTAGCTCATTGTTCTCCCTGTTTGCCACGAAGGTGCCCTGGGAAGAGTCCTCGATTGACTGTACAAGTCTACTGGCGACATCTGTCAGCACATTCCCGAACACCGCCGTGAGCATAAAACCAACTCTTCGCTCTGTTTGGCCATTCCAAAGTCGCCGGCGTGACACCCTTCACAATCAATCCCTGTTCCCTCCTCTCCCATTTGGGCATCGCCCGACGATAACCACCAGGGCCAAGGCGGTGGTGATATTGCTTCCTCTATGCATTCTGAATGTTCTTTTCGGTCAAACTTCGACCTTCTTCCGAATTCTTATAGTTTACGAACGCATCCCAGTGATCCTGCAACTTTCGGTGCTTGTTGAAGTCGGGTGTTAGGTCCTTCTTTATATATTCCGTGTTCAACTTCTTTTTATATGTCTGGAATGCGATGGCCATCTTCTTCAACGCATAGCTCTTCACCTTCTCTTCGATCCCTTCGGGGAAGGTGAATGTCTCCTTCAAATCGGTCCATATCATATTCTTTGTATCTTCAGGAACATTCTCCCATTTTGCGATACTAATTGACACGTGGTCCCTGACGTGGAAGCCGCATGCCGAATTGAACGGTGGAATCGCTGCATCGGGTTCAATAGGTTGGCCGTCATCGCCGACTACAGAAATAATATGTCTGGCCTTCGACTTCTTGCTTGGACCTTGGTGACGTGATGGCCTACTCGATTGACTAGTCTGAAAATATGGTACAATGATGAACGAGTTAGAATGTTGACTTAGCATGATAGTGGAACCAGCATATAAACATTCATACTAATTACCGTGGCGGCCTCAGCGGACTCAACGAGCCTTGCTGCCTTGGTGGCCTCAGCGGGTTCACGATCCCGATCCTCTACAAGATCATCTCCCGCAATCAAATTCCTCATGAACTCGTCTCCATCAAATCCTTCGTCCGCCATCATTATTTCTTAGGCTAGAAAAGGGAACTAAAAATTAACGAAAAAATATCAATAAAAGTATACTTACACATTTAACATATAATTACATAGATAACATATACTTACACATTTTAGAATTCAAATTTTGACTTTACATACGAAATGTGGCATCCAATCGGAATGAATACAATTATGAATTATAGTAGATATGTAGGGGCAGAGAGAGATCGCACGAGAGAGAGAGATCGCGAGAGATAGAGAGTGATCGAGAGAGGGGCGACAAAGAGGGATCGAGAGGGGAGACACAGAAGGATCGCAAGTGACAAATAGGGATTGCAAGAGACAAAGAGTGGATAGTGGAAGACGGGCGGCAACGACGAGTATACTATCAACATACTTACACATTTCACATATACATATATATCTCAGAGTTCAAATTTACATGAGCCACATTTCACATAGGACGTAGGTAGATGCAATAGGTAGATGTTGGCAATAAGACATGTACCTGACTAATAGCATAGTACTTTGCTATAGAAAATTTAGAAATTAAACCACAGCTAGAAAATCAATTAGAAACACACCAGTGGTCAGCAAGGACTGGCTGCCAAATTGGAGACCCATCATGTCAGATTGGTGGGGACTGCGAGGTTCAGGACAAAATTAGTCCAATCTTTTACCCTCACGCTGATCTACTCCCGTGCTTCTCACCCTTTCCATTGCTTCCTCCTCTTCTCCCTAGGGTTCATAAAATTGTCAAAAACTGCTCGAAAACTGAAAGTGCATCTATGTCCCTTAATGGGTTTTGGATGATTAATGACAAACGTTTAAAGAGACTAATGTGTTCAACGAGTTTGTGAACAGATAAAAGTCCTAAGAAGAGATCATCTACGGCCATCGGATACCCTCAAAATGGATCGAGTAAGAGAAACGGCAGCATGTGTATGTATTTCAATTTCTTGAGTCATAGGAATGCCGTACTATTAAGAGGGATGCATTGAAGTTAGTCTAGAGATAGTCTTTATGCTCAGATAAATGATGGTTAGTCACTTAAGAGGTACAAAGTCACTACACTTTGCATCGAAATGTGTTTGCTTTGAAGTCCTTGTCGGATATTCCGATGTCAGGTCGGAAGTTCCGATGTTTCAGACATTCCGATGCACAAGTCCGAAGCCCTTTAGATGGGGTCGGATATTCCGATATTTCACATCGGAAGTTCCGATGCCTGTTGTTTTCGTTTAGGGTACTCTCTGTTGAGATCGGAAGTTCCGATTTTCTACATCGGAAGTTCCGATGCGTGTTGTCTTGAAAAAGGGTGCTCTCTGTCGAGTTCGGACTGTCCGAAAATTCAAGTCGAAAGTTCCGAAGTAGTTAAATTGCAGTTTGGGAACTCTCTGTGCGCTTTGGATGTTCCGATACTTCAATCGAACATTCCGATGTTGACTTAGAAAGTTTTTGTCGAGTTCTCTCTCAGTGAGCTTCGGAAGTTCCGATAGTGAAATCAAAAGTTCCGATGCGTCTAGTTTTCGACCGTTGAGGCTTTCCAAATTTTGGAAGTTTGCACTCATCGGATGTTCCGAAGTCTGGTTCGGATACTCCGATGTGTGGCTGAGTGCGGGTACAACGGCTAGGTTTGAGCCAAACCTATAAATACCCCCCACCCTCTCCATTTGAGGGTTACACACTTGCTTTGGCTGAACCTTTGAGCATCTTGAGCACATCCTAGAGCATACTTGAGCCCTCCTCCTCCTTGATCTTAGTGATCATCTAAAGAGTGAGGATTTAAAGTGTGATTGTGAGCTAGACAAGGGTCAATCATTCATCTTGAGCACTAGAGAGCTTCTCCAAGATCATAATACGGTGCATTTGTTACTCTTGAAGGTTGAAGGACTCCTAGACGGCTAGACGTCGCTCACGAGCTCCCGAAGGTTGTGGGAAGCCGTGAGAAGTTTGTGAAGGCTCGTTTCGCCTCCGAAAGGGAAGGGACGAATAATGGAACCAAACTTCAAGTGTGACCGAGGTTTGGGAGGAAAGGGTTGGAAAAGACCCGGCTCTTTGTGAGACGTAAGATCCCCTCAAGGATCCGAACTCCGGGAAACAAATTCTTGCCCCTTGTGTTTACGCTTTTCTATTGGTGCCATTCAAGTCTTGTTAGCTTACTTCTTCGTGCATTCAAATAGATTAGAACAAGCTTTTAGATTGCTAATCATAATTTCAGTTCTCGTTTTTCAGTACTGATCGGACATTCCAATATTATACCGGAAGTTCCGATATTGGATCGGAAAGTCCGATACCTTTTCCGCTGCAACAAATTTCATTCAAAATTTTTTTAAATAGCCTATTCACCCCCCTCTAGGCAATTAGCACATCTTTTCAAAAACCGCAGTTTTTGATCGTATCGAGCTAATTTGTCATCCAAAATTGGTCAATAAATCAATCTAATTAAAGAAATTCAAAAAATTTGAAAAAACATATACAACGTAAAACTAATCGATTTTCGGTACAAACCAATCGGTTTTTGGTAAAAATTGACCAGTTTTAGATCAAAATTGTGTCGCAACATTGCGGTGTGCAATCGGACGGTCAAAACTGGTCAGCTTTCGGTCAAAATCGGCTGGGTTTCAATGAAAACTGATCGGTTTATGATTTTTTTTTTTTGAATTCTTAACCCTTCGATTTCTGACGATTTTCTAGCAAATTTCCACTCATTTTTTTTCAATTTTTGAATTTTGATTTTCCAGCGGTTTTTTCGGTTTCAATTTGGTTAACCTTGCTTCTCCCTACCCACCAAGCTTAGGGCCAGCTAGGGTATAGGGCAAGGATGCGGAGAATAACATGTGGTGCGCCTAGATTTGGGTATGGATGGGCCTCATAAGTGACAAAGGAAAGGAAGAGGCCAGGGAGAGGTCACACTTGGGCTATGAGGGGAGCAGAGAAGGAGGGAGAGGGGCAGGGAGGCGGCATCGAGAGGGCGCTCCTCCAAGATGCGAACACCCTACCAAATACCGATCGATATGTTTTATACTGATGTGATCTCAGACGGTTCTACGCTAAAACCGTCTGTGATATCACAAACGATTGGTGGATAAAGTCGTCTGTGATGTGTATTGACATCATCACAGACTATTCTACTCAAACCGTTTGTGATATCAATTGATATCACAAACGGTTGGTAGATTAAACCATATGTGATGTGTATTGACATCATCACATACGGTTTTATGTTAAAACCATATGTTAGTGGATAAAACCATCTGTGATGTGTATTGACATAATCACATATGGTTTTAGCCACCAGCGTCTGTAATATAACATAGTTGCAAACGATTGTTCTAAAACTGTCTGTGATTATATTTAACACAGATGGTTTTTGAAAACTGTATGTGATGAGAAGTCTAATATATTTCTTTCTATAGTAGTGGGCCCATCAAGTTAGGGAACTCATTTTTTTTGGATAAGTATGTGATTTAGTTAGTTTATTGTACTAAAGTGATCTAAATTGTTGTTAAGATTTGAGAGAGAATCAATATAGAATAACATTGAGTGGGAACAAATTCCAACCACATTTGCAAGTTGTCATATAATCATTAATAATTCATATTTATGTATTTAACTTAACTCCTCCAGATTGACCATCATATCTCTTCAATTGACCTTCATATCTCTTCAACTCTTGACTACTCTTCCTATCTACCGCAATATTTCCCCTGGCTTAAATTTTTCTATTAGGTGAGATGTATTCTCTATGCTTTAACATTTCTCAAGGACTGAGAACAATGGAATTAACCAGAAACATTATCACACTGTTTTAGCTGCATTTTTTTTTCTTCTTCTTTGATTCTTGGGGTATTATTCTACTTGCAGAACTATCAATATATACTTACCTTACTTATTTTGAAGTCATTATATATATAAAAAATCAGTATATCACATGAACAAACAATAACATGATGCACAAATCTACTTTTACTGCTAGCATAGAACCTTCAAAATCTCAGATATGGCCCTGATCAAATATATGAAAGGTAACGAAATAAGTAAAGGAAAAAGATAGAGAGACTAGTATTAAATCTACAAACATGTGTTTCATTATTTCATATTCTTTTTCTAACAAGATTGGAAACTTAATTTGTCTCGGAAATTAAAATGACCATAGGGGAGTAGTTTGTCTCTAAAGATTTTAACTCATCTAAAGACAACATCTTCATAGTTGTTTTTAAAATCATTTATCTTCATTATATTTTCCTTCTTATATTTTATTATTTTTTTGCGTTAGTTTGCATGATTAGACTGTCTCTTGCATAAGAGACACAACATATTCTCTTTCTCACGTCCTCTTTTCTCTACGTAAAATTTTGCTTATATAGCATAGCTAAGAGACAGTTAAAGAGATATTATTGAAGATACCCTTATTTGTATTTGCTGTGGCGTTCCCATTCTTTTTTGTACGTACGTTACGCGGGTTGTGCTTTGAAAAGTCGATACATATATCTTGCAATTTTTGATTTTAGCAAAATTGTTCTGTTATATGTTCATCTCTCATCGTTCACGGATTAATTTGCCTGATCAACTCTTTCTGATCTTTCCTGCCTTTCATATCTACCGTGCCAACAAAGATCACCTGCATTAGCAACTGCGACCATAACTTAAGGATTACGAGCATCTCAATCATCCATCTAGGGTGTGTTTGGTTAATGAGATGAAGTTGAATAAGATAGGATGGTCCTGTACCATTTGGTTCCATTATTTTAGGTAAATAGAATAGTTCTGCATCTATAAGGAATATTTCTCAAATTTGTATCACTTGGTTCAGGATGAGGTAGTTCTATTTTAAGCAACCAAACTTAGAGATGATATTTTTTTTCTTAAACCATCTGTACCCAGGGTTCACAAAACCGCGAAAAATCGTTCGAAAACCGCAGTTTTTGACCTTACCGCTCCGGTTCGAAATCCAAAACCGCTCGGTAAACCGGTCTAATACAAAAAAAATTCAATTTTTTTAAAAAAATTTTAAAAAATTTATGTGTCCGGTTTTTTCGTTGAAAAACCGCAGAAAACCGTTTTCGAAGAACATTCAATTGGTCGCAAACGGTTTTTCGTGAAAACCGAGCGGTTTTTCGTGAAAACCGAGCGGTTTTTCGTGAAAACCGAGCGGTTTTTCGTGAAAACCGAGCGGTTTTTCGTCAAAAACCGTGGTTTTTTCGTGTGAGTTTGATCTGAATTCAAATTAGTTTGAAATTGCGCGCCATTCGGTTTTTCGCGGTTTTCGAACGGTTTTTCGCGAAAACCGGTACCGCCGGACTAGCGAAATTCGCGTTCGAAACGATTTTGTGAACCCTGTCTGTACCACTTGGTACAAACAACTAAGGGCCTGTTTGGATCTATTAGCAGCTAATAGTTCCTAGCTAATATTAGCTAGCTAACTATTAGCTGGCTAACTATTAGTTGGAGGGTGTTTGGATCCACCAGCTAATATGTGGCTAATAGATGCTATTGTCTGGAATACTCATGCTATTGGTCGTAGACGCGAAGGGTATTTTGGTTAAATGCCACCTATTAGCTGCTATTAGCTGGGTTTAGCTAGCTAATGAGATAACCATTAGCTGGGTGCCTAGCTAATAGTTAGCTGATCTATTAGCTGGAGGTGTTTGGATCAATTTCAGTTAATTTTTAGCAGCTGACTATTAGCTGCATGGATCCAAACATGCCCTTAATCAGTGGCTCGGATCTCAGTCGTCCATGCACAATGTCCAGATTAATTTGGACCGTCCATGCTGCACAGAACCGTGTTCCTGGCGTGCATATCGATCCCTCTCCGCGACGTACTCTGAGCTACCGCCAGCTGGTTTTGTTCTACTAGTAGCGCTATTCGATTGCTCTTCTCATCTTGCCAGCTCGTTTTGGCCTGTACTACGCTGAGTTTACTTGACTGTTTTGAACGAGACCAAAGGCACAAAATGACTTGGATTTTGATCGGCTGTTTCAATTCTTTGCGTCCCAGAAAATTCAATAGCATGTAAATAAAGGGAGAAATGATAATTTGCCCTATTTTAGTTGGTGCAATTGATTGTTTGCCTCATATCTCTACTATTCTAAAGCAGCACTTGGTGGCAGTGGTCCGTTCTTCCCACGTCATTAATTGCCCTACGCAAGAAACGAACGTTGCTTTAATTAGCCAGCTTTCGCAAGAAACGAAGCGTTAAAGATAGATGTTTGATTTTGTGAAATATTTTTTTTTTAATATTTATTTTTCATTATCAATTTTGTTTTTCGTAGCAACGCACGGGCATGTAACTAGTACCTCTCTAACATATGACCGAAGGGTCTGCATGTCAGTGAGATATTACAGGGCAAATGATCAACGATACAAGTAAGGGCAAATCATCAATTAATCTGTAAATAAATCATAAGATCCGATACGTGATTTGAGTAAATAAACACTAAGCTCTCGTGGTTCGAGTAAATCCTTGTAATATTTTTAAAAATGGGCACAATAAGTTTGAAAAGATGAAGATTTAACCAGGCTTTGTTAGCAGTAGTAAGAATCAAATCAAATTAGCAGTATAATATGAATTAAAAAAAAAAGCAGCGCGGCCCACGAAGGAAAGCGCGTGCGGCCCATTCGAAATGGAGCAGGCTGCTGGCCGGGTTCCCTCCGCTTCCACCCCCAAACGCTCTCCGACTTAATTTCCCTCCCTCCTTCCCTCGTTTTCTGCTCTCTTTCTCTCTCATCTCCCCTCTCGCTATTCCACTCTTTTCCCCTTGCCTCCCTAACCCCACCCACCCCCACCCCCACCCCCACCGCCGCCGGAACCCTACCTCCGTCGAGTCCCCGCTGGTCCTGCCCCCTACCGGCCGCCGCCCACGCTGATCATTCCGGAGCAGGGGGCCCCGCGGCGCGCGATCGCGGGATCGGGCGTCGCCGCCGGTCAGCGGAGGCCCATGTCGGGGGGCGGCAGGCCGCCGGCCGCGCAGAAGATCCTGCAGTCGCTGCGCCCGCCCCTGGAGCGCCGGCCGCCCTTCGCCGCCCTCAACGACTACCACCGCTTCCCTGCGCAGGCCCCTGCTGCCGGCGGGTCCGGCCCCGGCGTCGTCGTCGCGGGGAGCGGTGGTGATATAGAGGAGGGGCTGTTAATCCGGACGGCGGTGAGATGCTGCTGCTCGATTTATTCGGCTGTGTGCTTTTATGTGGCTTGAGCTGTTATTATCGGTCAATTTTTCCGCGTTTTGCTGCGTACGTGTGTCGATTTGACTCTAGCTATAGGAGCCATATGTAGATTCGGCTGAAATTTTGGTCAATTTCTTAGCTTCTCCAAAGTCTTCCCCAGTTTGGACACCTTAAATGCTCAGTACCTGCAATTATTTTGATGTTACGTAAGCGTCAACTATGTTAGATGTGTGACGCGCATCGATGAAAGAATCAATTCATGTACCGTAGTTGTTGCCGCAAGGCGAGATTTGGAATGGAGGGGGCGTTTTGTGTCAAATCATAAGTGCTGCAAATAGGAAGCATCTGTCTAGTGTACATGTTGCCCACGGCGAGATTCAGAATAGAAGGAGAATTGTATTACAGTTGCTAATAGCATAGTTCCTTGAATCATGTTGGTATTGGTGCTCAATCTCTTCACCCGCGGCCTGTATGTCTATGCAAGCCTGGGAGTCTTGCTTATATTGAAGTCGAATACAATTTAATAGTCATCAACACAACAAGGTTCACAACTAATGGCGAAGAGCAACTGAGTTTCTTTTAGTCTATCCCTGATTTTGTGTAAGCTCGTACCAGATCTGTGCAAAACAAGCATATTGCTCTGTCAGATAGTTGTCATGGAACTTTCACGCTACCTATTTCAGGTCAAAGCTTCAATTAAGCATAGCCTACATAGGTTTCAGTGGTTTATTAATACTTTGAAAGATCTAATGGAATAATTTGGCTTAGGAGTATCATATAAGTAGCTATGTAGGCTGGCATAGGTCAAATGATTCTTATGCTGCTACCTGCTATATAATTGTTCTCTTCTAATCTAGAGTCCATCTCATTTGGTAAGCTACTTGCTTGTATAACGGCACCCTTATGTTGTCATATGTCATATCTGACATTGTACTGCCACAGCGCCACCGGCATATGGTTCTCTCTAAATTAATATTGAATACACTATAGTGACAGTGCTTCTGTTCACCTTTGTCCTGTTCTTCTAACTGATGAAATAATTTAGGTTCTGAGTTGACTGTGTCTGTGAAGTACAAGGATTCAGTGGCTGTGCCATTAAGGATGGCAGTACGTTGTTGGTTAGTTTTTCATTTGCTTTGTAGATTACATTCATGAACTCTGTTGTCAGGACTCAGGATTTAGTATATGCTTAAGATGATGCATTTTATGCAAGTTCTAGAATCGTTGATGATAGATATCTCCCCTCTTGGGATGTTTGCAATTCTTACTGACCACTATATAACACAAGTCCTCTCTTCTGCAGCTAAAAAGAAAAGCTGCATCTGAAGAAAACGATGCTGCTGAGTCAAGTGAATGTGTGATTACCAGCCCTGGATTTACTGGCAGTCCACTTCTCACTCCAGTCTCTGGAAAACTTGTTAAGGCTTCTAAGTCAAAGAATAAGAACAGTAAAGCTGGGCCTCAGACACCTACGTCAAATGTTGGTAAGAGCAAACTTTTTCATAGCCACTTGCTCTCAGCTCTTCATTTACATATGTTTTTGCCTGCAACAAAAGATTAAGCATGCACATCTTTGTATGTACAGGTTCACCACTCAATCCACCAACTCCTGCTGGTACTTGCCGCTATGACAGTTCATTAGGTGATGATAATACTCTCCATCTATAATTATTATGAATTTGTCTTAGGATGATATGTTACAATTCAGCATTCATATATTTCAGATCTGGCAAACTTTGGTGCTTTCAGGATTTGGTTACATCTTTCCTTGCCTTTTCCAGGCTACTGCTTGCTGCTACTTATATCTATCTTTGTGATCCATGTTCAGGACTTCTGACGAAAAAGTTCATCAACTTGCTCAAGCATGCTCAGGATGGCATTCTAGATTTGAATAATGCTGCAGAAACACTAGAGGTTATAGACCATTATAATTTCATCTGACATTTATTCTTTTCCACTTGGTACAAATTCACATATTTTTCCTACGATGCAGGTTCAAAAGCGGCGCATATATGACATTACCAATGTCCTTGAAGGAATTGGGCTTATAGAAAAGACACTTAAGAACAGAATCCGTTGGAAGTAATAATTGTCTTCTTCCTATGACCATTGTCTTCCTGTATTGTCATGCTAATCTTATTTATTTAACCCTTGTCTTCCTGTATTATGATGCCAATCTTGCGCAACATTACAGGGGCTTGGATGATTCAGGAGTGGAATTAGATAATGGCCTTTCTGTTTTGCAGGTATTTGCTCCTGTAAATTTGTTATTCATATTGAAATTGGCATTCTAATCCCAATTCCCAAGTGCACCTGAATACGTTTTTCTGAAAAGTATGATGATACTCCCTCTGGTCAAAAAACATGCTGTTTTGGGATACGTGTAGTCAAACTTTTGAAACTTTGGCCATCAATATTTTTTAAAATCTTTGGATTGGATACATGAAAATCATGTGTAGATTTGTCTCAAAAAGTACTTTCATAATATTATAGTTTTATTAGGTTTTATAAATATACCACAATAGAAATTATTGGTCAAAGTTGCGTTTTGAGGACCGCGTACATATCCTAAAGGACATGTTTTTGTGACTGGAGGGAGTAACTATATCTAAGCTCAATTCTGTGTAACCTCTTTTTGCAGACAGAAGTTGAAAATCTTAATATGCAGGAGCAAGCCTTAGATGAGCGTATAAGGTTGGCAGCCATTGCAAATTGCAGACTTCTCCATAGAGCATACTCTCTGCTGGAGTATATTACTGCGCCTAACAAAAACATTGTATAATCTGGAAATTCGTTTTTCTTTCAGTGATATGCGTGAAAAACTAAGGGGATTAACTGAAGATGAAAGCAATCAAAGGTAATTGCATTTCTTGCATTAGCTGTGCTAGGATGTCAATGTTTAATGATGTACTTTCATTTGTTTGTTAGGTGGCTCTATGTGACGGAAGATGATATCAAGGGATTACCCTGCTTTCAGGTCTGATACTCTACTTACATGGTTGAACTATGTCATCTTGTTGTAGACTAACATTTGCTTTGGTGAAAGTATTTCTGCTGAAGTCATTCTGTTTGGTAGTTCACATATGTTTGTGGTTCTGCAGAATGAAACACTTATTGCAATAAAAGCTCCTCATCGTACTACACTCGAAGTCCCAGATCCTGATGAGGTAGGATCCAGTAAAAATAATGGAGCCTTACATACAACAATAAATGGTTTTGTGAGCTGATTCGTGACTTCCTTGTGTGTATCTGTGCCCTATCCAGGCTGGTGATTATCTCCAGAGGAGATATAGAATCGTATTAAGAAGTACAATGGGCCCAATAGATGTTTACTTAGTTAGGTAATGTTGCTTTCCTCACTTGAAGTTTAAATATTCAGACCAAATTCCACCTAATCAGAACCTTATTGTATTTTTAGTCAATTTGACGAGAAATTTGAGGAATTGGGTGGTGTTGCAACACCTCCAAGGCATGCAGATGTGCCAAAACAGCAATCTGTTGAAGACTTCAATACAACAAATGTTGGAGAAAGCAGCAGATCAATGGATGTTGAATATAATGTTCAGCACAGCCAGAGGATTCCCCATGATCCTAGTGCTTCACACGATTTTGGAGGAATGACAAGGATTATTCCTTCAGATGTTGATGTAAGTCAGGTTTGCTAAAGTTTAATTTTGAATTTTTTTTCCGATGCAGGATAAACATAATTCTTAGTCATAAATTTAAAATCAAATGATACAACACTATGCATGTATCTATGAACTTCTGTTCTGCTCTTGAGTTTTTTGTTTATTTCAACTCTTCCATGTAAATTTTTTCGGTGTAGAACCTGCTAAATTATTGGGTTTATAGCAGCACAATCTTTCGTTTTGCTCTTTTGTACAACTCTTCTGCTTGTGTAAAACAGATCCAAATAGATCAAAACGGACTTACAGTTCTACACAATTTTGCAGACTGATGCTGATTACTGGCTCCTAACAGA
This sequence comes from Rhipidocladum racemiflorum, assembly GCA_036346355.1. Taxonomy (NCBI): domain Eukaryota; kingdom Viridiplantae; phylum Streptophyta; class Magnoliopsida; order Poales; family Poaceae; genus Rhipidocladum; species Rhipidocladum racemiflorum. The sequence continues at coordinate 31,812,813 of CM070571.1, forward strand.
GGGGGATGTTAGCATTACTGATATGTGGAAAACAGCACGTATCCTTTATGATTGTTCATTGAACTTTTTTCTAGACTTTTCATTAAGCTTGTTTAAACTTAACATGAAAAATAGCGGAAGTGCAGTGGGATCAGATGGATACTGATGTCTTCTTATCTGAAGAAGTTAGCATCCCAGGTGCACATAATCAGCAGCCAGCTACAGTGAGCGAGCCACTGATGCAGGTTCCAAACATGGATCAACCGTAAGATCATAGGGTTACAAAAGTGAAAATGTGACATCCGAAATGCTTGGAGCGGTGTTTTCAATGTCAAGCGAAAACGTGACAGTCAATGCTCATTGCAAAATGTAAAGAGCTGGTCTATTTTCGTCAGAATCTACGTCATCGGGAGAGAAAACAGGGCAGTAGTTCAGATTGATACTCACTCGGAATTTGCATTTGGTTGTGGAGACTGGTGGTGTCAACTAACCTATCAGTCTGCTGCCCAATTTGTTTCAGCACCGTGCTTCAGTCGAGCAGACGTGCTGCCTTCGTGAATCCCGTTGCTCTGCTCATTCAGGCACTGCTCTGTTTGCTTTCCAAACTAATAGTCATCTTGTGACTTGCGAGGCAATAGAGGCCTTGTGGCGCTTCTCTGGGTATTGTCGCAAATTTGTGTAAACATTGCGAGAAATGGTGTACAATACAATGTTTGAGTTATTCGTGTAACAAAATAATGGGTATGTTGTTGATGTAACCGAGCCATCTTTGTACAATCGTTCCGAACTCGTCTCCCCTAATACAATGCATAGCTTTTCTTTTTGGGCATCATGCTTCATGCACGGGAAGCACAAGTTACTATGATAGTAAATTTCAGAAATAAAATCATGCGTGTGCCTATGTTGGTCCAAATTTATATGTTTGGTTTCCCTGCCTAGCTTTGCCTAGCAAGGATAGTGGGCAAGAAGGCATGTGTTGGTTTCCTTGCAATCCTTGATTTTGGGCAAAATGCGCAAAGATTTCCTCAAGGAGTTGGGGTGAGCCAAATCGTCTCTCCTCCGCAGGATTCACAAAACCGACGGTTTTCGAGCGAAAACCGTGAAAACCGAGAGTTTCGAACTGACTCGAGAACAAAAACTGAGCGACAAACCGGGTCGATTCAAATTTGAATTCAAAAAATTTGAAAAATTTGCAAAAATTTATCCAAAAGGTCCCTAAAATCAGTATTAATATTGTTTTAATCTCTGGAATGAAAATGAGTTGAAAATTCGAGTTTATTTGCTCCAGAACCGAATGTACCAAAATAAAAAAATGAGAAAAAAAGGAAAAGCATACTGTGCAGCCCAGGCCCAACAGTACCCGTCCGGCCCACTACGCAACTTAAGAAGGGTTCGGCGCTGGCTGGGGACATTCGGACATCAATTATTGCACTTCAACCTTCCCTGAGCTGAAGCCGACCATGCCCTCCCAGATCAGATCGCCATAGCCTCCAAAACCGATAGCTCAGACACAAAAATCGAGCGGTAAACGCGATAAACCGAGAGGATCGAGTCCATAAATCGATTTGGCCGGTTGCTTCATCTGGCGCGGCGATTTTTGAGATTAGCCGATCGAATTTCGAAGAAAACCGAGGGATTTTCGAGAGCTGATCGAGGGGATTTCATCCAAGAAGGTAAATGGCAATTTTTAGTATTTTAATTGAGTTTTTAGCTTGTTAGCTCATTGATTTGGTAGTGTTCCAAGTTTCACAGAATTTGTTTATGGAGGAAAACATCCAAGCCAATTTGGAATAGTCCCACACGTGATTTCTGGGCTGATAATCTACATAAACATTTAAATAAAATTTGACTAGCTGATGAAGACAATCTAATGCCATTGATCAATTATTCTTGTCCTGCATAATAAGCAGTCATTCGAAATTGCTATGCAGTTGAGGTACACTACGAAATTGTTATACATGAACTAGCAGTACCATTTTTGTTGCTATGCAGTTGAGGTACACTAAGAAAATTGAATGCAATCTTTTTCCTTATAGCATGTAATGCTATATAACTAATACTTGATTTTTGTTGCTATAGCTAACTAGGTGCAGTACCATTTTGTATGATTTGTGCACTTGAATCAAGACTTGTTATTATGTTGTAGTAGCAGATGGCAGATCAGGGCGATGTTGTGTGGGAGCACGGCGAAAGAGTGGGTGTGGAATTTCGATGCAAGTACTGTCACAAAGAGAAGAAAGGAGGCGGTGCAACCCGATTGAAGCACCATTTGGCAGGACGCGGTACAAATGTCGTCCATTGCAATCAAGTCCCTAAGGAGGTTCGCGAGTACTCTCAGCGCGACCTAACTAGGATGTCTGATAAGAAGAAGGGACGGAGGGAGGAGAGGCTTAGAATTGAAGAAGCGGCTACGCATGACCCGCTGAGAAGAAGTGTGTATGAAGCATACACGGGTGATGCTAATGAGGAGGAACAACTACAGCACGCCATGGCTGCCTCCAGGGTGGAGGCAGAATTTATCAGCAGGGCAGGTGGCAGGTATGAGCACGGTGGTGGCAGTGGCACCTCTAGAGGGGCTAGAGCAGGGGGCAGTGGTGTGATGCCAAGAATATTACGGAGTTCATCGCAGCGGGACAGACCGGCTGTGGGGGATTACCACCTTGGTTCCGCCCGTGGCCCTGTGCAACCAAGGATTGACACTGGGAGCTAGACACAAAAGGGGAGGAATGCGAAGCAAGTGATTAGCTCGGCATGGGACAAATTTTTCCACACGACTGGTATTGCAGGGAGGAAAGCAGATAATCCGTACTTCGCTAGCGCCGTGAGGGAAACTCAAAAATAGGGTAAGTGAGCTTTAAAATTTTCGCTGAGTTACATATCCAATAATAGTTCTCATGGTTATCCTACATTTCATGTACAGGCGAGGGTGTCCCATTACGCATGCAGCTGCCGCCTTGAATCCCCGAACACATTACGCATATGGTACGACCAACACCTTCTTACCAAATCTATAGGATGCATTTCAAGAAATTGGGGATGATACTGATATGGCGATGCGAGCTCTTCATGAGGCTAATCTTTTTCGAAGAAAGGTTGGAACATTCTCGAGTGCGCTAGCTGAAAAGATGGCCCATGATCATAAAATTTCCCCTGGTATTTTCCTTTTGTTATATTAAATATAGTGCCACTCTCATATGTTGGCTCACTGGTGGGGTGTGTTTGTTGTCTTCGTTAACTTGCAGCACACTGGTGGCGTGTGTTTGGTTCGGACACACCCACGCTCTAGAGTTTGGCATTGCATATCGTTTCACATTGCGCTTTTTCCAGCGGATGTGAGCGCAATTGGAGCACATTCACGTTCATCCACACCAAAGTTCGCAACCGTATGTCATACAAGAAGCTCCATAAGTTGGTCTATGTGAACTACAACTTGCGGCTAAGAATCCAACAAAAAGAAAGTGACAAGTCCGCAGATGAAGACGATCCATTCCAGTGCCTTATGGAGCTTACACTATGCGACGCAGAAAATCCAATCCGACAGTGGATAGAGAAAGGGAAGTCTAATGCTGACCCCTTACTTGATGAGGAGGACACAGAGAGTGACACCCCCTCCCATCACACCTTGTGACAGACCCGGTAGACACTGGTGCATTGCAATCAATAACTGGGGCAGCAAGTGTCCCCGAATGGGCAGAAGCAACAATCGGTGACACTCACATAGGAAAGAGGAAGCACTAAGCAGTAGGGAGTGATGACTCAACTGATAGCACTCCCATGGATCGTCGGAGCCCACCATACCAAGAATCCAATGACAGTAGCTCCAAGACGGACAGTGATGGCGGTCAGCCCGTTGGTGATCCCTCAATCCATGCCACTTCCCACTCAGAAGCACAGCTTCCCATACATTTTACAGGAGAGTCCCAGTACACTCATGCCACACAGGACAAAGACCATGGGGCTCCACAATCACCTAGGACGACTACTGCAGGGGGCAGGAACCATCGAGCAAGCCATGATGCACCTAAGGATAGCGGTAGCTCGTATAGCGTCGCTGAGACGTAAGAGAGTTATGGCTCATGTCACCCATACGACTACGTCATCCCGGATTCTTGTACACAACCTCCCACCCAATACGTGTACGAGTGGCAAGACCCTGATTTTTATGCCATGTTGTACCAACAGTGGGAAACGACTAGCCCATGGACGGGGCAAAGCTAGCACGAATACAAGACGGAGTTGCTATCTACACGAGGATTGGTCATGATGTCCACTAAGGAGTACAATATGGCCACCCACGTGTATAGCCAACAATACTACCTATAGCCTCAAAGGTAATATTTTTATTTGTATGTTTCATATTATTGCAACTCGATTTTGTACTAACGTAGTCTTTATGTAGGTCCAACTTGGAAGTCCCATTTGAGCGTATTGTTTCGATATGAATGTATGGACATGCTTGCAAATGTGTTAATCTAATGTTTTCAAAGCACTGAAATGTGAATTTGTTGGATTGGCTCGCGAACGGTATTGTAATGACATGCTATTTGTTGATATATTATTGCTAAATGTCCACTTTTGCAACTTGAGATTGTCTAAAATATAGCAAAGGTCATGCCGAAATTTTCCATATTTTTTTTTGTCATTGTGCTATTATTGCAAACTATGTAATTTACAACTTGGCATAGTCTTAAAATATACAAACAGTCATGCTGGAATTTTATCATAATTTTACATATTTTAAACACATTTATAACATTTTTCTGGTTTTTGCACATTTCTCGGGTTTTTATAATTTTCCAAAAATTTTCCTCCGTTTTTTTGTACTACTCTCGGTTTTTCGCTCAAACCCACCGGTTTTCGACACAAACCGGTCGATTTTTCGATATTATCGATCGGTTTTCCTATTTACAAGCCTCCGTTTGAATTACGAATTTGAAATTTGCAAACCGGTCGGTTTTTTTCGATTTTCGAACGAAATTCGCGAAAAACCGGTACCGACCACTCTCCGATTTTCTGCCCAAAACGATTTTGCTAACCCTGCTCCTCCGTTCTTTGCTCACTGGGAAACCAAGGCTAGACAAGGCAAGAGAACCAAACATGTCCGAATGATTTGCTACAGTTAGCAAGGGGTATAGCTCGATTCACCATACCCTGCTGATTTTTTACGTCCCGAACATTGGAAGCAATTATCAATCAACCCGTGTAAGAAAGTGCGTGAGGCCTGAGCAATAGGGCGGGAGCGAGATGGTGGTTTATTGTAACATCCTAAATTTTATTTTTAATGTATTTAATGTGTTTTTGGAATTTTTGAGAATTTTAAGAATTTATTTGAAATTAATTTGAATTAAGCCTTTTCTTTGAATTATTTAAATATATGAAAAGTTTATATAAAGTTTTATTAAAAATATTTTATTTGAGTTCAAAATGCCTCAAAATATTTTTCAAAATTTTTCTAAGTTTTTATGATATTTGACTATTTTTCTTGAATTATTGAAATTATTTTAAATGAAAAAATCAAGGAAAAATCCCTAACCAGTCGTGGGCCGAGCCCATTGAACCCGACCCGCTTTGTCCCATTTGAACGGTAACCCTAACCCCATTAAATCTCACCGTTGGATCTTGATCCAATAGATGAGATTTTGCCGCGTGGCACTGCACCGTGGGCTGTGTGATTGTGAAGCGTGGACAGTTGAGATCTGGACGCGTCGACCTTTGTCGTGAGGTGCTCGGATTTCGCTATCGTATTCCGATCAATCTTGGTTCCTGTGAGATTCACGGACTCCGAGGCCTATTTATTGCACCATTGCGCGCATCAGGTAGAGCGCTTCATGCCACAGCTTTTCCGTGAAGCGCGTTTGCCGTTGTTTAGCCCCAATAGCTCACCGTAGTTGGGAAGAGCGCCGCCGCGTGTTTTATTGCTTTGTGTCGCCGTCGAGCCGTTCCAGCCTTGATCGGTTCCAGATCCAACATCGTCACATCGAGGCGCAGCTAGGCCACTGTTCCATCTCACCGGAGGACTATCAGAGCATCGCGGAGGAGGATGTCGTCTTCGTCTCTGGCAGACAACTTCACCGCGCCATCACCGAAACTACGCGAGCTTCCACAACCGTCTGATCAACATCGAACGCTCCTGGTACGTCCATGTGTAGTGCCCTATGATGTTTTTCACCGTAGGATTTGATTAGATCTGAGTCGTTCGATCTTAATTTTGCGCCCCAGATCGTGCCACGTAGCAGTTGCCTTGCGACAAACTAGATTTGTTTCATGCCGTTCGATCGTGGATGTATGACCCAAATGAATCCACGTGTAGGCCATCGAATCTTGCCACGTAACCTGGTCTTGTTGGAGATCAGATTCAATCTCAGCCGTTGGATCGCAAGATATATGACTAGGATTGAGATGCGTAGATAGCGTGATGGCTCGCCACATGGCCTTGTGCTCGCACGGATTAGATTGGATATGGACCGTTCAGATTCGAACGTAGGGTTTAGATTTAATCGCACGCTTAGCCAGTAGAAGCTCGCCACGTGTCCTACGCAGAGTACGAGGCGTCAAGGCTGAGCGCGCCGGTCGTCGTGATGTCAGCGATGATGTCATCATTGCGTCAGCGTTAACGTCATCACAGGACCCACATTTCAGTCTCACAGATTTTCCAGAAAATAGTTTTATTTTATTTAATTAATTACTGACGTTAGCATGACATCATTAATTAGGAATTCCTTTAGAAAAATAATCGGCCGAAATCCTATTTCTGTGATGACATCCCAGTGACGTCATTATTCTGATTTTTCAGTAGAAAAATAATTCAATAATTCAGTTTATTCTTTTTAATTTATTTCCAAACTTCAAATAGCTCGTTTTTGCTCATACGAACTCCGATTGAGTGATTTCAAAGCCTAAAAATTTGTAAAATTTTGCTCTATTTAATGGTGAATTTTATTTGATTTTTGGAGTTGCGTTGCTATCTATTTTTAGCATTTATTTGTTTATTTATTCATTACGCATAGACATTGAAATGCCTAAAGGATGTGAGGAAGAAGTACTAGTGCAAGAGCAAGGTCCAGAACAAGAACAATAGTTTTTCAAGGCAAATTGTGCTTTGACCATGCTGATTCCATGTTTTAAAATTATATTGTTTCAAATTATTGCATGCTTGTTTAATTAAAAATTATTTCAATTAATTTAGGATTAGTTAATCAATCTACTTGATTTTGTCACCTTGTCACTATTAATTATGTCATGATTCATTTGTCACACTAGGATTGTTGATTATTAGTTGATTGCTAATAACTGGCCAACATGAGTTGCTAGATCGCGACTAGTATGTTTAGATATGCAACGTGTTATTGATATCATTTTGGAATATCAAAATTAATATTGCTTAATGGAATATGGAACATGTTTATGGAAGGTGTGTTATGTGTTATTGATGATGTTGATGGCACGTGGTGCATGGTAATCATCTGGGGTGGTAAAATGATTTAAACTATGGCAAGTGGCAAGGATGGTGAATATGGTGGGCCAGGTGTGGCATTTGGGCGGTCGTATTTGGTTCTTTTAGCGATGAGGATATTGTGAGTTTTTAGATAAGTCTTACCTCAGTCAATTATGGACTTAACTTTACAAGCATTTGAATTAGGCTAAACATACAACCACATATCTGAATAGGACAGACCTAGCCGACTAATTTACGATGTCTAGATTTTGTTGCTATTGTGGTGGTGTGGATTTTGGGGGTATGGGTAGACTCATATGGCGCAAGAGAGATGGCCCTGAGTGTGGTAACCAGTTCCATCAATGTTGAAACCTCAGCGAGTAGTACTGGGTTTAGACAGATCATTGTAAAGGCTTTGTTATGGTCATTCGCCTTTGTGGTGAATTGATTATATCTTGTGAGTAAAGTGTATAACCTCTGCATAGTATCAAATCTATTCGAATAACCGTGTCCATGGTATTGGACAATGCTCGAGAATTACAGTAAAGGGTTAGATTTTGATAAAATGAACTTGGGAATGGAGGTAGTGTGACTATAGAAATGTGAAAATTGGTTTAAGGTTGTGAGATGATTTACTTGTGAAATAACTGAGAAACTTATTATTGTTATTATTTATTTTACTTCTTTGCAATCTATTATGTTATTCATAAATGCTGCTTTATTGTAAAACAATCATTTAGCCATTCATTTTGAATAAGCTATGTATGTAGTTAATAGACTTGCATTCTGTGTATGACTTGTTGAGTGCTTTATGTACTCACCCCTTGCAACAATTTAAACACCAGTTGAGGAGAAGTCTACACCTGCTCTTGAGGAGGAGTACCGGGAGGAGCCAAACAATTAGGGTGCGAGCCCAGTCAGTTACATGTGGCATATTGATGGGTTACTACGAGTCTTATTTTTTTGCTGCAGTTTTTTTAATATTTGAGTCTTTGCCCTGTGTGGTGTATTATTGTAAGTTGACCATAAAGTTAACCAAACATGTTATATTAATAAATGAAGTCTTTATTTATTATTCCGTTGTGTATGTTTGTGATATTTTATCTATGTTGAGACTGGGTGCACTAGCGTGATCCTAGATTAGTGTTGAATATACAGAGGGTCTGAATTTGCACATTCGGGTCCTGACATTTATCTTTGGATTAAACTCAGCGTCTCTCACCCGAATAAATTAAAACGGGAACACACATGCATGCACGTCAATTAGGATAGCACGTTCTCACGCTCCGAAGCCTCCGATCACTTCCTTAACGTGTGTAAAGGATGTACACGTAAGTACGCGTGTGATGCTTGAATGTGATGTGTGTAGGTTGTGGGTCCACCTTCTACCTCCAAAAAGAAGTGCAAGAAAGTGCAAAGCTCAGTCTAACATCCCAAAAATTGCTTTCAATATATTCAGTGTGTTTCTGGGATTATTTGTAATTTTCCGAAATTTACTTGGAATCCTCGCGAGTAATTTGAATTCAAGTTTGTTGGACTAATCGTATTAAATAAAGATCATGCATTTTTGCATAAGCACAAAATCTAAAATTTTGTTTAAAATAAAGATAATTGGGAAACGAGAGTGTTCTCCTGAAATATTTTTGAAAAATATGTTATAGAACTTAAGTCATTGATTTTACAAAAATCGGTACAGGTGTCTGTTTCACTAAAAGAATTTTTATGAAAAATCTACACTTCGAAAAATCGTGAAACCAACTTTGGTAAGTTCCAAATAGTTCCTAGTATTTTAGAGGAATTTTTCAGATTTTTAGAACCCCTATGTTATTTTTTTTTTCTAAACATGGTTTGGAACGTATATGCGTATATACCTATGTGCACGAATATGGATGTGTGCTTTTTCTTCCAGTCGGTTCATCTTCTTTGGAAACGCCTCCACACGCACGCAATATTGCTCCAGCTGTTCTTCCATTACTAGTCGTGAATGCTAGTAACTGCTCCATGAACACAACTAGCAACTGGTCCCATTAGCTTTGACGTGAATACTCTACATAAGTATCCATTGAGGCCATTTCTACCTTCCAGCCAACGCCTGAACCTTTTCTTCTCCTAGCCGAGCCCTTCATTTCAATCATTTCTTGCATGTCTCCATTGCTCTAGCCCACAAGCATACCATTTCCATTGCCTCAGTTTGCGCCGCCGTCGCCGTCGTCGTTGCCACCGTCATCGCCGCCACCATTCACATCGCCGCCGGCGTGCTCTCCAACCTCGCCTTCCCCTGCGTCGCCGCCATCGTTGCTACTGGCGATCGGTAGTATTTCTTTTCTTTCGCGCACGCGCTCTGTTTCTGTTTTTATCTCGTTGGTATATTTGCGTAGGTATATATATACGTATATATAAAGGAGGTAAGCATGTATAGACATATATATGTTTTTTAGGTGTACATGTATATTGTTAGTGCGTGTATATATACACACACACACACTAAACGCATGAGTATACGAAAGTATATGTTAGGTTGTGGGTTTGTGTTTATATATATGCTAGTATGTGTAGGTTTATACTAGGTGCATGCATGAGTTTAAATTAGCCGTAACGTGTATATGCATGTATACCTTAGGTTGCAAGTATATATGTATACTAGACTAGGACGCATGAACCGTGTACTTGTGCATATAGGTCCGTGTGTATGTGATTGATAATTACCATCCACATTTCCATAACGCAAATGCAAAGAAGAGTAGTGACATGTATGGCATCGCCGATCGCGACTCCTCTCTAGTCTGCATGCACAAGCGCACCGTCGCCGTAGCCACCTGCGCGCCGTAGTCGCCGTCGCCGCCGACTGATTCCTGCTGATTGCGTTCGTCGCCGTCACTGCCTCCGTCCGACTGCGCTCGTTGTCCCGCTCTGGTCGTTTGGCCGATATCTGTTTTTTTTATTCTCACGTAGCAAATGCCCAAACCGAACCCATATGCAACCAAGGAGTATACACATATACAAGGAGGAATAGTGCCATGCAAAAAGTTTGTGTAATTCATTTTTTCCAAAACGCGGATTTTGTCTTTTCCGCTACAAATTCGTTTTAAGTCCAAATAGTATGTGACAAATTTTGTTAATTAGTAGAAATTAATACCTTTCTACAATATTTTTTTATGAAATTTTATAAACAAATTTATACTATTAAATTATTCGCGGAAAGTCTAAACTTACGAATTTTGTAGCTCTTAAACTATACGTCCAAAAATTCTGAAATTAATTTTATAAAACTTAGAAAATACTAGACTAATTATCTGAAAATTTTCATGAAATTATGAACTAGTTTGGTCTGTGGTATTTTCCGAATGTGTGTTTAATTGGTTGTTTGCTACGCGTAGACGTTGAACTGTACGAGAGTGCGGAAGTTGAAGACCAAGCTCAAGCCCTAGATCAAGATCATCAGCTTTTTAAAGGCAAGTTGTGCTTTGACCATGTTGTTCCTAATATTTGAACTATATTTTGATTTAAATTATGCATGCTATGTTGTTAGGATGAATTAATTTAATTTGGGTAAAGTAGCTAAACAACCTAATTGTTATTTTCCCCTTTGAGGTTAATATTTGTATGTCATGTATCCATTGTCACCTTAAGTTTGGTTTAAAATAGTTGGATGTTAATATTGTGCCAACACGGAAGACTAGACCGTGATTAGTTGCTTAGTCTTGCTTACACGTGAAACGTGTTTCAAATAGCAAAAGAATATTGACTAACGATATATGGAACAAATTTTGGAAAGGTTGTAATATTGCCACGTGATGATGTGAAGTGTAGGTATCTTTGTGGTTCTACATGGTAATTGATATTATTGTTGGCATGTGTTGCACAATAATCTAACTGGGGTGGGAAAAGATTTAGACTGGGGCAAATGGCAAGATGGCTTCGTGCCAAGTGGGCCTTCGTGGCAACGGGATGAGTGATGTGAGGGCTTTGTGCTAAAACTTGAGAGAATGATGTCTTGCCCTGGACAGTTAAGGACTTCACCTTGCAAGCCTTTGAACTGGGCCTTTCGTGCGACCACATGGCTGGAGTGGGACAGTCTTAGTTTAGTAGGATTCTGAAATCTTACCTTTGATACCTTAGGGTGACAGTTACATCGGGGTAACTGTGTGGGGGAGCGTACCAAAGCTACGGCTTGGTGCCCATCCAACGGTGATTGTCGGTCCTACACTTCGATCCTTCGTGGGGGAAGTGGTAGTGAAGGCAGTACTGGAGAGGGTCATAGGTGTTGATGGAGGTTTCTGAAAAGCTTTGTTACGGTCAATCGCCTTTGTGGTGTGCGACTGTATCATGTGGGTAAAGTGTGCAACCTCTACAGAGTGTGTCAAAACTATTCGAATAGCCGAGTCCACGGTATTGGACAAAGCTCGGGGATTACAGTCAAGGGGTAGATTTTCTAAAATACAATGTGGAAAGGTTGGCTGAGTGCCAGAGATAATCACTAAAGTGTTTTAGGGCTTTGTGCCAAACTATTTGAAAGGAGATTGATAACTTATTAGATAATATGGTTTTACTGTTTTCGAATCTATTATAGTTATTTAATCCAAGCAAAATATTGTTTAATGCAAAGGAACCAAGTAAGCCATTCCTTTGGAAGAAGCCATGCATATAGTAATAGGATTGCACCTCTGTGCATAACTTGCTGAGTATGTTGTATACTCACCCTTGCCATCCACAAAACATCAGAAGAAGAGTCAACACCCGCTTGGGAGGAGGAGTATGTTGAGGACCAGAAGAACTAGGGTGCAAGCCACGTCAGATGCCTGTGGAGTTGTGGAGCTTATCAAGACTTTTATTATCCGCTGTCAATGTTTATTTACTTTTGTTTTAGTAAGCCCTGCGTGGTTGAATATTGTAAGGTGACCTTAAGGTCTTGCAACAGTTATTTCAATTATTGAAGTACTTATTTATAGTTTCGTTGTGTATGGATATGATATTCAACCCTGTTAGTACTGTGTGCACTAGCAAGATCCTGGACTAGTGCGGATTACACAGAGGGTCCGGATTTGCAGATTCGGGTCCCGACACTTAGCCATTCGCCCCAAAGTGGACTCTGAGTTTCACAAGAAACAGTACATTTCCTACCATTAGTACATAAATCATTATCAGTGGCGGTTTTTAACTGATATCAGTGGCGGTTTTCAAACCGTCACAGATTAAGTGCCAATGATAATCGATGATTATCAGTGGCGGTTTTAAAACCACCATAGATAATACTATCAGTGGCGATTTTTGGCTAAAACCATCACAACTACTCATATTATTAGTGGCGGTTTTAGCAAAGAAAACACCACGAATAATACTATCAGTGGCGGTTTTTGGCTAAAACCGTCACAAATACTCATATTATTAGTGGCGATTTTAGCCAAGAACCGCCACAGATACACATATTATCAATAGCGATTTTAGCTAAAAACCACCACAAATACTCATTTCGGGCTAAAAAAATAAAATAAAAACTGACATTTTGGATTCGATAGCAAGAGAGATATAAGAATATGATGACGTTGCACAGTAGAAATGTTCCCAAAGAAGCAAACCTAGAAATGAGATCAATAACAATTCTAGATACAAGATAATTAATCTATATATCTATGCAATTGCACTGTTAGTATCATTTATAAATAAAAAACTACTTCTACTATAGAGATCCACAAAGTATGTGCAAATAACAGCTAGAGAGTTGGGATTTGGTCAATTAGACAAGATCATTCTTCGTGGTGACTCTTAACTACGCAGTCGGTCTCTCCACACACATGACCTCCTGGTCATGCTTTTTCCAGCAATGAAGGATCATCTGTAGATGCAAAACAAAATAAGATCTCAAATATTAACAAAATTACATACACCAAAAAAATTAGATGTCTCACTTTGGAGTTATGAACTATGCCTTTTGAACACTGTTGCACTTCAAAAATGCACATGTGACATATACTTGAATTCCTCGGACATTTTGATCTGGCTATGCAATAATCAGCATATTGGCTCACCGCATGGTTTGGGACGACCTCCCCATCCACATGGTCAGCACCGATGTGCTTGGTGCTGTCATGCATAAGCACCACGCCAACATTGTTGGCGCTGACCTGCAAGCAGTCAACAAAGTCGCCTCTTAAGCAACTACTCTATGTAACACAGGGAGCTCTAGATTCCTAATGCATTACATAAAGTTACCCCGAAAGAATGTGCCCCAATTCACCTAGATCACCACATCCAAACCAAATAAAATGTGAAACCTAGGTGAGCAAAATTAACACAAGAGGATAGATGACTCACCTGAGAAAATGATGATGAAGTACTTGGGAACGCAGAGTAGGTAAGGAGGAGATGCTGCTAACCCTGTAAATTCATGTTTTCATCAAGTGTGAACTTTGTCCCTAGTATAGTAAATTTATAATAGAAAAACACAACTGGAGGCACGACAACCTTGTTCAAGCTATTCTGCAAAATAACAAACAAAAACTTAGCCAAATTTTAAAAAAGAAGTAAGACACATGCATAGGTAAACAGGTGATCATTGGAATTAAATGTGTTTACCGTGTGATTTGAAATAATCTCATTAACAACATAGCACATGCTACAGGTAGCTCTTATAAGCATGTGAAACAAGGAAGCAACTTATGGCTCATGAATACACATGCAAAACAGAAGGCGTGATGCGTAACATATTAAAAGACTAAGCAGTCAAAAAGATGATATTTATATTAGCACACATCCAGTTTAAAGGGACATTTAAGATTCAACTCAAACCCCATACTTTCTGATCTAATTCACTCATTGCCAGGTTCGCCTTCCTCTTTCCTCCCTTCGTAGAAAGTCACTTCTTTACTTTGCCCCACATGGTTTCTTTCCATTATTAATAAAATCTAACTCATTATTCAAAGAAATTCCATGATGTTTCAAAACCCAAAATTAAGTTTCTCAATAGAGCAACCACTTATTATTCTATAGCTGCCACACTACCCTAAGCCTTTTAGAACTTTGCTATGTTATTTTTTTTATGCATGTTAGCATTGCCAACCCTTATGAAGGAACCTGACACCTACAAAGGAAGAAAACTACTCTTTCCAACAAAGCTTTTTGTCCCATACTTTCACTCAACACACAGCAAGGCAATACGAAAAAGAATTTTTATTTAAATAATCCATTTTTAATCCAAAAATTCAAAAATATACGGTCGAATTTTTTTTTACAAAACTGAGCTCCTGTCGCGCCACATGGCAGTGACAAACGGGTCTGTCGTGCCATGGTGGCGCGAATGAACCACGAGCTGCCATGTGGCAGCGCTCCGATTGGTGGGTTTTCCAAGAAAATTTTTAAAAATAATTTAATAATTTCAATTTAATTGTAATAATTCATATCAGATGCTAGGAACCTCCAAATGGAATGAAATTTTTTGTAAATTTTTATTACGCTATAAGCATTCATAATATATCACAAAAAGTAGCATGTTTCATGCAAATTTAAGATGTTAAAATCAAGTTTAGTAAAAGACCATTTTGTGTATTATGAAGAAACTATATAAACCATGGCTCCAAAAATCACGAAAAAATTAAAAATTTGTATTAAGCCATAAGGATTCAGAATATCTCACAAAAAGTACTATGTTGCATGCAAATTTAAATAGTTAAAATCAAGTTTAGTAAAAGACCATTTTGTGTATTATGAAGAAACTATATAAACCATGGCTCCAAAAATCAAGTTAAGCGCTTAAAAGCGTAAATGCGTGCAAAAAGTTTTCAAACTAAAGTGGTCGAGTTACCTGTAACCCCCGACTCATTACTCGAAGTGGTCATCAAGTAGGGAGTGAAGTGGTTCCTGACTTCTTTATCTCCATCTAGAAAGATCCGAAAGTAGGGATGTAGCCCTCGACTCCTTACTTGATGTGGTCATCGAGTAGGGAGTGGAGTAGTCCCACACGGAAAATACCTTGAAAGGACTAGATGAAGCCCCCACTCTATGCTTGATGGACGCCTCGGGCAGTGAGTTGGGCATGTGCATCCAAAATATCCCGTGTAGCCCCCGATTCTCAGCTCGATAATTGTATCGAGTGGAGGGTTGAGCATAGATATCAAAAATATCTGATGTAGCCCCTAACTCTTAGCTCGATAGTAGTATCGAGTGGAGAGTTGAGCATAAGGATTGAAAATTGTGGCCTTTTTGGCTCTCGTGCGGCATTACATCCAGTCGTCATTAATTAGCATCGCTTTGGTTTTCGCGTGTCACGTGGTGTGGTGATGAACACCTCGAGGAGTTGGAGTGGCATGACATGACTTACAACCAGAGTTATAAATAGATAGGATTTGCAAGCACATCACTGTAGCCTGCTTCACTCTTTCGCTTTTCTTTAGAAGAACTGTCGACTATTGATCTCTCTCACTGTCGATCTCTCCCACGCGACCATGGCTTCCACTCCGCCGTCCTCTTCGTTTGAAAAGATCCTTGAAGACTTTCCTCCTTCGACTCCTTTGGCGATCGTCTCACCTAGTTGAATTATCATCTCTTCTGACGAAGACGATGAGGTTGACTGGGAGGCCGTCACGAAGGAGGTGTGGCCGGAGGAGGAGGCCGGGAGACTGTTGAGACGAAGTCGACCATGCCGCCGTCGGGGAAGGAGGTGGAGCTCAAGACAAGCTTCACCGACCCGACGCCATCGTCTCCCACTGGAGCGAACATTGCCGCTGACGCACACGAAGGTGAAGCTCCAGGTGGCTTCGTCGATCCGGCGCCTTCTGGCAGTCTGGATTCCACCAGCGCCTCTTGACCTCTGATGATGACGGAGAGGACATTCCTGCCGGGGGTCGAGGATCTAGCTTTTGCTCGTTCCTCCTATCCACGCTAAGGTCGGAGGCCCATTCTGGGGACCACTAGCGACCAACCTCCGTGGATTTAGGGGAGGCGACACAGCAGCTTCCTCTGTGATGCACGAACTTTTGTTGCTATGTATGACCGCGATGTAGCCCCCGATTCTCGACTCGACGAGTTCATCGAGTGGAGAGTTGGGCATGAGCATCGAAAATACCCAATGTAGCCCCTAACTCTTGACTCGATGAGTTCATTGAGTGGAGAGTTGAGCATAGGCATCGAAAATACCCGATGTAGCCCTCGACTCTCGACTTGATGGGTTCATCGAGAGTTGAGCATAGACATCGAAAATACCCGATGTAGCCCCTGACTCTCGACTTGATGGTCTTATCGAGAGTTGAGCATAGACATTGAAAATACCCGATGTAGCCCCCGACTCCTGACTTGATGGGTTCATCGAGTGGAAAGTTGAGCATGAGCAATGGGGTTGTGGGTCTTTTTGACTTCCAGGTAGTGCTTATGCTCAATGGTAGATTAAGCGTTGCTTTGGTTTTTGCACCCGGCGTGGTGTGTTAGTGCGCGTTTTGGGAATTTGGAACAGCTTGACTTGACGCGCTTTCGGGGCTATAAATGGATTGGACTCATAACCGCTTTGCCTCAGTTCACCTTCTTCTCTTCACTTTTCCCCTCGTTCGTTTCCAGAGCTCTCTGCGCGCTCATGGCTTCTACTCCGCCACATTCCCCTTCCTTTGAGATCGTTGAGGGTCCTCTTCCTCCGACGCCACCGGTCGTAGATTTGCCTAGCTGGATTATCATCTCGTCTAATGAGGATGACGAGATTGACTAGGAGGCCATCAGAAGGGAGGTGTGGCCGGAGGAGGGGGAGGAGGTGAGCAGTAAGTTAAAGGTTGAACGTGATTCGAGGACTTCCACGGAGGAGTTACCGTCGCTACCGTCGGAGAAGAGGCTGAAGCTTTTGGCAGCTATTCCCCATCCGGCGCCATGGCCTGTCGCGGGAGAAAGAGATCCCGCTGCTGCTACCACCTCACGAGGATGTGGTGAAGCTCGAGGTGGCTTCAGTGCTCCCTTGCGGGTCGGTAGTTTAGATACTACCGATGCTTCACGGCCTCCACCGACAAGAGGCCGTCGTCCTCATCGGCTGGTGATCGAGCTTTTGCTCATTCCTTTGGCCCATACCAGGGGCAGAGGAAGATTCCGAGGATGCTCCTGTTCTCGTTCGGGTCCCCATGGATGAAAGGAAGGTGACGCGACGATGCCAGCGGCAAATAGTTACAGTGTACCTGCCTCCATATGTAAAATATTTTAGTAATATTAATGAAATTGCACTTACCTGGCTTTTACCTGTGACGTGTAATCTCTGAAGTTCATGTATGAAATCTTCTTAACTGGTCGATGTTCCATGAGTTGCCAAGTATCGCACCCTTTGGCGTAGACAGGCGTACTGATCCTGGTTGAGTTACTTCGACCACCACGAAGGGACCTTCGCACTTAGGTGATAGCTTATTGTGATTGTCTTGTTTTTGCACCTTTCGTAGTACTAGGTCTCTGGTGGTGAGTACTCTCGCGAATCTATTGATTGTGATATTTGCGCAAGGCTTGCTGGTATTTGGCTGTTCGGATGGAAGCTCGATCCAGATGTTCTTCGAGTATGTTTGTGTCATTCGCTCGAGGTATTTAAATTGCATTTTAGTTCCTTTTTTCATGAACAATGAATTTACTTATTTACATATTGTGTAGTGTTGAGTACTGACTACCATCATTTATCGATTCGTAGATGGACAAACAAACATTACATAAATATTTTTCAAGCAATACATGTAGTACTCCTTACACTAATGAGTGGATTTTAATCCCGATGATATTATCTCAGATCCAGCGAAGTGCATACCAATTGATTGGGTGATCCAAGCTTCTTTAGATTGTGCAAGATATCTTCTATTGCAAGGTGAAGCTTTCCGAGGACACGATAAATCTTCCTTTTCCATCAATAAGGGAAATTTTAAGGAGTTGATTAAGTGGTACAAAGATAAGAAAGTGAAAGTGAGGAAGGCATTTGATCAAGCTCCCTTACATTGTATCATGACTTCTCCAAAGATTTAAAAGGATCTTGCAAAAGCTTGTGCATAAGAGGTCACGACAATGATTATGGATGAGCTTGAAGATAGAAATTTCTTAGTTCTTATTGATGAGTCACGAGATGTATCAATAAAGGAGAAAATGGCCGTGATTTTGAGGTCTATGGTTCATTTTATGTTTACGTATTGCACTATTTTATTCATGTAATCATGTGATGTTGTTTTAACTTATTATAATTTATGTTATGTAGGTTTGTGAACAAGCAAGGAATGGTTATCGAGAGGTTCCTTGGTATTAAGCATGTCACAAATTGTACATCTGCTGCATTGAAGGATGCTTTGTTTGATTTGCTTCAAGACCACCGATTACCAATTTGTAGACTACGTGAACAAGGTTATGATGGAGCTTCCAATATGAGAGGAGAATTTAATGGGTTGCAAAAGCTGATTCAAGATGAGGGACAATGGATGGGAGCCATTGTTCCCACAAACTAAAGCCTTTTGTGAAGCAAATGAGATTCATGTGCCAAGTATGTAAGAATTGATACCAGTTAGAGGTAAATCTGCACGTAGAAAGCATACCGTGACTCACTTTCATTATTACCATGTTGAGATTTTCATTGCTACTATTGATGCTATTACATCAGAGATGAACCATCGGTCCAGTCAAGTTTCTTCAGAGTTACTGGTATGCATGTCTTGTCTTGATCCAAGAAACTCTTTCTCCAAATTTAATGTAGACAAGCTTGTTCGGCTGGTTGAGATATATGCTAATGACTTCATCGTGGCTGACCGTTTGTTGTTAAGAAATCAACTTCAAACATGGATTCTCAACATAAGGAGAAGTATAGAATTCCATGTATGTGGTGATATTGCAAAGCTTGCTTAAGAGATGATTGAAACAGGGAAAAATAGAACTTCTCCATTAGTCTATCATATCATTGAGCTAACATTAATCCTTCCAGTGGCAACGGCATCAGTGGAAAGAGTCTTTTCAGCAATGAATATTATCAAGATATATAGATTTGCGCAACAGAGTAGCATATGAGTGGTTCAGTGACTTAATGATATGCTACACTTATAACACCCCTGCACCGCGCGTGCCGTGAATGTTACAACCCCAAATATCCACTAGCACGAGACACTAGAATAATTTAGCAAATCAAGCTAAACATACTTAGCAACTTACCGAAATTATTAGAAATTTCTGCAGCACTTCCCCTAAAACTAGGACATCCACTCAGCAGACAAAACACAACATTTAATATAACAACAACATAAGCATCTAAAGGTAACCAACCAAGCACAAACATGGGTCATGATATCAGCTAATCGCCATGACCCAACTAAGCACATAAACAACTACCACAAATTTATTACAAGACATGTCAATATGAAACTACGGTGATTTAACGCGTGTTCATGCCACCACTCCCATCCATGCATGTCGACTTCAAGGTACCTAAAAACAAATAAACAAACAAGTGCGAGTCGAAGACTCAGCAAGTACACCAAAGGGATAAACATAGCCACATAGAATTTCTTAAGTAGTAACATACCAACAACTCTTAATTGAATTCATCAAGTAGAAATGGAAAGAAATAAATCCGGTAATATCATGATCCTTACTCATCTTTACTTGAGACCACAATTGAACGTCTTAACTCCCCCCCTTTTAGTGTCCTTTTTTCCCACATCACTCTGTAGACTTTCGCTAGCAATACAATGCGATGCAATGAAATGATGAATGCATTCATGCACCTTTTCATCAATTATACCGGTATAATGAGTACACGCCCATCGACGTGCACCCTCTCATTCCCTTCCATCCCGTGGAGGGGCATACTCTTAATGACTCCTAGTGGCGCTCCAGATTAGTCATAACTTTCTCACCGACCTCACCGGATTAGTCATGACTTTCTCACCGACCTGGCATTTGTCTCATGAAGGACATGAATGCAACCGATGCAATTGACATGAATGAAATTCAACCTTCATTCACTTCCGAAAATAGCCTAGCCAGGCTTAAATAAAATACACTATGGACAAGCATCAAGTGACTAATTCCCAAATATACAAATATAGTGTCAGAAGCTTCAGAAAATAAATGGTAAAATATCCTTATCCATGATCGAAGATGTTAATATTATAGCATCTAGCATGTCTCATAATAAAATTTGGATATCCAGTCACAACACATGTGATTGTTGTCTAGTAATCTAGACTAAGGAAATACACCAAGGAATAATTATGGCACGCAAGACGTAGAAAGAGAAGTGACTGTATATATATATATATATATATATATATATATAAGTTGTGAAGCATAAATTTGCTAAGAGAACCTACTGGACAGAAGGTTGATGAAGAGATGATTTTCACCAAAATTTTCGGTATCTGTACAAATAGCAACTACACCAACATCTAATTAAGTCACCACTTAGTGCTTCGTGTGTAACTGGCACTAAATCAAACAAGTCAACATTTTAGGTTGTGTATATACAAATACATGTTTTAATATTGTCCACTGTACAATTTTGCAAGGACAGCTCTGATGCATATATGATTATTTATAACCACAGAAAAGTATAGATAACAATTAGGCAACTAATTAACATTCATCACAGTTCACTTGCAACATTGCAAACATAATCTAATGTACTTGCCTTTCACCCCTGAAGAATGGATTTACCTGGAGACGACACCATCTGCAGCAAGCACAAAGTCATACATTCAAAGACAATCCGTCACATAATCTACAACTAGGAAACGAGGACACCCTGCGAACTATCAATCCTTGCTATCCTAACAATCCTCAATTAGACAGAAATGCTCACAAAAACATAACTCTCTCTAAACAACCCTGGATTCAGCGAACGAATACACTTTGGATATTTATAAGAAATAACCCAACTAATCCTAGGCAAACACAAAAAACCGTCGCTGCGTATACCACTCTCTATCACTAGACTACATCACATCATCGTTCATCTCCCAGCTAGATATATATGTTAGTGTTATGCCCTTGAGGCAGTCATAAAGATGACTGTAACATGACTATGTTTATGAATAACAATATGATTATTAGTCCAATGAATGTATATCATTATATTGATCAACAAGTATGTGACTTGCTTATGAAACTCTTTATTTATTGATATAATTCTGTAAGTATCTCTGATCGGATATCATTGTAGTGGACGATGATGAATAGATCAGCACATGTACTGATTGATGATCATGTTTCATAGATCATGGGATATGGAGATATCATCAATACATTATGAACACATGTTGAAGAACATGGGTTAGGTATACCCACAATGAGACACTGCGAGAATGTTACATTCTTATGTGTCATCAGTGTATCTCATACACAGTAGATGTATGATCCTTAGACCTGAGATTGTCATATTTCCTACATGTGTAATAGTTTACCTTGGGGTTACCAAACACTATTTCCTAACAGGATAGTTATAAAGGTAGTTTTCATGTTCACTATGAAACATGCAGAGGGAAGTGAGCGATCAAGATGGGATTTGCCACTCCGATGTAACGGAGATATATGTCTAGTCCACTCTTGTGATATTATTAAGGAAGTGCATGGCCATGCCATGATTGAGGAGTCAATCACAACTTATTAATATATCACGGATACGAGAGATGGATTGAACTGTCAAAGGATGACATGCTTCTCGCCTTGAGTTCGATCTTCATATAGTTTGGCAAAGGGATTATTACATCAGTACTTTGATCATATGCGTTTGGGAGTTGGCATGCTCTGCAAGGAGCCACTACCAACTATTGGATTAGAAAAAGGTTTTCCGAATCTATGTCCAAATGCACATGAACCTACAGGGTCACACACTTAACGGACTGGGACGCATTAATTCGGATTGGATCCGTAATTAATGGACCTCGTGGGCTTAACACGCAGATGGGCCCTGGCTTAGGGTTTCGTCTCGTGGCTATATAAGGAGAGGAGAAGGGTGGGCGTCATACACCTCTGTCGTCCAGAACCCTAGCCTCCACCTTTCGCTGCCCCAGCCGTGCGAGACGGTGCTTGCACGCTGACGCATGGCGTTCCATCCCCAGATGTGTGGACTGCTGTGGTGATGCTGCTACTACTGCAGCGTGGCAAGGACTATCCGCAGCGAGGACGATCCGCAGTGAGGTCGATCCGAGGCGAGGACCATCCACGATGAGGACGATCCACTACATCGACGAGCGAAGGATTCCGCAACTGCGCATCTAGTGGTAATTGATCTATAATCCCCTTCTTGCGAGTAGCTTTTCTGGTTTTGCGGTAAAATTTTTAATTTGTGCTAGAGTAGCATACCGCGTTCCCCAACAGTGGTATCAGAGCCATCTCGCGTAGATTCGTGATCTAGATATTGCACATATGGTATGTGAGGATAGTAGATTGGATCTATTACATGTTCAACCGATTCATATGATGAATTGGTGGAGGCAGCCGTCGATGAGATCGATCGATTTAGTGTTTGAGGAAAGTGCGAACCGAATCAATCTTGATTTGGGTGAATCCGTTCATGGTACGATGTTGCCCTTACCGATCGGGTTACCGCCATCAGGGTTCACAAATCACAATCGGATTGGGTCAATCTGATTGATCGCCGCCACGTGCGCTGCCCCTTGGAACCCCGCTGCCGTAGAATCTATTTTGTTTAACTCGTTTTTGCAGGATGTTGTGTGAAATAGTATGGCCTATGTGTATGTGATGCATGTAATATTTACATGGCCTGCGTGCCGTGTCAAGCCATAAGGCTATTTCAATCTAAAATGTATAATGGCATGCGTGTTGACTTGTGATGTTTCAAACCCTCATGTGAAATTCATTATCAAAGTTGTAAGGAGTTGCATCTACAATGATGAAGTTGGTGGCATCAAGCATGGTGGCTACGTGAACAATCATGATGATGGCTAGGTGAACAATCAAGCATGATGATGGAGATCCTAACTAAGGGCCATACTATTTCACATCTTAATTTGATTATATGTGGATGTGTGTTTAATCCTTGCTATTTTCTTTATGCACATTGCATGTGATGCCATGTTCATAGTAGATATTGTTCATCACTGTAGCACCCCAATTTTTGCTTTTCATGAAATTAAATATTATTTTGCACATTTGTGAATTTTTGGAATTTTCTGGAATTTATTTGGATTTATTTGGATTTAATTTGAATTTATTCCATATTGAAATAATTAAAGAAATTAAATTTTCAAATAAAGTTTTGTTGGAAATATTTTATTTGAGTCCCAAATGCCCTAAAATATTTTCCAGAATTTTTCTGGAATTTTTCTGAGTATTTTACTATTTTTCTTGAATTAAATGAATTACTGGAAATTATTTTAATTATTAAATCGCTGGAAAAATCGAGTCGGGTCAAGTACTGCTCATCCGACCGGACCCGAGTCCGAGTCAGACTCGAGTCCGACCCGAGCCACGTGACTTGATCAAACCGCGTCCAAACCCTAACCGTTGTGGACCGTCGGATCAAGATCCAACGGTCAGGAATTCCCCGTACCGCTTCGACCGGATCCGGTCCGGATCCGATCTCGCGCGCGCATCGTGGCCGCTGATCGTGCCACGTGGACGGCTGTCCATCGTCGTCCCCGTCCGAGTCCGGGACGGACTCCTCCGCCGCGCCGCCTCCGAGTTCGGTTAGGGTTCCGTATTTAAGGCGTGGACCCGTCCCCAAGAATCGTCGTTTGACGCCGCACCTTTTGCCCCAAGCCACACCACCCGAGCCGCCGTCTTTGCTGAGGAATTGCTCGCCGTAGTAGGGTTAGGGCTTCGCTTCGGGTTCGTGCGCACGCCGCCGCCGTAAAGCCGTCTCCGCCGTGTTGGAGCCCGGATCTGGAACCGCAAGAGCAAGGCGCATCGGACCGCACCATCCACCTCGCCGGAGACCCTCGGAAACGCCGCACGGAAGGTCGCCGTCCTTGTCTCCGGTAGCCCGAGCTCCGCCGCGCCGCCATCACCCGCGCGAAGCTTCTGGACCGTCCGATCCCGATCGAACGGCAGCGGTGAGTCACGTGCTTCCAAACCCGATTAGATCTGGACCGTTTGATCAAGATCCAACGGCCCACGATCACCACGTGCCGTAGCAGCGTTAACGTAGGGTTAGATCTGGACCGTCCGATCTAGATCGAACGGCCCACGATCACCGTGTAGTTTTCAACGTGTTAACCCTGGATCTAATCGCGGCCGTTGATTTTCAAATCAACGGACACGATCGTGCCACGTGTACCCTGGCCGCGCACGCTGCAGCGGCGTGTCTCTGACACGCGGGGCCCGTGTGTTAGCGGGACAGCAGAACCGCACCATGACGTCATCGCTGACGTCACGGTGGGGCCCGCTTGTCAGTAGCGTCGTCGAGCGTGGTGACGCGTCGATCTTGGCGTCATCCAAGGTCCCTTTGTCGGCGACGAGCCGTGGACCGAGTCCACCGTGGACCGAGCCAAGCCGTGGGCTGAGCCCATGAGCCGGCTGACGTCAGCCAGCCAATCAGAAGCCGACGCGTGTCACCCATGACGCAATAATTAATTTCCGAAAAAGAAAATGATTTATTAATTCGAAATAATGATTTCAGATTTTGTTTCAAACTTCAAACGCTTATAATTTTTGCGTTTCAACTCCGATTTGAGTGATTCAAATTTCTAAATTTGTATAAAATTGAGATCTACCTAATGATGAATTTTATTTAATTTTTGGACTAAAGTTTTTCTCTGTAATATTATTTAATTGATTATTTAAACTTCAAAATGCTATAACTTTTGCATTTAAACTCCGAATTTGACGATTCCAGTTTCTAAAAATTCATAAAATTATGTTCTCTCTGTTTATGAACTTTATTTGGATGTTTGGACACTTTTTGTCTACTATTTTATTCATTTGTTGCTATTTGCACGCGTTACGAGTAGACGTTGAAGTGCCGGAAGGATTCGAAGGAGAAGTGTTGACCCAGGAGCCAGCTCAGGACCAAGAACAAGTACTTTTTGAAGGCAAGTTATGCTTTGACCATATTGATCCTATTTTGAAACCTATTTTGATTTAACTTATTGCATGCTAGTTCAATTAGGAAATACTTTATTTAAATATGGGCATTAGATAAATGCCAAATTGCTGTATGACACCTTGATTACTTAAATATGTGCCATGATCCCTTGTCACCCTAGTTGTGGAGTATTAGTTGGACATTATTAAATTACCAACATGGGATTTTAGACCGTTGTAGTATATGGCTTAGACCTGCTACGTGCTCATGACATGGTTTTTGGACAATCAAATGTTAATATTGATTTAATGATATATTGAATCATTTTGGAAAGGTATCATGTGATGTTGATGGCACGTGGTGCATGGTAATCAACTGGGGTTTGATAAATAGTTTTCGACTGGGGCATGTGGCAAGAATGATCAGGTGGGCCAGTTGTGGCATTGGGAATGTTGGTTTGGTTCTTCGGGTAGTCTTGCCCTGGTCACCCTAAGGACTTAACCTTGCAAGCCTTTGAACTGAGTCAAGCGTGCAACCACATGTCTGTAATGGGACGGACCTAGTTGATTAAGTTGCTAATAACGTACCTGTGGGACCTCAGGTTGTCAACTACACCCTTTGTGTAAGTTGTACGGGGGAGCGTACCGGGGCTGCGGCCAGGTACCCATCTAACGGTTGATTGGCCTAAACTTCGCCTTCGCTAAGGGAAGGGTTAGTGTGCAATAACCGGGGAGGCTCACTTGTATTGTTAGAAGTTTCCGAAAGACTTTGTTACGGGAACTCGCCTTTGTGGTGTTTGACTGTATCTTGTGGGTAAAGTGCATAACCTCTGCAGAGTGTAAAATCTATTCGAATAGCCGTGTCCGCGGTATTGGACATCGCTCGGGAATTACAGTCAAGGGTTAGACTTTCTTGAAAATAACTTGGACTTGAAAGGTTGGGTTTTGGTTTAATAATGATGTCGATGGAAATGTGGTTTAGGAATGGGAAAGATGTTGATTAAACTCCTGGAAAAGTTATTGATGTTATACTTGTTTCTACTGCTTTCGAATCTACTTACGATACTTGTCAAATGCTCATTATTGCAAATATACCTTGAGCTATTCCTTTGTATTAAGCCATGCATATAGTATATTAGCTTGCATTCTGTGCATGACTTGCTGAGTACCAAGTACTCACCCTTGCCGCAATACAACACCAGTTGAAGAGGAGACTACACCAGCTTTGGAGGAGGAACTCCAAGAGGAACCGTCTACTTAGGGAGCGAGCCCAGTCAGTTGCCTGTGGTATACTGGATGGCGCCACGATGTTATCTTATTTTCCGCTGCTACTATTTCTCTCTTAATAAGTTTCGCCCTGCGAGGCGTATATTTGTAACTTGACCATAAGGTCAAGCAACCAGTTTGACTATTTAAATAAAGTACTTTATTAGTATCGAGTGGTATGATTGTGATATTTACCGATGTTAAGACTGTGTGCACTAGCGCGTTCCTGGACTAGTGCTGAATACACAGAGGGTCCGGATTTGCAGATTCGGGTCCCGACAATCACCATAGTTAAAATTTTAAATCAAACTTGTCCACCCAATTGTTGCACCTATCAATAATTTAGATCGTTATTAATAAGATTGCCAAAGTAGTATATCAATGGCTATCTTAATATATGATAGGGATGTGTTGGACACATTGCGCATAACAATGGTTGATTTAATCAAGCTATCAAAACTGTTTTAAGCTTGAGGACATAAGTGGTTGGGACTTGATTTCGGTAATGAAGGAACTGATACAAGACAATTGGTGTCTAGGAAAACACACATGAGGCTTGGTTCTTTAATTGGCATCCAGAAACGGGAAGTGCTCCCACCCTCATGTGAGCCCTAGGGGCGGGTTGACCTGGCCATGAGTCAAGTTGATGGAGGCATTCATTACCTGTTTTTATGCTTAATCAACAAGAGTTACATAAGATGTAATTAGCAAAGTTGTTGCTTACCTATATCATTAAACTTCTAGCAGTGATGCCAAAGCTCACTAGTGTTTGATGAATATGGATCTTGAATACTCACTATGTGTCCATAAAGGGAACATTAAGATAGGAGTGTCTTTTGTTAAAATGTTTAATGAAAGTTTCACATAAGCATAGTGCTTAGAAACTTTGCATGTTTTATTGTAGTTCAATGGCACCTCCTACTCCTGCTCCTACTGCCACACCTGGTTTTGCTTTGAGATCGGTCTTGGAATGGGAAAAACTAAATGGAACAAATTTTGTTGATTGGTATCGCAATTTGAGAATTGTTCTCAAACATGAAAAGAAGGACTATGATCTAGAGAATCCAATTCCTAATGAACCAACCGAAAATGCTCCTCGCAATTTGAAAGTTGAATATGAAAAACATGTTAATGCTTCTGTAGAGGTTAGCTGTCTCATGCTTGTCACCATAGACTCTGAGCTGCAAAAGTAATATGAGGATCAGGATGCTTACAATATGATTGTGGGCTTGAAGGGCATGTTTGGGAATCAAGCAAGAGCTGAGAGGTATGGTATCTCAAAGCTTCTCTTTGCTTGTAAGCTGGCTGAAGGCAGTCCGGTCAGCCCACATGTAATCAAGATGATTTGCTACATTGGGAGATTGGAAAAACTTGAGTTTCCCCTTAGCATTGGTTTGGCTACAGATGTCATTCTCCAGTCTTTGCCTCAGAGCTTTGAGCCATTCATTATGAATTTTCATATGAATAGCATGGAGAAGAGCCTGACCGAACTGCATGGGATGCTCAAGGCTGTAAAAGAAAGCATTAAGAAAAAATCCAATCATGTGATGATGGTTCAGAAAACAACTAAATTCAAAAAGAGGAAGGCTAAGGCTATGGTTAAGGGAAAGGGCAAGGGCAAGGCTCAAAATGAGATCGCGAGCCTCAAGAATAAGCTTCAGAGGCTTAAAGTTGGCCCTCAGCCTGAAACCTAATGCTTCTATTGCAAGAAGTCAGGACATTGGAAACGGAACTGCGAAAAGTACCTGGCAGATAAGAAGAGTGGAAATGTGGCTTCCACTTCAGGTATTAATGTTATAGAAATTAATCTTGCTACTTCTTCTCTTAGCTCATGGGTATATGATACCGGTTCAGTTGCTCATATTTGCAATTCGATGCAGGGGCTGATAAAGTGTAGAGTCTTGGCAAAAGGAGAAGTGGATCTTCACGTGGGGAATAAAGCAAGAGTTGCTGGTCTTACCGTTGGCACCTACTCACTGCATTTGCCTTCAGGATTAGTTTTAGAACTTAATAATTGTTATTTTGTTCCGGCTTTGAGTAGAAACATTATTTCATCTTCTTGTTTGGAACATGAAGGTTATGAATTCAGAATAAAGAACTTTGTTTGTTCAATATTTTTGAATGATATGTATTATGGTCATTGCCCCATGGTGGATGGGTTGTACGTCCTTGAACTCGAAGAAAAGCATGTCTATAACGTTAATGTCAAAAGACCTCGACTTAATGATTTGAATCCTACCTTTTTAGGGCATTGTCGCTTAGGTCACATAAATGAGAAGCGCATGAAGAAGCTCCATGGTGATGGACTTCTCACCTCATTTGATTTTGAATCATTTGAAACATGTGAATCTTGTTTACTTGGCAAAATGATAAAAGCCCCTTTCACAGGTTTTAGTGAGAGGGCGAGTGAATTGTTGGCCTTAGTACATCCAACGAAGACTACGTCAACAAAATCCCCACAGACCAACATATCGTAATACATCATTTTCTTGATTTAGAACACAATACCTCAACAAATACCCGAGCATGATCAACCTATCCATTTTATACCACCCATACGTCAACATCTTGACAATTGAAACTTGTTCAATTAGTAAATGACTTCAACAAGTAAAAAATTATCTCCACAAGACAGTTTGTAAATATGATTCTAAGATATACATTCATTAAGGATAAAACTCTACATCATGTTAATTGTCCAAGTTTCACTCTTGTCACCACATGTTACAATTTCCTCCATTTAACCATGGTTTTCAGCAAGTAATCTAAACAATTACCACCACTACTAAGTCATCAATAACAACAAATGGGCATAATCATCAACCAACAACATTACTTTTAGCTACCCTATACATAGGTTATAACAAAATTACCACCACACAACATACTCCAACTATTTAAAATAGATTGAATACTAGCATTAACACTCCCTTAACAACATCATTAACAATAAGTCTTATGTCTTCTCAATTGATATCAATACTAGCATTGTAGAGACACAACTGCATACTTCCAAATATACTTGTAGTTTGCAACAACATAAATAGCAACTCTAATCAAGTTTCAAGTTAAAGTCACTAGTCAACACGATTAAATTTCTCCATTAACATGTAAAATTAGAGCATCTTTAACAACCAGCAAAGTTTATTTAACAATATCAGCAGTTTACATCATCTTAATGTTCTAACTGTGCATCAGGGTTTAAAACTTTAAACATTATCGAGGGTCATAAACACTTTTAAAGCAAAGCAACAGATTCTAAGCATGTACATTAACGCATTCAATCATTCTCGCTATAGAGTAATCTGCAACACTAATAGTTAATTTATTCTCAAGCTAAAGGTAACAATCACATTGAATTGATTCAACTCACAAATTAACTTAGTAATACGTCATTCCTTAAACCACATTGTTCCATACTACATAGCACGGACATAAAATTTTCAAAACACCTTCATGGGTCACCTACCTTTGAAAAACAAGATGCAACCCCAACTTTATAGATAACCACAGCTCTAGAACAAGAACGAACACCAAATAAGCAATTTCTCCTTTCCAGACAAAGAGGAAAATAAAACTCCAACAGAAATGCAAGAGAGCTCAACTCTCAAATTTCCAACTCTGATAGCCAAAACTCTTCAAGAAATCTCAAGACCTACAACTTCCAAAAAGGAAGATGGACGCACTAGGGAAAACCAAGTGTTCACCCAAATCTTTTTCCGATAAAGATTCAAAACTTAGCTCCATCCAACCTAAGGTCGGCACTAGGAGAAACTCCAACACTTTTCTTAGCTAGGGAGAACAACAACCACATTAGTTTCCTCCCCCAAGATAGTCCACAATAACAAACAAAAACCGGGCGTCAAAACAAAAAGTAGCGACCACAAGACGCACAACACAAAACACCTATTCTTCGCCTTTAACCAAGAAGACAAAACCACAAACTGCCGAAGGATCAATCCGCAAAAATCTAATACCAAACACTTTTCTTTTGATTTCAATCAACTAAAAATAAGAAAAACAATCAAACCGACCGTCAGAACGGTAAAGAACATACGAAGGAATCCACCACTAACTCTTCTATTTGTCTCCAGTCAACTACCCGATCTACGACAGAAAAGGTAAGCACTCTTCTCCCACAGGGGTTAATAGTTCTTCAGTGATGGCGCTAACCGGCTACACCGTCAAACCTCACCCTTACTATGAACAAAAAAGAGGTGACCGAAACCCTTCGGCACCACAACCCCACTTTAACACAATAGCAAGAACAATCCAATCGATTCTCTCAATAACATAGCAACTTACATTATCAAATATAGCGTTCAACATCAAGGCTTAAATACAACATTTAAGCGTAAAGCAACGATTCCCATACCCTTTCCTACTGTGCATCCATGTGTGTCAAATTTTAATTTAGTTATTCCACTTCCACAAGTTTTAATGTTGCTATCCTAAGAAAAAATTTTAAGTACAACCTAAGCCATGTTTCTAGGTTATTCCACATTAAAATTTTAGTTAACCCTATGGTATTACACTAAGTTCATACACCACGGACCTGAAGCCCGCTTTGATACCAACTGTAACACCCCGACATCTAGTAATACCATAAATAAAGAAAAATTACAACAAAGGAGTAAATGCTAAAACCAAAAGTTTCGACAGCATCTCCTTTGTTTTTCCATGAATTGAAGCAACAACAATCTTAACATATCAAGATAGCATAATGAACGATAGCAATAACATGACAATCAGGAATTTCGGCCACCATACAACTAATTAAGGATATAAGCCTATCCGTCACATGTCAAATATTGTCGGGGATTGACTATCTGGCAAAAAGACCACGGTACCCCTGGAAGATTGTGAGCCCGCCGACCACACGATGCCGACAGAGGATGCTCGGGAGTACGAAACGAGCATCATACCTCCCGAGCAGACATGTCCGCCCCTTTGCTCACGACCATTCCAAAAACAACCACGAGCAAGCATGCTCGTAAAAGATCACGTCATACTCGGGTACTTGGTCGGTGGACTCGGTCAATGCTATGAGGAAGGAAGGTGGCAACCAATCAGCCGAAGATCAAGGGAAATCATACCCGAAATTCAAATAACACGCAGATCAAGGGTGGCAGATCGCAGGTATGACTGCGTGGCGTAATTCCAGGGGGTAGTTACCTTCTATGTATCTCTAGGTGTAGTATTTAAACCCCCCTGAAGATCTGTAACAAAGGACGAGACCCCCTGTAATATCCCGAGTATTTCTATACTCGAGTCACTGTACATTTGTACTCAAACACTGTTCAATAATACACTGTTCTTGTGTATTTCTGCATTTTGAGCTATATATACTTAAATGGGAATTAAAAAGAACCCTTCAACTTAAGTAACCTAGCTCAAAAATAATTGCAAATTTATTTGGATAAGTGTTAAAGCGACCTAAGAACCTTCCAGAATATATAAGAATCGATAAAAATCAGTTTTGGAAGTTTAATTCTTCAAAACTTGACACTTGACCAAAATGCCCTTGAGTAAGTGCATAGTGTTTTGCATGTGTTATAACCTCTCCAAAGCCAACCCAACAGCCAACTCACTCCCTCTCCTCTCCCTCTCACGACCAAGCATAGGAGAAGCCTCCCAAAACCCTAGCTCACCCAATCCACCCATTTGGAGGCGATCCGACCGGTGGAAATTGATCTAGAGGCGGGAATCGACCTCTCCATCGCGATCCCCATCTTCTAGACCCTCTCGGGTGAGTTTATCATCGAATTTCATGGATGGATTTTGGAGTACCCGTGGTGTTTTCGAAGTTTGAGTTGATTTCTCGGCTCCCGGGACATCCCTCGACGCGTAGCTACGAGTTTCCCCTCCTGTAGCTCCGCATTTCATCATGTCCCTCAAACCCTAGCCTAGGTCATGTCCAGGTGCCATGTGTTCGGAGCATCGCATGGTAATTTGGCTTTAGAAATCAGACTCAGGCCGTCGTTAGGTCCATTTAACTCTACTGTTGACCTAGCTTTTGGCCATCTTCGAAATCTAGCAAACTATCGCTAGGTTTTCGATTTGTCGGAGTTCTAGTGGAGCAAAGCATGGTTAGTGTTTTTTGTTAGCACTTCTGGTAGCTGGAGCCGCTATCAGAAGAATCGGAATTCAATTCTGCCTAGCCAAAATTTATTTTATTCCTTTAGGCATTAATTGTTTTTACAAAATTCTAGAAGTCCGAAACATAATTCGACAGTTCCATTAACTCTTCTGATAGCATTAATCGCGATCAGAAGAATCAGAACTGCATTCCGGCAAAACCTGCTAGCACTTGTCAGCTCTAGGTCACTAGTATTTTTGCAAAATGCTAGACCTCCAGGGCATGTAATAAGTATACCGTTAGTCTTCTTAGATGCTAAAAGGATTATCAGAATCGTTGGATTTGCGTTTTGCTAGCCCGCATTTTATTTTATTACTCTAGGTCCCAATTATTTTTATAAGATACCTAGGACCTGTAGCATGCATGGACAGCGCTACTAGCCCCCCTGGTGCTTGCAGATGAGCTCAGAAGAGCTAGATTTGCATTTTCCTAGCTTCCATTTTGTTTTAATCATCATAGTGATCAAAGCCAATTAGAGCGTTTTCGCTTCCTCTAACTTCGTTTAAGGTCACTAAGGTCGATGGCATGCTTCCCGCGTGCTTTGGATCGCATTCAAGTCACTTTTCGGACTTTTGCCGTTTCTCGGGTAATTACCGGAGTTAAGCGGGCAATTGATCAAAAGTCAGAGAAGATTAAGTCATCTATGCTGAGGAATAGCTCCGATAGGTCGTACGTATCCCTAAGCAACTAGCCGAG
Source organism: Rhipidocladum racemiflorum (assembly GCA_036346355.1). Lineage (NCBI taxonomy): Eukaryota > Viridiplantae > Streptophyta > Magnoliopsida > Poales > Poaceae > Rhipidocladum > Rhipidocladum racemiflorum. The sequence continues at coordinate 31,846,286 of CM070571.1, forward strand.
GGCTTAAAACAAGTCTCGCGGCATTCCAGCTCAAAACGGCCCTTTTGGGCGAGATTGCTCGCTTTGAGCAAAATAGCCATTTTGGCCATATTCCACAATTTAGGTTTATTCATCGCTTAGCTATCGGAATGAGTCATTTAGGGTCATATAAGCCTAGTGAAGTCGAAAACGTGCTCCTCGCGCCAAGCGAATCGAGTTTGAGCCGTTTTGACCTTGTGCGATCGGGAGCGTATTTAGCGACCCAAAATGCGCCGATCGGAATTTGTTATAGGTTAAGTGAATTTCGGTGGGGTAAGGCCCAGATAGGTCCTAAATACCCTAGACTACCTGGTGGAACAGCCTGGAGAAATCGCAAATCGATTCTGTGCGTTCTGAACAAAAATGGCTTTTGCCCTACGGTGAATAGTGCCATTTTTCCTTTTTCTGAATTTTTCAGCTTTTCTGATTTGGTTTTTGCTGTTTTGGCTCCCGGTCGATCATTGTAATCCCAAACGAGTTGCGACAAGTCCCGTTAGGTGTGTTATACCTAATTCTAGGTGTTTAACTAAATTTATTTGAATTTTTCTTTATTTTACGCATTTTATTCACTTTGGCGAGAATTTCACCGAAATCGCCTCATCGGGTCGCGATTACGCCGTTTTTCGCGTTTTGATCGTTTCTTTTCTTTCTTAGTATCTAGATGAGTTCCGTTTGGTGTTAAGTTGGTGTTTATGCAGTTGAGGTCGCTTTTTGCTAATTTATTGCTCTTTTCGCCGTTTTTGCTGATTTTGATCGAATAGAGCCGAGCGGGTCGGGGATCACCTCAAACACGCCAGAACTCATCCCGAACATCGTCGAGGAAGAGCAACAAGGCAAGCACCTCCTTTGACCATCTTGAAACCTATATTTCACGATGTTTACTTTGATTTCTCAAACTATATGCATTGTTTATATTCAGTAAAGTGCTAGTTTGTGGGAATGGTAGATATACCCTGATTTGGTGGTTTTTCCTCAATTAAATTCCCAGAGTTCATTGATAGCCTTAGTAGGGTTGGACAATTAATAAAATGTCACTTGGGTATAAACGACTTAGTAAATGCATATGCTTAGACACTGCAATAGAAATGAGCAAAGTCAGTCATTTACCAAATGCTCAAAACTTATGATAATTGTAACGGGTTTTGGAAATATTTTGGAAATGTGACTTGTAAAGGTAATTTGATAAAAATGTGCAGTGTCTAGTTGGTAATTAGACTTGGCGGGAGGTATAATATGTGCTAGTTAAACATGATGGCGATTGGTTGGCGAGTTAAGTGGAGTTCCCCGCTTGAGTCATTAGGCAAAAATATAAGGACCGAACTTGTGACGGTTTTTGAATGAACACCGTGCAACCGCGCAATGCTGGGATGGGGCAGCCTATTCTAGTACTTGAAGTGTGAGGGGATAGCCATGCCTGTTGGTAGGCCGAAGTGTGGACCTTTTCTCTCGTGTTGAGCAGTCAAGCGCGGTGTGTGTGTCCTCACAACCCGCCGTATGCACCTTCGTGAGTGCGCTTGTACTTTTGCAGCGGGGAATCGCTCCAGTTCATGTTTGTTGATACAACGGTGTACGCCTTGCTATGGGATAATGCCGCGGCAAACAATTCGCCGTCGTCACGATGGATATTCCGTGGCCGCCTGAGTGGTGGTTGGCCTCTTATCGCCATAGCAGTGGGTTTTACCGTCACCGGTGCTGGGGTGTGGCTATAACCTCAACGATGGGAAAGAATAGATCATTCTTGTATATCGGATACCTCGTGTATCGCGTGTACCCTGGATGACAGGGATGCAAGTCTGAGTTGTGTTTGGGTAAAGTGCGCAAACTCTGTAGAGTATCAAATAATTCTAATCGATTAGCCGTGCTCACGGTTATGAGCAAATCTTCTTTAATCATATCAAGTATAGAAATTTGGTTCGGTTTTGAAAATGAAAATCTATTTCGGAGTCTATCTAAAGTATATGGATCGATATGGTACTTGATGGATTTATGAATGAGTGAATATGGTATTTGGAGGATTTATGAATATATGGATGTCAATTCGTATCTCAACTACGATCATGGATGGTGGCAGTTGAGAAACTCAAATGTTACATATATTGTAAATATGTTTTATTCAAAATGCTGTCTTTCAAATTATGTATTACATTTCGATGAACTGTTTCAAATCCTGCTTTTATAATAGACTTAGTGTAGTAGCCATTTCAATCGTATCAGCCGCATATTAATTATATTTGCATACACTAAAGTCTTGCGAGTACATACGTGTACTCACCGTTCTGTTGCTAACCCCTTTTTCCACAGAGGAAGGTATTGATGATGTCCTGATGATGGCGAGCCCCTTTTCGCGAGTGTTGCGGCCAGAGGTCTTCCCTCGATCGAGCTTTGTGGGGTGTTGTCGAGGCCAGCTACCTGGTTTTGTTGTCTTTTGTTTCCGCTGTCATTCTATTTTGGAGTCTGTATTGTACTTGTACCAGATTTACACCCAGTTATGTAAATTAAATTAGTTTATCTTTTCGTGCATTGATACTCGGGTTGTGGTACGCGATACTGGGCTACTAATCCAGGGATCGATGATCGATGCGCATACATGCACCGGTCCGGTTAAGGGTTCGATCCCGTCGATCGAATTTTTAGATTCAGATTTTCGGTGTCGAGGCTTCCTGTTGCTATACGGTGCTATACGCTACAGTAGACGGCGTACAGTACGGTATAGGAAGAGGGGTCCTCACACCCCCCGATAAAACACAATACACTGAAGTAGGGTCATTATCTCGGCAGTGAGAGGCCCGAACCAGGATAAACTCCGTGTCCTTCTTCTCCTGACCTGGCATTGCTCGAACGACTTCCCTGATCCGTGCGACGGGGCTCTGTTGATCCCCCATTCAATAAGTAAGCTCGACGGGAGCCCGTTCTCCAATCGTCGACAGCTGGCGCCGTCCGTGGGGAGAGACAGCTTGATTCCCGTACGGATCAGGATCCTCGAGGATGCCAAACTCAGGGGATACTAGGAATCTCTGTGTTTTCGACGATGTCGAAGACGACGACATGCACTACGCCGGCGACGGCGTGGCCAATGTGACCAATCCTATCGGTCACACCGAGTTCGGGAGTTCTTCCCCGGACCCTGGAATGCGAGGACAGGTCCTCCGTTCCCCAGACATTACCCTCGGAGACCACGAGGATGACTATGACGGACTCTACGATGGCCTGGATATACCAGACGACCTGGAGTTCGACCGAGAGACTGCATCTCAAGGTAATACGATGATGTCTCCGTCACACTCATCCCACTCTCGTCGCGTCAACATGGATGGAAGCCGTGCCGAGCCCGAGGTACGATCCTCGGACGCTGCTAAGCGCGACCACTATGAGGCGGCCAGACTCCACCTAGAGGCGTCTTTGGGGAAGACTCTTGCGAGCATACGCCGCCAAGCGAAAGAAAGGCGGGTGTACGGGGATAGGAACTCTCGCGAGTATCGAACCCCCGATCGCGTCCCTGAACGCCGTCGAAGCTCGTCGCCGCCTGTTCGCCAGAACCGAGAACGGCTGCAGGCCTTGGCGGCGGTCGTACGCGACCTTCGCAGCTTCCCCGAACAAGTGGACCTAGAGGCCGTGGGCAAGGTCGTGGCAGAAGATCTGGAGAGGCTTGCCGCCGAGCTGAAAGCCTCGGACTCCCCTCACGGCCAGGATGCCCGGAGTATTTCCTGGGACCATCGCAGGCGCGCCCCCACGCGCTCGCACAGAGATGAATCTCGGAGCCGTGCTTGGGGATCGCCCCAGGCCGCTAACATGGACCGGGAGAGGCCTCGGAACAGCTCCCGAGCGATCTCGGAGCGACGTACCTACAACCGTCCGGATTACGAGCGTTCCGAACGCTCCACGACCGAGCGGTCGTCGGCACGACCTCCGCGCGAAGTCTTCTCTCGACTTGGCCCACGTACGGGACGTTGGGCGGAAGACACACGTGGAGACCATTATGGCCGAGGATTTCGCCGCGAAACTCCGAGTTTCGGCTGCCAAGCTTTCACGAGCTCTCTCCGGAGCGTCGCATGGCCGAACAGGTTTAAGCCCGGCCACATCGAGAGGTTCAAAGGGACCCAAAACCCGGATGAATTTCTCTCGATATATACCACCGCCATCCTGGCCGCCGGAGGTGATGAAGGGGTAATGGCGAATTACCTGCCAACGGTCTTAGACGGAGCTGCCCGTACATGGCTCTTCAACCAAAAGGAAGGGTCCATACGATCTTGGGGCCAGCTCAGCGCCGCGCTCCGAGCAAATTTCCAGAGCTGTTACATTCGCCCGGGAAAGGAGCGCAACCTCGAGCGCTTAATACAGACGGATGGGGAAACTCTGCGACAGTTCGTCCAGAGATTCATCCAAGTCCGAAATTCGATCCCAAACATATCGGACGAGGCTGTCGTCCGGGCTTTCAAGTTCGGGGTGCGAGATGTGCGCTTCACGCAGGATCTGGAGATCCATCCGGACCTGACGGCAAACGAGCTTTTCCGAATGGTCGACCGATACGCCAACGCGGATGAGGCTGTCCAGTGGAAGAAAATGCTGGATGAAGGGAAGCTACCGCCTCAGCCCGGACTAGAAACCTCCGCCAGCAAAAAGGGCTCGAACTCCGTGGATAAGAAGATCAAGAAGAAGAAGAAGAAAAAGCAGCCCTCACCAGGCATGGTTGCAGCGGTAGAGCAGCAACAGCCCCGAGCATCCCAGCCGCAGCGCCGGGGGTTTAATGCTCAAGGAAGGGGGCAGCAACACCGCCTCCGCGATCGAGGCGACCAAGCCGATCAACGGGGTGGCCTCTACTGTCCGCTTCACCAGGCACACGGGCATGACCTACGGAATTGCCGAACGTGGACCTACTGCTTGGAGCAGTTTTACAACGGCAGGGGTCCCATGCCGTCGCTCTCGGAACAGGGCGAAAATGGCAAGGGCAAGCAGCCCGTTGAAGAAAACGAAGATGACATGGAATATCAAGAAGCACAGAACCACATTGCGGTTATCTTCGGGGGCTCCTCCGCCTACAAGTCTCGCCGTGATTTAAAGGACGCTGCGAGGGAAGTACACCATGTCACCCAAGGTAAGCCACCAGTGCAGCAACTCAAACGGTCCGAGTTGTCCCTCACTTTCTCCAAGGACGACTGTCCCCTTGGAATGACCAAACCGCAGAAGCTTCCGATGGTCGTGAGCCCCACCATCAGCAACACTGTCGTTGGTCGGGTCCTTATAGACTCCGGGAGCTCCTTGGACCTGATCTCAGCTAAGGTTTTGGACGAGATGCAGATTCCTCGTTCCAAAATCAAAAGTATAGCCGTACCCTTCTTTGGGATAGTCCCGAGCACCTCGATCAAGCCTCTGGGGCAGGTTGTTCTGCCCGTGACCTTCGGCGGCCGAGTAACTTCAGAACGGAGCTGATCACCTTCGAGGTGGTTGTCAACAGATAAGCTACCGGGGTACCCACGCACCGCATTAAGCATCGTCGCCAAGAGGACAGTGGCGTTGAGCCACTCCTCGAGGCGACCACCAAGGCGCCGCCAGAGGGCGTGGCGTTCGAGCCACTCCTCTGGCGACCACCAAGGTGCTCGCCAGGGACAGTGGCGTTCAGCCACTCCTGGCGACCAGCCAAGGTGCTCGCCCAGGGGACAGGTGGCGCGCAGGCCACTCCTCGAGGCGACCAGCCAAGTTGCTCGCCAAGGGGACAGGTGGCGCTCGAGCCACTCCTCGAGGCGACCACCAAGTTGCTCGCCTGCAGGGCGTGGCGTTCAGGCCTCTCCTGGCGACCAGCGAAAGGTGCTCGCCAGGACAGTGGCGTTGAGCCACTCCTGGCGACCACCAAGGTGCTCGCCAGGGGCGAGTGGCGCCAGCCACTCCTCGAGGCGACCAGCCAAGTTGCTCGCCTGGGACAGTGGCGTTCAGCCGCTCCTGGCGACCAGCGAAGGTGCTCGCCCAGGGGCGAGTGGCGTCGAGCCACTCCTCGTGGCGACCAGCAAAGGTGCTCGCCAAGAGGACAGTGGCGCCAGCCACACCTCGGGGCGTAGTTCCCAAGAATCAACCCCGTAATCTGTGCTACAGGGCGAAGGGTCAAGGATATTTAATGCGAGACGTGTATTTAATGCGAGACGTGCGCATTAATTGCAGGGTGTGAAGGCTGTGGTATGGCGGCGCGTCTTCCCTAGGCGCGCATTAATGATGGGTGGCGCCGAATCGACATCCCCTCTCTCCTGGCGGAGCATGCAGGGGTGACAGACAGGCGGGGCCCAAGGCGAAGTCTAAGTCAGTTAGGACAAGACATTAAATGTGATGTAAGAGAGTATGATGGGTGCATTAAATGCACTGTAGTAACGTGTCAGACGCTTGCTTTACGCAAGCTTGTAAGCCCCATGCGCCTCAGCCAGCCCGAGTATAAAAGGGAGCTAGGATGCATGGGAGGAGGGTTGTTGTTGATCCTTGGTTGGCAGAACCTCAGAGGGTCTTCTTCCCCAACCTTGTAAGAACCTTGAACTCAGAGGAAACCACCAAGCAGGACTAGGGTTATTACTCCTTTGGAGGGCCCGAACCTGGGTAAACTCGACTGTCTTCTTGCTTGCTTCCAACATCCCGTTCTTCCTGTCTTTGGAGCGGTTGCCACAAAAGCCCCCAGTCCGAATCTCTCAAGCACCCAGTCTTAGGGTGCCTGTTGGTTAGTAAGCCGACAGTGGCGCGCCAGGTAGGGGCTTAGTGGTTAGATCGTTCCTTTCTTCCATTCCTTTTTGAGGAGTTTGCAAGAATCCGAAGATCATCCGGTATGGCGGAATCTCATCGCCAGCGTAGCGCCCTCCCCGAGGAAAGCAGCGCCCGAAGCCGATCTCGGCTCCCGGTAAGGGAGTCGGGTCACCGGTCCTTCAAGGCGGGAGGGGCGCGAGCCGCATACAATCCCGGAGTTCAGCCTGTCCAGCGGCGCTTTCTGTTGGGGGAAGATACCACAATGAAAAGCCTTCATGCGGCCCGGTTGCTCCTGGATCATACTCCGGTCAAACTGACGGGCGACACCCCAGCCACCCCTTGGCTCCAGGACATTGCCCGTCTAGTGGACTCAGCCCAGCAGCAGGTTGCTGTGGCAATTCAGCCGGGGGCTTCCGGCGTCCTCCGCCAAGGAGTTCGTATGGTGGATGCACAAGCTTCCAGTCGCTCTTTGGCGACCTCTCCCGGCCGCAGGAGCCGGGATAAAGGGAAGGGAGTACTGGCTGCAGCCCCCTCTGCAACAGGGGGACGTGCACAAGCTTCCGCATCTTCCCGCGGTACTCCCATGCCGGAGGAGAACCGCGGGGATCTAAGGGCACGCCTCAATGAGGGGCGGCTCCAGCGGGGCGACGATCTGCGTCAAGTTCTTCGGAGGCGTCATCCGCAACAACGCGCCGAACCCCCGCTGCCGGCCACCGGCGGGGCTTCCTTCCGACTGGGAGAGTGTAGACTGCACTCCTCGACCCCTTCTCAGGGTCGTGGGCTGGTGGGCGACACTACTCCCCATATAATGTTGGGTGCCAGCGCTTTTCCTCCGTTTACGCCTAATCGGCGTGGCTGTAAAGATTTCGTCCCGCGCCCATCGAGAAGTATGACGGCACCACCAACCCTGAAGAATTCCTGCAGATTTATACGACGGTGGTGCGTCTTTGCCGGGGTCGATAGAGTTATGGCCAACTACTTCCCGATGTCGCCGACAGTTCGCCCGCCTCTGGTCACGAACCTTCCTCGAGGTTCGGTACACTCGTGGGAGGAATCAGGCGACATTTTTGTAGCCAACTTTCGTGGCTCCTACGCTCAACCGGTGTGGAGGACGACCTTCACGCTTTGGAGCAGAAGGAGGAGTCCTCGAGGGGTTTATTCGGCGGTTTAGCCATTGCCGCAACACGATCCCCTGATCTCCGAGCGATCGGTTATTATTGCGTTCGGAGGGGTTAGGGATCGAAGATGCGGAGAAGATGGCTACCCGCATCGCCGCTACCACTTCCGAGCTCTTCTCCTGGCTCATAAGTGTGCCCGGCGTGGAGGCTCTGAAGGGTGCAGCAGGCCTCAAACCCCGACGAAGCCGGGCGTCGAAGTCCTCCGACCGTAAAAGAAGAAGCGCAAGGAGGCCGTCGCCGAGAGGTTTTGGTGGCCGATCCGAAGCCAAGCCTCGGCGCGACGATCAGGAGCGAAGGAGAGATCGCCGACCGGCCGAGACAATCGCAGGGATCGCCGTTCTCCCCGCCGTGAAGACGACAGGGCAAGCCATACTGCCCCATCCACCGCACAAATGGGCACGACTTGGAAGATTGTCGTTGTATCCAAGTTGGTGGAAAAGCGGCTCAAGAAGCGCCGCTAAAAGGATCGCGAAGATAATGGCGACGAAGATGACACTCCACCGCTTTCCAACAAGCCGAGCACACGGTGGCATACATTCATGGGGGTTCGCCACCTACTCTTCCAACTCGCAGACAAGCGAGAGCCGAGACAGTGTGTGCCACCATGCCGAGCCCGGACGAGTCGGCCAAGTGGTCGGATCAATCGATCACTTTCACCGGGCCGACCACCCGGCGAACACTTCAGGCCCAAACCATCTCCCGATCGTGGTCGCCTACGGTCGAGAATGCGGCTTGGCGAGTACTAGTTGATGGAGGAAGTGCCATCAACTCTTTGTCGATCGGGCGATCAGGCACTCCAAATACCTTATGAAGAATCGCGCTCGCGACCGCTTTTTATGGAATTGCCCGGGATGGGCCTAATGCCTGCAGGACAAGTCCAGCTGCCCGCCACGCTCGGAAGCGCTGAAAACTTCCGGACGGAGCTCATCAACTTTGAGGTCGCCGACTTCGACCTCCCTTACAACGCCGCTGGCCGGCCGCTAGTCAAATTCATGGCGATTCGCACCATGCTTATTTGCCGATGAAGATCCCTGGCCGCAGGGCCCAATAGTGGTAAAGGTGGACAAGCTCAAGCCTTGCGCCTCGCAGCAAGTGCAAGATTTCGCCGAGCCGCTGTTCTGCGTGGCGCAGAAGACCTCGAGCGCTCTCGGCCAAGGTTCGCGCTTCACCCTACCTTGGGTGAGGTGAAGGTGGTCCCCGTGGGTGAGGAAGGCTCGGGCAAGGTCAGAGAATTGGCGCCGATCTCGGCCAAATAGGAAGACGCGCTGTCACCTTCCTCCGGTCTAATCTAGATGTGTTCGCCTGGGAACCATCTCAAATGACCGGGTCCCTAGGAGGTGATCGAGCACCGATTGGCAACGCTACCGAGCGCACTCCACCGGCGTAAGATCCGGAGGCAAGCGCCAGAGCGACAAGAAGCCATTCGGGAAGAAGTGGAGAAGCTATTGCAAGCCGGAGTTGTGCGGGAAGCCGCCTACCCCGAGTGGTCAAGCTAACCCTGCACTCGTAAAGAGGTCCAATGGGAAGTGGCGAATGTGTATAGACTTTACCGACCTCAATAAAGCCTGCCCTAAGGACCCTTACCTCTGCCGAGGATTGACCTCGTTGTCGATTCTACTACAGGATGTGAAGCTCTATGTTTCTCGGACGCCTACTCAGATATCATCAGATTAGAATGGCGCAGAAGACGAAGAAAAGACGGCCTTTGTGACCTCTTTTGGTGTGTACTGTTATGTTCGAATGCCCTTTGGGTTGAAGAATGCCGGATCTACCTACCAGCGAGCCATGCATATTGTATTCAAGTCACAAATTGGGAAGAACCTGGAGGTATATGTTGATGACTTGGTGATAAAAGCTAAGGCCGCTGATGGGCTGGTTGAAGATCTCGAGGAAACTTTCTCCCATCTCCAGACTACCGCTTAAAGTCAATCTCGAGAAGTGCGTGTTCGGGTGTCGCCTGGGAAGTTGCTTGGCTTCCTGGTCTCCACCGCTGGATCGAAGCCAATCCGCATAAGATTGAAGCAATTGAACGAATGAAGCCACCTGTCCGCTCAAGCGGCTTGATTGCTTAGCTGGTCGCTGGCCTCCTCGGCGGTTCATAGCCCTACTGGGGAGAAAAGTCTCCCATTGTTCAAGCCGATGAAGAAGACTAATTCCTTCGAGTGGACCCTAAGCCCAAAGCAGGCATTTGAAGATCTCAAGAAGTATCTCTCCTCGCCTCTGTGCTGGTCGCCCGAGCCTGGTGAGCCGCTTCTCCTTTATGTAGCGGCAAGCCCTCGGCGGTGAGTGCAAAGACTAGTAGCAGAGCGAGAGGGCGACAGCCGCCGGTCTATTATGTGAGCAAGGTGCCGCATGATGCTGAAACTAGGTATCCCTGTGCCCGTAAAATGGTGTATGCCGTGGCCGGTGGCATCAAGAAAGCTGCGACATTATTTCCAAGGAAGGGAGATCACCGTGGTCTCCTCGTATCCTCTCAAGGGGAGATCCTTCACAATCGTGAAGTCAAGGTCGACGCTAAGTGGTCTGTCGAGCTGGGGAATTTGGCTTCAAATTTGCCCCCGCGACCGCTATCAAGAGTCAAAGATCGCGGACTTCATTGTTGAATGGACTCGGCAGATGGGGAAGATAAGGAAGTCCCCGTGCCCACGCCTTGGACGCTCCTCTTCGATGGATCCTTCAGCTCGGCGCTGGGCTGGGTTCCTCCTGGTCTCCCGACCGGGACCTCTCAAATATATAGTCGCCCGACTTTAAAGCTACCAACAATGTTGCGAATACGAAGGATTGTCTGGTTGGTTCGAGCCGCCGCAGCCATCGGCATACGGCGCCACAGATTAAAGGCGATTCTTTGTCGGGTCATCAACCAGGCAAGGAAGGACTTCACCCGCTCGATCCCGCCATGGCAGCTTACTCCGCGGAGGTTAGAAAGATGGAGAGACACTTGAAGGGCTAGGGTATACACACATACCCCTGCGCGACAATTATTTAGCGGACGAGCTCGCCACCGCCTCGACAAGAGCCCCTGTTCGGCCGGAGTCTTTGAAGAAAGGCTTCGCGACCGCCCATCTCACTTCGCCCCTGGTGGGGAGGATGGTGATGTCGCTTCAGCCCTCACTGATGGGAAGGCGACGCTGCCTATCGCAACCCCGCTTCGTGGGGACGATGGTGGCGCCGCCACCCACGCTGCAGGAGGAAAAGTGGCACCGGCGAAACGCTGGCTGCCGGAGTACCCGACGATCACTGTGGTCGCCGTGCTTGACCGGGAAGGCACATGGATGGACCCGATCCTGGCCTACCTGCGGGATCAAGTATGCCCCGACGATGATGCGTCACCGAGAAGATAGCGCGAAGGCCAAGCGCTACACCCTGGTAGATGGGGACCTGTACCGCCGGGTGGAAACGGAGTTCTTCAAGTGCATCACTCGGGAAGAGGGAAGCATTTTGCTTTCCGATATCCATGGAGGCGTGTCAAGGGAGCCATTTTTCCGGTCGGAACCTGGTGGGAAAAGCTTTCCGCCACGGGTTCTATTGGCCAACCGCCTCCAGGATGCTTGCGAGCTGGTGAGGAGATGCGAGGCGTGCGCTTCCACGCCAAGCAAACCCACCAACCAGCCCAAGCTCGCAAACCATCCCGCTCTCATGGCCCTTCGCGGCCTGGGGCCGGATATCCTGAGTCCGTTCGCGGGCCACAGGAGGCTACACTCATCTGCTCGTCGCCATTGACAAGTTCACCAAGTGGGTGGAAGTGAAGCCGTGAGAACCATTACCGCCACACCGCGGTCAAGTTCATGCGAGGATCTTCGCCCGCTCGGGTCGCCAACCGTATCATCACCGACAATGGCGCCCGATTCACCGGCCGCCGCTCGACTTTTGCGAAGAAATGGGCACGAAGGTCTGCTTTGCCTCCGCTGCCCATCCAAGAAGCAACGGCCAAGTTGAGCGAGCCAATGCACCGGTGCCGAAGGGCCTCAAGACTCGGGCGTTTGATCGACTTCACCAGCGTGGCTCACGGTGGGTTGAAGAACTCCGGCAGTTGTTGTGGTCACTCCGACCACTCCCACCGGCCACCGGAGAGACTCCATTCTTTACGGTTTACGGAGCAGGCCGTCCTCCCTTCAGAGTTGACATTTGGGTCGCCGCTGCTGTCGCTGCGTTCAAGGAAGAAGATCGAGGAAGAGATGCGCCAAGACGATGTCAATCTCCTGGAAGAAGCCGGGATCGTGCGGCCCTGCGCCGCTTCGGTATCAGCAAAGCTCAGAGGTACCACGCCGCCTCGGTCGCTGAGAGAACATCGGCGCAAAGGCGACCTGGTCTTGCGAAAGATTCGGCCGCAGTCGGGTTGCACAAACTGTCTCCCAGTGGGAGGGCCCCTTTAAGGTGGTTTCCCTCTCGACCCGGCGGTCGGAGTTGGCCACCGAGGGCGGGAGGAACCGGCGAACTCGCAGAATATAGAGAACTCAAGGCAAGTTCTACCCTTGAACGGTTGTAAGTTTCAGGTTTTGTTCCTCGCGCGGCCGAATCATGTCTGTCTTTGCTCGACTAGCCGGGGAACAGCCGTTGTTCGTAAATTAAGTATTACGCCCGTTGTTTTTTAGCGCTACTTCATGCCTTTCAGTTCTCATGTTTTATGGCAAAGTGTTCGGCGATCACTCTAGTCCGCTCGATCCTGTGAGCGCCCGGGCAAAGGCGGGACCACTGTAAGTGCGGCGAACAGGATTGGGCAATTGGGCGGCCGGTTTGAACTCGGCCCCAAGACGGTCATGACACTCCTGTCCCGTGGTGGCGATTTAAACATCGCTATCAAAAGCCTACATCCTGTCACGTCTTACATCAGAACCGCCCAGCGGAGGCCACAAGGGTGCGTGTCGCTTGCAGGATCAGAAGCAACGAGAAAAGAATCGCCCGGACACAAGGGGTGTTTTACTCCCTTCTTTTTTCCTTCTAAGCCTTAAGCCGAGCAGTAGCATTCAAGTTAATGCTGGCGATCAGTAAGGTGGAAGGCTAAGAAGACAAGTTAAACATTGCTGAATAGGTCTGAAAAATGTCATGTCTATTCCATGAAAATGCTTTACAAAAGTTGTTGCAGGACAGCAAGTTAAAAAAAAAAGGGAGAAAGGGAAGAAGGGTCTAGGCTATCCTATCCTTCTTCCTCCTCGTCCGCCACGGCGGCTGCTACTGCAGGGTCTTCCGCGAGGGGTCCAACGTCCAGCGCCAGTGCCACGTCTTCTGCTGCTGCTTCCAGCGCGGGGTTGACCATCTCCAGCTGAGCAGCGACGTGGTCGGCGGCCGCCTGCACCCGCGCCTCCGCCTCCGCCCAGTCTCCTTCAATCCCCTGGACGGCAGCCAGAGGATCAAAGTTGGCGTCCCTGGACGCGCAAAGACGCCAAACGAACGCCGCAGCGGCCGCCATCGCGCGCCTTCCTGGGTGGACCGGTCGGCCAGGGCGGCGGAAGCCGGGCGGTGAAGTCCGCGATCCGACCGAGGCGTAAGGCGAGGCGCCAGCCGCTTCCAGCGGGCGCTTTTGCACCAACCCCGCGGAGCGAGGCCGCCCTCCATCCGGCCGAAGGTGTACCTCAAGATCCGCAGAGTGTCTCGCTTTGATCGATGCGGTTCGTCACGCGCTCGAGCTCTTCCATGAGCTCGGCGCGAGTGGCTCCTCGCCCCGCTTCCCCACCAGCTCCCGCTCCTTCCTTTCCACTCGATCATAAATCAGCCACCTCACTGCCGAGGCCGATCTCGATGGCGGCGTCGGCCACCGTTGCCTGCCGACAAAGGCGGTGGTGGTGTGGGAGTAGAGCTGTCAAAGGGCGGCGGTGCATCTGCGTCACGAGGGAACGGAGTCCGCGGGAGGATCCGGAGTGGGCTGTGGCCCAGCGCCTCTGAGTCTGCAGCCCGGCCGGCCGCATCTTGATCGCCGGCTTCTTCGTCTGGCGGATCAGCCGCAGCTCCGTCGCTACCTCAGCCTCGCCCGGCCGCGCAGGAGCGGCCGGGGTCTCATGCGGCAGTGCCCTGGAACAAGCAAAAGCAAGCAAAGGTAAGGCTCCATTCGAAGGTTAAAAATTTTACCGTCCCTTTTTGTGTTTCAAGGACTCGGTACTGGCCGAGGCCTCGAAACCGAGGCACTCCGGAGTGAGAGCCAGCCCCTCGAGGCACCAGCCTCGGTGGCGGCCGAGGCAGGACCGCCCACCGGAAGCGCCAAGGAGTCAATCAGCCAGGTGGAATCACGCCATTGGCAATGGCGGGTCGGCCGCTGGCGGTGGCGGTGGCGGAGGAGGTGTAACATCCCAAAATTTTGCTTTTCTTAAAATCATGTGTGATTTGGCACTTTGGTGAATTTTTGGAATTTTCTGGAATTTATTTGGATTTATTTGGAATTTATTTGAATTTATTCCATTTTGAAATAATTGAAGAATTTAATTTTGCAAATAAATTTTTGTTGGAAATATTTTATTTGAGTCCAAAATAATCCAAAATATTTTCCAGTAATTTTTCTCGAATTTTTCTCGAGTCATTTGTTATTTTTAATGAATTAAATGAATTATCGGGAATTATTTTAAATATTAAATCGCTGGAAAATCCAACTCGGGTCAAGTATCGTTTCATCCGACCGAAGTCGGACTCGAGTCCGACCGAGCCGCTTGACTCGACCCAACCCACTTAACCCTAATCGATCCCAACCGTTGGATCAAGATCCAACGGCCGAGATCCGCCTCGACCGACCGAGGCCGTGTTCGGACCGGACCGATCGCGCCGCGGCGATCGTGGCCGTTGATCGCGACACGTGGACGGCCACGATTTCGTCGTCGTCCCGTAACCGAGCCGGACTCCGCCGCCGAGTGCGCCGCCGTGACCGATTAGGGCTCCGCCCTGAGCACGCCTCCCGGGGCTATTTAATGCCCGGATCGCACCGAGGACCGCCGTGACCGCGCACTTCTTGCCCTAACCCGCCGAGCTCTAGCCGCCGTGAGGTTCGCCGGAATCGCTCGCCGTAGTTGCGTGAAGCGCCACCACGGTCCTTGCCTCGCCTCGCCGCCGTCAGCGATCCTCCGCCGCCATTGACCCCAGATTCGAAACCCCGAAGTCAGCGCACCGAAGACACCCTCCATCTCGCCGAGCACGCCCCAACCGCCGTTTGGGTGGTCGCTGCCTCGCCACGGCAGCCGCAACTCCGCCGTGAAGCCATCGCCGACCCGAAGCTCCACCAACCGTCCGATCAAGATCCAAAGGCCCAGATCGTGCCACGCCACTTGGTGAGTTTCCCGCTGAAAATCCTAGATCTAATCCCAACCGTTGGATCTAGATCCAACGCCCACGATCGATCACGCGTCGCCCCAAGCACATGAGGCCAAACTCAATCCCACCGCCGGATTTCAAACCAACGGCCACGATTGTGCCACGCCGCCCAGAAGCCGAACTGTCGCGCCCACGCTACAGCAGTGGTCACCGACACGCGGGCCCGCGCGGTCGGCCGATAGATCGCGGACGTCACCCATGACGCCATCGGTGGGACCCACCTGTCAGCACCGTGGCTGAGCCTCGCCGACGCCAAAGAATGACGCCACCCGAGTGGGCCCACATGTCGATCTCACGTGAGCCAGGACCGAGTCCACGGTGGACCCAAGCCGAGTGTGGACCGAGCCCATGGATCGGCCGACGCCAGCAGGCCAATCAGGAGCTGCCACGTGTCCATGCCGACGCAATAATTAATTTCCGTAAAAGAAAATGATTTATTAATTCGAAATATTGATTCAAATTTAGATTCAAACTTCAAACGCTTATAACTTTTGCGTTTCAACTCCGATTTGAGTGGTTCAAATTTCTAAATTTGTATAAAATTAAGATCTACCTAAATATGAATTTTATTTAATTTTTGGACTAAAGTTTTTCTCTGAAATATTATTTAATTGATTATTTAAACTTTAAATAATCATAACTTTTATGCTTTAACTCCAAATTTGATTTATTCCAGTTTCTAAAAATCCAGAAAATTATGTTCTCTCTGTTTATGGATTTTATTTGGAGTTTTGGGATCTTTTGCATAGTGTTCATTTGTGTATTTGCTATTTGCACGCTTTTACGAGTAGACGTTGAAGTGCCGAAGGATTCGAGGGAGAAGTGTTGACTCAGATCCAACTCAAGACCAAGAGCAAGTACTTTTTGAAGGCAAGTTGTGCTTTGACCATATTGATCCTATTTCGAAATCTATTTTGATTTAAACTATTGCATGCTAGTTCAATCAGAAAGATACTTTGTTTAAACATGGGGTTAGATAACTACCAATTTGTTATATGACACCTTGATTATCTAAGTATGTGCCATGATCCCTTGTCACCCTAGTTGTGGTTTACTAGTTGGACATTATTAAATTGCCAACATGGGTTTAGAACGTTGTAGTATGCTGCTTAGACCTGCTACGTGCTCATGACATGATTTTGGATAATCCAATGCTAATATTGACTTAATGATATATTGAACCTGTTTTGGAAAAGTATCATGTGATGTTGATGGCACGTGGTGCATGGTAATCAACTGGGGTTTGATAAACAGATTTCGACCAGGGCATGTGGCAAGAGTAATCAGGTGGGCCGGTTGGCATTGGGAGTGATGATTTGGTTTTTCGGGTAGTCTTGCCCTGGTCACTCTAAGGACTTAACCTTGCAAGCCTTTGAACTGGGTCATACTTGCAACCACATGGTCGAATGGGACGGCCCTAGTTGACTAAGTCGCTAAGGACTCACTTGTGGAGCCTCGTGGTGTCGATTACACCGTTTGTGTGATTGTGCGGGGAGCGTATCGTGGTCGTGGCCAGTACCCATCTAACGGTGTGTTGGTCCCATACTTCGCCTTGGCTAAGGGAAGGGATGGTGTAGAGCACGTCTTAGAGGACCACCTGTGTTGTTTGAGGCTTCCGAAAGGCTTTGTTATGATCGCTCATTCGCATACTCTTGTATGGCGATTCACTACCGACGTGGTGAGTGGATTGTATCTTGTGGGTAAAGTGCATAACCTCTGCAGAGTGTAGAATCTATTTGAATAGCCGAGTCCACGATCGACAATGCTCGGGAATTACAGTCAAGGGTTAGACTTTACGAAAATAACTTGGATTTGAAAAGTTGGGTTGGTTTAACAAAGAAGATGATGGAAATGTGGTTTAGGATGGGGAAAAATGTTATTTAAACTTCTTGCAAAGTTATTTATGCTTTACTTGTTTTTACTGCTTTCGAATCTACTTATATTACTTGTCAAATGTTGTTTACTTCAAAAATACCTTGGGCTATTCCTTTGTACCAAGCCATGCATATAGTATATTAGCTTGCATTCTGTGCATGACTTGCTGAGTACCAAGTACTCACCCTTGCCTCAACACAATACCGCTTGAAGAGGAGATTACGCCACTTTGGAGGAGGAACTCCAAGAGGACCCGACTACTTAGGGATGCGAGCCCGCCGGCTGCCTGTGGTATCTTTGGATGGCGCCACTAAGTTTATTTGATTTTCCGCTGCTATTGTTTCTCTCTGAATAAGTTTAGCCTACGAGGCATATATTTGTAACTTGGCCATAAGGTCGAGTAACCGGCTTATTACTTTAATGAAGTACTTTTATGGTATCGATTGGTATGATTGTGATATTTACCGATGTTAAAGATCGTGTGCACTAGCGCGTTCTCGACTAGTGCTGAATACACGTAGGGTCCGGATTTGCAAATTCGGGGTCCCGACAGAGGATGTCATACGGTGGCGGTGGAGGATGTCTTTGGCCGTGGGTCCGCTTGCAGCGGGCGGATCACCACGGCGGTGGCGGTGGCGACGAGGCTGCAGCGCGGTCCGCCATCGCTAGCGCCGGCGGGTCACCGCCGGCGGTGGCGCGGTGGTGGAGGAAGGCGCGCCGCTGGTCACGTTAGCGGCGCCAGCCAACGATTCGCTGCAGCGGTGATGGCGAGGCGGTTGCCGCGATCGTTGATGAAGAGCCCCGCACCGGTGAGGAAGTCCCGATGGCGGGCTGTCAGGAGATCCAGCCGGCCGCCGATTTAAGATGGCCACGATAGCCGTGGTCGGTGGACGCGTTCGATGGGGACGATGTCGTCGGCGGGGACGCTTGTTCCTCCTCGGTCGCCCGTAGGAGTGCCGCGATTATCGAGGCCCTTGATGGACGATGATGGGCGTCCCCATGGCGTCCATCTTGGGCATCGCCTTGACGATCTCCGCCGATCCCGAGGCTGCATGTCGCAGAGTGGAAGCGCAGCCTCGGGAAGGGTGGAACGCCGCTCAATCGCCCCGATCGCCCCATCCAGAAGCGATTCAGGCGCGGCGCCCAGCTTTCCCACGGTACCGACAAAAAAAAAAAAATGAATGATGAAAGAATGATGATGATGGAGGAAGGTATAAAAGCTCACCTCCAGAATCGTCCGAGTCCCGTCATCCACGCCCAGATAGTGCCAGTGGGACGGTGGCGGCGGCGCAAAGGACTAATCCTCCGACACGGTCCCGGAGAACCATATGCCTCCGGCCAGCCTCGGCTGTCGCAGCCGATCAACCCGAGCCAACATTGCAAGTAGCTCGGGCGTGTCGGCGACCGGAGATCCCGATCAGATTTGCTGCCCACCGCTCGGTGGAAGCCCTGTGGCTTCAATGCCGCTTATCGTCTTCAACGTACAACCATTCGTGGCGCCACATTTTCCACCGGATCGGTTCTCCATTGGAATATAGCGTGCAACGGCCCCGTCTCTAAGTCGCAGATGGCAGCACCCGGAGATGCTGGAGCCCTGGCTGACGCGGAGCGAGAAGAAGTAGCGGAAAAGGAGGAGATTGGGCATTACCCCTATGAACATCTCACAGAAGTGGGCAAAGACGGAGAGGAGCACAATGGAGTTAGGGGGAAGGTGGATGTTGTGAATGTCATAGAAGTTGAGGACGGCGATGTAGAAGTCCGAGGTGGGCGGGACCAAGCCCGCCATCATCGCCCAGACAAAGAAGATGACTTCCCCGGACTGGCAATGAGGAGCGGCGGTCCCGGCCCGCATGCGGAGAGCGCCGCGGGCGATCACCTTGGAGCATTTAGCGGCGGCGTTCTCTTCCACAGTTGAAGGAGGGAGGACAGGAGTCGGAGAGGCCATCAGAATCAGCTAAAGCAGAAAAGAAGCTAAGGCAGGAAGGAGCAGAGGCGAAAAGCGAAAACGGGAACATGCCCCCCCCGTCGCCTGCTTATTTATAAGAATTCAAGGGAGAGCCTGGCGGGAAAAAGTCGAAGGGACGCGGCGGTTCGGATGCGGGAAAACCAAAGCATTTTTCAAGGAAGCGGGCACGTCCCACGGTTACGGAAACGGCCGCAGTATCCACCTCGGGACCGGAAAAAGAGGCAAGTTTTTAAAGACCGCGGCGTGCGTGGGCATTTATGGGCCCCACCCGGGAGATTGAACCGTTCGACGAAGAAAAAGAAAGAATAAAGACACTCCTGGGTGGGCCCGGGGGCTACTGTCAGATAAGCTACCTGGGTACCCACGCAGCCGCATTAAGTACTGTCGCCAAGAGGACAGGTGGCGTTCAGGCCACTCCTCGAGGCGACCAGCCAAGGCGCTCGCCCAGAGGGCAGGTGGCGTTCAGGCCACTCCTCGGGGCGACCAGCCAAGGTGCTCGCCAGGGGACAGGTGGCGTTCAGGCCACTCCTCGGGGCGACCAGCCAAGGTGCTCGCCCAGGGGACAGGTGGCGCTCAGGCCACTCCTCGAGGCGACCAGCCAAGTTGCTCGCCCAGGGGACAGGTGGCGCTCAGGCCACTCCTCGAGGCGACCAGCCAAGTTGCTCGCCCAGAGGGCAGGTGGCGTTCAGGCCTCTCCTCGGGGCGACCAAATGGCTGTGCTCGCCAGGGGACAGTGGCGTTCAGGCCACTCCTCGGCGACGATCAAGGTGCTCGCCAGGGACAGTGGCGCTCGAGCCACTCCTCGAGGCGACCAGCCAAGTTGCTCGCCCGAGGGCAGTGGCGTTCAGCCGCTCCTGGCGACCAGCGAAGGTGCTCGCCAGGGGCAGTGGCGTCGAGCCACTCCTCGGGCGACCGGCAAAGGTGCTCGCCAAGAGGACAGTGGCGCTGTGCCACACCTCGGGGCGTAGTTCCCAAGAATCAACCCCGTAATCTGTGCTACAGGGCGAAGGGTCAAGGATATTTAATGCGAGACGTGTATTTAATGCGAGACGTGCGCATTAATTGCAGGGTGTGAAGGCTGTGGTATGGCGGCGCGTCTTCCCTAGGCGCGCATTAATGATGGGTGGCGCCGAATCGACATCCCCTCTCTCCTGGCGGAGCATGCAGGGGTGACAGACAGGCGGGGCCCAAGGCGAAGTCTAAGTCAGTTAGGACAAGACATTAAATGTGATGTAAGAGAGTATGACGGGTGCATTAAATGCACTGTAGTAACGTGTCAGACGCTTGCTTTACGCAAGCTTGTAAGCCCCATGCGCCTCAGCCAGCCCGAGTATAAAAGGGAGCTAGGATGCATGGGAGGAGGGTTGTTGATCCTTGGTTGGCAGAACCTCAGAGGGTCTTCTTCCCCAGCCTTGTAAGAACCTTGAACTCAGAGGAAACCACCAAGCAGGACTAGGGTTATTACTCCTTTGGAGGGCCCGAACCTGGGTAAACTCGACTGTCTTCTTGCTTGCTTCCAGCATCCCGTTCTTCCTGTCTTTGGAGCGGTTGCCACAAAAGCCCCCAGTCCGAATCTCTCAAGCACCCAGTCTTAGGGTGCCTGTTGGTTAGTAAGCCGACAGTGGCGCGCCAGGTAGGGGCTTAGTGGTTAGATCGTTCCTTTCTTCCATTCCTTTTGGAGGAGTTTGCAAGAATCCGAAGATCATCCGGTATGGCGGAATCTCATCGCCAGCGTAGCGCCCTCCCCGAGGAAAGCAGCGCCCGAAGCCGATCTCGGCTCCCGGTAAGGGAGTCGGGTCAGCCGGGTAATCATGACACCATTATATACCTCCTTTATAACACCATGATAATCATCTCATGAGCAGCTCATGAGTACTCTCATCATTATCTCATAAACATCTTCATTTATGCATATCATTCATGCAATGCAATGCACATGTCTCCTGGAATACTCATACCGGTATGGTTGAGTGCACACCCATCGGCATGCACCCTTTTCCCCCTTCCATCCCGAAGATGGAGGGTGCCTATCACTCGCTTCCATTCACCTCGGTGATGGAATCACGATGTAGGACTTACTCAATGTAATAGCCCGGACTAGTCATAATCGTTTCTCACCGACCCTACCGGAATAGTTATGACTTATCTCACCGGCCGGCCATGAAAATATGCCATGTATGCAAAATGGACAGCAACGTATACATAAATAGAAATATTGTATATCAACACATGGCATCACAACATGTAGGACCGTATTCAACAATCGACGGTAACTGTTCAAAACATGGCATGTGAATCATTTATCAACAACAAGCATTTTTAATCATGGCATGAGGACACCATATCATCGACAACATTTAAATCATGGCCTAAGGGCATCCTATCAATTATAACATGTAATTCATGGCAAAACAACATGTTATCTATTTCAAATACTATCAAGCAATTCTAGCAACACGTATAGCATACAATCCACACAACACACTTGCCTTCAACCACGAGTAACGGAGTGACGAGAGGTTGAGGGCACTCCCGGAGGCACACCACCTGCAAACACGTGCCACACAGTCAAATCGGGTCCACAAAACAGCACACATACATCCCACTACCCCGATTTCGCTTACAACTCCTAAAATCAGAAAACAGCAAATCTGTCCCTTCGGGACAGCGGACTTCCAATGGGCATAACTTCTGTTCTAGGACTCCAAATTGAATAAACAAGTACATCCTCGCGTAGCTTAGGAAAATTCACAACTTTTTCTAGTTATTGGGAAAAACCAAATCGGCCTCTAAAATTGTTTAATCTAACGTTGAACACGAACTGTCTCAATCTCGTCACAGATTTGACAGCGCTCGGTAAAACAGCCATAACTTCCAAACGGCTGATCGGAATTTAACGTTCTTTATGTCCACGGAAAGATAATTAAATTATCTACAACTTCTTCCACGACCGTACGACCAGATTCCAACTCTAAATTCGCGAAAACGCCTGCCCTAGTTCGGGTTCCCAATCTGCCCGAACAGAACGTGAATACAATCCAAGTTTTCATCAATTCTACCCCATGGCAGCACCTCCCTTGATCTAAAAACATAGAAATCCCCGAATACAACAGCATCTAATCAATCCCAAAGGTTTTCCCCATTACCTTCTTGAAGAACCACGAATTTGACGAACTTTTCCCCACGCGATCTCCACCCGATCTCTTCCCACGCTCCGTTTCCACCGGACCTCCTCGTCGCGGATCCTCCCACCGGAGAGGACAGCACCAAAGCGCGATGTGGCAGCGAGGGGAAGGTCTAGGGCGCACCCGCAAGGGGGAGAAGGGTGGAGAGGAGGGGCGGTTTTGCAAAGGAGGAGAGGTGAGGAGATTTGGGGAAGATGGGGGAGAGGAGGTGGTGGTGGCGGCTCAAAGGGGGAGAGATGGGGGGCGCATAGGGGAAGGGGCAGCAGGTGTGCTGCCCTAGCACACCCCCACATGGGCCCAATTCATCCCACCGACGGCCCAAATTGTTTCCCCCACGGCCCGATCACCCGGAAACGGCCCAAAACGACCCCGGAGAGGCCCGAAACGCGCTAAAACGCCATACCGTAGGGTTCAAATTGCAGAATTCATACTTTCTAAAGTTATGCCAACCCGTAGTATCACAGTGGTAGACTTCAAATCGGCCTACAACGCCATCCTCGGCAGGCCGGCTTTGGCCAAGTTCATGGCCGCATCGCATCACACATATCAGTGCCTGAAAGTCCCCAGGCCAAACGGGGTCATAACCGTAAAGGGGAACCACAAGTCCGCATTGAATTGCGACGAAAGGGCATTGGATATGGTCGACCAGTTACCCACTAGTGGCCCCGACCAAGAGCCGAAGCACTCCCGGCCTAAACTTGCCCTCCAACCAGGAGGAGAGACCAAGGCTGTTCCACTCAGCGAGTCGGAACCTGCCAAGGTCGTACATTTGGGATCTTGCTTAGATCCCAAATAGGAACTCGAGCTCATCACCTTCCTCCGAGCAAGCTCGGATGCGTTCGCCTGGGAACCATCCGACATGCCCGGGGTCCCTAGGGAGGTGATTGAGCACAAAGCTATGATTCACCGACAAAAAACCAGTGCGACAAAAACTTAGACGCTTCTCCCCGGAAAAACAGGCGATCATCCGGGAGGAGCTCGACAAACTCCTAAAGGCTGGCTTCATTAGGGAGGTCGAACACTCTGAATGGCTGGCCAATCCGGTCTTGGTCAGAAAGAAAGGGGGCAAGTGGCGCATGTGCGTCGACCACACGGGTCTGAACGCGGCATGCCCGAAGGACAACTACCCGCTGCCTCGCATAGACCAGTTGGTCGATGCAACGGCGGGATCGCAAACCATGAGCTTCCTAGACGCTTATTCGGGCTATCATTAGATCAGCTTGTCACGTGAAGACGAAGAAAAGACCTCCTTCATCACCCCATTCGGTACTTTCTGCTATACGACCATGTCTTTCGGTCTGAGAAATGCAGGAGCGACCTTTCAGCGCCTCATGCAGAAAACCTTCGCAGACCAAGTGGGTCGAAACTTGGAGGTCTATGTTGACGACATAGTGGTAAAAAGCAAGAGCGCCACGTGTCACGTTGCTGATTTGGAAGAAACATTTTGTAACCTCGACAAGCATCAAATAAAGTTGAATCCAGAGAAATGCGTGTTCGGTGTGAGAGCTGGCAAGGTGCTCGGCTACATGGTCGGACCGCAAGGCGTCGGGGCAAACCCGGAGAAAATCGAAGCTATTGAGAATATGAGGCCACCCACATGCGTAAAGGAGGTACAAGCTTTGACCGGCCGAATGGCTGCTTTAAGCCGGTTCATTTCCTGGCTGGGGGAGCGAGGACTACCTTTCTTTAAAGCCCTCCGCAAACACGATGGCTTTACATGGACGGAGGAAGCTGATCACTCGTTTAAAGAGCTGAAGCAGTACATTTCCAAACCACCCGTCCTCGTCACACCGGCAACGGGGGAAGAGTTGCTACTATACCTGGCGGCAACCCCGCAGGCGGTGAGCGCAGTGTTAGCGGTGGAGAGAGATGGTTTCCAACGACCTATATATTATGTCAGCGAAGTACTTCACGGACCAAAGGGGCGTTACCCCGAGGTCCAGAAACTATTGTACTCATTGCTGATGGCTTCCAGGAAGCTGCGCCACTACTTTCAAGCGCATAAGATCGTGGTACCGACCAGCTTCCCGCTCAAAAAAATCCTGAAAAACCAGGACGCTAGTGGTCGCATAGCCAAGTGGGCCATGGAGCTCGCTGAATTCGAGATAATATTTTCGGCCCGCACGGCGATCAAATCACAAGTTCTGGCTGACTTCGTGGCGTATCGGTCGCCACTGACCACCACCAGGCAGCGAGACCACCGGGTCAAGGGAAAACCGTTGGACCTTGTATTTCGACGGATCTCGAGCATACGAGTGCTCGGGGGCTGGCGTCGTTTTGGTCTCCCCGGATGGAGAACAAATCCAATACGCCATCCAACTACATTTTGCCGCGACCAACAACGCGGCGGAGTACGAGGGCCTCTTGGCCGGACTCCGAGCGTGTAAATTGTTAGGAGTCCAGCGTCTCACTGTGATGGGCGATTCACAGTTGGTCATGAACCAGGTCAACAAGGAGTATCAGTGTTCCGATACCTCAATGGCGCTGTACCTGGCCGAAGTAAGGAAGATGGAGAAATACTTCAGGAATTTTGAAGTAATCTACATTCCCAGGAAGGACAATTCCTGGGCCGACCAGATGTCTAAGGTCGGTTCCTCTCAAACTACCGCTCCGGCGGGGGTGCTCGTCGAGCACCTATACAAGCCCTCCATTCCCTCTGAAGAGGAGGCATCAGAGGCCGACGGTAGGGTCTCCTTCCTCGAGCGAAGTGCAGGTTGGATGACGCCATTCGTCCGATACCTTGCGCACGGGACATTGCCCGAGGAAGAAGCCGAGCGTTCCCGGCTAACAAGGCGATCTTCTCAGTACAAACCGATTGAAGGCGACCTATACCGAAAGGGCGCATTAGGAATCCTTTCCAAATGCGTCTCTCAGGAGGAAGGCCAGTACCTTCTTCGTGACATCCATAAAGGAATGTGCGGGGCTCACTCGTCATTCAGAACGCTTGTGAGCAAGGCCTTCCGACTTGGATACTACTGGCCTACGGCCTTGGCGGATGCACGGTCGATCGTAACGACCTATCGAGCATGCCAGTTTCATGCTCGCAAAGCCCGTCAACCAGCATATGCCCTGCAAACCATACCACTTTCGTGGCCGTTCTCGACCTGGGGACTTGACGTACTTGGACCTTTTCCCCGGGGTCAGAAAGGCTGCAAGTACTTGCTCGTGGCCATCGACATCTTCACCAAATGGATAGAGGCCGAGCCCGTATCAACCATCTCGGCCCAGGCGGCCAAGAGGTTCCTCCGCAGCAATGTGGTAACTCGGTTCGGGATACCCAACCGTCTCATCACAGACAATGGGACCCAATTCACCAGTGATTTGTTTCAAAGTTACTGTGAGGAGGTCGGGACCAAGATCTGTTTCGCCTCTGTGGCACATCCACAGAGCAACGGGGCAGCCGAACGAGCAAATGGGCAGTTAGTTCAGGGCATAAAAAAGAGGGTTTTCGAAAGCCTCAACCAGCACAGACAGCAGTGGGTGGACGAGCTTCCCGCCGTTCTTTGGTCCGTCCGCACCACGACAAGTTGGGCCACAGGCGAAACGCCTTTCCAGCTTGTCTATGGTGCAGAAGCCATTTTGCCTGCTGAAATTGTGCTGGGTTCCCCAAGGGTGCAACTGATCGATTCCATCGACCAGGAAGTCGAGAGCCTCACCGACCTGGACCTCGTCGAGGCAACACGCGAATGGGCGCTGCTCCGGTCCGCGGTTTACCTACAAGCTCTTCGTAGGCACGCAACCAAGTCGGTCCGACCAAGGTCCCTGCAAGTTGGTGACATGGTCTTACGAAGAGTCCAAGACCTATCAAAAGCCAATAAGCTGACCCCGAGGTGGGAGGGACCCTACACGGTCGTGTCCACAGCACACCCGGGGGCTGTCCGCCTCGCGATGGAAGACGGTCGGGAACTCGCCAGCACCTGGAACATTGACCAATTACGTAAATTCTACGTTTAGACGCGTATCCCTATCTCACACCCTTTGCGTTTCTCCCGATAAGATATTTTCCTTTCTTCTTCTGACTTTGCCCTCGCTTTATCAAACGAGCATCGTCGACTACCAGCGCCGCAAGCGAGCTTAACCAACGAATATGTACACACCATCCCCCTTGGCCACCGGCCGGATGCTCGCCCATCCGATCACTTTCCACAGTAGCTCTTCGCTGTATGCGTGGTCGGTCGCGGGCATCCATTAAAGCCCGGTACTGCGCCTAGTCAGGTATGGTGACTCACGTATTGTTGGCCTAAGCCCGCCTGCTCTACGCACGTAACAAATGCTCGCACTCATCTCTCTCTCGACTCAATCAACCTATTTGATCGTTCAAAAAGCGTTACGCTCAAAGATTCCCTCAGCTCTCCCATAAATAAACTCGTGCTCGCAACATTAGGGGCACGACCTTTATCCATGGCGGCGGCTCCGTGTGACAGGAACGTTCCGTCCTTTTGGCCGAGGATTTTACCCTCGGCTAGGGATTCTTTGCTCATATTCCCCCCTTTTTTATGATCTGTTTGCTCGTGTTATCTGCCCCTGTGAAGGGGCCTGGTCTTTTCTCTGCAGGGCCGGTTTCGAGCAAGCGTACATTTGAAAGCGAAATCGGGAAAATCAGGCAAGGTCTAAACATTTGTAACTTTGCTCTTTAAACCGAAAGGTTGTTTTTTTACAGGTCTTGCGCGAGCTAAGAAAAAAGAAGAAGAAAAGCTAAGTCCTACGCTCGGCCTGGAGGGCAGCAAGCTCCTCCTTAAGGGAGTCGACCTCTACCTCCAGGTCCAGAACCTTCCACCGGGCCGCGCGACCTTCGACCGCGCTTTCCCGGAGACGTCACGCCTCCTTGAGCTGGGTCTCCTCGCGCTCCCGAGCTCGCTGGAGGTCGCGGCGCAGGTCGGGGACCTCCTGCCGTAGCTTCACCAGCTCCTCCTCAAGCTCGGCGCACTTCCGCTCTGAAGTACTCTTCGCCGTCTCGCTCTGGAAGAGCTGGTCCCGAAGCCCGACGAGGAGGCTCCTCGCCGACTCCAGCTCCTTCAGGTCGGCCTCACGCACCTCGAAGACCCGACGTTCGAGATCAGCGATCTTGGCATCTTGCTCGCGGTGGTACGCCCAGTACTCTTCTGCTGGAACTGCGAAGGCATCAATATCCTCCATGGCCTTCGCAGCGAACTTCGGGAGAAAGGGAAGAAAAGTCAAAAAGGCCCGCAGAAGATTGCTCGCCTTATGGAAAAAGAGAGAAGCAAAAGACTTACCAGAAGAGCCCGGCTGACCAGCTTGTCCTGAAGCCGCTGGCGGTCAGTTGCGCCAGCTCGGAAAAAGGGATTGACCCACGCAGGATCATCCTGATCCCGAGCTGGCGCGTCAAGATCTTGCCCCTCCTGGGCACCCGGTGCTCCCAGGAGGGCAACGACGTCTCCTCCCTCTACCAACCCCGGGTCGCCCTGAGGTTGGTCTTCCTCGACGACAAGTGGCTCATGGCCGCCTTCCTCCTGTTCGGCCGCTGCGCTCGAGGGCTGAGCGCCAACCGCAAGCGCCCTCGCCCCTTGCTCCGCGGTCGGAGGTGATTGGTCGAGGACGACCACCTCCGCCCCTTGCTCTGCGGCCGGAGGCGATTGGTCGAGGACGACCACCTCCTCTCCTTGGTTCGCAGCCAGGGGCAGCTGGTCGGCGACGACCACCTCCGCCCCTTGGTCCACGGCTGGAGGCAGTTGGCCGGCGACGGCCAACTCCTCCCCTCCTTGACTTGCGGCCGAGGGCTGTTGGTCGAGAGCAATCGACCCCTGACCCTCGGAGCCCGTCGTATGGGCCTCGCTTGCGCTTGCCCCTTCACAAGGGACCAAGGCCAAGGCTCCTTGGTAATCGGCCCCTTGTAGATCTTGCTCCCCCGCGGCCGGAGTCGGTTCCACATCCGCCGGGGGAAGCTCGGGTTCCTCTGAGGGCGCAGCCGGCACCGACTCCTCCTCGGTTTCGGCCATCACTTGGTCGAAGACGCGGTCGAGTTCGGCGTCAACTGCAGAGTCGAGAATCTCCTCAGCCATCTGACGGAAGTCCAAGGACAACATCCGAGCTATCATGCCCACGCCAAGCGGAGTGGGGTTAGCCCGGAAAAAGATCGCGAAGCAAGAACAAAGAAATTCGACAAAGGAACCAAACAAGGCTTACCTTCCGCCCGGCGAGCAGCGCCCTCTTCCTCGGTTTCCTCACTTCGGGCCACGGGCGTCCTGCCCGCGGCGGCCTCGTAGGCCTCAGCAACGGCCACGATGCGCCCTTCTGCGGCATCGCTAGCCCGCGCCATCGCCGGGTCGACGTCGTCCATATCGACCCCTTCCAGCGCCGAGGCCGATCGGGAAGACGACCTCCTGCTCCTTCTGACCAGAGCATAGGCGTCTTCCTCCTCTTCCTCCTCCTCAGGGTCCTCGACCACCTGAGCGAGCTGGTCCTGGAGGGCCTTGATCTTCCTCTCCAGCTGCTCCTTGCTCGGGGGGGACCTGGCCTCCTCCTCAGCCTTCCTCTTTGCTCGGCCGGTATTCGATCGGCCCATCAGCTCCGGCTTCTTGCGCTTGAAGTCATCAAACCAGGTTCGAAGCTCTCTTACCTCCCTCCAGTCGGCGTACTCGAGATGTTGCGTAGGGGGAGTCCTGGTCGAAGCCCGGCGCTTCGACCGCTTGGCGCGAGGAGGCGAGGCAGATGCTTGGCGGCCCCGACCAGCGGACCTCTTGCGGGAACCCCTGGCTGGGGTGCTGACTCGCGGTAGCGACGCGGCGCTTGACACGGCGAGCTCGAGGGCGATCTTCTCCTGCAAACAGAAATAGGGAGAAATGAGCTCGGGAAACATGCCCTCGGGCGGGAGCAAACAGAAGTACTTACCGCTTCGCTGCGGTCAAAAACGTTCTTGGTGAAGGATCGTTATTTTTGATCCAGTTGATTTTGATGATGAGTATTTGAAAAAGATTTGAAACCAGTTTGATATTTTGACAAGATTTATTTTTTGGTTTCTTTATTTGAAAAGATCTGAAATCAGTTTGATTATTTGAAAAGCTTTTTGATTTTTGCAAAGGTTTTTGTTCGTGTTTTGAAATCGTGTTCTTAGAATATTTAATGCAATGCACTCCTGTGAGTGGTTGCATGGTTTAATGTGAGTCAAGTCGCGGACTTGTGCTCGGAATCGTTTTGTGGTTTGTTCATGTGCAGGTATTGCTCGAGGGCGAATGTGGTCGATGACGGATCGAACTAGGTTCATGGAGGAACCGAGGTTCGGGACTAGGTTCGAGGGGAACTGAGGTCTTGGTGGTCAAGGATGTCATGCGGGACGTTCGGGCTAAGAGAATGGTGCACATGAAGAATGGTTAGTCACGTGAGAATGGCATGAGGTCATTCGCGTGCAAAGTGTTAGTCACGTGAGTATGGTAGGGTTGCCATACGCGTGCAAGAGTTGTACTCGGCCAGGTTGGGTCAAGTGGAGTTGTGTTGAATACATGCTCTTTCTAGGATTAGGAGTGGAAATCCTTTTAGGATTAGGAATCCTTCTAGGATTAGGACTCCTTCTAGGATTAGGTG
This sequence comes from Rhipidocladum racemiflorum, assembly GCA_036346355.1. Lineage (NCBI taxonomy): Eukaryota > Viridiplantae > Streptophyta > Magnoliopsida > Poales > Poaceae > Rhipidocladum > Rhipidocladum racemiflorum. The sequence goes on from CM070571.1 coordinate 31,876,051, forward strand.
TGTTTGCCTTCTTTAAATAGAGGGGTTGCCTCTGTTGAAGGCAATCAAGCTTTGAGCAAGCTTTAGGGTTGTACTCTTTTGTTTGGAGTATTTTAGACAAAATAAAGGAGAAATAAAGATCAAGTTCATCAAATCTTTCGGCGAGCTACAATTCTAGTTAGATTTATTCTCGCCATCTTTTGGAATAGTAAGCTTGTGAAGGTCATAACTTTTGATCCGTAAGTTCGATTGAGCTGATTCTTTTTGGGTTTGATTCGTATTGGAATCTAGTTTTTTGTGTCCAAATTTCAGATCGATCGGACGGTTGGATCTCCGAGAATTCGCGTTTTACCAAACCTCTATCATTCTGTTTTTTTCGAAAACGAGGCAATTATTTGGTTCTATTTTGGGGTAAACTTTTAATAGATCAAGAATTTGGTTTTAGCTTCCGCACAATCATTCACCCCCCCTCTGATTGCTATATTCGGTCCTACAAGTGGTATCAGAGCTTGGCTCTACTAATCCATCTTAACAGGTGATTAGTAAACGGTAAGTTATGGCAACAGAGATATACTCGAACAAGCCGCCAATCTTCAATGGCACAGACTTTCCCCACTGGCGGATTCGGATGACTGCATACCTTCAAGCTCAAGGTAACGCTCTTTGGCGCAAGGTAAAGATTCCATACGAGCTTCCTTCAAATGATGATATTGATAAAATCGAGTTTGAAAAAGATGTTGAAAACAATAATAGAGCTAGAAACATATTGCTTCAAGGACTTGCTAGAAAAGAATTCGATAGAGTCTGTCATTTACTCACTGCTCATGAAATTTGGAAATCTCTTCAAGATTATCATGAGGGTACTGACTCTGTAAAAGAAGCTAGGCAAGATCAATTTAAAAAGGAATATACTAGATTTGAAATGAACTCTGGAGAATCTCTAGATGATTGTTTTGCTCGCTTTAATGTAATCTTAAACAATCTTAGAGCTGTAGATGTAAAGTACACCGACTCTGAAAATGCTAGACATTTCCTATCATCTCTTGATCTTAAAATCGGCAAATGAAAGTGATCGCTTTTAGGGAAGCTCACAAGATGAGTGAAATGACTTTGGATAAACTTTATTCTAGTCTCAAGACTTTTGAAATAGACATTGTTTCAAGAACTTCCAATGATAACTCTATGGCTCTTAATGCTAATTCTTCATATGATAATGCTACTAGTTCTTCATCATCATATTCCATTACTGCCTTGAGTGCTCTTAGTGATGAACAGCTAGATCAAATACCAGAAGATACACTTGCTCTTCTTTCCAAGCGTGTCAATGCAGCGTACATGAGATCAAGGGAGAGAAGAGGAGCCTCCATCCTTTGCTACAAGCTGCGGCAAGGCAGGCACATCCGTGCTAAGCTGTTTCAAGAACAAAGATAGAGAGGAGAAGGAGCAAAGCAACTCCTCCAAGTCCTTCCAGCCAAGAGAGAGCAAGGATAAAAATAAACAACGAACAAAGAAGATGCTCAACAAAGTCTTCGAGGCAATTGGTCGCTTAGACTTAAGCGACATTAATGACTCAACTGAAGATGAGAAGGAAGCGAAGCAAACGAAGCTGAATGAGAAGGATCTCACCGGACTATGCTTCATGGCAAAAGGGAACACTAGTGATTCTAGTAACAACGACAGCACCTCCAGTGACGGTGATGAGGTAATGCCTTCGTATGATGAGCTTTGTGAAGTTTTAGTCATATTGAGAAAATCTTTAAGAAAATCTTCACTCAAAAATAAAAACTTAGAAAAAGATCTATCCATGCTAAAATCTGAAAACTTTGATCTTAGAAATTCAAATTCTGAAAATATTTGTGATACTTGCTTAGATCTCAAATTTGAAATTAAGTCTCTAAAAGAGGAACATGTCATTAAACTAGAACAAGTTTATGCCGAACAATTGAAAAATGAAAAACTTGTGAAAAATATTGGTTGCTCTACTGATAGTTTACATGATCAAATTGCTTGCTCTAAATGTTCAATTCTTGAGTTGAAATTAAAAGATGCAAATTGTAGAGTTACACAATTAACAAATGACATGTTCACTCATGAAATTAACTCGTGTTCAAATTGCCGTAAACAAGCTAAAATTGACACTCCTTGTGATAATTGTTTAACTCTTGCTAAGAAAGTTGATTACTTGAAAATTCTTTGGAACGTTTCACTGATGGCAAGAAAAACCTAAACATGATTTTGGATCAATCAAAAGTCAGCACTCAGAACAAAGGTTTAGGTTTTGATTCTTATGCTCATCATAAATCACATGCTCCCACTGTTGTCAAAACACTTGGAAGTGGAAAATTTGAAATTGTCAATGAGCCTAAGAAAAATGTCTTTAAATCTGGTGGTCTTTTATCCTCTACTATGATGAATGCAAAATGTGCTTCTACTGTTAAAGCAAAACATCATGTTAAGTACACTTGCACTCATTGTGGTAGAGATGGACATCTAGTAGACTTTTGCTTTAGACTAGCTAAACAACAAAAGAGAGAAAGGTTTAATGCTAGGTCTAATTTCAGACAGCACGCGTTTCATTTCTCATTATGTGCCTAGGGTGATGCAAATACCTCTTGTTGCTAAGAACACGAGAAAAGACAAATCTTCTTTTATGCATAAGAATGCTCGTGTTGTGCCAAGCTGTTGTGCGTCGTGTGTCTCGATCTTTGGATTCCTAAACATCTTATTTCTAACTTGATCAGAGACATCGACACTTTCGCTTCTATGTAGGCTTCTCACGCGAGGAAGGAGAACATATGGCTAGTGGATTAGGATGCTCACGCCACATATCCGATGATAAGAATTGGTTCTCCTCCTTCACTTGTGCATCTCGTGCTAAAAGTGTTATTTTTCAAGATGCTTCCTCCACCTCTGTTTTTGCAAAGGCACTAGTCCAAATAGTGCAGTGCAGTGCATATGTTCAGGGGAGAGTATCTTTGTTGATGAAGATGATGATGATCTTGTTGAGGATGAGATAATTGGAGTTTCTTTGTGTGCTTGTGTGCTCGTTTTCAAGCTTCCCAGCGTGCTTCACATCGACAAGCTATCAAGAGGATTTTAAGGTATCTCCGTGGTACTCAAGATTTTGGCATTTGGCTTTACGCTTCTTCACGTATTAGTTTAAGACCTTTCTCGATGCTGAATTTGGAGGATGTGGAATTGATAGAAAAAGTACATCTGGTTCATGCCACTTCTTGAGTAATTCTCTTTCTTGGACACATTGACATCAAATTTTATTTTCTTAGAGATCATGTTGAAAAAAGAGCTATTGAACTGAAATTTGTTGATTCGGGTGCTCAGCTTGCTGATATTTTCACTAAACCGCTTGATTTTTCTCGTTTTGCTTTCTTACGCGGTGAACTTGGGATCATTCATCCCCATGGGTTGATTTGAGGGGGAGTCTTGAGTTTATCTCTTTTTGGGTTACTTGACTTTGGTTCCTAGAAGTGATTTTTTTATAAGTGGTATTTTGACTTTACACCTCAAGTAAAAACCCCTGTTTACATTGCATCATGTAGTACAAAGCTTTGGTGATTATTCTTGTGTATATATCCAAGTTATATGCTACATCACTTCACTTCTCACTAAAAGACTAAAAGACTAAAATAATTCAATTTGAGATGCTTTTCGAGAATATTTTGGCTCTTGCTCATTATGGTATTGCATTTGTGAAATAGGCTTAAAAGTTTCTTGTCATCTGTTGAAAGGCTAGAGCTGATTAGAAACTATGTGTGAGTTTTTTGTTGGACTTCAAATGATCATTATGAGTCTCAAGCAAAATCAGTGTTTTAATGTTAAAAGCAAGTTGAAAAAGATGCAAGCAAAAGCTACTTGGCTAAACACAAGTTTAGTACAATGTGCAGCTTCCTTGCCAGGGATTTAAATGCAAAAGATGCAAGAAAAGGCTACTTGTCTAAACAAAAGTTCAGAACAATGTGAAGCCACTTGCCAATTTAAACTGAGAAAGATACAAGAAAGAACTACCTACTCATACACAAGTATGGGCTAGTGTGCAGTTACTTGTCATCCCTGTTGATCACAAAGCAAAATTGTCAAACTTGCTAAAAGAGAAAAAGGAAATTCAAATGGTTGAAAAAGGCTTGAGACAAATATTAGTGAATTTGAAAGTCTCTCTATGCTCATGATAGATTTCTTTTGCGCTTTGGCAAAATCTGTTTATGACATTTTACTTGTTTGCTCTAATTTGCTTATGCAATAACTATTCTATGTGTTAGAGCCTCCATATTCTCACAATTTGCTTTCTCATTGGATAATTTGATACAAAATGAGAAAGTTCTCCTAAAAACTCTTCAAATGCTTTACTTTGATTATATACCTTGAATATACTTCAAAGCTTGAGATCTTGCATTCATTAAGGGGAGTTTTGAGATCTTGATGACTATTTTGTCAAAAGGGGAGAACAAGTCAAGGAGGTTTTTGAATTGGGATTATTTGGTCTTTTGGTTCTTGCTCAATCTCTTGTCAAATCTTATATTGTGTTTTGTCAAATTACTCATCAAGGGGAGATTGAAGGATCGTTATTTTTGATCCATTGATTTTGATGATGAGTATTTGAAAAAGATTTGAAACCAGTTTGATATTTTGACAAGATTTATTTTTGGTTTCTTTATTTGAAAAGATCTGAAATCAGTTTGATTATTTGAAAAGCTTTTGATTTTTGCAAAGGTTTTTGTTCGTGTTTTGAAATCGTGTTCTTAGAATATTTAATGCAATGCACTCCTGAGTGGTTGCATGGTTTAATGTGAGTCAAGTCGCGGACTTGTGCTCGGAATCGTTTGTGGTTTGTTCATGTGCGTGTATTGCTCGAGGGCGAATGTGGTCGATGACGGGGTGGAACTAGGTTCATGGAGGAACCGAGGTTCGGGACTAGGTTCAGAGGAACCGAGGTCTTGGTGGTCAAGGATGTCATGCGGGGACGTTCGGGCTAAGAGAATGGTGCACATGAAGAATGGTTAGTCACGTGAGAATGGCATGAGGTCATTCGCGTGCAAAGTGTTAGTCACGTGAGTATGGTAGGGTTGCCATACGCGTGCAAGAGTTGTACTCGGCCAGGTTGGGTCAAGTGGAGTTGTGTTGAATACATGCTCTTTCTAGGATTAGGAGTGGAAATCCTTTTAGGATTAGGAATCCTTCTAGGATTAGGACTCCTTCTAGGATTAGGTGTGTTTGCCTTCTTTAAATAGAGGGGTTGCCTCCTGTTGAAGGCAATCAAGCTTTGAGCAAGCTTTAGGGTTGTACTCTTTTGTTTGGAGTATTTTAGACAAAATAAAGGAGAAATAAAGATCAAGTTCATCAAATCTTTCGGCGAGCTACAATTCTAGTTAGATTTATTCTCGCCATCTTTTGGAATAGTAAGCTTGTGAAGGTCATAACTTTTGATCCGTAAGTTCGATTGAGCTGATTCTTTTTGGGTTTGATTCGTATTGGAATCTAGTTTTTTGTGTCCAAATTTCAGATCGATCGGACGGTTGGATCTCCGAGAATTCGCGTTTTACCAAACCTCTATCATTCTGTTTTTTTCGAAAACGAGGCAATTATTTGGTTCTATTTTGGGGTAAACTTTTAATAGATCAAGAATTTGGTTTTAGCTTCCGCACAATCATTCACCCCCCCTCTGATTGCTATATTCGGTCCTACACTTGGGGATCTGACGATTGGGCGTCAACTCCTTCTCCTTCGGGGCGCCGAACATCTCGACGACCCTTTCATCAACCCAGTCCGTCCTCGGGGATATGACACGACCCAAAATTTTTTAAGAAAGAATAAGACCAAACACCGGAAAACGGCAATGCCTAAAGAAGCAACCAAAGCATACCTGCGTTGTCCTCGCGGGTGATGTCGTTCCACCCGGTCACCTCGAAGAAAGGATGCTCGCGGCGCCGCAGGGGGGACACCCGGTTGAAGGAAAAATCCCGGGCAATGTCCCGACCAGTGAGCCCCATTTGGGCGAGCTTGCTGATCATCCTGAGCACCCGCTCCTCCTCAGGCTGCACGGGCGGGCGCGCCATCTCGGTGGCCAGGGCGGGCTCCCCAGTATAGATCAACTGGGACCCCTCCGCCTTCTTCTGGTAAAACCAAAGGTCGGCCCAACCCGACACCGAGTCCTTCAAAGAAACGAGAGGGTATTCATATGGTCGGTTGGGCCGAAGGCGAAGGTAAACGCAGCCGACAGGACCATCCCGGCCGGTGCGGAAGGGAGAATAGAAGTGGAAGAAAAGGCTGGCGGTGGGCATCACGCCCACAAACGCCTCGCAGAGGTGGGAGAAGACCGCGAGGGCAAGAATGGAGTTAGGATGAAGATGAGAGATCTCGCACCCGCAGAAGGCGAGCACGGAGGCAAGGAATTCGCTCTCGGGCAAGCGGAGCCCGTTAACGGCGTACAGCTCGCAGGAGACAATCTCTGCCTCCCGCGGTGCCGGCGCCGCGTCTCCCCCAGGCACTCGACCCGAGCTTGGGTCAACATGCCCCTCATTCGTGAGCACCTGGAGCCTCCTACGGGTCATCTGGCTAACCCCGAAACGTGCCATGGCTAAAGGGGGAAGAAAAACGAAGAAGGTTCTTGGGCTCTGAGGCTCTTGGGGAATTCTGGCCGAGGACGAACAAGAAACGCAGTGTGACTCCGATCTCTACCAGTGGACGGAGTTAAAAAGGCAGCGAAGAGGCAAGTTAAAAGCTGCCACCTATCGCATAGCGACACCTGCCCGGTAAAAGCGCACTTTCCATGAAACTGCTTTACCGTTACAGGGAGGCTTCTCGGGGAAGGAACCGAAAAACAACCAAACGGTCGCGCCCACGCAGAACGAGCGCGCGGTGGGAAAAAAGGTCGCCTCCCGACGTAAAATGGTCGTAGGCCACGACCAAAGGAAATTCAATCCCCCCTTCAGGTCTTCTTAGGCTCAAGGGGAAGCCCGATGGTTCCCCACTTGAACCTCGAGGGCTAGCTGTCGGGGATTGACTATCTGGCAAAAAGACCACGGTACCCCCGGAAGATTATGAGCCCGCCGACCACACGATGCCGACAGAGGATGCTCGGGAGTACGAAACGAGCATCATACCTCCCGAGCATACATGTCCGCCCCTTTGCTCACAACCATTCCAAAAACGACCACGAGCAAGCATGCTCGTAAAAGATCACGTCATACTTGGGTACTTGGTCGGTGGACTCAGTCAATGCTACGAGGAAGGAAGGTGGCAACCAATCAGCCGAAGATCAAGGGAAATCATACCCGAAATTCAAATAACACGCAGATCAAGGGCAGCAGATCGCATGTATGACTGCGTGGCGTAATTCCAGGGGGTAGTTACCTTCTATGTATCTCTAGGTGTAATATTTAAACCCCCCTGAAGATCTGTAACAAAGGACGAGACCCCCCCGATAAAACACAATACACTGGAGTAGGGTCATTATCTCGGCAGTGAGAGGCCCGAACCAGGATAAACTCCGTGTCCTTCTTCTCCCGACCTGGCATTGCTCGAACGACTTCTCTGATCCATGCGACGGGGCTCTGTTGATCCCCCATTCAACAAGTAAGCTCGACGGGAGCCCATTCTCCAATCGTCGACAAATATGGACTAATCATTTACTCATTACAACCAACGAAGCATCAAAACCAAAATTTAGTTCAGTGAATTAACCATCACAATTAAAGGAAAGAACATGTCATTGTTTAAATGTGTGATGCTAAGTGATGACGTGTGACTAGCCCCCTTTCCCGCATGCCGGTTTCATGGTACCTAAGACAAACAACATAAACACAAGCGTGAATTCATCACTCAACAAGTATATTGCAATGGAACAAGAAAATACATTCCAATACCTTCATCACCACTTTTCGCATACAACATCATAAACATCTCATATTCACAGTGTATGCATCTCATTGACATCATCATATATCAACATCATATAACATCATCATATAATACAATGCAATGCAATGCACATGTCTCCTGGAAGAATATACCGGTATTGCTGAGTGCACACCCGTTGGCGTGCACCCTCTTCCCCCTTCCATCCCGTAGATGGAGAGTGCCTACGCATCAGTTCCACTCACCACGTGGGTGGAATCACAAGGTAGGTCTTACAACCATGGCGCTCCGGATTAGTCATAACTTTCTCACCGACCTTACCGGACTAGTTATGACGTTCTCACCGACCAAGCCAGCTTTCATGCCATGTATGCAATATATGCCATATACATAAACATCTTGCATCAAACTGAACTAAACATGGCATAGCATCATAATAGTCCATTTTCATCATAACATAGGCAAGCACTAATCATGGCAAGATATCACAACTTGTAAGCAATTTGCATCTAGTCACAACTAACAACATACATTACACTACCCATTACAATACACTTGCCTTAACCTCGGGCGACGGATTGGCGGGAGGTTGAGGGCACTCCCGGGGTCACACCACCTGCACAAACATACCACACACTCAAAACGTGCCCCCAAAATAGTACGCAAAAGCTCGTCTACCCCGACTTCACAAACTACTCCCAAAACCTAAAAACAGAGAATCTGTCCCTCCCGGACAGCAGAATTCAAACTATCATAACTTGAGTTCTAGGACTCCGAATCGATTAAATGAGTACATCATCACAAAGCTTAGGAAATTTTCTAGCTTTTTCTAAGTAGTGGGAAAAGCTGATTCGGCCTCTAAAATTGTTTAATCTACAAAACACTACGTTCTGTCCCAATTACGTCACAGTTTTGAACACGTTCGGTAAAACGACCATAACTTTCAAACGGCTGGGCGGAATTGGATGTTCTTTATGTCCAATTAAAGGTATTGAAGTTACCTACAGCTTTCTCAACAGGCGGCTGACCAAATTCCGAATCTAAAATCGCGAAAACTCAAACCCTAGGTCGACTGCACAATCTGCCCGAAACAGAGAACATGGCAAACTCTAGATTTCTTCAAATCTACCTAATTGCAACACTATCATTCGATCTAAAAGCATCGAAACACCCTCTAACACAGCACCTAGACCATTCCCAGGGATTGCCCAAGACCATACCTTCACCGATGAACACGAACGATGAGTCTCCTCTCCTCCCGGTTTCCCCGATCGACCTCCTCGCGCCGGAACCGTCGGATCTCCTCGTCGCGGGGCTTCCCGATGGAGAGAACAGCGGGGTGGCAAGGTGAGAAGCTCTCCTAGGCTAGCAAGGAGGGTGGGGAGGAGAGGGGAGGGGTGGTAGTGCAAGGGGGAGGAGGAGATGGGGCACACGGCCAAGGAAGTGGGGAGTGGCGGCGGCTAGGGGGTGGGGAGGGGGAGGAGGCGCATGGGGGGGGGGCTGTGGGCGCAAGGGGCAGCAGGGTGCTACCCTAGAACCTCCCCCACTTGGGCCTTTAGGCCTCCCACCTCCGGCCCAAGAGGTCCCCCCAAGCCCACGAGGCTTTCCCCAAGCCCAGAAACTCCCGGAAACGGCCTGAAAACGCGAGTAAACCTCATAACGTAAGGTTTTAATCTCTGAAGGACCATGTGGAGGTCCATCCATGTTTGTGATGAGTATTTGACTTTATTTGAGAAAGGTGTGCTCAGGCTTGAGTTTGATTTGACTCGGAATTGCATGTTTCAATTAATGATAATTGTGGACTAACATGCAGGAAGAAAAGGTATGTGCATTGTGGTATGTGCAAAATGGTTTGTTCCTTGTGGTACAGGTTCCTGAGGCAGCTATGGTCGTTGGTGAGTACCGGGACTAGGTTGGGAGAACCGAGGTCCAGAGCGGTCGAGGATGCCGACGAGATGGTTGGGCTCAAACCAGGTTCACTTGGACGTCATTGAAATGGACTTGAGGTGGCTCAAGGTTTCCGGTTCGGGTTGGAGGCTCGAAGAGGAGGAAACTGAGCGGTCAAGTCCGGCGGATGAAGGCCCGTTGCATCGGGTTGATCGGGTTTTGTTTAAAACCCATGTATGGCCAATGTGGCCCATGTAAAGCCCATGTGTGGGTTGAAATGAGAGGGTTAATCCTAGCCCTTGGTGGAGTGCCCTAGGGTTTGGGACTCATCCAAGGGTGGTAGGTGGCCCTAGAGTAGTATAAATAGAGGGGGAGGGGTGTCCTCCCTCACTTGAAGGTTTGAGTTGCTCCTTTGAGCTTTGCCCACATGAAGTGAGGCTTTGTAAACCTTCCAACCAGAAAATACAAAGATTTTCTTTACATTTTTGTGAATTTAAATTCGCATTTACATTATGTCTTTACTTTACGCAATTTAAATTCAGCATTTACTTTCCGCATGTAAATTCTACTTAATTTACTTTCTCATAATTTGGATTTGCTCCTCTCCTTCTAAATGCTGTTGATCAAGGAGGTCTTGAGGGTGCTCATTTGGTTTTACATCTTTCTTGCACCCTAGGATAGACTAGAGATCAAGTTTCTATCAAGATTGCAAATCTGTCCTGAACTTGTTCTTCGCGCAGCAGTCAATCTTTGATTTTTAGAAAAATATAGAAAAATCTTTCTTGATTTATTCTTGTTGGAGAAGGTGCTTGACTCATATACCCATCTGTGGAAAAATTTTGGAGTCCTCTGGATGCACCATTTGGGAGCTGTGAGGTGAAAACCGAGCCCCAAATTTCCTGATTGAAAATCCTGACTGTTCGTAGTTCTTGATTTTTCCTGATTTTTGTAGAAGGATTTTGGTGGTGATTTTTGGTGGAGTGCTTCACGACTCAACAGCTCACAGTCTGAAAAATTCCCAAATTTTTTGGAGCAACAGAAGTCCACCATCCACCTGCTCTAATTGAGGACAATTCCTGAAAATCTGCTTTTGCTTTTCTAAAAGAGGCTTTTGTGTTTTGGCTTGATCTCTTTTAGAAAAGAAGTATTTGAATTGATTCCTCTTTGCTTTGGACACTTGACAACCAGAATTTGTGATTTAAAAATATCCCTCATATGATTCATGGTTCCCATCCATGTAAGCTAGGGATACATATAGTTGTCAAGTCGTTCCGATTTTTGCGGGTTTCGCGATCTTAAGGAGCATCGGTTTTCTTTGCGGGATTGTTTGGAGTATGTTGAGTAGGGGATATTTTTATTTGGGATCATTCACCCCCCCTCTGATCGCCATCTCGGTCTTTCAATTGGTATCAGAGCCGGTTTTGCTCTTTCATAGATCTTGACCGGTCTCAAGAGCCATGGCGACGGACAAGTATTCAACTAAGCCTCCAATTTTTGCTGGAGTTGATTATCCGCTCGAAGGTTCGGATGGAGACATACATCACTGCCCAGGGCTTTTCTTTATGGCAGAAGGTGAAGCACCCGTGATGAGGTTCGGCCGATGAGAACGTCAACGCCGCAAACATGGCTGACGTTGAGGCAAACGCTAAGGCCAAGAACCTCCTCATACAGGACTTAGCCGCGGTGAGTATGATCGCGTCTCTCACCTACGATCGGCTCACGAGATCTGGGTGACCCTCAATGCTTACCATGAGGGCACCACTCGAGATCAAGTCCGTGAGACAGGATCAATTTAAGCGTGACTACAACAAGTTTGAGCGCACGCTGGTGAGAGCCTTGATGAGTGCTTTGCTCGTTTGCAAAGATTCTCGGCAATCTTCGGTCGATGGAGTTGTTCATACACCGATTCGGAGAATGCGAGACATTTTCTTCGAGCACTCGATCTGAGGATTTGGGAGATGAAGGTAACCACCATCACGGACCATACGGACTTGTCGACCTTGACTCTTGACGGGTTGTATTCCCGCCTCAAGACTCATGAGCTCGACATCGCCGCCGCAGACGAAGTCCCAAACGATGGCATTGGTTACCGATCCCACTGGTCTTCCTCTTCGGACCCCTCTTGACTTCTCTTCGGTTTTTCTCTCCCGCTCTTTGCGGCGTAGCGATGACGTTGGAACAATTTCGGAAAGGCGAGCTTGCTCTTGTCGCTCGAAAATTTTCGAACATTTACAAAAGGGTGAGAGATAGAAAGAGGAGTGGCAAGTTCACTTGCTTTGAGTGTGGTGGCCCCAACCACATTCGGCAAACTGCCCCAAGCTGGAGAAGGGCAATAATGAACAAGGCGGTGCGGGCAAGAACGACTACATCAACAAGAACCGCAACAAGAAGCCTCCACTCATGCGAGCGCGCAAGAGAAGAAACACCGCAAGTTCGCCAAGGGCAAGAAGCTCTTTCACTGGCGTCCTTGCCGCGCTCGACGACCTTGACCTCTCCGACACGGAGACATGGAGCGACGAGGACGAGGATGAACCGCAAGAGAAGGTGAAGGGCGGCGATGACTTCTCCTAAGATGTGCTTCATGGCCTCCAATGCCATGGAAGTACCTGACACCGAGCCAGACAAATGACACGGAGGAGGTACCTTCTTATGACCAGCTCCATGATGCTTTTATCAAACTAAGAAAATTTCATTCCAAGTCTAGAGCTAAGTGTTTGGATCTAGAGAAGGAAGTAGGTACCTTATCTCGGAGTTAGCTTCACTTAGATCTTGTTCCTCCGAGACTCGATAGCTGTACTTTGTGTGATGCTTTGCTTGTGGAGTTGGAGAACCTAAGGACTCTACATGATAGTGTGCTTTCGATCTTGAGTCACTTAAGTCGAAGGATGCTAGCACATGTCCAAGAGATTCTATTCCTGTTGATGCTAGTTTTCTTCACACTCACATAAATGCTTCATGTGCTAATTGCCCTAAGCTTCTCGCTGAAATTGATGCCATGAGTTGTCACCTTAGGAAGCTATCTGCTAGAAATGATGAACTTGAAAAGCATGCTTCTAAGGACCCAATCACTCATGTGAGGGCTGTATGCAACTAAAAATGCTTATGATGACTTGGTGCTTGAAAACTCAAAATATGCTAAGGATCTACTAGCTAAGTCACAAAATGGTTGCATCTTTGTGTGTTGGGGTAGCAGAGGACATGAATCAAATTCATGTAGAGCTTAGGAAGAAGCTCAAAGCCCAGTGGGTAGGATTAGAGACTCTCCTTGTGTTTCTTAAGTAGTCCCTCAAGATTGAGGCTGCTCTTTATAGGGAGAGATTTGATCGCTTAGTTCGCTCTTGTCCATCCGGCTCTTCCCCTGCTACTCCTTCCCCTTGCTCTTCTTGTGCCTCACTTTTTCGAGAGTGTCGGTACCTTATGAGCACTCTCGAGAAGTTTGTTGGAGGTAAGAAGAAGCTCAATCTTATCCTAGATCAGTCCAAGATTAGCAGATTCAATCAAGGTCTAGGGTTTGATGCCTTGGAGCATACAGGCGCATCCGCCCCTTGTTGTGCGTGCCTCCAAGAGCGGAGAGATAGTGGTGGCTCCACAGTGAGCACCACCGTTTAGATCCGCAGGATTGTCCACGGGACGTCGACGAGAAGGGTGCTTCTCATGCTTTGCTTCACCCCAAGGCGAAGTATACATGCACCTTCCTCGGAAGGATGGACATATAGCTGATTTACGCTTGACGCGCCAAGATTTCTCGGCGTGGCGTGTCCATGCTCTTAGGGGTATTCGTGGTCATCCCGGACTGCGAGTGCGCCTAAGGCACCTGCAGCTTCTAGACAGATAAACAAGCTAGAGAGTCTCCTGTTTTTGGACAGCGCATGGGGCTTGGTTTTCAGGCTTCTACTTACGTTTTCGCCCCGTAGTCGTCGAGTCAGTCTTTTCCGCCGTCCTCTTGATATTCCTCGTTTTCCCATCGAGGTAGATATCAGCGGCGTGAGTTTGCTTTCTCCCGGAGAGTGCAGGCAGCGGCAGATCGGGATGGTCCGGCCTTTGCACCTCGGCGGACCAACCCGGCTGCTCCCAGGCGCCCTCTTGGAGCGAGTCTGAGTTTGTGAGAGTCGAGTCACGGAGAGGTGCGGATTGCATTCTTCTACTCCGTTGACTGTTTAGTCTCTTGCCTGATTGACTCGATGTTGGGTTCCTAGATCTGCACCGATCTATCACGATGCGAGATATCTGCTTTTCACTCTCTTTGATTCAGTCCGTAGGACGAGGAAGGGGAGGTTTGGATCGTAGACTCATTTGTTCGCCATATGACCGGAGACTCCGTTGGTTTTCTTCCACTGGACCGAGATCCGGTGATGAGGTAATCACCTTTGGGGATGCTGCGTCGGGTAGAGTCATTGCTAAAGGTACCGTCTGCATTAACGATCATTTCATTCTTAAGGGCGTTGCCTTAGTCGTATGGCTGCATTTCAACTTGCTTTCAGTCTCTCGGCTTCTTGATGACGATTTGAGGTCAATTTTAAGAGGAGCTCTTGTAGGATCCTCGATTCTTCTCGGGAGTTTGTTTATGGATTTCTCGTTTTGGGAGAGTCTTTCGTGCTGATTTTTCTTTTCCTCTAGAGACTCTCTCCATTGCCTTATTGCTTCGAGTCCCGTGATCTCTCCTTTTGGCATAGGAGACTTGGTCACATTGGCTTTGATCATTTGACTCGAGTTAGCGGCCGTGATCTCATTCGTGGCCTGCCTAAACTCAAGATGGTCAAAGATGTTGTATGTTCTCCTTGCCGACATGGCAAGATGGTTGCCGCCTCCCATCCTCCAGTCACCCGAGTGATGATGATGCACCAGACAGTGCTACACATGGACACTGTTGGTCGGCTCGAGTGCGATCGGCCAGGTGGGAAGTGGTATATTCTTGTCATTGTCGATGATTTTTCGAGGTACTCTTGGGTGTTTTTCATGGCCTCGAAGGATGAGTGTTTTTCACACTTCGGGTTTGGTCCGTAGGTTGTCTGTTGAGCTCCCGGGTGCCTTACGAGCGATCCGCGGTGACAATGGCACGGAGTTCAAGAACTCCTACTTTAGCGGCTTACGTGAGGAGTTAGGCTTAGAGCATCGCTTCTCCTCTCCATACGTCCCTCAGCAAAATTGCGTAGTGGAAAGGAAGAACAGGACCCTTGTTGAGATGGCCAGGACGATGCTAGATGAGTACAATACTCCTAGGAAGTTTTGGGCTGAGGCTGTAGCTACGGCATGCCATGTTGCCAACAGAGTTTTTCTTAGGGCACACTTGCATTGCACTTCTTATGAGTTGAGATATGGGCGAAAGCCTAGTGTATCTCATTTTCGTGTTTTTGGTTGCAAGTGCTTCTTCTTGAAGTCTGGGAACCTAGATAAGTTCGAGTCACGTTCTGCTGATGGGATCTTTCTGGGTTACTCGACTTACGCCGTAGCTATAGGATTTGGGTCAGAGATTTGGGTAGGATCATAAAGACCTGCGAGGTGACTTTTGATGAGGCTAGCCCCGGTGCTAGACCAGACATTTCAGGCTCTTCTCCTCTTTCCCAGTCTATCTTCTCAGAGGAAGTTGATGACGGAGATGAAGGCGCCTTGCCTGATCCAGTCACCATTCCTGCTCCCGAGGTGCCTCCCATTTCCATATCTCGCACCTCGGGAGATCAGCCTACCCTCGACTCTTCAGCGGCTAGTGGCTCTGTTCCTACTTCTCCCACGCGAGGAGTAGAGGTCACTGCCTCGACCTCCCGCCACATTCAAAGGCTCATCCACCGACTGCATCATTGGAGATCTGTTTGAGCGAGTCACTCGCTCTAAGTCGAATCTGTCCACTTTCTGCCTTCACTCTGCCTTTGTTGCCTCTTTTGAGCCGAAGGATGTTTCTCATGCATTATCTGATGAATCTTGGATTAATGCTATGCACGAGGAACTTGAAAACTTCAAGAGGAACAAAGTTTGGAAGCTTGTCGAGCCCCTTCGGTCACAATATCATTGGGACCAAATGGGTGTTCAAAAACAAGCAGTGAGGATGGGGTTGTAGTTCAAACAAGGCTAGGTTAGTCGCTCGGGGTTTCTCTCAGGTCGAGGGTCTCGACTTCGAGGAGACTTTTGCCCCTGTAGCTAGACTCGAGGCCATCCGGATCCTGCTCGCATTCGCGGCATCCAAGGGCTTCAAGCTTTTTCAAATGGATGTCAAGAGTGCATTCCTCAATGGCTTCATTGAGGAAGAGGTGTATGTCAGACAACCTCCAGGATTTGAGAACCCCAAGTACCCAAACCATGTCTTCAAGCTTTCCAAAGCTTTGTATGGACTTAAGCAAGCTCCACGAGCTTGGTATGAGAGGCTTAAGTCCTACCTCTTGAGTCATGGTTTTCATATGGGTCAAGTGGACAAGACTCTGTTCGTCAGACATTCTGATTCGGATTTTCTCTTAGTCCAAATCTATGTCGACGACATCATTTTTGGTGGTTCCTCGTATTCGCTCGTTACTCAGTTCTCAGATGTGATGAGTACTGAGTTCGAGATGAGCATGATGGGCGAGTTGAGCTACTTCCTTGGCTTCGGTTAAGCGGACTCGGGAGGGTACATTGTTGCATCAAGGCAAGTACAC
This sequence comes from Rhipidocladum racemiflorum, assembly GCA_036346355.1. Taxonomy (NCBI): domain Eukaryota; kingdom Viridiplantae; phylum Streptophyta; class Magnoliopsida; order Poales; family Poaceae; genus Rhipidocladum; species Rhipidocladum racemiflorum. The sequence continues at coordinate 31,892,409 of CM070571.1, forward strand.
TCGAGACCTCCTGAAGCGCTTTGACATGTCTGATGGAAAGCCGATTATGACTCCTATGGCCACCACTGCTGTCCTCGAGCCTGACGAGGATGGTGAGCCAGTTGATCAGAAGGAGTTCCGGAGCATGATCGGCTCCCTGTTGTATCTCAACGCCTCGAGACTGACATACATTTCTCTGTATGTCTTTGTGCTCAGTTTCGAGGCTTCTCCCGCGTCTCTCACCGTCGAGCGGTGAAGCGCATCTTCAGTACCTTCGAGCTACCATTGACTATGGTATCTGGTACTCTTCTTCCTCCTGTCTATCTCTCGAGAGCCTTCTCCGATGCAGACTTCGCCGGTGTAGGATAGATAGGAAGAGCACTTCTCCGCACTTGCCAATTCATTGGCACTTCTCTTGTCTCTTGGTCGCCTAGGAAGCATCCGGTGTTGCACATCCACCGAGGCCGAGTATGTTCTTGCAGCCGATTCTTTGTAGCTGTGTTCTCTGGATGAGATCGACCTTGCGGGACTTTGGGTTAGTAGCAGATTGTGTTCCACTTTTACGTGATAACACGTCGCCATTCACATTGCTAAGAACCCAAAGTGCAACACTCTCGGACCAAGCACATTGACATTCGCTATCACTTCCTTAGAGACCATGTGGAGAAGGGTGATATAGTGCTCGATTTGTGGAGTGTGACCACCCGGTTGGCTGACATTTTCACCAAGCCTTTGGATAGCTCCAGGTTTGTTTCCCTGAGAGGAGAGCTTGGGATTATGAGCCCATATGGCATATCTTGAGGGGGAGCTGGCTTGTATTATATGTTCGTATGTATATTCAGCCTTCCTTTCTCTTTCTGGGTATCTTTGGGATGGTTTTCATTTGGTTGAGACCACTTCACCTAGACTTCTGGCATGCCTCGGCATGGACCTCTCACCTTATGCTTTAGGGTGCTATTCCTCTCTTATTCTCGGTTGAGCTCACTCACAGTCTTTTAGGTCTAGCAGGTGTTGGGCCCCCTGGGTAGGACAGGGTGCATGTTTGCTCCTGGGTTGGAGTTGGTGAAGTAGCTTTCCTATATAAGTCATATGGGGAAGGTGAGAGCGAGTCTGAGTGTTAGTGTTTCTCTTCATGTTATCTTTGCTCCTAGACTACCCATGTGTCAGTTGCTTGATTCCTTCTCATCATTTCTGTCTTTCTGGTTTCAGTTGAGTTCAATTCATCCTTTTGAATCTAAAATTGCTAATAACTCAACTTCAATCAGATTTTGTGCTTAATCGACTCACTTGTTGAGGGGGAGCTTGGAATTGATGCTTTTGCATTGCATATAGACTTGTTTTTCATTTCTGAGCTTTGTCTATTATGCAATTGATAAAATTGAGATATGTTGCACCTAGCCACTTTTACGAAGATATTTGCTAATCTAGGTCATATCCAATTTGGTATATCATGTGAAACTAGCCAACATTTTAAAATTGAGCTTTCTGAAAAATTGATGAAACATGGCTTTTACTTGCTATACTTCTTCACTAGATGCTTATGCCATGCTTATTGAAATAGTGGGTTTCTACTAGAGTCCCTAGAGCAACTTGGGTTAGCTACATTGTTTCATTCTAGAATCCTCAATAATGCTCATGAATCTAAGTGCAGAAAATATAAATTGACTCTTTTGTGCTAAAATTGAACTCAACACTATTCATTCACGAGGACCGCTTCCCATTGCACTTGGGATGAACTTGGAATGAAGTGTGTATGACCAAAACCACTCTTTTAAGCTTCTTGCTTGAGATGGTTGCTAATGGCTTGAGTCAATACACCGAAAAATGCAAAAATAACTAGAGGAAGAGAGTGATGCCTAGGAGACCTATGTCGATGGCTCCTAGTCGAGGTTGTGTTTCTCTAGGATAAACTCTCTAAACCCTGAAAGGTTTGTGGAGGAGAGTGAAGCTTAGGAGGCCTTTGTCGATGGCTCCTAGTCGAGGATGTGCTTCACTAAGCCTAACTCTCTCATACCGCTTTATGAGCTTTAATCTAAAAATTTGCATTTAAAGAGATGATTGAGCATGAGGCTTCTCTTATGGACTTGTAGTTTCCCAAAGTGTTGACTAGGTTGAACTCTAATATATCCATTTGCTCGTTTGGTTGGCTTTGCTTCTAGTATTGAAGTTATGCTAAGTGTTGCTATTGTTGAAATCATACCAAAGTATTATAACTTCTTTTGAGCTAGTTAGCAAAAATTGAAATATGCCATTGGATATGACTTAGGATGACATAATCTGAACTTGAGTAGCTTGGTGTCATACTTTGTCTAAGTGGTCACTTGCATAATCCTCAAAGCTCTTCTAGGTTGCATTTCATGCAAAAATTGTTCTCTTGATGCCTATATTGCCAAAAGGGGGAGAAAACGTAGAAAAGACATCTTAGAGAATTAAAAAAAATGCTTTCTTATGATCATGTTGAACAATTGTCCTTGCATTTGGATCATGAGTAATATTGAGCTTTTTGAGAGATTTCTTGGTTTTTGGAGCTTTTGTTGAAAAATTGTCCTTTCAAGTGTTGAGCTCTAAAAATCTTCTCATCTATTTGGTCATGAGCTTTCTTTCTCTTTTTATTGGACCAAATATGATTTTTGCAATCAAATTGCTTTTTTTTCCTTTGTTTACAAACTCAAATTTATGCCTTTTGTGTGGTTTGTCAATATACTCATCAAGGGGGAGATTGAAGGACCATGTGGAGGTCCATCCATGTTTGTGATGAGTATTTGACTTTATTTGAGCAAGGTGTGCTCAGGCTTGAGTTTGATTTGACTCGGAATTGCATGTTTCAATTAATGATAATTGTGGACTAACATGCAGGAAGAAAAGGTATGTGCATTGTGGTATGTGCAAAATGGTTTGTTCCTTGTGGTACAGGTTCCTGAGGCAGCTATGGTCGTTGGTGAGTACCGGGACTAGGTTGGGAGAACCGAGGTCCAGAGCGGTCGAGGATGCCGACGAGATGGTTGGGCTCAAACCAGGTTCACTTGGACGTCATTGAAATGGACTTGAGGTGGCTCAAGGTTTCCGGTTCGGGTTGGAGGCTCGAAGAGGAGGAAGCGAGCGGTCAAGTCCGGCGGATGAAGGCCCGTTGCATCGGGTTGATCGGGTTTTGTTTAAAACCCATGTATGGCCAATGTGGCCCATGTAAAGCCCATGTGTGGGTTGAAATGAGAGGTTAATCCTAGCCCTTGGTGGAGTGCCCTAGGGTTTGGGACTCATCCAAGGGTGGTAGGTGGCCCTAGAGTAGTATAAATAGAGGGGAGGGTGTCCTCCTCACTTGAAGGTTTGAGTTGCTCCTTTGAGCTTTGCCCACATGAAGTGAGGCTTTGTAAACCTTCCAACCAGAAAATACAAAGATTTTCTTTACATTTTTGTGAATTTAAATTCCGCATTTACATTATGTCTTTACTTTACGCAATTTAAATTCAGCATTTACTTTCCCGCATGTAAATTCTACTTAATTTACTTTCTCGCAATTTGGATTTGCTCCTCTCCTTCTAAATGCTGTTGATCAAGGAGGTCTTGAGGGTGCTCATTTGGTTTTACATCTTTCTTGCACCCTAGGATAGACTAGAGATCAAGTTTCTATCAAGATTGCAAATCTGTCCTGAACTTGTTCTTCGCGCAGCAGTCAATCTTTGATTTTTAGAAAAATATAGAAAAATCTTTCTTGATTGATTCTTGTTGGAGAAGGTGCTTGACTCATATACCCATCTGTGGAAAAATTTTGGAGTCCTCTGGATGCACCATTTGGGAGCTGTGAGGTGAAAACCGAGCCCCAAATTTCCTGATTGAAAATCCTGACTGTTCGTAGTTCTTGATTTTTCCTGATTTTTGTAGAAGGATTTTGGTGGTGATTTTTGGTGGAGTGCTTCACGACTCAACAGCTCACAGGATGAAAAATTCCCAAATTTTTTGGAGCAACAGAAGTCCACCATCCACCTGCTCTAATTGAGGACAATTCCTGAAAATCTGCTTTTGCTTTTCTAAAAGAGGCTTTTGTGTTTTGGCTTGATCTCTTTTAGAAAAGAAGTATTTGAATTGATTCCTCTTTGCTTTGGACACTTGACAACCAGAATTTGTGATTTAAAAATATCCCTCATATGATTCATGGTTCCCATCCATGTAAGCTAGGGATACATATAGTTGTCAAGTCGTTCCGATTTTTGCGGGTTTCGCGATTTTAAGGAGCATCGGTTTTCTTTGCGGGATTGTTTGGAGTACGTTGAGTAGGGGATATTTTTATTTGGGATCATTCACCCCCCCTCTGATCGCCATCTCGGTCTTTCAATCTCCAATTTCACATTTTATAATGTTTTGACCTTCCTTAGTATCACAACCAGCCCTACGTATGTCGAGGAGGCCGCATCATGAACCCATAAGATATTGACATAACATATTATTATTGGACAATGGTGAGCCCACGACTTATAAAGAAGCGATGATGGACCCAAACTCCGAAAAATGGCTTGGAGCCATGAGATCCAAAATTCAATCCATGCATGACCATCAAGTTTGGAACTTGGTGGATCCTCCTCATGGTGTAAAAACCATTGAGTGCAAATGGGTTTTCAAAAAGAAAATAGACATGGATGGAAATGTTCAGATATATAAGGCACGGTTGGTGGTAAAGGGTTTCAAACAAGTTCAAGGAATTGACTATGATGAAACTTTCCCACCGGTAGCCATGCTTAAGTCTGTTCGAATCATTTTAGCTATTGCTGCATATTTCGATTATGAAATTTGGCAGATGGACGTCAAAACAGCTTTCCTTAATGGGAATCTTTCTGAGGATGTATACATGATACAACCTGAAGGTTTTATCGATCCTAAAAATGCTGAAAAGGTATGCAAGCTTCAAAGATCCATTTATGGGTTGAAGAAAGCATCTCGGAGTTGGAACATTCGTTTTGACGAAGTAGTCAAGGATTTGACTTCATCAAAAACGAAGAAGAGCCTTGTGTTTACAAGAAGGCTAGTGGGAGCGCACTTGTATTTCTGATCTTGTATGTGGATGATATATTATTGATCGGGAATGATATTCCTATGCTTGAAGATGTTAAGACTTCGTTAAAAAGGAGTTTCTCAATGAAGGATTTGGGAGAAGCATGTTATATCTTGGGCATAAAGATCTATAGAGATAGATCAAAAAGGTTGATTGGATTAAGCCAAAAAACGTACATTGGCAAGGTATTGAAGAGGTTCAATATGCATGAATCCAAGAGAGGATTCATGCCAATGTCACATGGCATTAGTCTAAGCAACAATCAGTGTCCTTCGACAACTGATGAGCGAGACAGGATGAGCAAGATTCCATATGCTTCGGCTATTGGGTCTATTATGTATGCCATGATCTGTACACGCCTAGATGTCTCATATGCTCTAAGTGTCACGAGCAGATACCAAGTGGATCCCGGTGATGGTCATTGGACAGCCGTGAAAAACATCCTGAAGTACTTGAGAAGAACTAAGGATATGTTCCTAGTTTTTGGAGGTGAGGAAGAACTGGTTGTAAAGGGTTACACCGATGCAAGCTTCCAAACTGACAAAGATGATTTCTGATTGCAATCCGGGTTTGTGTTTACATTAAATAGAGGAGCGGTAAGCTGGAAGAGTTCCAAGCAAGACACGGTGGCTGACTCTACGACAGAAGCGGAGTACATTGCGGCATCAGAGGCCGCAAAGGAAGCTGTGTGGTTAAAGAAGTTCATCTCAGAACTTGGTGTGGTTGCTAGTGCCTCTAATCCAATGGACCTCTATTATGATAATAGTGGCGCTATTGCACAAGCAAAAGAGTCTAAATCACATCAGAAGTTCAAACACATACTCCGGCGCTTTCACCTTATTCACGAGATTGTGAATAGAGGTGACGTGAAGATATGCAAAGTGCACACGGAAGCTAATGTGGCTGATCCGTTAAGGAAGCCTCTTCCACAGCCTAAGCATGAGGCGCACACAAGGTCTATTGGTATTAGATGCTTAATAGACTGACTCAAGTGCAAGTGGGAGATTGTTAGTGTTATGCCCTTGAGGCAGTCATATAGATGACTGTAACATGACTATGTTTATGAATAATAATATGATTATTGGTCCAATGAATGTATATCATTATATTGATCAACAAGTATGTGACTTGCTTATGAAACTCTTTATTTATTGATATAATTCTGTAAGTATCTCTGATCGGATATCATCGTAGTGGACGACGATGAATAGATCAACACAAGTACTGATCGATGATCATGTTTCATAGATCATGGGATATGGAGATATCATCAATACATTGTGAACACATGTTGAAGAACATGGGTTAGGTAGATCCACAATGAGACACTGCGAGAATGTTACATTCTTATGTGTCATCAGTGTATCTCATACATAGTAGATGTATGATCCTTAGACCTGATATTGTCATATTTTCTACATGTGTAATAGTTTACCTTGGGGTTACCAAACACTATTTCCTAACCGGATAGTTATAAAGGTAGTTTTCATGTTCACTATGAAACATGCAGAGGGAAGTGAGCGATCAAGATGTGATTTGCCACTCCGGTGTAATGGAGATATATGTCTAGGCCACTCTTGTGATATTATTAAGGAAGTGCATGGCCATGCCGTGATTGAGGAGTCAATCACAACTTATTAATATATCACGGATACGAGAGAGGATTGAACTGTCAAAGGATGACATGCTTCTCGCCTTGAGTTCGATCTTCATATAGTTTGGCAAAGTGATTATTACATCAGTACTTTGATCATATGCGTTTGGGAGTTGGCATGCTCTGCAAGGAGCCGCTACCAACTATTGGATTAGAAAAGGTTTTTCGAATCAATGTCCAAATGCACATGAACCTACAGGGTCACACACTTAACGGGCTGGGACGCATTAATTCGGATTGGATCTGTAATTAATGGACCTCGTGGGTTTAACACTATGATGAGCCCTGGCTTAGGGTTTCGTCGCGTGGCTATATAAGGATAGGAGAAGGGTGGGCGTCATACATCTCTGTCGTCCAGAACCCTAGCCTCCACCTCTCGCCGCTGCCCGGCGACACGCAGTGCTTGCAGCCGACGCGCCACGTTCCATCCAGGCGTGTGGACTGCTGTGGTGACGCTGCTGCTACTGCGGCGTGGAGAGGATGATCCGTAGCGAGGACGATCCGAGGCGAGGACAATCCGCAGCGAGGACGATCCGAGGCGAGGACAATCCACGCTGAGCACGATCCACTACATCAATGCGCGAAGCATTCCACAACTACGCGTCTAGTGGTAATTGATCTATGATCCCCTTCTTGCGAGTAGCTTTTCTGATTTTGCGGTAGAAATTTTAATTTGTGCTAGAGTAGCATACCGCGTTCCCCAACAGTGTATATATATATGCTCTCTCAATCACAATTTACAAAAGTCAAATTGTCTAGTTGATACACACACAACCACAAACAAGCTCAGACTAACAGTACATGATATCTAATGCTAGGCATCCCTAGTTCACAACCAAATGCATCATGAATGGCATCAAACAGATGCTTATGACATAAATAACCTTAATACACTCTCCTCTGACTTGAACCTAAGTATATAAAACATTAGTCAAACATCATTCTCTAATTTCAGGATGCAAATATAATCAATCCCATCATACTTTGAAGTTGAAATCAAAAGTAAGGTCAACGCAACGAAGTGAACTCACTTCCAAACCACAACTCTATGCATTCAGCATCAGTACACTAAATCCCAGTGTGATACCATATCAAAAACCTTCTAGGCATTTCGACAAACACCTGATGAGAAAGCACAATTCCCATCCAACCTAGGGCTAGCTTTCATCCCCAAGCTCAAACCTAGGAACCCTAACCTCCAATGCAAGCAATCTGAGCTCCCCAGCCAGAGAAGCACCCAAACACAACCCTAGAGCCTCACCTCACTTACCACACGGCCGAGGAGGGCGAGGGGGCTGCTGCTCCGGTGGAAGAGGAGGGGTAGGGCGTCGTCTCGGGGAGGGAAGGTGGTGCCGGCGGCCGGGCTGGGGAGGACGCGGCGCGGCGTCAGCTCGGGTCAGAGACGGGGAGGATGCGGTGCGCCGGCATCGGCTCGGGCCGGAGACGGGGAGGGCGCGGCACACCGGCGTCTGCTCAGCGGGGAACGGGGAGGGCAACACCGTCGGTTCTGGGGCTGGGGAGGCGACGCCGTCGGCCGGGCGGGACAGGAGTGAGGGGTGGCACCGGGCTTTGGGGAAGCCGGCCGATCGGGATGGGGAAGGACGTCGGGTTCGTGGGGGGGGGGAGGCGTCGGCTATGTTGGCTGGAGAGCCAACCGAAAAAGAGAGATGGGGAGGGAGTGAAGAGAGAGAGAGAGAGAGAGAGAGAGAGAGAGATTAGGGGGAGGGGTTCTTTTTTTATAAGGAGAAGTGACTTCACTCCACCTACTCTTTGACCCCCACCAACCACAAGCAGAGCAACCAAATACCCAGACCAAGAAGCCCTAAAACTGGGATGACCACTCGCGGCATTACAACACTGAGTGAGAGATATTTATAAGCGCCTTCATGATGACAAAATCATAAAATGCTTCCAAGCCATGAAGAAACGTAGAATGCCATTGCCTCGTACTCGTACTACTTAATGCTAGTGCTTAGTGGTATGTTGCATTCTTTTCTCAATGCTTATAACTATTAACAAATCATAATTTATGATTAAATTACTAACTTTGCTAATTTTGATGTATAGGTAGCTATCTACACATATTTATGGATTTTTGGGAACACACTAACCATTATGGTATTATCGAGGTACTACCTTCATTGTATTTCACATTTTCATTATGTTTCTCTTCTAATTGTGTGTGCTTTTCGAAATGATTGTACTTTGTTTGATTTATTTTTCTTATTTTAGTATTGTATCACTATCAGATTAGCACTCCCTAAATTTATATCCTGGGTCCGTCACTAGATGGAAAAAGTGTGGATGCGTACAAATTACAATTTAAAGAGATGAATGTGTGCTAAAGCGTATAGATTAATAATTTGAATCATTTGTATCCAAGGAACTCAAAATTAAATTATGGGTCTCACTGGCTTTGTTTCACAAATCACAAGGGAGAGACTAGCGAGGACCAGCGATGGTTTCCCTTGTCCGGTGGTTTATTTTTCCGAGACGATCGAGGAAGTGGTGGACTCGTTTGCTGGGACAATCCAAATTGAGGTGGAAAATTCAATTGGAATTTATTTCTATTTTATATTTATTTTATTTTTTTTCAAAAATAATCGATGAAAAAAATATTATAAAAATGGGTTCCCGTCGCTCGAATATGGGACGATCGCCCCATATTAGGACGATAGGGACCTGCATGCAAAAAACGCAATTGAGAAAATGGACACATGAAGGAGTGGATTTTTCAACATTTTTTGCATCCAAGTACCTATCGCCTCAATATGGGCGATCACCCCAAATTTGGATGATGGGTGTCTATTTTTATACAAAAAAATTCTGTGAATTATTTTTGAAAAAAATATTTAGAATAAATATTAAATAAAAAAATTCAATTGTCTAGAATGTTCTGCGGCCGCAGTGTTAATTTAGGCCTTCTCAGTAGGCCTCCACGTAAAGCCCGTCAAAAGTAGGCCTAGTGCAGTAGTACTTTGGGCCCAGATTGATCAGCTGACCCAAATTGCTGATGAGTACTGTAAGCACGATCCGATTCCGACCAAGGTAATTATGTAAGGCCACCTCCAACAGATGCCCCAAACACTTCTGTAGCGTAAAAAATGAGTAACGAGCTGTGAAAAGGGATCTGGGAGCTGCTCCAACAGATGCCCGAAAACTATCTGTATTTTTAGGGAAGGGAGAGAGAAACCCGAAATCTCCAGATTCTCGCTCCCTTCCCCAATCCATTCCTCATCCGCTCGCACGCACCGGTCGATCCTTCCCGCGACAAGGCTGAACGGCGAGGGGGCCAGCGCCTGGACGAGGTGAGCGGTCACAGCATCTGTTGAGGAGGGGAGCCTGAGCTCCGCCGCTCGGTCCGGCGCCGTCGAGGAGTGTAGCAGCCGCTGCGTCCCCGCCGAAGAGATCCACGCTAGGAGTGGCCAGGAGGTCGTCAAGGGCGGCATCGAGGTACGTCTCTCTCCACGCTGTCGAGGCTCATTCGTGCGGTTGTTGATTTTCGTCCGGGGGTTGGGGTTCTTGCGGTTCTTTGGGAATGAGGTTTGGCTCTTGGTTGGGGTTTAACATCTTGTGGAAACTGGGGAGATTTGGGCTTGAGTTGATTCTTGGGTTCGTTTTGCAGGCCAAGGTCGCGGATCTGCAGGAGATTAACGAGCAGTACGTGTAATCCCATAAAAAAAATTTAGATTTAGTTTGCGTAGTGGTTCACATCTGACAATTAACGAGCATTATCAGGAGTGGTGTTCTGGATCCTGGCTGATTCCACCAAAGTTTAATCAAACCATATTGTTCCCGTCATCCTTTTGGCGTAGATTTAGCTTAGTGCGTAGTTAGTTCACATCTGACACTAGATTATTCCTTTGCTTTGATTTATCATGTACGCAGTAGATTTAGCTGCCAAACTATTCATTGTCAGCCATTTTTGCAAGGTTGCTCATCCTAATAATTGTATGGACCTCAAAATCCACATTCCTGTATGCCTTCGATATGTCTGGATTGAAAGACTTCTCAAGAAGCTTGAGATATTTGCTTAGGGCAACATTTAATTCCTTTTGACAGCCTTCAAGTTGGCTTAATGGTGCCATTTCGTTCAGCTTGGCTTTCAGCTCTGCAAGGATGCATGAATGGTCAGCACTTCCCATGGAGTCTGTATTCATCATCTGCATCTTTGCAATTGCTCGCTTCAACTTCATTCACTATCGATCAATAGCCTCATGAGTCTTAGCGAGAAGATAATGCACGCTTTTCAATAACTCGGTCAAATGCCTCTCTTAGACTCAAGTTCCATTGTATGATTGTAATGCACCCAACTAAGCAAAGACAATTTTCGCCATCGCTCGTACATGTCGAAAACCACCCAACTATGTTTGCCCTGAACCATAGTGATAATGCACTTTCTCGATGTTGGTCGTAGCTCCATGTTTGGACATTGTCCACAGGTAGCATTTCAGTGAACTGATATAAATCTAGTCTCACTCTGTAGTTTCACTCTAGTCTCATGCTATGCCGTAGTATACAAAAAATGGGAAAAAGAATATTGGCTATGACAAAGTAAATTGGAGACCTCACAAAGCAACCAATTGTCCAACTGCTTCAAACCACTCATATAAATCTAGTCTCACTCTGTAATTTCACTCTAGTCTCATGCTATGCCATAGTATACAAAAATGGGAAAAAGAATATTGGCTATGACAAAGTAGCATACCTAGTCCAAGATGTATTTTCTTATTATACTGTGTTCCTGTTACTAACTGCAGAACCAACAATCTTTAGTTTATGCATACCTGTTGTACATGTAGATGGACAAGAATGAAGAGAAACTGAGCAAAGGCTTGGCATGGACAGTAAAACAAATAGAGAGCATCGCATTGGACCTTAACAAAATTGTAGAAGACAATTTTAGTATTGGCACATCTCAATGTGCCAATGAACTCAATAGCGTTTTGATGGACATTGAAACTATAACTCGCAGCTTAGAGCAAGTTGCCATACAATCACATGAACTGATGCAAAAAGATGAAGTAGAGCTTGCAGAGGATGTAGACCCTGAGTTGTGTCTTCCCTATGACTACCAGAGTGATGACGAGGATAAACGTGATGACAGGCAGTATTGTGAAGATGAGGGTATCGAAATTGATAGTGATGATTCGGGATGGTTTTAGTCTTGTATTAATGTTAAGACTTGTTATGTATGATGTAATGTTGCTAAGACTGGTTTAGACTTGTTATGTATGATGTAATGTTGCTAAGACTGGTTAAGACTTGTTAAGATATTGTAATGATGTTTGTTAACTTGTTAAGATATTGTAATGTTGTTTGTTAACTTGTGAAATTTTGTTGTTGTCAAAATAGAAATTATGGATGGCTTCGATATAAATCTGTTGAGTGAGGGAGGGGATGCACTCCGTGATTGGGATGGTTCTGAACCTTCTCCACAGGAAAGTCCAATTGGTTCACAACCATCACGAGTACTTACGGATAGTCCCCAAATAAAAGCAAACAATAGAAGATCAAAAAATTTCTCTGAGGAAGAAGACAATTTGTTGGTCTCCGCATGGCTTAATGTTAGTATTGATGCAATACAAGGGAACCAACAATCCCGTGCCACTTATTGGAGAAGAATTCATGACTACTTCCACGAGTACAAGACTTTCACCTCGGATCGCTCACAGGCTTCACTTACACATCGATGGTCTGTTATTCAAGAAGCAGTGAACAAGTTTTGTGGGTGTCATGATCGGATTGAGCGTCGAAATCAAAGCGGGTTAAGCGAAGCAGACAAGGTTAGTCCATAATCTATGTACCTTTCCTATTTGTAGATGGTGTTCTCATAGATATTGTTTGTGTGGTTGTACAGATTATGCAAGCTAAAACTTTGTATCATGAGGAAGAAAGGCGATCGTTCGCATTCTTACATTGCTGGAATACTTTGCAATACCATCCTAAGTGGTGTGCTCGGTTATCTCAGAAGAAGCAAAAGACATCTAGTAGCGGAAGTCCGGGATCTTCCAGTCCTGTTAGCACAAATGCAATTCATCTTGATGAGGACCATCCTAATGCAGAAAATGATCACTTAAGTAGACCAATTGGACATAAGGCGGCGAAGAACGATTACGTCGAGGTAAAGAAGTTGCTCCAACAACTAATCTTTACATGGAAGCATTAGAAAATTTAAGAAAGGAAAAGAGGGAACTTGAGATTATAAAAGAGAGGAAGAAAGATGAGCGATATGAGCGACTGTATGCACAAGAACAAGCGAAGATTGAGCAAGAAAAGTCAAAATTGAGCAAGAAAAAGAGAAGATTGAGCAAGAAAAAGAGAGGCTTGAATTCAAGAAAAATGAACTTGAATTCAAGAAAATGGTCGAGGAGGAGAGAATTATGGGCATTGATCTAAGTCAGCCGAGACACAAAAACAATATTACACGAGCTTGCGTAGCGACATAATAGCTAGAAGATGTAATAGGTCGAGGTTGAACCAAGGTTGTTTGTTTTGCTTAAGAACTTTGTATCGCTTTGTCCTCATTCCTTAGGTTACGGACTTACATATTGCAATGCAATCTTGGTTGATGGTTGATTTGAAATCACGGATTCTTGTTTTGCAATAGATGAATGACTGAATACATAGATGAATGACTGAATACATTACAACAAATAGAATTACACCCTCCATAACGTTGCCATAAGTGCTCCACTAGATCGCTTTTGTAGCTGGTGGTGAGTTTCCCTATTCGAATGGAATGATGAGTTTGAATAAACTCAAAGAGTTCAGCGTATGCTCGTGTGACATCGAAATCAAGCTTCTCCCATTCCTTCGTAATTATAGTCAAGTGGTCCTCCGTCTCGCTCATCTTCAACTATCATGTTATGCATGATGACACAAGCTGTCATGATATCTCTTAGTGTTTGTTGATCCCAGAAACATGCTGGACCTCGAACAATTGCAAATCGAGATTGCAGAACTCCAAAGGCTCGTTCCACGTCCTTCCTAGCTGCCTCTTGAGCTTGGGAGAAATATTTCTTCTTATTCCCGTGAGGAGCTGGTATTGTCTTCACAAATGTTGCCCATTCAGGATATATCCCATCTGCAAGATAGTACCCCATTGTGTAATTGTGACCGTTGATAGTGTAATTCACTTCCGGCGCTTGTCCTTCAGCTAGCTTTGCGAAGAGAGGGGAACGGTGAAGAACATTAATATCATTGTGAGATCCTGGTAAACCAAAAAAGGCATGCCAAATCCATAGATCTTGTGAAGCAACGGCTTCTAGAATTATTGTTGGCTTATGTACATGCCCAGTATACAAGCCTTGCCATGCTGTAGGACAATTTTTCCACCTCCAATGCATGCAATCTATGCTTCCTAGCATTCCAGGAAAACCTCTTTCTTCACCGATTGCAAGTAATCTAGCAGTATCATTCTCATTTGGAGATCTCAAATACTCATCTCCAAAGAGGACAATAATAGCTCGCACAAACCTTTTAAGACTCTCTATGGCAGTACTTTCTGCAATCCGTAGACAATCATCAATAGCATCTGCCGGTATTCCATAAGCTATCATCCGGAATGCTGCAGTTACCTTCTGTAAAGAAGATAACCCAATAGTTCCGGCACAATTCCTTTTCTGAACAAAATAATCATCATGGGTTTCTACAGCATGCAATATGCGAAGAAATAGGTAACGACTCATTCTAAACCTGCGCCGAAAAGAAGAATGAGCTATAGAAAAGATAATCAATAAAAAATACAAACAATTGAAATATTTCTCTTCATAAACCTCCGCCGAAAGAAAGTTGGGCCGTAGACCGGAGGATCCGCAAAATAGTCTCGGTATAGCCTGGCATGCCCTTCCTCTCTATTGCGATGTATGTATTGATGGCCAACAATAAAACCCCCATGGCGTCGAGCACTGACACACTTATCTTGCTGCTGTGCTAGATATGCTACTGTAAGAAGAGATTCATCGTCGTCATCCGACGATGAGTCTTCGGAGAGGAAATGCTGAACTAAGTTCTGACGACTCATTGAGATATACTAGATAATGAACATTCAGATATGGGGCAAGGATTGGAAGTGTAAATGGTTGTGTATATATAGCCTAAAAATATAGCCGTTACAATATAGCCGTTACGATATAGCCGTTACGATGACCGAGGGAATGAAATTTTTTAAATTCCTGCAATTAAAAATAGTCGGTCAAATTTTTTCCGCTAAAAATTAAACGTGGCTCATATGACGGTTATGAAATATCATTATAATATAGGAGTGACAAAATAGAGAATGAGATTTGAGGAATGCTGTTGGAGAGGAAAGAGATATAGGGAAGGAATCTTTATAGGGAATAGGATATAGGGAATGAAATTTGAGAAATGCTGTTGGAGATGGCCTTAGGAAGTCCAAACCAACCAACCCCTCGTACAACCAGTCGAGTCTTCGGCTGCTTGCCTCCGCTCCTCTTAAATTTGTGTTTGTTTAATTTGGTCTTTGGAGGAGAAGGCTGTGAGTGGAAGAAGCTAAATTTGGCCTGGAGTGAAGGTGGAAGAGACTTGATGAAAGGGATGGCAATTTTTGTAAATAAGATCAAGTTGCAAGTCTGGGAAGTGGGATTTTCGGAAGCTCAGTAGGTAGAAGCATCGTTTTCCTTGCTTCTCTCGTGTAGTCTGAAATTGGTGGAGCTTCTCCTCTAAATTTGAAAAATTAGTGTTTGTTTTGGCTTGTGACTTATGAAGGCCTAGAAGCCAAATAAACCTAAGCAGAAGCCTAAACAAACACAGCCTTAATCCGATCGATCGATAGGATCACCACGGATCCGAGAAGAGCATCCAGCGCCTCCCCTGGTCGCCTCGTCTTCTTTCTTCCCCCGACAAAATCTTGTCGCTACCTGGCCTGCTTCGTCTTGATCCGGTGTGTGGTGCAATGTGCGATTTTTTTTCCTTTTTTTTTTTTTTGATTTTTTCGGGGCGCGATTTGGCGATGTCGCGGCGGGGTTTCCATTCCCATGTGCGCTCCAACTATGGTCTTGTTTGCTCTTTCTTTCCTCTTTGCGGCGTTTTGTGTGTTCGATTAAACGCTCCAAGTGCGCTTCTTTTGAGAATTTACGGGAGGTTTTTCTTGGATTGAACCCTAGCTTCTTGTATTTCGCCGCCCATCCCGTGTGATTTTCTTCTTGTCATTTCTGCTTGATCCTTTTGTGGTACATACTTGGATGCCCTGAAGCATGAAGTTATTTCTTAAATCAAGTCCTAACTTGAGCCTGATTTTCTTCGCAGGTCGAAAGCTTTTATCTGAATCGCCTGGTCACCAAGGTAATTAAATTTTCTTTTCCCACTTTTTAGGTGACGCGATGCGATTTATCATTTATATGCCCTAGCATTTGGCAATTGGAGTGAGATGCATACCTGGATCTTTTAGCTACGCCTGGGCGATTATTCTTATCAGTTATCACAACATGTACCGTTACAAAATCTGTAATCCCGAACTTGCATGTAGTTTCTCTTCTCTTGTAGATTTCCGGTTGTTTGCTGTTTTTTTGGGGAGATTTGATTATTTGATGTGCGATGATTTGCCACGACTTATCTCATTGACATGTGGCACTTAGACTCAAATGTCAGTGAGACATGACTAAACTCAAATGTCAGTGAGACATGATGTGGCAAATTATTAAATGCACATTAACTTTGTGGTAAATAATCAATTATTCCTTTTTTGTGGCATCAGTGATTTGGGGGAATCCTTTGCTGGGGGAAAACAGTCCAAAATGTAATCTGTTTTGCGTGTTGTACTGTTGCAGCATTGTGGTCTTGCGTTGGTGTTTGGTTGGGACTTGGTGTTGGGAAATAAGGGTAGCAAGGCTGAAGCAAATTCAAAAATTTTGATCTACCCAAACCCAGAAAATTTTCTGCATATGATCTAAAATTACAGATTAGGGTTTTAGCGTTACCACTAGACGCCCAGGTACGACTTCTCAGCAGCGGGAGAAGAGCGTGTCAGATTGCGTTAGCACATCGAGACAGTAGCAGCCTCATCCCATGAGTATCCACATGAACCGGAAGAAGAGCCCGCACACCGATCTATCCAATAATATATTCACCAACACGTTATTCATATAATTGTGTTTATATCGCATATCCATGATCCACAAAGCATGATCATCACATAATCATATATCTATCTTTGTAAAGAAAACAATTGATGTTTCAACCAATTAAACGACAAGGGACAATTTATAATAATACTACAAACGTGTTACGGAGTCTCACGATCAAGTCATATACTTGATAGTCTATAGCATGTTATTTACTAAAGGAACATAAAAAATAAACACATTAATCATTTGTATGATGGGCCACTAGGGCTTATCTCCAACACTTGGGACACTAGTTGTAACTTTAAAACGAAGTTGGGTGATTTTTCAAGTAATGCATGGCGGGGCACTGCGATGTTGTGTTTCTTCACTCTTCGATATAAACACAAACTTGAGGATGACGTTTAGTCGTTACCTTTAGGTGCAGCTGTCTTGACTTTGTAGGTAGTTTAAAAATTTGCTGGTGTGTTGTGTAACTCTTGTTGCATGAGAGCTGCAATTTGAATGATGAGTGCTTTCTGAGATATTTGACGTTTGGGGCAGCTTTGCAATTACCTCTGGTGGATCACATTTTTAGCTATCAGATGCAGCAGCGATTACTAAGCAAATATGGAAATTATGGTATCATCATTTGTTTTTGCAGTGTACATCATATTCATCATTTGTGCTTTTCCTTTGTTATTAGAAAGCCCATCTGTTAGTCATATTGGCATTGGACTATTGGTTGCTCGAAGATTATGTTTGCTGCTATGACTGCCCTATGCAGCAAACCTTTATGTATCACCCATGGACAAAGTATCGAAACAAAATTTCGCAACAAATTGGTATTTCCTGAATTATATCATCCTGTTGATCTAAGCAGAAACCGAAGTCGAACCCTAGAGAATTGAGTAAATCAATATTCTTTTGGCCCTTATTTTTTAACTAGGCTAATCTAGGGCAGGAAACAAGCTGATCTTGGCTCTTGAGCGAGCCTTATATGCTTGCCTGTTCAGTATATCAAGATCAGATTGAACTTGACTTAAGGACAATCAAGCTTGGCTCAAATAAGCAATATTAAGCTAATTGATGATAATATGCAAATGAGCACCCACTATTAGAGGGTGATCATGCAAGCAGGTAGTCAACATTGGTTTAAATTTATTGCTGAAAATCCAGCCAACACTAATAAATCCATAAAATCACTACAAGCAATGACATTTGAATTTTGAGCGATGTCATGGGAAATGTTTATTCTAGTGTTTGACCACACCACAGAAATAAGTTAGCGTTGATGGACTTCAGTTTAAAAATGCACCCAGGATGGTTGTACTTGTATCGGCATGAAAAGTTATTTAGCATTTAGTAATTCTTTGATTTGCTTTATTCCATCTCTTTTCACTGGATTGTTGTGTGGTTCTGAAATAAGAATATATTGCTACTGCAGATGTCATTGCATGTTGGGCGACTTTCCCGGGATGTGCGGCAAGGATATCTTGAACATCTTTTCCAGAAGTTTGGACATTGCACCGTGAAGCTGAA
Source organism: Rhipidocladum racemiflorum (assembly GCA_036346355.1). NCBI lineage: Eukaryota > Viridiplantae > Streptophyta > Magnoliopsida > Poales > Poaceae > Rhipidocladum > Rhipidocladum racemiflorum. The sequence goes on from CM070571.1 coordinate 31,910,692, forward strand.
AGATGGATATGGATTTGCAGTATATGATGCTACTGATGATGCAGCTCGAGCCATGCGGGCACTGGACGGGAAGTATGTTTGTGGGGAACGCATTACTGTTAATTGGTCAAAACAGCAGCCCAGATTTTCTCAGAGTTTCAGGAGAAGTTCGAGATTCGTTGAATCAACTCGTGGAAGGACATCCAGGGATGGTGTGGACAATTTTAGGTTCAACAATTCTGTAGCTCTGGAGAGTCACCTGGCAAGTCATGGTCAGAGTCATAACCCTGATGATGCACCGGAAAAGAAATCTTATGAAATTGCTGAGGGTTTGAAGGATGCTGGGGAAAATATTGATGAAGGTCCAGGGGAAATGAAGGGGAATGAAGGTGATACATGTGATGCCAATGTAATTGAACATGATAGATGGGGTGAGACTGGTAAAGGAAATCATGGTGGGGATGATGATGATTTTGACGGTTATGAACCTTATCATGGCTATGGCAGGCAAGAAGAAATGGAAAAGGCTGTTAAAGCAAGCTTTTATGACTCTTATGATCGTAGATGTTCTTCAGAGAAGTGGCAAGAGCACCCTGTTGAGCTTTTTGGCCAAAGCCATTATAAATCAAAATCTCCTCCAACCTGCTATAACTGTGGCACTGCTGGCCATATTGCACTTAATTGCCCTCAAGACACAGAAGGTAACTTCAGAGCATGGAGAGATGGATCGAGTTTGAGAGAAAAACGGGATCTGAGGCTGAGAAGATTTGAATCTCCCTCAAGGAGGCGACCAGAGTTTCATGTTGATCCAATGATTCAAACACGTCATACAGTTCAAGATAGCAGGAAACCATTTTCTTATAGGACTGGGAGACCGCGGAGGTTGAGTAGTATGTCCACGGAGAACAGAAGACACACCCCTCATAGTGAAAATATGCCACGAGCCCCCAAGGAAGCACACAAGAGAAACAGGTCGAAAAGATCCCGTGAGCCATCTCTCTCTTCTGAAAGGACTTCCTCATATTCAAGGTCTAGGTCTTCCCGTTCACGTCCAAGAGCACACTCTCCATCTCATTCTGCACATTCTAGTTCAAAATCATCTCAGCCAACTCAGCCTGAAGGTTTAGGGTTGAGGTCAAGATCAAATATCAGCTATCCTGGTCCATTGTCAGCATATGCTTCACCAAAATGCAACTCTCCACCTTCTGCAGAGGACAAAAATTTAGATGTTCTGGTGAATTCCCCTTTGGAGGGCAATTTAGATTTCAGAAGATCTGAATTGAAACATATGGACGATGGCAAACAAGAAGTCAAAGGTTCAAGATTGAACAGTGAGGTTCCAATTACTTCATTCAAGTTGGATATCCTAAGCAATGGAGAATCGCTTTTACCTGGGGAGGATGCTAAGGTGGCAGGTTACACAGAGACTAACTTGGATAAGAACTTGGTTGATTATGATACTGTTGCTAATGGAGTGCAAGGTCAGAAGACCAACCTTGAGGACACTTCATCAGTAAAGTCAAACCAGGAAAATCTGATGAAAAATGAGAGGAGCAATTCTTTGAAGCTAACAACTAATGAAGTGGTCTCAGCTCTAAAGTGTTATGGGATGGAAGCACATGAGATAGATTTATTGAATCAACCTGTGGAGAAGTACTTTGGTGCTGCACGCCTGTGGCCATGGGAAATTATTTATTATCGGCGACGTAAAAAAGGTCCAATTTCCACAGAGAACTATGCTAAGCGACTTGAGCAAAACAAAGAATATGGTATTGTGGATCAGTATGTCAGAAGCAGTAGTGGTTGGTGGGAGTGCCACTAGAATATTGGATTGGTAGTATAGTTTCAGCTGAGGCTTTTTATGATATGCATATGCTGTCCCAAGTGCATTTTGAGGTTGACAAGGTTTGTGTGTTCTTGTTGGGATTTCATTCTGTCTCCTTTTATTATTTCCAGTCTTATTGCTCCATGAACATGACTACGGTCCTTAACTTACAAGAACTACAAGGAGTAGGTATTTTCATCGTTACATTTTTGTGGCTAAAAGTTTATTATACCTATGTTAGGTTCTGTATTCCGTCACCATAATATGCTGTGTGTTGTCCCTATTATACATCACTTGATATTCCATCATGTCACACATTTATTTCTGGGCATGTAGCTATGCCTTTTCCATCTCCTTTGTCTTTTGAGTTGCAATGCTTCAATGTTTAATCCCAGTATGTACATTTGGATGATCAACAGACATCATCTTAATGACTTTAGGAGGAAAGAACTAGCCCTGTGTTTAGCATGCCTATGAAGAAGTTGAGAAAGGGAAGTTCAGAAAGGTTGTCCCTATATGTTATCTTTCCACCGAGGTCAGGATATGTAAGGATATTATTCGACCAGAAGTAATATTTTTGAAGTAGCACCTTTCATGTTACGAGTCATTATCAGAAGACATTCATATATGTCATGAAGAGCACTTCGAGCCTTTGATGACAGATGGACTTTCTGGAGTTGTGCCTGCTTTGCCTGACTTCTACCCTTCTGACTGTTACCTGATTTGTCACTGCGATGAGGCTGATCACCATAAACTACTGCATTCTGGTGGTAATGTGCTGGGAATGAGAATTTTTATCCCTGATCATCTGTGGTTTTACAAGATCATCTGTGGTTTTACAAAGCACCACTGCACCAGTACATGGAATCAACTTACTATATTTTAATACCACTGCCGAGGCTATGCTTATTGTATTGTATTTGTGATATTTCACTGTCATTCTCAATCATTGATTGTTGATCAAGGTAAGATATTATTGGCGTATCGTGTGTGTGAGCTATTTCAGTTTCTGATACAAGGATTCTTGCTGGTTGTGGAAGTGACTTAGGTATTTGCAGTTGGTGATAATCTATACTATTATCGGTCATGCTTTTCTGATCATTCTGAGGAGTATTCTGCAGCAGTCAGAACCACCTCTCAGGGAATTGTGTTTATAATCAGCAATTATTTTTGCTACAATGCTAGAGATGCCTGTTTAGTGTGATAGATTTCATCCGCGGGATGTGCTTCCCCTGGTATTGGTAACAAACATTTGGATGGGCTATACCTAACAAAGCACGCCTCCTTTCATTCTTGAGTCGTCGCTAATATTTTCTGGAGCTGAGGTCAACGGAGCAAAGAGTGGCAAGGTATGCAGACGAGTTTGCATTCTCGGGGATTTGCGTCGTTATTATTATTATTGTTATTATTATTATTGTTATTGTTATTATTATTATGTTACTGCTGCTGCTACTGGGCTACTTATTCTTGTGTTCCATTGAGTTTCCCGGTATCCAGTGATATGCTCAGAATGCGTTTAGGTTTTTTGCCTTTTGCTCATGCAACTATGCAGTCATCATTTTCGTTTTCTTTTCGTGAACACTTATCTTTGCACTGTGGCCTCTATAATACTACTCGCTCCGTTCCTGAATAAATATCATTATAGGTTTTTGCACTAATATAAAGATTGTATTGCCTCACTTCATTATATCTTTGAATGTTGTGTCTTATTCTAGTTGATGGCAGTAAATGATATTAGAAATAGGTAGATGGGAGGGGTTTAGAAGGGAAAAAAAAGTAACCTCCAAATTATGAAATGATATATTTATGAACCACATTTAAAAGCTAGAATGATACGTATTCGGAAATGGAGGAAGTACTAGCTGACTTACACGGAACCATGTGTCACTCACGCTGTTATTTTGGTCTTGTTGCGAGTGGTGTCTCATCGGCGTATCCTGCTATTTATGTTGCTCTGTGGTATTCTTGGTTCTATCTTATTGACGGTGTGCCTGACTGGTTTTATTTAAGCAGTGTAACTCGCCGGTTGTTCATGACAATGCAAGCAGGGGCACATAAATTTTGATGGTAGCAAATCGACACTCTGCTTTTGCACTGCATCAATGGCAATTCACATCATGTTTGGTAGATGTTGAATCGTTGTTTCCGTAAGCAGTTTGGCCTCGGTGTTGAGGCTTGATTTGTCTTGCCGCATTTTGCTGCCTTCTTTTCCCCTCCCTCTTGTATTGCGGTTAGCTTTTGAACAAACACGATGACAGCTACGGATTACGACCTGAAGCACGGTGTTGATACCCGCTACTGAGAAAAAGGGAACGTACCGGTAGAAATGCACAACCCTCTAGGCTCCGCTCCAACATGTAAAGTGCACTACCCCAACAAAGCTTCTCGTGGACTGCAAGTGGCGTATCTCAGTATCCAGTTACACGCATGAGCTTGATCTATTCAATCCATTCGTATGAAGAAGATAAGGGTGGCATGATGCTACTACTAGCTACTACCCCCTCCGTTATTGGATAGATGTCATTTTAGCATTTAAAGTTAAATATATGTTATTCTACAATTTTAGGGTGATCTTGTACAATTTTTCCCTTCTATATCCTTCTCTTTAAGCTATTTTCAATCATATGTGCTGCTATGGTCTAAAGTACTCCTTCCAGTTTGGTAATAGATGTCGTTTTGGACATAGTGATGGTCAAACTTCTAAAACTTTAACTATTGATATATTTTTAAATATTTAAATTGGATATATGAAAATTATATGTGTAGACTTGTCTTGAGAAGTACTTTCATAATATTATAATTTTATTAGGTTTTATAAATATATTATAATAAAAATTAGCGGTCAAAGTTGTGTTTTAAGACCGTGTCGATGTCCAAAACGACATCTATTATCAAACTGGAGGAAGTAAGACACATCCAAAGATACAACAAAGATGGATAATACAGTTTTTAGATGTTTTTTGAGGAGCGCAGAAACCTAAAATGTTATCTATCAAGAACAGAGAGAGTACTCGGTTAGGGACAACCTGACCCCTAACCTGTACCTGATACACGTTTGTCAATGTCCACATAAATCTATCTATCGGCGTGGCAAAGTTGACCAAGGAAGCGGCGGCGGCACGATGCACGTATTCAGATGGGAGCACGATGACGAAGTGACGGAGGTTGGAATTAATTGGTATTCATTGCGTTGCGTCATGCCGTCACCTTCTGCTTGAACTGTTTCAGATTTATATTTAATCTGACGAGATGTTCAATCGCAATTGCGATTCCGTGGACAAGGAAATATACTGCTGCTACAAGCACTGTACTGACCACATGAATCTCAGATCGATCACGAGTAGGCGACAGAGGAAGAAATCGAAAACTCGGCTTCGGCTCCCCTTGTTCAGTTTGCTCGTTGTAACATGGAAGAAAAGGAGAACAAGCCTGGTCCTACTACAGGGGAGGGGAGAGTATATGATGTAGTAGTAATTAAGAGTATTCTCCAGTGCATCCGTGATGTACCAGAAATGCCTCGCTAACACATGAGATCGATCGATGCGATGGCGATGCTCCTGTGAGTGTCAGTACCGCAATTTCTCAGCTAGACAGACAGATATACCATGGCTACACTGAAGTTCTAGTAACGTAGTACAAGGGCTACTGGACCTAGGATCTTCTCTTCTCTTGATCATCCCCTCCTGTTCCACCTGCTGCTGCGGCTGCGGTTGCTGTTGCGATCGCCGTCGTCGTCGTTGGCGTTGCCGGCGTGGAGGAAGTCCAGGATGACGGGGCTCCGGCACTTGGGGCAGCGGGGGTCGGCCTCGGACAGCATGACGTAGATGAAGCAGCGTGGGCAGGCGGCGAGCACCATCGACGGCACCTCCGGGCTGTCCGACCACTGCAGGGCGGCGCCGTGTTGCTCGCTCTCCGACGACAGGCACGAGCTCGGGGACGACTCGTCGTCCGCCGGCGCGGACACCATCGTCCTCCTCGACGAGTCGCCGCCGCGCGCCGGAAGCGGCAGGTTCAGCTTCAGGTCCAGGCCCCTCGGCCCCCTCCCGCCGTTGCCCCGGCTCATTCTACCTGCAGTCACTGTCGGTCAGGCCTTGCCTGCATATCCAAGAGCATAAACAGGGTCAGTTACTCCATTGATGCAAGTGAATAGCTCTAGAGAGAGGGAGAGAGCTTACTGTGTTGTGATGCTCCGATGATTTGCAGCTGCAAAAGTGATACTTTTGTGAGAATGCTCGCTTTGAGGATGTTGCTTCCTCTGGGAATTGGGATGGTGGGGGAGGAGGAGATTGGCAAGTATTTATAGGGAAATGGAGTGGGAGGGAGGAAGGGAGGTTAAATGTTTTTTCTTAAATGCACTCCCTCGGTCAAGGTTTTAAATTACTCTGTATGATTTTCGTGGCTTACTCTCTCCAACGACGGCCTCTAAAACGGTCTGTTTGGATATTTGGAGGCCTATTCAAGCCTGTAACCATCCCAAGGGGGCGTGCTACGTGCGCCTCTATCCAAGAGGCCGAAGGGGTTAATCTCTATATAGAGAGGCCGTCCTCATGTGTGCTATGTGCAAAGGAGAGACTTGTGTGATGGTTGATATACAGGCAGGGAATTCAGGTCATGGTTGGAAATCGACCCAATATAAAGGCCTAAATTAAATGCAGGTCGTACTATTCAAGACTCATAGAGGTCTGGTTTTACAGGTCATCCTTGGGTTTAGCCTAAGGTCTTAAAAGGCAACATATCCGGTGCAATTAGGTTTCCGGTGCAATCATCGTGCAACTGAACTACTAAATATCGTGAAAAATTCTGAAAAAAAATTGTAGATATACTCTTGAACATACTCTACTTCTGTATAAAATTGCAAGTTCAAATTCATTATATATTGAGTTACAAATTCTATTAAAATTCTATCAATTTTGAGCCCTTCAAATTTGTCAAATTTTTCTCTTTTTTATAATTCTTAATATATAATGAATTTGAACTTACAATTTTATACAAAGGTAGAGTATGTTCAAGAGTACATCTACAAATTTTTTCAGAATTTTTCACGATATTTGGTAGTTCAGTTGCACGATGATTGCACTGGAAACTTAATTGCACAGGATATGTTGCCCTTGAAAAAACATCAACTATCGTCAAAGTATTTTTCGTCCGTTTTCATTATTAAAAAATTAAATATGTATATAATGTCACTTTTAAACAAATTATAAAACCATGGTACTTTAAATGTGTTGATATTTTTATATTAAGAATATGAGTCAAATCCAGAGTCAACCAACATGCTAATACATGTGAAAGACCATAACCGACAACTATATCATGACGTTATTAACAATAAGTACTTAATCACTAAGAAATATTCCATCCTATCACAAATAGTTATCGTTTTGGACATCGACACGGTCAATAAAATTATAATATTATGAAAGTACTTTTCAATACAAATCTACATATATAATTTTTATATATCCAATTTAAATTTTTAAAAAGATATCGAATGTCAAAATTTAAAAAGTTTGACTTTATATATGTCCAAAACACTAACTATTTGTGATCGTAGGGAGTATGAATGTTGAATTATTGAAAAAGGGAGAGACAAAGACTTTTACTATATTTTCTCATAGTTAATGCTTACAAAAGATGCATTTTGAGCCTTCTAGTAATATTGAATTTCAAAATAGGCCTAATGTTTTGGCCGGTGGGTACCTATGTAGGATAGCAGAGCTATCGCTAGCTACAAGCTATAGCATATAACGGAGCTATTACTAACTATAGCTTTTGTAGCTAATATAGCATAACATTGGCCTGTAGCTTCACGTTTGGAGACCAAAAAATCTATAGCTAGCTGTTTAGAACACTGCCATCTAGTCACAAATAGTTGTCGTTTTGGACATCAACAGGTTTCCAAAACACAGATTTAACCACTAATTTCTATTATAATATATTCTAAAATCCAATAAAATTATAATATCATGAAAGTAATTTTTGTGATAAATATACACATTTGATTTTTATCTATCTGATTTAAATATTTAAAAGATATTATCAATCAAAATTTTAAAATGTTTGACTGCATCTATATTTAAAACGACAACTATCAATGATGGGGCTGTTGTTTGTTGTTCAAATTCATGTTTCTGTTTTATAGAATTGAGAGATGGTGGTGTCAGAGCAGGGGTTATTTTGTTGAGCAAGATCTGATAAGTGGAAGAGAAGTGCTACCACTTGAGAGGAGGTTTAGTGTTTGTGATGAACAACAAGTGGCCGGAAGGGGGAACCCAGGAGCTAGAGGGACAAGATTCAAGAGTCCGGACACTCTCATTAGATGCACTCGTAGAGAAAGTCCTTCAAACTAAGGTGTCAAAACCGTGACAATGAACCAATAGTCCCGTAATACTGTCGTAGCACGTGAATATGGAACGCTTACGTAAATACTTAATTGGCCATCTGTTTTAGTTTGGATGAACAACTTCGTCTTCGAATTTTGCAAACACAGCGCTATAGCACGGATGTACTATCGATATAAGAAGCCTTTTCCGTACTCTTAGGAGTACGTACTCCCACCTTCAGTATACCACTTAAACGAACGTATTATACTCCTTTATCACTTTCAGTATACTCCAATAATAATTCTAAGATACTACAATGCGTTGTTGTTGAAAACAATTCATCGGAGCCATTTATTTCTTGCTATATACCGTTTTTCATGTACAAAAAGAGTATATAAACAAATTATGCTATAAAGTGTTGGTTTTGATGAAATTTTTCGTGAAACTCACCTTGGAGTATCTTATAATTAGTATTAGAGTATACTCAAAAGGATAAAAAAAAGTATAATAACGTCATTTATGCAGTATATGAGAGTGAGAGTACATACTCCCAGGAGTATGCAACCATTTTCCTATATATATATATATATATATATATATATATATATATATATATATATAGAGAGAGAGAGAGAGAGAGGATAGCTAGTGTACTATCGATAGATCCTCTGTGCTATAGGGTTGTCTTTGCAAAATTCGAAGACGAAAATGTTAATCCAAACCGTGCATTCTGTTCATCTCATTGAAATCTCACTACCCACCAAATTTTATATATTTTGAAATTTTTCTCCTATTTATTCTGTATTTTTAAAAACCCACGATCTAATTAGTTGTGGGGCGTCCAATGAAGCTGATTTTTAAAAATACAGAATAAATAGGAGAAAAAGTTCAAAATATATAAAATTTGGTGGGTAGTGAGATTTCAATGAGATGAACAAAATGCATGATTTGGATCAACAATTTCGTTTTCGAATTTTGCAAAAACAACTCTATAGCACGGAGGATCTGTGCTATCGATAGTACACTTATTTATATATATATATATATATATATATATATATATATATATATATATATATATATATATATATATATATATAAAGCCCATTTTGTATTTTCAGGTGTATGTACTCGCTATCTCTATTTGGTTAAAAATAAAAAAATAACTTCCTAATCAGAAGGAACCAGTTAACAACTTTCACTTATGTAACATCAGTTACTCCCTCCATCCTGAAAAAGAAATCGTTTTAGAGTTGTTCTAAGTCAAACTTTTAGAACTTTATCTATAAATAACTTTTAAACTATTTGGATTGAACACATAAAAGTTACATAAATAGATTTGTCATGAAAAGAGCTTTCAAATATTATAATTTCAATGTATTTTATAAATAAAATACAATAATTTTTAATGGTCAAAGTTGTATTTTGGATACCGTGTCGATATCCAAAACGACTTCTTTTTCAGGATGGAGAGAGTAATATACAGGGAGTAGGAAGTACATACTCCTAATAGTATGCTTTCATTTTCCTATGGGAAATACTAGGTGTCGGACGTTCGATCCAGCATATTTTTTTGGACGCTCGTGCAACATTTTTTTCAACTTCTGCAATATTTTTTCCCGCATGCACATTTCTACTGTTATCGAAGGAAAATGTTTCACACGTAGAAAGAAAATGTTTGACGCGTACAAAAAAAATGTTGCAGCGCGTCCGAAAAAACCGGACGCCCGATCACTATATATATATATATAAAGCAATAAATCTAAAAAAATTAATAAGATTGACCATGCATACCCTATTAAATGACATTATAACTGTCAGACTCCGAAAAAATTATTCCGAAATCCTCTAGAAATTTTTAAATAGAATAGCTCTACAAATTCTAGAAAAATTCAAATATTTTAACTAGAGCTTTTTGAACTTTGCTAAAATTATTTAGACTTTATATTAGACAATTTTTTGTTTTAAATAATCATTAAAAACCGAAAAGGCTTTCAGAAAATAGCAAATCTAGTTTAGAAATTTGGTAAAAAAAAATCCACAGAAATTTCCGAAGAGATTTTGAACTTAATAATTTTATTTTTAAATTTTATTTTTTTATTTCTTAATTAAGTTACTTTTTAGTTTTCTGAAAATAGGAAAAGGCTTTTTAAAATCTAGAAAATTCAATGAAAATACAGAAAATCAAATTATTCTCATAAATTCTATAGAAGCCAACAAAATAATATATTAAAATTTTAATAACAAATTATTTATTTTCACAACCAAAATTCTGAGATGTTACAATAACTATTTAATCTCTTTAGAAGTATTTAAGCAGAAATAGATTATGAAAATATTGTAATAACTACGCTCTTGATTTTTTTCGATAGATAAATATTTTAAAATGTATACTCTCAGGCTATAAACAAATACAGTGAAATAGCGAGAGCATTTGTAACTTCGTGCCATTGGATTATAAACTTGGTGAAGTGGAGTACTACTGTTACACATGTCTGGGTCGATTGCTTCGAAGCAGTTTTCTCTAATTAGACTCTCCTCCCATTGATTCTCCGCATATTTGAATGAATGGCAACATATCCTGTGCAATTAAGTTTTCGGTACAATCATCGTGCAACTGAACTATCAAATATTGTGAAAAATTCTGAAAAAATTTTGTAGATGTACTCTTGAACATATTTTACCTTTGTATAAAATTGTAAGTTCAAATTCATTATATATTAAAAATTATAAAAAAGAGAAAAAAATTTGACAAATTTGAAGGGCTCAAAATTGATAGAATTTTGATAGAATTTGTAACTCTCAATATATAATGAATTTGAACTTGCAATTTTATACAGAGGTAGAGTATGTTCAAGAGTACATCTACAAATGTTTTCAGAATTTTTCACAATATTTGGTAGTTCAGTTGCATGATGATTGCACCGGAAACTTAATTGCACATGATATGATGCCTATTTGAATAAGGTCATCAATGGAATTTATGAGCTACAGTCGCTCCAAAACATCAAAGTAAATGATGGACTTGAATGGTCGATAAGAGCTCCCGTTAATTGAACGCATGGGATGGGCTAGCTCAGCTCTTCAATTGAGTACCAAATAGATGTCATTTTTTAATTTTACACAACAAATAAAATGTATACAAAAGTTCATATATCTTGCTTTTTAAAATTTTTTTGATCTCTTGTTACTTTTGGATGTTATATATTGTTCTAGTTCGTTGTAGCAAATGATCTTGGAAATTGAAAAAGGAGATGTATACAAAGGGAAATTTTTTAATAAAAATCGGTACATATATATAATATATGATATTTACAGTTATATAATGAATAATATGTATTCAGTATAAATATATACTCCCTTCATCCTAAAATATAAGGCACAACTGCTTTTTTTTCAAGTCTCAGAATACAGGGCACGGCGCCTCCTCAGCTCTTGTTCACGCGTGCGGTTTTAATTCTCACGGCGGTACAGCTCCTATTCTGACTTCTCTCCCATCTCACGGCGGTACAACTCCTATACTAACCCTCTCGAGCCTCGCATGATATAACTGCTTTCTTGGTCTCTACGTTGATAAGAATTATACCTTATATAATAGAATGGAGGGAGTAATAAAATGTATTCAGAAATGGAGGAAATGCAGTGCGCAGCACAGAGCTTGCATGCCCGTGCACTGCATGCTACAGTAGCTACTGCTACCAGGGAGAGAGAGAGAGACCGGCGGCCTAGAATGGTACGTAAAAGAATGACGGTTCGGGAAATAGCCATCTCATAATAATTCGAATGAAGTGTTACGTTCACGTTTATAAAATAAAAACCAAGCGAACAAAATATGGAATTAAAAAGAATGAAAATTTAAACTGCGAATAGACCTGAACGGCCCAACAACCGGTCGGCTACAGGTGTACATCCGGTAAATTTTCGAAATCCATTTTTTTCCCCTTCTAATCCTTTCACTGCTAGTGCTACCGTATATAGAGTACTAGTCTTCGAGCACCGATTTTTCGCTCTCTGTCGGTTCTCTTTGGCGACACATTGATGCCGCTTTGTTGTGACGCGCGAGTAGGGGAGGATTGCTAACGAGGAATTGTCGTCTATCACTTCCCTCTCGCTTGACAAAAGCTTGGACTCGGCCATCTTTCTTTCCGGCTTGCAGTTGTAACTAGGAAAATAAGCACGTCGCGCGCGTGAATGAAATTTTTTTGTGTTTTTTTGAGAAAAATGGATCACAAAAATATATTTTTTTCCAGCAAAAACGAGAAAAAACGGGACACGCAAACAATTTTTCGGGGAAAAACGGAAAAGGTTTTTTTCCGGAGAAAAACGGACCACGAAAACAATTTTTCTGGGGAAAATGGACCACAAAAATATTTTTTCCGGCAAAAACGAGGAAAAAAATGGGACAAGCAAACAATTTTTCGGTGAAAAACGGAAAAGGTTTTTTTTTCGGAGAAAAACGGGCCACGAAAAGAAATTTTTCGGGGAAAACATCGCGCGCGTGAATGGAAAACAGAGAAAAAACGGACCACAGAAACATTTTTTCCGAGAAAAACAAGAAAAAACGGAACACGAAAACATTTTTTTTCCGTGAAAAACGGAAAAGATTTTTTTCCAGAAGAAAAACAGACCACGAAAATATTTTCCGCCAGGAAAAACGTAAAAAATGGACCACGAAAACATTTTTTTCGGGAAAAACGAAGAAAAAACCAGGACGTAAGTAACGGGGACCTATTCGTAATTTTTTTTAGACTTGACCGCTATCCTGAATAATTAGAGAATGGCTCGTTCGCGATTTGTATTTTAATGGGAGATTTTTTCGGCAAATTAACGAACGAGGGACCTAAACGCAATATCGGCGCGATTTTCTTCCCCTCATAGAAAATTGCAAAGGACCTTTTGGTAATTTATAAGGACCTATTCGCGATTTGGAGAAATGGAGGGAGCTTTGCGCTAAACCGCCAGGGGGTGACATGGGGAGGCTCCCCAACCAGGAAACCCCCGATTGTAATAGCTGTTATATGCGACGCTTGAATGCTTTTCTTGCGCTTCACCAAGCCCTCTTCATATTTAGGCTCTGTTTAGCATCGCTGTAGCATTTTTTTTAAAAAAAAAACTTTCGACGAGGTTGTATGACTGAACGGCTAAGCCGAAGAGTTTTTGTTGTTTCCTAAGCTGGCTATTTTGAGTTAAAAAAATGTAACACCTTGTTTGATACTATTTGAAGAATATATGAGTGGATTTTTTTACATTTGTTTAGAAATGTAAATGTAAGTATCAAACGTATTATAAATTGAGGGTTGCAATGTATTACGAAAGGTTGCATATGAAATTATCCAAAACCATTGCATTAGTCTCACTCATAATGTATAACTATAATATCATCAAATACAAGCTGCTTGTCATTAGATTCATACAACTTGAATATATAACATAGTAAATCCATATCTCAAATTGAATTTTGATCAATACTCATGCGTCAGATTACAAATTATAAATTAAAGTAATGGTTTGGAAGCAAACAACACATAGTAATTTGGTACCAACTTTAGCACTTGAATAACAAATATTTTACATCATTACATGATTGTACACCCTTTCACTAATCTGCAAACTAAAAACTTGATCTACGACAAGATGAGCACTTACATGAGCATACACACTGTAGGCCCCCGGATCGGCTATCCGGAGTCCTCTGTGTATTTCTGTACTAGTCCCAGATCAGTAGCTAGTACACACAGTCAAAAGTGATGAATCAACAACCATATCACGAATACAAATAACTAAATAAGAATAATACCAAATAAAAGCAAAGACCTTATGGTCAAGGTTTACCATTACGGCCTGAACAGGCTGAACAACTTGGACAATCAGCAATGAAGACGAAACGCCTAATGCGACTCCATCCAATTGCCCACAGGCAATCGAGTGGAGAACGCACCCTAGTCGTTGGAAATCTTGAACAGCTTCTTTCACTTCTGAGAGAGGATTAGAATGTAGCACGTGAGTACATAAAGTACTCAGCAAGTCTGGGAAATTATGCACAATGTAGGCTATCCAAGAATGGCTTAATATGGTTTATTTGCACAAAGCCAAGTTTCAACAAAACATACTTGTTAATAATTTTCACAAAGCATCATTGAGCAATTCTTTTTAATAATTGAATTATGTAATATTGTAGTGAAGGTTCTAACCACCACTCACTAATATACAGGCTCTATCCGCCACATCTCAACAAAAGTAGGGTTCAATCCAATCACATGGCTATGTCCGCCATGGTTCACAAAATCAGGTTCCTTCCACCTACCTGGCTTTAGCCGCCAGAAGCACACCCGAGAGTTCTAACCGCTCCCGGATCCCAAAACAAAACATTGTTTAGTTTGAAATCAAAACCCAAAGTCTACCAGTATGAAAGCATTCAGCAAGCTTCGCCTTTGACCGTAGGCACGGCTATTCGAATAGTTTTAACTCTGCAGAGGTGTACAACTTTACCCACAAGACATGATATTCCCTTGATGCCAAGCTATTAGCACACTTCCTTGGGTGTGCCGGCAGGGATATCATGACAAGGCCTTTACAATGTATACGCCTAACCCGACTCACCCGCTGAGGTTTCACCGCTGTTAGGGTTATATCCACCCAGTACAGAAGCCCCCTCTTGCGCCGTGTAAGAAAAACAACAACAACAACAACAATGCCTCCTTCCGGCTCTCACACAACCACCGAGTGGCGAGTCTAAGTTAGGTTTCTACAAATTATTCAGCCAGGTCGTGCCCACTTTGACATGTGGTTGTACGGTAATGCTTAGAATGGAGACAATCATAAGCGTCGGTCCTTAATTGACTTGGGGCGGTACTTGCACAAAAGAACCAAGGCTTGGTTCGCTTCCACCCGACATTCCATGCCGCCCAAGTCGAAATCATTTTTTATTTTATTTATATTTTGTAAACCATTGGCAATACTCCTTGTCTATAACTTCCAATACAAGTTTTCAAGAGATAATCGGAATCCCACCCATAGGTGTACATTGACCGAAAAGTCTTAGTCTAAGCATTTCTACCGGACTATTCTATTCCACCAATAGTTTATTTTTATAAAATACAAATACCCGGGTTTGATTACAATCCTTATAATCAACTGCGTATTCTCCAATAATACCTCTATTGCCATAACTC
The DNA here is from genome assembly GCA_036346355.1 of Rhipidocladum racemiflorum. NCBI lineage: Eukaryota > Viridiplantae > Streptophyta > Magnoliopsida > Poales > Poaceae > Rhipidocladum > Rhipidocladum racemiflorum. The sequence continues at coordinate 31,925,991 of CM070571.1, forward strand.
TACAATCATAAGAATAATCCAATTCGATATAGTATCCACCAAGTAGGAAGTACATCATGGTACTATTATAACTTCAAAATCTTATGGAACTACAATCATATTTGTATAGGAAATCTTTCCCTTGAACTCGAACTTGTATTATGGATTTATCCACCAATCATACGGCGATCAATCTTATCATCCACTAAGAATATTTCACAAGGTCATCTACTAAACCACCGAGAATACTTCACGATATCACACCTCTAAACATCTAGAATACAATCCACCGATATTACTTCATAACACCATATATTTAATTATTCGTACTATCACCTCTAAATCATCTACTTTAATCCACCATGAATAATGCATAATCTTACCCCAAGCATCTTTCAAGAAAGATTCTATAAATCCAAGACTTCATTAATTCATCGACTACAGCATTTCCATAACCAATGTTACCACGTTTACTAAACAAATCACCCATAATTCATATTATTCATGATTCCACAGAATGGGTTATCGCGAGACCATATTCCGAAAGTCATCCACTACACCACCGAGTATGATCTTCAATACTATCCATTTGCTCCACCGAGTACATTTAGTCATATAGCTGTTTAAATCATCGAGTATCATTCTCGATACCACTTGTTGTAACCCTTCACATTGTCATCTCTAAATCTCATAGTATGCGGGTCAATCCACCGAAATATGATTTCCCACTTATTCTATTTGATCCCCAAGTATGACCCTCAATATTATTTATTTAACTTTACCGACCATTATTCTTCATATCATACATCTTCCAACACTTCCCAGTTCATACTAATCATACTGCGATTCGCTACCACCCTCCAACTCAGCAATATTTAAACTACCACCATTCCCAGGTTACTTTCAGACTGACTATTACCACATCACCACTAATAATCACCTAACTCCAATTTACATTCCATACTATTTGATCCATCTAAAAATGTCTGTCAAATAGTCTTTCCTCTTAACTAAAGAACAGTTTTCGGAAACATTTATATTGGTGGAGTACTTATACTAGGCGACAAAGGGTCAGGGATAACAATGTCAAGGAGGTAGGAACAATGTATAACTAATAAGCTAACGTTAACATCATCATTTTATATAAATAGCAATGCAAATTGTAAAAACATGGTAAAACATTGATAAAACATGGGATCAACGTGCATCAAGGAGACTTGCCTCAGATCGCAGCGAGGAGGTTGAACTCTTGAAGTCCGGCGGCGGGGTCGGCGGACTCGGCAGAAGCGTCGACTACGCGCAAAACGAGGCAATAAATAAATAAAAGAAAATAAATAAAATCCAAAAATTACAAAATTAGTACTGGCAGGTAGATCTTGATTTTAGATGAATTTAGGAATTTGAATGGAGTCAATCGGAGTTCGGATGAGAAAGTTACGAGCTTCCGAAGTTTGAATTTCGAATAAATCGGAAAACCGGGAATATTCCCGGAATATTCCGTTTTGACCGAGTCAACGTTTGACTGCGCTTTGACCAGACTTTGACTGGTTTGACTTGGCCTTGGAGTGTATGACAGTGGGGCCCACGCGTCATAGAGAGGAAGTGAAAAGAGGAAGCTTCCTCTGGAAGCTTGCCTTGCATGGCAATGGTGGAGAGAGAAAGAGAGATAGAGAAAGGGAGAGAGAGGGAAGGGGGGGGCATGGCGGCGGCGGGAGGTCGCCGGCGGCGGGGCGGGCTGGATATGGCGCAAGCGCTGGCACGCGGCGGCGAATGGCGGCGGGCTCTGCGACGCGGCCGGCGGCCGGCCGGCGGCGGCGGGCGGCATGCGGTGGCTACGGCGGCGGCGGCCGGCGGGCTCCGGCGACGGGCACGGCCACACACGCACGCACGAACACAGAGAGCCCAAAAAAAATGAAAAAGAACACATCTCCTCCAAAATTCGGATTTTGAGCCCATTTTTGCATCAAATTGACCCAAACAAAAGGCTAGATCATCTAGATAACATCCTTAGCAACCTATAACCGGAAGGAAATGAACTAAAACTCACCGGAGTGGATGAATTTGGTGAAGAACGGAGCTCCGGCCGAAATTGGAAAAACACGAAATTTGTCGCCAACGATTGATGCAACCTAAAATTGATGCTTAGGTTAGATTCTAGACCTCCTCACGGTCACAAGGAACCAAATAACTCGAAGAATGGCTCACCGGAGAAGGAGCTATGAACACGAACACGAAGAACACCGAAAAGAAAGACACCTCGTCGGTTTTCTCGATCTCACGGCCAAATGGATGGAGTAGGGGGAAAAAGGGGTACACCACCGGATAGAGGGTTCTTATAGGGAGAGAATGGAGGTGGTGGGGCGCCGGTTGGAGTTGAAACGGACGAGCCATGAGCAATTAAAGCCATTAGGGCCGTTTTCGGTTTTCGGACGTCCGTGCGAATTCCGGCGAGCTCTCCGGCGAGGGGTGGTGGGGGATGCGAAGAGGACGACGCTCCGAATCCAACGCAACCGGCCGCTCGTCGATTGGAGTTACGTGGAGGGAGTTAGGAGTGATTAAAGAGAGCTTCCTCCATTTTTGCAAGCTTGAAGCTTCATCCCCCATGCATGGCTAGAGGTTGAAGATGACCCTATTCATGTGCCACGTGTCACTCCCTCATTGGTCCTCTTTTACGCAAACGTTCCGCCCTAGAGAAAAATTAGGAAAAATGGCTTAAAAATTCCGGAAAAATTCCTAGAGCCATTTTAGAATATTTGGAACTCAATGGAATTGGTTTGGTTGAATTTGGATGATTTTTGTGAATTTGAATATTCTGGCGCCGATCGCAGGCATTAAACAAAAGCCGCGCGAGATAAAATAGGAACGGAGGTCCAAAAATCCGGGGAATAATTCCTAAAATCATTTAGGAATATTTGGAACATTTTAGAAGTGGTTTGGAGCTTTTTGGAGCAATTTTGGACTCGGGTGAATTTTCGGGTACCGACGGGACTGGAAAATCCGATTTTTCGCCCGGGAGGGAATTAATTCCCGATTTCGGAGGGGAAAGGATGCCAGGTTAATATAAACACCAAATAAACTCCAAATTTTGAATTTACTTTATTTAAATTAGGTTTTTCTCCTGAACGCGAAAACTAGGGTGTTACACACACTTCTACCAATCATACACGCTTACATGATCATACACACTTCCACTTATCATACACACTTCGATGATCATACCCACCCAATCCAATTTTCATACAAAGGATAATGATGATACATTGGCAACCTTGCATATTTAACTACGAACAACATAATACAAAATATTTGAAATTTGATGGCCAAGTGTAAGATTACCAATTGATATTAGCAAACAAGAGACGGTAGCAACTACTTCAATTTGATTTTGTCGAACTCGCGATCTCTGCAAGTGTCCAAAAAAAAGACTAGATGGGCACATACCTACAATGAACAAACCAACGAACTAAAGGTTTGGGCAAAGCAATTATACAATAATCAAGCATGGGGTATGTTAGCATATTCTTGATGAGCAACAAGTAATATCATTATATTAACATATTCTTGATGAACAACAAGTAATATCATTCATTCATTAATTCAACATTAATCAATATGATTAATTATTCAACAACCTAGAAGAAAAAATTTCTGATCTGAAATTTCGTGAGGGGAGTAGAGGAGGTGGAGTCTTAACCTCACCGGAATGAGGGTGCAACGCGACCGGAGGGAATCTAGGAGGCAGGGATGACTACAGTGGAGGTGGCACTTAGGGAGGAGGGATTCGATGTTGTTCGCGTGGGGTTGAAGGCAGCACGGGGGTGGAAACAATGCAAGGGTGGAGGCAGCACGGAGGTAGAAGCGGTGTAGGGGTGGAAGAGATGTCGCTCGAGCATGAGGGTGGAGGCGGTTCTGGGGTGGAAGCAACATGGTGGCACCCGGGAGGATGTGGCACGACGAAGGAGGAGGCGTGGGATAGAGACGGCACGGTGATGTGGGGGCGAAGGCGGCGCAAGGGTAGACGAGGTGGGGGGCACGGGTTGGTGAGGGAATGGAGAGAAAGAGGAGGAAGGGATGTGAACCTTTATATAGCTGGTATGAGGTGGGTAATTTTTACCCCACTCCAGGAGAAAGTCAGAACACCAACCCAATAAAGTCATGGGAAGCCACCTCAGACTGGCTTTTGGCTTCTCTTACTACAAATGGGCTGTTGACTTTTGGTTGCGGAGAAGCCGATCATTTGAGATAGCTTCTGGCTAGCAAAGGGGAGAAGTTGAAGCCGTCCCAAACAGACACTGAATCTATAAATCCCATTTGCATCAGATTTTTGAATTTTATTTTAATTTTTCGCTCTCTCTGTCGGTTCTCTTTGGCGACCAAGTGATAATTAAGTACACATTGATGCTGCTTTGTTGTGACGCACGCAAGAAGGGGAGGATTGCTAACGAGGAATTGTCATCTGTCACCTCCCACTCGCTTGACAAAAGCTTGGACTTGGCCATCTTTCTTTCCAGCTTGCAGTTGTAATGCGACGCTTGAATGCTTTTCTTGCGCTGCACCAAGCCCTTTTCGTATTTAGGCTCTATTTAGCATCGCTGTAGCATTTTTAAAAAGAAACTTTCGGCTGGGCTGTATGACTGAACGGCTAAGCTGATGAGTTTTTGGGGTTTCGTAACTTGGCTGGCTATTTTGAGTTAAACAAATGTAACATCTTGTTTGATACTATTTGAAGAATATATGAGTGGATTTTTTTTACATTTGTTTAGAAATGTAAATGTAAGCATCAAACGTATTATAAATTGAGGGTTGCCATGTATTGCGAAAGGTTGCATATGCAATTATCCAAAACCATTGCATTAGTCTCACTCCTAATCTATAACTATACTAGTTACATGCCCGTGCGTTGCTACGAAAAACAAAATTGATAACAAAAAATAAAGATTAAAAAATAAAAAAAAAATATTTCACAAGATCAAACATCTATCTTTAACGCTTCGTTTCTTGCGAAAGCTGGCTAATTAAAGCAACGCTTCGTTTCTTGCGTAGGGCAATTAAGTAGGGCAATTAAGCAGGGCAATTAAGCAGCAATTAATGACGTGGGAAGAACGGACCACTGCCACCAACTGCTGCTTTAGAATAGTAGAGAATATCATCAAATACAACCTGCTTGTCATTAGATTCATACAACTTGAATATATAACATAGTAAATCCATATCTCAAATTGAATTTTTGTCAATACTCATGCATCAGATTACAAATTATAAATACAAAGTAATGGTTTAGAAGCAAAGAACACATAGTAATTTGACATTAACTTTAGCACTTGAGTGTGATGGCAAAGAACACATAGTAATTTTGGTATGTGTCCTCCATCCGTGAACACATAGTAATCCATATCTCAAATTGAATTTTGGTCAATACTCATGCGTCAGATTACAAATTATAAATACAAAGTAATGGTTTGGAAGCAAACAACACATAGTAATTTGGTACCAACTTTAGCACTTGAATAACAAATATTTTACATGATTACATGATCGTACACACTTTCACTAATCTGCAAATTAAAAAATTTATCTACGACAAGATGAGCACTTACATGAGCATACACACTTCTACCAATCATACACACTTACATGATCATACACACTTCCACTTATCATACACACTTAGATGATCATACCCACCCAATCCAATTTTCATACAAAGGACAATGATGATACGGTGGCAACCTTGCATTGTTAACTACGAACAATAGAATACAAAATATTTGAAATTTGATGGCCAAGTGTAAGATTACAAATTGAAATTAGCAAACAAGAGATGGTAGCAACTACTTCAATTTGATTTTGTTGAACTCACGGTCTCTGCAATTGTCAAAAAAGGAAGAGACTAGATGGGCACATACCTACAACGAACAAACCAACGAACAAAAGGTTTGGGCAAAGCAATTATACAATAATCTAGCATGGGTATATTAGCATATTCTTGATGAGCAATAAGTAATACCATTCATTCATTAATCCAACATTAATCAATATGATTAATTATTCAACAACCAAAAAGAAAAAAAATTGATTTGACCGGAGCGAGGGTGCACAACGCGGCCAGAGGGAGTCCAGGAGGCAGGGATGACTACGGTGGATGTGGCACTTGGGGAGGAGGGATTCGGTGCTGTCCACATGGGGTTGAAGGCGAAAGGGGGGTGGAGGCAACGCAGGGGCAGAGATAGTGCAAGGGTGGAGGCGGCACGGAGGTAGAAGTGGTGCAAGGATGGAAGAGATGGCGCTTGAGCGTGAGGGTGGAGGCGGTTCTGGGGTGGAAGCAATGCGATGGCACCTGGGAGGATGTGGCATGATGGAGGAGGAGGCGTGGGGGTGGAGACGATGTGGCGGTGTGGGGGCGAAGGCGGTGTGGGGGTAGAGGAGGCAAGGAGCATGGGATGGTGAGGGAATGGAGAGAAAGAGGAAGGAGGGAGGGAGGTGAACCTTTATATAGCTAGTATGAGGTGGGTAATTTTTACCCAACTCCAGGGGCAAAGTTGGAACACCAACCCAACAAAGCCGTGGGAAGCCACCTCAGGCTAGCTTTCGACTTCTCCTAGTAGAAATGTGCTGCTGACTTTTGGTTGCGGAGAAGTCAGTCGTTTGAGATAGCTTTCGGCTAGCAGAAGGGAGAAGCTAAATCCATCCCAAATAGGCCATGGATCTATCTATCCCATCTGCATCAGTGGTTTTGAATTTTGTTTTAATTTTTTCATCACCTACCGAAATCAACGAAATTTGGTTATTTAGGAATTTTTTGGTGCAATTTCAAGATGAAATGTTAAACAAAATTTGGATTTTTGGACAAAATTTAAATTTTGGAAAAATTCAAATAAACCTACCAAAATGTAACTGGGATAAGAGTATTTCTGGACCCACCAAAGGAACTAAATTTCTCTGATTGTCAGCAAATTTTTGGCGAAATTTGAAACTCCGGTCTATATACATGTGGCTTGGTAATTAGCCACAGCATTGGAAACAGAGGGAGAGGGTTATTAGTCGAGTAGTGATACTCCTACTAGTACAGGCTCTAGAGTCATAGTGGACCATTCATAGTGGCAACTAGCCACGTGGGCGCGGCGCACGCCGTGCGGAACACATTTTGAATTTCGAGGGTTCTCGAAAAAAATTAGGGTCAGATTGTAATTTCATAATTATCAGGTGGCCTCTGCAAAAAAAAACTAGATAAGAATTTTTAGGGTCCTAATTTATAGAATTTCTGCAGGTTTTTCCAAAAGAAACATGCAAAATTCAGAATTTATGTATTTTTTTGATTTTGCGGGTTCATTTCCCAATGGAATTGGTGAAATTTGAATATGCATCGGTCTTTTCGTAAACAAAGGGCATAGATGTAATTTCCAAAATCTCACAGGGGCTTCTCCAAAAGAAACAATTCAAATTCGTAATTAATGCAATTTTTGTGGGACATTTTTAAAAAATGCATCTATTGAAATTCATAATTAATGTAATTTTCAGGGAGCTTTTGAAAAAGGTTGACAAAATGCGGATTTTTAGAGGTCTTTTGGGCCTAGACCTAATTTTCAAAATTTCCTAGACCTTCTAGAAAGGAACCGCTGAAATTCTTAATTAATATAATTTTTGGGCACTTTTTCCAAAAAAATATATGGATTTGTAAGGGCCTTTTTCGTAAAAAAGGGTCTAGATGTATTTTTTTTGAATTTCCTGGGGGCATCTCAAAAAGAAAGCAGAGAAAATCGTAATTAATGTTATGGAGAGAAAAGGGATTTATATGTATTTTTTTGGGATTTTCCGAGTGTCTTGTAATGTAAAATCCCCCCCCCTTTTGTGACCTTTTTTTGGTTTTTTGGGTATTATAGGAGGGAGCAAGGATGTATATGCAACTACTAAAACCTTTGGGGGGTTTTTTTTTCAAAGAAAACACTGAATGAATTACATGGGCCTATTCATAATTTTCCTCTGGGGGGGCTTTCCCTTTTTGGGGTATTATATGAGGGAACAGGGATCTGTATGTAATTTCTAAAACTTTTGGGGGTCTTTTTCAGTAAAAAAGTGAATTCCAGGGACCTTTTTGGCAAAGAAAGGAGTTGTATGTAATTTCAAAAATTTTGAAGGGTCTTTCCGCAATAATTGCAGCGTAGCGCACGCGACACACGGACATGCCACGCGTCATCTGGCAAAAAAAACTAGGCGCCCAACGCAAGCGTACTACCGAGACTCGGGGCACCAAGGTTCCAAAAACTGGCAAAATTTTAGATTTTTCGGCCGATATTTTGGATTTCAAACACCCCCTGAGATCCTAAATCTCGGTCGAATAAAAAAAATTGAAAAATTCAAATTGCTACAATGATTTCAGATTTTTCGATGAGATCTCGGCGATTTTGGCCGAAATCTCGATGATTTCGACTAAAATTTGGTGGTTTCTTTGCCGGATTTTAATTTTTGTGCATTTGATTTGATTGGATTTACGGTCAAGCTCATCCACAAAAAACATTGAAAATTTTTGACATGTTTTTGACCATTTTTTGGTCGGTTTAATTTATCGATTAGTCTTGAGTAGCACTGTTTGAATTTTTAAAAATTTCTCAAGATTGATCATCATCTGGAAAATTTATGGGAATATTATGGATGTATTAGGACCATTCACAAAATTTTTCAAATTTTTTAAAGTGGTTTGAACTATTTTTCATTCAGGTGAAATTTGTTAGTCCGTCTTTAGTAGCACTATTTGAATTTTTGAAAATTCCTAAAGATTGATCATCATCTGAAAGTTTTATGAGAATATTATGAGTGTGTTAGGATCATCCAAAAAAAATTTCAAAAGTTTTTAATGTGGTTTGCACCATTTTCCATTCGGTTGAAATTTGCCGGTCATCCTTTTATCAGGACGGTGGTCGATTGCATCGAGTAGGATTGGACTACGGGGATCGAGTAGGAGGATGTCGGGTCGAGAGCCCAATCGTCCATATTCTCCGAATTCCCAGTAGATCTGCCCATTGCTTGATATCGACATTGAGAACTCGATGCTGAACAGAGTTGTGACTCGGTTCAAAGTATCGCCATGTTGTGAATATGCATGGCATTAAATTTTGTGGTCTGCAAAAGCTGCAACGTTTCGCGCGCTCGCTCAGCTTTCCAACTGCTCCTCCGTTAGATGCGCCGTGTAATGGGGATGGAACCACCCACTACTAGCTAAGGGAACTGTATATATTATGTTCTTCGAGCAGGTAGTCGTTACTTGCATTTTCAACAAACTCCGTCTTTTCTGCCATTTTCCTTGCCTCCTCCGTCCACAAGAAAACCTTTCCCCTTTGCAATGGTGGCCAGATCCCGCGTGAGGGCTACCGAAGGCTGCGCCTCGTCAAAAGAGGTGGAGACCGGCAAGATGGTGTTCGAGGACGAAGGGCTTAAGAAATGCCGACAGACATCGATCATGTCTGAGGAGCGCCTAGACGACATGGAGAAGGAGGGCCTTATTCCCCCTCGCGCACTGGTCAACTGGCGTCCATCCGCGGGTGAGCTGTACCCTACTCCGCAAATTCAAGATGAAACCGTAGTCTTTGCACCTTTCTTTTACTGTGGCTTGAATTTTCCGCCTTCGGCTTTTCTTCTATCCGTCCTGGACTTTTACTCAGTCCAGCTTTTCAATTTGACGCCCAACTCGTTCACCGTGTTGAGCGTGTTGGTCCATCTCTGCGAGGCGTACCTGGGCATCGCTCCTAGCCTCAACCTTTTCCGCCACTTTTATATTTTGACAAGAGTAAAGCAAGAGGTGGTGGGAGGTGCCGGATTTCGCCTTCAATCTGGCAGATCCTACATCCCGGTTCCTATCGTCTCTTCTTGGCAATCTGACTGGAAGAAGAAGTGGTTTTACCTCACTTCCCCGGACACCGTCAATTGTCCGATTTCCTACCGCAGCCTTTTGATCTATCCCACTGATCTCTGGTCCCAAACTCCTCCTTCGACCACCCGCAATGTACATTACGTTCAGGAGATCGCGAAGCGGGCTCTGACAGGCTGGGATGTAGCGTACAACTTCATCACCCGGCGGATCAGCCCCCTCAAGAGCCATGACCACCTGGCTTGGGACAATGAGGGGATCGAAGATACCACTAGGGATTCCCCTGCCAGTAAGGATTAGTGACGCATCATCGATTTTTGCTCCGGGTGACATTGTACTGATACTTGATTTTTCCTCACAGTTTTGCTGCTTGTAGGCATCGGTGCCCATCTGAGCAAACTGTTTCATGGTTCCCACCCGAGCCACAACGGCATAGTGGGTTTTTCCAAAGCCCTTCCTCGACCACAATTGGGTGCTTTTTTTCTCTTTTTTTTGGGCTGTGTAATGTATCGTTCGTGCATATGTTGCCTGCTGCTAATTGTCATCACTTTTAGGAGCCGATGCTTGGAGATGAAGGTGACGTACAGGAGGGAACCATCGTCCTTGAAGGTGATGATCTGGACTCCACGGCCATCACTTCAGGAAGGGACGAAGCCACTCTGGAGGCTCCGTTGGTCGTTCTTGCGCCCGAGCAAGAGCCACCTCCAACTGCCTCTGGTAGGGACGGAGATGCTGAAGGCTAAGAGCCCAAGATCCCTCCTCAAAACGAGGAGTATTTGCTCCCCGAGCTCCCTCGCCCCCCTAAACAGACTCGAACCCGATCACCCACTCAGGTGATCTTCAATTCCTTACATGGATGTTACAAGTTTAGCCCCGAATTCATTTGACAACTAGTGGATGAAAAGTGGGGGTGCCCTGAGGGATGATATTTAGAGGTCGATTACGCCCCCACCATTGTCGCCTCGATCAGAGCTCCCTTCGGCTAGCGCGCAGGTACCTCCGGCACCGTGCGTAATTGTTTATCGTTTAGTCATATTTGGTTGGTTACTTGCTTGACTTGTAGGTCGAACAAGAGGATACCGTGCCACCTCCTGCTGCGGTCGCCTCTCCAACTCGATCGTCAGCATGAAAACCTCCAAAGAAGAGAATACGAGTTCGATATCCCATGGCCAGGTGAGTTCACATCTTCTTTCGCTTTCTTGGCATTCTCCTGTTGTTTCATCTTGTAGAGGGATGACGGGCGGGGGTTTGTCCGGAACAACTCTTGCTCCCACTGGCGCCGTGATTGGTGACACAGCCTCCCTGGATCCTTCTTCTTCGACCCCAAACCTTTCTTTGCTTCCAGCGCTTGCCCGGGACTGGCCCGAGGCAAAAGATGCCTTGCTTGGGCTCGTGACCTTCTTTGAACGATCCTGTCAGCAGCTCGCGACTGCCCGCCAGGAGACTTTCAATGCGAGAGCTGAGCTAGCGACTCTCCGGGTTCAACTGGAGACAGCCCATGTCGAGGCGGGGAATGCGATCATCGAGAAGGAACAAGCCGAAGCGTAGGTGAGGGTGGCGCGCGTCGAGGCGGAGAAGGCGATGGCCGAGAAGGGACAAGCTGAAGCCCAGGTGGAGACCCTGCGTGCTCAATGCGGTCGGACCCTGGCCAGTACATGACGGACGCGGCTCGGGAGGCCGTTGCATTCGCGCTCGGCCTGGTGAAGTGTCATCATCCGGGCCTTGATTACCGCTGCTTGGACGAGGGTTTCGCGGGCAACCCAGCCGAAGCCACTGACCACGTAGAATCCTTCAGAGGCTTAGCTGCAATGTTAGTGGACATGATGAGTATGTCATTCGGGGACACGCTCCCGGATCCATAACATGCTTGACCCTTTTTTTTCTTTTTGTAATGTTGCATATTTATCAATGATAAAGACACTTACTTGCCTAGTGTGTTTTTTTCCTGCTTTCTCCTTATCGATGAGAAAAGGTCACACATCTTAGGTGCAAATTTGCTTTAACACTGTCACAACTCTTTTCAGGCTATCCCTTTGGTAATTGCACTGGGACTTATACCTGCATACTTCCTAGAAACTTTTGTTAGGTCGAGACGCCCTCGAGTAAAGACTCAAGGTGTCGGATAGAGATAAAATTACGTGCTAACCCGAAACACATGGTTTTTACACACCTTCATCGACGCCTTTTACTTAAGCTGCGTAGCATACTCGAATCCATCGGATCGCACGTGAGAAGTTGACTAGAGACCTCATCTCCCGCTAGCCGCAGGGCGTTTGATGCCTGACGATTTGTTACCCGTATGCGCGCGAGATAGATTCTGCTCGTGGTCGGGCTTAAACACGGCGGTGCTTCGGTTTGGTTTGCTTACGTACTAAGTATGTGCTCGAATAAATGTAGGCAAAGAACCGTCGGCCCAGGGCCAGGCCAGAGGGAAACATAATTTCAGAAAGGAAACAGTACTTGAGGTTTTATCTGGTTACCTGTACTCCGAGACTCGATAACCTTGGAGGTCGATTTTCAACTCCTTTTGAGTGGAGCGTTCGGGTAGTATCCGGTAGCGGCTATGCCGAGTGGAGAGTTGGACCCAGGCAGTACTCTCGCGTGGCACGCTGACCGTCGGAATTGCATTAACTTGGTGTCTCCTCGTCTACCCCAATTAGCACAGAATGCAAGCATGTGCTTTGGTATTCCAAACGTTGCATCTTATCCGTTCTTCGTGCTATAAGTAGACGGGACTTGTGATGAAGTTCTTCCAGCTCACTTCCCTTCCTCATTATCTCAATGCTTAGGGTGCGAGGGGCCTATTGCTTAGCTAGAGAAGTAAGGTTTCTATGGCTTCCGGCACATCCTCCTCCTTCCTCTGAAGGAAAAAGACTCGAGTCCACCCAGCCCCTGCTCCTCTGGACGTGGTTATCCTTGTTCAGGTTCCTACTTCCACCCTGGAAGATGGGACCGATTGGGATGTCTGCCGCCCAGGAGGCAGGGGGGAAAGATCAACGAGCGGAGCTAGAAACGATTCCATGTGGGGGAAATATCTATGGGTTATTGGCGTGGGACGTAAGGCGCCTCTCCCCCTTATCTCTCTGGGGCACGCGAGGAGACACGGTCAGAGCTCCATCTCCTGGAATCTTCATCTCCTGCGCGTACCTCTGGAGAAAGAAGCGCTTCCTCCCCTCTCTCTTCATCCAGGGCATGCGAGGAGAGCCGGGCGGAGTTCTTTTTCTTGGAAATTCATCTCTTGCACGTGATCCTGGAGATGAGGCGCCTCTTCCCCTTCTTTCTCCTGAGCTAATAAAGGCGCATGAGGAGAAGAAGGTGAAATATCAGCTTTTGGGAGCTCGACGCAGGGTGAGCTGGAGAAGGTGAAGTTTCCGCTTCTGGGATTTCATCTCTTCACTGTGCTCCGAGGATTGCTGCTGTAAGAGCAGGGGAGAGTAAAGGAGAGGCTTAACTGAGCTTTGCTGAAAGGTCTTCTTTCTTGTCAAAGCGAAGTAACGATTCTGAGAGAGAATAGTAATTGTAACTATTTGATGTGTAACGACCATCTTTGATGGCTTTAACTGAAATGGAAGTGTATGCATCTGATTGTTGCAACTTTGTTTTGTCTGCAATGTTTTGTCCTTGTATTTCCTTGATGGTGTAACTAGAGTGTAGCCCCCGACCCTCTACTCGATGGCCACATCCAGTAGAGGGTTGAGCTTAGCTTAGCGATTCTATGATGTAGCCCCCAAGTCCTGATCTGATGGATGCATCGGGTCGGGACTCGAGCATAAGCATCAAAAGCGCGCGATGTAGCCCCCGAGTCTCGACCTGATGTTGGCATTGGGTCTGGACTTGAGCGTAAGCACCGAAAAAACGTGCGATGTAGCCCCCGAGTCTCGACCTGATGCTGGCATCGGGTCGGGACTTGAGTGTAAGCACCAAAAGCTCGCGATGTAGCCCCCGAGTCTCGACCTGATGGACGCATCGGGTCGGGACTTTGAGCATAAGCATCAAAAGCGCACGATGTAGCCCCTGGGTCTCGACCTGATGTTGGCATCGGGTTGGGACTTGAGCGTAAGCACCGCAAAAACACGCGATATAGCCGATCGGGCGACCGGGTCGAGCCATGCATTGTTGTGGTTTTCATCATCTCTGCCGCTCGCTGGCTCGGGTAGTTTGCCATGGTAACACTTCATTTTTCACATGACTCCTCTTTATCAGCAGCTCATTTATTTTGTCACGAAATGCGAGCGGGTGTTTCGATATCCCAAGCGTCGCGCCTCAACCATTCTAGGTGCTATAAATAGACCGGACTCGTGTTGAGGGCTTTTGCTTAGTTCATCTTCCGCCTTTCCTAGTTTCGGCTACGCTAGTGCAAAGACCTTCGGCCTTGAAGTTTTCATGGCTTTCGATGCGCATTCCTCGCTCTCTTCCGAAATGTCAGATCCTGTGCCCCTGGCTATGGTTTTTCCCGCCCGATCCGCCGCTTCCGTGAATGCGGACAATGGGATTGACTGGGATGCCCTTGCGCGGGAGTTGTCAGAAGAAGACTGGTGAGCGGAGGAGGAAGCAGTTGCATACGAGGAGGAGGAGGTTACTAGCGCACTGCAGATCATAGTTGACGAGGTAGGCGCTTATCCTTCTTACTCTGGGGTCTATGGTGCGAGGGGAGAGGGTGAAGCTTCTCTTGAAGCTTCATCTCTTGCTCATGCTCCCCGTGCTACCACCGTGAGAGCAGAGGGAGATAAAGGGGAGGCTCAACAGAGCCCTACCGGAGATCCCTCGTCGCCACCGTGGAGTGCCGACTTCGAACAGCAATAGTAGTTACCTGCAATGTAATATTTTATGTTTTGATAATTTGAATGAAAATTTTGTGCTTACCTGGACATTACAGACTTTTCTTGATTTTTTGTTCTGTTCTCTTGCGACATAGCCCCCGAGTCTCGACCTGATGTTGGCACCGGGTCGGGACTTGAGCGTAAGCACCGCAAAAGCGCGCGATGTAGCCCCTGAGTCTCGACCAGATGTTGGCATCGGTTTGGGACTTGAGCATAAGCATTAAAAGCGCGCGATGTAGCCCCCGAGTCTCGACCTAATGGACGCATCGGGTCGGGACTTGAGCGTAAGCATAGAAAAAGTGCGCGATGTATCCCCCGAGTCTTGACATGATGTTGGCATCGGGTCGAGACTTAAGCGTGAACATCGAAAAAGCGTGCGATGTAGCCCCCGAATCTCGACCTGATGTTGGTATCGGGTCGAGACTTGAGCGTGAATATCGCTTCAACTTTTGTGTGACTGTTAGACTTTATGATGACTTGGGCGTCACTTCGATGTTCGCGCCTTACGCCGTTTCCTGTTCTTCCTGGGAATTTGGAATGGCTTGATGTGATGCGGTTGCAGGCTTATAAGTAGATGGGACTCGTTGTACTTATCGCCATCAGTCTTCCTCTACCACTGCACTCTCTTGCTTCTGTGTTCGTAGTACTTAGCGCACTCATGACTTCTCCTCCACCTTGTTATCCTCCCCTGATCGATATTTCGTCGGACGACGACGACGAGATCGACTGGGAAGCCCTCGAACGAGAGGCAGAGGAGGAGGCCATGGAGGAGGAGAGGAGGGTGAGGGCGGAAGAGGAGGCTGCCGGTCGGTGACGGGTCCCTAGCATCTCGTGGACCTCCACAGAAGGGATGCCTTCGCCGCCGCCGGAGAAGAGGAGGAGGCTTGACGCCGCCCCTCGCCTGGGGACTTTTTCTCTCGTGTAGTGGGTGGGCACTACGGCTGCCGCTGACGGACCGGGGGAAAGGGCGATGCCTGGAGGGCGACAAAGTTCCTTCCACCTCTGGTAGCTTGGAGTCCACTGGCGCCTCGAGGACTGGGTCGATCAAGCTGCTGTTCTCGTCGTCCACGCATGACCGAGGTCTCGCTGGCCCCTCCCAAAGGCGGAGGAAGATGCCGAGGATGATCTCGTCCTCCTTCGAGTCCCTGCGGGCGAAGGACAAGCACGACGATGGCCCGAATCGAAGCAAGAGCTCGTAGGGCATCTTCCTGTACTTAGGAAAAATATTTTGTTAATGTAAATTAAATTATGAAAATGAAGGGGTTCACCTGTTATATGCCTCATACTGAGTTTACATATGAAACTTTCTGAGCTGATCGATGCCCAGTGCTATTCCGTCGAGGGTAGATAGTCGTACGGATCCGGGTCGAGTTGTTTCTACGACCCGATAGGGACCTTCCCATTTAGGTGATTGCTTGCTACGATTATCGTGCTTCTGAACCTTTTGTAGTACAAGATCTCCTGCAGTGAGTACTCTTTCGCGGATCCTTTCACTGTGATACCTTCGTAACGCTTGCTGGTACTTGGCCGCTCGAAGGGTAGCTCGATCTTGATATTCTGCGAGTAGGTTTACATCGTCCACGTGTGCATACTCTTGTTCCTTTTTCGAGTAGTTCTCCACTCTAGGCGACCCATGCGTCAACTCGATTGGGAGCATGGCTTCGGCTCCATAGACCAAGAAAAACAGCGTTTCACCGGTGGCCCGACTAGCCGAAGTTTGAATAGCCCATAGCACTGAGGGTAGCTCCTTTGCCCATCGAGTTGAATAGGCCTTGAGCCTATCGAACACGTGGGTTTTGAGTCCCTGTAGGACGAGGCCATTGGTTTGTTCGACCTGGCCATTACTCTGAGGATGAGAAACTGAAGCAAAACAGAGTTTTATCCCTAGTTCTTCACAAAAGACCGTAAAGGCATTGCTCGTGAATTGGGAACTGTTATCTGTTATTACTCAATTCGAGATACCAAATCAGGTAACTATGCTCCTCATGAATTTCTTGGCCGCTTTCGAGGTGATGTTCCTGACGGGTTTGGCTTCGATCCATTTAGTTAATGTGTCGATGGCCACGAACAGGAATTTGTAACCTTCTTGGGCTCTAGGGAAAGGTCCCAATATGTCCAAGCCCCAAGCGGAGAAAGGACAAGATTGAGGAATAGTTTGCAGTGCATGGGCTGGTCTGGTGGTTTGCTTGTTGAAAAATTGGCAGCTTTCGCACTTTTTCACCAGTTCGCAAGCATCCTGGAGGGCAGTTGGCCAATAGAACCCTTGCCAGAAGGCTTTTCCGACCAGGGTGCGTTAGGACGCATGGTTGCCACAGAAGCCTTCATGGATATCAAGAAATATTTTATTGCCCTCTTCCTGAGTGATGCAATTCATTAAGATTCTGTTGCTCCCCTTTCGGTAGAGCTTGCTGTTTACCAACGTATACAGCCTGGACTTACGGGCAATTTTCTCAGCTAAGGCATCATCATCATGGACCTCTCGACCTTCGAGATAGGCTTGGAACGGGGTCATCCAAGTCGGCTCGCGTTCGAGTAGTGCAGCTTCCGTGTCTGTGGGTTCCGCCTCGCTGACTCGACCAGGCTGTTGGTCGAGTTGGGTGGCTTTCGTGTCCTATTTGGGGGGAGGCAGAAGGTTTGAGGAGCTTCTCTACAAAGACCCCTAATGGAGAGGTGATCGGGACGAAGCGAGTCTGGCAAGTTCATCGGCTATAGAGTTATCACCCCATCGGATGTGTTTTACTTCCAAGCCTTCGAACTTGTGCTCTAGCTTGCGAACCTCATTTAGGTATGCTGCCATGTTGTCATCCACACACTGGTAATCTTTTTGCACTTGGTTTACAACCAGCTATGAGTCCCCTTTCACGAGCAGTCATTTTATCCCAAGCAAAGCGGCTATTCGAAGCCCGTTGACCAGTCCCTCGTATTCTGCAACGTTATTCGAAGCTTTAAAATCTAGCTGGATGACATACCTAAGTTCCTCACCTATTGGAGATTTGAACAAGATGCTGGAGCCCGCGCCTTGCAGGCTGAGCGAGCCATCAAAGAACATCATCCAGTAGTCGTCGGAGGTTTCGGGCTTCTTCTCCTCGACGTGCATCCATTCCGCCACAAAGTCCACTAGGATTCCTGATTTGACGCTGGTTCTTGGGGCGAAGTCGACCCTAAATTCATTGAGCTCGACAGCTCATTGGCCTACTCGTCCAGTGGCTTCCCGATTTCGGATCACTTCCTTGAGCAGAAAAGTCATCATTATGGTGATTTTGTGCACCTGGAAGTAGTGCCGCAACTTTCTAGACATCATCAAGACTGCATAAAGCATCTTCTGGATCTGGGGATATCAAAGTTTTGCATCATGCAGGACTTCGCTCACATTGTAGACTGGCCTCTGTACTTTCATCTTTTTGTCAGGGTCATCCCGCTCGACTACTAAGACAGTGCTTACTACCTGGGGAGTTGCTGCAACATACAAGGAAAGATCTTCTCCTTCGTCAGGGGATATCAAAACAGAGGGAGAGGATACATACCTTTTTAGCTCTTGGAATGCTTCCTCGACCTCTTTAGTCCACTCAAAACTTTTCCTATTTTTTCAGCAATTGGAAGAAAGGGAGCCCTCGTTCACCCATCCAAGAGATGAATCGGCTGAGAGCCGCAATGCATCATGTGAGCTTTTGCACCTCTCTTAGTGTCAGTGGCGAGCACATCTGGTCGGTGGCCTTGATCTTGCGCGGGTTGGCCTCAATGCCTTGACAAGATACCAGGAACCCGAGGAGTTTTCCAGACGGGACGCCAAATGTGCACTTTTTAGGATTTAGCATCATTCGATACATCCTGAGATTGTCGAATATTTCTCGTAGGTCTTCTACCAGCAAATTTTTGGTTCTAGATTTGACTACGATATCGTCAACGTAAGCTTCAACATTGCGCCCGATCTGGGATTTCAAACAATTTTGTATACATCGCTGATATGTAGTCCCGGCGCATTTAAGCCCGAAGGACATTTTCACATAACAGAAAACACCCAGTGGAGTGATAAAAGATGTCTTCTCATCCTCTGTGGACATGCTAATTTGGTGATACCCCGAATAGGCATCTAGGAAACTTAACAATTCACAGCCCGCCGTCGAGTCTACAATCTGGTCGATGTGGGGGAGGGGAAAAGGATCCTTGGGACATGCTTTATTGAGGTCAGTGTAGTCGACGCACATCCTCCACTTGCTGTTGGGTTTCTTGATGAGGACTGGGTTAGCCAGCCACGTCGGATGCTGAACTTCCCGGATGAAGCCGGCTTTGAGGAGCTTGCCGATCTCCTACTGTATGGCCTGCTTTCGGTCTTCTGCGAAGCGGCGTTGCTTTTGGACCACCGGCTTGATGCTGGGGTCCACTGCCAGTCTGTGAAATCATGTGATGAAAAATTGGCTTAGTGATGATTTTGGTATTGCAATGTGGTTGTGTTCATGGCATGTGTGGTGCATGTGCATGTGTTGTTTTAGATTATCAATTGACATGCCTGTGATATGCTTTGGTTAAGTGTTTCGGAAAAACAAAGATTTTTCTATTTGCGCCGGACAAAATATTTCGGTTCGCCGTGAATATGAGCTTTTCGCATTTGCGCCGGACCAAATTTTCAGTCCAGTGTGAACGTGGTTTTGAGTGTCTTATGCCGGACCAAGTCCCTTGAGAAACAGTGAGTTTTACATGTACGCCGGACCAAATTATTTGGTCCGTCGTGAACGACGTTTTGAGGTTTGTTTTCGCATTTACGCCGGACCAAAATTTTCAGTCTGTTTTGAACGTGACTTTGAGTGGCTTACGCCGGACCAAGTGTCTTTTGAAACCGAGTGTGGCACATTTGCACCGGACAAATTTTCTTTGGTCTGCGGTGAACGTGAATTTGAGCCTTTTTGCGCCGGACCAAATTGGTAAGTAGCCGAGAGTTCAACGTGTACACGACCGGTCAAATTTTTTGGTCCGTCGTGAGTGACGCCGGACCAAAGTTTTGGTCCGGTGTGAATACCTTTTTGAAGGTTGATTCCGTGTGTGCGCCGCACTAGTGTTTGGTCCGGCGTGAATGGTTTTTTCTAGGGTTTACTTCTTGTGTTTGAATCAAATTGGTTTTGGTTCGATTTGGTGATTATGAAATTCATGTGGATTTCATAATGCTTGTTTTGATCTTATGCAATGCTCGTGTGAGTAGTTGCATGGACTAATGCTGAGTCAAGTCGCGGACTTGTGCTCGGAATTGTTTTGTAGTTTGTTCGTGTGCAGGTGTTGCTCGAGGGCGAACGTGGTCGATGATGGGATCGAAACTAGGTTCATGGAGGAACTGAGGTTTGAGACTAGGTTTAGGGAGGAATCGAGGTTTTAGTGGTCGAGGATGTCATGCGGGACGTTCAGGCTAGAAAACGGTGCACATGAAGACTAGTCAGTCACGTGAGTATGGCAGGTGGGCCGTACGCGTGCAGAGTTGTTAGTCACGTGAGTATGGCAGGTGAGCCATATGCGTGCAGAGTTGTAATCGTTTGGGGTAGCTTGTATGTATTGGGCCATGTTGGACCAAGTGGACATGCATGCATACTCTATTAGGGTTGCTCATTATAAATAGGGGGAGGTTTCCCCTGTTCATGTGGGTGATTGAGTATAGCGCAGAGCCAGGGAATGTTTTGCCAGAGCTAGGTTTTAGGGTTTGTACTCTTTTGATGGGAGTATTTTAGACAAAAGAACTAAAGATCATTTCCTTCAAGATCCTCCGCGTGCTACAGTAATCTCGAAGCTACATTACACGCGTTACTACAGTATTCTCTGTTTTGATTTTTGTTTGCTCATCTATTCTGGTTCTAGATTGGTTCTTTGTATACTTTGATTCTTTGAGTTTCGTCTTGATTTGATCCATCCAAAACCTTTCTAGGGATTTGATTTAGAGTTCCTCAAAGTTTTGTTAGTTAATATTTTGAAGATTTCGTTTAATCACAAAATTGATATTAGATCAATTCTCATCATATTATGTCATAACAGGCTTGCAAGGTTCATAACTTTTGATCCGTAAGTTCGATTGAGCTGATTCTTTTTCTGTTAGATTTGTATTGGAATTTAGTTTCTTGTGTTCAAATTTCAGATCAATCGGATGGTTGGATCTCTAGGAATTCATGTTTTACCGAATATCAGTCAATCTATTTTTGCTTGATCCGAAGCAATTATTTGATTCCAAATTGGGGTGAACTTTTAGTAGATCAAAATTTTGGTTTTAGCTTTCGCACAATCATTCACCCCCCTTCTGATTGCTATATTCGTATATATCAATCCTACACAGTCGATGCTCAATCACCTCCCTGGGGACTCCACGCATGTCGGACGGTTGCGAGGCAAAAACGTCGCAATTTGCCTGGAGGAAGGTGATGAACTCGAGTTCCTATTTGGGGCTGAGGTTGGTGCCCATCTTGACCATCTTGGAAGGCTTTGATGCATCCAAAGGAACGGCCTTGATTTCCCCGCCTTCTTTTCTGCTGGGCTCGCTGTCGATGCTGTTGATCGATGGAGCGCTGGTGATGCTCTGGTGCTTATGGCGCTTGTCTGGACTGACGGGGTTGCTGGGGCGAACCGCTTCGACTATTTCTAAGCTCTTCTTATCACACCTTACCACAGAGCGTGCGTCACCTTTTATGGTGAGGATCCCCTTGGGCACCGGCATTTTTATGATTTGGTAAGCGTAATGTACCACTGCCATGAATTTTGCCAGCATGGGGCGACCCAAGATC
This sequence comes from Rhipidocladum racemiflorum, assembly GCA_036346355.1. Lineage (NCBI taxonomy): Eukaryota > Viridiplantae > Streptophyta > Magnoliopsida > Poales > Poaceae > Rhipidocladum > Rhipidocladum racemiflorum. The sequence goes on from CM070571.1 coordinate 31,947,404, forward strand.
ACGTTGTATGCCATTTCAAAGTCCGCGACGTCAAAGAGGAGCTCTTCGGTAAAGAAATTTTCCAGCGTGGCAAACGTGACTGGTAGCTCGATCTGTTCAAGCGGTATTGACGACGAGTGCGGAGTTATGCCGTGGAAAGGCTCTGCTCTGGCTATGATCTTCGCTTGGGAAACACCCATCTTATCCAATATTTTGGCGAAGAGGTTCAAAGAACTTCCTCCATCAACCAGGGCTCGCGCCACTCGGATGTTAAGTATGGTGGGCTCGACCACCACGGAGTACTGACCAGGTTTGGAGATCACAGCTGGGTGATCTCGCTGGTCGAAGGTGACTGGTGCCTCCGACCATTTGAGGAACTGAGGAAAAGGTGAGGTTATCAAACTAACCTCTCTTTCAACTGCCTTGTACTATCGTTTGGACTCGTACGTGGCAGATCCTTCGAAGATATGGGCCACCTTGTGTTCAGCTTCGTGATACTCGGGCTCGTCTTCGTTGGCCTTTTCCTTGGTTTGCTCGAGGCCACGTTCGACTAGGGCTGCCTTTAGTTTCTCTTTGACCTTCTTGCCAATAACTTGGCTTTCGTCGAAGTCATGTTTGTTTGTATGATGAACAGGGCAGTACTTCTTATCATCGCGACTCTGGCCCTTGTTGTCGCTAACGTTCCGTGTTTTGCTCCTGTCGACCACAGCCACGGTGGAATCACCTTTCCGCTTTTCTCCGTGGTTCTTGATATTCTTGGCCCCTTGTTTGGACGAATCAGTCTTGTCGTGCTCAGATTTGGGGTTGTCGAGGAAGTCGCGGGCCTCGGCATGGATAGCGTACTTGTTGGCTAATTTGAAAAACTCATGAGTGGTTCGAATCTTTCGGGTGGCGAGCTTTCCCTTAAGCTCGCGGTCCTTGACTCCATTTTCGAAGTCCATAATCACGGCTTCGTTGGAGATGTCAGGGATCATGTTGCGCTTGTTGCTGAAGTGCCTGATGAAGTTGCGCAATGATTCGATGGGTTCTTGGATTACTTGATGCAGGTTGCTGCGGGTCCCAGGGCGTTCGTACGTGCCCTAAAAGTTGGCGATGAACTGTGCTCGCAGCTCGGCCCATGAGGATATGGACTGAGGAGGGAGGTTGAGTATCCAGGACCTTGCTGCACCATCGAGGGTAGTGAGAAGGTAATTGGCCATCACCTTCTCGTTCCCGCCAGTCGCCCTCATGACAGTAGTGTAGATCTGCAGCCATTCAACCGGGTTAATCTTACCAGAGTACTTTTTGATAGGTCCGGGCTTGAACTTGTCCGGCCATCTGATGGCTCAAAGCTCAGGAGCAAAAGCCTGGCATCCTTCATTGATATCATCGAGCAAAGTCTATCGTTGGTGATATCTTCTCCCTGGTCGAGGACTTTTGGTTCTGATCGGTGATCAGCTGGCCGGTTGGAAGGACTCACTTGGACATCTTTGAGGAGAAAAACTTCCTCTCTCTCACTCTTCGCACGCTCGTTCTTCCCGTTGATCATGTAGTACGAGGCGCAAGTGCCGCCGGTTGTGGGGAATGCGATCTCGGAGATCTTCTGGGCGCTTAGGGTAGTCTTTATGTCGGAGCGTCCCGGAAGTATGGTCGCTTGAGGCAGCTGCCACTGTTCTCGAGTCTGGGCGACTGCGGTATGAGGGTCGCAGCGTGCCACTCGATGCGCCTTGCTGATGGGTGTGCCCTGGCCTCGAGTTGGTTACTCGAGCGGTCTGGGCCTACGCAGCACCAAGGAGTGCTCTCATCTGATCGAGCACGGGGGTCATCGGGTTCTCTGGGCCCGATGGAGGGAGTGTTTTTAACAGCATGTGGGCACACTGGATGTTCGTTTCAGGGGTGCTGAAGATGGCATTGCCATGATGCTGTTGAGAGGTTGACCCTGCGACACGATCGGACTCGTTAGGGTGGCCGTTTCCTTGTAGGTCCTCTACCCTGTTGGCAACTATCGCCCCTGGGCCAGGTGTTGCCAAATCGACCTGATCAAAATGCTTTGTCAGATTGGCTGTCATTTTGGCCACAGTTATGGCGTTGGTGTCTCGTCGATGGTCCGTCTTGCCTGGGGCGATGATGTTAGCCGTGAAGGCTGCTAGTGGGTCTCTGAGTATTTCCAAAGGAGCTTGGAGCCCTAGATTGCCCACGGCCTCTGCTTGGGTAGTCTTTTCTTGAGAGTTTTCCGTAGAGGTGGTGTTGTTGTTCCTGGCCACGTACACATGGCGGTCGACTTGATTGCTACTGTTGTGGCTGCTTCTTTCCTCGTCGCTACTAGAGCTGTCGCTATCCGTTTCGATGCACTTTAGGAGATTGTCTCCCATAGGATCGAAATCGAGAAAGGACACTACTCGGCTTGGATCCCAAGATCGGGACTCGATGAAGCCAAGATGCTCGAGCGTGCCTCCGGGTCCCCACTGATAAGGCATTGTTCCGAATGCAATCTGGGACCCAATGGTGGGAACTTGGTCAATGAAGATGTTGGAGTCGGTGGCACTGCTGACACTGTTGTCGACTCCACGGAACATGCTTGCCATCGTTGTGATTGATCTGCAAAATCAGTTGAAGGCCCCTACCTGGCGCGCCAACTATCGAAGGTTAAGAAATCGATGGTAAATTTGTAACGGTTACCTTCAGGGTTCGCAGGATCAACAGACACAGACAAGGCAAGATTTAGATAGGTTTGGGCCTCTGAGGAGAGTAATACCCTACTCCTGATGTTTTGCACTATCGGATCGATGAACACGAAGTACAAATCTGGGGGGTGTCTAATCTCTGGTTACAATGAAGACATGAAGGCTATGACTAGATCTAATCTGGTTGCTAAGGTCTAGCAGGTGCTCTTCTCTGGTTACTCCTTGCGTGTGTACTCCTGATGGCTCTTTCTCCAGGGCTCGGGGGTCTGGTCCCTCTCCTCCGTGCATCTCCTTCCATATTTATAGCTGGATACACCATCCTCTTCGAGATGTCGCCGGATGAGGACTCCGTATCGTTCTCAATCGGGGATCTTCGTTCCGAGATCCTCGTATGGAACTGATTTTCCTTATCTGTTTGACGTACTCAATCTGATCTCCTCGTGGCGGGAGCAGGATCGAGTCCTTCCTAATGTAGATATACCTTTCCCGTTAGCCGTGTCTCCCATAGAGATGGGGCTCTTGGTGTCCAGGGTATACGGTATAATTTCTGTCTTTCCGGTACACGTGCATATCCCATATTTAGATATTCGACATTTGGTAACTCTCTGAATCCACCTTACCCAGTTCTGCTACCTCCGATTGATGTTTATACAAAGAAAAGTTTGTAAGTGTAGTGTTGCCCTCTAAATGATAAAAACCACAAACTCATTTCAAAATGCTAGCTAGTAATAGAAGGTACAAGAAATAGAAAACCACTTAATCAGGCCACCATATAATCCTGATACAAAGTGGCTAAAGGTTGCAGACATCTCTAAAGAATCTACATAGTGAAGAAATTTAAATTTGGAAAATGTTGCATAATTTTTGGGGAGAGCAAATGGAACAGTTTCATCAGAAACCAAAAGCTAGATTTTTTTTTAAAAAAGCATTGAAGATAAGTAGGATCCTACCGACTTAGGGCTTGTTTGTTTTTTATTTGGATTCTCTAAAAGCTGATTATAGATTATGGTTATTGAGAAGCTGATTCTCCAAAAGCTGGAATCCAATAGCACATATAAAGTAGATTGTGGATTCTAGTGTATTTGGATGGGCTGGATTGTGAGAATCGGATTATAGAATCAGACTGTTTGTTTTTTATTTAGCTTTTAGGGCTAGAATCCACCCATAGCCTGTAATTTTTGGAACCCAATAGAATAGATAAGTCAACTAGTCTTCTGCCAGCAGGAGCATTACCTTCAGAACCAACATGCCAAGCCAAAACTTTAGTTGGAGCATCAAGTCATTGCAAAATGTTTTCATCTGATTTCATAATGGTGATAAAGAATCTTGCATATAGAAACATAATTTAAATAATTAATGTAATTTACTTACAATGAGTTAATTAATTAGCCATAATTCTACCGCTTCCATCGAAGATGAAAATGCATAATATATACAGAATTTTGGATGAAAAATGAATAACTGCCTTGCTTCCTTTAATCAAAAAATTATATGTCCAAAAAGGTCAATCACCTTTCATGCACTTAAGTGTAGTTGCTGCCTTTAGATCTGTTGTCTCATGGAAGAATCGAGGACGATGGCATGGGGAAGAAATCAAGGGTGGCGGCCTAGGGGAGGAGTCGATGGAGGCGGCTTGGTGGCGTGGATGACGGAGGCATGAGGCGGACAGAGGCGTAGGGGAGAAGGACGATGTCGGTGGCCTGGAGGAGTAGACGGCAGTGACCTAAGGGCGGGTGAGGCGGATGGCGACGCCAGGCGAGGGTATGATGGAGGCACGGGGGAGGATGGAGGAGCAAGGGAGAAAAACAGCGGTGTTGGCAGATCTGGTTGTCGAGCGTGAGGAGGACAATTGCTGAGGACTGAGGGATAGGGGAGGAGGATGGTAGCTTCAGGATAGGGGAGGAGGATGGTAGCTTCAGGAGAGAGGGAGGATGGGGAGAAAAATGTGAAGGACGATTTGTTTATGTAGTGATGGCATTTGCAGGTAATTGCACTGAAGTTTAGTGGTAAAGTGTTATATCCATACCGCAAAAGCCTAAAAAAACACCTCTTGCTTAGCTTTTGGCTTGTAGTTATATAGAAGCTTTAGTTTTTTTTTTTTTCAAAAAAGGCTGAAAAGTTAATTGCTTGTTTCGGCTTTGGCTTTATTGCTTTTAAGCTGATGAAAAAACTGAAACAAATAGGGCCTAAGTAGCAGCAATAAAGTAGCTTCCACAATAATGCTACATTGTGTAACAAAAAAAATTGTAACGTGGTTTTTGAGTTGAAGTTTTTCAATGTTACTCCCACGTCAAGTTTATAATGCATATTTTTTTTTGACATATAGATTAAGAAGATATTGAAAATAACTATATATCAGTACTAAGCACTATATTCGATGCATACATGCAAAAAATATAAAGTAAAGCTGAATATTTATTAGAGATATAGAGGGAACATCAAACTAATTTTACATTGGATTACGAAATACGTCATATATTTGTGGATAAAATTATTTTAAAAAATACATCTTCTAAATTTGGACGGAGGAATACATTTCAAACAGTACATACTCATATCTTTACCAAAGCAAACAGAGCAGTAATGGATGGTTACAAGATCAATGCCTATTGCTGCCTTCCTCGGGATCAATTAGTTAATTACTTCACCGTACCGGCGCCTGTAATATTTTGCCACCACTCGCCACGATTTCATGGGGCGCCTGTAATATAATAACGTGACGGGAGTGTCTTAATTGTGATTAGTCAGTGTTTGGGGGCCAACAAATGTGCACATGCTCTTCTTTACCCTTCCTTCCCTTGGAGACTTCTCGGAGCGATCGTAAGATAATTTAGTGTCTCTCTTGTTTACCCTTCCTTTACCGTAAGATAATTTAGTGTCTCTCTTGTGCGTACTGTCTTAGTGGTTAGCAATCCAAGCTTGAGATGCTGCTCACATGATGTAACTATTCTTCTCTCCGAGCCTTCTAGACAAGACAAGTGTACTCGTTTTATCACCGTGAATAAAAATAGGGTAATTAGTTATTTGTCACTATAAATTTTCATGTTGCCTTGTATGTTATCTCTCTGTCTCTGACATGTGAGCCTTAGGATAACATACCGGGGATTTGAGAATTTTACAGTGGCATGTAAATATTTATCCCAACAAAAATATAGGCACAAGCTTCGAGCCCTACCTAGTATTATGGCACCCCACTTTAAGGTCGAGATGCAATTTGGCACTGCATGGTACTCATTTCATTTTGCAACGTTATCCATTGAGGAATTAAGAATGTAGCTATTGCAATGTTTCTAGTGTCTACCCGTGTTGTAATATTATTGTGAAAGAGATTGAAGGATTGTACGTAGTATAGCATTTAATAGGATTATGTACGATCCAGTGTTGTTAAGTGGAGTATTTCTTAGGTTTTACAGCTCGGTCTACGCATTTTGTGGGCTTCCAGAAATGTTGCAAAACAGATTACGAAACAGACTAGAGCTGTGCTTTTGCAGCTTCAAAATTGGAATAATAATGCGATAATATTTGCCCAAACCTTGGCTTGTTGCATTGGGAGAACTAATAATAATAATAATAATAATAATAATAATAATAATAATAATAATAATAATAATCTCCTGCTCACGCACGGGCGTGTACATTAAGCCATCTTTGTTTTTAGTTATCCTTCCAAATTGTTTTTTTTTTCCTACATTGCCCACCTTCTCGTTTCACTCGAACGTCTCTATAGTGCCAACTTCACTGAAGACCGAGCTAGTGCCGCCGCTCAAACCTCGTCACCGTCCAACTCCGATGACCATCAGGTTCCGCACCTAGCCCACCGAGTTTGCCATCGCACCCGCTCCAGATTGCGCTTCTTCACGTCCCCGAAAACCTCACCGTCTGCATGTAGGGTCAAGCATGTCCACTAGAGGGAATGAATAGACGGCTTTTAAAATTCTCTACAAATAAAAGCTAATCGTCTAAGTACCTTCTATGTCAAAACCTTAGCAAATAATAATATAGAAGTGATAAACTAAGGTTTTTAACAATTAAGGTCTAAAATAACTGGGCTCACTAGGTGCACTAGCTAATTAAGTCTCTACACAAGAAATTGCAATTCTAAATACAATCAGCAATACAAATGAGAATTGCAAGAATGTAAAAACACAAGAGAGACACCAATTTTTTTCCGTGGTCTCGAAGACTTGCCGGTTTCCCCTAATCCACATTGAGGTAAGCCCAAACACGATGGACCGGCTCCGACATGAGCACCTGCATTGATTTCACTAGTAGTTGCTTCTTTACCCCTCCGGGTAGGCGAACACCAACCTTCACAAACTTTTTTTGAGGCTTCTCACAACCTCCGTTGAGAGCTCCCACACACGACGCTCCTACGCCGTCTAGGAGGCAACAATCTCCAAGAGTAACAAGTCAAACCTCCCGCTTGAACTTCACCGAGTGCAACACATGCACTCCGGTGACCTCCTAAGTGCAACACATGCACTAGAATCTTCCTTAGGTGCAACAAATATACAAGAGGCCATCAATTCACTTCCTAATTGCAACATATGCAATTAGGCTCACTCTTTTAGCTCAAGAAGCAAATTGGTGAAGGCAACATACACTTCACACCATGAACTCCCAAAAACTTAGCAAAAAACGAATGCCAGCCCCCAAGGCTCCTTTTATAGGTCTTCCACACGAAATATAGCCGTTGGAGGGCAAATCGGACAAAAATCAGTAAATCCGGTACTATCACCCTACTAAGGTCGGTAGTACCGGCATCCATGCTAACGGTTAGAAAACTAGTCGTTACGTACGAAACCTGGTACTACCACCGTACTAGGCCTGGCGGTACCGCTTGAGCGGCGGTACCAGCCCTATGGGCAGTACTGCCGACCTCGGTGCAACTCTAGAGTAACCTTCTCTGCAAAATAGCTACCACCCCATTGGGCCGGTACTACTGGACCTCCAGTAGTACCACTCCCACATGATTGGTAGCTCCGGCCTCCAAAAACTCCGAGCAACACATGCACCTCTGAAAAATAACTACCGCTCAGATGAGCAGTAGCACCGCTCCCATAAGCGGTAGTACCTACCAGCGGTGCTACCGGCCCTACATGGGTGGTAGTGCCGAGCTCAGGGAGAAAACTTGATTTTTCTCTAAAAACTTTTCTTTGACTTTCAAAGATTTATTTTTTGAGCCATGTTATGATCAACACATGATCAAATCATTTTGTAAATACATTTGCAAATCCTATTCACACGCTCCAAAGAATCGCAATTAAACTATTCAACTTTATTTGCAAAATACATTTTGCAAACAAACCAAGAACCTATAAGTTCAATCCTCTTTATCCATCCTCTTTATCCATGAGGTGATCACCACAAGATCACAACACTTTGCAAACACATTGCAAATGCCCTTTTTGCATGCTCTCCAGGATTGCAACCCATAACCTCTTACTCATTTGCAAAACCTATTTGCAAATAGCAATTAAATTCCAATGCATAAGATATCTAACTTTTGCAACACATGCAAATCCATAACTTCATGCAAGAACCAAATTAACTCAAATTGCTTGAGCTCTCTATTTTCAACACATACAAATTTCTAGCTCCAAGCAAAATCCAATAAACTCAAGTGCTTGAGCTCTCTATTTGCAACATATGCAAATCTTAGCTCTAAGCAACCACTTAAAAACCAACTTGCTTAAGCTCTCTCATTTTGTAACACATGCAAAACTTAGCTCCAAGCAAGCACAAATCAAATTAAGAATTTTATTGAAGAACCAAGCAAGAACTTCAACATTTGCAACATATGTAAAATATGAACTTCATGCAAAAACCAATGCATAAGCTTATCCCATTTGCAACACATGCAAATCAAAGCATTATGCGAAAACCAAAACACAAGCTTCACCCAATCGCAACACATGCTAAATTGTTAGCTCCGTGCAAGAACTAAGTCAAGAGAGTGAGCTGAGTGAACGCGGATTGAGTTCATAAACACATGATGAAACTCAAGCTAAAGAAACTTAACCCCTCTTAATAATACAATGATCTACCTAAACTAGACACTCTATCTAGTTATACCTTTGCTACTGCACACGATCCCCTTTGGGGCTTTTATGATCTTCAATTAAATCTTCTCTCTCAGGATCGCAATCCATCTTGTTCATCCATTTTTGATGAACTTCTTTATTCTTTTCGACACTTCTTGTCTTCGGGATCTACTCTTGATGCCCATCAACACATGATGCCATCTTGTCTCGCTTCTTCTTCTCATCCTTTGGACTTAACCTAACTCATTTACAACTCATGAAAGTAGTTAGTCCAAAATATATGGTTGTCTCAATCATCTTTGCACTCCATTAACACATAATGGATGCATCCAAGATCAATTGAGCACAATCTAAATCAATTTAAATGATTAGATGTGCCTTGAGTACTTTGATACAACTAATGTTTCATAATACTCAAGAACTTATCAATTATCCTTAATCGATTAAATGAATGTCATCAATATATGATGAAATGTTCTTTGATGATTACAAGACAAATTTAAATTGATATGAGTGTATATTTAACTACACAAGTTTTCATATACTCATTTGGATGATTTCAAATATTGATCCAATATATTTGAGTGGAATGGAAAGGGATCAATACTCTAGACCATCAACTATAGAATAAACTCCACATATATATGTGCTGTCGGGGACTGAGATATCCTGCCCGGTCTTGTGCATGGTCAATGGACCCCAGCCTGAGCTCGGGCTCGTAACCCGAGCTCGAGCCTCTTGCCATCCCGATGATCAGGCGGTACCTGTACGACCTCGAGCAAGGGGACTGAACGCCATCACACACGACCAAGACCTGGAGCTCGGGAAGACCCGGTCAGGGGCTGGCGGTTACCCTGATTCACAAAAGCAGGGTGTGAAGCAGACATGGGCGCAAGACCCGGGGGGCGGTTGCGATCCGGATAGAGCGCTTGTGGGGCCACCCTTTCTGGAAAGCACTTCTGACCGTTCGCCAAGAACGGGAAGGAGAGACTTGTAATTCGTGTATAAAATTAGAGATAGAGCTCTTAGCTCAATGACAGAACAACAGACATACACTTGTACTCACACATAATCAATCTCTCCGCCTCAGGGCAAGACTGGAGTAGAGCTATTACCCAGCTCGAGGGCTCGAACCAATATAATTCTCAGTGTCATCCGCCCCATTCTTCCATAGATCCTAGCAACAGCAGCGACGACCTCCTGAGGGATGAAACAAGCTTTCGGGTCCCAGCTCACACACCCCTCCAACTTCATCTCTGCGGTCAGGCGATCCTGATCGTCGACAACTGGCGCCCACCGTGGGGCCCGAAGACTTCGAACCTCTAAAGGAACATCGCTGCTTCGACCACTTCGACAAAGACATGGCACGCGACTCTGGGAAACCTTTGGCGAACTCGGGGGCGAGCCCTGTCCCCAAGCGCAGGGGCTCTACGTCCTTGTTCCCCTCATCGCCGCCGCCCCGTGATCAATTTGTCTTCATGGCCGACAGCCACGGTGCGAACGCGGAACATGAAGACCGCGAGCCAAAGACCCCTGAAGACGCACATCGAATGGCTCAGGTCGCCATCAACCAGGCCATCACCACCCTCCGACGGGAGGAGCGGGACGAGATCAACGTCTCCTCCAGGCTCTCCAGGCTCCCTCGCTCCACCGAACAACTGTGCGCTATCGCTAAGGTCATGACCGATCCCGCTCGGGTGAGGTCGGATCTATTCGGCCGAGCACTAGCCGAAGAACTGGACAAGGCTGCCGACGAGGAAACACCCCCGCAGCGGGGTTGGAGCCAGCACCCTGAATCCTGCTCTCCCACAAGCAACGGTAGCTCTTCGCACAGGTGCCAGCGCTCTCGCCGGTCGCCACCACGACATCGAACCCGGGACGTATCCCGGATGACCCCATGTCGCCGCTCCCCGAATGCGACCTGGGGAGGCGACCGGCGTCTATCGAGTCACAGCAGCACCCGCTCGAACAACACCGTGTCCGGGAGTCCATCCTCGGATGCCCTGCCCAGGCCCTGCAGGGTCCACGACCGCCTACAATACTACCCGGGCGATGCCTGCGCTCGTCGTCGCGACAGGCACGATCGCGCACCCGGTCGTCGCGACAGTCGAAGTTCCGGATCTAGTGACGGAGGCTATTCCCAGAGCGATGCTGCGCCAGCCTATGGATGCTCGGCCTACACCGATGACCTCCATCAAGTGCGCTGGCCAGCTCGGTTCAAACCCACTCCGATCGAACGGTTCGACGGAACCCAGAACCCCGACGAGTTCCTATCGATCCACTCGACGGCGGTCCTGGCGGCTGGGGGAGATGAGGCCATAATGGCCAATTACCTCCCGACCGTGTTGGATGGAGCCGCCCGTACCTAGCTATTCAATCAGAAGCCCAGTTACTTCCAATCATGGCGTCAAGTACGGAATGCCCTGCGATCCAACTTCCAGAGCTGCTACGAGCAACCTGGGAAGGAGAAGGACCTGGATCGGGTTATCCAAGGCAGCAACGAGCCCCTCCGCGACTTCGTGCGACGGTTCATCCGCACCCGAAACTCCATCCCTAGCGTCTCCGACGAAGCCGTGATCAAGGCTTTTAAGTTCGGCGTCTACGATCGGTGCCTCACTGAAGATCTGGAGATCACCCCAAGGCTCAGCATCGACAAGTTGTTCCGTATGGCGGAGCGGTACGCGGACGCGGACGACACGGTGCGATGGAAACGTGACTACAACCAAGGCAAGCTCGCCCCCAACCCCGGGGAGATGGGCCCGTCTGACGTTAAAGGTAACAATCCCACACCAACCTCTAACAAACGAAAGAGGGATCGCAAGAAAGCTGGCCGGTCGCAGGTGCTCACGGCGTCGAGTAACGAGCATGAAGTGATGGAGGCCCGAGGGCCGGCCCAAGGAGAAACTCGACCTCAGCAAGGTTGGGCACGAGCGCAACAAGCCGCACGCCAGCCCCAACCAGGGAATCGTCGACCTGGGCCTCAGCGCAGCGACGCCCGATCACAGGGGGGCTAGGAGCGGCCAAAGTATGATGATAGCAGGTACTGCCCTTTCCATAGGGCCCATGTCCATGACTTGCGCAATTGCAGGGCTTGGCTAGGTAAGCTGGACGCCTTCTACGACGGGCGTGGTGAGATGCCCATGCTCCCGAAGGAGGGAGAGCAGCCCGATAGGGTCAATGCAGGTGAGGACCTAGACGGCCTCGACCTAGAATTTCAGCAGGGCGAGCGACGGATAGACATGATCTTCGGTAGCTCATCTGCCTATCAGTCCCGGCGCAAGCTCAAGACCGCCGCCCGGACGGTCTACCACGCCGCCGCCAGGAAGCCCGTCGATCAGCCCTGCAAGTGGGCCGGTATAACGATCGCCTTCACTGGGGATGACGCCCCCCAGGACATGTCAAAGGACCTTAAGACCGTCCTGGTCGTGACCCCGATCATAAGCAACACCATGGTCGGCCGGGTCATGCTCGATGGAGGCAGCTGCCTCAACCTGCTCCCGGTAAGCGCACTCGATCGGATGCAAATTCCACGGTCGAAAATCAAGAACATCGCGGTCCCTTTCTTCAGGATCGTCCAGGGTAGCTCGACCACCCCCCTCGGGCAAGTGCTAGTGTACTAGGTCTAGTAGTACAAGATACTACTACTCTTGCATGATCCAGAGAGTACGTGCTTCGTGGTGTTACAGTGTGCGAAGCCATGCATGCACATGCTCGCACCGCCGCACGAAGACGAAGGCATATTAATGGGGCAGTAGGAGCATCAGAACCAAATGGCGTTGATTACGTGCTCACCTCTCTTGTCCCTAATCAAAGAAAAAAATTTGCAAGGAACGTGCACCACCTACGTATAATTGTAGGATATAGTAGCAGTGTTCCTAAAGAATTGGTCGCTTGATGACTATGAGGCTTCCGCGATCTGCTCGTAGAAGAAAACTAGCACCCCTGGCCCTAGGGTTGTACTTCTGTAATACTCCGGTAAAAGACTTGATGCGACCATCGAGCTTCAAATAATGCCCACACCATCTTCGTTCAAATATAGTACCATAGTTAGAGGTGGGCGTCGTGGCGTGCCGTGCCGGCCCGGCCCGGGCCCATCGTGCTTCGGGCCGGAACCGTGTCGTGCCACGACGGCCCATCGTGCCCACCATGCCGGGCCGTGCCGGCCCAACTCGCCTTTGGCGAGTCCAAGCCCGGCCTATTTGCGCTTCGTGCCTGCTTCGTGCCGTGCCGGCCCAGGCCCAACCCATTTTCACTATTGTGACGAGTAAAAAAATAAAACACATCACAACTACTAAACTACCTATTTTCATTACATAAGAGACTAATCACATCAACAAAATGTCAAACATAAATGCAATGCTTGAAGATGCCCTGAATCAACAATATCTGCCAACTTTTAGGCCTTAATTCGTGATTTCGTGCCCGTTCGTACCTTGCCGGCACGGGCCCGGCCCAAACGGCCGTGCCGCCCGTCGTGCCCGGTTCCAAGGCCCGGCATGGCCCGAGTTACAGTTGCGTGCCGGCCCAGCCCGGCACGAAACCGTGCCGTGCCGTGCTTTGCACCAGGCCATCCCATCGTGCTTCAGGCCGGCCCAAAAGAGCCCGGCCCAAATGCCCACCTCTAACCATAGTTGGATCGATCGTGGTAATGTGGATTAGAGTAAATTAATTGCACACCACGTCCCCACGTATGAATATGATTCAGATTTTTTGTTGCTGTTGTTGGTGCTGCAAACGTCGAACCATCCTGAAAACTTCCAGGATCTGGCCCTGAATTCAAACTAAAACCGGTTGGTGGGGTTAATACCGGTTCCCAACCTCTTCCAGATTTTACACCCAACTTTTACTACAAAATCCATGCATGGGAAGGGCTTGAATATTCTGCTATTTCCTATGTACAGTACTGCATCAATAAGAAAGTGCTAATACTACACACTCAACCCGCAGATTTTCGTGTGCAACAAGATAAGTACCGGGACTACCGCTTGTCAATCACACAATGCTGCTAAGCTGTGTTAAATTATTTTAACGTAATATGGTCCATGTAAATTACAGAATGGTTTTTATAATAAAAGGTCTAATTAGTGTGATAATTGCTAGACTAAAAGATTAAAAATCATGGGGTTTAAAACCCTCTCCTCTCCCTTCCAAATATTAGTTGTGTACTAATTAGTGTTATTAAGTATAATAAATGTTATAGGAGGAATTACTTTTAAGCACTAGTTTCTATGCATGCTTTGCTGCAATAAGAATAAGTGATGAATTGCTGGCTACATGCATGTGTTAAAGTGCTGAGTTACAGTTGCTAGTTTCATTGAGTTAGTACTAAGTTACAGTCAGTTTCATTAAGTTTTAAATGCTGAATTAAAGTGTCAGTTTCATTGTATTTAGTGAATGGAAACTAACATATTTAATTCATGAAAACTGACTTATTTAGTGCAAAGAAACTCATTGCTTTAATGCATGGAAACTTGCATTTGTTGCTCTGTCTTTTCTCCTTGGCTAGAGCTTCTCTTCTTGGCTATAAAAGGAGCCTTCTCCTGTACATCAATGGTACGTGAAGGAAGAAAAGAAGAACACTGGAAAAAATAGTACAGACATAAAAGAAAAGGATCAGGAAGTTCTCTAACCAATGAAAGAACTCTATATGTTAAGAAGAAAGAGAGGAGAGAAAAATAAAACTCAATATGCAAGGAAATGTGTCTTAAGGTGGGTTTGTGTTTTTGCACATATAAAGGATGATTTGTGCTTTTGCATATATAAAAGTTGCTTTTCAGTTGAATAAAAAATTGTGCTAAATGATCTTATAGCATCTGTAATTTTTCTTATATTTGGTATCAGAGCAAGATATTAGCACTTTTGATTCACCATTGCAGTATTCTTTTACGGTTGATTAAGGTTCCTTTCATGATATTTTATTGCATATTGTAGTGTGGTAACTATATTGCTCTATTTTGATCAACGCGCATAAGTGAAATTGAATTTGCAATTGCGTGATTCATCATATTAATGTTATTTAGAGCAATAAAATTTTATTTACTTTTCTAGTATTGTTACTTGGATAATATGCAAGAAATGCGTTTGTGTCCGTCTGTAATGTTAAAAAATAGGATTTTCTTTTATTCATAAGATCAGATGTTATTCTTATGAGCATAATTAAAAGTGATATACTAATTAAATATTTATATTATTGAAAGCATGTTAGTCACCAAAGTGGCTTTGCTTAGGATCATAGATATTTAATTAAGCATTTTAATTGTTCATATTCTATTTGATGCTATTAATTGGAAAACATAATGTACAATTGAGTTTGCGAATTGTAAAGCTAGGTTGCCCAAAGGTGGACCATTGCTTACAATTGGTGACATGAAAGAGGTTAATCAATTTGTTAGTTTATCCAAAGATAATGTGCGCATTGGCTTAAGTATAGTTAATTATCTATTAAAGATGTTTGTTTTTAGCATCATTACTGATTCCAACCATGTATCTAAATTTCATCCAAAGATATTTTTAGATGCACATCAAAGTTTGTTCTTATATGAATCTGTTTTATACTCAAAGTATTACTCCCTCCATCCCATTATATAAGGCGTAACTCCTACCAACGCAAACACCAAGGAAGCAGTTGTGTCGTGCGAAGCTCAAGGGGGGTTAATGCATGCATGCATGCGCATGAGAGATAGGAGAGAAGCCAGAATAGGAGCCGAAGAGGCGCCGCGCCCTGTATTCTGGGACTTGGAAAAAAGCAGTTGTGCCTTATATTTTGGGATAGATGGAGTAATTTGTAAACATATTTAAAATTTACAGCCTCCATTAACTTAATGAGTCAGGGTTTTGGGCCAGTCAAGTTTAATGGGCTGAACTATGTTGACTGGTCTGAACAGATCTGGTTTTAGCTGGGTGTTATGGACTTAGATCTAGCATTAGTTCTTGATGAAAAGCATACTGCCATTACGGATGAAAGTATTAATGAGGATTGTTCCCTTTATGAAGCCTGGGAATGGTCTAATAGGCTAAGCTTAAACTTGATGCGCTTAACGATTACTGAAAATATCAAGCCATCGTTACCTAAAATAGATAATGCAAAGGAATTCATGATAAAGCTAAAAGAATATTCCCAATCAGACATTACAGACAAGTCTTTAGTTGAGAGTCTTATGAGTGAATTAACGACCAAGAAATTTGATTAGTCTATTCCCATACATGATCATGTGATTTGCATGGCAAATATTGCCGCAAAGTTAACATCAATGGGAATGGACGTAAGTGAATCATTTCTAGTCCAATTCATCATGAACTCCCTACCTCCTGAATTTGGTTTGTTCCAGGTGTATTATAACACCATAAAAGAAAAATGGAACCTTCAAGAATGCAAAGCCCAATTGGTTCAGGAAGAAGGGAGATTAAAGAAAGTGAGGGATCATTCTGTCCAACTCACAATGCACAATGGTGCAAGTAGCAGCAAAGAAAAGCTAGGAAAGAAGGGTAAAATGAAGGACAAGACTCCACATCAAGTTAGTGAGGGCCAAATCCATAAGAAGCTGAGATGCCACTTCTGCAAGAAGGTTGGTCATTTCAAAAAGGATTGCTCTAAGAGAAAGAAATGGTTCGAACAGAAAGGTATACATTATATTTTTGTATGCTTTGAATCAAATCTTATTGAAGTTCCTAGCCATACCTGGTGGTTAGATTTTGGTGCTACTACTCATATTTCACATGTTATACATTGATACCTTGCAATCCCCATAAGCGGATCTGTAAAGTTTTTGTACATGAAAAACAGAATGAAGACACGAATTGAAGGGATCGGGACTTATAGAATAATCCTTGATACCGGTCTACACTTAGATCTAAAAGAGTGTCTTTATGTTACTTAATGTACTAGAAATTTAGTATCTATGGGAAAATTAGATATAATAGGATTAAAGTTTTTGATTGGTGTGAAATCATGTGTTGAAAAATTGGCTTAGAATTGAATTTGCAAAATGTGTTTGTTCATGTGTTTTATCAATTTGACAAGAAACAGTAAGTTTCGCTTTGGCGCCGGACCAAACTTAAAGAAAACAGTAAGTTTTTCCATCTACGACGGACAAACTTTGTTGGTCTGTCGTGGACATGCTTTTGAACTCATTGAGCCAAACTCAATTTTCCTCAAAAACCAGTAAGTTGTGCATCTACGACGGACAAAGTTTTTGGAGTGCATGCGTGAACGTGTTTTTAGCTCATGAGTCGAACTCAATCTTCCAAGAAACCAAGTAAGTTTTGCATATCACGGACAAACTTCTTTGGTCGATCGTGAATGGCTTTGAGGTTTGATTTCGCATGTACGACGGACCGATTTTGTTTGTCCGTCGTGAGCGATGTTTCGCCGGAATGATTTCTTCTTGGAACCGAAACTTCCACTTGTACAACGGACCGATTTTGTTTGTCCGTTGTGAATGTTTTTTGAGTGGTTTTTCATGTATGCAGCGGACCATATTTCCTTGTCCGTCGTGAATGCGTTTTCTTTGAATTAGGGTTTTAGAGAATTGAAATGATTTAAATTTGAGATTATGAAATTTGTAATGATTTCATGGTGCTTCTTTTGAAATGGACTTTATGCAATGTGAGTAGTTGCATGGATTGACATTGAGTCAAGTCGTGGACTTGTGCTCGGATTTGTTTTGTGGTTTGTTCATGTGCGGTGTATTGCTCGAAGACGAATGTGGTCGATGGCGGGACCGGAACTAGGTTCATGGAGGAACCGAGGTTCGGGACTAGGTTCAGGAGGAACCGAGGTCTTGGTGGTCAAGGATGTCATGCGGGGCGTTCGGGCTAAGGGAATGGTGCACATGAAGAATGGTTAGTCACGTGAGAATGGCGGGAGGTCATTCGGCGTGCAAAGTGTTAGTCACGTGAGTATGGCGGTGGCCATACAGCGTGCAAAGTGTTAGTCACGTGAGTATGGTAGGGTTACCATACGCGTGCAAGAGTTGTACTCGGCCAGGATAGGCCAAGTAGAATTGAGTTGGATCACAGATTCCTTCTAGGAATAGGAATCGTATTCGAGAACTCCTTGTGGGTTGGTCCTTTAAATAGGTGGGGTCTCTGTTGAAAGGCACCAAGCGGAAACAGCGCAAGGGAGTCTTAGCCTGGTTTTAGGGTTTGTACTCTTTTAATGAGAGTATTTTAGACAAGAAATAAAGATCAATTCTTCCAAGATTTTTGCGTGCTACAGTAACCTCGTCGCTATAGTGTTTTCTGTTTTGGTTCTTGTTTGCATGCTTGTTCTAATTCTAGATTGGTTTTTGATCGTTGAGTTTCATCTTGGTTTGATCCATCAAAAACCTCTCTAGGGTATTGATCTAGTGTTTCTCTAAGTCTAGTTGATTAATCTTTTGTCGTTCTTGTTTAATCTTGAAGTTTTGATTAGATTGATTCTCGTCAAGTTCTGGATCAGCAAGCTTGCGAAGCTCATAACTTTTGATCCGTAAGTCCGATCGAGCTGATTCTTTTTGGGTTCGATTCGTACTGGAATCTAGTTTCTTGTGTCCAAATTTCAGATCGTTTCGACGGTTGGATCTCCGGGAATTCTCGTTTACTGAACCTCTGTCATCCTGTTTCTGTCGAAAACGAGGCAATTATTTGGTTCTGTTTTGGGGTGAACTTTTAATAGATCAAGAATTTGGTTTTAGCTTCCGCACAATCATTCACCCCCCCTCTGATTGTTATATTCGTGTCTTTCGATCCTACAAGTGGTATCAGAGCAAGGTTTTTCTAATCTATCTTAATCGGTGATTAGATCAATGGATCGTTATTCGACAAAACCTTGTGTGTTCGATGGTGTTGATTTTCAGTTTTGGAAGGCCAAGATGGAGGCGTTCATCCAAGCACAGGGCTTCACAATTTGTTATAAGGTCTACAAGCCATATGAAGTCCATGCAAACGACAACGTCAACGATACCAATCGCACACATGTTGAAGCAATCAGTAAGGCGCGCAACTTGATCATCCAAGTCTTGGGACGCAGCCGACTTTGATCGTGTGGTTCATCTTCGATCCGCATATGAGGTATGGAAATCTCTTTGTGATTACCATGAGGGTTCTAACACTGTCAAAGAGGTTCGCCAAGATATTTACAAAAAAAAAATACATGCGTTTTGAGATGAAACCTAGTGAATCAGATGACTTCTTTGCGTTTCAATAAAATTCTTAGCAATCTACGTCTTTGTTGGAGTTAACTACACTGATGCTGAAAATGCTCGACAATTGCTTAGTGCTTTGGACATGTCGGTGTGGGAGATGAAAGTAACATCTATACAAGAATCTACTACCATGAGCACACTCACATTAGATGTTCTTTACTCTAAGTTGAAAACTCATGAGTTGGATGTTCTTGCCAGGAAGGGTAACATTAAATCAATTGCTTTGATCTCTAACCCTAACATGTCAAATGCAAATTCTTCTTCTAGCTTTGCCTTGTCTTCCATGTCTTCTTTAACAGATGAGCAACTTGAAGAGTTTCCTGAAGAAGATCTGGCACTACTCTCTTCTCGCTTTAACAAAGCTTTGCAGAATGTGAGAATGAGAAAGAGAGGTGGTCCTCCAAGATGCTATGAGTGTGGTGACCTCAACCATATTCGCACAAATTGTCCTAAGCTTGCAGGAAAAACATCAAAGGAGGAGAAGGACAACAACAGAAGGAATGAGAAGAAAAGGTTCTCGTCAAATGATAGGAAGAAGAAGAGCTTCATCAACCGCAAGGTGGTTCACCGAGTTCTTTCCGCTCTTGAACAAGTCAATTTGAGAGATGTGGACTCGGAGAGCAGCGAAGATGATGCAACTCCAAGCAAGCATGATTTGATAGGATTATGTCTTATGGCAAGCAGCAAGGATAGCTTCACCGAGGACGACCACGACAGCGACTTTAATGAGGTAGATCCCTCTTATGATGAATTAGCTATTGCTGTTGCTCGTCTTGGAAAATTGCTTGACAAACGTGATAAGAAAATTAAGAAACATGATTTCATTATTGAATCATTGAATGCTGAAATTGACTTAAGACTTTGATTCCTAGTGATGATACTTGCAAATCATGTGACTTAATTTACAATGAGCTCACCTTGCTTAGGAAAGAACATGCTCTTTTGTTGCATCTAAATGAGAAAAATGAGAAACATGTTGTACATGCTAGCTGTTCCACTGATGATTTGCATAGTTCAACTTCTTGTTCTAAATGCTCAACTCTTGAATTAAAATTGAAAGATGCAAATGCTAGGGTTTGTCAATTAACTGATAATTTGCTTTCACATGAAATTCTCTCATGCTCAACTTGTCGCAAGCAAAAAGGAAAAGTAGATGTTCCCTGCAATAATTGTTTAACTCTTGCTAAGAAAGTTGATTACTTGCAAAATTCTTTGGAACGTTTCACTAATGGCAAGAAGAAGTTGAACATGATTTTGGATCAATCTAAGGTTAGCACAAACAAGAGAGGTTTAGGTTTTGATCCTTATGCCACATATGAAACTAAACCTCGCCTTTGTTGTTCAGGCTCCTTGCAAAATTGAGTTATCTAATGAGCCTAAGAAAATTGCTTTTCAATCTGTTTGGTTTTTATCTTCTACTATGATGAATGCAAAATGTGCTTTTCTGTTAAAGCTAAACATCATGTCAAGTACACTTGCACTCATTGTGGTAGAGATGGACACTTAGTAGATTTTTGCTTTAGACTAGCCAAACAAAGAAAAGAAGGAAAGAAGCGAGGCTAGGTCAAATTTCAGCAAAGCACATTTTACTTCTTATGCGCCTAGAGTGATGAAAACACCTTCTGTTCCTAGAAACATGGGAAAAGGCAAATCTAATTTTGTGCATAAAGAATATCGTGTTGTGCCTACTGTTGTGCGTCGTGTGTCTCGGTACTGGATTCCCAAAAATCTCATTCCTAACCCCAGTACTGAGACCTCGACATGTTTTGTTGCTATGTAGGCTTCTCGCGCGAGGAAGGAGAACATATGGCTAGTAGATTCCGGATGCTCACGCCACATGTCAGTAATAAGAATTGGTTCTCCTCCCTCACTCGTGCATCTCGTCTTTGAAAGTGTTACTTTTGGAGATGCTTCTTCCTCTTCTGTTGTGGCAAAAGGTACAGTAAAGGTAAGTGACAAGTTTATGTTCAAGGATGTGGCTCTTGTTGAAAACTTGAAATATAACTTGCTTTCTGTCTCTCAAATGCTTGATGAAGATCTTGAGATAAGCTTTAAGAAAAATGAATGCAAAGTGCTAGATGCTTCAGGTGATCTTGTGTTCAAAATTTCTCGTTTTGGAAGAGTCTTTAAAGCTGATTTTGATGCATCACCTTCTTCTAAGCATAGGTGTCTAATTGCCAATGTTTCTAAAGATTTATTCTTTTGGGATCGTAGACTTGGTCATGTTGGTTTTGATCATCTTACTCGTGTAAGTGGTTTAGATCTTATACGTGGCTTGCCTAAGCTTAAGGGTGATAGCAATCTAGTATGTTCTTCTTGTAGACATGGTAAGATGATTGCAGGTTCACATCCACCTCTTACCATGGTAATGACAAACGCTCGGGACAGCTTCTACATCTTGATACAGATTGGACCATCTCGAGTTCAATCCTTTGGAGGCAAAGCGGTATGTGCTTGTGATTGTTGATGATTTTTCTAGATACTCTTGGGTGTATTTTATGGCATCTAAGGATGAGGCTTTTAGTCATTTTAGAAGTCTTGTTCTTAGGCTTTCTGTTGACCATCCGAGGAGCTCTCAAAGCTATTAGAAGTGATAATGGAACTGAATTCAAAAATGCTTCCTTTGATCTCTTTTGTGCTGAAAAAGGAATTGATCATCAATTTTCATCTCCTAGAGTGCCTCAACAAAATGGTGTAGTCGAAAGGAAAAAGCGAGCGTTAGTTGAGATGGCTAGAACCATGTTAGATGAACATCTCTCTCCTAGAAATTTTTGGGCTGAAGCTATTTCAATCGCTTGTTATGTTTCAAACCGTGTGTTTTTGAGATCAAAATTGGGTAAGACTCCATATGAGCTTCGGTTTGGACATAGACCTTCTGTTTCTCACTTTCGAGTTTTGGATGCAAATGTTTTGTCTTGAAATCTGAAAATCTTGATAAATTTGAAGCTAGATCAATGGATGGCATTTTTCTTGGATATCCTGCTAATACTCGTGGCTATCGTGTGCTTGTTTCGGAGACTAACTAACTTGTGGAAACATGTGAAGTTCCTTTTGATGAGGCTAGTCCAGGCACTAGTCCAAGTGATGCAGTACAGCGCATACATTCAGGGGAGAAAATCTTTGAAGATGATGATGATGTTGAAGATGAGGTCTTGACTCTTCCTAATGCACAACAAGTCTGTAGCACCCTTGGCACCTACTACTACAACACCTACATTAACCATCCTCAAGCTACAACATCATCTGTACATGCTGAAAATGAAGAAGGAGAAGGAGAAGTCTCAAAAGCCAATGCTCCCTTGCACATTCAGAAAATGCATCCATCTGAACAAATGATTGGAGACCTAAATGAGAGAGTCACTCGATCAAGGTTTATTCATTCTGACACTCATACTCATTCTGCTTTAGTTGCTTCTTTTGAACCCAAAGATATATCTCATGCATTATCTGACGAATCTTGGATCAATGCCATGCATGAAGAATTAGAGAATTTTGAACGAAATAAAGTTTGAAAACTTGTCTCACCACCTCCTGATTTTAATGTTATTGGAACTAGATGGGTTTTCAAAAATAAACAAAGTGAGGATGGTGTTGTTGTTAGAAACAAGGCTAGATTGGTTGCTCAAGGTTACACTCAAATTGAAGGCTTAGATTTTGATGAAACCTTTGCTCCTGTTGCTAGAATTGAAGCCATTAGAATCCTTTTAGCTTTTGCTGCATCCAAAGGTTTCAAATTGTATCAAATGGATGTGAAAAGTGCTTTTCTTAATGGCTACATAAATGAGGAGGTTTTTGTCAAGCAACCACCTGGTTTTGAAAATCCAAAGTTTCCAAATCATGTGTTCAAACTATCAAAAGCTTTGTATGGTTTGAAACAAACCCCTAGAGCATGGTATGATAGGCTAAAAACATTTTTACTTGAAAGGGGGTTTTCAATGGGAAAAGTTGACAAAACTCTTTTTCTACTCAAGCAAGGCAATGATCAACTATTCGTTCAGATTTATGTTGATGATATTATCTTTGGTGGTTCATCTCATGTTTTAGTGTCTGAGTTTTCAGAAACAATGAGGAAGGAGTTTGAGATGAGTATGATGGGTGAGTTGACATACTTTTTGGGATTTCAAATCAAGCAAACGAAGGATGGTACTTTTGTGCATCAAAGCAAATACACAAGAGACTTGCTACATCGTTTTGGGATGGAAAACAGCAAACCAATCATGACACCTATGGAAAGCAATTGCACACTTGATCCGGATGAAGATGGTGAGCCGGTTGATCAAAAGGAATATAGAAGCATGATAGGCTCACTTTTGTACCTCAACGCATCAAGGCCGGATATACAATTTCTTTGTGTGCTTGTGTGCTCGTTTTCAAGCTTCCCCACGTGCCTCACATCGACAAGCTCAAAAGGATTTTCAGGTATCTTCATGGAACTCAAGATTTTGGTATTTGGCTTTACCTTCCTCATGCATTAGTTTGAGATCTTTTACGATGCTGATTTTGGAGGATGTAGAATTGATAGGAAAAGCACTTCTGGTTCATGTCACTTCTTGGGAAATTCTCTCATTGCATGGTCATCTAGAAAGCAATCTTCTGTTGCACAATCAACTGCTGAATCTGAATATGTGGCTGCTGCTAGTTGTTGTTCTCAAATTCTTTGGATAGTAGCTACACTTAAAGATTATGGGGTTAATTTGGATAGTGTTCCTCTTTTGTGTGATAACACTAGTGCAATTTGTATTGCTAAGAACCCGTGCAACACTCTAGAACAAAACACATTGACATCGATTTCACTTTCTTAGAGATCATGTTGAAAAAGGCAACATTGTGCTTCATCATGTGGATACTGAACATCAATTGGCAGACATTTTCACAAAACCTTTGTCTTCTTCTCGTTTTGCTTTTATTCGGGGAGAACTTGGGATTGTTCATCCAATGGGTTTGTTTTGAGGGGGAGTTTCTTTGCCAAGTTCTTTCACTTAATGAGCTCAATTTATCATATTTCTTTATATACTATGTAATTGAGCTAATATATGATAATCTAAATTGTTCCACTTGAACTAAAAATGACATTGCGGAATTCCCTAGACTGATTACCTATAGCTAAATACTCTGTGTTATCTTACTCTTCTAGGCTTTATTGAATCTTCTTGACAAATTTGGGCTATGAAGCAAGTGTGTTTTCAACTTTACTCTTTCATAAGACCTTTAATCACTTTTGCATGTTGACAATCAAAGAAAAAGGAAAAGAAAAGGGAATCAATATAAAAAAGGGGGTTGTTAAAAGCAAAAGCTTCAAGTTATGGGCTTCAGGCTTGCTTTCCCTAAAAAGATAAGATGTATGCTTCAAGCATGCCATTCCCTCAAAAATAAAAGAAGTATGCTTCAAGCATGCCACATGCGATTTATTGTTTAAAGATTAAATTGGTCTACTAGATTGGAGTTGAAACTACTTTCTCGCCCTAAGTTGTTAGTTACTTCAATTTTTAAAGCCTTGCTTTTTCTGCTAAGATCTTGCTTAGTACTTGGCTATAGTTGACTAAATTGAGGTTGAGATGCATGTCATTCCCTAACTTGTTAAAATCACATCAAGATCATGTATTTTGCATATTATGTGATATATAAGGTTATATGATCAAATGAGCTCATCTTTTCCTATCTTGGCACTCCCTTGTTTCTTCTTGTGAAATCTTTGCTACAGGAAAAATTTTGAACCTGTTCTCTCTTTTGTACTCTTGATGAATCCATTGTCAAAGGGGGAGAAATTTGGGAATCGTTGAAAAGTTGAAGAAAAAGGGGGATTTGTTTCTGGCATTTTGAGAGAAGTTTGGAGATTGTTGGAATTTTTGGGCGCATTGCACATTCACACACATTTTCATTCTCAGGGGGAGATTTTGTTTTGCATTTTGGTCAAAGGGGGAATTCTGTGTTTTCTCTTTTTGGTCCTTGATCCTTTGGATTTCAAAATCTTTTATAAAGTGAATGCCAAATGTTCAATTCTAAAGTGGTGTTGCCAATGTTTTCATCAAGGGGGAGATTGTGAAATCATGTGTTGAAAAATTGGCTTAGAATTGAATTTGCAAAATGTGTTTGTTCATGTGTTTTATCAATTTGACAAGAAGCAATGGATTTAAGCTTTGGCGCCGGACCAAACTTAAAGAAAGCGATAAGTTTTTTCATTTCTGACGGACAAACTTTGTTGGTGCATCGTGGACATGCTTTTGAACTCATTGAGCCAAACTCAATTTTCCTCAAAACCATTAGAAGTTGTGCATCTACGACGGACAAAGTTTTTGGAGTGCAGTAAATGAACGTGTTTTTAGCTCATGAGTCAAACTCAATCTTCCAAGAAACCAGTAAGTTTTGCATATCACGGACAAACTTCTTTGGTCGATCGTGAATGGCTTTTGAGGTTTGATTTCGCATGTACGACGGACCGATTTTGTTTGTCCGTCGTGAACGTGTTTTCGCCGGAATGATTTCTTCTTGGAACCGAAACTTCCACTTGTACAACGGACCGATTTTGTTTGTCCGTTGTGAATGTTTTTTTTTGAGTGGTTTTTCATGTGTACGCCGGACCATATTTCCTTATCCGTCGTGAATGCGTTTTTGCTGAATTAGGGTTTTGAGCAGAATTGAAATGATTTAAATTTGAGATTATGAAATTTGTAATGATTTCATGGTGCTTCTTTTGAAATGGACTTTATGCAATGTGAGTAGTTGCATGGATTGACATTGAGTCAAGTCGTGGACTTGTGCTCGGATTTGTTTTGTGGTTTGTTCATGTGCAGGTATTGCTCGAAGACGAATGTGGTCGATGACGGGACCGGAACTAGGTTCATGGAGGAACTGAGGTTCGGGACTAGGTTTAGGAGGAACTGAGGTCTTGGTGGTCAAGGATGTCATGCGGGACGTTCGGGCTAAGGGAATGGTGCACATGAAGAATGGTTAGTCACGTGAGAATGGCAGGAGGTCATTCGCGTGCAAAGTGTTAGTCACGTGAGTATGGCAGGTGGCCATACGCGTGCAAAGTGTTAGTCACGTGAGTATGGTAGGGTTACCATACGCGTGCAAGAGTTGTACTCGGCCAGGATAGGCCAAGTAGAATTGAGTTGGATACGGATTCCTTCTAGGGAATAGGAATCGTATTCAAAACTCCTTGTGGGTTGGTCCTTTAAATAGGTGGGGGGTCTCCTGTTGAAAGGCACCAAGCAGAACAGGCGCAAGGGAGTCTTAGCCTGGTTTTAGGGTTTGTACTCTTTTAATGAGAGTATTTTAGACAAGAAATAAAGATCAATTCTTCCAAGATTTTTGCGTGCTCTGATAACCTCATTAAACTCTGATGTTTTCTGTTTTGGTTCTTGTTTGCATGCTTGTTCTAAATCTAGATTGGTTTTTGATCGTTGAGTTTCATCTTGGTTTGATCCATCAAAAACCTCTCTAGGGTATTGATCTAGTGTTTCTCTAAGTCTAGTTGATTAATCTTTTGTCGTTCTTGTTTAATCTTGAAGTTTTGATTAGATTGATTCTCGTCAAGTTCTGGATCAGCAAGCTTGTGAAGCTCATAACTTTTGATCCGTAAGTCCGATCGAGCTGATTCTTTTTGGGTTCGATTCGTACTGGAATATAGTTTCTTGTGTCCAAATTTCAGATCGTTTCGACGGTTGGATCTCCAGGAATTCTCGTTTTACCAAACCTCTGTCATCCTGTTTCTGTCGAAAACGAGGCAATTATTTGGTTCTGTTTTGGGGTGAACTTTTAATAGATCAAGAATTTGGTTTTAGCTTCCGCACAATCATTCACCCCCCCTCTGATTGCTATATTCGTGTCTTTCGATACTACAATTGGAGATAGTATATTTTCGTTATATAAAAATAAGTACTATTATGGTTCTGGTACTTTAATTGATGGTTTATACCGCTTCAATCTTAATACTGATTTTTCTGAATCCCTGTTTCATGTTGAACATATTGTTGGTAACAAACGTAGTGCACATAATGAATGTGCTGCTTTTTTGTGGCATAAAAAATTGGGTCATATATCCAAAGAAAGAGTTTTGAGGTTAGTGAAAAGTGAAATTTTACTCAATTGGATTTTGTTGACCGGAATGTGTGTAGATTGCATCAAGGGCAAGCAAACCTCACACATATCAAAGCACCCAGCTACAAGAAGTAGTGAACTGTTACAGTTAATACACACTGATATTTATGGTCCATTTGATGTTCCTTCCTAGGGTGGTGAAAAGTTTTTTATCACCTTTATTGATAACTTCTTATGTTATTTGTACCTATACTTGCTACATTAAAATCTCAAGCTACGAGCATCCTAGAGGTGTTCGTTAATGAGGTGTAAAGGCAGCTCGATAGGAAAGTCAAGGTGGTGAGGTCAGATAGATGTCAATATTTTGGAAAGTTTGATGAAAGTGGACAATGTACAGGTCCATTTGCAAAGTTTCTTGAAAGCCGAGACATATGTGCACAGTATACAATGTCCGGGACACCTTAACAAAATGGGGTGGCTGAAAGGCGGAATCCTACTCATGAAAATGGTTAGGAGCATGTTATATTACAGTGATGTGCCCTTATCTTTGTGGATGCACGCATTAAGGACTGCTGTGTACTTACTTAATAGGGTTCCTAATAAGTCAGTTCCTAAGACTCTTTATGAACTTGGACTGGAAGGAAATCTAGCTTGAGGCACCTACACGTTTGGGGCTGCCCAGCAGAAGTAAGAATATACAATCCACATGAAAAGAAGCTCGATGAAAAGACCATTAGTGGTTGCTTCATTGACTATCTTAAAAAATTAAAAGGGTACATATTTTACTGTCCTAACTATAGTACACGAATAGTTGAGTCTTGAAATGATTGGTTCATTGAGAATGGTGAAATCAGTGGGAGTAGTGATCCACGGAATGTGGATATCAAAGAAATTCAGTTCAACCATTCTCCTAACATTGTTGTATCACCGTTACACAACACTACAGAAAATACAACTATTGAACTAGCTACTAATGTGCAAGTCACAACTGAAAAGGAAATTCCACATGAAAAGATAGTGCGAAGGTCTGTACGAAATAAAAGACCAGCCATTTCACATGATTATGTGGTTTATTCACTTGAAAATTAATGTGACTTGAGTATCAAAAATGACCCAGTCTCATTTAAGCAAGTCATGGAATGTGATAATTCTGAAAAGTGGTTTGATGCCATGAAAGAAGAGTTGAAATCAATGGATGACAATAAAGTTTGGGAACTAATCGAGTTGCCACAAAGTTCAAAACAAGTCGGGTGTAAATGGGTCTTTAAGACCAAACGCGATTCAAAAGGCAATATTGAAACATATAAAGCTAGACTTGTCGCC
This sequence comes from Rhipidocladum racemiflorum, assembly GCA_036346355.1. Lineage (NCBI taxonomy): Eukaryota > Viridiplantae > Streptophyta > Magnoliopsida > Poales > Poaceae > Rhipidocladum > Rhipidocladum racemiflorum. Next base: position 31,975,637 of record CM070571.1, read on the forward strand.
AAAGATTACTCTAAAAAAGAAGGTATTAACTACAAGGAGACCTTCTCTCAAGTTTTAAAGGACCCTTTGAGAATTATTTTGGCTCTGGTGGCACATTATGATTTGGAGCTTCACCAGATGAATGTGAAAACTGCTTTTCTAAATTGTGATTTGGATGTAGAAGTGTATATGAACCGACCAGAAGGATTCTTGGTTCCTGAAAAAGAAAATTTGGTATGTAAATTAAAGAAGTCAATATATGGGCTAAAACAAACTTCCCGATAATGGTATATAAAGTTCAATGATACCATTTTGAAGTATGGTTTTGTAGAGAATATCGTTGATCGGTGTATCTACATAAAGGTCAGTGGGAGCAAGTTTATTATTCTGGTCCAATATGTTGACGACATTCTGCTTACTACTAATGATAAATCTTTGTTGCATGATGTAAAGAAATTTCTCTCCAGTAATTTTGAAATGAAAGATATGGGTGAGACATCCTATGTGATTGGAATAAAAATATTCCAATATAGAAAAGAAGGATTATTGAGACTGTCTCAGAAAGCTTATATTAACAAAATATTAGAGAGAATTAGAATGGAAAATTGCTCCGTAGGAATTGTTCCAATTCAGAAAGGGGACAAGTTTAGTGAAATGCAATATCCAAACAATGATTTGGAATGAAAGGAGATATAATCTATTCTATATGCATCAGTTGTTGGAAGATTAATGTATGCTTCGACATGCACTCGACCAGATATCAGCTTTGTTGTTGGAATGCTTGGCTGGTATCAAAGTAATCCTGGAATGCTTGGTCGGTATCAAAGTAATCCTGGAATGCATCATTGGAAAGCTGCGAAGAAGGTTCTTCGGTATTTGTAAGGCACTAAGGACCATATGCTCACATACAAGAGATCGAGCATCTTGAGGTGATTGGCTATTCAGACGCCGGATGTGTGGACTCAATGAAGTCTACATTCGACTATTTGTTCCTTTTGTCTAGGGGAGCAATTTCATGGAAAAGTGAAAAGCAATCTGTCATTGCTACTTCCATCATGAAGGTTGAATTTATGGTGTGCTTTGAGGCCACTATTCAATCACTGTGGCTGTGGAATTTTGTGTCTGGCCTTCATATTATTGATAATATTGAAAAGCCTTTAAGAATTTATTGTGATAATTCCGCTGCAGTCTTCTCCAAAAATGATAAGTACTCAAAAGGAGCAAGACATATGGATTTGAAGTACTTAACGGTAAAAGAAGTGCAAAAACAAAATGTATCAATCAAGCATATTAGTACAGATCTGATGATAGCAGATCCACTAACTAAGGGATAGCCGCCCAAAACTTTTAGTGGCCATGTTGAGAGGATGGCATTACAGATAAAATCCTGTTACCATGATGAGTATATATATACATGATTATGAGTTGCTTGTGCTTTTATAAACTTATGAATTCAATAAAAATATTGTTTTGCTGGTTATCCATATTTTCGCATATACAATTATGGCAGTGATGGATAAAAATGAAAGTTTCTCATTAAGGTTAGTTTAAATTATGTCGATTGTGATACATGGAAGGTATCTTGTCACTTATGATAGTGATGGATAACAATGAAAGTTTCCCATTAAGGTTAGTTTGAATTATGTCGATTATGATACATGAAAGGTATCTTATTACTGTATGACTTGTGACCGCCATGATTCTATCGCCACAATTCAATTTAACGACGACTTGATAAATTCTATGAAAAGTGTGCACCTAAAAGTTTATCGAATTGTCAAGCTTTTACAAAGGCCATGTGGGGGATTGTTAAATTATTTTAACGTAATATGATCCATGTAAATTACAGAATGGTTCTTATAATAAAAGATCTAAGTGTGATGGTTGCTAAGACTAAAGATTAAGAATCATGGTGTTTAAAACCCTCTCCTCTCCTTTCCAAATATTTAGTTGTGTACTAATTAGTGCTATTAAGTATAATACATGTTATATGAGGAATTACTTTTAAGCACCAGTTTTCATGCATGTATTGCTGCAATAAGAATAAGTGATGAATTGCTAACTACATGCATATGTTAAAGTGCTGAGTTACAGTTGCCAGTTTCATTGAGTTATTACTAAGTTACAGTCAATTTCATTAAATTTTAAGTGCTGAATTAAAGTGTCAGTTTCATTGTATTTAGTGAACAAAAATTGACATATTTAATTCATGAAAACTGACTTATTTAGTGCAAAGAAACTCATTGCTTTAATGCATGGAAACTCGTGGTCGTTGCTCTGGCTTTTCTCCTTGGTGTCGACGTTTAGTATCGGCAATGAATGTGGGGGTGTGTATTTGTGGGGTTAGGCGCTAGATCGGGAACTTGATGGTAACACAAGACAAAGGTTTAGACAAGTTCAGGCCCTCTGCGGTGGAGGTAAAACCCTAGTCCTGTGTTCTGGGATTGTCTGTAGTTGTTCTTGTTGTTGTCCCTATCTCTCTTATATAAAGGGAGATATAGTAGAGTCCGACTCAGTTACAACGGGGGAATCCGAGTTAGTTACAAACCTGAGGATCGTGTCCTTCCTTATCGGGAACAGTATCCTTTTCGGTTACAATCGTATTTTACAAGGGGATGATCTCCTTCTGTTACTCCTTGCGGTTCACAGCGGGGTGATTTGCATGGCGCTGGGAACGCTTGCTTGGTCCCACCTGTCTCTTCTTACCGGGTCTTCTTAAACTCTTGTGAGCATACCCGGTAGCTGTGTTCTCCACACTTGGCTAGAGCTTCTCTTCTTGGCTATAAAAGGAGCCTTCTCCTGTACATCAATAGTATGTGAAGGAAGAAAAAAAGAAAGGGAAAGAATAGTACACATAAAAGAAGAAGAAAAACAGGAAGTTCTCTAATCATTGAGAGAACTCTACAAGTTAAGAAAGAGAGAAGAAAAAAATAAAACTCAATATGCAAGGTAATATGTCTCTAGATAGGTTTGTGGTTTTGCACATATAAAAAATAATTTGTGCTTTTGCACATATAAAAATTGCTTTTCTGTTGAATAAAAAAAATGTGCTAAATGATCTTATAGTTTCCGCAATTTTTCTCTTACAAGCTGGACCACAGAAACATCCCTGCCAATTTCATATGAAGGTTGAGATCCTACCAAAACTGGCCCATTTGACTGTACCCATTACTAACTATTGTGTGATCACTAGGAGGAGATTGCACCTCATCTCCTCCAGGTTACAAAACCATCTGCAAATCGACTCCTTTCACGCAACTAAAAGTAGAATTACTGAATCACACCATTGATGGCAACTGCATGCCTCTTCTTCCATGAAGCAACTCAAACAAGAACTAAATCTAAATCCCAACCAAATCCCGCTCATCCAAACAGGTCTCCCAGGTCCCAACGCACTACCATGACATTAGTATATCACTATTTCGTTCACTCACCTTGCTCCTAGCTGTAGATTTGGCAGGGCAATCACATATTCTAAACGTGAAAATTTTGGTAGACAAGGCAAAGCACTAATAATAATCAAATTACCAAATTATGTCAAACAATTAATTATAGGGATTTCAACATGGAAGGTAATATTAGCTTAAAATACACGGGAACGAACTTCAGAATCTGCATACCTTGTTTTATCCAGGGTGGATATGCATTGCTCCAGAATCCACCCACATATGCAAGCCTGCAACAACCACCATGCTACATATCAATGTTTACAAAATCTGGTCAATAGCTTTGTTACGAAGTGAGAGCTGCAAAATCATTCTGGGATTGTTGACTATTCCAACAATCATTAAATCAGTGTCAATGTCACAGTCCATGCCACATTAACCATAAGAGGACAACAATCCACAGTTCCACACGTGTGCATATGCCCCCTGCAAAAAGATGACCTTAGTACATCCACCACATAAAACACAGGTGTCACTAATTAAGTGTACAATTGATCACTACTTAGACTCTAAAGGGTCAAACTATAAAAAGTACCTTGATATTCTCGATTTGCCAACAATGCAAGCATTACCTTCATTACTTGTGAAGACAGCATTCCAGTCCTTCAATGGCACCTGCATGGAACACACACACACATGCCCATAAATGCAATGTTAAGGACGCGGATTTATGGGCATGTGTATGTGTGTTCATATCTACTTGCACAGCAAGAGATTATGAAAATAAAAGCACATGTCTTCACAGTGAACATATCCAGAAAATACTATTCAGGCTTGGATGCTCAAAAGCTCCAGATCTTGTGCTCCACAAACCTATGAATCACCGATCCTTCACAAAATTGCCGTACCAGTATAGGATACTTACCCAATATGGCGATCCTCCGTGATCCTTCCCGATATGGTATTGAGAATTGGTGAAATTCAGCATTAAAATTAATAAAAATAATTCCGATCTTAGTTCAATGACTGCTACTAGCCGCTACCTCCCCTCTAGCCTCCACTGAGCCACGGAGAGTGCAGGCCGCCACCGCCCATTGCAATCTCGCCATCGTCCCCTCCCCCCCCCCCCCCTCTATTCTCCCTCTGCAGTCTCACCGCCGCCTCCCCTCCACCCAGCTTGCCGGCCGCTGCCGTCTTCTCCCTCTACAAAGCCGCCAGTGCCTCCCCTCCCTTCTCCTTCTACCGCCAGCTCGCCACCCAGCCTGCTAACCGCCACCGCCTTCTCCCTCTACAATCTCACCATAGCCTTCTCCCTCTGCAAGCCGCCATCACCTTCTCCCTCTACAAGCCGCCAGCTACAATCTCACCACAACATTTTTTTATCTTTTAAACACATATATACTCGTCATACTGCCGGATTCTTGTTTTTAAGAAATTGCGTATCGCCGTACCAATATCACGTATCGGTGATACATAGCCACGGACTTTTGAGGCCCCAAATTAACCATGGTAATAAGGTTCACCTAATCTCCCAGCTAAAAAAGAAGATGCACTATCAGCTTTCCTCTCACTTAGGGAGATGACATGCCGACAGTCCCTTTTCAAACTTTCAAACATAGCTGCTCAGGAAAAGAAAAATGGTTGAACAAGGCATGAGCACCTACTAGAGAGCATTTAATACATGTCAGTTCAACATTTGACGGTTTGGGAGTTATGTCTAAGTTGATGAACTAAACAAGGCTCCCCTTCTCCAATAAATTTGGCTTCCAGTTGATATAAGACATTTATATGAGAAATATTGAATACAAGAAAAACAAATCAAGCAAGCATGAATGGTTATTGCCCAGCAACAACTGCTTGGCCAGGCCTTCTCTAACAATTACTCAATCGTAGTCGACAGCACAACATTTATGTCAATGACAGTGTGATTGGAAAAAAAAATTCCAATGAAAGTGGAGTACCAAAGAAAAGAAGCCCAAAGAACAAGCATATAAGAAAGAAAAGCTACAACTGCTATAAGCAAATCTCAAACCACTGAGATAGGCATTGTTGTAGTAATCATCCAACCAAAGTCCATAAATAATACACAAACTGGACATCCCGCATTCTTGATTTATGCAGAGTACCTTATCATTCATAACACTTAAAACAGGTTACCATGACCTTAGTTGTTACTACATAAACAGAACAAAAGTATTTGATACTCATACTATATTTTTCTTAAAACCAAGTTATTCTCCTAAAAGGCTAAAACTATAAAAAATACTATGTATCCAATCCAAACAGGCCTAACTCCTTTCTGCGCACCCATCAGTCTTTCAAGGCATTGAAGGCACACATAAATAATCTTTTAAAGGCTTTGACTGTGAGTACCTCAGAGAACCCATCACACAGGCCCACAAAGTAAAGTATCATAATGTTACTGGTAGCAATGCCAATAAAAGGAAGTGCATACTTGGCCACTTGGGTTGCTCAACATATGCAGTTGCATACTTGTGTGACTAAAAATGAAGACATGTTCTTTTGCAAGCTGTAGGGAGCAACAGCAGCTGCAACAACATTCAACAGGACAAAATCACATGCTGGTGGGGGTGGGGAGCACAAGTGCACAAATAAATAAGATTGATTCTTCCTGCCCTATGTTCTCAACCTCTCATGTTCTCAGGAAAGAAGTTCAAGGATTGTCCATGTACTGACATTTTGTAACTGAAGTGGGCGACTTCACACACTAATTTACCATAAAAAATGACTTTTCACTTTTCTATAAAAGCTCACTGTGGTTTTCTTAGCACCCATACACATGCTATGGGTCTTTTATTCACTTTGGGGGCATATCCGCACATTTTTCTTTCTTTCCTTCTTATATCTTGATGTTTTTTGTACACATCAAGCAATTCAGTACATGGCTTAAGATTGTTCTCTTCACATATCTGCTAAATTGCAAATTCAGAAGATGGGTAGTTTTTTTCTAATTTCAACTTTTTATTCATCCTCTAATTTTGATAAGGACTAGAATATGACCATTAGTGAACCAATCAAAATATGTAAAAAATTATACCTTAAACTAACAAGGAATAGAAGAACATCATAATAGCAAACTATGTTCATTATTCCATTCGCATATCACAGACCATAACATAGACAGACATTGTTCAAAGTATTACCTTCGCCGCAGTTTTTTTTGTCTTGCCTCCTGGTGTCTGCAGATATCATTTACGAGCCTTGATCTCCACAGTGCACAGATGGATTATCTGTTTACCCAGAGAATAATGCTGTGTGGGGAAATCCTCCATCTAGAAACACATCTTCTATAGTTAGCATTTTATAAAAGAAACAACAGTGGCTAGAAATCATGTAGGCTTATTGCAGTATTGCATAATAATTCAAAAGCTGCATCAAGGTGCAAGATCATACGATGAGACTCTGTTCACATTACAGCAGCCGCAATATTCCGTCCCATGAGACCACCCAATCCTGCTTCAGAGCTAATGCCATGCCCCCATTAATAAGCAGTTCCAATGCAGTTTACACTTAACAAAAATAATTCAGATAGCATATTTTATGAAGAATACATATATGTCAGTCACTTAATCATAACAAAATATATATAGGTCATCTTAAAGAGAAAAAAAAGGAAATCCTGTTACACAGTTTTTTTTAATCAAACGACCAGCTTTGTTTTGCTTCACAACCAAACTATCACTATTCTATGCAGGATAATGCTACATTCTAACTGCCTTTACTAGGAGAAAATTACTACAAGCACGATTTGGAATCGTGCATCCCATGGTTTTGATATATATGGCTTGTTGCCTGATCAATCATCCATCATCTGCTGCCTCTGGATCTCACTAATATACGACGTCAAAGAAGCTCCAGAAGAACTGACTGTCATATTATTGCCACGGCATTGCAGCAACTGTTGCTGAATATTCTGGATGAACTCATTCAATCGCTGAATAATCTTTTCTTGAGATAAGATTATCTGAAACAAAAAGTATTAACTTCATAAGGATAGCAATTCTATTTGCATAACAAAAGAAAGTCTCGTATTCACATTTGATACAATTGAAAAAATCTGAAAAGACCCAGAACAAAACTTTGCCATCATCATGCATTGACATAGCTTTTCCTAAACAATAGCATAATCTTCATGGTGTTTACTAAACATAGACAACAACGTAGTAGAATATAAGGTTAGATATTAGCATTATTAAACTTTCCCCCTGCATTGCAGGTACATTTTACCATGTATGTAAGGTCTAGGCAGCAACAAGTAACATCTAACATTTTTTTCTAAGCAGGTATCCTTTTATTCAACTAGCTCGTTTTCATTTTAGATCAATAGCTCGTTTTCATTTTAGATCAATTTCTGGACATTTTCGGTTCAATGATTAAAAACTCAGAACTTGTCTGACCAAAAAAAAATCCAGGTACACAATGTGGCTCACCTTTTCCTTGACAAGTTCTTCTCTACTTGAAATGTATTTCTGCTTGTGAGATGAAGATTCCAATTCATTGACAAGTTGTTGCTTCCATTCAAATTGAGATGTGACTACGAGTATCACCAGCAGGAAAACAAGCACTACAGGCCTTGACATCATCGTATTGTAATATAGATAACCTATGAACAAATTCGTCGATTAACAATTTACCATCAGTAGCGCCCATTCTGACATCACCATTGAAATGAACTATAAAGTATGTTTGAAATGCATGTACATGCAAATAGAAAAGGTGTGAAACAAAATCATCAGCTATACTTATTTCATACCTATCAATCCATCAGAAAAGTAATGTCCTATCTATTCCAATTATTGATCCATTACCAATTCTTAATACCTTTTCAGTTCTTGCAAGAATCAAGATGGATACGACCAGAGAGGAGTTCTCTTTTAACCCATAGTTACAACCCTGACCACAAACATCGTTGCTAGAAGCTGCAGCATACTGCATAGTCATCACTCATCACAGTAACTGTTGCAAGAATTGTTCGGTCTGACACTGAATGATCAACCAAGTTACTGAGCCAGAATAATACTGAGAGGTCAATGGTTTCATCATCACAATCCTTGAGAAGGGCAGTCATACCCATAACTGATGAGAGGCGTGAATCAAATTTCAGGTCCAAGCACTAACCAATCGCTTCTGTACAGTTACACTACAAACCAACAACAATTCACGAAATCTAAGAATTTCAACATGCTTCGCCACTCACAGTGAAATCTACTTCCTACACTGCACACGCACACATATGGCGCTTGATTGGATTCGTATAAGGAGACATAAAAATAAGCAGAACCGCTCCAAATTTTGGGGGCGACGAGCACACGAGCGAAGCAGCAGACCAACCGGAACATGGTAGAAGCACGCTGCTATACCAGAACCCTAAGACTCCATCAGGATACAGGGATTAGTGGCGCAACACACGACAAGAGGCGCGTAACGGAGCGAGACGAAGAAAAGGAACCGAACGGGCGGGAGGGGGAGGAGAGGAGAGCTCACAGGTCACCGTCTCATCGACAGAGGAAGAGGTAGTGTTGGTGGTGAGGGGGCGTCTCGCCAGCGATACGTGAAGCCCCGAGGAGTTGAGGGCTCCGGCGACGGCGGCGAGAAGCGGACTGATGCTTGGGAGGAGAGGAGAGGAGAGGGGAAGGAGGAGAAATCGCGGGGAAAGTGAAGGAAGGAAGCAGCACTGCACGGGCGACGAACCCGCTACGGACGACGTGGCATGGGCCCGCTCGTTTTGATCGGACGGTCAGCGTCTGCGGTTTCTGCACCGCGATTCGTGCGCTTGCGGGGGGAAATCTCATGGGACGGGCCTCCAACCACGATTAACCATCTTCAACCATATTCCCTTCATTCCATTCCCTTTCCTATTCCTTTCCTTCATTCTCATTCTCTTTATTTTCCCTCATCTCCAACAGATTTCTTTTAAAGAGAATTGTATAGAGAAAGGAAAGAGAATCTCTTTCTAGAGGGTATGAGAGATAGAATCTTTTCACGAAGGGAATATTGAAGGGAATCTGTTGGAGCGCTGAAGGAAATGGAAACCCCTTCGCGAAGGAAAAGGGAGAGGCGAAGGGACACGGTTGGACATGATCTCAGCGGCTCCATCCCACATTTTGCCGACTAGCATCACACAGACACATATCTCAAAGCATGGAACATTTCCTCCTTTCATCGGGAAAAAAAATCATCAGTCGCGCACCTGTTCTCGGGTTCGCGCGCCGTCTTGTCTTCCCACCACCCTCATCGCAAGGATGCCACCCGTGCACGTGCACGTGCACGTGCCATGGACACTGCACTCCCGCTGCTACTTGCCGACTCACACCGGCCACCGGCGATCGCGCGCTTCCTTTTCCCGCCGCCCTCATGTCATGGACTGGCTATAAGCTGGGTGGTGGGCCTAGTCATGTGGGCTGTCTTGGTGAATGGCCCAAAATAGAGACGTGGTGCAGTACAAAAAGGGCATGGAGAGCCGCAACAGAGGGGGAAGAGATCAGGCGTCTGCATCAACTCTCCTATCACATAGCTATTCTTCCCCAAACTCTACTTCTCTAATTACTAATCTCCTGCTCCTTCCTGGTTCTTTGCTTCCATTTCTTCCAATTTGTATCTTGTGGTAGTAGGACCGTAACATTTGGTATCAGAGCCTTTGATCCAGGCCATGGCCGACGCTTTTGAGAGAGCAATCGCAATAGGTGACCGAGCCATTGAGCTATGCGAGAAGATCCTCATCGAGTTGCGTGGAGGGCGTTCCATGGTGTCTCACGCCGCCGAGAAGCTCCACGCTGGCCGTGACGCCATGACCAACAGCGATGACTTCGAGACGCCCTCTAGATGTTCGATGGTGCGCCCCAGCCCAGATGCTGGCATACCAATGGTGGCGTCCACCCCTGCTGCAGCGTCGTTGCTGCCCTCGGCTAACACGCTCGTCGTTGAGCGTGTCATGGCTGCTCCGCTTATTCAAGTCGAGGTGGAGAAATGTTGCGCAAGTGAGGTGTTTGAGGAAATGCCTCCGAGGAGCGACACCCTCATCGGCGTCATCACCAGCAGCCTCGACGCAGCAAGGCCGACCAGGTGCTTGATGCCGTGCCTTGCAGGCAATCCTCGGTGCATCGATGGACACACCATCCGCAAGACCATGACCTCGAGGCAAGCCCGCCGAGCTCAGCCATGGGAACGCCACACCGGGTGTGGCAAGCGGGACCGAACAATTTGGTTCTGTGATCCAGCAAGCCGTCCACCACCACGGCCACCATGGGTGACTTCCACGACGTTGTGCCTACCATCTGAGACTCCACAGCCTTCAGGTCTGCTGGGCTCAACCCGAGTTACAACTACAACTACATCTGCCCTGACACCGCCATCCTCTACAACGTGGCCTACTTATCTACCCTCAGCGGCCTGCTACGTATTCCATTGCACCACCCCTGCAAGCTACAGGTTCAACAACAACACTTGGTTACATGCTCTAGGTATGAGTGCCACTAGTAACCAGAAGGTGTTTGATGCAAGACCTCTACAGGCAAGCAAAAGCCAATTCCCTCTACCAAGTGTACAAGAGGTACTTGATGAAATGTTTAACAAGGCATGGAAGGAGCATATGCACAGTTGCTACATTATTCCTTGGCCTCCATGCATCACCAGTACCAAACGCAAGAGGGGCATGAAAGAGAATAATGACTACCTAGACTTCTGCATATTACTGTTGGTCACATGCTATACCATCAGATCAGTATGTGCCACCATGGAGCTTGTCCTTGGGTGTGATGTATATGTCCAAGCTGTGAGCTTCCAGGATGCCAAAGTGTGCATCGAGGGCACGCACAGGAATTGTCCCTATTGCTCCCAATTCCTTGACATTCAGGTTAATTCAGAGCTAACACACAGTTGTGACTATTTGAGTGTGTTCTGGGTGCATGATTGGTGTCCTCTTGTCACTAATAAGCCCAACAAGTATGGACAGTTCATTGGTGTGATCAGTGTGATAGTACTGAGACATCCGTGGCCACCACCTATTCAAGAGGGGAGGAGAAGCAAAATTAAGGGTAGTCTACATGAGCAGCAATCTTGGGCAGTTTACAGTAGCATCAACAATAGAATGTGGCTGCTACCACCCTGGCCACCGCTTGATCAAGCAATTCGTGCAAAAGGTGTGCTAGTTGAGATGGAGGTTTGGCCTCAGGTTTGCATCAAAAGTATAGTAGTGCTTGTACCACTGTGGCCACTACTCCCACAAAGGCAGATGATCAAGAAGAGACATGAGAAGAGCTATAGCAATGGTGTGCTTAAACAATTTCTTGATAGCCTGGTTATTATGCAATGGGGTTCAGAGAACATGCAGCAGCTAGTAATGGAGAATTACTTGAAGGTGGTAGGAAATTCATGTACGTGGTTTGAACACTTTGCCTACTCTTTCTTGATTCATGCTTTGATGGAATTTGTCAACAAAGAATATGGACATCTAGAATTCCAGTTGGAGGACTCCATCCAAGAAAATTTGTTGGCGGCACAAGATGATTGTGTTACTACTGTTGAAATGCTTGATGCCGGACCATATGCTGATGAAAATGGACTGATCGTGGCCATGCTTGGGCTGCTACCTGCTGATAGGTCACATTATTCACTGGGCATCAAATTGGGGGCAAGCTATTTGTTCTGCAACTTGTGTAGGCATTCCAATGGAAGGATACATACAGTTGGTTATTTCACATACAAGGAATACCATGAGAGGAAGCATGTGTTAGTACAGTTAGTGGCGCATCACAAGATCGTACCATACAAGGGAGGAAATTGGTGCAAGAAGGAAGTATCTGGTTATCACATCATGCTAACATTTTGGATGCAACCGCTTGTCAGTAAGGAAGAATTTCCAGGGGATCTCGGTTACCAAAACTATTTGCTGTACAAGTTTGATTTTTTGAGGGTGAATTTGGAAGCGGCAAAAACAACTAGGCTAGCCTGGATGAGCTTTATACTATGTAAGAATTGCAAGTACGTAACATGGATCCAGAACTTGTATAGCTTACATTTGAGAGTTCCTCATCATCGGCTTGGGGGCAAGCCACATTTCAACAGGAGGGGAATGTCATGGACTGGCTATAAGCTGGGTGCTGGGCCTAGTCATGTGGGCTGTCTTGGTGAATGGCCCAAAATGGAGACGTGGTGCAGTACAAAAAGGGCATGGAGAGCCGCAACAGAGGGGGAAGAGATCAGGCGTCTGCATCAACTCTCCTATCACATAGCTATTCTTCCCCAAACTCTACTTCTCTAATTACTAATCTCCTGCTCCTTCCTGGTTCTTTGCTTCCATTTCTTCCAATTTGTATCTTGTGGTAGTAGGACCGTAACACCTCATCGCAGGGACACGGTTGACTTCCTTGGCTCGGCGTGGCGGCAATCACATCGCACATGGCAAGGGTGCACACGATGCGCAGCATGGACTTTGGCACGGTGGTGACTAGTGATTGTTTGTCAAGGCATTACTACACAATGATACAACACAACCTTTTCATCTGAATTAGTTCTCAATTTTTTATAAAAAAATCAATAATAATATATGATTCAGCATAGGTAGAAATATAGTGCAAAATATGACCAACATGATCACTATCACTATTGATTATGACATCGGAACCGATAGTGATGACGATGGTGATCACGATCAGTTTCTAAGGTTACAACCAATAGTGATAATACACATACCAAATACCAAATGTCTTCTCGCGCTTGACCTCCTACCTTCTCCTCTCGATCAATTCAAATACTAAAAGCCGAGGCATCCTCCTCATGCTTAACCTCTCAACCTCCCCTCCATTCTATAAAAGAAGTTTACTCCTCTCTGCCCTCGCGCCCCTCCGCCTCCCCTCGCACGCGGACCTCCCTTCGCCTCCCCTGCGTCGCCCTAGCTCCACCTCCCATGCGTCACCACTAGCTCCGCCTGAGAGGGGCCGCCCAGATCGTCCTCGAGTTGTTGGATGAACGGTTACTCCCATCGGATTTGGATCCTAGCAACAGATCACCGGAGGTGACCTCGGTGCTAACACCCAAGCCCAATCGAGACAACTCCAAAACATCCAAACAATTCGACAACCATCCCGGTATTTCCCCGGTATGCGATCCGAACTCGCCCAGGATCCCCACATATCGGTTCCCATTGCCATATCAATCATCAATTCGCACAAAGGGGCATCGAGCCCCAAACCTCACTACCAGAGGCGCAAAAACGCGGAAGCAAACGAACACACAGCACGGCACAAAGAGGCCCAACGAAAACAACCAACAACACAACCAAGCGAAAGCAGACGATTCCATTGCAGAAGCAAAAGTATAATTGAACACAAAAGTATTATCAACTATCCTATACAACAAAAGTAAAACACCCCGGGAGTGTCATGCCCTGAACACTTTCGGGCGCACGCGCGTCGACCGCGACCTCTACTCGGTGCCCGCCTTGGGCCACCGATAAGCGATGAGGGGCAAAACTCGCACCCCGCTGGATCCTCACCTGCAAAGCCACAAAGCCGAAGCCTGAGTACAAAAGGTACTCGCAAGTCTTCCCCGTGGTCCATATACGACCGACTCCGAAAGGATATGCATTTGGAAGTAGCAAGGAATAAGCTGAAGGTAAAACAGTTGCAAAATGCTTACCATTGTTATTTAGTTACTTAAACTACTCAACTCACAATTTTAATGCGGTTGTTACTGCACCTACTTCTAATGTGAAGTTAACAATTAACCACTGCAATAGTTAACCACACTTATGTCGAGCTCAAGCCCAAAGGCGAACTTCTGTTCAAGTTATTACTACGTTGAGTAACATCTGACCAAGCTTGCTCATATCCGAGAGCGCGGCAATTCGAATCGCTCAATTAACCCTGCAGGGAAGCATTGATCACACGACATGTGTCACAAAGGAGCCTCATGTCAACCCCCTCCCATCCATACCAATTCGTTGGGGCATCTTCATGCGGTCCGGAAACCTAGCACCCCCTCGAGCAGCCCCAAGCCCGGCTTAGCGCTCGAGAGCCGGCCTAGGCCCCGCCCTCAACCACGTCCAACCACATGAGGGCATGGCTCATCGAACGGCATGCGATGAAAGAGTGGCTTACCGTACCATAATCAGGCATGCGATCAACCAAAAAGGTGCTTTAGCCACGTTACACCCGATCGGTCCTTAATCGACACGGACGAGACTACCTCACTTGAGTCTCCTTACACAAGTGATCCAACTCTCTCGCCCGGTCTCATTTCACAATTTCGTTTTCACAAAAACTCCCATTCCAAACCACATGTGTAAGATAAATAAAGAATCGCAAGCGATGGAACCGTCCACCGCTTGGCCCAACCGACTCCTAAGCAATCTAAGCGTAACTCTATGTATTACCCATATTAGCTCCAAGGAAGATTCAACAATAATCAAGGGGTGTGTGTGCAACAATTAGGGTCTAGTCCTATCCCACAATTTTCAACTCCTAATGCAACAATTAATCCAATAAGCAATTGATTCACCAAAGTAAAAGTACATAGGGTTGAATATGCTTAGGTGCTTGCCTTGCTCTTCTGCTTGTGGATCAGCGGTAGCCGGCTCTCCGGTAGTACCCTCAGTCGCCGCGGCGTCAAGTCCCGCGGGATCGCTCTCTACACGAATACAATGCATAATAAGATGCATGCCATGCAAATGAAATGAACAACAATTGAAAAACCCCAACGAAAAACAACGCAACCGGACAGATCAGCCAATCCGGACAGACCAGATGAACCCGGACAGTCTGGGTATGTTATCCGGACAGTCCGACTTACCCGGACACTCCGGACATTAGGTCCGGACACTCCGGATTGCCCAGGACTGGGGAGAGGATGCGAAATGTGGAGGCTTTCCCCAAGTCTTACGGCACCGCGGGGACCCGATCTACGGCTTTCCTACACGCGGTAAGACCGGAGGAGCTTCGAGCTAACTCTACCCTCGAGTAAACGACACCCAACCACCAACCCTTAGCCAATCCTAACCAACCCACAATTTGGCATTACCACTACCCGATCTACCACACTAGCACCCACATTTGCCAAACCAAACCCCAATCTAACCCTAGAATCACCATACCCAAAACCCTAGAGCCCAAGATCCAACTCCAAGCCCCCAAATCTAAACCTAAACCCTAATCCCACCATGGATGGCCCTAGAATCCAAGAAACTCACGAATCAACCCCCAAGAAGAGGACCTACCTCCAAGGAAGACGGCAAGGAGCAAAGCCGGGGTAGAGGAAGGAGGACGCCGGCTTAAGGACGAGCTAGAGGACGCCGGGGAGGAGCCACGGTGGGTCACCGGCCAGTGGGAGCTCACCGAAGAGGAGCTAGGGTGGAGGAGTGAGCTCACACGGGTGGGGAACCAATATGGGGAGAAGAAATGAGGTGGGGAGGCCAAGAACCGGACTTTTATTTCAACCCACGATAAGTCCGGACATTCCGGACATTTAACCCGGAGACTCCGGGTTGGGGTCTTCGGTGGCCAATCCGGACACTCCGGACAATTTGGTCCGGATACTCCGGATTAAGGCGCTCGGTCAGGTTAATCCGGATACTCCGGACATTTTATCCGGATATTCCGGGTTGGATCCGGACACTCCGGATGTGGATCCGGATACTCCGGATGTCCCAGAATTTTTGGAACTTGGGGCCTTGACACCGCCTCTCCTCGCTTGTGTCACCCCTTGGCCTCCCGGCTCCTGTAGCGCACCTCATCCCGGCGACAAGGAAGGTGTCGGCGCGACAATGGAGCACCATATCCAGCCATCAATGTCTTTGTCGTCACCGAGGCCAAGAAAATGGAGCGATTCTTTGAAGGTTTGCAAAAGAATCTGAAGTTCCACATCTCCGCCATAGACTTCAAGGACCTATCGTCCATGGTGGATAAGTTAATAATTTTAGGAGAAACCCGTAACGACTTGAAAGACACCCGAAAGAGAAAGGCACAAAGAATAGGATTTTTGTCGGTAGATAAGCGCTGGGTACCCACGCACCGCATTAAATCACGCCAAGAGGACAGGTGGCGTTCAGGCCACTCCTCGAGGCGACCAGCCAAGGTGCTCGCCAGGGGACAGTTGGCGCTCAGGCCACTCCTCGAGGCGACCAGCCAAGTTGCTCGCCGGGGGCGAGTGGCGTTGAGCCGCTCCTGGCGACAGCGAAGGTGCTCGCCCAAGGGGCGAGTGGCGTCGAGCCACTCCTCGAGGCGACCAGCCAAGTTGCTCGCCGAGGGGCGGTGGCGTTCAGGCGCTCCTGGCGACCAGCGAAGGTGCTCGCCAGGGGCGGTGGCGTCGAGCCACTCCTCGAGGCGACCAAGCAAAGGTGCTCGCCAAGAGGGCAGGTGGCGCTCAGCCACACCTCGGCGTAGTTCCCAAGAATCAACCCGTGTCTGTACTCTGGCGAAGGGTCAAGGATATTTAATGCGAGGCGTGTATTTAATGCGAGACGTGCGCATTAATTGCAGTGTGAAAGGCGTGGTATGGCGGCGCGTCTTCCCTAGCGCGCATTAATGATGGGTGGTGCCGAGTCGACATCCCTCTCCCGGCGGAGCGTGCAGGGGTGACAGACAGGCGGGGCCCAAGGCGAAGTCTAAGTCAGCTAGGACAAACATTAAATGTGATGTAAGAGAGTATGACGGGTGCATTAAATGCACTGTAGTAACGTGTCAGACGCTTGCTTTACGCAAGCTTGTAAGCCCCATGCGCCTCAGCCAGCCCGAGTATAAAAGGGAGCTAGGATGCATGGGAGGAAGGTTGTTGATTATTGGGTTGGCAGAACCTGAGAGGGTCTTCTTCCCCAGCCTTGTAAGAACCTTGAACTCAGAGGAAACCACCAAGCAGGACTAGGGTTATTACTCCTTTGGAGGGCCCGAACCTGAGTAAACTCGACTGTCTTCTTGCTTGCTTCCAGCATCCCGTTCTTCCTGTCTTTGGAGCGGTTGCCACAAAAGCCCCCAGTCCGAATCTCTCAAGCACCCAGTCTTAGGGTGCCTGTTGGTTAGTAAGCCGACAGTGGCGCGCCAGGTAGGGGCTTAGTGGTTAGATCGTTCCTTTCTTCCATTCCTTTTGGAGGAGTTTGCAAGAATCCGAAGATCATCCGGTATGGCGGAATCTCATCGTCGGCCGTAGCGCCCTCCCGAGGAAAGCGGCGCGGCCGATCTCGGCTCCGGTAAGGGAGTCGGGTCACCGGTCCTTCATGCGGGAGGGCGCGAGCGCATCCAAGCCCGGAGTTCGGCCGGTCCAACGGCGCTTCTTTGTTGGGAAGATACCCCAATGCAAAGCCTTCATGCGGCCCGGTTGCTCTGGATCATCCTCCGGTCCAAGCGACGGCGACACCCAGCCACCCCTTGGCTCCGGGACATTGCCCGTCTAGTGGACTCGGCCCAAAGAAGTTCTTTGTGGCAATTCACCGGGGCTTCCGGCGTCCTCCGCCAAGGAGTTCGTATGGTGGATGCACAAGCTTCCGATCGCTCTTTGGCGACCTCTCCCGCCGCAGAGGCCGGGATAAAGGGAAGAGATCTTGGCTGCAGCCCCCTCTGCAGAGGGGCGTGCACAAGCTTCGCATCTTCCCGCGGTACTCCCATGCCGGAGGAGAACCGCGAGATCTAAGGGCACGCCTCAATGAGGCGGCTCAGCTGGGCGACGATCTGCGTCAAGTTCTTCGGAGGCGTCATCCGCAACAACGCCGCCGAACCCCCGTGCCGTCGGTCGAGAAGGGCTTCTTCCGACTGCAGGGAGAGTGTAGACTCGCACTCCTCGACCCCATCTCAGGGTCGAGGGTGGTGGGCGACACTACTCCCCATATAATGTTGGGTGCCAGCGTTTTCCCTCCGTCTACGCCAATCGGCGTGGCTGTAAAGATTTCGCCCCGCGCCCATCGAGAAGTATGACGGCACCACCAACCCTGAAGAATTCCTGTGATTTATACGACGGTGGTGCGTCTTTGCCGGGGTCGAGATAGAGTTATGGCCAACTACTTCCCGATGTCGCCGACAGCTCGCCCGCTCTGTTCTTTGAACCTTCCTCGGGGTTCGGTACACTCGTGGGAGGAAGCGTGCGACATTTTTGTCGCCAACTTTCAGGGCTCCTACGCTCAACCGGTGTGGAGGGCGACCTCCACGCTTTGGAGCGAGAGGGAGGGGAGTCCACGAGGGAGTTTATTCGGCGGTTTAGCCATTGCCGCAACACGATCCCGGATCTCTGGCAATCGGTTATTATTGCGTTCCGGAGGGGGGTTAGGGATCAGAAGATGCGGGAGAAGATGGCTACCCGCACTGTCGCTACCACTTCCGAGCTTTTCTCCCTGGCTCACAAGTGTGCCAGGGCAGCGGAGGCTCGGAAGGGTGCATCAGGGCCCTCAAACCCTGACGGAGCCGGAGCGTCGAAGTCCTCCGACCGTAAAAAGAAGAAGCGCAAGGAGGCCGTCGCCCGAGAGGTTTTGGTGGCCGATCCGAAGCCAAGCCTCGGGGCGCGACGATCGAGAGCGAAGGAGAGATCGCCGACCAGCGAGACAATCGCGAGGATCGCCGTTCTCCCCGCCGTGAAGACGACGAGGGCAAGCCATCTTGCCCCATCCACCGCACAAATGGGCACGACTTGGAAGATTGTTAGGTTGTATCCAAGTTGGTGGAAAAGCGGCTCAAGAAGCGCCGCGAAAGGATCGCGAAGATAATGGCAGCGAAGATGACACCCCACCGCTTTCCAACAAGCCGAGCACACGGTGGCATACATTCATGGGGGTTCGCCACCTACTCTTCCAACTCGCAGATAAGCGAGAGCCGAGACAGTGTGTGCCACCATGCGGGCAGGGGCGAGTCGGTTTCTTTGAAGTGGTCGGATCAATCGATCACTTTCGATCGGGCCGACCACCCGTGAACACTTCAGGCCCAAACCATCTCCCGATCGTGGTCGCCCCTACGGTCGAGGAATGCGGCTTGGGCGAGTACTAGTTGATGGAGGAAGTGCCATCAACTGCTTTGTCGATCGGGCGTATCAAGCACTCCAAATACCTTATGAAGAAGCTGCGCCAGACCGCTTTTATGGAATTGCCCGGGATGGGCCTAATGCCCCAGGACAAGTCCGCTGCCCGTCACGCTCGGAGCGCTGAAAACTTCCGGACGGAACTCATCAACTTCGAGGTCGCCGACTTCGACCTCCCTAGCATACGCCAGCTTGGCCGGCGCTAGTCAAATTCATGGCGATTCGCATCATGCTTATTTGTCGATGAAGATCCCTGGGCCAGAGGGCCCAATTGTGGTAAAGGTGGACAAGCTCGAAGCCTTGCGCCTCAGTAAGCAAGTGCAAGACTTCGCTGGAGCCGCCTGTTCGGCGCGTGGCACAGAAGACCCCTCGAGTGCTCCCCCGGCCAAGGCCCGCGCTTCACCCAGTCCCTTGGGTGAGGTGAAGGTGGTCCCCGTGGGTGAGGAAGGCTCGGGCAAGGCTGTGAGAATTGGCGCTGATCTCAGCGCCAAATAGGAAGACGCGCTCGTCACCTTCCTCCGGTCTAATCTAGATGTGTTCGCCTGGGAACCATCTGAAATGACCGGGGTCCCTAGGGAGGTGATCGAGCACCGATTGGCAACGCTACCTGGAGCGCACTCCAAACCGGCGTAAGATCCGAGGCAAAGCGCCAGAGCGACAAGAAGCCATTCGGAAAGAAGTGGAGAAGCTATTGCAAGCCGGAGTTGTGCGGGAAGCCGCCTACCCTGAGTGGCTGGCTAACCCCGTACTCGTAAAGAAGTCCAATGGGAAGTGGCGAATGTGTATAGACTTTACCGACCTCAATAAAGCCTGCCCTAAGGACCCTTACCCTCTGTAGAGGATTGACCTCGTTGTCGATTCTACGGCGGGATGTGAAGCTCTATGCTTCCTAGACGCCTACTCAGGATATCATCAGATTAGAATGGCGCAGGAAGACGAAGAAAAGACGGCCTTTGTGACCTCTTTTGGTGTGTACTGTTATGTTCGAATGCCCTTTGGGTTGAAGAATGCCGGATCTACCTACCAATGAGCCATGCATATTGTATTCAAGTCACAAATTGGGAAGAACACGGAGGTATATGTTGATGACTTGGTGATAAAAGCTAAGGCACTGATGGGTTGGTTGAAGATCTGGAGGAAACTTTCTCCCATCTCCTCGGCACTACCGCTTAAAGTGAATCTGAGAAGTGCGTGTTCGGGTGTCATCTGGGAAGTTGCTTGGCTTCCTGGTCTCGGCCATGGATCGAAGCCAATCCAGACAAGATTGAAGCAATTGAACGAATGAAGCCACTGTCCGGCTCAAGCGGCTTTTGCTTAGCTGGTCGCTGGCCTCCTCGGCGGTTCATAGCTCGGTGGGAGAAAAGTCTCCCATTGTTCAAGCCGATGAAGAAGACTAATTCCTTCGAGTGGACCCCGGAAGCCCAGCAGGCATTTGAAGATCTGAAGAAGTATCTCTCCTCGCCTCCTGTCTTTGGTCGCCCCAGGCACAGTGAGCCGCTTCTCCTTTATGTAGCGGCAAGCCCCTCGGCGGTGAGTGCAAAGACTAGTAGCAGAGCGAGAGGGCGTCTGTGACGGTCTATTATGTGAGCAAGGTGCGCATGATGCTGAAACTAGGTATCCCCAGGCCCGAGAAAATGGTGTATCTTTGTCTTTGGTGGCATCAAGAAAGCTGTGACATTATTTCCAAGGAAGGGAGATCACCGTGGTCTCCTCGTATCCTCTGCGGGAGATCCTTCACAATCGTGAAGCTGAAGGTCAGACGCTAAGTGGTCTGTCGAAATGGGGAATTTGGCTTCAAATTTGCCCCCCATCGCTATCAAGAGTCAAAGATCGCGGACTTCATTGTTGAATGGACTCCGGCAGATGGGGAAGATAAGGAAGTCCCCGTGCCCACGCCTTGGGCGCTCCTCTTCGATGGATCCTTCAGCTCGGCGCGGGCTGAGTTCCTCCTGGTCTCCCGACCGGGACCCTCAAATATATAGTCGTCTGGACTTTAAAGCTACCAACAATGTTGCGGAATACGAAGGATTGCTGGTGGGCTCAGCTGCCGCAGCCCATCGGCATACTGGCGCCCTCTGATTAAAGGCGATTCTTTCTTTGGTCATCAACCAGGCAAGGAAGGACTTCACCGCTTCCGATCCCGCCATGGCAGCTTACTCGCGGAGGTTAGAAAGATGGAGAGACACTTGAAGGGCTAGGGTATACACACATACCCCGGCGACAATTATTTAGCGGACGAGCTCGCTCGGCTCGCCTCGACAAGAGCCCCTGTTCGGTCGGAGTCTTTGAAGAAAGGCTTCGCGACCGTCCATCTCAGCCCCGTCTGCGGTGGGGAGGATGGTGATCTTTGCCGGCCCTCACCTCGGATGGGAAAGCGGCGACGCCTATCGCAACCTCCGCTTACGGTGGGGCGATGGTGGCGCCGCCCCGGCCAGCGTTGCAGGAGGAAAAGTGGCACCGGTGGAAACGCGGCAGCCAGCGGAGTACCCGACGATCACTCTGTGGTCGCCGTGCTTGACCGGAAGGCACATGGATGGACCCGATCCTGGCCTACTGCGGGATCAAGTATGCCCGACGATGATGCGTCGGTAGAAGATAGCGCGGAAGGCCAAGCGCTACACCCTGGTAGATGGGGACCTGTCTGGCCGGGTGGAAGCGGAGTTCTTCAAGTGCATCACTCGGGAAGAGGGAAGCATTTTGCTTTCGATATCCATGGAGGCGTGTCACGGGAGCCATTTTCCGATCGAACCTGGTGGGAAAAGCTTTCGCCACGGGTTCTATTGGCCAATGCCCTCCAGGATGCTTGCGGTGGTGAGGAGATGCGAGGCGTGCGATTCCACGCCAAGCAAATCCACCAACCAGCCCAAGCTCTGCAAACCATCCCGCTCTCATGGCCCTTCGCGTGCAGAGGGCTGGATATCCTGAGTCCGTTCAGCGGGCCACAGGAGGCTACACTCATCTGTTAAATGCGCCATTGACAAGTTCACCAAGTGGGTGGAAGCTGAAGCCGTGAGAACCATTACCGCCGCGGCGCGGTCAAGTTCATGCGAGGATCTTCGCCCGCTTCGGGTCGCCAACCGTATCATCACCGACAATGGCGCCCGATTCACGGCGCCGCTTTTACGGACTTTGCGAAGAAATGGGCACGAAGGTCTGCTTTGCCTCCGTTGCCCATCCAAGAAGCAACGGCCAAGTTGAGCGAGCCAATGCACTGGTCTTTGAAGGGCCTCAAGACTCGGGCGTTTGATCGACTTCACCAGCGTGGCTCACGGTGGGTTGAAGAACTCCGGCGGTGTTGTGGTCACTCGGACCACTCCCGGTACTCTGGAGAGACTCCATTCTTTACGGTTTACGGGGCAGGCTGTCCTCCCTTCGAAATTGACATTTGGGTCGCCAGTGTTGCTGCGTTCGCGGAAGAAGATCGTGAAGAGATGCGCCAAGACGACGTCAATCTTCCGGAAGAAGCCGGGATCGTCTTGACCTGCGCGCCGCTCGGTATCGGCAAAGCCTCGGGAGATACCACGCCGCCGGGTCGGTGAGAGAACAGCGATGGGCGACCTGGTCTTGCGAAAGATTCATCGCAGTGGGTTGCACAACCTGTCTCCCAGTGGGAGGGCCCCTTTAAGGTGGTTTCGATCTCGACCGGCGGTCGAGTTGGCCATGAGGGCGGGAGGAACTGGCGAACTCGCGAGAATATAGAGAACCTGCGCAAGTTCTACCCTTGAACGGTTGTAAGTTTCGTGTTTTGTTCCTCGCGCCGGCCGAATCATGTCTGTCTTTGCCCGACTAGGCGGGAACAACTGTTGTTCGTAAATTAAGTATTACGTTCCGTTGTTTTTAGCGATCACTTCATGCCTTTACAGTTACGTGTTTTATGGCAAAGTGTTCGGCGATCACTCTAGTCCGCTCGATCTGTGGCGCCCGATGTAAAGCGGGACCACTCTGTAAGTGCGGCGAACAGGATTGGGCAATTGGGCGGCTGGTTTGAACTTCGGCTCGGCACGGTCATGACACTTCGTGTCCCGTGAAGTGGCGATTTAAACATCGCTATCAAAAGCCTACATCCTGTCACGTCTTACATCGTGTCCGCCGCGAGGCCACGAGGGTACGTGTCGCTTGCAGGATCAGAAGCAACGAAAAGAATCGCCGGACACAAGGGGTGTTTTACTCCCTTCTTTTTCCTTCTAAGCCTTAAGCCGAGCGGTAGCATTCAAGTTAATCTTTGGCGATCGATGGAGTGGAAGGCTAAGAAGACAAGTTAAACATTCTTTGAATAGGTCTAAAAATGTCATGTCTATTCCATGAAAGTGCTTTACAAAAGTTGTTGCGGAATGACAAGTTAAAAAGAGAAAGAAAGAAAGGAGAAAGGGAAGAAGGGTCTAGGCTATCCTATCCTTCTTCCTCCTCGTCATGCACGCTCACTGCAGGTCTTCCGCAAGGGGTCCGACGTCGGCCGCCATGCCACGTCTTCTGCCGCTTCGGTAGCGGGGTTGACCATCTCGGTGGCGGCGGCGTGGTCGGCGGCCGCCTGCACCCTCGCCTCCGCCTCCGCCCAGTCTCCTTCAATCCCCTGGACGGCAGCCGGAGGATCAAAGTTGGCGTCCTTGGGCCGCGAAGACGCTCATAAAGCGAGCGTCGCGATGGCGGCCGCTCTGCCATCGCGTCCTTCCTGAGTGGACCCGGTCGGCCAGCGGCGGGAAGCCGGGTGGTGAAGTCCGCGATCCGACCGAGGCGGGCGTGAGTGCGCCGGCCGCTCGATGGCGCTTGCTGCACCAACCCCAGCGGAGCGAGACTGTCCCCCATCCGGTCGAAGGCGTACCTCAGCATCCGCAGAGTGTCCGCCTCGGACTGGATGCGGTTCGTCCGCTGCGCCTCGAGCTCTTCCATGAGCTCGGCGGCGCGAGTGGCCCCCCGCTCCCGCTCCCTCACCAGCTCCGCTCCTTCCTTTCCACTTTCGATCATGTAAATCAGCCACCTCTGCCGGGAGGCGGTGATCTCGATAGCGGCGTCGGCGGCCGTTGCTGCTCGGCGAAAAGCGGTGGGCGGTGTGGGAGTAGAGCTGTCAAGCGGCGGCCGGTGCATCTGCATCCGCCGAAGGAACGGAGTCCGCGGGAGGATCCGAGTGGGTTGTGGCCCAGCGCCTCCTGAAGCTGCCTGGCGGCAAGCCCGGCCAGGCGGTGCATGCTGATCGCCGGCTTCTTCTCGTCCTGGCGGATCAGCTGCTGCTCCGTCCGCTACCTCAGCCCCGGCTGCCCGGTAGCGAGGCGGTGGGTCTGCGACGGGTGCCCTGGAACAAGCAAAAGCAAGCAAAGGTAAGGCTCCATTCGAAGGTTAAAAAGTTTTACCGTCCCTTTTTTTTTTGTGTGTGTTTTGTGTTTCAAGGATTCTGGTACCTGGGCTGAGGCCTCGGAAACCGAGGCACTCCCGGAGCGAGAACCCGCCCCCCTCGAGGCACCGGCGGCCTCGGTGGCGGAGCGAGGACCGCTCCACCGGAAGCGCTGGCGGGTCAACTGGCCGGTGGATCCGCCACCGGCAGCTGGCGGGTCGGCCGGTGGTGGCGGTGGCGGCGGAGATCTTGCGCCGGTGGTCCGCCATCGCGCGCCGGCGGATCACCGCCCGGCGGTGGCGGTGGCGACGGAGGCTGCGGCCGGTCGATCCGCCATCGGTAGCTCGGCGGTCACCGCCGGCGGTGGCGGTGGTGATGGAGGAAGCGCGCCGGCTGGGCCGGCCAGCGGCGCCAAATAACCGCTTGCAAAGCGATGGTGGCGGAGGCGAGCGTCGCGATCGTTGATGAAGAGCCCCCGCGGTGAGGAAGTCCCGGTGGGCGGGCTGCTGTGAGATCCGGCCGGCCGGCGAAGATGGCCACGATAGCCGTGGTCGGTGGGCGTTCGATGGGGACGATGTCGTCGGCGGGGCGCTTGTTCCTCCTCGGTCGCCCCGTAGGAGTGCCGCGGATTATCAGGGGCCCTTGATGGACGATGATGGGCGTCCCCATGGCGTCCATCTTGGGCATCGCCTTGACGATCTCCGCCCGATCCCGAGGCTGCATGTCGCAGAGTGGAAGCGCAGCCTCGGGGAAGGGTGGAACGTCGCTCAACTGGCCCAGTCGCCCCATCCAGGAAGCGATCTGTGCGGCGTCCAGCTTTCCCACGGCTGACACAAAAAAAAAAAAAAATGAATGATGAAAGAATGATGATGATGAAGAAGGAAGGTATAAGAGCTTACCTCCAGGAATCGTCCGAGTCCCGTCATCCACGCCCAGATAGTGCCAGGCTGGACGGTGGCGGCGGCGCAAAGGACTAATCCTCCGGGACACAAAGTCCCGGAGAACCATGCCTCCGGTCAGCCCCGCTGTCCGCAGCCGATCAACCCGAGCCAACATTGCAAGTAGCTCGGGCGTGTCGGCGACCGGAGATCCCCAGTCAGATTTGCTGCCCACCGCTCCGGTGGGAAGCCCCAGGGCTTCAATGCCGCTATCGTCTTCAACGTACAACCATTCGTGGCGCCACATTTTCCAGCTGGATCGGTTCTTGTCGGGACCCCGAATTTGCAAATCCGGACCCTCTGTGTATTCAGCACTAGTCCAGGAACGCGCTAGTGCACACAGTCTTAACATCGGTATATATCACAATCATACCAAACGATACTATCAAAGTACTTTATTTAAATAGTCAAAGGGTTACTCGACCTTATGGCCAAGTTACAAATATATGCCTTGCAAGGCGAAACTTATTAAAAGAGAAATAACAGCAGCGGAAAATCAAATAAACTTCGTGGCGCCATCCAGTATACCACAGGCAACTGACTGGGCTCGCATCCCTAAGTAGACGGGTCTTCTTGGAGTTCCTCCTCCAAAGCTGGCGTAATCTACTCTTCAAGTGGTATTGTGTTGAGGAAAGGGTGAGTACTTGGTACTCGGCAAGTCATGCACGTAATGTGCTAATATACTATATGCATGGCTTGGTACAAAGGAATAGCACAAGGTATTTTTGCGATGTGACATTTGAAAAGTAATATAAGTAGATTCGAAAGCAGTAGAAATAAGTAAAGCATAAATAACTTTTCAAGAAGTTTAACAAACATTTTCCCCATCCTAAACCATATTTCCATCATCTTCTTTGTTAAACCAACCCATCTTTTGAAACCAAGTTATTTTCGTAAAGTCTACCCCTTGACTGTAATTCCCGAGCATTGTCCAAAGATCTGCGGACTCGGCTATTCAAATAGATTCTACACTCTGCAGAGGTTATGCACTTTACCCACAAGATACGTCAAACACCACAAAGGCGAGTTCAGTAACAAAGCCTTTCTAAGCCTCAAACAACACAGGTGGTCCTCTCAGGTTCGTGCTCTACACCATCCCTTCCCTTAGCCAAGGCGAAGTATGGGACCAACACACCGTTAGATGGGTACTGCCACAGCCACGATACGCTCCCGCATAATCACACAAACGGTGTAATCGACACCCTGAGGCTCCACAAGTGAGTCCTTAGCGACTTAGTCAACTAGGGCCGTCCCATTCCAGCCATGTGGTTGCAAGTATGACCCAGTTCAAAGGCTTGCAAGGTTAAGTCCTTAGAGTGACCAGGGCAAGACTACCCGAAAAACCAAATCAACACTCCCAATGCCACAACCGCCCACCTGATTACTCTTGCCACATGCCCTGGCCGAAAATCGTTTATCAAACCCCGCTTGATTACCATGCACCACGTCCGTCAACATCACATGATACTTTTCCAAAACAGGTTCAATATATCATTAAGTCCATATTATCATTTGATTGTCCAAAATCATGTCATGAGCACGTAGCGTGTCTAAGCAAAGATACTACAACGGTCTAAACCCATGTTGGCAATTTAATAATGTCCAACTAGTAAACCACAACTAGGGTGACGAGGGATCATGGCACATACTTAGATAATCAAGGTGTCATACAAAGAAATTGGTGTTTATCTAACCCCATATTTAAACAAAATATCTTTCTAATTGAACTAGCATGCAATAGTTTAAATCAAAATAGATTTCGAAATAGGATCAACATGGTCAAAGCACAACTTGCCTTCAAAAAGTACTTGCTCTTGGTCTTGAGTTGGATCCTGAGTCAACACTTCTCACTCGAATCCTTCCGGCACTTCAACGTCTACTCGTAAAGCGTGCAAATAGCAAATACCCAATAAACAATAGACAAAAACATCCCAAAACTCCAAATAAAATCCATAAACAGAGAGAACGTAATTTTCTGGATTTTTAGAAACTGGAATCGTCAAATTTGGAGTTAAAATGCAAAAGTTATGATTATTTAAAGTTTAAATAATCAATTAAATAATATTACAGAGAAAAACTTTAGTCCAAAACTTAAATAAAATTCATATTTAGGTAGATCTCAATTTTATACAAATTTAGAAATTTGAATCGCTCAAATCGGAGTTGAAGCATAAAAGTTATAAGCGTTTGAAGTTTGAATCTAAATTTTGAATCAATATTTCGATTTAATAAATCATTTTCTTTTTCGTAAATTAATTATTGCGTCAGCATGTACACGTGGCAGCCTCTGATTGGCTGGATGACGTCAGCCGGTCCATGGACTTGGTACACGCTTGGCTCGGGTCTACGGTGGACTCGGTCCACGGCTTCCACGTGAGATCGACATGTGGGTCCACTCGGGTAGCGTCATTCTTGGCGTCGGCGGGCTCACCACGGTGCGACATGTGGGACCCACCGCGGCGTCATGGGTGACGTCGGCGCTCGGCTGGGACGGCCGTGACATCTTGAGCCCTCGACACGCGGGCGCGTGTCGGCGTCTACCTGCCAGCGTCGTGGGCCAGCGGCAGCCGCGTCGGTCCAACTTCCCGACACGCGTGGCGCAATCACGGCCGTTGGTTTGAAAATCAACGGCGCGGATTAGATCCAGGTGTTGACGCCGTTTGGGTTAACGCATTGATTTCGGACCGTTGGATCTAGATCCGATGGTCGAGATTAGATCTGGAAATCGTAACGCAATCTCACCGTGCGATGGCGTGGCGTGATCTCGGCGTTGGATCTTGATCGGACGGCCGAGAGAGCTCGCGATCTGGCGATGGCTTGCGGCGAGCCGCTGGCCGGAGCCGGGACGGCGACACGCCAACGGCGTTTCGGGCGCGCTCCGGCGGCGTGAGATCCTCGTGCGTCTCGTCGCGGTGAGTCCGGATCTGGGGTCAACGGCGGCAGGGGACGGCGGACGGCGGCGGAACGAAGCAAAGACCGTGGCGGAGCGGCGCGCAACTACGGCGAGCTCGCACGGCTAAACGGCGGCGGCTTTGCCTCGGTGAAGTAGAGAAGGGAGGGCGCGGGATCACGGCGGTCCTCGGGGTACGCCCCGGGCTTTAAATAGCCTCGGCGTCCGTGCAGAAAACGGAGACCTAGTTTTCCACGGCGGCGGACACGGCGGCGGAGTCCGGCTCGGACTCGGGCGGAGACGACGACGGAGAGCCGTACACGTGGCACGATCAACGGGCGCGATCGGATCCGGGCCGGATACGGCTCGGGTCGGGGTCGGTGGATCTCAGCCGTTGGATCTTGATCCAACGGTTGGGATTGATTAGGGTTAGGAGTGGGTTCGGTTGAGTCACGTGGCTCGGGTCGGACTCGAGTCCAACTCGGGTTCCGACTCGGTCGGATGAACAGTACTTGACCCGAGTTTGATTTTCCAGCGATTTAATATTTAAAATAATTCCTAGTAATTTATTTAATTCATTAAAAATAGCAAATGACTCGTAAAAATCCTAAAAATTCTGGAAAATACTTTGGATCATTTTGGACTCAAATAAAATATTTCCAACAAAAATTTATTTGCAAAATTAAATTCTTCAATTATTTCAAAATGGAATAAATTCAAATAAATTCCAAATAAATCCAAATAAATTCCAGAAAATTCCAAAAATTCACCAAAGTGCCAAATCACACATGAATTTAGGAAAAGTAAAATTTTGGGGTGTTACAGTTCTCCATTGGAATATAGCGCGCAACGGCCCCGTCTCTAAGTCGCAGATGGCAAGACCGGAGATCTTTGGAGCCACCGACGCGAGCGAGAAGAAGTAGCGGAAAAGGAGGAGATTGGGCATTACCCCTATGAACATCTCACAGAAGTGGGCAAAGACGGAGAGGAGCACAATGGAGTTAGGGGGAAGGTGGATGTTGTGAATGTCATAGAAGTTGAGGACGGCGATGTAGAAGTCCGAGATGGCGGGACCAAGCCCGCCATCATCGCCTGAACAAAGAAGATGACTTCCCGGGTGGCGGTGAGCGGCAGATCCGGCCGCATCTTGAGAGCGCCAAGACGATCACCTTGGAGCATTTAGCGGCGGCGTTCTCTTCCACAGTTGAAGGAGGGAGGACAGAGTCGGAGAGGCCATCGAGAATCGCCTAAAGCGAGAAAGAAGCTAAGGCAGGAAGGAGCAGAGGCGGTGCAACGGAACATGCCCCGTCGCCGCTTATTTATAAGAATTCAAGGAGAGCCTGGCGGGAAAAAGTCGAAGAGACGCGCGGTTCGGATGCGGGAAAACCAAAGCATTTTTCAAGGAAGTGGGCACGTCCCACGAAGCCACGGAAAGCGGCCGCAGATATCACCTCGGGACCGGAAAAAGAGGCAAGTTTTTAAAGACCGCGGCGTGCGTGGGCATTTATGGGCCCCACCCGGAGATTGAACCGCTCGACGAAGAAAAAGAAAGAATAAAGACACTCTGGGTGGGCAGGAGCTCTTGTCCCAGATTAAGCTGGGTACCCACGTGACCGCATTAAATCTTGTCGCCAAGAGGGGAGGTGGCGTTGAGCCACTCCTCGGCGACCACCAAGGTGCTCGCCAGGAGGCAGTGGCGCTCAGGCCACTCCTCGGGGCGACCAGCCAAGGTGCTCGCCCGGGGACAGTGGCGTTGAGCCGCTCCTCGGGCGACAGCGAAGGTGCTCGCCCAAGGGGCAGTGGCGTCGAGCCACTCCTCGGCGACCAGCCAAGTTGCTCGCCGAGGGGCAGTGGCGTTCAGCCGCTCCTGGCGACAGCGAAGGTGCTCGCCAGGGGCGAGTGGCGTCCAGGCCACTCCTCGGGGCGACCAGCAAAGGTGCTCGCCAAGAGGACAGGTGGCGCTCAGGCCACACCTCGGGGCGTAGTTCCCAAGAATCAACCCCGTAATCTGTGCTACAGGGCGAAGGGTCAAGGATATTTAATGCGAGACGTGTATTTAATGCGAGACGTGCGCATTAATTGCAGGGTGTGAAGGCTGTGGTATGGCGGCGCGTCTTCCCTAGGCGCGCATTAATGATGGGTGGTGCCGAGTCGACATCCCCTCTCTCCCGGCGGAGCGTGCAGGGGTGACAGACAGGCGGGGCCCAAGGCGAAGTCTAAGTCAGCTAGGACAAACATTAAATGTGATGTAAGAGAGTATGACGGGTGCATTAAATGCAATCAGAGTAACGTGTCAGACGCTTGCTTTACGCAAGCTTGTAAGCCCCATGCGCCTCAGCCAGCCCGAGTATAAAAGGGAGCTAGGATGCATGGGAGGAAGGTTGTTGATTATTGGGTTGGCAGAACCTGAGAGGGTCTTCTTCCCCAGCCTTGTAAGAACCTTGAACTCAGAGGAAACCACCAAGCAGGACTAGGGTTATTACTCCTTTGGAGGGCCCGAACCTGGGTAAACTCGACTGTCTTCTTGCTTGCTTCCAGCATCCCGTTCTTCCTGTCTTTGGAGCGGTTGCCACAAAAGCCCCCAGTCCGAATCTCTCAAGCACCCAGTCTTAGGGTGCCTGTTGGTTAGTAAGCCGACAATTTTGACTCCCATCCCGTTCAGAGGGAGAATCCCGTCTCCCATCCCCGGATTTCCTAGTAAGAGACAAGCCATGAGTGGGCAACGATCAATCCCCACAGCCAATCAATCTGGGACACTGAGATGCTCTGTCTGTAATGGGAACCATTACGCCAACGACTGCCCCAAGAAACCTACAGGTTGTTACCATTATGGACAAATGGGACACTTCAGACAGCATTACCTGAAAAAGGATCTACCAACCGAGGTGGCCAAAGCATAAGTGTCAGTCTCTGCCCCGACGAACAAACGGTTAATGATTCGTCAACCATAGCAGTAGTAGCAAGAGTACCTACAAGGGAGGACGCTAATTAAAACAGAAGTGAACCCCAGCGGCAGAGGTCAGAATACTTCGAGGAATTTTCAAGGAAGAATCAATCATGTCTTAGTTAAGGAAGCAGCATAAGCCATAGACGTCATCATTAGTAAGTTTCAAATCCAATCCCAGCCGACTTTGATTCTCTTTGACCCTGGCGCCACACATTCTTTCATTTCTCTGGCCTTCGCTTGCAAGAATTGTTTGCTGTATCTTCCATTGCCGACTCCTTGTGTATTTCAAACACCTAGGAGCCGATTAATGGCCTGGTTTAAGTGTGAGAATTTGGAGATGAAAATTCAAGGAGTTAAGTTTAAAGCCAACATGTTGATGTTGAAGATGGACGGTCTAGATATCATTTTGAGAATGAATTGGTTATCTAGACACAAGGCCCGGTTAGACTGTGAGCAAAAGTTGATAGCACTGGTTAATGACAAAGGGCAGCAAGTGACAGTACAGACAGATCACAAATTGGTAAAAAGTAAGCATCAACGCCATCACATCGAAAGTAAATAGGATACCTGTTGTTCAAGAGTATAAAGATGTTTTTCCAAAGGAATTGCCAGGAGGAACTCCGAACAAAGGCATAAAACTGGCAATAAAATTAGTTCCGAGAACCAAACCTATTACCAAACATCAGTACCCGATATCACAGTTGGAGCTGAAGGAACTCAAAAGGCAGTCGAATGAGTTAATAGAAAAAGGATTTGTTCGACGTAGTATCTCACCTTGGGCTTCTCTTGTATTGTTTACCAAAACGAAAGATGGAAGCTCAAGACTCTGTGTGGATTACAAGGCATTAAATGCCATGACAATCAAGAACAAGTATCCCTTGCCACGAATTGACGATCAATTTGATCAGTTCAAGGGGGACAAGGTCTTTTCAAAGATAGATCTGAGGACGGGATACCACCAGTTAAAAGTAAGGGAACAGGACAGAGAAAAGACTGCATTTACCACAAGGTATGGGCTGTTTGAGTTCACCGTGGTACCATTCGGACTCATCAATGCCCCAGCCTACTTCATGAATTTGATAAACCAAGTTTGCATGGAATACTTGGATCGGTTTGTTGTAGTGTTCATAGACGACATCCTAAACTACTCAGGAAGTGAAGAGGATCACCGAGAACACCTGCATTTGATCCTGAGATAGCTTAGAGAGCACCAGCTTTATGCCAAGTTCTTTAAGTGTTATTTCTGGTTGGACGAGATCTCTTTTTTGGGACACATCATCATGAAGGATAGAGTGAAAGTGGATCCCGAAAAAGTAAAAGCAGTCATGGACTAGAAACGACCCACATCAGTGATGGAAATCCAGAGTTTCCTGGATTAGCAGGATACTACCAACAATTCATAGAAGGGTTTTAAAAGATATCGAAACCCTTGGCGCAGCTTCTCAAAAAGGATAACCCCTACAAATGGTCTGAGAAGTGCAAAGAAAGCTTCCAGGAATTGAAGATGAGACTAACCTCAACCCCAATCCTCGTACTTCCCAACCTAAACAAGGAATTTCATATCTACTGTGATGTATCAAAAAGAGGATTAGGTTGTGTGCTGATGCAAGATGAAAAAGTGGTTACTTATGCATCATGGCAGATAAGACAACAAGAGGAGAATTACTCGACACATGACTTGGAATTTGCCTCAGTGGTCCATGCATTAAAAATCTGGAGGCATTACCTATTGGGAAATCACTGTGAAGTATTCTCTGACCACAAGAGTCTGAGATATGTGTTCACCCAGCTGAACCTGAATATCTGACAGATAAGGTCGTTGGAACTACTCAAGGATTATTACCTAAACATTCAGTATCATCCGGGAAAGGCCAATATGGTAGCTAACGCGTTAAGCTGGAAGGCATGTCACCACCTAACCTTGATGACAGACATTCCACCACAGTTATAGTCAGAGATGCAACGATTGAACTTACAAGTAGTAGAAGAAGGATCAGTATCTTCTATTAGGATTTAGCCTGACCTCCTGGATCAGATCAAGGCAGCCCAATAGACAGATGAGGAAATCCAACAATACAGAAGAAGAATGAAAGGAGTTAACCCAACAGAATTCTCAGAAGATGAGCAAGGCATATTACGGTTTCATAACCGTATATGCATTCCCAATAACAAGGAGATAAGAGATTTGATTTTGACAGAAGCTCACTCATCCCAACTCTCTATGCATCCTAGGAGTACAAAGATGTATCAGGATTTGAAGAGAGAATACTGGTGGAAGGGCATAAAGAAGGAAGTAGCCGAGCACGTCTTGTGTTGCGACGTGTGTCGGAAGGTTAAGATAGACCACCAAAAGACTGCTAGTTTACTGCAACCACTCCCGATACCAAATTGGAAGTGGGATGAAATTGGGATGGATTTCATCACAGGATTGCCCAAAACACAGCAAGGATTAGATGCCATTTGGGTAATAATCGACAGACTGACTAAAGTTTCCCACTTCACACCTATCAAGTAGAACTTTGGCAAGGATAAGCTGGCACAATTGTACTTGACTCAGATCGTAAGGCTACACGGAATCCCCAAAAGGATTGTGTTAGACCGAGGAGCCCAGTTCACCTCCAAGTTATGGAAAAGTTTACATGAGGCTATGGGGACTGACTTAGCATTCAGCACAATATATCACCCGCAGACAGATGGACAGACAAAAAGGGTTAATCAGATATTGGAGGATATGTTGAGAGCCTACACTATAACCTATGGAAGGAATTGTCGTACAACAAAAGTTACCAGGCCAGTTTGAAAATGTCACCCTTCGAGGCACTTTATGGAAGGAAGTACATAACCCCTTTGAATTGGACTGAGATAGGAGAAAGACAGCTCTTTGGGCCACAGCTTGTTCATGATGCAGAAGCTCAAGTAAGGATTATTAGAGAAAATCTAAGGACTGCTCAAGGACGACGGAAGAGTTATGTGGACATGAGATGAAAGGACATCAGTTACCAAGTTGGTGATTTCGTCTATCTGAAAGTGACACCATTCAAGCCAGTACGTAGATTTCAAATGAAAGGAACATTAGCATCCAGATATGTTGGGCCATATCGGATCACATACAGAATTGGAGAAGTAGCCTATAAGTTATAGCTAGGCCCAGAACTGTCCAGGGTACATAACGTATTTCACGTGTTGCAGCTGAGAAAGGGTCTCCGACAGTCGTCAAAACAAATACCTCTAGAAGGGATTGATTTGTAGAATGACTTGACTTACCATGAGGAGCCAGTCCAAATTGTTGAGACCATTGAAAGGGAACTCAAAAATAAGAAAATCAAGGTCTACCGAGTACTTTGGAAAAATCACACATTGAAGGAAACCACCTAGGAAAAGGAATCGGTTCTGCAGCAAAATTTTTCCAACCTTTTTCCCCAGGAGAAGTAAATCTCGGGACAAAGTTTATTTTAAGTGGGGTAGGTTGAAATAGGCCCAAAATTTCAAAAGGAGTTTATATTGGTTTTTATTTGAATTTCTGTTAGATTTCTAATTGGTTTTTGGGCCTCCCCCCTTCGGCCCATCACGCCCTTCCGGCCCGTTTCCCTTGGCCCAGCCGTGCAGGCCGCACGCTCGCCCCCCATGGGCCGTTTTGGGCCGTGTATTGTGCGGCCCAACATTCTGGTTTTATTTTCCTTTTATTTATCTTTTTGGGATTTAAATAATCTGAAAAATCCCAGAAATTTCAAAAAAAATTCCCAAAATCCAAAAAATACATATTCTTGATTTGTTCGAGCTAGTGAGTCCAAAAACAACCTCCGCTCCACCAAACAGAGTCTCCAAAATTCCCAAAATACCCTTCGACTCCTCCTCCGGCCCTCTTTTCGTTTTTCTTCCATTTTTTTCTCTGGTATTTCTTTGTTCGTTTATTTATCGGTTTTGTTCCTTCGCGCTAGATCTAATCATCGAGAAGTACCCAGAGTAGAAGTAATACCAGGAGTAGGAGTAGGAGTAGGAGCAGGACTAGTCCAGAGCTGAGCAGGACTTCAACTTCTACGATTTAGACGACCCTCAGCCCAGCAAGGCAAGCCACACCCCTTGAACATTTTGAACCCAGTTTGTCAATAATATTGTAGTAATTACTTTTTAAATATATTATTTTACTCATATTTTAATTACTAAGAAAGGTAATTTAGAATGACATGATGCTTAGATATAACCTATCAATTGGTTAGCCCTCCTTTTGTTATTGAGCCTTATTAACTTTGCATAGCCTTAGTTTATATTTATAAATCCCCCGTAGTTAATTACTTGTTGTTCCACCCATAGTCTTTTAAAACTTCTGAGCTTTGGCTCGTTGTCTTTAAAGCTATTGCTACAGTAAGGGGGACAGTGTTGGGCTACCCACAAGGTGGATGTTAGTCCGACCCCCGGCCGATGACAGAAGCCATGGTTGGTTTGATGGTTGGTACAGCTGATACCAGGTTTGTGGTTGTAATGGCTTGGTCTTTGGCAATTAAGGATAAACCCCTTGAGCAAAGTAAATAACTTAAGGCCCTGTTTGGTACGGTTCCAGATTCTAGTAGAAACGAAAATGGTTTTAGATTCTTGGTAGAAACGTTTCAGGTAGGATTTTGTGAATCGGGTGGAACGGGGTTGAGACTGATTCGGCCATAGAGTGGAAAAAGAAGAAACGATCCGAGGAGAATCGTTCCAAGCTTTAGCCCGTTTGGTTGGATTTCTTCCAGGATCTAGTAGAAACGGCCCGGTTCCAATTTGCCAAACGGGGCCTAAGTTTCTGCTCATCCACAAGTTGGGCTGGTCAACGCGGTTGACTCGTTTCAATATAGCTCAATACACTATGCATCCCCTTGGAATACCTACAGGTTTTAGCTACCATTCTCATAGCTAGGATGGATCCCGTAGAGATCGAGGTGGAACGGATATGGGCAGGGTGCTGCCATTTGCCAGTTCTCACAACGGTAAGTACCCACAGTATCACATCGCATCTCCTGCCTTGGCCAGTGGGTCCTGAGAGATGTGGGTCCTCGAACCTACCGGGTCGGAGCTACACAGTGGAAGTACAACAAAAGGCTATGATCATCTCGGTGTAGCGCATGCATTTAAGTTGCATGTAACTACGTGTCATTACGGTCGTAGATATCTTGTGGATAAAGCTGAGCAACTTTGCAGAGTGATCACTAAATGGTATTCAGATACGCCGTGCTTCCGGTCAATGAAGCTAAGTTTGAATTGGGGTGACACCGAAACCTCACTCAAGTAGTCTTAATTTGGAATGGAGAATTTAGCATAATGGTTAACTTTGTGAACACCCCCCAACTACTGTTACTTATTGGTTTGTGTTTCAAATGTAACCTAAGCTTGCAAATAAAACTGCATCCACAATACTTGTAAACATGCGCCAACCCTTGAGATTTTCCCTGCATATATTATTCAGTATTCCGGTGTAACTTGTTGAGTATTGTTGTGTATTCATTCTTGCTTTTCCAACCCAGCAGAGTTCCAAGAAGCCAAAGCCTACCAGGAGCTTATGATGGGATTTAGTTTGGTTTTAGGTCTTAGTCTTTACTCAGGACTTGCCTGTGTGGTTCTTCTGTAATGTAAACTCTATTTGACGTTGCCGAGCTCTTTTGTAAAAACCCGTCCGTTGGGCTTTATATTCTCTAAAAAGTCTTGGTTTCATCTTTTGTCTGGCAATTTGCACTTAGTTCCCGATAGATAATCTTCCTAGGTAGCTGTTGTGGTATTTAGACGTACCCCTGAAAGGGCGGTCTGACACAGATCCCGCTATCACCACACCAGATCCGCAGTCATAAGGTGAGGGATGGCGACGGTGATCGGCGGTGGGGGAGGCGTAGGAGGCGCATGAGGTATGCATGTAAATGAGCCAAGCTCGAGCGAGCTTGGCATTCCAGACTCGAGCTTGACTTGGTCCAAGCTCGAGTAGGCTCGAGCTCGTCTCGAATAAGCTTGGTAACAATAAACAATTCAATATGCACTATTTTCAATAATAAAAAATGTTGAAGCTCGAGCTTGGTTAGAGTAAGCTCAGTAAAAGTTAACATATAGTAATATTTCACAAGTGATTTGTAATTTATCAGGCTCACGATCTATTCGAGCTAGGCTTAGTGAAACTCGTGAGCCAAGCTTGAGCAACTCATGAGCCTTGAGCTTTTTTATAGCCCTAGTAGGAGGGCAGTGGAGTATGAGGTCAACGATGGGAGGGAGAAGCAGCGGCTCTCTAATCCGGTTGCATCATCAAGGGTGGAGGAGGTGAGGGACGGCGATGCTAGGTGGTGGAGGAGGTGAGGGGCGGTGATGCTTTTGTGGTGGTGGTAGGGGGAGCGGTAGAGGGGTGATATGCAATAAAGGGAGAGGTGTTGGTGCTCCGATCCGGCTGTGGTGGGTTTTAAGGATAGGTAAAAGAAGGCTGGTGAGTTATGAGGGCGATGATTGAAAAGTTATAAAATACTAGCAAAGTGCCTATGCGTTGCAACAGAGTTTCAAAAGAGGGTGATACATATAATAAAATGTGGTCCTAAATTGCACAGAACATCAATTTTATCTTACACGCATAATAAGCAAAAATGGTAAAGGAAACACTGGTTTGCAGACATGTAAGCTATAAAACTAAGTTACCATAGGAAATTTCTGTGTGTCATAATAATGTGAAGGGCAAACCAGGAAAACATATGGAATTGTGAGAGAGGGCAAACAATAAGGACCAATATACCTTTTGTACATAAAAGTAGTCCCTATTTCTTTAGATAGCATAATACACCTGACCTCTTCATTAGGGCTATTAGATGCAGCAGTAGCAAATGCCGCCCAATTTATTCAACTACAACTACATAACATGGAGCATAAAAAAAGTTAGATAGAACTTAGTACCCTTCATAAGCATAGCATATTTACATCTGATTGAGGTGTGGGCACATAGTTGGCATCACAAAAGAGCTAACATAAGCATATTGGAAGAGAGGCTATGAACATGTATCACAACAAAAGTTGGGAAAAATTCATGCTTATAAAACAGCAAAATATGCATGTCTCTATAACATTCGGCCTATCCTACAGGCTACCAGGGTTAACAATATCAAAATTGTGAAAACTACTCGAAATTCAAAATCAAAAATAAAAAATATCGAGCCAAAAATTGGTAAAAAATCAGAGTTTCAAAATCAAATTTTTGAAAAAAATATATCAAAAATCGACAATTTTCATGGAAAATTGACGTATTAGTTGAACTTTTTTTGTGCCCGATTTTTTGAGCGATTTTCATCGATTTTCTTCGAAAATCACTCGATTTTTGATCGATTTACGTCGCATAATATTTTTTTATTTTTTAATTAGATCAGTTTATCAAGCAATTTTAGAATCCATACCACATCAATATGGGTGAAAATCGGAAAAAATTGAGTGATTTTTGTCAATTGTTTGAACCCTACAGGCTAAAACCATTAAACACATGCAATCTACTAACAAGTTACTACTGTTCTACTGCATTGGCATGTGGGTAAGGTAAAAAAAGGGTTCATCATCGTCACTTTTTCGGTGAAAAATTGGACTCCAACCAGTAAAGTTTACCTAGATATAAAAGAAACCGCTAGCAAGTACATAATCTATTGATGGGAGAGCATTGGAGGATAATTCATAAAAGCCCTTCAAACTACAGCCTCTTTGGCAAACTTCAACAATTGGGGGCTGCAAAGTTGGCAGCTAATTCTCTACAACTAAATCCTATATTATAGCGGTCAAAACATTTAGAATTGCTAATTAAATGCACAGCAACAAAGAAAATGCAAACATGTACATATTCAGTTTCTACATTGTATCAATGGACTATAAATCACTTTCTTTTGGTCACCCAAAATAAATTATTTTAATAGATAGTAGGTTATTTGGTCTCAAATATAAGTGAGACCCTCAAGAATTATCTCAAGTCATAAGTGAAGCAGTGAAGGTAATAACAGGTAGTAAAGATATAGTCAACCCGCTAATTATTACCCAAATGTTAAAGCAACATTAAAGACTTGATATGCATAAAGTTGAATAAAAGGTTAACTTATCGAAACCACTAGGTTAAGATAAAAACAAAAAAGCAAATAAACACGATCTTACTTCCGGCGAGAAAAAATTTCCAGGAGTATTAAATTTCCCATTAGCACCATATGTTATCTGGAATATCCTAAGTTGTTGTCATGTAAGAATACAATTGCAATGTAGAACTGTTGTGTTGTAACTGATCGGATATTGCTGCAATCACATTGACATCTACACCAATTGTCTAGATCCATGCAGCCACAACACTGTATTGTAAATAATTTAGGTTTGCTGCTAGTGCCAAAATAAAAGTATGCATAGCTGGAATGGACAATTTAAAAGTTAGTACATTAGGATGAATTAAATGCAATGACAAGCATCATAGGTTCCAAAGGCTGGATGATTTAACCCACCATAGCTAAACCCCGAGATGGTAGGCCATTGGGAATGTCACCACAATTTCACAAGATATTGTACCAATCTAAAGCACAATGCATATTAAAATAGAAATTGATAAAAAAATGGTGTATTGGTACCATAGGTACTTGACAAAAAAAATTGACCAATGAACATTTCAGAGCTTGTACATACAATAGGGCACACCACAGGCTACAAGGACCTCTTGGGACATTAATGTTGTTTTCTCCCCAAGCACTAATAGTGAAACTACGCGCACCAACAATTAGAGCTCAGGACACCAACAGGCCGCAACATAGAGATCACAAACATACAAAAGACAAATATCAGGCGGCCAAGGTTTCCTCCATATCCATGTACATGGATAACCTCCCCAAGCTCAGTAGCTTAATCCCTAGGAACATAATACCACGTCCTAGGTGCCCCAGTGTGGACGAAGTTGAGTCTATGTAGCTCATGATCCTCAACATGCCATGCAAACCAACTAAACAACATCCCAATGTACACCATGGGAGAAGTCACCCAAGGAACAACATCTGGCATGAATTGTGTGAGCGACCCAGGAGCCCGTGCAGTTGCCTGAAGGTCCCATGGGCTACTTGACAGCCTCTTGCCTGCAGGCTTCTCCCCTTCATCCATCGAGACACCCTCTCATTTTTGCTTCTTCTGTCGCTGCAAACACATTGGGGGTAGCAAAGCCAGATCCAGGGACGCCATTGGCGTACTCAATGTAGATGGGGCGGTAGGTCAATGCCTTCTAGGAGAGGGATTCTACCATGAATGAAGTCAATTCTTAGAGGCTGGGGAGGTGGTTCTTTGAGAAGCACTACACGGTTCGCACGACGCTGCCACACCTACTTCAGCACCTGTGTTGGTGGAGGCTGGCGGCAAGGAGGTATGGTTGGAGGAGTCTGAGGTGGTGGGATTGGGCTTGTTGGAGGAGATAACGAGGGAGCAATTGAGGCGGGTGAACACGAAGTGATAGGAGGGGCGGGGTAGGGCGGGATGACCTTGCAGATGCCATAGGAGGTGGCCTCCCGCTCTGCTCCCTTGTTACACAGTAGAAGTAATAAATTGTGAGTGCAATGTAAATGCTACCAATTGCAAAACTTACTATACAAAGACAAAAAATTGAATATCCATGCTACCAATTTCAAATTCATGGTTTCATTCACCTAGATCTGCGAAAGAAGTTACTGTATGTTTTGGAGGAGGAAGGCATCGAGATTGGAGTGGTAGGGTAGGGATACAACAGTTGTGGTGAGAGGGACAATTAGGAGGTGGAGCTAGCGGTCTAGCGATGGTAGTGACTGGTTGGAGGTAGAGTTGGCTTCAGCGATCGACGGGAGTTGGAGTTGGCAGCAACATCCAAGGGCTCGAGGCGAACCTGGATGGGGAGTACAGATATCAGGCAATATGAAGGTCCCTCCCTGTTGTCGGCCACCACCCCCTCCATCACCCACATGTCCTCTTCCACCACTAACATGACCTTCTCTAATCTCATCGCCGCAGTGACTTTCTCCAAGGTTGTGTACATCGATCCGGCCAGCCGGCCAGATCAAGCCGAATTGGGCAAGATTTAGCCACCGGCATCACCTTGCCCCACTCCCTTTGTGCCCCCACCTTCTTTGTGATCCGCCATCGCATCCTCCCTGAACTGGGGTGTGCCACCCTTGTCTCATTGCTCCACCCACGTCGCCTCTAATGGTCATCATCACCTCGTTATCCTCATGTCCCCTCCTCATATCCTCGCACTTTCCTCTTGTTCGTCATGCCGTCAACACCTGGAGGAGGAAGGGAGGGAGGTGCAGGGAGGCAAGGAGGTGGCGGTGGCGCTGTTGAGGAGTATGGCTAAGAGGAAGGGGATGAGAGGAGAGGGAGGCGGTGGCGGCAACGGCACGTAGGTGTAGGGTCGATGTCGGGACCCGAATGTGCAAATCCGGATCCTCTGTGTATTTTGCACTAGTCCAGGATCACGCTAGTGCACACAGTCTCAACATAGATGAATATCACAATCATACACAGAGAAAAATAAAAATAACACAATTATAGAATATAAACTATTGAACGACCTTAAGGTCAACCTTACATTTGTGAGGCCTTGACAACTTCAACTCCAAATAAGCAGCAGCGGAACGAAGAACGTCGGTGAATCCCATCAATATGCCGCAGGCAACTGACAAGGTTCAACTACTAGATATTCGCCTTCTCGCAGAACTTCTCATTCGAAGATGTAAACTTCTCCTCAACTGGTGATTGTTTGTTGCAAGGGGTGAGTACATAAAGCACTCAGCAAGTCATGCACAGAATGCAAGTCTAATAACTATATGCATGGCTTATTCCAAATGACGGGCTGAATGGTTATTTTGTGGTAAAGCAACATTCACAAATAAACATAATAGATTGTAAAGCGGTAAAACAAATGATAACAGTAATAAATTTCACAGTTATTTCACAAGTAAACCATTCCACATCCTTAACAAGTTATCAGTTTTCCATAGGCAACTTGCCTCCAAGCCCAAGTTCAATTTCAAGAAAAACTAACCCTTGACTGTAATCATCTAGCAATGTCCAATACCGTGGACTCGGCTATTCAAATAGGTTGTACACTCTGCAGAGGTTATACACTTTACCTACAAGATATAA
This sequence comes from Rhipidocladum racemiflorum, assembly GCA_036346355.1. Classification (NCBI taxonomy): domain Eukaryota; kingdom Viridiplantae; phylum Streptophyta; class Magnoliopsida; order Poales; family Poaceae; genus Rhipidocladum; species Rhipidocladum racemiflorum. The sequence continues at coordinate 32,018,220 of CM070571.1, forward strand.
TCCACTCACCACGTTAGCCGTGAATCGCCATACATGAGTATGCGAATGAGCGATCATAACAAAGCATTTACAATGCTCTGTCTAAACCTAGTACTGCCCGCTAAGGTTTTAACATTGAAGGGACTGGTTACCACAATCAGGGCCCCCCTCTTGCACCATGTGAGCCAACTCAGAAACCTGTGTCTCACGCCCCACGACAAGATTTTAGAGTGAAGACTTCACAAATTAGTCAGCTAGGTCTGTCCCATTCCAGACTTGTGGTTGTATGATTGACTCAGTTCAAATTCTTGCAAGGTTAAGTCCTTAAAGTGGCAAGACTTACGTCAATACTCTCATAACCATCTCACCATCTCTCATATATATATCATGTTTCATACAATCCCAACCACCAATCTGGCCCACCATAATGCCAACAAAATGCCAACAACAACTCAACATCCTTGAAGAAGCACGAAGGCCTCCACATATCAACATCATCGTGTCGGCAACACGTCACACCATTTCAAAACGCATTGCATATTCCATTAGTCAATATTGACATTTGTATTTCCAAAATGATGCTACTGACCCGTTGCAAGTCTAAGCAAACTAATACGTTCTATCTAACCCATGTTGGCAAATTATTAGCTACCAACTGTTAATCAACAAACCTAGGGTGACAAAAGAATCATGGCATACAAATTGAAGGGAATATGCCCGAGAGGCAATAATAAATTGTTTATTATCTTATTCCATGTTTATAATAGATATTTATTTCTCATGCTAAAATTGTATTAACCGGAAACGTTGATACATGTGTGTTTAATAAACAAAAAGGTTCCTAGTAAAGCCTCTCTTTTAAACTAGCTCGTTGATTAACTGATGATCAATGTTTCCTGATCATGAACATTGGATGTTGTTAATAACGGGGTCACATTATTAGAAGAATGATGTGATGAACACACACCCAAGTTGGTATAGCAAATTCGATCAAGTCATTAAAGTTTGTTGCTGTACTGAACATATACAAAATAGCTCTTTTCCTTAGACCATGAGATGATGTCAATCACTAACTCCGGAAGAGTACTTTGATGACATCAAACGTCACTCCGTAACACGGTGACTATAAAGATGGATTTGGGTACTATGAAAGTATTAGTTGAGGCTCATGCATCAAGAGTGGGATTTGTCCATCCGGATGACGGAGAGATATACTCGGGCCCTCTCGGTGATATCACATTGACATCGCTTGCAAGCATGTGACTAGATCACAAGAATGTCATATCACGGAACGAGTAAAGAGTACTTGCTCGGTAGCAGGATCGAACTAGGTATAGTTGATACCAATGATCGGATCCCGGATAAGTAATATATCGCGAGACAAAAGGAATTGGTTATGTTGTTTTTGGTTCACACGATCACTAGTTCATCGTTGAGTAAGTGGGAGTCATTATGGATCTCCAGATCCCGCTGATGATTATTGATCAGAGAGGTGTCTTGATCATATCCATTTTATTCACGAACCGTAGGGTGACACACTTAAGGTTCATCGACGCTTTTGAGTGGATACGGAACACCGGAGAAAAGTTTGGACAGCACCGGAATAGTTTCGGGATACCGGAATAGTTCAAGGGGGTATGTGTTAATTTTTGTTAATTAAAAGAATTAACAAATATTAAAATAACAGAAATAAAATTGTTTATTTATTTAATGGAGAGTCCATTCACATGAAGAGAATGGAGAGCCCATTCACATGAAGAGAATGGAGAGTCCTTTCACATGGAGAGAGTGGAGAGTCCACTCACTCCTATAAAAGGGAGGGTGGAGCTCCTCTCTCATGTACTAATCTCCATAACCCTTTGGTTGGTCCTTTCTCCCTCCTCCTGCTGTTCCACCTTTCAAGCAGTAGCTTAAGCGAAGTGCTGCTGAAATAGTTTCTCCACCACCACCACTAAGTCGTAGTGTTGTTGGAGTTTCCTGTGGATCATCTACTTCCGCTGCCCCGCTGGATCGAGGGATTGGAGGTCGTCGTTGTTCCGTACGTGTGACCAAGTACGGAGGCGCTGCCGTTTGTGGCGCTCATCTTCGCGACTTTGAAGTCGGGCGTGTACCTCTACTTCAACCACGTTTGTTTGCGGGAACGTTATTCCCGCTTTCGGTCTACGAGGGTGAGTCCTTCTGAAACCGTTTGCATGCATCTCCTAGATATGATCTTGGTGTTTGGTTGCATTCGTAGGAAAAATTTTGTTTTCCATGCTTAGAACCCATCAGTGGTATCAGAGCCGTGTCTATGCGTAGATGTTATGTACGGTTAAAACACATATGGATGTGGGCGATGATGATCACGTTATTGCATACTTTTGTGTTTTTTGGATCATGGTGGCATAGTGGGATTTGAAGCGGTCCGGACTAACCTAACATGTCCTCGCACATGAGACTTGTTCCACGCTCGACATGCAACTTGCTTTGCATAAGTGGCTTTGCGGGTGTCAGTTTCTCCTACTATAGTCATGATCTAATTTACAACGGTTTGCTAATAATGTTTTTATCACCGTTGTGGTTCTTGTTCGTAGGTAAGAACGGTTCTTTCCTAGAAAGCCCAAAACCGCGTAAAATATGAAAATAAATAAATAAATTAGAGGCGTCTAAGTTGTTTTTGCAGGGCATGTGATGTGATATGGTCATCGATACAAAGATTGTTGTATGAAATAAGATTTATTGTAAATTTAAACAACCGGCAGGAGCCATTTGGTTGTCTTTTCTTTTATGGCCTGCGTGCTAAGTATATGTCCATGTGATATATTGTAATGGAGGAAGACAGTCAAGATGGAAGCACCATGGACCTTGGTGCCACGCCGGTGGAATGATGGAGATCATACCATGACGCACAAGATGGAGATCAAGTGCTAGAAGGACCATATCATATCACATTATTCATGCATGTGATGTTAATCCTTTTTATGCATCTTATTTTGCTTGGATGTGATCGCGTCGTTAGCACTATAAGATGATCCCTTCAACTTAATATCAAGATAATAATGTGTTCTTCCATAGTATGCACCGTTAAGAAAGTTCGCTGCTTCAAGCACCACGTGATGATCGGGTGTGATAGACTCTACGTCGCATACAACGGGTGTAAGCCAGATTTACACAAGCAAATACTTTGGTTCTACTTGGCGAGCCTAGCATGTACAGACATGGCCTCGAACACGAACCGAAAGGTAAAGCAAGAGTCATATGGATGATATGATGAACATATTGATGTTCGCCTTTGAAACTATGCCGTCTCACGTGATGATCGGTTTCGGTATAGTGAATTTGGTTCGTGTAATCACTAAAGATGACTAGAGGGATGTTGTTTTTGAGTGGGAGTTCTCGTAGTAATTTTGAATTAAACTTGAACTTAATCTATTATGAACTTAGTCTATGTAACTTTGCAAATATGTTGTAGATGGCACCACCTACTTTCAATTTCAATCTGTTCATGGAGAAAGAGAAACTAGCCACCAACGGTAGCAACTTTACCAATCGGGCCCTTAACTCGAGGATTCTCCTCGCTGCTCAAAGGAGCTATGTGATTGATGCGCCGCCGGGTGCCCCGCCTACGATGATGCCCCGAGGAGGAGAAAAATGTTTTCTTGACTCGCAAGGAGGACCACAGCTTTAGTTCATCAAGCGGCATTTTGTATGGCCTTGAGCCCGAGCCGCGAAAACGCTTTGAGCACAAAGAATGCTTTTGATACAATGGGAGAGTTGAAAATGATTTTCGACACCCATGCCGCAGTAGAGAGTTATGAAGCTTCAGAAAAGTTCTTTAGCTGCATGATGGAGGAAAACAGCTCCGTTAGTGAGCACATACTCAAAATGTCTGGGTACGCCAATAAACTCATAGCTTTGGGAATAACGATCCCCATTGAGCTAGGAATTCATCGTGTTCTCCAATCTCTGCCACCAAGCTATAAGAGCTTTGTGATGAACTACAACATGCAGGGCATGAAGAAGTCTCTCCTCGAAGCTTCACAATGCCGAAATCAAGTAGAGATCAAGAAGGAACATCAAGTGTTGATGGTCCATAAGACCACCAGTTTCAAGAAGAATGGCAAGAAAGGCAAGGCTAAGGGTAACTTCAAGAAGAAGGGCAAGTCTGTTGCCACATCTGAGAAGAAGACCAAGGCTGGCCCTAAGTCAGATACTGAATGTTTTTACTGCAAGGGCACTGGAAGCGCAACTGCCCAAAATATCTGGCTGATAAGAAGGACGGGAATGTGAACAAAGGTATATATGATATACATGTTATTGATGTGTACCTTACTAGTACTCGCAGTAGCGCCTGGGTATTTGATACCGGTTCGGTTGCTAACATATGTAACTCGAAACAGGAGCTAAGGAACAGGCGACAACTAGCAAGGGATGAGGTGATGATGCGCGTCGGCAATGGATCAAAGGTTGATGTGATCGCCGTCGGGACGCTACCTATCCAATTACCATCAGGATTAGTTATGAACCTAAATAATTGTTATTTGGTGCCTGCGTTGAGCATGAACATCATATCTGGATCTTGTTTAATGCGAGACGGTTATTCATTCAAGTCTGAGAACAATGGTTGTTCAATTTATATGAATAATATCTTTTATGGTCATGCACCTGAGAAGAATGGTTTATTTATTTTGAATCTTGATAATAATAGTACACATGTTCATAATGTGAATGCCAAAAGAATTAAGTTGAATGATGATATTGCTGCATATATGTGGCATTGCCGCTTATGTCATATTGGTGTTAAACGCATGAAGAAGCTCCATTCTGATGGACTACTAGAATCACTTGATTATGAATCATTTGAGACATGTGAACCATGCCTCATGGGCAAGATGACTAGAACCCCGTTTTCCGGTACAATGGAGCGGGCAACCGACTTATTGGAAATCATACATACCGATGTGTGTGGTCCAATGAGTGTGTCAGCACGTGGTGGATATCGTTACTTCGTTACTTTCACGGATGATTTGAGTATATATGGATATATTTACTTAATGAAACACAAGTCTGAAACATTTGAAAAGTTCAAAGAATTTCAGAGTGAAGTAGAAAATCATCGTAATAGAAAGATCAAATTTCTACGATCCGATCGTGGAGGAGAGTATCTTAGTTACGAGTTTGGCACACACATGAGACAATGTGGAATAGTTTCACAACTCACTCCTGCTGGAACACCACAGCGTAATGGTGTATCCGAGCGTCGTAATCGTACTTTATTGGATATGGTTCGATCTATGATGTCCCTGTAACACCCCGGCATTTAATATGCCTGAATGCTACCAAACATAAGCTAAACAACATCTAAATACCACAATTAAACATAAATTCCAGCAAAGGCGCACATGCTAAAAACCGAGATTTCGGCAGCATCTCCTTTGTTTTAACATGAATTAACACAATATCAATATCATGGCAAGATATGTCATAGCACACGACAAATAAAACATCAACATAAATGGATATATCATCAAATTACGCCAATAAAAGCATGCTCAACCACTTCATAAGCTATAACCAAGCAAATAAGGAATCACAAGCATGCTAAATTAAACCCTACATTAAGTTTATGGCACAACTCTTAATATCATGTCTCCAAGTGATTAATTATGGACTATGATGGTGGAGCTACGTGTAGAAGTGTAGCTAGACCCCTTTTTCCCGCATGCCGATCTCAAAGTACCTAAAAACAACATAAAACACAAGCGTGAGTTCGAAAACTCAGCAAGCATATTGTAATGGACAACAAGATCATTTACAAGACAATAATACCTTACATCACATATAACATCTCATACTTGAGCACATAACAACATCATCATCATTAAATATGTATTGCAATGCAATGCAATGCAATGTTATGCTCATATCTCCTTGGAAACTCATACCGGTATGGTTGAGTACACACCCGTCGGTGTGCACCCTCTCCCCCCTTCCATCCCGAAGATGGAGGGTGCCTACTCCTCGCTTCCATTCACCACGTGAATGGAATCACGATGTAGGTCTTACTCAATGGCGTTCCGGACTAGTCATAACTTTCTCACCGGCCTTTCCCGGATTAGTTAATGACTTTCTCACCGCCCTCGCCCCATCTCATGTCATGCATGCAACTATGCCAATTATCATATTTCACATGTACATAAACATATGGCATCTCATCATGACAAATATTACACATGGCATCGAATCATGATAAGTATAGACATAGCATCATATCATGATAATCATACTCAATATATCATTGGAAAACAGCAAGCAAGGCAAGTGATCATAGCAAGTATTCAATCTTTCATCCAATATCAACAAGCAACCTACAATCCGCTATACATTACAACACACTTGCCTCAACCGCGGGCGACGGATTTGTGGGAAGTCGAGGCACTCCCGGTGTCACACCACCTGCACATAGGCATCACACACTCACAATCATGCCCACAAAACAGTACGCAAAACCCCATCTAACCCGACATTGCCCACTACTCGCAAAACCTAAAAACAGAGGTTCTGTCCCGACGGGACAGCAGCCTTGCAAAAAGCATAACTTGAGTTCTGGGACTCCGAATCAATTAAACGAGTACATCCTCGCGTAGCTTAGGAAATTTCCCAACTTTCTCTAGGTATAGGGAAAGACTGATTCGGACTCTAATGTCGTCTAATCTACAGATTACCGTGATCTGTTCCAATTACGTCACAGATTTTAACACGCTCGGTAAAACAGCCATAACTTTTAAACGGCTGGGCGGAATTTAACTTTCTTTATATCCACGGAAAGATAATTAAATTATATACAACTTCTTCAACATCCGTACGACAAGATTCGGATTCTAAATTGGCGAAAACGCGAACCCTAGCTCGACTGCTCAATCTGCCCGAAAACAGAAACGTGGCAACATCTAGATCTAACCCAAATTACTCAAATCCAGCGCCTCCAATTGATCAAAAAACTTGATAAACTCCCTAATAACAGTACCTAGCTCATCCCCGAGGATCCCCATGATCATACCTTTGCCCGACGCACGAAAACTCCAATCGATCTCCTCGCTCCTCGCTCCTCGCTCCTCGCACCTCGCACCTCGCTCCTCGCTCCTCGGATGGATCCATGAGGATGCAGGGGTGGGGAGGTCACCCTAGGGCAGCAAGGGGGGTGGAGGAGAGGTGGTGTGCAATGGGGAGCAATGGGGGCGCCATGGGGGCAAGAGATGGGGCGGCTAGGAGGTGGAGGGAGGAGGAAGGGTGGCGGCTAGGGTTAGGGGCGCATGGGGCAGGGGTGGACGTCCCAAGGGCTGGTGGGGAGCCCTTTACCAGCCACCACACACAAACGTAGTCTGTTACGGAGACATACTCCTTCCCACAAATGCCCACCAATGACCAAACTCCCCCGTGACGGCCCAAAACCCATGAAACGGCCCTAAAAGCTATTAACCTCCATATCCTATAGTTTTAACCTTAATTCCACATCTCATAATGTTATTAACCTTATCATGCACGTTAAATAAGGTTACGACACTCCGTGGTGTCACAACGCTTCAAAAGGCCCAAAAACGCGAGTAAACCTCAAGCCGTAAGATTTTCTTCTCTAATTTCGCAATTTGTAATGTCACACCAAAACGTAGTGTCACATTATTCCCCCCTTCAATTGGATTCGACCTCGAATCCGAAGGACACCAAAAACAACTACCAAGTCCCCAAGGGACAAAAGGCTTCTCAGCCGCAAAGGCTCCATCAACCAAAAACGCTCGAATCCTCACGACAAACATTTCGCACTTCTATCACAACCAACCTGACTACCACACTCCATCAAACTCAATCATGACACATAATCCCATCTTTTCCAATTATTTGACCCTTTTCACAAAGAATCAAAATTAACTAATGTCAGCTACGTACATAGCCTTCATCGACAAAACTTTTCTTTTCTTCCACAAACCACGCTACACTTTCATTCTACCCCCTCCCAGGCATAACACACACCCAGGGACAACTAGCTACGACAAAGTTCACGACAGATCACTATATTTCAAATTATCATCACTTTTTAACAATCCAACCATATTCTCAACAAGGTTTGGACCGACATCACCAACTTCCAACAAGACCACCCTTCGAACCACAACCAAAGTTCTACGCCTAGCCCAAGGTAGAGCTGTAAATTATTACCAAACCTCAACTGGTTCTTTTCCTATGAGGGTCTCGCCCTCACACTTTCTCACTCAAAAACTACCAAACCCATGAGTATAATCCTCCATTATGCTCAACAATTCCATAGACATTTCTATTCACATCTCAAACGAGAATGCCAACAAAGAGCAACTCCCTTAGTCGGATGAACCACATTCATCAACTCGAACCCAAAACACAACAAATCACTTGGAACAAAGGTTTGACAACCTCGAAAGATCACTCGATCTCTTTTCCTAAGTGAAGTCGCAAAGGAAAAACTCCAATCTCAAATCAATGCGATACATCTCGCATCGGGGACCACTCAAACAAAAAGAGAGACTCCACACAATTCTGTCAGAAATTCTCAACAGTCAATGACAACTCGACTCACTTTCACCACAGCCAAGCATCTCATAAAAACAACATTGTGGAAGAGAAAACCGATTCTCAAATCAATCGAAAGAATACACAACCGCCATAATAACTCTCAAGGAAACAAGGAAACCCAATCCTCTTACAACAAAGCCAAATGCCAGGAACTCTTCACTCTTTCTTTTCATGCTAAAGAGCAAATGGAAATCTAGATTCATGACATGAAACCAAGCTTTTCGAGAGCACTCCGGATTAGTCATATTTCCCTATATGACTTACTCACCGACTTGGCTCAATGACTCTTTTATCAATAGACATCTATAAATGATGTCATGTTTCCTTTTCACCATTCATTCATCATGTACAACGCTACCAAATAGTCATTCACAAGACAACTTCTTCCTCTGCATCACATGATTAAAACTTGGATAGCATCGATGATTGCGCCCAATCATAAAACTATGAGGGGAACACCATTAACAGGAAAACACCACGTCATACATAACCCGTCGACAATTGAAAGCCAAATTTGTAAAGCATCGCGTTTTAACCAAAATCAACATTTTGAAAGAGAACATCAATTCTCAAAGAGAAATGGGAGACTCATTTTCCCAAAATGAGAACACTTCACCAACCCGAATCACTTATAAACATTCATAAAATCCACCCTTTTGAAACACTCGCAAACACCACATGACCTTTTCCAAATAAATCCAGTTCCAATCAAATAGACTTACAAATTAAATCTCAAGAATTTTCAACACAGCCCACTATGTCCATCGGCTTCCTTTTAAGATTTACTCCAAGTATGCTTCAGTGCGAACGCCGAAGGAGCGCGATCCACTCAAAGGCTTTTGGGTGCAAAATCAAACTCATAGCATAAACTGAACAACTTAGCCAAAACCAAAGATGGGCACTAACCTCTACGAGTTTTAGGAAACTCGAAAATGCAACATAAAGAACACCTTGACCAAAAAAACATTTAACCAAGATAGCAAACCACCAACCTGCACCAAAAGGTTTTATACACAAGCTCGGCATGAGACTCACCATAACCAAGTGTCCCACTATCCTTAACATTTAAGCATTCCATAATCACTATTTACTTATCGAGAAAACCCATCTTAAATCAATCCATACTACCTCCTCAAGAACCCCACAAACCAACACATCATAAAACAACGTATTCTATATTTCAAACGTAGTACTTCAACATATACTTAAGCATGATCATCCTATCAATTTTTATACCATAAATACGTCAACATCTTGACAATCAAAACTTATTCCATTAACAAATGACTTCAACATACAAATAGTATCTCCATAAGACAAAGTCGAAAATTATGATTCTAAGATATACCTTCTTTAGGATACAATTCTATATCATGCTAAAATATCCATGGTTCACTTCATCGCCACATGTTATAATAATCTCTATTTTACAATGGCTTCCAAAAAGTAATCCAAACAATTACCACCACTACTAAATCATCAATATCCATAAATAGGCATAATCATAAAAACAACTACATTGTTTTTAGTTACACTATCCATATACCATAACAAATTGTCACTACACAACATACTCCAACTATAAAAACAAATTTAATAGGTTAGACCATCCCAATGCTTTAGCAATAACATAAACAAAGAAAGCCTATGTCTTCACAATTGACATCGATACTAGCATCGTAGGAACACAACTGCATACTTCCAATTATACTAATGGTTTGCGACAATATAAAAGCAACTCTAATCAACTTCCAAATTAAAGTCACTAGTCAACACGATTAAATCTCTCTATTAATCCATTAGATTAGAACATCTTTAGACAACCAAAGAAAGTTTCTTTAACAATATCGTTAGTCTACATCATCTTAATGTTTTAACTATGCATTAGGGTTTAAAACTTTAAACATATTCGAGGGTCATAAGCACTTTCAAAGCAAGGCAACAGATTCTAAGCATGTACATTAACATATTTATTCATTCTCATTATAGGGTAATCTGCAACACTAGAAATTCATTTAATCTTAAGCTAAGCACAAATATTACTTTTAACTGATTCAGCTCACCAATTAACTTAAGAACAAATCATTTCCAATAACCACATTGTTACATACTACATGACATGCTAAACAACCATTTTCACTTTTGACAAACAGGATGCAACTCCACTTTTAAGGACAACCACAACTCAAGAACCGTAATCTAACACCGATAGACAATTTCTCCTTTTCCAGGCAAGGAAGAAAACAAAACTCTAACAGAAATGCAGGAGAGTTCCACTCTCAAGTTCCCAAATTTGCCCACAAAACTCTTCAAGAAATCTCAAGATCCATACTTCCAAGAAGGAAGAAGGATGCACTAGGGAAAACAAAATGTTCAACCAAACCTTTTCCGATAAAGTTACAAAACTTAGCTCCACCCAACCTAAGGTCGGCACTAGGATAACTTCAACTCTTTTCTCAGATAGGGAGGACAACAACCACATATGTTTCCTCCCTAAGACAATCCACAATAACCAAAGAAACCGGTGTCAAAGCAAAGGCGACTAAAAGGCGCAACACTAAACTCTTCTTCTTCGTTTCCAACCAAGGAAGACCAAAACCACAAATCGCATACGGAATGATCCGCTAAAAATCCAATACCAAACTTTTTTTTCTTTGGTTTCCATCAACTAAAACCAAGAAAACCAACCAAAACCAACCGTCGAACGGTGAAGAACATCTGAAGGAACCCACCACCAAACTCTTCTATTTGACTCCGTCAACTACCCGATCTACTGACGTAAAGGGTAAGCACTCTTCTCCTACAGGGTTAATAGTTCTTCGGTGATGGCGCTAACCGCCACACCGTCACACTTCACCCTTACAATGAATAAAGAGAGGTGACCAAACCCTTCGGCACCACAACCCCACTTTAACATAATAACATGAACAATTCAATTCAATTCTTTCATAAACATAGCAACATACATAAACAAATGTAGCATTCAACATCAAGGCTCAAATACAACATTTAAGTGTAACGCAACGATTCCCATACCCTTTCCTACTGTGCATCCATGTGTGTCAAATTTTAAATTACTTATACCACTTTTGCAAGTTTTAATGTTGCTATCCTATAACAAAGTTTTAGTTAAGACCTAAGCCATGTTTCTAAGTTATTCCACATCACATTTTAGTTGTACCCTATAGCATGATACTAAAAATTCACATTCCAAGGACCTACAGCCCGCTCTGATACCAACTGTAACACCCCGGCATTTAATATGCCTGAATGCTACCAAACATAAGCTAAACAACATCTAAATACCACAATTAAACATAAATTCCAGCAAAAGCGCACATGCTAAAAACCGAGATTTCGGCAGCATCTCCTTTGTTTTAACATGAATTAACACAATATCAATATCATGGCAAGATATGTCATAGCACACGACAAATAAAACATCAACATAAATGGATATATCATCAAATTACGCCAATAAAAGAATGCTCAACCACTTCATAAGCTATAACCAAGCAAATAAGGAATCACAAGCATGCTAAATTAAACCCTACATTAAGTTTATGGCACAACTCTTAATATCATGTCTCCAAGTGATTAATTATGGACTATGATGGTGGAGCTACGTGTAGAAGTGTAGCTAGACCCCTTTTTCCCGCATGCCGATCTCAAAGTACCTAAAAACAACATAAAACACAAGCGTGAGTTCGAAAACTCAGCAAGCATATTGTAATGGACAACAAGATCATTTACAAGACAATAATACCTTACATCACATATAACATCTCATACTTGAGCACATAACAACATCATCATCATTAAATATGTATTGCAATGCAATGCAATGCAATGCAATGTTATGCTCATATCTCCTTGGAAACTCATACCGGTATGGTTGAGTACACACCCGTCGGTGTGCACCCTCTCCCCCCTTCCATCCCGAAGATGGAGGGTGCCTACTCCTCGCTTCCATTCACCACGTGAATGGAATCACGATGTAGGTCTTACTCAATGGCGTTCCGGACTAGTCATAACTTTCTCACCGGCCTTTCCCGGATTAGTTAATGACTTTCTCACCGCCCTCGCCCCATCTCATGTCATGCATGCAACTATGCCAATTATCATATTTCACATGTACATAAACATATGGCATCTCATCATGACAAATATTACACATGGCATCGAATCATGATAAGTATAGACACATAGCATCATATCATGATAATCATACTCAATATATCATTGGAAAACAGCAAGCAAGGCAAGTGATCATAGCAAGTATTCAATCTTTCATCCAATATCAACAAGCAACCTACAATCCGCTATACATTACAACACACTTGCCTCAACCGCGGGCGACGGATTTGTGGGAAGTTGAGGGCACTCCCGGTGTCACACCACCTGCACATAGGCATCAGACACTCACAATCATGCCCACAAAACAGTACGCAAAACCCCATCTAACCCGACATTGCCCACTACTCGCAAAACCAAGAAACAGAGGTTCTGTCCCGACGGGACAGCAGCCTTGCAAAAAGCATAACTTGAGTTCTGGGACTCCGAATCAATTAAATGAGTACATCCTCGCGTAGCTTAGGAAATTTCCCAACTTTCTCTAGGTATAGGGAAAGACTGATTCGGACTCTAATGTCGTCTAATCAACAAATTACCGTGATCTGTTCCAATTACGTCACAGATTTTAACACGCTCGGTAAAACAGCCATAACTTTTAAACGGCTGGGCGGAATTTAACTTTCTTTATATCCACGGAAAGACAATTAAATTATCTACAACTTCTTCAACATCCGTACGACAAGATTCGGATTCTAAATTGGCGAAAACGCGAACCCTAGCTCGACTGCTCAATCTGCCCAAAAACAGAAACGTGGCAACATCTAGATCTAACCCAAATTACTCAAATCCAGCGCCTCCAATTGATCAAAAAACTTGATAAAATCCCTAATAACAGTACCTAGCTCATCCCCGAGGATCCCCATGATCATACCTTTGCCCGACGCACGAAAACTCCAATCGATCTCCTCGCTCCTCGCTCCTCGCACCTCGCACCTCGCTCCTCGCTCCTCGCTCCTCGCTCCTCGGATGGATCCATGAGGATGCAGGGGTGGGGAGGTCACCCTAGGGAAGCAAGGGGGGTGGAGGAGAGGTGGTGTGCAATGGGGAGCAATGGGGGCGCCATGGGGGCAAGAGATGGTGCGGCTAGGAGGTGGAGGGAGGAGGAAGGGTGGCGGCTAGGGTTAGGGGCGCATGGGGCAGGGGTGGACGTCCCAAGGGCTGGTGGGGAGCCCTTTTACCAGCCCCCACACCCAAACCTAGTCCGTTACGGAGACCTACTCCATCCCTCCAAAGCCCACCAAGGCCCAAACTCCCCCGGGAAGGCCCAAAACCCTGGAAACGGCCCAGAAAAGCTATTAACCTCCATATCCTATAGTTTTAACCTTAATTCCACATCTCATAATGTTATTAACCTTATCATGCACGTTAAATAAGGTTACAACACTCCGTGGTGTCACAACGCTTCAAAAGGCCCAAAAACGCGAGTAAACCTCATGCCGTAAGATTTTCTTCTCTAATTTTGCAATTTGTAATGTCACACCAAAACGTTGTGTCACAGTCCCTTACAGATTTGCCACTATCATTTTAGGGTCATGCACTAGAAACAGCTGCATTCACTTTAAATAGGGCACCATTTAAATCCGTTGAAACGACACCGTATGAATTATGGTTTGGCAACAAACCTAAGCTGTCATTTCTAAAAGTTTGGGGATGCGATGTTTATGTGAAGAAACTTCAACCTGATAAACTCGAACCCAAAGCGGAAAAATGCGTCTTCATAGGATACCCTAAAGAAACAATTGGGTACACCTTCTATCACAGATCCGAGGGCAAGGTTTTCGTTGCCAAGAATGGATCCTTTTTGGAGAAAGAGTTTTCTCTCGAAAGGTGTGAGTAGTAGGAAGGTAGAACTCAACGAGGTTTTTGAACCTTCTCTTCATAGAATGGCAAGTGCAGTAGCGCCGGAAGTTGTTTCGGAGTTGACTTCACCAGATGAAGAGGGAACTAATGATGAGGATCATGAAACTCCGAAAGAGAACACTACCACACCTCGCAGGTCAACAAGAGCACGTAATGCTCCTGATTTTTATGTTTCTACTATGAATGTCATGGTAATTGAGAATGATGACCCTGCGACATATGATGAAGCGATGATGAGCCCAGATTCCGACAAATGGCTAGAATCCATGAAATCCGAAATGGGATCCATGTATGAAAACCAAGTATGGACTTTGGTGGACCTACCCAATGACCGTAAGGCCGTTGAGAACAAATGGATTTTCAAAAAGAAAATAGACGCTGATGGTAATGTGACCGTCTATAAAGCTCAACTTGTCGCAAAGGGTTTTCGACAAATTCAAGGAGTTGACTACGATGAGACTTTCTCACCCGTAGCGATGCTAAAGTCTGTTAGGATTATGTTAGCAATTGCTGCATTTTTCGATTATGAAATCTGGCAGATGGATGTAAAACCCACGTTCCTTAATGGAAACATTGAGGAAGAGTTGTATATGATACAACCCAAAGGTTTTGTTGATCCTAAGGATGCTGATAAGGTATGCAAACTTCAGCGATCCATTTATGGACTGAAGCAAGCATCACGAAGTTGGAATCTCCGTTTTGATGAGGTAATCAAAGGTTTTGGATTTGTCCAAACTTACGGAGAAGCTTGTATTTACAAGAAAGTGAGTGGGAGCTCTATAGCATTTCTGATATTATATGTGGATGACATATTGTTGATTGGAAATGATATAGAACTTTTGAAAAGCGTAAAAGATTACTTAAACAGTAAGTTTTCAATGAAGGACCTTGGTGAAGCGGCGTATATTTTAGGCATCAAAATCTATAGAGATAGATCGAGATGCTTGATTGGGTTATCGCAAAGTACATACCTTGACAAGATTCTAAAGAAGTTTAGAATGGACGAAAGTAAGAAAGGGTTCTTACCTATGTTGCAAGGCATGACGTTGAGTAAGACTCAGAGTCCAGCTATAGCAGAAGATAGAGAAGTAATGAATAAGATTCCCTATGCTTCAGCCATATGCTCTATCATGTATGCTATGTTGTGTACAGGACCGGATGTGGCACATGCTATTAGTTTGACTAGCAGGTACCAATCTGATCCAGGTTTGGAACACTGGATAGCGGTCAAGAATATCTTTAAGTACTTAAGAAGAACTAAGGATATGTTTCTCATATATGGTGGTGAAGAAGAGCTCGTCGCAAAAGGTTACGTCGACGCTAGTTTCGACACTGATCCGGATGACTCTAAGTCGCAAACCGGGTATATTTTTGAAATGAATGGAGGAGCAGTGAGCTGGAGGAGTTCCAAGCAATCTGTGGTGGCGGGATCTTCAACAGAGGCGGAATATGTTGCTGCTTCGTATAGCAAGCAGGAAGCAGTTTGGATGAAGATGTTCATATCCGAACTGGTTGTGGTTCCGAGTGCGTTGGACCCAATGGTTATCTATTGTGACAACAATGGTGCCATAGCCAATGCTAAAGAACCAAGGTCACACAAGAATTCCAAGCATATTAAGCGCCGGTTTCACTCCATCCGTGAACATGTCAAGGATGGCGACGTAAAGATTTGCAAAGTGCACACGGATCTGAATGTGGCAGACGCGTTGACTAAAGCTCTCCCAAGGGCAAAACATGATCAGCACCAGAACTCAATGGGTGTTAGATTCATCACAATGTAATCTAGATTATTGACTCTAGTGCAAGTGGGAGACTGAAGGGAATATGCCCGAGAGGCAATAATAAATTGTATTAACCGGAAACGTTGATACATGTGTGTTTAATAAACAAAAAGGTTCCTAGTAAAGCCTCTCTTTTAAACTAGCTCGTTGATTAACTGATGATCAATGTTTCCTGATCATGAACATTGGATGTTGTTAATAACGGGGTCACATTATTAGAAGAATGATGTGATGAACACACACCCAAGTTGGTATAGCAAATTCGATCAAGTCATTAAAGTTTGTTGCTGTACTGAACATATACAAAATAGCTCTTTTCCTTAGACCATGAGATGATGTCAATCACTAACTCCGGAAGAGTACTTTGATGACATCAAACGTCACTCCGTAACACGGTGACTATAAAGATGGATTTGGGTACTATGAAAGTATTAGTTGAGGCTCATGCATCAAGAGTGGGATTTGTCCATCCGTGATGACGGAGAGATATACTGGGCCCTCTCGGTGATATCACATTGACATCGCTTGCAAGCACGTGACTAGGTCACAAGAATGTCATATCACGGAACGAGTAAAGAGTACTTGTCGGTAACGGGATCGAACTAGGTATAGTTGATACCAATGATCGGATCCCGGATAAGTAATATATCGCGAGACAAAAGGAATTGGTTATGTTGTTTTTGGTTCACACGATCACTAGTTCATCGTTGAGTAAGTGGGAGTCATTATGGATCTCCGTATCCCACGATGATTATTGATCAGAGAGGTGTCTTGATCATGTCCATTTTATTCACGAACCGTAGGGTGACACACTTAAGGTTCATCGACGCTTTTGAGTGGATACGGAACACCGGAGAAAAGTTTGGACAGCACCGAAATAGTTTCGGGATATCGGAATAGTTCAAGGGGGTATGTGTTAATTTTTGTTAATTAAAAGAATTAACAAATATTAAAATAACAGAAATAAAATTGTTTATTTATTTAATGGAGAGTCCATTCACATGAAGAGAATGGAGAGTCCATTCACATGAAGAGAATGGAGAGTCCATTCACATGGAGAGAGTGGAGAGTCCACTCACTCCTATAAAAGGGAGGGTGGAGCTCCTCTCTCATGTACTAATCTCCATAACCTTTTGGTTGGTCCTTTCTCCCTCCACCTGCTGTTCCACCTTTCAAGCAGTAGCTTAAGCGGCCGCTGAAATAGTTTCTCCACCACCACCACTAAGTCGTAGTGTTGTTGGAGTTTCCCGTGGATCCTCTACTTCCGCCTACCGGATCGAGGATTGGAGGTTGTCGTTGTTCCGCACGCGTGTGACCAAGTACGGAGGCGCCGCCGCTTGTGGCGCTCATCTTCGCGACTTTGAAGTCGGGCGTGTACCTCTACTTCAACCACGTTTGTTTGCGGGAACGTTATTCCCGCTTTGGTCTACGAGGGTGAGTCCTTCAAACCGCTTGCATGCATCTCCTAGATATGATCTTGGTGTTTGGTTGCATTCGTAGGAAAAATTTTGTTTTCCATGCTTAGAACCCATCAGTGGTATCAGAGCCGTGTCTATGCGTAGATGTTATGTACGGTTAAAACACATATGGATGTGGGCGATGATGATCATGTTATTGCATACTTTCGTGTTTTTTGGGTCATGGTGGCATAGTGGGATTTGAAGCGGTCCGGACTAACCTTACATGTCCTCGCACATGAGACTTGTTCCACGCTCGACATGCAACTTGCTTTGCATAAGTGGCTTTGCGGGTGTCAGTTTCTCCTACTATAGTCATGATCTAATTTACAACGGTTTGCTAATAATGTTTTTATCACCGTTGTGGTTCTTGTTCATAGGTAAGAACGGTTCTTTCCTAGAAAGCCCAAAACCGCGTAAAATATGAAAATAAATAAATAAATTAGAGGCGTCTAACTTGTTTTTGCAGGGCATGTGATGTGATATGGTCATCGATACAAAGATTGTTGTATGAAATAAGATTTATTGTAAATTTAAACAACCGGCAGGAGCCATTTGGTTGTCTTTTCTTTTATGGCCTGCGTGCTAAGTATATGTCCATGTGATATATTGTAATGGAGGAAGACAGTCAAGATGGAAGCACCATGGACCTTGGTGCCACGCCGGTGGAATGATGGAGATCATACCATGACGCACAAGATGGAGATCAAGTGCTAGAAGGACCATATCATATCACATTATTCATGCATGTGATGTTAATCCTTTTATGCATCTTATTTTGCTTGGATGTGATCGCGTCGTTAGCACTATAAGATGATCCCTTCAACTTAATATCAAGATAATAATGTGTTCTTCCATAGTATGCACCGTTAAGAAAGTTCGTCGTTTCGAAGCACCACGTGATGATCGGGTGTGATAGACTCTACGTTCGCATACAACGGGTGTAAGCCAGATTTACACAAGCAAATACTTTGGTTCTACTTGGCGAGCCTAGCATGTACAGACATGGCCTCGGAACACGAACCGAAAGGTAAAGCAAGAGTCATATGGATGATATGATGAACATATTGATGTTCGCCTTTGAAACTATGCCGTCTCACGTGATGATCGGTTTCGGTATAGTGAATTTGGTTCGTGTAATCACTAAAGATGACTAGAGGGATGTTGTTTTTGAGTGGGAGTTCTCGTAGTAATTTTGAATTAAACTTGAACTTAATCTATTATGAACTTAGTCTACGTAACTTTGCAAATATGTTGTAGATGGCACCACCTACTTTCAATTTCAATCTGTTCATGGAGAAAGAGAAACTAGCCACCAACGGTAGCAACTTTACCAATCGGCCCTTAACTCGAGGATTCTCCTCGCCACGCTCAAAGGAGCTATGTGATTGATGCGCCGCTGGGTGCCCCGCCCGCTGATGATGCCCCCGAGGAGGAGAAAAATGTTTTCTTGACTCGCAAAGAGGACCACAGTTTAGTTCACTGCGGCATTTTGTATGGCCTTGAGCCTGAGCCGCAAAACGCTTTCGAGCACAAAGAATGCTTTTGATACAATGGGAGAGTTGAAAATGATTTTCGACACCCATGCCGCAGTAGAGAGTTATGAAGCTTCAGAAAAGTTCTTTAGCTGCATGATGGAGGAAAACAGCTCCATTAGTGAGCACGTACTCAAAATGTCTGGGTACGCCAATAAACTCAAAGCTTTGGGAATAACGATCCCCATTGAGCTAAGAATTCACCGTGTTCTCCAATCTCTGCCACCAAGCTACAAGAGCTTTGTGATGAACTACAACATGCAGGGCATGAAGAAGTCTCTCCCCGAGCTTCACAATGCCGAAAACCTCCAAGTAGAGATCAAGAAGGAACATCAAGTGTTGATGGTCCATAAGACCACCAGTTTGAAGAAGAATGGCAAGAAAGGCAAGGCTAAGGATAACTTCAAGAAGAAGGGCAAGTCTGTTGCCACATCTGAGAAGAAGACCAAGGCTAGCCCTAAGTCAGATACTGAATGTTTTTACTGCAAGGGCACTTGGCACTGGAAGCGCAACTGCCCAAAATATCTGGCTGATAAGAACGACGGGAATGTGAACAAAGGTATATATGATATACATGTTATTGATGTGTACCTTACTAGTACTCGCAGTAGCGCCTGGGTATTTGATACCGGTTCGGTTGCTAACATATGTAACTCGAAACAAGAGCTAAGGAACAGGCGACAACTAGCAAGGGATGAGGTGATGATGCGCGTCGGCAATGGATCAAAGGTTGATGTGATCGCCGTCGGGACAAGGCTCTGAAGGCAAACGGAAGGAACTAGATCGAAAGACGACGGTTTTAAGTTGGAACAAGGCTCTGAAGGCAAACGGAGACCAAAATGACTCTAAGGATGGACCAAAACAGTGAATGATGACCCACCGGACACGAAAACACGGTCACGATGGACTAGGATAGTTGGCGGCAAAAGACGGCGCGTGGCGGAGGCAAAAAGGCGATGTCGACGAATAAAAAGATTTTGGAGGATGGGACAGCAAAGGGGAAATATCTATCACGCAGAACGTGACAAGATGAACTCAATGGTACAGGCAGATTTTGCGGCGACCTAACAGATTGATCACAAACTGCCTATGAAAAACTTTCAGAGCTAAATATCAGACGGCCATAACTTTTAGAATAATGCACATAACCAAATTTTACAGAGAGCTATTTGGTACCCTAATGCACAAATTGACATGAGTGGATTTTGTTTTACCTTTTGGATCAATGAGGAACGCGTGAGGAAGTTTTCGGCTGTTCGTAACGCATTCTGATCGAGGAAAAGAATTTTTTCTGTGCAAATCCTGAGGGCAAAACTATGAGTTAGGGTGAGCACCGTTAGAGGACATCAACATACGTCTACAGTAAAAAATTTCTTGGTCAAACTCGCAAAATCAAGGGAGAACGGGCCTCGGCAAGATTTGAGATTGAAACGGGCATAACTTTTGATTCCGTGAACCAAATTGCACCAAATTTGGAGGGGAGACAGAGGATACCATGGGGCACGACTTGATGTTGGTGGATCTCAGAAAAACATGACGAGCCGGCGAGGAACGCGATGCCAAAACTGTACGTCGTTGGGCGGCGCTTCGGAGCCTCTTGTCGGAGGTTTTAGGGTTTTGGAAGTTTGATCTGGGGTTGAGGACGTGTGGGAGAGTTCATGGGAGGTCTAACATGGGTTGGGGAGGTGGCTAGGTCAAGAAAAACCAAACGAAACGCGAAACCGAGTCCAACCAGCAATTTATCGAGCAGGTGGCGGGCGTGAGCAGGTCTCTAGGCGATGTGGCCTCACGTGGGCGTTCGGATCGTGATCGAAGGGCTGGAAATGAGGGGCAACGCGGCCTCTCCTCACGTGGGCGCGTGGCAGGCCGGTTTGCCCAGGTGGGGCGCTCGGCTGGCCGCGATCGGGCGCTACGGGCGAACGAACGGGCCGACGGGGTGGCGTCGACTCAGCCAGGCGCAGGGAGTTGGACCGAAGGGAGAGAGTGGAAAGAGATTTGGCCCAATGCCAGCAACGAATTTCCAAATGATTTTCAATTTAAAATAATTGCAAAATTTTCAATTAATTTATTTAGAGCAACAAAAATACCAGAAAAATTCTAGAAAAATTCTAGAAACTATTTTGAGACATTTTGAACTCAAATAAAATATTTGCAACAAAACTTCATATAAACTTTCCAAATAATTAATTAATTTCCATAAAGAACATAATTCAAATCAACTTCAAATAAATCAAATAAATAGCAAACGAACTCCGAAAAATCTCAGAAAATACAAAAAAATTCCTTGAAGCACAAGGAACCCAACTAAAACTAATTTATTTTATTTGAAATATAAAATAGTCAAATTAAATTGTTTTTAGCTTTAGAAAATTGCAGATTAAGCTTTATTAAAGCGAGAAAATCAACAAAAAATTTTGGGAAGCTAAACTAAACCAAAATTTTTTGAAAACCCAAATTTTGGGATGTTATAGTCGAGAATGCTGACTAGAGGGGGTGAATAGGCGGCTTTAAAAAAAAATCTATGATTAAATACTAAACGCCTAAGTACCTCTATGTCCAAATCTTAACAAAAGTTAATGCGAAAGCGATAAACTAATATTTTGACAATTAAGGTATAAATCAACTAGGCTTACTAAGTGCATTAACAATCTATGTCTGTAAACAAAAATTGCAATTCTAAAGATAGGCAATCAACAATATCATAATGAACAAAAATTGCTTGAAAGTAAATAAGGAATTGCAAGTGAAACAAGTAAAACACAAGATACACACCAATGTTTTACCGTGTTCTCGAAGACTTGCTGGTCTCCCCTAATCCACATTGAGTCAAACCCAAACCTCTTTGGACCGGCTCCACGAATTGAACACCAACCTCAAATCCACTAGTGGTTGCTCTTTCCCCCTCCGGGTAAGCGAGCACCAACCTTCACACTCTATCAAGCATTCTCACAATCTCCTTGAGAAGGTCACCACACACGACGCCTCCCACGTAGTCTTTATGTCAGTAAACACTAAGAGTAACAAGCTAAGCCCTTAGCTTGAACTTCACCAAGTGCAATATATGCACAAGAGGCTCTCAATCCTCTCCTAATTACAACACATACAATTAGGGCTCACTTTTTAGCTCAAGAACTGAATGGGAAGTAGCAACACATGTACACAACTCTCACAAACACTCCCTAAAGGCAGCAAGCACAAATGCCAGCCTCCAAGGCTCCTTCTATAGCCTCCCACATGAAAACTAGCCGTTGGGAGCAAATCGGGCAAAACTCAAAATATCCAGTACTACCGCCCTTCTAGGGCTGATAGTACCAACCTCCAGGCCAACGGCTAGAAAATAATTGTTGCACAGGAAACCCGATACTACCGTCTCCAAAAGCCGGTAGTACCGGCCGGTATTACCACACCTCCAGTAGTACCACCCTAGAGGCCTGGTAGCTCCGGCCTCCAGAACCCGGGCAACACATTCTCTGTGGAATAAACCTACCGCTCAACCGAGCGGTAGTACCGACAAGTGATAGTACCAACTCCCA
Source organism: Rhipidocladum racemiflorum (assembly GCA_036346355.1). Taxonomy (NCBI): domain Eukaryota; kingdom Viridiplantae; phylum Streptophyta; class Magnoliopsida; order Poales; family Poaceae; genus Rhipidocladum; species Rhipidocladum racemiflorum. The sequence continues at coordinate 32,041,082 of CM070571.1, forward strand.
TAAGGCAGTACTACCAGCCAGCGATACTACCAGACTTAAGCCTGCGATAGTGCTGACTTTCCAGTCAAATATGATTTTACACAAAAATCATTTCGTTTCAAATCAAACACTAATAATGATTGATTCTTTGAGCTGTGTGATGATCAACACATGATCAAGTCAATTTGCGAACACATTTGCAAACTCAATTCACATACTCCAAAGAATTACATTAAAATCCAACTTATTTGTAGACCACATTTGCAAATAAACCAAGGGTCTACGAGGTCAATCCTCTTACCCATGTGATGATCAACACGAGATCAAGTCAACTTACAAACCACGATTGTAAGCCCTATTCACATGCTCTAGGATTGAATCCCATACCATCTAGCTCATTTGCAAATAACTAATCAATCCAACATTTTGGAAAAACACGTTTTGTAAAACATGAAACATAAATCTTTCTTAGCCTTGTGATGATCAATACATGATCCAATCACAAGATAGGACTTTAATGCATGAGCTCTCTATTTGCAACACATGCAAATCTTAGCTCTATGCAAATAACAACCATAAAATCAAATGCATGAGCTCTCTCTTTATGTGCAATACATGCAAATACTTAGCTCCATGCATAAACCAGCTAAATCAAATGCATGAGCTTTCTCCTCTTTACAACACACGCAAATCCAAAACTCCATGCAAAATCCACTTAAACCAAATTGCATAAGCTATCTCCTTTTTGCAACATATGCAAACACCAATTCAATTAAGAAGCAATATAAGAAGCAAGCATGAGCTCTCTTATTTTCAACACATGCAAATACTTAGCTCATGAAAAATCACCAACTCAAAAGAGAATGAGCTAGAGTGAACCAGATTTAGTTCATCAACACATGATGAAGCTCAAGCTATAAGACTCAACCCCTCTTAATAGTACAACAACCTATACTATCAACTCGGCTGTCGGGACCCCGAATTTGCAAATCCGGACCCTCTGTGTATTCAGCACTAGTCCAGGAACGCGCTAGTGCACACAGTCTTAACATCGGTAAATATCACAATCATACCACTCGATACTAATAAAGTACTTTAATTAAATAATCAAATCGTTACCCGACCTTATGGTCAAGTTACAAATGTACGCCTCGCAGGCAAACCTATTAAGAGAGAAATAATAGCAATGAAAATAAGACAACTCGTGGCGCCATCCAAGATACCACAGTAATCGACCGGGCTCGCTCCCTAAGTAGACGGTTCCTCGTGGAGCTCCTCCTCCAAAGCCGGTGTAGTCTCCTCTTCAACTGGTGTTGTATTGTGGCAAGGGTGAGTACTTGGTACTCAAGAAGTCATGCAGAATGCAAGCTAATATACTATATGCATGGCTTGGTACAAAGGAATAGCTCAAGGTATATTTGCAGTAAACAGCATTTGAAAAGTAGCATCAGTAGATTCGAAAGAAGAAGAAACAAGTATAGCATAAATAACTTTTCAAGGAGTTTAGTAAACATCTTTTCCCATCTTAACCCACATGTCCGTCAACATCATTATTTAATCCAAACCAACCTTTCAAATCCAAGTTATTTTCAGAAAGTCTAACCCTTGACTGTAATCCCCGAGCGATGTCCAATACCGCGGACTCGGCTATTCGAATAGATTCTACACTCTGCAGAGGTTGTGCACTTTACCCACAAGATACAGTCAAACACCACAAAGGCGAGTTCCCGTAACAAAGCCTTTCGGAAGCCTCAAACAACACAGGTGGTCCTCTCCGGTTCGTGCTCTACACCATCCCTTCCCTTAACCAAGGCGAAGTATGGGACCAACACACCGTTAGATGGATATCTGGCCACAGCCACGATACGCTCCCCCGTACAATCACACAAACGGTGTAATTGACACCCTAAGGCTCCACAAGTGAGTCCTTAGCGACTTAGTCAACTAGGGCCATCCCATTCCAGCCATGTTGTTGCAAGTATGACTCAGTTCAAAGGCTTGCAAGGTTAAGTCCTTAGAGTGACCAGGGCAAGACTACCCGAAGAACCAAATCAACATCCCCAGTGCCACACTGGCCCACCTGATCATTCTTGCCACATGCCCCTACGAAAACTATTTATCAAAACCCCGCTTAATTACCATGCACCACGTGCCATCAACATCACATGATACCTTTCCAAAACAGGTTCAATATATCATTAAGTCAATATTAACATTTGATTGTCCAAAATCATGTCATGAGCACGTAGCAGGTCTAAGCAATGTACTACAACGGTCTAAACCCATGTTGGCAATTTAATTATGTCCAACTAGTAAACCACAACTAGGGTGACAAGGGGTCATGGCACATATTTAATTAATCAAGGTGTCATACGGAATTTTGTATTTATCTAATCTCCCATATTAAAATAAAGTATTTTCTAATTGAACTAGCATGCAATAATTTGAACCAAAATAGATTTCAAAATGGGATCAACATGGTCAAAGTATAACTTGCCTTCAAAAAGTACTTGTTCTTGGTCTTGAGTTGGATCCTGAGTCAGTACTTCTCCTTCGAATCCTTCCGGCACTTCAACGTCTACTCGTAAAGCGTGCAAATAGCAACAAATGAATAAAACAGAAGACCAAAAGTGTCCAAACATCCAAATAACATCCATAAACAGAGAGAACATAATTTTCTGGATTTTTAGGAACTGGAATCGTTCAAATCGGAGTTAAAATGCAAAAGTTATGATTTATTAAAGCTTAAATAATCAATTAAATAATATTACAGAGAAAAACTTTAGTCCAAAAATTAAATAAAATTCATCATTAGGTAGATCTGAATTTTCTACAAATTTAGAAATTTGAATCACTCAAATCGGAGTTGAAACGCAAAAGTTATAAGCGTTTGAAGTTTTGAAATTCAAATCCATTATTAAATTGATTTATTAAATCATTTTTCTTTTTCGGAAAATCATTTATTGCGTCATGGGTGACACGTGTCAGCACTGGATTGGTCAGCTGACGTCAGCCGGTCTATGGGCTCAGCCCACGGTTCGGCTCGGTCCACCGTGGACACGGTCCACGGCTCAAGTCGCTGACATGTGGGCCCCTCATGTCAGTGTCACGCACGCAATTAACCCGTGCGGTTCAACTCCCTGACATGCGGGCCCCACCGTGACGTCAGCGGTGACGTCATGGTGCGGTTCGGTTGTCCCGCTGACACGCGGGCCCCGCGTGTCAGAGACACGCGCTCACGCGCGCGTGGCGTGGCTTGGGTACACGTGGCACAATCTCGGCCGTTGATTTGAATTTCAACGGCGCAGATTGGATCTAGGCCTTACACGTTGGATTAACGCGATCAATCCACGCCGTTGGATCTAGATCTAACGGCTGCTAACGGATCTAGGATAGAACAGTAAAGGGAATACGTGGGCGAACCTCAGCGGTCGGATCCGGATCGGACGGCGGAGAGGCTTCGCGAAGTTCGGTGATGGCGCGGCGAGGCTTGGGCACCGGAGACGTAGACGACGACCTCCCACGCGGCGTGTCCGTGCAGCTCCGGCGTGAAGATTGGCACTCCCAGGCGCGGCGTGACGCGGGGGTCTCGAATCCGGGCTCAACGGCGGTGGAGAGCGGCGGACGGTGGCGGAATCTAGCAAAACCCGCGGCGGAAGACTTCTCCAACTACGGCGAGCTCGCGCGGCTCAACGGCGGCGACTTGGCCGGCGTGAGTTGGGGGCACGGGTGCGCACGGGAGTGGGGGTCATGGTGGTGGCGGCGGCGCTTTAAATAGGGGCCTCGGCTTCCGTGTATCGTGCGGAAACCGAGGTCCTCTCGGCCTCAACGGCGGAGTCCGGCGGTGACACGACTCGGGTGACGTGGGCGCACGTGGGCCGTCCACGTGGCGCGATCAACGGCGGGGATGGCTCGGGCGCTGCCGTTGTCACGCGCGGAACGATCCTGACCGTTGGATCTTGATCCAACGATCCACGGCGATTAGGGTTTGGACGCGGTTTGATCAAGTCACGTGGCTCGGGTCGGACTCGAACTCGAGTCTGACTCGTGCTCGGTCGCTTGAACAGTACTTGACCCAACTCGAATTTCCAGCGATTTAATAATTAAAATAATTTTCAGTAATTCATTTAATTCATTAAAAATAGCAAAAGACTCAGAAAAATTCCAGAAAAATTCTGGAAAATACTTTGGAATATTTTGGACTCAATTAAAATATTTCCAACAAAATTTTATTTGCAAAGTTAAATTCTTTAATTCTTTTAACTTGGAATAAATTCAAATAAATTCTAGAAAATTCCAAAAATTCACAAAAGTGCAAAATAATATTTAATTTCATGAAAAGCAAAAATTGGGGTGTTACAAACCTCCCCCCTTAATAGAATCTCGTCCCCGAGATTCAGGGCTTACTAAAGAATAGGTTCGGAAACTCTTTCCTCAAATCCTCTTCTCGTTCCCAAGTTGCTTCGCTCTCTGCATGGTTGCTCCACTGAACTCTACAGAAACGGGTTGACTTGTTCCTAGTCTCTCGATCCATAGTGTCCAAAATCTTCACGGGATGCTCCTTGTAAGTCAAATCTTCTTGCAACTCAATTGATTCTAAGGGCGTTTGCTCATCCGGCACTCGAAGACATTTTTTTAGCTGGGACACATGGAACACGTCATGTACTCCTCAACGATCATGCAACTCTAGTCGGTAAGCAACTTCGCTTTGCGGCTCAAAATCCTAAATGGTCCAACATAACGGGGTGCAAGTTTCCCCTTGGCATGGAACCTCTTAACTCCCCTGAGAGGCGTAACTCTGAGGTATACATAGTCCTCTGGTTCAAAACTCAAGTTCCGGCGACGGTTGTCAGCGTAACTCTTCTGTCGTGATTGGGCTATCATCAACCTTTCCCTAATCGTGGCAATCTGCTCTTCAGCTTCTTGAAGTATATCAGGCCCGAAGACACGGCGCTCGCCGGTCTCATTCCAGTTTAATGGCGTCCGACAGGGTCGACCATACAAAGGCCTCAAAAGGTGACATCTCAGAAACTAGCTTGGTAGCTATTATTGTAATCGAACTCGGCATACGGCAAACTCTTATCCCAAGAGGTAGCATAAGCCAATGCACACGCTCTTAGCATATCCTCCGTAATCTGATTGACTCTTTCGGTCTGTCCATCCGTCTGTGGATGATAGGGTATCTTGAAGTTCAAACGGGTTCCCATGGCTTCATGCAACTTATTCCAGAACCTTGAGGTAAATTGGGTACCTCTGTCCGATACAATCCTCTTTGGCACTCCGTGCAAACAGACGATCCTGATCATGTACAACTCTGCTAATTTATCTCCCGAATAAGTGGTCTTTACGGGGATAAAATGGGCTACTTTGGTCAAGCGATCTACTATAACCCATATGGAGTCATAACCTCCTTGAGTCTTAGGCAAACCGGTAATGAAATCCATTCCGATTTCCTCCCACTTCCACTCAGGTATCTTCAGCGGCTGCAATAATCCTGCTGGTCTCTGATGCATTGCCTTGACTCTCTGGCATACGTCGCACAATGCAACATGCTCGGCAACCTCTCGCTTCATGTTTGGCCACCAGAATCTTTCCTTCAAATCCTGATACATTTTGGCACTCCCTGGGTGAATTGAATACTTGGAGTCATGGGCTTCCTCCAGAATCAGTTGCTTTAATTCCCTCTTGTTCGGCACACAAATCCGATCCTTCATCCATAACGTGCTCTGCCCATCTAGCTTGAAATCCTTTGCCTTGCCTTCCTCCATTTTGGACTTAATCCTACGGATCTTGTCATCATCCTTTTATCCTTCTCGGATCTGATCCTTCAGAGTAGGTTTTACTTCCAATGCGGCCAAGAATCCATTGGGTTCCACCTCAATCTTCATTCTCCGAAATTCCTGGCATAGCTCATCCTGATTCGTGGCTATCAACATATTCATGGTATGGCTTTTCCGACTCAAGGCATCGGCAACTACGTTGGCCTTTCCGGGATGATAATGGATTCCAACATTGTAGTCCTTGATCAACTCCAACCATCTCCTTTGCCTCATATTCAGATCCGACTGGGTGAATATGTACTTAAGGCTCTTATGATCCGTGTACACTTCACATCTGTTCCCGATCAGATAGTGACGCCATATCTTCAAGGCATGCACTACGGCAGCTAACTCTAGGTCATGTGTCGGGTAATTCTCCTCATGCGGCCTCAACTGCCTTGATGCATAAGCAACAACCTTTCCGTTCTGCATCAACACACATCCGAGTCCTTGGCGTGATGCATCACAATAGATATCAAAGCTTTTATTGACGTCCGGCAGAACCAACACTGGTGCTGATGTCAATCTCGTTTTCAGTTCTTGGAATCCTTTCTCGCACTCTAGCGTCCATGTAAACTTCTTCTCCTTTTTCAGCAATTGCGTAAGAGGTCTCGCAATTGTCGAAAAGCCTTCAATGAACCAGCGATAGTATCCTGCCATTCCAAGGAAACTCCTAATCTGGGTCACGGTCTTTGGCTGCTCCCAATGTAACACAGCTTCTACCTTGCTTGGATCAACGGCGACTCCTTCCGCGGTCATTACATGTCCAAGAAACTCCACCTTGTCCTTCCAAAAATCACACTTGCTGAACTTGGCGAAGAGTTGCTGTTCCCTCAGCTTTTCCAAAACTTGCCTCAAGTGTTCGGCATGTTCATCCTCTGTCTTGGAGTAGATTAAGATATCATCTATGAACACGACCACAAACTTGTCCAAATATTCCATGAACACCTTATTCATCATATTCATGAAATATGCTGGCGCATTCGTCAGACCAAAGGACATAACTGTAAACTCGTAATGTCCATATCTTGACGAAAATGCGGTTTTCGGAATATCTTCTGATCGGATCTTCAACTGATGGTATCCCGATCTTAGGTCAATCTTGGAGAAAACTCCGGCTCCTCTCAGCTGATCAAACAAATCATCAATCCTGGGTAGCGGATACTTATTCTTCACGGTGACTTCATTGAGTGCACGGTAGTCAATGCACATCCTGAAACTCCCGTCCTTCTTCTTGACGAACAAAACTGGTGCTCCCCACGGCGACGAACTCGGTCTGATAAATCCTTTCTCCATTAACTCCTCTAGTTGTTTCTTCATCTCTACCAACTCTTCGGTGGACATCCGATAGGGTCTCTTTGCTATCGGTGCTGTACCGGGTACAAGCTCTATCACAAACTCTATGTCCCTGTCTGGCGGCATACCAGGTAGATCTTCCGGAAAAACATCTGGGTACTCATTCACTACTGAGACATCCTCTATGCTGATTGCCTTGGTACTGTTAACCATCAACTGTCCATCCCTAACGGCTGTGGCTTGAAATTCTACTCTCTTTCCACACGGGCTCTCTACTGAGATAGTCCTTCGTCCACAATCCAATACGGCCTTGTGCTTGGATAGCCAATCCATTCCCAAAATGACGTCTAAGGTCTGGGTCTACAAAATAATAAGGTTCGCTAGGAACTCTATTCCATCTATTAGTATTCTCACACCAGAACATCCTACTTTCGTTCGGAGTTCGGAACCAGGGGTTTGAACTACAAGCGTGCATTTAAGCCTTGCAATCCCCAAATCATTTTTAGCGGCAAAGCCTTGCGGAACAAACGAATGCGACGCTCCAGAATCAAACAAAACTGTCGCAGGTACTGAGTTAACAAGTAACTTACCCAGTACGACGTCCGTAGCATTCTGCAGTGCATCCGCGGTGACATGGTTGACTCGGCCTCTCACCATGCAGGGTGTGACTCTGGTGTCGGGCGCCCTAGCTGGGTGGATCCTAGATTGAAGCGGATCGGGTCACTCTGCGGTCTTCTTTGGGCAATCATGGCAAAGTGTCCTGGCTCGTTGCGATTGTAGCGGCGTCTTCTTGTTCCTTCTTGTTGCTTGGGGCGGCATTTACATTTGGTGGGTCTGATAGTTCTGATTCACGGGTCTTGGTGCTGGTGACGGTGTCCTGGTTGCGTTCTGTGGCTGAAATCTGAAAAATTGATTTGGCGCAACCCTCAAACGTTGCTGAGCTCCCTGGCGTGATCCCTGCTGTTGCATCCTGCGCTTCCTGTTTTCATCCAGTTCCTTGCGCTTGTCCTCAAGAATAAGCGCCTTATTCACCAATTCCTGGAAATCTGGAAAGGTGTGGGTGATCAATCCCACCTGTAGTCCTGAGTTAAGTCCCTTCATGAAGCGAGACTGTCTGGCTTTATCTGTCGCTACATCCTCAGGTGCGTAGCGTGCAAGCTGTGTGAACTTGTTCAGGTAGTCGGCCACTGGCTGATTACCTTGCTTCAGTGCTCTGAACTCCTCCTTCTTGAGATCCATGATTCCTTCAGGCACGTGATACTGACGGAATGCAGCTGTGAACTCTTCCCAAGTGATATCTTGAGGGTTCTCTTGCGTGGCACAGAAGTTCTCCCACCATTCGGCGGCTGTTCCTTCCAACTGATGAGAAGCGTAGAGTACCTTCTCATGTCCCATGCATTGAGCGATGTGTAGCTTCCTCTCAATTGATCTTAACCAATCATCGGCCTCCAATGGGTTGGCATTCCCAGAGAAAGTGGGTGGGTGAGTCCTCATGAACTCTGACAGTCTTGTATTCTGGCGTTGTCCCTGATTAACTTGATTAGCGTGGCCTCGAGCAAGGACGTGTTGCATCTGTTGCATCATAGCATGCATCAATCGAGTCTGAGCAGCAAGAAATGCTCCAAAATTCTGTATGTCCGATGGCGGTGCTTTGGTGCTCCATCATTGGGGTTTTTCACGGGCGAACCGCTTCCATTGCTTCCAAGGTTTCCGCGGGTGTTCACCATCTGTCGATTTGCTCTAGGCTTTTAGAGATGAGAGGGAAATAAGGATAGACAAGTAGTATGGAACTTATGCGGGGCGAAAGGTGTAACTTTAAGGTCCAACTTTATTATCTTAATCAATAGTAACTTGGTATGGTTGCTTACAATGCCTAGGGGCCTTGCAACACATACTGCACACTCAGCAAGCAATGAAAATCCAAATCGAACTAACACTGGAGTCTAACGCCTAAAGGGTGACTCTTTATTCTATGACGCGACTCGGCGAAGGAGTCTCACTATAGAACCTATGCTCACTCATCGAGAAAACCTCCACGGCCTGGGTACGGATGCTGCGGCATAGGTGCGAAACGATTGCCATGTCCCGCAACTGTGTCATCTGTGGTAGTCGAAGATGCAGTGTCCTCCTCAAGCTCCGGCTCCTCCGGGTCTGGCTCGTGTAGCTCGAGCATTGGCTCCGGCTCTGGTGCGTACAATGCCGTCTCTAACTCTCCAATCCTTTGCAGAAGGTGTGACACATACTCTTGAGCTTCCCGCCATCTGTTCTTCTCTGTCGTGATCTCCTTGCGGGCCTTCTGTAGCTCCTTGCTTGTATCATCGAGTACATCCTCCTGGGCGACAACAAGTCGTACCAACTGTGTAACCATGGCATTCTCATCCTGAATCGTCTTTGGGTCAAGAAGGTTATCGCTGCGCGGATGATAACGGAACACCGTGCTCTCCAATTCTCTGGCGTAGATGCGGGTAATGTGCCGCATTGCTCGTCGTGACACTTCTTGGATACCCATCTGCATTGTAGACCTCCTGGCAGTGCAGTGTATCGGGCGATTGCCTGGGCCCTTCTTCCTAGCAGGTACCACAATCTTCACGTCACAAGCCTTGATCAATCCTGCTTGTCTGATCACTTCCACTTGGTATTGCGGCTTCTCAAAATCTCCGAGAGTCTGTAGCATACGCCAAAGTTCTGCGACGTGACCAACCTCCAGATCGACGTAGTTGAACTCTCCCTCCATCTGTCACAAGATGCTCACGTAAGAACTCGAGATTTTTTTTTCTTTTTTTTAAATCATGACAAGGTAAGGAAAAATTCAGCAAGAGACAAGAAAAGAGAGAAGGGGGTAAGTCGAGATATCATTTCTTATCTTGACGAACTTTTAGCTTTTAGAAAATAGGTTTTAACCTCTCTACGACCATTCTAGCTAGGGTTGAGCCTACGGTCAGTATGGCTCTGATACCACCTCTGTCGGGACCCCGAATTTGCAAATCCGGACCCTCTGTGTATTCAGCACTAGTCCAGGAACGCGCTAGTGCACACAGTCTTAACATCGGTAAATATCACAATCATACCACTCGATACTAATAAAGTACTTTAATTAAATAATCAAACTGGTTACCCGACCTTATGGTCAAGTTACAAATGTACGCCTCGCAGGGCAAACCTATTAAGAGAGAAATAATAGCAGCGGAAAATAAGACAACTTCGTGGCGCCATCCAGTATACCACAGGCAACTGACTGGGCTCGCTCCCTAAGTAGACGGTTCCTCGTGGAGCTCCTCCTCCAAAGCTGGTGTAGTCTCCTCTTCAACTGGTGTTGTATTGTGGCAAGGGTGAGTACTTGGTACTCAGCAAGTCATGCACAGAATGCAAGCTAATATACTATATGCATGGCTTAGTACAAAGGAATAGCTCAAGGTATATTTGCGAAACAAGATTTGAAAAGTAGCATCGAGATTCGAAAGCGAGAGAAACAAGTATAGCATAAATAACTTTTCAAGGAGTTTAGTAAACATCTTTTCCCATCTTAATCCACATGTCCATCAACATCATTATTTAATCCAAACCAACCTTTCAAATCCAAGTTATTTTCAGAAAGTCTAACCCTTGACTGTAATCCCCGAGCGATGTCCAATACCGCGGACTCGGCTATTCGAATAGATTCTACACTCTGCAGAGGTTGTGCACTTTACCCACAAGATACAGTCAAACACCACAAAGGCGAGTTCCCGTAACAAAGCCTTTCGGAAGCCTCAAACAACACAGGTGGTCCTCTCCGGTTCGTGCTCTACACCATCCCTTCCCTTAACCAAGGCGAAGTATGGGACCAACACACCGTTAGATGGGTATCTGGCCACAGCCACGATACGCTCCCCCGCACAATCACACAAACGGTGTAATTGACAACCTAAGGCTCCACAAGTGAGACCTTAGCGACTTAGTCAACTAGGGCCGTCCCATTCCAGCCATGTGGTTGCAAGTATGACTCAGTTCAAAGGCTTGCAAGGTTAAGTCCTTAGAGTGACCAGGGCAAGACTACCCGAAGAACCAAATCAACATCCCCAGTGCCACACTGGCCCACCTGATCATTCTTGCCACATGCCCCGGCCGAAAACTATTTATCAAAACCCCAGTTGATTACCATGCACCACGTGCCATCAACATCACATGATACCTTTCCAAAACAGGTTCAATATATCATTAAGTCAATATTAACATTTGATTGTCCAAAATCATGTCATGAGCACGTAGCAGGTCTAAGCAATGTACTACAACGGTCTAAACCCATGTTGGCAATTTAATTATGTCCAACTAGTAAACCACAACTAGGGTAACAAGGGGTCATGGCACATATTTAATTAATCAAGGTGTCATACAGCAATTTGGTATTTATCTAATCTCCCATATTAAAATAAAGTATTTTCTAATTGAACTAGCATGCAATAATTTGAACCAAAATAGATTTCAAAATGGGATCAACATGGTCAAAGTATAACTTGCCTTCAAAAAGTACTTGTTCTTGGTCTTGAGTTGGATCCTGAGTCAGTACTTCTCCTTCGAATCCTTCCGGCACTTCAACGTCTACTCGTAAAGCGTGCAAATAGCAACAAATGAATAAAACAGAAGACCAAAAGTGTCCAAACATCCAAATAACATCCATAAACAGAGAGAACATAATTTTCTGGATTTTTAGGAACTGGAATCGTTCAAATCGGAGTTAAAATGCAAAAGTTATGATTTATTAAAGCTTAAATAATCAATTAAATAATATTACAGAGAAAAACTTTTGTCCAAAAATTAAATAAAATTCATCATTAGGTAGATCTGAATTTTCTACAAATTTAGAAATTTGAATCACTCAAATCGGAGTTGAAACGCAAAAGTTATAAGCGTTTGAAGTTTTGAAATTCAAATCCATTATTAAATTGATTTATTAAATCATTTTTCTTTTTCGGAAAATCATTTATTGCGTCATGGGTGACACGTGTCAGCACTGGATTGGTCAGCTGACGTCAGCCGGTCTATGGGCTCAGCCCACGGTTCGGCTCGGTCCACCGTGGACACGGTCCACGGCTCAAGTCGCTGACATGTGGGCCCCTCATGTCAGTGTCACGCACGCAATTAACCCGTGCGGTTCAACTCCCTGACATGCGGGCCCCACCGTGACGTCAGCGGTGACGTCATGGTGCGGTTCGGTTGTCCCGCTGACACGCGGGCCCCGCGTGTCAGAGACACGCGCTCACGCGCGCGTGGCGTGGCTTGGGTACACGTGGCACAATCTCGGCCGTTGATTTGAATTTCAACGGCCCAGATTGGATCTAGGCTTTACACGTTGGATTAACGCGATCAATCCACGCCGTTGGATCTAGATCTAACGGCTGCTAACGGATCTAGGGTTGAACAGTAAAGGGAATACGTGGGCGAACCTCAGCGGTCGGATCCGGATCGGACGGCGGAGAGGCTTCGCGAAGTCCGGTGATGGCGCGGCGAGGCTTGGGCACCGGAGACGTAGACGACGACCTCCCACGCGGCGTGTCCGTGCAGCTCCGGCGTGAAGATTGGCACTCCCAGGCGCGGCGTGACGCGGGGGTCTCGAATCCGGGCTCAACGGCGGTGGAGAGCGGCGGACGGCGGCGGAATCTAGCAAAACCCGCGGCGGAAGGCTTCACCAACTACGGCGAGCTCGCGCGGCTAAACTGCGGCGACTTGGCCGGCGTGAGTTGGGGGCACGGGTGCGCACGGGAGTGGGGGTCATGGTGGTGGCGGCGGCGCTTTAAATAGGGGCCTCGGCTTCCGTGTATCGTGCGGAAACCGAGGTCCTCTCGGCCTCAACGGCGGAGTCCGGCGGCGACACGGCTCGGGTGACGTGGGCGCACGTGGGCCGTCCACGTGGCGCAATCAACGGCGGGGATGGCTCGGGCGCTGCCGTTGTCACGCGCGGAACGATCCTGACCGTTGGATCTTGATCCAACGATCCACGGCGATTAGGGTTTGGACGCGGTTTGATCAAGTCACGTGGCTCGGGTCGGACTCGAACTCGAGTCTGACTCGGGCTCGGTCGCTTGAACAGTACTTGACCCAACTCGAATTTCCAGCGATTTAATAATTAAAATAATTTCTAGTAATTCATTTAATTCATTAAAATAGCAAAAGACTCAGAAAAATTCCAGAAAAATTCTGGAAAATACTTTGGAATATTTTGGACTCAATTAAAATATTTCCAACAAAATTTTATTTGCAAAGTTTAATTCTTTAATTCTTTTAACATGGAATAAATTCAAATAAATTCCAAATAAATTCCAGAAAATTCCAAAAATCCACAAAAGTGCAAAATAATATTTAATTTCATGAAAATCAAAAATTGGGGTGTTACATCGGCCTCCCATCCAAACACAGATACCGGTAAAAAAATAGGAACACATCCTTAGCCCAAGCTAGTTTTACTTTTTGCCGTGCGCTAATCCTCTTGAAGCATTTATGATTTGCAATCAACTTTTCTTCAAGTAACGACTCCTTCATCTTGTTCATCGATACATGATAAAACTTCGCTAGTTCTTCTCTTTGCTTCAGGATTTTCTCTTGATGCCTATCAACACATAACAGCATCATTGTCCTGTTTATTTATCATTTCAACCTTTTGGGCTTAAACTACTTCATAGCTCATGGAAGATTGTTAGTCCAACAAACATGGTTGTCTCAATCATCAATTGCACTCTATTAACACATAATGGATACCCCGAGATCGATTGAGCACAACCTAAATCAATTTGAATGATTTAAATATGTCTTGAGTACTTTGATGCAACTAATGCTTCATTGTACTCAAGAACTTTTTCGCTTGTCCTTAATCAACAAAGAAACACCATCAACACATGATGAAGCATTTGTTGATTGATTGAAAGACAACCAAACTCAATTTAAACTTCATTTAAATTGATAGGAGTATATATTAACTACACAAGTTTTATATACTAAAATTGATGGAAAGTAATGATACAATAATATGTGGAAATGGATCAATACTCTTGAGACCATCACTATAGAATAAACTCCACATATAGATGTGCATATATATAATTGGCATGGGAACAATTTGCACATATTCAATTTCGATTGCATTGGAGTTTATCCTATATTACCATGAGTATAGTACAACTAGTCAAGTTAATCTATGTAAAATCCCAATTTTTTATTTTCTTGCATTTATTGTGCCTTTTGAATTTTTTGAAGATTTTTGAGAATTTATTTGGAATTAATTTGAATTAAGCCTTTTTATTTGAATTAATTAAATTTCTAGACGGTTTATATATAAAGTTTTGTTAAAAATATTTTATCTGAGTTAAAAATATCTCATAATATTTTTCAAAAAATTTTGTAATTTTTTTTATATTTTTACTATTTTGCTTGACTTAATATATTTATAGAATTATTTTAAAAGAGGAAAACCAGAAAATACCTAAATTCCTAGTGGGCCAAAACCATGTTGGGCCTGGTCCACACCCGTAGATAGCCCAAGCCAATGCAAACCCTAACCCTAACGAAGCTGACCATCGGATCTTAATCCAACGTTCGAGATCAAGCCGCGTAGTCATGTTTCCTCGACCGTTCGATAGATGACAAGTGGATGGCTAAGCACTACCATCTTTGTTCTAGAATTTGCCGCCACATCACTGGCATGTAGATTTGGGTTTCTGAGTTTATCGCAAACACCTAGGCTATTTAATGCATGGAATACCTCATCATGACCGCCGCATCGCGTAGCGCACGTAGCCCTAAGTCTTCATACCCGAGTCATCGTCATTCGTGCGCAATTTTTGACCGAAGATTGAGAAGTGCCACCATCGAGTTGCTTCGGTTTGGTCACTGTTAGACCTCAACCGGTGGCTTGGAGCTTAGATCTATGATCCCTGCGTTGAACCGCATCGAGTGCGGTTACCGCAGTAGCACTGCGGTGCCGTGGACAACGTCGTCTTCCTCCTCACCAGTAATGTCTCGTTGCCCATCACCGTCGATTGATTTTGGCCATTAGATATAGCGCATACGATTAGGATTGAGCTACATGTCGTTATTCTTGGCTATAGTCTCATTGTCGTTTAGCCGTAGATCTTAGCAAATCTCAGCCATTAGATTTAGAATCAATGATCTAGATTAAGCCACATGGCATAGGTGTTAGTTTGCCACGTGTCACCTCCATAGTCATCGATCCGATTAGATCTGAGCCATTGATTTTGAAACGTACAGGATAGATTGCACCGCACGTTGAGCGAATCATGTGCTGCCACGTGTACGCACAAAAACTGAGGAGTTCCAGCCCACCTCAGTCCAGATGACATCATCCGTGATGTCAGCGATGATGTCACGGTGGCTATACCCACTTGTTAGAGGCATTATACTGTGAGCCAAGTCCACCGTGGACTTGTGTAAATCCGTGGACCCACTCTATGGACCGTGGCCCCACATGTCAGTCTAATACGAGTTTTTCCAGAAAAGTAATTATTTAATTTAATTAGTTTATGATGTGAGCAGTGACATCATAATTATGGTTTTTCTTTTAAAATTTAATTCGGTTGGAAATTCGAAATAGCCGTGACACGTGTCATCATGTTATTCGGCCACATGTCAGGGTGATGTCAGCATGATGTTATATTTATATTTTTCATAGAAAAATTTTTGGCCGAAAATCCTTTTCAGTGCTGATGTCAGAATGACATCAAAAATGCTATTTTCGAGTAGAAAAATAATTCAATAAATTTAGTTTATTCTTTTATTTGTATTTTCAAAATTCAAATAGCTCGTTTTTGCTCATACGAACTCTGATTAAGGTGATTCTAGAGCCCAAAAATTTTTAAAATCATGCTCTATTTAATGGTTAATTTTATTTAATTTTTAAGTAGATTTTGCTCTCTATTTTTTCTATTTATTATTTATTTATTAGTTACGCGTAGACGTTCAAGTGCCCGAGGGTTTCGAGGGTGAAGTGCTAGTCCAAAAAAAAGTCTAGAGTAGGATCAAGAGCAAAACTAAGGCAAATTGTGCTTTGACCATGTTGATCCCATGTTTAAAAATTACATTATTTAAAACTATTGAATTCTAATTCAAATTAAAATGATTTCAATTAATTTGGGAACAGTTAATCAACCCATTTGATGTATGTCCATCTTGTTATTATTATTTGTATGCTATGTTCATTTGTCACCCTAGGATTGTTGTTTATTAGTTGGTTGCTATTTAATTACCAACATGTGTTGCTAGATCATGACTAGTATGTTTAGATATGCAACGCGTTATTGATATCATTTTGGAAATACAAAGTTAATATTGATTAATGGAATGTGCATTGCGTTTCTAAAATGGTGTGCCATTGCTTGATGTTGATCCAATGGTATGTCGGTCATATACTTTTGCTCTTTGTGAGGGAAGGGATAGTGAAGGTAATACTATAGATGTTCATATGTTAGGATAGAAGTTTCTGAAAGACTTTGTCATGACTTCTCTACCGACACACCAAGGGAAGTGTGTTAATAGCTTGGCAAAAAGGAGATGGTCATGTCTTGTGAGTAAAGTGTATAATCTATGCAGAGTGTGTAACAAACCTATTCGAATATCCGTGTCTATGGTATTGGACAATGCTCAAAATTACAGTCAATTAGGGTTAAATATTGAAAAATAGACTTGGAAGTGGGAGGTTGTGTGCCACTGAAAGTAATGAACTTGGTTTAGGCTATGTATCAGTGAATCTTGGAAAATAAATGAGAAGGTTACTTAATGATAATATTTGGTTTACAATCATTTCAATCTATACATGTTAATCATTATAAAAGTTGATTTGTGGCATATTATTGTAATTTGACCATAAGGTTGACCAAACAAGTTATATTAATAGATAAAGTTTTTATTTATTATTCTACTATGTATGATTGTGATATTTCATCTATGTTGAGACTGTGTGCACTAGCGTGATTCTGGACTAGTGCTGAATACACAGAGGGTCTGTATTTGCATATTCGGATCCCAACAATCTATACTCAAAGTTTTTTTTGTCCAAGTATTAATCATTGATTTGTGTGGCAAGATGAAATAAATCAAAACTTTTGAAATCTCAAGTTAAAGCATTAACCCCCTCTAGATCTGTGCATCCACGTGTATATATGGATTTGAAAACATAATGCACATTTTGAGGGTGTTAGGAATGGAAGAGTTCATCCTTTAATTCAAAACCTAAGTATGCATTAAAATAATAGAATGAATACAAGTGCATACATTTGATTTTCCATTTTCCATCCAAATTTGATAATAATAAGAATAAAACTCAATAAACATGTTAATCTCATAATGATTAGATTTATTATTAAATAATAATTAAACATTAAATTAAAACTAATCATCAAAACCAATAAAACTTGAACTTACAGTAGGGTGATAGAAGCGATGAGAGCGAGGGTGAGAGGGAGAGTGACGTTGGACAGTTTTTGGGACGAGTGCGTTTAACAGGCTGGATAGAAGAGAAGAGCGTGTGGGGTGGGACGATCTTCTGATGTGTGAAGGTTAAATTAGCTTCCATCTTAGCCGTTCACGTTAGAACTGATGGACTGTGTTCTGAAGGTAGATGGGTGATCACTACCAACTCGTATTTATAAGTAGTATAGATATAAATAGGGATGGCAGTTTTACCCATGCGTTTGGGTACCCATGGGTACCCGACCCGATAAGAATGGGTATGGGTAGCTATCGGGGGTTGGATAATCCCCATAAATTACCTCGGGTGCCACGAACAACCGAGCTCGCTCCCACCGAGCCACCAGGAGGTCGTTCCCAAGGATGACCTAGTCAGGGCCTAGGGAGGTCGCGTAGTCTGGCCGATTGCGAGCTCGTGCTCGCGTAAGGCAGCCGAGCTCGGAGCTAGCTATTAGCCAACCTGTCGTGATCTTGAGGTCGGTGGAAGTAACTACCGACGGCGTAACCTCCGTCAGTTTGTTGCGTCCTCCACGAGAGCGTGGTGGGATTGTAGGATCTGTTAGTTGCCACGTTGGACGTGGTCGAACGTGCGGATAGTGGATCTTAGCGAGTTACGGTCCTTTGTAAGCTATAAAGTGTCCACGCTGTGAGGGGGGAAAGACACTGAATATACACGAGCTGGAGTAGGGCTATTATCTCCCTCTTGAGAGGCCCGAACCAGGGTAAAAACACTGTGTCATCATCCAGTCTGGTCTAGTGAGTGACACCTCCGAGTGACCCTGCACGTCAGAAGGGGTCGCGGTTGGTCCCTTCACCAATAAGTAAGCTCGGCGGGGGCCCGCTCCCCAATCGTCGACAGCTGGCGCCGTCCATGGGGGGCGACTTTCCCTTTCGTGAGGAATCCCGGAGGATGTCAGACTCCCAGGATCGTCGGGGCCTCTGCGCTCCCGGGATCGATGAGGACGAGAAGCGGTTCTTCGACAACGAGGCAGCTGGCGTCGCTAGCCCCGGAAGTCATGACAATTCCAAGAGCTTTTCCCTGGAAGCCGCCGCACGGGAGCAGTTCTTCCGCTCTCAGCTCGACGCCCTTTCAGACGACGAATACGATGGGCTCTATGATGGCCTGGACATCCCTAACCAGCTCGAGCCCGATCAGGGGACCGCGTCGCAGGGAGACACCGTGATGTCACCCTCGCGGTCCGCCCAATCCCGCAACATCTTGGTCGCGGAAGAAGGTGGAAACCTCGGGGGCAAATCCCCGGGCGAGGCGCGCCTCCGGTGGTACGAAGCGGCTAAGGACCACTTGGAGGCGTCCTCGAGCCGGACGTTGGCCAGCATATGCCAACAAATTCGTGGTGGCGCGGACGATAGGATCGGGGCCGGAACTCGTGAGAACTTCCACGCGTACGGGACACCAGAGCCCGTACGTCGGCGCATGAGCTCGTCGCCCCTCGTTCCCTCGAGCGGAGAACGCCTTCAAGCCTTGGCCGCAGTGGTGCGCAACCTCAGAGAATTTCCTGAACAAATCGATCTAGAGGCCATGGGAGCAGCCGTGGCCGACGACCTCGAACAGATCGCCACAGACATAAAAGCGGCGGAAGCTTCTCGAGGAAAAGACACCCGGAGTGTTTCCTGGGAACGCCGCCGCCGGACGTCCGTGCGCCTCCACCCCGACGACTCGCGCAGCCATACCCGGGGTGACCGGCGGGAACGCGATCAGGCCCGAGAAGACACCCGGAGCAATTCCCGGGCGCTCCTTCGAGATCGACGGGATGCATACCGTGGGCAGAGCGGACTGAACTTTCCTCCTCAGGCCATTCTCCATCTTACCGGCCAAGGGAGGTGTTCTCTCGCATAGGCCCACGAGCCTCGGGCTCGGCCAGCGGGGGCGTCCCGACCACCGTGCCCGAGACGACCGTCACGATAATCTCATTTTCGGGTGTAGGGTGTTCGTGGCGTCCCTGCGGCGCGTGACCTGGCCAATCAGGTTCAAACCAGGCCACATCGAGAGGTTCGACGGGACGCAGAACCCGGACGAGTTCCTCTCGATCTACACCACAGCCATCCTGGCCGCCGGCGGGGATGAAGGGGTCATGGCAAACTTCTTGCCCACAGTGCTAGATGGACCGGCTCGGACATGGCTCTTTAATCAGAAGGAGGGCTCGATCCGGTCCTGGGCGCAACTGAGTAACACCCTTCGAGCAAACTTCCAGAGCTGTTATGTTCGTCCGGGAAAGGAGCGCAACCTCGAGCGTCTGATACAGACGGACGGCGAGACCTTACGCCAATTCGTCTAGCGTTTCATGCAGGTGCGAAACTCCATTCCAAGCATCTCAGATGAGGTGGTCGTCCGGGCTTTCAAGTTCGGGGTCCGAGACGTCCGTTTTACACAAGACCTCGAGATTCACCCGGACATCTCGGCCAATGAGCTGTTCCGCATGGCCGACCGATACGCCAACGCCGATGAAGCGGTGCAATGGAAAAAGCTGCTAGACGAGGGAAAACTGCCCCCTCGGCCCGGACTCGAAGGGGCATCTAGCCGGAAGAGCGTGAGCTCGATCGAGAAGAAAATAAAAAAGAAGAAAAAACCCTCCGTCTCCGACATGGTGGCGGCCATCGAGCGATGGCAGCGGCCGACTTCGCAAGCGTACAAGGGGGGAGCCGCAAAAGGAAAGAGTCGACCGGCTCAATGCAATAGCGAACAAGGCCGGGACGACTAGGGCCGCGGCGACCAACGCGGACGGGCTAGCACCTACTTTTGCCCGCTCCACCAGGCGTACGGGCACGACCTGCGTAATTGCCAAACATGGGCCTCCCGCCTGGAACAATTCTACAACGCAAGGGCCCCATGCCCACGCTTCCAGAGCAGGAAGAAGATGTCAAGGGCAAGAAGCCTGCCAACGAGGACGCAAACATGGAGTACCAGGAGCCGAAAAACCACATCGCCGTAATATTCGGGGGCTCCGCCGCTTATGGGTCACGTCGGGAGTTGAAGGAAGCCGCGCGCGAGGTACTTCGCGTTACCCAGGGGAAGCCTCCCGTCCAGCAGCTCAAGTGGTCCGAGCTGCCCATCACTTTCTCCAAGGACGATCGCTTCGGGATGACGGTTCGAAGGCTCCCGATGGTCGTTAGTCCAACGATCTGCAACACCGTGGTAGGACGAGTGCTTATAGATTGCGGGAGTTCCCTGGACCTAATATCCGCCAGGGTCCTGGACGAGATGCAGATTCCTCGATCCAAGGTCAAGAGCATCATAGTCCCTTTCTACGGGATAGTCCCCGGCACCTCGGTCAAGCCACTCGGGCAGATCGTCCTGCCCGTGACCTTCGGTAGCCCGAGCAACTTTCGAACGGAGTTGATCACGTTCGAGGTGGTAGACTTCGAGTCGACCTACAACGCCATCCTGGGCCGACCGGCACTCGCCAAATTCATGGCCGCCACGCACCACGGGTACCAATGCCTGAAGGTTCCCGGCCCCGGTGGCACGATCTCGGTGAAGGGAAGCCCGAAAGCGGCCCTGAACTGCGACGAGAGGGCATTAGACATGGTCGGGCAGCTGCCCCAGCGCGGGCCAGAGCAAGAGTCGAGGAGTTCCCGGCCCAAGGCTACCCTCCAGGCCGGAGGAGAAACTAAAGACGTTCCGCTGTGTGACGCAGAGCCAGACAAGGTCGTACATGTGGGGGCTTCCCTGGATCCTAAATAGGAACTCGAGCTCATGACCTTCCTCCGGAGGAGCACGGACACGTTCGCTTGGGAATCGTCCAACATGCTCGGAGTCCCAAGGGAGGTCGTCGAGCACAGGCTAGCGGTTCGGCCTGACAAAAGGCCTGTGCGACAGAAGCTCAGGCGCTTCTCCCCGGAGAAGCAAGCTATCATAAGAGAGGAACTAGATAAACTCCTCAAAGCTGGTTTCATACGGGAAGTCGACCATTCCGATTGGTTGGCCAACCCGGTCATCGTATAGAAAAAGGGGGGCAAGTAGCGCATGTGTGTCGACCACACGGGCCTAAACGCCGCGTGCCCTAAAGACAATTTCCCGCTGCCTCGGATAGACCAGTTGGTCGATGCAACGGCCGGCTCCGAGATAATGAGCTTTTTGGATGCCTATTCAGGTTATCACCAGATCGGTATATCACCCGACGATGAGGAAAAAACTTCCTTCATCACACCGTTCGGCACTTTTTGCTACACGACCATGTCCTTCGATCTAAGAAACACCGGAGCAACCTTCCAGCGCCTCATGCAGAAAACCTTGTCGGACCAAATAGGCCGGAACTTGGAGGTGTACGTGGACGACATCGTGGTTAAGAGCAAAATAGCCTCGGGTCATGTGTCCGACCTGGAGGAAACCTTCTGTAACCTCAATAAGCACCGAATAAAGCTGAACCCTGAAAAATGCGTGTTCGGAGTCAAAGCCGGTAAGGTTCTCGGCTACATGATCGGCCCACAAGGAATTGGGGCCAATCCTGAAAAGATAGAGGCCATCGAAAACATGCGACCACCCACTTGCATGCGGGAGGTGCAGTCTCTGACCGGGAGGATGGCGGCTCTAAGTCGTTTCATCTCGTGGCTCGGGGAGCGCGGCCTACCTTTTTTCAAGGCACTCCATAAGCACGACGGTTTCGCCTGGACAGAAGAGGCAGACAACTCATTCACAGAACTGAAGCGATACTTGTCGAGACCCCCGGTCCTGACCACACCGAGACTAGGGGAGGTCCTGTTGTTATACTTGGCCGCCACACCCCAGGCGGTAAGCGCCGTGATAACAGTGGAAAGGGACGGGGCACAGTGTCCGATCTACTACATCAGCGAAGTCCTGCATGGGCCCAAGGAGCGTTACCCCGAGGTCCAGAAGCTCCTGTACGCACTGCTCGTGGCCTCCAAGAAACTACGACATTACTTTCAGGCTCACAAAATCCGAGTCCCGACCAACTTCCCGCTCAGGGAAATTTTAGGGAATCAGGATGCGAGCGGGCGGATCGCGAAGTGGGCCATGGAGCTCACCGAATTCGAGATCGAATTCTCGTCCAGAACCGCAATCAAGTCTCAGGTCCTAGCAGACTTCCTAGCTGAATGGACAAATCTCGCCCCATCCCAGCCAGAACCCGACCAGGCCAGGCAAGGTCGCTGGGTCATGCACTTCGATGGATCCCGAGCTTACGATTGCTCGGGGGCTGGAGTGGTCCTGGAATCCCCTCGGGGGGAGCGGATCCAGTACGCCCTCCAATTGCATTTCGCAGCAACAAACAACGCGGCAGAATATGAAGGTCTGCTGGCCGGGCTTCGGGCGTGCAAGGCGCTCGGGGTCCAACGGCTAACTGCGAAGGGTGACTCGCAGCTAGTGGTCAACCAGGTTAACAAGGAGTATCAGTGTTCCGATGACTCAATGGCGCTTTACCTGGCTGAAGTAAGGAAGATGGAAAAGTATTTCAGAAAATTCGAGGTACTGTACATCCCCAGGAAGGACAATACCCTGGCCAACCATCTATCAAAGGTCGGTTCTGTGCAACTTTCTGCTCCGGCAGGGGTGCTCGTCGAGCACCTTTATAAGCCCTCCATCCCTGCCGAGGGGGAGGCACCCGAGACGGGTGGTATCGTCTCCTTCCTCGAGCATGGTGCGAGTAGGATGACGCCATTCATCCAGTACCTAGCACACGGGACACTGCCCGAGGAAGAGGCCGAGAAGTCCCGGCTTTTAAGACGCTCCTCTCCATATAAAATGGTCGAGGGTGTCTTGTACCGCAAGGGTGCGCTTGGGGTCCTCTCCAAATGCATCACTCAGGAGGAAGGCAAATACCTCCTCAAAGATATCCATGACGGGATGTGTGGAGCTCACTCGTCCTTTAGGACCTTGGTAAGCAAAGCCTTCTGATTGGGTTACTACTGGCCGACGGCCTTGGCCGACGCGCGCTCAATGGTGGCCTCCTGCCGGTCTTGCCAGTTCCACGCTCGCAAAATCCATCAGCCGACGTTTGCGCTATAGACCATGCCCCTGACTTGGCCGTTCTCGGTTTGGGGCATCGACATACTCGGACCATTTCCCCTGCTTTAACTGATAGTTCTTGGGTAGATGCGATGCATGAAGAGTTAGAAAACTTTGAACGGAATAAAGTTTGGTCTTTAGTAGAACCTCCTAAAAATCAAAACATTATTGGAACAAAATGGGTTTTTAAGAACAAGTTAAATGAAGATGGAATAATTGTTAGAAACAAAGCTAGACTTGTAGCTCAAGGATATTCCCAACTTGAAGGAATTGATTTTGATGAAACATTTGCTCCTGTTGCTTGTTTAGAAGCTATTCGCATTCTCTTGGCTTTTGCAGCATCAAAAGGTTTTAAGTTATTTCAAATGGATGTGAAAAGTGCTTTTCTAAACTATCGACGATTGGAGAACGGGCTCCCGTCGAGCTTACTTGTTGAATGGGGGATCAACAGAGCCCCGTCGTGCGGACCAAGGAGGTCGTTCGAGTGATGCAAAGGTCGGGAGAAAGGGGGACGCGGCGTTTATCCTTGTTCGGGCCTCCCTCCGCCGGGATAACAGCCCTACTCCAGTGTATTGTGTTCTGTTTCTTTTTCGTTGTCCCCTCTCCCCATAGACGGGGGGGGGGGGAATTTAAATATCAGGTTTTGTGGTACAAAGAAGGTAACTACCTCCTGAATTTACGCTATACAGTTATCTCCGAGATCTGCGGTGTTTATACCGCGCGCTAATTCGAAAATCGGGTAGGATTCCCCCTGATATCCGGCTGATTGGTTGCGACCTTCAATCCTTGTTGCGTGATCAGGTCCACCGAGCATACCCCTGGTGCGGTGTGGATTCCCCGAGCATGCTTGTGCGAGGTCGGTGGAAAATGGTCGTGCGGGAAAGGCCGAGCTCGTATGCTCGGGTGGTGTCATGCCCGCTGTGCGTTCCGAGCATCTCTTGTTGGCGTTGCATGGTCAGCGGTCTTTAGGACACCCCGAGGGTACCATGGTCTTTTGCCAGATAACCAATCCCCGACAGCTAGCCCCCGAGGTTCAAGCGGGGAACTAACGGGCTCCCCCTTGAGCCTAAGAAGACCTGGAGGAGGGGTTAAATACCTCTTTGGTCGTGCTTACGACCATCTTCCGTCGGGACGCGACCTTCTGTCGCGCGTTCGTTCCGTGCTGGAGCCATGTTCGATCGTTTTTTTCAATTCCTTCCTCGAGAAGCCTCCCTGTAATGGTAAAGCAGTTTCTCAGCAGCGCATTTCTTGGGCGATTTCTGCCGCTACCGACAGATGTCCCTCTGTGATAGGTGCGGCTTTTAACCTGCCCCTTAGCTGCCTTTTTAACCCTTTTTACCGGGAGAGGTCGGAGTTACACCGTGTCTCTTTGCTCGTCTTCGGCCAAAAATCTTCCAAGAGCCCTAGCGCCCAAGAACCCTTTTCGCTCCCCTTCCTTCTTTGGCCATGGCGCGTTTCAAGGTTAGCCAGATGACCCGAAGGAGGCTCAGTGCTCACGGACGAGGTACGTCGACCCAAGCTCGGGTCGAGTGCCTGGAGCGATCTTGGCGCCAGCACCGCGGGAGACGGAGATCGTCTCCTGCGAGTTGTACGCCATCAACGGGCTTCGTCTGCCCGAGAGCGACTTCCTCGCCTCCGTGCTTGCCTTCTGCGGGTGCGATATCTCTCATCTCCACCCCAACTCTATCCTTTCTCTCGCAATCTTCTCCCATCTTTGCGAGGCTTACGTGGGTGTAGTGGCCACGGCTAGCCTCTTCTTTCACTTCTATTCCCCCTTCCGCACCAGCCGGGATGGCTCCGCCGGTTGCATTTACCTTCACCTCCGGCCCAACCGACCATACGAGTACCCCCTCGTTGCCCTGAAGGACTCGGTGTCGGGTTGGGCCGACCTCTGGTTCTACCAGAAGAAGGCGGAGGGGTCCCAGTTGGTCTATACTGGGGAGGACGCTCCGCCTACTGAGACGGCGCGCCCGCCCGTGCAACCTGAGGAAGAGCGGGTGCTCAGGACGATCGGTGGGCTTGCCCAGATGGGGCTCACTGGTCGGGATATTGCCCGGGACTTTACCTTCAACCGAGTGTCCCCCCTGAGGCGCCGCGAGCACCCCTTCTTCGAGGTGACTGGGTGGCATGACTTCACCCGTGAGGACAACGCAGGTATGTTCCTGGACCTCTTTCTCGAGCATTGTTGCTTTCTGGTGATCGGTGCTATATATATTTTTGTTTTAATCTTTGGTCGTGACGCAGCTCCGAGGACGGACTGGGTTGACGAGAGGGTCGCTGAGATGTTCGGTGCCCCGAAGGAGAAGGAGCTGACGCCCAATCGTCAGATCCCCAAGAACATTTTTGACCGCGGTGACGCGGTAAGTACATCTTCCTGCTTCCGTCCGAGGGCATGTTTTCCGAGCTTATTTCTCCCTATTTCTGTTTGCAGGAGAAGGTCGCCCTTGACCTTGCCGTGTCGAGCGCTGCAGCGCTGCCGCAAGCCAGCACCCCGGCCAGGGGTTCCCGCAAGAGGTCGGCGGGTCGAGGCCGCCAAGCATCCGCCTCGCCTCCCCGCGCCGAGCTTCGACCAGGACCCCCACGCCACACCTTGAGTACGCCGACCGCCGGGAGGTAAGCGAACTTCGAATCTGGTATGATGACTTCAAACGGAGGAGGCCGGAGCTGATGGGCCGACTGGAACAGCTCGCCGAGCAGGCGAAGAAGGCCGAGGAGGAGGCCAGGTCCCTCCCGACCAAGGAGCGGCTGGAGAGGCAGATCAAGGCCCTCCAGGACCATCTTATTCGGGTGGTCGATGACCCCGAGGAGGAGGAAGAAGAGGAGGTCACCTATGCTCTGGTCAGAAGGAGCAGGAGGTCGACCTCTCAAACAACCTCGGCGTTGGAAGAGGTCGACATGGACGACGTCGACCCAGCGATGGCATGTGCCAGCGACGCCGCGGAGGAGCGCGCCGTGGTCGTGGCTGAGGCCTACGAGGCCGCCGCGGGCAGGCCGCCCGTGGCCCGAAGCGAGGAGGCCGAGGAGGATGGCGCTGCTCGCTGGGCAGAAGGTAAGCTCCTACTTCATTCTCTCGTCTTGTTCTTGTCTTGCGATTTTCTTCGGGCTAACCCCACCCTGTTTGGCGTGGGCGTGATAGCTCGGATGTTGCTTTTGGACTTCCGTCAGATGGCTGAGGAGATTATCGACTCTGCAGTTGACGCTGAGCTCGACCGCGTCGTCGACCAAGTAATGGCCGAGATGGGGGAGGAGTCGGTGACAGCTGCGGCCTCAACGGAGTCCGAGCTTCCCTCGGCGAGGCCCGAGCTTCCTTCAGCGGACGTGGATCCTACTCCAGCCGCGGAGGAGCAAGAGCCGCAGGGGGCTGAGGACCAAGAAGCCTTGGCCTTGGTCCCTTGCGAAGGGGTAAGCGCAAGCGAGCCCCAAGCGACGGGCTCCGATGGTCAAGGGGTGGTGGCTTTCGACCCACCGCCCTTGGCCACGAGCCGAGAGGAGGAGCCGGTCGCTGCCGGCCAGCCACCTCCAATTGCGGACCAAGGGGGAGATGCGATCGTGATCAGCCAGCCACTTCCATCCGCGGAAGTGATCGCCGAGCCCGACCAGCTGCCTCCGTCCGCGGACCACGGAGAGGAGGTGGTCGTTGATGACCAGCTGCCCCCATCCGCGGACCACGGGCCGGAGGTGGTCGTCCTCGACCAATCGCCTCCGGGCGTGGAGCTCCCATCGCTTCCGGTCGCGGAAGTGCAAGGGGCGGAAGGGCCTGCAGCCGGCGTCCAGCCCCCGAGCGCAGCGGCCGGGCAGGAGGAAGGCGGCCACGAGCCACCTGTTGACGCAGAAGACCAACCTCGTGGCGCCCCGGGTTGGTCGGGCGAGGAAGCGTTGTTGCCCTCCTGGAGCACCAGGTGCCCGGGAGGGGCAAGATCCCGACGTGCGGCTCGGGATCGGGATGGCCTGCGTGGGTTAACCCCTTTTCCGAAAGCCGGGCGCTACCGATCGCCCGGCTTCAAGACAAGCTGGTCAGCCGGGCTCTTTTGGTAAGTGCTTCGCTTCTAACTTTTTACATGAGGCGAGCAATCTTCAAGGGGTTCTTCTTGACCTTCCTTCCCTTTTCTTCTTTTTTGCTCCAAGTTTGCTGCGAAGGCTATGGAGGACATCGATGCCTCCGCAGTTCCAGCAGAGGAGTTCTGGGCGTACCATCGCGAGCAAGACGCCAAGATCGCCGATCTCGAGCGTCGGGTCTCCGAGGTGCGCGAGGCCGACTTGAAGGAGCTGGAGTCGGCGAAGAGCCTCATCGTCGGACTTCGGGACCCGCTCTTTGAGAGCGAGACGGCGAAGAGCACTTCGGAACAGAAGTGTGCCGACCTCGAAGAGGAGCTGGGGAAGTTGCAGCTGGAGGTCCCCGACCTGCGCGCCGACCTCCAGCGAGCTCGGGAGCGCGAAGAGGCCCAGCTCAAGGAGGTGCAACGCCTTCGGGACAGTGCGGCCGAAGGTCGTGCTGCTCGGCGGAAAGTTTTGGACCTGGAGGCAGAGGTCGACTCCCTTAAGGAGGAGCTTGCTGCCCTTTAGGCCGAGCGTAGGACTTAGCTCTTCTTTTATTTTTAGCTCGTGTAAATCCTGTAAAAAAGAAAACAACCTTTTGGGTTAAATGAGCAAACTCGCAGGTGTTTGGGTCCTTGCCTATTTTTCTCAAGTTCGCCTTCAACATATGCTTACGTGATCCTGGTTCTGCAGAAAAAGAAAAAAGTTTCCTGCATAAGAGCATATAGCATAGATACGAGCAAAGGATCCTTGGAAGAAGGGACGGAACATTCCTATCATACGGAGCCCCTGCCATGGACAAAGGTCGCGCCCTCACAGTTGCAAGCACGAGTTTGTTCATGGGAAAATTTAAGGGTCGCTTTGGTCGTAACGATTTTTTGAACGATTTAAATGGGTCGGTTGTGCCGAGAGAAGTACGAGCACAGGGTAGACGAGCTTTAAACCAACAATACGTAGAGCCGCCATACCCGAGTGGTCACTGAACCGGGCTTAGAGTGGATGCCCGCGCCCGACCATGCATACAGTGAAGAGCTACTGTGGAAAGTGGACGATTGGGCGAGCATCCGGCCGGGGGCCAGGGGAAATGGTGCGCACATACTTGTCGGATAAGCTCGCCTGTAGTGTTGGTTGACGACGATGCTCGTTCGAAAAAGGCGAGGATAAAACATGAGGAGGAAGGGAAATGTTTTATAGGAAAAACGCAAGAGGTGCGAGACAGTGGTACGTGCCTAAACGTAGAACTTACGTAGTTGATCGATGTTCCAGGTGCTGGTGAGCTCCCGACCATCTGGCATCGCGAGGCGAACAGCCCCCGGGCGTGCTGTAGACACGACCGTGTAGGGTCCCTCCCACCTTGGGGTCAGCTTGTTGGCTTTCGACAGGTCTTGAACTCTTCGTAAGACCATGTCGCCGACTTGTAGGACCCTAGGTCGGACTGTCTTGGCTGCGTGCCTACGAAGAGCCTGTAGGTAAACCGCGGACCGGAGCAACGCCCGTTCGCGTGTTGCTTCGACGAGGTCCAGGTCGACGAGGCGCTCAACCTCTTGATCGATGGAATCGATCAGTCGCACCCTTGGGGAACCCAGCACGATTTCGGCATGCAGAATGGCCTCCGCACCGTAGACAAGTTGGAAAGGCGTTTCGCCTGTGGCTCGACTTGTCGTGGTGCAGATAGACCAAAGAACGGCGGGAAGCTCATCCACCCACTGCTGCTTGTGCTGGTTGAGGGTCTTGAAGACCCTCTTTTTTATGCCCTGGACTAGCTGCCCATTTGCTCGTTCGGCTGCTCCGTTGCTCTGTGGATGCGCCACAGAGGCGAAGCAGACCTTGGACCCGACCTCCTCGCAGTAACTTTGGAATAGTTCACTGGTGAACTGGGTCCCATTGTCTGTGATGAGACGGCTGGGTATCCCGAATTGAGTTATCACATTGCTACGGAGGAACCTCTTGGCCGCCTGGGCCGAGATGGTTGAGACAGGCTCGGCCTCTATCCACTTAGTGAAAGTGTCGATGGCCACGAGCAAGTACTTGCAGCCTTTTTGACCTCGGGGAAAGGGTCCGAGGACATCGAGTCCCCAGGTCGAGAACGGCCACGAGAGTGGTATGGTTTGCAGGGCATATGCTGGTTGACGGGCTTTTCGAGCATGAAACTGGCATGCTCGGCAGGTTATTACGACTGACCGTGCGTCCGCCAAGGCCGTGGGCCAGTAGTATCCTAGTTGGAAGGCCTTGCTCACAAGCGTTCTGAAAGACGAGTGAGCTCCGCACATTCCTTCATGGATATCACGAAGAAGGTACTGGCCTTCCTCCTGAGAGACGCATCTGGAAAGGATTCCTAATGTGCCTCTTCGGTATAGGTCGCCTTCGATCAGTTTGTACTGAGAAGATCGCCTCGTTAGCCGGGAACGGTCGGCTTCTTCCTCGGGCAATGTCCCATGCGCAAGGTATTGGATGAATGGCGTCATCCAATTTGCACTTTGCTCGAGGAAGGAGACCCTACCGCCGGTCTCTAGTGCCTCCTCTTCAGAGGGAATGGAGGGCTTATATAGGTGCTCGACAAGCACCCCCGCCGGAGCGGTGGTTTGAGAGGAACCGACCTTAGACATTTGGTCGGCCAGGGAATTATCCTTCCTGGGGATGTAGATTACTTCGAAATTCTTGAAGTATTTCTCCATCTTCCTTACTTCGGCCAGGTACAACGCCATTGAGGTATCGAAACACTGATACTCCTTGTTGACCTGGTTCGCGACCAACTGTGAATCGCCCCTAACAGTGAGCTGTTGGACTCCTAGCGATTTACATGCTCGAAGTCCGGCCAAAAGGCCTTCGTACTCCGCCGCGTTGTTGGTCGCGGCGAAATGTAGTTGGATGGCGTACTGAAGTTGCTCTCCATCCGGGGAGACCAAGACGACGCCAGCCCCCGAGCGCTCGTATGCTCGGGATCCATCAAAATACAAGGTCCAGGAGTTTTCCCTTGAATCATTGGTTCCGCTGGATGGCGGTGCCGGAGCCGACCATTCTGCCACGAAATCAGCCAAGACTTGTGATTTTATCGCCGTGCGGGCCGAGAACACCAGCTCGAACTCGGCGAGCTCCATTGCCCACTTGGCTATGTGACCACTGGCGTCCTGATTTTTCAGGATTTCCCTAAGTGGGAAGCTGGTTGGCACCACGATCTTGTGTGCTTGAAAGTAGTGGCGCAACTTCCTGGAGGCCATCAGCAACGAGTACAGTAGTTTCTGGACCTCGGGGTAACGCTCCTTTGGTCCATGAAGTACTTCGCTGACGTAATAGATAGGTTGCTGGGAACCATCTCTCTCTACTGCTAACACCGCGCTTACCGCTTGCGGGGTTGCCGCCAGGTATAGTAGCAATTCTTCCCCCGCTGCGGGTGTGACGAGGACGGGCGGCTTGGAGATGTACTGTTTTAGCTCTTTGAACGAGCGATCAGCTTCTTCCGTCCACGTGAAGCCATCGTGCTTGCAGAGGACTTTAAAGAAAGGTAGTCCTCGCTCCCCTAGCCGGGAAATGAACCGGCTTAAAGCGGCCATTCTTCCGGTCAGGGCTTGTACTTCCTTCACGCACGTGGGCGACCTCATGTTCTCAATGGCTTCGATTTTCTCCAGGTTTGCCCCAACGCCATGTGGCCCGACCATGTAGCCGAGCACCTTGCCAGCCTTCACGCCGAACACGCATTTTTCTGGATTTAGCTTTATTCGATGCTTATTGAGGTTACAGAAAGTTTCTTCTAAGTCAGCAACGTGACCCGAAGTACTCTTGCTTTTGATAACTATGTCGTCGACATAAACCTCCAAATTTCGACCTACTTGGTCTGTGAAAGTTTTCTGCATGAGGCGCTGAAAGGTTGCTCCCGCATTTCTCAGACCGAAAGACATGGTCGAGCAGCGTAAGGTACCGAATGGGGTGATGAAGGAAGTCTTTTCCTCGTCTTGTAGCGATAGGCTGATCTCGATGATAGCCTGAATAGGCGTCTAGGAAGCTCATAGTTCAGGACCACTCGCCGCATCCACCAATTGGTCTATGCGAGGCAACGGATAGTTGTCTTTTGGGCATGCCGCGTTCAAACCCGTGTGATCGACGCATTACGCGCCACTTGCCTCCTTTCTTCCCGACTAATCGATTGGCTAGCCACTGAGTGCTCGACCTCTCCGATGAAGCCGCTTTTAGGAGTTTGTCGAGTTCCTCCCGATGATTGCTTGTTTTTCCGGGAAAAGCGTCTAAGTTTCTGTCTCACCGTTTTTTGCCAGTGAATCGCTAGCTTTGTGCTCGATCACCTCCCTTGGGACCCCGGGCATGTCGGATGGTTCCCAGGCGAACACATCCGACCTTGCCCGGAGGAAGGTGACGAGCTCGAGTTCCTATTTGGGATCTAAGGAAGATCCCAAATGAACGACCTTGGCCGGTTCCGACTCGTTGAGCGAAACAGCCTTGGTCTCTCCTCCAGGTTGGAGGGCAAGTTTAGGCCGGGAATGCTTCGGCTCTTGTTCGGGGCCGCGAACGGGCAATTGGCCGACCATGTCCAAGGCCTTTTCGTCGCAATTCAGCGCGAATTTGTGACTCCCTTTTACGGTTATTGCCCCGTTCGGCCCAGGAACCTTTAAGCACTGATATGCGTGATGTGAAGCGGCCATGAACTTGGCCAAGGCTGGTCTGCCGAGGATGGCGTTGTAGGCCGACTCGAAGTCTACCACCTCGAAGGTGATTAGCTCCGTCCTGAAATTGCTCGGGCCACCGAAAGTCACGGGCAGAACGACCTGGCCCAGAGGCTTGACTGAGGTGCCCGGGACTATCCCGAAAAAGGGGACGGCTATGCTCTTGATCTTGGAACGGGGAATCTGCATCTCGTCCAAGACCTTGGCTAAGATCAGATCCAAGGAACTCCCGGAATCTATGAGGACCCGAGCAACGACAGTGTTACTGATGGTGGGGCTCATGACCATCGGGAGCTTCTGCGGCTTGGTCATTCCAAGGGGACAATCGTCCTTGGAGAACGTGAGGGACATCTCAGACCATTTCAGCTGTTGCACCGGAGGCTTACCCTGGGTAACATGGTGCACTTCCCTTGCGGCGTCCTTTAAGTCCCGGCGGGACTTGTAGGCGGAGGAGCCCCCGAAGATGACCGCTATGTGATTCTGTGGTTCTTGGTATTTCATGTCATCCTCACTTTCCTCGTCGGGCTGTTTACCTTTGCCATTTTCACCCTGCTCTGGAAGCGTCGGCATGGGACCCCTGCCGCTGTAAAACTGCTCCAGGCGGTAGGTCCACGTTCGGCAATTCCGTAGGTCGTGCCCGTGCGCCTGGTGAAGCGGACTATAGAGGTCGCCCCGTTGGTTCGCTTGGTCGCCTCGTTCGAGGCCTGTGTGGTTGTCCTCTTCCCGAGCGTTAAACCCCGTGGCTGCGGCTGGGTTGCTCGGGTCATTGTTGTTCCACCGCGGTAACCATGGTGGCGAGGGTTGCTTTTTCTTCTTCTTCTTGATCTTCTTGTCCACGCAATTGAGCCCTTTTGCTAGCCGAGGTCTCTAGGCCAGCCGAGGCGGCAGCTTCCCTTCATCCAAAGATTTTCTTCCATTGGACGGCTTCATCTGCGTTGGCGTATCGATCGGCCATTCGGAAGAGCTCGTTTGCCGTTAGATCCGGGTGGATCTCCAGGTCCTGCGTGAAGCGCACGTCCCGTACCCCGAACTTGAAAGCTCGGACGAAGGCCTCGTCCGATATGTTCGAGATCAAGTTTCGACCTGGATGAACCTCTCGACGAATCGCCGGAGGGTTTCCCGTCCGTCAGATCAAGCGCTCGGTCGCGCTTCCTTTCGGCGGATGTAACAGCTCCGAAATTTGCTCGAGCGCGCGCCGCTGCCGCCCGAGATCGTATGGATCCTTCCTTCCGATTGAAGAGCCACGCACGAGCGGCTCCGGCCTGCAACTGCCGGCAGATAATTCGCCATCACCCCTCATCGCCTCGTGGCGAGGATGGCGGTAGTATATATTGAGAGAAATTCGTCCGGTTCTGGTCCCGTTGAATCTTTCGATGTGGCGGGCTTGAATCTGTTCGGCCATGCGACATTCCGAGGGAGCTCGTGAAGGCCTGGCAACCGGCTTCGGGTTTCGCGGTGAAACCCTCGGTCATAGCGGCCTCCACGCGGGTCTTCCACCCAACGCCCGTCTTGGCGCGCCGAGTCGAGAGAAGACCTCATGCGACGGTCGTGCCGACGACCGCTTGGTCGTGGAGCGCTCGTGAGCGCCGTAATCCGGCGATTATAGAGGTGTCGCTCTGAGGTCGCTCGAACTGCTCCGGCTTTTCCGGATCAGGTTAGCGATGCAGGCGATCTCCGAGCACGGCTCCGAGATTCGCCTCTGTGCGAGCGCATGGGGGAGCGTTTGCGATGGTCCCGGGAAACACTCTGGGCATCCCGGTCACGGGAAGGATCTGAGACTTTTAGTTCGGCGGCAAGCCTCTCCAGATCTTCGGCCACGACCTTGCCTACGGCCTCTAGGTCCACTTGCTCGGGGAAACTGCGTAGGTCGCGTACGACCGCCGCCAAGGCCTGCAGCCGTTCCCGTTTCTGGTGAATTGGCGGTGGCGAGCTATGGCGGCGCTCCGGGGCGCGATCGGGAGTTCGGTACTCGCGAGAGTTCCTTTCCGCGGAAGCGCGCCTCCCCTTTGCCTGGCGGCGAATGCTCGCGAGGGTCTTTCCCAAAGACGCCTCCAGGTGGAGTCTGGCCGCCTCGTAGTGGTCGCGCTTAGCAGCGTCCGAGGACCCTTCCCCGGGCTCGGCACGGCTCCCGGCCATGTTGACTTGACGAGAGCGGGATGAAAGCGATGGGGACATCATTGTATCCCCTTGGGATGCAGTCTCTCGGTCGAGCTCTAGGTCGTCTGGTATGTCCAGGCCATCGTAGAGCCCGTCGCAGTCATCCTCGGGGTCCCCGAGGGTAATGTCTGGGGAATGGAGGTCCTGTCCTCGCATTCCCGTGTCCGGGGAAGGGCTCCCAGACTCAGTGTGACCGATAGGATCGGTCACATTGGCCACATTGTCGCCAGTGTAGTACATGTCGTCATCTTCAACGTGGTCAAAGACGCAAAGATCCCGAGTGTCTCCCGAGTTTGGCATCCTCGAGGATCTTGATCTACACGGGAACCAAGCTGTCGTCCCCACGGACGGCGCCAGCTATCGACGATTGGAGAACGGGCTCCCGTCGAGCTTACTTGTTGAATGGGGGATCAACAGAGCCCCGTCGTGCGGACCAAGGAGGTCGTTCGAGCGATGCCAAGGTCGGGAGAAAGGGGGACGCGGCGTTTATCCTGGTTCGGGCCTCCCTCCGCCGGGATAACAGCCCTACTCCAGTGTATTGTGTTCTGTTTCTTTTTCGTTGCCCCCTCTCCCCACAGACGGGGGGGATTTAAATATCAGGTTTAGAGGTACAAAGAAGGTAACTACCTCCTGAATTTACGCTATACAGTTATCTCCGAGATCTACGGTGTTTATACCGCGCGCTAATTCGAAAATCGGGTAGGATTCCCCCTGATCTCCGGCTGATTGGTTGCGACCTTCCATCCTTGTTGCGTGATCAGGTCCACCGAGCATACCCCTGGTGCGGTGTGGATTCCCCGAGCATGCTTGTGCGAGGTCGGTGGAAAATGGTCGTGCGGGAAAGGCCGAGCTCGTATGCTCGGGTGGTGTCATGCCCGCTGTGCGTTCCGAGCATCTCTTGTTGGCGTTGCATGGTCAGCGGTCTTTAGGACACCCCGAGGGTACCATGGTCTTTTGCCAGATAACCAATCCCCGACATAAACGGTTTTATAGAAGAAGAAGTTTTTGTGAAACAACCTCCTGGCTTTGAAAATGAAAAATTTCCTAATCATGTATATCGTTTGTCAAAAGCTCTTTATGGATTAAAACAAGCCCTTCGTGCTTGGTATGATAGATTAAAAGGCTTCTTGCTTCAACATAATTTTGAGATGGGAAATGTTGATAAAACTCTATTTACTCAAAATTCAAATGATCAATTTCTTGTGGTGCAAATTTATGTGGATGATATTATCTTTGGAGGATCCTCCCACTCTCTTGTGTTGCATTTTTCTGAGCTAATGTCCAGGGAATTCGAGATGAGTATGATGGTAGAGTTGACATACTTTCTTGGATTTCAAATCAAGCAAGCGAAAGACGGGATCTTCCTGCACCAATCCAAGTATACAAAGGAGCTACTAAAGAAATTCGATATGGGAGAAGGAAAGTCAGTATCTACTCCAATGAGCACAACAACAATTTTGGATCCTGACGAAAATGGTGTCGAGATGGACCAAAAGGAATACGAAGCATGATTGGATCACTTCAGATTTGATCGCTTCGAGGCCTGACATACATTTTGCAAGATGTTTGTGCGCTCGATTTCAAGCCTGTCCTCGAGAATCACATCGACAAGCAATTAAAAGAATTTTCAGGTATCTTCGCTCCACTTCTGAATTTGGCATTT
The DNA here is from genome assembly GCA_036346355.1 of Rhipidocladum racemiflorum. Lineage (NCBI taxonomy): Eukaryota > Viridiplantae > Streptophyta > Magnoliopsida > Poales > Poaceae > Rhipidocladum > Rhipidocladum racemiflorum. Next base: position 32,077,139 of record CM070571.1, read on the forward strand.
GGTATTCTTGTTCTTCTTCGCTTACACTCCTAGGATATTCTGATGCTGATTTTGCGGGGTGTAGATTAGATAGAAAGAGTACTTCTGGCACATGTCATTTTCTTGGCACTTCACTTGTTTCATGGTCTTCTAAGAAACAATCCTCGCTGCTCAATCTACTCTTTGAAGTCGAATACGTTGCAGCCGCTAGTTGTTGTTCACAAATTCTTTGAATCACTTCAACTCTTAAAGATTACGGCATTAACTTTAATAGTGTTCCACTTCTTTGTGATAATACTAGTGCAATTCACATCGCTAAAAATCCTGTTCAACATTCAAGGACTAAACACATTGATGTTCGATATCATTTTCTTAGAGATCATGTTGAAAAAGGAGCTATTGAACTGAAATTTGTTGATTCGGATGCTCAAATTGCTGATATTTTCACTAAGCCGCTTGATTCTTCTTGCTTTGCTTTCTTACGCGGCGAACTTGGGATCATTCATCCCCATGGGTTGATTTGAGGGGGAGTCTTGATTTTAACTCTTTCATTTGTGTTACTTGACTTTGGTTACTACAAGTGGTGTTTTTACTACTTTTGGTTACTACAAGGAGCTATTTTGACGTTACACTTAAGGAAAAATCCCCTGTTTTCATTGCATCATGTAGTACAAAGCTTTGTTGACTATTCTTGTGTATATAGTCAAATTAATGCTATCATTGCTTCACTTCTCACTAAAAGACTAAAAGACTAAAATAATTCAATTTGAGATGCTTTTCAAGAATATTTTGGCTCTTGTTCATTATGGTATTGTATTTGTGAAATAGGCTTAAAAGTTTCTTGTCATCTGTTGAAAGGCTAGAGCTGTTTAGAAACTATTGTTGAGTTTTTTTGTCGGACTTCAAATGATCATTATGAGTCTCAAGCAAAATCAGTGTTTTAATGATAAAAGCAAGTTGAAAAAGATGCAAGCAAAAGCTACTTGGCTAAACAAAAGTTTAGTACAATGTGCAGCTTCCTTGCCAGGGATTTACATGCAAAAGATGCAAGAAAAGGCTACTTGTCTAAACAAAAGTTCAGAACAATGTGAAGCCACTTGCCAATTTAAACTGAAAAAGATACAAGAAAGAACTACCTACTCATACACAAGTATGGGCTAGTGTGCAATTACTTGTCATCCCTTTTGATCAACAAAGAAAAATTGTCAAACTTGCTAAAAGAGAAAATGGAAATTCAAATGTTTTTGAAAAAGGTTTGAGACAAACATTAGTGAATTTGAAAGTCTCTCTCTGCTCATGATAGATTTCTTTTTAGCTTTGGCAAAATCAGTTTATGACATTTTACTTGTTTGCTCTAATTTGCTTATGCAATAACTATTCTATATGTTAGAGCCTCCATATTCTCACAATTTGCTTTCTCATTGGATAAATTGATACAAAATATGAAAACTCTCGTAAAAACTCTCCAAATGCTTTACTTTGATTATATACCTTGAATATACTTCAAAGCTTGAGATACTGCATTCATTAAGGGGGAGTTTTCAGATCTTGATGACTATTTTGTCAAAAAGGGGGAGAGCAAGTCAAGAAGAAGAAAAATAAAAAGAAAAGAGAAATTCAAACTGTTTGAGAATTTGGATTTACTTGGTCTTTACTTGGTCTTGGAATCTTTTTGGTCTCAAACTCTTATTTGGTATTTTTCTATACTCTTGTCAAATCTTATATTGTGTTTTGTCAAATTACTCATCAAGAAGGAGATTGAAGGATCATTGTTTTTGATCCATTTGATTTTGATGATGAGTATTTGAATATTCGAAAAGATTTGAACTTGGTTTGAAGATTTGAAAAGATCTGAATTGATTTGATTTTGGTTTCATTCTTTGAAAAGATTTGAAATCAATTTGTTATTTGAAAAAGTTTTGAAACCAGTTTGAAAATTCAAAAAGATTTATTTTTGGTTTCTTTATTTGAAAAAGATCTGAAACCTGTTTGTTTATTTGAAAAGATTCAGATTTGCAAAAGAGTTTGGTTTGATTTTTAATTATGTTTTTGGTTGATTTTATTTGATGCAATGTGCTCGTGTGAGTGGTTGCATGGATTAACTTGAGTCAAGTCGCGGACTTGGGCTCGGAAATAGTTTTTGTGTTTTTGTTCACGTGCAGGTGTTGCTTGAGGTCGAACGTGGTCGGTGATGGGACCGAGACTAGGTTCAGGGAGGAACTGAGGTCGTGAGGGTCGAGGGTGTCATGCGAGACGTTCGGACTAGAGAATAGTACACGTGAGATCGAGATCGTTGCAGCGTAGCGGCAGGTGGCCGTACGCGTGTATACGAATTTTTGTGCATGCAAGTGTGTGTGCATGCAAGTCAGTGTGTGTGCGTGCTGCATGTGTGTGTGTGCGTGGCGTGAATGTGATGTGAGTGTGTGTGTGTGTGCATGCATACAAATGCATGTGTTACGAATGCATTTAATGTGTTGCATGCGTGTGTGCGTGAGTGCATCGCCGTGTCGTGTGTGTGTGCGTGGCGTGAGTGTGCTGTGAGTGCGTGTGTGTGCACTGCCGTGTTGCATAGCAAGTCGGCCGGCGTGCAATGAAGGCTGACCAAGTCGGTTAAATTGCCGTGTCCGAAGAAGCCAGCAATCCGAGTCTGCGTGAAGACGCTGGGAAGAATAGAAAAAAGATTCCTAAGTCCAAACAGATTTTGGACAGATTTTTGGGTGACTCTTGTCCTTTAAATAGGGGTTCTAGGGGCTTAGAATCCATTAATCCAATCCCAACCAAAGAACAAGAGGCACAAGGTGCAAGAAGAGCTTGTGTGCTCCATTTAGTGTTTAAATTTTTTTTTCTAATCTTTGGAGATTAGAAGATTTTTGTGTCATCATGTGGAAGATGGCTTTGGAATAAAGAAGAAAAGGTTATACAATTCTTTTATCCTTTTTGCTTTGATTCTTAATTAGAAAATTTGTTCTTCTTTTGTTAGAACTAGTTTTTATTTATGTTCGATTTGTCTCGCTAATTAATCTAGGGTTTTGATTTCTACGATATTAGATATTCTTCCGCTATTTAGGGGTCTTTAATTTTCCGAAAGAAATAGTTGAATTTTATTCGGCATCTATTCACCCCCCCCTCTAGTTGCCTACTCGGTCCTACACGCGGGGTCGACGGCCGGGAGATCGGCGCCAACCGAGAGGACCTCGGTACTCGGCGGTTCCCCCCCGCTTGGTAGCTGGTCCGGTCCGCCGGCCATGGTCAGGCTCGGCTCCATGGCGAGCGGAGCCGCCGGATCGTCCTCGCCAGAACGACCCTCGTCCGGGTTGGAGTCTCCCAATGCCGAGCCGGCGTTGGTGTCCGATGGAGTGCCGCGAGCTCGGTGGGGGTCCTCCGCGATCTCCTGAAGTGTCTCAGTGATGATGTCGCTAGCACCGGCGGAGTCTTCGCGGAGATCCTCGGCAGCACGCTCGTCACCGCCGAGCTCCGCTGTGTCGTCGTCCAGCTTGATTATGATGTGGGGGACGCCGTCCCTCGCAGCCCGAGCATCGGCGGCAGCGATCTTTCTTCGTGTTTCCTCTTCAGGAGACACAACCTCTGGGGCTCGGGCCCCTGCGGCCGCGGTTCCCCCATCCTCGACCGCGTCGCCCACCACGGCCTCGGCAGCTCGGGCGAGCTCTCTCTCTCTAACGCGAGGTCAAGAATGTTGTCAGCCATAGTTTCGAAGTCCCATACCTCCGTACCGGCTGCCAACTCACTATAGACGATGTGGGGTTAGTGTGGCGCCGGGGGAGGACGGAGATGAACAAGGTTGAGATGAGAAGCTAACCTCGCGCGGCGTCTTCCATTTGGGTGCGGGCGCGGACGATGAGGGCGGCCATGTCTTCACGCGCCTTGTCGGCCCTTGCGACCGCAGGATCAACCTCCTCCAAACCGACCTCGGAAACGGTCGGCGTTGGGCGCAGTTGGCGCACGGCGGGCGACCTACGGGGCCTCGGGGCTAGCGGGGTGGGGTCCAGTTCCTCCTCCTCCTCCTCCTCGGCCCGTGGAGCCAAGCTCGATCTCACCTGCGCGAGTTCTGCCTGGAGGGCCGCGATTTGGCCCTCTAGCTCCTTCTTCCGCGCAGGGCTGGCCGCGGCTGCGGCCTCCTTCTTCGCCCGCTCGGCGAGCTGGCACAAACGAGCCATCAGCTCGGGGTTTTTCCTGGTGTATTCATCCATCCACAATTTTAACTCGCTCACCTCCCACCGGTCGGCGTACTCCAGATGTCGGCGGGGTGAACGATCGCCCGAGCTAGGGCGCCTGCTCAAGCGCCTAGGCGGAGACGGCGTGGCCGAGGGGGATCGGTCGCGATGCTTGCGGCCCGCCAGTTTCTTGGTCTTACGACCTCGCCCTCCGGCGCTCGCTCCTCCCAGCTGCGATGCCAGCTGGGCCACGGCGACCTCAAGGGCAACCTTCTCCTGCCAAGAAGAGCTCGAATAAGGTCGGGAAACCCCGGGGAGACCCGGTCCAGATAGAACTTCTAAAGAGAGTCCGAGTCGAAGGCTTACCGCTTCGGTCCGGTTGAGGACTTTGTTTGGGATCTGGCGGCCCTCTATGATCTCCTTGCCCTTGGGGGTGCCAAACATCTCGGACACCCTCACGTCCACCCAGTCCTCTGGCGGAGCTGCGTACCAACCAAGAGGAGGCGGTAAGAGCGGGTATCTTCTGTTTTGAGGAGAAAGTCGAGGGCGATGGTATACCTGAGCGCGACTCCCGTGTAAGGTCCTGCCACCCCTCGACCCTGAAGAAGGGGTGCACCCTCCTCCTGAGGGGTGACACCCTGTTTCTGACGAAATCCTGGGCGATGTCCCGTCCCGTCAGCCCCGAGCAGGTGAGCTCGTTGATCAGTATGAGCACCTTCTCCTCCTCAGGTTGCACGGACGGTCGGGGTGTCTCGACAGCACGGGCTCTAGCGCTAGTGTAAGAAAGCGAGCTGCCTTCTACCTTCCTCAGGTAGAACCAGGAGTCGGCCCACCCCGACACCGAGTCCTTGAGCGTAAAGCTCGGGTACTCGTACGGACGGGTAGGCCGGAGGCGGAAGTAGAGGCAACCGGCCGACGAGGGCGTGCCGGTGCGCGAGAGGGAATAGAAATGGAAGAAGAGGCTGGGAGTAGGCTCGACACCCACGTACCCTTCGCAGAGATGGGCGAAGATGGCCATGATAAGGATGGAATTGGGGTGGAGGTGAGTGATCTCGCACTCGCAGAAGGAGAGAACGGACTCGATGAACTCTCTTTCGGGCGTCTGGAGCCCGTTCATAGCGTAAAGCTCGCAGGAGACTATCTCCCCTTCCTCCAGCTGCGGGCTCTCCTCGGCACCAGGGGCTCTCCATGTGCCGGCATCGAGATACTTCGCCCGTTGAAGGATCTCTAGCTTTTGCCTATCGAGTTTGCTGGCGCCGAACCTTGCCATTGGGATGAGGAAGGCGATCGAGGGGAGAGACGAGCGCACGAGGTCAGATGGAGCGAGCGTTGGAGCAAGAGGTGTTGGAGGCGTTTTTTTTGGAAGATCGTACGGATCAATGGTTCCCTCAGGTGTTTAAAATCTCTGCGCAAACAAGAAAGTGAAAGGACTTCCCCCCGTCATGGTCAAGGAAGCCCTAAAGGCGCAGAGGGCAGTTGAGGCGTTCGCCACCCAGGGAACGACACGTGGGCACGCGAATCGAAACTGTCCTACCGAGAGACAGTTCCCCAGGGGGGCGGTTCGTACTACCCGAGTAAAAGCTTCCTGGAGAAGGAACCGTTGAGGGGGGACCCACATCCGTCCGCCCGAAGCACGACGGATTGGGCCAAAAGCTCGTTCCCGGAGATCATTTTTAGCTCGGTGGTCGCGGCAGCTGTTCGTCGCAACAAATCCGACGTGCACATAGGACAGTAGGCCCAAGGGGAAAGCCTTTTTAGGCCTTTTTCCACTTGAACCTCGGGGGTTAGCTGTCGGGGGTTGGATAATCCCCATAAATTACCTCGGGTGCCACGAACAACCGAGCTCGCTCCCACCGAGCCACCAGGAGGTCGTTCCCAAGGACGACCTAGTCAGGGCCTATGGAGGTTGCGTAGTCTGGCCGATTGCGAGCTCGTGCTCGCGTAAGGCAGCCGAGCTCGGAGCTAGCTATTAGTCGACCTGTCGTGATCTTGAGGTCGGTGGAAGTAACTACCGACGGCGTAACCTCCGTCAGTTTGTTGCGTCCTCCATGGGAGCGTGGCGGGATTGTAGGATCTGTTAGTTACCATGTTGGACGTGGTCGAACGTGCGAATAGTGGATCTTAGCGAGTTACGGTCCTTTGTAAGCTATAAAGTGTCCCCGCCGTGAGGGGGGGAAAGACACTGAATATACACGAGCTGGAGTAGGGCTATTATCTCCCTCTTGAGAGGCCCGAACCAGGGTAAAAACAATGTGTCATCGTCCAGTCTGGTCTAGTGAGTGATACCTCCGAGTGACCCTGCACGTGAGAAGGGGTCGCGGTTGGTCCCTTCACCAACAAGTAAGCTCGGCGGGGGCCCGCTCCCCAATCGTCGACAGTAGCATTTTAAACCCATGGGTTTTCGGGTTTGGGTACCCGATAAGGTCACACGATGGGTGTGGGTATCAGTTTATACCCATGGGTATCCTATGACAAACGGGCCCCACTTTTTATAATTTATATATATTAGAAAATCAAAATCCTAACTCACTAATTTACCGCCACAATCTTCTCGCTTCCTTCGAAATCCCTTGCCGCAATCCCTCGCGCACCCCTCTCTCGGTAGTCGGCTCTCCCTTCCGCCACCGCCTCCGCCTCTCCCTTTGGCCCCATCCTCCACCCTCTTCACCTCCTCGCTCCCATAGCCCCCATCACCCCCACCTTGGTGGCTCAGCTCCCTCTGGCTCCCTCCATTGGGGTCGGCCATCCGCATGGCGGTGCTACCGGTGGGAGGGCCGATCCTACCGTCGTGTCTGCATGACTACGTGGCGTTGATGGGTCACTCCCTTCCCTCTCCAACCAGGTATGGTTGCCCTCTCCACTTCTCCTTCCCCGATTTCACCTTCGGTTGCGTCATGCCCTCCCCCTCCAGTGGCTAAGGTGACTACGGCCAAGCATATTTGTTTGTTGCTATAGATACCCATTGGGTATCAGGATCCCTAGATATAAATATATATTAGTGTGTTTATTTTATGGTCCAGTTGTAAAAGACGAAGCTGTTGGAGTAACCATCGCTAGTGGTGTTAGTTGATGATATGAACAAATTTTGAAAATAGTTTAGAAGATAGACTATTATACATGTCTTGCCGTTCGAATGTCCCTTTCCATTCTATCCACACACACCGACAAACGTTTTGGTTCGCAGCAACGTCAGCTGCTCTCTCTCTCTCTCTCTCGTTTTGGTTCGCAGCAACGTCAGCTGCTCTCTCTCTCTCTCTCTCTCTCTCTTGGTTCGCAGCAACGTCAGCTGCTCTCTCTCTCTCTCTCTCTCTCTCTCTCTCTTTCTCTGGAGAGTAATCTCAGCTTGCTTGCAGTTCACATCGACCAATGAGAACTTTCGGTGGTAACTGGAGACACGGGAGAGACGCCGCACGCTACCTGCTGGAGCATGTAGTGCAGGAACGGGCCCAGATCGATTGAAGATCCTGGTCCTGACGTTTAACAATTCACACCTTTTTTTTTTTTTTTGAACAACAACTCACACCTCTACGGCTCTACCAATGGAGTCTACCTAGTATTGTTCATCTTAGCAGAGTCCACTCGGTCGAGAAGGCCTAGCTAGATAAGTGTCTCTCTATTCTTTACTGGACAGGCCCAACTAGCAGCAAGCTAGAGCCATTTCTGGAGGCATAGTAGGCCGTCCCAGTTCATCGAGTCACAGGTTTTTGGTTCAGGTCGCTCACAGAGATAGTAGGCCGTCCCAGTTCATCGAGTCACAGGTTTTTGGTTCAGATCGCTCACAGATTGGGTGGCTGTTTCAGGGCTGATCCTTAATTCTTAATTAATCCTAGCGTGATACTAAATAAACCAAGAGCCACTTGTGGCCCGGTCTACATGCATGTATCAATGGGTCCTCAACTTGGCCTTTCGTCAGATCAAAAGGTCACCGGCCGGAGCAGCGTCGCCTGCCTCACCGGAATGACGAGAGAACGACGGCGCAGCTCTCCTCTCAGACGGCGACTTGGAATCAATGCCTCGGCACATCCATCCAGAACGCGCAGCTTTTGCGAGGAGAAACTGCTGCAAACCAGACAGGGCGCTACTGGCTGGTATGCCGTAGCATTCGTAGTGCGAACGACCCGCGCTGAAAGAGACCGGCAGGTCGGCTCACGTCACGTGTAACCTGCTCCTCTTGCCACAGAGGAGATATAGTATTCAAAGAGAGAGCGAAAGCCAGACCTTAGGGTTAGGGGCCGACCTGAATCAGGAAAGAATGATAAAAATAAATCAAGGACAAACGGTGCTCAGGTTTTGGTGAACTGAGGTCACGGTTGTGGGCAGCATGCAGCCGCCCAGGTTCTATCCCTCTCTGTGTGCCGTACATCATGATGTAAACAGTGCTGCAGGTTCATGCATTGAACAGGTTAGATAAGTGATCATGAGAGGGACAATGGCTAGCTAAAGATAAGGGGCCTGACAAAAAGGATATATTTATATCTGTCTTAGGAATGTGATGTTTCTTAGGTTGTATCCGTTAGAGATACTAGGAAAATACGCGCGGCGCACGCCGCGCGCGTGAACGAAAAACGAATTTGTGTTTTTTTCGGAGAAAAAACGGACTATGGAAACATTTTCCCCGGGGAAAACGAGGAAAAACGGGATACGAAAACATGTTTTCCTGGGAAAACGAAAAAGTTTTTTTCGGAGAAAAAACGGACTCTCCGAGTTATAATGGAGGTATGATTCCCCAGGATCTGAAGTAAAATCGGACTACGAAAACATTTTTTCGGCAAAAACAGAGAAATGATGAACAAAAAACGCATTTACGTTTTTTTTGAGAAAAAATGGACCACGAAAAAGTTTTCCCCGGGGACTCGATAAAAAATGGATAACGAAAACAAATTTCTTTTTTGAGAAAAAACGGACAACGAAAATATTTTTCCCATGCTCCGGAGGAAAAACGGACAACGAAAAATATTTTTTCGGGCAAAACGGAGAAAGGACTTGAATCTTTTTTTTTTTTGAGAAAAAACGGACAACGAAAATATTCTCCCCATGCTGTGGAGGAAAAACGTACCACAAAACATTTTTTCCGGGTAAAACGGAGAACTTCGGAGAAAAAACGGACAACGAAAATATTTTTTGCGGGCAAAACGGGGAAATGACTTGAATTATTTTTCCCATACTCTGGAGAAAAAACAGACAACGAAAACATTTTTTCCGGGCAAAACGGAGAGAGAGGACTTGAATCCATTTTTTTTTTAGAAAAACGGACAACGAAAACATTTTTCCCATGCTCCGGAGGAAAAAGGGACCACGAAAGCATTTTTTCCGGGTAAAACGGAGAACTCCGGAGAAAAAACGGACAACGAAAACATTTTTTCCGAGCAAAACAGAGAAAGGACTTGAATCCATTTTTTTTTTAGAAAAAAACAAACAACGAAAACATTTTTTCCATGCTCCGGAGGAAAGACGGACCACAAAAACATTTTTTCCTGGTAAAACGGAAAAAGGACTTGAATGTAAAGTGTGAGGACCTATTTGTTAATTTTTTGGACCTGTTCGCTATCTCGAAAAATTAGAAAAGGGCTCATTCGCGATTCGTATTTAACGGGAGCCTCTTTCCGTAAAATGGCGAACGGGGGACCTAAACGCGAACCGAAAAAGTTAATCTTCCCCTCACAGAAAATCATGGAGGACCTATTTGTAAATTCACAGAGGTCTATCCGTAATTTTGAAAAAATAGAGGGTTTTTTTTAGAAAATCCTAGGGTGCCAGGTGGACACCCTGCCGATCCTGGGAACCTCCCGAATACAATAGGGTTATAATGGCTCAGCGGTAATCATAACTATTATTATATTTGTATATATTTATGATTAATTATATTGTTTCTTAAATAATACCATTATTATTTATTAGTAAGTATGTGACTTGTTTGTGTGTGTGTGTCTATATATATATATATATATATATATATATATATATATATATATATATATATATATATATATATATATATATATATATATATATATATATATATATATATATATATATATATATATAGACACACACACACATATGATTTTATGATGATTATTCTAACGTAATCTCTAGTCGATAAACATATGAGGATACATATGAATGGACTAGCATATGTATTGGTTGATGACCATATTTCACGGTTTATGGATATAGAGATATCAAACCAATAGTATGGACACATGTTAGAGAACATGGAGTTAGATTGACCCACTTTGGGACACTACGAGAACATTGTAATTTTATTATCATCACTTGATCTTATATACGATATGTGTATGCTTCGGCGTCGCCCCTCCCCTCCCAGCCGGCACCTCTCCCCTCCCCTCTCCCCTTGTGGTAAGTGCAGGTGATGATTTCTAGGTTTTTAGATGAACTTTTGTGGTGCAAAATCAGAGCAATCTTTTGCATTGTTGGATTACGTGGATATTTTCTGACATTGTGATACCATTGATCCAGACATACCTTTATGTTACAGAAAGGGAGTCAATGAAATATGATGTTTTATTATTACCCGAATATCAGTTTAGAGGAACTTAACTAGCAATGCTATTTCTATGTTAAATGGGCAAAACTTCAGGATTTTGTGTGGTACATCTAGGAGAGCAATAAAACATTTGCACTATTCTTCAAGAGTGAGATTTCTTCCAAAAGCAAAGGATATGAGACCATTAATCAATCTCAAAGTTCAATCAACAGATGACATTCTCAATAAGTGTCATTTAATTATTAAAAAAAAAGTAAAGGATGAGAATCCAGAGATGTTTGGTTCTTCTATTTTTTATTACAATAGTGTTCACCAAACTCTTTCCAGTTTTATTTCTTCAGTAAGCAGTCAGTTGAAGGAGAAGCTTAAGATATATATATTGTGGTTGCTGATGTCCTGAAAGCGTTTGATTGTATTCGTCATGATATGGTACTGAAAATTATGGATGATGTTCTGAAATGTGATGAATATGTCCTAAGGAAATGTGCAAAAGTAGTATGCAATAGGTCTAAGAATGCCATTTATTGCTTTGATTCAAAGTGTCTTAAAATGTAGCCATGTAGGTCCAAGAAATATCTCACCTAATGTGTACCAAGATTTAGCACCAATGCTTTGGTGGCAAATGGGATTAACCAATACTTTCTGGCTTCCATAAAGGATTGCCTTGTTTACATTTTGAAATTTGGTGTTAGATAGTTGGCTTTAAGACCCTCTATTATGAAGATAGGATGGCATGGTATGGTTAGATAATTGTGCACTTCCGATTCATACATTTTACTACCGCCCGGAGTTGCTTTAGTTGAAAAGTAATAGAGTTGTTTCAGGGTTTAATCGTCATTGTATTAATTAAAGTTGTGATTAATCGTTTGGTTAGTAAGTTGTATTTATTATGATTTCTGTGTTCAGGGGAAGTGGCCTCTTCTTCGCGCGCCACTCCACTTCCTGCGGGTAAAGGCAAGTACATCGGGTTATGTCTGCAAATGTTGCAAGTGAACTGTGATGAATGTTAATTAGTTGCCTAATTGTTACCTGTACTTTTATGTTGATATAAATAGTCATATATGCTTCACAACTTATATATATACAGTCACTTCTTTTTCGGCATCATGTGTGTCATAATTGTTCCTTGGTGCATTTCCTAAGTCCAGATTACTAGACAACAATCGCATGTGTTGTGACTGGATATCCAAATTTTATTATGAGACATGTTAGATGCTATGATATTAACAACTTCGATCATGGATAAGGATATTTTGTCATATCTACCATTTATTTTCTGAAACTTCTGACACTATATATGCATATTTGGGAATTAGTCACTTGATGCTTGTCCACAGTGTATTTTATTTAAGCCTGGTTATGCTATTGTTGGAAGTGAATGAAGGTTGCATTTCATTCATATCAATTGCATCGGTTGCATTCATGTCTTGCATGAGACAAAGGCCAGGTCGGTGAGAAAGTCATAACTAGTCCGGTGAGGTCGGTGAGAAAGTTATGACTAATCCGGAGCGCCACTAGGAAGACCTACCTCGTAGTCTATCGGTTGCATTCATGTCTTGCATGACACAAAGGCTAGGTCGGTGAGAAAGTCATAACTAGTCTGGTGAGGTCGATGAGAAAGTTATGACTAATCCGGAGCGCCACTAGGAAGACCTACCTCATAGTCTATCGGTTGCATTCATGTCCCTTATGAGAGAAAGGCCAGGTCGGTGAGAAAGTTATGACTAATCCGGAGCGCCACTAGGAGGCATTAAGAGTAGGCCTGTCGGGGATTGGGTAATTCTCATAACTACCATAATGCCACGGCAGTCAGGGCTCGCTCTGACCTTGCGTACCTCGAACAGTCATTCCTGAGGATGGCCCAAGAAAGGTCAAGCGTCGTTGCCCGACTTGCCCGTTCGATGCAAGCTTCTTGCTCGTTTGGTACGAGCTCGTTGCCCGGCTAAGTGCCCAAGCGCGTAGCTCGGACGTGCTTGCTCGGGTTGGGGCCAAATTAGCTCGACCCCTGTTCGTGCTCGGGCTGCGTGGTCGTACGGTTGTAGCTAACGGTTGCAACAGAATGGTGATAATTGCGCCACCCCGAAGGGCCGTTGCGCCCACGACGAGGACGTGGCATGAATATAGGATTCGGTTATGACCACCTCGGACACGGTCAGACGTTCGTGGCGCGGGCCGTAACCGACAAGATACCCTTGTAAATTATAAATACCTCCCAGACATTGGGGAGAAGGGACACGCAGAATATACATACACAATACACATGACACTGGAGTAGGGTTATTATCTCCCTCGTGAGAGGCCCGAACCATGATAAATCCCTGTGTCGTTCTTTGAGTGTGCTTGATTCGGTAAAACCGGGCATCCTTCGGAAGCAGTCCTTCACGTGAGAAGGGGACAGAGTTGATCCCCCAATCAACTAAGTAAGCTCGTTGGGGGCCTGCTCTCCAACCGTCGACAAGGCCCCTCCACGGGATGGAAGGGAATGAGAGGGTGCACGTCGACGGGCATGCACTCATTATACCGGTATAATTGATGAAAAGGGTGCATGAGCATAAACGTATTCATCATTTCATTGCATCGCATTGCTAACGAGAGTCTACTAAGCGATGTGGAAGAAGAAAAAGAAATAAAAAGGGGTTAAGACGTTGAATTGTGGTCTCAAGAAAAAAATGAGTAAGGATCGTGATATAACCGGTTTTATTTCTTTCCATTTCTACTTGCTAAATTCAGTTAAGAGTTGTGAGTATGTTACTACTTCAGAAATTCTATTTGGCTAACCTTTATTCCTTTGGTGTACTTGCTAAGTCTTCGACTCACACTTGTTGTTTATTGTTTGTAGGTACTGTGGGATGTCTGAGATAGGGGCCCCGCAAGTGGGGCCTATACCCGACTGGGCTAGATGGGCAGAGTAGTAGGCCCAAAGCCCAGTAGCGCCACGACGGGCCCGGAGGAGGTTTTCGACTTGTTCCCCAAGACAACTCCTGATCCTTCGGGGAAGCTTCGCACCACGTCCAACGACCCGCCAAAGGCGAAGCATGCAGCCTGACATTCGCAGAGCCTGTAGGCGCCGAAACCTGACGGAGTGGCAGACGTGGGTCGGGGAAAGCATAACCACCTCTCCAAGACGTAGTGCGCCAGAGCCAATAAGGACAAAGTACATGTCGGCCAGGCCACCATGTTCAGGGCCCGGTGGCGCCCATCTGCCATGTACCCTCCCCCCGGTATATAAGGGGAGGAGGGAGAAACAAGAGAAAAAAGAAGGAGAGAAAAAAAGGAAGCTCATATATCCAAGAACACAGGACTAGGGTATTATCTCCTCCGAGAGAGCCCGAACCTGTCTAAAACAGATTGCCCTCGCATCCTGTATTACCATCAAGTTTAGATCCCGCACAAATCCCCTAGAATCACAAATTTCATTGCCGGCGAAACCGATCGTCGACAGTTGGCGCGCCAGGTAGGGGCTTGTGTCAAGATCTTCATCAAGCTTGATGGCTACGACGAGCGAAGCCTCCACAGCCTTCTTCCCGGGCCAGGCCTTCCATTTCGGAAGCCTGACCTTCACCTCCAACGACCTCGGGAGTCTTTCCCTCTCTAAGGGAACCGTGCTGCAGCGCGTCGAGGTTTCCAGCGAGCCATCGTCACGACTTCCGCGCCGTTCGGAGGGTCCCCCTGTCTCGTGCTCTAAAGCGCCGAGTGGGGAACCGAAGGCCCGTTCCGGCCTGGGAGTCGGACTCGGGGACGCCGAGGTACGAATGGTGGGGGTTCTCGGCACCTCCGAGCGCCTGGATTCATCTTCTCCAAGCTCACCCAGCTCAGTGGCCGAGTCAGGAGAAAGCCTAGAGAGCTGCTGGAATTTCCGTAGAGTCTGCGTAATCGAGGGCTCGCGGGCGGATTCGCAGCAGCGCCTCGACACCTCGGCCGCCGCCGACTTGGAAGGTGGCCGGGCAACGGAGCCTGACGCGCGGGCGCGTAATCTCCGGGATCGCGCCCGGGCTGTCAATGAAGACATTCTGCAAGCTAAGATGGGGGACCAAGCTGTTTTTCGTACTCGCAGCCAATATTGTCGCCTCAAGACACTCCCGACACCCCGACCCTATCTTTGAGGCGGGTGATCCAGTCGCCCCGATCTTGGCCCAAGTAAAGGCCATGGTGACGGCGGCAGCGATCCAGCAGGCCCAGACCGACCAACCGGCAAAGGAGCTGTCACGTGGTCCGGAAAGGACCCAGACGGCCAGCAGCCGATCAGGACGGGAAGCCCGCCAGACACATCATGTTTCGCCCCGCGGAGATGACCTGCGACACAGCATCAACCGCGACCTCCGTACAGACCTCGACGCCAGGCGCCGCGACCGAGAAAGGGAGGAACAACGCCGTCAAGCCGACGAATATGAACGCTACGGCATTCTTCCGCGAGATCGTGAAGTACGCCAAGCGCGATCCTCTCCGCGTCGATCACCACCCGGGGGGTGTCGTGGGGTCATTGAGGGGATTCGCGCGTTTACCCCTCACCTACGCCGAGTGGTCTGGCCTGATGGATTTAATCCTAAAGGCATCACTAGGTTTGACGGTGAGAGGGACCCGGAGGCTTGGCTACAGGTCTATGCTCTGCGATCGAGGGCACTGGGGATCAAGGTAATGGCAAACTACTTACCGGTTACCCTCTCGCCTGCCCAAGCATGGCTCACCGGACTTCCAAATGAACTTTATAGGTTCCCGGGAGATCTGTGTGAGCAGTTCATTTCAAATTTCCAAGGCACTTACGAGCGCCAGGCACCCTTGGGACCTCAGACACCTGCACCAAAGGAGGAACGAACCCCTCCGGGAGTTCGTCAAGCGCTTCATGCATAGGAAAAGCACCGTTCGGGACGTCACTGATGCGATCGTGATAGCTGCCTTCCAGAAGGGAGTCAGCGACCCCGACCTCATCAAGAAGATGTCCCGGAAGCCACCAACGTCGGTCCGGGAGCTGTTCGCCCTAGCGGACCGTTACGCTTCAGCCTCTGAAGCTCTGGCGGAACGGCGTGACGAGGGGAAGGTTCAGGCTGAACCCCCCAGCGGAAGGAAAAGAAGTGCAAGGGTGAAGAGCTGGTGGCAGTTGCTGCACCAATTCACCCTCGCACCCTCAAGGAGGATGGATATGATAAAGTTATGAACTCACTTTGCCCTTTCCATCCGAAGGGGAGACATGCCGCCAAGGACTGCTTCACCCTAAAGAGGTTCGCCCGCGAGAGCAAGAAGCAGGCCGGACAAGGCCCGAGTGGACACGCCGCCAACAAGCCACTTCCCCCCGAAGCCGAAGAGGACTATCAGGAAGCCGATCTCGAGCTCAACTACATATTCGGGGGTTCAGCTGCATATGAGTCCAAGCGGAAGCAAAAGCTCACCGCCCGGGACATCTACGCAGTGCAGCCGGAGACGCCCCAATATGTACGCTGGTCCGAGGTCGCGATAACCTACGACCGCTCAGATCACCCAGATCATGTCCCGTTCCCCGGTAGATATCCCCTTGTCTTGGCGCCCGTCGTCCGCGGCATCAAGCTCAAGAGGGTATTGATCGACGGCGGGAGCGGGCTCAATGTCCTCTTTGTCAAAACCCTCGACGATATGGGAATTCCTCGGACGGAGCTGAAGCGCGGATCGTCGCCTTTCCACGGTGTCATACCTGGAACTTCAGCGACACCACTCGGACAAATCACTCTGCTGGTCACTTTCGGCGCGAGGGAGAATTACCGGACAAAGAACCTTGGCTTCGAGGTGGCGGATTTCGCGACAAACAGATCATGCCATCTTGGGAGACTACCGCCAAGTTCATGGCAGTACCCCACTACACATACTTGACATTGAAGATGCCGGGGCCGAGTGGTATTATCACTCTACGCGGTGACATGAGGCAGTCTTTTTCCTGTGACAAGGAAAGCTGCGAGATGGCCGAATCCCTGGAAGCGCGAGCGGGTCGGGAGGGGATCCGGCGAGAAGCGGATTCCGAGAAGCCGGAAGGTAGCGTCCCCACCCGCAAAGCGCGAAACCCCGGGATCGGCCCCGAAGAAGGTACCAAAAGAATCCCCCTCGACCCGTCCGATCCGTCGCGGACCGCCTCGATCGGGACAGGGCTCGGGGACAAATAGGAGGACGCGCTCGTCAATTTCCTGCGGGCGAATAAAGACGTCTTCGCTTGGAAGCCGTCGGACATGCCCAGAGTTCCCAGGGAGGTGATCGAGCACGCATTAAATGTAGACCAATCGGCCAGGCCAGTCAAGCAAAGGCTGCGGCGATTCGCCCAAGACCGCCGACAAGCCATCAGGGAGGAGATTACAAAGCTGCTATCCGCAGGCTTCATCAAAGAAGTGTATCATCCCGACTGGTTGGCAAACCCTGTACTTGTCCAGAAGAAAAATAAAAGCTGGCGCATGTGTGTTGATTACACTGACCTCAACAAGACCTGTCCGAAAGATCCCTTTGGTATCCCCCGTATTGATCAGGTGGTAGACTCCACTGCTGGATCCCAACTACTTAGTTTTCTGGACGCCTACTCAGGCTATCATCAAATCCGGCTTCGAGAGGAGGATTGCGAGAAGACCTCGTTTATCACCCCGTTCGGAGCGTATTGCTACATCACCATGCCATTTGGGCTGAAGAATGCTGGCGCGACTTATCAGCGCGCGATACAGCGGTGTTTTCATCATCAGCTTGGACGCAATGTGGAAGCTTATGTGGATGATGTAGTGGTCAAAACCAAGGCAGAAGACAGCCTCATCTCCGATCTGGCCGAGACGTTCAAGAGTCTAAGGGCGTTCCGGATGAGGTTGAACCCTGAGAAGTGTGTTTTCGGAGTTTCCTCCGGGAAACTACTCGGATTCATTGTCTCTCATCGCGGGATCGAGCCAAATCCGGAGAAAATCGGGGCCATCATGAGGATGGCGCCACCTGCCAGCCAGAAAGATGTTCAAAAACTCACTGGCTGCATGGTAGCGCTTGGCAGATTTATCTCCCGGTTGGGGGTTCAGGGGATGCCCTTCTTTAAGCTCCTCAAGAAGCAGGACCGTTTTGAATGGACGGCGGAGGCACAGCGAGCCTTTGAAGAGCTCAAGGAGTTCCTCTCCACCCCTCCAATTCTAGTCTCGCCGGTGCCAGGTGAACCCCTCCTGCTCTACATAGCGGCGACAACTCATGTAGTCAGCGCCGTGATAGTTGTGGAGCGGGAAGAATCTGGACACCGCTATGGCGTGCAACGCCCGGTTTATTTTGTCAGCGAAGTGCTGGGCGAATCCAAGACGCGATATCCTCAAATCCAGAAGCTGTTGTACGCCATTCTGATCTCGTCGTGGAAGCTGAAGCATTACTTTCAAGGACATTCGATTTCAGTAGTGACTTCTTTCCCCGTGGGAGAGGTCCTCCATAATCGAGAAGCTACTGGAAGAATTTCAAAGTGGGCAGCCGAGCTTGGAGCTTTCGACGTCTCGTTCAAGCCGCGCACCGCCGTCAAGTCCCAGGCTTTGGCCGACTTTACGGCCGAGTGGACCGAATCCCAGGCCCCCCGCACGGAAGAAGAGCCAGAATATTGGACCATGTACTTCGATGGATCTCTCATGCTCGGAGGAGCGGGGGCGGGAATCCTCCTTGTCTTGCCTAAGGGCGACAGGTTGAAGTATGTCCTTCGGATTCACTTCCCGGCCTCGAACAATGCCGCGGAGTACGAGGCTCTCATTCATGGGCTCCGTATCGCCACATCACTCGGAATCCGACGGCTGGCGGTTCGGGGCGACTCCCAGTTGGTGGTGAGCCAAGTACAGAAGGACTGGTCGTGCGTGGATCAGACTATGACGGCATACTGCCAGCAAGTCCAAGAATTGGAAGGCAAGTTTGACGGTCTGGAGCTGGTTCATGTCCTCCGCCGCAATAATGAGGCAGCCGACGAGTTGGCTAAAATGGGAGCCACTCGGGCGGATGTCCCGAGTGGCATCTTCGTCCAGGATCTTCACGAGCCAACCGTTACGAAACGACAAGGGCCGAGTAAGGATCCTGGGACCGGATTCTTGCTCATCGATCCCGACTGGACTGCCCCGTACCTTGATTATCTCCTGAAGGACAAACTTCCAGAAGCGACCACTCTGGCAGAGCGCGTCTCCCGACAAGCCAAGTCTTATGTGGTGGTGGGCGACGAGCTCTTCCGGAAAAGCGCCTCAGGTGTCCTCAGGCGGTGCATTTCGGGACAAGTGGGAAGAGAGCTACTCCAAGAGATTCACTCGGGAATGTGTGGCCATCACGCGGCGTCAAGCGCCTTGGTTGGGAAAGCCTACCGACAGGGCTTCTTCTGGCCAACGGCAGTAACGGATGCTAAAGAGATCGTTCGAACCTGCGAGGGCTGCCAGTTCTATGCAAGGCAGACACACTTGCCGGCGCGGGAGCTGCAAACTATCCCCATCTCTTGGCCCTTCGCAGTCTGGGGCCTCGATTTAATGGGCCCGCTCAAGAAGGCTCAAGGTGGTTTCGCCTACCTCTTCGTAGCTATTGACAAGTTCACCAAGTGGATCGAAGCCAAACCAGTCGCCACTATCACTGCGGTTAAGGCCAAGGAGTTCTTCCAGGATATCGTGGTCAGATTCGGAGTGCCCAACCAGATCATCACGGATAACGGCACCCAATTCAGGAGTGAAGAATTCCAAGAGTGGTGCGAAGGCGTCGGGATCAAGATCTGCTTCGCCTTAGTGGCTCACCCACAAAGCAATGGGCAGGTCGAGCAGGATAACGGTCTGGTCCTCCAAGGCCTTAAGGCCAGGATCTTCGACCGCCTCAAACCATACGCTGCCCGATGGGTGAAGGAGTTACCGTCGGTACTCTGGGGACTCAGAACCACTCCCGGTAGAACACGGCCAAACACCCTTTTTTTTCTGGTCTATGGTGCAGAGGTGGTTCTGCCGACCGAACTAGGGTTCGAATCCACGAGGGTTCGGAACTACGACGAAGCCGAGTCCGAGGGAAGCCGAATGGTGGAGCTTGATCAACTCGAGGAGGCTTGGAACGTTGCAGCCATCCAGTCGGCTAAGTACCTCCAAGGACTTCGGCGCTACCACTCTCGCAATGTCAGAAGTAGAACCTTTTCAGAAGGAGATCTGGTCCTGAGAAGGAATCAGAAAAGCGAGCACAAGCTCTCTCCAATTTGGGAAGGTCCGTACATTGTGCAGAAGACGGTCCGGCCGGGTGCTTATCGACTTAGACGTGAAGACGGCGAGATTCTGGCGAATACTTGGAACGCCGAACAGCTTCGTCGCTTCTACGCATAAGTTATGTACCCGACTCTCACATGCTGAATAAAATGGTGATCCATTTTATTTTCTGAAGCCCTACTGTGTAATGCTAGTCCCGAGTGGTTATCACCTGACTGGTCTAGCACCTAATCCTGGACGCGCCGGTACAAAGCGCACGGAAACAAAAATCGCTATGAGCACAAAACTCCGGCGGTTTATACCAGCGCGCATAACGGAAAGGGTAGAGCCTAAAAGCCCTAACCACTCGGGGACTACGATTTGCAGTGCCAGAATTAAACCGAGATTCGCCTGATCGTGAGTTTCTAGCCGTCAAAAGATCGAGCCCCAACGCCTCGTTGCTGACGCTGGAGCAACTGACTAGAACAGTTGATCAGGCGGAACCCTAAAACTCGGAATAAATATGACGACATAGATCGGGCAAGTTTTCACACTTTGTTCCTTAGTATTAGTAATTTACATTGCTAACTTTCTTTTTTCATTTTCTCGCGCTAAAAAAAAATAAAAAAAGTGGGAAGGCGGGGCGGCTCCTGCCGCCAATCCTGCTGCTGCTGCTGCTTCTGCCGCTAGGAGGCTCGGGAGAGAGGTCGTCGGGATCAGACGCGACGCGAGCGACGTAGCGCCGCTAGGATCTCGTCCTCAACCACCCAAAGGGGTGGTATGAGGCGAACGAGAGTCCTGATGGCCAGGTCGTCGCGGCGCTCGCGCCCGATCATCTCCATGATGACCTCAGCCACCTCGTGGAGCCCCGGAGCCACCTCCAGCAAGGCGGCCACTGCGGCGGCGTCGCTGGCAGCTCCTTCCTCCTCCTTCGCCTCTAGAGTGGCGAAGTCGAGCTCCTCCCAAAACTCTGCCTCCTCCCAGTTATCGAGTAGCCCGAAGAATCGCTAGCGGAAGAATGCCGCGTAGGGGCCAACGAATCTCCTCATGCTAGCCATGGAGGAAGGCTGGGAGGAAAGAAAGAGGAGGAAGAAGAAGGGGACGATCGCTCGAGGGCGGTGACGTCCCATTTATAACCTGTACCTAGCTCCGGAATCGAGGCGACGTCATTCAAAAACCCAAAAGACGAAGCGACGCCGCAAGACTGACAATTCGTTCGGAGTGCCAAAGAAGATCGGTACGTTGAACAAAATCAAGGGGCATTTCGCCAGACACGTGTCATGAGCAGTTCAAGCTCACTTGGCCTTCCCGCTTAATTCGCTCAAATTAAGCGAAAAGCCCGGGGGCTGGAGAGCTAGGAAACGACGCAAGCCTGGGGGGCTAAACCACTCAGCCAGGTCGCCACAATGTAAGTCCCGACGCTCGAGAGCTGCACGCCAACCTCTCGAAAAAGCGTGTCTGGGGCAAGAAAGCCACGGGCCAAGACCCTGGCGCTTAGGAGCCAAACCAGTCGGCTGAAACCCACCCAGAAAGGCGCAACGGGATCCAAAAGGCTGTAGGCCTATATTCTAGCAACTCAGACAAAGGAGAAGGAGTGAAAGAGGTCTGGAGCTCATTTAGCAGAGGACAACACAGACAAATTATATTCAAGTGAGAAGACACAATATTTCAAACAAGGAGGGCCAGCACTCGGCATCAAGGTTCACATCGAAGTCAGAATTATAGATTCTCTAACAAGGCTTGCGATGCACCGGAGACCTCTTCGAGGAGCGCGTTGGCCTTGTCTTCATCACAGGCAAAACCTTCTTTCACAGCTTCGAGGTCAACTCTCGGATAATGAGACTTGACCACCGCCAATGCTTGGTTCGCACTTATTGTCGCGGACTCCTTGGCGTAAGCTCTGATCCTGTCGGCTCCTCCAGAGAGAAGCGGAACAGCGTCATCCTCCTGGCCCGGCTCAACTCCTTCAATACGCAGAAGGTGCAGAACTGGCTCGCAGGCGACGCGCAGCTCAGTCTGACCCTGTTCGGCAGCGGCCATCTTCTCCTTGCATTCTGCAACAAAGTCAAACGACCATCAAGAGCACACCCGACGCCAAGTATGTTCATCCCAAGTCAAAGAAATTTACCCTTCAGCTCCCGCTGCATCCTCTCCAAGCTGGCTCGAGCTTCGAGGCCAGAGTTCTCTGAAGCCTCCAGTCGGGCTCTCAGCTCAGCAACGGTCGAGTCACGCTCTGAAACACGAGAGCGTCATCATCCTCTCCAACCATCCAAAAAGACATCCAAACCGAGTCCAGGGGAGGATCCCACCTTCGAGCGCATGCTTAAGCTTCGTCTTCTCCTCTCGGATCGCCATACATTGGTCCTTGAGCCCGTGGACCTCTTTCCATCTATCCGCGCTGATCTCGCTGAGCTTGTCCTGGTACTGCTTCTGCTCCTTGAGCTTCGGGAGCACCTTCCGAAAAAATCGCGACCGCTGCTCCGAGCGCTCCCCCATGTCCTAGGTAACGGGGCAGAGTCTCAGAGAGAAGTCAGCAGGCAACAAATTGAAGACAAGAAACTTACCCTGACGAGCGTGCTACACCTGACGGTGAGCTCATAAATCTCCGTCCGAGCCGCTCTCTCCATCTCATCGTCCTCTTCCATACCGTTCCAGTCGGAACCCCCCTCCCACCATACGGTCCGATTCGGGGGCTTCGGCAGAGGACCAAGCGGCGGTGGCTCTCGAGGCACCTCCTCCACTTCGGGAGACGGCGCCGGGTCAATCTCGTCGGCGGACGGACCACCTGATGGTTTGACCGTCGGGCCGCCGGCACCCGGTGGCGACGCCCCGGCAGTCGACGGCGAGGGTGACCTGGCCGATGCAGCGAAGGCTCCCCTTGGGGAAGCCTGCGCCTGGGGCTCCTTTTCAGGAGACCCCTCCACCGGGACGTCCATAGTAGGAGTCCTGAATCAGCAAAAAGGGAAGACACCTCAGCCCAGGCAATAATAAAAAGACAAAGATCGCCCAAAAAGAATACCTCTTGGATTTCTTGAATTTCATCCCAGGTCTCATCCGAGACCCAGCACCACTCGGAGGGAAGTCAGCATCTGCAGCCTGGCTGCCCTCGCGATGTAAGGTCGTGGCTCGTAGCCGTGATCCGGGTGCATCGGAGGTCGAAGGCCCAGCTGACGAAAGACCAGCGACCTCCTCCGCCGATTCCCGGCGCAGCTCGTCGACCGAGGTGTCAGCCACTCGCTTCTCCTGAGCATTTTTCAGCCGAGAGAGGCCGACGACCGGAGCGTCAGAGAGGAAGGACGCGCGTTCCTGAAAAAGGAACGATTGCACCCTGTTTGAGTCACACATCAGTCAAGAAATCATGGAACAGTTTTTCGAGAGAATAGTGCACTCACGGGAGGAGGAGGCCTTGCCGCCGAAAATTTATGAGGGCAGCCCCTGTTGGTGATCACTGTGCTAGGCACGAAGAGATCAACTACCCGTGCCGCCAGTGCTTCCATCGACAAGGACGTGTCCGTTTCCCGAGTGGGATCCCGTGACCCGCTGTACTGGAACCCCAAATGGATTCTCTCCTTTAAGGGCTGCACCCGGCGCTTCACAAAGCTGATCGCGATTCCGGGGCCCGTCAGCCCTCGGTTCTTCAGATCGTCAATCCATGCCAGAAGCTCAGGGATTTGGCCCGAACCGACGCCATCCGGGGCGTCGCTCCAGCATCGGGAAGCTTTTGGGGCGCGGCCGGCGAAGGGGGCGAGGAAGGGGTCAATATTGGCACAATAAAACCACTCCCGCCTCCAACCTTTGAGGGAGGTCTTGAGGGGAACGACGAAATACTGCCTCTTCGAGCCCTCCCGCAGCTGGAGCCCGGCGCCCCCAACGACGCTGGGAGCGGCCCGGTTCGGATGAGGCTTGAGCAAGAAGAAGGAACGGAACAAGTCCAAATGAGGACGTATCCCAAGATACGCCTCGCAAAGCTGAACGAAGATAGCGATGTGAAGAATCGAGTTGGGGTTCAAATTGATCAGCTCGATTTCGTAAAAGTGGAGGAGCTCCCGGAAGAAGGCGCTTCCAGGAACACTAAATCCGCACCAGAAGAAGGACTCGAACACCACAATCTCGTTTTCTAGAGGTGTGGGGTAGGGGTCACCTGCGGCGGGACGGGCGGAGATCAACTCCAGCGGAGGAAGGACGCCGACGGCGACCAGTTCCTCCAAGCGGGGCGTCGTGGTGATGGAGGTCTCCCACCCCGCAGTCGCAGGGTCGATGCTACCCCCCGACGTCGACGAGGATCCCGAAGAGGAAGACATCTCTGTGAAGGAGACCTGGAGGGAGCAACCGCCGAAGGCCTTGGGCGCGAAACTAGAAACCCTAAGTCGCCCAAATCGCCGAAAGAGGCTTAAAGATTTCTCAACTGTGGTGGGGGGAGGGCAAAGGTATCTTCACCTAGAAAGTTTTCCCTCATTTATAAGGAGTAAGCCTTAATCTTCACCTTACGGCGGGGAAAACAAGGGCCTCCGCTTTCGATTCTGGGCCAGATCTAGGGCACGCCCCATGTCGAGCCGAAAGCCGAGTTGCGCAAGACGCAACCAGGTGTCAAGTCTGGTTCGAAGTTTGGGATAAAGTGCGCCCCATGACGGGCCTGAACGCCGGCCGCCACGGAAGCTTGGGGCCGGGCACTTTCCGAACATCCTCAAGAGGTATACCCCATAATTTGGGGTCAATTGCTGGTCACTGCTTCTTAGCGTGATTGGGTACCGTGGGAGGATTTTTCTTTCATTAAACCGGTCTTGAGAATGCGCTCCATGAGAGTCTGAAGCAGTGCGCCGTAAGCGGGCACAGGCATTACTCTAAATGACCAAGGTATGCCCCATGAGGGTCGATTGGGCCTCACAATCCAATCGTCGCACGCCGCAAATGGGTGCGGGTACCGCTCGGCCCCGAGCCAAAAAGACTACGGTATGCCCCATGAGGGCCAGCCGAGCGACAAGCCGGTTGCCGCGCACCGTAAACGGGCGCGGGTACCACTCGGCCACGAGCCAAAAGACTACGGTATGCCCCATGAGGGCCAGCCGAGCGACAAGCCGGTTGCCGCGCACCGTAAACAGGCGCGGGTACCACTCGGCCACAAGCCAAAAGACTACGGTATGCGCCATGAGGGCCAGCCGAGCGACAAGCCGGTTGCCGCGCACCGTAAACGGGCGCGGGTACCACTCGGCCACGAGCCAAAAGACTACGGTATGCCCCAAGAGGGCCAGCCGAGCGACAAGCCGGTTGCCGCGCACCGTAAACGGGCGCGGGTACCACTCGGCCATGAGCCAAAAAGACCATGGTATGCCCCATGAGGGTCAGCTGAGCAACAAGCCGGTTGCCGCGCACCGCACATGGGCACGGATACCATTTGGCCATGATCCCATGGTGGCTTCATACTACAAGTTCTTTACGATCTTTTTTCCCGTATAATCTTTATGACAGGATAAGAGACGGAAATCCGATCCTAAAGCACTTGGGGATGCTGTGGGATGTCTGAGATAGGGGCCCCGCAAGTGGGGCCTATACCCGACTGGGCTAGATGGGCAGAGTAGTAGGCCCAAAGCCCAGTAGCGCCACGACGGGCCCGAAGGAGGTTTTCGACTTGTTCCCCAAGACAACTCCTGATCCTTCGGGGAAGCTTCACACCACGTCCAACGACCCGCCAAAGGCAAAGCATGCAACCTGACATTCGCAGAGCCTGCAGGCGCCGAAACCTGACGGAGTGGCAGACGTGGGTCGGGGAAAGCATAACCACCTCTCCAAGACGTAGTGCGCCAGAGCCAATAAGGACAAAGTACATGTCGGCCAGGCCACCATGTTCAGGGCCCGGTGGCGCCCATCTGCCATGTACCCTCCCCCCGGTATATAAGGGGAGGAGGGAGAAACAAGAGAAAAAAGAAGGAGAGAAAAAAAGGAAGCTCATATATCCAAGAACACAGGACTAGGGTATTATCTCCTCCGAGAGAGCCCGAACCTGTCTAAAACAGATTGCCCTCGCATCCTGTGTTACCATCAAGTTTAGATCCCGCACAAATCCCCTAGAATCACAAATTTCATTGCCGGCGAAACCGATCGTCGACAGGTACCTTGAAGCCGACATGCATGGATGGGAGTAGTGGCACGAACACATGTTAAATCACCGTAGATTCATATTGACGTGTCGCATCTAATCTTATTGAGTTCATAACTTGTAATTTAATTTGTGCTAGTTGTTCATGTGCTTAGTGGGGTCATGGCGGTTAGTTGATACCATGACCCATGTTTGTGCTTGGTTGGTTACCTTTAGTTGCTTATGATGTTGTGATATCTTAACTGTTGTCTTTTGTTTGCTGAGTGGATGTCCTAGTTATAGGGAAGGTGTTGCCGAAATTTCTAGTAATTTCGGTGACTTGCTAGTTTTAGCTTGCTTTGCTAATTTATTCTAGTGTCTGCTGCTAGTTGTTGCTTGAGGGTGTAACATTCAGGGCATGGGGTGCCGGGGTGTTACAGCTATATCTTTAGACTTGCAGTTGATGCATGTACTCGAGATGTATACTGACTTAGGCCCCGTTTGGTACGGTTCCAGATTCTTGGTAGAAACGTTTCAGGTAGATTCTGTGAATCAGATGGAACGGGGTTTAGACTGATTCAGCCACAGAGTGGAAAAAGAATAAACGATCCGAGGAGAATTGTTCCGAGCTTTAGCCCGTTTGGTTGGGTTTCTTCTAGAATCTAATAGAAACGGCCCGGTTCCAAGTTGCCAAACGGGGCCTTACTTAGGGGTTGCCAAACACTACTTTGTAACTGTATAGCTATAAAGGTGGCTTTTGAGTTTATCATGAAGCATACTGCGAGGCATGGTCGATCAAAATGGGATTTGCCCCTCCATACAATGGAAAAGATATTTCTAGGCCTCTCGAGTGGTCGGATTTCGAAAATGCATAACCCATGCTACTCGCGGTTAAAGAGTTAACCATAATTGGAGATTCCGAGTCATGTGATTGAGAAAGAGTGGTCGAGTTAACAAAATAAGGATGTTATGTACTCGCCTTGAGTTTGAACGATATCATAAGGCAAAGGAAAATGCATATAACTAAGCATTATTTAGGTTCGTCTGATGTGATCTTTACATATACTCGGGATTCAGCACGTCCTGCTAGGGACTGCTACTGATTAATGGTCAAGTCAGAGGACCCGTTCGCGAATATGTGAAACTATAGGGTCCTTTTTTTGTGAAATCATGTGCTGAAAAATTGGCTTAAGAATTGAATTTGCAAAATATGTTTGTGCATGTGTTTGACAAATTGACAAGAAACAGTGTTTCTCTTCATGCGCCGGACCAAATTCTCAAAAACAGTAAGTTTCGCATTAGTGCCGGACCAAAGTTTCAGAAAACAGTAAGTTCCCATTTTACGCCGAACCGCTTGCGCTGGACCAAACTTTTGGTCCGTGGTGAACGTCATCTGTGCCAGACCGAAATTTGTATTTGCGCCAGACCAAAATTTTGGTCCGTGGTAAATAGGGTTTTGTGCCTATTCTTTACATGCACGCCGAATCAAATTTTTGGTCCGTCGTGAACATGTTTTTGAGCCTTGGTGCCGGACCAACTCCTTACAAAAAATAGTAAGTTTTCTATTTACGCCGGACCAAATATCTTTTGGTCTGCCGTGAACGTATTTTCAAACGTTTTTGTGCCGGACTCAATTTTCCAAAACCAGTATGTTTCGCATGTACGCTGGACTAAATTTTTGGTCCGTCGTGAATTGGTTTTTGACGACTGTTTTCACGTGTACGTCGGACCGAGTTTTTGGTCTATCGTGAGTTGCACCGGACCGGAGTCTAGTTCGGCGTGAATGGATTTTTCTAGGGTTTTGCCATGTGTACGCCGGACCAATGTTTGGTCTGTCGTGAACGTGATATGCTCAGGATGAGTTGGTTTTGTATGCAATGCTAGTGTGAGTAGTTGCATGGACTAATGTTGAGTCAAGTCGCGGACTTGTGCTCGGAGAATTTTGTGTTTTGTTCATGTGCAGGTATTGCTCGAAGGCGAACGTGGTCGATGACGGAACCAGAACTAGGTTCATGGAGGAACTGAGGTTCGGGACTAGGTTCAGGGAGGAACTAAGGTCTTGGGTGTCAAGGATGTTATGCGGGACGTTCGGGCTAAGAGAATGGTGCACATGAGGAGTTGTCAGTCACATGAGTATGGCAGGTGGGCCATACGCGTGCAGAGTTGTATTCGTTTGGGGTAGCTTACATGTATTGAGCTAGATTGGGCCAAGTGGACATGTATGCGTACTCCTTGTGGTTGCTCCTTTAAATAGGAGGGGTTGTCTCCTGTTGAAGGGCATCAGTTAGAGATTTAGGGTTTGTACTCTTTTGATTGGAGTACTTTAAACAAAAAGAAATAAAGATCAATTCTTCCAGATCCTTTGTGTGCTACAGTAATCGCGTTGCTACAGTGTTTCCTGTTTTGGCTCTTGTTTGCATGCTTGTTCTGGTTCTAGATTGGTTTTTGTTCTTTGAGTTTTATCTTGATTTGATCCATCAAAAACCTTTCTAGGGTATTGATTTAGGGTTCCTCAAAGTTTAGTTGATTAATCTTTTGTCGTTTTTGGTTAATCTACAAGTTTTGATTATGTAGGTTTTCGTCAAGTTCTGTCATAGCAAGCTTACGAGGTTCATAACTTTTGATTCGTAAGTCCGATCGATCTGATTTTTTGGGGGTTAGTTTCGTATTGGAATCTAGTTTCTTGTGACCAAATTTCAGATTGATCTGACGGCTGGATATCCGGTAATTCACGTTTTACCGAACGTTTATCAATCTGTTTTTCTCGAATACGAGGCAGTTATTTGGTTCCGTTTTGGGGTGATTTTTTAATAGATCAAAAATTTGGTTTTAGCTTCCGCACAATCATTCACCCCTCCTCTGATTGCTATATTCGTATACTTCGATCCTACATTTTTGCAAAATTATCGATAGAAGGACTTGAATGTAATTTTGGAATTTGCAAAAGACTTTTTCGCAAAAAGCATTGCGACACATGGCATGACTGGTTGCACCCTACTCTCTCCGGCTTTAATAGATAAGATATTCGACTCGCTCGTGCACGCACTAGTACTGGATACAAGATTTTTAATTCACGATTTTCATAGCGTCACGATAAAGTCTTAAACAACTATAATAGCTGCCATAGAAACTATTATTTATCATGATTTTAGTATTAAAAAATTCTAAAAATTATATATATATATATATATATATATATAATATAAGTTACCTCCAAACAAATCATAAAACATGATACTTTAAAATGTATTAATATTTTTATAATAAGAATACGAGTTAAGTCTGAAATCAACAAACATGCTAATACATATCAAAAATCATAACCGATAACTATATCATAATATTCTTAACAATAAGTACTTAATCACTAAGAAATATAAATATTAGATTATTGGAAAAATACAAGATGAGACCTTTTACTTGATTTTTTTGATAATTCAAGTTTATAAGAGATGCATTTTGAGCTTTCTAGTAAAATATTGGATTTTAAAATAGATCCAATATTTTAGTCCGTGAGTATACACGTAAAATAGTCGAGCTATGGCTAGTTACAAACTATGATATATAGTGAAGCTATTACTAATTATAACGTTTATAGCTATTATGTGAAACATTAACACGTGGCCTGGTGTTTATGGTTGAAAGAAGCTGTAACCAGTTAGCTATCTAGAACACCGCTACGATGCGAACGAATCGTGCCTCCCTCCCTCTCTCGTGCCTCTCCCATTGGCCTGGCTCGGACGTGCCCGGCCCGTCGGGCTGTCACGGTATTGTCAATTGTCATGTTCGCCACGGGCCACGGCCACACGATGGCCAGGACGACACGACGGGACGTGCTGTAATAAAGAAATCGCGCGGTTTGCCCGCCTATAAAAACGAGTGTTGGTCGCATTGCCAATTTGCCATCGCGTTCCCGCTCGGCCATCGGAGTTTTGGTCCTTTTGGAGTCTTGTTCTCGTGTGACCTGTGGCTTGGAGCTACCTTACCCCGGCTGGCTTGTAAGAGCAGAGCACGATCGAGAGGCCAGGAAATGGCGACGACCACCGTGGAGGACTTGCCCGCCGACGTGCTGGCCTGCGCGCTGAGCCGCCTCGACGGCCCCTCCCTGGCCGCCGCCAGCTGCGCCACCGCGGGCCTCCGGGCGCTCGCCGCCGACCCGGACACCTGGCGCGCGCTCTGCCTCGTGCGGTGGCCTTCGCTCGCGGCCCCTCAGGCACGACTCCTCTCTGCCGTCTCTCCTCAGCGCCTCTTCGCAGACGCCTTTCCCTTCCCGTCCCCGGAAGCTGCTCCGCTCGCCGGAGCTGAGCGGCTCCCGGGCGAGCTCATCTCCGCCGTGGACGTCTACCACAAGGGCGTACCCCTCCTCTCCCGCGTCTTGGAGACCTCCACGTCGTCCTCTTGGTTCCTCACCTCGCCGTTCTGCGTCGACGCCGTGGAATGCAAGAACCCGGTGCCGGTGTGCTCGCTCTCTCCGGCGGAGCTGGAGCTGAGCTGGATCGTGGTGGACCCCGGCAGCGGCCGGGCGGTGAACTTGTCGAGCCGCCGGGCGGTGGCCGTGGACAGGCACTGGTACACCGGCGAGACGCTGGTGCGGTACGCGGTGGTGCTCGGCGGGTGCAAATTCGAGGCCACCGCCACCTGCTCGGAGGAGACCGGACACCTCAGGGAGTTCAGCCTCACAGTCGAGGGCGCCGACGGCGCGGCTGTGACTGGAGAAGGAAGCCTGCGGCTTCTTGCGGCGGCGATGGTGGGGCCGAGGAAGGGAGGGGAGAAGGAAGGGGAGGAGGCCAAGAGGAGGTACGAGGAGTTCGTGAGGTGCAGGAGATGGAGGAAGGAGTCCAAGGCGAGGCGAGAGGTGCTCGTCGACTTGTGCTGCTCCGCCGTCAGCGCCGTCACCGTGCTCAGCTTCCTCGCCGCCGTCGTGCTGCGGTAGTCTTTTGAGTGATCCATCAATGCAGTGAATGCATCAACCAAGAAATTTAGTTCTTCAACGAGGAATTCTTAAGTATGTACATACTAAATACCTGTCGTAGAGTTGTTTTTTCAGTATAAATCACTTTATTGAGAATCATAAGTGTACAAGTTTTTTTTCCTCCCTTTTTTAGTTGGAATTTTTCCTGTGACACTGCATCTCATGATACATGCACAACAATTTTTCCTGTGACTAGAGAGTACTGAAATTTGATTAGCATCTGACCATCTGTAGCATTCTACTACAGAAATTTGCACTATTGAACCTGAACGTTCAGCCAGTTCAAGACCGCACAGTAGTCACAATAAACTCTTGAGCTGATCAATGTAGTGACTTTTTCCACGCTTTTTTCTTTTACAAAACGGGAGTGTCTAGGTATCATCCGGATGTTTTTGTTCTAAAAAACATTTAAATTTTGGACCGTACGATCAAAACACATATCCATAGAATCAACCCACCTCGAATTCAGGGGGCATGGATCGATCTGAAAGCAAATCTAATGGCCAGGAATTTGGATGATGGTTGCTAAAGAAAATATCTGGATGAAACTTATCAAACCCTTACAAAAATAGCTTCATCACGATATATATATATATATATATATATATATATATATATATATATATATATATATATATATATATATATATATATATATATAGCAAAAGTAGTCCCCTTCTCCACTGCACTACGGAAGGCCGAGAGGTCGACATGTGTCACCTCCGGCGGTATGCTAGTGTTGGAGGACCTTCGACGCACGTGAAACGCGAAAGAAACTGTTCAGGGAACGGGAAGCACTGAAAGCGTAAGCTCATATATTTGTTACCGGTAATTAAACCAATACCGGGTCTTGATTTAATTACCGGTATCAAATATATGAGTCTATACTTCCATTACTCCTCGTCAGCTGAAAAGTTTCATCAGTGCTCCACGTTCAATGGAGTTACTATAGTGATCACTTCTAAACTCTTTTGGTCTGCTATTCTGTCAATTGAGAGAAAAGGTCCATGCATACAAATGGTTTCTTTTTTTCCGGCTGTATTAGCAGGACTTCTCGCTATCTAACGGTCAATGGGGCATCTTTGTCAAAGTGTAGTTTTGTGATCGAAATGTATTCAACGTACATTATACTCTGCCGTTTGAGACCTGTTCAAAAATCGTACAATTGATCGGGTCTCTTCATTGTTCAAAGCACGGAAAAATACCTTCTAGACCAATAGCTCAAATCCTCAATACTGCTTTGAGCTCTCCCTCGGTCTCTCCTTGACGTTAGTTTCAACACAGGGACAGTAAAAAGCTAAGTCGTACGATAATTTGGCAAAGCCTTATCCTTCTGGTCGAGTAAAGCTGGTACATTAAGACAAGTGGCCCAAAACAAGAAAATTTTTGTATTTGATACAATATATGACTCGTATTTGATACAATACTTTTATGTACTTATAGAAAACACAATTATAACCGGATTTTGATATCTCATTTTTGAATACCAGCAATTTCAGATTCCGATTTCGCCATATCCGAAATTTCAAAACTCGTTTTTTTTGCGTATTTGGAATTTGAAAAACCGGGTATGCCATACCCGGTTTTTGAAACACCGGTTAAGCCATATCCGGAATTTCAAAATCTGGGTATGGGAGCCATAGCCAGATTTTCAAAATACGGGTATGGGACAACATTGTTTGCAACAGGTTTTGCCGGTGCTTTCGGCGCGGCGTGGGAGGCATAGCGTGGCTGCTTTGTTCCCTCGTGAATTTAGCTAGTGAGTGAAGAAGCAGGAAGGCCATTGCTTTGGCTATAAGAAGGGAGGGAGGAGAACGAAGGCAAAACACACTGCGAATTTCATTGCTCTAGCTTGTGAGAAGGGATAGAGGCAGGCCATTGCTCTAGCTTGTGAGAAGGAAGTTCAATGCAATATGAGAATTTCATTCATGCAATGAGGAGAAGATAGTAACGATCTGCGGTGCGGGTATTTGTTGGCCGTTGACTACATAGAAGGTATGTATTTCGTATAATTATTTTAGCACAGTAGCTATATTTCGTATAATTATTTTACCATGGTTGTTGTATGTTGTATGATTATTTTAGCACAGTAGCTGTATTTCGTATAATTATTTTAGCACAGTAGGTGTATGCATTGAGGAGAACATAGTATGACGTTTGATAGGTTAGAACCGTATGTGTTTGATATATGAAATTTGAAGGGTTTCGTAGCATGGAAAACAAAAATTTTTCCTACGATTGCAACCAAACACCAAGATCATATCTAGGAGATGCAAGTAAACGGTTTCAGAAGGACTCACCTCGTGGGACCCGAAAGCGGGAATAACGTTCCCGCAAACAAACGTGGTTGATGTAGAGGTACACTCCCGACTTCAAAGTCGCGAAGATGAGCGCCACAAACGGCAGCGCCTCCGTACTTGGTCACACGTACGGATCAACGATGACCTCCAATCCCTCGTTCCAGCGGGGCAGCGGAAGTAGTGGATCCCCGGAAAACTCCAACAACACTACAGCTTAGTGGTGGTGGTGGTGAAGAAATACTTTCAGCCGCGCTTCGCTTAAGCCACGGCTCAAAAGCGGATCAGCGAGGAGGAGGAGAATGGACCAACCAAAGGGTCATGGATGAACACCAAAGAGAGGAGCTCCTCCCTCCCTTTTATAGGAGGAGGAGGAGGCATGCCAAGGGGTGGGGTGGCCGGCGCATGGGGGGGCTGCCCCTTGCCCTCCCTCTCTTCATGTGAGTGATCTCTCCACTCACAAATTAACCACTTTGATTTCCATTAAAACCCCACTCAAGAAAATGAAAGGTTTTCTCCCATAAACATTTTTATTTCAGATTTAATATTTGTTAATTCTTTTAATTAACAAACATTAACATATACCCCCTTTAACTATTCCGATATCCCGAAACTATTCCGCGATACTAAAGCAGTCCTCTATCTTGTCCATATTTTTCTCCGGTGTTTCGTATCCACTCAAATGCATCGATGAACCTTAAGTGTGTCACCCTACGGTTCGTGAATAAAATGGACATGATTGAGACTCCTCTCGGATCAATAATCATCGGCGGGATCGGAGATCCATAATGACTCCCATTCACTCAACGATGAACTAGTGATCGCGTAAACCAGAAAACGACATAACCAATTCCTTTTGTCTCACGATATTTTACTTGTCCGGGATCCGATCATCAGTATCAACTATACCTAGTTCGATCCGTTACCGACAAGTACTCTTTACTCGTTAGTGATATAACATTCTTGTGACCTAGTCACATGCTTGCAAGCGATGTCAATGTGATATCACCGAGAGGGCCCAGTATATCTCTCCGTCATCTGGATGGACAAATCCCACTCTTGATGCATGAGCCTCAACTAATACTTTCATAGTACCCAAATCCATCTTTATAGTCACCGTGTTACGGAGTGACGTTTGATGTCATCAAAGTACTCTTCCGAATTAGTGATTGACATCATCTCATGGTCTAAGGAAAAGAGCTATTTCGAATGTGTTTGATACAACAACAAACTAAATGACTTGATCGTATTTGCTATACCAACTTGGGTGTGTGTTCATCACATCATTCTTCTAATGACATGACCCGTTATTAATAACATCCAATGTTCATGATCGTGAAACCTTGATCATCGGTTAATCAACGAGCTAGTTTAAAAGAGGCTTTACTAGGAACCTTTTGTTTATTAAACACACATGTATTAACGTTTCGATTAATACAATTTTAGCATGAGAAATAAACATCTATTATAAACATGGAATATGATAATAAACAATTTATTATTGCCTCTCGGGCATATTCCCTTGATCTCCCACTTGCACTAGAGTCAATAATCTAGATTACATTGTGATGATTCTAACACCCATTGAGTTCTCGTGTTGATCATGTTTTGCCCTTGGGAGAGCTTTAGTCAACGAGTCCGCCACATTCAGATCCGTGTGCACTTTGCAAATCTTTATATCGCCATCCTTGACATGTTCACGGATGGAGTGAAACCGACGCTTAATATGTTTGGAATTCTTGTGTGACCTTGGTTCTTTAGCATTGGCTATGGCACCATTGTTGTCACAATAGATAACCATCGGGTCCAACGCACTCGAACCACACCTAGTTCGGATATGAACATCTTCATCCAAACCGCTTCTGTGCTTCAAGCAGCAATATATTCCGCCTCTGTTGAAGATCCTGCCACCACAGATTGCTTGGAACTTCTCCACTCACCGCTCCTCCATTCATTTCAAAAATGTACCCGGATTGAGACTTAGAGTCATCCGGATCGATTATCAAAGCTAAGCGTCGACGTAACACTTTGCGACGAGCTCTTCTTCACCACCATATATGAGAAACATATCCTTAGTTCTTCTTAAGTACTTAAAGATATTCTTGATCGCCGTCCAGTGTTCAAAACCTGGATCAGACTGGTACCTGCTAGTCAAACTAATAGCATGTGCCACATCCGGTCTTGTACACAACATAGCATACATGATAGAGCCTATGGCTGAAGCATAGGGAATCTTATTCATTACTTCTCTATCTTCTGCTGTAGCTGGACTCTGAGTCTTACTCAACGTCTTGCCTTGCATCATAGGTAAGAACCCTTTCTTACTTTCGTCCATTCTAAACTTCTTTAGAATCTTGTCAAGATATGTACTTTGTGATAGCCCAATTAAGCGTCTCGATCTATCTCTATAGATTTTGATGCCTAAAATATATGCCGCTTCACCAAGGTCCTTCATTGAAAACTTCTTTGTTTAAGTAATCTTTTACACTTTTCAAAAGTTCTATATCATTTCCTATCAACAATATGTCATCCACATATAATATCGAAATGCTATAGAGCTCCCACTCACTTTCTTGTAAACACAAGATTCTCCGTAAGTTTGGACAAATCCAAAACCTTTGATTACCTCATCAAAACGGAGATTCCAACCGTGATGCTTGCTTCAGTCCATAAATGGATCGCTGAAGTTTGCATACCTTATTAGCATCCTTAGGATCAACAAAACCTTTGGGTTGTATCATATACAACTCTTCCTCAATGTTTCCATTAAGGAACGCAGCTTTGACATCCATCGCCAGATTTCATAATCGAAAAATGCAGCAATTGCTAACATAATCCTAACAGACTTTAGCATCGCTACGGGTGAGAAAGTCTCATCGTAGTCAACTCCTTGAATTTGTCGAAAACCGCTTTGCGACAAGTCGAGCTTTATAGACGGTCACATTACCATCGGCGTCTATTTTCTTTTGAAAATCCATTTGTTCTCAACGGCCTTACGGTCATTGGGTAGGTCCACCAAAGTCCATACTTGGTTTTCATACATGGATCCCATTTCGGATTTCATGGCTTCTAGCCATTTGTCGAATCTGGGCTCATCATCGCTTCATCATACGTCGCAGGTCATTATTCTCAACTACCATGACATTCATAGTAGGAACATAAAAGTCGAGGAAGCGTTATGCGCTCTTGTTGACTGCGAGGTGCGGTAGTGTTCTCTTTCGGAGTTTCATGATCCTTATCATTAGTTCCCTCTTCATTTGGTGAAGTCAACTCCGAAACAACTTCCGCTGCGCTGCACTTGCCATTCCATGAAGAGAAGGTTCAACAACCTCGTCGAGTTCTACCTTCCTACTACTCACACCTTTCGAGAGAAACTCTTTTTCCAAAAAGGATCCATTCTTGGCAACGAAAACCTTGCCCTCGGATCTGTGATAGAAGGTGTACCCAATTGTTTCTTTAGGGTATCCTATGAAGACGCATTTTTCCGCTTTGGGTTCGAGTTTATCAGGTTGAAGTTTCTTCACATAAACATCGCATCCCCAAACTTTTAGAAATGACAGCTTAGGTTTGTTGCCAAACCATAATTCATACGGTGTCATTTCAACGGATTTAGATGGTGCCCTATTTAAAGTGAATGCATCTGTTTCTAGTGCATGACCCCAAAATGAAAGTGGCAAATCTGTAAGGGACATCATAGATCGAACCATATCCAATAAAGTACGATTACGGCTCGGATACACCATTACGCTGTGGTGTTCCAGCAGGAGTGAGTTGTGAAACTATTCCACATTGTTTCATGTGTGTGCCAAACTCGTAACTAAGATACTCTCCTCCACGATCAGATCGTAGAAATTTGATCTTTTTGTTACGATGATTTTCTACTTCACTCTGAAATTCTTTGAACTTTTCAAATGTTTCAGACTTGTGTTTCATTAAGTAAATATATCCATATCTACTCAAATCATCCGTGAAAGTAACGGCAGTAACGATATCCACCACGTCTTTGACACACTCATTGGACCACACACATCGGTATGTTTGATTTACAATAAGTCGGTTGCCAGCTCCATTGTACCTGAAAACGTGGTTCTATTCATCTTGCCCATGAGGCATGGTTCACATGTCTCAAATGATTCATAATCAATTGATTCTAGTATTCCATCAGAATGTATCTTCTTCATGCGTTTAACACCAATATGACATAATCGGCAATGCCACATATATGCAGCAATATAATCATTCAACTTAATTCTTTTGGCATTCACATTATGAACATGTGTACTATTATCATGATTCAAAATAAACAAACCATTCTTTTGGTGCATGACCATAAAAGATATTATTCATATAAATTGAACAACCATT
This sequence comes from Rhipidocladum racemiflorum, assembly GCA_036346355.1. Classification (NCBI taxonomy): domain Eukaryota; kingdom Viridiplantae; phylum Streptophyta; class Magnoliopsida; order Poales; family Poaceae; genus Rhipidocladum; species Rhipidocladum racemiflorum. The sequence continues at coordinate 32,114,648 of CM070571.1, forward strand.
GTTCTCGGACTTGAATGAATAACCGTCTCGCATTAAACAAGATCCAGATATGATGTTCATGCTCAACGCAGGCACTAAATAACAATTATTTAGGTTTATAACTAATCCTCGATGGTAATTGGATAGGTAGCGTCCGACGGGCGATCACATCAACTTTTGATCCATTGCCGACGCGCATCATTACCTCATCCCTTGCTAGTTGTCGCTTATTCCTTAGCTCCTGTTTGAGTTACATATGTTAGCAACCGAACCGGTATCAAATACCCAGGCACTCTGCGAGTACTAGTAAGGTACACATCAATAACATGTATATCATATATACCTTTGCTCACTTTCCCGTCCTTCTTATCACCAGATATTTTGGGCGATTGCGCTTCCGGTGCCCAGTGCCCTTGCAATAAAAACATTCAAGATGTCGACTTAGGGCCAGCCTTGGTCTTCTTCTCGATGTAGCAACAGACTTGCCCTTCTTCTTGAAGTTTCCCTTAGACTTACCTTTCTTCTTGAAAGCGATAGTCTTTTGGACCATCAACACTTGATGTTCCTTCTTGATCTCCACTTCAGCTTTTAGCATTGTGAAGTTAGGAGAGACTTCTTCATGCCCTGCATGTTGTAGTTCATCACAAAGCTCTTGTAGCTTGGTGGCGAGACTGGAGAACACGATGAATTCCTAGCTCAATGGGGATCGTTATTCCCAAAGCTATGAGTTTATCGGCGCACTGACATTTTGAGTAATGCGTGCTCACTAACGGAGCTGTTTTCCTCCATCATGCAGCTAAAGAACTTTTCTCAAGCTTCATAACTCTCTCTTTGCGGCATGGGTGTCGAAGATCATTTTCAACTCCCTCATTGTATCAAAAGCATTGCTTTGTGCTCGAAAGCGTTTTGCAGCTCGGGCTCAAGGCCATACAAAATGCCGCATTGAACTAAAGCTGTGGTCCTCCTTGCGAGTCAAGAAAACATTTTTCTCCTCCTCGGGGCATCATCGTGAGCGGGTCACCTAGCGGTGCTTCTAGCACATAGCTCCTTTGAGCAGCGCTGAGGAGAATCCTCAGGTTAAGGGCCCAGTTGGTAAAGTTGCTACCATTGGTGGCTAGTTTCTCTTTCTCCATGAACAGATTGAAATTGAAAATAGGGGGTGCCATCTACAACATATTTGCAAAGTTATTTAGACTAAGTTCATAATAGATTAAGTTCAATGTTAATTCAAAATTAATACGAGAACTCCCACTCAAAAACAACATCCTCTAGTCATCTTTAGTGATTACATGAACCAAATTCACTATACCGAAACCGATCATCACGTGAGACGGCATAGTTTCAAAGGCGAACATCAATATGTTCATCATATCATCCATATGACTCATGCTTTACCTTTCGGTTCGTGTTCCGAGGCCATGTCTGTACATGCTAGGCTCGCCAAGTAGAACCAAAGTATTTGCATGTGTAAATCTGGCTTACACCCGTTGTATGCGAACGTAGAGTCTATCACACCCGATCATCACGTGGTGCTTCAAGCGACGAACTTTCTTAACGGTGCATACTATGGAAGAACACATTATTATCTTGATATTAATTTGGAGGGATCATCTTATAGTGCTATCGACGTGATCATAATCAAGCAAAATAAGATGCATAAAAGGATTAACATCACATGCATGAATAAAGTGATATGATATGGTCCTTTCAAAGACTTGATCTCCATCTTGTGCGACATGGTATGATCTCCATCATTCCACCGGCATGGCACCAAGGTCCATGATGCTGCCATCTTGATTGTCTTCCTCCATTACAATATATCACATGGACATATATTTAGCACGCAGGCCATAAAAGAAAAACAACCAAATGGCTCCTGCCAGGTTGTTTAAATTTACAATAAATTTCATTTCATACAACAATCTTTGTATCAATGACCATATCACATCACAAGCCCTGCAAAAACAAGTTAGACGCCTCTAATTTATTTTTGCATATTTTACGTGGTTTTGGGCTTTCTAGGAAAAACTATTCTTACCTACGAACAAGAACCACAACGGTGATAAAAACATTATTAGCAAACCGTTGTAAATTAGATCATGACTATAGTGGGAGAAACTGACACCCGCAAAGCCACTTATGCAATACTAGTTGCATGTCGAGCGTGGAACAAGTCTCATGTGCGAGGACATGTAAGGTTAGTCCGGCCGCTTCAAATCCCACTATGCCACCATGATCCAAAATACACGAAAGTATGCAATAACATGATCATCAACGCCCACATCCACATGTGTTTTAAACCGTACAAAACATCTACGCATAGACACGGCTCTGATACCACTGAAGGGTTTCGTAGCATGGAAAACAAAAATTTTTCCTACGATTGCAACCAAACACCAAGATCATATCTAGGAGATGCAAGTAAACGGTTTGTAAGGACTCACCCTCGTAGACCCGAAGCGGGAATAACGTTCCCGCAAACAAACGTGGTTGATGTAGAGGTACACTCCGACTTCAAAGTCGCGAAGATGAGCGCCACAAACGGCAGCGCCTCCGTACTTGGTCACACGTACGGATCAACGATGACCTCCAATCCCTCGTTCCAGCGGGGCAGCGGAAGTAGTGGATCCCCGGAAAACTCCAACAACACTACAGCTTAGTGGTGGTGGTGGTGAAGAAATAATTTCAGCAGCGCTACGCTTAAGCCACAGCTCGAAAAACGGATCAGCAGGAGGAGGGAGAATGGACCAACCAAAGGGTCATGGATGAACACCAAAGAGAGGAGCTCCTCCCTCCCTTTTATAGGAGGAGGAGGAGGCATGCCAAGGGGTGGGGTGGCCGGCGCATGGGGGGGCTGCCCCTTGCCCTCCCTCTCTTCATGTGAGTGATCTCTCCACTCACAAATTAACCACTTTGATTTCCATTAAAACCCCACTCAAGAAAATGAAAGGTTTTCTCCCATAAACATTTTTATTTCAGATTTAATATTTGTTAATTCTTTTAATTAACAAACATTAACATATACCCCCTTTAACTATTCCGATATCCCGAAACTATTCCGGCGATACTCGAAACAGTCCCTGTATTGTCCATATTTTTCTCCGGTGTTTCGTATCCACTCAAATGCATCGATGAACCTTAAGTGTGTCACCCTACGGTTCGTGAATAAAATGGACATGATTGAGACTCCTCTCAGATCAATAATCATCAGCGGGATCTGGAGATCCATAATGACTCCCATTCACTCAACGATGAACTAGTGATCGCGTAAACCAGAAACGACATAACCAATTCCTTTTGTCTCACGATATTTTACTTGTCCGGGATCCGATCATCAGTATCAACTATACCTAGTTCGATCCCGTTACCGACAAGTACTCTTTACTCGTTCCGTGATATGACATTCTTGTGACCTAGTCACATGCTTGCAAGCGATGTCAATGTGATATCACCGAGAGGGCCTGCAGTATATCTCTCCGTCATCTGGATGGACAAATCCCACTCTTGATGCATGAGCCTCAACTAATACTTTCATAGTACCCAAATCCATCTTTATAGTCACCGTGTTACGGAGTGACGTTTGATGTCATCAAAGTACTCTTCCGAATTAGTGATTGACATCATCTCATGGTCTAAGGAAAAGAGCTATTTCGAATGTGTTTGATACAAAGAACAAACTAAATGACTTGATCGTATTTGCTATACCAACTTGGGTGTGTGTTCATCACATCATTCTTCTAATGACATGACCCCGTTATTAATAACATCCAATGTTCATGATCAGGAAACCTTGATCATCAGTTAATCAACGAGCTAGTTTAAAAAGAGGCTTTACTAGGAACCTTTTTGTTTATTAAACACACATGTATTAACGTTTCTGATTAATACAATTTTAGCATGAGAAATAAACATCTATTATAAACATGGAATATGATAATAAACAATTTATTATTGCCTCTCGGGCATATTCCCTTCAAAATTAGGCACTGTGATTACATTTGAGAACCATAATATAATTACGATGGATTTAGGCAAAATGAGATGGTACCATAAAATTAAATGGCATTAGAGTAGTGATGCTCTTTCTGAGGGTGGGGGAATTTAATTCATATAGTTAGATCGTGGAAAAATGTTATTACAATAGTAATTAGACCAGGGAATTTAATATATGTAAGTACAACCTTGAAACTATGGAAAATTTTGTCGGCATAGTTTAATTTGGATGATATGTTACAATAAAAATTACATGACATATATGTAAGTATGTTACATACCGTGATTTTGTATAATAAAAATGACATGTGTATGATAAAATAATGAGACTCTATGAAAGTAAAGTAAAACTACATGTGTAAGACGAAAAAAAACTAATGAGGGGAAATAGTAATATTGTGTAATAACGTAATGTAATATTGAATTTAGTATTGAAGAAGAACATTAATTATGTCTTAATGACTAGAAGGTTTAATATGTGTGCAACAGATGGACATGTTTTTGAAAATATATTTTGGAGAATGGCCCTTTGTTTTGCACAAAAAAGTGGTGACCATGGACAACTGTGTGCACTTAGACAGCACAATGGGCATTCCGAATGAATTGGGGCAACTAAAATCACATATTGTTGCCCTACTGGGTGTGAACCATGATACGCAAAGGGTTCATCTAGAAAGGGCTCATCTAGAAGGGGTTCATCCACAATATGATCCAAACAGCTTTATGGTTGTGTACACGCTCTTCCTGTTAAGAAATAATAGTGCGTGTGATTTGTATGTCCACAAAACAAATGAAGAGAATTTCGAGTTAGGAGTGTATGTCGAGGTATTGCCACGACACCAATCTAGGGAGGCCGGGTCTACTTCTGAAGTAGTACATCATGATATGTCACATGGACCACACGAACCACCAACTGCGGAGGAGTGAACCTCGGGGCAAGGCGAAGAACAAGTTGATGCGGCGGAGGTTGATGAAGGTGCCGGTAGCGGGGATGAAGAAGCAGCGGATGATGATGACCCATCACCTGCTATACAGTACTTTCAAGCCATGGGTCACTTGGATTGTACCCTCGCGGATTACAGTAACATGTCCGCATGGGGGTACACCCAGAACAATATCCAAATTGGGCAACAGTTCCGTAACAAGCTGGAGGCCATGCACTTCCTAAGCAACTATGTCGTCACGACAAGAAGAGAGCACACTCGTATTTGGTCAAAGCCCTCCTTGTATGAGGTTAGGTGCATAAAGTATCCTGATTGTCCCTTCTTTGTACGAGTTCACAAACCAAAAAACAAGGATTACTTTGTGATTAGTAAAAATAGGCCTCATACGTGCACCGAGGAGTCTGTAAGGAATATGAGCCGTATTGTGGATGCGAGGTTCGTAGTCCAAATCGTCATGACCATGGTTGGAACCGACATCAGGATGAACCCCCATAAAATTATGGAGGATGTACAAACAAAAATCGGGATGGTAATCACGTACAGTATGTCCTGGAGAGCAAAGCAGAAGACATTGAAGATGCTTTTTGGGGGATTCGAGGAGTCCTTCAACTTTGCTCCTAGGTTATTATAGAAGATAGCCACGACGAACCTAGGCACCCAGTTTGCAGTGGCAGATGAGCATGTAAGGATGGAGGACGGGTTCATGTGATTGGTGGACCGGTACCTCGTTAGCCTATTCTGGTCATTTGGACAATGCATCGAAGCTTTTATGTATTGTAGACCAGTTATATGTGTCAAAGGGATATTCCTAAGTGGGAAGTTCGGTAGGACGCTGCTAACTGCACTTGCTGCAGTGCAAATAACCAAATCCTCCCATTGGTGTTTGCTCTCATGGAGAGAGAACAATGATAGTTGGTTGTGGTTCATGACCCTACTTAAGAGCCGGGTCGTGGGTACGAGGGAGCGCGTTTACATTGTGTTTGACCGCAACAAAGGCCTTCTCCACGCATGTAAGATCGAGTATGAGCCTAGAGGGGGTGAATAGGCTTTTCAAATTTTTTTGTCACTAATGAGCACTAAATAACCTTATGACAAAACTCAAGTAAATTGGCAGAAGAGTAAAATAAGATTTTGACAAACAAGGCCTAAAATATCTAGGCTCACTAGTGCACCAACAGAAACAACAATTCTAAGAATAGCCAAGCAAATGAAACAATGTGATGAAATAGAGACTGAAAAGTAAAGGACAAGAGACACAAGGATTTGTCACCGAGGTTCAGAGATAAACTCCTACGTCCCTGTTAGAGCACTTCACATGAAGTATTGCTCCACCAAAAGCTAATCTCATTAGCTTTAGTAAACACTAGGGTGACTCTTTCACCTCTCACACTGTGGTGGCCTTCCACAAACCCTTTTGGACAGGTCGTACCAAATCACCTCTAAGCTGTCTAGGAACACGAAGTTCCAAAAGTAATAGACTATCCACAAATCCAATCTTCTTGGTTTACTATCCAGCACTAGCTAGACTAAGCTTGGAGCAAGATCACTTTGGAAGTTTTGAGATTAGAGTGAAATTCAGTCTCCTTGATGGCTTTTGAGCTCTAGTATGCTAAAATGTTAAGGAGATACAAAAATTCCATTCTAACATTTGCCCTAGCACATCTTATATAGCCAACAAAAAGAATATAACCGTTACAGTCATTGGCTAGCTGTTGGGCGTGTCAGAATATCAAAAAATGATAAACAAATGTGCTCCGGACTTAGTTTAATAAGCTTCACATTTTGTCTAATGCACGATGGACCAAAAGAATTGAAAAGCCTATTTACGCCGGACCGAATCAGCATGGTCCGTCGTACAAATACTTTTGGAAAAATTGAGTCCATCGTGAAAACATCAAAAGACAGTTTGCACCGAACCCAAAAAGTTGGTCTGTCGAAGAAGGAAAACTTACTATTTTTGGTCCAGCGGACTATTTGACATTTGAGCAAACATATAGAGAGAATCACGTTTACGATGGACCAAAAAGTTGGTCCGTCATATACATGAAAAAGACGACGGACTGAAATTTAACTTTAATGAAAATGAGTCCGTCGTAAATAGTGTACGCTGATTCTCGAACAAGTGGAGTTCAGTGCCAGACCAAAACAACAAGGTCTGGCGTAAATGCAGTGTGCGCCGGACTAAAAATCAGACAAGACAAAGTCGGTCCATCGTGAATGGTGTACGCTTGGTTTGATTTTAGAAGAGTAGTTTTCAGTGCCGGACCAAAACAACAAGGTCCGACGTGAATGGGTTTTTGTCTGTAAGGGTGAAGGATTGAATTTTGAGGGGAAATAAGATGAAGTGACATTTACTCCAAGTAATCTTAATGATTTGACCTATGAACCAAGGTACTTACTTGTGCATAACCCCTCTTGATAGTTCGGCTAATCTATAGCTATCCTAGCTACATGGCTTGAATCAACTCCCAAGCCAGAACTAGTAACAAAAGTCCTTAGCCTTTATCCTTCATTCCAAGATGTTTTTACTTCATAAGAGATACTTGACTTGATCATCAACACCAAAACCCCATAAAAGAGATTATCAAGAAATTAGGGGGCCTAGATGCTTTCAACGCGTTGGATGTCATGCACGACAGCACATGCTCCTTGATGAAGTAGCTTGATGTGGAGAGAAGATGGTGCATGCAACACCTAAGTGCGAACTTGTATTCAAGGTACAAGAACAAGGAACTGATGAAGAGGTTCAAAGTTATGTGCCTTCAAAACCATCCTTACAAGTTCAACGCGATATCGATGCAACTGAGCAACACCACACGGAAGATAATAGAACACGACCAATCATAGGAATAGCAACTATGTTCTCAAGTGGTCGAGGGCCAGACTTTGGTTAGTCGCACGTGGCCTACCTTTAGCCAGTGGATTGTGGGGAAGCCAGCTGAACGGTGGTCACTACTCCATGACATGAACGGAGCGAGGTATAGATGAACCATTAGTTCATGGTAATTACCGTAGTGTTTGTGTTAATTCCTGTTCAAGCTAACATAAACCATTGTAGGTACAACATCATGGCCACGAACATAGCAGAAGCTTTCAACAACGTACTGAAGGGTGTTCACGTCCTTATGTTGTGTTCAATTATTGAGCTCACCTTCTACTGAGCAGCTGATTATTTCCATGATCATGGGAACATGGCCGATGCGTGTGTCACTATGTACGCACCAAGAGTGGAGAAGATGCTCAAATCGAGAAGGAAGAAGGCGCACTTCCAACACATAAGGATTTATGACTTGGGCATGAATAAATTCGAGGTCATGTGCAAGCGCAAATATCCATCTGGGTATCTCGTGGGAGACACCGTGCAATAGTGCTAGCTAGGGGTGAAGGAGGCTACATGCACATGTAACAAGCCAAAGCTACAACACATCCCGTGCACCCATGTGTTGGCCACATGTCGTGACATGGGTGGGAACGATGCATCACAGTTCATCTCACCATACTACACCGTGCATGCTTTAAAGAACACTTGGCATCTAAAGATGAGTTCATTCACAATTGAAGTGAACTACAAGCTGCTGGAAGGCCCCACCTAGAAACCATACCCTGTGAGTAGATGCATACAGCATGAAAGGCCAAGGGGCACCAGATTGTAAGGTGACATGGGTGCGGCTGATGCGGTAGATGGTTTACGAAAGTGCAAATTATGCAAACAACCTAGACATGACTGTAGGAGTTGCTCCAATCCACCCAATACTTAGTAGCGTGTACTTTCATATTGTACCCAGCATGCATGTAATTTTGGTGTATGAAATGCACTTGTTATGTCTTGCTCATTATGCCCCTTAGTACATACATTGAGATTATCAACTTGGCATGTATTCCTTGTACTGCGCGTTGACATTGCAGGTAATGGCGGGCATTGTCTTCTAGAGCTACTCTGTGAGTCGGTTGATGCGAAACACTATGCAAGGGCAATTTGTTCAGGAACTGAGGTAGACACAATTGTATATTACATATTATGCAATATTTGCGATGCCTCTAACCACAATTTGGTTCACGTTTCAGTTGCCCCCTCTGTGCTCCCGGTCGTTGCACAAAATAAAAGGTTGGACTTCCATTTCCATATTCCACTCGCCTGTGCAGGTCTACTACAATTTGCGCTTCTCATGGATGGGGCTATGTTGGAAGGAGGCATGATCACACCGATGCCGGCCATCAATCGAGCACTTCTTACTGGTCTGGTTGACCGATGGCAACCAAAGACGCACACCTTTCACTTCCCATTCGGTGAGATGTCCGTCACTCTGAAGGGCGTTGCCATGCTCACCGGCCTACCCATTAGGGGGCAACATGTGGTTCTAACTCGGTACAGTAAAGCCTAGTAGCAGCAGTACATGATGGCCAGGTATTCTGTGTATCCGTTACGTCATGTTCAAAATGATCATGATACGATGTACTTTCTTAACCCGGAGTACCTATAGGTTTGGCGTGATTTACACACAGAAGGATAATGGAGTTTCGATGACTTGGCTATGGGCATTGCAAGAGTACCATCCATGCCATAACATATGGATGGAGCTATCCTACAGTGGCATTACGAAGTGTACCTGTGTTACTTACTAGGTGGTGTGATGTTCACGACCATGGCCGACGACATCATCTTTCCACACATCAGTTGGATAGCTCGTGAGTTGGCCACAAACCATGAGGAGATGATGCCCTACAGCTGGGCAGCTGCGGTCCTTGCTGACTCATACTGTGGGTTGTGTGATGCATGCGTACGACATACACATAGGGGCACAATTACTGGATGCTTGCAACTCCTGCAGATGTGGAGTTGGGAGTACCTTCTGATATCTCGACCTATAGTCACTAGATGGTACTATCCTATCATCATCAATGATGATATGCCAGAGGCCACTCGCCCTATAATGGGCCACCGTTGGATGCAAACACAGCTTAGATGGTCACCGCTAGGTGACCACACAAGCTACAGGCGTGTTATCTCTGATATGGACATACTAATCGCTGACCATGTGACATAGGATCCATGGACTGTGCAAAGAGCCAAAGAAATTGCTAGTGATGGACTCATCTCTTCTTGTTGCAGTGGTGGACATGCCATTATGCATGACTACATGCTTCATTGTTTACATGAACGCAGTTGAGGTTTATTCACCTGAATGTATCCAACGACAGTTCGGGTTTCGACATCTACTATTGATTCCACCACCGTGGAACTCCGAGAGGTCCCACATGTATGTATTTAATTTTTTTCAATCTTGTCATTTTCGATCAAAATTTGCCATTCTTACGTCGTAACCATAATAGGAGAAGCACTAAGGGCACTGGGGCGGGTATCGACTTGACCCTTGTCCACGGTATGCATGTCACGCGATGGGTCAAGTCAGCATTACGGGAGGTCATCCATCCCTCTGGCCCATATGACCCCTATAAGGACGATGACTACCTTACATGGTACCGCAGCCACACGCATGCCACGTTAGTACGCCAGGAGATCGAACCACGCGCCATGATATACCTAGAGGATCGATCGCGTTATGTCCATATTTTGGTACTCTCATGATAGTACTAATATTTATCATAAATTTTTTATCCCAATTCCTAATATGCACATACTGTAATGTAGATCCAGGAGGCATCAAAACTATTTACCCAAGCGGATCAAATGGCGGCCCATCCTCCGGGGATCTCTAGCTCAACGTCACCAACCAATCAGATGAGACGGTACATCGCGTTTAGGGGGCAAGATTATTCTCTATGATTCGTGGTCTTGGAGGCAATGCATGACCTCCCCCAAGCAACTACAACTCACCTCACATGGATCCAGCTCATACCTTACACGCCAGGCAGTCCGTCAGCGGCCATCCCTCTAGTGCCGAACAACAAGATGCCATAGGATGTGCGTTTACGTCCCATGTAAGAAGCCATTCATCACGTCATCATTCCTTCCCCCATGTTGAAGTCCTAACTGTAGCATGCCCACAATGGAATGACAGACCCAGTACGTCCCCCCCCACCTCTTCCTCTGGAAGTGCCACATTTCTCACACTCCTATGGATGGATGACATCACACACAACAGTGGAGCGAGCCCGAGGCTTTCGACTTCGACTTCATGTCCGCACCTACCTTTACTGGTCTACTAGGCGGGCAGGCAGGCACCTCGCAACCCACATTCGACATACTGTATATGGCTCCCCTACATACGGACGATCCAAGTGCGTGGTACATCCATATCCACCAAAGTAGAGAACAATACATCTTTCAATCAGATGTACCTCCCCAAAAGGACGATTTGGACGTCCCATCAGCTATGAGTAGGCATGGGCCATCACAGGCTGCAGGACAGAGGGCCACACATCCCCCAGATGCCTACACCCCAGAGGACTTTATGAGAAGGCAAGGTGGACGACGCTAGCGGGGCCACTAAGCGACGATTCTATGTAGATCTGCCTCTCATGTAATTATTAATTGTACCTATTAGTGTTGTGAAATCACTTATGTGTTGTCTATTTTCCATACAACAGACTGTGTTATCAACTTTCTGTAACAATGCCCATGTTGTCTAATCTGTTCAGAGATGTATATGTTGTCTACTTTACTAAACAATGTAGGTGCTATCAAATCGCATAGAGAATCCAAGGCTATGGTGCACCTACAAAAGGGGAAGCCAGGAGGCACAAAACCAAGAATATCAAAGCCATCCCAAGTAATATCCTCATCCCCTCCACATTGCTTTCTTCATCCGTTCAACAGAGTTGTTACTATGGCGGAGGGCTCGAGCTCAAGTTCTTCTTCCCGGTGTAGGCGCACCACGAGGCTACCTTTGGTTGATTGCCCCAACTGCAAGGGCCAATCATGGAGCGAAGGTCCAACACTGTGAAGAACCTAGGGCGTTTCTTTTTCAAGTGCACCAACAACAATGAGGTCAGTTCTCCATTCTCTTCCCTACATTTCCTGTGCCGCCGCTTTGCTGACATGTCTTCCATGGACTCTACAGGGAAAAGGGCCATACAAATGTAGTTTTTGGGCTTGGGAAGATGAGTATAAAACATAACTCCTACGTACTGGGACCATTACACCTACCGGATTATCTTGGGCAACATATGGTCCTGGCAGCTCTGCGACCACTCCTAGTCCGCACTACCCAATCACAACAAAGGAGTACTGCCAGTGCCACCACTCATTGCTAGAGGGGGTTGATGTCCTACATACCTGGCCATAATGCACTCATGAAATTGACGCCGTGGTCCAAGTGTTCCATGGGATGGAGGAAAATTTTGCGGGGTGCAGGTTCTACCGATGCCCTCTATATGAGGTAATAACCACGTAACTTTCATATACTCATAAAACTTTGTTCTCATTTTTTACGCACTCAAATCTCTATTCATGTATGCAGACATTTGATTGTGGTTGGACAATGTGGATGGACCCCCCATTCCCAATGGCAGCAAATAGGTACATTTCTGATTTTCGTCATAGAGTTCAAATGTTGGAAAATTAGATCGAGGCCTTGACAGCCACTCTGCGGGAACCTCCTCCTCCGCCACCCCCTATGCTTGCCTATTCTACGCTTTGAAATGATGATTACTTAGACCAATTATACGTGCCGAAGCTAGGATGTGATGATCCCCAATGCGTATGTTCATGTCACTACCCACAAGGGCCAAACAAGGCCGTGTGTGCCACGCGTCGCAGGCACCAAGAAGAAGTCAGAGAAGGAGGTTTCATAGAAAACCCGGATTACAAAACAACCGAGTATTGTTCATTTCGGTATTGCAAATGTCCATGTCACTATCCAAACTACTCTTGGTTTTAATACGATTACCTTCTATAATGGTCTTTCTGACATTTGTAAATGAAGTAACGAGACCTTTCATATTTCACATGAAATAACATGCTAAAAAATGCTTAAATTCATCTCAAATGTACATGCTTTAACATGAAATAACACTTACTCAACTATATAAAATCATCTGAAATCTACTTTCTATAACACAAAATAACAGTTACTCAACTAGACTGAATCATCTTAAATAATTGGATGAATTGTCAAATGACTCAATATGATAAATAACAGTTGCCTACAGCCCATACCCGAAATCCGGGTATGGCTTAACCTGTTTTTCAAAAACCAGGTATAGCATACCCGGATTTTCAAAATCCAAATACGCGAAAATCAATTTTTGAAATTCTGGGTATGGCGAAATCGGGTTATGAAATTCCAGGTATTCAAAAATGGAATTTCAAAAGCCGGGTATCACTGTGTTTTCTGTAAATACATAAAAGTATTGTTTCATTTCGTGAATACGAGTTATACATTGTATCAAATACAAAATTTCCCCCAAAACAATGGCCACAACCAACTCTATCTATCTATGTTCTATTATGTTATTAAAGTAGAGGCAAAAAGAGCCACCATGTTCATTCTTAAGGGCTAGAAATTTTCACGTTAATAGGAGAAAAAGGAGAAAAGATATAGCCATACATCAGTCAAACCTAAGTTATAACAGCTTAGATCAAAAGAAAGAGTCCCTGTCAAATATCTACTATATTATTAAAGCAGAGGCAAAAGGTGCCACCATATTCGCTCTCAAGGGGTAGAAATTTTCACTTTTTTTGGTGAGAAATACTCACATTAAACGGATGAAAAAGAGAAGAGATCGATCTAGCCGTCCATTTCGCAAACACAATTTATAACAGCTTTGTGAGACCCCGGATCGGCTATCCGAAATCTCCTGTGTATTTCCGTACTAGTCCCAGATCAGTAGCTAGTACACACAGTCATAGTGATACTTCATTGCCGAACAAAACAAAAATTGTAATATAAATATTCAAGTATGGGCCACATGGCCACTTATTACAATACTCGGTCCAACGACCGGAGACAAAGCAGCGAAAACAGAAAGCAAAACAAGCGAACGCCACAATGCCACAGGCGACGACCAGAACGCAATTAGTTCTCCTGGCAATCCTCCTCGAAGTCTTCAACATAGAACTCGCCCTCCTCAGCTGCGTCTTGAACGTTCTCTGACGATGACAAGTTGATGTAGCACGTGAGTACAAAGGTACTCAGCAAGTCGGGGAAGGTATGATCATGTGGGGCTTTCCAAAGGAAGCTTAACAGGGTTCTTTTGCATAAAGCCAAATTTTATTAAACCATACTTAAGTAATAATATTTCACAAAGCATCTTTTTACAATTCTTTTTAACAATTGAAGTATTTAATATTGTAGTGAGGTTCTATCCACCATCACTAGTATAAAGGCTCTATCCACCAACTTTTAAAAGATCAATGTTAATTATGTGACTCCATCCGTCAAGCATAAAACAGGTTCTTTCCACCTGGTTGGCTCTATCCGCCAAACAACATCCGAGAGTTCTAACCACTCCCGAATCCCAAAACAAAACACTTTTCAGTTTTTAAAACCAAAATCAAAGTCTACCAATATGAAAGCATTCTTCGCTTTGCCCTTGACCGTAGGCACGACTATTCGAATAGTTTTACTCTGCAGAGGTGTACAACTTTACCCACAAGACAAGATATACCCTTGATGCCATGCAATTAACACACTTTCTTAGGTGTGTCGGCAGGGATATCCTGACAAGGCCGTTACAATGTATCTACCTAACTAGACCCACCCGCTGAGGTTTCACCGCTGTTAGGGTTCCATCCGCCCAGTACAGAAGCCCCCTCTTGCGCCGTGTGAGAAAAACAATAGTGCCTCCATCCGGCATTCACATTCAACCGAGTGGTGAGTCTAAATTAGGTTTCTACAAATTAGTTGGCCAGGTCGTACCATTATAGACATGTGGTAGTACGGTTATGCTTAGAATAGACAGTCACAAGCGTCGGTCCTTATATGACTTGGGGCGGTACTTGCACAAGACAACTAGTGCTCCATCCGCACCCACCCGACAATCCAATCAGCCCAAGTCCAAACCATTTTCCTTTTCTTTTTATTTTAGAAAAACAGTACTAAAACCATAATAATAACTTTCAAATCCCATTTGAAATCATTCTTTTTGAATAATCCCACCCATGGGTTGTTTTCATCGGAAAAGGTCCTACGCAATTCTACCGTACTACGTAGCAAAGGATACCATATAAGCATAAGCATGGTATAAACAATGTCCTACGGTTACAAAGGGTATGATTAACAATGTTAAGGAGGAATCAACAATTTCGGAATAACTAGCACTTATATTTGACATATTTCATTAAACATAGCCATGCAACTTTGTAAACAATTTAAATCATTTCACAATCATAGGATCAAAATGCGTCAAGGGGACTTGCCTTCTGTCGCGGCGGAGGTGTCGAACTCGGAAAGCTTCGGCCATGGATCGGCTGATCAGCGGGATCATCGACTACAAGCAAAACGAGGCAATAAATAAATAAAATAAAATAAATAAAATCTAAAAATTACAAAAATAATACTAGCAGGTAGATCTTGATTTTAGATGAATTTAGAAATTTGAATGGAGTCAAACGGAGTTCGGACGGAGAAGTTATGAGCTTCCGAAGTTTGAAATTTGAAAAATTAGAAAATCGGGAATATTCCCGGAATATTCCACTGTTGACTGGTCCACTGTTGACTTTGACCTTGACTTGGTCTTATCTCTATGACAGGTGGGGCCCACTCGTCATTGAGGAAAAGGTTGTCTTCAACCTTGGATTCAAGGCTATGGGTGTGAGGGATGGAGCTTGAGGAGGTGAGTGGGGTGGCTACCAAGTGGGGCGACGGCGCGGGCGGGCAGCCGGCGACGGGGCGCAGGAGCGCTGGTGGGAGCACGCCACGCGCGGCGCGGGCGGGCGAGGCGGGCGGCGGAGGCGCGGACGGCGGCTAGCCGGCCGGCGGCGAAGGCGTACGGGCCCAAGCCCACATGCACAGACCACAGAGACCCCAAAACCAAAACAGAGAGCTCAACTCTCCCAAAAAAATGATTTTCAACCATTTTTGCACGAATTTGAGTCAAATAAAAGCATAGAATCATTAGATTACATCCTTAGGGACCTAGAGGAGGAACGAATTGAGTTAATTCTCACTGGAGACGATGAAATCGACGACGAACGGAGCTCCGGCCGAACCAAGAAAACCAAGAAATTCGTCGCCAATCCTTGATGCAACCTAAAATTGATGGTTGGGTTAGACTCTAGACTCATCCACGGTCATAAGGAATCAAGTGGCACGAAGAATGGCTCACCGGAGAAGGATCTACAAGCACGAACGCGAAGAACACCGAAAAAGTTCAACACGACGTCGGTTTCCTTGATCTCACGGGCACAAGAGTGAAGTAGAGGAAAGGAGGAGCACACTCCCGAAACGGGGACTCTTATACGAAGAGAATGGAGGTGGTGGTGCGGCGTTTGGAGTTGAAACGGCCGAGATAATGGCGATTAAGCGCATTTCGGTTTTTCTTGAATGGGGCCGTTTCCGGCGAGATTGACGGCTCGTCAAGGTGGGGAATGGCAAGAGATCGACGTCGCGGATCCAACGGAACCGACCATTCGCATTTTGGAGTTGAAATGAAGGAGTTATGAGTGTGGGAAGGCAACCCTAGCCATGGGAGCAAGTTGAAGCTTTCTCTGTTCTTTTGGGTTGGCTGGAGGTAGAAGAAGGTGCACTATTCACTACCACGTGGCGCTCTCCCATTGGTCCTCCTTTGCGTAAATGATTCGCCCTAGAGAAAAATAAGGAAAAATGGTCTAAAATTCCGAAAAAATTCCTAGGACCATTTTAGAATATTTGGGACCCAATAAAATTGGTTTCGCGAAATTTGGAGGAGTTTTGTGGAATTGAATATTCGGGCGCGAATCGCAGGCATTAAACAAAAGCCTCGCGAGATAAAATAGGAATGGAGGTCCAAAAATCCGGGGAATGATTCCTAAAATCATTTTGGAATATTTGGAACACAATTGAAGTGGTTTGGGGATTTTTGGAGCATTATTGGACTCGGGTGAAATTTCGGGTGGCAGCGGGAATTGGAAAATTCGATTTTTCGACCGGAGGGGAATTAATTCCCGATTTTGGATAGGAATGGATGCCAGGTTAATATAAACACCAATGAAACTCCAAGTTTTGAATTTACTTTATTTAAATTAGGTTTTTCTCCAGAAAGCGAAAATGAGGATGTTAAAAACCTACCCCCCTTAGAGAGAATCTCGTCCCCGAGATTCAGACGGAGAAAGAAAGAGATCCGGAAACTCTACTCGAAGATCTTCTTCACGCTCCCAGGTAGCTTCCTTCTCAGAATGGTTTCTCCACTGAACCTTGCAGAACTTGATCACTCGGCTTCGGGTTCGACGCTCAGCTTCATCCAAAATCTTGACTGGGTACTCTGGATACGATAGGTCTTCTTTCAGCTCTACTTCCTCCAACGGCATCTGATGCTCGGGTACTCTGAGACACTTCTTCAGCTGAGACACATGAAAGACATCATGCACTCCTGACAGCTGCGGAGGTACTCCAACTTGTAAGCCACTTCTCCTTTTCTGGCAATCACCTTGAATGTTCTGATATAGCGGGGTGCTAACTTCCCACTGACTCGAAACCGTTTCATTCCTTTCAACGGGGATACCTTCAAGTATACATGATCTCCAGGTACAAAGCTTAATTCCCGTCGACGATTATCCGCATAGCTCTTCTGTCTTGATTGGGCTGTCTTCAGATTTGCACGATTCTTTCTGACTTGCTCTTCGGCTTCTTTCAGAATATCAGGTCCGATTATCTGTCCTCCTTCGGTTTCTTTCCAATACAAGGGCGTCCTGCATTTTCTCCCGTACAGAGCTTCAAAAGGTGCCATCTTCAAACTGGCTTGATAACTGTTGTTATAGGAAAACTCCGCATACGGCAAATTCTGATCCCAAGAGCCTTTGTATGTTAGAGCACAGGCTCTCAACATGTCTTCTAGTATCTGATTGATTCTTTCCGTCTGGCCATCTGTCTGGGGATGGTAAGCAGTACTGAAATTAAGATTTGTGCCTAATACTTCATGCAACTTCTGCCAAAACCTCGAGGTGAACTGGGAACCTCGATCGGATACGATCTTCTTCGGTACCCCGTGCAAACACACAATCTTGGCCATATACAACTCGGCAAGCTTATCTCCAGAATAAGTCATCTTCACTGCGATAAAGTGGGCCACTTTAGTCAATCGGTCCACGATAACCCAGATGGAATCATAACCGGATTTAGTTTTGGGAAGTCCGGTTATAAAATCCATCCCAATTTCTTCCCATTTCCAAACTGGCACTTGCAAAGGCTGCAACAAACCGGCGGGTCTCTGATGCTCTGCTTTTACCAACTGGCACACATCACAACGTGCTACGAAGTCCAAACCATTTTCCTTTTCTTTTTATTTTAGAAAAACAGTACTAAAACCATAATAATAACTTTCAAATCCCATTTGAAATCATTCTTTTTGAATAATCCCACCCATGGGTTGTTTTCATCGGAAAAGGTCCTACGCAATTCTACCGTACTACGTAGCAAAGGATACCATATAAGCATAAGCATGGTATAAACAATGTCCTAGGGTTACAATGGGTATGATTAACAATGTCAAGGAGGAATCAACAATTTCGGAATAACTAGCACTTATATTTGACATATTTCATTAAACATAGCCATGCAACTTTGTAAACAATTTAAATCATTTCACAATCATAGGATCAAAATGCGTCAAGGGGACTTGCCTTCTGTCGCGGCGGAGGTGTCGAACTCGGAAAGGTCGGCGGCGGGATCGACGATCGCGGTGGGATCGTCGACTACACGCAAAACGAGGCAATAAATAAATAAAAGAAAATAAATAAAATCTAAAAATTACAAAAATAATACTAGCAGGTAGATCTTGATTTTAGATGAATTTAGAAATTTGAATGGAGTCAAACGGAGTTCGGACGGAGAAGTTATGAGGTTCCGAAGTTTGAAATTTGAAAAATTAGAAAATCAGGAATATTCCTGGAATATTCCACTGTTGACTGGTCCACTGTTGACTTTGACCTTGACTTGGTCTTATCTCTATGACAGGTGGGGCCCACTCGTCATTGAGGAAAAGGTTGTCTTCAACCTTGGATTCAAGGCCATGGGTGTGAGGGATGGAGCTTGGGGAGGTGAGGGGGGTGGCGGCAAGAGAGCGGCGACGGGGTGGCGCCGGCGACGGGCGCTGGAGCGCTGGTGGCTCGGGCCGCGGTGGAGCGGACATCGGCGGTGGCGGCGCGGACGGTGGCGGCGCACGGGCCCAAGCCCACATGCACAGACCACAGAGACCCCAAAACCAAAACAGAGAGCTCAACTCTCCCAAAAAAATGATTTTTCAACCATTTTTGCATGGATTTGAGTCAAATAAAAGCCTAGAATCATTAGATTACATCCTTAGGGACCTAGAGTAGGAAGGAATTGAGTTAATTCTCACTGGAGACGATGAAATCTACGACGAACGGAGCTCCGGTCGAACCGAGAAAACCGAGAAATTCGTCGCCAATCCTTGATGCAACCTAAAATTGATGGTTGGGTTAGACTCTAGACTCATCCACGGTCACAAGGAATCAAGTGGCACGAAGAATGGCTCACCGGAGAAGGATCTACAAGCACGAACGCGAAGAACACCGAAAAAGTTCAACACGATGTCGGTTTCCTTGATCTCGTGGGCACAAGATTGAAGTAGAGGAAAGGAGGAGCACACTCCCGGAACGGGGACTCTTATACGAAGAGAATGGAGGTGGTGGTGCGGCGTTTGGAGTTGAAACGGTCGAGATAATGGCGATTAAGTGCATTTCGGTTTTTCTTGAATGGTGCCATTTCCGGCGAGATTGACGGCTCATCAAGGTGGGGAATGGCAAGAGATCGACGTCGCGGATCCAACAGAACCGACCATTCGCATTTTGGAGTTGAAATGAAGGAGTTATGAGTGTGGGAAGGCAACCCTAGCCATGGGAGCAAGTTGAAGCTTTCTCTAGTCTTTTGGATTGGCTGGAGGTAGAAGAAGGTGCACTATTCACTGCCATGTGGCGCTCTCCCATTGGTCCTCCTTTACGTAAATGATTCGCCCTAGAGAAAAATAAGGAAAAATGGTCTAAAATTCTGGAAAAATTCCTAGAACCATTTTAGAATATTTGGGACCCAATAAAATTGGTTTCGCGGAATTTGGAGGATTTTTGTGGAATTGAATATTCGGGCGCGAATCGCAGGCATTAAACAAAAGCCGCGCGAGATAAAATAGGAACGGAGGTCCAAAAATCCGGGGAATGATTCCTAAAATCATTTTGGAATATTTGGAACACAATTGAAGTGGTTTGGGGATTTTTGGAGTATTATTGGACTCGGGTGAAATTTCGGGTACCGGCGGGAACTGGAAAATTCGATTTTTCGACCGGAGGGGAATTAATTCCCGATTTTGGATAGGAATGGATGCCAGGTTAATATAAACACCAATGAAACTCCTAGTTTTGAATTTACTTTATTTAAATTAGGTTTTTCTCCTGAAAGCGAAAATGAGGATGTTACAAGCTTGATCAAAAGAAAGAGTCCTTATCAAATACCAAAAAATAAATTAAGTTCAAAATAAAAATGAAAGAAAATTAGCAATTTGATTTCCATACGAACTTTAAAGTAAAATATAAATTTGGAACAAAACTAAATATAAATTAGTAGTTGGATTTGAATACGAATTATAACCTAAAACTGAATTTTAGAATAAAAATAAAAAGTCATTTTATATAGAATAGAAGTAAGAGTCCATGTCAATTACAATAAAACATAACTAAAATTTGAAATAAAAATAAAATAATCAATTTGATTTCATTATGAACTTTAAATTAAAACTGAAATTCGGGGAACTTCCACGTAAAATTGAAATTTAAAATAAAAATTAAATGGAAAATAGTAGTTGAATTTGTATACAAATTCTGATCTAAAACTGAAATTCAAAATAAAAATAAAATAAAATTAGCAATTTTATATAGATTAAAAGAAAGAGTCCATGTCAATTATAATAAAACATAACTAAAATTAGAATAAACAATCTTGATTTCCACTCAACTTTAAAGTAAAATTGAAATCGAGAAAGAAAATTAATGGTTGGATTTGTACACATATTCCAACCTATGACTGAAATTCAGAATAAAAATAAAATAAAAAATACAATTTTATTTCGATATGAATTCTGAAGTAAAATCCCTGAATAACGACAAATCAGAATAAAAATTAAACAAAATTAGAAATTAGATTTGTATATGAATTCCAACAAAACATAATTAAAATTCAAAATAGAAAAAATTGCAATTTGATTTTCATACAATTCCTTAGTAAAATCCTTAAGTAAATAAATTTAAAATGAATTAAATATAATTTGAAATTTGATTTCCATGCAAATTTCTGACTGAAGTCTCTAAATAATTATAATTTAGATAAAAATTTAAAGAAACATTAGCCATTACATTCATATACAAATTCCAACCAAAAAATAACTAATATTTGGGGTCAAAAATAAAATATTATTTGCAATTTGATTTTGTTACAGATTCCAATGTAAAATCCCTAATTGGGTATAATTCAGAATAAAAAATTTAGAACTTAGCAATTAGATTTTTATACAAATTTCAACCATAAATCATTGACATTTAGCATAAAAATAAAATAAATTTACATCTTGATTTCCATATAATTCCAAATTAAAATCCGTAAAAATTTGAAATTCAAAATAAATTAAATAAAATTAGTAATTTGATCTGTATACAACCCCATAAAAGCAATTGAGATTTTTAATAAAAGTACGAGTTATAATGAGGATAGCACGAATGGTGTTGAAAGGAACCACGAAATAGTGTTAATGGTATCGATCTGTCCAGCAAAAAGATAATCACCGGGAAGCGAGGATCCAAGATGGTGCAGGAGAGATGAGAACAATATCGTGCTACTCACCTTAGCCGTTCAACGAGGATAGTGACGTTGAAGAGAAAGGCCAAAGTCAAATTAGCCAAGCGCCATAACGATGAGTGGTGAGCATTGTGACACCCCAGAATATGACATTTTAGAATTCGGCATTTTGGTACGACTTTATAGCGTGTTTTTGGGCCGTTTTCGGGTGTTTGGGCATCTCCGAGGGACTTTGGGCCTTGGGGGTTGAGTTGGGCCTCTGGTGGAAGGGTTTGGGCCCAAGGGGGGGACTTTTGGGCAGCCAAATCTGGCCCCCACCCCTTGGTGTGCCCCCACTCCCTTTCCCAACCCTAGCCGCCACCCCCTAGCCCCCCCATGCGCCTCCACCCTTCCCCTACCTCTCCATCTTCCCACATAGCGTCACCACCTCTCCCCTCCCCTCTCCACCCTCCTTGCTGCCCTTAGGGGAGCTCCCCACCTCGCCACCTTGCTGTCCCCTCCATCGGGAAGCCCCGCGACGAGGAGATCCGACGATTCCGGCGCGAGGAGGACGATCGGGAACCCGGGAGGAAGGATTTCAGCGTTCGTCGTTCTTTGGGCTGAGGTATGGCATGGGTAATCCTTGGGGTTGGTCTAGGTGCTGTGATAGAGGGTATTTGGATGCATTTAGATCAAGTGGTGGTGCTGTGATTGGGTAGATTAGATGAAAACTAAAGTTTGCCACGTTCTCTGTTTCGGGCAGATTGTGCACTCGACCTAGGGCTTCCGTTTTCGTGATTTTAGAGTCGGAATTTGGTCGTCCGCCTGTTGAAGAAGTTGCAGGTAACTTCAATACCTTTCAGTGGACATAAAGAACGTCCAAATCCGCCCAACCGTTTGAAAGTTACGCTCGATTTACCGAACGTGTTTAAATCTGTGACGTAGCTGGGACAGAACGTAGTGTTTTGTAGATTAGACAACTTTAGAGTCCGAATCAGCTTTTCCATATACTTATAAAAAGTTAGTAAATTTCCTAAGCTACACCGGGATGTACTCGTTTAATCGATTCGGAGTCGTAGAACTAAAGTTATGATAGTTTGAAGTCTGCTGTCCGGGCGGGACAGATTCTCTACTTTTCGATTTCGGGAGTAGTTTGCGAAATCGGGGTAGATGGGCGTTGGCGTACTGTTTTGTGGGTATGTTGTGATTGTGTGGAATCTTTGTGCAGGTGGTGTGACCCCAGGAGTGCCCTCCTCATCCCGCCAATCCATCGCCCGAGGTTAAGGCAAGTGTATTGGGATGGGTAGCATGTGGTTTATTTGCTTGTCTTGACTAGATGCAATTGTTTCCATGTTATGCTATCTTGACATGCTTAGTTTTTGCCATGATATGATAAAAAGGGAATGTTAAGATGCTATGCAATGGTTTATGGTTTATGATTATGGCATATGTTGCATACATGGCATGAAACTTGGCCCGGTCGGTGAGAACGTCATAACTATTACGGTAAGGTCGGTGAGAAAGTTATGACTAATCCGGAGCGCCATGGATGTAAGACCTACCTCGTGATTCCACCCACGCGGTGAGTGGAAGCGAGGAGTAGGCACCCTCCATCTACGGGATGGAAGGGGGACGTGGGTGCACGCCGACGGGTGTGCACTCGGCAATACCGGTATTTGCGTCGAGGAGAGATGTGCATTGCATTGCATACATGATGATGATGATGAAATGATTTCAATGAGGTTGAGATATGAATATGATGTTGCATATGATGTATGAATTAATCATGATGTTAAGTTTGTTATGTAGTGATGATAATATTGAATTGTTCTGTATGACCCATTGCAATATACTTGCTGAGTGATGAACTCACGCTTGTGTTTTATGTTGTTTTAGGTACCATGACACCGGCATGTGGGAAGGGGCATTAGCTACACATCTTCACGTAGTTCCAGTCACATATACCAATTTAAGTCATGATCATAATAAGTGCCATGAACTTGGCGTATGGAATAGTTTAGTGTGCTTGTGGTCCTTATTTGCTTAGCTATAGATTATGGAGTGGTTGGATTCGGTTTTATTGGTTTATGTTGATGCTTTATCCATTGATATCGATGTTTTAGATGTCTTATGCTATGATATAACTTGCTATGTGATTGCTATTGCTACAATTCATGATAAAACAAAGGAGATGCTGCTGAAATTTCGGTTTTAGCATTTGCGCCTTTGCTGTAATTTATTTTAATTTGTGGTATTTAGTTGATGTTTAGTCTATGTTTGGTAGCATTCGGGCATACTAGATGCCGGGATGTTACAAGCATCAAGAGTGTTGAAGAAGTTAGTATCCAAATAAGTTTGATGGCGCCGAAACTTTGCATTGAAGTTGAGCTATGGACAATATGGTGTCATTAGGTAACTAGAAGCGTGGCGTCACCGATGATGGCAAGAAGTTTCTCCACATCGTTAGACATCGACTAAAGCATGCATGCTAACATCAGTGAAGATGGAAGGTCACCGTGGTTAGTGAGGAAACCACAGTGTTAAGTTGGCAAATGTCCAAGAAGATGAGCGATCGACATGGGAGAAGAGGACATCGAGCACGTAAAACATTATGCATTTGTATGAACGAAAGCAAGGGAGCAAAAAGCTCGGAGTAGAGATGACGTTAGGAATGGCAATGGGTATATACCCGTCAGGTGTCACCACCCCGTACCCGTATCCATATTAGTAAAATTCACCCGCTACAATACCCATACCCGCACGCAGGTACAAAATTTACCTGTACCCGTACACGT
Source organism: Rhipidocladum racemiflorum (assembly GCA_036346355.1). NCBI lineage: Eukaryota > Viridiplantae > Streptophyta > Magnoliopsida > Poales > Poaceae > Rhipidocladum > Rhipidocladum racemiflorum. The sequence goes on from CM070571.1 coordinate 32,139,239, forward strand.
GTGGGTACCGGATACCCGACGGGTAACCCACACCCAAAATCTAAGCTTTCAACCAAGCATAATAGCGAAAAACTGATAGAAATAACAGTTAGAATTTTAACTGAAGTGTCAAGTTTGCAGACTTGTTTAAAGAATAGCGATACATACATATTGCCACTTGCCAACAACATTGGAAGGCGGCATCAACATTGCTTTGCGTGTGGTGGTGGCAGGGAAATTGGGAATTGGAAGGCTCGAATCGGACTCTTCTGCCCTCGCAAAAGGTTTGGCGGGCCACACCTGTCAGTCTCATTAACCTAACACCACCCGTCCCTTACCTCCCGCAAAGGCCAAATTATTAATGGCTCAAACTCACGGGTGAACGGGTACGTGTAATAGTAGAACGGATCCGTACCCATTCTACCCACTGGGTAGTAAATGTTGCCTATTAATAGACCCACATGTACGAAAAATGGTTCATACCTGACCCCTAATAGAGTAAATACCCGTCGGGTTTCGGGTCCCCGTTGCCATCTCTAGATGATGTAAATGTGGGGAATAGATTAAGGCCACCAGAAAGAGCATGACATGTGTCCCTGGTAGGGATAGGTGACGGTTACACATGTATGCATGTTTGATGTTGCAACGGTCAGTATTAAGTAATAATTGGAGAGAAACAGAAGATAACTATGTGGTAAAGTATTGTATTAGAAGCGATAAAAGTAAGAGGGGTTAATCAAGAATTAGGCATGCTATTGGAGGCAGAAGCAGAAAAACTATAGCAGCGAGAAGAGATAGAAAACATATGGCTCAGTGGGGCAATCGACGTGTGAGTGAATATATATATCGGTGTATGTGTGAGCAAAGTACTCTAATACCATGTAAACTAATAAGACAATTTGTTACACACATAATCAAATTATTGTTTTTAAAAAATAAATAGTGGTACATGTGCATGACATATATTTTGAGAAAGTGTAACAAATTGATGAAGAATAGTGACATGTAGCTACATGATCCATGCATGATGGAGAATATGCTTACATTTCTAAGAAACCCAACAACTTGGTATGCTTCAATTACATTTCTTAAGTTGATGCCTTCAAAAAATCCTAAATAGCCTACAAGATATACAAATATATTCTCAAACATATAATATATATCAATCTATACTGTAAACTTTTGAGACAATTCTAACCGCGCGATTGAGCGGGACACCCTGCTATAGTTAGCTCTCTCTATATATAAGGAACTCACATTCAATTATTCGACCTTACAAAACAGTGAGCAGTAAGCTAAACGTAGCCTCAACGACGATTTTTATTCATTCATAGATGGGTGTACAAACCGAAACCCTCATCTTACTGCAGGCACGAGTAGAACACAAACCAGCATTCATAAAACATACAAATCAACCAGCAATCTAAGGTCGCAATCACATCCAGATCAGCACATAAGCAAGCTGCAACGTTGCTGTTTCTGCAGGCTGCAGCCGTCCCAGCACTAAAAAAAGGCTGTGCGATAGAAGCCCAGAACATTAGGTACACTATATATAAAAAGAAAACATTAAAAGTCAAGCACAAGGCATCAGTTTTGACAAAGTATGAGTTTCATAACAAGCATATAGCAGTACACATTTCATAATGAAAAGAATAACAAAACTGGGTTAGGTCATAAGCTTACGCCGCTCCTAATTCACAATATCGCATTGCTCCTGGCAATCACAATCATCTCTACTATTCTAAAGCAGCAGTTGGTGGCAGTGGTGAGTTCTTCCTACGTCATTAATTGCCGCTTAATTGCCTTGCTTAATTGCCCTACGCAAAAAACGAAGCGTTGCTTTAATTAGCCAGCTTTCGCAAGAAACGAAGCGTTAAAGATAGATGTTTGATCTTGTGAAATAATTTTGTTTATTTTTTAATCTTTATTTTTTGTTTATTAATTTTGTTTTTCGTAGCAACGCACGGCATGTAACTAGTACAGATTAAAGTTTCAGTTCCAATTCTGTTGGCTTCTTTCCATCGGCGTCAGAAGTACATAAAGAGGCAACTAGGTGTCAAAACAAAACACATTTCCTGTGAGCTGTGCGGTCGCTCAAAAATCGGGGTATACCACAAAAGAAAAACTCAGCTTTTGTATAGGCCGTTCCATGGCTATATTATTCTTCTCTGAACAACAAAAACCGAATCCATGTAACTATGTTAAGCAGGCTACATAATTTACTGTATGAACTCGAAGAGAATACACTAATACTTATGATCACTGTCATCCCTCTGTCCACCCTCGTTCTGCAATCACCTCACGGACACGTGTAGCTACTTCAATAGCGTCACTTAGGGGAGGGTAGCTCCAGCCATTCAAAATCTGCATGGAAAAGAGAACTGATAAGCTATGCAAGTACATCCTTGTGAACGTCAAGGAAATCTCCAAAAATAAATTACTTGAAAAACTCCCAGCTATCGCATGTAGCTACTTCAATAGCATAAATTATTTTGTTGATTTCCATTATTCTATCAGTATATCTACTTAAATCTTCTGTATGGTGGGACAAGCTATACAAGTTAAATCATATAAGTACCAATATGCCATAGTGTGAAATCATGTGCTGAAAAATTAATCCGGTGATGGATTTGGTATTGCAAAGTGGTTGTGCTCATGGCATGTGTGGTGCATGTGCATATGCTGTTTCAGATAATTATTTGATATGCTTGTGATAGCATGGTAATTATTTTGTTTGATGCAAATGCGCTCGCGTGAGTGGTTGCATGGACTGATCTTGAGTCAAGTTGTGGATTTGTGCTCAGAATATTGTTTCGTGGTTTATTCATGTGCAGATGTTGTTTGAGGTCGAACGTGATCGGTGACATATATTGGGCTCTGTGCATATATTGGACCATATGTAATTGGGCCAGGTGGATATTCATGCATGTATCTGTATACAAACTCTTTAGGTTTTGCTCATTATAAAAAGGGGGAGGTGTCTTCTGTTTATGGTGAGCTAGGCATTAGGGTTTATACTATTTTGTTGGGAGTACTATAACCAAACTAGACAAAAAAATAAAAGATTAATTTCTTCAAGCTCCTCTGCATGGTACAACATCTGTGGGTGCAGCATCCTGCTTCAGAAGGCTTTGCGTGACATTGAACCGATCTCACTGAGAGCAAGCGACAGCGATAGAAATTTCGGCGCAATAGTAGCCACGACGCTATAGTAATCTCGAAGCTACATTACCTGCTACAGTGATCTATACTGTTGCTACAGTAAATCACGATTTACTGTTCGCCCGGATTTCTGTTTTTCGTTTTCTCACCCGGTTTTCGTTTTAGTAGATTGATTCATTATCCATCTTGATTCTTTGAGTTTCTACTTGATTTAATCCATCTAAAACCTTTCTAGGGCATTAATTTAGTGTTCCTCAAAGTTTTGTTGGTTAATCTTTTGTAGATTTTGTTTAATCACGAAATTAGGGTTTAATCAATTCTCGTCATTATTATATAGTCAACTTGCGAAGCTTATAACTTTTGATCCGTAGATCTGATTGAGCTAATTCTTATTGGGTTAGTTTTGAAATTAAATCTAGTTTCTCAATTTAAATTTCACATAAATCCGACGGTTGGATCTTCAGGAATTAAGGTTAGATCAATTCTCGTCATAATCTGTTACAGCAAGCTTGCAGTATTCATAACTTTTGATCCGTAAGTCCGATCGGGCTGATTCTTTTTTTGTTAGATTCGTATTGGAATCTAGCTTCTTCTGTTAAAATGTCAGGTCAATCCGACGGTTGGATCTTCAGGAATTCATGATTTACCGAATGCATCTACTCTGTTTTGTTGAATACGAAGCAATTATTTGATTCCGAATTAAGGTGAATTTTTAGTAGATCAATATTTTAATTTTAGCTTTCGCGCAATCATTCGCCCCCTCTAATTGCTATACTAATATATATCGATCCTACACATAGAACTTGCACTTGCCATCTAATAGAGTTCATGCACCTCGTCGAGATAGTTCCAAATTTCTAATGTACATTGATTTGAGCCTTGTTGTAAAAAAGTTATCGCAGCCACTATAGTATTTCCTTTAGGAACTCTAATTGATGGCAAGAACAAACATAAAGTATTTGTGCTGTGCTACTGTAATTGCGTTAATGAATTCATGATGCATAACATTCTATTAGAGCATATATGATAAAGCCTTGCCAAGTACAACACAAGATGATGCGGAGGAGAGAGAGGGAGTATAAAGAATTGGGACGTCTCTCATGAAGTAGTCGATTGTAAAAGGAGAAACAAGACACATTATATATTAAGGAGCTGTCTATAGAGACATGTAAAAATAACCCATTGTAGGAGTAAATCTTTACTATTTAGTGTTGTTTATAGATAACATAGAGGATATTATAAACAACAGTTGTCTATACCATTGTACTGCCCTTAGAGAAGTGCAGCAGGCATAAAAAAGGAAAAAGAATTTTGGAGTTAGGATCAAAGTAAACAAGATCAGAAAGTTCAGAAACTAATATGCACAGAAATTAAATTCAAGGGATAGGCACATAAAACGAATTGTCATCAACAGGATGACTTACAGATCAATGTTAGTACTATAACCTTGTAAAAAAAATCAATGTTAGTACTATAACCTTGTTTGAAAGAAACGAATGTACTCAAATAGAGTGTACTTAAATTATCAAGTAGGCACATAAAACGAATTGTCATCAACAGGATGACTTACAGATTTTTTTTACAAATAATCATTATTTATACGTATATTACAAAAATATACGGCAATTTATTTTTATTTTTATTTTTTGCAAAAATGACCGTTTGTCACGCCGCGGTGGCGCGAAAGAGACTTTGTCGCGCCACATCAGCGCGAAGGAGGGGACCACGTCAGCGCGAGGTAGGCAATCGCGCCAGCATGGCGCGATAGGGCGACGTGGTCGATGAGGCCCGGGCAGCAGGGTAACGGGCAGAGGAGGGCTGGGCAGTGGGCAGCACAAAAGGGCAGGCCGAGCCAGAGCCGGGAGAAAGAAGAGAAGAAGAAGAAGAAAGAAAAGAAAAGGAGAAGAACAAAAAGGAGGAGGAGAAGAAGAAGAAGAAGAGTATATTGTTAGGGTATCAACTAAAATGTATTTTCAATTTTCTCCTCAATTATTTAAACCGAACATATTCAAATGGTCATAATTTTTGAACCATAAGTCCAAATTGAATGAAACAAGTTTCTAAATTCATGTTAAATCATCTAGTATCACAACATGCAAAAAATTTAAAGTTTGATCTTTGGTTTAAAATAGAATTCAAATTCAAAGTGTAAGTTTGAAACTAACTCAGTACAAATTTTGTGCAACTGAAATTCAAAAAGAATGAGACAGAATTCCTTAGAATCCTTATGTCATAAGCTCTCTGAATATGCAAAGAGATTTAAATAATAAAACTGGCATAACTTGATCATGTGATATCCAAATGATGTAGAACAAGTTTGTTTGTGTTACTTAAACAGTATAGAACCTGGTTGCTTTATGTACTAAATGTATTTAGTATGGTGGACAAGTGGTATCACACAGATTGTATTAATGTAGGTATGGATCATTTATGTATGTACGTAAATAATGTTGTTATGTTAGATCTTATTTTCCCCCAAAAAATAGTTAGTTCTTGGTTGTAAGGAATAGACAAGGTGGCAAGTTCGGTTAGGAAAAACTAAATGTAGGCATAATTTCTCAGATGTACATAACTTTATTACAGTTGCCATTATTTCGTATGTCAAATATTATAAAATATCTTTAATATCCAGTAGGTATGTCTGCTATGGATGCATTCAAAGTGTTTTACGGTGAAGGAGAAGTTCAGGAGGGGCCATATGGGGTTGATCTGAGTAGTTTTCAACAGTGTGTTTTGTACCATCAGAATCCGGATGATATGAGTTTTGAAGATATGTGCGGGTGGCTTTATCACAGTCTTTCATTGAATCCTGTGGTGCATGACATGACCATTAAATGCTTGTGGCCGAGAGGTACACAGGACTTGTTATGGGTGCTTAGACCGTTGGAGCGAACTCAATCTTGGAGGAACTACGTCAATTCATCAAGGCGGTGTGGTTGGGGTTTCGTCCTCATTGTGCAGGCGACGGTCAAAATAGACTTGCCAAGTAACGAAACCCCTATCGCGGTGCAGGCAGAAAGTGTGACGGAAGTTCATGAGAATATTTGGTCATGTGCTGCACCGACGGGACAAGCAAATGAAGGGGACGAGTTGGAAGGGTTAGTTGATGTGCTAGAGCAAGACGATTAGCGAGCGACGGAGGAAGAAGAGGCACTTGTTATGGATAAACATGATGAATCTTCCTCAGACGATGATGAAAATCCATCTGTACAGGTGCCCGCTGCTTGGAATAGGGGCGAAGCGGAAGTCCTAGCAGTCGACGATGCCCATGACTTGACGTGTGAGTACCGACCAACTGAGGTTCGTGTGCACACAATGTACGTGTAGAAGTCCGCTTTGCAGGATGCTATAAGGGTCTGGGCGATGAGCTTGCAGCGGCCTTTGAGAGTTGTGAAATCCAGTAAAGATTATTACATGGTGAAGTGTGAAAATGCCGAATGTGGTTGGCGTGTTCGTGCCCACAGGCCCAAGTATGAGTTGAACTGGGTTGTCACGAAGGTGGTGCAGCACAGTTGTGTTCTGAGCAATGTAACGTCAAGACATCGTAACCTCACACCCTCTTTCATCGTGAATGTGATGTATGGAGAGATTGTCGAGAAGATTGACATGGAGGCACAGCACAAAGTACTTGCCATGAAGAACAGATATAAATACCAAATCAGCTATGCCAAAGCGTGGAGGGCGAAGTAGAAGGCATTGGAGAAGCGCTTTGGGACCTTTAAGGCATCCTATGACAATCTTCCCCGACTTCTGGACGTCCTGAAGAAAAGAAACCCCGAGACATAAACTGTTGTACATGATAGAGAATCTCAGAACCCCCCGGCTTCCTGGTTATGGAGCGTGCTTTCATCGCACTTGGGCCATGTGTAGAGGCTTTCAGGCATTGCTGGCTGATCATGTGCGTGGATGGGACTTTCCTCACCGGCAAGTACAAGGGCCAAATTCTAGTGGCCATCGCTGTGGACAGAAACAACCAAATACTTTCGATAGCCTTTGCTTTTGTGGAAGGTGAAAATTACAAGAGTTGGTTGTGGTTCTTCAGGAAACTGAAGATCGGTGTTGTGAAGGATAGGCCAAATGTGTGCATAATACATGACCGCTATGCTAGGCTGATGAAAGCGATAAAGAAGATGCAGGAAGATGTGGAAGAGACCTTTCCATGGCCGGATTTGCAGAACCGGTGGTGCAAGCGACACATGGTGGCTAACCTATTCAAATATTTAAAAAGTAAGAAGCTCATGAACCTATTCAAGAGGTTGTGCAAGCAAAATCAACAGAGAAAGTTTTATGCCAAGCTTGATGGGCTCACTAGCAAGCAAATACGTGATGGAGAGAGACAAGCTGGTGGTAGTAGTTCGGAGGCACCGCAGCATTTGTAGCCCTTACCATACATTGACCCACCTAACATCAGAAGGAGGCTTTCGAGAAACATCAAGTGTTTCTCGCACTGGATCAAGTCTGAACCAGTTGAGAAGTGGGCACTGTTGCACGACACAAATGGGGCAAGGTATGGGGTGATGACAACCAACCTGGCCGAGGTATACAACTGGGTAATAAGGGGTATTCGTGGCATGCCCTTTGTTGCTATCGTTGAAGGTGTATTGTACGGTACAATGAGGTATTTTCGGGAACGGCACGCCACGGCAGTGTTGCATGTAGGTACCATTCAGAGTCCCTACTACATCATCGGCTTGGATGATGAAGAAGGTTGAGAAGGCCCTCCTACACTCGGTCATCGTCATGGGTATCACGAAGTTACGATTTGAGGTAACACTGAGGAATATGGAGGGGATGGGAATCGCAATTGGAAGAATCACCCATGAAGTGAGCTTGGGGTATGGTATGGACCACATGTGCACCTGCACTTGCCGAAAGCCGTACCTTCTGCATAAACCATGTTCGCATGTCTTGGCGGCCTGCGGGCAGATTCAAATGAGTAGTGTACAATTCATTTCTCTGTACTACATGTCGTAGATTGTCGTTCAAACGTGGTCCGGTGAACTACATGGGTTTTGTGTCACAGAAAACTTTACTGAAATTGATCATGCACACGCAGATGGGTCCCTGACATTAATAGAGTCAAGGGTGGGAAAGGTCGTCGCCAAACGCACCGCATCCGCAATGACATGGACGAGTCCAAGGTGGGAGGCCCTGTCCGGAGGTGTGTCCTATGTGGAGAATACGGCCACAAGAAGAACAAATATAGTGGGAAGAACATTTCAGGTGGAGGCTCTTGACGTACATTCCTGTAAGTCGTGTTGCCATGTTCGGGATTTCCTTCCCTTTCTATGGAATGTAATAATCGTACAGTTCCCTTACGTGTGTATGTAATAATCGTCTAGTTCCCTTTATATCGGATTTCATTTTGTCAAAACTATTATGCATTCATGTATGTTTGGTATTGCTTGTTTTTTTGTTTAACATAATGTCTCTCTTTTATCTCATCAATATAAATTATTAAATTATTTGTTGTGCATAGGTATGGCGGCAGTGGGCGACCGCGGCGATTGGTCATACGGCCTTCTAGATCGTCACTTGGACGCACTCCACCGTGGATGGTTACACGCTACTGCTAGAGCTGACATGGATCCTGGTGTCTTGTCCACACGAACTCAGTACGTGCCTGGGGCCTTGACAGATGCTGGTTAGCCAGGTATGTAAGCGTACCAAATTTTATCGTACTTAATAGGTTGTAACACATTGTGCTCTAACTTGTAATTTATTGTTGCAGGTTGGAGTGGCGGGATTACTTCCCCTTGCACGGATGGTGGAGGCCACACATGAGGACCTTGTGGATGGTCCGAATGGTGAGGTCGTCATCATGGAGAGATCCCGACACTTTCCCTCCGACTGATCCCTCCTTACTACCCTTATGGACTGTTGGAGGCCGGAGACGCATTCCACTTGCCCTGCGGAGAGATGGCGCCGACTCTACAGGATGTTTCGATGCTGACCGGTCTCTCAATCGCTGGCCAGACAGTTGTGCCAGCCGAGGTGGATGACGACTGGCGTGACAACCTTTTTGCTAGGTTCGCAGTAGTCCTTCCCCCGCACTCGGAGGCCAGCCGCAGTACGCCCCGCTACACCCACGACAGAGGCACGGTCCTACTCTCACGTGGCTTTGCCAATTCGAGGTATGTGTTGTCATGGTTCAAAATTGGTATGAATTATTTTATCGGTGTAACCAACAAACTTTTCTTCATGTAGGTTACTAGGATGGCTGGGGACGCCGTGGAGTACCAGGTGAGCCGGCACCTGGAGGCTTTCCTTTTGTGGTTGTTCGGGTGGGTGATGTTCATCACCACCCATGGAGACAATGTCGATGCTAGGCTTGTCCCGATTGCACGGGCCATTCTTGTGTTGCCCCAGTAGTACCTCATACAGTGAGGGTCGGTGTACTTTGTGCCACCTACCGGGGTCTGTGCGATGCGTGCCTCAAGACGCACCTCTGTTCGATCCTCTCTGGGTACCCACTCCTACTCATGCTTTGGTCATTTGAGCACCTCCAAATCGGACGATCATAGGTTGAGGACCGAGTGTACAGCTGTCGGGCCCCGAATCTGCAAATCTGGACCCTCTGTGTATTCAGCACTAGTCCAGGAACGCGCTAGTGCACACAGTCTTAACATCGGTAAATATCACAATCATACCACTCGATACTAATAAAGTACTTTAATTAAAATAATCAAACTGGTTGCTTGACCTTATGGTCAAGTTACAAATATACGCCACGCAGGGCGAAACTTAATAAGAGAGAAATAATAGCAGCGGAAAATAAGATAACTTCGTGGCGCCATCCAGTATACCACAGGCAACTGACTGGGCTCGCTTCCTAGTTAGACGGATCTTCTGGGAGCTCCTCCTCCAAAGCTGGTGTAGACTCCTCTTCAACTGGTGTTGTATTGTGGCAAGGGTGAGTACTTGGTACTCAGCAAGTCATGCACAGAATGCAAACTAATATACTACATGCACGGCTTAGTACAAAGGAATAGCTCAGGATATATTTGCAGTAAACAGCATTTGACAAGTAGCATAAGTAGATTCGAAAGCAATAGAAACAAGTATAAGATCAATAACTTTTCAAGGAGTTTAGTAAACATCTTTCCCAATCCTAATCCACATTTCCATCAACATCATTATTAAACCAACCCAACCATTCAAGACCAAGTTATTTTCAAGAAAGTCTAACCCTTGACTGTAATTCCCGAGCGATGTCCAATACCGCGGACACGGCTATTCGAATAGATTTTACACTCTGCAGAGGTTATGCACTTTACCCACAAGATACAGTCAAACACCACAAAGGCGAGTGTCCGTAATAAAGTCTTTCGGAAACTTCTAACAGCACAAGTGGTCCTCCCCGGTGTTGCACACTAACCCTTCCCTTAGCGAAGGTGAAGTTTAGGTTAAACCACCGTTAGATGGGTACCTAGCCGCAGCCCCGGTACGCTCCCCCGTACAACTACACAAAGGGTGTAGTTGACATCCTGAGGTCCCACAGGTACGTTATTAGCAACTTATTCAACTAGGTCCGTCCCATTACAGACATGTGGTTGCACGTTTGACTCAGTTCAAAGGCTTGCCAGGTTAAGTCCTTAGGGCAACCAGGGCAAGACTACCCGAAGAACCAAACCAACATTCCCGGTGCCACAACTGGCCCACCCGATCATTCTTGCCACATGCCCCGGTCAAATCTATTTATCAAACCCCCAGTTGACTATCATGCACCACGTGCCATCAACATCACATGATGCCTTTCCAAAACAGGTTCAGTATATCATTAAGTCAATATTAACATTTGATTGTCCAAAATCATGTCATGAGCACGTAGCAGGTCTAAGCAGTATACTACAACGGTCTAAATTCCCATGTTGGCAATTTAATAATGTCCAACTAGTAAACCACAACTAGGGTGACAAGGGTCATGGCACATATGTAATTAACCAAGGTGTCATACAACAATTTGGCATATATCTAATTACCCATAATTAAGTAAAGCATTTTCTAATCAAACTAGCATGCAATAGCTTAAGCCAAATTAATTTGAAATTGAGATCAACATGGTCAAAGCACAACTTGCCTTCAAAGAGTACTTGTTCTTGGTCCTGAGCTGGCTCCTGGGTCAACACTTCTCTTTCGAAGCCTTCGGGCACTTCAACGTCTACTCGTAAAGCGTGCAAATAGCAATAAATAAATGAACAGTAGACAAAAGGTGTCCAAACATCCAAATAAAGTTCACAAACAGAGAGAGCATAATTTTATGAATTTTTAGAAACTGGAATCGTCAAATTCGGAGTTGAAACGCAAAAGTTATAGCATTTTGAAGTTTAAATAATCAATTAAATAATATTACAGAGAAAAACTTTAGTCCAAAAATTAAATAAAATTCATCATTAGGTAGATCACAATTTTATACAAATTTAGAAATTTGAATCACTCAAATCGGAGTTAAAATGCAAAAGTTATAAGCGTTTGAAGTTTGAAACAAATTCTGAAATCAATAATTCGAATTAATAAATCATTTTCTTTTTCGGAAATTCTTTTATTGCGTCAGCGTGACACGTGTCAGCTCCTGATTGGTCCACGTCAGCACTGCTGATGTCAGCACCGGCCGAACCCCACGATGGCGTCAGCATGACGTCATCATGCCACGTGGCACCACCCGGGTGCTGCCACGTGTCCCGGTCCATGGACCCGGTCTATGGGCCCGGCGGGTCTACGGTGCGCTCGGCGCACGCCACAGTTGCTGACATGCGGGCCCCGCATGTCAGTGGCGTGCTCACACGCGCACGGTGCGGCGGCTGGGCTACGTGGCACGATCTCGTGCGTTGAATCTAAATCCAACGGCTGAGATTGGATCTGGATGCCGCAACGTGGATTTCGTTGCGGTGACGTGGGCTAACGTGGGCCGTTGGATCTTGATCCAATAGTCCAGATCTAATCTGGTTCGTTACTGCTATGGCTACGTGGCGAGATCTAAACCGTTAGATCTAGATCTAACGGCTGCTAACAGATCTAGCGTTGAAACAGTAAGGGGGTTACGTGGCCTCACCTCGTGCGTGCGATCGGGATCGAACGGCTGACGGAGCTCACGGACTGCGATGGTGACGCGGCGGCGTTGGCAGACCGGAGCTGGTGAAGGCGACACCGGCGACGGCGTTTGAGGGCTTCTCCGGTGAGGTGAGTTATCTCCACGGACGCGGCTCGACCTGGGAGTTCCGGATCTGGGCTCCAACGTGGCGGAGGACGGCGGACGACGGCGGGGCGAAGCAAAAACCGTGGCGGTGCTTCACGCAACTACGGTGAGCAATCACGGCCACGGCAGGGCACTACGGGCGGCGGCGGCTAGGGCAAAACACGCGTGAGGTCAAGGCGATCCTCGGGGCATGCCCCGGGCATTAAATACCCTCGGCGTTCGCGCAAAAGGCGGAACCCTAGGCCCACACGGCGGCGGAGTCTGGCGGCGATTCGGACGGGGAAGATGCAATCCGGGCCGTACACGTGGTGCAACCAACGGCTACGATCGCGCGGACGGAACCGGATCCGGACTGGATACGGCTCGAACCGGTACGGGTTGATCCTGACCGTTGGATCCAAATCCAACGGCTGGGATTGGCGGGTCTCTGGGTTAGTGCGGTGCGGCGCACGTGGCTTCGTGGATCAATGTGGGCCGTTGGATCCTGATCCAACGGTCCACGGCTTAGGGCTCGGCGGACCGGGTCCGGCTCGGACGCGGCGTGGTATGGGTTCGAGTCGAACTCGAACTCGAGTCGGACTCGAACTCGAATCCGGCTTGGGCTCGGTCGGATGAACAGTACAAACCCACTCGCTATTTTCCCGTGATTAAATAATTCGATAATTCGTAGATAATTCAAATAAATCCGGAAAAATAGCAAATAAATCAGAAAAATTACAGAAAAATTCTGGAAAATATTTTGGAAAATTTTGGACTCAAATAAAATATTTCCAGCAAAATTTTATTTGCAAAGTTAAATTCTTTACTTATTTCAAAATGGAATAAATTCAAATAAATTCCAAATAAATCCAAATAAATTCCAGAAAATTCCAAAAATTCACCAAAGTGCCAAATCACACATGAATTTAAGAAAAGAAAAATTTTGGGGTGTTACAACAGCCTAGAGTTCTACGGTGACACGAAGGTGGACCGCCCTACAATGGGCTCCCTTTGGTGCCGCAAACGGGTACATAAATACTTTTTGTACTATGCAATCTCGCATTCCTGCCTCTTTTATACTAACTTTATGTCGGTACCTTCTGTAGTCACAGTGGGATGGTCTACAGGTACGGAGTGTGTACGCACACTTCACGGAGGCGTTTGACCTTTTGCAGGTCGAGCGTGTCCGGTGGGAGCCTTACACCTTACCGAAGGTCATGCAGTGCGCACCGCACGGTTTGTCCATCCTTTGCACGCGAGATCTTCCATACTCGATCACACGATGGAAGCTTGTAATCGATGTATACATTGAGGATTACTCGGTTCACCAGGTATTGAGGCAGTTTGGACTCAGGTAAGAGGTCCCTGTTCCACGCGGAGTGTTGGTCCCCACAGAGGCACACATGTACATAACTTTTCTTCTCCTTACATTTTGAATGCAACTGACTACACATGCCAACGTGTTGATAAATTCTACAGGCATTTGAGGAAAGGTTTGCAGGGTCACCGGACTAACTGGGCCATGAAGATGGCCCCTTGGGTGGATCAGTGGAGTCATGCACTACAAGACGTGGTTGCAGACGGGGTTGCGTACGACATATAGGGATACCAGGAGTACCTACAATGGTAGTCCCCACTTACACGAGTATGCCTTTTGTCCGCTGCTGACCCAGAGGATATCCTACCTGCTAGTACCGACGACACATATCCCAGTCATGTTGCATCGGTGATGCACTTCGTGGTACACCCACTATACAATTTACTCAAAATTTTAATGATATGCAAGCATACATATATCTTACATCATGTTATAACTTTCAGGGCGACATCGGGACAGAGATTGGGCAGAATGTGACGTCCATGAGAGGCCATTTGTGCGGGGGTTTAGAGATCTCCTGGGAGGAGTTCACGGCGTTCGTCGATCAAATCATTGTGAAGATGATGAGGACTGATTTGGTTGTTATCTGTCCAATCAAGATAATAACTTCGAAAGAAATATTCTTCGGAATATTATTCTTTCTTCCCCAGTTATTAATCTTTCCCTGTTCGGTGTTTTCCCGAAAGCCCGTTCTCTTTTGTCAACTCTTCGATCTAATCCGTTCAAGTTTCTAAATTTATCCAAGCCGTTGTGCCCAATGCTATTCGTTCTTAATTTGGAGTTTATTCGATTTGTCTTTTGATTTGGTTTGTATTTGCCTTTTTCTTTAATCGCTAGCCGCGTCGTTCAGAAGTCGCTCGAAGGAGCCGTGGATCAAGAAAGCGGGGATTGAAGATTGAAGATCAAGAATCAAAGATAAAGAGTAAAGAATAAAATTGCAAGGGCCAGGCAAGTTGTGCTTTGACCATGTTGATCCCATTTTTGAAAATTATGTTGTTTCAAATTATTGCATGCTAGTTTGAGTTAAACTGATTTTTATTAATTTGGGATTAGATAATCAACCTACTTGTTATCGCCACCTTGCCTATAATGATTGTATGCCATGATTCAATTGTCACCCTAGGATTGTTGATTAATAGTTGGTAGATAAATACATTGCCAACAAGGGTTAGTTAGACCGTCAGTAGTTGCTTAGCCATGCAACGTACCTTTGACATCGTTTTGGAAATACAAATCCTAATATTGATTAATGGAATATGCAATGTATTTTGAAATGGTGTGACGTGTTGCCGACACGATGATGTTGATATGCGGAGGCCTTCGTGCTTCTTCAAGGATGTTGAGTTGTTGTTGGCATTGTGTTGCGCAATAATCAACTGGGGTGATAAAATGATTTAGACTGGGGCAAGTGGCAAGAATTATGGTGGGCCAGTTTGGCGGTTGGGAATGTTTGAAACATGATATATGTATGAGTGATGGTGAGATGGATTTCTTTGAGAGTATTGATGTATGTCTTGCCCTGGTCACTCTAAGGACTTAACCTTGCTAGCCTTTGAACTGAGTCAAACATGCAACCACATGTCTATAATGGGACGGACCTAGTTGAGTAGGTTGCTAATACTTGCATGTGGTACCTCGGGGTGTCAACTACATCTTTTGTGTAGCTGTGATGCCCTAGAATTTGAGAGCGATCCTAGGGTTTTCTTTCTTGGTTGTTCCGGAAAGAAAGAGGGTTTTGTCGGGGAATGAAATAATTGAAAATTATGCGGCAATTTAATATTAAAAATTGGAGTTTTGGGCTAGTTTCCGCTGGGCTGAGGCAACCTGGGCCTGGGCCGGGAATTCCTTTTTCCCCCTCTCCTCCCCATGCCTTGGTGGGCCGGCCCACCTCCCCCTTTAAGTGGCGCCCCCTCCCCCCAAACCCTAAGGCGCCTCCCTTCCTCCCCCCTAGCAGCCGCACCCCCTCCTCTTCCTCCCCTGCGTGGTGGCTCAAGATCCACCGCGAAACGCGAAGGAGAAAACGAGAAGAGGATCCGTGGAGGCGAGGAGGACGAACAGATTTCCGTTACAGGGATCGTCGCGCGTTCTTCGTGGGTTCGCAAGGGGGAACTCAAGGTAAAATTCCCAATCTTTTACCCCTGTTCTACCTAGGGATTAGGAGTGTATTAGATCTGGTGGTGAGTGCTTTGGATGGATCTTGATGGGGGAGAAGGGTAGATGTTCACGTGGTGCTGTTTTTGGAAGGGAAGATTGTGCAGCGCGGATTGTTTCGCGTTTTACGTGGCATATATGATTTTTCCTGCAAAAACCTATAACTAAAAAGTTGTAGATAACGTCGAGACCTAGCTTCTGTAATTTTTGAAGAATTGTTGGGGCATCGGTCTGAGAGTTATCTCTGTTGGAAGATGACGAACAGAATCTGGAAACAGATTTCGTCCACTGTGTTGGACGGTTGTTTAGGCATATTTAACAGTGGAATTGAAATTTGTGACCTTCATGAAAGTTGTAGATCTAGTCAATATATAGCTACTGTAATTTTTTTGTATTTTTATGAACAGTAGAAAAAAGATACGAAATTGGGAAGAGAGGGTGCTGCTGTTCGATTCGGACATTTCGGGGTTTTTGGCGTTTAAATGGGATCGGGGAGTAGGAAGCGTGTGTTTGAATTGTGTGATGAATTGTGATGTCGCTATGTACTGAAATAATGTTTGTTCAGGTGGTGCCACTGCTGGGTGTAACTAGGTTCATCGCCCACGTCGGTAAAGGCAAGTGGAAGTAATTGTATTGTTAAGCTATACATTGTTGTTTGCTTCGCCTTTATTATAAACTCCAATTACAGCAATCATACATGGTTTAATCACTTGCTTTGAGGTAAGGTGAAGAATGATGTTGTTTACCGGATGAATTGTCTAAACATTTCATCTCTATGGTATTTGTTTTCTATCCATGCTATATAATGATATGCAAACATGTGGACTCAGTGGGAGGAGTTATGAATGAATTCATGCATGAAGCATTAACTGCATAATCATGCATTGGAAATTGTCGACGCCAGCGTGCGCGACCGTACCGGTACAACAGCGTGTGTTCCTGAGAAAGGGCACGGTGAGGAGGAACATGGCATAAGCATGTGCATCAATCATATGCATTTTACTGAAGTGGTGTGGACTCTTTGTTGTGGTATTGTATATGAGGAATGTGGACTCTTTGATGTGGTATTGTATATGAGGAATGTGGAATGCTAGATATATGGTGGATGTTTTATTTGTATTAGTTGTTCGCTTGCCGAGATTACCCAATCTCACTACTTGTCGCTTTTGATGTTTTCAGGTAGCGCATGTGAGTCGTAAGCATGAAGGGTGGGCTAGCAACACAATAAATTTTCTGTTGTCATCACGACTCACATGATCTAGTGTTTTAAATAATTCATTAGTTGGATGCAATTTTATTTCATTTAGACCTTTTGTTGTTCCCTTTAAACTTGTTCTCGTTTATGGTTGCCCCTTTAGAGATGTGTTTTATTTATGGTTAATACCTGGTTGAATTAGACTCGTTGTCTCTAGTTTTGATGTCGTGAGATTATTCCTATTCGAATTGCTTCCGTATTATCCTGTTTCTAGGGGAAATGCTGTCGATTTGTTCTTGTACAATAGTTTAGATTTTTGGGGTGTTACAGTTGGTATCAGAGCGGGCTGTAGGTCCTTGGAATGTGTATTTTTAGTGTCATACTATGGGATACAATTAAAATGTGATGTGGAATAACTTAGAAACATGGCCTAGGTTTTAACTAAAATTTTGTCATAGGATAGCAACATTAAAACTTGTGTAAGTGGAATCACTAATTTAAAATCTGACACACATGGATGCACAGTAGGAAAGGGTATGGGTACCGTTGCTTTCCGTTTAAATATTGTATCTAAGCTTTGATGTTGAATGCTACTTTTGATGATGTATAATGCTATATTTATGATGGATTTGATTGAGTTGCTTCATTTGTGATGAAGTGGGGTTGTGGTGCCGAAGGGTTTCGGTCACCTCTTTTTGTTCATAGTAAGGGTGTGGTTTGACGGTGTGGCCGGTTAACGCCATCACCGAAGAATTATTAACCCCTGTAGGAGGAGTGCTTACCCTTTCGGTCGTAGATCGGGTAGTTGACTGGAGTCAAATAAGAAGAGATTGGTGGTAGATTCCTTCTGATGTTCTTTATCGCTCGACGGTCGGTCTTGGTTGGTTTTCTTGGTTTTAGTTGATTGAAATCAGAAGAAAAGTGTTTGGAATTTGGTTTTTCGCGGAGTGTGCCTTCGGTGTTTCTTGGTTTTGTCTTCTTTGGGTGAAGACAAAGAAGGGGAGTTTTGTGTTGCACGTCTTTGGTCGCCTTTTGACTTTGACACCTGTTTAGTTGGTTGCCTTGCAAAGAAAGGTATAGCTTTTGGTTCTTGTGTGTCTTGCTCTGAGTTTAAAAGAAGTTATTAAAGCGTGTGTAAAAAGTTAAGTTGTGTCGATTTATGTTTTGTGCCTTTGTTCGTAAAGGTTTACTTGATCGCTTGGTTCCCTCCTGTGGGAGTCTTTAAGATTTAAATGTGTTTTGGAGTCATGTCCTATTGCAAATTTGAGAGTCAAGCTTCTTTGTGAGTTTTGGTTGAGTATTAAAAGAAAAAAAATGCTGCAAATAAAGTAAATATTCGTTTGACTGAAATTACTTGTTAAAAGTGGAAATTGTTGTTTAGCATGTTATGTAGTATGTAACAATGTGGTTTATAGAAATGATGTACTCCTTAGTTAATTTGCGAGTTGAATCAATTAAGTGTAATTGTTACCTTTAGCTTAAGATTAAATGAACCTCTAGTGATGTAGAGTACCCGTGAGTGGGGATGATTAAATGTGTTAATGTACATGCTTATAATCTGTTGCTTTGCTTTAAAAGTGCTTATGACCCCGATAATGTTTAAGGTTTTAAACCACGATGCATGGTTAGAACATTAAGATGAGGTAGATCATGCGGTTATTGTTAAAGAAACTTTCTTTGGTTGTTTAAAGATGTTCTAATCTAATGGATTAATAGAGAGAAAATTTAATCGTGTTGACTAGCGACTTTAATTTGGAAGTTGATTAGAATTGCTATTTACGTTGTTGCAACCTACTAGTATGTTGTGTGGTGGTAATTTTGTTATCACCTATGTATAGGGTAGCCAAAAGTAATGTTGATGGTTGATGTTTATGCCCATTTGTTGTTATTGATGACTTGGTAGGGTTGCTAATTGTTGGAAACCATTGATCCAATAGAGAAAAGTGTAAAAGCGTGGAATTATGTCGAGTTCATGTTGTGATGGGATGAACATTGGATAACAATCATGATGCAAGATTTTAACCTTAATGAATGCATGTCTTAGAATCCTGTTTACTTAATTTTATCTTGTAGAGATAATACTTATTGGTTGAAGTCATTTTATTGATTGAACAAGTTTTAATTGTCAAGATGTTGATGTATGGATGGTATAAAATTGATACGTTGATCATGCTTAAGTATATGTTGAAGTACTATGTTTGAAATATAGAATACATTGATATATGATGTGTTGGTCTATGGGGATCATGATGAGGTAGTATAGAATGGAAGACGTTTTGTTAATCATCATAAACTGTATTTATAAATGTTGGGAAAGGTAACTAGAGAAAGAATTGGTTATGTAGCTTTTGGTTGAATTATATTGAGGCTTCTTGATGAGTAAATAGTGTATATTGAATGCTTAAATGGTAAGTATAGTGGAATACTAGATATGGTGGCTTTCATCCTGAGCCTGTGTCTAAAACCTTTTGGGTGGTTTGGTTGGTTGCTATTTTGGTTGAATACTTTTTGTCGAAGTGTTTCTTCATTTGTGTTTGAGTTTCCTAAAACTCGTAGTGATTAATGCCAACCTTTGGATTTGGCTAACTTGTTTAGTTTGCACTATGAGTATGGATTTACATCCAAAAGTCTTTGAGTGGATCGCGCCCCTTCGCATTCGCTTGAATTATCTTTGGAATTAATTTTAAAGGAAGCGAGATGGACATAGTGGGTTGTGTTGGAAACTCTTGAGATTTAATTTGTAACTCTTTTTGACTAGAGTTGGATTTATTTGCATGTTGTGTGTGACGTTTGCGTAGTGCTTCAAAAGGTGGATTATATGAGTGTTTCATAAGTGAATTTGGTTAGTGAAGAGTTCTCTTTTGGGAATGAATTTCCCTTTCTTTCGAGAAAAAATTGTGGCGGTTGTTTGTGCAGATGTTTGACTTTGGAGTCGATGTTCTTTTCCAAAATGTTGATTTTGGTTAAAATGCGATGTTTTGCAAGTTTAGCTTTCTATCATTGGTGGGTTTTTATATGATGTGGTGCCTTCATCATAATTATGTCGCCGACATAGTTTATATGAATTAGCGCAATCCTCGGTGTTATTCGAGTTTTATTCATGTGTTACAAGAGGAAGAAGTCGTCTTGTAAATGACTATTCGATAGTGTTGTTACATGATGAATGAATGGTGAAAAGTAAACATGACATTGTCTATAGATGCTAAATGATAAAAGAGTCGTTGAGCTGTGTCGGTGAGAAAGTCATATATGGATATATGACTAATCCGGAGTGCTCTTGGAAAGCTGCATGCATGTCCTGAATCGAGATTTCAATTGCCTTCTAGTACGGGAAGTAAGAACGAATATCTTCTGATATGTTGGTTGTGGTGTAAGAGATCTGAGCTTTCTTTGCATTTGGCTTAAAAAAAATAAAATAAAATGAGTACTCTTGGGTTGTTGCCGAATTCTTTCCAAAGTGGCTTTTAGCGCTTTGGAGTTCGAGTTGTTGGATGTGAATCATTTGGGGATCATGGGTCTTGGTTGAGCTTCCTCAATGATTCTACCCTTGGTTCTGATTCTTTGAAAGGAAGAATGCGAGGGCGAAACCTTCTAAGAAAGAGGAATTTAGTGTGGGTTGGTAATGACCTAAGATATTAGATGTTGCTAGTAGATGATCGTAAACAGTTTAAAAGTGAAGAGTAAAGGAAGGTTGTGTATGACTCAATCCAAACCTTTTTGGAGAATTGGGTCATTGATGTGTACCTAGGTGGGGTTGTTTAAATTATTAGTGGACCACTTGGTGGTTGCTAGTAATTGTTTTTCCTTTTCAGAGTGTATTGGACCTTTCTGTCGCTGAGGTTGAGCGAGGTTGTGTCAACCATAGCGATTTCGTTCGGTTGTTACTGTCTCTTGCGGGTTTAAGGACCCTGGTTGTAAAGTAGGCCTTTCCTTTTGGTTGTAGTGTTGGGTATTGGATTTTTGTTGAAGATCAATTTTTTTGCAAGGTTCTAACCTCGTTTGTTCAAATAGCTGGTGGTCTTGGAGTGTATGTCTCACCTGGTTTGTCGTCGTCTTGAATACGGCGAACCACAGTAGAGGGGTTGTGGTGTGAAAGCACGTTTGTGCGTGGGAGATGAAGAGGGTTCTAGAGACTGCACCGCTTTTCTTACGGAGAGTGGTTGGAATAAGGAGTGCGAGACCGTTTTCTTTCATGGTCTATTTGGGAATTGAAGTGAAGGTGGAACCGTGAGAGGTTGCACTCTGTTGAGCTAAATCAACATTTTCTCGCTAGTGTTGGTTTTGAGAACTCGCTTGTCGTTTATTCCGGTTTGAGTCTTTGTGTGAATGTTTTGTGTTGCAAAGAAGTCTTTTGTCCCTTGGGGACTTTGTTGTTGATTTTGGTGTGTCTTAGATTCGGGGACGAATCCTTTTAAGGTGGGGAGATTGTGATGCCCTAGAATTTGAGAGCGATCCTAGGGTTTTCTTTCTTGGTTGTTCCGGAAAGAAAGAGGGTTTTGTCGGGGAATGAAATAATTGAAGATTATGCGGCAATTTAACATTAAAAATTGGAGTTTTGGACTAGTTTCAGCTGGGCTGAGGCAACCTGGGCCTGGGCCGGGAATTCCTTTTTCCCCCTCTCCTCCCCATGCCTTGGTGGGCCGGCCCACCTCCCCCTTTAAGTGGCGCCCCCTCCCCCCAAACCCTAAGGCGCCTCCCTTCCTCCCCCTAGCAGCCGCACCCCCTCCTCTTCCTCCCCTACGTGGTGGCTCAAGATCCACCGCGAAACGCGAAGGAGAAAACGAGAAGAGGATCCGTGGAGGCGAGGAGGACGAACAGATTTCCGTTACAGGGATCGTCGCGCGTTCTTCGTGGGTTCGCAATGGGGAACTCAAGGTAAAATTCCCAATCTTTTACCCCTGTTCTACCTTGGGATTAGGAGTGTATTAGATCTGGTGGTGAGTGGTTTGGATGGATCTTGATGGGGGAGAAGGGTAGATGTTCACGTGGTGCTGTTTTTGGAAGGGAAGATTGTGTAGCGCGGATTGTTTCGTGTTTTACGTGGCATAGATGATTTTTCCTGCAAAAACCTATAACTAGAAAGTTGTAGATAACGTCGAGACCTAGCTTCTGTAATTTTTTAAGAATTTTTGGGGCATCGGTATGAGAATTATCTCTGTTGGAAGATGACGAACAAAATCTGGAAACAGATTTCGTCCACTGTGTTGGACGGTTGTTTAGGCATATTTAACAGTGGAATTGAAATTTGTGACCTTCATGAAAGTTGTAGATCTCGTCAATATATAGCTACTGTAATTTTTTTGTATTTTTATGAACAGTATAAAAAATATACAAAATTGGGAAGAGAGGGTGCTGCTGTTCGATTCGGACAGATCGGGGTTTTTGGCGTTTAAATGGGATCGGGGAGTAGGAAGCGTGTGTTTGAATTGTGTGATGAATTGTGATGTCGCTATGTACTGAAATAATGTTTGTTCAGGTGGTGCCACTGCTGGGCGTAACTAGGTTCATCGCCCACGTCGGTAAAGGCAAGTGGAAGTAGTTGTATTGTTAAGCTATACATTGTTGTTTGCTTCGCCTTTATTATAAACTCCAATTACAGCAATCATACATGGTTTAATCACTTGCTTTGAGGTAAGGTGAAGAATGATGTTGTTTACCGGATGAATTATCTAAACATTTCATCTCTATGATATTTGTTTTCTATCCATGCTATATGATGATATGCACACATGTGGACTCAGTGGGAGGAGTTATGAATGAATTCATGCATGAAGCATTAACTGCATAATCATGCATTGGAAGTTGTCGACACCAGCGTGCGCGACCGTACCGGTACAACAGCGTGTGTTCCTGAGCAAGGGCACGGTGAGGAGGAACATGGCATAAGCATGTGCATCAATCATATGCATTTTACTGAAGTGGTGTGGACTCTTTGTTGTGGTATTGTATATGAGGAATGTGGACTCTTTGATGTGGTATTGTATATGAGGAATGTGGAATGCTAGATATATGGTGGATGTTTTATTTGTATTAGTTGTTCCGCTTGCTGAGATTACCCAATCTCACTACTTGCTGTTTTGATGTTTTCAGGTAGCGCACGTGAGTCGTAAGCATGAAGGGTGGGCTAGCAACACAATAAATTTTCTGTTGTCATCACGACTCACATGATCTAGTGTTTTAAATAATTCATTAGTTGGATGCAATTTTATTTCATTTAGACCTTTTGTTGTTCCCTTTAAACTTGTTCTCGTTTATGGTTGTCCCTTTAGAGATGTGTTTTATTTATGGTTAATACCTGGTTGAATTAGACTCGTTGTCTCTAGTTTTGATGTCGTGAGATTATTCCTATTCGAATTGCTTCCGTATTATCCTGTTTTTAGGGGAAATGCTATCGATTTGTTCTTGTACAACAGTTTAGATTTTTGGGGTGTTACAGTAGCTTGAAGGGGGTCGTACTAGGGCTGCGGCATGGTACCCATCCAACGGTATGTCGGTACCAGTGAGTAGAAGTCTATATCGTCGAAGAAGAAGAAGTTCCGTGAGAAGGCGATTATCTAGGAGTTGAACCCCGTCAGTTGCCTGTGGCGTATTGATGGGATACACCGATGTTCTTCATTCCGCTACTACTTATTTGGAGTTGAAGCCGTCAAGGCTTCGCAAATGTAAGGTTGACCTTAAGGTCGTTCAATAGTTTATATTTTATATTTGAGTTATTTTTACTATTCTGCTGTGTATGATTGTGATATTCATCTATGTTGAGACTGTGTGCACTAGCGTGATCCTGGGCTAGTGCAGAATACACAGAGGGTCCGAATTTGCATATTCGGGTCCTGACATTTATTCCAACATGTTGTAGTACTTTCAGGTTACTGTCAGGAGGGCCCCACTACGACGTACACGTGAGCGGACGACTTCAACACGGACTATGTAGGTCCGATGCATCCAGCCTCCTGTTTGGGTCGCAGCCGAGCGCCCCCATGCCACACACCCTATGGACCCAAGTTCTTCATGCCATACTCCTGCAGCAGTCGTGCCTAGGGATGAAAACGGTACGAAAACGGTCGGTAAATGGCTGTTCCGTTTCCGTTTCCATATTATTTACCGGTAACGGAAACGAAATCGAAAACCCCGGAAACAAAATCGGAAACGGATAGTATCGGAAACGAATGCGGAACGGAACGGAACGGATACGGAAACGAAAACGAAAAATTCCACAAGGACGTAGTACATGAACGACATGTTAATAATATTAACCAACATTGAGCATTGTATGAACAAGGACATGTAAAGATTGTTTACCTCAAAACCAATGAACACATCACAGTATAATAACAAACATAGATAGTCCCACATCATAATATAATAGCAAGCACATGGTTCCACATCATAACATAATAGCAAGCACATATAGTTTCACATCACAACATAATAGCAAACAGATATAATTCAACATCCAAACATAAATAGCGCACACATAGTTCATCATATCAGTCCATCATGTTCTCAGCTATTTGTCCCCATATCAGTCCATCGTGTTGTCCTCTATATCGACATCCGCTTCCTCCTCCAACTACAAAGGCAAGCATGAAACTTCATTAATCTTCTTGAGAAGACAAATGGAAGCAGACTAAACAAAAATTTTACTTGATTTGCACAATACGGTTTCAAATTTAGATAAGAAAAGGCAAACCGTTTGTATCGAGCTTGCAAAATGTCTCTCAAGGCTATCCACATCCAACTCAGTCATGATAGATGCAATGGTACCACCTGAATGATTAGTAATTTGTATTAGGCTTAAATATTTTCACATGATGAACAAACTATTCAAGCAAACTAAAAAGTTACCTTTTAATGCCGCGGTCCAATCTTTAATACAAATTAAAGCTTGCACAATCTCAAGATCTAGACGGCTGCGAAATGGGTCAACAACCCTTCCACCGGCACTGAATGCCGACTCTGAAGCAACCGTCGACACTTGAATAGATAGCACATCACGAGCAAGTTGAGAGAGAATAGGGAACTCAACTTGCTTGACCTTCCACCACAATAAGATATCGAAATTCTTGTCTTTTATAGATGCTAGAGGTTGCTCCAAGTACACTTCCAACTCATTTTTGGTAACATGATCTGATTCACTAATGCTATGCAAGAACATCTCAAGCTCATCATCCTCATCAACATCAAGTTGAGAACCCACTTGGTTCACATTTGTAGCACTACAAACTGTCTTCTTTGATGTAGAGACATAATCTTGGAACAACTCGTAAACAATTTTAGTAAACTTATCAATCTCTTGCATAGAAGTGGTGGGATAAATCTTCGGTGCATAATATTCTACCACATTTCTCTTGTATCTAGGATCAAAGAAGCATGCTACAGCAAGTGCCATGTTGGATTTTTCCCAATACTTGTCATATTTCGTTCTCATGGAATGTGCCATAGCTTTAATTACTGGGTCAGAGCTGTCACACCATTCTTCAATTGCAATCTTAATTTGACAAAACTTTCTAAAAAATAGATTTCAGTGGGATATTTAGTGCCAGAGAATAGCTCAGTAGCATCATAAAAAAGCTTCAAGCATGCAGATATCGATGTTGCCATAGCCCAATTACTGAAAGTTGGAGCACATTTCTTATATTTGCTTGAATTTCGAAGAAAAAGCCTACCAAAAGCATCTTTATAGTAAATTGCACTCTTCAACATAAGATATGTGGAGTTCCACCTTGTAGGAACATCCAAGGAGAGACCTCTTGTCTCATCTAAGTCACATTCTGAAGCACACTTCTTAAACTCTTCATACTGTAATGGAGAGTTCTTCACAATTGCAACTGTATTTCTAATATTTGCAATGGCCGGTGCAATTGTCTTTAAACCATCTTGGGCAACCAAGTTTAAAATATGATTCAAACATCTCACATGGAAAAAGATGCCATCACAGATTAATGGAGATATCTTATTGAGCTTGCTTACTATTCCCTGAACACATTTATCATTTGCTGAAGCATTGTCCAAAGTAAGTGCAAGCAATCTCCTATCAAGATTCCAATCCACTATACTATCATAAAATGCTAAGCACAAATTTTTCCCCGAATGATGTCCTTCTACATGCATGAACTTGATAATCCTTTTTTGCATGCACCAACTGTCATCTATCCAATGTACTGTGATGCACATGTAGCCTTTGTTTTGATTAGATGTCCACATGCCCATTGTTGTACTAAACCGGCATTCAAGTGTTTTAAAGTACTCATACAGTTTTTTCTTTTTCTCCACAAACATATTCAATATATCTTTCCTCACAGTAATACGACTTTTAATTGGAAAAGTAGGACGCAAAGACTTGATAAAGTCCACAAAGTACTCATGCTCAACAATATTAAAGGGGTATTCATGCATGATAATTGCGAGATAAAATTTCTTCAAACTGATAGCCTCATCGTACCTATAAGTCTCAATAGATGCATTGGATTCGTCACCCTCAGCACTCTTCAAGTTGATTGTTTGCTGCCCAGTCAAGATAAAATGCTTGTGTTTCAAGTGACTTTTAAATCTTGATGTTCCTCTACTGCTCTCGCATCGACCTTTGTAGCAACATCCGGTCTTGTTGCACCTAGCCCATAGTTGTACAACATCGTTGCCTCTTTCATCTTTTGCATTAACCTCATACTTGGTGAAATGCATCCAAACATCAGAGGTGGCTTTCTTAGCTCTCTTTCCAGGAGGTGGCTTGCCCTCAGTTTCATTAGTCAAATCCACACTTGGAGTTGGCGTAGTAGCTGCAACAACATTTGGAGATGGAGTAGCACCGGGGGGCTCTAGTAGTAGTAGTGACGGAGCCAAAGCAGGAGATGTCGCGCTTGCACTTGCACTACTACTCCTACTTGCAACATTGTCCATGGCTATCTGTAACATTACAATAGTGATTAGTTATACTCCCACATATAATTCACACCATCAACAGACAAATTGACAAAAACATACATATCAAATGCGAAAAAAGTTCATTTAGCAACAACGAATTCATAACAAGACTGAAAAGGCATCCTTTATTAATACCCTACTAAATACTAGCAAATAAGCCATGATTGCACTAAAGTTGTTCTCAAATGTAGGAATTGCTAAGATGCACCACATATCTCACACGACCAATAGGCGACAACATTCCAAACAAAAGCGGATTTCTAGACAGCATTCACTGATGCAAACGGTATTAAATTGGGTGTTTGGAACGCTACTACTACAGCATTCACTGATCCAACATTCCAAACAAATAGCACTGAATCATTTGTTCCATGACAACATTCCAAAATTCTCCAAAGATTCACCGATCCAAAGATGATTCAAGAGTAGCATTGTCGCTGATTCGGTTGTCTAGCTACTATCGACAATGATTCATTGTCTAGCTACTACCGAATGCTGTCTAGAAATCCAATCAACAAGCAATCGACAATGCTACTACCGACAATGATTCGGCTTGTTCAGCTACTACTGACAATGCTACTACAGCATGATTCAGTGCTATTTGTCCAATCAACAAGCTACTACTTCATTGCAATACTACATCCAAAATTCCCCATCCAAAATAGCTACTACTACATTGTGGGCGGCAGCACCTACTTCATTGCAATACTACGGCAGGCGGCAGCACCTACCTTTGGATATCCCCGGCGAGGTGGGCGGTGAGGAAGATGACCCCAAGCACATGGCCACCGGTGGGGGGCTGCCGGTCGAGGGGCGGCACCGCGGTGGACGCGACTCGATGTTCCCCGCGACGGTGCGGCGGGGCCTAGACCTCGGAAGGCGGGCGGCGATGTCGGGTGCAGGGGAGGGGACGCGCCGGAGTCGGGGGAGACCGCGGCGGTGATGTCCCCCGCGAGGTGGGCTGCGAGCCTGCGAGGAAGACGACCCCAAGCGACGCCGGTGGGGGGTCGCCGGTGAGGGGCGGCGCCGGGGTGGCCTGCGGCGGTGCTGCCTGGGGGGCGACTCGGGAGGCGGCGTGAGAGGCGCAGCCTTGCGCTTGCGCCGAATGGGAGACAGGGTCTCACGGAGAGAGCAGAGCTAGGGTTGGACCGGTTGGTGACGAAGAGCTAGGGTTGAGCTTGCGCGGCTACGTGGGCTGGGCCAAGTGACGAAGAGCTCTTGCCGTCTTGCGCCTGGGCTGTAGCCGAAATTCCCGATTAGGGCTTACACGGAATTTCCGTTCCGTTTCCGTTTCCACCGGAATTTACTCTCCCGTTTCCGTTTCCGTTTCCGAAAAAAAATACCGTTTCCGTTTCCGTTTCCGATACTTTCCGTTTTCGTTTCCGAAAAAAGACTTCCGTTTTTGTTTTTCTTCGGAACGGTCGGAAAGTTTCCGTTCCGTTTTCACCCCTAGTCGTGCCCCTTGGACCTTGGATCAGCCATGCACTAGACCGGTGGACCCCTTCAGGGCTCAGACGTCGACCTGCTGCTGCACATTGACTTGCCACTGCACGTTGACCAGCGAGGCAGACCAGACCTCGTGCACAGGGGGAGGGAGGTCACCAGGGAGAGGGAGGTGACTAGGGAGAGGAGTGGGAGGGCGTCGATTGATCATTGTATTTCTACGTTATATTTCTGCGTTGTAATGTTATGTTGTTACTTATATATTTATATGTTGTATTTCTGCATTTTGTGGACTATATTCAGTATGTTTTCTCGTTACACGCCGACCTATTTAGAAGAGCATAATACCTTATTAATCATGTTCCATTGTCCTACTGAAGGATTACATACTTTTTGTCGTCCAAATTGGGTGACTGGTCGTGCAGCTTTTCACAGAGGGTGATGTGTTGTCCATTTTCATAGAGGGTGATGTGTTGTCCATTTTCACAGAGGGTGACTGGTCATACAACACACTGCAAGCAGCTTTGTTAGTCAGATTTGACAACACGCTGAGCGCCGCGAAGTGACAACACAGAGGGTGATAGGTCGTGCAGCTTTGATGAGGGGCGACACGTCGTGCAGCTTTTCACAGAGGGTGACAGGTCTGCAGCTTTGATGATGGGTGACAGGTCGTGCAGCTTTTCATAGAGGGTGACAGGTCGTGCAGCTTTTATGATAGGTGACACATCGTGCAGCTTTTCGTAGAGGGCGATAGGTCGTGCAGCTTTGATGATGGCTGACACTGTTAGGGGATATATCTCCCCAATATGGGGCGATCGCCCTATATAAGGGCCATATCTGCTCCTGCCTCCCTAATCTCGTTCAAGAGCAAAACCACAACCAAAAGAAAAGGAGACAAAAGAAAGAGAAGGGAAGGGGAAGAGGGAAAAAAAGAGGGAGGAAAAAATGCCTAGGCATGTAAGTGGAAAGGGAAAGGGGAAAGTAAAGGAAGAGGGAGGCATTTCAGACTGCCCGTGCAATTCAGCGTACCAGGACCTCTTCGTACCTCTTGGGGCTGTCGCACCGATGTGTATGTGCGGAGATCCTTGCAGACTTGTCCGCTCTTGGGAAATTCCAACTTGGAAGAGGAGGTATTGAAAGTGCCGCAACTACGCCTTCGACCTGCCGGAGAAGAGCCTGAAGAATCGCCAGATGGTAATAATCATACGTGTTTCACAATATTTCTACATGAATCTTTGCTAATTTATGTTTCATGTAGTCGCCTCGCCACTATGTGAATTTGAGGAATGGTTTGACATGGAGATCAACCCCAAAGACCAAAGGATCCTTGATCAAGCCAACCGGGCCGAGGAGTTCACGTGGCAGCTTCAAGAGCAGCGTGATGCTGCACGCGAGGAGGCATGTAGAAAGGAAGCGGAGGAGAAGGAGGCCGAGAGAGAGAGAGAGAAAGGAAACAAGAGAGGGCGCGTCGTGCTAGAAAAGCCCCACCGAAGGCATGGGCGAACTACTAGTATTGATATCACTATGAGAGAGGGCGCGTCGTGCTAGAAAAGCCCCACCGAAGGCATGGGCGAACTACTAGTATTGATATCACTATGAGAGAGGGCGCGTCGTGCCAGAAAAGCCCCAGAGTTCACTTTAATTTGGAAGTTGATTAGAGTTGCTATTTATGTTGTTGCAAACTACTAGTATATTTGGAAGTATGCAGTTGTGTCTCTACAATGCTAGTATTGATATCAATTGAGAAGACATAAGACTTATTGCTAATGATGTTGTTAAAGGCAGTGTTAATGCTAGTATTCAATCTATTTTAAATAGTGGGAGTATGTTGTGTGGTGGTAATTTTGTGATCACCTTTGTATAGGGTAGCTAAAAGTAATGTTGTTGGTTGATGATTATGCCCTTTTGTTGTTATTGATGACTAAGTAGTGGTGGTAACTGTTTAGATTACTCGTTGGAAAACCATGGTTAAAATAGAGGAAAATTTTAACATGTTGCGATGGAGTGAGCTTTGGATAATTAACATGATAAATGATCTTATCCTTAATGAAAGTATAACTTGAGTCTCACTTACGAATTCTTCCCTGTGGAGATAATATTTACATGTTGAAGCCATTGTTTAACTGAATAAGGTTCGGTTGTCGAGACGTGAGTATATAGGAGGTATGAAATTTATATGTTGATCTTGCTGAAAGATTTGTTGAAGTACTATATTTCAAATGTAGAATAAGATGTATTATGATATGATGATCCTTGGGGATCATGTCGATATAGTATTGGTTGGGTGCCTTTTTGATAAGCATCATAAACCCTAATTAAAAGTGTTAGGAATGGTAACTAGAGGAATAATTTGTTGTGAAACTTTTGATTTAATTGTGTTGGGGCTTCTCAAGGAGTAAATAGTGATTATTGAAGTCTTTAATGGAAAACGTAGTGGAGTACTAGAGATGATTGTATTTATGCTGAACTTGTGTTCAAAAGCTTTTGGACTGGTTTGGTTGTTTGCCTTTTTGGTTGAAGGGTTTTCGATCAAGGTGTTCCATCTGCTGTGTTTCAGAGTTTCCCTAAACTCGTAGAAATTGGAGCAAATATTTGGTTCTGGCTAATGTGTTTAGTTGGTGCTATGAGTATGGATGTACACCCCAAAAGTTTTTTTGAGTCGATCGCACCCTTTCGCGTTCGCACTAAATTATCTTTGGAATTAATTTTAAAAGGAAGCAGTTGGTCATGAAGGGTTGTGTTGGAAACTTTTGAGTTAAGCCCTTGATGTGTAACTCTGTTTGGCTAGAGTTGGAGTCATTTGGAAAATGGGTCTGGTGTGCGGATGTTTCACAAGTCTGGATTTTTATGAATGTTTCATAAGTGAATTTAGTTGGTGAAGAGTTTTCTTTTGGGATTTAGTTTCCCTCTCTTTTGATACAATTTATGGCGGTTGTGTGTGCAGATGTTTGACTTTGGAGTCGATGTTTTGTTCCAAAGGGTTGAGTTTGATTTTGCGAGGTTTTGCAAGGTTAGTTTTAAATGGATGATGGGTTTTCACACGATGTGGTGTTTTGTTGTTAACGATGTTGCCATCATAGTCTATATGATTTAGCGCAACCGTCAGTGTTATGTGTATTTCAATCATGTGATATCGAGGGAGAAGTCTTTTGGTGAATGACTTTTCGGTATTGTTGTTATATGATGAATGAATGGTGAAAAGTAAACAAGACATCGTGTATAGATGTTAAATGATAAAAGAGTCGTTGAGCCAGGTCGGTGAGAAAGTCATATATGGAGATATGGCTAATCCGGAGTGCTCTTGAAGAATGTGCATTCATGTCATGAAACGAGATTTCCCTTGCTTTCTAGTATGAAAAGAAAAGAATGAATAATGTCTGGTGTTGGTTGTGGTGAAGGGATTTGTGTTTCCTTTGCGTTTTGGCTTAGGAAATTAAAATGAATACTCTCTAGTTGTTGTCGAATCCTTTCCAAAAGTGGTTTTAGCGCTTTGGGGTTTGAGTTGTTGGATGAGGGCCACTTGGGTTCATGTTTATGGTTGAGCTCACTCAATGATTGTGCTCTTTATCGTGGTCCATTGAGGGGAATGTTGTGTTTGACTCAATGCAAACCTTCTTGGAGAATTGTGTCGTTGAGATGTTCCTCGGTAGGGTTGATTAGAGTATTAGTGGATCACTTGGTGGTTGCTAGTAATTGTTTTCCTTTTCAGAGTGTATTGAACCTTTCTGTTGCTGAGGTTGAACGAGGTTGTGTCAACCGTAGCGATTTTGTTTGGTTGTTACTTTTTTTTTCTTTCTTGCGAGTTTAAGGACCCTGATTGTAAGGTGGGCCTTTTCCTTTAGGCGGTAGTGTTGGGTATTGGTCTTTTGTAAAAGAGCAATCCTTTGCAAGGTCTTAACCTCGTTTGTTCAAATAGTTGGTGGTCTTGGAGTATTTGTCTCACTTGGTTCGTCGTCGTTTTGAATATGGCGAACCACAGTAGAGAGGTTGAAGTGTGAAAACACGTTTGTGCATGGGAGATGAAGAGGGTTCTAGAGGTTGGTACCGTGTCCTTCTGGAGAGTAGTTTCGATTAAAGGGATCAGGCACGTTAGTGCTAATGAGGGATGGATGGAGGAGTGTGAGACCGTTCTTCTTTCGTGGTCTATTTGGGAATTGAGGTGAAGAGGGAATCATGAGAGGTTGCACTCTGTTGAGCTAAATCAACACAAGTGTTGGTTTTAAGAACTCACTTGTCGTTTGTTCCGGTTTGAGTCTTTGTGCGAATGTTTTGTGCTGCAGAGAAGTCTTTTGTCCCTTGGGGACTTTGTTGTTGTTTTTGGCGTTCTTCAGATTCGAGGTCGAATCCTGTTTAAGGGGGGGGAGAATGTGACACTACGGAATGCCGAGACTTTATAAAATGTGAAATTAGAGATTGTGGCATTACAAAATGTGAATGTTAAGGTCAAAAACATTATAAAATATGGAATTGGAGGTTGAAACCATACGTTATGAGGTTAATTTGCGTTTCCGGGCCATTTTCGGGAGTTTGGACCTTTTTGGGGGAGTTTGGGCCTAAAGGAAAGGGTCGTGGGCTTTGGTGGGATGGAGTTTGAGTCCTAATAGGAGTAGGAGACCTGGTTGGGGGCCTCCCCCAGCTCCTTTAGGCGTCCACCCCCTGCCCTTGCGCCCCCACAAGTCCTAGCCGCCCCCACACCTCCCCACCTCCTCCTTGTGGCGCCTCCACCTTCCCCATTGTTCCCCATTGCTCCACCACCTCTCCACCTCCCTTGCTGCCCTTAGGGGAGTTCTCCACCTCCGCACCTCGAATATCCATCCGTTGGAGCGCTCCGCGACGAGGAGATTCGGCGGGATTGGAGCGAGGAAGGAGATCGCGCGAACCGGGAGGAGATCTATTGGGTTTTCGTGCGTCGGGCGAAGGTATGGCCATGGGGAATCCTTGGGGTTGGTCTAGGTACTGTTCTAAGGATGTTTGTCAAGTTTTTAGATCAATTGGTGGTGCTGGATTTGATTAGATTAGATGGATTCTTGAGTTGGTCACGTTCTCTGTTTCGGACAGCATGAGCAGTCGACCTAGGGTTCGGTTTTTCGCCAATTTAGAGTCCGAATCTGGTCGTACGGATGTTGAAGAAGTTGTAGATAATTTCATTATCTTTCCTTGGATATAAAGAATGTCCAAATCCGATCAGCCGTTTGAAAGTTATGACTGTTTTACCGAGCGTGTTAAAATCTGTGACGTGATTGGAACAGATCACGGTATTTTGTAGATTAAACAACTTTAGATTCCGAATAAGTTTTTTCTTATACCTAGAAAAAGTTGGGAAATTTCCTAAGCTACGCGAGGATGTACTCGTTTAATCGATTCGGAGTCTTAGAACCCGAGTTATGCCTTTTGGAAGGCTGCTGTCCCGAAGGGACAGAACCTCTGTTTTTGGGTTTTGCGAGTAGTTGGCAATGTCGGGGTAGATGAGGGTTTGCGTACTGTTTTGTGGTCATGATTGTGAGTGTGTGGTACCCATGTGCAGGTGATGTGACCCCGGGAGTGCCTTCTACGTCTCGCCAATCCGTTGCCCGTGGTTGAGGCAAGTGTATTGTAATGGATAGCGATTTGTAGGTTGCTAGTTGAGACTAGATGAGATTGATTATATGTGATAATCACTTGCCATGCTTTAATGATTGCCATTGATATGATGAGTATGTTTATGATGCCATGTGTTAATGTACAAGTTGATTATGATGTGGCATATTTGCATACATGGCATGATTACATGGCTCGGGCGGTGAGAAAGTCATAACTAGTCCGGGAAGGTCGGTGAGAAAGTTATGACTAATCCGGAGAGCCAATGAGTAAGTCCTACATCGTGATTCCATTCACCGCGGTGAACGGAAGCGAGGAGTAGGCACCCTCCATCTTCGGGATGGAAGGGGGGAGAGGGTGCACACCGACGGGTGTGTACTCAACCATACCGGTATGAGTTTCCAAGGAGACATGAGCATCGCATTGCACTTCATACATATTGATGATGATGATAATATGTGACCATAAATGAGATGGTTTACATGATGTGAGATATTATTGCTATGTAATTGTTTATGTTTGTACCATTGCAATATACTTGCTGAGTGATGAACTCACGCTTGTGTTTATGTTGTTTTCTTTTAGGTACCATGAATCCGACATGCGGGAAAGGGAGCTAGTCACACGTCATCACTTAGCATCACACATTTAAACAATGACATGTTCCTTCCCTTATGGTTATGGTTAATTCATTGAACTAAACTATGGTTTCGATGATTCGTTGGTCGTTATGAGTAATTGAGTAGTCCATATTTGTCATGTGATGGATAGAATTTATATCCTTAGTGGTATGGTGGCTGTTTTTCCGTTTGATCATGTTATTGCTATCGTTCGTTATGTGTCAGGACCCGAATATGCAAATCCGGACCCTCTGTGTATTCAGCACTAGTCCAGGATCACGCTAGTGCACACAGTCTCAACATAGATGAATATCACAATCATACACAGCGGAATAGTAAAAGTAACACAAATATAGAATATAAACTATTGAACGACCTTAAGGTCAACCTTACACTTGCGAAGCCTTGACGGCTTCAACTCCAATTAAGCAGCAGCGAAACGAAGAACATCGATGAATCCCATCAATACGCCACAGGCAACTGACAGGGTTCGACTCCTAGATAATCGCCTTCTCACGGAACTTCTTCTTCTTCGACGAGGTAGACTTTTGCTCACTGGTGATTGTTTGTTTGCAAGGGGTGAGTACATAAAGCACTCAGCAAGTCATGCACAGAATACAAGTCTAATAACTATATGCATGGCTTATTCCAAATGATAGGCTGAAGGGGTTATTTTGCAATAAACAGCATTCACAAATATTCATAATAGATTGTAAAGCGGTAAAACAGATAACAATAGTAATAATTTCACAGTTGTTTCACAAGTAAACCATTCCACATCCTTAAACAATTATCACTTTTCCACAGGCAAACTGCCTCCAAACCCAAGTTCATTTTCATGAAAAGCTAACCCTTGACTGTAATCCTCGAGCATTGTCCAGTAC
Organism: Rhipidocladum racemiflorum; assembly: GCA_036346355.1. Taxonomy (NCBI): domain Eukaryota; kingdom Viridiplantae; phylum Streptophyta; class Magnoliopsida; order Poales; family Poaceae; genus Rhipidocladum; species Rhipidocladum racemiflorum. Next base: position 32,174,724 of record CM070571.1, read on the forward strand.
CGCGGACACGGCTATTCGAATAGATTTCACACTCTGCAGAGGTTATACACTTTACCCACAAGATACAATCAACTCATCACGTCAGCCGTGAATCGCCATACAAGAGTATGCGAATGAGTGATCATAACAAAGTCTTTTGGAAGCCTCTAACTACACAAGTGGACCTCTCCGGTTTATGCCCTACACCATCCCTTCCCTTAGCTAAGGCGAAGTATGGGACCGACATACCGTTGGATGGGTACCATGCCACAGCCCTGGTACGCTCCCCCTTCAATCTACACAAACGGTGTAGTTGACACCCCGAGGTACCACAAGTAAGTTATTAGCAACTTAATCAACTAGGTCCGTCCCATTACAGACATGTGGTTGTACGATTGACTCAGTTCAAAGGCTTGCAAGGTTAAGTCCTTAGAGTGACTAGGGCAAGACTACCCAAAGCACCAAAACGATTTCCCCGGTGCCAACCATGGCCCACCAGCTCATTCTTGCCACTTGCCCCAGTCTAAATCATTTTATCACCCCAGTTGATTATTGCGCAACACAATGCCAACAACAACTCAACATCCTTGAAGAAGCACTAAGGCCTCCGCATATGAACATCATCGTGTTGGCAACACGTCACACCATTTCAAAATACATTGCATATTCCATTAATCAATATTGACATTTGAAATTCCAAAATGATGTCAAGGGTACGCTATGTGACTAAGCAGCCTAATCGACGGTCTAACTAACCCATGTTGGCAATTTATTAGCTACCAACTATTAATCAACAAACCTAGGGTGACAAATGAATCATGGCCTACAACTATTATAGACAAGGTGGCAATAACAAGTAGGTTAAATATCTAATCCCAAACTAATTGAAATCAGTTTATATCCAACTAGCATGCAATAATTTGAAACAACATAAGTTCGAAAATGGGATCAACATGGTCAAAGCACAACTTGCCTGGCCCTTGCAAACTTTACTGTCTTTTACTCTTTATCCTTGATCCTTGATCCTCGAGCTTCAACTTCCACTTTCTCGATCCTCAGCTCGTAGAACGATTTCCGGACGACACGTCTAACGATAAAGAAACACAAATACAACAAAACTCAAAAGACAATTCAAATAAACTCCAAATTAAGAACGAACAGCATTGGGCACAACCGCTTGGATGAAATTAGGAACCTGAAAGGATTGGATCGAAGATTGGACAAGAGGGGACGGGCTTTCGGAAGAACACCGAAAAGAGAAAGATTAATAATCGAAAGAAAGAATAATATTCAAGAATATTTCTTCCAAAGTTATTATCTTGATTGGACAAATGATGACATATGGGCTCTCGATCTACAGATCGGGTCCATAAGGATATGTTAGTTCACAAAGGAACTAAACTGATTCTCGGTTGACTTTTGTTGACCGAACGGACACACCAAACAAAAGAGAGACGGATGGATCGGGCACGTGGGTATGACAGATGGCCAATGGTCTATCGACCAAGTCCACGAAGGAATTCTCGACATCGCAGATTAGGTTTTCAGGGATAAGACAAAGACAAGTGTCTTACCACGATTGAAACAACGGAAAAGATTACAAGGATAACAACGCGGCTCACGATGAACTTAGTCCATCGAACCGGTCTTAGGTTAGGGTTTTGATTCGGCTTTGAAGATGATATGACGATGAGACTAGGCTCACATCATGATGATGACACAGGTGAAGGCATCACACTAGGGTTTGTGCAAGAATGCACGCATGCGATGACAACGAGGCGAAGAGAGCCAAGCGTTAACGATGGAACGTTAACGGCGAAACGTTAACGACGGAGCGTTAACGGTGGAACGTTAACGACGGAGCGTTAACGGTCAAACGTTAAAGGCAAAACGTTAACGGAGGAATGTTAACGACGAAACGTTAACGGCGGAGCGTTAACGACGGAGCGTTAACGGTGAAACGTTAACGGCAAAACGTTAACGGTGGAACGTTAACGACGGAACGTTAACGGCGAAGCGTTAACGGAGGAACGTTAATGGGGAAACGTTAACGGAGGAGCGTTAACGACAGAGCGTTAACGGCAGATCGTTAACGACGGAGCGTTAAACAATGATAGGAGACTTCATGAAGCGAAGTAGCGACCGTCGGTGCAACGACATGGCCGCGGTAGAACGCTACCAAGGACGGTTAACCGGTGCGCGAACCGGCGGCATGGGCTAGGTTGAAAGACGACGGGTTTAGGTCGAAAAACGACGGGTTTAGGTCGAAATCGGCTCCGACGGCAAACGGAGGCCAAAAGAATATTAAGGATGGGTCAAAACAGTATAAGATGATCCACCGGATGCGACAACACGGATGGAGCGAACCAAAATAGCCGGCGTCAAAAGGCGACGCGCGGCGACGGCAAACGGTGGCCTAAATATATAAAACAAAATTCCGGACGATGGGATGGCAAAGGGAGAATGTCTACTGCGTAGAACGCGGCGAGACGAACTCAACGGTATAGGCGAATTTTGCGGCGCCCTTCCGGATTAATCACAAACTGTCGTTTAACGGGTTTCGGATCAAAACTTTGGACAGCCATAACTTCTAGAATAATGATCGGAACTTAACGAAATTTGACCGAGAGCTATATGGGACCAAGAAGCACACCGTGACGCAGGTGGCTCGAAGAAATACCTTTTGGAACAGTGGGGAACGCGCGAGGAAGTTTGCCGCTGTTTGAAACGCAATCTGTTCGCAGTCTGATTGGAGAGATTATTTTTCTGCGCCAAATCCAGAGGGCAAAACCGTGAGGCAAGATGTGAATCACGTAGAGGACATCCCCAGGAGTCTACAAAAAAAATTTCACGGTCAAACTCGAAAAATTGAGGGAGTTATGGCCTCGACAAGATTCGAGATTGAAACGGCCATAACTTTTGATCCCGTCGGCCAAATTGGCTGAATTTTGGACAGCAAGCAGATGGTACATTGTGGCACACCATGGCGAAGATGGATATCGAAAAGAGTCGACGAGCTGCCCGGGACGCGGTTCCAAATTTCGGCCATCGTCGGGCGACGTTCGGGTGACATTGGATGGTTTTGGAATTTTAGAAAATTTATCTGAGGTCTAGGGGACGTGTGGGAGGTCTACAAAGGTTAGGGGTGGCGGCTAGGTCAAGCAAAAAAAATTTGGACGCGTTTGGAGCAAAAACGGGCCTTGTAGGCATTTAAACGAGCACCTTCCGTGCGTGGCTCGGACTGGGCTGACGTGGCGCGCTGTGGTGGCGACACGTGGCATTTTCGAATAAAAACGATTCCGAAAATTCAAATAAATCATTTGAGACAATAAAAATACCCAAAAAAATACTAGAAAAATTCTATAAAATATCTTGAGATATTTTGAACTCAAATAAAATATTTGCAACAAAACTTTATATAAACTTTTCCTAATAATTAATTAATTTGCACGAAGAGGCTTAATTCAAATCAAATTCAAATAAATCAATAGAGGTAATAAAAATACCAGAAAAATTCTATAAAAATTCTATAAAATAATTTGAGACATTTTAAACTCAAATAAAATATTTTCAACAAAACTGTATATGAAATTTTCCAAATAATTAATTAATTTCCATAAAAGGGGCTTAATACAAATCCATTTCAATTAAATCCAATAAATAGTAAACGAGCTCCGAAAAATCTCAAAAATTACAGAAGAACTTCGTGAAACACAAGGAATCCAAATAAAATAAAATAAATTTTAGTTGAGGTTTAGAATAATCAAATTAAATTGTTTTAGCTTTTAGAAAATTCAAATCAAGCTTTATAAACGCGAGAAAATCAACAAAATTTTTGGGAAGCTAAACAAAACCAAAATTTTTGAAAACCCAAATTTTGGGATGTTACATTATGCCACACTGACATGTTATTATTGTTGTTGCTTCAACTCATGTTAAAACAAAGGAGATGCTGCCGAAATCTCAGTTTTTAGCATGTGCGCCTTTGCTGGAATTTATGTTTAATTATGGTATTTAGATGTTGTTTAGCTTTTGTTTGGTAGCATTCAGGCATAGTAAATGCCGGGGTGTTACAAATATGCCACAGGCAACTGACTGGGCTCGCCCTAGTTCGTAGGCTCCTCCTGGAAGTCCTCCTCTAGAGCTAGCGTCGATTCTTCTTCAACTGATGTTTTTATTGTGGCAAGGGTGAGCACTTCGTACTCAGCTAGTCATGCACAGAATGCAAGCGAATATTCTATATGCATGGCTTATTGCAAAGGATAGGCTAACAGGTATATTTGTAGGAAAGCAGCATGTATAAATATAGTAATAGATTGCAAAGCAGTAAAACAATAATAAAAGATAATATCTTTCGTAAACATTGCACAAGTAAACCATTTCACAACCTAAGTCCAATTTTCAGTTCCAACCCAACCATTTTCCAAACCAAGTTATTTTCATGAAAGTCTAACCCTTGACTGTAATCCCCGAGCAGTGTCCAATACCGCGAACTCGGCTATTCGAATAGGTTGTACACTCTGCAGAGGTTATGCACTTTACCCACAAGTTACAGTCAAACCGAAACCGACCTTTATGGTGATAGAGAGGCCGTTTCTAATCCGTTTCGCATGATTCCGCCTCTCATCTCTCCGTATAAGAACCCTCTTTCCGGTGGTTTAGCTCTCCGTTAGCCCCTCCAATCCAATCGGCCGCAAGATCAAGAAAACCGACGAACTTTGGTTGTTCTTCGCGTTCTTCGTGTTCTTGCTCATATATTCCACTCCGGTGGATCTTTCTTCCTCCCGATCGTTTCTTTGTGTTAGCATGGATGTCTAGTCTCTAATCCTTCCCTTGATTTTAGGTTTCATCATCCGTGGGCGACGAATTTCGAGTTTTGGTGCTTTCGGCCGAACCGCCGTTCGTCATCGATTTCTCCAATTCCGGTGAGTTTAGGTTCAATTCCTTCCTCCTAGATGTTGCTAAGGAGGTCCTCTAGAGGTTCTAGCTTTTTGTTTGGATCAAATCCATGCAAAATTGGAAGAAAAATCAAGTTTTTAGAGAAAAGTGCGTTCTCTGTTTTTTTTTTGGAATGCCTGTGTTCGTGGTGCTTGTGTGCGGGCCCGAGCTCGCCGGCCGGCCGGCCGGCCGCCACCGCCGCCGGCCGTGCGCCTTGCGCGCGTGCGCGCCCGCTCCGCCGCCGCCGGCCCCCTCACCGCCGGCCGCCCCCCTTCTCTCTCTCCCTTCCTCTCTCTCTTTCTCTATTTCTCTCTCCTCCATAGCCATGGAGATGGCAAGCTTCATGAGGAAGCTTTCCCCCCATCCCAATGACATGTGGGGCCCACTGTCATAGACTCAAGCCCAGTCAAAGCCAGTCAACGCCAGTCAAAGCTCGGTCAAAGCCCCTGTTGACCAGTCAAACCCGAAGGGAATATTCTCGGTTTTCGATTTATTCGAAATTCAAACTTCGGAAGCTCATAACTTGCTCATCCGAACTCCGTTTGACCTCATTCAAAAATCTAAATTCATCTAAAATCAAGACCTTCCTGCCAGTACTAATTTTATAATTTTTGGATTTTATTTATTTTCTGTTATTTATTTATTGCCTCGTTTTGCGTGTAGTCGACGATCCCGCCACATCACGATTCCGCCGCCGGACTTCTCGAGTTCGACACTCCCACCGCCGAAGAAGGCAAGTCTCCTTGATGCACTTTGCTCCTATGTTTACAAAATGATTTAAATTGTTTATAAAGTTGCATGGCTATGTTTAATGAAATATGTCAAATATAAGTGTTAGTTATACCGAAATTGTTGATTCCTCCATGACATTGTTAATCATATCCATTGTAACCCTAGAACATTGTTTATACCATGCCTATGTTTATATGGTATCCGTTGCTATGTAGTACGGTAGAATTGCTTAGGACCTTTTCCGACAAAAACAACCCAGGGGTGGGATTATTCCAAAAAGAATGTTATTAAATGTGATTTGAAAGTTATTATTATGGTTTTGGTCCTGTTTTCTAAAATAAAAAGAAAAGGAAAACTGATTTCGACTTGGGCGGCATGGAATGTCGGGTGGGAGCGGATCATGCATTGATCCTTTTGTGCAAGTACCGCCCCAAGTCATATAAGGACCGACGCTTATGATTGCCATTTTAAGCATAACCGTACTACCACATGTCTATAATGGTACGACCTGGCTCACTAATTTGTAGAAGCCTAGCTTAGACTCACCACCTGGTTGAATGTGAATGCCGGACGGAGGCAATGTGGTTTTTCTCACACGCGCAAGAGGGGCTTCAGATCTTGGGTGGAGGGAACCCTAACAGCGGTGAAACCTCAGCGGGTGGGTCTAGTTAGGTAGATACATTGTAACGGCCTTGTCAAGATATCCCTGCCGGCACACCTAAGGAAGTGTGTTAATTGCATGGCAATAAGGGTTTATCTTGTCTTGTGGGTAAAGTTGTACACCTCTGCAGAGTATAAAACTATTCGAATAGCCGTGCCTACGGTCAAAGGCAAAGCGAAGAATGCTTTCATATTGGTAGACTTTGGTTTTGGTTTTAAAATCGAAAAGTGTTTTGTTTTGGGGTTCGGGAGTGGTTAGAACTCTCGAATGTTGTTTGGCGGAAAGAGCCAACCCAGGTGGACAGAACCTGTTTTACATTTGACGGATGGAGTCACATGATTAACTTTGATCTATTAACTGTTGGCGGTTAGAGCCTTTATATTAGTGATGGTGGATAGAACCTCATTACAATAATAAATAATTCAATTGTTAAAAAGAATTGTAAAAAGTTGCTTTGTGAAATTTATTACTTAAGTATGATTTAATCAAATGTGGCTTTATGCAAATAAACCCTATTAAGCTTCCTTTGGAAAGCCCCACATGATCATAATTTCCCGACTTGCTGAGTACTTTTGTACTCACGTGCTACACCAACATTGTGATCATCAGAGAATTATCAAGATGCCGAGGAAGAGGAGGAGTTCTTCGAGGAGGATTGCCAGGAGGACTAGTTGCGTTCCTAGTCGTCGCCTGTGGCGTTGTGGCGTTCGCTCGTTTCATTTTTCTTTTGCTTCCGCTGTTTTGAGTGTCCGGTCGTTGGACCGAGTATTGTAATAAGTGGCCATGTGGCCCATACTTGAATATTTATATTACAAGTTTCGTTTTGTTCGGCAATGATGTATCATCAGGATCGTGTGTACTAGCTACTGATCTGGGCATAGTACGGAAATACACAGGATATTCTGGATAGCTGATCCGGTCTCACAATGTGGTATCGAGCACAGACGATCAGGGACGTGGACCGAGTTAGCATGGCAAAGCCTTAAGGACTATATTTTATAAAAATGTATTTGCAAAAGTTTAAGTTTCTTTTCTTCTATCTCTTCTATCTTAGTATCTTGTGCTCATCCTCTCTTTTATTTAAATTTTGGTTACTAATTCTGTCTTCTTTCAAAATTTGTAAGATGTCGGTTCACACCACCTTTGCCGGCCAGGCTGGAGGCTTTTGCGAGGAGCTGTCACTGATGCTCCAGGAGCTGGGGTTTCCCCATCGCCCGGAGTATCGCTACCAGTCGATGCCTGGTCTTGTCCAGGACATGTGGCAGGTCCGCTTGCTAGTCTTCGCGAGGAGCCGCCTTCGCGTCGAGGACCGGCCGTTTTACTTCATGGCCGAGAGACCGATTCTGGCGTACGCGCCAGACGCGCCGTAAAGGCTATCCTCATGTTGGGGCAGAGCTACCGCGATATCTTTGGAGAACTCTCCGTCTGGTGTTTCCGCTTCCAGGTTGGGCGGGTGTACAACTTGATTTAGGAGTTTGGCCCAAGAGGTGACCCGACTGCAGGTGCACTTGGGGTCACTCGTCCAGCGCAGGATGAGGCCTACGTCCGGATGTCTCGACGAGTCTGGTTCTGCGGGACTTGACGGCAGCGAGAGAGACGATCTCTCGGCTCGAGGAGGAGAGGAGAAGCATCCCATCGTCTCCACCGCCAGCGCCTGTGCAGGAGGCACAGCCCGTGGCGCCGCCGCCACCAGCCCCGGTTCGGGAGGATCCGCCGACCCGCGACATCCCAGAGGACGCACCGCCAGCCAAGCGTCATCAAGGTCTGAGGCTTCGGACGACCGCGCGCAAGTCCGTTCGTCTCCCTTCGCCGCCAGGGTTTTCTTTGAGTGCTTTGGCTGCCCCTGAAGGAGCAGGATCTTCGGCAGCAGCTTCACCTTCCTGCAGCAGGAGCGAGGAGGAGGAGGACCCGTCCTCGCGCATCTTCGGCAGCGACGCGAGCTCTTAGATAGTTTCAGTCTGCAGGATCTTAATTTTGTCGCGTTAGAGCGTTGAATAAGTGATTGCTGGATTGTATCGTGCCCTTAGGCATTTGTGATACAGCCACCTCCAAAACTATTTGATTTTAATTGAAGTTCAGTTGGTTTTCTCTTCTCTTGTGTGTTTTGTGGTTGGGCTCTTGTGGTTGAGGATGTGGTTTAGTTCCCCATTGCTTACCTATGCTTCTCCCTCTTTCCTTGTGCTTGACCGCCTTGTGCAGATGGAGAACGTTGGTCGTGGTCGGGGTCGTGGAAGGCCCGCAGGCCGTGGTAGAGGCCGTGGACGAGCCCGCGGACCGGTGCACTTTCAAGAGGAAGCGGAGTATGTGGAGCCACCGCAGCCGCAAGGACAAGAGCAAGTGCAACACCCTGCCGCTCAGCATGATCCGCCGCCGCCCCCACCACCAGCTCAGCCGCCGAATATGGAACAAATGATGGCGATGCAGCTTCAAATTTTTCAGGCGTTAGCTCAGAACGTCCTGAACCAACCCCAAGCCGCTGCAGCTCCAGCTCAAGTTCAACAACCCCCTTCCAAGTTCGGGGAGTTCATGAGGACGCGACTTCGAACTTTGTCGGATCAGCCAGACTACCGGATGCGGATGACTGGCTCAAGGAGATTGAGCGGAAACTTCACTTGGCTCAGTGCGATGACACTGAGAGTGTGCACTTTGCCTCTTATCAGCTGAAGGGTACGGCAGCCAACTGGTGGGAGAACTACTGTGCCGCCCATGCTGACCCACAGAATATCCCGTGGAATGAGTTCGTGGAAGCCTTCAGGGCTACCCATATCCCAAGGGGGATTATGGAGATGAAACGTCGGGAATTCCATAAGCTGCAGCAGGGAAACTTGTCTGTTTCCGAGTACCTTAACCGGTTCACTCAGCTGTCCCGGTACGCGACCTCAGATGTCGCCACTGACGAGGCCAAGATTTGGCGATTCATGGAGGGCCTTGACCCCAACTTGAAGGTACAGCTGGTTTCAAGCGACTACCCGTCGTTCCAGCACATGATCAACAAGGCGCTGATTCAAGAGGATGCCCAGTCGCCTTTTGAGTCCCGTAGCGGAAGATGCTTCAAAGTCAGCGCCGTGCCGTTAGCCTGTGCCCCGCACTTTTCAAAGAAGCAGCCTAGCAGCCAGCAGAGCGATGGCCCTGTGACCCCAATGTCAACTCCGCGCCCCACTGGACAAGCCCCTGCCGGCAATGCAGGAGCTCAAACTCAGAAAGGCAGTACAGCGATGGCAGGAGTGCAGTGCTTCCACTGCAGGGAGATGGGGCACTACGCCAACAACTGCCCCAAGAAGCGACAGCCCGTCACCCCGGTGAGGTTCAACCTGGGATCGACGCCAGCCCGCGCCCCTGCGCCGGCTCAAGGAAGAGGAACCCCTCAGACTCCGCGCACGCCAAGGACTGCAGGGAGAGGGCGTGTGAATCACATTACCGCGGAGGAAGCTCAGGAGGCGCCAGACGTGGTCTATGGTAAGTTCCATGTGAACTCAGTACCTGCTTCAGTTCTGTTTGATTCTGGTGCAACCCATTCTTTCATATCAGAGTACTTGGTTAAAAAGCATAACTGGGACACCTTACAGTTAAGAAACCCTTTTCTAGTGCAATCCCCTGGAAAAGAACTAAGAACAACCACTGTCTGTCCGAAGATGGATATAGTAATAAAAGGGGTAAAGTTCCTAGCGAACTTAATACTGTTGGATACTAAGGGTATAGAAGTAATCCTTGGAATGGATTGGTTAACCAAGTATAAGGGTCAGATAGACTGTGCTAGTAGAGCTATCTCTCTTACCAGCCCTGAGGGGATTAGAGTGGAGTTCTTATCTAATCTTGCCCCTAAGGGGGGTAGCACCCTAAACCGTTTGAAAGGTACTTCGTTGGAGAAGGTACCGATAGTCAATGAGTACCCAGATGTGTTCCCGGATGAGTTGCCTGGTATGCCACCAGATCGAGATGTGGAATTTGTGATTGAGCTGGTACCGGGTACCGCTCCAATCTCGAAGAGACCCTACCGGTTGCCTTCCAACGAGTTGGTCGAAATGAAGAAGCAGATTGAAGAACTGCAAGAGAAAGGATTCATCAGACCCAGTTTGTCGCCTTGGGGATCGCCTGTGATCTTTGTCACCAAGAAAGACGGTAGTCTGAGAATGTGCATAGACTACAGGTCGTTGAATGAGGTCACGATCAAGAACAAGTATCCGTTGCCTCGGATAGATGATCTCTTTGATCAGTTAAAGGGAGCTCAAGTCTTCTCCAAGATAGATTTGAGATCGGGATATCATCAGTTGAAGATAAGAAAGGAAGATATTCCGAAAACAGCCTTCACCACTCGATATGGACTGTACGAGTTCACAGTCATGTCTTTTGGATTGACCAATGCTCCTTCTTATTTCATGAATCTGATGAATAAGGTGTTTATGGAGTATTTAGACAAATTCGTCGTAGTCTTCATCGACGACATTATTGTCTATTCCAAGAGCAGAAAAGAGCATGAAGACCATCTGCGGGTAGTCTTGGAAACATTAAGAGAGCATCAGCTGTATGCTAAGTTTAGTAAGTGTGACTTCTGGTTAAAGGAAGTGTCTTTCCTGGGTCATATCATTTCTGCTGCAGGAGTAGCAGTAGATCCAGCGAAAGTGAGAGATGTTTTGGATTGGACACAACCCAAGTCAGCCCCGGAGATCCAAAGTTTTCTTGGATTAGCTGGTTATTACCGGAGATTCATTGAAGGTTTCTCGAAAATAGCCAGACCTCTTACTCAGCTTCTGAAAAAGGAAAAGAAGTTTGAATGGACTAAAGCCTGTGAGCAAAGTTTTCAGGAGTTGAAAAAGAGATTAACCTCAGCCCCCGTGTTGAATTTGCCGGACATCCATAAGGACTTTGAAGTGTATTGTGATGCTTCAAAGCAAGGTCTTGGATGTGTTATGATGCAAGAAGGAAAAGTAATAGCCTATGCATCAAGACAACTGCGACCGCATGAGGAAAACTATCCTATTCATGACTTGGAATTAGCCGCAGTGGTACATGCGCTCAAGATATGGAGGCATTATTTGATCGGCAACAGATGTGAGATCTATACGGATCATAAGAGCCTGAAGTATATCTTCACTCAACCTGACCTCAACCTAAGGCAGAGAAGGTGGTTGGAGTTGGTGAAAGATTATAATCTGGGAATTCATTATCACCCTGGAAAAGCGAACGTTGTTGCGGATGCTTTGAGCAGGAAAGCTCACTGCAACCATGTATTGGTACAACAACGGAAACCAGCACTGCATGAGGAGTTACGGCGTCTTAACCTGGAATTGGTAAATGAAGGGTGTATTTACAATTTGGAGGTCAAATCAACCTTGGAAGATCAAATCAGGGAGGCCCAGAAGGAAGATAAAGGTATTGCCAACCTGAAGGAAGGCCTAAAGAAAGGAAAACACCTCGGATTTTCAGAAGATGACCAAGGTACTGTTTGGTTCGGGAAAAGAATAGTGGTCCCAAACCAAGACGAAATCAAGAATGTGATCTTGAAGGAAGCTCACGATTCAGTATATTCTATTCACCCAGGAGGCACCAAAATGTATGCTGATTTGAAAGAGAAGTATTGGTGGTCCAATATGAAGAAAGAAGTCGCAGACTTCGTGGCACGTTGTGACGTGTGCCAGTTGGTAAAAGCGGAGCATCAGAGACCAGCCGGTCTATTGCAGCCGTTGCAAGTGCCTGTATGGAAATGGGAAGAAATTGGAATGGATTTTATAACTGGGTTACCCAAAACAAAATCCGGTTATGATTCCATCTGGGTTATTGTGGATCGATTGACCAAAGTGGCTCACTTTATCCCGGTAAAGACAACCTATTCTGGAGATAAGCTTGCCGAGTTGTATATGGCCAAGATTGTGTGTTTGCACGGGGTGCCTGTAGGACCGAGTAGGCAACTAGAGGGGGGGGTGAATAGATGCCTAGAAAAATTCAACTATTTCTTTCGGAAAATCAACGACCCCTAAATAACGGAAGAATATCTAAAATTGAAGAGATCAAAACCCTAGACTAATTAGCAAAATAAGAACAAGAACTAGTTCTAATGACGAACAAAACTTCTAATCAAGAATCAAAAACGAAAGGAATATTGCATAAACTTTTCTTTATTCCAAAGCCATCTTCCACAGGATGACACCAAAAATCTTCTAATCTCAAAAGATTAGAAAACTCTAAACCAACTAGATAGAGCACACAAGCTCTTCTTTTTGTGGACACCTTTTGCTTCTTGCCCTCTTTCGTTGGATTGGATGAGTTCTAAGCCCCTAGAACCCTCTATTTAAAGGACTCCACAGCCACCGCTTCCATCTTGTATTCGAATTTAGTATCCATGTAAAAATCGGACAGCAACCATCCAGCCGAAAACCTATCGGACAAGGTATCGGACAACTTGCTCCGGACATCTCTTGGACAACCTGCAAATCGGCTGGCTCTGCCTCCTCTCGGACACGGAAACAGACACATGCATTTAATGCATTCACACATGCATGCGATCTTGACCTCACGTGCACTGTTCTCTAGTCCAAACATCTCGCATGACATCCTCGACCTTCACGACCTCAGTTCCTCCCTGAACCTAGTCTCGGTCCCGTCATCGACCATGTTCGACCTCAAGCAACACCTGCACATGAACAAAAACACAAAACAATTCCGAGCACAAGTCCACGACTTGACTCATATCAATCCATGCAACTACTCACATGAGTATTGCATAAAGTCCACTTTAAAACAAGTATCATGAAATTATCACAAATTTCATAATCTCAAAATCAAATTCAAATTTCAATCTCAAAATCGCTCAAAACCCTAATTGAGCAAATCCCATTTACGACGGACAACAAAACCAGTCCGGCGCAAATGCCAAGTGAAACCCTAGAAAACAGTTCACGACGGACCAACAAAGTGCTGCATTGTACAAGGAAACTCTCGGTTCCAAAAGAAAACATTCAGAAAACATGTTTACGACGGACAACCAAAATCGGTCCGTCGTACATGCAAAAGTCTCGGTTTGAAAACGCTTTCAAATTCATGTTCACGACGGACAAAAAATCTTGTCCGGCGCAAACGTGCCACGCTCGGTTTTAAAAACAACATGGTCCGAACGAAACCCTAAAGCAAAAATGCATTCACGACTGACCAAAGAAGTTTGTCCGCCGTACATGCAAAACTTACTGGTTTCTTGGAAGATTGAGTTCGACTCATGAGCTCAAAAACACGTTCACGACAGACCCAAAAACTTTGTCCGTCGTAGATGCACAACTTACTGATTTTGAGGAAAATTGAGTTTGGCTCAATGAGTTCACTTAAAACATGTGTATGACAGGCCAAAGAGTTTGGTCTGTCATACATGGAAAACGAGTTTGCCAATTCAAATCTTTTTCGGATAACCAAACTGATTTCTGCTCTTTTCAAATCTTCAAACCAAATTCAAATCTTTTCGAATGTTCAAATACTCATCATCAAAAACACATGGATCAAAAACAATGATCCTTCAATCTCCCCCTTGATGAGTAATTTGACAAAACACAATATAAGATTTGACAAAGGTATAGAAAAAGATTCCAAGACCAAGTAAAGACCAAGTAAATCCAAATTCCCAAATTCTCAAACAGCATTTGAATTTCTCCTTTTTTATTTTTCTTCTTCTTGTCTTGTTCTCCCCCTTTTTGACAAAATAGTCATCAAGATCTCAAAACTCCCCCTTAATGAATGCAGTATCTCAAGCTGTGAAGTATATTCAAGGTATATAATCAAAGTAAGGCATTTGGAGTTTTTTTTTTTTACAAGAGTTTTCACATTTTGTATCAATTTATCCAATGAGAAAGCAAATTGTGAGAATATGGAGGCTCTAACACATAGAATAGTTGTTGCATAAGCAAATTAGAGCAAACAAGTAAAATGTCATAAACTGATTTTGCCAAAGCTAAAAAGAAATCTATCATGAGTAAAGAGAGACTTTCAAATTCACTAATGTTTGTCTCAAGCCTTTTCAAAAATTTGAATTTCCTTTTTCTCTTTTAGCAAGTGTGACAATTTTGCTTTGTGATCAACAGGGATGACAAGTAACTGCACACTAGCCCATACTTGTGTATGAGTAGGTAGTTCTTTCTTGTATCTTTCTCAGTTTAAATTGGCAAGTGGCTTCACATTGTTCTGAACTTTTGTTTAGACAAATAGCCTTTTCTTGCATCTTTTGCATTTAAATCCCTGGCAAGGAAGCTGCACATTGTACTAAACTTGTGTTTAGCCAAGTAGCTTTTGCTTGCATCTTTTTCAACTTGCTTTTAACATTAAAACACTGATTTTGCTTGAGACTCATAATGATCATTTGAAGTCCAACAAAAAACTCACACATAGTTTCTAATCAGCTCTAGCCTTTCAACAGATGACAAGAAACTTTTAAGCCTATTTCACAAATGCAATACCATAATGAGCAAGAGCCAAAATATTCTTCGAAAAGCATCTCAAATTGAATTATTTTAGCCTTTTAGTCTTTTAGAGAGAAGTGAAACGATGTAGCATTAATTTGACTATATACACAAGAATTGTCAACAAAGCTTTGTACTACATGATGCCATGAAAACAGGGGAGTTTTCTTTAAGTGTAACGTCAAAGTAGCTCCTTGTAGTAACCAAAGTCAAGTAACACTCATGAAAGAGTTAAAATAAAGACTCCCCCTCAAATCAACCCATGGGGATGAATGATCCCAAGTTCGCCGCGTAAGAAAGCAAAGCGAGAAGAATCAAGCGGTTTAGTGAAAATATCAGCAATTTGAGCATCCGAATCAACAAATTTCAGCTCAATAGCTCCTTTGTCAACATGATCTCTAAGAAAATGATATCGAACGTCAATGTGTTTAGTCCTTGAATGTTGAACAGGATTTTTAGCGATGTGAATTGCACTAGTATTATCACAAAGAAGTGGAACACTATTAAAGTTAATGCCGTAATCTTTAAGAGTTGAAGTGATCCAAAGAATTTGTGAACAACAACTAGCAATGCAACGTATTCACTAATGTAGATTGAGCAACTGAAGACTGTTTCTTAGAAGACCAAGAAACAAGTGAAGTGCCAAGAAAATGACATGTGCCAGAAGTACTCTTTCTATCTAATCTACACCCCGCAAAATCAGCATCAGAATATCCTAGGAGTGTAAGCGAAGAAGAACAAGAATACCAAATGCCAAATTCAAAAGTGGAGCGAAGATACCTGAAAATTCTTTTAATTGCTTGTCGATGTGATTCTCGAGGAGAGGCTTGAAATCGAGCGCACAAACAAACTGCAAAGTGTATGTCAGGCCTTGAAGCAGTCAAGTAAAGAAGTGATCCAATCATGCTTCTGTATTCCTTTTGGTCCATTTCGACACCATTCTCATCAGGGTCCAAAATTGTTGTTGTGCTCATTGGAGTGGATACTGACTTTCCTTCTCCCATGTCGAATTTCTTTAGTAGCTCCTTTGTATACTTGGATTGGTGCAAGAAAATCCCTTCTTTCGCTTGCTTGATTTGAAATCCAAGGAAGTATGTCAACTCTCCCATCATACTCATCTCGAATTCCCTGGACATCAGCTCAGAAAACTGCAACACAAGAGAGTGGGAGGATCCTCCAAAGATAATATCATCCACATAAATTTGCACCACAAGGAATTGATCATTTGAATTTTGAGTAAACAGAGTTTTATCAACTTTTCCCATCTCAAAATTATGTTGAAGCAAGAAGCCTTTTAATCTATCATACCAAGCACGAGGAGCTTGTTTTAATCCATAAAGAGCTTTTGATAAACGATACACATGATTGGGAAATTTTTCATTTTCAAAACCAGGGGGTTGTTTCACAAAAACTTCTTCTATAAAACCGTTTAGAAAAGCACTTTTCACATCCATTTGAAATAACTTAAAACCTTTTGAAGCTGCAAAAGCCAAGAGGATGCGAATAGCTTCTAAACGAGCAACAGGAGCAAATGTTTCATCAAAATCAATTCCTTCAAGTTGAGAGAATCCTTGAGCAACAAGTCTAGCTTTGTTTCTAACAATTATTCCATCTTCATTTAACTTGTTCTTAAAAACCCATTTTGTTCCAATAATGTTTTGATTTTTAGGAGGTTCTACTAAAGACCAAACTTTATTCCGTTCAAAGTTTTCTAACTCTTCATGCATCGCATCTACCCAAGAACTATCAGTTAAAGCATGAGTAATGTTCTTAGGTTCAAAATTTGCAACAAAAGCGAGAATGCATGCATAAAAGAGTCTGAGATGAATTAGAACGTGTCACCCTTTCATGAAGACTTCCAATGATTTGTTCAGAGGATGGTTCTTCAAAAGCGATGAGGAGGTCCAGTTGTTTCGATCGTCGTGGGAGGTGTAGGAGAATCAAGTAGTAGTCACATCAATTTGTTCAGAACATCTTCCCGCTCAGTAGGTATGAGCTCATCATCATCATTATCTTCATCATTTTCTTGAATCTTTTATCTAAAAGATTGGCTCTAAATCTTCTCGTGAACCTGAAATGTCGGGTCTAGCTCGAGGCTAGCCTCATCAAAAGTAACATCGCATGTTTCCACCATTTTGTTAGTCGATAAATCAATAACACGATATCCACGGGAGTGCAACGAATAGCCAAGGAAGATGCCATCTGTACTACGAGCTTCGAATTTATCAAGATTTCCATGTTTAAGAATAAAGCATTTGCAACCAAACACTCGTAAGTGAGAAACAGATGGTTTACGATCAAACCTCAGTTCATAAGATGTTTTACCAAGTAAAGCTGAGATAGACCCTATTTGATATATAGCAAGCGTAAGAAATTGCCTCAAATTTCAAAAATTTCTTGAAGTGTTGTATTCATCTAGCATAGTTCTAGCCATTTGAATCAAAGTTCTATTTTTCCTTTCTACAACACCATTCTGTGAAGGAGAATATGGCGAAGAAAATTGATGATCAATTCCATTACTTTCACAAAAAGATTTGAACAAAGCATTTTTGAATTCTGTACCATTATCAGTTCTTATGGCTTTCAACGTGTTAGGCAATTCATTTATCAATCTCTTAATGAAGACATGAAAGAGTCCAAAAATCTCATCTTTTGAAGACAGAAAATGCACCCAAGAGTATCTCGAATAATCATCAACTATCACTAGAAAGTACCACTTACCTCCGGCCGATTGTACTCGAGATGGTCCCATCAGATCCATGTGAAGAAGTTGACCAGGGCCAGTGGTCATTATAGTAGAGACAGGAGCATGAGGAGCTCCAACCATCTTACCATGTCGACAAGAAGCACAAACAATATTTTTGCAAGATTTTAACTTCGGCAAGCCACGAATTAAGTCTAGACCACTCAATCTAGATAACAGATCAAATCCCATGTGGCCTAACCGACGATGCCAAAAATTGAGATTTCTAGATTCCGAAGCAACAAAACAATGTGAACTTGAAGCATTGCTAAAATTTGCTATGAAAATTTTTCCAAGTCTAGATATCTCAAGAATCAAGTTTCCAGAAGCATCGAGTACTCTACATGCATTAGGTTTAAAGCTCACTTCAAAGTTTTCATCCAACAATTGTGATACTGACAGAAGATTGAATTTCAGTTTAGACACCAGAGAGACATTCTTCAAAGTAAAGTGTTCATTTACCTTTACTGTACCTTTTTGCGCGACGCCGTCAAGAGTAGCATCTCCAAAAGTGATCGTTTCGTTCCCGGATGCTTTTGTTAGGGAGGAGAACCAACTTGAGTTGCCCGTCATGTGTTGGCGGCATCCTGAATCAACAACCTGTGATGTTCTCCTTCCCTTCTCGTACCACCTACATGTTAGGACAGAAGATGCCGAGGATTGATCTTTGGGGTTAGAGAAGCATGCTTTAGGTATCCAAAGATCAATCACTCGACGAGCAGGTGATCGCATAAAAACTTGTGAGAGTAATGAATTTTTGTTTGCTTTCACAGAGCCTGTCACAATACTACTTCCAAGACCATGTCTATGCACACAAAAAGAAGTGGAAGGTTTTTTCTTTTTGTAACCTAAACCTGCTCTTCTATTGTCATAGGTTGTAAAAGCCCTATTAGATGGTTTATGACGATATGACTTGGGCTTTTCAAAATTATTAATTTCTCCAGTCATCTTAGAATTTTTAATTCTCTTTCCCTTCTCGATTTTAGCCTTCCTGTAGCAGAAGTTTTCTAGATGACCATCTTTGTGACAAAAAGTGCATTTGTACAGTTTTGAAGTACTTGCTCCTTTACTTTGAGTGGGTTGAGTCTTTCCAGAGAAATCAACAGATCCAAAGAGATTTGAATTTTGTTTCACTTGGTTTAGGAGGAGGATTTCAATTTTACGATACCAAGTGTTTTCACAATTACAGAGGGTTGTTTTTCAAGTGTTCAAAGTGATCAAAGCCTATCCTAATTGCTTTTAACACTTACTTTTGATTTATCAAGAATCGATTCAAGTTTTTCTTTCCTCCAAAGAAATTTTTCCAAAGTTGACTTCAAATATTCATTTTCTCTAAGAACAACAGGCAATTTTGACATGGATCAACTTGACATTTTTAGCCTTTTCTTTAGCTTGAACGGCTCTATCTTTGGCTATAATGGCTCTCTCTACATTGTTCTTTTCAAGTGCAATATCAATTTTCAGAATTTCACATTTTTGCATTCTTTTGAGGTGACAAGAGAGTGAGTAAAGATAATGTGTCCAGCAAGACAAATTGCTCGTATTTTTCTTAAATTCTCTCTAGTGACAAACAATTCTTGCAACACATAAAAATGCATTATTGAACCAAAAGCTAAAGTTTGCTTGAACTTATCAACTTCACTTTTAGCAAATTTAGCTCTTTTATCTTGCAAGAATGAGCAGCTCTAAGTGATTGCAATTCTAATGAGAACCCCTCACAATCATCACATGCATCATTGTTAGAAATAGAATTTCTAAGTTTTTCATTTTCAGTTTTCAGCATGGACAAACCATTCTCTAAGTTTTTATTTTTGAGTGAAGATTTTCTTAAAGATTTTCTCAATATGACTAAAACTTCACAAAGCTCATTATATGAAGGCATTACCTCATCACGATCATTTGGAAGTGTTGTCGTTGTCACTAGTGTTCCCTTTTGCCATGAAGCACGATCCAGTGAAGTCTTTCTCATTCAGCTTTGTTTGCTTCTCTTCTTTCTCATCTTCAGATGAGTCGTCAATGTCGCTCAAATCTAAGCGACCAATTGCGATGAAGACTTTGTTGAGCATCTTCTTCGTTCTTTGCTTATTTTTGTCCTTGCTCTCTCTTGGCCTAAGGATTTGGAGGAGTTGTTTTGGTCCTTCTCCTCTCTATCCTTGTTCCTGAAGCGATTGGCACGAATATGCCCAGCCTTGCCGCTTGATTGTAGCAGTGGATAGAGGCTCCTCTTCTCTCCCTTGATCTCATGTAAGCTGCATTGACACGCTTGGAAAGAAGAGCAAGTGTATCTTCTGGTATTTGATCTAGTTGTTCATCACTAAGAGCACTCAAAGCAGCAATGGAGTATGATGATGAAGAACTAGTAGCATTATCATATGAAGAATTTGCATTAAGAGCCATAGAGTTATCATTGGATGTTCTTGAAACAATGTCTATCTCAAAAGTCTTGAGACTAGAATATAATTTATCCAATGTCATTTCACTCATCTTGTGAGCCTCCCTAAAAGCAGTCACTTTCATTTGCCGATTTTAAGATCAAGAGATGATAGGAAATGTCTAGCATTTTCAGAGTCGATGTACTTTACATCAACAGCTCTAAGATTGTTTAAAATTACATAAAGCGAGCAAAACAATCATCTAGAGATTCTCCAGAGTTCATTTCAAATCTAGTGTATTCCTTTTTAAATTGATCTTGCCTAGCTTCTTTTACAGAGTCTGTGCCCTCATGATAATCTTGAAGAGATTTCCAAATTTCATGAGCAGTGAGTAAATGACAGACTCTATCGAATTCTTTTCTAGCAAGTCCTTGAAGCAATATGTTTCGAGCTCTATTATTGTTTTCAACATCTTTTTCAAACTCGATTTTATCAATATCATCATTAGAAGGAAGCTCGTACGAAATTTTTACCTTACGCCAAATCGCGTTACCTTGAGCTTGAAGATATGCAGTCATCCGGATCCGCTTGATGGGAAATGCATGCCATCGAAGATTGGCGGCTTGTTTGAGTATTTCTCTGTTGCCATAACTTACCGTTTACTAATCACCTGTTAAGATGGATTAGTAGAGCACAACTCTGATACCACTTGTAGGACCGAGTAGGCAACTAGAGGGGGGGTGAATAGATGCCTAGAAAAATTCAACTATTTCTTTCGGAAAATCAACGACCCCTAAATAACGGAAGAATATCTAAAATTGAAGAGATCAAAATCCTAGACTAATTAGCAAAATAAGAACAAGAACTAGTTCTAATGACGAACAAAACTTCTAATCAAGAATCAAAAACGAAAGGAATATTGCATAAACTTTTCTTTATTCCAAAGCCATCTTCCACAGGATGACACCAAAAATCTTCTAATCTCAAAAGATTAGAAAACTCTAAACCAACTAGATAGAGCACACAAGCTCTTCTTTTTGTGGACACCTTTTGCTTCTTGCCCTCTTTCGTTGGATTGGATGAGTTCTAAGCCCCTAGAACCCTCTATTTAAAGGACTCCACAGCCACCGCTTCCATCTTGTATTCGAATTTAGTATCCATGTAAAAATCGGACAGCAACCATCCAGCCGAAAACCTATCGGACAAGGTATCGGACAACTTGCTCCGGACATCTCTTGGACAACCTGCAAATCGGCTGGCTCTGCCTCCTCTCGGACACGGAAACAGACACATGCATTTAATGCATTCACACATGCATGCGATCTTGACCTCACGTGCACTGTTTTCTAGTCCAAACATCTCGCATGACATCCTCGACCTTCACGACCTCAGTTCCTCCCTGAACCTAGTCTCGGTCCCGTCATCGACCATGTTCGACCTCAAGCAACACCTGCACATGAACAAAAACACAAAACAATTCCGAGCACAAGTCCACGACTTGACTCATATCAATCCATGCAACTACTCACATGAGTATTGCATAAAGTCCACTTTAAAACAAGTATCATGAAATTATCACAAATTTCATAATCTCAAAATCAAATTCAAATTTCAATCTCAAAATCGCTCAAAACCCTAATTGAGCAAATCCCATTTACGACGGACAACAAAACCGATCAGCGCAAATGCCAAGTGAAACCCTAGAAAAGCTTGATTCACGACGGACCAACAAAGTCATGCATTGTACAAGGGAAACTCTCGGTTCCAAAAGAAAACATTCCGGCGAAAACATGTTTACGACGGACAACCAAAATCGGTCCGTCGTACATGCAAAAGTCTCGGTTTGAAAACGCTTTCAAATTCATGTTCACGACGGACAAAAAATCTTGTCCGGCGCAAACGTGCCACGCTCGGTTTTAAAAACAACATGGTCCGAACGAAACCCTAAAGCAAAAATGCATTCACGACTGACCAAAGAAGTTTGTCCGCCGTACATGCAAAACTTACTGGTTTCTTGGAAGATTGAGTTCGACTCATGAGCTCAAAAACACGTTCACGACAGACCCAAAAACTTTGTCCGTCGTAGATGCACAACTTACTGATTTTGAGGAAAATTGAGTTTGGCTCAATGAGTTCACTTAAAACATGTGTATGACAGACCAAAGAGTTTGGTCTGTCATACATGGAAAAACGAGTTTGCCAATTCAAATCTTTTTCGGATAACCAAACTGATTTCTGCTCTTTTCAAATCTTCAAACCAAATTCAAATCTTTTCGAATGTTCAAATACTCATCATCAAAAACACATGGATCAAAAACAATGATCCTTCAATCTCCCCCTTGATGAGTAATTTGACAAAACACAATATAAGATTTGACAAAGGTATAGAAAAAGATTCCAAGACCAAGTAAAGACCAAGTAAATCCAAATTCCCAAATTCTCAAACAGCATTTGAATTTCTCCTTTTTTATTTTTCTTCTTCTTGTCTTGTTCTCCCCCTTTTTGACAAAATAGTCATCAAGATCTCAAAACTCCCCCTTAATGAATGCAGTATCTCAAGCTGTGAAGTATATTCAAGGTATATAATCAAAGTAAGGCATTTGGAGTTTTTTTTTTTTACAAGAGTTTTCACATTTTGTATCAATTTATCCAATGAGAAAGCAAATTGTGAGAATATGGAGGCTCTAACACATAGAATAGTTGTTGCATAAGCAAATTAGAGCAAACAAGTAAAATGTCATAAACTGATTTTGCCAAAGCTAAAAAGAAATCTATCATGAGTAAAGAGAGACTTTCAAATTCACTAATGTTTGTCTCAAGCCTTTTCAAAAATTTGAATTTCCTTTTTCTCTTTTAGCAAGTGTGACAATTTTGCTTTGTGATCAACAGGGATGACAAGTAACTGCACACTAGCCCATACTTGTGTATGAGTAGGTAGTTCTTTCTTGTATCTTTCTCAGTTTAAATTGGCAAGTGGCTTCACATTGTTCTGAACTTTTGTTTAGACAAGTAGCCTTTTCTTGCATCTTTTGCATTTAAATCCCTGGCAAGGAAGCTGCACATTGTACTAAACTTGTGTTTAGCCAAGTAGCTTTTGCTTGCATCTTTTTCAACTTGCTTTTAACATTAAAACACTGATTTTGCTTGAGACTCATAATGATCATTTGAAGTCCAACAAAAAACTCACACATAGTTTCTAATCAGCTCTAGCCTTTCAACAGATGACAAGAAACTTTTAAGCCTATTTCACAAATGCAATACCATAATGAGCAAGAGCCAAAATATTCTTCGAAAAGCATCTCAAATTGAATTATTTTAGCCTTTTAGTCTTTTAGAGAGAAGTGAAACGATGTAGCATTAATTTGACTATATACACAAGAATTGTCAACAAAGCTTTGTACTACATGATGCCATGAAAACAGGGGAGTTTTCTTTAAGTGTAACGTCAAAGTAGCTCCTTGTAGTAACCAAAGTCAAGTAACACTCATGAAAGAGTTAAAATAAAGACTCCCCCTCAAATCAACCCATGGGGATGAATGATCCCAAGTTCGCCGCGTAAGAAAGCAAAGCGAGAAGAATCAAGCGGTTTAGTGAAAATATCAGCAATTTGAGCATCCGAATCAACAAATTTCAGCTCAATAGCTCCTTTGTCAACATGATCTCTAAGAAAATGATATCGAACGTCAATGTGTTTAGTCCTTGAATGTTGAACAGGATTTTTAGCGATGTGAATTGCACTAGTATTATCACAAAGAAGTGGAACACTATTAAAGTTAATGCCGTAATCTTTAAGAGTTGAAGTGATCCAAAGAATTTGTGAACAACAACTAGCAGCTGCAACGTATTCAAATTTTCAAAGCAGTAGATTGAGCAATCAAGACTGTTTCTTAGAAGACCAAGAAACAAGTGAAGTGCCAAGAAAATGACATGTGCCGTAAGTACTCTTTCTATCTAATCTACACCCCGCAAAATCAGCATCAGAATATCCTAGGAGTGTAAGCGAAGAAGAACAAGAATACCAAATGCCAAATTCAAAAGTGGAGCGAAGATACCTGAAAATTCTTTTAATTGCTTGTCGATGTGATTCTCGAGGAGAGGCTTGAAATCGAGCGCACAAACAAAGCGCAAAGTGTATGTCGTGCCTTGAAGCGATCAAGTACAGAAGTGATCCAATCATGCTTCTGTATTCCTTTTGGTCCATTTCGACACCATTCTCATCAGGGTCCAAAATTGTTGTTGTGCTCATTGGAGTGGATACTGACTTTCCTTCTCCCATGTCGAATTTCTTTAGTAGCTCCTTTGTATACTTGGATTGGTGCAAGAAAATCCCTTCTTTCGCTTGCTTGATTTGAAATCCAAGGAAGTATGTCAACTCTCCCATCATACTCATCTCGAATTCCCTGGACATCATTTCAAAAACTGCAACACAAGAGAGTGGGAGGATCCTCCAAAGATAATATCATCCACATAAATTTGCACCACAAGGAATTGATCATTTGAATTTTGAGTAAACAGAGTTTTATCAACTTTTCCCATCTCAAAATTATGTTGAAGCAAGAAGCCTTTTAATCTATCATACCAAGCACGAGGAGCTTGTTTTAATCCATAAAGAGCTTTTGATAAACGATACACATGATTGGGAAATTTTTCATTTTCAAAACCAGGGGGTTGTTTCACAAAAACTTCTTCTATAAAACCGTTTAGAAAAGCACTTTTCACATCCATTTGAAATAACTTAAAACCTTTTGAAGCTGCAAAAGCCAAGAGGATGCGAATAGCTTCTAAACGAGCAACAGGAGCAAATGTTTCATCAAAATCAATTCCTTCAAGTTGAGAGAATCCTTGAGCAACAAGTCTAGCTTTGTTTCTAACAATTATTCCATCTTCATTTAACTTGTTCTTAAAAACCCATTTTGTTCCAATAATGTTTTGATTTTTAGGAGGTTCTACTAAAGACCAAACTTTATTCCGTTCAAAGTTTTCTAACTCTTCATGCATCGCATCTACCCAAGAACTATCAGTTAAAGCATGAGTAATGTTCTTAGGTTCAAAATTTGCAACAAAAGCAGAATGCATGCATAAAAGAGTCTGAGATGAATTAGAACGTGTCACCCTTTCATGAAGACTTCCAATGATTTGTTCAGGAGGATGGTTCTTCAAAACAGTAAGGGGAGGTCCAGTTGTTTCAGTCGTCGTGGGAGGTGTAGGAGAATCTGAAGTAGTAGTCACATCAATTTGTTCAGGAACATCTTCCCGTTCTGTAGGTATGAGCTCATCATCATCATTATCTTCATCATTTTCTTCGAATCTTTTATCTAAAAAGATTGGCTCTAAATCTTCTCGTGAACCTGAAATGTCGGGTCTAGCTCCAGGGCTAGCCTCATCAAAAGTAACATCGCATGTTTCCACCATTTTGTTAGTCGATAAATCAAGTACACGATATCCACGGGAGTGCAACGAATAGCCAAGGAAGATGCCATCTGTACTACGAGCTTCGAATTTATCAAGATTTCCATGTTTAAGAATAAAGCATTTGCAACCAAACACTCGTAAGTGAGAAACAGATGGTTTACGATCAAACCTCAGTTCATAAGATGTTTTACCAAGTAAAGCTCTGAGATAGACCCTATTTGATATATAGCAAGCAGAAGAAATTGCCTCAGCCCAAAAATTTCTTGAAGTGTTGTATTCATCTAGCATAGTTCTAGCCATTTGAATCAAAGTTCTATTTTTCCTTTCTACAACACCATTCTGTGAAGGAGAATATGGCGAAGAAAATTGATGATCAATTCCATTACTTTCACAAAAAGATTTGAACAAAGCATTTTTGAATTCTGTACCATTATCAGTTCTTATGGCTTTCAACGTGTTAGGCAATTCATTTATCAATCTCTTAATGAAGACATGAAAGAGTCCAAAAATCTCATCTTTTGAAGACAGAAAATGCACCCAAGAGTATCTCGAATAATCATCAACTATCACTAGAAAGTACCACTTACCTCCGGCCGATTGTACTCGAGATGGTCCTACTGTATCCATGTGAAGAAGTTGACCAGGGCCAGTGGTCATTATAGTAGAGACAGGAGCATGAGGAGCTCCAACCATCTTACCATGTCGACAAGAAGCACAAACAATATTTTTGCAAGATTTTAACTTCGGCAAGCCACGAATTAAGTCTAGACCACTCAATCCAGATAACAGATCAAATGGGGTTAATGCACCCGAGATCTCGTTGGATTTTGAACGGTTGCGAGGAAACCGAAACCAACCTTTATGGTGATAGAGAGGCCGTTTCTAATCCGTTTCGCGTGATTCCGCCTCTCATCTCTCCGTATAAGAACCCTCTTTCCGGTGGTTTAGCTCTCCGTTAGCCCCTCCAATCCAATCGGCCGCAAGATCAAGAAAACCGACGAACTTTGGTTGTTCTTCGCGTTCTTCGTGTTCTTGCTCATATATTCCACTCCGGTGGATCTTTCTTCCTCCCGATCGTTTCTTTGTGTTAGCATGGATGTCTAGTCTCTAATCCTTCCCTTGATTTTAGGTTTCATCATCCGTGGGCGACGAATTTCGAGTTTTGGTGCTTTCGGCCGAACCGCCGTTCGTCGTCGATTTCTCCAATTCCGGTGAGTTTAGGTTCAATTCCTTCCTCCTAGATGTTGCTAAGGAGGTCCTCTAGAGGTTCTAGCTTTTTGTTTGGATCAAATCCATGCAAAATTGGAAGAAAAATCAAGTTTTTAGAGAGAAGTGCGTTCTCTGTTTTTTTTTTTGGAATGCCTGTGTTCGTGGTGCTTGTGTGCGGGCCCGAGCTCGCCGACCGGCCGGCCGGCCGCCGCCGCCCGGCCGTGCGCCTTCTTGCGCTGCCAGCGCTCCCGCCGGCCACCCATCACGGCCGCCCTTCTCTCTCCCTTCCTCTCTCTCTTTCTCTATTTCTCTCTCCTCCATAGCCATGGAGATGGCAAGCTTCATGAGGAAGCTTTCCCCCCATCCCAATGACATGTGGGGCCCACTGTCATAGACTCAAGCCCAGTCAAAGCCAGTCAACGCCAGTCAAAGCTCGGTCAAAGCCCCTGTTGACCAGTCAAACCCGAAGGGAATATTCTCCGTTTGACCTCATTCAAATTTCTAAATTCATCTAAAATCAAGACCTTCCTGCCAGTACTAATTTTATAATTTTTGGATTTTATTTATTTTCTGTTATTTATTTATTGCCTCGTTTTGCGTGTAGTCGACGATCCCGCCACATCACGATTCCGCCGCCGGACTTCTCGAGTTCGACACTCCCACCGCCGAAGAAGGCAAGTCTCCTTGATGCACTTTGCTCCTATGTTTACAAAATGATTTAAATTGTTTATAAAGTTGCATGGCTATGTTTAATGAAATATGTCAAATATAAGTGTTAGTTATACCGAAATTGTTGATTCCTCCATGACATTGTTAATCATATCCATTGTAACCCTAGAACATTGTTTATACCATGCCTATGTTTATATGGTATCCGTTGCTATGTAGTACGGTAGAATTGCTTAGGACCTTTTCCGACAAAAACAACCCAGGGGTGGGATTATTCCAAAAAGAATGTTATTAAATGTGATTTGAAAGTTATTATTATGGTTTTGGTCCTGTTTTCTAAAATAAAAAGAAAAGGAAAACTGATTTCGACTTGGGTGGCATGGAATGTCGGGTGGGAGCGGATCATGCATTGATCCTTTTGTGCAAGTACCGCCCCAAGTCATATAAGGACCGACGCTTATGATTGCCATTTTAAGCATAACCGTACTACCACATGTCTATAATGGTACGACCTGGCTCACTAATTTGTAGAAGCCTAGCTTAGACTCACCACCTGGTTGAATGTGAATGCCGGACGGAGGCAATGTGGTTTTTCTCACACGGCGCAAGAGGGGCTTCAGATCTGGTGGAGGGAACCCTAACGGTGAAACCTCGTAGGTGGGTCTAGTTAGGTAGATACATTGTAACGGCCTTGTCAAGATATCCCTGCCGGCACACCTAAGGAAGTGTGTTAATTGCATGGCAATAAGGGTTTATCTTGTCTTGTGGGTAAAGTTGTACACCTCTGCAGAGTATAAAACTATTCGAATAGCCGTGCCTACGGTCAAAGGCAAAGCGAAGAATGCTTTCATATTGGTAGACTTTGGTTTTGGTTTTAAAATCGAAAAGTGTTTTGTTTTGGGGTTCGGGAGTGGTTAGAACTCTCGAATGTTGTTTGGCGGAAAGAGCCAACCCAGGTGGACAGAACCTGTTTTACATTTGACGGATGGAGTCACATGATTAACTTTGATCTATTAACTGTTGGCGGTTAGAGCCTTTATATTAGTGATGGTGGATAGAACCTCACTACAATAATAAATAATTCAATTGTTAAAAAGAATTGTAAAAAGATGCTTTGTGAAATTTATTACTTAAGTATGATCTAATCAAATGTGGCTGTATGCAAATAAACCCTATTAAGCTTCCTTTGGAAAGCTCCACATGATCATAATTTCCCGACTTGCTGAGTACTTTTGTACTCACGTACTACACCAACATTGTGATCATCAGAGAATTATCAAGATGCCGAGGAAGAGGAGGAGTTCTTCGAGAAGGATTGCCAGGAGGACTAGTTGCGTTCCTAGTCGTCGCCTGTGGCGTTGTGGCGTTCGCTCGTTTCGTTTTTCTTTTGCTTCCGCTGTTTTGAGTGTCCGGTCGTTGGACCGAGTATTGTAATAAGTGGCCATGTGGCCCATACTTGAATATTTATATTACAAGTTTCGTTTTGTTCGGCAATGATGTATCACTGTGACTGTGTGTACTAGCTACTGATCTGGGACTAGTACGGAAATACACAGGAGATTCTGGATAGCTGATCCGGGGTCTCACAAAAACAGGTTCCACATCTCATTAAGTCAATATTAACATGTAATTATCCAAAATCATGTCATGACCACGTGGCAGGGCTAAGCATTGTACTACAGTGGTCTAAATACCCATGTTGGCGAATTAATAATGTCCAACTACTTAAACCAGACTAGGGTGGCAAGGGGTCATGGCATACAATTATTTATGTCCAGGTGGTATACAGCAAATTGGCATTTAACTAATTTCGAGAATTAATTAAAGCATTTTCCGATTAAATTAACATGCAATAATTTGAATCAAAATAATTTCCAAAGTGGGATAAATATGTTCAAAGCATAACTTACCTTCAAAAAATACTTGTTCTTGGTCTTGAGCTAGCTCCTTGGTCAAAACTTCACCTTCGAAGCCTTCGGGCACTTCAACGTCTACTCGTAACGTGTGCAAATAGCAATAAATAAATAAACAGTATACAAAAGTTGTCCAAAAATCCAAATAAAATTCTCCATTAAATAGAGCTCAATTTTATAAAAATTTATAAATTGGAATCACTCAAATCGGAGTTAAAACGCAAAAGTTATAAGCGTTTGAAGTTTGAAAAATCAAATAAAAGAATACACCGAATTAATTCATTTATGTTTGTATTGAAAAATCGAATTATGATGTCAGCATGACATCAGCGTGGATTTTGAATTTCCACCGAGTTTTTTTTTATTAAAAAATCGAATTATGACGTCAGCAGGACGTCGGCCGGTCCATGGACTTGGTCCACGGTTCGGGCTTGGTCCACGGTGGACCCGGTCCATGGGTATAGTGTCGTTGACACGTGGGACCCACTGCTGACGTCATCGCTGACGTCAGCGTGGCTCGGCCGAACGGTTCTGACACGCGGGCCCCACTGTCAGCGGCACACAGGCGCGCCCGCACGGTGACGTGGCTAAGCTACGTGGCGGCTTCGGGTTGGCTAGGGTTCGGAGAGATCCCGCGCGTTCGTTTGAAATTCGA
The DNA here is from genome assembly GCA_036346355.1 of Rhipidocladum racemiflorum. NCBI lineage: Eukaryota > Viridiplantae > Streptophyta > Magnoliopsida > Poales > Poaceae > Rhipidocladum > Rhipidocladum racemiflorum. The sequence goes on from CM070571.1 coordinate 32,204,442, forward strand.
CGGCGCGGATCAACTTCACGCGGCGGTGAACCAAGTGACGTGGCATGACCCGGCGTCGAGCACGTGGCTCGATCCGGGACTTTGGATCCGAATCCAATGGTTACTAACAGATCTAAAGCGAACTACGTGATTTAATCCGATCCGTCCAAATTCAAATCTACGGCCGAGATCTTGCCTAAGTCAATGTTGTTATGCGCTACGTGGCTCAATCCTACCCGCCCAAATTAGATCCTACGGCTATCATTGCATCTGGCCTGTAGGATTTCAGATGTACGTGGGCTAACCTCGACGGTCCGATGCGGATCCAACGGCGGACGGAGCTCGCGGGCGTTGATGAAGATGCGGTGGTGAGGCGTGGCCGGAACCGAGGAAGACGATCCACGGGACGGCGCTTCGAGGTTCCTCTGACGAGATGAAGGCGCTCCACAAGTGCGGCACGACGTGGGGGCTCCGGACCTGACCTCAGACGCGGCGGGGATGGCTCGACGGCAATGGCGCATGCGCAAAATCGAAGCGAAATCGTTCCCAACTTCGGTGAGCGATTGTGAGAGAACGGTGGTGGCTCGGGCGCGATTATCTAGGGCATAAGAGGCGCGCGAGGAAGGGCGACACGGCGACGGGGTCAAGTCCTTAAATAGGTCTTCGGCGTCCGTGCTTTTCGCGAACCCTAACCAACTCGGAAATGGCGCGGCGGCGCAGTCCGATCAAATTTCGGGTGGAGACGATGGCAGGATGCCGTCCACGTGTCGCGATCGAACGGCCTCCGCGCGCACGTGACGCGGCTTGCTTGCAACCGTCCGATCGGGATCAGGCGGTGCAGGGTTAGGTTTAGGGTTGGGCGCGGTGACGCGGGTGGATCGAGTCAAGTGGCGCGGGTTCCAGTTCAGGTCGGACTCGGGTCTGACTCGGGTCAGACCAACAGCACTTGTCCCGAAGAATTTTAATAAAGAATAAAATCGCTGAAGCCTTATTTAATTCGGGAAAAATAGTAAATGACTTGGAAAAATTCCAGAAAAATTCTAGAAAATATTTTAGGACATTTTGGACTCAAATAAAATATTTCCAACAAAATTTTATTTATAACTTTTAATTATTTACTTATCTCAAAAGGGAATAAATTCAAATTAAATCCAAATAAATCCCAGAAAATTCCACAAATTCTCAAAAGTGCAAAATTTCATTTAAATTCATGAAAAACAAAAATTGTTGTGTTACATCCATATATCAAATAGCAAATATGGTCCATTCTTCCTAAAAATTACAATTAAACATGGGCTGTTGAAAAGGCTTAAGCGTTTCTGAAATTTACGCGATAATGGCTCGGTTTTCTTTCAAAGCTTGATTTATTGAACTGAGTTCATTCCTAAATGTTTTCCCAAAAATGGGACATTTAAGGCCCCAAGAACATGTGATATTTATTTCATGATTTTTGCAACCATGGGTTGTATAGTTTCTTCATAATACATTAAATAGCCTTTAGGTAAACTTGATTCAAACAATTTAAATCTTCATGGCCTTAACTTTTCATAACATGAGTTGTTGTCGACTATAAAACATAGGGTTATTGCACTAGCAGAATTTAGATGCAAAGCAAGGTGTAAATTAAATATTTTTCCAGAATATGGTAGTCCATATATTAAAGAGAAAATCCGGTCCATTCTTAATAAAAATTACATTTAAACGTAATATTTTACTGGCTGCCAAAAAGGCTTAAGTATTTCTGAAATTTACGGCATAATGGCTCGGTTTTCTTTCTACGCTTGGTTCATTCAACTGAGTTCATTACTAAATGTTTTTTTGCAAAATGGAACATCTAAGACCCTAGGAATAAGTGATATTTATTCCATGATTTTTGGAGCCATGATTTGTATAGTTCCTTCATAATACATAATACTTAGGGTTATTGCACTAGAAGAATTTAGATGCAAAGCAATGTGTAAATTAAATAATTTTTTAGAATATGGTAGTTCATATATCAAAGAGCAGATCTGGTCTATTCTTCCTAAAAAATACATTCAAACATGATATTTTATGGGCAGCTAAAAAGGCTTAAGCGTTTGTAGTATTGAAACTTCGACTACAGAAAAAATAATGCATACGGTGACTAAACTTAAATATTTTTGTATATTTGGGATCCTTGTGAATCCAGGAATACAACAAAACTTGTTTTTACCAAATTTCATGTTCATTTCATTAATATTTTAACTAGTTGTCAACTATAATACTTAGGGTTATTGCACTAGAAGAATTTAGATGCAAAGCAAGGTGTAAATTAAATATTTTTCCAGAATATGGTAGTCCATATATCAAAGAGCAGATCTGGTCTATTCTTCCTAAACAATACATTAAACATGATATTTTACGGGCTACCGAAAAGGCTTAAGCGTTTCTAGTATTGAAACTTTGACTATAGAAAAAATAATGCATACTGGGTTCATTCCTAAATACTTTTGCAAATATGGGACATCTAAGACCACATGAACAAGTGATATTTATTTCATGATTTTTGGAGCCATAGTTTGTATAGTTTCTTCACAGCACATAAAAGTCTCTTTAAGTAAACTTAATTTAAACAATTTCAATCTACATATAACATAGTAGTTTTTATTGTATAATCTAAATCCTTATAGTTTAATATAAATTTAGAAATTTATTTCGTTGGATTTGGACCTTGCTAGCAAAAGATATAAAAGATTGAATAAATTAGCAAATTAAATTAGCAAAAAAAATGACGTGGCATCAATCGCGCGATAAGCTGCCACGGCAACCGAAACCCTAGCCATGTCGCCAAGCTACCGTGGCACGACTGTGCCACCCTCGCGACAACGCGGCGCGACTGGCAGCCTGATAGAAAGTTTTTTTGCAAAAAATTAAATCAAAATATATTGGATTATTTATAAAAAAATTGGCCTGCTGACAACCCTGCCCCCTACCTGCCCTACCCGCTCCCCACCCCTACCCACCCCCTATTTGTCGCGCCTGTCGCGCCACCCTGGCGCGATTGGCTGAGGTGGCGGCTCTGTCAGCGTTAGTGCGCGACCGGCAACTTATCGTCTTCTTGCGTGCGCGATTGGCGACCTCTCGTCTTTGCAGTTGGTGCGATCACTGTCGCGGTGATGTGTTGCGACAACTGACCACTTTTGCAAAAATAAATAAATTGATGTATATTTTCATAATTTACGTATAAAAATGGACTATTTAAAAAAATTCCTGACTTACATCTTCCAATCCAGCGAAAGGACGGGCAACCCCTCACTCCCGTAGAGTCTTGTGAAAAGCTAAAAACTTCCATTCACAATGCTCGGCCCCATTAACATAAACAGGTTTCCTGTAACAAATGTGATTGGAAGCTAGTCATCCAACCTCATAGAAAAAGGTTGGCACATGCCAGAGGTCCTCGCTGTTTTGTTCATTGGATGGATGGCCTTCATGTCTTCTCGTGCATAGATGGTAACTTTGTAAATTATTCCTCATCCTTTTCTATTGACGATCTAACTGTTAGCCCTGTAAATCAACATATCAAAACCTCCCAAAACCTAGAGCATCCTCCACAACTCAGTGGCCTATACACTGTTGCATTCTCCATAAGTGTGTCATCGTTCTCTACCAAAAGACAGTTCTCGTGAGATCGCAAATTTTAAAACAAAGTAACGACAGAAAATTTCAGCAGAGGATGGAACAAGATAGAGGGGTTAAGTCAAGAATTCAATGATTTTCCTGGTATATTTTAGCTTTAGAAAATAGTTTTATACTCCCACAATGGCCAGTCTAACTAGGGTCAGAACCTCCAGTCAGTATGGCGTTGATACCACCTCTGTCGGGACCGGAATGTGCAAATTCGGACCCTCTGTGTATTCAACACTAGTCTCAGATCATGCTAGTGCACACATCCTCAACATAGGTAAAATACCACAATCATACACAACGAAATAATAAATAAAGACTTTATCTATTAATATAACCCGTTTGGTCAACTTATAATAATATGCCACGCAGGGCAAAGACTTAGAATAAAGAAAACTACAGCAAAAATAAAGACTCGTAGTAACCCATCAACTTGTCACAAGCAACTGATAAGGCTTGCACCCTAATTATTCAACTCCTCATGGAACTCCTCCTCAAAAGATGGTGTGGACTCCTCCTTAAGTGGTGATTTGAATTGTTGTAAGGGGGTGAGTACATAAAGCACTCAGCAAATCATGCACAGAATGCAAGTCTATTAACTACATGCACGGCTTATTCCAATTGAATGGCTGAAGTGGTTATTTTGCACAAGCAACATTTCCAAGATTAACATGTATAGATTGAAACAATTGTAAATCAAATACTATTACTAAGTAACTTTCTCATTTATTTTCCAAGACTCATTGACACACAACCTAACCAATTTCATCATAACTTTCACAAGCACACGGCCTCCCATTCCCAAGTTTTATATTTTAAGATCTAAGGGAGAAATCAAGAAGTGTAGCTTAGATGATTGGGATATGGTCTCACAGAAGACTCATCCATCAATCTTCATCCTTGACTCAAAAAGAAAAAACCACAAGCATTTCGAAGGAGGGGAGGCAAATATGCGGAATTTAAATGCTTGAAGGTAGAGACTGAATTTAAATTGCGTAATGTAAATGCATAATATAAGTGCAGAATTTAAATTTAGAATTGAGAAAATATTTTAGTATTTTTTGGATGGAAGTTTTACAAAGTCTCACAACATATGGGCAAAGCTCAAGAGAGCAACCAAAACTTCTCTAAAACTTCACGAGAGGAAGGCTACCCCTACCCCTCTTGTGAAGTTTTCTAGACCCTGTAGCTCCAAGCAAGCACCCACAAGGTTTCTTACCTCCTTGGACTGCACCGGCTTCATCTCTGGCCAACGTCCGGTGAACTAACCTCCGGCCATCCCGTGCCTAGTTCCAGCCATCCTTCGCCACACCACGACCACCAAACAAAGCCCTGCTTTCACAAAGACAAGAAAACCCTTATTGGTTCCACTACGAACCTAGAGCATCAATTCGATCACGAATCAGGGTTAGAACGGCCTGGAACGGACCAAAACAAATCACTGTTTCCAATACAGCAGAAACATTCCCAATTTTTTATGATTTTTTATGTTGCTCAAATGAAAAAGTTGTCAACACGAACAAGCCGTGTCTCGAAATTCTCTACAACTTTCATGTATAATACATAATTTTTTGAGCACGGGAACACCTCCAAAAATGCGAATTACTACAACCTGTCAAGGAAGGTCAGGAGCAAAATGCAAGGTCTGACGCAAATGCAATTTTGTCACCCTTTGGTCTGACGCAAACGTAAAATCCTCTGTTTGCAACACCCCTTGATCTGGCGCAAATGTGAAATCCTCTGTTTGCAACACCCCTTGATCCAGCGCAAACGTGAAATCCTCTATTTGCAACACCCCTTGGTCCGACGCAAACGTGAAATCCTCTGTTTTCAACACCCCTTGGTTCGGTGCATACACAAGTCATTTCTAACCCGATCCAGTGCATACACAAGTCATTTCTAACCGATCCAACGCATACAAAAGTCATTTCTAACCCGGTCCGGCGCAAAAGCAAAACCAGTTACCCTTGGTCTGCCGCATACAATTCACGCCAGACCTAAGGTCCACCGCAGCCTATCACGCCGGCACAAATCAAAATGCTTTCAATTTGAAATCCATTTCAAATCCAAACTAAAATCTGAGAAAACTTAGCTCAAATAAAGTCAAATACTCTTCACAGACATGGATGGACCTCCACATTGTCCTTCAATCTCCCCCTTTATGAGTATATTGACAAATCACAGAAAAGGCATAATTTGAATTTGAAAATAAAAAGAAAGAGGCAATTTGAAGAAAAATTCATACTTTGTCCATTTAAAAGAGAAAGCAAGCTCATGACCACGTATGTGAAGAGAATTTTTGAGCTCAATACAGAAAAGAACAAGTTCTCAACAAAACAGCTCTAAAATACAAAAGATCTCTCAAAAAGCTCAAACTGCCCATGATCCAAATGCAAGGATAATTGTTCAACACGATCATGAGAAATCATTTTTTTTTTAAATTTTCTTCCCTCTAAGATGTCTTTTCTACATTTTCTCCCCCTTTTGGCAATATAGGCATCAAGAGAACATTTTTTAGAATGAAATGCAACCTAGAAGAGCTTTGAAGATTATGCAAGTGACCACTTAGACAAAGTATGGCACCAAGCTACTTAGTTTAGATTATGTCATCCTAAGTCGTATCAAAGGCATATTTCAAATTTTGCTAACTAGCTCAAAAGAAGTTATGTTACTTTTGCATGATTTCAACCTAAAGAGCAAATGGATATACTAGAGTTCAACCTAGTCAATACTTTGAAAAGCTAAAATACTATTAGAGAATTCTCATGCTCAAACATCTCTTTAATTGCAAATTTTTGAGATTAACGCGCACAAAACGGTATAGAGAGTTAGGCCTAGTGAAGCACATCCTCGATTAGGAGCCATCGACAAAGGCTTCCTAAGCTTCACTCTCTTCCGCAAAACTTTGAGGCTTAGATAGTTTATCCTAGCGAAACACAACCTCGACTAGCAGCCATCGACATAGGTCTCTTAGGCATCACTCTCTTCCTCTAGTTTAGTTTGCATTTTTCAATTTATTGACTCAATCCCTATTCGAACATCTCAAGCATGATGCTTAAAAGAGTGGTCTTGGTCATACACGATACACTCCAAGTTCATCCCAGGTGCAATGGGAAGCAGTCTCGAGAATGTAGAGTGTTGAGATCAATTTTAGCAAAAACAAGTCAATTTTTTGCATTGTAGCGCATAGATTCATGAGCATATTGAGGATTCTAAAATGAAACAATATAGCTAACCCAAGTTGCTCTAGGGACCCTAGTAGAAACCCACTATTTCACAAAACATGGCATAATCATTTAGTAAAGAAATATAGCAAGTAAAAGCCAAGTTTCATCAAGTTTTCAAGAATGATCAATTTTAAATGTTGGCTAGTTTAAACATGGTACACCAGATTATATATGACCTAGACTAGCAAGGATCTTCATGAAAGTAGCTAGATGCAACATATCATAAATTTATCAATTGCATAAAAAAAACAAAGATCAGAAAATGAAAACAAGTCTATATGCAATGCAAGAAAATCAGTTACAAGAACTCCCTCTCAACATGTGAGTCAATTTTAAGCACAAATCTGATTCAAGTTGAGTTATTAACAATTTTGATTCCAAGAAATAAATAGGAACTCAATAGAAACCAAAAAGACAGAAATGAGAAGAGGGAAATAAGAAACTAACAACTGGGTGGTCTAAGAGCATTGAAAAGATGGTAGAGATACTACAACTTAGACTCGCTCTCATCTTCCCCATATGATTTACAAAGAAAAACTAGCTCTCAAACTCCAGCCCAGGAGCAAACACAAACCCTATCTACCTATGGGGCCCAACACCTGCTAGACCCATAAGACTATGAGTGAGCTCAACTGAGAAGAAGAAGAGAATAGCATCCTAAAGCATAAGATGAGAGGTCCATGCCGAAGCATGCCAGAAGTCTAGGTGAAGTGAACTTAACAACATGAAAAACAACCCAAAGATACCCAGAAGAAATAGAAAGAAAATGATGAATATACACATACAAACATATAATACAAGTCAGCTCTCCCTCAAGATATGCTATATAGGCTCATAATCCCAAGCTCCCCTCTCAAGGCAACAAACCTAGAGCTATCCAAATGCTTGGTGAAGATGGCAGCCAACTGGTGGTCACTCTCCACAAACTGGAGCACTATGTCACCCTTCTCCACATGGTCTCTATGGAAGTGATATCGAATATCAATGTGCTTGGTCCGAGAATGTTGCACAGGGTTCTTAGCAATATGAATGGCAGATGTGTTATCATAGAAAAGTGGAACACACTATGTAGCTAACCCATAGTCTTGCAAGGTCAATCTCATCCAGAGCACCTGGCTACAGCAACTGGCTGCAGCGACATACTCGGCCTCTGCGGTGGACTGAGCGACTCTGGACTGCTTCCTAGAAGACCAAGAAACAAGAGAACTGTCAATGAATTGGCAAGTGCCAGATGTGCTCTTCATATCTATCCTACAGCCAGCAAAGTCTGCATCAGAAAAGGCTCTAAGGGACAGACAAGAGGAGGAAGAGTACTAGATACCATAATCAATGGTAGCTCGAAGGTACCTAAAGATGCGCTTCACCGCCTGGCGGTGAGAGGCACAAGGAGAAGCCTAAAAACGAGCACATAGACATATGGAGAGAGCCGATCATGCTTCAATACTCCTTTTGATCAACTAGCTCACCATCCACGTCAAGCTCGTGGACAGCAGTGGTGGCCATAGGAGTCATGACTGGCTACTATGACAAGAATGTACCATTTTCCTCCCACTGACTGCACTTCAGCCGGACCAATAGTGTCCATGTGCAAGAGTTGTCCTGGTGCATCAGTCATCACTTGGGTGACTGGAGGATGAGAATCAGCAACCATCTTGCCATGTCGGCAAGGAGAGCATACAACATCTTTGACCATCTTGAGTTTGGGCAGACTACGAATGAGATCATGGCCGCTAACTCGGGTCAAATGATCAAAACCAATGTGACCAAGTCTCCTATGCTAGAAGGAGAGATTACGGGACTAAAGTAATAAGGTAACGGAGAGAGTCTCCAGAAGAGGAGGAAAAATCAGCACGAAAGACTCTCCCAAAAAGAGAAATCCCGCAAACCAACTCCCTAGAAGAATCGAGGATCTTACAAGTGCTTCTCTTAAAGCTTACCTTGAAATCATCATCAACAAGCTGTGAGACTGAGAGCAAGTTGGATTACAGCTTACTGACTAAGGCAACATCCTTACGAATAAAATGATCATTAATGCAAACGGTACCTTTAGCGATGACTCTTTGAAAGACCGAGATGGCGATCAGAGGGGGGGTGAATGATCCCAAATAAAATTATCCCCTACTCAACGTACTCCCAAAAATCCCGCAAAGAAACTCGGTGCTCCTCAAAATCGCAAAACCCGCAAACTCGGGAACGACTAGACAACTATGTGTATCCCTAGCTTACATGGATGAGAATCATGAATCATGTGAGGGATTTTTAAATCACAATCCTGGTTGTAAAGTGTCCAAAGAAAACAGGGATCAATTCAAATACTTCTTTTCTAAAAGAGATCAAGCCAAAACACAAAAGCCTCTTTTAGAAAAGCAAAAACAGATTTTTTTCAGGAATTGTCCTCACTTAGAGCAGGTGGATGGTGGACTTCTATTGCTCCAACATTTTTGGAAATTTTTCACCCTATGAGAATATGAGTCGTGAAGCAATCCACCAAAAATAACCAAAAAAATCCTTCTACAAAAATAAGGAAAAATCAAGAACTACGAACAGTCAGGATCTTCAATCAGAAAATTTGGGGCTCGGTTTTCACCTCACAGCTCCCAAACGGTGCACCCAGTGGACTCCAAAATTTTTCCACATATGTATATATGAGTCAAACACTTTCTCCAACAAGAATAAATCAAAAAGGATTTTTCTATATTTTTCTAAAAATCGAAGATTGACTGCTGCGCGAAGAACAAGTTCAGGACAGATTTGCAATCGTGATAGAAACTTGATCTCTAGTGTATCCTAGTGTGCAAGAAAGATGTAAAATCAAATGAGCACCCTCAAGACATCCTTGATAAACAGCATTTAGAAGGAGAGGAGCAAATCCAAATTGCGAGAAAGTAAATTGCGAGAATTTACATGCGGGAAAGTAAATGCTGAATTTAAATTGCGTAAAGTAAAGACATAATGTAAATGCGGAATTTAAATTCACAAGAATGTAAAGAAAATCTTTGTATTTTCTGGTTGGAAGGTTTACAAAGCCTCACTTTATGTGGGCAAAGCTCAAAGGAGCAACTCAAACCTTCAAGTGAGGGAGGACAACCCTCCTCCTCTATTTATACTACTCTAGGGCCACCTACCACCCTTGGATGAGTCCCAAACCCTAGGGCACTCCACCAACGACTAGGATTAACCCTCTCATTTCACCCCACACATGGGCTTTACATGGGCCACATTGGCCATACATGGGTTTTAAACACAACCGATCAACCCGATGCAACGGGCCTTCATCCGCCGGACTTGACCGCTCAGTTTCCTCCTCTTCAAGCCTTCAACCCGAACCGGAAACCTTGAGCCACCTCAAGTCCATTTCCATGACATCCAAGTGATCCTAGTTTGAGCCCAACCATCTCGTCGGCATCCTCGACCGCTCCGGACCTCGATTCTCCCAACCTAGTCCCGGTACTCACCAACGACCATAGCTGCCTCAAGAACCTGTACCACAAGGAACAAACCATTTTGCACATACCACAATGCACATACCTTTTTCTTCCTGCATGTTAGTCCATAATTATCATTAATTCAAACATGCAATACCGAGTCAAATCAAACTCAAACTTGAGCACACCTTGCTCAAATAAAGTCAAATACTCATCACAAATATGGATGTACCTCCACATGGTCCTTCAATCTCCCCCTTGATGAGTATATTGACAAACCACACAAAAGGCATAAATTTGAGTTTGAAAACGAAGGGAGAAAAGCAATTTGATTGCAAAAATCATATTTGGTCCAATTGAAAGAGAAAGAAAGCTCATGACCAATTAGATGAGAAGATTTTTAGAGCTCAACACTTGAAAAGACAATTTTTCGACAAGAGCTCCAAAAACCAAGAAATCTCTCAAAAAGCTCAATATTACTCATGATCCAAATGCAAGGACAATTGTTCAAGATGATCATGAGAAAGCATTTTTTTAATTCTCTAAGATGCCTTTTCTACGTTTCTCCCCCTTTTGGCAATATAGGCATCAAGAGAACAATTTTTGCATGAAATGCAACCTAGAAGAGCTTTGAGGATGATGCAAGTGACCACTTAGACAAAGTATAACACCAAGCTACTCAAGTTCAGATTATGTCATCCTAAGTCATATCCAATGGCATATTTCAATTTTTGCTAACTAGCTCAAAAGAAGTTATATTACTTTGGCATGATTTCAACAATAGCAACACTTAGCATAACTTCAAGACTAGGAGCAAAGCCAACCAAATGAGTAAATGGATATACTAGAGTTCAACCTAGTCAACACTTTGGGAAACTACAAGTCCATTAGAGAATTCTCATGCTCAATCATCTCTTTAAATGCAAATTTTTAGATTAACGCTCATAAAGCGGTATGAGAGAGTTAGGCTTAGTGAAGCACATCCTCGACTAGGAGCCATCAACAAAGGCCTCCTAAGCTGCACTCTCCTCCACAAACCTTTGAGGGTTTAGAGAGTTTATCCTAAAGAAACACAATCTCGACTAGGAGCCATCGACATCGGTCTCCTAGGCATCACTCTCTTTCTCTAGTTCTTGTTGCATTTTTCGTTGTATTGACTCAAGCCATTAGCAACCATCTCAAGCAAGAAGCTTAAAAGAGTGGTTTTGGTCATACACACTTCATTCCAAGTTCATCCCAAGTGCAATGGGAAGCAGTCTCGTGAATGAAGAGTGTTGAGTTCAATTTTAGCACAAAAGAGTCAATTTATATTTTCAGCACTTAGATTTATGAGCATTGCTGAGGATTCTAGAATGAAACAATGTAGCTAACCCAAGTTGCTCTAGGGACTCTAGTAGAAACCCACTATTTCAATAAGCATGGCATAAGTATCTAGTGAAGAAGTATAGCAAGTAAAAGCCAAGTTTCATCAAGTTTTCAGGAAAGCTCAATTTTAAAATGTTGGTTAGTTTCACATGATATACCAAATTGGATATGACCTAAATTAGCAAATATCTTCAGAAAAGTAGCTAGGTGCAACATATCTCAATTTTATCAATTGCATAATAGACAAAGCTCGTAAGTGAAAAACAAGTCTATATGCAATGTAAGAGAATCAATTCCAAGCTCCCCCTGAACAAGTGAGTCGATTAAGCACAAAATCTGATTCAAGTTGAGTTATTAGAAATTTTAGATTCAAAAAGACGAATTGAACTCAACTGAAACCAGAAAGACATAAATGAGGAGAAGGAATCAAGAAACTGACAAATGGGTAGTTTAGGAGCATAGATAACATGAAGAGAAACACTAACACTCAGACTCGCTCTCACCTTCCCCATAAGACTTATATAGGAAAGCTACATCTCCAACTCCAACCCAGGAGCAAACACAGACCGTGTCTACCCAGGGGGCCCAACACCTGCTAGACCTAAAAGACTGTGAGTGAGCTCAACCGAGAAGAAGAGAGGAATAGCACCCTAAAGCATAAGGTGAGAGGTCCATGCCGAGGCATGCCAGAAGTCTAGGTGAAGTGGACTCAACCAAATAAAAACCATCCCAAAGATACCCAGAAGGAGGAAATGCTGAATATACATATAAACAAATAATACAAACCAGCTCCCCCTCAAGATATGCCATATGGGCTCATAATCCCAAGCTCTCCTCTCAGGGCAACAAACCTGGAGCTATCCAAAGGCTTGGTGAAAATGTCAACCAACTGGTGGTCACTCTCCATAAACTGGAGCACTATGTCACCCTTCTGCATATGGTCTCTAAGGAAGTGATAGCGAATGTCAATGTGCTTGGTCCAAGAGTGATGCACTAGGTTCTTAGCAATGTGAATGGCAGACGTGTTATCACAGAAAAGTGGAACACAATCTGCTACTAACCCAAAGTCCCGCAAGGTCGATCTCATCCAGAGAACCTGGCTATAGCAACTGGCTGCAGCAACATACTCGGCCTCAGCGGTGGACTGTGCAACACCGGACTACTTCCTAGACGACCAAGAAACAAGAGAAGTGCCAATGAATTGGCAAGTGCGAGAAGTGCTCTTCCTATCTATCCTACAGCCAGCAAAGTTTACATCGGAGAAGGCTCTTAGAGATAGATAGGAGGAAGAAGAGTACCATATACCATAGTCAATGGTAGCTCGAAGGTACCTGAAGATGCGCTTCACCGCCTGACGGTGAGAGATGCGGGGAGAAGCCTGAAACCGAGCACAAAGACATACATAAAAATGTATGTCAGGTTTTGAGGCAGTGAGGTACAAAAGGGAGCCGATCATGCTCCGAAACTCCTTCTGATCAACTGGCTCACCATCCTCGTCAGGTTCGAGGACAGCAGTGGTGGCCATAGGAGTCATGACTGGCTTTCCATAAGACATATCAAAGCGCTTCAGGAGGTCTCTAGTATACTTGCCTTGATGCAAGAATGTACCCTCCCGAGTCTGCTTAATCTGGAAGCCAAGGAAGTAGCTCAACTCGCCCATCATGATCATCTCAAACTCAGTACTCATCACATCTGAGAACTGAGTAACGAGCGAATGCGAAGAACCACCGAAAATGATGTCGTCGACATAGATTTGGACTAGGAGAAAGTCCGAATCAGAATGTCTGACGAACAAAGTCTTGTCCACTTGACCCATATGAAAACCATGACTCAAGAGGTAGGACTTAAGCCTCTCATACCAAGCTCGTGGAGCTTGCTTAAGTCCATACAAAGCTTTGGAAAGCTTAAAGACATGGTTTGGGTACTTGGGGTTCTCAAATCCTGGAGGTTGTCTGACATACACCTCTTCCTCAATGAAGCCATTGAGGAATGCACTTTTGACATCCATTTTATAAAGCTTGAAGCCCTTGGACACCACGAATGCAAGCAGGATCCTGATGGCCTCTAGTCTGGCTACAGGGGCAAAAGTCTCCTCGAAGTTGAGGCCCTCGACCTGAGAAAAACCCTGAGCGACTAGCCTAGCCTTGTTTCGAACTACAACCCCATCCTCACTCTGCTTGTTTTTGAACACCCATTTGGTCCCAATGATGTTGTGACCAGAAGGGGGCTCGACAAGCTTCCAAACTTTGTTCCTCTCGAAGTTTTCAAGTTCCTCATGCATAGCATTAATCCAAGATTCACTAGATAATGCATGAGAAACATCCTTCGGCTCAAAAGAGGCAACAAAGGCAGAGTGGAGGCAGAATGTGGACAAACCTGACTTAGAGCGAGTGACTCGCTCAAACAGATCTCCAATGATCTGGTCAGGTGGATGAGCCTGCTGAATGTGACGGGGAGGTTCAGAAGCAAAAGTGACCTCTACTCCTCGCGTGGGAGAGGTAGGAATAGAGCCACTAGCTGCTGAAGAGTCTGAGGGTAAGGGCTGATCTCCCTGAGGTGCAGATATGGAAATGGGAGGCACCTCAGGAGCAGGAATGGTGACTGGATCAGGCAAGGCGCCTTCATTCCATCATCAACTTCCTCTGAGAAGATAGACTGAGAAAGAGGAGAAGAGCCTGAAATGTCTGGTCTAGCACCAGGACTAGCCTCATCAAAGGTTACCTCACAGGTGTCTATGATCCTACCCAAGTCTATAGCCCAAATCCTGTAGCTACGGGCAGAAGTCGAGTAACCCAAAAAGATTCCGTCAGCTGAGCGTGACTCGAACTTATCTAGGTTCCCAGACTTCAAGAAGAAGCACTTGCAGCCTAAAACACAAAAATGAGACACACTGGACTTTCGCCCACATCTCAACTCATAAGAAGTGCGGTGCAAGTGTGCCCTAAGAAAAACTCTGTTGGCAACATGGCATGCCGTAGCTACAGCCTCAGCCCAAAACTTCCTAGGAGTATTGTACTTGTCTAGCATCGTCCTGGCCATCTCAACCAGGGTCCTATTCTTCCTTTCCACTATGCCATTTTGCTGAGGGACATAGGGAGAGGAGAACTGATGCTCTAAGCCTAACTCCTCACAGAAGCTACTAAAGTAGGAGTTCTTGAACTCCGTGCCATTGTCACTGTGGATCGCTTGTAAGACACCTGGGAGCTCAATGGACAACCTACGGACCAAACCCCTGAAGTGTGAAAAAGACTCATCCTTCGAGGCCATGAAAAACACCCAAGAGTACCTCGAAAAATCATCGACAATAACAAGAATATACCACTTCCCACATGCTGACTGCACTCAAGCTGGACCAACAGTGTCCATGTGTAGTAGCTGTCCTGGTGCATCAGTCATCACTCAGGTGACTGGAGGATGGGAGGCAGCAACCATCTTGCCATGTCGGCAAGGAGAACATACAACATCTTTGATCATCTTAAGTTTAGGCAGGCCACGAATGAGATCATGGCCACTAACTCGAGTCAAATGATCAAAGCCAATGTGACCAAGTCTCCTATGCCAAAAGGAGAGATCACGAGACTCTGAAGCAATAAGGCAATGGAGAGAGTCTCTAGAGGAAGAAGAAAAATCAGCACGAAAGACTCTCCCAAAACGAGAAATCCTACAAACAAACTCCCAGAAGAATCGAGGATCCTACAAGAGCTCCTCTTAAAATTGACCTCGAAATCGTCATCAAGAAGCTGAGAGACAGAAAGCAAGTTGAAATGCAGCTTACTGACTAAGGCAACGTCCTTAAGAATGAAATGATTGTTAATGCAGACGGTACCTTTAGCAATGACTCTACCCGACGCGGCATCCCCAAAGGTGATCACCTCATCACCGAGATCTCGGTCCAGGGAAGAAAACCAACAGGAGTCTCCGGTCATGTGGCGAGAACAGCCAGAGTCTACGATCCAAACCTCCCCCTTCCCTGTCCTATGGACCTGAATCAAAGAGAGTGAAAAGCAGATGTCTCAGTACTAGGATAGATCAGTGCAGATCTAGGAACCCAATACTGAGTCAACTATGCAGTAGACGAAACAGTCAATGGAGTAGAAGAATGCAATCTAGCACCTCTCTGTGACTCGACTCTCACAAACTCAGACTTCGCTCCAGTCGGACGTCTGGGAGCAGGTGCCGGGTTGGTCCGCCGAGGTGCAAAGGCCAGACCATCCCAGTGCTGCTGCCCAGACCTCCCGTTGGGGAAAAGAAAATCACGCCGCTGATATCTACCTCGATGGGAAAAACGAGGAATATTAAGAGGACGGCGAAAAGACTGACTCGGGACAGCTCTGGGGCGAAAACCAAAAGTAGAAGCCTAAAAACCAAGCCCCATGCGCTATCCAAAAACAGGAGACTCTCTAGCTTGTCTATCCTGTCTAGAAGCCGTGTGTGCCTTAGGCGCACTCAGAGTCTGGGGATGACCCTGAATACCCCTAAGGGCACGGGCACACTCATGCCGAGAGATCTTGGTGCATCTGAAGCAGAAATTAGCTATATGTCCATCCTTCTGACAGAAGGTGCATGTATACTTCGCCTTGGGGGCTGAAGTAGCATGAGAAGCACCCTTATCGTCAGACATCCCGTGGACAATCCCTGCTGATCTAAACACAGTGGTGCTCACCTATGGAGCCACCACTATCTCTTCGCTCTTGGAGGCACGCACAACAGTGGGCGGATGCGCCCGTGTATGCTCCAAGGCATCAAACCCTAGACCTTGATTGAATCTGCTAATCTTGGACTGATCTAGGATAAGATTGAGCTTCTTCTTACCTCCAACAAACTTCTCGAGAGTGCTCATAAGGTACTGACACTCTCGAAAAAGTGAGGCACAAGAAGAGCAAGGGGAAGGAGTAACAGGGGAAGAGCCAGATGGAGAAGAGCGAACTAAATGATCAAATCTCTCCCTATACAAAGCAGCCTCAATCTTGAGGGACTCGCAAGAAACACAGGGAGAGTCTCTAATCCTACCCACCTGAGCTTTGAGCTTCTTCCTAAGCTCTACATGAATTTGATTCATGTCCTCTGCTACCCCAACACACAGCATGCAACCATTTTGTGACTTAGCTAGTAGATCCTTAGAAAATTTTGAGTTTTCAAGCACCAAGTCATCATAAGCATT
The DNA here is from genome assembly GCA_036346355.1 of Rhipidocladum racemiflorum. Classification (NCBI taxonomy): domain Eukaryota; kingdom Viridiplantae; phylum Streptophyta; class Magnoliopsida; order Poales; family Poaceae; genus Rhipidocladum; species Rhipidocladum racemiflorum. Next base: position 32,221,244 of record CM070571.1, read on the forward strand.
TTTTAGTTGCATACAGCCCTCACATGAGCTGATTGGGTCCTTAGAAGCATGCATTTCAAGTTCATCATTTCTAGCAGATAGCTTCCTGAGGTGACAACTTATGGCATCAATTTCAACAAGAAGCTTAGGGCAATTAGCACATGATGTATTTGTGTGAGTGTGAAGAAAACTAGCATCAACAGGAATAGGATCTACTAGACATGTACTAGCATCCTTCGACCTAATTGACTCAAGATCAGAAACCACACTATCATGTAGAGTCCTTAGGTTCTCCAACTCCACAAGCAAAGCATCACACAAAGTACAGCTATCAGAGTCTCGGGAGGAACAAGATCTAAGTGAAGCTAACTCCCGAGATAAGTACCTACTTCCTTCTCTAGATCCAAACACCTAGCTCTAGACTTGGAATGAAATTTTCCTAGTTTGATAAAAGCATCATGGAGCTGGTCATAAGAAGGTACCTCCTCCGTGTCGCTGTACAGCTCGGTGTCGGGTACTTCCATGGCATTGGAGGCCATGAAGCACATGCTGGAGAAGTCATCGCCGCCCTTCGCCTTCTCTTGCGGTTCATCCTCGTCCTCGTCGCTCCATGTCTCCGTGTCGGAGAGGTCAAGGTCGTCGAGCGCGACGAGGACGCGGTGAAAGAGCTTCTTGCCCTTGGCGAACTTGCGGTGTTTCTTCTCTTGCGCCGGCTCGCGAGCTGGAGGCTTCTTGTTGCGGTTCTTGTTGATGTAGTCATTCTTGCACGCACCGCCTTGTTCATTATTGCCCTTATCCAGCTTGGGGCAGTTTGCCCGAATGTGGTTGGGGCCACCACACTCAAAGCAAGTGAACTTGCCACTCCTCTTCCTATCTCTCACTCTCTTGTAAATGTTCGAAAATTTTTGAGCGACAAGAGCAAGCTCGTCTTCTGGAAATTGTTCCAGAACGTCATCGCTTACGTCGCAAAGAGCGGGGAGAGAAAAACGAGAAGAGAAGTCAAGAGGGGGTCCAGAAGAGGAAGACCTAGTGGGATCGATAACCAATGCCATCGTTTGGGACTTCGTCCTGCGAGCGACGATGTCGAGCTCATGAGTCTTGAGGCGGGAATACAACTCGTCAAGAGTCAAGGTCGACAAGTCTGTATGGTCTGTGATGGTGGTTACCTTCATCTCCCAAATCCTCAGATCGAGTGCTCGAAGAAAATGCCTCGCATTTTCCGAATCAGTGTATGAACAACCCACTGACCGAAGATTGCTGAGAATCTTTGCAAAACGAGCAAAGCACTCATCAAGGCTCTCATCGGAGTGCTGCTCAAACTTGTTGTAGTCACGCTTAAATTGATCCTGTCTCACGGACTTGATCTGAGTGGTGCCCTCATGGTAAGCATTGAGGGTCACCCAGATCTCGTGAGCCGATCGTAGGTGAGAGACGCGATCATACTCACTGCGGCTAAGTCCCTGTATGAGGAGGTTCTTGGCCTTAGCGTTTGCCTCAACGTCAGCCATGTTTGCGGCGTTGATGTTCTCATCGGCCGGAACCTCATACGGGTGCTTCACCTTCTGCCATAAAGAAAATCCCTGGGCAGTGATGTATGTCTCCATTCGAACCTTCCAGAATGGATAATCAACTCCAGCAAAAATTGCAGGCTTAGTTGAGTACTTGTCCGTCGCCATGGCTCTTGAGACCGGTCAAGATCTATGAAAGAGCAAAACCGGCTCTGATACCAATTGAAAGACCGAGATGGCGATCAGAGGGGGGGTGAATGATCCCAAATAAAATTATCCCCTACTCAACGTACTCCAAAAAATCCCGCAAAGAAACTCGGTGCTCCTCAAAATCGCAAAACCCGCAAACTCAGGAACGACTAGACAACTATGTGTATCCCTAGCTTACATGGATGAGAACCATGAATCATGTGAGGGATTTTTAAATCACAATCCTGGTTGTCAAGTGTCCAAAGCAAAGAGGGATCAATTCAAATAATTCTTTTCTAAAAGAGATCAAGCCAAAACACAAAAGCCTCTTTTAGAAAAGCAAAAACAGATTTTTTTCAGGAATTGTCCTCACTTAGAGCAGGTGGATGGTGGACTTATATTACTCCAACATTTTTGAGAATTTTTCACCCTGTGAGAATATGAGTCGTGAAGCACTGCACCAAAAATCACCACAAAAATCCTTCTACAAAAATCAGGAAAAATCAAGAACTACGAACAGTCAGGATCTTCAATCAGGAAATTTGGGGCTCGATTTTCACCTCACATCTCCCAAATGGTGCACCCAGTGTACTCCAAAATTTTTCCACAAATGGATATATGAGTAAAGCACCTTCTACAATAAGAATCAATCAAAAAGGATGTCGGGACCCCGAATTTGCAAATCCGGACCCTCTGTGTATTCAGCACTAGTCCAGGAACGCGCTAGTGCACACAGTCTTAACATTGGTAAATATCACAATCATACCACTCGATACTAATAAAGTACTTTAATTAAATAGTCAAACTGGTTGCTCGACCTTATGGTCAAGTTACAAATATACGCCTCGCAGGGCGAAACTTATTAAGAGAGAAATAGTAGCAGCGGAAAATAAGATAACATCGTGGCGCCATCCAGTATACCGCAGGCAACTGACTGGGCTCGCTCCCTAAGTAGACGGTTCCTCGTGGAGCTCCTCCTCCAAAGCTGGTGTAGTCTCCTCTTCAACTGATGTTGTATTGAGGCAAGGGTGAGTACTTGGTACTCAGCAAGTCATGCACAGAATGCAGGCTAATAGACTATATGCATGGCTTGATACAAAGGAATAGCTCAAGGTATATTTGCAGGAGAACAGCATTTGACAAGTAGCATAAGTAGATTCGAAAGCAGTAGAAACAAGTAAAGCATAAATAACTTTTCAAGGAGTTTAGTAAACATCTTTCCCATCCTAATCCACATTACCGTCAACATCATTATTAATCCAACCCAACCTTTCAAGTCCAAGTTATTTTCATGAAAGTCTAACCCTTGACTGTAATTCCCGAGCGATGTCCAATACCGCGGACACGGCTATTCGAATAGATTCTACACTCTGCAGAGGTTATGCACTTTACCCACAAGATACAGTCAAACACCACAAAGGCGAGTTCCCGTAACAAAGTCTTTCGAAAACTTCTAACAATACAAGTGAGCCTCCCCGGTTATTGCACACTAACCCTTCCCTTAGCTAAGGCGAAGTTTAGGCCAATCAACCGTTAGATGGGTACCTGGCCTCGGCCGATGCGCTCCCCGCACAACTTACACAAAGGGTGTAGTTGACCTCCCGAGGTCCCACAGTGCGTTATTAGCAACTTAATCAACTAGGTCCGTCCCATTCTGAGACATGTGGTTGCATGTTAGACCCAGTTCAAAGGCTTGCAAGGTGAAGTCCTTAGGGTGACCAGGGCAAGACTACCCGAAGAACCAAACCAACATTCCCAATGCCACAACTGGCCCACCTGATCATTCTTGCCACATGCCCCGGTCGAAAAACTATTTATCAAACCCCAGTTGATTACCATGCACCACGTGCCATCAACATCACATGATACCTTTCCAAAACAGGTTCAATATATCATTAAGTCAATATTAACATTTGATTGTCCAAAATCATGTCATGAGCACGTAGCAGGTCTAAGCAACATACTACAACGGTCTAATTCCCCATGTTGGCAATTGAATAATGTCCAACTAGTAAACCACAACTAGGGTGACAAGGGGTCATGGCACATATTTAAATAATCAAGGTGTCATACATCAAATTGGTATTTATCTATTCCCCCATATTTAAATAAAGTATTTTCTAATTGAACTAGCATGCAATAAGTTAAATCCAAAATAAGTTTCAAAATAGGATCAACATGGTCAAAGCACAACTTGCCTTCAAAAAGTACTTGTTCTTGGTCTTGAGTTGGATCCTGAGTCAACACTTCTCCTTCGAATCCTTCCGGCACTTCAACGTCTACTCGTAAAGCGTGCAAATAGCAATACACGAATAAATAATAGGCAAAAAGTGTCCAAACATCCAAATAAAATCCATAAACAGAGAGAACATAATTTTATGAATTTTTAGAAACTGGAATCGTCAAATTCGGAGTTAAAATGCAAAAGTTATGATTATTTAAAGTTTAAATAATCAATTAAATAATATTACAGAGAAAAACTTTAGTCCAAAAATTAAATAAAATTCATAATTAGGTAGATCTCAATTTTATACAAATTTAGAAATTTGAATCACTCAAATCGGAGTTGAAACGCAAAAGTTATAAGCGTTTGAAGTTTGAAACAAAATCTGAAATCATTATTTCGAATTAATAAATCATTTTCTTTTTCAGAAAATAATTATTGCGTCAGCCTGGACACGTGGCAGCACTGGATTGGTCGGTTGACGTCGGCCGGTCCATGGACTTGGTCCACGCTCGGCTTGGGTCTACCATGGACTCGGTCCACGGATCAACGTGTCACTGATAGGTGGGTCCCCCTCGGGTGACGTCATTCTTGGCGTCGTGGGCTCGACCACGCCGCAGTGGGACCAGCTGGACGTCATTCTTGGCGTCGGCGCTCGGGGACGGCCCGTGACATCTTGAGCCCACCATGACGTCGGCGTGGCGTCATGGTGCGGTTTAATCACGTCGGCCGACACGGGCGGCGTGTCGGCGTCACTGCCTGAAGTCTTGGCCGCGGTCAGGCTTCCCGACACGTGGCGCAACCTCGGCCGTTGATTTGAAAATCAACGGCCCAGATTAGATCTGGCTCTCACGCGTTTGGGTTAACGCGTTTGATCTGGACCGTTGGATCTAGATCCAACGGTCGAGATTGGATCGTGGGATTTTTGGACGGGACCTCACCGGCGGGTGACGTGGCGTGATCTGGACCGTGCGATGAAGATCCAACGGCTCACAGTGCTCGCGGACGGCGATGGCGACACGGCAGAGCAGGGCCACCGGAGACGAAAACGACGACGAGCCCAACGGCGCTTCGGGGTCTCTCCAGCGGAGTGAGAGGTCTCGGCCGACGCGTCTTAACCTGGGGATTCTGGATCCGGGATCGGAGCGGCGGAAGGAAGATTGACGGCGGCGGAATCAACAAAAGTTCACGGCGGTGGTCCTTAACGTCGGCGAACGATTGCGCGCTAAGGGTGGCGGCTCTGGGGCTAGGACCTAGACGTGCGTGCTCAGTGTGCATAGGCGATCACGAGGGGGTATTTATTGCCCCCGGCTTAAAATCTTGGCAAAACCCTAACGAACCACGGTGGCCACGGCGGAGGAGTCCGGCTCGGACTCGTCGGGGAGACGAATCGCGCCGTCCACGTGGCGCAATCCACGCCACGATGGCGGCGTGCCGCGGATCCGGATCGGATCCGATCGAATAGCCTTGTAGCGGATCCTGACCGTTGGATTCTGATCCAACGGTTCGGATCGAATGGGGTTCGGTCAAGTCACGTGGCTCGGGTCGGACTCGAATCGGACTCGGACTCGGGTCCGGTCGGATGAACAGTAACCGACTCGGTTTGATTTTCCAGCGATTTAATAATCAAAATAATTTCCAGTAATTCATTTAATTCATTAAAAATAGCAGAAGACTCAGAAAAATTCCAAAAAAATTCTAGAAAATACTTTAGGGTATTTGGGACTCAAATAAAATATTTCCAACAAAATTTTATTTGCAAAGTCTAATTCTTTAATTATTTCAAAATGGAATAAATTCAAATAAATTCCAAATAAATACAAATAAATTCCAGAAAATTCCAAAAATTCACCAAAGTGCCAAATCACACATAGATTTAGGAAAAGCAAAATTTTGGGGTGTTACAAAGGATTTTCTAGATTTTTCTAAAAACCGAAGACTGACTGCTGCGCGAATAACAAGTTCAGGACAGATTTGCAATCGTGATAGAAATTTGATCTCTAGTCTATCCTAGGGTGCAAAAAAGATGTAAAATCAAATGAGCACCCTCAAGACATCCTTGGTAAACAGCATTTAGAAGGAGAGGAGCAAATCCAAATTGCGAGAAAGTAAATTGCGAGAATTTACATGCGGGAAAGTAAATGCTGAATTTAAATTGCGTAAAGTAAAGACGTAATGTAAATGCGGAATTTAAATTCACAAGAATGTAAATAAAATCTTTGTATTTTCTGGTTGGAAAGTTTACAAAGCATCACTTTATGTGGGTAAAGCTCAAAGGAGCAACTCAAACCTTCAAGTGAGGGAGGACACCCCTCCCCCTCTATTTATACTACTCTAGGGCCACCTACCACCCTTGGATGAGTCCCAAACCCTAGGGCACTCCACCAAGGGCTAGGATTAACCCTCTCATTTCACCCCACACATGGGCTTTACATGGGCCACATTGTCCATACATGGGTTTTAAACACAACCCGATCAATCCGATGCAACGGGCCTTCATCCGCCGGACTTGACCGCTCAGTTTCCTCCTCTTCGAGCCTCCAACCCGAACCGGAAACCTTGAGCCACCTCAAGTCCATTTCCATGACATCCAAGTGATCCTGGTTTGAGCCCAACCATCTCGTCGGCATCCTCAACAGCTCCGGACCTCGGTTCTCCCAACCTAGTCCCGGTACTCACCAACGACCATAGCTGCCTCAAGAACCTGTACCACAAGAAACAAACCATTTTGCACATACCACAATGCACATACCTTTTTCTTCCTGCATGTTAGTCCACAATTATCATTAATTCAAACATGCAATACCAAGTCAAATCAAACTCAAACTTGAGTACACCTTGCTCAAATAAAGTCAAATACTCATCACAAATATGGATGTACCTCCACATGGTCCTTCACTCTTCCTGACGAAGCATCCTCCAAGGTTTAGAGATAAGAGGGAAACAAGAATAGACAAGTAATAGAGAAACTTAAGCAGGGGTAAAAGGTGTAATTCAAAATCCAAACTTTACTAATTATTCAAGAATAACTTAGTATGGTTGCTCACAATGCCTAAGGGCTTTGCAACACATACTGCACACGCAGTAAGCAAAGGAATTCAAATTAAACTAACACACTAGAGTCTAACGCCTAAAGGGCAACTCTTATTATTCGAAGACGTGACTCAACACTCGAGTCTCAACCACTAGGACTAATGCTCACTCGTCTACCCATCTAGGATGAGGACCTCCTAGCAGATACATAGGTGGGTGTGGCGGCATTGGCGCGAACCAATCGCCATGCCCCTGAACTGCCGTAGTCGATGAAGCCACGTCCTCAGCCTCCGACTCAGCCTCAGGCGCCTGCAGCTGCTCTGGCTCGAGCTCCAACTATGGATGCACCTCCTCTGGGTCCTCCTCGTCGAGCTCCAGCTCTGCCTCTGGCTCTGGCTCTCCTCCATACAGAGCCTCCTCCAATTCTCCGATCCTCTGTACGGCCCACATTCTGACATCCTGCAGACTCTTCTCGGTGGCCTCCAAAGCAGTGTAGACACCATCCACTCCTGCACAGTCTGGTCCATCACCGCATCCTGCGTAGCGGCGAACTTGGCCAAGTGCACAACAGCAGCGTCGCTCTCTAGGTCTATCAGAGAACTAGTGGCTCCTCCTCCGTGCGGGTGAAGATGGAAGATAGACTCCTGCAACTCATCAGCGTAGGTGGCGGAGATCTTCCTCAAAGTAAGCCATGCTATTTCCTTAATGCCGGCCTCAATGGTAGCCCTCTGAATTGTGATGTTGACGGGGTGACTCGCCTTCGTCTTCTCCCGGGCATGAACCGTGATCTTAGTGACCATGCCTCGGGCCTTCTTGTTCACGATCCAAGTGTTGGCCCTATAGATCGGCCGCTCAAAGCCCCCCAACACTTGGAGCATCCTCCACAGCTCCGCTACGTAGCCTCCCTCACGCTCATCGTAAGTATGAATCCTCTTCATCTGCCAAAAGACACTCTCGTAAGAACGCAACACTTTAAAACAAAGTAAGAAGAAGAAAATTCAGCAATGGGTATGAAACAAGAGAGAGGGGATAAGTCCAGAGTTCATTCTTCATCTTGGCGAATTTTCAACTTTAGAAAATAGTTTTATCCTCACTACGATCATTCTAACTAAGGGTAAGTCCTACAATCAGTACGTCTCTAATACCACCTTTGTTGGGACCCGAATGTGCAAATCCGGACCCTCGGTGTTTTCCACACTAGTCCAGGATCACGCTAGTGCACACCATCTCAACATAAATGTATATCACAATCATACACAGCGGAATAATAAATACAGTCTTTATTATAATGAAAGCGGTTGAGTCAACCTTATGGTTAACATACAAAGATACGCCTCACAGAGCAAAGTCTTAACTAAATAAACTGCAGCAGAAAATAAATAAACTCGTGGCGCCAACAAATATGCCACAGGCAACTGACTGGGCTCGCTCCTTAGTTCGCTGGCTCCTCCTGGAACTCCTCCTCCAGTGCTGGCGTCGATTCTTCCTCAACTGATGGTTGTGTTGTGGCAGGGGTTAGTACTTAAAGCATTCAACAAGTTATGTACAGAATGCATATCTATTACTACATGCATGGCTTATTCCAAATGACAGGCTGAATTGGTTCATTTGCAATAAAGCAACATTCACAATGAATAGTAGTAAATTGGAAAGCGGTAAAACAACAACAACAACAATAATAGTAATAGTAATAGTAACTTGCACAATCAATTTTCGAGTAAAGCATTTATCATCCTTAACCAAGTTCATCCTTTCCAAATAAGCATCAACCAACCCAAATTCAATTTTATGAAATTCTAACCCTTGACTATAATCCCAGAGCAATTTTTACTACCGTGGACTCGGCTATTCGATAGTTTTGATACTCTGTAGAGGTTATACACTTTACCCACAAGATACAGTCGCTCACCACACAGGCGATTGACCGTAACAAAGTCTTTAAAAAATTTCTAACTAAACAAGTAAACCTCTCCGGTATTGCCTTCACTATCACTCCCCTTACACAGAGCCGAAGTATAGGACCGACACATACCGTTGGATGGGTACCAAGCCTCAGCACAGGTACGCTCCTCCGTACAGCTACACCCCTATATAGCTATCACCCTGAGGTACCACAGGTAAGTTATTAATAACTTACTCAACTAGGTCTGTCCCATTCCAGACGTGGTTGTATGTTAGACTCAGTTCAAATACTTGCAAGGTTAAGTCCTTAGAAGACCGAGGCAAGACTTCCAACACTCAAATGGCACATAGCCCTCAGATCCACTCTTCACCCATTGCCACACAGGCCCACCAATTCCATGCCACTTGCCCCCGTCTAAATCATTTTCCACCCCAGTGATTATTGTGCAACATATGCTAACAATAACTCAACATCTATGTAGACCCACACAGGCTTCTACATGTCAACATCATCACGTGGCATTCTCACACTAACTCAAAATACATTCCCTAATTCATTAATCAGTATAATATTTGCATTCCAAAACTATGTCAATGACACAAAGCATGGCTAAGCAAACAATTGTCGGTCTAAATAACCCATGTTGGCAATTTATTAATGGCCAGCTATTAATTCACAATCAAGGGTGACAAAATGAATTAGGGCATACAATAATTAACAAGGTGGCATAATTCAAGTGGGTGTGTAGCTAATTCAAAATTTAATTGAAAGCAGTTTAATTTAAACTAGCATGCAGTAATTTAAAACAAGATAAATTTCAAAAATAAGATCAATATGGTCAAAGCACAACTTGCCTTGGAAAAGGTCCTATTCTTGGTCTTGGAATTGTTCTTGGGTCAAATCCTCTCCCTCAAAGCTTTCGAGCAATTCGACGTCTACGCGAAATGGATAAATAAACAATAAATAAATAAAAATAGAGAGAAACTCAAGTCCAAAAATTAAATAAAATTCACCAGTAAATAGATCTCAATTTTACAAAATTTTAGAAACTCGAATCACCTCAATCGAAGTTAAAACGCAAAAGTTATAGCGATTTGAAGTTTTAAAATACATTTAAAAGAATAAACCGAATTACTTCATTTATTTTTCTATTGAAAATTCAAAAATATGACGTCAGCACGACGTCAGCGTCGATTTTGATTTTTGGCCGAATTATTTTTCTAAAGGAAAATTGAATTATTGCGTCAGCCGGCTTATAGACTGGGTCCACCGCTCGGCTCGGTCTACTATGGACCCGGTCCATGAGTCTACGTGTCGCTAACACGTGGGCCCCAGGGATGACATCATTGCTTATGTCAGCGCGGCGCGGCTGGCCATCTGACAGGTGGGTCCACCGATGATGTCATCGCTGACGTCACCACGCGCGGCTGGCCAGTGACTAACATGCAGGCCTGGCGCTGCCGTCACAGTGACATCAGCGCGACCGATGTGCGCTGATGTGCCGCTCCGAAACCTGCATCTTTACGTGGTGCTCAGTGATTGGCTAGGGTTTCGGTGTGATCCAGACCGTCAGTTCAAAATCCGACGGTCAGGATTGGATCTAATCCGCACGGGGAAGGCGCTACATGGCATGTTCCAGTGTCACACGCGTGGGCGCATCCCTGCCGCACGCTACTAATCAAATGGTTGAGAATGGATCTAACGTAGCACTACACGATCTAATCTAACCCACTCATTTCAGATCGGGCGGCTATATTCCAATACAATCCCCAGCACCCGAACACGATTACGTGGCTTACTCTCGCCCGCACGATCTAAGTCTAACGGTCCAAATTACATCTAATCTACGGCATTGAAGGCTACGTGGCACAATATACATCGTTAGATCTAAATCCAATGGCCTAGGCTTGATCCAATCTACGGGTTGAGATTACATTCACGTGGCTGCACTTGGGTCATTCGATCTAGATCTGATGGCTCATACAGCCTCTAATTCACTTCATAGAAGGACTACATGGCAGTACCTGGACCGCAGGATCTTGATCGGACGGTGGATGTGCTTCGCGAAGGTACGGCGATGGTGCGACGAGGTCTTTGGCCGGGGACGAAGAAGACAACACATGGTGCAGTGCTCCAGTGGTCCCCTGGTGAAGTGAAGTATTGCGTCAGGTTCGCCTTGACGAGACAGTCTCGAAACCCCCTTTGCGCATGGCGGAGCGAGCTCGACGGCGGCGTAATAGTGCAAAACCCGTGGCGGCACAAGCGCAACTACGGCGAGCAATTGTGCGCGAGTGGCGACGGCTCTAGCTTAGAGGAATAGAACAAACGAGGCGCACGGAGTAGGTGATCCTCAGAAGCTGGTCCATGCCTTAAATACCCTTGGTGTTTGTGCGGAATTCGAAACCCTAGATCCTAACGGCGACGCAGTCGTATCCAAGACAGAGACCCTGGTGATGCGACGTGGTTGCATCTCCAATGTACGCATGGCCTAGATTCAATGTTTCGCAACGCGCGCACAAGTGGACACATCGTGGCCGTTGATCTGGAGTCTAACGGTCGCGATTCCTAACCAAATCCTAATGGGTTACGGTGCGGTTTGGCTAATTGGGTTAACGGGTCGAGTCCAAGTGGCTCGACCCGTCAGGGTTTTTCCGAATTTTCTTTTCATTTTTATTATTTAAAATAATTCCAGTCATTCAAATAAATCAAGAAAAATAGCGAAAAGCTCAAAAAAATTCCAATAAAATATTTTGAGATGTTTTGAACTCGAAAAAAATATTTCCAACAAAATTTTATATGAAAATTTTAAATTTTAATTAATTCAAGAAGGGACTTAATTCAAATTAAATCCAAATAAATTTCAAAAATTTCCAAAAATTCAAATAACTCAATAAATCCAATAAAAGCAAAATTTTGGATGTTACACGCCCAAACAATGAAATCAGTGGACCCCCCAATTTTTTCATAGATGGATATATGAGTCATGCACCTTCTCCAACAAGAATAACCCTAAAAGGATTTTTTTTTTTAGATTTTTCTAAAAATAGAAGACTGATTGCTGCGCGAAGAACAAGTTCAGGACAGATTTGCAACTTGATGTAAACTTGATCTCTAGTCTATCCTAGGGTGCAAGAGAGATGTAAAACAAAATGAGCACCCTCAAGACATCGTTGATCAACATCATTTAGAATAAGGGGAGGCAAATCCAAATTACGAGAAAGTAAATTGCGGGAAAGTAAATGCAGAATTTAAATTGCATAAAGTAAAGACATAATATAAATGCACAATTTAAATTCTCAATAGTAAAGAAAATCTTTACATTTTCTGGATGGAAAGATAAAGCCTCACTTCATGTGGGCAGAGCTCAAAGGCGCAACTCAAACCTTCAAGTGAACCCTAAAGCACCCCTCCCCTTCTATTTATACTACTCTTGGACCACCTACCACCCATGGATGAGTCCCTCAACCCTAGAGCACTCCACCAATGGCTAGGATTAACCTAATCACACAGCCACGCAAGGGCAACCCAAAACCCACACACATAATGGGTTTTCTTGCACGGTTTTCAAAGCATACTACCTATACCCGCTAACCTATCAACTATCCAACAGCCTTCATCGATCCTTGCATCATTTAGCTAGTATCATCACCTTTCCTTGTCTTCTAGACTTGCCCAGACTCCATCTCCGATCATCTTCCGGCGATCTTCGACCGTCTAGACCTCCAACGCACCTCGCCTAGTCCCGATCATCCTTCGCCTCACCATAACCTAGCACCGTCGTCATGTAACCATCAAAGACAAGGAAAACCCATCACATAGCATTGTCCAATAATCATCACAAATGCTCACAATTAATCATGTCTCATTCATCAGTCGGTTCTACCACTAGCCATAGGCCGGTAGTACCACAAGAAGCTAACACAACTCAAATTGCTTCATTTTGAATTCCAATTTAAATCAAACTCAAACCTGAGCACACCTTGCTCAAATAAAGTCAAATACTCATCACAAACATGGATGGACCTCCACATGGTCCTTCACCTATCTAAAAGCAATGGGTGCCTTAGGAACACTCACAGTCTGGGGATGACCCTGAATACCCCTAAGGGCACAAACACGCTCACACCAAGTGATCTTAGCGCATCTAAAGCAGAAATCAGTAATATGTCCATCCTTTTGACAAAATATGCAAGTATATTTCGCCTTGGGGGCTGAAGTAGCAGGAGTACCCTTCTCATCAGAAGTCCCATGAACAATCCCGGCTGATTTAAACACTGTGGTGCTCGTCTATGGAGCAACTACAATCTCTCCACTCTTGGAGGCACGTACAACTGTAGGCGGATGCGCCCGTGCGTGCTCCTAGTAATCAAATCCTAGACCCTGATTTAATCTACTAATCTTAGACTGATCTAGGATGAGGTTGAGCTTCTTCTTGCCTCCAACAAATTTCTCGAGAGTGCTCATAAGATACTGACACTCTCAGAAAAGTGAGGCGCATTAATAGCAAGGGGAAGGAGTAGAAGAAGAGCAAGAAGAAGAGGATCGAACAGCGCGTGCATATCTCTCCTTATACATGGCCGCCTCAATTTTGAGAGACTCACAGGAAACACAAGGAGTATCTCTAATTCTACCAACCTGGGCCTCTAACATCTTCCTATGCTCTGCGTGGAATTTATCCACGTCATCATTTGCAAGCAACCATTTTGTGACTTAACTAGTAAGTCCTTAGCAAGTTGAGCACATTTGACATTCAAGGCATTATTGTTAAGTTCTAGTTGCTTACAGCCCTCACATGAGCTGATTGGGTCCTTAGAAGCATGCAATTCAAGTTCATCATTCCTAGCAGAAAGCTTTCTATGGTGTGAGCTCATGGCATCAATTTCAACAAGCAGCTTAGAGCAATTATTATAAGAAGCATTTGTGTGAGCATAAAGAAAGCTAGCATCAGCAGGAATATCAATAGTAACAGAACTAGCATTCTTCAACCTAAGATCCTTAAGATCAACAAGCACACTATCATGCAAGGTTCTTAAGTTCTCTAGCTCCACAAGCAAAGCATCACAGAGAGTACAACTATAAGAGTCTCGAGGGGAACATGATTTAAGTGAAGCCAACTCCCGAGACAAGTTATCTACCTCCTTTTCTAACTCAAAACACCTCGACCTAGCCTCAGCATGAAACTTGCCTAATTTACAGAAGGCATCATTTAGCTCGTCGTAGGTGGGTACCTCATCGACGTCGCTAAGAAGATCATCGTCGCTGATGCTGTTGGCGTCCGCCATGAAGCACATGATGGAGAAGTCCTCGCTGCCCTTCATCTTCTCTCGTAGTTCATCCTCGCCCTCGTCGCTCCATGTCTCCGTGTCAGAGAGGTCGATGTCGTCGAGTGTGGCGAGTATGCAGTGGAAGAGCTTCTTGTTCTTGGTGAAGTTGCGGTGCATCTTCTCTCGGGCTGGCTCGTGAGCTGGAGGCTTCTTGTTGCGGTTCTTGTCGGTGTAGTCATTCTTGCTCGAACCGCTGCAGTCGTTCTCACCCATCTCCAGCTTGGGGCAGTTTGCTCGAATGTGGTTGGGGCCACCACACTCGAAGCAAGTCACGATACCACCTCTCTTCCTCTCTCTCTCTCTCTCTCTCTCTCTCTCTCTCTTGTAGATGTTGGAAAATTTGTGAGCAACAAGAGCAAGCTCCTTTTCTAGAAATCATTCCAGATCATCACTTACATCAAAAAGAGCGAAGAGAGGTGGTCCGGAGGAAGACCCGATGGGATCGGTGAAAAAGGCCATCGACTGAGATCTCGTCCTATGAGAGACGACGTCGATCTCATGAGTCTTGAGATGGGAATACAACCCATCAAGAGTCAAGGTTGACAAATCAGTGGAGTCCTTGATGGTGGTCACCTTCATCTCCCAAACTCTCAAATCAAGTGCTGTCAAAAAGTGCCTAGCGTTCTTCGAGTTAGAGTATGTGCAACCAATTGATCGGAGATCGCTAAGGATCTTGGTAAAGCGAGCAAAGCACTCGTCGAAACTCTCACTAGCGTGCTGTTCAAATTTGTTATAGTCACGCTTGTACTGGTCCTGCCTCACCGTCTTGATTTGAGTGGTACCCTCATGGTAAGCATCGAGGGTCACCCAGATCTGATGAGCAGATTTCAGGTGAGAAATCTGATCATACTCACTGTGGCTTAGCCCCTGTATGAGGATATTCCTTGCCTTAGCATTCGCCTCAAAATCAGCCATGTTCGCGGCATTGATGTAGTCATCGGTAGAAACCTCATATGTGTGGAGGATACAAGAACAGAGTATGCACGCATGGAAGATCAAGAGGATCATCCTAGAGAAGAGAGTGCACCTGGTCCATCCGATTATGTTGTAACTAAAAGAAGAAATTGTAACCGTAAAGGAAGCCATCCTAGATAAGGAAGGATACGATCCCTTCACTTGTAACCAACTCGGACTCACGCTCTAGTAACCGAGTTGGATTCCACCCTCCCCCTCCCTGTATATAAGAAAAGGGAGAGGGAGGTCGAGAGCACAATAGAACACGACGCAACATACAATCCAAGAACACAGGACTAGGGTATTACCTCCACCGTCAAGGGCCTGAACCTGTATAATTCCTTGTCTTGTGTTACCATCGAGATCCTGATCTAGTGCCTTGCCCCACAAATTCACACCCTCCTAAGATTATTGCCGACATAAAACGTCGACAGTTGGCGCGTCAGGTAGGGGAAGCGCGAAGATCAATCCGAGTGATTTTGATGGCTTTCGAAGATGACGTCACCTTCTTCCCAGTCCAGGGTTTTCGCTTCGGAAGTCTACACTTCATCACTGACGAGCATGGTGCCCTCACCCTCTCAGACCCAGATCAGATCCGGTCCGAGAGCCTCCTCGATTTTTGTTCGGTATTTGTGATGGGAAGCAGTCTTCCCGAATCACAAAATCGACGGGGACCCGTAGAGACCGAGACGGAGCTCGCTCGGCATGAAGACCCAGACGACCGCGCCCGATCACTTCAAAATCGGCCACGCAACGTCAACGATGACATCTTGCATGCTAGAATGGGAAACCAGTCGGTTTTCCAAACCCCACAGCAAAACATCATGGCCACCAAGACACTCCTTGATACCTTGGGACCCATGATCGAGTCTGATATCCCAGCCGCACCGATCATGGTGCAAGTCAAAGTGTGAAATCATGTGCTGAAAAATTGGCTTAGAATTCAATTTGCAAAATGTGTTTGTGCATGTGTTTGACAAGTTGACAAGAAATAGTGTATCTTTTTCTTGTGCCGGACCAAATTCTCAAAAATAGAGAGTTTCCCGTTTGCGCCGAACCGATTTTGTGTTTGCGCCGGACCAAGTTTTTGGGTCTGCCGTGGAAGTGCTTTTGAGCTCATAAGCCGGACTCAATTTTCCAAGAAACCAGTAAGTTTTGCATGTACGTCGGACCAATTTCTTTGGTCAGTCGTGAACGGCTTTTTGAGAATTGATTTCGCATGTACGACGGACTGATTTCTTTTAGTCTGTCGTGAACGTGTTTTCGCCGGAATGATTTCTTCTTGAAACCGAGACTTTCACTTGTACACCGGACCGATTTTGTTGGTCCGTCGTGAATGGTTTTTTGAGTGACTTTTTCATGTGTACGCCAGACCATATTTTTCGGTTCGTCGTGAATGCGTTTTTGCTCGATTAGGGTTTTGAGCAAAATTGGAATTGCGTTTGATTTGTTTTTGAGATTATGAAATTTGTGAGAATTTCATGATGCTTGAAGTGGACTTTATGCAATGCTCGTGTGAGTATTTGCATGGATTGATGTGAGTCAAGTCGTGGACTTGTGCTCGGAATTTTTTTTTTGTGGTTTGTTCATGTGCAGGAATTGCTCGAAGACGAACGTGGTCGATGATGGGACCGGAACTACGTTCATGGAGGAGCTGAGGTTCGAGACTAGGTTCAGGGAGGAACTGAGGTCTTCATGGCCAAGGATGTCATGCGGGACGTTCGGGCTAAGAGAATGGTGCACATGAAGAATGGTTAGTCACGTGAGAATGGCAGGAGGTCATTCGCATGCAAAGTGTTAGTCACGTGAGTATGGCAGGTGGCCATACGCGTGCAAAGTGTTAGTCACGTGAGTATGGTAGGGTTGCCATATGCGTGCAAGAGTTGTACTCGGCCAGGTTGGGCCAAGAGGAGTTGTATACATACTCCTTCTTGATTAGGAATTGTATTCAGAACTCCTTGTGTTTTGCTCCTTTAAATAGGAGGGGTGTCTCCTGTTGAAGGGCATCAATCGGAGCTGAGCGCATTGAGAGCCTCAAGCTCAGTTTTAGGGTTTGTACTCTTTTGATGAGAGTACTTTAGACAAAAGAAATAAAGATCAATTCTTCTAGATCCTTGCGTGCTTTCTGATAAGCGTTGCTACAGTGTTTCCTGTTTTGGTTCTTGTTTGCATGCTTGTTCTTTTCTAGATTGGTTTTTGTTCTTTGAGTTTTATCTTGATTTGATCCATCAAAACCTTTCTAGAGAATTGATTTAGGGTTTCTCTAAGTTTAGTTGATTAAACTTTTTGTGTTTCTGTTAAACCTTCAAGTTTACGTTAGATCAATTCTCGTCATCTTCTGTCACAGCAAGTTTGTGAGGTTCATAACTTTTGATCTGTAAGTCCGATCGAGCTGATTCTTTTTGGGTTCGATGCTTGTTAGAATCTAGTTTCTTGTGTCCAAATTTCATATCGAGCCGACGGTTGGATCTCTAGGAATTCACGTTTTACCAAACCTCTGTCATTCTGTTTTTGTCGAAAACGAGGCAATTATTTGGTTCTATTTTGGGGTGAAATTTTAATAGATCAAGAATTTGGTTTTAGCTTCCGCACAATCATTCACCCCCCTTCTGATTGCTAGATTCGTATACTTCGATCCTACAAGTGGTATCAGAGCAAGGTTTTTCTAATCTATCTTAACCGGTGATTAGATTAATGGATCATTATTCGACAAAACCATGTGTGTTCGATGGTGTTGATTTTCAGTTTTGGAAGGCCAAGATGGAGGCGTTCATCCAAGCACAAGGCTTCACAATTTGGGAGAAGGTCTACAAGCCATATGAAGTCCCTGCAAACGACAACGTCAACGACACCAATCGCACACATGTTGAAGCAAACAGCAAGGCGCGCAACTTGATCATCCAAGGTTTGGGACGCAGCAACTTTGACCGTGTGATCCATCTCAAATCCGCATATGAGGTATGGAAATCTCTTTGTGATTACCATGAGGGTTCTAACACTATTAAAGAGGTTCGTCAAGATCTTTACAAAAAAGAATACATGCGATTTGAGATGAAACCCGGTGAGTCGCTAGATGACTTCTTTGCACATTTCAATAAAATTCTTAGTAATCTTCGTCTTTGTTGGAGTTAGCTTTGATGATGATGCTAATGCTAGACAATTGCTTGGTGCTTTAGACATGTCTATTTGGGAGATGAAAGTTACATCCATTAGAGAATCTACTGTCATGAGTACACTTACATTAGATGTTCTGTATTCTAAATTGAAAACTCATGAGTTGGATGTTCTTGCAAGGAAAGGTAATATTAAATCAATTGCTTTGATCTCTAACCCTAACATGTCAAATGCAAATTCTTCTTCTAGCTTTGCCCTGTCCTCCGTGTCTTCTTTAACAGATGAGCAAATTGAAGAATTTCCTGAAGAAGACTTGGCACTACTCTCTTCTCGTTTTAACAAAGCCTTGCAGAATGTGAGAATGAGAAAAAGAGGTGGTCCTCCAAGGTGTTACGAGTGTGGTGATCTCAACCACATGAGATCAAATTGTCCAAAGCTTGCAGGTAAAACATCAAAGGAGGAGAAGGACAACGACAGAAGATATGAGAAGAAAAGGTTCTCTTCAAACGACTGGAAAAAGAAGAGCTTCATCAACCGCAAAGTGGTTCATCGAGTTCTTTCCGCTCTTGAACAAGTCAATTTGAGCGATGTGGACTCGGAGAGCAGTGAGGACGATGCAACTCCAAGCAAACAAGACTTGACAGGGTTGTGTCTCATGGCAAGCAGCAAGGATAGCTTCACCGATGACGATCAAGACAGCGACTTCAATGAGGTAGATCCTTCTTATGATGAATTAGCTATTGCTGTTGCTCGTCTTGGAAAATTGCTTGACAAACGTGATAGAAAAATTAAGAAACATGATATTCTTGTAGAGTCATTGAATGCTGAAATTGCTAGACTTAAGACCTTGATTCCTGATGATGATACTTGCAAATCATGTGACTTAATTTACAATGAGCTCACCTTGCTTAGGAAAGAACATGCTCTTCTGTTACATCTAAATGAGAAAAATGAGAAACGTGTCAAAAATGCTAATGCTCCAATCGATGAATTGCATGGTTCAACTTCTTGTTCTAAATGCTCAACTCTTGAATTGAAGTTAAAAGATGCAAATGCTAGAGTTTCTCAAATAACTGATAATCTGCTTACACATGAGGTTCTTTCATGCTCTACTTGTCGTAAACAGAAAGAGAAGGTTGATAATCTTTGCAATAATTGTTTAACTCTTGCCAAGAAAGTTGATTACTTGCAAAGTTCTTTGGAATGATTCACTAATGGCAAGAAAAGATTAAACATGATTTTGGATCAATCTAAGGTTAGCTCAAACAAGAAAGGTTTAGGTTTTGATCTTCATACGTCATTTGAAACTAAACCTTGCACTGTTGTTCATTCTCCTCGCAATGACAAAATTGAGATTCTCAATGAACGTAAAAAGATTGCTTTTAAATCTACTGGTTTTCTTTCTTCTACTATGATGAATGCAAAACGTGCTTCTACTGTTAAAGCAAAACCTCATGTTAAGTACACTTGCACTCATTGTGGTAGAGATGGACATCTAGTAGATTTTTGCTTTAGACTAGCCAAACAAGAAAAGAAAGAAAGGACTAAGGCTAGGTCTAATTTCAAACAGGCACGTTTCATTTCTCATTATGTGCCTAGGGTGAAGCAAACACCTTTTGTTGCTAAAGACACGAGAAAGGGCAAATCTGATTTTATGCATAAGAATACTCGTGTTGTGCCTACTTTGTTGCGTCGTGTGTCTCAGTACTGGATTCCCAAAAATCTGAGTTCTAACCCCAGTACTGAGACCTCGACATGTTTTTCTATGTAGGCTTCTCGCGCGAGGAAGGAGAACATATGGCTAGTGGATTCCGGATGCTCACGCCACATGTCCGGTGATAAAAATTGGTTCTCCTCCCTCACTCGTGCATCTTGTGCTGAAAGTGTTACTTTTGAAGATGCTTCTTCCTCTTCTGTTGTGGCAAAAGGTACAATAAAGGTAAGTGACAAGTTTATGTTCAAAGATGTGGCTCTTGTTGAAAATTTGAAATATAACTTGCTTTCTGTCTCACAAATGCTTGATGAAGATCTTGAGATAAGCTTTAAGAAAAATGAATGCAAAGTGCTAGTTGCTTCAGGTGATCTTGTGTTCAAAATTTCTCGTTTTGGAAGAGTATTTAAAGCTGATTTTGATGCATCACCTTCTTCTAAGCATAGGTGTCTAAATGCCAATGTTTCTAAAGATTTATTCTTTTGGCATCGTAGACTTGGTCATGTTGGTTTTGATCATCTTACTCGTGTAAGTGGTTTAGATCTCATACGTGGCTTGCCTAAGCTTAAGGGTGATAGCAATCTAGTATGTTCTTCTTGTAGACATGGTAAGATGATTGCAGGTTCACATCCACCTCTTACCATGGTGATGACAAATGCTCTAGGACAGCTTCTACATCTTGATACAGTTGGACCATCTCGAGTTCAATCCTTTGGAGGCAAACGGTATGTGCTTGTGATTGTTGATGATTTTTTTAGATACTCTTGGGTGTATTTTATGGCATCTAAGGATGAGGCTTTTAGTCATTTTAGAAGTCTTGTTCTTAGGCTTTCTGTTGACCATCCAGGAGCTCTCAAAGCTATTAGAAGTGATAATGGAATTGAATTCAAAAATGCTTCCTTTGATCTCTTTTGTCTTTGAAAAGGAATTGATCATCAATTTTCATCTCCTAGAGTGCCTCAACAAAATGGTGTAGTTGAAAGGAAAAATAGAACGTTAGTTGAAATGGCTAGAACTATGCTAGATGAGCATCACACTCCTAGAAATTTTTGGGCTGAAGCAATTTCAACTGCTTGTTATGTTTCAAACCGTGTGTTTCTGAGATCAAAATTGGGTAAGACTCCATATGAGCTTCGGTTTGGACATAGACCTTCTGTTTCTCACTTTTGAGTTTTTGGATGCAAATGTTTTGTCTTGAAATCTGGAAATCTTGATAAATTTGAAGCTAGATCAACTGATGGCATTTTTCTTGGATATCCTGCTCATACTTGAGGCTATCGTGTGCTTGTTTCAGAGACTAACAAAATTGTGGAAACTTGTGAAGTTACTTTTGATGAGTCTAGTCCAGGCACTAGTCTAAGTGATGCAGGTACAGACGCATATGTTCAGGGGGATAAAATCTTTGAAGATAATGATGATGTTGAAGATGAGGTCTTGACTCTTCCTAATGCACAACAAGCTGTAGCACCTTTGGCACCTACTACTACATCACCTACATCTAACCATCCTCAAGCTACAACATCATCTGTACATGCTGAAAATGAAGAAGGAGAAGGAGAAGTCTCAAAAGCCAATGCTCCCTTGCACATTCAAAAAATGCATCAATCTGAACAAATGATTGGAGACCTAAATGAGAGAGTCACTCGATCCAGGTTTATTCATTCTGACACTCATGCTCATTCTGCTTTAGTTGCTTCTTTTGAACCCAAAGATATATCTCATGCATTATCTGACGAATCTTGGATCAATGCCATGCATGAAGAATTAGAGAATTTTGAACGAAATAAAGTTTGGAAACTTGTCTCACCACCTCCTAATTTTAATGTTATTGGAACTAGATGGGTTTTCAAAAATAAACAAAGTGAGGATGGTGTTGTTGTTAGAAACAAGGCTAGATTGGTTGCTCAAGGTTACACTCAAATTGAAGGCTTAAATTTTGATGAAACCTTTGCTCCTGTTGCTAGAATTGAAGCCATTAGAATCCTTTTAGCATTTGCTGCATCCAAAGGTTTCAAATTGTATCAAATGGATGTGAAAAGTGATTTTCTTAATGGCTACATAAATGAGGAGGTTTTTGTCAAGCAACCACCTGGTTTTGAAAATCCAAAGTTTCCAAATCATGTGTTCAAACTATCAAAAGCTTTGTATGGTTTGAAACAAGCCCCTAGAGCATGGTATGATAGGCTAAAAACCTTTTTACTTGAAAGGGGGTTTTCAATGGGAAAGGTTGACAAAACTCTCTTTTTACTCAAGCAAGGCAATGATCAACTATTCGTTCAGATTTATGTTGATGATATTATCTTTGGTGGTTCCTCTCATGTTTTAGTGTCCGAGTTTTCAGAAACAATGAGGAAGGAGTTTGAGATGAGTATGATGGGTGAGTTGACATATTTTTGGGATTTCAAATCAAGCAAACAAAGGATGGTACTTTTGTGCATCAAAGCAAATACACAAAAGACTTGTTGCATAGATTTGGGATGGAAAACAGCAAACCGATCATGACACCCATGGAGAGCGCTTGCACACTTGATCCGGATGAAGATGGTGAGCCGGTTGATCAAAAGGAATATAGAAGCATGATAGGTTCACTTTTGTACCTCACTGCATCAAGGCCGGATATACAATTTGCTGTGTGCTTGTGTGCTCGTTTTCAAGCTTCCCCACGTGCTTCACATCGACAAGCTGTCAAAAAGATTTTCAGGTATCTTCATGGAACTCAAGATTTTGGTATTTGGCTTTCTGCTTCCTCATGCATTAGTTTGAGATCTTTTTCTGATGCTGATTTTGGAGGATGTAGAATTGATAGGAAAAGCACTTCTGGTTCATGTCACTTCTTGGGAAATTCTCTCATTGCATGGTCATCTAGAAAGCAATCTTCTGTTGCACAATCAACTGCTGAATCTGAATATGTGGTCTTTGCTAGTTGTTGTTCTCAAATTCTTTGGATAGTAGCTACACTTAAAGATTATGGGGTTAATTTGGATAGTGTTCCTCTTTTGTGTGATAACACTAGTGCAATTTGCATTGCTAAGAACCCTGTGCAACACTCTAGAACAAAACACATTGACATCAGATTTCACATTCTTAGAGATCATGTTGAAAAAGGCAACATTGTGCTTCATCATGTGGATACTGAACATCAATTGGCAGACATTTTCACAAAACCTTTGTCTTCTTCTCGTTTTGCTTTTATTCGGGGAGAACTTGGGATTGTTCATCCAATGGGTTTGTTTTGAGGGTGAGTTTCCTTGCCAAGTTCTTTCACTTGATAAGCTCACTTTATCATATTTCTTTATATGTTATGTAATTGAGCTAATATATGATAATATAATTGTCTCACTTGAACTAAAAATGACATTGTGGAATTCCATGGACTGATTGCCTATAGCTAAATACTCTGTGATATCTCACTCTTCTAGGCTTGATATTGAATCCTCTTGACAAATTTGGGCTATGAAGCAAGTGTGGTTTCAACTTTACTCTTTCATAAGACCTTTTAATCACTTTTGCATGTTTATAATCAAAGAAAAATGAAAAGAAAAGGGAATCAATAAAAGGGTTGTTAAAAGCAAAAGCCTCAAGTTATGAGCTTCAGGATGCTTTCCTAAAAGATAAGATGTATGCTTCAAGCATGCCATTCCCTCAAAAGACAAGATGTATGCTTCAAGCATGCCACTCCAAGGAAATAAAAGAAGTATGCTTCAAGCATGCCACATGCGATTCTTGTTTAAAGATTAAATTGGTCCACTAGATTGGAGTTGAAACTACTTTCTCGCCCTGATTTGTTATTTGCTTCAACTTTGAGCCTTTGTTTTTCTACTAAAGGTTTTGCTTAGTACTTGGCTATAGTTGACTGAATTGAGGTTGAGATGCATGTCATTCCCTAACTTGCTAAAATCACATCAAGATCATGTATTTTGCATGTTATGTGATATATAAGGTTATATGATCGAATGAGCACATCTTTTCCTATCTTGGCACTCCCTTGTTTCTCCTTGTGAAATCTTTGCTACAGGAAAAATTTTGAACCTGTTCTCTCTTTTGTACTCTTGATGAATCCATTGTCAAAGGGGGAGAAATTTGGGAATCGTTGAAAAGTTTAAAGAAAAAGGGGGAGTTGTTTTTGGAAATTTGAGAATTTTGGGAGAAGTTTGGAGAATTTTGAAATTTTTGGGCACATTGCACATTCACACACATTTTCCTTCTCAGGGGGAGATTTTGTTTTGCATTTTGGTCAAAGGGGGAATTCTGTGTTTTCTCTTTTTTGTCCTTGATCCTTTGGATTTCAAAATCTTTTGTAAAGTGAATGCCAAATGTTCAATTCTAAGTGGTGTTGCCAATGTTTTCATCAAGGGGGAGATTGTGAAATCATGTGCTGAAAAATTGGCTTAGAATTCAATTTGCAAAATGTGTTTGTGCATGTGTTTGACAAGTTGACAAGAAATAGTGTATCTTTTTCTTGTGCCGGACCAAATTCTCAAAAACAGAGAGTTTCCCTTTTGCGCCGAACCGATTTTGTGTTTGCGTCGGACCAAGTTTTTGGGTTTGCCGTGGACGTGCTTTTGAGCTCATAAGCCAGACTCAATTTTCCAAGAAACCAGTAAGTTTTGCATGTACGTCGGACCAATTTCTTTGGTCAGTCGTGAATAGCTTTTTAAGAATTGATTTCGCATGTACGACAGACTGATTTCTTTTAGTCTGTCGTGAATGTGTTTTCGCCGGAATGATTTCTTCTTGAAACCGAGACTTTCACTTGTACACCGGACCGATTTTGTTGGTCCGTCGTGAATGGTTTTTTGAGTGACTTTTTCATGTGTACGCCGGACCATATTTTTTGGTCCGTCGTGAATGCGTTTTTGCTCGATTAGGGTTTTGAGCAAAATTGGAATTGTGTTTGATTTGTTTTTGAGATTATGAAATTTGTGAGAATTTCATGATGCTTGAAGTGGACTTTATGTAATGCTCGTGTGAGTATTTGCATGGATTGATGTGAGTCAAGTCGTGGACTTGTGCTCGGAATTTTTTTTTTGTGGTTTATTCATGTGCAGGTATTGCTCGAAGACGAGCGTGGTCGATGACGGGACCGGAACTAGGTTCATGGAGGAGCTGAGGTTCGGGACTAGGTTCAGGGAGGAACTGAGGTCTTGGTGGTCAAGGATGTTATGCGGGACGTTCGGGCTAAGAGAATGGTGCACATGAAGAATGGTTAGTCACGTGAGAATGGCAGGAGGTCATTCGCGTGCAAAGTGTTAGTCACGTGAGTATGGCAGGTGGCCATACGCGTGCAAAGTGTTAGTCACGTGAGTATGGTAGGGTTGCCATATGCGTGCAAGAGTTGTATTTGGCCAGGTTGGGCCAAGAGGAGTTGTATACATACTCCTTCTTGATTAGGAATTGTATTCAGAACTCCTTGTGTTTTGCTCCTTTAAATAGGAGGGGTGTCTCCTGTTGAAGGGCATCAATCGGAGCTGAGCGCATTGAGAGCCTCAAGCTCAGTTTTAGGGTTTGTACTCTTTTGATGAGAGTACTTTAGACAAAAGAAATAAAGATCAATTCTTCTAGATCCTTGCGTGCTACGATGCTTAGCGTTGCTCTGATGTTTCCTGTTTTGGTTCTTGTTTGCATGCTTGTTCTTTTCTAGATTGGTTTTTGTTCTTTGAGATTTATCTTGATTTGATCCATTAAAACCTTTCTAGAGAATTGATTTAGGGTTTCTCTAAGTTTAGTTGATTAAACTTTTTGTCGTTTCTGTTAAACTTTCAAGTTTACGTTAGATCAATTCTCGTCATCTTCTGTCACAGCAAGTTTGCGAGGTTCATAACTTTTGATCTGTAAGTTCGATCGAGCTGATTCTTTTTGGGTTCGATGCGTGTTAGAATCTAGTTTCTTGTGTCCAAATTTCAGATCGAGCCGACGGTTGGATCTCCGGGTATTCGCGTTTTACCGAACCTCTGTCATTTTGTTTTTGTCGAAAACGAGGCAATTATTTGGTTCTGTTTTGGGGTGAACTTTTAATAGATCAAGAATTTGGTTTTAGCTTCCGCATAATCATTCACCCCCCCTCTGATTTCTATATTCGTATACTTCGATCCTACACAAAGCTATAGTGATGGCTGCAGTGATTCAGCACAACCAGCGGGGCAAGACGATAAAGCCCCCACGTACAGGAGAAGAAACTCACACGGCTAGCAGTCAGACCGACCGCAGTTGGACGAGGAGCGGTCGGCGCATATCCCCTTGCCACAGGGACATACGCTCCACCATCCACCGCGACCTTCGCCAAGACCTCGATGCCAAGAGAAGAGAATGGGATGATGATGAGCGGCACCATCGGGACGATGACCATGAACGTTTTGGCATTGATCGTGGGCATAATAGTCGGCATCTCTGCAATCGGACCTCCGACTATCACAAAAGCCAACATAGCCCACACCGGGACGAAGACCGCCGAGTGGATTCTTCATCGCACCACCATCGTACTCAGCGCGACGAAGGCCCTATTGACAGGATCAGAGCATTCACTGCTCGCCTCCGCCAAAGGGGAAGTCAAGCAATAATGAGGGAACTTGACCCACACCTGTGAGTGCAGTGGCTGGATGGTTTTAATCCAAAAGGCATTGCCAAGTTTGACGGAGAAAGAGACCCGAAAGCCTGGCTGCAGGTGTACTCCTTCGCAGTCAAAGCAGCTGAAGGTGACCACAATGTGATGGCTAATTATCTGCCAGTCATGTTGGCTCCTTCGGCCCAAGCATGGCTTACAGGACTTCCAAGAGATTCCATCAACTCTTGGGGAGACCTTTGTGACCACTTTATCACAAATTTCCAAGTCACTTTCGAGAAGCCTGGAACCCCCTGGGACCTTTACCAGCTCCATCAGAAGAAAAATGAATCCCTGAGCGAGTTCATCTGGTGATTCACGCAGAAAAAGAATACTGTCCGAGACGTCTCTGATGCGGTTGTCATCGTGGCCTTCTAGAAAGGTGTCAGTGACCCCAATCTCATCAAGAAGATGTCCCGGAAACCTCCGACCATAGCTAGGGAGATGTTCGCCCTGGCTAATCGCTATGCAGCCGCATCGGATGCATTAGTGGAACGCCGGGAGGATCGACCCTAGCAAAAAGACAGAAAAGACCATACCGAACCCCCGAAACAAAAGGAGAAAAAGCAGAAGGGAGACGATCTGGTTACTGCGGCCAAGCGTGGAAGGGCGAGAGCTCCCCAGAACAAAGAGTACGACAAAGTAATGAATGCCCAATGCCCTTTCCACCTGAAGGGAAAGCACGCGGCGAAAGATTGCTTCACTTTGAAAAGATTTGCATGAGAAAATTGGAGCCGATCAGAACCCAAAGATAAGAAAGAAGCCAGGAAGAAAGACAACCCCTCCGCAGAGGGCGAGTTCCCAGAAATCAAACAAGAGCTCAACTTCATATTCGGGGGCTCGGGCACATATGAGTCCATGTGGAAGCAAAAGCTTACTGCTTGGGATATCAATGCGATCGCACCAGCGACCCCCCAATTCCTGAAGTGGTCAGAAGATCCCATCACCTTCGATCGCTCTGATCATCCCGACCACATACCTTTTTCAGGAAAATATCCCATGGTGCTGGATCCAGTCATCCGCAGTGTGAAACTCAAGAGGGTGCTGATCGATGGAGGCAGTGGGCTCAATATTCTATTTGCCAAAACCCTCGACGACATGAAGATCCCTCGGACCGCACTCAAGCAAAGTTCGTCACCTTTCCATGGCTTGATTCCTGGGACTTCCTCGGTACCACTCGGGCAGATCGTCTTGTCCGTCACATTTGGCACAAAAGAAAATTATAGGGCGAAATACATGAACTTTGAGGTGGCCGATTTGGAGACAGCGTACCATGCTATCTTGGGAAGACCCAGCTTGGCGAAATTCATGGCAGTTCCACACTACACCTACTCAATGCTCAAGATGCCAGGACCCAAAGGAGTTATCGCAATCCGTGGGGACATACGACAATCTTACTAGTGTGACAAAGAGAGTTGCGAGCTGGCCGAGGTCCTGAAGGCATCAGCCGACTTGCAAAAAATCCGATTAGCGACATCCACTTCGCAGGACGAGAACGTGCCGGCTAAGAAACAAGCAAAGGCAGGGATCCAGCATAGCGAAGAGGTCAAGAAAATAACGCTCGGCCCGTCCAACCCGACCAAAACGGCCTTGATTGGGACAGGGCTCGATCAAGAATAGGAAAGCGCGCTCATCACCTTTCTCCGGGCAAACCAGGACATCTTCGCCTGGAAGTCTTCAGACATGCTTGGTGTTCCGAGGGAGGTGATCGAGCACGCGCTGAATGTAAACCAGAATGCGAAACCGATCAAGCAGCGCCTTCGATGTTTTGCCCAAGATCGACGTGACGCAATCAAAGAAGAGATCACCAAACTGTTAGCTACGGGCTTTACAAGAGAGGTGTATCATCCCAACTTGTTAGCAAATCCGGTCTTGGTTTGCAAGAAGAATAAAAACTGGCGTATGTGTGTTGATTATACCGACCTCAACAAAGCATTCCCTAAGGATCCTTTCGGGTTACCTAGCATCGACCAAGTTGTGGACTCCGCCGGCTGCGAACTCCTGAGCTTTCTGGATGCCTATTCAGGGTACCACCAGATTAGCCTCAAGGAAAAGATTGCATCAAAACCTCGTTCATCACGCCGTTTGGAGCTTTTTGCTACGTCACAATGCCATTCGGGTTGAAGAACGCCGGCGCGACTTACCAGCGCGTGATACAACGGTGTTTCCACAATCAACTCGGACGCAACGTGGAGGCCTAAGTGGACGATGTTATGGTAAGATCCCGGTCGAAAAGAGATCTCATCTCAGACTTAACCGAAATATTCGAAAGCTTGAGGGCCTACCGGATGAAACTCAACCCCGAGAAGTGCACTTTCGGAGTCCCTTCGGGAAAACTTATCAGGTTCATCGTGTCGCATCGCGGTATCGAAGCAAATCTGGAGAAAGTCAGCACCATCCTGAAAATGAAGCCACCAACAAGTCAGAAGAACGTCCAGAAGCTTACAGGGTGCATGGTGGCAGTCAGCAGATTCGTCTCTCGCTTGGGGATGCAAGGAACACTGTAACACCCCAAATTTTTGCTTTTCATGAAATTAAATATTATTTTGCACTTTGGTGAATTTTTGGAATTTTCTGGAATTTATTTGGATTTATTTGGAATTTATTTGAATTTATTCCATTTTAAAATAATTAAAGAATTAAACTTTGCAAATAAAATTTTGTTGGAAATATTTTATTGAGTCCAAAATGTTCCAAAATATTTTCCAGAATTTTTTTGGAATTTTTCTGAGTCTTTTACTATTTTTAATGAATTAAATGAATTACTGAAAATTATTTTAAATATTAAATCGCTGGAAAATCCAAGTCGGGTCAAGTACTGTTCATCCGACCGAGCCCGAGTCAGACTCGAGTTCGAGTCCGACCCGAGCCAGTCGTTCCGGCCGAACCCACTCGGCGAACCCTAATCCACGTGACCGTTGGATTCGGATCCAACGGCCACGATTGAGCCACGTCACCGAGCCCAAGCCCGACCGAGCCAGCCAACTCGCCGAGTCCGACCCGGACCCAAACCCACGCACCGTTGGATCTCGATCCAACGGCTGTGCGCGTGCCACGTCACCCTCTCCGTGTCGCCGCCGGACTCCGCCGCCGTAACCGTGCCGACCTCAGTTTCCGTGCGTTTCACGGACGCCGAGGCTGCTATTTAATGCGCCGCCACCACGGTCGTGACCTAGACTTCAGCGCGCACCCGTAGACCTAGACAACGTCGCCGGAGCCGCCGCCGTTCAGCCGCAATCGCTCGCCGGAGTTGCCGTAACGCTCCGCCGCGGTTTTCGCTTCGTTCCGTCGCCGTCCGTCGTCCTCCGCCGCCGTTGACCCCAGATCCGGACTCACCGCGACGAGACGCACCCGAAGGGATCTCTCACTTCGCCGGAGCGCGCCAGAAACGCCGTCGGCGAGGTCGTCGTCCTCCGCGCCGGTGAGCCAGCGCCGCCGCAAGCCATCGCCGGACCGCGAGCTCTCTCAGCCGTCCGATCAAGATCCAACGCTCGAGATCACGCCACGTCATCGCACGGTGAGATTGCGTTACGATTTCCAGATCTAATCTCGACCATCGGATCTAGATCCAACGGTCCAGATCAAACGCGTTAACCCAAACGCGTGAGAGCCAGATCTAATCTGGGCCGTCGATTTTCAAATCAACGGCCGAGATTGCGCCACGTGGCGGGAAGTCTGACTGCCGTCGCGGCCGCACGTGGCAGGACGCCGACACGCCGCCCGCGTGTCGGGCCGACGCGGATCGAATCGCACCATGATGTCATGCTGACGTCATGGCGGGCCCGCATGTCGGCCGGGGCCGTCCCAGCGGCGTCAGCAATGACGTCACGGTGGGTCCCACCTGTCAGCACCAATGGGCTGAGCCCCGCTGACGTCAGCAGTGACGTTATCCGAGGCGGACCCACATGTCAGCGACACGTGGAGTCGTGGACCGAGTCCACGGTAGACCCGAGCCGAGCGTGGACCGAGTCCATGGACCGGCTGACGTCAGCAGACCAATCCGGAGCTGACACGTGTCCAGGCTGACGCAATAATTAATTTCCGAAAAAGAAAATGAATTATTAATTCGAAATAATGATTTCAGATTTTGATTCAAACTTCAAACGCTTATAACTTTTGCGTTTCAACTCCAATTTGAGTGATTCAAATTTCTAAATTTGTAGAAAATTCAAATCTACCTAAATATGAATTTTATTTAAATTTTGGACTAAAGTTTTTCTCTGTAATATTATTTAATTGATTATTTAAGCGTTAATAAATCATAACTTTTGTGTCTTAACTCCGATTTGAACGATTCCAGTTCCTAAAAATCCAGAAAATTATGTTCTCTCTGTTTATGGATTTTATTTGGAGTTTTGGGATGTTTTTGCCTATTGTTTATTTGTGTATTGCTATTTGCACGCTTTACGAGTAGACGTTGAAGTGCCCGAAGGATTCGAAGGAGAAGTATTGACTCAGGATCCAACTCAAGACCAAGAACAAGTACTCTTTGAAGGCAAGTTATGCTTTGACCATGTTGATCCCATTTCGAAATCTATTTTGGTTCAAATTATTGCATGCTAGTTCAATTAGAAAATACTTTATTTAAATATGGGAGATTAGATAAATACCAATTTGCTGTAAGACACCTTGATTAATTAAGTATGTGCCATGACCCCTTGTCACCCTAGTTGTGGTTTACTAGTTGGACATAATCAATTTGCCAACATGGGTTTTAGACCGTTGTAGTATATTGCTTAGACCTGCTACGTGCTCATAACATGATTTTAGTCAATCAAATGTTAACATTGACTTAATGATATATTGAACCTATTTTGGAAAGGTATCATGTGATGTTGATAGCACGTGGTGCATGGTAATCAACTAGGGATTTGATAAATAGTTTTCGACTGGGGCATGTGGCAAGAATAATCAGGAGGGCCAGTGTGGCATTGGGGATGTTGATTTGGTTCTTTGGGTAGTCTTGCCCTGGTCACTCTAAGGACTTAACCTAGCAAGCCTTTGAACTGAGTCATACTTGCAACCACATGGCTGGAATGGGACAGCCCTAGTTGACTAAGTCGCTAAGGACTCACTTGTGGAGCCTCAGGGTGTCAATTACACCGTTTGTGTGATTGTACGGGGGAGCGTATCGTGGCTGTGGCCAGATACCCATCTAACGGTGTGTTGGTCCCATACTTCGCCTTGGTTAAGGGAAGGGATGGTGTAGAGCACGAACCGGATAGGACCACCTGTGTTGTTTGAGGCTTCCGAAAGGCTTTATTCACGGAACTTCGCCTTTGTGGTGTTTGATCAGTATCTTGTGGGTAAAGTGCACAACCTCTGCAGAGTGTAGAATCTGTTCGAATAGCCGAGTCCGCGGTATTGGACATCGCTCGGGGATTACAGTCAAGGGATAGATTTTCTGAAAATAACTTAGATTTGAAAGGTTGGATTGGATTAATAAAGATGTTAATGGAAATGTGGATTAGGATGGGAAAGATGTTCTATTAAACTCCTTGGAAAGTTATTTATGTTATACTTGTTTCTCGGCTTTGAATCTACTTATGATACTTGCCAAATGTTTGTTTCGCAAATATACCGAGCTATTCCTTTGTACCAAGCCATGCATATAGTATATTAGCTTGCATTACTGGCATGACTTGCTTTGAGTACCAAGTACTCACCCTTGCCACAATACAACACCAGTTGAAGAGGAGACTACACCGGCTTGGAGGAGGAAATCCACGAGGAACCGTCTACTTAGGGAGCGAGCCCGGTCGATTGCCTGTGGTATCTTTGGATGGCGCCACGGGTTATCTTATTTTCCATTGCTATTATTTCTCTCTTATTAGGTTTTGCTCCTGCAGGCGTACATTTGTAACTTGACCTTAAGGTCGAGTAACTTTTGATTATTTAATTAAAGTACTTTATTAGTATCGAATGGTATGATTATGATATTTACCGATGTTAAGACTGTGTGCACTAGCGCGTTCCTGGACTAGTGCTGAATACACAGAGGGTCCGGATTTGCAAATTCGGGGTCAGACAGAGGTGGTATCGAGCCATCTTGGACCGTGAGGCTCAACCCTAGCTAGAATGGTCGTAGAGAGGTTAAAACCTATTTTCTAAAAGCTAAAAGTTCGTCAAGATAAGAAATGATATCTCGACTTACCCCCTTCTCTCTTTTCTTGTCTCTTGCTGAATTTTTCCTTACCTTGTCACGATTTAAAAATTTCGAGTTCTTACGTAAGCATCTTGTGACAGATGGAGGGAGAGTTCAACTACGTCGATCTGGAGGTTGGTCACGCCGCGGAGCTTTGGCATTTGCTACAGACTCTCGGAGATTTTGAGAAGCCGCAATACCAAGTGGAAGTGATCAGACAAGCAGGATTGATCAAGGCTTGTGACGTGAAGATTGTGGTACCTGCTAGGAAGAAGGGCCCAGGCAGTCACCCGATACACTACACCGCCAGGAGATCTACAATGCAGATGGGTATCCAAGAAGTGTCACGACGAGCAATGCGGCACATTACCCGCATCAACGCCAGAGAATTGGAGAGCACGGTGTTCCGTTATCATCCGCGCAGCGATAACCATCTTGACCCGAAGACGATTCAGGATGAGAATGCCATGGTCACACAGTTGGCACGACTTGTTGTCGCCCAGGAGGATGTACTCGATGATACAAGCAAGGAGCTACAGAAGGCCCGCAAGGAGATCACGACAGAGAAGAACAGATGGCGGGAAGCTCAAGAGTATGTGTCACACCTTTTACGAAGGATTGACGAGTTGGAGATGGCTTTGTATGCGGACCGAGCGGGCCGATGCTCGAGCTACACGAGCCGACCGGAGGAGCCGAGCTTGATGAGGACATCGCTTCTTCGATTACCATAGATGACACGATTCTTTGGACATGGCAATCGTTTCGCGCCTATGCCGCGACATCCGTACCAGGCCGTGGAGGTTTTCGATGAGTGATCGTAGGTTCTATAGTGAGACTCCTTCGCCGAGTCGCGTCATAGAATAAAGAGTCACCCTTTAGGCGTTAGACTCCAGTGTTAGTTCGATTTGGATTTTCATTGCTTGCTGAGTGTGCAGTATGTGTTGCAAGGCCCTTAGGCATTGTAGCGACCATACCAAGTTATTGATATCATTAATAAAGTTGGACCTTAAAGCTACACCTTTCGCCCCGCATAAGTTCCACATCACTTGTCTATACTTGTTTCCCTCTCATCTCTAAAACCTAGAGCAAATCGACAGATGGTGAACACCCGCGGAAACCTTGGAGGCAATGGAAGTGGTTCTCGCCCAACGGAAAACCCCAATGATGGAGCACCAGCACCGCCATTGGATATGCAGAATTTCGGAGCTTTCCTCGCTGCTCAGACTCAGTTGATGCATGCTATGATGCAACAGATGCAACACGTCACTGCTCAGGCCACTGCTAATCAAGTTAATCAGGGACCACGCCCGAATACAAGACTGTCAGAATTCATGAGGACTCATCCACCCACTTTCTCTGGGAATGCCAATCCATTAGAGGCTAATGATTGGTTAAGATCAATTGACAGGAAGCTACACATCGCTCAATGCATGGGAAATGAGAAGGTACTTTACGCTTCTCATCAATTGGAAGGAACAGCCGCCGAATGGTGGGAGAACTTCTGTGCCACGCAAAAGAACCCTCAAGATATCACTTGGGAAGAGTTCACGGCTGCATTCCGTCGAAGATCACGTGCCTGAAGGAATCATGGATCTCAAGAAGGAGGAGTTCAGAGCATCAAGCAAGGTAATCACCGGTGGCCGACTACCTAAACAAGTTCACACAGCTTGCACGCTTCGCACCTTTGAGGATGTAGCGACAGATAAAGCCGCAGTCTCGCTTCATGAAGGGACTTAACTCGGGACTACAGGTGGGATTGATCACCCACACCTTTCCGCATTTCCAGAATTGGTGAATAAGGCGCTTATTCTTGAGGACAAGCGCAAGGAACTAGATGAGAACAGGAAGCGCAGGATGCAACAGCAGGGATCACGCCAGGGAACGCAACAGCGTTTGAGAGTTGCGCCAAATCAATTTTTCAGATTCCAGCCACAGAATGCTACTAGGACACCGTCACCAGCACCAAGACCCGTGAATCACAACTACCAGACCCCAGCCCCCGCTAGAAACGCCGCCTCGAGCAATCGGCAAGGAAACAGTGAGACGCTACAAGCTGCAACGAGCCAGGACACTTTGCCAACAGCTTGCCCAAAGAAGACAGCGAGAGTGACCCGATTCGCTTCAATCTAGGATCCACACCCGGCTAGGGCGCCAAAGACCAGAGTCACACCCAGGTGTGGTGAGAGGCCGAGTCAATCATGTCACCGCGGATGCACTGCAGAATGCTACGGATGTCGTACTGGGTAAGTAACTTGTTAACTCGATTACTGCGACAGTTTTGTTTGATTCTGGAGCTTCGCATTCGTTTGTTTCGCAAGGCTTTGCTGCTAAAAATGATTTAGGGATTGCAAGGCTTAAATGCACGCTTATAGTTCAAACCCCTGGTTCCGAACTCCGAACGAAAGTAGGATGTTCCGGGGTGAGAATACTAATAGATGGAATAGAGTTCCTAGCGAACCTTATTATTTTGGAGACCCAGACCTTAGATGTTATTTTGGGAATGTATTGGCTATCCAAGCACAAGGCCATATTGGATTGTGGACGAAGGACTATCTCAGTTGAGAGCCCGTGTGGAAAGAGAGTAGAATTCCAAGCCACAGCCGTTAGGGATGGACAGTGGATGGTTAACAGTACCAAGGCAATCAGCATAGAGGATGTCTCAGTAGTGAAGGAGTACCCAGATGTTTTTCCGGAAGATCTACCTGGTATGCCACGGACAGGACATAGAGTTTGTGATAGAGCTTGTACACAGTACAAGCGCCCGATAGCAAAGAGACCCTATCGGATGTCCACCGAGGAGTTGGTAGAGATGAAGAAACAGCTAGAGGAGTTAATGGAGAAAGGATTTATCAGACCAAGTTCGTCGCCGTGGGGAGCACCAGTTTTGTTCGTCAAGAAGAAGGACGGGAGTTTTAGGATGTGCATTGACTACCGTGCACTCAATGAAGTCACCGTGAAGAATAAGTATCCGCTACCCAGGATTGATGATTTGTTTGATCACCGAGAGGAGCCGGAGTTTTCTCCAAGATTGACCTAAGATCGGGATACCATCGATTGAAGATCCGATCGTAAGATATTCAAACCGCATTTTAGTCAAGATACGGACATTACGAGTTTCTGATTATGTCCTTTGGTCTGACGAATGCGCCAGCATATTTCATGAATATGATGAATAAGGTGTTCATGGAATATTTGGAAAAGTTTGTGGTCGTGTTCATAGATGATATCTTAATCTACTCCAAGACAGAGGATGAACATGCCGAACACTTGAGGCGAGTGTTGGAAAAGATGAGGGAACAGCAACTCTTCGCCAAGTTCAGCAAGTGTGATTTTTGGAAGGACAAGGTGGAGTTTCTTGGACATGTAATGACCGCAGAAGGAGTCGCCGTTGATCCAAGCAAGGTAGAAGCTGTGTTACATTGGGAGCAGCCAAAGACCGTGACCCAGATTAGGAGTTTCCTTGGAATGGCAGGATACTACCGCCGTTTCATTGAAGGATTTTCGACAATTGCGAGACCTCTTACGCAATTGCTGAAAAAGGAGAAGAAGTTTACATGGACGCCAGAATGTGAGGAAGGATTCCAGGAGCTAAAGAAGCGATTGACATCAGCGCCGGTGTTAGTCCTACCGGACGTCAATCAAAGTTTTGATATCTATTGTGATGCATCACGCCAAGGACTTGGATGTGTGTTGATGCAGAACGGAAAGGTTGTTGCTTATGCATCAAGGCAGTTGAGGCCGCATGAGGAGAATTACCCGACACATGACCTAGAGTTAGCTGCCGTAGTGCATGCCTTGAAGATATGGCGTCACTATTTGATCGGGAACAGATGTGAGGTGTACACGGATCATAAGAGCCTTAAGTACATATTCACCCAGTCGGATCTGAATATGAGGCAAAGGAGATGGTTGGAGTTGATCAAGGACTACAATGTTGGAATCCATTATCATCCCGGAAAGGCCAACGTAGTTGCCGATGCCTTGAGTCGGAAAAACCATACCATGAACATGTTGATAGCCACGAATCAGGATGAGCTATGACAGGAATTTCAGAGAATGAAGATTGAGGTGGTACCTAGCGGATTCTTGGCCGCATTGGAAGTAAAGCCTACCCTAGAAGATCAGATCCGAGGAGGACAGAAGGATGATGACAAGATCCGTAGGATTAAGTCCAAAATGGAGGAAGGCAAGGCAAAGGATTTCAGGCTAGATGGGCAGAGCACGTTATGGATGAAGGATCGGATTTGCGTCTTAACAAGAAGGAATTAAAGCAAGCGATTACGAGGAAGCCCATGACTCCAAGTATTCAATTCACCCAGGGAGTGCCAAAATGTATCAGGATTTGAAGGAAAGATTCTGGTGGCCAAACATGAAGCGAGAAGTTGCCGAGCATGTTGCATTGTGCGACGTATGCCAGAGAGTCAAGGCAATGCATCAGAGACCAGCAGGATTGTTGCAGCCGCTGAAGATACCTGAGTGGAAGTGGGAGGAAATCGGAATGGATTTCATCACCGGTTTACCCAAGACTCTAGAGGGTTATGACTCCATATGGGTTATAGTAGATCGTTTGACCAAAGTAGCCCATTTTATCCCCGTAAAGACCACTTACTCGGGGGACAAGTTAGCAGAATTGTATATGATCAGGATCGTCTGCTTGCATGGGGTACCAAAAGGATTGTATCGGATGACGGTACCCAATTTACCTCAAGGTTACGGAATAAGTTGCATGAAGCCATGGGAACCCGTTTGAGCTTCAAGATGACCTATCATCCACGCATCGGATCGACAGACCGAAAGAGTTATTCAGATTCTGGAGGATATGCTAAGAGCGTGTGCATTGGCGTATGCTACCTCTTGGGATAAGAGTTTGCCGTATGCCGAGTTCAGTTACAATAATAGCTACCAGGCTAGTTTACAGATGTCACCTTTTGAGGCACTGTATGGTCGACCCTGTCGTACGCCATTGAATTGGAATGAGACCGGCGAGCGCCGTGTCTTCGGGCCTGATATACTTCAAGAAGCTGAAGAGCATGTAGGATCGAAAGACACGAATATAGCAATCAGAGGGGGGGGTGAATGATTGTGCGGAAGCTAAAACCAAATTCTTGATCTATTAAAAGTTCACCCCAAAACAGAACCAAATAATTGCCTCGTTTTCGACAAAAACAGGATAACAGAGGTTCGGTAAAACGAGAATTCCCGGTGATCCAACCGTAGAAATGATCTGAAATTTGGACACAAGAAACTAGATTCCAGTACGAATCGAACCCAAAAAGAATCAGCTCGATCGGACTTACGGATCAAAAGTTATGAGCTTCGCAAGCTTGCTGATCCAGAACTTGACGAGAATCAATCTAATCAAAACTTCAAGATTAAACAAGAACGACAAAAGATTAATCAACTAGACTTAGAGAAACACTAGATCAATACCCTAGAGAGGTTTTTGATGGATCAAACCAAGATGAAACTTAACGATCAAAAACCAATCTAGAATTAGAACAAGCATGCAAACAAGAACCAAAACAGAAAACACTGTAGCGATGAGGTTACTGTAGCACGCAAAAATCTTGGAAGAATTGATCTTTATTTCTTGTCTAAAATACTCTCATTAAAAGAGTACAAACCCTAAAACCAGGCTAAGACTCCCTTGCGCCTGTTCTGCTTGGTGCCTTTCAACAGGAGACCCTCCACCTATTTAAAGGACCAACCCACAAGGAGTTCTGAATACGATTCCTATTCCCTAGAAGGAATCCGTATCCAACTCAATTCTACTTGGCCTATCCTGGCCGAGTACAACTCTTGCACGCGTATGGTAACCCTACCATACTCACGTGACTAACACTTTGCACGCGTATGGCCACCTGCCATACTCACGTGACTAACACTTTGCACGCGAATGACCTCCTGCCATTCTCACGTGACTAACCATTCTTCATGTGCACCATTCCCTTAGCCCGAACGTCCCGCATGACATCCTTGACCACCAAGACCTCAGTTCCTCCTGAACCTAGTCCCGAACCTCAGTTCCTCCATGAACCTAGTTCCGGTCCCGTCATCGACCACATTCGTCTTCGAGCAATACCTGCACATGAACAAACCACAAAACAAATCCGAGCACAAGTCCACGACTTGACTCAATGTCAATCTATGCAACTACTCACATTGCATAAAGTCCATTTCAAAAGAAGCATCATGAAATCATTACAAATTTCATAATCTCAAATTTAAATCATTTCAATTCTGCTCAAAACCCTAATTCAGCAAAAACGCATTCACGACGGACAAGGAAATATGGTCCGGCGTACACATGAAAAATCACTCAAAAAAAACATTCACAACGGACAAACAAAATCGGTCCGTTGTACAAGTGGAAGTTTCGGTTCCAAGAAGAAATCATTCCGGCGAAAACACGTTCACGACGGACAAACAAAATCGGTCCGTCGTACATGCGAAATCAAACCTCAAAAAGCCATTCACGACTGACCAAAGAAGTTTGTCCGCCGTATATGCAAAACTTACTGGTTTCTTGGAAGATTGAGTTCGACTCATGAGCTAAAAAACACGTTCACGACAGACCCAAAAACTTTGTCCGTCGTAGATGCACAACTTACTGGTTTTGAGGAAAATTGAGTTTGGCTCAATGAGTTCAAAAGCATGTCCACGACAGACCAACAAAGTTTGTCCGTCGTAGATGGGAAACTTACTGTTTTCTTTAAGTTTGGTCCGGCGCCAAAGCGAAACTTACTGTTTCTTGTCAAATTGATAAAACACATGAACAAACACATTTTGCAAATTCAATTCTAAGCCAAAGTTTCAACACATGATTTCACAATCTCCCCCTTGATGAAAACATTGGCAACACCACTTTAGAATTGAACATTTGGCATTCACTTTATAAAAGATTTTGAAATCCAAAGGATCAAGGACCAAAAAGAGAAAACACAGAATTCCCCCTTTGACCAAAATGCAAAACAAAATCTCCCCCTGAGAATGAAAATGTGTGTGAATGTGCAATGCGCCCAAAAATTCCAACAATCTCCAAACTTCTCTCAAAATGCCAGAAACAAATCCCCCTTTTTCTTCAACTTTTCAACGATTCCCAAATTTCTCCCCCTTTGACAATGGATTCATCAAGAGTACAAAAGAGAGAACAGGTTCAAAATCTTTCCTGTAGCAATGATTTCACAAGAAGAAAAAAAGGAGTGCCAAGATAGGAAAAGATGAGCTCATTTGATCATATAACCTTATATATCACATAATATGCAAAATACATGATCTTGATGTGATTTTAACAAGTTAGGGAATGACATGCATCTCAACCTCAATTTAGTCAACTATAGCCAAGTACTAAGCAAGATCTTAGCAGAAAAAGCAAGGCTTTAAAAATTGAAGTAACTAACAACTTAGGGCGAGCAAGTAGTTTCAACTCCAATCTAGTAGACCAATTTAATCTTTAAACAATAAATCGCATGTGGCATGCTTGAAGCATACTTCTTTTATTTTCTAGGAGTGGCATGCTTGAAGCATTCATCTTATCTTTGAGGGAATGGCATGCTTGAAGCATACATCTTATCTTTTTAGGGAAAGCAAGCCTGAAGCCCATAACTTGAAGCTTTTGCTTTTAACAACCCCCTTTTTTATATTGATTCCCTTTTCTTTTCCTTTTTCTTTGATTGTCAACATGCAAAAGTGATTAAAGGTCTTATGAAAGAGTAAAGTTGAAAACACACTTGCTTCATAGCCCAAATTTGTCAAGAAGATTCAATAAAGCCTAGAAGAGTAAGATAACACAGAGTATTTAGCTATAGGCAATCAGTCTAGGGAATTCCGCAATGTCATTTTTAGTTCAAGTGGAACAATTTAGATTATCATATATTAGCTCAATTACATAGTATATAAAGAAATATGATAAATTGAGCTCATTAAGTGAAAGAACTTGGCAAAGAAACTCCCCCTCAAAACAAACCCATTGGATGAACAATCCCAAGTTCTCCCCGAATAAAAGCAAAACGAGAAGAAGACAAAGGTTTTGTGAAAATGTCTGCCAATTGATGTTCAGTATCCACATGATGAAGCACAATGTTGCCTTTTTCAACATGATCTCTAAGAATGTGAAATCTGATGTCAATGTGTTTTGTTCTAGAGTGTTGCACTGGTTCTTAGCAATGCAAATTGCACTAGTGTTATCACACAAAAGAGGAACACTATCCAAATTAACCCCATAATCTTTAAGTGTAGCTACTATCCAAAGAATTTGAGAACAACAACTAGCAGCAGCCACATATTCAGATTCAGCAGTTGATTGTGCAACAGAAGATTGCTTTCTAGATGACCATGCAATGAGAGAATTTCCCAAGAAGTGACATGAACCAAAGTGCTTTTCCTATCAATTCTACATCCTCCAAAATCAGCATCGTAAAAGATCTCAAACTAATGCATGAGGAAGCAGAAAGCCAAATACCAAAATCTTGAGTTCCATGAAGATACCTGAAAATCCTTTTGACAGCTTGTCGATGTGAGGCACGTGGGGAAGCTTGAAAACGAGCACACAAGCACACAGCAAATTGTATATCCGGCCTTGATGCAGTGAGGTACAAAAGTGAGCCTATCATGCTTCTATATTCCTTTTGATCAACCGGCTCACCATCTTCATCCGGATCAAGTGTGCAATTGCTTTCCATAGGTGTCATGATTGGTTTGCTGTTTTCCATCCCAAAACGATGTAGCAAGTCTCTTGTGTATTTGCTTTGATGCACAAAAGTACCATCCTTCGTTTGCTTGATTTGAAACTTACTGTTTTCTTTAAGTTTGGTCCGGCGCCAAAGCGAAACTTACTGTTTCTTGTCAAATTGATAAAACACATGAACAAACACATTTTGCAAATTCAATTCTAAGCCAATTTTTCAACACATGATTTCACAGAGCAGATTGCCACGATTAGGGAAAGGTTGAAGATAGCCCAATCACGACAGAAGAGTTACGCTGACAACCGTCGCCGAGACTTGAGTTTTGAACCAGAGGACTATGTATACCTCAGAGTTACGCCTCTCAGAGGAGTTAAGAGGTTCCATGCTAAAGGAAAACTCGCACCCCGTTATGTTGGACCATTTAGGATTTTGAGCCGCAAAGGCGAAGTTGCTTACCAGCTAGAGTTGTCGCAGTCATTAGCAGGAGTGCATGACGTATTCCACGTGTCCCAGTTGAAGAAGTGTCTCCGAGTACCTGAGGAACAGACGCCGCTAGAGTCAGTTGAGTTGCAAGAAGATTTGACTTATAAGGAGCATCCCGTGAAGATTTTGGACACTATGGATCGAGAGACTAGGAATAAGTCAACCCGTTTCTGTAGAGTTCAGGGGAGCAACCATACAGAGAGCGAAGCAACATGGGCACGAGAAGAGGATTTGAGGAAAGAGTTTTCGGACCTATTCTTTAGTTAGCCCTGAATCTCGGGGACGAGATTCTATTAAGGGGGGGAGGTTTGTAACACCCCAAATTTTTTCTTTTCATGAAATTAAATATTATTTTGCACTTTGGTGAATTTTTGGAATTTTCTGGAATTTATTTGGAATTTATTTGAATTTATTCCATTTTAAAATAATTAAAGAATTAAACTTTGCAAATAAAATTTTGTTGGAAATATTTTATTGAGTCCAAAATGTTCCAAAATATTTTCCGTAATTTTCCGAATTTTTAAAGTCTTTTACTATTTTTAATGAATTAAATGAATTACTGAAAATTATTTTAAATATTAAATCGCTGGAAAATCCAAGTCGGGTCAAGTACTGTTCATCCGACCGAGCCCGAGTCAGACTCGAGTTCGAGTCCGACCCGAGCCAGTCGTTCCGGCCGAACCCACTAGGCGAACCCTAATCCACGTGACCGTTGGATTCGGATCCAACGGCCACGATTGAGCCACGTCACTGAGCCCAAGCCCGACCGAGCCAGCCAACTCGCCGAGTCCGACCCGGACCCAAACCCACGCACCGTTGGATCTCGATCCAACCGTGTCTGCGTGCCACGCCACCCTCTCGTGTCGCGCCGGACTCGCCAGAATGCCGTGCCGACCTCGATTTGGCGTTTACACGACGCCGAGGCTGCTATTTAATGCGCCGCCACCACGGTCGTGACCTAGACTTCAGCGCGCACCCGTAGACCTAGACAACGTCGCCGGAGCCGCCGCCGTTCAGCCGCAATCGCTCACCGGAGTTGCCGTAACGCTCCGCCGCGGTTTTCGCTTCGTTCCGTCGCCGTCCGTCGTCCTCCGCCGCCGTTGACCCTAGATCCGGACTCACCGCGACGAGACGCACCCGAAGGGATCTCTCACTTCACCGGAGCGCGCCAGAAACGCCGTCGGCGAGGTCGTCGTCCTCCGCGCCGGTGAGCCAGCGCCGCCGCAAGACATCGCCGGACCGCGAGCTCTCTCAGCCGTCCGATCAAGATCCAACGCTCGAGATCATGCCACGTCATCGCACGGTGAGATTGCGTTACGATTTCCAGATCTAATCTCGACCATCGGATCTAGATCCAACGGTCCAGATCAAACGCGTTAACCCAAATGCGTGAGAGCCAGATCTAATCTGGGCCGTCGATTTTCAAATCAACGGCCAAGATTGCGCCACGTGGCGGGAAGTCTGACCGCCATGGCCGCCCGTCGTCGTGTAATGACGCCGACACGCCCGCGTGTCGGGCCGATGCGTGACCGAACCGCACCATGATGTCATGCTGACGTCATGGCGGGCCCGCATGTCAGCGGCTGTCCCAGCCGAGCGCTGACGTCAGCAATGACGTCACGATGGGTCCCACTGGCCGCCACCAATGGGCCGAGCCCACGACGCCAAGATGGCGTTATCCGAGTCCACGGTAGACCCGAGCCGAGCGTGGACCGAGTCCATGGACCGGCTGACGTCAGCAGACCAATCCGGAGCTGACACGTGTCCAGGCTGACGCAATAATTAATTTCCGAAAAAGAAAATGAATTATTAATTCGAAATAATGATTTCAGATTTTGATTCAAACTTCAAACGCTTATAACTTTTGCGTTTCAACTCCGATTTGAGTGATTCAAATTTCTAAATTTGTAGAAAATTCAGATCTACCTAAATATGAATTTTATTTAAATTTTGGACTAAAGTTTTTCTCTGTAATATTATTTAATTGATTATT
The DNA here is from genome assembly GCA_036346355.1 of Rhipidocladum racemiflorum. NCBI lineage: Eukaryota > Viridiplantae > Streptophyta > Magnoliopsida > Poales > Poaceae > Rhipidocladum > Rhipidocladum racemiflorum. The sequence goes on from CM070571.1 coordinate 32,265,089, forward strand.
TAAGCGTTAATAAATCATAACTTTTGTGTCTTAACTCCGATTTGAACGATTCCAGTTCCTAAAAATCCAGAAAATTATGTTCTCTCTGTTTATGGATTTTATTTGGAGTTTTGGGATGTTTTTGCCTATTGTTTATTTGTGTATTGCTATTTGCACGCTTTACGAGTAGACGTTGAAGTGCCCGAAGGATTCGAAGGAGAAGTATTGACTCAGGATCCAACTCAAGACCAAGAACAAGTACTCTTTGAAGGCAAGTTATGCTTTGACCATGTTGATCCCATTTCGAAATCTATTTTGGTTCAAATTATTGCATGCTAGTTCAATTAGAAAATACTTTATTTAAATATGGGAGATTAGATAAATACCAATTTGCTGTAAGACACCTTGATTAATTAAGTATGTGCCATGACCCCTTGTCACCCTAGTTGTGGTTTACTAGTTGGACATAATCAATTTGCCAACATGGGTTTTAGACCGTTGTAGTATATTGCTTAGACTCACTTTCGTGCTCATAACATGATTTTGGTCAATCAAATGTTAACATTGACTTAATGATATATTGAACCTATTTTGGAAAGGTATCATGTGATGTTGATAGCACGTGGTGCATGGTAATCAACTGGGGATTTGATAAATAGTTTTCGACTGGGGCATGTGGCAAGAATAATCAGGAGGGCCAGTGTGGCATTGGGGATGTTGATTTGGTTCTTTGGGTAGTCTTGCCCTGGTCACTCTAAGGACTTAACCTTGCAAGCCTTTGAACTGAGTCATACTTGCAACCACATGGCTGGAATGGGACAGCCCTAGTTGACTAAGTCGCTAAGGACTCACTTGTGGAGCCTCGGGGTGTCAATTACACCGCTTGTGTGATTGTGCGGGGAGCGTATCGTGGTCGTGGCCGGATACCCATCTAACGGTGTGTTGGTCCCATACTTCGCCTTGGTTAAGGGAAGGGATGGTGTAGAGCATGAACCTGAGAGGACCACTGTGTTGTTTGAGGCTTCCGAAGGCTTTATTCTGAGGAACTTCGCCTTTGTGGTGTTTGACTGTATCTTGTGGGTAAAGTGCACAACCTCTGCAGAGTGTAGAATCTATTCGAATAGCCGAGTCCGCGGTATTGGACATCGCTCGGGGATTACAGTCAAGGGATAGATTTTCTGAAAATAACTTGGATTTGAAAGGTTGGATTGGATTAATAAAGATGTTGATGGAAATGTGGATTAGGATGGGAAAGATGTTCTATTAAACTCCTTGGAAAGTTATTTATGTTATACTTGTTTCTCTTTGTTTTGAATCTACTTATGATACTTGCCAAATCTTGTTTCGCAAATATACAGAGCTATTCCTTTGTACCAAGCCATGCATATAGTATATTAGCTTGCATTACAGGCATGACTTCTTTGAGTACCAAGTACTCACCCTTGCCACAATACAACACCAGTTGAAGAGGAGACTACACGGCTTGGAGGAGGAAATCCACGAGGAACTGTCTACTTAGGGAGCGAGCCCAGTCAGTTGCCTGTGGTATACTGGATGGCGCCACGAAGTTATCTTATTTTCCGCTGCTATTATTTCTCTCTTATTAGGTTTTGCCCTGCGAGGCGTACATTTGTAACTTGACCTTAAGGTCGAGTAACCAGTTTGATTATTTAATTAAAGTACTTTATTAGTATCGAATGGTATGATTGTGATATTTACCGATGTTAAGACTGTGTGCACTAGCGCGTTCCTGGACTAGTGCTGAATACACAGAGGGTCCGGATTTGCAAATTCGGGGTCCCGACAAACACCATTCTTTAAACTCCTGAAAAAGCAAGATCGGTTCGAATGGACCACTGAAGCACAGCAAGCCTTCGACGATCTCAAGACCTTTCTGACAAAACCCCTGATACTGGCATCCCCATTACCGGAGGAACCGCTCATGCTCTACATAGCCGCGACAACCCATGTGCTTAGCGCAGCAATCATCGTCGAGTGCAAGGAAGACGGGCACCAGCAGAAGTTACAACGTCCGGTTTACTTCGTCAGCAAAGTATTGGGCGAATCTAAAACGCGGTACCCGCAAATTCAGAAGCTCATCTACGTGGTGCTGATCATCTCCCAAAAGCTCAAGCATTACTTCCAGGAACACGCAATTTCGGTGGTCACCTCTTTCCCGATTGGAGATATACTCCAAAACAGGGAAGCCACTGGGAGGATTGCCAAGTGGGCAGCTGAGCTGGGGGCCTTTGAAATCACGTTCAAACCACGCAATGCCATAAAGTCACAAGCATTAGCCGACTTCACTGCTGAATGGACGGAACTACAAAAACCATCAACCAGCAAAGAACTCGAGCATTAGACAATGCACTTCGACGGTTCTCTCATGCTCGGTGGCGCGGGGGCCGGAGTCGTGCTCACATCCCCAAAAGGAGAAAGTATGAAATACATCCTGCAGATCCATTTCCAGGCATCAAACAACGCCGTCGATTACGAGGCACTCATCCACGGGCTCCGTATCGCCATATCACTCGGAATCCAACGATTGGCGGTTCGCGGAGATTCGCAGCTTGTGATCAACAAGGTGCAAAATGATTGGTCGTGCGTTGACGACATGATGACCGCATACAGCCAAGAGGTGCGCAGATTGGAGGACAAGTTCGATGGACTGGAGCTGTCCCATGTGCTTAGATGGGATAATGAAGACGCCGACGAGCTTGCCAAGCTGGGTTCCAGTCGGGCAGCCGTACCAGCCGACATCTTTGTGGAAGAACTTCACAAGCCCTCAGCCACCTTACGCCAAAAAGACGAGGAAGCATCCCTCCCAGCTGGCGCAGAGGTGTTGGTCATCAGCACCGACTGGACGAAACCCTACTTAGATTACCTAGTAAAGGATGAACTCCTAGAAAACCCCACCGAAGCAGAACGCGTCGCGCATAAGAGCAAAAGCTACACAGTCATCGAGGGAGAACTCTTTAGGAAAAGCACCTCTGGAATGCTCAGACGTTGCATCCCGGAGCAAGAAGGAAAGGACCTCCTCAAGGAAATCCACGCGGTAGTTTGCGGACACCACGCGGCCTCAAGAACCCTAGTCAGAAAGGCTTACCGCCAAGGATTCTTCTGGCCGACTGCAGTAACGAATGCAGAGGGCATCGTTCGTACCTGTGAAGGCTGCCAATTCTTCGCTCGGCAAATCCACATGCTGGCTCAAGAGTTGCAGACAATACCAATCACTTGGCCATTCGAAGCTTGGGGACTGGACATGGTAGGACCACTAAAAAAAGCGCAAGGAGGATTTACACATGTTTTCGTCGCTATTGACAAGTTCACCAAGTGGATCGAAGCCAAACCAGTCAACACCGTTACAGCAGCAAAGGCCAAAGACTTCTTCCAAAGCATTGTGGTTTGCTTCGGCATGCCAAACAGAATCATCACCGACAACGGCACCCAATTCAGAGGAGAAGAGTTCCAGGATTGGTGCGAGGAACTAGGAATCAAAATCTGCTTTGCTTCCGTGGCGCACCCACGGAGCAACGGCCTGGTCGAGCGAGCGAACGGCATGGTGCTTCAAGGATTGAAAGCAAGGATCTTCGATCGCCTTAATCCGTATGCCACCCGATGGGTGAAGGAATTACCTTCGATGCTATGGGGAACCACCCCCAGTTGGGCAACCGGGCAGTCGCCCTTCTTCCTGGTATATGGGTCTGAGGCGGTCCTACCTACCAAGCTGAAATTCGGGTCCCCAAGGATTCGGAACCACAACAAAGCTAAGTCAGAAGAAAGCAGATTGGACGACCTCGACCATTTGGAAGAAGCAAGGGATGTAGCTGCAGTCTGATCGGCCCGATATCTCCAAGGCCTGCGCCGCTATCACTATCACAATATCACGGGCCACGCTTTCTCCAAAGGAGATCTAGTTCTAAGAAAAAATCAGAAAAGCGAGCACAAGCTTTCCCCAAGCTGGGAGGGTCCCTATATTGTCGATGAAGTGGTGCGGCCGGGAACTTATCAGCTTAAACGAGAAGACGGAGCCGTCATCAGCAACACCTGGAACATAGAACAGCTATGTCGCTTCTACACTTAAATCTTGTGTTCTCATTACATCGCTTCACATGAAATATCTCATGAATTTCCTGAGCACTCCTTTTCCATGAGGCGTTGGTAAAAACTTCCAAGCACGCGTAAGATCCTAATTCATGAAAACGCAAAACCGTACGCGATCAAGCGCCACTCGGGGGCTGGGTGTAGTCGGGCAGAACGCGTAAGTGACACGGGGTGCGGCGCTTGGATGAATTGAAAAAAAAGGAAGTGCACGGGACAATTCTAGAGGAATATTTCATCTCATTCCATTTCTTTTTTCATTACATATTACATATATATATATACAAAAAAGGGAGGAAGCAGGAGGTCCAGCAGCGCCACCCGCTCAAGCCTCGCCGTGGCGCACCCTCCCGACCGCCTCAATGAGGGTGTCCCATGCCCTAAAAAGGCGAGGGACAACCTCAAGAAGGGCGTCCATGGCGGCAGCGACGCACTCAACGGCCGCCCTCTCCATCGCTACCTCAATCACCCTCCACGTCATTTCGTGAGGCAGTCCCAGGTACCATGGGCCAGGGAGGTCCGCCATGGCAGGGCGTGAAGAAGAAGGATGCGGGAGGTGTATCCACAACAGGCTTCCCCCAACCCTTCTTATACGAAGGGGCGCGGAAGATTAAGCACACAGGATTAAAGGAAGGGCGGGAAGCCAGAACGACTCGGCAGCAGTCCCAAGGCAAGTTTGAACCAGCCGCGCAAGCACTACAACGAGAACGGCCCGGTGATGTCATAATTCCACCCCCCCCACTTTTAATTACGCTATTTTTTGCCTTACGACCTAGTTGTTTCCCAACTAGGTAGTAAGCTGAGGGCTACACTTAATAAGTGCACGTTTGCACGTGCATCAGTCCCCTACTTAAATCACTCGGCCTAACGGTCATAACACTTAATAAGTGCACGCCAAATGCTCCCACAAGTTGTCTCTCCTTAACTCCAGGGGCGACCAGAAAAGCACTCAGGCGGCAAAGCAGTCGGGCAAAGGCACTCGAACAACGCTCCTAGTCGGAAGAAGTGCCAGGCCGACAAGCACTCGAGGACCTCACCACTCGGACAAACGGCGCTCAGATGACTTCCCAGTCGGACAAAACAGCAAGCAGCCAACATGCCAAAAGATGGGAGGGCAAAACAAAAATTCACATTCATCCTCACAAAGTTCATACATACGCCTGCGCAGGATCTAAGCACAAGTTCTCTGCTAAAGCTTCTAAGACGCTCTCAACCTCCTTCAAAAGAGCAGGGGCCTGCTCGTCATCCACAGTACAGGCGAAACCTTCCTTGACGGCCTCAAGCTCCACCCGGGGATACAACGACTTCATGATCGCCAACGCTTGGTTGGAACTCGTAATCATCATTTTCCGCACGTGGGCCCTAAACTCTCGGGGGCTACTCGCAGACGCGGAAGAACCTGGCTCCCGTTGCTCGGATCACCAAGGTGCAGGAAGGCCAGCACTGATTCAGAAGCTTATCGAAAGGCCGAGCATAGCACGTCAGCACGCTGAATCCTTCCTTCAAGGTCATCGAATTGTGCCCGCACCCTTCTCCGGTACTCTGCAAACAAGGGAAGGTCAACGACCCAGAACGTCCCACAACCCGACAAGGCAAGAAGACAAAAGACCAGACGTAAACATTCGAGCTCCCCCGACAACCTCTCCTGCTCGGCCTTGGCCTAGCGCTCCCGGGCCTCCGCGCCTCGGAGCCTCTCCTCCGAAGCACGAAATTGCTCCTCTAGGTCCTTGCACCAGTCTTCTAAGGCCGTAAACTGCCCCTGAAGTCGCGTGTAAGCAGCGTCCCTAACTGCGAAGGCTAGGCAAGGTTAGAGGCAAAAGCAAGAAGATATCAAAAGTCAGACACCCAAGAAGAGAGCTTGCCTCAGAGAGAACCAGACGCGTCCAACTTCTCCAAGCGAAGAGACTGAACTTCATCCCGAAGCCGTTGCAGTTCCTGGGAACGCTCATTCCGAACCTCTGCTAACTCGTCCCTATGTTCCTGGCTCGTCTTGATGGAAGAATGGATACAACGCAAGAAGTTGGTCTTCTTCCTCAGGCGGCCTCTAGGGACTAAGGGCGGCGAAAGAAGAATGAATACACATCCCAGGGAAAATAAAAGCACAGAAGAGAGCTACAATTCTACCTAGATCAGTCGGGAACACCGCATAGAGTACTCGTGGAGATCCTCCACCTCCTGCTCTTCAGCAGTATCGTCGAAGGTGTCCCACTTTTCCTCTTTATTGTCCCAAGTACCCAACATGAGGGCAGGCTTGGCGCGGGGGTCGGGCGTGGGATCTCTTCCACTGGGAGGGAGGCGCGCTCGGTCGACCCCCGCACCTCTCCACTCGCCAACGGCGGCGAACGGTCCGGGGCAGATGGCCTAGGCGGAGCTACCTCGGGCATGACCTCGGCACACTCCGGGGTGGCTGCACCTGAAGAAGATAGCCCATCCCGACTGAGGACACCCCCAGGGCCAAGACCCTAGGGAGTCTCGGTTGACACCCCGGCAGGAACGTTGGCCGACGGCCTCCTGACATACAAAAGAAGAGGGTCAAAAGCCCACGTTAGCAAACCGACAAAAAACAACAAGAGAAATAAAGTGAGGATATACTGAGTGCACCGCTTTATCTTCAGCCTCGGCCCGCACCAGCCAAACGAGCCACTGCCAAAAGGAATGGGCTCCGGGACCGGCTCCTGGATTTGCGGAGCGAATGGTGCTGGAGACGGGCCAGGAGGACTGCAATGACTGGACTACCACTTGGAGCATCAGGGGAGAGCCGAGGGCCCAAAGTCTCCCGCGTCGCCACTCCCTTTTCTTTCTCTACACTCGGCGTGGCGGCTGAGTCGTCGTCTGGGACCGCAGGGGGAGGAGATGGACAGCGGGAAACTTGCCCAGATGCCCGCCTTCCCCTTTTAGCACTTGGAGCAACAGGCGAGGCCGAAGCTGACCGCTTTGAGCTTACCCCGGGCGAGGAACACCTCCCGGGGAAGCAGCTGAAACCAAAGATTCTGAAGCTTTCGGTGTTACCGCTCCCGTGTCTTCGGGGATCCCCTCGGACGCGGGCTGGCCAGGTCTCCTTAACATGCCTCCCAGATAGTTAGGGTACCCGGGGACTGGAGCGTCGGAAAAGAAGGCTTCTCGCCCCTACAAGAAGGAAACGGACAACAATTCAGACCAAAGCAGCCAAAAACAGGAGCTCCGAATCACTCGGGGAATTCGATAACCACCGGGGGAGGAGGGCGACCCAAACAAAAAGACTTCAGGCATCTCCTACAATCCAGCATGGTTCCAGGTGCAAAGAAGTCATTCAGCCGCCTGTCCAACACCTCCGCCGAAGTTGTGCGGGTAGCTCCCGAGTGGTGTCCGACCTCCCTAAATATTCGAACCCCGGGTGAATTCGCTCCTTCATTGGTTGAACACGGTGGACGACGAAGCTAGCGGCAATACCCACCCCATGCAAACCGGCATTCTTCAGCTGCTGGATGATGGCCATAAGCTCTCCAACTTGATCCTTATTGGAGTCGGGAGGAAGCTTAGTCCAAGAAACCGATACCAAGGGTCTCCGCCCGGTCAACACCGGGAGGCATGGCTCGAGGTTAGAGCAATAAAACCACTCCTGATGCCAGCCCTTGTTAGAAGACCAGAAGGGAATGGTGAAATAGGATTTCTTCAACCCGTCCCACAAATGGAAACCAGCACCCCCAACCAAATTGGGGACGTTCTTGTTCGGGAAGGGCTTGAGGAGAAAGAGGTGGCGGAAAAGGCTAAAATGCGGGCGGATGCCAATATAGGCTCGCAAAGATGCATAAAGACAGCAATTTGAAGAATGGAGTTGGGATTGAGATGGGTCAGCTCGATCCCGTAATAATGAAGAAGGCCACGAAAGAAGGCGCTGGAGGGTCAACTGAACCCGCGCCAGAAAAAAGACTCAAAGACGACGAACTCCTCAGGACGAGGGGTAGGGAAGGACTCACTCACCGTTAGGCAGGCCCCGATCAGCTCCAAAGGAGGAAGGAACCCGGCCGAAGCCATGGCGTCCAAACGCTCTCCGTCACAACTGAGACGGCCCAATCTTGTGGCGCGGGCGACATGTAGGGCCTGGTGGCGGCGGAGGATGCCATTCCAAAAACAGAGGAAGAAACGACGGACGTTGGGTCGAGAGGAGAACCCCAAGGAGTGCCACATCAAAGGCGGTAGCAGGAAGATGGAACCACATTAAATGTGTCGTGGGGGTGAAAGAGACCCGCCTACGGGCAGAAAAGGCGGGATTTCCTCCCTCGCAAAAGGGGCGATGCGGACCTAAAGGCGCATTTCTGTAACATCCCAAAATTTAGGTTTTCAAAAAATTTTGGTTTAGTTTAGCTTCCCAAAAATTTCTACTAATTTTCTCACTTTAATAAAGCCAAATCTAGTACTTTCTAAAGCTAAAATAATTTAATTTGATTATTCTAAACCTCAAATAAAATAAATTTTATTTTATTTGGGTTCCTTGTGCTTCAAGAAATTCTTCTGTAAGTTTTGAGATTTTTTGGAGCTCGTTTGCTATTTATTGGATTTATTCGGGATCGATTTGTATTAAGCTGTTTTATTGAAATTAATTAATTATTTGGAAAAGTTTATACAAAGTTTTTTTGCAAATATTTTATTTGAGTTCAAAATATCTCAAAATATTTCCTAGAATTTTTATAGAATTTTTCGGATATTTTCATTGCCTCAAATGATTTATTTGAAATTTTGGAATTGTTTTTATTGGAAAAATCCGAATTTCCTGGCCCTGCCACGTGTCGCCACCAGAATCGGCCATGTCACCCAGTCGGGGTCACGCACACCAAGTGCTCGATAAAATGCCTGTGAGACCCGTTTTTGCGTTTTTCTTGATTCTTTTTGACCTAGCCACCACCCTAACCTCATGTAGACCTCCCATGACCCTCTCCCATGCCCTCAACCTCAGATCAATCCTCCAAAACCTCCGGATGTCGCCCGACAATGGCCGAACTTTGGAGCACATCCCCCATCAGCTCGTCGACTCTTTTCGAGATCCGTCTTCGCCATGGTGAGCCATGATGTCCCATCTATATCCCCTCCAAATTTCAGCCAATTTGGCCAACGGAATCAAATGTTATGGCCGTTTCAATCTTGCATCTTGCCGAGGCCATATCTCCCTCAATTTTTCGAGTTTGACCGTAAAATTTTTTGTGTAGACTTCTGGTGATGTCCTATACATGATGCACATCCTGCCCCATGGTTTTGCCCTCTGGATTTTGTGCAAAAAATTCTTTTCTCCGATTAGACTGCGTTTCAGACAGCGACAATCATCCTCGCCCGTTCCCCACTGATCCAGAAGGTAAAACTCCAAGCCACCAGCATCACGGTGTTCCTCTTGGTCCCATCTAGCTCTCGGTCAAATTTTGTTAAGTTCCGATCATTATTATAGAAGTTATGGCCGTCTGAAGTTTGGATCCAAAACCCGTTAATCGGAAGTTTGTGATCAATCCAGCGCGTCACCGCAAAATCCGCCTATACCGTTGAGTTCGTCTCGTCGCGTTCTACGTGATGGACATTCCCCCTTTGCCATCCCATCCTCCAGATTTTTTTTTATATAATTAGGCCGTCTTTTGACGCCGGCTATTTGAGCTCGCTCCAGCCAAGTTGTCACGTCCGGTGGATCATCATGTACTATTTTGGTCCATCTTTAGAATTCTTTTGGTCTCCGTTTGCCGTCGGAGCCCGATTCCGGGCTAAAACCGTCGTCTTTCAACCTAGCCGTTGTTATCGGTTCGCGTCTCGGTGATCCATCCGTGGTAGCGCTTTATCGCGGTCATGTCATTGCACCGACGGCCAATATCTTATTTCATACGCATCTTGCCATCGCTTTGTGTTCGCCGTTAATGTTCCGTCGTTAACGCTCTGTCGTTAATGCTCCGCCGTTAACGTTTCGTCGTTAACGTTTCGCCATTAACGTTCATCCATTAACGTTTTGCCGTTATGTTTTCGTTATTAATGTTTCACCATTAACGTTCCGTCGTTAACGCTTCATCGTTAACGCTTGGCTCTCATCGCTTCGTTGTCATCGCATGCGTGCATTCATGCAAGAGCCCTAGTGCGATGTCCTCATCTATTCTATCATCATGATGTGAGTCTAGCCTCATCGTCGTATCATCTTCAAAGCCGAACCAAAACCCTAACCTAAGACCATTTCAATGAACTAAGTTCATTGTGAGCCGCGTTGTTATCATTGCAATCTTTCCCGTTGTTTCAATCGTGGTAAGATACTTGTCTTGTCTTATCCCTGAAAACCTAATCTACCATCGATCTGGAATCATTCGTGGACTTGGTTGATAGACCATTGGCCATGTGTCATGTCCTTGTACCCAGATCTAATCTATCAGTCTATCCCTCTTTTGTTTGACCGTGTTCCGTTCGGTCAACAAAAGTCAACCTTGAGAATCAGCTTAGTTCATTATGAACTAACGTATTGTCGGGACCCGAATTTGCAAATCCGGACCCTCTGTGTATTCAGCACTAGTCCAGGAACGTGCTAGTGCACACAGTCTCAACATTGGTAAATATCACAATCATACTCAACGAAATAATAAAGTACCTTTAATAGTTAACCAAACGGGTTGCTCGACCTTAGGATCAAGTTACAAATATACGCCTCGCAGGGCGAAACTTATTAAAAGAGAAATAACTGCAGCGGAAAATGAGATAACTTCGTGGCGCCATCCAGTATACCACAGGCAACTGACTGGGCTCGCTCCCTAGTTAGACGGTTCCTCTGGGAGCTCCTCCTCCAAAGCTGGTGTAGACTCTTCTTCAACTGGTGTTGTATTGCGACAAGGGTGAGTACTTGGTACTCAGCAAGTCATGCACAGAATGCAACTAATATACTACATGCATGGCTTATTACAAAGGAGTGGCTCAAGGTATATTTGCAGTAAAGAGCATTTAACAAGTATCGTAAGTAGATTCGAAAGTAGTAGAAACAAGTATAGAATCAATAACTTTTCCAGGAGTTAAATAAACATCTTTCCCGATTCTAATCCACATTTCCATCAACATCATTATTAAACCAACCCAACCTTTTCAAGACCAAGTTATTTTCAAGAAAGTCTAACCCTTAACTGTAATTCCCGAGCGATGTCCAATACCGCGGACACGGCTATTCGAATAGATTTTACACTCTGCAGAGGTTATGCACTTTACCCACAAGATACAGCCAAACACCACAAAGGCGAGTGTCTGTAACAGAGTCTTTCGAAAACTTCTAACAGTACAAGTGGTCCTCCCCGGTGGTTGCACACTAACCCTTCCCTTAGCGAAGGCGAAGTTTAGGCCAATCCACCGTTAGATGGGTACCTGGCCGCAGCCCCGATACGCTCCCCCGTACAACTACACAAAGGGTGTAGTTGACATCCTAAGGTCCCACAGGTACGCTATTAGCAACTTAGTCAACTAGGTCCGTCCCATTACGGACATGTGGTTGCACGCTAGACTTAGTTCAAAGGCTTGCAAGGTTAAGTCCTTAGGGTGACCAGGGCAAGACTACCCGAAGAACCAACACAATGTTCCCGGTGCCACAACTGGCCCACCCGATCATTCTTACCACATGCCCCGGTCAAAAACTATTTATCAAACCCCAGTTGATTAACGTGCACCACGTGCCATCAACATCACATGATACCTTTCCAAAACAGGTTCAATATATCATTAAGTCAATATTCACATTTGATTGTCCAAAAATCATGTCATGAGCACGTAGCAGGTCTAAGCAATATTCTACAAAGATCTAAATTCCCATGTTGGCAATTTAGTAATGTCAAACTATTTAATCATCAACAAGGGTGACAAGGGGTCATGGCACATATATAATTAACCAAGGTGTCATACAGCAATTTGGCACTTATCTAATTTCCCCATATTTAAATAAAGTATTTTCTAATTAAACTAGCATGCATTAGTTTAAATCGAATTAATTTGAAATTGGATCAACATGGTCAAAGCACAACTTGCTTTCAAAAAGTACTTGTTCTTGGTCCTGAGCTAGCTCCTGGGTCAACACTTCTCCTTCGAAGCCTTCGGGTACTTCAATGTCTACTCGTAAAGCGTGCAAATAGCAATAATTAAATGAAGAGTACACAAAAAGTGTCCAAACATTCAAATAAAGTTCACAAACAGAGAGAGCATAATTTTATAAATTTTTAGAAACTGGAATCGTCAAATTCGGAGTTCAAATGCAAAAGTTACAAGCATTTAAAGTTGTAAATAATCAATTAAATGGTATTACAGAGAACAACTTTAGTCCAAAAATTAAATAAAATTCATCATTAGGTAGATCTCAATTTTATACAAATTTAGAAATTTGAAACACTCAAATCGGAGTTAAAACGCAAAAGTTATAAGCGTTTGAAGTTTGAATCAAATTCTGAAATCAATATTTCGAATTAATAAATCATTTTCTTTTTCGGAAATCAATTATTGCGTCAGCATGACACATGGACCAATCGGGAGCCGCCACGTCGCCTCGGGCGCACGGTTTGGCTCGGTCCAGGGCTCCAATGTCTCACTGACAGGTGGGACCCATCGGGTGACGTCATCGCTGACGTCAGCGTGGCTTGGCCACAGCGCTGACAGGCAGGCCCCACCGGTGACGTCATGGGTGACGTCACCGCACGGCTGGGACAGCTGCGACCTCACGAAGAAAACTATCCTATTCATGATTTGGAGTTAGCCGCAGTTGTGCATGCGCTCAAAATATGGAGGCATTACCTGATCGGCAATAGATGTGAGATATATACCGATCATAAGAGCTTGAAGTATATCTTCACTCAGCCTGATCTCAACCTAAGGCAGAGAAGATGGTTGGAGTTAGTGAAAGATTATAATGTGGGAATTCATTATCACCCAGGGAAAGCAAACGTTGTTGCGGATGCGTTGAGCAGGAAAGCTCACTGCAACAATATGAGAGTGCAACACAGCCAACCAGCACTTCAGGAGGAATTTCGGCATCTTAACCTGGAAATAGTAAAGAAAGGGTGCCTTTACAGCTTGGAGGTGAAATCAACCCTTGAAGGTCAGATCCGAGAAGCTCAGCAGAGTGATAAGGGTATTGCGGATCTGAAAGAGGGTCTGAAGAAAGGAAAACACCCTGGATTTTCTGTAGATGACCAAGGTACTGTCTGGTTCGGGAAAAGGATAGTAGTCCCTAACCAAGAAGAAATCAAGAGTGTGGTCTTGAAAGAAGCACATGATTCAGTATATTCTATTCACCCGGGAGGCACCAAAATGTATGCTGAGTTGAAAGAGAAGTATTGGTGGTCCAATATGAAGAAAGAAGTCGCTGACTTCGTGGCACGTTGTGACGTGTGCCAGTTGGTTAAAGCAGAGCATCAGAGACCAGCCGGTCTTTTGCAGCCTTTGCAGGTGCCTGTATGGAAATGGGAAGAAATTGGAATGGATTTTATAACTGGATTACCCAAAACTAAGTCCGGTTATGATTCCATTTGGGTGATTGTGATGATTAACTAAGGTGGCTCATTTCATTCCTGTGAAGACAACTTATCTTTGGTGATAAGTTAGCGAGCTTTATATGGCCAAGATAGTATGTTTGCACGGTGTGCCCAAGAAGATTGTGTCCGATCAAGGTTCCCAGTTTACTTCCAGGTTTTGGCAGCAATTGCATGGAGTATTGGGCACAAATCTGAATTTCAAGATCGCTTACCATCCCTGCACCGATGGCCAGACGGAAAGAGTTAATCAGATCCTAGAGGACATGTTGAGAGCGTGTGCTCTGACATATAAAGGCTCGTGGGGTCAGAATTTACCTTATGCGGAATTTTCGTACAACAACAGTTATCAAGCCAGTCTGAAGATGGCACCGTTTGAAGCTTTGTATGGAAGAAAGTGCAGAACACCCCTATGTTGGGAGGAAACAGAAGGTGGTCAGATCATTGGACCTGATGTCCTAAAAGAGGCCGAAGAACAAGTCAAACAGATCCGAGAGAATCTGAAGACCGCGCAGTCAAGACAGAAGAGTTATGCTGATAATCGTCGAAGAGAGTTAAGTTTTGTGCCTGGTGATCATGTATACCTAAAGGTATCCCCTCTCAAAGGAATGAAGCGATTCCGAGTTAGTGGGAAGTTAGCGCCCCGCTACATCGGACCGTTTCCAGTGATTGCCAGAAAAGGAGAAGTAGCTTACAAATTGAAGTTGCCACCTCAGCTGTCAGGGGTGCACGATGTCTTTCATGTGTCTCAATTAAAGAAATGTCTCAGAGTTCCTGAGCATCAGATGCCATTGGAAAGAATGGAATTGAAAGAAGACCTGTCTTACCCAGAGTATCCAGTCAAGATTTTGGATGAGGCCGAGCGTCGAACTCGCAGCCGAGTGATCAAGTTTTGTAAAGTCCAGTGGAGCAATCATTCGGAGAAGGAAGCTACCTGGGAGCGGGAAGAAGATCTTCGAACAGAGTTTCCAGACCTCTTTCTTTCTTCTTCTGAATCTCGGGGACGAGATTCTCTCTAAGGGGGGTAGGTTTGTAACATCCTCATTTTGGCTTTCTGGATAAAAACCTAATTTAAATAAAGTAAATTCAAAAGTTGGAGTTTCTCTGGTGTTTATATTAACCTGGCATCCAATCCAACCCAAAATCGCGATTCAATTCCCTTCCGGTCGAAAAATCGGATTTTCCAGTCCCGCTGGTACCCGAAAATTTACCCGAGTCCAGAAATGCTCCAAAAATCTCCAAACCACTTCTAGAATGTTCCAAATATTCCTAAATGATTTTAGGAATTTATCCCCGAATTTTTGGACCTCCGCTCCTATTTTATCTCGCGCGGCTTTTGTTTAATACCCGCAATCCGCTCCGGAATATTAAATTCCACAAATTTCGTCCAAATTCAACCAAACCGATTCCATTGAGTTCCAAATATTCAAAAATGGCTCTAGGAATTTTTCCGGAATTTTTAGGCCATTTTTCCTAATTTTTCTCTAGGGCGGAATGTCTGCGTAAAAGAGGACCAATGAGGGAGTGACATGTGGCACATGAATAGTGTCATCTTCAACCTCTAGCCATGCATGGTGGGAGAGGAAGCTCCAAGCTCCATCAATGGCTACCTCTTCTTTAATTGCTCATAACTTCCTCCACGCAACTCCAATCGACGAACGGCCGGTTGCGTTGGATTCGGAGCGTCGCCCTCTTCACATTCCCCACCTCCTCGCCGAGAGCTCGCCGACCGCACGACGCCCAAAACCGAAACGGCCCTAATGGCTTTAATTGCTCATGGCTCGTCCGTTTCAACTCCAACCGGCGCCCCACCACCTCCATTCTCTCCCTATAAGAACCCTCTATCCGGTGGTGTACCCCTTTTTCCCCCTACTCCATCCATTTGGCCGTGAGATCGAGAAAACCGACGAGGTGTCTTTCTTTTCCAAGTTCTTCGTGTTCGTCGTCGTTTCTCCCTCTCCGGTGAGCCATTCATCATGCCACTTGGTTCCTTGTGACCGCGGATGAGTCTAGCATCTAACCCAATCGTTAATTTTAGGTTGCATCCATCGTTGGCGACAAATTTCGTGTTTTTCCAAGTTCGGCCGGAGCTCCGTTCGTCGTCAAATTCATCCATTCCGGTGAGTTTTGATCCAATTCGTTCATCCTAGATGTACCTTAGGTTGTTATCTATTGATTCCATGCTTTTGTTTGAATCAATTCCATGCAAAAATGGGTTCAAAATCGTTTTTGGAAACCTGTTCTTTTTCAATTTTGGGAGCTCTGTTTGGAGCTCCCATGGAGGAAGGCTTCGCCGTCTTGCCGTCGCCCGCCGCTGCCGTCGCCGCCGCCCGCCCGCCGCCGTCTTGCTGCCTCGCCGCCCGACCGCCCGCCCGCTGCCATGCCGCCGTCGCCCCCCACGGCGTCTCTCTCTCTCTCTCTCTCTCTCTCTCTCCCTCTTTCTTTTTCTCTCTCATGCATGGGAATCAGAGAAGCTTCTTGAGGAAGCCTTCTCCCTCTCTCTATGACGCGTGGGTCCCACCCGTAAGGATGACCCAGTCAAGGTCAACACGCAGTCAAAGTTTGACTCGGTCAAAACGGAATATTCCGGGAATATTCCCGGTTTTCAATTTATTCGGAATTCAAACTTCGGAAGCTCATAACTTTCTCATCCGAACTCCGATTGATCCCATTCAAATTCCTAAATTCATCTAAAATCAAGATCTACCTGCCAGTACTAATTTTATAATTTTTAGATTTTATTTATTTTCTTGTATTTATTTGTTGCCTCGTTTTGCGCGTAGTCGAGAGCGCCGACGTGACCGCCGACCCCGCCGCCGGATTTGCTGCGTGCGACGACTTTCCCGCGACAGAAGGCAAGTCCCTTTGACGCATTTTGATCCTACGTTTTCAAATGTGTTTAAATGCTTTATACACTTGCATGCTATGTTTAAAGTCGTATGTCAAATATAAGAGTTTAGCTAATCCCAATTGTGATTACCTCTCTTTGATATCGACAACCATATTACTTGTAACCCTAGGACATTGCTTATACCATGCTTATGATTATATGGTATCCCTTGATTGTAGTACGGTAGAATTGCTTAGGACCCTTTTCCGATAAAAACAACCCATGGGTGGGATTATTCAAAAATGATGATTTCAAATGTGATTTGAAAGCTATTATTATGATTATGGTACTATTTTCTAAAATAAAAGCAAAGGAAAAATGATTTCGACTTGGGCGGCATGGAAAGTCGGGTGGGAGCGGATCGAGTTTTGATCCTTTTGTGCAAGTACCGCCCCAAGTCATATAAGGACCGACGCTTATGATTGCCATTTTAAGCATAACCGTACTACCACATGTCTATAATGGTACGACCTAGCCAACTAATTTGTAGAAGCCTAGCTTAGACTCACCACTCGGTTGAATGTGAATGCCGGATGGAGGCAATGTTGTTTTTTTTTCACACGGCGCAAGAGGGGGCTTCTGTACTGGGCGGATGGAACCCTAACAATGTGAAACCTCAGCGGGTGGGTCTAGTTAGGTAGATACATTGTAACGGCTTTGTCACGATCTCTCTGCCGGCACACCAAAGGAAGTGTGTTAATAGCTTGGCATTAGGAGATGATCGTGTCTTGTGGGTAAAGTTGTACACCTCTGCAGAGTTAAAACTATTCGAATAGCCGTGCCTACGGTCATAGGCAAAGCAAGGAATGCTTTCATATTGGTAGATTTTGGTTTTGGTTTCGAAAACTGAAAAGTGTTTTGTTTTGGGGTTCGGGAGTGGTTAGAACTCTCGGATGTTATTTGGCGGATAGAGCCAACCAGGTGGAAAGAACCTGTGTTTGTATTTGACGGATGGAGTCACATGATCAACCTGGATATGTAAAATCTGGCGGTTAGAGCCTTCTATGTCGGTGATGGTGGATAGAACCTCACCACAATATTACATAATTTAATGATTAAAAAGAATTGCGAAAAGTTGCTTTGTGAAATGCTATTACCTAAGTATGGTTTAATAAAATTTGGCTTTATGCAAATGAACCCTACTAAGCTTCCTTTGGAAAGCCCACATAAGTATACTTTCCCAGACTTGCTGAGTACGTTTGTACTCACGTGCTACACCAATGTGGTCATCATCAGAGATTTACCAAGACGCAGTAGAGGAGGGCGAGTTCTACGCGGAGGAGGACGAGGAGGGCTGCCAGGAGGACTAGTCGCGTTTCTGGTCGTCGCCTGTGGCGTTTGGCGTCTGCCTGTTTCGCTTTTGTTTCCGCTGCTTTGTTTCCGGTCTTTGGACCGAGTATTGTAATAAGTGGCCATGTGGCCCGTACTTGAATATTTATATTGCAAGTTTCGTTTTGTCGGGCAAGGATGTATCACTGTGACTGTGTGTACTAGCTACTGATCTGGGACTAGTACGGAAATACACAGGAGATTCTGGATAGCCGATCCGGGGTCTCACAGCGGTGGTATCAGAGCCTGGATGACCGTAGGACGTGACCTAGTTAGCATGGCAAAGCCTTAAGGACTTATATTTTTATAAAAAATGTATTTACAAAAAGTTAAGCTCCTTTGCTTCTATCTCCCCTGTCTTAGTGTCTTACTCTTGTCTTGTCCTTTGTTAAACTTTGTTACTAATCCCACCTTGGTTTCAAAATTTGTAGATGCCAGTTACCACTACCTTTGCCGCTCAGTGGAGGCTTTGCGGAGTCATCGCGATGCTCCAGGAGTTGGGGTTTCCCCATCGCCCGGAGTATCGCTACCAGACGATGCCTGGTCTTGGCCAGGACATGTGGCGGGTCCGCTTGCTAGTCTTCACGAGGAGTCGAGTTCGCGACGAGGACCGGCCGTTTTACTTCACGGCCGAGAGACCGTTTCTGGCGGACGCGCTTCAGGACGCGGCCAGAAAGGCTATCCTCATGTTGGGGCATAGCTACCGCGATCGCTTGGGGGACTCCCCGTACCGTCTGTTTCCCCGCTTCCAGTTCGGGGTGAGGCACAGTCTGTTCCAGAGTTTGGCGCAGGAGGCTGATCCGACCGTGGTCCACTTGGGATCCCTCGTCCAGGCGCAGGATGAGGCCTACGTCCGGATGGCCGACGAGATGCAGAGGCAGCGTCGGGACCTGACGGCCGCGAGGGAGAGGATCCGGCAGCTCGAGGAGGAGAGGCAGGACGCCCCCCCACCGCCACCAGCCCCGGTTCCAGAGTACCCGCCGATCCGCGACATTCAGATGGACGCCTTTCGATCCGGCGTCATCGTGGTCTGAGGCTTCGATGCCGAGCGCCGTCAAGTCCGCCCGATCACCGTTGGTGTTCTTGACCGCGCCCGGAGGAGCGGGACCTGTGGCAGCTGCTACGCCTTCCCGCAGCAGGAGCGAGGAGGAGGAGGAGGATCCGTCTCCGCGTGGCGCTGCGAGTGACGAGAGTGACTAGTTGTCTAGCCTGAAGGACCTTTACTTTGTTTTGTTTTCGATTAGAACGATAAATAAGTGTTTGTTGGTCTGTATCGTGCCTTTAGGCAGTTGTGATACAGCCAGCCTCTGAACTACTTTGTTTTAATGGAAGTTCAGTTGGTTTTCCCTTCTGTCGTGTGCTTTTGGTGGTTGTGCTCTTGTTGTTGAGGATGCTGTTTAGTTCCCCGGTTCTTACTAGTGCTGTTCCCTCTTTCCTTGTGCTTGGCCGCCTTGTTGCAGATGGAGAACATGGGTCGTGGTCATGGTCGTGGACGTGGAGAACCCGGGTCGTGGTCGTGGCCGTGGAAGGCCCGCAGGCCGTGGTCGAGGCCGTGGACGCGCCCGAGGACCGGTGCATTTCCAGTAGGAAGAATTCGTGGAGCCACCGCAGCCACAAGGACAAGAGCAAGTTCAACCCCCGGCAGCTCAGCATGATCCGCCACCGCCCCCACCGCCAGCTCAGCCGCCGAATATGGAGCAGATGATGGCGATGCAGCTCCAGATTCTTCAGGCGTTAGCTCAGAACGTCCTGAACCAACCTCAAGCCGCTGCAGCACCGGCTCAAGCTCAACCTCCACCATCCAAGTTTGGGGAGTTCATGAGGACGCGACCCCCGACCTTTGCTGGATCAGGAGACCCGCTAGAGGCGGACGACTGGCTCAAGGAGATTGAGCGCAAGCTTCACTTGGCTCAGTGCGACGACATCGAGAGCGTGCATTTTGCCTCCTATCAGCTTAAAGGCACGGCGGCCAATTGGTGGGAGAATTATTGTGCCGCCCATGCCGACCCGCAAAACGTTCCGTGGGATGAGTTCGTGGAAAACTTCAGAGCCACCCATATCCCAAGGGGAGTCATGGAGATGAAGCGTCGCGAGTTTCATAGGCTTCAGCAGGGGAATTTGTCTGTCTCAGAGTACCTTAACCGGTTTACCCAGCTATCCCGCTACGCGGCCGCCGACGTCGCGACGGATGAGGCCAAGATCTGGCGCTTTATGGAGGGCATGGACCCAAATTTGAAGGTGCAGCTAGTGTCGGGCGACTTTCCGTCGTTCCAACACATGATCAACAAGGCGCTGATCCAAGAGGATGCGCAGCGTCAGTTGTTTGAGACGCGCAAGAGGAAGATGCTGTTCCAGAATCAGCGCGGTGCCAGCAGCTCCAGACCTCGTACCTTCCAAAGAAGAAGCCTCAAGAAAGCCAGCCACTTCAATGCACCTCGGACCCCAATGTCCGCCCCGCGTCCGACTGGACAAGCCCCTACCGGCAATGTAGGAGCTCAGACTCAGAAGAGCAACCCCGCGATGGCAGGAGTGCAGTGCTTCAACTGCAGGGAGATGGGGCACTACGCCAACAACTGCCCGCACAAGCGTCAGCCCATCACCCCAGTGAGGTTCAATCTGGGATCAACCCCAGCGCGGGCGCCAGCACAGGCTCAAGGAAGAGGAACGCCGCCGACCCCGCGCACGCCGAGGACAGCTGGAAGAGGTCGCGTGAACCACATCACGGCGGAAGAGGCTCAAGATGCGCCAGACGTGGTTTACGGTACGTTCGTTGTCAACTCAGTACCTGCTTCAGTTCTGTTTGATTCTGGTGCAACTCATTCATTTATTTCGGAGTACTTGGTTAAAAAGCATAACTGGAATACAACACAGTTAAGAAACCCTTTGTTAGTGCAATCCCTTGGAAAAGAACTAAGAACAACTGTTGTTTGCCCAAAAGTGGATATAGTAATAAAGGGGGTAAAGTTCCTAGCGAACTTAATATTATTGGATACTAAGGGTATAGAAGTGATCCTTGGAATGGATTGGTTAACCAAGTACAAGGGTCGATAGATCGTGCCAAGAGAGTCGTCTCTCTTACCACGAGGGATTAGAGTGGAATTCTTATCTAATCTTTCCTCTAAGGGGGGTAGCACCTTAAACCGTTTGAAAGGTACCCCATTGGAAAAGGTCCCGATAGTCAAGGAGTACCCAGATGTCTTCCCGGATGATTTGCCGGGTATGCCACCGGATCGAGATGTGGAATTCGTGATTGAGCTAGTACCGGGTACCGCTCCAATCTCGAAAAGACCTTACCGACTGCCGTCCAATGAGTTGGTTGAGATGAAAAAGCAGATTGAAGAATTGCAAGAGAAAGGATTCATCAGGCCTAGCTCGTCGCCGTGGGGATCGCCAGTGATCTTCGTCTCGAAGAAAGATGGTAGTCTAAGGATGTGCATAGACTACAGGTCGTTGAATGAGGTCACAATTAAAAACAAGTATCCGTTGCCTCGGATAGATGATCTGTTTGATCAGTTGAAGGGAGCTCAAGTCTTCTCCAAGATAGATTTGAGATCGGGATATCATCAGTTGAAGATAAGAAAGGAAGATATACCCAAAACAGCCTTCACCACCCGATATGGACTGTACGAGTTCACAGTCATGTCTTTTGGTTTGACCAATGCTCCTTCTTATTTCATGAATCTGATGAATAAGGTATTTATGGAGTATTTAGACAAGTTCGTCGTAGTCTTTATCGACGACATTCTTGTCTATTCGAAGAGCAGAAAAGAGCATGAGGATCATCTGCGGATAGTATTGGAGACGTTAAGGGAGCATCAGTTGTATGCTAAGTTTAGTAAGTGTGACTTCTGGTTGAAGGAAGTATCTTTCCTGGGTCATATCATTTCCGCTGCAGGAGTAGCAGTAGATCCAGCGAAAGTGAGAGATGTGTTGGAGTGGCAACAACCCAAGTCAGTCCCGGAGATCCGAAGTTTTCTTGGGTTAGCTGGTTATTATCGGAGATTCATTGAAGGTTTCTCGAAGATAGCCAGACCTCTTACCCAACTTCTGAAAAAGGAAAAGAAGTTTGAATGGACAAAAATGTGTGAACAAAGTTTTCAGGAGTTGAAAAAGAGATTAACTTCAGCCCCAGTGCTAGTTCTGCCAGATGTTTATAAGGATTTTGAAGTGTATTGTGATGCTTCGAAACAAGGACTTGGATGTGTTTTGATGCAAGAAGGACGGGTTATAGCCTATGCTTCAAGACAGCTGCGACCTCACGAAGAAAACTATCCTATTCATGATTTGGAGTTAGCCGCAGTTGTGCATGCGCTCAAAATATGGAGGCATTACCTGATCGGCAATAGATGTGAGATATATACCGATCATAAGAGCTTGAAGTATATCTTCACTCAGCCTGATCTCAACCTAAGGCAGAGAAGATGGTTGGAGTTAGTGAAAGATTATAATGTGGGAATTCATTATCACCCAGGGAAAGCAAACGTTGTTGCGGATGCGTTGAGCAGGAAAGCTCACTGCAACAATATGAGAGTGCAACACAGCCAACCAGCACTTCAGGAGGAATTTCGGCATCTTAACCTGGAAATAGTAAAGAAAGGGTGCCTTTACAGCTTGGAGGTGAAATCAACCCTTGAAGGTCAGATCCGAGAAGCTCAGCAGAGTGATAAGGGTATTGCGGATCTGAAAGAGGGTCTGAAGAAAGGAAAACACCCTGGATTTTCTGTAGATGACCAAGGTCTTTGCCTGCAGTTCGGGAAAAGGATAGTAGTCCCTAACCAAGAAGAAATCAAGAGTGTGGTCTTGAAAGAAGCACATGATTCAGTATATTCTATTCACCCGGGAGGCACCAAAATGTATGCTGAGTTGAAAGAGAAGTATTGGTGGTCCAATATGAAGAAAGAAGTCGCTGACTTCGTGGCACGTTGTGACGTGTGCCAGTTGGTTAAAGCAGAGCATCAGAGACCAGCCGGTCTTTTGCAGCCTTTGCAGGTGCCTGTATGGAAATGGGAAGAAATTGGAATGGATTTTATAACTGGATTACCCAAAACTAAGTCCGGTTATGATTCCATTTGGGTGATTGTGGACAGATTAACTAAGGTGGCTCATTTCATTCCTGTGAAGACAACTTATGCTGGTGATAAGTTAGCAGAGCTTTATATGGCCAAGATAGTATGTTTGCACGGTGTGCCCAAGAAGATTGTGTCCGATCGAGGTTCCCAGTTTACTTCCAGGTTTTGGCAGCAATTGCATGGAGTATTGGGCACAAATCTGAATTTCAGTACAGCTTACCATCCCCAGACCGATGGCCAGACGGAAAGAGTTAATCAGATCCTAGAGGACATGTTGAGAGCGTGTGCTCTGACATATAAAGGCTCGTGGGGTCAGAATTTACCTTATGCGGAATTTTCGTACAACAACAGTTATCAAGCCAGTCTGAAGATGGCACCGTTTGAAGCTTTGTATGGAAGAAAGTGCAGAACACCCCTATGTTGGGAGGAAACAGAAGGTGGTCAGATCATTGGACCTGATGTCCTAAAAGAGGCCGAAGAACAAGTCAAACAGATCCGAGAGAATCTGAAGACCGCGCAGTCAAGACAGAAGAGTTATGCTGATAATCGTCGAAGAGAGTTAAGTTTTGTGCCTGGTGATCATGTATACCTAAAGGTATCCCCTCTCAAAGGAATGAAGCGATTCCGAGTTAGTGGGAAGTTAGCGCCCCGCTACATCGGACCGTTTCCAGTGATTGCCAGAAAAGGAGAAGTAGCTTACAAATTGAAGTTGCCACCTCAGCTGTCAGGGGTGCACGATGTCTTTCATGTGTCTCAATTAAAGAAATGTCTCAGAGTTCCTGAGCATCAGATGCCATTGGAAAGAATGGAATTGAAAGAAGACCTGTCTTATCCAGAGTATCCAGTCAAGATTTTGGATGAGGCCGAGCGTCGAACTCGCAGCCGAGTGATCAAGTTTTGTAAAGTCCAGTGGAGCAATCATTCGGAGAAGGAAGCTACCTGGGAGCGGGAAGAAGATCTTCGAACAGAGTTTCCAGACCTCTTTCTTTCTTCTTCTGAATCTCGGGGACGAGATTCTCTCTAAGGGGGGTAGGTTTGTAACATCCTCATTTTGGCTTTCTGGATAAAAACCTAATTTAAATAAAGTAAATTCAAAAGTTGGAGTTTCTCTGGTGTTTATATTAACCTGGCATCCAATCCAACCCAAAATCGCGATTCAATTCCCTTCCGGTCGAAAAATCGGATTTTCCAGTCCCGCCGGTACCCGAAAATTTACCCGAGTCCAGAAATGCTCCAAAAATCTCCAAACCACTTCTAGAATGTTCCAAATATTCCTAAATGATTTTAGGAATTTATCCCCGAATTTTTGGACCTCCGCTCCTATTTTATCTCGCGCGGCTTTTGTTTAATACCCGCAATCCGCTCCGGAATATTAAATTCCACAAATTTCGTCCAAATTCAACCAAACCGATTCCATTGAGTTCCAAATATTCAAAAATGGCTCTAGGAATTTTTCCGGAATTTTTAGGCCATTTTTCCTAATTTTTCTCTAGGGCGGAATGTCTGCGTAAAAGAGGACCAATGAGGGAGTGACATGTGGCACATGAATAGTGTCATCTTCAACCTCTAGCCATGCATGGTGGGAGAGGAAGCTCCAAGCTCCATCAATGGCTACCTCTTCTTTAATTGCTCATAACTTCCTCCACGCAACTCCAATCGACGAACGGCCGGTTGCGTTGGATTCGGAGCGTCGCCCTCTTCGCATTCCCCACCTCCCCTCGCCGGAGAGCTCGCCGGAATTCGCACGGACGCCCAAAAACCGAAAACGGCCCTAATGGCTTTAATTGCTCATGGCTCGTCCGTTTCAACTCCAACCGGCGCCCCACCACCTCCATTCTCTCCCTATAAGAACCCTCTATCCGGTGGTGTACCCCTTTTTCCCCCTACTCCATCCATTTGGCCGTGAGATCGAGAAAACCGACGAGGTGTCTTTCTTTTCCAAGTTCTTCGTGTTCGTCGTCGTTTCTCCCTCTCCGGTGAGCCATTCATCATGCCACTTGGTTCCTTGTGACCGTGGATGAGTCTAGCATCTAACCCAATCGTTAATTTTAGGTTGCATCCATCGTTGGCGACAAATTTCGTGTTTTTCCAAGTTCGGCCGGAGCTCCGTTCGTCGTCAAATTCATCCATTCCGGTGAGTTTTGATCCAATTCGTTCATCCTAGATGTACCTTAGGTTGTTATCTATTGATTCCATGCTTTTGTTTGAATCAATTCCATGCAAAAATGGGTTCAAAAATCGTTTTTTTGGAAAACCGGGTTCTTTTTCAATTTTTGGGGAGCTCTCTGTTTTGGAGCTCCCATGGAGAGGCTTCGCCGCCCGTCTTGGCCGGCAACCCGGCGCTTCGCCGTCTTGCCCACGTCGCCGGCCGCTCGTCGCCTTGCCGCCCCGCCCGTCTGTACCTCGCCACCGCCGCCCATGCCATGCCGTAGCCGCCGCCGCCGCCGTCGCCCCCACTGTAATATCCCGAGTATTTCTATACTCAAGCCACTGTACATTTGTACTCAAACGCTGTTCAATAATACACTGTGCTTGTGTATTTTCGTGTCTTGAGTGAACATACTTGCTTGGGATCAGAAAGAACCCTTCAACTTAAGTAATTTCGCTCATAAGTAAATTCGAATTAGGTTTGGCAAGTGCTGTGACCCTATTAACTTCCAAAATACTTTGGGTCAATTAGTAATCAACCCTTGAAGCGTTAGCAGTCAATGCCCAAGTTCAAAAGTTCTGGGATGTCCGAGTATCCGGATCCAACCGGAATGTCGGACAAAGTCCGAGTGTCCGGATTGGGCTGGCCGAAGCGGTCCAACCGAGTGTCCGACCAATGTCCGGAGTGTCCGGGTTAGTGTTATCAAGACCCCAACCCGAGTCTCGGGTTGAGTCCGAGAGTCCGTATTGGCGTGGGGTTTTGTATAAAGGTCCCATTTCGTGGCTCCCTTCCATTCTTTCTTCTTCTACTTTGGTTTCCCCACTTCCTTGGTGTTCTCTCCACCACCCCGAGCTCCTCTCCAATGAGCCACCCGGCAGTGACCCTCCCCGGTGACTCCTCCATCTCGGTGTGCTCCTCCCCAAGCCGTCATTCCCCATCCTCCACCCGGCGTTGCTCCTCCTCCATCTTCCTTGGAGGTAAGCTTTTCTCTTAGGGTTTGATTCGCGGGATTCTTGGGTTCTAGAGTCGTTCATGGTGGGATTAGGACTTAGGTTTTGATTTGGGAGGCTAGGGTTGAACTTGGATTCTAGGGTTTTGGGTGTAGTGGTTCTAGGGTTGAAAATGGGATTTGGATTAGTGAATGTGGTATGCTAGAGTGGTAGATCGGGTAGTAGTAATGTCGATTTAAGAAGTTGTTGGTGTGAGTTAGAGGTTTGGCGGGTTAGCGGCGTTTTCTCGTAGAATCGGCTAGTTCGAACTCCTTCCGGTTCGCTAGGTGTACGAAAGTCGTAGATCGGGTCGCGGTGAAGTTGTAGGAAGTGGTAAGGTCTCCGTCTCCTCGTCGAGTTGGACCACACGCCCTAGGACCGGAGTATCCGGACGAAAGCGGTCCGAGTGTCCGCCTATCCGATCGTCCGGATGCAAAACCCGACCGTCCGGGTTAGGCTGTTTCGTCTGGCCGTGTTGTGTTGTCCGAAAGTCGCCGTTTCTTCAGGGTTTCTTGGTTGTACTTCATTCTTGTGTATTGCATGCACTTCATGGTGCATTTAAAACTTTCTTTTGCTAAGTTGTATTTCTTTCATCGCTGCTTTTGTTGCTTTGACCGATTACAGGCAACCGAGTCGGGCATCGCCTCGAACAACCCGAGCAACATCCCCAACAACACCCAACTGCAACAACAAGGCAAGCACCTCCGTTGAACATCTTGACACCTATAATTCACGATGTCTACTTTGATTTCTCAAACCATATGCATTGTTTATATTCAAGAAATTGCTAGTTTGTGGGAATGGTAGATATACCCTGATTTGGTGGTTTCCCTCAATTTAATTCCCTGAGATCATTGATAACCTTAGTAGGGTTAGACAATTTAATAAAATGTCACTTGGGTATAAACGATTTAGTAATTGCATACGCTTAGACACTGCAATAGAGGTGAGCAAAGTCAGTCCTTACCAAATGCTCAAAATTATGATAAATGTAATTGGTTTTGGAAAAGTTTTGGAAATGTGAATCGTAAAGGTATATTGATAAAAATGTGAAGTGTCTAGTTGGTAATTAGACTTGGCGGGAGGTATAATATGTGCTAGTTAAACATGGTGGCGATTGGTTGGCGAGTTAAGTGGAGTTCCCCGCTTGAGTCACTAGGCAAAAATATAAGGACCGAACTTGTGACGGTTTTTGAATTGAACACCGTGCAACCGCGCAATGCCGGGATGGGGCGGCCTATTCTAGTACTTGAAGTGTGAGGGGATAGCCATGCCTGTTGGTAGGCCGAAGAGTGGACCTTTTCCTGTGTTGAGCAATCCAAGCGCGGTGTGTGTGTCCTCACGACCCGCCGTATGCGCCTTCGTGTGTGCGCTTGTACTTTTGCAGCAGGGAATCGCTCCAGTTCATGTTTGTTGATACAACGGTGTACGCCTTGCTATGGGGTAATGCCGCGGCCAACAATTCGCCGTCGTCACGATGAGTATTCCGTGGCCGCCTGAGTGGTGGTTGGCCTCTTATCGCCATAGTAGTGGATTTGTCGTCACCGGTGCTGGGGTGTGGCTATAACCTCAACGATGGGAAAGAATAGATCATTCTTGTATATCGGATACCTCGTGTATCGCGTGTACCCTGGATGACAGTGATGCAAGTCTGAGTTGTGTTTGGGTAAAGTGCGCAAACTCTGCAGAGTATCAAATAATTCTAATCGATTAGCCGTGCTCACGGTTATGAGCAATCTTCTCTAATCATATCAAGTATAGAGATTTGGTTTGGTTTTGAAAATGAAAATCTATTTCGGAGTCGGTATAAAGTATGTGGTGGAATGGTACTTGATGGAATTGTGGATATGTGTATATGATTCTCGATGGGATTATGAGTATGTATGGATGTCGATTCGTATCCCGGGCTAAGTACTCATGGATGGTGGCAAAGTGGAGCTCGATTGTTACGATATCAGTAAATATGTTTTATTCAAACTGCTGTCTTTCAAATTAAGTATTACTTTTCGATGAACTATTTTAAATCCAAATTTTCGCAATTAACCCAAAGGTAGAAGCTTTATCCTGTTGAATCAGCCTGCATTTATTTATATTTCCATACACTAAAGTCTTGCGAGTACATACGTGTACTCACCGTTGTCGCTAACCCTTTTTTCCACAGAGGAAGGTAATGATGATGTCCTGATGATGGCGAGCCCCTTTTCTCGCGAGTGTTGCGGCCAGAGTCCCTCCCTCCGATCAAGCTTTGTGGGGTGGTCAAAGCCAGTGCGCTGGTTGTCTTTCTTTTGTTTCATTGCCGCTTTACTTCTTTTGGTTTCGTAATACTCTTGTTCAAGGTTTACACCCGATTATGTAAATTATCGTAGTTTATCCTTCCGTGCCTTGGTACTCGTGTTGTTGGTACGCGATACTGGGCTACTGATCCAGGGATCCAGTATCAGATGCGTACAGGCACCGGGTCCGAAGCTAAGGGTTCGATCCCGTCGATCGAATTTTTAGGTTCAGATCTTCGGTGTCGAGGCTTCCTGTTGCTATACGGTGCTATACGCTACAGTAGACGGCGTACAGTACGGTATAGGAAGAGGGGGTCCCCACAGCGTTGGTATCAGAGCCATTGACTGCAGGAGGACTTAGTTAGCCTGGACGTTAGACTTAGGGACAGATTTTTCTTCTCAAAATTTATTTTGAAGTACAAAACTCTATTTTCAAAGTGTAGAATGCTATTCTTGTCCATTCTATAGCTTTTCGCTTATCTACTCTTCAAAATGAATCTGATCTTAATCCAAATTTCAAAATTTGTTTCCTTCTTCTATCTTGTTCAAAAGGATTAAGAGGAATGCGGTTTTAGCTAAGAATGGGTTAAGGATAGATGTTTGTGGTTGTAATTAGGGGTTATTTGTCGCTTTCCTGAGTTGGTTTTTGAATTGGTTCTTATGCTTCTTTGAATGAATGCTTGTAGTGTGTTTGTGTTTATGAGTGCATCCTTTGGGATCAATCATTCTCGCACTTGATTTGCACGCTAGTTGACTCAACTGTGCATTTCAGATGCCTCCCCGAAGAGAATAGTCGTGGCGCTTTCCAAAGGTGATGATGCCGGGAGCGTGGCAAAGGCGATGGGAGCGGGGCCCAACAGCCATGGTCCCTACCGTGGGTCACCGGGTTCGGCCTCGGCTACATGCCCAGAGTGAGGAGCTCCCTCCACCTCCTCCTCGCTCCCGATATGGCTGCACTCATGTTGCGGCAGACTCACCATGGAGCTGATGGTCCAGCTGTCCAGGGCAGCAAGAATACCAAGAAGAAGCTAGCCTTCGGTTGTCGGAGTTCCAGCGAACTCGACCGCCGAGCTTTTCTTCAGCTACAGATCCGATGGAGGCAGAGGATTGGCTTAGCGACATGGAGGGGAAGTTGGAGTTAGTCGGTTGCGCCGATGCGGAGAAGGTTCAGTACACCGCCTACTACCTCCAGGGACCAGCAGCTTCGTGGTGGAGCAGCCTTCAGTGGTCGTTTCGCCCTGCAGATCAGTCACCACATGGGCAGAGTTCAAGACCGCCTTCGCTCCTTCCATGTTCCAAATGGCTTGATCGAGATCAAGAAGCGGGAGTTCTACGACCTTCGCCAGGGTCTATGGCGTTGATGGACTACCTCCACCGCTTCAACCATTTGTCACGCTATGTTGCTGATGAGGTGACCACTGAGGCTAGGAGAGTGACATTGTTCAAGGAGCACCTCACCGAGGAGATCCGTTTCCAGCTCTCCGGCCATGACATTCCTAGCCTGCAGGTCTTGGTGGGCAAGGCCATTAGCATTGAGGATGGCGCCAAGGCGCTTATGGAGAGCCGCAAGCGCAAGTGGGCAGCTCAGCGGCCGGGCCACGCGGGACCTTCCAGACTCGCACCTTCACTCGGCCTGCTTCCACCTTGGCGCCCGCCATTCAGAGGTCTCAGGGCTTACCTCCTCGCCCTGCCCAGAGTTCGGTGCAGTCACCTAGCCGCCCAGTACAGCAGTTGGGGTCCCAGAATCCATTTGGCCATATCACTTGCTTCTCCTGCGGCCAGAAGGGCCACTTCGCCGCTGCTCGTCCGAGCGGCAGCAGAAATGACAGCTCGAGGTGCACCGGCCGTCCCAGTGGTCGGCCTGTGGGCGTGGGAGTGGGCAGACGCCTGCCTCCGTGCGGCTTCAGCTCGGGCCATGGTCACTGAATGTAGCCACCGCAGAGGAGGCGGCAGCAGCCTCAGATGTGGTGTTGGGTACGTTATCTGCTCATTCCGCACTCCGCCTTAGTATTATTTGACTCGAGCGTCGCATTCCTTTATTTCTTCACAGCTTTGTTGTTCAAAGATGAGGTCTGTTCTTTGTACCTCGAGAAGTACTTGTTGATCCGCTCGCCTGGATCCGCTTGATCGCCGAGCTTGTGAGTCCAGGGGTTAGAATTGAGATCAATGGGGTAGAATTTCGGGTGATCTTATCAACATTGAGACGTCAGGTCTTGATGTGATTCTCGGTATGGATCGGCTGTCCAAGCATCGAGGGCATATTGATTGTGCCAGGAGATCCGCTTTCATTAGTCAACCCCGATGGCATTGCTGTTACCTTTTCTTCTGCTCCAAAGAAGGCGCAGCCTTTGCTCGCTGCTCTTCGCTCCGGGACCACCAGTACCGGTGGTGTGTGAGTACCCTGATGTGTTCCTCGATGAGCTGCCAGGTTTGCCACCGATCGTGATTTGGAGTTCATCATCGATCTCTTACCTGGCACTTCTCCAATTTCTAAGCGTCAGACAGATGCCTGCTGATGAGCTGATCGAGTTGAAGATTCAGCTCAAGGAGCAGTTAGAGAAGGGGTTCATTCGTCCCAGTTCTTCTCCCTGGGGCAGCCCAGTTCTGTTTGTGAAGAAGAAAGACGGCACTCTTCGCATGTGCGTTGATTACCGGTCGTTGAATGAGGTCACCGTCAAGAACAAGTATCCTCTCCTCGGATCGATGATTTGTTTGACCAATTAGGCGGAGCTCGAGTTTTCTCCAAAATAGACTTGAGATCCGGCTATTTTCAGCTCAAGATCCGTCCGGAGGATATCGTGAAGACCGCATTCACCACTCGCTACGGTCTGTACGAGTACACAGTTGTTTCGTTTGGCCTCACCAATGCACCAGCCACCTTCATGAATCTGATGAACAAAGTCTTCATGGAGTTCCTTGATAGATTTGTGGTGGTGTTCATTGATGACATCCTCATATACTCTAAGGATGATGATGAGCACGCACTTCACTTGCATATGGTGCTTAGCAAGCTTCGCGAGCATCAGTTGTATGCCAAGTTCAAGTAAGTGCGAAGTTCGCTCAAGCAAGTGGAGTTTCTGGGGCATGTCCTGTCAGAAGGTGGGGTAGCAGTTGATCCACGCAAGGTACAAGACGTACTCAATTGGGAGCAGCCCCGCAATGTCCCTGAGATTCGGAGTTTTCTCGGTCTTGCCGGATACTATCGCCGGTTTATCGAGAATTTCTCCAAAATTTCTAAACCATTGTCAGCGCTACTCAAGAAGGAGAAGAAATATGAGTGGTCGCCTGATTGTGAGTCCAGTTTCCAAGAGCTGAAGAATAGACTCACCACTGCACCAGTGTTGGTCCTTCCTGACATTCACAAGAACTTCGATGTCTATTGTGATGCATCCCGTCTTGGACTTGGTTGTGTGTTGATGCAGGAGGGCAAAGTGGTTGCTTATGCTTCTCGACAGCTAAAGCCTCATGAAGCCAATTACCCGACGCATGATTTGGAGCTTGCAGCTGTTGTTCATGCTCTCAAGCTGTGGCGACATTATCTCATAGGAAACAGATGTGAGATCTACACCGACCACAAAAGCTTAAAGTACTTCTTTTCGCAGCCAGATCTGAATTTGAGACAGCGTCGATGGCTAGAGCTGATCAAAGACTATGATTTGGGTATTCATTACCATCCTGGCAAGGCGAATGTGGTTGCAGATGCCCTCAGTCGCAAGCTGCACACAGTGAATGCCTTGGGTGTCATTGGCCAGTCTCAGCTGGTTGAAGAGTTTCAGAAGCTCAATCTAGAAGTGGTTGAGTATGGTTACGTTTCTGCTTTAGCCGTACAACCCACTCTAGAGTCTCGCATTCAGCAGCTCAACTACAAGATGATGTTGTGATTGAGATTAGACGCCAGCTTGATCAAAATGGCGCATCTCCGTGTTTTTCTGTGAAGTCCAATGGGCTGATCTTGCATGGGCAGCAGTGTATGTCCTCGATAATGTTGAGATCAAGGGGTTGATCCTGTCGAAGCTCATGATACTCCTCTCTCTGTCCATCCCTGGCAGCACCAAGATGTACCAGACCTTCGCAGCAATTACGGTGGCCAGGTATGAAGAAGGAGATCGCGGCTCATGTGGCGCATTGTGATGTGTGCTGCGTGTCAAGGCTGAACATCAAAGGCCACCGGATTACTTCAGCCATTGCAGATCCTCGAGTGGAAGTGGGAAGAGATTGGGATGGATTTCATTACCGGTCTACCAAGGTCCTCCACCGGTCCACGACTCTATTTGGGTGATCATTGACCGTCGACCAAGGTAGCTCATTTCATTCCAGTTCATACCACCTATTCTCGAGCCAAGCTAGCGGAACTCTATTTGCGAGAATATTGTTCGGCTCCATGGAGTTCCAAAAGTCATAATCTCCGACCGTGGTTCAAGCTTCACCTCCAGTTTTGGGAGAGTTTGCAGTCCATTCTTGGCACTAAGCTATCCTTCAAGATGCTGACTTACCATCCCCAATCGCGAATGACGGAAAGGGCAAACCAAATCCTTGAAGACATGCTAAGGGCTTGTGTCTTTGTGCTGACAAAGAAGTCGTGGGAGAAATGCTTGCCATTTGGAGTTCTCCTACAACAACAGTCATCAAGTCGGTCTTGAGATGTCGCCTTCGAGGCTCTTTATGGCAAGAAGTGCGTAACACCACTTTGTTTTGGTCCGAGGTTGGTGAGAGGCAATTCTTCTGCCAGCCATGATTGAAGAGGCTGAAAGGCAAGTTAGCTTGATTCGAGACCGGCTGAGAGAAGCTCAGTCTCGTCAGAAGAGCTATGCTGATCGTCGACGCCGCGAGTTGAGTTTTGAGGTGGGTGACTTTGTTTATCTCAAGGTCTCACCACTCCGCGGTACTCGCAGATTTCAAGTCCGCGGAAGCTAGCCCCGCGATACATCGGTCCGTTCCGGATTTTTGAGAAGGTTGGTGTTGTGGCTTATCGGCTTGAGCTACCGCCACATCTTTCTGACATTCACGATGTGTTCCACGTGTCCCAATTGAAGAAGAGTCTACGGGTTCCATCGGAAGTTACCCAATTGGACCATCTTGATTTGCGCTGATCTTTCGTGACGAGAGTATCCATCCAGTATTCTCGAGACAAAAGGCGTCACACTCGCAAATGTTATCAAGATGCTCAAGGTCCGTGGAGCAACCATTCGTAAGATGAAGCCACGTGGGAGCGTGAAGACCATATTCAGGCAGAATACCCGAATTTCTTCGAGAGAATTAGCAATCTCGAGGACGAGATTTTTGTAAGGGGGTAGATCAGTAATATCCTGAGTATTTCTATACTCAAGCCACTGTACATTTGTACTCAAACGCTGTTCAATAATACACGTGCTTGTGTATTTTCGTGTCTTGAGTGAACATACTTGCTTGGGATCGAAAGAACCCTTCAACTTAAGTAATTTCGCTCATAAGTAAATTCGAATTAGGTTGGGCAAGTGCCTGTGACCCTATTAACTTCCAAAATACTTTGGGACAATTAGTAATCAACCCCAGGCGTTAGCCGTCAAGGCCCAAGTTCAAAAGTTACGGGATGTCCGGAGTATCCGGATCCAACCGGAATGTCCGACAAAGTCCGAGTGTCCGGATTGGGCTGGCCGAAGGTCCAACCCGAGTGTCCGGACCAATGTCCGAGTGTCCGGTTAGTGTTATCAAGACCCCAACCCGAGTCTCCGGTTGAGTCCTGAGAGTCCGGTATTGGCGTGGGGTTTTGTATAAAGGTCCCATTTCGTGGCTCCCTTCCATTCTTTCTTCTTCTACTTTGGTTTCCCCACTTCCTTGGTGTTCTCTCCACCACCCCGAGCTCCTCTCCAATGAGCCACCGGCCGGTGACCCTCCCCTGACTCCTCCATCTCGGTGTGCTCCTCCCCAAGCCGTCATTCCCCATCCTCCACCCGGCGTTGCTCCTCCTCCATCTTCCTTGGAGGTAAGCTTTTCTCTTAGGGTTTGATTCATGGATTCTTGGGTTCTAGAGTCGTTCATGGTGGGATTAGGACTTAGGTTTGGATTTGGGAGGCTAGGGTTGAACTTGGATTCTAGGGTTTTGGGTGTAGTGGTTCTAGGGTTGAAAATGGGATTTGGATTAGTGAATGTGGTATGCTAGAGTGGTAGATCGGGTAGTAGTAATGTCGATTTAAGAAGTTGTTGGTGTGAGTTAGAGGTTTGGCGGGTTAGCGGCGTTTTCGTAGAATCGGCTAGTTCGAACTCCTTCCGGTTCGCTAGGTGTACGAAAGTCGTAGATCGGGTCGCGGTGAAGTTGTAGGAAGTGGTAAGGTCTCCGTCTCCTCGTCGAGTTGGACCACACGCCCTAGGACCGGAGTATCCGGACGAAACGGTCCGGAGTGTCCGGCCTATCCGGACTGTCCGGATGCAAAACCCGACCGTCCGGTTAAATGATCTGTCCGGCCGTGTTGTGTTGTCCGAGTCGTCGTTTCTTCAGGGTTTCTTGGTTGTACTTCATTCTTGTGTATTGCATGCACTTCATGGTGCATTTAAAACTTTCTTTTGCTAAGTTGTATTTCTTTCGCTGCTTTTGTTGCTTTGACCGATTAGAGGCTAGCGAGTCGGGCTTCGCCTCGAACAACCCGAGCATCATCCCGGACATCACCGAAGTGCAACAACAAGGCAAGCACCTCCTTTGACCATCTTGAAACCTATATTCACGATGTCTACTTTGATTTCTCAAACCATATGCATTGTTTATATTCAGTAAATTGCTAGTTTGTGGGAATGGTAGATATACCCTGATTTGGTGGTTTCCCTCAATTTAATTCCCTGAGATCATTGATAACCTTAGTAGGGTTAGACAATTTAATAAAATGTCACTTGGGTATAAACGATTTAGTAATTGCATACGCTTAGACACTGCAATAGAGGTGAGCAAAGTCAGACTTACCAAATGCTCAAAATTATGATAAATGTAATTGGTTTTGGAAAAGTTTTGGAAATGTGAATCGTAAAGGTATATTGATAAAAATGTGAAGTGTCTAGTTGGTAATTAGACTTGGCGGGAGGTATAATATGTGCTAGTTAAACATGGTGGCGATTGGTTGGCGAGTTAAGTGGAGTTCCCCGCTTGAGTCACTAGGCAAAAATATAAGGACCGAACTTGTGACGGTTTTTGAATTGAACACCGTGCAACCGCGCAATGCTGGGATGGGGCAGCCTATTCTAGTACTTGAAGTGTGAGGGGATAGCCATGCCTGTTGGTAGGCCAAGAGTGGACCTTTTCCACTGTGTTGAAGCTTGATCAAGCGCGGTGTGTGTGTCCTCACGACCCGCCGTATGCGCCTTCGTGTGTGCGCTTGTACTTTTGGCAAAGCAGGAATCGCTCGATTCATGTTTGTTGATACAACGGTGTACGCCTTGCTATGGGGTAATGCCGCGGCCAACAATTCGCCGTCGTCACGATGAGTATTCCGTGGTCGCGAGTGGTGGTTGGCCTCTTATCGCCATAGTAGTGGATTTGTCGTCACCGGTCTTTGGGGTGTGGCTATAACCTCAACGATGGGAAAGAATAGATCATTCTTGTATATCGGATACCTCGTGTATCGCGTGTACCCTGGATGACAGGGATGCAAGTCTGAGTTGTGTTTGGGTAAAGTGCGCAAACTCTGCAGAGTATCAAATAATTCTAATCGATTAGCCGTGCTCACGGTTATGAGCAATCTTCTCTAATCATATCAAGTATAGAGATTTGGTTTGGTTTTGAAAATGAAAATCTATTTGAGTCGGTATAAAGTATGTGGTGGAATGGTACTTGATGGAATTGTGGATATGTGTATATGATTCTCGATGGGATTATGAGTATGTATGGATGTCGATTCGTATCCCGATTAAGTACCATGGATGGTGGCACCGTGGAGCTCGATTATTACGTATAATCAGTAAATATGTTTTATTCAAACTGCTGTCTTTCAAATTAAGTATTACTTTTCGATGAACTATTTTAAATCCAAATTTTCTGCAATTAACCCAAGTGTAGAAGCTTTATCCTGTTGAATCACCGCATTTATTTATATTTCCATACACTAAAGTCTTGCGAGTACATACGTGTACTCACCGTTGTCGCTAACCCTTTTTCCACAGAGGAAGGTAATGATGATGTCCCTGATGATGGCGAGCCCCTTTTCTCGCGAGTGTTGCGGCCGTAGTCCCTCCCTCCGCCAAGAGCCTGTGGGGTGGTCAGCCACCGCTACCGGGTTGTCTTTCTTTTGTTTCCGCTGCCGCTTTACTTCTTTTGGTTTCGTAATACTCTTGTTCAAGGTTTACACCCAGCTATGTAAATTATCGTAGTTTATCCTTCCGTGCCTTGGTACTCGTGTTGTTGGTACGCGATCTTGGGCTCTTGATCCAGGGATCCAGATCGATGCGTCTGAGCACCGGTCCGGTTAAGGGTTCGATCCCGTCGATCGAATTTTTAGGTTCAGATCTTCGGTGTCGAGGCTTCCTGTTGCTATACGGTGCTATACGCTACAAGATGACGGCGTCTGATGACGGTATAGGAAGAGGGTCCCCACACCCCCACCGCCAGATCTCTCTCTCTCTCTCTCTCTCTCCCTCTTTCTTTTTCTCTCTCATGCATGGGAATCAGAGAAGCTTCTTGAGGAAGCCTTCTCCCTCTCTCTATGACGCGTGGGTCCCACCCGTAAGGATGACCCAGTCAAGGTCAACACGCAGTCAAAGTTTGACTCGGTCAAAACGGAATATTCCGGGAATATTCCCGGTTTTCGATTTATTCGGAATTCAAACTTCGGAAGCTCATAACTTTCTCATCCGAACTCCGACTGATCCCATTCAAATTCCTAAATTCATCTAAAATCAAGATCTACCTGCCAGTACTAATTTTATAATTTTTAGATTTTATTTATTTTCTTGTATTTATTTGTTGCCTCGTTTTGCGCGTAGTCGAGAGCGCCGACGTGATCCCGACCCGCCACGGATTTGTCTTTGCGTCACGACTTTCTTTCCCGCGACAGAAGGCAAGTCCCTTTGACGCATTTTGATCCTACGTTTTCAAATGTGTTTAAATGCTTTATACACTTGCATGCTATGTTTAAAGTCGTATGTCAAATATAAGAGTTTAGCTAATCCCAATTGTGATTACCTCTCTTTGATATCGACAACCATATTACTTGTAACCCTAGGACATTGCTTATACCATGCTTATGCTTATATGGTATCCCTTGATTGTAGTACGGTAGAATTGCTTAGGACCCTTTTCCGATAAAAACAACACATGGGTGGGATTATTCAAAAATGATGATTTCAAATGTGATTTGAAAGCTATTATTATGATTATGGTACTATTTTCTAAAATAAAAGCAAAGGAAAAATGATTTCGACTTGGGCGGCATGGAAAGTCGGGTGGGAGCGGATCGAGTTTTGATCCTTTTGTGCAAGTACCGCCCCAAGTCATATAAGGACCGACGCTTATGATTGCCATTTTAAGCATAACCGTACTACCACATGTCTATAATGGTACGACCTAGCCAACTAATTTGTAGAAGCCTAGCTTAGACTCACCACTCGGTTGAATGTGAATGCCGGATGGAGGCAATGTTGTTTTTTTTTCACACGGCGCAAGAGGGGGCTTCTGTACTGGGCGGATGGAACCCTAACAGCGGTGAAACCTCAGCGGGTGGGTCTAGTTAGGTAGATACATTGTAACGGCTTTGTCACGATCTCTCTGCCGGCACACCAAAGGAAGTGTGTTAATAGCTTGGCATTAGGAGATGATCGTGTCTTGTGGGTAAAGTTGTACACCTCTGCAGAGTTAAAACTATTCGAATAGCCGTGCCTACGGTCATAGGCAAAGCAAGGAATGCTTTCATATTGGTAGATTTTGGTTTTGGTTTCGAAAACTGAAAAGTGTTTTGTTTTGGGGTTCGGGAGTGGTTAGAACTCTCGGATGTTATTTGGCGGATAGAGCCAACCAGGTGGAAAGAACCTGTGTTTGTATTTGACGGATGGAGTCACATGATCAACCTGGATATGTAAAATCTGGCGGTTAGAGCCTTCTATGTCGGTGATGGTGGATAGAACCTCACCACAATATTACATAATTTAATGATTAAAAAGAATTGCGAAAAGTTGCTTTGTGAAATGCTATTACCTAAGTATGGTTTAATAAAATTTGGCTTTATGCAAATGAACCCTACTAAGCTTCCTTTGGAAAGCCCACATAAGCATACTTTCCCAGACTTGCTGAGTACGTTTGTACTCACGTGCTACACCAATGTGGTCATCATCAGAGATTTACCAAGACGCAGTAGAGGAGGGCGAGTTCTACGCGGAGGAGGACGAGGAGGGCTGCCAGGAGGACTAGTCGCGTTTCTGGTCGTCGCCTGTGGCGTTTGGCGTCTGCCTGTTTCGCTTTTGTTTCCATTTGCTTTGTTTCCGGTCTTTGGACCGAGTATTGTAATAAGTGGCCATGTGGCCCGTACTTGAATATTTATATTGCAAGTTTCGTTTTGTCGGGCAAGGATGTATCACTGTGACTGTGTGTACTAGCTACTGATCTGGGACTAGTACGGAAATACACAGGAGATTCTGGATAGCCGATCCGGGGTCTCACATATATTTGAGTTATTTTTATTATTCCGCTGTGTATGATTGTGATATTCATCTATGTTGAGACTGTGTGCACTAGCGTGATCCTGGACTAGTGCAGAATACATAGAGAGTCCGGATTTGCACATTCAGGTCCCGACAGAGGTGGTATCAGAGCCATACTGACTGTAGGTCTTGACCCTAGATAGATTGGCCGTCTTTAGGAGCTTCAAAATTATTTTCTAAAGAGAAAATTTAACATTAAAGAATAATAAGTTCTTGACTCATCTTATTCTTCTATTCTTTCGCCTTTTACTGAAATTTCTATCTTTTCCCACTGGTTTAAATGGAAATCTTACCTGAGTCATTCTGAATAGTTAACGTTGTTTCACACTTAAGGAGAAAGTACTGGGTGTCGCTGTCAACCCTGAAGATCGTGAAGTAAGGAATCATCGAGCTCGAAGAGACATATATCGATGAAGTGTTCCAAAGGCTAGAAGAACTAGTGCTTTAGTCTCAACTGGCTACTAAAGATGTGTGAGAGTCGTGTTAGTCTAAGATAGGTGTGTTAGTTGAGACTCATGTGTGAGATTCGCGTCTCTTAAGATAGGAGTGTTACCTCTTTTAGACGCTAGATTATTGTGTGCTTAGGTTAATTTGGATCTTTCTTGATTGTTGAGTGTGCAGTATGCGTTGCATAGCTTTTAGGTTTTTATAAGCAACCATACCAAGTTATTAATAATGTTTGTATAAGTTTTTGGGTTAAACCTGTTCTCCCTGCACTAGGAATCTTGAACCTCATCTATGCTTTTTCCCTCTTACCTAAACCTTGGAGTGATCAACAAATGGAAAGGACCAATTACAGCAGTGACTTCGAGGCAGTTCAAGTCAGTTCAGTTGCTACTACCGGTGTTAGTGTTAAAGCAGATTGTGACCAACAGCTGTTCCCCACACCAACCGTGACAATTTGAAACTTGGATCAGTTTGTAACCACCCAAACTCAGCTTATGCAGACAATGGTGCAACAGATAAATGTTATCAGTGTCAAAATCAACCCCTCCACAACTGAAGTCACAACCTCCTGTTCACAGTCAAAGTTTGGCTTATTCATGAGGACCAAACCACCCACGTTTGATGGATCAGCCACTCTCAAAGATGCAGAAATATGGCTTAATGTGATAGAGGAGAAGCTGGCTTTAGTGCAATGTGAAGATGAAGAGAAGGTTCCCTATGCTACTTGTCAGTTAGAAGGAGATGCATTAGTCTGATGGAAAAGTTTCTACACCACCTCTGAGGATGGACATACTATCACTTGGTTGGAATTTGCCACCGCCCTTCGTCAGTTTGTTGCGTCATCAGATGATAGTGTGACTACCGCGAGTTCATAAAAGAGTACAACCCCTGCACCTAATACCATACCGAGATGTTGTTCTTTGAAGTGTTGTCATCCAAACAAGTCAGAAGATCATGCATGCATTTGATGTGGAGAAATAGGACACATTGCTGATGAACATGTAATCAATTGTTCCAGCTGTGAAAGAAGCCATTTACTTGGAGAAT
The DNA here is from genome assembly GCA_036346355.1 of Rhipidocladum racemiflorum. Taxonomy (NCBI): domain Eukaryota; kingdom Viridiplantae; phylum Streptophyta; class Magnoliopsida; order Poales; family Poaceae; genus Rhipidocladum; species Rhipidocladum racemiflorum. The sequence continues at coordinate 32,305,503 of CM070571.1, forward strand.
GTACCATGCGCAACATCACATGCTACCTATGTGAAGGTTGGGATCATTGCCCATCTCAATGTCCCCCGGATCCAATAGTAACCACTGTGACTCGGCATCAGCAAGAGAATTTTTGAGCTATCATTGCTCAACAGTTAGCGAAAAGAGAAATATTGTCATCCGCACCTGCTGTGCCACGTGAAGAAATGATGAAGAAACATGTCAACCCTATCCATCTACCTCAAGAAATTAGTGATACTTGGTCACCATGGAACTGTTTCTTGTGTGATAAACGAGATCATTGGGCTAGAGAATGCCCCCATCAACCCGGCACGATGACCCAAACATTCATGTTCCAACTATGGTGAGTCAGGTCATTTTGTTAAGGAGTGCCCACAGAAAGATCAAGCAATTTCTGAAGCCATGATCATTCCAGAAATTACTTCAGTAAAGACTATAACACCGAAAGTGAATGCTAAGACTATGGAAGCAACTTGCTCAAGGAGTCAGTTGAAGCAAGGGGAGTTGGTTAACAAGACCCCTTATCTAGAAGATGAGTGCAAGGAATTGAAGGACAGCAGCAAGTGTTAGAAAGCTTATCAAGAAGGACCACCGCAACAGCAAATGAGGAGTGCCTCTCAACAACTCAGTTGCTATACTGCTTAGACTATGTTCGAGACACCTTCACCTGCGTTTCGCCTGATAGTCAGAGTTTTCATAACACCAACCTACTAAAAAGTTCTCAAGGAAGAAGCCTGCTCTCTAGAGTTTGTTATGCCTGTTATCAGCCAGGACATTTTTCTAACCACTGCCCTCAGAAGAAAGTGATCACTGCGGATGGCATCGATCTCAGCTCTACCCCTACCAAGACTGGTGCTACATCATGTGGAAGCTAGTAGATGTCAGTCAAGCGTTGCTTCATATGCAACGAGCCAGGACACTTTGCTAATAGTTGTCCTAGGAGAAAAGGTGTTATACATGTCTGCTTCAATCCTAGTCCCCCACCTACCGAGGCACTTGCGCTAGAAAGTGAATAGTGAAGCAGCTCAAGATGAAGCCATGCCGCAAGCGCCAGTAAAAGTCAGGACAACCATATTATGATTGTTGAAGCTTAGAAAGTATCAGATGTTGTACTGATCAAAAGTCATATGTAATGAAGGATGTCGAGAGTTAACTTGCCCCTTTGTTAAGACTAAGTTTACGATAAAGCTTATCATAGTGGAAACCCATGCATGAGATGTCTATTCCTGGAGTTAAATTAGTTACCCAAGAGAAAGGCAGTTTTGGTCTATGGTTTGAGATGTAATCAGTTAAGAAGAGCTAGAGTGTTTCTGAGATGAAGTTGCGATCCGGTTACCTTCAGTATATTGGAGATAGCTGAGAACCGTCTATTCCATTATGGTTGAGTCAAGAAGATGGGTGTGCCATCACATCAGAAGAAAGAGTTGCTGCGTATGCTTAACAACTATGAAGCATAATTATCTTCCAGAAGAATTACTATAGCCACCGCAGTGTATGCCAGCGAACCAGTAACATTACTTCAATAACAGTTGAATCTTGAGTTCAATGAGAAGGAGTAGCCAGTTGATGTGGAGTTTAAGTCATTGCTCGAATATCAAGCCGACAAAGATAGTACAAGACAAACCGGAATGCTATTCAAGTCTTGTTGAAGACCGCGTAATTGCAAGTAAGCTTTGTTGTCAGATATAGCTTGTCCAATTTCCAGAAGAAGCAGAAAATCAAGTGTTCAAGAATAAAAGCAAGGGAGCCTATAAATGGAGTTGCTGGAGATCCAGTATGAGTGCATGAGATGTTCAAGATTTCCCGATAGAGGTAGTATTGAGATTTTCCACAGAAGAAGTGCCTTCTTGTGCCAAAAAAAAGCAGACACTATTGGAGTCAGTGGAGTTGAAAGAGGATCTCATCCACAAAGAGCAGCCAACAAATTTTGGATGTTACCAAGCGTTTGTTCAGAAGCGAACCTGTCCAGTGTGCAGTTGCTTGGAAGTTTGAAGAAGCCTCAAGAGTTGAGTCCCCTGAACCTATTTCTAGAGATCAAGAAGAACCCAACAAAAACACAACAAAAGATTTCTAAAAAAACGAGGAGGAGAGTCAGATTGAGAGAGAAATCAAGAAGTGTAGCCTAGATGATTGGGATTTGGTCTCACAGAAGACTCATCGATCAATCTTCATCCTTGACTCAAAAAGAAAAAACCACAAGCATTTAGAAGAAGGGGAGGCAAATATGCGGAATGTAAATGCTTGAAGGTAGAGACTGAATTTAAATTGCGTAATGTAAATACATAATGTAAGTGCAGAATTAAATTCGGAATTGAGAAAATATTTTTGTATTTTCTGGATGGAAGTTTTACAAAGCCTCACAACATGTGGGCAAAGCTCATGAGATCAACCAAAACTTTTCTAAAACTTCACGAGAGGAAGTCTACCCCTACCCCTCTATTTATAGTGTTCTAGGATCAATTCCCACCCTTGGATGCGTTGCTTCAGTCCTAAGCTAATATCCAAGAGCCAGGATTTGATGCCACACTTTCACTCATTGGGCTAACCCGAAACCCACTAACAACCAGGTTTTGACCAACTAGCTAACTTGACCGCTGCTCTAATTCTAAAAACCAATAACCTAATGGTTTTCTAGACCCTATAGCTCCAAGCCAACATCCACAAGGTTCCTTTCCTCCTTGGACTACACCGGCTTTGTCTCCGGCCATACTCCGGCGAACTTCCGGCCAACTTGAACCTCCGGCCATCCCGTGCCTAGTTCCAGCCATCCTCCGCCACACCACGACCACCAAACAAAGTCCTGCATCCACAAAGACAAGAAAATCCTTCTTGGTTCCACCATGAAGCCAGTGCATCAATTCGATCATGAATCGGGGTTAGAACGACCCGGAACAGACCAAAACAAATTAACCGACTACAAATGCTTGTTTCCAATACAGCAGAACCTTCCTGGTTTTTTATTTTGCTCAAATAAAAAAGTTATCAACATGAAAAAGATGCGCCTCAAAATTATCTACAACTTTAATGTAGAACACATAATTTTTTGAGTATAGGAAGACCTCAAAAAAAGTGCATTACTATAAGATGTCAAGAAAAGTCCGGTGCAAAATGCAAGGTCCAACGCAAATGCAATTTTATCACCCTTTGGTTCGGCACAAACGTGAAATCTTCTATTTTCAACACCCCTTGGTCCGGCACAAACGTGAAATCCTATGTTTGCAACACCCCTTGGTCCGGCGGCGCAAACGTGAAATCTTTTGTTTACAACACCCCTTGGTCCGGCGCATGCACAAGTCATTTCTAACCCGGTTCGACGCTTACACAAGTCATTTCTAACCCGGTCCGATGCAAAAGCAAAACCAGTTATCCTTGGTCCACTGCATACAATTCACATCGGACCTAAGGTCTGCCACAGCCTATCACGCCGGCATAAATCAAAATGCTTTGAATTTGAAATCCATTTCAAGTCCAAACTCAAATCTGAGCAAACCTAGCTCAAATAAAGTCAAATACTCATCACAAACATGGATGGGCCTCCACATGGTCCTTCACTACCGCAATGTCTTTTTCAGTACTGTTGACTATTAGTAGTACCGCTCTTCCAGTGCCGGTACCCTTTTTCCAGAAAACCTCGTTTCCCTGAACTAAAATCTAGCCGTTGAACTAAAATCGGCACTACCGGCCTCTCAAGTGCGGTATTTCTGATTTCCCTGAATTTGCTTAAATCAATGCAAAATGGCTAGTTTGTGTTGGTGGGCTATAAATACATCTCCACCAGGTGCTAGGGCTCTTGCTTGGACATTTATTGAGTATTTCTGTGCCCTAACTACTCTCTTCCTCTCTAGAGCACCCATTTCTCATTTGGTGAGAGTTGAAGAGCATTAAATTTTTGAATTTGATATTTGTGCCATTAGACATTTGATCTTACTCAAGCAAGAGTTAAGTTCTATTCCCTTGGAGATTGTCACCTCCAAGACGGCTTGGAGGTGTGGAATCGGTAACCTTCTCAATGAAGATTGTGAGAAGGCCTGGTTGGTTGTGAGGCATGAAGCTCGCCTATCCGGAGTGGGGAAGAGCTACCCCAAGTGATCACGGAAGTCAATTGCGCAAAGGAGCCAGCTTGAAGTGAGTCAAGCTACCTCAATGTGGGGTAGGGGATATGGGAAAGTCTTCGATACCACGGTATAAATTCGTGCGTCATCTTTTGTGGTTTGTAATTTTCCGGTCCTCATTTTAGTTACTAGCAACTCTAATTTACTTTAGTATGATCTTTTGTTTAGAATTGTTAGATTACTTAGACTTAGCATCGTTGGTGTACATTAGCGAAACCTAGAAGTTTTTAGGCCTTGATTGTTAAAATTCTCATTTATAGTATTATTAGCTTCTTAGTATAATTAGAGCCGAAAATTTTAAAAACCTCCTATTCACCCCCCCTCTCTAGTCGGTTGTTTTTTATCCTACACTGTAAGTTCAAGCTCAATTGGTTTTGGTGATTGGCTTTAGATTAATGCTTAATTATTGTTTAATGACAAATTTAATCTTTAATGCGACTAACATGTTTATTGAGTTTATGTTTAGTAGTCTCACATTTGGATGAAAAATAGAAAACCAAGGTATGTACGTGCATTTCATTTGTTACTTTATTGCATACTTTGGATTCAAGTTAGAGTATGAATTTTCCCATTGCCTTTAAGCACAAAATGTGCATTATGTCTCCAATCCACATCTTACATGGATGCACATATTTAGGGGAGTTCAAGCTTTAACTTGATATTTCATAGTATTGATCTATTCTTTACTCCATATATTAAATAATCAATACTTTGAAACTAATCTTTGAGTATATATTCTAATTGCCTAGTTGTAGTATACTCATGATAATATAGGATAAACCTCAATGCAATCACAATTGAATATGTGCATATTGAAAGTCAATTACATGTATGCACATATACTTATAGGGTTTATTATATAGTTGATGGTTTAGATTAATGATCATTTCCATACATTCCATATATTATGGATCATTGCTTACCATCAACATGAGTATATGAAAACTTGTGTAGTTTTAAGTATATACTCGCATTAGTTTAAATAAAAATTTAAATTGAGTTCATTTGACTTATTAATCATTAGTGAACACTTCATCATGTATTGATGGTGTTCCTTGATTAATTAAGGACAAATAGATAGTTCTTGAGTATAACGAAGCTTTAGTTGCATCGATATACTTAAAACACATTTAATTCATTAAATTGATTTAGGTTGTACTCAATTGATATTAGTGGAATCTATTATATGTTAATGGAGTGCAATAGATGATTGAGACAACCATGTGTTTTGGACTATCTATTTTCTATGAGCTGTGATGAAATAGGGTTAGATCCAAAGGTTAAAAAGAAGAGAAGGTTCATTAAGAATTGATGAACAAGATGATAAAGCCGGGTGATGACCTTGAAGTAAAGATTGATTGAAGATCATAAAGACTTTAAGAGAGCTAGGTGTCGATCCCGGGAAGAAGCAAAAAGATTAAAGATCTTAAAGCCCCAAAAGGGATCACTAGTATGCGGCGTAGAAGGTATAACTAGATAGGCTAAGGATGTTGACTAGTCTTTGAGTCTAGTTTTTATCGCCATACTATTAAAAGGGTTGAGTCTTTAGTTTGAACTTCATCTTGTGGTGATGAACTCAATCTGGTCACTCGAGCTCAAAATCTTCTCATTTGGATTTTGCATGGAGCTAACGATTTGGCATGTATTGTGAATTGGTGAAGCTCATGCTTGAGTTTTAGCATAATGCTTTGATTTGCATGTGTTGCAAATAGGAGAAGTTTATGCTTTGGTTTTTCATGTGAAACTCTGATTTGCATGTGTTGCAAATGGGATGAGCTCATGCGTTGGCTTTTGCATGAAGTTCATATTTTGCATGTGTTAAAATTGTTGAACTTCATGTTTTGTTTTCAAAACAAAAATCTCTTATTTGAATTGGTACTGCTTGGAGGTAAGTTTTTTTTGCATGGGTTGCAAAAGGAGAGAGCTCAAGCAATGGTGTTTAAGTTATTGCATGGAGCTAGAGAATTGCATGTGTTGCAATTAGAGAGCTCATACACTTGAGTTGATTTGGTGTTGCATGAGGCTATGGATTTGTCATTGTGCGAATAAACAGGAGGTCTATGAGTCCGGATCATGAGAGTATGTGACTTGCACCGTGGTTTTTGCAAGCTAATTTGGTCACCATTTGACCATCACATGGCTAAGAGGATCGATCTCATAGACTCCGGGATTTATTTGCTTAATATGTTTTTGCCAATATGTCTTGAGGTGTTTGCAAAATGTGTTTTCGCAAATTTGTTTAGACTTTCATTGAAATTCTTTGAGCATGATTTGAGTTGTTGTAAATGTACTTTGCAACTAGATGTGATCATGTGTTGATCACCTTATGGCTCAAATAATTGCTGTTAAGTTTTTGGAGAAAAAGATTTTAGCGAAAATCCTATTTTCTCCTAAAATTGCCACTACCGCAATGTAACTATCGGTAGTACCGCTGGTATGGTAGTACCGCCGTATGGGCATCGGTACTACCGCCCTGCCAGTACCACTGCTATTTGGAGTGGTAGTTGTTTTTCAGAATGGCGTGTTTTATGGAGTGTTCTGAGGTCGGCACTACTGCGGTTTAATGACGGTACTACCGGTCGGTAGTATCGGGTTTTTAGTGCCGTTAGTTTTATTCCAAAGAAGGGTATCTCTGGAGGTGGCTGTGGCTGGCAGTTCAGCAGTTGGAAGCCGGTACTGCTGGGGAGCGGTACTACCAGGATTTAGCCGGCGGTAGTACCAAATTGCCTATGTAACGGCTAATTTTATAGCTATTGGCCAGGGGGTGGTACTACCAGCCATTGAATAGTAGTAGTACCACATTTGCCAATTTTTCAGGGTTTTTGCCCTCTAATGGCTAGTTTTTGAGTGGGGGGCTATGTAAGTGTTGTATCGCAGATCTTTTTTTTTCCAAGTTTTGGAATTCTCAGTCGGGGTGTGGTTCCCTTTTGCAGGTGGTCTCAGGTGTTTTGAGGATTTATCTGTGACCTGCAGGGTTTAATTTTAGTTGTGTGAGAGAAAATTTCCTTTCTTTTCTCCCCCACTTAACTTTTCCCCACCCCTCCCTTCTTTTTTCCCCACCCAACCCCTCCTTCCCCACTCGGTTTTCCCCTCCTCACTCATTCTTCCTCAAGGCAGCAGCTCCTCCTCCTCAAGGCTGCAGCCTCCCCTCCAATGGTGCCACTCCTCATGGCTTCCTCCCCATGGAGCTCCCCCATGGTGCCCCCTCGAGCTGCTCCTCCTCCAACCGTCGGGATCTCCTCCTCCTCTTCCATGTAGGTAAGTGAAGACTAGTTTGGGGTTGTGCTTGCTATTCTAGTGGGGGTTCTTGGGTGATTAGAATGGTTTTAGGGTTCTTAGAATTGGAGGTTTTGGAGGGAAGATGGCTCTAGGTTGGAGGAAACCCAGTTCTGTTTTCATGCTGTGCAAAGACTGATTTTGTAGCTGCGATTTGGACAAGTTAGAGTCATCTCCTGAGTTTTTGGCTGTTGAGAAAGTTGTAGCTCATGTTATTAAGTTTCATTAGAGCACAAGAACACTAAATTCTATTTAACCAATCAAACGTTATGCTCATTTTAGTGCAGGCTATTCTGATTGTGTTTGTGTTGGTAGCTGAAATGTTAAACTACTGTTTAGGACTAGATGCAAGTCGATTTAGAATTTATTTTTGCCTAGAGAAAGTTAGAAAATTTCCTGTAGATTAAGAAAATATATTTGTTAACATGATTTGGTTTCAAGAATAAAAAGTTATGCTATTTTGAAGTATTTTGAAATGTAAATCTGCTGGAAGTTCACAAATTTGATTGAAATTAAGGCTGCGATTTGAGGCATTTAGATGCATCTCCTGAATCTTTAACTGTAGAAAAAGTTGTATCTCGTGTTCTTAAGTTTCATTAGAGCACAAGAACTCAATTTTTGGCCCAGCTGTTTGGGAGATATGCTAGTTTTAGTGAAGGCTGTCTAGATTTAACCGAGTAGTTGAGAGTATCTGTTCTTTGCTGAGCTGGGAATTATTGATGCATCTCCTGCATGAATGGATAAAGAATAATTGTAGATTATCCTCTTGTGGTCATTTAGAGCACAAGAACGCAATTTTTGGTTTAGCCGATTAAAAGTTATGCTAGTTCTACTAAAGTGTGTCCAAAACTAGAGAAGATGCAATTGACCTCTGTTCATTTCAAATCTGAGAATGATTGGAGCATTTCCTTAATTTTGACTATAGAATAAGTTGTAGATTATCCTCTTATGACTAATTAGAAACTGAGTTCACTCAATTTGGATAAGAGGATCAAAAGTTATAGTCTTTTTGTTATCTGCTGTCCAGAGTTTTTTGGCCCAGCCATTTGGGAGATATGCTAGTTTTAGTGAAGGCTGTCTAGATTTAACCGAGTAGTTGAGAGTCTCTGTTCTTTGCTGAGTTGGGAATTATTGATGCATCTCCTGCATGAATGGATGTAGAATAATTGTAGATTATCCTCTTGTGGTCATTTAGAGCACAAGAACGCAATTTTTGGTTTAGCCGATTAAAAGTTATGCTAGTTCTACTAAAGTGTGTCCAAAACTAGAGAAGATGCAATTGACCTCTGTTCATTTCAAATCTGAGAATGATTTGAGCATTTCCTGAATTTTGACTATAGAATAAGTTGTAGATTATCCTCTTATGACTAATTAGAAACTGAGTTCACTCAATTTGGATAAGAGGATCAAAAGTTATAGTCTTTTTGTTATCTGCTGTCCAAAGTTGCATTAGTTTGGAAAGTAGGGTTGTCTCCGGGATTGATGGTCAAATGTTTTGATGGCATGAAATTGAGTTGGATTACTTGCAAAAAGATTAATTGGTCTAATTGAGTAAGTTTAAAGTGGGGTTAAGCATAGGAGCGAAAGTGTTATTGTTATTTGTCGCTTGAACCGTGATTTGCATTGTTTTGAGATGAATGCATATATGTTATTGCAGGAAGTGCGATATCGGGGGTGGCCGCAACTTCTTGCCACTCCATTCTGAGTGGGTAAAGGCAAGTGTATCACTAGTATGATGCTAGGATTTGATTTCTTGCTAATCATTATGAGTATGTTTATATTGAAAGATTTTGATATGGTTGTGGTGAATGCATGTTGCATTATATGGGTAAAAGAGAAATGCTAAATGATTATGAATTTAAAGGTTACATTAATGCTATTGGTTGACTTGATGATGATGATTATATTTATGTTTATGTTGATGGAGATGTGAATGTTGAAATAGAATGCATTTGCTATTCATTCATTCATTCATGTCAATTGCATATGTGCATTCATGATGGAAGAGGCGACCCATGAGGATGTGAGCCTCTGTGCTCACACGTAGTGAGCATGAAAGTCCTACCTCGTAGTTCCATCCACAAAGATGGATGAGAGCGAGTCAGTAAGAGTAGGCCCCTCCACGGGATGGTTGGGAATGAGAATGTGCACGCCGACGGGTGTGCACTCAGTTATACTGGTATTAACTATGAAATGGGCATTATGAGCATGCATGTTGCATTGCATCTCAATGATGATGTTAGAGTCAAATGGTAATGTGTAGAGTTGGGATAGAGTCGTGGACTCATCCAAAGATATTTAAAGAAGTATGTATGGGTCGTGGAATCATCCAAGAGCTTTAATGAGGTACGTGTATGAAATAAGCAATGAAGAGAAGGTGGTATCATTCGTTATGAACTTGTTGATTTGGTGTAAGAATGTATTCATGCTTTTGCTTGAAAAATATTAATTGGTTAATCATGTTTTGATATGATACACTTTGCTGAGTTTTGAACTTACGCTTGTTTTGTAATGTTTTTCTTTAGGTACCTCAAGAGCGGCATATGGGAAAGGGCTTAGCACTGCTTCACTCACTATCATGCCAAGTTCGTTAATAGTTTCAAAAATTGTTACATGTTGATAACTAGTGTTGGATCATTGTGATAGTGTACCTATGGTTGTGATTTAAACTTTGTGGCGGTCTGTAGTTAAACTGTTCATGTTGTGGTGTTTTCGTTGCTAAGGTTAACTGCTAGAATGTTTCGTTTGGATACTAGATATTTATGTTTGTGAATTCTAGGATTATTATCTCATCTGTATGCTGAGTGGATGTCCGAGTTTTAGGGAAGGTGCTGCTGAATTTTTTATTTAAGTTCGGCAACCTACTAGTTTGTTTTAGCTTGTTTTGCTAAACTTTTCTAGTCTCTTGTGATGGTTGGTGCTTGAGTGTGTAGCATTCAGGGCACAGTTGGTGCCGGGGTGTTACAGTAAGACCCTCTTTAGGGGCAAAGGCTGGGAGTTGCTATCATTCTTGAGTGTGTTGTTGCTATTGTGAGTTCTTGAGAGGTTGTTGCATGTGTTGCGCATGTGTTGCATAGCTAAATTTGGTTTTGAGCTCAAGAATGAGACTAATTGCATGTGTTGCAATTAGTGAGTGGTATGAGGAGCCTATTGCATGTGTTTTATTTAGGTGATCACTAAAGCGCATATGTTGCGCTAGGTGAAGTTCAAGTAGAGTGTTTGACCTTTTACTCTTAGTGGTTGCCACCACCTAGATGGCGTAGCAGTGTCGTACGCAGGAGCTCTCAAGGTTTGTGAGAAGTCTCAGTGAAGTTTGTGAAGGTTGGAGCTTAGGCCCCGTTCGTTTCAGCTTCTGAACAGCTTCTGCTTAAAAAAAAAGCGGATTATTTGCCGAACGGGAGGATTCTGGACAGCTTCTCTGAGAATCAGAAGCTGTTTTCTGAATAGAATCAGAATGCATGCGAAACCTGATTCTCACAGATTCTTGCTGATTCTTGCCAGCTCGGTCCGAAACCTAGAAGTCATAGTTAACTCGGCCTGATTCTCCCATAATCAGAAGCAGCTTCTCCCATAATCCAGAATCCATAATCCAGAAGCTGAAACGAACTGGGCCTTAGCCTACTTGAAGGGGTGAAAAGCTACCACGAGTGGATTTGAGGCGAGTGCTCAAGTGCGGAGTCGGTCCAAAGTGAGTTGGGCTTGCCTCAACATGGATTAGAGGAGACTGGCAAATCTTTGAACACCATGGTAAAATATCAGTATGTCTCCTTGTGTCTCTTGATTTACATTCTTGCAATTCTTGTTTATATTGCTTACTTGATTAGAATTACAATTTCTTATGTAAAGACATAATTTAGTTAGTGCACTAATGAGACTAGTTGATTTAGGTTTTAATTGTAAAAACCATAGTCTTTTGTTTCCGCAATTTATTTAGGTTTTGACATAGGGGTTGATTAGATTGATTAGCGAGTAGAGATTTTGAAATAACGCCAATTCACCCCCTCTAGTCGTATCATCGACCCTACATACACCCACTGCCACACATGCCCACCATGACACACAACCTCTTGCCACTTGCCCCAGTCTAAATCATTTCCCACCCTAGTCGATTATTGTGCAACATATGCCAACAACAAGTCAACATCTGTAGAACAACACATGCCTCTACATATCAACATCATAATGTGGCAATACATGGCACACTATTTCAAAAACACATTCCATATTCCATTAATCAATATTAAGTTTGTATTTCCAATATGATATCAATAACACGTTGCATGTCTAAGCATACTAAGCATGTTCTAACAACCCATGTTGGCATATCAATAGCAACCGACTATATTAAATCAACATAAGGTGAAAAATAAACATGGCATACAAATGACAAGGTGGAAATACAACAATTAGGTTGATTAACTTATCCCAAATTAATTGAAATCATTTAATTTGTGGGATCAACATAATCAAAACACAACTTGCTTTGGAAAAGCTCTTGCTCCTGCTCTGGATCATGTTTTTGAATCAACACCTCACTATCGAACCCCTTGGGCACTTCAACGCCTACGCATAACGAATAAATAAATAATAAATACTAAAAAATAGAGAAGAATATCAATTGTAAAAATTAAATAAAATTCACCATTAAATATAGCGTAATTTTACAAATTTTTAGGCTCTAGAATCACCTCAATCGGAGTTTGTATGAGCAAGAATTTGAAAATAAAATAAAAAGAATAAACCAAATTTCTAGAATTATTTTTTACTGAAAAATTTGATTAATGATGTCACTGTGATGTCAGCACCGAATAAGATTTTGGCTGAATAATCTTTCTACTGAAAAAGATATTTCTGACATCATGCTGACGTCATCAGCACTAATTACTGAATCAAAATAAATCTGGAAAACTATATTAGACTGACATGTGGGCCCACTAAGGTGACGTTAGGAATGACGTCATCACGATTGGTGAGACCAGCGATGCCTCAGTTCCCGTGCTGACACGTGGTAGAATCTGATTGGTTTAGTGCGTGGTGCAATCTAGGCCGGACGATTCAAAACCAACGGTCCATATCAAATGAAATAGAGACTGCAGCGATGAACACGTGGATAGTCCCGGCGTATGATGCGTGGCTCAACTAGGGCCACACGATCTTAATCCAATGGTGTTGATCAACGACGAGACAGCACATTGAAGCGTAATAGGATTGCGACACGTCGATTCGATCTAAACCATTCACACAAAATCTAACGACCGATAATCTACGATGATGAGTACTCACTGGGTATGAAGACGATGACCTCACAAGCGGCGTTTCCTCGATGGCTTTGCTCCAAGTTTGCACGGATCTGGATGAGGTTCCCATAGTAAACCCAACATTGACCTTCAATGTGGTGGAGACCTCTTGACAGCAATGGAATCGATGATTAACAGCGGCGACATGTCACGAACCACAATGAGCAATTTTGCACTAATCGCGGAGATTCAAGCGATGATGCCTAGGGCAAAACGTGCGCACAAGATTGGCGAGCCTCAAACAGGGGTTAATGCGACCTTTAATAGCCTCGGAAGACGTGTAGGTGGCGGAGTCCGTGGACACGGTAGCGATGCGGTGAGCACAGTCCAGAATGAAGACGATAGCGCTCGGCTGTCCATGTGTTATCCATCAAACGGTCGAGGAAATGCGGTTACGCGGCTCGATCTCGAACGTTGGATCGAGATCTGACGGCGACATCTAGGGTTATGTGGAGGTGGGCTACAGTGGTTATGGGCCAGCGCAATTATGGGCCAATTTGGGTTGGCCCATTGGGTTGCGGCCCCGATTAGGATTTCAAGTATTCACTGATTTTCCTATTTAACTTAATTCCAAAAAATAGATTAAGTCAAAACAAACAGTAAAAATATCAAAACAAATTCCCAAAAAATTCTAAAAAATATTTTAAGACATTTTGAACTCAAATAAAATATTTTCAACAAAAATTTGTTTGAACTATTCAAATATTTAAATAATTCAAATAAAAGGATTAATTTAAATTAATTCAAAATAAATTTCAGAAAATTCTCAAAAATTCAAATGCACAATAAATTCAAAAAAAGCAAAAATTAGGATGTTACATGATCCAATTTATATGGAATGATGGAAAGTGATCAATACCATTGATGCCATCAACCATAAAATAAACTTCATTAAATGTGTGCATATATATAATTTAATTCGGATCAATATGCACATATTTAATTTGATGTTGCTTTGGAGTTTATCATATATTAGCATGAGCATACTACAACTACATAAATTTTATATACTCAAGGAGTTGTTTCAAAGTAAAGATCCTTAATATATATGGCAAGAATGAAGAGATCAATACATATGAAACATCAAAATAAAGTATGAACTCTCCCTAAATGTGTGCATTCATGTATATATGTAATTGAAGATGTATATATGTAATTGAAGACATTATGCACATCTTGAGGTTAAAACTATGGTAGAGTTTATGCTTTTACTTGGATCCAAGACATGCATTAAGATAAAATAATGAATATGAGTGCATACCTTGGGTTTTCTATTTTTCATTCAAATGAAACTCAATAAAAAACTTAGTCTCATAGTGATTATATTTATCATTAAATAATAAGTAAACATTAATTCAAAATCAATCACCAAAAACAAAAGGATCTTCTGCACGCCGTGCTTACCTAACGCAAACATTTTTGCAATCAAGCGCCCTTACATCACCTCGTGGTCAATAATATTAATGCCCACGTTCTTGAACTCGTTGTCCTCCATGCACCACTGCTAACTCGCGAAGCTCTTGTTCCTCTTGAACTGGTTGGCGCCCTCGAACGCCACCGCATTGTGGATCTCCCGCACAAACATCTACTCCGCCTTGGCCCTCGTCGTACTCGCGTCCACCTCATCAATCACCCCATCGTAGTATCGCACCTCCCACCACCCGGAATTGAGCCTGCTCTCATGCTCACCGAGGAGGAGGATGGCAGTGCCCCCATGCTGTGCGTCAGCCCGAGGACGTCGAAGAGCGTGCCACCGGTTTCGTCACGAAGCATGCGGTGCATGGTGAGGACACAGCACGGCAACTCACTCGTTGCGCTTCACGTGGAGCATCCACAAGCGAACGTCCTCGAGCCGATCCACCACGACGTGGAACTCAAACATGAGGCCAAGCTCGGCGGCCACACGAGCCAGTCACACGCTGGTCACTTGCAGCTCCTGCATCGACTCATCGACGCCAAAGGCCGGAGGTGACACGCTGGTGGTGAGGGCAGGGGCGGAGCTAGCCCAGGTCTAAGCCCCAGGCTGGACCAGCTGATCTTAAATTAAATATTTATTTTCAATGATTTTTCAATAATTTTTCGTAGAATTTTAGTAGGCTTTTGGTATCAGGCCCCGGGCTACAGCCTACTCTGCCCGGGGCCTGGATCCGCCCCTGGGTGAGGGTGAAGGAAAGAGGTATTACGCATGGGAGATAGGGGCAAAAGTGAGGTCGACGTCGGCACAGGTGATGGGGCCGAGGCAAGAGGGAGGCCAAAGGTGGGGAAGGAGGCCAGGAACGGCGGTGGAGGTCGGAGGTGGGAAAGGAAGCCAGATGTGGGGACGGAGGCTAGGGGCGGCGCTGGAGGCTAGAGGAAGGTGGGAGCAGAGGTCAAAGGAAGAGCATGGATGAGAAGATAACGAGGAAGAGGAAAACTCGAGAATATATCTGACATGTGGGATCAGGGGCAATTTAGGTAGAATGGAAAAAAACTGGCGACTTTTAAGTGGCTAACGGCAATCGGACTTAACGGAATTGATGGGAGTGGCAGAAAGGGATGGAATTTGATATCTGATAAAATGGTAGGATGAGTAGTTTTGCAATAGCCTTTTAGGGATTCGGCTAACTTTTAGGTCTAAATAAGGAATTTTCAAAAAAAAAATCTATGGCCACTAGGGGTGGGCAAATTTTAACCGAAACCGAAAAATCGAACCGAACTGAACCGAAATAATAAAAAAATTCGGTTTTTCCGTTAATTATTTAGTTTTTATTTTGGTACTGTTCGGTTTTCGGTGTGCGGTTCGGTTTTGAAACAGTGGAAACCGAATAAACCAATAAACCGAACAATTCCAAAAGTACCGGCTGGTTCGTTACGTTCGTAGCCCACTTGCCCCGTACCCCAAGGTTGCAAGGCCCTTAACCTGCTCGGCGACGGCAACTGGCAAACGCAAACCCTACCCCAATCCCCATTCCCCACTCGGGTCTCGCCATCTCGACTCTCGAATCTTCAATTCCCCAATCCCGAACTCCGCACTCGGCCTCGCCGTCTTGAATCTCGATCTCGCCGTCTCGATCTCGCTGTCTCAGTCACTCTCACCGTCTCGACAGCGAAGGGCGAAGTGGCGAACCCGCGGCACCGCCACCGTCCATGTGACACTACGGTTTGGTGTGACGTTATAGAAGGTGAAATTAGAGAATAAAACCTTTCGGCTTGAGGTTTACTCGCGTTTTTGGGCCTTCTGAAGCGTTGTGACACCACGGAGTGTCGTAACCTTATTTAACGTGCATGATAAGGTTAATAACATTATGAGATGTGGAATTAAGGTTAAAACTATAGGATATGGAGGTTAATAGCTTTTAGGGCCGTTTAGGGGTTTTGGGCCTTCCCGGAGTTTGGGCCTTGGTGGGCTTTGGTGGGATGGAGTAGGTCTCCGTAACGGACTAGGATTGGGTGTGGGGCTGGTAAAAGGGCTCCCCACCAGCCTTTTGGGCGTGCTCCCCCTGCCCTTGGGCGCCCCACCTCTCCTCCCCTCCTAAGCCCTAGCCGCCACCCTCTCCCTCTCCTCTTGTGCGCCTCCACCTCCCCCTTTGCCCCATTGCTCCCCACCTCTCCACCACCTCTCCTCCACCCCCTTGCTGCCCTAGGGTGGTCTCCACACCTCTGCACCTTGTGGATCCATCCGTTGGAGCGAGGAGCGAGGAGCGTGGAGCGAGGAGCGAGGAGCGAGGAGCGTGGAGCGAGGAGCGATCCGCGAGGAGATCTATTGGAGATTCGTTCGTTGGGCAAAGGTATGATCATGGGGATCCTTGGGTTTGATCTAGGTACTGTTCTTAGGGTGTTTATGAAGTTTTTAGATCAATTGGTGGTGCTGGGTTGGAGTTCTTTGGGTTAGATCTAGACGTTGCCACGTTTCTGTTTTCGGACAGATTGAGCAGTCGGGCTAGGGTTCGAGTTTTCGTCGATTTAGAGTCCGAATCTGTCCGTACGGACTTAAAAGAAGTTGTAGATAATTTAATTATCTTTCCGTGGACATAAAGCACGTTAAAATCCGATCAGCCGTTTGAAAGTTATGGCCGTTTTACCGAGCGTGTTAAAATCTGTGACGCGATTGGAACAGATCTCGGTAATCTGTAGATTAAACAACTTTAGAGGCCGAATCAGACTTTCCATATACCTAGAGAAAGTTGGGAAATTTCCTAAGCTATGCGAGGGTGTACTCGTTTAATTCATTCGGAGTCCCAGAACTCAAGTTATGCCTTTTGCAAGGCTGCTGTCCCGACGGGACAGAACCTCTGTTTTAGGTTTTGCGAGTAGGGGGCAATGTCGGGTTAGATGGGGGTTTGCGTACTGTTTTGTGGTTATGATTGTGATTGTGTGATACCCCTGTGCAGGAGGTGTGACCCCGGGAGTGCCTTCTACTTCCCGCCAATCCGTTGCACGTGGTTGAGGCAAGTGTGTTGTAATGTATAGCGAATTGTAGGTTGCTTGTTGATATTGGATGAAAGATTGAATACTTGCTATGATCACTTGCCTTGCTTTCTGTTTTCCAATGATGTATTGAGTATGATTATCATGATATGATGCTATGTGTCTATACTTATCATGATTCGATGCCATGTGTAATATTTGTCATGATGAGATGCTATATGTTTATGTACATGTGAAATATGATAATTGGCATAGTTGCATGCATGACATGAGATAGGGCGAGGGCGGTGAGAAAGTCATAACTAGTCTGGCAAGGTCGGTGAGAAAGTTATGACTAGTCCGGAACGCCATTGAGTAAGACCTACATCGTGATTCCATCCACGTGGTGAATGGAAGCGAGGAGTAGGCACCCTCCATCTTCGGGATGGAAGGGGGGAAAAGGGTGCACACCGACGGGTGTGTACTCAACCATACCGGTATGAGTTTCCAAGGAGATATGAGCATAACATTGCATTGCATTTCATTGCAATACATATTTAATGATGATGATGTTGTTATGTGCTCAAGTATGAGATGTTATATGTGATGTAAGGTATTATTGTCTTGTAAATGATCTTGTTGTCCATTACAATATGCTTGCTGAGTTTTCGAACTCACGCTTGTGTTTTATGTTGTTTTTAGGTACTTTGAGATCGGCATGCGGGAAAAAGGGGTCTAGCTACACTTCTACACGTAGCTCCACCATCATAGTCCATAATTAATCACTTGGAGACATGATATTAAGAGTTGTGCCTTAAACTTAATGTATGATTTAATTTAACATGCTAGTGATTCCTTATTTGCTTCGTTTTAGTTTATGAAGTGGTTGAGCATGGTATTATTGGCGTAATTTGATGATATATCCATTTATGTTGATGTTTTAGAATGTCGTGTGCTATGATATATCTTGCCATGATATTGATATGGTGTTAATTCATGGAAAAACAAAGGAGATGCTGCCGAAATATCGGTTTTTAGCATATGTACCTTGCTGGAATTTATGTTTAAATGTGGTATTTAGATGTTGTTTAGCTTATATTTGGTAGCATTCGGGCATATTAAATGCCGGGGTGTTACAGTCCAGCCATCTGGGCTCCCGGCCTCCCCAGTGGGCATGAACTAGGGCTTCCCACCTGGCAGTGGCACCTACTCTCGATGGCGCAGGTCATGCGCGGCCTCCTTGTTCCCAACACCATCCCCTGCTTCCCCGCATCCACCTCACCGCCGCATCCTCCGACCCCCTCGCCGCCTCGAGTAAGAGCCTGCGTATCCCTAACCACCAAATTTGTCTATCTCTAATTAGACCTATAGTAGTAACCAACAGCATGTATACATGAAACTATGGAGCGTCAAACTCTTTGCTGATTTTTGGTTCTTTGGTGCTGCTACGTGTTGGAGGCGTGCTGCTACTGCTTGTTATTGTGATGTCATTATCATTGCTATTGTGATGTATTTATTGAACTACTACTACTGTCATTGCTATTTCTATTGTGTTTATTGAACTACTACTGGCATTGCCATAGACATTTGAATGACGCATATTATTTCCCTGGTCTTACTACTGTCATTGCCATTTTTGTTGTGTTTATTGAACTACTACTACTGTCATTGCCATAGACATTTGAATGACGCATATTATTTCCCTGATCTAGTGCTGCTGAAATAGAAATTACAATTTGCCTGTGGCAGTGATGTTTGATTTATGCAATTCTATCTTCCTTTTTTTTGTAGGATTACATTAGAGAAAGTGAAAACCTAGTATCGTTTCATGATCAGATTCGTGATTGTGATAATATTTTGTCATAAATGGAAACTCTTTTGACTGGATTTCAGGTAATTACATATTCCCATATATTCTAAATCTTCTGATGGCAGTATTTGTGACATTTCTTGACATTATTAGCGATTCTGCATTGTGGCATGTTCTGCATTATTAGCGATTTTGAACTTTTGCTGTAAGGGGAATGCTGGCAATAGCATGCTTTGCATTGTAGCTTGCAGTCTCCAATTAGTTCGGTTAACCGAAAACCGAATTAACAGAACCGAATTAGTTCGGTTAATTCGGTTCAGTTTTTAATTCTATTTGATTCGGTTCGGTTTTCAATTTTCAAAAACCAAAATTTTTTAAAACCGAATAAACCGAACTGATATAACCGAATGCACACACCTGACCAAGGTTTCAAATCTCGTTTTGAGTCAAATCTCGGAGGTTCCCGAAATCCAAAATCTCGACGAGATTCGGAAATTTCGGACAAAATCCGGACGAATTGCAAAAACCAAATTTCAAATCCGGTTTTTTTTCAACCGGAAAATCCGAGATCTCTGCCGAAAATCACCGAGATCTTGCCCAAATTGAACCGGCTGAAAAATGGTCCAAAACACGTCAAAAAAATTTGAAATTTTTTTTGGATGGTCCTCACACATCACTAATGTTCCCATAAAAATTTGAGATGATGATCAAGCATGAGGAATTTTTAAAAAATCTAACAGTGGTAAAGTCGTGATAAAAACCGTATGTAAAATTAGTTTTTGATTTTTCAAATGTAACAAATGAACTTCAAGTCATTTGAAAAGTTTTATATATGTTCCTAACACATCCATAATGTAAGAAGGAGATTTTTGAACCGACTAAAAAATGGTCCTAACACTAAAATTTTTTTGAATCGATCGAAAAATGGTCAAAACTCATCAAAAAAATTTGAAATTTTTTGTTGATGATCCTGACCACCAATCCAATCAAATGCAATGCCCAAAAACAAAAATCCGGTCCGAAAACCCGAAATGCCCGAGATTTCAGCGAGATTTTAGTAGTTACTATAGCAAATTAAAAAATTTTAATTTTTTTTACCCGGCTAGGATTTAGGATCTCGGGGGATCCGTCCGAGATTTCTATCCATGCACCTGACCACTAACCAGGTTCCTGGTCCGGCTCCGGTTCCCAGGACCGTGTCCGACCCGAACCCAGAAGAGACGCACAGCACCCTGACCCCGCCCTTCTCTTTATTCCGGGCGCCGGAAGAGGATGTGAGGAGGCCGAGACGCAGAGGGAGGGGGAGAGACAGAGAGGCACAAATCTTGCAGAGCGAGCTCGCACGCGCCAGAGAGAACATCGCGATGTCGACGGAGGCGGCGGAGAAGAGCTGCACGGCGCCGGTGCGGTGCCAGCGCATAGGCTGCAACGCCATGTTCACCGACGACGACAACCCCGACGGCTCCTGCCACTACCACCCCTCCGTAAGCTCCCTCCTCCTCCTCCTCCTCTTCCTCCTCCCCCAAAACCCCCACCCCGGAAAAATCGCATCGTGTCTCCGCTTTAAGCCCCAGTGGATCATGGAAGTAGGAGCCTTCCTTCTCCGAGTTCGTGTGCCCGGCCAGGCCCTGCTGCTCTAACCCCTAGGCTTGCTTCTTCGATCTCGCCTCAGAACCGCACAAGCCGTATGCTAACGCTCAGGGTGTAGTCGGGCGTCAAGGGCTTTTAGGTGCTTTTGGAGACGGCGTGCGTATGGGACAGATTTGGGGTAGCGGGTGTGCTGTAGGAAATGAAATCCGTCCGAATCATTGCATAGCTGCGTGCTCTTGATGGCACTGTTAGAGACAAATTTGGGCAGCAGCGATATATGTTGTAGACATTGAAATCCATCCGAATCATTGTATAAAGATGGGTAAACTCCACTGGATGATCGTAGATTAGTATTGTGTTACTTGGGGATAACATGATTCAGTCAGAAGCGGCTGCTGATGTCATTGGCAACAGACGCTTAAGTAGGTACAAGCAAAGTATTTGGAACTTTTGTTCTTTGGGTTGGGGTGTTGATACCTCCAAGTTTTATGTTGATGATGCATCGTGTGCGATGCATGAGACAACTGTGTGGAAGATTTTTGTTCTTTTTGAGATGGGTCACATCACTATTCATATAAAGGAAAAAGGACAAAGGGGCAAGGGAATACCTTTGCTTTTGGAAATTAGACAAAGATATTTCGTAATAATATGGAAATATATGTCTTTTAGAGATTTTTCTTAGGCAATAATCACTTGACCCACATGTTGTTACAGTTCATGTGCAAAAATGTTCCAGTAGAATAACAACTATTGCAGCGCATTTTTTTCTCATTGTTGCAATGCTCTATTGTGAATAAGTCTAGTTGGTAATTGGTATGCTGCAGTCTTTTTAAAAGAATGGAAGAATTATCTACAAGACAAGGAAAAGAAAGTTACCTATTCTTCTAGGACAAGCAAAGTAGCAATTCTCTTTTGTGTCTTTTCATTCGAATCAAATTACTGAACTGCAAGCACTATATTTGAGGTGATCCCAAATTCGATCGTAATGGTTAAGCACCAGTGTGTACTACTGGTTACTGCAATTGGTCTTGAAAGTTGTTCTAGTAAATACAATAATGTTCATATGCTGACAAGGTGCATACGGGATATCGGTTATAATATAAGATTATCAAATGGTAAAAACCTGTACAGATAAAATAGGAACTATTCAGTACATGAGAGCAACTTATATTATATATGTGGGGCCCCTCTAGGAAAAATCGTCAAAAGCAGCTTGGAACCGGGAGCCGGAAGGAAGAAGGAGGTGGAAGTGAGAGAGTGAGAAGTCATTAGGGGGGAAGCCCCCTTCCCCTCCCCATGGGGATGTATTTATAGGAGGTTGAGGGGCTCTATAAGGCTTATATGGGCATTTGGTGGTACCATGTCCCACTAGGCCCATATGCTGTTTTTCTTGCGGAAATGTTATGAATTGAAGAAAAATGTTTAGGTTTAGGTGGGCCTTTTGATATGAATGCAATATTTTGGGCTATTCCCCAATACCTATGGAGACAAGTTCCTCAGGTCGATTGGTGGTCTTCATCAAGCTAGGGGACACAGGTACAGATTTTGATATGGGGGGCATTTGTCTGAAGGGATTGATTTCCCCTGTTACGACATATGTATTTCTTCTTCTGTGACCTGGCGAACTTGATTCCTGGTTTCTTGGTTTTAACAAAGTGCTTCAGAAAATATATTTGCTAACTCTATGTTTTCTTCCATGGCTACTGCCAATTACAACATTCATTTCCTATTTTTTTACTAAAAGTGTTCTAACAGCTTTCTCCCCCCTTTCTTTGTTTTCTTGCAGGGAGTAAGTGTTTCCACTGTTCTAGCAAGGTTATTAATGTTTTGGAAAGAACCACAGGTTTTCTAAGATATATTTTTCAGCCTATATTTCATGATGGCATGAAAGAGTGGAGCTGTTGCAAGCAAAGAAGCCATGATTTTAGCTTATTTTTGGCTATTCCTGGGTAAGTATCCCTCCCCCTCTCACTTCCTGCCACGGCATGCACTGACAATGTAGTCACTTATGTAATGTCACGTATGGTGACATGTGTGCAAATTTTTGCTTGGGAAAGATACGGTTATCAGCATGTCTGGTTTTCTCTAGTACTTTCTCATTCATGGTGCATTGCAAGTTAGATTTACACGCCCTTTGGCTTTTATGGTAGAGCAAATGTGGTATTTGAACTTGACTTGATCATGATCAGCAACCCTACCATAAGATTTTCTACTGATTTCCTTCTTTAGTTATTGTTGGAACTTGTCGAGTTTCTTGCATGATAAAATCATAGAACAGTAGGGGATCGCTTGTAAACATATGTTGGTCATTATTTCTGTTAAGATACTACTGTCTGAAAAGGGAAAACCTGTTTGTATTTAATTGGATTCACTTGAAGTCTGTATTGCTGTACAGTACAGTGTTAGTTCTACTTGTTCATGTGACGTTGAGATTTCTGCCGCTGTCATTGACCTGGTTTGGTCCATTATTTTTGTAGATCTTGTAGATATTCAGTTTACTTAGTGAAATATGCAAAAATTAGATAAACTATCCGTGCGTTAGTTCTTTGACTACTTCACCACCTGAACATTAAAAGTAGGCAAAATTGTCTCCTGAAAACCACACTTTGTTGGTATTAGCTGGGCGACATCGAAAATTGATACTTCGATGATGGATACTACAAAATCGTGGTCATTTGCCAGAACACATTGGGCAGATTGAAATAATATTATTTTGAAATTTAGGAGGTAAAGGGATGAAAAGTATCAATTGAGCCTATCCATTAGTGTCTCTTCCCTCTTTCTTCTCTCTCTCTCTCTCTCTCTCTCTCTCTCCGAAGGCAAATAGGACTTTTCACCTATTTCTCTCTCCTAAATTTCAAAATGATAACATTTTAATCGGGGCCATGATTTTGTAGTGTCCATTATCAAATTATGAATTTTGTTGTACGTAGTATATGAGGTGTGATTTCAGCAGTGCTATGGCAGATGATGGAGATGTTAATATGGACCGAAAAATAGTGCCCAGGAGGGAAACTTTTCGATATTTGGGATCGATGCTACAGAGGGATAATGAGATTGATGAAGATGTGAGCTACATGATACGAGCGGAGTTTATGAAATGGTGCCAAGCATCTGGTGGGACACCTCGGGTTGCAGCCATGGCTATTGCCCTGCAGCTCGAGGATGAGCTGCTCGTTTAGGAGGTGTGAAGTGTCATGGGCATAGGTCCATGGGTAGCCACGGCCTATTAGGGGGACTGCACGTAAGGAAGGCTACCAGCAGCAATCAGTTAGGATTTGTTTAGTTTGCTAAATTATCTCTATCCTTTAATAGTTACCTTATCAAATTAGTTTCTACATTGTTAGGGGCTAACCTCTTCTATATAAAGAGAGGAGCCGCACCATTCATAGTCAAGCAAAGAAAGAACAAACTCATTATCATCTATACTCCCATCTCTCCCAACCACACCGCCACCGCCCGACCATCCTTCTTGGCGGATGGTGTTTACCCTCCATGAAAGCAAGCCTATAACATTACACAGGATACTAAAGAACAATTGGCTCCAGAAAGTAATTCTACTTTTCAGGGATGCTCATGAGTATGGCTGGAATTTTCTGTTGAATCAAACCTGAACTAATTTCTTTGTATCATCATTCATAAATAAACTATTTTTTTTCTCTAACCGGACCAATATTTCAGTTTTAATCTGATCATTGCCGGTCCTCATTCTAGACCACCCATCCTTGCTTGAAATGTCATCTTTCATGACCTGCTATATTTTAGCAAAACCAAACATAACTGATCACATGCTCTACTGCGGTGTAGATGCACAACAGGGAAGCATACAACTGAAAAACCAGTTACAAAAGCTGTTTCTGCTAACCCTCCAAAGGCAGCTCCAATCCAGTCTTCTAAGCAGGGTGTGGGAGCTGATGCATGCTCAAGATGCCGTCAGGGTTTCTTTTGCTCTGACCATGGTGAGTTTGTGTTTATGTTCATTTTGGTTCAATGCAGCTGATTAAGGTTCAATGCAGCTGATTAATTTCTGTTATGGATGAATTGCTGTCCTACACAAGTATGTATAGTAAAGAAAAAAAAAACTCTTGTCCGTTGGTCATTTGTAGTAATTTGGTAAAGAGTGTTAACACAAGCATAAACTATACAGCTTCATCAATGGACTATGCATGATTTATTTTCAGGATCACAGCCCAATGCACAAAAACCAGATGCTACCAATGGTACAGACACGGAACCTGTTGAGAAACCCTCAGCTCCTCCACCGAAGAAAAAAATTGATCTGAATGAGCCAAGGATTTGTAAGAACAAAGGATGCGGTAAAACTTATAAGGAGAAGGATAATAACGATGCTGCATGCGAATACCATCCAGGTCCTGCAGTTTTTCATGACAGGATGAGAGGGGTATGTATTAGTTCTAAATTTCATGTTCAGTAAATCCTTTGCTTTTGCCACCAGCCCATCACTAGGTCCTGCATCTATTCTTGCAGTGGAAATGCTGTGATATTCATGTCAAGGAGTTTGATGAGTTTATGGAGATACCCCCGTGCACAAAGGGCTGGCACAATGCTGATGCTGCTTGAATTGACACCATGGTCCTCATTTGCAATAAGATCCTATCAAGCGTAAGGTTCTTTGTTGTAGTATCTCCTAGCGCATAAGGTTGGCATCTTGCCGTATTTTCTGGAGAATGAGTGTGACAAAATATTTGAGAATGGGCTGCTTTAGTGTGCTCTGAGCCATTGCATCGTAATCTTATGTGATGTTTCATGTACTCTGGAACCGGAACTTGAAACCGTATGCCCGAGACGTGATTTTGATTGAATTATGTCAGTTCGACGTTAATTTTGTTGCTATCCAAAGCCAGATATGCTGGCACTTGTTGTGAAGGGACTGCGCAGCTGATGTAGTGAATTACAACAGCTGTGTACGCTCCATCAGTAATGGCTGATGGTGAAGCTCTGGTCCGACTTTCACAAGATTTTCCTACTGGTGCGTCCTTATTTCAGGACGCAGTTTGAGCAGGCAGAGCCTGGTCCATGCTAGCTCCCAGTTAGTTTTATTGCTTATCTGAAATGCAGAAAGTTATTGGCCACATTTTAACGATACGATTAGATTTAATGGAAACAATATTACACCCTTAATTAAGGTTGTGGAACCGATGCTCTCTTGCATTATTGGTTGATGTTTACGCATGCATAATTGCTATAGATAACTAAATATTACTTCAAACTTGATGCGAAGAAAACAGTAGAGTACTGCAAGCACGGCGCACGCTAGGTTCATTCAAGGGATGCCGATGATTGGGATGAAAGGGAAGAAGTAGATGAGAGGCAGTCCCAGATCGTAGGGTGGGCTGCTGAGCCCAGCGCGCGGCGGAGACCTCATCGGCGGCGCGGGCCTCCGATCGCTACCGGCGGTAGCCATCGTCGCGAGGGCGCCGCACCTAGTGAAGACGGCGAGGCGGGAGCCCAGCACGTGCGAGCCAGTCCTCTGCCCGGCAGCGACGACGCGCGCGACGGTGAACCTCTGCGGCGCGCAGAGTTGCTCCGCGCCGCCGAGGACCCTTGCCGCGCACCGCGAGGCCGGCGCCTCCGGCACGGCCACGTCGAAGTTGCCGCAGTGGTCGGTCTGCGCCGCGTGCAGGCCCGCGCCGTCGCCGTCCCCGCATTTCACCGCCACCACCACACCTGGTACACCATACATGCACGCGCAAGTGTCACGGGGACGCTGCTCGATCGCTTTCGCAGATACCACACGCGCATTGCTACTTTTTTTTGGTCGTACGTACCGGAGAGGTCGTGGCCCGGGGCGCAGTCGAGGCAGGCGATGGAGCCGCGGAGCGTCTCGCACGAGCTGAGCGCGCCGAGCTGCGTGAGCACGACGGCGGCGAGGAGGAGGAGGAGAAGGCGACGAGGAGCCATGAGCGCGTGCATGCATGCGGTGGGTTACGTCACTGCAGTGCAAGTAGTACGTGCATGCGTCCGTGTGCAAAGGTAGACACGCACGAACGCCCAGTGCTTTGGCGGTTATTTGTAGTACGAGGATACATGGGGTGCGAGGCGTGAGCATTGAGTGCACGCACGCTGGGGCAGATGGGAGAGCAGATGGAGGAGCTGGCCTTAATGCCGCCATCGCCATGCTTGTTTGGGGGGGAGAGATGGGAAAGGCAATGCATGCCTGCTTAACTCGTTTCGTCCAGTCACGTCCCAAGCCAAGTGGCCAAGCCTTTGCCATTGGGCGTGTAGCCTGGCATGAGCCTTCATTTACACGGCCAACCTACTTTGCAGCCGTGCCACGGGTACATCCGCTGCACTTATCAATCCACGGCCGCGGTATTGTACTCCCGTACGTAACAGATGGCTGGGCCTCGCACTGCACCCATCCCAGCAATGGGCGCGGGAAGCTAAGGCGGCCCAAAGTTGGCTAGACCACGGTGGGGCTGCGGGAGGGTGGGAGGTGGTTTTAGTACCACATCGGGGGCGGAACGGGCGAGCCAGCAAGGGATATTACAACGGGTGGGGAGCTACCTTGCAACTAGACTAGAAGAAGGTTTCAAAATTCATTTTGATATAAATCTCTTGAAATCTGAAATCTCGACGAGATTTGAAAATTTCAGACAAAATACAAAACCAAATTTCAAATCTGTTTTTTTTTTCAACCAGGAAATCCGAGATCTTAGCCGAAATCACGAGATCTCGGCCCACATTAAACTGATTTCTCTAGCAGTAAGCCAATATTACATATTACACTAAACCATGATTTCTCTAGCAGTAAGCCAAGATGCACAATCTGAACCATGGGCATATCGGTTTGCTGCACATGCAGTAGCCACTAGGGGCTAGGTAATCGCATAATAAATTTGTGAGACCCCGGATCAGCTATCCGAAATCTCCTGTGTATTTCTGTACTAGTCCCAGATCAGTAGCTAGTACACACAGTCAACCAGTGATGAATCATTGCCGAACAAAACGAAATTGTAACTTAAACATAAAGCATCAGTCGCATGGCTATCTATTACATCACATGGTCATATGACCAGAGTTCACGGCAGCGGAATAAAAACAACAAGTAATGAAATCCAAATAACATCACAGGCAACAACTCGGAACGCGCGCTCAGTTATCCTGGCGTCCTTCATTGTACTCCTCAACGTAGAACTCACCGTCTTCAATTGCATCCTGATAATTTTCTGATGACAAAGTTTGTGTAGCACGTGAGTACAAAAGTACTCAGCAAGTCTGGAAAATTATGCAACATGTATGGCTTTCCAAGGGAGGCTTATTATGGTTCCTTTGCATACAGCTAAGTTTCATCAAACTATACTTAATAATAATTTTCACAAAGCATATTTTAGCAATTAATTTAATAATTGAATTATTTAATAGTCTAGTGAAGGTTCTATCCACCATCACTAGTATAAAGGCTCTATCCGCCACATTTAAAAGATTAAGGTAAACCAACTCATGACTCTATCCGTCATGATCAAAATAGGTTTCATCTACCTGATTGGCTCAATCCGCCAAATTAAACATCCGAGAGTTCTAACCACTCCCGAATCCCAAAACAAAACACCAGTTATTTTTAAAACCAAAACCAAAGTCTACCAGTATGAAAGCATTCTTCGCTTTGCCCTTGACCGTAGGCACGGCTATTCGAATAGTTTTAACTCTGCAGAGGTGTACAACTTTACCCACAAGACATGATATTCTCTTAATGCCAAGTATTATTAACACACTTCCTTTGGTGTGTCAGCAGAGATATCATAATAAGGCCTTTACAATGTATACGCCTAACCCGACCCACCCGTTGAGGTTTCACCGCTATTAGGGTTCTATCTACCCAGTACATAAGCCCCCTCTTGCGCCGTGTGGGGAGTACAACTTGCCTCTATCTCGCACCCACATTCCACCAACTAGCGAGTCAAAGTTAGGTTTCTACAAATTATTCAGCCAGGTCGTGCCCACTTTGACATGTGGTTGTACGGTAATGCTTAGAATGGACAGTCATAGGCGTCGGTCCTTAGTTGACTTGGGGTGGTACTTGCACAATGAAACTAGTGCTCTATCCACACCCACCCGACATTCCACTCCGCCCAAGTCCAAATCCTTTTTCCATTTTATTTTTATTTTATAAAAACAGTACCAAATACTTTATAATAATTCTTAAATCACATTTTAAATCACATCTTTGATATAATCCCACCCAGGGTCATTTTCATCAATTTATGCCCTAAGCATTTCTACCGTTCTATTCAACGAACGTCACAATATAAAATAGGTATGACATAACAAAGAGGCCTAGGGTTACAAATAAACATGGATATCAATAACCAAGGCGATGATTACAATTCGGAATAACTAGTAATCTATATTTGACATACGATGATAAAGATAGCAATGCAGGTTCTAAAACATTGTAAAAGCATTTGCAATCATGAGATCAAAATGCGTCAAGGGACTTGCCTTCAGTCATAGCGAGGGCGTCGAAGTCTTGCGGGTCGGCGACGGCGTCAACGGCTCCAACGAACTCTTCTGCTACGCGCAAAACAGTACAACCAAATAAATAAATAAAATAAAATCTAAAAATTATAAAATTTATACTGGTAGAAAGGTCTTGATTTTATATGAATTTATAAATTTGAACGGAGAGATTCGGAGTTACAACGAAAGAGAACGAGCGTTTCGAACCTCCCGCCGAACTTGGGGAAGAAATTGCTGCCGGCGGAGCTCTGGCAATCAAATTGAAAATCTAATTTTATTGGAGGTAGAGGACACCGAGAGGGAGCTCCAGTAAAAAATTTGAGGTCGAACGGAGGTCGGGAGTGACCAGGAGAGCTCGCCGAAGTTTCAGAAAGAACGACTTCTACAGGGAGATCCGTAGGTTGGATTGGAGAAACTCCAATTGGGTTGTGTGGGGAATGATGAGAGTATTCTAGGGTACAATTTGTAGGACGATCGGATTAGCGAATCGTCAGAAAAAGCTAGTCGAAGTTATGATCGAAGGCGCGCGTAGCGGCGCTCGGGCGGCGTGTGGCGCCGGCGATGGGAGGGCAGGCGCACGGCCGGGGAAGGGGTGGAGAAGGTGCGGCCAGGCATGGGGAACGCAACGCTAGCGCCGGTTCGGCCGGGGGATCGCCGGAACGGCGGCGGCCACGGTCATGTCGACGGCGAGGACACCCGAAAAAATAAAATAAAAATCAGAGAACGTATTTGCGAAAAGGAGATGAGCACCGTGTAGGGCTCTACGAGACGAATCCAACGGTGTGGTCGGATTCACGAGGAACTCACCGGATCAAGAGTAGTCGACGAAAAATCGAGCTTCAAACGGCGATTTCAACCACGAAATTCGTCGACGTCCTGCAACGAAAAGTGAAATTGATTGAGGGCTTTTGCTCGTGGCGACAACGCGCACACGGTGACGCGATCGGATTTGAGTTTGGCTCACTGGATTGGAAGATTATACGAGGATGTCAATGGAGGACGAATGACGACGGTTCGTGCGAGATTGCGGCGAATTGAGGAGGATTGGCTTTAGAAGAATGAGGGCACGGGCAAGAGGGTTCCAACACGAACATTTGAGAGGTGGAAGCACTTCAATCCATGAAGAAATGGATGAGTAATCACCAATTGATTGCCTTTCGGTTTTTGGAGGATTGAATCGTATCTGGCGCGTTAGAAGACAAACGGCCAGTGGGAATGGATTCGTATCGTCGATACCTTTCCAACGGACCCGACCGTTCGCGAAACGGAGTTGAAACGGAGAAGTTATGAGGGAGTAAAGAGAGGCACCATTGATGACTCTGAAGCTTCGTGTTTGGCTGGAATTCCAAATGCCATGGAGAAGATGATAAATAGTGTTGCCACGTGTCGCTCCACGATTGGTCGGAAATTACGTAAAAGCAACGCCCTAGAGAAAAAATAGCAAAAAGGGTCTAAAAATTCCGAAAAAATTCCTAGAAATACTAGGAATTATTTGAAACCCAAATCGGTTTCATGGAATTGGATGAAATTTAGAATTTAAAAAATTCCGGGACGAATAAAGGGCTTTTGGTAAAATACCGCAAGAGATAAAATACCAGAGTGTGTCCAAAAATCTTGAAAAAAATTTCAAAATGTTTTTGGAATATTTGGAACCTAATGCAATAGGTTTCGGGATTTTTGGAGCATTTTGGAACTCGGGTGGAATTTCGGGTACGGACCGAAATCCGAAAATTCGATTTTTCGGACGATGACGTATTGAACTCCAATTTCAGAAGGATAAGGATGCTAGGTTAATTAGAACACCAATGAAGATCCAAGTTTTGAATTTAGTTTAATTTAAATTAGATTTTAGCAGAAGGCCGAAATTGGGAATGTTACAAAATTTCAGAACATAATAATATTAGCAGAATGCATATATTTTGGCTGACTAAAACTCTGTAAACTTCAAGAATATGAGAAGTTGAACATGCCTGTCTAGTCATCATGACCAACTCGACCTAAAGAGCAACAAGATAAGAATTTAGATTCACACAGAGACGGATGTGTGTGTGTTTTGGAGAAGGGGTGCAGCTGTCCACTTACCAACTGCCTAGCAATCATGGTCACATCTTTCTCAATCCATGTCAATTCTTTCAAGAAATTATCACATGTTTTTGCACAATGTGAAGGATCAAACATCTCTCCAAAGTGGATAAGTTGTAGTAGGCGTCTGCAGTCCACATCATTTTCACAATAACTAACCTATAGAATGGGAATAGAATGAAGCTCAGGAAAGGGCGAAAAAAGCCGCCCAGGAGCAATGCGAGAGCCTTGCGATTGCTAAACAAAAGGCTGTGAAAGAGGCAAGATGCCTATACTACAACAGCCAACCAAGGACGTTGCGTAGACCAGATGTAACACCCCGACGCCCCCGTGCCCAGAATGTTACACCAACTAGCAACTCCTACCCAAAACTTAAAAACAAACTAAGAATTTTAACATAACCTCAATGCAATTAAAGTAAGATACACAACAGCAACATCATGACAGTTATGACATAACCAAAATGAGTGTAAATAATAGTGGAAAGAGTGCGACATACAGCAGCCATGCTATCAAACTAGCGAGATCACATAACAAGTCACATGAGAACATTAAGATACATGAACTTAACCCAACATATCAT
The DNA here is from genome assembly GCA_036346355.1 of Rhipidocladum racemiflorum. Taxonomy (NCBI): domain Eukaryota; kingdom Viridiplantae; phylum Streptophyta; class Magnoliopsida; order Poales; family Poaceae; genus Rhipidocladum; species Rhipidocladum racemiflorum. The sequence goes on from CM070571.1 coordinate 32,337,120, forward strand.
CTTGCAACCATACTGCTTACATAAAGCTAATTAGACATAAACAAATACTTCAATCCTAGCACCAACCATAAGAGACATAATACAACGATTCTACTACAAAGAGATTCAGTGTGAGTGAGTGGTGCTCCCTTTCCCAAAATGCCGCTCTGAAGGTACTTAAAATAAAAAAAACATCACAAAACAAATGTGAGTTCATATAACTCAGAAAAGTGAATCAACCTAATGCAAATCATTTCAAACAAGAAGCTAAAGCAATAAAAGCATGATATAATCTTTGCACATGGGTATAACATCACAACTAACATTTCTTTCGCTTTAATCATGCAATGCACATGCATGCTCATAATGCCCATTTCATAGTTAATACCGGTATAACTGAGAGCACACCCGTCAGCGTGCACCCTCTCATTCCCATCCATCCCGTGGAGGGGCCTACCGAAGTAGGTCTTTCGTGCTCACTACGTGTGAGCACAGAGGCCCACATGGCCACATCTTCCATCATGAATGCACATATGCAAATAACATGAATAGTTCTCAAATTGCAAATAATCATATTCATAAGCATTAACATTAACATTTTCTCACATCCATAAATTTAACATTCACAACACTATAATCATACTCTTGCAAGGCATATCAAATGTTTAAGGCAACTAAGTAGCAATTCATCATGCAATGCACAAACCACCCTAATGATGCACTTGCCTCTAACTGCGGGGAGTGGGGTGGCGCGAAGATGAGGCCACTCCCGAGGTCACTCCTCCTGAAAATAGCAATTGCATACACATATTCAAAACCATATAGATCACAACATCACACATTGCATCTACGTCCTATCTCAAGAACAGCCCTAAATCCCAAACTAATGAAATTCTGGACAACAGGCACATAAAATGAGCTTATCTCCTAATTGGCTAAACTAAAAATTGAGTTCTTGTGCTCTAAATGACCATAAGAGGATAATCTACATTTTATTCTATAGCTAAACATTTAGGAGATGCCTCAATAATTCCCAGAATAGCAATGAACAGAGGTTACACGTATCGACACTAGTTATGGACAGACTTTACTAAAACAAGCATAACTCTTAATTGGATAAGCCAAAAATTTAGTTCTTGTGCTCTAAATGACCACAAGAGGATAATCTACCTTTTATTCTACAGTAAACATTCAGGAGATGCCTCAATAATTCCCAGAATAGCAATGAACAGAGGTTACACGTATCAACACTAGTTCTAGATAGACTTTACTAAAAAAAGCATAACTCTCAATTGACTAAGCCAAAAATTGAGTTCTTATGCTCTAAATAACCACGAGAGGATAATATACATTTTATTCTACAGCCAAACATTCAGGAGATGCCTCAATAATTCCCAGAATAGCAATGAATAGAGGTTACATGCATCAACACTAAAAATTTAGAACCAACCCACACCCTAGCTCCACCATTTCCCCTCAAAAACAAAGATCCCCAAATCCAAAGCCTAGAAAACTCAAACCAGCCATATTAGCCCCCCCCCCTAGAACAACATGCACACCCCAAAACCTAGAATAAAACCCCTCACCTCTTCTTACCCCTTTCTTGCTCTCAAGGAGTAGGGGTGAAAACGGGTCGGGTAATACCCGACCCGTATCCGTATCCGGGATAAATATATCCGAAATGGCGGGTACGGGTCAGGGTATTTTTGGTTCAGATACGGGTTCGGGTAATACCCGGATAATTATTTTTCGGATACTGGTCGGATACAGGATCAAATGTACCCGATAAATACGGGTCGGATACGGGTACCCGACGGATAAAATCAACCGAGTACCCGTGAAACCGTCACGGGCTCGCCGCTCACCTCCTGAGACCCTGGGCTACATATTCCAGGCAGCCCACTACTACAGTCCACCGTCACAGCCCACTACTCCCTACTCCCTGTCTCAGCCCTCAGTGCAAAACTGCAAACCCTGGAGGTTGGAACTCGAGTCCTACTCAACTGCGCAGCAACGCCCGCCACCGCCGTCGGCCTCGCCAACCGCCGGCCCCATCTCCTGCCCCTTCCGCCGCCGGCCCCGCCTCCTGCCGTCGTCGGCCCTGCCCGCCGCCGACCCCATCTCCTACCGTCGCCGGCCCCGCCTCCTGCCGCGGATGGAGCTTCCCCGCCGGTTCGTACTCCTCCGTGCTTCCTCCAAACACAGCAGTCAAACGAAGCCCACATTTGTAGATCTTTGGTATTGTTCCTAGTGCAAGCTTTTGAATGTGTCCTGTTTTCTGTCCATTCCCAAACTACATATGAATTTTAAATTGAATGGGCATGGAGGACAGGAGGTATTCTGTTTTCTGTCCATTGGGGTTACAGACTTGATAGAAGTTATGTGCCCTGTTTGTGATTGTGTCTATTCATTATTTGATTGAGCAAGGTGAAGGACTGAAGGCAGATTGTGGTTATAAATTGCGTGGCTTATTCTCTGGTTCTAAATTGTTCATGGTTGGATGACTGGCATATTTTTGTCTATCATGAATATGCTTGCTGTAGATCTGTCTATCACGCTTATAGTTCGTTGTTCGTACTTTGTTTTTGTATGGTACTAAAACATTACACATTGCTTGTATTTGCAATTTGCGTGATACCAGTCCATCAATTCATCACTCAAGATGAAAATTCAGTTTCATTTAACAGGAGGGCAAGTTCATGTATTCTCTGAAACTGTTTGTGTCAAAACTGGCATAATGAGTAGAGGCATCTCCTCCCATATGTTCACCTGCTGAAGTGGATACTGTACTATTGCTTTCTGATTGATAGTAACCTGGAAGCCCTTGTTTGGCTAATAATGACGCATTTTTTCCTGCTTGACATTTATACTGTTTGGTACCTCTGAGCTATCAGGAATCTAGGATATATAAATTTGACTGTATGTTTTGGTTCGTAGCTGCTCTGCATTGGTATGACGAAAACCAGAGAGCAGAGTTTGAGAAGAAGAAAAACTATGACAACTTGCTTAATAAAACCAACCTGTTATCTTTGAGTAAATGCAAGCATAATGACATGATAATCACATGGTGTTTTAGTTTCTACATGCTTCAAGTTGCTGTTTATTGCTATATACGATAGCTGTAAATAGTAGTCCACAATTTAACGGTGCATCTTTAGAGCCTATGCATCTATTTGTAGTAACACTCTAATTAATATTGGATTATTTTCAGATTGACATATGGAAGGGCAGGAAGGCAATGATTGGACTTTATGTGGATTGTTTGTTTTAACTGGACTATGTGTTGTATTATGTGTTATAAATAGATTAGCTGTGTTATTTGATTATTTTCATCGAATGTTTCGATTTTTAGGCAATATGCGTATTATCCGACTAAATACCCGCTACCCGTATAGTACCCGTTCGCATAGTATCCGATATCCATTTTCTACCCGTTCCGAAATACCTGTACCCGTACCCGTATCCTACCTGATTTTTAACTACCCGTACCCGTACCCGTATCCGAAAAAATATAATTAGGGTAGGATACGGGATCATCTACTACCCGACCGTATCCGACCCGTTTTCACCCCTATCAAGGAGAGACCAAGGGGGAGGTTCGGCCAGCAGGGAGCAGCAGGAAAGGAAGGAGACTTCGATTCTTGGGGGAGGAGGAGGAGGAGGCTCCTTGACTGGGTGCAGGAGGAGCAGCTTCCTTCGACTGAATGGGGAGGGCGGCAAGAAAGAGGGGGAGGGAGTCGGCTAGGAAGGGAGTGGGGCCAGGTAGGTAGAGAGAGGGGTAGGAGGTTGGGGAAAAGAGGTAATTTCCCTCCTTTACAAATCCAAAACCCGGTAATTCCCCTCTAAGAACCTACAGCATTACACCAGATCCCTCTGGGCATCATCACCGACACATCCCCCGGTCACGCCGTCAGTCCAAAGGATGGCGTTAAGGGATCTAAACTCGGTTCCAAGTAATTCACAAGAAGAAACTTTTGTGGATAGGCTTCGTATAATAACTAATGCAATTTTAAATCAATCTATGGACAGAGATAATATACCACTTATAAGATCTCTAGTTGCTGATCTACGAGAAGCTGCTGTAGAAGTACGGAGCATATCTCCCTCCACCAGGGCTCAGATCGATTCCCGTATGGAACACTCGTCATCTAGTCGGTGCCAACAAAGTTCCGACCATCAATTGAGGGATAGACCATGATGGATAAGTGACTTCAACAGGCTTGGCCCAGGTGAAATTGCTAACTGCAGTCGACGATGACCTCTTCCTAATGTACGAATGCGTTTGGGATTATATATTGGATGTAAAGCTTTCAACCCAAGGCTCAGGAACGTCACTTGGCTTGAGAAATTCAAGCTAGGATTTTTGGAAAGTTACGATGGAATTTAGAATCCATCATAATTCCTCCAAATTTATACCACTACTATCCAAGATGCCGGTAGTGATGAGAAGGTAATGGCAAATTACCTCCCTATTATTTTAAAAGGGTCTGCAAGAACTTGGTTGTTTAATTAACCAGAAGTATCCATTTTTGGTTGGGAGAATTTATGCCATGCCATTTTAAATAATTTTAAAAGATGTTATGCTAAGCTAGGTAAAGAAGACAACCTGCATCGTCTTCGTTAAACTTCTGACGAGAATTTACGTTAGTTTATTGAGAGGTCTGTAACACAATTCCAAATATACCTGATGATTCTGTGATTTGTGCATTTAAGCAGGCTGTGCATGACAAGCATTTCATGGAGGATCTCAACATTAATCTGCCATCTACCATATCAGAACTTTCGATATGGCAGACCGATATTCGGATGCACATAAGTCAGTTGAATGGAACCGTATGGTTGACAAATGCCATACTCCACCACAATCGAGGTTGAAGATTATAGAATGTAATAAACCTACACAAACCTTCACACTCGAAGACCGTAAAGGTAAAAATAAGAAAAAGAATAAAAAAAACCTCTCAAAGAGTGGTTGCGAACGTTTCTAAACGACCTATTTACTCCAATGGTAAAGCTCCTTAGAAGAAGAAACCTGGTCGGCCAGACGACCAGTTGGTTCCCAAGAGTTCCACTTCAAACAGTGGAAATAAACGATGGTGTCTTTTGCATAATGCACCTGGACATGACTTGCACAATTGTCATACATCGCAAAAGCGTATGGATGAATTTTACTCTGGAAAGGGTCCTATGCCACCTTTACCAAAAAAATCGAAATGACAAAGATGCAGATGGCGACGAAGACATGGGTTATCAGAAATCTGACAATCATGTCTACATGATTTTTGGAGGATCATCTGCATATTCTTCGAAACGGCAATTCAAATCCGCTTGGAGAGAGGTTAACAACATAGACACTCGACCAAGAAGGTCGGACTTCCCAAAGTGGTCGGATGTTGCAACCACCTTTCAATAAGAATGATTACCCAAAAGGTACATGTACTTCTCGTAAGCTTCCTTTAGTAGTATCTCATACTATCAGTAATTGCAAAGTAGGGAGAGTCTTAGTTAATGGAGGAAGTTCTTTAGACTTACTTTTTATTCATACTCTATATGAAATGCAAATTCCCCGTTCTAAGATCTGACATGTTACAAATCAATTTTTCGGAATTGTAACTTGACCTTCGGTAACTCTAATAGGATATATTGTGTTACCTATCACCTTTGGAAATGCCGACAATTTCAGAACGGAATTGATTTCATTTGAAATTGTTGATTTTGAATCAACATATAATGCTATTTTGGGTAGACCTTCACTCACTAATTTATGGCAGTTACTCATCAAGCCTACTAGAGTCTCAAAATGCCTGGTCCAAAAGGTGTGATAAACGTGCAGGGTAATCCAACTACTGCACTGAATTGTAATAAAAAGTTACTAGAAAATGTCGATGAATTGCCATTAAGAGATACTAATGAGTAATGATGTAGATAAGCCTTGCAAGGTTGACAAAATTAGTAAGACGAAGAAGCTGAAGGTAAATTCTCAGCCCAACAAGCAAATAAAGTAAGTTCCCATCGACCCAACCGACTAGTCAAAAATTGTTCAAATAGGGTCAGGAATGGATGCTAAATAGGAAGACGCGTTCATTGCCTTCCTCTAGGATGATGTAGATAAGTTTGTGTGAAAACCATTCGACATGCCTGGGATCCCAAGGGATGTACTAGAGCACAGCTTAGCTATACGACCTGAAATACGACCAGTGAAGAAGAAGTTACGACGATTCGCTCCTGATCAGCAATAAGCTATCCGACAAGTGTTGGATAAACTCTTAAAGGCTGGTTTTATTCGCGAAGTTGATAATCCAGATTGGCTTGAGAATCCGGTCATGGTTAAGAAAGCAAATGGTAAGTGGCTTATGTGCGTTGACTTTACCAGCTTAAATACCGCTTGTCCAAAAGATGATTTTCCTTGGACTCGAATAGACCAGTTAGTTAACTCAACAGTGAGTTGCAAACTGATGAGTTTTCTGGATACATACTCAGGTTATCATCAAATAAGCATAGCAAGAAAAGATGAAGAGAAGACTTCCTTCATTACTCCATTTGGAATCTACTATTATCAGAAGATATCATTTGGGCTAAAAAAATGCTGGAGCCACGTACCAACGACTTATGCAGAAGACTTTCATAAGCCAAATAGAAAGAAATCTAGAAGCTTATGTTGATGATCTCATTGTAAAGAGCAAGAAAAGCTCTAACCATTTGTTAGATTTATCCGAAACACTCTGTAATTTGAAGAAATATGGAATAAAATTAAATCCTAAAAAGTGTACTTTTGAAGTTTCTTCTGGCAAATTGTTAGGTTTCCTTCTTTGTTCACACAGAATAGAGACTAATCCTGAGAAGATTCGTGCCATTGAATCATTAAAATCTCATTATTCTGTGAAGGAGGTACAATATTTAATTGGTCGGATGGCTGCTCTTAGTCGCTTTACATCTAGATCGGGAGAACGTGGCTTACCTTTCTTTAAGGTAATAAGAAAATACAATAAATTCTACTAGTCGGATGAAGCAGAAAATGCCTTTAAAGATATTAAAAATTATTTGTCAAGTCCACCCACATTGGTATCACCCAACCCATAGAAACCTTTGTTACTCTATCTAGTAGCTACAAATAATGATGTTAGTGTTGTCTTGGTCGTTGAACCTGTATATTACATAAGTGAAATTTTACATGGGCCTAAGGAGAGATACCCTCATATTCAAAAACTACTCTATGCCCTATTAATGGCTTCAAGAAAACTACAACATAATTTTCAATCTCATCTGATTACAGTACTCTCATCTTTCGCTTTGGGTACTATTCTCCATAATCAAGAAGCAACTGGTCGGATTGCTAATTGGCCAGTCGAACTTGGATCTTTCGATATTCATTTCGATGCTCGATCAGCAATGAAGTCACAAATTTTGGCAGATTTTATAGATGAACAGACTAACAGTGAGCCTTCTACAAAACAGATTCCCACTGATACTGACCACTGGACTTTATACTAGAGTAGCCTACTCGTTCCCCAACATATTCAATCCCGCCTTGTATGAACACAGATCCATCACATCATTCGCATCTCTGCTACGCTCATTTTCTGAGCATATTGTCTTTTTGTCGGCCAATACTCTACTCTATACAACATCGCAGGTCTGATCGTCATCTTATAGAACTTACCCTTGAACTTTTGAGGGAAATTTCTATCACATAAGACACTAAATGCTTAGCGCCATTTCACCCACCCTGCTCATATCATGTGACTCACATCTTCATCAATCTTGCCGTCACTCTGTAGCATCGATCCCAAATATCGAAAAATTTCCTTCCTAGGCACTATTTTCCCGTCCAGACTAAGAACTCTATCATCTGCCATAGCACCATTGAAAACACACATCATATCCCTGCAAAGTTGTTTTACTAGTACCGGCCAGCCCGATCTCTTTTTTTTGGAGACATCTAATCCCTATTTTTTTGTACTGTATTCACATATCTAAACTTGCTTCTACATTATAGGATACTTGCCATGTGCTCGTTGTTCTGCTAGTGGGATGTTATTGAGCACCAAACACTTTTCACTTTCATGTGACCGTGGACATAATATGTAGGAGCAATGCTTCTATGCTTTTCCTCCTAATACAAGTTATACGAATCTTGAAGTAAGCAAAGAGGTAAGTAATCACCATCTACCTTTTATTCATGCTTTAATATTTGTGCAACTTTAAAAGAGAAAAGCATATGAACACCTCTCAATATGTAGTTTACATCTGAAAGGTGTCCCAATTGCTCAGGAGTTAGAAAGGTGTGCTGTCTAATCCCACATTGTGTTTCACATTACTCAGTTTAATGCTTTCTGGAAGGTTAGATTGAAAAACAATCAAATGGTTTATCATATTCAAGAGGGAGTGGCTGTAGATTAAATGACAAGGTGATAGTGCATATTATGCTTATGCCCAGTGCGTAAATTTAGTGTTGGGCAAAAACTTTTTCTTTTCTCTCTTGTGAGGTACTGCACAAAGCTTTTGCGGAAGTGCATTTGGGATTTTGTGGTTTAGAACAGGAAGGGCGGTTCATTTCATCTGCTAGTTCTACTAATGTTTTCTTTTCCCTTTCTACAAATGTCTTGATTCGCACATGTCTGTGTTTCCAAGTGATGTGCCCAACTTGCTTATGCATAGGAATGGCAATGGCAAGCGAGCATGACCCACAGATAGATCCCTTTGATTAGTGTTGAGCTGAGCAATTGGAAGTGTGCCTGCTGGTTATACTATTATCTGCTTTTCTTTCCGTTGCTACAGTTATTGATGTTTGGCTACAGTTTCCTGTTGTTGTGATAGGACCTAAATAGACCTGGGCACTTGTCGGGACCCCGAATTTGCAAATCCGGACCCTCTGTGTATTCAGCACTAGTCCAGGAACGCGCTAGTGCACACAGTCTTAACATCGGTAAATATCACAATCATACCAATCGATATTATCAAAGTACTTTATTTAAATAACCAAACTGGTTACTTGACCTTATGGCCAAGTTACAAATATATGCCTTGCAAGGCGAAACTTATTAAAAGGGAAATAACAGCAGCGGAAATTCAAATAAACTTCGTGGCGCCATCCAGTATACCACAGGCAACTGACTGGGCTCGCATCCCTAAGTAGACGGGTCCTCTTGGAGTTCCTCCTCCAAAGCTGGCGTAATCTCCTCTTCAACTGATATTGTGTTGGGGCAAGGGTGAGTACTTGGTACTCAGCAAGTCATGCACAGAATGCAAGCTAATATACTATATGCATGGCTTGGTACAAAGGAATAGCTCAAGGTATATTTGCAGTAAACAGCTTTTGACAAGTAATATAAGTAGATTCGAAAGCAGTAGAAATAAGTAAAGCATAAATAACTTTTCAAAAAGTTTAAATAACATTTTTCCCCATCCTAAACCATATTTCCATCATCTTCTTTGTTAAACCAACCCAACTTCTCAAATCCAAGTTATTTTCAGAAAATCTAACCCTTGACTGTAATTCCCGAGCAATGTCGATCAGTGGACTCGGCTATTCAAATAGATTCTACACTCTGCAGAGGTTATGCACTTTACCCACAAGATACAATCCACTCACCACGTCGGTAGTGAATCGCCATACAAGAGTATGCGAATGAGCGATCATAACAAAGCCTTTCGGAAGCCTCAAACAACACAGGTGGTCCTCTCCGGTACGTGCTCTACACCATCCCTTCCCTTAGCCAAGGCGAAGTATGGGACCAACACACCGTTAGATGGGTACTGCCACGCCCACGATACGCTCCCCGTACAATCACACAAAAGGTGTAATCGACACCTGAGGCTCCACAAGTGAGTCCTTAGCGACTTAGTCAACTAGGGCCGTCCCATTCCACCATGTGGTTGCAAGTATGACCAGTTCAAAGGCTTGCAAGGTTAAGTCCTTAGAGTGACCAGGGCAAGACTACCCAAAACCAAATCAACATCCCCAATGCCACAACCGGCCCACCCGATTACTCTTGCCACATGCCCCGATAAATCTGTTTATCAAACCCCGCTTGATTACCATGCACCACGTGCCATCAACATCACATGATACTTTTCCAAAACAGGTTCAATATATCATTAATTCAATATTAGCATTTGATTATCCAAAATCATGTCATGAGCACGTAAGTGTCTAAGCGTTATACTACAACGATCTAAACCCATGTTGGCAATTTAATAATGTCCAACTAATAAACTACAACTAGGGTGACAAAGGGTCATGGCACATACTTAAGTAATCAAGGTGTCATATAGCAAATTGGTATTTATCTAACCCCCATGTTTAAACAAAGTATCCTTCTAATTGAACTAGCATGCCATAGTTTAAATCAAAATAGATTTCAAAATGGGATCAACATGGTCAAAGCACAACTTGCCTTCAAAAAGCACTTGCTCTTGGTCTTGAGTTGGATCCTGAGTCAATACTTCTCCTTCGAATCCCTCCGGCACTTCAACGTCTACTCGTAAAGCGTGCAAATAGCAAATACACAAATAAACACTAGGCAAAAAGATCCCAAAACTCCAAATAAAATCCATAAACAGAGAGAACATAATTTTCTGGATTTTTAGAAACTGGAATAAATCAAATTTGGAGTTAAAGCATAAAAGTTATGATTATTTAAAGTTTAAATAATCAATTAAATAATATTACAGAGAAAAACTTTAGTCCAAAAATTAAATAAAATTCATATTTAGGTAGATCTTAATTTTATACAAATTTAGAAATTTGAATCGCTCAAATCGGAGTTGAAGCATAAAAGTTATAAGCGTTTGAAGTTTGAATCTAAATTTGAAATCATTATTCGAATTAATAAATCATTTTCTTTTGGAAATTAATTATTGCGTCGGCATGGACACGTGGCAGCTCTGATTGGCTCTTGGCGTCGGCCGATCCATGGGCTCGGTCCATGCTCGGCTCGGGTCCACGGTGGACTCGGTCCACGGCTCACGTGGATCGACATGTGGGCCCACTCGGGTAGCGTCATCGGCCGGCGTCGGCGAGGCTCGGCCACCAGCGGCAGTGGGACCTTTGTGGCGTCATGGGTGGCGTCGGCGCTTGGCTGGGTTAGCCAGCGACATGCGGCCCTCGACACGCGGGCCTCGCGTGTCGGGTCTACACGCACGCGCGTGGGCCAGCGACCGCGTCGGTCCAACTTCCCGACACGTGGCGCCAATCTCGTCCGTTGGTTTGAAAATCAGCGGCGCGGATTAGATCCAGGGTTAACACGTTGAAACTACTCGATGCTCGTGGGCGTTTGATCTAGATCGGACGGTCGAGATCTAATCCTATAATCGCCTTTGCTAAGACGCGTGGCGATTGTGAACCGTTGGATCTTGATCCAGCGGTCGGATCTGTCGGGTTTCTAGGGTTTGGGAAACACGTGAACTCACCGTTGCCGTCCGATCTGGATCCAGCGGTGCAAGCTTCGAGGGCGGTGATGGCACGCGCGGCGGCTTGACCGGAGACGGACGACCTTGCCGCGTCGGCGTTCGGGCGCGCTCCGGCGGAGTGAGGGTACTCGAACGCGTCTCGTCTTGGGGAATCCGGATCTGGGCTTGATGACGGCGGAGGGCGACGGGCGGCGGCAATATCGGCGTTGTCGCGGCGAGCAGACTTCCAACTCCGGCGAGCAATAACGGCGAGGACGGTGGGGATCCTAGCGGCGCGAGCTAGGTTTCCGAACCGGCGTGGGATGGCGATCTCGGGGTATGCCGGGCATTAAATAGCCTCGGCGTCCGTAAAACGGAGACCTAGCTCTCACGGCGGCGGACGGCGGCGGAGTCCAGCTTCGGACTCGGGCGGAGCGATGAAATCGTGGCCGTCCACGTGGCACAACCAACGGCCACGATCGCGCGGCGGCGGTCGATCGGACCGCGGCTTCGGAGTGCAGGTCGGACGGATCTCGGCCGTTGGATCTTGATCCAACGGTTGGGATTGATTAGGGTTAGGAGTGGGTTCGGTCGAGTCAATCGGCTCGGTCGGACTCGAGTCCGACTTCGGTCGGATGAACGATTACTTGACCGAGTTGGATTTTCCAGCCAATTAATATTTAAAATAATTCCCGATAATTCATTTAATTCATTAAAAATAGCAAATGACTCGAGAAAAATTCGGAAAAATTCTGGAAAATATTTTGGATCATTTTGGACTCAAATAAAATATTTCCAACAAAAATTTATTTGCAAATTTAAATTCTTTAATTATTTCAAAATGGAATAAATTCAAATAAATTCCAAATAAATCCAAATAAATTCCAGAAAATTCCAAAAATTCACCAAAGTGCCAAATCACACATGAATTTAAGAAAAGCAAAATTTTGGGGTGTTACAAACCTCCCCCCCTTAATAGAATCTCGTCCCCGAGATTCAGGGCTTACTAAAGGAATAGGTTTGGAAATTCTTTCTTCAAATCCTCTTCGCGCTCCCAAGTCGCTTCACTTTCTTCATGGTTGCTCCACTGAACTCTACAGAATCGGGTTGACTTGTTTCTAGTTTCTCGATCCATTGTGTCTAGAATCCTCACGGGATGCTCCTTATAAGTCAAATCTTCTTGCAACTCAATTGACTCTAGCGGTGTCTGTTCCTCAGGAACTCGGAGACACTTCTTTAACTGGGACACATGGAATACGTCATGCACTCCTGCCAACGACTGTGGCAACTCCAGCTGGTAGGCAACTTCACGTTTCATACTCGGCCACCAGAATCTCTCCTTCAGATCCTGATACATCTTGGCGCTTCCAGGATGAATTGAGTACTTGGAGTCATGGGCTTCCTCCAAAATCAGTCGCTTTAACTCCTCCTTGTCAGGCACACAAATCCGATCCTTCATCCACAACGTGCCTTGTTCATCCAATTTGAAGTCCTCTGCCCTGCCTTCCTCCTTGATGGACTTAATCCTGCGGATCCTGTCATCATCCTTCTGTCCTTCTCGGATCTGATCCTCTAGGGTAGGCTTTACTTCCAATGCGGCCAAGAATCCGCTAGGTACAACCTCAATCTTCATCTTTTGAAAATCCTCACATAACTCATCCTGACTTGTGGCTAGCAACGTACTCACGGTATGGCTTTTCCGACTCAGAGCATCGGCTACTACATTGGCCTTCCCGGGATGGTAATGGATTCCAACATTGTAGTCCTTGATTAACTCTAACCATCTCCTCTGCCTCATATTCAGATCCGACTGGGTGAATATGTACTTAAGGCTCTTATGATCCGTATACACCTCACATCTGTTTCCAATCAGATAGTGACGCCATATCTTCAAAGCATGCACTACGGCTAACTCTAGGTCATGTGTCGGATAATTTTCCTCATGCGGCCTCAATCGCCTTGATGCATAGCGGCGACCTTTCCATTCTGCATCGGCCACACATCCAAGTCCTTGGCGCGATGCGTCACAATAAATATCGAAGCTTTGAGCAACATCAGGTAAAACTAACACCGGTGCGATGTCAATCGCTTCTTCACTCCTGAAATCCTTCCTCACATTCCGGCGTCCATGCAAACTTCTTTTCCTTCTTCAAGAATTGCGTAAGAGGTTTCGCAATTGTCGAAAAGCCTTCGATGAAACGGCGGTAATATCCACGCCATTCCAAGGAAACTCGAATCTGGGTCACGATCTTGGTGCTCCCAATGTAACACGGCTTCTACTTTGCTTGGATCTACTGGCGACTCATACTGCGGTCATTACATGTCCAAGAAACTCCACCTTGTCCTTCCAAAAATCACACTTCTTGAACTTGGCGAAAAGTTGCTTTGTTCCTCGGCTTTTCCAAAACTCGCCTTAAGTGTTCGGCATGTTCATCCTCTGTCTTGGAGTAGACTAGGATATCGTCTATGAACACGACGACAAACTTGTCCAAATATTCCATGAACACCTTATTCATCATATTCATGAAATAAATTTGGCGCATTAAATCGGCCCAAAGGACATAATCAGAACTCGTAATGTCCATATCTTGGCGAGAATGCAGTCTTGAATATCTTACGATCGGATCTTCAAGCGATGGTATCCCGATCTCGAGATCAATCTTGGAGAAAACTCGGCTCCTCTTAATCGATCAAACAAATCATCAATCCTGGGTAGCGGATACTTATTTTTCACGGTGACTTCATTGAGTGCACGGTAGTCAATGCACATCCTGAAACTCCGTCCTTCTTCTTGACAAACAAAGCTGGTGCTCCCCACGGTGACGAACTTGGTCCGATAAATCCTTTATCCATTAACTCTTCCAAATTGTTTCTTCATCTCTACCAACTCCTCGGTAGACATCCGATAGGGTCTCTTTGCTATCGGTCTTTGTACCGTACAAGTTCTATCACAAACTCTATGTCCCCTGTCTGGCGGCATACCTGTAGATCTTCGGGAAAACATCGGGTACTCACTCACTACCGAACATCCTCTATGCGATTGCCTTGGTGCTGTTAACCATCAACTGTCCATCTCTAAGCTGCAGTGGCTTGAAATTCCACTTTCTTCCCACACAGGCTCTCAATCGAGATAGTCCTTCGTCCACAATCCAATACAGACCTTGTGCTTGGATAACCAATCCATTCCCAATATAACATCTAAGGTGCAGGTCTCCAAAATTATAAGGTTTGCTAGAAATTCTATTCCATCTATTAGTATTCTTAACCCGGAACATCCTACTTCCGTTCGGAGTTCGGAACCAGGGGTTTGAACTAAAAGCATGCACTTAAGTCTTTCAATTCTCAAGTCATTTCTAGTAGCAAAGCCTTGCGAAACAAGCGAATCTGAAGCTCCGAGTCAAACAAAATCAAGCAGTGTATCGAGTTAACAAGTAACTTACCCGATCACGACGTCAGTAGCATTCTGCAGTGCATCTGCGGTGACATGGTTGACTCGGCCTCTCACCACGATGCAGGGTATGGCTCCTGGTCTTTGGCGTCCTAGCCGGGTGGTTCCTAGGTTGAAACGAACCGGGTCGCTCTGCTTGTCTTCTTCGGACAAGCTGTTGGCAAAGTGTCTGGCTCGTTGCGGTTGTAACGGCGTCTCCTGTTCCTGCTTGTTGCACAGGGTAGCGTTTCTAAGCGGGTGAAGTGCAGTAGTTCTGATCGGAGTCTTGGTCTTTGAGGAGGGTGTCCTTGTTGCATTCTCGTGGTTGGAATCTGAAGAATTGATTTGGTGCAACTCTCAAGCGTTTGCGTTCTCGACGTGATCCTTCTTTGTTGCATCCTGCGCTTCTGTTCTCATCCAGTTCCTTGCGCTTGTCCTCAAGAATAAGCGCCTTATTCACCAACTCTTGGAAATCTGGAAAGGTGTGGGTGATCAACCCTACTTGCAATCCCGAGTTGAGTCCCTTCATGAAACGAGGCTATGCGGATTTATCTGTCGCTACATCCTCAGTGCGTGGCGTGCTAGCTGTGTGAACTTGTTCGGGTAGTCGACCATCGGGCCGATTACCTTGCTTGATGCTCTGAACTCCTCCTTCTTAAGGTCCATAATTCCTTCAGGCACGTGATATTGTCGGAATGCACCGTGAACTCCTCCCAAGTGATATCTTGAGGGTTCTCTGCGTGTACGAAAGTTCTCCCACCATTCGGCCTGTTCCTTCCAAGCGATGAGAAGCGTAAAGTACCTTCTCATTCCCTATGCATTGAGCTATGTGTAGCTTCCTCTCAATTGATCTTAACCAATCGTCGGCCTCCAATGGATTGGCATTCCCGGAAGAAAGTGGGTGGGTGAGTCCTCATGAACTCGACGGCCTTGTATTCTCGGCGTGGTCCCCGATTAACTTGATTAGCAAAGTGGCCTGGCGGTGGACGTGCTGCATTTGTTGCATCATAGCATGCATCAACTGGTCTGAGCAAAGCAAGAAATGCTCCAAAATTCTGCACATCCGATGGCGGTCTTTGGTGCTCCATCATTGGGGTTTTACATTTGGGCGAGATCCACTCCCATTGCTTCCAAAGTTCCCACGGGTGTTCACCATCTGTTGATTGCTCTAGGTTTAGAGATGAGAGGGAAACAAGAATAGACAAGTAATATGGAACTTATGCGGGCGAAAGGGGTAACTTTAAGGTCCATCTTTATTATTAATAACTTGGTATGGCTGCTTACAATGCCTAAGGGCCTTGCAACACATCTTGCACACTCGACAAACAAAGCAAATCCAAATCGAACTAACTCACTGGAGTCTAACGCCTAAAGGGTGACTCTTTATTTTATGACGCGACTCGGCGAAGGAGTCTCACTATAGAACCTAAGCTCACTCATCGAGAAAACCTCCACGGCACTGGGTGCAGGTCTTTGCGGCATAGGCGCGAAACGATCGCCATGTCCAGCGACTATGTCATCTGTGGTAGTCGAAGAAGCGATGTCCTCATCGAGATCGACTCCTCTGGATCCGGCTCGTGTAGCTCAATGCAGACTCTGGTGCAGTCCGTACAAAGTCATCTCCAACTCGTCAATCCTTCGTAGAAGGTGTGCCACATACTCTTGAGCTTCCCGCCATCTGTCACAAGAGTGCTTTACGTAAGAACTCGGAATTTTTAAATTGTGACAAGGTAAGGGAAAATTTCAGCAAGAGACAAGAAAAGAGAGAAGGGGATAAGTCGAGATGTCATTTCTTATCTTGACAACTTTTTAGCTTTAGAAAATAGGTTTTATCCTCACTACGACCATTCTAGCTAGGGTTGAGCCTACAGTCAACCTGGCTCTGATACCACCTCTGTCGGGACCCCGAATTTGCAAATCCGGACCCTCTGTGTATTCAGCACTAGTCCAGGAACGCGCTAGTGCACACAGTCTTAACATCGGTAAATATCACAATCATACCAATCGATATTATCAAAGTACTTTATTTAAATAACCAAACTGGTTACTTGACCTTATGGCCAAGTTACAAATATATGCCTTGCAAGGCGAAACTTATTAAAAGGGAAATAACAGCAGCGGAAATTCAAATAAACTTCGTGGCGCCATCCAGTATACCACAGGCAACTGACTGGGCTCGCATCCCTAAGTAGACGGGTCCTCTTGGAGTTCCTCCTCCACAGCTGGCGTAATCTCCTCTTCAACTGATATTGTGTTGGGGCAAGGGTGAGTACTTGGTACTCGACAAGTCATGCTGCAGAATGCAAGCTAATATACTATATGCATGGCTTGGTACAAAGGAATAGCTCAAGGTATATTTGCGATGCTTGACTTTTGACAAGTAATATAAGTAGTTTTGATAGCAGTAGAAATATGTAAAGCATAAATAACTTTTCAAAAGTTTAAATAACATTTTTCCCCATCCTAAACCATATGTCCATCATCTTCCTTGTTAAACCAACCCAACTTCTCAAATCCAAGTTATTTTGAAAATCTAACCCTTGACTGTAATTCCCGAGCAATGTCGATCACAGTGGACTCGGCTATTCAAATAGATTCTACACTCTGCAGAGGTTATGCACTTTACCCACAAGATACAATCCACTCACCACGTCGGTAGTGAATCGCCATACAAGAGTATGCGAATGAGCGATCATAACAAAGCCTTCTAAGCCTCAAACAACACAGGTGGTCCTCTCCTGGTTCGTGCTCTACACCATCCCTTCCCTTAGCCAAGGCGAAGTATGGGACCAACACACCGTTAGATGGGTACCTGGCCACGACCACGATACGCTCCCCGTACAATCACACAAAAGGTGTAATCGACACCTGAGGCTCCACAAGTGAGTCCTTAGCGACTTAGTCAACTAGGGCCGTCCCATTCCAGCCATGTGGTTGCAAGTATGACCCAGTTCAAAGGCTTGCAAGGTTAAGTCCTTAGAGTGACCAGGGCAAGACTACCCGAAAAACCAAATCAACATCCCCAATGCCACAACTGGCCCACCCGATTACTCTTGCCACATGCCCGATCGAAATCTGTTTATCAAACCCGATTGATTACCATGCACCACGTGCCATCAACATCACATGATACTTTTCCAAAACAGGTTCAATATATCATTAATTCAATATTAGCATTTGATTATCCAAAATCATGTCATGAGCACGTAGCGTGTCTAAGCGATACTACAACGATCTAAACCCATGTTGGCAATTTAATAATGTCCAACTAATAAACTACAACTAGGGTGACAAAGGGTCATGGCACATACTTAAGTAATCAAGGTGTCATATAGCAAATTGGTATTTATCTAACCCCCATGTTTAAACAAAGTATCCTTCTAATTGAACTAGCATGCCATAGTTTAAATCAAAATAGATTTCAAAATGGGATCAACATGGTCAAAGCACAACTTGCCTTCAAAAGCACTTGCTCTTGGTCTTGAGTTGGATCCTGAGTCAATACTTCTCCTTCGAATCCCTCCCAGACTTCAACGTCTACTCGTAAAAGCGTGCAAATAGCAAATACACAAATAAACACTAGGCAAAAGATCCCAAAACTCCAAATAAAATCCATAAACAGAGAGAACATAATTTTCTGGATTTTTAGAAACTGGAATAAATCAAATTTGGAGTTAAAAGCATAAAAGTTATGATTATTTAAAGTTTAAATAATCAATTAAATAATATTACAGAGAAAAACTTTAGTCCAAAAATTAAATAAAATTCATATTTAGGTAGATCTTAATTTTATACAAATTTAGAAATTTGAATCGCTCAAATCGGAGTTGAAACGCAAAAGTTATAAGCGTTTGAAGTTTGAATCTAAATTTGAAATCATTATTCGAATTAATAAATCATTTTCTTTTTCGGAAATTAATTATTGCGTCAGCATGGACACGTGGCAGCTCCTGATTGGCCTGCGGCGTCGGTGGTCCATGGGCTCGGTCCATGCTCAGCTCGGGTCCACGGTGGACTCGGTCCACGGCTCACGTGACTGACATGTGGGCCCACTCGGGTGACGTCATCGCTGACGTCAGCGGGGCTCAGCCCACGGCGCTGACAGGTGGGACCCACTGTGACGTCATGGGTGACGTCAGCGCTTGGCTGGGTTAGCCACTGACATGCGGCCCTCTGACACGCTGCCCGTGCGTGTCGGGCCACACGCACGCCAGCGCGTGGGCCGACGGCCACCGCGTCGGTCCAACTTCCCGACACGTGGCGCAATCTCGTCCGTTGGTTTGAAAATCAACGGCGCGGATTAGATCCAGGGTTAACACGTTGAAACTACTCGATGCTCGTGGGCCGTTTGATCTAGATCGGACGGTCCAGATCTAATCCTATAATCGCCTTTGCTCTGACGCGTGGCGATTGTGAACCGTTGGATCTTGATCCAACGGTCCAGATCTAATCGGGTTTCTAGGGTTTGGGAAACACGTGAACTCACCGTTGCCGTCCGATCTGGATCCAACGGTGCACGAAGCTCAGGGACGGTGATGGCACGCGGCGGCGCTGGCTTGACCGGAGACGGGGACGACGACCTTGCCGCTTGCCAAGCTTCGGGCGCTCCGGCGAGTGAGGGTACTCGAACGCTGCCTCGCCTTGGGGAATCCGGATCTGGCTTGATGACGGCGGAGGACGACGGACGGCAGCAATATCGGCGTTTAATCGCGGCGAATGCACTTCCAACTCCGGCGAGCAATAACGGCGAGACGGTGGGGATCCTAGCGGCGCGAGCTAGGGTTTCCGAAACGGCGTGGGATTGCGATCCTCGGTATGCCGGGCATTAAATAGCCTCGGCGTCCGTGCGAAAACGGAGACCTAGCTCTCACGGCGGACGCGGCGGAGTCCAGCTCGGACTCGGGCGGAGCCGATGAAATCGTCGCCGTCCACGTGGCACAACCAACGCCACGATCGCGGCGCGCGGCCGGTCGGTCAGGACACGGCTTCAGTGCAGGTCGGACGAATCTCGGCCGTTGGATCTTGATCCAACGGTTGGGATTGATTAGGGTTAGGAGTGGGTTCGGTCGAGTCAAGCGGCTCGGTCGGACTCGAGTCCGACTTCGGTCGGATGAACAGATTACTTGACCCGAGTTGGATTTTCCAATAATTAATATTTAAAATAATTCCCGATAATTCATTTAATTCATTAAAAATAGCAAATGACTCGAGAAAAATTCGGAAAAATTCTGGAAAATATTTTGGATCATTTTGGACTCAAATAAAATATTTCCAACAAAAATTTATTTGCAAATTTAAATTCTTTAATTATTTCAAAATGGAATAAATTCAAATAAATTCCAAATAAATCCAAATAAATTCCAGAAAATTCCAAAAATTCACCAAAGTGCCAAATCACACATGAATTTAAGAAAAGCAAAATTTTGGGGTGTTACAGCACTTGGGTTGTGCCTTTGTGGGACAGCCGTGCCCCCGAGGCACGACTATAAGGTTAGATTCAAAGCACGGCCCGGCACGAGTTGGGTCATGTTGGCCTAGACTTTTATTGTCCCTCGGGCCTAGGATTCGGGTACGGTGGGCGGCACGACCTGGCACGTAGGTGGCACAACAGCATGTCGGCATGCCGGCTTTGTCACTGGCCCGCAGTAGGGCACACCGGCTATGGCAGGGACAGGAGCTGGGAGGTCAGGGGCCAGGAGGGGAGAGGGAAGCCGAGGTCACTGAGCTCCGTGCGCCACCGCGCGCCCACCATGGAGGGAGGCAGTGGGGAGGCCGGAGGGGAGGAGGGAGGCAGGGTGAGGAGGGAGGCAGGGGAGGCTGGAGGGGAGGGGGGAGGCGGCGGGGAGGCCAGACGAGCATGGACACACGCCATCGCTTGGGAGAGTGGGAGCCAGGAGGGGAGGAGCCGAGGATCGCACGGGAAAAGAGGAAAAGGAGGGGGGAAGAGGGAGAGAGAGATGGAAAAAAGAGAGGGGAAAGAGGAAAGAGAGAATTCGTTGAAAATTGGTACGTTCGTCTACCTAATTTCGTTCTATGCGGGGCATGGCCACATCTTTCTTTCAATTAAAATGTGATTCCCGTGCGGTCGCATACCCGTGCTTGCATTTCAAATTTTGAACAGTCATTTGCTCGCTAATCGCTATAAAATCTGCCCAAGCGCTCTCATTCTGCAACATCCCGCTCGCTCTCTCTGTTTTTGCTCAAAACATCCAGCTCATGCTCTCATTTGTTTAGCATATTCTGCAACAACTTGCTCGTTTTATTTATTTTTGCTCTTCCTCCACGAAATAAAATGTTTCACAAGATCAAGAGCAGAAGAGCATGCCCTCGCTCTCCAAGTCCCTCTCGTCGGGATGAAGAGATCGATACGCGCCAACTCTCCCCAAGCATGGGAGACTATGGCATGGATGATCGTCATCTAGAAGGTACGCACGACATCGATGATGCCTCGTACATTCCAGATGCACCAAGCTCCGATGCCACCGCATTAGTGTATCCGGGATGGGCGTCGGTATCAGCATCGAGCTCAGATGCCTCTACATCGATGCAACTGAGACGAACGTCCATATCTGGCACTCGACAGGCATGGTGTTGGCAACACATGGACAAAACCGTCAAAATTGTGGACGGATTTAGGTAGTGTATGCTATTCACAAATACTGTCAAACTAAATTATCTACACGTGTATGTGGTGGAACAGGTCATCTAAAAAGACACACGGACACATGCTTGAAGAAGATAACGGCAGGACGAAGGCCGGGTGAGGGTGTCCAAACTGTAACATCCCTAATTTCGGTCTGCTACCAAAATTTAATTTAAATTAATTAAATTCAAAATTTGGTTCTTCCTCAATGTTTTAATTAACATGGCATCCTTCTCCTTCCGAAATTGGAACTCAATTCTCCTTCGTCCGAAAAATCGAATTTCCTAATTCCTATCTGCGCCCGAAATTCCACCTGAGTTCTAAAATGCTCCAAAAATCCTAAAACCTATTGAATTAGGTTCCAAATATTCCAAAAACATTTTGAAAATTTTCCCAAGATTTTTGGAATCTTTCTGGTATTTTATCGCTCGCGGCCTTTCGCTAAATGCCTTTTAATCGTCCCGAAATATTTTAAATTCCAAATTTCATCCAAATTCGATAAAACCAATTTTATTGGGTTTCAAATATTCCCTAATATTTCTTGGAATTTTTCCGGGATTTTTAACCCATTTATGCTAATTTTTCTCTCGCGCCTAACATCCACTTACTCCCGACCAATCGGAGGATGACACGTGGCGGCTACTGTTCATCGTCCTCAACCTCACGATGGAAACACCAGAGAAAGCTCTTCCTCTTTCCATTCATAGCTTCATCCATTCAAACCACAATATCTTCCTCATTAAACCTCCAAATCCATCATGGCCGGATCCGTTGGATTCGTGACGGCAAGACCTTTCCATCCCCCACGATCTTCAGCCCTAAATCTCGTCGGATTTTGAATAGTAACGCAAAAACCAAAATCGGCTTAAATGCCAATAACTCGGCCGTTTCAACTCCATTTTGCACGATTCCACCTCCATTTACTTCGTATTGGAGTTCTCTTCCCGGTGGTATCACCCTCCCATTGCCTTTCATCACCAATCGTCCGCAAGATCGAGAAAACCGACGCCGAACCACGTTCTTCGCGTTCGTCGTCGTATCCTCCATCCTGGTGAGCCAAATTCGATTCCGCTTGAACCATTTGTGTGCGTATGGATGTCAAGATCTAAACCCCTCAATCAATTTTAGGTTTCATCAAGTTTTGACGTCGAATTTCGCGGTTGAACCTCGACGGTCGAACCGCCGTTCGTCGCCAAATTCGTCGTCTCCGGTGAGCTATTGTTCAATTCCTTGCAATCTTGAGTTCCTCTAGATGTCCTCTAGTTACTCCATCCTTCATATTTAGCAACGTTTTGTTCAAATGTTCTTGAAAGTTTGTTTTTTTCGGAATTTTGGGCTTGCTCTGCTTGTTGCCCTTCCCGTGCCCGTGCGCGCCGCCGGCCCGCTGGCTCACCGCCGTCGCGCCCCCTCCGGCGAGCTCGCCGGCTCCCCACCATCCAACCGGTGCTACGCCGCCCCTCCGGCGGCTGCGCGCCGCGCCATGCGTCTCGCCGCGCCATGCCGCCGTCCGCTCGGCTGGCCCGCCGACCGACGGCCAGTTCATCGCCGTCGCGCCTCCTGAGCCCTCGCCGTCGCCCGCCGCCTCCCCTTCGGCCTTGCGCGCTGCAGCCTTGCTCGCCTCTGGCCGCCGCCCACCGTCGTCGGCCCGCCGACTTCGCCGCCGCCACCACCCGCCGGCCGTCGTCGTTGCCCCACCTCGCCGGCGCATGGAGCCCCAAGCTCCTCTGTTCTTGCTCCATGGGGAAGAAACCCCGTCTCAATGACAATGGGGCCCACATGTAATAGACACTAGCCAATCCAAAAATAAAAAAAAAAGAAAGATTCCGCGGAATATTCTCGGTTTTCTCATCTTCCAGATTTTCCAAACTTCGAACGCTCATAACTTTTCCGTCCGAACTCCGATTGACTCCGTTCAAATTCCTAAATTCATATAAATTCAAGATCTATCTGCCAGTATTAATTTTGTAATTTTTGGATTTTATTTATCTTATTTTATTTATTTGCTTGTATCATTTTACACGTAGCTGAAGAATTCGCCGGAGCCGCCGACGTCGTCGCTGAACCCCAAGACGTTGAGACTCTCGCTGTGATCGAAGGCAAGTCTCCTTAACGCATGTTGATTCCATGATTTATAAATGTTTTACAATGTTTTATAAATTGCATTGCTATTTATATAAAAGAATGATATTGACGTTAGGCTATTAGTTATACCTGTTGTTCATACCTCCTTGATATTGATATCCACGATCCTTTGTCGCCCTGGTACAGTAATCCACCATAATAAATACTTTTGATAAAATATTCTTTGATTAGGGGAAATACTATTTGGAAGACAGTTTGGATGGAACATATTAGTATAAAATGTAGATTGGAGCTAGAACCCAACTTGATTGGAGATTACATGAATATTAGTGTTGATGGGGATTAGTCATTATGAAAATTGATCTATGAATGGTGATAGTTGAACTATTAAGGAGTTGAATTGTGATGGCAGTTCGCAATATAATTGGTGTGGATTGGGGGAATATTGAAAGACGTATGATATTAAGAATAATAGTCGGTAAAATTAAATAAATAATATTGAGAGTCATACTTGTGGATCAAATAGAATAAGTGGTAAATTATATTTCGGTGGATTTTAACAAGCATACTATGTGATTTAGAGATGACAATGTGAAGGGTTACAATAGGTGATATTGAGAACGATACTCGATGATTTAGTCAATGATATTATCAAATATACTCGATGGAGTAAGTGGATAATATTGAGAATCATACTTGGTGGTTTAGTGGATGATTTTGTGAAATATGGTCTCGCGATAACCATTTATGTGGAATAATGAATAATGTGGATTATGTGTGATTTATTTAGTCGATCTGGTGTCACTGTGTATGGAAACCATTATAGTCGATGAATTAATAAAATCTTGGTTTAAGGAATCTTTGTTAAAAGATGCTTGAGGATGAGATTATGAATTATTCTTGGTGGATCAAGTAGATTACAAGATTAATCGATGTATGGATGATGGGTAATCAATAAGGAGGCTTATATTTTGAGGAGATTGTTTCATATGCAATAATGTCAGTAGCTTAGAATGATTTTGGAGTCATGATTGCATATGTCAAAGACTTTACTTGTTGGAGTACTAAATTGGGCTGGAATATGTAATGCCATGATAGTACTGAGGATCTTGGTGATTTTATGAATTTTGGAGGGTACAGATTTAATTATAATAAATTTTTATCAACATTGAGACTTAAAAATTATAAACAAACTAATGGTGGAATAGAACAGTTCGGTAGAAATGCTTAGACTCGCAATCGGTCAGTATGCACCTATGGGTGGGAATTTCTTATAACTCTTGAAAACTTGTGTTGGAAGTTATAGGCAAAGAGTATTGCCGTTGGTTTACAAAATAAAAATAAAATGAAAAATGGTTTGGACTTGGACGGAATGGTTTGTCTGGCGGGTGCGGATAGAGCACTAGTTTGATGGTGCAAGTACCGCCCCAAGTCAAATAAGGACCGACGCTTATGACTGTCTCCATTCTAAGCATTACCGTACAACCACATGTCAAAGTGGGCACGACCTGGTTGAATAATTTGTAGAAACTTAACTTAGACTCACCAGTTGGTGGAATGTGGGTGCCAGATAAAGGCAAGTTGTACTCCCCACACGGCGCAAGAGGGGGCTTCTGTACTGGGTAGATAGAACCCTAACAGCAGTGAAACCTCAGCGGGTGAGTCGGGTTAGACGTATACATTGTAAAGGCCTTGTTATGATATCCCTGCCGGCACACCTAAGGAAGTGTGTTAATTGTACATGGCACTAAGGGAATATCATATCTTGTGGGGAAAGTTGTACACCTCTGCAGAGTTAAAACTATTCGAATAGCCGTGCCTACGGTCAAAGGCAAAGCGAAGAATGCTTTCATATTGGTAGACTTTTGTATTTGTTTTAAAAACTGATGATTTGGGATCTGGGAGTGGTTAGAACTCTCGGGTGTGCTTCTGGCGGCTAGAGCCAGGTAGGTGGATTGAACCCATTTTTGTGAACCATGGCAGACAGAGCCATGTGAATGGATTGAACCCTGATCTTGTTGAGATGTGGCGGATAGAGTCTGTATACTAGTGAATGGTGGCTAGAACCTTCACTGAAATATTACATAATTCATTTATTAAAAAGATTTGCTTAAATATGCTTTGTGAAATTTATTAACAAGTATGGTTTGACGAAACTTAGCTTTATGCAAAAGAACCATATTAAGCCATCTTTGGATAGTCTACATTGTGCATAATTTCCCAGACTTGCTGAGTACTTTATGTACTCACGTGCTACATTCTAATCATATCTCAGAAGTGAAAGAAGCTATCAAAGGAATTCCAACGACTAAGACGCACTCTCCACTCGATTGCCTGTGGGCATTTGGATGGGTCACTTTAGTGTTTTCGTCTTCCGCTGCAGTTGTTCAAATTGTTATGCCTGTTCAGACCGTAATAGTAAACCTTGACCATAAGGTCTTTGCTTTTATTTGGTGTTGATCTTATTTAGTTATATGTATTCGTGATATGGTTGTTGATTCATCACTGTTTGACTGTGTGTACTAGCTACTGATCTGGGACTAGTACAGAAATACACAGGGGATTCCGGATAGTCGATCCGGGGTCCTACACCACACAGCACAACTTCCAATCACGCCTCATGTTTTCAGAAAATAATAATCAAGTGGGCAAGGTGAAGTATAACTCTTGGATAACTTACAGCAGACACAAACATGGAACTTGATCATGTTCTTTTCCTATTTTTCATGGATTACTGCGCCCGGACTTGCAGTCTGAAAATGATAGGCCAGGGGCTCAGGGCATACAAGTTGTAGGTGTGACAAGTGACAGTTTTTGGTGATCAAGACTGACCTGATCAAGCGGATCAGTATAAATTATAAAATCTCTATGATTTGTATCCAGTACAGCCAAATACGTTTTTCGTCTGAACACACCAATCACTTGATCTGAATTCCTCCTTCTTGAGGTCCATAATTCCTTTCGGCACATGATACTGACGAAACGCAGCTGTAAACTCCTCCCAAGTGATATCTTGAGGGTTCTCTTGCGCGGCACAGAAGTTCTCCCACCATTCGGCGGCTGTCCCTTCCAACTGGTGAGAAGCGTAGAGTACCTTCTCATTTCCCATGCACTGAGCAATGTGTAGCTTCCTCTCAATTGACCTTAACCAGTCATCGGCTTCCAACGGGTTAGCATTCCCGGAGAAAGTGGGTGGATGAGTCCTCATGAACTCTGACAGTCTTGTATTCTGGCGTTGTCCCTGATTGACTTGATTAGCAGTGGCCTGAGCGGTGACGTGCTGCATCTGTTGCATCATGGCATGCATCAACTGAGTCTGAGCAGCAAGAAAAGCTCCGAAATTTTGCATATCAATCAAGCGGTCTTTGGTGCTCCATCATTGGGGTTTTCTGCTGGGCGAGAACCACTTCCATTGCCTCCAAGGTTTCCGCGGGTGTTCACCATCTGTGGTTTGCTCCAAGTTTTAGAGACGAGAGGGAAACAAGAATAGACAAGTAATAGGAAAACTTATGCGGGGAAAAAGGTGTAACTCAAAATCCAACTTTTATTATTAATAATAGTAATAACTTGTTATGGTTGCTTACAATGCCTAATGGCCTGCAACACATACTGCACACTCAGCAAACAATGAAAATCCAAATCGACTCTAAGGGTGACTCTTATTCTATAACGCGACTTGACGAAGGAGTCTCAACTTCAAAGCCTACGCTCACTCGTCGAGAAAACCTCCACTGCCTAGGTGGGGGTGCGACGGCATAGGCACGAAACAATCGCCATGCCCTGCAACTGCAGCTGTGGTTGATGACGCGGCGTCCTCCTCCTGCAGTTCTCGATCTGCCGTTCTTTGGCTGTGGCGCGAGTGCAGGTGGCGCCTCTTCTGGTTCTTCCTCTGGGTCTGGAGCGTCCAACTCCAACACTGGATCGGGACCCTGGCCATACAGTGCAGTCTCCAACTCTGCGATCCTTTCTGCAGCATAAGCGACATACTCACGAGCATTCTCTAAGTGCTTCTTCTCCTCCTCGACCTGCTCACGAACCTTCTTCAATTCCTGAACTGTGTCTTCGATCAGCTCCTCCTGAGCGGCGACGAATCTGGCTAAGTGAGTGACGGTGGCATCCTCATCCTCTATCGGCTTTTGTTGAACTCTTCTGTCTCGGCGTGGGTGGTGATGGAACACTGTGCCTTCCAGCTCCCTGGAGTAAGTGCGGGCGATCTGCTGCATCGCTCGACGCGACACCTCCTGGATTCCAATCTCAAAGGTAGACCTCCTGGCGGTGAAGTGGAAAGGGCGGCTGAACTTCGTCTTCTCTCGGGCATACACCGTGATCCGGACGTCCCATCCAGTGACCAGTCCTGCTTGCACAAGTGTAGTACCTCGGTAGAGCGGCCTCTCAAAACCTCCAAGAAACTGAAGCATACGCCACAACTCGACGGCATAGGCTCCTTCACGCTCGGCGTACTTGTTCTTCATCATCATCTGCCAAAAGACGCTCGCGTAAGAATGCAGCATTTTAAAATCAATGTGGAAGACGAAAAGAACTCAGCAAGGGGTATGAACAAGAAAGAAAGGGGTAAGTCGAGAATTCATTCATTATCTTGACCACTTTTAACTTTAGAAAATAGGTTTTATCCTCACTACGACCATTCTAGCTATGGGTGAGCCTACGGTCAGTATGGCTCTGATACCACCTCTGTCGAGACCCGAATCTGCAAATCCGGACCCTCTGTGTATTCAGCACTAGTCCAGGAACGCGCTAGTGCACACAGTCTCAACATTGGTAAATATCACAATCATACCACTCGATACCAATAAAGTACTTTAATTAGATAAACAAACTGGTTGCTTGACCTTAGGGTCAAGTTACAAATATACGCCTCGCAAGGCGAAACTTATTAAAAGAGAAATAATAGCAGCGGAAAATAAGATAACATCGTGGCGCCATCCAGTATACCACAGGCAATCGACCGGGCTCGCTCCTAAGTAGACGGTTCCTCTTGGAGCTCCTCCTCCAAAGCCGTGTAGTCTCCTCTTCAACTGGTGTTGTATTATGCAAGGGTGAGTACTTGGTACTCAGCAAGTCATGCACAGAATGCAAGCTAATATACTATATGCATGGCTTGATACAAAGGAATAGCTCAAGGTATACTTGCAGTAAACAGCATTTAACAAATAATATAAGTAGATTCGAAAGCAGTAGAAACAAGTATATCATTAATAACTTTTCCAGGAGTTAAATAAACATTTTTCCCCAATCCTAATCCACATTTCCATCGACATCATTGTTTAACCAAACCCCACCTTTCAAGTCCAAGTTATTTTCAAGAAAGTCTAACCCTTGACTGTAATCCCCGAGCGATGTCCAATACCGCGGACACGGCTATTCGAATAGATTTTACACTCTGCAGAGATTATGCACTTTACCCACAAGATACAGTCAAACACCACAAAGGCGAGTTCCCGTAACAAAGTCTTTCGGAAACTTCTAACAATACAAGTGGTCCTCTCCGGTGTTGCACTCTAACCCTTCCCTTAGCTAAGGCAAAGTTTAGGCCAACCAACCGTTAGAGGGGTACCTGGCCGCAGCCCCGGTACGCTCCCCCGTACAACTACACAAACGGTGTAGTTGACACCCAGAGGTTCCACAGGTACGTTATTAGCAACTTAATCAACTAGGCCCGTCCCATTACAGACATGTGGTTGCACGCTTGACCCAGTTCAAAGGCTTGCAAGGTTAAGTCCTTAAGGTGACCAGGGCAAGACTACCCGAAGAACCAACACAACGTTCCCGGTGCCACAACTGGCCCACCCGATCATTCTTGCCACATGCCCCGGTCGAAAACTATTTATCAAACCCCAGTTGATTACCATGCACCACGTGCCATCAACATCACATGATACCTTTCCAAAACAGGTTCAATATATCATTAAGTCCATATTAACATTTGATCGTCCAAAATCATGTCATGAGCACGTAGCAGGTCTAAGCAATATACTACAACGGTCTAAATTCCCATGTTGGCAATTTAATAATGTCCAACTAGTAAACCACAACCAGGGTGACAAGGGGTCATGGCACATATTTAATTAATCAAGGTGTCATACAACAATTAGGCATTTATCTAATTCCCCAGAATTAAATAAAGTATTTTCTAATTGAACTAGCATGCAATAAATTAAATCAAAATAGGTTTCAAAATAGGATCAATATGGTCAAAGCATAACTTGCCTTCAAAAAGTACTTGCTCCTGGTCCTGAGCTGGCTCCTGGGTCAATACTTCTCCTTCGAATCCTTCCAGCACTTCAACGTCTACTCGTAACGCGTGCAAATAGCAACAAATGAATAAAATAGTAGACAAAAAGTGTCCAAACATCCAAATAAAGTTCATAATCAGAGAGAGCATAATTTTATGAATTTTTAGAAACTAGAATCGTCAAATTCGGAGTTTAAATGCAAAAGTTATAGCATTTTGAAGTTTAAATAATCAATTAAATAATATTACAGAGGAAAACTTTAGTCCAAAAATTAAATAAAATACATAATTAGGTAGATCTCAATTTTATACAAATTTAGAAATTTGAATCACTCAAATCGGAGTTGAAACGCAAAAGTTATAAGCGTTTGAAGTTTGAATCGAATTTGAAATTAATAATTCGAATTAATAAATCATTTTCTTTTTCGGAAATTCTTTTATTGCGTCAGCATGACACGTGGACCAATCGGGTGACGACACGTGGCCTCGGGTCCATGGACCCATCGCACGGGCGCGGCTTGGTCCACCGTGGACCCGGTCCACGGCTCGGGTCACTGACAGGTGGGACCCACTGGGGTGACGTCATTGCTGACGTCAGCGGGGACTCAGCCCGCTGCTGACAGGTGGGACCCACTGGTGACGTCAAGGCTGACGTCATCGCACGGCTGGGGTGGCCGCTGACAGGTGGGCCCTCTGACACGCGGGCCCCGCGTGTCAGAGACACGTTCCCACGCGCGGGCGCTGACCGCGTCGGTTGGCCTCCCGGCCACGTGGCGCAATCTCGGCCGTTGATTCGAAATTCAACGGCCCAGATTGGATATGGTTATCCCGCGTTGGAGTGAACGCGGTAAATCTACGCCGTTGGATCTAGATCCAACGGTTGAGAATAACGTTAACCCCGTAACGTGGATTACGTTACGGGTGACGTGGCCGATCGTGGGCCGTTGGATCTTGATCCAACGGTCCAGATCCGATCTAGTTTCTAGGATTTGGGTTACACGTGGCTTACCGTAACCGTTCGATCTCGATCGGACGGTGGGGAAGCTTAACGACGGTGATGGCGACGCGGCGGGGTCCTGGCTGCCGGAGACGAAGACGATGACACGGAGAACGGCTGCGGCGAAGCCGCGAGATGGATGGTGCGGCTCGACGCGGCTCGTCGCAAGGTTTCCGGATCCGAGCACCCACGCGGCCGAGGATGGCGGATGAAGACGGAAATCGACGAAAACCGCGGCGGGGAAGTGCTCCAACTCCGGCGAGCAGTTGCGGCAGCGGTAGGGCGTTCTAGGCGGCGGCGGCTAGGGCAAAAGGTGAGCTAGGTCAAGGCGATCCTTGGGACATGTCCCGGTCCTTAAATACCCTCGGCGTGCGTGCGCAAAACGAAAACCTAACCGGACGCGGCGGCTACACGGCGGCGGAGTCCGATCCGGACTCGGGTGGGGACGATGATGGGTAGCCGTCCACGTGGCGCGATCAACGGCCACGATTGCACGGCGCGAGCGGGTTCGGTCAGGTCACGTGGCTTGGGTCGGACTCAAGTCTGACTCGGGTTCCGACTCGGTCGGATGAACAGTACTCGACCCAATTCGATTTTCCAGCGATTTAATATTCAAAATAATTTCCAAAAATTCATTTAATTCAAGAAAAAATAGCAAAATACTCAGAAAAATTCCAGAAAAATTCTGGAAAATATTTTGGAACATTTTGGACTAAAATAAAATATTTCCAACAAATTTTTATTTGTAAAGTCAAATTCTTTAATTATTTCAAAATGGAATAAATTCAAATAAATTCCAGAAAATTCCAAAAATTCACTAAAGTGCCAAAACACACATGAAGTTAAGAAAAGCAAAATTTTGGGGTGTTACACATAGTACATAGTTACGGAGGATCTTCCGCTTAGAATGGGCGAGAGTTCTAATTTTGAAAGAATTATGCAACATGATTTTTGCCCCCAATACCAACATGTTAGTAGAAGAACAACTACACGTAATATTTACAAAATGTTTACACATATACTAAAAATGTTAAAACAGACTTTCATGGCAGTTAGTTTTTCCTTTGTGTTAACAACAAATATATGGACTTCCTCACATCAAAGAGCAGCCTATATTAGTGTTGTTACACATTACTTAGACGATAACTACGTACTAAACAAAATGGTCATAGGGTTTAGGCCAATCTCCGAGTCACACACCAGAGAGGCTATCGCTAACCATGTACTTGAGGTCATTACCGACTTTAAAATAGAAAGTATAATTATTTTCATCACGACGGCTATGGATTATCTCTCACCGCATCTGGAGACTTATGTTGGAGGTTTTGTACTCCACCAGAGATGCGTATGCCATATTATTAATCTCATTGTGCAAGCAGGTTTGATTGCAATGAAAATTAGTTTGGATAACATATGCACAGCTATTTAGTTTGTTACAGATTCACCTGTAAGGTTTGCATAGTTCTTAGAGTACTACAGGGTCAACAATAAAGAACCAAGAGAGATTCAACCTTGATATGAAGGTTAGATGGAACTCAACGTATATTATGCTGGAGCGGTGCAAGTGCTAAGAGCATATTATCACTGTCATCATCAACTGCAATAATGGTGAGCCGTTGGTTACTGAAGTGGATTAGCAAATTGCAGGTTATTTTCATAATTTTTTAGAAACTTTTTACGATGCAACTAAAGATTTATCTGGCGTGTGCTACCCAACTTCTTACATAGTCATCGAGTGGCTTTAGACTATTGCTAATGCTTTTAAAGAAAATAGAGACAATTATATTTTACATCCCATTATAGAACCAATGGAGCAAAAAAATTTAAAATAATTTCAAGCTATTCCACATCTATAGGTGAGGTATTCGATCTTGATTTCTCCAAGGCCTATACTTATATTTATAACGAGTTTTTCAGAGTTTTCGATAAAAAATTATGCCAAGTTTGGCACCAAAAGTGAAGCAAAAAGATCTACCTCAACAACGCAATAAGCACGAGGCAATTCGACCGCTTCAAACATATGGAAGAAGCTAAAAGGCAAGACGTCTAGCTTGTCTTTCCAATCGCCAAGCAGGTTGACATGGAATCCACAAGAAAAGCTCAACCACTACCTCGACACACTTTTCGTGTAGACCGACCTTGACATGGACGAGAAAAATCAACTCAACTTGCTTTTGTGGTGGAAGAATAACCAACGTATTTACCCCGTGCTATCTCATTTTGTACGGGACGTATTACGGTTCCGGTGTCCACTGTCTCTTTTGGTGGGCAGGATACTTGAGCCGAGGAGGTCGTCTCTCAAACTTGAGATGGTTGAGGCAATTACATGCCTAAAGGACTAGGAGCGTGCAGAAGATAGCACACAACTTCAGCCTGAGGATCCGGAGATTACGGACGCGGTAGCCAACTTTGATAATCTCAGCATCGGGTAGTCTATGTATTAATTTATATATATACTTAGTTACTGTACCTTTTCCTTACCGGGGGTACCCCACACCTGGGTGTAAGGTTTTTAACGAGGCAGTAACTCTGTACATGTTCAAAATTGAATAAAATTTACTTCTTTTTTTTCCCTCCATTGCATCAGCTCCACGCGTCTTCAGGTGCATTCCTCTCGTCGCAATAGTGTAAATGAGATGGCACTTAATGAAGCGCAAATGGACCGTGCCTAGGCTCATCGAAGACGAGCCGGGCCGGCATGGCACGGCGGACTGTCGCGGGCCGAAGCACGATGGACCCGTGTCGGGCCGACCCGACATGGCATACCACCCACCTCTAGACCCGAATATCAGACCAAATACCAAACGGTTGTAACTCTGGTGTAATATAATGAATGAACACTGTGACTAGAACTCGTCTTCAGATTTCAGAAGCTGCATATAATTCCCCTTTTGCTTTGCTTGTACAAACCTGGAACCGGGAACTGCTGGCTCTATGTTGAAGCCTGCTTGAAATGGTTACTGTACCTTTTCCTTACCGGGGGTACCCCACACCTGGGTGTAAGGTTTTTAACGAGGCAGTAACTCTGTACATGTTCAAAATTGAATAAAATTTACTTCTTTTTTTTCCCTCCATTGCATCAGCTCCACGCGTCTTCAGGTGCATTCCTCTCGTCGCAATAGTGTAAATGAGATGGCACTTAATGAAGCGCAAATGGACCGTGCCTAGGCTCATCGAAGACGAGCCGGGCCGGCATGGCACGGCGGACTGTCGCGGGCCGAAGCACGATGGACCCGTGTCGGGCCGACCCGACATGGCATACCACCCACCTCTAGACCCGAATATCAGACCAAATACCAAACGGTTGTAACTCTGGTGTAATATAATGAATGAACACTGTGACTAGAACTCGTCTTCAGATTTCAGAAGCTGCATATAATTCCCCTTTTGCTTTGCTTGTACAAACCTGGAACCGGGAACTGCTGGCTCTATGTTGAAGCCTGCTTGAAATGTTAATAGGATAAATTATCCGAGCTTTAACAGAAGTGACAGTTTGGCCGAGTGGTCTAAGGCGCCAGATTTAGGCTCTGGTCCGAAAGGGCGTGGGTTCAAATCCCACAGCTGTCAATTGTTTTTTTTCCTACACCGTGTGCTTCCAACATGTTACATAATCTTCCAATTCCGACAACATACGATCCCGCTATATGCTTCATATTTTTTTTGTGAGAAATTATTAATTAATTGATGATAAAAGGATCCCCATCATCCATTGCTAGCGATAATCTTCCAATTCCGACAACGATAATCTTCCAAATCCCACAGCTGTCAATTGTTTTTTTTCCTACACCGTGTGCTTCCAACATGTTACATAATCTTCCAATTCCGACAGCATACGATCCCGCTTTATGCTTCATTTTTTTTTTGTGAGAAATTATTAATTTGTTAGACAACCTCGCTATCGAATAGTCCGAGGTTGCCTAATAGATCTAAACTGGAGAATAGAGAGAGGGAGAGAGACACAATATGAGGAGGAACTGCTCTGCTTTATTATTCTTATTGCTTGTGTACAATGGGGTGACCCCTGCCTCCTATATATAGCGGTTCTGCTTAGAGATAAGGAAGAGTCCATATAGGATACGTCAATTGGTTTCCTAACACTCCCCCTTGGACTCTTCACTGCAAGATGCATATGCCTCATTAAAACTCCATAAAAACCCAGTGGGAAAAATAATTAGAGAAAGAGTACATAGCACACGCTTGCTGTGTTGCACGGATTACCTCATCAAAAACCTTAGGTAAGAAAACTTCAATGAAAAACTTACTTAAGGAAAAGAGTACAATCCACCTAAACTTCAATGTTAATCTTCAAGATTCACGTTGGGTACTCAAACTTCATGTTCGAGATTTATGTAGGAGTATGTGAAAATTCTCCCTCTGAAATCTGCACTTCTCTAAGCCTCATCATCCCGATTCCTCTAATACATCTTTCAAAGGAAGATGCCGTGAGTGACTTAGTGAATAAATCTGCGAGATTTTCACACGACTTAGTATGCAGTATCTTTATCTCGTTCATCTTATGCATTTCATGGGCATAAAAGAACTTGGGGTTGATATGCTTTGTAAGGTTACTCTTCACATATCACATTTGCACTTGTGCAACACAAGCTGCATTATCTTCAGAGATAATAGTGGGGGTTTGTTCCATGTTCAGGCCACATGACTTCTGGATGTGGTGAACCATTCTTCGAAGCCATGCACATTCCCGAGAGGCTTCATACAATGCAATGATTTATGAGTGGTTAGTCGACGTCGAGACAAGAGTCTGCTAAGACGACTTCTAAGAAATTGATGTTCCGCCGCAAAGGAAAACATACCCAGTTTGTGACTTGCCAGTATGCGGGTCCGATAGGTACCCAGCATCGGCATAGCCAACTAAATTCAATTCATTGTTTCTTCAGAAACAAAGCCGAGGTCTTTGCTTCCTTGAAGGTAACGGAAGATGTCCTTCACCCCTTTCCAATGCCTTTTGGTGGGTTCTGCACTGTACCGTGCTAGCAAATTCACGGCGAACGCAATGTCCGGCCTAGTGCTGTTTGCAAGGTACATGAGTGCTCCAATTGCACTCAAATATGGGAATTCCGCTCTCAGGACTTCCTCCCCCTCTTCTCTAGGCCTGTATGGATCTAGGTTTGCTTGGAGTGACCTTCCGACCATTGGGGTCTTTGCGGGGTATGCCTTCTCAAAACCAAATCTCTCTCAATACTTTCTGCGTGTAGGATGATTGGTGTACCAAGATTCTGCCTTGGACATGTTCAAGCTGCAAGCCTAAACAGAACTTGGTTTTACCCAAGTCTTTCATTTCAAACTCAGATTTCAAGTATGTGCATGCTTCTTCAATTTCTTCATCCGTCCCAATGATGTTCAAGTCATCTACATAGACGGAGATTATACAAAATCCATTCGTGGATCGTTGTATAAATACACATGGACAATCTTCGCTGTTCGTGTAGCCTTTCTTGCAGAGAAAGTCACTCAAACGATTGTACCACATTCTTCCCGACTGCTTCAGTCCATACAGTGATTTCTCCAATTTCACACTGTATAGGTTTCTGTTTGCTCTGTCTTGGTTCGGGATAGGGATACCTTCCGGTACTTTCATGTATATCTCCGAATCCAAGTTTCCATACAAATATGCTGTGACAACATCCATTAGCTTCATTTTCAACTTCAAGTTGACTGCCATTGAGATCAAGTATCTAAAGGTAATTCCGCCCATGACCGGAGAATAGGTTTCTTCATAATCAACCCTAGGACGTTGAGTGAAACCTTGAGCGACAAGCCTTGCCTTGTACCTTACAACTTCATTGTTTTCGTTTCTCTTGCGAACAAAAATCCATTTATGACCTACGGGGTTTATATGGGGAGGCGTGCGGCACACAGGCCCAAACACCTCCCTTTTGTTCAGATAGACTAACTCTGCAGTGATTGCCTTCTTCCAATCTTCCCAATCGAGCCTTTTCTTGCACTCTGCGAGAGATGCGGGCTCGGGATCATGATTAATGATCGTGGCAATCTTCTTTGCAAAGTATGCATCGACATTGGCTGTTGCTCTATTCATTGATTCTCCTGATATTACAAAATTTATGGCCATTTCATCATGGGGTGCTTCGTGCACTTCTACTTGCTCTTCATTGCTATTTCCCATTCCAGGAGCAAGTTCCTTTAGTTTTTCTCCGCCAATGTGTGCGCACACATTATTTCCGGTGGCTTCTTCCAATGGAAGGTTCAGATCTGGAATTGCCTTTTCCACAGGCTTGTTTCCAGTGCCAGGTCTCAACTGGCTCCCCTTCTTGCTTTGGGGCACTTTTGTGATTGGCTGTGGTAAGTCCTCTTGCCCAGTTTTCCCCAGACGTCTCCGAGTACTTTGGGTTTGAGAAGCCAGTTTTCCTGTTCTTTTTCTTTGAGGCCTCTGAATAGGATGAGGGATACCTTCTGCTTTCTTAGGTATTTCCACCCTCTCTGGTGCATTTCTTGCGGGTACATGTGAAGGACCATGTGGAGGTACATCCATGTTTGTGATGAGTATTTGATTTTTTTTTAGCAAGGTGTGCTCAGGCTTGAGTTTGATTTGACTCGGTATTGCATGTTTCAATTAATGATAATTGTGGACTAACATGCAGGAAGAAAAGGTATGTGCATTGTGGTATGTGCAAAATGGTTTGTTCCTTGTGGTACAGGTTCCTGAGGCAGCTATGGTCGTTGGTGAGTACCGGGACTAGGTTGGGAGAACCGAGGTCCAGAGCGGTCGAGGATGCCGACGAGATGGTTGGGCTCAAACCAGGTTCACTTGGACGTCATGGAAATGGACTTGAGGTGGCTCAAGGTTTCCGGTTCGGGTTGGAGGCTCGAAGAGGAGGAAACTGAGCAGTCAAGTCCGGCGGATGAAGGCCCGTTGCATCGGGTTGATCGGGTTTTGTTTAAAACCCATGTATGGCCAATGTGGCCCATGTAAAGCCCATGTGTGGGTTGAAATGAGAGGGTTAATCCTAGCCCTTGGTGGAGTGCCCTAGGGTTTGGGACTCATCCAAGGGTGGTAGGTGGCCCTAGAGTAGTATAAATAGAGGGGGAGGGGTGTCCTCCCTCACTTGAAGGTTTGAGTTGCTCCTTTGAGCTTTGCCCACATGAAGTGAGGCTTTGTAAACCTTCCAACCAGAAAATACAAAGATTTTATTTACATTTTTGTGAATTTAAATTCCGCATTTACATTATGTCTTTACTTTACGCAATTTAAATTCAGCATTTACTTTCCCGCATGTAAATTCTCGCAATTTACTTTCTCGCAATTTGGATTTGCTCCTCTCCTTCTAAATGCTGTTGATCAAGGAGGTCTTGAGGGTGCTCATTTGGTTTTACATCTTTCTTGCACCCTAGGATAGACTAGAGATCAAGTTTTTATCAAGATTGCAAATCTGTCCTGAACTTGTTCTTCGCGCAGCAGTCAGTCTTTGATTTTTAGAAAAATATAGAAAAATCTTTCTTGATTTATTCTTGTTTGAGAAGGTGCTTGACTCATATACCCATCTGTGGAAAAATTTTGGAGTCCACTGGATGCACCATTTGGGAGCTGTGAGGTGAAAACCGAGCCCCAAATTTCCTGATTGAAAATCCTGACTGTTCGTAGTTCTTGATTTTTCCTGATTTTTGTAGAAGGATTTTGGTGATGATTTTTGGTGGAGTGCTTCACGACTCAACAGCTCTCAGGCTGAAAAATTCCCAAATTTTTTGGAGCAACATAAGTCCACCATCCACCTGCTCTAATTGAGGACAATTCCTGAAAATCTGCTTTTGCTTTTCTAAAAAGAGGCTTTTGTGTTTTGGCTTGATCTCTTTTAGAAAAGAAGTATTTGAATTGATTCCTCTTTGCTTTGGACACTTGACAACCAGAATTTGTGATTTAAAAATATATCCCTCATATGATTCATGGTTCCCATCCATGTAAGCTAGGGATACATATAGTTGTCAAGTCGTTCGATTTTTAAGTGGTTTCGCGATTTTAAGGAGCATCGGTTTTCTTTATGGATTGTTTGGAGTACGTTGAGTAGGGGATATTTTTATTTGGGATCATTCACCCCCTCTGATCGCCATCTCGGTCTTTCAATTGGTATCGAGCCGGTTTTGCTCTTTCATAGATCTTGACCGGTCTCAAGAGCCATGGCGACGGACAAGTACTCAACTAAGCCTCCAATTTTTGCTGGAGTTGATTATCCGCTCGAAGGTTCGGATGGAGACATACATCACTGCCCAGGGCTTTTCTTTATGGCAGAAGGTGAAGCACCCGTATGAGGTTCCGGCCGATGAGAACGCCAACGCCGCAAACATGGTCGACGTTGAGGCAAACGCTAAGGCCAAGAACCTCCTCATACAGGGACTTAGCCGCAGCTGAGTATGATCGCGTCTCTCACCTACGATCGACTCACGAGATCTGGGTGACCCTCAATGCTTACCATGAGGTCACCACTCCATCAAGTCCGTGAGACAGATCAATTTAAGCGTGACTACAACAAGTTTGAGCAAAGACGCCGGTGAGAGCCTTGATGAGTGCTTTGCTCGCTTTGCAAAGATTCTCAGCAATCTTCGGTCGATGGGTTGTTCATACACCGATTCGAGAATGCGAGACATTTTCTTCGAGCACTCGATCCGAGGATTTGGGAGATGAAGGTAACCACCATCACGGACCATACGGACTTGTCGACCTTGACTCTTGACGGGTTGTATTCCGCCTCAAGACTCATGAGCTCGACATCGCCGCTCGCAGGACGAAGTCCCAAACGATGGCATTGGTTACCGATCCCACTGGTCTTCCTCTTCGACCCCTCTTGATTTCTCTTACGGTTTTCTCTCCCGCTCTTTGCGACGTAGCGATGACGTTACGAACAATTTCCGGAAGGCGAGCTTGCTCTTGTCGCTCGAAAATTTTCGAACATTTACAAAAGGGTGAGAGATAGAAAGAGGAGTGGCAAGTTCACTTGCTTTGAGTGTGGTGGCCCCAACCACATTCGGGCAAACTGCCCCAAGGCCGAGAAGGGCAATAATGAACAAGGCGGTGCGGGCAAGAACGACTACATCAACAAGAACCGCAACAAGAAGCCTCCATTTCATGCGAACCGGCGCAAGAGAAGAAACACCGCAAGTTCGCCAAGGGCAAGAAGCTCTTTCACAGCGTCCTTGCCGCGCTCGGCGACCTTGACCTCTCCGACACGGAGACATGGAGCGACGAGGACGAGGATGAACCGCAAGAGAAGGTGAAGGGCGGCGATGACTTCTCCTAAGATGTGCTTCATGGCCTCCAATGCCATGGAAGTACCCGACACCGAGTCTGACAAAGAACACGGAGGAGGTACCTTCTTATGACCAGCTCCATGATGCTTTTAT
Organism: Rhipidocladum racemiflorum; assembly: GCA_036346355.1. NCBI lineage: Eukaryota > Viridiplantae > Streptophyta > Magnoliopsida > Poales > Poaceae > Rhipidocladum > Rhipidocladum racemiflorum. Next base: position 32,377,264 of record CM070571.1, read on the forward strand.
CAAACTAGGAAAATTTCATTCCAAGTCTAGAGCTAAGTGTTTGGATCTAGAGAAGGAAGTAGGTACCTTATCTCGGAGTTAGCTTCACTTAGATCTTGTTCCTCCCGAGACTCGATAGTCAGTACTTTGTGTGATGCTTTGCTTGTGGAGTTGGAGAACCTAAGGACTCTACATGATAGTGTGCTTTCGATCTTGAGTCACTTAGGTCGAAGGATGCTAGCACATGTCCAGAGATTCTATTCCTGTTGATGCTAGTTTTCTTCACACTCAAACAAATGCTTCATGTGCTAATTGCCCTAAGCTTCTCATTGAAATTGATGCCATGAGTTGTCACCTTAGGAAGCTATCTGCTAGAAATGATGAACTTGAAAAGCATGCTTCTAAGGACCCAATCAGCTCATGTGAGGGTATGCAACTAAAAATGCTTATGATGACTTGGTGCTTGAAAACTCAAAATATGCTAAGGATCTACTAGCCAAGTCACAAAATGGTTGCATGTCGTGTGTTGGGGTAGCAGAGGACATGAATCAAATTCATGTAGAGCTTAGGAAGAAGCTCAAAGCCAGGTGGGTAGGATTAGAGACTCTCCTTGTGTTTCTTAAGTAGTCCCTCAAGATTGAGGCTGCTCTTTATAGGAGAGATTTGATCGTTTAGTTCGCTCTTCTCCATCCGGCTCTTCCCTGCTACTCCTTCCTTGCTCTTCTTGTGCCTCACTTTTTCGAGAGTGTCAGTACCTTATGAGCACTCTCGAGAAGTTTGTTGGAGGTAAGAAGAAGCTCAATCTTATCCTAGATCAGTCCAAGATTAGTCGATTCAATCAAGGTCTAGGGTTTGATGCCTTGGAGCATACACGGGCGCATCCGCCCATCAAGCAGCGTGCCTCCAAGAGCGGAGAGATAGTGGTGGCTCCACAGTGAGCACCACTGTTTAGATCAGCGAGGATTGTCCACGGGACGTCTGACGAGAAGGGTGCTTCTCATGCTGCTTCACCCCCCAAGGCGAAGTATACATGCACCTTCTGTCAGAAGGATGGACATATAGCTGATTTCTGCTTCAGACGCGCCAAGATTTCTCGGCGTGAGCGTGTCCATGCTCTTAGGGGTATTCAGGGTCATCCCCAGACTCTGAGTGCGCCTAAGGCACACACAGCTTCTAGACAGGATAAACAAGCTAGAGAGTCTCCTGTTTTTGGACAGCGCATGGGGCTTGGTTTTCAGGCTTCTACTGGTTTTCGCCAGTAGCCGTCCCAAGTCGGTCTTTCCGCCGCCCTCTTGATATTCCTCATTTTTCCCATCGAGGTAGATATCGCGGCGTGAGTTTGCTTTCCCAATGGGAGGTCTCGGGCAGCAAGATCGGGATGGTCCGGCCTTTGCACCTCGGCGGATCAACCCGGCACTCCCAGGCGCCCCATCGAGCGGAGTCTGAGTTTGTGAGAGTCGAGTCACGGAGAGGTGCCGATTGCATTCTTCTACTCCGCTGATCAAGCTTGGCTCATCGCACAGCTTGACTCGAGATTGGGTTCCTAGATCTGCACCGATCTATCCTGGCATCGAGATATCTGCTTTTCACTCTCTTTGATTCAGTCCGTAGGACAGGAAGAGGAGGTTTGGATCGTAGACTCCGGCCGTTCTCGCCACATGACCGAGACTCCGTTGGTTTTCTTCCTGGACCGAGATCCCTGATGAGGTAATCACCTTTGGGGATGCTTTGCGTCGGGTAGAGTCATTGCTAAAGGTACCGTCTGCATTAATGATCATTTCATTCTTAAGGACGTTGCCTTAGTCAAGAAGCTGCATTTCAACTTGCTTTCGCCTCTCGGCTTCTTGATGACGATTTCGAGGTCAATTTTAAGAGGAGCTCTTGTAGGATCCTCGATTCTTCTCGGGGAGTTTGTTTATGGATTTCTCGTTTTGGGAGAGTCTTTCGTGCTGATTTTTCTTTTTCCTCTAGAGACTCTCTCCATTGCCTTATTGCTTCTGAGTCCCGTGATCTCTCCTTTTGGCATAGGAGACTTGGTCACATTGGCTTTGATCATTTGACTCGAGTTAGCGGCCATGATCTCATTCGTGGCCTGCCTAAACTCAAGATGGTCAAAGATGTTGTATGTTCTCCTTGCCGACATGGCAAGATGGTTGTCGCCTCCATCCTCCAAATACCCGAGTGATGATCGATGCACCAGACAGTGCTACACATGGACACTGTTGGTCCAAATGAGTGCGATCGGCCAGTGGGAAGTGGTATATTCTTGTCATTGTCGATGATTTTTCGAGGTACTCTTGGGTGTTTTTCATGGCCTCGAAGGATGAGTGTTTTTCACACTTCAGGGGTTTGGTCCGTAGGTTGTCTGTTGAGCTCCCAGTGCCTTACGAGCGATCCGCGATGACAATGGCACGGAGTTCAAGAACTCCTACTTTAGCAGCCTTCGTGAGGAGTTAGGCTTAGAGCATCGCTTCTCCTCTCCATACGTCCCTCAAAGAAATGGCGTAGTGGAAAGGAAGAACAGGACCCTGGTTGAGATGGCCAGACGATGCTAGATGAGTACAATACTCCTAAGAAGTTTTGGGCCGAGGTCAGAGCTACGGCATGCCATGTTGCCAACAGAGTTTTTCTTAGGGCACACTTGCATTGCACTTCTTATGAGTTGAGATATGGGCGAAAGCCTAGTGTATCTCATTTTCGTTTTTGGTTGCAAGTGCTTCTTCTTGAAGTCTGGGAACCTAGATAAGTTCGAGTCACGCTCACGATGGGATCTTTCTCGGTTACTCGACTTCGCCCGTAGCTATAGGATTTGGGTCGTAGATTTGGGTAGGATCATAGAGACCTGCGAGGTGACTTTTGATGAGGCTAGCCCCGGTGCTAGACCGGACATTTCAGGCTCTTCTCCTCTTTCCCGATCCTATCTTCTCGAGAGGAAGTTGATGACGGAGATGAAGGCGCCTTGCCTGATCCAAATACCATTCCTGCTCCCGAGGTGCCTCCCATTTCCATATCTGCACCTCAGGAGATCACTTACCCTCGACTCTTCAAAGCCTAGTGGCTCTGTTCCTACTTCTCCCACGCGAGGAGTAGAGGTCACTTCGCTTCGACCTCCCGCCACATTCAAGAGGCTCATCCACCGACTGCATCATTGGAGATCTGCTTGAGCGAGTCACTCGCTCTAAGTCGTCTGTCCACTTTCTGCCTTCACTATGCCTTTGTTGCCTCTTTTGAGCCGAAGGATGTTTCTCATGCATTATCTGATGAATCTTGGATTAATGCTATGCATGAGGACCTTGAAAACTTCGAGAGGAACAAAGTTTGGAAGCTTGTCGAGCCCCTTCGTCACAATATCATTGGGACCAAATGGGTGTTCAAAAACAAGCAGAGTGAGGATGGGGTTGTAGTTCAAACAAGGCTAGGTTAGTCGCCAGTGGTTTCTCTCAGTCGAGGGTCTCGACTTGAGGAGACTTTTGCCCTCGTAGCTAGACTCGAGGCCATCAGATCCTGCCGCATTCGCGGCATCCAAGGGCTTCAAGCTTTTTCAAATGGATGTCAAGAGTGCATTCCTCAATGGCTTTATTGAGGAAGAGGTGTATGTCGACAACCTCCAGATTTGAGAACCCCAAGTACCCAAACCATGTCTTCAAGCTTTCCAAAGCTTTGTATGGACTTAAGCAAGCTCCACGAGCTTGGTATGAGAGGCTTAAGTCCTACCTCTTGAGTCATGGTTTTCATATGGGTCAAGTGGACAAGACTGCTCGTCACGACATTCCGATTCGGATTTTCTCTTAGTCCAAATCTATGTCGATGACATCATTTTTGGTGGTTCCTCGCATTCGTTCGTTACTCGCCTCGGATGTGATGAGTACCGAGTTCGAGATGAGCATGATGGGCGAGTTGAGCTACTTCCTTGGCTTCCATTAAGCGGACTCGGGAGGGTACATTCTTGCATCAAGGTAAGTACACTCGAGACCTCCTCAAGCGCTTTGACATGTCCGATGGAAAGCCGCTTATGACTCCTATGGCCACCATCGCTGTCCTCGAGCCTCGACGAGGATGGTGAGCCGATTGATCGAAGGAGTTCCGAGCATGATCGGCTCCTTTGTATCTCATCGCCTCGAGACCTGACATACATTTCTCTGTATGTCTTTGTGCTCGGTTTCAGGCTTCTCCTCGCGTCTCTCACCGTCAAAGCGGTGAAGCGCATCTTCAGTACCTTCGAGCTACCATTGACTATGGTATCTGGTACTCTTCTTCCTCCTTTCTATCTCTCGAGAGCCTTCTCCGATGCAAACTTCGCCGGTGTAGGATAGATAGGAAGAGCACTTCTCGCACTTGCCAATTCATTGGCACTTCTCTTGTCTCTTGGTCGTCTAGGAAGCGATCCGGTGTTGCCTGATCCACCGCCGAGGCCGAGTATGTTGTCGCAGCCGATTCTTGTAGCTGTGTTCTCTGGATGAGATCGACCTTGCGGGACTTTGGGTTAGTAGCAGATTGTGTTCCACTTTTCTCGTGATAACACGCCTGCCATTCACATTGCTAAGAACCCAAAGTGCAACACTCTCGGACCAAGCACATTGACATTCGCTATCACTTCCTTAGAGACCATGTGGAGAAGGGTGATATAGTGCTCCAGCCAGGAGAGTGACCACCAGTTGGTGACATTTTCACCAAGCCTTTGGATAGCTCCGTGTTTGTTTCCCTGAGAGGAGAGCTTGGGATTATGAGCCCATATGGCATATCTTGAGGGGGAGCCGGCTTGTATTATATGTTCGTATGTATATTCAAATTTTCCTTTCTCTTTCTCGGGTATCTTTGGGATGGTTTTCATTTTGTTGAGACCACTTCACCTAGACTTCGGCATGCCTCGGCATGGACCTCTCACCTTATGCTTTAGGGTGCTATTCCTCTCTTATTCTCGGTTGAGCTCACTCACGCCTTTTAGGTCTAGCAGTGTTGGGCCCCTGGGTAGACAGTGGTCCTGTGTTTGCTCCTGGGTTGGAGTTGGAGAAGTAGCTTTCCTATATAAGTCATATGGGGAAGGTGAGAGCGAGTCTGAGTGTTAGTGTTTCTCTTCATGTTATCTTTGCTCCTAGACTACCCATGTGTCAGTTGTTTGATTCCTTCTCATCATTTCTGTCTTTCTGGTTTCAGTTGAGTTCAATTCATCCTTTTGAATCTAAAATTGCTAATAACTCAACTTCAATCAGATTTTGTGCTTAATCGACTCACTTGTTGAGGGGGAGCTTGGAATTGATTCTTTTGCATTGCATATAGACTTGTTTTTCATTTACGAGCTTTGTCTATTATGCAATTGATAAAATTGAGATATGTTGCACCTAGCTACTTTTCTGAAGATATTTGCTAATCTAGGTCATATCCAATTTGGTATAACATGTGAAACTAGCCAACATTTTAAAATTGAGCTTTCCTGAAAAGTTGATGAAACATGGCTTTTACTTGCTATACTTCTTCACTAGATGCTTATGCCATGCTTATTGAAATAGTGGGTTTCTACTAGAGTCCCTAGAGCAACTTGGGTTAGCTACATTGTTTCATTCTAGAATCCTCAATAATGCTCATGAATCTAAGTGCTGAAAATATAAATTGACTCTTTTGTGCTAAAATTGAACTCAACACTATTCATTAATCTAGACTGCTTCCCATTGCACTTGGGATGAACTTGGAATGAAGTGTGTATGACCAAAACCACTCTTTTAAGCTTCTTGCTTGAGATGGTTGCTAATGGCTTGAGTCAATACACCGAAAAATGCAAAAATAACTAGAGGAAGAGAGTGATGCCTAGGAGACCTATGCCGATGGCTCCTAGTCGAGGTTGTGTTTCTCTAGGATAAACTCTCTAAACCCTGAAAGGTTTGTGGAGGAGAGTGAAGCTTAGGAGGCCTTTGTCGATGGCTCCTAGTCGAGAATGTGCTTCACTAAGCCTAACTCTCTCATACCGCTTTATGAGCTTTAATCTAAAAATTTGCATTTAAAGAGATGATTGAGCATGAGGCTTCTCTTATGGACTTGTAGTTTCCCAAAGTGTTGACTAGGTTGAACTCTAGTATATCCATTTGCTCGTTTGGTTGGCTTTGCTTCTAGTATTGAAGTTATGCTAAGTGTTGCTATTGTTGAAATCATACCAAAGTATTATAACTTCTTTTGAGCTAGTTAGCAAAAATTGAAATATGCCATTGGATATGACTTAGGATGACATAATCTGAACTTGAGTAGCTTGGTGTCATACTTTGTCTAAGTGGTCACTTGCATAATCCTCAAAGCTCTTCTAGGTTGCATTTCATGCAAAAATTGTTCTCTTGATGCCTATATTGCCAAAAGGGGGAGAAAACGTAGAAAAGACATCTTAGAGAATTAAAAAAAAATGCTTTCTCATGATCATGTTGAACAATTGTCCTTGCATTTGGATCATGAGTAATATTGAGCTGTTTGAGAGATTTCTTGGTTTTTGGAGCTCTTGTTGAAAAATTGTCCTTTCAAGTGTTGAGCTCTAAAAATCTTCTCATCTATTTGGTCATGAGCTTTCTTTCTCTTTTTATTGGACCAAATATGATTTTTTGCAATCAAATTGCTTTTCTTCCTTTGTTTACAAACTCAAATTTATGCCTTTTGTGTGGTTTGTCAATATACTCATCAAGGGGGAGATTGAAGGACCATGTGGAGGTCCATCCATGTTTGTGATGAGTATTTGATTTTTTTTGAGCAAGGTGTGCTCAGGCTTGAGTTTGATTTGACTCGGTATTGCATGTTTCAATTAATGATAATTGTGGACTAACATGCAGGAAGAAAAGGTATGTGCATTGTGGTATGTGCAAAATGGTTTGTTCCTTGTGGTACAGGTTCTGAGGCAATATGGTCGTTGGTGAGTACCGGACTAGGTTGGGAGAACCGAGGTCCAGAGCGGTCGAGGATGCCGACGAGATGGTTGGGCTCAAACCAGGTTCACTTGGACGTCATGGAAATGGACTTGAGGTGGCTCAAGGTTTCCTTCGGGTTGGAGGCTCAAGAGGAGGAAACTGAGCGGTCAAGTCCGCGGATGAAGGCCGTTGCATCGGGTTGATCGGGTTTTGTTTAAAACCCATGTATGGCCAATGTGGCCCATGTAAAGCCCATGTGTGGGTTGAAATGAGAGGGTTAATCCTAGCCCTTGGTGGAGTGCCCTAGGGTTTGGGACTCATCCAAGGGTGGTAGGTGGCCCTAGAGTAGTATAAATAGAGGGGGAGGGGTGTCCTCCCTCACTTGAAGGTTTGAGTTGCTCCTTTGAGCTTTGCCCACAGGAAGTGAGGCTTTGTAAACCTTCCAACCAGAAAATACAAAGATTTTCTTTACATTTTTGTGAATTTAAATTCCGCATTTACATTATGTCTTTACTTTACGCAATTTAAATTCAGCATTTACTTTCCCGCATGTAAATTCTCGCAATTTACTTTCTTGCAATTTGGATTTGCTCCTCTCCTTCTAAATGCTGTTGATCAAGGAGGTCTTGAGGGTGCTCATTTGGTTTTACATCTTTCTTGCACCCTAGGATAGACTAGAGATCAAGTTTTTATCAAGATTGCAAATCTGTCCTGAACTTGTTCTTCGCAAGAGCAGTCAGTCTTTGATTTTTAGAAAAATATAGAAAAATCTTTCTTGATTTATTCTTGTTTGAGAAGGTGCTTGACTCATATACCCATCTGTGGAAAAATTTTGGAGTCCACTGGATGCACCATTTGGGAGCTGTGAGGTGAAAACCGAGCCCCAAATTTCCTGATTGAAAATCCTGACTGTTCATAGTTCTTGATTTTTCCTGATTTTTGTAGAAGGATTTTGGTGATGATTTTTGGTGGAGTGCTTCACGACTCAACAGCTCTCAGGCTGAAAAATTCCCAAATTTTTTGGAGCAACATAAGTCCACCATCCACCTGCTCTAATTGAGGACAATTCCTGAAAATCTGCTTTTGCTTTTCTAAAAAGAGGCTTTTGTGTTTTGGCTTGATCTCTTTTAGAAAAGAAGTATTTGAATTGATTCCTCTTTGCTTTGGACACTTGACAACCAGAATTTGTGATTTAAAAATATATCCCTCATATGATTCATGGTTCCCATCCATGTAAGCTAGGGATACATATAGTTGTCAAGTCGTTCCGATTTTTGCGGGTTTCGCGATTTTAAGGAGCATCGGTTTTCTTTGCGGGATTGTTTGGAGTACGTTGAGTAGGGGATATTTTTATTTGGGATCATTCACCCCCCCTCTGATCGCCATCTCGGTCTTTCAACATGCGACTTAACCACGCTCTTCAGATCACAAAAATGATCAGGCAGTTCATTTGCTAAATTCTGCAAATCAATTATCTTCTGGACTTCTTGATTTGCTTCATTAGTGCGAGGGTCATGTGCGGGGATCCCAGTGGAATGCCATATTATTTCCCGGCATTTTTCATTCAATGGTTGATTCTCTCCCCCTAATGACGGGAAACGGTCCTCGTCAAAGATACAACAATGAATCGGTCAGATGCAAGTCTCCAGTCATGGGTTCCAAATACCTGATTATGGATGCACTCTCATAACCAATGTATATCCCAGACTTGCGGAGAGGGCCCATTGCAGTCCGCTGTGGGGGTGGTATAGGTACATATACCATACAACCAAAATTTCTAAGATGGGAAATCTTCAGGATGACCCCTTTCACTAGTTGCATAGGTGAATGAATGTTGTAGGCCGATGGTCTATAATTGATGAGTGCTGCTGCGTACAGGACTGCGTGTCCCCAACAAGTGTTGGGCAAGTTACAACTCTGCAAGAGCGGTCTGGCAATGAACTTAATCCTCTTTATTAGTGCTTCAGCTAGCCCATTTTGCGTATGGACGTGCGGTACAAAGTGCTCAACAGTTATTCCCGTTGCTGTGCAATAATCATCAAATACCTTGGAAGTAAATTCACATTTTGCGTATGGCATTGTCCATTGGAATGGACTTCACGCGATGATCAGGAAAAGCATTCTTAATTCTGATGATCTGCTAGATCAGTTTTGCGAATGCATGATTCCTTGTTGACAGCAAACATGTATGCGACCATTTCGAGGAAGCATCAATGAGCACCATAAAGTATCGAAACGGCCCTGACAAGGGCTGAATCGAGCCGCAAATATCCCCCTGAATGCGTTCCAGGAGTGTAGGGATTTCATGTTGCACTTTCATAAAAGAGGGTCTAGTTATTAATTTCCCGGTGGCACATGCATGGCACACAAAATCTTCATGATTCGGAAAATTTTTAACATTAATGACATGACCTTATGAGTTGTTAACTATATTTCTCATCATTCTAAGACCAAGATGACCTAAATATACAATGCCATAAAGGAAAATAATTCAGAGCTTCTAAAGAAGTATACACTGCGTGTGTATTGATTCTCGTGTAGTACAACCAAGATTCATATGAGGGATATTTTTCTAATACCATTTTTTTTCATATTCCGCGTGCTTCACAATGCACAAATGCTCTTTGCCATTTTCTTCATTGGTTTCTACGTGAAACCTATTGGCGTGGATATCATTGAAAACTTAAGAGAGTGTGTGTTGATTCAGAGTACAAAAGGGATTCTTCAATTACCAAAGTTGTACCCATTGGCAATATAATTGTGGCTTTTCCAGAGCCTATTATATGCGTATCGCTTCCTGCGATTTTCGTAATCCTTCTAGCGTTCTTCGTGATCGTCTGGAAGTATTTCGACTCTCTTAAGATGGTATTAGCTTTGTCTACTATCAACAATGCATATCTCCTCTATTTTGGCGCTACACAATTTCTCAATGAAAAGAAATATAATTCTAATCATACAGTGGCAAAGTAATTCAAAAATATTACTTGCAAATATAGAATACTGAAATAAAGAATAAATTGCAATTCTATTCATGAGAAAAGAAAATGTATGCTCTTCGAGAGCTTACAATTCATTATTCAAAATTCATTAACAACCAATCGCTCAGTAGTCCGCAAAATTTCAAAGTAATTCAATCTTCTTTGTGCTTAGAGCAAGATGGTGGACTTTAGCTTCTCGAACCGCTTCAAGTGCGCTTTATAACTCAAGTACACTCACCTCAGCCATGTATTCATTCTTCAGAGTGGCTGAAAGGTGATGTCTGAGAAAGGGCAAAGTTTGATCATTTTGCTCGGCATTAGGTTGTGCGTCCTATGAGGACCCTAAGCCACATTTGGAGCTTCTTGCTCGCAAGCATGATATTCAAATTTGATGCCCATGTGAGATAGTTCTGTCCATTCGGGGTCAGTTCTTCAAACTCACGTTTGACAATGCCAGGTATTTGCATATTCACAAGATTCTTTCTTTAGATTACTTCGTGTAATCTAATAGATAGTGGTTGCAAAAATGCATAAATGCATAAAAAAAATTCTCATGAATTTCCAGTAAACTAAAAGAAAACAATAATTGCAAGATTCATAAATACAAGATTCATAATTACGGGATTCATAAATGCAAGATTCATATATACATAGATTCATAAATATTCATAAAAATTCATAAATACAGCTTCGTGCATGTATGTGATCGGCTTCGTGCATGCGATCAGATTTATGCGCGCGATCGACTTCATGTATGCCATCGGATTCATGTGCATGATCGACTTCGTGCGATCTGTTTCATGTGCACGATCGGCATCGTGCATGCGATCGGATTCATATGCATGATCGACTTCATGCGATCTGTTTCATGTGCGTCGGCCTTCTTGGCGCGACGGTGGCCGCTTTGTGCGGCATGCTTGAATTTCCAATGAATTATATTAAGGTAATTTTTCATCATTACTTGATAACAGAAAATAAATTCCAACATAAATTAAATGTGGTGTAATGCTAATTACAACTTATGTAACTCTCGTTGGTTGGGAGCGAAAACAGGTAACGAATATCTCCGTCAATTCGACTCTTGGCCAGGTCAACCTGCCCCTAGGGCTCACATGAGGGAGGGAGCACTTCCCGTTTCCGGGTGCCAATTAAAGAACCAAGCTTCATGTGTGTTTTTCTAGACACCAATTGTCTCATGTCTGTGTATTCATTACCAAAATCAAATCCCAACCACTCAGGTTCTCATAAAATGTTATATGAAATATTCTGGAATTTTCCTAGCACTTTTCATAATTTCTGCTAATTTTCAAGCAATGTTCAGAATTGCTTGTGTAATAGAAAATAATTTACCACATAGTAGCGGCTATAGGCCTCGGAGCGTGACGGGGCGGCTCGAGCCGGGCGCGAGACGGCCGGCGACGGCTGCGAGCCGAGGCCGGTGGCTGCATGCCGTCGTCGGCGGCCGCTTTTGCATGGCGCATGCTACGGCTGCATGCAATGCAAGCAAACATGCATGTCCTTCAATTCCTCACGCCCACCCACATGCATGCATGAGGCAATTCGGTTGCATCCAGGAAAGAGCATGCATGCACAAGGTCGTGACGGATGCCTTGATTCTTCTTGAATCTCGATCGTGTATGCACTAGTTCGTGATGATGCAAACACGCATGCATAGCGCATATACGGCAAATCTGCGAGGCCATGATGCAAAGCCAGGCGATGGCTTTCACAAGGCGAGGAGCACTGGCGCGGCGACGGGCGGCTCCAGGCGCGGTGACGCCTACGGGCGTGGCGACGGGCGGTTCTGACCAGATCCGGTGAGGTGCCTTCTGGGCATCCGGGGTATGTGATGGCTTCGTGCCCACGTATTTTTGCTTCGTGATAGGGCTTCGTGCCGATGTACTATAGCGATCTGTAGCTTCATGCTACGATCTGCGAAAGTTGTTGTGAACTTGTAGCTTCGTGCCACGTTGAAGAACACGGTTCTTAGATGCGTAGATTAGATGCATACTCGTAGCTTCATGCCACGATTAGATGCATTCATACTATGTACTAGAGAAACACCGCGAACTCGTAGCTTCGTGCCACGATTAGATGCGCGTAAAGAATTGAACGAGCTATTAGATTCAATCTTCTGTTTCTCACCTTTCCAATCTATTCTTCGGTAGGCTATCGCGTAGGATAGAGTCGCGTAGGACTTTTTATTTCGGCAATCCGAGTGGATGCCGGCTTGATGGCGAGTTGATTGCAGATCGGATCGGGCGATCAATCGCCGGTAGTAGTCGTTCGTCGTTGTCGACGATCCTTCACTTCTTGTCTTTTTCTCACCTTTCAATCTTTCTCCGGTAGAGCTTCGTGCTGATAACGTGTTAGACAACCTCGCTATCGAATAGTCCGAGGTTGCCTAATAGAGCTAAACTGGAGAATAGAGAGAGGGAGAGAGACACAATATGAGGAGGAACTGCTCTGCTTTATTATTCTCATTGCTTGTGTACAATGGGGTGACCCCCTGCCTCCTATATATAGCGGTTCTGCTTAGAGATAAGGAAGAGTCCATATAGGATACGTCAATTGGTTTCCTAACATAATTAATTGATGATAAAAGGATCCCCATCATCCATTGCTAGCGATAATCTTCCAATTCCGACAACGATAATCTTCCAAATCCCACAGCTTTCAATTGTTTTTTTTTCCTACACCGTGTGCTTCCAACATGTTACATAATCTTCCAATTCCGACAGCATACGATCCCGCTTTATGCTTCATATTTTTTTTTGGTGAGAAATTATTAATTAATTGATGATAAAAGGATCCCCATCATCCATTGGTAGAGATAATCTTCCAATTCCGACAACGACACGATCCCGCTTTATGATTCATATTTTATTTTGAGAAATTATTAATTAATTGATGATAAAACGGATCCCATCATCCATTGCTAGCGACCCCAATTGTTTCTTTTGAAAAGTTTCCAATGCAGGTAGGAGAACAGTTTTGCATTTTTTTTTCTAAAAAAACATAAAAAAGCTAATTTACATATGGTACGGAGGGGTGAAAATGGGCCCGATATTTATCGTCCAATCTGGAGCTGGATCCGATCGTGACCGGATTCTTGAAGAGATTTGACTATTCGTCTGGATCTAGGATGGGATTCGGGATCGGATTTGGAGTAGTCAATATCCGCAAATACGAGATATGATTCGGATATTCGGATTTTTTCTATTCGGATATCCGGTAAGATCCAGCCTATTCATTACATATTTTGTATGTCAACCCATTTATCTTAACAATTAGTTTGTTCTATTGATTCTCAAATAGAATTTTCTTTCTATGGTGTCTATATATTGGGTTTGGTTGATATATAACTTGCTAGTATAACCATGTACTTGAATGGTTTGATTCAATATATACTCTCCCCGTTCACAAAAACTTATCGATTTAGGATATGTGCAGTCAAACTTTTGAAACTTTAGCTATCAATATCTTTTTAAATATTTACTCCCTCCGTTTCTTTTTATAAGGCGTATTTGGTTTCGTTAGGACAAGACTTTGACTAGCGATTACTTCATTAATATATCATTTATGCAATACAAAATCATAATTATATATAAGTACTTTTGAATACAAATCTGCTAATATCAATTTTGTGTCATAAAAATTATATGCTAATAGAGTAATTGTTGGTCAAAGCCTTGTCCTAACGAAACTAAATACGCCTTATAAAAAGAAACGGAGGGAGTAGATTGGATGCATAAAAATTATATGTGAAGATTCATCTCAAAATGTACTTTCATAATATTATAATTTTATTGGATTTTTTAAATATATTACAATAGAAATTAGTGGTCAAAATTGAGTTTTAGGGACCATGTTGATACCTAAAACGACTACTATTTATGATCTGAGAAATTATTACTTTATATATACGTGCATTATTCATATATCTTTATTCGTTTCGATTCGAATCTACTCCATATCTATCTCGTGTTCGTACACTGAATAACCGAAAAAAATATAGGGAGCGAGGCCTACGCTACAATAAGTAGGCCCGGACATACGAGCTCTCCCGGCCCAACTATGAGAGGAAGCCCGCCCACGGCCTACGGCCTACGGCCTAGCTGGGGAACACTAGTTATATGAGCGAGTTTTTGCTCCCGCACCGCCGCCGCTCCGAGCTAGGGTTTCTATCATCGCCTACTCGTCGCCACCTCGCCCACAAACGCCGCGCCCGCAGCCGCCACCATGGTATGTAGCAGTGCCACCTATATCTCTCCGCCCTGTCGAGATGTCTTAAACAACACAAGTTATAGCTTCTGATTGTGCGATGTGGAATGGTGACGCCTCGTGCAGTCCGGGAGGAAGAAGACGAGGGAGCCCAAGGAGGAGAACGTGACGCTCGGCCCCGCCGTCCGCGAGGGAGAGTACGTCTTCGGCGTCGCCCGCATCTTCGCCTCCTTCAACGACACCTTCATCGTGAGATGCCGCATCCATTTCGACCCCTTTTTCCATTCCATTCCATTCGGCTCGGTTCGTTCGTGCAGGAAAGCAACTTACCTGTGCATTTTGATGGCCTTGCAGCATGTGACCGATTTGTCCGGGAGGGAGACGCTCGTCCGCATCACTGGTAGATACCCTCTTCACAAATCTAACGTTTCTCGTGCAAGTCACTGCTATTTATCTTCATTTATTTGGAACTGATGTTTGTGTGTAGTGATACTGTAGGACACTATTACTGCACTTCTCTGTAAATAAATCTAGCCTTACTTGAGTGCTATATTGCTACTTGTGTTTGGGTGGTCGAGCGCTTGACGCAGTTTAGTTTAGGCTGCTTGAGTTGTTTTTAGGGAGATTTAATTATTTGCCACAAAGTTGATATGTACTTGATGATTTGCCACGCCATGTTTCATTGACATGTGGTCTTTGGACCCAAATGTCAGTGAGACATGGCGTGGCAAATCATCAAATGACATCAACTTTCTGGCAAATAATCAACTTTTTTAAGAGTGGATTGTGAGATCGCATCAGGAAATATGATTACTTGTGTGTGCACCGTTACAATGGAATAGGACTAGATTTAATGCATCAGGGGATATTTGTGGTTTGAATGGTAATGGCATGTGTGCTTGGTGTTAAGTTGTTGGGATGGGTCTTTCCTTCAATTTTTTAAGCACAGCCCTTAAGATCGCCTCCCTTTTGTCATGTGGGAGCGTTTCGAGTCATAGCTGTGCAATATTGATGATGAGGGACCCGAGAGTTTTTCTTTGGTACCTCCCTCTTCCTGTTTTTGTTTTAGGTGTCTCCATGTTGGTGTTGTGTATCCGCGGGTGTATGCTCGGTATGAATCAGCTGCTCTTTTGCACTGATTTTGCCTAGTTATCCACTCTGGCAAACACTCGCTAGATTAATTGGAGGAGTTTGTATTATGGAAGTGGACATGATTTGTGTCATTTGCAATAATATATTTTCGGTTTGCTACTTCACGCTCTAGATTTTTATATAGCTTTGCCCACTGAATATATTTACATGTTCTTAGAAGCTGCTTTAGGCTGCAGCAAATGAGTTAACTGCATGGGTTCACCAATATGTGTAGATTAGCAATTACAATTGGTTGAAATCATGATATTTAATGATGGTTTTGCTTGATAATTGTCAGTGTTTTAGTCTGCTGAGCTTACTAGTAGGTCCTGTTGATAAATTAGACAATTTCCAGATTTAATCCCGAATATAAATCATGAACAGCATCACAGAAACTAGCATGTATTTCTCTACTATACTAGACAGCACGAACAACATGACCATATGGCTAAACATGATTAACCACGAGAATAGGGCCATTGAACGTCTTGAGCGTAAGAAGATGCAGATGCAGCGGTTGGTGCGATCGCGACATTGATGTTGACGACGTTATTGTCGGCGACGACGCAGAGCCGTTCAACTGCGACGCTGGCGAAGAAGAGGAAGGCGACCGTGATGAAGATCTTGAGCGCGATCGCGCTTCTTCCAAAACCTTATTCGCCTCTCTCCTGCAGGATCTCGAAGGCGAAGGGTTCCGAGACTCGCTCTCCCGATCGCTGGTGCACGCCGGCGCTCGGAATGGAGAAGGCTACGGTGGTTGCGCAACAGCGAGAGGTGGCAAAACTCTGACCCCTCTCAAGCCTCAAGCACCAAGTGTTCCCTTGTGGTGGCCTTTAGGTAGTTTATATAGAGAGCCAAAGGTGTTCCTCCCCTTTCCACTAGCAATATGGGACTAAAGGGTTCCACCATCCTCATGCTCCCACATGGGCCTTTGAGATTTTCTCTAGGAATTAGTTGATTTGGGCCAAGCCCACTTATTCCAACAATCCCCCACCAGATCTCAAATGCCCATTTAGAGATTTGCCAATACTCACTCTTGTTTGATATACCAAATGCGTTCAATGAGACTGTTAAGTTGAACTTCTGCCTAGAGCTCCAAGCTGCACCCATTCACAACTTGAACAATGGACTATGCCTTGAATTGCAAGTTTTGTGTGAACAGGTTTCACTCAAAGTCATAACTGATACCTGGCTGCCAGTAGCCTCCTCCGCGGGTGGAGCATATGCGTTGTACTCCATGGTCTCTTCATGAGCTTACTAGAGATCACCCAGGTCTCATAGACTGCGACGTTAGACAGTCGGGCTCATATAGGTGTGTTCTTTCAAGAATGCTCAGAGGACAAAGATCTTCGCTAATTAAAGCCAACATAAACACATTAAGGCATATCGCCATCCCGCTTTACACCTTTCCGAGAGTATTGCATCTTCACTTGGAGAGGCAACAGATTACTCTCCTCGATTCAACCGCTTGTTTTTCCCAGGACCTAATTCACGGGATCTCCGATCACAAAGGTGAGTTACCACAATGGCAACTTATATGGGTCTCATACCCATCTCCCTAGATGCACCTTCTATCACATTCGTGATAGTCCCTTTGTAAAGGGATCTCGCTGTGTTTTTGTCTGCTTGAATATAAGTCACACTTATTACTCCTGAGTTTCTCAATTTCTGGCACTTCAATCGTCTTTTAACATGTCTTGATGACTTCGCATTATCCTTAGCACTGTTTACTTTAGCAATCACAGATTGATTATCACAATTCATAAGGATAGCCGGTATTGGTTTTTCAACCACCTAAGAAGTCCATCAAGAGCTCACGCAGCCAATCTGTCTCTACGGTGGCTGTATCTAAAGCAGTGAGCTCTACCTCCATGGTTGACCTTGTCAAAATCGTCTGTTTGCAAGACCTCCATGACACTGCACCACCACCAATGGTAAATACATATCCACTGTAGCATAGAGCTCATCAACATCGAATCCGGGCCGAGTCACTATATCCCTCAAGCACCGCAGGTGCCCTGAATAGTGAATCCCATAACTCGTAGTACCTTTCAAATAGCGCATTACCCTTTCAAGTGCATGCCAATGATCGAACCGGGTTTGACATGAACCTACTCAATTTGCTCACAAGAAATGATATATCAGTCTTGTTGCACCAAAGAAGATACATGAGCGAACCGATAATATGAGAATATCTTAATTGGTTTAAGCCAATTTTCTTATTCTTTCTCAGTGTCACACTGGGACCATAAGGAGTGGGAGAGTGCTTGCTGTCCATAAAGCCAAACCGGCTTAAGACCTTCTCCACATAGTGGGATTGCGAAAGAGTAATCCCACTCTCATCCTTAATAAGCTTGATGTTAAGAATTACATCAGCTTCTCCCAGATCTTTCATATTAAATTTCTCTGATAGAAAAGACTTGACCTCATTGATCACATCAATATTTGTGCCAAAGATCAGTATATCGTCCACATAAAGGCACAATATAACTCCTTCACCCCCACCATAGCGATAGTATACACATCTATCAGCCTCATTAATGGCAAAGCTCGCAGACGTCAAAGTGGTGTCGAACTTCTCATGCCATTGCTTAGGTGCTTGTTTCAAGCCATACAAAGATTTCAATAATTTACACACCTTGTTCTCTTGACCATTTACTACAAACCCATCAGGCTGTTCCATGTAAATTTCCTCATCTAACTCTCTATTAAGGAAAGCTGTCTTCACGTCCATCTGATGAACGAGAAGACCATACGAGGCAGCCAGAGAAAGTAATATTCGAATGGTGGTCATTCTAGCAACAGGTGAATAAGTATCAAAGAAATCTTCGCCTTCCTTTTGGGTGTAACCCTTCGCCACAAGCCGAGCCTTGTACTTCTCAATAGTACCATCAGGCCTAAGCTTCTTCTTGAACAGCCACTTACAACCCACAGGTTTACAACCATAGGGCCGTTCAGTTACCTCCCAAGTCCCATTGGCGAGAATCGAGTCCATCTCATTCTGGACAGCTTCTTTCCAATTGTCTGCATCTGGAGATGCATATGCCTCTGCAATGGACATAGGAGTATCATCCACGAGGTATACAACGAAATCATTGCCAAAGGATTTTTCAATCCTATGTCTCTTGCTCTTTCTAAGAGCTCTATTGTCATCCTCCTCTAGGACTTTCTCAAATGGTTGCTCAGAAGTCTCAGTAGGTATAATAGTTTCAGAAATTATCTCAGAAGAAAATCTAGAAGTGCTATGCATATCTTTCATCGGAAATATATTCTCAAAAAATGTAGCATCGCGAGACTCCATAATAGTATCAACATACATATCAGGCACATCAGATTTAACTACTAAAAATCTATAAGCGATGCTCCGCTGAGCATATCCCAGAAAGACACAATCCACTGTCTTAGGCCCGAGCTTACGCTTTTTGTTAATCGGTACATTGACTTTCGCCAAGTATCCCCACGTGCGTAAGTAAGAAAGTGATAGTTTTCTCCCAACCCACTTCTCATAAGGGGTCTTCTCCATGTTTCTGTTAGGAACTCTATTCAGGATATGACATGAAGTCAACACAGTTTCCCCCCACCATGCCTTAGATAAACCAGCCGTGTCTAACATGGCGTTCACCAAGTCAGTCAGCATGCGGTTTTTTCTTCTCGGCAATCCCGTTTGATTCGGGTGAGTAGGGATGTATCCTCTCATGAATAATACCATGTTCCGCACAGAAGTCATCAAAGATTTTGGGAAAATATTTGCCATCACGATCCGACCTAAGGCGTTTGATCTTTCTCTCTAGTTGGTTTTCAACTTCAGCTTTATAGATCTTAAAGTAGTGTAGCGTCCCATCCTTAGCTTTCAACAAGTAAACATAGCAAAATCTAGTCGCGTCATCAATCAATGTCATGAAGTATCTCTTTCCACCCTTTGTCAACACACCATTCATCTTGCAGATCGTAATGTATGAGTTCTAGAGGTGCCAAGTTCCTCTCCTCAGCCGCCTTGTGAGGCTTTCGAGGTTGCTTTGATTGCACACAACTATGGCACTTAGAACCTTTGGCAATAGTGAAATTCGGAATTAAACTCATGCTGGAAAGCCGATTCATAAGACCAAAGTTAATGTGGCATAAACGAAAATGCCAAATACTCGCACCATCATTAACACTACCACAAATATGGTTCACACTTATTCTTGAAATCTGAAGGGAAAAACGGAACAAGCCTCCGCACTCATAGCCTTTACCAATAAATAGTTCATGCCTCGACACAACTACTTTATTGGACTCTAACACTACCATAAACCCATATCAGCATATAAGGGAGCCACTAACGAGATACTTGCTTATAGAAGGGACATCTTTGCCGCGTTCTTTAGTCGCACGATCTTTCCCGAAGTAAACTTGAGATCCATCGTGCGGTGCCATGAACAAGCATGTGACCCATTCCCCATTAAAACGGAGGAATCCCGATTGACCCGATAAGAAGAGTACTTTTTTATGTCAGTACTCACATGAACATTAGCACCCGTATCAATCCACCAACTGAAGATCGAAATATCGTGAACACGTAGGTAAATTACCATACCCTGTGTCTCCGGTGTTGCTAGCGATCACCGTGTTGATGACCTTGGGCCTTTGTCCATTGTTGGCCTTTTTCCCTCGGCCAGTCTGCGTCTGGGCATTCCTTGGAAAATGCCTGACTTCATCACATGCAAAGCAGGGCATCTCAGCCTTATTCATCTTCTTGAAGTTGGTAGTCTTATTAGGCTTGTTCTTCCTTTTGTTCTTGCCGTAGTTCTTCTGAACCATATTGGCGCTGGATTGGCCCTCGACTCCACTACAACTGAAGTCCTTAGCCCGAGCCTTCTCTTCAACATCAAGGGACGCTATCAAATTTTTGACTGATATCTTTGTCCTCTTATGTTTTAGAGTAGTACCGAAACTCCTCCACGAGGGAGGCAGTTTTGCAATGATGCAACCGGCCACAAAAGGATCAGGTAAGACACATTCCAGGAGTTCGAGTTCCTTGACAATGCACTGTATCTCATGGGCTTGCTCTACAATGAGCGATTATCACCATCTTATAGTCATGAAAGTTTTCCATGGCATACGATTCATCGCCAGCATCCGATGCACCAAACTTGGCGATCGGTGTATCCACGGCACCTTCGCATCATTATGTGCATGTACACATCACACGCACGGCCGGCAAGAACGCTAAGAATGCATCCCACGAAGATAGTATTGGCATCCGTGAAACTTTTCTTCGCCGCCAACAGAGATCACCTTCAGGCTTGCCTTTACTAACCCGTAATACATTCATAGTCGTAAGTCCGAGCGTGACATTGACTTGCCACCTCTTAAAGTGCACACGAGAGAATTTAATCTCCGGGCTCGGTCGTCGGCAAAACCAGCCATTGTTAATTCAGGAAGTTGTCTACTATAAGGTTTTTGGATTGTTGATAAATTAGACAATTTCCAGATTTAATCCCGAATATAAATCATGAACAGCATCACAGAAACTAGCATGTATTTCTCTACTATACTAGACAAAGACGAACAACATGACCATATGGCTAAACATGATTAACCACGAGAATAGGACAGATTGAACGTCTTGAGCGAAGAAGATGCAGATGTCAGCGGTTGGTGCGATCGCGACATTGATGTTGACGACGTTATTGCCCGACGACGCAGAGCCGTTCATCGCGACGCTGGCAGCAAGAAGAGGAAGGCGACCCGTGATGAAGATCTTGAGCGATGCGCGGCGCTTCCCAAAAACCTTATTCGCCCTCTCCCGGTGCAGGATCTCGAAGGCGAAGGGTTCCGGAGACCTGCTCTCCCGATCGCTGGTGCACGCCGGCGCTCGGAATGGAGAAGGCTACGGTGGTTGCGCAACAGCGAGAGGTGGCAAAACTCTGACCCCTCTCAAGCCTCAAGCACCAAGTGTTCCCTTGTGGTGGCCTTTAGGTAGTTTATATAGAGAGCCAAAGGTGTTCCTCCCCTTTCCACTAGCAATATGGGACTAAAGGGTTCCACCATCCTCATGCTCCCACATGGGCCTTTGAGATTTTCTCTAGGAATTAGTTGATTTGGGCCAAGCCCACTTATTCCAACAGGTCCTGCATAGAAATAGGGAATCTAATTGTTGGTTGTTGCTGAACATACAGCTACTGTAGTTTTTGTGTTGATCAGGTCCTTATGACTTCAGTTAATGGGTCAAATCAGAACTTGATATTACATACTTGAGTTGTTTTGCACCAGTTATTGTTTCAACGGAATGCCTGTTACAGTTATGTTTATTTAAATGTAATAGTGTATATAGTGTATTCTTTGTACAAGCTTTTGGATGGCCATCGCCTGTTGTTCAGCATTTCCTTTGAGTTAGATTTAAGGTACACCTTATTGGTTCCAAATTCCCAATGTACATATTTTGGCTCTATGGGTTTCTTTAAGATGTAAATCCTTTTTCGAGGTACTCAACAAAGATACTTTGATTTCATTTGTTATCTGTATCATAGCTTCACAACTTCTGTGTTGGTGTCCAGGTGGCATGAAGGTTAAAGCTGACCGTGATGAATCCTCACCTTATGCAGCTATGCTTGCAGCACAGGATGTTGCTCAAAGATGCAAGGTATTTCTCTGCTATGACAAAAGCACAATTTTTAGTCATCAGTTGTTGCTTAATGCCTCACTTCCATCTTGTAGGAACTTGGAATTACTGCTTTGCATATTAAGCTCCGTGCTACTGGTGGAAACAAGACAAAAACCCCTGGTCCTGGTGCTCAGTCTGCCCTTAGAGCACTTGCTCGGTCTGGAATGAAGATTGGTCGTATTGGTAAGCATGTGCGCAAATATTGTTGTCATGCATAATGTTTGTTTATATATTTGTCTTTTGTGGTAGTTTTATATGCATTTTTCATTAAAATTTAGTCAAATGTCTCAAGGCTATTTCAGCAAAATTTGTGGTAGTTACTTGATAGTGTTGTCCTTGTTTTATTCTTTGTCAGCAATCATCTTGTTCTGATTATACTTATACCACAATTTGTTTAGTAGCTTGTGGATAATCGGTAGTCGATGAACATGCGAAACATTAAAATCCACGTTGTTGCATTTGTTGCCCTTATTTTATTCTTTATCAGCAATCATCTTGTTCTGATTATACTTATACCACAATTTGTTTAGTAGCTTGTGGATAATCGCTAGTCGATGAATATGTGAAACATTAAAGGCAAAATATCCGGTGCAACCATCATTTTCGTGCAACCACCGTGCAACCCTACTAAAAAAAGTTCCAAAAAATTCTGAAAAAAATCATGGATGTACATCTCAACTTACCTCATTTACGTATAAAATTTCATGATCAAATATGTCTTATGCTAGAAGTTACAAAAAAACAAATTTTGTGCTATCTACTGTAGCAAGATTCCAAACGAAAATTTGTCTTTTTTGTAACTTCTAGCATATGACGTATTTGATCATGAAATTTTATACGTAGATGGGGTAAGTTGAGATGTACATCCATGATTTTTTTCAGAATTTTTTGAAACTTTTTTTAGTAGGGTTGCACGATGGTTGCACGAAAATGGTGGTTGCACCGGATATTTTGCCAACATTAAAACCCACGTTGTTGCATTTGTTGCCTTTGGTGTTGCTCTGTCATGGAAATCCTTTTTCAGAAATATCTACCAGCTACTTCATGGTTAATTTCGTGAACCTAATTCTTACTCTGTTCTACAGAGGATGTTACTCCAGTCCCGACTGACAGCACCCGAAGAAAGGGTGGTAGAAGAGGAAGGAGGCTGTAAGCTGCATGCTGTTTCAAGGCGACAATGCTGTGCTATCCTAGATGTAGCGGTTTGCTTTGTACCAGTTTGTTTCTCTGTGCTAAACAAAGTTATAGGAAAATGTTTTTAGCATTCCGTGGATTAAACCAATCGTGAGTTGTCTCACTTTGGATCAATGAGCTCCCTCCACCAGGGTTCACCTTACCTTTAGGAAATGGTCACTACGCAAGTACCGCAGAAAATCGTAAACAATCGTATGGTTTTGAAATTCAAATTTTTGAAATTTTTTTAAATAAATGAAAATATATTGTCTTTCTCTCGATTTTTGTTCGGTTTTGTCCGGTCAATTGAATGTTTCTCAAAATTGAATTTTTACTGATTTTTTTCTTGATTTTCACCGATTATCGTAATATTTATATTGCATAATTTTTTTAAAATTTTTGAATTTTTTTTATGTATTTAACTGATTTTTTTTAATGATTTTTGATACTTTACCATTTGATAATCATGATTTTTTTATTCCTATGGACTTGAGGCATAAGACTATTTCCAACAGCTCCCTTCAGCCTCCAAATCCTTTCGTGGATAGGTTCTAAATGCTCCAGCGGATTCCATTTGCAATTCTCGTCGGACAGGAAATGGAGAGAGAATCTATCTACAAAGGGATTCTCTTTCAATTCCCGTCACAAATTCATTCGAGGGGAAGCTGTTGGAGATAGTAGGAAATAAAGGAAATGAATATGGGTAAGGGAATAGGGAAGGGAATGGAACGACGGGAAATTGCTGGAGATAGTCCAAGAAAGTACTAGGCCAATAAGCATGGCGCACGCTGCCCGCGTGAACAAAAAATGATTTTGTGTTTTTTTCGGAAAAAAATAGATCTAGATGTACTTTTAAAATTTTTGGAGGCTCGAGCAATATTAGAGATTATGTTAAAAAAAGAACACATATTTCTGTTGACGAAAATATATTTTTTTAGGGAAAACGAATAAAGGACCTGGACGTAAAAACTGGGGGCCTATTTGCAATATTTTTGGACCTAACTGTTATATCGAAAAAGTAGAAAAGGGTTCGCTCGCGATTTGTCTTTAAAGAGAGGTTTTTCCGTAAAGTAATGAGCGAGTGACCCAAATGTGATCCGGAAAAAGTTTTTTTTGCCCTCATAAAAAATCGCGAAAGACCTTTTCGTAATTTTGTAGAAATTTATCAGTAATTTAAAAGAAGAGAGGGATATTTTCACAAAAATACCAGGATAGGGATAATCCCATAGGAATTTAGCAACCTCATTCCTACGTTCTAAAGTGCACCATAGGAAAAAACTCCTCCAAAATTCTTATGAAAATCCGTACAGTGCAAAGAGGCCATAAAGCTCTTGCTGTTTGCCTTTCCTACTCTTTTAAGTAAAGCGAAATTTAGATCACCTACTTATATCAATAAAGATTAATTGGAATGCAGATGTTTCGAATACGAATTAAATTACCTGTTCTTCCTGGGAAATGTTCTGATAAATATCTTACCAAGCTGCAAGTTGCATTCTGTCGGGACCCGAATTTGTAAATCCGGACCCTCTGTGTATTCAGCACTAGTTCAGGATCACGCTAGTGCACACAGTTTCAACATTGGTAATTATCATAATCATACTCAACAAAATAATAAGGTACTTTAATTAGTTAACTAAACTAGTTGCTCAACCTCAAGGTCAAGTTACAAATGTACGCCACGCAGGGCGTAAATTTATTAAAAAAGAAATAATAGCAGCGGAAAATAAGATAACTTCGTGGCGCCATCCAGTATACCACAGGTAACTGACTGGGCTCGATCCCTAGTTAGACGGCTCCTCCTGAAACTCCTCCTCCAAGGCTGGCGTCGCCTCTTCTTCAACTGAGGTTGTATCGTGGCAAGGATGAGTACTTGGTACTTAGCAAGTCATGCACAGAATGCAAGCTAATATACTACATGCATGGCTTAATACAAGGGAATAGCTCAAGGTTCATTTGCAGTAACAGCATTTAACAAGTAACATAAGTAGATTCGAAAGCAGTAAAAACAAGTATAACATCAATAACATTTCCAGGAGTTAAATAAACATCTTTCCCATCCCTAATCCACATTTCCATCAACGTCATTATTAAACCAAACCAAACCTTTCAAGTCCAAATTTTTTTCAAGAAAGTCTAACTTTTGACTGTAATACCCGAGCAATGTCCAATGCCGCGGACACGGCTATTCGAATAGATTTTACACCCTGCAGAGGTTATGCACTTTACCCACAAGATACAGTCAAACACCACAAAGGTGAGTGATTGTAACAAAGCGTTTCAGAGACTGCAAACTAGACAAGTGAACCTCTCCGGCTTTCGTCATACACTATCCCTTCCCTTAATAGAGGCGAAGTATGTGACCGACATACCGTTGGACGGGCACCATGCCAAAGCACTGGTACGCTCCCCTTTCAAGCTACACAAAAGGTGTAGTTGACACCCCGAGGTAACACAAACAAGTTATTAGTAACTTACTCAACTAGGCCCGTCTCATTACGGATATGTGGTTGCACGCTTGACTCAGATCAAAGGCTTGCAAGGTCAAGTCCTTAGGTTGACCAGGGCAAGACTACCGGAAGAACCAAATCATCCTTCCCGATGCCACAACTGGCCCACCCGATCATTCTTGCAGCATGCCCCGGTCGAAAACTATTTATCAAACCCCCAGTTGATTACCATGCACCACGTGCCATCAATATCATCATCAATAACACATGACACTTCTCAAAACAGGTTCCATATCTCATTAAGTCAATGTTACCATATAATTGTCCAAAATCTAACGAGTTCAACTAGTTTATGAACAGGTGAATGTTTTGAATAGAGATCATCTACGATCATCGGGCATCCTCAGACGTCATTGAGTAAGAAAAACGGCAACTGCGGTTGTAATTTTCATCTGTTGAGTCATAGGTTTGCCGTACTATTAAGAGGGGTGCGTTAAAATTGGTCTAGAGATGGTCTATATGCTCAGATGAATGATTTTAGTCTCTTGAGAGCGTTTAAGTAGTCTCCCATGCTTTGGAATTTGGTAGTTGCAAATTTCTAGTCGGATATTCCGATGTGTGGTTGCACTTCAGTCCGTAGTTCGTTGTTAGGGTCGGACATTCCGATATTCTGTATCAGATATTCCGATGCCTGTTGGATCTCGAAAAGGGTTCTCTCTGTTTAGTTCGGATAGTCCGAAGTTTAACTTCGGAAGTTCCGAAGTGGCTGTTTCTCAGATTGGGAACTCTGTTTGGTTCGGATGTTCTGATATTCACATCGGACATTCCGATTTGGACTTAGAAAGTTTTGTTGAGCTCTCTTCCTGAGTGTCATCGGAAGTTCCGAAGTGGTATTCGGATATTCCGATGCTTGTAGTTTTCGACCGTTGGAAGCTGTCCCAATTCTGGTTGTTTGCACTCATCGGACATTCCGATGTTGGGATTGGATAGTCCGATGTGTGGCTGAGTGCGGGGATAACGGCTAGTTTTGAACCAAAACTATAAATACCCCACTCCTCTTCCTTTAGAGGACTACTCAATTCACTTTGTCTGAACCCTTGAGCACCTTGAGCACACCCTAGAGCTTTCTTAAGCCCTCCTCCTTGATCTTAGTGATCATCTAGTGTGTGAGGAAATCTAGTGTGGTTGTGAGCTAAAGAAAAAGAAAGATTCATTCATCTTGAGCACCAAAGAGCATCTCCAAGATCAAGAGTCAAACGCACTCATTTCTCTTGGAGGTTGAAGGACTCCTAGACGGCTAGGCGTCGCTCACGAGCTCCCGACGTTTGTGGGAAGCCGTGGGAAGTTTGTGAAGGCCGGCTCCGCCTCCGAAAGGAAAGGAACCAATAGTGAAACCAAGCCTCAAGTGCGACCGAGGTTTGGGAGGAAAGGGTTGGAAAAGACCCGGCTCTTTGGAGCTTCCTCAACGGAGACGTAGGATTTCCTCAAGAATCCGAACTCCGGGAACAAATCCTGCTTTCCTACCTATCGTATTGTTTGTCATTGCTTCTTATATTGTTCCTAAAGCTTATTTCTTCAAGTAGTTTATTCTCTAAGTTAAAGTATATCGGACATTCCGAACATATACCGGAAGTTTCGATCTAGTCGGAAGTTCCGATACAATACCGGAAGTTCCGATACTCTTTCCGCTGCGACGAATTTAGTTTTAAATTTAAATTGCCTATTCACCCCTCCCCTCTAGGCAACTTTCTCATCTTTTCAATTGGTATCAGAGCCAGACCTTCTCGAAGGCTTAACCGCTTGAAGGGAACGTGATGGCCAACACCGGATTGAAGGTTGTCGTGTCGGGGGAAGAAGAGAGTCCAAACGCCGGACATGGAACTCCCGGGAAGACCAAAGAAGGTGACACTTCAACGTCTTCGCAGGGAGTACAAATTCCTTTTAACTATGAAAAATCTAATAACGCCTCATCTCATTCCTACATTACCGTGCCCTCCGGGCGTGCACCTTTCTTTGATGGCACGTACTATTCCGCTTGGAGGCACAAGATGAAAATGCATTTAATGTCTCTCCATCCTAGTGTTTGGAAGATTGTTTGCACAGGTCTAGACATGCAGGAAGATGACATGGAGCTCACACCGGAGCAAGAGAAAAATATTCACCGCAACGCTCAAGCCGCAAGTGTTTTGCTTGGAGCTTTGAGTCCCGAAGAATTCAACAAAGTGGATGGCCTAGAAGAAGCCAAAGAGATATGTGGCACACTCCAAGTAGCTCATGAAGGAACATCTAGTGTGAGGGAATCAAGGATCGAGTTGCTTGAAGGAAAGTTGGGGAGGTTTGTGATGAATGATGATGAAACCCCGCAACAAATGTATGATCGCTTGATGATTCTCGTCAACAAAATTCGAGGGCTTGGAAGCAAGGAAATGACGGATCATGTTGTGGTGAAAAGGATATTGAGAGCCTTCGCTCTAAGGAACTCGACTCTCGTGACACTTATACGAGAGCGAAAAGATTTCAAAAGGCTCACTCCAAATGACGTTCTTGGAAGGATTCTTTCACATGAGCTTATGGAGGAAGAGGCAAAAGAAGTAAAGAATCTTGCCAAGCAAAGTTCGAGCTCAAGATCGAAGGGGATAGCTTTGAAGGCAAGTAAGAAGGAAGAATCAACCTCAAGTGATGAAGAGGAAGATGAAAGCGAAGATGAGGAAGACATGGCTTTGTTTGTGAGAAAATTCAAGAAGTTCCTCAAGTATGATGGGTCAAGCAAGTACAAAAAGTACTACAATGACAAATCAAGAAGAAGAAGAAACACAAAGAGGGCTTGCTATGAGTGCGGTGAAGTTGGACATTTCATCGCCGATTGTCCGAAGAAGAAGAACAACTCAAATGAGAACAAGAAGAATGAGCCGCTTAAGAAGAACAAGAATTACAAGAAGAAGTACTCGGGGCGAGCTCATATTGGAGAAGAGTGGGATTCAAATGACTCCGATTCCGACACCAATGATGAAGGAGTTGCCACCGTCGCCATAGAAGCCGCTCCTCCAACAAAATCACTCTTCGGCGACGTGAGCGACACCGACATCGACGACGACACACCCGTATGTCTTATGGCAAAAGGGCGAAAGGTAATGACTAAGTCAAAACCTCCAAGTAGTGATAGTGAATTAGATAGTGACGATAATGATGATGATGCTCTATTTTGTGATTTGAGCAAATCGGCTATTGCTAAAATCCATAAGCTATTGAAAGAATAGATAGCCAAGAGGAGACTCTTGAGAAGCAAGAAGAGTTACTAATTTGTGAAAAGAAGAAAACTCTTGCTCTCGAGAAGATCCTCACTAAAGAAAAGGAGACTATTGAATTGTTAACCAAAAAGCTTGATTTGGCTAATAATTCAATTGCAATGCTTAAGGGTTCAAATGAGTTACTTCAAGAGAATGTTATAAGTCTAGAAAACAATCTTCAAGCTCTTGAAGTGCAAATTGAATCTCTTAATGATCTTAATTCTCCAATTGTTGATTCATCATTGGCGTCTATTCATTCCACTAGCAATGGTTGCTCTCGTTGCTACAATATTGATGTTAATGCTTGTACTACTAACTCTCAATTTGTGCAAGTATTAAAAGGCGAGAACGAGAGACTTAGTGCCTTGGTAAGGTACGGTTGCATAAAGACTTATCAATCCAAGGATGCCCTATATAAGACCATTAATGGTCGAGG
Organism: Rhipidocladum racemiflorum; assembly: GCA_036346355.1. Classification (NCBI taxonomy): domain Eukaryota; kingdom Viridiplantae; phylum Streptophyta; class Magnoliopsida; order Poales; family Poaceae; genus Rhipidocladum; species Rhipidocladum racemiflorum. Next base: position 32,406,443 of record CM070571.1, read on the forward strand.
CAACAAAAACAAAGAAGGGCTAGGATATGATAAGTACGAATGCAAAGGAAATGATCGTGTGGTGGTGAAAGGTAAGGAGTGCATTAAGTTTGTCAAAGGAAATGACAAACAACCATTGACCACCACACATGTCATCATGACCGAGCAAAAACCGAAGAAGCATCCTCAACATTATGCATCACGTACAATTCATTATGCTTCATATGTTTTGAAAAAGAACCACCGTGGTAAAGTAGTTGCTTACTTTGTCGGTGCCCACAATTCTAGTGAAATGAGCAAGAAGAAGGTGTGGGTACCGAAGGTTTTAATCACTAACATGCAAGGACCCAAAAGGATTTGGGTACCTAAGAACAAGACCTAATGTGCTTTTGTAGGCTTATACCTCCCGGGGATCAAGTTGGGTGCTTGATAGTGGTTGCACAAACCACATGACCGGAGAGAAAGGAATATTTTCATCTTTTGATGAAAAAGGGTCACAATATGAAAATACTGTGTTTAGTGATAATGGTAAAGGTGAGGTAATGGGACTAGGTAAAATCGCAATTTCTAATGATCATTCTATATCAAATGTCTTGCTAGTTAAATCCTTAAATTACAACTTGTTGTCCGTATCACAACTTTGTGAAATGGGCTACAATTGTTTATTTACTAATGAAGATGTGACCGTCTTTAGAAGAGATGATTCCTCAATTGCCTTTAAAGGATATTTGAAGGGTAAGCTCTATTTGGTTGATTTCAATGCAAATAGCGCTAAACTTCAAACATGCTTAATGGCAAAGTCGAGCATGGGTTGGTTGTGGCATCGCCGACTAGCCCATGTTGGCATGAGAAATCTCGACAAACTTCTCAAAGGGGATCACATCATTGGACTAACGAATGTTGAGTTTGAGAAAAATAGGATTTGTAGCGCTTGTCAAGCCGGAAAGCAAGTTGGAGCGCGTCATCCCGCAAAGAACATCATGACAACGACAAAACCATTGGAGCTTCTACACATGGACCTCTTCGGACCCGTTGCTTATATAAGCATCGGAGGTAACAAGTATGGTCTAGCCATTGTTGATGATTTTTCCCGCTTCACTTGGGTTTTCTTTTTGCAAGAGAAGAGTGAAACTCAAGGCATATTCAAGAAGTTCGCAAGAAGAGCCCAAAATGAATTCGAGTTGAAGATCAAGAAGATTCGAAGTGACAATGGAAGCGAATTCAAGAACACTCAAGTCGAAGAATTCCTTGATGATGAAGGGATCAAGCACGAGTTCTCCGCTCCATACTCTCCTCAACAAAATGGCGTTGTAGAAAGGAAGAATCGGACATTGATTGAGATGGCAAGAACAATGCTTGATGAATACAAGGTCTCCAATCATTTTTGGGCGGAAGCCGTAAACACCGCTTGTCATGCAATCAATCGATTATATCTCCACATGATTTTGAAGAAGACGGCATATGAACTCATCACCAGTAACAAACCAAATATTTCATATTTTAGAGTTTTTGGTAGCAAGTGTTTTATCCTAAACAAAAAGCCTAAGAACTCCAAATTTGCCCCCAAAATCGATGAAGGCTTTTTGCTTGGGTATGGATCAAATGCTTACACCTATCGCGTTTTCAACAAAACCTCTGGTCGTGTTGAAATAGCGAGAGACGTGACATTTGATGAATCTAACGGCTCTCAAGTAGAGCAAGTTGATTTAAATGTGTTAGAAAATGAGGAAGAGCCAAGCATTGCGATCAAGAAGATGGCAATAGGTGAAGTGAGGCCGCAAGAAAAGAAGCCCCAAGACAATTCATCTACACAAGTAGAGCCTCCTACCTCAAATCAAAGCCAAGACATTCCTCAAGATAGTCCAAGCAAACTATTGGAGGATGATCAAATTGAAGATAACGAGCCAATTCAACGAACATCTCAAATGCCGCATCCAAGAGTGTATCAAAGCATCCAAAGAGATCACCCCGTCGACAACATCCTTGGTGATATCCAAAAGGGGGTAACTACACGCTCTAGAGTAGCTAATTTTTGTGAATTTTACTCCTTCGTGTCTACTTTGGAACCTTTGAAGGTGGAAGATGCATTAAAGGATCCGGATTGAGTAATGGCAATGCATGAAGAGATCAACAACTTTGTTAGGAACAAAGTTTGGTCGTTGGTGGAAAGACCAAATCAAAATGTGATTGGAACCAAATGGGTCTTCCGCAACAAACAAGACGAAAATGGAGTTGTTACAAGAAATAAAGCTCGGTTGGTAGCTCAAGGATACACTCAAATTGAAGGTTTGGATTTGGTGAGACTTATGCTCCCGTTGCTAGACTAGAGTCAATTCGTATTTTGGTTGCATTTGCTACTCACCATGATTTCAAGCTTTACCAAATGGACGTCAAGAGTGCTTTCCTAAATGGTCCAATTGCCGAACTAGTTTATGTTGAGCAACCGCCAGGGATGGAAGATTACAAGAACCCTACACATGTATATAAGCTCCATAAGGCGCTCTACGGGCTTAAGCAAACACCTAGAGCATGGTATGAATGCCTTGAGGATTTTCTCATTAAAAAGGGGTTTGAAATCGGTAAAGTCGATCCTACTCTCTTCACAAAATATGTTGATAATGACTTATTTGTATGCCAAATATATGTCGATGACATCATATTTGGGTCTACTAATAAAATCTTTTGTGAGGAATTTAATAGGTTAATGACAAAGAGGTTTGAAATGTCTATGATGGGCGAGCTAAAGTTCTTCCTCGGATTTCAAATCAAACAACTCAAGGAAGGTACATTCTTATGCCAAACAAAATACATCAAGGATATGCTCAAGAAGTTTGACATGGAGAACGCCAAGCCAATTCATACACCTATGACAACCAACGGACATCTTGGTCTAAATGAGGAAGGTAACCCTGTGGATCAAAAGGTATATCGATCTATGATAGGTTCATTGCTTTATCTTTGTGCATCTAGGCTAGATATTATGCTTAGTGTTTGTATGTGTGCAAGATTTCAAGCCGCTCCGAGAGAGTGTCACCTAGTAGCCGTGAAAAGAATTCTTAGATATCTAGTTCACACACCAAATCTAGGGCTTTGGTATCGTAAAGGATCAAAATTCGATTTGATTAGATATTCGGATGCTGATTATGCGGGTTGCAAAGTGGATAGAAAAAGTACTTCGGGGACTTGCCAATTCCTAGATAGATCACTAGTTTCTTGGTCCTCAAAGAAACAAAACTCGGTAGCTCTATCCACCGCCGAAGCCGAATATATTGCCGCGGGAAGTTGTTGTGCACAATTGCTTTGGACGAGGCAAACTTTGAGGGATTTTGTACTAAGGCTGGATAGAGTACCACTCTTATGTGACAATGAGAGTGCCATTAAAATAGCCAATAATCCCGTCTAACACTCCCGGACCAAGCATATAGATATCCGACACCATTTTCTTAGGGATCACTCACTAAAAGGAGACATTGATATTACCTATGTGAGAACCGAGAAACAATTGGCCGATATATTCACCAAACCTCTAGATGAGAGACGCTTTTGCGAGTTAAGAAGCGAGCTAAATGTCCTAGACTATCGGATTGTGACTTGACATCTTGCTCGCATTTGATTGTTACTTCTCATTTCAATTTCAAAATAAAATGATTACAAAATTAGTTATCCGTCTTTGAAAATGGTTTATTGTTGATTATATCTTCAGTCATTCCACTTGAGATCACTGCTTTGATTGTTGTAATGCTCTCTGATCACAAGTAGGATGACTTCCAAGTTCATTGACTTAAAGTCTCATTTCATCCTGTCTCTGAAATCCTATCTTTTCCTTTGTTTTGCTGGAAAAATCAACTCTTCGGAACTTCCGATCCAGGCATCGGAACTTCCGAATTTCTGTGAATTCAGTTTCTTCGGAACATCCGAAGTTTTGTATCGGAACATCCGAAGCTTGCTCAGTTGGAGTTTCGCTGGAAACCTCAACTCTTCGGAACATCCGAACCACAGTTCGGAACATCCGAAGTGTGTGTAAACGCTTGAAAAGGACCGTTTAGTTGGCCCCTCAACTCATTTCCTTTTTCCTCCAAAACCTCCGTACGGCTCTCCCTTTTCATTTCTTGTCATCTTCGGAGTCTCTGACCCTACGGAAACTCCGATACTTCCCCAAAGAAGGTTTTGATTCGGATTAAAGAGTTCCTCATCCTTTCAATCTCGTTTTTCGCATTCTCAAGGTAACCCTAGTTCCCTATCTTTGAGATCTCTCACTCCTTGGATTCCTTGGTCATTATCTCTTGGTAAACTTGTTGATCTAATCCTCCGTTACTTAGATCTCAAGTTTCATCAAATTCCTTCGGCCGATCTTGTCAAATCGCTAGTTTTAGGGTTGTACCGTGTTTTTCGGAACTTCCGATATTTTGTGTCGGAACTTCCGATTTCAAGTCGGAACTTCCGAACTGAAATCGGAACTTCCGAACTGAAATCGGAACTTCCGATGATAACAGTACAGCACTAAAACCAGTTTTCTCTCGAGTTTCTTTTGTCTTATTGTAACACCCCAATTTTTGCTTTTCATGAAATTAAATATTATTTTGCACATTTGTGAATTTTTGGAATTTTCTGGAATTTATTTGGATTTATTTGGATTTAATTTGAATTTATTCCATATTGAAATAATTAAAGAAATTAAATTTTCAAATAAAGTTTTGTTGGACATATTTTATTTGAGTCCCAAATGCCCTAAAATATTTTCCAGAATTTTTCTGGAATTTTTCTGAGTATTTTGCTATTTTTCTTGAATTAAATGAATTGCTGGAAATTATTTAAATATTAAATCGCTGGAAAATCGAGTCGGGTCAAGTACTGTTCATCCGACCGAGTCGAACCCGAGTCGGACTCGAGTCCGACCCGAGCCACGTGACTCGACCGAACCCACTCGGCCGAAAGCCTTAACCGCTGCGGACCGCTGGATTCGCATCCAACGGCCACGATTGAACCACGCCACCCGAGCCCGAGCCCGACCGAGCCACCACCGCCGAGCTGCACTGAGCCCAAACCCCCGCGACCGTTGGATATTGATCCAACTACCGTGGTTGAGCCAGTCACCCAATCCGAAGTCGCCAGGACTCGCCGCCAAGAACGGAGTGGGCCTCGGTTTCCGTGCGTTTTACGGACACCGAGGGCCCTATTTATTGCGCCGCCACCCGTGTCGGGACCGCCACTTCATTGCGCACCCGTAGCCCTAACTCACCTCGCCTGAGCCGCCGTGGTTGCGCCGCTAGAGCTCGCCGGAGTAAGGAGAAGGAGCCTGTCGGGACCCCGAATTTGCAAATCCGGACCCTCTGTGTATTCAGCACTAGTCCAGGAACGCGCTAGTGCACACAGTCTTAACATTAGTAAATATCACAATCATACCACTCGATACTAATATAGTACTTTATTTAAATAATCAAACTGGTTACCCGACCTTAAGGTCAAGTTACAAATGTATGCCTCGCAGGGCAGAACTTATTAAAAGAGAAATAATAGCAGCGGAAAATAAGATAACTTCGTGGCGCCATCCAGTATACCACAGCAATCGATCGGGCTCGCTCCTAAGTAGACGGTTCCTCATGGAGCTCCTCCTCCAAGGCCGTGTAGTCTCCTCTTCAACTGGTGTTGTATTGTGGCAAGGGTGAGTACTTGGTACTCGGCCAAGTCATGCACGTAATGCAAGCTAATATACTATATGCATGGCTTGGTACAAAGGAATAGCTCAAGGTATATTTGCGATGAAATGACATTTGACAAATATCATAAGTAGGTTCGGAAGCGGTAGAAACAAGTAAAGCATAAACAACTGTTCAAGAAGTTTAGTAAACATCTCTCCCATCCTAGTCCACATTTTCATCAACCCAACCTTTCAAATCCAAGTTATTTTCAGAAAGTCTAACCCTTGACTGTAATCCCCGAGCATTGTCCAAGATCAGGACTCGGCTATCCGAATAGATTCTACACTCTGCAGAGGTTATGCACTTTTCCCACAAGATACAGTCAAACACCACAAAGGCGAGTTCCCGTAACAAAGTCTTTCGGAAACCTCAAACAACACAGGTGGTCCTCTCCGGTTCATGCTCTACACCATCCCTTCCCTTAGCTAAGGCGAAGTATGGGACCAACACACCGTTAGATGGGTATCTGGCCTCTGCCACGATACGCTCCCCCGTACAATCACACAAACGGTGTAATTGACACCCTGAGGCTCCACAAGTGAGTCCTTAGTAACTTAGTCAACTAGGACCGTCCCATTCCGGCCATGTGGTTGCAAGTATGACTCAGATCAAAGGCTTGCAAGGTTAAGTCCTTAGAGTGACCAGGGCAAGACTACCCGAAGAACCAAATCAACATCCCCAATGCCACACTGGCCCACCTGATTATTCTTGCCACATGCCCTAGTCGAAAACTGTTTATCAAATCCCCAGTTGATTACCAAGCACCACGTGCTATCAACATCACATGATACCTTTCCAAAACAGGTTCAATATATCATTAAGTCAATATTAACATTTGATTATCCAAAATCATGTCATGAGCACGTAGCAGGTCTAAGCAGTGTACTACAACGGTCTAAAACCCATGTTGGCAATTTAATAATGTCCAACTAGTAATCCACAACTAGGGTGACAAGGGGTCATGGCACATATCTAATTAATCAAGGTGTCATACAGCAAATTGGTGTTTATCTAATCTCCCATATTTAAATAAAGTATTTTCTAATTGAACTAGCATGCAATAATTTGAACCAAAATAGATTTCAAAATGGGATCAACATGGTCAAAGCATAACTTGCCTTCAAAGAGTACTTGTTCTTGGTCTTGAGTTGGATCCTGAGTCAATACTTCTCCTTCGAATCCTTCCGGCACTTCAACGTCTACTCGTAAAGCGTGCAAATAGCAATACACAAATAAACAATAGGCAAAAACATCCCAAAACTCCAAATAAAATCCATAAACAGAGAGAACATAATTTTCTGGATTTTTAGGAACTGGAATCGTTCAAATCGGAGTTAAGATGCAAAAGTTATGATTTATTAAAGTTTAAATAATCAATTAAATAATATTACAGAGAAAAACTTTAGTCCAAAAATTAATTAAAATTCATATTTGAGTAGATCTGAATTTTATACAAATTTAGAAATTTGAATCACTCAAATCGGAGTTGAAACGCAAAAGTTATAAGCGTTTGAAATTTGAAACAAAATCTGAAATCATTATTCGAATTAATAAATCATTTTCTTTTTCGGAAATTAATTATTGCGTCAGCCTGGACACGTGTCATCCTGTGATTGGTCCACAGTGACCTGCTGACGCCAAGACCGAGCGGTCCGTGATGACGCCAAAGATGACGTCATCATGCCACGTGGCATGGCCCGGAGGCTGCCACGTGTCTCGGTCCATGGACTGAGTCCACGGTGACACCCGGCCCACGGCTCGGGTGAGACTGACAGGTGGGACCACCTGCCGCCAAGCGGGTCTCACGCAAACGCGGTGGCCGACGTGGGCCCCTCGACTTGCGGGGCCCGCGTGTCGAGGACACGCGCCACACGCAGCGTGGAGTGCGGCTAGGCACACGTGTCGTAATCCGATCCGTCGGATTTAGATCTAACGGTCCTAAGGAATTTGGCTACGGTGCGGTGGAGCGGCTCGTGGCTCAGCGAGGACACACGATTAAGATCCGACTGGCTAAGGACAGATCTACCCGATAACACTCGATCCAATCTAACCCGTGCGATCTAAAACCAACGGCGGAGATTGAATCTAAAACCGCAACGTGGAATTACACAGAGGTGACGTGGGCTAACCTGGACCGTTGATCGATCGAACGGCCGAGGACCTTCGCGGGGCTTGACGGCGCGGGCGGTGCTAGCTCGGCCGAGAGGAGGAAGACGATGCGTAGCGCCGGCGCTTCCGTGGGTTTCCGGCGAGAGAGAACGTCCGCGGCTGCGTCGCTTCGGGGTCTCGGATCCGATCTCCAATGCCCCGGGAAGTGGCGGATAGCGGCGAGCGAGGCAAAGACCCAAGCAACCCTAGGTCCAACTCCGGCGAGCAATTGCGCGAGCGTGGTTGCGGCTTTCGAGCGAAGCGGATCGGGGCAATCGGTGCGCAAGGGCAAGATGATTACGGCGATGGGGTCGTCTCCTTAAATAAGGCCTCGGCGTCCGCGATATGCGCGGAACCCTAGCGAACTTCGGGCGCGGCGGCGGAGCTCTCGGCTCGGACTCGGACGGGGAAGACGGCACGAGAACCGTCCACGTGTCAGATCAGCGGCCCGATCGGATCGGGCGCGAACGGGTTCGGTCGGACACGGCTCGACGGTGCAGGCGATTCGGCCGTTGGATCTTGATCCAACTGGCCGGAAAATTAGGTTCGGTTTGGGTTCGGTGACTTGGTTTGATCGAAACGGTTGGCTCGGTCGGGTTCGGGTCGGACTCGAGTCTGACTCGGACCCGAGGAACAGTACTAAACCCGAAGCGATTTTAATATTCAAAATAATTCCCAGTAATTCATTTAATTCATTAAAAATAGCAAATGACTCAGAAAAATTCCAGAAAAATTCTGGAAAATATTTTGGATCATTTTGGACTCAAATAAAATATTTCCAACAAAATTTTATTTGCAAAATTAAATTCTTTAATTATTTCAAAATGGAATAAATTCAAATAAATTCCAAATAAATCCAAATAAATTCCAGAAAATTCCAAAAATCCACCAAAGTGCCAAATCACACATGAATTTAAGAAAAGCAAAATTTTGGGGTGTTACAGAGCCGCCGCGGTTTTCTTCGAATTCCGCCACCGTCTGCCGTCCTCCGTCGCCGTTGACCCCAGATCCGGGACCGGGAGGTCAAGAAGCGTCCGGGAGTCCAACTCACCTCGCCGGAGCGCGCCCGAAACGCCGTTGGCTAGGTCGTCGTCCCCTGCGCCGGTGACCCAGCGCCGCCGCTCGCCATCGCCGGACTTCGAGCTCTGCCAGCCGTCGGATCTTCATCAAGCGGTCCAGATTGCGCCACGTCACCGTCGGTGAGATCCCGTTCCAAAATCCTAGATCCAATCTCGACCGTTGGATCTAGATCCAACGGTCCAGATCATACGCGTTAACCCAAACGCGTGAGTCCAGATCTAATCTGGGCCGTTGATTTTCAAATCAACGGCCGAGATTGCGCCGCGTGATGGGGAGCTTGACCGCCGCGTTCAGCGCACTCGTGCGTGTGACGCTGACACGCCGGGCCCGCGTGTCAGCGACGCGACCAAACCGCACCATGACGTCACGCTGACGTCATGGCGGGCCCGCACGTCAGCGGCTACCCCAGCCGTGTAGTGACGCTGGCCGATGACGTCTACCGATGGGTCCCACCGTCACGCCACCTGGTGGCCGAGCCCGCCGACATCGCAATGACGCTACCCGAAAGTGGTCCCACCCGCTACCAGACGTGAGCCGTGGGATCGGTCCACAGTAGACTCCGAAGCCAAACCATGGACCACGCCCATGAACCGGCCGACGCCACCGCCCAATCGAGGTCGCCACGTGTCATCACGACGCAATAAATAATTTCCGAAAAAGAAAATGATTTAATAATTCGGTTTAATAATTGATTTGAATTTCAAAACTTCAAACGCTTATAACTTTTGCGTTTCAACTCCGATTTGAGTGATTCAAATTTCTAAATTTGTATAAAATTGAGATCTACCTAATTATGAATTTTATTTAATTTTTGGACTAAAGTTTTTCTCTGTAAAATTATTTAATTGATTATTTAAACTTTAAATAATCATAACTTTTGTGTTTTAACTCCGATTTGAGCGATTCCAGTTCCTAAAAATTCATAAAATTATGTTCTCTCTGTTTATGGATTTTATTTGGATGTTTGGACACTTTTTGCCTATTGTTTATGTAGGATCGAAGTATACGAATATAGCAATCAGAGGGGGGGTGAATGATTGTGCGGAAGGTAAAACCAAATTCTTGATCTATTAAAAGTTCACCCCAAAACAGAACCAAATAATTGCCTCGTTTTCGTCAAAAACAGAATGACAGAGGTTCGGTAAAATGCGAATTCCCAGAGAACCAAGCGTCGGAACGATCTGAAATTTGGACGCAAGAAACTAGATTCTAATACGAATCTAACTCAAAAAGAATCAGCTCGATCGGACTTACAGATCAAAAGTTATGAACCTCTCAAGCATAAGAATCAAAAACTAAACCTTTGTTATGAGTGCTGACTTTTGATTGATCCAAGATCATGTTTAGGTTTTTCTTTCCTTTAGTGAAACGTTCTAATGACTTTTCCAAGTAATCAATTTTTCGAGAAAGAGTTAAACAATTATTACAGGGAACGTCCACTTTTCCTTTTTGCTTGCGACAAGTTGAGCATGAAAGAACCTCATGTGTAAGCAAATCTTCTGTCATTTGAGAAACCCTAGCATTTGCATCATGCAACTTCAATTCTAGTATGGAGCATATAGAACATGGAGTTGTATCATGTAAATCAATGGTAGAACAACTAGCATGTTTAACAAGTTTCTCATTTTTCTCATTTTCAACATTGATTTGCTCTAACAAGGTAACATGTTCTTTCCTAAGCAAAGTAAGCTCATTGTAAATTAAGTCACATGATTTGCAAGCATCATCATCAGGAATCAAGGTTTTAAGTCTAGCAATTTCAGCATTCAATGACTCAACAACAAAATCATGTTTCTTAATTTTCTTGTCACGTTTATCAAGCAATTTACCAAGTCGAGCAACAAAGAATAGCTAATTCATCGTAAGAAGGATCTACCTCATTGAAGTCGCCGCCGTGGTCGCCCTCAAGAAAGCCGTTGTCGCTTTTAGCCATGAGACACAACCCCATCAACTCATGCTTGCTTGGAGTTGCATCGTCCTCACCGCTCCTGAATCCACATCGCTCAAATTGACTTGTTCAAGAGCGGAAAGAACTCAGTGGACAACTTTGCTGTTGATGAAGCTCTTCTTCTTTCTATTACTTGAAGAGAACTTCTTCTCTTTCTTCTTCACGTTGTCCTTCTCCTCCCTTGATGCTTTACCTGCAAGTTTAGGACAGTTTGGACGAATATGGTCGAGATCACCACACTCATAGCATCTTGGAGGGCCACCACCACCTCTCTTTCTCATTCTCACATTTTGTAAAGCTTTGTTAAAGCGAGAAGAGAGTAGTGACAAGTCTTCTTCTGGGAATTGCTCAATCTGTTCATCGGTTAGTGAAGACAAGAATGATAGAGCAAAACTTGAAGCAGCACTATTATGAGATATGCTAGATTGAGATGTCAAAGCAATTGATTTATGATCATTCTTTCTAGCAAGAACATCTAATTCATGAGTTTTCAACTTGGAATAAAGAACATCTAAGGTAAGTGTACTCATGACAGTAGATTCTCTAATGGATGTAACTTTCATCTCCCAAATAGACATGTCTAAAGCACCAAACAATTGTCTAGCATTAGCAGCATCATCAAAGCTAACTCCAACAGCACGAAGATTACTAAGAATTTTATTGAAACGTGCAAAGAAGTCATCTAGCGACTCACCGGGTTTCATCTCAAATCGCATGTATTCCTTTTTGTAAAGATCTTGACGAACCTCTTTAATAGTGTTAGAACCCTCATGGTAATCACAAAGAGATTTCCATACCTCATATGCGGATCGAAGATGAATCACACGATCGAAGTCGCTACGTCCCAAGCCTTGGATGATCAAGTTGCGCGCCTTGCTATTTGCTTCAACATGTGCGCGATTGGTGTCGTTGACGTTGTCGTTTGCAGGGACTTCATATGGCTTGTAGACCTTCTCCCAAATTGTGAAGCCTTGTGCTTGGATGAACGTCTCCATCTTGGCCTTCCAAAACTGAAAATCAACACAATCGAACACACATGGTTTTGTCGAATAACGATCCATTAATCTAATCACCGGTTAAGATAGATTAGAAAAACCTTGCTCTGATACCACTTGTAGGATCGAAGTATACGAATATAGCAATCAGAGGGGAGGGGGGTGAATGATTGTGCGGAAGCTAAAACCAATTTCTTGATCTATTAAAAGTTCACCCCAAAACAGAACCAAATAATTGCCTCGTTTTCGACAAAAACAGAATGACAGAGGTTCGGTAAAACGCGAATCCCCAGAGATCCAACCGTCGTAACGATATGAAATTTGGACACAAGAAACTAGATTCTAATACGAATCTAACTCAAAAAGAATCAGCTCGATCGGACTTACAGATCAAAAGTTATGAACCTCTCATGATTGCTGTAACAGAAGATGACGAGAATTGATCTAACGTAAACTTGAAGGTTTAACAGAAACGACAAAAGTTTAATCAACTAAACTTAGAGAAACCCTAAATAAATTCTCTAGAAAGGTTTTGATGGATCAAATCAAGATAAGACTCAAAGAACAAAAACCAATCTAGAAAAGAACAAGCATGAAAACAAGAACCAAAACAGGAAACATCAGAGCAACGCTGCGATTCTTGTTACGCAATGATCTAGAAGAATTGATCTTTATTTCTTTTGTCTAAAGTACTCTCATCAAAAGAGTACAAACCCTAAAACTGAGCTTGAGGCTCTCAATGCGCTCAGCTCCAATTGATTGCTCTTCAACAGGAGACACCCCTCCTATTTAAAGGAGCAAAACACAATGAGTTCTGAATACAATTCCTAATCAAGAAGGAGTATGTATACAACTCCTCTTGGCCCAACCTGGCCGAGTACAACTCTTGCACGCGTATGGCAACCCTACCATACTCACGTGACTAACACTTTGCACGCCGTATGGCCACCGCCATACTCATGTGACTAACACTTTGCACGCGAATGACCTCCTGCCATTCTCACGTGACTAACCATTCTTCATGTGCACCATTCTCTTAGCCCGAGCGTCCCGCATGACATCCTTGACCACCAAGACCTCGGTTCCTCCACGAACCTAGTCCCAAACCTCAGCTCCTCCATGAACCTAGTTCGGTCCGTCATCGACCACGTTCGTCTTCGAGCAATACCTGCACATGAACAAACCACAAAACAATTCCGAGCACAAGTCCACGACTTGACTCACATCAATCCATGCAAATACTCACACGAGCATTGCATAAAGTCCACTTCAAGCATCATGAAATTCTCACAAATTTCATAATCTCAAAAACAAATCAAACACAATTCCAATTTTGCTCAAAACCCTAATTGAGCAAAAACGCATTCACGATGGACCAAAAAATATGGTCCGGCGTACTCAAGAAAAAGTCACTCAAAAAAAACATTCACGACGGACCAACAAAATCGGTCCGTTGTACACGTGAAAGTCTCTGTTCCAAGAAGAAAACATTTCGGCGAAAACATGTTCACGACAGACTAAAAAACTTGGTCCGACGTACATGGGAAAAAGAGGTTGCCAAAAACATGTTTACAACAGACCAACAAAATTGGTCCGTCGTACATACGAAAAACGATCTGGCGCAGATGGGGAACTTACTGTTTCTTGAGAGCTTTGTCCGGTGCAAAAGCGAAACTTACTGTTTCTTGTCAAATTGTCAAAAACATGCACAAGCACATTTTGCAAAACCAATTCTAAGTTAATTTTTCAGTTCAAAGCCAATTTTTCAGCAGATGATTTCACAATCTCCCCCTTGATGAAAACATTGGCAACACCACTTAGAATTGAACATTTGGCATTCACTTTACAAAAGATTTTGAAATCCAAAGGATCAAAGACCAAAGTAAGAAAACACAGAATTCCCCCTTTGACCAAAAAGCAAAACAAAAACTCCCCCTGAGAAGGAACATGTGTGTGAATGTGAAATGTGCCCAAAAATTCGAAAATTCTCCACACTTCTCCCAAAATTCTCAAATTTCCAAAAACAACTCCCCCTTTTTCTTCTCCCCCTTTTTCCTTAAACTTTTCAACGATTCCCAAATTTCTCCCCCTTTGACAATGGATTCATCAAGAGTACAAAAGAGAGAATTTGTTCAAAATTTTTCTTGTAGCAATGATTTCACAAGAAGAAACAAGGGAGTGCCAAGATAGGAAAAGATGAGCTCATTCGATCATATAACCTTATATATCACATAACATGCAAAATACATGATCTTGATGTGATTTTAGCAAGTTAGGGAATGACATGCATCTCAACCTCAATTCAGTCAACTATAGCCAAGTACTAAGCAAAACCTTTAGTAGAAAAACGAAGGCTCAAAGTTGAAGAAAATAACAAATCAGGGCGAGCAAGTAGTTTCAACTCCAATCTAGTGGACCAATTTAATCTTTAAACAAGAATCGCATGTGGCATGCTTGAAGCATACTTCTTTTATTTCCTTGGAGTGGCATGCTTGAAGCATACATCTTGTCTTTTGAGGGAATGGCATGCTTGAAGCATACATCTTATCTTTTTAGGGAAAGCATCCTGAAGCTCATAACTTGAGGCTTTTGCTTTTAACAACCCTTTTTTATTGATTCCCTTTTCTTTCCATTTTTCTTTGATTATAAACATGCAAAAGTGATTAAAAGGTCTTATGAAAGAGTAAAGTTGAAACCACACTTGCTTCATAGCCCAAATTTGTCAAGAGGATTCAATATCAAGCCTAGAAGAGTGAGATATCACAGTATATTTAGCTATAGGCAATCAGTCCATGGAATTCCACAATGTCATTTTTAGTTCAAGTGAGACAATTATATTATCATATATTAGCTCAATTACATAACATATAAAGAAATATGATAAAGTGAGCTTATCAAGTGAAAGAACTTGGCAAGGAAACTCCCCCTCAAAACAAACCCATTGGATGAACAATCCCAAGTTTTCCTCGAATAAAGGCAAAACGAGAAGAAGACAAAGGTTTTGTAAAAATGTCTGCCAATTGATGTTCAGTATCCACATGGTGAAGCACAATATTTTCTTTTTCAACATGATCTCTAAGAAAATGAAATCCAATATCAATATGCTCAAGAAAGGGGATTATTCAAGAGGTGGCACGAACCAAATCAATTCAACATCCTCCAAAGTCAACACCAGAATAAGCTCTTAAACTAATGCATAAGGAAGCAGAAAGCCAAATGCCAAAATCTTGAGTACCATGGAGATACCTGAAAGTTCACTTGAACGCTTGTCAATGTGAAGCACGTGGGAAGCTTGAAAACAAGCACACACAAGCACGTGGGAAGAGTCTCTCATGTAAACCTCCAATTATCTCATCCTCAACAGCATCATCATCATCATCTTTTATGAACAAAGACACTCTCCCCCTGAACATATGCACTTGTACTTGCATCATTTGGACTAGTGCCTTTTGCGAAAAATGTGGAAGAAGTATCTCCAAAGGCAACACTTTTAGCATGAGATGCACGAGTGAAGAAGAACCAAAACTTATCCCGAACATATGAAGTGAGCATCCGAAATTCACTAGCCACATGTTCTCCTTCCTCGTGAGAAGCCTACATAGAAGCGAGAAATTGTCGAGGCCTCGATGCTGGGGTTAGAAATAAGATGTTTAGGAATCGATCTTGAGACACACGACGCACAACAGTAGGCACAACACGAGTATTCTTATGCACAAAAATAGATTTGCCTTTTCCGTGTTTTTAGAAACAAAAGGTGTTTGTTTCACCCTAGGCACATAATGAGAAGTAGAGTGTGCCTTTCTGAAATTAGACCTAGCATTAAACCTTTCTCTCTTTTGTTGTTTAGCTAGTCTAAAGCAAAAGTCTACTAAATGTCCATCTCTACCACAATGAGTGCAAGTGTACTTAACATGATGTTTTGCTTTAACAGTAGAAGCACATTTTGCATTCATCATAGTAGAAGATAAAAGACAAGCAGATTTAAAGACAGTTTTCTTAGGCTCATTGACAATTTCAAATTTTCCACTTTCAAGTGTTTTGACAACAGTGGGAGCATGTGATTTATGATGAGCATAAGAATCAAAACCTAAACCTTTGTTATGAGTGCTGACTTTTGATTGATCCAAGATCATGTTTAGGTTTTTCTTTCCTTTAGTGAAACGTTCTAATGACTTTTCCAAGTAATCAATTTTTCGAGAAAGAGTTAAACAATTATTACAGGGAACGTCCACTTTTCCTTTTGCTTGCGACAAGTTGAGCATGAAAGAACCTCATGTGTAAGCAAATCTTCTGTCATTTGAGAAACCCTAGCATTTGCATCATGCAACTTCAATTCTAGTATGGAGCATATAGAACATGGAGTTGTATCATGTAAATCAATGGTAGAACAACTAGCATGTTTAACAAGTTTCTCATTTTTCTCATTTTCAACATTGATTTGCTCTAACAAGGTAACATGTTCTTTCCTAAGCAAAGTAAGCTCATTGTAAATTAAGTCACATGATTTGCAAGCATCATCATCGAGAATCAAGGTTTTAAGTCTAGCAATTTCAGCATTCAATGACTCAACAACAAAATCATGTTTCTTAATTTTCTTGTCACGTTTATCAAGCAATTTACCAAGTCGAGCAACAGCAATAGCTAATTCATCGTAAGAAGGATCTACCTCATTGAAGTCATTTGTCGTGGTCGCCCTCGATAAAGCTGTTCTTTGCTTTTAGCCATGAGACACAACCCCGCCAACTCATGCTTGCTTGGAGTTGCATCGTCCTCACCGCTCCTCGAATCCACATCGCTCAAATTGACTTGTTCAAGAGCGGAAAGAACTCGGTGGACAACTTTGCTGTTGATGAAGCTCTTCTTCTTTCTATTACTTGAAGAGAACTTCTTCTCTTTTCTTCTGTCGTTGTCCTTCTCCTCCCTTGATGCTATACCTGCAAGTTTAGGACAGTTTGGACGAATATGGTCGAGATCACCACACTCATAGCATCTTGGAGGGCCACCACCACCTCTCTTTCTCATTCTCACATTTTGTAAAGCTTTGTTAAAGCGAGAAGAGAGTAGTGACAAGTCTTCTTCTGGGAATTGCTCAATCTGTTCATCGGTTAGTGAAGACAAGAATGATAGAGCAAAACTTGAAGCAGCACTATTATGAGATATGCTAGATTGAGATGTCAAAGCAATTGATTTATGATCATTTTTTCTAGCAAGAACATCTAATTCATGAGTTTTCAACTTGGAATAAAGAACATCTAAGGTAAGTGTACTCATGACAGTAGATTCTCTAATGGATGTAACTTTCATCTCCCAAATAGACATGTCTAAAGCACCAAACAATTGTCTAGCATTAGCAGCATCATCAAAGCTAACTCCAACAAAGACGAAGATTACTAAGAATTTTATTGAAACGTGCAAAGAAGACATCTAGCGACTCACCCGGATTCATCTCAAATAGCAAGTATTCCTTGTTGTAAAGATCTTGACGAACCTCTTTAATAGTGTTAGAAACCTCATGGTAATCACAAAGAGATTTCCATACCTCATATGCGGATCGAAGATGAATCACACGATCGAAGTCGCTACGTCCCAAGCCTTGGATGATCAAGTTGCGCGCCTTGCTATTTGCTTCAACATGTGCGCGATTGGTGTCGTTGACGTTGTCGCTATGTGGACTTCATATGGCTTGTAGACCTTCTCCCAAATTGTGAAGCCTTGTGCTTGGATGAACGTCTCCATCTTGGCCTTCCAAAACTGAAAATCAACACAATCGAACACACATGGTTTTGTCGAATAACGATCCATTAATCTAATCACCGGTTAAGATAGATTAGAAAAACCTTGCTCTGATACCACTTGTAGGATCGAAGTATACGAATATAGCAATCAGAGGGGGGGGGTGAATGATTGTGCGGAAGCTAAAACCAAATTCTTGATCTATTAAAAGTTCACCCCAAAACAGAACCAAATAATTGCCTCGTTTTCGACAAAAACAGAATGACAGAGGTTCGGTAAAACGCGAATCCCCAGAGATCCAACCGTCGTAACGATATGAAATTTGGACACAAGAAACTAGATTCTAATACGAATCTAACTCAAAAAGAATCAGCTCGATCGGACTTACAGATCAAAAGTTATGAACCTCTCATGATTGCTGTAACAGAAGATGACGAGAATTGATCTAACGTAAACTTGAAGGTTTAACAGAAACGACAAAAGTTTAATCAACTAAACTTAGAGAAACCCTAAATAAATTCTCTAGAAAGGTTTTGATGGATCAAATCAAGATAAGACTCAAAGAACAAAAACCAATCTAGAAAAGAACAAGCATGCAAACAAGAACCAAAACAGGAAACACTGTAGCAACGCGGTTACTGTTGCACGCAAGGATCTAGAAGAATTGATCTTTATTTCTTTTGTCTAAAGTACTCTCATCAAAAGAGTACAAACCCTAAAACTGAGCTTGAGGCTCTCAATGCGCTCAGCTCCAATTGATTGCTCTTCAACAGGAGACACCCCTCCTATTTAAAGGAGCAAAACACAATGAGTTCTGAATACAATTCCTAATCAAGAAGGAGTATGTATACAACTCCTCTTGGCCCAACCTGGCCGAGTACAACTCTTGCACGCGTATGGCAACCCTACCATACTCACGTGACTAACACTTTGCACGCGTATGGCCACCTGCCATACTCATGTGACTAACACTTTGCACGCGAATGACCTCCTACCATTCTCACGTGACTAACCATTCTTCATGTGCACCATTCTCTTAGCCCGAACGTCCCGCATGACATCCTTGACCACCAAGACCTCAGTTCCTCCCTGAACCTAGTCCCAAACCTCAGCTCCTCCATGAACCTAGTTCCGGTCCCGTCATCGACCACGTTCGTCTTCGAGCAATACCTGCACATGAACAAACCACAAAACAATTCCGAGCACAAGTCCACGACTTGACTCACATCAATCCATGCAAATACTCACACGAGCATTGCATAAAGTCCACTTCAAGCATCATGAAATTCTCACAAATTTCATAATCTCAAAAACAAATCAAACACAATTCCAATTTTGCTCAAAACCCTAATCGAGCAAAAACGCATTCACGATGGACCAAAAAATATGGTCCGGCGTACTCAAGAAAAAGTCACTCAAAAAAAACATTCACGACGGACCAACAAAATCGGTCCGTTGTACACGTGAAAGTCTCTGTTCCAAGAAGAAAACATTTCGGCGAAAACACGTTCACGACAGACTAAAAAACTTGGTCCGACGTACATGGGAAAAAGAGGTTGCCAAAAACATGTTTACAACAGACCAACAAAATTGGTCCGTCGTACATACGAAAAACGATCTGGCGCAGATGGGGAACTTACTGTTTCTTGAGAGCTTGGTCTGGCGCAAAAGCGAAACTTACTGTTTCTTGTCAAATTGTCAAAAACATGCACAAGCACATTTTGCAAAACCAATTCTAAGTTAATTTTTCAGTTCAAAGCCAATTTTTCAGCAGATGATTTCACAATCTCCCCCTTGATGAAAACATTGGCAACACCACTTAGAATTGAACATTTGGCATTCACTTTACAAAAGATTTTGAAATCCAAAGGATCAAAGACCAAAGTAAGAAAACACAGAATTCCCCCTTTGACCAAAAAGCAAAACAAAAACTCCCCCTGAGAAGGAACATGTGTGTGAATGTGCAATGTGCCCAAAAATTCGAAAATTCTCCACACTTCTCCCAAAATTCTCAAATTTCCAAAAACAACTCCCCCTTTTTCTTCTCCCCCTTTTTCCTTAAACTTTTCAACGATTCCCAAATTTCTCCCCCTTTGACAATGGATTCATCAAGAGTACAAAAGAGAGAATTTGTTCAAAAATTTTCTTGTAGCAATGATTTCACAAGAAGAAACAAGGGAGTGCCAAGATAGGAAAAGATGAGCTCATTCGATCATATAACCTTATATATCACATAACATGCAAAATACATGATCTTGATGTGATTTTAGCAAGTTAGGGAATGACATGCATCTCAACCTCAATTCAGTCAACTATAGCCAAGTACTAAGCAAAACCTTTAGTAGAAAAACGAAGGCTCAAAGTTGAAGCAAATAACAAATCAGGGCGAGCAAGTAGTTTCAACTCCAATCTAGTGGACCAATTTAATCTTTATGAAGGGACTTAACTCAGGACAGCTTGCTCGCTACGCACCTGAGGATGTAGCGACAGATAAAGCCAGACAGTCTCGCTTCATGAAGGGACTTAACTCAGGACTGCAGGTGGGATTGATCACCCACACCTTTCTAGATTTCCAAGAGTTGGTGAATAAGGCGCTTATTCTTGAGGACAAGCGCAAGGAACTGGATGAGAACAGGAAGCGCAGGATGCAACAGCAGGGATCACGCTAGGGAACGCAACAACGTCTGAGAGTTGCACCAAATCAATTTTTCATATTCCAGCCACAGAATACAACCAGGACACCGTCACCAGCACCAAGACCCGTCAAGAAGAACTATCAGACCCCAGCACCAGCCAGAAACGCCGCTTCAGGCAGTCAACAGGGGACAATGAGACGCTGCTACAATTGCAACGAGCCAGGGCACTTTGCCAACAGTTGTCCAAAGAAGACAGCAGGAGTGACCCTAGTCCGCTTCAATCTGGGATCCACACCAGCCAGGACGCCAAAGACCAGAGCCACACCCTGCATCGTGGTGAGAGGCCGAGTCAACCATGTCACCGCAGATGCACCGCAGAATGCTACGGACGTCGTCTTGGGTAAGTTACTTGTTAACTCGATTACTGCGGCGCTTTGTTTGATTCTGGAGCTTCGCATTCGTTTGTTTCACAAGGCTTTACTGCTAAAAATGATTTGGAGATTGCAAGACTTAAATGCATGCTTGTAGTTCAAACCCCTGGTTCCGAACTCCGAACGAAAGTAGGATGTTCTGGGGTGAGAATACTAATAGATGGGATAGAGTTCCTAGCGAACCTTATTATTTTGGAGACCCAGACCTTAGATGTCATTTTCGGAATGGATTGGTTAACCAAGCACAAGGCCGTACTGGATTGTGGACGAAGGACTATCTCAGTTGAGAGCCCGTGTGGAAAGAAAGTGAAATTTCAAGCTACCGCCGTTAGAGATGGACAGTTGATGGTTAACAGCACCAAGGCAATCAGCATAGAAGATGTCTCAGTAGTGAATGAGTACCCAGATGTTTTTCCTGAAGATCTACCTGGTATGCCGCCAGACAGGGACATAGAGTTTGTGATAGAGCTTGTACCTGGTACAACGCCGATAGCAAAGAGACCTTACCGGATGTCCACCGAAGAATTGGTAGAGATGAAAAAGCAACTTGAAGAGTTAATGGAGAAAGGATTTATCAGACCGAGTTCGTCGCCGTGGGGAGCGCCAGTTTTGTTTGTCAAGAAGAAGGACGGGAGTTTCAGGATGTGCATTGACTACCGTGCACTCAATGAAGTTACTGTGAAGAACAAATACCCACTACCCAGGATTGATGATTTGTTTGACCAGCTGAGAGGAGCCAGAGTTTTCTCCAAGATTGATCTGAGATCGGGATACCATCAGTTGAAGATCCGATCAGAGGATATTCCGAAGACCGCATTCTCGTCAAGATATGGACATTACGAGTTTACAGTTATGTCCTTTGGTCTGACAAATGCGCCAGCATATTTCATGAATATGATGAATAAGGTGTTCATGGAGTATTTGGACAAGTTTGTTGTTGTGTTCATAGATGATATCCTAATCTACTCCAAGACAGAGGATGAACATGCAGAGCACTTGAGGCGAGTTTTGGAAAAGCTGAGGGAACAGCAACTCTTCGCCAAATTCAGTAAGTGTGATTTTTGGAAGGACAAGGTGGAATTCCTCGGACATGTAATGACCGCAGAAGGAGTCACTGTAGATCCAAGCAAGGTAGAAGCTGTGTTACATTGGGAGCAGCCGAAGACTGTGACCCAGATCCGAAGTTTCCTTGGAATGGTAGGTTACTACCGCCGTTTCATCGAAGGCTTTTCGACAATTGCGGAACCTCTCACGCAATTGCTGAAAAAGGAGAAGAAGTTTGCATGGACGCCAGAGTGCGAGAAAGGTTTTCAAGAACTGAAGAAACGATTGACATCAGCACCGGTGTTAGTCCTACCGGACGTCAATCAAAGCTTTGATATTTATTGTGACGCATCGCGCCAAGGACTTGGATGTGTCTTTGTCTGAGAATGGAAAGGTAAATTAAACTTATGCATCAAGGCAGTTGAGGCCGCATGAGGAGAATTATCCGACGCATGACCTAGAGTTAGCTGTCGTAGTGCATGCCTTGAAGATATGACGTCACTATCTGATTGGGAACAGATGTGAAGTGTACACGGATCACAAGAGCCTTAAGTACATATTCACCCAATCAGACCTGAACATGAGGCAGAGGAGATGGTTAGAGTCGATCAAGGACTACAATGTCGGAATCCATTACCATCCAGGAAAGGCAAACGTAGTTGCCGATGCTCTGAGTCGGAAAAGCCATACCGTGAGTATGTTGCTAGCCACAAGTCAGGATGAGCTATGTGAGGATTTCCAGAGAATGCAGATTGAAGTCATACCAGAAGGATTCATAGCAGCATTGGAAGTGAAGCCCACCCTAGAAGATCAGATTCGGGAAGGACAGAAGGATGATGACAAGATCCGCAGGATTAGGTCCAAAATGGAGGAAGGAAAGGCAAAGGACTTCAAGCTAGATGAGTAGGGCACGTTATGGATGAAGGATCGGATTTGTGTGCCCAACAAAAAGGAATTAAAACAGCTGATTTTGGTGGAAGCCCATGACTCCAAGTATTCAATTCACCCAGGAAGTGCCAAGATGTATCAGGATTTGAAGGAGAGATTCTGGTGGCCGAGCATGAAGCGTGAAGTCGCCGAGCATGTTGCATTGTGCGACGTATGCCAGAGAGTCAAGGCAATGCATCAGAGACCAGCAGGATTGTTGCAGCCGCTGAAAATACCTGAGTGGAAGTGGGAGGAAATCGGAATGGATTTCATTACCGGTTTGCCTAAGACTCAAGGAGGTTATGACTCCATATGGGTTATAGTGCATCGCTTGACCAAGGTCGCCCATTTTATCCCCGTGAAGTCCACTTACTCGGGGGATAAGTTAGCAGAGTTGTATATGATCAGGATCGTCTGTTTGCACGGAGTGCCAAAGAGGATTGTATCGGACAGAGGTACCCAATTTACCTCAAGGTTCTGGAATAAGTTGCATGAAGCCATGGGAACCCGTTTGAACTTCAGTACAGCTTATCATCCACAGACGGATGGCCAGACTGAAAGAGTCAATCAGATTCTGGAGGATATGCTAAGAGCATGTGCATTGGCTTATGCTACCTCTTGGGATAAGAGTCTGCCGTATGCGGAGTTCAGTTACAACAATAGTTACTAGGCTAGTTTACAGATGTCACCTTTTGAGGCACTGTATGGTCGACCCTGCCAGACGCCATTAAATTGGAATGAGACCGGCGAGCGCCGTGTCTTCGGACCTGATATTCTTGAAGAAGCTGAAGAGCAGATTGCCATGATTAGGGAAAGGTTGAAGATAGCCCAATCACGACAGAAGAGTTATGCTGACAACCGTCGTCGGGATTTGAGTTTTGAACCAGAAGACTTTGTATACCTCAGAGTTATGCCTCTCAGGGGAGTTAAGAGGTTCCATGCCAAAGGGAAACTTGCACCCCGTTATGTTGGACCATTTAAGATTTTGAGCCGCAGAGGCGAAGTTGCTTACCAGCTGGAGTTGCCGCAGTCGTTAGCAGGAGTACATGACGTGTTCCATGTGTCCCAGCTAAAGAAGTGTCTCCGAGTACCTGAGGAATAGACACCGCTAGAGTCAATTGAGATAAAAGAAGATTTGACGTACAAGGAGCACCCCGTGAAGATTCTAGACACAATGGATCGAGAGACGAGGAACAAGCCAACCCGTTTCTGTAGAGTTCAGTGGAGCAACCATGAAGAAAGCGAAGCAACTTGGGAACGCAAAGAGGATTTGAGGAAAGAGTTTCCGAACCTATTCCTTAGTTAGCCTTAAATCTCGGGGACGAGATTCTGTTAAGGGGGGAGGTTTGTAACACCCCAATTTTTGCTTTTCATGAAATTAAATATTATTTTGCACATTTGTGAATTTTTGGAATTTTCTGGAATTTATTTGGATTTAATTTGAATTTATTCCATATTGAAATAATTAAAGAAATTAAATTTTCAAATAAAGTTTTGTTGGACATATTTTATTTGAGTCCCAAATGCCCTAAAATATTTTCCAGAATTTTTCTGGAATTTTTCTGAGTATTTTGCTATTTTTCTTGAATTAAATGAATTACTGGAAATTATTTAAATATTAAATCGCTGGAAAATCGAGTCGGGTCAAGTACTCTTCATCCGACCGAGTCGAACCCGAGTCGGACTCGAGTCCGACCCGAGCCACGTGACTCGACCGAACCCACTCGGCCGAGCCCTAACCGCGTGACCGTTGGATTCAGATCCAACGGCCACGATTGAGCCACGTCACCCGAGCCCGAGCCCAACCGAGCCAGCCAGCTCGCCCGAGCCAGACCCGAGCCCAAACCCCCGCACCGTTGGATCTTGATCCAACGGCTGTGGTTGAGCCACGTCACCCAATCCTAGTCGCCGCCGGACTCGCGCCATAACGGAGCGGCCTCGGTTTTGTGCGTTTACCTGACGCCGAGGGCCCTATTTATTGCGCCACCCGTGTCGGGACCGCCACTTCATTGCGCACCCGTAGCCCTAACTCACCTCGCCTGAGCCGCCGTGGTTGCGCCGCTAGAGCTTGCCGGAGTAAGGAGAAGGAGCCGCCGTGGTTTTCGTCGACTCCGCCGTCCGCGAATCCTCCGTCGCCGTTGACCCCAGATCCGGGACCGGGAGGTCAAGACGCGTCCGGGAGTCCAACTCACCTCGCCGGAGCGCGCCCGAAACGCCGTCGGCTAGGTCGTCGTCCCCTGCGCCGGTGACCCAGCGCCGCCGCTCGCCATCGCCGGACTTCGAGCTCTGCCAGCCGTCGGATCTTCATCAAGCGGTCCAGATTGCGCCACGTCACCGTCGGTGAGATCCCGTTCCAAAATCCCAGATCCAATCTCGACCGTTGGATCTAGATCCAACGGTCCAGATCAAACGCGTTAACCCAAACGCGTGAGTCCAGATCTAATCTGGGCCGTTGATTTTCAAATCAACGGCCGAGATTGCGCCACGTGATGGGGAACTTGACCGCCGCGGTCAGCGCACCCGTGCGTGTGACGCTGACACGCCGGGCCCGCGTGTCAGCGACGCGACCAAACCGCACCATGACATCACGCTGACGTCCTGGCGGGCCCGCACGCCGTCGGCCAGTTACCGTGTAGTGACATCGCCGATGACGTCACCGCGGGTCCCACCCGTCGGACCGTGGCCGAGCCTCGCCGACGCCAAGAATGACGCGTCACCCGAGTGGTCCCACCTGTCAGCCGCACGTGAGCCGTGGACCGGGTCCACGGTAGACCCGAGCCAAACCATGGACCACGTCCATGAACCGGCTGACGTCAGCCGCCCAATCAGAGGCTGCCACGTGTCACTGCTGACGCAATAAATAATTTCCGAAAAAGAAAATGATTTAATAATTCGGTTTAATAATTCATTTGAATTTCAAAACTTCAAACTCTTATAACTTTTGCGTTTCAACTCCGATTTGAGTGATTCAAATTTCTAAATTTGTTTAAAATTGAGATCTACCTAATTATGAATTTTATTTAATTTTTGGACTAAAGTTTTTCTCTGTAAAATTATTTAATTGATTATTTAAACTTTAAATAATCATAACTTTTGTGTTTTAACTCCGATTTGAGCGATTCAAGTTCCTAAAAATTCATAAAATTATGTTCTCTCTGTTTATGGATTTTATTTGGATGTTTGGACACTTTTTGCCTATTGTTTATTCGTGTATTGCTATTTGCACGCTTTACGAGTAGACGTTGAAGTGCCCGAATGCTTCGAAGGAGAAGTGTTGACTTAGGATCCCGCTCAAGACCAAGAACAAGTACTCTTTGAAGGCAAGTTGTGCTTTGACCATATTGATCCCATTTTGAAACCTATTTTGATTTAATGTATTGCATGCTAGTTCAAATAGAAAATGCTTTACTTAATTATGGGAAATTAGATAAATGCCAATTTGCTGTATGACACCTTGGTTAATTATATATGTGCCATGACCCCTTGTCACCCTAGTGTGGATTACTAGTTGGACATTACTAAATTGCCAACATGGGTTTGTAGATCGTTGTAGTATAATGCTTAGACCTGCTACGTGCTCATGACATGATTTTGGACAATCAAATGTTAATATTAATTTAATGATATATTGAACCTATTTTGGGAAGGTATCATGTGATGTTGATGGCACGTGGAGCATGGTAATCAACTGGGGTTTGATAAATAGCTTTTGACCGGGGCATGTGGCAAGAACGATCGGGTGGGCCGGTTGTGGCACCGGGAATGTTGTTTTGGTTCTTCGGGTAGTCTTGCCCTGGTCACCCTAAGGACTTCACCTTGCAAGCCTTTGAACTGAGTCAATCTTGCAACCACATGTCTGTAATGGGACGGACCTAGTTGATTAAGTTGCTAATAACGTACCTGTGGGACCTCAGGAGGTCAACTACACCCTTTGTGTAAGTTGTGCGGGAGGCGTCTGGGGTTGCGGCCAGGTACCCATCTAACGGTTGGTTGGCCTAAACTTCGCCTTAGCTAAGGGAAGGGTTAGTGTGCAACAACCGGGGAGGACCACTTGTATTGTTAGAAGTTTCCGAAAGACTTTGTTACGGGAACTCGCCTTTGTGGTGTTTGACGGTATCTTGAGGGTAAAGTGCATAACCTCTACAGAGTGTATAATCTATTCGAATAGCCGTGTCCGCGGTATTGGATATCGCTCGGGAATTACAGTCAAGGGTTAGATTTTCTCAAAAATAACTTGGACTTAAAAGGTTGGGTTTGGTTAAGCAATGATGACGATGGAAATGTGGATTAGGAATGGGAAAGATGTTGATTAAACTCCTGGAAAAGTTATTGATGTTATACTTGTTTCTACTGCTTTCGAATCTACTTATGCTACTTGTCACATCTTTGTTTCTTTGCAAATATACCTTGAGCTATTCCTTTGTATCAAGCCATGCATATAGTATATTAGCTTGCATTCTGTGCATGACTTGCTGAGTACCAAGTACTCACCCTTGCCGCAATACAACACCAGTTGAAGAGGAGACTACACCAGCTTTGGAGGAGGAGCTCCAAGAGGAACCATCTACTTAGGGAGCGAGCCCAGTCAGTTGCCTGTGGTATACTGGATGGCGCCACGATGTTATCTTATTTTCCGCTGCTACTATTTCTCTCTTAATAAGTTTCGCCCTGCGTGGCGTATATTTGTAACTTGACCATAAGATCGAGCAACCAGTTTGACTATTTAATTAAATTACTTTATTAGTATCGAGTGGTATGATTGTGATATTTACCGATGTTAAGACTGTGGGCACTAGCGCGTTCCTGGACTAGTGCTGAATACACAGAGGGTCCGGATTTGCAAATTCGGGTCCCGACACTTATCGATCTGCTCCTTTCTCAATTGATTTCGATGGATCCTGGTCAAGGTGATCAGCCCCCTGCCGGCTCAGCCAAAGTCTCTTTTAGTCGGAAACGCAAGACTTCAACCGGAACCAGAACGAAGCGAGTTGCCACCAGGGGATCCCAGCCAGGCATTTCAATCAATGAAACCTCGCAGGCTGCTCATACCGTGAATGTGCCTCGTGGAGCACCGCTACCCTCCAGGAAAGGCAAGGGCATTGCTGGTGCGTCAGGCTCTCAGGCTAGAGACATGCCGCGTCTAAAGAAGCCTGAAAGAAATCCTAGGCTCCAAAGAAAACCGGTAAACTACAAAGGGAAAGCTGCTCAAGTCCGAAAGGCACGAGAGGAAAACCCCAAGAGGATAGACCAGTTCTCCACTGATTCCCGCTTCTGGACTTTCTTTCAGCAGGTCTTCTATGAGTCAGTCATTCTACCAAGAAAGAATCCAGTTATTCTGATGCAGTGTGTTGATTGGGAGTATATGGCAGCGGCAGATGATGCTATCTTCAATGAGATCATTGCTGCTTGTGAAAGAACTGGGATCAAGAGAATCATGAGTTTTCAGCATGACTAGAATGTGGAAATCATCGCTCAGTTCTATGCAACAATGTATGTCTCCAGGGATCGCGTTTCCACTCTCCACTGGATGACAGAAGGCACCTGGTATGAGACCACTTATGCTCAGTTTGCAAGATTGCTTGAATTTACAGAAGCAGACTCTAGAGACAGAGATCAGATTCACAATGAGAATCCGCTAAGAGCATCCAGTCTGGGCTTCCTATATGAAGAAGATGCTGATTATGAGGAAGGAAACACCAAAGGCATGAAACCATTCTTTGCTATCCTGAATAGACTTTTCAGGAAAACTTTGGCTCCTAAGGAAGGTGATGCTTCTCATGTCCTCTCTTACACAAGGAACCTCCTGAGCAGGATGCAGGATGGCTAGAGGCCCTTTGATGTTTTTGATTTTATCTGGAATGAGATCAGTCTCACTAGTCAGGAGCCTAGAAGGAGTTGTGCCTATGCTCCTTTCATTATGCATTTGATTGAACAAGTGTCAGGGCAACAGTTTGAGTTTGATGTCAAGCACACTGGTCTTCAGGTTCGGGCTGTAAAAGCCCCCTCACAGAGAGCTACCAGGGCTTCTACCAGAGGAACCACCTCAGCTACTACGCCTGCAGTCTCAGTTCCCAGTGGTTCATCACCAATTTTGCGTGCTTTAAAGTCTATCTTTGTCCTTTGCAAGGGCAACGCAGCAGCGCATAAGAAGAACACCAAACGACTCAAGGATATTTAGAGGCACTTGAATCTGGAGTGTTCGGATGATGAGGAGAGCGAAGAAGAGATCGAGGATCCATTTGCTCCAGCACCTGACGCTTCAGATGAGTCTGAGGACGACGCCGAAGAGTCTGGCTCAAATGATGCTGGATCCGAGGAGTCCGACTAGTCCTCTCTCTCTCTCTCTCTCTCCTGTCCTCCTTTGTGGTGCTTGATGCCAAAGGGGGAGATGAAGACTAAAGACAAAGACAATTTTCATTATCTCGTGGTGTCCTATCCTGAGTCCTCAAGTCTAAGTGAACTTGGTCGTGTTATTACTTTACGTCATGCAGCTTTGTTTAAAACTCTGTGGTTGATTGTTGAATATTTGTTGCTTTCAAAACTTTTTACCTTTGTTGACTTGTTGAATGTTTTAAATGTTGAACATGCTTATGTTGTTACATTCATTTGCTAAATCTCCTATGCAAGGATATAGGGGGAGCTCTCTCAACTCTTTTGACTTCCAAAATGTGCATTTGTTCTCAAGTCCTTTCTTAAATGCACATATCTAGGGGGAGTTCATCCTATATTTCTTCTATTCATATGCTTTACAAATTTGTCTTTAATCGGGTTGTCATCAATCACCAAAAAGGGGGAGATTGAAAGTGCATCTAGGCCCCCTAAATGTTGTTTTGGTTGATTAATGACAAACGATTAAAGAATCTAACGAGTTCAACTAGTTTATGAACAGGTGAATGTTTTGAATAGAGATCATCTACGATCATCGGGCATCCTCAGACGTCATTGAGTAAGAAAAACGGCAACTGCGGATGTAATTTTCATCTGTTGAGTCATAGGTTTGCTGTACTATTAAGAGGGGTGCATTAAAATTGGTCTAGAGATGGTCTATATGCTCAGATGAATGATTTTAGTCTCTTGAGAGCGTTTAAGTAGTCTCCCATGCTTTGGAATTTGGTAGTTGCAAATTTCTAGTCGGATATTCCGATGTTAGATCGGAAGTTCCGAAGATTTAGACATTCCGATGTGTGGTTGCACTTCAGTCTGTAGTTCGTTGTTAGGGTCGGACATTCCGATATTCTGTATCGGATATTCCGATGCCTGTTGGATCTCGAAAAGGGTTCTCTCTGTTTAGTTCGGACAGTCCGAAGTTTAACTTCGGAAGTTCCGAAGTGGCTGTTTCTCAGATTGCGAACTCTCTGTTTGGTTCGGATGTTCCGATATTCACATCGGACATTCCGATTTGGACTTAGAAAGTTTTGTTGAGCTCTCTTCCTGAGTGTCATCGGAAGTTCCGAAGTGGTATTCGGATATTCCGATGCTTGTAGTTTTCGACCGTTGGAAGCTGTCCCAATTCAGGTTGTTTACACTCATCGGACATTCCGATGTTGGGATCGGATAGTCCGATGTGTGGCTGAGTGCGGGGATAACGGCTAGTTTTAAACCAAAACTATAAATACCCCACTCCTCTTCCTTTAGAGGACTACTCAATTAACTTTGGCTGAACCCTTGAGCACACCCTAGAGCTTTCTTAAGCCCTCCTCCTTGATCTTAGTGATCATCTAGTGTGTGAGGAAATCTAGTGTGGTTATGAGCTAAAGAAAAGAAAGATTCATTCATCTTGAGCACCAAAGAGCATCTCCAAGATCAAGAGTCAAACACACTCATTTCTCTTGGAGGTTGAAGGACTCCTAGACGGCTAGGCGTCGCTCACGAGCTCTCGACATTTGTGGGAAGCCGTGGGAAGTTTGTGAAGGCCGGCTCCGCCTCCGAAAGGAAAGGAACCAATAGTGAAACCAAGCCTCAAGTGCGACCGAGGTTTGGGAGGAAAGGGTTGGAAAAGACCCGGCTCTTTGGAGCTTCCTCAACGGAGACGTAGGATTTCCTCAAGAATCCGAACTCCGGGAACAAATCCTACTTTCCTACCTGTCGTATTGTTTGTCATTGCTTCTTAGATTGTTCCTAAAGCTTATTTCTTCAAGTAGTTTATTCTCTAAGTTAAAGTATATCGGACATTTCGAATATATACCGAAAGTTCCGATCTAGTCGGAAGTTCCGATACAATACCGGAAGTTCCGATACTCTTTCCGCTGCGACGAATTTAGTTTTAAATTTAAATTGCCTATTCACCCCTCCCCTCTAGGCAACTTTCTCATCTTTTCATCTGGGTAGTTCGATTTAGATCGGACGGTCCAGATCCGATCGGGTTTCATCGCACCGTGGGTGGCATGGCTTGACCCGGCGTGCGACGCGTGTTGCTATCTACGCCGTTCGATCTCGATCGAACGGCGTAGATCTACCCGTGCACGGTGCGGTTGCGGTTGCGGCTACGTGGCTTAATCTCGTGCGTTGGATCTAAATCCAACGACTGAGATTGGATCTAAATGTCGCAACGTGGATTTCGTTGCGGTGACGTGGACTAACGTGGGCCGTTGGATCTTGGATCTTGATCCAATGGTCCAGATCTAATCTAGTTCCTACGGTCTCCGGGGAAACGTGGACTCACCGTAGCCGTCTGATCTTGATCGGACGGTTGTCCGAGCTCGAGGCGACGATGGCGGCACGGCGGGGCTGCGGCTGCCGGCGCTGAGGACGACGACACTCCGCACAGCGCTACGGGGCTCCTCCGGCGAGGTGAGTGGTCTCCACGGGCGCGGCTCAACGTGGGGGACTCGAATCTGACCTCCCACGCGGCGCACGACGGTGGACGGCGGCGGAAACCGAAGCAAAACCGTAGGCGACTACGACGAGCAATAGCGGGAAGACGGCGGCGCTAGGGCTAGGGAAAGCGGGGCAAACGAAGCACGAGGGAAAAGCAAACCTCAGACGCAGCGTCAGGTCTTAAATCGAGCCCCAGCGTGGAAATCGGCCGGAAATCGCGGCGGGCGTCTGAGGCGGAGTCCGGCTCGGACACGGCCGGGCGACGTGGCGCAATCCACGCCATCCATGTGGCACGGCCAACGGTCGGAATCGCATGGGCGTGTCTGGGTCTGGCTCGGCCCGCACGTGGGCGACGTGGCGCGATCGTGGCCGTTGGATTGAGATCCAAGCGGTCCGCAGCGTTAAGTTTCACCGGTAGGGTCGGACTCGAGTCGACTTCGAACTTCAAAGTCGACTACTGGCGTCGGTGGAACAGTACAAACCGATTCGATTTTCCAGCGATTTATTATTCAAAATAATCTCCAGTAATTCATTTAATTCAAGAAAAATAGCAAAATAATCAGAAAAATTCCAGGAAAATTCTGGAAAATATTTTAGGGCATTTGGGACTCAAATAAAATATTTCCAACAAAATTTTATTTGTAAAATTAAATTCTTTAATTATTTGAAAAGGGGATAAATTCAAATAAATTCCAAATAAATCCAAATAAATCCCAGAAAATTCCAAAAATTCACAAAAGTGCAAAATATCATTAAAATTCATGAAAAGAAAAATTTGGGATGTTACACATTGGAATTGTTTCGAGTACATCTACGGCAGGAAACAGGAGCCTGCATATTAGTCGTCGTCGTCTTCGCGACAAACAATGGAAGGCACAAAATCGGCAGAACTAGAAGGGGCAACTGGGCCACGTTGTACTTGCAGCACTCAAGATCCATGCGATGACTCTCGGCCCATCTGTGGCCCATTTCGATCCACACTACACACATCATCCTATTCGGCGAAGGAAACCTTTACCACCCGTCAGATCCCCATCCGACGAACGGAAATAGGTCTCGTGACGCGCTCCGCGGGGTCCCGTAACTAGGCGAGGCGTTTTAATATCGAGCATCCGCGGGGTCCCGTCTGAAAAAACAAACGGGAAACGCAGGCGCAGCCTTGTTTCCCCCCCCTCTCTCTCTCGCCGGTCGTGAGTTCGCCAAGGAAAACTTGGAGCATTTCACCAAGAAGTGGTTCTGCTTCAATACCTCCAACACTAACCGCAAGTGCTCTATATGCAGCTCCAAGGTTGGACTGTACACTAAAATATCATCAATGAATACCAGAACAAATCTTCTCAAATATGGTTCCAACATCAAGTTCATCACGCACTGAAAGGTTGCCGACGCATTGGTAAGGCCGAAGGGCATGACCCTAAATTGATAATGGCCGTGATGCGTTTTGAAAGCCGTCTTTTCTTCATCTTGTTCTTGCATTCTAATTTGGTGATAACCTGCCCGTAGGTCAAGTTTTGTGAAATATTTCGTGCCACCTAGCTCATCCAACAGTTCGTCAATCACGGGCATCGGAAATTTGTTTTTGATAGTCAATTCATTCAATCGGCGATAATCCACGCAAAACCGCCAAGTATCATCTTTCTTTTGGACCAAAAGAACTGGCGAGGCAAACGGGCTTGTACTGCGTTTGATCACATCGGCCTTCAACATCTCTTCTACTTGCCGTTCAATCTCATCCTTGTGTTGGGGAGAATAACGATACGATCTAGCATTCACCAGCGTGGCATTAGGGACCAGCGGAATGGAATGGTCATATTCTCTGTGAGGTGGTATTCCAGTAGGTTCGCCGAACACCATTTCATACTGACACAGCAGCTGAGCTACTTCAGGAGGTATAGGAATTTCCTTTTCTCTTGGAACTTCCTCCACTACAACCATTGTTCAAACCTCATTTCCTTTATACCACTTTCTGTATTGCTCACTCGACATTTCCTCAAGATGATAAGCCTGGCTGCGCTGAATTCCTTGCAACTTCACCAACCTATCCTCGACTATGAACTCCAGTGTCCTATTCTGCCAATGACATTTCATTGGGCTATGCTTGCTGAGCCAATCCATTCCTAATATTGCATCATAGGCACCAAGCTCCAACACCCGCATGTCAGAATGGAAGGTGTACCCCTGTGACCACCACTCCATCCTTGGTATCCACTTATCGCATTGCAAGACTACTCCATTTGCAACTTGCACCTGCAGTGGTTTGGTCCTCACCGCCTCATACCCCAGTCGCTGCAGGAGTGCAGCATCTACAAAGCTATGTGAACTCCCGGAATCAACAAGAATTAGCATCACTTGATTTTTAACTAAGGCTCGAATTCAGACCGTTTCACCTTTATCATTACCAGCAATGGCATTTAATGACAAATGACCTGGTTCTTCTAATCCCAGGTCCACCCTTTCCCACATGTCTAAAACATCATCCGACAACCATTCCGGATTATCTTCCACTGTTAAAGCTTGTAACTGAGCTTGCCCACGCCTTTTACATTGTAGGTGATGCCTCGCCTCATATTTATCCCCACATTGATAGCACAATCCATTTGCTTGGCGATATTCTCTTAATTGTCGGGTTCTCCACAGTTTACCTTGGTTCCATTTAGTGGTATTCTTTCCTGTTTCCACTTTGTTCCCTCCTATTGTCTCTCTGTTAGTGTTCTTCTTGAATTTGCAATGTTTCATTCGGTCTTGAATATCCTGCTGCACCCTGGCTAGCAACGCCGCCCTTTCTATTGACTCTGGTAATTGGCTCTGGACAGGACCCCTCGACTCTTCTTTCAAACCTCTAACAAATTGTGATACAAAAAATTCCTCATCATAATGAGGGTTGAACATGGATAGTTGATACATTGCCTCCTCAAATTGATGCTGGTAGTCCTTGACTGAGTCAGTCTGCCTGATCTCTTGTATCACCTCCAATGACTTGCGATGGTCATAGCTGCCAAATTTACCCTCAACCACAGACATAAATTGGTCCCAATTTCCTAGCTCTTGCCTAAGCTTAAACATATGTAACCATCTGGCAGCATTTCCCTCCATATGCATTGATGCGGCAGTCACCCACATACCCTTCGGAATATTGAACATCTTGAAATAATCCAAGCACTTATCTCTCCAAATTCTTGGGTTGTCTCCCTCAAATTTTGGAAAAGACATTTTGGGAAGAGTGTTTCGTGGAACAATAACCTGATCTCCTGATATCTCTGATACCACTTGTCGTATCCCTGATGAACTTGACCGGCTATCGAATAAACAACGACCAGCCACCCCCCTAGAGTTGGCAGCAATGGTGTCTGATGATATGCCGAAAACCTCCCATCCATAGCAGGGGTCTGAACAACCTCCTTCGCTTCTTGAGATTGGTTCCTCTGATTTCCCAGTGTAAGCCTTGCTACCGCCTGAGCGGTCGCCTCCAGTTGCCTAGCGATCAATTGTTGCTCCCGCATCTGATTGTCGATCGCCTGGGCAGTAAGATCCACCTTGATCGCCATCTGCTGCTGCGATTCCTCCATCGCCTCCAGTTTGGTCATCATTTGCTCGAGACTTCTCTACGTAACCATCCACCTCTCCTCAACTCGAGCAAATGCTTCTCCCATCGCTTCCAGGACGAAGCACGTCTGCGGTGAGGGCTTAGGTGGTGCCGTGGTGCTCGCCTTCCTTCCGAACCAACCGGAACTTTGGGGATTTTACGGAAGTATTCGTCGCCGCTCGCCCCGAATACCCCAACCCAAACCCCGGGATTTTACAGCTCTGATACCACTTGTCGTATCCCTTGGCCAGCGAAGAAGAACCGTTGCGTGAGATCGGAGCACCAAACAACAACCAGATTGCAAACAAGAAGAAAGGGGAAGAACAACGAAGAACAGCAAAGAGGACGAAAGAAGAAGCAAGAGACGAAAAGGGGATTTGATATCATATTCTGTTCGATAGTTTGTTACACCTCCATTCATTTTTATATATAGTATTTCTCTTCCTCTATTACAAGTGGGTCCAACCAATTTCTGTTGGCGCCATCTCTGCTTGAGTGCTGCTTCCAAGCCTCCCCTGTTCACCATCCGACAATACGCCTTCTGCTCTCAGCTGGCGCCGATATGCTTAGCAATCCGCACAAAGGCAAACAATCGGCAGAACTAGAAGGGGCAACTGGGCCACGTTGTACTTGCAGCCCTCAAGATCCATGCGATGACTCTCGGCCCATCTGTGGCCCATTTCGATCCATAATACACACAGCATCCTATTCGGCTAAGGAAACCTTTACCACCCGTCAGATCCCCATCCGACGAACGGAAATAGGTCTCGTGACGCGCGCCGAGCCGTAGCTAGGCGAGGCGTAATATCGAGCATCCGCGGGGTCCCGTCTGAAAAAAAACAAACGGGAAACGCAGGCGCAGCCTTGTTTTCCCCTCTCTCTCTCTCTCGCCGGTCGTGAGTTCGCCGCCGAGAGACGAGCCAGATGGGGTTCGTCGGCAACACGGTGGAGTCGATCCGCTCGATGCAGATCCGCCATGTGCTCACTCAGACCATCAGCCTCGGTAACGCACGCTGTCTCATCTCTTGCTTTCCTCCCCTGATTGTGTTTCTTGTTTTTTTCCCCCTTTAAAATGATTTTTCGTCGAGGTCTTTTGCTTCCATGTCGGTGGGTTGGGCGCAGTCTAGTTCTTTGTTTCAAGGTTAGTATTTACCTTGTCATTCATTCCAGCAGGGTTTCGATGGGAAAGACGCGGTTCATTTTGGTAGTTTTGGAGTTTCTCGCTGGTAAGATTGGGGCGGGGAGTCTTTTCCGGTTATTGCTCTGGTGCTGCTAGGTTTTGTTTTTCCTGAAGAGTCGTACAGGTGTGAAAAAAACAGAAGCAACTGCATTGGATTTACTGCTTAATGTGAAATTATAGATGCTCTCTCGAGGGATGTCCTATAGAAGGCTTTTCTTTTGTACCCTTGAAACTAGTTGTTGCTCATAAAAGTTCTTTGCTTCTAAAATATTATATTATAAAGTCGTGATATTTAGGGGCATATGGTTTATCACTTAGGGGGATTTGATCATTTGCTTCAAAGTTGATCAGCTTTTGCTCATTTGTCAAAAGTTGATCGGCTTTTGATAATTTGCTCTACGATGTTTCACTGACATGTGGCCTTAGGATCCACGTGTCAACGAGACATTATAGGGCAAATGATCAAATACCAATCAACTTTGGGCAAATGATCAAAGACCACTCAAATTCAGAGCAAATAATCAAATTTTCCTTATCACTTAGTATGTTTTTGTTAGCTAGGTTGGGGTTTCCATGCTCTTACATATGCTGGATATTGCTTGCGACATGTTTCTCTTGGCAGGAATGATTGTTACCTCAGCGTTGATCATATGGAAGGGATTGATGGTCGTAACAGGGAGTGAGTCCCCAGTGGTGGTGGTTCTTTCGGGAAGCATGGAGCCTGGATTTAAGAGGGTTAGTTACCTGCTCACCAAGGTTATTAAAACGTAAAACGAGAACGAAACGACCCACCCCCTTTTTAACTTTTAAACGTTTAAACGGACGTTGAAACGTAGTTTTAGGCACCATTGTAAAACGAATATGAGAGCAAAGATATATCACATATGTACCTTGATTTTGTAGTCTTTTTCCATATAATTTGAGGCCATATGCCATGCATCTTTCTCCCATGTATCCCTTGCATAACCAGTAAAGGCTGGGGGTAAGGTGGTCATTTGGCAGCTTGGTAAAGGGATAAGAACCAACAAGTCAGCCACTTCACTCCTCCCATTCGCCACAAGGCCCACAACCGAAGTCAGCCACTCTCTACTCCCCATTGCCATATGCCGAAGAGAGAGAGAGAAGCAGAGAAGCAGGCGGGCGACAGCGCGGTTCGGCGACGGTGCGGGCAGGGAGACGACGGCGGGCGCAGGCGACGCGGCGGGCGACCTTGCGAACCGCGGTTCGGCGACGGGCAGCCAGGAGACGGCACGCGGCGAGCGCGACGGCGGGCCCGCGGCGCTTGCGGGCGGCACGGCGCTAGGGTTAGGTTAGCCCCTCTCTCTCCGCCTCCACTGCTTCTCCCGACCTCCACTAATGGCTAGGGTTAGGTTAGCCCCTCTCTCTCCGCCTCCACTGCTTCTCCCGACCTCCACTGATGTCCCGATTCGGTTTTTCCCCCTTCTCCAAGTCCCCTGCGCCCTCAGGTCCCAACCTAGAACGCCCGTTTCGTCCGAAAAGGACGTTCTAGACGTTTTCGCGACGTTTCGCGGACGTTCCAGAACGTTCTAGACTGCGTCGGCAAAACGCCTCGGACGTTTCGAGGCTGGGGCTCGTTCTCTCGTTTAAACGACGTTTAAACGACGTTCTAATAACCATGCTGCTCACTCGATACAAGAATCAGCTTATATAAATACACTTTTGTGATCTTTAGTCTTTACACACTCCATGTTGTGATAGGTATTTGTTTGACCGCTTGTATGAAATTTTTTTGCTTATGTGTTACAAACCTAAATTTCATAAGTCGTATGTGCAAAACAAAAAGATATGCATTTCTGTATTTTTTTTATAAGAACAGATTTGGTTTCCTAGAAGTTCCACTGGTTTGCAAATTGTAGATGGCTGCCTTATTGCCTTTATAATGTTGGCCTTATTCACTCCCAAATTTTCCTTTTAAGAATACTGTTATCTCCAGTTGACAATCTGTATTGGTGCATGTTATCTACTTAGTTTTCATTTTATACTCCAGAGTTCACTTTTTCATCCTTTAATGTGCCATCATATTTCACACTGATATACCTGAATGATAAATTATCTTCTTGCAGGGTGATATCCTGTTTTTGCACATGAGCAGAGACCCAATTCGCACAGGAGAAATAGTTGTTTTTAATGTTGATGTAAGTCGTACTGAATCATTGTAATTTCTAAGCCACAAATTAGTAGCTGAATCACGAATTGATCAATTTGTCCTATATTTCATTGTGTTGTGTGCTATACATGATTCTCAAGACACTAAATGTACGTTTGGCTGTTATGTATTTAGGGCCGTGAAATTCCAATTGTTCATCGTGTGATTAAGGTAACAAATTTTGAAGTTCTCACTTTTCACTTCAATTGATCCAAATTATATTACATGTGTAAATTTTTTCTTGGCATGGTTTGAATTTTGTATTCTCTGAGTATAGGTTCATGAACGCCAGGAAAGTGCAGAAGTTGATATCCTCACAAAAGGTATCCATCATTTTTTTGTTTGTTTGAGCTCCATAAGTTCTCCTTTCTGGTAAAGCGATTTGTGTAATCCTTGCAATAATAATCAACAACTAGCAATGCATAATGTACAGTGGATGCCACTGCAATTTTTTGTCTTAACCAATGAACTGCCTTTCAGGTGACAATAACTTTGGGGATGACCGACTTCTATATGCACACGGGCAGCTTTGGCTTCAGCAACATCACATTATGGGACGGGCTGTAGGGTCAGTATCCTCTACTTTGAACATTTGCCTTCATTACTGGTTAAAATTAACTCGGCTGACATTATGTTTTCGTCTGTGAACAGCTATCTTCCATATGTTGGGTGGGTTACGATTATCATGACTGAGAAACCAATTATAAAGGTAAGCTCTTTTTTATTTACTGATTGACTTGGATATTGAACAAAGATTGTTCTAGTCCATGTGAGTTTTTTTTAAAAACATGTGGATCGAACTCCTCGCCCATTCTGCTCCTTAGTGCAAATGGATAGGCAAGTAATCAAGTTATCTGTTCTCTGGATAAACTGGTGCATTGACGATAGTACTCACATTGGGCAATACTATTGTAGCTCGATAGAGCTATTCCTGAAAGGATTGCTGATATATGTTGTCTGTTGTTGCAGTACCTGCTCATCGGCGCACTGGGCCTGCTGGTCATAACATCGAAAGAGTAACGGTGTCAACTACGCCATACAGATTGGTGCAAGCGGTCGAGAGCAGTGTGCTCTACGGTCTTAGGGGAGAAGCCTTTTTGTTGCACCATGTATCCAAAAAGATTACTTTATCAGTTCTCAGGGTATATGATCCTCTCAATTGGATAGTCATGTCACACCCATCTTCGACAGTCCTAGCTATTGATTTGAATCTGTTTGTTGCATTGGATAATTTTACTACTCTTTTCGGAAAACTTGTATGCGGCACGAAGCCGGCCTAATGTGGATCTACCTGAAAATTTGATGCTTCCCGGGGTACTAAGCTAGAGCTGAAATTCAAGAATCTATGTGAAGAAAACATAGATGTTTGAAGTATAAATGTAACATACTATTCCATAGTTACAAAAATCACCGTACATCCAAGTCGCGGTATGGGATTGGTGTTCATGGTTTGTCACTTTTTTTTCTTCAATTTTCACTGCGAATATAAATCATGTATCATAAACTGAATATTCGTGGGGCTTTACAACAAATCTGGTAACTATGTATAAGCACCAAAATCTCTTGATTGTTAACATAGATTGGAAAACATGTATAGACAGCTAAAGAACGTAAATTATACAAAATGACATGTGACTGCACATAGGAAGGTCGATTGCGGTTGCCGAACAGAAACTAAAAGCCGGATGACAACACTTGACATACACCATAATCAGAAGGTGAGCCCAGAGCATAATATCAGTATCTCCTCAACAATGCAACCCCACTTCAGCGCCATCTCACAACCTAATGTAGTTTCACTTCCCTAAACCTGAACAAAACCCAGGCTAGGCCGGAAAAAAGCCCGGTTCGTCTTTTCCCAGTTCGGCCCAGTAAGATAATGTGGGGCCGTTCGGCCGAATTGTTACACTGTCATGCCAGGACAGCTCACAAACTTTTACAAACATGTTGGGCTGGATTCAGGCTGGCTCACTGCATCACTAGCGTCATCAGGCTGCAACGGTGCTGCCCAAACCTGGTCCTAAAATGGCTTCAGCCTGGGCCAAGTTCGGGTTCCCATCTATCAGCCCTAAATATGCAAAATCTTCGAATAAGTACATTCTACACCTTTTAACTTTTCAAGAAATCTATTTAACACCCTCAGCTATAAAACTGACATTTAACCTACCAAACTTACAAAATCGGATCAATTTACACCCTAAGATGGTTTTAGAGAGCGGTTTTGATGATTTGGATCCTTCTCTAGTTTGGATCTACATCATAAAAAATCGACGACATGACTTCCAACGAAGGAAAAAAAAAATACCATAGGTTAGATCCATGGCAGCAAAACCGCTCTTAAAATTATCTTAAGATGTAAATTAACCTGATTTTGCAAGTTTGGTGCTAAATATGCGGTTTTATAGTTGAGAATGTTAAATGGATTTTATGAAAAGTTAAAAGATGTAAATGTACTTATTAACAAAATCTTACATTGGAAGTTCAGCAGTAAGAGCAAATGTGATCTACATGACACCAATCCTCCCCATCAAAGTGGGCAATGAGAGCACCGAGGAAAGTCCGCGAGCCACTTCGCTTCTCTTAAACGTTTTGACATCATCTTGTTCTTTATAAAGAAAAGAACCTTCCGGACCTCACCTCGCTTTCGTTCCGGCGCTAGACACAGTGATCTAAATCTGTTCATAAACAATGGCACTGTTCGTAAACAATGACCCTCGGTGCCACGTAGCTGCTATGTCAGCCAATAAAACTATTAGTAGACCTTGCTTAACCCAACCCAACTATATACGTTAGAGAACCTTTACATCTTGGATGTGAGGAGTCTTGATCAAGTAACATTTTACGCTCAAAGTCTCTCTAAAAAGTACATACTCAACGTAACAGTTATATCTACGATCATAATCCAAAGGAATCCTTATCTCTTTAAAAACAAATTGATCAGAAGCTAACAACCATCAGTTATGACTAAGAGACGATTAGTCCTCGGCAATGATAGCCATTCATGTGGTTTAGAAGCCTTGACCAGGTTAGCATATCTGGCAACTTATGACGGTTGGCCAAGGGATACAACCACTACTAGAGAACTAGGCTTTACTACCGGTATATCACTACCGATTGAATTTGAATCGGTACTGATGTCACTATCAATACCGGTTCAAAGGCTACAGGACTGTAGTGGGCTTTTAGTACCGGTTGGTAACACGAACCGGTACTAATGCCAACACGAACCGGTACTAATGTGGGGGCATTAGTACCGGTTCGTGTTACCAACCGGTATTGATGTCTCGTTTCAGAAAAGTTCAAAAGGAATGCATATTCTATGTATATCAGTACGCGATGGTGGGTGGATTGGTTAGAAGGGTGAGGCTAGAGTCACGAGGTTGCGGGTTCAAATCCCGCTTCTCCCATACAACCTCGACATATTTTGAAACATTTCTAGTCCTATTAGTACCGATTCTAGTCCTATTAGTACCGGTTGTTCTCCCATACAACCTCGACATATTTTGAAACATTTCTAGTCCTATTAGTACCGGTTCCACCAACCGGTACTGATGCCCAATCTGTAGTAGTGGACAGTTTCCCACGCGATTAACATGAGCAGTTGTTAGCGTATCTAGCAACTTACGACCAAGGGACACAACAGTTTAGGTTCAATAAAGACATATGCATGAAGACAAAATACGCATTTAGCAGTACTAACTGTTAACCTTTTGATAGGCATAAATAGGATGCCCCGTATGCCAAAAAAAACATTACACACTAATCTAAATTTATTCTGGTAATACTCGTGACGAGTACCCATACCATGGGTACCCCCATCAGCCCGGAAGCACGAACGGGCTGACCTACCATGGCGAAGGCCCAGCACTGCCGAACAGCACTTGGGCCACGGAGAGCGAACCCCGACCTATGCAGGACCGACCCTAGACGGTCGGCAGACAGCTGCCCCGAGCACGGCGCCCCCTGGCATCCGTACCAGGGTAGGCGGCTCCTTCCCAAGACTGTCAGAGGAGCCACCGAAGAAGTCAAGCCCCCGTCACATCGCCTGGCGCACCGCAAAGGAGTACGCCCACTCCCGAGGCCGAGGCAAAGTCAAGCGCCATTAAAGCCACCGAGGCTGACAGGAACACCACGCGATACGCCATCCAGACAGACTGTACAAGACGGTTCAGCACAGAGCCACCAACCCTACCTCGGGACGAGCAGGGGTCGGTCGGACAAGACGGAAAACAGACTCCGAGACATGCCGGCCCCCCTTTTTTTTATGGCTTTCCCGAACTCCCGTGTAACCAGCCTCCTCCGCCTATATAAGGAGAGGCAGGGCTCCAGGGGAAGAAAAAACACAGAACGACAACGAGAGGAAAAATAGATAGTCTTCTAGGTAGCCACGACTCCCTAGCGAAAACATCAGGGGACCGGTCAGCCGACCCCCTGCCTTGCTTGTATTCCTCTTGTTCATCACCTAGAGATCAATACACCCACATCGAGCAAACTGGAGTAGGGACATTCAGCCCGAACCAGTATATATCGTCTGGCTCCTTGAGTCGACCATTCGGGGAGAGGGAGCGCGCGACCCCATCCGACCATAAATTCGTATTGCCGGTGCACGAAACACCGACAGATGGCGCGCCAGGTAGGGGCCCTCGCGCGTCTTCACCGACATCCTCGTCTTCAGGATTCCCATTCTCCTCCCCGATGGCCTCTTTCCACCACGACTCACCGATGTCGAGGGGCTGGATCCGTTTCGGCACCCTCGACTTCATCGTCACCACGGCGGGAGAGCTTGTCCTCATCCCCGCTGCCATCCGGGACCGGGCGCCCTCCGCAAGCCTGGGTGCGGTTGCTGATGTCCTCAGCAACCTCCGCCTCGAGGCCCCCGCGAGGCTCGCGCGGGCGGGCCCGTCGCACACCGACGCTACTTCCTGCAACGTCGCCTACGAGCCGCGACGGGCGGCGGTCCCAACCTCCACGGGTTCTCAACTCGTGGCCATGGCCGGCTACACGCCGGCTTCCCTCCACGATCTGCTGGCGGATTCCTCCAGCCACGGCTCCAGCTCCGACAGAGAGTATCACCCCCGCAGGGTGCACTCCCGCGAGTGCAACATGACGGGT
Organism: Rhipidocladum racemiflorum; assembly: GCA_036346355.1. Taxonomy (NCBI): domain Eukaryota; kingdom Viridiplantae; phylum Streptophyta; class Magnoliopsida; order Poales; family Poaceae; genus Rhipidocladum; species Rhipidocladum racemiflorum. Next base: position 32,449,922 of record CM070571.1, read on the forward strand.
GCTGCGGAACCGTCCTCCACCCCCGCTACCCTCGGGACCCTACTCCCGCGCGACGAAGCGCGGCAGGAGGAATCCCGGCGGGAAGACGACGCAAAGACTCGCAACGCCACGACCTTCTGGCGACAATGAGAGGAGCTGGAGGCCCGTAAGGCCGAGCTCGATAAGCTCCAGGCCGAGCGGGAGTGCCGTCAGCCTAACCCACCACTCACCTCCGGCGCAAGACGCCTGGCCAGTGCATCAAGAAATGGGCTGAGGAGACGAACGACCTTCCGTTCTTCCCTCACGCCAACCAGAACGTTGCCGCGGCGGCAATGTTGCTCCGAGGGCTGCCTGAGCCAACGGAGCCAGAGGCCAAGGCCACCTATCAGAACCTCCGGGGACTGGTAGAACGTGCTGTCATTCAGCACGCCCAAAGTTCCGGCTCCCGACGGGCTGGCACCACCTCGGGTCGCCTGGGCCACTCCCCCTCACGGGGCCGACGGAGTCCAGTCAAGACGGCCCCGCTCCATGAGCTCCCCCAGGCATCATACACCCCGGTACGCCACCGCCTGGGGGACAAGTATGACCTTCGCACCACCCTCGAGGCGCGAAGGAGAGCCACCGATGCAGCAGCGCCCTCGCAGGTCGCTGATAGCGGGCGACGCGACCGTGCCGACCCGGGATTCGACGGTCCCGGGCCGCGTGCGTTCACCCGCCTCATCCGCAACGCCGACTTCCCGACCCGATTCCGGGCCCCGACTAACATAGCCAAGTACACAGGGGCCACCAACCCCAGTGTCTGGCTAGAAGACTATCGGCTCGCCTGCCGAGCCGGGGGAGCAACGGACTCCTTCGTCATCCAGTACCTCCCCATCTACCTTGCGGACTCAGCCCGAGCCTGGCTCGAGTACTTGCCCGCGAACACCATCGGCAGCTGGGCCGACCTGACGAACCTTTTCGCTTGAACTTCCAGGGCACCTACAAACGCCTGGCAACTCTGGGACTGAAGAGCTGCAAGCAAAGCAGCCTGTGGAAACCCTCCGGACTACATCCGCCCGTTTCTCCCAACAAAGGCAATGAGCTCCCCGACATCCGCGACGCCCGGCGTCGTCGGCGTTCATCTACGGCACCACGTCGCGAGGCCCTGGTCCACAAGCTGGGTCAGGCGAAGCCGGACCACCAAAGAGCTCCTCGACATCGCCACCAATCACGCCTCGGCGAGGAGGCCGTGGGGGCCATCTTCGAAAGAAAGATCGCCACAAAACCGCTACCTGGGCCAAGACTTCTCCGACCGCCCGACAAAAGGAAGCGGAAGGGGAAGCAGAGCCGCTGAAGGCCGATCGAATGCCGCCGCCGACCGACCGCCAAACAAGAGCGGCCGGGCGCCTACCGACCGATTCGAGAAATCGATGGATAGTCCGCGTTCGAACCACGACTATCCCGTCAAACACAAGTATCGGGCTGCGAAGTCTTGAAGCGGTTTCTCTCGGAAACCCCACGGCATCGTGGGGCAAGGGAAAGAGCGCGACCGGCCGACCGACGCCGGCAAAGGGCGATGAGCCGGCCGACGAAGTTCCCGCAGCTCGACGGCCGCCTCATGATCTTCGGAGGGGCGAGTGCTATGCCGACAAGCGGCGACGGGCTTCGCCCACCGAGAGGTCCACACGGCTACCCCCGCCGTGCCCGCCTACCTAAGGTGGTCGGAGTTCCCGATCGCCTTCGATCGGACCGACCATCCCGACCACATCCCGCATCCAGGGCGCTACCCGCTCGTCGTCGACCCCATCGTGGGGACGAAGCGCCTGACCAAGGTGCTCATGGACGGCGGCAGCAGTCTCAACATCATGTATGTTGAGACCCTGGATGCCACTGAGTCCTCGCTCCGCCCTCCGGCCGAGCAAGGCGCCTTTTCACGGCGTCGTGCCGGGTCAACAGGCCCACCCCCTAGGACAGGTCAGCCTGTCTGTTACCTTCAGGAGCCCGGATAACTTCCGCACCGAGAACCTCACTTTCGAGGTTGTGGACTTTCCCGGCTCCTACCACGCCATCCTGGGACGACCATGCTACGCGAAGTTCATGGCGGTCCCCAACTACACCTATCTCAAGCTGAAGATGCCAGGGCCGCAAGGTGTCATCACCGTGGCAGCATCCTTCCAGCTCGCCTACAACTGCGAGCAAAGCAGTTGCGAACTGGCCTCAGCGGTCGTCGCTTCCGCCGAGCTCGCCGAGCTCCAGGGGAAGGCCCCTGACTCTGCCCCCGACTCAAGCAAGCCGGGGCCAAGCTCCTTCAAATCCGCGGAAGACACGAAGAAGGTCGCGGTTGATCCCGAAGATCCCGCCAAGACCGTGAGGATCGGGGCCGCCCTCGCCGCCAAATAGGAAAGCGCGCTCGTCGGCTTCCTCCAAGCAAACGGAGACGTCTTCGCTTGGAGACCCTCGGACATGCCAGGAGTTCCAAAGGAAGTCGCCGAGCATTCCCTGAACATCCGACCAGGCTCCAGGCCGGTCGCCCAACGCCTGCGCCGTTTCGACGAAGAAAAGCGTCGGGCCATTGGGGAAGAAATCGCCAAACTCTTGGCCGCCGGCTTTGTGAGGGAGGTACGTCACCCCGAGTGGCTTGCCAATCCCGTCCTTGTAAAGAAAAAGTCGGGGCAATGGAGAATGTGTGTTGACTACACGAGCCTCAACAAGGCCTGTCCGAAAGACCCGTTCCCATTACCCCGCATCGACCAAGTCGTAGACTCCACCGCCGGGTGCGAGTCCCTTTCTTTTTTGGATGCCTACTCGGGCTATCACCAAATAGCGATGAAGGAATCCGATCAGCTCGCGACCTCCTTCATCACCCCGTACGGCTCGTACTGTTACGTCACGATGCCTTTTGGCCTGAAAAACGCAGGCGCCACATACCAGCGATGTATGCAGGCGTGTTTTTCAGACCAAATTGGCCGTGAATATCGGGCTTCACGTCGACGACATCGTAGTCAAGACCAAGGAGGCCGATGACCTCATCACCGACCTGGAGGAGACTTTCGCGAACCTCCGACGGTTTCGCATAAAGCTCAACCCCGAGAAATGCGTCTTCGGGGTCCCCAAGGGCAAGCCGGATTCATCGTCTCCGGCGCATCGGCTAGCCGCGATAAGATCTCCGCTTATCGCAAGGATGGGGCCAATCAACGATCTAAAGGGAGTACAGAGGTTGATGGGGTGCCTTGCGGCACTAAGTCGCTTCATATCCGCCTCGTGACGCTGGATGCCACTCTACAAGCCGATGAAGAAGTCCGACCGCTTCACTGGACCCCGGCTCGTGAAGCCTTTAGTCGACTAAAGGCCTTCTCGACCTCACCCGGTCCTGGTCGCCCGGGCCGCGGGAGCCTCTGCTCCTCTACATCGCCGCCACGACTCAGGTCGTCAGCGCGGCACTTGTTGTGGAGCGAGCGGAGGAAGGCCGCGTCTTCAAGGTGCAGAGGCCGGTCTACTTCACCAGCGAGGTGCTCTCCGAAACAAAAGTCCGATACCCCCAGGTACAGAAGTTGCTGTACTCAGTGCTCATTACCAAGAGGAAGCTTGCCCATTACTTCGACCGACACCCCGTCTCCGTGGTGACCTCCTCACCACTCGGAGAGATCGTCCACAACCGCGACGCTACTGGGAAGAATCGCCAAGTGGGCCTCGAGCTCAATGGTCTCGACATTTCGTACGTCCCCAGGACGGCGATCAAGTCCCAGGCCTTGGCGGATTTTGTCGCCGAGTGGACCGAGGCGCAAGTCCCTGCGGTGGTCGAGGACCCGGAGTACTGGACAATGTACTTCGATGGGTCTTACACCAAGAATGGGGCCGGCGCGGGGGTCGCCATCATCTCCCCACTCGGCAACAAGCTCCGGTATGCCATCCGCCTACTCTTCGACGCCACCAACAATGTCGCCGAATACGGCCCTCGCCAACGGCCTTCGGATCGCCGCTGATCTGGCGCACGACGGCGGCTCGCTCACGGTGACTCTAAGCTGGTCGTCGACCGGTGATGAAAGCCACCGAGCCCCGCGACGCCGGATGGCCGCCATCGCTCGAGGTCCGCAAGCTCGAAGAGAAGTTCAAGGGTTTCGAGCTCCATCATAGCTACCGACGCTATAACGGTGAAGCCGACTCCCTCGCCAACCTCGCCTCCGGAAAGGGGCCGGTTCCCCCCGGAATCTTCGTTTTCGACCTCAGCAGCCCATCTATCCGGTTGGACCCGAATGCTGAGGGCGCCACCGACCCCCCGGAGGCAGGCCCTCCCGCTGATCTTCGGCCAGATACTCACCCGCCAGCGGTCGCTTAAGCGTCCCGAAAGGCCGAAACCGATCGCGGCAACCGTTTGTCAATCGATTGACGAACGGATCACTTCCCGCCGACTCCACCGAGGCTCGGCGCCTCGCTCGGCGGGCTAAGTCCTTCGTTATGATCGAAGGCGCCCTCTACAAAATAAGCCCGTCCGGAATCCTTCAGAAGTGTGTTCCGACCGACCAAGGGAGGCACCTTCTACGGGACATCCACGACGGGGTGTGCGGGCACCATGCCGCGCCACGGTCCCTGGTAGGAAAAGCCTTCCGACAAGGTTTCTACTGGCCGTCCGCCGTGGCGGATGCGACTCAAATCGTCCGCACCTGTGAAGGATGCCAGTTCTTCGCCAGACAGACTCACCTGCCCGCGCAAGCCCTGCAGACAATCCCCATCACGTGGCCCTTCGCGGTCTGGGGGCTCGATCTGGTCGGGCCCTTCAAAAAGGCGCCCGGGGGCTTCACTCACTTACTCGTCGCCGTCGACAAGTTTACGAAGTGGATCGAGGCCAAGCCACTGGCGAAGATCACATCGGCGCAGGCAGCAGGCTTCTTCCGCGATATTGTCTACCGCTTCGGGGTGCCCAACTCCATCATCACCGACAACGGGACGCAATTCACAGGGAAGGAGTTCCTCGAGTTCTGCGACGACTTCAATATCCGAGTCGACTGGGCGGCAGTAGCACACCCCCGGGCAAACGGCCAGGCCGAGCGAGCCAACGGCATGATCCTCCAAGGACTCAAGCCGCGAATCTTCGGCCCGATCAAGAAATTCGCGGACGATGGGCCGCCGAGCTACCACCTGTTCTTTGGAGTCTACGACCACGCCAACCCGGCCGACCGGGTTCACACCTTTCTTTTGGTGTTCGGGCGTAGGCTGTCCTCCCGACCGACTCGAGTACGGGCGCGCCAAGAGTACGGCATTACGACGGCGCCGCTGGGACCGAGGAGCAAGAGGCGACCTCGACCAACTCGACGAGGCTCGAGATGTCGCGATCTTACGGTCGGCTAAATATCAGCAAGCACTACGTCGCTACCACAGCCGACGGGTCCGAGGCCGCTCTTTCGAAGTCGGCGACTTGGTGCTGCGTCAAGTCCAATCCGCGAAGGACAGGCACAAGCTCTCCCCACCTTGGGAGGGCCCTTCCACCATCGCTGAAGTCCTCCGGCCCGGCACCTTCCGCCTCAAGGACACTGAAGGGAATCTCGTGACCAACGCGTGGAACATAGAGAAGTTGAGGAAGTTCTATTCGTAATCAATTTCTCCCCTCTTTGTTACCACTTGTACTTAAGCGCAGGAAGCCGCAACTCTCGGACGAACAACCGAGTTCTCTCTCTCTCTCTCGTCCTGCACCTACTGCAAGTACTGCGATCTCCGCCCCGGAAGCTGAGGTCCCGAAGCAGTACTCTGCCTATCGCAAAGACCGCAAACGCAAGAACAACCGACCTACAGCAGGTCGGGCCGTCCCATTCCAGCAACAAACTTGCATTCCGGCGCAACGCAAGGAGAAGCCCGGCTGGCGGAAAGGCACGAAGAAGTCGAAAAGAAACAAGGAGCCAACAAAGCGCTTTATTCATTCATGGGGGAACGTCGCCCCAACCAAGAACAAACCGCCCGTTGCGGTCTTGGTGTGCGCCCGCCCAGCCGGACTCCGCGCGGCGCCCCTGCACCACCGCCCGCAGCAGCGGAGCCCTTACTTCCCGAAGCCGGGGGATGCCCACGACGAGGACGCCAACTCGCCGGACGTCCTCACGAACTGCCTCAGCCTCGGCCTCCGCCACCTCCCGCAGCCAGGCCTGATGGGCGGCGACTTCCTCGTGGGGCTGAATGTTGCGATCCGCCATGGCGCAAAGGAGGAATTCGTTTGGTTGCGGTCCCTGACGAAGCAGCAAGCACACCGGCGCCTCTCCTTTTATAGCCAGAACAGTACGGGGGAGCGGAAGACGAAGCGCCTTGGGGTCACGCTACGGCGCGGAAGACGAAGCGCCCAACATCAGTTCCGAAACTAGCACAATCCCCCAGGCGAGTTAATCCGCCCTTATCTAAATCCTTTTTTCAAAAATTCCTGTGCGGACTCAAGCGGTGCGTGGCGACTGCACCCTCAGTCCCCGCGCACCACTCGGGGGCTGCCCTATGACCTCAGGGTCAGCGACCTAAATCGATGACCGGTACCCACTCCGACCGGAACACCCTCCTCATAGTAACCTCCTCTAACCCAAAATGCTACGGCCCACGCCTCCATGGCTACGGCTCCGAAGTAGCACTTTGCGCAAAAGGGAGGCTACCTGAGCAAAGGGCCAGTAGCGGTCGGATAGAGCCTTTCGATTTAGGTCGGACAGTCGGCCGATCAAACAATCTCCCACGTGGCAACACCCGGAAATTAGCTTGATCGACCAGGGCAGAACAACCCCGGTCGTCGCGCGTGAGTGCTAACCTAAGTCGTACTCCGACCGACCAAGCTATCTATCTCGCGGCTGTTTCCCCTGGCTCAAAGTGCCACGGCCTACGCCTCCGCGGCTACGGCTTCGAAATGGTACTCTGCGGGGGAAATAAGTCCTACGAGCAAGAGATGCTAGAGACGGTCGGAGCGTCGGAGCTCGTACTCCGACCGACCGAGCTGTCTATCTCGCGGCTATTTCCCCTGGCTCAAAGTGCCACGGCCTACGCCTCCGCGGCTACGGCTTCGAAATGGTACTCTGCGGGGGAAATAAGCCCTACGAGCAAGAGATGCTAGGGACGGTCGGAGCACCCCCACTAAGGTCAGCACTCCGACCGACCGAGCGGCTACGGTCGTAAGATTGCCCGTTTTCACAGAAGAAGCACGGGGTAAACGGGCAAGATAACTTAAAACGACCCGATGCATCGAGCTTGGTCGGGGCAATCATGTTCATTACACGCACTACCAAAAAAGCAAAACAAAACTAATCATCTTCCCCCTTCCGATGGAGGACTTCTCGCGGCGAGATACGGCGGGCAATCTCTTGGGCGCATGGATCGACCCGGGCCATGAACGCGTCGACTTCTTCGTCACTCCGGTCAGCAGCAACGCCGCTTCCGACCGCCTCAAGGTCGACGCCGTCATAGTAAGAGACGGTATTGACCAAGGCCGAGGAAGCGCCAAGCACCGCCGCTTCCCGCACCGACGCCTCGACATGCTCAGGAATCCATCCAAGTATGGCAGGAATGGCGCTGGGACCCGGAGTAAGCCCGAACAGCCGGTCGCAGATGGCCTGGACGCCTACATGGAGGACCGTCAGCTCGGCCGTCGTACCGGCCGCATCCCTCTCCGCCACCCGCTTGTCCAGAAGGGCCGAGTCACGTGACTCGACCGCCGCATCCCGGGTCTCCACCGCCACCCTCCGCGACTCCAGTGCGTCGCTAAGGCTTTTTTGCAGTTCTACAGGAACAAAAAATAGCGTCAGAAGACGCCCGTCGCAGTAGCCCCCGAGGGGTTGAAACACTCACCGGCCACGGAGGCCTCTTTGGCGCGAAGTTCCTCCTCGACCTTGGCACGCGCTTCCCGATCGGACGCGGCGCGGTCGGCAAGCTCCCTCGCCGTCGCAAGCTCCCCCCGAGCAAGATCCCGCTCGCCGCGGAGTCGGTCGGCCTCCCTGCGGGCCGACTCGCACTCCTCTCGGAAGAGGGTGGCCTCCGCCCGAGCGGACCCTTCCGCGTCGACCGCAGAAGTCTTGGCCACTTCAGCATCCGCCAGGGCCGACCTGGCTTTCTCCCCCTCGACGGTCAACGACTCCACAAGTCGCTGGGCCTCCCGCAAGGCTTCAGTGACTTCTCCCAGCCGCTGACCGGCCGTGGCGGTTTTCTCTTGCTCGGCGACGAGCGCCCTCCGGGCGTCGAGCAGCTCTCCCCCTATGGCGCTCCCCCGGCTGTGCAAGCGCCGGAGGAACATCGACTTGTCCACTGCCCGGGCCGTCAAGCGCTGCAAGTGCCTGCCCGGTCAGTCTTTGTTCCCCGATCAAGAGATGCGCGAAAGACAAATCCCCGTCAGACTTACCGATCTGGCCGAACGGAACTCCTGAGCAATGGATTTTTTCGCCTTGGACGCGGCGTCGACGACGCGAGTGAGGTCGGCGTGGATCCTCCCCATCTCCACCTCCAAGACGTTCCAATCCGCGCGCTCTGCCTCGTCGTCCAGAACGAACGCGCCCCCACCGGATCGTGGCCAAGTCGTAGCGGTGGTCGGCAACCGCGCACCCTCGACTTCCCCGCTTGCCAAAGCATCCGCGGCAGCCGGTTGAGCGCCCTCCGGCAGCACTCGGACCGCCGGCGGCGGTGGCCGGCGGCGGCGGCGAGGCTCCTCGATTTCCCCGACGGCATCGTCACGCTGACCCCCGCGGTCGGCAGTTCGGGGGAAGGCAAGAATGGCGGAGCGTCCCCCGTCAATGCTGCGGACGGTAGGGGTCCCGCCGCCCTCCCGAGGGGCGACGGGACCACGCCGGTCTCACCAGACAACGACGAAGGCAGAAGAGCGCCCGGCGGAGCTTCCTCCTGCATTGTCGGGGCCGGCGCCGGCCCCAGCACTCTCCCCTCACCGGCAGACCCTGCCGCGGGGAGCGCACCTGAAGCACCCCCGCTCCCGACAACCGCCGCCGCAGCCGGGAGTGGAAGGGTGCGGTTCCTCACCGCCGAAGTGGGACTCAGTGCCCTACCAGCGCTGGTGAGCCCCCTGCGCACAGCGGTCGGTCAGGATTTACGAAGGAAGAAGCACCAGAGAAGACCAAACTGGGGGCACATAAATCACTTACCGGGATGAGCGAACCACCGGCACCCCACGAGCCCTCTTTGCCGGGCCCCTGCGAGGAGGCGAGGGGGGTCTGCGCATCTTCAGAACATATCCTGCGCCCGCGGTTTCTTCCGAAGAACCACGGTCGCCGGACCCGCGGCTGGAACCCGCTTCGCAGCCGCCGGAGCCGCCTCCGCCAACCACTCCCCCCTCGTCTGACGACGACTCTTCGTCGCCACCGCTCAAAGTCTCGTCAGAGACCTCGCCGCGCGCGGACCGCTCCGCGCGCTCTTTCCTCTTTCGCCCCTTCGCAGCCTCCTTCTTCGCCAGGAGGGCGGCGTCGCGCTGCTCCGTTGCAAGGCGCGCGGCCGCTCTCGCCTCTTTCTCCCCCGGGAGCAAGGGGCGGGACACCAGGCCACCGAGCCCCTGCAAGCGCGCGCTCGAGTAAGGGGGCGAAGAAACAGAGCAAAGCAAAAAGCAAGCAGGAGCCGCAGGGCATACCAAGTTCGGCGGATTCTGCGCCGAGAACGGAGCAGGCGTTTCGCCCGCTGGCTCGGTATCTCCCGCGACGGAGACCGCGACCACACGCGCAAAAACCTCCGACGGGGGAAGCTCCCGCTCCGACGACCTTGCGGGGTCGGTCGGTCCGACGTACTCAAACATAGGGCGCGGCCGATCCTTGAGGGGTTGGATGCGCCTCTCCATGAACGTACTGAGGACCGCCTTGCCCGTCAAGCCCCGCCGCTTCAGGTCCGCGAGCTTACCAAGGATCTCATCCACCTTCGCCCGGTCCCTCGTGTCAGGACCCCAGGTCCAGCAAGGATGCGGCGTCGGCAAATTCCCACTGAAGGGCGGGGCACTGCCGCCAATGTTCCGGACGTAGAACCACTCGCTGTGCCACCCCCGGTTGGACAACGGCAGCTTCACGTCAACGTAGGACGACTTGCGGTGGTTGCGCAGTTGGATCGCCAAAGCGCCGAGGAGGCCGGAGGCATCCGACGGCGACCTCGCGAAAAAGAAATGGCGCCAGAGCCCCCAGTGGGGTTCGATCCCCAGAAAGGCCTCGCACAGCGTCATGAAGACCGCAACATGAAGGGCCCCGTTCGGGTTCAGGTGATGGACCTCCCCCCCGTAGTAGTGCAGCAACCCCCGGACGAACGGGTGAAGTGGGAGGCCGAAACCCCGCTCGTAGAAGGCTGCCAGCGAGACTATCTCGCCGTCTCCCAGTTCGGGGACCACGGTCCCGGCCGGTGGCACCCGCCAGCCGGACTGAGGTCGCGGGGGAAGGAGCTCCTTCCTCTCCAAGCCGAGGTAGCGACCTGCCGTGGCCGAATGCGGGATCAGCGACATCCCCGATAGGCGTGGGGAAGCTGAGGACGGCGCGACGAAGTAGGAAGCTTTCTCTTCTTCCTTTGCCTTTTTTCTCTCTTTCCCTCTTTTGCAGAGGACGCGAGCAGGAGGATTTGCTCCCCCCGCGCTGCCCTCTCCTTCCTTTATAGGCGCCTGGCGGGAACGGACGTACCTCCGCGCCCAACCGACGCCTTCTCACGCGGACCGACGCAGTCGCCAGCCGTCAGCCCGTCACCACGCCCGCTGCTCCGGTAACGTGCCGCAGCCCGTTTAAATCCCACTAAGCATTAACTGCTCCGACAGGACGGCCGCCTCGCGCCGCACGCGCAAAGATCGCGAGCCACGCCGGTACCAGCGCCAAGCGCCCCACACCAAAAAAGGTACGAAAACGGCCCGCTGGGCCGCCCGGCCTCGGGAGAGCAAGCGGTTTCAGGATCGCTTCCCGAGGCCCGGCACCGTGTTGAGGGTTCTGAAGGCCGAATCGGCCAGGTGGGCAAGCCGCCCCATCACGTAAAAAGAGCGAGGGGCGGTCGCAGTGAGCCCCGAAGGGCCTCTAGTTGGGTCGGCGGACGACCCAATCACTGTGGCCCGTCGAGACCATACCTCACACTCTCCGCGAACTCATCGATGAGTGGCGGCCACGCGCTCGGGTCGGCGGACGACCCGGCGGCCGACCGGGATGAGTAAGGAAAGGTTTCTATGGAAACGCCCCGCTGCGGAGTCGGGCGCCCACGCCGGAGCTACGTCGCTTGATACGATCCCTCGAGGAGGGTCGCCAAGGTTCCACTCGGATTACCCGACAGCGGCTCGCCTGAGCACGACGCTCAAACCGACGAAGGTAAGCGTCGTTCGCTCAACCGACTCTAAAGGCACACGAGCAGTGTGGCTCGCCAGAGTCCGACCAGCTAAACCCCGACCGGCTCTCCGACCGCTCGGGCTCAGAGCTACACCACGGTGCGCTCAGCGCACCGGGCTCTTTCTTGGTGGCACGGCTCCCAAGTGGTCGCGCCGACCAGGCGCCGACCTCAGGGCAGCGCCGCCACCAAGCCGGGCTAAACCCCGGCCGGCTCTCAGGCCGCTCGGGGCTCGAGAGCTACACCACCGGGTGCACTCGCCTTTGGGCTCTTTCTTGGTGCACGGCTCCCAAGTGGTCGCCCAGGACCGAGGCACCTGCCGACCTCGGTGCAGCCGCCACCAAGCCAAGGCTAAACCCCCAACCGGCTCTCCGAGGCCGCTCGGGGGCTCGGAGGCTACACTGCCAAGTGCGCTTCGCCTTGCCAGGCTCTTTCTTAGGTAGCCTGACTCCCAAGTGGTCGCGCCCGCCAGGCACCGCCATGAAACCTCGGGCGACCGCCAAGCCAAGGCTAAACCCCGGCCGGCTCTCCGAGGCCAGCTCGGGGCTCGGAGCTACACCACGGGTCTTCCTTGTGCCAGGGCTCTTTCTTAGGTAGCACGGCTCCCAAGTGGTCGCGCCCGACCAGGCACCGCCGACCTCGGGCGACGGCCGCCACCGAAGGCTAAACCCCGACCGGCTCGGGGCTCGAGGCTTACCTGCCGGTGCGCTCATCGCCTTGCCCGGGCTCTTTCTTAGGCTGGCACGGCTCCCAAGTGGTCGCCCGACCAGGCACCGCCGACCTCGGCCGATGGCGCCCGCCCGGCGGGCTAAACCCCGAAGGCTCTCCAGGCGCTCGGGGGCTCGGGGGCTACTGACGAGTACCCATACCATGGGTACCCCCATCAGCCCGGAAGCACGAACGGGCTGACCTACCATGGCGAAGGCCCAGCACTGCCGAACAGCACTTGGGCCACGGAGAGCGAACCCCGACCTATGCAGGACCGACCCTAGACGGTCGGCAGACAGCTGCCCCGAGCACGGCGCCCCCTGGCATCTGTACCAGGGTAGGCGGCTCCTTCCCAAGACTGTCAGAGGAGCCACCGAAGAAGTCAAGCCCCCGTCACATCGCCTGGCGCACCGCAGAGGAGTACGCCCACTCCCGAGGCCGAGGCAAAGTCAAGCGCCATTAAAGCCACCGAGGCTGACAGGAACACCACGCGATACGCCATCCAGACAGCACTGTACAAGACAGTTCAGCACAGAGCCACCAACCCTGCCTCGGGACGAGCAGGGGTCGGTCGGACAAGACAGAAAACAGACTCCGAGACATGCCGGCCCCCTTTTCTCATGGCTTTCCCGAACTCCCGTGTAACCAGCCTCCTCCGCCTATATAAGGAGAGGCAGGGCTCCAGGGGAAGAAAAAACACAGAACGACAACGAGAGGAAAAATAGATAGTCTTCTAGGTAGCCACGACTCCCTAGCGAAAACATCAGGGGACCGGTCAGCCGACCCCCTGCCTTGCTTGTATTCCTCTTGTTCATCACCTAGAGATCAATACACCCACATCGAGCAAACTGGAGTAGGGACATTCAGCCCGAACCAGTATATATCGTCTGGCTCCTTGAGTCGACCATTCGGGGAGAGGGAGCGCGCGACCCCATCCGACCATAAATTCGTATTGCCGGTGCACGAAACACCGACAACTCGGCAATAAAGTATTTACTTGATCATACTCTTTATTTTATTTACCTAAGGCCCGATCATCGACGGGATGGTCTGCACATTTGGATGGTGTACTTAACATTTGGATCTGATCGTCGTTTGTAGTAAAGACAAAAGACACCAAAAAAGTCATAGATTAAAAAGGGAGAGGGAGGCAAAATAAGGCGTAGATTGAAGAGAGAGAGAGAGAGCGAGGGGGGGGGGGGGGGGGCTTTTGCTCCACCCTCTTCCCGTATCTAGAAAAATAACATTCACTTCGCACTCGGGTCCAACTTTTCCTTGGGGAAGGCGATGTTCTCCACGACTGCGCCACGTAGTTGACGTCCAGCGGGTTGATCACTGTGCAGACGATCGCCGGTGTGCCATTAGGGAGGATTGTCGCCGAGGGCGAACAATCGGAATGAGCCACAAAAAAGTCATACCATCGGATCTGGCATCGATGAGTTTTGCCGTCACAGCAATCAGAATCGGCCACAAAAGGGAAAAAATAAGTTAGAACAAAGCATCAGTAAACCAACAAACAAGTAGGGGTGAAAACGGGTCTGATATGGTCGGATAGCAGGTCATTCTGTATTCTATTCTAATAATTTTTTCAGATATGGTACGAATACTGTTACTGAAAAATCGGATAGGATACTGATAAGGATACCAGGTATTTACGAACGGGTAGAAAATAGACACCGGATATTATACGGACGGGTATAATATGGACAACGGGTACTTAGTCGAATAGTAGGCAAACTACCAAGGATGAAAGTATGGGATAAAAATAATTTAACTAGCACACATGGTCCAATTATCACACATAATTCAACACATAGAGCCAAATTAAGATATAATACAACACATAGAGTTGAATAAACATACGTATTCCAACATAGAGTCTAATTACTACATAATCTAACACATACAGTTCAATAAACACACATAGTCCAATAGAGTCTAATTAATACATCATTCAACACATAAAGACCAATAAAAATACATAGTTCAACATAAAGTCTAATTAACACACATAGTCCAACACAGGGAGTGCAATTCACATATAAACTTCAGCACACATAGAGTTCAATTCAAGCACATAGTTCAACATATAGAGTACAATTAACAAATGAAATAAAGTTCATCATGCATGCATGAATGTCTCAATTCTCAAGTTTCAACGTCGTCGTTCATCCCCATAGCATCCATATCTTCAATTAAGGTTTCTATTTTACCCTCTCAATCTGAAATTGATAAACAACAAATTAGTAATTATGAACAAATACATACATAATACATAAAAAAAGCTACATAAGCAAGATAATAATTTACCATTTCATGAAGCAATCATCCAATCCTTTGTACAAACTAAGGACTCAACAATTTCAGCATCAAGACGACTACGAAATGGATCAATAATACGTCCATCGGCGCTAAATGCCGACTGTAAAAAATGATATATTCCATTGATAATTGTGTTGACAATCAAACATGAACGTAACCAAGCCATGCAAAAGATAAGAGCAAGTACAATAAAGCCACGTCAGTTGGCTCTTAGCCTGTACATATCAGCATTAGTCTATGTGGAAGAGTGAGAAACGATGAGAGAGAAGATAGCTGGCTCTTATTTAGTAGCCAGCTTTGCACGGATGCATAGGTAAATCATTTATGTACAAGAGAGAAGAGATAATTATTGCATAACATCTAGAGACAACTTTTAGAGACAGTTATTGTATAAGCTAGCTTTTAGCTTACTATTAGCCTGCACTGGGCTTTACTATTGTACTTGCTCTAACAGGCTGGCTAGGAATTTTTTTGTGGAAACTCACTACTTTGAATTTATAACTGGCAAATAAAATTTGGTCCCAAAAACAAATGTATGGATGAAACTCCAGTTGGCAAATTATCTCAATCTCTATGTCTATGAAGTGGTAACAAATAGTACAAACACGGTGGTGCAAATTTAATGGATGATCCATGGAAGAAAACATTTGCATTTAGATATACTAGGCAGTGTCGCGCGCGATGCCATGCTGTGCGAAATCAGACCTAGTTTTTTTTCTAGATAAAAGTAGGAGGATCTAAGCGTTTTTTTGGTTCTCTTGATTTTTTTTTTTGAAAAAATACATTTGGTATGAACCGTCGACGAATTGGTATAACAACGGCCTTTTTTTTTAAAAAAAATGAATAATACATTTCCGAAAATATCATATTTCGAGTTGAAAAAAATTATAGAGATAGAGCTGTGCACATTTTCTTTTGGCGAATCGGGTTTTTCTCAGAAAAAACAGAGAAAGGCATTGCGTGGAGGGGAGATGTGGCGTGGAGGAGTAGCGGCGGCTAGGGACGGCTGCGGAATGAGGACCAAATGAGGATGGCTGGAGTTAGGTTAGAACGGCTACGTGGAGGGGAGACGTGACGGGGACTCGGCCGCCCACTCGGGGAGGAGATGGGCTGGGAGCCCGAGTACCCGGTTGATTTTATCCACTGGGTACCCGTATCCGACCCATTTTCATCGGGTATATTTCATCTTGTATCTGATCCGTACCCGAACAACAATTATCCAGGTAGTACCCGAACCCGTACCCATCATTTCGGATAAATTTATCCCTGGATATATATATGGATCGAGTATTACCTAACCCGTTTTTACCCCTACAAACAAGAGCCATTAGCTTAGTACTTAAATACAGAGCAGCCATAGTCAGCTACTGTTAAAACTAAAAGCTTGCAGCCTTGACTTCTCTAAAGGAAAAGAAAACAACTGCAAACTCCCTACCTAACATGGCCCAGAAAGATTGATTTCATTCATCTCTATCAAAAAAGAGAAAAGATTGATTTGGCACTCCCTTACCAAACTGCAATCTTTTGGTTTCCAAACTAATCAACTAATTCCAGGTGATGGTGTATTCCTTTTTTTCAAACTCTCAAACCTATCTTTTAAATCACTCTGGTGTTTGCTCCACCATTGCTAAAATGGGCATTGCAGAAATATGTTTCTACCCCCTCCTCTTTACCATATCTATCTATGGCCTCGCTTGTAATATGTAGCTATATATATGTATACAATCTATAGCTGACTTGAAGAGAGAGAGAGAGAGAGAGAGAGAAGACAGAGAAGAACTGAAACAAGACAACATTCAGATAAGTTTAACAACAATAGCTTACCGTTGACCAGATCATGGGGTGCTGGAAGTGGTAGCCCGTCCTGAGTAGCAGCCTGATAATGGAGGGCAGCACGTCTTCGATACGTAGGAGTTGCCGTAGATTAAGCAATGTTGGTGTATATGAACATATATATGTGAGATTGTGAAATCATGTGCTGAAAAATTGGCTTAAGAATTGAATCTGCAAAATGTGTTTGTGCATGTGTTTGACAAATTGTCAAAAACAATGTTTC
The DNA here is from genome assembly GCA_036346355.1 of Rhipidocladum racemiflorum. NCBI lineage: Eukaryota > Viridiplantae > Streptophyta > Magnoliopsida > Poales > Poaceae > Rhipidocladum > Rhipidocladum racemiflorum. The sequence continues at coordinate 32,466,246 of CM070571.1, forward strand.
TCTTCATGCGCTGGACCAAAGTTTCAGAAAACAGTAAGTTTCCCATCTGCGCCAGACCGTTTCTCACATCTACGCCGGACCAAGTTGTTGGTCCGTGGTGAACTGCGTTTTTGACGGCTGTTTCTACATGCACGCCGGACCAAATCTTTGGTCCGTTGTGAACGGCGTTTTGAAGGTCTTTCTTCATGTGTACGCCGGACTGATTTTTGTTTAGTTCGTCGTGAACATGTTTTGTGCTGGACCAAGTTTTACAAAAACAGTAAGCTTCTATGTTACGTCGGACCATGCACGCCGGACCAAATTCTTGGTCCGTCATGAACGCATTTTTGAGCGCTGTTTTTGCATGTACGCTGGACCGATTTTTTGGTCCGTCGTGAACGTGTTTTTGAACATGTTTGCCTTGAATTAAACCGAGATTTTTGCGTGTACGCCGGACCGATTTTTTGGTCCATCGTGAGTTGCACCGGACCGGTGTTTGGTCCGGCGTGAATGGTCTTTTGCTCGATTAGGGTTTTGAGCAATTTTGGAATTGAATTTTGGTTTGAATTTGAGATTATGAAATCGTGAGAATTTCATGATGCTTGTTTTGAAGTGGACTTTATGCAATGCTCGTGTGAGTAGTTGCATGGATTGACCTTGAATCAAGTCGTGGACTTGTGCTCGGAATCGTTTTGTGGTTTGTTCATGTGCAGGTGTTGCTTGAGGGCGAACGTGGTCGATGACGGGACCGGAACTAGGTTCATGGAGGAACTGAGGTTCGGGACTAGGTTCAGGAGGAACTGAGGTCTTGGTGGTCAAGGATGTCATGCGGGACGTTCGGGCTAAGAGAATGGTGCACATGAAGAATGGTTAGTCACGTGAGTATGGCAGGTGAGCCATACGCGTGCAGAGTTGTTAGTCACGTGAGTATGGCAGGGTTGCCATACGCGTGCAAGAGTTGTACTTGGCAAGGTTGGGCCAAGTGGAGTTGTGTTGAATACATACCCCTTCTAGGATTAGGAGTGGGACTCCTTCTAGGATTAGGAGTAGGAATTGTATTCAGGACTCCTTGTGGTTGGTCCTTTAAATAGGAGGGGTTGTCTCCTGTTTAGGGTATCAATCAAGCAGAAAGCTTAGAGCTTTGTTTTAGGGTTTGTACTCTTTTGATGGGAGTACTTTAGACAAAAGAAATAAAGATCAATTTTTCCAGATCCTTGCGTGCTACAGTAACTGCCTTGCTACATTGTTTCCTGTTTTGGTTCTTGTTTGCATGCTTGTTCTTGTTCTAGATTGGTTTTTGTCCTTTGAGTTTCATCTTGATTTGATACATCCAAAACCTCTCTAGGGTATTGATATAGAGTTCCTCAAAGTTTAGTTGATTAATCTTTTGAAGATCTTGCTTAATCTTGAAGTTTTGGTTAGATCAATTCTCGTCATATTCTGTCTCAGCAAGCTTGCGAGGTTCATAACTTTTGATCCGTAAGTCCGATCGAGCTGATTCTTTTTGGGTTTGATTCATATTGGAATCTAGTTTCTTGTGTCCAAAGTTCAGATCGATCCGACGGTTGGATCTCAAGGAATTAGCATTTTACCAAATGTCTATCAATCTGTTTTTGTCGAATACGAGGCAGTTATTTGGTTCCGTTTTGGGGTGAATTTTTAATAGATCAAAAATTTTGTTTTAGCTTCTGTATAATCATTCACCCCCCTCTAATTGCTATATTCATATACTTCGATCCTAAAGAGATCACATACACGCTCTTTTTTGGGTGTATGGGGGCAAATGCCTCCCTTTCTCGAACAATCATAATTTTCCTTAAACATTGCTCACATACAAGTTGCTAAACCGCTCCATGTTCTTCCCTAATGTAGTAAACTAAACAATCTAACATCAAAGAGGCCAATTAAAAAAAATTTAGAAGAACAACCTGTTAGATCTCACATATATACTCAAAGATAATTCGAAACCTAGTTATTTCGGTAAAAAGGCCATAACTTTTAAACGGCTGAACGAAACCTAGTGATTTCGGTCTTCATTTAAATATAATTCGATTATCTACAACTTTTGCAACAGCCGGTCCCCCAGAAAACGAATCTAAAATTCTCAAATTCGTGGCCAAAGTTGACGATCTAATCTGACCGAGAATAGCACGCGAGACAGATCTAGATTCACCTTAAACACATCTAATAACAGCACCTAATTAAAGGTTTTAGGCATAGATTCCCCATCTAAACAGCACCAAATCACTATAAAAGAACCTACAATGCTTTCCTCTCATTGGAGAATCAATGAACCGACGAAATTCTCCTCCTCTCGGCCTCGATCGCCCTCCAAACGCTGGGATTCGCCGGATCCTCTCGATTAGATGAGTTCCCCAAGTAGGAAAATAGCAGAAGAGAGGGGAGGGGCTTCTAGGGGAAAAGAACCCTAGATTAGGGCCGGCTAGGGGAGGAAGGGAAGGAGGCGCAAGGGGGAGGGGGCGCCGGCCAAGGAGGGGGGCGCAAGGGGGAGATGGGGCGCCGGCCAAAGAGGGGGAGTGGGGGGGGTGCGTCCTAGGGGGTGGAGGAGAGGTGGGCTAACGTTTAAGTGGTCTTCCCCTCTCCACATGGGCCAAAAATCCCCCACTAATGCCCAAAAAAAGGGTCCCGCAGGGCCCAAACTCCCCGGAAACTGCTTTAATCCCCTAAAAAGGCAAAACGACGGCTTAAATATATAGCCTACCGTCACATATTTATTTGCAACGCATACAAATCTCTAGCCTTAAGCACAAGATTGCTTAAACTCTCCTTTTGCAACACATGCAAAACTTAGCTCCAAACAATACCAAATCAAATAAAAATTGATTTAAAGAACATCGCATGAACTTCAACAATTGCAACATATGCAGATGTGAACTTCATGCAAAAGCCAATGCATGAGCTTATCCATTTTCCACACATGCAAATCAAAGCCTTATGCAAACACCAAAACACGAGCTTCACCCATTCGCAACACATGCCAAATTGTTAGCTTCATGCAAAAACCAAATAAAGAAGATTGAGCTTGAGTGAATGCGGATTGAGTTCATCAACACATGATGAAGCTCAAGCTAAAGACTCAACCTCTCTTAATAGTACGTCGCTAAAAACTAGATTCAAAGCTAGGAAATATCCTTAGCCTATCTAATTATGCATTTGCCGTTGCACACGATCCCCTTTGGGGCTTTAATGATCTTCAATCATTCTTATCCCCGGGATCGTAACCTAGCTCTATCATTTTGTTCATCAACTCTTGATGAACCTTCTCTTCTTTTCTTCTCTTCGGGATCTCCTCTTGATGCCTATCAACACATGATGCATCCTTGTCCCGTTCTTCATCTCAATCACTTGGACTTAACCTAACTTATCCACAAGTTATGAAAATAGTTAGTCCAAGACACATGGTTATCTCAATCATCTGTGCACTTCATTAACACATAATGGATGCCTCCAAGATTGATTGAGCACAACTCTAATCAATTTGAATGATTTAAATTTGTCATGAGTACACCAATGCAACTAATGCTTTGTTATGCTCAAGAATTATCCATTTGTCCTTAATTAATCAAGGAACACCATCAACACATGATGAAATGTTTTGTAATACAAGACAAATGAATTCAATTTAAATTTTTATTTAAATTGATGTGAGTATATATTAACTATACAAGTTTTCACATACTCATGTTGATGGTAAGTAATGATTCATAATATGTGGAATATATGGAAATGAGCATTAGTCTAAGCAACCAGTTGGCCGAAGACTGTCAAGTGTGCTAAATTTGCTAAGGACTTACTAGTTAAGTCACCAACTGGTTGCTTGCTGTGTGTTGGGGTTAAGGATGATGTGGACAAAGTCCACACTGATCTTAGGAAGAAGCTAGAGGCCCAGGTTGGTAGAATTAGAGATGCTCCCTGTGTGTCTTGCGAGTCCCTCAAGATTGAGGCCGCTGTTTATAGGGAAAAATTTGCTCGTGCTATTCGCTCTTCTCCGTCTGGCTCTTCTTCTTATACTCCTTCCCCCTGCTCTTCTTGTGCCTCACTTTTTTGAGAGTGCTAGTACCTTATGAGCACCATCGAGAAATTTGTTGGAGGCAAGAAGAAGCTCACTCTCATCTTAGACCAATCCAAAATTAGTCGATTCAATCAAGGTCTAGGAATTGATTCCTTGGAGCACGCACGGGCGCATCCGCCTACTGTTGTGCACGCCTCCAAGAGTGGAGAGATTGTGGTTGATCCTCAGATGAGCACCATTGTGTTCAGGTCAACAGGTCTGGTCCACGGGATCTCTGACAAGAAGGATGCTGTTCTTGCTACTTCGGCCTCCAAGGCGAAGTATACATGCACCTTCTGTCAGAAGGATGGACACCTGGTTGACTTCTATTTTAGACGCGCCAAGATCACTCGGCGTGAGCGTGTTAGTGCCCTTAGGGGTATTCAGGGTTATCCCCAAACTCTGAGTGCTTCTAAGGCACACACGGCTTCTAGGCAGGTTTCACAGTTGCCTATTTTTGGACAGCGTATGGGACTTGGTTTTTAGGCTTCTTCTTCTGGTTTTCACCCCAAAGCTGTTCTAAGTCAGTCTTTCCGCCATCCTTATGATATTCCTCGCTTTTCCCATCGAGGTGGATATCAGCAGCGTGAGCTTGCTTCCTCCAACAGGAGGTCTGAGCAGCGTGTTGTGGATGGTCTGGCCTTTGCATGCCGGCAGACCAACCCGGCACCTTATCCCAGACGTTCTACTGGAGCTATCTCTGAGTTCGTGAGAGTGGATTCTAGGAGAGGTGCTAGATTGCATTCCACTGCTCCTTTGACTGCTTCTACTTCTGCTCAGGTGACTCAGTATTGGGTTCCTAGATCAGCCTTGATCTGTCCTAGTACTGAGACATCTGCCATTCGCTCTCATTTATTCAGGATCGAGGGACAGGGAAGGGGGAGGTTTGGATCGTAGACTCCAGCTATTCACGTCATATGACCGGAGACTCCCGTTGGTTTTCTTCTCAAGTCCGAGCTCCCGGTGATGAGGTGATCACTTTTGGGGATGCTGCTTCAGGTAGAGTCATCGCTAAAGGTACCGTCTGCATTAATGATCAGTTTGTCCGTAAGGACGTTGCCTTAGTGAGTAAGCTGCATTTCAATTTGCTTTCTGTTACTCAGCTTATCGATGACCATATCGAGGTAAGCTTCAAGTTTAGTGGCTGTAGAATCCTCGATTCTCATGGAGAGTTGATTTGCGGGATTTCTCGTTTTATGTGAGACCCCGGATCAGCTATCCGAAATCTCATGTGTATTTTCGTACTAGTCCCAGATCAGTAGCTAGTACACACAGTCAACAGTGATACTTCATTGCCGAACATTACGAAATTGTAACATAATAATAAAGTATGGGCCACATGGCCACTTATTACAATAATCGGTCACGAGACCGGAGACACGATAGCGGAAGCAAAAGCGACAACAAGCGAACACCAAAAACACCACAGGCGACGACAAGACACGCGACTAGCTATCTTGGCAATCTTCCTCGAAGTCTTCGGTGTAGAACTCACCGTCTTCTACAAGGCCCTGGTAGTTCTCTGATGATGACAAGATGTGTAGCACGTGAGTACAAAAGTACTCAGCAAGTCGGGAAAAGAATGATTATGTGGGGCTTTCCAAAGGAAGCTTAGTAGGGTTCTTTTGCACAAAGCCAAATTTCGTTAAACCATACTGTTAATAGATTTCACAAAGCATGTTTTAGCAATTCTTTTTAACAGTTGAATTATGTAATAATGCGGTGAAGGTTCTATCCACCATCACCAATATAAAGGCTCTAACCGCCAACTTTTAAAAGATCAAGTTTAATCACACATGAATCTTTCCGTCAAGACACGAAACAGGTTCTTTCCACCTGGTTGGCTCCATCCGCCATTAAACATCCGAGAGTTCTAACCACTCCCGAATCCCAAAACAAAACACCGTTTAGTTATAAAACCAAAACTAAAGTCTACCAATATGAAAGCATTGTTTGCTTTGCCCTTGACCGTAGGCACGGCTATTCGAATAGTTTTAACTCTGCATAGGTGTACAACTTTACCCACAAGACATGATCGTCTCTTGATGCCTTCTGATTAACACACTTCCTTTGGTGTGCCGGCAGAGAGATCATGACAAGGCCTTTATAATGTATACGCCTACCCGACCCACCCGCAGAGGTTTCACCGCTGTTAGGGTTCAATCCACCCAGTACAGAAGCCCCCTCTTGCGTCGTGTGAGAAAAACAACATTGCCTCTGTCCGGCACTCACATTCCACCATTTGGTGAGTCTAAGTTAGGTTTCTACAAATTAGTTAGCCAGGTCGTACCATTATAGACATGTGGTAGTACGGTTATGCTTAGAATGGACAATCATAAGCGTCGGTCCTTAATTGACTTGGGGTGGCACTTGCACAATGCAACTAGTGCTCTATCCGCACCAACCCGACAATCCAATCCGCCCAAGTCCAAACCATTTTTCCTTTTCTTTTTATTTTACAAAAACATTACCAAAAACTTTATAATAACTTCCAATTCACACTTTAAATCATCATTTTTGGATAATACCCACCCATGGGTTATTTTCATCAATATTGGCCCTAAGCAAATCTACCGTACTATTCAACACAGGTCGCCATATAAGGTAAACATGGCCTTGCAAATGTCCTAGGGTTACAAGTAACATGCATGTCAATAACAAAGGAGGTATTCACAATCAGGATTAACTATGCACTTATATTTGACATACGATGATAAACATAGCATGCAAGTTTATAAAACATTTAAAACACATTTATAAACATCGGTTCAACATGCGTCAAGGAGACATGCCTTCGGTCACGGCGAGGTCGTCGAACGTTTGAAGTCCGGCGGCGGGGTCGGCGGACTCGGTCGGCTCCTCGGCTACGCGCAAAACGAGACAACAAATAAATACAAGAAAATAAATAAAATCCAAAAATTACAAAAGTAGTACTGGCAGGTAGGTACTGATTTTATATGAATTTAGGAATTTGAACGGAGTCAATCATAGTTCGGACGGAAAAGATATGAGCTTCCGAAGTTCGAAAATTGAAAAATTGGAAAACGAGGGAATATTCCTCTTCTATTTTTCTGATTTTTGGAATGGGAGTGAGTCTCTTGCATGTGGGACCCACATGTCATTGGGTGAAGGCTTCTTCAAGCTTGGGCTCAAGCCATGGCCATGGGGGACTGGAGCTTGGAGGGGGCCGTGGGTCACGAGGGGGCGGCGATCGGCGGCGGCGGCGCTGGCTGGCGTTAGCGCCGAGTCTTGGCGAGCCATCGGCGGCGCCTTACGCAGGCGAGGCCCAAAAAAAAAACAGAGAACGAAATTTTCTTCGAAAACTCTAATTTTTGCCCAATTTTTGAATGAAACTTGGCCAAATAAATTCATGGATCATCTAGAGGACATCCTAAGGGATCTATAGGAGCAAGGAATTGGATCAAAACTCACCGGAGATGACGAATTTGGCGAAAAACGGAGCTCCGGCCGAACCGACAAAAACTTGAAATTCGTCTTCAGTTCTTGAGGGAACCTAAAATTGATTGAAAGATTAGACTCTAGACTTCCCCACGGTCACAAGGAAACAACCGGAGTTGAGAATGACCCACCGGAGAGGGAGGAACAAGGATGAACTCGAAGAACTCCCGAAAACGTGTTTCCTCGGCGGTTTTCTTGATCTAGCGGATGAACGAGTTGGAGAGGCAAGGAGTGAGTGCTACCACCGGGAAGAGGACGTCCACACGGAGATATGGGAGGTGGAATCATGTCGTTTGGAGTTGAAACAGCCGAGTAAATGACAATTAAAGTAATTTCGGTTTTTGGCCGACGGTTCCAATTCCGACGAGATCCGGGGCTATTGATGTTGGGGAATGGAGAGAGGACGTCGTTACGTATTCAACAGACTCGACCGTGATTGATTTGGAGCATTGGTTGGAGAGTTATGGTTGATTAAAGAGAGAGGTAGCCATTAGAGAGAGTTTGGAGCTCTTCTCTGTTCTTTCCAATGGCAAGAGGTGGAAGATGACACTGTAGCGCCATGTGGCAAGCTCCCATTGACCGATGATTACACGAAAGTGACGCCCTAGAGAAAAATTAACAAAAATGGTCTAAAAATTCCGGAAAAAATCCTAGAACCATTTTGGAATATTTGGAACTCAATAAAATTGGTTTCGCGGAATTTGGATGAAATTTGTGGATTTGAATATTCAGGCGCGAATTGCGGGCATTAAACGAAAGCCGCGCGAGATAAAATAGGGGCGGAGGTCCAACAATCCGGGGAATCATTCCAAAAATCTTTTTGGAATATTTGGGACCTAATTGAAGTGATTTCGGGATTTTTGGAGCATTTTTGGACTCGGGTGAACTTTCGGGTACCGGCGGGAACCTGAAAATTCGATTTTTCGAACGGAATGGAATTAAATTCCGATTTTTGACGGGAAAGGATGCCAGGTTAACATAAACACCAAGGAAACTCCATTTTTTTTTGAATTTAATTAATTTAAATTAGATTTTTTCCCGGAAAGCGAAACTGAGGATGTTACAAACCTACCCCCCTTAGAGAGAATCTCGTCCCCGAGATTCGGACGGAGAAAGAAAGAGATCAGGAAACTCTGCTCGAAGGTCTTCTTCACGCTCCCAGGTAGCTTCCTTCTCAGAATGATTACTCCACTGAACCTTGCAACATTTGATTACACGACTTCGGGTTCGACGCTCGGCTTCATCCAAAACCTTGACCGGATACTCTGGATACGACATGTCTTCTTTTAGTTCCATTTCTTCCAATGGCATCTGATGCTCAGGTACTCTGAGACATTTCTTCAACTGAGACACATGGAAGACGTCATGTACACCTGATAGCTGTGGAGGCAACTCCGACTTATAAGCGACTTCTCCTCTTCTGGCAACCACTGGGAATGGTCCGTTGTAGCGGGGCGCCAACTTCCCACTAACCCTAAACCGTTTCATTCCTTTCAGTGGGGAGACTTTCAGATACACATGATCACCAGGTGCAAAGCTTAATTCTCGTCGACGGTTATCGGCATAGCTCTTCTGTCTAGACTGGGCTGTCTTCAGATTCGCGCGGATTTGTCTGACCTGCTCTTCTGCTCCTTTCAGAATATCAGGTCCAATGATTTGTCCACCATCAGTCTCTTTCCAATACAAGGGAGTTCGGCATTTCCTTCCGTACAGAGCTTCAAACTTGCCTGGTAACTGTTGTTATAGGAAAATTCAGCATGGTGCAAATTCTGATCCCATGAACCTTTATAAGTCAAAGCACAAGCTCTCAACATATCTTCTAGGATTTGATTTATTCTTTCCGTCTGTCCATCTGTCTGGGGATGGTAAGCAGTACTGAAGTTTAGATTTGTGCCGAATACCTCATGCAATCTTTGCCAGAACCTTGAGGTAAACTGAGATCCTCGATCGGACATGATCTTCTTCGGTACACCATGCAAACACACAATCCTGGCCATATATAACTCTGCGAGCTTATCACCAGAATAAGTCGTCTTTACAGGAATGAAATGAGCTACTTTTGTTAACCTATCCACAATGACCCAGACGGAATCATATCCGGACTTGGTTTTGGGTAATCCCGTAATAAAATCCATTCCAATTTCTTCCCATTTCCAGACAGGAACTTGTAACGGCTGCAATAGACCGGCTGGTCTCTGATGTTCGGCTTTAACCAACTGGCAAACGTCATAACGTGCCACGAAGTCAGCAACTTCTTTCTTCATATTGGACCACCAATACTTTTCTTTCAAATCCGCATACATCTTGGTGGAATAGACAGAGTCATGAGCCTCCTTCAACACTATATCCTTGATTTCCTCTTGGTTAGGGACCACTGTTCTTTTCCCGAACCAAACCGTACCTTTTTCATCTTCCGAAAATCCAGGGTGTTTCCCTTTCTTCAGGCCCTCTTTTAGGTCTGCAATACCCTTATCATTCTTCTAAGCCTCTCTGATCTGGTCTTCTAAGGTCGATTTTACCTCAACATTGAAGATGCAACCTTCATTCACCAATTCCAAGTTAAGACGCCGGAATTCTTCAGGAAGAGCTGGCTGGCTTTCCTGTACCATAAGATTGTTGCAGTAGCCCTTCCTGCTTAAGGCATCCGCAACAACATTAGCCTTTCCAGGGTGGTAATGGATTCCGACATTATAGTCTTTTACCAGTTCCAACCATCTTCTCTGCCTCAGGTTGAGATCTGACTGGGTGAAGATATACTTCAAACTGTTATGATCCGTATAGATCTCACATCTATTTCCGATCAAATAGTGTCTCCATATCTTAAGGGCATGCACAACTGCGGCTAACTCCAAGTCATGAGTGGGGTAGTTTTCTTCATGAGGTCGCAGTTGTCTTGAAGCATAGGCTATAACTATTCCTTCTTGCATCAAAACACATCCAAGACCTTGTTTTGAAGCATCACAGTAAACTTCGAAATCCTTATGGATATCAGGCAAAGGCAAAATAAGAACTGGGGCTGAAGTTAATCTCTTCTTCAACTCCTGAAAACTCTGCTTACAAGTTTTAGTCCATTCAAACTTCTTTTCTTTCTTCAGAAGCTGGGTAAGAGGTCTCGCTATCTTCGAGAAACCTTCAATGAATCTTCGATAATAACCTACTAATCCCAGAAAACTTCTGATGTCCGGGACGGACTTTGGTTGCCTCCAATCCAAAACATCTCTCACTTTAGCAGGATCCACTGCTACTCCTTCAGCAGAAATGATATGACCTAGGAAAGAAACTTCCTTCAACCAAAAGTCACACTTGCTAAACTTAGCATAAAGCTGATGCTCTCTTAACGTTTCCAAGAATATCCGCAGATGGTCTTCATGTTCTTTTCAGCTCTTGGAATAGACAAGGATGTCGTCAATGAAGACTACAACAAACTTGTCCAAATACTCCATAAACACCTTATTCATCAAATTCATGAAATAGGAAGGAGCATTGGTTAATCCGAAAGACATCACTGTAAGCTCGTACAGTCCATACCGGGTAGTGAAAGCTATCTTTGGAATATCTTCTTTCCTGATCTTCAGCTGATGATATCCGGATCTCAAATCTATTTTGGAGAAGACTTGAGCTCCCTTCAATTGATCAAACAAGTCGTCTATCCGAGGCAGCGGATACTTGTTCTTAATGGTGACCTCATTCAAAGACCTGTAGTCTATGCACATCCTTAGACTACCATCCTTCTTGGTGACGAAGATTACTGGCGATCCCCAAGGCGATGAGCTAGGCCTGATGAATCCTTTCTCTTGTAACTCTTCAATCTGCTTCTTCATCTCAACTAACTCATTGGAAGGTAGCCGGTAAGGTCTCTTCGAGATCGGAGCGGTACCAGGTACCAGCTCAATCACAAACTTGACTTCCCGGTCAGGTGGCATACCGGGCAACTCCTCTGGGAATACATCCGGGTACTCATTGACTATTGGCACATTTTCCAACAACGTCCCCTTCAGACGGTTCAGGGTACTACCCCCCTTAGAGGAAAGATTAGACAAGAACTCCACTCTAATCCCCTCAGGGCTGGTAAGAGAAATAGCTCTACTAGCACAATCTATCTGACCCTTGTACTTGGTTAACCAATCCATTCCAAGGATTACTTCTATACCCTTAGTATCCAATAGTATTAAGTTCGCTAGGAACTTTACCCCTTTTATTTCTATATCCAATTTCGGACAAACGGCAGTTGTTCTTAATTCTTTACCAGGAGATTGCACTAATAAAGGGTTCTTTAACTGTACTATATCCCAACTATGCTTTTTAACCAAGTATTCTGATATGAAGGAATGTGTTGCACCAGAATCGAACAGAATTGAAGCAGGTACTGAGTTGATAAAGAACTTACCATAGACCACGTCTGGCGCATCTTGAGCCTCCTCAGCAGTAATATGGTTCACACGCCCTCTTCCAGCAGTCCTTGGCGTGCGCGGGGTCTGCGGTGTACCTCTTCCTTGCGCCGGTGCAGGAGCCACGGGCTGGTGTTGATCTGTAACATCCCAAAATTTGGGTTTTCAAAAATTTTGGTTTAGTTTAGCTTCCCAAAAATTTTCGTTGATTTTCTCGCGTTTATAAAGCTTGATTTGAATTTTCTAAAAGCTAAAATAATTTAATTTGATTATTCTAAACCTCAAATAAAATTTATTTCATTTTATTTGGATTCCTTGTGTTTCAAGAAGTTCTTCTGTAATTTTTGAGTTTTTTCGGAGCACGTTTGCTATTTATCGGATTTATTTGGAATTAATTTAAACTAAGCCTTTCATTCGGAATTAATTAATTATTTGGAAAAGTTTATATAAGTTTTGTTAGAAATATTTTATTTGAGTTGGAAATGTCTCAAAATATTTTCTGGAATTTTTCTAGAATTTTTCTGGTATTTTTATTGCCTCTAGTGATTTATTTGATTTATTGGAATTGTTTTAATTGGAAAAGGATTGAAAATTCCGAAAATTGGATTGGGCCTCAACCTCTCTCCTCTCTCCTCCCGCTCGGCCCGGCCGCCCCCTCGGCCCAGTCGCCCGGCCTTGTAACAGTGGCCGCAGGCTGGCGTCCTCACTTTGGGCCGCGCCGTGGCCTGGGCCAGGCAGTGCCTCCACGCGCCAGCCGGCCCAGCCCACGCCGCCACCAAGCCCCCTCTTCCGCGCGAGGCCCAGCCTCCCCGCCGCGCCAGGCCACCTTGGCCCGCTCCCGCGCACCGGCCCACGCGCCCGAGTTGGGCCACGCCCAGGCCGCCCCACGCGCGCTGCCTCCCCACTGGGCCAGGCCAGTCCGCCCCCCCCTCGGACACGTGTCGGACTTCCATTGTGCCACGTCACCCCGAGTCCGTTTCACGCACGGAACCTGCTCGGTAAAATGCCCAAACCGACCCAAACACCTCCAAACGCGTCCAAACCTGATTTTTCTTGATCTAGCCTCTTCCCCAAACCTATATAAGTGCCCCTAGACCTCTCCCACGGATATACAACCTCCGGATCATCTCCAAAACTCCGAGATCCATCCAATGTCGCCCGAACGTCGCCCAACGCCGGCCGAACTTTGGAGCCGCGTCCCGGGCAACTCGTCGACTCTTTTCGAGATCCGTCTTCTCCGTGGTGTGCCACAAGGTACCATCTACTTGCTGTCCAAAATTCAGCCAATTTGGTCCACGGGATCAAAAGTTACGGCCGTTTCAATCTCGAATCTTGCCGAGGTCATAACTCCCTCAATTTTTCGAGTTTGACGGTGAAATTTTTTGTGTAGACTCCTGGGGATGTCCTCTACAGGATGCACATCTTGCCCCAAGGTTTTGCCCTCTGGATTTGGCGCAGTAAATTAATTTCTCCGTTCAGACTGCGTTCCAGACAGCGGCAAACTTCCTCGCGCGTCCCCCGCTGTTCCAGAAGGTATTTCTTCGAGCCACCTGCGTCACGGTGTGCCTCTTGGTCCCATCTAGCTCTCGGTCAAATTTCGTTAAGTTCCGATCATTATTCTAGAAGTTATGGCCGTCCAAAGTTTTGATCCGAAACCCGTTAATCGCCAGTTTGTGATTAATCCGGAAGGGCGCCGCAAAATCCGCCTATACCATTGAGTTCGTCTCGCCGCGTTCTACGCAGTAGACATTCTCCCTTTGCCATCCCATCCTCCGGAATTTTTTTTATATATTTAGGCCACCGTTTGCCGTCGCCGCGCGTCGCCTTTTGACGCCGGTTATTTTGGTTCGCTCCGGCCGTGTTGTCGTGTCCGTAGGATCATCTTGTACTGTTTTGGTCCATATTTAGAGTTCTTTTGGCCTCCGTTTGCCGAGAAGCCGATTCCGGCCTAAACCCGTCGTCTTTCAACCTAAACCGTTGCCGCCGGTTCGCGCACCGGTTAACCGTCCTTTGTAGCATTCTACCGCGGCCATGTCGTTGCACCGACGGTCGCTACTTCGCTTCATGAAGTCTCCTATCATTGTTGACCTCCACCGTTAACGTTCACCGTTAACGATCCACCGTTAACGTTCGCCGTTAACGTTCGCCGTTAACGTTTCCCCGTTAACGTTTTGCCGTTAACGTTCTTCCGTTAACGTTCCTCCGCTAACGTTTTGCCGTCAATGTTTCACCGTTAACACTCTGTCGTTAACGCTCCGTTGGTCACGTCGTGCCGTTAACGTTTTGTCGTAACGCTCCGTTAATGTTCCGCAGATTAACGTTTAGTCGTTAACGGCACGTCGCTGCGCTCCTGCATTAATGTTTCCCGTTAACGCTCCGTCGTTAACGTTTACGTCGTTAAACGTTTCTCCGTTAACGTTTCGCTGTTAACGCTCTGTCGTTAACGCTCCTCAGTTAACGTTTCGCCGTTAACGTTCCGTCGTTAACGTTTTGCCGTTAACAATTGGCTCTCTTCGCCTGCGTTGTCATCGCATGTGTGTATTCTTGCACAAACCCTAGTGCGATGCCTTCACTGTTCTATTATCATGGCGTGAGCCTAGTCTCATCGTCATATCATCTTCAAGCCGAATCAAAACCCTAACCGAAGACCGGTCGATGAACTAAGTTTATCGTGAGCAGCGTTGTTATCTTTGCAATCTTTCCCGTTGTCTCAACCGTGGTAAGGCGCTTGTCTTGTCTTATCCTCAAGACCTAATCTGCCTTTAATCGAGAATTCCTTCGTGGACTTGGTCGATAGACCATTGGCCATCTGTCATACCCTGCGTCTGATCTATCCGTCTCTCTTTTGTTTGATTGTGTCCGTTCGGTCAACAAAAGTCAACTTCAAGAATCAGTTTAGTTCATCGCGAACTAACATATCCTTATGGACCCGATCTATAGATTGAGAGCCCATATGTCGCTAATCGTCAATCAAGATAATAACCGGAAGAAATATTCTTCGGAATATTATTCTTTCTTTCCCAGTTATTAATCTTTCCCTTTTCGGTGTTTTGCCGAAAGCCCGTTCTCTTTTGTCAACTCTTCGATCTAATCCGTTTGAGTTCCCAAATCTCTCCCAAGCCATTGTGCCCAATCTTTGTTCGTTCTTAATTTGGAGTTTACTTGATTTGTCTTTTGAATTGGTTTGTATTTGCTTCTTCTTTAATCGTTAGGCGTGTCGTCAGGAAATCGTTCGAGCAGTGAGGATCGAAAGTGGAAGTTGAAGGTCGAGGACCAAGGATCAAGGATAAAGAGTAAAAGGCAAGAAAGTTTGCAAGGGCCAGGCAAGTTGTGCTTTGATCATATTGATCCTATTTCGAAATCTATTTTGATTTAAACTATTGCATGCTAGTTCAAGTAGAAAGATACTTTGATTAAACATGGGGGTTAGATAATTACCAATTTGCTATATGACACCTTGATTACTTAAGTATGTGCCATGACCCTTTGTCACCCTAAGTTGTGGTTTACTAGTTGGATATTATTAAATTGCCAACATGGGTTTAGAAACGTTGTAGTATCTTTGCTTAGACACTGCTACGTGCTCATGACATGATTTTAGATAATCAAATGCTAATATTGACTTAATGATATATTGAACCTGTTTTGGAAAAGTATCATGTGATGTTGATGGCACGTGGTGCATGGTAATCAAGCGGGGTTTGATAAACGATTTCGGCCAGGGCATGTGGCAAGAGTAATCAGGTGGGCAGTTGTGGCATTGGGGATGTTGATTTGGTTCTTCGGGTAGTCTTGCCCTGGTCACTCTAAGGACTTAACCTTGCAAGCCTTTGAACTGGTCATACTTGCAACCACATGGTGGAATGGGACGGCCCTAGTTGACTAAGTCGCTAAGGACTCACTTGTGGAGCCTCGGTGTCAATTACACCGTTTGTGTGATTGTGCGGGGAGCGTGTCGTGGTGTGGCCGAGATACCCATCTAACGGTGTGTTGGTCCCATACTTCGCCTTGGCTAAGGGAAGGGATGGTGTAGAGCACGAACCTGAGAGGACCACCTGTGTTGTTTGAGGCTTCCAAAGGCTTTATTCTGAGGAACTTCGCCTTCGTGGTGTTTGATTTGTATCTTGTGGGTAAAGTGCATAACCTCTGCAGAGTGTAGAATCTATTTAAATAGCCGAGTCCACTGTGATCGACAATGCTCGGGATTACAAATCAAGGGTTAGATTTTCTCAAAATTGAACTTGGGTTTGGAAGCGGTTGCCTATGGAAAAGTGATAATTGGTTAAGGATGTGGAATGATTTACTTTTGAAACAAGCTGTGAAATTATTACTATTATTATCTGTTTTTACCGCTTTACAATCTATTATGAATATTTGTGAAATCTTTGTTTATTGCAAAATAACCCCTTCACTGTCATTTGGAATAAGCCATGCATATAGCTATTAGACTTGCATTCAGGCATGACTTGCCGAGTGCTTTATGTACTCACCCCTTGCAAACAAACAATCACCGGTGAGCAAAAGTCTACATCGTCGAAGAAGAAGAAGTTCCGTGAGAAGGCGATTATCTAGGAGTCGAACCTCGCCGGTTGCACTGTGGCGTATTGATGGGATTCACCGATGTTCTTCGTTCATTCTTTGCTTATTTGGAGTTGAAGCCGTCAGGGTTTCACAAATGTAAGGTTGACCTTAAGGTCGCTCAATAGTTTATATTCTATTATTGAGTTATTTTTACTATTCCGCTGTGTATGATTGTGATATTCATCTATGTTGAGACTGTGTGCACTAGCGTGATCCTGGACTAGTGCTGAATACACAGAGGGTCCGGATTTGCAAATTCGGGTCCCGACAGAGGTGGTATCAGAGCCATACTGACTGTAGGACTTGACCCTAGATAGATTGGCCGTCTTTAGGAGCTTCAAAAGTATTTTCTAAAGAGAAATTTTAACTTGAAAGAATAATACGTTCTTGACTTATCTCACTCTTCTATTCTTTTCCCTTTGCTGAAATTTCTATCCTTCCCACCGATTTAAATGGAAATCTTACCTGAGTTGTTCCCAATAGTTAACGATGGTTCACACTTAAGGAGAAATCTTGGATGTAAATGCGTCAACCCTGAAGATCGTGAAGTAAGAAATCATCGAGCTCGAAGAGAAATGGATCGATGAAGTGTTCTAGAAGCTTGAAGAACCAGTGTTTAGTTGAGACTCATGTGTGAGAGTCACGTCTCTTAAGATAGGAGTGTTACCCTTTAGACGCTAGATTATTGTGTGCTTAGGAATTTGGATCTTTCTTTATTCTTTGAGTGTGCAAGATGCGTTGCATAGCTTTTAGGCTTGGATAAGCAACCATACCAAGTTCTTAATAATGTTTGTACAAGTTTTTGGGTTAGACCTGCTCCCCTGCAATAGGATTCTTGAACCTCATCTATGCTTTTCCCTCTTACCTAAAAACACAGGAGTGGACAAAAGATGGAAAGGACCGACTACAGCTTACTTGAGGCGCGATTCAAGTCAGTTCAGTTGCTACTAGTGGAGTCAGTGTTAAAGCAGATTGTGACCAACAACCGTCCACCGTACCAACCGTGACAATTCGACACTTGGATCAGTTTGTAACCACCCGTGTTTGATGGATCAGCCACTCTCAAGGACGCAAAGATATGGCTTCGTGTCATAGAAGAGAAGCTTGCTTGGGTACAATGTGAAGATGAGGAGAAGGTCCCCTATGCTACTTGTCAGTTAGAAGGAGATGCATTAGCCTGGAAGAGAGGTTTCTACGCCACCTCGGAAGATGGACATACTATCACTTGGTTGGAAATTGCCACCGCCCTTCGTCAGTTTGTTGCGTCATCAGAAGATAGTGTGACTACCGCGAGTTCAGAGAAGAGTACAACCCCTGCACCTAATACCATACCGAGATGTTGTTCTTTGAAGTGTTGTCAACCAAACAAGTCAGAAGACCGTGCATGCATCCGATGTGGAGAAATAGGACACACTGCTGATGAACATGCAATCAATTGTTCCAGCTGTGAAGGAAGCCATTTACCCGGAGAATGTCCTATGCGCAATATCACCTGCTATCTTTGCGAAGGTCGTTGCCCAGCTCAATGTCCCTTAGATCCAATAGTGACCGCTGTGACTCGGCATCAGCGAGAGAATTTTCGAGCCGTCCTTGCTCAAGAGTTAGCGAAAAGAGAAGGATTGTCATCCGCACCAGCTGTGCCACATGAAGGGATAAAGAATAAGAAGCATGTCAACCCTATCCATCTACCTCAAGAAATCAGTAATACTTGGTCACCATGGAATTGTTTCTGTAGGATCGAAGTATACGAATATAGCAATCAGAGGGGGGGTGAATGATTGTGCGGAAGCTAAAACCAAATTCTTGATCTATTAAAAGTTCACCCCAAAACAGAACCAAATAATTGCCTCGTTTTCGACAAAAACAGAATGACAGAGGTTCAGTAAAACGCGAATTCCTGGAGATCCAACCGTCGAAACGATCTGAAATTTGGACACAAGAAACTAGATTCCAATACGAATCGAACCCAAAAAGAATCAGCTCGATCGGACTTACGGATCAAAAGTTATGAGCTTCGCAAGCTTGCTGATCCAGAACTTGACGAGAATCAATCTAATCAAAACTTCAAGATTAAACAAGAACGACAAAAGATTGATCAACTAGACTTTGAGAAACACTAGATCAATACCCTAGAGAGGTTTTTGATGGATCAAATCAAGATAAAACTTGAAGAACAAAAACCAATCTAGAACTAGAACAAGCATGCAAACAAGAACCAAAAGCAGAAAATCTGTAGCGGCGTGGTTCTTGTAGCACGCAAAAATCTTGGAAGAATTGATCTTTATTTCTTGTCTAAAATACTCTCATCAAAAGAGTACAAACCCTAAAACCAAGCTCAAGGCTTGATGCGCTTAGCTCTGCTTGGTGCCTTTCAACAGAGACCCCACCTATTTAAAGCACCAACCCACAAAGAGTTACGAATACGATTCCTATTCCCTAGAAGGAATCCGTATCCAACACAACTCTACTTGGCCCAACCAGGCCGAGTACAACTCTTACTGCACGCGTATGGCAACCCTACCATACTCACGTGACTAACACTTTGCACGCGTATGGCCACCTGCCATACTCACGTGACTAACACTTTGCACGCGAATGACCTCCTGCCATTCTCACGTGACTAACCATTCTTCATGTGCACCATTCTCTTAGCCCGAGCGTCCCGCATGACATCCTTGACCACCAAGACCTCGGTTCCTCCTGAACCTAGTCCCGAACCTCGGTTCCTCCATGAACCTAGTTCGGTCCGTCATCGACCACATTCGTCTTCGAGCAATACCGCACATGAACAAACCACAAACAAATCCGAGCACAAGTCCACGACTTGACTCAATGTCAATCCATGCAACTACTCACATGAGCATTGCATAAAGTCCACTTCAAAAGAAGCATCATGAAATCATCACAAATTTCATAATCTCAAATTCAAATTATTTCAATTCTGCTCAAAACCCTAATTCAGCAAAAACGCATTCACGACGGACAAGGAAATATGGTCCGCGTACACATGAAAAATCACTCAAAAACCATTCACAACGGACGAGACAAAATCGGTCCGTTGTACAAGTGAAAGTTTCGGTTCCAAGAAGAAAACCAAACGGACAAAAACACGTTCACAACGGACAAAGAAAATCGGTCCGTTGTACATGCAAAAATGACTTCGGTCATGAGCTCAAAACAAGTTCACAACGGATCAAGAAAAACTGTCCGTTGTACATGCAAAGGTTTCTGAAATCTTGGAGAAAGAGTTAGACTCAAGCGCTCAAAAGCAAGTCCACGACGGTCAAAAAAACATTATCCGTCATACAAGCGAATCGATCGGTTTTGAGGAAAAAAAAGAGTTTGGCTCAAAGAGTTCAAAACACGCCCACGACGGACCCAAAGACATTGTCCGTCGCAGATAGGGAACTTCTTGTTTCTTGAGAGCTAGGTCCGGCGCAAAAGTGAAACTTACTGTTTCTTGTCAAATTATCAAACACATGCACAAGCACATTTTGCAAATCCAATTCTAAGTTTAATTTTTCAGTTCAAAGCCAATTTTTCAGCACATGATTTCACAATCTCCCCCTTGATGAAAACATTGGCAACACCACTTAGAATTGAACATTTGGCATTCACTTTACAAAAGATTTTGAAATCCAAAGGATCAAGGACCAAAAAGAGAAAACACAGAATTCCCCCCCCTTTGACCAAAATACAAAACAAAATCTCCCCCTGAGAATGAAAATGTGTGTGAATGTGCAATGTGTCCAGAAATTTCAAAATTCATTTCCAAAAACAACTCCCCCTTTTTCTTAAACTTTTCAATGATTTCTCAAATTTCTCCCCCTTTGACAATGGATTCATCAAGAGTACAAGAGAGAACAGGCTCAAAATTTTTCCTGAAACAATGATTTCACCAAGAGAAACAAGGGAGTGCCAAGATAGGAAAAGATGAGCTCATTCGATCATATAACCTTATATATCACATAATATGCAAAATACATGATCTTGATGTGATTTTAGCATGTTAGGGAATGACATGTATCTCAACCTCAATTCAGTCAACTATAGCCAAGTACTAAGCAAAACCTTTAGTAGAAGAACAAAGGCTCAAAGTTGAAGCAAATAACAAATCAGGGCGAGCAAGTAGTTTCAACTCCAATCTAGTGGACCAATTTAATCTTTAAACAATAAATCGCATGTGGCATGCTTGAAGCATACTTCTTTTATTTTCTAGGAGTGGCATGCTTGAAGCATACATCTTATCTTTGAGGGAATGGCATGCTTGAAGCATACATCTTATCTTTTTAGGGAAAGCAAGCCTGAAGCACATAACTTGAAGCTTTTGCTTTTAACAGCCCCCTTTTTTATATTGATTCCCTTTTCTTTTTCCTTTTTCTTTGACTGTAAACATGCAAAAGTGATTAAAGGTCTTATGAAAGAGTAAAGTTGAAAACACACTTGCTTCATAGCCCAAGCTTGTCAAGAGGATTCAATATCAAGCCTAGAAGAGTAAGATATCACAGAGTATTTAGCTATAGGCAATCAGATCAGGGAATTCCGCAATGTCATTCTTAGTTCAAGTGAGACAATTTAGATTATCATATATTAGCTCAATTACATAACATATAAAGAAATATGATAAAGTGAGCTCATTAAGTGAAAGAACTTGGCAAGGAAACTCCCCCTCAAAACAATCCCATTGGATGAACAATTCCAAGTTCTCCCCGAATAAAAGCAAAAGCGAGAAGAAGACAAAGGTTTTGTGAAAATGTCGCCAAATGATGTTCAAGTATCCACATGGTGAAGCACAATTTTTCTTTTTCAACATGATCTTTAAGAAAGTGAAATCCAATATCAATATGCTCAAGAAAAGGATTACTCTAGAGGTGGCACGAACCAAATCAAATCAACATCCTCCAAAGTCAACATCAGAAAAAGCTCTTAAACTAATCCATGAGGAAGCAGAAAGCCAAATGCCAAAATCTTGAGTTCTATGAAGATACGAAGATAGCTTGTCGATGTGAAGCACGTGGGAAGCTTGAAAACAAGCACACACAAGCACGTGGGAAGAGTCTCTCATGTAAACCTCCAATTATCTCATCCTCAACAAAGATCATCATCATCATCATCTTTATGAACAAAGACACTCTCCCCACGAACATATGCACTTGTACCTGCATCATTTGAACTAGTGCCTTTTGCAGCAGAAGTGGAAGAAGCATCTCCAAAGACAACACTTTCAGCATGAGATGCACGAGTGAAGGAGAACCAAATCTTATCACTGAACATATGAAGTGAGCATCCGAAATTCACTAGCCACATGTTCTCCCTCCTCGCGTGAGAAGCCTACATAGAAGCGAGAAAGTGTCGAGGTCTCGATCTTGGGGTTAGAAATAAGATGTTTAGGAATCCAAAGATCTTGAGACACCACGACGGACAACAAGAGGCACAACACAAGCGATCTTATGCACAAAATCAAATTTGCACATTCCGTGTTTCTAGCAACAAAGGTGCTTGCATCACCCTAGGCACGTAGTGAGAAGCAAAGCATGCCTTTCTGAAATTAGACCTAGCCTTAGCTCTTTCTTTCTTTTGTTGTTTGGCTAGTCTAAAGCAAAAATCTACTAAATGTCCATCTCTACCACAATGAATGCAAGTGTACTTAACATGATGTTTTGCTTTAACAGTAGAAGCAACATTTGCATTCATCATAGTAGAAGATAAAAGGCCGTGATTTGAAGACAATTTTCTTAGGCTCATTTGAAATCTCAAGTTTGTCATTGCAAGGAGCATAAATAATGAGCGAGGTTTAGTTTCATATGAAGCATGAAGATCAAAACCTAAACCTTTCTTGTTTGAGCTAACCTTAGATTGATCCAAAATCATGTTTAATCTTTTCTTGCCATTAGTGAATCGTTCCAAAGAACTTTGCAAATAATCAACTTTCTTGGCAAGAGTTAAACAATTATTGCAAAGATTATCAACCTTCTCTTTACATTTACGACAAGTAGAGCATGAAAGAACCTCATGTGTAAGCGATTATCGATCAATTGAGAAATCCTAGCATTTGCATCTTTCAATTTTAATTCAAGAGTTAAGCATTTAGAACAAGAAGTTAAACCATGCAAATCATCGATTGGAACAGCTAGCATGTTTAACATGTTTATCATTTTTCTCATTTAGATGCAATGAAGAGCATGTTCTTTCCTAAGCAAAGTAAGCTCATTGTAAATTAAGTCACATGATTTGCAAGCATCATCATCGAGGAATCAAGGTTTTAAGTCTAGCAATTTCAGCATTCAATGACTCCACAACAAAATCATGTTTCTTAATTTTCTTATCACGTTTATCAAGCAATTTACCAAGGCGAGCAACAGCAATAGCTAATTCATCGTAAGAAGGATCTACCTCATTGAAGTCATTTGTCATGATCGCCCTCGGTGAAAGGCGCCATTTGCTTTTGGCCATGAGACACAACCCGTCAACTCATGCTTGCTTGGAGTTGCATCATCCTCGCTGCTCTCCGAATCCACATCGCTCAAATTGACTTGTTCAAGAGCGGAAAGAACTCGATGGACAACTTTGCGGTTGATGAAGTTCTTCTTCTTTCTATCACTTGGAGAGAACTTCTTCTTCTCTTTTCTTACATCGTTGTCCTTCTCCTCCCTTGATGCTTTACTTGCAAGTTTTGGGACAGTTTGGGACGAATATGGTCGAGATCACCACACTCATAGCATCTTGGAGGATCACCACCACCTCTCTTTCTCTTTATCACATTTTGCAAGGCTTTGTTAAAGCGAGAAGAGAGTAGTGATAAGTCTTCTTACAGGAATTGCTCAATCTGTTCATCGGTTAGTGAAGACAAGAAGGATAGAGCAAAACTTGAAGCGGCACCATTATGAGATATGCTAGATTGAGATGTCGAGCAATTGATTTATGATCATTCTTTCTAGCAAGAACATCTAATTCATGAGTTTTCAACTTAGAATACTGAGAACATCTAATGTAAGTGAACTCATGATAGTAGATTCTCTAATGGATGTAACTTTCATCTCCCAAATAGACATGTCTAATGCACCAAGCAATTGTCTAGCATTAGCAGCATCATCAAAGCTAACTCCAACAGACGAAGATTACTAAGAATTTTATTGAAGCGTGCAAAGAAGTCATCTAGCGACTCACCGGTTTCATCTCAAATCGAATGTATTATTATTTGTAAAGATCTTGACGAACCTAAATAATATAGTTAGAACCCTAATGGTAATCACAAAGAGATTTCAATACATCATATGCTTGGATCGAAGATGAATCACACGATCGAAGTCGCTACGTCCCAAGCCTTGGATGATCAAGTTGCGCGCCTTGCTGTTTGCTTCAACATGTGTGCGATTGGTGTCGTTGACGTTGTCGTTTGCAGGGACTTCATATGGCTTGTAGACCTTCTCCCAAATTGCGAATCCCTGAGCTTGGATGAACGCCTCCATCTTGGCCTTCCAAAACTGAAAATCAACACCATTGAACACACAAGGTTTTGTCGAATATTGATCCATTGATCTAATCACCGATTAAGATAGATTAGAAAAACCTTGCTCACGATACCACTTGTAGGATCGAAGTATACGAATATAGCAATCAGAGGGGGGTGAATGATTGTGCGGAAGCTAAAACCAAATTCTTGATCTATTAAAAGTTCACCCCAAAACAGAACCAAATAATTGCCTCGTTTTCGACAAAAACAGAATGACAGAGGTTCAGTAAAACGCGAATTCCCGGAGATCCAACCGTCGAAACGATCTGAAATTTGGACACAAGAAACTAGATTCCAATACGAATCGAACCCAAAAAGAATCAGCTCGATCGGACTTACGGATCAAAAGTTATGAGCTTCGCAAGCTTGCTGATCCAGAACTTGACGAGAATCAATCTAATCAAAACTTCAAGATTAAACAAGAACGACAAAAGATTGATCAACTAGACTTTGAGAAACACTAGATCAATACCCTAGAGAGGTTTTGATGGATCAAATCAAGATAAAACTTGAAGAACAAAAACCAATCTAGAACTAGAACAAGCATGCAAACAAGAACCAAAAGCAGAAAATCTTGTGTAGCGGCGTGGTTCTTGTAGCATAAAAATCTTGGAAGAATTGATCTTTATTTCTTGTCTAAAATACTCTCATCAAAAGAGTACAAACCCTAAAACCAAGCTCAAGGCTTGATGCGCTTAGCTACGCTTGGTGCCTTTCAACGAGAGACCCCCACCTATTTAAAGCACCAACCCACAAAGAGTTACGAATACGATTCCTATTACCTAGAAGGAATCCGTATACAACACAAATCTACTTGGCCCAACCTGTCCGAGTACAACTCTTGCACGCGTATGGCAACCCTACCATACTCACGTGACTAACACTTTGCACGCGTATGGACACCTGCCATACTCACGTGACTAACACTTTGCACGCGAATGACCTCCTGCCATTCTCACGTGACTAACCATTCTTCATGTGCACCATTCTCTTAGCCCGAGCGTCCCGCATGACATCCTTGACCACCAAGACCTCGGTTCCTCCTGAACCTAGTCCCGAACCTCGGTTCCTCCATGAACCTAGTTCGGTCCCGTCATCGACCACATTCGTCTTGAGCAATACCTGCACATGAACAAACCACAAAACAAATCCGAGCACAAGTCCACGACTTGACTCAATGTCAATCCATGCAACTACTCACATGAGCATTGCATAAAGTCCACTTCAAAAGAAGCATCATGAAATCATCACAAATTTCATAATCTCAAATTCAAATTATTTCAATTCTGCTCAAAACCCTAATTCAGCAAAAACGCATTCACGACGGACAAGGAAATATGGTCCGGCGTACACATGAAAAATCACTCAAAAAACCATTCACAACGGATGCACAAAATCGGTCCGTTGTACAAGTGAAAGTTTCGGTTCCAAGAAGAAAACCAAGCGGACAAAAACACGTTCACAACGGACAAAGAAAATCGGTCCGTTGTACATGCAAAAATGACTTCGGTCATGAGCTCAAAACAAGTTCACAACGGATCAAGAAAAAGCTGTCCGTTGTACATGCAAAGGTTTCAAATCTTGGAGAAAGAGTTAGACTCAAGCGCTCAAAAGCAAGTCCACGACGGTCAAAAAAACATTATCCGTCATACAAGCGAAACTGACTGGTTTTGAGGAAAAAAAAAGAGTTTGGCTCAAAGAGTTCAAAACACGTCCACGACGGACCCAAAGACATTGTCCGTCGCAGATAGGGAACTTACTGTTTCTTGAGAGCTAGGTCCGGCGCAAAAGTGAAACTTACTGTTTCTTGTCAAATTATCAAACACATGCACAAGCACATTTTGCAAATCCAATTCTAAGTTTAATTTTTCAGTTCAAAGCCAATTTTTCAGCACATGATTTCACAGTTTCTTGTGTGATAAATAAGGTCATTGGCCTAGAGAATGCCCCATCAACCCAGCACGATGACCCAAACGTTCATGATACCACTGTGGCGAGTCAGGTCATTTGCTAAGGAATGCCACAGAAAGATCAAGCAATTTCGAAAGCCATGATCATCCCAGAAATTACATCAGTAAAGATTTTAACACAAAAAGTGAATGGTAAGGCTATGGAAGCAACTTGCTTAAGGAGTCAGTTGAAGCAAGAAGAGTTGATTGACAAGACCTTGACCTAGAAGATGAGTGCAAGGAATTGGGAGACCACCGCAAGCGTCAGAAAGTTTGTCAAGAAGGACCGCTGCAATAGTGAATAAGGTGTACCCCTCAACAGTTCAGTTGCCATACTGCTCAGACTTTGTTAGAGACACCTTCACCTGTGCTTCGCCCTGATGGTTAGAGTTTCCATAACATCAACCTAGTGAAAAGTTCTCAAGGAAGAAGCCTGGTTTCTAGAATCTGCTTTGCCTGCCGTCAGCCAGGATATTTTTCTAACCACTGCCCTCAAAAGAAAGTGATCACCGCTGATCGCATCGATCTCAGCTCTGCCCTACCAAGATTAGTACCATGTCAGGAGAAAGCCAACGGATGTCAGTCAAGTGTTGCTTCAGATGCAATGAGCCGGGACACTTTGCTAATAGTTGTCCTAGGAGAAAAGATATTTTACCTGCCCACTTCAATCCTAGTCCTTCACCTACCGAGACACTTGCGTCAGAAAGTGAATTGTTAAGGAGTATTCGATTGATACTGAGGGTTTCGAGTCAATCTTTGAAGAATCAAGCCGACAAAGATAGTGCCAGACCAACCGGAATGCTATCCAAGTCCTGTTAAAGACCGCGTAATTGCATATAAGCTTTGTGGTCAGATACAGCTTGTCCAATTTCTAGAAGAAGCAGAAAATCAAATGTTCAGAATGAAGCAAGCGTGCCTATCAATGGAGTTGCCAGAAGCGTCAGCATGAGTGCAGAAGATGTTCAAAATTTCCCGACAAAGTTAGTATCAAGATTTTCCGTAGAAGAAGTGCCTCGTGGCCGAAAGGCAGACACAGTTGGAGTCAGTGGACTTGTAAGAGGACCTCATCAGCAAGGAGCAGCCTGCAAAATTTTGGATGTTACTAAGCGTTTGTTCAGAAGCGACCCCTGTCCAGTGTGTAGTTGCTTGGAAGTTCGAGGAAGCTCAAGAGTTGAGTCCCCCTAAACCTAATTCTATAGTCAGCCCTGAATCTCGGGGACGAGATTCTGTTAAGGGGGGTAGATTTGTAACATCCCAAAATTTGGGTTTTCAAAAATTTTGGTTTAGTTTAGCTTCCCAAAAATTTTCGTTGATTTTCTCGCGTTTATAAAGCTTGATTTGAATTTTCTAAAAGCTAAAATAATTTAATTTGATTATTCTAAACCTCAAATAAAATTTATTTCATTTTATTTGGATTCCTTGTGTTTCAAGAAGTTCTTCGGTAATTTTTGAGTTTTTTCGGAGCACGTTTGCTATTTATCGGATTTATTTGGAATTAATTTAAACTAAGCCTTTCATTCGGAATTAATTAATTATTTGGAAAAGTTTATATAAGTTTTGTTAGAAATATTTTATTTGAGTTGGAAATGTCTCAAAATATTTTCTGGAATTTTTCTAGAATTTTTAGTATTTTTATTGCCTCTAGTGATTTATTTGATTTATTGGAATTGTTTTAATTGGAAAAGGATTGAAAATTCCGAAAATTGGATTGGGCCTCAACCTCTCTCCTCTCTCCTTCCGCTCGGCCGCCTCTACTACCTCGGCTTGATCGCCGGCCTTGTGGCCGCTGGGCTGCAGGCCCTCTCCCGCTGGGCCTCGCGCCAGAGCCGTGGGCCAGGCCGGTGCCTCACGCGCCCGGCCCAGCCACGCCGCCACCAAGCCCCTCTTCCGCGAGGCCCAGCCTCACCGCGCCAGCCACCTTGGCAGCTCCGCCCACGCCCACGCGCCCGAAGTTGGGCCACGCCAGCCGCCCACGCGCTGCCTCCCAGCAGGCCAGGCCAGTCCGCCCCCTCGGACACGTGTCGGACTTCCATTGTGCCCACGTCACCCGAGTCCGTTTCACGCCGCGGAACACCTTTCGGTAAAATGCCCAAACCGACCCAAACACCTCCAAACGCAGCGTCCAAACTTGATTTTCTTGATCTAGCCTCTTCCCCAAACCTATATAAGTGCCCCTAGACCTCTCCCACGGATATACAACCTCCGGATCATCTCCAAAACTCCGAGATCCATCCAATGTCGCCCGAACGTCGCCCAACGCCGGCCGAACTTTGGAGCCGCGTCCCGGCAACTCGTCGACTCTTTTCGAGATCCGTCTTCTCCGTGGTGTGCCACAAGGTACCATCTACTTGCTGTCCAAAATTCAGCCAATTTGGTCCACGGGATCAAAAGTTACGGCCGTTTCAATCTCGAATCTTGCCGAGGTCATAACTCCCTCAATTTTTCGAGTTTGACGGTGAAATTTTTTGTGTAGACTCCTGGGGATGTCCTCTACAGGATGCACATCTTGCCCCAAGGTTTTGCCCTCTGGATTTGGCGCAGTAAATTAATTTCTCCGTTCAGACTGCGTTCGGACAGCGGCAAACTTCCTCGCGCGTCCCCGCTGTTCCAGAAGGTATTTCTTGAGCCACCTGCGTCACGGTGTGCCTCTTGGTCCCATCTAGCTCTCGGTCAAATTTCGTTAAGTTCCGATCATTATTCTAGAAGTTATGGCCGTCCAAAGTTTTGATCCGAAACCCGTTAATCGCCAGTTTGTGATTAATCCGGAAGGGCGCCGCAAAATCCGCCTATACCATTGAGTTCGTCTCGCCGCGTTCTACGCAGTAGACATTCTCCCTTTGCCATCCCATCCTCCGGAATTTTTTTTATATATTTAGGCCACCGTTTGCCGTCGCCGTAGCGTCTCAGAGCGCCCGGTTATTTTGGTTCGCTCCGGCCGTGTTGTCGCGTCCGTAGGATCATCTTGTACTGTTTTGGTCCATATTTAGAGTTCTTTTGGCCTCCGTTTGCCGAGAAGCCGATTCCGGCCTAAACCCGTCGTCTTTCAACCTAAACCGTTGCCGCCGGTTCGCGCACCGGTTAACCGTCCTTTGTAGCATTCTACCGCGGCCATGTCGTTGCACCGACGGTCGCTACTTCGCTTCATGAAGTCTCCTATCATTGTTGACCTCCACCGTTAACGATCCACCGTTAACGTTCGCCGTTAACGTTCCACCGTTAACGTTCTGCCGTTAACGTTCGCCGTTAACGTTTCCC
Source organism: Rhipidocladum racemiflorum (assembly GCA_036346355.1). Lineage (NCBI taxonomy): Eukaryota > Viridiplantae > Streptophyta > Magnoliopsida > Poales > Poaceae > Rhipidocladum > Rhipidocladum racemiflorum. Next base: position 32,495,442 of record CM070571.1, read on the forward strand.
CGTTAACGTTTCCCCGTTAACGTTCTTCCGTTAACGTTCCTCCGCTAACGTTTTGCCGTCAATGTTTCACCGTTAACACTCTGTCGTTAACGCTCCGTTGGTAACGTCTTGCCGTTAACGTTTTGTCATTAACGCTCCGTTAATGTTCCACCGTTAACGTTTCGTCGTTAACGCCGCCGTGCGCTCCTCGTTAATGTTTCCCGTTAACGCTCGCTGCGTTAACGTTTCGCTGTTAAATGTTTCTCCGTTAACGTTTTGCCGTTAACGCCTGCTGTCGTTAACGTTCCACCGTTAACGTTTCATCGTTAACGTTCCATCGTTAACGTTTCATCGTTAACAATTGGCTCTCTTCGCCTCGTTGTCATCGCATGTGTGTATTCTTGCACAAACCCTAGTGCGATGCCTTCACCTGTTCTATTATCATGACGTGAGCCTAGTCTCATCGTCATATCATCTTCAAGCCGAATCAAAACCCTAACCGAAGACCGGTCTGATGAACTAAGTTTATCGTGAGCCGCGTTGTTATCTTTGCAATCTTTCCCGTTGTCTCAACCGTGGTAAGACGCTTGTCTTGTCTTATCCCTGAAGACCTAATCTGCCTTTAATCGAGAATTCCTTCGTGGACTTGGTCGATAGACCATTGGCCATCTGTCATACCCCTGTGCCCGATCTATCCGTCTCTCTTTTGTTTGACTGTGTCCGTTCGGTCAACAAAAGTCAACTTCAAGAATCAGTTTAGTTCACTGCGAACTAACATATCCTTATGGACCCGATCTATAGATTGAGAGCCCATATGTCGCTAACTGTCCAATCAAGATAATAACTTCGGAAGAAATATTCTTCGGAATATTATTCTTTCTTTCCCAGTTATTAATCTTTCCCTTTTCGGTGTTTTGCCGAAAGCCCGTTCTCTTTTGTCAACTCTTCGATCTAATCCGTTTGAGTTCCCAAATCTCTCCCAAGCCATTGTGCCCAATGCTGTTCGTTCTTAATTTGGAGTTTACTTGATTTGTCTTTTGAATTGGTTTGTATTTGCTTCTTCTTTAATCGTTAGACGTGTCGTCCGGAAATCGTTCGAACGAGCTGAGGATCGAGAAAGTGGAAGTTGAAGGTCGAGGACCAAGGATCAAGGATAAAGAGTAAAAGACAGTAAAGTTTGCAAGGGCCAGGCAAGTTGTGCTTTGATCATATTGATCCTATTTCGAAATCTATTTTGATTTAAACTATTGCATGCTAGTTCAAGTAGAAAGATACTTTGATTAAACATGGGGGTTAGATAAATACCAATTTGCTATATGACACCTTGATTACTTAAGTATGTGCCATGACCCTTTGTCACCCTAAGTTGTGGTTTACTAGTTGGATATTATTAAATTGCCAACATGGGTTTAGAACGTTGTAGTATGCTGCTTAGACCTGCTACGTGCTCATGACATGATTTTAGATAATCAAATGCTAATATTGACTTAATGATATATTGAACCTGTTTTGGAAAAGTATCATGTGATGTTGATGGCACGTGGTGCATGGTAATCAACTGGGGTTTGATAAACAGTTTTCGACCGGGGCATGTGGCAAGAGTAATCAGGTGGGCCAGTTGTGGCATTGGGGATGTTGATTTGGTTCTTCGGGTAGTCTTGCCCTGGTCACTCTAAGGACTTAACCTTGCAAGCCTTTGAACTGGGTCATACTTGCAACCACATGGCTGGAATGGGACGGCCCTAGTTGACTAAGTCGCTAAGGACTCACTTGTGGAGCCTCAGGGTGTCAATTACACCGTTTGTGTGATTGTACGGGGGAGCGTATCGTGGCTGTGGCCAGATACCCATCTAACGGTGTGTTGGTCCCATACTTCGCCTTGGCTAAGGGAAGGGATGGTGTAGAGCACGAACCGGAGAGGACCACCTGTGTTGTTTGAGGCTTCCGAAAGGCTTTGTTACGGGAACTCGCCTTCGTGGTGTTTGACTGTATCTTGTGGGTAAAGTGCATAACCTCTGCAGAGTGTAGAATCTATTTAAATAGCCGAGTCCACGGTACTGGACAATGCTCGGGGATTACAGTCAAGGGTTAGATTTTCTCAAAATTGAACTTGGGTTTGGAGGCAGTTTGCCTATGGAAAAGTGATAATTGGTTAAGGATGTGTACCTCTTCCTTGCGCCGGTGCAGGAGCCACGGGCTGGTGTTGATCCCAGATTGAACCTCACTGGGGTGACGGGCTGACGCTTCTGTGGGCAATTGTTGGCATAGTGCCCCATCTCTCGGCAGTTGAAACACTGAACTCCTGCCATTGCAGTACTGCTCTTCTGGGCTTGATTGCCTGCATTGCCGGCAGGGGCTTGACCAACTGGGCGAGGGGTGGACATTAGGGTCCTTGGCGCGTTGGGGGCTGCAGCTGAAACGTGCGGGGCCTAGAGCTACTGGCTCCTCGCTGGCTCTGGAACATCATCTTTCTCTTCCGCGATTCAAACAGTTGACTCTGAGCATCCTCCTGAATCAGCGCCTTGTTCACCATGTGCTAGAACAAAGGAAAGTCATTCGAGACCAGCTGGATCTTCACGTTAGGGTCAAGGCCCAGATACTCTGACACCGACAAGTCCCCTTGTTGCAGCTTATGAAACTCCCATCGTTTCATCTCCATAATGCCCTTCGGGATATGGGTGGCTCGGAAGGCTTCAACGAATTCATCCCAAGAGATATTCTGAGGATCAGCATGGGCGGCGCAGTAATTTTCCCACCAGTTTGCTGCAGTGCCCTTCAACTGGTGCAAAGCAAACCTGACACTCTCCAGGTCATCACATTGAGCCAGGTGGAGCTTCCTTTCCACCTCTTTCAGCCAGTCATCCGCTTCTAGCGGATCCACTGCTCCCGCAAAGGTGGGAAGTCTCGTCCTCATGAACTCCCCAAACTTGGATTGGGGTGGCTCTGCTATGGCCTGAGCTGGTGCAGCCTGGGGCTGGTTCAGGACATTCTGGGCTAATGCCTGAAGAAGCTGAATCTGCATTGCCATCATCTGCTCCAGATTTGGCGGATGAATCGGAGGTGGAGGCAGTATCGGTTCTTGCGGGTCGGCCGGGTGTTGGGCATCCTCGTGCCCCTGCTGCTGCTGTGTCTCCACGAACTCCTCCGTATGGAAGTGTACCTGTCCACGGCCTCTACCATGGCCTCTTCCTCTTCCATGACCATGGCCTGGGTTCTCCATCTGAAACTACTGACGAGAAAAGCACAAGGAAGAAAGGAAGAGCAAAGATAAGAGACAGGGGACTAGCAACATCCACAACGACAAAAGCACACACAGAAGGGAAACCAACTGAACTCCAATTAAAACAAAATAGTTTGATAGGGATGGCTGTATCACAAATGCCTAAGGGCACGATACAATCCAACAAGCACTTATTCCATGTTCTAATCGAAACAAATTTAAGGCCCTCCAGACTAGAACAACTAGACGCTCGCGTCACTCTCGTAGACACGCGGGGATGGGTCCTCCTCTTCCTCCTCGCTCCTGCTGCGGGAAGGTGTAGCTAAAGAAGAAGGTCCTGCACCTCCAGGGGCAGCCAAAAAGCTCAAAGACACCCCCAAAGGTGACTGGCGCCGAACTGACTTGCGTGCAGTGGTACGAAGCCTCAGGCCTTAATGACGCTTGGCTGGTGGGGCGTCGATCGGCACGTTGCTGGTAGGCGGGTCCTCCGGAACAGGCACTGGTGGTGGTAGGGCTACTGGCTGTGCCACCTGCATAGGAGCCGATGGTGGAAGCGAACGAGCGGCTCTCCTCTCCTCCAGGAGCTGACGGTTCTCCTCTCTCACTGCAGTCAAAGCCCGGCGCAAATCTTGCATCTCGCCGGTGATCCGCACGTAGGTCTCATCCTGAGCCTGGATGAGGGACCCCATGTGCACAACTGTCGGGTCGGCCTCCTGCTCCAAAGTCCCAAACTGGCTGCCAATCATCCCGACATGAAAGCGGGGAAAAAGGCGGTACGGGGAGTCCTCAAGCCGATCGCGGTAGCTTTCCCCCAACTGGAGGATAGCCTTTCTGGCAGCATCCTGAAGCGCATGCGCCAGAATCCACCTCTCGGCCGTAAAGTAGAACGGTCGGTCCTCTGCACGGACTCGGCTCCTCGCGTAGACCAGCAAGCGGACCTGCCACACGTCCTGGTCACGACCGGGTACGAACGAGTAGCGATACTCAGGACGATGGGGAAACCCCAACTCCTGCAGCATCAGCGATAGCTCTTCACAGAAACCTCCAGCCTGTGTAGTAAAAGTGGTGACAACCGGCATCTACAAATTTTGAAACAAGTTGGGATTAGATAACAATTTTTAAATAAAGGATAGGATAAGCACAAGACACTAAGATAGGGGAGGTAGAAGCAAAGAAACTTAAACTTTGTAAGTATGTTTTTATAAAAATATCAGTCCTTAAGGCTTTGCCATTCTAACTAGGTCACGCCTACAGTCGTCCAGGCTCTGATACCACCGCTGTGAGACCCCGGATCAGCTATCCGAAATATCCTGTGTATTTCTGTACTAGTCCCAGATCAGTAGCTAGTACACACAGTCAACAGTGATACTTCATTGCCGAACATTACGAAATTGTAACATAATAATAAAGTATGGGCCACATGGCCACTTATTACAATAATCGGTCACGAGACCGGAGACACGATAGCGGAAGCAAAAGCGACAACAAGCGAACACCAAAAACACCACAGGCGACGACAAGACACGCGACTAGCTATCTTGGCAATCTTCCTCGAAGTCTTCGGTGTAGAACTCACCGTCTTCGGCTGCGTCCTGGTAGTTCTCTGATGATGACAAGATGTGTAGCACGTGAGTACAAAAGTACTCAGCAAGTCGGGAAAAGAATGATTATGTGGGGCTTTCCAAAGGAAGCTTAGTAGGGTTCTTTTGCACAAAGCCAAATTTCGTTAAACCATACTGTTAATAGATTTCACAAAGCATGTTTTAGCAATTCTTTTTAACAGTTGAATTATGTAATAATGCGGTGAAGGTTCTATCCACCACCAATATAAAGGCTCTAACCGCCAACTTTTAAAAGATCAAGTTTAATCACACATGACTCTTTCCGTCAAGACACGAAACAGGTTCTTTCCACCTGGTTGGCTCCATCCGCCATTAAACATCCGAGAGTTCTAACCACTCCCGAATCCCAAAACAAAACACCGTTTAGTTATAAAACCAAAACCAAAGTCTACCAATATGAAAGCATTGTTTGCTTTGCCCTTGACCGTAGGCACGGCTATTCGAATAGTTTTAACTCTGCAGAGGTGTACAACTTTACCCACAAGACATGATCGTCTCTTGATGCATCTGGATTAACACACTTCCTTTGGTGTGCCGGCAGAGAGATCATGACAAGGCCTTTACAATGTATACGCCTAACCCGACCCACCCGTTGAGGTTTCAGCGCTATTAGGGTTCAATCCACCCAGTACAGAAGCCCTCACTTGCGCCGTGTGAGAAAAACAACATTGCCTCTGTCCAGCACACATTCCACCATTTGGTGAGTCTAAGTTAGGTTTCTACAAATTAGTTAGCCAGGTCGTACCATTATAGACATGTGGTAGTACGGTTATGCTTAGAATGGACAATCATAAGCGTCGGTCCTTAATTGACTTGGGGCGGCACTTGCACAATGCAACTATTGCTATATCCGCACCCACCCGACAATCCAATCCGCCCAAGTCCAAACCATTTTTCCTTTTCTTTTTATTTTACAAAAACAGTACCAAAAACTTTATAATAACTTCCAATTCACACTTTAAATCATCATTTTTGGATAATCCCACCCATGGGTTATTTTCATCAATATTGGCCCTAAGCAAATCTACCGTACTATTCAACAAAGGTCGCCATATAAGGTAAACATGGCCTAGCAAATGTCCTAGGGTTACAAGTACCATGGATGTCAATAACAAAGGAGGTATTCACAATCAGGATTAACTATGCACTTATATTTGACATACGATGATAAACATAGCATGCAAGTTTATAAAACATTTAAAAGACATTTATAAACATCGGTTCAACATGCATCAAGGAGACTTGCCTTCGGTCGTGGCGACGTCGTCGAACGCTTGAAGTCCGGCGGTGGGGTCGGCGGACTCGGTTGGCTCCTCGGCTACGCGCAAAACGAGACAACAAATAAATACAAGAAAATAAATAAAATCCAAAAATTACAAAAGTAGTACTGGCAGGTAGGTATTGATTTTAGATGAATTTAGGAATTTGAACGGAGTCAATCGGAGTTCAGACGGAAAAGATATGAGCTTCCGAAGTTCGAAAATTGGAAAATTGGAAAACGAGGGAATATTCCGCAGAATATTCCTTTTCTATTTTTCTGATTTTTGGAATGGGAGTGAGTCTCTTGCATGTGGGACCCACATGTCATTTGGTGAAGGCTTCTTCAAGCTTGGGCTCAAGCCATGGCCATGGGGGAGTGGAGCTTGGAGCGTGGCTGGCGTCGGCGTGGCGGCGGCGGCGGCGCATGCGGCGCACGCGAGGCAGCCCAAAAAAACAAAGAACAAAATTTTCTTTGAAAACTCGAATTTTTGCCCAATTTTTGAATGAAACTTGTCCAAATAAATCCATGGATCATCTAGAGGACATCCTAAGGGATCTATAGGAGCAAGGAATTGGATCAAAACTCACCGGAGACGACGAATTTGGCGAAAAATGGAGCTCCGGCCGAACTGACAAAAACTTGAAATTCGTCTTCAATTCTTGAGGGAACCTAAAATTGATTGAAAGATTAGACTCTAGACTTCCCCACGGTGACAAGGAAACAACCGGAGTTGAGAATGACCCACCGGAGAGGGAGGAACAAGGATGAACTCGAAGAACTCCCGAAAACGTGTTTCCTCGGCGTTTTTCTTGATCTAGCGGATGAACGAGTTGGAGAGGCAAGGAGTGAGTGCTACCACCGGGAAGAGGACGTCCACACGGAGATATGGGAGGTGGAAGCACGTCGTTTGGAGTTGAAACGGTCGAGTAAATGACAATTAAAGTAATTTTGGTTTTTGGCCGATGGTTCCAATTTCGGCGAGATCCCGGGCTATTGATGGTGGGGAATGGAGAGATGATGTTGTTACGTATTCAACAGACTCGACCGTGATTGATTTGGAGCATTGGTTGGAGAGTTATGGTTGATTAAAGAGAGAGGTAGCCATTAGAGAGAGCTTGGGGCTCTTCTCTGTTCTTTCCAATGGCAAGAGGTGGAAGATGACACTGTAGCGCCATGTGGCAAGCTCCCATTGGCCGATGATTACGCGAAAGTGACACCCTAGAGAAAAATTAGCAAAAATGGTCTAAAAATTCCGGAAAAATTTCTAGTACTATTTTGGAATATTTGGAACCCAATAAAATTGGTTTCGCGGAATTTGGATGAAATTTGTGGATTTGAATATTCAGGCACAAATTGTGGGCATTAAACTAAAGCCGCGCGAGATAAAATAGGATAGGGCCGGAGGTCCAAAATCAGGGGAATCATTCCAAAAACCATTTTGGAATATTTGGGACCTAATTGAAGTGATTTCGGGATTTTTGGAGCATTTTTGGACTCGGGTGAACTTTCGGGTACCGGCGGGAACCTGAAAATTCGATTTTTCGAACGGAAGGGAATTAAATTCTGATTTTTGACGGGAAAGGATGCCAGGTTAACATAAACACCAAGGAAACTCTAATTTTTTTGAATTTAATTAATTTAATTTAGATTTTTCCCGGAAAGCGAAACTGAGGATGTTACATTTTGGGAGATTCTTTCGTGCTGATTTTTCTTCTTCTTCTCGAGACTCTCTCCATTGTCTTATTGCTTCAAAGTCCCGTGATCTCTTCTTTTAGCATAGGAGGCTTGGTCACATTGGCTTTGATCATTTGACCCGAGTTAGCAGACATGATCTCATTCGTGTTTTGCCCAAACTAAAGATGGTCAAAGATGTAATATGCCCTCCTTGCCGACATGGCAAGATGGTTGCTGCTTCTAATCCTCTAGTCACCCGAGTGATGACTGATGCACCAGGACAGCTTTTGCATATGGACACTGTTGGTCCAGCTAGAGTGCAGTCAGCGGGAGAGAAGTGGTACATTCTTGTCATTGTCGATAACTTTTCGAGGTATTCTTGGATCTTCTTCATGGCCTCGAAGGATGAGTCATTTTATCATTTTAGGGGTTTGGTTTGTAGGTTGTCTCTTGAGCTCCCAGGTGCCTTACGAGCGATCCACAGTGACAATGGTACAGAGTTCAAGAACTCCTATTTTAGTAGCTTCTGTGAGCAGTCAGGAACAGAGCCTCAGTTCTCTTCTCCATACGTCTCTTAGCAAAATGGTGTAGTGGAGAAGAAGAACAGGACTCTGGTTGAGATGGCCAGGACGATGCTAGATGAGTATAATACTCCTAGGAAGTTTTGGGTTGAGGCTGTAGCTACGGCATGCCATGTTGCCAATAAAGTCTTTCTTAGGGCACTCTTGCACCGCACTTCTTATGAGTTGAGATATGGGCGAAAACCTAGTGTATCTCATTTTCGTGTTTTTGGTTGCAAGTGCTTCTTCTTGAAGTCTCGGAACCTAGATAAGTTCGAGTCACGCTCTGCTGACGGGATCTTTCTGGGTTACTCAACTTCTGCCCGTAGCTATAGGATTTGGGCTATAGACTTGGGTAGGATCATAGAGACCTGTGAGGTGACCTTTGATGAGGCTAGCCCTGGTGCTAGACCAGACATTTCAGGATCTTCTCCTCTTTCCCAGTCTATTTTCTCTGAGGAAGTTGATGACGAAGATGAAGGCGCCTTGCCTGATCCAGTCTCCATTCCTGATCCCGAGGTGCCTCCCACTTCCATTTCTGCACCTCAGGGAGATCAGCCCGCACCCTCAGACTCTTTGGTGGCTAGTGACTCTATTCCTACTTCTCCCACGAGAGGAGTAGAGGTCACTTCCGCTTCTATATCTCCCCGCCACATTCAGTAGGCTCATCCACCTGACCAGATTATTGGAGATCTCTTTGAGCGAGTCACTCGCTCTAAGTCAGGTTTGTCCACTTTCTGCCTCCACTCTGCCTTTGTTGCCTCTTTTGAGCTGAAGGATGTTTCTCATGCATTATCTAATGAATCTTGGATCAATACTATGCATGAGGAACTTGAAAACTTCGAGAGGAACAAAGTTTGGAAGCTTGTTGAGCCCCCTTCTAGTCACAACATCATTGGGACCAAGTGGGTGTTCAAAAATAAGCAGTGAGGATGGGGTTGTAGTTCGAAACAAGGCTAGACTAGTCGCTCAAGGTTTCACTCAGGTCGAAGGTCTCGACTTCGAGGAGACTTTTGCCCCTATAGCCAGACTAGAGGCCATCAGGATCCTACTCGCATTCGCGGCATCCAAAGGCTTCAAGCTTTATCAAATGGATGTCAAGAGTGCATTTCTCAATGGGTTCATTGAGGAAGAGGTGTATGTCAGACAACCTCCAGAATTTGAGAACTCCAAGTACCCAAACCATGTCTTCAAGCTTTCCAAAGCTTTGTATGGACTTAAGCAAGCCTCACGAGCTTGGTATGTGTAACACCCCAAAATTTTTGCTTTTCTTAAATTCATGTGTGATTTGGCACTTTGGTGAATTTTTGGAATTTTCTGGAATTTATTTGGATTTATTTGGAATTTATTTGAATTTATTCCATTTTGAAATAATTAAAGAATTAAACTTTGCAAATAAAAATTTGTTGGAAATATTTTATTTGAGTCCAAAATGTTCCAAAATATTTTCCAGAATTTTTCTGGAATTTTTTTGAGTCTTTTGCTATTTTTAATGATTTAATTGAATTTCTGAGAATTTAATTGGATTAATTAAATGCGTGTGGGTTTTACTGTTCCTCCGACCGGACCCGAGTCCGAGTCAGACTCGAGTCCGACCCGCGCTAGTTGATCCAGCCGAACCCAAACCCGCGTGACTATTGGATCTTGATCCAACGGCCACGATTGAGCCATGTCACCCGAGCCCGAGCCCGACCGAGCCAGCCAGCTCGCCCGAGTCAGACCCGAACCCAAACCCACGCACCGTTGGATCTCGATCCAACGGCTGTGCGCGTGCCACGTCACCCTCTCCGTGTCGCCGTCGGACTGCGCCGCCGCAACGGAGTGGGCCTCGGTTTCCGCGCGTTTCACCAGGCGCCGAGGCCCTATTTAATCTTGCCGCCACCGTGTCGTGGACGCCGACTTCCGTCTTGCACCCGTAGCCCTAGACAACGTCGCCTGAGACGCCGCTGTTTAGCCGCAATCGCTCGCCGTAGTTGCCGTAGCGCTCCGCCGCGGTTAAGTGCTGTTTCCGCCGCCGTCCGCCGTCCTCCACCGCCGTTGAGGTCAGATCCGGAACCGGGAGGTCAAGCCGCGTCGGAGGAGACCTCTCACTTCGCCGGAGCACGCCCGTAGCGCCGTTGCCGTGGTCGCCGTCCCCAGCTCCGGCCAGCCAGCGCCGCCGCACGCCATCACCGGGCCTCGAAGCTTCTCCACCGTCCGATCCAGATCCAACGCTCCAGATCACGCCACGTCACCGTCGGTGAGATCCCAATCCAAAACTCCAGATCCAATCTCAACCGTTGGATCTAGATCCAACGGTCCAGATCAAACGCGTTATCCCAAACGCGAAAGCCGAATCTAATGCGGGTGCGTTGATTTTCGAATCAACGGCCGAGATCGTGCACGCAGCGTCGAGAAGGGTGACCGCCACGCAGTCGGCCAGCCCGCACTCCACGCAGCGTGGCCGACACGCCGCTGCGTGTCGGCCCGGCTTAGCCGCCAACCGCCGTGGCGTCGGCCACGGGCCCACTGTCGGCCGGCCACCCGGCCGTGCGGTGACGCGTCGATGATAGCGTCACCGGTGGGTCCACACTGTCCGACAGCGGTGAGTCCCCACCGACGTCGCCGGTGGCGTCACCCCGATGGAGTCCCACCGTCACCGCACGTGAGCCGTGGACCGGGTCCACGGTAGACCCGAGCCAAACCATGGGCCACGTCCATGAACCAGCTGACGTCAGCCACCCAATCAGAGGCTGCCACGTGTCCTCGCTGACGCAATAATTAATTTTCGAAAAAGAAAATGATTTATTAATTGGAAATAATGATTTCAGATTTTGTTTCAAACTTCAAACGCTTATAACTTTTGCGTTTCAACTCCGATTTGAGTGATTCAAATTTCTAAATTTGTATAAAATTGAGATCTACCTAATGATGAATTTTATTTAATTTTTGGACTAAAGTTGTTCTCTGTAATATTATTTAATTGATTATTTAAACTTCAAAATGCTATAACTTTTGCATTTAAACTCCGAATTTGACGATTCCAGTTTCTAAAAATTCATAAAATTATGTTCTCTCTGTTTATGAACTTTATTTGGATGTTTGGATACTTTTTGTCTACTGTTTTATTCATTTGTTGTTATTTGCACGCGTTACGAGTAGATGTTGAAGTGCCGGAAGGTTTCGAAGGAGAAGTGTTGACCCAGGAGCCAGCTCAGGGCCAAGAACAAGTACTTTTTGAAGGCAAGTTATGCTTTGACCATATTGATCCTATCTTGGAAACCTATTTTGATTTAACTTATTGCATGCTAGTTCAATTAGAAAATACTTTGTTTAATCCCGGGGAATTAGATAAATGCCAGTTTGCTGTATGACACCTTGATTAATTAAATATGTGCCATGACCCCTTGTCACCCTAGTTGTAGATTACTAGTTGGACACTACTAAAATTGCCAACATGGGTTTTGCATCGTTGTAGTATATTGCTTAGACACCTTTCGTGCTCATGACATGATTTTGGACAATCAAATGTTAATATTGACTTAATGATATATTGAACCTGTTTTGGAAAGGAATCATGTGATGTTGATGGCACGTGGTGCATGGTAATCAACTGGGTGTTGATAAATAGCTTTTGACCGGGGCATGTGGCAAGAATGATCAGGTGAGCCAGTTGTGGCACCGGGAACGTTGATTTGGTTCTTCGGGTAGTCTTGCCCTGGTCACCCTAAGGACTTCACCTTGCAAGCCTTTGAACTGAGTCAATCTTGCAACCACATGTCTGTAATGGGATGGACCTAGTTGATTAAGTTGCTAATAACGTACCTGTGGGACCTCAGGTTGTCAACTACACCCTTTGTGTAAGTTGTACGGGGGAGCGTACCGGGGCTGCGGCCAGGTACCCATCTAACGGTGGATTGACCTAAACTTCGCCTTAGCTAAGGGAAGGGTTAGTGTGCAACACCGGAGAGGACCACTTGTATTGTTAGAAGTTTCCGAAAGACTTTGTTACGGGAACTCGCCTTTGTGGTGTTTGACTGTATCTTGTGGGTAAAGTGCATAACCTCTGCAGTGTGAAAAATCTATTCGAATAGCCGTGTCCGCGGTATTGGACATCGCTCGGGAATTACAGTCAAGGGTTAGACTTTCTTGAAAATAACTTGGACTTGGAAAGGTTGGGTTTGGTTAAATAATGATGTTGATGGAAATGTGGTTTAGGAATGGGAAGGATGTTGATTAAACTTTTGGAAAGGTTATTTATGTTATACTTGTTTCTACTGCTTTCGAATCTACTTATGCTACTTGTCAAATGCTGTTTATCGCAAATACACCTTGAGCTACTCCTTTGTACCAAGCCATGCATGTAGTATATTAGTTGCATTACATTGCATGACTTGCTGAGTACCAAAGTACTCACCCTTGCCACAATACAACACCAGTTGAAGAAGAATCTACACCAGCTTTGGAGGAGGAGCTTCCAGAGGAACCGTCTACTTAGGGAGCGAGCCCAGTCAGTTGCCTGTGGTATACTGGATGGCGCCACGAAGTTATCTTATTTTTTCCGCTGCTATTATTTCTCTCTTAATAAGTTTCACCCTGCGTGGCGTATATTTGTAACTTGACCATAATGTCGAGCAACCAGTTTGACTATTTAATTAAAGTACTTTATTAGTATCGAGTGGTATGATTGTGATATTTACCGATGTTAAGACTGTGTGCACTAGCGCGTTCCTGGACTAGTGCTGAATACACAGAGGGTCCAGATTTGTAGATTCGGGTCCCGACAGTATGAGAAGCTTAAGTCCTACCTCTTGAGTCATCGTTTTCGTACGGGTCAAGTGGACAGGACACTATTTGTCAGACATTCTGATTCGGACTTTCTCCTAGTCCAGATCTATGTCGACGACATCATTTTTGGTGGTTCCTCTCATTCGCTCATTACTCAGTTCTCAGATGTGATGAGTACTGAGTTTGAGATGAGCATGATGGGTGAGTTGAGCTACTTCCTTGGCTTCTAGATTAAGCAGACTCGTGAGGGTACATTTTTGCATCAAGGCAAGTACACTTGAGACCTCCTGAAGCTCTTTGACATATCTGACGGGAAGCTAGTCATGACTCCTATGGCCACCACTGTTGTTCTCGAGCCTGGCGAGGATGGTGAGCCAGTTGATCAGAAGGAGTTCCAGAGCATGATCGGCTCCCTCTTGTATCTCACTGCCTCTAGACTTGACATACATTTCTCTGTATGTCTTTGTGCTCGGTTTCAGGCTTCTCCCCGCGTCTCTCACCGTCAGGCGGTGAAGCGCATCTTCAGGTACCTTTGGGCTACCACTGACTATGGTATCTGGTACTCTTCTTCCTCTTGTCTATCCCTTAGAGCCTTTTCAGATGCAAACTTTGCTGGCTGTAGGATAGATAGGAAGAGCACATCTAGTACTTGCCAATTCATTGGCATTTCTCTTGTATTATGGTCCTCTAGGAAGCAGTCCGGAGTTGCTCAGTCCACCACAGAGGCCGAGTATGTTGCTGCAGCCAGTTACTGTAGCCAGGTACTCTGGATGAGATCGACCCTGAGGGACTATGGGTTAGCCGCAGAGTGTGTTCCACTTTTCTGTGATAACACCTCTGCCATTCACATTGCTAAGAACCCAGTGCAGCATTCTTGGACCAAGCACATTGATATCAGATATCACTTCCTTAGGACCATATGGAGAACGGTGATATAGTGCTTCAGTTTGTGGAGAGTGACCACCAGTTGGCTGGCATTTTTACCAAGCTTTTGGATAGCTCCAGGTTTGTTACCTTGAGAGGAGAGCTTGAGATTATGAGCCCATATGGCATATATTGAGGGGGACCTGGTGTGTATTATATATTTATATGTATATTCATCATTGCCTTCTTCTTCTGGGTATCTATGGGATAGTTTTCACCTTCACTTCACCTAGACTTCTGGCATGCCTCGGCATGGACCTATCACCTTATGCTTTAGGGTGCTATTCTTCTCTTCTTCTTGGTTGAGCTCACTCACAGTCTTTTAGGTCTAGCGGGTGTTGGGCCCCCTGGGTAGACAGGGTCTATGTTTGCTCCTGGGTTGGAGTTGGAGGTGTAGTTTTCCTATATAAGTTGTATGGGGAAGGTGAGAACGAGTCTGAGTGTTAGTGTTTCTCTTCATCTTATCCATGCTCATAGATTATCCATTTGTCAGTTTCTTGATTCTTTCTCCTCATTTTTGTCTTTCTGGTTTCAGTTGAGTCCAATTCATCTTTTTGAAATTTAAAATTGTTAATAACTCAACTTGAATCAGATTTTGTGCTTAATCGACTCACTTGTTGAGGGAGAGTTCGTGAAACTGACTTTCTTGCATTGCATATAGACTTGTTTCTCATTTCCGAGCTTTGTCTATTATGCAAATGATAAAATTGTAATATGTTGCACCTAGCTACTTTTCTTAGGATAATTACTAGTCTAGGTCATATCCAATTTGGTATATCATGTTAAGCTAGCCGATACTTAAAGTTGAACTTTCCTGAAAAACTTGATGAAACTTAGCTTTTACTTGCTAGATTTCTTTACTAGATGCTTATGCCATGATTAAGTGAAATAATGGGTTTCTACTAGAGTCCCTAGAGCAACTTGGGCTAGCTACATTGTTTCATTCTAGAATCCTCAATGATGCTCATAAATCTAAGTGCGGAAAATACAAATTGACTCATTTACGCAAAAATTGAACTCAACACACTTCATTCACAAGACTGCTTCCCATTGCACTTGAAATGAACTTGGAATGAAGAGTGTATGACCAAAACCACTCTTTTAAGCTTCTTGCTGGAGATGGTTGCCAATGGCTTGAATCAATACACTGAAAAATGCAAAATGAACTAGAGGTTTGTGGAGGAGAGTGAAGCTTAGGAAGCCTTTGTCGATGGCACCTAGTCGAGGATGTGCTTTACTAGGCCTAACTCTCTATACCGCCTCATAAGCTTAAATAAAAAATTTGCATTTAAAAGAGATGTTTGAGTATGAGGGTTCTCTAATGGTCTTGTAGCTTCCCAAAGTGTTAACTAAGTTGAACTCTAGTATATCTAAATGATCCTTTGGATTGGCTTTGTTTCTAGTCTAGAAATTGCACTAAGTAATGCTTTTGTTGAAATCATGCAAAATTAGTATAATTTTTATTGAGCTAGTTAGCAAAATTTGAAATATGCCATTGGATATGACTTAGAATGACATATTTTGAACTTGAGTAGCTTGGTGTCATACTTTGTTTAAATGATCACTTGCATAATCTTCAAAGCTCTTCTAGGTTGCATTTCATCCAAAAACTACCTTCTTGATGCCTATATTGCCAAAAGGGAGAGAAATTTGTAACCCCCCGGCACCTAGTATGCCACGAATGTCACCCAAACGATACTATAAGCAACCAATAACACATACTTCACTATAAATTACAGCAACTACGCTAATTGCTTAACCGAAATTTCGGCAGCATATCCTTTGTTTTTCCATGGTTTTAAGCATCAGCAATATTAACATATCAAGATAGCATAATGGACTACAACAATAACATGGCAATCTAGGTTTTTCAGCAATTAATCAAGTCTCCAACACAATTTAACCATCTCATAATCAATGAGGAATAACGATAAAACCAAGCAGACGATATAACATGGTCCAAGCTTAGTGCAATAAAGTAAAAGATCACAACTATGAATGAGGGTGTGTAGTTGTCTAGATGAGTGCAACTAAGTGGAGACGTGACGCTAGCTCCCTTCCCCGTATGCCGAACTCATGGTACCTAAAAACAACATCAAACAACAAGCGTGAGTTCATCACTTAGCAAAGTGTATTGCAATGGAATAAAACAATAACAATACTCATTAACAACATCATTAACATATCTTAATACATCATCACAAGCATCTCATAAACAACTTCATAAGCATCTCATAAACATCTTCATAAGCATCTTGTAAACATTTCCATTCATGCAATGCAATGCACATGTCTCTTTGCTTAGCACATACCGGTATTGCCGAGTGCACACCCGTTGGTGTGCACCCTCTTTCCCTTCCATCCCGTGGGAGGTGCCTACTCTTACTGACTCGCTCCATTCACAACTGTGGATGGAACTACGAGGTAGGTATTTCTCAGTAGCGCTCCGGATTAGTCATAACTTTCTCACCGACCTTACCGGATTAGTTATGACTTTCTCACCGACCTGTCCTGTCCTCATGCCATGAATGCACACATGCCATAAACATGAATAAACTTGCATATGCACTCAATTCAACAATTGCATAGCCATAATTAGATACATAATCATCCTCACATCCATAACATAGCATTTCATAATCATCTAATCAATTGCAAGAACAATTCAAAGTAAAGCAACACATCGTAAAGTTGAATCGCAACTATATCAATTCATATGGCCACCAAGCCATATTCACCACAATACACTTGCCTTCAACCATGCGAGACAGAGTGGAGGGATGTGGATGGCACTCCTAGGGTCAGATCACCTACACATAGGTACAATACACTCAAAACATTCCCACAAAACAACACAAGAACTATCAACTACATCGACTTCGCAACCCGCTCCTAAAACCCGAAAAACAAAGAATCTGTCCACCGGGACAGCAGGCTTCCAACAAGAATAACTTGAGTTCTACGACTCCAAATCAGGTAAATGAGTACATTTTATCAAACCTCAAGAAATTTCCAACTTTTTCTAAGTATTCGTGAAAACTAATTCGGCCTCTAAAATCCTCTAATCTACAGTTGAACACAATCTGTCCCAATCACGTCACAGATTGGACAGCGCTCGGTAAAACAACCATAACTTTTAAATGGCTGAACGAAATTTAATGTTTTTAATGTCCAATTAAAGGTAATTGAATTACCTACAACTTTGGTAACATCCAGACAACCATATCATGACTCTAAAAATCCTCAAAAACGCGTTCTAACGCTGGCTGTCGAACCTGGCCGAGAGCCACTCGCGAGACAGATCTAGAATCCAACTTATCCCATCTAATCACATCACCTAAAAGAGAGTTCTAGGCATGAATTATCCCATCTAAAAGCACCTAGAACAATACAAAAGAACCATGATTCGTTACCTCTTCTTGGAGACTCGAACGACGACGAAATCCTTTCTTCCTTCTGGCCGCTCCTTCCTCCGGAACCGCAGGGAATCGCCAAAGATCTCTAGACCGACGATCCACCGAGCGAGGAAATGAAGAACGTCGGGGAAGGAGAGGTGAGGGGCTGCTAGGGGGGAGGGTGGCGGCTAGAGGGGAAAAACCCTAAGGGGGGCGCTAGGGAGGGAGGGGAGGAGGGGCGGCTAGGGCAAAGAAGGAGGGGTGTGCATGTGGTGTGTGTGTGGGGGGAGGCCGGCCACCAAGAGGTGGGGGGCGCATGGGGTGTGGGGAGGAGGTGGGCTAGGGTTTGCTGCCCAAAATACCCCCACACGGGCCAAAACCTCCCACCGGAAGCCCAACTTTAATCCCTTTGGGCCCAATCTCCCCGGAAACAGCCCACAAACCCAGAAATGGCCCAAAACACGATACAAAGTCGTACCATAATGCCACATTCTATAATATCACAAAATTGTAGAAAAGGCATCTTAGAGGGGTAAAAAAAATGCTTTTCTCATGATCCTGTTGAACTTTTGTCCTTGCTTTTGGATCATGAGCAGAATTGAGCTTTTTGAGAGATTTCTTGGTTTTTTAGAGTTTTTGTCGAAAAACTGTTCTATCTTGTGTTGAGCTCTGAAAATCGTTTCATCTACTTGGTCATGAACTTGCTTTCTATTTCTAATGGACCAAGTATGATTTTTTTTGGCAATCAAATTGCTTTCTTTCTTTAATTTCAAACTTAAATTATGCCTTTTGTGTGATATGTCAATATACTCATTAAGGGGGAAATTGAAGGACCATGTGGAGGTCCATCCTTGTTTGTGATGAGTATTTGACATGTTTTGAGCTTGGGTTGCTCAGGTTTGAGTTTGATTTGATTTGAATTTCAAATGGATTTTGAATTGAAAGCATTTTGTTTTGCGCCGGACCAAAGGAATAAAAAAACAGAGAGTTTCCCATTTGCGCCGGACCAAAGTTAGAAATGACTTGTAGCATTTGTGATGGACCAATTATTCGGTCCGTCGTAAGTGACGCCGGACCAAATTTTTGGTCCGTCGTGAACAGCGAATTCTACGGTTTAGTCTCCATGTACGCCGGACTAATTTTCTTTGGTCCGCTGTGAACGTGAATTTGAGGTTTTTGCGTCGGACCGTGTTTTTCAATTAACCGAGAGTTCGACGTGTACGCCGGACCAAATGTTTGGTCCGTCGTGAGTCACGCCGGACCAAAGTTTCGGTTCGGCGTGAACGGCAAATTCCAAGGTTCTGTTCCTATGTACGCCGGACCAAATGTTTGGTCCATCGTGAGTGACACCGGACCAAAAAGTTGGACCGCCGTAGAAGCTGTGTGCTCTGTTGAGTTTTGACGAAAAATTGCAAATTATTCTTGACGAACTTTGACGAAAAATTGCATATTATTCTTAAGCAATGCTATGTGATGTGTTTTCCTTGTCTGTGATGGATGCAGGGCTCTGTTTGGTGGTCATGGAGAGGCGAAGGGAGGTCAGAACTAGTCAAGGGTTGCTGGAGGTTCAAGATGGCCGGAGATCGCCGGAGATGGAACCAGTGCAGTCCAAGGAAACAAGGAGACAAAGTGTCTACTAATCTTGAGGCTTTTTAGGTCTAGAAGACCAGAGAGTTGTTGGTCTTTAGAGCTAAAGCAGTGGTCAAGTTAGCATGTGAGAGGGTTGTTGGACTGATCACTTAAAGGTACTTTGGGAAAGCATGTGTAAGACAGGATCAATGCAACCCATGTGTGTAGAAGTGTGGGATTAAATCTTGGCCCTTGGAAGTTAGCTTAGGATTGAAGCAAGACATCCAAGGGTGGGAATTGATCCTAGAACACTATAAATAGAGGGATAGGGGTAGCCTCCCTTGGTAAGAGTTGCTGTGAAGTTTTTGGTGCTCCTTTGAGCTTTGCCCACATGAAGTGAGGCTTTGTAAAAACTTCCAAAGAAAAGAAATACAAAAACATTTTCTCCACTCTGAATTTAAATTTCGCATTTACATTATGTATTTACATTACGCAATTTAAATTCAGTCTTTACATTCTCGCAATTTAAATTCCGCAAGTTGGATTTGCCTCCCCTCCTTCTACTTGCTTTTGGTTTTTATTGCTAAGGATGAGAGATTGATTGGATGAGTCTTTACTTAGATCATATCCCAATCCTCTAGGCAATCCTTGTTTCGAGTTTTGCGAGAGACCAATCTTTTATGCCTTCATTGATGAATCCTTGTTTGATCGTGTTTTGATGAGTTTCTTTGTGACCTCTAGCTTGCTATGACTTGTGGGAAGGTATCCAAGTTCATCTTGATCTTCAAAATCCCATGAGCAAGCGTAGAACACATATTTTTTCGAATCCTTGTTTGATCGTGTTTTGATGAGTTTCTTTGTGACCTCTAGCTTGCTGTGACTTGTGGGAAGGTATCCAAGTTCATCTTGATCTTCAAAATCCCACGAGCAAGCCTAGATCACATATCTTTTCTTTCTCTCTAGGAGAGAGTTTTTGCTCCAGGATCTTTATTCCTTGCAAGAGAGGTTTTAGTTAGATGCTATTTGTCCAATAGGTGGGGAAGTTTTATTTTGGGATCATTCACCCCCCTCTGATCACCATTCCGATCTTTCAGTAGGAATTACCTTGTACTAGCCAATTAATTTTATAAGGCCTCTCCCACGTTGGAGATCATTTGCCGTATCGACTATCCCTCAAGTAGATAGGTAGGATCATTTTCCACACTAAATCGGCATAGTCGAATGACTTAAGCGCAACCATCTTGTTGTAAGCCCTTGCAAGCATAGCTTTATTCTTCTGAATTCACTCCAATGTTCACAATCTCAATTCGGCCAAATCATCCATATTATTGGCTATTAAATGTCAATAATATTGAGCCGATAACTCATTTTACCTAGTAATCCTTAGCGAGCTAATACTAATTTCTATCAGCAATACGGGCTCTTGCCCATACACAAGCTGATAGGGTGATAACTTAGTGGCTCCATGGCAAGCAATTTGATAGGCCCATAATGATTTCGATAATGTCACATGCCAACTTCTCGGCTTGTCATCAATCTTCCTTTTAATTAGCTTGATCAATGTTTTATTTGAAGATTCAGCTTGGCCATTGGTTTGTGAGTAGTAAGGTGATGAATTAAGTAAGTTGATCCCA
Organism: Rhipidocladum racemiflorum; assembly: GCA_036346355.1. Classification (NCBI taxonomy): domain Eukaryota; kingdom Viridiplantae; phylum Streptophyta; class Magnoliopsida; order Poales; family Poaceae; genus Rhipidocladum; species Rhipidocladum racemiflorum. The sequence continues at coordinate 32,516,047 of CM070571.1, forward strand.
AGATTTCTAGCAAAATTTTGAAATTCATCGGACATGAACACAGTACCTTGATCGGTCCCGATCATTTGAGGGATTCCAAACTGATAAATTATGTGTTCTCTGACAAATCTGATGGCCTCAATACTAGTTACTTTCTTTAGTACTATAGCCTCGACCCACACGAAAAAATAATTGGTCATGGCTAGGATATATTCATGGCCTTTAGACAATGCTGGGTATATTTGACCTATGATATCTATTCCCCATCCCCTAAATGGCCAAGGTTTAATAATTGGGTGTAGGACTGATGCTGGTGTCAACTGTAGGTTACCAAATTTTTCACAAGTTTGGCACCCTTTGTAATATTTGAAGCAATCTTACAACATTGTCGGCAAAAAATAACCAGTGCGTTGTAACACCCCGGCACCTAGTATGCCGCGAATGTCACCACAACCGATACTAGCAACACCCAAATCACATATTTTACATTAAATTACAGCAACTACGCTAAATGCTTAACTGAAAATTCGGCAGCATAACCTTTGTTTTTCCATGATTTGAAGTAACAACAATATCAGCATAACATGATAGCATGATAGAGGACATCTAAAACGATATTCAACAACAGTTCATGCCAAGAATATAAGCTTAAGCGTCTCATGAACCAATAGGGGTGAACAGTTAATCATAGCCAACAATACGACATATTCCAAGTCTAGATTAGTAAAGTAAACCATCACAACTATAGAATGGTATGAATTGTTTGTTCGAGTGATGCCAAGTGAAGGCGTGTATCTAGCTCCCTTTCCCATAAGACGCATTCAATGTACCTAAAAAAATATTAAACAACAAGCGTGAGTTCATCACTCAGCAAAGTGTATTGCAATGGAACAAATAATAACAATTCACATATATACATCATACCGATCACCAATCATGGAAAATAATTCTTGAAGACTTCTTTGTTCACAATCTCATATACTCACATTCTCATATGCTTCCTCATTCACATTCTCATTCATGCAATGCAATGCAATGCAATGCACCATGTGTGACACTACGGTTTGGTGTGACGTTATAGAAGGTGAAATTAGAGAATAAAACCTTTCGGCTTGAGGTTTACTCGCGTTTTTGGGCCTTTTAGCGTTGTGACACCACGGAGTGTCGTAACCTTATTTAACGTGCATGATAAGGTTAATAACATTATGAGATGTGGAATTAAGGTTAAAACTATAGGATATGGAGGTTAATAGCTTTTCCGGGGCGTTTCCGGGGTTTTGGGCCTTCCCGGGGGAGTTTGGGCCTTGGTGGGCTTTGGTGGGATGGAGTAGGTCTCCGTAATGGACTAGGATTGGGTGTGGGGGCTGGTAAAAGGGCTCCCCACCAGCCTTTTGGGCGTTCTCCCCCTGCCCTTGGGCGCCCCCACCTCTCCCTCCCCCTCCTAAGCCCTAGCCGCCACCCCCTCTCCCTCTCCCTCTTGTGCGCCTCCACCTCCCCCTTTGCCCCATTGCTCCCCACCTCTCCACCACCTCTCCTCCACCCCCTTGCTGCCCTAGGGTGGTCTCCACACCTCTGCACCTTGTGGATCCATCCGTTGGAGCGAGGAGCGAGGAGCGAGGGGCGAGGAGCGTGGAGCGAGGAGATCTATTGGAGATTCGTTCGTTGGGCAAAGGTATGATCATGGGGATCCTTGGGTTTGATCTAGGTACTGTTCTTAGGGTGTTTATGAAGTTTTTAGATCAATTGGTGGTGCTGGGTTGGAGTTCTTTGGGTTAGATCTAGACGTTGCCACGTTTCTGTTTTCGGGCAGATTGAGCAGTCAAGCTAGGGTTTGCGTTTTCGCCAATTTAGAGTTCGAATCTGACTGTACGGACTTCTAGGAAGTTGTAGATAATTTCATTATCCTTCCGTGTATATAAAGAAAGTTAAATTCCGCCCAGCCTTTTGAATGTTATGGCCGTTTTACCGAGCGTGTTAAAATCTGTGACGCGATTGGAACAGATCGTAGTAATCTATAGATTAAACAATTTTAGAGTCCGAATCAGTCTTTCCGTATAACTAGAAAAAGGTAGGAAATTTCCTAATCTTCGCGATGGTGTACTCGTTTAATTGATTTGGAGTCCCAGAACTCAAGTTATGGCCTTTGCAAGGCTGCTGTCCCGCCGGGACAGAACCTCTGTTTTTAGGTTTGCAAGTAGTGGGCAATGTCGGGTTAGACGGGGATTTGTGTACTGTTTTGTGGGCATGATTGTTAGTGTGTGATGCCTATGTGCAGGTGGTGTGACACCGGGAGTGCTCTCGACTTCCCACAAATCCGTCGCCCGCGGTTGAGGCAAGTGTGTTGTAATGTATAGCGGATTGTAGGTTGCTTGTTGATATTGGATGAAAGATTGAATACTTGCTATGATCACTTGCCTTGCTTGCTGTTTTCCAATGATATATTGAGTATGATTATCATGATATGATGCTATGTGTCTATACTTATCATGATTCGATGCCATGTGTAATATTTGTCATGATGAGATGCCATATGTTTATGTGCATGTGAAATATGATAATTGGCATAGTTGCATGCATGACATGAGATAGGGCGAGGGCGGTGAGAAAGTCATAACAAGTCCGGCAAGGTCGGTGAGAAAGTTATGACTAGTCCGGAACGCCATTGAGTAAGACCTACATCGTGATTCCATCCACGTGGTGAATGGAAGCGAGGAGTAGGCACCCTCCATCTTCGGGATGGAAGGGGGGAAAAGGGTGCACACCGACGGGTGTGTACTCAACCATACCGGTATGAGTTTCCAAGGAGATATGAGCATAACATTGCATTGCATTTCATTGCAATACATATTTAATGATGATGATGTTGTTATGTGCTCAAGTATGAGATGTTATATGTGATGTAAGGTATTATTGTCTTGTAAATGATCTTGTTGTCCATTACAATATGCTTGCTGAGTTTTCGAACTCACGCTTGTGTTTTATGTTGTTTTTAGGTACTTTGAGATCGGCATGCGGGAAAAAAGGGGTCTAGCTACACTTCTACACGTAGCTCCACCATCATAGTCCATAATTAATCACTTGGAGACATGATATTAAGAGTTGTGCCTTAAACTTAATGTATGGTTTAATTTAGCATGCTAGTGATTCCTTATTTGCTTCGTTTTAGTTTATGAAGTGGTTGAGCGTGGTATTATTGGCGTAATTTGATGATATATCCATTTATGTTGATGTTTTAGATGTCGTGTGCTATGATATATCTTGCCATGATATTGATATGGTGTTAATTCATGGAAAAACAAAGGAGATGCTGCCGAAATATCGGTTTTTAGCATATGTACCTTTGCTGGAATTTATGTTTAAATGTGGTATTTAGATGTTGTTTAGCTTATGTTTGGTAGCATTCGGGCATATTAAATGCCGGGGTGTTACAGTTGGTATCAGAGCCAGGTTGTAGGTCCTTGGAATGAGAATTTTTAGTATCATGCTATAGGGCACAACTAAAATGTGATGTGGAATAACTTAGAAACATGTCTTAGGTCTTAACTAAAAATTTGTTATAGGATAGCAACATTAAAACTTGCAAAAGTGGTATAACTAATTTAAAATTTGACACACATGGATGCACAGTAGAAAAGGGTATGGGTATCGTTTCTTTATGCTTAAATGTTGTATTTAAGCTATGATGTTGAATGCTTCCTTTGATAAAGCATGTTGCTATGTCTATGAGATAAATGACTGAATTGCTCTTGTTGTTGTGATAGAGTGGAATTGTGGTACCGAAGGGTTTCGGTCACCTCTTTTTTGTTCATAGTAAGGGCGAGGTTTGACGGTGTGGCCGGTTAGCGCCATCACCGAAGAACTATTAACCCCTGTAGGAGAAGAGTGCTTACCCTCTCTGTTGTAGATCGGGTAGTTGACTGGAGTCAAATAGAAGAGTTTGGTGGTGGATTCCTTCGTACGTTCTTTGCCGTTCTGACGGTCGATTTTCGTTGCTTTTCTTGGCTTTAGTTAATTTGAATCAAATAAAAAATGTTGGGTTTTCGCGGATCGTTCCGTATGCGGTGTGTGGTTTTGTCTTCCTTGGTTGAAGACGAAGAAGAGGAGTCTAGTGTTGCGCTTCTTTTGGGCGCCTTTCCAGTTTTAATGATTAGTTTGTTGATTTATGGGGAAGAAGCATTCAAATTTATCCCTGTGTTTGTCTTTCTCCGAGGTTAACGGAGTTATGCCACACCTGGCTGTCAGGGCTAAAGTTCTGTGTCTTTGTAGAAGTAAGTGGTGTTTGATTCATTATTTTGCTGGTTTAAGAAAATCATCTTTGAAGAACCCTTCCTTTTTTGTGAAAGTTTGGAGTTAGGGTTTATTTGCAAAGGTATATTTGATCGATTGGTTCCCTCCAGTAGGAGTCTTTGAGATTTAAAAAGTGTTTTGGAGAATTCCTTTGCATGACCAAGTTTGGGTTTGTCTCATCGCAATTTTGAGAGTCAAATTTTCCTTATGAATTTGGGATGAGTTTTAAAACTAAATGCTGTAAACAATGTAGTCTTTTGACTGAAATCGTTTGTCCCTAGTAAGAATTGATGTTTAGCATGTTATGTAGTAGGTAACAATGTGGTTTATGGATTGATGTGTTGCTAAGTTAAATTTTAAGTTGAATCAATTCAATGTGATTAATATCTCTAGCTTGAGAATAAATAGACTACTAGTGTTGCAGTTTACTCTTAGCGAGAATGATTAAATGTGTTAATGTACATGCTTAGAATCTATTGTCTTGCTTTAAAAGTGCTTATGATCCTTGTTAATGTTAAAAGTTTAAACTTTGATGCATAGTTAAAACATTAAGATGATGTAGACTGCTGTTATTGTAAAAGAAACTTTGCTGGTTGTTAAAGATGTTCTAATCTAATGGATTAATAGAGAAATTTAATCGTGTTGACTAGTGACTTTAATTTGGATGTTGATTAGAGTTGCTATTTATGTTGTTGCAAACTACTAGTATCTTTGGAAGAATGCAGTTGTGTCGCTACAATGCTAGTATTGATATCAATAGGAGAAGACATAAGACTTATTGTTAATGATGTTGTTAATGGTAGTGTTAATGCTAGTATTCAGTCTATTTTAAATAGTGGGAGTATGTTGTGTGGTGGTAATTTTGTTATCACCTATGTATAGGGTAGCTAAAAGTAATGTTGTTGGTTGATGATTATGCCCACTTGTTGTTATTGATGACTAAGTAGTCGTGGTAACTGTTTAGATTATTCGTTGGAAAACCATGGTTAAAATAGAGGAAAATTTTAACATGTTGCGATGGAGTGAGCTTTGGATAATTAACATGATATACAATTTCATCCTTAATGAATGTATGCCTTGGAATCCTAGTTATGAACTTTGTCTTGTAGAGATAATATTTACATGTTGAAGTCGTTGTTTAACTGAATAAGGTTCGGTTGTCGAGATGTGAATATGTAGGTGGCATGAAATTTATATGCTGATCTTGCTGAAAGATTTATTGAAATACTATGTTTCCAACTTGGAATAAGATGTATTATGATTCGGTGACCCGTGAGGGTCATGTCAATATAGTTTTGGTTGGGTGCCTTTTTCGGTAAGCTCCTTAAACCCTAATTCAAAGTGTTGGGATTGGTAACTAGAGGAAGAATTTGTTGTGAAGTTTCTGATTTATTTGTGTTGGGGCTTCTCAGGAAGTAGATAGTAATTATTGAAGTCTTTTAATGGAAAGCGTAGTGGAGTACTAGAGATGGTTCTTTTTATGCTGAGCTTGTGTTTAAAAGCTTTTGGACTGGTTTGGTTGCTTGCCATTTTGGTTGAAGGGTTTTCGGTCAAGGTGTTCCTTATCTTTGTGTTTGAGTTTCCCTAAAACTCGTAGAAATTGGTGCAAATGTTTGGTTTTGGCTAACTTGTTTAGTTTGTGCTATGAGTTTCCCTTTCTCTTTGAGAAAGTTTGTGGCGGTTGTGTGTGCAGATGCTTGACTTTGGAGTCGATGTTCTTTTCCAAAATGCTGATTTTGGTTAAAATGTGAGGTTTTGCAAGTTTAGCTTTCAAGTAATGGAGGGTTCTGTTATGGCGTGGTCTTTTCACGCTAACGGTTTTGCGGTCATGGTCTATATGAATTTACGCAATCTTCGATGTTAATGGTGTTTCAATTCTTTGATACCTAATAAGTCGTTTGGTGAATGACTAATCGGTCTTGGTGTGCCATGATGAATGAATGGTGGAAAGGAAAACATGTCAACGCGTTTATCGATGTTTAATGATGAAGGAGTCGTTGAGCCAGTCGGTGAGAAAGTCATATATGGATACATGACTAATCCGAGTGCTCTTGAAAAGTTTGCATTCATGTTATGAATCGAGATGTCCATTTCTTTCTAGTATGAAAAGAAAGAATAAAGAATTTCTGGTATGTTGGTTGTGATGAAGGGGATTTGTGTTTCCTTTGCATCTTGGTTTAGAAAGTTAAACTGAATGCTCTTTGGTTGTTGTCGAATCTTTTCCAAAGTGATTGTAGTGCATTGGATTCAAGGTTAAGCATGGGGACCAATTGGGTTCATGGTTTGTGGTTGAGTTTATCCAATCATTGTGTCCTTGTTTTAGTCCTTGGGTGGAAAGCTTGAGGGCGAGACCCGCTTGGATGAGAAATCCAGTATGGGTTGTTATCGACCTAAGCATTAGGTGTTGTTAGTAGTGGATCGTAAATGGTTTAAAGGTGAGGAGTAAAGGAATGTTGAGTTTGACTCAATTCAAACCTTCTTGGAGAATTGTGCTGTTGATGTGTTCCTCGATAGGGTTGATTAAGTACTAGTGGACCACTTGGTGGTTGCTAGTAATTGCTTCTCTTTTTCGAAGTGTATTGGATCTTTTATCGCTGATCTATGAGCGAGTGGAGTCAACCGTAGCATTTTGTTCAGTTGTTACTGTTCTTGCGGGTTTTAAGAACTTTGGTTTTAAAGAAAGCTTTCCCTTTTGATGTTAGCGGTGGGTATTGGTCTTTTGTAAAAGACGAATCTTTTGCATGGTTTTAAACCCCGTTGTTCAAACAGTGGGTTGTCTTGGAGTGTAGTGTCTCTCTTGGCTTGCGTCGTCTTGATTACGGCGAACCATAGTAGAGAGGTTGATGTGTGAAAAACACTTTTGTGCGTGGGAGCTGAAAAGGGTTCTAGCGGTTGAAGCCGTGTTCTTCTGGAAAGTAGCATTGCTAAAGGGATCAGGCACTTTAGTGCCAAGGAATGTATCGAATGAGGAGTGTGAGACCGTGTTCTTTCGTGGTCTTTTTGGCAATTGGGGTGAAGAAGGAACCGTGCAAGGTTGCACTTTGTTGAGCTAAATCAACATTTCCTCGCCAAGGGTTGGTTTTGAGATCTCGTTTGTCGTTTGTTCCGGTTTGAGTCTTTGTGTGAATGTTTTATGTTGTAAGGAAGTCTTTTGTCCCTCGGGGACTTTGTTGTTGCTTTTGGCGTCCTTCGGATTCGAGGTCGAATCCTGTTGAAGGGGGGAAGAATGTGACACTACGGTTTGGTGTGACGTTATAGAAGGTGAAATTAGAGAATAAAACCTTTCGGCTTGAGGTTTACTCGCGTTTTTGGGCCTTTTGTAGCGTTGTGACACCACGGAGTGTCGTAACCTTATTTAACGTGCATGATAAGGTTAATAACATTATGAGATGTGGAATTAAGGTTAAAACTATAGGATATGGAGGTTAATAGCTTTTAAAGGCGTTTAGGGCCGTTTCCGGGTTTTGGGCCTTCCCGGGAGTTTGGGCCTTGGTGGGCTTTGGTGGGATGGAGTAGGTCTCCGTAACGGACTAGGATTGGGTGTGGGGGCTGGTAAAAGGGCTCCCCACCAGCCTTTTGGGCGTGCTCCCCCGGCCCGTGGGCGCCCCACCTCTCCCTCCCCTCCTAAGCCCTAGCCGCCACCCCCTCTCCCTCTCCCTCTTGTGCGCCTCCACCTCCCCCTTTGCCCCATTGCTCCCCACCTCTCCACCACCTCTCCTCCACCCCCTTGCTGCCCTAGGGTGGTCTCCACACCTCTACACCTTGTGGATCCATCCGTTGGAGCGAGGAGCGATCCGCGAGCGAGGAGCGTGGAGCGAGGAGCGATCCGCGAGGAGATCTATTGGAGATTCGTTCGTTGGGCAAAGGTATGATCATGGGGATCCTTGGGTTTGATCTAGGTACTGTTCTTAGGGTGTTTATGAAGTTTTTAGATCAATTGGTGGTGCTGGGGTGGAGTTCTTTGGGTTAGATCTAGATGTTGCCACGTTTCTGTTTTCGGGCAGATTGAGCAGTCAAGCTAGGGTTCACCTTTTCGCCAATTTAGATTTCGAATCTGACTGTACGGACTTCTAGGAAGTTGTAGATAATTTAATTATCTTTCCGTGCATATAAAGAAAGTTAAATTCCGCCCAGCCGTTTGAAATTTATGGCCGTTTTACCGAGCGTGTTAAAATCTGTGACGCGATTGGAACAGATCGTAGTAATCTATAGATTAAACAATTTTAGATTCCGAATCAGTCTTTCCGTATAACTAGAAAAAGGTAGGAAATTTCCTAAGCTTTGCGATGGTGTACTCGTTTAATTGATTTGGAGTCCCAGAACTCAAGTTATGGCCTTTGCAAGGCTGCTGTCCCGCCGGGACAGAACCTCTGTTTTTAGGTTTGCAAGTAGTGGGCAATGTCGGGTTAGATGGAGATTTGTGTACTGTTTTGTGGGCATGATTGTGAGTGTGTGATGCCTATGTGCAGGTGGTGTGACACCGGGAGTGCCCTCGACTTCCCACAAATCCGTCGCTCGCGGTTGAGGCAAGTGTGTTGTAATGTATAGCGGATTGTAGGTTGCTTGTTGATATTGGATGAAAGATTGAATACTTGCTATGATCACTTGCCTTGCTTGCTGTTTTCCAATGATATATTGAGTATGATTATCATGATATGATGCTATGTGTCTATACTTATCATGATTCGATGCCATGTGTAATATTTGTCATGATGAGATGCCATATGTTTATGTACATGTGAAATATGATAATTGGCATAGTTGCATGCATGACATGAGATAGAGGCGAGGCGGTGAGAAAGTCATAACTAGTCCGGCAAGGTCGGTGAGAAAGTTATGACTAGTCCGGAACGCCATTGAGTAAGACCTACATCGTGATTCCATCCACGTGGTGAATGGAAGCGAGGAGTAGGCACCCTCCATCTTCGGGATGGAAGGGGGGAAAAGGGTGCACACCGACGGGTGTGTACTCAACCATACCGGTATGAGTTTCCAAGGAGATATGAGCATAACATTGCATTGCATTTCATTGCAATACATATTTAATGATGATGATGTTGTTATGTGCTCAAGTATGAGATGTTATATGTGATGTAAGGTATTATTGTCTTGTAAATGATCTTGTTGTCCATTACAATATGCTTGCTGAGTTTTCGAACTCACGCTTGTGTTTTATGTTGTTTTTAGGTACTTTGAGATCGGCATGCGGGAAAAAGGGGTCTAGCTACACTTCTACACGTAGCTCCACCATCATAGTCCATAATTAATCACTTGGAGACATGATATTAAGAGTTGTGCCTTAAACTTAATGTATGGTTTAATTTAGCATGCTAGTGATTCCTTATTTGCTTCGTTTTAGTTTATGAAGTGGTTGAGCGTGGTATTATTGGCGTAATTTGATGATATATCCATTTATGTTGATGTTTTAGATGTCGTGTGCTATGATATATCTTGCCATGATATTGATATGGTGTTAATTCATGGAAAAACAAAGGAGATGCTGCCGAAATATCGGTTTTTAGCATATGTACCTTATCTGGAATTTATGTTTAAATGTGGTATTTAGATGTTGTTTAGCTTATGTTTGGTAGCATTCGGGCATATTAATATCATGGCAAGATATATCATAGCACACGACATCTAAAACATCAACATAAATGGATATATCATCAAATTATGCCAATAATACCACGCTCAACCACTTCATAAACTAAAACGAAGCAAATAAGGAATCACTAGGATGCTAAATTAAACCATACATTAAGTTTAAGGCACAACTCTTAATATCATGTCTCCAAGTGATTAATTATGGACTATGATGGTGGAGCTACGTGTAGAAGTGTAGCTAGACCCCTTTTTCCCGCATGCCGATCTCAAAGTACCTAAAAACAACATAAAACACAAGCGTGAGTTCGAAAACTCAGCAAGCATATTGTAATGGACAACAAGATCATTTACAAGACAATAATACCTTACATCACATATAACATCTCATACTTGAGCACATAACAACATCATCATCATTAAATATGTATTGCAATGCAATGCAATGCAATGTTATGCTCATATCTCCTTGGAAACTCATACCGGTATGGTTGAGTACACACCCGTCGGTGTGCACCCTTTTCCCCCCTTCCATCCCGAAGATGGAGGGTGCCTACTCCTCGCTTCCATTCACCACGTGGATGGAATCACGATGTTGGTCTTACTCAATGGCGTTCCGGACTAGTCATAACTTTCTCACCGACCTTGCCGGACTAGTTATGACTTTCTCACCGCCCTCGCCCTATCTCATGTCATGCATGCAACTATGCCAATTATCATATTTCACATGTACATAAACATATGGCATCTCATCATGACAAATATTACACATGGCATCGAATCATGATAAGTATGGACACATAGCATCATATCATGATAATCATACTCAATATATCATTGGAAAACAGCAAGCAAGGCAAGTGATCATAGCAAGTATTCAATCTTTCATCCAATATCAACAAGCAACCTACAATCCGCTATACATTACAACACACTTGCCTCAACCGCGGGCGACGGATTGGCGGGAAGTAGAGGGCACTCCCGGTGTCACACCACCTGCACATAGGCATCACACACTCACAATCATGCCCACAAAACAGTACACAAACCCCCATCTAACCCGACATTGCCCACTACTCGCAAAACCTAAAAACAGAGGTTCTGTCCCGTCGGGACAGCAGCCTTGCAAAAGGCATAACTTGAGTTCTGGGACTCCGAATGAATTAAACGAGTACACCCTCGCGTAGCTTAGAAAATTTCCCAACTTTCTCTAGGTTAATGGGAAGTCTGATTCGGCCTCTAAAGTTGTTTAATCTACATATTACCGAGATCTGTTCCAATCGCGTCACAGATTTTAATACGCTCGGTAAAACGGCCATAACTTTCAAACGGCTGATCGGATTTTAACGTGCTTTATGTCCACGGAAATATAATTAAATTATCTACAACTTCTTTTAAGTCCGTATGGACAGATTCGGATTCTAAATCGACGAAAACTGGAACCCTAGCCCGACTGCTCAATCTGCCCGAAAACAGAAACGTGGCAACGTCTAGATCTAACCCAAAGAACTCCAACCCAGCACCACCAATTGATCTAAAAACTTCATAAACACCCTAAGAACAGTACCTAGATCAAACCCAAGGATCCCCATGATCATACCTTTGCCCAACGAACGAATCTCCAATAGATCTCCTCGCGGATCGCTCCTCGCTCCACGCTCCTCGCTCCTCGCTCCTCGCTCCTCGCTCCTCGCTCCAACGGATGGATCCACAAGGTGCAGAGGTGTGGAGACCACCCTAGGGCAGCAAGGGGGTGGAGGAGAGGTGGTGGAGAGGTGGGGAGCAATGGGGCAAAGGGGGAGGTGGAGGCGCACAAGAGGGAGAGGGAGAGGGGAAGGTGGGGGTGGCGGCTAGGGCTTTGAGGGAGAGGTGGGGGCGCCCAAGGGCAGGGGGAGCACGCCCAAAAGGCTGGTGGGGAGCCCTTTTACCAGCCCCCACACCCAATCCTAGTTCGTTACGGAGACCTACTCCATCCCACCAAAACCCACCAAGGCCCAAACTCCCCCGGGAAGGCCCAAAACCCCGGAAACGGCCCGGAAACGCCCTGGAAAAGCTATTAACCTCCATATCCTATAGTTTTAACCTTAATTCCACATCTCATAATGTTATTAACCTTATCATGCACGTTAAATAAGGTTACGACACTCCGTGGTGTCACAACGCTACAAAAGGCCCAAAAACGCGAGTAAACCTCAAGCCGAAAGGTTTTATTCTCTAATTTCACTTTCTATAACGTCACACCAAACCGTAGTGTCACATTCTTCCCCCTTTCAACAGGATTCGACCTCGAATCCGAAAGACGCCAAAAGCAACAACAAAGTCCCCGAGGGACAAAAGACTTCCTTACAACATAAAACATTCACACAAAGACTCAAACCGGAACAAACGACAAACGAGTTATCAAAACCAACCCTTGGCGAGGAAATGTTGATTTAGCTCAACAAAGTGCAACCTCGCACGGTTCCTCCTGCACCCCAATTGCCAAAAAGACCACGAAAAAACATGGTCTCACACTCCTCATTCGATACATTCCTTGGCACTAAAGTGCCAGATCCCTTTAGCAATGCTACTTTCCAGAAGAACACGGCTTCAACCGCTAGAACCCTCTTCAGCTCCCATGCACAAAAGTGTTTTTCACACATCAACCTCTCTACTATGGTTCGCCGTAATCAAGACGACGCAAGCCAAGAGAGACACTACACTCCAAGACAACCCACTATTTGAACAACGGGGTTTAAAACCATGCAAAAGATTCGTCTTTTACAAAAGACCAATACCCACCGCTAACATCAAAAGGGAAAGCTTTCTTTAAAACCAAAGTTCTTAAAACCATAGAACAGTAACAACCGAACAAAATGCTACGGTTGACTCCACTCGCTCATAGATCAGCGACAAAAGATCCAATACACTTCGAAAAGGAGAAGCAATTACTAGCAACCACCAAGTGGTCCACTAGTACTTAATCAACCCTATCGAGGAACACATCAACAGCATAATTCTCCAAGAAGGTTTGAATTGAGTCAAACTCAACCTTCCTTTACTCCTCACCTTTAAACCATTTACGATCCACTACTAACAACACCTAATGCTTAGGTCGATAACAACCCATACTGGATTTCTCATCCAAGCGGGTCTCGCCCTCAAGCTTTCCACCCAAGGACTAAAACAAGGACACAACGATTGGATAAACTCAACCACAAACCATGAACCCAATTGGTCCCCATGCTTAACCTTGAATCCAATGCACTACAATCACTTTGGAAAAGATTCAACAACAACCAAAGAGCATTCAGTTTAACTTTCTAAACCAAGATGCAAAGGAAACACAAATCCCCTTCATCACAACCAACATACCAGAAATTCTTTATTCTTTCTTTTCATACTAGAAATAAATGGACATCTCGATTCATAACATGAATGCAAACTTTTCAAGAGCACTCTGAATTAGTCATGTATCCATATATGACTTTCTCACCGACCTGGCTCAACGACTCCTTCATCATTAAACATCGATAAACGTTGACATGTTTTCCTTTCCACCATTCATTCATCATGGCACACCCGATGCGATTAGTCATTCACCAAACGACTTATTAGGTATCAAAGAATTGAAACACCATTAACATCGAAGGTTGCAGAAATTCATATAGACCATTACTGCAAACCGTTAGCAGGAAAAGACCACGTCATAACAGAACCCTCCATTACTTGAAAGCTAAACTTGCAAAACCTCGCATTTTAACCAAAATCAGCATTTTGGAAAAGAACATCGACTCCAAAGTCAAGCATCTGCACACACAACCGCCACAAACTTTCTCAAAGAGAAAGGAAAACTCATAGCACAAACTAAACAAGTTAGCCAAAACCAAATATTTGCACCAATTTCTACGATTTTTAGGGAAACTCTGAAACACAGCATAAGGAACACCTTGACCGAAAACCCTTCAACCAAAATGGCAAGCAACCAAACCAGTCCAAAAGCTTTTAAACACAAGCTCAGCATAAAAAGAACCATCTCTAGTACTCCACTACGCTTTCCATTAAAAGACTTCAATAATTACTATCTACTTCCTGAGAAGCCCCAACACAAATAAATCAGAAACTTCACAACAAATTCTTCCTCTAGTTACCAATCCCAACACTTTTAATTAGGGTTTAAGGAGCTTATCGAAAAAGGCACCTAACCAAAACTATATTGACATGACCCTCACGGGTCACCGAATCATAATACATCTTATTCCAAGTTGGAAACATAGTATTTCAATAAATCTTTCAGCAAGGTCAGCATATAAATTTCATGCCACCTATATATTCATGTCTCGACAACCGAACCTTATTCAGTTTAACAACGACTTCAACATGTAAATATTATCTCTACAAGACAAAGTTCATAACTAGGATTCCAAGGCATACATTCAATAAGGATGAAATTGTACATCATGTTAATTATCCAAAGCTCACTCCATCGCAACATGTTAAAATTTTCCTCTATTTTAACCATGGTTTTCCAACGAATAATCTAAACAGTTACAACAACTACTTAGTCATCAATAACAACAAGTGGGCATAATCATCAACCAACAACATTACTTTTAGCTACCCTATACATAGGTGATAAATAAATTACCACCACACAACATACTCCCACTATTTAAAATAGACTGAATACTAGCTTTAACACTACCATTAACAACATCATTAACAATAAGTCTTATGTCTTCTCCTATTGATATCAATACTAGCATTGTAGCGACACAACTGCATTCTTCCAAAGATACTAGTAGTTTGCAACAACATAAATAGCAACTCTAATCAACATCCAAATTAAAGTCACTAGTCAACACGATTAAATTTCTCTATTAATCCATTAGATTAGAACATCTTTAACAACCAAAGAAAGTTTCTTTTACAATAACAGCAGTCTACATCATCTTAATGTTTTAACTATGCATCAAAGTTTAAACTTTTAACATTAACAAGGATCATAAGCACTTTTAAAGCAAGGCAACAGATTCTAAGCATGTACATTAACACATTTAATCATTCTCGCTAAGAGTAAACTGCAACACTAGTAGTCTATTTATTCTCAAGCTAGAGATATTAATCACATTGAATTGATTCAACTCAAAATTTAACTTAGCAACACATCAATCCATAAACCACATTGTTACCTACTACATAACATGCTAAACATCAATTCTTACTAGGGACAAACGATTTCGATCAAAAGACTACTTTGTTTACATTTTAGTTTTAAAACTCATCCCAAATTCATAAGGAAAATTTGACTCTCAAAATTGCGATGAGACAAACCCAAACTTGGTCATGCAAAGGAATTCTCCAAAACACTTTTTAAATCTCAAAGACTCCTACTGGAGGGAACCAATCGATCAAATATACCTTTGTAAATAAATCCTAACTCCAAACTTTCACAAAATAGGAAGGGTTCTTCAAAGATGATTTTCTTAAACCAGCAAAATAACGAATCAAACACCACTTACTTCTACAAAGACACAGAACTTTAGCCCTGACAGCCAGGTCTGGCATAACTCCGCAATAACTCCGTTAACCTCGGAGAAAGACAAACACAGGGATAAATTTGAATGCTTCTTCCCCATAAAGCCATCAACAAACTAATCATTAAAACTGGAAAGGCGCCCAAAAGAAGCGCAACACTAGACTCCTCTTCTTCGTCTTCAACCAAGTAAGACAAAACCACACACCGCATACGGAACAATCCGCGAAAACCGAACATTTTTCATTTGATTCAAATCAACTAAAGCCAAGAAAAGCAACGAAAATCGACCGTCAGAACGGCAAAGAACATACGAAGGAATCCACCACCAAACTCTTCTATTTGACTCCAGTCAACTACCCGATCTACAACAGAGAGGGTAAGCACTCTTCTCCTACAGGGGTTAATAGTTCTTCGGTGATGGCGCTAACCGGCCACACCGTCAAACCTCGCCCTTACTATGAACAAAAAAGAGGTGACCGAAACCCTTCGGTACCACAATTCCACTCTATCACAACAACAAGAGCAATTCAGTCATTTATCTCATAGACATAGCAACATGCTTTATCAAAGGAAGCATTCAACATCATAGCTTAAATACAACATTTAAGCATAAAGAAACGATACCCATACCCTTTCCTACTGTGCATCCATGTGTGTCAAATTTTAAATTAGTTATACCACTTTTGCAAGTTTTAATGTTGCTATCCTATAACAAAGTTTTAGTTAAGACCTAAGCCATGTTTCTAAGTTATTCCACATCACATTTTAGTTGTACCCTATAGCATGATACTAAAAATTCTCATTCCAAGGACCTACAACCTGGCTCTGATACCAACTGTAACACCCCGGCATTTAATATGCCCGAATGCTACCAAACATAAGCTAAACAACATCTAAATACCACATTTAAACATAAATTCCAGCAAAGGTACATATGCTAAAAACCGATATTTCGGCAGCATCTCCTTTGTTTTTCCATGAATTAACACAATATCAATATCATGGCAAGATATATCATAGCACACGACATCTAAAACATCAACATAAATGGATATATCATCAAATTATGCCAATAATACCACGCTCAACCACTTCATAAACTAAAACGAAGCAAATAAGGAATCACTAGGATGCTAAATTAAACCATACATTAAGTTTAAGGCACAACTCTTAATATCATGTCTCCAAGTGATTAATTATGGACTATGATGGTGGAGCTACGTGTAGAAGTGTAGCTAGACCCCTTTTCCCGCATGCCGATCTCAAAGTACCTAAAAACAACATAAAACACAAGCGTGAGTTCGAAAACTCAGCAAGCATATTGTAATGGACAACAAGATCATTTACAAGACAATAATACCTTACATCACATATAACATCTCATACTTGAGCACATAACAACATCATCATCATTAAATATGTATTGCAATGCAATGCAATGCAATGTTATGCTCATATCTCCTTGGAAACTCATACCGGTATGGTTGAGTACACACCCGTCGGTGTGCACCCTTTTCCCCCCTTCCATCCCGAAGATGGAGGGTGCCTACTCCTCGCTTCCATTCACCACGTGGATGGAATCACGATGTTGGTCTTACTCAATGGCGTTCCGGACTAGTCATAACTTTCTCACCGACCTTGCCGGACTAGTTATGACTTTCTCACCGCCCTCGCCCTATCTCATGTCATGCATGCAACTATGCCAATTATCATATTTCACATGTACATAAACATATGGCATCTCATCATGACAAATATTACACATGGCATCGAATCATGATAAGTATGGACACATAGCATCATATCATGATAATCATACTCAATATATCATTGGAAAACAGCAAGCAAGGCAAGTGATCATAGCAAGTATTCAATCTTTCATCCAATATCAACAAGCAACCTACAATCCGCTATACATTACAACACACTTGCCTCAACCGCGGGCGACGGATTGGCGGGAAGTAGAGGGCACTCCCGGTGTCACACCACCTGCACATAGGCATCACACACTCACAATCATGCCCACAAAACAGTACACAAACCCCCATCTAACCCGACATTGCCCACTACTCGCAAAACCTAAAAACAGAGGTTCTGTCCCGTCGGGACAGCAGCCTTGCAAAAGGCATAACTTGAGTTCTGGGACTCCGAATGAATTAAACGAGTACACCCTCGTCTAGCTTAGGAAATTTCCCAACTTTCTCTAGGTATATGGAAAGTCTGATTCGGCCTCTAAAGTTGTTTAATCTACAGATTACCGAGATCTGTTCCAATCGCGTCACAGATTTTAATACGCTTGGTAAAACGGCCATAACTTTCAAACGGCTGATCGGATTTTAACGTTCTTTATGTCCACGGAAAGATAATTAAATTATCTACAACTTCTTTTAAGTACGTATGGACATATTCGGATTCTAAACTCGAACCCTAGCCCGACTGCTCAATCTGCCCGAAAACAGAAACGTGGCAACGTCTAGATCTAACCCAAAGAACTCTAACCCAGCACACCAATTGATCTAAAAACTTCATAAACACCCTAAGAACAGTACCTAGATCAAACCCAAGGATCCCCATGATCATACCTTTGCCCAACGAACGAATCTCCAATAGATCTCCTCGCGGATCGCTCCTCGCTCCACGCTCCTCGCTCCTCGCTCCTCGCTCCACGCTCCTCGCTCCAACGGATGGATCCACAAGGTGCAGAGGTGTGGAGACCACCCTAGGGCAGCAAGGGGGGGGAGGAGAGGTGGTGGAGAGGTGGGGAGCAATGGGGCAAAGGGGGAGGTGGAGGCGCACAAGAGGGAGAGGGAGAGGGGAAGGTGGGGGTGGCGGCTAGGGCTTGGAGGGAGAGGTGGGGGCGCCCAAGGGCAGGGGGAGCACGCCCAAAAGGCTGGTGGGGAGCCCTTTTATCAGCCCCCACACCCAATCCTAGTCCGTTACGGAGACCTACTCCATCCCACCAAAGCCCACCAAGGCCCAAACTCCCCCGGGAAGGCCCAAAACCCCGGAAACGGCCCGGAAACGCCCCAGAAAAGCTATTAACCTCCATATCCTATAGTTTTAACCTTAATTCCACATCTCATAATGTTATTAACCTTATCATGCACGTTAAATAAGGTTACGACACTCCGTGGTGTCACAACGCTACAAAAGGCCCAAAAACGCGAGTAAACCTCAAGCCGAAAGGTTTTATTCTCTAATTTCACCTTCTATAATGTCACACCAAACCGTAGTGTCACAATGACTTTCTCACCGTCCTGGCCAGTCCTCATGCCATGAATGCATAAATGCCATAAACATGAATAACTTGCATATAAACTCATCATATTCATCTTATGCAATATCATGGTCACATTCATAACAATAGAGACATTCACATGCCTTTTTTTTCCTTCTTTCATGGATACTCACATATCCTACACATACAAGTGATGCCAACATAGCAAATCATGCAATAGCAATTTATAGAGTAAGTTAACACGGCACTCAATTATCATTCCGAAACACAACAATCGATGCACTTGCCCCAAGTCAAACATGACAATCCAACATCTATCATCTTATAACATGCAAGAATCAAACATGGCAACTCAACATCTATCCATCATATAACATGCAAGAATCCAACATGGCAATTCAACATAGCACATGGACACAACCATCCCAATACACTTGCCTTCAACCGCGGGCGACGGATTAGCGAGAGGTTGAGGGCACTCCTGGGGTCACACCACCTGCACATAGGTACCACACACTTAAAACTTGCCCACAAAATAGTACAAGATCGAACCTCTAACCCGACTCCGCAAACTACCCCTCAAACCCGAAAACATAGAATCTGTCCCAACGGGACAGCGGGCTTCCAACTAGCATAACTTGAGTTCTAAGACCCTAAATTAAGTAAACGAGTACATTTTCTCGAATCTTAGGAAATTTCCTAGTTTTTTCTAAGTACTGGGAAAAACTGATTCGGCCTCTAAAATGGCCTAATCTACAGATCAACACGATATGTCCCAATCACGTCACAGTTTTGAACACGTTCGGTAAAACAGACATAAGTTTCAAACGTCTAGACGAAATTTAACGTTCTTGGTGTCCAATTAAAGGTAATTCAGTCACCTACAACTTTCTCAATAGGCGGACGACCAAATTCCGACTCTAAAATTGCGAAAACTCAAACCCTAGGTCGGCCGCCCAATCTGTCCGTGACAGAACGTGGGACAATCATAGCAAACTCCCTAATCTCATCTAGGGGCAGCACCTAAACATGGATATAAAGCATCAAAAACACAACTAGCACAGCGCCTAATCCACCCCCAAGTTTCTTCCATCACCATACCTTAGCCCGACGAACGACGAACAGACGAAAACTCCTCCCGGTCGCCTGATCTCCTTCCACGCGCCAATCCCGCCAGATCCTCTCGTTGTGGAGCTTCCCAACAGAGAGATAAATGGAGGGGGAGGGTGTGGCAGCAAGGATAGGGTGGTTCCTAGCTAGGGCCGGCTAGGAGGTGGAGGGGAGGCGCAAGGGAGGAAGGGGGCAAAGGGGATGGCGGCTAGGAGGGGGAGGAAGTGGGGGAAGGGGGGTGGCGCCCAAGGGGTGGGGGAGGCTAGGGTTTGCTGCCCAAGCACCCCCCTCTTGGGCCCAAACTAGCCCACTTAGGCCCAAACCATCCCACCGAAAGCCCAATTTCAAACCCCCAAGGCTCACAATTCCCCCGGAGAAGCCCGAACACCCTGAAGGGCCCCAAAAAAACATGAAATAACTCATACCGTAATGCCACATTCTATAAAGTCACATTCTATAATGTCACTTTCCATGATGTCACATTCTGGGGTGTCATATGCGCTTTAATAGCCACTTCATTTTATAAGCTGATTGATGTGTTCCACATATTCCCCCATGCACTTCTCCCATTACTGATTTTGCTTCCTCCGTCCCAAGACATTTCAATAACAAACCTTCTAAAGTATGATAATAGAGTGTATCATCAAGCACGACATACTTTAGATCTTGTCTCTTAATCTTCTCACCTGTTAGTTTTGAGGGATCGACCAAATCAACTGTGCTAGCACACATGACCATTTTTTTCTGTTGACTCACAATCTTCTAATCAACCAAATGCCTTATACCTCGATGCTTGCTTTGCCAATGAATTGACCGTGTCATTTTGCTCATGGGGAATATGATAGATTGAAAAAGAACTAAATAAGCTAATTATATTATGGCATTGCTCTAAGTATTTGACCAAATTTTCATCATAGCAGTTGTGCTCCCCTTTTATTTGCTGAACTACAAGCATGGAATCACCATTGTGACACTACGGAATGGTGTGACATTATTTAATGTGAATGTTGAGGTCAAAAACTTTATGAAATATGGTATTGGAGGTTAAAACCATATGGTAGGCGGTTTAATAGCGTTTCCGGGCCGTTTCCGGGAGTTAGGGCCTTCCCGGGGAGTTTTGGGCCCAGGGGAAAAGGGTCGTGGGCTTTGGTGGGATGGAGTTTGAGTTCATTTAGGACTAGGAGTCATGTGAGGGCTGGTAAATAGGGCCTCCCCCTTGCCCTCCTTGCGCCCCCTCCCCACTTGTGCGCCCCCACCTCCCCCTCCATGCCCTAGCCGCCACCCCCACCTCCCCCTCTCCCTTGCGCCCCCTTTGCCCCCTTTGCTCCCCACCTCTCCTCCACCCCTTGCTGCCCTAGGGTAGCCTCTCCTCCCCTGCGCCTCGGAGATCCGTCCATTGGAGCGAGGAGCGAGGAGCGAGGAGCAATCCGGGAGGAGATCTATTGGGTGTTCGTGCGTCGGGCGAAGGTATGGCCATGGGACTCCTTGGGGTTGGGCTAGGTACTATTATAAGGATCATTATCATGTTTTTAGATCAATTGGTGGTGCTGGAATTGAGTAGATTGGATTAGATCTAGAAGTTGCCACGTTCTCTGTTTCGGGCAGCATGAGCAGTCGACCTAGGGTTTGGTTTTTCACCAATTTAGAGTCGGAATTTGGTCGTACGGCTGTTGAAGAAGTTGTAGGTAATTTCAATACCTTTCAATGGGTATAAAGAACTTTAAATTCCGCCCAGCCGTTTGAAAGTTATGCTTGTTTTACCGAGCGTATTAAAATCTGTGACGTGATTGGAACAGATCACGGTATTTTGTAGATTAAACAACTTTAGAGTCCGAATCAGTCTTTCCCTATACTTAGAAAAAGTTGGGAAATTTCCTAAGCTACGCGAGGATGTACTTGTTTAATTGATTCGGAGTCCCAGAACTCAAGTTATGCCTTTTAGAAGGCTCCCGACAGGACAGAACCTCTGTTTTTGGGTTTTGCGAGTAGTTGGCAATGTCGGGGTAGATGAGGGTTTGTGTACTGTTTTGTGGACATGATTGTGAGTGTGTGGTACCTATGTGCAGGTGGTGCGACCCCGGGAGTGCCTTCTATTTCCCGCCAATCCGTTGCCCGTGGTTGAGGCAAGTGTATTGTAATGGATAACGGTTTGTAGGTTGCTAGTTGAGACTAGATGAACTTGATTATATGATATGATCACTTGCCATGCTTTAATGATTGCCTATGATATGATGAGTATGCTATGATGCCATGTGTTAATGTACAAGTTAATTATGATGTTGGCATATTTGCATACATGGCATGTTACATGGCCCGGGCGGTGAGAAAGTCATAACTAATCCGGGGAAGGTCGGTGAGAAAGTTATGACTATTCTGGAGAGCCAATGAGTAAGTCCTACATGGTGATTCCATTCACCGCGGTGAACGGAAGCGAGGAGTAGGCACCCTCCATCTTCGGGATGGAAGGGAGGAGAGGGTGCATACCGACGGGTGTGCACTCAACCATACCGGTATGAGTTTCCAAGGAGATATGAGCATCGCATCGCATCGCATTGCATACATAATGATGATGATAACGATATGTGATCATGAATGAGATGGTTTACATGATGTGAGATATTATTGCTATGTAATTGTTATTGTTGTACCATTGCAATATGCTTGCTGAGTTTTGTACTCACGCTTGTGTTTTCTTGTTGTTTTAGGTACCATGAGACCGGCATGCGGGGAAGGGAAATAGTCACACTTCTGCACGTAGCTTCACTCATTTGATTCCACAAATCATTCCATTAGTTTTTGATAATAAACTGCGTGTGATGATTATTGCTTTAAGGTTTGGCTTTGCTATATGAGAGTCTTATTGTTCGTTTGACTCTTGGAGACATTAAATGCTTGAAAGTAGACTTATATTGTCGTTAAGTCTTTAATTATTGCTGTTTTAGCTGTCTCTCATATTGCCTTATATTGCTATACTGTTGTTTCTCCTTCAAATCATGTTAAAACAAAGGAGATGCTGCCGAAATCTCGGTTTTTAGCATGTGCGCCTTTGCTGGAATTTATGTTTAATTGTGGTAGTTAGATGTTGTTTAGCTTATGTTTGGTAGCATTCAGGCATATTAAATGCCGGGGTGTTACAACCATAGACCTCCTTAGAGTTGACACCAATATTGTCGAGTAGCTGTAGGCCTTTGAGTAACGCTTCATGCTCGGCTTGATTATATGAACACTTGTAATTGAGCCTGAATGCAAACTTAAAACTAAAGCCCTTTGGGGATATTAACATTATGTCGATGCCAACACCTCTACATACTGACCCATCAAAATATAAATGCCACGGTGCTATGGTCACTAAATTTATAATGGAATCAACTCTTTGCTCTGTTATAAAATTAGCTATCACTTGTCCTTTGATAGCTTTAGGTGATTCATACATCAGGTCGAACTCAATAAGCCTATATGGCCATTTTTCAAGTCTACCTTTCAGAATTGGGGCTGACAGCATGTACTTGATTATATTGGCTTTTCAAATGACTTTACAAGTTCATGCCAATATATGTCTCAATTTAGTATAGGAATAATATAAAGACAAACAAAGCTTTTTAATGGGAGTGTACATGGTCTCAGCATCAATTAACCATCGACTTAAATATAAAATCACCTGCTCCTTCCCATTGATCTCCTACACCAAAACTTCCCTGATTGTCGCCTCCTCTGCCGATATGTTCAATTTGAATGGTACACCCTTCTATGGTGCAGCTAAGACTAGAGGTTTGACAAATATTCCTTAATATCTTCAAAGGTTCTTTGTTGATCAGCTCCCCATATAAACTCTTGGTTCTCTCTTAATTTCAGCAGTGTGGTAAAGGCGTCAATCCAATGTGACAAGTTAGATATAAACCTCTTTAAATAATCAACTTTTGAGGATCCTTCTTGCAAATTGGTTGACTTGTATTGGCTATACCTTTGACCCATTCTTGGTTAACTTCGGCTTCTCTTTCTTGCACCATAAACCCTAAGAACTTTCCAACCGATACTCCAAAAGCACACTTGTATGGATTCATCTCAAACCCCGTGTCCTCGTCCTTTTGAAGACACCCTCCAAGTCGGCTAGATATTGGTAATCTTCTCTGGATTTCACAACAACATCATGAATATAGATTTCTACACTATGGCAATTCATGAAAAATTAAATTTATGGCATGCTGATATGTAGCACTGGCACTTTTAAGCCAAACGTCATCACAACCCATTCAAACAACCCTAAAGCACTAGGGCACCTAAAAGCCATTTTATGGACATCGACTTCAGCCATGAATATTTGATTATAACCAGTATTGTCGTCAAGAAAACTTATTATCTTGTTTCTAGATGCATCATCGATAAGCATATTGGCTATAGGCATCGGATATTCATCCTTATGTGCAGCTTTGTTTAAATCTCTAAAGTCCACATACTCTAAGTTTGCCATTTTTCTTGACCACAAGAATGATATTAGAAACTCACTTAGCATATTGGCAAGGCCAGATAATTTTGCTTCTAATAATCGCTCAATTTATTCTTTTATTTTATCATACATGGCCAGATTAAATCATCTAGGAGATTGTTTAAATGGCCTATAGCCTGATTTTATCGGTAATCGATGTTCAATGAATTGTTAGCTTAAACCAAGCATTTCATGGTATTCCTAAGAAAAACAGTCTTTACAATCCTTTAACAGTTTGACTAACTTTTCTTTATAATCACTTGTTAACTTTGAACTAATAAAAGTTGGTCTTTTCTTAACACCATTGTCTATATCGACTTCTTCTAGCAGATCCAAAGACATGAAACCTTGACCGAATCTATTAGCGTCTTCAAAGTCTTCGATGCTTCATGGCTATCTAGTTTTAACCGATAGTTTCTTATTAGGTCTTCTAGAACTTCTACTACCGATTTGGATTCCATCAACGTAATATATCATTAGTTCGATCAAAAGTGCTCAGCCTTACATTAATCGGGATAAGACCTGTTTGGCTAATGCAAATAAAGTCAAAATCCTCAAGTGTCTTGCCCGATATGCACTCAACTCCATCATGCTGCCAATTTGCGTCTGAACTGGCCATAGCGATATGAGCCGATGTGTCAGCTTGAATCACTTCGATCTCATCCCCATTTCACTGTATCAATTTTTTATGCATAGTCGATGAGATACAGCAATTGGCATGGATCCAATCTTGCCCTAGAAGCACACTGTAACTTCCTTTAGCATCCACAACAAAGAAAGCGGTCATCAATGTTTTGCTGCTAATTGTAAGTTTTGTCGCTATGACCCCTTTTGCCTCAATGGGATACAACAATTGGCATGGATCCAATCTTGCCCTAGAAGCGCACTGTAACTTCCTTTAGCGTCCACAACAAAGAAAGCGGTCGGCAATGTTTTGCTGTTGATTGTAAGTTCTGTCACCATGACCCATTTTGCCTAAGTGGGATCCCCAATGAAATCATTCAAAGCCATATTAGTTTTGATAAGATCTTCATCAGACTTACCCAGCTTTTTACAAGTAGAGTAGGGCATCAAATTGACAATCGCTCCTCCGTCTACTAGCATTCTCGGGATTGGCTTACCATTAATATGTACTTTTAGGTACAATGGTCTTAGATGCCGATGATCATCTTGTAGTTTCTCGAAAATAGCATCCAGTGATAAAAACATAATTGTGCAAATGTTTCTTTAGCTGATGCAGTGCATACCTTGAATTCTACAGTCAACGTGAACACCATATTAATGTCGATCAACGGTGAAGAATCATTGCAGATGATGGGGGAGTCTAAGTCATCGGCTAAATTGAATTCATCCCGAACGACTTCTTTCTTCCTCCATTCCTTTTTAGAGAAACTGATCCGACGAACCAAATTGAAATCTTCATCCTGTCACTTTTCTTGCTTGGCTTCCCTTAGTTCTTGGGTCCTTAGGCACTAAAGACACCTTCTCTGCGACTTGCTTAACCCATGTGGACACCACCAATGTTTAGGTTTGATCGGCTTTCTTACTTTACCAGCCAGATGCATATTAGTTGAGCTAGACTTTTCCTGACCCACTTGGCTTTGTTTCTCAATCGGTCTAGAGATTTTCTCGTGAATCGATTATTTACTAGGCCTTCATGGATCATTTTGCATCAGCTCAGAGTCTCTATCCTTAGCCGATTGTTGATGCTAATTCGTCTACTCGGGTAATGTTGCATAGGACATATATACGGTGATGGCAAAGCTAATCCTCTCTCCTGGCAAAACTACTAGAAAGGGCAACATCGATGAGCTCTCTCAGCACCACTTGGTTGATATGAACTCATCGGCCTACGTGGAGGACTTCTTCTCATACTTTGACAATAAATATAGGCTTCCGTTTTTGTATCAGCCTTCGTGGCGGCAATGATTTTTTAGCCTTACCACTTGCCGACCTGTAGCTCGCCCTTTGGCTTGACGGTTCTCGAGTTATTCCCTTCACGGTCAGCTTCAATATGAATAGAGCTGAGGTCGGCTTCAATAGGAATAGAGCCGAGGTCGGCTTCAATCTGAATAGAGCCGATTGTGATCTTTAACATGTCTTTACCGTCAACATCAACTTTCAGATCAACTTTTCTTACCACCTTAGCCGATGATGATAATAGCATCCTGTCAGATTGATCATCTTTCATCGGCTCTTTCCCTTTTGTAGAGTAGTTGACCATGTTGACAGGGAAAGGGTTAACGTCTAACTGCATTGTCGGCTCATCCGCAAATTTCAATTGACCATACTCTATAGCCAACTATATTTGTTAACAGAAAATATTACAATCGTTATTATTATGAGAAAAAGAGTGATGCCATTTGCAATACCTTCGCTTTTTAATTTCTTCAACTGATGGCAACACATGACCTTCAGGCAATCATATTATCTTCTCTTGTAACAGTAAATCAAAAATAAAATCGCATTTAGTCACGTCAAAAGCATATTTTACTTCTGACTTGATTTTAGTCAGCTTAAGCCACGAACAAATTAAAGACTTCGTGTTTCCCTTAACCTTCTGTCGGGACCCAAATTTGCAAATTCGGACCCTCTGTGTATTCAGCACTAGTCCAGGATCACGCTAGTGCACACAGTCTCAACATTGGTAAATATCACAATCATACTCAACGAAATATTAAAGTACTTTAATTAGTTAACCAAACTGGTTGCTCGACCTTAAAGTCAAGTTACAAATATACGCCTCGCAGGGTGAAAGACTTATTAAAAGAGAAATAACTGCAGCGGAATAAAATAGACTTCGTGGCGCCATCCAGTATACCACAGGCAACTGACTGGGCTCGCTCCCTAGATAGATGGTTCCTCCTGATATTCCTCCTCCAAAGCTGGCGTCACTTCTCCTTCAACTGGTGTTGTATTGTGGCAAGGGTGAGTACTTGGTACTCAGCAAGTCATGCACATAATGCAACTACTATACTACATGCATGGCTTAATAAAAAGGAATGGCTCATGGTGTATTTGCAGTAAAACAGCATTTGACAAGTAGCGTAAGTAGATTCAAAAGCAGTAAAAACAAGCTTAACATCAATAACTTTTCAGGAGTTAAATAAACATCTTTCCCATTCCTAGCCCACATTTCCATCAACATCATCATTAAACCCAACCAAACTTTTCAAGTCCAAGTCGTTTTCAGGAGAGTCTAACCCTTGAATGTAATCCCCGAGCAAAGTCCAATGCCGTGGACACGGTTATTCGAATAGATTTTACACTCTGCAGAGTTTATGCACTTTACCCACAAGATACAGCCAAACACCACAAAGGCGATTGATTGTAACAAAGCCTTTCGGCAACTACTAACTACGCAAGTGAACCTTTCCGGTTTTTGCCATACACCATCCCTTCCCTTAACAGAGTCGAAGTATGGGATCGACATACCGTTGGACGGGTACCATGTCGTAGCCTTGGTACGCTCCCCATTCAAGCTACACAAAAGGTGTAGTTGACACCCGAGGTATCACATGCAAGTTATTAGTAACTTACTCAACTAGGACCGTCCCACTCCGGTCATGTGGTTGCACGATTGACTCAGTTCAAAGGCTCGCAAGGTTAAGTCCTTAAGGTGACCAGGGCAAGACTACCCGAAGAACCAAATCATCCTTCCCGATGCTACATCTGGCCCACCCGATCATTCTTGCCACATGCCCCGGTCGAAAACTATTTATCAAACCCCCAGTTGATTACCATGCACCACGTGCCATCAACATCATCATCAATAACACATGATACTTTCTCAAAAACACGTTCCATATCTCATTAGGTCAATGTTAACATGTAATTGTCAAAATCATATCATGTACACGTGGCAGGTCTAAGCATTATACTACAACGGTCTAAATACCCATGTTGGCAATTTAATAATATCCAACTAAACAACCCACAACTAGTGTGACAAGGGGTCATGGCACATAATTAAATAACCAAGGAGTCATAATGCAAAGTTGGCATTTAACTAATTTCCCAAAATTTAATTAAAGCATTTTCTAATTGAACTAGCATGCAATAATTTAAATCAAATTAATTTCAAAATGGGATCAACATGGTCAAAGCACAACTTGCCTTCAAAGAGTACTTGTTCTTGGTCTTGAGCTGGCTCCTGGGTCAACACTTCACCTTCGAAGCCTTCGGGCACTTCAACATCTACTCTTAACGTGTGTAAATAGCAATAAATAAATAAAACAGTATACAAAAGTGTTCAAAAGTTCAAATAAAGTTTATAAACAGAGAGAGCACATTTTTATAAATTTTTAGAAACTGGAATCGTCCGGATCGGAGTTAAAATGCAAAAGTTATAATTGTTTAAAGTTTAAAGAATCTATTAATTAAATATAAACAGAGATATTTTCATATTCAAAAATTAATTAAAATTCATATTTGAGTAGATCTAAATTTTATAAAAATTTAGAAATTGGAATCGTTCAAATCGGAGTTAAAACGCAAAAGTTATAAGCGTTTGAAGTTTGAAATTCAAATAAATCAATAAACCGAATTAATCCATTTATTTTTCTATTGAAAATTCCATTTATTGCGTCAGCACGACACGTGGACCAATCAGCAGCCTCCACGCCGCCACGTCAAGTTAGAAGTATTTGGGAAGCTTATCCACTTCAAAAGATAGTTAAGAATTGAGTAATGATAAGGTTAAGGCTTAAAATTGTTGGTCCGCTGTTGGTTTATTTTCTTTTCATTTATTTAATTTCTGTTTATTTCAAATTTCCGTTTGTTGAGGATGTTACTAATCTGTTTCCCTTCGTAATTTTAGATGTCTGGACGTTGGGAACCCTGCTACTTCACGTCTGCGATTCTAGAGGGCTCAGTTCAGGCTTCCCTCTGGGAGATGATGCAACGTGCTGGCTTTCCTGAGCCGCCAGGGTAGTTAATCTCACGTGCTGGACTTAGTCCCGCTTCCTCCCTGTATGTGGCTGAAGTTTCTATTCGCGGACGCCACGCAGGAGAGCAAACCCGTCAGTATCATGGTACAGCGCCAAGTCCTCTTGCAGCTCTACTCGATGGAGCATATATTGCAATTCTGAGGCTTCGCTTTGATGTACCGGAAATGGCTCAGTTGTATCTTGTTTGTCCCTCTCGTGAGCCGGATAGCCAAGAGAACTCAGATGTGCCATTATCCACCGCCGGATCCTGTGCAGATTTGGCAGATCGGGCTAGTGAGATCCCTTGATCGATATCTCGCTTCGTCTCCGTGAAGAATCAAGTTGCTTGCTCGACGCCGTATCTCCGAAAGTTAGAGAGTAACATGGCGCCCTTGGTTAGCTATGGTTTCTTTACTACTGGGATGATCTATGGGGAGAATGATGATCTCGAGCCTGCTGAGGAGTTACCCCGTCCTTATGGATCTTACCGTCGGGTCTCTCGCAGTGCCAGGATGTCTGTTCGTGGTAGCAGCCGTCGGTGTTTTGGCTGTGCGCCCTAGTGCTTCTGCGACTGCCATGCCAGGACGTAACCTGCTGTTTGGTGGACGCGAGTACGAGTTGATGTTCCCCGTAGAGTCAACTGCTTCTTCTGTAACCCCAGGCACCTCAGATGTCCGTGCTGTGAACGGTGGCCGTGTCTAGGACTTGATCCCTATCCTAATAGGTAGTAGGATCTACAGGTCGCTTTTGTTGTAATTACGAGCTGGTGGAAGAAACCTTTTGTTGTATTTACTCTCGTGGAACTGGTGGTAGTTGATGTTGGTGGTATTGTAAATAACCCCCTGTAGCGCGAAGAGACGTGCTAAGTTATCATTTGTAAATCTATCGCCCTGCAATCCTTTCACTGTGATGCATGCTTTAAATCTTGTATTGCTATGTGATGGATTGTGCTTGAGTTTCGCAACTGTTATTCAAAATCCCCACGTTCTTCGATGGGCTCTTGTGGTACTTGTCTCTAAGTCTTTATGTCAACAGGATGCCGCCGAAGAGACGTGTTGATCGTTCGGTGATGGCCCGGGGTGTTGCTCAAAATAGTCAAGAACCAGCTGTGGCAATACCGAATCCGGAGCGTCAAGATCCACCTTTGGCTAGATCCCGTAGCCAAGGATCTCATCACTCTAATGAGCCAGTAGGTAATCGGGAGGCATCGCTTAGTCATCACGATGCCCAAAGTGAAGAGTTACCTCCACCTCCGTCAATGGCCCAAGTTCTTGTCATGCAGACCCGTTGGTTGGAACGGTTGGTGCAGAATTTCGAGAACCTTGGTGCCGCTGCTTATGGTGGTTTGGCAGCAATGCAACCCCAATCGAGGTTGGCCGAGTTCCAGCGAACTCGCCCGCCAAACTTCTCATCTGCGATCGATCCTCTGGATGCAGACGATTGGCTTCGCGATGTTGAAGATAAACTTGACCTCGTGAGGTGTACTGAAGAGGAGAAGGTTCAGTATGCTGCTCACTATCTCCAAGGCGCAGCAGCAGCTTGGTGGGGTAGTGTTAAGGCAATTTGTCCACCTGGTTAGGTCATGACTTGGGAGGAATTTAAAGGAGCCTTTCGTGCAGTGCACATTCCTACTAGTCTGATGGAGATAAAGAAACGAGAGTTCTATGATCTTCGTCAGGGGTCTATGTCAGTGATGGACTATCTGCATAAGTTCAATTATCTGGTTCGATATGTAGCAGATGAGGTCCCGAGTGAAGCTCGAAAAGTCTCCTTGTTTCGTCAACATCTCAATGAGGAGATTCGTCATTCGCTCGCACCACTTGACATCCCCAATATGCAAGTGCTTGTGGACAATGCGATTTGTGTTGAGGCCAGCGGCAAGGAAGTTTTGGAGAGCCGGAAGCGTAAGTGGATGGCTCGGAAATTTGCCGGTGCCGTGACTTGAGACCGCTGCTCGGGCAAACCGCCAGCTCGATCCATGGAATCGCCGCCTCCACGATCTCAGATGAACTTTCCCCAACCTGTTCGCTGCGGCTCAACCTTCTCGCCGCGGAGGACAGATTCGTGGAGGGCGTGACAGATGGCCGCACTCACCGCTATGCTTGCGGTGAAAAGGGACATATCTCTACCGCTTGTCCGAGCAAACGTCCCGTTGCTGCTCGACCTCAAGTTCCAAGCGGTCCGATTCGCCCGCAAGGTTCTCAGAATCGCGTGGTGGACACCTGGGAGGGCGTTCTTGCCAAAAAGTAGCCCCGAGTCAAGCCCGTGGTCGACTTAACCTAGTGACTGCGAAGGAGGCCAGTAATGCTCCAGATGTGGTAGTTGGTATGTTTTCCATACACTCAGTACCCACTTTGGTTTTATTTGATTCGGGCGCTTCGCATTCTTTCATTTCTTCAAAGTTTGTTTTGGAACATAAGGTTAAGACTAACAGATTGCGAAATCCAATGTTAGTCTATTCTCCTGGTTCAGTTATGCGAGCTGAGCGCATATGTCTTAGAGTACCCATAGTGATCAATGAAGTTCTATTTTTGGGAGATCTGATTCAGATAGATACCCCTGGACTCAATGTTATCCTTGGGATGGATTGGTTATCTCAAAATCAAGGACATATTGATTGCGCAAATCATTCCATTTCTCTAGTAAATTCGGATGGAATCCAGACTAAGTATTACTCCAGACGATCAAATGTGCTTAAGACTTCTTTCCATTCGCTTTACAGGCCGAATTAGATCAAGTACCAGTGGTCTGTGAGTATCCTGATGTGTTTCCTGAAGAATTACCGGGATTGCCCCCAGATCGGGATATGGAGTTTGTTATTGACTTGCTGCCAGGAACAGCACCATTATCCAAACGTCCGTATCGGATGCCCTCTGATGAGTTGTTGGAGTTGAAGAAGCAACTCAAGGAGCATTTAGCTAAGGGTTTTGTTCGCCCTAGTTCGTCTCCATGGGGTAGTCCAGTGCTCTTCGTCAAGAAGAAAGATGGTAATTTACGCATGTGCGTGGACTATCAATCCTTAAACGAAGTCACTATCAAAAATAAGTATCCTCTTCCTCGGATTGATGATTTGTTTGATCAATTAAGTGGAGCTCGAGTCTTTTCTAAGATTGACTTGAGACTGGGGTACTTTCAACTCAAAATTCGACCAGAAGATATCCAGCAGACTGCGTTTACTACTCGTTACGGTTTGTACGAGTATACAGTAGTTTCTTTTGGAGTCACCAATGCACCAGCCACATTCATGAATCTCATGAATAAGGTATTCATGGAATACCTAGATAAATTTGTGGTGGTGTTCATTGATGACATTCTTATCTATTCTCGGAGTGAACAGGAGCATGAACTCCATCTGTATGTAGTGCTTGATAAATTGCGTGAACATCAGCTGTATGCCAAGTTCAGCAAATGTGAGTTCTGGCTCAAAGAAGTTGCCTTCTTAGGCCACGTTCTCTCGGAAGGAGGTGTTGTTGTTGATCCCAGCAAGGTGAAGGATGTACTTGCCTGGGAACAGCCACGGACTGTTCCCGAAATCCGAAGTTTTCTTGGGTTAGCCGGGTACTATCGGCGATTCATTGAAAACTTTTCCAAAATTTCCAAGCCGATGACTGAGTTACTCAAGAAGGAGAAGAAGTTTGAGTGGACGTCAGCTTGTGAAGTTAGTTTCCTAGAGCTGAAGCGTAGGCTTACAACAGCTCCAATTCTTGTCTTGCCTGATGTGCACAAAAACTTTGACGTATTCTGTGATGCTTCGCGTCAAGGTCTTGGTTGTGTGCTGATGCAGGAAGGAAAAGTCGTGGCGTATGCTTCACGCCAACTGAAACCTCATGAAGCAAATTATCCGACTCATGATCTAGAATTGGCTGTTGTAATTCATGCTCTCAAGTTATGGCGACATTATCTCATCGGAAACCGAGTTGAGATATTTACCGATCATAAGAGTCTGAAATACTTTTTCACCCAACCAGATCTAAACTTGAGACAGCGCCGGTGGTTGGAGCTAATCAAGGACTACGATTTGGGAATCCATTATCATCCGGGAAAAGCTAATGTGGTAGCTGATGCCCTCGATGTAAGCTACACACTAGTAATACCTTGTCGGATGTTTGTCAATCCCAGTTACTGGAGGAGTTTCGTAAACTCAACTTGGAGATGGTAGGGAAAGGATTTGTGGCTACATTAGCCCTACAACCTACCCTTGAATCCCAAATTCAAGCTGCTCAGTTGAAAGATGAAGGAGTAGCTGAAATCAAGCGCAATTTGAAAGAAAGCGCATCATTTGAGTTTTCAGAACGAGTTGATGGTCTGATCATGCGTGGATATCAAATTTATGTCCCGAATGATCAGGAGATCAAAGAATTGATCTTGAAGGAAGCTCATGAGACTCCATTGTCAATCCACCCCGGAAGCACTAAAATGTACCAAGATATTCGAAAGAAG
Organism: Rhipidocladum racemiflorum; assembly: GCA_036346355.1. Classification (NCBI taxonomy): domain Eukaryota; kingdom Viridiplantae; phylum Streptophyta; class Magnoliopsida; order Poales; family Poaceae; genus Rhipidocladum; species Rhipidocladum racemiflorum. The sequence continues at coordinate 32,549,634 of CM070571.1, forward strand.
TTTTGGTGGCTGGGTATGAAAAGAGATATCGCTACGTACGTTGCCATTTGTGACGTGTGTCAGCGAGTTAAAGCAGAGCACCAATGACCAGCTGGAATGCTTCAACCCTTGAAGGTTCCGGAGTGGAAATGGGATGAGGTCGGAATGGACTTCATCACGGGCCTGCCAAAATCAGCTAATGGCCATGACTCTATTTGGGTAATCATCGACTGGTTAACCAAAGTCGGTGATTTCATACCGGTACGCGTTACCTACAATAGAGCTAAACTTGCAGAACTCTACCATTCCTAAAACCATTGTGTCTGACCGTGGACCCCAGTTCACTTCGCGATTCTGGAAGAATTTGCATGAACTTCTAGGGACCAAGCTGCTCTTCAAAGACAAATTACCATCCCTGCATCGATGGATGATCGAAGAACAAATCAAGTCCTAGAATACATGCTCAGAGCTTGTATTCTTTCGTATAACTCGAAGTGGGAAAAGTGTTTAGCATTTGCTGAGTTTTCCTACAATAATAGTTATCAATCAAGCCTTCAAATGTCTCCGTTTGAAGCACTGTAAGGAAGAAAATGCCAAACTCCTCTCTTCTGGTCCGAAGTCGGTGAAAGAAAGTTCTTTGGACCCACAGTGATTCAAGAAGCTGAGACGCAAGTCAGGCTAATCCGCGATCGGTTAAAAGAAGCTAAGTCTAGACAAAAGAGCTATGCTGATAATCGCCGCCGTGATCTGAGCTTCAATGTAGATGATTTTGTCTATCTTAAGGTGTCACCATTACGTGGCACGAAGCGATTTCAAGTTCGCGGAAAGTTAGCACCGAGATACGTCGGTCCATATCGCATTCTTGCAATGAAGGGTGAAGTAGCTTATCAGTTGGAGCTTCCACCTCAACTTGCGGATGTGCATGACGTATTTCATGTCTCTCAGTTGAAAAAGTGTCTTCGAGTTCCTACTGAACTCACTCCTCTGGATGCAATTGAACTTCAACCAGATCTTTCATACCGTGAATATCCAATTCGCGTTCTGGACGAAGCTGAACGACTTACTCGTAATCATGTATTTAAGATGCTTCGAGTTCAGTGGAGTAATCATACTGAAGAAGAAGCAACCTGGGAACGTGAAGATCGCCTTCGATCCGAGTTTCCATCTTTCTTTTCGGAATCCTTGTAATCTCGAGGACGAGATTATTGTAAGGGGGGTAGAGCTGTAACATCCTGAGTTTGAACTTGCCTTTTTAATGTTAATTATCCTTTGGGAGTTGTTTGGACTTCAATTTGGAGTTAATTGTTTTTGGAATTGTTCGCTCTATCTGTTTCGTTTTAGTTTTTGCTCTAAAATCTCGTTTCGTGTTGCGATTAGAATTTCTGAGCAACCGTAGTTTCCAAACCTTCTTTAGCTACCCTAGAGTCTATCCTAAAAGTTTCCGGGAAGGATTCGTGAGTTTCGGAGTTTTTGGGGGGTTTTTGGGGTTTTTCCTGCCTGGGCGGCAGTACCGCCGGCCCTGGCCGGTACTGCCGGCCGAGGGGTGCGGGCAGGGGGGCAGGGCGCCCGAGCTGACCGTTGCCCTGGCCACCTCCTTTTTCTCTAGAGGGTTCTCCTCACTCTCTCCCTCCCCCAGCTCACTCTCCCTCACTCCCTCTCACTCTCACCCTCACCCTCTAGCTCTCTCTCCCGTAGCTCTCTCTCCCATGGAGCTCTCTCCCTCTCTCTCGAGTTTTCCCTCCAGCTAAACCTCTCCCTCCGGTGTTCTTGAGCTCGAGGTGAAGCAAGCCACGGAGGAGATCGTCACTTTCCAAAACCCTAGACGAGCACTGTGGTGAGTGGAGCAAGTTTCAGTCAGATCTGTGATGACTTGAGCTTGATCTTGTATTTTTCTCCATTTCTATCAACTTTTCTTTTAGCTAAAACCCTAGAAAACCAAGTTGTAGTGCTCAACTTTTAGTTAGCTGAGTTTCTAAACCTAGGTTAGGTGCAAGAGTTCTTGTTAGCGAAAACTGATATCGTAAAACCCTAAGTAATGCGTTTTTATCGGATATATTTGGTTAAATGTCGTTTTCATAGCTTTTGGAATTAAACCTTGGAATCCTGGTTCCAAAAGCTAGGAAAAGGACACTAGAATGTATTCGACTTTGTTAAAGTCCGAGTTTCGCGAAAAGAATCGAGTTAGAATTCGATTCGGGGAGAAAGTCGGGATTTAGCATGGATTAGGACTTTAGAGTTTCTCGGATTAGGAATTAGGCCAAACGAGGTCAGAACCACGTGTGGTTTGCATAAATGGGTCCTTGTTATTTCCGAGAACCCATCCATGCAATCGCCGCGAAATTCCGAAGTCGTTTGTGCGAAAATCCTTTTTCTGGAAAATTCAGTCGACCTGTGGCCGGCACTACCGACGTGTTAAGTCCGGTATTGCCGCTCAGGCCGGCACTACCGACCCTTGTGGCCGGTACTGCCGGGCTTAGGCCGGCACTACTGCTCCCGCAACGCCAGTAGTTATTTTCCAGAAAGGTCCCCGTTTAGATTTCGTAGCCGCCGGTACTACCGACCCTCAAGGCCGGTACTGCCAACTGTAGAGCGGCACTACCGGGGTTTGTACACCGGTACTGCTGGTCTTCAGTTCAAAATTCGTTTTTCATTTAAGTTTCTTTCCCTCGTGTTCGCTTGTTGGTTGTTGTCCGCTTCTTTGAGCTTTTTGCTTTGTTCTCGTTGGATCTTAATTATTTCCTCGTTTTTCTTTTGTCGCGCTCTCGTTTAGACGTCGATGCCTCAGGAGTAGTAGGCGAGGATCCGGACTTCGACCCAGAGGACACGCAAAACCCAGAGCAAGCAGGCAAGCACCCCCTTTGAACATATTGCTCCCATAATTTCAAAAGTATTTGATGTTTTGCAAAATGATTACACATGCATATGATTATTACAAGTATTTAAATGGTGGGAATAGATAGATACCCTAATGGTTGGATGGCTTATCTTAATCTTGTTGCTACCCTAAAATCCTTGAGTAACCCTAGTTTAAGGTTAGATGCTATAATAAGTGTCGTCAGGGGTTATAAGTCTAATAGTTGCATACGCTTAGCCCGGCTTTAGACTGATTGAATAATGATCGGTGGACTCAGTCAATCAAAGATTTTTCGATACGTTATTAGGATTTCGGAAATGGTGGTTTCGGAAAAACAACAAAGGCTATGTTGGTAAAAGATGAAAAAGGAAAAGGTGTATGGTGATTTATGCCGGACGGACGATGGGAGGTCTCGTCTGTGCAATCCTAAGGACTGAACTTGACGTTTTTAACCAGGTCCTTGCGTACAACCACATGTGCTAGTATGGGATAGCCTAAACCCAGTACAGGAGTTGGAATTTGATCTTGCGCCGTGGTAGGTCGAAGTAGTTGGGCGCAGGTGTTGGAGACTTTCGTGAAACAACGGTGGATGCTTTGCTGAGGGTAAAAGGCACGATGGGCTGTTAGCCATCGTTGGATCCGTGTGGGTGAATCAGGTTTGGAGTTTAAGGTACCCAAACACCTTAAAAGGGGGGGTACTCTCGCCTGGCCAGGGGTTACTCTGTGTGGGTGTGTGGAGCCCCCACCCAAAGCAAAGAGCGCACATCGCCGGGGCTGACGCAAGACTAGATGCCGACAATTGGAAGAGTTTCGTCACAATCTAGCAAAACGGATATGGTATGTATCGCGTGGCATGGTTGACATGACTGCTAGAATGTGTCGTGTGGGTAAAGTGTGCATTCTCTGCAGAGATTAATCAAACTAATCGATTAGCCGTGCTCACGGTCACAAGCATCTTGGGTATTTGCTGTCAAGTATAGTATTTTGGTTTTGGTTTCTGAAAAGGATTTGAAATCGGTAGATCTTTTAAATGTTGGGCAGTTTCATGCAAATGTTGAGTCGCTGAACTCAAAGATCGGTTGGTTTGGTGATTTGATCAAGCTGGTGGTGATTCTTGATGCCATGTGATGATGGTGTTGGTTATGTTGAAGGAAATGATTCCTGTTGCCATGTGATGGTGGTGTTGGATATGTTGGAGGAATTTGGATGTTGAATGAAATGTACAATTACATTATGTATTGTTGTACTCTCATTTACTAAATGTTTTATAAACAGTGCAGTATTCCAATCTATTAGTCTATTGCAAATAACTTCAGCTTCATGCAAAACTGAACTAGAGTAGCAACCATCTTTATTGTTTAACCTGCATTATTATTATACTTGCAAACAATAAAGTCTTGCGAGTACATACGTGTACTCACCGTTTGCTCTGAAAATTTGCGTGAGGAGCAGAAGATGCAGGTGAGGAAGAAGGTGACCAGGAGTTCAGTGACCCAGGCGTGGGTGGTGTGTTTGACGGCTAGCGGATCTAGTTGCTCGCCGGTTGCCTAAGGGAATGGAGGCACACCGCGGCCGCTTTACTTTTGTTTCTCTGATGTTTTTCTCTTCAGTTTACTTTAAGCCAATCGGCATTTTGTAAACAGGAACAAGTTGTAATATTATTATCTACCGTTGTAATATATTACCTCTGCCCTTGTATTGCGTTCGTTTGGATGAGACTCTCCCTTCTCAACATGTGACGCTAGCCTACTGATCCAGGGACTAGTGGTTATCACATGGTTGCGGGAAGCTCAAATTGGAACCAATTGGGTAGCATGTGACCTCATTCGAGTATCGTGCTAGCCAAGTGATTTCAATCTGAGTCTGTCGTGATGCCGTGATCGTTACGTTACGGGTTGCGTGATTAACCAGGCTCACGCAACAGTAATGGAGTATCACCGCACAGGGCGGAGCCCCACAAGGAGTGGTGTCAGAGCAAAGGTTAATAATTGATAGGATTAAGGAAGAGTCTTTTCCCTTAAAAGTTATTTTGATTATGCACTCTATAATTGTGAAAATTTAGAATTTTGATCTCTTCTTTTCTGTAGCATCTCCTCTGGTTTGAGCTTCAAACGAAATTTCCTCTTATCTCAGCTTTCAAAGTCAGATTTCCAGGGTAAAAGCAAAAGGGGTATTCGGTTTGATCTATTTTCCCAATCCTATTCAAAATTCAAGTTAGAAGTATTTGGGAAGCTTATCCACTTCAAAAGATAGTTAAGAATTGAGTAATGATAAGGTTAAGGCTTAAAATTGTGAGTTTCTCTTGTTGGTCCGCTGTTGGTTTATTTTCTTTTCGTTTATTTAATTTCTGTTTATTTCGAATTTCCGTTTGTTGAGGATGTTACTAATCTGTTTCCCTTCGTAATTTTAGATGTCTGGACGTTGGGAACCCTGCTACTTCACGTCTGCGATTCTAGAGGGCTCAGTTCAGGCTACCCTCTGGGAGATGATGCAACGTGCTGGCTTTCCTGAGCCGCCAGGGTATTTAATCTCACGTGCTGGACTTAGTCCCGCTTCCTCCCTGTATGTGGCTGAAGTTCCTATTCGTGGACGCCACGCAGGAGAGCAAACCCGTCAGTATCATGGTACAGCGCCAAGTCCTCTTGCAGCTGTACTCAATGGAGCATATATTGCAATTCTGAGGCTTCGCTTTGATGTACCGGAAATGGCTCAGTTGTATCCTGTTTGTCCCTCTCGTGAGCCGGATAGCCAACAGAACCTGTATGTGCCAGATTATCCACTGTCGGATCCTATGCAGATTTGGCAGACTGGGCTAGTGAGATCCCTTGATCGATATCTGCTTCGTCTCCGTGAAGAACTGTTGCTTGCTCGACGCTGTATTATTATCTACTGTTGTAATATATTACCTCTGCCCTTGTATTGCATTCGTTTGGATGAGACTCTCCCTTCTCAACATGTGACGCTAGCCTACTGATCCAGGGACTAGTGGTTATCACATGGTTGCGGGAAGCTCAAATTGGAACCAATTGGGTAGCATGTGACCTCATTCGAGTATCGTGCTAGCCAAGTGATTTCAATCTGAGTCTGTCGTGATGCCATGATCGTGATCGTTACGTTACGGGTTGCGTGATTAACCAGGCCCACGCAACAGTAATGGAGTATCACTGTACCAGGACGGGAGCCCCCACAATCAGTACCGGTTCCACTAACCGGTACTAATAGACTATCAGTACCGGCTCCAACCGGTACTGATAGTCTACACGAAGATTTCTATTTCCCAGTCCTATCAGTACCGGTTGGAGGCTCCAACCAGTACTGATAAGCTAGACGAAGATTTCTATTTTCCAGGAGGTCACTCATCCTACCACTCCCGTCCAAGCACATACCAACCGGTACTGATGAGAACTTCGCACTTCCCAAGTGGTCACCCATCATAGTACTATTCTCGCGCTAAGCACGCTTAACTTCAGAGTTTTTATATGATCTGCGATTGTAGTGTTGGTATGAACGTATTTGATTTATAACGTATCCTCCTTCTCTTAACCTCACAGAGCACCCGAACACTGATTTAGTACGTATTCTCCTACTCCGAACTAAGTCGTCAAATTTGTAGACCATGACTTGGATGCATGAAAATTTACCATGACTTAGTTAATTTTGATGCATCCAAGTCATGGTAAATTTGTAGACCATGACTTGGATGCATGAAAATTTACCATGACTTAGTTAATTTTGATGCATCCAAGTCATGGTAAATTTGTAGACTTAGTTAATTTTCATACATCCAAGTCATGGTAAATTTGATGACTTAGTTAATTTTCATACATCCAAGCTATGATAAATTTAGAGATTCAAATAAAGCTGCTTAGTACCGGTTGGTGTAACCAACCGGTACTAAGTAGCTGCTAATCGAGGGTAGAGCATTAGTACCGATTGGTGTCACGAACCGGTACTAATGTGAGGGCGTCAGTACCGGTAAAGCCCACTATGGCCCTGTAGCTAATGAACCAGGACTGATATAACTGTCAGTCCCAGTTCATGCGTAATCGGTACTGATGGGCCGGTATGGAAGGCCAGTTTTCTAGTAGTGTCGTACCGGCTTTTTGTTTGGATTTGTGGGTTGTTTTCTGCTGTATATCTTGATTTGACCTTTATAGCTTTCGTAGGTATTAGAGGGAACATTTTTAGATCATACTTTGGAGGAAGAGTTAAGAAAAAATCGCAGGCTTTCTTTTATCATATACAAAGCATATATACGTTGAAAATAGAAAAGCGAGGTGATCGCGTGGAACTACTAACGCACTGTGGAACTACTAACGCACTGCTGATCGTGCATTAGTCACGCCCATATTATAATGGAAGTGCATGCAGATCCAATTGTTCTCAATCTTCTTTGAAAGAAAAAACCAAAAGAACTAAAGAAAAATAAAAGAAAAAGAAGAAAAAAAAGAGGCAACCTTCACCTACAACCTCTGCACTCAGATCTGCCGCCATCCCCTTTAGGATAAGAGGCCTGTCAAGATCTTACCTAGCTCGCTCGCAAGACCACCATTATTTGCTCCACTTCGTACCGACGTCACCACCAAGACCAAGTGCATGCCATGCCACAACACCGAAGCGTCGTCGTCGCTCTAGCTGGTAGAAGCTAGCCACTCACTGTTCCTCCGCCTTTAATTGGCGAGCGCCTCCACTCAATCTTGGAATCTTTGCCTACTCGATCGCCAGAAAAGCGAAGCGAAATATTGGAGAGATCAGATCGAGAGAGCTTCTGCAGCTACTATGTACGTAGTGGCAGTTCATCATTTTCCCAGCAATACGGCCCTGTGCCTGCTGTCCTCTTCGAAATCCGATTTCTTGACTTTGTGCTGATCTCGTCCCTTCTCGATTCCTGTACAAGTGGCATGAATTCCGGCTTGTTTCATGTAACGCAGCTAGAGTTTGACTCCATTGGTGGTGTCACATGTTCATGGCGCTTCACTGCTTGCCACCGCTTGTGCAAATGCCACATGCCACGATGCCTTTTGTGAGCTGTAACGTTAGATCGATGTATGCACATTTTTGTGATTATTATAATTTCGAAGGAAATAGCCCAAGTAGTGCGACATATGCATTAGGCATAATTAATAGAAACCGTTAACGGTAGTATATGATCCTACAATATATTACGTCTATCTCAAACATATGCATGTAATAGATGACCGAAAATACTACTAGCCAAAAGATGGATCATACGTAATATTTCGGATGATATAATTCTGTATAAATAGACTGCAACTTACATATGATTCGTTCCAACGAAAGTTATGGTAGAGTCTTCTCCTGATGCGATGAAGAAGACGTGCAACAGATCGAGGGAGGAAGCCGCAAGCAGTTGTGCGAATGCTTCCGAAAAAACCTGATTCGTCCTAACCCGTGCAAGACGAAAAAGGATGGTGGTTTCGAAGACACTGCTCTCCCTTCAAACGGTGCACGGCGAGTGCGGGGATGAGGTAGCCGAGGAAGAGCAGTGGAAGCTGCCGATGCACACACAACTGGACTCGAAAACATTGCACCATTCACGTACATGCCGTGTGCGGGCAAGACAAACGAGCGCGTGTTCACCTTACAAGTTGGTCTTCTCCCGCCTAGACTAACAGTATTGTACTAAATTTCTCACCTTCTACCATACGTGTACTGTTCCTTTCAGGAGTGCATCCATGGCTTCCGGATAGCTGCTGCGCAAGGCTGTAAGCAAGCTTGCTCCCCCCTCATTGTGTGGCCAAGTAACTGATAGCTGATAGGGAAAGGCCACTAGTTGGGAAGAATGCCCAGATCATCAGACTTCTCGCAGGGTTCTATGATCAACCGGATGACACGTTTCGCGCGGAATCATATTTATCGCAATCATTTGGATTCAGGAATTGCATGATTTGTGGGGGGCTATAGATCAAGGCAGACATGACGGCTCACGGCATCTCTCTTTAAGTTGACCTCACAAAATAGCTTGAGTGGTGGCATATACGTGGGTTTTGTTCTTTCCATACGCTTCAATCTGTACATGCTTGAAAAGAAAAAGGAAGAAAAAAAGATTAATGGCGATGGCAGCACCATGATTCTTGCAGGGTCCATGCATCTCAATGCTTCCATCAGACCAGATCTTTGTAATCTTGATAGGAGCAAAATGCGCATGCTGGGCTGCACTTTGCAATTTGGGAAAACAATTTCTTTCTTTCATCTTGCAGTTCCAGTTCAATCGTAGATCATTGGCACGGTCATGGAAATCATTTTTTAGAGGACACTTGGCATAAGACGTTGCGTTATTTTACATATATACAGCGAAAGGAAATGTGTTGATTCAAAGAGAATTACCACGTTCATTCGTCCACTCTGATGTGTAAAAAATAAAAATGCTGTGGGAATATTCATACACAAGAAATAAAAAAGAGAGCAATGCTTCTATGCTTTCTGTTTCAATACAAATCGCATAAATTTTGAAACGAACGAAAAGATAATTAATCACCATAAACCGTTCATTCATACTTTAATATTTATACAACTTTCAAAAAGAAAAACATAGAAGCACCTCTCAAAAAATAATCTTTCGTAAAAGAAAAGGAAACAAAAAAAAAGTATTCCGGTTAATGTAAAACTGGATGAACCCAGTTAATCAATTCAAGTAGGCATTAGTTGTCGATCTATGAATCTATCCATAATTTGCTTCTCTGTTATGTACATTGGGTTCAGCTGAGACAAAAACTTTTGAAAAATGGTCCAGAAACATGCTGATTGAACTGTTAAGCTTGAGCGGGTTGTTCATGTACTGCTTCAGAATTCAGGGATCCCCATGAGCAAAGTCTGCACTGAAACTTGAATTGAAGCTGTCACTGCTATTGTTAGCCGCCATGGCTGACTTCAATTGTCACCTTGCCGAAGCATTTGCAGTAACTCCTGGCAGTCTGTAACGGCGAAGACATACAGTTGTATATTTCACTTCAGGCATCAATGTAGAATTTTATAGTTTAATTAACATTTTTTTTGCATTATGTTTGTCTTCACTTTCAGTCTAGGGATATTTGCTCATATTCAGGAACGGGAAATCGACACGTGATATCTGCTTGATGCTACTCGTGGATCTTCTGAAACCAAGAACCACAGGAAAAAAAAAGTGTGTATGCAGGCATTACGTAGTCGTGGATTTGCCGTAACCCCTTGTTTGCGCCAAAATTCGGTACATGGCAAAATGGGTTTGAATCGGATAAAAGCAATTGTATGTGTTTGCATCAGAACTCGGCGTGTATTGAAATCAGTCTGAGACGAAAAGGAAGCGTTCGCATGGAAAGAAATCATCAAACGAATCGGAAAAGGAATCCGTTTCTAAAAAGGAAAGGAAATCAGATAATAGGCCGATACGGATAAACGCACCGTATCCATGTACAACTCGGATCGGCCAGGCGTGTTATAAAAGGAGGTGGGTGTCAAGCGGCAAGGAATCAATCAATTCCAACAACACACACATCTACTTTTTACCAGCTTTTCTTTTACATTGCTTTAGCTTCATAGATTTCTTTGCAAGTCGACGGAATCAACATAGCTGCGCATCGCCGATTGTTGATTCTAGCCGATTTCACCCAGGTTTGATTTGCTTCGCTTTGTTGCGCATCGCCTTCCGGCCGATTTTTACCTTGTATCCGATCAATCAGAACCAGTTGATCTAGTTATCTCCTCATCGGTTCTTGCCGACTAGCGAAAAGCCGTTCGATCTTTGTTTTTCGGCTTCGATCATCTTCCACCTTCTCCCTGGTCGATTTCAGGTGACATCGACTGGCACGCTCTGCAAACCGGTGTTTGTCTTGTGTGTTCGAGGCCTAAAACCCCTTCACGCTTTTGGCGCGAACATATTTTGGCACGCCCGGTGGGACCCAAAAGAATGTCGCCAACCGACAAACCCGCGATCCTGCCCGATATCAACACCGATGCCATAATCGCGCCCCGGATGGCCGATTTAACCCCTGAAAGCAACGGAAAGAACTCGAAGATCGAAGGCAGCTCGAGGAAATGATGCTACGATGCTTCGAAAACACGCCGTGGCGTTACTCAAAAGATTGCACTCCCAAGCATCAATCCTATCGAGATTCAACATCTGAATCGGTAAGCCGATACGCACCCGCTCAAGCTGATTTATCAAGTATGATCGAGCAATCTGTCCATCACGCATTGATTAACCAATCATCGGCTCTAGTGTCTACTTTAAAGCCGATGATAGAAAATAGTGTGAAAACAATTGCTCAAGAATTAGCTGCGTCTGGAAGCCTGCTAGATCCACCACAAACCATCCCTACGTACCCAGTATATTCCATAGCACCCAACACCAACACAGTGAACGTGTCGGCTCAAGCACCTATCATGATGCCGGCTCAACCTACTGTTCTGAAACCAAGCATACAGAGAGATGGGTTCACACACTACCATGGGCACACGGATGGAGCCAAGATAGGCGATCAAATCAATCAAGTCGCCCTCCAATAACATCGGGTTATCGGCTTATCACCGATCGAAATGGGACAGTTCCACGATCCACGAGGGGCCACAACCATGAAACAAGCACCATATAGGGTGGTGCCATACGTCGAACCTTTCGCGCCCGTACCCGATGCATTAGGTTTTAATCACAATTACGACGCAGCACCAAGACCTCCTGAGGTGCGAGTTGGACAAAGACCCGAGTTCGCACTCTGGGGCAGGCGCAAACAATGAAAATTGGCGTGTCCTACTGCACCACAAGCCGACAATATTAATTGGGCAGAACAAATTGCCAATGTTTTGAGAGAACAGTTCGGTTTACAACCCGTAGGGAGAGTGATCGGCTCTGAAGCCGTACTCGATTACATAGACCGAATGCCGTACCCCCACAACTTTAGGGTACCAGACTTTGCTAAATTCTCAGGGGATGATTCTATTACCACAATTGAGCATATCGGACGGTTCATGGCTCAATGTGGGGAGGCGGCACAGTCCGATGGGTTAAAAATTAGGTTGTTTCCTTTATCATTATCTGGCACTGCATTCACTTGGTTCACAAATCTACCACCTAATTCAGTTCATATATGGAACGATTTAGAAAGCCGATTCCATGAGTACTTCTTTTCGAACTATGGAGCTTAGGATTTCTCGATCTTAGTTCAGTCCGGAAATCTGGCGAATCGGTCTCTGATTATATCAAAAGATTTCGGGGCGTACGGAATAGGTGCTACAGTGTAGCATTACCCGACGATCAATTGGCCGACCTAGCGTTCCAAGGGTTAATCCCTCCATTAAAAGAAAAGTTGTCAGGCCAGGAGTTCCCCGACTTAGGCCACCTACTCCATCGCGTATCGGCACATGAAAGCCGATATGCAGAGAGCAAAGGGTTTAAAGATAGGTTTAGGACAAACGGCAATGAAAAGGCCAAAGTAAACATGGTAGATTACGATTCGGGCGACACCTCTGACGACGAAGCAGAAGTGAACATAGCCGAGTGGGCCAAAGGTTCCAAAAAACCACTCGTATGCTCTCTGCTTAGGCCGACAAAGAATAAAGCGGAAGTCAAGTACTCGTATGATGTGTCAAAGTGTGACAAGATATTTGATTTATTACTACAAGAAAAACTCATAAGGTTACTGTAAGGGCATATCATACCATCGGCGAAGAAATTAAAAAGCGAAGGTATTGCAAATGGCATCATTCGTTCTCTCATAACACTAACGATTGCAATACTTTTCGACAACAGATCCAATCGGCCATCGCCGATGGCGAGTTAAAATTTGCGTAAGAATCGGCTATGCAGATAGACATGGGCCCTTTTCAGTCAACATGGTTCAATGTTCACGAAAAGGAAAGAGGCTCATGGACGAGGATAAGCCGACTAAGGGAATTGTATCACGAGACGAGACAAGCAGTAGATCACCGCCGGTTCTATACAAATAGAAGCCGATAAAAATGGACAAAACTCAAGAACGGTGAAACCAAGAGGGACTTAGAGGTCGGTAAATGGTATCGAGCTGAGAAGGCTCCAAGAAGAGCCGATTTCAAACCAAAGCCGACCTTCTCACAACTCCTGGGGAAATATGAAAGGATAAGTCGAAGGTATAACCCTCAACACCACCAGGGTTTTCATCGATCGAGGGCAAAGGAGGGACGAGCGTCGGCGGCCGATGTGCCACATCGGCCGATTACAGAGGAAGAGAAACATCGGCAATGTCCTTTTTGGCGCTTTCTTTGGGAGAGAGGGATGACCTTACCAACAGCTTGTATCTTGTCCTATGCAACACTCGTCTACATGTCGGCCAAGCCAATCAGAAAAGACAAAGTTGTCCAGGCACCGATACACGATCGCCCGTAGTAAGGAAGCGAAGGCCGATCTATGAAAGGTTGTCAACATCGTAACAAGGCGAATCCTCCCAAAATCGGGAATTATCGGCTAACGCAAGAAGGATGGAATCGGCGGCGAAATGGGCAATTTAGCCGAAAGATAAGAAAGCCGATAGAACCCAAACCTAGATGGTGCCCTTCGGTCTCAAAGAAGTCGCAACGCAGAAGGCTTCAGCGATTAAAAACACAAGAAGAAAGGGAAGCCGAAAAGGAAAGTGAGAGGGATCGGACGTTTAATAAGTTAAGACCGGTACCGATTTTGAAAAAGGAGTGGAGAAAGAAGGAACAGATCGATAGTGATTCAGATCAATCGGTTCAATCCAGTTCTCCGATGATCCGAGATGATACGCCACCAATGGATATAAACATGGTATTCACTTTACCTCGCCGAGTTCAGAATCAAGAATCGGTGAAGAAGTGTTCGCCCGATTGTGCCTCGGAGCACCAGGACGTGTGTTTGAAAAACCACAAGACATGCATCGGCATTTGAAACCATTGTATCTAAAAGGATACATTAATGGCCGACCGATATCCCGTATGTTGGTCGATGGCGGGGCAACGGTCAATCTGATGCCGTTAAGTACTTTCAGAAAGTTGGGAAAAGCCGACGAAGACTTAATCAAGACCAACATGGTGCTAAATGACTTCACCGGAGACCCAACTGAGGCTAAAGGCGTAATGGTGTCAGAACTGACAGTCGGTAATAAAACTTTGCCGACTGCGTTTTTTGTGATTGAAGCTAAAGGCAATTACAGCGTACTCCTTGGGCGGGACTGGATCCATGCTAACTGTTGTATACCATCAACTATGCACCAGAAACTGGTACAGTGGAACGATGATACAGTAGAAGTCGTACCAGCCGACACATCGGCTCATATCGCCATGGCTAGCCCTGACACCAATTGGCCACACGAAGAGGCTGAATGCATATCAGGAAAAGCCTTGGACAATTGCGATTTTATCTGTGTTGAGAAATCAGGATTCAAGCCGATCAGCGTTAAACCCAATACGTTTGATCGGACAGACGAAGTGATAAGAAGATGGAGCGCGAGACAATAGCAAAACTGCAGGAAAAAGCAAGGAGCTATCGGCAGGAAGAATACGAAGAAGCTGTTGAAGATTTTGAAGAAGAAAGAAAGGGGTTAGGATTTACTTCTGCCGATTTGCTTGAAGAGATCGATATTGGGGAAGGGGATAGCAAAAGACCAACGTTTGTAAGTGCTAAATTAGAACCCAGTTATAAAGCAAAGTTGGTCGAAATACTCAAGGAATATAAGGATTGCTTTGCATGGGAGTATTATGAAATGCCAGGTTTAAGCCGACAGCTAGTTGAACATCGGCTACCTATAAAACCTGGATATCGGCCGTTCAAACAGTACCCTAGGCGGTTTAACCCTACGTTGTATGACGCTATAAAGGAAGAAGTAGGACGATTGCTAGAGGCGAAATTTATCCGGCCTTGCCGATACGCTGAGTGGGTCTCAAACATCGTCCCTGTGAAGAAGAAAAACGGCAAACTTAGGGTATGTGTCGATTTTAGAGATTTGAACAAAGCTACGCCAAAGATTTTAGTACCGATGCCCATAGCCGATATGCTTATCGATGCTGCATCTGGGAATAAAATCATAAGCTTTTTGGACGGGAACGCCGGATATAATCAGATATTCATGGCCGAAGCCGATATACCCAAAACGGCTTTCAGATGTCCGGGGGCTTTAGGGCTATATGAATGGAAAGTTATGACCTTCGGTTTAAAAAATGCCGGTGCTACTTATCAACGTGCTATGAACCATATTTTCCATGATTTGATCGGCAATACTGTGGAAATATACATTGACGACGTAGTGGTAAAATCCAAAGAAGACTGGCAACATTTAGCCGATCTGAGAAAAATGTTCGAAAGCACAAGGTTACATGGGTTAAAAATGAACCCTCTCAAATGTGCTTTCGAGTATCTACCGACAATTTCTTGGGTTTACGGTGCATGAAGGAGGGATTGAAGTAAACCCAACCAAAGTGAAAGCCATAGCCGATACTAAACCACCGACAAGTAAAAAGGAGTTGCAGGTGTTGATTGGGAAAATCAATTACTTGCGACGTTTTATCTCAAACTTGTCAGGACGTATTCGGGCCTTCACACCGCTGCTGAAAATTAAAGATAACCAAGAGTTTAAGTGGGAAGCCGATCAGCAAAAGGCCTTCGACGACATAAAAGGTTATCTGATGAGTCCACCAGTATTGACCGCACCAAAACACGGTATACCTTTTAGACTATATATATCGGCTGAAGGTGATTCGATTGGAGCAGTTTTAACACAAGAAGCCGATAGGAAGGAACAAGCAATATATTACTTAAGCCGACGTCTTCTAGATGCAGAAACCAGGTATCCCTTAGTAGAAAAATTATGCTTGTCATTGTACTTTGCTTGCACCAAGTTAAGACATTATATGCTGGCTTCCAAATGCGTTATAATATGCAAAACCGATGTAGTTAAATACATATTATCGGCGCCCATCCTGCGTGGTCGGCTTGGTAAATGGGCATACGCCCTAACAGAGTTTGAGTTATCCTATGAATCGGCTAAATCTGTGAAAGGACAAGCTGTGGCCGATTTTATCACAGGGAGTGAAACATTAGTAGGAACAACTAGTGTAACTCCTTGGCAACTATATTTTGATGGGTCTGTTTGCCAAGAAGGCGAAGGCATCGGTGTGATATTAGTTTCACCTAGAAAGCAGGAGTATGACTTCATGTATCGGCTAAATAGCCGATGTTCAAATAATCAAGCAGAATACGAAGCATTACTAAGGGGTCTACAACTGTTAGATAGCATCGGAGTGAGAGACGTCGAAGCTTTTGGAGATTCGATGTTAATTGTACAAAGAAGTCGAGGAGAATACCGATGCAACGATGATGCACTAACCCGATGCTTGCATCAATGCCTCCGGATCATTGAGATGTTCACTACATTTTCCATAGAACATATTCCCGTGAGAAGCTAATGATAAAGCAAACCGATTGGCACAATGTGCATCGGGTACAGGATTGAAAGCCGACAGGACCAATCGAGCTAAACGTTTGGCGGTTTTATGTGTTCACCCCGTCGATCGGAGAACAGAGATAAGGGATTATTTGTCGATCCAACCAAGCCGACCGAGCAAAAGGTCAGGCGCAAAGCACTCAAATATGTTATAATAGAAGACGAATTGTACTTTCGGACTATGGAAGGTTTGTTATTAAGATGTCTGGGAACCGAGGAAGCCAAAGTGGCGATGGGTGAAGTTCATGAAGGCATTTGTGGGTCACATCAATCGGCTCACAAGATGAAATGGATACTGAGACGAACAGGATATTTTTGGCCGACGATGTTAGAAGACTGCTTCAAATATTATAGAGGATGCCAAACGTGTCAAAAGTTTGGTAACATACAGTCAGCACCAGCATCGGCTTTACATCCGATCATCAAGCCATGGCCATTTAGAGGATGGGGTATAGACATAATCGGCCGATATTTCCGTCATCCAAAGAAAGGACATAAATTCGTCCTTGCAGCCACGGATTATTTCTCAAAATGGGTTGAGGCCGCCACTCAAGAAGGTTACTAGTAAAGAATCGATCGGCTTTGTAAATGAACACATCGTCCATCGGTTTGGGATTCCACAAACAATCACTACCGATCAGTCTTGTGTTCATGTCCAACGATTTCAAAGGGTTTGCGGAAAGTCCGGGATAAAATTACTCAACTCCTCCTTACTACGCTCAGGCCAATGGACAGCCGAATCATCGAACAAGACATTGATAAAGCTGATAAAAAGAAAAATTGGGGAAGAGCCAAGGAGATGGCATTCAATGCTGTCGGAGGCTTTATGGGCTTATCGGCTATCTCATCACGGATCAACTAAATTGTCACCCTTTCAGTTGGTATATGGACAAGAAGCCGCTTTTGCCCGTTGAAATCAACATCGGCTCAATAAGGCTACACGAGCAAGATAAGGTATCACCGATGAATACAAACAGCGATCTTTGGACAATCTAGATGATTTGGTGAACTAAGGCCGAGCACGCTAGATCGGCTTAAAAGGAACAAAGAGATGGTTGCCAGGTCGCATAATAAAAAGTGATTTTTAAAGCATTCAATCAAGCCGATTTAGTATGGAAAACCGTGTTGCCGATTGGGTCTAGGGATAATCGATTCGGCAAATGGTCTCCAACATGGGAAGGGCCTTATAAGATCAATCGGCCGGTTGACGGGAATTCATATATACTGGAATCTTTAGAAGGGTTCGTCCTACCTAAAGCGATCAATGGAAAGTATTTGAAGGCGTATCACCCAAGCATATGGGTCGGGTCCTAACTACAGAGG
Source organism: Rhipidocladum racemiflorum (assembly GCA_036346355.1). NCBI lineage: Eukaryota > Viridiplantae > Streptophyta > Magnoliopsida > Poales > Poaceae > Rhipidocladum > Rhipidocladum racemiflorum. The sequence continues at coordinate 32,567,217 of CM070571.1, forward strand.
TGAAGGCATCAAGATCAATGACAAGCACATGCATATAAAATCGGTCATACAGCCGACCGAGTCAGGAACAAATAGTCCTTATCCACCAGATTAAACAGTTTACAAAATATTCCAGTACAGCCAATATTACACCGGAGACGACGTCGTTTTCAATGAAGCCCCGAGCCAGGAAGATGGGCTCCCAAAGCCGACAATGCTGCTGCTGCTCTACCAATAGTAGCTTGAACGCTATCTATTAATCGATCATCGGCTTCTGCATCGCCTGGAACTGGGATCATCTTAGCTGATTGACTTTTAACTTTGGCAAAAACTTCGCCGATTTGCTGCCTCTGAGCCGCTAGTAAAGATGTCGAATCTGCAATGCCGATTTGGCAATCTGCAAGTTCTCTTGTAACCAAGGCCAGCTGTTCTTCAAGTTTTTTCTTGGATGACTCCAGCTCCTGGGCCTTAGCTTTGGCCGATCTCAGCATAGCAGCACCTTGGTCAAAAGCACTCTTTCGAGATTTAGCATCTGCTATAAGTTTGTCCAAGATCTCTTGGTCGGCTTGCTGGGCCTTCCTCTGTTCAATTCTTGCTTTGGCCGACTCTACGTCTAGCCGACGATCATCCAGATGGCACACTTCTAGCAAAGCATTCATGGCTGCAGAGGGAAGATCGGCTTGCATGGCCGCCATAGCGTTCCTCAAGGGCTGAGTGTTGGCCAGAAGAGCTGCCTCCGGCTGCATCACTTCGTCCAAGAGACGATTGAGTCGCTCCTGCATACCCGGCTCAGCGGTAACAGCAGCCGATGCTGGCGCAGAAGCTGCTATTATGCGCTGGATGTCGGCTGGGTAGTCGTCGGTGGCTAGCACTTCCGGATCGTCGAGCTCGTCCAGAGTGAAGCCCAGCAAATCGGCGAGATCAGTTGATGGCGCTTTGGGGTCAGGATCGGAGATCTCGGTAGTCTGTTGCGGTACGGCCGGCGGCAATGGAAAGGATGAAGGGATAGCCGATGTAGCACCTTGGAGATCGGCTATAACTCCCGCTACTTGCACTGACGGAGATTGCTAGGGATTTAAAAGAATAAAATCAGCAATGCAAGATGGGCGTAAAAAAAAAAAAATGATATTAAGCAAAGAATAAAGAATAAAACTTACATCAGTAGCTGAGTGCTCCGGAGAGCCATCGGGTTGCCGCCTCACGGGTCTGGGCGAGCGCCTGGCCGACTTCTTCCTCCTCTCTGCAGTACCTTCGAGTTAGCAATTATCAAAGCAAGGGGCATGTTAGCCGATATGCAAAAGACTTACTTGGAGCACGTTGGCGAGCCAGGTCCGACAGGGATGGACTCTGAACGCCCAAATTTCCAGAAGTATATCCTGTAGTTCCGACGGATTGACCCGGGCGTCTCTGTCTGCCACTACTGGCAGAAATATGAGGGTCGGCTATTTGATCACCAGCATCTGTGCCGCCCTGAAAAGTTCAAAACCATACTTAATGAAAAAAAAACCCAATGGCCAACATGGAAACAAATAAAAGGACACCGGTACCTCTACAGCTACTGAGGAGTCGGTATAACCGGAACTCTCGCTGGGGCCAGAGGCCACCATCGGCTCATGGAAGTCAGGCAAAAAGTTTAGAAGTATAGCCGACGGAGTTCTGTCCATCAACAAGGCCTCTGATATCTGAGACCACCATTGTGAAAATATGGCCGACCGACGGGAGTTAAGAATGAATTGTGGCAAAGAAAGAAGTTGAAATCCGTCGGCTACTTCGGGGACGATCTCCGCAGCGACACTGTTGGTCACCCGGGAACGAGGTTCGATGCAGGACAGCAAAGGAAAGGAAGGGATGGTTTGCCCAAAACCCAATTGACGGGCATAAACAGATGGATGATAGAATTCGTAGGAAGGCTGAAATGTCCTGTTGCGTGTATTCAAGCCGACGTGAATAAGGCAGGGGGAGAGGATAATTTTATATAAGTCCAAAGTGGACTGGGGCATCAAGGAACTATCGGCATCTAAGTGAAGAAATGATGGGTATGGACAATCGGCTGGAGTCGGTGTAATGAGAAAAATCTTGTTGGCCGAAAGAAGACCTGTCTAAAGTGAGGAAAAAACGGAGATACTTGTGAAAACCAGCTGAGTCCATTTTTAGCTCATCAGTAGACGACATGATGAATCTCTCACCAAAAGATCGGCTAGCTCTATACTGGGGGACCACGTGTTCTGGATAATCTTCCCTGGGAAAAGTCAAACTCCCCATGGGTTCCGGTAAAATGGATCGGCTAAATATGCAGTAGAGCCATGTCTGGATAAACCACAGGGGACCTCCTATATTGCCGACAACAAACTTAGCGAAACCAGAAAAAAGCCGACTACGAATCACATACATCATCTGATATACTGCTCCCAAAAAGATCTTACCAAGAGCCAGCCGATGACCTTCCACTAAGCGTTCCGCTATTAGTTGAAAGGTTTGGGTGGGGCCAAGAGAGGCGCCGCAGAATAAATATCGGTCTAACCAAAGATTAAGAAAAGCAACATGCTCTTCAGCCGATACAGGACCATTGACCCTATTGTTATTTTGGACATACTTATGCCAACCTTCGCCTTTCTTGCGGATTAATTTAAAAGTGGGTTTCCCACTAAAAGCCGACAGCAGACCCCCGTCTGGCCTAAGGCAGGATAATTGAGCCACGTCAAGTAAAGTAGGGCCTATCGGGCCAGATGGGAATAGAAAAGCATTAAAAGAATCCGACCAGAAATAACAAGCCGCAGCTACTAAGGGTTCATTGGCTTAAGTCGGCTAGACTCAAAGGCAAAGATTCAGCTATGCCCATTCTCTCCCATTCTACCCTCTTCTGAGCCGATATCCTAATGAACCAAGATCTCCATCCCTTCAAATTTGTGGGCCAGGCTCTAAAACTTTTTCCCCACTCAGAAATATTATATCCTGCAGCCGACAACGGGAGTCTAGGGATCTCGTCATTAATAACCGTGTCGGCCGATATGGTACCTATGGGCCCTAGGTAAAATTGGTCCGAGCTTTGAGGAATCGGAATGAATACCTGCGAAGGGTCCATTTCAGCCGATTTCGAAAGAACAGAAGGAAGAAGATGAAGGCCGATGATGCGTGGTTCGGGAGCTTGGAAGCGTGAAAATGACCGTGGGGGGGACCCCATATTTATACCGCGATGAAAGAAGGCGAGCGGGCGGGAACAGTTGCTGCATTAAAAACGCACTGAGATTATTACGGCGCCATTTAATGGGAGGTTACCAAGAATTTCCGATGACAAGCCGATTGCAATTTTTGAAAAGTATCAAGTTATCTTTCCAAAAATTGGGGGGCATATGTTTGCGCCAAAATTCGGTACATGGCAAAATGGGTTTGAATCGGATAAAAGCAATTGTATGTGTTTGCATCAGAACTCGGCGTGTATTGAAATCGATCACGAGGCGAAAGGAAGCGTTCGCATGGAAAGAAATCATCAAACGAATCGGAAAAGGAATCCGTTTCTAAAAAAGAAAGGAAATCAGATAATAGGCCGATACGGATAAACGCACCGTATCCATGTACAACTCGGATCGGCCAGGCGTGTTATAAAAGGAGGTGGGTGTCAAGCGGCAAGGAATCAATCAATTCCAACAACACACATCTACTTTTACCGCCTTTTCTTTTACATTGCTTTAGCTTCATAGATTTCTTTGCAAGTCGACGGAATCAACATAGCTGCATCGCCGATTGTTGATTCTAGCCGATTTCACCCAGGTTTGATTTGCTTCGCTTTGTTGCGCATCGCCTTCGGCCGATTTTTACCTTGTATCCGGATCAACTGTAACCAGTTGATCTAGTTATCTCCTAATCGGTTCTTGCCGACTAGCGAAAAGCCGATAGATCTTTGTTTATCGGCTTCGATCAAATTACAAATTCTACCTTGTCGATTTCAGGTCAAATCGACTGGCACGCTCTGCAAACCCGGTGTTTGTCTTGTGTGTTCGAGGCCTAAAACCCCCTTCACGTTTTTGGCGCGAACACCCCTGTTTTCTGTTCTTTTTTTTTTTTTTTTTTTTGTCGGTTTCAGTACAAAAGAATAGATAAGAAGCCATGGCAATTATTAGTATCTATATTTTATTCACCATATATTATCTGTTGGAATAGGACAAAAAAAAAAACTTGAGACAGTTTTCTCTTCTTTATTTCTCACTTATTAGCTTACAAAATAGATACAAGTTCTCTGCTTATATAGCAAAACATCAAATACCAGACTAGGTAACAATTTATTGTTCGACTCGGACTCCAAACACTTTTCAAAACAAACTTTTCTAAAACTTCCAAGACTCAGACTCTACTCCGTTTACAAGATTAATTCCAATATTCACCCGCTTAATCTTGTAACATCTAACGCTCTAACCCTAATCTTGACACACCTCTTCGCAAGTCGATGTCCAATCTCTTGACGCACCTCCACCGGCGATCATGACCTTTTGGCTCCGCTCCAATTGTCTTTTCACCGGTAACACAAGTTGATAGTAACACGCAACTCGCATTAGTGCTCACTAGCTCTAATTGTCTTTTCACTAGTAACCCAACTTAACGGTGATATGCAGACTCGTATTAGAGCTTATCTACGGAAAACTTGACTTGGGAGCGAACAGAGTTGGTCAATCTGACAAAACAACAGAATAGTCGCCGAGACTTTCTACACTGCAGATGCCATGCTGCCTGGGAGGACTTTTGCTCACCACGTCGCCTTAGACTCCTGCGCCACAGGAAGCTCCTCTGATTCGCGTGTCACGCCTCCAAACGCACGCGTGCTTTCCGTGCCGCGGGGATCTGCCGCTGCTTCACCGCACGCCATTTGATTTTGCCTCAACACCGCATCGCTCAGCGAGATAGCCCGCCCCGATGTGCAGCAGTGGTGACCTCCTCCAGGACAAATACGACATCAAGATTAAAACCTCGCTCTGATATCAAATGTTAGAATAGCACACCAAAAAAATTTGTGACAATTTTCTTTTCTTTATTTCTCGCTTATTAGCTTACAACATAGATACAAGTTCTTCGCTTATATAGCAAAACATCAAGTACCAGACTAGGTAATAATTTATTGTTTGGTTCGGACTCCAAACACATCCCAAAGCAAACTTTCCTAAAATTTTTAAGACTTAAACTCTACTCCGTTTACAAAATTGATTCCAACATTATCCTGGCCTGAATCTCTTTATGTAACTTCGTGTGTATCCCAAGGATCCAAATTTCGTCGGGATTTCGCAGATCTCGGACGAGATCTCGCCTTTCGGCCTAGGACGAATTCTCAAATCCCGGCCGGAGCAAAAAATTTGAAAAAAATTTCAAATTCGTTTTTTTCGGCGAGATTTTGCTTCCGCCGGCCGAGATCTCGCTCCAAATGCCCAAAATTTGAACATTTCAAACCGGATTGCATTGAAGTATTACCGGATTTGAGTTGACTTTTTTTTGTAGCATTATCATGAGCAATAGGAACAATACATATGAAATAAATCGAAAAAAAAATGAATTTTTTTTTGGGGATAGATGGGATTCAAACCCATGACCCGTTGGGTTGTTTGAAGCCTAACCAGAGTCTGATAACCAACTCTCACTAACTGTATTGCTTGCTCAAGGTGGATAACAGATTGTTATATCATGTGAAGTATAGTATTGGACTATAGAAGGGCACTTTGCCCTGCTTGCTCACGGGCTTTATATAATAGGAACATATATAAAACTTTTTAAATAACTAGAAGTTCAATTGTTACATTTGAAAAATCAAAAACTTACTTTACATACGGTTTAATAGATGACTTTACCATTGTTAGATTTTTAAAAATTCCTCGTGATTGATCATCATCTCAAATTTTTATGAAAACATTAGTGATGTGTCAGGACCATCTAAAAAAAATTTCAAAAATTTTTGACATGTTTTGGACCCATTTTTGGCCGTTTCAATTTTGCCGAGATCTCGGATTTCTCGGTAGAAAAAAAACCGGATTTGAAATTTGGTTTTTGCAATTCGTCCGAATTTTATCCGAAATTTCCGAATCTCGCCGAAATTTCGGATTTCGGGAAGCTCCGAGATTTGACTCAAAACAAGATTTCAAACCTTGGTGTATCCAACTGTCGGGCAGGACGGTTGGCTACTCGGCCTTCCCGACGATGAGTGATGGAGCGTAGTACGGTTCTGTCGTCGTAAACGTTATAAAAATGAAAATTTCTTGAACAAGTCTTCATTCCGGCAAAATATCCGGTGCAACCACCGTGCAACCCTACTAAAAAAAATTCTAAAAAATTCTGAAAAAAATCATGGATGTACATCTCAACTTACCCCATCTACATATAAAATTTCATGATCAAATACGTCCTATGCCAGAAGTTACAAAAAAAACAAATTTTGTGCTGTCTACTTTAGCAAGATTCCAAGCGAAAATTTATCTTTTTTGTAACTTCTAGCATATGACGTATTTGATCATGAAATTTTATACGTAGATGGGGTAAGTTGAGATGTACATCCATGATTTTTTTTCAGAATTTTTTGGAACTTTTTTTAGTAGGGTTGCACGGTGGTTGCACGAAAACGGTGGTTGCACCGGATATTTTGCCCTTCATTCCGGCCTGTTAAGTAATGAGATTTGTCTAAGCTTCTCAAATTTCCTGACTACGCCACTGCAAATATACAATACGGCCTTTTAAATTTTAGAATCGTAATTATTATTTCAGAAAAACTAAGAAACGGTATACCGTAGGAACGGTATACCTCTGAAACTCATGAAACTTATGAATTTTTACATTAGAACTCATGAAACTTAGCATTAAAAACTGATGAAACATGAAACTGATGAAACTAAATACTGAAACTCATGAAACCAGCACTGAAACTGATAAGTTTCATAAGTTTAATGGCTATACCGTTGAAACGGTATACCGTTCCATAGTCTCCCTCTTATTATTTTTGTTGTAGTTGTTCAGTAAGCAAAGCTTGAAGGAAAATATTCTATTCTTCCCTAGCAATGATCTGGAATATGCATGATTGCTGCCTCCTGGGCGGGTGTTATATCTTAATTTATTTCTGCAAAAGAAAAGAGTAATTTATTACAGCTACAAAACCTGCATAAATAAAAGCCCTGGAAGGAATAACTACATGCAGGTCAAAGCAAGATCCACTGCTACAGGAATATAAATCATAATCGATTCCTTTTCGTTATCACAGTCGGTTTGGTGGTGACACAAAGTCCTTAAACAGTAATGAAGAGGCTCTATCACAGTTGATTCTCGCGCGATAGTGATAATCAGTCATCACAATCGATTTTGGGTGGGAACCGACTGTGATGAGCCCCTCATCGCAGTCGGTTCTAGCAAAGAACCGAATATGATGACCTTATTTCACTATTGTTGATTGGTTTACAGTATGCATATCACATTCGCAATATATATTGAACACAAATACTTTATAATACACATATCACATTCGTTTACAATACAGAACACATACATACTTAATAGTCAGTACACATGCATCTATCTACCCATTCATCCAATTAAAAGACAGTGATACACTTGACAAAATATTGTGCACGTGTTTATGGAATATACTTGACAACATTTTATAGAGATAGTGATTAATCCAAACTCCATGTCTGCATTGTACTTGGTATATACCACCTCATCGGCTTTGCAGCCATGCCTATTTGCCATTACCATGAATTTGAAAATAATTGGAAAATTAGTATATGATATAATGGGCAAATAAGAAAATAAAGTTAATTTGGACAAGAAGAAATCACAATACTTCAAAATACACACATTCTCTTCCTGAAGTTCCTTACCAGTGCACGTGTATAAATTACTACCAAAGTGCTCCATGCAGCAATTTCTTTCAAAACCAAGAAATACAAAAACCAAGATCCACACATCTCATGAAGTAATCCTTCTATCCCATTGCCTGACTACCTTCACCTTGGCTCCCCTCTCTCTCTCTCTCTCTCTCTCTCTCTCTCTCTCTCTCTCTCTCTGTGTGTGTGTGTGTGTGTGTGTGTGTCCAGAGGGAGAGGAACAAGTGGAGGAGATGAGTACTGGTGAGCACAATGGTGTGTATAAATAAATATAATTTTTCAGTAAAATTATTTTGAAATTGGAAACCGCTCACACCCGCATTTCACTTTAGCTAGACTATTCCGAGCACATCATAATCGGTTCTGAGCTAGAAGAGATTGTGATGTGCCCCTCATCACAATCGATTCTAGCTCATAACCAATTATGATGATCCACCTCATCACAAACCGACTGTGATGTGATGTCACCGATTGTGATGACACCGTTTTCAAAAATTACATATTACATACATATATCACAATCGATTTTTTACTCAAAAATTAGGAATAGACACAGATGAAGCGATAATGATGTACCATTCTGTAGCAGTGATCTAGATATATGGCTTCCTAGACCGCCTGTTTATTTGAAGATGATGGCTGCCAATATCACGAGGAAGTGTATGGTGAAAGTACATATATAATGAAAGTCTGAAAGTAGACAAACAAGAGCGTTAGATCGAATTTAAATAGTTCAGATCTAGGTAGAATCTCACCTCCGCCAATTAGGTTGTGGAATTTTCTAATTTTTTTAGAGAGTTATATATAAAACATATTTAAGTAGAGAAGGTGTTCGATCCAACAACCTTTTTATCTACTTTTATAATTTTACTATATATCTACTTTTACTATATACTTTCTTCAATATCACGGGATCGCAGGCCTCCCGCGACTGAACTCATCATTGAGCAGCATTCAACACGGAGCTGGACTTTTTGACCGCTCCGGTATTTTCTTTTGGAAAAAGTCCAATCTACGTACCACCCCTGTTTATTAATTCACAAAAGTTTAAATTGGATTTATTACTGTAAAATCGGTCATTTAATCCTCTCAACTTTAAAAACCAGTTCATTTTCATCCTAACAGTGGTCAAGGTGATTTGTAAACCACTGTCAAGGGGTGATTTGTACCGGTTTTTAAAAGTGTATGGTGTTAAATGACTAGTTTTATTGTTGAGCTTCCAATCTGAGCTTTCGTGACAGTAAAGAGGTTAAAGTGGCCTTTTCCTTTTATGTCCACAAGAAACTTCCATCTTTCACTATGACTATACAATGATGATTATCCGTCTCTTTAGTTGAATATGCTTATACACGTGCACGTTCTGACAAATAGTACTCCCATCACTTAGCGAAACAAAAACATATTCGTCGATTTTTTAACCCCTCAGGGCACCAGTTCAAATTTTCAGTAGGGTGCATTGGGTTGAGGGGTTTCATTGGGAGAGGCTGTTGGCTTCTTAATTTTGCCAACTATTCTAAGGACCTGTTCAGAGAGAGGGGTTTGGATTTGAGCTAAAGCCTAAAATTCGTAAAGAAACCCAATTCATCCAAACATCCCTAAAACAACATATAAAACCAGCGTAATTTGTATGCATTTAAACTAGTGTGTTTTTTTGAAGTGATATAAACCAGGGCCTTGCTTTAGCATCCCTTTTAGAAAAGTTACGAATCTTGAAGTTACATTAGACGGGGTGTAAATTTGCACAAGCATAAAAAATAAACCAAATTGAAGATTAAATATAGATATATACTTGAATTTTAATTGGGGAGGCCTTTGATTTTGATTTTGTTTAGGTTAATGCATATTAACTCCCACCAAATATCTTTTATAGATCGCAGGCTATGCCTTGCTTTAATAAAAAGCAAATAGTTCAAAGTACAGGGATACAAAAGAAGCACAAAAACATCCACACACCCACGGAAAGTCCTCCCGTAGAAAGAGTGCTAATAAGGATATTACAATGGAAAACGCAAAAAGAAAGAAAAAACTTTCACCAAATAATAACTAATTTGCTTCAAAATTCGCTAACTTTTTTTTTAAAAAAGGATACACCCATAAACCAGATCCTTATAACCTTAGTCCTTGTGGCGCACATGAAGCTAGCACTAGGTGCATACTGCATACGCTTGTATAATTGAATACTACATACATGGTTATCTGGGTCAGTTCTTTTTCGTGATCTGGATTGATTTTAATGGCGATTCAAGTCTTTAGATAGTGATGATGAGCGGTTATCATGCTCGGTTTTCGCTTGATAGAGATATAGCGTCATATAGGTCAGTTCCGAGCTTAGATCCGACCCAAAGATCAATTATCTCTATCGGTTCTACGATCGGAACCGATAAAAACTGATCTCTATCGGTTCTGAGTGTAGAAGCGATAGAGATAAATCCACCTTACAAGCTCCTGGAACATCACTAGATATACACACAGTACACATATCACATTCACAGTATATATAAAACAAACATACTTAGCAGGGGTACACATATCACATTCATAGTATATTCATAGATTGACAGTATATACACAATTGACAAATTCATAAATTCACAATTGACACATATGCCACTACAATTCGCAGATTACATCACAACCCAAGTATCTTTACATATATACCACTATGGCCCATGAAGTCGACCCCGAAGAAGCCCCCGTGATTTTATGACAAGACACAAACAAGGAATGAAGGTAATTGTACTGTTAACAATGTTAATGTATGGATACATACTCAATGTAGAAATCAGTAGCATAATCCTCTAACGTAACTCTCCTTAGGTTGCCCTGTACTGCAATAACAGCATTTTCCTTGTAGAATCTTTTGGCACAAGAGTAGTCATTCAGAAACAGGATAACTTTTCGGTCTTTCCTATCATTTTTATAGCCAATTTTTGTCGGAAGTATTTTCTGTTAGGTTACAAGGATACAATAAAGTAGTTAAAATAGTACTTACATGATCACCTGAGCAACGAAATGCATAAATCAATTACAATGTTATTACCTTCATCAAATCTCATAAAGTATTGTTGCTTTGAGAAGCATCCAACACATCCTTGTATACAGGGTCGGACCTAGGGCCTTTTACTTACTCTTCTTGGATCGCACCTCGGTTTTCCTATCGTCATCACATCAAATCCGTTCGGTGATGAAGAATACGGGGACAACATCTATATATAAGCTTCGACACGTCATCTATTGTAGAAATTGACTTTAGTTTTGTCTTTAGATGACATGAAAGAGTATGTAGTCGTCATTTATCTCTACTATTATACATGCTCTAATGGCCCAAATAGTTGGATCTGCTTATTGCGAAGTCCATTTTAGGCCTTACATATTTTGACCATGTAGAAGTATAGCAGTACATTTCTCTTCTAGGTTAACGATGGTACATCGTGCATGCTTCTAATGTATGGATACATATTCAATGTAGAAATCAGTACCAGGACAAAAAAGAAAGAACTTTATAATCTAACTTGTTTCGAATCGGATGAATTCTTCTTATTTTTTAATCTAAGCCTGCCACACTTAAAGATTGAGATGTTGCTGGTTTTCAGATGGAGAAATGAAGGGAACAAAGCAAACGGCCGGTGAATTGAATCTAAGCATGTCAAATCAAAGGGTGCTCTCTAGAACCGATCAACCAACAAACCCTGACTCTAGAGACAGGGAGATACCTCTTCTCCTCGGGGTCACTGCTAGGCACTGGCTAGTTGCCGCTGTTGTAAGAGGAGGAGGAGGAGGAGCTCATCGCCGATGATGCCTTTTCTGTGAGTTCGGTGCCGCCTCAGCTTTTGGTATTTGAATGGATTAGGAGAAGCCGAGAGGTCAAGCGTGAGGTGGACGCATTAGCTTTTGGTATTTGAATGAATTGGGAGAAGCTGGGAGGTCAAGCGCGAGGATACGTTTGGTATTTGACATGTGTACTATCACGATCGGTTCTAACATACATCGTTATCACTATTGATCGGTTCTGAGGTCAAACCGATAGTGATGTTTTGCATCATATTTCTCATCCATGCCAAATCATCTATCACTATCAATTTTTTCCTAAAAAATTGAGAATCGATCCAGATAAAGAGATACTGTTATATTATTCTTTAGTAGTGATTATTGGTAGGAGAGCAAGCATGTAACACCCCGACACCTAGTATGCCGCGAATATCACCACAAAGGATACTAGCAACAACCAAATCACATATTTAACACTAAATTACAGCAACTACGCTAATAGCTTAAACAAAATTTTGGCAACATATACTTTGTTTTTCTATGGTTTTAAGCATCAATAATAGAGGCATAGCAAGATATCATAATTGAAGACAATTCTAACATGGCAACTAAGGATTTTAGCAACAATTCAAGTCCAATACATACTTTAACCATCACATAAACCAATAAGGAATAAACATTTATTCATGACAACCAACGAGGCAATTAAACCATAATAAAATTCAATATGGTGACCATCATAACTAAGGGAGATGTTATAGGTTGTTTATTTGAGTGAAGCTAAGTGTGGATGTGCATCTATCTCCCTTTCCCACATGCCGGATTCAAGGTACCTAAAAAAATATTAAACAACAAGCGTGAGTTCATCACTCAGCAAAGTGTATTGCAATGGAACAAAGTAATAACAGTTGACATACACCATGAGAGACAATTCATAAACACTTCTTCATCATATTCTCATTTATGCAATGCAATGCATCATGCCTCTTTGCTTAGCACATACCGGTATTTCCCTTCCATCCCGTAGAGGGTGCTTACTCTTACTGACTCGCTCCCATTCACAACTGTGGATAGGACTACGAGGTAGGTCTTTCGTGTTCACTATGTGTGAACACAGAGGCTCGCATCAGAATGGATCGCCTCTTCCATTATGAATGCACATATGCCATAAACATGAATGAACTTGCATAAATGCTCAATTTAACAATTGCATAGCTACTTAACCATTCATATTCATCATATCACATGCAAGGATCAAACATAGCAATTTAACATATCGCATGAGTATATTGCAATAGTACGAAACTATATGACCACCCAAGCCACAACCACCGTAACACACTTGCCTTCAACCTCGCGAGACGGAGTGGTGAGATGTTGATGGAACTCTCGGTGTCACATCACCTACACATAGATATAATCCACTCAAAAACATGCTCACAAAGCAACACAAGACTCATAACTACAACGGTTTCGCGACCCACTCCTAAAACCCGAAAACAACAATCTGTCCAAACGGGACAGCAGACTTCTAACGGTCATAACTTGAGTTTCACAACTCCAAATTAAGTAAACAAATATATTTTCTCTAACTACAAGAAATTTTTCATCTTTTTCTAAGTATTAGAAAAATCTCATTCGGCCTCTAAGTTCCTCTAATCTACAAATGAACACAGACTGTACCAATAGCGGCACAGATTGGACAGCATTCGGTAAAAAGACCATAATTTTTAAACGGCTGAACGAAACTTAGTGAGTTTGGTGTCCAATTAAATTTAATTTAATTATCTACAACTTTCACAACAGCCGGGCCCCCAGGAAACGAATCTAAAATTCTCTAAATCGCGCCCGAAGTCAGACCTCTAATCTGCTCGAGGACAGAATGCCAAAACAGATCTAGTTTTCTACAAATCTAACTAGTTGCAGCACACCATTAGAGGCTCTTAGAACTAGATTCCCCCATTAGAACATCACCTAATCCACCCCAAAAACTCCCAACAATCATACCTCTCCTTGACGAAGGAAGAACCGACGAAAGATCCCTTCTCCCGCCTTCGATTCTCCTCCAAATCCGCAGGAAACCGCCGGCTTCTCCTCGGTTAGATGGGCTCCAATGCAAGAACAGCAGGGGGAGGTGAAGTGGGGGAGGGAGGGGCGGCTATGGGGGGAAACCCTAGGAAAGGGGGGCGCAAGGGAGGGAGGGGGAGGGGCGCATGGGAGGGACGGGGAGGGGGCGCATGGGAAGAGGTAGGCCGGCGGCTAGGGAGGGGGCGCGCATGGAGGAAGGGTGGCCTACGGTTAGGCAGGAAATTCACCCTCCACATGGGCCCAAAACCCCCTACTGAAGGCCCAAACTCCCCCAGAAGGCCCAAAACTCAATCCCGTAAGGCCCAACGCTCCCGGAAAAGCCCAAACACCCTGAAAAGCCCAAAAACACGACATAAACTCTTACCGTAATGTCACATTCTCTCCCCCTTAACAAGATTCGACCCCAAATTCTAGACACTCTACTACGCAACAACCAAGACGAAGGGAGTTAAGTTTCACTTTTCATACCTGATAAGAATAACTTTGGGTATTGCTCGCGCATACGAGACTTGAATCTCCCAGGTCGCTTCTCTCTCTGACTAAAGCCACTAAAACTACACTGATCGAGACTCGATGGTAAGATGCTTAGGTTCGAAGACCAACGGCTCTAACGATAGCTCACCATTGAAATCCCGTAGAACTTTTCTCTTCTAGCAATCACCTCGCACCCAAGGCAATGACTCAGAAAGATCCAAGAGATAGACCAACAAAACCAAAACACACCACTATCGCAAATGATATGACGTAGATCAGACTAAAGTTTCGTTGGGCACTAACTGTAACACCCTGGCATCTAATACGCCTGAATGCTACCAAACATGGATTATGTAACATCTAAATACTACAAATAAAAGAAAATTACAACAAAGGAACAATTGCTAGAACCGAAAATTTCGGCAGCATCTCCTTTGTTTAATCATGATCTCGAGCAATCATAATAGCATAGCAGAATATGACATAATATGAAACATCTAAAACAGCAATAATAAGCGACACGGAAGCAATATAAGTCCACTTTAAGCATCCCAAAGTCATCATTAGCCAAATGAAACGAATAAGGCAATCCTAGCACGCATCTAAACCATAAACATCAATTGTATCACATTAAGTTTATTGTCATGACTCCAAATGATTCCATTGTGGAATCAATTGCGTGAACTACGTGGAGATGTGTGACTATTCCCCTTTTCCTCATGCCGATCTCAAGGTACCTAAAACAACATAAAACACAAGCGTGAGTTCAAAACTCAAAGAAAGTGTATTGTAATGGAAAAACAAAGATCAAGTCAACAAACCATCATCACCAATCTCCAAAAGCACATCATAACACAACATGGTTAGCATTCCAAATATCTTTTAAGCATCCATGTATTCATCTCGTGAGCAACTCATAACATAAACATCATCATATACATATTTCATTAATGCAATGCAATGCACATGTCTCCTTGGAAACTCATAACGGTATGGTTGAGTGCACAACAGTCGTCATGCAACCTTTTCCCCTTCCATCCCGAAGATGGAGGGTGCCTATCACTCGCTTCCATTCACCACGGTGGATGGAATCACGATGTAGGTCTTACTCAAGAATAGCCCGGACTAGTCATAACGGTTCTCACCGACCCTCCCGGAATAGTTATGACTTATCTCACCGGCCGGCCATGAAAATATGCCATGTATGCAAAATGGACAACAACGTACACATGTATAGGAGTATTGCATATCATCACATGGCATGTAATCCGCTTATCAACAATAAGCACATTTAAATCATGGCATAATGGCTTCATATCAAGCAATACATGTAATTCATGGCAAGACAACATGTTATCTATTCCAAATACTATGAAGCACAACTAGCAACACATATAGCATACAATCCACACAACACACTTGCCTTCAACCGCGGGCAACGGAGTGACGAGAGGTTGAGGGCACTCCCGAAGGCACACCACCTGCAAACACGTGCCACACACTTAATTCGACTCCTCAAAACAGTACCCACTACACCTAATACGCTAAATACTCCAAAACCCCGAAATCACAGATTTTGCCCCGTTCTGGACAGCGGCTTCGAAAAATCATAACTTGAGTTCTAGAACTCCAAATTGAATAAACGAGTACATCCTCGCATAGCTTAGGAAATTTCCCAACTTTTTCTAGTTATAGGTAAAGACTGATTCGGACTCTAATGTTGTTTAATCTAACGTTGAACACGAACTGTCTCAATCTCGTCACAGATTTGACAGCGCTCGGTAAAACAGGCATAACTTCCAAACGGCTGGGCGGAATTTCAATTTCTTTATATGCACTGAAAGATATTGAAATTATCTACAACTTCCTATAAGTCCGTACGGTCAGATTCGAACTCTAAATTAGTTTAATCTAATGTTGAACACAGACTGTCCCAACCTTGACACAGATTGGACAGCGCCCACCAAAACGGCCATAACTTTTAGACCGTAACTCCAAAAATTCTCAAAAAAATACAAAAAATAGTTCTTGATGATACCTACAACTTCTTCAACAGGAGGTCGGCCAAATTCCGAATCTAAAATTGCGAAATCGCACCCCCTAAAACGGACTCCAAATCTGCCCGAAACTGAGTACAATACGAACTCTAGTTCTTTTCAGATCTACTCCATGGCAGCACGTCCTCTTGATCTAACAACTCCAAATCTACCATGAGAACAGCACCTAGACCTTCCCCAAGGTTTCCCCATGGACATACCTTAGTCCGACGAACGACGAACACGAAGAATGCCTCTCGATCGCTCGATCTCGCTCCCCACGCGTCATGGCCACCGGTTCTCCTCGTCGCGGATCCTCCTACCGGCGAGGGCAGCACCATGGCGTGGCATGGCAGCGAGGGGACGCAGCAAGGGCACGTGGTGGAGCAAGGAGGCGCAAGGGTGAGGGAGGGGTGGCGGCTAGGGAGGAGGAGGCAATGGGGTGGAGGGAAACAAGTGGGGGCTAGGGCTAGGAGGGGACTTGTTTGGGGCGCAGGTAGGGCTAGGGCAGCAGTTTTGATGTCCTAGACCACCTCCAAAAGGCCCAAATATGTCCCACCTTCGGCCCATATGGACCCCCCAAGGCCCGAACTCCCCCGGAAGGCCCAATTCCCCTCCGGAAGGCCCAAAATCCCCGGAAAGGCCCACACTTGCAGAAACGGCGCAAAAACATGTTACAAGAGTCGTACCTTATGGCCGAGATCGAAAATGACTCATATCGTCATTCCGTAGTATCACATTCTACCCCCCTTAACTGGATTCGACCTCGAATCTTACACGTCAACTCTAAAACAATGTCCACTAGAGACTCATCTTCTTTGCGAACTCAACACACCCACGCAAAGACTCAAACAATAGCAATGACAACTCCATTCTCCAAATCCATCTATTAACAAGAGTGACTTGGCTTAGCTTAACTAAGCACAACTTGACATGATTCCTCATTTACTTCAATCTCTATCATGATTCATAAACTCCGAATGACACAATCACCTTGAAACACATCACTTTTTCATCATTAGTATTAAAACGGTCAACCGAGGTTCCAAACTAGAACCCCCCAAAAAGACCATTTACGCAAAACCCCATCTCTCCCAATTATTTGACCCCTTTTCGCAAGGAATCAAAATTTACTAATGTCATCTTCGCTCATAGCCTACATCAACCATACTTTCCTTTCGACAGCCAACCACAATACACTTTTCATACTATCCTCTCCTAGGCATAACGCACACACAGGGACGTCTAGCTAATACAATGTCCACGACAAAGCATTTTACATCACACTTTCTATAACATTTGCTTCCACCCAACGATACTTTCAACCAAATTCAAACCACGACATCAACAACCTCCATCATCATCCGCCCTCATACCACTAATGTCCAGCACCTAGCCCAAACTAGGACCGTAACTCACTACCAAATCTCAATTGGCACTTTTCCCAAGAGGATGTCGCCCTCACAAACAATTCACACAAACAACGAAGCCCACGAGTATAGCTCTTAGATTATACTCAACAATAACCCGAGGCCCTTCTTATTCTCGCTCCTATCAATAGTGCAAAAGAAGTACGATTCTTTTGAATCCAAGTAGACCACATACAACAACTCGAATCTCAAAGCGCCACAAATCGCTTTGGAAAGAACCCGATAACATTGAAAGACCACCCTTTTGCTTTTCCTAAGTCAAGCCGCAAAGGAAAACTCAAATCTCCAATCAACGCGATACAATTACGCATCGGGAGCACTCAAACAAATAGAGACTCCACACAATTCTCTTGTGACAGATGTTCTCAACAACTAAAGACAACTCGACTACTTCACCACACCCAAACTTTTCACTTTAACCAAAATCAACATCTTGGAAGAGAACTGCCACAAAAACTCTCAAGAGAAAGGGAAACTCAAATCCCTTGCATAACAAAACCAAAATACCAGCATTTATCCATTCATTCATTTTCATGCTAGAGAGCAATGAAAAATCTCGATTCATAACACGAATGCGAATTCTACAAGAGCACTCGGATTAGTCATATGTCTCTATATGACTTTCTCACCGTCCTGGCTCAACAACTCTTTTATGCATAAAAAAACGATGTCATGAATCTTTTTCACCATTTATTCATCATGTAACCACGATACCCATTAACCATTCACACAGAGACTTCATTCTCTTTGTCACATGATTGACACCCAACAACATCGATGGTTGCTCAAATTCGCATAACCTACGACTGCGTTAACCGAAAAATACCACATCGCATCACAACCCAACAACCACTGCACGCAATGCGTGCAAAACATCGCATTTTAACCAAAGCCAATAACAGAAGATAGCATCAACTCTCAAATCAAACATCTACGCCTAATAACCGCTACTAATTCTCTTAAAGAGAAAGGAAACACATTCCCAACAGGGAACATTTTACCAACAAAATCACTTATGAAACAATCATAAGACTCACCTTTTTGAAACGCTCGCAAAAACCACACACGTTTCCCAAATACATCCAACTCTAGTCACGATAAAATTACAATTTAAGCGCTGAACTCCAGGGTTACCAAAGATAAATTAGTTGAACGCTAAAGAGAGCGTCCCACTCCAACGCTTTGGGTGTTAACCCATACTCATAGCATAGACTAAACAGATTAACCCAAATCCAATGATTGGCATGGTTCAATACTCTTAGCCAAAACGGATGTCATAATCACCCAAATCCCGAGAAGTCCAACATCTGCACACAAGCTACAACATCTCGCTTCTTGATAAAATCACTTTTCACTGTTCATATAACCACAATTGATTATATTACCAACGAACCGTAGACCATATCTACCGTATGACAACCAACAAGGAGAACCACGTTCTCACAACTCCAAAGACAATTAACTTATCGCTTAATCCAACATAAGACGATATCAACAACTTCTTTTGGTCTACTAACCATGATGAGCCATTATTCATGCAACTTATTATCCCAAGCGTAGCACACATCTCTTTACAATTATTCCTGCGTAATCAACAATTACCCCTGGTATAATCCCTAAGTCACATATTCCATATCACCTGTTCATTCCACCAATAATTAATACTAACCACGCGACACGATCTCCACTAGACATCCCTCATAAATACGGATCCTGCATGCACATCCGTCAAGAATAATTCAACCTTTCCTACAATCATTCCATATATCCTCATTAATTGATTACACGAATTTTAAGTCATATTATCGACTCCACAATATTAATCGACCCACCAGCTACAATAGGCAGAATTTCACACCATCTTCTTGCTATAACAAGTTCATCAACCGAGACATTCTATGCTAACGAATCTCAAACATCCATTAGATGCCTTTACCCGCATCACTTTGCACACACCACTAATCAACTTTCACTTTGGATCACCTGACGTCTCGTTTAATCATCTCTTATCAACACTATATTTTAGTTTATCTTTAAACAAACAACAAATTCACTTTAACCGAACCACTAGCTCATATCATCCGAAAACTCTAACTTCTCGTCATACACTTAACTTCTTAAACATTCGCGTGAATCACGCACCCAACTCTTAAGGAAACCATAATTGCTCCAGAAAAGAACAACACCCAAAACACCTTTCCTTCCGGAAAGCTCAACCATAAATCACAAGAGAAGTCAACTCTTAAATTCCCAAATGCCGACACGCAACTACTCCACAACTCTCGAGATCAACAACTTCCATGAAGGAAGATGGTCGCACGAGGAAAAACCAAGCGATTAACTAAAATTTTAGGCCATAACCCCAAACTTCAAACTTTCACGAAACAAACGGTTTTTCAAAGATGAATTCCCAAGCAAGTCATCATTGCAATCAAACACCACTTAGGCCCCAACAACAAGATCTGGCACAACACCGCAATAACTCTTTTAAACCTCGAAAAAAGACAAACACAAGAATAAATTGAAATCTTTCTCCGTAAAGCAACCGATCAACCACATCCTTTCTGACAAAACCTTGACACCTAAATCCATGCGACTTAGATTTTTCATCGGAACTTCAATAACTTCTTTTCAAGTTGGAGAATGGTAACCCAAGAATCAATCTATAAGTTTCTCTACAAGGCAAACAACAAATCGGGCGTCAAAGCTGACAAGGCAACCAAAAGAGGCGCAACCCGAAATTCTTCTTTTGTCTTCAACCAAAGAAGACAAAACCAAAACCACCAAAAGAACCATCGGTGAGTATCCAAAACCGAACACTTTTTCTTTTATTTCAACCAACCAAAAACCAACCAAAACCGTTCGTCAAAACGGCAAAGAAAATTCGGAGGGTCAATCCACAACTCTACTACTCGACTCCAACCAACTACCCAATCTACGACGTAAAGGATAAGCACTCTCCCAACAGGAGGTTAAAGTCCATCGGTGATGGCACTACCCGCCACACCGTCAAACCCAACAATACTACAAACAATGTAAGGTGACCGAAACCCTTTCGCACCACAACCCACATAATCTCAATTGTATCAACACAATCAATTCTTTCATAAACATAGCAACATATATTACCAAATGTAACATTCAACAACAAAGCTTAAATACAACATTTAAGCGTAAAGCAACGGTACCCATACCCATTCCTACTGTGCAACAGAGTGTGTCAAGTTTTAAATTAATTATTCCACTTACACAAGTTTTAATGTTGCTATCCTATGGCAAAGTTTTAAGTAAAACCTAAGCCATGTTTCTAGGTTATTCCACTTCATATTTTAGTTGAACCTATAGTTATGACACTAAATACACATTCCAGGGACCTACAACCTGGCTCTGATACCAACTGTAACACCCCGGCATCTAATACGCCTGAATGCTACCAAACATGGATTATGTAACATCTAAATACTACAAATAAAAGAAAATTACAACAAAGGAACAATTGCTAGAACCGAAAATTTCGGCAGCATCTCCTTTGTTTAATCATGATCTCGAGCAATCATAATAGCATAGCAGAATATGACATAATATGAAACATCTAAAACAGCAATAATAAGCGACACGGAAGCAATATAAGTCCACTTTAAGCATCCCAAAGTCATCATTAGCCAAATGAAACGAATAAGGCAATCCTAGCACGCATCTAAACCATAAACATCAATTGTATCACATTAAGTTTATTGTCATGACTCCAAATGATTCCATTGTGGAATCAATTGCGTGAACTACGTGGAGATGTGTGACTATTCCCTTTTCCCTCATGCCGATCTCAAGGTACCTAAAACAACATAAAACACAAGCGTGAGTTCAAAACTCAAGAAAGTGTATTGTAATGGAAAAACAAAGATCAAGTCAACAAACCATCATCACCAATCTCCAAAAGCACATCATAACACAACATGGTTAGCATTCCAAACATCTTTTAAGCATCCATGTATTCATCTCGTGAGCAACTCATAACATAAACATCATCATATACATATTTCATTAATGCAATGCAATGCACATGTCTCCTTGGAAACTCATACCGGTATGGTTGAGTGCACACCCGTCGGCATGCACCCTTTTCCCCTTCCATCCCGAAGATGGAGGGTGCCTATCACTCGCTTCCATTCACCACAGTGGATGGAATCACGATGTAGGTCTTACTCAAGAATAGCCCCGGACTAGTCATAACGGTTCTCACCGACCCTCCCGGAATAGTTATGACTTATCTCACCGGCCGGCCATGAAAATATGCCATGTATGCAAAATGGACAACAACGTACACATGTATAGGAGTATTGCATATCATCACATGGCATGTAATCCGCTTATCAACAATAAGCACATTTAAATCATGGCATAATGGCTTCATATCAAGCAATACATGTAATTCATGGCAAGACAACATGTTATCTATTCCAAATACTATGAAGCACAACTAGCAACACATATAGCATACAATCCACACAACACACTTGCCTTCAACCGCGGGCAACGGAGTGACGAGAGGTTGAGGGCACTCAAGGCACACCACCTGCAAACACGTGCCACACACTTAATTCGACTCCTCAAAACAGTACCCACTACACCTAATACGCTAAATACTCCAAAACCCCGAAATCACAGATTTTGCCCCGTTCTGGACAGCGGCTTCGAAAAATCATAACTTGAGTTCTAGAACTCCAAATTGAATAAACGAGTACATCCTCGCATAGCTTAGGAAATTTCCCAACTTTTTCTAGTTATAGGTAAAGACTGATTCGGACTCTAATGTTGTTTAATCTAACGTTGAACACGAACTGTCTCAATCTCGTCACAGATTTGACAACGCTCGGTAAAACAGGCATAACTTCCAAACGGCTGGGCGGAATTTCAATTTCTTTATATGCACTGAAAGATATTGAAATTATCTACAACTTCCTATAAGTCCGTACGGTCAGATTCGAACTCTAAATTAGTTTAATCTAATGTTGAACACAGACTGTCCCAACCTCGACACAGATTGGACAGCGCCCACCAAAACGGCCATAACTTTTAGACCGTAACTCCAAAAATTCTCAAACAAATACACAAAATAGTTCTTGATGATACCTACAACTTCTTCAACAGGAGGTCGGCCAAATTCCGACTCTAAAATTGCGAAATCGCACCCCCTAAAACGGACTCCAAATCTGCCCGAAACTGAGTACAATACGAACTCTAGTTCTTTTCAGATCTACTCCATGGCAGCACGTCCTCTTGATCTAACAACTCCAAATCTACCATGAGAACAGCACCTAGACCTTCCCCAAGGTTTCCCCATGGACATACCTTAGTCCGACGAGCAGCGAACACGAAGAATGCCTCTCGATCGCCCGATCTCGCTCCCACGCGTCATGGCCACCGGTTCTCCTCGTCGCGGATCCTCCTACCGGCGAGGGCAGCACCATGGCGTGGCATGGCAGCGAGGGGGACGCAGCAAGGGCACGTGGTGGAGCAAGGGGAGGCGCAAGGGTGAGGGAGGGGTGGCGGCTAGGGAGGAGGAGGCAATGGGGTGGAGGGGAAACAAGTGGGGGCTAGGGCTAGGGAGGGGACTTGTTTGGGGCGCAGGTAGGGCTAGGGCAGCAGTTTTGATGTCCTAGACCACCTCCAAAAGGCCCAAATATGTCCCACCTTCGGCCCATATGGACCCCCCAAGGCCCGAACTCCCCCGGAAGGCCCAATTCCCCTCCGGAAAGGCCCAAAATCCCCCGGAAAGGCCCACACTTGCAGAAACGGCGCAAAAACATGTTACAAGAGTCGTACCTTATGGCCGAGATCGAAAATGACTCATATCGTCATTCCGTAGTATCACACTAACACGAACAATCCCCTTTTAAACCAAATACACCCATTTTAGGTGAGTCTGGTATCATTATGAAATCTCAACTCCCACTTCTCTCTTCAACCCGAACGCGAAACTCTACATTCCAGTCCCAACCTCTCTACCACAGTTCGCCGTATTCAGGACGACGTCAACCAAGTGAGACACATCACTATAAGAAAGTCTCTAAATCAATTCTCTCCAAAACACCAATACCATCTGCTTGAACAATCGGGGTTATAACCTTGAACCCCTAGGAACCAAAACACAGACTCCTATCCCTTGCAAAAGATTAATCTTTTACAAAGGACCAAAACCCACCATTACCATCGAAAGGAATAGCCTATTTATAACCAGGGTCCTTAAACCCACAAAAATAATAACAACTGAACAATTCACTTCGGTTGATACAAACTCGCTCATAACCCACCGACAGAAAGATCCGATACACTTCGAAAAAGTAATGCAATTACCAGCAACTTGCAAGTGTTCCACTACTAAATAAATCAACCCTAACAAGGAACACATCAACGAAACAATTCTCCAAGAAGGTTTGAATTGATTCAAACACAACCTTCCTTTACTCTTCACTATTAAACTAATTACGATCAACCACTAGCAACACCTAATAACTTAGGTGATTAACAACCCACACTAGATTTCTCTTTCTAAGAAGGTCTCGCCCTCACATTCTTCCACTCAAAGGACCAGGACAAAGAGTATAATCCTTGAATATACTCAACCATATAATATAAACATTCATTTTCTTATCCCAGGCTTGAATGCAAAAGAAATCTCAATTCTCTTTAATACAACAAACGACAATCACCACCTTTAAACCAAGGCGCTAAAATTCACATACATGAGAACTCAACTTGAAAGAGGAACACCATAGAACAAAAGCACCAAAATTTACCTCGGGGAGCAACTCCATTTTAAAAGAGAAACACCGCATAAGCCTTCTACAAATGCATTTCACTTTTTACCAAAACAAATTATCCCACTTTTATCCAAAGCCAAACATTTCAGAAAGAAGAAACCGATCAAGGCAATAAGCACCTCCACACAACAACTTTTTATTTTTTTTAAAGGAAAGGGAAAACTCATTTTCCGATAGAAAACTGCTTTACCAGCAGAAGTCACTTATGAAACAATCATAAAATCGTCTTTAATAAGCATCCACAAAACCTCACCCATTTTACTCAAATCTTTCTCTAGACAAACTAGTGATATACAAATCTCCAAATCAAGAACTTCTAAAACATTACATTAGATTTAGCTACTTCTTTTAACCAACAATGCAACCAATAACTCATCCTTGAAAGCTAACGGATGCAACCCAAACATACATCCTTGAGCATAAATTTCGCATTCATAACTTAAGCTAATTTTCTTAGCAAAGACAAATAAATGACGTTATTTAATGGAATAAAACATTTCAAAACCTCCACAAATTACTTCAAGGTTAATCATTCTTTTATCCTCATTTTCAAACTTCGAAATTAACCCATATTTGGCAACAATAACTCTAAGTTTAGGGAAGCTCTGAAACACAACCTAAAGAATACCATGACCGAAAGTATTCAACCAAAATATCAAACAAACAAACCAATCCATATAAATTTTAAACATAAGTTCAGCATAAATCCCACCATATCTAGTATTCCACTACACTTACCATTAAAGATTTTAATATTCACTATTTACTCATTGAGAAGGCCCTTTAGGATTTAACAAAAACTACATAACAAATTCTTTCTCTAATTACCTTTTCCAATGCTTATAAATAAAGTTTATGATGCTTATCAAAAGACATCCAACCAAGACTACTTCATCATGATCCCCATGGACCATCATATCATATAACATCATATTCTAAATTTAAAACATACTACTTCAACAAATCTTTCAGCATGATCAACCTATAAATTTCATACCACCCATACATCAACATCTTGACAATCGAAACTTATCCAATCAATAAATGACTTCAACAAGTAAATATTATCTCCACAAGACAAAATTCGTAAATAGTCTCTACGATATACATTCATTAAGGATAAAATCTTACATCATGATAATTATCCATTGTTCATCCCATCACAACATGAGCTCGACATAATGCCACACTTTACAATTTTCTCTATTTTAGCAAAGATTTCCAACAATTATCAGCACTACTAAGTCATCAATATCAATAATTTGCATAATCATAAAAACAACCACATTGTTTTTTTAGCTACCCTATCCATGTATTATAACAAATTGCCACTACACACCATACTCCAACTATTTAAAATAACTTAATAAGTTAGACCTGTAACATTATAAAATATGACATTATAGAATGTGACATTACGCTCAGAATTTATGTCATGTTTTTGGGCCTTTCAGGGTGTTTGGGCTTTTTCGAGAGAGTTTGGGCCTTGGGGGGACTGATTTTTGGGCTTTTCGGGAGAACTTGGGCCTTTAGTGGGGGGTTCTGGGCCTTGTGGGGGCAGCAAACCTACCTAACCCTAGCCCCCATCCCTCTTGGGCACCCCCTTCCCCCTTTCCCCCCCAAGCCACCACCCCCTTGGGCGCCCACCCTTTGCCCCTTTCTCCCCTAGCCGCACACTGTAACACCCCAATTTTTTTTCATGTATTTAAATGGTATTTTACACCTTTGAGAATTTTTGGAATTTTCTAAGATTTATTTGGAATTATTTCGATTTAATTTGAATTTATTCCCTTTAGAGATAATTAAATAATTAAAGTTTTAAATAAAGTTTTATTGGAAATATTTTATTTAAGTCTAAAATGTCTCAAAGTATTTCCCAGAATTTTTCTGGAATTTTTTCGAGTATTTTGCTATTTTTCCCGAATTAAATGAATTTCTAAAATTATTTTTTAAAAATATTAAAACGCTGGAAACCCTAGCGGGTTAGTACTGTTCAACCGACCAAGTCGGACTCAAGTCTGACTCGAGCCCGACCGAACCGAACCCAAACCCTAACCGCGTGACTGTTGGATCTTGATCCAACGGCTGGGATTGAGCCACGTCACCTCTCCGTGTCGCCGCCTTATTCCGCAGCCACGTGCGGGTGGGCCTTGTTTTTCGTGAATTTCACGAACGTCAAGGGGGCTATTTAATGCGCCGCCACCCGTGTCGTGACCCCCGTTTCCGTGTGCACCCGTTGCCCTAGGTCATCGAGCTCCAGCCGTCGTAGCCTCGCCGCAATCGCTCGCCGAAGTTACGCTAGGGTTCCGCCACGGTTTTCCACCATTTCCCGCTGTTGCCGCTGTCCTCCGCCGCGTTGGTGCCCAGATCCGAGACCGTCGCGACGAGACTCATCTGGGGTTATCATTCACTTCGCTGGAGAAGCCCTAAACCGCCGTCCCAATGGTCATCGTCCCCAGCTTCGGTGACCTAGCTCCGCCGTGCCGCCATCGTCACCCACGAACTCCCTCAGTCGTTCGATCAAGATCTTACCGCCACGGTGAGTCCACGTCGCCCTAATGCCCGTAGATATTAGATGCAATCTGGACCGTTGGATCCAGATCCAACGCATCAGATTAGGCCACGTAGGCTCGATAAGTTCGGACTGGTCCGATCCTAGTTTGATCGTGACCGTGAGATCTAAATTGAACAGTTCAGATTGAATAGCACACCGTAGCTAGCAAAATAGCACGCCATAGCACATTTGTTTTGACCGTCGGATCAAAATCGTACGGTTAGATTGAATCGCGTAGTTTTGTTATTTCATGAGATTAGATCTATTACTAACCGTCGGATCTAGATTGGATGACCTAGATTGGGCCACATCACAAATAGCACATCGCACGTCGAAGGTTAGCACGCCGTAGCACGTTCATTGTTGATCATCGGATTTAGATCGTACGGCTACGATTTAGCATAAGTTCGGACCGCTCCGATTTAGCATTCAGTTCGGACCGCTCCGATCTCGATTAGATCTGGACCGTTGGATTTTGAATCAACGGTTTAGATGGAATCGCACGCCCGTGCTTGCGTGACATCAGCGATGACATCATCGGTGGGTCCACTTGTCAGCGACACATTATTTTCCGAAAAATATATTTTTATTTTTATCGTTACGTTGCTGACGTTATAATACGGATTTTTCATTAGAAGAATAATTCGGCCGAAAAAGAAATTGCGCGCTGACGTCATGTTGATGTCATAATCCGGATTTTTCAATAGAAAGATAAATGAGTTAATTCGATTTATTCTTTTAATTGATTTTTCAAACTTCAAATGCTTATAACTTTTGCGTTTTAACTCCGATTTGAGTGATTCCAATTTCTAAAATTTTGTAAAATCAATCTCTATTTGATTCTGAATTTTATTTGATTTTTGGACTTGAGTTGCTCTTTTTTTTATTTATTGCTATTTTCATCCATTACAAGTAGATGTCGTAGTGGCCGAAGGCTTCGAAGGTGAAGTTTTGACCTAGGAGCAAGTGCAAGAGCAAGAACCAGTACTCTTTGAAGGCAAGTTGTGCTTTGACCATGTTGATCCCATTTTCAAGAATTATGTTGATTCAAATTATTACATGCTAGTTTAATTAGAAATGCTTTTGAATAATTCTGGGATTAGTTAAATGCCTAGTTGTTGTATGCCACCTTGACATATATAATTGTATGCCACGACCCTTTGTCACCCTAGTTGTGGATTATTTAGTTGGACATTAATAACTTCCAACGTGGGTTAATTAGATCATCGTAGTATGCTTATCCTTGCCACGTGATAATGACATGATTTTGGACAATCAACTATTAATGCTGAATTAATGAGATATGGAACATATTTTGGAAAGTGTCCTGTGTTATTGATGAATGATGTTGATGGCACGTGGTGCATGGTAATCAATTAGGTTTGATAAAATACTTTAGACTGGGGCAAGTGGCAAGTTTGATCAGGTGGGCCAGGATTGGTATCGGAAAAGTCATTTTGGTTCTTCGGGTAGTCTTGCCCTAGTCAATTAAGGACTTAACCTTGCAAGCCTTTGAACTGAGTCATTCATACAACCACAAGTCTGGAATGGGACGGACCTAGCTGATTAATTTGTTGATTCTAAACTTTAGTACTATTGTGGTGGTGTGAGGCCCGGGTATTGGTAACCAGTCCTCGCACAGGTTGGCTCACATGGCGCAAGAGGAGGGCCCTAGATGTGGTAACCAGTCCCACCAGTGTTGAAACCTTAGCGAGTAGTACTGGGTTTAGATATGCATTGGAAAGGCTTTGTTACGGACACTCGCCTTTGTGGTGTTTGACTGTATCTTGTGGGTAAAGTGTATAACCTCTGCAGAGTGTAAAATCTATTCGAATAGCCGAGTCCGTGGTATTGGAAACTGCTCGGGGATTACAGTGAAGGGTTAGACTATTATGAAAATAACTTGGTTTTGGTAAATGTTTGGGTTGGGACTGAGAATTGGACTTAGGTTGTGAAATGCTTTACTTGTGAAATGATTGTGAAAGTTATTACCTTTACTATTCTTTTACTGCTTTGCAATCTATTACTGTATTTCTGTATGCTGTTTTACTGCAAATGAACCATGAGCCTGTCCTTTGTATTAAGCCATGCATGTAGAATATTAGCTTTGCATTCTATGCATGACTTGCTGACTACCAAGTACTCACCCCTTGCAACAATACAACATTAGTTGAAGAAGAAGCAAAGCCTACTTTGGAGGAGGAGTTCTAGGAGAAGCCGTCGAACTAGGGGAGCGAGCCCAGTCAGTTACCTATGGCATATTGGTTGGCGCCACACGTTTCTTTAGTTTTCCGCTGCAGTTATTTCTTTTAATAAGTTTCCGCCCTGCGAGGCGTACTTTTGTAACTTGACCATAAGGTCGAGCAACTAGTTTGGTTAACTAAATTAAGTACTTTATTATTTCACTGAATATGATTGTGATATTTACCAATGTTGAGACTGTGTGCACTAGCGTGATCCTGGACTAGTGCTGAATACACAGAGGGTTCGGATTTGCAGATCCGGGTCCCGACACACACCTCCCCCACCTTGCGCCTCCCTCTACCTCCCCTTCCCACCTCTAGCCGGCCCTAGCACCCCCTCTGATCTCATTGTCCAGGAGCTCTCCGTCCAAGAGGATCCGGCGTTTCCGGCGTTCCTAGCGATTGGAGGGAAGATCGGGCCGCAAGGAGGAGACATTCGTCGACCGGGTGATTTGCCAAGAAGAGGTATGCCTTGGGGATCTTGTTTGTAGAGATTTGGTGCTAATTAGATGGGGAAGTTCATGGTAAAATTTGGTGTTTAGGTGCTATGATTAGAAGGATTTAGGAAGATTGCAATTCGGTCTTGTGTTCTGTCATCGGACAGATTAGGTCTTCGGTCTTCGGACGCAAATTAGACAATTTTAGAGGTGTTTCCCGGAGGCCAGGCTGTTGTGAAAATTGTAAGTAATCTAAATACCTTTATTTGGGAACCAAAAACGCTAAATTCCGTTCAGCCGTTTAAAAGTTATGATCGTTTTACCGAACACTGTCCAATCTGTGACGCGAATGGTACAGTCTGTGATCAACTGTAGATTAGAGGATTTTACACGCCGAATCAGTTTTCGCGAATACTTAGAAAAAGTTGGGAAATTTCCTGGGGTTTGAGAAAATGTACTCGTTTACCTGATTTGGAGTTATAGAACTCAAGTTATGCTTGTGGGAAGCTTGCTATTCTGTTGGACAAATTCTCTATTTTTCGGGTTTTAGGAGTGAGTTGCGAAGTCGATGTATTTGATAGTTCTTGTGTTGTTTTGTGGGCATGTTTTGTGTGTATTGTACCTATGTGAAGGTGGTGTGACCCCGGGAGTGCCTTCCACATCTCGCCACTCCGTCCCACGCGGTTGAAGGCAAGTGTATTGGGATGGTTTTGGGTTTGGGTGACCAAATAGATTCGTAGCTTTGCTACAATACTATATGATGCGCTAATTTGCCATGTTTGATCCTTGCACGTGAGATGATGATCATGTATTTACTTATGGTTATGCAAGTTGTTAAAATGAGTACATGTGCAAGTTGTTCATGTTTATGGCATATATGCATTCATGGCATGAGGACAGGCCAGGTCGGTGAGAAAGTCATAACTAATCCGGTAAGGTCGATGAGAAAGTTATGGCTAATCCGGAGCGTCACTGAGAAAGACCTATGTAACACCCCAAAATTTTGCTTTTCTTAACTTCATGTGTGTTTTGGCACTTTAGTGAATTTTTAGAATTTTCTGGAATTTATTTGGATTTATTTGGAATTTATTTGAATTTATTCCATTTTGAAATAATTAAAGAATTTGACTTTGCAAATAAAAATTTGTTGTAAATATTTTATTTGAGTCCAAAATGTTCCAAAATATTTTCCAGAATTTTTCTGGAATTTTTCTGAGTATTTTGCTATTTTTCTTGAATTAAAAGAATTTCTAGAAATTATTTTGAATATTAAATCGCTGGAAAATCGAATCGGGTCGAGTACTGTTCATCCGACCGAGTCGGAACCCGAGTCAGACTTGAGTCCGACCCGAGCCACGTGACCTGACCGAACCCGCTCGCGCCGTGCAATCGTGGCCGTTGATCGCGCCACGTGGACGGGCTGCCCGTCATCGTCCCCGCCCGAGTCCGGATCGGACTCCGCCGCCGCGTAGCCGCCGCGTCCGGTTAGGTTTCCGTTTTGCGCACGCATGCCGAGGGTATTTAGGGACCGAGACATGTCCCGAGGATCGCCTTGACCTAGCTGACCTTTTGCCCTAGCCGCCGTCGCCTAGAACGCCCTACCGCAGCCGCAACTGCTCGCCGGAGTTGGAGCACTCCTCCGCCGCGGTTTTCGTCGATTTCCGTCTTCATCCGCCATCCTCGGCCGCGTGGGTGCTCGGATCCAGAAACCTTGCGACGAGCCGCGTCGAGCCGCACCATCCATCTCGCCGGAGCTCGCCCACAGCGCCGTTCTCCGTGTCATCGTCTTCGTCTCCGGCAGCCAGGACCCCGCCGCGTCGCCATCACCGTCGTTAAGCTTCCCCACCGTCCGATTGAGATCGAACGGTTACGGTAAGCCACGTGTAACCCAAATCCTAGAAACTAGATCGGATCTGGAACGCTGGATCAAGATCCAACGGCCCACGATCGGCCACGTCACCCGTAACGTAATCCACGTTACGGGGTTAACGTTATTCTCAACCGTTGGATCTAGATCCAACGGCGTATATTTACCGCGTTCACTCCAACGCGGGATAACCAGATCCAATCTGGGCCGTTGATTTTCGAATCAACGGCCGAGATCGCGCCACGTGGCCGGGAGGCCAACCGACGCGGTCAGCGCGGTCAGCGCCCGCGCGTTACGTGGTTAACGTTATTCTCAACCGTTGGATCTAGATCCAACGGCGTAGATTTACCGCGTTCACTCCAACGCGGGATAACCAGATCCAATCTGGGCCATTGATTTTCGAATCAACGGCCGAGATCGCGCCACGTGGCCGGGAGGCCAACCGACGCGGTCAGCGCCCGCGCGTGGAAACGTGTCTCTGACACGCGGGGCCCGCATGTCAGAGGGCCCACCTGTCAGTGGCCACCCCAGCCGTGCGATGACGTCAGCCTTGACGTCACCGATGGAGTCCCACACAGCCGGCGTGGTGAGTCCCCGCGTCGGCAATGACGCGTCACCCGGTGGAGTCCCCATCGATGACGGCCGTGGAACGGGTCTACGGTGGACCAAGCCGCGCCCGTGCGCCGGGTCCATGGACCCGAGGCCACGTGTCGTCACCCGATTGGTCCACGTGTCATGCTGACGCAATAAAAGAATTTTCGAAAAAGAAAATGATTTATTAATTCGAATTATTAATTTCAGATTTTGATTCAAACTTCAAACGCTTATAACTTTTGCATTTTAACTCCGATTTGAGTGTTTCAAATTTCTAAATTTGTATAAAATTGAGATCTACCTAATGATGAATTTTATTTAATTTTTGGACTAAATTTTTTCTCTGTAATATTATTTAATTGATTAATTAAACTTTAAACGCTTATAATTTTTGCAGTTTAACTCCGAATTTGACGATTCCAGTTTCTAAAAATTCATAAAATTATGTTCTCTCTGTTTATGAACTTTATTTGTATGTTTGGACAATTTTTGTCTACTGTTTTATTCATTTGTTGCTATTTGCACGCGTTACGAGCAGACGTTGAAGTGCCGGAAGGATTCGAAGGAGAAGTATTGACCCATGAGCCAGCTCAGGACCAAGAGCAAGTACTTTTTGAAGGCAAGTTATGCTTTGACCATATTGATCCTATTTTGAAACCTATTTTGATTTAATTTATTGCATGCTAGTTCAATTAGAAAATACTTTATTTAAATATGGGAAATTAGATAAATGCCAATTTGCTGTATGACACCTTGATTACTTAAATTGTGCCATGACCCCTTGTCACCCTAGTTGTGGTTTACTAGTTGGACATTACTAAATTGCCAACATGGGAAATTAGATCGTTGTAGTATATTGCTTAGACACCTTTCGTGCTCATGACATGATTTTGGACGATCAAATGTTAATATGGACTTAATGATATATTGAACCTGTTTTGGAAAAGTATCATGTGAAGTTGATGGCACGTGGTGCATGGTAATCAACTGGGGGTTTGATAAATAGTTTTCGACCGGGGCATGTGGCAAGAATGATCGGGTGGGCCAGTTGTGGCACTGGAAACGTTGGTTTGGTTCTTCGGGTAGTCTTGCCCTGGTCACCCTAAGGACTTAACCATGCAAGCCTTTGAACTGGGTCAAATGTGCAACCACATGTCTGTAATGGGACGGACCTAGTTGATTAAGTTGCTAATAACGTACCTGTGGGACCTCAGGATGTCAACTACACCCTTTTGTGTAAGTTGAACGGGGAGCGTCATCGGGCTGCGCCAGTACCCATCTAACGGTTGGTTGGCCTAAACTTCGCCTTAGCTAAGGGAAGGGTTAGTGTGCAACACCGGAGAGGACCACTTGAATTGTTAGAAGTTTCCGAAAGACTTTGTTACGGGAACTCGCCTTTGTGGTGTTTGACTGTATCTTGTGGGTAAAGTGCATAACCTCTGCAGAGTGTAAAATCTATTCGAATAGCCGTGTCCGCGGTATTGGACATCGCTCGGGGATTACAGCCAAGGGTTAGACTTTCTTGAAAATAACTTGGACTTGAAAGGTGGGGTTTGGTTAAACAATGATGTCGATGGAAATGTGGATTAGGAATGGGAAAGATGTTGATTAAACTCCTGGAAAAGTTATTGATCTTATACTTGCTTCTATTGCTTTCGAATCTAGTTATGCTACTTGTCAAATGCTGTTTTACTGCAAATATACCCTGAGCTATTCCTTTGTATTAAGCCATGCATGTAGTATATTAGCTTGCATTCTGTGCATGACTTGCTGAGTACCAAGTACTCACCCTTGCCACAATACAACACCAGTTGAAGAGGAGACTACACCAGCTTTGGAGGAGGAGCTCCAAGAGGAACCGTCTACTTAGGGAGCGAGCCAGTCAGTTGCCTGTGGTATACTAGATGGCGCCACAAAGTTATTTTATTTTCCGCTGCTATTATTTCTCTCTTAATAAGTTTCGCCCTGCGTGGCGTATATTTGTAACTTGACCATAAGGTCGAGCAACCAGTTTGACTATTTAATTAAAGTACTTTATTAGTATCGAGTGGTATGATTGTGATATTTACCGATGTTAAGACTGTGTGCACTAGCGCGTTCCTGGACTAGTGCTGAATACACAGATGGTCTGGATTTGCAAATTCGGGTCCCGACAGAGGTGGTATCAGAGCCATACTGACCGTAGGCTCACCCTTAGCTAGAAAGGTCATAGAGAGGATAAATCCTATTTTCTAAAGCTAAAAGTTGGTCAAGATAATGAATGAATTCTCGACTTACCCCTTTCATTCTTGTTCATACCCCTTGCTGAGTCCTTTCGTCTTCCACATTGGTTTTAAAGTGCTGCGTTCTTACGTAAGTATCCTTTGACAGATGGAAGGAGAGATCAACTACGTCGATCTAGAGGTTGGTCACGCCGCAGAACTTTGGTGTATGTTGCAGACTCTCGGAGGTTTTGAGAAGCCAAAATACCAAGTGGACGTAATCAGACAAGCAGGATTGATCAAGGCTTGTGACGTGAAGATTGTGGTACCTGCCAGGAAGAAGGGCCCAGGCAATCGCCCGATACATTACACTGCCAGGAGGTCTACAATGCAGATGGGTATCCAGGAGGTGTCGCGACGAGCAATGCGGCACATTGCCCGCATCTACGCCAGAGAGTTAGAGGGCACGGTGTTCCGTTATCATCCGCGCAGCAATAACCTTCTCGACCCGAAAATGATTTAGGATGAGAACGCCGTGATCACACAATTGGCACGACTTGTTGTTGCCCAGGAGGATGTACTTGATGACACGAGCAAGGAGCTACATAAGGCCCGCCAGGAGATCACTGCAGAGAAGAACAGATGGCGGGAGACTCAGGAGTATGTGTCACATCTTCTGCACATGATTGGAGAGTTAGAGACGGCGTTGTACGCACTGCAGGCGGAGCGATGCTCGAGCTACACGAGCCAGATCCGAAAGAGCCAGAGCTTGAGGAGGACACCGCTTCTTCGACTACCACAGTTGACACAGTTGCAGGGCATGGCGATCGTTTCGCACCTATGCCGCAGCACCCGTACCCAGGCCGTGGAGGTTTTCTCGATGAGTGAGCATAGGTGTTGTAGTGAGACTCCTTCGTCGAGTCGCGTCATAGAATAAAGAGTCACCCTTTAGGCGTTAAACTCCAGTGTTAGTTTAATTTGGATTTTCATTGCTTGCTGAGTGTGCAGTATGTGTTGCAAGGCCCCTGGGCATTGTAAGCAACCATACCAAGTTATTATTAATTAAATAATAAAGTTGGACTTGAGTTAAACCCTTCGCCCCGCATAGTTCCATATTACTTGTCTATTCTTGTTTCCCTCTCGTCTCTAAAACCTGGAGCAAACCACAGATGGTGAACACCCGCGGAAACCTTGGAGGCAATGGAAGTGGTTCTCGCCCAGCAGAAAACCCCAATGATGGAGCACCAGCACCGCAAGTTGATATGCAGAATTTCGGAGCTTTTCTCGCTGCTCAGACTCAGTTGATGCATGCCATGATGCAACAGGTGCAGCACGTCACCGCTCAGGCCACTGCTAATCAAGTCAATCAGGGACAACGCCAAAATACAAGACTGTCAGAGTTCATGAGGACTCATCCACCCACTTTTTTTGGGAATGCCAATCCGTTGGAAGCCGATGATTGGTTAAGGTCAATTGAGAGGAAGCTACACATTGCTCAGTGCATGGGAAATGAGAAGGTACTCTACGCTTCTCACCAGTTGGAAGGGACAGCCGCCGAATGGTGGGAGAACTTCTGTGCCACGCAAGGGAACCTTCAAGATATCACTTGGGAGGAGTTTACAGTTGCGTTTCGTCAATATCATGTGCCAGAAGGAATTATGGACCTCAAGAAGGAGGAATTCAGAGCACTGAAGCAAGGCAATCAGCCTGTGGCCGAATACCTGAACAAGTTCACACAGCTTGCACGCTACGCACCTGAAGACGTAGCGACAGATAAAGCCAGACAGTCTCGCTTCATGAAGGGACTTAACTCAGGACTGCAGGTGGGACTGATCACTCACACCTTTCCAGATTTCCAGGAGTTGGTGAATAAGG
Organism: Rhipidocladum racemiflorum; assembly: GCA_036346355.1. Classification (NCBI taxonomy): domain Eukaryota; kingdom Viridiplantae; phylum Streptophyta; class Magnoliopsida; order Poales; family Poaceae; genus Rhipidocladum; species Rhipidocladum racemiflorum. The sequence continues at coordinate 32,603,431 of CM070571.1, forward strand.
CGCTTATTCTTGAGGACAAGCGCAAGGAACTGGATGAGAACAGGAAGCGCAGGATGCAGCATCAAGGATTGCGTCAGGGAGCGCAGCAACGTTTGAGGGTTGCGCCAAATCAGTTTTTCAGATTCCAGCCACAGAATACAACAAGGACACCGTCACCAGCACCAAGACCCGTCAATCAGAACTATCAGACTCCAGCCCGGCCCGAAAGCGTCGCTTGAGCGATCCAACAATGGACAGTGAGACGCTGCTACAACTGCAACGAGCCAGGACACTTTGCCAACAGTTGTCCTAAGAAGACAGCAGGAGTGACCCCAGTTCGCTTCAATCTGGGATCCACACCAGCCAGGACACCAGCACCAGGAGCCAACCGAGGGACAGCACAACCAGGGGCCACATCCCAGACTGTGGTGAGAGGCCGAGTCAACCATGTCACCGCAGATGCACTTCAGAATGCCACGGATGTCGTACTGGGTAAGTTACTTGTCAACTCAGTACCTGCAACAGTTTTGTTTGATTCCGGAGCTTCGCATTCGTTTGTTTCACAAGGCTTTGCTGCTAAAAATGATTTGGAGATTGCAAGACTTAAATGCATGCTTTTAGTTCAAACCCCTGGTTCCGAACTCCGAACGAAAGTAGGATGTTCTGGGGTGAGAATACTAATAGATGGGATAGAGTTCCTAGCGAACCTTATTATTTTGGAGACCCAGACCTTAGATGTTATTTTGGGAATGGATTGGTTATCCAAGCACAAGGCCGTATTGGATTTTGGATGAAGGACTATCTCAGTTGAGAGCCCATGTGGAAAGAAAGTGGAATTTCAAGCTACCGCCGTTAGAGATGGACAGTTGATGGTTAACAGTACCAAGGTAATCAGCATAGAAGATGTTGCAGTGGTAAATGAGTATCCAGATGTTTTTCCTGAAGATCTACAGTATGCCGCTTGACGAGGACATAGAGTTTGTGATAGAGCTTGTACTGCACAAAGACCGATATCAAAGAGACCTTATCGGATCTCCACCGAGGAATTGGTAGAGATGAAGAAGCGGCTTGAAGAGTTAATGGAGAAAGGATTTATCGAGGCCGAGTTAAATGCCGTGGGGAGCGCCAGTTCTGTTTGTCAAGAAGAAGGATGGGAGTTTCAGGATGTGCATTGACTACCGTGCACTCAATGAAGTCGCCGTGAAGAATAAGTACCCGCTACCCAGGATCGATGACTTGTTTGACCAGCTGAGAGGAGCCAGAGTTTTCTCCAAGATTGATCTGAGATCGGGATACCATCAGTTGAAGATCCGATCAGAAGATATCCCGAAGACCGCATTCTCGTCAAGATACGGACATTATGAGTTTACTGTTATGTCCTTTGGTCTGACGAATGCGCCAGCATATTTCATGAATATGATGAATAAGGTGTTCATGGAGTATTTGGACAAGTTTGTTGTTGTGTTCATAGATGATATCCTAATTTACTCCAAGACAGAGGATGAACATGCAGAGCACTTGAGGCAAGTTTTGGAAAAGCTGAGGGAACAGCAGCTCTTCGCCAAATTCAGTAAATGCGATTTTTGGAAGGACAAGGTGGAGTTCCTCGGACATGTAATGACCGCAGAAGGAGTCGCCGTAGATCCAAGCAAGGTAGAAGCTGTGTTACATTGGGAGCAGCCGAAGATCGTGACCCAGATCCGGAGTTTTCTTGGAATGGCAGGTTACTACCGCCGTTTCATTGAAGGCTTTTCAACAATTGCGAAACCTCTTACGCAATTGCTGAAGAAGGAGAAGAAGTTTGCATGGACGCCAGAGTGCGAGGAAGGTTTTCAAGAACTAGAGAAGCGATTGACCTCAGCCCCGGTGTTGGTTTTACCGGATGTCAATCAGAACTTCGATATTTATTGTGATGCATCGCGTCAAGGACTTGGATGCGTGCTAATGCAGAATGGAAAGTTCGTCGCTTATGCATCAAGGCAGTTGAAGCCGCATGAGGAGAATTATCCAACGCATGACCTAGAGCTAGCTGCCGTAGTGCATGCCTTGAAATTATGGCATCACTATTTAATTGGAAACAGATGTGAAGTATACACGGACCATAAGAGTCTTAAGTACATCTTCACCCAATCAGACCTGAACATGAGACAGAGGAGATGGTTAGAGTTGATCAAGGACTACAACGTTGGAATCCATTATCATCCCGGGAAGGCCAACGTAGTTGCCGATGCTCTGAGTCGAAAAAGCCATACTGTGAACATGTTGCTAGCCACAAGCCAGGATGAACTATGTGAGGATTTCCAGAGAATGCAGATTGAAGTCGTACCAGAAGGATTCTTGGTCGCATTAGAAGTGAAGCCTACCCTAGAAGATCAGATCCGAGAAGGACAGAAGGATGATGACATGATTCGAAGGATTAAGTCCAACATGGATGAAGGCAAGGCAGAGGACTTCAAGTTAGATGAGCAAGGCACGTTGTGGATGAAGGGTCGCATTTGCGTGCCGAAAAAGAAGGAGCTGAAGCGATTGATTCTAGAAGAAGCCCATGACTCCAAGTACTCAATTCATCCTGGAAGTGCCAAAATGTATCAGGATTTGAAGAAAAGGTTCTGGTGGCCGAGCATGAAGCGGGAAGTTGCCGAGCATGTTGCGCTGTGCGACATATGTCAGAGAGTCAAGGCAATGCATCAGAGACCAGCTGGATTGCTGCAACCATTGAAGATACCTGAGTGGAAGTGGGAAGAAATCGGAATGGATTTCATTACCGGTTTACCCAAGACTCAAAGAGGATATGACTCCATATGGGTCATAGTGGACCGCTTGACTAAAGTGGCCCACTTTATTCCTGTAAAGACAACCTACTCAGGAGATAAATTAGCTGAGTTGTATATGACCAGGATCATCTGTTTGCACGGAGTACCGAAGAAGATTGTATTGGACAGAGGTACCCAGTTTACCTCGAGGTTTTGGAATAAGCTGCATGAAGCCATAGGAACCCGCTTGAACTTCAGTACAACTTATCATCCACAGACGGATGGGCAAACAGAAAGGGTTAATCATATTTTGGAGGATATGCTACGAGCTTGTGCTTTAGCTTATGCTACCTCTTGGGATAGAAGTCTGTCGTACGCCGAGTTTAGCTACAACAACAGTTACCAAGCAAGTTTGCAAATGTCACCATTTGAAGCACTATATGGTTGACCCTGTCGGACACCGTTGAACTGGAATGAGACAGGTGAAAGCCGTGTCTTTGGGCCGGATATTCTTCAAGAAGCCGAGGGACAGATTGCCATGATCAGGGAGAGATTAAAGATAGCCCAATCGCGACAGAAGAGTTATGCTGACAACCGTCGACGAGACCTGAGTTTTGAACCAGAGGATTTCGTGTATCTCAGAGTCACACCGCTCAGAGGAGTTAAGAGATTCCATGCCAAAGGAAAACTCGCGCCGAGATATGTTGGACCATTCAAGGTTCTCAGCCGCAGAGGTGAAGTTGTTTATCAGCTAGAGTTACCGCAATCACTAGCAGGAGTGCATGACGTGTTCCACGTGTCCCAGTTGAAGTGTCTCCGAGTACCTGAGGAGCAGACACCGCTAGAGTCAATCGAGTTACAAGAGGATCTGACCTACAAGGAATACCCTGTGAAGATTCTAGACACAATGGATCGAGAGACGAGGAACAAGTCAACCCGTTTCTGCAGAGTTCAATGGAGCAACCATGCGGAGAGTGAAGCAACTTGGGAGCGCGAAGAGGATTTAAAGAAAGAATTTCCGAACCTATTTCTTTAGAAAGCTCTAAATCTCGGGGATGAGATTCTGTTAAGGGGGGGGAGGTTTGTAACACCCCAAAATTTTGCTTTTCTTAACTTCATGTGTGTTTTGGCACTTTAGTGAATTTTTGGAATTTTCTGGAATTTATTTGGATTTATTTGGAATTTATTTGAATTTATTCCATTTTGAAATAATTAAAGAATTTGACTTTGCAAATAAAAATTTGTTGGAAATATTTTATTTGAGTCCAAAATGTTCCAAAATATTTTCCAGAATTTTTCTGAGTATTTTGCTATTTTTCTTGAATTAAATGAATTTCTGGAAATTATTTTTAATATTAAATCGCTGGAAAATCGAATCGGGTCGAGTACTGTTCATCCGACCGAGTCGGAACCCGAGTCAGACTTGAGTCCGACCCGAGCCACGTGACCTGACCGAACCCGCTTGCGCCGTGCAATCGTGGCCGTTGATCGCGCCACGTGGACGGCTGCCCGTCATCGTCCCCGCCCGAGTCCGGATCGGACTCCGCCGCCGCGTAGCCGCCGCGTCCGGTTAGGTTTCCGTTTTGCGCACGCACGCCGAGGGTATTTAAGGATCGGGACATGTCCCGAGGATCGCCTTGACCTAGCTCACCTTTTGCCCTTGCTGCCGCCGCCTAGAACGCCCTCTGCGGCACTTAGCGCTCGCGGAGTTGGAGCACTCCTCACTTGCGGTTTTAAATCGATTTCCGTCTTCATCCGTGTGAAATCATGTGCTGAAAAATTGGCTTTGAACTGAAAAATTAACTTAGAATTGGTTTTGCAAAATGTGCTTGTGCATGTGTTTTGACAATTTGACAAGAAACAGTAAGTTTCGCTTTGGCGCCGGACCAAACTTAAAGAAAAGCGATAAGTTTCCCATCTACGACGGACCAAATTTGTTGGTGCATCGTAAACATGCTTTGGCAACCTCATTTTCCCATGTACGACAAACCAAGTTTTTTGGTGCATTTGTAAACATGAATCTGAGTCCTTTTTGCCGAACCGATTTTGTGTACGACGGACCAAGTTTTTGGGTGCATCGTGCACATGTTCTTGAGCTCTTGTGCCAAACTCAATTTTCCAAGAAAATAGCGATCGGCGCATGTACGACAGACCAAGTTTTTGGAGTGCATGCGTGGACGTGCTTTTGAGATCATGAGCCGGACTCAATTTTCCAAGAAACCAGTAAGTTTTGCATGTACGTCGGACCAATTTCTTTGGTCAGTCGTGAACGGTTTTTTGAGGATTGATTTCGCTTATACGACGGACTGATTTCTTTTAGTCTGTCGTGAACGTGTTTTCGCCGGAATGATTTCTTCTTGAAACCGAGACTTTCACTTGTACACCGGACCGATTTTGTTGGTCCGTTGTGAATGGTTTTTTGAGTGACTTTTTCATGTGTACGCCGGACCATATTTTTTGGTCCGTCGTGAATGCGTTTTTGCTCAATTAGGGTTTTGAGCAAAATTGGAATTGTGTTTGATTTGTTTTTGAGATTATGAAATTCGTGAGAATTTCATGATGCTTGAAGTGGACTTTATGCAATGCTCGTGTGAGTATTTGCATGGATTGATGTGGGTCAAGTCGTGGACTTGTGCTCGGAATTGTTTTGTGGTTTGTTCATGTGCAGGTATTGCTCGAAGACGAACGTGGTCGATGACGGGACCGGAACTAGGTTCATGGAGGAGCTGAGGTTCGGGACTAGGTTCAGGGAGGAACTGAGGTCTTGGTGGTCAAGGATGTCATGCGGGACGTTCGGGCTAAGAGAATGGTGCACATGAAGAATGGTTAGTCACGTGAGAATGGCAGGAGGTCATTCGCGTGCAAAGTGTTAGTCATGTGAATATGGCTGGTGGCCATACGCGTGCAAAGTGTTAGTCATGTGAGTATGGTAGGGTTGCCATACGCGTGCAAGAGTTGTACTCGGCCAGGTTGGGCCAAGAGGAGTTGTGTTGAATACATACTCCTTCTAGATTAGGAATTGTATTCAGAACTCCTTGTGTTTTGCTCCTTTAAATAGGAGGGGTGTCTCCTGTTGAAGGGCATCAATTGGAGCTGAGCGCATTGAGAGCCTCAAGCTCAGTTTTAGGGTTTGTACTCTTTTGATGAGAGTACTTTAGACAAAAGAAATAAAGATCAATTCTTCTAGATCCATGCGTGCTACAGTAACCGCGTTGCTACAGTGTTTTCTGTTTTGGTTCTTGTTTGCATGCTTATTCTTTTCTAGATTGGTTTTTGTTCTTTGAGTTTTATCTTGATTTGATCCATCAAAACCTTTCTAGAGAATTGATTTAGGGTTTCTCTAAGTTTAGTTGATTAAACTTTTGTCTTTTCTGTTAAACCTTCAAGTTTACGTTAGATCAATTCTCGTCATCTTCTGTTACAGCAAGCTTGCGAGGTTCATAACTTTTGATCCGTAAGTCCGATCGAGCTGATTCTTTTGGGTTCGATTCGTACTGGAATCTAGCTTCTCGTGTCCAAATTTCAGATCAATCTAACGGTTGGATCTCTGGGAATTCTCGTTTTACCGAACCTCTATCATTCTGTTTTTGTCGAATACGAGGCAATTATTTGGTTCTGTTTTGGGGTGAACTTTTAGTAGATCAAGAATTTGGTTTTAGCTTCCGCAGAATCATTCACCCCCCCTCTGATTGCTATATTCGTATACTTTGATCCTACAATCCGCCATCCTCGGCCGCGTGGGTGCTCGGATCCGGAAACCTTGCGACGAGCCGCGTCGAGCCGCACCATCCATCTCGCCGGAGCTCGCCCGCAGCGCCGTTCTCCGTGTCATCGTCTTCGTCTCCGGCAGCCAGGACCCCGCCGCGTCGCCATCACCGTCGTTAAGCTTCCCCACCGTCCGATCGAGATCGAACGGTTACGGTAAGCCATGTGTAACCCAAATCCTAGAAACTAGATCGGATCTGGACCGCTGGATCAAGATCCAACGGCCCACGATCGGCCACGTCACCCGTAACGTAATCCACGTTACGGGGTTAACGTTATTCTCAACCGTTGGATCTAGATCCAACGGCGTAGATTTACCGCGTTCACTCCAACGGGATAACCAGAATCAATGCGGGCCGTTGATTTTCGAATCAACGGCCGAGATCGCGCCACGTGGCCGGGAGGCCAACCGACGTGGTCGGCGGTCGGCGCCCGTGGCGTGAGCGTGTCTCGACACGCCGGGGCCCGCATGTCGCTGGGCCCACCGGCCGGCCACCCCACCGGCGATGACGCCGCCTTGACGTCACCGGGGTCCCACCTGTCAAGATCGGCCGAAGTCCTCGCCGACGCCAAGAATGACGCTACCCAAGTGGGTCCCACTGCCGTTGACCCGAGCCGTGGACCGGGTCCACGGTGGACCAAGCCGCGCCCGTGCGCCGGGTCCATGGACCCGAGGCCACGTGTCGTCACCCGATTGGTCCACGTGTCATGCTGACGCAATAAAAGAATTTTTGAAAAAGAAAATGATTTATTAATTCGAATTTTTAATTTCAGATTTTGATTCAAACTTCAAACGCTTATAACTTTTGCATTTTAACTCCGATTTGAGTGTTTCAAATTTCTAAATTTGTATAAAATTGAGATCTACCTATTGATGAATTTTATTTAATTTTTGGACTAAAGTTTTTCTCTGTAATATTATTTAATTGATTAATTAAACTTTAAACGCTTATAACTTTTGCAGTTTAACTCCGAATTTGACGATTCCAGTTTCTAAAAATTCATAAAATTATGTTCTCTCTGTTTATTAACTTTATTTGTATGTTTGGACAATTTTTGTCTACTGTTTTATTCATTTGTTGCTATTTGCACGCGTTACGAGTAGACGTTGAAGTGCCGGAAGGATTCGAAAGAGAAGTATTGACCCAGGAGCCAGCTCAGGACCAAGAGCAAGTACTTTTTGAAGGCAAGTTATGCTTTGACCATATTGATCCTATTTTGAAAACTATTTTGATTTAATTTATTGCATGCTAGTTCAATTAGAAAATACTTTATTTTAATATGGGAAATTAGATAAATGCCAATTTGTTGTATGACACCTTGATTACTTATATTGTGCCATGACCCCTTGTCACCCTAGTTGTGGTTTACTAGTTGGACATTACTAAATTGCCAACATGGGAAATTAGATCGTTGTAGTATATTGCTTAGACCTGCTACGTGCTCATGACATGATTTTGGACGATCAAATGTTAATATGGACTTAATGATATATTGAACCTGTTTTGGAAAAGTATCATGTGAAGTTGATGGCACGTGGTGCATGGTAATCAACTGGGGGTTTGATAAATAGTTTTCGACCGGGGCATGTGGCAAGAATGATCGGGTGGGCCAGTTGTGGCACTGGAAACGTTGGTTTGGTTCTTCGGGTAGTCTTGCCCTGGTCACCCTAAGGACTTAACCTTGCAAGCCTTTGAACTGGGTCAAACGTGCAACCACATGTCTGTAATGGGACGGACCTAGTTGATTAAGTTGCTAATAACGTACCTGTGGGACCTCAGAATGTCAACTACACCCTTTTGTGTAAGTTGAACGGGGGAGCGTACCGGGGCTGCGGCCAGGTACCCATCTAACGGTTGGTTGGCCTAAACTTCGCCTTAGCTAAGGGAAGGGTTAGTGTGCAACACCGGAGAGGACCACTTGTATTGTTAGAAGTTTTCGAAAGACTTTGTTACGGGAACTCGCCTTTGTGGTGTTTGACTATATCTTGTGGGTAAAGTGCATAACCTCTGCAGAGTGTAAAATCTATTCGAATAGCCGTGTCCGCGGTATTGGACATCGCTCGGGGATTACAGCCAAGGGTTAGACTTTCTTGAAAATAACTTGGACTTGAAAGGTGGGGTTTGGTTAAACAATGATGTCGATGGAAATGTGGATTAGGAATGGGAAAGATGTTGATTAAACTCCTGAAAAAGTTATTGATCTTATACTTGCTTCTATTGCTTTCGAATCTACTTATGCTACTTGTCAAATGCTGTTTTACTGCAAATATACCCTGAGCTATTCCTTTGTATTAAGCCATGCATGTAGTATATTAGCTTGCATTCTGTGCATGACTTGCTGAGTACCAAGTACTCACCCTTGCCACAATACAACACCAGTTGAAGAAGAGACTACACCAGCTTTGGAGGAGGAGCTCCAAGAGGAACCGTCTACTTAGGGAGCGAGCCCAATCAGTTGCCTGTGGTATACTGGATGGCGCCACGAAGTTATTTTATTTTCCGCTGCTATTATTTCTCTCTTAATAAGTTTTGCCATGCGTGGCGTATATTTGTAGCTTGACCATAAGGTCGAGCAACCAGTTTGACTATTTAATTAAAATACTTTGTTAGTATCGAGTGGTATGATTGTGATATTTACCGATGTTAAGACTATGTGCACTAGCGCGTTCCTGGACTAGTGCTGAATACACAGAGAGTCCGGATTTGCAAATTCGGGTCCCGACAACCTACCTCGTAGTTCCATCCACAGTTGTGAATGGGAGCGAGTTAGTAAGAGTAGGCACCTTCTACGGGATGGAAGGGAAAGAGGGTGCACACCGACGGGTGTGCACTCGGCAATACTAGTATGTGCTAAGCAAAGAGACATGTGCATTGCATTGCATGAATGAAAATGTTTACAAGATGCTTATGAAGATGTTTATGATATGCTTATGAAGATGTTTATGAGATGCTTGTGATGATGTATTATGAGATGTTAATGATGTTGTTAATGAGTACTGTTATTGTTTTAGTTCATTGCAATACACTTTGCTGAGTGATGAACTCATGCTTGTTGTTTTATGATGTTTTTAGGTACCATGAATTCAGCATACGGGAAAAGGAGTTAGTGTCACATCTCCACTTAGTTTCCTTCATCTAGACAACTACACACTCTCATTCGTAGTTGTAATGGTTATGTTATTGCGCTAAACTTGGATTATGCTATATTTTGTGCTTGATTTTATGGTTCACTTCGTATTGGTTCATGAAACGTTTGATTGTATATTCTGGGCTTGAAATGATGCTATAACTCCTATTATTCCTGTTTTAGATATCAACCGTTATGTTATTGTGTTATGATATTATTATTGTTGCTTTAAACCATGGAAAAACAAAGGATATGATGCCGAATTTTTCAGTTAAGCAATTAGCGTTGTTGCTGTAATTTATTATTAAATATGTGTTTTCGGTTGCTTCTAGTATCGTTTGGGTGACATTTGTGGCATACGAGGTGCCGGGGTGTTACAAGACCACCCCAATGCTCTTAACAACATCATCAAACAACAAATCCTATACCTTCTCAATTGACATATGTATTAGCATTTCAATAACACAATTACATCCTTCCAATTATTTCAATGTTTGGGTGACAACTGTGGATGGTACTACTTTAACACCCTGGCATTTAATATGCCCGAATGCTACCAAACATAGACTAAACAACATTTAAATACCACAATTAAACATAAATTACAGCAAAGGCGCACATGCTAAAAAAAACCGAAATTTCGGCAGCATCTCCTTTGTTTTAACATGAATTGAAGCAACAACAATAATAACATGTCAATATAGCATAACGAACGATAGCAATAACATGATCAAACGGACAAACAGCCACCATACCACTAAGGATATAAATTCTATCCGTCACATGACAAACATGGACTAATCATTTACTCGTAACGACCAACGAATCATCGAAACCACAGTTTAGCTCAAAGAATTAACCATAACCATAAGGGAAGGAACATGTAATTGTTTAAATGTGTGATGCTAAGTGATGACGTGTGACTAGCTCGCTTTCCCGCATGTCGGATTCATGGTACCTAAAAGAAAACAACATGAACACAAGCGTGAGTTCATCACTCAGCAAGTATATTGCAATGGTACAAACATAAACAATTACATGGCTTCAACAACTCACATCATGTATCATCTCATTCATGATCACATATCCTTTTCATCATCATTATGTATGCAATGCAATGCGAAGTTCATGTCTCCTTGGAAACTCATACCGGTATGGTTGAGTACACACCCGTCGGTGTGCACCCTCTCCCCCCTTCCATCCCGAAGATGGAGGGTGCCTACTCCTCGCTTCCGTTCACCGCGGTGAATGGAATCACGATGTAGGACTTAATCATTGGCTCTCCGGAATAGTCATAACTTTCTCACCGACCTTCCCCGGATTAGTTATGACTTTCTCACCGCCCGGGCCATGTAACATGCCATGTCATGTATGCAAATATGCCAACATCATAAATCACTTTTACTTTAACACATGGCATCATAACATAGTAAGCATATTCATCATATCATTGGCAATCATTAAAGCATGGCATGTAATCATATCATATAACCAATTTCATCTATTCTCAACAAGCAACCTACAAACCGCTATCCATTACAATACACTTGCCTCGACCACAAGCAACGGATTGGCGGGAAGTAGAAGGCACTCCCGGGGTCGCACCACCTGCACATAGGTACCACACACTCACAATCATGTCCACAAAACAGTAGGCAAACCCTCATCTACCCCGACATTGCCAACTACTCGCAAAACCCAAAAACAGAGGTTCTGTCCCGTCGGGACAGCAGCCTTCCAAAAGGCATAACTTGAGTTCTGGGACTCCGAATGAATTAAACGAGTACATCCTCGCGTAGCTTAGGAAATTTCCCAACTTTTTCTAGGTATAGGGAAAGACTGATTCGGACTCTAAAGTTGTTTAATCTACAAAATACCGTGATCTGTTCCAATCACGTCACAGATTTTAACACGCTCGGTAACACAGCCATAACTTTCAAACTACTGATCAGAATTTAACGTTCTTTATATCCACGGAAAGATAATGAAATTATCTACAACTTCTTCAAAATCCATACGACCAAATTCGGACTCTAAATTGGCGAAAAACCGAACCCTAGGTCGACTGCTCATGCTGTCCGAAACAGAGAATGTGACCAACTCAAGAATCCATCTAATCTAATCAAATCCAGCACCACCAATTGATCTAAAAACTTGATAAACACCCTTAGAACAGTACCTAGACCAATCCCAAGGATTCCCATGGCCATACCTTTGCCCGACGCACGAAAACTGAAAGGATCTCCTCCCGGTTCGCTCCTCGCTCCAACGGATGGATCCTCGAGGTGCAGGGGTGGGGAGGCTACCCTAGGGAATCAAGGGGTGGAGGAGAGGTGGTGGGGAGGTGGAGAGCAAAGGGGCAAGGGGAGTGGGGGCGCACAGCCAAAGGGGAGGGGAGGGGATGGGGCGGCTAGAGCCAAGGGGAAGGGGTGGGGCGCACAAAGAGGGAGGGGTGGGCGCACAAGGGGCAGGGAAGCCCCCTTTTACTAGCCCTAAGCCTCTTTCCTAATCCTAAATGGATTCCTACTCCATTCCACCAAAGCCCACAACCCCCTCTTTTAGGCCCAAACTCCCCCGGAAAGGCCCAAAACCCCGGAAACGGCCCGGAAGCGCTATAAACCTCCATACCCTATGGTTTTAACCTTAATTTCACATTTCATACTGTTTTTGGCCTCAACATTCACATTATGTAATGCCACAATCTCTAATTTCACATTTTATAAAGTCTCGGTATTCTGTAGTGTCACATTCTCCCCCCCCCTTAAACAGGATTTGACCTCGAATCCTAAAGACGCCAAAATCAACAACAAAGTCCCCAAGGGACAAAGGACTTCTTTGCAACAAAAACATTCACACAAAAACATAAACCTGAACAAACGACAAGCGAGCTCCCAAAACCAACACTTGTGTTGATTTAGCTCAACAGAGTGCAACCCCTCACGATTCCATCTTCACTTCAATTCCCAAATAGACCACGAAAGAAAACGGTCTCACACTCCTCCATCCATTCCTCCTTGGCACTAACGTGCTCGATCCCTTTAATCGAAACTACTCTCCAGAAGGGCACGGTACCAGCCTCTAGAACCCTCTTCATCTCCCACGCACAAACGTGTTTTCACGCCTCAACCTCTCTACGGTGGTTCGCCATATTCAAAACGACGACGAACCAAGAGAGACACACACTCCAAGACCACCAACTATTTGAACAAACGAGGTTAAGACCTTGCAACGGATTGCTTTTTTACAAAAGACCAATACCCAACACTACCACCTAAAGGAAAAGGCCCACCTTACAATCAGGGTCCCTAAACTCGCAAGAAAATGTAACAACCAAACAAAATCGCTACGGTTGACACAACCTCGTTCAACCTCAGCAACAAAAAGGTCTAATACACTCTGAAAAGGAAAACAATTACTAGCAACCACCATGTGGTCCACTAATAATTTAATCAACCCTACCGAGAAACATCTCAACGACACAATTCTCCAAGAAGATTTGCATTGAGTCAAACACAACCTTCCCCTCAATGGACCACGATAAAGAGTACAATCATTGAGTGAGCTCAACCAAAATCATAAACCCAATTGATCCACCTACAATAACTCAAACCCCAAAGCGCTAAAACCACTTTGGAAAGGATCCGGCAACATCCAAAGAGCACACATTTTAATTTCCTATGCCAAGACACAAAGGAAACGCAAATCCCCTACATCACAACCAACATACCAGAAATTCTTCATTGCTTCTTTTCATACTAGAAAGCAAGGGAAATCTCGTTTCATGACATAAATGCACACTCTTCAGGAGCACTCCGGATTAGTCATATCTTCATATATGACTTTCTCACCGACCTGGCTCAACGACTCTTTTATCATTTAACATGTAAAAACGATGTCATGTTTACTTTTCACCATTCCTTCATCATGTAACCACACTACCGAAAAGTCATTCACATGACGACTTCTTCCTCGGTATCACATGAATAAATCTCGAATAACATCGAGAGTTACGCTAATTCATATAAACTATGACGGCAGCATAGTTAACAGTAAGGCACCACATCATATCAGAACCCACCAACGATAGATAGCTAAACTTTGCAAAACATCGCATTTTAACCAAAGTCAACATTTTGGAAAAGAACATCGGCTCCAAAGTTAAACATCTGCACAAACAACCGCCATAATTTTTCTCAAGGAGAAAGGGGAAACTCATTTTCAAAAGAGAACACTTCACTAACAGCATCGCCGATGAAACATCCACAAAAACCACCTTTTGAAGCACTTGCAAACTCTACACAGATTTTTCCAAATAACTCCAACTCTAGCAAAGAAAAGATTACAAATTAAACCTCGTGAGTTTTCCAACATAACCCTCTATGTCCATTTGTTTCCTTTTAAAATTTATTCCAAAGATAATTCAGGGTGAACGCGAAGGAGCATGATCTACTCAAAATCTTTTGGGTGTAAATCCATACTCATAACACAAATTAAACAAAATAGCCAAAACCAAAGATTGGCACCAATAGCTACGGGTTCTAGGGAAATTCGGGAAACACAACACAAGGAATACCTTGACCGAAGGCATTCAACCAAAATGGCAAACAAACAAACCAGTCCAAAAGCTTTTAAACACACGCTCAGCATAAAAAGAACCATCTCTAGTACTTCACTACACTTTCCATTAAAGACTTCAATAATCACTATTTACTCCTTGAGAAGTCCCAACACAAATCAACCAAAAGCTTCACAACAAATTCTTCCTCTAGTTACCAATCCCAACACTTTTAATTAGGGTTTATGATGCTTATCAAAAAGGCACCCAACCAAGACTATATTGACATGATCCCCACGGATCACCGAATCATAATACTTCTTATTCTAAATTTGAAACATAATACTTCAACAAATCTTTCAGCAAGATCAACATATAAATTTCATACCTCCTATATATTCACGTCTCGACAACCGAACCTTATTCAGTTAAACAATGGCTTCAACATGTAAATATTATCTCCACAGGGAAGAATTCGTAAGTGAGACTCTAAGTTATACTTTCATTAAGGATAAGATCATTTATCATGTTAATTATCCAAAGCTCACTCCATCGCAACATGTTAAAATTTTCCTCTATTTTAACCATGGTTTTCCAACGAGTAATCTAAACAGTTACCACCACTACTTAGTCATCAATAACGACAAAAGGGCATAATCATCAACCAACAACATTACTTTTAGCTACCCTATACAAAGGTGATAACAAAATTACCACCACACAACATACTCCCACTATTTAAAATAGATTGAATACTAGCATTAACACTGCTTTTAACAACATCATTAGCAATAAGTCTTATGTCTTCTCAATTGATATCAATACTAGCATTGTAGAGACACAACTCCATACTTCCAAATATACTAGTAGTTTGCAACAACGTAAATAGCAACTCTAATCAACTTCCAAATTAAAGTCACTAGTCGACATGATTAAATTTCTCTATTAACCCATTAGATTAAAACATCTTTAAACAACCAGCAAAGTTTCTTTAACAATAACAACAGTCTACAACATCTTAATGTTCTAACTATGCAACAGGGTTTAAAACTTTAAACATTATCGGGGTCATAAGCACTTTTAAAGCAAAGCAACAGATTCTAAGCATCTACATTAACACATTCAATCATTCTCGCTAAGAGCAAACTACAACACTAGTAGTCTATTTATTTTCAAGCTAGAGATAACAACCGCATTGAATTGTTTCAACTCACAGATTAACTTAACAGTACGTCATCCCATAAACCACATTGGTACATGCTACATAACATGCTAAACAACAATTCTTACTAGGAACAAACGATTTCAGTCAAAAGACTACTTACTTTGTTTGCAGCATTCTAGTTTTAAAACTCATCCCAAATTCATAATGAAACTTGACTCTCAAAATTGCAATGAGACAAACCCAAACTTTGTCATGCAAAAGGAATTTTCCAAAACACTTTTCAATCTCAAAGACTCCCATAAAGGAAAATGGTTGAAAGACAATTTTCTTAAAGGAAACCAAGCGATCAAGTAATCCATTTCAAATAAAACCTTAACCTCAAACCCCAAACTTTCACGAAACAAGAAAGGCTTTCAAAGATGATTTCTTAAACCAGTAAAATGACGAAATCAAACACCACTTACTCCTACAAAGCCACAGAACTTCAGCCCTGACAGCAGTGTCCGCACAACTCATAAAAACTCCTTTAACCTCGGAGAAAGACAAACACAGGAATAAATTGAATGCTTCTTCCCCATAAAGCAATCAACAAACTAGGCATCAAAACTGGAAAGGCATCCAGAAGAAGTGCAACACTAGACTCCTCTTCTTCGTCTTCAACCAAGGAAGACAAAACCACACACCGCATACGGAACGATCCGCGAAAATCCAATACCAAACACTTTTCTTTTGGTTTCCATCAACTAAAACCAAGAAAACCAACCAAGAACGACCATAGAATGATAAAGAACACCCGAAGGAATCCACCACCAAACTCTTCGATTTGACTTCAGTCAACTACCCGATTTACGACAGAAAGGGTAAGCACTCTTCTCCTACAGGGGTTAATAGTTCTTCGGTGATGGCGCTAACCAGCTACACCGTCAAACCTCACCCTTACTATGAACCAAAAAGAGGTGACCGTAACCCTTCGGCACCACAACCCCACTTTATCACAACAACAAGAACAATTCAATCATTTATCTCATAGTCATAGCAACATGCATTATCAAATGAAGCATTCAACATCAAAGCTTAAATACAACATTTAAGCGTAAAGAAACGATACCCATACCCTTTCCTACTGTGCATCCAGTGTGTGTCAAATTTTAGATTAGTTATACCAGTTTTGCAAGTTTTAATGTTGCTATCCTATGACAAAATTTTAGTTAAGACCTAAGCCATGTTTCTAAGTTATTCCACATCACATTTTAGTTGTACCCTATAGCATGTCACTAAAAATACACAGTCCAAGGACCTACTGACCAGCTCGATACCAATCAGTAACACCCGGCATTTAATATGCCCAAATGCTACCAAACATAGACTAAACAACATCTAAATACCACAATTAAACATAAATTACAGCAAAGGCGCACATGCTAAAAAAATCGAAATTTCGGCAGCATCTCCTTTGTTTTAACATGAATTGAAGCAACAACAATAATAACTTGTCAATATAGCATAATGAACGATAGCAATAACATGATCAAACGGACAAACAGCCACCATACCACTAAGGATATAAATTCTATCCGTCACATGACAAACATGGACTAATCATTTACTCGTAACGACCAACGAATCATCGAAACCACAGTTTAGCTCAAAGAATTAACCATAACCATAAGGGAAGGAACATGTAATTGTTTAAATGTGTGATGCTAAGTGATGACGTGTGACTAGCTCGCTTTCCCGCATGTCGGATTCATGGTACCTAAAAGAAAACAACATAAACACAAGCGTGAGTTCATCACTCAGCAAGTATATTGCAATGGTACAAACATAAATAATTACATGGCTTCAACAACTCACATCATGTATCATCTCATTCATGATCACATATCCTTTTCATCATCATTATGTATGCAATGCAATGCGATGCTCATGTCTCCTTGGAAACTCATACCGGTATAGTTGAGTACACACCCGTCGGTGTGCACCCTCTCCCCCCTTCCATCCCGAAGATGGAGGGTGCCTACTCCTCGCTTCCGTTCACCGCGGTGAATGGAATCACGATGTAGGACTTACTCATTGGCTCTCCGGAATAGTCATAACTTTCTCACCGACCTTCCCCGGATTAGTTATGACTTTCTCACCGCCCGGGCCATGTAATATGCCATGTCATGTATGCAAATATGCCAACATCATAAATCACTTTTACCTTAACACATGGCATCATAACATAGTAAGCATATTCATCATATCATTGGCAATCATTAAAGCATGGCATGTAATCATATCATATAACCAATTTCATCTATTCTCAACAAGCAACCTACAAACCGCTATCCATTACAATACACTTGCCTCGACCACAAGCAACGGATTGGCGGGAAGTAGAAGGCACTCCCGGGGTCGCACCACCTGCACATAGGTACCACGCACTCACAATCATATCCACAAAACAATAGGAAAACCGTCATCTACCCCGACATTGCCAACTACTCGCAAAACCCAAAAACAGAGGTTTTGTCCCATCGAGACAGCAGCCTTCCAAAAGGCATAACTTGAGTTCTGGGACTCCGAATGAATTAAACGAGTACATCCTCGCGTAGCTTAGAAAATTTCCCAACTTTTTATAGGTATAGGGAAAGACTGATTCGGACTCTAAAGTTGTTTAATCTACAAAATACCGTGATCTGTTCCAATCACGTCACAGATTTTAACACGCTCGGTAAAACAGCCATAACTTTCAAACGGCTGATCGGAATTTAACGTTCTTTATATCCATGGAAAGATAATGAAATTATCTACAACTTCTTCAAAATACGTATGACCATATTCGGACTCTAAATTGGCGAAAAGCCGAACCCTAGGTTGACTGCTCATGCTGTCCGAAACAGAGAACGTGACCAACTCAAGAATCCATCTAATCTAATCAAATCCAGCACCACCAATTGATCTAAAAACTTGATAAACACCCTTAGAACAGTACCTAGACCAATTCCAAGGATTCCCATGGCCATACTTTTGCCCGACGCACGAAAACTGAAAGGATCTCCTCCCGGTTCGCTCCTCGCTCCTCGCTCCTCATTCCTCGCTCCTCGCTCCTCGTTCGAACGGATGGATCCTCGAGGTGCAGGGGTGGGGAGGCTACCCTAGGGCAGCAAGGGGTGGAAGAGAGGTGGTGGGGATGTGGAGAGCAAAGGGGCAAGGGGAGTGGGGGCGCACGACCAAAGGGGAGGGGAGGGGATGGGGCGGCTAGGGCCAAGGGGAAGGGGTGGGGCCCACAAAGAGGGAGGGGTGGGCGCACAAGGGGCAGGGAAGCCCCCTTTTACCAGCCCTAAGCCTCTTTCCTAATCCTAAATGGATTCCTACTCCATCCCACCAAAGCCCACAACCCCCTCTTTTAGGCCCAAACTCCCCCGGAAAGGCCCAAAACCCCGGAAGCGCTATAAACCTCCATACCCTATGGTTTTAACCTTAATTTCACATTTCATACTGTTTTTGGCCTGAACATTCACATTATGTAATGCCACAATCTCTAATTTCACATTTTATAAAGTCTCGGTATTCCGTAGTGTCACAACTACGAGGTAGGTCTTTCGTGTTCACTACGTGTGAACACAGAGGCCGGCATCAGAATGGGTCGCCTCTTCCATTATGAATGCACATATGCCATAAACATGAATGAACTTGCATAAATACTCAATTTAACAATTGCATAGCTATTTAACCATTCATATTCATCATATCACATGCAAGGATCAAACATAGCAATTTAACATATCACATGAGTATATTGCAATACTACGAAACTATATGGCCACCCAAGCCACAACCACCCCAACACACTTGCCTTCAACCACTTGAGACGGAGTGGCGAGATGTTGATGGCACCCCCACGGTAACACCATCTACACATAGATATAATCCACTCAAAAACATAATCACAAAGCAACATAAGACTCATAACTACAACGGTTTCGCGACCCACTCCTAAAACCCGAAAACAACAATCTGTCCAAAACGGGACAACAGACTTCTAATGATCATAACTTGAGTTTCACAACTCCAAATTAAGTAAACGAATACATTTTCTCAAACTACAAGAAATTTCCCATCTTTTTCTCAGTATTTGAAAAGTCTCATTCGGCCTCTAAGTTCCTCTAATCTACAAATTAACACAAACTGTACCAATCGTGACACGGATTGGATAGAATTTGGTAAAAATACCATAACTTTTAAACGACTGAACGAAACTTAGTGATTTTGGTGCCCAATTAAAGGTAATTCAATTATCTACAACTTTCGCAACAGCCGGGCCCCCGGGAAACGAATCTAAAATTCTCTAAATCGCGCCTGAAGTCAGACCTCTAATCTTCTCGAGGACAGAACGCCAAAACATATCTAGTTTTCTACAAATCTAACTAGTTGCAGCACACCATTAGAGGCTCTTAGCACTAGATTCCCCCATTAGAACAGCACCTAATCCACCCCAAAAACTCCCAACAATCATACCTCTCCTTGACGAAGCGAAGAACCGACGAAAGATCCCTTCTCCCTCCTTCGATTCTCCTCCAAATCCGCAGGAAACTGCCGGCTTCTCCTTGGTTGGATGGGCTCCAATGCAAGAACAGCAGGGGAAGGTGATGTGGGGGAGGGAGGGGCGGCTTTGTGGGGAAACCCTAGCAAAGGGGGGCGCAAGGGAGGGAGGGGGAGGGGCGCATGGAGGGAGGGGTTGGGGGCGCATTGAGGAGGGGTGGGCTAGGGTTAGGCAGGAAATTCTCCCCCATCATGGGCCCAAAACCCCCCAATGAAGGCTCAAACTCCCCCTGGAAGGCCCAAAACTCAATCCCCTAAGGCCCAACTCTCCCGGAAAAGCCAAACACCCTGAAAAGCCCAAAAACACGACATACACTCTTACTGTAATGTCACAAAGCAGACACTAGTACAGAAAACCTTATTACAGACGATTCACAAACGTCATCCCAGACAATTTTGTGAACCGCCAGTAAAAATGAGTCAGTGATGAAAGAGATCACCGTGTGTGAAAATAGACATCATAGACGGGAACTGTCTTGATGATCTTCTCCAAATTTACCATGGCTTGGATTTAACTTCCGGAGAGGTCACCCATTCTAGTACTACTCTCACCCAAGCACGCTTACCTTCGGATTTCTTAAAGGATCCAGTACTGGTATATTTGTGTTGGTATGATCGCATGTAATGTGTAACGCGTCACTCTCCCCTTAACCCCGCGGAGCACCCAAACACCAATTTTAATGTTATCATACTCCGAACACGGTTTGAGCTATATTTTAGTGTTGTCCCATACTCCTAAACGGGTACAAAACTTCGGAGGCTGTTTTGAGGCCTAAAACGACATTTTTTTTTGGAATTTTGTCGACGCGCTCGCATTCACGCAAACAATCATTGAAAGACCTGGTGACTTTTGTACGTTATGCATTTTCTCGTTAGCTTTCCAATGAGCTAAAGTACGCCCCGATCGGAGTTACAAATCAAAAGTTATGACCGTTTTACCAACACAGATAATAGGACTACTATTTGTGTCGGTTTTTTGGCTAGAACTGACACAAAAAATTAGACTATTTGTGTCGGTTCCAACACGAATGTATTTGTATCATTTTTAATTGAAACCGACATAAATAATGTATTATTTGTATCGGTTTCAATTAAAAACCAACACAAATAGTCTCCCGCCATTTTATGTTTTAGAACCGACACAAATAATACATCATTCGTATCACAGATGGTTTTAAAATGGAACCGTTTGTAATATATTATTATCACAGACGGTTCTATCTACATGAGTCATCACAAACGATTTTTTACTAAAACTATCTGTAATATTGCTGTATATTACAGACTATTTCTAAATAGAACCGTCTGTGATGGCTACATGAGTCATTACTACTAAAACTGTCTGTGATATTGCTGTATATCACAGACGGTTTCTAAATAATAAAATGTCTAATATAAGTCTTTCTGTAGTAGTGAGATACGTGTATGATCCAAAGCAGCAGCTGCATGTATACGCTTTTTGATAAACTGTCTGTGATAAGATGTCTAATATAAGTCTTTCTGTAGCAGTAGATACACGTATGATCCAAGCAGCTGCTGCATGTATACGCTTTCCATAGCTGCTGTGGTGCCTTCAAGACTGCCTCGATCGTCACCTCGAATGGATGCGCACTACGTACTGCCCCAACCCAAACACGCGCGCGGGAACAGCACAGATCTCCTTTCTACTCATACTAGTGCATGTTCTTGTAGCATGCAACAAATCTACAACGGTGCTGGGCTGGCTTTTTCAGGGCACCGTGAGCTAGTGCATGTTCTCGTAGCATGCAACAAATCTAGAAAGTTTCCTTCAAAAACAAATCTAGAAAGAGCTTTTCGGGGAAAGAAGTCTAGAAAGAAGTATACTAGTGTTGCTTGGCACATCGATCGCATTCATGCTGAAGCAGCTAGTGACTGGCAGCTACTATGTGCGCGCGTGTGTTGCGAACTTAATAATTACGATTTATCTCGCCCACACAGCGGTACTGTTCGATGATAACCATCTACCATGCATCCCTTTTAGTGCTCACATGTCAGCGGAGCGGTTCTTTGGAAATCCTAAGTGTCCTAAGTGATGTTTATGTTAAGCAATATCTATTCTAAGGTTTATAGGTGAATCCTAAATTATATCTGAATTGAAGTGCTTTGGCTATAAATATAGCTTTCATTGTAGAGAGAATCAACCAATAAAAAGAAGAGAGTTCGACTCCTATATATTGTCACTACTACAAAATGGTACAACATTATCGTTTCATCTGTGTTGGTTCCCAACTTTTGAGGAAAAATCAATTGTAATATGTGTATGTATTCTATAATTTTTGGAAACGAGGTCATTACAATAGATTCTAGCTAAGAACCGATTGTGATGACACCATCAGATCACAATCGGTTCTAGCTCAGAATCGATAGAGATGTTATAGCTATCAGTGTCGGTTCCTATATAAAACCGATAGTGATGTTCGTTCCTACATAGTAATATATGTTCATTAGATATCAGTGTCGATTCCTATATAAAACCGATAGTGATGTTCATTAACTACCAGTGTTTGTTCCTATATTAAACCAATAGTGATGTTCGTTCATTAGCTATTAGTGTCGATTCCTATATAAACCCGATAGTGATGTTAAATATCTATCAGTGTCGGTTCCTATATAAACCCGATAGTGATGTTAAATATCTATCAGTGTCGGTTCATATATAAAACCGATAGTGATGTTCGTTCCTACATAGTAATGCTATTAGTACCGGTTTCTATATAAAACCGATAGTAATATTCATTAGCTATTAGTGTCGATTCCAAAAAAAACAGATAGAGATGAGGACACCAATAACGCCGACCATTATATATTCTTTACCCACGTCTAATTTCACCTAAACCCTAGTCCGTTCTCTCCTACCCGAGCTTCTCCTCCCCGAGCTCCTCCTCGCCGCCGCCTCCATGTGTGTTCGTAAAGAAGCCACCGAATGTATTCAGTATTATCTCAGTCTATGTTGATGGTCTGAATATCATCGGAACCACATAAGACAAATGAAACAAGTTCTTACCTTATGATGAAGTTTAAGATGAAATATTTGGGTAAAACAAATATTGCTTAGCTTGCAGCTAGAGCATTTTCTCAAAGGAATCTTTGTGCACCAGCCTACCAATACCAAGAAGGTATTAAAAAAATTTAGCATAAATAAATCTCATTCTTTAAAGACCTCATGGTAGTTAGATCCTTTTACATGAATAAAGACCTATTTAGATTGACGATGTCTTAGAACCTGAAGTTCCATACTTAAGCTCCATACTTAAGCTCCATAGGGGCACTTATATATGTTGTGAATTGCAACATGCCTGATATTGCATTCGCAGTCAATTTACTAGCTAAAAATAGTGCAGCTCATACCAAAAGGTATTGGGTTGGTGTCAAGACTTTACTCAAATACCTTAAAGTACATAGGATCTTGCCTTATTTTACCGGAAGGACCAAGATTCAACCATGGTGGAATATCCCGATGCTGGCTATCTGTCTAATCCTACAGTACCAAATCTCATAATGGGTTTGTATTTGTGGTGGTGCAGTCATTTCTTGGCATTCCTTTAAGCAGACCTTAATATCTATCTCTACCAACCACTAAGCGATTATAGAACTTCATGAAGCCTCACGTGAATGTGTTTGGCTAAGATGTATGAGTAGCCATATCCAGAAGTCATGTGGCATTAATACCATTGATACCCCAACAATTATTTATAAAGATAATGCTACTTGTATTGCATAGATACAAATGGGTTATGTCAAGAGCAATATCATAAAGCATATTGCCCCTAAACTTTTCTATCCGCATGAACTCTAGAAGAATAGTGATGTAAATTCCTACAAACTAAGTCATGTGAAAATCTAGCTAATTTATTCACTGTCTTTGCCGATATTCATTTTCAATGATGTGTTCGTGATATTAGAATGAGACAACTTATATAGATGTAGAGATCAGGGGGAGTAATTACCTGAACCATTACTCTTAGTATGATCGTGAAGATGTTACCTTAATCTAGAAGATTGCAACTTACACTCTTTTTTACTTAATGAGTGTTCCTGTAGTTTTCTCACATGAAGATTTTCAATGAGGTAATAAGTGTAACACAATATACATATGCAATATACTCTTTTTTCGTCTTTTTCATTGGATTTTTGGGAGGAGTTTTTGATGAGCCATATACATTACACGGTTTTGTCTAAGAGGAGTATTAGAAATATCTATTCTAGGGTTTGTGGTGAAATCCCTAAACTACCCATGAAGTACTTTGGCCATAAATATAGCCTCTATTGTGCAAAAGAATCAATCAATAAAAAGAAGAGAGTTTAAGTCTTATATAATGTGTGTTTATCTTCACTGCTATTATTATTATTATTATTATTATTATTATTATTATTATTATTATTATTATTATTATTATTATTTCTTGATGAGTGTAAATCCTCTCCGTTATTAATAGTTTCTAAGTACGCATAGCACTTGTATGCTTGTGCTATTAGCTAGGTACAATTAATTAACATCGACGTGGCTTCAACTCACCATTTTCATATTTAATTGTCATGTAGCTTTTAAGGTAAAATATTAGCACCTGGATTACGATCGTGTTGATATGATGCGTATCTTTTCTGGCGCTAAAGCTCCACCTGGAGATAGCTACATATGAATATTTTTTTTGGATTAACGGTGTACCACAACATAAGCTTTTGTATATAATATGGGCACCGTCCTCCGTACGATGATGTGTGTTTATGCCACCAGTAGTTAGCACATGCTCCTACCATGATTTTTTGTCTAAGATTCCGACCATGATGACAGATTAATTAGTGAGGATCGGTTGTGTAACACCCCGGCATCTAATACGCCTGACTGCTACCAAATATAGATTATGTATCATCTAAATACTAAAAATAAAAGAAAATTTCAGCAAAGAAACAATTGCTAGAACCGAAAAATTTCGGCAGCATCTCCTTTGTTTAATCATGTTCTCGAGCAACCATAATAGCATAGCAGAATATGACATAATATGAAACATCTAAAACAGCAATAATAAGCGACACAGAAGCAATATAAGTCCACTTTAAGCATCACAAAGTCATCATTAGCCAAAAGAAACGAATAAGGCAATCCTAGCACACATCTAAACCATAAACATCAATTGTATCACATTAAGTTTATTGTCATGACTCCAAATGATTCCATTGTGGAATCAATTGCGTGAACTACGTGGAGATGTGTGACTATTTCACCTTTTCCCTCATGCTGATCTCAAGGTACCTAAAAACAACATAAAACACAAGCGTGAGTTCAAAACTCAGCAAAGTGTATTGTAATGGAAAAACAAAGATCAAGTCAATAAACCATCATCACCAATCTCCAACAGCACATCATAACACAACATGGTTAGCATTCCAAACATCTTTTAAGCATACATGTATTCATCTCGTGAGCAACTCATAAGTATTCACATCGTCATCTCATAAACATCATCATATACATATTTCATTAATGCAATGCAATGCACATGTCTCCTTGAAAACTCATACCGGTATGGTTGAGTGCACACCCGTCGGCATGCACCCTTTTCCCCCTCCCATCCCGAAGATGGAGGGTGCCTATCACTCGCTTCCATTCACCACGGTGGATGGAATCACGATGTAGGTCTTACTCAAGAATAGCCCCGGACTAGTCATAACGGTTCTCACCGACCCTCCCGGAATAGTTATGACTTGTCTCACCGGCCGGCCATGAAAATATGCCATGTATGCGAAATGGACAACAACGTACACATATATAGGAGTATTGCATATCATCACATGGCATGTAATCCACTTATCAACAATAAGTACATTTAAATCATGGCATAATGGCTTCATATCAAGCAATACATGTAATTCATGGCAAGACAACATGTTATATATTCCAAATACTATGAAGCACAACTAGTAACACCTATAGCATACAATCCACACAACACACTTGCCTTCAATTGCGGGCAACGGAGTGACGAGAGGTTGAGGGCACTCCCGGAGGCAGACCACCTGCAAACACGTGCCACACACTCAAATCAAGCCCATAAAACAGTACACATACTTCCCACTACCCCGACTTCGCTTACAACTCCTAAAATCAGAAAACAGCAAATCTGTCCTTTCGGGACAGCAGCCTTCCAAAGGGCATAACTTCTGTTCTAAGACTCCAAATTGATTAAACGAGTACACCATCGCGAAGCTTAGGAAATTTCCTAGCTTTTCCTAAGTATTGAGAAAAGCCAGATCGGCCTCTAAAATTGTTTAATCTAACGTTGAACACAAACTGTCTCAGTCTCGTCATAGATTTGACAGCGCTCGGTAAAACGGCCATATCTCCCAAACGGCTGGGCGGATTTTAACGTTCTTTATATGCACAGAAACATAATGAAATTATATACAACTTCCTAAAAGTCCGTACGGTCAGATTCAAATTCTAAATTGGCGAAAACGCCTGCCCTAGTTCGGGTTCCCAATCTGCCCGAACCAAAACGTGAATACAACTCTAGATTTCATAGATTCTACCCCATGGCAGCAAAACCCTTGATCTAAAAACATGGTATTCACCCTCTAAAGCAGCAAGAGGTCTACCCCAAAAGATTCCCCCATTACCTTCTTGGAGAATCACCAATCAACGATCAAACCTTCGCGTTCCTTCCCCGATTTCCTTCCACGCGCCGTTTCCACCAATCCTCCTCGTTGCAACTCCTCCCAACAGCTTGGACAGCACCTTGGCAGCGAGGAGGAGACCTTGGGGTGCGCCCACAAGGGAGGAGAAGGGAGGGGTGGCAGCACCTAGGGGAGGAGGCGCTTGGGAAGGGAGAGGAGAGGTGGAGGGAGAGATGGAAAGAGGAGGAGGAGGATGGGGGGGTGCGGCGCAAGGGGTGGGGGAGGCTAGGGCAGCAGGTCTCTCCCCCCTCCTCACCCCCTCATGGGCCAAGAAAAACCCACCACTCGGCCCACCAAGTTTCCCCCTAAGGCCAACACATCTCCGGAGCGGCCCAAAAGCCCGAAAACGGTCCGAAACGAAATAAAAATCCCAAACCATGTGGTTTTAACCTTGAATAACATATTTCACAATGTTTGGTCCTCATAATTCTCATTTTATAAGTTTAGGAAAATCCGTGGTGTCACAGGTTGGAACTTGGAAGAACTACGTGAGTAGAGAGGCTTTGTCATGCGGTGCCCTACGTACCTTTTCTTTCTGTATTGTAGGACAAAATAGCACGACGGCTCGCGTATTTTTGCTGCTAGATTTAGGCTCTGTTTGGCAGAGCTGATCCTAACTCCACTTCAGAACTGAAACTTATAGACTGAAATAAAGTGACTTAAATTTATAATTTCATTCTAAAATGTAAACAAAATGACCCACCTAAACACTTTTAATATACCCACAGCTCCAACTCCACGAATTTGGTGAAGCTAGGAATACTCAGCTCCACCAACTCCAAAAATTTAGTGGAGCTAGAGCTTTACCAAACACCCCCTTATTACATACTGTGTCTAACTGTTTGATGTTTCCTCTTAACTATAATTTGATTTTACTGATAATTAAATTAGCTTTAAGATGTTTACATATAATTAGATATATATATATATTTACAATTATAAAAAAAACTTCTAGCCAAAATAGATCTTAAGGGAATTTCATTGAAGTTTGGTATAATTTTTTTTCTTTCGGTGTAATGCCTTTTTAGGGTAATAGAAAGGTATTATTACGTCGTTAGTTCAAAGACTTGAGGCAAGATATTAATCCTTCGGTATTAAAGTTCGGAGGAAAGGGCGTTCGAGAGCTCCCCACGTGTCACTCCAGCCGTTTTGCGAGAAAGCCCTCCTGTTTTCCTGAATTACGAATAGGTCCCTGCGAATTTATGAATAGATCCTTTGCAATTTTCTGAGGGGAAGAATTTTTTTTGGGTTCGCGTTTAGGTCCCCCATTCGCTGTTTTACGGAAAAAGCCTCCCGTTAAATACGAATCGCGAACGAGCCCCTTTCTAATTTTTCGGGATAGCGATCAGGTCCAAAAATATAACAAATAGGTCCCCGCTCTTTACGTTCAGGTCCTTTCTCCGTTTTCCCCGAAAAAAATATTTCCGTCAACAGAAAGATGTGTACTTTTTACCCGTCTCGATCTCTAGGGGTTCTGGAGCCTAAAAAAATGAAAATACGTCTATGTCTATTTTTCCTCTGGAAACCAGATCCTTGCTTCGTTTTCCACGATAAAAATATTTTCGTCAGCAGAAAGATGTCTACTTTTTTCTTGGCTTGATCTCTAAGAGTTCTGAAGCCTTAAGAAATTTTGAAAATACGTCTAGGTCTATTTTTTCTTAAAAAAAATGCAAGATCATTTTTCGTTCATGCGTGCGTCACGCTTACGGGCTAGTAGTTCTTACTAACTTTTGCTAAGCTATGTGTCCCCTTCCTTGACCAGCCCCTACCACACTATGTATTGCAGCTGTATTAATTAATTAATACAATATTATGCCTGTAGAAATTATTTTACCGTGCTTCCTTTGCATGCCCACCCATCTCTCCGCTGTTATCATTGAAGTGCCTTGCTTGTCTCGAAGTCCGGCCTTGACCACTCAGATCTAATGTTGTGGTGCGAACCCAACTTCTGATCCTTTTAACCCGGCTTACATCATAGATTATGCTCCTCCTTACCAACAACACCATATTGCATAGAGATAGATGAATTGATGATAAACATGCACTTATGTACGTCTGACTGCCTTACATCATATTTGCATTTAGAATCGGGACACCATGCCTAGCATTAACATCAATGCAATCTCATGTTGTGTTGCCAACAGTGACTTCTTACATCAAGCTTCTAATATCGCTCTCCGGCATAATCTCCCACATTACTTGGTTCATATCACGTCGATCAAACTCACAGGAAACACACGGGAGTTCTGTTTGTTAGCCATGTATAATTTTGTCCTCCGTTTTCACACAATGAAATGTTCCTTAGATGATTTTATTCTCTTGTTGTCAGACAAAGTGTCTAACATAGTAAGTTTTTTTTTTCTTTTTTTTTTTTTTTTCCTGTGATGCGATAGTTACCCTCATTTCTATATGCTACGTGTATATAGAGATTGGTAGTTTGGAGTAATATGTATTGTATGCCTCTACAAAATTAGAGTTCTATTTTCCCAGGGAAAATTGATTACTTGTCACAATCAAGTTGGTGCATTTGATGATTTGCCATGCTTTACAAATCATCAAATGCACCAACTTAGTGTGGCAAATAATCAATAAATCCTTGTTATCAAAGTATACAATCTATTTATAGCTGACTAATCCTTACTGCTATAATTTGGACCAAATGTCATTAATAGTTTAGATCCTTTTTCTTTTTTCCAATTAATATGGTAATTTTTAGCCCTTCAAAGCAAATGGGGTGGTTTCTTTTGAATTTGCATATTGTTAGATTGTATATGACATGGAGTTTTTTTAGTTTGGAATCATATAGAAATACAACTTATATTTTTCATTTCATTTTTATTCCAAATTTAAGCTATTTAGATATTTTTACATTGGAGTTCGTATCAAAATCAAATTTCTAATCTTATTTTATTTTCATTACAAATTTCAGTCTTATGTTCGTTCAAATATAGCATAATCCTTAATTGGCTAGAATCCTTGATTTAGTCTTTGGCAATCGGTTAGTGTTTGTAAATTCTAGCTCTCTTGTACAAAAACCTTTTATATTAATTTAATTATATTGATGAGTTAAAGAGCAGTTTAAGGATTAATATTTCATATTATTTTTATTCTCAATTTGAGCTATGTAGGGATTTTCACTGTAGAGTTCGATAGAAATCAAATTGTTATATTTTATTTTGAATTTTAGTTTTAGGTTACAATCTGTATACAAATCCAACTACTAATGTTCATTTAATTTTTATTCCAAATTTTAGTTTTAGTATGGAGTTCATATGAAAAATAAATTACTATTTTTTATTTTGAACGTTAGTAATTTTTTTATTGTACTTGATATGGACCTCTCCTTTTAATGTAAAAAATTAATTTAAGCTATTGGGGATTTTACTTTTGAATTCATATGAAAATCAAATTGTTAATTTTATTTTATTTTATTTGTATTCCTAATTTTAGTCTTAGGTTGGAATTCGTATACAAATCCAAGTACTAATTTTTATTTAATTGTTATTACAAATTTTAGTTTTACTTTGATATTTTTTGGTGTTCATATGGAAATCAAATTGTTAATCTTATTTTAGTTTTTTATTACAAATTTTAGTTTTTGGTTTTTATTCAAATCCCACTATTAATTTTAATTCAATTTTTATTATGAATTAAATTTTTTAAGTTCTTTAATTTTTTTAGGTTTGAATTCATGTACTAGTCCAACTACTAATTTATATTTATTTTTATTCTGAATTTCAGTTTTACTTTGAAGTTCGTACGGAAATGAATTTGCTACCTTTTTTCTTTTTCTTCCTAATTTTAGTTATTTTTTGTTGTAATTATGTTGAGATCAAGATTTGGCACTTTTAGCCCATCGAGCAGATGTGAACGATTTGGTAGTTGCAGCCAATTTGGTAAGAGATGGTTAAACGTGAGTGCGAGATTGATGTTGGCAATCGGTTTAGGAAAGAGTTTATTTTTTTGAAGTTCAGGCTGATATGTATTTCTATAAGAGTTGGAGAAAGGTACGATCGGCCTAAACACTATAAAAGGGGTGTATTTCTATAAGATTTATTTTGGCAGATGAATCCTCTTCATCTGCCAAAAGACACTCTCTCGTAAGAACGCAACATTAAAAAAAACAGAGTGAGAATAAAAAGAATTCAACAAGGGGTATGAACAATAGAGAGAAGATAAGTCGAGAGTTCATTCATTATCTTGGCAACTTTTAACTTTAGAAAATAGTTTTATCCTCACTACGACCATTCTAACTATGGGTAAGTCTTACAGTCAGTATGGCTCTGATACCACCTCTGTCAGGAGCCGAATGTGCAAATCCGGACCCCCTGTGTATTCAGCACCAGTCCAGGATCACGCTAGTGCACACAGTCTCAACATCAGTAAATACCACAATCATACTCAACGAAATAGTAAAGTACTTTATTGAAAGGGGAATATAACCGGTTGCTTAACCTTATGGTCAAGTTACAAAAGTACGTATCGTAGGGCTTAAGTCTTACTCAAATAAACTTGCAGCGAAAAATAAAGAAACGCGTGGTGCCAACCAATATGCCATAGGCAACTGACTGGGCTCGCCCCTTAGTTCGTCGGCTCCTCTTGGAACTCCTCCTCCAATGCTGGTGTTGACTCCTCTTCAACTGGTGTTTCGTGTTGTGGCAAGGGTGAGTACTTAAAAGTACCCAGCAAGTCATGCACAAAAATGCAATGCTAATAGCTACATGCATGGCTTATTCCAACGATAGGCTAAGTAGTTCTTTTGCAATAAGGAACATTCGTAAATAACAGTAATAGATTGGAAAGTGGTAAACAGTAATAACAAGAATAAGTTCATAAACAATTTCTCAAGTAAAGCATTTATCAACCTAAATAAGTTCATCATTTCCAATACCAAGTATCCAAAACCAAGTTCATTTTCATAAAAGTCTAACCCTTGACTGTAATCACCGAGCAATGTCCAATACCGTGGACTCGGCTATTCGAATAGATTGTGCACTCTGCAGAGGTTATACACTTTACCCACAAGATACAATCAAACACCACCAAGGCGAGTGATCATAACAAAGCCTTTACAATGCTCCTTCTAGACCCAGTACTACCCGCTAAGGTTTCAATACTGAAGGGATTGGTTATCACAATCAGGGCCCCCTTGCGCCATGTGAGTTTTCATCCGTACACCCGAAACCCAGACCACCACGATAGTACCAAAGATTAGACATCACAAATTAATTAGCTAGGTCTATCCCATTTCAGACTTGTGGCTGTATGTTGGACTCAGTTCAAATTCTTGCAAGGTTAAGTCCTTAAAGTGACCAAGGCAAAACTACCGAAGAATTCACAAGTGTCCAAATCAGCAAAACCAAATACAACCTCCCATGTGCCACTTTTGGCCCACCAGAAACAATCTTGCCACTTGCCTCAGTCTAAATCATTTTATCACCCAGTTGATTACCATGCACCACATGCCATCAACATCATCAATAACACATGCCACATCTTTCAAAAACATGTTCCATCTCTCATTAAGTCAAGATTAATTTCTGACATTCAAAATTATATCAATAACACGATTGCATGGCTAAGCAGGCTAATTACGACCTAATTAACCCATGTTGGCAATTTATTGATGTCCAACTAATATTCCATAATCTAGGGTGACAAGTGATTCATGGCATACAATTATTCTAG
The DNA here is from genome assembly GCA_036346355.1 of Rhipidocladum racemiflorum. Taxonomy (NCBI): domain Eukaryota; kingdom Viridiplantae; phylum Streptophyta; class Magnoliopsida; order Poales; family Poaceae; genus Rhipidocladum; species Rhipidocladum racemiflorum. The sequence continues at coordinate 32,635,745 of CM070571.1, forward strand.
ACAAGGTGGCATACATCAAGTAGGTCATATAACTATTTCCCGAATTATTTAAAAGCATTTTTAATTAAACTAGCATGCAATAGTTCAAATAAACATAATTTCACAAAGTGGGATCAATATGGTCAAAGCACAACTTGCCTTGGAAAAGGTCCTGTTCCAGGTCTTGGACTTGTTCTTGGGTCAAAACCTCTCCTTCGAAGCCTTTGGGCAATTCAACGTCTACGCGAATCGGATAAATAAACAAGAAATAAAGAAAAACTCATGTCCAAAAATTAAATAAAATTCATCATTAAATAGATCTCGATTTTAAAAAAATTTAGAAACTGGAATCGCCTCAATCGGAGTTAAAACACAAAAGTTATAGCCGTTTGAAGTTTTGAAGATCAATTAAAAAGAATAAACTGAATTATCCGATTTATTTTTATATTGAAAAATCGAAATATGACGTCAGCTGATGTTAGCACCGAATTTGATTTTTGGCCAAATTATTTTTCTAAAGGAAAATCGAATTATGACGTCATGCTTGCGTCAGCTAGTCAATGGGCTGGTGTCGGGATCCGAATATGCAAATCCGGACCCTCTGTGTATTCAGCACTAGTCCAGGATCACACTAGTGCACACAGTCTCAACATTGGTAAATATCACAATCATACACATCGATAATAATAAAGTACTTTAATTAAGATAACCAAACTGGTTGCTCGACCTTATAGTCAAGTTACAAAAGTACGCCTCGCAGGGCTAAGACTTATTCAAATAAAATCTGCAGCAGAATATATAAAGAAAACGTGTGGCACCAACCAATATGCCATAGGTAACTGACTGGACTCGATCCCTAGTTAGACGGCTCCTCCTGATATTCCTCCTCCAAAGTTGGCGTCGCCTCTTCTTCAACTGGTGTTGTTTTGTGGCAAGGGTGAGTACTTGGTACTCAGCAAGTCATGCACAGAATGCAAGCTAATATACTACATGCATGGCTTAATACAAAGGAATGGCTCAAGGTATAATTGCAGTAAACAGCATTTGACAAGTATCATAAGTAGATTCGAAAGCAGTAAAAACAAGTATAACATCAATAACTTTTCCAGGAGTTAAATAAACATCTTTCCCATTCCTAGTCCACATTTCCATCAACATCATCATTTAACAAAACCAAACCTCTCAAGTTCAAGTTATTTCCAAGAAAGTCTAACCCTTGACTGTAATCCCCAAGCAATGTCCAATACCGCGGACACGGCTATTCGAATAGATTTTACAATATGCAGAGGTTATGCACTTTACCCACAAGATACAGCCAAACACCACAAAGGCGAGTGATCGTAACAAAGCCTTTCGGAAACGGCTAACTACACAAGTGAACCTTTCCGGTTTTTGCCATACACCATCCCTTCCCTTAACGAAGGCGAAGTATGGGACCGACATACCGTTGGACGGGTACCATGCCATCGCCTTGGTACGCTCCCCTTTCAAGCTACTCAAAGGGTGTAGTTGACACCCGAGGTATCACATGAAAGTTATTAGTATCTTACTCAACTAGGTCCGTCTCATTACGGATATGTGGTTGCACGATTAACTCAGTTCAAAGGCTTGCAAGGTTAAGTCCTTATGTTGACCAGGGCAGGACTACCCGAAGAACCAAACCAACGCTCCCGATGCCACAACTGGCCCACCCGATCATTCTTGCCACATGCCCCGGTCGAAAACTATTTATCAAACCCCAGTTGATTACCATGCACCGTGTGCCATCAGCATCATCATTAATAACACATGACACTTATCAAAAGCACGCTCCATATCTCATTAAGTCAAAGTTAACATGTAGTTGTCAAAATCATTTCACGTGGCAAGGCTAAGCATACTACATCGGTCTAACTACCCATGTTGGCAATTTAATAATGTCCAACTATTTAATTCTCAACTAGGGTGACAAGGGGTTCATGGCCTACAATTATTTATGACAAGGTGGCATACAGCAATTGGGCAATTATCTAATCTCCCAAAATTAATTAAAACATTTTCTAACTGAACTAACATGCAATAATTTAAATCATAGTAATTTCAAAAATGGGATCAACATGGTCAAAGCACAACTTGCCTTCAAAGAGTACTTGATCTTGGTCCTGAGATGGCTCCTGGGTCAACACTTCACCTTCGAAGCCTTCGGGCACTTCAACGTCTACTCGTAACGCGTGCAAATAGCAATAAATGAATAAAACAGTAGACAAAAAGTGTCCAAACATTCAAAGAAAGCCCATAAACAGAGAGAGCATAATTTTATGAATTTTTACGAATTTGAATCGTCAAAATCGAAGTTAAAACGTAAAAGTTACAAGCGTTTAAAGTTTAAATAATCAATTAAATAATAATATAGAGAAAAACTTTGGTCCAAAAATTTAATAAAATTCACCAATAGGTAGATCTCAATTTTATAAAAATTTAGAAATTTGAATCACCCAAATCGGAGTCAAACTGCAAAAGTTATAAGCATTTGAAGTTTGAATCTAAATTTAAAATCAATAAACCGAATTAATTCATTTATTTTTATACTGAAAAACCGAATAATGACGTCAGCATGACGTCAACGTGGATTTTGATTTTCCACCGAATTATTTTTCTATTGAAATATCGATTTATTGCGTCAGCCAGTCCATGGACGTGGTCCATGGTTCGGGTTCGGTCCACCGTGGACTCGGTCCACCGTGGACTCGGTCCACGGCGCACGTGTCTCACTGACATGTGGGCCCCCTCGGGTGACGTCAGTGCTGACGTCAGCACATGGTTTGGCCGAGCGGGCTGACGTGCGGGCCCCACCGTGACGTCAGCATGACGTCACGGGTGACGTCATCGAGCCGTTGGAGCGGTCGCTGACACGCGGGCCCCATCGTGACGTCACGTGTGACATAAGTGGCGACCGCGCTGACCGCGTCGGTCACGCTTCCGGCCACATGGCTAAATCTCGGCCGTTGATTTGAAAATCAACGGCCCTGATCGGATCTGGGTTTCACGCGTGTAAAACGGCTCGGTCCATCCGGACCGTTCGATCTCGATCGGACGGTCGAGATCTAATCCCATGCTGATAACGCGGCTAACCCTAGCCGTACGATCTAGATCTAAAGGTTGAGATCAGCCCTAGCACGGTGCGGTCATGGGCTATGTGGCTCAATCTAAGCCGTTGGATCTAGATCCAACGGTTGGAATCAGATCTAGAAATCACAACGTGATTACCTTCGGGCGACGTGGCGCAATCTGGACCGTCTGATGAAGATCCAACGGTGCACCAAGCTCGCGGATGACGATGGCGCTGCGGTGGTTCACGGCTGCCGGAGACGGTGACGACGACCTCCCGAACGGCGTTTCTTTGCGCTTCCGGCGAGATGAGTGGTTCTCCCGGACGCGCCTCGACGCGAGGACTCCGGATCTGGGCACAACGGCAGCAGAGGACGACGGACGGTGGCGTAAATCGTACGAAACCGCGGCGGAGCGCACAATCAACTACGACGAGCGATTGCGGCGCTACCACGACGGCTTGAGCTCGGGGAGTTAGGGCTACGGGTGCGCACGGGAATGGGCTACACGGTGGTGGCGGCGGTGCCTTAAATAGAGGCCTCGGCTTCCGTGTATCGCGCGGAGACCGAGGTCCACCCGGTTAAGGCGGCGGAATCCGAATCCTATTCGGATTGGGTGATGTGGCTTAACATGGATCGTCGGATCAAGATCCAACGGTCGCGGGGTTTGGACTCGGGTCCGGCTCGGTGACTTGGCTGGCTCGGTCGGAGCCTGGCTCGGGCGATGTTGGCGCGATCGTGGCCGTTGGATCTTGATCCAACGGTCACGCACGTTAGGGTTAGTGTTGGGCTCGATGACTTGGTTCAACCGAGACGACTGGCGCGGTCGGGTTCGGGTCGGACTCGAGTCTGACTTGGACCCGAGGAACAGTACTAACCCGAAGCGATTAAATAATCCGATTAATTTCTAGAAATTCATTTAATTCAAGAAAAATAGCAAAATGCTCGGAAAAATTCCAGAAAAATTCTTGAAAATATTTTGGGACATTTGGGACTCAAATAAAATATTTCCAACAAAATTTTATTTGTAACTTTTAATTCTTTAATTGTTTCAAAAGGGAATAAATTCAAATTAAATCCAAATAAATTCCAGAAAATTCCAAAAATTCACAAAAGTGTAAAATAACATTTAAATTCATGAAAACCAAAAATTGGGGTGTTACAGCTGGGTCCATGGTTCGGCCCGGTCCACGGTGGACTCGATCCACGGAACAGTACAGAGACTGGCAAGAGGGACCCACTGGATGACATCATCGCTGACGTCATCGCGGCCTTGGCCTAGCGAACTAATAGCTGGGCCCCACCGTGATGTCAGCATGACGTCACGGCTGACGTCATCGTGCGCACGGCACGGTCTCTGACATGCGGGCCCGACGCTAATGTTAGGGGTGATGTCAGCGGCGACCGGGCGCTGACCCACGCCGCTTCGGCTCACGCACACGTGGCGTGATCTCAACCGTTGATTTGAAAATCGACGGTCACGATTCAATCTAACCTCTCGCAAATGGATCTATGCAATCCAATCCGGTCCGTTCAATTTGGATCGGATAGCTGAGATTGGATCTGAGCCGCGTGGCTTTGGTGCCGACGTGGATAGACCCGAAGTTCGACGCGTGGCACGATCTAAGCCGTACACCGCAGATCGGACGGCTATGATTAAATCTAGCGCTAACACGTGAATCGATCTTAACCATACAATCTAAATCGGATGACTAAGATCCAATCTAACACACAACAGTTCAAATCTACATGGATCAATCCACACCGTACATCTATGATCCAACGGTTCGAAACAGATCTATGCGGTACCACCCGATCTAATTCGAACCATACGATCTACATCTAATGGCCACGAATGGATCTAATCTCGTGCAATTACCGAGCTACGTGGCTAAATCCGTACCGCAGGATCTAGATCTAATGATCGCTAAACAATCCAGTTCAATACGGGAAAGGCTATGTGGCGTTACCTGGATAGTCAGATCAAAATCGAACGGCTGTCTGAGCTCGTGGCTTCCGGCAATGGCACGGCAAAGCTGGCTGACTGGCAATGAAGACAATGACACGTGAAACGGCGCTCCGAGGGTCTCCCGGCGAAGTGAGTGGTCCTCACGGGTACGCCTCGATGCGGGGAGTTCGGATCTGGGTCGCAAGGCGGCGGAGCGTCCTCGACGGCGACAGAACGAAGCAAAAATCGTGGCGGCGCTAGCGCAACTATGATGAGAAATTGCAGCACGACAGGAGGGTTTCTGGCGGCGTGAGCTAGGGCAACAGCTGTGACGCAAACCAGGGAACCTCGGAAGCCGATCCACGCGTTAAATAGCGTTGGCGTCCGCACCTAAATCGGAACCCTAGGTTCACGCGGCGGCACTCTCCGTATCAGAGACAGAGACAACGTGGCTCAATCGTGACCGCACATGTGGCGTGGATCCAACGTCCCACATGCGCGCGCAACTTGGACGCACAGTAACCGTTGGATTACGATCCGACGGTTCAGATCCTAGGGTGGTGTCAACAGCGCGGGTCGGGATTGCGGGCTATCGCGTCCAATCCAACGGGTCCAGACTCGTTAGGGTTTTCCAAGATTTCCATTTTGATTTTATTATTTAAAATACCTCCAGAAATTCGATTAAATCAAGAAAAATGGCAAAAAGCTCAGAAAATTCCAGAAAAATTCTGAAAAATACTTTGGGACATTTTGGACTCAAATAAAATATTTGCAACAAAACTTTATTTAAAAATTCTAAATATTTAAATAATTCAATAAAGGGATTAATTCAAATTAAATCCAAATAAATTCCAGAAAATTCCAAAAATTCAAATAACGTAATAAATTTAAGAAAAACAAAATTTTGGGGTGTTACACGTGGACCCAGTCCACGAGGCCACTAGACGCTAACATGTGGGCCCGGCTCAGGATGACGCCGCGCTGACGTCATCACACGGTGCGATGTGCTATTCTGCCAGACAGGTCCCACCATGACGTCATGGTGGCATCGACGCAGCTGGCTCGGCTACGGTGCAATCCCGATCATCGATTTAAAATTCAACGATCCAGATTGGATCTACAGCAGCGCTACACGAATTGATCCGGGTAGTCCAAATCGAATCGAACGGTCCACAATTGATCTAGATGCCGCACAACATCGCTACATGTCAACTCGTTCGCGCACCTACGTGGCCTAACTACAACCGCACAATCTCCAATCTAACGGTCACGATCTAACCAAGCACGGATCAGTCCGAACTTAACAAAGCTTACGTGGCCTTATCCAAATCGTTTAATCTGAATCCAACAATTACGATTTCACGAGATCAGAGCGGTCCGAACTCAACGCTAAATCCTCGCCGTTCGAACTAAATCTAACAGCTGGTACAAGATCTAATCTGGACTACTTGATCCAATCTACACTTTACGATCTAAATCCTACGGTTCAAACTTGATCCAGTCTACAGCGATGTGCTATCGCGACGTGGCCAAATCCGGTCCATTCAATCTAGATCCTATGGTCTAGATCTCAACCAATATAACCAAACAGACACCTACGTGGACGCAATTGGGCCGTTTGATGGAGATCTGACGGTTCACGGAGTTCGTGAAGTTTGGTGATGGCGCAGCGAGGCTGCTTGGCCGAAGCGGGGGAAGATGACAATGGCGACGGCATTCAGGGCATTCTCTGGTGGAGTGAAGTCTCCTCCCCGGTGCGTCTCATCACGGCGAATCCGGAAATGGGTCTCCCCCAGCGGAAGACGGCTTGGCGGCAGCGCAAAACTGCAGCAACTCTCGACGGTGCAAAGCGAACTTAGGCAAGAAATCGACGGCTATGAGCGGTTCCTTGGTGGTCGGCGGCTAGGGCAAAATGCCACGGGGAAGAGGCGAACCTCGGGCGATACTTCGTGCAATAAATAGCCTAAGTGTCTGCGCCTAATTCGGAGCCCTAGGCCCACACGACGGAACACAGCGGCGCTCTTCCGACTCAGAGTCGGAGACGACGTGGACGCATCCCCACCGTCCACGTGGGCCTAATCCGACGAATGCCAATGCGCAACGCGGCTCAATCCCGACCACTCGATTGAGAATGGACGGTGCGAGATCTAGGGTTCAACGGCGCGGATCAGGTTAGCTGGTCGATTTAGCGGATTAGACCCGTTAGGGCTTTGACCTGTTAGGTTTTTCTGATTTTCATTTTTGTCTTTATTATTTAAAATATCTCTAGTAATTCAAATAAATCAAGAAAAATAGCAAAAAGATCAGAAAAATTCTGAAAAATACTTTGAGACATTTTAGACTCAAATAAAATATTTTCAAAAAAAATTTATATGAAACTTTTAAATATTTAAATAATCCAATAAAGGACTTAATTCAAATTAAACCCAAATAAATTCCAGAAAATTCTAAAAATTCAAATAACTCAATAAATTCAATAAAAGCAAAATTTTGGGATGTTACAACACACAAACGGGGCTAAGTGTTCTCAAGCTAACTTTCCACCATTGGCTCCTCTTTATGTTTTCCCAACATCAGGTGGAAAGTTGATGGAATCACCCTTGTCACCATAATACACTAAGCCGATTCTATCATGGGATCCAGCACCTTATAAGGTTGTGACATACGATGATCCCTTAGTTGAGCCAACATTTAAAAGGCAAAACATCGGCTATGAACAGCCATATTTATAGCAGCTAGCTCAGGCACCACGCCAGCCTGAGTTTGCGATTGGGGGGCAGCATGCCAATTATGATCATAATTGGCAAACACCACAAATAAAATTGTCATTGGCTAATAAGACCAATTGGGCCAAAGCAATTTCTAAAGTGTTGTGAGATCAATTTGGCATTCAACCAATTGGGCCGAAGCAATTTCTAAAGTCGTGTCCTGATTATATTGATCGGATCCCGTACCCCAATGCTATAGGGTTCCTGATTTCACCAAAAATTTAGGAGATGACTCCGCCACAACCCTAGAGCATATCAAACACTTTGTCTTACAATGTGGGGAAGCATCACAATCTGATGGATTAAGTGTGAAGATATTTCCATTGTATCTGTCGGCGATAACTTTCACTTGGTTTACAATATTGCTCCCAAATTTGGTCAACAGTTAGGACGATTTGGAAAGCCGATTCCACGAATACTTTTTCTTTGTGAGTTTAGAACTAAGAATCTCTAATTTAAGTTCTGTTCGACAGAAATTTGGGGAATCGGTGAATGATTATGTCAAGAGATTCAGGGAGGTTAAAAATCGGTGTTTTAGTGTTACGTTGCCTGATAACCAACAAGTCAATTTAGCTTTTCAGGGATTAATCCCTCCAATCAAGGAGAAGTTTGGTGATCAAGAATTTACTGATTTAAGCCATCTCATCCACAGAGTATAGGCTCAGGAAAGCCAATTCTTTGATAATAAGAGTTTCAAAGATTGATTTAAAAACAACAAAGAAAAGGAAAAGCTCAAAATTAATCTTGTCAAATATGAATTAGGTAATTCATTGTAACACCCCGGCATTTAATATGCCTGAATGCTACCAAACATAAGCTAAACAACATCTAAATACCACATTTAACATAAAATTCCAGCAAAGGTGCATAGGCTAAAAACCGAGATTTCGGCAGCACCTCCTTTGATCTAAAAACTTGATAAACACCTTAATAACAGTACCTAGATCAATCCCCAAGGTTCCCATGGTCATACCTTTGCCCGACGCACAAAAACTCCAATAGATCTCCTCGCTCTTCGCTCCTCGCTCCTCGCACCTCGCTCCTCGCTCCTCGCTCCTCGGATGGATCCATGAGGATGCAGGGGTGGGGAGGCCACCCTAGGGCAGCAAGGGGTGGAGGAGAGGTGGTGGAGAGGTGGGGAGCAATGGGGCAAGGGAGGGGGAGGCGCACGGCCAAGGGAGGAGGGAGGCGGCTAGGGCAAGGGCAAGGGCAAGTGGGGGGAAGGGCGCACAAGGGGCAGGGGTGAACGCCCAAGGGCTGGTGGGGAGCCCTTTTACCAGCCCCACACCCAATCCTAGTCCGTTACGGAGACCTACTCCATCCCACCAAAGCCCACTTAAGGCCCAAACTCCCCCGGGAAGGCCCAAAACCCCGAAAACGGCCTGGAAACGTTATTAACCTCCATACCTTATGGTTTTAACCTGCCATACCATATTTCATAAAGTTTTTGACCTTAACATGCACCATTTAAAAGGTTACGACACTCCGTGGTGACACATCACTTCAAACGCCCAAAAACGCGAGTAAACCTCCAAATTAAAGGTTTTATTCTCTAATTTCACATTCTATAATGTCACACCATACCGTAGTGTCACATTCTTCCCCCCTTCAACAGGATTCGACCTCGAATCCGAAGGACGCCATAATCAACAACAAAGTCCCCAAGGGACAAAAGGCTTCTCTGCAGCTCAAAACATTCACACAACGACTAAAACCGGAACAAACAACAAACGAGTTCCCAAAACCAACACATAGAGAAAAAGTGTTGATCTAGCTCAACTAAGGGCAACCCCTCACAAATCGACCTTCACTTCAATTTCCCAACAGAATCTGCGTTTCAACCACAAAGGGCTCCATCAACCCAAAACGCTCGAATCCTCACGGCAAACACTTCATACTTCTATCACAACCAACCTGACTACCATACTCCATTAAACTCAACATGACATAATCAAAGGAAGTCACAATTCCTTTAACGACCTTTCTACATTCCGAAATTTTCATCGAGGGGAAAACTCATTAAGGCACACTTGCCCTTCCGATACACCATCATACTCACATTTTATTCCATCCTTTCCCAGACAAGACTCAAATCCAAGAACAACTAGTGACGACAAATGCTCACGGCAGGACAAATATCACCGAACTACCGTCAACTTCATTTCCACCCATCGCTACACTTAATAATGGTTAAACCCATACATCATCAACCTCCATCACAAACCACCCTTATACCACTAGGGTTCAACACCTAGCCCCAAGCTAGGATCGAAAAACCTTACCAAACCACAATTGGTTCCTTTCTTAAGAGGGTCTCGCCCTCACACAAAAACACTTAGCTATCAAGCCCAAGTGTACTCACGACAACTCAAACCCAAAGCGTTAACAACAATTTTGGAAAGAATTCGGCAACATCCAAAGAGCACACAAAGGAAGCATAAATCCCCTACACCACAACCAAGATACCATAATTTCTTCATTCTTTCTTTTCATACTAGAAAGCAAGAGAAATCTTGTTTCATGACATAAATGCACATTCTTCAGGAGCACTCCGGATTAGTCATGTAACACCCCGGCATTTAATATGCCCGAATGCTACCAAACAAAAGCTAAACAACAACTAAATACCACATTTAACATAAAATTCCAGCAAAGGCGCATAGACTAAAAACCGAAATTTCGGCAGCACCTCCTTTGTTTTATCATGAATTTAAGGAACAGCAACAATATAGCATTATATGGCAATAAGAGAAACATCTAAAACAGCAATAAACAAAGTCTTAGCGACAATAAAAGACTAACATTAAGCTCTTAAGGTTCCAAGTGTCAAACAAACAATGGAACTCTCATTAACCAAGCTAATACTTAATTTTAAAGACCATCACACGCAATTTATTATCAAACTAAATGAATTGACTTGGGGAAACATTAAGGTGAAGCAACGTGTGAGCGTGTGACTATTCCCCTTTCCCGCATGCCGTTCTCATGGTACCTAAAACAACAAGAAAACACAAGGGTGAGTTCGAAAACTCAGCAAGCATACTGCAATGGACAACAAGCATAACAACATGGCAATAACATCTTCCATCATGTATATCATCTCATTCATGATTACTTATCAATATCAACATCAATTTGTATGCGAAGTAATGCAATGCTCCTGACCCTCTGGAACCTCATACCGGTATGGGAAGTACACACCCGTCGGTGTGCACCCTTTCCTCCCTTCCATCCCGAAGATGGAGGGTGCCTACTCGCTTCCAAACACCACGTGGATGGAATCACGACATAGGACTTACTCAATGGCGTTCCGGATTAGTCATAACTTTCTCACCGACCTTGCCGGACTAGTTAAGACTTTCTCACCGCCCTCGCCCTATCTCATGACATGCATGCAACCATGCCAATTATCATATTTAATTCACATATTAACACATGGCATCATAATATGTTAAGCATGCTCATCATATCATATCAATCATTAACACATGGCAAGTGGACATATATCATGTAAACAATTTCATCTAATCTCAACATGCAACCTACAACTCGCTATCCATCACAACACACTTGCCTCAACCACGTGCAACGGATTGGCGGGAAGAAGAGGGCACTTCCGGGGGCATACCACCTGCACATAGGCATCACACACTCACAATCATAGCCTCCAAACAGTACACAAACCCCCATCTAACCCGACATTGCCAACTACTCGCAAAACCTAAAAACAGAGGTTCTGTCCCGCCGGGACAGCAGCCTTGCGAAAGGCATAACTTGAGTTCTGGGACTCCGAATGAATTAAACGAGTACACCCTCGCATAGCCTAGGAAATTTCCCAACTTTCTCTAGGTATTTGGAAAGTCTAATTCGGCCTCTAAAGTTGTTTAATCTACAGATTACCGAGATCTGTTCCAATCGCGTCACAGATTTTTAGGCGCTCGGTAAAACAGCCATAACTTTCAAAAGGCTGATCGGAAATTAACGTGCTTTACGTCCACGGAAAGATAATTAAATTATCTACAACTTCCTAGAAGTCCGTACGGTCGGATTCGGACTCTAAATCGACGGAAACTCGAACCCTAGTTCGACTGCTCAATCTGCCCGAAAACAGAAACGTGGACCAGTTTAGATCTAACCCAAATTACTTCAAACCAACGCCTCCAATTGATCTAAAAACTTGATAAACACCCTAATAACAGTACCTAGATCAATTCCAAGGATCCCCATGTTCATACCTTTGCCCGAAGCACAAAACTCCAATCAATCTCCGCGGATCTCCTCGCGAATCGCTCCTCGCTCCACGTTCCTCGCTCCTCGCTCCACGGGATGGATCCACGAGGTGCAGGGGTGGGGTGGCCACCCTAGGGCAGCAATGGGTGGAGGGGAGATGGTGTGGAGGTGGAGGAAGGAGTGGGGGGGGCGCACGGTTTGGGGAGGGGGGTGGCGGCTAGGGCTTGGGGGGGAGGGAGGAGAGGTGGAGGGGGCGCAAGGGCTGAGGTGGGGGCGCAAGGGGGCAGGGGGAGCCCCTTTTACCAGCCCCCACACCCTGTCCAAGACCAATAAGAGTCCTTCTCCAATCCCACCAAAGCCCACCAAGGCCCAAAACTCCCCCGGGAAGGCCCAAAACCCCGAAAACGGCCCGAAAACGGCCCGGAAAAGCTATTAACCTCCAATCTGGTTTTAACCTTAATTCCACATCTCATACTGTAATTAACCTTATCATGCCCGCTAAATAAGGTTACGACGCTCCGAGGCGACATAACACTTCAACCGGCCCAAAAACGCGAGTAAACCTCAAGCCGAAAGGTTTTAACCTAAATTCCACATTCCATAGAGTTTTTGTCCTCAACCTTCACATTGTATAAGGTTGCGACACTCCGAGGTGTCACATTCTTCCCCCCTTCAACAGGATTCGACCTCGAATCTAAACGTACCAATCACGAAACCCAGCAAAACCAAAGACAGCTAGGTTTTCACATCACATACCTGAGGCGAAAAGCTCAGGATACTTCTCGCGCATGCGAGATTCCAGCTCCCAAGTCGCTTCTCTCTCGGTCTGATGTGACCACAAGAGCTTGACAAACTTAAGCGTCCTGTTCTTCATCACTCGCTCTGAAGTCCCCAGAATTTCCACAGGACGGGACTCGAAGGTGAGGTCCTGCTGAAGCACTAATGGTTCCAATGGAACCACCAACTCTGGATCATGCAAGTATTTCTTCAACATCGAGACATGGAACACATTATGCACACCTTGCATGGATTCCGGTAGCTCTAGGCGATAGGCCAACCTGCCAACTCGGGCGAGGATAGGAAAAGGCCCAACATACCTTGGGTGAGCTTTCCTTTCGTGCCAAAGCACCACACCCTTGGTGGGAGATACTGCAAGAGTACGCTTATCACCCACCTCAAACTCCAAGTCTCGCCGCCTCACATCAGCATAGCTTTTCTGTCGCTCTCTGCGAGAAGGTTCTCGCCGAACCTCCGACACGCGATCAACGATCTGCTGCACCCAATCCGGTCCAAGAATAGCTCTCTCGCCCACAAGATCCCAACAAAGTGGCGATCTGCACTTCCGCCATACAAGACCTCATAAGGAGCAAACAGGATCTTTGGAATGATAGCTGTTATTGTAAGCAAACTCTGCAAGGGGCAAATGGTCTTCCAGCTACCCTTCCAAGCCATCACACAGGCCACGAGCATGTCCTCCAAAATTTGGATGGTACGCTCAGATCGCCCATCCTGTCTGAGGGTGAAAAGCGGTACTAAGGCGAAGCTGCGTACCCAATGCACTCTGCAAACTCTCCCAGAACTTGGAGACGAACTTCGCATCCCGATCAGAGATAATGGTCTTGGGTACACCATGCAATCTCACAATCTCCCGCACATAGATGGGAGCCAACTCGCTCGCTGAATTGGTCGTGCGGATGGGAATGAAATGCGCAGACTTGCTGAGACGGTCCACCATAACCCAAACAGCATCCTTCCCTCGTGGAGTACGAGGTAAGCCAACCACAAAATCCATGGAGATGTCATCCCATGGCCACACAGGAATCTCCAAAGGCCGCACAGGCCAGCGGGACGCTTATGCTTAGCTTTGATCTTCTGGCAAATCCCACAAGACGCCACATACTTGGCAATATCCACTCTCACACTTTTCCACCAGAAATTCTTCTTCAAGTCCCTGTACATCTTGGTCTCCCCAGGATGGACCGTGTACGGGGTGCGATGAGCTTCTTTCAGGATGTCTTCCTTCACTTGAGATTTCTGGGGCACGCACAGACGGCCCTGAAACCTCAAAGCTCCCGCATCATCAACAGTAAAGTCTCCGGACTTGCCATCCTCGAGGCGTTTCCTCACCTGCTGGAGCAAACGATCATCTTCTTTGTGCCTCTCGCTGCAGCTCGAGAATCGGCCGACTCAAGAATCATTTGAGTTTCAGCCTGCACGGTCCCCGCAGCGATGGGAGACTCCCAAACGCTCAAAATCAGCAACAAGACAATCAACAACAGGGGCATTGTCTTGCGACTAAGAGAATCGGCCACAAAATTTGCATTCCCAGGATGATACTTGATAGTGAGGTCATAATCCTTTATAAACTCTAGCCACATCCTCTGCCTCAAATTCAAATCTTTATGAGTGAAGATGTACTTGAGGCTCTTGTGATCGATGAAAATATCACAAGACTCGCCGTCTGAGTAATGCCTCCATATCTTCAATGCAAACACCACGGCGGCTAGCTCAAGATCATGCGTGGGATAATTCTGCTCATGCTTTTCAACCGCCTCGAAGCATAAGCAATCACCTTGCCCTCTTGCATGAGCACACACCCAAGTCCCATCCGAGAAGCATCGTAATAAGCAGGTGAAGCGCTTTCGGCTCGGGAAGGGTAAGAACAGAGCGGTCACTAACTTCTCCTTCAAAGTGCGTAAACTGTGCTCACATTCTGCGATCCACTGGAATTTCATCCCCTTCTCGAGTCACCGCGAAAGTGGCTTGGCAATGATAGAGAAATCCTGCACAAAACGCCGATAGTAGCCAGCCAACCCAAGGAAACTACGCACCTCTTTGACATTGGAAGGCCTCTTCCAATCCAAAACTGCTGAGACTTTGCTAGGATCTACAGATATGCCCTCTGGATTGATGATGTGGCCAAGAAGTCCCACTTCTGAAATCCAGAACTCGCACTTTTTCAGCTTAGCAAAGAACTGATTCTCCCTCAAGGTACTCAGCACAAGCCTCAAGTGCCGCTCATGCTCCTCTTTTGATTTAGAGTAAACCAGAATGTCATCGATGAACACTACCACAAACTCATCAAGGTACTTGTGAAGCATACTGTTCATTGCTTCCATAAAGACAGCAGGAGCATTAGTTAGTCCAAAAGACATAACTTTAAACTCATAATGCCCATACCTAGTGGAGAAAGCAGTCTTCTCAATGTCCTGCTCCCTCACACGGATCTGATTATACCCCGACTGAAGATCAATCTTGGAGAACACCTTTGCTCCCTTCAGTTGGTCAAACAGATCCTCGATGCGAGGCAAAGGATACTTGTTTTTGACTGTCACTTGATTAAGAGCACGATAATCAATGCACATACGCCAACTTCCATCCTTCTTCGAGACGAAGAGGACGGGTGCTCCCCATGGCGAAACGCTACGCCGAATGAAGCCCTTGGCCAATGTATCCTCCAATCAAGCTTCTTCAACTCGTCTTGAAAAGGACGAGCCAAGCGGTATGGAGAGATAGAAATAGGTCGAGTGCCAGGAACAAGATCAATACGAAACTCCACATTCCTCACAGGAGGTAGACCAGGCAACTCGTCAGGGAACACATCAACGAACTCCTTCACTACAGAAATTTCCTCAATGGGAATCGAGGAAGATGGTTTCTCGAGACAAAGTCATGAGGAAACCCAACAGCCTCAAACGCCCGACCGAGAAAACAAACTAGTCAAAGCAAAGACGGAATCGAGGGTATACCACCCTGAAAGGTCAACTCTTCACGGACGGGGCCTACAAGGAAACTGTCTTCCGTAAACAACAGATCTTAGCACGGCATCGATGCAGCCACCCATGCCCAAAATGACATCAAAAGGAGCCAACTGGATCACCATGAGATTGGCAAAGAAAACCTCATCATCAATGGCAATGGTGCAACCAGGGCAAACCAAAGAACTAGCAATCAACCCCAGAGAATCGACTAACACGGACTCGTAAATCCGCTGAACTCCCAACTTAGCTCTACTAGCAAACTCCGACGACACAAAAGAGTAGGATGCTCCTAATCAAATAGAACAAAGGCATCAACGGAATCCACGAGCAGAGTACCGAAACCACCTCTGGATGCCCGATCGACTCGGGCGGTCGGCAAAGCGCACACTCCTGGTGGCGCCGAGACAAGAGGGAGCCCCGACTCAGCCGATGCCCCATCAAGGCTGGGGCGGAGGAGGCAATCGAGGAGGAGCAGACGGCTGCGGGCACCAGTACGCCGCTGGTGGCGCCCACGCAAAGGGCGGCTGAGAAACAGGGGCAGCCATCATGTGCACCGATCCTCTGGAAGACGCCGCTGGAGTGGGAGGAGAAGACACCGTCTCCCACTTGATGATGCTACCGGGATTCATCCGGCAGACTCGTCCCATGTTGCCGAGCTTGCCACAGTGGTTGCAACTCCCGGTCCAACCACACTCTGAAGCACGGTGCTCACCACCGCACTCGGAACGATCAGCGAAAATCCAATACAAAACACTTTTCTTTTGGTTCAGCTCAACTAAAGCCCAGAAAAACAGCGAAACCGACCGTCAGAACGGCAAAGAACATCCGAAGGGAACCACCATCAACTCTTCTATTTGACTCCAGTCAACTACCCGATCAAGGACAGAAAGGATAAGCACTCTTCTCCTACAGGGGTTAATAGTTCTTCGGTGATGGCGCTAACCGGCCACACCGTCAAACCTCACCGTTACTATGAACCAAAAAGAGGTGACCGAAACCCTTCGGCACCACAACCCCACTTTTATCACCACAACAGGAACAATCCAATCATTTATACAGACAGACTCCGCAACTCTGGGATCCTCGCCCGGCCTCCTCGCCACGGCGTCCACGGCCTCTACCCCTCGGCATGGTCAGCTTGCATGCACAACCATCCAAACACAAAAACATAAACACAAAATCACACAATCAAGATCATAGATCAAACATCATCATAAGCATATCCTTCATTAAATAATTAAGCGCAATGCAATGATGAACCGAAACCCCATCCTACTGTGCAACCAAGTGTGTCAAATTTTAGATTAGTTATACCACTTTTACAAGTTTTAATGTTGCTATCCTATAACAAAGTTTTAGTTAAGACCTAAGCCATGTTTCTAAGTTATTCCACATCACATTTTAGTTGTACCCTATAGCATGACACTAAAAATTTAGGAGATGACTCCGCCACAACCCTAGAGCATATCAAACACTTTGTCTTACAATGTGGGGAAGCATCACAATCTGATGGATTAAGTGTGAAGATATTTCCATTGTATCTGTCGGCGATAACTTTCACTTGGTTTACATTATTGCTCCCAAATTTGGTCAACAGTTAGGACGATTTGGAAAGCCGATTCCACGAATACTTTTTCTTTGTGAGTTTAGAACTAAGAATCTCTAATTTAAGTTCTGTTCGACAGAAATTTGGGGAATCGGTGAATGATTATGTCAAGAGATTCAGGGAGGTTAAAAATCGGTGTTTTAGTGTTACGTTGCCTGATAACCAACAAGTCAATTTAGCTTTTCAGGGATTAATCCCTCCAATCAAGGAGAAGTTTGGTGATCAAGAATTTACTGATTTAAGCCATCTCATCCACAGAGTATAGGCTCAGGAAAGCCAATTCTTTGATAATAAGAGTTTCAAAGATTGATTTAAAAACAACAAAGAAAAGGAAAAGCTCAAAATTAATCTTGTCAAATATGAATTAGGTAATTCATTGTAACACCCCGGCATTTAATATGCCTGAATGCTACCAAACATAAGCTAAACAACATCTAAATACCACATTTAACATAAAATTCCAGCAAAGGTGCATAGGCTAAAAACCGAGATTTCGGCAGCACCTCCTTTGATCTAAAAACTTGATAAACACCTTAATAACAGTACCTAGATCAATCCCCAAGGTTCCCATGGTCATACCTTTGCCCGACGCACAAAAACTCCAATAGATCTCCTCGCTCTTCGCTCCTCGCTCCTCGCACCTCGCTCCTCGCTCCTCGCTCCTCGGATGGATCCATGAGGATGCAGGGGTGGGGAGGCCACCCTAGGGCAGCAAGGGGTGGAGGAGAGGTGGTGGAGAGGTGGGGAGCAATGGGGCAAGGGAGGAGGCGCCACGGCCAAGGGAGGAGGGAGGCGGCTAGGGCAAGGGCAAGTGGGGAAGGGCGCACAAGGGGCAGGGGTGAACGCCCAAGGGCTGGTGGGGAGCCCTTTTACCAGCCCCACACCCAATCCTAGTCCGTTACGGAGACCTACTCCATCCCACCAAAGCCCACTTAAGGCCCAAACTCCCCCGGGAAGGCCCAAAACCCCGAAAACGGCCTGGAAACGTTATTAACCTCCATACCTTATGGTTTTAACCTGCCATACCATATTTCATAAAGTTTTTGACCTTAACATGCACCATTTAAAAGGTTACGACACTCCGTGGTGACACATCACTTCAAACGGCCCAAAAACGCGAGTAAACCTCCAGCCGAAAGGTTTTATTCTCTAATTTCACATTCTATAATGTCACACCATACCGTAGTGTCACATTCTTTCCCCCTTCAACAGGATTCGACCTCGAATCCGAAGGGCCTCATAATCAACAACAAAGTCCCCAAGGGACAAAAGGCTTCTCTGCAGCTCAAAACATTCACACAACGACTAAAACCGGAACAAACAACAAACGAGTTCCCAAAACCAACACATAGAGAAAAAGTGTTGATCTAGCTCAACTAAGGGCAACCCCTCACAAATCGACCTTCACTTCAATTTCCCAACAGAATCTGCGTTTCAACCACAAAGGGCTCCATCAACCCAAAACGCTCGAATCCTCACGGCAAACACTTCATACTTCTATCACAACCAACCTGACTACCATACTCCATTAAACTCAACATGACATAATCAAAGGAAGTCACAATTCCTTTAACGACCTTTCTACATTCCCGAAAATTTTCATCGAGGGGAAAACTCATTAAGGCACACTTGCCCTTCCGATACACCATCATACTCACATTTTATTCCATCCTTTCCCAGACAAGACTCAAATCCAAGAACAACTAGTGACGACAAATGCTCACGGCAGGACAAATATCACCGAACTACCGTCAACTTCATTTCCACCCATCGCTACACTTAATAATGGTTAAACCCATACATCATCAACCTCCATCACAAACCACCCTTATACCACTAGGGTTCAACACCTAGCCCCAAGCTAGGATCGAAAAACCTTACCAAACCACAATTGGTTCCTTTCTTAAGAGGGTCTCGCCCTCACACAAAAACACTTAGCTATCAAGCCCAAGTGTACTCACGACAACTCAAACCCAAAGCGTTAACAACAATTTTGGAAAGAATTCGGCAACATCCAAAGAGCACACAAAGGAAGCATAAATCCCCTACACCACAACCAAGATACCATAATTTCTTCATTCTTTCTTTTCATACTAGAAAGCAAGAGAAATCTTGTTTCATGACATAAATGCACATTCTTCAGGAGCACTCCGGATTAGTCATGTAACACCCCGGCATTTAATATGCCCGAATGCTACCAAACAAAAGCTAAACAACAACTAAATACCACATTTAACATAAAATTCCAGCAAAGGCGCATAGACTAAAAACCGAAATTTCGGCAGCACCTCCTTTGTTTTATCATGAATTTAAGGAACAGCAACAATATAGCATTATATGGCAATAAGAGAAACATCTAAAACAGCAATAAACAAAGTCTTAGCGACAATAAAAGACTAACATTAAGCTCTTAAGGTTCCAAGTGTCAAACAAACAATGGAACTCTCATTAACCAAGCTAATACTTAATTTTAAAGACCATCACACGCAATTTATTATCAAACTAAATGAATTGACTTGGGGAAACATTAAGGTGAAGCAACGTGAGAGCGTGTGACTATTCCCCTTTCCCGCATGCCGTTCTCATGGTACCTAAAACAACAAGAAAACACAAGGGTGAGTTCGAAAACTCAGCAAGCATACTGCAATGGACAACAAGCATAACAACATGGCAATAACATCTTCCATCATGTATATCATCTCATTCATGATTACTTATCAATATCAACATCAATTTGTATGCGAAGTAATGCAATGCTCCTGACCCTCTGGAACCTCATACCGGTATGGGAAGTACACACCCGTCGGTGTGCACCCTTTCCTCCCTTCCATCCCGACGATGGAGGGTGCCTACTAAACTTCCAAACACCACGTGGATGGAATCACGACATAGGACTTACTCAATGGCGTTCGGATTAGTCATAACTTTCTCACCGACCTTGCCGGACTAGTTAAGACTTTCTCACCGCCCTCGCCCTATCTCATGACATGCATGCAACCATGCCAATTATCATATTTAATTCACATATTAACACATGGCATCATAATATGTTAAGCATGCTCATCATATCATATCAATCATTAACACATGGCAAGTGGACATATATCATGTAAACAATTTCATCTAATCTCAACATGCAACCTACAACTCGCTATCCATCACAACACACTTGCCTCAACCACGTGCAACGGATTGGCGGGAAGAAGAGGGCACTTCCGGGGGCATACCACCTGCACATAGGCATCACACACACAATCATAGCCTCCAAACAGTACACAAACCCCCATCTAACCCGACATTGCCAACTACTCGCAAAACCTAAAAACAGAGGTTCTGTCCCGCCGGGACAGCAGCCTTGCGAAAGGCATAACTTGAGTTCTGGGACTCCGAATGAATTAAACGAGTACACCCTCGCATAGCCTAGGAAATTTCCCAACTTTCTCTAGGTATTTGGAAAGTCTAATTCGGCCTCTAAAGTTGTTTAATCTACAGATTACCGAGATCTGTTCCAATCGCGTCACAGATTTTTAGGCGCTCGGTAAAACAGCCATAACTTTCAAACGGCTGATCGGAAATTAACGTGCTTTACGTCCACGGAAAGATAATTAAATTATCTACAACTTCCTAGAAGTCCGTACGGTCGGATTCGGACTCTAAATCGACGGAAACTCGAACCCTAGTTCGACTGCTCAATCTGCCCGAAAACAGAAACGTGGACCAGTTTAGATCTAACCCAAATTACTTCAAACCAACGCCTCCAATTGATCTAAAAACTTGATAAACACCCTAATAACAGTACCTAGATCAATTCCAAGGATCCCCATGTTCATACCTTTGCCCGAAGCACAAAACTCCAATCAATCTCCGCGGATCTCCTCGCGAATCGCTCCTCGCTCCACGTTCCTCGCTCCTCGCTCCACGGGATGGATCCACGAGGTGCAGGGGTGGGGTGGCCACCCTAGGGCAGCAAGGGGTGGAGGGGAGATGGTGTGGAGGTGGAGGAAGGAGTGGGGGGGGCGCACGGTTTGGGGAGGGGGGTGGCGGCTAGGGCTTGGGGGGGGAGGGAGGAGAGGTGGAGGGGGCGCAAGGGCTGAGGTGGGGGCGCAAGGGGGCAGGGGGAGCCCCTTTTACCAGCCCCCACACCCTGTCCAAGACCAATAAGAGTCCTTCTCCAATCCCACCAAAGCCCACCAAGGCCCAAAACTCCCCCGGGAAGGCCCAAAACCCCGAAAACGGCCCGAAAACGGCCCGGAAAAGCTATTAACCTCCAATCTGGTTTTAACCTTAATTCCACATCTCATACTGTAATTAACCTTATCATGCCCGCTAAATAAGGTTACGACGCTCCGAGGCGACATAACACTTCAACCGGCCCAAAAACGCGAGTAAACCTCAAGCCGAAAGGTTTTAACCTAAATTCCACATTCCATAGAGTTTTTGTCCTCAACCTTCACATTGTATAAGGTTGCGACACTCCGAGGTGTCACAAGTCATATCTCCATATATGACTTTCTCACCGACTTGGCTCAACGACTCTTTTATCATTTAACATGTAAAAACGATGTCATGTTTACTTTTCACCATTCATTTATCATGGAACAACGGTACCGAATAGTCATTCACCAAATAACTTCTTCCTCGGTATCAAATGATTGAAATACCCATAACACTGACGGTTGCGCTAAATCATATAGACTATGATGGCAACATAATTAACAGTAAGGCACCACATCAAATCAGAACCCACCAACGATAGATAGCTAAACTTTGCAAAACATCAAATTTTAACCAAAATCAACGTT
The DNA here is from genome assembly GCA_036346355.1 of Rhipidocladum racemiflorum. Taxonomy (NCBI): domain Eukaryota; kingdom Viridiplantae; phylum Streptophyta; class Magnoliopsida; order Poales; family Poaceae; genus Rhipidocladum; species Rhipidocladum racemiflorum. Next base: position 32,657,925 of record CM070571.1, read on the forward strand.
TGGAAAAAGACATCGGCTCCAACGTTTCAACATCTGCGCAAACAACCGCCAAAAATTGTATCAAAAGAGAGGGAAACTCAATCCCAAAAGAAAACTCTTCACTAACCAAATTTACTTATGACACATTCATAAAAATCGAGACTTGTGAAACATCCGCACACCAAACACATTTTTTCCAAATGACTCCAACTCTAGCCAAACAGAGTTACACATTAAGGGCTCAACTCAAAAGTTTCCAACACAACCCTTTAAGACCATCTGCTTCCTTTTAAAATTAATTCCAAAGATAATCCAGTGCGAACGCGAAAGGGCGCGATCGACTCAAAACTTTTGGGGTGTAAATCCATGCTCATAGCACCGACTAAACAAATTAGCCAAAACCAAATATTTGCACCAATTTCTACGGGTTTTAGGGAAACTCCGAAACACACCTTATGGAACACCTTGACCGAAAACCCTTCAACCAAAATGGCAAACAACCAAACCAGTCCAAAAGCCTTTAAACTCAAGCTCAGCACAAAAAGAACCATTTCTAGAACTCCACTACGCTTTTCATTAAAAGACTTTAATAATCACTTTTTTTTTTCTCCCTGAGGAGCCCCAACACAATTCAACCAAAAGCTTCACAACAAATTCTTCCTCTAGTTACCATTCCCAACACTTTTAATAAGGGGTTTTTGATGCTTATCAAAAAGGCACCCAACCAAGACTATAATGATATGATCCCCACGGATCACCGAATCATAATACTTCTTATTCTAAATTTGAAACATAATACTTCCACAAATCTTTCAGCAAGATCAACATATAAATTTCATACCTCCTATCTATTCACGTCTCGATAACCGAACCTTATTCAGTTAAACAACGACTTCAACATGTAAATATTATCTCTACAAGACAAAGTTCATAGCTAGGATTCCAAGGCATACATTCATTAAGGATAAAACTCTACATCAGGTTAATTATCCATGGTTCACTCCATCACCACAGGTTACAACACCCTCCATTTAGTCAATGGTTTCCAACAAGTATTCTACACAACTACCACCACTACTAAGTCATCAATAAAAACAAATGGGCATAATCATCAACCGATCAACATTACTTTTAGCTACCCTATACATAGGTGATAACAAAATTACAACATACTCCAACTATTTAAAATAGATTGAAAACTAGCATTGAAGGGTCACAACTGCATACTTCCAAATATACTAGTAGTTTGCAACAACATAAATAACCACTCCAATCAACTTCCAAATTAAAGTCACTAGTCTCTACTAATCCGTTAGATTAGCACATCTTTAAACACCAAGCAAAGCTTCTTAACAATATCAGCAGTTTACATCATCTTAATGTTTTAACTATGCATCAAGGTTTAAACTTTTAACATTAACGAGGATCATAAGCACTTTTAAAGCAAGGCAACAGATTCTAAGCATGAACATTAACACTTTCAATCATTCTCGCTAAGAGTGAACTACAACACTAGTAGTCTATTTATTCTCAAACTTAGAGATTTTACTCACATTGAATTGATTCAACTCAAAATTTAACTTAGCAACACATCAATCCATAAACCACATTGTTACCTACTACATAACATGCTTAAACATCAATTCTTACTAGGGACAAACGATTTCAGTCAAAAGACTACTTACTTTGTTTGCAGCATTTAGTTTTAAAACTCATCCCAAATTCATAAGGAAACTTGACTCAAAATTGCAATGAGACAAACCCAAACTTGGTCATGCAAAGGAATTCTCCAAAACACTTTTAAATCTCAAGGACTCCCATAAGGAAAAAGGTTGAAAGACAATTTTCTCGAAGGGAACCAAGCGCTCAATCAAACCTTTGCAAATAAAACCTTAACTCCAAACCCCTAACTTTCACGACTCAAGAGGGCTTTCAAAGATGATTTCTTAAACCAGTAAAATGACTAAATCAAACACCACTTACTCCTACAAAGCCACTTGAACTTCAGCCCTGACAGCCAGGTCCGCACAACTCCGAACAAAACTCCTTTAGCCTCGGAGAAAGACAACCACAGAATAAATCGAATGCTTCTTCCCATAAAGAAATCAACAAACTAAGCATTAAAACTTGGAAAGGCGCCCAAAAGAAGCGCAACACTAGACTCCTCTTCTTCATCTTCACCTAAGGAAGACAAAACCACACACCTTTGCATACGGAGCGATCCGCGAAAGCCCATCACCTTTTCATTTGGTTCAAAACAGCTAAAGCCAAGAAAAGCAACAAACACCGACCGTCGAGCGACAAAGAACATTCAAGGAAACCACCATTAACTCTTCCTTTTCGTCTCCAATCAACTACCCGATTTACGACGGGAAGGGTAAGCGCTTTTCTCCTACAGGGGTTAACAGCTTCTTCGGTGATGGCGCTAACCTGCCACACCACAAACCTCACCCTAACTATAAACAACAAGAGGTGACCGAAACCCTTCGGTACCACAACCCCACTCTTATCACCACAACATATATCATTGACATAGCAACATGCATTGTCAAAAGAAGCATTCAACATCAAAGCTTAAATACAACATTTAAGCGTAAAGAAATGATACCCATACCCTTTCCTACTGTGCATCCAGTGTGTGTCAAATTTTAGATTAGTTATACCATTTTTTCTTGCAAGTTTTAATGTTGCTATCCTATGACAAAGTTTTAGTTGAAACCTAAGCCATGTTTCTAAGTTATTCCACATCATATTTTAGTTGTACCCTATGGCATGACAATAAAATTCACATTCCAAGGACCTACAGCCCGCTCTGATACCAACTGTAACACCCCGGCATTTAATATGCCTGAATGCTACCAAACATAAGCTAAACAACATCTAAATACCACATTTAACATAAAATTCCAGCAAAGGTGCATAGGCTAAAAACCGAGATTTCGGCAGCACCTCCTTTGATCTAAAAACTTGATAAACACCTTAATAACAGTACCTAGATCAATCCCCAGGGTTCCCATGGTCATACCTTTGCCCGACGCACGAAAACTCCAATAGATCTCCTCGCTCTTCGCTCCTCGCTCCTCGCACCTCGCTCCTCGCTCCTCGCTCCTCGCTCCTCGCTCCTCGGATGGATCCATGAGGATGCAGGGGTGGGGAGGCCACCCTAGGGCAGCAAGGGGTGGAGGAGAGGTGGTGGAGAGGTGGGGAGCAATGGGGCAAGGGAGGGGGAGGCGCACGGCCAAGGCAGGAGGGAGGCGGCTAGGGCAAGGGCAAGTGGGGGGAAGGGCGCACAAGGGGCAGGGGTGAACGCCCAAGGGCTGGTGGGGAGCCCTTTTACCAGCCCCCACACCCAATCCTAGTCCGTTACGGAGAGCTACTCCATCCCACCAAAGCCCACTTAAGGCCCAAACTCCCCCGGGAAGGCCCAAAACCCCGAAAACGGCCTGGAAATGGCCCGGAAACATTATTAACCTCCATACCTTATGGTTTTAACCTGCCATACCATATTTCATAAAGTTTTTGACCTTAACATGCACCATTTAAAAGGTTACGACACTCCGTGGTGACACATCACTTCAAACGGCCCAAAAACGCGAGTAAACCTCAAGCCGAAAGGTTTTATTCTCTAATTTCACATTCTATAATGTCACACCATACCGTAGTGTCACATTCATCCAACAAAGAAGAGATCAAAGTAAATATAGCCAAATGGGTCAGGGGGAGTAAAAGATCCTTGGTTTGTTCATGGTTCAAGCCGACTAAAAGCAAGTTAGAAATAAAATATGCTTTCGACGTGACTAAGTGCTACCATATGTTTGATTTGTTGTTGCAAGAAAAAATAATATGATTTCCAGATGATCATGTACTACCATTGGCTGAAGAAATAAAAAAAAATGAAGGTATTGTAAATGGCATTATTCTTTTTCACAGAATACTAATGATTGCAATATTTTTCATCAGCGGATACAATCAGCTATAGAAGATGGCCAGTTAAAATTTGCTGAGGAGTCAGCAATGCAGCTGGACGCCAATCCTTTTCTGGTCAATGTGGTTAGCTGCTTGGCAAAAGGAAAGAGATTGATGTGAAACACCGACTCCAATCAGATACATTGATTATCAACATCGCCTAAAACAGCTCAGCGGGTTGATGTGAAGACCACCATGGGAGGTGACGAAACTGTTAGAATCATTATCAGATCCATTTAGATCGAGACCGACCATGAGGGTCAAAGTTCAAGGACCATACACCAAAGGGAGAACTTCAAGTTGGCAAGTGGTACAAAACTGAAAAACCTCTGCCTCCATGTAAGCCGATATACAAGCTTAAGCCTATGTTCTCCCAGTTGCTGGCTAAGTATGAAGGGTGGAGTCAAAGGCTACGATAGAGCCCTTGTCAGCCAGTGAGCACATATCGAATAAGTGCTGCTAAAAAAGCTCATGAACGATGCCCCTTTTGGCAATTTTGCTGGAAAAAGGTGTTGGATTTGCCCTCACCATATATTTGTCTGATGTAACATTACCTAGGGTAAAGCGGGGGAACATCGATGACTGTTTATGGAAAGGTTGTCCGAATCAACCCAGGGCTAGCAAGGTGATGACCAAAAAAGGCCAGTCCGCGAAAGGATCTCCGAACCGATCCAAGAACAATAGTGATCGGATGAAGGGTGAAATTGGAAGGCCGAGCTAGGACTAACTGATAAAATACGAAAGTAGATTGAACCTCAACCAAGATGGTGTCCTTTAGGCCTAAGAAAATCACAAAGATGATGACATCAGCGACTTAGGACACATGAGTTGAGGGAGGACGACCATGAGAAGAAGAGGGACGAAGATTTCAATGAGCTTTGTCCAATTAGGCCTATTAAAAGAGAGTGAAGGAAGAAAGAAGTCATCTGGGATGATTTGATTTAGCTGACGATTTGGATTCCCCCATTATTTGCAATGATTCTCCACCACCTATGGGCATTAACATGGTGTTCACGCTGCTAGTAGAATTCAAGGTACGTACAACATCGACTAAAGAATTATTTGCACAATTATGCTTTGGATCGCAAGATTCCATCTTCGAGAAGCCACAAGATGATAATTGGCATTTGAGGTCATTGTACCTAAAAGGGCATATCACACTACTATATAATGGTATAACATTATCGCTTCATCGGTGTTGGTTCCCAAATTTTCATGAAAATATCGATTGTGATAGTAGATTTGGCGAGGTGTTTAATAATTAGCGGGGAATCTTCACAGTCGATTCTTAGGTTAGAACTGATTATGATGTGCACATGCACATCACAATCAATTCTAAGGTTAGAACCAATTGTGATGTGTAGACACATTATAATCGGTTCTTAGGATAGAAATGACTGTGATTTGCATGATCACACCACAATCGATTCTACACATCACAATTAGTTCTTTTCTTGGAACTAATTGTGATGTGCCTTGCTAGGTTTTATATATCCTCATGCTGAACGCTCCTGTGTTGTTCTAGAGGTAAAAAAACCACCACCGCCCCAAAAACACAATATACTCTAATTGAAACTAATATTGGATGAGAAAATATGAAATCCTTGAGGATGGGAGTTAAGAGGGTAAGTTGAAGCCATAACTCAAGGAGATTTCCCCTCTATTTGCCCTCATTTGTGGGTTTATTAAAAAGGTGAGCATTCCTTCAAATCTCTCCAATTTTGCACTAGGAAATTCGATTTTGATTTGGTGACTGTGTTACATGTCATTAGTGCTATGGTTGAAACCAATATTTGGGTGAGAAATTATGAAATCCTAGAGGATGGGTGTTAAGAGGGTAAAGTTGAACCTTTAGCTTAGGGATTTCCCCTCATTTGTGGTTTTCTTCGAAAGGTGAGCATTCCTTCAAATCCCTTCCATTTTGCACTGGGAATTAAATTCAATTTTGATTTAGTGAATGTGTTACATGTCATTATTGTTGATATAATTAATATGATCAATGCTAGAGTTTAGGTTGCGTAACATATGCATCTCCCATTTGAGGGTGCAAATTGTCCATGTTTTTTGGATAGTTCAAGAATCTGTGGTTTGGGAAAATTCCTAATGAAGTTATTGTACAACTCTAGAGAAAATTTTGGCACCATCTCCCTGGTGTTTTCCAGATACACACCCTCTTGACCTGTTGTCGAGACGTGTATTTGGAGAATAGCGGGGAGATGCTGTCGAAATTTTCTCTAGAGTTGTACAATAGCTTAGGAACTTGCCTGAACCACATATCCTCGAATAGGATTAGGATCTGATCTAATTAGAGATTAGGAGTCATCGTTGGTACGTACTATATATAAATGGCCAATAGGTAGACGTTTATTTAAGATAACTCAATTCCTCACTTTGTTAATGCTTCCACCCTTATTTTCTTTCATTAAAGTAAAAAAGAATTGCAAGATTAAATGATGCATTAGGTAATTCGATATTATTGTTGATGTTTTATGTCGGCGTATTTTACGCCAGGGTCCCCACTCCCCCGCAGTAAAAGAGACCACCGGGCGGGCAGGGTGCGTCCGGCCGAACCGCCGCAGGCGAGCGGTAGCTCCCCGGCGTGGTCGCCCCGGTGGACAGGTGGCGATCAGCCCCCACCACTGGGCGCCCAAGAAGGTGGTCGCCCAGTGGACAGGTGGCGATAAGGCCACACCACTGGGCGCCCAAGAAGGTGGTCGCCCGGTGGACAGGTGGCAGCCAGGCCACACCACCGAGCGCCCAGGAAGGTGGTCGCCCAGTGGACAGGTGGCGACCAGGCCACACCGCTGGGCGCCCAGGAAGGTGGTCGCCCAAGGGGCGCGTGGCAGGCAGACCACGCCCTCAGGTGACCAGCGAGGTGGTCGCCCACCGGACAGGTGGCATGCAGGCCACTCCCCTGGCGTCCACCCCCGAGGCTGCAGCGCCTAGGTCAAGGGCATTTAATGCGAATCGTGCGCATTAAATGCAAAGCGTGAAGAAGGCAGCATGGCGGCGCGCCTTCCCCAGGCGTGCATTAATGGTGTGTGACACCACGATAGCACCTTACCCCCTGGCAGAACGGGTAGCGTTGGCGGACGTGAGGCCCGAGGCGGGGATGTGACGGCTGAGGCAGGTGATGATGAGATGTAAGAACAGCGACAGGCATATTAAATGCGCCCGTGGCCTTGTAATGAGTAAGGCTGGCAGTGTAAGCCTCCCATGCGCCCCCGAGAGCCCAAGTATAAAAGGGGCCAGGGTGCATGGGAGAAGGGGTTGGCTCCTGGGAGGTTTTCATACTCTCAACCAAGAACTCAAGCAATACCACAAAAAGCAGGACTAGGGCTGTTACTCTTCGGAGGGCCCGAACCTGGGAAAAACTCCAGCGTCTCCATTCTTCTGAGCTCCGACTTCGTCCCATCTATCTTCCTTCCCTCGACGATCACACCTAAAGCCCCCCCGTTAGAACCTTATAAGCACCCGATCCGGAGGTGCCTGTTGGCTAGAACGCTGACATTTTAAATATGTCTTCTAACTAGGGAATTGGAAGCTCTTATCTAGGGAACAAGGTATCATGGGTAAAATTACATATATTGGAACGCATCCTGTATTTTTCAAAGGTAATTAAAAAATGTCTCAATATTTGAAATAGCTAACTATCGCTCAAGTTTTTTTAATTTATTGTTTGTGTTTAATTATATATGGACCTTGAAGAATGGATGTATAAAAAAATAGTGTGAATGCTGAATTTTAGAGGGGTGTTAAGGAGGTCATAAGAATTTTAGAAGAAGACTTGGTGAGAAGGCCTATAAACTTCATATATTATCTTTGCATTAATTGCACCAATCTTAGGAGATTTAGCAACTCATCTCAAATTGAAGACCACTTGATTCGACGTGGCTTCGTGAGAAATTACACGTGTTGGATCCATCATGGGGAGACAAGTAGTACCCCTCCGGTATGCAACAAAGATATGCTAAAACCCGATCATGAGTTTGAGCGTGACATGTATCTACAATCTTCCTCCTTGGTTGTGCATGAAGCGGAAGTATATCATGATGTCGTTGCTAATCTCAGGACCCAAATAACCGAAAAATGATATTGATGTGTACCTATCACCACTAATTGAGAACTTGGTAAAATTGTGGAACGAGTGGGTCACGGTGTGGGATGCATACAAAAGAGAGAACTTTACCCTATAGGCTATGATATTTTGCACCATAAATGATGCATGGCCCTTGGTAATTTGGCAGGCTATAAAACGAAGGGAGCCAAAGCGTGTCCAATTGGTGAAGAGGATATTGAGAGCTTGTGGCTGCTGAATTCCAAGAAAACTGTGTACATGGGTCACCATAGGTTTGTACCTCGAAGTCATCGATACCGTCAGATGGATGAAAAATTTGATGGGAAGAGGGAAGTTCATTCCGCCCCGCAGCCTATGAGTGGTAGGAAAGTATATTCACTCATGGAGGATATCAATGTTCAGTATGGAAAGAGCCGTAAATATGTTCGTCCAGGACCATTTGAAAGAAGAGGTTGATATTTTGGGACTTAACAAACTGGAAGGAATTAGATGCCCATCATTGTATTGATGTCATGCATGTTAAGAAGAATGTTCGTGACAATTTGGTTGGCATCCTACTGAACATACCTGGGATGACCAAGGATGGTGTGAATGCTCACCGCGATATGGCCTACATGGGAATCAGGCCGAAGCTTACAGTGACAAAGGAGGATGGAAAAGGTCCGTACATCCCCACCGCATGCTACACCTTGTCCAAGAAGGATGCTACATCCCCACTGCAAGTGTCTCTAAGGTATTAAAGTTCATCAGCTATTCTGCAAATATTAATAAGCTTGTGTCCATATATGATTTGAAGTTTCTTGGTATGAAGTCCCACGATTGTCATGTCTTGATGACCCAAATGCTTCCTATTGCAATCAGCAATATTCTGCCAGAGGATGTTAGGTTGGCAATCATGAAGCTATGTTATATCTTCAATGCGATTTCTAGCAAGGTTATTGATCCCGATGTACTAGACAACTAACAGAGTGAGGTGGTGCAAACTCTTTGTCAGCTTGAGATGCATTTCCCCTGTCATTTTTTGAGTTCTGCATGTTAGAGAGATTAAGATATGTGGACCCGCATTCCTATGTTACATGTATCCGTTCAAAAACCACATGGGTATATTAAAGTCATACATGAGGAATCAGTCGAAGCATAAGGGTAGTATTGTTGAAGGTTATGGGACTAAAGTGGTTATTGAGTTCTGCATGGACTATCTAGATAAAAGATAACGAATTGGTGTTCCTGTATCTCATCATGAGAGTAGACTTGGTGATAAAGAAATCATTGGGTTCAATCTAATGAGTCCACAATTTGATATGTACTTTAAAATGCATTTTACAATCTTGTAACACAACGTAGAAGTTTATCCATATATCCAACAGCACAAGTTGATATTACGGGAAGATAATCCATATATATGTAACACCCTGGCATCTAGTATGCCCTGGATGTCACCAAATATAGCATAAGAAGCATCTAAATACTACAAATTAAGATAAATTACAGCAAGGGCGCAAATGCTAAACCGAAAAAGTTCGACAGCATCTCCTTTGTTTTTCCATGGTACGGAGCAACAACAAGAATATCTCAAGATATATCATAATGGAAAGCATCTAAAATGGCAATAACAGGTGACATAGCAGTAATTTAAGTCTAGCATAACGAATTTAACCACTCCATGATCTAAAACGAAGTAATGGATGTAAACAAGCACACGAACAAATCATAATCCTAGTCTCATCACACTAAGTTTATTATCACAACTCCAAAAAGGTAAATATTGTATAATTGTGCGGAAATTATGTGATGAAGTGCCGCTAAGCCCCTTTCCCGCATGCCGGTGTCATGGTACCTAAAAACATCATAAGCACAAGCGTGAGTTCATCACTCAGCAAAGTGTATTGCAATGAGTCAAAGGAACAGATTTCAATAACATCATGTGTACATCTCATTATTGACATCATAAGTATTTCACATTCACATGGTATTCATATCATAACATCATTATCCATGTATGTAATGCAATGCACAAGTCTCCGTGAAGCACATACCGGTATTGCCGAGTGCACACCCATCGGTGTGCGCCCTCTTCCCCTTCCATCCCGTAGATGGAGGGTGCCTACTCTTACTGACTCGCTCCCATACACAACCGTGGATGGGACTACGAGGTAGGTCTTTCGTGTTCACTACGTGTGAACACAGAGGCCCGTATCAGAATGGGTCGCCTCTTCCATTATGAATGCACATATGACATGAATATGTATAATCTCGCATAAACATTTAATACAATGATTCCATAACAAGTATTTAAAACCATGTTCATCATATCATAGGAAAACATCAATCATGGCAAGTTAGCTTATCATGTAATCATATTGCACCAAAGCAAGTCTAACAATCCTACAACCCGAACCTATTCCAATACACTTGCCTTCAACCGTGGGCGACGGATTGGCGAGAGGTTGAGGGCACTCCCGGGGTCACACCACCTGCACATAGGTACCACACACTCAAAACGTGCCCACAAAACATTACATGAACGATCCCCTAACCCGACACCGCAACCCACACCTAAAACCCAAAAATAGAGAATCTGTCCCGACGGGACAGCGGGCTTCCAACTAGCATAACTTGAGTTCTAACACTCCAAATTAAGTAAACGAGTACATTTTCTCATATCTTAGGAAATTTCCTAGCTTTTTTTAAGTATTGGGAAAAACTGATTCGGCCTCTAAAATTGACTAATCTACAGATCAACACGATCTGTCCCATTCACGTCACAGTTTTGAATACGTTCGGTAAAACAGCCATAACTTTCAAACGGCTGATCAGAATTACACGTTCTTGGTGTCCACTGAAAGGTATTGAAATTATCTACAACTTTCTCAACATATGGACGACCAGAAAACGCCTCTAAAATTTTGAAATATCAAACCCTAGGTCGGACATCCAATCTGCCCGAAACAAAACACCATGCAATCTCTAGTTTTCATCAATTCTATCTAATTGCAGCACCACCTTTCAATCTAAAAGCATGAAATCCTCCATTAACACAGAACCTAATCCACCCCAAAGGTTTCCCATCACCATACCTTAGCCCGACGAACGAAGAACCGACGAACACGCCTCCCGATCGCCCAATCTTCCTCCACGCGCCAATCGCGCCGGATCCCCTCGTTGTGGAGCTCCCCAATGGCGAGGGCAACAGCGTGGAAGAGCGTGGCAGCAAGGGGTGGGGGTGGAGCTCGCCTAGGGCCGGCTAGAGGTGGTGGGGAGGAAGGGGAAGGGGGGCGCCAAGAGGTTTTGCTGTCCTCCTCCCCCACATGGGCCGAAAAACTCCACCTTCGGCCCATGTGGGGTCCCCCCAAGGCCCAAATTGCTCCGGGAAGGCCCAAATTCCCAAAAACGGCCCGAAAACATGATTTAACCTCATACCGCAAGGTTTTAATCTCTAACTTCACAATTTATAATGTCACACCATTCCGTAGTGTCACAATATGAATGAGCTTTCCATCACACGAGAACACAACGATCGATTCCTCACATGGTTCAAAGAAAAGGCGAAGGTCTCCATCAATAAGGCTCTCAAATGGTTGGCTAATGGACCAAGATGTAATGTACAGACATGACAGGGTACAATATTAATGGCTACACCTTTTATAATGAAAGTCAAGATATAAAGAGTACAATTCAAAATAGTGGTGTGAGCATCGATGCATTGTCCGATGATCACTTGAAAAGAGGAACCTCAGCCACAATGAACTCTTGCTACGGGATGATGGAAGAAATATAGTAGCTCGATTATGGAATATACCAAGTTCCATTATTCCGATATAAGTTAGTGAGATTTTCACATAGAGTGAAGGTCGATAAGAGATGTTTTACTCTTGTGGACCTCAATAGACTAGCCTACAAAGATGAACTGTTCATCCTTGCAAAGCAAGCAACTCAAGTCTTCTACGTGCGTGATCGAACCAATCCAAGGTTGCACATTGTCCATGGCAAGAGCGGATCAATGGAGTTGAAAATATCGTAGATGAAGAAGAGTACAACCAATTTGATGAAATACCTTCGTTTGCAAATGGGGCATGTTTTAAGGGTGACGACAACACACATGGAACAAAGTACATGCATGCCGATCATCAAGAAGGGTTGTATTGTAAATAAAGGCACTACATCAAGGTTTCTTTGTTTAACATGCCATTTATTTGGTTTAACAGCCGTAACTATTTAACATGCCCATTTTATTGCGCCATTTGTTTGGATAAAGTTGTAAGATTGCCACGTAATATTCGCATCAGGTTATATTTTTTCTTTCATCGATGTGGACAATTGTTGATATTCTAGCATTTTTTGAGTTTTAACTCTTGGACATACCAATTCAAATCAAATATACTCTTATTTCGTTCTTTTGATATTTCTTTAAAATGATGTTGAAAACCCTATATATGCATGCATATTCTTTTATATGAGCCTCTTTGGTCAAAGATCAAAAATATTGTTTAAAAGGCACTTACTTGTGAAAATATTTGTAAAAGTTCTCAAATATGTATGTCAAATGCTCAACAACGCTTTCAGAGTAAAAATCCCTATGTTAGAAACAAAATAACAAATTGGCGTCAAATGGATCATATATGATCTTATATGCTACACAAAGCACATTTTACCATATCTTTTGAAAAGAAAATTCCTTTTGAGGAAATTGTTTTTGAGAAATCTTTTAACTATTCCAAAGTTCATTTTTGAAAATTTTCAAACAATTTTGAATTTATTTGAAAAACTTTTGACGTTTTACTCTTTATGCATAAAAGAAGATGAGCTATATTCTTATTTTGGTACTACAAATGCATGCATATATTTCTCCAAATTTTGGTGATATAAAAAAATAATTTCAAAAGAAAATGAGTTTTTAGCCCAAAGGTAATTATATTTTAATGAATCTTGGTATTGGTTGTTGAATTCTATTTTGTTGAAATCCTCATTTTACAACTAGTAGAAATGATTAGACATTGGGAGTGGTATACATATGTGTCAGTTCTTACAAAAAAACTGATTGCAATACAACACTTGTATCGATTCTTATTGAAAACTGATTGTAATGAAGTGTATTATCAGTATCAGTTCTTATTGAAAACCGATTCTAATGAAGTATATTATTAGTATCGGTTCTTGTTGAGAACCAATTTTAATAAAGTGTATTATCAATATTGGTTCTTTAAGAACTGATTCTAATGAACCATTATTAATATCAGTTCTTATTAAAAACCGATTCTAATGAACTATTATCAGTATCGCTTCTTCTTGAAAACTGATTTAGATGTCACTCACTCCATTTATTACTCACCCTGCCCAAACTTCATCCCTGAGCTTAATCCACATTCCATCATTCTTCCGCCTCATGGCACCCCCTTGCCTCTGCCCATTGGCCACCGACCCGCACCCCCTTGCCCCTCTGCCCCACCGCCACCGGGCACCTCCTTGCCCTGCCCCATGTAGTCGACCACACCCCCTTGCCCCCCCAGCCACGACCGGCACCCCCTTGCCCCTGCCCCTGGCCACCAACCGCTACATCTCTCGTGCACGGTGCAGGGGCGGCAAAGACGCTCTACGGTGCCCCACCGCGGTGGCATCATCCTCGTCCTTGTGAGTCCTCTTTACCCAGCACCTCACCCCACCGAGTAGGAGGTTGAGCGCGAGAAGCTAGAGCAGGTTCTTCACTAAGTCCATCTCTTTTATCTATCAACCTCTGGTGCTGTTGGTCCATCTTGTCATGGTTTTCTCTATAATTTTTATGCACTTGGGCATGATGATGTTTAGAGTTTTGGGCTTTGAGTGATTTGTTTCTGATATGTCTCTAAGATAGGGGAATTATTACAATTTAATGTGAAAGGAATGCTAACAAAATTATAATGAATTCTTTTAGGTTTGGATCTTGTCAAAAAAATCACTCTCAATTAGCATAAAATTATTTGCTGGTGATTTTGCTACCATGCTTAATTGCTGGGTAAATTTACCTTAACATATGTTCTGTCGCATCTATTGCTTTGATTGCAAAATCTTTGTGAAGTATATGGTTTAGAAATAGAATGCCCATTCAGTGAAGGCTTGTCCATCATTAGGATTCTGTTCCATCAGCTAAGGCTCTCTTATCATGAAGAAGCAACAAAAATAATATATTTTGAATTTGAGAGGTTATGCCATTTCTCCTCAGTTCCTAATTAAATAACAGACCATGATTCCTAGTTCACGAAGACTCGTTGTGGCAGTGTTCTTGTCTTTCTTTTTCAATACCATTTGTTATATTCGCTAGGTATTGTAAAAACGTGTTACCATTTTAATACAAATCTGGATCTCTGGTTAACCTACATGACTTGTTTTATACTTATAGTTTTGGAATAAGGCCTTTTCTTCACATGGTTAAAATGATTTTGTAAACTAGCCTTTCTACCATGACTGAAACTAGCCTTTCTTCCTTTTCAATGGACTAAATGGACAGGTTATCAAGAGACTAGAGAAAATGACAAGGAATTTCAAGAATTTGTGTACCCTTGGGTTCTGGTCCCAGTTGGTGTGCACAGTTGTTTTTGCTAGAATTTTGTCATTTGATACTATTTTTACTGGGAAGGTGACAACACCCTTTACATTCTACACAACTGCTACTTGTATTGTCCTTCAGACTGTGAAAGAAAAGATTAGCAATGAATGACAATCACAAGTGTTTAATTTTTTAAAGATTTCATTATAAGAAAAATTTATTTTGAAACATAAGAATTGTAAACCTAAACTCTAACACTATATGGAAATGATTATTCTATTCTTCATTCCCCCTTTATTTAAAAAAAATGTAGTTAATTTGCTTTAGTGGACATGATTTTACAATAATTTGCTTTAGTGGACATGATTCATTGCGTAGTTGACATTAATTTTATGATATGCTTTATCTATTTGATTATGTGAATTATTGTTCAAGTAATATGATCAATGCTAGAGTTTAGGTTGTGTAACCTATGTGTCTTCCATTCGAGGGTGCTTGTTTATAAATATGCTGAAATGGCATATTTATAAGTAAGCAGTCTCGAATTATCCACGTCTTTTGGATAGTTCAAGGATATGTGGTTTGGGCAAATTCTTGAGCTGTTGTACAACTTCAGAGAAAGTTTTGGCAGCATCTCCCTATTGTTCTCTGAATACACACCCTCTTGACCTGTTGTTGAGACGTGTATTTGGAGAACATCGGGAAGATGCTGCCGAAACTTTCTCTGGAATTGGACAACAGCTTAGGAACTTGCTTGAATCACATATCCTCAAATGGGATTAGGACCTAACCTAATTAGGGATTTGGAGTCATCATTGGTACGTACGTAGTTGGTCAACAGAGAGACGTTTCTTTAAGGTCATCCATTAATTTGTTAATTTACTACAATATGCTAGTACAATAATATGCTATGAAATTTTCATTAATCTGTTAATTTACATTATTTATTATTAAGTCAACATAATAGCTATGAATTGCTTTCGCTCATGTAAAATATATGACCATGAAAAATATATTGTAACACCCCGGCATTTAATATGCCCGAATGCTACCAAACATAAGCTAAACAACATCTAAATACCACATTTAAACATAAATTCCAGCAAAGGTACATATGCTAAAAACCGATATTTCGGCAGCATCTCCTTTGTTTTTCCATGAATTAACACCATATCAATATCATGGCAAGATATATCATAGCACACGACATCTAAAACATCAACATAAATGGATATATCATCAAATTACGCCAATAATACCACGCTCAACCACTTCATAAACTAAAACGAAGCAAATAAGGAATCACTAGCATGCTAAATTAAACCATACATTAAGTTTAAGGCACAACTCATAATATCATGTCTCCAAGTGATTAATTATGGACTATGATGGTGGAGCTACGTGTAGAAGTGTAGCTAGACCCCTTTTTCCCGCATGCCGATCTCAAAGTACCTAAAAACAACATAAAACACAAGCGTGAGTTCGAAAACTCAGCAAGCATATTGTAATGGACAACAAGATCATTTACAAGACAATAATACCTTACATCACATATAACATCTCATACTTGAGCACATAACAACATCATCATCATTAAATATGTATTGCAATGAAATGCAATGCAATGTTATGCTCATATCTCCTTGGAAACTCATACCGGTATGGTTGAGTACACACCCGTCGGTGTGCACCCTTTTCCCCCCTTCCATCCCGAAGATGGAGGGTGCCTACTCCTCGCTTCCATTCACCACGTGGATGGAATCACGATGTAGGTCTTACTCAATGGCGTTCCGGACTAGTCATAACTTTCTCACCGACCTTGCCGGACTAGTTATGACTTTCTCACCGCCCTCGCCCTATCTCATGTCATGCATGCAACTATGCCAATTATCATATTTCACATGTACATAAACATATGGCATCTCATCATGACAAATATTATACATGGCATCGAATCATGATAAGTATAGACACATAGCATCATATCATAATAATCATACTCAATATATCATTGGAAAACAGCAAGCAAGGCAAGTGATCATAGCAAGTATTCAATCTTTCATCCAATATCAACAAGCAACCTACAATCCGCTATACATTACAACACACTTGCCTCAACCGCGGGCGACGGATTTGTGGGAAGTCGAGGGCACTCCCGGTGTCACACCACCTGCACATAGGCATCACACACTCACAATCATGCCCACAAAACAGTACACAAATCCCCATCTAACCCGACATTGCCCACTACTTGCAAACCTAAAAACAGAGGTTCTGTCCCGGCAGGACAGCAGCCTTGCAAAGGCCATAACTTGAGTTCTGGGACTCCAAATCAATTAAACGAGTACACCATCGCAAAGCTTAGGAAATTTCCTACCTTTTTCTAGTTATACGGAAAGACTGATTCGGACTCTAAAATTGTTTAATCTACAGATTACTACGATCTGTTCCAATCGCGTCACAGATTTTAACACGCTCGGTAAAACGGCCATAACTTTCAAACGGCTGGGCGGAATTTAACGTTCTTTATATGCACGGAAAGATAATGAAATTATCTACAACTTCCTAGAAGTATGTACAGTGAGATTCGAACTCTAAATTGGCGATAACGCGAACCCTAGCTCGACTGCTCAATCTGCCCGAAAAAAGAAACGTGGCAACGTCTAGATTTAACCCAAAGAACTCCAACCCAGCACCACCAATTGATCTAAAAACTTCATAAACACCCTAAGAACAGTACCTAGATCAAACCCAAGGATCCCCATGATCATACCTTTGCCCAACGAACGAATCTCCAAAAGATCTCCTCGCGGATCGCTCCTCGCTCCACGCTCCTCGCTCCAACGGATGGATCCACAAGGTGCAGAGGTGTGGAGACCACCCTAGGGCAGCAAGGGGGTGGAGGAGAGGTGGTGGAGAGGTGGGGAGCAATGGGGCAAAGGGGGAGGTGGAGGCGCACAAGAGGGAGAGGGAGAGGGGGTGGCGGCTAGGGCTTAGGAGGGGGAGGGAGAGGTGGGGGCGCCCAAGGGCAGGGGGAGCACGTCCAAAAGGCTGGTGGGGAGCCCTTTTACCAGCCCCCACACCCAATCCTAGTCCGTTACGGAGACCTACTCCATCCCACCAAAGCCCACCAAGGCCCAAACTCCCCCGGGAAGGCCCAAAACCCCGGAAACGGCCCGGAAACGCCCCAGAAAAGCTATTAACCTCCATATCCTATAGTTTTAACCTTAATTCCACATCTCATAATGTTATTAACCTTATCATGCACGTTAAATAAGGTTACGACACTCCGTGGTGTCACAACGCTACAAAAGGCCCAAAAACGCGAGTAAACCTCAAGCCGAAAGGTTTTATTCTCTAATTTCACCTTCTATAACGTCACACCAAACCGTAGTGTCACATTCTTCCCCCCTTCAACAGGATTCGACCTTGAATCCGAAGGACGCCAAAAGCAACAACAAAGTCCCCGAGGGACAAAAGACTTCCTTACAACATAAAACATTCACACAAAGACTCAAACCGGAACAAACGACAAACGAGTTCTCGAAACCAACCCTTAGCGAGGAAATGTTGATTTAGCTCAACAAAGTGCAACCTCGCACGGTTCCTCCTTCACCCCAATTGCCAAAAAGACCACGAAAGAACACGGTCTCTCACTCCTCATTCGATACATTCCTTGGCACTAAAGTGCCTGATCCCTTTAGCAATGCTACTTTCCAGAAGAACACGGCTTCAACCGCTAGAACCCTCTTCAGCTCCCACGCACAAAAGTGTTTTTCACACATCAACCTCTCTACTATGGTTCGCCGTAATCAAGACGACGCAAGCCAAGAGAGACACTACACTCCAAGACAACCCACTGTTTGGACAACGGGGTTTAAAACCATGCAAAAGATTCGTCTTTTACAAAAGACCAATACCCACCGCTAACATCAAAAGGGAAAGCTTTCTTTAAAACCAAAGTTCTTAAAACCCGCAAGAACAAGCAGAATAACCGAACAAAATGCTACGGTTGACTCCACTCGCTCATAGATCAGCGACAAAAGATCCAATACACTTCGAAAAGGAGAAGCAATTACTAGCAACCACCAAGTGGTCCACTAGTACTTAATCAACCCTATCGAGGAACACATCAACAGCACAATTCTCCAAGAAGGTTTGAATTGAGTCAAATTCAACCTTCCTTTACTCCTCACATTTAAACCATTTACGATCCACTACTAACAACACCTAATGCTTAGGTCGATAACAACCCATACTGGATTTCTCATCCAAGCGGGTCTCGCCCTCAAGCTTTCCACCCAAGGACTAAAACAAGGACACAACGATTGGATAAACTCAACCACAAACCATGAACCCAATTGGTCCCCATGCTTAACCTTGAATCCAATGCACTACAATCACTTTGGAAAAGATTCAACAACAACCAAAGAGCATTCAGTTTAACTTTCTAAACCAAGATGCAAAGGAAACACAAATCCCCTTCATCACAACCAACATACCAGAAATTCTTTATTCTTTCTTTTCATACTAGAAAGAAATGGACATCTCGATTCATAACATGAATGCAAACTTTTCAAGAGCACTCCGGATTAGTCATGTATCCATATATGACTTTCTCACCGACCTGGCTCAACGACTCCTTCATCATTAAACATCGATAAACGTTGACATGTTTTCCTTTCCACCATTCATTCATCATGGCACAGCCAGTACCGATTAGTCATTCACCAAACGACTTATTAGGTATCAAAGAATTGAAACACCATTAACATCGAAGGTTGCAGAAATTCATATAGACCATGACTGCAACCGTTAGCAGGAAAAGACCACGTCATAACAGAACCCTCCATTACTTGAAAGCTAAACTTGCAAAACCTCACATTTTAACCAAAATCAGCATTTTGGAAAAGAACATCGACTCCAAAGTCAAGCATCTGCACACACAACCGCCACAAACTTTCTCAAAGAGAAAGGGAAACTCATAGCACAAACTAAACAAGTTAGCCAAAACCAAACATTTGCACCAATTTCTACGAGTTTTAGGGAAACTCTGAAACACAGCATAAGGAACACCTTGACCGAAAACCCTTCAACCAAAATGGCAAGCAACCAAACCAGTCCAAAAGCTTTTAAACACAAGATCAAAGATAAAAGAATCATCTCTAGTACTCCACTACGCTTTCCATTAAAAGACTTCAATAATTACTATCTACTTCCTGAGAAGCCCCAACACAAATAAATCAGAAACTTCACAACAAATTCTTCCTCTAGTTACCAATCCCAACACTTTTAATTAGGGTTTAAGGAGCTTATCGAAAAAGGCACCCAACCAAAACTATATTGACATGACCCTCACGGGTCACCGAATCATAATTCATCTTATTCCAAGTTGGAAACATAGTATTTCAATAAATCTTTCAGCAAGATCAGCATATAAATTTCATGCCACCTATATATTCACGTCTCGACAACCGAACCTTATTCAGTTAAACAACGACTTCAACATGTAAATATTATCTCTACAAGACAAAGTTCATAACTAGGATTCCAAGGCATACATTCATTAAGGATGAAATTGTACATCATGTTAGTTATCCAAAGCTCACTCCATCGCAACATGTTAAAAATTTTCCTCTATTTTAACCATGGTTTTCCAACGAATAATCTAAACAGTTACCACAACTACTTAGTCATCAATAACAACAAGTGGGCATAATCATCAACCAACAACATTACTTTTAGCTACCCTATACATAGGTGATAACAAAATTACCACCACACAACATACTCCCACTATTTAAAATAGACTGAATACTAGCTTTAACACTACCATTAACAACATCATTAACAATAAGTCTTATGTCTTCTCCTATTGATATCAATACTAGCATTGTAGCGACACAACTGCATTCTTCCAAAGATACTAGTAGTTTGAAACAACATAAATAGCAACTCTAATCAACATCCAAATTAAAGTCACTAGTCAACACGATTAAATTTCTCTATTAATCCATTAGATTAGAACATCTTTAACAACCAGCAAAGTTTCTTTTACAATAACAGCAGTCTACATCATCTTAATGTTTTAACTATGCATCAAAGTTTAAACTTTTAACATTAACAAGGATCATAAGCACTTTTAAAGCAAGGCAACAGATTCTAAGCATGTACATTAGCACATTTAATCATTCTCGCTAAGAGTAAACTACAACACTAGTAGTCTATTTATTCTCAAGCTAGAGATATTAATCACATTGAATTGATTCAACTTAAAATTTAACTTAGCAACACATCAATCCATAAACCACATTGTTACCTACTACATAACATGCTAAACATCAATTCTTACTAGGGACAAACGATTTCAGTCAAAAGACTACTTTGTTTACAGCATTTAGTTTTTAAAACTCATCCCAAATTCATAAGGAAAATTTGACTCTCAAAATTGCGATGAGACAAACCCAAACTTGGTCATGCAAAGGAATTCTCCAAAACACTTTTAAATCTCAAAGACTCCTACTTTGGAGGGAACCAATCGATCAAATATACCTTTGCAAATAAACCCTAACTCCAAACTTTCACAAAAAGGAAGGGTTCTTCAAAGATGATTTTCTTAAACCAAAGCAAAATAACGAATCAAACACCACTTACTTCTACAAAGACACGTAACTTTAGCCCTAACAATCAGTGCGGCATAACTCCGCAATAACTCCGTTAACCTCGGAGAAAGACAAACACAGGGATAAATTTGAATGCTTCTTCCCCATAAAGCCATCAACAAACTAATCATTAAAACTGGAAAGGCGCCCAAAAGAAGCGCAACACTAGACTCCTCTTCTTCGTCTTCAACCAAAGAAGACAAAACCACACACCGCATACGGAACGATCTGCGAAAACCCAACATTTTTCATTTGATTCAAATTAACTAAAGCCAAGAAAAGCAACGAAAATCGACCGTCAGAACGGCAAAGAACGTACGAAGGAATCCACCACCAAACTCTTCTATTTGACTCCAGTCAACTACCCGATCTACAACAGAGAGGGTAAGCACTCTTCTCCTACAGGGGTTAATAGTTCTTCGGTGATGGCGCTAACCGGCCACACCGTCAAACCTCGCCCTTACTATGAACAAAAAGAGGTGACCGAAACCCTTCGGTACCACAATTCCACTCTATCACAACAACAAGAGCAATTCAGTCATTTATCTCATAGACATAGCAACATGCTTTATCAAAGGAAGCATTCAACACCATAGCTTAAATACAACATTTAAGCATAAAGAAACGATACCCATACCCTTTCCTACTGTGCATCCATGTGTGTCAAATTTTAAATTAGTTATACCACTTTTGCAAGTTTTAATGTTGCTATCCTATAACAAAGTTTTAGTTAAGACCTAAGCCATGTTTCTAAGTTATTCCACATCACATTTTAGTTGTACCCTATAGCATGATACTAAAAATTCTCATTCCAAGGACCTACAGCCCGCTCTGATACCAACTGTAACACCCCGGTATTTAATATGCCCGAATGCTACCAAACATAAGCTAAACAACATCTAAATACCACATTTAAACATAAATTCCAGCAAAGGTACATATGCTAAAAACCGATATTTCGGCAGCATCTCCTTTGTTTTCCATGAATTAACACCATATCAATATCATGGCAAGATATATCATAGCACACGACATCTAAAACATCAACATAAATGGATATATCATCAAATTACGCCAATAATACCACGCTCAACCACTTCATAAACTAAAATGAAGCAAATAAGGAATCACTAGCATGCTAAATTAAACCATACATTAAGTTTAAGGCACAACTCTTAATATCATGTCTCCAAGTGATTAATTATGGACTATGATGGTGGAGCTACGTGTAGAAGTCTAGCTAGACCCCTTTTTCCCGCATGTCGATCTCAAAGTACCTAAAAACAACATAAAACACAAGCGTGAGTTCGAAAACTCAGCAAGCATATTGTAATGGACAACAAGATCATTTACAAGACAATAATACCTTACATCACATATAACATCTCATACTTGAGCACATAACAACATCATCATCATTAAATATGTATTGCAATGAAATGCAATGCAATGTTATGCTCATATCTCCTTGGAAACTCATACCGGTATGGTTGAGTACACACCCGTCGGTGTGCACCCTTTTCCCCCCTTCCATCCCGAAGATGGAGGGTGCCTACTCCTCGCTTCCATTCACCACGTGGATGGAATCACGATGTAGGTCTTACTCAATGGCGTTCCGGACTAGTTATAACTTTCTCACCGACCTTGCCGGACTAGTTATGACTTTCTCACCGCCCTCGCCCTATCTCATGTCATGCATGCAACTATGCCAATTATCATATTTCACATGTACATAAACATATGGCATCTCATCATAACAAATATTACACATGGCATCGAATCATGATAAGTATAGACACATAGCATCATATCATAATAATCATACTCAATATATCATTGGAAAACAGCAAGCAAGGCAAGTGATCATAGCAAGTATTCAATCTTTCATCCAATATCAACAAGCAACCTACAATCCGCTATACATTACAACACACTTGCCTCAACCGCGGGCGACGGATTTGTGGGAAGTCGAGGGCACTCCCGGTGTCACACCACCTGCACATAGGCATCACACACTCACAATCATGCCCACAAAACAGTACACAAATCCCCATCTAACCCGACATTGCCCACTACTTGCAAACCTAAAAACAGAGGTTCTGTCCCGGCGGGACTGCAGCCTTGCAAAGGCCATAACTTGAGTTCTGGGACTCCAAATCAATTAAACGAGTACACCATCGCGAAGCTTAGGAAATTTCCTACCTTTTTCTAGTTATACGGAAAGACTGATTCGGACTCTAAAATTGTTTAATCTACAGATTACTACGATCTGTTCCAATCGCGTTACAGATTTTAACATGCTCGGTAAAACGGCCATAACTTTCAAACAGCTGGGCGGAATTTAACGTTCTTTATATGCACGGAAAGATAATGAAATTATCTACAACTTCCTAGAAGTCCGTACAGTCAGATTCGAATTCTAAATTGGCGAAAACGCGAACCCTAGCTCGACTGCTCAATCTGCCCGAAAACAGAAACGTGACAACGTCTAGATCTAACCCAAAGAACTCCAACCCAGCACCACCAATTGATCTAAAAACTTCATAAACACCCTAAGAACAGTACCTAGATCAAACCCAAGGATCCCCATGATCATACCTTTGCCCAACGAACGAATCTCCAAAAGATCTCCTCGCGGATCGCTCCTCGCTCCTCGCTCCTCGCTCCTCGCTCCAACGGATGGATCCA
Organism: Rhipidocladum racemiflorum; assembly: GCA_036346355.1. Classification (NCBI taxonomy): domain Eukaryota; kingdom Viridiplantae; phylum Streptophyta; class Magnoliopsida; order Poales; family Poaceae; genus Rhipidocladum; species Rhipidocladum racemiflorum. Next base: position 32,681,818 of record CM070571.1, read on the forward strand.
CAAGGTGCAGAGGTGTGGAGACCACCCTAGGGCAGCAAGGGGGGTGGAGGATAGGTGGTGGAGAGGTGGGGAGCAATGGGGCAAAGGGGGAGGTGGAGGCGCACAAGAGGGAGAGGGAGAGGGGGTGGCGGCTAGGGCTTAGGAGGGGGAGGGAGAGGTGGGGGCGCCCAAGGGCAGGGGGAGCACGTCCAAAAGGCTGGTGGGGAGACCTTTTACCAGCCCCCGCACCCAATGCTAGTCCGTTACGGAGACCTACTCCATCCCACCAAAGCCCACCAAGGCCCAAACTCCACCGGGAAGGCCCAAAACCCCGGAAACGGCCCGGAAACGCCCCGAAAAAGCTATTAACCTCCATATCCTATAGTTTTAACCTTAATTCCACATCTCATAATGTTATTAACCTTATCATGCACGTTAAATAAGGTTACGACACTCCGTGGTGTCACAATGCTACAAAAGGCCCAAAAACGCGAGTAAACCTCAAGCCGAAAGGTTTTATTCTCTAATTTCACCTTCTATAACGTCACACCAAACCGTAGTGTCACATATATGAATTGCTTTCTCTTATTAAGTTTAGGTTTGATATATATATATTTGAAATGTCGCAAAAAGAGAGCACCGGCTCAATGCCAAAGAGAACAGAAGGTGCAGCTAAGCCAGCGAGTAAGATGAGAAAGGCTCGACCAAATAAGGGGGCCATAGGGAGAACACCGCAGGTTCTCCGCTTTAATGCCATGAGGTTTTGCACAGTTCCAGAGAAATATAAGGGGCACTACCGATCTTTTACTGGCCAATTGGTGAGGGAGAGAGTGCCGATCACGGTTAAAGACCGAAGGAAGGAAGTTAGCGAAGAGTAGAAGAATTGGCTATGAGACAAAGTTAAGGGGAAATGGATTATACCAGACGAAGATGAAAGGAATGCCAAACGGTACGCCTTGTAGAGAACGGGTGTCTTTGTGATACTACGGAATGACGATATGAGTCATTTTCGATCTCGGCCATAAGGTACGACTCTTGTAACATGTTTTTGCGCCGTTTCTGCAAGTGTGGGCCTTTCCGGGGGATTTTGGGCCTTTCCGGAGGGGAATTGGGCCTTCCGGGGGAGTTCGGGCCTTGGGGGGTCCATATGGGCCGAAGGTGGGACATATTTGGGCCTTTTGGAGGTGGTCTAGGACATCAAAACTGCTGCCCTAGCCCTACCTGCGCCCCAAACAAGTCCCCTCCCTAGCCCTAGCCCCCACTTGTTTCCCCTCCACCCCATTGCCTCCTCCTCCCTAGCCGCCACCCCTCCCTCACCCTTGCGCCTCCCCTTGCTCCACCACGTGCCCTTGCTGCGTCCCCCTCGCTGCCATGCCACGCCATGGTGCTGCCCTCGCCGGTAGGAGGATCCGCGACGAGGAGAACCGGTGGCCATGACGCGTGGGAGCGAGATCGGGCGATCGAGAGGCATTCTTCGTGTTCGCTGCTCGTCGGACTAAGGTATGTCCATGGGGAAACCTTGGGGAAGGTCTAGGTGCTGTTCTCATGGTAGATTTGGAGTTGTTAGATCAAGAGGACGTGCTGCCATGGAGTAGATCTGAAAAGAACTAGAGTTCGTATTGTACTCAGTTTCGGGCAGATTTGGAGTCCGTTTTAGGGGGTGCGATTTCGCAATTTTAGAGTCGGAATTTGGCCGACCTCCTGTTGAAGAAGTTGTAGGTATCATCAAGAAATATTTTGTGTATTTTTTTGAGAATTGTTGGAGTTACGGTCTGAAAGTTATGGCCGTTTTGGTGGGCGCTGTCCAATCTGTGTCGAGGTTGGGACAGTCTGTGTTCAACATTAGATTAAACTAATTTAGAGTTCGAATCTGACCGTACGGACTTCTAGGAAGTTGTAGATAATTTCAATATCTTTCAGTGCATATAAAGAAATTGAAATTCCGCTCAGCCGTTTGGAAGTTATTCCTGTTTTACCGAGCACTGTCAAATCTGTGACGAGATTGAGACAGTTCGTGTTCAACGTTAGATTAAACAACATTAGAGTCCGAATCAGTCTTTACCTATAACTAGAAAAAGTTGGGAAATTTCCTAAGCTATGCGAGGATGTACTCGTTTATTCAATTTGGAGTCCTAGAACAGAAGTTATGCCCGTTGGAAGGCTGCTGTCCCGACGGGACAGATTTGTTGTTTTCTGATTTTAGGAGTTGTAAGCGAAGTCGGGGTAGTGGGTTCTATGTGTGCTGTTTTGTGGACTCAATTTGAGTGTGTGGCACGTATTTGCAGGTGGTGTGCCTCCGGGAGTGCCCTCAACCTCTCGTCACTCCGTTGCCCGTGGTTGAAGGCAAGTGTGTTGTGATGGATATTGAGTTGTAGGTTGCTTGTTGAGAATAGAAGGAATTGATTACACGCTATATGTCCACTTGCCATGTTTTACTGTTTTCCCATGATATGATGAGCATGTTTATTATGCTAGGATGCCATGTGTTAATATGTGAGTTAAAATGATAATTGGCATAATTGCACGCATGTCATGAGATAGGGCGAGGGCGGTGAGAAAGTCATAGCTAGTCCGGCAAGGTCGGTGAGCAAGTTATGACTAGTCCGGAACGCCATTAAGTAAGTCCTATGTCGTGATTCCATCCACGTGGTGTTTGGAAGCGAGTAGGCACCCTCCATCTTCGGGATGGAAGGGAGGAAAGGGTGCACACCGACGGGTGTGTACTCCCCATACCGGTATGAGGTTCCAAGGAGACAGGAGCATTGCATTACATCGCATACCTAATGATGATGATATGGATGTTTAATCATGAATGAGATGATTTGCATGATGGAAGATGTTATTGCCATGTTGTTGTTGTTATTGTTGTCCATTGCAATATGCTTGCTGAGTTTTCGAACTCACGCTTGTGTTTTCTTGTTGTTTTAGGTACCATGAGAACGGCATGCGGAAAGGGGAATAGTCACACGCTCACACGTTGCTTCACCTTAATGTTTCCCCCAGTCAATTCATTTAGTTTGATAATAAATTGCGTGTGATGGTCTTTAAATTTAAGTCTTAGCTTGGTTAATGAGAGTTCTATTGTTTGTTTGCCACTTGGAACCTTAAGAGCTTAATGTTAGTCTTTTATTGTCGTTAAGACTTTATTTATTGCTGTTTTAGATGTTTCTCTTATTGTCATATAATGCTATATTGTTGCTGTTCCTTAAATTCATGATAGAACAAAGGAGGTGCTGCCGAAATTTCGGTTTTTAGTCTATGCGCCTTTGCTGGAATTTTATGTTAAATGTGGAATTTAGTTGTTGTTTAGCTTATGCTTGGTAGCATTCGGGCATATTAAATGCCGGGGTGTTACAGTCTTTGAGGCACTTCAAGGATATCCTGCATGCTATGTACGTGCTAAAAAGGCCGTACTCCCTTCAAGAGGTATCTGTTTATGACTTCCAATGTTTGGAGGGAGTTCACAAGGATGAAGAGAATGTCTAAGGTGAAGGAGCTAGGAGAGAAGAACGTCATTATCCAAAGGTAGAACATGCACCACCTCGATTCTGTCAGCTATGTATGGAAGAAGGCAGAGTGGGCGTGGCTAGCCAAGGAGTGTGTGAACTTTGGGACGGCTATGCCTTACTCCCACATATGTGAGGAATGGGCATGTGATTAGGTATTAGCGAGGATGAGGAAAACCTCCGATAGTTGGCTTGTGATTCCAAACCTCGCGACCGTGTAGATCATCTACACCATCGTAAAACATCTAACATGGTACATTGTAGTTGACCCTTTCTGTTGTATTTTAGCACTAACTTATATTTGCCTCTTGCAGGAGGAAGTAAGCCAGTAGAAAGAGTAGGAGACACTTCAAAGCCAAGGATCGAGGGACATCCTATCTTCAGTAATTGGGAAGCCTGACCATAAGGGGCAGGTACTTGCTGCAAGTGCGGGGCATACGAAGAGGTCCTTTTTCCAACACGACGACGCTGCCAGTGCCAAATCAAGATCATGGGAAGTACATGTGGAGCGCCTCAAGGTCATGCTAAGGGAGGAGCTGAAGAAGCAAACGAGGGAGGAGATGAAGGAGTATAAGGAAGCCCTGAGGGCCGAGATGATGGTGATGATCTCCCAGAGTTAGATTCATATGGTCTCACCTCTCATAGAACCGCTTGTGATACACCCTAGAAGCTGCGCTTCCAGAAATGATCAGCCCAGTCCCTAGCTAAAGGTAATAATTATTTCTAACTTAAAGGTACACGTGTAAGCTAAACAATATTTTCGATCAAGTTGCATACTTCTTGTAGGAGCCTGCCAAGTGCTAGCTAGTCTTGATCGGAGATGGATTTACCATTGAGGCTGGATGCGGAGTTGCGTTTCCATGCAAGGAGGATGACACGGTGCATGGCAGCCCTTTGGGGAAGGACTACATGAGGGTGGAGGTGGACTATGTCCACGATGAATTCTTATCTCATGTGCTGGAGTTCCTCCTAATGAAGATATCACTACTCTTGGGCAAGCATGGATATCATTCATCAAGTGAAACAAGATGGGTGTTGTACTACTCAAGGTATAAATCCCCGCGTCTTCTCGATCATTCCAGCACTGCAACACATTACATATGCATGTGCTTTGTAGGTTCCTATCATACCTATGCCTGCTTTTTCTCCTGCTCCCACACATGCTCATGTACCTGCTCCTGCTCCTGCTCCTACACATGCTATGCACCTACTCTTGCACCTACTCCCGCACATACGTAGAGTGTAGAACTAGTGTGCAAAAGGACTAGCATTAAAGTCAAAGAACCACAGGAGACCTCAGAGAATCCTTCTGTCAAGAAGGCAAAGTTGTCAGAGGCCATAGGGCTCCCTCCAATACAAGGAAAGCCCTTTGTCCCGACCGCAAAGACTCCGTCTATCCAGAAAGAAAAGTTAACAGATGCCTCAGCTCCCCCAAATGATTTTAAGGTGTACATACATGGACAGCCCCTTATCCCTCCCCATGAATTGAATGCTCTGGGCAAGTACACTCGCTTGCTGTATGGATGGTACTTCGACAAGGCAAATACGGCCAAGTGTCACGTCGATTTCAATGTAAGGTATTGAGGGGGACATCTCCACCGCGAGGAGCATGGGACATTCCCAGTGAGTTTTGAGGATATGTTCCGTTTGTACAACCTAAAAGCCATCGGTATTTCTACTGTATGATCATGGCGTTGTGAGTATCGCACCATACAGCATGAGCCTATGACTGTTATAGGATTTTGTATTATGTTTTTAACAATTGACATGAGTTACAGGATAATGAGGCAGTGAGCCATGACGGATTAACACCCAGTTAGGTTTTGTGGGATGTCCGAGACCCAGGTCCTGTTGAGCCCAACTTCTTCACCCAGGCAGCTTGTTGACCCCCCCCCCGGCCGACGAAGCTCTGTCTCACATCAAGACAAAGCTGTGTAAAGCAAAGCCTGCAACCTGCAGCCACCAAACCCTGGCGAACTCGTAGGCGCGGGTCGAGAAAGCCACGACCGAACTCCTAGTAGTAGTTGGGTCCAGCAGATAGAGACACAGAAGATACTCATTAGTCCACCTGGTGATAGGCCAGGTGTCACCCTTTGTAAGGCGTTCCCCCCCGGTATATAAGGGGGGAGGAGACAATACTGGAAAAGGGGGGGAAGGAGAAAAACTCATACATACAAGAACACAGGACTAGGGTATTATCTCGATGGAGAGAGCCCGAACCTATCAAAAAGCCCTGGCATCCTATGTTACCATTGAGCTCCGATCTCACACGAATCCCCCACGAATCAAAAATCTCATTGCCGACGATACCAACCGTCAACAGTTGGCGCGCCAGGTAGGGGGGGTGTGTGAGGATCTCCGTCGAGCTTGATGGCTGCTACAAGTGGAGTTTCTACATTTTTCCTCCCGAATCAGGCTTTCCATTTCGGAAGCCTGGATTTCGTCGCGGACAACTTCGGAGAGCTTTCTCTTCTGTAGGCGCGCCCCCCACCGCGCAGAGAGACCTCCGGGGATTCGTCGTCGCGACGACTACCCGGATCGGGGAGTACCGTTCCTACATGCTCGCAAACACCAAGCGGGGGGCTGAAACCCCGGTCCGGCCAAGGAGTCAACTCAACGGGCGCTGAGTCTCGGGTGGTAGGGGTCCTCATGACCAAATCACTCGGGACCCCTGATCGCCTGGAGTTATCTCCATCTGGCTCTTCCGACTCGCAAGCCGAGTCGAAAAGTAGCTTGGAAAGCTGCTGGAACTTCCATAGAGTATGCGTAATCGGAGGCTCGCGGACGGACTCGCAGTAGCGCCTCGACGTGGTGGCCACCACGGAGGAAGGCGGCTACCGCAAGGAGGAACTTGACACGCGCGCGCGTGAGCCCTTCGGGTTCGCGGTCGCGATGTCAATGAGGATATTCTGCAAGTAAAAATGGGAGACCAAGCTGTCTTTCATACCCCGCAGCAGAATATCGTCGTCTCCAAGACGCTCTTGGACACCTTGAGTCCAATGCTGGAGGTCGACAGTCCCACTGCCCCGATCGTGGCCCAAGTAAAAGCCATGGTGACGGCGGCGGTGATACAGCAAGCCCAAAGCGACCAGCCGGCAAGGGCACACTCCCGCGCCATGGCAAGCACCCAAACGGCTAGTAGCCAGCCTGATCATGAAGCACCCCATCGGGGTCATCGTGTTCCTCTCCGTGGAGAGGACTTGCGCCATGGTCTCAACCGCGACCTCCGCTCCGACCTCGATGCCAGACGGCGCGAGCGGGAAAGAGACGAGCAACGTCGACACACCGATGACTACGAGCGCTTCGGCGTTCTTCCAAGGGATCAGGGCATTCGCCAAGCCTAGTCCCCTCCACATCGTTCGCCGCCCGGGCGACGTGATGGGGTCATCGAGGGGGTCCGAGCCTTCGCCCTTCACCTCTACCGAGTGGTCTGGCCCGATGGGTTTAACTCCAAGGGAATCACCAAATTCGATGACGAAAGGGACCCAGAGGCCTGGCTGCAATTGTATGCCCTAGCAGTTAGGGCGGCCGGGGGAGATCAGAACGTGATGGCAAACTATTTGCCGGTCACACTTTCCCCCCGGGCCCAAGCGTGGCTCACCGGACTCCCAGCGAACTCCATAGATTCCTGGGGAGATCTGTGTGAGCAGTTTATCTCGAATTTCCAAGGTACGTATGAGCGACCTGGCACTCCCTGGGACTTGTACCAACTACATCAAAAGAAGAATGAGTCCCTACGAGAGTTTGTCAGGCGCTTCATGCACAAAAAGAGTACTGTTCGAGACGTCACCGATGCGGTTGTCATCGCGGCCTTCCAAAAGGGGGTCAGCAATCCAGATCTCATCAAGAAGATGTCTTGGAAGCCCCCGGCTTCGGTTCAAGAGCTTTTTGCCTTGGCAGATCGTTATGCGTCGGCCTCTGAAGCCTTGTCCGAACGCCATGACGAGAAAAAGGATCATGCCGAGTCCTCCAAGCTAAAGGAGAAGAAGCGCAAAGGCGAGGAGCTAGTGGCGACCGCTGAGCATGGCCAGCCCCAGGCGTAGAAGGCCGATGGCTACGACAAAGTGATGAACTCACTTTGTCCCTTCCATCCCAAGGGGAAACACGCTGCCAAGGACTGCTTCACTCTGAAGAGATTCGCCTGGGAAAGTAAGACGCAAGCCGGGCAGGGTCAAGGTCAAGCGGTCGAGAAGCAGCGTCCTCCCGAAGGAGAAGAAGACTATCAGGACCTGAGCTGGAGCTCAACTATATCTTCGGGGGCTCAGCCGCGTACGAGTCCAGGCGGAAGTAGAAGCTGTTGCCCAGGACATCAACGCAATCGCCCCGGAGACCCCCCCAGTACCTGAGGTGGTCCGAGGTAGCGACCACTTTCGATCGCTCGGATCACCCGGACCGAGTCCCATTCCCCGGTAGGTATCCCCTTGTCTTGAGTCCAGTCATCCGCGGCATCAAGCTCAAGAGGGTGCTTATCAACGGGGGAAGTGGACTTAACGTCCTGTTTCATCAAAACACTCGATGATATGAGGATTTCTCGGTCGAAGCTGAAATGTGGGTCATCACCGTTCCATGGGGTGATTCCCGGGACATCGGCGACACCGCTCGGGCTGGTCACTCTGCCAATCACCTTCGGCACGAGAGAAAACTACCGGACCGAGAACCTCAACTTCGAGGTGGCTGATTTTGGGATGGCATATCATGCCATTTTGGGAAGGCCAGCGCTAGCCAGATTCATGGCGGTGCCCCATTACGCATACCTGGCACTGAAGATACCAGGGCCGAACGGTATTATCACGTTACGTGGTGATATCAAGCAGTCTTTCTTTTGCGACAGGGAGAGCTGCGAGATGGACGAGGCGCTGCAAGCACAAGCCAGCAGGGAAAAGATCCGGTCGGTGGCAGAAACCAGTCGGGATGAAAGCTACGTTTCGACTCGGAAGTCACCAAAGTCCAGAATCAAACCAGACGAAGGTATCAAGAAGGTCGCCCTCGACCCGTCCAGCTCGGCTCAAACGGCCTTGATCGGGACACGACTTGGGAAGGAATAGGAAGATGCGCTCGTCACCTTCCTCCAAGCGAACAAGGATGTTTTTGCTTGGAAGCCGTCCGACATGCCCGGCGTTCCCAGGGAGGTGATCGAGCACGCATTGAACGTGGACAAGGTGGCCAAGCCTATCAAGTAGAGGTTACGGCGGTTCACCCAAGATCGCCGAGATGCCATCAGGGAGGAGATCACAAAGCTGTTAGCCGCGGGCTTTATCAGAGAAGTGTATCATCCCGACTGGTTGGCAAACCCTGTACTTGTTCGCAAGAAGAATAATAGTTGGTGCATGTGTGTTGATTACACAGATCTCAACAAAGCGTGCCCAAAGGATCCGTTCGGGTTACCTCACATTGACCAAGTGGTGGATTCCACCGCTGGGTGCGAACTCCTTAGCTTCCTAGACGCGTACTCAGGCTACCATCAGATCCGCCTTCGAGAAGAAGACTGCGAGAAAACCTCGTTCATCACTCCGTTCAGAGCGTATTGCTATGTCACGATGCCGTTCAGGCTAAAAAACGCTGGCGCAACTTATCAGCGCATGATACAGCGGTGTTTTCACAACCAGCTCAGGCGCAACGTGGAGGCATACGTGGACGATGTAGTAGTTAAAACGAGCGAAGGAGAATCTCACCTCTGATTTAGCTGAGACGTTCGAAAGTCTAAGGGCGTACAGGATGAGGCTCAACCCGGAGAAATGTGTTTTCGGAGTTTCTTCCGGAAAACTACTCGGGTTCATTGTCTATCGTCGTGGGATCGAGGCAAACCCGGAAAAAATCGAGGCCATCATGAGAATGACACCTCCTTCTAGCCAAAAGGATGTTCAAAAGCTTACTGGCTGCATGGTGGCGCTCAGCAGGTTCATCTCCCAACTGGGGGCTCGGGGGATGCCCTTCTTCAAGCTCCTAAAAAAACAGGATCGTTTTGAGTGGACGGTCGAGGCACAACGAGCTTTTGAAGAGCTTAAGGCGTTCCTCTCCACTCCTCTGATCCTGGTCTCACCGACGCCAAAAGAGACGCTCCTGCTTTACATAGCGGCAACGACCCATGTAGTCAGCGCAGCGATGGTTGTAGAGCGGGAGGAGGCAGAACACCGATACGGAGTGCAGTACCCAGTCTACTTTATCAGCGAAGTATTGGGCGAATCCAAGGTGCGGTACCCTCAAGCCCAGAAGCTGTTGTACGCCGTCCTGGTTGCTTCGCGAAAGTTGAAGCATTACTTCCAAGAGCACCAGGTTTCAGTAGTAACCTCCTTCCCGATAGGAGACATACTCCGTAATCGGGAAGCTACTGGGAGAATCTCCAAATGGGCAGCTGAGCTCGGAGCTTTCGATATTTCATTCAAGCCGCGCACTGCCATCAAGTCACATGTCCTAGCCGACTTCACAGCTGAGTGGACTGAGTTGCAGACCCCCCTCGTCGAGAAAGAGCTGGAGTATTGGACGATGTATTTCGACGGATCCATCATGCTCAGCGGTGCTGGGGCTGGAATTCTACTCATTTCGCCAAAGGGTGATCAGCTCAAATACGTCCTTCAAATCCATTTTCCGGCCTCGAACAACGCCGCAGAGTACGAAGCGCTCATCCACGGGCTCCGCATCGCCATATCACTCGGCATTCGACGGTTGACGGTTCGCGGAGACACGCAATTAGTGATGAGCCAAGTACAGAAAGACTGGTCGTGCGTCGATCAGACCATGGCGGCGTATTGTCAGCAAGTCCGAGAATTGGAGAACAAGTTTGATGGATTGGAGCTGGTCCACATCCTACGTCGCAATAATGAGGTGGCGGATGGGCTGGCAAAGATGGGGGCGACTCGGGCGGTGGTCCCGAGCGATGTGTTCGTTCAAGAGCTTCATAAGCCCACGGGAGCCAGACAGCAAGAGTTGAATAAGCAAGACCCTGAGGCGGAAGTTTTAGTCATCAACCCAGACTGGACAACTCCGTATCTGGATTACCTGTTGAAAGGCAAGCTTCCCGAAGGCAGCACTCTGCCCGAGCGGATCGCCCGCCAGGTCAAGGCCTACGTGGTAGTCGGGGAAGAGCTCTTTCAAAAGAGCGCCTCCGGTGTCCTTAGGCGGTGCATTTCGGAGCAAGAGGGGAGGAACTTACTCCAGGAGATCCACTCGGGAGTATGCGGACATCACGCCGCGTCAAGTGCTTTGGTCGAGAAGGCCTACCGTCAGGGTTTCTTCTGGCCAACAGCTGTGACGGACACGAAAGAGATCGTTCGCGCATGTGAAGGATGCCAGTTCTACGCTCGGCAAACGCATTTGCCGGCACAAGAGCTGCAGACCATCCCCATTTCCTGGCCCTTTGCAGTATGGGGGCTTGATTTAGTTGGGCCCCTGAAAAAGGCCCAGGGTGGTTTCGCTTACCTCTTTGTCGCCATTGACAAATTCACCAAATGGATTGAAGCCAAACCAGTCACAACGGTTAAAGCCAGGGAGTTCTTCCAGGGCATCATGGTCAGATTTGGCGTACCAAACAGGATCATCACGGACAATGGCACTCAATTCAGAGGTGAAGAATTTCAAGAGTGGTGCGACAACGTAGGAATCAAGATTTGCTTCGCTTCAGTAGGTCATCCTCGAAGCAATGGGCAAGTCGAGCGGGCCAATGGCATGGTCCTCCAGGGTCTGAAGGCAAGGATCTTTGATCGCCTCAAACCGTATGCCGCGCGATGGGTAAAAGAGCTGCCTTCGGTACTCTGGGGGCTCAGGACTACTCCTAGCAGAGCGACCGAGCAGATTCCTTTCTTTTTGGCGTATGGGTCAGAAGCAGTCTTTCCAACAGAGTTGGAATTCGGATCCCCGAGGGTTCGGAATTACAAAGAGGCCGAGTCGGAGGAAAGCCGATTGGAAGAGCTTTATCAACTCGAAGAAGCTAGGAACGTTGCAGCAATCCAGTCGGGGTTCGTTCCAGTTCGTGATCCAGTCGGTGTTCGTTCCAATCAACCCATCATCATATTTTTCACGTCAACAACTTGACAGACTATTTCTTTTAATGTGAGCTGTTATAACTTGGGTTTGCATGATAGATAGCTAAATCTTTTTTTTTTCTTCCGATTAACATGAGAATTTCTAGCCCTTGAGAGTGAACATGGTGGCTTCTTTGGCCATTGCTTTTTTTTTTTTTTGTTCTAAATTTGCATATTGTTAGATTATACATGACATGGAGTTTTTTTTTATAATTTTAGGTTGGAATCATATACAAATCCACTTGTATTTTTTATTTTATTTTTATTCTGAATATAAGCAGTGTAGGCATTTTACATTAGTGTTTGCATGGAAATAGAATTACTAATTTTATTTTATTTTTTATTCTAAATTTCAATTTTAAGTTGGAATTCGTATACGAATCCAACAACTAATTTTTATTATGAATTTCAGTTTTACTATGAAGTTCGTATAAAAATTAAATTGCTAATTTTATTTTATTTTTTATTGTGAATTTCAGTTTTTTATTGTACTTGACATAGAGTATTTCGTTTAATCCAAGCCGTTATTACTTGGGTCCACCAGATGAATGACTAGATCTTTTCTTTCTTTCTCTCTCTCTCTCTCAGGTTACAACTAATTAGATCGTGGATTTTGAAAAATACAAAATAAATAGGAGAAAAAATTTAAAAAATATAAAATTTGGTGGGTAGTGAGATTTCAATGAGATGAACATAATGCACGGTTTGGATCAACAACTTCGTCTTCGAATTTTGCAAACACAGCGCTATAGCACGGAAGATCTGTACTATCGATAGTACACTATCATATATATATATATATATATATATATATATATATATATATATATATATATATATATATATATATATAATTTGAGAATTTTTAGCCCTTAGAGTGAACATGATGGCTTCTTTTGTCTTTGCTTTAATAATAGAGCATAATAGATAGATGCCAAAATGGCCACATTATTCCTTTGACTTTTTAAAAAAAATTGAACTTCATGTAACTTCGTTGGAAATAAAAGAGAATACATTCCTGAGCTCGTAAGCAGTCAGTCAGGTTAGCATCATCTCATCATCCAGTGACGACAGAGTAACAAGGAAGCATCAAGGGGGAATAAAAAAAGAAAAGAAAGGAAGCCCTTTATTATCTGTAACAGTGTGGAACTAGCGTCTTTATTAGTACAACACGTGACCTTAAATCAATTTATATCTTATTCAGACCTTTCCTGAAATAGCAGAGCACGTAACTAATCACTTGTATTAATTAACACAGACCTCAGCGAACAATCAAATCTTGTAGCACACAGCGACGAACACAAGTTAGGCATCGGCTCGGCAGATACGCGAGGAATCAGACTTGTCACCGGAGCGGTGCTAGCCGCTCAGGCACCGTTCATCAGCGGCTTCTTCATCTCCCACGCGGTCAGGTGCGTCACCTTGACGGCCGCCTCCCCGTTGTTGAAGACGTAAAGATGCGCGTTCTGCCCTTTCGCGATCGACGGGTACACTCTGGACAGGATGCAGGTCTTGCCTCCATCACCGAAGCTCTCAACGACTGACCGGTCAATCTACACATGTGAGAATGTTCGAGGAGAAAAAAACTGGTCAATAAAGCCGTGATATGGGACGTGTCCTAGTTAGCAAAAAAAATGACGCTCATGCGAGGGATGTGTACGTACCAAGCTCCTCAAGGAAATCTTCCCGGATGAGATGTCAGTGTCGACGAACCCGGCAAAAGTCGGCTTGTATAGATCTGGGCTAAGGGAAGACCTGCTCGGCACGAAAGAAAAGTGAAAACAGTTCAGTAAGCTGGATGGTTTAAGGGCTTGTCATATACATTTCACGCTGACGCCATAATTTGAGAGGGCGAAAAAAAAGAATGGGCTTGCTGGGGTTGATGGTGCCTGGATTTGGCAATTGGCATTCATCTAGTTGGCCGCATCTTCCTATGTGGGCAACCGAATCCATGAACAGATTCATGGATTAGACTGACACCGGCAGGGGAAGAAGGGATGGGGGCATATGCGTGTGAAATGTGCTTCAAGCGGGGAAGAGATAAGAGGGATTTCATTTTGGCCATACTTGGTAGGGTCAGCGCACATGAGGACCACGGGCTTGCCATGTTCATCCTTGAAGACCCTGAAGAAGATGGCGGTCTTCTCCTCCAGGTTGGCGGAGGCCAGCACCCACAGGCCGAAGGGCCCCACCCCGCCCCTCGCATCAGCGCCCTTGATCCCGCACAGCTTCTGCGCGTCGCTGCCGAACGCCGGATCGAACGGCTCCGCCTTCTCCAGGCCCGACACCTCGAAGCTCACCTCCACGTCAGCCTGCCAAATTCAGGGAAGAACATCGATCTCGGTTTAGCCTGCAGCTCCACTCCACACGTAGGAGCATGTACCATAGTAGAGATGACCGCTTATACTCATTCATTTAAAGACAAAGTTAAAAACAGGTTCTACAATAAATGACATCTTATTCTACAATCTTTTAATTATAGCATAAAAATATTTATTATAGATAATAACTTATGTAATAGCGTTTTATATTGTTTACATGATCATCTCTTCGTAAAGAATCAATTATACTCTCTTTTCTCTTCTCTTTCTTCGATATCAGCAGAAATCTTACGTGGCTAAGCATATAAACAGCTGACAATGCATGACTGTACGTACCCTTAGGAAAGCGAAATTAGACGGAGCTAGGCTTCTTTGGAAAAGCAGGAGCGCATGATGGTATTCTCGGCCAGCCGTGTGAGTCCACGGCGTCGGTGCGTGATTTGCCCGTGACAGGTGACAAAAGACCGTTCAAGTTGGAAGGATGCAGATGCATGAATCAGGGGGGGAGCTGGAAAAAAGATGGCAGCGGCGAGTGCAACAGCGAGAAAGACAAGCAGGAACGGGGCAAGAATCGTCGCCCATAAGGCATGGACCAGGAGCTAGGGAAAAAAATTCTGTGGAGGAGGTATGTAAATTTAACTCTGTGCATCCCCACTCCGATGGATGCCATGTGTCTATCTAGCTAAATCTCAACCTCATACTATCAACGGTGTTATTAATTGGAGGAGTGAGAAATCAATGATGTTATTAATGGTAGGAGTGAGAAATTAAATGAATGGTTGAGATTTAGCTAGATAGACACGTGGCATCCATCGGAGTGAGAATGCACAGAGTTAAATTTACATACCTCCTCCACAGAATTTTTTTCCGGAGCTAGAGGGGTACTGCATGTGGGGCCCTCGATGGCAACGATGCTTAGTACTCCCTCCGTTTCTTTTTATAAGGCGTATTTGGTTTTGTTAGGACAAGGCTTTGACCAACAATTACTCTATTAGTATATAATTTTTATGACACAAAATTGATATTAGCAGATTTGTATTCAAAAGTACTTATATATAATTATGATTTTGTATTGCATAAATGATATATTAATGAAGTAATCGTTGGTCAAAGTCTTGTCCTAACGAAACCAAATACGCCTTATAAAAAGAAACGGAGGGAGTATCTTTGATACCTTGTAACGCTCTCTCTTTGTGTTCGCTAGGATGATGATTCACTAGTGCTACGAGACTACTGCCGAGTGTAATGCTAATGCTGTTAATTAGGAAGCTATTATGTATATGTGATGTATACCAACCTGGTAAGTTGCCAGCCCTGTGACCTGAAAATGCTCCCCAGGCTTGATGACCTTGTCGCCTACGCTGACAGGCTTCCCCCTGAGCTTCTCAATCTCCTCGACTGGCCACTGCAGCAGCTGCTTGCCGCTGGAGTCGAGCCATATCTTCCTTGGGATCGCCTGTCACAGACACGATGCAACCAATCAACCGCGGAACTAGACTAGTTTTTTTGAGGTTCGAGGCTTGGGATCGAGATTGCTAGGCAGGATGCCGTACGTACGTGGATCCCGGCCCAGCCCTTGGCCTTGTCGTCCGGCACGCTGTCCGACTCGTTCGCCCACCCCAGTAGGACACGCCGCCGCTTCGCCGGGTCGAAGAACGTCTTGGACGCGTAGAAGTTCCCGTAGTCGTACCGGAGGCGGTGGTAGACGTCGCCGTTGGGGTCGTCGGGCACGTACCGCTCCGCCGTCTTGTTGTAGGTGCCAACGGTGTAGTAGTCGTACCGGGTAAGGTCGAGGCTGTTCTTGAGCACGTGCTTCACGTTGTGCCCGAACTCGGACGTGTCGAGGCCGTTCTGCCCGGATCCGGGCACCGGGAAGAAGTCGGGGCACTCCCACATGCCGGTTTGCGCCGAGTGGAGCGGGTGCTTGGCTCGGACCCAGTGCTTGAAGTCCCGGCTCCGGTACACGTACGCCAAGCCATGGGTGCCCCTCACGCCGCCGATGAGCATCCGCCAGTGGCCGTCGGCGTACCAGGCGGTGGTCGGGTCGCGGAACTGCGTCACGTTCATGCCAGGCTCGGGCACGATGATCGGGTTGTAGTCCGGCTTGACCCACTCCCGGAGCAGCGGGTCCGACTTGTCCTTGGGGAAGGCGATGTTCTGCACCTGGTAGTTGA
This sequence comes from Rhipidocladum racemiflorum, assembly GCA_036346355.1. Classification (NCBI taxonomy): domain Eukaryota; kingdom Viridiplantae; phylum Streptophyta; class Magnoliopsida; order Poales; family Poaceae; genus Rhipidocladum; species Rhipidocladum racemiflorum. The sequence goes on from CM070571.1 coordinate 32,697,816, forward strand.
TGTCCGGCCGGCTAATCCCCGTGTAGACGATCGCCGGCGTGCCGTCGGGGAGGATCGTCGCCGAGCCCGACCAGCAGCCGTGCTGGTCGGACGGGATGTCCGGCCCGATGGCCGGCTCCAGGGCCATCCAGTTGATGAGGTCGCGTGACACCGAGTGAGCCCACACGATGTTGCCCCACACGGCGCCCTTGGGGTTGTACTGATAGAACAAGTGGTACCAGCCCTTGTAGTACATCGGTCCTGTTCCAAAATTCTCAACATGTCAGCTCAAACACAAAGCAGGCTGCCTATTCTCTTCGTCTCCCCTTTTTCTTTTTTCTTGTCCTTCTTTTTTGCTTTGCAAGATGATCTTTTTGCAGCTAGCTGCATGCTTCCGTGTTCGTTATGTTTGTCTGGTGATCGAATTTGTAATGTGTAAATCATTTTTCAGTCAAATCCTTTCTCTTAGCTTCTTGTAAAAAATAAGCTATTTGATCTTCCCATAATTAAATAACACACACAAAACAAGCACAAGTGTTCCTTCTTGCAACATCATAGACCTAGTAGGCACTAGGCAACCAGTGGCCGAGCTCGGAGAAAAACACGGAGTGGCCCAATTTAACACCATTTATCTTTATTCCTGCTTTAATATATGTATAACTTTAAAAAAGAAAAGCATAAAAGCGTCACTCTTATATGAGAAGGCTAGTTTAGTGTAATATTAGCATTTAACTGGTAGAATCAAGCACTAATAGAAAGGGGGTCATGGCCCTCTCTGGCCCTAGAAAAGCTCCGCCTGTGTAGGCAGATAATTACAAGGAATGGGTTGGAAAAAGTCATACCATTCGGATCTGGCATCGATGAGTTTTGCCGTCCCAGCAATCAGAATCAGCCACAAAAAGAGAGAAAAAAAATGGAGTTAGAATCAAGTATCACTAAACGAACAAACAAGAGCCATTAGCTTAGTACTTAAATACAGAGCAGCTATATTATTGTACAGAACCACCACAGTACTTGATGAACTGGAAGTATTCATCGATGTCGGCTACTGTGAAAACTTAAAGCCTGCAGCTTGACTTTTCTGAAGGAAAAGAAAACTACTGCAGAAGTCCCTAACAAACACGGCTCAGAAAGATTAATTTGATCCCTCTCTCTCTCAAAAAAAAGGGGAAAAGATTAGTTTGGTACTCCCTTACCAAGCTGCAATCTTTTGCTCCCGGCCAAACTAATTAAACAACTAATTTCAGGCGATGATGTATTACCTTTTTTCAAGCTCTCAAACTTATCTATTAAATCACTCTGTTGTTTGCTCTCAACGATGTGTATGTGCCCCCATGAGGAAGAACGAGCTGTTGTTTTCTCTCAACGATGTGTATGTGCCCCCACGAGGAAGAACAGGCACAGCTCAGGTTAGCATGGGCATTACATAAATATGTTTCCACCCCCTCCTCTTTACTATATCTATCTATCTATGGCCTGGCTTGTAAGTTGCAGCTATATATATACACACAAAAGCTAGAGCTAGCTTGAAGAGAGAGATGAGAAGACAGACAAGAACTGAAACAGGACAGCATTCATATAAGTTAAGCAGCAGTAGCTTACCGTTGATCCAGTTCATTGGGGGCTGGAAGTGGTAGCCCGTCCTGAGCAGCGGGCTGACAATGGAGGCCGGCACCGTCGCCGGCGCCTGCTCGGCCTCGAGGCTCCGGTGGACGACATGGGACGCTCTGGCGAGCTGCAGAAGGAGCAGCAGCGCCCATGGCCCGAGGACCCATTGCAGAGTCCCCATTATTTTTTCCTAGATACAGGGAGAAGACGAGGGAGAGAGGGGGATGGATGGAGGGATGGAGAAAAGACCAACAGGGGATCGTCTGTATATATAATACTTCAAGGTTATCGCATATGACGACTCGGTTATTTTTTTATTAGGGTGTTCGTGTTTGGCGCTCATCACTGCTAAGACAATTCTAAACCCAACCATTCGGTCGATGCGTACTACATGTTACTGCTACTATCTAGGTTGTGTGTATGTGTTTTCCTGTTCATCTTGTTTGTTACTATTGGAAGAAAGAAGCAAATTGAGTTAGATGACTTGAGATGCATGGTGGTATAGTAGTCAAGATAATAAGTAAAGACTTCTCAGAGGTAACCAAGAAGTTTTATTTAAGAGAATGGTTATTTGTGGGAGCATAATATTTTCTTTCAACAAAAAAAAAATAGAGCAGTTTATTATGTTTTACAAATATATTAGCACAGCGTAAATTTGTGGTCAGGATTATATTCTGGAAACCGTTTCAATATCCAAAACAATACTTACTTACGACTGGATAGAGCGCAATTCAACATCTGGGATTGTACTTTAAAATTTACACGGTTGAGCTGAATATATATATTGGTAAAAGCGAATGATATTGTTAGAGCATCTCTAATAGTTCCCAAAACTTATTCCCAAAATTATTTTTTAGAAACAAATGAAAAAATTACCGCTCCAACAGTTACCCTATCGGAATCCCAATATCTCTGCACGCCCAAAAACTCCGGCCGAAGTGGCCAAATATTGGACACTCGTGTGCTTTTCCAATCACTATTTTTGGGAGAAAAACGGGAACTGTTGGAGAATGACCCTTTTTTAAGGCCTAAAAACTTTAGAAAGCTCCCAATACAGAATTATTAGGAGTCAAATTATAGGAAACTATTGGAGATGCTCTTAAAAGTAGAACTCGGTGAACATCCAATATGCTCACTGCTAAGTACAACTCTGGCGAACATCAAACGTGCACCAGGCCCTGTTGCCATGGAGAGATTCGAGGGGACGGACAAGAAACTACATATGGAAGGCCAAGAAATAGTTTCTTCCTGCACCGTTTTCAGAGAAAATGTGATGCTGAGCAGAATCCATGTAGGGAAAGGCTTCGATTCATTCCAAACAACTCCAGGTGAGAAAAACAAACCGTACAAATCCAAGTGCTCAACTGTCCTTTGGCCTTGTCATCGTTCAAACTTGAAACATTGGATTATTGACTTTAAATGGGAAGAAAAAGTGGTGTTACATTTTGATACCTTTTTTTATGCACAGCCGTCCCAGTTAGAATCAGAGTTTTGTGAGATATGGTATATGCATGCATGATCAAGAACGAAGAAAATGAATCTCATAAAGAGAGCGAAAATAGTGATGTTAATGCAAAAACGAAGAGAGGAACGATTTGGCCAAACTGACCGCAATTTCTTTAAAGTCAACCTCAAAAGAGTACAAGAGATTGTTACTCTCTCATAACATCTTAAACATTTTATGACCTTTGGATCTTGTCCTAAACAAGAATCTAGTGCTTAACATAACTAATCTCTAATCCTCTCGTGCACATCTTACTTTGGATGAGTTGATTTGTAGCTTTATAGTTGTTGGCTTTTTCTAAAGCATGTAGAAATCCTACTCTAAGAGAAAATAAAAATCTTAATCCTATTAGAATTTATTTAGTATGCCTTTTTTAATTCTAAATAACTAAATATGAGTCACCACAATTAACAAGTGACAAAGTATATTTAGGTACACCGATTGCAAACAAAAGAATGGGTTGTACGGCAACTTATGTTCCTATTTTCTACTATTTTTCCTCTTGAAACAAGGCTTATCTTATCTTTTCAGTAAGGGCATGTTTTGCACGATCAGCACCGACTGATGTCGACCGCCAGGACCCACGAGCTTACGCGTGCACGCACGGAATACCATGAACTTTGATGAATCAACGATATGATGAACGTTAAAGTCCATAACTAAACACAAGGGCTTCAAACAGATACACCGCGTACAGCTGTGGTACAATCTTCTCTCGCCGTGTTGCAGCTGTGCTACAATCTTCTCGCCGTGCTATGCACAATGTACGAATCGCAAGTCAAAAATCATGATTTTTTTTTCTCTTGGTTGAAGTAAATTAGCAGCTGAAATAAGCTTAGTTAGTCCAGGGTTGTAATGTGCGAGGAAAGGACAAGCGTGGAGAAAAAAATACTAGCAAACCGCTGCTGCATCCACATGCGCTTATTACTGAGGATGGCAATCGGTGGATACTTTTGGGTACAACCGTCTCATACCCAAACCTGAACCTGAAAAGAGTGCCGTACACCCGAACCCACTAAGCTTTATGGACACAGATTCGTGCCCACGCCCAAACCCAATAGGTACCAAATACCCAATGGGTACCCATGGGTAGTGGACACAAGGCCGAAAGGGTTGGAGGGGGAAGTGAAAGGCGACGCGTACCTAGTCAGAGGGGAAAGGGGAAGGGGAAGGGGAGGGTCGTCATCGCGTCGCACCCCGTCCCGTCACCGTGATACGCCCTGTAGCCGTAGCCATCGCCGATCTCACTGTAGCCGTAGCCGTCGCGGAGGGGAAGGTAGAGAGTCGGGGGTGCCACGGCTACAGGATGCTCCTACGCCACGCACTCCTGCCCGCTCACCAAACCAGAGACCGAGGGAGGTGGCCATCATGGAGGAGCCCAAGGCCATCGTGGGGATGAGACCGAGGGAGGATGGGGCCAAAGGGGGATGCAGAGGGAGGGAGGCGAAGTGTTGGGACCCGAATGTGCAAACCCAGACCCTCGGTGTATTACACACTAGTCCAGGATCACACTAGTGCACACCGTCTCAACATAGATGAATATCACAATCATACACAGCGGAATAATAATCAAAGTCTTTATTTAATATAAAACCTGTTGAGTTAACCTTATGGTCAACTTACAAAGATACGTCTCGCAGGGCTAAGTCTCAAATAAATAAACTTACAGCGAAAAAATAAAGAAGACTCGTGGTGTCCAATCAATATGCCACAGGTAACTAACTAGGCTCACTCCTTAGTTCACAGCCTCCTCCAAAGCTGGCGTTGATTGTTCTTCAACTGATGTTTGTGTTGTTGCAAGGGGGTGAGTACATAAAACACTCAACAAGTTATGCACAGAATGCAATTTATTACTACATGCATGGCTTATTCCAAAGACAGCTAAATGGTTGTTTTGCAGTAAACAGCACTCACAATTAATCATAGTAGATTGAAAAGCAGTAAAACATTAATAACAGTAGCAACTTTCACAATAATTCACAAGTGAAGCATTTCTCATCCTTAACTAGTTTCATCATTCTCATGACTCAATATCCACCACCCCAAGTTCATGTTATGAAAGTCTAACCCTTAACTGTAATCACCGAGCATTGTCCAATACCGTGGACTCGGCTATTCGAATAGATTGTACACTCAGCAGAGGTTATACACTTTACCCACAAGATACAGTCGCTCACCACACAGGCGATTGACTGTAACAGAGTCTTTCGAAAACTTCTAACTTAACAAGTGAACCTCTCCGGTATTGCCTCCACTACCACTCCCCACACAGAGACGAATTATAGGACTGGTACATACCGTTGGATGGGTACCAAACCTCAGCACAGGTGCGCTCCCCCGTACAGCTACACCCCTGTGTAACTATCATCCCGAGGTACCACAAGCAAGATATCAGTGACCTACTCAACTAGGTCTGTCCCATTCCAGACATGTGGTTGTATGCTAGACTCACTTCAAATTCTTGCGAGGTTAAGTCCTTAGATGACCGAGGCAAGACTTCCAACACTCAAACAGCACACAGCCCTCACAACGACTCATTACCCATTGCCACACAGGCCCTCCATTTCCTTGTGTCGGTGTTTCGTGCACCGGCAATAAGATTTTTTAGTCTAGGGGTCGCGCATTCCCTCTCCTCGAATGGTTAGACTCAAGGGGTCCAAGATGTATACTGGTTCGGACTGAACGTCCATACTCCAGTTCATGGGGTGGATCCGTATTGCTTTCAAGAGCAGGTGACTGCATGGTGTTACAAGCGAGGGCCAAGGGTCGGTTCCGAGCACCCCGCGTGCGTGGGAGAGTGAATGCTGTCTACCAGGAAAAAGAAGAAGTAAAAGGCCCCCTTTTCCCTGAGGGTCATGCCTCCTCTTATACGGACGGAGGGGGCAGGTTACACGGGAGTTTTTGAAAAGAAAAGGATGGGGTGTCCTATGCCTTGGAGTCATGGTCTCCGCCCCGGGCATCTGTGCAGCGTCTGTACATCCCATGCCGGGTTGGTAGACTCATCGAGTGGCGTGGATCTCTGTCTTCATCGTGAAGCAGCGCACCTAACCTCGCGCGTTGGCCAGGTGTTGACGTAGTAGCATGCGGGTCTGGTGTTGCCTCGGGAGGGAGTGCTTCATCCCACTGTGTACGATTGGGCGACAGGACTGGTGCTTGACTTTGGCAACCTTCCTGTCGCCTTGGGAAGGAGCCACCTACCCTGGTGCAGTCGCTCCATGCTGTCATGTCCGTAGGGCAGGTGGCCAGCTACTGGCGAGGGCCCGGTGTCTTGATCTTTGGTGGAGGCCACCTTGGTTGGGTCGGGGCTCTGTGGGACGTCCGACCCACGGGGGTCGGACCGCCCCCTAGCCAGTTTGGTCGGGGACGAGCCGTCCTCGGTGGCCCAGCGAGGCCTCCGGCTAAAGTTGGGCTTGGGGCGGCCCACTTGTTTTCTCTGGCCGCTGGGGGTACCCATGGTATGAGTACTCGTCATTAGCCCCGAGCCCCCGAGCGAGTTCGTCGAAAGCGGTCGGGAGTTGCTTCAATTTGGCAGAATTCGATCGAGTGCACGCGAGCGCACTTATTCGGACGTTCCGACCAGGTGCGCGCGAGTGCACTCGGTGGGTGTAGCCCCCGAGCCCCCGATCGGATCGGAGAACCGGTCGGGGAGTTACCTTGGATGGTAGGGCCCAACCGAGTGCGTGCGAACGTACTCGATCGGTCGTTCCGACCGGGTGCGCGCAAGCACACCCGGTGGGTGTAGCCTTTGAGACCCTGAGCAGATCGGAGAACCGGTCGGGGGGTTATCTTGGACGGCCAGGCCCAACCGAGTGCGTGCGAACGTACTTGATCGATCGTTCCGACCGGGTGCGCGCGAGCACACCCGGTGGGTGTAGCCTCCGAGCCCCTGAGCAGATTGGAGAACCAGTCGGGGGGTTACCTTGGACGGCAGGTTCCAACCGAGTGCGTGCAAATGCACTCGATCGGTCGTTCGGACCGGGTGCGCGCAAGCGCACCCACTCGATTGGTCTTTCGGACCAGGTGCGCACGAGCGCACCCAGTGGGTGTAGCCCCCGAGCGGATCGGAGAGCCGGTCGGGGGGTTACCTCAGGGGAGTTCGAAGTACGGTCTCGGACGCGAGTCGAGGCGACTGGGTCATCCGTTGGACCAATTACAGTGGCCTTCCGGGGGCTCGCCTCGTCTTCACCCCTTGGCCATTTTCCTGCCGGGGCGGTACGAGTCCAAGTTGGTGGGTTGGCCTGGGCCTCAGGTGCGAGCCATCGGGCCCTTCATCGCCGTGAAGCCACAGCGGCCCACTAGGCTTTTTTCACCTGCTCGCAGCGCTATTGGTCCAGCCCAGGAGCTGAAGCCGAGGGGTCGCGTGGCGCCCTACTAGGAGCAGCATCTTTTCGCCTCCCGCCGTCTCATCGCAATTCAATGCGTCGCGGGGGGAATTGAAAGGGACAGTCGTGTCTCCCCGGATGAGGAGTAGGCGGAGCGATGGCGCGTGCGGCGCTGTGCTCGAAGCGTCGCCTATCCGGGTCACATCGTCTCGCCCCCAAAAATACGGAGTGGGGGACGTGGGAACGGGTCACGCTTGCTCATTGCCTTTGCCTTCTCGCCAAGTGCTGGTGCGTCCTCGCCTTCCCCTTTCGCTTCAAAGCGCTTCGAAGAGCAGATGTCGAGCGGAGGCCGCAACCTTGGTGGCGATCGGAGGGCTGGCAAGCGGCCAGCGGCCGCGGACCCATGGGGTCCAGGCCCCAGGAGGCCCCGTACTGACGTCCGATCCTCCACTACCGCGGCGAGGGGCGGGATCGTTCTCCCCTCATCCACCTTCCGCATTCAGGACCCCCTTTCGGCTTAAGTTCCTGTCACTTATCTTTCGGGATGGTTTTGATTCCTTCTAGTTGATGTTGGTGTTCTCCTTTCTTTTGTCTCAGCGCCTCTGGCTTGGGCCCACGCCTGCCGTCCACAGCCCCCCTGCTGACCCCCTTGGTAGGGGCGGGGGGGACGCTGCTGGAACCGTCGCTCACGCTCCTCCGCCTGACCAGGGCGGTGCCTCCGCCATGGGGGCCCGGGCGGCCAGGCTAGCCAACACGTTGGCCTGACTGCAGGCCTCCCTGGCTGCTCGAGCCGCAACGGTGGTGGCCCAGGAAGCTCAGGCTCGGGCCGCCGAGGAGGAGCTCACCAAGGTGCATGAGGAGCTCTGGTCCGCGCACCAGAACCTCCTCCCCATGCTGCGCTCGGCCTACGAAAGTATGGCCGAGAGCCTGAAGCCACTGGGGGTGAGGCTGAACGAGCCCCTGGAACGTACTGTAGCGCAGTACGCTTTCGGCCTCCCCCTGGCGGCCGAGGCCTTCGCCGACCTTCCCCGCACCCTGAGCGAGCGTTCTGTTCGAGAGGGGCGGGAAGCCGCCGTTCAGGCGGTAGAGTATGTGCTGGCCTGCTGCACTAGCCGCGACGCCTCCTTCGACCTGGTGGCGACGGTCGCTGGGATCGAAGGTGACGTAGGCCGGGAGCGGGCCGGAGTGCGGGCGGCGGCAGAGGTGGTAGCGGGGCGGCTACTAGTGGAGACCCCGAGCGTGAGCGCCGAGAGCTGCGACAGCTCCAGTGGCGACGCCTTCTACTAGGGGGCTCCGGGGCGGCCGTCGACAACTTTTTATTATCTGTTTCCCCCCTTTTTTGCACTTTAGTTTTTTGGAACAATTATACTGCAATATGTGGTTGGTCGGGGGGGTCCCCTCCCGATCTTATTCTCTGCATTTTCGCTTTGTGGTGAGCGTTTGCTAGATGACCGTAGCTTTTAGGAACCACTGGGGTTGCTTGAGCGTAGGTCGGTGAGCTAGTAACTTTGGGGGAAACGCAGAGAGCGGAGACCTAGCCGCCGAGAAAAATGCCTCCGACCAACCATGGATCAGTCGGACCAACCATGGGTCCGACTGGTCCGGTCGGCTGGCTTTCCCCAGGTGGCTTAGGGACCGCTGAGGTTGCTCGAACGTAGGTCCCGACCGGGTGCGTGCGAGCGCACCCGGGTGTAGCCCCTGAGCCCCCGAGCGAGGCAGGGAGCTGATCGGGGGGTGCCTTGGTCGGTGCGAGTGCCCATATGCCTTTAGTAAGGTTCTGGTGCTCGTGTGCTAGTTTTGTGTCATAGCTCGCCGTTGCGTTATAAGGTTGGTTTTATGTCGGGACCCCGAATTTGCAAATCCGGACCCTCTGTGTATTCAGCACTAGTCCAGGAACGCGCTAGTGCACACAGTCTTAACATCGGTAAATATCACAATCATACCAATCGATACCATAAAAGTACTTTATTAAAGTAATAAAACTGGTTACTCGACCTTATAGCCAAGTTACAAATATATGCCTCGTAGGGCGAAACTTATTCAGAGAAAAATAATAGCAGCGGAAAATCAAATAAACTTCGTGGCGCCATCCAGTATACCACAGGCAACTGACTGGGCTCGCATCCCTAAGCAGACGGGTCCTCTTGGAGTTCCTCCTCCGAAACTGGCGTAATCTCCTCTTCAACTGGTATTGTGTTGAGGCAAGGGTGAGTACTTGGTACTCGACAAGTCATGCCTGTAATGCAAGCTAATATACTATATGCATGGCTTGGTACAAAGGAATAGCTTAAGGTATATTTATGTAAACAAAGATTTGACAAGTAATATAAGTAGATTCAGCGGTAAAAACAAGTAAAGCATAAATAACTTTTCAAGAAGTTTAAGTAACATTTTTCCCCATCCTAAACCATATTTCCATCATCTTCATTGTTAAACCAACCCAACTTTTCAAATCCAAGTTATTTTCGTAAAATCTAACCCTTGATCAGTAATTCCCGAGCATTGTCCAAGATCGTGGACTCGGCTATTCAAATAGATTCTACACTCTGCAGAGGTTATGCACTTTACCCACAAGATACAATCCACTCACCACGTCGGTAGTGAATCGCCATACAAGAGTATGCGAATGAGCGATCATAACAAAGCCTTTCTAAGCCTCAAACAACACAGTGGTCCTCTCCAGACGTGCTCTACACCATCCCTTCCCTTAGCCAAGGCGAAGTATGGGACCAACACACCGTTAGATGGGTACCTGGCCACGCCCACGATACGCTCCCCGCATAATCACACAAACGGTGTAATCGACACCCTGAGGCTCCACAAGTGAGTCCTTAGCGACTTAGTCAACTAGGGCCGTCCCATTCCACCCATGTGGTTGCAAGTATGACCCAGTTCAAAGGCTTGCAAGGTTAAGTCCTTAGAGTGACCAGGGCAAGACTACCCGAAAAAACCAAATCAACACTCCCAATGCCACACCGCCCACCTGATTACTCTTGCCATATGCCCTGGCCGAAATCATTTATCAAACCCCGCTTGATTACCATGCACCACGTGCCATCAACATCACATGATACTTTTCCAAAACAGGTTCAATATATCATTAAGTCCATATTAGCATTTGATTATCCAAAATCATGTCATGAGCACGTAGTGTGTCTAAGCGACATACTACAACGATCTAAACCCATGTTGGCAATTTAATAATGTCCAACTAGTAAACCACAACTAGGGTGACAAGGGATCATGGCACATACTTAAGTAATCAAGGTGTCATATAGCAAATTGGTATTTATCTAACCCCAGGTTTAAACAAAGTATCTTTCTAATTGAACTAGCATGCAATAGTTTAAATCAAAATAGATTTCAAATGGGATCAATATGGTCAAAGCACAACTTGCCTTCAAAAAGCACTTGCTCTTGGTCTTGAGTTGGATCCTGAGTCAATACTTCTCCTTCGAATCCCTCCCAGACTTCAACGTCTACTCGTAAAGCGTGCAAATAGCAAATACACAAATGAACACTATGCAAAAGATCCCAAAACTCCAAATAAAATCCATAAACAGAGAGAACATAATTTTCTGGATTTTTAGAAACTGGAATAAATCAAATTTGGAGTTAAAAGCATAAAAGTTATGATTATTTAAAGTTTAAATAATCAATTAAATAATTTTACAGAGAAAAACTTTAGTCCAAAAATTAAATAAAATTCATATTTAGGTAGATCTCAATTTTATACAAATTTAGAAATTTGAATCGCTCAAATCGGAGTTGAAACGCAAAAGTTATAAGCGTTTGAAGTTTGAATCTAAATTTGAATCAATATTTCGAATTAATAAATCATTTTCTTTTTCGGAAATTAATTATTGCGTCAGCATGGACACGTGGCAGCCTCTGATTGGCCTGCTGACGTCAGCCGGTCCATGGACTTGGTCCACACTCGGCTTGGGTCCACCGTGGACTCGGTCCACAGCTCCACGTGAGACTGACATGTGGGCCCACTCGGGTGACGTCATTGCTGACGTCAGCGGGGCTCAGCCCACGGTCTTGGCGACAGTGGGTCCCACCGATGACGTCATGGGTGACGTCCACGGTCTTGTCGGCCGACACGCGGGCCCCGTGTCGGTGACCACGCCACTGGCGTGGTAGCGACAGTTCGGCTTCCTGGGCGCGTGGCACAATCGTGGCCGTTGGTTTGAAATCCGACGGCTGGGATTGAGTTTGGCCTCATGTGCTTGGGGCGCACGTGACTGATCGTGGGCCGTTGGATCTAGATCCAACGGTTGGGATTAGATCTAGGATTTTCAACGGAAACTCACCGGCGACGTGGCACGATCTGGGCCTTTGGATCTTGATCGGACGGTTGGTGGAGCTCGGGGTCCGGCGATGGCTTTCACGGCGGAGTTGCGCTGCCGGCGCCGAGATCGGCGACCACCCAAACGGCGGTTGGGGCGTGCTCGGCGAGATGGAGGGTGTCTTCGGTGCGCCGGCCGGGGTTTCAATCTGGGGTCAATGGCGGCGGAGGAGGCGGACGGCGGCGAGGCGAGGCAAGGACCGTGGTGGCGCTTCACGCAACTACGGCGAGCGATTCCGGCGAACCTACGGGCGGCTAGAGCTCGGCGGGTTAGGGCAAGAAGTGCGCGGGTCACGGCGGTCCTCGGGTACGATCCGGCATTAAATAGCCGGAGGCGTGCTCGGGCGGAGCCCTAATCGATCACGGCGCGCTCGGCGGCGAGTCCGGCTCGATTCTGGGAAGACGACGAAATCGTGGCCGCCCACGTGTCGCGATCAACGGCCCACGATCGCCGCAGCGCGATCGGGTCCGGTCGAACACGGCTTTCGGTCGGTCGGCGGATCTCGGCCGTTGGATCTTGATCCAACGGTTGGGATCGATTAGGAGTTAGGAGTGGGTTCGGTCGAGTCAACTGGCTCGGGTCGGACTCGAGTCCGACTCGGTCGGATGAACAGTACTTGACCCGAGTTGGATTTTCCAGCGATTTAATATTTAAAATAATTCCCAGTAATTCATTTAATTCATTAAAAATAGCAAATGACTCAGAAAAATTCCAGAAAAATTCTGGAAAATATTTTGGATTATTTTGGACTCAAATAAAATATTTCCAACAAAAATTTATTTGCAAAATTAAATTCTTTAATTATTTCAAAATGGAATAAATTCAAATAAATTCCAAATAAATCCAAATAAATTACAGAAAATTCCAAAAATTCACCAAAGTGCCAAATCACACATGATTTTAAGAAAAGCAAAATTTTGGGATGTTACAAACCTCCCCTTAATAGAATCTCGTCCCCGAGATTCAGGCTCACTAAAGAAATAGGTTTGGAAATTCTTTCTTCAAATCCTCTTCGCGCTCCCAAGTCGCTTCACTTTCTTCATGGTTGCTCCAATCGAACTCTCTGAGAATCGGGTTGACTTGTTTCTAGTTTCTCGATCCATTGTGTCTAGAATCCTCACAGTGGTGCTCCTTATAAGTCAAATCCTCTTGCAACTCAATTGACTCTAGCGGTGCCTGCTCTCGGGAACTCGGAGACACTTCTTCAACTGGGACACATGGAACACGTCATGCACTCCTCGCCAACGATCGTGGCAACTCCACCCGGTAGGCAACTTCACCTCTGCGACTCAAAATCTTAAATGGTCCAACATAACTGGTGCGAGTTTCCCTTTGGCATGGAACCTCTTAACTCCCCGAGAGGCGTAACTCGAGGTATACAAAGTCTTCTCGTTCAAAACTCAAATCTCGGCGACGATTGTCAAGATAACTCTTCCGCCGAGATTGGCTATCTTCAACCTTTCCCTAATCATAGCGATCTGCTCCTCGGCCTCTTGAAGAATATCAGGCCCAAAGACACGGCGCCACGGCCTCATTCCAATTCAATGGTGTCCGACAGGTCGACCATACAAAGGCCTCAAAAGGTGACATCTCAGAACTAGCCTGATAACTATTGTTGTAACTAAACTCGGCATACGGCAAACTTTTATCCCAAGAGGTAGCATAAGCCATTGCACAAGCTCTCAACATATCCTCTAGAATCTGGTTGACTCTTTCGGTCTGTCCATCCGTCTGTGGATGATAAGTCAGATCTTGAAGTTTAAACGGGTTCCCATGGCTTCATGCAACTTATTCCAGAACCTTGAGGTAAATTGGGTACCTCTGTCCGATACAATCCTCTTTGGCACTCCGTGCAAACAAACAATCCTGATCATGTACAATTCCGCTAATTTATCTCCCGAGTAAGTGGTCTTTACGGGGATAAAATGGGCTACTTTAGTCAAGCGATCCACTATAACCCATATGGAGTCATAACCTCCTTGAGTCTTCGGCAAACCGGTAATGAAATCCATTCCGATTTCCTCCCACTTCCACTCAGGTATTTTCAGCGGTTGTAGCAATCCTGCTGGTCTCTGATGCATTGCCTTGACTCTCTGGCATACGTCGCACAATGCAACATGCTCGGCAACTTCACGTTTCATACTCGGCCACCGTAATCTCTCCTTGAGATCCTGATACATCTTGGCGCTTCCAGGATGAATCGAGTACTTAGAGTCATGGGCTTCTTCCGAATCGATTGCTTTAACTCCTTTTGTTAGGCACACAAATGCGATCCTTCATCCATAACGTGCCTTGCTCGCCTAGCTTGAAATCCTTTGCCTTGCCTTCCTCCATTTTGGACTTAATCCTACGGATCTTGTCATCATCCTTCTGTCCTTCTCGGATCTGGTCCTCTAAAGTAGGCTTTACTTCCAAGGCGGCCAAGAATCCGCTAGGTACAACCTCAATCTTCATTTTCTAAAAATCCTCACATAACTCATCCTCGACTTGTGGCTAGCAACGTACTCACGGTATGGCTCTTCCGACTCGAGCATCGGCTACTACGTTGGCCTTCCCGGATGGTAATGAATTCCAACATTATAGTCCTTGATCAATTCTAGCCATCTCCTTTGCCTCATATTCAGATCCGATCGGTGAATATGTACTTAAGGCTCTTATGATCCGTATATACTTCACATCTGTTTCCAATCGATAGTGACGCCATATCTTCAAAGCATGCACTACGGCGGCTAACTCTAGGTCATGTGTCGGATAATTTTCCTCATGCGGCCTCACCGCCTTGATGCATAGCGGCGACCTTTCCATTCTGCATCAAAGACACATCCAAGTCCTTGGCGCGATCGTCACAATAAATATCGAAGCTTTGAGCAACATCCGGTAGAACTAACACCGTGCCGATGTCAATCGCTTCTTCACTCTGAAATCCTTCCTCACATTCTCAAGCGTCCATGCAAACTTCTTTTCCTTCTTCAGCAATTGCGTAAGAGGTTTCGCAATTGTCGAAAAACCTTCGATGAAACGGCGGTAATATCCTGCCATTCCAAGGAAACTCCGAATCTGGGTCACAGTCTTTGGCTGCTCCCAATGTAACACAGCTTCTACTTTGCTTGGATCTACGGCGACTCCTTCTACGGTCATTACATGTCCAAGAAACTCCACCTTGTCCTTCCAAAAATCACACTTGCTGAACTTGGCGAAAAGTTGCTGTTCCTCGCCTTTTCCAAAACTCGCCTTAAGTGTTCGGCATGTTCATCCTCTGTCTTGGAGTAGATTAGGATATCATCTATGAACACGACGACAAACTTGTCCAAATATTCCATGAACACCTTATTCATCATATTCATGAAATAAGTCGGCGCATTCGTTAAATCGGCCAAAGGACATAATCAGAACTCGTAATGTCCATATCTTGACGAGAATGCGCCTTCGAATATCTTACGATCGGATCTTTAACTGATGATATCCCGATCTCAGATCAATCTTGGAGAAAACTCCGGCTCCTCTTAACTGATCAAACAAATCATCAATCCTGGGTAGCGGATACTTATTCTTCACGGTGACTTCATTGAGTGCACGGTAGTCAATGCACATCCTGAAACTCCCGTCCTTCTTCTTGACAAACAAAACTGGTGCTCCCCATGGCGACGAACTTGGTCTGATAAATCCTTTCTCCATTAACTCTTCTAGCTGTTTCTTCATCTCTACCAACTCCTCGGTTGACATCCGATAGGGTCTCTTTGCTATCGGTCTTTGTGCAGTACAAGCTCTATCACAAACTCTATGTCCCTGTCTGGCGGCATACCAGGTAGATCTTCGGGAAAAACATCGGGGTACTCATTCACTACTGGGACATCCTCTATGCTGATTGCCTTGGTACTGTTAACCATCAACTGTCCATCTCTAACTGCAGTGGCTTGAAATTCCACTTTCTTCCCACACGGGCTCTCAACTGAGATAGTCCTTCGTCCACAATCCAATACAGCCTTGTGCTTGGATAACCAATCCATTCCCAATATAACATCTAAGGTCTGGGTCTCCAAAATTATAAGGTTTGCTAGGAACTCTATTCCATCTATTAGTATTCTCACCCCGGAACATCCTACTTCCGTTCGGAGTTCTGGAACTGTGGGTTTGAACTAAAAGCATGCACTTAAGTCTTGCAATCCTTAAGTCATTTCTAGTAGCAAAGCCTTGCGAAACAAACGAATGCGAAGCTCCAGAGTCAAACAAAACTGCTGCAGGTACTGAGTTAACAAGTAACTTACCCAGTACGACGTCCGTAGCATTTTGCAATGCATCCGCGGTGACATGGTTGACTCGGCCTCTCACCACGGTCTGGGGTGTGGCTCCTGGTGCTGGCGTCCTAGCTGGGGTGGTTCCTAGATTGAAGCGAACTGGGGTCGCTCCTGCTGTCTTCTTCGGACAACTGTTGGCAAAGTGTCCTGGCTCGTTGCAGTTGTAGCAGCGTCTCAGCATTCCTATTTGTTGCACTGGGGTAGCGTTTCTAAGCGGGGCTGGGGTTTGGTAGTTACGATTGGCGGGTCTTGGTGCCGGGATGGTGTCCTTGTTGCATTCTCGTGGTTGGAATCGAAGAATTGATTTGGTGCAACTCTCAAGCCGCTATGCGTTCCTCGACGTGATCCTTCTTTGTTGCATCCTGCGCGTCCTGTTCTCATCCAGTTCCTTGCGCTTGTCCTCAAGAATAAGTGCCTTATTCACCAACTCTTGGAAATCTGGAAAGGTGTGGGTGATCAACCCTACTTGCAATCCTGAGTTAAGTCCCTTCATAAAACGAGACTGTCTGGATTTATCTGTCGCTACATCCTCAGGTGCGTAGCGTGCTAGCTGTGTGAACTTGTTCAGGTAGTCGACCAGCGGTTGATTACCTTGCTTGATTGCTCTGAACTCCTCCTTCTTAAGGTCCATAATTCCTTCAGGCACGTGATATCGTCGGAATGCACCGTGAACTCTTCCCAAGTGATATCTTGAGGGTTCTCTGCGGCACGTAAGTTCTCCCACCATTCGGCGGCTGTTCCTTCCAACTGATGAGAAGCGTAAAGTACCTTCTCATTTCCTATGCATTGGGCTATGTGTAGCTTCCTCTCAATTGATCTTAACCAATCATCGGCCTCCAATGGATTGGCATTTCCAGAGAAAGTGGGTGGGTGAGTCCTCATGAACTCCGACAGCCTTGTATTCTGGCGTGGTCCCTGATTAACTTGATTGGCAGTGGCCTGAGCGGTGACGTGCTGCATTTGTTGCATCATAGCATGCATCAACTGGGTCTGAGCAGCAAGAAATGCTCCAAAATTCTGCACATCCAGTGGCGGTGCTGGTGCTCCATCATTGGGGTTTTCTGTTGGGCGAGATCCACTCCCATTGCTTCCAAAGTTCCCACGGGTGTTCACCATCTGTTGATTTGCTCTAGGTTTAGAGATGAGAGGGAAACAAGAATAGACAAGTAGTATGGACTTTATGCGAGGCGAAAGGGGTAACTTTAAGGTCCATCTTTATTAGTAATAACTTGGTATGGCTGCTTACAATGCCTAAGGGCCTTGCAACACATACTGCACACTCAGCAAACAAAGCAAATCCAAATCGAACTAACTCTGGAATCTATCGCCTAAAGGGTGACTCTTTATTCTATGACTCGACTCGGCGAAGGAGTCTCACTATAGAACCTATGCTCACTCATCAAGAAAACCTCCATCTGTCACAAGAGTGCTTTACGTAAGAATTCGAAATTTTTAAATTGTGACAAGGTAAGGGAAAATTTCAGCAAGAGACGAGAAAAGAGAGAAGGGGATAAGTCGAGATGTCATTTCTTGTCTTCACAAATTTTTAGCTTTAGAAAATAGGTTTTATCCTCACTACGACCATTCTAGCTTAGGGTTGAGCCTACAGTCAAGTATGGCTCTGATACCACCTCTGTCGGGACCCCGAATTTGCAAATCCGGACCCTCTGTGTATTCAGCACTAGTCCAGGAACGCGCTAGTGCACACAGTCTTAACATCGGTAAATATCACAATCATACCAATCGATACCATAAAAGTACTTTATTAAAGTAATAAAACTGGTTACTCGACCTTATAGCCAAGTTACAAATATATGCCTCGTAGGGCGAAACTTATTCAGAGAAAAATAATAGCAGCGGAAAATCAAATAAACTTCGTGGCGCCATCCAGTATACCACAGGCAACTGACTGGGCTCGCATCCCTAAGCAGACGGGTCCTCTTGGAGTTCCTCCTCCGAAACTGGCGTAATCTCCTCTTCAACTGGTATTGTGTTGAGGCAAGGGTGAGTACTTGGTACTCAGCAAGTCATGCACAGAATGCAAGCTAATATACTATATGCATGGCTTGGTACAAAGGAATAGCTTAAGGTATATTTATGTAAAACAGATTTGACAAGTAATATAAGTAGATTCGAAAGCGGTAAAAACAAGTAAAGCATAAATAACTTTTCAAGAAGTTTAAGTAACATTTTTCCCATCCTAAACCATATTTCCATCATCTTCATTGTTAAACCAACCCAACTTTTCAAATCCAAGTTATTTTCGTAAAATCTAACCCTTGACTGTAATTCCCGAGCATTGTCCAAAGACAGTGGACTCGGCTATTCAAATAGATTCTACACTCTGCAGAGGTTATGCACTTTACCCACAAGATACAATCCACTCACCACGTCGGTAGTGAATCGCCATACAAGAGTATGCGAATGAGCGATCATAACAAAGCCTTCGGAAGCCTCAAACAACACAGGTGGTCCTCTCCCAGACGTGCTCTACACCATCCCTTCCCTTAGCCAAGGCGAAGTATGGGACCAACACACCGTTAGATGGGTACCTGGCCACGACCACGATACGCTCCCCGTACAATCACACAAACGGTGTAATCGACACCCTGAGGCTCCACAAGTGAGTCCTTAGCGACTTAGTCAACTAGGGCCGTCCCATTCCAGCCATGTGGTTGCAAGTATGACCAGTTCAAAGGCTTGCAAGGTTAAGTCCTTAGAGTGACCAGGGCAAGACTACCCGAAAACCAAATCAACACTCCCAATGCCACACCGCCCACCTGATTACTCTTGCCATATGCCCCTGGTCGAAATCTGTTTTATCAAACCCCGCTTGATTACCATGCACCACGTGCCATCAACATCACATGATACTTTTCCAAAACAGGTTCAATATATCATTAAGTCCATATTAGCATTTGATTATCCAAAATCATGTCATGAGCACGTAGCGTGTCTAAGCGACATACTACAACGATCTAAACCCATGTTGGCAATTTAATAATGTCCAACTAGTAAACCACAACTAGGGTGACAAGGGATCATGGCACATACTTAAGTAATCAAGGTGTCATATAGCAAATTGGTATTTATCTAACCCTGTGTTTAAACAAAGTATCTTTCTAATTGAACTAGCATGCAATAGTTTAAATCAAAATAGATTTCAAATGGGATCAATATGGTCAAAGCACAACTTGCCTTCAAAAAGCACTTGCTCTTGGTCTTGAGTTGGATCCTGAGTCAATACTTCTCCTTCGAATCCCTCCCAGACTTCAACGTCTACTCGTAAAAGCGTGCAAATAGCAAATACACAAATGAACACTATGCAAAAGATCCCAAAACTCCAAATAAAATCCATAAACAGAGAGAACATACTTGTCTGGATTTGTAGAACCTGGAAGCGTCAAATTTGGAGTTAAAAGCATAAAAGTTATGATTATTTAAAGTTTAAATAATCAATTAAATAATTTTACAGAGAAAAACTTTAGTCCAAAAATTAAATAAAATTCATATTTAGGTAGATCTCAATTTTATACAAATTTAGAAATTTGAATCGCTCAAATCGGAGTTGAAACGCAAAAGTTATAAGCGTTTGAAGTTTGAATCTAAATTTGAATCAATATTTCGAATTAATAAATCATTTTCTTTTTCGGAAATTAATTATTGCGTCAGCATGGACACGTGGCAGCCTCTGATTGGCCTGCTGACGTCAGCCGGTCCATGGACTTGGTCCACACTCGGCTTGGGTCCACCGTGGACTCGGTCCACAGCTCCACGTGAGACTGACATGTGGGCCCACTCGGGTGACGTCATTCTTGGCGTCGGCGGGCTCGGCCACGGTCGCGGCAGTGGGTCCCACCGATGACGTCATGGGTGACGTCACGGTACTGTCGCTGACACGCGGGCCCCGCGTGTCAGTGACCACGCACGCGCGCGTGGGCGCGACGGTTCGGCTTCCTGGACGCGTGGCACAATCGTGGCCGTTGGTTTGAAATCCGACGGCTGGGATTGAGTTTGGCCTCATGTGCTTGGGGCGCACGTGACTGATCGTGGGCCGTTGGATCTAGATCCAACGGTTGGGATTAGATCTAGGATTTTCAACGGGTAAACTCACCGTCGGGACGTGGCACGATCTGGTACTTTGTATCTTTATCGTACTGTTGGTGGAGCTTCGGTCGGCGATGGCTTTCACGGCGGAGTTGCGGCCGCCGGCGCCGAGGACGGCGACCACCCAAACGGGCGGTTGGGGCGTGCTCGGCGAGATGGAGGGTGTCTTCGGTGCGCGCTGGCCGGGGTTTCGAATCTGGGGTCAATGGCGCGAGGACGGACGGCGGCGAGGCGAGGCAAGGACCGTGGTGGCGCTTCACGCAACTACGGCGAGCGATTCCGGCGAACCTACGGCGGCTAGAGCTCGGCGGGTTAGGGCAAGAAGTGCGCGGGGTCACGGCGGTCCTCGGGGTACGATCCGGGCATTAAATAGCCCCGGGAGGCGTGCTCAGGGCGGAGCCCTAATCGGTCACGGGCGCACTCGGCGGCGGAGTCCGGCTTCGATTACGGAAGACGACGAATCGTGGCCGCCCACGTGTCGCGATCAAGCGGCCACGATCGCCGCAGCGCGATCGGGTCGGTCCGAACTCGCGGCTTCGGTCGAGAAGTCGGGCGGATCTCGGCCGTTGGATCTTGATCCAACGGTTGGGATCGATTAGGGTTAGGAGTGGGTTCGGTCGAGTCAAGTAACTCGGTCGGACTCGAGTCCGACTTCGATCGGATGAACATGACTTGACCCGAGTTGGATTTTCCAGCGATTTAATATTTAAAATAATTCCCGATAATTCATTTAATTCATTAAAAATAGCAAATGACTCGAAAAATTCGGAAAAATTCGAAAATATTTTGGATTATTTTGGACTCAAATAAAATATTTCCAACAAAAATTTATTTGCAAAATTAAATTCTTTAATTATTTCAAAATGGAATAAATTCAAATAAATTCCAAATAAATCCAAATAAATTCCAGAAAATTCCAAAAATTCACCAAAGTGCCAAATCACACATGATTTTAAGAAAAGCAAAATTTTGGGATGTTACATTTTACGTCGGAGCTAGGCGAAGGGCGTCCGTCCCAAGTTCTCATTCTGACGAGATTATCTGTGGGAGGAGTGGCCGCTGTCTATCCCACGTATACGCCCCGTCCGCAGGTGTTGGACCTGGAGGGGGTGAGCGAACGCGTGTTTACCAAGTTGGTTTGAAACACCGTGCTCGTGGAGCTAAGTAACGGGTAATCCGAGTGGGACCTGGGGATCCCTCCCAAGGGGGACCTCTCCTAGCGGATGATCCCAGTGTGGGAATCTGGCCCGCTGGGGGCGACCCATAAGAAACCTTTCTTTACTCGATCCCATTCCGCACCCTGGATCGTCCGTCGACCCGGAGCGCAGCTGGCTGCCACCCATCGATGGGTTCCGCGGGAGAGCATGAAGTATGGTCTCGGACATGAGTTAAGGTGATTGGGTCATCCGCCGACCCAACTAGAGGCCTGCTGGGGCGGCCCTGAATCCGCTTGGCGGATCGGGCCTTAGGAACCCACAACGTTAGACTGGGCGACAGGCGTAAGCTATTGAGCCTTTCGCCGTTTTGAGGCCGCAGCGGCCCGGTGGGCTTTTCATACCTATCAAGGGGCAGTTGCCCTGGCCTGGAAGTGGAAACCGAGGGGTCGTGGGGCGCGCCGCTCGAAGCGGTGCGCTTGCGCCTCCTGCTGTCCTGTCAGGATTTAATACGTAGTGGGAATTGGAAATCGTAGCGTCATACCAGCACCCCGGTATTGGCAGTCGAAGGGACGGGACGAGAGACAGTTCGCCTGAGGTGGTGCTCATTTGTCTGATGCCCATTCGGCTGGCGCCTATAAAGTCGGCGTGGAGGGCACCAGGGTGAGTACTTGCCTCCGCCTTCCTCGTCTTTCTGCCTTTGCCTGTTAAGAGAGGGAGAGAGAAAAGGAACAATAGTAGAAGGTTTTTTCTCCCTCCCATTTCTCTCACCATCCTGTTAGCCCCATCTTTGGAGATGTCGTGGCCAGAGTGCTCCATCTTGCCCCCGCGCGCGCTTGGGCTAGAGAAGAAGGGGTTCCTTCCTCCGCGAAACATCTTGAGGTGGAGGGTACCAACGGGGACCGCGGTGCCCTCGCGGGGTGATAACGAGATTGTCATGCCTGCCTCATTCTATGAGCGCGGGTTCGGGCTCCTGCTTCATCCGTTCGTCCGGGGGCTGATGCATCACTACAAGGCGGAAGTTCATCACCTTAACCCCAACGGCATGCTTCACATCGCAGTCTTCGTCACGCTGTGTGAGGCGTTCTTGGGGATCGAACCCCACTGGGCGATCCGGAGGCACTTCTTCCAGGTGCGGCTAAGGAAGGACAAGGGGACAGACACCTCGGTGCCCGTCGACGGGGTGGCCTTCCAGCTACGTGACAGCCGCGGGGTGGACTACATCGAAGTGAAGCTGCCGTCATCGAACCGCGAGTGGCATTCCGAGTGGTTCTACGTCTGGAACCTGGGGGGCAGCGCCCTCGGTCTTCAGTGGCCGACTTCTAGAGGCGAGACCCGAGTGGACTTGGGGCGCTGACCGGAGGGAGAGGAACAGGGTGGACGTGATCTTGATCAAATCAGGGTCCAGAAGCAGCGGGGCCTGATTGGCGATGTCGTCGTGCGCGCGTTCATGAGGATGCACATCTAGCCCCTCATGGATCGGGTGTGCCCCATGTTCCAGTACACGAGGGCGTCCGACCCTATGAGGATGACGAAGCTGGAGCTCCCCGCAACAGAGGTCGAGGTGAGGGTGTTCGCCGTCACGGGCGGGAGCGCCACCGAGGCGGTGGGCGGCTACCCTGAGCCGTTCTGGGTGCACCATCCCCCGAATCTGGTAATCCGAGTGACTCTTGTTGCTTTCCTCTTCCCTTTGCCCTTAATACTTCGTCAGACTAGTGCCTCCACGTTCTTCAGGGGCTCGACGGGATGGTCTCCCTGGCATTGCTGCCGGGGGAGAAGGAGCTGAGGGCCATGGCCCGAGCAGGGCCCTCGCAGCGCGACTCCAACCGCAGGAGGCGGAAGTGTGATACTACGGAATGACGGTATGAGTCATCTTCGATATTCCGCAATTCGGTATGTCTTGCGTATCGTGTTTTTGGCCCTTTCTGGGAGTTTAGGCCCTTTCCGGGGGAGATTGGGCCTTCCCAGGGGAGTTTGGGCCTTAGGGGGAATTAGTTTGGGCTTTGGGGACTTGTGTGGGCCGAAGGTGGGGGACCTTTGGCCCGTGTGGAGGTGGATTTGGGGGCAGCAGGGCTGCTGCCCCTGCGCCAGCCCTTGGTGAGTCCCCCACTCCCTCTCAACCCTAGCCCCCTCCCCCTAGCCCCCTCATTGCACCTCCACCTCTCCCCCTTGCTCCTCCAACTCCCCACCTTCCCTAGCCGGCCCTAGGAGAGATCCATCTCCCCCCCTTGCTGACACACCCCTC
This sequence comes from Rhipidocladum racemiflorum, assembly GCA_036346355.1. Lineage (NCBI taxonomy): Eukaryota > Viridiplantae > Streptophyta > Magnoliopsida > Poales > Poaceae > Rhipidocladum > Rhipidocladum racemiflorum. Next base: position 32,721,382 of record CM070571.1, read on the forward strand.
CATTCCATTGTCCTCATAGTTAGGAAGCTCCACGACGTGAGGATCCGGCGGATTTGGCGTGAGGAAGGAGATCAGGAGACCGGGAGGAGAGGATTTCGTCGTTCGAACCGTTCTTCGAGGGAGGTAAGAATTGGTAGATCCTTTGGTAGCCTTTTGATGATGGTTAGAAGGGGGATTTCATGCCTTAGATCCATGTTTAGGTGCTGTTCCTAGATGAGAATAGGAAATTTGCAATGTTGTCCCACGTTCTGTCCTCGGGCAAATTTGCACCTCGAACTAGAGCTTGAGTTTTGGCAATTTTAGAAGCGTTGTCTGATCGTCCGGCTGTTGCGTAAGTTGTAGATAATTTCATTACCTTTCAGTGGACACTAATAATGTGAATTTCCCATCAGCCGTTTAAAAGTTATGGCTGTTTTACCGAACGTTGCCAAATCTGTGACGTGATTGGGATAGATCGTGTTCATATGTAGATTAGACAACTTTAGAGGCCAATTCAGTCTTCGCGAATACTTAGAAAAAGCTAGGAAATTTCCTAAGCTTCGAGAAAATATATTCGTTTGCTTGATTTGGAGTCTTAGAACTCAAGTTATGCTAGTTGGAAGCCCGCTGTCCCGACGGGACGGATTCTCTGTTTTCTGGTTTTAGGAGTAGTTTGCGAAGTTAGGGTAGATTTTCGTTCTTGTACTGTTTTGTGGGAAAGTTTTGAGTGTGTTGAACCTATGTGCAGGTGGTGTGACCCTGGGAGTGCCCTCGACCTCTCGCCACTCCGTCGCTCACGGTTGAAGGCTAGTGTATTGGGATGGTTGTGTCCATGTGCTATGTTGAATTGCCGTGTTTGATTCTTGCATGTTATATGATGGATAGATGTTGAATTGCCATGTTTGATTCTTGCATGTTATAAGATGGATAGATGTTGGATTGTCATGTTTGACTTGGGCAAGCGATATGATGATTATGAATGATTAAATGGCTATGCAGTTGTTAAATTGAGTATGTATGCAAGCGTATCCACTAGTATGACTGATAGGATGTCGATTTCTTGTTAACCTTTACAATTATGTTTATGTTAATTGTAATGGTAAATTGTGAGTATGTCGTGACGATGAAAATGATATTGTGAATGTGTTTTATGTTCATGATTGGTGGAGAGGTGCATGTTGGAAAATAGTACATTGTGTGATTTATTCATGTTAAATTTGCATATGTGCATTCATAATGGAAGAGGCGACCCATTCTGATGCAGGCCTCTGTGTTCACACGTAGTGAACACGAAAGACCTACCTCGTAGTCCCATCCACGGTTGTGTATGGGAGCGAATCAGTAAGAGTAGGCACCTTCCATCTACGGGATGGAAGGGGAAAGAGGGTGCACACCGACGGGTGTGCACTCGGCAATACCAGTATGTGCTAAACAAAGAGACATGGTGCATTGCATTGCATGAATGAGAATGTGAATGAGGAAGCATATGAGAATGTGAATGAGAAAGCATATGAAAATGTGAATGAGAAAGTATATGAGATTGTGAACAAAGAAGTCTTCAAGAATTATTTGCAATGATTGGTGATCGGTATGACGTATAAATGTGAATTGTTATTATTTTGTTCCATTGCAATACACTTTGCTGAGTGATGAACTCACTTGTTGTTTAATGTTTTTTTTAGGTACATTGAATGCGGCTTATGGGAAAGGGAGTTAGATACACGCCTTCACTTGGCATCACTCGAATAGGCAATTCATACCGTTCTTTAGTTGTGATGGTTTACTTTAATAATCTAAACTTGGATTATGTCGTATTGTTGGCTTTGATTAATTGTTCACCCCTATTGGTTCATGGGATGCTTAAGTTTATACTCTTGGCTTGAACTGTTGTTGAATACCTATTTTAGATGCCCTCTATAATGTTATCGTGTTATACTGATGTTGTTGTTGCTTCAAATCATGGAAAAACAAAGGTTATGCTGCCGAATTTTCCTTTAAGTTACTAGCGTAGTTGCTGTAATTTAATGTTAACTATGGGATTTGGTCGTTGCTAGTATCGTTTGTGGTGACATTCGCGGCATACTAGGTGCTGGGGTGTTACAGTTGGTATCAGAGCGGGCTTTAGGTCCGTGGAATGTGAATGTAGCAAATTACTCTAGAGTAAACTAAAATGTTCACTTGGAAAAGTAGAAACATGGCATAAGTCTACTTGTTAAAATTTGGCCTTAGGGCAATAACTTTAAAATCTAAAATAGTTTGGTTAACTAATTTAAAACTTTACACACTCTGATGCACAGTAGGAAGGGTATGGGTATCGTTGCTACCCGCTTAAATATTGTATCTAAGCTTTGATGTTGAATGCTACTTTTGATGATGTATGATGCTATATTTATGAAAGATCTGATTGAGTTGATATATTTATGATAAAGTGAGGTTGTGGTGCCGAAGGGTTTCGGACACCTTCTTTTGTTCGTAGTAAAGTTGTGTGGAGTATCGGTGTGGCTGGTGAGAGCCATCACCGAAGGACTATTAACCTCCCGCGGGGAGAGTGCTTATCCTTTCTGTCGTAGATCGAGTAGTTGGTTGGAGTCAAATGGAAGAGTTGATAGTGGATCCTTTTGGATCTCTTTTACCATTCTGACCGTCGGTTTGGTTGGTTTCCTTGGTCTTAGTTGGTTGGAATCAAAGGAAAAGTGTTTGGTATTGAGTTTTCGCTGATTTGTTCTTTTTGCGGTTGTTTGGTTTTGTCTTCTTTGGTTGAAGACAAAGAAGAAGAGTCTAGTGTTGCGCCTCTTTTGGTCACCTTTCCAGCTTTGATGCCTGGTGTTGTTGGTTGTTTTACGGAGAAAGCTTTCAATTTATTCTTATGGTTGTCTTTCTCCGAGGTTAAAAGAGTTATTGTGGTGTTGTGCCAGACCTGGTTGCCAGGGCCGAAGTTCTGTGACTTTGTAAGAGTAAGTGGTGTTTGATCTCATCGTTTGACTTGTTTGGGAGATCATCTTTGAAAATCCATTTGTTTCATGAAAGTTTGGAGTTTGGTGTTAAGGCTTTATTTGAAAAGGATTTGGTAGATCGCTTGGTTTTCCCTCTTGCATCCATCTTCCTTCGTGGAAGCTGTTGATGTCGAGATTTATGGAGTAGTTGCGTGTCGGCATTTGGAAATTTAAGAGTTGACTTCTCTTGTGTTTTTGATTAGGTTCTCTGGAAAGAAAGCTAATTCTTGGAATTGTTTAAGCTTAAGAGTTGTGGTTTCCTTGAAGGTTGGGTGTGTGACCCACAAGGGTGTTCAAGACGTTAAGTCGGTGATGGGTAGTTGGGACATTGAGATGGAGTAAAATTATTATTTCAGTTAAAGTGAAGTTGTTGGTTGTTTAAAGACAACCTAATTGATTGTGTCGATAGATAAAGATTAATCGAGATGTTAAGTGATCCAAAGTGAAGGACGATTAGTGATTTATGCAAAGTGTTTTGAGTTATGAGAGTTATTAGAGATTCGGGATTAGTAAGTATTGATTCCGGTTGAGAAGGTCTAGAATTTTTCTGAGTGACAAATTAGTATAGCAAGGTTATGGTGTAAAGCACCGGAGTAGGATGGTGTAAAGACTTGAGGATTGTTGAGCTAAGTTGTTTAGGGGTCGATTAATCTATGAATCGGCAAAATGACTTAATTGATGTGTAAACAAAGAATAGGGATAAGGAATGATTGTAGGAAAGGTTGAAATTATTCTTGACAGATGTCTGTCTGGGATCCGTAGTTATGAAAGATGTCTAGTGGAGATCGTATTGAGTGGTTAGAATTATTTATTGGTTGATGAACTAGGGATATTAAGTAAGTAACTTAGGGGTTGTGCGAAAGGCATTGGTTGTTTTTGCCAAATTAAGAGATGAAGAGATGTGTTTTAAGCTCTGGATAGACAGTTGTATTAATGATGAGTCATATTGGTTGGTAGACCAAAATAAAAGTTGATATGAGTCTTATGTTGAGTTAACTGGTAAGTTAATTGTGCCGAAGTTGTGAGAACGTGGTTCTCCTTGTTGATTGTCATAAGATAGACTTGGTTTAGAGTTTATGATAACATGATTGATGGTGGTTATGTGAATAGTGCCAATCTTTGTTTTTGGCTAAGCTGTTTAGCTTACGTGTTGATTGTGGGGATTTATACCCAAGAGTATATGAGTGGATCGCGCCCTTTCGCGTGCAACCTGAATTATCTTTGGAAACGGTATTTAAAGGAAGCAAATAAACCTAACGGGTTGTGTTGGAAGTTCTTGAGTTGAAAACTCTTGTAACTCTATCTTGACTAGAGTTTGGTTTAATTGAAAAAGTGTGCGGTGTTTTGCGAGTGTTTAAAAAAAAGAAGGTGAACCTATGATTGTTTCATAAGTGCTTTGTGGTTGTTCAGGAGATGTTTTGCCTCAGTAAGGGCTTGGTGTTTGCCTTTGTGAAAATGAGTTGCCTAAATAAAAGAGTTGTTGAGCCAGTCGGTGAGAAAGTCATATAGGGATATATGACTAATCCGGAGTCCTCTTGAGAAGTTTGCATTCATGTCTTGAATCGAGATTTCCATTGCTCTCTAGCATGAAAAGAAAGAGTGAATAATTTCTGGCATTTGTCTATGCTGTAAGAGAATGGAGTTTCCTTTTATCTTTGAGAGTTATTGTGGCGGTTGTGAATTCTTTTGTGTGATTTGAGAATCAATTTTCTCTTCCAAAATTTTGATTTTGCTTAAATGAGAGGTTTGGCTTTGGTGAAAGCGAGTTGAGTTGTCCTCGATTGTTGAGAACATCTGTCGAAGATTTGTGTGGAGTCTCTCTTTTGTTGGAGTGCTCCCTGATGCGAGTTGTATCGCATTGATTTGAGATTTGAGTTTTCCTTTGCGGCTTGACTTAGGAAGAGAAGGAAAGTGATATTTGGATGTTGTCGAATTCTTTCCAAAGTGGTTTGTAACGCTTTGGGTTCCAGTGGATGAATGTGGTTCTTCCAGCTAAAGAGATTTGCTAAGTTGTTGGCATTCTAGTTTGAGATAAGTATAGGAATGTTTATGGAATTGTTGAGTATAATAGAGGATTATATTCGTGGGCTTGGTTTATTTGAGTGAGAGTATGTGAGGGCGAAACCCTCTTAGGAAAAGAACCAGTTGTGGTTTGGTAAGAAATTCCATCCCTAGCTTATGCTAGATGTAGAACTTTGGTCATGCTTTAAAAACAATGGTTATGATGGAGATTGTTGATGTCTTGGTTCAAATTGTGTTGAGTATCGGTTGGTGGTAAACTGGTAATAAAGGTTATGGAAATTGTGATGTAAAGTGTTCTGTCATGAACATTGTCTTAGCTAGTTGTCTATGGGTATGGGATGTGCTTGGGAGAGGATGGAATGAAATTATAGCATGGTTGCGAATCGAAAAGGCAGATGTGCCTTAGTGAGTTTTTCTTTCGGTGGCATTTCACGGGATTGGTCCGCCCGGTTTAAAGGGGCGACCAATTGCAAGAGTTGAGAACCAGTGTTTTCTTGAATCGTGGTTGGTGTTCGGTGGTATAGAGGTTGTCAGAAGAGGTGTGACTCGATTTAGTGTAATGAAAGGTGGAATCGTGAGAGGTTGCATTTAGTTGAGCTAAGTCAAGTCACTCTTGTCAATAGTTGGATTTGGAGTGTTGGTTTATCGTTGCTGCTGTTTGAGTCTTTGCATGGGTGTTTTGAGTTGCAAAGAAGTTAAGTCCCTTGTGGACTTTGTTTTAGAATTGGCGTGCTTCGGATTCGGGGTCAAATCCTATTAAGGGGGAGAGAATGTGACACTACGGAATGATGTTATGAGTTATTTTCGATATTCAGCAATTTGGTATGTCTTGTGTACCGTGTTTTTGGCCCTTTCTGGGAGTTTAGGCCCTTTCCGGGGGAGTTTGGGCCTTCCCGGGGGAGTTTGGGCCTTGGGGGGAATTAGTTTGGGCTTTGGGGACTTGTGTGGGTCGAAAGTGGGGGACCTTTGGCCCGTGTGGAGGTGGATTTGGGGGCAGCAGGGCTGCTGCCCCTGCGCCAGCCCTTGGTGCGCCCCCCTCACTTCCTCTCAACCCTAGCCGCCTCCCCCTAGCCCCCTCATTGCGCCTCCACCTCTCCCCCTTGCTCCTCCACCTCCCCACCTTCCCTAGCCGGAACTAGGAGAGATCCATATCCCCCACCTTGCTGCCACACCCCTCCATTCCATTGCCCTCACCATTGGGAAGCTCCGCGACGAGAGGATTCGACGGATTTGGCGCGAGGAAGGAGATCGAGGGACCGGAGGAGAGGATTTCGTCGTTCGAACGGTTCTTCAAGGGAGGTAAGAATTGGTAGATCCTTTAGTAGGGTTTTCATGATGGTTAGAAGGGGGATTTCATGCCTTAGATCCATGTTTAGGTGCTGTTCCTAGATGAGAATAGGAAATTTGCAATGTTGTCCCACGTTCTGCCCTCGGGCAGATTTGCACCTCGAACTAGGGCTTGAGTTTTGGAAATTTTAAATGCGTTGTCTGATCGGACGGCTGTTGCAGAAGTTGTAGATAATTTCATTACCTTTCATTGGAACCAATAACATGAATTTCCGATCAGCCGTTTAAGAGTTATGGTTGTTTTACCGAACATTGCCAAATCTGTGACGTGATTGGGACAAATCGTGTTCATATGTAGATTAGACAACTTTAGAGGCCAATTCAGTCTTCACGAATACTTAGAAAAAGCTACAAAATTTCCTAAGCTTTGAGAAAATGTACTCATTTGCTCGATTTGGAGTCTTAGAACTCAAGTTATGCTAGTTGGAAGCCCACTGTCCCGACGGGATGGATTCTCTGTTTTCGGGTTTTAGGAGTAGTTTGCGAAGTTGGGGTAGATGTTTGTTCTTGTACTATTTTGTGGCAAGTTTTGAGTGTATTGGGATGGTTGTGTCCATGTGCTATGTTGAATTGTCATGTTTGATTCTTGCATGTTATAAGATGGATAGATGTTGGATTGTCATGTTTGACTTTGGCAAGCGATATGATGATTATGAATGATTAAATGGCTATGCAGTTGTTAAATTGAGTATGTATGCAAGCGTATCCACTAGTATGACTGATAGGATGTCGATTTCTTGTTAACCTTTACAATTATGCTTATGTTAATTGTAATGGTAAATTGTGAGTATGTCGTGACGATGAAAATGATATTGTGAATGTGTTTTATGTTCATGATTGGTGGAGAGGTGCATTTTGGAAAATAGTGCATTGTGTGATTTATTCATGTTTAATTTGCATATGTGCATTCATAATGGAAGAGGCGACCCATTCTGATGCGGGCCTCTGTGTTCACACGTAGTGAACACGAAAGACCTACCTCGTAGTCCCATCCACAGTTGTGTATGGGAGCAAGTCAGTAAGAGTAGGCACCTTCAATCTACGGGATGGAAGGGGAAAGAGGGTGCACACCGACGGGTGTGCACTCGGCAATACCACAATGTGCTAAACAAAGAGACATGGTGCATTGCATTGCATGAATGAGAATGCGAATGAGGAAGCATATGAGAATGTGAATGAGAAAGCATATGAAAATGTGAATGAGAAAGTATATGAGATTGTGAACAAAGAAGTCTTCAAAAATTATTTGCCATGATTGGTGATCGGTATGACGTATAAATGTGAATTGTTATTGTTGTTCCATTGCAATACACTTTGCTGAGTGATGAACTCACTTGTTGTTTAATGTTTTTTTAGGTACATTGAATGCGGCTTATGGGAAAGGGAGTTAGATACACGCCTTCACTTGGCATCACTCGAACAGACAATTCATAATGTTCTTTAGTTGTGATGGTTTACTTTACTAATCTAGACTTGGATTATGTCGTATTGTTGGCTTTGATTAATTGTTGACCCCTATTGGTTCATGAGACGCTTAAGTTTATAATCTTGGCTTGAACTGTTGTTGAATACCTGTTTTAGATGCCCTCTATCATGCTATTGTGTTATGCTAATATTGTTGTTGCTTCAAATCATGGAAAAACAAAGGTTATGTTGCCGAATTTTCCTTTAAGTTACTAGCGTAGTTGCTGTAATTTAATGTTAACTATGGGATTTGGTCGTTGCTAGTATCGTTTTTGGTGACATTCACGGCATACTAGGTGCTCGGGTGTTACATGAACTAGGAGAGGAGGAGGAAGAGGAGGGCAGAGAAGAGGCAAGAGCGTGCAGCGAGAGCTACGCGTGGCGAAGAGGTCACCGACTCTACCGCCGTCGAGTGGAGCGACCTGGGTTCGACCTCTAGTGAGAGTAGTAAGGACAGCGGGGGCGACCCGTATGGTGCCTTTGACCCCGAGCCGGTGGCCGGTGTTGGCCCGGGCTAGGGCGCCGGTGCGAGTGCCGCCGTTGTCGCATCCCAGGCGGAGACGCCCCCGGCGGTCGTGCCGCTGGGGAAGCGGAGGGCCGACTCGCCTCTGCGAGGGGGGTCGGCAAAGAGGGTGCAGTCGCCGCGCACCCGTTCGTCGCGGTAAGTGCTTCCACTTTCGAGTTATACTATATTAGTGTCGCTCTAGTAGTTCCCGATCGACTGCTTCGCGCAGGACCTACACGGGAGTGGCAGTGGCGACGGTGGCGCATCCGGTAGCTGCCCTGGCAGCGCCGGTGCCATCCTTGCCACCGGTGGGGATCGAGGGGCCGTCGGTTGAGCCAGAGCGACTGACGGAGACGGCGACGCCGGTGAATATCAGGGCACCGCAGGCGGTGTTAGGGCCACCAGCGGGGCTACCGGCGGAGGTGACAGGCGGCGAGGAGCTGCTGGAGGACCCGGAGCGCGAAGAACCCCCGACGGCCCTTGTCGAGTTAAGAGCTAGGCAAGAGGCAGAGGGAGGTGAGGAACAGCTCCCGCCGCCGTCGCCAGGGGCACCACCGGCTTATGCGTTCGGGTGTCCGAGGTGATCTCGTCGGCACCCGGGGTTCGCCAGTGGGGGCGGCTCCTCCGTCGGAGGCACCAAGCGGCCCGTCTAAAGCGCAAGTCGCCGGGACAGCCCCAGGGGAGTGCGCCCGGCCTCCTCTGCCCACGCTAATCTGGCCGGGTGCCGATCCATCTGGGAGGCCGTCCCTGGTTCAGGACAACACGGCGGAGCGCGAGGAGTGGGAGGATCTTCTGGAGGGCGTGCGGCTGGCCGAGGCTGAGATGAACTGGATTCGGACGGGCCTGGACATCGTCCTCGCGTCTTCCGGCAGGGTGCTGGGCGCCATTGCCGGGAGGGTTCACCCGATCGGCGCGGTAAGTGAAACGAACCTCGCTTTTGCAATTTTGGTGGCGAGCTTACGGTACGCTGATGGGGTGTTTGTATTTCGCAGCGCTTGCGGACCCGATCGGAGGGCAAGTCCGAGTTCCTCCGGCGTTTGCACGGCTGGAGGATGACCGTCGAGGAGGAGTGCGACCGCCTGCGGCCCCAGCTGCACGATGCTCGGGAGGCCCTGGTCAGCGAGCGGGCAGAAGCGGAGAAGACCCGTGGGGAGCTGGGTCAGCTTGCGCAGGTCTTAGTCGGCATGCGCCTGGTGAACCAGTCCCTGAGGGCGGAGGCGTCCAATCTCCAGTCTGATTTGGAGGAGGCCAATGGCGCCAAGGACTCGGCCCGAGGGGAGGCCGAGCGACTGCGCACCGAGCGGGACACCGCCCGGGAGGAGCTGGCCTCGGCGAGGAAGCTCGTCGAGGCCGCTGAACGTGAGCGAGAAGCCCGGGCGAAGGCCGAGGAGGATCTCCGCGCTCTGCAGTCTTCCACAGCTGGTAAGTGGTCCACCCCTTTGGTCGGCCTCGCGATCGCGGTCCGGCGAGGGCGTTCTTCTGATATCTTCTCGATCCGTAGAGTTGCAGAAGAATCTCAGCGACGCCGCGGTGGCGCGGAAGCTGGCGGTGGACGAGCGCGACCAAGCGGTCACGTCGCGAGAACACGAGGCTGCCATGCGCTGCATCCAGAGATACACCTATTTTCTACGTACCTCCAAAGCCAGGCTGCATGGAGAATCTTGCATCCAGAGAGCCAGGTTCAAAACTAGATGCAGGCAACCAAACACAAGAAAAAAGTAACATTCTGCACCTGTGGATGCAAATCTCTGTGCATGCAGGCAACCAAACAGCCCCAAAATTTCTTTAAAAAAAAGTGAAAATTAAGGAAAAATACTATATAAAACTTTTTTGGTGGAAAAATAAAAATAGAAAAGCTAATTCTATTTTAAAATAAAAATACTGTGGCTTAGACATCGTAGAACTGTACGGGCTATTTGGTTGCTGTATCTCCTCGTTTGGCCCGTACGAGATCATCCTGGTTGGTTGGAGACAGGTGAAGCTGATACATTTAGACGTTGTTTGGTTGTCTACATGAGCTAAGCCTGGCTATGAAATGGATGATATTTGGTTGGTTACATGAGCTGAACCTACTAACACAGAATGCATGCATCACTGTAACAACTTGCACGACTCAAGCCTGGCCATGTGGATACGCTCAAAATTCTAGTTCCCCGTGGGACTGGCTGGGAGGGAAAATTACACGACTCTACTAGGCTAGGATTGACATCCAAGCAACCAAACAACAGAACTTTATATCCACACATGTAAAACTCAATGCATACAAGCAACCAAACAGCCTCGTAGTGCCCATACACAACTGTCACCAACCGACCCTTCCCTCTGTGCCTCTCAAGAATAATAGTATGTATAGATTTGTACCTCTCAAGAATATTGGTATGCACAGATCTGTACGTTCGAGCCCCTTGGAATATCGATTAGCCGGCCAACGAGTCAAGTGGCCGATGAAACATGTGGCTCGTGCTGCGCGCGCGTGCTAGCTGGCCGTAGCGGCTGCAGGTGAGACGTCCCACGTCGCCGAAATGGACTTCCTGTAGCATCATGTAGCGTTTCAAATTTTGTTTTAGAGTCTTATCTCAGCACCTTCTACAATCCAAAATTTCTGTAAGATCTCGTTATTTTGAACGAAATTTAAAAAGCAAAATTCAAATCTGGTTCTTTTTTGATCGAGATTTGCTGAGATCTCGGTGATTTTCAACCAAACGAAAATTGGTCCAAAAATCATCAAAAAAATTTAGAATTTTCGTCCGACATGAAAAACGACGTGAAGAATCCAATCCGGTCAAACTCCGATCAAATTTTTCTCAAATATACCGAGATTTGATGTTACTGTAACACTTTAATTTTTTTTAGAATTTTCTTTTTTTTGCCGAGATTATAAAACTCAACAGGATCCGAGATCCAAGATTTCAAGAAATTTTGATGAAATTTCATTCGCTGGCATCATCTGCTTACACCGTAGTTACAAATAATACAATTAATGTTTTGGTGTCTGTGTCCGTTAAATCTCCATTCGAATCAAGGCCGTACCGTGACTGTCATCTTATGGCGCTAACGCATATCTGATTTGGACTTTTTTTAAAAAAATAATATATTTATAAAGTAATTTTGCAAAAATAATACGTTAAAAAGAAAAATTACAAAAATACACATCTATCGCCATTTGAAATGGTGACTCTGATGCTATTCCAAATGACGATAGATATCTTTTTTTTGTTGCAGATTAAATTTGACCGACAGATTATTTTACTGTGGATTCATTTAGTCGATAAGATTGAGGTCTCTGTCACCATTTAAATTGATGATAGACCTGTTGTCTTTTCAAATGACGATAGAGGTGTACTTTTGTAATTTTTCTTTTCGACGTATTATTTTTGCAAAATTATTTTAAAAATATATTATTTAAAAAATTTCTATCTGATTTCATATATAATGTTATAGATGGTGATTATCTATAATACATCTCTATATCTATAGATAGAATTAGAGATAAATTATAGAATACTCTATCCGTTCCTAAATAGATGATATTTTAGGATTTTACATTTCAACCAAGGCATGTAGAAATGACCATATCACTCTCTTTCATTAGCTCACTTATTGCTTTTAGATGGTGTGTGTTACTCTATCCACAGTAATAAATATCATTGGCAATCATGAACGATAGGGATATGAAAAGGAAAAAAAAATTAAAATTGTAGAATGACATGTATTTAGGAACAAAATTCAAAATCTAGAATGACACACTACTACAGATATGGCCTTCCATGCCGGCTCATCAGTACCGGTTATGCATGAACCAGGACTGTTAATTACATCAGTCTCGGTTCAACGGTCTACTGGTCCGGGGGGCACCTCAGTACCGGTTTAACATACCAACCAGTACTAATGGTCTAACATCAGTACCGGTTCGTTACACCACCCGGTACTAAGCATCCCTCGACCCAGCAGGCTGCTTAGTACCGGTTGGTTTAACCAACCGGTACTGATGATCCCACATCAGCACCGGTTGGTGTATTAAACCGGTATTAACACAGTCGACTCTTCGTCTCCCACGTGCACCCTCTCGATCCCGCCCGGTGCTCCTTTTCGATGACAACTCTTCGTGTTCATCAGAATTGAAGTACTTCGTCTTTTCGTCTTCCGATCCTGGCCACCTATAAAACCATCAGAGTGAGGGAGACATATGAGAGAGACGAGTGAGACAGATAGTTAACCCAATTAAAATGGCAGCTCCTTCTCCTTCTTTTCCCTCCTATGGCACTCCATCACCACCCCAGAGGAGGAGGAGGAGGGGCAGGAGGAGGAGGAAGATGAGATGAGGATGATGATGATGATGATGATGATGATGATGAGGCCAAGATCCGCTGGGGGAGCTCATCGTCGGAGGAGGATGACGACGAAGACGCCATCGACGACGACGATAGTACCCCCTGGCAGCGACGATGACAACGACGACAGCCCCCCCGGCAGCGACGACGAGTGGTGGTATCCGTGATCGCGCCACCCGCCACCTACCACTATATATGTATATTATATATATACATATTGTAATTAAAATGTTGTTTTATGTTATTAACTATTGTAATTAATATAATGTTTTATGTTCTACATCTAATATTTTACCTTCTATTTTCGTTTCTTTAGTAGGTTTAGATTGTCTAGAACCGACGGAGGAGTGAAAAATATATTGCGATCTATTTCAATAAAATCATCGTGCAATAAATTCAAAAAATTATGAAACGTTCAAAAAAACTTATGCCACAATGAGAGAAAATCGTTCAAAAAAATCGGTTTCGAGAAACATTCAACTCAATAGTGAAAATCGGGAGAAAATCGATCAAAATCAAAAGAAAATCGGATTTTCTTCTTCAAAATTTTGGATTTCAAAACCATGCGATATCTAGAGGTTCAACGGTTACTAGTATTGGGGGGCACATAAATACCGGTTAACAATACCAACCGGTACTGATGCTCTACCATCAGTACCAATTGGTTACACTGACCGGTACTAATCAGCGTAGGTACATCCGTACCGATCGGTGTAACTAACCGGTACTAATATTAGAGCATCAGTCCCGGTTGGTAATATCAACCGGTACTGAAGCCCCATAAGCAGTTGCCCTCGGGGACATCAGTACCGGTTGTTCTCGTAAACCGGTACTAAGTAGCCTTATTTGAATCCCCTCTCCCTCGTCTCCTCCCCGCACTATGCCCAATCAAGAACGCTGCTCGATCAAGAACAGTGCATCGTCGGAGCTTCAAGAAGGGGGAGGTGTTGCCAAAATTTCAAAATTTTGGTCATTTTACTCCAAGCCAAATTAACCAAGGTTAGTAATATCGTTCCTCACTACATTTAGTGTAAAATGGAGCTTCTTCTTTGCTTGAAATGTCAAGAAATTTGATTTTTTTTTCTCATGATCGATGAAAGATTAAGAATGTAGAGATCTAGCTCGATCTTTTCATGTAGGTTGCAATAAATTGTTGTGTAAGTTTGGAATTTGCTTGGATTAGATATAGCTCGCATTGAAGGTGTGGATCTAGCTCAAATTTAAGCTTTGGTTCCATCGATCGATGAAGATTTTTGCATCTAAACTTTGATCTACCAATTCTTACATTTTAGGTGTTGATCTAGCTAAAATTTTGGTTTTGGTTCTATCGATTAGTTTGAATGTGTATGATTTATTATTTTTATTAAGCAAAGAAGAAATAATTCAATTTTTATAACAAGATGAAATTTTATCATGAAAATTGAAAAATTATCGAGGAATTTAAGACATTAGATATATAAAGAATAGTCCTTTTCAAAATATGTAATGAAGTATTGATATTTTAAAAATATTAACTTTTTAATGAAATTTCACCTAAAATTAAAATTATCCACCTAAATTTTTTAAATAAATTTAATATTGGTTTAATATAAATTTTGGGAAATGTTCAAAAATTCATTATTGGAAAATGAGCTAACAGCTTCCATGATGTAACATAATGTAGTTGGACCGGCGATGGATGTACATGGACCGACGCTCTCCCGAGTTCTTGCAGGGTTTGCAAGCTTTTCTTCGTGCGACCGATGCATACATGAAGTTAGGCTACATATATTGTCCATGCATAGACTGTAATAATGAGAAGGAGTGGCCAAAATCTAACCACCTTCACTTCCATTTGCTCTCAAGAGGTTTCATGCCAAACTATACCTGTTGGACCAAGCACGGTGAAGAAGAGACTTTATGGGAAGATGGTGAATAAGAAGAAGAGGGGGACAACAATATGCCGGATGCTGTCTAACACGGTTCGTTCGAAGAAACATTGGGGGAGTTTAGCAATGATGACCTAGACTAGATGCTGCTTGATGGAGAGGGAGAATACACCGATGAAAGATATTACAAAAAGTTCTAGCGCTTGTGGGAGGACCACGGAACACTACTGTACCCAAAATGCTGACAGGGCCATAACAAATTGCGTACCACACTAAAACTAATGCAATGGAAGGCGACCAATGGATTGTCTAATAAGGGATTCAACGAGTTGTTATGCCTCGTAAAGAAGTTTCTTCTAGATGGTAACACGCTGCCTAAAACTACGTACGACGCAAAGCAAGTTGTTTGCCCTTTGGGGTTGGAGTTACAGAAGATACATGCATGCTGTAATGATTGTATCCTTTATCGCAATGAGTACGAGGATTTGGAAGCTTGTACGGTGTGCAAAGCTTCACGGTATAAGACCAGACGTGATGACCCAGGTGAGGAAGATGGGCAGTGTAAGAAGAAGAGACCCACCGCTAAGGTGGTATGGTATTTCCCTATAATCCCCTGGTTAAAGCATTTATTTGCGAACAAAGCGCATGCCCAGATGATGCGCTGGCACAAAGAAGATCGTAAGGACGATGGAAGCTAAGGCACCCCGCTGATGGCTCCCAGTGGAGGAAAGTCGATAGAAAGTACCCGGACTTTGCTGAGGATGCGAGGAACATAAGGTTTGGGTTGAGTATGGATGGGATGAACCCGTTCGGCGAGATGAGCAACAGTCACAGCACTTGGCCCGTGACTCTATGTATCTACAACCTTCCTACTTGGTTGTGTATGAAGTGGAAGTACATTATGATGCTGTTGCTTATCCAAGGGCCGAAGCAACCTGGAAATGACATCGATGTGTACCTTAAACCATTAGTTGAAGATCTACTAACACTGTGGTACGATGGTGTACATGTGTGAGATGAGTACAAAAGAGAGCACTTCACCCTACGTGCATTGCTATTCGTAACCATCAATGACTGGCCTGCACTTGGTAACTGTCGGGCTTATCTATCAAAGGATATAAAGTCTACATCCAGTGCTTAGAGGATACGGATAGCAAGTATCTGAAAAACTCGCGAAAGGTCATGTACATGGGCCACCGTAGGTTCCTCCATATGAAGCACCCGTTACGAAGAAAGGGTGAGAATTTCGATGGGACGGAAGAGAAACATAAGAAGCCCCTGCATCATAGTGAAACACTTGTATTTTCTCTGGTAAAGGATCTGAAAGTAGCATTTTGAAAGGGTCCTGGTAGCAAATCTGTCCCGATTGAACAAGCTCATATGAAGCCCATTTGGAAGAAGAAATCAATATTTTAGGCTTACTGTACTGGAAAGACTTAGAGGTCCACCACTCACTAGACTTCATGCATATCATGAAGAATGTCTATGTGAACCTCCTTGGTTTCCTAGATATGTACGGCAAATCAAAAGATACACTTCAAGCACGAATGGACTTACTTCTACTGGGACTCAGGAATGATCTACATCCGGAAAATAGAGCGAAAGGACAACATTACCTCCACCCTGCGAGCTACACTCTGAACAAGGAAGAGAAAAAAACATGATTAAGTTCTTGAGCAGTGTGAAGGTCCCTTCTGGATACTCCTCGAACATAAAGGGACTCATAAACACGAAAGAGAATAAAATCTTACACCTAAAATCCCATGATTGTCACATGTTGATGACACAGCTGCTCCCAGTGGCAGTGAGAGGTATTTTGCCGGACTGGGTACGAGGGACAATCATAAAGTTGTCACAGAAGGGCATCGAGCCGAATAATGTATCTAAGCTACAGGATGATGTAGTTGATAGTCTGGTCAGCCTTTAGATGATCTTCCCTCCGTCCTTCTTTGATATTGTGGTCCATCTCATGGTCCACATTGTCAAAGAGATAGAAATTCTCGGACCCAAGTTCCTACATAGTATGTTCCCATTCGAGAGGTACATGGGTGTCCTAAAGAAGTATGTTTGTAACCGGTCTCGTCCAGAAGGCTGCATTGCACATGGTGTTGGCACAGAGGAGGTGATTGAGTTTTTTGTCGATTACATTGATGATCTGAATCCGATTGGCATCCCTGTATCACGCCATGAGGGGAGGCTATAGGGAAAAGGGACTCTAGGGAGAAAAGAATTCTTTAGCGACGATCTACTTTCATTTAAATGAGTGATTCTAAGTGTTGCCGTGTGTCTAGCTCCCTTTCCCACATGCCAGATTCAAGATACCTAAAAAAACATAAACGAAAGCGTGAGTTCATTACTCAGCAAGGTGTATTGCAATGGTACAAAACAACAACAATTCACATACATACTTTGTGCCATTCACACATCATGAGAAACAACTCATAAACTTTTTCATTATGCTCTCATTTATGCAATGCAATGCAACATGTCTCTTTGCTTAGCACATACCGGTATTGCCGAGTGCACATCCGTCGGTGTGCACCTTCTTTCCCTTCCATCCCGTGGAGGGTGCCTACTCTTACTGACTCGCTCCCATTCATAAATGTGGATGGGACTACGAGGTAGGTCTTTTGTGTTCACTACGTGTGAACACAGAGGCCCGCATCAGAATGGGTTGCCTCTTCCATTATGCATGCACATATGTTATAAACATAAATAAACTTGCATATAAACTTGATTTTAATAATTGCACAACTATCTAACCATTCATATTCATCATATCACTTGCAAGGATCAAACATGGCAACATAACACATGGATAAACTATAACATTGCGAAACAATGTGACCACCTAAGTCACAACCACTACAAATACACTTGCCTTCAACCTCGCGAGACCGAGTGGTGAGAAGTTGGTGGCACTCCCGGGGTCACACCACCTACACATAGGTAATATACACTCAAAACATGCCCTCAAAACAACACAAAACCAATCAACTACATCGACTTCGCAACCCACTCCTAAAAGCCAAAAACAGCACTCTGTCCAAACGGGACAACAGACTTCGAAAGACCAAAACTTGAGTTTAACTACTCCAAATCAAGTAAACGAGTACATTTTCTCTAACCTCAGGAAAATTCCCACCTTTTTCTAAGTATTCGCAAAAACTGATTCGGCTTCTAAGATCCTCTAATCTACAGTTGAACATAGACTGTACCACTCACGTCACAGATTGGACAGCATTCAGTAAAATGACCGTAAATTTTTCATGCGTCGGGCGAAGGTATGGCCATGGGAATCCTTGGGGTTGGTCTAGGTAATGTTCTAAGGGTGTTTATCAAGTTTTTAGATCAATTGGTGGTGCTGGAATTGAGTAGATTAGATGAAATCTAGAAGTTGCCACGTGCTCTGTTTCGGGCAGCATGAGCAGTCGACCTAGGGCTTAGGTTTTCGCCAATTTAGAGTCGAAATCTGGTCGTATGGCTGTTGAAGAAGTTGTAGATAATTTCATTATCTTTCAGTGGATATAAAGAACGTCCAATTCCGCCCAGCCATTTGAAAGTTATGTCTGTTTTACCGAGCATGTTAAAATCTGTGACGTGATTGGAACAGATCACGGTATTTTGTAGATTAAACAACTTTAGAGTCCGAATCAGTCTTTCCCTATACCTAGAAAAAGTTGGGAAATTTCCTAAGCTATGCGAGGATGTACTCGTTTAATTGATTCGGAGTCTTAGAACCTGAGTTATGCCTTTTGGAAGGCTGTTGTCCCGACGGGACAGAACCGCTGTTTTCGGGTTTTGCGAGTAGTTGGCCATGTCGGGGTAGATGAGGGTTTGCGTACTATTTTGTGGTCTTGATTGTGAGTGTGTGGTCCCTATGTGCAGGTGGTGTGACCCCGGGAGGGCCTTCTACTTCTCGACAATCCGTCGCCCGTGGTTGAGGCAAGTGTATTGTAATGGATAGCGGTTTGTAGGTTGCTAGTTGAGACTAGATGAGATTGATTATATGAGATGATCACTTTCCATGCTTTAATGATTGCCATTGATATGATGAGTATGTTTATCATGTTATGATGCCATGTGTTAATGTACAAGTTAATTATGATGTTGGCATATTTGCATACATGGCATGATTACATGGCCCGGGCGGTGAGAAAGTCATAACTAGTCCAGGAAGGTCGGTGAGAAAGTTATGACTAATCTGGAGAGCCAATGAGTAAGTCCTACATCGTGATTCCATTCACCGCGGTGAACGGAAGCGAGGAGTAGGCACCCTCCATCTTCGGGATGGAAGGGGGGAGTGGGTGCACACCGACGGGTGTGTAGAAGGGGGGAGAGGGTGCACACCGACGGGTGTGTACTCAACCATACCGGTATGAGTTTCCAATGAGACATGAGCATAGCATCGCATTGCATACATAATGATGATGATAATGATATGTGATTATGAATGAGATGGTTTACATGATGTGAGATATTATTGCCATGTAATTGTTCTTGTTGTACCATTGCAATATGCTTGCTCAGTTTTGAACTCACGCTTGTGTTTTCTTGTTGTTTTAGGTACCATGAGATCGGCATGCGGGGAAGGGAATTAGTCACACTTCCGCACGTACCTTCACTCAATTGAATCCACAAGTCATTCAATTAGTTTTTGATAATAAACTGCATGTGATGAGTATTGCTTTAAGATTTATCTTTGCTATATGAGAGTCTTATTGTTTGTTTGACTCTTGGAGATATTAAATGCCTGAAAGTAGGCTTATATTGTTGTTAAGTCTTGAATTATTGCTGTTTTAGCTGTCTCTCATATTGCCTTATTGCTATACTGTTGTTGCTCCTTCAAATCATGTTAAAACAAAGGAGATGCTGCCGAAATCTCGGGTTTTAGCATTTACTCCTTTGCTGTAATTTACCTTAATTCATGGTATTTAGATGTTGTTTAGCTCATGTTTGGTAGCATTCAGGCATATTAAATGCCGGGGTGTTACAACAAACCCCCATTAGAATAGTACCTAATCCTTCCCAAGAACACCCCAACAACATACCTCTTCTCGATGAATCGACAAACCGCTCCTTCTCCCGGCCACGAACTCCCTCCAAACGTCGGATCCTCTCGGTTGCGAGGCTTCCCAACGGAGAGGGAGGTGTGGCAGCAATGGAGGGGGAGGAAACCTAGCTAGGACCGGATAGGAGAGGAGAGGGAGGCGCACGGCCAAAGGGGAGGGCGCATGGGTGGAGGAAGGTGGGGGCGGCTAGGGTTGGGAGGGAGAGTGGGGGTGGCTAGGGGAAGGGGTGGGGGTGTCGAAGGCTAGAGTTGAAGGATTTTCCCCCCTCATGGGCCCAAAACCCCCCACTGAAAGCCTAGAATTCAACTCCCCTAGGCCCAAAACCTCCCGAGAAGGCCCAAACCCTCCCGGAATGGCCCAAAACATCTGAAATCACAAAAAATACGACAAAATCTCTTACCAAAATATTACAGACACCTACTATTGTTACATAGAGGAGATCTGGGAGCTTGAGTATAGACCTTTAAAGTCCCACTGTTTCGGTGCCAATGGGCCAAACTGACAGCCGTTGAGATCGACGAGTACGGTATGACAACCGTGGACCTCAAGCAAGTGTCCTATAGGGATGAACCGTTCGTGCTCTCCAATGATGTGATATAGGTATTCTATGTGATGGACATGAACAGCAAACTAAAAAAGCAGAAGGACAAGCCTACTAAAAGCAAGAAGCAGAAGGACAAGCCTACTGGAGATAAAATGCAGAAGTAGGAGACTATAAGTAGCGATCAGCCAAGGCGCCACGTGGTTCTTCCATGTAAAAGAAGGATTGTCAGTGTTGAGGGCATCATAGATGAAGAAGAGTACAATCAGTTTAACTAGCTACCTCCTTTTGTGGTGGACGTAGACATTAGTGTCCTGAATGATATAGAAGAACTTCCCTATGTACGACACGATCATAACGAAGGGTCACTTGTAAAAACAAAGTATGTTAGCAAATAAGTCCAATCGTGTTGTATAAACCCGTGTATGAATTATGGATATGGTTATTTTACTAATCTCTCTCTCTCTTTCTCTTGTGAACAAGTGTGTCAACATATGGTAGAGAGATAACAAGTAATAAGGTAAAAGTAAAATAGTAATAAAAAAATTAAACTAAAATAATTTTGGTTTGTAATAACTAAAGTCAAAAGTGAAAGTGGAGGTATAATATATTGTGAAAATATGTACCAAGTGTAAAAATATTATAAAATAATACTTAGTTTTATTTACTATAAAAATTTAATTAAAAACAAAGTAAAATCTACAAAAAGAAGTAAAAGAATTATTAAGAATTAAATACTCATCCAATAAATCTGATATTTTTTAAAAATCCCACTTTTCAGAATTTAAAAAAATACAATACCGGTTAATTTCTTTTTGGCGGGTCATCAGTACCAATTAGTACTGGTTGGTTTTATTAATCGGGACTGATGCTGCAGCTGGTGGCATCAATGCCGGGCCTTAACACTAACCAGCACTGATGGCCCCTAGGGCAACCAACATTTTTGGTGGGGCATTTTGGCTGGCTGGGCGAGGGGCATCAGTACCGGCTGAATCCACCAACCGGTACTGATGTCTCCTATTAGTATCGGTTGGTATTAGGACCCGGTACTAATGCCCCCTCTATAAAAATAGTAGAGGTTCAACCCCTGTCTCTCTCGCCACTGCCGCCTCCAACCCACGCGCGCCTCTGACGGCCCTGTCGTCCGCGCCGTCTGTGCCGTCCTCACCACCGCCGTTCACGCCGTCCACGCCTCTGATGACCCCATCGTCCGCGCCTCCGAAGACCCCCCGCGAGCCGTCGTCCTCCTCGCCTCTGACTCTGCCTGCGCGCACCGTCGTCCGGATTCGCCTTCAACGACCCCGTCGTCCTCCTCGCCTGCACCCTCCACGCCGGCTCCCCTTCTGTCTCCCTCGATGAGTTAGAACGTGTATGCTGATTACAACGTGAATGTGAATTAGAATGTGAATGTGAGTTAGAATGTTGATTGATTGTGTGCCATACATTATTGAGCTGATACACACAATGTTGATTGATTGTCATACACAGAGAATATCTTACCTGTGCCATACACACAATGTTGATTGATTATCAAAATAAAAATGTTAGAATGTGGATGCTGATTATGTGGATGTTTACTTGTGTGCCATACATTATTCATGTCAATGTTGATTATGTGAATGTTGTTCATCAGCTATGAGAATTGTTTAGAGAAGTTGTAGACCATGTGTAGTTATATCGTAACTATATGAGATGTGCATTGTCTATGCAAGAAATGAGTGGATATCAAATATTTGTGTGAGGTGACAATGAAATATTGGCGGTACTGATGGAGAAATATTGGCAGTACTTGTAAATTCGATCGAGATGTATATGTAAATGCTAGAAAGTATTGATTGATACTTCATTGTATATGGTTCTGTTGTATATCATGTGCTTGAACTGTTTTAAATATTGTTGCTTATATTGTTGCTTGAACTGTTTTAAATTAAATGCTCTTTCATATTAGTTATCTATTTAATCAATGAAGCATGTCTTTAATCTCTTGTACAAATGTGTGTATATGGTTATATATTTTATATATTTAGCTGATTATGTAAATAAGAAGAGGAGCTAAGCATTAGAAAAGGTTCCTGGACACCTGGTCCGTGGCGTGCTTGGACACGTGGATCCATTAATTAAAACTTTCAATCTTTATCTTCTATACACAATATGACCTCTTACCTAATAATTAAATTCTAATAATGAAAATTCTACACAATAATGTTCATACTTTTGAAAAAGTGCAGAAATAGTGCTATCTTACAATATTCTAAGCATATATGAATTATAAATTATCTCTACGTAATGCTAAAGGAGGGAAAATCACTAGCTAGATACTTTCCATGAACACTTGAGCTTCAAATGGCATGAAGCAAATGACACACTCTAGTGTGTCAGGTTCGATAAAACAAGACACGAAGAAACAATAACACTTATGCGATTTCATGAGAACACTGGTTTATGAGAAGTAATTGAAGAGATGTTCGATTGTATTCACTTCCCTGCTTCTCTTCTTCTATAAATCTTACTGACCCTCCCTCGCCCATGTGGGAGGGTTATTAAGATATATAGAAAAAGAGAGGTAGGAAAGTGAGTATTATCAAACATCTCTTTAATTACTTCTCATGAACCAGTGTTCTCATGAACTAGTGTTCTTGTTTCTTCGTGTCTTGTTTTATCAAACTTGACACACTAGCGGGCGTGATTTGCTTCGTGTCATTTGAATCTCAAGTGTTCATGGCAAGTATCTAGCTAGCGATTTCCTCCCTCTAGCATTATATAGAGATAATTCATAATTATAGTCATTCTGATTGGATTCTGGTCATTGTGTGGGATAGTCGCCAAAGGTAGCGAATGCATTACGGTCATTGTGTGGGATAGTCGTGCGGGAACGGATCCCCATCATGATAATATCGTGGAAGTCGCTGACTGATGAGAGTCGCAATGCCCTGCTGACAGAGATTCTATCATCGTTCAACATCCCATAAGACTCTGCTCTTCCACGATGTGGTCGCCCATCCTCCTCTCTTCCCCACTACCCTCCTCGTTGTTGCCGCCCATCCTCCTTTACCTCTCTTCCCCACCGCCCTCCTCGTCGTTGCTGCCCATCCTCCTCTACCCCCTCTTCCCCCATCGCCTAAGAATTTATTGCAAATTTGAATTCTGAAATGTGTAAGTATATGTTACCTATGTAAAGTCAAAAGTTCGATCAAGTATATGTTGCCTGAAATGTGTAAGTATATGTCACCTGAAAATTTAAATTATGAAATGTGTATGTATATGTTAAATGTGTAAGTATACTTTTGTTGATCTTTTTTTGTTAATTTTCAGTGCCTTCTTCTAGCCTAAGAAATAACAATGGCGGGCGAAGGATTTGATGGAGAGGAGTTCATGAGAAATTTTATTGCGGGAGATGATCTTGTAGAGGCGGGGGATCGTGAACCCACACCTCGTGGATTGTGAACCCGCCGAGGCCGCTGAGGCCGCAAGATCTGTCGAGTCCGCTGAGGCCGCAACAGTAATTAGTACGAATGCGTATATGCCAGTTCCACTATCATGCTAAGTCAACATTCTAACCCGTTCATGATTGTACCATATTTTCAGACTAGTCAATCGAGTAGGCAATCACGTCACTGAGCTCCAAGCAAGAAGTCAAAGGCAAGATATATTATCACTATAGTCGCCGATAAAGGCCAACCTAGTGAACCCGCGTGGGGTGATTCTGCCGTTCAATTCGGCATGCGGCTTCCACGTCAAGGACCACGTGCCAATTAGCATCACAAAATGGGAGAATATCCCTGAAGATACAAAGAACATGATCTAAACCAATATGAAGGAGACATTCACCTTCCCCGAAGGGACCGAAGAGAAGGTGAAGAGTTACGTGATGAAGAAGATGGCCATCGCATTCCAAACATATAAAAAGAAGTTGAACACAGAATATATCAAAAAGGACCTAACGCCCGACTTCAACAAGCACCCAAAGTTGCAGGATCACTGGGATGCGTTCGTCAACTACAAGAATTCGGAAGAAGGTCGAAGTTTGACCGAAAAGAACAGGCAGAATGCACAAAAGAAGCAATACCACCATCGCCTTGGCCCTAGTGGTTACCACCAGGCGATGCCGAAATGGGAGAAGAGGGAACAGGGAATGCTTGTGAAGGGTGTCACGCCGGCGACTTTGGAATGGCCAGACAGAGCAAAGAACTGGTTCTATGCTCACGGCGGCGCCCTTGATGATGATGGAAACACGGTGTTCAGGGATGTGTTGACAGATGTGGCCAATAGATTTGTATAGTCGATTGAGGACTCTTCCTAGGGCACCTTCATGCCAAACAGGGAGAATGACGAGCTAACAAGGGCCCTACAAAACCCAGAGCAAATGCGCTTCCGGTGGGTTGCCCGAAGAGGACTTGGGCCACTGGCCCGTAGACGACATCACGCAGTGGACACCTTGTGAACTGCACGTCCAAGCGAAGAACATCTCCTTCATGGTGGCTCACGGCATGGCTCACCAAGTGGAGCTGGGGCAGGTCATCCATGGCCAACAGATACCGCTGGGCTACTCCAAGGTCTCGGTGGAGGAGGTATGCCCAAGGTGCGAGGACCTTGACTTCGACATTCCCAGAGGTGACGGGACTACACCGTTAGGAGAGGCAGTGCACAATTTCATCCTATGGCGCAAGAGTACATCATTTTTTAGACACACATAAGCGGTCCTCTTCGACACCTCCATCACATCCGACACCTCCATCATCACCTGCATCACCTCCATCCTCACTAAAGAAGATGCCCCCCAGAAGAAGCCCGTCTCCTTCACAAACCCCCGCACGCGAAACTCCAACTCTAACATCGTTGCCTAAGAGAAACCAACTAGCTCGGCCAGCAGCTCGCAAGAAGACGGGGTCCACCCAAAGCAATAAGCTGGCTGCACTTCCAAAGCGGGTGTATGATATGACGGAGGAGGAGTCCGCCAAGGTAGTCAGGGCCAAGGTCACTCAGTTTTCTAAACCCAGGTCACCAGAGAAGAAGGTTCAGCCTGTTACAGAAGAATTTCTAAAAGGCTTGAGGACAATTAAAATTTTGAAGGATTCAAAGGAAAAACCTCGTGTCTCTGACTACAACCGTACACTAGTCAAGGCAAGCAACAAGAAGAAGACATTATCAGCTGAGAAGAAGGGCAAGAAGATGCTAAAATTCTTCGAAGAAACTGGTCTTGACCTAGATCAAATATTAGGCAACCATAACATTGAATCTGCACAAGTTAGATAGCCATTTACACCGAGCGCATCATTGGTCAGGCGTGAGGAGGTTGGCCAGCTACCAACTAGGATGCGCCAATTCTATGAAATGTACCTGGATGTGTTTCGGCATGGCATAGAGCTATTCGCCGTCAAGTATAAGGAACAATATTTTTTTCACGGTGATGGTGAATTTTATGTCGAATGGCGCATAATGTACGATCTATACCAGACAGACACCCTCGACGTGACCATGTTGAGTTGGTGGACTCTGTAAGTTCTTATTTAATTGCAAAAATCTACTGTGCGGGCCCTTTCACTATACTAACTTGCAAGCCTAACTAATTTCTTCTTATGTTGAATGGAGATACAAAGATGCAGAAAGGAGGCCATTTTCAACATAGCCTTCCTTGACCCTTTGGTTATCAACGAGATGACTGTTACTAGTTGCCTTGTCGATATAAAGAACACCATATACAATGGGCTAATGGGTCAAGAATATAAGTCAAGGATACTTCTACCCTACACCTTTGAGTACGTGTTTTCGTACCGCCTTGTTCTAATCCTTTTCTATAAAACGATGTTAGAACTAATCAGTTACCTACGTTAACATATATATGTATAGCTTTCACTGGATTCTTCTCATTATCGAGCTAGATCGTAGCATGATCACAGTTATGGACTCGAGGAGGAAACCACTTGAAAGTTTTCAAAACTTGATCGACATCCTCAACCGGTATTCTTGTTCCTTTCATTATTGTGCTAGTTCTACCCCATTTAAAACAAATTATATTCATGTTTAATTCGCAATCAAATGTGTAGTGCATTCACACAGTTCTGTGCTAAAACCGTCGATGAATTCAAACAAGAATTCGATATTACACTTTCCTCTCGAGTACGTATGCCATCATGCTAGCTTTTTAGTTAGTTAACTTAATTTTCATGCATCCATTTCACACTTAGCTCTTTCCAACACAGATCTTGCTTCAGCAGCCGGGAAACAATTTATGTGGCTACTATGTGTGCCAGTTTATGGACATCCAGACCGGAGGTGTTTACCGCTTGCAAGATTCTAAGGATTTCACGCTGGCGCATGTGACAGCAATCCAAGAACAACTCATAGGCTGGATTTACGATGAGGTTGCAAATCCAAATGGCGAGTTCCACATTTCAGCGATAAATAGGTGGGGCCCTTCGATAAAGACTGGTGAACTGTCGGAGTCGACGTCTACGGCTACCAAGAGCGATGCACATAAAAGAAGGGTCCCATGAATGTTCTGTAATTAAAGTTGTAATGAATGTTATATGAACTATATATGTGTAGTTATATATGGGCATGATTGATTAATTGTGATACATATTGGTTCTAATTAGAGTTGTTAATAAAAGTTCTGTGATTTAATTATTATTTAATTGTGCATGATTGATTATATGTGCATTAATTAATAGATATATGTAATATTAGACTTAACACATACAGACATATATAAAATATATTATATTGCCTCACACGCATATATATTAAATATTAAAGCAAGCGTGTTGTAGCCAATCAGTACCGGTTGGAGCCTCCAAACGGTACTAACAATAGATCATCAATACTGGTAGGAGGTTCCAAATGGTGCTGAAAATAGCTCATCAGTACCGGTTGGAGCCTCCAACAGGTACTGATAGTCATATCAATACCGGTTGGTAGAACTGGAACTGATGCCCATTAGCATCAGTTCCGGATGGCTTGTACCGGTTCAAAAACCGGTATTGATGGCGCTTATAAACCGATACTGATGGCGAGATCTGTAGTAGTTACATGTAATTAGAAACGAAGGGAGTAGGCTGTCTAGATAGTTGTCTGTAATGGCCTCATATAATTAATAGGTTATTTATACAATGATATACACAATATAGAGTTGTTTATAAAATCGTCTATTAAATAGTAGATATCATCTTTTCCTCATTTTCACGTCATCTAATATCATATATAACACAACTTTACAAATAGCTAACATGTAACGGTGTATATGCCCAAAGAGCATAGATGTGTCGCGACAATTGGGTGTACACACACACACACACACACACACACACACATATATATATATATATATATATATATATATATATATTCTATTCTATAGCTGCGTGTAAACCAATTAACGTAGACCAGTCAAGCTGTTTATCTCTATAATCAGCACATTGAAATTGTTCTAGTTGTAAATCAGTACGGTGGGAAACCAATTAGTAAATGAGTTTTTTAGTTTGTATATGAATATGTTTTTTATTTATTTTAGCTATAACTTTTTATTAATAGCTTCGATTCACTAACAAATTTCACCATTAGATTACTGACGATGAGAGAAACATCATGATATAAGTCTCACTAATAAACATCGCATAAATCAAATTTACTACCAAAATGAACATCAATTTACTATGACAGGATAGTAATATATATACAGTAAAATCTTTTAACAGCCATCAAAATTCCTGTTTATTAGCAAGATTTATATCATTCTGTTCCTCTCGTCGTCAGTAAGCTACTAGTGAAAACCATTTATGAATCAGAGCTGCTAATAAAAAATTATGGCTAAAATAAAGAAAAAACATATTCATGCACAAACTAGAAAACACACTTATTAGTTGGTTGGCCACGGTATTGATTCAATATTAGCTTCATTCGTTGTTATATAGTAAAATATAGTAAATAAGATAGTAAATATTAGTGTATTAAATAGTAAAATAAGGGATTTGTGATTACTATCCATTATATATATATATATATATATATATATATATATATATATATATTATCCATATATATATATATTTATTACTATCACATAGTAGTAAATTGATGTTAATTTTGGCAGTAAATTTTGATTTATACGATATTTATTAGTGAGACTTATAGCATGTTGTTCCTCTCATCGTCAGCAATCTACTGGTGAAATTAGTTCATGAATCGGAGCTACCAAAAAAAGGTAGTGATTAAAATAAAGAAAAAATATATTTATATACAAACTAGAAAACACATGTATTAGTTGGTTGGCCATGTTACTCACTCAATAGTAACACACGAAGCTACGCGCACACGTAGAACAATGTATGGCATATATATACACACACTTGGTTTTTTTCTAAGCGTGGACGATGGCTAAGAGGCTGGGACGGTGAAACGACTTGTACATGTTGCACATTTTTCTAAAAGTTGTATATTGTACTGTATTTTTTTTAATTAGAAGAATATATTAGCATTGCAACTCTGTATCATGAGATACACACAGTCTAACATTTATTACAAAGTTACACCCAAAAATGTTGTCAAGAAGAAATTCATCAATAGAAGTTTAAGCAAGAATAAGGTTGCAAGCAATGAAAAGATTAATCAAAAACACTTAAACCGCACATAGTCTAGTTTGCAATCTCGATCCATGCCAGATGAAGAAGTCCCTAACCAAAACATGTAGACAACTGCATGACATTGACATCATCTCCTGAGCCTCCTGACGCTGTAGCAAAGGCCATGAGCGCAACTAGTTAATACACATATAAATAACCTGCAATGGATTAGACAGTTATTTTGTTTATCAAAGACATCATTGTTTTGACATAGCCAAAGAGATCAACATAAAGCAGTAGCCCCAATTAAGCATTGATCCTTTTTCTCCTTTCCCAATCCCAATAGCTAAGTTCTAAACATATGGGCTATCCTACTAGGAATCAGATTAGAAGCCACTTGTATAACACGCCATGTGAAGCGAGCAGATGACAGTAAAAAAAGAGATGTTGGATAGTTTCCTTATTGTGACAAAAAACAACACTTTTTACTTCTAGTCCATTTTATTTTACTTAGATTATCTTTCGTCAAGATCACTCCTCGACGTAAGTAACAAAGAAAGATCTTTATTTTTAAAGGTACTTTAATCTTCCATAGTCACCTATTTGTAATTGAGATATTTTGATGCAATAAAACTGTGTACATCGATTGAACAAAAAAAAATACTTTTTAATGGAGATTCCATCAAAAAGTATCCCTTTCGGATGACAATTTTATACCAGCAATCTTTGTAATAAGCTTTTGTATGACTTGTAAATTAGGTTCTATAGTGCCCTACGAAAAGACATATTAAAAGATCCAGAACTCATTACTTCAGCCACCGTGGCATATTTTTTCGACAATATTAAATAATCCGGGGTATTGTGTACTAAGTGGATTGTTCCCAAGCCAAATATCATGCCAAAACCGTATTTGAGATCTATCATGAAGCTAAAAAAACCCAAATAAAAAAATGATGTTCGAACTTCGTTAGACCCAACCAAAAATGAGGGTCTCCTGTCATCCTTTCTACTTGAGTAAAGGTTTTACTTCCCAAATACTTCCTAATCAGGATATGTTGCCAAACACCCTCCTCATTTAAAAGTTTGAAGAGCCATTTGCAAAGCAAACAGATGGTTTTTTTTACATTCAGGTCATGAATACCCAAACCATTATGATCCTTAGGTTGGCATAAAATATTTCACTTAGTAAACCTATTTTTTTCTCTTATGATTGCCATTCTGCCAGAAAAAATCTAAATATGAAATAATCTAATCTCTTAAGAATCCCATGTGGTGTCCTAAAAAAAGATAACATAAATATGGGTAGATTGTTAATTAAGCACAATTTATAAGGACTAATCTGTCTCCAACTAACTGACATATGTTTTCTTTTCCAACTACTCAACCTCTTTTCAAAACATTCTTCTCCACTCACTATTTTTCATTTTGCGGTAATAAATTGGTTTGCCAAAGTATCTAAAAGGTAAACTACCTGCCAACTAAACGCTATGCCATATACTGTATATGTATGTTACTCCCTTTCATAAAACGCATTTTGACTAGGCATAAAAACTAAAGAGGTTGTGAAATCGACAAGAAAACTAGATGAAATAACAATGTTGTCCATTAGCCTGATGCGGTAGCTAAATCACTTACCGCGCGGTATAAACTCATTTTATACAAGTAATATGAGACTAATTCCATCATCGCTCCACATAAACCACATAGACTTTCACATTAACGAGCCGGGTATTACACTCACCCTCTTAAGGGTCAGCCAAGAAGGTTAATACTCTCATATCATCTGTAACATTTTCGTCTTTGTTTCGTGTAAAAAAGATTAAATCGAATGTGCTATGTTTGGACCTAATATGCATCATATACTATTACAACTCGCTTTATATAAATAATATGAGACTAATTATATCGCTACTCTATATAAATCACATGTGCATTCACGTTAACGAACCGTTGTATTACAAATTCATCAGGTAAGCGAGCTTACTTGGACCTTATCTCCAAATCCAATGAAAAAGGGAGGGAAACGGCCGACATGCATGAGCTAGGTTGAGAGTTTAGGATGAGCACGGGAGGTTGTATCGATCATGCTTTGTTGGTGTCAAGTCCTGAGAGGCTGGAGGGCTTTAAAGTGGCCACCCGACGGTCTCAGGGTACCAGCCATTAAAAAAGCCCATTGCTTTGTGACGACAAACTACTTTTCTCCAATTGCAGTCGTATCCAATATGTGCAAGTGAATGGTACAGCGATAAGCTTTATGAACTCTTGAAACGAAGAGCCTGTATTTTTTTTAAGGCCTTCGTTCTTTCATGCTCCAATGAGAGGAAGAGCTCCGTCGTTGTTCGCCTACTAGGCTAAACAAAAAGGGAGTCTTCCGGTCAAATTCGTGTAGTAGTAGTACTAGACTAGTAATCGCATATTTGCATGGTTCTTTCCATCCCTACTTTGAGGCCTACGACTACGAACAATGGTACGTACCCCTAATTAACTTTAGAAAAGTGGCACCAGGATTAGTTTTCTAAACAAGGACGGTCTACGGTTTGTTAACGATGATGTAATGCAACTGTTGACCTGACGGCCAAGATGTAACACCCCGGAAACGGCCCGGAAAAGCTATTAACCTTCATATCCTATAGTTTTAACCTTAATTCCACATCTCATAATGTTATTAACCTTATCATGCACGTTAAATAAGGTTACGACACTCCGTGGTGTCACAACACTTTAAAAGGCCCAAAAACGCGAGTAAACCTCTAGCCGTAAGATTTTCTTCTCTAATTTCACAATCTGTAATGTCACACCAAAACATAGTGTCACACAAGATCATTTGTAAGAGTGAAGGATCTGCACCTTTAACCATTATTCTTTTCTTGTTGCATGCCAATAAAAATTATTGTAGAAATATATAACCATCCATGGAATTATTTTTTTACAACAAACATATTAACATTATAGCCATGTGACCAATCTAGATACTAGTGGTCAAGGTTTTACAGTTTGACTACTACACACGTTTTAACGCGTCATACGTCTAGTAATGGATGGAGTAATCACTGCTACAAAAGAGATTATATTAGATAGTCCCGGGTACATCACAGACGATTTTATCCACGAAACGTCTGTAATGAGGTGTACATCTGTAATATCCCGAGTATTTCTATACTTGAGTCACTGTACATTTGTACTCAAACACTGTTCGATAATACACTGTCCTTGTGTACTTCTGCAATTTGAGCTGTATATACTTAAATGGGATCAAAAAGAACCCTTCAACTTAATTAACTTCGCCCAAAATCAATTTCCCATTTAATCGCCGACAAGTGATTTCGGTGATTGAATTGAGTTTTCGAGCTCTTGCCATAATGTCTTAGCCTTTGATCCAAATACTCACTCCTCTGTCCTTTTGAAATACAAATTACCTAGTTACCGGGGAACTTAAAAATCTTCAAAAGGAATTAGGGGTCTATTTAATCGGAGCTCGTGAACTTTGATCGTAGTCACGTTTAACCGCCCGACTTAATTAGCCGCAAATTGAGTTGGAAAAGTGTTTAATTGACCTAAAAGCCATGTGTTCGGAGCAATGCATGGCACTTGTGCTTTAGAATTTAGACTCAGGTCATCGTTAGGTCCGTTTAACTCTACTGTTGACCTAGCTTTTAGCCATCTTCAAAATCGAGCATCCACATCCGGAGTGTCCGGATCCAACCCGGAATGTCCGGATAAAAGTCCGGAGTATCCGGGTTATGCTGACAGAACACCCCAACCCGGAGAGTCCGGACCAAATGTCCGGAGTGTCCGGGTTGGCTATACCGAAGACCCCAACCCGGAGTCTCCGGGTTAGAGGCCGGAGAGTCCGGTATTTGCGGGATTTTGTATAAAAGTCCCATTTCGTGGTCCCCCATTCACCCCACCTCACTTGGTCCTTCTCCCACCTCTCCCGTGCGTCTCCACCTCCACCCTAGCTCCACTCCGGCGAGCCCCACCGGCCGGCGACCTCCGTGGCTCCTCCCCGGCGTCCTCTAGCTCGTCCTCACGCCGGCATCCTCCTTCCTCCACCCGACGTTGCTTCTCCTCCATCTTCCTTGGAGGTAGGTCTCTCTCTCGAGGGTTGATTCGTGGGATTCTTGGGTTCTAGGGTCATCAATGGTGGGAGTTAGAGCTTAGGTTTAGACTTGAAGTTTGGAGTTGGATCTTAAGCTCTAGGGTTTTGGGAGTAGTGGTTCTAGGGATTGATTTGGGGCTTGGATTGAGGAATGTAGGTACTAATGAGGTAGATCGGGTAGTGGTAATGCCGATCCAAGGGTCGAATAGAGTGGGCTTGTGGTTTTTGTGGTGAGGTGTCGTTTTCTCGAGGTCTAGCTAGCTTGAACTTCCCTCGGTTTTGCCGCGTGTAGGAATGTCGTAGATCGGGTCCCGCTGTGCCGTGGGGCTTGGCGGCACCTCGATCCGTCGAGTCATTGGGTAAAACTCGCCAGGTCCGGAGTGTCCGGACTAAAAGCCGGAGTGTCCGCCCTAGGCCGGAGTATCCGGACACACGGTCCGGAATGTCCGGGTTAGCCGGACTGTCCGGATGAAATACCCGGACTGTCCGGGTTCCCCTGGTCTGTTCGGTTGAGGGTTTTGCAAATTTGCGGTATTTTTGTTGTTTCTTTCGCGTGGCGTACATTTCATTGCGCATTTAAATCTTTCTTTTGCTAAGTTGTATCTCTTTCTGTCGTTTTGTTGCTTTGATCGATTAGAGGCTAGCGAGTCGGGCTTCGCCTCGAACGACCCGAACATCATCCCGGACATCACCGAAGTGCAACAACAAGGCAAGCACCTCCTTTGACCATCTTGAAACCTATATTTCACGATGTTTACTTTGATTTCTCAAACTATATGCATTGTTTATATTCAGTAAAGTGCTAGTTTGTGGGAATGGTAGATATACCCTGATCTGGTGGTTTTTCCTCAATTAAATTCCCAGAGTTCATTGATAGCCTTAGTAGGGTTGGACAATTAATAAAATGTCACTTGGGTATAAACAACTTAGTAAATGCATATGCTTAGACACTGCAATAGAAATGAGCAAAGTCAGTCATTTACCAAATGCTCAAAACTTATGATAATTTATGGCTGGTTTTGGAAATGTTTTGGAAATGTGACTTGTAAAGGTAATTTGATAAAAATGTGCGATGTCTAGTTGGTAATTAGACTTGGCGGGAGGTATAATATGTGCTAGTTAAACATGGTGGCGATTGGTTGGCGAGTTAAGTGGAGTTCCCGCTTGAGTCACTAGGCAAAAATATAAGGACCGAACTTGTGACGGTTTTTGAATGAACACCGTGCAACCGCGCAATGTTGGGATGGGGCAGCCTGTTTTAGTACCTGAAGTGTGAGGGGATAGCCATGCCTGTTGGTAGGCCGAAGTGTGGACCTTTTCCCGTGTTGAGCGATCGAGCGCGGTGTGTGTGTCCTCACGACCGCCGTATGCACCTTCGTGAGTGCGCTTGTACTTATGCAGCGAGGAATCGCTCCGATTCATGTTTGATTGATACAACGGTGTACGCCTTGCTATGGGATAATGCCGCGGCAAAAACTCGCCGTCGTCACGATGGATATTCC
This sequence comes from Rhipidocladum racemiflorum, assembly GCA_036346355.1. Lineage (NCBI taxonomy): Eukaryota > Viridiplantae > Streptophyta > Magnoliopsida > Poales > Poaceae > Rhipidocladum > Rhipidocladum racemiflorum. The sequence goes on from CM070571.1 coordinate 32,755,663, forward strand.
GTGGCCGCCTGAGTGGTGGTTGGCCTCTTATCGCCATAGTAGTGGGTTTATCGTCGCCGGTGCTGGGGCGTGGCTATAGCCTCAACGATGGGAAAGAATAGATCATTCTTGTATATCGGATACCTCGTGTATCGCGTGTACCCTGGTTGACAGGGATGCAAGTCTGAGTTGTGTTTGGGTAAAGTGCGCAAACTCTGCAGAGTATCAAATAATTCTAATCGATTAGCCGTGCTCACGGTTATGAGCAAATCTTCTTTAATCATATCAAGTATAGAAATTTGGTTTGGTTTTGAAAATGAAAAATTATCTCGGAGTCGATATAAAGTATGTGGTTGAATACGGTACTTGATGGATTTGTGGATATGTGGATATGATACTTGGAGGATTTATGAATATATGGATGTCAATTCGTATCTCAACTGCGATCATGGATGGTGGCAGTTGAGAGACTCAAATGTTACATATATTGTAAATATGTTTTATTCAAAATGCTGTCTTTCAAATTATGTATTACATTTCGATGAACTGTTTCAAATCTGCTGCAATAGACTTAGTGTAGTAGCCATTTCAATCGTATCACCGCATATTAATTATTATTGCATACACTAAAGTCTTGCGAGTACATACGTGTACTCACCGTTGCTGCTAACCTTTTTCCACAGAGGAAGGTAATGATGATGTCCCGGATGATGGCGAGCCCCTTTTCTGCGAGTGTTGCGGCTTCGTAGTTCCTTCCTCCAGTCAGTAGCCTGTGGGGTGGTCAGGCCAGCTGCGCTGGATGTCTTTCTTTTGTTTCCGCTGTCGCTTTGCTTCTTTTGGTTTCTGTAATGCCCTCGTACCAGGTTTACACCCAGTTATGTAAATTAAATTAGTTTATCTTTTCGTGCATTGATACTCGGGTTGTGGTACGCGATACTGGGCTACTGATCCAGGGATCCAGATGATCGATGCGCATGTGCACCTTTGGGTCCGAAGCTAAGGGTTCGATCCCGTCGATCGAATTTTTAGATTCAGATTTTCGGTGTCGAGGCTTCCTGTTGCTATACAGTGCTATACGCTACAGTAGACGGCGTACAGTGCGGTATAGGAAGGGGGGGTCCTCACAGCGTTGGTATCAGAGCCATTGACTGCAGGAGGACTTAGTTAGCCTGGTCGTTAGACTTAGGAACAGATTTTTCTTCTCAAAATTTATTTTGAAGTACAAAACTCTATTTTGAAAGTGTAGAATGCTATTCTTGTCCATTCTATAGCTTTTCACTTATCTACTCTTCAAAATGAATCTGATCTTAATCCAAATTTCAAAAATTGTTTCCTTCTTCTATCTCGTTCAAAAGAATTAGGGGGAAAGCGGGTTTAGCTCAGAATGGGTTAAGGTTAGATGTCTGTGATTGTAATTAGGGATTATTTTGTCGTTTCCCTGAGTTGGTTTTTGAATTGGTTCTTATGCTTCTTCGAATGAATGCTTTTAGTATGTTTGTGTTTATGAGTGCATCCTTTGGGATCAATCATTCGGCACTTGTTTTGCACAGTTAATCGACTCAACTGCGCATTTCAGGATGCCTCCCCGGAGGAGAGCAGTTCGTGCGCTTCCAGCAGCTGATGATGCTGGGGAGCGTGGCGATCTGCAAAGGTGCGGGGGCCCAGCAGTCGCATGTCCCTACTGGTGGGTCAGCTGGGGCTCAGTCTCAGCTACATGCCCAGAGCGAGGAGCTCCCTCCACCTCCTCCTGCTCCCGACATGGCTGCACTCATGTTGCGGCAGACTCACCATGGAGCCGATGGTCCAGCTGTTCAGGGCAGCAAAGAAATGCAGCTAGCCTCGGTTGTCGGAGTTCCAGCCGAACTCGACCGCCGAGCTTTTCATCGCCTCTGATCCGATGGAGGCAGAGGATTGGCTTAGCGACATGGAGGGGAAGTTGGAGTTAGTCGGTTGCACCGATGCGGAGAAGGTTCAGTACACCGCCTACTACCTCCAGGGACCAGCAGCTTCGTGGTGGAGCAGCTTCAAGGCTGTTCGCCCTGCAGATCAGGTCACCACATGGACAGAGTTCAAGACTGCCTTTCGCTCCTTCCATGTTCCAGCGGGCTTGATCGAGATTAAGAAGCGGGAGTTCTACGACCTTCGCCAGGGGTCTATGACAGTGATGGACTACCTCCACCGCTTCAACCATTTGTCTCGCTATGTTGTTGATGAGGTGACCACTGAGGCCAGGAGAGTGACATTGTTCAAGGAGCACCTCACCGAGGAGATCCGTTTCCAGCTCGCCGGTCATGACATTCCTAGCCTGCAGGTCTTGGTGGGCAAGGCCATTAGCATTGAGGATGGCACCAAGTCGCTTATGGAGAGCCGCAAGCGCAAGTGGGCAGCTCAGCGGCCAGTCAGTGGTGGACCTTCCAGGACTCGCACCTTCACTCAGTCTGGCTTCCAGCCTTCAGCGCTGCCAGTTCAGAGGTCCCAGGGCTTGCCTCCTCGCCCATTAGGAGTATTTTTGGAGTATTTTTTGCTATTTATTTCAAATTAAATGAATTTCAGGAATTATTTTTAAAAGAAAAGTTTGGAAATCCTTTGAATAGTGTTTTGGGCCAAGCCCATTAGGGCCCAGCCCATTTCCGCACCGTCAGCTCAACCCGCCCGCCGTTAACCCTAACCCTAGTGCTTGCAGACTATTGGATCTTGATCCGATGGACCGAATTGAGCCATGTCGCCTTGTGCAGTGAGCAGTCCGATCGGTGCCACATGGAGGGCGAGGATCACATCGCGTTGCTCACCGTCGTATCAGAGCCGAACTTAGCTGCTCCGCTGGTTTCGCAGCGGTTTCCACGATAGGCATGCCTCCCAAACCTATTTAATGCCCCGCAAGCCTCGTGCTGTGTTCTACGCCTTGCGCTACCTCGTTTTCCCCGCTAAGCTCCTCCCAAGACGCTGTGAATCACTGGCAATTCGTCGCCAGAGCTCTTGAGGATGCCGCCGCCGCTCTTCCATTGTGCCATCATCGTCGTCACCCCACTGCCGCATTGAAGCTCGGATTCAAGATCTTCGCAATGAGATAGATCTGATCCGGCCAGGTCCTTCGTCATTTGGTCACCACATCGCCGCACTGGTGGACATCTCCTCCAGCTCCGGTGAGCCCCGTCGAAAAGAAAATAGATGATGACGTCAGTATTGCGTCATTATTCGATTTTTCAGTAGGAAATAATTCGAATAATTAGGATTTATTCTTTTTATTTATTTTCAAATTTTCGAGAGCCCATTCTCGCTCATATGAGCTCCGATTGAGGCGATTCTAAAGCTTAAAAATTTGTAAAATAGAGATCTATTTACTGGTGAATTTTATTTAATTTTTGGGAGTTTATTTGCCCTCTGTTATTGGTATTTATTTGCAATTCTTTTCGGTTCGCATAGACATTGAAACACCGAGAGTGTATGAGAGCGAAGTGTGGACTCAAGAACAAGGTCCAGAACCAGAGCAAGGACTTTTTCAAGGCAAGTTACACATCCTTGATCACGTTGAGCCCAATTTGTGAAATGCTATGTTGAATTTAAATTATTGCATGCATAGTTCCTACAAATGTATTTCAGTCCCAGTTTTAAAGTAAATAATTATCTCATGATTGTTAAAGCCACCTTTGATGATTGAATCCTTTATGCCATTGTAACCCTTGGTTATACTTATGATGTATGATGACGGTTGAAATGGTTAGGACATGCTTAGACCTGAATTTAGGTTATTTTGGGAATTTGAGCCAAATGATGATTTTACTGAAATTAAGAAATATGTGTGGATGATCATTGAGAGTTATGCTTTTGAGCATTGTCAAATGTTGTGCCATGGACTTTTATGTCATGTCATGATGAAATTAAAAATATGATTTAGATTGGGTGAGACAGGTTAGTGTAGTGGTTTCATGGGTTGTGAAAGCTCACCTTGTCAATTAAGGACCAGTCTGTGAGTTGCTGAATGTAAAGCGTTATCGTACTTCTACATGTCTGGTAAGGGACAAACATGGTTATCCGTATTGTAACATACTGTGGATAGTCGTGCCATTAGGTGGATTGGTGTGGTGGCTGCCACTTGGCGCAAGAGGAGGCTTCTGAATTAGAGGGATCCTTTCATCGGTGAAACATTAGCGGGAAAGACTACATGGATGGAGCTTTGTATGGGGCCTTGTCATGATTTTCTCTATCACACAACACAGGAAGTGTGTTGGCGCAAGGAGGCAATCATGTCTTGTGGGTAAAGTTGTACAACCTCTACAAAGTGTAAAACTAATCGATTAGCCGCACCCACGGTCATGGGTATGCCGAGCTGGCCTTTCATAGATTAGATTTTTGATGTTCCAAAATGGTTTCGATAAAGTGTTCTGTGGGATGGAATGATATTCCATGTGGGAAATCGGTTAGCTCCGGGTTTCATCCCGTGTTGAAAATTGGTTTACAATTTAGCTTTTCTTATATCATCTCTGCCTTTGAAACTACTTATTGTATTTGTAAGTCTACTTTACACTAAAATAACCATACAGCCTTCCTTTGTTATCCCTTACATTATACTGCATTTCCTGTGTAGCTTGCTGAGTACTTCTAGTACTCACTTTTGCTTTGTTGTTGTTTTTAGAGGAATATGTCTATGATGGAGAGGACCGGGAAAACTAGGACCGCTACCCCAGTCGATTGCTAGTGGCAAATCTTTTGGGTTTTACTTTATTTCTGCTACTTTACTTTTGTTTGGCCTGCGAGCTAATCATATTGTAAAAGACTATGCCATTTAAAGAATAAAGGTAAATTTGATATGTTGTGTTATCAATTTTGTTTATTGTGTACAATAGCTCGATTCTGGATCAGTGTGTTTTACACATAGGGTTCGGAGGTGTTACTGCCTGGTTCTTTTCATCCCTACTTTGAGACCTACGATTACAATCAATGGTACGTACCCTAATTAACTTTAGAAAAGTGGCACCAAGATTAGTTTTTAACAAGGACTGCGGTCTACGATTAGTTAATGATGATGTAATCATTTGTAAATGTGAAGGATTTGCACCTTTAACCATTTCTGCACCTGCTCATCCTCCTCATCGTGGTTTCTCCTCCTCATCCTCCTCCCTATCGGGATCCTCTCGCACGCACCTCCTATTGGCGGTGCGAGGGGCTGCTGTGGTGGTGGAGGCGCCTGGGGCTGAGGCGGCGGGAGGGACATGACACGGTGGGCATTGCAATGATGCCGGGGGCATGATGGCGGTGAAGGTACGTGCACGTACCTTGACTCAATGGAGGAGTCAGAGCGTGCGAGAGAAAGATGAGGCGCTGCCATAGGAGAAGACGATCGCGCGCGAAGACACAACGACACGAGACGAGAAGAGAAAATGAAGAGAGACTAGTACATTAGATGATGAAGAGATGATGAAGAGAAGTGAAGACAAAGAGAGACGTTAGAAGTTTATATCGATCAGACAGTTGCGATCGATCGCAAGTGATCGATTTAATATAGGTGCTTGAAGACAAAGAGATCGACGACTGATCGGTTTAATTGGTAGGAAAGACGAAGAGATGTTTTGATCGATAAAACAGTTGTGATAGATCACATGCCACTGATCGGTTTAATATAGGTGGGAAGCCGAAGAGACGGCTGATCAGTTTAATTAGGGGGAAGACTAAGAGAAGTGCACAGCACAGACAGTTTTAGTCACGAACCGTATGTGTTGTGCTGGACCTCATCACAGACAGTTTTTTTTAAACTGTCTGTGATGACCATTTCAGCTAATAAGAATAGATAGCCCTGACCTCCTCTACATTTTTAGGGTTTCCCAAGCTATTTTTGAGGTGGCTGTGATTGAGAGGCGATCTGGTGGAAAGTGATCCTGGATTTGGAGTTGTGATTATAGATACTTATGTTCTAGGTCATCTAAGGTTAGTAATTGGTTCAAATTTGCATTATATTTAAGAACTAGCTTGGTAAAGAGGGAAATGAAGGTGGTTTTTATATCTAGCTTGGTGTAGATCCATTTGTTCTCTTCAATCTAAAGTAGTAATTAGTTCTAATTGCATTATACTCAAGATGTAGCTAGCTATGTAAAGAGAGAATTGAAGATGCTGAGTTTGACTGTAGCTTATACATATACACATATATATTTGTTTATATATCCACTTGTTCTTTGTGATGTAAGGAGCTATATTTTTTTAGTTAATCAACAAGTTTAAATGTAGCTTATATGTAGCATATGTGTCCATGTAAATTCTTAGTGTGCTTCATTCATTATTTAACAACTATTGTTATATACGTAGTATAGATGGACCGAAACTGGATGTACTCTAGGAACCATGCGAGTGCCAAGTACATTAATGGTTTCTCCACTTTTAGAAGAGCTACAGAGGAAGATATGTTGAACAAGGGGGTGGAATTTATGCCGTGTCCATGCATTGACTGCGAGAATCTAAGGATGTTTCCAAACCTAGCGCAGGTCGAAGCATACTTAATTCTATAGGGTTTCAAAAGGAGGTATACATGTTGGACCAGTCACGGTGAAGAGCAGATTATGCAGGCAGCAAGTAGTACTAACATCATCGATGAAGTCAACAATACACCAGATGATATCGACTGTGCTTTTGATAAGGATAGGTTTCACGATGATAATCTTGATTAGATGCTATGGGATGCAGAAGGTAACCATGATGAACGGGATGTGTAAAATTCTGGGGTTTGATGGATGACTCAGAGAAACCTTTGTTCCCGGTCTGCATGTCCAAATACACAAGGTTGTCATATGTGCTGGAACTGCTAAAATTAATGGCAAGCAACGGTTGGTCCGACAAGAGTTTCACGGTGCTGTTGGGCCTGTTAGCGAACATGCTTCCGGAGGGAAACGAGTTGCCGACAACCACCTACAAAGCCAAGAAGTTTCTTTGTCCCTTGGGAATCAAAGTAGAAAGAATACATGCCTGTCCGAATGATTGTATCCTCTACCACAAAGAGTATGCATACTTGCATGTATGTCCGGTGTGCAACGCATCCTGGTACAAGCGTAGAGATAGATCAGATCATGAGGATGAGGGCATCGAGGTGAAGAATGACCTCCTGCTAAGGTGGCATAGTATCTGCCTATAATTCCCCATTTGGAATGTTTGTTTGCGAACCCCAAAGAGGCAAAATTGCTTCGGTGTCACTCGGATGAGCGCAAGAATGATGGAATGATAAGGTACCTTGCTGATTCCACCAAGTGAAGAAACATCGATAGGAGGTTTGAAGAATTCGCATCAAATCTGAGAAATATAAGGTTCGGATTGAGTACGGACGGAATGAATCATTTCGGTAACATGAGCAGCCGTCATAGCACTTGGCCTATGAATCTCTGTATATATAATCTTCCTCCTTGGTTGTCTATGAAGTGAAAGTACATTTTTTCTGTCTATATTCATCCAAGGCCCGAAGCAACGTGGAAACGATATTGATGTGTACCTAGCACCATTGGTGGAAGATCTGAACATGCTGTGGGCTCCTGGGATACAGGTATGGGATGCTCACAAATGAGAGTACTTCACTTTGCACTACTTGTTGTTCTGCACCATAAATGATTATCCTGCCCTTGCTAACCTGTCAAGGCAGAGTACAAATGGATCCAAAGCTTGTACTCACTGCTTGCATGATACCGAGAGTGTGTGACTGAATCACTCATTCAAAACAGTGTACATGTGTCACCGTAGGTTCCTTCGGAGGAATCACCCATATCGCAAGATGAAGAAACAATTTGACGGAACGACCAAATATGGTTTAACTCCAAAGCCTTTAAGCGGGACATACATTCATGATAGGGTTAAGAACTTAGATGTTGCGCTTGGAAAGGGACATAAATCGAGGACTCGTGAGAAGAGCATGTGGAAGAAGAGATCAATATTTGTGACCTACCTTATTGGGAGCACCTACAAGTTCGGCACTACATCAACGTGATGCACGTAGAGAAGAATTTATGTGATAGCTTGATTGGACTCTTACTGCACATAAAGGGCAAAGCAAAAGGACAGTATCAACACACAGCTTGACTTGGTTGATATGGGCATCAAACCTGAGTTAGTATCGAAAGAGACCTATAAAGGCCGAACGTACTGCGAACCTGCTTGTTACACTCTGTTTAAAGCTGAGAGAAATGAACTGTGCCAGTGCTTGCATGGTGTGAAAGTTCCGTCCAGTTACTCCTCCAATATGAAGAGACTTGTTTTGAAGCAAGATTTGAGTTTAACTGGCATGAAGTATCATGATTGCCATGTGCTTATGACACAGATGCTCTCTGTGGCAATTAGAAGTATATTACCGAGCAAGGTCCGGGAGACAATCACAAGGCTATGTTATTTCTTTACACAATTGCTCAGAAGGTCATCGATCCCAAAGGATTAGATGCTCTGTAGGCCGAGGTGGTAATGACTCTATGTAATCTTGAGATGTATTTCCCTCCGTCGTTTCTTGATATCATGGTCCATCTCATTATTCACCTTGTAAGGGAGATAAAGATGTGCAGGCTCATGTTCCTACGTAGCATGTACCCGTTGGAGAGGTACATGGGAATTCTCAAGTCTTACATACGGAATCAATCTCGACCAGAGGGTAGCATTGTCGAAGGTTATGCAACTGAAGAGGTCGTTGAAATCTACATGGATTACATGGCTCAGATCGAGCCGATAAGTGTGCCTTGATCCTACCATGAGGGGAGGCTTCAGTGTATCGGGACCATCGAAAGAAAATCAATCACGCCTGATCCAGCTGCGTGCACTAAAGCCCATTTCACGGTTTTGCAACACATGGCTGTTGTGGCCCCATATATTGACGAGCACAAGAACTGGCTACAGCAAGAGAATCCATCACAGTAGGAGTCTTGGATCATCAGACAACATAGCCTTCAATTCAACAGATGGTTGACGGAGCGACAACCCATCACTAGAAGGTCGGCTGGAGATACGCTGACGTGGTTGGCAAAAGGGCCAGCATTTATGGTTGTAATATGGAAAGTGTCGACGTTTGGGAAACAGGTCCCCGCCGAGCTTACTTGTTGAATGTGGGATCAACACAGGCCCATTTTTCGGTGAAGGGTTTGCGTCTGAAGAATGCTCGTGAGGGGTTGGATACACGGAAAATGGATAAGAGTTTATACTGGTTCGTGCCTCCCACAACGGAGATAATAGCCCTACTCCAGTGGTTTCACTATTGCTATTGAATTCTTACAGGAAGGTTCGTCTGTGCGTCTTCGCGCCCCCGTTATCAATTTACCCGGGGGGTACTTATAGCTTACAAGATATCTGTAATAACTATAACCGAATAATGCACATTTTACCGCATTAACCGTGGCTGCAACTGAAGCCTTGATTCTTGCCACATTCCCATTGTGGGCGTAACTGCTCTAGATCGTGGAGTAATTACCGCTATTTAGTCGTTATGGGGCGAACACGATCTTCTGATCATGCTCGAGGGTTTCCCCAGCTATGGCCGATGTTTCCGAGCTCGCATGCTCGGGGGGACCAGCCGGTCAGGTTGTTTGAGAGTCCTCCTTGGGGACATCATCAAAGGGCATGCATGGTCGGCCGAATCTGGCTGCCGGGGTACAACAACCCCTATGAAGGTTATCCAATCCCTGACAGCTAGCCCCCGAGGCTCAAGTAGAAAACTACTTGGCGAGGCCTTCCCCTTGAGCCTACTGACTCAACAGAGGAATTGGAATCTTGAAGCGAAGTACTACTGTAGCTTCCGAGCATATCCCGCTTGTAGACGAGCATGGTTTGAAGAAACCGAGCTACCTGCTCGGCTTTCAACCAAGGGAAGCTCAGGCAAGAGAGGTTCAAAGGGTCGCACCGGTTCCTTCTTCGTGAAGCCTTGCGGTAATGGTCAGGATAGTTTTTTGGGAACCGTAACTCTATTAGACAGATTCAGAAGTTGTGTGGCCACGCGTCGACTCGTCAATGGTGAGGAACTCTTCACCTGTACCCGAGCCCTTTGGGATTCTCAAGTTTGGCGTCGGGAAACTCTTCGCCTGCATTTCGCACTTGAGCCCTTAGGAATTCTTGTGTCCCATATTTAAACGGTGGTGAGAAACTCTTCACCCGCATTTCGCACTCAAGCCCTTAGAAATTCTCAAGTCCTATTCTCTCTTGCGCTCTGCATTCTCCTCTTCCACTGAATCCATGGCAAAGTTCGAAGTGAGCAAGGAGAGGCTCCAGGTGCTCGTGGAGCTTGGCTCCCTCGATGTGGAGTCATGGCGTGCTCCCGGCGCCGCAGGAAGGAGAGGTCATCTCCTGCGAGCTCTATTCCGTCAACGGGCTGTAGATGCCCGAGAGTGAGTTCGTCGAATCCATACTCGCTCAGTGCGAGTACGAGATCTCCAATCTTAACCGCAACTCCATTATTATCTTGGCAATCTTTTCGCATCTTTGCGAGGGATACGTGGGCACTGTGCCCATAGTGAGCCTTTTTTTCATTTTTACTCCTTGTTCCACACCAGAGGGACCTCCCCCGCTAGCTGCGTCTATTTTTGTCCTCGGTCCAACCGACCATACGAGTACCTGAGCTTCACGCTCAAGGACTCAGTGTCGAGCTGGGCTGACCATTGGTTTTATCTGAAGGTGGCGGAGGGGAGCACTCTTCGCTACATCGGAGCGATGGATACGGAGGTTGAGACCCCACCCCCCCCCCCCCCGTGAAAACTAAGGAGGAGCGGGCATTGATGACAATCAGTGAGCTCACAAATATGGGGCTCACTGGTTGGGACATCGCTCGGGACTTCCATAGGAATCGGGTGGCACCATTGAGGAGGAGAGAGCATCCCTTCTTTGAGATCACGGGATGGCAAGACCTCACCCGTGAAGCTGACTCAGGTATATCTCTGAACACTGCACGATTAATTTCTCATCTTTTAGCTTTGCTCATACTGATGCTTGTGATGGTCAGGTTACAGCACCGAGCAAGGGCTGGGTCGAGAAGCGGGTTGCCGAGATGTTTGGCACCCCAAAAGGCAAGGAGCTCGAGTCTAGGCATCAAATCCCGAGCAACGTGCTCGAGCGGGGCGACGCGGTAAGTAAACTTGCAAACTATGCTCGAGGAAGGACATCCCGAGCACCTCAGATGTTTTGGTCTTCTTTGGTCAGGAGAAGGCCACCCTTGTAGCCGCGGTGGCTAAGATCGAGCCACTGACGTGCGACCAAGGGGATGTCATCCCCGCCATCAGATTTAAGAAGTTGGTGACACGCAAGCGACGAGCACCACCACCTCCACCATCCCCTGCCAAGCGCCTCAAGAGGCAAGCAGCTTCGAGCAGGAGTCCCCCGGTGGCATTTAGAATATGCCGACAGGATGAAGGTAAGGGAGTTGAAATTTTGGTTGAAGGAGTACATCAAGAGCAATCCGGGCTTGATGGCTCGCCTGTACCAACTCGCGGAGGAGGCGAAGCGGGAGAAGGTGAAGGCAGGGGGCTCCGCGTGTAAGGAGCGATTGGAGGGGAAGATCGCCACCCTCTAGGCCAAGCTTGCGCGGGTAACCTCGGGCTCCGCGGTGGAAGGACCCGAGGAAGAGGAGGATCTGGTGCCCCTCGTCGTGAGGTGCTAGAAGTCCCCAGGCGCAGCATCAGAGCGCCCGGTGAGTACTTTGCAGGTGGTTGACCTAGATGAGATCAACCCCAAGATAGCGAGGGCCAGCCACGCAGCTACAGAGATGTCCAAGCTTGTGGTCAGGGCCCGAGCTTCCACAGCAAAGCCCGAAGACCCCGAGGACAAAGGTGGGAAGCTCGGCGAATGTAACTTCATTGTTCTTCCTTTCCATTTCACCCCTTTTTGAATAGCAGGCTAACCCCACACTGTTGTCGTGGGCGAAATAGTTAGTAGGGGAGCTATGGACTTTGAGGTGATGGCTAACGAAATCCTCCAGTCTATGATAGAAAAAGAGCTTGCCCACCTTGTTGACATTGTGATGGCCGAGGATACCATGGCCAAGGTGCCCCACAACCATTAGCTCACCGAGGTGGCACATCACGCACTGGGGGAACAAACTGTTAGTGTTATGCCCTTGAGGCAGTCATATAGATGATTGTAACATGATTATGTTTATGAATAATAATATGATTATTGGTCCAATGAATGTATATCATTATATTGATCAGCAAGTATGTGATTTGCTTATGAAACTCTCTACTCATTGATATAATTCTGTAAGTATCTCTGATCGGGTATCATCATATAGGATAACGATGAATAGATCAGCACATGTATTGATCGATGATCATGTTTCATAGATCATGTGATATGGAGATATCATCAATACATTGTGAACGCATGATGAAGAACATGGGTTAGATAGACCCGTAATGGGACACTGCGAGAATGTTACATTCTTATGTGTCATCAGTGCATCTCATACATAGTGGATGTATGATCCTTAGACCTGAGATTGTCACATTCCCTACATGTGTAATAGTTTACCTTAGGGCCACCAAACGCTATTTCCTAACTGGATAGTTATAAAAGTAGCTTTCATGTTTACTATTAAACATGCAGAGGGAAGTGAGCAGTTAAGATGGAATTTACCACTCCAGTGTAATGGAGATATATGTCTAGGCCACTCGTGTGATATGATTAAGGAAGTGCATGGCCATGTTGTGATTGAGGATTCAATCACAACTTATTAACGTATCACCGATATGAGAGATGGAATGAATTGTCAAAGGATGACATGCTTCTCGCCTTGAATTCGATCTTCATATAGTTTGGCAAAGGGATTATTACATAAGTACTTTGACCATATGCGTTTGGGAGTTGGCATGCCCTGCAAGGAGCTGTTACCGACTATTGGATTAGAAAATGGTTTTCCAAATCTATGTCCAAATTCACATGAACCTACAGGGTCACACACTTAACGGGCTGGGACACATTAATTCAGATTGGATCCGTAATTAATGTACCTCGTGGGCTTAACGCACTGATGGGCCCTGGCTTAGGGTTGTGTCGTGTCGCTATATAAAGAGAGGAGAAGGGTGGGTGTGATATAGATTTTTCATCCAAAACCCTAGTCTCCACCTCTTGTTTCCCCTACCAAGCGACACGGTGCTTGCATGTCGAGCACGGTGTTCCATCCCCGGACATGTGGACTGCTGTGGTGACGCTGCTGCTACTGCGGCGTGGAGAAGACGATCCACAGTGAGGAAGATCCGAAGCGAGAACTTTCCACGGCGAGGACGATCCGCGGAGAGGACGATCCACGGCGAGGACGATCCACACCGAGAACGATCCACTACATCAATGCACGAAGGATTCTGCAACTGCGTGTCTAGTGGTAATCTAATCTGTGATCCACTTCTTGCGAGTAGCTTTCTGGTTATGCGGTAGAAATTTTAATTTACGCTAGAGTAGCATACCGCGTTCCTCTTCACAAACTCCCTAGGAAGGCCAGCAGCTCGAGGCTTTAAAGCCGAGCATGGCTGAGGACCAGGACCGATCGCCGGGCATGAAGGCTGCTCGTGAGCTGAGTCCTAATGTCCCTATCCCGGAGGGAGTGCATCTCCAGGAGAAACTGCCCCGGTGATACCTGTTCTGCCGGGGCAGTCACTTGAGCCCCTGAGCATGGCAGATGCTCGGGGAGGCAGGGTTCCCCGAGCGAAGCACCTGCTCAGGAGGAAGGTGAGCTCTCCCCACCGAAGGTCACCGCGAAAGAACTCGCTGACCTTTGGTTAGAGGAAATTCTCCAGCAAGTTCAGAACAACTTGCACGATCGTCTCTGCTGGGTAAGACTTCTCATTTTCTAATGTCTTTTTCTTTTGCAACAAGGAAGTGTAACACCTTAGCACCGCACGTGCCCTGAATGTTACACCCTCAAACACCAACAAGCACAATACCCTAGGATAATTTAGCAAAGCAAGCTAACATACTAGCAGCTTACAAAAATTATTAGACATTTCGGCAGCACCTCCCCTAAAACTAGGACATCCACTCAGCATACAAAAGACAATATTTAATATAACAACAATAAGTAATTTAAGACAACAAACCAAGCACAAACATGGGTCATGGTATCAACTAACCATCATGACCCCACTAAGCACATACAACTACCACATCAATAAATTACATGACTTAACATGAAGCAATGGTGATAAGACGTGATCGTGCTACTACTCCCATCCAAGCATGCCGGCTTCAAAGTACCTGCACACATTAAATAACAAGCATGAGTCGAAGACTCAGCCAAGTACAACAACTAGCAATGACAATATCATTTAATGCATTTAAAACAATAACACGCTCATACTTCTTATGTCAAATCAATAAATACATAAAATGAGGAAATCACCGGCAATTACTTCATCAACTACATTACTCACTTATTTCACATACCTCATTAGACCACATTGGATGAGTCCCTGACTCGATCCATTCTTAACCTGTAAATTATCCCCAACTTCAAGGATCATCAGTTGCCATTTATCATTAGCAGTACCATACAATGATTCAGACAAAATCATCATACACACAATCTGCCACATATCATATTAAACACTTTTGGGTGAGTCCACGACTCTATCCCACCACCACACTTTAAGACTCATCCCAATAGTCATTAATAGCCACGCGATGCAATGCGAAATGTTTGAATGCTTGTATGCACCTTTCAAAGCCTATACCGGTATAGCTAGGTGTGCACCCGTCGATGCCATACCTTGCCCCGTCCTTTTTCATATGGGGTCAAATCCTTCACTCCCATGGAGTCCCTACAGAATTTCCATTCCCATGGAGACTACCTCTGTAGGACTTTTTCGGAGCACCCAGGTCTAGTCATATAGCCTTCTCACCGACCTGGCCCAAAGAGCTCTCGGGTCAAAATCATATATCTTTATCATTGACCCGGCCCATGGCACTTCGGACTAGTTATATGACTTTCTATGACCTGACTCCTATGCACATGAATGCATATGATGCAACCACAGCTCTTACCATTATGTCGACCCATAAAGTAAGGTAGATTTGTAAGCATCATTCACAAGTGAGAAAATTAACTTCACATAATATTACAAGCAATATCGGTTTATCTCTTTTAATTAAGTATGCACTTGCAATCTGTGAAATCATGTGCTAAAAAATTGGCTTAGAATTGAATTTGCAAATGTGTTTGTTCATGTGTTTTGTCAATTTGACAAGAAACAGTAAGTTTCGCTTTGGCGCCGGACCAAACTTAAAGAAAACAGTAAGTTTCCCATCTACGACGGACAAACTTTGTTGGTCTGTCGTGGACATGCTTTTGAACTCATTGAGCCAAACTCAATTTTCCTCAAAAACCAGTAAGTTGTGCATGTACGACGGACAAAGTTTTTGGGTCTATCGTGAACGTGTTTTTGAGCTCATGAGTCGAACTCAATCTTCCAAGAAACCAGTAAGTTTTGCATGTACGGCGGACAAACTTCTTTGGTCAGTCGTGAATGGCTTTTTGAGGTTTGATTTCGCATGTACGACGGACCGATTTTGTTTGTCCGTCGTGAACGTGTTTTCGCCGGAATGATTTCTTCTTGGAACCGAAACTTTCACTTGTACAACGGACCGATTTTGTCTGTCCATTGTGAATGGTTTTTTGAGTGATTTTTCATGTGTACGTCGGACCATATTTCCTTGTCCGTCGTGAATGCGTTTTTGCTGAATTAGGGTTTTGAGCAAAATTGGAATTGTGTTTGATTCATTTTTGAGATTATGAAATTTGTGATGATTCCATGATGCTTCTTTTGAAGTGGACTTTATGCAATGCTCATGTGAGTAGTTGCATGGATTGACATTGAGTCAAGTCGTGGACTTGTGCTCGGATTCGTTTTGTGGTTTGTTCATGTGCAGGTATTGCTCGAAGACGAATGTGGTCGATGACGGGACCGGAACTAGGTTCATGGAGGAACTGAGGTTCGGGACAAGGTTCAGGAGGAACTGAGGTCTTGGTGGTCAAGGATGTCATGCGGGACGTTCGGGCTAAGAGAATGGTGCACATGAAGAATGGTTAGTCACGTGAGAATGGCAGGAGGTCATTCGCGTGCAAAGTGTTAGTCACGTGAGTATGGCAGGTGGCCATACGCGTGCAAAGTGTTAGTCACGTGAGTATGGTAGGGTTACCATACGCGTGCAAGAGTTGTACTCGGCCAGGTTGGGCCAAGTAGAGTTGTGTTGGATACAGATTCCTTGTAGGGAATAGGAATCGTATTCAGAACTCCTTGTGGGTTGGTCCTTTAAATAGGAGGGGTTGTCTCCTGTTGAAAGTGCACCAAGGAGAGCTGAGCGCATCAAGCTTTGAGCAAGTTTTAGGGTTTGTACTCTTTTGATGAGAGTATTTTAGACAAAAGAAATAAAGATCAATTCTTCCAAGATTTTTGCGTGCTACAGTAACCACGTCGCTACAGTGTTTTCTGCTTTGGTTCTTGTTTGCATGCTTGTTCTAATTCTAGATTGGTTTTTGATCGTTGAGTTTCATCTTGATTTGATCCATCAAAAACCGTTCTAGGGTATTGATTTAGAGTTCCTCAAAGTCTAGTTGATTAATCTTTTGAAGATCTTGTTTAATCTTGAAGTTTTGATTAGATTGATTCTCGTCAAGTTCTGAAACAGCAATCTTGCGAAGCTCATAACTTTTGATCCGTACGTCCGATCGATCTGATTCTTTTTGGGTTCGATTCGTATTGGAATCTAGTTTCTTGTGTCCAAATTTCAGATTGTTCCGACTGTCAAGGCCCCAAGTTTTAAATTTTCTGGGACATCCGGAGTGTCCGGATCAACATCCGGAATGTCCGGACTCAACCCGGAATGTCTGGATATATTGTCCGGAGTATCCGGATTGCCCTAACCGAGCACCCCAATCCGGAGTGTCCGGACTGAATGTCCGGAGTGTCCGGGTTCACCGTACCGAAGACCCCAACCCGGAGTCTCCGGGTTGAACGTCCGGAGAGTCCGGATCGTGTGGGGGTTTTGTATAAAAGTCTGATTTTTGTGGTCCCCTCTCCATTCATTTCTTCCTACTTGCTCCCTCCTTCCGTGCTCACTCAAGGGACTGAAGGGCAGCCGGTTGACCTTACTCTTCGACGAGGGCAAGGCCACACTTTGCTCCTTGAATGGCGCCGAAGTCGAGACACTAGATGTTGTCCCTGTGGTGTCAGAGTACCCTGATGTGTTCCCAGCGGAACTGCCAAGGATGCCACCTGATCGGGCCATTGAGTTTGTAGTGGAGCTGCAGCCTGGGACCGCTCCAGTCTCCAAGCGGCCGTATCGAATGCCGCCCAACGAATTGGCTGAACTGAAGACTCAATTGAAGGAGTTGATGGACAAGGGCTTCATTCGCCCGAGCTCCTCACCTTGGGGTTGCTCGGCTCTCTTCGTGACCAAGAAGGACGGTTCTCTGCGCCTCTGCGTGGATTACCGCCCCTTGAATGCTGTCACTGTCAAGAACAAGTACCCTCTGCCTCGGATTGATCTCCTGTTCGATCAGCTTACTGGTGCACGGGTATTCTCCAAGATTGATCTAAGGCTCGGGTACCATCAGATTAAAATCCGGGCTGAGGATATCCCGAAAACTGCTTTCTCCACCCGGTATGGGTTGTATGAGTACACCGTTATGTCGTTCGGTTTGACGAACGCGCCGGCGTACTTCATGTACCTCATGAACTCCATCTTCATGGAAGAGCTGGACTCCTTTGTCGTCATCTTCATCGATGACATCCTCGTCTATTCCGCCAACGAGGAAGATCATGCCAAGCACCTTCATATCGTTCTCGGAAGACTCCGGGAACACCGCTTGTATGCGAAGTTCAGCAAGTGCGAGTTCTGGCTGAAAGAGGTGTCGTTCTTGGGGCACGTTCTTTCCGAGCAAGGCGTGGCCGTCGACCCGAGCAAAGTGCTGGATGTGCTCAAGTGGGAACAGCCCAAGTCATCACCGAGATTCGCAGCTTTTCTTGGCCGGGCTGGCTATTACCGCCGTTTCATTCGGGACTTTTCCAAGATAGCCAAGCCCATGACAGAGTTGTTGAAGAAGGGCATTGAGTTCAAATGGTCAGTGGACTGTGAGCAGGCATTTCAGACTCTGAAGCAGCGCCTCACTACAGCTCCAGTCCTCACCCAGCCCGACATTCACAAGCCGTTTGACGTGTATTGCGATGCATCTGGCATCGGACTTGGCTGCGTGCTTATGCAGGACAGCCGAGTTGTCGCTTATGCATCTCGGCAACTGAAACGTCATGAGGAGCACTACCCCACCCATGATCTGGAACTTGCAGCAGTGGTCCATGCTTTGAAGATTTGGCGCCACTATCTCCTGGGGAACAAGTGTCACATCTACACCGATCACAAAAGCCTCAAGTACATCTTCACGCAGGCAGACTTGAATATGAGGCAAAGACGGTGGCTTGAGTTGATTAAGGACTACAATTTGGAAGTCCATTACCACCCTGGGAAGGCCAATGTGATGGCTGACGCATTGAGTCGCAAGGTGCAATGCCATTGCCTCACTCTTCCACCACGGAGTGCCACCCTTTGTGCGGAGTTCCAGAAGCTCAACATGGAAATGGTGGAAGAAGGTTTCCTGACTAACGTGGAGTTGAAGTCCACATTGCTTGGTCAGATTCGAGAAGCACAAGGCAGGGATGCGGGTGTCACCAACATTCGCGATAGCTTGAGTTCTGGTCAGGCCCCTGGTTTTCGTCTGGATGAGCAAGGAACCTTGTGGTTCGGCCAGCGCATAGTTGTCCCGGATACCCAAGAGTTGAAACCGGCGATCCTTGATGAAGCCCATAACTCGTTGCTTACAATCCATCCGGGCAGCAACAAAATGTACCAAGACCTGAAGCGGCAATTCTAGTGGACTCGCATGAAGCGCGAGATTGCTCGTTACGTGGCTGAGTGCGATGTCTGCAAGCGGGTGAAGGCTGAACACTTTAAGCCAGCTGGTACTCTTCAGCCGCTACCCATTCCGAGTTGGAAGTGGGAAGACATCAGCATGGACTTTATTACCGGCCTGCCTCTGACTTCTTTGAGTCATGACTCGACATGGGTGATTGTCGACCGGCTAACAAAGTCTGCACATTTCCTAGCCGTTCACACCACCTATCGAGCCACGAGATATGCGGAGCTGTACATATCTCGAATTGTGTGTCTGCATGGAGTGCCAAAGCGGATAGTTTCAGACCGGGGCTCACAATTTGTCTCCCAGTTCTGGAAGAGTCTGCATGGAGCACTGGGCACGAAACTACTCTACTCCAAAGATACCACCCTGCATCGATGGGGCATCGAGAGAGTTAATCAGATCCTCGAGGATATGCTAAGGGTGTGTGTGCTGTCTTACGGGAAGAAATGGGAAGAATGTCTCCCCTATGCTGAATTTGCGTATAACAATAGCTATCAGACCAGCATTCAAATGTCCCCTTTTGAGGCACTTTATGGTCGTAGCTGCAGAGCACCTCTCAATTGGTCTGAGAGTGGGGAACGATCACTCCATGGGCCTGAATTGGTCGTGGAGGCAGAAGAAAAAGTGAGGGTCATTCGAGAGAACCTGAGGGTAGCACAGTCGCGACAGAAGAGCTATGTCGATCACCGTAGAAGACCCCTCTCCTTCGATATTGGCGACTTCGTCTATCTGAAGGTATCTCCTCTTCGAGGCACTCGTCGGTTTGGAATCAAAGGGAAACTGGCGCCACGTTACATAGGGCCATTCCGAGTCATTGAGAAGCGGGGTCAGGTTGCATATCAGCTGGAGCTACCTCCCTCACTCGAGATGGTTCACAATATCTTCCATGTCTCACAATTAAAGAAGTGTTTCCGTACTCCTTTCGAATCGCTTGAGGTAAATGACCTCGGAGTTGCACCTGAACCGGATCTATCCTATCGAGAGCATCCGATTAGGATTCTGGAAGAAGCGGAACGCAAGACTCGACGGAGAACTCTCAAGTTCTATAAAATTCAGTGGAGTAATCACACTGAGGATGAGGCTACTTGGGAGCCCGAAGATCGTCTAAAGACCGAGTACCCGGAATTCTTCGATGCCCTGTAAGTGCAGGCGTATAATTCCTAAGGTTTAGGACATGTCTGTCGGAGTTCTAATCCGTGTATACGTTTTTGTCCTGAATCTCGGGGCGAGATTCCCTTAAGGGGGGAGGGTTTGTCAAGGCCCCAAGTTTTAAATTTTCTGGGACATCCGGAGTGTCCGGATCAACATCCGGAATGTCCGGACTCAACCCGGAATGTCCGGAGTATCCGGATTGCCCTAACCGAGCACCCCAATCCGGAGTGTCCGGAGTGTCCGGGTTCACCGTACCGAAGACCCCAACCCGGAGTCTCCGGGTTGAACGTCCGGAGAGTCCGGATCGTGTGGGGGTTTTGTATAAAAGTCTGATTTTTGTGGTCCCCTCTCCATTCATTTCTTCCTACTTGCTCCCTCCTTCCGTGCTCCCCACCTTGGGATCCTCCACGGCGAGCTCCCCACCAGCCGGCGACCTCCCGTGGCTCCTCCTTGATGGCTTCCCCATCCCGGTGACCTCAAGCTCTCCTTCAAGCCGGCGTCTTCCTTCCCCTACCCGGCTTCCTCTCCTTCTCGTTCCTCCTCCTTGAAGGTAAGCTCCCTTCTTGGACCCCCTATCTAGTGCCCTTGAGTTCTAGGGTTCCTTTGGGGTTGGATTTGAGGTTGGGTTACAAGTTTGAGGTTTGGGTTGGACTTTGGGGGTGTTAGGGTTTTGGTGGGTGGTTGGTTTGGGGGTTGTTTTGGGCAATGTTGGGTGTTAGGGTGGTAGATCGGGGGTAGATACTATCATCCTAAAGTTGGGTTGAGTTTTAGTTGGAGTTGCAAAGAGCGAGATCCGTTCGTCGTGGGTTGAGCTAGCTTGGAACTTCTCCCGGCTTGCAAGGTGTAGAGAAGTCGTAGATCGGGCCGTCATGGTGCCGTAGGGCTTGGTGGTACCTCGATTCCTCGTGTTAGTTGGGCAAGATGCGCCAGGGCCGGAGTGTCCGGACCCCAGTCCGGAGTGTCCGCCCAGGCCGGAGTATCCGGACGCATATGGCCGGAGTGTCCGGGTTAGGCTGGTCTGTCCCGAAGTGGGTTTTGTTGGGATTTGAGTTATAGTCGTTACTTGCGCATTGCATGCATCTCATTGTGCATTGTATCCGTGTAGAGAACGATCCCGCGGCGACTGACGTGGCCGTGGTTGAGGGAAGTGCCGAGGGGCAAGTCGCAGTCGGTCCGCAAGCAGAAGAACAAGGCAAGCACCTATGCATCTTGAACCTTATGTGTAATCTATTTTCGTGAATTAACTGCTTATTGGATGTTAGGTGTTGCATTAGGAATTGAAGTGTGGGATAGGCTAGATCCTGCTTGCTGCATGTACCCTTTTTCCTTGTTACTTGAAGACACCTCCCTTGGAGCTAGATTATGGGTATTAATTGTGTCGTGCTTAGTATGCTTAGGAGTCGGGTTCGGGCCAAGTAGTGGATGGTTCCACTGCTTGTGGTTTACGCATTCTAGTATCTGGAACTGTTTGAAGTGGTTGTGTTGTGGAAAAAGGTATAATTGGAGACCGGGCGGGAGAATTGGGGCATTTGGGTAAGGAGACCCAAATGTGGTAGTCCCGCCTGAGTCGGCTAAGGACCGATCCGATGTGGCACCATGGCTTGGCACCAACTGGTTGGTCACATGCCTGATTATGGTAGGGTAAGCCCTGTTTTATCGCATGCTTACTCGAAGGACTACGACTTCATGCGGTTGGGCGTGATGTTGAGGGCGAGGCCTAGGCCGGCTCTCGAGTGGCCAAGCCGGGCTTGGGCTACCCGAGAGGGTGCTAGGTTTTCGGACCCATGAGGGTACTTCGGCGAGTAAGTATGGATGGGAGGGGGTTGACATGAGGTTTCTTCGTGGCACGTGTCGTGTGATCAATGCTTCCCTGCAGGGTTAATTAAGCTATTCGAATTGCCGCGCTCTCGGATATGAGCACGCTTGGTCACTGCTGTTACACGTAGTAAATAGCTTGAATTGAAGTTCGCCTTTGGGCTTGAGCTCGAAATGAATGTGGTTAATTGTTGTGGTTTGTAATTCGTTAACTTCACCTAGTGGTAGGTGCATTAACAACCGCACAAAAATTGAGAATTGAGTAGTTTAAGTAATTAAACAATAAGTGTTAAGCATTTCGCAACTGTTCTACTTTCAGCTCATTCCTTGCTACATCCAAATGCATGTCTCTTGGAGTCGGTCATATATGGACCACGGGTAAGACTTGCGAGTACCTTTTGTACTCAGGCTTATGCTTTGTGGTTTTGCAGGTAAGGATCCCGCGGGGTGTGAGTTTTGCCCCTACTGCCTATCGGTGACCGGGCAGGGCACCGAGTAGAGGCCATCTGCGAGTGTGCGCCCGGTAGTGTTAGGGCATGACACTACCGGGGTGTTTTACTTTTGTTGTGTAGTTTAGTAGGAGATGCTTTTGTGAACAGCTGTACCTTTAATTCTGTAATGGAACCCGTTTGCTTTTCGTCGGTCGTCTTTGTTGGTTGTCTCTGTTGGGCCTCTTTGTGCCGTGTGGTGTGTTCGTTTGCTTCCGCATTTTTGCGTCTCTGGTAGTGAGCTTGGGGGCTCGATGCCCCTTTGTGCGAATTGATTGATATGGCATTGGGAACCGGTATGTGGGGATCCTGGGCGAGTGTTGAATCGCATACCGGGGGAATACCGGGATGGTTGTCGAATTATTGGGATGCTCTTGGAGTTGTCTCGATTGGGCTTGGGTATTAGCACCGAAATCACCTCCGGTGATTTGTTGCTAGGATCCAACTCCGATGGGAGTAACCGTTCATCCAACAACTCGAGGACGATCTGGGCGGCTCCTCTCATCCGACGGTTGGATCTCCAGGAATTCGCGTTTTACCGAACCTCTGTCATTCTGTTTTTGTCGAAAACGAGGCAATTATTTGGTTCTGTTTTGGGGTGAACTTTTAATAGATCAAGAATTTGGTTTTAGCTTCCGCACAATCATTCACCCCCCCTCTGATTGCTATATTCGTATACTTCGATCCTACAAGTGGTATCAGAGCGAGGTCTTTCTAATCTATCTTAACCGGTGATTAGATTAATGGATCGTTATTCGACAAAACCGTGTGTGTTCGATGGTGTTGATTTTCAGTTTTGGAAGGCCAAGATGGAAGCGTTCATCCAAGCACAAGGCTTCACAATTTGGGAGAAGGTCTACAAGCCATATGAAGTCCCCTGCAAGCGAACGTCAACGACACCAATCGCACACATGTTGAAGCAAACAGCAAGGCACGCAACTTGATCATCCAAGGTTTGGGACGCAGCGACTTTGACCGTGTGATCCATCTCAAATCCGCATATGAGGTATGGAAATCTCTTTGTGATTACCATGAGGGTTCTAACACTATTAAAGAGGTTCGTCAAGATCTTTACAAAAAGGAATACATGCGATTTGAGATGAAGCCTGGTGAGTCACTAGATGATTTCTTTGCACGCTTTAATAAAATTCTTAGCAATTTGCGTGCTGTTGGAGTTAGCCTTGATGATGCTGCTAATGCTAGACAATTGCTTAGTGCATTAGACATGTCTATTTGGGAGATGAAAGTTACATCCATTAGAGAATCTACTGTCATGAGTACACTTACCTTAGATGTTCTTTATTCCAAGTTGAAAACTCATGAATTAGATGTTCTTGCTAGAAAGAATGATCATAAATCAATTGCTTTGACATCTCAATCTAGCATATCTCATAATGGTGCTGCTTCAAGTTTTGCTCTATCTTTCTTGTCTTCACTAACCGATGAACAGATTGAGCAATTCCCAGAAGAAGACTTGTCACTACTCTCTTCTCGCTTTAACAAAGCTTTACAAAATGTGAGAATGGGAAAGAGAGGTGGTGGTGGCCCTCCAAGATGCTATGAGTGTGGTGATCTCGACCATATTCATCCAAACTGTCCTAAACTTGCAGGTAAAGCATCAAGGGAGGAGAAGGACAACGACAGAAGAAAAGAGAAGAAGTTCTCTTCAAGTAATAGAAAGAAGAAGAGCTTCATCAACAGCAAAGTTGTCCACCGAGTTCTTTCCGCTCTTGAACAAGTCAATTTGAGCGATGTGGATTCAGGGAGCAGTGAGGACGATGCAACTCCAAGCAAGCATGAGTTGACGGGGTTGTGTCTCATGGCTAAAAGCAAAGAATGACTTTATCGAGGACGACCACGACAGCGACTTCAATGAGGTAGATCCTTCTTATGATGAATTAGCTATTGTTGTTGCTCGTCTTGGAAAATTGCTTGACAAACGTGACAAGAAAATTAAGAAACATGATTTTGTTGTTGAGTCATTGAATGCTGAAATTGCTAGACTTAAAACCTTGATTCCTGATGATGATGCTTGCAAATCATGTGACTTAATTTACAATGAGCTTACTTTGCTTAGGAAAGAACATGTTACCTTGTTAGAGCAAATCAATGCTGAAAATGAGAAAAATGAGAAACTTGTTAAACATGCTAGTTGTTCTACCATTGATTTACATGATACAACTCCATGTTCTATATGCTCCATACTAGAATTGAAGTTGCATGATGCAAATGCTAGGGTTTCTCAATTGACTGATGATCTGCTTACACATGAGGTTCTTTCATGCTCAACTTGTCGTAAGCAAAAAGGAAAAGTGAATGTTCCTTGCAATAATTGTTTAAGTCTTTCTCGAAAAGTTGATTACTTGGAAAAATCATTAGAACGTTTCACTAAAGGAAAGAAGAACCTAAACATGATTTTGGATCAATCAAAAGTCAGCACTCATAACAAAGGTTTAGGTTTTGATTCTTATGCTCATCATAAATCACATGCTCCCACTGTTGTTAAAGCACTTGACGAAGGAAAATTTGAAATTGTCAATGAGCCTAAGAAAACTGTCTTTAAGTCTGCTGGAGTGTTATCTTCTACTATGATGAATGCAAATGTTGCTTCTACTTCTAAAGCCAAACATCCTGTTAAGTACACTTGCATTCATTGTGGTAGAGATGGACATTTAGTAGATTTTTGCTTTAGACTAGCCAAACAACAAAAGAAAGAAAAAACTAAGGCTAGGTCTAATTTCAGAAAGGCACGCTTTGTTTCTCATTACGTGCCTAGGGTGATGCAAACACCTTTTGTTGGTAAGAACACGGGAAAAGACAAATCTATCTTTGTGCATAAGAATGCTCGTGTTGTGCCCTCTTGTTGTGCGTCGTGTGTCTCAAGATCGATTCCTAAACATCTTATTTCTAACCCCGATCGAGACCTCGACAATTTCTGCTTCTATGTAGGCTTCTCACGCGAGGAAGGAGAACATGTGGCTAGTGAATTTCGGATGCTCACTCCATATGTTCAGTGATAAGTTTTGGTTCTTCTTCACTCGTGCATTTCATGCTAAAAGTGTTGTCTTTGGAGATACTTCTTCCACTTCTGTTTTCGCAAAAGGCACTAGTTCAAATGATGCAGGTACAAGTGCATATGTTCAGGGGGAGAGTGTATTTGTTCATAAAGATGATGATGATGCTGTTGAGGATGAGATAATTAGAGGTTTACATGAGAGACTCTTCCCACATGCTTGTGTGTGCTTGTGTGCTTGTTTTCAAGCTTCCCACGTGCTTCACATCGACAAGCTGTCAAAAGGATTTTCAGGTATCTTCATGGAACTCAAGATTTTGGCATTTGGCTTTCTGCTTCCTTATGCATTAGTTTAAGAGCTTATTCTGATGTTGACTTTGGAGGATGTTGAATTGATTTGGTTCGTGCCACCTCTTGAGTAATCCCCTTTCTTGAGCATATTGATACTGGATTTCACTTTCTTAGAGATCATGTTGAAAAAGAAAATATTGTGCTTCATCATGTGGATACTGAACATCAATTGGCAGACTTTTTCACAAAACCTTTGTCTTCTTCTCGTTTTGCTTTTATTCGGGGAGAACTTGGGATTGTTCATCCAATGGATTTGTTTTGAGGGGGAGTTTCTTTGCCAAGTTATTTCACTTAATGAGCTCACTCTATCATATTTCTTTATATATTTTGTAATTGTGCTAATATATGATAATCTAAATTGTTCCACTTGAACTAAAAATGACTTTGCGGAATTCCTTGGTTTGATTGCCTATAGTTAAATACTCTGTGATATCTCACTCTTCTAGGCTTGATATTGAATCTTCTTGACAAATTTGGGCTATGAAGCAAGTGTGTTTTCATCTTTACTCTTTCATAAGACCTTTTAATCATTTTTGCATGTTTACAATCAAAAAAAAATAAAAGAAAAAGGGAATCAATAAAAAAGGGTTGTTAAAAGCAAAAGCTTCAAGTTGTATGCTTCAGGCATGCTTTCCTTAAAAAATAAGATGTATGCTTCAAGCATGCCATTCCCTCAAAGATAAGATGTATGCTTCAAGCATGCCACTCCTAGAAAATAAAAGAAGTATGCTTCAAGCATGCCACATGCGATTTATTGTTTAAAGATTAAATTGGTCTACTAGATTGGAGTTGAAACTACTTGCTCGCCCTAAGTTGTTTGTTGCTTCAATTTTTAAAGCCTTGCTTTTTCTGTTAAGATCTTGCTTAGTACTTGGCTATAGTTGACTAAATTGAGGTTGAGATGCATGTCATTCCCTAACTTGTTAAAATCACATCAAGATCATGTATTTTGCATATTATGTGATATATAAGGTTATATGATCGAATGAGCTCATCTTTTCCTATCTTGGCACTCCCTTGTTTCCCTTTGTGAAATCATTGTTTCAGAAAAATTTTGAACATGTTCTCTCTTTTGTACTCTTGATGAATCCATTGTTAAAGGGGGAGAAATTTGGGAATCGTTGAAAAGTTTAAGAAAAAGGGGGAGAAGAAAAAGGGGGATTTGTTTCTGGCATTTTGAGAGAAGTTTGGAGATTGTTGGAATTTTTGGGCGCATTGCACATTCACACACATTTTCATTCTCAGGGGGAGATTTTGTTTTGCTTTTTGGTCAAAGGGGGATTTCTGTGTTTTCTTACTTTGGTCTTTGATCCTTTGGATTTCAAAATCTTTTGTAAAGTGAATGCCAAATGTTCAATTCTAAGTGGTGTTGCCAATGTTTTCATCAAGGGGGAGATTGTGAAATCATGTGCTGAAAAATTGGCTTAGAATTGAATTTGCAAATGTGTTTGTTCATGTGTTTTGTCAATTTGACAAGAAACAGTAAGTTTCGCTTTGGCGCCGAACCAAACTTAAAGAAAACAGTAAGTTTCCCATCTACGACGGACAAACTTTGTTGGTCTGTCGTGGACATGCTTTTGAACTCATTGAGCCAAACTCAATTTTCCTCAAAAACCAGTAAGTTGTGCATGTACGACGGACAAAGTTTTTGGGTATGTCGTGAACGTGTTTTTGAGCTCATGAGTCGAACTCAATCTTCCAAGAAACAAGTAAGTTTTGCATGTACGGCGGACAAACTTCTTTGGTCAGTCGTGAATGGCTTTTTGAGGTTTGATTTCGCATGTACGACGGACCGATTTTGTTTGTCCGTCGTGAACGTGTTTTCGCCAGAATGATTTCTTCTTGGAACCGAAACTTTCAGTTGTACAACGGACCGATTTTGTTTGTCCGTTGTGAATGGTTTTTTGAGTGATTTTTCATGTGTACGCCGGACCATATTTCCTTGTCCGTCGTGAATGCGTTTTTGCTGAATTAGGGTTTTGAGCAAAATTGGAATTGTGTTTGATTCATTTTTGAGATTATGAAATTTGTGATGATTTCATGATGCTTCTTTTGAAGTGGACTTTATGCAATGCTCATGTGAGTAGTTGCATGGATTGACATTGAGTCAAGTCGTGGACTTGTGCTCGGATTCGTTTTGTGGTTTGTTCATGTGCAGGTATTGCTCGAAGACGAATGTGGTCGATGACGGGACCAGAACTAGGTTCATGGAGGAACTGAGGTTCGGGACTAGGTTCAGGAGGAACTGAGGTCTTGGTGGTCAAGGATGTCATGTGGGACGTTCGGGCTAAGAGAATGGTGCACATGAAGAATGGTTAGTCACGTGAGAATGGCAGGAGGTCATTCGCGTGCAAAGTGTTAGTCACGTGAGTATGGCAGGTGGCCATACGCGTGCAAAGTGTTAGTCACGTGAGTATGGTAGGGTTACCATACACGTGCAAGAGTTGTACTCGGCCAGGTTGGGCCAAGTAGAGTTGTGTTGGATACAGATTCCTTCTAGGGAATAGGAATCGTATTCAGAACTCCTTGTGGGTTGGTCCTTTAAATAGGAGGGGTTGTCTCCTGTTGAAAGTGCACCAAGGAGAGCTGAGCGCATCAAGCTTTGAGCAAGTTTTAGGGTTTGTACTCTATTGATGAGAGTATTTTAGACAAAAGAAATAAAGATCAATTCTTCCAAGATTTTTGCGTGCTACAGTAACCACGTCGCTACAGTGTTTTCTGTTTTGGTTCTTGTTTGCATGCTTGTTCTAATTCTAGATTCGTTTTTGATCGTTGAGTTTCATCTTGATTTGATCCATCAAAAACCGTTCTAGGGTATTGATTTAGAGTTCCTCAAAGTCTAGTTGATTAATCTTTTGAAGATCTTGTTTAATCTTGAAGTTTTGATTAGATTGATTCTCGTCAAGTTCTGAAACAGCAAGCTTGCAAAGCTCATAACTTTTGATCCGTATGTCCGATCGATCTGATTCTTTTTGGGTTCGATTCGTATTGGAATCTAGTTTCTTGTGTCCAAATTTCAGATTGTTCCGACGGTTGGATCTCCAGGAATTCGCGTTTTACCGAACCTCTATCATTCTATTTTTGTAAAAAATGAGGCAATTATTTGGTTCTGTTTTGGGGTGAACTTTTAATAGATCAAGAATTTGGTTTTAGCTTCCGCACAATCATTCACCCCCCCTCTGATTGCTATATTCGTATACTTCGATCCTACACAATCATAACAATCAATAATCTATCTGCAACGCTCACAGGAGAGTTAGAAGAAATCTCGCATACCTTTCACTTAACGATCCAACTCCATTTCTCTGAGTTGCGAGCATGGGTTAGGTCGAGAGAATGAAATATGTGCGCGGCTTCATCCCCCCTCCCCAAGCGTCTTGACCCATGCCCCTAAGTTGCGAGCATGGCTTTGACGAGGATGGAAAGACATGCGGTTGCTTGACAGCACATACAACGACCGGGAGCGCGTGGATCGAACTAGAACTCTGGACCAACCAATAGGGTGTCTGTGTGCAATTGTAACTTGCAGCGAAGCACTACTACAAACAATAATCAGCTTATGTAGACTGAGGCCTTTGGAGGTGAGTTTAGTGGTCCAACGCTGGTCGTTGCACTTTGGTCGTTCTTGCGCACGCTAGCCAAACATTAGGATAATGTGCTTGGAGCGAATGTTCTTGACCACCCGTGCTCATCCCAGCATCAAGATCATGAGGAGAAGAGTGTGCCCTTACGCGAGGCTGAGTCGACTTACCAATGGGCAGGGACTTCAAGGACATTCATAAAATCTTGGGAAGAAAAGAAATCACAGGGGGCGGAAGAACTGAATTTTATAAAAAAATAAAAAACCCATGGATCTTGCGTAGAACAAGTAGTATGAAAACTAGACAAAGAACTTCCGTAATTGGTCGATATTATAGGTGTTGGTGAGCTCCTGACCATCCTCCATCGCTAGGCGAATAGCCTTCGAGCGTGTTGCTGAGACGACCGTGTACAGACCTTCCCACCTGGGGGTCAGCTTGTTAGCTTTTGACAAATCCTGGACTTGACGTAGGACAAGGTCGCTAACTTGTAAGGTCCTTGGCCGAACTGATTTAGCCACGTGCCTACGAAGTGCCTGTAGGTAAACTGTGGATCACAGCAAAGCCTGTTCGCGTGTCGCTTCGGCGAGGTCAAGGTCTAGAAGGCACTCGCCTTCCTGATCGATGTCGTCGACCAAGTGCACTCTTGGAGAACCCAGCACGATTTCAGCGGATAAAATGGCTTCTACACCATAGATGAGCTGGAAAGGGGTTTCACCCGTAGCTTGACTTGTCGTAGTGCAAACCGACCAAAGGACGGAAGGAAGCTTGTCCACCCACGCTTGCCCGTGCTGATTGAGGTTTTTGAAGGCTCTCTTTTTGATTCCTTGGACTATTTGTCCATTTGCTCTCTCGGTAGCTCCATTGCTCTGTGGATGTGCTATAGAGGTGAAGCAGACTTTCATCCCGATGTCTTCACAATAGGCCTGGAACCGCTCACTGGTGAACTTTGTGTCGTTGTCCATGATTAGGCAGTTGGGAATGCCAAAGCGCATCACCACGCTATTGCAAAAAAATTTCTTGGCTGCCTAGGCCGAAATGGTCGATATGGGTTCAGCTTTGATCCACTTACCGAAAGTGTCGATAGACACGAGCAAGTACTTTCAAACTTTTTGGCTTTGGGGAAAAGGTCCAAGTATATTGACACCCCAAACCGAGAATGATCACGATAAAGGAATGGTTTGAAGCACGTATGCTGGCTGATGGACCCTGCGAGCAAGAAATTGGCATGCTCTGCAAGTCATCACGATCACGCGAGCATCGGCTAAGGCTATTGGCCAATAATAACCCAACCGAAAGGGTTTGCTCACTAGCATTCTGAAAGACGAGTGAGCTCTACACATTCCTTCATGGATGTCTCTAAGAAGGTATTTGCCCTCTTCTTGAGAGATGCACTTGGAGAGCACTCCTAGTGCTCCTTTGCAATATAAGGCACCTTCGATCAGTTTGTAAGGAGAGGATTGCCTTATAAGCCGGGAACGCTCGGCTTCTTCCTCGGGAAGTGTCTCATGAATGAGATATTGAATGAATGGCATCATCCAATTCACACTATGCTCGAGAAGAGAGACGTTACCGCACGCCTATGATGCCTCCTTTACAGAGGGAATGGAGGTCTTGTATAAGTGCTCAACGAGCACTCCTACCGGAGGAAGTTTGGGAGGAACCGAGCTTTGAGAGCTGGTCAGCCAGGGAATTGTCCTTCTTGGGGATGTAGAGTACCTCGAAATTCTTCAAGTACTTCTCCATCTTCCTCACTTCAACTAGGTAAAGCACCATTGAGTTACCAGAACATTGATACTCCTTGTTGACCTGATTGATGACCAACTGTGAGTCTCTTTTCACAGTAAGTCGTTGGACTTCGAGCGCTTTGCATGCTCGTAGCCCTGCCAAGAGGCCTTCATGCTCTACTGCGTTGTTGGTCGCGGCAAAGTGCAATTGAATGATATACTGGAGTTGTTCTCCCTAGGGAGAGACTAGCACAACCCTAGCCCCCGAGCGTTCATAGGTATGAAACTCATCAAAGTACATGGTCCAACGATCTTCCTTAGATCTATCGAGCTCGATAATGGGTGGTGCTGGATTCATCCACTCCACTACAAAGTCTACCAAGATCTGGGACTTGATCGCCGTGCGAGTTTAGAACTGGATCTCGAAATCGACGAGCTCCATGGCCCACTTTGCAATTCGGCCACTAGCGACTTGAACATTCAGGATCTCCCTGAGCGAAAAGTTGGTCAGAATCTCAATCTTGTGGGCTTGAAAATAATGTCGTAGCTTCCTGAAGAGCACGAGCTATGAGTACAAGAGCTTTTGGACCTCGGGGTAATGCTCCTTTGGTCCATGCAAGACTTCACTGACATAGTAGATTGGTCGCTGCGCTCCATCCCTCCACCGTTAAGATTGCGCTTACTGCCTGCGGGGTCGCCGCCAAATATAATAGCAAGGCCTCCCTAATTTTGGCGTGGTTAGGATGGGTGGTCTGTACAGGTACTACTTCAGCCCTTCGAAGGAGCGGTTTGCTTCTTCTGTCCAGGTGAAACCATCATGCTTGCGAAGTGCCTTGAAGAAAGGCAATCGACGCTCGCCTAACCGGGAAATGAAGCGACTTAGTGCTGCCATTTGTCCAGTCAAGGTTTGGACCTCTTTCACACAGCTGGGTGGTCGCATATTTTTGATGGCTTCAATCTTTTCTGGGTTTGCCCCGATGCCGTGTGGACCGACCATGTAGCCAAACACCATGCCTACCCTCACACCGAAGACACATTTTTATAGATTAAGCTTTATTTGATGTCTGTTGAGGTTACAAAAGGTTTCCTCCAGGTCAAAGACATGACCCGAGGCTAGCTTACTTTTGACCATTATGTCATCCACATAGACTTCCAGATTACGACCTATTTGGTCTGAGAAAGTTTTCTGCATGAGACCTTGGAAGGTTGCTCCAGCGTTTTTGAGACCGAAAGACATGGTCGTGTAGCAGAAAGTGCCGAACGGGGTAATGAAGGAAGTCTTCTCTTCATCCTCAGGTGATATGCCGATCTGGTGGTAGCCTGAGTAGGCATCCAAGAAGCTCATCACCTAGGACTCCGCTGTCGCATCGACCAACTGGTCTATGCGGGGCAGCGGAAAGTTATCCTTGGGACATGCAACATTCAAGCCCGTATGGTCGACACACATACACCATTTGCCCCCCCCCTTTTCTTGATAATGACCAGATTTGCTAGCCATTCTGAATGCTCGACTTCTCGAATGAAGCCGACCTTGAGGAGTTTGTCGAGTTCTTCCCGGATGATAACTTATTTTTTTTCGAAGAGAAACGTCTGAGCTTTTGCCGCACTGGTTTCTTGTCAGGCCGAACTGTTAGCCTGTGCTCGATAACTTGCCTTGGGACTTTGGGCATGTCAGACATTTCCCATGTAAACACATCCGCATTTTTCCAGAGGAAAGTCATGAGCGAGTTACTATTTAGGATCTAAGGAAGATCCTAAACGCACAACTTTGGTCGGCTCCGCGTCGCTTAGCGGAACCGTTTTGGTCCCTCCTCTGGGCTGGAGGGCAACTTTTGACTGGGAATTCTTTGGCTCTTGTTCGGGTCCACGTTGAGACAATTGCCTGACCATGTCTAGTGCCTTCTTGTCACAGTTCAAGGCTACCTTTTGGCTCCCTCTTACGGTGATTACACCGTTTGGACCGGGAATCTTCAAGCACTGGTACCCATGATGACTTGACGTGTCATTTTCTATCTACAAAGCTCGTGGAGGGCAACACACGAAGGACCCAACAAAGCTAAAGAATACTTATAACTTTCTAGTATCCGCTAGTACGCAATAATCCTTCACACACTCCATAATGAAACCTTCGAAATAATTAACATATTTATATTTTGGTAGTGCCACCAGCAACCAAAGGCCACTAACCTATGTGGATTCTATGTTTGCCACAACATACAACTCCTCATTGGTTCAAAGAAGACCAATGACACAAAGATTTGTCAATCTTGAAACAATTGTTTCCACTTATTAATTTATATATACGCAAAGATTTTACTCTTCCCATCGACAAGCTTGGCAATACGTTGAATCTGCGTTGGAACAGCCTGACCTGCTAGGTATTTGAGAACAACTCTGTGCCTTCTTGAATCGTGAGGTCATTAATCCAAAAGGCGAATTCCACTCAAGCTTCGCCTGATGAGTTGTGAATTTCTTATATACTATTTTGGATTAATTTGTGAACCTTGTGCTGTAAATTTGTCAGTTGTAGTTCTGAATTCAATTGGCTCTTATATATGTGAGTTGATTTCTGAAATGGATGCGTTGTACATTGTAATGTGTGATCAGAGTTGATTTCTAAAATGGATGCGTTGTATGTTGTAATATGTGATCCGCTCGAGTTCATTTCTGAAATGTATGTCATAATAATATACTAATGTTGCTCTGTACTGTCTTTTATTTTAGATGGCATGGCTAGCATTTCCTAAGGCTAGCAAATAAATCAAAATTACTAAAAAAATGTAAAATCAACATCCCAAACGGTTCCAAACTATAACCATCTGCGATGAGCCCTTCATCCTAGACGGTTCCAAATGGAACCGTTTGGCATGAGCCCCTCATCCCAGATAGTGCAAAATTAGAACCATCTGTGATGATCCCTCATTCCAGACTGTTCCAAATTAGAACCGTCTGGGATGAGAGGCTCATTCTAGACGGTTCCAAATTAGAACCAACTGTGATGATCCCTCATCCCAGACGGTTTCAAATTGGAACCGTCTGTGATGACTTTTTTCATAGACGGTTGGAAAACCATCTGTGATGACTATACGTCATCACTGACAGTTTGATACAGACGTTTCACAAAACCGTTTGTGATGTGGTTTGTGAACCGTCTGTGGTGAGGGTTTGTACAGTAGTGAATAATTACTAGTTTCACCATCATCAGTTTTTGTGTTCGTGCCAGATAAATCTCTTTTATTTGAATATATTCTTTATAAGGCAAACACTTGAAGAAATTTAATCAACCCTATATAATCATATATGGAAGGTACTACCAGTACACATGTAATTTGAACTCGTTAAAAACTTAATATATATATATGTATATATGTATATATATATGTATATATATAGCACTAAAAAGTATAATTTGAAAACCACATGCATTTTGACCTTGATCAATTTATAGATTCATTACATGTCAGGGCCCCGAATTTAAATTCGACTCGCGCGGCAAACCTAAGCCCTAACCAGCCTGTAGCTGCAAATTGAATCAAATAGTAACTCCCTGGGGTATCCTAAACCATTCCTTAGTAGTGTCCAAAGCTCAACCGCAAGTTGGGGCTTGAACACTCCAATCTACAAATGTGCTTTCCATCCAAGTTTGGAGCCATGTAACTTGTGATCCGAGATGATCCAAGGTGCGCATGTCGCTTGGTTGCAAACTAGAAACTTTTCTCTCCGACATGGGAGATTTGCACCAAGATCCGACGTCAAACCCTAGATTAAACCTAGCGCCAAAAATCGAACCTTGTGTTGGATTTTCTGGGCAATCCGGAGTAGCCGGAAAAAAGGTCCGGAGTGTCCGGATTGGCCTGACCGAAGGACTCAACCTGGAGTGTCCGGATTGAATGTACGAAGGATCCAGATTGAATGTACGAAGGATCCGGATTGGGTCGACCGAAGGCCCTAACCCGGAGTATCCAGACTAATGGTCCAGAGTATCCGGACTTTGCGGGATTTGAGTATAAAACCCCATTACTTGGTTCCTTGGTCATTTCATTCTCTACCTCCACTCTCCCGTGTGCTCTCCACCACCCAAGCTCGTCTCCAGCGTCTCCCCACTCCGGTGACCTCCCGTGGCTCCTTCCCAGTGACTCCCTACTCCGGCGACCTCAAGCTCCTCCCCAAGCCGGCGTCTTCCTTCTCCTACCGGCTTCCCCTTCTTCCTCTCCATCCTCCTTAAAGGTAGGACCTCTTCTTGGAGCTTGATTCGTGGGTTCTTGGGTTCTAGGGCGTCCATGGGGGTGGATTTGGGGCTTGGTGTGTAGATTTGGGGGTTGGGGGTAAACCTTGGGAGTGTTAGGGCTTTGGGTATGTAGTTGGATTTGGGGTGGATTAGGCAGTGTAGGGTGTAGGGTGAGAGATCGAGGGTAGATGATGCCGTTCTAGGCGTTGGATTAACTTTTGGTTGGGATTTTAGGAATGAGCCTCGATTCGTCGTGTTTTGGGCTAGCTCGGAGCTTCTCTGGCTTGGCCAC
This sequence comes from Rhipidocladum racemiflorum, assembly GCA_036346355.1. NCBI lineage: Eukaryota > Viridiplantae > Streptophyta > Magnoliopsida > Poales > Poaceae > Rhipidocladum > Rhipidocladum racemiflorum. The sequence continues at coordinate 32,791,181 of CM070571.1, forward strand.
ATGTAGGAAGGTCGTAGATCGGGTCCTCGCGGTGTCGTAAAACTTCGAAACACTCCGATCCCTTGAGTCATTGGGCGAAATGCGCCATGTCCGGAGTGTCCAGACAAATTGTCCGGAATGTCCGAGTTGTCCGAACTATCCGGATGAAATATCCGGACTGTCCGGGCTGGCTGGTCTGTTTCGGTGGGGAATGCATTGTATTTCATTTCTTTTGCATTGCATGCATCTTATTATGCATTGTACTCGTGTAGAGAACGATTCCGCGACGGTTGACATGGCCATGGCTGAGGGAGAACACGTGGAGCAAACTTTAGCTGAAAATCCGGCAGAAGCACAAGGCAAGCACCTAAGCATATTCCACCTTATATGTGAATTATATTTTTGTGAATCAATTGTTAAATTGGCGATTAAGTCGTGCATTAGGAGATGGATTGTGAGAATGGTGTTAGATCCTAATTGTTGCATATACATCCTTTGATATTGTTGAACACCTCCTTTGGAGCTAGTATGGGTAATTATATGGTGTCCTTGCTTAGTTTGCTTAGACGTCGGGTATGGGCCAAGTGATGGTGTGACACCTCGGAGTGTCGTATCCTTAATTTTTGAACATGATAAGGTTAAATACAGTATGAGATGTGGAAATAAGGTTAAAATCATAAGGATCGGGGGTTAATAACGTTTCCGGGCCGTTTCCGGGCCGTTTTCGGGGTTTTGGGCCTTCCCGGAGGAGTTTTGGGCCTTGGTGGGCTTTGGTGGGATGGATTAGGACTCCGTAACGGACTAGGATTGGGTTGAGGGCTGATAAAGGGGCTTCCCCAGCCCCTTGCGCCCCACCCCCATTGCGCCCCACCTCCCCTCTTGCGCCTCCCCAAGCCGTGCGCCTCCCCAAACCGTGCGCCCCCTCCACCTCTCCACCTCCACACCATCTCCCTCCACCCCTTGCTGCCCTAGGGTGGCCACCACCCCTGCACCTCGTGGATACATCCCGTGGAGCGAGGAGCGAGGAGCGAGGAGCGAGGAACGTGGAGCGAGGAGCGATTCGCGAGGAGATTCGCGGAGATTGATTGGAGTTTTGCGCTTCGGGCAAAGGTATGAACATGAGGATCCTTGGATTTGATCTAGGTACTGTTATTAGGGTGTTTACCAAGTTTTTAGATCAATTGGAGGCGCTGGTTTGAAGTAATTTGGGTTAGATCTAAACTTGTCCACGTTTCTGTTTTCGGGCAGATTGAGCAGTCGAACTAGGGTTCGAGTTTCCGTCGATTTAGAATCCGAATCAGACCGTACGGACTTCTAGGAAGTTGTAGATAATTTAATTATCTTTCCGTGGACGTAAAGCACGTTAATTTCCGATCAGCCGTTTGAAAGTTATGGCTGTTTTACCGAGCGCCTAAAAATCTGTGACGTAACTGGAACAGATTGTGGTAATCTGTAGATTAAACAATTTTAGAGTCCGAATCAGTCTTTCCCTATAACTAGAAAAAGTTGGGAAATTTCCTAAGCTTCGCGACGGTGTACTCGTTTATTCGATTTGGAGTCCCAGAACTCAAGTTATGCCTTTTGCAAGGCTGCTGTCCCGCCGACAGAACCTCTGTTTTTAGGTTTTGCGAGTAGTTGGCAATGTGGGGTGAGCTGGGGGTTTGTGTCCTGTTTTGAGGTTATGATTGTGAGTGTGTGATGCCTATGTGCAGGTGGTGTGACCCGGAGTTCCCTCTTCTTCCCGCCAATCCGTTGCACGTGGTTGAGGCAAGTGTGTTGTGATGGATAGCAAGTTGTAGGTTGCATGTTGAAATTAGATGGAATTGCCTACATGATATATGTCCACTTGCCATGTTTTAATGATTGATATGATATGATGAGCATGTTTAACATATTATGATGCCATGTGTTAATATGTGAATTGAATATGATATTTGGCATGGTTGCATGCATGTCATGAGATAGGGCGAGGGCGGTGAGAAAGTCATAGCTAGTCCGCAAGGTCGGTGAGAAAGTTATGACTAGTCCGAACGCCATTGAGTAAGTCCTATGTCGTGATTCCATCCACGTGGTGTTTGGAAGCGAGTAGGCACCCTCCATCTTCGGGATGGAAGGGGAAAGGGTGCACACCGACGGGTGTGTACTTCCCATACCGGTATGAGGTTCCAGAGGGTCGAGCAATGCATTACATCGCATACAAATTGATGATGATATTGATAAGTATTCATGAATGAGATGTTATACATGATGAAAGATGTTATTGACTTGTTGTTATGCTTGTTGTCCATTGCAGTATGCTTGCTGAGTTTTCGAACTCACCCTTGTGTTTTCTTGTTGTTTTAGGTACCTTGAGAACGGCATGCGGGAAAGGGGAATAGTCACACGCTCACACGTTGCTTCACCTTAATGTTTCCCCAAGTCAATTCATTTAGTTGGATAATAAATTGCGTGTGATGGCCTTTAAATTAAGTCTTAGCTTGGTTAATGAGAGTTCTATTGTTTGTTTGACACTTGGAACCTTAAGAGCTTAATGTTAGTCTCTTATTGTCGTTAAGACTCTATTTATTGCTGTTTTAGATGTTTCTCTTATTGCCATATAATGCCATATCCTTGCTGCTCCTTAAATTCATGATAAAACAAAGGAGGTGCTGCCGAAATCTCGGTTTTTTAGCCTATGCACCTTTGCTGGAATTTTATGTTAAATGTGGTATTTAGATGTTGATTAGCTTATGTTTGGTAACATTCAGGCATAGTAAATACCGGGGTGTTACAGTTGGTATCAGAGCGGGCTGTAGGTCCTTGGAATGTGAATTTTTAGTGTCATGCTATAGGGTACAACTAAAATGTGATGTGGAATAACTTAGAAACATGGCTTAGGTTCTAACTAAAACCTTGTTATAGGATAGCAACGTTAAAACTTGTAAAAGTGGTATAACTAATCTAAAATCTGACACACTTGGTTGCACAGTAGGATGGGTTTTGGTTCATCAATGCATCGCGCTTGACTATGTGATAAGGAATATGCTTATGATGATGTTTGATTATGATCTTGATTGTGTGCTTTCGTGTTTGGGTGGTTGTCTGTCTAAGCAGCCATGCCGAGGGGTAGAAGCCGTGGACGCCGTGGCCGTGGAGGCCAGGGGCGAGGCTCCCAGAGAGTTGCGGAGTCTGTCTGTATAAATGATTGGATTGTTCCTGTTGTGGTGATAAAAGTGGGGTTGTGGTGCCGAAGGGTTTCGGTCACCTCTTTTTGGTTCATAGTAACGGTGAGGTTTGACGGTGTGGCCGGTTAGCGCCATCACCGAAGAACTATTAACCCCTGTAGGAGAAGAATGCTTATCCTTTCTGTCCTTGATCGGGTAGTTGACTGGAGTCAAATAGAAGAGTTGATGGTGGTTCCCTTCGGATGTTCTCTGCCGTTCTGACGGTCGGTTTCGCTGTTTTTTTTCTTGGCTTTAGTTGAGCTGAACCAAAAGAAAAGTGTTTTGTATTGGATTTTCGCGGATCGTTCCGAGTGCGGTGGTGAGCACCGTGCTTCAGAGTGTGGTTGGACCGGGAGTTGCAACCACTGTGGCAAGCCCGGCCATACGGGACGAGTCTGCCGGATGAATCCCGGGAGCATCATCAAGTGGGAGACGGTGCCTTCTCCTCCCACTCCCGCGGCGTCTTCCAGAGGATCGGTGCACTTGATGGCTGCCCTGTTTCTCAGCCACCCTTTGCGTGGGCGCCACCGTGCGTCTTGGTGCCCGCAGCCGCCCTGCTCCTCCTCGATTGCCTCCTCCGCCCCAGCCTTGATGGGGCATCGGCTGAGTCGGGCTCATACGTCGGCGCCACCAGGAGTGTACGCTTTGCCGACCGCCGAGTCACCGGGCATCCAGAGGTGGTTTCGTGTACTGCTCGTGGATTCCGTTGATGCCTTTGTTCTATTTGATTCCGGAGCATCCTATTCCTTTGTGTCGTCTGAGTTTGCTAGTAGAGCTAAATTGGGGTCCAGCGGATTTAGTCTGTGCTAGTCGGTTCCCACGGGGTTGATTGCTAGTTCTTTGGTTTGCCCTGGTTGCACCATTGCCATTGATGATGAGGTTTTCTTTGCCAATCTCATGGTGATCCAGCTTGGCTCCTTTTGATGTCATTTTGGGCATGGGTGGCTGCATCGATGCACTGCTAAGATCTGTTGTTTCGAAGACAGCTTTCCTTGCAGGCCCGTCCGTGAAGAGTTGACCTTTCAGGGTGGTATACCCTCGATTCGTCTTTGCTTTGACTAGTTTGTTTTCCGGTCGGCGTTTGAGGCTATTGGGTTTCCTCATGACTTTGTCTCGAGAAGCCATCTTCCTCGATTCCCATTGAGGAGATTTACGTAGTGAAGGAGTTCGTTGATGTGTTCCCTGACGAGTTGCCTGGTCTACCTCCTGTGAGGAATGTGGAGTTTCAGATTGATCTTGCTCCTGCACTCGACCTATTTCTATCTCTTCATACCGCTTGGCTCGACCTTTTCAAGACGAGTTGAAGAAGCGATTGGAGGATCTGTTGGCCAAAGGCTTCATTCGGCGTAGCGTATCGCCATGGGAGCACTCCGTCCTCTTCGTCTCGAAGAAGGATGGAAGTTGGCGTATGTGCATTGATTATCGTGCTCTTAATCAAGTGACAGTCAAGAACAAGTATCCTTTGCCTCGCATCGAGGATCTGCTTTGACCAACTCAAGGGAGCAAAGGTGTTCTCCAAGATTGATCTTCGATCGAGGTACAATCGGATCCGTGTGAGGGAGCTGGACATTGAGAAGACTGCTTTCTCCACTAGGTATGGGCATTATGAATTTAAAGTTATGTCTTTTGGACTAACTAATGCTCCTATTTGTCTTTATGGAGGCGATGAACAGTATGCTACACAAGTACCTTGATGAGTTTGTGGTAGTGTTCATCGATGACATTCTGATTTACTCTAAATCGGAAGAGGAACATGAGCGACACTTGAGGCTTGTCTTTGAGTACCCCGAGGAGAATCAATTCTTTGCTAAGCTGAAAAAGTCACGAGTTACTGGATTTCAAGTGGGTTTTCTTGGCCACATCATCAATCCAGAGGGCATATCGGTAGATCCTAGCAAAGTCTCGGCGATTTTGGATTGGAAGAGGCCTTCCAATGTCAAAGAGGTGCGTAGTTTCCTTGGGTTGGCTGGATACTATCGGCGTTTTGTGCAGGATTTCTCTATCATTGCCAAGCCACTTTCACAACCGACTCGAAAGGGATGAAGTTCCGGTGGATCGCAGAGTGTGAACACGGCTTCTGCACTTTGAAGGAGAAGTTAGTGATCGCTCCTGTTCTTACCCTTCCCGAGCCGGGAAGCGCTTCACTGTTTATTCCGATGCTTCTCGGTTGGGACTTGGTTGTGTACTCATGCAAGATGGCAAGGTGATTGCTTATGCTTCAAGGCGCTTGAAAAAGCATGAGCAGAATTATCCCACGCATGATCTTGAGCTAGCCGCCGTGGTGTTTGCATTGAAGATATGGAGGCATTACATGCGGTGAGTCTTGTGATATTTTCATCGATCACAAGAGCCTCAAGTACATCTTTACTCGTAAAGATTTGAACTTGAGGCAGAGGAGGTGGCTAGAGTTGATAAAGGATTATGACCTCACTATCCAAAAGATCATCCGGGAAGGCAAATGTGGTGGCCGACGCTCTCGCCGCAAGACAATGCCCCTGTTGTTGATTGTCTTGTTGCTGATTTTGAGCGTTTGGGAGTCTCCCATCGCTTATGGGACCGTGCAAGCTGAAACTCAATTGATTCTTGAGTCACGATTCCCGAGCGTGCAGCGGGAGGCACAAAGAAGATGATCGTTTGCTCCAAACAGGTGAGGAAACGCCTTGAGGATGGCAAGTCGGAGACTTTACCGTTGATGATGCGGGAGTTTTGAGGTTTCAGGGCCGTCAGGCGTGCCCGTAAATCTCAAGTGAAAGAAGACATTCGAGAGAAGCTCATCGCACCGCAGACACGGTCCATCCCGAGAGACCAAGATGTGCAGGACTTGAAGAAGAATTTCTGGTGGAAAAGGATGAGAGTGGATATTGCCAAGTATGTGGCGTCTTGTGGGGTTTGCCGGAAGATCAAAGCTGAGCATAAGCGTCCTCCGGCCTGTTACAGCCTTTGGAGATTCCTGTATGGCCATGGGATGACATCTCCATGGATTTTGTGGTTGGTTTACCTCGTTCTCCACGAGGGAAGGATGCTGTTTGGGTTGTGGTGGACCGTCTCAGCAAGTCTGCGCATTTCATTCCCATCCGCACGACCAATTCAGCGAGCGAGTTGGCTCCCATCTATGTGCGGGAGATTGTGAGATTGCATGGTGTACCCAAGACCATTATCTCTGATCGGGATGCGAAGTTCGTCTCCAAGTTCTGGGAGAGTTTGCAGAGTGCTTTGGGTACGCAGCTTCGCCTTAGTACCGCTTTTCACCCTCAGACAGATGGGCAGTCCGAGCGTACCATCCAAACTTTGGAGGACATGCTCAGGGCCTGTGTGATGGCTTGGAAGGGTAGCTGGGAAGACCATTTGCCCCTTGCAGAGTTTGCTTACAATAATAGCTATCATTCCAAAGATCCGGCTGCTCCTTATGAGGTCTTTGTATGGTCGGAAGTGCAGATCGCCACTTTGTTGGGATCTTGTGGGCGAGAGAGCTATTCTTGGGCCGGATTGGGTTCAGCAGATCGTTGATCGCGTGTCGGAGGTTCGGCAAAACCTTCTCGCAGCACGAAGCGCATGTAAGAGCTATCTTGATGTGAGGCGGCGAGACTTGGAGTTTGAGGTGGGTGATAGCGTACTCTTGCGAGTATCTCCCACCAAGGGTGTGGTGCGTTTTGGCACCAAAGGAAAGCTCACCCAAGGTATTTGGGCCTTTTCCTATCCTCGCCTCGAAGTTGGCGGAGTTGGCCTATCGCCTAGAGCTACCTAATCCATGCAAGGTGTGCATGATGTGTTCCATGTCTCGATGTTGAAGAAATACTTGCACGATCCGGAGTTGGTGGTTCCATTGGAACCATTAGTGCTTGAGCAGACCTCACCTTCGAGTCCCGTCTGTGGAAATTCTCGGGACTTCGTGAGCGAGTGATGAAGAACAGGGCGCTTAAGTTTGTCAAGGTCTTGTGGTCACATCAGGCCAGAGAGAGAAGCGACTTGGGAGCTGGAATCTCGCATCTGAGAAGTATCGAGCTTTTCACCTCGGGTATGTGATGTGAAAATCTGGCTGTCTTTGGTTTTGCTGGGTTTCGTGTTGGTGCGTTTAGATTCGAGGTCGAATCCTGTTGAAGGGGGGAAGAATGTGACACCTCGGAGTGTCGTATCCTTAATTTTTTGAACATGATAAGGTTAAATACAGTATGAGATGTGGAAATAAGGTTAAAATCATAAGGATCGGGGGTTAATAACGTTTCCGGGCCGTTTCCGGGCCGTTTTCGGGGTTTTGGGCCTTCCCGGGGGAGTTTTGGGCCTTGGTGGGCTTTGGTGGGATGGATTAGGACTCCGTAACCGCCAAGGATTTGGTTGAGGGCTGATAAAGGGGCTTCCCCAGCCCCTTGCGCCCCACCCCCATTGCGCCCCACCTCCCCTCTTGCGCCCCTCCCAAGCCGTGCGCCCCCTCCCCCAAACCGTGCGCCCCCCCTCCACCTCTCCACCTCCACACCATCTCCCCTCCACCCCTTGCTGCCCTAGGGTGGCCACCCCACCCCTGCACCTCGTGGATACATCCCGTGGAGCGAGGAGCGAGGAGCGAGGAGCGAGGAGCGAGGAACGTGGAGCGAGGAGCGATTCGCGAGGAGATTCGCGGAGATTGATTGGAGTTTTGCGCTTCGGGCAAAGGTATGAACATGAGGATCCTTGGATTTGATCTAGGTACTGTTATTAGGGTGTTTACCAAGTTTTTAGATCAATTGGAGGCGCTGGTTTGAAGTAATTTGGGTTAGATCTAAACTTGTCCACGTTTCTGTTTTCGGGCAGATTGAGCAGTCGAACTAGGGTTCGAGTTTCCGTCGATTTAGAATCCGAATCAGACCGTACGGACTTCTAGGAAGTTGTAGATAATTTAATTATCTTTCCGTGGACGTAAAGCACGTTAATTTCCGATCAGTCGTTTGAAAGTTATGGCTGTTTTACCGAGCGCCTAAAAATCTGTGACGTAACTGGAACAGATTGTGGTAATCTGTAGATTAAACAATTTTAGAGTCCGAATCAGTCTTTCCTATAACTAGAAAAAGTTGGGAAATTTCCTAAGCTTCGCGACGGTGTACTCGTTTATTCGATTTGGAGTCCCAGAACTCAAGTTATGCCTTTTGCAAGGCTGCTGTCCCTTGGGACAGAACCTCTGTTTTTAGGTTTTGCGAGTAGTTGGCAATGTCGGGTTAGATGGGGGTTTGTGTACTGTTTTGAGGTTATGATTGTGAGTGTGTGATGCCTATGTGCAGGTGGTGTGACCCGGGAGTTCCCTCTTCTTCCCGCCAATCCGTTGCACGTGGTTGAGGCAAGTGTGTTGTGATGGATAGCAAGTTGTAGGTTGCATGTTGAAATTAGATGGAATTGCCTACATGATATATGTCCACTTGCCATGTTTTAATGATTGATATGATATGATGAGCATGTTTAACATATTATGATGCCATGTGTTAATATGTGAATTGAATATGATATTTGGCATGGTTGCATGCATGTCATGAGATAGAGGCGAGGCGGTGAGAAAGTCATAGCTAGTCCGGCAAGGTCGGTGAGAAAGTTATGACTAGTCCGAACGCCATTGAGTAAGTCCTATGTCGTGATTCCATCCACGTGGTGTTTGGAAGCGAGTAGGCACCCTCCATCTTCATGATGGAAGGGGAAAGGGTGCACACCGACGGGTGTGTACTTCCCATACCGGTATGAGGTTCCAGAGGGTCAGGAGCAATGCATTACATCGCATACAAATTGATGATGATATTGATAAGTATTCATGAATGAGATGTTATACATGATGAAAGATGTTATTGACTTGTTGTTATGCTTGTTGTCCATTGCAGTATGCTTGCTGAGTTTTCGAACTCACCCTTGTGTTTTCTTGTTGTTTTAGGTACCTTGAGAACGGCATGCGGGAAAGGGGAATAGTCACACGCTCACACGTTGCTTCACCTTAATGTTTCCCCAAGTCAATTCATTTAGTTGGATAATAAATTGCGTGTGATGGCCTTTAAATTAAGTCTTAGCTTGGTTAATGAGAGTTCTATTGTTTGTTTGACACTTGGAACCTTAAGAGCTTAATGTTAGTCTCTTATTGTCGTTAAGACTCTATTTATTGCTGTTTTAGATGTTTCTCTTATTGCCATATAATGCCATATCCTTGCTGCTCCTTAAATTCATGATAAAACAAAGGAGGTGCTGCCGAAATCTCGGTTTTTTAGCCTATGCACCTTTGCTGGAATTTTATGTTAAATGTGGTATTTAGATGTTGATTAGCTTATGTTTGGTAACATTCAGGCATAGTAAATACCGGGGTGTTACAGATGGATGATTCCATCGCTTGAGGTTATGTACTTCACGAATATTGGGCTACAACGGATTGGGTGGGAATTGAAATATGAAATTGGGACCGGGCGAGAGGTTGGATCATTTGAGTGTGGAGACTCAAATGAGTAGTCTCGCCTGTGTCGGTTGAGGACCGATCCGTTGTTTGCCCTTTGATCGAGCACACTTTGTTGATCATATGCCAGATAATGGTACGGTAAGCTATTCTTTCATCGCATGCTGTTCGATGAGTCATGCCCTCATGCAGTTGGGCGTGGTTGAGGGCGAGGCTTAGACCGACTCTCGAGGGCCAAGCCGGGCTTGGGCCGCTCGAGGGGGTGCTAGGTGCTCAGACCGCATGATGATGGCCCAACGAGTTGGTATGGATGGGATTAGGGTTGACATGAGGTTCTTTGTGGCACATGTCGTGCGATTGATGATCCCCTGCAGGGTGAATAAGTGATTCAAATTGCCGCGCTCTCGGATATGAGCACGCTTGGTCATCGCACATTCAACGCAGTAACAATTTGAACTTGATGCTAGTTGGGTTGGATGGCGGAACTTGTTCGTAATGTCATTTGCTTTACTTAAATTGTAAGGTTTCAGATTTCACTCTAGTAATAGGTGTGTCCACAAATGCTATCAAATTTGTAAATGGAGTAGTGGAACGTAATTATACAACAAAGTAAGTTTTTCCGCACTTTTTACCGTAAGCCTGATTCTTTGCTACATCCAAAGGCATATCCTTTTGAGTCGGTTATATATGGACCACAGGTAAGTCTTGCGAGTACCTTTTGTACTCATGCTTCTGTTTGTGGTTTTTAGGTGAGGATCCGGACGGATGTGAGTTCTGTGCATACTGCCTCTCGGTGACCGGGCGGGGCACCGAGTAGAGGCTACTGGCGGTGTCGCTTACGCCCGGAAGTGTTCGGGGGCAGGACACTCCCGGAGCTGCTTTGCTTTTGTTTAGTGTAATAGTCATGTGTCCACTTTTGTTGTACAGATAGTTTAAGCTATTTCGTGTCCTTGTTAAATACTTGGCTACCTTCGTTAAAGCTTGTTTGTAGTGATGTACTCGTGTTCTATTCAGTCGGTTCCTTCTTCGTTTGGAGATCTTGTTGCTTGGTGGTTGTCGTGGTGTGTTTTGGGTTGGTTTGCATTCTTATCGGGTTTTGTCTTCGAGCGTGTGTGAGTTGGTTGTTGTGCTTCCGCGTTGCGTACCTTGGTCGTGGGGTTTCGAGTTCGTTGCCCCCTTTATGCAAATTGAGCTGATGTAGCAATAGAAACCGGTATGCGGGGCGATCCTAGGCGAGCTTCGGGTCGCATACCGGGGGAATACCGGGATTGTTATCGAGTTATTCGAATGGTCTCACGGTTGTCTCAATTGGGCTTGGGTGCTAACACTGTGAGCGCCCTCGGCGGTCCGTTGTTAGCTTCCAAATCCGATTAGGGTGACTGAGCCTTCAAATAGCCCGATGACGGTCTGGACGGCTCCCCTCACATTACACTAAAAAGGTACTAGTACTATTTAGGCCCTATTTGTTTAGACTTAATCTTTTTGGCTTATAGCTTAAAGCTAATTTTAGAGTTTAAACCGCTTAAAAGCTCTCTGTTTTTATACTTGGTAGAGGTTGTGAAAGGCCCAACGATGTCGCCTAGAGGGGGGGTGAATAGGCGGATTAAAATTTACGCAGCGGAATAAAACTGGCCGAGCTGGTCAACCCGGACTGTCCGGTATTTGGTCCGGATACTCCGGCTTGTCCGGAGTCTCCGGTATTGGGTCCGGACTCTCCGGGTTAGCTGGCTCGGGAGCGCAATAAAAACTACTCTAGCAAGCACAATAAATTACTAGAAATGGAAGGCAAGAACAACCTAGTACAATTGCTAGAAAGGATTTGAATTAAAGCTAAGCAACGAGCTAGATCTAACTTTACAAATTCAAACCCAACTAAGCAAGACTTAGGAAGAAGAAGAGAGAACGAGAGACGCGATTTTTCACCGAAGTTCGGATTCTTGAAGGGAATCCTACGTCTCCGTTGAGGTGGCTCGGTCACACTTGAGCCGGGGTCTCTTTCAACCCGCTTTCCTCCCGGTGTTGCACAAATGCACTCGCCGGTTTCACTTCTTGTCTCTTTCCTTTCGGAGGCGAGACTCGCCTTCTAAGCGACCGGGGCTCACCACACAAGTAGGTAGCTCCCGGTGACTCCTAGCCGTCTAGGAGACCTTCAACCTCCAAGAGTAATAGCACCACGAAGAATCGCTTGGAGGATGAACTAGTGCTCAACAACTAGAAATGAATGCACTTAGCACTTTTCTTCTTCCTCTCCTCACCAAAAGGATCAACAACCAAATTAATTGGTGGGAGGAAGTGGGGGCTCTATTGAATGCTTAGAGATGGTTAGGAATGGCTTGAATGCTGCAATGAATGAGCTCAATAGAGATCCTAGCCGTTGGAGTGGAGTGGAGGCTTTAAATACCCTTTTTGAAAACTAGCCGCTACTCCCGTTTTTGAACAGGCTGGAGTGTCCAGACAAATAACCCGGAGACTCCGGGTTATCCGGAGACTCCGGACCAAATGTCCGGATACTCCGGACCAGCTGGAACTGAGGCAACCGAGAGGTCCAACCCGGAGACTCCGGACCAAAAGTCTGGATACTCCGGATTGAATCCGGATACTCCGGACTGGAATCCGAAAACTCCGGGTTACCCAGTTCGGTTTCAAATTAAAACTTTTCAAAACAAAATGTAGGAGTGCTAATTAGAGATGCAGTATTTGATGTTGAGCACATGCACATCCTAAAGTCGATTTCTCGTCATACCCTCTTAATAGTACGGCTATCCTTAAGACACAAATAAATAAAATGATACAACTTTGGTCTTGATGCCGTCCTTTTGATTTTAAGTAGTCGTAGGGGCGTCCAATGTCATTCCAAACTCGATATGATCTCGATCTCTGCAGTATTCTTGGATAAAACATTAGATCTCTTTAATTGTGTCATCATTAATCACCAAAACAAATTGAGGGGCCTAGATGCACTTTCAATCTCCCCCTTTTTGGTGTATTGATGACAACACAATTAACAGCAAATAAAATGATATGAAATAGACTTTAGCAAATCAAATAAAGGTGGGGCTCCCCCTAAATGTGTGCATTAGAAGAACTGAGTGGAATCAAATGCACATATTTAACGAGATAAACGAGAGCTCCCCCTCAAACACAGCAGGAGAGAATACAACACAAGTAACTGAAAGCAATCCATGCATAAGCAATAATGTCATTACAGGAATAACAGAGTTCTCGAAAGTACAATGGATAAGATAATAAGCAACAATAATAACAAGCAACCCGAAACAAGTCCACTAGCGACAGCAAACAAAAGGGACAACTAAGGAAACGACTCTAAAGAATCACTCCCCCTTTGGCATCAAGACACCAAAAGGAAAGGAGGACACGGGAGATCACTCGTCGTCGCCTTCGTCGCCAGACGCTGAATACTCGCTGCCGGAGTCAACTGCAGGAGGAGGAGGAGCAGCAGAGGTGATGCCAAAAAGCTGATCTGCGGAAGTGGCATCGCTACTCTCCTCGGAAGACCCGGAAGAGTCGCTAGGAGAGACTGCCTCGCCATTGTGGCGGCGGATGCTGCGAATGTCCTGACCATTCTTCTTTATCTGCCTGCTCATCACCTTCTGCCTGGCGGAGATGTCGCGGCAAAGGAGAAAGACATGCTTGAGCATCCTCTGAAGAGTGCTGCTCGGGACCTCGATGCCTTTCGGAAGAGGCAGGAGGAGGCACAGCGAGAGCAGACGCGAGGTGGAAGGCTGAAGCGACCACGACGAGTCCTCGGAGGAGCGGGACCAGGGGCTGCTGGAGCAGAAGAAGCAGAAGGAGGTCGGACCTTGTACGCAAGATGCTCCTCATCTCTGACAAACTTCAGACCACTCACTGAGGAGATCAAGGTCATCACAAAAGGAGCGAAGCTGCAGCTGGCCATGTTGCTCTGCGCATTCTGTCTCATTGTCTCCCACATGAAGTCGACAATATCAAACGGGTGGGTGCGCTCAACAAGATGAAACAGCAAGTTCCTTCCATAGGAACTGATGGCAGACGCATCTCCCTCCTTTGGCCACAGAGTGACTCTCAACATCCTGTTGAGGACTGCAGGCACATCCTTTAGACCCTTGATGGTCCCCACAGTGAAGCTCCTGGATGTGTCATATAGAGACTCAATCTCCTCGGCAGTCAACACCTTCTTGTTGTGAAGCTTTGGGCTGTCGTTGTACCTGAGGTTGAGGACTCTGGCAAACCTCTTCTTGCTAGCCACATACCAAATCTTGTCCGTCATCCACAAAATGGCCTCATCATTCTTGTCAAAGTACAAGGTGGCATAGAACTGCATGATAACCTCATTGTTCCAGTCATACTTTAATGCCATGAGATTCTTGACTTGATGCAGCTCGCAAATCTGAATGATCTCAGTGAAGACTGGATTGCCAGCAGCGGCCATGTATTCCCAGTCGATGGTCTTCATGCGAACCACTGGGTGCTCAAGTGGGTATAGGACCGTCTCGTAATAATCTGACTGAAACCGGTTCCAAAACCGGCGGTCCACATACTCATCCTGGTGGAGCTCCAGAGGATCTTTCTTTCTGTGCTCAACAATGGCTTTCCCTTTTCCTGATCCTGTCCGGTAATCAATTATCCTCATTGGGTTCACGGACATGGGATAGTTCCACACAGGCTTGGCCTTGGCTAGAGGACCAATAAAGCGCCCAGAAGCACGGAACTCACTCCTCTTCTGATCACGAAGCCTGGCATGAGTATCTGCTGGATGCTCATCTGGATCAGGAGCTGACTGGGGAGGAGGAGACAGGACAGGTGCTGACCCTGACGCTGGCTGGCCTCGAGGTCTGGAAGTGGGTCTTTTGGCCACACCAATTCTCTGCTTTTTCTGCGGAGGCCGCGGAGGAGAATTGGGGGGAGACGCCCCCTGAGCGGGATCACCGCCACCAGATGGCTGCTGAGGAGGATCGCTGCCACCGGAGGTTCCCTGAGAAGGATCCATCTGACCAGACAGAGCAAAAGAATTGAATTAGCCGAGAGGCGACAAGAAAAACAGCGAGGAATGGAATCTGGCCGAACCACCCAACCCGGAGAGTCCGGACAAAATGTCCGGATACTCCGGATTGCATCCGGAGACTCCGGACAAAATGTCCGGACACTCCGGATGGACCCGGATACTCCAGACCCAGAGTCCGGACACTCCGGATCGACCCGGATACTCCGGATTGGCCAGAGAATGCGCACGGGCGCAAGAGGCTTGGGGAAAACAACCCCCAAAATGGTATGAAAAGAAACTAGAGTGCCTTAAGGATGAACAACTAATGACTAGGGCACAATCTAGTAAGGGAATTTCGCGGAATTAGGGCACAAAAAGGAACTCACCTCAAGATGATTTGAGAAACCGAGAATGCGGGTGAGTTAGGGTTAACGAATCTCCGATCTTGAGGGCAACGACGAGACAATCGGCACCCTAAGAGAGTTGAAGCACACGGAGAGACTCTAAGAACCGAGAATTTTGAACCAAACCCGAAAGGAAAAGTTAGGGCAAGAGGATCCTTACCGCGATCTCCAATCCAAGGACGAGAAGAGGTCCAAGAACCCTAGGAGATGGAGGAATCCACACCCTAGCCTTGATAGACGCACGGGAGAGGGAGAGGCGCACGAAGGAAATAGGAAAAAGAATAGAAACCGCGCGGGATATGGGGGTTTAACCGAACGCCCCAACCCGGAGACTCCGGATTTTCAGTCCGGAGACTCCGGTCCAACCCGGAGAGTCCGGACAAATAGTCCGGAGACTCCGGATGACCCGGAGATTCCGGATTAAATACCGGACAGTCCGGGTTGCCCAGCTCGGTTAGGAAATGGACAAATAGAGGGATAGCTCAAGGAATTTTGCGGAGCAAGAGGGAGAAAGATTCCTAGGATGTCAACTTGATATATGACCAGCGAACACAAAAGCAAACAAGCCATGGTCACATATCAATGACAAGATCAGAGAATCAAGATCCAACAACACTGGATAACTTCAAAGAAAAAGATGAATAAGTTTTGAAATTCATTTTTCATTCACCAACCAATATGAGCACATGTCAAGCCACGTTACGAGAATCTAAGATATTTAGTCCACTTCTCAATTCACAGAACCTTTTCTCGTCAAGGGGCTTGGTAAAAATATCGGCTAATTGATCATTTGTACTCACATGTTGGATATCAATTTCGCCTTTAGTTGCGTGGTCTCTTAGGAAATGATGGCGAATATCAATGTGCTTTGTTCGGGAGTGTTGGACAGGATTGTTGGCAATTTTTATGGCACTCTCATTGTCACACAAAAGTGGAACGCTTTTGTAGTTTAGGCCATAATCACTCAAGGTTTGTCTCATCCATAGTAATTGGGCACAACAACTCCCGGCAGCTATGTATTCGGCTTCGGCAGTGGATAAGGCTACTGAATTTTGTTTCTTGGAAGACCACGAGACTAGGGACCTACCCAAGAATTGGCAGGTTCCCGAGGTACTCTTCCTATCCACTTTGCAACCGGCATAATCTGCATCGGAATAGCCAATAAGTTCAAAGGAGGATCCTTTCGGATACCAAAGTCCGAAATGAGGAGTGTGCACTAAGTATCTCAAGATTCTCTTAACGGCCACCATGTGGCACTCTTTTGGAGCGGCTTGAAACCGTGCACACATACAAACGCTAAGCATGATATCGGGCCTAGATGCACAAAGATAAAGGAGAGAGCCGATCATCGAGCGATATACCTTTTGGATGACCGGTTTACCTTCTTTGTCGAGGTCTAGATGCCCGTTGGCCTGCATAGGCGTCTTTATAGGCTTGGCGTCCTCCATTCCGAACTTCTTGAGCATGTCCTTGATGTACTTGGTTTGACAAATGAAAGTTCCTTCCTTGAGTTGTTTGACTTGAAATCCGAGGAAGAACTTCAACTCACCCATCATGGACATCTCAAACCTTTTGGTCATTATTTTGCTAAACTCTTTACACAAATGTTCATTAGTAGATCCAAATATAATGTCATCGACATATATTTGGCACACAAATAAATCATTATCAATATGCTTAGTAAAGAGAGTAGGGTCGGCCTTTCCGACTACAAAACCTTGTTCCAGGAGAAAGTCTCGTAGACACTCGAACCATGCCCTTGGAGCTTGCTTAAGTCCATAAAGTGCCTTGTGAAGGTAGTAAACGTGGTTCGGATGTCTTGGATCTTCAAATCCGGGTGGTTGCTCGACATAGACCATCTCGGAGAGTGGTCCATTTAAGAAGGCGCTCTTCACGTCCATTTGATATAGCTTGAAATCATGGTGAGTAGCAAAGGCAAGTAATATTCTAATAGATTCAAGCCTAGCTACTGGAGCATATGTTTCATCGAAATCCAAACCTTCGATTTGAGTGTACCCTTGAGCAACCAAACGAGCTTTGTTCCTTGTCACGATCCCGTTTTCATCTTGCTTGTTTTGGAAGACCCACTTAGTGCCGATGACGTTTTGCTTAGGTCTTTTGACAAGCTCCCAGACTTGATTGCGCCTGAAGTTGTTCAGTTCCTCTTGCATAGCCATCACCCAATCTGGGTCTTCAAGCGCTTCGTCTACTTTAAGAGGTTCAAGAGAGGAAACAAACGAGTAAAATTCACAAAAATTTGCAACTCGAGATCGAGTGGATACTCCCTTGTTGATGTCTCCAAGTATGTTGTCGACTGGATGATCCCTTTGAATGCTTTGATGAACTCTCGGATGAGGTACAGTTGAATCCAAAGCTTGAATAGGGCCTTCATCATCTTGGGTGGCATTAGAACCATCTTGAGCTTGAATGGACGAGGAGTGAATATCGCCCGAGCCTAACCCATCCGGAGACTCCGGTATTTGACCCGGAGACTCCGGACCAGTCCGGACACTCCGGGTTTCAGGCCGGAGACTCCGGGTTGGGATGCTCGGGTGAGATTCCAAATTTTGAGGTCTTACCTCCCCGATTGCCATTTTCTTGATAGCTTCACAAGGAGGTTCTTCCCTGTCAATCACGGCATGATCAACTTGTTCTACTTGAGAACCGTTAGTCTCATCAAAAGTCACGTCACGCGAGATTTCAACGACACCGGTGGTATTGTTGAAAACTCGGTACGCATAAGCATTAGTTCCATAACCAAGTAAGAAACCTTCATCTACTTTAGGAGCGAATTTAGATGACTTAGCCTTTTTGTTAAGGATATAGCATTTGCTCCCAAAGACTCGAAAGTAGGAGACATTTGGTTTCTTGCCGGTGAGCAATTCGTACGCCGTCTTCTTCAAGATCTTGTGAAGGTAGAGGCGGTTGGAGCTGTGGCATGCGGTATTGATGGCTTCCGCCCAAAAGCTATCGGAAACCTTGTACTCGTCAATCATCGTCCGCGCCATCTCGATGAGGGTTCGATTCTTCCTCTCGGCTACCCCATTTTGTTGTGGAGAATAGGGAGCCGAGAATTCATGCTTGATTCCTTCCTCATCAAGAAACTCCTCCACGCCAATATTCTTGAACTCGGTGCCGTTGTCGCTCCGAATTCTCTTGATCTTTACTTCAAACTCGTTTTGAGCTCTTCTCATGAATTTCTTCAATGTCACTTGGACTTCTCCTTTATCATGCAAAAAGAACACCCAAGTGAATCGAGAAAAATCATCAACAATAACTAAACCATACTTACTTCCCCCGATGCTTATGTAGGCGACCGGACCAAAAAGATCCATATGTAGCATTTCCAACGGTCTTGTGGTCGTCATTACATTCTTGGCGGGATGGGAGGCACCAACTTGCTTGCCGGCTTGACAAGCGCTACAAATCCTGTCTTTCTCAAAGACAACATTGGTTAGTCCAAGAATGTGGTTGCCTTTAACGAGTTTGTGAAGATTCCTCATACCAACATGGGCTAGTCGGCGATGCCATAGCCAACCCATGCTAGATTTAGCCATCAAGCACGTTTCAAGGTTAAGCCTGTCCGTATTGAAGTCTACGAGATAGAGCTTACCCTTTAAACGTCCTTTAAAGGCTATTGAACCATCAAGCCTCTTAATGACATCCACACCCTTTTCATTAAACAAACAATTATAGCCCGCTTCACATAATTGTGCAACGGACAATAAAATGTAGCTTAATGACTCAACAAGCAAAACATTATTTAATTGAAAATTGCTTGAGATAGAAATTTTACCCAATCCAATTACTTCTCCTTTTCCATTGTCTCCAAAGACAATGCTTTCACTATTTGATCCATTTTCATCCAAGTGGGCGAACATTGCCTTTTCTCCGGTCATGTGGTGCGTGCAACCGCTATCCAAAATCCAACTTGTTCCACCGGAGATATAGGCCTACAAAAACATATTTAGTTTTTGCTCTTTGGTACCCAAACTTGGTTAGGTCCACGCACATTAGCAACTAGAGATTTTGGGACCCAAATGGAGCGAACAATAGGAGCATTCTTTGGCTTGCGCCCAATATGACATGCAACTACGCGACCAAGGTTAGTTTTCTTAAGAACATATGAAGCAAAGAACTCGGAGTGAGCCTTGTGCTTGGATGTTCCTTCGCCTTTCACAAAATGAATCGGCTTGCTTAAAGGAGCAACCACGATGTTGCTCTTTTTGCCCTTAGGCGGAACATATCCAAGCCCATGCTTCTTGGGATTACCTTGGCGCTTACCGAGATACTCCTCTAAACCTTTGCTAGCCTTGTAGGACTTTTGAAGTCCATCTTCAAGCATCCCCTTAAGCTTCTCATTCTCATGAGCCAAGACTTTCAAAGTCTCACGGTTAGTAGCACAAGTAGCAACATCAATATTATAACATCTAGCGCATCCATTGCTACTTGAAGGCATTGAACTATTGAAGTTGTTAATTGAGGAAGAAGCATTATTCGAGAGATCAACAAGCTTAACTTCAAGAGACTTGCAAGCATCCATTGCTTGAGCAAGTTGCTCTACGAGTGAAGCATTGGTGATCTCAAGACTAACTATTTCATTCTTAGTCAAATTTGAGTTTTTGACTAAGTCCTCATTTTTGTTTCTCTCAAAAGCTAGGCTTTTCTCTAGCTCAAGATTCTTTTCCTTTTTAAATATAAGGAGATCCTCTTGAGCTTCAAGAGTAGCCTCCTTTTGTTCTACAACTTCCTCCAATTTTTCAATGTCTTTAAGTAGCAAGTCTAGTTTTTCAATATCAAAGTCATTCATAGACTTAAATGCTACTTCATCATTATCGCTATCGCAATCATCTAAGCCATAATCAACAATAGAGGGAATTGGGCTCTTAGATGATACCTTGTGCCCCTTTGCCATGAGGCAAATAGGAGCATCTCCTTCTTCGTCGCTTAGGTTGTCAAAGAGACCCTTTGACTTTGTCGGTGGAGTAGCGATGGCGACGGTGGCAAGTCCTCCTTCATTGTCGGAGTTGGACTCGGACTCGGAGTCGGAGTCGGAGTCGGAGTTCCACTCTTTGCCAATGTAAGCATGACCCTTGCCCTTGTACCTTTTGCTCTTGTCCTTGTCTTTCTTCTTGAACTTGTCCTTCTTGAAGGGCTTGTCTTCCTTCTTTTCTTTGTGGGGGCACTCGGCAATGAAATGACCGGGTTCCCCACACTCATAGCATTTTCTTGAGGAGTGACGCCCTCTTGACTTGTTGCCATAGCTCTTGGAGTGACTACCCGGCTTGTAGCCCTTCTTCTTCAAGAACTTGTTGAATCTTCTTACGAGCAAGGCCATATCTTCATTTGTCAAGGGGCCGCTTGACTCTTCTTCATCGCTTGAGCTCTCTTCGGCTTCTTGCACCACCTTGACGGCCTTCAAGGCGATGCCCTTCTTCTTGCCGGACTTGAGCTCCTCCACCACTTCCGCTTCCTTCACCATCATCTCATCCGTCATCAACCGGCCAATCACATCATGAGGAGTGAGGGTGTCGAAGTTTGGCCGGTCACGGATGAGTTGCACAAGGTTGCGATTGGTGGGGGTGATCACTCGTAGGATGATCTTTACCACGGCCTTGTCGGTGAGCTCGGTGCTTCCAAGTCCCTTTGCTTGATTCACTAGCACCATCAAGCGATCAAACATTTTGGTGTAGGATTCTCCTTCTTCTATCGTGAATCGGCTCAATTCTCCAATGATGAGCTCGATCTTGGATTCACGAACACTTGATACACCTTCATGAGATACCATCAATCTCTCCCATATATCCTTGGCATTGTCAAGGCCATCGACTCGGTTGAATTCGGAGTCGCTCAAAGCATTAAACAAGGCATTGACGGCCAAGTCGTTGAAGTGTTGAGCTTTGTCTTCCTCGGAGGTGAGATTGTTGGGGTTTGCGGGCTTGAAACCTGTTTCAACAATCTTCCAAATGCAAGGGTGAAGTGATCTCAAATGCATCTTCATCTTGTGTTTCCATGCCGCATAGCGAGTGCCATCGAAATGAGGCGCTCGACCAGACGAGACGGAAACATAAGATGAGGAGTTTGAGACTCCAAAAGAGGAATAATCTAAAGGAATTGCAACCCCTATACCGGAACCCGAGGCTTTCTCTTGGCCATGGGTTTCGGTAACCTTCTCTATTTCCGACATCTTTGATTCTCCAAGCGGTTAAGCCAAAATAAAGGAGATTTGGCTCTGATACCAATTGAAAGGCCCAACGATGTCGCCTAGAGGGGGGGTGAATAGGCGGATTAAAATTTACGCAGCGGAATAAAACTGGCCGAGCTGGTCAACCCGGACTGTCCGGTATTTGGTCCGGATACTCCGGCTTGTCCGGAGTCTCCGGTATTGGGTCCGGACTCTCCGGGTTAGCTGGCTCGGGAGCGCAATAAAAACTACTCTAGCAAGCACAATAAATTACTAGAAATGGAAGGCAAGAACAACCTAGTACAATTGCTAGAAAGGATTTGAATTAAAGCTAAGCAACGAGCTAGATCTAACTTTACAAATTCAAATCCAACTAAGCAAGACTTAGGAAGAAGAAGAGAGAACGAGAGACGCGATTTTTCACCGAAGTTCGGATTCTTGAAGGGAATCCTACGTCTCCGTTGAGGTGGCTCGGTCACACTTGAGCCGGGGTCTCTTTCAACCCGCTTTCCTCCCGGTGTTGCACAAATGCACTCGCCGGCTTCACTTCTTGTCTCTTTCCTTTCGGAGGCGAGACTCGCCTTCACAAACGACCGGGGCTCACCACACAAGTAGGTAGCTCCCGGTGACTCCTAGCCGTCTAGGAGACCTTCAACCTCCAAGAGTAATAGCACCACGAAGAATCGCTTGGAGGATGAACTAGTGCTCAACAACTAGAAATGAATGCACTTAGCACTTTTCTTCTTCCTCTCCTCACCAAAAGGATCAACAACCAAATTAATTGGTGGGAGGAAGTGGGGGCTCTATTGAATGCTTAGAGATGGTTAGGAATGGCTTGAATGCTGCAATGAATGAGCTCAATAGAGATCCTAGCCGTTGGAGTGGAGTGGAGGCTTTAAATACCCTTTTTGAAAACTAGCCGTTACTCCCGTTTTTGAACAGGCCGGAGTGTCCAGACAAATAACCCGGAGACTCCGGGTTATCCGGAGACTCCGGGTTATCCGGAGACTCCGGACCAGCTGGAACTGAGGCAACCGAGAGGTCCAACCCGGAGACTCCGGACCAAAAGTCCGGATACTCCGGATTGAATCCGGATACTCCGGACTGGAATCCGGAGACTCCGGGTTACCCAGTTCGGTTTCAAATTGAAACTTTTCAAAACCAAATGTAGGAGTGCTAATTAGAGATGCAGTATTTGATGTTGAGCACATGCACATCCTAAAGTCGATTTCTCGTCATACCCTCTTAATAGTACGGCTATCCTTAAGACACAAATAAATAAAATGATACAACTTTGGTCTTGATGCCGTCCTTTTGATTTTAAGTAGTCGTAGGGGCGTCCAATGTCATTCCAAACTCGATATGATCTCGATCTCTGCAGTATTCTTGGATAAAACATTAGATCTCTTTAATTGTGTCATCATTAATCACCAAAACAAATTGAGGGGCCTAGATGCACTTTCAGGTTGATAATTTTACCAACTTCAGTGATATTAGTTTAAAACTAACCCTCAATAAGCCAAAAAAAAAGTACTTCTCCGATAGCCTTTTTTTTTTGAAAGTTTGGCTAGGAGCTCTAGCATTTCTGTAAAGAAGGAAAGAAATAATAGGTGAGCTACATATGCACACACGCACCCCCACACACGCCCACACGCGCAGTACTTGTCTCCTTACGCGTGCCCACGTCGAGCGGCGCTCGAACGCGAACGGGCTGATCGAGCGCTACTCGCACCAGCCAGTCGAGCCGAAGCTCGATCGCTCTCCGATAGCTTTTAGCTTTTATGTCCAGATAGAAAGCTACCATTTATTTAACTTTTGACTTTTTAATTTTTAAGTTAGTGAAAAAAGTCTAAACAAACATGACCCACTTCATTTTATTAGTACTGGCTCTTTAATGGGGAACTACGCTTTTTTATCCAGGAAAAAGCTAGATATTTGCAACCCTTAATAGTTTATTGTCTCTTTGACTTCACCACCAGACACGAACAAACTCGCAACTTGACACATTTTTTAATCATTTTTTTGGCAAAAAGGTCTTTAAAAACACATGGTTGTAATGACAAACTTTTATAGGGCTAATAGAAAACTTTTGTACATACTAGTAATTAAACTTTGACAAAGTTCTAGACATGCAACCTATAGGGGCTTAAGATAATTTAAGACAGACAGAGTAAAGTTGTTTTACAATCCTGTTGTTGTTCAAAAGGTTACAAAGTTTGAAGAAAAGTGATGTACTTTTCAGAGGAAAAGAATAAAACAATTAGCTAGGAATCCTCTTTTTCTCAAAAAGAAAACTTGTTTGCTGAAAAACAAATGAAAACTTTTAGGCAGCTGATTTTTTTGACAGTTCAAATTATTTTGGTGGTTAGCACCGACAACGAGATGATTACAAACGGCCTTATATATATATATATATATATATATATATATATATATATATATATATATATATATATATATATATATATATATATATATATATATATATATATATATATATATTGCAAATTTCACACTATTTCATTTTCAGTACCTCTTGATAATTAAATATAAGGCCTACAGTTTGAATAGTTATGTTTAAAAATATAAGGTTTGTATGTAAATTTAATAAGCCTTTCCTACTATATCTCTATTTATTCTCTCTCAACCATATGCATTTATTATTATCACCCACACAAAGTATTCTATTATATCTCATCTTCCAAGGCAATTAAGAAAGAGGATGTATGTTATTTTTTTCTTATATCTTTCTCAAATTCATCACAATCTTAAATTCTGTATAAAGTTAAAATCTCTACTATATGAAGTGAGAGTTTCTTCCCATATCATTTCATCAACACTACCAGTTCTGCCATTCTTTAATTACCCACCTCTTTAATTAACCACTCCAGGTGTGAGGTGTGGATGGAAGACAGCACACAAGACCATTCTTTAATTACCCACCTCTTTAATTAATTAACCACTCCAGGCGCAAGAAACGAAGCGTCAGAACGCTTCATTTACATAGAAATATAGAAATATTGCTTCAATAGTGTCCTACTGTATAAGGTATTATTTGCACAACATATTTTCTTGTTTTATGTTATCGTAATAGCAGAACAGCCGTTCAAAATGTAGATACCGTTGCAACGCACGGGCACCTTACTAGTACACTTTATATTTATCAACAGAGTGGGTACCTTCTATGTCCTCATCCTCCGCTCTCTTGAGGACGCGAAGTTCGCGGAAACATTTGTAAGTTACATAAAAACAAAAATAATACAATAATCTCTTCGATATAAAATACAAAATAACTAAATAATATTATATTGTTCCAACACAAGAGAACTGTGAAAACAAAGGTTTCTGACAAACTATATAAAAGAAACAAACTTTTGAATAATGTAACATGGTAGCCTGCTGTTGATGACCTGACGTTTGGGGCTACATATTTTCCACCGGAACGAGCGAGTTGGTCCATGCCACTTGCGTAGTTGCGTGGGTTTATTTGATGGATCTCCATGCGATGAGTGATTGAGACTGTTCACTTGGCTAGCTATATCGGTACAAGCAATATAGTGTGCACGTAGTATAGACAAGGATTATAATAATAAAATTAAGAAAGAGAAAATGGTATAAAGAGAAAATGTTATGTTATAATTATTATTTTGTTATGCAAGTATTTAGAGTAAAAAGTTCTGATTACATGTAATCAATATCGGGAAATAGAGCAAATATTTTCTCTTTTATTATATATAATATTAAAATATCACAAATGAAGTTTTGAAAAGATCTATTTTCTAAAAAGCATTATCACATATGTATTGTCAAGCAAGTTAAATATGCTAGCGATTTCTTTTTTGTCAGAATTTTAAGCATATTATCTTTTATATTAGCGATCATAAATCACCTATCATTGACTTTTAATGGTCCAGTTCGTTTCAGCTTCTAGATTATGGATTCTGGATTATGAGAGAAGCTATTTCTAAATGTGAAAGAATCGGATCAAGTAGGCTGCAACTTCTAGGTTCCGGATCGAGCCAGCAAGAATCTGTGAGAATCAGGTTTCAGCCAGATTCTGATTTTATATAGAAGGAAGCTTCTGATTCTTAGAGAAACTGTTCAGAATCCTCCCGTTCGGCAAATAATTCGCTTTTGTTTAAAAGCAGAAGCTGTCCAGAAATTAAAACGAACAGGGCCAATATAATATATATATATATATGTATATATATATATATGTATATATATATATATATATATATAGGGGAGATATCTAGTGCAAACCCCCTTTACCGTGAAACCCACGTGTAAAAGTTTTGAAAAAATCTAAAAAAAATTATCATATGTAGAGGAGATGAGGTTCTACAACCCTGTAAAATTTGAAGACCAAATTCAATTGCATTTGAAAGATATAAAAAAGACAAATTCAGTATGAATAGTGATTTTTCACTATTTAGCACTATTCATTTTGCAATTTGTCTTTTTCATATCTTTCAAATGCAATTGAGTTTGATCTTCAAATTTCACAGGGTTGTAGAACATCACCTCCTCTACGTATGGTAATTTTTTGAGAATTTTTCAAAACTTTTATACGTGGGTTTCACGAAGTTTTCACGGTAAGAAGGGTTTTCACTGGATATGTTGCCATATATATATATATATATATATATATATGTATATATATATATATATATATAATACTTATCTTATTTATTTTTTTCTCGAATTAGCATATTTATAGAATTTAAATTTTGAATAAAAAATTATATTTTTTTCACTTATTTTGGAATAAAAAACAACTGCTAATTTTCTTTGATTTTTATTTTGAATTTATATATTTTTATTACTCTTATTATAGACTTTATTTTAATTTCAAGTTTTAATTGATACATAAATACAACTTTTACTTTTTATTTAAAAATATATTATTTTTATTGTACTTGATATGGACTCTTTCTTTTAATCTAAACCATTTTTTTATTTTTTACTTTTTATGTTATACCAATCAAGTTACTAATATTCATTCCAAATTTTAGCTTTTTAGATATTTTAATTTGAACTTCGTATCAAAATCAAATTGCTAATTTCCTTTTATTTTTCATTTAATTTTGTATTTAAATATTTGGATAAAATTTGTACAACAATTTAAATGCTAATTTTAATTTAATTTTTATTCTGAATTTTAGCTATGTAGATGTTCTACTTTGGAGTTCTAATGAAAATCATATTGCTAATTTCCTTTTATTTTTTCATTCCAAATTCCTATTAATTTCTGTTGTTATTGTAATCTAATTTTAAATCTTATTGTTAGGTTATAATTCATATACAAATGCAACTAATAATTTTCATGTAATTATTATTACGAATTTCTACTATGTACATGTTTTGAGTTGGAGTTCTTATGAAAGTCAAATTGCTAATTTTTTAATTTTTCATCCCAATTTTTTTAATTTTTATTTAATCTTGAATAAAAATTTTAGGTTACAATTCATATAAAAATTTAACTGTTAATTTTCATGTAATTTTATTCTGAATTTCAGCTATTAAGGTGTTCTAATTTGTAGTTCTAATGAAAACCACGTTGCTAATTTTCTTTTATTTTTCATTCTGAATTTATATTAATTTCTATTATTAGTTTTAATTTAATATTAAATCTTATTTTTAAGTTATAATTCATACACAAATATAACCGCTAATTTTTATGTAATTGTTATTCCTAATTTCAGCTATGTACATGTTTTTAATTGGGTTTCGTATGAAAATCAAATGGATAATTTCCTTTTTTTCGTATTTCTATTTGTTTTATTGTAATTTTTATTGTCTCATTATTTTTATCGAAGATGTTATAAGTCGAGTAAGTTAGATAGATGATTAGATGTTTTTCTTTAAATAATAACATCAAATGACTGCTCTAATTCAACTTAGTTAGGTTTAATAGATTAAGGGCCAGATGTCTTATCTCTTTTTTAGACTTTTTAGCTTATTTATCTTTTTTTCTTATCACTTCTAAAAGACATACGGTGAGTTGTATGTATGTATGTATGTGTTAAGATAATGACTCCTGACAGGCGGAAATGTAACTTCCACATCGGACTGAATTGTACATTATTTCATTGTTGCGTGCAACGACGGCGAGCTTGCCACAATGAATCGACACAAGTTCCACCGAGTTTACTTGCGCGTATTATGGATTCGCCGTGAAGTAATTAGCACAATTCACATATGGGTTATATATGGCACTTGGCGACAGCTTGCCTATTCTAAAACGGTAGGCTAAGCTGCACCATAGTATTGCAGACTTCATAGTACGTAGCTGCTTATTGGTTTGGTCATTTGTTTCTCACGACTAATTGCAGAAAACGATGTGCACGCTCCAGAGCCCAGGCTGAACAATCGACGATCATTCAAGGTGAGAGTAGTTGCAACGAAATGCTCGTCAAGCATCGACAGGGACATTAATTATCTATTAGATTTTGAAAGAGCAAAAAAGTTTGCTAGCAGAATGCCCCATTAGATCTGTGGTTGGCTCGTGATGCTACTCTGTATTGCAGGTAACTCTGCGAATTGTAGCGCAAGTTATAGTGCATAACTGCATATCTAGTACTAATGCAAACAAATCTTTGAGATTGCTTATGTGCAAACTCCACGGATCATTGCTACATGGGACAGTAATACGTATCGATATCTATTCTACGAATAACCCTCAAATGTTGATGATATATATCCTCAAATCATCCTAGCTTAGAGGTTGTTTGGGGGCTGTGCTTTAGTTTTGGATCAAAAGTCCCCCCAAACGGCATGGCTGTAAAGCAGCTAGGAAGTCAAGCCACTGCAAAAACACCCCAAAAGATGCAACCGCTCGGGAGGAACTTTTCAGTTGTGGCTTCACTCGACCGCCTCTCCGATCGCTCTGCCTCCCTCCTTGTCCTGCCATCTCCTCGCCTGGTTGCCTCCGCGACTCCCTCTGGCTTGGGCGTCGTCTCCCTGACTCCCTTCTCGCTCAAACCTACTCGGTTGACCCCTCAAAAACTACAGTTGCGGTAGCCAGTTTGCCAAACGATATATCAAGAAAAATCACAGCCATCAGCTACAGCTGCTTTATAGCTCAATAAACTAAAAGCAGCTTTTTAGCCCAGCTGCAACCCCTCAAACAGGCCCTTAAGCTACTGTGGGTTCATCTAAAATTCTATAAGCCACATCGGACGGTCCACATTAATGTTACCCCTTTTTTAAAAATAAAAATAAAAATCTAACTTTGGGTCCACGCGTGGAGTCAAGCTCTGAAAGTCTAGCCGGTATTAAAGTGGCCGCAAGACGGCCTGAAAGAGTTAAAGTTAAATCCAATTAGCAAAGCGCCAAAGCCCATTGCTTTGTGAGGTCTGTAGTTTTCAGACATTTTTGCGTTTAATTCTCGGTTCAGTAATGCAATTGAATGACACTCCATATAGATAAACTTGAAATGCCCCAAATTTCCAAACAGAAAATCAAAACCCTAATTTGAGTTTTAATCAAGTTCAATTCAATTTTAATCTAGAGTTCAATTTGGATTTTGGATTTGAGAAATCGATTCCGGTTTTTGATTGAACTTGAACTTGGTTTTCATTTTGTGTTGATTTGGGAGTCGGAGATTGGGGTTTGGTTTTGGGAATAGTTGAACTCACCTGAACTCCTCGCTCGAACCGATGGTCGCCGGCCGTCTCCCTCGCGACCGGTCCACCTCCGCTCCGCCCGGTCACCGTGTCCCTTCGCGCGTCGTGTCGCCGTGTCACCTCTGCCACCAGCTCCCGTCTCTCCTCACTGACCGCGCCCGCGTCGCGCGCACGTCATGCGCCCGCGTCAGCCGACCTACTCCCGTCGCGTCGCGGTCCTCCCCCATTGACACGCTCGACCCGCCCCCTGCTCTGCTAACACCACCACCCATGCCGCGCCCCCTCACCACTGGCTATAAAAGTCGAGCCCGAGCCCTCTTTTTCCTGGCCCCTCTCCTCTCCCTCGTTGGTGAGCTCCCCGCCGCCCCCTTCCTCTCCCGGCACCGACCGCCGCACCCTCGCTCTTCGCCGCCAAGCCCTAACCTTCCCCGGCCTTGGACTCCCCTGCCGCTTCCTCCCTTCTTTCCCTCCGCCGAACCCCTCCCCAACCACCTCTATCCCCAACGCTGGCCGCCTTGACCGCCCCGCCGCCGCCCTCACCCCTGCTCACCTCGGCCACCACCCTGGCCCCCGATTTCCCCGCTCGAACCCTAGCTCACCGTGCCCTTCTTGTTTTCGGACGAATCGGGGCGCCTCGCCCGCGTAGATGCGGCCTAGGCACCACGCGTGCCCCCCTTTTTTCCTGCTTCGTCGACTGGGCCGGCCTGCCGCGCGGCCCAGTAGGCCTCGCGCATGCGCCCACCCCCCTAGGGCCGTTCTTTTCGGCTAAGCCCATGGCATGTGCAGCCTGTTCTCAATTTCCCTTTTTCTTTTTCTTTTCGGAATTTAAAAATCCGAAAATCCTTTTAAATACTCCGAAAATCCCCGTAAACTCCAAAATAGCCAAAATACACTATCTTAACCGTCTCGAGCCACTGGGTTCAAATATGACCTCCGTTTTGCCATTTGAAGTCCACAAAATTCCAAAAATGCTCAAATTACCCTTCAACCCTCCACCGGCCTTTCTCTCTCAATTCTTTTTATTTCTCCTTTTCTTGTTTTTCTCTTTTCTTTTCTTTTTGTTTTATTCATTTATTTATTGCTCGCTTGTTATGCGCTAGATCCGAGCAACTGTTGGAACCCGTCCCGGAGCAGTACAAGGAGCAGGAGCAGGACATGACTGGCACCGAGTTCGACTGCGTCGACGACGACCTAGGACTTCCCCTCGCCTCGCAAGGCAAGCCGCACTCCTTGAACATGTTGAACCCATAATATTATTGTAGTAATAATTATTTTAATATTGCATTATGTTGGTATGTTAAAAGCTAGAAATGTTTATTTTAGAATGCTATGATGACATAGTTAGAACCTAGCTTGATTAAAGACCCACTTTGTATTGTTGTGACATATTTCCTTTTGCAGACCCTAGACTTAGCTATTGGAACCTCGTATGCTAGTAGTTAATTAATTAGTTGAACTCTAAAAGCCTTGTGTATTAAAATAAAACCATCAAGCAGCAGGCTTGGGTAGACTATATTCAAAATGTGCTACGGTGAGAGGACTTTGGCGGGCAAATCACTAGATGGCTACGTGCCCGAACCTCGACAGATGACGAGGCCAATGTGAGTGGTTGGATTGTTTGTTTGGAATTGGCTAAGTCTTAGGCATAATTTAAGTAATCACAACCTTGGGCAAAGTAAATAACTTAGATCTCGCTCAACCACAAGTTGGGTCGGTCAGCTCCATTGACTCAATCCAACCTAGCCCGGTACTTGAACTCCCCCTTGGAATATTTATAGGTTGAAGCTACCATACTGTGTGTGTTGGACAGTATGGTCCGCTAAGCGAACTGGGTGGAATGGAGGTTGATTGGTGGAGTCACTTGCCGATTCTCACAACAGTAGATACCCACAGTATCGGATCGCGTCTCCCGCCGTGGCTAGTGGGTCCCGAGTACTGTGTGATTTTGAAACTACTGGATAAGTGCTAAAGAGGGGTAGTTCAACGAAAAGCTTTGATAATCTCGGCC
Source organism: Rhipidocladum racemiflorum (assembly GCA_036346355.1). Taxonomy (NCBI): domain Eukaryota; kingdom Viridiplantae; phylum Streptophyta; class Magnoliopsida; order Poales; family Poaceae; genus Rhipidocladum; species Rhipidocladum racemiflorum. Next base: position 32,821,959 of record CM070571.1, read on the forward strand.
TGGCCGCATGCATTTAAGTTGCATGTTTTTAGCGCTTGGCATTAACGGCCGTAGAGATCTTGTGGGTAAAGCTGAGCAACTCTGCAGAGTCATGTTTAAATGGTATCCGAATACGCCATGCTTTCGGTAAACAAAGCTAAGTTTGAATTGGGGTGAATCCCGTAACCTAACCCAAGTAGACTTGTAAATTCTAACTTGACGTAATAATGAACTTGTGAAAACTCAAATTTTATTTATTTCTATTATGTATGGTTTGTGTTTCAAATGTAAAATGACTTGGAAAAAAAACTGCATCCACGACAATAGTAACCTTATTGCCATTTCCTTTGTGAATATCCTCGCATGTAATATTCAAAATTTCCTGTGCGGTTTGTTGAGTACTGTTGTGTACTCAGTCTTGCTTCTCAACCTATTTTAGATTTTGAAGACGCCGGAGAATGCCAGAAGATCGTAAATGGTGAAGTAGTCTGGTTTTTAGGGTTCTTTTTCTTTGCTCAGGCCTTGCCTGTGTGGTCTTTTGTGATGTATTATATTGAAGCCCGCCGCTTCCTTTTATAAACTCTGGCCGTTAGGCCTTATTTGTATAAAACAGTTGATTTCGCTATTATGCTGGCAATATATGACTTGGTTCCTGACGGCTAATCTTCCTGAGTAGCCGTTGCGGATTTAAACGCACCCCCTAAAAAGGGCGGTCCGTCATAAGTGGTATCAGAGCCCGGCTTGACCATAGATTAAGACCCTAGGATAGCTTTGGAAAAACCTATTGCAAAAACTACTTAACCTACAAACAAAATGAATTTCGAAAACATAAGTATTATTGCTATCTATCTTCTTCCTTTTCTACCTTACCTCTCTTTAGAGTTTTCTTTCCCTCATTTTGCTTTAAGTTTTTCCTTGTTCAACTAAACTTCAAAATTTTCGCCAATCTTCGCCAGCGGCTTGAAGACGACACCGTTGGCCGTAGTTAGGTCCGATAGTCGTGGAAGCGACGACCTTTTTGGTATTAGGTTTTTTTGTAATGTAAAATGGGTTGTACCGAACCTTAAAGCGGTTTCATGCACAATCCATCCTATAAAATGCTATGTTCTCTATCTCTGTTTTAATTTTGTTTGCCCTAAATATCTATTTATTCCTACCCACTCAAAAGAATTCCTTCCTTTCGTCTGAGCCCTCATGTATTCATGCTACTCTTGCCTCATGCTCTAAATTCTTACTCGTCTTTTAGATTCTCTCAAAACCTGCTGCAGATCGAAAAGAAAATCAGGATTTAGACCATGAGAGACTTTGGAGCAGGATTCTAACACAACAACCCAAGTAGTGATGAAGAGTTAGTTGGTAATCCAGTCAACCTAGCATGAGTACTAGCAGCGATGGAAGAAAACAGACATCAGGCAGAACAGCGACAAGCACAGATGATGAAAAAGATATTGGAACAGCTAGTTACAGGACCTCAGGGGTATCATCAAGGAAATATAAATAGACAAGACGGAAATATAGGTGGATCAAGATGGTCTGACTTCCAAAAGACCAGGCCCCCTATCTTTTCGACACCAATTGACCATTTGGCAACAGATGACTGGATCCGAGATATCCGAAGGAAGTTAGATACTATTCAGTGCACCGACAAGGAAAGAGTTCTCTACGCATCCCATCAGTTGCAAGGACAAGCAGCAGCTGGGTGGATGAATTTTCAGATAATGAGAGAAGGATAGGAAATAATCTAGCGAGATTTGAGTGTAAGGACCTAGAGATAGAAATCCGAGGAATTAAGTTTAAAGCCAACCTGCTAATGCTGGAAAGGGATGGTTTAGATGTCATTTTGGGAATGAATTGGCAATCTAGATACAAAGCCCGTTTGGATTGTAAACAAAAAGTTGTGACCTTGATCAACAACAAAGGGCAGAAAGTGACAGTTCGGACTGACCCCAAATTAGTCAAAAGTAACCAAAGCAGCATCAATGCCATCACACCTGGAGTGAATAGGATACCTGTGGTTCAGGAGTATCCAAATGTTTTTCCAGAAGAATTACCAGGAATACCTTCAAACAGAAGCATAGAACTGGCAATAGAATTAGTCCATGGGACTATTCCTATCACCAAATGTGAAATCATGTGCTGAAAAATTGGCATAAGAATTGAATTTGCAAAATGTGTATGTACATGTGTTTGACAAATTGACAAGAAACAGTGTTTCTCTTTTAGCGCCGGACTGAATTTCGAAAAAATAGTAAGTTTCCCATCTGCGCCGGACTGTTTCTCGCATCTACGCTGGACTAAATATTCGGTCCACCGTGAACATGTTTTTGAGGCCTAAATTCATATCTACGCCGGACCAAATTATTGGACCGTGGTGAACTGCGTTTTTGACGGCTGTTTCTACATGCACGCCGGACAAAATTTTTGGTCCGTCGTGAACGGCATTTTGAAGCTTGTTTTCGCATGTACGCCGGACTGATTTTTGTTTAGTTCGTCGTGAAAATGTTTTTGTGCCGGACCAAGTTTTTGGTCCGTCGTGAGTTGCGCAGGACCGGAGTTTGGTCCAGCGTGAATGGTCTTTTGCTCGATTAGGGTTTTGAGCAATTTTGAAATTGAATTTTGGTTTGAATTTGGGATTATGAAATTCGTGAGAATTTCATGATGCTTGTTTTGAAGTGGACTTTATGCAATGGTCATGTGAGTAGTTGCATGGATTGATTTTGAGTCAAGTCATGGACTTGTGCTCGGATTCGTTTCTTGTTTGCTCATGTGCAGGTATTGCTCAAGGACGAACATGGTCGATGATGGGACCGGAACTAGGTTCATGGAGGAACTGAGGTTCGGGACTAGGTTCAGGAGGAACTGAGGTCTTGGTGGTCAAGGATGTCATGTGGGACGTTCGGGCTAAGAGAATGGTGCACATGAAAAATGGTTAGTCACGTGAGTATGGCATGTGGGCCATACGCGTGCAGAGTTGTTAGTCACGTAAGTATGGCAGGGTTGCCATACGCTTGCAAGAGTTGTACTCGGCCAGGTTGGACCAAGGGGAGTTGTGTTGAATACATACTCTTTCTAGGATTAGGAGTGGGACTCCTTCTAGGATTAGGAGTAGGAATTGTATTCAGGACTCCTTGTGTTTTGCTCCTTTAAATAGGAGGGGTTGTCTCCTATTGAAGGGCATCAATCAGTTAGAGCTTTAGGGTTTGTACTCTTTTGATGGGAGTACTTTAGACAAAAATAAATAAAAATCAATTCTTCTAGATCCTTGCGTGCTACAGTAACCACGTTGCTACAGTGTTTCCTGTTTTGGTTCTTGTTTGCATGCTTGTTCTAATTCTAGATTGGTTTTTGTTCTTTGAGTTTCATCTTGATTTGACCCATCAAAAACCTTTCTAGGGTATTAATTTAGAGTTCCTCAAAGTCTAGTTGATTAATCTTTTGAAGATCTTGTTTAATCTTGAAGTTTTGGTTAGATCAATTCTCGTCATATTCTGTCACAGCAAGCTTGCGAGGTTCATAACTTTTGATCCGTAAGTCTCATCGAGCTTATTCTTTCTTAGTTTGATTCGTATTAGAATCTAGTTTCTTGTATCCAAATTTTAGATCGATCTGACGGTTGGATCTCCGGTAATTCGCGTTTTACCGAACCTTTGTCAATCTGTTTTTGTCGAATACGAGGCAGTTATTTGGCTCCGTTTTGGGGTGAATTTTTATTAGATCAAAGATTTAGTTTTAGCTTCCGCACATCATTCACCCCCCTCTGATTGCTATATTCATATACTTCGATCCTACAAGTGGTATCAGAGCAAGGTCTTTCTAATATATCGTAACCGGTGATTAGATTAATGGATCGTTATTCGACAAAACCGTGTGTGTTCGATGGTGTTGATTTTCAGTTTTGGAAGGCCAAGATGGAGGCATTCATCCAGGCGTAGGGATTCGCAATTTGGGAGAAGGTCTACAAGCCATACGAAGTCCTTGCAAATGACAACGTCAACGACGCAAATCATGCACATGTTGAAGCAAACAGCAAGGCGCGCAACTTGATCATCCAAGGCTTGGGATGTAGTGACTTTGATCGAGTGGTTCATCTTCAATCCGCATATGAGGTATGGAAATCTCTTTGTGATTGCCATGAGGGTTCTAACACTGTCAAAGAGGTTCGCCAAGATATTTACAAAAAGGATTACATGCGATTTGAGATGAAACCTGGTGAGTCGTTATATGACTTCTTTGCACGCTTCAATAAAATTCTTAGTAATCTTATTGCTGTTGGAGTTAGCTTGGATGATGCTGCTAATGCTAGACAATTGCTTGGTGCATTAGACATGTCTATTTGGGAGATGAAAGTTACATCCATTAGAGAATCAACTGTCATGAGGTCACTTACTTTAGATGTTCTTTATTCTAAGTTGAAAACTCATGAGTTGGATGTTTTTGCCAGGAAGGGTAATATTAAATCAATTGCTTTGATCTCTAAGCCTAACATGTCAGATGCAAATTCCTCTTCTAGCTTTGCTTTGTCCTCCTTGTCTTCTTTAACAGATGAGCAAATTGAAGAATTTCCTGAAGAAGACTTGGCACTACTCTCTTCTCGCTTTAACAAAGCTTTGCAGAATGTGAGAATGAGAAAGAGAGGTGGTCCTCCAAGGTGCTATGAGTGTGGTGATCTCAACCACATGCGTTCAAATTGTCCTAAACTTGCAAGAAAAGCATCAAAGGAGGAGAAGGACAACAGAAAAGAGAAAAAGAAGTTTTCTTCAAGCGATAGGAAGAAGAAGAACTTCATCAACCGTAAGGTTGTCCACCGGGTTCTTTCCGCACTTGAACAAGTCAACTTAAGTGATGTGGATTCGGAAAGCAGCGAGGATGATGCAACTCCAAGCAAGCATGATTTGATGGGGTTGTGTCTCATGGCAAGTAGCAAGGACAGCTTCACCGAGGACGACCACGGCAGCGACTTCAATGAGGTAGATCCTTCATATGATGAATTGGCTATTACTGTTGCTCGTCTTGGAAAATTGCTTGATAAACGTGATAAGAAAATTAAGAAACATGATTTTCTTGTTGAATCATTGAATGCTGAAATTGCTAGACTTAAGACTTTAATTCCTAATGATGATGCTTGCAAATCATGTGACTTAATTTACAATGAGCTCACCGTGCTTAGGAAAGAACATGCTCTTCTGTTACATCTAAATGAGAAAAATGAGAAACATGTTAAAAATGCTAGCTGTTCCACTGATGAATTGCAAGGTTCAATTTCTTGTTCTAAATGCTTAACTCTTGAATTGAAGTTAAAAGATGCAAATGCTAGGGTTTCTCACATGACTGATAATCTGCTCACACATGAGGTTCTTTCATGCTCTACTTGTCGTAAGCAAAAAGGGAAGGTTGATATTCCTTGCAACAATTGTTTAACTCTTGCTAAGAAAGTTGATTACTTGCAAAGTTCTTTGGAATGATTCACTAATGGCAAGAAAAAATTGAACATGATTTTGGATCAATCTAAGGTTAGCTCAAACAAGAAAGGTTTAGGTTTTGATCTTCATGCTTCATATAAAACTAAATCTCGCACTGTTGTTTAGACTCCTTGCAAAATTGAGTTTCCTAATGAGCCTAAGAAAATTGCTTTTCAATCTGCTGGTTTTTTATCTTCTACTATGATAAATGCAAAATGTGCTTCTACTATTAAAGCTAAACATCATGTCAAGTACACTTGCACTCATTGTGGTAGAGATGGACACTTAGTAGATTTTGCTTTAGGATAGCCAAACAACAAAAGAAAGAAAGGACTAAGGCTAGGTCTAATTTCAAACAGGCACGTTTCACTTCTCATTATGTGCCTAGAGTGATGCAAACACCTTTTGTTGCTAAGAACACGGGAAAAGACAAATCTGTTTTTTTGCATAAGAATGCTCGTGTTGTGCCTACTGTTGTGCGTCGTGTGTCTCAGTACTGGATTCCTAAACATCTTATTTCTAACCCCAGTATCGAGACCTCGACACTTTCTGCTTCTATGTAGGCTTCTCACGCGAGGAAGGAGAACATATGGCTAGTGGATTCCAGATGCTCATGCCACATGTTCGGTGATAAGATTTGGTTCTCCTTCACTCGTGCATCTCGTGCTGAAAGTGTTATTTTTGAAGATGCTTCTTCCACCTCTGTTTTCGCAAAAGGCACTAGTCCAAATGGTGCAGGTACAGGTGCATATGTTCAGGGAGAGTATCTTTGTTCATGAAGACTACGATGATGATGATGTTGATAATGATGAAGGTCGGATATACAATTTGTTGTGTGCTCGTTTTCAAGCTTCCCACATGCTTCACATCAACAAACCATCAAGCGAATTTTCAGGTATCTCCATGGTACTCAAGATTTTGGCATTTGGCTTTCTGCTTCCTCATGCATTAGTTTAAGAGCTTTCTCTGATGCTGATTTTGGAGGATGTAGAATTGATAGAAAAAGTACATCTGGTACATGTCATTTCTTTGGCAATTCTCTTATTACATGGTCATCTAGAAAACAATCTTCTGTTGCACAATCAACTGTTGAATCTGAATATGTGGCTGCTGCTAGTTGTTGTTCTCAAATTCTCTGGATAGTAGCTACACTTAACGATTATGGGGTTAATTTGGATAGTGTTCCTCTTTTGTGTGATAACACTAGTGCAATTTGCATTTTGCATTGCTAAGAACCCTGTGCAATATTCTAGAACAAAACACATTGATACCAGATTTCACTTTCTAAGAGATCATATTGAAAAAGGGAACATTGTGCTTCATCATATGGATACTAAACATCAATTGGCAAACATTCCCAAAACCTTTGTCTTCTTCTCGTTTTGCTTTCATTCGGGGAGAACTTGGGATTGTTCATCCAATGGGTTTATTTTGAGGGGGAGTTTCCTTGCCAAGTTGTTTCACTTGATGAGCTTACTTTATCATATTTCTTTATATATTATGTAATTGAGATGATATATGATAATATAAATTGTTCCACTCGAACTAAAAATGATATTGCGGAATTCCTTAGTCTGATTATCTATGGCTAAATACTCTGTGAGATCTTACTCTTCTAGGCTTAATATTGAATCTTCTTAACAAATTTGGGCTATGAAGCAAGTGTGTTTTCAGCTTTACTCTTTTAAAAGACCTTTTAATCTCTTTGCATGTTTACAATCAAAGAAAAAGAAAAGAAAAGGCAATCAGTAAAAAAAGGTTGTTAAAAGAAAAAGCCTCAAGTTATGTGCTTTAGGCATGCTTTCCCTAAAAAGTTAAGATGTATGCTTCAAGCATGCCATTCCCTCAAAGACAAGATGTATGCTTCAAGCATGCCACTCCTAGAAAATAAAAGAAGTATGCTTCAAGCATGCCACATGCAGTTTATTGTTCAGATTAAAGTGGTCTACTAGATTAGAGTTGAAACTACTTGCTCACCCTAAGTTGTTAGTTGCTTCAATTTTGAGCCTTGCTTTTCTACTAAGGTCTTGCTTAGTACTTGGCTATAGTTGACTGAATTGAGGTTGAGATGCATGTAATTCCCTAACTTGTTAAAATCACATCAAGTTCATGTATTTTGCATATTATGTGATATATAAGGTTATATGATCGAATGAGCTCATATTTTCCTATCTTGGTACCCATTTGTTTCTCTTTTGTGAAATCATTGCTAAATTGAAAATTCTGAACATGTTTTTCTCTCTTTTGTACTTTTGATGAATCTATTGTCAAAGGGGGAGAAGTTTAAGGAAAAAGGGGGAGAAGTTTTTGGGATTTTTCAGAAGTTTGGAGAATTTTGGAGTTTTTGGGCACATTGCACATTCACACACATTTTTCTTCTTATAAGGAGGTTTTTTGTATTCTCACCCAGGGAGAGTTTTTTTCACTTTGCATATTTGACAATGGGGGAGATCTTGTGTTTTTCTCTTTCGTGACAAAGGGGGAGATCTTGTGTTTTTCATTTTTGGTCTTATCAAATATCTTTTTGTGAAGTGAATGCCAAATGTTCAATTCTAAGTGGTGTTGCCAATGTTTTCATTAAGGGGGAGATTGTGAAATCATGTGCTGAAAAATTGGCTTAAGAATTGAATTTGCAAAATGTGTTTGTACATGTGTTTGACAAATTGACAAGAAACAGTGTTTCTCTTTTAGTGCCGGACTGAATTTTGCAAAAATAGTGAGATTCCCATCTGCGCCGGACCGTTTCTCGCATCTACGCTAGACTAAATATTCGGTCCGCCGTGAACATGTTTTTGAGACCTAAATTCACATCTACGCCAGACCAAATTATTGGACCGTGGTGAACTGCATTTTTGACGGCTGTTTCTACATGCACGCCGGACCAAATTTTTGGTCCGTGAATGGCATTTTGAAGCTTGTTTTTGCATGTACGCCGGACTGATTTTTGTTTAGTCCGTCGTGAACTTGTTTTTGTGCCGGACCGAGTTTTTGGTCCGTCGTGAGTTGCGCCGGACCGATGTTTGGTCCGGCGTGAATGGTCTTTTGCTCGATTAGGGTTTTGAGCAATTTTGAAATTGAATTTTGGTTTGAATTTGGGATTATGAAATTCGTGAGAATTTCATGATGCTTGTTTTGAAGTGGACTTTATACAATGGTCGTGTGAGTAGTTGCATGGATTGACTTTGAGTCAAGTCATGGACTTGTGCTCGGATTCGTTTCTTGTTTGCTCATGTGCAGGTATTGCTCAAGGACGAACGTGGTTGATGACGGGACCGGAACTAGGTTCATGGAGGAACTGAGGTTCGGGACTAGGTTCAGGAGGAACTGAGGTCTTGGTGGTCAAGGATGTCATGTGGGACGTTCGGGCTAAGAGAATGGTGCACATGAAGAATGGTTAGTCACGTGAGTATGGCATGTGGGCCATACGCGTGCAGAGTTGTTAGTCACGTGAGTATGGCAGGGTTGCCATAAGCGTGCAAGAGTTGTACTCGGCCAGGTTGGGCCAAGAGGAGTTGTGTTGAATACATACTCTTTCTAGGATTAGGAGTGGGACTCCTTCTAGGATTAGGAGTAGGAATTGTATTCAGGACTCCTTGTGTTTTGCTCCTTTAAATAGGAGGGGTTGTCCCCTACTGAAGGGCATCAATCGGTTAGAGATTTAGGGTTTGTACTCTTTTGATGGGAGTACTTTAGATAAAAAGAAATTGTAACACCCCGGCATCTAATATGCCTGAATGCTACCAACCATAGGCTAACCAACATCTAAATACCATAAATTAAGATAAATTACAGCAAACGAGTAAATGCTAGTACCGAAAATTTCGGCAGCATCTCCTTTGTTTTTCCATGAATTGAAGCAACAACAATACGATCACAGGATATAGTATAAAGAATGACATCTAAATCATCAATAATAAGGGTTCTAGCAGCAGTATAAGCATAGAATAAAGATTCCAACTATCTCATGAGCCAAACGAGGTAAATGAGGAAACCAAGCACACAAATTAACCATCACAATTAAAGGAAGGAACATGTCATTGTTTATAAGTGTGATGCTAAGTGATGACGTGTGACTAGCTCCCTTTCCCACATGCCGGTTTCATGGTACCTAAGAAAAATAACATAAACACAAGCGTGAGTTCATCACTCGGCAAGTATATTGCAATGGAAAAAAAATACATTCTAATACCTTCATCACCACTTTTCACATTCGACATCATACACATCTCATATTCATAGCGTAAGCATATCATTGACATCATCATATATCATCATCATATAACATCCTCATATAATGCAATGCAATGGGATGCACATATCTCCTAGAAACTCATACCGGTATGGTTGAGTATACACCCGTCGGTATGCACCCTCTCCCCCCTTCCATCCCGAAGATGGAGGGTGCCTACTCCTCGCTTCCATACACCGCGGTGGATGGAATCACGATGTAGGACTTACTCATTGGCTCTTCGAAATAGTCATAACTTTCTCACCGACCTTCCCCGGACTAGTTATGACTTTCTCACCGCCCAGGCCATGTAACATGCCATGTATGCGAACATGCCAACATCATAAATAACTTGTACATTAACACATGGCATCATAACATAATAAACATATTCATCATAGCAATGGAAAACATTAAAGCATGGCATGTGAACATATCATATATTCAATTTCAATCTCAACCAATCTAGCACACTACAACCCGCTACCCATTCCAATACACTTGCCTCAACCACAGGCGACGGATTGGCGAGAAGTAGAAGGCACTCCTGGGGTCACACCACCTGCACATAGGTACCACACACTCAAAATCATGTCCACAAAACAGTACGCAAACACTCTTCTACCCCGACATCGCAAACTACTCGCAAAAACCCAAAAACAGAGGTTTTGTCCCATCGGGACAGCAGCCTTCCAAAAGGCATAACTCGGGTTCTAAAACTCCGAATCGAATAAACGAGTACATCCTCGCGTGGCTTAGGAAATTTCCTAACTTTTTCTAAGTATACGGAAAGACTGATTCGGACTCTAAAGTGGTTTAATCTACAGAATATCGTGATCTGTTCCAATCACGTCACAGTTTTTAATATGTTCGGTAAAACGAGTATAAATTACAAACGGCTGGGCGGAATTGGACGTTCTTTATACCCACTAAAAGGTATTGAAGTTACCTACAACTTCTTCAACAGGCGGATGACCAAAATCCGACTCTAAATTGGCGAAAATCCAAACCCTAGGTTGACTGCTCATGCTGCCGGAAACAGAGAACGTGGCAAACTCAAGATTCCATCTAATCTACCCAATTACAGCACCACCAATTGATCTAAAAACATGATATTAACCCTTAGAACAGATCCTAGACCAACCCCAAGGATCCCCGTGGCCATACCTTTGCCCGACGCACGAAAACCTAACGGGTCTCCTCCCGGTTCGCGCGATCTCCTTCCTCGCTCCAAATCCACCGGATCTCCTCGTCGCGGAGCACTCCAATGGACGGATCTGTGGGATGGTGAGGTTGAGAACTCCCCTAGGGCAGCAAGGGGTGGTGGAGAGGTGAGGAGAGGGACGCAAGGGCTTGGGAGGTGGCGGCTAGGAGAGGTGGAGGCAAGGGGTGGAGGGGAGAGTGGGGGGAGGCTAGGGTTGAAAGGGGGGCACAACAGCAGGGGGAGGCGCACAAGGGGCTGGGGGAGGCCTCCAACCAGGTCTCCTACTCCCAAAAGGACTCAAACTCCTCCCCACCAAGGCCCACGACCCTTTCCCTTAGGCCCAAACTCCTAGAAAAGGCCCGGAAACGCAAATAAACCTCATACTGTAAGGTTTTAACCTCAGATTTCATATTTTATAAGATTACGACACTCCGTGGTGTCACAGAAATAAAGATCAATTCTTCTAGATGCTTGCGTGCTACAGTAACCACGTTGATACAGTGTTTCCTGTTTTGGTTCTTGTTTGCATGCTTGTTCTAATTCTAGATTGGTTTTTGTTCTTTGAGTTTCATCTTGATTTGACCCATCAAAACCCTTTCTAGGGTATTAATTTAGAGTTCCTCAAAGTCTAGTTGATTAATCTTTTGAAGATCTTGTTTAATCTTGAAGTTTTGGTTAGATCAATTCTCGTCATATTCTATCACAGCAAGCTTGCGAGGTTCATAACTTTTGATCCGTAAGTCCGATCGAGCTGATTATTTTTGGGTTTGATTCATAATGGAATCTAGTTTCTTGTGTCCAAATTTCAGATTGATTCGACAGTTGGATCTTCAGGAATTCACGTTTTACCAAACCTCTATCAATCTGTTTTTGTCGAATACGAGGCAGTTATTTGGTTCCGTTTTGGGGTGAATTTTTAATAGATCAAAGATTTGGTTTTAGCTTCTGCATAATCATTCACCCCCCCCTCTGATTGCTATATTCATATACTTCGATCCTACACCAAACGTCAACTTCCAATGTCACCCTGGGAATTGATAGAACTCAGAAAACAATTGGATGAGTTGTTAGAAAAAGGGTTCATTCGACCTAGCATCACCTTGGTCTTCTCCAACTTTGTTCGTAGATAAAAAGGATGTTGGTGTAAGACGTTGTATAGATTACAGGGCATTGAATGATGCAACCATTAAGAACAAATACCCTTGCCCCGGATCGACGATACATGTTGTCAAACCTTTTTGACTCCTAAATATCTACAAGCGGTTGGTATTACAAACCACTTGTAGAGGTCCCTCCCTCGTTGCGGTGAAGGGGTTTCTACAAGCGGTTTCTATTACGAACCGCTTGTAGAGGGGTGTTCTACACGCGGTTTCTATTACGAACCGCTTGTAGATAGGTTTCCACAAGTGGTTTCTATTACGAACTGCTTGTAGAGGTGCGCTTAAAAGTAGCTGTTTTCTCCTCCCCGCGCATCACACACTCAGCTCGAAAATTTTCCAAGTCCCCGCGCCATTGCCGTCGACCGCCACCTTCAGCGCCAACGCCTGTGACCTCACCGTCGCCTCCTCCGCCACCGCAGCGTCGTCTGCGACCTCGCCGTCGCCTCCTCCACCACCCGAAGGGCCTAGGTTGCCCCGCTCCTATGCTAACACCCCTCTGTTTTGAAGCTGCCCACAACGTGTTCGACAAAATGCCCACAAGATATATACATTGATACATTGATATACATTGATAAATTGATATACATTGATATACTTATACATATATATACATTGATATACTTAAACAATTTTTCATAATTATACATATATATACATTGATATATTTATACATATATATATACATTGATACATTGATATATATTTATATATTTATACTTACTAATTAAACAATTTTTCATAATTATACATATATATACATTGATATATTTATACATATATATACATTGATATATATTTATATATTTATACTTACTAATTAAACATTTTTTCATAATTACGATAGATGGCGACACCAGGGCGTGGTGCTCCTAATTTCGAGATGGACGAACAGTTCTTGCTAGACGTGATCGCTGCCGGTGGATCCGGTGATGCCAACGTTGTCGACACCGCTGCCGGTGGATCCGGTGATGCCGTGGACGCTGAGGGAAGCGAGGTAATGCCACGAGAATCCAGACAAACCCTTTAATCGTATTTAACCAATTAATATAAACGGCTCTGACATGAAAATTTTACATCTCTGTCCATTTTTAGCCCGGTACATTGAGCACCCAAACCAAGCAAGGACCTAACAAGAAGGCTGCTACAAAGTTTGTTTTCACCAACATCGACAATGACGGGAAGCCGATTGCCCCTCTTTCTGTAGTAGGCCCGTTTAACAACGCATGTGGTTTCCACATTAGGGATCATGTCCCAATTGGCATCAAGAAATGGCCTGAAGTTCCGCAAGCAACCAAGGAGCTCCTTTGGAAAGATATCAAGGAGAACTTCAAATTTCCTGAAGGATACGAGAACAAGGTTAAGAGATACACTTTGAAGAAGATGGCAACCCAATTTCAATCATGGAAAGTTCACCTGAAATGAATATGGGGCTATGCACTGGATCCAAACTCGATGGAAACACAAGACAAATGATTATACAGGTTCGAGCCCTCAGCAGTGGAGGTAATACCCTAGTCCTGTGCTATAGAATTATGAGTAGATTGATCTCTTTCTGTCTCGTGTGTTCTCTCTAGGGTCCCCGCCCCGCTTATATAGGAGAGTCCGAGTCGATTACATGGTAGAATCCCGGTTGGTTACAGGGCGAGGATTCTATCTTTGATCTTTTCCGCTAGGTACGCTATCCCCTGGGATTACGATCCTATCTTTCTTAACAAGAATAAGTTACCATCTCCTGCCCTTCCTTGTTAGGTACGATGGCGACAGTCCAGATGGCACCTGACCTCGCGTGGCTGGTGTGACACCTCGGAGTGTCGCAACCTTATACAATGTGAAGGTTGAGGACAAAAACTCTATGGAATGTGGAATTTAGGTTAAAACCTTTCGGCTTGAGGTTTACTCGCGTTTTTGGGCCGGTTGAAGTGTTATGTCGCCTCGGAGCGTCGTAACCTTATTTAGCGGGCATGATAAGGTTAATTACAGTATGAGATGTGGAATTAAGGTTAAAACCATAGGGATTGGAGGTTAATAGCTTTTCCGGGCCGTTTTCGGGCCGTTTTCGGGGTTTTGGGCCTTCCCGAGGGAGTTTTGGGCCTTGGTGGGCTTTGGAGGGATTGAGGAGGACTCTTATTGGACTAGGAGAGGGTGTGGGGGCTGGTAAAAAGGGCTCCTCCTGCCCTCCCTTGCGTTCACAACCAGCCAAGGTGCGCCCCTTGCAGCCTTGGGCGCCCCCCCCCTCCCCCACCTCTCCTCCAAGCCCTAGCCGCCACCCCTCTCCCTCTCCCTCTTGTGCGCCCCCCTAGCCTCCCCTTCCTCCACCTCCACACCATCTCCCCTCCACCCCTTGCTGCCCTAGGGTGGCCACCCCACCCCTGCACCTCGTGGATCCATCCCGTGGAGCGAGGAGCGAGGAACGTGGAGCGAGGAGCGATTCGCGAGGAGATCCGCGGAGATTGATTGGAGTTTTGTGCTTCGGGCAAAGGTATGAACATGGGGATCCTTGGAATTGATCTAGGTACTGTTATTAGGGTGTTTATCAAGTTTTTAGATCAATTGGAGGCGTTGGTTTGAAGTAATTTGGGTTAGATCTAAACTTGTCCACGTTTCTGTTTTCGGGCAGATTGAGCACTCGAACTAGGGTTCGAGTTTCTGTCGATTTAGAATCCGAATCCGACCGTACGGACTTCTAGGAAGTTGTAGATAATTTAATTATCTTTCCGTGGACGTAAAGCACGTTAAATTCCGATCAGCCGTTTGAAAGTTATGGCTGTTTTACCGAGCGCCTAAAAATCTGTGACGTAATTGGAACAGATCTCGGTAATCTGTAGATTAAACAACTTTAGAGGCCGAATCAGACTTTCCTTATACCTAGAGAAAGTTGGGAAATTTCCTAGGCTACGCGAGGGTGTACTCGTTTAATTCATTCGGAGTCCCAGAACTCAAGTTATGCCTTTTGTAAGGCTGCTGTCCCGCTGACAGAACCTCTGTTTTTAGGTTTTGCGAGTAGTTGGCAATGTCGGGTTAGATGGGGGTTTGTGTACTGTATGGAGGCTATGATTGTGAGTGTGTGATGCCTATGTGCAGGTGGTGTGACCCCGGAAGTGCCCTCTTCTTCCCGCCAATCCGTTGCACGTGGTTGAGGCAAGTGTGTTGTGATGGATAGCGAGTTGTAGGTTGCATGTTGAGATTAGATGGAATTGATTACATGATATATGTCCACTTGCCATGTGTTAATGATTGATATGATATGATGAGCATGTTTAACATATTATGATGCCATGTGTTAATATGTGAATTAAATATGACAATTGGCATGGTTGCATGCATGTCATGAGATAGGGCGAGGGCGGTGAGAAAGTCTTAACTAGTCCGGCAAGGTCGGTGAGAAAGTTATGACTAATCCGGAACGCCATTGAGTAAGTCCTATGTCGTGATTCCATCCACGTGGTGTTTGGAAGCGAGTAGGCACCCTCCATCTTCGGGATGGAAGGGAGGAAAGGGTGCACACCGACGGGTGTGTACTTCCCATACCGGTATGAGGTTCCAGAGGGTCAGGAGCATTGCATTACATCGCATACAAATTGATGATGATGTTGTTAAGTAATCATGAATGAGATGATATACAAAATGGAAGATGTTATTGCCATGTCGTTATGCTTGTTGTCCATTGCAATATACTTGCTGAGTTTCGAACTCACGCTTGTGTTTTCTTGTTGTTTTAGGTACCATGAGAACGGCATGCGGGAAAGGGGAATAGTCACACGCTCACACGTTGCTTCACCTTAATGTTTCCCCAAGTCAATTCATTTAGTTTGATAATAAATTGCGTGTGATGGTCTTTAAAAATTAAGTCTTAGCTTGGTTAATGAGAGTTCTATTGTTTGTTTGCCACTTGGAACCTTAAGAGCTTAATGTTAGTCTTTTATTGTCGTTAAGACTTTATTTATTGATGTTTTAGATGTTTCTCTTATTGCCATATAATGCTATATTGTTGCTATTCCTTAAATTCATGATAGAACAAAGGAGGTGCTGCCGAAATTTCGGTTTTTAGTCTATGCGCCTTTGCTGGAATTTTATGTTAAATGTGGAATTTAGTCGTTGTTTAGCTTATGCTTGGTAGCATTCGGGCATATTAAATGCCGGGGTGTTACAGCTGGTTCAGTCGGTCTCCTTTTGGTTGGTCCGTACGGCCCGCCATGAAGATACCTGGGGTCCATGTACCCCACAGTAGCCCCCGAGTGCTTTGCAATCGAGTTGTAGTCTTTCTGGTTACATCCCAGCCGAGTCATGCTTCATGCCAAGTGCTTCTAGTTTTTGCCGCAACTTTTTGACTAGTCTTTTTTCTGTGCTGAGTGTTCTGTTGTAGGCAGGAAGATTATGAAGAACTCAATAGAGCTCCACGCATCGGGAACTCTAAGTGATACCTCGTATATCCAATAGGATATTGGTAATCAGCCCATCTTGGGGCGCATCATAACTTGAGTGGATTTTGACCGAGTGGTACCCATACCCAACTGTTGTGGTGTACAGCTGGCGGCCCAATATGGGGCATACCTTCGGAACCCTTGCCTCGAGTCAACTCGTGATACCCGATTCCGACCCATGTGGTAACCGGCAATCGACCCAACATGGGGTATATCTCAAGAAGATATTTTTATTTAGTTTGGTAGGTACCCAGGTCCCGCTTAATACGATGACCGGCGATCAGCCTATCATGAGGCGTATTGTAGCCCAAACTACGTTTGATCGAATGGTACCTACACCCAGCGGCCATGGTGTATAGCTGGCGGCTCTTTTTTAGAGCGTACCCTCCAAATCGAATTAGGCCCAAACCTAAATCAGGCCCAAACTAGGAACTTGATCAGGCCCAGGCTTTTAACGAAAGCTGAAACGCTTCTCCCACCCAAGGGCAAAAACAGAGCACCGTCTCCCACATAAATAAGGCTTCCGGCGTAATCGACAAGCCTCACTCCCATTTTGTGCCTTCACCCCTTCGTCTTCAATTCTCACACCGCGCCCCTTTGCTAGGGTTTGCCAACGCTGTGCCATATATCTTGCGCCACCGCTGCATCCAAAAATGTCTTCCTCTCCTTCCGAAGACGTCAGCGCGCCATCCTCGTCCAGGGACTGGGCTGCCTCGGTGATGATGGAGGAGCACCTGGAGGAGATGGTTGTCGCCAGAGTTCTCCCGGCACTGGAACTGATCAGTGCATGCCCGGCGGCGGGTGAGTCTTCTCCATCCCCTCGCCCTGAGGAAGTAGTTGTTTTTTAATCCTTTTTCCAGCACTGGTTTGATCTCCCTACCAGCGCTTTCTTTTGTGGCCTTCTCCATTTTTATGGGATTGAGTTGATTCACTTGTATCCCAATTCCATTCTTCATATTTCCATCTTTGTCCACCTCTGCGAAGCCTTCATAGGCATTAGCCCCGTTTCAGTCTTTTTTGCCACCTTTTTCTCCTCAAGCCTTTTCCGAGCAAGAGCACTCCCAAAGTGATTGGAGGTGCCAGCTTTCAGCTTCGGGATGGCCTGAAGAAATCATATTTCTCCTTCCCCTTCAGAACCTCCAACAAAGGTCAGCACCAGGAATGGTTCTATTGCACCAATCCTGATCCTTTCCTCCCTTTCTTTGCTGGACGCAAGCCCAATGTTTCGCCCTCTTGGTCCTCGATTCCCCCTCACTGCGACAAGGACCAAATAAAAGAACTTCTAGGGATAATATACAAACTAAAGGAGGAGGGCCTGCACAGAGTTGGCATTGCTTCCAGCTTTGCCGTCCGCCGAGTGCAGCCCCTCAAGGAGCGAGTCCACCTAGGGTTCGAGTACCACGGGGAAGCTGATCTTACTCGAGAGGCGCCCAAGTCGGTCCTAAACAAGGTGTTTTCTCAGTGACTGAGCGACTTCTTTGCCCCGAGCACCCAGCTTGACACCAAGGCGTGCCCGAATCCCTTCAACGTGAAGCACCTCCCTGCTCAGGTAACTCCGGCACTTAATTTGTAATCTCTGAGTGGCCATTCACTGATTGAATACTTGTCATTATCTGCAGGACCGACAGGCCTTCTTTTCTGTTGATTTGCTCCCCAGCTTTCCTCCGCACGTAGGGGCGGGGCTGAAGCGACTAGCCAGCTCCTCTACTGAGGAGCTGAGTGTGAAGAAAGGGAAGGGGCCGATGGCCTAGGGGCCTTTGAGCCCCCGATGCTCGACCTGTGGCCCAATGATCCGGGAGCCCTCAAACCAACCCCCGGCGCAACCCGTGCTGCAGCCTCCGAAGTTTGATCTGCAGCCGGGCTCTTCTGTTGGCGGTCCATCGGCTCGAAAAAGGCCCGGGATAAAAATAAGAAGGTCCAACAGGTCAGTTTCCCCTTGACTCTTGCATTTGCTTTGTTGGATTGTGTCCTAATCTCCCCATTTTGCCAGGAAAACGTCTAATGATGTTCCTGTGGATGCGCCGACTAGGATCCTTCAGGAAACCCAACTTGAGGATGCCCCCGGCCAGGATAAGGTGCCTTCGAAAAGTGTTTCCACACCCGAGGATGTCAAAGCCATCCCCGAATCGGTGTTGACCTCACTGCCTCACCACCACCTTGGGTTGTCCTCAAGCCCGATGGTTCAGGAGACCGCCACCTGCTCCTCCCCTCTAGTGGAGGAAATTCCTCGAGAGCCCAGCTCATGCCCGCGCCCCAAGTCTCCTCTTCAGGCCACATGGCGCGGTGGAGGAGGTGAGTGGGAAACCGTTGACGAGGAGGTGGAGGAGAAGGAGAGGAGGGAGCTCTTTGAGCACACAATTGAGTGTGCCTGACTGGTGCAAATAAGTTGTTGGTCCCTCTCTTCTTTTATCCGCCTCAAGCGGCATATCCTTATTCACTTTTGTCTTCAGAGCCTTGGAGACCGCTCCGAGAAGAAGTCAGAATTCCTCCGGCGTGTGCTTCCAGAGATTAAGAAACGCCAAGAGTATGAAGCCGATCTGGAGTGGGTTAGGACCGAGCGCCAGGAAAAGCTACGGGAGCTTCAAGCTGAAGTCAACTCCCTGCGGTGGGGAGAAACTGGATAGATCCGGCTCCCTCCAATGTAAGTGTTTTCTCAATCATTTTGTTTGCCGCAGTTGATTGTTCATCTTCTGACTTCTTTTGCTTGCTTCAGATCGGGATTCCACCATCGCGAAGCTCCAGGAGCAGCTCAAGGCGTTGGAGAGCCAAGAATTTTAGGCTCAAACCAACTCAGAGAAGTTGGGGCAAGAGCTGGAAGGTATGTTTCTTAGCTCAACACTCCTTTTGTCTTTGCCGTAATCGTGGCTTTATTGGTGATGGTCTGCTTTGCTTGCAGAGTACCAGAAAAGGACGCAAGCGCAGTTTGGTGTCCTCAATGACAAGATCAGGGCTACGGAAGTAGCACATACTACGCTCCACAAAGTTTCCGAGCCAGTGCTAGCGTTCCTGCACCCCGAAGGGCCGAGCAACGAATGTTAGGTCATCCGGCGTCTGCAAGAGGCACCCGAGAGGCTCAGGACCCTCTTAAGGGAAATGGCGACTACGAGCGCTAGCCAAGCACTAGCGATCGTGAAGTCCCTTTACCCCCGAGTGGACCTTGAGGCCATTAAGGAGGGCTTCGCTTGCACAGTAGATGATGCACAGTACCCCCTGTAATTGTAGTCAATGTAAAACATTTTGCCATAATGTATATTTGGTTACTTTTGTCATCCGATCTCGATGCCCTTTACACCCTTTTCTTCTTTCGTTGTTGATTCCGAATTCATTCGATTTGCTTGGCTCCCTTCTCGTTATGCACTCTGCCCGACTAGTCTAGCCCCCGAGCGCCGGGACTTGGCTCATGGCTCTTTGTCCCAGACACGCCTTCCAGGTAACTAGAGTTCGCCGTTCATGAGGTCAGAGTTTCACTGTTCGGGATTTACGCACTCAGGCTCATCGGAAATCATCGAATGAGAGAAGCAAGGACATCTCTGGGGAATACATGCGTGCAAGTGTACATTATTGAGTGTAGCCCCCAGCCTACTGTTTGCTTGGGTAGCAACTAAGTTATAAGCCAGAAAAAAAATTCGTCATTTTCCATTTCTAAAAGGTTCACATGTACCTTAGCTATAGTTTACGTTCATGTTTCGTCTGTGTCATCGCGCCATGTCTCTTTCGTCATTTTCTATGTCATGTCATGTCTATAATGTCATGCTATGTACCCAATTATTTCTATGTCATGCTATGTACCATAGTATTTTTATGTATGTTTCCTCTCATTGTTTTCTATATCATGCTATGCTATTTTCTTCCATGTGAGCCATGTACTCTGTGCCTTCATTCCGTTTCTACAAACATTAAACTGTCACTTCTCTGAATTTTCCTTATTAATTTCTCTCTGCCTTGTTATTTTCTATTTTTTACTTAAAAACCTCCCTCCCGAATTTCTATAAATTTTTGTTAATGCATATATTATTTATGTATTTTTTATAAAAAAATTATTATAACAAAATTTTCAAAAGGTATGCATGGCATTGTCAGTCAATTTCATAAAAAAACTGATTCCATCAAACAAAACATGTGCTATGTTGCCTTGCTTTTGGATACTTCTATAATTTTTCTTTTCAGCATACTATTTTTATAATTTTTTATTTTCATGTATTATTTTTAAAATCCATAAATTTTGTCTATGCTCTCTATTGATATTTATATTTTATATATCGATAGAGAGCTTAACCATCGACAAGTGTTTGTAGATATTTAAAATATCAACATACTCTCTATCAGTATTTTAAATATCGTTACAGGGATATTTTGTGATTTTTTAGATCAACATTTATTCTATAAATTTATTTTTTTAATATTATTAAAAAATCACCTGGCAACAGTGTTAGCATGGGTTCTGCAGTGCACAACTGTTGGTCACAGCAAAGTACTCCCCTAGTTTTCCTCGTTGGCTCGGTCAAGTACGTGAGTCAAGGCTTTAAGCTAGTTCTCTCATAGTCGTCTTCTCCAAACTCCAATTCCCCTCATGTGTCACATTGTCACACAAACGCAGTCAAGCCCTAGTTCTCGTCCTCTAGTCTAGATGACTAGATATGCCTTAGTGGCTAGCCGATTCAACCCTCGGTGTTGGCAGTCGGCCCTCAGCATCAACATCTCGGCCTCGGTGTCGGTGATTCTTTGACTCGCGCCTCCTCATGACCTTACACAAACCACCTGGCCTAGCCATCTTAGCCTCGTGCCTCGCATTCTCTACTGGCTAGCACACCCCAATGCCCGCATCCCAGCCGCTGCCTGCCAGGTACTATCGTTTGTGTAGATTTGTTCTAATTGATTGGGGATTTGTGGAAGGGGAGGTGAATTGGATCTATGAATATGTCGTTTGGAACTCTGGGCGTTACTTCTTAGCATTTGTTGGGCTTGTGGGCTTCGGCAGCAACGGCCCACTTCTCTTCTTCCTCACCTTTGCTATTTTGCTTCGCCACTAGAGCGAGGTTTGGAGTGTGGTGGCTGTGGCAAACTGGTTGCCGCAGGGAGGGGGTGTTAAAAATCTAGGTATTATTTTAATTTCAGATTTGAATATCAAACAAAATTCCAAAATAATCAAATACAACAGGCTAGACAGAAGATACCATATATTTCTGAAAAGTAGATCCAGAAATGATATGTACGAGATGCATAGAGGGAAAATAGGAGAATACTTACGATGGGCTTGATGATGAAAAGGATGCAGCGCGGTAGCGAACGGCCGTAGAGGAAGTAGTCGACGTCGTGTATCGTTCAATAGTAAGATGAAGAGCTCGAGCGGTCACACAGTTGCACTGCCCAGAAACCTTATTGCCGCCCTCGTGCATGTTCTCGCTGCGGCAACGGTTCGGAGATCCCACTCTCCTTGCCTCGCGGTGCATGCCGAGAGGAAGGTCGGTGAAGAACGAGCGCAGCACGAAGATGCAACACAGGTCACAGTGGATGAACACGAGTGCCAGAGGAAGAACCCCTTTCAGTCTGGACGTCTCCAGATTTTATAGCCTCGCACTAGTAACAGTCAATAAATTCATCATTACAGCACCATTAAACGCTAGTAACTGCTGTCATTAAATATTCATTCAAATGGACTATTTCAATTGAAACTGATGCCATAACGCTGTTTGAATGCTTAGTTAATGACCATGGTATTGAAGAGAAACTGGAGATTAAAAGGAATTTAATTCATGGCACGGCGACCCGCAACATCGCAAGTCACGCGAAAAAACACACGAAAATACGCGGTAATTCGCGAAATACGCGTGCGCGCGCATACGTGTGACTTTAGCCGTGCTCCTCACCCTCCATATGCCTCATTACAAGGCATGGTGGGAGCTCTCCCTTTTAAGTTGGCATTCTCCTCTCTCAATTAGCAATATGGTACAATTCTTTGTAGCTTTGGTATTAGAGATAAATGGGCCACTTGGGCATTATTTCTAACAATCCCCCACCAATGCTGAAGCAGACAAAGACTCAAAAGTTTGATCACTGTACTGAATCTTCGTTTAATATATCAGTGTTTCAGTGTAAGTCCCATACGGGTTGAACTTTCACCTAGAATAACGAGATCCATCCTCCCACAGCTAATGAATGGACTCAGCATTGAATTCACAGCTTTGTGTGGTTAGATTTCACCCGAAATCTTAATTGATACAAGGCTGCCAAAGAACTTCACCTCAACGGAGCGTTAAATGGTCATGGTCCCTAATCTTCTCATGAGCTTTCTAGAGAATGCCCCTTTCTCGTGAACTACGACCTCACAGTTAGGCTCAAGTAGGTGTATTCATTTTAGGTATCCTGTATGCCGATACCTTTTTCTCTCATTAGGACACTGGAATACATTAAGATTTTAAACCAGCCTTCCATACAGATTAGAGTACTTAGAACATGGGTAGATTTAGTGTACTCTCTTGTTACAACCACAACTTGTTTTTCCCATTTCCTAATTCACGGGATCTTCGATCAAAAGGATGGGTTACAATTGTGAAGTAACTCATATGGGCCTCATTCCCATGTCCTTCGACGCAATAGAAATCGCATTTCTTGTTAACCCTTTTGTAAAAGGGTCTGCCAGATTTTTCTCAGTGCGTATATAATTGACAGCTATCACTCCGGAGCATCTCAATTTTCTGATAGATTTAAGCCTACGTTTCACATGTCTGGAGGACTTCATATTATCCTTAGCACTCATAACCTTGATCAACACGGTTTGGTTATCGCAGTACATTAGGATCACCGGGATTGGTTTCTCAACCAATGGCAAGTCCAACAGAAGCTCTCTTAGCCATTTAGCCTCAAAAGCGGCTGTGTCTAGTGCTACAAGCTCAGCTTCCATGGTTGACCGCGTCAATATAGTCTGTTTACATGACCTCCATGAAACTGCAGCACCCGCTAGTGTAAACACATAGCCACTTGTAGCTTTGATCTCATCTACATCAGAGATCCAATTTGAATCATTATATCCTTCTAATACCGAAAGGTATCCAGTATAGTGAATTCCATAAGAGGTAGTACCTCTCACATAGCGCAATACTCTCTCAAGAGCCTCCCAATGATCATCTCCTGGATTCGATGTAAACTGGCTTAATTTGCTCACAGCAAATGAGATGTCAGGTTTCGTTGCACTAGATAAATACATAAGGGACCCTATTATTTGTGAATATTTTAATTGATCTTTCCCTAATTCGTTATTTTTGCGAAGTTTTACACTTGCATTATAGGGAGTTGGGGCTACTTTGCAGTTCTCAAAGCCGAAGTGGCACAATAATTTTTCTGCATAATAGGACTGACTCAAAGTAATCCCATTCTCGGTTCTGACCAATTTAATATTTAGAATTACATCTGCCTCACCCATGTCTTTCATATCAAAACAACTAGATAAGAAAGACTTGACCTCATCAATGATAGCAGTGTTGGTCCCAAATATAAGTATGTCATCAACATACAAACACAAGATTACTCCTTGACCCCCACCATAGCGATAATAAACACATTTATTCGCCTCATTCACAGCAAAACCAACAGATGTCAAAGTTTTATCAAACTTTTTGTGCCATTGTTTAGGTGCTTGCTTTAAGCCATACAAGGATTTTAATAATTTGCACACTTTATTTTCCTGTCCAGTAATCGCATAACTATCTGGTTGCTCCATATAGATTTCTTCCTCCAACTCTCCATTAAGGAAAGATGTCTTTACATCTATTTGATGGACGTGTAGACCATAGGAAGCTGCTAATGCAATGAGCACTCTAATGGTAGTTAATCTGGCAACAGGAGAATAAGTATCAAAATAATCCTCTCCTTCTTTCTGGGTATAACCCTTGGCTACAAGCCTTGCATTATACTTATCAACAGTACCATTAGGCCTCATTTTCTTTTTAAAGATCCACTTACATCCAAATGGTTTACACCCAGTAGGAAGTTCAGTGATCTCCCATGTTCCATTAGCCGTGATGGAATCCATCTCGCTACGGACAACCTCTTTCCAATACTCTGCATCAAGTGATGCATAAGCCTCTGAAAGAATTTTTGGCACATCATCCACAAGATATACAATAAAGTCATCACCAAAGGTTTTCTCAACCCTATGTCTTTTGCTCCTGCGAGGAGCCTCATTTGTGATAATATTGTTATCCTCCTCAGGGATATCACAAGCTGGTTCAAATATATTTGGTAACTCAGAAGTAGATGGAAGATCAGAAGTTTTAGAATTTTCATTAAAGACTGCTGTCTCATTGGATAAATATTCTCAAAGAAAGAAGCATCTCTAGATTCCATTATTGTGTTAGCAATAATCTCAGGGGAATCTGATTTTACTACTAAAAATATATAGGCCGTACTGTTATGTGCATATCCCAGGAAAATGCAATCGACTGTTTTAGGTCCAAGCTTTCTCTTTTTTTGCAATGGTATATTGACTTTAGTCAAACACCCCCATGTTCGCAGAAAATTGATATTTGGTTTTCTCCCCTTCCATCCGCCATACGCAATAATCTCACTTCTTTTAGTAATTACTCTGTTGAGGACAAAGGTTGTTGTTAAGATAGCTTCCCCCCACCATGACTTAGACATACCAGCACTCTTCAACATGGCATTAACCAAGTTTGTTAGTGTCCGATTTTTTTCTCTCAGCCACCCCATTAGATTGAGGCGAGTATGGTGGTGTCACTTCATGGATTATACCATGCTCAGCACAATATTGGGAGAATTCCTGAGAGATATACTCTCCTCCACGGTCAGACCTTAACCTTTTAATTTTCTTTTCTAGTTGGTTCTTAACCTCGACCTTATAAATTTTGAAGTAGTTTAAAACTTCATCCTTTGTTTTCAGCAAATACACATAACAATAACGTGTTGCATCATCTATAAAAGTTAGAAAATATCTTTTGCCTCCTTTTGTCAATAATCCATTCATCTCACACAGGTCAGAATGGATGAGATCTAATGGTGCCAAATTCCTTTCTTCCTCTAACCCCTTAAATGGTTTTCGAGGTTGTTTTGCTTGCACGCAAGATTGGCACTTTGATTCTTTGATAATATCACATTTTGGAATTATTTCATATCTGGACATTCGAGCAATGGTATCATAACCAATATGACATAAACGAGAATGCCAAACATTGGATTCACAATTATTAACTTAAGTAGCAACATTTAAATTTAAACAAGACTCTAATACACTTAAGAGGAACAGGCCTCCGCTTTCATAACATTTTCCAATAAAGTTTCCAAACTTGGATATTACAACTTTATTAGACTCAAATACTAGCTTATAGCCATCTCGACATAGTAGGGAACCACTAACAAGATTCTTATTTATTGTTGGCACATGCTGCACGTTTCTCAAACGGACAGTCTTCCCTGAAGTGAGCTTCAGTTCTACCGTGCCAACACCACTCACAAAAGCATGCGACCCGTTCCCTATTAGGACGGAGGAAGCCCCTGCTGCCTGGTAAGAAGAAAATAGAGATATGTCAGAACATACGTGAACATTTGCACCAGTATCAACCCACCAATCAGTGGATTGACATGTTGAAAAAACAACAGGAGAATTACCATACCCTCCTGAAGTAGTTCCCTCACTTATGGTCACGTTGGCAATTTTCTTGCCTTGCTCATTTGGCCTGTTCTTGCAGAAACGACAGTCTTTAGCCATGTGACCATCTTTTTCGCACACATAACAGGTAATGTTCTTTATATTTTTCTTCTCAAACTTCTTCTTGAAGCTAGTATTTTTGTTTGGTTTCAAGCCTTTGTTATTGTTGCCACCCTTCTTATCAATCACATTTGCATGGTTTGGTTCCTGAGAAGAAGTTTTTGGTGCATCTTTGGCTCTGGCTTTTTCTTCCACGTCGAGGGCTGCAATGAGATCTTCAATTGAAATCTCTTCCCTCTTTTGTTTTAGACTAGTGGCAAAATTCCTCCAAGATGGGGGAAGTTTAGCCACAATGCCCGCAGCCATAAATTTTGCGGGTAAAGCACATCCCAAATGTGCAATATTGCCCACTAGTAGCTGAAAGTCATGTGCATGAGCAACAATCGATTTAGACTCATCTATGGTAAAATCGAATAGTTGCTCACACGTATACAACCAGTGACCAGTCTCAGCTTCTGCATATTTTTGTTCAAGAGCTAACCACAACTCAGTGGTAGATGTGTAACTCATATACGCATCATATAATTGATCTGCCAAGAAGGTCAGAATGTAGCCCAATGAGGTGTTATTCGCATTCACATACTGCGCATTCTCTTCATCCGTAAGCGGGTATTGAGAGAAAATCACCCACCACATACCCAGAGACATGAGCCAAAACTTGGCTCTAGTCTGCCACCTACGGAAGTTCTGACCATTGAACCTCTCAGGTTTCATGGCATCACTTGCACCAGCCATTGCTGAATCACAATCACACAAATAATACCAATAAGGTTTCTGGACTGTTAAAAATCTAGGTATTATTTTAATTTCAAATTTGAATATGAAACATAATTCCAAAATAATCAAATACAACAGGCTAGACAGAAGATGCCACATATTTTTGAAAAGTAGATCTAGAAATGATGTGTACGAGATGAATAGAGGGAAAATAGGAGAATTCTTACGATGGGCTTGATGACAAAAAGGATGCAGCGCAGTAGCAAACGGCCGTAGAGGAAGTAGTCGACGTTGTTGATCGTTCAATAGCAAGATGAATAGCTCGAGTGGCCACGCAGTTGCGCTGCCCAGAAACCTTATTGCCACCCCCGTGCATGTTCTCGCTGCGGCAATGGTTCGGAGATCCCGCTCTCCTTGCCTCGCGGTGCACGCCGAGAGGAAGGTCGGTGAAGGACGAGCGCAGCACGAAGATGCAACACAGGTCACAGTGGATGAACGCGAGTGCTAGAGGAAGAACCCCTTTCAGTCTGGACATCTCCAGATTTTATAGCCTCGCACCAGTAACGGTCAATAAATTGATCATTACAGCACCATTAAACGCTAGTAACTGCTGTCATCAAATATTCATTCAACGGACTATTTCAATTGAAACTGATGCCATAATGCTGTTTGAATGCTTAGTTAATGACCATGGTATTGAAGAGAAATCGGAGATTAAAAGGAATTTAATTCACGGCACGGTGACCCGCAACGTCGCAAGTCACGCAGAAAAACACGCAAAAATACACGGTAATTGGCGAAATACGCGCACGCGCGTGCGTGTGACTTTAGCCGTGCTCCTCACCCTCCATATGCCTCATTACAAGGCATGGTGGGAGCTCTCCCTTTTAAGTTGGCATTCTCCTCTCTCAATTAGCAATATGGTACAATTCTTTGTAGCTTTGGCATTAGAGATAAATGGGCCACTTGGGCCTTATTTCTAACAATCCCCCACCAATGCCGAAGCAGACAAAGACTCAAAAGTTTGATCACTGTGCTGAATCTTCGTTTAATATATCACTTAGGACTTATTTGTAACAGGGGTTCCCAGTGTGGTGGGTAGGCTCCATCCCGATGGAACCCACTGTTGAATTCACCACTGTATGCCACCGTCTAGTTTAGCCATCTATGATTTTGCCACTATTCCGGTTGTAACTGATCATATGCTGATGTAACCTTAAAATCTCTAGGATTTGCTACTTTTGAGTCTGAATTGATCTTTTTTGCTCTTACCCTTTCCTACTCCCAACTCCTCCCCTTCTCCCTAACTAGCCATGGCAGTTGCGTCACCTCCTCTGGCAATAGCCATGCCCCTGTAACAATCCTCTTCAAGCACCTCCTGCTCCTCCGAGTGTTGCGGATACTCCGCCACATCTCAAAGCTGTCATATCCCCATACAATGAGAATGATCTATGGATGGGATGAGCTCCGAGGAGGCATGCATGGCCAATTGAGGCTATGCGTTGCCATTGCTCCAGCGAGGGCTCTACAGCCCCAACATGGCATGGCTGGCAGTGAGGTTTGGGGAGCTTGGGATGGTGAGGCCTTGCGACTGCTCCGATAAGGTGTAACACCCCAAAATTTTGCTTTTCTTAAATTCATGTGTGATTTGGCACTTTGGTGAATTTTTGGAATTTTCTGGAATTTATTTGGATTTATTTGGAATTTATTTGAATTTATTCCATTTTGAAATAATTAAAGAATTTAATTTTGCAAATAAAATTTTGTTGGAAATATTTTATTTGAGTCCAAAATGATCCAAAATATTTTCCAGAATTTTTCTGGAATTTTTCTGAGTCATTTGCTATTTTTAATGAATTAAATGAATTACTGGGAATTATTTTAAATATTAAATCGCTGGAAAATCCAACTCGGGTCAAGTACTGTTCATCCGACCGAGTCGGACTCGGGTCCGACCCGAGCCGCTTGGCTCAACCAAACCAGCTCCCAACCCTAAGCGATCCCGACCGTTGGATCAAGATCCAACGGCCGAGATCCGCCTCGACTCGACCCGGGCCGCGGTCCGACCGACGGCCGCGCCGCGCCGATCGTGGCCGTTGGTTGTGCCACGTGGACGGCCACGATTTCATCGTCTCCGCCCGAAGTCCGAAGCTGGACTCACGCCGCCGTGTCCGCCGGAGAGCTAGGTCTCCGTTTTACGCCGACGCCGAGGCTATTTAATGCCCGGCATACCGAGGATCGCCATCCCACGCCGGTTCGAAACCTAGCTCGCGCCGCTAGGATCCCCACCGTCTCGCCGTTATTGCTCGCCGGAGTTGGAAGTCTGCTCGCCGCGATTAAACGCCGATATTGCTGCCGTCCGTCGCCCTCCGCCGTCTATCAAGCCCGTATCCGGATTCCCCAAGACGAGACGCGTTGAGTACCTCACTTCGCCGGAAGCGCGCCGTAAACGCCGACGGCAAGGTCGCCGTCCGTCTCTCCGGTCAAGCCGCCGCGCGTGCCATCACCGCCCTCGAAGCCGTGCACCGTTGGATCCAGATCGGACGGCAACGGTGAGTTCACGTGTTTCCCAAACCCTAGAAACCCGATTAGATCCGACCGCTGGATCAAGATCCAACGGTTCACAATCGCCACGTCTTTGTAGCAAAGGCGATTATAGGATTAGATCTGGACCGTCCGATCTAGATCAAACCGCCCACGAGCATCGAGTAGTTTCAACGTGTTAACCCTGGATCTAATCCGCGCCGTTGATTTTCAAACCAACGGACGAGATTACGCCACGTGTCGGGAAGTTGGACCGACGCGTCGGGCCGCACGCTGGCAGCAGGCAGTGACGCCGACACGCCGCCCGCGTGTCAGAGGGCCCGCATGTCAGTGGCTAACCCAGCCTGCGCCGACGCCACCCATGACGTCACGCAGTGGGTCCCACTGCCGCCTGCGGATGAGCCCCGCCGACGTCGGCCGATGACGTCACCCGAGTGGGCCCACATGTCGATCCACGTGAGCCGTGGGACCGAGTCCACCGTGGACCCGAGCCGAGCGTGGACCAAGCCCATGGATCACCGACGCCAAGAGGCCAATCAGGAGCTGCCACGTGTCCATGCCGACGCAATAATTAATTTCCGAAAAGAAAATGATTTATTAATTCGAATAATGATTTCAAATTTAGATTCAAACTTCAAACGCTTATAACTTTATGCGTTTCAACTCCGATTTGAGCGATTCAAATTTCTAAATTTGTATAAAATTAAGATCTACCTAAATATAAATTTTATTTAATTTTTGGACTAAAGTTTTTCTCTGTAAAATTATTTAATTGATTATTTAAACTTTAAATAATCATAACTTTTATGCTTTAACTCCAAATTTGACGATTCCAGTTTCTAAAATCCAGAAAATTATGTTCTCTCTGTTTATGGATTTTATTTGGAGTTTTGGGATCTTTTGCATAGTGTTTATTTGTGTATTTGCTATTTGCACGCTTTACGAGTAGACGTTGAAGTGCCGAGGGATTCAAGGAGAAGTATTGACTCAGGATCCAACTCAAGACCAAGAGCAAGTGCTTTTTGAAGGCAAGTTGTGCTTTGACCATATTGATCCTATTTCAAATCTATTTTGATTTAAACTATTGCATGCTAGTTCAATTAGAAAGATACTTTGTTTAAACACAGGGTTAGATAAATACCAAATTGCTATATGACACCTTGATTACTTAAGTATGTGACATGACCCTTTGTCACACTCGTCGTGGTTTACTAGTTGGACATTATTAAATTGAAAACATTGGTTTAGATCGTTGTAGTATCTTTGCTTAGACACACTACGTGCTCATGACATGATTTTGGATAATTAAATGTTAATATTGACTTAATGATATATTGAACCTGTTTTGGAAAAGTATCATGTGATGTTGATGGCACGTGGTGCATGGTAATCAACTGGGGTTTGATAAACAGTTTTCGACCGGGGCATGTGGCAAGAGTAATCAGGTGGGCCAGTTGTGGCATTGGGAGTGTTGATTTGGTTTTTCGGGTAGTCTTGCCCTGGTCACTCTAAGGACTTAACCTTGCAAGCCTTTGAACTGGGTCATACTTGCAACCACATGGCTGGAATGGGACGGCCCTAGTTGACTAAGTCGCTAAGGACTCACTTGTGGAGCCTCGTGGTGTCGGGCCTTACACCGCTTGTGTGATTGTGCGGGGAGCGTATCGTGGCCGTGGCCAGGTACCCATCTAACGGTGTGTTGGTCCCATACTTCGCCTTGGCTAAGGGAAGGGATGGTGTAGAGCACGTCTTAGAGGACCACCTGTGTTGTTTGAGGCTTCCAAAGGCTTTGTTATGATCGCTCATTCGCATACTCTTGTATGGCGATTCACGGTACCGACGTGGTGAGTGGATTGTATCTTGTGGGTAAAGTGCATAACCTCTGCAGAGTGTAGAATCTATTTGAATAGCCGAGTCCACTTGATCGACAATGCTCGGGAATTACAATCAAGGGTTAGATTTTCAAAATAACTTGGATTTGAGAAGTTGGGTTGGTTTAACAAAGAAGATGATGGAAATATGGTTTAGGATGGGGAAAAATGTTATTTAAACTTTTTGAAAAGTTATTTATGCTTTACTTGTTTTTACTGCTTTCGAATCTACTTATATTACTTGTCAAATGCTGTTTACCGCAAATATACCTTAAGCTATTCCTTTGTACCAAGCCATGCATATAGTATATTAGCTTGCATTCTCAGGCATGACTTGCTGAGTACCAAGTACTCACCCTTGCCTCAACACAATACCAGTTGAGGAGGAGACTACGCCAGTTTTGGAGGAGGAACTCCAAGAGGACCCGTCTACTTAGGGATGCGAGCCCAGTCAGTTGCCTGTGGTATACTGGATGGCGCCACGAAGTTTATTTGATTTTCCGCTGCTATTATTTCTCTTTTAATAAGTACTGCCTTGCAAGGCATATATTTGTAACTTGGCCGTAAGGTCGAGTAACCCTTTGATTATTTAAATAAAGTACTTTGATAGTATCGTTTGGTATGATTGTGATATATACCGATGTTAAGACTGTGTGCACTAGCGCGTTCCTGGACTAGTGCTGAATACACAGAGGGTCCGGATTTGCAAATTCGGGGTCCCGACAGAGGTGGTATCAGAGCCATACTTGACTGTAGGCTCAACCCTAAGCTAGAATGGTCGTAGTGAGGATAAAACCTATTTTCTAAAGCTAAAAGTTTGTCAAGATAAGAAATGACATCTCGACTTATCCCCTTCTCTCTTTTCTTGTCTCTTGCTAAAATTTTTCCTTACCTTGTCACACTTCAAAAATTCCGAGTTCTTACGTAAAGCACTCTTGTGACAGATGGAGGAAGAGTTCAACTACGTTGATCTAGGAGTTGGTCACGCCGCGGAACTTTAGCACATGCTACAAACTCTCGGAGATTTTGAGAAGCCCCAATACCAAGTGGAAGTGATCGTGCAAGCGAGGATTGATCAAGGCTTGTGACGTGAGGATTGAGGTACTGCCAGGAAGAGGGGCCAGGCAATCGCTCGATACAACGACCGCTAGAAGATCTACAATGCGGATGGGTATCCAAGAAGTTTCACGACGAGCAATGCGGCACATTACCGATTCACGCCAGAGAGTTGGAAAGCACGGTGTTCCGTTACCATCCGGAGCGATAACCTTCTTGACCAAGGCGATTCGTGATGAGGATGCCACGATTACACGCTTGGCACGATTTGTCGCCGCCAGGAGGATGTACTAGATAATACAAGCAAGGAGCTACTGAAGGCCCGCAAGGAGATCACGACAGAGAAGAACAGATGGCGGGAAGCTCAAGAGTATGTGGCACACCTTCTACGAAGGATTGACGAGTTGGAGATGACTTTGTACGGACTGCACTGCAGCCCGTGATTGAGCTACACGAGCCAGATCCAGAGGAGTCAGATCTCGATGAGGACACCGCTTCTTCGACTACCACAGATGACATAGTCATTTGGACATGGCGATCGTTTCGGCGCCTATGCCGCAAAGATCCGCACCCAGGCCGTGGAGGTTTTCTCGATGAGTGAGCATAGGTTCTATAGTGAGACTCCTTCGCCGAGTCGCGTCATAGAATAAAGAGTGACCCTTTAGGCGTTATATTCCAGAGTTAGTTCGATTTGGATTTGCTTTGTTTGTCGAGTGTGCAAGATGTGTTGCAAGGCCCTTAGGCATTGTAAGCAGCCATACCAAGTTATTAATAATAAAGATGGACCTTAAAGTTACCCCTTTCGCCCGCATAAGTTCCATATTACTTGTCTATTCTTGTTTCCTCTCATCTCTAAACCTAGAGCAAATCGACAGATGGTAACCACCCGTGGAAACTTTGGAAGCAATGGGAGTGGATCTCGCCAGCAGAAAACCCCAATGATGGAGCACCGGCACCGCCCTTTGGATATGCAGAATTTCGAGCATTTCTTGCTGCCTGCACTCGATTGATGCATGCTATGATGCAACAAATGCAACACGTCATCGCAAATCCACTTTGCTAATCAAGTTAATCGGGGACCACGCCGTAATACAAGGCTGTCAGAGTTCATGAGGACTCACCCACCCACTTTCTTCCGGGAATGCCAATCCATTGGAGGCCGACGATTGGTTAAGATCAATTGAGAGGAAGCTACACATAGCTCAATGCATAGGGAATGAGAAGGTACTTTACGCTTCTCATCGCTTGGAAGGAACAAATTAGAATGGTGGGAGAACTTCGTACACGCAGAGAACCCCAAGATATCACTTGGGAAGAGTTCACAAATGCATTCCGACAGATCACGTGCCTGAAGGAATCATGGACCTTAAGAAGGAGGAGTTCAGAGCATCGAGGCAAGGTAATCAGCCAGTGGTCGACTACCCGAACAAGTTCACACAGCTAGCACGCTACGCACTGAGGATGTAGCGACGAGATAAATCTAGACAGTCTCGTTTCATGAAGGGACTCAACTCAGATTGCAAGTAGGGTTGATCACCCACACCTTTCCAGATTTCCAAGAGTTGGTGAATAAGGCGCTTATTCTTGAGGACAAGCGCAAGGAACCGGATGAGAACAGAAGCGCAGGATGCAACAAAGAAGGATCACGTCGAGGAACGCAATCAGCTTGAGAGTTGCACCAAATCAATTCTTGATTCCAACCACGTAATGCAACAAGGACACCCTCCTCAAAGACCAAGACTGTCGATCGAACTACTGCACTTCACCCCGCTAGAAACGCTACCCTGTGCAAATAGGAACAAAGGAGACGCTGTTACAACCGCAACGAGCCAGACACTTTGCCAACAGCTTGTCCGAAGAAGACAGCGAGAGCGACCCGGTTCGTTTCAACCTAGGAACCACCCAGCTAGGACGCCAAAGACCAGGAGCCATACCCTGCATCGTGGTGAGAGGCCGAGTCAACCATGTCACCGCAAATGCACCGAATGCTACGGACGTCAGTCTTGGGTAAGTTACTTGTTAACTCAAGACTGCACAGCTTTGTTTGACTCGAGCTTCAGATTCGCTTGTTTCGCAAGGCTTTGCTACTAGAAATGACTTGAGAATTGCAAGACTTAAGTGCATGCTTTTAGTTCAAACCCACTGGTTCGAACTCCGAACGGAAGTAGGATGTTCCGGTGAGAATACTAATAGATGGAATAGAATTCCTAGCAAACCTTATAATTTTGGAGACCTGCACCTTAGATGTTATATTGGGAATGGATTGGTTATCCAAGCACAAGGCTGTATTGGATTGTGGACGAAGGACTATCTCGCTTGAGAGCCTGTGTGGGAAGAAAGTGGAATTTCAAGCCACTGCAGCTTAGAGATGGACAGTTGATGGTTAACGCATTCAAGGCAATCAGCATAGAGGATGTCTCAAGAGTGAATGAGTACCCGATGTTTTTCCCGAGGATCTACCTGGTATGCCGCCAGACAGGACATAGAGTTTGTGATAGAGCTTGTACTGTACAAGACCGATAGCAAAGAGACCCTATCGGATGTCTACCGAGGAGTTGGTAGAGATGAAGAAACAGCTAGAAGAGTTAATGGAGAAAGGATTTATCGACCGAGTTCGTCGTCGCCGTGGGAGCACCGCTTTGTTTGTCAAGAAGAAGGACGGAGTTTCAGGATGTGCATTGACTACCGTGCACTCAATGAAGTCACCGTGAAGAATAAGTATCCGCTACCCAGGATTGATGATTTGTTTGATCGATTAAGAGGAGCCGGAGTTTTCTCCAAGATTGATCTCGAGATCGGGATACCATCGCTTGAAGATCCGATCGTAAGATATTCAAGACTGCATTCTCGCCAAGATATGGACATTACGAGTTTACGCTATGTCCTTTGGGTCGATTTAATGCGCCTTATTTCATGAATATGATGAATAAGGTGTTCATGGAATATTTGGACAAGTTTGTTGTCGTGTTCATAGACGATATCCTAGTCTACTCCAAGACAGAGGATGAACATGCCGAACACTTAAGGCGAGTTTTGGAAAAGTCGAGGAACGAGCAACTTTTCGCCAAGTTCAGCAAGTGTGATTTTTGGAAGGACAAGGTGGAGTTTCTTGGACATGTAATGACCGCAGAGGGAGTCGCCAGAGATCCAAGCAAAGTAGAAGCTGTGGTTACATTGGGAGCAACCGAAGACGGTGACCCAGATTCGGAGTTTCCTTGGAATGGCAGGATATTACCGCCGCTTTCATCGAAGGCTTTTCGACAATTGCGAAACCTCTTACGCAATTGCCGAAGAAGGAAAAGAAGTTTGCATGGACGCTAATGTGAGAAAGGATTTCAGAGTCAAGAAGCGATTGACATCAAGACCGGTGTTAGTTCTACATGATGTTGCTCAAAGCTTCGATATTTATTGTGAAGCATCGCGCCAAGGAATTGGATGTGTGATGATGCATAATGTAAAGGTCGTCGATTATTCATCAAGGAAGTAGAGGCCGCATGAGGAAAATTATCCGACACATGACCTAGAGTTAGCCAGTAGTGCATGCGTTGAAGATATGGCGTCACTATCGATTGGAAACAGATGTGAAGTATATACGGATCATAAGAGCCTTAAGTACATATTCACCCAGTCGGATCTGAATATGAGGCAGAGGAGATGGTTAGAGTTAATCAAGGACTACAATGTTGGAATCCATTACCATCCCGGGAAGGCCAATGTAGTAGCCGATGCTCTGAGTCGGAAAAGCCATACCGTGAGTGCGTTGCTAGCCACAAGTCAGGATGAGTTATGTGAGGATTTTCAAAAGATGAAGATTGAGGTTGTACCTAGCGGATTCTTGGCCGCATTGGAAGTAAAGCCTACCCTAGAGGATCAGATCCGAGAAGAATGTATGATGATGACAGGATCCGCAGGATTAAGTCCATCAAGGAGGAAGGCAAGGCAGAGGACTTCAAATTGGATGAACAAGGCACGTTGTGGATGAAGGATCGGATTTGTGTGCCTGACAAGGAGGAGTTAAAGCGACTGATTTTGGAGGAAGCCCATGACTCCAAGTACTCAATTCATCCTGGAAGCGCCAAGATGTATCAGGATCTGAAGGAGAGATTCTGGTGGCCAAGTATGAAACGTGAAGTTGCCGAGCATGTTGCATTGTGCGACGTATGCCAGAGAGTCAAGGCAATGCATCGAAACCAGCAGGATTGCTACAAATTACTGAAAATACCTGAGTGGAAGTGGGAGGAAATCGGAATGGATTTCATTACCGGTTTGCCGAAGACTCAAGGAGGTTATGACTCCATATGGGTTATAGTGGATCGCCTGACTAAAGTAGCCCATTTTATCCCCGTGAAGACCACTTACTCGGGAGATAAATTAGCAGAGTTGTACATGATCAGGATTGTTTGTTTGCACGGAGTGCCAAGGAGGATTGTATCGATGAGGTACCCAATTTACCTCAAGGTTCTGGAATAAGTTGCATGAAGCCATGGGGACCCGCTTGAACTTCAAGATGCCTTATCATCCACAGACGGATGGGCAGACCAAAAGTCAACCAGATTCGAGGATATGTTAAGAGCTTGTGCATTGGCTTATGCTACCTCTTGGGATAAAAGTTTGCCGTGATGCCGAGTTTAGTTACAACAATAGTTATCGAGGCTAGTTCTGAGATGTCACCTTTTGAGGCACTCAGATGGTCGACTCGCTGACACCATTGAATTGGAATGAGACCGTGGCGCCGTGTCTTTGGGCCTGATATTCTTCAAGAGGTCAAGAGCAGATTGCTATGATTAGGGAAAGGTTGAAGATAGCCCAATCTCGATGTAAGAGTTATGCCGACAATCGTCGCCGAGATTTGAGTTTTGAACCGTAAGACTTTGTATACCTCGAGTTACGCCTCTCGGGGAGTTAAGAGGTTCCATGCCAAAGGGAAACTCGCACCTGCTATGTTGGACCATTTAAGATTTTGAGTCGCAGAGGTGAAGTTGCCTACCACCGAGTTGCCACAATCGTTGGCGAGGAGTGCATGACGTATTCCATGTGTCCCAGCTTAAAGAAGTGTCTCCGAGTTCCCGAGGAATGCACACCGCTAGAGTCAATTGAGTTGCAAGAAGATTTGACTTATAAGGAGCACCCTGTGAGGATTCTAGACACAATGGATCGAGAAACTAGAAACAAGTCAACCCGATTCTCAGAGTTCAAAGGAGCAACCATGAAGAAAGTGAAGCGACTTGGGAGCGAAGAGGATTTGAAGAAAGAATTTCCAAACCTATTCCTTTAGTAAGCCCGAATCTCGTGGACGAGATTCTATTAAGGGGGAGGTTTGTAACACCCCAAAATTTTGCTTTTCCTAAATTCATGTGTGATTTGGCACTTTGGTGAATTTTTGGAATTTTCTGGAATTTATTTGGATTTATTTGGAATTTATTTGAATTTATTCCATTTTGAAATAATTAAAGAATTTAATTTTGCAAATAAAATTTTGTTGGAAATATTTTATTTGAGTCCAAAATGATCCAAAATATTTTCCAGTATTTTTCTGGAATTTTTCTGAGTCATTTGCTATTTTTAATGAATTAAATGAATTACTGGGAATTATTTTAAATATTAAATCGCTGGAAATCCAACTCGGTTCAAGTATCGTTTCATCCGATCGAAGTCGGACTCGGTCCGACCGAGCCGCTTGGCTCAACCAAACCAGCCTCCAACCCTAAGCGATCCCGACCGTTGGATCAAGATCCAACGGCCGAGATCCGCCGACTCGACCCGAAGCCGTGTCCGGACCGACCGCCGCGCCGCTACGATCGTGGCGTTGGTTGTGCCACGTGGACGGCCACGATTTCATCGTCTCCGCCCGAAGTCCGAAGCCGACTCGCCGCCGGTCCGCCGCGGAGAGCTAGGTCTCCGTTTTACGCAGACGCCGAGGTTATTTAATGCCCGGCATACCCCGAGGATCGCCATCCCACGCCGTTCCGGAACCCTAGCTCGCGCCGCTAGGATCCCCACCGCTCGCCGTTATTGCTCGCCGAGTTGGAAGTCTGCTCCGCCGCGATTAAACGCCGATATTGCCGCCGTCCGTCGCCCTCCGCCATCAAGCCCAGATCCGAATTCCCAAGACGAGGACGCGTTCGGGAGTACCTCACTTCGCCGGAGCGCCGTAAACGCCGACGGCAAGGTCGCCGCCCCCGCTCTCGGCCAAGCCACGCCGCGCGCCATCACCGCCCTCGAAGCCGTGCACCGCTTGGATCCAGATCGGACGGCAACGGTGAGTTCACGTGTTTCCCAAACCCTAGAAACCCGACAGATTCGACCGCTGGATCAAGATCCAACGGTTCACAATCGCCACGCGGCCGTAGCAAAGGCGATTATAGGATTAGATCTCGACCGTCCGATCTAGATCAAACGCCCACGAGCATCGAGTAGTTTCAACGTGTTAACCCTGGATCTAATCCGCGCCGCTGATTTTCAAACCAACGGACGAGATTGCGCCACGTGTCGGGAAGTTGGACCGACGCGTCGCCGCCCACGCTGCAGGCAGTGTGACGCCGACACGCGGGCCCGCGTGTCGAGGGCCCGCATGTCGCTGGCTAACCCAGCCAGCGCCGACGCCACCCATGACGTCACAAAGGTCCCACTGTCGCCGCTGCGGATGAGCCCCGCCGACGCCGCCGATGACGTCACCCGAGTGGGCCCACATGTCGATCCACGTGAGCCGTGGGACCGAGTCCACCGTGGACCCGAGCCGAGCGTGGACCAAGCCCATGGATCGGCCGACGCCAGCAGCCAATCAGGAGCTGCCACGTGTCCATGCCGACGCAATAATTAATTTCCAAAAGAAAATGATTTATTAATTCGAATAATGATTTCAAATTTAGATTCAAACTTCAAACGCTTATAACTTTTATGCGTTTCAACTCCGATTTGAGCGATTCAAATTTCTAAATTTGTATAAAATTAAGATCTACCTAAATATAAATTTTATTTAATTTTTGGACTAAAGTTTTTCTCTGTAAAATTATTTAATTGATTATTTAAACTTTAAATAATCATAACTTTTATGCTTTTAACTCCAAATTTGATTTATTCCAGTTTCTAAAAATCCAGAAAATTATGTTCTCTCTGTTTATGGATTTTATTTGGAGTTTTGGGATCTTTTTGCATAGTGTTTATTTGTGTATTTGCTATTTGCACGCTTTACGAGTAGACGTTGAAGTGCCTGAGGGATTCAAGGAGAAGTATTGACTCAGATCCAACTCAAGACCAAGAGCAAGTGCTTTTTGAAGGCAAGTTGTGCTTTGACCATATTGATCCTATTTCAAATCTATTTTGATTTAAACTATTGCATGCTAGTTCAATTAGAAAGATACTTTGTTTAAACACTCGGGGTTAGATAAATACCAATTTGATATATGACACCTTGATTACTTAAGTATGTGCCATGACCCTTTGTCACCCTAGTTGTGGTTTACTAGTTGGACATTATTAAATTGCCAACATGGGTTTAGATCGTTGTAGTATATTGCTTAGACACACTACGTGCTCATGACATGATTTTGGATAATTAAATGTTAATATTGACTTAATGATATATTGAACCTGTTTTGGAAAAGTATCATGTGATGTTGATGGCACGTGGTGCATGGTAATCAATCGGGTTTGATAAACAGATTTCGATCGGGGCATGTGGCAAGAGTAATCAGTGGGCCGATTGTGGCATTGGGAGTGTTGATTTGGTTTTTCTGTAGTCTTGCCCTGGTCACTCTAAGGACTTAACCTTGCAAGCCTTTGAACTGGGTCATACTTGCAACCACATGGCTGGAATGGGACGGCCCTAGTTGACTAAGTCGCTAAGGACTCACTTGTGGAGCCTCAGGGTGTCGCATACACCGCTTGTGTGATTGTACGGGGAGCGTATCGTGGCCGTGGGCCAGTACCCATCTAACGGTGTGTTGGTCCCATACTTCGCCTTGGCTAAGGGAAGGGATGGTGTAGAGCACGTCTGGGAGAGGACCACCTGTGTTGTTTGAGGCTTCCAAAGGCTTTGTTATGATCGCTCATTCGCATACTCTTGTATGGCGATTCACTACCGACGTGGTGAGTGGATTGTATCTTGTGGGTAAAGTGCATAACCTCTGCAGAGTGTAGAATCTATTTGAATAGCCGAGTCCACTGTGATCGACAATGCTCTGAATTACAATCAAGGGTTAGATTTTCTCAAAATAACTTGGATTTGAGAAGTTGGGTTGGTTTAACAAAGAAGATGATGGAAATATGGTTTAGGATGGGGAAAAATGTTATTTAAACTTTTTGAAAAGTTATTTATGCTTTACTTGTTTTTACCGCTTTGAATCTACTTATATTACTTGTCAAATGTCATTTACATAAATATACCTTAAGCTATTCCTTTGTACCAAGCCATGCATATAGTATATTAGCTTGCATTCTGCATGACTTGTCGAGTACCAAGTACTCACCCTTGCCTCAACACAATACCGCTTGAAGAGGAGACTACGCCAGCTTTCGGAGGAGGAACTCCAAGAGGACCCGTCTACTTAGGGATGCGAGCCCAGCCGCTGCTGTGGTATACTGGATGGCGCCACGAAGTTTATTTGATTTTCCGCTGCTATTATTTCTCTTTTAATAAGTACTGCCTTGCAAGGCATATATTTGTAACTTGGCCGTAAGGTCGAGTAACCCTTTGATTATTTAAATAAAGTACTTTGATAGTATCGTTTGGTATGATTGTGATATATACCGATGTTAAGACTGTGTGCACTAGCGCGTTCCTGGACTAGTGCTGAATACACAGAGGGTCCGGATTTGCAAATTCGGGGTCCCGACATAAGGACACCACTTCTCCGGCAATGGCATCTTCTCTAGCATGGCTGAGTGAGGCAAGAAGGACGGCGATTGACATGGGGTTGGCAGCGCTAGCCATTGACAGCAAGAGGTG
This sequence comes from Rhipidocladum racemiflorum, assembly GCA_036346355.1. Classification (NCBI taxonomy): domain Eukaryota; kingdom Viridiplantae; phylum Streptophyta; class Magnoliopsida; order Poales; family Poaceae; genus Rhipidocladum; species Rhipidocladum racemiflorum. Next base: position 32,863,266 of record CM070571.1, read on the forward strand.
GAGAGCAATCGTGTAGTGTCGCCGCCAGAAATATAAGGTGGAGGAGGGTCACCATGTAGAAAGATGGCGGCGGTCGGCTATGACCAGCGAGTGAGGAATAGAGGAGTTGATGGAAGAAAAAGGGGGTGGGTCAAAATCATCGAAAGTGCTAATTCCTAGATAATTAGATGGACACAAATGGTATATGATCAATTACTTGTAGATCATCAAACTAAGCATTGATATATGATCAAATTTCCCAAAGAAAAACAGCGATCATACTAGACATGTAAATGGTACCAAGCGCTTACTAAGCTGCGTATAAACTATCTTTTTGAAGGCTAATTAATTGTCCATTTCCTTTGAAACAGTCAAGGATTTGTCAGATCAAGCTAGCCAGTCGAACTCCCCCATTCAAGAGCCTGCAATCTTGCAACATGGGGCGAAGTCTTGTTGGACCGAAATGGCTAAAGGGTCAAGCTATGGACTCATTATCAAAGTCTGTGATGTTTACTTTTTTATTTTTGGTAATTTTTAATAAAATTGTAAATATAGTCCCCTTCTTAACCGAAGTAGCACTGATATACAGCACATGTCACATACTACATTCCTCTATCACAGTAGGTGGTCGACACCACACATGTCGTCCTACCGAGCTCGGCACACTAATACAAAAAGGTCTATATTAGACGCCTCCTCACAGATGGTTTTCAAAAACCGTCATTATTAAAGATAATCACATAAGATGGTTTTCAAAAACCTTCATTGTTAAATATAATCACATACATTTCTCTATTGCGACCGTCTAAGATACTAGATATGCTAAGAACCGTCTATGATAAGTTGATATTATAGACAGTTTGTACCAAGAACCATTTGTGAAGTATCATAGATGGTTTGTACCATGAACCATCTGTGATATGACAACATATCATAGATGGTTTTTATAGAAAATAGTCCATGATACTTGACAAACGGTTCATAGAATATCAGATTATCACAGATGGTTTTTGTAGGAAACCGTATGTGATATTTCCTGCCAATATATAATGCAGAGACCCGACCCACTTAGGTTTTTAGATTTGCTAGATATGTCTTTGAGTTGACGGTGGCTATGAGACAATTTGGTGAAAGGAGACCGTAGATTTGGAAGAGCGAATGCATTTGTTCTTAGTGATCTAAGGTTAGTAATTGGTTATAATTGCATTATACTCAAGATCTAGCTTGGTAAAGAGATAATTGCATATGGTTTAGATCAAGCTTGGTGTAGATCCATTTGCTCTTTGTAATCTAAGGTAGCAATTGGTTCTAATTGCATTATATTCAAGATATAGCTAGTTGGTAAAGAGAGAATTGATGATGCTTGGTTTAGATCTAGCTAGGTTGGTGTAAAGAGAATATTATTAGATATAGCATGGTTTAGGATTTAGGGTAGAGTTTAGCTAGTTAATTTGTGCTCCAATTTAATAATGTGTGCATGTGCACTCCTAGTCTACTTCAATTAAATTAATTTTTACTATGTAGTTTAGATCATACATAGTCTACTTCAATATTTAACACTAATTGTTATATGCATAGCGTAGATGGACCAAAGTTGGATGTACGCTAAGAACTATGTGAGTGTCGAGTACATTAATAGTGTCTTTGCTTTTAGAAGAGCTACCGAGGAGGATATGTTTAATAAGGGTGCAATTTATATCTTGTCCATGCATTAACTGTGAGAATCTGATGATGTTTCAAAACTCAGCGCAAATCAAAGCACAATTGACTCTAAGAGGTTTCCTAGGGGGGTATATATGTTGGACCAGTCACTATGAATAGGGAATTATACGTGAATGTAGTATTAACATCACCGACGAAGTCAATGATATGCCTAATGATATGTGCACGACTTTAGTCTTCCCATCGACAAGTTTGGAAATGTGCTACAACTGCGTTGGAACAGACCGATCGAAACAGAATTCGATGATAACTTTGTTCCTTCCTGTTGCGTGAGGTTATAAAGCCAAAAGGTGAGTGTGACTCTATGTAACCTGATAAGTTGTGAATTTGTGAATTATCACTTTGTTGGTGCAAAAAATGTGATGACGGGTTGATCACGTCCAACACATGAGAACACCAGGATCAATTTGGTTCGCGAGCTTGCCAACCGATTTGATCCTGCAATCGGCAAGAGGAACAAGTACCAAGCAAATCGATTAATGAACCGATTTAAGACTTGATGATGGAACAGATCTGATTGGTTTAAGGCAAACCAATGCAGATCACGGTAACCGGTAAATCTAATCAATCTTGTGAGTTGATCAGATGGGGTAAAGGTCACTCCTTCCGAAAAAGGCGATGCACAACAAGATCAGAGAGAGCTAGACCTGGTATGGCGTAATGCAGCAAAGATCAATAATCAGTGTAGGATCGAAGTATACGAATATAGCAATCAGAGGGGGGTGAATGATTGTGCGGAAGTTAAAACCAAATCTTTGATCTACTAAAAGTTCACCCTAAACCAAAACCAAATAATTGCCTCGTATTCAGTAAAAACATATTGTAGATGTTCGGTAAAATGTGAATTCCGAGAGATCCAACCGTCATATTGATCTAAAATTTGGACACAATAAACTAGATTCCAATACGAATCGAATCCAAAAAGAATCAGCTCGATCGGACTTACGGATCAAAAGTTATGAGTCTCGCAAGCTTGCTATAACAAAATTTGATGAAAATTGATCTAATCAAAACTTGTAGATTAATCAAGAACGACAAAAGATTAATCAACTAAACTTTGAGGAACTCTAAATCAATACCCTAGAAAGATTTTTAATGGATCAAATCAAGATGAAACTTAAAGAACAAAAACCAATCTAGAACCAGAACAAGCATGCAAACAAGAACAAAACAGAGAACACTGTAGCAACGTGGTTACTGTAGCACGCAACGATCTGGAAGAAGTGATCTTTATTTTCTTTTTGTTAAAGTACTACAAACAAAAGAGTACAACCCTAAAACCTGCCCAAGACTTTGATGCATAAACAGGAGGCGCCTCCCCCTATTTATACAGAGCAAACACATAGAGTCCTGAATACAATTCCTACTCCTAATCCTAGAAGGAGTCTGCTGTAACACCCCGGCATTTAATATGCCCGAATGCTACCAAACCTAAGCTAAACAACATCTAAATACCACATTTAAACATAAATTCCAGCAAAGGTACATATGCTAAAAACCGATATTTCGGCAGCATCTCCTTTGTTTTTCCATGAATTAACACCATATCAATATCATGGCAAGATATATCATAGCACACGACATCTAAAACATCAACATAAATGGATATATCATCAAATTACGCCAATAATACCACGCTCAACCACTTCATAAACTAAAACGAAGCAAATAAGGAATCACTAGCATGCTAAATTAAACCATAAATTAAGTTTAAAGCACAACTCTTAATATCATGTCTCCAAGTGATTAATTATGGACTATGATGGTGGAGCTACGTGTAGAAGTGTAGCTAGACCCCTTTTTCCCGCATGCCGATCTCAAAGTACCTAAAAACAACATAAAACACAAGCGTGAGTTCGAAAACTCAGCAAGCATATTGTAATGGACAACAAGATCATTTACAAGACAATAATACCTTACATCACATATAACATCTCATACTTGAGCACATAACAACATCATCATCATTAAATATGTATTGCAATGAAATGCAATGCAATGTTATGCTCATATCTCCTTGGAAACTCATACCGGTATGGTTGAGTACACACCCGTCGGTGTGCACCCTTTTCCCCCCTTCCATCCCGAAGATGGAGGGTGCCTACTCCTCGCTTCCATTCACCACATGGATGGAATCACGATGTAGGTCTTACTCAATGGCGTTCCGGACTAGTCATAACTTTCTCACCGACCTTGCCGGACTAGTTATGACTTTCTCACCGCCCTCGCCCTATCTCATGTCATGCATGCAACTATGCCAATTATCATATTTCACATGTACATAAACATATGGCATCTCATCATGACAAATATTACACATGGCATCGAATCATGATAAGTATAGACACATAGCATCATATCATGATAATCATACTCAATATATCATTGGAAAATAGCAAGCAAGGCAAGTGATCATAGCAAGTATTCAATCTTTCATCCAATATCAACAAGCAACCTACAATCCGCTATACATTACAACACACTTGCCTCAACCGCGGGCGACGGATTTGTGGGACGTAGAGGGCACTCCCGGTGTCACACCACCTGCACATAGGCATCACACACTCACAATAATGCCCGCAAAACAGTACACAAATCCCCATCTAACCCGACATTGCCCATTACTTGCAAACCTAAAAATAGAGGTTCTGTCCCGGCGGGACAGCAGCCTTGCAAAGGCCATAACTTGAGTTCTGGGACTCCAAATCGATTAAACGAGTACACCATCGCGAATCTTAGGAAATTTCCTACCTTTTTCTAGTTATAAGGAAAGACTGATTCGGACTCTAAAATTGTTTAATCTACAGATTACTACGATCTGTTCCAATCGCGTCACAGATTTTAACACGCTCGGTAAAACGGCCATAACTTTCAAACGGCTGATCGGATTTTAACGTGCTTTATGTCCACGGAAATATAATTAAATTATCTACAACTTCTTTTAAGTCCGTACGGACAGATTCGGATTCTAAATCGACGAAAACTCGAACCCTAGCCCGACTGCTCAATCTGCCCAAAAACAGAAACTTTGCAACGTCTAGATCTAACCCAAAGAACTCCAATCCAGCACCACCAATTGATCTAAAAACTTGATAATCACCCTAAGAACAGTACCTAGATCAATTCCAAGGATCCCCATGATCATACCTTTGCCCAACGAACGAATCTCCAATAGATCTCCTTGCGGATCGCTCCTCGCTCCTCGCTCCAACGGATGGATCCACAAGGTGCAGAGGTGTGGAGACCACCCTAGGGCAGCAAGGGGGTGGAGGAGAGGTGGTGGAGAGGTGGGGAGCAATGGGGCAAAGGGGGAGGTGGAGGCGCACAAGAGGGAGAGGGAGAGGGGGTGGCGGCTAGGGCTTAGGAGGGGCAGGGAGAGGTGGGGGCGCCCAAGGGCAGGGGGAGCACGCCCAAAAGGCTGGTGCGGAGCCCTTTTACCAGCCCCCACACCCAATCCTAGTCCGTTACGGAGACCTACTCCATCCCACCAAAGCCCACCAAGGCCCAAACTCCCCCGGGAAGGCCCAAAACCCCGGAAACGGCCCGGAAACACCCCGAAAAAGCTATTAACCTCCATATCCTATAATTTTAACCTTAATTTCACATCTCATAATTTTATTAACCTTATCATGCACGTTAAATAAGGTTACGACACTCCGTGGTGTCACAACTCTACAAAAGGCCCAAAAACGCGAGTAAACCTCAAGCCGAAAGGTTTTATTCTCTAATTTCACCTTCTATAACGTCATACCAAACCGTAGTGTCACATCTGCATTCAACACAACTCCACTTTGCCCAACCTGACCAAATACAGCTCTTGCACGCGTATGGCAACCCAACCATACTCACATGACTAACAAATCTTGCACGCGTACAGCCACCATGCCATACTCGTGACTAACCATTCTTCATGTGCACTGTCCTCTAGCCCGAACGTCCCGCATGACATCCTTGACCACCAAGACCTCGATTTCTCCCTGAATCTAGTCTCAAATCTCAGTTCCTCCATGAACCTAGTTATGGTCCCGTCATTGACCACGTTCGCCCTCGAGCAACACCTGCACATGAACAAACCACAAAACGATTCCGAGCACAAGTCCGCGACTTGACTCAACATTAGTCCATGCAAATACTCACACGAGCATTGCATAGTTCAAAACATGCATTATAAAATTCAAACAAATTTCATAACCACAGATCAATCACCAAACAATTTTCAAAATCATAAAAATCAACCTCGAGCAAAAAACCATTCACGCCGGACCAAACGTTTGGTCCGGCGCACACATGTCTCAAAACCCTAGAAAAATCAGTTTACGCTGGACCAAACTCCGGTCCGGCGCAACTCACAATGGACCAAATATTTGGTCCGGCGTACATGCGAAAGTCTCGGTAAAATTCAAAGCAAACATGTTCAAAAACACGTTCACGATAGACTAAAGGAAATCAGTTTGGCGTACATGCGAAATCAAACCTCAAAAAGCCATTCACGACGGACCAAAGAAATTGGTCCGGCGTACATGCAAAACTTATTGTTTTTGAAGAATTTGGTCTGGCACAAAATCATTTAAACCACGTTCACGACGGACCAAAGAAAAATCGGTCCGGCGTATATGCGAATTTCACAACGCAAAATATTGTTCACCACGGAACAAAATTTTGGTCCGACGCAGAACGAAATTTGGTTCGGCGTCAATGTACAGACTTACTGTTTTTTGAAAACTTTGTGTAGGATCGATATATACTAATATAGCAATCAGAGGGGGGTGAATGATTGCGCGGAAGCTAAAATCCAAATTTTAAACTACTAACAATTCACCCCAATTCGGAATCAAATAATCGCTTCGATTTCACGCAAAAACAGATTGACCTATGTTCACTAAAACATGAATTACCGAAGATCCAACCGTTAGAATGATGTGAAATTTTTACTGTAGAAACTAGATTCAGTTTAGAAACTAACCCAACAAGAATCAACTCGATCGGATCTACGGATCAAAAGTTATAGGCTTCGCAAGTTGACTGTTCCAAAAGTGACGCGAATTGATTAAACCCTAAATTCGTGATTAAACAAAATCTTTAAGGAATTAACCAATCGAACTTTTTAGATCAATAATTTGATGCCCTAGGAAGGTTTGGAATAGATCAAATCAAAACTACCATGATGCAATAATAAATCAATCTAGAAATCAAAACGGAAACACAATAGTTTCGTCGGTAGACTTACACGTAACAGAACCTTTTCGGTTGCTACAGTAAATTGCGAGATACTGTAGCAAGGCTGTAGATCGAATGTTGTGGCGCTGTTTGCTTGCTTTTCTTGAACTTGCTGCCGTTCTGGCTTCCTTTTTCTTTTGCGCAGTCGCTAATCTTTCTCCTGTTCCCTCCGTTGCATGTACTACCTTGGAGCTTTGCTTGTATGCACTTGCTTTACGTTGCAACCATGCACATACGAGCTTTTCTTGTGTCACCAGTCACCACGGCATGGAGGTCTTCAACGCATGTAGCCCCCACGCGAAGTTTGAGGCATGCTCGCCGGCGCTTCGTTGTGCTGCAGCCACACTTCTTCCACGCACGAGTAAAACAATCTTGTGTCTACTGCTCTACTGCCGTCGCTGGGAGGAAGAGGTCGAATTGATCTTCCAGCCGCCACGAGCCAACGAACGCTCTCCGACTCCCTGCCGTACGCGCCGCCAGGAGTCGTCTGTTGAGCAGAAGTTTTTTTTCGTGCGTGCGGCTCTGAAGAAATTGATTTTATTTCTTTTTGTCTAATCTGATTACAGCACTCCAAACAAAAGAGTACAAATCCTAATTCCCGTCCAATAAACAGGGGACACCTCCCCCTATTTATAAGAAAACCCTAGAAGAGTTCGCATGCATATCCACTTGGCCCAACATGGCCCAATACATGCAAACTACCTCAAAACGATTACAACTGCACGCGTACGGCCCACCTGTCGTACTCACGTGACTCACTAGCAACCACGTGCACCGTTCTCTACTCTGAACGCCCCGCATGACATCCTTGACCACCAAGACCTCGATTCCTCCCTGAACCTAGTCCCGAACCTCAGTTCCTCCATGAACCTAGTTCTGGTCCCGTCACCGACCACGTTCGACCTCAAGCAACACCTGCACATGAACAAACACACAACCGTGTACGAGCACAAATCCACGACTTGACTCAAGATCAATCCATGCAACCACTCACACGAGCGCATTGCATCAAGCAAAACAATTACCATGCTATGACAAGCATATCAAATAATTATCTGAAACAACACATGCCATGAGAACAACCACTTTGCAATACCAAATTCATCATTAAGCCAATTTTCATCACATGATTTCACACTTTGGTCTGGCGCAAATGACCCCAAATGCATGTTCACGGCGAACCAAAAAGTTTGGTCCGGTGCAAACATAAAAATGGTCCAGCGCCAATGCGAAACTTACTGGTTTGGAAATTTGGTCCGGCACAGAAGAGAAACACATGCACATGCACATTTTGCAAATTTAATTCTTAAGCCAATTTTTAGCACATGATTTCACAATCAGCGATGCGTAGCTATATTGATCAAAGTGTATTACAAAGAGGAAATTACAAGTTAAGTGTCTACTCCTAGGCAAAAGAGAAAAGTATAGACTGATTTGTGTGTGTGTGTCTTCCTGTGTAGTAACTTGTCGTCCCCCTTTTATAGCCCTTAGCCTGATCGTATCTGCTTTGATCTCGTCATTTGCTTGTATCAGCCTCAAACTCTTCTTTCCATCCCGGGCGTGATCATATCCGATTTTGGTCGTATTGGCTCTGGTATTTCCTCTAGTCTACATTGGTCGGAAAAGGTGTTTCCGAGCCGTGTCCAAATATGCATGAGCCTACAGGGTCACACACTTAAGGAGTTGGAATATAGCGGTATGGATTGGATCCATCACTAATAGGCCAAGTGGGCTTTGCACCTTGAGTGAGCCCTAATGTAGGGTTCCAGTATAAGGGGGGCAGCTATTTAAAGGGAGTTTGCAGTCACAATTTATGGAGTTGCAGCCACCGAAACCCTAGCCATTCGAAGCCCTAGCTGTCACCACTTGAGACTTCTTGTGCACGTCGGTGTTGGCACACTGACACATAGCATTCTTTTCCCTAAATGTGTGGACTCTAGTGGAGGTGTTGTTGCTACTACGACACTGATTGGAAAGATCGACCACCGCGCGAGGAGAACTGACCACCGCACTTTGGAAGATTGACCACTTCAATAGGACGCGCGCTTCGTTGATTTGGGTTGCATCAACTTTCCTTCCGCTGCACTGCGCGTCTAGTGGTAACGATCTATGATCATATACTTGTGCGGCTTCTTCGTTTATATGGTAGAATTTTTAATTGTGCACTAGTGTAGCCTACCCGTATCCCTTCAGAGTCGTCTGCTGAAAACTTCGCAAATTCGGGGACCCTAAAATTGTTAGGATATGGGATCTAATCAATATAATCAGGATACGGCTTCTAATAGCCTGCAATCCTGCCCTTTGGTTGTATGCTAGATTGGTTTCGCAATACTGCAGTTATCTTATCGTCCCAATTAGCTACGACAATCAACGGTAGCGGTGGTTGTGGTGTTTGCCAAATACGATCATGGTTGGCATGCTGCCCCTTGAGTGCAAACTCGGCTTGGTATGGCACCTGGGTTGGCAGGGGTTGATAGGTGTGTTCATAGTCGACGTTCTGCCTTCCAAACGTTGGCTTCGATTGTGGAACAAATGGTTGTGAGTATGTCACAACTCTGTATGGGGTCGGATCCCTTTATGGAATCAACTCGCTATACTGTGGATGTACTGGTGGTTCAATCGGCTGAGACACCAATTTTGAGTATATGTAAAAGGGAGCCGATGGTGGTAAAATGTCTTGGGAGTCCAACTTAGAGCCATCGGTGTATTCTTAGTAATGGGGTATATTGCTGGTGCTTGGATCTCATGGTAAGATCACGGTCGGTTGTGTTGCCAGCAAAGTAGGGATTGGAGCCATGTTCTAAGATCGGCTACTAGTTTTGAGCTATGAGTGTAGTTGCTAGAGACGACAATTGGTTGACCAGAGCATGATGTATAGATTGATTAATCATCTCTAATAATTATGCCTGCACAGGCATATATTGGCTTACCGATCTATCGCATGATGTACCTGCGGCCTCCTTGTCGCCGAAACTGACTATCAGCAAAGTAGTCTTTTGTGTAATGCCACGTCGAGTCTTCTGGTAGCAGTTCAGCATCATCTGCTCAAACGCGACTTTCTAATCTTTTGATCTTGTTCCGCTGCTCAGGCGTTAAATCATCTGGTGTCGGGACGGTTATAGCATCAGAGTTGACATCAGACGGGGGAATTGATTTTCCTGAGGAAGACATTGTGGTCCTACCAGGCATGCCAAAAGTGTGTTGATGCCGAAAAAAATGATGAAGGACTGATCAACTTTAAAGGCCGGGTTTAATTAGGATGCACGTGTGCTAGCTTATTTGATCCTGCAATCGGCAAGAAAAATATATGATCCAAATGACTATTTCAACCAATTAGTTTTTTGATAATAATCTGGTCTAAATAGCTATTTGAGCTAATTAGATCACAAGTAATGATAAATCTAAATAGCCTGATGGAGCTGAGTAGATGGTTGATAAAGGTAGATTTTTCCTGAAAAAATGATGTGCAACGAGATCAGAGAAAAAGCAAACTCGGATAAATTAGTATAAATCGGTGATACGCATCTTTATTGATCAAGACAAATTACAGAGAAAAGATTACAAGTCTAAAAAATAATACTCCTAGTCAACGAAAAGTAAATAAAATCAAGTTGACTGATCATTAGATGTCTATTCGTCTTGCCCGTCGCCTCTTTTTATAACGCCTAAACTGATCATATACTTCTCTGACACTTGTAAACATATGATTTGTATCAGTCTCAACTTTCAAAAGATAAACCTTTACCCTGAACATATTATTTGAATTTATTTGATCTTTTGTGCTTGTTGCAACGTATAGATTACGAAGCTTCGAACGAGTTCGCGATCACCGACTCAGAGCACTTCCCCTATAAACCAGGCAAGTTGCATGTTTCGACTATATTTGATCCCAGCTTTCATAATTTTAATTTATTTTAAATATAATTGCATGCAATAATTGTATTAAAATTAGTTTAAACCTAGTTTAAAATGCATAGTTATACCATATTTGATTATGACCACATTTGTAAATTTGATTCCAATATGCCATTGAAACCCTAAGATTAAAAGTTTGTATAAATGATGGTTACATAATTAAATATTTGCTTAGACTTGCATATACCCAAAAAATCTGAGTTTGGGAATTATTGCCAAATAAAAATTTATTGAAATAAAATTTTGCTGTGGTGATTCAAGAAGTTGTATGAAAATAAAAATGTGGGTTTAGACCGGGTGAGATTGGTTGTCAGATGGGTGCGTGAAGCACGTGAGTTGGGTTTGTGGAAAGTCTCATCTGGTCAGTTAAGGACCGGTATGAGTTTCGCTGAATGTAAAGTTTAACCGTTCTACCACAGGTCTGGTATGGGATAGACCTGGCTAACTAATTTGCAAAGTCCTAATGTTGGTCGTGCCATTTGGTTGTTTGAGTGGCGCAAAAGGGGGCTTCTAGACTGAGCGGTTTAACCCTACTAGCGGTGAAACCTTAGCGAGGTGGGACTGCTTGGGAAAGCGCATTATAAAGGCCTTGTCATTATCTCTCTGCTGCGCACCTAAAGAAGTGTGTTTTTGGCACAAGGAGACGGTCATGTATTGTGGGTAAAGTTGTACAACCTCTGTAGAGTATAAAACTAATCGATTAACCGCGCCCGCGGTCATGGGCATGCCGAGCAAGCCATTCACATATTAGATTTTAAGATTTTTAAAAATGATTTCAGAAAAATAATTTCAAGTGGATTAATTCCATTATGGTAAAAATTGATGTAGCTCCAAGATGAATTCCAGTGTGAAAAATTGTTTAAAAGAAAATATTTATTTACTAAGAATATGCCATTAAAAAATTACTTTGAATATTGAAAAGTTTGCTTTGAGCAAAAACTTAACCATATAGCCTTCCCTTGTTATTCATTCATTAAAATGCATCTCTTATGTAACTTGCGGAGTACTTTTTGTACTCATCTTTGCTTACTCTGTTGTTTTCAGAGGAAGAGTTTTATGTTGGTGAGGACCAGGACGTCTAGGTCATTTCCCAATCAATTGCATGTAGCAACTCAATTAAACTATTACTACTATTTTATGCTTCTGCCGTAATTTCTATTTGTTTTCGGCGTGCGTGCCATGCTTAATGTAAACTTTGAATATTATTAATAAATACTATGGATATATTTTGTTATCATTTTACTGTATGTACTAGTTTTTTTAGACCAATACAGAATACACAGAGGATTTTAAAATTATTTTTTTAGGGTTTGACACAGAAGCCCAAACCGTTAATTAGGCAATACAAAAGTTGGAATCAATAGTTATTGCACCCTCCTCTCCGGTCATCAGCTCTGCTTCTACCCTGAGCCACATCGATCACCTTGTGGGTTGTTTGGTTGCCTGTATGTACAGAGATTTGCATCCACAGATGCAGAATCTTTCTTTTTTCTTTGTATTGTGAACCAATAATTAATCTCCCCTGTCGTCAGCTTTGTAGTCCGGCAGCTCCGGCTCTCTCGTCACTACTCCACTGTCACCCATATTTAAAAACCATAAATAAGGTTCCTCGTACCTGCCTGTTCAGTTTGGAGCCGTAGAAAAGGATTATTAACACTTGCTTAATTCGACATGCGCAAGAGCAAATTCAGCTGGCAGCAGTTGGCTCTGCATTATGCCGGCCAAGGATCAGATCGTTAGCCTCTTTTGTTTCAGTTTCAAGACAGCTTTTGTTTAAAAAAACAGATTATTTGTCTAACAGAAAGGTTCTGGACAGCTTCTCTGAGAATTCGAAGCTGATTTCTATATAGAATCAGAATCTGACTAAAACCTGATTCTCACTGATTCTTACTCTGAGAATTCGAAGCTGATTTCTATATAGAATCAGAATCTGACTGAAACCTGATTCTTGCTGATTCTCACCGACTCGATCCGATTCTCCATAATTAGAAGCAGTTTCTCCTATAATCCAGAATTCATAATCCAGAAACCAAAATGAATGGTCCAACATCGCTCGCTACACGTTTTCGCAGCCTAAAACCAGCACGAATGGCTTTCGAAAGGATTCGGGAGAGTGTATAGATATCATCGGCATGTTTATCAAATCCCTTCGGAAGGATTGAGAACCGCACTACGCCCATCGGTCATAGCAGCAGTCGCCACCGCCGTCTGCGAGAGGTAACAAAGCGAGGCCACGAGTCCCGGCTCCCATATCTTCTCGCCCCCAATAATTTGCGAGACCAAGATAGAAACTCAACAGGAACGACGACTCAACTCGAACACGGACAGGAGAGGAGAGGAGAGTTCACTTCACCCCGCGCGCGTGCAATATGGCTGCGACGACTTGCGCCTACGCCTATGAGAGCAGCCGGCCGCTGATGCCGGAGGCGCCGACGCCCCCCGCAGTGGGCTCGCCCACGCCGGCGAGATCCTTGCAGATACTAGAGCCGTTCGACAACGTCGACGGCCGCGGCCACGGCGCCGTCACGCCACCCCCACCTCATCCACCGCTGCCACCACTTCTCGAGCTCCATTTAGGCGCCAGGAGCAAGCCCTCCAGCTCCAAGGCAACGTCCCACCACCTCGGCCTCTGCACCGAGGGCCTCGGCTCGGAGAGCTCAGGCGACGTCGACATTGGCGACGTCGCTGACGACACCGACAAGGGCGCAGGCGTCGGCTTTGGGCAGGCCCTGCCGTGCAGGAGGCAGCACCGCGACGGTGATGCGGTGCGGATGCCGGCGAGGACGAGGAGCGGGAGGTCGTTCCCGCCGCCGATATCGGTGATCGGCGCCGGCGGGAAGCCGTGGCTGTACCTCCGGGCGCACCGCGGGGACGGCCGGCTGGTGCTGCGGGAGGTGAGGATACCGTCCCGGGATCTGCTCCAGGCGTGCCGCGAGGACGGCCGGTTCAAGCTCCACTTCTCCCACCAGCAGGGAGAAGAAGAACCAGCACACGATCATGCCAAAAGCGAAAAACTAGCAGATGCGATGCTGCAAGAGCAAGCGCAAGAGAAGAACGAATTGATAGAACAGGGTTTTTAGGTGCTTGCTCTGAGGTTTAACCAGTTCTCGTCAACAAGTCTACAGTTACATCACTCGTCAGTCCTTCGCTACTGTTTTACGGGAATCAACAAAAGAAAGATAATCTTGTCCAAAAAATAAATAAAGGAACCAGGTACTCTACGAATTGGGCTACAGGCAACCAATGATGCCCCGGGCTAAGGATGATGCGTGGCACCCTACGTACCAGGCATGCAGCCGTGCAAGCTTGCAAAGCACATCAGAATTCACGCGAACCCTGAGCTCGGTTGATGGAAAAGGAGCAAATCACAAGTGAAAGTTAGTTAATGGTGCTCGGTTAATATCTCGGTTAAAGCCAATCGTGAATGGTACTGAGATCAAAGATGCTGATCCTGCTAATTATGACCCACTTCCTGCCTTTAGTAACCAAACCCAATAATAGTACGTACTAGTAACATCAAAAAGTTTCAAGAAACAAGTGATGAAGTAATGTATTGCTCTGATCTCCCAATGTTTTTGTGTCTGGCAGATCATTACATGACAAGCATTTTATTATGGAACGCGAAACTGGTGAAAAACCATGAAGCAGCGAACACAGAGATGGCTTGTACAGAGGCAAAGCATTTTTGAGCAGGTAAAAGAAAGTGAAGATCTACCATTTGATGAAGTGGCGGCATTCATGGACCCTATGTCTTCCTGATATTGTGGAGAGCTCAAGTCCCTTTCAAGGACAGATAACACAACACCCCCACCCACAAAAGTGGAGCTTATGATGATTTCTCTCCATCCAATGTCAGTAGTACTTTATATAGATCAGGACGCCTGTCCCTGAAAATGCCCCAGCCGTGCCTGATCAACTTGATCTCATCCAAGTCAAATTCTGCCACCAGCACCTCCTCATCTTTGTCATTTGCAAGCTTCACAATTTCTCCAGTTGGCCCTATACACCACCATATATCTTGATTAAGATCATGTTTTTGATGGTTTTATATCCCTCTGTAAAATACATCATGAAGATGAATTACCTGCTATGAATGAATTCCCATAGAAGGTTATAGTGCTGTTGCCATGCTCAGTTTCAACAGTTTCCCTTCCTATGCGGTTAGAAGCAACAAGCGGTACCTGAGTAGTTCAAGGTGAGAAACTATTGCATCAACTAATGATGTCACTTAAATTAAAAACAATTAAACAAATATCATTATGATTCCTGAACGAAGCTAACAGTGAACCATAGAGTGCAACAAAAACTACCAAGTTAGCACCAGCATGGCCTTGCATGACACGCTTCCAGTGTTCACGAGAATCCAGGTTATTATCCTGGGGTTCAGATCCAATTGCAGTGGGATAGAACAATATTTCTGCCCCCTGAAGCACCATAGCCCTTGCAGACTCTGGGAACCACTGATCCCAGCAAATTCCTACCAAGTCATGAATGAGATCATTAACAACCAAAGATAGTGAGATAATGCCAATAGCAGAGCTATTGTGCCGAAACTAATTGATAGTAGTGCATAACATAAATAACTCACCAACACCAATTGTGGCATACTTGGTTTTGAAAGCCTGCATCAATAGCAACAATTACACCAAGTTAATTTTTACCGATAACAACAAGGACAGTAACAGTTATAATACATATTCATACATCTAGCATAAACTAAAGTGCGTTCTGATACATATATAGAACCAGGTTTACCTTGAAGCCAGTGTCACCCGGGTTGAAATAAAATTTCTCTTGATATCCTGAAAAACACAACTAGATTCTTTAAATCAGATGGCCAAAGCTATATAGGATCAAGCAAATGCTATCAGTTCATAGCAAGTAATACCTGGTCCATCTGGAATGTGTGATTTGCGATATAGGCCAAGATCTGTGCCGTCAGCATCAATAATGGCCACCGAATTGTAATGGGCATTGTTTGCTTCTTCAAAAAAACTGACAGGTATTACAACATCCAACTCCTTTGCAAGCTTTTGCATCCTATGGACAATGAAAACAAAGTGCATGGACAACAGTACAAAATCAGAATAAACACATTACTAGTTGCCAGCTGCCACCCAAGTTCCGACGTGTTTCAGGCACGAGGAAGCAAATCTACCTCATTATAGTCGGGTTTTCTTTATAAGGCTTAGCACGATGAAAGAAATCCATCCTTTGAGCTTGACAGAAATAGTGCCCCTCAAATAATTCCTAAGACAATGAAAGCAGAATTAAAACCTAAGCCATTTCCTTCTCTTTTTTTCCTCTGAACCAAAAAAGATTCAACAAAATAAGATGTGGTTTAATTAACATAAAAGTAACAATAGTACAATACTTAATCCATCCAAACCCATCAGTTTGCTCTGTTTGATGTTTTGAAAGAAATATTGCAAGTTGAAGTCTAGTGATTTATCAACAAATTTACCTGAATGAGGACGATGTTTGCGCCTTTCTTATGAGCTTCTCTAATTAACCTGAAATACGAATGATCAGCTGCTAAGCTTGTTTATTTTCTAAGAAATGAGAAACAAATAGAGTCAGCTAAAACTGCATAGTGTCCTTGTCATCATGAGTAAAACTAAATATAATCAAAGACCACTGAAGTCTTAATTTCCTAGCACTAGTCAGAATGTACTTCTCAATCTTGCTAGGTAATCATGAAGAACAACGTAATATTGACAAAGAGAGTACTAAAAAAGGTGAATCACTATCGATGAACTCTGCTTCTAGATACTTCTTTTGTATACAAAGATGCTGGCATGTTTGTATTTAGCTTCAAATATAAAAGTGACAAGTAAAAGAAAGCGATCCTGCCACTAAGGGTGGATACCAGATCAAAACCATGAATAAGGAGCTAGAACAGAAATCCCATAAGTTCAATTGCTATGCAACAGCATTAGGATCCACTGATCCAGCAATGCACTGAGGGAAAAAATTAAGTAGCAAAGGTGATTACCGTAAGCATAAAAAACAGTAGAATGAATTTAAGCAGTTCTTGCCCACAAGAGGAACTACAGTATGGTTACAACTTACCAACAAGATGCACATCAACAACAACAAAAAATATTTGAAGATATTATTATATCAAACAATTTTGACATTCCTTTCATCACAGTCCATAAGCAAATAAAATATAGCAGCCTACCAAGTTTTTTTGTTTTTGGAATGGCATGGTCACTACTGAAAAATGAAGTCCTAACCCATGAAAATGACTCAAACTAGCATTCAAATAAAACAAAAAAGAATTCTATCCCTATGAAAGTGGCTAACTGACTCATTAGACATCAATTGTTAATTTATCCAAAAGATGTTGAAGAAAATGTGCTTCGGTTTTCACACGGTTACAACCATACCAAATTACCAATAGCTTCAAATACATGTGTTGAATTGTGTAAGGACATTTTAAAAAATGAGACGGATGAGGAGCTCAGTCCACACCAGTTGGGTGTGCTTTGTGGTACCTAATACAAATGAATGGTGCCTTCACTCTGTTATGCAATACAGCAGATCACAAACAACAGTTAGGCAAAAGCTGAACAGATTATATAGATTCAAAACATATACTACCTCATGTATGTGATTTGGACAAGCTATTAATGTAGCTGGTGCAACTGATTGCCATTGTATTAGGTGTTTACATCATCAATAATTTAGACATGACAAAAAGGCATATTCTCCATGCATCAAAAGTACAACAAAATCAGAATATAAAGGCAGATGCCTCAATAATTTAATCTAAGGGGAGACAATAGTGTCAGCTATCTCTTTGAGAGGAGAATAAAGTAGAAGATCAAAAGAGTGGCACAACTGGTTACTAGTGCAATAAGTAAAAAAAAAACTAGCATAAAGGTCACAACTTTGCGCCAAATTAAAAAGAAACTTTCGGACTTTGTAGTTTGTGCAATAAAACAAGGGATTGTGGTATTGCTCTTGCAGTCTTCTTCTTTCCTCACTGAGTCCTCATTTTTTTCTTGCATGCTCAGGCCCTTGACCTTTTGACATAGAAATCCAATGCGCAACTAAGAGTATTGAGATCTAAGAGGATTGTAATTTTCTTTGAGGTGATTACGTTCTTCCGATTTTCGAAGCCGGCTGATATGAACTCAAACTACGCTTAAGAAGTTCAATTAAAGGGACCGGACTCACAACTCGGTAAGATATGCCGTAGCACTTGCGATCCAAGAAACACTCAATTGGTTAACAGCGTAGACAGCTTATGGTAAACACGAAGTCAATGCAATCAGCTACTTGAGAAACTGCTAGGGAAAGCAAAACTCTTGCGCTCGTAACAAATTCAGTACAAAACGGCGGTCCTATAATCCATAATTAACCACATCAAAGCGAGACATCCGCGATTAAACCAAATAGTCCCATTCGGTTCCTTGGGTAGGCACGAAATTGGGGCCGGAATCATACCTCTCGGCGGTGGCGATGTTGTCGGACTCGGTGTCAGTGCAGGCGAACTGCACGGCGGCGACCGCCACTTTCCTCCCAGCGCCGCCGCCCCCGGCCATGTCCCTCCCCTCTCTTCACCTACTCCCCTCCTCAACTCGGTTCTTCTGTCGGTTCGGTCTGGGCTTTCGGCTGCTGCCTCTCGAAGCTTTTTGGTGGCGTTTGGACCGTGGGATTGTGGGAATGGGATGGGTTGGACATATTACGAGGAGGTGGATTAGTTCTTTTTATTAGACCCAATCAAAGGTCTAATCTAGACCCAAATAAAGGGGACATATCCTGTGCAATCAACACTTTGGTGCAATCACCGTGCAATCAAACTAAAAAAAGTTTCAAAAAATTCTGAAAAAAATCATGTATGTACATCTCAACTTACCCCATCTACATATAAAATTTCATGATCAAATTCGTCCTATGCTAGAAGTTACAAAAAAGACAAATTTCTAACAAACTTTTACAGTTCAAATGCACCCCAAATTTGTCTTTTTTGTAACTTCTAGCATAAGACGAATTTGATCATGAAATTTTATATGTAGATGGGGTAAGTTGAGATGTACATACATGATTTTTTTCAGAATTTTTTGAAACTTTTTTTAGTTTGATTGCACGGCGATTGCACCAAAGTGTTGATTGCACAGGATATGCCCCCCCAAATAAAAGCCTAGATGTTAGTCCATACAGACATCTGAGCACATAGCCTCCTCCTTTTCTCTCTCATTCTCTCTATTGTCTCACTAATTCTCTCACCTAGATGCCACTTTGCCGCTGTTGAATCTCGTCACCTTTGACTATGCCGATGTCGGATCCAGCTATTTTCAATCACAATGATGTTGAATTTATGGTTCCCAACTTCGTTAGCACCAATTCTACCTTCCCCGACGTTACTAGTGTTGGACCTGTCTCCTCCAACCTCGTGTTATCGGCGTCCAGTCTTCGTGACCCTTTAGATGAGATCTGGACATGTCGACTATCTTGTCATCCATTCCTAATAGGTTGTTGCTATCGCCAAGTAGCAAGTACACTAACCATGGTGCCATGAAACAGCTCTAGAACCAGCGTGCAGTCTAGTGATGAAGTGCCAAAGTGGCTGCCCTGAGGAGGTTCATACTGTAGACGATGGGGAGTGGGAAGGAGACGCATGTACTTAGCACGGTGGCGATGTGGCGCGGTGCACCAGCTACAATGCATGTGGAGCATGGATGATGGGCCAACCAGGGATAAGAATCATGTGTAAAAGTATAACATCAGCGTCATGCTTGGTTCTACTCTGTGCACTGATTATTGAAGGCTAATTAGCAAAAGGAAAAAAGAGATGCTTAGTTATAAAGGAGGAGCGGCCCAAATGAGAGATGCTTCTCTCACTTTTTAGTGGAAAATTATGACGTATGGCCAAGTCCAAATCCAATCCAGATCTAATCCAAAAGGCTATCAGCCCAATTTAGTCTATCCTATATGAACTTTTGGGCTAGCTTGGTCCAAAAGCCTGAACTGGCCCAGGTCCATTACATCCCTGGTTTTTATCCAGTTCCCTTGTTTGGTTAATGGGTATGGGATGGATTGAGATAGAATTTAATTTGACCAAAATACCCCTTCTTTGTTCCTCACTCCAGTCCTCACTTCTTTCTTTTGCCTTCTCTCCTAGCTCCCGCGCCAGTGAGGGCTAGGCTTAACTTTGCCGAATGCCTCGGTCGCTTCACTTGTCGCCGCAAACAGCAAGTGCGCCTCCTCATCCATCTCATCACCTCCCTATGCCTCCCTCTATTACCCAGATCCACCGCAGTATAAAAGTGCCACCTTTGTCCATTAGCGCCGCCGCCGAAAGCCACCTTATCCATCAACCAAATCCCTTTGCTCTCCCCACCGCATATGCCTACTGCCACCCCTCAACAGTGCTCCTCTCCATGTTCTCCACCGCAATATTGGAAGTGAGCACGGACGGAGTCGACGAGGGGCAGCTAGCATGAGTTGATTGCTAGCATACTAGTGATGGCTGAGTCGATGCAGCTGCCGACAAAGCTCGATGATGGGCAGGTGTGGTGGGCGGAGATGAGCGTGTCTCGAAACCCGTTGGAAGGGGGACGAGCGCACGAGCCAACTCTACAGATGCTCTTGACGCTGGATCTTCTCCACCGCGGCGAGTTGAAGAGGCTTCGAGGTGACAGCTGCAGCCCCCCACAATGAGCAGAGATGATGGGCTGTAGAAATTAGAGAAGTCTCCCGATCGGATTAGAGTTTTGTAAGATATAGTATGTGCATAATCTAAAGAACGAAGATGATAAATCTCGTATAGAGAACCAAAATATTAACATTGAAGCAACCACAACGAAAGAGAAAAGATTTGGTGAAGCCGTACGTAAATTCTTCAAGCACAACCTCAAAAGAGTACAAGCAATTGTTGCTCTCTCATAACCTCTCAAACCTTTTAGGACCTTTGGATCGTTGTCTATACAAGAATCTAGTGCTAAAGAATAATCTAGCATTTTAATTTCTTGTGCACCTCTTGTTTTAGATGAGTTGGCTTATAGCTTTTTAGTTGCTTAGATTCTCTATGACTATCTTATGGATTTATATAGCTCTCCTAGTTCTCCTATAAAACAAGTAGGAATCATACTTTGAAAGAAAATAGAAATCATAATCCTAATTTGATTTATCTAACCCATCTTTTTAAATTATAAAAGACTATATATGAACTATCATAATTAACGGTCAATTCATCATAGAATATAGGAATTGCGTTTGAAACGGGACCTTAATCCTGCCCTTTTGTTAGGCTCGAGCTGGCCGTGCCTACACAAGGGATTGAGATCCTCAAACTCTGTGAAGCTAAGTCAGAGGAGAACAGTGACTATGACTCTTGGGAATCCTCAACCGTCGGATGCAAAATGGATGGACTAGATCAGATTCGACAACACCGCTACAGTACAAGAGCTACAGTACTTTGCTAAGTGTCTGGCACCTTGCTACAGATTTTGGATTGATCTCAGACTTTGTTTTTTCACCCCATGGTTAGGAAGCAAAGTCACGGCACTGTACTGTAGCACGGGTCAGATTCCCTTTATAAGACCCTCACATGTAGAATGAACGGGACTGAAATTTGGTTCAAAACAAGCAACACTTTTCACACCCTGATCTAAAATTTGCTTAATGTTCAACTCATCTATTGGACACACCCTGGTCTAAACTTGGGGTCCGTTTGATCTAAATCCAATGGTCCAAGATCGATTGTTGAGAGTAAGGAAACATGTACTTTATAGACATCGCCATTTCGTTATCAAATGCCGCAAATTGGCCTACCAAGCTCTCTTTGATTCAAAGGAATTTTGAAGGAAAGGTAGTATTCTACATTCTTACGGAACGGGTATCGTTCATCCGTTTGGTTTTTAGGAATTGCACGGTAGAATTCCATAGGAACACATTCACATTCTAAGTGGTTTCAAAGGCATTTTATCCTTCAGATTTATCTTTGTGTTTCAATCCTCTGTTCCGTATGCGTATTCATCTTCAGATTTAACGTGAATCGAAGAGACCATAAATTAAATGACAAAGAATAACGCAACACAAACTTGAGACTTACAGAGGAGAGGCAAAGGCCCGACGAAATTTAGACAGCCATGGCTGATCTATGTACGGGAAAGGCACGAGCCAGGTCAGCAATGAGCTTGCTCAGACAAAACCTGAGGTTAACCCGAAATTAAGGACTAAATTCCTAGTGGCCGACAATGCAATGCATAACCAGCCAGGAGTACTTTACTATTGCCGTCTGCTCAGCAAACGAACGTGATTGTACAACACAGCGCTACACTTTCGCCGACCTCCGCCATGTGGTGCCACCCGCGGCTGCACGTCCGCCTCCGCTGCGTGGGTGCATGCTAGTTGGCCTCACCCCCCCTCGGCCTCCAGCTACATGGGATCCAGCAGCAGCACGCCGCGGTCACTAAGCACGGCCACCACCCGCGCCTTCCTGCCTCGGCGGGCTCCAGCTCCGGCTGCGACCTGACGCCGCCGAGGCAGGACACCTTGGGCGACGCCGGCTCCGCCTCCGCAGCCTCCCTGGCGAACACCCTCGCGCGGCCGAGCCTGCACGAGCGGCGGCGTCCGTGCTCACGCGCGGCCTTGCCCGCCGCGGGCAGGCCGCCGATGACCACGGCCACCGCCTTCGGTGTCCCGGCCGCGGCGCACGAGATCCTCGCCGCCGCGGCGCTCTTGCGCGCGGCCGACTTGGGGTTGGTGGCGCCCTTGGTGGAGTCGTCCCGCTCCAGGACCGCCCTGACGTCGCTCCAGTCGATGTCCTCCCCGATCCGGAGCCGCAGCGACTCCGCAGGGGCGTACGGGTCATCTGCATCCGTACCACATTCTTCCTCGGAGTCTGAGTCCGAGATCGCGCACTCAAGCGCCACCATCGAATCATGGCCGCCGCCGGAGAGGGACCCGAGATCTTGGTGTGCCATCTGTTGTAGCTCAGTGCGGTGTGTTGGCTTCTTTCTTGTGTGGCTGTGTGAAGCACACCATGGGGGTGTAATTTCAGAATTTGACACTCAATTCGCAGGCCTTTCGGCTTATTTGGATGACATATGGGACCGTCTGTGTGTATGACAGTGGGCCAGAGTGTCAAATTCCGAAATGCGAATTTTAAAGTGTGTCAAATTCTGAAAACTCTCCACCATGGGGGTTTGGTTTTGAAGAGGCCGTGGCGAGGGCTAAAACGGGTATTTTTTGTTTGAGAGGTGTTTCTATGCATTTCTATTCAATATAAATTGTATAAATATTGAATCAAGCGAAGGGATAAGTAATCACCGTCTGCCCTTCATTTATACTTTACTCCCTCCATCCAAGTTTATGAGGTTTATTTTTTTAATGATCTTATCCATAAATATAAAGCTTATTTCTATTCCAATGTAAAATCAGTGTGATGTCCCCTCTATACCCCTAATAAATATTTATTTTTACTTTATATTCACTGCATGCATGCATTGAGTAAAGTAATTAGTGATAATATTATGGATAAATCTAATCATTTTAATATGTTTTTATCTATGTGCTAATTAGAAATACGTCTTAGAATTTTGAAAAGAGGGAGTACTGTTTATGCAACTTTAATAAAAAAAATCAGTATTTTTTTTGGTGTGTGTTGATCGGGGGAGGCGCCAATGGTTTGAGCTTTGGAGATTTGAAAAGGTGGTAGTGGTTGGGTGGGGGCGGCTTGCTAATGATGTTTAATCTGTTTTCGATTTTGCTTCCAAGATCCAAGCCGTGTTCTCTTGCGTTTGTTTTGTACCGGATACTCTTCCGGGAGCCAATCAGGTGTTTGTTTACTCGTTAATTAGCCGCACGAGTCTACGAGCTAGGTTTAAATCTGTGCGCATGCGTAAGTAGGCGCTTGGTGCTTGGCGCCGCCAAGACACGATCGATCGGCGATCGATGCGTGGAAGTTTCCCTTGTTTGAAAATGGGCCGTTTCGATTCCGGTTTCGGACAATCCGGGGGTGTTGTGTGCATGCGTTTTGGCCCTTTGGATAACGATGTTCCACCACGCGCGATCGTAGGTCGCCATGTATCGAAGAAACCGGCTGTTAGGGCACAACTTGAACGGGGCTCGATGAAACTTGCGTCCATGAGCCATTACTCACCGTAACCAAGCAAGTAGATATCCTATGAGACCTCTTCATCCCTAGATCCTTTGCTTGGACGTCCTTTGAATCGTGACATTTTTTTTATTTGAGACGTAATTAATTTTGTGCTAAGGTATTTATTATACGTGCTAAAATATGTTTATTATACGAAATAGCAGTAAGGGTCCATAGCTCAGTGGTAGAGCATTTGACTGCAGATCAAGAGGTCTCCGGTTCGAACCCGGATGGGCCCTTTCAATGTTTTTTATTCTTCTTACAGGTCGCTGAATATCCCCAGCTAAATGGGAACACGCAGCATGCTACTGCATTTCATCTTCCAGCATACCTCGGAATAAGCAGCACAATAACAGTTGCTTACTTCTTAAGAGAATCATACACTTATAAGCCGCCAATGCTTTTTATTGCTCAATCTATGTGAATGGCACCAATTCTCTCATCCAGAAATTAGGCAAGCTGCAGAAAGAACAAATTCGTTTGTCATTGATACCAAAGGGGGAAGTTATTTTTCACGCCATTCAAATTTCCTCAGTTCATTCAGAATTAACAGCAGATGAAGGAACTTCTCAAGCAGCAAGGAGAATAGTACATATCGAACAGTTCTCAATAAGTATACAATTACTTCAATGTGATTTATTTATTTTTGGTTTGAAGTTGTTTTCAATAGTTGGTAACGCTCAAAGCAACAACCCAGTGGTAACACAAGAAGAATCGATATTGATTGTAACTGCAATTTTTTTTATCTCAAACGAAGACCAAGTCATGTGCTAAGGTTTTATTGCAGCTCATCGTGTCAATTTACACTTGCTTCGACATTCAGGATAGGCACCAACCAAACTACAGTATTCTCCACAGATTGAACGGCAATAGGCTCCATCATCTTTTGGATTTTCCATGAACTATCATAGAGCTGCACGGTGCGACCATTCAGTGGTTGTGTCGGCCTGCAGTTGTACCTGTAACCCACTCCCTAAAGGGGCCACCAAAGCAGCAGCCTGCTCCTTTGTCATTTCCCTTACCTGCAATGTTGAATATGTGTCGAATATGTGTACGGTTAAGTTACAACTAGACTTGAGTTGTATTAGGGGCTAGGGTGGAGTCGTAGTCCAACTCTGTACCTAGGGGCCTTAAATATGAGGCCAACCCCTGTTGTAAGAGAAAGGCGACAAGGTAGCTCGGTTCGGGCAGCGGCTTGGCCACGGTAGCGCCCGGGTACCAGCATAGCTACCATTATTGGGGAGGAGCGTCCGTAGTCATGCCCCGGGGATGTAGGCTTCGGCTGAACCTCGTTAACAAATATTGTGCCTCCGGTGTCGTCTGTGATTGCGTTCTTTATCTCGGTTAGATCTATGATCGCTTCCGCTCTCACGGTTTTTCTAACAAGTGGTATCAGAGCCCAGGTGTGGCCCAGGGGGGCTCCAGGGGGCCCAGGTGTGGCCCAGGTAGCCCAGATGGTTCCTAGATAATCTCGGCCCAATGTGTGAGGGGGAGATTGTTGGAATAGTCCCACATTGGTTATGGGGAGGACTTGAGCATGATTTATAAGGGTGAGGGAGCACCTCCTCATTGAGCTAGCTTTTTGGGGGGAGATGGCCCAACAGACGGCCTAGCTTCATGGGTGCTCTCTGAGTCTTCTTGCCGATTGGGAAAACCAGAGTGGAGCCGAGCAAGCGGCAGGCGGGTGACAGTCGGCGGGCGGTCGACGCGGTAGGACCGGCGCCAGGCGTGGCAGTGACCTCGGCAACCGGCCGGAGGTGCGAGGCGACAGCGCCGGCGACGCGTAGCCACGGCAGGCTTCGCGCAGCGGGTCGAGCTCGGGCCGACTGGCGGTGCAGACGGAGAAACCAGGGGCGCACGTCTTGACTCCAGTCGGCCGGGGCGGCCAGACACGCTTTGTGCATGCGGGCGGCAGAGGCCATGCGGCGGCCGGGGAGCACGCAATATCGCGTGGACGTTTGGCCGCAAGGCGCCATGCACGGGCGTCGGTGCAAGGGGCAGTCAAAGTTCTGATGTTGCATGCAAATATCTGTCCAAAAGGAAGAAAGCAAACGTGATGCATTCATGCAAGGAAGGAGTGATTTGAACTCGGAGAGACACACGTGAATACGTGATGCATGCATGCACTCGTACTCGACTGGGTTTTGGACATGCATGCACTCGGACTCGGCTGGGAATCGGAGATAGCTACTGGAGTTCGATTTTTCTTTGCAAAGTCTGGTTTTGGACTCCGTGGCCCGATTAAGAAGAAGGCAAGGCAAGTCCAAGAGGGACACGGTTGGGAATCAGAGACTGATTTGGAACCGTGGCTAAGAGGGAGACGTGGGCTCTATATATTCATAACCAATGAAGCCAAAGGTGAAATAAAATCCAAGCAAGCAGAAGAGAGATCCAGGTGCCTAAGAGGAGCTCAAATCTGCGACTTGGTGAAAGGTTTGAGCGCGGTGTTCAGGACAAGGCGGTTGTGCGGATTCTGAAGAAAGGCGTTCAAGTAGAAGTCAATGGCATCCAAATTTGAGATGACGAAGTTTGACGGGACCGGGAATTTTGGGTTGTGGCAGACGAGAGTGAAGGATCTGTTGGCGCAACAGGGGATCTTCAAAACTCTCAGCGACCAGAAGCCGGCAAAGGTGGATGATGATAAGTGGGAGGAGATGAAGGCACAGGCATGTGCTATTATCAGGTTTTGCGTCTCTGATCAGATCATGTACCACGTCATGGAAGAAACTTCGCCAAAGAAAATTTGGGATAACTTGGCCAGTCAGTTTATGTCCAAGACGTTGACCCAGAAATTGTACTTGAAGCAGAAGCTTTTCGGCTTGAAGATGCAGGAGGGGTTAGATCTTGCTGAGCACATCAATGTTTTCAAGCAATTAATCGCTGATCTCGTGAAGGTGGAGGTGACAATTGAGAATGAAGACCAGGCAATTATTCTTCTGTGTTCTTTGCCAAGTTCTTATGAGCATTTGGTTACTACACTGACATATGGCAAGGAAGACATCAAGGTGGAAGACATTGTTGCGGCGTTGCTTGCTCATGATCAAAGGAGGAAGAACAATGCAACTGGGGAGCTTTCAGGTGATGCTTTGCATATCAGGAGTGACCATGGCTCGGATGAGAAGAAGAGCAAGAAAAAGAAGAAGGGGCCGGTGTGTTACAAGTGCTCTAATCATGGACATATAAAGAGAGATTGTCCATTACTGAAGAAGGGTGGAGGAACCGCAAGTGCTATGGTTGCCAATAAGAAGGATGACTCGGATAGCGACGGAGATCTTCTCACAGTTTCAACTGAAAAGTCTTGTGAAGCTTGGTTGTTGGATTCAGCTAGCTCGTACCATGCAACACCAAATAAAGAGTGGTTCTTGTCATACACTGAAAAGGACAACGGTGGTTTTGCTTACTTGGGCGATGGCTTGTGTTATCAAGTCATTGGAGTAGGCAACATCAAGTTCAAGATGTGTGATGGACAAGAGGTGATACTCAAAGGTGTGAGGCATGTGCCGGGGCTAACAAGGAATCTAATTTCTCTTGGGCTATTGCATGAAGAAGGTTGGTTGTATCAGACTGCGCCTGATAAGACCTTGAGAGTCATGCATGGAGGAGGGAGCACCCCCTCATTGAGCTAGCTTTTTGGGGGGAGATGGCCCAACAGACCTTGGCCCGCTGCTCGGGTTGGGTCTGACCTGGGATCCGGACGCGCTAGGTGTGGCGGTCCGGCTAACAAGTGGTATCAGAGCCCAGGTGTGGCCCAGGGGGGGCCCAGGTGTGGCCCAGGTAGCCCAGATGGTTCCTAGATAATCTCGGCCCAATGTGTGAGGGGGAGATTGTTGGAATAGTCCCACATTGGTTGTGGGGATGGCTTGAGCATGATTTATAAGGGTGAGGGAGCACCCCCTCATTGAGCTAGCTTTTTGGGGGGAGATGGCCCAACAGACCTTGGCCCGCTGCTCGGGTTGGGCCTGACCTAGGATCCGGACGCGCTAGGTGTGGCGGTCCGGCTAACATGCAAGATAAAAGCATCTGTAACTTTCACAGCATAAACTGCCTGTGATATTTAAGCTGTCAGTAATCACACTGTTTTCGGTACACACATGAGGAAATGCATCGGCAAGGATGTTCCAGATCACATTTTCGGTGCATGGAGGTGTAGTGAGTGAGAGATCCAACATATCTGAAATACTTATGTGCACCCTGCCTCAGTTCTCTCATATCCACCGGTCCAACAGGGAGAGGATCACCTTTCTCAGCTTTGCAGCCCTCCGCATATAATTCAGCCAATTTATCCTTTGTGTGTCACAAACAAGGCAGATACTTGAATTCATGTTGGCCAAGCATGTAACAGCACCAGCAATGTCCTAATGATCTGGTTCAAATCCAATACATGTTAGTGACAGACCAAATTACAAGCTGTGAAAAGGTCATTCAGTTCATGAACAGGTCAAATGTTTCCTGGCTTTTCAGAGAAGACTGAAGCCTGTTTATTAAACATCTAATCAGGACTCCAACTAAATTGACTAGTGCAAAAGACTAGTATCCTATTCCATAACTGTAGCATCATATTGATGTCAGGTAGCCATAGTCCAGATCCTTACTTTCTTGCGATTAAAATTGCAACACAATTGGCACAACAGCACCACCTGATTTCCCTGAAAAAAAACAGTAGTACCACCTGATGGAGTTAAATCTAAGCTCCTACTAAGGTTAAATGAATCGTATTCTCAATTTGACTGCAGTGGAAGATCCCACTATGCAATGTCCTACAATGCAGTGATGATTATAGCCAGTCCATTGTCCTATCACAACAATTTACCTGGAAAAGGAAAGGGGTTTCCCATATCGATAATGGATTGCCACAACAGTAATGTTGCCATTATCAGCGTAGTGAACCATGTGGAGCTCCACCGCAAATCTATTAGGGTAAGAGCAGTGCATACAATTAGTAAAGCAGACATCCAATGCTTGGCAACACACCAGGGTGTACATGGGAACCTTTGGCCATTGATTATGTGATCTGAGGGAGAGTGCCAATGCAATTGCTGAAGTTTATACTTCTTCCCGCCCACCTTCACAGTCCCAGCAATGTCATTGTAACGCAGCAACATCAATCAATTAACTGTGGCGACCGTATAATTAGCCAAGGGTAATTAACCTCTAATTGGGTATTACCTTAAGTTAATCATGCGAATCTCGATATAGTAGCTAACAAGGTACCGGGTAGTCCAGTACTTTGTCAGGTACCATACCATGTTCAGAATATTGCAGCAGAACAATAATTAGAGACTGAACTGAAATATATTACATTCTAGCCACGCATGGCTTACATAATCCAACTTAACTAGACATTAGTTCCAGATACAACAAAATTTATATTACAACGGTCTCATCCCATGACAACCGTCCCAAAAGTAATCCTTTCTACCCGATCATCTAGTACTCTTGATTGTAGTGGTAGTAATAGGCATCTTCCTGAAGCTCCTGGTCCTGAGCGTCACCTTCAACCCACTCCTCAACGGTGGATCCATCAAGCTTGCCGTCTAAGCAAGGGGGGAATTATACAAGAGTGAGTACAACGTACTCAGCAAGCACTAATAGCAACATAATGACATGAATTTTCCTCTCTTTTTCCACAAAGCTTTCTCTTTTTCCCTCAAATTCTGGTCTTTAAAGAAATTAGGTTTTCTTTAAAGGTTGGTCACTTTTATTTTAAAATTGACTACTAACACTTGTATATGAGACAGACTGATCTTCCGTAGCCTCCAATCCAGGAGACAGGCATGAATTCATGATTTTAACCCTGCGCAGGTTTGTACCAAGTGACCCTCCTCAGAGAGGAAAAATGTTTATCACTAATCCAGAAATAGATCTTCAGCCCTGTTACCCGAATCGAGAACTCCTTCTCTAGGCAGTCCCTCGACTCGCGACTAATAGTTGTACTCAGACAATCAATCGTCGGCAGTAACTCTACCCATGGCTTCAAATATACTGCCATTTCGTTGGAACCTGTACCCCCACGGGTCTCCCGGCATATCCCAGGGGTACGCCCTATAGAACTTACCCAATGTGGAGATCTAAATCCTTCATAGGACAATCTCTTCTGACCGTTTCCACACACTATGGTTGATATTGTCATTACGGCTCAATGCCCAAGTGTAGTTTGTAAAATCCTTATATTTTATCATATGTAGAGGGCCCCACCGGCATGACAATCCTTCTCATCGGCGCCCTCTACCCACCATAATAATTATACGGCCACAGACTCTTCCGCGAACAAGTCAAAACCAATTCTTTTTCTTGTCACATGACACTAAACCAATTCATTTTCTCAAACACAGTTTCAACCGCATCCAATTTAAGGTTTTAATCTAACATAAGTTTTTCATGCATGGATGATACACACAGTATACAGAAATCAATTTAAAAGACTTTAAACAAACATGAATCAAAGGGCTCTTGCCTGGAGTAGAACTGAAATGTTCGGCCTCGCTCGAACTGCTGGGGGGAAGGTCTGGCTGGTTCGACTCAAGACCTGACAATAATAAGGAATTACTACGACCAATCAACCCAACAAGCTACGGAAACCAGATCTCTACGAACAACGTCAATCTAACGAAACCCAGTAACTAACCCACATTTCCAATATTTAGCAGCAATCCAAATTAATAATTACAACTAGCACATTTATTATACTTAACCAATTTTCTACCTATTCGACCGCTGCTTTTAGAATTTAAAATAGAAAGCTTTTTCCTACGGTTCATAATACCATGATTTAATCTACGAGTAACGTACGAAAATAGCCAGATTCCTAATTTTCCCTTTTTCTTCCCTCTTCTTTCTTTTCTCTTCTTTTCTTTTCTCTTCTTTCTTTTTCTCCTCTTCTTTCTTTCTTTCTTTCTTTTTTCTTCTCCCTCATTCTTTTCTGTTGGCCGAAGCCCTCTCGGCTTCTCCTCCCTCGATCTCCCCCCCCCGCTCGAGCCACTGGCTCGCCTCCCTCCTAGCGACTCGACTCCCTCGGCTCTCTCTCCGCCTCCCTCTCTGGCGACCTGACGCCACCTCCCACCTGGTGACGCCCCGGCCTCCCCAGCGCCTCGACTGCCGCCGCTCACGCCTGGACACTCGGTTCCCTCTACTCCCTTCTCTAATCCCCTCCTCTCTGCCTCTACTCTCCTCTACTCTCCCCTGCCTCTCTGGGACGAACCCAAGCTCGGCCTTCTCCCTCCCCTACTAGCCGATTCGCTCTAATGACAGATAAGAACAGATGCTACCGATATATGTTTTTTGCGTTCTTCTAGTTGGTTTTCGCATTTCTACTCTTTGATTTCAGTTTTGATTGCAAGTCTGGGGGGTCAATGATGTAGAACTCTAGCGGGACGGCTAGGTACAGATCTATGCAACCCTAGAGTCCAAAGCTGAGACTACTAGGAAGTAGCACTACAACTGCTACTAGCAACGGTTGTGCACCTGGCGAATCGGGGGTTCGGTTGGAGATGGAGAGGAAGAAGAGGTTGCCGTCTCTGATCTTGTGGCTTCTCCTTGTTCTGGTTCGGCTTCACTTCTGGCTCCTGGTCGTCCTCATTGCTGCGGTTTGGATCCTTCTTACTTCTAGCTTCTCCTCTCCAGGTTCTTGGGGATCTCCTTGTTCCGGTTCTTCTTGAGCCTTTCCTTCGGTTTTGCTTTCGGTGGTTTGCTTTCTGTGAGGTTCTTGGTTGGAGATGAAAGAACAAGAATGGAGAGGTTGTTTGCTCTCTCTCGGTAAAGAAATGGGAGTTGGTGCCTTGCTCCTTGCGACTGATAGGTAGGAATGGGGGGCATGGCCCTGGGTCGTGCGACGTGCTGAAAGGCTGAGGGAAAGGATGGATCTCCTGTGCTGGGTTTGACCGGTTAACAGTGGGAAGACTGGTTGTTACTTGGTCAATTTTACGGAGTTACCAAGTTACTCTTTTTGGCTCCTTTTACCGGATTACTAAATGTTATACTAATACGGATACCCGCAATCCGACAGGTAAGTAGGATTGCCGAATGACGATACCGATCTAGCGAGAGGTGACGACCCGGTCCCAACGGGTCTGGTATCTCGGTGATCAATACCACGCCTGCGGGTCTGACGGCAATCCCCTTTCTCGTCTATTCGTTCTATTCGCAATTTAAAATTTTCACAATTAGTTTACGTTAACTACTGCTCTAATTACTCATTACTACTGTTATTTACTAGTTGATTTTCTAGGGTATTACATTACCCCAGATGAATTTATATTTACGTACCCGCTACCTGGGATTTGGAGATGACATACAAAGTAGAATGAAGCATATTTCCATTTTTTTTAATATAGAATAGAGGACAGGAGGAGATCAAATCCTATGCACTACCCAAGTAGAGAACAAGAAATGTGATGCAAAAGGAATAGCAGTATAGCAAGAATGGATAAAGTCATGGACATCATAATAAAATAAGGATATGCTCCTTAGTCTCTACTATATAAAGTGAGAGTTTCTTCCCACGTCATATTAATTGCCCTGCTTAATTGCCCTACTTAATTGCCCTACGCAAGAAACAAAGCGTTGCTTTAATTAGCCAGCTTTTGTAAGAAACGAAGCGTTAAAGATAGATGTTTGATCTTACTATATAAAGTGAGAGTTTCTTCCCACGTCACATTAATTGCCCTGCTTAATTGCCCTGCTTAATTGCCCTACTTAATTGCCCTGCTTAATTGCCCTACGCAAGAAACGAAGCGTTGCTTTAATTAGCCAGCTTTTGTAAGAAACGAAGCGTTAAAGATAGATGTTTGATCTTATGAAATAGTTTTTTTATTTTTTAATCTTTATTTTTCATTATCAATTTTGTTTTTCGTAGCAACGCACGGGCATATAACTAGTAAGAATTGAGTCAGAGCTTATCATCCTTGCCTTTATACATTATTTCTTTGTTAACACAAATAACTATCTGGATTAGGACAAACCGCAATATTGAATACATTATCAACAATGGTAGCATTTGCAGTAGTATAATCCCTTTCAAGGGGCTCTAATTTTGGGTTGTAGACTGCATCGTCTTTCACAATGTTAATCGGAGACTGGTTGATTCCTTTTGAGCAAAGTGTAAAATTAGGACTTAAGCTCCCACAATGCTTAGGACCAGTACTCCCACAGTATCCAAATCTCACACCATCTGCTTCAAGTCAAGAAAGTGTAGATCATATTGTCGTGACCCGAATGTGCAAATCTGAACCCTCTGTGTATTCTGCACTAGTGCAGGATCACCCTAGTGCACACAGTCTCAACATAGATGAAATATCACAATCATACACAGTGAAAATAATATAAAGTACTTCATCTATTGAATATAACATGTTAAACGACCTTATGATCAATTTGTAATAGTATACCACATAGGGCATATACTAAGAAATAAAAGAAACTGCTGCGGAATAGATTACTCATAGTAACCCATCAATCTACCATATGCACCTGACAAGGCTCGCACCTTAATTAACCATTTCCTCGTGGAACTCCTGAAATTATTTGGAGCTTTTGAGAGATTTCTTGGTTTTTGGAGCGTTTGCGAAAAAATTATTCTTTCTTATGTTAAGCTCTGGAAATCTTTTTCATATACTTGTTCATGAGCCTTCTTTCTCTTTTAAAAAGACCAAGTATGAATTTTCTTCCAAATTGCTTTCTTTCTTTTATTTTCAAACTCAAACTTATGCCTTTTTTGTGGATTTATCATTATACCCATCAAGGGGGAGATTGAAGGACCATGTGGAGGTCCATCCATGTTTGTGATGAGTATTTGACTTTATTTGAGCTTGGGCTGCTCTGGTTTCAATTTGGATTTGAACTGAATTCTCAATTTGAAGCAATTTGAGCTATTTTAGTAAAATGCAGCACTACCGATGTGGTTGGAGCGGCAGTGCCGGCCTCAATTGTGAGGCATCCTGATTTGAATGCAAATTTCCTCGGATGAATGATTATTGTGCATAACTTGTTGGGCAATGCTATGCGATGGATTTCCTTGTCTTTGATGATTGCAGGGCCTCAATTTATGGTCATGGAGAGGATAAGAATGGCCGGGACTAGGCGAGGGAACCTGGAGGTCCGGATGGCCTGGGATCACCAGAAGATGGCCGTAGATGAAGCCAGGGCAAGTCAAAAAGTCAAGGGAACATTGGAGAATCTAGCTTGACACTGCTCAGATCAAGGAGAACCGTTGGATCGGGGTTCTAGAGGATAGAGTAATGGTTAAGTCTAGTTTGCTTTCAGAAGAGTGCAAAACCCGCTATGTTATTAGGTTTTGGGTTAGCCCAATGGGTAAGTGTGTGGGATCAACTCCTGGTATTTGGAGGGTAGCTTAGGATAGAAGCAACTCATCCAAGGGTGGAGGATGACCCATAAATACTATAAATAGAGGGGTAGGGGTAGCCTCCCCACTTGAAGATTTTGTGTGCTCCTTTGAACATTGCCCATTTGTTGTAAGGCTTTGTAAACCTTCCCTTCAGAAATACAAAGAATTTCTTTACTTTACTTGTGAATTTAAATTCCGCATTTACATTATATCTTTACTTTACGCAAATTAAATTCAGTATTTACTTTCAAGCATTTAAATTCCGCACATTTGCCTCCCCTCCTTCTAAATGCTTGTGGTTCTTGAACCAGGGATGAATGATTGATGGATGAATCTTCTTAGATCATATCCCAATCATCTAGGCTTCACCTCTTCTATGTTCAATCTTTGAGAAATATTGAAGGTTGTGTTCTTTAAGTTTCTTTCTTGATTTCCTACTTAAGTCTGTTCTCTCTGTGCAGCAGTCCTTGTTTATTTTATAGAAAATCATATGATATGATATAGGGGTGATTCTTGTTGGAAAAGTTGCGTGATTTTCATACCTATCATCCCTCTAGGGAAGTTCATATGAGGTATTTTTTTGGAGCCATAAGGTTTTTACCGACCCCAAATATTCTATCTGAGTTCTTTGTGTGGTAGAACTTTTTATTTTCATCATAATTTTATTATGCTTGATGTAGATATGATTTTTGGTGCGGAGCTTCGTGGCTCCATTATCTCATTAGATAAAAAAATTGAAAATTCAAATGAGTCACAGATTTGGAGAAACCACCTTTTGACTGAGTTTCTTTTGTGCTGGAAATTCACTTTTACTTTTCAGAAGCAGTAGATCTTGTCTTATTTATCCCTCTTTTTATAAATGTGATTTTGAATTGATTTATTTTTTGGACTCTCAACAACCAGTAGAACCAGAGAAAAAAAATCCCCATGATCATATGAGCCACGATTTTTTATTCATGGCAATTTTACTAGGGGATGATGTGCTGCTCTCTTTAAGATGATCCATTGTTGCTCTTGATTCTTGAGAGTTCCTTATTTGGTTTGATTATTTAACTTAGTTCTTGGGGCTTGTTATTGGAGAAAGCATCAATCTTATCCAAGAGATGGGAATTTTGAAATTGGGATCATTCACCCCCCCCTCTAATCGCCATCTCGATCTTTCACAATGTGTTCCTAAAATGGTGTGCCATGTGTTGCTGCACGATGATGTTGATATGTAGAGGTATGCGTTGTTCTACATGGATGTTGAATTATTGTTGACATGTGTTGCACAATAATCAACTAGGGTGAGAAATGATTTAGACTAGGGCAAATGGCAAGAGTGTGTGTCATGATGGACCTGTGTGGCAATTGGTTAATGAGTGTTGTGAGGGTTGTGTGCCAAATGTTGAGAGTTGGAAGTCTTGCATTGGTCAACTAAGGACTTAACCTTGCAAGCTTTTGAACTGGGCTAAATATACAACCACATGTTTAGATTTTGAACTGGATTAATTTGTGATATCTAGATTTTGGTGTTGTCATGTTGTGTGGGTTTCGGGTGTACGAGTAGACTCACATGGCGCAAGAGGGGGAGCCCTGAGTATGGTAACCAGTCCCTTTAGTATTGAAACCTCAGCGGATAATACTAGGTTTGGACGGAGCATTACAAAGGCTTTGTTATAGTTATTCGTCTTTGTGGTGAGTTGATATATCTTGTGGGTAAAGTATATAACCTCTGCAGAGTGTCAAACCTATTCGAATAGCCGTGTTCGTGGAATTGGATAATGCTCGGGAATTACAGTCAAAGGTTAGATTTTGAAAAATAAACTTGGAAATAGGAGGCTATGTGCCACTAGAAGAAAGTAATTTGGTTAGGTTGTGTGCCAGAGGATCTTGAAAAATAAATGAGAAAGTTATTTAGTAATGATATTTGATTTATAATCATTTCAATATAATTATGTTAATTCTTTAAAGTGTTGCATCATGCAAAATAACCACTTAAGCCATTCATTTGGATTAAGTCATGCATGTAGATAACAGAATGCAACAATTGGATTAAGTCATGCATGTAGATAACAGAATTGCATTCTGTGCATGACTATAATTATGTTAATTCTTTAAAGTGTTGCATTATGCAAAATAACCACTTAAGCCATTCATTTGGATTAAGCCATGCATGTAGATAATAGACTTGCATTCTGTGCATGACTTGTTGAGTGCTTTATGTACTCACCCCTTGCAACAATTCAAACACCAGTTAAGGAGGAGTCTACACCAGCCCTTAAGGAGGAGTTTCGAGAGGAGTCGAATTAGGGTGCAAGCCTTGCCAGTTGCCTATGTGTCGGGACCCGAATTTGCAAATCCGGACCCTCTGTGTATTCAGCACTAGTCCAGGATCACGCTAGTGCA
The DNA here is from genome assembly GCA_036346355.1 of Rhipidocladum racemiflorum. NCBI lineage: Eukaryota > Viridiplantae > Streptophyta > Magnoliopsida > Poales > Poaceae > Rhipidocladum > Rhipidocladum racemiflorum. Next base: position 32,899,940 of record CM070571.1, read on the forward strand.
CACAGTCTCAACATAGATGAATATCACAATCATACGCAGCGGAAAAGAGAAATAACACAAATATAGAATATAAACTATTGAACGACCTTAAGGTCAACCCTACATTTGTGAGGCCTTGACGGCTTCAACTCCAAATAAGCAGCAGCGGAACGAAGAACATCGGTGAATCCCATCAATACGTCACAGGCAACTGACAGGGTTTGACTCCTAGATAATCGCCTTCTCACGGAACTTCTTCTTCTTCGACGATGTAGACTTTTGCTCACCGGTGATTGTTTGTTTGCAAGGGGTGAGTACATAAAGCACTCAGCAAGTCATGCACAGAATGCAAGTCTAATAACTATATGCATGGCTTATTCCAAGTGACAGGCTGGATGGTTATTTTGCAGAAAAGCAACAATCATAAATAAACATAATAGATTGTAAAGCAGTAAAACAAATAATGACAGTAATAGATTTCACAATTATTCCAGAAGTAAACCATTCCACATCCTTAAACAATTATCACTTTTCCACAGGCAAACTGCCTCCTAGCCCAAGTTCATTTTCATGAAAAGCTAACCCTTGACTGTAATCCCCGAGCATTGTCCAGTACCGCGGACACGGCTATTAGTTATTCAAGAACATATCTTTTCGAGCAGACGCGAATAGATTTTACACTCTGCAGAGGTTATACACTTTACCCACAAGATACAATCAACTCATCACGTCAGCCGTGAATCGCCATACAAGAGTATGCGAATGAGTGATCATAACAAAGTCTTTTGGAAGCCTCTAACTACACAAGTGGACCTCTCCGGTTTATGCCCTACACCATCCCTTCCCTTAGCTAAGGCGAAGTATGGGACCGACATACCGTTGGATGGGTACCATGCCGTAGCCCTGGTACGCTCCCCCTTCAATCTACACAAACGGTGTAGTTGACACCCCGAGGTACCACAAGTAAGTTATTAGTAACTTAATCAACTAGGTCCGTCCCATTACAGACATGTGGTTGTACGATTGACTCAGTTCAAAGGGTTGCAAGGTTAAGTCCTTAGAGTGACTAGGGCAAGACTACCCAAGGCACCAAAACGATTTCCCCGGTGCCAACCATGGCCCACCAGCTCATTCTTGCCACTTGCCCCAGTCTAAATCATTTTATCACCCCAGTTGATTATTGCGCAACACAATGCCAACAACAACTCAACATCCTTGAAGAAGCACTAAGGCCTCCGCATATCAACATCATCGTGTTGGCAACACGTCACACCATTTCAAAATACATTGCATATTCCATTAATCTATATTGACATTTGTAATTCCAAAATGATGGCACTGACTCGTTGCAGGTCTAAGCAGACTAATACGTTCTATCTAACCCATGTTGGCAATTTATTAGCTACCAACTATTAATCAACAAACCTAGGGTGACAAATGAATCATGGCGTACAACTATTATAGACAAGGTGGCAATAACAAGTAGGTTAAGCATCTAATCCCAAATTAATTGAAATCAGTTTAACTTAAACTAGCATGCAATAATTTGAAACAACATAAGTTTCGAAAATGGGATCAACATGGTCAAAGCACAACTTGCCTGGCCCTTGCAAACTTTACTGTCTTTTACTCTTTATCCTTGATCCTTGATCCTCGAGCTTCAACTTCCACTTTCTCGATCCTCAGCTCGTTCGAACGACTTCCGGACGACACGTCTAACGATTAAAGAAGAAGCAAATACAACACATTCAAATGACAAATCAAGTAAAACTCCAAATAAGAACAAACAGCATTGGGCTGCTTGGTGGGATAAAATTAGGAACCTGAAAGGATTGGATCGAAGATTGAACAAGAGGGGACGGGCTTTCGGAAGAACACCGAAAAGAGAAAGATTAATAACTGGGAAAGAAAGAATAATATTCCGAAGAATATTTCTTCCGAAGTTATTATCTTGATTGGACAAATGATGACATATGGGCTCTTGATCTACAGATCGGGTCCATAAGGATATGTTAGTTCACAGTGAACTAAACTGATTCTCGAAGTTGACTTTTGTTGACCGAACGGACACAGTCAAACAAAAGAGAGACGGATAGATCAGGCACAGGGGTATGACAGATGGCCAATGGTCTATCGACCAAGTCCACGAAGGAATTCTCGATTAATGGCAAATTAGGTTTTCAGGGATAAGACAAGACAAGTGTCTTACCACGATTGAAACAACGGAAAAGATTGCAAAGATAACAACGCGGCTCACGATAAACTTAGTTCATCGAACCGGTCTTAGGTTAGAGTTTTGATTCGGCTTTGAAGATGATATGACGATGAGGCTAGGCTCACATCATGATGATTGTAACATCTCAAAATTTGCCTCTAATATATTTAGTGTGTTTCTGGGTTTATTTGAATTTTTTTTTGAAATTATTTAAAATCCTCGCGGTTAATTCGGATTCAAGTCTATTGAAATAATCACGTTAAATAAAGATCCTACCTTTTCGCATATGCATAGAATTTAAAATTTTGTTTAAAATAAAGATAATTGGTAGACGAGAGTGTTCACTTCAAATATTTTCGAAAAATATGTTATATAACGTACGTCGTTGATTTTATAAAAATTGGTACAGGTGTTTGATTCACTGAAAGATTTTTAACGAAAAATCTATGCGTCGAAAAATCGCGAAACCAACTTTGTTAAGTTCCAAATAGTTCCTAGTATTTTACAGGAATCTTTCAGAGTGTTAGAACCTCTCTGTTTTTTTTTCGCAGCACGTTTTGGAACTTATAAGATGTATATGCGTATACATGCACCTATAGGCTTGAACTATGGACGATTGATTTTTTTTCCCAGCATACGTGTATGCATGTATGCTTGAGTCTGGACGACTTCACTTCCAAATTGTTATCCTCTTTCCTTGCCATGCACTTACTAGCGACTCACGAAGCCATGCATTCCTTCTAGCCGTGCATGCATGAGTTTGCATTCTCATTGAAAGCTACAAGGAGAGCATTGAAAGATACGTGAGTTTCTTTCCCGACCATGAACGCATGGAGCATTATGAGCAATTCTCACACATGAAGCGTTACTGGTCATTCATGTTTGACGTTTCCATTTCCATTTGCATGCATGGGGGGTCCTATTTGGAAGTTTTAATTGCTTGCGCCGTTCCCATTTTCACTGGTAACGCCTGCGTGCCTTTTCTTTTCTAGCATGCATGTATGCTCCATCTCTCCACACGCATATGCATTCTCCGGTAGGTTCTCCACTTCACATGCGAAACGATTCAATCTTCCACCGATCCCATTTACTAGCAACACACGCATAAGCTTTTTCCTCTCCGGTCGTTTCCTTTTTCTAGCTTTGCCGAGTAAATCATCCCGCTGCTCCATTTCATCTCTAGCCACACTATTTCCGTTGTCTTATCGCCGCGTCGCCGTTGGGCGTCGGCCGCCGCCGCAAATCTCGTCGCCGTTGTCATTTGGCGCCGTCATTGTCGCTTCCGCCATCGTCTCGTCGTGGCGCCGTGTCACATACCGTCGTCGCCGTCGCCTTCCCCTGCGTCGCCGCCGTCTTTGCTACTGCCGATCGATATTTCTTTTCTCTCGCGTGCGCGCTCTGTTTTTATTTTATCTCGTTTATATATTCGCGTAGATATATAAAGGAGGTAAGCATGTGTATGGTTTCTCTATATGCACATTAGCGCGTATGGGTACTGGTCGGCAGATGTATATATAAATATATATATATATATATATATATATATATATATATGCCTACCTACGGTTATATTCGATGATCTGTATGTATATATTCGACCGATTCGCTAGTATAACTTTTCAGGCGCTTGTTTACGATTATATTAGAACGCATGCGTGAGTATTTATGTTAGACATGTATGCGCCTGCATCTGTGAAACCGGATGCTTGTCTGTGTATATAAATATTTTAGCATGAACAGTACCTTGATTATACATGCATTCGGCCATATACATATCTACATTCTTGTGTATATATACTCATAGTGTTTTTCATAAAACTTTCGTTCTGGAAGCATGCACAAGAAGTATACATGTATACGACATGAATAGTGCCATGCCAGAAGACTAGAAGTGAGTTGTACGTGTTAATTTCCGGAAATTGTGAAATTTGTCTTTTTCGCTACAAATTCATTCTAAGTCCGAATCACTTGCAACAAATTTTGTTAATTAGTAGAAATTAATACCTTTCTACAATAATTTTACTGAAATTTATAAATAAATTTATACTATTGAATTAATTGCGGAAAGTCCAAACTTACGAATTTTGTATCTCTTAAACTACACGTCCAAAAATGACCAAATAAATTTTATAAATCTTAGAAAATGCCAAACTAATTGTCTGGAAGTTTTCATGAAATTAAAACCTAGTTTGTTTTGTAGCATTTTCTGAATGTGTGTTGTATGTTGATTTGCGTGTTTATTTGGTTCTTTAACTGTTGTGCGTAGACATCGAACTGTATGAGGGAGTTGATTTCGAGGAACAAGCTCAAGATCAAGATCTAGACCAAAACCAGCTGATCTTTGAAGGCAAGTTGTGCTTTGACCATATTTCTCCTAGCTTTTGAAAAAATATTTTGTTTAAGTTATGCATGTTATGTTGATTAAAATAAATAGTTTAATTTGGGATAACTAGTTAATCAACCTAATTATTAATTCCATCCTTGTTAATAACATTTGTATGCCATATATTCCATTGTCACCTTAAGTTGGGATTAAAATAGTTGGATGATATGATTGTGCCAACACGGGAGGCTAGACCGTGAATAGTTGCTTAGCCATGCTTACGTGAAATGTGTTTCAAATGGCAAAATAATATTGACTAATGTATATGAAATGAATTTTGGAGTTAGTGTAATCTTGCCACGTGATGATGTGAAGTGTAGGTACCCTTGTGGTTCTACATGGTAATTGATGTTATTGTTGGCATGCGTTGCACAATAATCAAGCTGGGGTGATAAATAAATTTAGACCAGGGCAAGTGGCAAGAATGATAGGGTGGGCCATGATTGGCACCGGAAAGTCGTTTTGGTTCTTCGGGTAGTTTTGCCCTGATCACCCTAAGGACTTAACCTTGCAAGCCTTTGAACTGGGTCAATCATGCAACCACATGTCTATAATGGGGCGGACCTAGTTGAGTAGGTTGCTAATAACTTGCATTTGGTACCTTAGGGTGTCAACTATACCTTTTGTGTAGTTGAACGGGGGAGCGTACCGGTGCTACGGCTAGGTACCCTATCCAACGGTTGGCTGACCTATACTTCGCCTGTACTAAGGGAAGGGATAGTGTGCAACAACCGGAGAGGTCCACTTGTATAGTTAGAGGCTTCTGAAAGGCTTTGTTATGATCACTCATTCGCATACTCTTGTATGGCGATTCACGGCAGACGTGGTGAGTTGACTGTATCATGTGGGTAAAGTGCATAACCTCTGCAGAGTGTGTCAAAACTATTCGAATAGCCGAGTCCACGGTACTGGACAACGCTCGGGGATTACAGTCAAGGGTTAGATTTTCTAAAACAAAAATGTGGGAATGGGTGGCCGAGTGCCAGAGATAACTGCTGAAGTAAATTAGAGCTTTGAGCCGAATTGTTTAAAAAGATATTGATAACTTATTATATAATATGGTTTTACCGCTTTTGAATCTATTAAGGTTATTTAATTAAAGCAAAATGCTGTTTGAGGCAAAACAACCACTTAAGCCATTCCTTTGGAAGAAGCCCTGCATATAGTAATAGGATTGCACCTCTGTGCATAACTTGCTGAGTATGTTGTATACTCACCCTTGCTTCCAACAAAATCATCAGCTGAGGAGAAGACCACAACTTCAAAGGAGGAGAAGGTCCATGAGGAGGCAGTTATCTAGGAGTTGAACCTTGTCAGTTGCCTGTGGCATACTGATGGGTGTCACCGACGTTCTTTGTTCCGCTGCTGATTATTCACTTTTGTTATTGTAAGCCCTGTGTGGCAGACTTTTTGTAAGTTGACCTTAAGGTCTTGTAACCAGTTTATTTAATGTTTGAAGTACTTTATTATTAATTCCGCTGTGTATGATTGTGGTACTTCATCCATGTTTAACTGTGTGTACTAGCGTGATCCTGGACTAGTACAGAATACACAGAGGGTCCGGATTTGCAGATTCGGGTCCCGACAATGATAGAACAGGTGAACGCATCGCACTAGGGTTTGTGCAAGAATGCACGCATGCAATGACAACGAGGCGAAGAGAGCCAAGCGTTAACGATGAATCGTTAACGATGGAACGTTAACGGCGAAACGTTAACGGTGGAATGTTAACGACGGAGCGTTAACGACAGAGCGTTAACGGTGAAACGTTAAAGGCAAAACGTTAACAGAGGAACGTTAACGCATGCAGCGCACCCGAGGAACGCGTGGGAAACGCGACTGAGGAGCGCATCGCAGCAGCGTGCGGTGAAACGTGCGCAAAACGTTAACGGAGGAACGCATCGACGTAAACGGCGGAGCGTTAACGACGGAGCGTTAACGGCGGAGCGTTAACGACGGAGCGTTAACGGTGAAACGTTAACGGCAAAACGTTAACGGAGGAACGTTAACGGCGGAGGTCAAACAATGATAGGATACTCATGAAGCGAAGTAGCGACCGTCAGTACAACGACATGGCCGCGGCAAACCGCTACCAAGGACGGCTAACCGGTGTGCGAACCGGCGGCACGGGCTAGGTTGAAAAATAACGATTTAAGGTCGGCACCGGGCTTCTCGGCAAACGGAGACCAAAAGAACCTTAAGGATGGATCAAAACAGTACAAGATGATCCTCCGGACACGACAACACGGCCGGAGTGAACCAAAATAGCCGGCGTCAAAAGAGCGGCGCAGCGGCAGAAAGCGGTGGCCTAAATATATAAAAAAATTCCGGAGGATGGGATAGCAAAGGGAGAATGTCTACTGCGTAGAACGCGGCGAGACGAACTCAACGGTATAGGCGGATTTTGCGGCGCCCTTCCGGATTAATTACAAACTGCCGATTAACAGGTTTCGGATCAAAATTTTTGGACGGCCATAACTTCTAGAATAATGATCGGAACTTAACGAAATTTGACCGAGAGCTAGATGGGACCAAGAGGCACACCGTGACGCAGGTGGCTCGAAGAAATACCTTCTGGAACAGCGGGGAACGCGCGATAAAGTTTGCCGCTGTCTGAAACGCAGTCTGTTCGTAGTCTTATTGGAGATATTATTTTTCTGCGCCAAATCCAGAGGGCAAAACTGTGAGTCAATATGTGCATCACGTAGAGGACATCCCCAGGAGTCTACACAAAAAATTTCACGGTCAAACTCGAAAAATTGAGGGAGTTATGGCCTCGGCAAGATTCGATATTGAAACGGCCGTAACTTTTGATCCCGTGGGCCAAATTGGCTGAATTTTGGACAGCAAGCAGATGGTACCTTGTGGCACACCATGGTGAAGACGGATCTCGAAAATAGTCGACGAGCTGCCCGGGACGTGGCTCCAAAGTTAGGCCGACGTTGGGCAACATCCGGGCTTCTCGCGGCGGTTTTGGAATTTTAGAAAATTGATCTGAGGTTTAGGGGACGTGTGGGAGGTCTACAAAGGTTAGGGGTGGCGGTTAGGTCAAGCAAAAAAAATTTGGACGCGTTTGGAGAAAAAAGGGCTTTGTAGGCATTTATACGAGCACCTTCCGTGCGTGGTTCGGACTGGGCTGACGTGGCGCGCTGTGGTGGCGACACGTGGCATTTTCGAATAAAAACGATTCCGAAAATTCAAATAAATCATTTGAGGCAATAAAATACTCGAAAAATTCTAGAAAAATTCTAGAAAATATTTTGAGATATTTTGAACTCAAATAAAATATTTGCAACAAAACTTTATATAAACTTTTCCAAATAATTAATTAATTTGCACGAAGAGGCTTAATTCAAATCAAATTCAAATAAATCAATAGAGGTAATAAAAATACCAGAAAAAATCTAGAAAATAATTTGAGACATTTTAAACTCAAATAAAATATTTTCAACAAAACTTTATATGAAATTTTCGAAATATTTAATTAATTTTCATAAAAGGGGCTTAATACAAATCCATTTCAATTAAATCTAATAAATAGCAAACGAGCTCCGAAAAATCTCAAAAATTACATAAGAATTTCTTGAAGCACAAGGAATCCAAATAAAATAAAATTTATTTTATTTGAGGTTTAGAATAATCAAATTAAATTGTTTTAGCTGTTAGAAAAATTCAAATCAAGCTTTATAAACGCGAGAAAATCAACGAAAATTTTTGGGAAGCTAAACTAAACAAAAAAAATTTGAAAACCCAAATTTTGGGATGTTACACTATGGCATATTGATGGGTTGCTACGAGTCTTCACTTCCGCTATAATTTTCTTATTATTGAGTCTTTGCCTTGCATGTCATACTACTGCAAGTTGACCATAAGGTTGACCAAATAGGTTATATTAATAGATGAAGTATTTATTTATTATTCCACTATGTACGATTATGATATTTCATCTATGTTGAGACTGTGTGCACTAGCGTGATCCTGAACTAGTGTTAAATACATAAAGGGTCTAGATTTGCACATTCAGGTCCTGACAGAGGTGGTATTAGAGCCATATTGACTGCAGGACTTGACGCTAGTTAGACTGGCCATTGGGAGGGATAAAACTATTTTCTAAAGTTAAAATTTACCAAGAAGATCAACGAATTCTTAACTTATCCCCTCTTTCTGGTTTCATACCTCTGCTGAAATTTTCTGTCGTTACATTGTTTTAAAATTTGCAATCTCACAAGAGCTATCTTTTGGCATATGAGGAAGATGCACACTTATGGAGAGCGTAACGGTGGATATGCCGCTGAGTTGTAGAGGATGCTTCAGGTGCTGGGAGGCTTCGATAGGCCGATTTACAGGGCCAACAGTTGGATCATAAATGGAAACGAACAAGGAATGATCTGCAAGGTCAACATCTATGCACGAGAAGATACGAAGGCCAGCCATCCAATCAACATAATAGTGAGGAGGTCAACTTTCAAGGCTGGTATCCAGTAGTCAACACGTCTTGCACTGCGCAGGATCGCTCACGACAACTCGGAGGAGTTAAGGCAGACTATGTTTCGTCTCCATCCATAGGAGGAGGTGCCACTAGTGCCAGGATCGATCTTGAGGGAGATGCCGCAGTTGTTCACCTAGCCAGGTTTGCTGCCACTTAGGAGGAGATCTTGGATAACACAGTTCAGGAGCTACATGAGACCTATGACGCTTTGGAGGCTGCTGAGTTGAGACTCCAGGAAATCAGAGTGTTAGCGTCACAGAGGATTGTTGATCTTGAGGAGGCCTTGTACGCTAGAGAGGAGGCGGCTAAGTTAGAGCTCGAGGACGAGGATCCCGAAGAGCCAGGGCCAAAGCCAAAGTACGAGCCAGAGCCAAATCCTGAGGAGGAGGCATCGTTGACCACCACCGCAGTTGAAGGCCATAGGGATCAGTTTGTACCAATGCCTGATTACCAGCCGATGTACGCCCCAGGAGAGCCGCAGCCGGGTTGGCTGATGAGTGATCAAGTCTAGTTTAGTAAATGAGACTCAAGTGTGTGAGTCGCATCTTTTGAGTTAGTAGAGTCGCCCTTTAGACGTTAGATTTTTTGTGCTTAGGTTAATAAGTGTCCTTTATGTTTTCTGAGTGTGCAGTATGAGTTGCATGGCTTCTAGGCATTGTAAGCAACCATACCAAGTTATTAATAAAGATTGAATAGATTTGGATTTTTAGTTACAACTGTTACCCGGCGTAAGTTTCTTCATTACTTGTCTATTCTTGTTCCCTCTTATCTCTAAACTTTGGAGTGTCCAACAGATGATTCAGACACGTGGAAACAATGGAGCTAGTGAAAGTGGTTCTCATCCCAGTGGAAATCCCAATGATGAGTCTTACCCTCAATCTGCACCCCAAGTGGACATACAGAATTTTGGAGCTTTCCTAACTACATAGACCCAGTTGATGCACACTATGATGCAGCAAGTGTCGCACCTCACTAACCAGGCAGCTACTAATCAAGCAAGTTTATGAGGACATGTCCACCTACTTTATTTGGGAATGCTAATCCTTTGCAGGCAAATGATTGGCTTATATCTATTGAGAGGAAGCTTCATATTGCCCAGTGTGCTAGAAATGAGAAGGTACTCTATGCTTCTTATCAACTTGAAGGAACTGCTACAGAATAGTGGAAGAACCATTGTGCTTCTCATGAAAACCCATAGGAGATCACCTAGGATGAGTTCACAGTTGTTTTTTGCCAGTACCATGTACCAAAAGGTATCATGGATTTGAAAAAAGAAGAAGAAGAGTTTAGAGCACTCAAGGAGGGAAGTCAGTCAGTGGCTGACTATTTGAATAAGTTCACTCAGCTTGCACGCTACACCCCTGAAGATGTGGCAACTGATAAAGCAAGGCAGTCTCATTTCATGAAGAGACTGAATTTTGGATTGCAAGTGGGTTTGATCACCCATACTTTTCCTTATTTTCAAGAATTGGTAAATAAGGCCTTGATTCTAGATGACAAGCACAAAGAATTGGATGATAACCGAAAGCGCAGAATGGCACAGCAAGAAGCTCGCTAAGGACCATAAAGAGTGAGGATTGCACATCACCAGTTTATTAAGTTTCAACCTAAGAATGATTTTAAGATGCTGTCAAATACATCGCGTCCATCTAGTCAGAGTTCACAGACACCTACTCAAGCTAATAACTAGACCAGAGGAAATCCACAGATGGCAAACAAGCGTTGTTATAACTACAATGAGCCATAACACTTTGCCAACAGCTGTCCTAAGAGAGGAGGTGTGACACCTGTTCATTTCAATCTTGGAACTACACCTATCAAGGTACTTGTATCAGGAGTGAACGTGGGACTGCTCAAGCTGGAACTACACCCCAAGCCACAGTGAGAGATCGTGTCAACCACATCACAACAAATGGAGCCCAAAAAACTTCGGACATCATACTGGGTAAGTTTTTGGTTAAGTCAGTACCCGCGGCAGTTTTGTTTGATTCTGAAGCTTCACATTCCTTTGTTTGTTGAGATTTTGTTGTTGGAAATGGGTTGAATATAGTGAATCTTAAACACATGTTATTAGCCCAATCCCCTGGATCAGAATTCCGATCTAATGTAGGATGTTCTGGGGTAAGCTTGCTTATTGATGGTGTGGAGTTTTTAGCGAACCTTATATTGTTGGATACCCAGACCTTAGATTTCATATTGGGAATGGATTGGTTGTCTAAACACAAGGTTGTTTTGGATTATGGTCAAAGAATTGTGTTCCCGTTGTTAGTGAATACCCAGATATTTTTTTAGAGGATTTGCCCGGTGTGCCACAAGACCGAGATATTGAGTTTGTTATTGAATTGGTACCTGGTATAGCCCCAATAGCTAAGAGATCTTATCGAATGCTTACTGATGAGTTGGTAGATATGAAGAAACAGATTGAAGAGTTATTGGAGAAAGGATTTGTGAGACCTAGTTTGTCTCCATGGAGAGCACATATTCTGTTTGTCAAAAAGAAAGACGAAAGTTTAAAGATGTGTATTGATTATCGTGCGCTTAATGAAGTGACGATAAATAAAAAGTATCCACTATCCAGGATCAATGATTTGTTTGATCAGTTAAGAGGAGCCAGGGTTTTCTCCAAGATAGATCTTTGATCGAGATATCATCAGTTGAAGATTCGCGCAGAGGATGTTCCAAAGACTGCGTTCTCAACAAGATATGAACATTTTGAGTTCACAGTTATGTTATTTGAACTGACAAATGCACCTGCATATTTCATAAATATGATGAATAAGATTTTCATGGAATACCTAGATAAGTTTGTTGTTGTGTTCATAGATAAAATTCTTGTCTACACTAAGACGAAGAAGAGCATGCAGAACATCTAAGGTTAGTTCTTGAGAAGTTACAACAACAGTAGCTATATGCTAGTTTTAGTAAGTGTGACTTTTGGAAGGAGAAGGTTGAATTTCTTGAACATGTAATGACTGCTAAGGGAGTCGTAGTAGACCCAAGTAAAGTGGAAGCAGTGTTATATTGGGAGCAACCAAAGTTTGTTACTCAGATTCGAGGTTTCCTTGGAATGGCGGGATATTTTTGTCGATTCATTGAAGAATTCTCAACAATTGCTAGATCACTTACATAATTGTTGAAAAAAGAGAAGAAGCTTGTATGGACGCCAGAGTGCGAAAAGAGTTTTCAAGAGTTAAAGAAGCGATTAACATCAGCATCGCTAGTGTTGCCAGATGTTCAGAAGAGCCACAATGTGAACATGTTGATTTAAGAAAGTCAAATGGAATTGTGTAAAGAGTTCCATAAGCTAAAGTTGGAAGTAATACGAAAAGGATTTTTAGCTACTTTAGAAGTGAAGCCAACTTTAGAGGATTAGATCAGAGAAGGTCAAAAAGATGATGCCAAGATTAAGAGAATTAAATCTAAAATGGATGAAGACAAGGCTAAAAATTTTAATCTGAATGATCAAGGTATTTTATGTATTAAAGGTCGTATCTATATATCTAACAGAAAAGAGTTAGTCTGTTTATTTTTTTCTTTTGATTCTAGATTCTGATCCCAAAAGCTGAATAAAAAACAAACAGACTGATTCTAGAATTCGATTCTCACAATCTAACCCACCATATAAACTAGAATCCACAATCCACTTTATATGTGCTTTTAGGTTCTAGCTTTTGGAGAATCAGCTTCACTATAACCACAATCCAGAATCAGTTTTTAGAGAATCCGCAAAAGCAAACAGGCCCTTAAAGTAGTTGATTTTTGAGGAAACTCGTGACTCCAATCTGTGTGCAGAGGGTAAGGTTTGGTCGGATGCTGGGGTGTTGAACCTGAGGCGCCTCATTGCCTAGTCGAATCCCCGAATAGTAGTTCATTGTTCTTCCTGAGAATTCTGTTTCTTTTTTTCTTTTTCTTTTTGTGTTCCTTCCTGAACTTGCAATGACGCACTAACTGCCTTGTGTCATTTGTAAGGTTTTATGTACCTACTCACCTTTTTTTCTTAATGTAATGATGCATAGTTCTCCTGCGTATTAGGAGGGGGGGGGGGAGTCATAAAGAGATCGGTCATTACTTTGAAGGAATAAAAAAAGAAGAAAATTACCTAATATGCACCTCCTCTGTTCAGGACGTGTCCTTGCACATGCAGCGCGGCAGCCTCATCATGGCTTCCCCGTTGCGTGGCAGGAGGTCAAGGCCACGGCCAGCTACCTCGCAGTCACAACACTATTTTCTTTGCTCTTGTTCCACCCATGACAGCTTGGTATCAGATTCCCGCTGCCATATCGGGTGAGCATGTTGACGATCCAGTCACCAAGCTCTTGGAGTCCATCATCAAGCAAATGGCGACGGACAAACAACAGTTGTATGAGAAGATCGATGGCCTAACCAATACGGTTCGGGACATCGACAATCAACAAAGCGCACATAACGTCGCCATTACCCACCTGGAGAATGGCATCGCTCGCGAGAAGACGGTGTCGGATGCTAACTTTGCTAAACTCCCGCCTCCAGGACGACGCAGGCCATCGTCGGCGAAATCGCCTCCAGGACGACGCGGGCCATCGTCGGCGAGTCCCCTCCGCATTTTCCAACCCTGAGCTAGGGTGATTTTGCCTCAGCAACAAGGGATCATCCGGCTCCTAGATTCCAGCCGACAGAGCAAGGGAGGGGGAGGGGACCTCCACATCCCTACAAGCTACACTTCCCCACGTACAATGGTCAGACGAATCCATTAGCCTGGCTCAATCGTTGCGAGCGCTTCTTCCGGGGTCAGCGCAAGCCAGGGAACGACAAAGTATGGTTGGCCTCCATCCATATGACCGACGCCGCTCAGCTCTGGTTCCACCGCCTTGAGCGCAACAAAAGAACTCTGTCGTGACACCACTTCACCGTCGTCAATGCTCGTTATGGTCCTTCGTTGCGTAACAACCCCCTGTAATTCAGAATGCAAACAAGCAAATAAGAGACTATATATGTTACTATCTTTAGCAGCACTAAGCCGTGTCTAAAGGAATATATTGCCTATAAGTGACAAGCTAAATCATTCAGCTGATAGAATATATCCTGTTTGCCCCCAATGCTGCATAAAGATCACAACTTCACAAGTTCTAGGGCCCAGAACTGGCATAACATAGACCAGGTGGCGAGCTGCTCCAGTCCGACGTGGCGCTCCAAGCACCTCTAATGCTCGAGGCTACCCTGAGCTTGGCCCAGATCATCGAGAGCCTCTCCCTGACTCCACCTCCCTCGCCTCCATCCCATCAGCCATGGCGCAGCGGATACGTGCCCGACGCCACTTCTGCCAGCGAGCTAGCTAGCTCGGCCAGGAGCACATCATCCGCACCCGCCGTTGCGTAGCTTCCACGGGCTCCGGCAGCACGGGCCCTCCTCCCCGCCGCCCCTTGGTCGCAAGCGGAGTTGGAGCGTCGCCGGGCCGAAGGACTCTTTCCACCATGATGAAAAATTCGTCCCCGATCACCAGTGCAAAAAACTCTTCGTCTTGAAGATCGATCCCTCCCCTCGCCCCCAAGGATGATCCGGATACGGATCTGTCCAGGATGTGTCCTTGCGTCTGCAGTGCGTCAGCCTCATCACGGCTTTTCCCGTCGCGCGGCAGGAGGTCAAGGCCACGGCCAGCCACCTCGCACCACTATTTTCTCAGCTCTTTCTCCACCCGTGACAAGAACAAAATCTGGATTGTAGAAACAATATACGCAACTTGGAGAGCTCCATTATGATAAGTAGTACTGTTCACGCTGCCCCCAATTAACTACCAGTTCAGTGGGTGAAAAAATTGCTCATCAACGTAAGAAAATATAATACATATATAGGAAGGGCAGGCGCAAAACTTTGCCAGACCTATGTTAACTGCAAAAGGCTTCTGGGTTTGTATTCAAAATTTTTTCTGATAAAAAATATACCTAAATTAAAATTTGTGACAAAGATCTTAATACAGGCCAGCCTTCTACTGCACTAACACTAACATACCACAAATTAAGAGACCAAAATTAAACCTGTAAGTTTTTAACCTTTAATTTTACAATCCTGTAATATATGTATGCGATACATTTCATATCTACATATATACAGCATAGCCAACATAAAAATTCTACATACGTACATCAGGGATAATGGACATTTGCATATACACTGAAACTATGACAACTTATTTGTTAATCTAGGATATCAGAAGGCTATATCAAGCTGCTCAACCTCCAATGCTATTTCATTACGCCTTGTGAATGGAAGTGTGAAAGGGGGATTATACTGCAGATTCAGCAAAAACCAGGATCAGGCAATGATCAATTTTTTGTCATCTAGGACACAAAAATATGCATCAGAATCGTGTTGAACAAGCTTTACCTGAGCAACTTCCACCACTGAATCATCTTTCACCCGGAATTGGGTGTCTTTCTGGAGAGCTTCCCGCAACCTGGATTCCCTCTGACTTATGTCATCATCTGTAACCAAACCTGTTTCAACATCAAAGAGAGTATAAAGATGACTGTGGTAGTGTGGTGGTTAAATATTGCAGCATGGATAGGAGTCCGTAAACATGCACAATGGCATATCCTTACTAAATTTGAGAATGAAAGGAAGTCTTCCGCTTTCAAACTTTGAAGAGTTTTCAATATCTCATATTAATTTAGTAGAAAGAGAGGGTGTAAACTTTTTAACTTCAGAGCATAAAATAATATCGAACTTTCTCTATTGAGAAAGAAAGTTAAAAGTATAATTTTAATAATATAGAATTGTCTGTGCCTTTACTATTTTGAACAAAAACAAACATGAATTCTAAAGAGTCCGGTAAGATGAAAGGGTAAGTAGGTGGACCTTGTTTTGATCTGACTACTTCAAAAAAATTGCTAGTTTTTATTTCTGGTATCATGGAAGCAAGCCCATATTAAATATCATGTTGGTGGTTAATATGAATTGGGGAAGCAGCATTACAACTCACATCATTCTTATTAGTCATAATATAAGGCACTCTGTGCATATTTCATCTGTTACATGAGTGAAAGATGAGAAAATTTTCATGGGAGAACATCACAAATGTGAAAGATGGTGCCAACAACCACTTGGTTGCTTCAGAATTTAAACAGATGCTCGATCAGATGATAAAAACTAAATACAGCCTTAAAAGTTCAAATGGGTATGCAAATACAGCAGAAAATAAAAATGGACCTGAAAAGGTTGCAACTGCGACAATTTTGCTGGGCACCTCCTTGATGGTCACAGAAGGGTCTTTCGGCAGGGGCAAGTCTGAACCATATTTTGATGGCATCACAAAAGACATCTTCCACTGATTTTTATCAGCTGACTGCAAGTGACAACACACAAATTCAAGGACAACTTCCACTGATTTTTATCAGCTGACTGCAAGTGACAACACACAAATTCAAGGACAAAACTTTTCAGTACTTTCTTTTTTTAGAACACTTTTTAGCACTTTCTGACCGGTAAGAACATAGTATCCTGAATCACCAAACAGAGACAATCAGATCAATGGCTTATGAGAAAGCCATACAGTGCCCACCTTCTTTGTTATCACCGGGGTGGTCATGTCCATCTTTTTCCCACTGGGCTCACCCTTCCGAGTAAAAACAGGGGTTGTCATTTCCATTTGCTCAGCAGTTGTGTTCTGAAGGCAAGCATACAAATCATAATAAGCATTATATAAACTAGCCATCAACCCGTGAGTCCGCACGGGCTAGATATTCCATAGAGCTTTTAATGTTAATGTTTTTTTGTAAGCGTAACTCTGAATTGCTATATAAATCTTAGCCGTATATTATATTGCTATAGAAAATCAGACGATCTAAATGTTTTCTTTTTTAGGATTAACGTGAGAATTTCTAGTCTTTTTCTTTTTCTCCGATTAATGTGGGAATTTATAGCTTTTTACCTCTTAGAATTAACATAGGTCTTGACTGTTATGAATAGCACTTGTTGTATTCAATATGAGGCCAATGTCCACAATATAAAGAGTACATCAGGGTACAAAAGGAAAGCGTAAATAAGGAAAACATGTATATGGAATATATCCTTAACACCCATCCACAAATGCAAAGCGTATGCAATAGCATTGCATTTGAAAGGGCTGAACTAAAATAGGGAAAATTCAAAGTCATAGTCCTGAAGTAGCTGTCGTAACATGTAACTCTTAAAAAATCGAGCTGACGAAGAACAGCCAACGAAGAACCGAGTCGATGAAGAAAAGTCGACGAAGAAGCCAAATCAACGAACGGAAGTCAAAGGTAGGGCCGAGTCGACGAAGAAGCCAAATCGACAAACGGAAGTCAAGGTAGGGCCGAGTCGACGAAGAAAAACCTACAAAGCCGACAAAACGAGCCGAGCCGAGGTAATAAGAGTTGACAGAATGAGCCGAGCCGATAAAAGAGCTGAGCGACGACAGAATCAAGATGCTAAAGACTTGGATGGATGCAACGAAAGACTAAAGAAAATATTAGGAATTACATGCCGCGGCACTAAAAAGCAGTAGCCCGAAAGACATCAAGCCAATAAAAGCCAAGATGACAGAGCTATGCTGAATGAGCCGAGCCTAGCTAAAAAGAACCAAAGCCGAGCCGAGCGAACTGGAGCCAAGCCAGCCATGTAGAAGACCATCAAAGATGACCGGGCAGCAAGGAACATAAACGGTCCCGGAAGAAAAGCCTGTAGACGACGACATTTTTTTTTGGGAACTGGCTCGACCTAACCAAGACAAACCGAACCGGCTGGACCAGACTCAAGTCTACACCGAAGCAAAACCAGTACAGCTAGCTCCCAACGCCCGATCGATTTCAAGTTCAATCGGCTGCAGGCGGCCGACGTCGTCGGTGGCCGATGGGCGACCGGCGGTCAGGCTCTGCGACTCGGCGGCGGTTTGTGTGCAGCGACGAGGAGGCCGAAGCGGGAGGCGAGCTTGGCAAGGAGCGGCGAGGAGGCCGAAGCAGGAGGCGATCTCGGCGGTGATACGCCGCAACTGAAGGCCGAGGCGGCGGCTGGAGACGCTGCGACTGGAGGGGCGGCGTCGGATCTACCAGTGGTTGGCCAAGAGACGCTACGACGAGATCTGACGTGAAGATCGGAGGACGGCGCAGCCGGTCGGTGCGAAGCACACTGGTGAGGAAGCCGAGGAGGCCGGCGGCTCGATGGCGAAGACGATCCAGCGGCCGGCGCAGAGGACGAAGCGTCGGTGCATAGATCGGAAACAGTCAAAGCAGTCCGGCCGATGAAGCGTTCGACTAGAGTCGCGCCGGCGGAGGAGACGACGACCGGAGCAGAGTTGAACAGAAGCGACGAGAAGAGCCGCCGAAAAGAGAGCGCAAGTGCAACGCTCATAGGAAAACCTAACCCTAACATGGCTCTGATACATGTTATGAATAGCACTTGTATTCAATATGAGGCCAATAGCCACAATATATAGAGTACATGAGGGTACAAAAGGAAAGCGTAAATAAGGAAAACATGTATATGGAATATATCCTTAACATTGACTATTGTTGGTCCCCGAGAAAATCAAATCATGATGATGCATGTTAGCACTTGTATAATGAATATATGGATCTGTCTGAGTGTGTGCATGTATCATGTACTTTACTTTCTTTTCTTACCATGTTTGATGCAGTGTTACTCTTCTGTTTTTTATTTCTTTGGAAGATTACATGGCAAAGGAAATTCCGTGAAATTCTGTGATCGAGTCTAATTCAATTTTTATGCATATAACCACCGGCCGGCTGGAGTATATGGTATGAATTGTTCCTAGAATTTGATCCATACACATGAGGTGTTCAATATATCCATAATGTTATAGATACATGTAGCAATCACAATCATCATATAATTAAGATCACAAGATTGATGGTCTAGATCTTTTCTTTTTCTCGATTAATGTGTGAATTTCTAGCTTCTATTCTTTTATCCGATTAATTTGGTAATTTCTAGCTTTTTTTGTAATTTCTAGCTTTCTTTCACTCAGCATTAACGTGAGGACTCCTGAAGGAGCCTCCAATTAGTAAAGATAAAAGATTTAATTCAAAATTAGTTTTGTTGTAATTTGAATATGTTTTAATTTCTTAACTATTCGAGTTCAATTCAATCTTAATATAGGATTCCTAGCTTTTTCTGAAGATTAAGTTTCTCCATCAATTTAATTTTTATTTTATTATGTAGTATATACATGTATTTGTCAGCTACAACAACGATGGGCACATAAAGTGATTTTTTTTAACGCTAGGAGGAAAGAGAATTGAATTTGCATATTAATTATTTATTGGATTAATCAGCCTGTGTTGATTACTATTTGAATAAGACTTTAAGATATTAATTAATTTGGGTGCTGGCAAATGTTTCATCCGGATCCTAGTATACATGTGTTGACGTATCCTATTAAACTTCCACATATCCAGCTGGCCAACATTATTTTTTCATTGGAGTCCAATTTGATTTCAGCATCTACTCCACAATCCATCATGAGTAGTTTATACGGTTACATAGAAAGGTTTCTAACTGCATCTCCTTTGGATGGAAGTATATTTCAAGTCTCTTATGAATAGATAAATAGATCTAAGCCGTGGATGAAAATGATTAAAGAGATTGGACGGCCAAGATTTTCTCTTTTTTTAGAATAACATAGGATTTTCTAGCAATTTTTCTTTTTCTCAGAATAACGTGGGAACTTCTTGGATTAATGTGGGGGGCTTCTAGGAGGGCCTCCAATTAGTATATATAAAGATTTCAATGGAACACGGTAAGGAGTTTCTGACCCAGGGAGGAAGCATATCAACTACCTTACCAAATAAGTAAGACGCCAGCACGTTGAATGACTGAGATGATCCATTGAAATCAAATCCATTTCTTCCAGGCATCGTCGTCTCAGCAACATAGTATGACTGATCACAATTCACAACAAAAGATAGTATCACTTATCAAGTATCGCAATGGATTCCACTTCCACGAATGGATAATTCCTAATTAACGTAGTACCAAACACACAATTCAGCTGATAATAACAACGATCACCTCCACTTCTCTAATCTCGTACTCCGACTCGCGCTTCAGGACGCGGAAGGGGACCGTCTCGAGATCGGGAACTGCGACGGGAATCTCAGTAAGCGCGTCGCAAAACCCTAGGATTTTGGGCAAACAAAATCACGGTGACAAAGTCATCACTGACCGGACATGAGGGCCTCCTCGAGGGTGCGTGGATCGAAGCGGCGCGACGGGAAGGCGTACTTGGCGGCCTCGGCGGCGAGGTCGGCGGCGCGGCGCTGCGACGCGGCGAGGGCCTGCGAGGCGAGCGCCAGCACCAGCGACGCGCGGGCCTCGGCGCCGCTGAAGCGGGTGCCCGCGGCCACGACAGTCCGCGTGGGGCGGCGGCCGCGGGGAGACTCGCCTCGAGCTCCGACGGCGCGCGGCGGCCGCGCGGTGGCGTAGCACAGGAGCGCCATTTGATTCGTCTCGGCTCGGTGTCCGCGAGCTGTGGTGTCCTGTGGTGGTAATGGAATGGGCTCGAGTCGGGCAGCGGGAGCGGTGTCGCAGCTTCTGCTCTGCCGCGGCAGATTTTTACGGTGTGAACGCCGGGAGGCCGAATGGTAAGGTATATATCTCCAGCGGTTTCCCTTCCCCTCCAAATCCCTTCACGAACAGATCCCAAGTGCTCCAGCGGATTCCCTTCACGATTCCCTTCGGAAGGGATTTAAACAGTGAATCCCTTTAGAAAGGGATTCTCTCTCCAATCCATTCACAGATCCCTTGAGGGGATGCTGCTGGAGATGGTAGGAAATAAAGGGAATGAATATAAGGAAGGGAATGGAATGAAGGGAAATTGCTGGAGATAGTCTAATACACTTTTATATCATCTATAAAAAATTTAAGAAACAACTTATATAAAAAATTGTCTATATAGTTACATGTAGATCATGTTTATTTCAGCTTTTTCACTGATTTAAAAGCTAAAAAGCCTAAGCCGAAACAAACTAGGCAAGATGTGCTTTTTGGGGCTTTTTTTTATGAAATAACTCTTTGCTACTAAAAGTCTTCAAAATTACCCACCAATTACCATCATATATAAACCAAGAATTCATCCCCATCTCATTTAGGGTATTTTAGACTTTCTATTAATAAGGTACACCATCCAACCCATCAATAAGCTAGGATATCAAACAACATGTCTTAACTTAAAAATAGACAGCTTAAAAACTCATTAAACCAAAAAAACTAGCTTTAAGCTAAAAGCCAAAAAACATAAGCCTAAACAAACAGAGCCGTAATAATCTCTCATACAACTATTAGACTGTTTACATAAACCGTCCATTAAATAACAAATAACACTTTTCTCTCTACATCATCCTACGTGATATTAACTTACCGACAACTGATATGTATCATTTTACATACTCTTAGGTCATATCCAATGGAGAGCTTAATTGGGCTCTTTGAGGGAAAAAATGGCCTAAGTTAACCAAAAAAAGAGGGAAAAAAACTGCCTAAGTTTGCCACGGTGGATATCATCGGTATGGTCTAGAGTCGCAGTTTGAAGAGGAGGCCCATGTTTGGAAGGAAAATTATCTAAGTAAATCATCTAAGTAAATCATCTTGCATTTAAGGTTGTGACTCCCCGTGATATAGTATTATTCTCTCTTTTAAATATCTATCTAAACGTCTCTTGTATTAGAGATGCCCTTATTCCTTGTCACAACCTTGTGGCAAAGTCGTCGGTAAGTATTTTGGTGTTGAACGGTTATATACGCAAATTGGCAATAGCAAGTGGTTCTAATTTCTACGACATGATCCAATAATGATCAATGCTATTATAGTTAAGACGTAGCAACCGAAAAGTTGGAATAAATGGAGGGCGGGCAGTACCCCAGTTGGTTCGGGAGCAGGTAGCTTCTAGCCGATGGCGAGTTCGATCCTCAAGATTGACTTGCAGGCCTCGCCCAAAAATAAAATTAGGATATATATACAAGTGTATACGTTCGGCTAATATAGCTAGTTAGTGCTATGACATGAATAGAATCTCACTTTAAATATGGAAGAGCTTTATCTATTGGTGGACGAATCCGAATCTAATTTCTTTTAGTTTTGCTATATATTGGACACCCCTTGTACAGAGAATCCCACTTCATGTATGTAAGGGCTCTATCTATGGTGGGCGAATCTGAATCCAATTTCTATTAGTTTTACTATATATTGGGCACCCCTTGTACAGAGAGAATCAATCTAATAAAAAGAGAGCTAGTTAGTGTTATGATATAGATAGAATCTCAGTTCAAGTATGAAATGGCTCTATCTATTGGTAGGTGAATCCGAATCTATCTTCTATTAATTTTATTATATATTGGGCATCCCCTTGTACACAAAGAATCAATCTAATAAAGAGAGTGATTTGTTCCCTACTTTTGTGTGCGCTCCCTGTACTTTGTTCTTCTGATTTCAATGGCGTGATGTTGGTTGATCGCGGGTGAACAACTACATTTTACAACACGTTATCAGCACAAAGCTCTGCCGAGATCGATTGAGATCATCTGCCTGCAACGATCTACACTGCACGCAACTAAATCTTTTAGTTTTGCTATATATTGGACACCCCTTGTAGAGAGAATCCCACTTCAAGTATGGAAGGGCTCTATCTATGGTGGGCGAATCTGAATCTAATTTCTATTAGTTTTGCAATATATTGGGCACCCCCTTGTACAGAGAGAATCAATCTAATAAAAAGAGAGCTAGTTAGTGTTATGATATAGATAGAATCTCAGTTCAAGTATGAAATGACTCTATCTATTGGTGGGTGAATCCGAATCTATCTTCTATTAATTTTATTATATATTGGGCATCCCCTTGTACACAAAGAATCAATCTAATAAAGAGAGTGATTTGTTCCCTACTTTTGTGTGCGCTCCCTGTACTTTGTTTTTCTGATTTCAATGACGTGATGTTGATTGATCGCGGGTGAACAACTACATTTTACAACACGTTATCAGCACAAAGCTCTGCCGAGATCGATTGAGATCATCTGCCTGCAACGATCTAAACTGCACGCAACTAAATCTACCGCAAGCCCTATGTAAGTTCGAGCTACGTAAGTGTATTGACACTAATTTTGATCCTGCAGATCATCGTATCATAATTACATATTTGTTGTCATTGTTACCGTTCATCAGCACAAAACAAAACAAAAAAATGGTGATCATTGATGGCGACTAAGCTACGCACCCAACAACGGCGATGGGCAACCCACAACACTCACGTGCCTGAAGCGCCATGCCCGTGCCCGTGCCCGTGCCCATGCCCATGGTCGGCGCCAGCGACGGTGGCACCCTCGCTGGAAGACGAGGCGACGCGCACCAGTGGAGGGGTGCAGTGGCGGACCCAGAAAGAAATTATAGGTGGGGCAAGTTTAAAATAGTATTAAAATGTTAAAATGAATGCAATGTACCGTAACAACAATAGTATTATTAAAGAAGCATAAATATAACGTTTAACTAATACGGTCAAAGAAGAATTAGCAAATAGGCAACATACCACTCAGTTAACAATTGGAGGGACGAGGCAATTGTATTCTCCTAGTTTTGAGGCGCTGAAATCGTCGGATGATGGCTTCATCATTAAGTGATTTGAAGATCTCTCTCTCCGTATAGCAAACCATTAAGTCATTCATCCAATTGTTGGCAATCTTATTGCATTTCTTGCTTGGTACAACGTTCTATCTTTCAAATTTGTTGGACTTATGCATATGCAGTATATACAAAATACCTGAACCTAATAAATTGTAGGTGGGGCAGCAGCCCAAGCTGCCCCACTGGTGGTCCGCCCCTGGAGGGGTGACCCGTGCGCCTGTACCCGGTCAGCCCATTGCACTGCCCGTAGCTGCCATGGCACTCTCACCCAGCGGCACTCGCAGTGCCCCGCAGGCGGTGCTCGATGCGCCCGTATGCACCTACGTCAATGTCCAATGGCGCCCGATGCGCCCAAGGCCGCGCGTCACCGTGCGCCGCCGGCCACTGCCTCGTGTGCACCTACAGCACCCACGGCCGCGCATCACCTGCCGTTGACCATGTCCCCACCACTGACCTATGCGCACCTGTAGCGCGCACGGCCACGCGCCACCGGCCACCACCTTTGCACACCTGTAGCACCCACGACCACACGTCGCCCGCGCCGCCAACCACTGACCTGTGCTCGCCTGCAGTGCCCACGGTCATGACATTGCCCATGCCCGAAGCTGGCACACTTGTCGTCGTGTGTTGGCGCCGAGGTCCACGCTAGAAGCCTCATCGCCACTCGGATCTTAGCTTCAGCCTGCTCCCGGTTGCGAGCCACCGCCACCGTGAGCTCGACCTCCATCCTGCTTTGCCCGCGCGGCGCCACCTCGGCTAGTTGTTTGCTACTGTCGTGCACAACACATGAGCCCACCACCGTTGCGCTCTTCGCATGCGCTACCACTAGGGCAAGAAGCAAGTGGCGGCTGGCATTTTGAACCCTAGCCGGTCATCTTGGGCGGCCCATGGGCCACGCGGTTATTAGGCGAGACAAATGGCCCGGAAGCCCATTGTCTAGCCCATGGCTGAAAAAAGGGAAAAGAAAAATTTTAAACTATGCCTCTTGGAATTTTATGTAATTTCATAAATACATTGATAAATTCTAGAATTTGATGATAAATCCTAGACATTGAATTTCTAGGTATATGGATTTCCATAAAACTTGGTAAATTTGGTAATAGCATATATTGGAAGTTTCATACCCCTGACTTTATTTTTCTAGCATTATGCCGCGTTTAATATATGCTAAAATTTAATTTTCTATCGTTAAGTAATTCTGAAAATTGCTTAATCATTAACGAAAAAATGGAAAAAATGCTAGAAAAGTAGGTATGGCACATTGATAATTTAATGGCTCTAGATTTATTTTCTAGAAATTATTTCATATTTTATGTGTATTAAAATTATTTTTGTTTATTCAGTAATTCTAAAAATTGCTTGGTAATTAACACAAAAATACAGAAAATGCTAGAAAAAATCTAGTTAGCATATTGGGAGCCTTGTGTCTCTTCTCGAAGCGCCAGGTGTATAGCTTTGCACCTCCTGAGGCACTATCTTCATACGAATCTGAAGGACGAATATTTAATGGAAGATGATCGGTTAATAATTTTGAATTCCTTGAAGGAAAATATATGTGAGACCCCGGATTGGCTATCCAAAATCTCCTGTGTATTTCTGTACTAGTCCCAGATCAGTAGCTAGTACACACAGTCAACAGTGATACATCATTGCCGAACATAACGAAATTGTAACATAGACATAAAGTATTAGCCACATGGCTACTTATTACAACACTCGATCACATGACCAGAGTTCACGACAGCGGAAACAAAACGACAAACAGCGAAACCCAAAGAACACCACAGGCGACGACAAGACACGCGACTAGTTCTCCTGGTGATCATCCTCAAACTCCTCAGCGTAGAACTCACCGTCTTCAACGGCATCCTGATAGTTCTCTGATGATAATAGTTATGTAGCATGTGAGTACAAAAGTACTCAGCAAGTCTGGGAAATTATGCACATGTAGGGCTTTCCAAGGAAGGCTTAACATGGTTCTTTTGCATAAAGCCAAGTTTCATCAAACCATACTTACTAATAAGTTTCACAAAGCATGTTTTAGCAATTATTTTAACAATTGAATTATTTAATATTTCAGTGAGGGTTCTATCCACCGTCACTAGTATAAAGGCTCTATCCGCCACATTTGAAAAGATCAAGATATCTGCACATGACTCTATCAGTCATGACATAAAAACGGGTTCCATCTACCTGGTTGGCTCAATCCGCCAATTCAACATCCGAGAGTTCTAACCACTCCCGAATTCCAAAACATCATTTATTTTCAAAACCAAAATCAAAGTCTACCAGTATGAAAGCATTCTTTGCTTTGCCCTTAACCGTAGGCACAGCTATTCGAATAGTTTTAACTCTACAGAGGTGTACATCTTACCCACGAGACATGATATACCCTTAGTGCCATGTACAATTAACACACTTCCTTAGGTGTGCCGATAGGGATATCATGACAAGGCCTTTACAATGTATACGCCTAACCCGACCCACCAGCTGAGGTTTCACCGCTGTTAGGGTTCTAGCCACCCAAGATGTAAGCCCCTCTCTTGCGCTGCAAGGGGAGTACAACTTGCCTCTATCCAAGACTCCACATTCCACCAATCAAGTAGTCTAAGTTAGGTTTCTACAAATTATTTAGCCAGGTTGTACCATGTTAGACATGTGGTAGTACGGTAATGCTTAGAATGGACAGTCATAAGAGTCGGTCCTTAATTGACTTGGGGCGGTACTTGCACATTGGAAACTAGTGCTCAATCCGCACCCACCCGACATTCCAATCCGCCCAAGTCCAAATCTGTTTTCCCATTTCTTTTTATTTTGGAAAAACAGTACCAAATACTTTGTAATAATTTCCAAATCACACTTTAAATCACAACTTTTGTATAATCCCACCCATGGGTTATTTTCATCAATTCGAGCACTAAGCATATCTACCGTTCTAATCAACAAATGTCACATTATAAGATAGCCATGACATAACAAAGAATCCTAGGGTTACAATTAAGCATGGATAACAATAATCAAGGAGGTAATCACAATTTGGATTAACTAATCATCTATATTTGACATACGATGATAAACATAGCAATGCAGGTTTATAAAACATTGTAAATACATTTGCAAACATGGGATCAAAATGCGTCAAAGGACTTGCCATCAGTCGCAGCGAGGGGGTTGAACTCTTGAAGTTCGGCGATGGGGTCGGCGGACTCGGCGGGATCCTCGGCTACGCGCAAAACGGTACACAAATAAATAACAATAAAAAAATAAAATCCAAAAATTATAAAAGTAGTACTGGCAGGTAGGTATTGAATTTATATGAATTTAGGAATTTGAACGGAGTCAATCGGAGTTCGGACGGAAAAGTTATGAGCCTCCGAAGTTGGAAAATGGTGGAAAATAGAAAAACGAGGAATATTCCTGGAATCTTTCTTTTTCCTGATTTTCTAATTTCTTTAGCCTCTTACAAGTGGGCTATGGCTGTCATTGGGTAAAGGGTCTTCTTCAACCTTTAGCCATGGCGAAAAACAGAGGAAACAAGGAGCAAGGGGCGCCGGCGAGGCGGGAAGTGCCGCCGCTGGGCCAGCAGATGGCGGTAGGGGCGGCGGGCAGGAGCCCTGCCGCGGTGGCGCGACACGCATGAGCAGCGGCGAGCACGGCACGGCGAGCGGTGGCGGCAGCGGCGGCGCCGGCGTGGGGCAGCGAGATCCGGCCGGGAGGCACCGGGCGACGCGATAAGCGGCGGCCATGCTGGCGTAAGCAGCCAGCTGGCTGGCGAGGTCTCGACGGCGGCGGCAGGCCGGCAACGGCACGGCAGGCCGGCGGCCATGGGCCCAACCACGGCAGGAACAGAGCAAACCCGAAATTCGTCCAAAATTCGAAAATTTGCAAGAAATTTGAATAAGACAACACCATATAAATGATAGATCATCTAGACCATCAATAATGGATTCCAAGATTGCAAGGAATTGAACCCCAACTCACCGAAGACGGCAAATTTGGCGATGAACGACGGTTCGGCCGAAGCAACTCAACCACAAAATTCGTCGTCAAAACTTGAGGAAATCTTAAATTAATGGATGGGTTAGAAGCTAGACATCCATACGCACACAAGGGAACGAACGAAAACGGATTTGGCTCACCGGAGAAGAAGATATGAGGATGAACACGAAGAACACGAAAACGTGGCTTCCTCGTCGGTTTTCTCGATCTAGCGGACAAATGAGTTAGAGATGCAACGGATGGGTGCTACCACCGGGAAGAGCATTCTAATACGGAGATTTGAGAGGTGGAAGCGCGTGATTTGACGAAGAAACGGCCGAGTTATGGCCATTAAAGCACTTTTCAGTTTTTGGTTAATGCGACCGTTTTCGGCGAGAATAAGGGCTAATGAATCCCAGGAATGGAAACTCCTCGTCTCCCTCTTCGCAACGGATCCGGCCACGATGGATTTGAAGGTTCCATGAGGAAGATATGGTGATTTGAATGGATGAAGACTTGAATGGAAAGCCTCTGATCTTTCCCTTGAAGAAAACACGATGGGGAAGATGGAGCTACAGTGCGTGCTAGGTGGCAGCCTCCCATTGGCCGAGGTTAAGTGAAGGTTTTAGCGCAAGAGAAAAATTAGCAAACATAGTCTAAAAATTTCAGAAAAATTCCTAGAACCATTAGGGAATATTTGAAACCCAATAAAATTGGTTTCGCAGAATTTGGATGAAATTTGGAGATTTGAATATTCTGGGGTGAATAGCGGGCATTAAACAAAAGCCGCGCGAGATAAAATACCATAGAGCTTCCAAAAATCTTGGAAAAATTCCCAAAAAGTTTTTAGAATATTTGGGACCTAATGCAATAGGTTCCGGGAATTTCGGAGCATTTTTGAACTCGGGCGGAATTTCGGTTACTGATGGGATTCTGAAATTTTGATTTTTCGAACGGAAGGGAATTGGATTCCGATTTTGGATGGATAATGATGCCAGGTTAAATTAAACACCAAAGAAAAACCAAATTTTGAATTTAATTAATTTAAATTAGACTTTTCCAGAAGGCGAAACTGAGGATGTTACAATATATAACTAGCAAAGATCCGGTCTGTTGCCAGAAGCACAACACGAATGGACCCTACCCCGCTTTCAGGATTTTAAAGGCTGTGGCAGCATATAACTTTGCCATATATAAGCTTGTCACTGAACTAACATTCTGTAACCAGAAAGTTATTGATGCTAAAAAGATCGACAAGATATTATGCACCTTCCACCTCAATATGAGGATACTGTTGTACTAGCATCATCATGCCAACTGCTAGAAGTACTCCGAGCTTACACGCATTTTGCTAGAAGTACAAAAGCGTGATGAACTTCTGGTTAAGAATCATCACGCACATCCTAATGGGAGTCATGTAATGCCCGAAGCACATGCAAATGCTCAGTAGGCTAGTGATAGCTATGGTCACAGAAAGGACCAAATGAAAAAAGGGGGTAAATGAAAGAATGGCATATTATATAGGGAAAGAGGCAATCCATAGTGAAAAAGTAAATGTAAAGAGCTAGGGGGCTTCCAGAAGCAAGACTCAACTAATAAGGCTGCAACCCCCTGCATAACCATGCTTTAGGTATGGATGCACTGACCATCGATTGTGCGATTATCGTATTCTGAAGCATGTGGTAGACATTTACACGAAATCCACTAAAAAATTCAATAAGACTCGGGAAAATAATGTTGAATTATACTGCACTATTCAACCTATTGTTGACATGGGCACTAAGAAGTGTGATGATATGGTTCTTGAAATTATTAAGTGCGAGGAGTCCCAGGAGGACACCTACTATTCATATGGAGGCCTGGATTAGTCTCCTAAGTATTCCTTCACTTTGTTAGTTAATGTCACATATTCCTTATAAGTCTCCTCATCATTTTAGCCCTAGTTCCTGAATGAACATTTGGTTTACGCTCCTGTTGAGTGATTATCATTTAAAATTCAATAAATGTCTATTTCGCAGATATTTGATTAATTATGCTATGTTTGTTGTATACTCTACAATTTGTTCTTGATTTAACAATTGTATGATTGTTAAATCATACTTCTAATATAGAACAAAGTATAATCCAATAGCAGATGAGGAAATCTGTCTAGAAGATAGTAGTACCACACTAAGCGAACTAGAAATATTATGACTATCGCCAGAAGCGATGATCTCATAGTTGGTACTAAAAGAATGCTATATTATACCTTGAGTCCAGTCACACTCTCTTAAGTTTTAAAGTCATTGGTCGGAATCGTTTTCATATGGAGACAGGGAATGAGGATGATACAAAATACCTACTCATGACTAAGTTTAATGGGTGTAATAAATGAGTAGTTGAAAAACTCTTTTCCATCTCCTTCGGGTTATACTATGCACATATAAAACTTAAAGTTTGTATTGCGATAAAAACCCAGAAATATTTAAGATCTGATAGATTGATTGGGTTATTCTAAGTTGAATATTATGAGAAGAATAATTAATAATTTCGTTGGCCATAGCATAAAGACTTTCCTAGACCTGAATATTTTTTATGCTCTGTTTGTGCTATATGAAAGCTTATAGTTAGATCTTCTTACCTAAAAGTTAGGGAAGAATCACTGAATTTCCTGAAAAAATTCAACGTGATATCTGTGGACCCATTCAGCCCCTGTCGGGCCCTTTCAAATATTTTATGGTACTGATAGATACTTCTACTATGTGGTCATATGTATGTCTCTTATCTACTAGAAACTATGTTTTTGCTAAATTAATTACCAAAATTATTAAGAGCCTCCTTTCCATAAGAAAGAATTATGTCTATTCGAATGGACAATTCTAGTGAGTTTACCTTAAAAGCATTTAATGATTATTGTATGGCTTTGTGCCTATGATAAGGGATCTATACATGGCTCGATACACTGATTGCACTAGGGATATTTTTTGGCATTAGGGGAAGATAAGTACCACATTAAAGAATATAAAGTCCTTAGACCCACGCACTAAAGAGACTGAACTTGAAGTTCGAAGGATAGTAAATCTGCAACGAATAAGCTATAATAATCTGCCAAATGCCTTCACTAATCATAAGTGAGTGAAAATATCTCATATACCTGCAATATATGTACCTGAAAAAGTGAAAATACCCAGAAGGATATTTAACCTACTCTTGACCCTCATGATAAAAAGAGGGGGATGCCTATAGGTGCACAGGATTCAATTCCATGGAAACGTCTGCAGAAATAGAGAGCTAAACAAATGAGAAGATTACCTACGACAGTGGAAGAAACTCAACCTGATGTTGAGAAAATCCCTGAAGTGAGCCATCCTGGAGATGGTAACATCCCTGAAGTGATCCCATCCTGAAGATGATAGCTCTAGTGTATATTTGCGCGCACAATCCAACACTGGGAAGTTGGAACACCCAAACTCCATCGTTGTGGGAAATCATGAGAAGCTGGAAGAAATTAATGAAAAATATCCCTGAAGTGATACATGAGAATTGTATAAAAGAAAGACTATAATCGTTGATATATATTTTGCCTCTAAAATTGCTAAAAGCTGGATCTAGAACCAAAGTCCATGGCAGAGTGCTAGAAGCGTTCAGATATGGTCAAATGAAAAGAAGCAACTAAGGCAGCGCTCGCTTAATAAGAGGAAAGTTTTTGGTCTTGTTGACTGAACATCTCCTAAAGTGTTTCCTGTAGGATCAAATGAGTTTTTCATTCGTAAGAGAAATGAAAATATCCAGGTGGTGAGATATAAGGCGAGGCTTATAGCACAAGGGTTCACGCAGAGACCTGGACATCGATTACGATGAAACCTATTCTCTTGTAATAAGTGAAATTGCGTTCCAATATTTAATATTAATGGCAGTGAGTTTAAACTTATCAATGTAGTTGATGAATGTAGTAACCGTATACTTATATGGGTCACTGGAGGATATTTATACGAGAATCTCCGAAGGAATTAAAATTCTAGATCCTAATAATCATAACATGTATAGTGTAAACTGCAGAGATCACTATACAAATTAAAACAGTCGGGGAGAATATGGTACAACCGACTTAATGAGTTCCTCTTGAAGAAGGAATATTGTCCCTGTGTGTTCATGAAGAAATCCTAGAATAGATTCTGTGTCATCTCAATATATATCTATGATCTGAATGTCATCGAAACCACAAAGAAAATAAAGAAAGCAAGTGCTTACCTTACGACAGAGTTTTGAGATGAAAGATTTGAGTAAAATTAAATATTGCTTAAGTCTGCAGCTATAGCATTTCCTAGAAGAAATTTTTGTACACCAGTCTATCTATACCAAGAAGGTATTGAAAAGATTTAATATGGATAAATCTCGTCCTTTAAAGACCCCATGGTTGTGAGATCACTTGAAGCGGATAAAGACCCTTTCAAACCAAGGATGGAAAATGAGAAAGTCTTTGGACCTAAAGTCAGTCCCATACTTACGTATCTTGTGAACTGTACAAGGCCTGATATTGCATTCACAGTAAATTTGCTAGCAAGACAACATAGTTCCAACTAAAAGACGTTGAGCTAGTGTTAAGACTTTACTCATATACCTCCAAGGTACTCAATATCTTGGATTTTTTTTCTAGAAGAACCAATGCTTGGCCATGGTGGGATATATGAATGTTTGGCTATCTGTCTGTTCCCCACACTGCTAAATCTAAAACTGGTTTCTGTGTTTTCCTGAGGTGGTTCGGCCATTTCTTGACGATCTTTTAAGAGAAACCTTGGTAGCTGTTTCTACCAACCATTCAGAGATTATAGCTTTGTATGAAGCCTCACATAAGTTTATTTGGCTGATACGTGTGATTAACCATATCCAAAAGTCATATGGTCTTAATACCGTCAATACCCCTATGATTATCTGTAAAGATAATATTACTTGTGTTGCACAAATATAAGTGGGTTATGTAAAGAGCAATATCATGAAGAATATTGCACCTAAATTATTCTATTATCACAAACTCCAAAAGAATGGTGAGGTAAAGATATTACAAACTAAGTCTTGTGAAAATCTAGCATATTTATTCATAAGTCTTTGCCAAAGTCTATTTTTTTAAAGATGTGTTGGTGGCATTGGAATGAGATGACTTAGATATGCAGAGTTCAAGGGGAGTAAAACCCTGAACCATTACCCTTTGCATGATCCTGAAGATCATACTTTAGATCCTGAAGATTATAAGTTGTGCACTTTTTTCTTAGTGATTTTTCCTGAAGTTTTCTCATATGAATATTTTTAATGAGGTAACTAGTGCAACATGGAGTGCAAGTGCAATGTACTCTTTTCTTTCCCTTTTTCATCCATTGGATTTTTGAGAGGAGTTTTTAATGAGACATGTGCATTACACGGTATTCATCCAAAGAGAGTGTTATGATATAGATAGAATCCCAATCCAAATATGGAAGGATTCTATCTATTGGTAGGTGAATATGAATCTATCTCTTGTTAGTTTTACTATATATTGAACACCCCCTTATACAAAAAGAATCAATCTAATAAAGAGAGAGCTTTGCCTCCCTACTTTGTGTGTGATCCTTGTATTTTGTTCTTGTGATTTCGATTGCATGATGTTTGATTGATGGCAGGTGAACGACTATGTTTTACAACACTAAGAAGTCTAGAAGGCCTCTACAAAATCTCCTGTGTGTGTAGGACACACATATGTAGAATTTTTTTTAAATAAATATTTTTTAATCGAAAAATTCAAGAATATACTTGAAAGAAAAAAATTACAAAAGTGTCCTCCAGTAGCACCATGGTGGCGTGACAGAGCCCAGTCGTGCCACGTGGCAGCGACTGGCATGGATGACGTGGTATTTTCCATTTAATGCATTCTATTTAATTCAAATAATTCATATCGGATGCTAGGAGCCTCGAAGAATTATGAAAAAATTTCTAAATTTTTATTAAACCATAAGGATTCATAATATCTCACAAAAATATTATGTTCCATTAAAATTTAAATAGTTAAAATCAAGTTTAGTTAAATACCCTTTTATGTATTATGAAGAGACTAAATAAACACTGCGTCCAAAAATCATGAAATAAATTTCACCTGTTCATCTAGACCCTAAGAACATGTGAAATTTATTTCATGATTTTTGGACGCAGGGTTTATATAGTTTCTTCATAATACATAAAACGGTATTTAATTAAACTTGATTTTAAATATTTAAATTTCCATGGAACATAGTATTTTTTGTGAGATATTATGAATCCTTATGGCTTAATAAAAATGTAAAAAAAAATTCCATGATTTTTGGAGCCATGGTTTATATAGTTTCTTCATAATACCTAAAATGGTCTTTTAGTAAACCTGATTTTAACATTTTAAATTTACATGAAACATGCTACTTTTTTAATATATTATGAATTCTTATAGCATAATAAAAATCTAAAAAAAAAATTCATAATTTTTCGAGGTTCCTAACATCCGATATGAATTATTTGAATTAAATAGAATGAATTAAATGGAAAATACCACATCATCCATACCAGTCGCTGCCACGTGACGCGACTGGGCTCTGTCGCGCCACCGTGGCGCGACTGGAGGACACTTTTGTAATTTTTTTCTTTTGAGTATATTCTTGAATTTTTTGATTAAAAAATGTTTATTTTTTTTAAAAAATTCCACATATGTATGTGTGCATGTGGAGTTGAGTGTTGTGTGCGTCCTTGTAATTGGTGCTCTCTTATACGATGGGGGAGAAAAAGATTACTGGCAGAAAACCGGTACAATTTAGATTAGCCCTCAATTTCTCAACGGGAAAATTTCCCCCGCAAGCTCAAGAGCCATAAACGTTTTCTCAGGCTGAACGTATAAAAAAGGTGACCGCATAGCTTATCAATTGGGTCGATCACGATTATTTTTCCATGGCTCTATATAAGCATTTTATAATATATCAACGCCTCTTTAAAAATGTTGGAGACGTCTGTGACGGACTGCCTTTTCAGGGGTGCGTTTAAACTCCGAAATGACTACCCAGGAAGTTTAGTCACCGAAAACCAAGTTGTAAATTACCCGCAAAAGAACGATACAACTGTTTCTACATCACATAGGGCCTAATGGCCAGAGTTTTCAAAGGAAGCGACGAGCTTCAAGTTATATATTACATCACAAAAGATAACCAGCACAAAAGTAAAACCACAGACGAGTTGAGCGGAGACTGAGACTTAGAACCACACTGTATCGTCATCCACGATCTCTTGGAAATCGCCAGCATCTTGATATTCTAAAATGGGTTAATTAAGCAAGAGTGAGTACTACAACGTACTCAACAAGCCACACAGTGAAACCTAAATACCATATGCGAGGGATATCAAGGGATAGCCGTATGTCTCATTTGGTGTATGCAAGTTTTCATAATATTTGTCATTTCCTTTAAAACACAAACCATAATAATACGAATAAAGGGGGGCTTTCCAAAGTTATATACTTCCACATTTATTTAATCAAAGATCTACTTGAGCTTAGGTTCAGGATTCACCCCATTTTAACTCAGCTTCATTTACCGGAAGCACGGCGTATTCGAATACCATTTAAATCACTCTGCAGAGGTGTTCAGCTTTACCCACAAGATTCCACGATCGTTATGACACGCGATTAACATGCAACTTTTATGCATGCGGCCGGATCGAGGTTATCATAGCTTTTCGTTGGATCTTTCCCCTTTAGCCCCTATCCGGTAGAGTTTCGGTCCACATTAACCCGGGGTCCCCACTGGCCAGAGTGGAGTTCGCGATCCCGCTTACTGTGGACACCTACCGTTGTGAACCCGTAATGCCACACTTTCATTGTGCACATTCCCGTTCCACCCCTCATAATCGCGGACCATCTCCCATACCGGGAAGGTAACCCTGCTCCTATAGGTATTCCGGGGAAAGTACAATGTACTGGGCTACGTTGAGTCAAGCCAACGTAGTTGACTGGCCCAACCTATGGTTGAACGAGTTCGTAAGTAATTTACTTTGCCCAAGGTTGTAAGTCCTTATCTTGTTACAGACCAAACCATTACGTTCCACATGCCCCTGGTATCCAACGTACCACCATCCATTCATACCTTGGTATCAGTCCTCGGTCGGGGATCAGACTAACACCCATCCAGTAGTTAGCCCAATACTGTCCCCCAGTCCGCAACATTTCCTAAATATTCCAAATTAATATTCCATCGACATTTCATGTTTTCATAAAAATGGTGAATAATTATAGTAGTGACATCTAGCCGAATACTGACAATAGTACTTTCTTAGGGTTACCAAGGATTATTAGGATTCGATATTTGTCAAGGAAGTTCCATGAGCACTTTTGGCATTAACTAGCTATCATGTCATTCAAACATACCGACTTTGTGATATTTCAACATATAGTTCGAAAATAATGCGGTAGAAAATAATTATGAATTATTCTAGGAAATATTAGGTTCAACATGATCAATGGAGTATGGCTTGCCTTGCGAGGCGGAGGGGTTCCCTAGTTCAGAGTTGGTGTAGTCGTACTCGGCTTCACGCTGGTCCGGCTCCTGTTCCAAGTACTGCTCCTGCTCCTGTGTCTGTTCCGGGAGTTGGTACTGCTCGGACGTTGGCTCTAGCGTAAACAAACACCATAAGATAAACAATAAATAATGCCAAAAGAAAGAAGAGAAAAGAAAAGAGAAAACCGGGAGAGAAAATAAGCCGGGAATGGGTTGGA
Source organism: Rhipidocladum racemiflorum (assembly GCA_036346355.1). NCBI lineage: Eukaryota > Viridiplantae > Streptophyta > Magnoliopsida > Poales > Poaceae > Rhipidocladum > Rhipidocladum racemiflorum. The sequence continues at coordinate 32,936,342 of CM070571.1, forward strand.
GGGGTGTTTTCGAAATTTTGGAAACTTGGTTTGGCGAAACGGAGGTCATTTTTGAACTCAGTGGCTCGAAAGGGTTTGGAATATGTATTTTGGGCTATTTTTGGATTTTCTGGGATTTTTGGGTATTTTTGGAGTATTTTTGGGTATTAAAATGAATTAATAATGGATTTTAGAAATTAAAATCAGAAAAGAAATAGAAAAGAGCACTGTTTCTATTGGGCCGCGCCAAAAACCGGATTTTGGCCCGATTCGGCTAGGGGAGGGCCACTGGCCAGATTCTTGCGGCCCGCAGACGTCTTGAGCCCAGGCGGTTAGCGGCGAGAGAGAGAGAGGCGGCGATCGCGCGTGGGGCCACGGCGTCAGCGAGTGGGGTAGAGGGGTGGCAGGTGGGGTCGTGAGAGCGAGGAGGTGGCGGGTGGGCCTTGGGGCTGAGGCGGCGGTGGCCGACCGGTGGGGCCGGTTGCTGCGGCCAGTGGAGGCGCTTCAGCGGGGGCGGTGCCAGCCGGCGAGAAACGCCATGATTTCGCGATTTGGGTCGCCGGCTCGAGCGGGACTTGAGGGGAAAGGGGGAGGAACTCACCCCGGTCTTAGGGCACGGCTCGGGGGAGACCGAGCGGCGGCGGAGCGGCTGGCGGCGGTGGTTTAGCCGGAGAGGAGGAAGGTGCTCGCGGGGCGGGTGCGGGAGGGCACGGGAGAGCTGGAGAGGGAGGGGAAACTGGAGAGGAGGGCACGACGAGCTCATGGAGCATTAAATGGGAGCCGGGAGTGGCTTAAATAGCCGGCGGGGCGCTTGGGAGGTCGTCGGCCCCATCATTGCGGCGGAGACGGCGGGGAGGTGGTGGCAGGCTCTGCGCGCGGCACGGGGCTCGGGGCGGGCGCGGCGAAGCGGAGTGCCCTACGGCTAGGGTTAGGGCGGCGAGGGGACGCGAGGAGCAGAGTCACGCAGGGGAGGGCTTGGCTCTGCCATGGCGTAGCTGCGTGAGGAAGACGCCAAGATGCGATCGTCAGCGTATTCGCGGCGCCGGTGACGGGCGGAGGCGATAACGCTGAAGCGTCTGTGAGGCGGTAGAGCGGGGCGAGGCGCAAAGGTGAAGGGAAAGCGGAAAGGCCGAGAAAGGAAGGCGTAAAAGCGCCGAAACTTTCCAAAAACGGAAAGTAATCCAATTTCAACCAAATAAATTCAAAAAAAAAATCCAATTAAATTCAGAAAAAATTATAAAATGCAAATAGAGCATAAATTAAACCCATTTTGAATATTTTGGGGTATTTCAACGTCCTCGTTGTGTGCTATGAGTTTTTTTCCCTTCTCTCTGTCGTTGCCAAGGAAAAAAACAACGAAGAAATCATATACGTTTGTCTATGGGAGAGATATTTGCCGTTTAAATGAGAGGTATTTCATTGAAATTTCAGTTCAGATTGACGCTAAATTCTAGCCTAGTCCATCGTACTTCGTAGATGGCATATATGGCCTGTTTGGTATGGCTACAGCTCTGAATTTTACAGCTCTAGATTCAGTTTCTCACTTGGATCCACTACACTAAGAATCCGGAACTGTCACAGAAAATGTTTGGCAACAAGATTGGCTCCAAATATAGGGATGACAGAATTTTGTATAAAAAGACTAGACTACCCTTATTCATTTATTTGTTATATGTTACTCATGACTTTTGGAGTCCATGTCTGGATACATTATTGATATGGAGCGGCCGCTTAAGAAAAATTCTAACAATTTTTGAATTTTTAGTGATGGTTTAATTGCTTGAGTCTTGTATTTTCGTTTGCAACAATACGTGACCGTTCAAATATATATATTTGGCCTCAACAAAAATAGAAGGTAATACAAATATTCTGAACAGGTGCCAAATGCAAAGTGGGTTCACATTTGGACGCAACGATGGTATTGTCATCTGAAAAGGACCGTTGATATTGTCATCTGAAAAGGACAAAAGCAAGTTTGTTTTTCAGGACGTATGTTACGATTTTGCTAGACAGTGATGTCCTCATAAATTTGTTTAACTTAACGACATTTGCAACACAAATATCAGTTATATTATCTCACATTTGGCACTTCGAAAATGTCACCAAGATAGAGCAATAGTGGTTGCAAGCTCATCACGAAAGCTATCCATCGACCGATCATTCGGTTGTGACGTTGAGCCATCGGATGCATGTTGAGAAATTGCACTACTTTGATATCTTGATGGAATGGTTGGCACATAATCTGGATCGTGATCACACCTACGAAAATGCCAATCTCCACTAGCATGCTCACGTATGAAGTTGTGAAGCGCCATTGATCTTTTGCTTGATCATTGGATAGCTTGGCATCTTCAACAAAATTTGCCATTTCATCTTTCATACTCCAAACGATCGCTCAACCACATTACGCACATTTGAATGTACTCTGTTGAACTTCTCTTTGACAGTGGTTGGTTCTGTACCTCTATGAAACTCAGGAACATGATACCTTTCGCCCTTATATGGAGCTAGATACCCCGACCGGTTAGGATAACCGGCATCCACAAGATAATACTTGCCTTAAATCAGAAAATAGATTCAGTTAACGACAATATATTACTTAAAGAGAGGAATTTTCATGTATGTGTAAAAGTGACTTACCTTGGGGAGGATGTGGGAAGACATCTTTATCCACTCTCAATGCATGGTATAAGACACTAGTACCATGCATACCACCTGGTTGACCCGTAGATACGTATGCGAAACGCATATCAAAGTCACAAACTGCCAACACATTTTGAGATGGACTTCCTGACCTCCCAATGTACCTAACTTGTTGGTCAATTGGCATAGATACACGAATGTGAGTCCCATCAAGAGCACCAATGCAGTCCTTAAAGTGTGGATAAGCCCTTTTATCATCTATAATCCTACTATGGACAGTGGAGAAGTTAGGGTCCTTGGGTTTCACATATTCTGTGGCCATGGCAACCACGCAATGAAGGACTTCATCAAACTTCCTGCTAATAGTTTCACCCGAGTGCTTAAACCGATTTTGTGTTCTCCTATTCGACTCATACGCACCACAAATCCATAGAAATATTGCAAGTGCCTCGTGAGTACTTATATGTTTGGATGGTCTTAGGTTGTACTTACTCACCAACAAATCATGAAGGTCAAAGAAGATAGTACGATTCATACGTAACATCCGATGACTTTCTCCCGGAGTAGATAGTGTCTCCATCAACCAACCCATCCCGCTGAGAAGGGAGGTTCTAGGCTCCGCCTTGTCCATGTAGGTTAAACAATACTGAGCTACAAGAGATGCCGTGGATAAGCATAAAACATTCATAGCCTGTCGTTGACGCATCATACCCGATTTGAATTCATGTTCTTCATCAAAACCATTGCTGGCATCACTATCACTTTCCGATGACATCTGTACGTACATCACAAAATGTAAAACAATAACAAATAATAATTTCAACGACCAATACTATGAACGACAATCAATAGTATGAACAAACAAATATCAAACAACACACAAAACAAATGGATAGCAAGCAAATAAGGTTCATAACTCAATAATATGACATAGTTCAACAAAGATAGCAAAAAGTCTAAAAAGCAAGCGTACATAAGGATATGTTCTTAACATTGTCACATCACAACACAACATCTACGATCCATACTTAGCATTGTACTTCCTCTTTAGCCAGCTGTAACGAACTTGTGGGGGCATAGTAACAAACATTTCCCTTTGCTCCCTTTTAACAAACAACTCGGTGGCAATAAAATGCTCGTTGCTGTCCCATGTCGCGCCACATTCAACCACCATGTCCATAACAAGTTTTATGGAACAAGGATCATCTCTATTGGCAAAACACTCAAAGGTTGACTGAGACTTCTCAGTTAGATCAGCTATTCTTATAATTTGATCTTGCATGACTTGGGTTGACCCAATTTTAGACTTTTTTCCCTTGTTAGCAACTACTCGAGCTGCTCTCTTGCCTGTTGCAATACTAGGAGAGTCCTCATGCTCTATTTCATCCACCTCCTCCATATCGTCATCAACATCTACATTGATTGTAGGAGTCTCCTGGGCGGTTGAGGCAACTTGCCCCCCGCAGGAGACCAATGGTCAGCACCATCGTTGGTGATGTCTTCGAACATCACTCTGAGCAAGTCAGAATTCTGAATGCCTTGTTTTCGAAACTTGGCACAACCTGGAATATCCTATTAAGCCCAGAAAGAAACATGACATGATTAATAGGATTTTCAGAACATTTGTTCATTAATCAAAAAAGATATTATCGAAGTTACTGCCTTTGCCTTATTCCACCAATCGTTGTCCATCTTGATGGTTCCCTTAACATTGTCCCAACTAGCACCAGCTCCCTCATGAGTAATCTATTCCAAGTGGTCCATTCATTCTTCAATTTGTCCCATTTGTTCTTAAATTGCCTCTTGTTGTATTCAAGGGCAGTCCTCTCCTTAAACCTCTTTTCTACTTCAGCATAGCCCACATGGCTTAAGTGAGTATTTCGTCGGTTCCCAATACTAACTTGTTCGGCAATAATTCACAAACTATTCTAGTATTATCATCGTTCCACTCAGCAACACCTGCCATTGCACACTTTGGGGGAACTAAAATCAGCATACAAAAGCTATAAACATTATGTCCATTGTGAAGTCATTTTATTTATGTATATGATTTCAACCAAATTATGGTATAATTATTAGATTTAAAGATTGGACTTTCAGTGAAAGAAATACTTGGTAAAAAAAAGTTACCACCAGGCTAAACTTCATTTGTCAATCAGATATTCGGTAATGAGGGTTTATATTCGTCATTCTTGAAACTATAAGTATTGTCAACACTAAATTCACCGGATAACAAAAACAATCTAGTCATGCAATTGAATTATGCTTCAAATAGTGCACTTCAAATACACAAAAAGATTTAGGCCCTGTTTTTGTTATTTGGTTTTTGCCCATCCCAATCCACCCTGGTTTTGGCGTCTGTCCCTAAGATGTGAGCAGTCATATCCATGCTTATGCAGTTTCTACGCTCCTAAACACGGATCACTTCGGCCTCTATTGCATGATGATCTACCAGTATACTACTATGGCCTCCATGGCTATAGTATTAGTCCGTGGGTGGATCGAGATTTTAAGCTTTCCAAACAAATCCTTACAATATTTTTCAAGAAGCTGAATGTATTTTCCAAAGAATAAGCCTTGATAGAAGAAACCAAAAGTAAAATTTATCAATCATTGCACTTCCAGAATATAAACTGCAATTCAGACAAACTATGTTGACAACAGAATAACCATTTTAGTTGCAGCAAGAAACGATCGTTTTTTTGCAGAACATGTGGTTTCAGCAAGTCAGAAACAAAAAGTACTGAAAATGGGTTAGCTATGCAAAACCATCAGCCATACAATTGGCTAATAAGTAATGACAAACATGAACTAACTATCCATGGTCCGCATACTTCCATCTGTTTTCCATCCTCTCTACACTGCAAGCCAGCTATTCAGGTTTCACTTTTTTGTAGGTCAATACACAACATCCATATCAATTTTAAGGAACTGTCTTGTAGTTTGAGTTTTCATCTTGGAATTAGCTTAGTCATGCATCTACTGACAAATAAATTGCAGTGCTATTATCACATCCAAGAAGTATTAGAATCCGTTAGATACACTAATTTTAAAAATATTCAATGTTCATCTAAAGCAAAAAAAAAAAAAAAACCAGCAATCCAATAATTAACACGCCATGCGCATGTGAGCATCCATGATAATTCAACGCTTATCAACACACCCATCAATATCTCAAAGCACTTATTACACGTGCTGGAATGGTCAGTTCTTCAGTTTCAGGTAATTCAGACAAACTCAATCAGTTCCTTAGTTTCGCAAAAGACAAGATGAGTGAAGATATTTGCCTTGTTCAGTAGTTACCTTGGCTCAATTCGTCCACGGTGGGGAGAGGACGACGAATAGCAGTTCACGTATGCCGGGTGGAGGGATGAGCAGATGCCGTGGAGATAAGTGCCGTTAGGGGGGAGGGGGGGGGGGGGTAATCGCCGCCGGCCTTTGGTCGTCGATGCCGATGGATGTGCAATACGGGCTGCGGTCACCGATGCCGAGGGGTGTGCGCCGCCGGGCTGCCGATGCTGACGGATGTGCGTCGCCGGGCTGCAGATGCCGATGCTGAGGGATCGCATCGCCGGGATTTGGTCGCCGATGAAGAGGGATCTGCGCCGCTGCCTTTGATCGACGATGCCGATGGATGAGCGCTGCCCTGGCCTGAGGCTCGCCGATGCCGAGGTCGATGCCGATGGATGAGCGCCGCTCTAGGTTTGGAGACAGGACGTGCGGGAAGCGGTCTCGGTTCTGCGCGAGGAAGCGAGGAGTTTGGCGTTTTTGTTTAAGGGTATTTGGTGGGTAATTTTACCCCAACTCTAGGGGTATTTTCGTGATAGGGTTGTAGATTCTGGTGGGGAGCAGCCTTTTTCTAGCTCCTTAAAAATGAACTATAGCCTGCTTCAGATTCACAAAACTCCGGGTTTAATTTTTTTGAGAGCTAGACCGTTTGGCATGACTCCATCTGCTCCAAATGAGAATCTGAGAGTTGAAGCCATCCCAAACACGCCCATAGTAACTATGATCTCGTCCTATGTACGGAATATTTTTCGTGGCAAGGATCTTCTCCACGACTCCCTGGACGAACCCGAGTCAGGCCCAGCAACCCCGGTCGGACAGATCAAGAACAGATTGAATAGGGATGAATAATAATTTTATTATATTTATTTTTATATTTCTTTTCACGAATATGGATATGGATACAAATATAATAATATCGAATACAGATACTGATCGAATCGAATACGATTATGAATATTTATCGGAACATGATAACCCTGTAGATTGTACAAAAGAAGTCAACAAAAACACATAACTAGTTGATTTGATGCAAATATTTATGAAAAACATGTAATGACTCAAGATTTGTATTCTTTGTTGAATTATATTTAAAATAATAAATTATGTATTTAAAAATTGTTATACATTTTTACCTACTTATTTAAAATATTTTCCAATTAAGTACAATAGCGTTTGAATTTTTGAGAAAATTTAAAATCCGATAAAATATTGAACATTATTTTTTAAATGATATATTGTGTCAAAAAATTTTACAAAAATTTTTGTAATTTTTGGAACTAGTTTGCCAATTTTAATAATTAAAATTTGTTTTAGGAATTAATTAACTTATAAAATAATTTTAAAATTCAGAAACCTTTTTAAGCCAATTGAGTAGGCTTAGTCTAGCCCACATGCATATCCAGATAATCCAAATTCATATCCGATAAATAGTGAGCTACCAAATCTATATTCATATCTAACAAAAAAAATTTATATCTATATCCGTATTCAATCTAATACTATTTAATAAATATCAAATAAGACAGAATCCGTAAATAAAAATTACCCGTATCAAAAATTATCCCACTGATCGAAACTATCCGATAGTTTTCACACGGCGACCAAATCCGATCTCGTGGCCACGGCCAGCCCACCGCATTACCTCTTTCTTCCTTCTCTTCCACAGCCACTCCTGCCCCGCGAATGCCCACCACCGCTCCACCCACCTCCCCCTAAACCCCAGCCACTCCAACCATGGCCGCCGCAGCCTACCTCTCTCTCCATCTCCGTCTCGGGCTGCCTCCCCCTCCCCACCGCAGGCCCCCTCGCCATGCCCCCTTCCTCCTCTCCCCTTCCCACCCTCCCCCTCCGCCTCCCCACCACTTCCGCGTCGCCCAAGGCCGCCCCCCGCTCCCGCGGCGCCCCGCCGCGAGGGCGCGCGCTGGCACCATCCAGGCGCCGACGCTCGCGCGCCCCGGCGGCGCCGTGGAGACCGACCGCCTCCCCTCCGACGTGCGCGACCGCGCCATGGACGCCGTCGACCACTTCGGCGGCCGCGTCACCATCGGCGACGTAGCCTCCCGCGCCGGCCTGCAGCTCGCCCAGGCCGAGCGTGCGCTCCAGGCCCTGGCCGCCGACACCGGTGGATTCCTGGAGGTGCGCCTCCGTTAGTGCTCCTTTACCTCCTTCGTGGCAAGCCTTCGGGCCCGCGGCGATCTGGGCGTGAAACTGTTGCGAGTTGTGTAGGTATCGGAGGAAGGGGAGGTGCTGTACGTCTTCCCCAAAGACTACAGGGCGAAGCTGTCTGGCAAATCATTCAGAATGCGGGTCGAGCCGCTGGTCGACAAAGCTAAGGTGCTGGAGAGATGTACACGAGCATTTCTGGATTTCTGTGGCTCTGCTAATCTTGCTTGTGTTTTCCTTCTTCGCAGGAAGTGGGTGCGTATGTGGTGCGGGTGTCATTTGGGACGGCGCTCATTGCCTCCATTGTGCTCGTATATACTACTATCATTGCCATTATCTCAAGCTCGAGGTATATTTTGCATTGCAACTTGCAAGATATAGTTTCTGTGTACTAATTACTATGTGTGGTACCGCCCAAAGCAATTCTGGCATAACCTCTTCATCTTTATCAAGCATTCAAGGATTCCCTGAACCTGAAGTGATCATTCTGTAAATGGCTTAGTGAATTAATGAATAAAGTACATATTGAGAATGAGGAGCGGCTTTAATTGATATGGACTCTACAGTTGTTTGGAGGGACTTTCACTCTTTATCTGGAAAGTGCCCCCTCCTCAATTCCACTAAAATAATAGACTATAATAGAATTATAGAATAGAAAAGTGTCATTCTACTATTTTTTTTTGTCAGTGTTAGCCATTGTTTTTTTTTGGGTAGTTCGGTAGAGATATTGAATTATTGTTGTTTACCCCCATTTCCCTTCCAGTGATAGCCCTCCCTCTTCTAATAGCAGTGATGAAGATAATCGTGGTAGGCGACGGAGATCCTATGGTTCTACTATCATCATCCCAACAGATTTATTTTGGTAAGTCTCCTGTAATTTGGGAAGTGTTTTGAGTTTTGACATTGCTGGATTACCCTAGTACATTCTTGGCTGAAAGGAACTCAGAGGTAGACAATTCAACTACTTTTAGGCTTGCAGAGCTACTCAACACATCACTGCATTATTGTACATTTTGAGTTGAATATTGCCTATGCTGCATTTCTTTTCAAATGAGCCATCCCAGAAAAAAAAAGCCTTGAAAAAAAACATGAAGTTGAGTTGGAATGTTGTCTTATATAACGATTGGGGCATGGACGCATGGTACTATTTCTGGTGAGATATTCTTGAAGCCAGCTCTAACTACATGAACAATGCTATTATGCTTCCCAACAATTTAATGGTTAGTGGAATCTTTTTCCTGGTAACAGGAAATCTCAGTGTTACACCTCTCACCACTTACCTGGTAACAGGAAATCTTTTTCCTGGTAACAGGAAATCTCAGTGTTACACCTCTCACCACTTACCTAGTGAGAGGATTACAATATATCTTATTCTTTTATCTATAGAGTTACAGATACTCATTTGGCGATGCAACTTCGTATATGAAAAATAATAAATTATGTAGACATTCTTATTGTTTACAATGCAATTTCATGTGCCTTCCACAGGTACTTGGATGCAGATTACTATAGGAGGCGGCGGGTAGAAAAAGATAATGGGATGAACTTTATTGAATCTGTAAAAGGGTTTGACTTGATTGTTCATTTTTATTGTATAATGCTGTCGAGCGTGTGGGTTGAAACACTATGTTCATTAAACCAATTATGCAGGTTTTTTCATTTGTATTTGGGGATGGTGATCCAAATGACGGGCTTGAAGAGAAGAGGTGGAAGATGGTAATGGCTTTTTCGTAGAGCATTTAGCTGTTCTAGTTGGAGTTATCATGGCCAGTTAAGATTTTCATTATACAAATTTCTAAGTCTCCTTGAATAAATTCACAGATTGGGCAGTATATTTCATCGAATGGTGGGGTTGTTACAGCAGAAGAACTGGCACCGTATCTTGATGTACCACCACCTTCAGAGCAGTCCAAGGCATATAACCTCTGTTCCAAAGTGCTAATAAGTATTGTTTGTTTTTGTTGGACTTGATTAAGTTTTGTAGTCGCCCTTTGAGTACTTAATAAATTGAATGTATAATTAACTACTTGATTATAAAGATTATTGTTGCTGTGAGGAATTTTTCCTAGTAGGTTTTGGATTGAGGTGAGTCTCATCATATTTGTACCATCTCTTGAATTGCAGGATGATGAATCATTTATTCTTCCAGTTCTCTTACGATTCCAGGGACATCCTGAAGTTGATGAGCAGGTCCAACTTTCTCCTCTCATATATTTCAGGCTTGTATTAGAAAACTGTCACTAAGATGTGGCCCTATATTGCTCTTCTTAATTTTGACACCTATTACCTTGCTACTTACTGAAGATGACACGCTCTACATAACTGCCAAAAAAATCTTAATGTGTTTGTTTTTCTTATTTAGGGAAACATTCTTTATCAATTCCCATCGCTGCAACGTACTGCTTCATCAAAAGGAGGTGGGAGTAGGGAATATGTTGGTACCAAATGGTCTGCAATGTTCAGTGGCATTGAAAAGTATTTAGATGAGAAACCATGGAAATTCAGGTTGGTATTTAGTCATTTTAAGCATGATTCCCGTTGTTGAATCAAATTCTAGCTGTTATTTCACCCCGAAATTTGAAATTGCTCTAATGTAAACATAATTAACATATCTGGATGGAAAATTTTACCTTGGAATGACGTCTCACATTACACAATGAATTGCAATAAACTCCAGAGATTAGTTATTTTTTGTGTTGGTGCATCAGCTCTAAATTTGCTATTTTGAAATCTGAACTCAGTCTTGTGCCTCTGCTGTATGTTTTCATATGGCAACCTGGTGATTTTGCAGTAAAGCTAATGCATCAGAGAGGGCAATGGTTGCTGGTTTGGGTGGACTCAATCTTTTCGGTGTCATCATTCTTGGAAACTTATTGAAGTAAGAATTGTAATTCTGCCTTCAAAATATCGCTTCATTCAATTGTAATTTCTTATACTAACCTTCAAATTAAATTTTGTTTTGAAGACAAATGACGGTGACACCTGGTGGACTTATCTCATTTGCTGCGCAGTTATTTCCCTTGCTTCAGGTATGGCTGGGCTTGATTTGCTGTTTATTATTGCACAAGATGGCCCTTTGATCCTTCGATTACTCATTTCAAAAGGCACATGGCCGAAACAATTATGAACCCTTTTCTTTTCATCTGGAAGTTTCTCCATGTCATGAATGTTGCAAACTGGTGGTTGCTGAATCAGGCTGTGAACATATGATGAATATTATGAATGATATACTGATACCATGTGGCCATTTGTAGATATATGCTGGTTCCTTTTTTGCAATACCATTATTTAGATGGTTTCTGCTACGCAAGACCAATAATGACATTGGAAGGAGGAACAAGGCCAGAGAACAGCGAGCTCAGGAGCTTGTGATGCCTGAACCTTCTCTCAGAAGAAAGGTAAGAACAACTGAAAGTGCTATAGCTTTGTGTTGGAACTTGGAACATAACACTCAATGGAAGCTAAAAGAAATTGTAAATACAAGCAAACTTAAGTTCATCACATGCCTATATAATTGATTGTTACACACATGGAACTGTTGGGAGAAAGTCAGGTGTGGTCTTGGGGAGTTGTGCATAAATCTGATAGGCCGAAGCAGGAGTCTGTACTGGTTTCCTAGTTCCTATGCATTATAAGGTTCTAAAAAACAACCCACTTTGGTGGGGCTTAACCTACAACAGCAAAAGTACTATTGTGCAACTTGATCATCTCCTGTCAACAGCTACAACAATGAGTGGCTATTGGCATAAAATGAAAATAGATGCTAACCTTGATAATTCGTCTTGTGCATATCTTGCTGTTGCATGCTTCAGTAATAATTGTTACCTTCTTTTTGTGGGAGTTATTATCAATTTAAGTTGGTTGCAATCCTGGCATCAACTCCCCCTTGTACTCGTTGGAGACATCAGTTCATGCTTGGCTAGTTGTCATTTAATAATGTTAGTAACTTAAACCTCTTGTTTTCTTTATTTTTATTTAAAGTAGCATAAATTTAGCTAGTATTTCCTGCCTTTTTCAGTTGCTCAGTGCACGTGACATGTCTCGACGGAAGGTGATTACACCAGAGGAGATTGTCTACACCACCGAAAAGGATCTGTTCGATCAGGATTATGAAGCCAAGGAGTGGGAGAGGAGATTTAAGGAGCTTGGGTCAGACTGATGGTAATGATGGATATACTTGACATTCGTATTATCTCTACATGGTCCTTCGGTCTTCCTGGGTAATCATTTTTATCTGCATCCAATTGAATGGAGGATGGATCTGACTGAACCATTCAACCAAGTGGGCAGAATGCCTAGCTGAGAGACTGGATGGTTGAGACCCAATGATAGGCATACAACTATTAGGTCATGAAATTTTGCGGAAGCTGTTGGTGTAATTTATCGGCCAATGTCTGCAGCTGCTGTACATATCTGTAAGATTTAGCCTGCATATTTGTGTAGGTAGGTCAATGCACGGGATCAGCGAATCAAAACTCAGAATTTGACACGCCACAAATTATGCCACTCTAAATGAATGGAGGGCCAGCAGGACATGTAAAAGAATACGCCGTTGTACTGGGGCCTAGGACTTTGGCATTCTGCAATCTGGATTGGTAACACTTTGCTAGTGATAATGTCGAATTCCATGTTTTATACACAGGCATGTTGTTAGACCCTTCAAGGAATCAATTCATGGTTGGAAATATCAATCTCTGGTTTTTACCTGATTACCTGAAGATGTGTATTGCCTTTCTGTACTTGTCTGTACGAGTGATACAAGATCGCATAAATATGCGCAGACTTCAGATATCAGAATAAAACAAGATAATAATTCATAAAGCCCAAAACTGATGCAGTATACAGGTTATTTGCTATCTATTATCCGCCAATAACTGTTTCTCCCTTTGTGGGAGAACAGAGATGGAATTCTCACGAGTCAATGGTGTCCAAAGTTCAGTTAGATCTAATCTTAGTGTCAAAACGAGCACTTCCCGCTGCTCGCGAGTCCTGAATGCTATCATTCCCCTTCACCGAAGTTGTCACTTGTCAGTAGACAGTGGCTGACGCTCTCTGGATAAGACGAAAGCGACCAATGCGATGGCGATAAGTGCAAATTGTTGAGATATAGTTGGACCTTAAGTCCTAGTTATCTAAATATAGTTGAATTTTATCTTGATATGGGTGGATTCGAATCTATTTCTTATTGGTTGCTATTATATATTTAGCACTCTTGTATAAGAGAATCAATCTAATAAAGAGAATAGTTCTGCCTCTCTACATCGTGTGTGCTCCTTGTTTATGTTTTCTATTTTGTTGGTGCGTCGTGGTTGATTAAGGACGGGCGACATCGTTTTACAACGTATTATCAGCACGAAGCTCCGTCGAGGCTGACTAAGATCGTCTGCCTACATCAATCTATAATGCATCGAATTCGACCGGTTTTAGCGATTAAATCTATGACAAGTTGTACATAAGTTTGAGCAACGTAAGTTAACCGCACACGAACAATCTTTTAATCATGTAGATTATTTTTTTCCAACACTGACTAGATTACTTGTGTAATCTAAAACATAAAATAGGGGTCTTCGTATTATTGTTGACCAGACAATATGGAAAAAAAGAAAGAAAAAGGATCACTGACTGCTCCAGGCATGGGACCTCCACCCGGCTGCCTCGTGCCTGTCATGCACCGTCGCCAGGGCCTCCACCCGACCGCCTCGAACCTGTCGCGCGCACCGCCGGGCCTGCCACTGCTAACCGCGGCCGACGCATGCTCCACGCGCCGCCAACTCGATGCCCCGGCCCGCAGCCATGCGTCGTCGTGGCCGAGCTGCGCGCCTGCTCCGTCGTCGTCGCAAGTCCGCTCAACCGGAGGCCGCTTGCCTCCTCGGGGGAAAAGTGGCGAGTGGCGGCTAGGGTTTTTACCCTAGCTGCAGGGAAAAGGTGCCCCCCATGGGCCGGATGGTATATGGGCTGACAGTCCACCCGCACGACCCATTAGCCGTGTGGCCCATTTAATAATTTCAAAAAAAAAAATCAGAAAAGGAAATTTTGCATTTTAACCCCTGGAGTTTTCGTAATTATGAAAAATAGTTAAATAAATTCTGAAAATTTATATTAAATCCTAGAAATAGATTTTTTGGTGTACGGGCTTCGAGAAATTTGTGGAACCTTTGTCTTAGCACACATTGGAAGCTCCATATCTTTGGGTTTATTTTTTCTAGCATTATTCCATATTTCTATGTGTTATAAATTATTATTTTTTTTGTTATTTGATCATTCTAAAAATTGCTTGATAATTAGCAAAAAATTACGAAAAATGCTAGAAAAATTTTATATAACATATTGGGAGCTTCATACCACTAGATTTATTTTTCTTGGCATTATTTCATGTTTATATATGCTGTAATTTATTTTTTTGTTATTTGGTAATTCTGAAAATTGCTTGATAATTAACAAAAAATTATGAAAAATGTGAGGAAAATTTTGCAAAAATTTAGATAATTATCTACTACATAGGTATAGACTAAACTTTACTGATTTAATGATAAGCAAGTAATACAATATTTTACTAGTAGTAAAATTCAATATTACTTGTATATAGGATATGTCAGACATCGCAAAGAGGGAGTTTATTGAGCTCGACTTGAATGGCAGCAATTACCTCACCTAGGCAATGGATACCTAGATTAACCAGATAGCTCGATCTCTTCGAGCTGCTATTTCCTAGCTTGAAGCTGGTATCCATGCCATTTCTGAAGCCACAAAGTGTGCGGCTATGCACTTCCTAAGGCACCATCACTATGTGGACCTGAAGGTCAAATATTTGATGGAGGAGGACCCACTGATACTATGAAATTCCCTGAAGGAATGATATAACCTGCAAAGATCCATCTTGTTGCTAGAAGCATAGCGTGAATGTACCCTTCTACGCTTTTAGGATTTTAAGACTGGTAAAATATAACTCTACCATACACAAGCTTGTTTCTAAACTAACATTCTATAACTAGAAAGTTACTGGTGCTGAAATGATCGATAAGATGTTGTGCACTTTCCACCCCAATATGAGGATACTGCAGCAATAGTATCATCATGCCAAGTACCAGAAGTATTTTGGGCTTATATGCATTCTGCTAGAAGCAAAAAAGCGTGATGAACTCCTGGTGAAAAATCATCACGTCCTTCCTAATGAGAGTCATGCAATGCACAAAGCACATGCAAATGCTCAATTAGCTAGCAATAGTCGAGGCAGCGGAAAGGGCCAAAGGCATAAATGGGATAAAGGGAAGAATGGTAGAGTTCAGAAGGGAAAAGGCAAACTCCAGTGGAAAGTTAAAGGCTCAACTATGCTTTAGGTGTGGATCACTAGCCATTGGTCATACACCTATCGCACCCCAAAGCATTTGATGGAATTTTACATGCAACCTATTGGGAAATTCCAGAAGAATTAGGGAAAGAAAGTTGAGGCACACTTCATCGCTCAACCTGTTATTGAGAAGTAAATTGAGAAGGATGATGACAAAGTCTTTGACCCTACGGCAGAGTTTAAAAAGGGCTTTCTTGGATATGGGAACTCTCCCATGGATGAAGATAACCTTCTTGGGACCGAGCTCAAAGAATTCCAGAAGAATACCAATGATTCCCATGAGGACATAAATGATTTATATGGAGACCTGCAGTAGTCTCCCTGTTACTCCTTTCTTTAGATAGTCGATGTCACATTTTTCCTTTCTGAGTCTCCTTAAGTGTCTTATTTCATTAGATAGTATTTATATTCCTGAATGAACATTGGTCTAAGCTTCTGTTAATTTATTATTAGTTAAAATTCAATAAAGTGTTATTTCCCAGGATACTTGTTTAATTATGTTATGCTTGTTTATATTTTTCATTATGTTTCTGATATAATGATTATTTGATTGAATTTATTTCTTTAATATATAACAATTGTACAATCCAATAATGGAGGAAGAAATCTGTCGTGTAGACAATTGCACCACAAATTCAATTCTTAGCTAGAGAAACTAAATATTTTCACAAATTGACTAAAAAAATTAAAATATTATGACCATCACCGAAAGTGATGCCCTCATAGTTGACATTGGAAGAGCCATCATAGTTCTCCCTATAGGTACTCGTATAATAATAGAGAATGCTCTATTATACCCTAAGTCGAGCCATACTCTATTAAGTTTTGAAAACATCCGTCTGAATGGTTTCCATATGGAGACATAAAATGAGGATGGTACAGAATACCTACTCATGACTAAGTTCATTGGGTGTAGTAATTGTGTGGTTGAAAAACTTTCTTCCTTCTCATTCGGGTGTAACATCCTCAGTTTCGCTTTCTGGGAAAAATCTAATTTAAACTAAGTAAATTCAAAAATTGGAGTTTCCTTGGTGTTTATGTTAACCTGGCATCCTTTTCCATCCAAAATTGGGATTCAATTCCCTTCCATTCGAAAAATCGAATTTCCAGATTCCCGCCGGTACCCGAATTTTCACCCGGGTCCAAAAATGCTCCAAAAATCTCAAAATCAGTTCAATTAGGTCCCAAATATTCCAAAATGATTTTTGTAATGATTCCTCGGATTTTTGGAACTTCGCCCCTATTTTATCTCGCGCGGCTTTTGTTTAATGCCCGCTATTCGCGCCCGAATATTCAAATCCCCAAATTTCATTCAAATTCCGCGAAACCAATTTTATTGGGTTTCAAATATTCCACAATGGTTCTAGGAATTTTTCCGGAATTTTTAGACCATTTTTCCTAATTTTTCCCTATGGCGGTTCATTTACGTAACTCTTGGCCAATCACGGAGTGCCACGTGGCGCTACAGTACCTTTCTTCTACCTTGGAATGGCAAGAGACAGAGAAGAGCTTCAAGCTCCCTCTAATGGTTGCCTCTCTCTTTAATCAACCATATCTTCCTCAATAATGCTCCAAATCAATCACGGTCGAGTCTGTTGAATCCGTAACGACGTCCTCTCTCCATTCCCCACCATCAATAGCCCGGGATCTCGCCGAAATTTGAACCGTCGGCCAAAAAACCGAAATTGCATTAATTGCCATTTACTCGGCCGTTTCAACTCCAAACGACGTGATTCCATCTCTCAAATCTCTGTGTGGACGCCCTCTTCCCGGTGGTAGCACTCACTCCTAGCCTCTCCAACTCGTTCATCCGGTAGATCGAGAAAACCGGCGCCGGGTCGCCATTTTCGGGTGTTCTTCGTGTTCATCCTTGTTCCTCCCTCTCCGGTGGGTCATTCTCAACTCCGGTTGTTTCCTTGTGACCGTGGGGGAGTCTAGAGTCTAATCTTTCAATCGATTTTAGGTTCCATCAAGAATTGAAGACAAATTTTTAGTTTTTGTCGGTTCGGCCGGAGCTCCGTTTTTCGTCAAATTCGTCGTCTCCGGTGAGAATGGATCTAATTCCTTGATCCTATAGGCTCCTTAGGATGTCCTCTAGATGATCTATCATCCCATTAGTGTTACCATGTTCAAAATTTGTGAAATTTTTTTGGTTTTAGAAGTGTTTGGGGACTCTCTATTCTTGGCCGTCTTGCTGGCTCGCCGGCGAAGCTGCCACTGTCGCAGCTGCCGTCCGGCCGCCTCTACGGCTCGCTGCGCCTCCTGGTCATGCGCCGCGATCGTCGGACTCCACCGCGCCTCCACGGACGGCCCGCCACGCCATGGCAGCCGGCCGACGCTCGCCGCCGCTGCCACTTCGCCCAAGCCAACCCCATGGCTGGCTTCCCACGCCGCGCCGCCCCTCCCCATGCCCTTGGCCGGTCCCGCCTCGCCTCCGTCTTGCGCCCGCCACATGCGGGCCGAGCCGCCACTGCCGCCGCAGTTCGCGGCCGGCTGTTGCCGGACCGCTGCCGCCCCATGGCCGCCAAGCGCCTCGGTCATCGCCGCCCGGTCGCTGGACTCGCCGCGCCTCACGCTGACGGCCGCGCCACCGCCATGGTCAGCCGGCCGACTCTCCCCCAGCTGCCGTTCGGCCACCCGCCAAGCCGACCATGGCCGGCTTCCCCACGCCGCCGCTTCTCCCCATGCCCTTGGCCGGTCCCGCCTCGCCTCCGTGCGCCGCCGCCACATGCGGGCCGAGCGCCGCCGCCGCCACTGATCGTTGCCGGCCTGCCGTTGTCGCCGGTCCGCCGGACCCGCCCGCCATGCGCCACTTGCTGCGCCATTGTCGCCCCATGGCCGGCGCCCCACCATGCCCTTGGCTTCTCTGTTCTTTGGCAAGAGGTTGAAGAAGGAGTTCTAGAGGATGACATTAGGGGCCCACTTGCCATACACTCAAACTAATCCAATTAATCCCAAAAATCAGAAAAGGAATATTCTGAGGAATATTCCTTCGTTTTCGATTTTTCAGGGTTTTCGAACTTCGGAAGCTCATATCTGTTCCGTCCAAACTCCGATTGACTCCGTTCAAATTTCTAAATTCATCTAAAATCAATACCTTCCTGCCAGTACTACTTTTGTAATTTTTGGATTTTATTTATTTTCTTGTATTTATTTGTTGTCTCGTTTTGCGCGTAGCCGAGGACCCTGCCGAGACCGCCGACCCCGCCGCCGGACTTCAAGCGTTCGACGACCTCACCGCGGCCAAAGGCAAGTCTCCTTGACGCATGTTGAACCGATGTTTATAAATGTGTTTTAAATGTTTTATAAACTTGCATGCTATGTTTATCATCGTATGTCAAATATAAGTGAGTAGTTAATCCGAATCATGAATACCTCATTTGTTATTGATATCCATGTTACTTGTAACCCTAGGACATTTGCTAGGCCATGTTTACACTTATATGGTACCCTTTGTGCAATAGTACGGTAGAATTGCTTAGGACCAATATTGATGAAAACAACCCATGGGTGGGAATTATACAAAAGTGATGATTTCAAGTATGATTTGGAAATGGTTATATGATTTTGGTACTGTTTCTCTAAAATAAAAAGAAAAGGAAAAATGCTTTGGACTTGGGCGGAATGGAATGTCGGGTGGGTGCGGATGGAGCACTAGTTGCATTGTGCAAGTGCCGCCCCAAGTCAATTAAGGACCGACGCTTATGATTGTCCATTCTAAGCATAACCGTACTACCACATGTCTATAATGGTACGACCTGGCTAACTAATTTGTAGAAACCTAACTTAGACTCACCACATGGGGGAATGTGAGTGCCGGATAGAGGCAAAGTTGTTTTCTCACACGGCGCAAGAGGGGGCTTCTGTACTGGGTGGCTAGAACCCTAACAGCGGTGAAACCTCAGCGGGTGGGTCGGGTTAGGTGTATACATTGTAAAGGCCTTGTCATGATCTCTCTGCCGGCACACCAAAGGAAGTGTGTTAATCCGGAGGCAACAAGAGATGATCATGTCTTGTGGGTAAAACTGTACTCCTCTGCAGAGTTAAAACTATTCGAATAGTCGTGCCTACGGTCAAAGGCAAAGCAAAGTATGCTTTCATATTGGTAGACTTTGGTTTTGGTTATAAACTTAAGGGTGTTCGTTTTGGGGTTCGGGAGTGGTTAGAACTCTCGAATGTGTAACGGCGGATTGAGCCAACAAGGTGGAAAGAACCTGTTTTATGCCTTGACGGAAGGAGTCATTTGTGATTAAACTTGATCTTTTAAAAGTTGACGGTTAGAGCCTTTATATTGGTGATGGTGGATAGAACCTTCACTGCAATATTAAATAATTCAATTGTTAAACTAATTGTGAAAATGTGCTTTGTGACAATTATACTTACGTATGGTTTAATGAAATTTGGCTTTGTGCAAATGAACCCTATTAAGCTTCCTTTGGAAAGCCCCGCATACACATTCTTTCCCCGACTTGCTGAGTACTTTTGTACTCACGTGCTACACATCTTGTCATCATTAGAGAACTACCAGGACGCAGCCGAAGATGGTGAGTTCTACACCGAAGACTTCGTTGAAGAGTGCCAGGATAGCTAGTCGCGCTTCTTGTCGTCTCCTGTGGTGTTTTTGGTGTTCGCTCTTTGTCGCTTTTTGTAACATCCTCATTTTCGCCTTCTGGAGAAAAACCTAATTTAAATAAATTAAATTCAAAAATTGGAGTTTCCTTGGTGTTTATATTAACCTAGCATCCATCCCCATCTAAAATCGGGATTTAATTCCCATCCGGTCGAAAAATCGAATTTTCCAGTCCCGCTGGTACCCGAAATTTCACCCGAGTCCAAAAATGCTCCAAAAATCCCAAAACCACCTCCATCGTGTCCCAAATATTCCAAAATGATTTTAGGAACCATTTCCCGGATTTTTGGACCTTTGTTCCTATTTTATCTCACGCGGCTTTTGTTTAATGCCTGCAATCCGCGCCCGAATATTTAATTCCACAAAAATCATCCAAATTCAGTGGAACCAATTTTATTGGGTCCCAAATATTCTAAAATGGCTCTAGAAATTTTTTCGGAATTTTTAGACCATTTTTCCTAATTTTTCTCTAGGGCGGTTTATTCGCGTAAAGGAGGGCCAATGAGGGAGTGCCACGTGTCGATGAACAATGTCGTCTCCTTCCTCTAGCCATGAAGAACAGAGAAACCTTCCAAAGGGCTCCAATGGCTAGGGTTCCATTCACATCCTCATAACTCCTTCAAATCAACTCCAAATCGCGAAGCGCAGGTTCCGTTGAATCCGTATCGACGATATCTTGCCATTCCCCACCATCACTCGCCGCTAATCTCGCCGGAAACGGCCGCATTAATGAAAAACCGAAATACAATCAAATGCCCATAACTCGGCAGTTTCAACTCCAATCCGCGTGTTTCCACTCCCATTCTCTTCGTATAAGAACCCCCGTCGCAGTGGTATGAGCCTCCTTTGGTCTCTCCCCTTCGTTCATCCACTAGAGCAAGAAAACCGACACCGGGTGCTCTTTTTGGAGTTCTTCGCATTCTTGGTTGTAGATCTCTCTCCGGTGGGCTATTTTTTGTGCCACTTTGTTCCTTGTGACTGTTATTGAGTCTAGAGTCTAACCCAACAATCAATTTTAGGTTTCATCAAGTTTTGGAGACGAATTTCGAGTTTTTGGCATTTCGGCCGGAGCTCCGTTCATCGCCGAATTCGTTGCCTCCGGTGAGATTCAACTCGATTCCTTCCTCCTATCTGTTCCTAAGGGTGTAATCTAGAGGTCCCATGCTTTTATTTGGTCCAAATCCATGCGAAAATGAGCAAAAAATCGGATTTTTGGACAAAAAAAAGGATGTTCTCTGTTTTTGGAAGCCACTGCGCCTGTGCGTGCTCGGGCCCGTGCTCGCCCGCCGCCGCCACGCCCGGCGCCGCCCGCTCACGCCGCCGTCGCCCGCCCTTGCAGCCGTGCCGTGCCACACCGAGGAGCGTCTTGGCCTTCGCCGCCATGTGCCGCCGCCCGCCTCGCCAGCCGTGACCATCCACAAGCTTTTCCCCATCCATGGCAACCATACCATGAAGCCAAGGTTGAAGACAACCCCCATGTCAATGACATGTGGGGCCCACCTTCCATAGAGACAAGTCAAAGTCAAAATTCAGAACAGTCAACAAAGGCATATTCCAGGGAATATTCCCGATTTTCCAATTTTTCGAATTTCAAACTTCAGACGCTCATATCTCCTCCGTCCGAACTCCGATTGACTCCATTCAAATTTCTAAATTCATCTAAAATCAAGATCTACCTGCCAGTATTATTTTTGTAATTTTTAGATTTTATTTATTTTCTTGTATTGATTTATTGCCTTGATTTGCGCGTAGCCGAGGACTCCGACGCGACCGCCGACCCCGCCGCCGGACTTCCCTCGTACGACGACCTTCCCGTGACCGAAGGCAAGTCCCCTTGATGCATATTGAACCTACATTTTTAAACGTGTTTTAAATGTTTTATCACTTGCATGCTATGTTGATAACCATATGTCAAATATAAGTACTTAGTTAATCCCAATTGTAATCACCGCCTTTGTTATCGACATCCATGTTACTTGTAACCCCAGAACATTGTTTATACCATGCTTATGCTTATATGGTATCCTTTGTTACATAGTACGGTAGAATTGCTTAGGACCTTTTTCGACGAAAACAACCCATGGGTGGGATTACTCAAAAAGAATGATTTCAAGTATGATTTGGAAATTATTATTATGACTTTGGTACTGTTTTTCTAAAACAAAAGAAGGAAAAATGGTTTGGACTTGGGCGGATTGGATTGTCGGGTGGGTGCGGATGGAGCACTAGTTGTCTTATGCAAGTACCGCCCCAAGTCAATTAAGGACCGACGCTTGTGATTGTCCATTCTAAGCATAACCGTACTACCACATGTCTATAATGGTATGACCTGGCCAACTAATTTGTATAAGCCTAATTTAGACTCACCACTTGGTGGAATGTGAGTGCCAGGTAGAGGCAATGTCGTTTTTCTCACACAGCGCAAGAGGGGGCTTCTGTACTGGGCGGATGGAACCCTAACAGTGGTGAAACCTCAGCGGGTGGGTCGAGTTAGGTAGATACATTGTAACGGCCTTGTCATGATCTCTCTGCCGGCACACCAAAGAAAGTGTGTTAATAGCTTGGCATCAAGAGACGATCATGTCTTGCGGGTAAAGTTGTACACCTCTGCAGAGTTTAAAACTATTCGAATAGCCGTGCCTACGGTCAAGGGCAAAGCGAAGAATGCTTTCATATTGGTAGACTTTGATTTTGGTTTTAAAAACTGAAAAGTGTTTTGTTTTGGGATTCGGGAGTGGTTAGAACTCTCGGATGTTGTTTGATGGATAGAGCCAACCAGGTGGAAAGAACCTGTTTTATACTTGACGGATGGAGTCATATGATTAACCTTGATCTTTTAAAAGTTGGCGGACAGAGCCTTTATACTAGTGATGGTGGATAGAACCCCACTGCAATATTAAATAAATCAATTGTTAAAAAGAATTGTTAAAAGATGCTTTGTGAAACTTATTACTTAAGTATGGTTTAATAAAATTTGGCTTTATGCAAATGAACCCTATTAAGCTTCCTTTGGAAAGCCCCACATAATCATACTTTCCCCGACTTGCTGAGTACTTTTGTACTCACGTGCTACATCAACTTGCCATCATCAGAACATTTTCAAGACGCAGCTGAGGAGGGCGAGTTCTACCCCGAGGAGTTCGAGGAGGATTGCCAGGATAACTAGTTGCGTTTCTAGTCGTCGCCTGTGGCGTTTGGTGTTCGCTTGTTTTTTTTTGTTTTTCGTCTTCCGCTGTCGTGTCTCCGGTCTGTTGACCGAGTATTGTGCGAGGAGCTATCGCTGATGCTGCAGGAGTTGGGGTTTCCCCATGTAACATCCCAAAATTTGGGTTTTCAAAAATTTTGGTTTAGTTTAGCTTCCCAAAAATTTCCGTCGATTTTCTCGCGTTTATAAAAGTTTGATTTGAATTTTCTAAAAGCTAAAACAATTTAAATTGATTATTCTAAACCTCAAATAAAATTTATTTTATTTTATTTGGGTTCCATGTGCTTCAAGAAATTCTTCTGTAATTTTTGAGATTTTTCGGAGCTCGTTTGCTATTTATTGGATTTATTCGGAATCGATTTGTATTAAGCCCTTTTGTTGAAATTAATTAATTATTTGGCAAAATTTAATAAAGTTTTGTTGGAAATATTTTATTTGAGTTCAAAATGTCTCAAAATATTTTCAGGATTTTTTCAGGAATTTTTCTGGTATTTTTATTGCCTCTAATGATTTAATTGAATTTCGGGAATTGTTTTTATTCGAAAATTTGCTAGGAATTCCGAAAATTGCTTGGGCCTCATTCCCTCCTCTCTCCTCCCGCTGGCCCACGACCGCCAGCCGGCCCGCTCGCCCCCCCCACGGCCCACCTCACCCGCTCCCTCCCGCGCTGCCACGGGCCGCCACCGCCCACTCGCTTCTCTCCTGGCTACCACGCCACCACCCACGGCCCAGCCGTGCGCGCCAGCCCACAGCGCCCCCCCCACGGACACGTGTCGTCCCCCATTGGCCCACGTCGCCCGGATCCTATTCATGCACGGAAACTGCTCGATAAAATGCCTACAAGACCCGTTTTTGCTCCAAACGCGTCCAAACTTGATTTTTCTTGACCTAGCCGCCACCCTAACCTCATGTAAACCTCCCATGACCTCTCCCACGGATCTTCAACCTCCGGACCATCTCCAAAACTCCGAGATCCATCCAATGTCGCCCGAACGTCGCCCAACGCCGGCCGAACTTTGGAGCCGCGTCCCGGGCAGCTCGTCAACTCTTTTCGAGATCCGTCTTCTCCGTGGTGTGCCACAAGGTACCATATGCTTGCTGTCCAAAATTCAGCCAATTTGGCCTAATGGATCAAAAGTTATGGCCGTTTCAATCTCGAATCTTGCCGTGTTGTCGCGTCCGGTGGATCATCTTGTACTGTTTTGACCCATCATTAAGGTTCTTTTGGTCTCCGTTTGCCGTCGGAGCCGATTCCGGCCTAAACCCGTCGTCTTTCAACCTAGCCCGTGCCTCCGGTTCGCGCACCGGTTAGCCGTCCTCGGTAGCGTTCTACCGCGGCCATGTCGTTGCACCGACGGTCGCTACTTCGCTTCATGAAGTCTCCTATCATTGTTTGACCTCCGTCGTTAACGTTCGCCGTTAACGATCCGCCGTTAACGATCTGCCGTTAACGCTCCGTCGTTAACGCTCCGCCGTTAACGTTTCGTCGTTAACGTTCCTCCGTTAACGTTTCGTCGTTAACGTTCCTCCGTTAACGTCTTGCCGTTAACGTTCCACCGTTAATGCCCCGTCATTAACGTTCCACCGTTAACGTTTCGCCGTTAACGTTCCATCGTTAACGTTTCATCGTTAACGCTTGGCTCTCTTCGCCTCGTTGTCATCGCATGCGTGTATTCTTGCACAAACCCTAGTGCGATGCCTTCACCTGTTCTATCATCATGACGTGAGCCTAGTCTCATCGTCATATCATCTTCAAAGCCGAATCAAAACCTAACCTAAGACCGGTTCGATGAACTAAGTTCATCGTGAGCCGCGTTGTTATCTTTGCAATCTTTTCCGTTGTTTCAATCGTGGTAAGACACTTGTCTTGTCTTATCCCTGAAAACCTAATCTGCCATTAATCGAGAATTCCTTCGTGGACTTGGTCGATAGACCATTGGCCATCTGTCATACCCCTGTGCCCGATCTATCCGTCTCTCTTTTGTTTGACTGTGTCCGTTCGGTCAACAAAAGTCAACTTCGAGAATCAGTTTAGTTCACTATGAACTAACATATCCTTATGGACCCGATCTATAGATCGAGAGCCCATATGCCTTTATCTGCCCAATCAAGATGATAACTTCGGAAGAAATATTCTTCGGAATATTATTCTTTGTTTCCCTGTTATTAGTCTTTCCCCTTTTTCGGTGTTTTTCCGAAAGCCCGTCCTCTCTTGTCCAATCTTCGATCCAATCCTTTCAAGTTCCTAAATCCTTTCAAGCCGTTGTGCCCAATGCTGTTCGTTCTTAATTTGGAGTTTATTTGAATTGTCTTTTGAGTTTTGTTGTATTTGTGTTTCTTTAATCGCTAGACGTGTCGCCCGGAAGTCGTTCGAACGAGCTGAGGATCGAGAAAGTGGAAGTTGAAGCTCGAGGATCAAGGATCAAAGATAAAGAGTAAAGGACAGTAAAGTTTGCAAGGGCCAGGCAAGTTGTGCTTTGACCATGTTGATCCCCTTTTCGAAAATTATGTTGTTTCAAATTATTGCATGCTAGTTGGATATAAATTGATTTCAATTAATTTGGGATTAGATATTTAACCTACTTGTTATTGCCACCTTGTCTATAATAGTTGTACGCCATGATTCATTTGTCACCCTAGGTTTGTTGATTAATAGTTGGTAGCTAAATACTTTGCCGACATGGGTTATTTAGACCGTCAGTAGTTTGCTTAGCCAGGCAACGTACCTTTGACATCGTTTTGGAAATACAAAAGCTCAATATTGACTAATGGAATATGCAATGTGTTTTGGAACGGTGTGACGTGTTGCCGACACGATGAAGTTGATACGTGGAGGTATTCGTACTTCTTCAATGATGTTGAGTTGTTGTTGGCATTGTGTTGCGCAATAATCAACTGGGGTGATAAAATGATTTAGACCGGGGCAAGTGGCAAGATTATGATCGGGTGGGCCAGGTGTGGCACCGGGAAGGTTGATTTGGTTCTTCGGGTAGTCTTGCCCTGGTCATTCTAAGGACTTAACCTTGCAAGCCTTTGAACTGAGTCAAACGTACAACCACATGTCTGTAATGGGACGGACCTAGTTGATTAAGCTGCTAATAACTTACTTGTGGTACCTCGGGGTGTCAGCTATACCTTTTGTGTAGTTGTACGGGGGAGCGTACCGGGGCTGCGGCCAGGTACCCATCTAACGGTGGATTGGCCTAAACTTCGCCTTCGCTAAGGGAAGGGTTAGTGTGCAATCACCGGAGAGGATCACTTGTGTAGTTAGAGGCTTCCGAAAGACTTTGTTATGATCACTCATTCGCATACCCTTGTATGGCGATTCACGGCTGACGTGGTGAGTTGATTGTATCTTGTGGGTAAAGTGTATAACCTCTGCAGAGTGTAAAATCTATTCGAATAGCCGAGTCCACGGTACTGGACAATGCTCGGGGATTACAGTCAAGGGTTAGCTTTTCTCAAAAATTGAACTTGGGACTGGAGGCAGTTTGCCTGTGGAAAAGTGATAATTGTTTACGGATGTGGAATGGTTTACTTGTGAAATAACTGTGGAATCTATTACTGTTATTACTTGTTTTACTGTTTTACAATCTATTATATTTATTTGTGATTGTTGCTTTTCTGCAAAATAACCATTCAGCCTGTTACTTGGAATAAGCCATGCATATAGTTATTAGACTTGCATTCTGTGCATGACTTGCTGAGTGCTTTATGTACTCACCCCTTGCAAACAAACAATCACCAGTGAGCAAAAGTCTACATCGTCGAAGAAGAAGAAGTTCCGTGAGAAGGCGATTATCTAGGAGTCGAACCCTGTCAGTTGCCTGTGGCGTATTGATGGGATTCACCGATGTTCTTCGTTCCGCTGCTGCTTATTTGGAGTTGAATCCGTCAGGGCCTCACAAATGTAAGGTTGACCTTAAGGTCGTTCAATAGTTTATATTCTATATTTGAGCTATTTTTACTATTCCGCTGTGTATGATTGTGATATTCATCTATGTTGAGACTGTGTGCACTAGCGTGATCCTGGACTAGTGCTGAATACACAGAGGGTCCGGATTTGCAAATTCGGGTCCCGACAGAGGTGGTATCAGAGCCAGGTTGACTGTAGGTCTTGACCTTAGATAGATTGGCCGTCTTTAGGAGCTTCAAAATTATTTTCTAAAGAGAAAATTTAACTTGAAAGAATAATAAGTTCTTGACTTATCTTATTCTTCTATTCTTTCCCTTTTGCTGAAATCTCTATCCTTCCCTTCGATTTAAATGGAAATCTTACCTGAGTTGTTCCGAATAGTTAACGATGTTTCACACTTAAGGAGAAAGTACTGGATATCGCCGTCAACCCTGAAGATCGTGGAGCTCGAAGAGAAGTGGATCGATGAAGTGTTCCAGAAGCTTGAAGAACCAGTGCTTAGTAGTAAGTTGAGACTCATGTGTGAGAGTCGCGTCTCTTAAGATAGGAGTGTTACCCTTTTAGACGCTAGATTATTGTGTGCTTAGGAATTTGGATCTTTCTTGATTGCTGAGTGTGCAGTATGCGTTGCATAGCTTTTAGGCTTGGATAAGCAACCATACCAAGTTCTTAATAATGTTTGTATAAGTTCTTGGGTTAAACCTGCTCCCCTGCACTAGGATTCTTGAACCTCATCTATGCTTTTCCCTCTTACCTGAACCTTGGAGTGGACAAAAGATGGAAAGGACCGTCCGCAGCTATGATTCCGAGGCAGTTCAAGTCAGTTCAGTTGCTACTACTGGAGTCAGTGTTAAAGCAGATAGTGACCAACAACCGTCCACCGCACCAACCGTGACAGTTCAACACTTGGATCAGTTCGTCACTACCCAGACTCAGCCGTACAGATGGATGTGCAACAGATGAATGTTATCAGTGCTAAAATCAACCCTCCACAACTGAAGTCACAACCTCCTGTTCACAGTCAAAGTTTTCCTTGTTCATGAAGACCAACCCACCCGTGTTTGATGGATCAGCCACTCTCAAAGACGCAGAAATATGGCTTCGTGTCATAGAAGAGAAGCTAGCTTTGGTGTAATGTGAAGATGAAGAGAATGTCCCCTATGCTACTTGCCAGTTAAAAGGAGATGCATTAGTCTGGATGAAAGGTTTCTACGCCACCTCGGAAGATGGACATATTATCACTTGATTGGAATTTGCCACTGCCCTTCGTCAGTTTGTTGCGTCATCAGATGATAGTGTGACTACCGCGAGATCAGAGAAGAGTACAACCCCTGCACCTAATACCATACCGAGATGTTCTTTGAAGTGTCGTCAACCAAACAAATCAGAAGATCGTGCATGCATCCGGTGTGGAGAAATAGGACACACTGTTGATGAACATGTAATCAATTGTTCCAGCTGTGAAGGAAGCCATTTACCTGGAGAATATCCTATGCGCAACATCGCATGCTATCTTTGCGAAGGCCGTGATCACTGCCCATCTCAATGTTCCCTGGATTCAGTAGTGACCGCTGTGACTCGGCATCAGCGAGAGAATTTTCGAGCTGTCATTGCTCAAGAGTTAGCAAAAAGAGAAGGATTGTCATCCACACTTGCTGTGCCACGTGAAGAAATGAAGAAGAAACATGTCAACCCTATTCGTCTACATCAGGAAATCAGTGATACTGGGTCACCATGGAGCTGTTTCTTGTGTGATAAATGAGGTCATTGGCCTAGAGAATGCCCCATCAACCCGACACGATGACCCAAACACTGTGGCGAGTCAGGTCATTTGTTAAGGAATGCCACAGAAAGATCAAGCAATGTCGAAAGCCATGATCATCCCAGAAATTACATCAGTAAAGACTATAACACAGAAAGTGAATGGTAAGTCTATGGAAGCAACTTGCTTAAGGAGCCAGTTGAAGCAAGAGGAATTGGTTAACAAGACCCCTGATCCAGAAAATGAATGCAAGGAATTGGAAGATCACCGCAAGCATCAGAAGTCTAACCAAGAAGGACCACTGCAACAGCGAATGAGGAGTGCCTCTCAACAACTCAGTTGCCATACTACTCGGATTTTGTTCGAGGCACTTTCACCTATGCTTCGCCCCGATGGTCAGAGTTTCCATAACATCAACCTAGTGAAACGTTCTCAAGGAAGAAGCTTGCTGTCTATAAATTGATGTGCCTGTCGTCAACCAGAACATTTTGCTAACCGCTGCCCTCAGAAGAAAGTGATCACCGCGGACTGCATCGATCTCAGCTCTACCCTACCAAGATTAGTACCATGTCAGGAGAAAGCCAACGGATGTCAGTCAAGCATTGCTTCAGATGCAATGAGCCAGGACACTTTGCTAATAGTTGTCCTAAGAGAAAAGGTGTTATACTTGTTCACTTCAACCCTAGTCCCTCGCCT
Source organism: Rhipidocladum racemiflorum (assembly GCA_036346355.1). Taxonomy (NCBI): domain Eukaryota; kingdom Viridiplantae; phylum Streptophyta; class Magnoliopsida; order Poales; family Poaceae; genus Rhipidocladum; species Rhipidocladum racemiflorum. Next base: position 32,965,972 of record CM070571.1, read on the forward strand.
ACCGAGACACTTGCGTCAGAAAGTGAATTGTGAAGGAGTATTCAGTTGATACAGAGTTTCAGTCAATGCTGAAGAATCAAGCCGACAAAGATAGTGCCAGACCAACCGGAATGCTATCCAAATCTTGTTGAAGACCGCGTAATTGCAAGTAAGCTTTGTTGACAGATACAACCTGTCCAATTTCTAGAAGAAGCGAAAAATCAAATGTTCAGAAACAGAAGCAAGGAACCTATCAATGGAGTTGCCAGAAGCGTCAGCATGAGTGCATGAGATGATCAAGATTTCCTGACAAAGGTAGCATCAAGATTTTCCGCAGAAGAAGTGCCTTGTGCCCGAAAAGCAGACACAGTTGGAGTCAGTGAACATATAAGAGGATCTCATCCACAAAGATCAGCCTGCAAATTTTGGATGTTACCAAGCGTTTGTTCAGAAGTGAACCTGTCCAGTGTGCAGTTGCTTGGAAGTTTGAAGAAGCCTCAAGAGTTGAGTCCCCCTGAACCTAATTCTATAGTCAGCCCTGAATCTCGGGGACGAGATTCTGTTAAGGGGGGGGGGGGAGATTTGTAACATCCCAAAATTTGGGTTTTCAAAAATTTTGGTTTAGTTTAGCTTCCCAAAAATTTCCGTCGATTTTCTCGTGTTTATAAAAGCTTGATTTGAATTTTCTAAAAGCTAAAACAATTTAAATTGATTATTCTAAACCTCAAATAAAATTTATTTTATTTTATTTGGGTTCCATGTGCTTCAAGAAATTCTTCTGTAATTTTTGAGATTTTTGGGTTCCGGAGTTTGGAGCAGGAGGCTGACCCGACCGTGGTGCACATAGGGTCCCTCATCCAGGCTCAGGATGAGGCCTACGTGCGAATGACCGACGAGATGCAGGATCTGCGTTGGGCTTTGACAGCAGCTAGAGAGGCGAACCGTCAGCTCCTGGAGGAGAGGAGGGGCGCCCAGTCGCTTCCACCCCCAGCGCCTGTGCAGGAGGCACAGCCCGTGGCACCACCGCCACCAGCCCCGGTCTTGGAGGACCCGCTGACCCGCGACATACCGATGGACGCTCCGCCAGCTAAGCCTCATCAGGGCCTTAAGTTTCGGACCACCGCCCGCAAGTCAGTCCGGCCCCAGTCGCCGTTGGGAGTGTCCTTGGGCTTCTTGGCTGCCCCCGGAGGTGCAGGACCGTCTTCAGCAGCTACACCTTCCCGCAGCAGGAGCGAGGAGGAGGAGGAGGACCCATCCCCGCGTGTCTACGCGAGTGACGCGAGTGTTTAGTAGCTAGCCCGGAGGACCTTTATCTTGCTTTGTTTCGATTAGAACGATGAATAAGTGATTGTTGGATTGTATCGTGCCCTTAGGCAGTTGTGATACAGCCATCCCCAAAACTATTTTGTTTTAATTGGAGTTCAGTTGGTTTTCCCTTATGTTGTGTGCTTTTGTGGTTGTGCTCTTGTTGTTGAGGATGTGGTTTAAGTCCCCTGACTCTTACCTGTGCTTTTCCTCTTTCCTTCTGCTTGACCGCCTTATTGCAGATGGAGAACCCCGGTCGTGGTCGTGGTCGTGGAAGACCAGGAGGCCGCGGTAGAGGCTGTGGACGTGCCCGTGGACCAGTGCACTTTCAGGAGGAAGAGTTTGTGGAGCCGCAGGAGCAACAGGGTGCTGCTGGGCAGTTGCCACCAGCCCCTCAGCATGATCCGCCGTCACCCCCACCGCCAGTCCAACCACCCAATCTGGAACAGATGATGGCGATGCAGATTCAGCTTCTGCAAGCCTAGCTCAGAATATCCTTAACCAACCTCAAGCCGCTACAACACAGGCTCAAGCTCAACTGCCCCAATCCAAGTTTGGGGAGTTCATGCGGACTCGACCCCCAACCTTTGCTGGATCCCTGGACCCATTGGATGCGGACGACTGGCTCAAGGAAGTTGAGCGGAAACTACACTTGGCTCAGTGTGACGAGATAGAGAGCGTGCATTTCGCTTCACATCAGCTTAAAGGTACGGCAGCAAGCTGGTGGGAGAATTTCTGTGCTGCTCATGCTGACCCACAGAACATTGCTTGGAATGAGTTCATGGAAGCATTCAGAGCTACCCATATCCCAAAGGGCATTATGGAAATGAAACGAAGGGAGTTTCATAAGCTTCAACAGGGGAATTTGTCGGTGTCAGAATATCCGAACCGATTCACCCAGCTATCCCGCTATCCGGTCGCAGATGTCGCAACCGATGAGGCCAAGATTTGGCGATTTATGGAGGGCCTTGACCCCAATTTGAAGGTTCAGCTAGTGTCGAGCGACTTTCCGTCGTTCCAGCACATGGTGAACAAGGCGCTAATCCAAGAGGATGCTCAGCGCCAGCTATTTGAGTCGCAAGAAGAGGAAGATGTCGTTTCCAGAATCAAGGTGCCAAGAAATCAAGGCCCCGCACTTTTCAAAGAAGAATGTACCAAAGAAGCTGCCAGCCTCTAGTGCACCAAGGACCCCAATGTCCACCCCGCGCCCAGTGGGACAAGCCCCTGCCGGCAATGCAGGAGCTCAAGCTCAGAAGAGTGGAACCGCCATGGCAGGAGTGCAGTGCTTCAACTGCAGAGAGATGGGCCACTACGCAAAAAACTGCCCTCAGAAACGGCAGCCCGTCACCCCGATGATGTTCAACCTGGGATCGACCCCAGCCCGTGCTCCAGCGCCGGCTCAAGGAAGAGGAACCCCGCAGACCCCGCGCACGCCAAGGTCGGCTGGAAGAGGACGCGTGAACCACATCACCGCGGAGGAAGCCCAGGATGCGCCAGACGTGGTCTATGGTAAGTTCCATGTGAACTCAATACCTGCTTCAGTTCTGTTTGATTCTGGTGCAACACATTCTTTCATATCGAAATACTTGGTTAAAAAGCATAACTGGGATACAATACAGTTAAGAAACCCTTTGTTAGTACAATCCCCTGGTAAAGAACTAAGAACAACTGCTGTTTGTCCGAAAATGGATATAGTAATAAAAGTGGTAAAGTTCCTAGCGAACTTAATACTATTGGATACTAAGGGTATAGAAGTAATCCTTGGAATGGATTGGTTAACCAAGTACAAGGGTCAGATAGACTGTGCTAGTAGAGCTGTCTCTCTTATCAGCCCTGATGGGATTAGAGTGGAGTTCTTATCTAATCTTGCCTCTAAGGGGGGTAGCACCCTAAACCGTCTGAAAGGTAACTCCTTGGAAAATGTCCCGATAGTCAATGAGTACCCAGACGTTTTCCCAGAAGAGTTGCCCGGTATGCCACCGGATCGAGATGTGGAGTTTGTGATTGAGCTTGTACCTGGTATGGCTCCCATCTTGAAGAGACCTTACTGGCTACCTTCCAATGAGTTGGTTGAGATGAAGAAGCAGATTGAAGAATTGCAAGAGAAAGGCTTTATCTGACCCAGTTCGTCGCCTTGGGGATCGCCAGTGATCTTCGTCACAAAAAGGATGGTAGTCTGAGGATGTGCATAGACTACAGGTCGCCGAATGAGGTCACAATTAAGAACAAGTACCCGTTGCCTCGGATAGATGATCTGTTTGATCAGTTGAAGGGAGCTCAAGTCTTCTCCAAGATAGATTTGAGGTCGGGATATCATCAGCTGAAGATAAGGAAAGAAGATATTCCAAAGACAGCCTTCACCACCCGATATGGACTATACGAGTTCAAAGTCATGTCTTTTGGATTAACAAATGCTCCTTCTTATTTCATGAATCTGATGAATAAGGTGTTTATGGAGTATTTAGACAAGTTCGTCGTAGTCTTCATCGACGACATTCTTGTCTATTCCAAGAGTCGGAAAGAGCATGAGGACCACCTGAGGATAGTCTTGGAGACGTTAAGGGAGCAGAATCTATATGCTAAGTTCAGCAAGTGTGATTTCTGGTTGAAGGAAGTTTCTTTCCTGGGTCATATCATTTCTGCTGCAGGAGTAGCAGTGGGTCCAGCGAAAGTAAGGGATGTTTTGGATTGAAAACAGCCTAAGTCAGTCCCAAACATTCGAAGTTTTCTTGGATTAGCTGGTTATTATCGGAGATTCATTGAAGGTTTCTCGAAGATAGCCAGACCTCTTACTCAGCTTCTGAAGAAGGAAAAGAAAATTTGAATGGACTAAAGCTTGTGAGCAAAGTTTTCAGGAGTTGAAGAAGAGATTAACCTCAGCCCCAGTGCTTGTCTTGCCGGATATCCATAAGGACTTTGAAGTGTACTGTGATGCTTCAAAACAAGGACTTGGATGTGTTTTGATGCAAGAAGGAAGGGTAATAGCTTATGCTTCAAGACAACTGCGACCTCATGAAGAATACTATCCCATTCATTACTTGGAGTTAGTTGCAGTTGTGCATGCGCTCAAAATATGGAGGCATTACTTGATTGGCAATAGATGTGAGATATATACGGATCATAAAAGTTTGAAATACATCTTCACTCAATCCGATCTCAACCTGAGGCAGAGAAGATGGTTGGAGTTGGTAAAAGATTATAATGTGGGAATCCATTATCACCCTGGAAAAGGAAACGTTGTTGCGGATGCATTGAGCATGAAAGCTCACTGCAATAATGTTGTGATACAAGCAAGTCAGCCCGCGCTTTATGAAGAATTCCGACGTCTTAACCTGGAATTGGTGAATGAAGGGTACATTTACAATTTGGAAATAAAATCCACCTTGGAAGGTCAGATTAGAGAGGCTCAGAAGAATGATAAAGGTATTGCGGACCTAAAGGAGGGCTTGAAGAAAGGGAAACATCCAGGATTTTCAGAAGATGACCAAGGCACTGTCTGGTTTGGGAAAAGAATAGTAGTCCCTAACCAGGAGGAAATCAAGAATGTGGTCTTGAAAGAGGCTCATGATTCGGTGTATTCCATTCACCCAGGAGGCACCAAGATGTATGCAGATTTAAAAGAGAAATATTGGTGGCCCAATATGAAGAAAGAAGTTGCTGATTTTGTGGCACGTTGTGATGTGTGCCAGTTGGTAAAAGCAGAGCATCAGAGACCCGCCGGATTGTTGCAGCCTTTGCAAGTTCCTGTCTGGAAAGGGGAAGAAATTAGAATAGACTTTATAACCGGACTTCCCAAAACTAAATCCGGTTATGATTCCATCTGGGTCATCGTGGACCGATTGACCAAAGTGGCTCATTTTGTCCCAGTGAAGACAACCTATTCCGGTGACAAGCTTGCCGAGTTGTATATGGCCAAGATTCTGTATTTGCACGGTGTGCCGAAGAAGATCGTATCTGATCGAGGGTCTCAGTTTACCTCGAGGTTCTGGCAGAGATTGCAGGAAGTGTTGGGCACCAATCTGAATTTTAGTACGGCTTATCATCCCCAGACAGATGGCCAGACTGAAAGAATCAATCAAATCCTAGAAGACATGTTGAGAGCCTGTGCTCTAACATACAAAGGATCGTGGGGTCTGAATTTGCCCAATGCTGAGTTTTCGTATAACAACAGTTATCAAGCTAGTCTAAAAATGGCACCTTTTGAGGCTCTTTACGGAAGAAAATGCAGGACACCCTTGTATTGGAAGGAAACCGAAGGTGGGCAGATAATCGAACCTGATGTTCTGAAAGAAGCCGAAGAGCAAGTCAGACAGATCCGTGCAAATTTAAAGACCGCCCAGTCAAGACAGAAGAGCTATGCTGACAACCGTCGAAGAGAATTAAACTTTGTACCTAGTGATCATGTGTATCTGAAGGTATCGCCGCTGAAAGGAATGAAGCGATTTTGAGTCAGTGGGAAGTTAGCGCCCCGCTACGTCGGACCATATCCAGTGGTTGCTAGAAAAAGAGAAGTGGCTTATAAGTTGGAGTTGCCTCCACAGCTGTCAGGGGCACACGATGTTTTCCATGTGTCTCAATTGAAGAAATGTCTCAGAGTACCGAAGCATCAGATGCCGTTGGAAGATATGGAACTGAAAGAAGACCTGTCGTATCCGGAGTATCCCATCAAGATTTTGGATGAAGCCGAGCGTCGAACCCGTAGCCAAGTGATCAAGTTCTGCAAAGTTCAGTGGAGCAACCATTCTGAGAAGGAAGCTACCCGGGAGCGTGAAGAAGATCTTAGAGCAGAGTTTCCTAATCTCTTTCTTTCTCCGTCTGAATCTCGGGGACGAGATTCTCTCTAAGGGGGGTAGGTTTGTAACATCCTCATTTTCGCCTTCTGGAGAAAAACCTAATTTAAATAAATTAAATTCGAAAATTGGAGTTTCCTTGGTGTTTATATTAACCTGGCATCCATCCCCATCCAAAATCGGGATTTAATTCCCCTCCGGTCGAAAAATTGAATTTTCCAGTCCCGCCGATACCCGAAATTTCACCCGAGTCCAAAAATGCTCCAAAAATCCCAAAACCACCTCCATCGTGTCCCAAATATTCCAAAATGATTTTAGGAACCATTTCCCGGATTTTTGGACCTTCGTTCGTATTTTATCTCGCGCGGCTTTTGTTTAATGCTTGCAATCTGCGCCTGAATATTTAATTCCACAAAAATCATCCAAATTCAGCGGAACCAATTTTATTGGGTCCCAAATATTCTAAAATGGCTCTAGGAATTTTTCCGGAATTTTTAAACCATTTTTCCTAATTTTTCTCTAGTGCGGTTTATTCGCGTAAAGGAGGGCCAATGAGGGAGTGCCATGTGTCGATGAACAGTGTCGTCTCCTTCCTCTAGCCATGAAGAACAGAGAAAGCTTCCAACAAGCTCCAATGGCTAGGGTTCCATTCAAATCCTCATAACTCCTTCAAATCAACTCCAAATCGCAAAGCGCCGGTTCCGTTGAATCCGCATCGACGATCTCTTGCCATTCCCCACCATCACTCGCCGCTAATCTCGCCGGAAACGGCCGCATTAATGAAAAATCGAAATACAATCAAATGCCCATAACTCGGCCGTTTCAACTCCAATCCGCGTGTTTCCACTCCCATTCTCTTCGTATAAGAACCCCCGTCCCGGTGGTATGAGCATCCATTGGCCTCTCCCCTTCGTTCATCCACTAGAGCAAGAAAACCGACGCCGGGTGCTCTTTTTGGAGTTCTTCGCGTTCTTGGTTGTAGAACTCTCTCCGGTGGGTTATTCTTTGTGCCACTTGGTTCCTTGTGACCGTGATTGAGTCTAGAGTCTAACCCAATAATCAATTTTAGGTTTCATCAAGTTTTGGAGATGAATTTTGAGTTTTTGGCATTTCGGCCGGAGCTCCATTCATCACCGAATTCGTTGCCTCCGGTGAGATTCAACTCGATTCCTTCCTCCTATGTGTTCCTAAGGGTGTAATCTAGAGGTCCCATGCTTTTATTTGGTCCAAATCCATGCGAAAATGAGCAAAAAAAATCAGATTTTTGGACAAAATGGATGTTCTCTGTTTTTTCGAAGCCCGCTGCGCTTTGTCGTGCTCGATCCGTGCTTTCGCCGCCGCCACGCCGGCGCCCGCCCGCCAGCCGCCGCCAGCGCCTCGCCATTGCCGCCAGCGCTTCGCGCGCCCGCCGCTACCCGCCAGCCTTCAGCGCCCGCCGCGCCCGCATGGTCGTGCACGCGCACCGCCGGTGACTCCACCGCCGGCCCCCCTCGCCGGCCGGCCATCCCCCCCAAGCTTTTCCCCATCCATGGCAACCATACCATGAAGCCAAGGTTGAAGACAACCCCCATGTCAATGACATGTGGGGCCCACCTTCCATAGAGACAAGTCAAAGTCAAAATTCAGAACAGTCAACAAAGGCATATTCCAGGGAATATTCCCGATTTTCCAATTTTTCGAATTTCAAACTTCGGACGCTCATATCTTCTCCGTCCGAACTCCAATTGACTCCATTCAAATTTCTAAATTCATCTAAAATCAAGATCTACCTGCCAGTATTATTTTTGTAATTTTTAGATTTTATTTATTTTCTTGTATTTATTTATTGCCTCGATTTGCGCGCAGCCGAGAACTCCGACGCTACCGCTGTCCCCGCCGCCGGACTTCCCTCGTACGATGACCTTCCCGTGATCGAAGGCAAGTCCCCTTGATGCATATTGGACCTTCATTTTTAAACGTGTTTTAAATGTTTTATCACTTGCATGCTGTGTTGATAACCATATGTCAAATATAAGTACTTAGTTAATCCCAATTGTAATCACCGCCTTTGTTATCGACATCCATGTTACTTGTAACCCCAGAACATTGTTTATACCATGCTTATGCTTATATGGTATCCTTTGTTACATAGTACGGTAGAATTGCTTATATGGTACGACCTGGCCAACTAATTTGTAGAAGCCTAATTTAGACTCACCACTCGGTGGAATGTGAGTGCCGGATAGAGGCAATGTCGGTTTTCTCACACGGCGCAAGAGGGGGTTCTGTACTGGGCGGATGGAACCCTAACAGCGGTGAAACCTTAGCGGGTGGGTCGAGTTTGGTAGATACATTGTAATGGCCTTGTCATGATCTCTCTGCCGGCACACCAAAGGAAGTGTGTTAATAGCTTGGTGTGGGACGCCTGAGATGGGGGTCCCGCAAGTGGGGCCTACGCCCGACTGGGCCGAAGGTGGAGTAGTAGGCCCGGAGCCTGAAAACGCCATGATGAGCCCGGGGGATGGCCCGATTTATTCCCCAAGGCAGCTCGCAGATCCTTCGGCGAAGCTTCGTGCCATGCCCAAGCAACCCGTCAAAAGCAAAGCGTGCGGCCTAACATCGCCAGAGCCTGCAGGCGCCGGAACCTGGCGGGGTGGCAGGCGCGGTTCGGGGAAGGCACGACCGCATCCCCTGGACGTAGTGGGGCCAGTTGATAAGAGACAAAGTATGTACTCATGAAGCCACCATGTTCAGGGCCAGGTGGCGCCCATTTGGTGGCAGATCCTTCCCCTAGTATATAAAGGGGGAGGAGAGGAAAAGAAAGGAGGAAGGCTCATATATCCAAGAACACAGGACTAGGGTATTATCTCCTCCGTGAGAGCCCGAACCTGTCTAAAAAGAGATCGCCCTCGCATCCTGTGTTACCATCTAGCTTTGATCCCGCACGAATCCCCTAGAATCACAAATCTCATTGCCGGCGAAATCAATCGTCGACACTTGGCATCAAGAGACGATCATGTCTTGTGGGTAAAGTTGTACACCTCTGCAGAGTTTAAAACTATTCGAATAGCCGTGCCTACGGTCAAGGGCAAAGCGAAGAATGCTTTCATATTGGTAGACTTTGATTTTGGTTTTAAAAACTGAAAAGTGTTTTGTTTTGGGATTCGGGAGTGGTTAGAACTCTCGGATGTTGTTTGGCGGATAGAGCCAACCAGGTGGAAAGAACTTGTTTTATACTTGACGGATGGAGTCATATGATTAACCTTGATCTTTTAAAAGTTGGCGGACAGAGCCTTTATACTAGTGATGGTGGATAGAACCTCACTGCAATATTAAATAAATCAATTGTTAAAAAGAATTGTTAAAAGATGCTTTGTGAAACTTATTACTTAAGTATGGTTTAATAAAATTTGGCTTTATGCAAATGAACCCTATTAAGCTTCCTTTGGAAAGCCCCACATAATCATACTTTCCCCGACTTGCTGAGTACTTTTGTACTCACGTGCTACATCAACTTGTCATCATCAGAACATTTTCAAGACGCAGCTGAGGAGGGCGAGTTCTACCCCGAGGAGTTCGAGGAGGATTGCCAGGATAACTAGTTGCGTTTCTAGTCGTCGCCTGTGGCGTTTGGTGTTCGCTTGTTTTTTTTGTTTTTCGTCTTCCGCTGTCGTGTCTCCGGTCTGTTGACAGAGTATTGTAATAAGCGGCCATGTGGCCCATACATGAATATTTATGTTATAATTTTCGTTATGTTCGGCAATGAAGTATCACTGTGACTGTGTGTACTAGCTACTGATCTGGGACTAGTACGGAAATACACAGGAGATCTCGGATAGCTGATCCGGGGTCTCACACTTTTGTTTCCGCTGTCGTGTCTCTGGTCTCGTGACCGAGTATTGTAATAAGTGGCCATGCGGCCCGTACTTTATTATTTATGTTACAATTTCGTTTTGTTCGGCCATGAAGTATCACTGTTGACTGTGTGTACTAGCTACTGATCTTGGACTAGTACGGAAATACACAGGAGATTTCGGATAGCTGATCTGGGGTCCCACAGCAGTGGTATCAGAGCCTGGACGACTGTAGGATGTGACCTAGTAGCATGGCAAAGCCTTAAGGACTGATATTTTTATAAAAACCTACTTACAAAAGCTTAAGTTCCTTTGCTTCTATCTCCTCTCTCTTAGTGTCTTGTGCTTATCCTATCCTTTATTTAAAATTTGTTTACTAATCCCAACTTATTTCAAAATTTGTAGATGCCGACTGTCACCACTTTTGCCGCACAGGCTGGAGGCTTCTGCGAGGAGCTGTCACTGATGCTGCAGGAGTTGGGGGTTTCCCCATCGTCCTGACTATCGCTACTCGTTCGTTCCCGGCCTTGGCCAGGACTTGTGGCAGGTCCGATTGCTGGTCTTCGCGAGGAGCCGAGTCCGCCCTGAGGACCGACCGTTCTACTTTACGGCCGAGAGGTGGAATCTGGCGCATGCGCTTTAGGATGCAGCCAAAAAGACTATCCTCCAGTTGGGGGAAAGCTACCGTGATCGGCTTGAGGACTCCCCGTACCGCCTTTTTCCTCGCTTCCAGGTCGGGATGGTTTGCAGCCAGTTTAGGAGTCTGGAGCAGGAGGCCGACCCGACAGTTGAGCACATGGGGTTCCTCATCCAGGCTCAGGATGAGGCCTATGTGCGGATCATCAGCGAGCTGCAGGATTTGCGTCGGGCTTTGACTGTAGCGAAAGAGGAGAACCGTCGGCTCCTGGAGGAGTGGAGGGACGCCCGTTCACTTCCACCACCGGCTCCTGTGTAGGTGGCACAGCCAGTAGCACCACCGCCACCCGTGCCTATTCTGGAGGACCCGCCTACCCGAGACGTGCCGATTGACGCTCTGCCAGCCAAGCGTCATCAAGGCCTGAAGCTTCGTACCACCGCGCGCAAGTCAGTTCGGCGCTAGTCACCTTTGGGGGTGTTTTTGAGCTTCATGGCCGCCCCTGGAGGTGCAGGACCTTCTTCTTCAGCTACACCTTCCCGCAGTAGGAGCGAGGAGGAGGAGGACCCGTCCCCGCGTGTCTACGAGAGTGATGCGAGCATCTAGTGTCCTAGTCTGGAGGGCCTTAATTTTGTTTCGATTAGAACGTTGAATAAGTGCTTGCTGGATTGTATCGTGCCCTTAGGCATTTGTGATACAACCATCCCTCAAACTATTTTGTTTTAATTGGAGTTCAGTTGGTTTTCCCTTCTGTGGTGTGCTTTAGTTGTTGTGGATGTTGCTAGTCCCCTGTTGCTTATCTTTGCTCTTCCTTTCTTCCTTGTGCTTTCCCCGTCAGTAGTTGCAGATGGAGAACTCGGGCCGTGGTCGTGGCCGCGGGAGAACCAGAGGCCGCGGTAGACGCCGTGGACGTGCCCATGGACCCGTGCACTTCCAAGATGACGAGTATGTGGAGCCGCAGCAGCAGCAGGCCACCGTCGGACAGTTACTGCCACCCGCTCCACAAGGACCGCCCCCTGCCCCTCAACATGATCCACCGCCGCCCCCACCTCCAGTTCAACCGCCCAACCTCGAACAGATGATGGCAATGCAGATTCAGCTTCTACAAGCCCTAGCTCAGAATGTTCTGAACCAGCCGCACGCTGCACCAGCTCTGGCCGCAGAGCCGCCCCAATCCAAGTTTGGGGAGTTTATGAGGACGAGACCCCCCACCTTTGCGGGAGCAGTGGATCCGCTAGAAGCGGATGATTGGCTGAAAGAGGTGGAGAGGAAGCTCCACCTGGCTCAGTGTGATGACCTGGAGAGCGTCAGATTTGCTTCGCACCAGCTGAAGGGCACAACAGCGAACTGGTGGGAGAATTACTGCGCCACCCATGCTGATCCTTAGAATATCGCTTGGGATGAATTCGTGGAAGCCTTCCGAGCCACCCATATCCCGAAGGGCATCATGGAGATGAAGCGACGGGAGTTTCATAAACTGCAACAGGGGAACTTGTCGGTGTGAGAGTACCTGAACCGGTTTACCCAGCTTTCACGCTATGCAGCTGCTGATGTCGCAACTGATGAGGCCAAGATCTGGCGTTTTATGGAGGGCCTTGACCCTAACCTGAAGGTTCAGCTGGTTTCGAGCGACTTTCCGTCGTTCCAACATATGGTAAACAAGGCGCTGATTCAGGAGGATGCTCAGCGTCAGCGGTTTGAATCACAGAAGCGGAAGATGAGGTTCCAGAACCAGCGAGGTGCCAGCAGCTAAAGGCCCCGCACGTTCCAGCAGCAGCAGCCCAGCAAGCCAGCAGTTCCCAACGCGCCAAGGACCCCAATGACCACCCCTCGCCCAGTTGGTCAAGCCCCCGCCGGCAATGTAGGAGCCCAAGCTCAGAAGAGTGGAACTGCGATGGTAGGAGTTCAATGCTTCAACTGCAGGGAGATGGGACACTACGCCAACAATTGCCCACAGAAGCGTCAGCCCATCACCCTAGTGAGGTTTAACCTTGGATCAACACCGGCCCGTGCTCCAGCGCCGGCTCAAGGAAGAGGTACGCCGCAGACCCCGCGTACGCCAAGGACGGCTGGAAGAGGGCGCGTGAATCACATCACTGCTGAGGAGGCTCAAGAGGCGCCAGATGTGGTCTATGGTAAGTTCTATGTCAACTCAGTACCTGCTTCAGTTCTGTTTGATTCTGGTGCCACCCATTCTTTCATATCAGAATACTTGCTTAAGAAGCATGATTGGGATACAGTTCAGTTAAGAAATCCTTTGTTGGTTCAATCCCCTAGTAAAGAACTAAGAACTACTGCTGTTTGTCCGAAAATGGATATAGAAATAAAAGGGGTAAAGTTCCTAGCGAACTTAATACTATTGGATACTAAGGGTATAGAAATAATCCTTGGAATGGATTGGTTAACCAAGTATAAGGGTCAGATAGATTGTGCTAGTAGAGTTATCTCTCTTACTAGCCCTGAGGGGATTAGAGTGGAGTTCTTGTCTAATCTTTCCTCTAAGGGGGGTAGTACCCTGAATCGTCTGAAAGGTACCTCGTTGGAAAATGTACTGATAGTCAATGAGTACCCGGATGTATTTCCAGAAGAGTTGTCTGGTATGCCACCAGACCGAGATGTCGAGTTTGTGATTGAGCTTGTACCTGGTACGGCTCCAATCTTGAAGAGACCTTACCGACTGCCTTCCAATGAGTTGGTAGAGATGAAGAAGCAGATTGAAGAGTTACAAGAGAAAGGATTCATCAGACCCAGTTCGTCGCCTTGGGGATCGCTCGTAATCTTTGTCACAAAGAAGGATGGTAGTCTAAGGATGTGTATAGACTACAGGTCTTTGAATGAGGTGACAATCAAGAACAAGTACCCGCTACCTCGGATAGATGATCTGTTTGATCAGTTGAAAGGAGCTCAAGTCTTCTCCAAAATAGATTTGATATCCGGGTATCATCAGCTGAAGATAAGGAAATAAGATATTCCGAAGACAGCATTCAGTACCAGATATGGACTGTACGAGTTTACAGTGATGTCGTTTGGATTAACGAATGCCCCTTCTTATTTCATGAATCTGATGAATAAGGTGTTCATGGAATATTTAGACAAGTTTGTGGTAGTCTTCATTGACGACATTCTTGTTTATTCCAAGAGTCGGAAAGAACATGAAGACCATCTGAGGATAGTCTTGGAAATGTTAAGGGAGCATCAGTTGTATGCTAAGTTCAGTAAGTGTGACTTTTGGTTGAAGGAAGTTTCTTTCCTGGGTCATATCATTTCTGCTGAAGGAGTAGCAGTGGACCCTGCTAAAGTGTGGGATGTTTTAGATTAGAAGCAACCCAAGTCCGTCCCGGACATCAGAAGTTTTCTTGGATTAGGTGGTTACTATCGAAGATTCATTGAATGTTTTTCGAAGATAGCGAGGCCTCTCACCCAGCTTCTGAAGAAGGAGAAGAAGTTTGAATGGACTAAATCTTGTGAGCAGAGTTTTCAGGAGTTGAAGAAGAGATTAACCTCAGCCCCAGTTCTGATTCTGCCTGATATCCATAAGGATTTCGAGGTTTACTGTGATGCTTCGAAGCAAGGACTTGGATGTGTTTTGATGCAAGAAGGAAAAGTCATAGCCTATGCTTCAAGACAGCTGCGACCTTATGAAGAAAACTATCCAACTCATGACCTGGAGTTAGCCGCAGTTGTGCATGCACTCAAGATTTGGAGGCATTACCTGATCGGCAATAGATGTGAGATTTATACGGATCATAAGAGTTTGAAGTATATCTTCACTCAGTCCGATCTCAACCTGAGGCAGAGAAGATGGTTGGAACTGGTAAAAGATTATAATGTGGGAATCCATTATCACCCTGGAAAGGCTAATGTTGTTGCTGATGCATTGAGCAGAAAGAGCTACTGCAACAATGTTATGGTACAGGAAAGCCAGCCAGTTCTTCATGAAGAATTCCGGCGTCTTAATTTGAAATTGGTAAATAAAGGCGGTATTTACAATGTTGAGGTAAAATCCACCTTAGAAGACCAGATCAGAGAGGCTTAGAAGAATGATAAGGGTATTGCAGACCTAAATGATGGCTTGAAGAGAGGGAAACACCCAGGATTTTCGGAAGACGAAAAATGTACTGTCTGGTTTGGGAAAAGAATAGTAGTCCCCAACCAAGAAGAAATCAAGGATGTGGTCTTAAAAGAGGCTCATGATTCAGTATATTCCATCCATCCGGGAGGTACCAAGATGTATGCGGATTTGAAAGAAAAATATTGGTGGTCTAATATTGAAAGTGCATCTAGGCACTTATGTTGTTTTGGTGATTAATGATAAACGATTAATGACAAACGCATGTAATGTCAATCAATGTAATTGTACAAATGCTTAACTTAATGCTTAACAAAAGACAAACCTCTAATATGTTTATATTGTTATGAGACTAACATGTTTATTGCCTAGTTGAATATTAGTCTCATCTATTTTAGAGGAAAATCAATTGAGATGGTTAAGCAAAAATGAGGTATGCAATCTCGGTATTCCTTCCATATTTGTCATTGCATTCCTCTTTAGCAAATGCATATTGAACTCTAAGTAACTTGTTGATTTCATGTGTGCACATTGATTCATGTCATAATTGCTTGTGCATATATATATTCATTTGAGTTCATTATGTGCTTTGTTTTAATATGCTTGTGTTAACTAGAGTTAAACTTCATTGCTTCATATTGACTTGGTGCATACATGTCTTAGTTGTGTATCTTCTAATGCACCTCTCTTAGTGAAGTTTAATCTAGAATTGGATCACATTATTTACTCTCATTCCAAATATTGTTTGCACATGTGTAATTCATGTATATTCTATCATGTGCTTCATTTAAGCAAAGTCTGTGGTCCTTGCCATGATTTAAGTGATTCTTCATGTTGGCAATTATCTCTGTAGTGCAGTTAGATCAATCATATATTCATCATAATGCACTTAGTAGAGAACATTTCTTATGTCAAGTGTTTCCGTTGATATCATGCCTATTTATATGAAACACTTGTTGAATTTCATCTCACTCATTTAATTCTAATTCATATCTTTTGAGCTTGTGGGACTAATGTGTTTGCTGAGTGCTTTGATAAGAATTAGGTCCCAAAGCTGTGTGTATGATGACCAAGTGGTTTGAAGGATGACAAGCAAGTCGAAGTCAATAAGACGGTGGTGTCACCAAAAGCTGAGGACTAAGTCAGAGTCGACTTGACTAGAGGATCGTCTGGGGGATGATTGAGGTCAAGGTCAAGAGGACGAGAGTCTCATGAGGTGAATCGCGTCGAGGTTGACAAGACGAAGGGCGTCATCAATCTTTGTGGAAGCGTCATCATGCACCGTGCATCCAGAAGAAGTCGGCATGTAAGCTTAGTGTAAGACTTAGATTTTGTGTTAAATTTGAGTCTAAGGATTGCCGTACTATTAAGAGGGATGCAATCGTTGAAATTACTTAGACATGTCTCAAGTGCTCAAAAGTGGTCTATCCTTGTCTAAGGTTAAGAAACCCAAGTCACACTTTGTTCACCTAGGTGTAGGTGGGTTGGTGTGAGGGATAGAAGTGTTGGTGGTGCCGGAAAGTGAGGGTTGTAGGTCTCTCTTGGATTCCTTATGATGTCAATTTTTATCCTTTGGGATTTGGGTAGTGAGACCTTGTTAGTTGTGTAGCCCTCGTTCTTAGCTTTCCGAAAAGTCCGAATTCGTCGAAATCGGAGTCCGGGATCAAAAGTTATGCTCGTTTTCGTCCGGCTGCTGCGTGCTGCCTGGGAGATCCGGAGTATCCGGATTAAATGTCCGGAGTATCCGGATGATCCGGAGTGTCTGGGTTAAATATCCGGAGTCTTCGGGTTGCCCAGTTCGGTCCCAACGGCTAGTTTTTGGGGTTCCTCTATTTAAAGCCCCCTTCTTGCCCACTTCAAAGTAGCTGTTGGGGGATGTTTTGCTGGGCATTAGAGGTGTTCTTTGTGAGTGTTTGAGCCCCCAATACTCCCCCTACTCCTTAGATCTTAGTGATCCCCTTTTGTGATGGGTTGGGTAGTGGAGAGAGGTGTTTGGATTGAGGATTGATTTGAGGAGTAGAGCTGGTTCCTTGGTGCTTTGAGGTGTTCTTCTTAGTGATCTTGAGCTCCCAAAAGCCCCTCTAACCCTAGATCTTAGTGATCCCTTTTGAGTGAAGGTTTGGGTGTGAGAGTGGGTAGTGATCGGATTGAGTGTGATTAGTGTGTTGAGCACTTGGGGTGGACTCTAAGTGAGTTCTTCGGGAGCATTTGTTGCTCTTGGAGGTTGATGTCTCCTAGACGGCTAGGAGTTGCCGGTGAGCTTCCAAGCTTTGTGTGGAAGGCCACCGAAGGTTTGTGAAGGTCCGATTCCGCCTCCGCAAGGAAAGGAATCAAAGAAGTGAAGATCGGTGAGTGCATTGTGCAACACCGGGAGGAAGAGGGTTGAAAGAGACCCCGGCTCAAGTGTGACCGAGCCGCCTCAACGGAGACGTAGGATCCCCTCAAGGATCCGAACTTCGGGATAAAATCTTCGTGTCTCCTTCCTTACTTCGGTTTACTCTTTTGCTCATCCGCTTAATTTGCTTTCGATTCTTGTGATTAGATCAATTAGATTGTGTCTACTGCATCTATTCTTGCTTGTATCCTTACTTTGTTGCAGTAGAGTAATTTGTATCTCTTGAATCGAAGAAGTAATTGATTTTGTTGTACTCTCTCTGTTCTGACCGAAACAGGCAACCCGGAGTATCCGATATATTGATCCGGAGTATCCGGACATACCGGAGTATCCGGACTAAATATCCGGAGTCTCCGAGTTGACTGTCTCGGGCTGAATTGTTTAAGTTGCAAAACTTAATTATCCCAATTGCTTCCGCATTATCTCTGATAGATTAATTTAAATTGGGTATAATTTTGTAATCGCCTATTCACCCCCCTCTAGGCCGACATCCCGGTCCTTTCAAATATGAAGAAAGAAGTTGCTGACGTCGTGGCACGTTGTGATGTTTGCCAGTTGGTTAAAGCCGAACATCAGAGACCTGCCGGATTGTTGCAACCTTTGCAAGTTCCTGTTTGGAAATGGGAAGAAATTGGAATGGATTTTATAACTGAACTACCCAAAACCAAGTCCGATTATGATTCCATTTGGGTCATTGCGGATAGATTAACTAAAGTGGCGCATTTCATTCCTTTGAAGACGACCTATTCTGGTGACAAGCTTGCAGAAATTTACATGGCCAAGATTGTGTGTTTGCATGGTGTGCCGAAGAAGATCGTATCCAATCGAGGATCTCAGTTTACTTCGAGGTTTTGGCAGAAGTTACATAAGGTTTTGGGCACGAATTTGAATTTCAGTACTGCTTACCATCCCCAGACCGATGGTTAGACAGAAAGAGTAAACCAAATCCTAGAAGATATGTTGAGAGCCTGTGCCTTGACCTATAAAGGTTCATGGGATCAGAATTTGCCGTATGCTGAGTTTTCGTATAATAACAGTTATCAAGCTAGTTTGAAGATGGCACCAATTGAGGCTTTGTATGGGAGAAAGTGCGGGACACCTTTGTGTTGGAAGGAAACCGAAGGTGGGCAGATAATTGGACCTGATATTCTGAAAGAAGCCGAAGAGCAGGTTAGACAGATTCGGGAGAATTTGAAGATGGCCCAATCGAGACAGAAAAGCTATGCTGACAACCGTCAACGAGAATTAAGCTTTACACCTGGTGATCATGTGTATCTGAAAGTTTCACCTCTGAAAGGAATGAAACGGTTCAGAGTTAGTGGGAAGTTAGCGCCCCGCTACATCGTACCATTCCCAGTGGTTTCCAGGAGAGGAGAAGTGGCTTATAAGTTGGAGTTGCCTCCACATCTGTCAGGAGTACATGATGTTTTTCATGTGTCTCAATTGAAGAAATGTCTTAGATTACCCGAGCATCAGATACCGTTTGTAGAAATGGAATTAAAAGAAGACCTGTCGTATCCGGAGTATCCAATCAGGATTTTGGATGAAGCTGAGCGTCGAACCCGAAGTCGTGTGATCAAGTTCTGCAAGGTTCAGTGGAGCAATCATTCTGAGAAGGAAGCTACCTAGGAGCGAGAAAAAGATCTTCGAGCAGAGTTTCCTGATCTCTTTCTTTCTCCGTCCGAATCTCGGGGACAAGATTCTCTCTAAGGGGGGTAGGTTTGTAACATCCTTAGTTTCGCTTTCTAGGAAAAATCTAATTTAAACTAAGTAAATTCAAAAATTAGAGTTTCCTGGGTGTTTATGTTAACCTGGCATCCTTTCCCATCCAAAATCGGGATTCAATTCCCTTCCGTTCGAAAAATCGAATTTCCAGATTCCCATCGGTACACGAAATTTCACCCGGATCCAAAAATGCTCCAAAAATCCCAAAATCACCTCAATTAGGTCCCAAATAATCCAAAATGATTTTTGGAATGATTCCCCGGATTTTTGGAACTTCGCCCCTATTTTATCTCGCGCGGCTTTTGTTTAATGCCCGCTATTCGCGCCCGAATATTCAAATCCCCAAATTTCATCCAAATTCCGCGAAACCAATTTTATTGGGTTCCAAATATTCCAAAATGGTTCTAGGAATTTTTCCGGAATTTTTAGACCATTTTTCCTAATTTTTCCCTAGGGCGGTTCATTTACGTAACTCTCGGCCAATCACGGAGTGCCACATGGCGCTACAGTACCTATCTTCAACCTTGGAATGGCAAGAGACAGAGAAGAGCTTCAAGCTCCCTCTAATGGCTGCCTCTCTCTTTAATCAACCATATCTTCCTCAATAATGCTCCAAATCAATCACGGTCGAGTCCGTTGAATCCGTAACGACGTCCTCTCTCCATTCCCCACTATTAATAGCCCGGGATCTCGTCGAAATTTGAACCGTCGACCAAAAATCGAAATTGCATTAATTGACATTTACTCGGCCATTTCAACTCCAAACGACGTGATTCCACCTCTCAAATATCCGTGTGGACGTCCTCTTCCCAGTGGTAGCACTCACTCCTAGCCTCTCCAACTCGTTCATCCGGTAGATCGAGAAAACCAGGCGCCGGGTCGCCATTTTTGGGTGTTCTTCGTGTTCATCCTAGTTCCTCCCTCTCCGGTGGGTCATTCTCAACTCCGGTTGTTTCCTTGTGACCGTGGGGGAGTCTAGAGTCTAATCTTTCAATCCATTTTAGGTTCCATCAAGAATTGAAGACAAATTTTTAGTTTTTGTCGGTTCGGCCGGAGCTCCGTTTTTCGTCAAATTCGTCGTCTCCGGTGAGAATGGATCTAATTCCTTGATCCTATAAGCTCCTTAGGATGTCCTCTAGATGATCTATCATCCCATTAGTGTTACCATGTTCAAAATTTGTGAAAATTTTTTGGTTTTAGAAGTGTTTGGGGACTCTCTATTCTTGGCCCCGTGCGCGCGGGCTTGCCGGCGAGCTGCCACCGTCGCAGCCGTCCCGGCCGCCCTACCGGCTCCGCTGCGCCTCCCTGGTCATGCGCCGCCAGTCGTCGGACTCCACCGCGCCTCCACAGGACGGCCCGCCGCGCCGCCATGGCCGCCGGCCGACGCTCCCGCCGCGCCGCCGTTCCGGCCACCCCCGGCCCAAGCCAACCCCATGGCTGGCGTCCCCACGTCGCGCCGCCCCTCCCCATGCCCTTGGCCGGTCCCGCCTCGCCTACGTGCGCCACCGCCGCATGCGGGCCGAGCCGCCGCCGCCACCGATCGTCGCGAGCCCTGCCACGGCTGTCGCCGGACCGCTGCCGCCCCATGGCCGGTGCCCCACCATGCCCTTGGCTTCTCTGTTCTTTGTCAAGAGGTTGAAGAAGGAGTTCTAGAGGATGACATTAGGGGCCCACTTGCCATACACTCAAACTAATCCAATTAATCCCAAAAATCAGAAAAGGAATATTCTGAGGAATATTCCTTTGTTTTCGATTTTTCAGGGGTTTCGAACTTCGGAAGCTCATATCTGTTCCGTCCGAACTCCGATTGACTCCGTTCAAATTTCTAAATTCATCTAAAATCAATACCTTCCTGCCAGTACTACTTTTGTAATTTTTGGATTTTATTTATTTTCTTGTATTTATTTGTTGTCTCGTTTTGCGCGTAGCCGAGGACCCCGCCGAGACCGCCGACCCCGCCGCCGGACTTCAAGCGTTCGACGACCTCACCGCGGCCGAAGGCAAGTCTCCTTGACGCATGTTGAACCGATGTTTATAAATGTGTTTTAAATGTTTTATAAACTTGCATGCTATGTTTATCATCGTATGTCAAATATAAGTGAGTAGTTAATCCGAATCGTGAATACCTCCTTTGTTATTGATATCCATGTTACTTGTAACCCTAGGACATTTGCTAGGCCATGTTTACACTTATATGGTACCCTTTATGCAATAGTACGGTAGAATTGCTTAGGACCAATATTGATGAAAACAACCCATGGGTGGGAATTATACAAAAGTGATGATTTCAAGTATGATTTGGAAATGGTTATATGATTTTGGTACTGTTTTTCTAAAATAAAAAGAAAAGGAAAAATGCTTTGGACTTGGGCGGAATGTAACACCCCAGCTTCTACTAAGCCCAGAATGTCACCAAACATAGACCATAACACATTTAATACCATAATTTAAAGTAAATTACAGCAAGTAATCATTTAGAGTAATTGAAAATTTTGACAGCATCTTCTTTGTTTTTGCATGAAACTTAACAACATAATCATCATAACAATAAGTAGGATAAACAAGACCTTCACATGCAACGATAAAGATAACCAATCCTCAATTAAATCATCAAAAGACATCGCTAGCAAAAGAATAAGCATAATTTTAAGTCTAGGAAGATATAACAATTCACTCCATAGCCCCACATGATTCACATGAGGGAAACAACCAACATTAAGACCATAAACTAATGATTATTGCAATACTTATTGCAGTGTCTCCAAAAGAAGATGTTTTAGCTAGATTGTGATACTACGTGGAGGAGTGTAGCTAAGTCCCTTTCCCGCGCGCCGATTTCATGGTACCTAAAGAAGCAAACAACGAAAACACAAGCGTGAGTTCATCACTCAGCAAAGTGCATTGCAATGGAACAACAAGGATCAAGACAACAAACCATCATTCCAGTCTCCACGGTTATATCACAACACATCACATTTAACATAATTTGCAGCCTTTAAAACAACGTGGTAATCATCACATGAGCATCTCATGAGTACTCTCATCATCATCTCATAAACACCTTCATTTATGAAATTCATTCATGCAATGCAATGCACATGTCCTCTGGAATACTCATACCGGTATGGTTGAGTGCACACCCGTCGGCATGCACCCTTTTCCCCCTTCCATCCCGAAGATGGAGGGTGCCTATCACTCGCTTCCATTCACCTCAGTGAAGGAATCACGATGTAGGACTTATTCGAAAGAATAGCCCCGGACTAGTCATAACAGTTCTCACCGCCCCTACCGGAATAGTTATGACTTATCTCACCGGTCGGCCATAAAAAAAATATGCCATGAATGCAAAATGGACAGCAGCGTATTCATAAGTAGAAGTATTGCATATCAACACATTGCATCTCAACATGTAGGGCCGTATTTAACAATCGATCAGAATCAATTACCAACTTGGCATGTGATTCATTTATCAACAACAAGCATATTACTTTATCATGGCATAAGGACATTATATCCTCGTCAATATTAAAACATGGCATGAGGACATTATATCATTTATAACATGTAACTCATGGCAAAACAACATGTTATCTATCCCAATACTATCAAGCAATTCTAGCATCACATATAGCGTTAAATCCACACAACACACTTGCCTTCAACCGCGGGCAACGGAGTGACGAGAGGTTGAGTGCACTCCAGTAGGCACACCACATGAAAACAAGTTCCACACACTCAATTTGAATCATCAAAAAAGTACCCACTACACCCAATACACGATATACACCAAAACCCGAAATAACAGATTTGCCCGTTCTGGACAGCGGCTTCGAAAAATCATAACTTGAGTTCTAGAATTCCAAATTGATTAAACGAGTACATCCTCGCGTAGCTTAGGAAATTTCCCAACTTTTTCTAGTTATAGGTAAAGACTGATTCGGACTCTAATGTTGTTTAATCTAACGTTGAACACGAACTGTCTCAATCTCGTCACAGATTTGACAGCGCTCGGTAAAACAGGCATAACTTCTAAACGGCTGAGCGGAATTTCAATTTCTTTATATGCACGGAAAGATAATGAAATTATCTACAACTTCCTAGAAGTCCGTACGGCCAGATTCCAACTCTAAATTGGCGAGAACGCCTGCCCTATCTCGGGTCCCCAATCTGCCCGAACAGAACGTGAATACAACTCTAAATTTCATCAATCCTACCCCATGGCAGCACCTCCCTTGATCTAAAAACATGTTATTCAACCTCTACAGCAGTAAAAGATCCACCCCAAAGAGTTCCCCCATTACCTTCTTGAAGAATCACAATTTCCTCGCAAGATCTCCACCCGAACTCCTCCCGATCTCCTCCTCCCGCCGGATCTCCACGTCGCGAGTCCTCCCACCAATGAGGACAGCACCACGGCACGGGGTGGCAGCGAGGAGGTTACACCGAGGTCGCTGGGTATGGGAGAGGAGGCGCAAGGGAGGGGTGGAGGTGAGGGAGAGGGAGACCTAGAGAGGAGGAAGGTGGGAGGTGGAGGGAGAGGAAGAGGAAGCAAAGGGGGGGGGTGCGGCGCAAGGGTGGGGAGGAGCTAGGGCAGCAGCTCTCTCCCCCCTCCTCATCCCCTCATGGGCCAAGGAAACCACCAATTGGCCCACTAAGTTTTCCCCAAGGCCCGCACGTCCCCGGAGCGGACCAAAAGCCCGAAAACCTCCCGAAACGAAATAAAAAACCCAAACCATATGGTTTTTTAACCTTGAATAACATATTTCGTAATGTTTGGTCCTCATAAGTCCCATTTTATAAGTTTAGGACAATCCGTGGTGTCACAGTTTACCTCAAAGGTATTTAATGATTATTGTGTGGGTCTAAAATGGTATTGCAGAGTCATTAATTAAAAGAATAAAACTTAATGCTCGGCCACTCTTACAGAATAGTAGGTTGCCCACCAACTATTGGGGCCACACAGTGCTGCACACTATGGTGTTAATTCAACTCAGACCAACTATATATCATGAATTTCCTATATGCAGATAGTACGTGGGAAAAAACCAAGTATTTCCTATATGCAAAAAATTAGCAGTGATATATACATGCCAATCTCTCCATCACAGCGTACAACCATGTGCCCTCACCGAAAGTTGGGGATCTTTATACATTATGAATCTGCATCAATTATTAAATATCTAAGGCCTATGATAGGGAATCTGTACACGATTCGGTTCGTTGATTGTATTTTTGATGAAGACAATTTTTTGGTATTAGGGGGAGATAAGTACCACATTAAAGAATGCCGAAAATAGATTGGAATTTCACTAGCATTCAGTCCTTAGATCTACACACTAAAAAACCAAACTTACAGTTTGGAAGATAATAAATTTGCAA
Organism: Rhipidocladum racemiflorum; assembly: GCA_036346355.1. Taxonomy (NCBI): domain Eukaryota; kingdom Viridiplantae; phylum Streptophyta; class Magnoliopsida; order Poales; family Poaceae; genus Rhipidocladum; species Rhipidocladum racemiflorum. Next base: position 32,990,081 of record CM070571.1, read on the forward strand.
CAAATAGCTAATAACCTACCAGATGCCTTCATTGATTATAAGGGAGTGACAAGATCTCATATATCTGCAGTAAATGTACCTGAAAGAGTGAAAATACCCCAGAAGAATATTGAGCCTACTCTTGCCCCTTATCATAAAAAGAGTGGGAGGCCACCAGATGCATGTGACTCAACTCCGCGAAGACATCCGTAGAAACAGAGAACCGATCAAGTGAGAATACTATGAGTGACAGTGAAAGAAGTGAACCTGATGTTGAGAAAATTCCTTAAGTGAGCCATCTGGAGATGGTAACTTCCCCGAAGTGAGCCATCCTGAAGATGATAACCTGAGCGAATATTTGCACTCACAAACTAATGCTAGAAAGTCGAAACACACAGACTCCATCATTGTGGGAAATAATGAGAAACTAGAAAAAAATTAATGAAGGGATATCCACTAATTATGTGGATTTAGGATAATTGTATAAAATAAAGACTATAATTCTCGACATATATTTCACCTCTAAAATTGCTAAAACTCTTGAGCTCGATCTAGAACCAAAGTCTTTGGTAGAATGCCAGAAGCGCTTAGATTGTGTTAAATGGAAAGAAGAAATTGAGGTAGAATTGCACTCGCTTAACCCAAACTGAGGTAGCTATCGCCACCCCCACTCGTGACCCTAACCTTACCCACCCCACCACTATCACCAAGACACCAACAATATTAGCACCGCGTGTCACTCCCTCACCGTGCCACCCTAGTTGTACCCAGTACCCACTGAGTCGCCACAACCCCCAATGAAATCTAAAGTTTTGGCATTTGATGAATCCTGAAACAAAACCAGTTTAGAGATGTAGAATGAATCTTAGTTGATGATTAATAGTTCCACATTATTTAATTCAAATATAACAACAATTATTGTAATCCAAAACAAGGATTCCACTACCTTGGTGTTGCTGTTGTCGTCTCCGTGGGCAACAAGCAAGCAAGGAGGGGCATAGACCCCAACTATAATAGTCGGTCATTTGGAGTGACCCTTGTGGCTCAAGTGGAGTTTTGCTAGTGGGTTTAGTCCCATATTGAATGTTTAAAGAAGTATGTACTAGAATATAATGCACTTCTAGATTACACCGAGGGTGGTTTTGGGTATTTACTATGTATGCATTGTGCTATCAGGGCATTCCCTTTAAGAAGGAATTTGTAAATATGTGGTGACCCGCATAATTAGCACAAGTAATGATAGTAACCACTACCATTACACTGAGATAATTACACAAATCTTGGCATACTAACTAATCAAAACACCGAGCGCACCCGATGTTTTATTAATTAGTACACTGTGACACTACGTTATGGTGTGACATTACAAATTGTGAAATTAGAGAAGAAAATCTTACTGCTTGAGATTTACTCGCGTTTTTGGGCCGTTTGAAGTGTTGTGACACCACGGAGTGTCGTAACCTTATTTAACGTGCATGATAAGGTTAATAACAGTATGAAATGTAGAATTAAGGTTAAAACTATAGGTTATGGAGGTTAATAGCTTTTCCGGGCCGTTTTCGGGGTTTTGGGCCTTCCCGGGGGAATTTTGGGCCTTGGTGGGCTTTGGTGGGATGGATTAGGTCTCCGTAACGGACTAGGATTGTGTTGAGGGCTGGTAAAAGGGGCTTCCCCCAGCCCCCTTGCGCCCCATGCAGCATTGGTGCGCCCCTCCCTCCTCCTAAGCCCTAGCCGCCACCCCCTCTCCCTCTCCCTCTCCCTCTTGTGCGCCTCCACCTCCCCCTTTGCCCCATTGCTCCCCACCTCTCCACCACCTCTCCTCCACCCCCTTGCTGCCCTAGGGTGGTCTCCACACCTCTGCACCTTGTGGATCCATCCGTTGGAGCGAGGAGCGAGGAGCGAGGAGATCTATTGGAGATTCGTTCGTTGGGCAAAGGTATGATCATGGGGATCCTTGGGTTTGATCTAGGTACTGTTCTTAGGGTGTTTATGAAGTTTTTAGATCAATTGGTGGTGCTGGGTTGGAGTTCTTTGGGTTAGATCTAGACGTTGCCACGTTTCTGTTTTCGGGCAGATTGAGCAGTCGGGCTAGGGTTCGAGTTTTCGTCGATTTAGAATCCGAATATATCCGTACGGACTTAAAATAAGTTGTAGATAATTTAATTATATTTCCGTGGACATAAAGCACGTTAAAATCCGATCAGCCGTTTGAAAGTTATGGCCGTTTTACCGAGCGTGTTTAAATCTGTGACGCGATTGGAACAGATCGTAGTAATCTGTAGATTAAACAATTTTAGATTCCGAATCAGTCTTTCCGTATAACTAGAAAAAGGTAGGAAATTTCCTAAGCTTCGCTATGGTGTACTCGTTTAATCAATTTGGAGTTCCAGAACTCAAGTTATGGCCTTTGCAAGGCTGCTGTCCCGCCGGGACAGAACCTCTGTTTTTAGGTTTGCAAGTAGTGGGCAATGTCGGGTTAGATGGGGATTTGTGTACTGTTTTGTGGGCATGATTGTGAGTGTGTGATGCCTATGTGCAGGTGGTGTGACACCGGGAGTGCCCTCGACTTCCCACAAATCCGTCGCCCGCGGTTGAGGCAAGTGTGTTGTAATGTATAGCGGATTGTAGGTTGCTTGTTGATATTGGATGAAAGATTGAATACTTGCTATGATCACTTGCCTTGCTTGCTGTTTTCCAATGATGTATTGAGTATGATTATCATGATATGATGCTATGTGTCTATACTTATCATGATTCGATGCCATGTGTAATATTTGTCATGATGATATGCCATATGTTTATGCACATGTGAAATATGATAATTGGCATAGTTGCATGCATGACATGAGATAGGGCGAGGGCGGTGAGAAAGTCATAACTAGTCCGGCAAGGTCGGTGAGAAAGTTATGACTAGTCCGGAACGCCATTGAGTAAGACCTACATCGTGATTCCATCCACGTGGTGAATGGAAGCGAGGAGTAGGCACCCTCCATCTTCGGGATGGAAGGGGGGAAAAGGGTGCACACCGACGGGTGTGTACTCAACCATACCGGTATGAGTTTCCAAGGAGATATGAGCATAACATTGCATTGCATTGCATTGCAATACATATTTAATGATGATGATGTTGTTATGTGCTCAAGTATGAGATGTTATATGTGATGTAAGGTATTATTGTCTTGTAAATGATCTTGTTGTCCATTACAATATGCTTGCTGAGTTTTCGAACTCACGCTTGTGTTTTATGTTGTTTTTAGGTACTTTGAGATCGGCATGCGGGAAAAAGGGGTCTAGCTACACTTCTACACGTAGCTCCACCATCGTAGTCCATAATTAATCACTTGGAGACATGATATTAAGAGTTGTGCCTTAAACTTAATGTATGGTTTAATTTAGCATGCTAGTGATTCCTTATTTCCTTCGTTATAGTTTATGAAGTAGTTGAGCGTAGTATTTTTTTGGCGTAATTTGATGTTATGTCCATTTATGTTGATGTTATAGATGTCGTGTGCCATGTTTTATCTTGCCATGATTGTGTTATTGTGTTAACTCATGGAAAAGCAAAGGAGATGCTGCCGAGATATCGGTTTTTAGCATATGTACCTTTGCTGGAATTTATGTTTAAATGTGGTATTTAGACGTTGTTTAGCTTATGTTTGGTAGCATTCGGGCATATTAAATGCCGGGGTGTTACAAAAAGCAAATCTATTTTTGTGCATAAGAATACTCGTGTTGTGCCTACTGTTGTGCGTCGTGTGTCTCAGTACTGGATTCCTAAACATCTTATTTCTAACCCCAGTACCGAGGCCTCGACAATTTCTGCTTCTATGTAGGCTTCTCACGCGAGGAGGGAGAACATGTGGCTAGTGAATTTCGGATGCTCACTTCATATGTTTAGTGATAAGATTTGGTTCTCCTTTACTCATGCATCTCGTGCTAAAAGTGTTATCTTTTGAAGATGCTTCTTCCACCTCTGTTTTCGCAAAAGGCACTAGTCCAAATGATGCAGGTACAGGTGCATATGTTCAGGGGGAGAGTGTCTTTGTTCATAAAGATGATGATGCTGTTGAGGATGAGATAATTGGAGGTTTACATGAGAGACTCTTCCCACGTGCTTCACATCAACAAACGGTCAAGTGAATTTTCAGGTATCTCCATGGTACTCAAGATTTTGGCATTTGGCTTTCTGCTTCCTCATGCATTAGTTTGAGATCTTTTTCTGATGCTGATTTTGGAGGATGTAGAATTGATAGGAAAAGCACTTCTGGTTCATGTCACTTCTTGGGAAATTCTCTCATTGCATGGTCATCTAGAAAACAATCTTCTGTTGCACAATCAATCATTGAATCTGAATATGTGGCTTGCTAGTTGTTGTTCTCAAATTCTTTGGATAGTAGCTACACTTAAAGATTATGGGGTTAATTTGGATAGTGTTCCTCTTTTGTGTGATAACACTAGTGCAATTTGCATTGCTAAGAACCCCGTGCAACACTCTAGAACAAAACACATTGACATCAGATTTCACTTTCTTAGAGATCATGTTGAAAAAGGCAACATTGTGCTTCATCATGTGGATACTGAACATCAATTGGCAGACATTTTTACAAAACCTTTGTCTTCTTCTCGTTTTGCTTTTATTCGGGGAGAATTTGGGATTGTTCATCCAATGGGTTTGTTTTGAGGGGGAGTTTCCTTGCCAAGTTCTTTCACTTGATAAGCTCACTTTATCATATTTCTTTATATGTTATGTAATTGAGCTAATATATGATAATCTAATTGTCTTACTTGAACTAAAAATGACATTGCGGAATTCCCTGGACTGATTATCTATAGCTAAATACTCTGTGATATCTCACTCTTCTAGGCTTGATATTGAATCCTCTTGACAAATTTGGGCTATGAAGCAAGTGTGGTTTCAATTTTACTCTTTCATAAGACCTTTTAATCACTTTTGCATGTTTATAATCAAAGAAAAATGAAAAGAAAAGGGAATCAATAAAAAAGGGTTGTTAAAAGCAAAAGCCTCAAGTTATGAGCTTCAGGATGCTTTCCCTAAAAGATAAGATGTATGCTTCAAGCATGCCATTCCCTCAAAAGACAAGATGTATGCTTCAAGCATGCCACTCCAAGGAAATAAAAGAAGTATGCTTCAAGCATGCCACATGCAGTTCTTGTTTAAAGATTAAATTGGTCCACTAGATTGGAGTTGAAACTACTTGCTCGCCCTGATTTGTTATTTGCTTCAACTTTGAGCCTTTGTTTTTCTACTAAAGGTTTTGCTTAGTACTTGGCTATAGTTGACTGAATTGAGGTTGAGATGCATGTCATTCCCTAACTTGCTAAAATCACATCAAGATCATGTATTTTGCATGTTATGTGATATATAAGGTTATATGATCGAATGAGCTCATCTTTTCCTATCTTGGCACTCCCTTGTTTCCCTTTGTGAAATCATTGTTTCAGAAAAATTTTGAACATGTTCTCTATTTTGTACTCTTGATGAATCCATTGTCAAAGGGGGAGAAATTTGGGAATCGTTGAAAAGTTTAAAGAAAAAGGGGGAGTTGTTGTTTTTGGAAATTTGAGAACTTTGGGAGAAGTTTGGAGAATTTTGAAATTTTTGGGCACATTGCACATTCACACACATTTTCCTTCTCAGGGGGATATTTTGTTTTGCTTTTTGGTCAAAGGGGGAATTCTGTGTTTTCTTACTTTGGTCTTTGATCCTTTGAATTTCAAAATCTTTTGTAAAGTGAATGCTAAATGTTCAATTCTAAGTGGTGTTGCCAATGTTTTCATCAAGGGGGAGATTGTGAAATCATGTGATGAAAAATTGGCTTAGAATTGAATTTGCAAATGTGTTTGTTCATGTGTTTTGTCAATTTGACAAGAAACAGTAAGTTTCGCTTTGGCGCCGGACCAAACTTAAAGAAAATAGTAAGTTTCCCATCTACGACGGACAAACTTTGTTGGTCTGTCGAAAACATGCTTTGGCAACCTCACTTTCCCATGTACGACGGACCGATTTTGTTTGTCTATCGTGAATGTATTTTTGAGCTCATGAGTCGAACTTTTTTTTTCAAGAAACCAGTAAGTTTTCATGTACGACGGACTGATTTCTTTGGTCAGTCGTGAACGTGTTTTGAGGATTGATTTTGCATGTACGACGGACCGATTTTGTTTGTCCGTCGTGAACGTGTTTTCGCCGGAATGATTTCTTCTTGGAACCGAGACTTTCACTTGTACACCGGACCGATTTTGTTTGTCCGTTGTGAATGGATTTTGAGTGACTTTTTCATGTGTACGCCGGACCATATCTGTTTGTCCGTCGTGAATGCGTTTTTGCTGAATTAGGGTTTTGAGCAAAATTGGAATTGTGTTTGATTCATTTTTGGGATTATGAAATTTGTGAGAATTTCATGATGCTTCTTTTGAAGTGGACTTTATGGAATGCTCATGTGAGTAGTTGCATGGATTGACATTGAGTCAAGTCGTGGACTTGTGCTCGGATTCGTTTTGTGGTTTGTTCATGTGCAGGTATTGCTCAAGGGCGAACGTGGTCGATGACGGGACCGAAACTAGGTTCATGGAGGAACTGAGGTTCGGGACTAGGTTCAGGGAGGAACTGAGGTCTTGGTGGTCAAGGATGTCATGCGGGACGTTCGAGCTAAGAGAATGGTGCACATGAAGAATGGTTAGTAACGTGAGAATGGCAGGAGGTCATTCGCGTGCAAAGTGTTAGTCACGTGAGTATGGCAGGTGGCCATACGCGTGCAAAGTGTTAGTCACGTGAGTATGGTAGGGTTACCATACGCGTGCAAGAGTTGTACTCGGCCAGGTTGGGCCAAGTAGAGTTGTGTTGGATACAGATTCCTTCTAGGGAATAGGAATCGTATTCAGAACTCCCTGTGGGTTGGTCCTTTAAATAGGAGGGGTTGTCTCTTGTTGAAGGGCATCAAGCCTTGAGCAAGTTTTAGGGTTTGTACTCTTTTAATGAGAGTACTTTAGACAAAATAAATAAAGATCAATTCTTCCAAGATTTTTGCGTGCTACAGTAACCACGTTGCTACAGTGTTTTTCTGTCTTGGTTCTTGTTTGCATGCTTGCTCTAAATCTAGATTGGTTTTTGATCCTTGAGTGTCATCTTGATTTGATCCATCAAAAACCTTTCTAAGGTATTGATTTAAAGTTCCTCAAAGTCTAGTTGATTAATCTTTTGTCAGTTCTGTTAAAACTTTCAAGTTTACGTTAGATCAATTCTCGTCAAGTTCTGGATCAGCAAGCTTGCGAAGCTCATAACTTTTGATCCATAAGTCCGATCGAGCTGATTCGTTTTGGGTTTGATTCGTATTGGAATCTAGTTTTTTGTGTCCAAATTTCAGATCATTTCGACGGTTGGATCTCCGGGAATTCGCGTTTTACCGAACCTCTATCATTCTGTTTTTGTCGAAAACGAGGCAATTATTTGGTTCTGTTTTGGGGTGAACTTTTAAGAGATCAGGAATTTGGTTTTAGCTTCCGCACAATCATTCACCCCCCCTCTGATTGCTACATTCGTATACTTCGATCCTACACAATCATAGGAGCAATACTTATATGGCTAAAGTTTACCTGAGGTATGCTGGTTCTGTTAGTGTAGAGGAAGAAGAGGTGGCTGTCGGCTCAGTTGGGGTAGAGTAAGAAGAGTGGCTATAGGTTCGGTGCTCCTTCTGAGGTCTTCTCGCACTTTGCTTGGCCGGCTCCTCCTCTTCTGGATCTGAGTTCTTGGGGCTCCTTCTCCTCTGCTGCTTCGGGCTCTTGGGGCTCCTCTCTTGTTCGTTGCTTCGGTTCTTGGTCTTGAACTTGGAGATGGAAGTGGAGAAGGAAATGGTGGCTGGTGTTCTTGCCTTCGATTTGCTCTCTGGAAATGGGGATGTGCTTGGTTGCTTTGGAAGTTGAGTGCTCTCGGCTAGGACTTAGGAGATGGGAGATGGCTTTGCTGCCTTCCGTTGCCTTTGTTGCTTCGGTTTGAACTGGGAGACAATGGGGTGGCTCGTCTTATTGCTATGGCTAGAGAAGGGCATGGCTCTAACTGTGTTACTAAATGGCTCTACTACTACGGATACTCGCAATCCGAATAGGTAAGTACGGATTGTCGAATGATGAACCCGGTCTAGTGAGAGGTGCCGACTCAGCCCCAACGGGTCTGGTATCTCGGTGATCGATACCTCACCTGGGGGTCTGACGACGATCCTCACCCTAATTATATTCGTTCTAGTCAATTTTTTATTTTTTAAAAAGAAAAATACGCTAATTACTATCTTAATCACTAACTAATACTCTTATTTATTTATTTAATAATATAGGTTGTTTCAAAATCTCAACCAGTTTGGAGTGGTAATGTGGCCCAACTAGAGTTGTGGTGGTTAAGATAAAAAATGTAACCAGTAATGTACTAGCCTGGATCGGTAAAAAATTGTAACATCCCAATTTTTGCTTTTATTGAATTTATTGAGTTATTTGAATTTTTGGAATTTTCTAAAATTTATTTGGATTTATTTGGAATAAATTTGAATGAAGTCCATTATGGAATTAACTAAACATTTGGAAAGTTCATATAAAGTTTTGTTGGATATATTTTATTTGAGTTCAAAATGTTTTAATATATTCTCTAGAATTTTTCTAGAATTTTTCTGGTATTTTTAGGCCCTATTTGGGGGGGCTGCGCTTTAGCTGTGCTTCAGCTTTGGGCCTAAAGCCTCCCAAATAGCCCAGCTGCAAAGCACCCCTAAAACCCACAGCAGGTAAGGAGGTGCTTTTCAGCCGTGGTTTCGCTCGACCACCTCCCCGCTCACTCCGCCTTCCTCCTTATCCCGTCGTATCCCCACTCAGTCGCCTCCTCAACTCCCTCTGGCTCGGGCGCCACCTCCCCAACTCCCTCCTCACTCGGGCCCACTCGGTTACCCTCTAAAAGCTACAGTTGCAGCAGTCAGTTTGCCAAACGACATATCAAGAAAAGCCACAGTCGCCAGCTACAACAACTTTACAGCCCAACAAACCAAAAGCAGCTTTTCAGTTCAGCCGCAGCCTCCCCAAACAGGCCCTTATTACTCTAAATGAATTAATTGAATATCTGGATTTATTTTAATTAGAAAATCACTGGAAAATGTTGTGACAGTATTGGGCCAGCCCGTTACTGTTCATTGCGCACCAAGTGTTTGATCTGAGCCGTTTTTCATCCGAATTCGTTTTTCTTTTGGTTTCCTTGCTGGCCTGATTTCCCAAGCCTATATAAGTGTTCCTAGACCCCTCCCACACACCGCCAATCTCCAGAACACCTCCCAAACCTGAAAAACCGCAGCCATGTCTCTCCCGTGCGTAGCCCCTCATCGGCCGAAGTTGGCATCGCGTTCCTTGTCATCTCGTTGAGTTTTTCCAAAATCCATTTGTGTCACTTTGAGCCATGCACTCCCATCTACCTCTCCACCAAATTTGGTGCAGTTTCATCCAAAAAATAAAAAGTACGGCCATTCCAATCTCTAATCTTGACGTTGCCCGTTCTCCTTCGTTTTCGCGAATTTGACCATGCCTTTTTTACTGTAGACTTATCTTGATGTCCTCTACACGGTGCTCACCCTAACTCAAGGTTTTGTCTACGGGATTTCTGTAGAAAATTCAATCTTCCCTGATCAGACTGCGTACGAATAGCAGGAAACTTTGTCGCACGTTCCCCATTGATCCAGAAGGTAAAACTTAGATTTGTTTGCTTCACATTGTGCCTTAGGGTCCCATATAGATCTCTGTAAAATTTGGTTAGGTTTCATGCATTATTTTAATAGTTATGATTGTTTGATCTATTAGCTTCAAAAGCTGTTCATCGGTAGTTTGTTATCTGTCCGGTGGGTCGCCACCGAATCCGCCTATACCGTTGAGTTTCTCTTGTCACATTCTACGCGGTGTTCACTTCACCTTTGTTGTTCCATCAACCGAAATTTTTAATATTAGTTAGCCGTGGACTTTTGTCACCGCCACGCATCATCTTTTGCCGCCAACCATATTAGTTCGCCATGGCTGTGTCATCTTGTCCAGTAGGTCATTATTCCCTGTTTTTCCCATCTTTAGAGTTCATTTGGTCTTCGGTTGCCATCAAAGCCATGTTATAGAATGTACTCATCGTCTTTCGATCTAGTCCCTTGTTATCGGATATTGTTTCGATTAGCCATCCTTGGTAATCTTTTATCCAACCCTACCTATCCTATCCCTAAGCCATGTGGATCTGTCCGTGAGTTGTTTCGCTCAAACCCTAACTTAACCTTAGGTCCAATCTGTCGTTGACGATGCTTCATAACATGTGAACCATGCAGCCCGTAGATCATTCTTGAGCCATGCTTAACCTCGCTGCCATATCATCGTACCGACAGTTGACATCTTATCATTGCATGAGTGTCCTGTCATCGCCTCACTGTTATCGCATGCGTGCATACCAACAAAAGCCTTAGGGCAATATCATTACCTTCTTTATTGCCATGTTGTAACCTAATCCCATCACATGTCAACCTAGCCTCATCGTTATACCATCTACGTGGTCAAACCAAAACCCTAACTTAAGACCGGTTCGATGGACTGAGTTCATCGTGAGCCGTTGTGAGGTACATGGTGTAGAGAAACGTGGTATGCTACTCTAGCACAAAATAAAATTTCTACCGCAAAACCAGAAAAGCTACTCGCAAGAGGGTGATCATAGATCAATTACCACTAGACACGTAGTTGCGAAATCCTTCGCGCGTTGATGTAGTGGATCGTCCTCGTCGTGGATCGTCCTCGCCGTTGATCATCCTCGCTGCGGATCGTCTTCTCCACGCCGCAGTAGTAGCAGCGTCATGACAACTGTGACACTACGGAATGTCGAGACACCGTAAAAGGTGAAATTAGAGAGTGTGACTTTATAAAATGTGAAATTAGGGAATAAAACTTTACGGTATGCAGTTTAATCGCGTTTCCGGGCCGATTTCAGGAGTTTGGGCCTTTCCGGGGCGAATTGGGCCTTTGGGGGGAACCCACTTGGGCCAAAGGGGGGAGTTATTAGCCCATGTGGGGGAGGGGGGCAGCAAACACCTGCCCATGCGCCCCTCCCCATGCCCTAGGGTGCCCCACCCCCTTGCTCTCCTCCCCAAGCCGCCGCCCCATCTCCTTCCCCTTGTGGCGCCTCCACCTTTAGCCAAAGACCTTGGCTGTGATACAACCCCTCCCCTCGCTGCCACGACATGTCTACGTGCTGCCCTCGCTGTTTGGAAGAACCGCGACGAGGGATCCCGAAGGATTTGGCTTGTGGGAGCGAGATCGGGTGATCGAGAGACATTCTTCGTGTTCGTCGTTCGTCGGACTAAGGTATGTCCATGGGGAAACCTTGGGGAAGGTCTAGGTGCTGTTCTCATGGTAGATTTGGAGTTTTTAGATCAAGAGGACGTGCTGCCATGGAGTAGATCTGAAAAGAACTAGAGTTCGTATTGTACTCAGTTTCGGGCAGATTTGGAGTCCGTTTTAGGGGGTGCTATTTCGCAATTTTAGAGTCGGAATTTGGCCGACCTCCTGTTGAAGAAGTTGTAGGTATCGTCAAGAACTATTTTGTGTATTTTTTTGAGAATTTTTAGAGTTACGGTCTGAAAGTTATGGCCATTTTGGTGGGCGCTGTCCAATCTGTGCCGAGGTTGGGACAGTCTGTGTTCAACATTAGATTAAACTAATTTAGAGTCCGAATTTGGACGGCCGCCTGTCGAGAAAGTTGTAGATAATTGAATTATCTTTAATTGTAGTACAAGAAGTAGAAATTCCACCCAGCCGTTTGGTAGATATGGCCGTTTTACCGAGCGCTGTCAAATCTGTGACGAGATTGAGACAGTTCGTGTTCAACGTTAGATTAAACAATTTTAGAGGCCGATCTGGCTTTTCTCAGTACTTAGGAAAAGCTAGGAAATTTCCTAAGCTTCGCGATGGTGTACTCGTTTAATCAATTTGGAGTCTTAGAACAGAAGTTATGCCCTTTGGAAGGCTGCTGTCCCGAAGGGACAGATTTGCTGTGTTCTGATTTTAGGAGTTGTAAGCGAAGTCAGGGTAGTGGGATGTATGTGTACTGTTTTATGGGCTTGATTTGAGTGTGTGGCACGTGTTTGCAGGTGGTGTGCCTCCGGGAGTGCCCTCAACCTCTCGTCACTCCGTTGCCCGCAATTGAAGGCAAGTGTGTTGTGTGGATTGTATGCTATATGTGTTGCTAGTTGTGCTTCATAGTATTTGGAATAGATAACATGTTGTCTTGCCATGAATTACATGTATTGCTTGATATGAAGCCATTATGCCATGATTTAAATGTACTTATTGTTGATAAGTGGATTACATGCCATGTGAGGATATGCAATACTCCTATATATGTGTACGTTGTTGTCCATTTCGCATACATGGCATATTTTCATGGCCGGCCGGTGAGATAAGTCATAACTATTCCGGGAGGGTCGGTGAGAACCGTTATGACTAGTCCGGGGCTATTCTTGAGTAAGACCTACATCGTGATTCCATCCACCGTGGTGAATGGAAGCGAGTGATAGGCACCCTCCATCTTCGGGATGGGAGGGGGAAAAGGGTGCATGCCGACGGGTGTGCACTCAACCATACCGGTATGAGTTTCCAAGGAGACATGTGCATTGCATTGCATTGCATTAATGAAATATGTATATGATGATCTTTATGAGATGACGATGTGAATACTTATGAGTTGCTCACGAGATGGATACATGGATGCTTAAAAGATGTTTGGAATGCTAACCATGTTGTGTTATGATGTGCTTTTGGAGATTGGTGATGATGGTTTGTTGACTTGATCTTTGTTTTTCCATTACAATACACTTTGCTGAGTTTTGAACTCACGCTTGTGTTTTATGTTGTTTTTAGGTACCTTGAGATTGGTATGAGGGGAAAGGGGGAATAGTCACACATCTCCACGTAGTTCACGCCATTGATTCCACAATGGAATCATTTGGAGTCATGACAATAAACTTAATGTGATACAATTGATGTTTATGGTTTAGATGTGTGCTAGGATTGCCTTATTCGTTTCATTTGGCTAATGATGACTTTGTGATGCTTAAAGTGGACTTATATTGCTTCCGTGTCGCTTATTATTGCTGTTTTAGATGTTTCATATTATGTCATATTCTGCTATGCTATTATGGTTGTTCGAGAACATGATTAAACAAAGGAGATGCTGCCGAAATTTTCGGTTCTAGCAATTGTTCCTTTGCTGTAATTTTCTTTTATTTGTAGTATTTAGATGATACATATTCTATGTTTGGTAGCATTCAGGCATATTAGATGCCGGGGTGTTACAGTTGGTATCAGAGCGGGCTTCAGGTCCGTGGAGTATGAATTTAGAGAAATACCATAGGGTTAACTAAAATCTTGATGTGGGATAACCTAGAAACATGGTTTAGGTTATACTTAAAATTTTTCCATAGGATAGCAACATTAAAATTTGTGTAAGTGAAATAATTAATTTAAAATTTGACACACACTGATGCACAGTAGGAATGGGTATGGGTATCGTTTGTTTACGCTTAAATGTTGTATTTAAGCTTTGATGTTGGGTGCTCCAGTTGATGGTGCAGGTGGCTATGTTGTGCGATAATGGATTGAATTGTTCTTGTTGTGGTGAAAAGTGGGGTTTAGGGTGCCGAAGGGTTTCGGTCACCTCTTTTCGTTCATAGTAAAGGTGTAGTTTGACGGTGTGGCCGGTTAGCGCCATCACCGAAGAATTATTAACCCCTGTGGGAGAAGAGTGCTTACCTTTTCTGTTGTAGATCGGGTAGCTGACTGAAGACAAATAGAAGAGTTGGTGGTGCATTCCTTCGTATGTTCTTTACCGTTCTGACGGTTGGTTTTGGTTGGTTTTCTTGGCTTTAGTGACTGAAATCAAATGAAAAGGGTTGGGTTTACGCGGATTGTTCCGTAGGCGGTTCGTGGTTTTGTCTTCCTTGGTTGAAGACGAAGAAGAAGAGTTTCGTGTGCGTGTCGTTTGGTAGCAACTATTGGCTTTGACGTCGGTTTTGTCGGTTGCCTTGCAAAGAAAAGTATCGTTTTGTTCTTGCGTGTCTTACTCTGAGTTTAAATGAGGTTCTTGAAGTTGTGTGCAAGAATTTAAGATGTGTCGATTTATGTTTTGTGCCTTTGACCGCAAAGGTTACTTGATCGCTTGGTTCCTTCCCGTGGGAGTCTTTAAGATTGAGAGGTGTTTTGGAGATCTTTTGGCTTGACCTAGTGTGAGTCATGTCCCATTGCATTTTTTTTTAGAGTCAAGTTTCTTTGTGAATCTTGGTTGAGTTTTAAAAGAAAATGCTGTAATCAGAGTAAGTAGTCTTTTGACTGAAGTTATTCGTTAATAGTGAGAATTGTTGTTTAGCATGTTAAGTGGTGTGTAACAATGTGATTTATGGAAATGATGTACTCCTAGGTTAAATTGTGAGTTGAATCAATCCAATGTGGTTGTTATCTTAAGCTTAAGATTAAATAAACGTCTTGAATTGTAGAATAGTCTGTAGCGAGAATGACTAAAGGTGTCAATGTGCATGCTTAGAATCTATTGCTTTGTTTTAAATGCACATGACCATTGACAATGTCTGAAACTCTAAAATCTTGTTCTTGTGATTGGGATATCGAGATGATGTAGACTATTAACATTGTTATAGAAACCTGGTTGGTTGTTTAAAGCTGGTTTAAAGCTGTTGTAACTTAATATGTTAGTACCGAAATTTAACTGTGCTGGTTGGTGACCTTAACTTGTAAGTTGAATAGAATTGTTATTCATGTTGTTGCAAATTTTTAGTATAGTTGGAAGTACACAGTTGTGTTCTTGAAATGCTAATACCATTGTCATTTGGGAAAACATAGATATGTTATGTGATGATGTTGTTAACAGCGTTGGATGGTCTAACTCATTAAATTTATTTTAATAGTTGGAGAAGGTTGTGTAGTGGCAACTTTATTATAACCTATGGATAGGGTAACTAAAAGCAATGCGGTTGTCTTTAGGATTATGCAAATTATTGATATCAATGACTGAGTAGTGGTAGTAACTGTTTAAATTACTTGTTGAAAAATCATGGTTAAAAAAAAAATGGGGAAAAACGTAACGTGTTGAGATGGAGTGAATCTTGGACAATTAACCTGATGTAGGATTTTATTCTTAATGAATGTATGTTGTAAAATTCTACTTATGAATTTTGTCTTGTAGAGATAATATTTACTTGTTGAAGTCATTGATTAACTGAATAAGTTTCGATTGTCGAAAAGCTGACGTACGGATATTATACAATTGATAGGTTGATCATGCTTAAGTATCTGTTGAAGTATTATGTTTAAAAGTGAGAAAATGATGTTATATGATGGGTTTGTCTGTGGGGATCAGGATGAGGTAAATCCTGGTTGGATGTATTTTTGATAAGCATCATAAACCTTATTTATAAGCGTTGGGAAAGGTAATTGGTGAAAGAATTTGTCATGTAGTTTTTGGTTGAATTATGATGGGTCTCCTTAAGGAGTAAGTAGTGATTACTGAAGTCTTTAATGGAAAGCATAGTGCAACACTAGAGGTGGTTGTATCTTTGTTGAACTGGTGTTTAAAACTTTTGGACTGTTTGGTTGTTGTTATTTTGGTTGGATGCTTTTGGTCGAAGTGTTCCTTCTGTTGTATTTCAGAGTTTCCCTAAACTTGTAGTGATTGGTGCCAAACATGGGTTTTGGCCCATTTGTTTAATTTATGCTATGAGTATGGACTTTCACCCAAAAGTTTTGAGTGGATCGCGCTTTTTTGTGTTCAATTGAATTATCTTTGGAAACCATATGCAAAGGAAGTAAATGGACATGGTAGGTTGTGTTGGAAACCCTAGAGTTAGGCACTTAACTTGTAACTCTATTGTGATTAGAGTTGGCTTTATTTGGAAAATATGTGCGGTGTTTGCAAAGTGTTTCACAAAGGTGGATCTTAGGAACGTTCTATGAGTGATTTTGTTGGTGAAGTGTTACCTTTTGGAAATGAGTTTTTTGGTGAAGTGTTACCATTCGATCACAACAATGCTCAACATTGAACCACATTTTACAGTTTATCTCTATTTTAACAATCGTTTTCAACGATTAATCACACTACCAAGTCATTAATATCAATAATTTGCATAATCATCAAACAACAACATTTCTTTTAGCTACCCTATACATAGGTTATAACACAATTGCCACTACACAACGTACTCCAACTATTAAAATAAATTAATAAGTTAGACAATCCCAATGCTCTTTACAACAACTCCTACCTTCTCAATTGGCATCTGTATTAGCATTTCAAGAACACAATTACATCCTTCCAATTACGCTAATAGTTTGCAACAACATAAATAGCAACTCTAATCAACTTCCAAATTGGGTTCACAAACCGACAAGATTAAATTTCTGTACTAACATGTTAATTTAAAACATCTTTAAACAACCAACCAAGTTTCTATAACAATGTTAATAGTTTACATCATCTTAATGTTCTCACTACGCATCAGGGTTTAAAACTTTAAATATTATCGGGGGTCATAGGCACTTTTACAGCAAAGCAACATATTCTAAGCCTGTACATTAACACATTTAATCATTCCCACTATAGGGGTACTCTACATCACTAGAGGTTCATTTAATCTTAAGGTAACGATAACAATTACATTTAATTGATTCAACTCACAAATTAACTAAGGAGTACATCATTTCCATAAACCACGTTGTTACATACTACATAACATAGTAAGATACATTATCACATATAGCATTCAACATCAAGGCTTAAATACAACATTTAAGCGTAAAGCAACGATACCCATACCCTTTCCTACTGTGCATCCATGTGTGTCAAATTTTTAAATTAGTTATTCCACTTACACAAGTTTTTAATGTTGTTATCCTATGACAAAATTTTAAGTATAACCTAAGCCATGTTTCTAGGTTACTCCACATCAAAATTTTAGTTAACCCTATGGTATTCCACTAAGTTCATACACCACAGACCTGAAGCCCGCTCTGATACCAACTGTAACACCCCGGCATCTGGTATGCCTGAGTGTTACCAAACATAGACTAAACAACATCTAAATACCACAAATAATGGTAAATTACAGCAAATGAGCAAATGCCTATACCGAAAATTTCGGCAGCATCTTCTTTGTTTTTCCATGGTACGGAGCATCAACAATAATATCACAAGATATATCATAATGGGAAGCATCTAAACAACGATAACCGGTGACATTGCAACAATTTAAGTCTAGCATATCGAATTTAGCCATACCATGATCTAAAACGAAGTAATGGATGTAAACAAGCACACAAGTAAGGCATACTCCAAGTTCTCAACGCATTAACTTATAATCACAACTACGAATGGCAAAAATTGTGTATGTCTTAATGAATGAAACTTTGTGAAGATGTGCCACTAAGCCCCTTTCCCGTAGGCCGATTTCATGGTACCTAAAAACAACATAAAACACAAGCGTGAGTTCATCACTTAGCAAGTATATTGCAATGGATCATAAAGATCAAATCAAAGCCAACATCAATACATACCATACTTAACATCATGATCGAATCATGATTTCATATACAACATCATGACCATGTTTCTATCTCAATGTACACATTTCATTATCATCATCATGTATGCAATGCAATGCACATGTCTCCTCGAAGCAAATACCGGTATTGCCGAGTGCACACCCGTCGGCGTGCACCCTCGTTCCCCTTCCATCCCGTAGATGGAGGGTGCCTACTCCTCGCTTCCACTCACCACGTGGGTGGAATCACGAGGTAGGACTTACATCCATGGCGCTCCGGATTAGTCATAACTTTCTCACCGACCTTACTGGACTAGTTATGACGTTCTCACCGACCGGGCCAGTTTTCATGCCATGTATGCAACGTATGCCATAATCATAAACAATTAATCATTGCATAGCATCATATCACACCATTTTCCATCATATCATGGGCAAACACTAAGCATGGCAAGATAGCATAACATGAATACAAATTGCATCTAATCAAGACAAGCAAGCAAACAACATGCTACCCATTCCAATACACTTGCCTTAACTGCGGGCGACAGATTGGCGAGAGGATGAGGGCACTCCCGGGGTCACACCACCTGCACATAAGTACCACATACTCAAAACGTGCCCACAAAACAGTACACACTCGCTCATCTACCCCGATTACGCAAACTACTCCCGAAAACGAAAAACAGAGAATATGTCCCCCCGGGACAGCACACTTCAATCTAGCATAACTTGAGTTCTAGGTCTCCAAATCGAGTAAACGAGTACATCATCGCGAAGCTTAGGAAATTTACTAGCTTTCTCTAAGTATTGGTAAAAGCTGATCCGGCCTCTAAAATTGTTTAATCTACAAAACATTACGTTCTGTCCCAATTACGTCACATATTTGAACACGTTCGATAAAACGATCATAACTTTCAAACGGCTGGGCGGAATTGGACGTTATTGGTGTCCAATTAAAGGTATTGAAGTTATCTACAACTTATTCAACAGGCGGATGACCAAATTCCGACTCTAAAATTACGAAAACTCGAACCCTAGATCGTGTGCCCAATCTGCCCTAAACAGAGAACTATGCAATCTCTAGTTTTCATCCAATCTACCCAATCACAGCACCTCCTCTTGATATAAAAGCATCAAATCAACCTCTAGATTAGCACCTAGACCAACCCCAAGGATCACCCATACCATACCTTTGCCCGATGAACGACGAACGCCGGATCCTCTCCTCCCGATTTCTCCGATCGTCTTCCTCGCGCCGGAACCGTCGGATCTCCTCGTCGTGGGGCTTCCCAATGGAGAGATCAACGGGATGGCAAGGTGGGGATCCCCTCTAGGGCAGCAAGGGGGTGGAGAGGGGAGGGGAGAGGGTGGCGGCTAGGGAGGGGAAATCCTAAAGGAGGGGGCGCATGGGCCAAATGGGGGGCGGCTAGGGAGAGAAGGGAGGAGGTGGGGGCACATTAGGGCAGGGGGGCGCCCCAAGGGCAGGAAATTTAGGTCCCCCGTCCCTCATGGGCCCAAAACCCCTCCCACTAAAGCCCACGACTCATCCCCCTAGGGCCCGAACTCCCCCGGAGAGGCCCAAACTCCCGAAATCGGCCCGGAAACGCGATTAAACCTCATACATTATAGTTTTATTCTCTAATTTCACATTTTATAATGTCACACCATTCCGTAGTGTCACAAACACTTTAAGAGGTGTTCGGTCAATAGGATCAAAAACTTTCCTCTTATTAAGCAAGCGCAATTCTCCCCCAATTGCTTCTTTCTATTTGATCCAATCTAAGCGCTTTTGGCACTCTGCCATGGACTTATATTTTGGATCTAGTTCAAGAGTTTTAGCAATTTTGAAGGCAAAATAAATGTTGATAATTGTAGTCTTTCTTTTATATAGTTCTCCTGAATCCAAATAATTGGTGGGTATCTCTTCATTTATTTCTTCCAGCTCCTCGTGATTTCCCATAACGATGGAGTCTGGGTATTCCGACTTCCCAGCGTTAGATTGTGCACGCAAATGTACACTAGGATTATCAACTTCGGGATGGGTCACTTCAGGGACATTACCATCTTCAGTATGGCTCACTTCAGGGATTTTCTCAAAATCAGGTTGAGCTTCTTCCACTGTCACAGGTAGTGATGTCATTTGGTCGGTTCTATATTTCTGCGGATGTCTTCGCGGAATTGAGTCTCGTGAACTTGGAGGCCTCCCCCTCTTTTTGTCATGAAGGGCAAGAGTGCGTTGAATATCCTTTCGGGGTATTTCCATTCTTTCAGGTGCATTTGCTGTAGGTGTATGACATTTTGCCACTCCCTTAATGATCAGTGAAGGCATTTGGCAGATTATTAGCTACTTGTTGCAGATTTATTGTCCTCCATACTTCAAGTTCAGTTTCTTTAGTGCGTGGATCTGAGGACTGAATGCCATTGACATTCCAATAAATTTCCCAACATTCTTTAATGTGGTACTTATCTCTCCCTAATGTCTAAAAATTGTCCTCATAAAAAATACAATCAACGTACCTAGCCGTGTATAGACGACCCCTTATCATAGGCTCAGGGTATTTAATTATTGATGCAGATTCATAACCTACATAGATCCCCAACTTCTGGTCAGGGCCTATGGTGGTACGCTGTGGTGGATAGATTGGCACGTATACAACACAACCAAATTTTCGCAGATGAGAAATAATTGGTTCTTTTGCACGCACTATCTGCAAAGGGGAAATTTCATGATATGCAGTTGGTCTGAGTTGAATTAATGCCACAGCGTGCAGCATTGCATGGCCCCAATAGCTGGTGGGTAGCCTATAATTCTACAAAAGTGGCCTAGCAATAAGTTTTATTCTTTTAATTAATTACTCTGCAAGGCCATTTTGAGTGTGGATATGGGGTACAGAATGCTCTATATTAATGCCCAGAGCCATACAATAATCATTAAATACTTTTGATGTAAACTCACCAGCATTGTCCATTCGAATAGACTCGATCCTTTCTTCTCGAAAGGAGACTTTTAACTTAATTATTTGGACAATTAATTTTGCAAAGGCATGGTTCCTAGTAGATAAGAGACGCACATGGAATCATCTAGTAGAAGCATTTATTAGTACCATAAAATATCAGAAGAGGCCGGACAGGGCCTCTATAGGTCCATAGATATCACCATGAATTCTCTCCATGAAATTCATAGATTCCTGCCTAACTTTTAGGTAAGGAGGTCTAACTATGAGCTTTCCTTTGGCACAAGCAAGGTATATAAAATCTTCGGATTTAAGAAAGTTTGTAGTTTTTATGCTATGGCCTGCAGAATTATTAATTATTCTTCTCATTATATTCAACCCTGGATGACCCAGTCTATCATGCCAAACCTTAAAATTTTTTGGGTCTTTAAAGATGGTTTTCATCGCAACATAAACTCCAAGTTTTATATATGTATAATATAACCCAGAGGAGAAAGAATGAAGTTTTTCAACCACACGTTTATTGCACCCATTTAACTTAGTCATGAGAAGGTATTCAATACCATCCTCGTTGTTAGTCTCCATGTAGAAACCATTAAGACGAATGTCTTTAAAACTTAACAGAGTACAACTAGACTCAGGGTATAATAGGGTATTCTCAATTATTATAAGAGTGACCATAGGGAGAACTATAATGGCCCTTCCAGTGCTAACAATGCGTGCATCACTTCCGGCGATGGTCATAGTATTTCGGGTTTTTAAAGTCAAAGTCTGAAAATATTTCGTCTCTCTAAGTATAGTATTTGTGGTGCAGCTATCTACACGATAGATTTCCTCCTCCACCATTGAATTATATGATTGTTCTATATTAAAGAGATAAACTTAATCAATTCAATTGTTGCATCAACAACATATTGAAAATATAGAACAAACATAGCATAAATGAGAAAATATTTTGGGAGATGATGCTTTATTGAGTTACAACTGATAATCACTCAATAGGAGCGTAGACCAAGTCTTCATGCAGGAACATAAATACTAAACTGATAAAGTCAGGGTCTTAAGGAGACTCAACTAAGGAAATGCGACATCAATTTAATAAACTGAAAAAAGGGGTACATGGAGACTACTACATGTTTCCATATAAATCATGTTACTCCTCCTGGGGAACATTGGTATTCTTCTGGAATTCCTCAAGTTCGTCACCAAGAAGATCATCTTCATCCATGGGCAAGGTCCCATATCTGAGAAGGCTCTCTTTGAACTCGATCGTAGGATCAGGGACATTGTCGTTCTTCTTCTCACCTTCTTGCTCAACGTTAGGTAGAGCGGTGAAATGTGTCTCAGTCTTATTTTCTTGATTGTTTTGGAATCTCCTAGTGGATTTTATGTAAAATTTCACCAAATGTTTTGAGGTGCGACAAGTACGTAACCAATGGCCGACACATCTACACCTAAAGCATGGCTGAGGAGGGTTAGCAGCCTTATTGGTTGGACCTTACTTCTGGAAGGTTTCAGTACCCTTTCCTTTACATTTTCACTGGGATTTGCCCTTTCCCTTTTGGTTTATGCCATTCTTCCATTTTTATTTCCCTTATGAATTTGGCCCTTTCTGCGGTCTTGGCTATTGCTAGCCTGCTGAGCATTAACATGTGCTTCAGGTAATGCTTGACTTCCATTAGAAATTGCATGATGATTCTTCATTAGGAGTTCATCATATTTTTCTGCTTCTAGCAGACCACTAATAAGCTTAGAGTACTTCTGGTACTTTACATGATGGTACTGTTGCTGCTGTATCATTATGTTAGGGTGGAAGATACACAAGGTTTTGTCGATCATCTCAACACCAGTAACTTTCTGGTTACAAAATGTTAATGTCGCGATAAGTTTGTGCATAGCAGAATTATATGCTGTGACAGATTTGAAGTCCTAAAAGCGTAAGAGGGTCCATTCGCATGATGCTTCTGGCAACAGTACGGATCTTTGCTGGTTGTAATGTTCCTTTATGGAATTCCATAATACCAACGGGTCCTCCTCCATGAAGTATTCGGGCTTTTAGGTTCGGATGAATATGGTGCCTTAGGAAATGCAAAGCAACGTATTTTGTGGGTTCGAAAACAGCTGGTGCCATAGACATGATGCTTAAAAATATGCTAGCTGAAATTTTCTAGAATTTTCCTAGCATTTTTCATAATTTTCGTTTAATTACGAAGCAATATTCATAATTACTTTAATAACAGAAAAAATAAATTCCAGAACATAAAATATGAAATAATGCCTATGAAAATAAAACCAGAGACATGGCATAATCATTATGACATCATAATTTTCTAGAATTTTTTTAGCATTTTTCACAATTTTTTTGTTAATATTTAAGCAATTTAGAATTACTTGAATAACAGAAAAATTAATTTAGTACATATTAAAAATGGCAAAAAGCTAGAAAATAAACCCAGGGTATGAAACTTCTAGTATGTGCTAAAACATAATTTTTCAAATTTTTTCGGAAGTCCACGTATCTGAAAATCTAATTTCTAGTCATTTCTGAAATTATTAATGTTTTTTTGAAATTACTGTAAAACTCGGGGCAAAAAGTTAATTTCGCCTTTTTCTTTAGCCTCTTATTCGGACTTGAACCGACTTCGTGAAGGAAAAAAACGAGAGGCCAAGTTTGATCAGGACTATCTCGGGCGGATCGAGTGGGAGGCCGAACGGGGTGCTCCCGGCGGCGTCGACGGGGCGGCTAGAGCGGTGGTGCGGCGGCGTCGATGTCAAGTCGATCGAGCGGCATCAGCAGGGCGCGCGTGGTAGACCCACGCGGTGGCGGGCCGAGCGGTGGTAGGCCGACAGCGGGAGGCTAACAGACGGAGCCGAAGTGGCATGGCCGCCACGTGCGCGCGTGCTTCAAGACACGGCGAACAGCGCGCGAAAGCCGAGTAGTCGGTGGCGACGGCGCAGGCCAAGAGCCGAGGTGGCGCTTCGGGCGAAAGCTGGCTATTGGCACGGATTCTTTCCATATCAACAAGTTTAAGGTTAGCTTCAAAATAATGGTACCCAAAAATTTGTTGGTGAACACAGATCAGGCTACAATTGTGTAAGTTAAAGAAACAACAGTGTGCTGTGGTGAACCGGCAGCAAAGCATTAGGCTTGGGAAGCCTCTAGATCAGGATCCGCTTGTTCTTTCTACGGGCCTCTCTCTTTCTGTCCTGCACCAAAATCATGGGCCACCATGTAGACCTACCGGCCACCAGGAACCTGAAGACCATAACTCCGGTAACGCATGAATCAGAATCCAGAAGGGCCCGTGAAATGATTGGTGAATTAATTAACTGTCGGAATGGACAGCGGTCTGTTTGGATCCATTAGCAGCTAATAATTAGCTAGCTAATTGTTCCTAGTTAATATTAGCTAGCTAACTATTAGTTGAAGGGTGTTTGGATCCACCAGTTAATATGTGGCTAATAGATGCTATTGTCCAGAATATCCATGTTATTAAATAGTATTGGTGGTAGACGTGAAGGGTATTTTGGTTAAATGCCACCTATTAGCTGATATTAGCTGGGTTTGGTTAGCTAATGAGATAACCATTAGCTAGGTGCCCAGCTAATAGTTAGCTGATGTATTAGCTGGAGACGTTTGGATCCACTCCAGCTAATTTTTAACAGCTAATTATTAGCTGCATGGATCCAAACAGGCTCTAATCAAGACACACTACTATATTGTTGCTTCACACTACTCCACTATTACTTGTCAGTTGTCCTATAACAATATACTCGCTCCGTTCGCAAAAGGTACTGTTAAACTTTTTTTTGTCTGACTACTAATATAAAAAAGATTATTCAGACATTATTGGATTAGTCCTATAAAATATTTTTTATGATATAATTGTTTTATATTTTTATAAATATATCTGTATAAAAAAATCGTGATTAAAGTTGTATATTAGAGACTTCATCTATATAAAAAACCTGGTACATTTACACGGAGGGAGTAATTAACTTATCCATCCATTGCACACGTATACTTTACACGCATCGCCATCCTCCATGTCTTTTTTCTTTACTATATTTTTAAAAGAAGGGAGTGGCAGATGCCCCTCTCATCGCTAAAAGGAACCGCACCGCCGGGTCGGGCCTGGCTCCCATTTCGCACGCCTTTTTTTTCTTGCTTTACCTTTCCTCCTCCTCCTGTGAGTAAGCCACCGTATTCCTCAAATTTCTCAAGAAACGCCTCCCAATCCCTGTACCGCTCCCTCTCGTCTAGTTAGGACATATATAATAATTAATATAGACGGCAGTTATCTACAGTAAATCTTTATATTATCTATAGATAGGATTAAAGATAATTTATACAATAAATTGTTTATATAGTTGTCTATAATATTATCTCATACAACTAATAGGTTATCTATACAATGGTACACACTATATAAAACCGTCTATAAAACCATCTATTAAATATTAGATATCATCTTTCTCTCTCATCTACATTACCCAAAATTGACATAGGCTTACAAACAGCTAATATGTATCATTGTATATGCCCTTACTATATCCTAGTGTGATCCTTCCTGCTACCCCTTATAGGAACAGGCGCCACCCCTAATATGGTAGTAACCCGCTACTCCCAGGGTTTCAAAATTTATTTTCGGTATGTATCTCGGAGATGATCGAAATCCGAAAGTTCGATGAGATCTTATAATTTTGGACAAAATTCGGATGAAATTCAAAAACCAAATTTTAAATCCGATTTTTTTCAACAGGGTTTTCGAGATTTCGGCGAAATCACCGAGATCTGGGTCAACTTGAACCTCCCGTGAAATGGTCTTCTGAGGCTAGAAAAAATTGAAAAAAAATATATAAAAAATTCAAGCAAGCATTTATCTACATTTCATATCTATTTGAATGCAAAATAAAAAGTGATTTCAGACTTTAATAGTGAATGGATAATCCAACAATACATCACCTCAGTGAACGATTAAATACAAAATACACCACGGCAACCAAACAACTTCTAGCTGTGAGCTCCGGCCAGCACCGGCTTACCTTTGAGAAGTGAGCTTCGGCTGAATTCAGCGACATTTCAGGTTAAATCAACAAGATCTCAGTCCACCTTACTGAGATGCTGCAGGGACCTGACCGGAGGGAGGCTCCGGTAGCCGGATTTGGACTGAAGGTGTGTCGGTTGTGTAGACATTAGGATGAAAGACTAGCTACCCAGACATACAGGGCTCTGAGAGGGCCGGTTGTCATCATCATCTTCTCAATCACCTGGCGAAGATCGATCATGAAAAATCAGGATGGCGATCAGAGGGGGTGAATGATACTAAAATAAAATTTTCCTCACCTACCGTACAAATAACATCCAAATGAAACCTCTCTTGCAAAGTATAAAAATCCTGGAGAAAAACTCTCCTGGGGCGGTACTGCCAGGCTCAAGAATAGGGTACAAAAACAGCCCGAACTTAAAACCTAAAATGATGAATCTTTAGATCCAATAGTCCAAAGTTCATAAAACTTGGTAGATAACCTCTTGAGGATGTCAGGAACTTGTTCCAATAATCAATCGCAATGATTGACGTCAAAGTTCTGACCTTTAACCATTTGAAGAGGAAATATACGAAGAACACGAAAAAGAGTAAATCTGTGATCTAGGCTTGCACGTGGGATTTTGATGATCAAGATGGATTTGGATACCTTCCCACAATTCACAACAAGCTAGAGGTCACAAAGAAACTCATCAAAACACGATCAATCAACAGTTCATTATTGGAGGCATATAAGATCGGTTTCTCGCAAAACTCGAAACAAATATTGCCTAGAGGATTGTGATATGATCTAAGTGAAGACTCATCCAATCAATCTCTTATCTTTGGCAATAAAACCCAGAAGCAAGTAGAAGGAGGGGAGGCAAATCCAACTTGCAAAATTTAATGCGAGAATGTAAATACTGAATTTAAATTGTGTAAAGTAAAGACATAATGTAAATACGGAATTTAAATTCAGAATTGAGAGAATGGATCTTTGTATTTTCTTTGGTAAATTTACAAAGCCTCATAACATATGGGCAAAAGCTCTTGAGAGCCACCAAAACTTCCTCACAAAACTGTTCTAAAAAAACCTTACAGGAGAAGGCTACTCCTACCCCTCTATTTATAGTGTTCTAGGATCAATTCCCACCCTTGAATGTCTTGCTTCAATCCTAAGCTTACTTCCAAGGGCCAAGATTTGATCCCACACTTTCACTCACATAGGTTACACTGATCCATTCTTACCCATGCTTTCTCAAAACATCTTTAAATGATCAGTTCAACAACACTCTCACAAGCTAACTTGACAACTACTTTAGCTCTAAAGACCAACAGCCCACTGGTCATCTAGATTCAAAAAGCTTCAAGCTTCCGGCGATCTCCGGTCATCTAGACTCACTTTGTCCCTTTGCCTCCTTAGACTGCACCAGCTCCATCTTCGGCCATCTTCCGGCGATCTACGATCATCTTGAACCTCGACAACCCTTGTGTAGTTCCGGCCATCTCTTGCCTCACCATAGCCACCAAACAGAGCCCTACATCCATCACAGACAAGGAAACTCTTCTTGGTTCCACCACAAACCCATCGCATCAAACCGATCATGAATCAAGGTTAGAACAAACCCAAAACATACCAAAAAAACACTTCAACCATTTCAAGCGCTCTGTATCCAATACAACAGAAATCTTCTCGATTTTCTATGATTTTTTCTGTTGCTCAAATGAAAAACTTGTCAACATTAAAAATATGTGTCTCAAAATTATCTACAACTTTCATTTAGACCACTTAATTTTTTGATAAAAGGAAGACCTTCCAAATCATGAATTACTGCACGCTGTTGAAGTCGGTCCGCCGTAAACGTGAAACATTTCTGATTTTTTATGATTTTTTATGTTGCTCCAATGAAAAACTTGTCAACATGAAAAATTTGTGTATCAAAATTCTCTATAACTTTCATGTAGACCACATAATTCTTTGAGCACAGGAAGATCTCCAAAAACATAAATTACTACTGCTTGTCAAAGTTGGTCTGGCGCGAAAAGAACCGGTCCGGCGCCAACGTGATTTCCTCTGTTTGCAAAACCCCTTGGTCTGATGCAAATGTGATTTTTCACCCTTTGATCCGGCACAAACATGAAATCCTCTGTTTGCAAAACTCCTTTGTCCGGCGCAAACGTGAAACTCTCTGTTTCTTGATCCAACGCGAAAAAGATGGTCCGGCGCAAATGTGAAGTCAATTCTAACTCGGTTCGGCATAAATGTGAACTTCACAATATTTGGTCCAGCGCAAACATAGGTCATATCTAACTTGGTCCAGCGCAAATGTGAGTGTGGAGGGCACAGGAACTGGGTGTGCACACGAAGCCTTGGGAAGACCGGCTAGAAGCAGGCTAGACAAGGATGGGTGTGAGTGCTCTGGAGTCATGCGAACAACCCCGTTGTGGCTGGACAAGAAAAGTAGGAAGGAAAGATTGTAATCGTAGGGGAAATTTCCCCAGATAAGGAAAGATACGATCTCTTTGCTTATAACCAACTCGGATTCTTCCCCTTGTAACCGAGTTGGACTCCTCTATCTCTTCATATATAAGGGGAGGTGGGGGAATCTCAGGAGAAGATATAAACCACGCAATCCCAGAACACAGGACTAAGGTATTACCTCCACTGCAGAGGGCTCGAACCTGTCTAAACTCTTGTCTTGTGTTACCATCGAGTTCCTGATCCAGCGCCTTGCCCCATAGATTTACACCCCCTAAGATTATTGCCGACACAAAACGTCGACAGTTGGCGCGCCAAGTAGGGGAGCGCAAAGATCAATCTAGGCGATCTCAATGGCTTTTAGGAACAGCATTACCTTCGTTCCAGGCCAGGTTTTCTGCTTCGGAAGCCTCCGCTTCGTCGCCGATGAGCTCGGCATCCTCATCCCTTCAGACGTGGATCAGATGCGATCTAAGAGTTCTCCTAGTTTCCGTTCGGTATTTGTGATCGGAAGTGGCTTTCCCGAATCACAGAACTGGCGGGGAGCCGAAGAAACAAAAACAGAGCCTATTCAACATGAAGCCCAATATACACACACTCGGTCACTCCAAAATAGGGCACGCAACGTCAATAAGGACATCTTGCATACTAGGATGGGGAGCCAGTCGGTTTTTCAAACACCGCAGCAAAACATCATGGCCACCAAGACACTCCTCGACACCTTGGGTCCGATGATTGAACCCAACAGCCCAGCTGCCCTGATCAAGGCGCAGGTCAAGGCTATGGTGACAGCTGCAACGGTTTAGCACAACCAGCAAGGCCAAATGATGAAGCCTCCTCGTACAGGAGGAGAAACGCACACGGCCAGCAGTCGGGCCAGTTGTAGTCGGATGGGAAGCAGTCGGCGCAAGTCCCCTCGTGGTAAGGATATCCACTCTACCATCCACCGCGACCTTCGCCAGGACCTTAAGGCCAGAAGGCGGGAGCGGGAGGACGATGAGCGGCACCAACGAGATGATGACCTCGAATGTTTCGGCATTGATCATGACCGAGACAGTCGATACCTTCACGATCGGAGTGCTAGCCGCGGCGACCACATAAACCGGCACAACTCGCGCCGGAATGATGGCCGCCGAGTGAATTCTTCACCGCGTCTCCACCACGCTCGGCGCGACGAAGAATCCATTGACGAGATTAGAGCATTCACTACTCGCCTCCGTCGGGTGCAGTGGCCTGACGGTTTTAATCCAAAAGGCATCACGAAGTTTGATGGAGAAAGAGACCTAGAAGCCTAGCTACAGGTTTATTCCCTTGCAGTCAAGGCGGCCAGGGATGACCGCAATGTAATGGCAAATTAATTGCCAGTCATGCTCGCTCCTTCGGCCCAAGTGTGGCTTACAGGGCTTCCAAGGGACTCCATTGACTCTTGAGGAGACCTCTGTGACCAGTTCATCATGAACTTTCAGGGCACTTTCAAGAAGCCCAGGACCCCCTGGGACCTCTATCAGCTTCATCAAAAGAAGAACGAATCCCTGAGAGAGTTCATTCGATGATTCACGTAGAAAAAAAACACTGTTCGAGACGTCTCGGATGCGGTCGTCGTCGCCACCTTCCAAAAAAGAGTCAGCGATCCCGATCTCATCAAGAAGATGTCCCGAAAACCCCCAACCATGGCTCGGGAGATGTTTGCTTTAGCCTACCGCTACGCGACTGCTTCAGACGCGCTAGCGGAACGCTGGGAAGACCGACCCCCACAGAAAGACAAGAAAGACCACATCGAGCCCTCAAAGCAAAAGGATAAGAAACAGAAGGGTGAGGAGTTGGTCGCGGCAGCCGAGCGAGTAAAGATGAAGGCTCCACGGAAAAAAGATTACGATGAGGTAATGAATGCGCAATGCCATTTCCACCCAAAGGGAAAGCATGCAGCAAAAGATTGCTTCACTTTGAACAGGTTCGCACGGGAAAACCGGAATCAGTCAGAGTCCAAAGACAAGAAGGAAACCGGGAAGAAAGAGAACCCCTCCATAGAAGGCAACTTCCCGGAGATCGAGCATGAGCTCAACTTCATATTCGGGGGCTCGGGCGCGTATGAATCCAAGTGGAAGCAAAAGCTTACCGCTCGGGACATCAATGCGATCACGCCAGCAGTCCCCCAATACCTGAAGTGGTCGGAAGTCTCCATCACCTTCGATCGTTTGGATCATCCCGACCACATCCCCTTTCCCGGCAGATATCCCCTGGTGTTGGACCCAATCATCCACAGCGTAAAGCTTAAGAGGGTCTTGATTGATGGAGGAAGTGGGCTTAACATCCTATTCGCCAAAACTTTCGACGACATGAAGATCCCGCGCTCGGAGCTCAAGCAAAGTGCATCGCCATTCCATGGTGTAATCCCTGAGACTTCCTCCGTGCCACTCAGACAGATTGTCTTGCCCGTCACGTTTGGTACAAAAGACAATTACCAAACAGAATGCATGAACTTTGAAGTGGCCGATTTTGAGACGGCGTACCACGCCATCTTGGGAAAACCAGGCTTGGCAAAATTCATGGCAGTACCACACTACACCTACTCAGTACTTAAGATGATGGGTCCAAAAGGCACCATTACGGTTCGAGGGGACGTCAAGCAGTCTTTTCAGTGTGACAAGGAGAGCTGCGAGTTGGCTAAAACCCTGCGTGCGTCGGCCAACCTGGAGAAACTCCGGCTGACAGCGTCGACTCATCAACACGAGGAGATCCTGGCCAAGAAGCAAGCTAAGGCAGGAATCTAGCATGACGAAGAAGTCAAGAAAATAGCACTCGATCCGTCCAACCCAGCCAAAACGACTTTGGTTGGGACAGGGCTCGATCAGGAATAGGAAAACACGCTCGTCAGTTTCCTTCGGGCAAACCAGGACATCTTCGTTTGGAAACCATCCGACATGCCTGGTGTCCCGAGGGAGGTGATCGAGCATGCTCTAAATGTAAAAAAAGCGTAAAACCAGTCAAACAGCGGCTCTAGCGGTTCACCCAGGACCGTCGCGATGCAATCAGAGAGGAGATCACTAAACTACTAGTCGCATGCTTTATAAGAGAAGTGTATCATTCCGACTGGTTAGCAAACCCGATTCTTGTTCGCAAAAAAGAATAAAAGTTGGCGCATGTGTGTTGATTATACTGATTTCAACAAAGCATGTCCAAAAGACCCTTTTGAGCTGCCTCGTATTGATCAAGTAATTGATTCCACCGTCGTGTAACCTCCCAAAATTTGCTTTTAATATATTGAGTGTGTTTCTGGGACTAATTGAAATTTTTGGAAATTTATTCGGAATCGTCGCGGTTAATTTGAATTTCAGTCTATTGAAATAATTACGTTAAATAAAGATCAAGCATTTTTGTATAAGCGTAAAATCTAAAATTTCGTTTATAATAAAAATAATTGGCAGACGAGAGTGTTCGCTTTAAATATTTTCGAAAAATATGCTATATAACGTAAGTCGTTGATTTTATAAAAATCGGTACAGGTGTCTGATTCACGAAAAGAATTTTTGCAAGAAATCTATATGTCCAAAAATTACGAAACCGACCTCATTAAGTTCTAAATGATCCCTAGTATTTTAGAGGAATTTCCCAAGTCATTCAGACCCCTGAGCTATTTTTTTTTTCTTTCTAAACACGTGTTGTGCTTACGTATGTATGTATGTATATGTGTATATGAACAGTATATATGCATGTAGGCACGATTCTGCATGGACGTTTCTTCATGCAGGAAAGCTAAGTTTTTCCTTCCAGTTGTTTCAAGTGCGTGGAGGCAATTAATGGAATTTCATTGCAGCCGTTCCCTTTCACTAGCAACGCACACATGCATGCACTCCAGCCGTTTTCCATTACTAGCAACAAAGGCACGTCCTTCAGTTCCTAGGAACGCATGAAGCCATGATGAGTAATTTGTTCATCAGTTTGCTACCACATGCATTTCCTTAATTCATTCCAACCGATTCCTTATTCCAGTGTGTTCTGCTCTTCCTTTGTTCATCATGTTCCTGTACGTTCCACCCTTCTCTGCCATTTTCCTTGACGCCGGCGTCTACGTCGTTGTCGTCGTCGCCACCGTCACCACCAACGCCGCTGCCGTCTCATCGCTGTCGCCATCATCGTCGTCGCTGCCGTCTACGTTGCCGTTGCGCGCTCCTCTCGCCGTCATCGTCGCCGCCGTGTACTTCGCCATCGCCGCCGCCTCCTGCGCCAACGGTCTACACACTCTCCCAGGGGCGGACGCAGAACAAAAATTGAGTGGGGACATCTATATTATTGTAATAAGTACTGACTATCGCAACTTA
Organism: Rhipidocladum racemiflorum; assembly: GCA_036346355.1. Classification (NCBI taxonomy): domain Eukaryota; kingdom Viridiplantae; phylum Streptophyta; class Magnoliopsida; order Poales; family Poaceae; genus Rhipidocladum; species Rhipidocladum racemiflorum. The sequence continues at coordinate 33,022,448 of CM070571.1, forward strand.
CAAATTTCATAATAATTTTGCCATTGAGTAAAACAAAATAGAGGCTGAGTGAACTAACCTTTGCAATTTTTGAACAAAATGACTTTGAGACGATCGAGATACCACAATATCATAATGTAATATACAAATATATGTCTTCTAAATAACGATATTACTTACAAAGAAGAAAAGTTAGTGCAAGCCATATAAACAAAGTTAATGAAGACAAATTTTAAACGTAGAAAAGGAATAAGTTTTTAGTACATACACTGTATTTTTCCCACGACGATTTTTGTCTTATGGAAACGATCAACGATCACCTCATTAGTGATTGTATCTAGCATATCCTTTTCTACGAAGCAAATGAGGCTATAGCTCAAAAACTTGTCCCCAATCTTGTTCCTTAAAGCATTCTTCACAATTTTCATGGCCGAGAAACATCTCTCAACAGTTGCAGTAGCAACAGGAAGAGTGGCTGCTAATTTCAAAAGACGATAAACCAAAGGATATGATAGATGCTTCCTTGTATCTACCATCAGTTTAGCTAGATCACCTATATTTTCCAAGTTAGCAAATGATTAAATGACTAAATGACTAAATGTACCTACAGAACAAATGACTTGAGTTCTTCAGACTTCAGAGTATTGATGGTTACCTATCTAAGTATCTATCTATCTAGTTGCGAAAAAGCAACGCCATTCGGAGCAGCATTAGCATATTAGGTGTGTGCTAATCCTACGTATGATTGGTTTCTATAAATATATAATTGGATCCAGTACTAAGTACTACCTACTATGTCTAATTAGCGAGCATCTTGTCATTGCATCCTTCTCGTACATACCGTCAGGGGCTCACCGTCTCAGGGGCATCAGGCGTTGGGGGCGGCGCCAAGCGCTGGGGCCAGGCGGCGTTGAGGCGACGACCGGGGCCGCCGGGCGGCGTTGAGGGCTTGAGGCGACGGTCGGCCGGGCCGGGCGGCGTTGAGTGGGAGCGAGAGGCGGAGGCGCTCGGCCAGAGGAGGAACCGCCCAGTAGGCGAGGAAAGATCGGGAGCAGCTGCGCTGCTGCTCTTTCGGGGAGAGGCAGTCGAGCCTCGAGGGAGGAGCTTGGCGCGCCGGGTGGAGGAGGGACCGGCCAATCAACGATCGGGTTGGGGAAAAACGCGGGAGCCGGGAGGCTTGCTCTGGAAGCCTGGAAGGCAGGAAGGGAGAGGAGAAAACAGGGAGTGGGGGCCATCTTCAGATTTGACTGGGGGCCCACATGTCATAGACTTGAGGGGTATAACTAGAAGTAAAAATTGAGTGGGGGCCAAGGACCCCACTCCTTACAAGCTGAGTCCACCCCTGTTGACTCTCCGGCCTCTTCTTCTTCCGCGCTGACGATCCACGCTACTGCCTGTCGTTGATCGGTACTCTCTCGCTTTCTTTTGCGCACGCTCTATCTGTCGATTGGATGATCTCATCGTAGGTATTTATGCATGTATAGACGTGTTAGCGTGTACATATATATATACTACGTAGTATGCATGTTTTTATATTAGTCATAGCGTGTATACATATATATATGACTACTATGTTGTATATATATATATATGTATATATGTATATATATATATATATATATGTATATATATATAGTACAATTACCTGGGACACCATGGTGCCTGGGCACCATGATCCAAAACGGGTATTTTCCATATGTATTTGTATGCGAAAAAATTTGAAATTTTTAGGATGTTGAGTTCAACCAATTTACTAACTAGTTCAAACAAGTTTGAACCGAAATTCAAACTAAAGTTTCCTTTTTTGATGATAGTTTGATTGTAGGTATATGTTGACCATACATATAAATCAGCAAAGTATGTAATCTAAATTCGTTCAAATCTTCAAATTCGAGTATATTTTTTCAAAGGTATGTGTTTCATTTGAATTTTTATAGATGGGTATATACCCTAAAACTGAAAGTTTTGAAAAATATATCCAAATTTGGCTTGAATTAACGCATTTAAAATCATGGTGCCCAGGCACCATGGTGTCCCATTCCGTCATCATATATATATATATATATATATATATATGTATATGTATACCTGCGGTTATTTCCGGTGATCTGCATGTAGATAGATTCGGCTGATTCGCTAGTACAATTTTCCATGTGTATATATATGTATATACTGTATGCGAGGCCATCTAATTTTGGAACCTACCGCAATGGCTAATGTATACACGTATACTCGGGTGAACAGCGCCATGCAGGAAAAAGGAACGAAAGTGAGTTGTACGTATTAATTTAAAAGAATTGTGAATTTTGTCTTTTTCAGTACAAATTCGTTTTAAGTCCAAATTAGTTGCGACGAATTTTGTTAATTATTATAAATTAATACCTTTCTACGGTATTTTTTTATGAAATTTTATAATTAAATTTATACTGTTAAATTATTCGCGGAAAGTCCAAACTTACGAATTTTGTAGCTCTTAAACTATATGTCTAAAAATTCTAAAATAAATTTTATAAATCTTAGAAAATGCTAAACTAATTATTTGGAAGTTTTCGTGAAGTTATGAGCTAGTTTGATTTGTAGTATTTTTTGAATGTGTGTTTGTATATTGTTCTACGTGTTTATTTGGTTCTTTATTTGCTACGCGTAGACGTCGAGTTGTGTGACGCTGTCGGAAGCGAAGGTCAGGACCAAGATCAAGATCCAGACCAAGACTCGCTGCTTTATGAAGGCAAGTTGTGCTTTGACCATATTGCTCCTAGTTTTTTAAATTATTTTGATTTAAATTATGCATGCTATGTTGTTAAAATGATTTAATTTAATTTGGGATAAAGTAGCTAATTTCCCTAATTGTTAATTCCACCCTTGATGTTAATATTTGTATGCCATGTATTCCATTGTCACCTTAAGTTGATTTATTTAGTTGGATGCTAGTAATATGCCAACACGGGAGGCTAGACCGTGAATAGTTGCTTAGCCATGCTTACGTGAAATATGTTTCAAATGGCAAAATAATATTGACTAATGATATACGGAATAAATTTTGGAAAATAAAATGTGGAAGGGTGGCTGTATGCCAGAGATAATTGCTAAAGTGATTTAGGGCTTTGAGCCGAATTGTTTAAAAAGAGATTGATAACTTACTATATAATATGGTTTTACTGCTTTTGAATCTATTAAGGTTATTTAATTAAAGCAATATGTTGTTTGAGGCAAAACAACTACTTAAGCCATTCCTTTGGAAGAAGCCTTGCATATAGTAATAGGATTGCACCTCTGTGCATGACTTGCTGAGTATGTTGTATACTCACCCTTGCTTTCGACACAATCATCAGTTGAGGAGAAGACTACAACTTCGAAGAAGGAGAAGTTCCACAAGGAGGCAGTTATCTAGGAGTTGAACCTTTTCAGTTGCCTGTGGCATATTGATGGGAGTCACCAACGTTCTTCATTCCGCTGTTGTTTATTTACTTTTGTTATTGTAAGCCCTGCGTGGAAGACTATTTGTAACTTAGCCTTAAGGTCTTGTAACCAGTTTATTTAATGTTTGAAGTACTTTCTTATTAATTCCGCTGTGTATGATTGTGGTACTTCATCCCTGTTATGACTTTGTGTACTAGCGTGATCCTAGACTAGTACAGAATACACTGAGGGTCCGGATTTGCATATTCGGGTCCCGACACGCCGGCTACGAGCTCCTGAGTTTTCTGGATACCTAGTCAGGGTACCACCAGATCAGCCTCAAGAAAGAAGTCTGCATCAAAACCTTGTTCATCACACCATTCGAAGCTTTTTGTTATGTCACAATGCCATTCGGGTTGAAGAACGCCGGCGCAACTTATCAACGCGCGATACAACGATGTTTTTACAACCAACTCGGGCGCAACATGGAGGCCTATGTGGATGACGTCATGGTGAAATATAGGTTGAAAGGGGACCTCATCTCCGACTTAACCGAGACATTCGAAAGCCTAAGGGCTTATCGGATGAAACTTAATCCCGAGAAGTGCACTTTCGGAGTTCCTTCAGGAAAGCTTCTTGGGTTCATCGTGTCCCACCGCGACATCGAAGCAAACCCGGAGAAAGTCAACGCCATCTTGAGAATGAAGTCGCCAGCAAGCCAGAAGGATGTCCAGAAGCTTACAGGGTGCATGACGGCACTCGGCAGATTTGTGTCTCGCTTAGGGATGTGGGGATCACTGTTCTTCAAATTCCTTAAGAAGCAGGACCAATTCCAGTGGACCTCCGAAGCACAACAAGCCTTCGAAGATCTAAAGACCTTTTTAACAAAACCTCCGATACTAGCATCCCCAATGCCGGAGGAACCACTTAAGCTTTACATAGCCGTAACTACACATGTGGTTAGTGCAGCAATCGTTGTGGAGCGGGAAGAAGAGGGGCATCTACAGAAGGTACAACGCCCGATTTACTTTGTCAGCGAAGTATTTGGAGAATCTAAGGTACTATACCCCCAGATACAGAAGCTCATTTATGCCATGCTAATTACCTCTCGGAAGCTCAAGCACTACTTCCAAGAGCACGCGATTTCGGTAATCACTTCCTTCCCAATCGGAAACATACTCCATAACCGGGAAGCCACCGGGAGGATCACCAAGTGGGCAGCCAAGCTTGGAGCCTTTGAGATTACATTCAAGCCTTGCACTGCCATAAAATCAGAAGTACTCGCCGACTTCACCGCCGAGTGGACGGAACTACAGGGCCCAACGACTGACGAGAAATTCGAATACTGGACGATGCATTTCGATGGTTCCCTGACACTCAACGGCATGGGGCTGGAGTCGTGCTCACCTCTACAAAAGGGGAAAAAACTAAAGTACGTTCTGCAGATTCACTTTCCATCGTCAAATAATGCCGCCGAGTATGAAGTACTCATCCATGGGCTCCGTATCGCCATATCACTCGGTGTCCGACGATTGACGGTTCACGGAGATTCCCAACTCATGATCAACCAGGTGCAAAAGGATTGGTCATGCATTGATGATACGATGACTGCATATTGTCAGGAGGTGCGAAGATTGGAAGACAAATTTGATGGGCTAGAGCTGTCCCACGTGCTTTGATGAGATAACGAAGCTGCTGACGAGCTCGCCAAACTAGGATCCAGTCGGGCAGAAGTGCCAACGTGTGTTTTTGTGGAAGAACTCGACAAACCCTCGACTGGCCTACGCCAAGTAAACAAGAAAGCGCCCCATTCAGCGGACACAGAAGTGTTTGTCATCAACCCCAACTGGACAGGCCCTTACCTGGATTACCTACTAAAGGATGAACTTCCTGAAGATCGCACAGAAGCAGAGCACGTCACGCTCAGAAGCAAGAACTACACAGTCGTCGAGGGGGAGCTCTTTCGAAAAAGCACTTCCGGAATGCTCAGGCGGTGCATCTCTGAGCAAGAAGGGAGAAACCTCCTCAAGCAAATCCACTCGGGAGTATGAGAGCACCACGCAGCCTCAAGAACCCTAGTCGAAAAAGCATATCGCCAAGGTTTCTTTTGGCCGACTGCAGTAGCCGACGCTGAGGATATTGTTCGCACTTGTGAAGGCTGCTAGTTCTTCGCTCAGCAAACTCATGTGCCGGCCTAGGAATTGCAAACCATCTCGATCACTTGGCCGTTTGCAGTCTGCGGGCTGGATATGGTATGGCCCTTGAAAAAGGCGCAAGGCGGGTTCACCCACCTTTTCATCGCTGTGGACAAATGTACCAAGTGGATCGAAGCCAAGCCAGTCGCCATCATTACCGCAGCCAAGGTAAAAGAATTCTTTCAGGAAATTGTGGCTCGTTTCGGCACCCCGAACAGAATCATAACAGACAATGGCACCCAGTTCAGAGGGGAGGAATTCCAAAGCTGGTGCGATGGACAAGTCGAACGAGCCATGTGAACAACCCCGTTGTGGATGGCTAGGAAAAGTAGGAAGGAAAGATTGTAACCGTAGGGGAAATTTTCCCAGATAAGGAATGATACGATCTCTTCGCTTATAACCAACTCGGATTCTTCCCCTCGTAACCGAGTTAGACTCCTCTATCTCTTCATATATAAGGGGAGATGGGGGGATCTCAGGAGAAGATATAGACCGCGCAATCCCAGAACACAGGACTAGGGTATTACCTCCACCGCAGAGGGCCCGAACCTGTCTAAACTCTTGTCTTGTGTTACCATCGAGTTCCTAATCCAGCGTCTTGCCCCATAGATTCATACCCCCTAAGATTATTGCCGACACAAAACATCGACAGTGAGCCATCCTAACTTGGTTCGGCTCAAACACAAAGCACTGGAACTAAGGTCCGCCTCAACCTAACAAGCCGACACAAATCAAAATGCTTCCAAACTCCATTTCAAATCCAAACTCAAATCTGAGCTAACATAACTCAAATAAAGTCAAATACTCATCACAAACATGGATGGACCTCCACATAGTCCTTCAGATCGACAGCAACCGTGCAGTGCATAGAAAGACTCCTACCGAGTTGTGCTTCCGATCAATAAGCTGAGTTGCATGGCATGCAGTTTGAGGTTGTTTCTGAAGAAGCATTGTGTTAAATGTAGGGATAGTATTGCTAACTTGTTGTTCGGGGCTTGGAGCCTTAGATCAAGTAGCAGCTTGTATACATAACTACAAAAGATATCTAATCAACAGCCGGTCTCCAAATTTTGGTGAAGATGTACGTAACTCCTCTTCAAACTGAAATTGCTTGAACTTGAACAGTGGATTGCCAATTATTTTTTCCTACACTAAATAGACAACACGCCCCCCTCGTTGTCCAAACACTCTTTCTGAATATGTTATTCTATCTTCTTGCTCTCTCCCCCTCCCCAGGGTCCCGTTCTCCCTTACATAGGCGGGAGCTGCGGGTTACACGGGAGTTCCTCTAAAGAAAGAAAAAAGGGGGTCGTGGTGTCCTGTCTCGGGGTTCGGTCTTCGGCCTTGGCGTCCGACCGGCATCCACCTCCCTGTGTGTTTGGTCGGCAGGCTTGCGGTGGAAGGCTTGGTCCTGTGGAGGAACGTGACGCGCCGAACGCCTTGTCAAGCGGCTGGTTTTAATGGCGAATGACCCTTGAGGCTTTTGGTGGAGACGTTCCCTTCTGTTCCGTGTCAGAGCGATGGGACCGTTGCCTGGTTTTGCAGGCGACTCCTCTAACACCTTGGGAAGGAACCACCTACCATGACACGGACGTCCCGGGATATCGCGTTTGGCAGAACAGGTACTTGAGTACCGGAGCGCCCAACCGAGGGAGGCCCTCTGACCTGGGTGGTCGGGGAAGGTTGGATGGAGCGCTCCAGCCGAGGCCTGGTCGGGGACCGAGCTTGCTTACTGCCCGCTTGATCTTGGTGGGGCTTCAGCGGCCGCTCGAGGTTTCAGGCTCTTTGGGACTACCCATGGTATTAGTATTCATCAGTAGCCCCCGAGCCCCCGACCGCGCCCTCGCCAGGAGCTATCGGGGGTTTAGCTTCGTCTTGGCAGACTCGTTCTACCGACTGTCCCGGGTGCACGCGAGCGCACCCAGTGGGTGTAGCCTCCGAGCCTCCGAGCGGGTTGGAGATCCGGTCGGAGGGTTACCCGGTCGGAGCTCCTTCAGTCGAGAGCGTGCGATGCGCACTCTACTAGTTGCTTTTTTTAGGGTGCGCGCGAGCGCACCCGGTGGGTGTAGCCCCCGAGCCTCCGAGAGGGTCAGAGATCCGGTCGGAGGGTTACCCGGTCGGTGCTCCTTCAGTCGAGCGCATGCGACGCGCACTCGATTAGTTGCTTCTTTCCGGGTGCACGTGAGCGCACCCAGTGGGTGTAGCCCCTGAGCCTCCGGGCGGGTCGGAGATCCGGTCGAAGGGCTACCCGGTTGGTGCTCCTTCAGTTGAGCATGTGCGACGCGCACTCGATTAGTTGCTCTTTCCGGGTGCGTCGCGGCGCTACCGGGGTGTAGCCCCGAGCCGAGCGGGTCGGAGAGCGATCAGGGGTTACAGTCGGTCAGACCAATCAAGCGGATGTGAGGCACGCTTGACCGGTTGCCTTGGACCTTGGTCAGTGGGGCGCCCTTGTTTGGAGTTGAGGTCGTTCGCTTCGTAAGGGGCCTGTTGCTTTTTAGGCTTTTCATTGCCCGGGTGCCTGGTCGGCCCAGTGGGCCTCCGCCTTCTCCCTCCAGGTAACTGCGGTGCGGTAGAACTGGTGGTCGGAGTGGAGGAGTTTTGGCGGTTGTTCCGAGGCAACGCTGCCTCGGCTTCTGCCGTCGCACGGCGAATTAAATGTGAAGCCGCATGTGCAAGGTGACGCGCCTCCTCGATCGATGAAGTGGCCATCCGGATTCCGCCGTTCCATTGTCCGCACCCATCTATAAAACGAGGGGGGCGTTAAAGGTTTCCACCATCGCCTCCCACGCGCTGCTTCTTTTGCTTCTGCTTCCTTCTCGCTTCGGCATCCTTCTCCTTTCGAGCGTTGATGGCGAGCGGAGGTGACGATGCCGGGCGGCAGCGAGGCGGAAGCGCCTGCACTGCGAACCTCTTGGGCCCGACCGTCAACGGCCCGTTCGACGCCAGGCTCTGTGGCGCAGCTGGGGCGAACTTCATGCCGCTCGTCCTCCTTCCGCGTGCGGGGTCCACCTTCGGGGTGAGTTTCTGTCGTCAGTTTTTGGATTGAACTTCAGCCCTTTTTCTGACACTGGCTCGTTTTTCTTGCCTTCTTTAGTGCTTCCTGCTCGGGCGTCCGTTCACCGCCAGCGGTGCCTTCGTCGGCAGCCGCGGCCGAGGTGGGGGGGGCGGATGCTCCGGGCGCCACCGCCCATGCCGTTCCGTCAGCCCTGGGCGGCCCCTCTGAAATAAGGCTGCGGGCGTCCGCCCTGACGGACGCGCTGAAGAGGCTCGAAGCCACCTTGAGTTCCCAGGCCGAGGTTGTTAGCGCTCACGAAGCGGAAGCGCTGGCTCAGCGGGCTCGTGCCGAGGTGGCCGAGGCGAAGCTCTCCTCGATGCACCAGGAGCTCAACGCCGTGCTTCGCCCGGCCTTCGAGGGCATGGCCAGGGCCCTGGCTCCACTAAACGTGTGGCTGGAGGAGCCCTCGGAGCCTACTGCGGCGCCGTACGCTCTTGGGTTTGTCCAGGCGGCCGGGGCCTTGGCTGTGCTACCCTGCACTCTCCGCCAGCGCTAGGTCCGCTAGGGGCGGGGCACCGCGCTTGTGGTGGCGGAGCACGTGCTGGCTCAGTGCGCCAGCCACGATGCCTCCTTCGACCCGATGGCGGTCGTGGACGGGCCCGAGGGAGACGCGAGCCGCACCCAGCCGGACGTTCGGATGGCGTTAGAGATACTGGCGCAGCGGCTGGACGTGGGGACCCTGGGCGCGTCCTTCGAGAGAGACGACAACGACGATGATGATGAGGGCAACGCCTAGGGGTGCGCATCTGGGAGCTTTTCGAGCTCGCCCCGTCGTTGCCCTTTGTTTTTTGTGTTTTGGTGTCTTTTTGGTTTTAAGCAGCTGTCGGCTAGACATCTTTGTACTTGTCTCGATGAATGGGAACGGGTGATAATCCTTGCTTCAGCAGACGCTTCTTGCTACCCGTAGCCGCTGGGAACCTCGTAAGGTCCCCGAGCGCAGGTCGACGTTGTTGTGGCCGGGTTGCTGCCGTCTTCCTTTCCCCAACGCTGATACTGCTAGTCGCAGGGTTGGCTTGGTTCAGTGGGAGCCATCAAGCTTGTGGTCCTGTCGTGGACCACCCCTCGAAGAGTTGCCCGGTGGACGCCCACGCGGGACGCTCTCCACTAGGGGTAGAGATCATGTTAGACCATTTTACTTTACAGCGAAACGATTTTAGCAAGTAACGCACTAGGGCTCTTATGCTTCGACCTTTGCAATGAGTGAGGCATGAAAGAAAGCGGGCTGCTCGGGTGCGAAGCACTCCGTGAATTGTGTTCCGTTGTCGGTGATGATGGAGTTGGGGACTCCGAATCGGTAGACGATGTTGCGGAAGAAGTTCGCCGCTTGCGCCGAGGTGATGGTTGCAAGCGGCTTTGCCTCTATCCACTTGGTGAACTTGTCCACCGCGACAAGTAGATGAGTGAAGCCCCCGGGCGCCTTCCTGAAGGGCCCGACCAGATCAAGTCCCCAGACCGCGAAAGGCCAAGTGATAGGGATTGTCTGTAGAGCCTGCGCCGGGAGATGCGTCTGCCAAGCGAAGAACTGACATCCTTCGCAGGTGCAGACGATCTGCTCGGCGTCGGCCACGGCGGTCGGCCAGTAGAAGCCCTGTTGGAAGGCTTTTCCTACCAGGGACCATGGAGCGGCGTGGTGGCCGCAGATGCCACCGTGGATGTCGATCAGCAATTCCTTCCCTTGGTCGGCCAGTATGCATCTCTGAAGAACCTCGGAAGGGCTTCTTTTGTAGAGCTCTTTCTCGACCAGGACGAAGGATCCCGCCGACCCAACCGAGGCCCACACAGCAAACGAACTGGAGTAGGGATATTCAGCCTGAACCAGTACACACTTTGGGCTCCCTTGAGTCAGGCCATTCGAGGAGAGGGAACGCGCGATCTCCCCTAAGACCGAAAAATCGTATTGCCGGTGCTCGAAACACCAACAGTTGGTGCGCCAGGTAGGGGAAGCTAGGGTTGGTTCGTTGTCCAAACACCCTTTCTGAATATGTTCTTCTATCTTCTTGCTCTCTCCCCCTCCCCAGGGTCCCGTTCTCCCTTATATAGGCGGGAGCTGCGGGTTACACGGGAGTTCCTCTAAAGAAAGAAAAAAAGGGGGACGTGGTGTCCTGTCTCGGGGTTCGGTCTTTGGCCTTGGCGTCCGACCGGCCTCCACCTCCCCGCGTGTTTGGTCGGCAGGCTTGCGGTGGAAGGCTTGGTCCTGTGGAGGAACGTGACGCACCGCACGCTTTGTCAGGCGGCTGGTTTTAATGGCGAATGACCCTTGAGGCTTTTCGTGGAGATGTTCCCTTCTGTTCTGTGTCAGAGCGATGGGACCGGTGCCTGGTTTTGCAGGCGGCTCCTCTGACACCTTGGGAAGGAACCACCTACCCTGACACGGACGTCCCGAGATGTCGCGTTTGGCAGAACAGGTACTTGAGTACCGGAGCGCCCAACCGAGGGAGGCCCTCCGACCTGGGTGGTCGGGGACCGAGCTTGCCTACGGCCCGCCAGTCTCCGGCTGGGGCTGGGCCTCGAAGGCAGCCCGCTCGAGGTTTCTGGGCTGCTGGGACTACCCATGGTATTAGTATTCGTCACCTCTCCTCTCCTTATCTTCCTCTCCATCAATTTCCTTGTTGTCCAGGTTGTTTTTGAGCTAGGCTACGCCTGGGCTACTATTGACAGAGTGATCTATGATGTCTCCTGTGTGCATCGCATCTAGTTGTGTGTGGGGGGGGGGGTGGGTGGGGGTGGATGGGGTTGGCCGGGGAATAAGCCCGTAAACAAGTCAAGCTCGAGCAAGCCGTCTCCCAGGCTCGAGTTGGAGTCCAAGCTCACAGCTCAAACTCGGTCCAATCTCGAGTAGGTTCGAGCTCGGCTCAAGTAAGCTCAGTAACAATAAATAATTCTATATACACTATTTTTTAATAATAAAAAATGCTTAAGCTCGAGCTCGGCTCGAATAACCTCGATAAAAGTTAATGCACCTCTCTGTATGAGCAGTGCTTCTATGCTTTCCCTCCTAGTACAAATTGCACAAATCTTGAAGCAAGTGAAGGGGTAAGTAATCACCATCTACCTTATATTCATGCTTTAATATTTGTATAATTTTAAAAAGAAAAATATAGAAGCACATCTCTGTATAGTAATATTATCATGCTCACGAGCTATTTGAGCTCGTCTCGATAAAACTCATGAGCTCAATATAAAGCTCGAATTCGACTCATTTAAAACTTAAACCAAACTCGAACAGCTTGCGAACCTCCGGCTTTGTTTACAGACCGGGGAATACCTGGTGAGTCCGTAGCACAGCGTCCTTGAGGTACGAATCGGCTGCGACAACAGCAATTTTAGAGCCCAAGGGGTCTTTGGGATCACCTGAGTCAACGGCGTCGTCTTCTAGGCAGGCAAACTTCTCCGCGTGCCACCACCAACGGACCTTCTGCTTCTCCGGCCTGGATCGGCCACGTGCGAGTGTTGCTTCCTCCCTCACTAGTTCGCTGTTTTCGTGGGCTCTAAATGGCTGCCGTAGACGTCATGTTGCGCGGCTGCGTGCTGACGTTGTGCTATATTCATCGAATTTGGTTCCATTTCTGCTCGCACGTGATGAAGGAGGTGATGGTTTGTGTTTAGATGTGATTTCATCATTTCATTGGTTCTGTTACTGAATCATTACTTTAGTGTGAGATTGCCAATTTGTCCACTGAATTTACATGACATCCCCAATGCCTTCTCGCTGGTATCCTTTCCCCTTCTCACCGAGGCTCACAGCCTACATGTGGGGCCTTGCTCCTCACATACACATCTCACCTCTAAAGTAATAGAAGAAATTCACCAAACAAACTACCTAACAAACCCAACAAACTCAATCTTATCAAGAACTCAATGCACCCCCTCTTTCTTCCTATCAAACTTATACCTGGGCAGCTTTACTCCTTTAAAAGAAAGTAGTGGCGGTGGTTCACTACCACTCCTTTTCATATGTCATCCCCTTTCTCTATGGCTAACAAACTCTAACAAACATCTAACAAATCCCAATAATCTTGCAACATGTCCTCGTTTGATCGCTCTCATCGCTCATTGACATCTAATCCCACTCTCCATCTCTACTTCCTCACAATGTCAGCATGAAAGTAGTGCTCAGGTTGTAGACAACCGGCGAGGTAGTAGCGACACGGAAGCCGACGATCAGCGAAAGGATCACTGGCGCATCCCAATCCACCCATCTTCCTCGATTTCGTGCTTTGGCAGTGCAGATTATCATCCTCTTTTTCTTATTCTTAAGCTTCGGCACCGCTCATTGTCCTTTTTCCCACCGATGAGCGATAGGTATGACCGTCAGATCTAGATTAGGTGGAGGTGTAGAGGCCATATCCGGTTTCACCAAACCCCCCCCCCACCTTTCTAGTTTCTTCTCGATGGCGGTGCGGGGGCCATCAGCGGCACATGTTCATGGTGGCGTGGGCAGCCGAAGAGGTGATGTCTATAGGTGGCTACGGCTCCCAATATTGCCGCAACTGTCGGGCCACCTCGGTGAACGGTGGCGACTCAAGCCATGGTCAAGGCTGGTCGACGAGGTGATGCCTACAAGTGGCTACAGCTCCCACTATCTGTCTCCATCGTCGGGCTTGACAAAGGATAGGCATATGGTTCTTTTGTAGAAAGCAATAACTTGAATTTAAATACAATAAAATAGATTCAAAGTATAATTAACAAAAGATAATAAATAATTGGTAAACCAATGATAGACAATAACAAAAGATTGGCAAGGCACCACCATCACTATACGAAACCATCATCAACCACTAAACTCAACAATATTAACTTTAGACATAAAAACAACGGTGAAGTCCCTGTACACTTCCAACAATTCCACCTTACAACATTTTATGAAAACTCTGTACCCCGTGTGAAATTCCCAAACACGTCCATGACCATAAACACGGCTAATCGATTAGTTTTATACACTCTGCAGAGGTTGTACAGCTTTACTCACAAGATATGATCATCTCCTTTTGTCTCCGGATTAACAAACTTCCTTAGGTGTGCGTCAGAGAGATCACACAATAAAGCCTTTACAATGCTCTATCTAAACTCAGTACTGCCCACTAAGATTTCACCCCTCAGAGCCCCCTCTTACGCCATGTGAGTCTACCCATCTATCCCGGAACCCACACCACCAAAGCAATAGTCAAATTTAGACAATGCAAATTAATCAGTCAGGTCTGTCCCATACCAAACATGTGGTTGTATGGTTAGGCCTAGTTCAATGATGTGCAAGATTAAGTTCTTAAGTAGTCTTAGGCAAGACAACCACATCCCAAATGTGCTAATGGCACCCCCTTTACTGCACGATCACTTGCCCGAGTGAAAACCATTTTGTATAACCAATACCAATGGCACACCCGGTCATGGCACAACAAATTTTACAATAGTGACTACCGGCTACAAATCCATATCTCATTATGTCAAGATTATTAATATTCAACATGTGAATGAACCCATTGTACAAATAAGCATAGCTACGGTGTAACACCCCAAATTTTTTTGTTTTCATGAATATAAATGTTATTTTGCACTTTTGTGAATTTTTGGAATTTTTTGGAATTTATTTGGAATTTATTTGAATTTATCCCCTTTTGAAATAATTAAAGAATTAAAATTTGCAAATAAAATTTTTTTGGAAATATTTTATTTGAGTCCAAAATGTCTTAAAATATTTTCTAGAATTTTTTTGGAATTTTTGTCAGTATTTTGCTATTTTTCTTGAATTAAATGAATTTCTAGAAATTAATTTGAATATTTAATCGCTGGAAATTCAAACCAGGTTTTACTGTTCCTCCGACCGAGCCCGAGCCGGACTCAAGTTTGTGTCTGACTCGAACCCAACCCGTGCCGCGCCTGAGCCGGACCCGTTCGCCCGAACCCTAGCTCGTGGACCGTTGGATCAAGATCCAACGGCCCACATTGAGCCACGTTGCCCACGTGCGCCGCACCGCACTAACCCGAGGACCTAACAAATCTGGATTGTTGGATCTAGATCCAACGGTCAAGATCAACCCGTACCGGTTCGAGCCATATCCGGTCCGGATCCAGTTCCGCCCGCGCGATCGTGGCTGTTGGATGCGCCACGTGTACGGCCCAGATTGCGTCTTCCCCGTTCGAATCGCTGCCGGACTCCGCCGCCGTGTGGGCCTAGGGCTCCGCCTTTTGCTTGGACGCTGAGGGTATTTAATGCCCTGGTCGCACCCCGAGAACCGCCTTGACCCCTCGCAGCTGTTGCCCTAGCCGCCGCCCGTAGTACCCCAACGCGCCCGCAATTGCTCACCGTAGTTGCTCTCTCCTCCGCCACGGATTTTACTTCGCCCCGCTGTCGTCCACCGTTCTCTGCCGCGGCTGAGCCCAGTTCCGAGATCCCCAAACCGAGGCAAACCCATGGGGACATTTCACCTCGCCGGAATCGTGTCCAAACGCCGCTGGCCGTGTCATTGTCTCCGTCTCCGGCCACCGCAACCCCGCTGCGTCACCATCGTCGCCTCGAGCTCGGACAGCCGTCCGATCAAGATCAAACCGCCTCGGTAAGCCCACGTTTCCTCAAAAACTCCAGAGAACCAGATTAGATCTGGACCGTTGGATCAAGATCCAACGGCCCACATTCACCCACGTCACCCCGTAACAAATCCACGTTGCGGTATTTAGATCTAATCCTAAACGTTGGATCTAGATCCAACGGCGTAGAGTCGTACACGTGTCACACGCCGGGACATGCCACGTTGTCCCGTGGCGCGGTGAAACCCCAACGTATCTGGACCGTCCGATCTAGATCGAACGGCCCAGATCAACCGCGTTAAGCCCATACGTGAAACCCTAGATCTAATCCGCGTCGTCGATTTTCAAATCAACGGTCGCGATTGTGCCACGTGTGCCCTAGCCGCGCCCACGCGCGTGGGTGCGTGTCTTTGACACACGGGGCCCGCGTGTTAGTAGACCCACCGTGTTAGGCGCGCCTGTGCGGGCGTAAGCACGAGTCGCTGACAGGGCGGGCCCGCCTGTCAGCGGCGCCTGTCCGGTGGACCAGGACCACCGTGGACCGAGTCCATGCGCCGGCACCGACGTGGCCGCACCCGAGCGTGCCACGTGGCACGATGACATCATGCTGACGTCATCGGGGGGTTCAGCCGGTGCTGACGTCAGCAGGTTGACGTGGACCAACGAGGTGCTGACACGTGTTTCCCCCATGATGCAATAAATATTTCCGAAAATGAAAATGATTTATTAATTTGGTTTAATGTTTAAATTGAATTTTGAAACTTCAAACGCTTATAACTTTTGCATTTCAACTCCGAATTGAGTGATTCCAATTTCTAAATTTTTATAAAATTGAGATCTATCTAATGGTGAATTTTATTTAATTTTTGGACCAAAATTTTTACCTATAATATTATTTAATTGATTATTTAAACTTTAAACGCTTGTAACTTTTGCGTTTCAACTCCGATTTTGCCGATTCAAATTCCTAAAAATTCATAAAATTATGCTCTCTCTCTATTTATGGGCTTTATTTGTATGTTCGGAAACTTTTTGGTGTACTGTTTTATTCATTGGTTGCTATTTGCAAGCGTTACGAGTAGACGTTGAAGTACCTGAGGGCTTCGAAGGTGAAGTGTTGACACAGGAGCCAGTCCAAGACCAAGAACAAGTACTCTTTGAAGGCAAGTTGTGCTTTGACCGTGTTGATCCCATTTTAAAATTAATTTGATTTAAATTATTGCATGCTAGTTCAATTTAGAAAATGCTTTAATTAATTCCGGGGAATTAGATAAATGCCAACTTTGTTTTATGACACCATGAATATTTAATTATGTGCCATGAACCCCTTGTCACCCTAGTTGTGGATTATTAGTTGGACATTATTAAATTGCCAACATGGGTAGTTAGACCGATGTAGTATGCTTAGCCTTGCCACGTGAAATGCTTTGGACAATCAAATGCTAATATTGACTTAATGATATATTGAACCTGTTTTGAAGAAGTATCATGTGTCGTGATTGTCGATGGCACGTGGTGCATGGTAATCAACTGGGGTTTGATAAATAGTTTTCGACCTGGGCATGTGGCAAGAATGATCGGGTGGGCCAGTTGTGGCATCGGGACGGATGATTTGGTTCTTCGGGTAGTCTTGCCCTAGTCAACCTAAGGACTTAACCTTGCAAACCTTTGACCTGAGTCAAACGTGCAACCACATGACCGGAGTGGGACGATCCTAGTTGAGTAAGTTACTAATAACTTGCATGTGATACCTCGAGTGTCAACTACACCTTTTGTGTAGCTTGAATGGGGAGCGTACCAAGGCTACAGCATGGTACCCGTCCAACGGTATGTCGGTCCCATACTTCGCCTCCGTTAAGGGAAGGGATGGTGTATGACAGAAACCGAAAAGGTTCACTTGTGTAGTTAGCAGTTTCCGAAAGGCTTTGTTACGATCACTCGCCTTCGTGGTGTTTGGCTGTATCTTGTGGGTAAAGTGCATAACCTCTGCAGAGTGTAAAATCTATTCGAATAGCCGTGTCCGCGGCATTGGACATTGCTCGGGAATTACAGTCAAGGGTTAGACTTTCTTGAAAATAACTTGGACTCGAAAGGTTTGGTTGGTTTAAATGATGATGTTGATGGAAATGTGCATTAGGAATGGGAATGATGTTTATTTAACTCCTGGAAAAGTTATTGATATTATATTTGTTTTTACCGCTTTCGAATTTACTTATGTTACTTGTCAAATGCTGTTGTATTGCAATTATACCATGAGCTGCTCCTTTGTACTAAGCCATTGTAACACCCCAATTTTTGCTTTTCATGAAATTAAAATATTGTTTTGCACTTTGGTGAATTTTTGAAATTTTCTAGAATTTATTTGGATTTATTTGGAATTTATTTGAATTTATTCCATTTTCAAATAATTAAAGAATTTAACTTTGCAAATAAAATTTTGTTCGAAATATTTTATTTGAGTCCAAAATGTTCCAAAATATTTTCCAGAATTTTTCTGGAATTTTTCTGAGTCTTTTACTATTTTTAATGATTTAATTGAATTTCTGGGAATTTAATTAGATTAATTAAATCAAGTCGGGTCGAGTACTGTTCATCCGACCGGACCCGAGTCCGAGTCAGACTCGAGTCCGACCCGAGCCACGTGACTCGACCGAACCCACTCGGCCGAGCCCTAATCGTGTGACCGTTGGATTCAGATCCAACGGCCACGATTGAGCCACGTCACCGAGCCCGAGTCCGACCGAGCCAGCCAGCTCGTCGAGCCGGACCCGAGTCCAACTCACGCGACCGTTGGATCGAGATCCAACGGCTCACGTTGCGCCACGTCGCCTCTCTGTGCCGCCGTCGGAATCCGCCGCCGCAGCCGTGTCGACCTCGGTCTTCGCGTGATTCATGGAAGCTGAGGCCGCTATTTAATGCGCCGCCGCCGCCATCGGGTAGCCCGTTTTCGTGCGCACCCGTAGCCCTAACCCACGCTGCCGGAGCCGCCGCCGTCACCCCGCTAGAGCTCGTCGTAGTTGATCTAAGGAGCCGCCGTGATTTTTGCTTCGTTCCGCCGCCGTCCGCCGTCTCCCGCCGCCGTTGACCCCAGATCCGGACTCACCGCGACGAGACGCACCCAAAGGGAGAACTCACCTCGCCGGAGAAGCCTCGGAGCGCCGTAGCCTGTGTCGCCGTCCCCAACTCCGGTGACCTCGAGCCGCCGCGCCGCCATCGACGTCCTCGAAGCTTCTCAGCCGTCCGATCAAGATCCAACGTCCCAGATCACGCCACATCACCGCCGGTGAGATCCCAATCCAAAACCCCCAGATCCAATCTCGACCGTCCGATCTAGATCCAACGGTCCAGATCAAATGCGTTAACCCAAACGCGTGGGAGCCAGATCTAATCTGGGCCGTTGATTTTCAAATCAACGGCCGAGATTGTGCCACGCGTCCGGGAAGGCTGACCGCCGTGGTCAACGCAGCCAGCGCACCCGCGCGCGTGTCGCTGACACGCCGGGCCCGCATGTCAGTGACGCAGCTGAACCGCACCATGACGTCGGCCGCGGGCCCTACGTCGGCCACCCAGCCGTCTTTGTGGACGTCGCCAATGACGTCACCGATGGGTCCCACCTGCCGACACCGTGGTGAGCCCGTGACGTCGCGAATGACGTCACCCGAGTGGTCCCACCTGGCAGTGACACGTAGAGCCGTGGACCGAGCCAAACCATGGACCACGTCCATGGACCGGCTGACGTCAGCCGCCCAATCAGAGGCTGCCACGTGTCCTCGCTGACGCAATAATTAATTTCCGAAAAAGAAAATGATTTATTAATTCGAAATAATGATTTCAGATTTTGTTTCAAACTTCAAACGCTTATAACTTTTGCGTTTCAACTCCGATTTGAGTGATTCAAATTTCTAAATTTGTATAAAATTGAGATCTACCTAATTATGAATTTTATTTAATTTTTGGACTAAATTTTTTATCTGTAATATTATTTAATTGATTATTTAAACTTTAAATAATCATAACTTTTGTGTTTTAACTCCGATTTGAGCGATTCCAGTTCCTAAAAATTCATAAAATTATGTTCTCTATGTTTATGGATTTTATTTGGATGTTTGGACACTTTTTTCCTATTGTTTATTCGTGTATTGCTATTTGCACGCGTTACGAGTAGACGTTGAAGTGCCGGAAGGATTCGAAGGAGAAGTGTTGACTCAGGATCCAACTCAAGACCAAGAACAAGTACTTTTTGAAGGCAAGTTATGCTTTGACCATGTTGATCCCATTTTGAAATCTATTTTGGTTCAAATTATTGCATGCTAGTTCAATTAGAAAATACTTTATTTAAATATGGGAAATTAGATAAATGCCAAATTGCTGTATGACACCTTGATTACTTAAGTATGTGCCATGACCCCTTGTCACCCTAGTTGTGGTTTACTAGTTAGACATTATTAAATTGCCAACATGGGATTCTAGATCGTTGTAGTATATGGCTTAGACCTGCTACGTGCTCATGACATGATTTTGGACAATCAAACGTTAATATTGACTTAAAGATATATTGAACCTGTTTTGGAAAGGTATCATGTGATGTTGATGGCACGAGGTGCATGGTAATCAACTGGGGTTTGATAAATAGTTTTCGACCAGGGCATGTGGCAAGAATGATCAGGTGTGCCAGTTGTGGCATTGGGAATGTTGATTTGGTTCTTCGGGTAGTCTTGCCCTGGTCACCCTAAGGACTTCACCTTGCAAGCCTTTGAACTGGGTCTAACGTGCAACCACATGTCTGTAATGGGATGGACCTAGTTGACTAAGTGGCTAATAACGTACCTGTGGGACCTCAGGAGGTCAACTACACCCTTTGTGTAAGTTGTACGGGGAGCGCATCTGGCCGAGGCCAGTACCCATCTAACGGTTGGTTGGCCTAAACTTCGCCTTAGCTAAGGGAAGGGTTAGTGTGCAACAACCGGGGAGGACCACTTGTATTGTTAGAAGTTTCCGAAAGACTTTGTTACGGGAACTCGCCTTTGTGGTGTTTGACTGTATCTTGTGGGTAAAGTGCATAACCTCTGCAGAGTGAAAAATCTATTCGAATAGCCGTGTCCGCGGTATTGGACATCGCTCGGGAATTACAGTCAAGGGTTAGATTTTCTCAAAAATAACTTGGGCTTGAAGGGTTGGGTTGGATTAATAATGATGTTGATGGAAATGTGGATTAGGATGGGAAAGATGTTTATTAGACTCCTTGAAAAGTTATTTATGCTATACTTGTTTCTACTGCTTTCGAATCTACTTATGCTACTTGTCAAATGCTGTTTTACTGCAAATATACCTTGAGCTATTCCTTTGTATCAAGCCATGCATATAGTCTATTAGCCTGCATTCTGTGCATGACTTGCTGAGTACCAAGTACTCACCCTTGCCACAATACAACACCAGTTGAAGAGGAGACTACACCAGCTTTGGAGGAGGAGCTCCACGAGGAACCGTCTACTTAGGGAGCGAGCCCAGTCAGTTGCCTGTGGTATACTGGATGGCACCACGAAGTTATTTTAATTTCCGTTGCTATTATTTCTCTCTTAATAAGTTTCGCCCTGCGAGGCGTATATTTGTAACTTGACCATAAGGTCGAGCAACCAGTTTGACTATTTAATTAAAGTACTTTATTAGTATCGAGTGATATGATTGTGATATTTACCAATGTTAAGACTGTGTGCACTAGCGCGTTCCTGGACTAGTGCTGAATACACAGAGGGTCCGGATTTGCAAATTCGGGGTCCCGACAGCCATGCATGTAGTATATTAGTTTGCATTCTGTGCATGACTTGCTGAGTACCAAGTACTCACCCTTGCCACAAAACAACATCAGTTGAGGAAGAGTCGACGCCAGCTTTGGAGGAAGAGTACCTGGAGGAGCCGTCTAACTAGGGAGCGAGCCCAGTCAGTTGCCTGTGGTATACGGGATGGCGCCACGAAGTTATCTTATTTTTCGCTGCTATTATTTCTCTTTTCATAAGTTTTCGCCTTGCGTGGCGTATATTTGTAACTTGACCTTAAGGTCGAGCAACCAGCTTGGTTAATTAATTAAAGTATCTTGTTATTTCGTTGAGTATGATTGTGATATTCAACAATGTTGAGACTGTGTGCACTAGCGCGTTTCTGGACTAGTGCTGAATACACAGAGGGTCCGGATTTGCAAATTCGGGTCCCGACATACGGTAACCCAATGTTGGTATTATAATTATATCCAAATATTAATGACCCAACCTAGGGTAACAATGGACACATGACATTTCAATTAATCAAGGCGGCATAATTACAATCAGGTATTTAGCTATTCCCAGTAAATAATATTTATAAAGAAATAGCATGCAATTTGTATGAAACAAAGTACTTTTGCAAATATGGGTTCAACTTGGTCAAGGACTACGATTTTCCTTGTTGATCAACTGTTGTTGTTAAGTCTTAGTCTTCAAATCCTACGCTCACTGCCTAGGGATCAATGTCTACCGGAAAAGAATGCAATGACTATAAATAATGCCAAACAGAGCCTCAAACAAACTCAAAAAGTGAAAATAAAGAGTTCTAGACTGTAGGTTTGATTTTACAAATTTTAAGAAACTGGAATGTGCTTAATCGGAGTTCGTATGAGGGAGAATGGGCTTTCTAAAGATTAAATTCAGAAAAATAGGAAAAGAATGTTTTCTAGAATTATTTTTCTAAATAAAATTTGGGTTATTGCATGCCGACGTCGCTAGGATTTTCAGAAATTAAAATAAATCTGGAAATGCTTTGAGAGGCTGACAATGGGACCCATGGTTTATAGACCAGGTCCATGGGGAGGCCGTGGTCTACGGTGGACTGAGTTCACAGAGTGACTATACAAACGGGGCCCATATGTCAGACTGGGATTTGAATCTAGGGTTCAGGTTGCCACGCAAGTGCTGACTAGGCGACATGTCGGCAGGGGAGATGACATGGTGGCGAGGTGGAGGCCACGTGGATTGACACGTCGGCTTAGACTGGCGGCTAGCTACACTGATGGCTGTTGATGGCAATAGCGGCGCGGATGCAAGGGCTAGTTACAGATTTGGATAGATCACCTTTTGATTGAGTTTCTTTTGTGCTAAAATTTCACTTTTGCTTTTTAGAAAAAACTAATTTTGTTTTATTTAACGCTTTTTCTCTAAAGGTGATTTTGCATTGATTCCTTTTTTGGTGGACTCTTAACAACCAGTAGTACCAGAGAAGAAAATCCCCATGACCATATAAGCCACGAATTTTTATTCATGGCAATTTTATTAGGGGATGTGATGCTATCTTTTTAATGATCCATGTTTACTCTTGATTCTTGAGAGTCTCTTCCTTGTTTTGATTATTTAACTTGGTTCTTGGGGCTTGGTGTTGGTGAAAGCGTCAATCTTGTCCAAGAGGTGGGAATTTTGGAATTAGGATCATTTACCCCCCTCTGATCGTCATCTCGATCTTTCAGTAATCTACTAAATTAAATAATTCGACATCCACCGACTGATAAATAATTTTTTGTTTCGACGATTGAATTATTCATACAGAGCAAAAGCAATGCATATTTATACTACCGAATAATTTGGGACTTAATGGGTAGCTACATAGATCATCAGACTAATTTTTAATTCATTCATGCATGAATATGAAATGGTCAAGATTTAAATGCAACATGCATGACTATGCTCCTACAAAATAAAATTATCTATGGAGACTTTACCATACATGTCGGAAACAAATAAATTCATTGGAGTCCAACTTCGACTGCATGCGACAAAAAATTGGTTCTGACAATGAAAATCCAAATCTGCCCTCTTTTTCCGTTTTCTTTCCTCTCTTTTCTTTCTTTTTCTTCTCTTTTTTTGATTAAACCAAAACTGGGACTTTAGTTACATGCAAAACATAGCTGCTAACATCTCCCTACAAACCTGCTATGGTCCACAAGACTCGCGCCCTCCCACGACCTAGAAACATGGCATAAACTCAACATGATTCAAAAACAATCTCAGCATGAACTGTGTACACTCCAGCCTTCATGCAAATGCATGTAACTTACTTTTACTATATCATAATGACTCTTATGACTAGAACAAATATGCAAGTACTAATTAACATGGAATACAACATGAACGACAAGATTAAGGCTAATACCAGCCACCCCATGTTGCAAATGCGGACAGCCGCGTTGCTGTGTCAAGTGCCATGGCTGAGCGCTGTGCATTGGTCCTACGCACTGGCAGCTTCGTCGAGATGCCACGCCATTGAAATGCCATGGCCGCCCATTTTGCACGTCGTCGGCTGGCTGCGCCACGGGTAGCCTCGGCTCATTGCGTGCCGTCCTTGCCTCAGTCGCTGCCCTGCTTGTCATCGCTACCGTCGAGCCACGAGTTCCTACGCCACACTGGCCTCAGCCCATGCCATGGACTCCTACGATGGCCGCCTGCGCTGCCCACAAGCCAAGCTGCTGCCACGCCATGGCTGACCGCGTTGGCCCCAGCCACGCTCAACTGCATGCCACACCGCTATTGCTATGCACCTCGGCTCCCTGCTCTTTGTGTTCGTTGGCCTCGGCCTCCCGTGTGTTGCGCCATGCCTAGGCCAATCCTGGGTCGCGCTGTCGCTCCAACAGGGCCACCTGGGGCTGCCGCCAGCTAACACTGTGCTAGTCGCGGCTAGCTGAGTAGCTAGCCTGCACGCCGATCACCGTCCATGCTGCATCGCTGGGCCACACCGTGGGTTGGCGCTATCTCTGCGCATGCTGCACCTAGGCCACTAGCATTTGCTAGCCTGGCATGCAACAAGCAAACAACACATGCAAAAATGTGAAATTGCACAAATGATCTCGCATGTGAGGTTTGATTGCTGAAATAGAATGATCATGCGGTGAGGATCGCAATGGCATGACATGCATGAATTGATTTTGTGTTCTTGGATGTGATTTTGAGGAGAGAAGGTTTAAGGGGTCTTGTGTTCTTTGGTCTGCATGTTCGCTGGAAGTAAGAAGCAACATGGGAGCAAGGATGGAAGAAAGGAATGGGGTGATGGGCTTTAGGATGGATGAGGGAGAAGGTGGAAATTTTATACTCTTGCCTCTCTTTGCTGTTAGATGAAGAAAAGACAGGGGGAAGAAAAGGCATTGAATTAATGGGGGTTGTGTTTAGAGGTGGGCGTCGTGCCGTGCCGTGCCGGCCCGGCCCGGGCCTATCGTGCTTCGGGCCGAAACCGTGCCGTGCCACGACGGCCCATCGTGCCCACCGTGCCGGCCCGACTCACTTTTGGCGAGCCCAAGCCCGGCCCATTTGCGCTTCGTGCCGTGCCGGCCCAAGCCCGACCCATTTTTACTATTGTGACGAACAAAGAAATAAAACAAATCACTACTACTAAACTACCTATTTTAATTACATAAGAGACTAATCACATCAACAAAATGTCAAACATAAATGCAATGCTTGAAGATGCTCTGAATCAACAATATCTGCCAACTTTTAAGCCTTAATCCGTGATTTCGTGCCCGTTCGTGCCAGTCGGCGGCCCGATCAAGCTGTCGTCTTGCCGCCGTCGTGCACAGTTCCCGGGCAGACACGCCGTGCTACTGATTGCGTGCCGACCCGGCCGGCCGAATCGCCGTCTGCCGTGCTTTGCACCGTGCCATACCATCGTGCTTCGGGCCGGCCCAAAAAAGCCCGGCCCAATGCCCACCTCTAGTTGTGCTAAGGAAGAGGAGGGATAGGGGTGTGTTTATGGTGCTACCCTTTGGCCTTTAGTTGCATAGTGCTTTGTCAATTACTACTTCTTCTTCTCATCCTTCTAAAATTACTCAAATAATCTTGCATGCGAAATTTTATTGCAAAAATGGAATGCTCACACGATGGTGATCGCAACAGTATAACATGCATTATTTGATTTTGTGTCCTTGAAGGTGATTGCGAAGAGAGAAGGCGGAGAAAAAAATAGAGTTGTTTTTGCTATTCTTGATGATGGAAAGGAATGGTATTTCGCTATCATTTTTGAATTATTGGCACTTTGGGTTGGTTCTATTCTGTTGACCGGTAATTTTAATAGCAGAAGAATAACTATATTTTATTTTATTATTATATATATTTATATGTGTATATATATTTTATTTTATTTTTTGGATTTTAGATGTGAAATCACACGTCTAAAACTAAATAGAATTCATTTCTTTAATTTACTGAAGACGGACAAATTATCATATCGGTTTTTGAAAAAAAAATAGGGTGTTACCGTCTGTCCCGGATCCCACTGCAGGCCGTGTGATGTTGCGTCTTCTGCGCGAACGGCCCGGATCGACGCCCAAGCCTGAGCGAGCGCCACCACATTCACTCCTCTCGCTCGCTCTCCCCTTGCTCGTGCTGGACCTCCCCTCGGAGGACGCCGACGACTTCGCCGGTGGCCAGGAGGTTGACCCACGGAGGGCATTAGCAAGTTGCTCGCCGATGTCCTCAGGGCGCTCGGCAAGAGGGTTCCCGAGTCCCTCGTGAAGACGAGCATCGAGTACGAAAGATTCACCATCAAGTGCATCCCATGGTGAGCTCGCTCCATCACTGCTCATCGCTCATCGAACCCTACCTTTCAGTGTACGCAGATGAGATGGGATTTAAATGGTTCTATAGGACAAAACAAGCAAGTATCAATTGGGTAATTTAGATGCTTGGATAGTATGAGCTTATTTTGGAGCAAAAGATGGCCAAGAGCCAATGTCTACAAGTATTGTTTGCTTGCATTTAAGTCAATAAATTCAAGTGATATGGGGCCAGGTTATCTTTCTACTAAGATCATGAAAAGTTTAGTTTAGTTACACGAGTAGAAAACACAAAATATCTTACGTTAGCGGATATATGTAATGCGCAAGCACACCTTTACTTTGGTTTGGTTAATTTTCTGATATCCCTGGACTGTCAACTGCAATCCAATATTTATCCTCCTCTTTGTGAAATAAAACCTACAAATTGTGCTATTATATATGCCTTATCTCTATGCCAAGTTTAACGATGAGAATGAGGTTTGTTATCTCATCATTACATATCTGTGAACCTTATAATGCTCTATAAGGTGGGATCCATACCCATTTGAAAATATATCCATTTTTTTCATCTACATGTATGGACAAATATTCAGGGTTACATTGCTGCAATTCATTGACTGATGCAACACGGTTTGACGGCAACACTCGGTTTCCGTTTCTTCATGGGATGGGAACTATACAAGATGAACTCTATGAGGTGACATAATTAAGAAATATTTTTTTGGTCTTTTGAGATTTGCTTCTGCCCTATGTCAAACAAACAGTCAAAGTACAAAAATTCCACACATTTAATTGATGTGGGCTTGCTTGGTTGTCTAGCTACCTCTTGAACCAATACAATGCCTCTTAATCAGACTAAAGAAATAGGGACTTAATATTGAAATTGATCCAACACCTTCTCATTTTAAATATCACTGAAGAAGATCTGGGCATCACCTTCTCATCCCATAACTGTATAGTTAGGTACTAATCAGATCTGGACTGATTCAAGGATACTGACATTGTTTGTCAGTTCATTGCCTACCCAAATTGAGGAAAGCAAAACCTCCATGTTGCTACTGAGGTAATATGAAAAATTGTCAAACTGAATCTGCTTTAAGCAACCATATTGTTGTCTAACACTTCTGGTGCATTACCATTCAGATACTTCAAGTTGCACCCTCTTTTCATATGGTTGAAGTTTGAAAAGCAAAAGGCGATACTCTGGAATTTCATAAGGTAAATACCATATTCAAAGATCATGTCGATTGAAGATGACATTCATGAACTATCATTTGAATGTTGTCTGTAATTTCAGAACTAGATCAGTTCCAATAGCTATATCTTTCCAAACTAAGTGATTTCGAGACTACACTTTTTTTGGTATCGCTGTATTTCATATCCACCATCCAGGGAAGAATTGCGAAAGTGGTTTCCTGTCTATTTATCATAATTGACAAGTAAATGATTATTTTTTAGCCACTGCTTGTTACACCTTGTCTTTGTTAGAGGATACTTATGAATGAATTTCAGCTTTCATACAATATGTGCATGCTTACATAGAAGTCTCTTGACTGTCAGCAGTTCTAGTTGACATCTAAAGATTGTTGATGACATAATTCACCATAATATTGTCAACTGTTGAGCTAATATGTGTTATCTTTTTTAGTTTCATACATTGTTATGCAATTACAATGAACTGAACAACTTTGTTGCTTTCAGGAACTAGCGACGCAGCAAAACTCATGCGTGCTAATGGAATTACTCTGCTCAAAGTGCGTGAGGAGGCAGCGAATGTACTTGGGAAGTCAGAAAATGTTTTATTTCAGTCCTATGCATCCACCATTGACAGAAGCTGCACAACAAGCCCTTGATTGGGCTGTAAATGAGAAACTGAAATCAGGTTATTTTCATTGCTCATTTGGGTTGAAGAGATACTCAATTGCTTGTCTGTACTCTGTAGTATTGGTACCTGATTGCAACATGTTTTATCCTTATAATTCTTGTAGGCTTTGATAATGAGCATATTTTTTCATGATTGGAGAACAAAAAGTGTTAGCATATGTTTTCCATAATTGCTAGCTTGCTAAAGATAAATAAGTGTGTCATACCATCTTATTCAATTTTATATTACATTCATGTTTAATGATTTCAAATGTTTGACAGGTGGGGGAATTGCTTTGCAGCAACCTCAAGAAACCTATAAGCTATGCATTCTCTAATAAATGATAAGAACCATCTCTGACAGCCCCATTATCATGTACGGTTCTTGATAAGAACGGTCTGTGATAAGTGTTTCAAAGACGGTTCAAAATTTATTTGTGATGCGCCGTTATTATCATTGATACATATTTACAAACGTTCATAAAACCGTTTGTGATGATGTTTTTGAATCGTCTATGATGATCTTTTTTGTAGTAGTGGCCAGCACGAAGTTGGACCGGGCACCACGACAAAGCCGACTGTGTGGCATAGGCCACGCGTGATGACATAGTGATGGGCCCTCAACGTGCTTCGGTAATATGATTTTTTTTTCTCAATAATGTCCTTTGGTTGTATGATGTTACACAAGCTTGACAACCGTGGCTCGATGTGCTGGACAACACGATTTTTTTTAATTCATAGCAACACGCAGTCATTTAGCAAATTTTTTTTCTAAAAACAAGGACAAAAGTTCCCTGTGTTATTAATGCCTCATTTCATTAATAACGGGGAGAATGCACGCAATAACCCAAATGAGGCACCAAACAAACACGGGGAGCCATCCTGTTTGCACCAGAATTCGGTATATGATGGAATCAGTTTGAATCGGATAGAAACGTTCGAACGGAAAGAGATCAGGTGGCTGAATCAGTGCAAGAAACCGTTTCTGACAATAAAATCAAATCAGAGGCCGATACGGATAGATATCGTATCCATATACAACTCGGATCGGCCCAATGTATTATAAAAGGGAAACGTCAAACGGCGAAAGAAGAAATCAATCAATCCAACACACACATCTACTTTTTACAAGCCCTTCTTTACATCGTCTTTTAGATTCATAGACCTCCTAGCGAGTCGACGGAATCAACATAGCTGCGCATCGCCGATTGTTGGTTTTTGCCGATTTCACCCAGGTTCGATCTGCTTCGTTTTGCTGCGCATCGCCTTCTCGAAGCCGATTTTACCTTATATCCGGATTAACTGTAACTGGTTGATCTAGTCATCCCCTAATCGGTTTCTAGCCGACTAGCGAAAAGCCGATAAACATTGCTCTATCGGCTTTGATCAAATTACAAATCCTACCTTGTCAATTTCAGGTCAAATTGACTGGCACGCTCTACAAACCCGGCGTTTGTCTCGTGTGTTTGAGGCTGAAGACCCCGCTTCACGTTTTTAGCGCGAACATATTTTGGCACGCCCGGTGGGACCAAGAAAGTCAGCATGTCATCAACCGACAAATCTACAGTTACTGCCGATATCAATGCAGATGCTATAATCGCGCCTCAAATGGCCGATTTGACCCCCGAACAGCGGAAAGAAATCGAAGACCGAAAGGCGGCTTTGGAAGAGATAATGCTGCGATGTTTTCAGAAAACACGTCGTGGCGTTACTCAAAAAACCGCACTTCCAAGCATCAACCCTATCGGGAATTCATCCTCTGAACAAGTAAGCCGATACGCACCTGCTCAAGCTGATTTGTCAAACATGATTGAGCAATCTGTTCATCACACGCTAATTAACCAGTCATCGGCTCTAGTATCCACGTTAAAACCGATGATAGAAAATAGTGTGAAAACAATTGCTCAGGAATTGGCTGTGTCTGGGAGCCTGCTAGATCCGCCCCAAACCATCCCGACATACCCAGTATACTCCATAACACCCAACACCAATACAGTAAACGTGTCGGCTCAAACACCCGTCATGATGCCAACTCAACCTACTGTTTTGAAGCCTAGCACGCAGAAAGGTGGATTTACACATTACCATGGGCACACAGATGGGGCTAAAATAAGCACACCAAACCCGTCAAATGGACCCCCCCAGTAATATCAGTTTGTCGGCTTATCAGCCGATCGAAACAGATCAAGTTCCACATTCACGAGGAACCGTGACTATGAAACAAGCGCCATATAGGGTAATGCCTTATATTGAACCTCCCGCACCTCTACCCGATACGTTGGTTTTAAATCACGATTATGACCAAGTGCCGAGACCTCCTGTGGCACGATTTGGACAAAGACCCGAGTTTGCACTCGGGGGGCAGGGTTTGAACAATGAAAATTGGCAATGTCCGGTTACACCACCAGCCGACAATGTCAATTGGGCAGAACAAATTGCTAACGTTTTGCGAGAACAGTTCGGCCTACAGCCCAGAGGAAGGGTTATCGGCTACAGGAAGCCGTACCCCGATTATATAGATCGCATACAATACCCACACAACTTCAGGATACCGAACTTTGCCAAATTTTCGGGTGATGATTCCGTGACCACTATTGAACATATCGGACGGTTTATGGCTCAATGTGGGCAAGCTGCACAATCCGATGGATTAAAAATTAGGTTATTTCCTTTATCATTGTCTGGTACTGCATTCACTTGGTTTACCAATCTGCCCCCAAATTCAGTTCATGTGTGGAACGATTTGGAGAGCCGATTCCATGAGTACTTCTTTTCGGGGACTATGGAACTCAGGATTTCTGATCTTAGTTCAGTCCGACAGAAGTACGGCGAATCGGTTTTCGACTATATCAGAAGATTTAGGGGTATACAAAATAGGTGCTTCAGCGTAACCTTACCCGACGATCAGTTGGCCGATCTAGCATTCCAGGGGTTAATCCCGCCATTGAAAGAAAAACTATCTGGCCAGGAATTCCCCGATCTAAGCCACTTACTCCATCGTGTATCGGCACATGAAAGCCGATATGCAGAGAATAAAGGGTTTAAAGAAAAATTTAGATTAAACGGTAATGAAAAGGCCAAAGTGAACATGGTAGAGTATAATTCGAGCGACACTTCCGAAGACGAAGAAGTAGAAATAAACATAGCCGAGTGGACTAAGGGTTCCAAAAAACCACTCGTATGCTCTCTACTTAAGCCGACAAAAAATAAGGCAGAAATCAAGTACTCATATGATGTGTCAAAATGTGACAAGATATTTGATTTATTACTACAAGAAAAACTCATAAGGTTACCAGAAGGACACGTCATCCCGTCGGCCGAAGAAATTAAAAAGCGAAGGTACTGTAAGTGGCACCATTCTTTTTCACATAACACTAACGATTGCAATATTTTTCGACAGCAGATTTAATCGGCCATCGCCGATGGCAGGTTAAAGTTTGCAGAAGAATCGGCTATGCAGATAGATATGAATCCTTTCCAAGTCAACATGGTGCAGTGCTCACAAAAAGGAAAAAAGGACCTATGAAAGATGTTAAGCCGACTAAAGGATTTGAAGCACGATCAAAAGGAGATGAAACAGTGCAGATCACTATCGGCTCCATACAAATAGAAGCCGATAAAAACGGACAGAACTCAAGGACGGTAAAACCAAAAGGAGACTTGGAAATCGGAAAATGGTATCGGGCTGAAAGGGCTCCAAGAAAGATTAATTTCAAACCAAAGCTGACCTTCTCGCAACTTCTGGGAAAGTATGAAAGGATAAGTCAAAGACATGACGCTCGACAACCTCAGAGCTTTTATCGGCCGGATCAGAAGACAGACAACTATTGGCGACCAGATATGCCACATCGGCCAACTACCGAAGAGGAAAAACACCGGCAGTGTCCCTTTTGGCAATTTTGCTGGGAAAAGGGGATGACCTTGCCAACAGTCATGTCTTGTCCTATGCAACACTCGACTGCACATCGGCCAAACCAATCGGTAAAAGACAGGTTGTCTAAACCAATACACGATCGGCTAGAAATAAGAGACAGGAGGCCGATCCACGAAAGGTTGTCAATATCAGGACAAGGTAATTCCCGAATTCAAGAGATATCGGCTTCTCGTAACACACTCAGAATGGAATCTGACGGTGAAATGAGCAGCTTGGCTGGAAAAATCAGGAAACCGATAGAACCTAAGCCTAGGTGGTGCCCCTCAGGTCTTAGCAAATCACAGCGTAGGCGGCTTCAGCGACTAAAGACACAAGAAGAAAGGGAAGCCGAGAACGAGAGAGAAAGGGATCGGATGTTCAATAAGTTAAGACCTATACCAGTTCTGAAGAAAGAATGGAGAAAGAAGGAACAGACCGTTAGTGACTCAGATCAATCGGTCGAATCCGGATCTCCGATGATACGGGACGATACCCCACCAATGGATATAAACATGGTATTCACTTTGCCTGCTGAGTTCAAGACCGAGGAATTGGCTGAAGAGGTGTTCGCCCAACTGTGCCTCGGCGCACCGGACGCTGTGTTTGAAAAACCACAGGATATGCATCGGCATCTGAAACCTTTATACCTAAAAGGGTATATTAATGGCCGACCGATATCTCGAATGTTGGTCGATGGTGGGGCGACAGTTAATCTAATGCCGTTAAGTACTTTCAGAAAATTAGGTAAAGCCGACGAAGACTTAATCAAAACCAATATGGTGCTAAACGACTTCACAGGAGACCCCACTGAAGCTAAAGGCGTAATGATGTCAGAACTGACAGTCGGTAACAAAACTTTGCCGACTGCATTTTTCGTGATAGAAGCCAAAGGTAATTACAGTGTGCTCCTTGGACGGGACTGGATCCACGCCAATTGCTACATACCATCAACTATGCATCAGAAATTGGTACAATGGAACGATGATACAGTAGAGGTTGTACCAGCTAACACATCGGCTCATATCGCTATGGCCAGTCCTGATACCAATTGGCCATACGAAGAAGCCGAATGTATATCAGGAAGAATCTTGGACGATTGCGATTTTATCTGCATCGAGAAATCGGGATTCAAGCCGATCAGCGTTAAACCTAATACGTTTGATCGGACGGATAAAGTAGTAAGGAGATGGAGTCCAAGACACTAGCAAAGCTACAAGAAAAGGCAAGAAGCTATCGGCAAGAAGAATACGAAGAAGCTGTTGAGGATTTTGAAGAAGAAAGAAAAGGGTTAGGATTTACTTCTGCCGATTTGCTCGAAGAGATCGACATTGGGGAAGGTGATAGTAAAAGACCAACATTTGTAAGTGCTAAATTAGAACCCAGTTACAAAGCAAAGATGGTCGAAATACTCAAAAAATATAAAGATTGCTTTGCGTGGGAGTATTATGAGATGCCAGGTTTAAGCCGACAGCTAGTTGAACATCGGCTACCCATAAAACCTGAGTATCGGCCATTCAAACAATACCCTAAGCGGTTTAATCCTACGTTGTATGACGCTATAAAAGAAGAAGTAGGACGATTGCTAGAAGCAAAGTTTATCCGGCCTTGCCGATATGCTGAATGGGTCTCGAATATCGTCCCTGTAAAAAAGAAAAATGGCAAACTTAGGGTGTGTGTTGATTTCAGAGATTTGAATAAGGCCACACCAAAAGATGAGTACCCGATGCCTATAGCCGATATGCTTATCGATGTTGCGTTCGGAAATAAAATCATAAGTTTTTTGGATGGGAACGCCGGGTACAATCAGATATTCATGGCCGAAGCTGATATACCCAAAACGGCTTTCAGATGCCCAGGAGCTTTAGGGCTATATGAATGGAAAGTTATGACCTTCGGTTTAAAAAACGCCGGGGCCACTTATCAGCGTGCTATGAACCACATTTTCCATGACTTGATTGGCAATACTGTGGAAATATACATCGACGATGTGGTGGTAAAATCCAAAGAAGACTGGCAACATTTAGCCGATTTGGAAAAGATGTTCGAGAGCACGAGGTTACATGGATTAAAAATGAACCCTCTCAAGTGCGCTTTCGGAGTGTCGGCTGGGCAGTTCCTTGGGTTTACTGTACATGAAAGGGGAATTGAAGTAAACAAGGCCAAAGTAAAAGCTATAGCCGATACTAGGCTACCGACAAGCAAAAAAAGAGTTGCAAGTATTGATAGGGAAAATCAACTACTTGCGACGTTTCATTTCGAACTTGTCAGGACGTATTCGGGCCTTCACACCGCTGCTGAAAATTAAAGACGACCAAGAGTTCAGATGGGGAGCCGATCAACAAAAGGCCTTCGACGACATAAAAGGTTATCTGATGAGTCCTCCAGTATTGGCCGCACCAAAGCATGGTATGCCTTTTAAACTATATATATCGGCTGAAGGCGTCTGATGGGAGCAGTTTTAACACAGGAAGCCGATAGGAAGGAACGAGCGATATTTTATCTAAGCCGACGTCTTTTAGATGCAGAAACCAGGTATCCTCTAGTAGAAAAATTATGCTTGTCTTTGTATTTTGCTTGTACTAAATTAAGACATTATATGCTGGCATCCAAATGCGTCATAGCCTGCAAAACCGATGTAGTCAAATACATATTATCAGCACCAATCTTGCGAGGTCGGCTTGGTAAGTGGGCATACGCCTTAACTGAGTTCGATTTAACCTATGAATCGGCTAAATCCGTAAAGGGGCAAGCTGTGGCCGATTTTATTGCAGGAAGTGAGACATTAATAGGAACGGCCGATGTGACCCCTTGGCAGTTATATTTCGATGGATCCGTGTGCCAAGAGGGCGAGGGCATCGGCGTAGTATTAGTTTCACCCAGAAGACAGGAGTACGAATTCATGTATCGGCTAAATAGCCGATGTTCAAATAATCAAGCAGAGTACGAAGCGTTATTGAGGGGACTACAATTGCTAGACAGCATCGGGGTGAAAGACGTCGAAGCTTTTGGGGACTCGATGTTAATTGTACAACAAGTCAAGGGGGAATACCGATGCAACGATGGGGCACTAACCCAATATTTGCATCAATGCCTCCAGATTATTGAGACGTTTACCACGTTTTCTGTAGAACATATCCCCAGAGAAGCTAATGACAAAGCAAACCGGTTGGCACAATGTGCATCAGGGTACAGGACTGAAAGCCGACAAGAACCAATCGAGCTAAACGTTTGGCCGATCTTGTGTGTCCGTCCTGTCGACTGGAGAACAGAAATAAGGGAGTATTTGTCAGACCCATCTAAGCCGACTGAGCAGAAGGTCAAACGCGAAGCACTCAAGTACGTTCTATTGGATGACGTATTGTACTTTCGAACCATGGAAGGCTTATTGCTAATATGTCTGGGAACTGAAGAAGCCAAAATAGCAATGGGAGAAGTCCATGAAGGAATTTGCGGATCACATCAATCGGCCCATAAAATGAAATGGATACTGAGACGAACGGGGTATTTTTGGCCGAGAATGTTAGAAGTCTATTTCAAATACTATAAAGGATGCCAAACATGCCAAAAGTTTGGTAACATACAGACGGCACCAGCATCGGCTTTGCACCCGATCATCAAGCCATGGCCGTTTAGGGGATGGGGCATAGATATAATCGGCCAGATATTTCCGTCATCCAGTAAAGGACATAAATTCATCCTTGCAGCCACGGACTATTTCTCAAAATGGGTTGAGGCTATACCACTCAAGAAAATTACTAGCAAAGAGCTGATCGACTTTGTAAATGAACACATCATCCATCGGTTTGGAATTCCACAAACGATTACTACTGATCAAGGGACTGTGTTCATGTCTAATGAGTTCAAAGGTTTTGCGGAAAGTCTTGGGATAAAATTACTCAACTCTTCTCCTTATTACGCTCAGGCCAATGGACAGGCCGAGTCATCGAACAAGACATTAATAAAATTAATAAAAAGGAAAATCGAGGAGAAACCAAGAAATTGGCATTCAACGCTATCGGAAGCTTTGTGGGCTTATCGGCTGTCTCATCATGGATCAACTAAATTATCACCTTTTCAGTTGGTATATGGACAAGAAGCCGTTTTGCCTGTGGAGATCAACATCGGCTCAGTAAGGCTAGTTAAGCAAAATAATTTGTCAGCCGATGAATACGAACAGGCAATGCTTGACAATCTAGATGACTTAGCTGAACTAAGGCTGATTACGCTAGATCAGCTTAAAAAGAATAAAGAGAGGGTTGCCAGGTCGTATAATAAAAAGGTAATTTTAAAATCCTTCAATCAAGCCGATTTGGTATGGAAAACCGTGTTGCCAATCAGGTCTAAGGATAATCGATTCGGCAAGTGGTCTCCAACATGGGAAGGGCCTTATAAGATCAATCGGCCGATTGGCGGGAACGCGTATATCCTGGAAACCTTAGAGGGGCTCGCCCTACCTAAAGCAATCAACGGAAAGTATCTGAAAACATACTACCCCAGCGTTTGGGTTGGATCATAGACGACCAATCACGTCGTTCAAGAAACAGGAGCATTAAAACAATCGGCTTATGAAGCCGATAATAAGATCGTTGCATACAAACATCCCAAAAACCGATAGTAAGACAGACGACAACATTGTTTAAAAGATTACAGCCCAGATCCGGGAAGACGAGCTCCTAGTCCTGATAAAGCCCCCGCTGCTTTGGCGATGATGTCCTGAACACTGCCAACAATACGTTCATCATCAATCGCGCTCCCCGGTATTACTTTGATCTTAGCCGATTGATTCTTCACTGCTGCCACCATGTCACCAAGGGCGTGTTTCTGCGTTGACAAAGATGAAGCCGATGAAGAGATAGACGTCTGAAGATCGGCCAGTTGCTGGGTTACTTGGGCCAACTGCTCTTCAAGAGACTTCCTCGTAGATTCCAAGTCTTTTTGCTTCATCTTAGCCGATTTGAAGGCAGAAATACCTTGGTCATACTGTTGTTTCTTGGCTTTCGTATCAGTCACCAATTTGTCCAAGGTGTCTTGATCGGCTTGCTGCGAAGTACATTGGGCGATCCTCTCTCTGGCGGCTGCAACTGTGTTCCTCTGAGCGTCTAAGTGACAAACATCCAAAAGGGCCCTCATGACTTCTGGAGGCAAGTCGGTCTCCATTGCGGCCATAGCTGTCCTCAAAGGCTGCGTATCAGCTAAAAGGCGGGCTTCGGGCTGCATGACTTCGTCAAAAAGGCGATTGAGCCTCTCCTGCATTCCTGGTGCGGAAGTCACAGCGGCCGATGCCTCTGCAGCAGCATCAATGATCTGCTGAACGTCGGCCGGATAATCGGTAGTGGCTATAATCTCGGGGTCGCCCAGATCATCCAAGGAAAAGCCCAGGAGGTTAGCAGGATCCGCTTCAAGCAGCAGGGGAACATCAACAGGTTTTTGGGTCGGGGAAACAAGTGATGGTACGGGAGCAGGAGCCGATAAGACAAGCACATCTGTCGTGGTTTTCTCAGCATCGGCTGAAGTTTCCAACATCTGGATGGAAGGAGTTTCCTGAAATAATAAAACTTAGCATCAAAATATAAGTAAACGCCAAGACGAAAAACCAAATTAAGGATCGAAGCTAACCGCAGTAGCCGATCTAGCTGGAGATGATGCTGCATCACGACCAGCAGGTTTTGGAGATCGCTTGATAACGACTCTACGGCTCTTCTTCTTTTCTAAAAATGGTAAACATGGGGTTAGCCGACAGAGGAAATTTTGAGCAAAAAACAAAGTTGCACTTACTCTCAACATGCCGCTCGGCGAGATCCGATAATGATGGGCTGTTAACCCTCAACGTGCCAGAGGATAAACCAGCAAGAGGGGTCGACGGCCTTTGCCGTTTCGAACGGTCGTCGGCCGATGTGGTTTGCGCCAGAGTCGACCTCTTGCTAGTCTGAAGGACAAAAGATATGGTTAAGCCGATGAAAATCTTATTTCAACAAACATATCAAAATGAAAATACCTCTAAAGACGAGTTAGCATAGCCTGAACTCGAGCTAGACCCGGTGGCGGCCTCCGTCGGCTCTTGAAAGCCAGGGAGAAAAGAGTACAAGACCTCATGAATAGTACGCCTCCGCAAGAGCGACTCGGCTATGGAAGCCCACCATGAGGTAAACTGGCCCGATCGACGTGTGTTCAGCACAAGGAAAGGCAAGTCCACCACATGGAGCTCATCGGCTAGTTCGATAATAACCTCCGCCGCAGTAATGTTAGTGACTTTGTTTCGTGGCTTGATCATGTTAAGTAAGGGAAGGCAAGGAATCGTTTGTCCAAAACCCAGCTGGCGTGCATACACAGAAGGGTGATAGAACTCATAGGTCGGCTGAAATGTTCTATTACGAGTACTCAAGCCGACGTGAAGGATGCAAGGAGAAATCAGCAAAGGAAGCAGATCGAGAGTGGACTGGGGTATTAGAGAGCTATCAGAGTTTAAACGGAGAAAAGAAGGCCATGGGAGATCGGCTAGTTGGCTATACGAAAAGAAGTCTCGACGATTGAAGGTGGCTTGGTTAAGATTCAAAAAGAAGGATAAGTACTTATGAAAACCGGCCGGAGATCGGCTAGGCTGGAATCTGGGGGTTGCGCCTTCAGGAAAATCTTCTATTGGGAAAGCCGATTCTTCCAAAGGATCTGGGATAATGAGGCGGCCGAAAACGCAGTAAAGCCAGATCTGGATAAACCAAAGTGGGCCACCAACATTGCCCACGACATAGGAACCGTTGCCAGTAAAGAGCCGACTCCGGATGATATGCATCATATGGTACACAGCCCCCAACAAGGATTTCCCTAAAGCTAGCCGACGACCCATAACTAGTTGCTCCGCCATAAATTGATAAACCTTGGTTGGTCCTAAGGAAGCGCCGCAGAAAAGGAATCGGTCTAGCCATAGGTTAAGAAAAGCGACATGTTCCTCATCCGATACAGGACCGGTTACTTTGTTATTGTTTTGTATATATCTGGACCAACCTTCTCCCTTTTTTCGAGTCAATTTGTACTGAGGTTTCCCGCTAAAAGCCGATATTTGGTCTCCATCAGGCCTAAGGCAACACAATTCGGCCATATCTAGGAGGGTTGGGCCGATAGGACCAGTTGGGAAAAAGAAGGCGTTAAAGGAATCCGACCAAAAATAGCAAGCGGCGGCCACTAAGGATTCATTAGGTTCTGGAGCAGCTAAAGACATGGGAATACACTCAGCAATGCCCATTCCTTCCCATTCCGCCTTCTTTTGGGCTGATACTCTAATATACCAAGACCTCCAGCCCTTGAGAGCTGTCGGCCAAGCCCTAAAGCTTTTAGTCCATTCCTTAATGTTGTAGCCAGGAGCCGATAAAGGGAGTCTAGGGATCTCATCTCCAACAACAGTATCGGCTTCTATAGTTCCTATTGGGCCCAGAAAGTACTGATGGTCACTATTTGGAATCGGAATGAGTACCTGGGATGCGTCCATTTCAGCCGATGCAACAAGAAGAGGAGATTTGCTTGAAGAAAAGCCGATTTCAAGATGAACGAGAGCGCAAAAGCGTGAAAGTGACCGTGGGAAGGACCCCGTATTTATACCACGGTGAAAAAGGGTGAACAGGCGGGAACGGTTGCTGCATTAAAAACGCACCGAGATTTTTACGGCACCATTTAATGGGAGGTTACCGAGGTGAATCTTAAACGACAAGCCGATTATGGAAAAAGGTGACAGGATTTTTGAAAAGATAACAAGTTATCTTCCAAAAACGGGGGGCATATGTTTGCACCAGAATTCGGTATATGATGGAATCAGCTTGAATCGGATAGAAACGTTCGAACGGAAAGAGATCAGGTGGCTGAATCAGTGCAAGAAACCGTTTCTGACGAGAAAATCAAATCAGAGGCCGATACGGATAGATACCGTATCCATATACAACTCGGATCGGCCCAATGTATTATAAAAGGGAAACGTCAAACGGCGAAAGAAGAAATCAATCAATCCAACACACACATCTACTTTTTACAAGCCCTTCTTTACATCGTCTTTTAGATTCATAGACCTCCTTGCGAGTCGACGGAATCAACATAGTTGCGCATCGCCGATTGTTGGTTTTTGCCGATTTCACCCAGGTTCGATCTGCTTCGTTTTGCTGCGCATCGCCTTCTCGAAGCCGATTTTACCTTATATCCGGATTAACTGTAACTGGTTGATCTAGTCATCCCCTAATCGGTTTCTAGCCGACTAGCGAAAAGCCGATAAACATTGCTCTATCGGCTTTGATCAAATTACAAATTCTACCTTGTCAATTTCAGGTCAAATTGACTGGCACGCTCTACAAACCCAGCATTTGTCTCGTGTGTTTGAGGCTGAAGACCCCGCTTCACGTTTTTAGCGCGAACACATCCTCCATGTCATGTGTTGCTTAATTATATTGGTATCTGGTCTTTATCCGTGAATGTCTAATTGTACTGGATCTTTCTATCGGTTACATATGTATGGTACAAGAGTCTTTCTATCATTCTTGGTACTTTCCAAAAATGGTTAAAAGACTCGTGGTACAATGGTATGAGCATGACTAGTTGGCTACTATTTTTAAACAAAAAAAACCATGGCCACTTGACTAATGCATATATATACATCATACAGCAAAGGAGCCTACCAAAGAATCTGTTCCAGAAACGGAAAAACGAACGAAAGAAAGGTGCGAGTCCACGTCAAGATGTTGATGCAGCATCGTTTGCTGGTAATTCATGGAAATCAAAATCTTCACCCTTATCCCACCAAGTCTAGTGTTTGGTTGGAGAGCTGAGGATGACTTAGTTCCAGAAAAGAGAATATTCTCTCTAGATTCGGGACAGCCAGGTTCTACAAATTTTCTGGAACGCAGCTATCCCACTTGGAACGTGAGAGTGACAGTGGGCTGCATCGAGAATGCAGGATGGAACCATCCCATCCCTGAAATCTGGGATGGAGCCATTCCATCCCTGAAATATGGGATAGAACCATTCCATTCCACCTCACTCTCCAACAAAACACACAATAATTGTTCGATATAATTAAGCATGCATGCCTGATGAATTGAAGCTGCTGCATGCAGGGTTTCAAGCGTTTGGCGATCATATCTATTGGGGATTTATGCAGGGTTTCAAGCTTCACCGAAATTTCACCGAACTTCGGCGAAATTTAGTCCTTTCGGTGGGTCCCAAAATATATTTGTCCTGGTTACATTTTGAACTTTGCTCAAAAATTCAAATTTTGGATAAAATTTGTCCAAAAATTCAAATTTGATCAAAATTTGTCATGTAAA
The DNA here is from genome assembly GCA_036346355.1 of Rhipidocladum racemiflorum. Lineage (NCBI taxonomy): Eukaryota > Viridiplantae > Streptophyta > Magnoliopsida > Poales > Poaceae > Rhipidocladum > Rhipidocladum racemiflorum. The sequence goes on from CM070571.1 coordinate 33,063,240, forward strand.
ATAATTTTTTGGATATCCATTTCGTCCCAAAATTCTACTGAAATTTCCGAAATTATTTAATTTTGGTGGTGCCGAAAAATTTTTAAAACGAAATTCACAACCTTGGATTTATGCAACAAACTAAATTTTGATAGATAGATATCGAGAAAGCTATTCATGCACTCTGCTAAATCACACAACAAAAACGAAGAGATATATGGATGAAATGGCAGCTCTGGAACCAGTCGGAGCATTGATTGATTCGAACAAGAACGGAACATGCATGCTGCAACGGTGATCACATGACTAATTACCACTGTTGTAAAAAAAAGCATTCTCGATCGATTAGTTGACTGATTAATCGATGACAGAGACTGAATCATTATGAATAGTTTAATTAGAGTGTAATTAACATAATTAAACAATTAATTAATCATTTGCTTTTTCTATTTAATCACGAAAATAGCTTATTTTATTCACTAAATACGATAAATTAATTCATAATAGAGATGTGCTTCTATGCTTTTTTTTAGATACACAAATATTAAAACATGAACGAAAGATATATGATGATTACTTATCCTTATCCTTTCGCTTACTTTAAGATTTATGCAACCTATATTGAGGGGAAAAGTATAAAAGCACTGCTCTTTATAATATTATGTCATAGCATTCATAGCAGACACCTTTTGGTTGAAATATAGGCCATGTTTGGTACGTTCCAGGTTCTAGTAGAAACGAAAATGATTCCAGATTCTTGGTAGAAACATTTCAGTTAGGATTCTATGAATCGGGTGGAATGAAATTAAGATCGATTCGGCCACAGAGTGAAAAAAGAAGAAACGATCCGAGGAGAATCGTTACGAGCTTTAACCCGTTTGGTTGGATTTCTTTTAGAATCTAGTAGAAACGGCCCGGTTTCAAATTGCCAAACGGGATTATAAACAATGAAATGTAAAACATATTTTATATAGTGATAATTTATAGTAACTCTGGCTAACTAAATATTTCCAATTAATTCTAAATGTAAATAAATATATTAATAATAACTAATCATCGTTAATAAGAAATATAAACAATGAAATTGCGTCCGTCGAGTCTCTTCACAGCACTGCTAATTACAGCCACCAAGTAGTAGAGTATAACAGATTGCGTACTTAATATCGATCAGATTCGTACTCCAAACTGATTCAAATATGTAGAGAGTAATTGATAACTTAAGAAGAAGAAGCAAAAACAAAGCACACTCGATTAAGAGCAGCCGTTCTGCACCCGTAGCGGGCGTCCAGCCGAGCCGTGCGGCGGCCGGCGCGGGGCGGCGCACTCGGCGACGAGCGCGTCGCGGGCGGTTATCAGGCCGCGCGTGGCGGCTAGCGGGCGGTCGAAGACGGCGCAGTCGACCCAGTCCTTGAGCAGCCTCTCCTGCCCCCACATCTCCGGGATCCGCACCCGCCCCGCCATCTCCGTCCGGTGCCGCTTCAGCCGCTCCCGCGCGCTCTCCTCACCCCCCGCCACCACCGCCGCCCGCCTCACCGGCTCCCCGCCGCAGTCCGCCTCGTCCGCCGCCCTGCACTTCTTCTTCTCCGCCTCGGCCGAAGACGCAGGCCTCCCCGCTGCCGGCGCAGGCTGGTCGGACGACGTCCCGGCGCCGCAGCCCGCCCGCTCCTCCGGGGCAGCGTGGCAGCTGGCCGCTGGCCTCTCGTCGGCAGGCCGCTGCGCGCACGACTCGGACGGCGCCATGCAGCTCCTCCTGAACAAGGAGAGAAACAAGCTAAAGTAGGAAGCAGCTTCCGGCAGCTTTGGTCTCTACCTAGCTTGTGTGGTCGGTTAACCCGCCGCGTGATATGGCTAGCGCAGCTGGGGCGCGATGAAAAGATCGGGAGCCGGGGCTGGGGCGTAGCGAGCAGCGTGAGGCTGGACCTGGGATACACTGCACGTTAAGGGTCGGGACTCGGGATGTTATGGTGGGTGGGAGGAGAGCGTGGCCGCGCGGGGTTTGTGTGGCTGCGTTTGGCCGAGCTACATACGTGGTGGGGGCGGCCGTGGCCGTCCCGTGGGTTTGCGCCGGCGGCACATATACATGGCCGCGCTCTCGCCCTGTTTGGCTGGGGGGGGGCGTCGTGCGTGTGAGGCTTGTTGCTGGACTTCTGGGCGGGTTGATCGGTGCGGATGCGTTGGATTTTTTGCAGGCTCCACTTGCCTTCCTCCGCCATTGCTCTCAGCCTTCCACGTCCAGAATCTCAGACGACGACAAGCTTGATTTAATTAGCGAGCGCCTTTCTCTCGGTCGCCGTCTCCGGTTGGTGCTCGGCAACTGGAGGTGCAGTTGCTTCTCTCAATTGCCTGGGTTTGATCGATCGAGGTTCCTTGATCGATTAACCCAGCATGCAACTAACATGTATCGAGTTATCGCATCAACTACTTCATAATGGCGAAGCCAGGACTAAATTAGAGGGAGGCTAAGCTAAACATTTTAACTATTAGTAAAAGCCAAATTTATACATAAATAACCATTTAACAAGTGAAACAAAGTAGAAGTTTATAAGATACTCACATAAATGAAGTTGTCAAGCACATTAGCTACGAGTTGGATTTGGAGGCAACATGGCAAGCACATTCTACGTGTTTTCATCCTTTGAAAGCAGTCCATAATTGCTTCATCATCAATAGATTTGAATATTGTTTTCTCGGTGTAGCACACCATTAAGTCATTGAGCCAATCATCGAAGACTTTGTTGTACAAATCAGTTTTGATAACCTTCATTGCCGAAAAAAAAATCCAACTTTGCAAGTTCTCTTTCACATCCATAATTAGGCCCATAGCATGAACAATATCTAGATCCTTTCCTTAAAATTCATTTGACATTGCATTAGTGATACCCAACAAATCTAACATCAAATGCAAGATGAACAATATCTAGATTCTTTCTTTAAAATTCATTTGATATTGCATTAGTGATGATCTATCTTTTTTGGGCTAATCTGATCGTGCCTTGTTTCAGCCTGACAGGAAGGATGAGCGTGATATCTTCGATTTTCTTGTGATCGTGATATGTCATCTTTTCACATCGTGCGATGAAGCGGTATGCGCCCGCTGATCGTCCAGTGCGGGCTTCGCCTGTGATAATACATATTCCTCTCTCTGAAAAAGAATTAGACACCTACCCCTCTGCAATCATACCCAAAACAATCCGTTCCTTCTGTACGTTGAAACGCCGTATGGCGAGGAACGGTGTGTACGAAATACCGCCCTACGTCCAGTCGCAGCACAACTGGAGACGACGCTCCCGCGAACGAGAAAAGACTATTCATCGATGTGCCTGTTTTCTTTTCTTCCGATAACGACCCCCTGCAATTTGAGGGGTGTGCCGTGACGCGGGCCCGCGGCAGGGCCGCTTCTTTGTCAAGGCTTTTGATGGGCCGTAGTGGTTGCCCCCCCGGGGACTGTGTGGCTCCTGCAAGATCGACAGCTGTTCCATTGCACACTAGCACCATCTGATGCACACATTGTGAATATGCAAATCGGCTCACATATAATAACTGCTGTGGTATCTGCTTTTAGAGCTCAATCACTCGCACAGGCACATATCCTGACTTGAGTGAGGTACACAAGACGGCAAATGCCAATTCTCCAAAAGTTAGCAGAACTTTGTACCATATAGAGCAAGAATATACCGTTTCTAGGGCAATGATGAAGACCCCTAAAGGCATCTCCTATACGTAATACCATTGTGGGTATTAAGTGTGGGTAGTAAGATGGGGTTCACTTTAGTTGTAAAAATTGGAACACACGTCCGTCCGCGCGCGCACACACAATCATCAAATAATCTATTTCAAGTAATAGTACATAAATAATAAGAAAAAAATTACACAAATATACATCGGTCGCCATTTGAACTGACGACAGATTCTGTGTTCTCAATTCAAACGACAACAATCCTAGGTGGCATCCCATCTAAGTCTATTTCGCCAAATGAAATAGCGACATAGCGACTCGCTATTTGAAATGGCGACAGACTCTTTCGATATTTTATTTGGCGATAGTGACAAAGTTTTAGATTTTTTTATTGAAATAACAATATTAAAAAAATAAAGAGTAATTTTGTATGAGTTTACTATATGAACTTAGAAAAGTTGAGTAATAATGTTTGTTTAAGTAAATAATTTCTAGCCCGACAAAACACTTCATAACGAAAGTTTGAATTACATGACCCGCATGGCTTAGATAGGTGTATATCTTTGCCTCACTACACCTAAGATATAAGTGGCAATATCCATGAACCATCAACCCAAACTACATTTAAGATACATGTGCACCTTTTATAATCGAAACCACTAGAGAATAGAAAAAGAAGTTAGGATTGCGGTAATGCATCCTATGCATTAGGGTGCATCGGTGCCTTTCCCTTTGAGAGCATATTAGCGCGGGCCTTGGCCATCTTTCAATTTTTCTTGTACCAATCCACCCAATACTCGCCTTCCAGGTCTAGTTTAGGCTTGTCCCAGTCTGAAATAACCTCACATTCACCAATGGTACCAGGACCAATGGTATCTTTCCCTTATCTTCTCCCCTCTCGGCCTTTCCCTTGTCCTCCTTAGTTTGCAATGAATGAAATTTTTGGGCGCAACTGCATAGTTCAGCATGTATTTTCGCTGAATGAACACCCTATTGTACTTGTCCAGCCTGTCAATCTACTAAAAGAAGTACCATTGCTTTGATGCCTAGGATTATGCACGTATGAGGTTAGCAATACGTAAAATAAAACATGAAAATGAAATATCAATATGTTACATTCACTTATGTCATAAACCCCGCATGTGTAGTGTGCCTGGGTGGCAGTGTCTAGATGTGTGGATTGAATGGTCCACGCTGGATTACCACAGTCGCATTGCTGATGTGGAAACTCTAGTGGTACAGGCACATCCTTGCAAGAATTACCAGGGTAGGTTCCTTCCTTGTCAACCCACTTTTGCTTTCAAAGCATCTATGCATAGTCTGACATCCCGAACCTTGGCGGAGTGACCTCTTGTAATTTCAAGCTCCATTGGTTTTGGTGATTGATTTTAGATTGATAATTAATATTTGTTTAATGACAAATCTAATCTTCTATGATACTAACATGTTTATTGAGCATATTTTTAGTAGTCTCATATTTGGATAAAAAATGGAAAATCCAATGTATGTACTCGTATTCTTGTGTATTATTATTGCATACTTTGGAGTAAGTTAAAGTATGAATTCCTCCATTGCTTTAACCATAATATGTGCATTATGTTTCCAATCCATATATATCACATGGATGCACATATCTAGGAGGATTTCATGGTTTATCTTGATGTTCCATAGTATTGATCTATCTTTCACTTCATATATAAATGATCAATACTTTGAAACTATTCCTTGAGTATATATGTTAATTGCCTAGTTGTAGTATACTCATGGTAATATAAAATAAACTTAAATGAAATCACAATTGAATATGTGCATATCGATTCAAAGCCAATTACATGTATGCACATACCCTTGTAGGGTTTATTATATAATTGATGGTTTAGAGTAATGATCATTTCCATATATTCCACATATTATGGATCATTGCCTACCATCAACATGAGTATATGAAAACATGTGTAATTAATATATATATATATATATATATATATATATATATACTCATTCAATTTAAATAAAAATTTAAATTGAGTTCATTTGTCTTATTAACCATCAGAGAACAATTCATCATGTGTTGATAATGTTCATTGATTAATCAAGGACAAATGGATAGTTCTTGAGTATAAAGAAGCATTAGTTGCATTAGTGTACTCAAGACACAATTAATTCATTCAAATTGATTTGGGTTGTGCTTAATTGATCTTAGAAGCATCCATCATGTGTTAATGGAGAGCAAAGATGATTGAGACAACTATGTTTGTTAGACTAATTATTTTCTATGAGTTGTGGATGAAATGGGGTTAAGTCCAAGTGGTTGAAATGATGAATAGGACAAGGATGCCATCACATATTGATAAGGCGACAAGAGGTGATCCTGAAGAGAAGAGAGAGTTCATCAAGAGGTAATGAACAAGAAGATAGAGTAGGGTGACGTTCTTGAAGAGAAGAATGATTGAAGATCATAAAGACTTCAAGAGAGCTAGGTTGCAATCCCGGGGAGAAGATGATTGAAGATCTTAAAGACCCAAAGGGGATCGCTCACGTGTGGTGCAAAGGTATAACTAGATAGACTAAGGACGTTTCATAGTTTGAGTCTAGATTTTAGCACCGTACTATTAAGAGGGGTTGAGTCTTTAGCTTGAGCTTTATCATGTGTTGATGAACTCAATCCCGTTGATTCACTCGAGCTCAAAATCTTTTATTTGGATTTTTCATGGAGCTAACCATTTGGCTTGTGTTGCGAATGGGTGAAGCTCGTGCATTGGTTTTGCATAATGCTTTTATTTGCATGTCTTGCAAATAGGAGAAGCTTATGATTTGATTTTTCGCATGAAGCTTGGATAAGCTCATGTGTTGGCTTTTGCATGAAATCCACGTTTGCATGTGTTGCAATTGTTGGAGTTCATGCTTTTGGTTCTTAAATCAAAATTCTTATTTGAAGTTGCATTGCTTGGAGCTAAGTTTTGTATGTGTTGCAAAAGAAGATAACTCAGGCAATTTGTGTTTAAGTTGTATGCATGGAGCTAGAGTTTTGCATGTGCTGCAAATAGAGAACTCATACATTTGAGTGTATTTGGTTGCTTAGAGCTAGGTTTTGCATGTGTTGCAAAACGAGGATGCTCAAGCAAATTGAGTTGATTTGGTGTTGCATGAGGCTATCGATTTGCATGTGTTGCAAAAGGGAGATAGCTCATTCATTGAGGTTTATTTGTTATTTGCAAATTCGTTGTGCAAATAAATAGGAGGTCTATGAGTCCGGGATCTTAAGAGAATGTGAATAGGGTTTGCACCGTGGTTTTTGCAATTTGACTTGGTCTAGTGTTGACCATCACATGGCTAAGAGGATCAATATCATAGACTCTGGGATTTATTTGCTTAATACATTTTTGCAAATATATCTTGAGTTCTTTGCGAAATATGTTTTTGCAAATTGGTTAGAGTTTGAATGAAATTCTTTGAGCATGAGTCGAGATGTTGCAAATGTGTTTTGTAATTAGGAGTGATCATGTGTTGATCACCATTTGGCTCAAATAATTCTTTTTTGAGTTTTTGGAGAAATAATTTTTGTTTAAAATCCTATTTTCTCCTAAGGCCGGCACTACCGATGGTGGTAGGATGGTAATACCGCTTATGGGAGCGGTACTATCGCTTAGCCGGTACTATCGACCCTAATACTCCAATAGTTATTTTCTAGTGGGGCCTATTTTTGGTGCCCAAGTCCTGGCAGCACTACCGCCCATGTGGGTTGATACTGCTGCTGGTCCGGTAGTACTGGGCGTAAGACACTAGTAGTCATATTCCATAGAGGAGTGTCTCTGGAGGTGGTTGAGGCTGGTAGTATAGCCCAGTGCGGCCGGTACTGCCGGAGGAGGGGCACTAGCAGGAGTTTGCTTACGGTAGTACCGGGAATCTAGCCGTTGGCCGATCGTTGAGGTCAAGGTCAGCGCTACCAGGCCTATGAGGCCGGTAGTGCCGAATTTGCTGAATTTTGCTAGTTTTTCCCTCCAATGGCTAGATTTTGTGTGGAGACTATAAAAAGACCCCTTTAGTGGCTTTGGCTGGTTGTTGTTGCCCTTGGTTTTGCTCTTGAGTGTTAGTGGGAGGTTTGTGCATATGTTGCACACCTCAATTTGATTCTTGAGCAAAGAGTGAGCCTAGATTGCATGTGTTGCATATAGAGTGGATTGAGAGAGCCTTATTGTGTATGTGTTGCACTTGAGGAGGAGCCTAGTGCATGTGTTGCACTTAAGTGGTCACCGGAGCGCATGTGTTGCGCTAAGTGAAGCTCGAGCGGAGACTCATCTTGTCACTCATGATGGTTGCCACCACCTAGATGGCATAGGAGCATTGTGTGTGGGAGCTCTCAAGGTTTGTGAGAAGCCTTGGTGAATTTTGTGAAGGTTGGAGTTAAGCCTACCCAGAAGGGTGAAAAACTTCCACTAGTAGATTCGAGGCGAGTGCTCAAGTGCGGAGCTGGTCCAAAGTGAGTTGGGCTTGCCTCAACATGGATTAGGGGAGACCAGTAAGTCTATGAGCCTATGGTAAAATATCGATGTGTCCACTTGTGTCTCTTGCTTTACATTCCTGCAATTCTTAATCATATTGCTTATTTGTGTAAAATTGCTTATTCTTGATTAGAGACATTATTTAGTTAGTGCACTAGTGAGCTTAGTTAATTTAGACTTTAATTGTCAAAACCTTAGTTTATTGTTTCTGCATTATTATTTGTTAGGTTTTGATATAGGGGTTGATTAGAGAGTATTTGTAATCGTCGAGTAGAATATTTAAAGACACCTATTCACCCACCGTCTATTCGTATCCTCGACCCTACACGTCCTCTACCTCTCTTCTCCCTCCATGTTTTTGAAATTAGCTAGAGTGGAGTGTTTACTGTGGTGGCGGAGTGTGCCCCATTTATATAGCTGGTTATTGTGTAGTGTTGCAGGAGTAAATTTTAGTGAATGGGAGTGCACTCACATCTGTGAGGAGAGATCTTTGGCACATGAAAGGTCAGCGAGTTGTTAAATCATTGAGAAAAAGCTAATATGTGTTATCAAATCACTTGGAAAAGCTTATGCGTGTTGTCAATTACTACAAAAAGATGGTGTGAGTTATCAAATCACTAAGAAAAGCAAGTGTGTGTTTTCAATTCAATGTGAAAAGCTTGTGTGTTGCCAAAAGATGGTGCACGTTGTTAATCCGCTAAAAAAGGTATGATCAATTGCGTTCATAATACATTTAGTCAAAATGGTGAAACATCGATGGTGGGTTGAAGTAAATTAAGTCCACAAAACATCAATACATAGTTACTCAGTATAATGCAAGCCAACATAATTCATAGTGATAATTCACTTGTGTACTCAGGTCGCCAACAATCAACAAGCACTATTAGTAGGCACATGTCATGCGGGAACCTCATGGATGCACCACTCCTGCCCTAGGCATCCGCAATTATGGTCTCACCATCTTGGCAAGGGGTAGTAATCTAGAGGCCCTCAACCTGTGGCAGACAATGGGGAAATGTTGGTGCAACTAAACAAGACTTAGGATGTGCAAAATAAAACTTAACCCGATTCACATACCTAGAAATCCAACAAGGGTAGACCCTCCATTCCCTCATGGGGGTGCACACCCACAACGATCCAAGCTCGACGAGTGCCTCTCCATGCTGAGGCATGATAGTCACCAAGCAGTTGTGATGTGTGGAGTCAATGATCGAATCGAGCAACTCGTAGGGCCACTTCATTGCTACTGCATCATCCTCTATACCTATTAAAAACATTCGGATGTTAGATAAAAAGTAATGGATGACAATGTAAATATACAAGTACTGTAAATAACACGATGTAAATCTAAAAGTAAAAGAACTCAAGGTTTACACACAAGTAAACAAATATAGTACATATGTATGTTACATGTAAAGCATAGATCATGAAACAACTGCAAGCATGACAGGTACCACATAGCTCTTACAAAACAATGAGAGGCAGCACTAACCCGACATAGTTGAAAGGGCACTAACTACCCCATGGCTTTCTTGTCCTCCTTCTTGCTGGCCCCTCTAGTAAGGGAAATATTTGAGCGTATGCCTGGTATCCTTGCAATGGAACATTTCTCCAAATGACGCCCCACTTCTAATTTTTTCCATATTGTTCCTGATACATTGGGTTTGCTGACGGCCACCTCACTTGAGTCTGTCAAGGTCAGGAACCTACTTCTTCTGCTTCTAGATGGGATTATCGGTGAATGATCCAACCACATCAAAGCCATATAGTTCTCCTCTTTAGGTTGCCATCACTGCTTCCTTCATAAAATATTTCAACAATAATGTGCCAAAATCCTGTGCCACTGTTGAACAAGCAACCATCACATGAGCGCATGGCCTACGTAAGAGACGAGGGTTGTTGGGTGTGTAGGAACAATTGTGCATCTAAAGTGTGCACTCATGAACAATTTTCTCATGATTCATCCCACGATGACATTTCTCCCTACAAAATAACTCAAAACTAAGCTCCTTGTAGCCCCATTTCAATGCTCTATGTATTTCCCCCTACTTGCTCTTCTCTTCTATGTACTTCATGATCATACTCGAGTACTTTATCTGCATATCACTCATGGAGATCAACACCACCAAAGGAGGGCCTGAAGCTCCTCATGACCTAGTTGTACACCTTGCCTAGGTTAATGGTCATAACTTCATACTTTACACCATCAGTGTCATAAAGCAATGCCTACTTCTCCTTAGGTTCATGCTAAATCCACTCTGAGAAGCATTTTGCCTGCCTTGCATTCCTCCTGACCAATTCTAGAGGATCTATAGCTGTATTGTTGAGAGCAACAATGATATGACCTATGTAGTTTCAATCTTTTGATGAGATGGATAACTCTTGATTTGTGGAAATGACCCTCACTATCCATACTACCGACTGAAACACGATCGACGCCAAGTAATCACTAAACCAAACTCTGAGATGTTATCAACTATTCAAAACTTGATTGACTTAATCACGAAGATCAATTTCTGCAAGCCACCGAAAAACAAGGAAGAACAAAGCAAAAGCAATATGAAATTGTGAATATGGATTAAGGATAGAAGTTGAGGTTTCAATAGTGATCTTTACAGTTGGCCTAGCCGACTCAAGCAAAGATCACAAAAGTTTCACGTGGAAAACTAATCTAACAAAAACCCAACTTCTGTCCTTAATCCATATTCGTAATTGCATATTTATTTCACTTTGGTCTTGCTTATTTTTCTGTTGCTTGCAATAATTGATCTTCATGATCAAGTCAATTAGGTTTTGGCATGGTTGATAACAACTTAGAGTTTGTTTTAGTGATTGCTTGGTGTCGATTGTGTTTTGGTCAGTAGCATGGATCATGAGGGCCGTCTCCACAAATCGAGAGTTATCTATCTCACCGAAAGATCAGGACTACATAGGTCATATCAAACGAGGAGCTATTACATGCCTGTGGTGGGTTTGTTCGTAGCCTCTCTTATGTGTTTCATTGTGAGTTCATCTGTTTTCTTCTATAGTGCATCAAACTTTTTCTGTTTATTCTGATCATAAAGCCTCTTGAAAAGCTTCATCAGGTCATTGTTCCCAAATTTCTTGTAGAAATTAGCACCTATGTGCATCTTGTACCACATGCTGTACAAATGAGGCTATGAATAGCACTCATCTTCTCCTTGTTTATACACAATCACATTTAATAATGTAACATGTTGATCATGTATGATGCAAACTTGAGGCTGGTTACCCATAACACCAATTTCACATTCCTTAGAAACCACAACCAACTGTTAGAGTTCTCAACCTCCACAAATACAAGTGCGACACGAAGAACCTAGTTGTTGCCATCCATTGCGATTGCAATCAATATCTAGCCCTTGTACTTCCCAGATAGGAATGTGATATCCACGTAAAGCAACGGATGACAATATCTAAATGCATTAATGCATGCACCAAAAATAAAGAATGCTTACTGAAGTACCAGCTTCCCAGAGAACTACTTTGATACTTTTTCCAAAATATCGGCACAGGTCCCACGATTACTTTGTAGTATGACAGCAAGCATACAGGGTAGATTGTGGTGTCTTCAAACATTTTAAACCTTGCATCCAGTGTCTTCTGCTTAGACCTCCAAGCCTTAGCATAGATTATTGTGTACTATAACCTCTCCTCTATTGCAAGAATAATAGAACGCGGCTCAAAATCCAAGTTGCCCACAATCTTTCCGTATATGGCATTTGTGTAACATCCCAAATTAGTGCTTTTATTCAATTTATCGAGTTAATTGAATTTTTGGAATTTTCTAAAATTTATTTGGATTTAATTTGAATTAAGTCCTTTATTGAATTATTTAAATATTTAAAAGTTTTGAAAAATTTTATTAGAAATATTTTATTTGAGTCCAAATTGTCTCAAAGTATTTTCCAATTTTTTTTGGAATTTTTGTGAACATTTTACTATTTTTCTCGATTTAAATGAATTTCTAGGAATTATTTTAAGTAATAAAATGAAAAAGGAATTTTAGAAAACCCTAACGGGTCCAGTCGTGCGGATCGGACCCGTTAACCCATGCACCCGACCCATTACCGCGCCGAACCTAACCAGCACCGAAACCTAACCCTAGGATCGCGACCGTTGGATCACGATCTCGCCGCTTGTGCGTGTGCGCACGATCATCGGATCGGCTCCGCATAGAGGGCCACGATTGTGCCACTTAGCCTCTTCGTGTTGCGGCCGGACTCCACCGTCCGAACTGTTTGCGCCGCGAAATCCGCGCCGAACCCGGACGTCGAGACCGGTATTTAATGACCGAGACCCCGTGTGAGGATCTCCGTTTCCCGCCGCATCCTTTGCCCTAATCCACGCGCACTAGGGTGCCTCGTGTTGCCCTAGATTGCTCGCCATAGTTCATTAGGGTTTGCTTCGGGTTTTGGTGAGTTTCCGCCACCGTCCGGCGTTGACTGCCGTTTTCAAGGGCAGATCCACGCGTCCTGTGGTGAGGCGCACCTGCGAGGACCTTTCACTCCGTCGGAGATCGCCCATAGTGCCGTCCTGTGTGTCATCGTCCCCAACTCCAGCGTCCCTAGCCCCGCCACGCCATCACCGGATTTGCGAACTCCCTCAGCCATTGGATCATCATCTCACGACCCTGGTGAGTCCACGTAGCGTGTCTCTCTGTTTCGGCCAGATTAGATCTCAGCCGTTAGATCTAGATCGTACAGTTCATATTAGATCCCGTGTTACCGTTTAGATCTATTAGCAGCCGTTAGATCTAGATCCCACGGTCGAGATTTAGCCACGTCGATTCGTACCGCACTGTGCTAGATTGGATTGTGACCGTTAGATCTAGATCGAACGGTTGGTTTCGGTTCACGTGTTAGCACTAGAGTTGATCCCAGTCATCCGATCTGCAGTGTACGACCTAGATAGTGCCACGTGGCAAGCACCGGTTCATGCCACTTCGTCCCCACATTGCGTCAAATCCGATCGGATCTCAGCCGTCCGATCCAAATCGAACGACCCAGATCAAACTGCGTAGATCCACTGTGGTGGGATTAGATCTAATCGTGACCGTTGGATTTCAAACGGCCCAGATCGTGCCACATCGCACGAAGACGAAGCGGCGTGGGTCAGCTCAGTCATCGCTGACGTCACGCGTGACGTCAGCAATGGCCCCGCTTGTCAGCGTCTGCGCCCGCACGCGTGTGACGTCATCCGTGACGTCATGATGCTGTCACGGTGGGACCCGCGTGCTAGCCGTCCTAGCCGAGCTGTGCTGACATCAGCGATGAAGTCATCCAGTGGGTCCCACATGTCAGCGACACGTGCACCCGTTGACCGGGTCCACGGTGGACCGAGCCCGAGTCCATGGACCGGCTGACGCAAGCATGACGCAATAAATCGATTTTTCTTTAGAAAAATAATTCGGCCAAAATCCAAAATGCGCGCAGACGTCATGCTGACGTCATATTTCCGGGTTTTTCAATAGAAAAATAAATGAATTAATTCGGTTTATTCTTTTTAATTGATTTTCAAACTTCAAACGGCTACAACTTTTGCATTTTAACTCCGATTGAGGTGATTCCAGTTTCTAAATTTTTATAAAATTGAGATCTATTTAATGAAAAATTTTATTTAATTTTTGGACATGAGTTTTTCTCTGTTTTTATTTATTTATTGTTTATTTATCCGATACGCGTAGACGTTGAACTGCCCGAAAGCTTCGAAGGAGAGGTTTTGACCCAAGAGCAAGTGCAAGAGCAGGATCAGGACCTTTTCCAAGGTAAGTTATGCTTTGACCATATTGATCTCACTTTTGAAACTATGTTTATTTAAAGCATTGCATGCTAATTTAATTAGACATGCTTTCAATTAATTTGGAAAATTAGATAAATGACCTACTTGTTGTATGCCACGTTGTCTATAATAATTGTATGCCATGAATCATTTGTCACCCTAGAACATGGAATATTAGTTGGACATTATTTAATTCGCCAACATGGGTTACATAGATCGTATGTAGTATGCTTAGCCATGCAACGTGTCAATGACATCATTTTGGAATGTTAAATGATAACCTTGACTTAATGAGAGATGGGACATGCTTTTGGAATTGCGACATGTGTTATTGATGTGGTGATGGCACATGGTGCATGGTAATCAATCGGGGTGATAAAATGATTTAGACTGGGGCAAGTGGCAAGACTGTTTCTGGTGGGCCAGAAGTGGCACCTGGGAGGTTGTATTTGTTTTTTGCTGACTTGAACATTGTGAATCTATTTGGGTAGTCTTTCCCTGGTCACTTAAGGACTTAACCTTGCAAGAATTTGAACTGAGTCCAACATACAGCCACAAGTCTGGAATGGGACAGACCTGGCAACATAAACTGTGATATCTAGATACAAGTATCTCATGGTGGCGTGAGCCCCGGGTTAACGAGTGGACTCACAGGCGCAAGAAGGAGGCCCTGAGTGTGGTAACCAGTCCATTCAGTGTTGAAACTTTAGTGGGCAGTACCGGGTCTAGAAGTAGCTTTGAAAGGCTTTGTTACGGTCACTCACCTTTGTGGTGTTTGATTGTATCTTGTGGGTAAAGTGTATAACCTCTTCAGAGTGTACAACCTATTCGAATAGCCGAGTCCATGGTATTGGATATTGCTCAGTGATTACAGTCATGGGTTAGACTTTTGTGAAAATGAACATGGTTTGTGGATACTTCGTGTTGGAAATGATGAACCTGTTTAGGTTGATAAATGCTTTACTTGAGAAATTGTTTACAAAGTTATTATTGCTATTACTATTTTACTGCTTTCCAATCTGTTACTGTTAATTATGAATGTTGCTTATTGCAAAAGAACCCCTTAGCCTATTATTGGAATAAGCTATGCATGTAGCTATTAGACTGCATTTCTGTGTATGACTTGCTGAGTGCTTTTAAGTACTTACCCTTGCCACAATACAAACATCAGTTGAAGAAGAATCGACGCCAGCATTGGAGGAGTTCCAGGAGGAGCCGATGAACTAGGGGCGAGTCCAGTCAGTTGCCTGTGGCATGTTGGTTAGCACCACACATTTTCTTTATTTTCAGCTGCAACTTTTATTTGAGTAAGACTTAAGCCCTGCGAGGCATACTTTTGTAACTTGACCATAAGGTTGAGCAACCGGTTATATTTCCCTTTCAATAAAGTACTTTACTATTTCGTTGAGTATGATTGTGGTATTTACCAATGTTGAGACTGTGTGCACTAGCGTGATCCTGGACTAGTGCTGAATACACAGAGGGTCCGGATTTGCATATTCGGGTCCTGACAATTTGCAACAAAGATTGAAGACAAGTTTCTAAAGGATTGCATGGACTATGTCACCACGCATGTTTGTGGAACAACTATGAGCATTTCCAATGGGTGTCCCACTTAGGTTGGTATACATGGACTCGCTATGGGCATCTCTCTATCTCACATTTCACATCATACACATAGGGGTTGTTCTTTACTACCTTGAATGTCCTCCTCAATTACACTGGCTAGAATTTGACTACTTCCTACACCTCCTCTTTACTAGTGTACAACACTCCTCACCTAACCTCATTATGCTCATATTCCCATGCCATCTGATGACCTTCCTTAACTACTAGTTATATGACCTTCGCTAACTACTAGTTTGTCAAACTAGTATGTGTTCCACTCATATGGAACGGCCTGATCACATCCTCCTTACTCATCATCAGAACCTTCATCATCTGACAATACCTTGTAATCATGGTCTTTGAGCTCTATTTGTTCCACCAAGACTTCGATCGGTTCACCTTCTTCTGCAATGCCCATGGGTTACTGCATCTCTGCCATGGGAAGGTCAACAATCACAGCTTCAACTGAGTCATTACCGTCTCCCCATTCTTGGTTTAGGAAGTATGGCTCAATGTGGCTTTATTTTCCAACTTTGTCAGCATCATTACTGATGGCATCTTTGTCAGGGCCGAATGTGAAAATCTGGACCCTCTGTATATTCAACACTAATCCAGGATCATGCTAGCGCACACAGCCTCAACATAAATGAAACATCACAATCATACACAAGAGAAATAATATAAAGTACTTTATCTATTAATATAACCTGTTTGAATGACCTTATTGTCAACTTATAATAATATACCACACAGGGCATGGACTAAGAAATAAATAAATCTGCAGTGAAAAAGAAGACTCGTAGCAACCCATGAATCTGCCACAGGAAATTGACAAGGTTCGCACCCTAATTAACCGTCTCCTCCTGGAACTCCTCCTCAAGAGCTAGTGTAGACTCATCCTCAACTAGTGAGTTGAGTGTTGCAAGGGGGTGAGTACATAAAGCACTCCACAAGTTGTGCACAGAATGCAAGTCTATTATACTACATGCATGGCTTATTCCAAGTGAATGGTTAACATGGTCATTTTGCATAAAGCAACATTTCCAAAAGGTTAACATAAGTATATTGAAATGATTGTAAAACAATTATCATTACTAAGTAACTTTCTCATTTATTTTCCCAAGGTACATTGGCACATAGTCTAAAACAAATTCATCATTTCTAATGGCACACAGCTTCTATTCCCAAGTTTTATTTTTCAAGATCTAACCCTTGGACTGTAATTCTTGAGCATTGTTCAATACCACAGACATGGCTATTCGAATAGGTTTGACATACTCTATAGAGGTTATACACTTTAACCATAAGATATGATTAAACTATATTGCCATGCATTATCTCATACCCATCGACGTGTGGCTAGTAAATTATAATAAAACCTTTCAGAAACTTCTACCCTAACACATGAAACTCCCGGTAATGCCATACACTATCCCTTCCCTCACACAGAGCCAAAGTATAAGACCGACACACTGTTGGACCGATGTGAGACTACATCATACCACATCCTCCCCCATAACCACACCCCATATGATTATCAACCTCAGGTATCACATGCTAAGACATATGTAACTTACTTAGTTAGGTCCGTCCCATTCCATACATGTGGTTGTACGTTTGGCCCAATTCAAAGGCTTGCGAGGTTAATTCCTTAATTGACCAAGGCAAGACTACCAGTCACTCAGTTGGTACACAACCCTCACTTACACTCATCAGCCCATTGCCATTAAGGTCCACCTTGGCACAAAACCTCTTGCCACTTGCCTTTGTCTAAATCATTTCTCACCCCAGCTGATTATTGTGCAACACATGCCATCAACAAGTCAACATCCTTGTAGGACAACACATGTATCTACATTTCAACATCATCGTGTGGCAACACATGGCACACCATTTTAGAAACACATTTCATATTCTATTAATCACATTAACTTTGCATTTCCAAAATGATATTAATGACCCGTTGCATGTCTAAGCACACTAACATGTTCTAGTAACCCATGTTGGCAATTAATAACATCCAACTAACATTAAATCTTCTTAGGGTGATAAATGAACTTGGCATACAAATGACAAGGTAAATATACTGCAATTAGGTTGAATAACTAAACCCAAATTAATTGAAATCATTTTAATTTGAATTAATATGCAATAGTTTAAAACAATATAATTATTAAAAACATGGGATCAATATAGCTAAAGCACAACTTGCCTTGGAAGAGTTCTTTCTCCTGCTCTGAACTTTGTTCTTGAAGTAGCACCTCACCCTCAAATTTCTCGGGCACTTCAATGTTTATGCGTAACGAACAAATAAATAATAAATATTAAAAATACAAATAAAAGAAGACTCCAAAATTTAAATAAAATTTATATTAAATAGACATTAATTTTACAAATTTTTAGGCACTGGAATCACCTCAATCGAAGTTCGTATGAGGGAGAATAAGCTCTCTAAAGTTTAAAATAAAATAAAAAGAATAAAACCTAATTAATTAAATTATTTTTATATTGGAAATAGGAATCATGACATCACTGTGATGTCAGCACTGAATAAGATTTTGGTTAAGTATTTTTCCTCAGGAAATTCTAATTATGACATCATGGTGACGTCAGCAAACACGTGGACCAATCACATGCTGACATGTGTCACGGCTATTTTGAATTTCAGCCGAAATAATTTTTACTGAAAATCCTAGTTGATGACATCATTGTTGATGTCATAAATCTAATAAAAAAATAAAATATATCTAGAAAATATCCATAACACTGACATGTGGGCCCACAATTTATGGACCGGGTCCACGAACCTACCCAAGCCCACGTGGTCTCGGTCCACGAAACATGGCCACTGACACGTGGGACCAGTCAATGTGACATCATTGTTGACACACAGATGAGGTCAGCAGCGACTCTGGTGCAGCGACGTCTCTGCTTCCGCACGTGACACGTAGTTGGTGTGGTGCACGGCTAGATCTCGCCTATGCAATTCAAATCCAACGGCCGAGATTGCACAGCTCAGCAGTGATGGCGAGGACACGCAACAAACTAACACCACATCCATGTGGCACAATCCTACATGCACAATCTAAATCTAACAGTCACAATTGATAGCAAAAAATGATGACGAGGCGCTCCAGGTGTGACACCACGGAGTGTCGTAACCTTATTTATGTGAATGATGCGGTCAAAAACATTATGAAATATGAAATTTAGGTTAAAACCATAAGGTATGGAGGTTATTAGCGTTTCCGGGAGTTTGGGCCTTTCCGGGGAGTTTTGGGCCTAAGAGAAGGGGTCGTGGGCTTTGGTGGGATGGAGTTTGAGTCCAATTGGGAGTAGGAGTCCTGGTTGGGGGCCTTCCCCTGCCTCTTTTGCGCCCCCACCCCTGCCCCTTGCGCCCCCAAGTGCCCTAGCCGCCTCCCACACCTCCCCACCTCCTCCTTGGGCGCCTCCACCTCCCCCAAGCCTCTCCCCTTGCGCCACCACCCTCTCCACCACCTCTCCACCTCCCTTGCTGCACCTAGGTGAGTTCTTTACCTCACCACCTCGAAGATCCATCCATTGTAGCGCTCCGTGACGAGGAGATCCGGTGGATTTGGAGCGACGAAGGAGATCGCGCGAACCGGGAGGAGATCTATTGGGTTTTCGTGCGTCGGGCGAAGGTATGGCCATGGGACTCCTTGGGTTTGGACTAGGTACTGTTATTAGGGTCATTATCATGTTTTTAGATCAATTGGTGGTGCTGGAATTGAGTAGATTAGATGAAATCTAGAAGTTGCCACGTTCTCTGTTTCGGGCAGCATGAGCAGTCGACCTAGGGTTTGGGTTTTCGTCAATTTAGAGTAGGAATTTGGTCATACGGCTGTTGAAGAAGTTGTAGGTAATTTCAATATCTTTCCGTGGGTATAAAGAACGTCCAATTCCGCCCAGCCGTTTGAAAGTTATGGCTATTTTACCGAGCGTGTTAAAATCTGTGACGTGATTGGAACAGATCACGGTATTTTGTAGATTAAACAACTTTAGAGTCCGAATCAGCTTTTCCATATACTTAGAAAAAGTTAGAAAATTTCCTAAGCTACGCGAGGATGTACTCGTTTAATTGATTCGAAGTCCTAGAACCCGAGTTATGCCTTTTGGAAGGCTGCTATCCCGACGGGACAAAACCTCTATTTTTGGGTTTTGCGAGTAGTTGGCAATGTCGGGGTAGATGAGGGTTTGCGTACTGTTTTGTGGACATGATTGTGAGTGTGTGGTACCTATGTGCAGGTGGTGTGCCCCCGGGAGTGCCTTCTACTTCTCGCCAATCCGTTGCCCGTGGTTGAGGCAAGTGTATTGGAATGGGTAGCGGGTTGTAGTTGCTAGATTGATTGAGATTGAATTTGAATACATGATATGCTCACATGCCATGCCTTAATGATTGCCAATGATATGATGAATATGTTTATTATGTTATAATGCCATGGGATAGTGTACAAGTTATTTATGATGTTGGCATATTTGCATACATGGCATGTTACATGGCCCGGGTGTTGAGAAAGTCATAACTAGTCCGAGGAAGGTCGGTGAGAAAGTTATGACTATTCCGGATAGCCAATGAGTAAGTCCTACATCGTGATTCCATTCACCGCGGTGAACGGAAGCGAGGAGTAGGCACCCTCTATCTTCGGGATGGAAGGGGGTAGAGGGTGCACACCGACGGGTGTGTACTCAACCATACAGGTATGAGTTTCCAAGGAGACATGAGCATAGCATTGCATTGCATACATAATGATGATGATAATGATATGTGATCATGAATGAGATGATTTACATGATGTGAGTTATTATAGCCATGTAATTGTTCTTTTGTACCATTGCAATATGTTTGCTGAGTTTTGAACTCACGCTTGTGTTTTCTTGTTGTTTTTAGGTACCATGAGACCGGCATGTGGGGAAGGGAAATAGTCACACTTCTTCACGTAGTTTCACTCATTCGTCTCACAAGTCTTTCCGCTGGGTTTCGATAATAAATTAAGTGTGATGTGTATTGTTTTATGGTTTAGCCTTGCGTTATAAGAGTCTTATTGTTCGTTTGGCGCATGGAGACATTGAATGCTTGGAATTAGACTTATATTGTTGTTAAGTCTTTAATTATTGCTATTTTAGTTGTCTCTCATATTGCCTTATATTGCTATGCTGTTGTTGCTCCTTCAAATCATGTGAAAACAAAGGAGATGCTGCCGAAATCTCGGTTTTTAGCATTTACTCCTTTGCTGTAATTTATCTTAATTCATGGTATTTAGATGTTGTTTAGCTTATGTTTGGTAGCATTCGGGCATATTAAATGTCGGGGTGTTACAGTTGGTATTAGAGCGGGCTGTAGGTCCCTGGAATGTGTATTTTTAGTGTCATGCTATAGGGTACAAGTAAAATGTGATGTGGAATAACTTAGAAACATGGCTTAGGTTTTAACTAAAATTTTGTCATAGGATAGCAACATTAAAACTTGCAAAAGTGGTATAACTAATCTAAAATTTGACACACATGGATGCACAGTAGGAAAAGGGTATGGGTATCGTTGCTTACGCTTAAATATTGTATTTAAGCTTTGATGTTGAATGCTAAAGTTGGTAATGTATGTTGCCATGTTGTTGAGAGATTTGATTGTATTGTTCTTGGTATTGTGATAAAGTGGGGTTGTGGTGCCGAAGGGTTTCGGTCACCTGTTTGTTTATAGTAAAGTTGTGGTTTGACGGTATGGCCGATTAAAGCCATCACCGAAGAACTATTAACCCTTGTGGGGAAAGAATGCTAACCTTTTCTGTTGCAGTTTGGGTAGTTGATTGGAGTCAAAAAGAAGAGTTAGTGGTGGATTCCTTCAGATGTTCTTTACCGTCCCGACGGTCGGTTTGGTTGGTTTTCTTGGTTTTAGTTGATTGAAACCAAAAGGAAAGTATTTGGGTATTGGATTCTCACGGATTGTTCTTTTGGCGGTTTGTGGTTTTGTCTTCTTTGGGTGAAGACAAAGAATAAAATTTTGTGTTGCGCGTCGTTGGTCGTAATCTTTGCTTTGACACCCGATTTTGTTGGTTATTATGGACTGTCTTGGGGAGGAAACTTATGTGGTTGTTGTCCTCCCTATCTGAGAAAAGTGTTGCAGTTTCCCCTTGTGCCGACCTTAGGTTGGGTGGAGCTAAGTTTTGAATCTTTATCGGAAAAGGTTTGGTTGAACATTTGGTTTTCCCTAGTGCATCCTTCTTCCTTCTTGGAAGTATAGATCTTGAGATTTCTTGAAGAGTTTTGTGGGTAACTTTGGGAATTTGAGAGTAGAGCTCTCCTGCATTTCTGTTGGAGTTTTGTTTTTCTTCCTTGCCTGGAAAAGGAGAAATTGTCTATCGGTGTTCGTTCGGGTGAGCTCTATCTTAAAGCAAATTAGAGCTCTGTAGTGTTAAAGAATTTTTGGAAAGGCCTATTCATCCCCCTCTAGGCTCATCCTCGATCTTACACGGTGCTCCGGTGAGCTTCTTGCCTCGACCTTGACCAGATCTGGTGCGGTGCGACAAGACGTCCTCAGATCTGAGCACAGACGCGATGGAGGAAGCTCAATGGTGGCAAAAACTGATGAAGACCATAGCGGCAGCGTCGAATCTATAGCGAGCAATTCCCGATCAACGACGGTGGCTCAGGCTCGATGGGTTAGGGCAAAAGAGAGGGCGAAACATGGGCTCTTTAATGCGCGTTGCGGTGGCCTTTAGTAGCCCTCGACGATCGTGTCCATTGCGAGATACGTGACTCGCGTAACGGCCACGGTGCAGTCCATTGAGGTCACAACAAGCGACGTGGCAGCAATCCAGCCGTACACATGGCAAGATCCAGCGGGTGGTAATGCGCGGCTACGCGGAGACATCCCCACTGTCCGATTAAAATCTAACAGCGTGGATGTAGGGTTAGGGTTTCATGAAGGTTGGGCTGGCTATGGCAGCAGATTTGGGCTTGGCCCGATTAGGGTTTCAGCCCTATTAGGTTTCAACTATTCACTTATTTTCCTTTTTAAATTAATTCTAGAAAATAAATTAAGCCAAAATAAATAGTAAAATATTAGAAAAATTCCAAAAATATTTTGGAAAATATTTTGAGACATTTGGAACTCAAATAAAATATTTTCAATAATACTTTATTTAAAAATTTCAAGTTATTTAATGCTTTTAACAAAAAAAAGGCTTAATTCAAATAATTTCAATAAATTCTAGAAAATTATCAAAAATTCAAAAGGCACAATAAATTCAATAAATGCAAAAATTGGGATGTTGCAATCTTCTTGCATCACATGAGCAAGAGAGACTTTCTCGAATGCTTGGGCAAGTAAAACTAGCGGCTATCCTCGCTCCTTTGCCAATCTCATGTATGACCTCCACAAGTTTGGTCCCTTCAATCATAGTAACTCTTACTACGTGTGTTGTTGTGCATGGATAGCAAAACCGTGCAACTTCAGATTATGCAATGCACGGTCCATGTGGAACCCCTTCTCCACAGTATATTTTAAAAGCTACTCGCTCATCCATAATTGTCGATGATTTTGACAAATAATATGATATTAATGACAACTGCTCATTCAATTAAATAACATGAAATAAGCCTAATAACAAATGTGTTACTCAGATTTAAACTTGCATAAGAGATGATTTTCCTAATGTGCAATACCCTAAAGAAAGGCAAAAAATGTCAATGATTTTGACAAATAACGTGATATTAATGACAGTTGCTTATTCGATTAAATAACACGAAATAGACCAAATAACAAATCTGCTACTCAGATTTAAACTTGCATAAGAGGGGATTGTCATAATGTGCAACATCGTAAAGAAGGCAAAAAAAATCATACATGTTCAATACTGTAAGTACAACCTCCATTAGGTTGATCCATTAAGTTGGTTTTGGTGATTAATGACAAATCCTAATATGAGACTAATGTTTAGGTAATTACTATTTTCGTCTCATCAAGGATGATTGGTGATCATTGATAAATCTAATTTTTAATGAGACTAACATATTTATTGAGCTTATGTTTAGTAGCCTCACATTTGGATGGAAAATAGAAAACCCAAGGTATGCATTGTATCAATGTTCGTTATTTTATTGCATACTTAGGATTTAAGTTGAAGTATGAATTTATCCACTGCTTTAACCAAAAACTGTGTATCATGTTTCCCAATCCATATATTACATGGATGCACACATTTAGGAGGAGTTCACACTCTAACTTAATGTTTCATTGCATTGATCTATATCTCATTACCACATATAAAGGATCAAGACATTGAAATTAAATATTTGAGTATATATTTAACACACCTAGTTGTAGTATACTTATGGTATCATAGGATAAGCTCCAAATCAATAAAATTGAATATGTGCATTTTGGTTCAAAGTCAACTATATGTATGCACACATACTTGTGGAGTTTATTCTATAGTTGATGGTTTAGAGTAATGATCATTTCCATACATTCCACATATTATGGATCATTACTTTCCATCAACATGAGTATATGAAAACTCGTGTAGTTGTTATATACTCATATCAATTTAAATGAACATTTAGATTGAGGTCGTTTATCTCTTAATCATCAAAGAATGCTCATCATGTGTTGGATGGTGTTCTTGTGATCGATTAAGGATAATCGATAGTTCTTGAGTATAACGAAGCATTAGTTGCATCAATATATTTAAGACACAAATATTATTCATTAAATTGATTTAGGTTGTGCTCAATCATCATGGAGGCATTCATTATGTGTTAATCGAGTGCAAGGGAGACAACCATGCATCTTGGACTAACTATTTTCATAAGTGATGATTGAGCCAGGTTAGGTCCAATGATGGTTAAGATGAAGAAACAGAAAAAGGACGGCATCATGAAGTGATGAACGTCAAGAGGAGATTCCGATAAGAAGAAAAGAAAAGAAGGTTCATCAAGAGGAGATGAACAAGATGTTGTGAAAGCTGGGTGTTGATCCCGGTAAAAGAGAAGTAGAGCTGGGTGACGATCTTGAAGAGAAGATGATCGTAAATCATGAGAACTTCAAGAGAGAACAAAGTGACAATCCCGGGGAAATGAGGTATGATTGAAGATCATAAAGACCCCAAAGGGGATTGATCGCGTGCGGCGTCAAAGGTAACTAGATAGAGTGTCTAGTTATAGGCGTACCGTACTATTAAAAGGATGCAATGTGGATGATTTAGAAGTGTCTCTGTGCTCAAGTGTTATCTATCCTTAAATAGATAAGAGACACAATACACATCACGTACACTGGAAAGGTCTGTCTTTCTGTTTGGATCGGATGTTCTGATCCATCGGTAAGTCCTGTAGTTTGTTGAGGAGAGTCTAGGACCTCTCTGTGTTGATCGGAAGTTCCGATCAGGGGATCGTAAGGTCCGATCCCTCAAAAAGTCCGAGGGTAAGTTGTCTAAGTCTCAGGTGCTCCTCTGTGAGGATCGGAAGTTCCGATCGGTGTGATCGGATAGTCCGATCAAGACTTAGAAACTTTTCGAGCTGATTCTAGTAAGAGTGCCTCTCTGTGAGGATCGGATGTTCCGATCTTTGGATCGGATGTTCCGATGAGGACTTGGATGATTCTCCTAGAGTTCTCTGTTTTGGGTACTCTCTGGGCAGATCAGAAGTTTCGATGTTGGATCGGAAGTTTCGATCTAGACTTAGAAACTTTTTGAAAAGTTTCTGCAAAGGTGCCTCTCTGCCCAGATCGGAAGTTCAGATGCAAGTTCCGATGCAAGTTCTGATACATCGGAAGTTCCGATCTTAGTTCCGATGTGTATATTGGATTGAGTTTGTTCTGGAGTTTTTGCCTGATCGGAAGTTCCGATGTTGGGATCGGAAGTTCCGATGTGTGTAAAACGGCTAGTTTTCTTACTCCAACGGCTAGTTTGTGGGTGTGGGGTATAAATACCCCCCTTGGCAGGTTGGGAGAAGTGGTTGAGGATGTTGTTGAAGGGCTAAACAAGAGGTTGAGCTAGTGGAGTAGAGAGAATACCTTGTGATGTATTTGTTGCTCCTTGGTCATCTCATTAGCTAGAGAGAGCTCTAATCACAAGTGTTGTGATTAGGAGTTGATTGAGTGTTCATCTTGTCTCCCTCCCTTTTGATCTTTGTGATCCCGTTCTTGAGAGAGGTGTGGGAAGTGAGATTGAGTGCTAAGAGTGTTAGATTGAGATATATCTTGAGCACTAGAGTTCATGTCCTAGATCATCCATTCGTTGGATTCGTTACTCTTGGAGTTTGAAGACTCCTAGACTGCTAGGCGTCGCTCACGAGCAACCAAAGTGTGTGGTGCACCGTGAGAAGTTTGTTGAAGGTCCGATTTCGCCTTCGAAAGGGAAGAAATCAAGAAGTGAAGCCACATCTCAAGTGTGACCGAGATTAGTGAGGAATAGGGTTGGAAAAGACCCGGCTCAAGTGTGACCGAGCCTCCTCAACGAAGACGTAGGAACCTCCTTGGAGGAAGTCCGAACTTCGGTAAACAAATCATCGTGTCAATTCTTTACATGTGCTTATTGCTTTACTTTGCTATCTTGTATTGAATTGATCTATCTAGGGTTGATTATTTCTCTAGCTAGCTTTACTACTTGTTGCTAATATTTGCCTGTGCTAGTTTCGAGTAGAAATCATTTTGTGTATTGGCGTAATTAGTTTTGCAATTCACTAGACTCTGTTCTAATCGGATATTCCGACCTCGTATTGGATATTCCGATTAGACACCGGAACCTCCGACTCCATCCTCGATCCTTTCAAATACAAATCACAATTACCATACATGCTTCCTGTACATATTCCACATTGATAATAATGGAGCCTACACAAACTGATGCTACTATGTACTAGAGAAATAAATCAAACCACGAAAAAAATACATTCTCTATGTTGCAAATAGAACTAACTAGCAAATCTAGTGTTCTAAAATTAATCGGTGCACTACAACTAAGTACTACGAGAAAGTAATGGATCTACAACAAACTTCTCTAAATACTTACATATCAAAAATAAAACTATCTACATAATACCCAATACAACTACGAATTTAATTGTTTTATTTGCTAATCTACCATGGTTTCAAAATAAAATATATAAATAAGCACAAAATTCACCCCTAAAATGGAAAGATCCAATCTTCTCCTCCTCATCCCCTTTCCTCTACTCCATTCTCCCCTTCTCTTCCTCTACTCATGTAATTTTCTTTCTATTTTGGCCGAATGGTTTCCAGGCTGACCGCTTAGTCGGGTTGAAAAAGCCTTGGATTTTGTCACCATCTAAAATAGAGACACAGGGTATGAGTGTCTCTATCACCATTTCAAATAGTGACTAGGTCACTCTGGTTGTCGCTAAATCAAACGATGATAAAATACCATGGCAAGTCGACGTGGCAGTTTGTCATCCACTCATTTGACAATAGACTCTCTATCAGTATTTGAAATGGCGAGATGGGCACTGTCGTCAATTCAAATGGCAAAAGAGGTGTATTTGTGTAATTTGTTTGGCCTATTATTTATATAACATTATTTAAAAATTGTATTGTTTTAAAAACAAACGAGTAAATTGCACAAAATTACAAGTTTTATGTGCAAAATATCAGAAAACTATAGATTTTTGGATCCTATTTCACAAAACTACAGATTTTGGTAGAACTTGTGTCACTCACACGTGAGGATACCATATGGACCCACACTATCAGACCAATTACAAGAAATAATTAAGTCTATAACATGTAGATGTATGATACAAGTTCACTTTAAATATGAAATAGAAGTTAAAAACTGTATTTTTCTGATAATTCGTAAAAAAATATTCTGGTGAAATTTACTTGAAATAATTAAACAATTTATCATCCAACTGGCACGTCCCTCTCTCTCTCCACCCTTCCTCTTTACTCACTCCACCATCGCACTGGCTCCCAACTTGAGGTGGGTGTCGTGCCGTGCCAGGCAGGCCCGACAAGGGCCCATCGTGCTTCGTGCCTGAACAGTACCGGGCCGCGACGGCCCGTCATGACCACAATGCCATGCCATGCCGGCCCGGCTCGCCTTCGGCGAGCCCAGGCAGCGTCCATTTGTGTTTCGTGCCTGCTTCGTGTCGTGTCGTGCTGGCCCGAGCCCGACCCATTTGCACTATTGTAATGAGAGAAAAGGAGCAAAAAAATGCACGCTCTCTCTCGCCCGATCGATCTCTCTCTCAATCCTTCTTGCTCTCTCCCTCTCTCACCCAATTAGTTTATCAATCTTTCAGTTTCTCTCATCCGATTAATCTCTCTTAGTCTCTCTATCTCAATCTTTCTCGCTTGCACTCTCTCTCTCTCTCTCTCTCTCTCTCTCTCTCTCTCTCTCTCTCGCACGCGCGATCACACACACTCTCTCAATCTCTCTCGCTTTCTCGATGATTAGTCTCTCTCTCAATCTCTCAGTCTCTCTATGTCAATCTTTGTCGTCCTCTCTCTCTACCGATCACACTCTCTCTCTCAATCTCTCTCGCTCTGTTTCTCGCCTGGGCACTCTCTCTATCAATTTCTCAACCTCTATTGCTCGATGGGAATCTCTTCATTTCTTTTCTCTAAAGGTATATATGATGAACTTTTCTTAATGTTGGCATTCATCAGCATTATTGAAATGATGTTTTACTTTGATAATTAATTTATATATTTCAATCTCTCTTAGCTCTCTCTCCCCTCTTACCCGTCTCTTTCAATCTCTCTCAGCTCTCCCCACCCCCTCTCACTCTCTCTCGATCCCATAACTAAAGGGTTGGATGATTTATCCTTCTATGATCTTCTAGAGTGTCGGGACCCCGAATTTGCAAATCCGGACCCTCTGTGTATTCAGCACTAGTCCAGGAACGCGCTAGTGCACACAGTCTTAACATCGGTATATATCACAATCATACCAAACGATACTATCAAAGTACTTTATTTAAATAATCAAAGGGTTACTCGACCTTATGGCCAAGTTACAAATATATGCCTTGCAAGGCGAAACTTATTAAAAGAGAAATATCAGCAGCGGAAAATCAAATAAACTTCGTGGCGCCATCCAGTATACCACAGGCAATCGGTGGGCTCGCATCCCTAAGTAGACGGATCCTCTGGGAACTCCTCCTCCGAAAGCTGGCGTAGTCTCCTCTTCAAGCGGTATTGTGTTGAGGCAAGGGTGAGTACTTGGTACTCGACAAGTCATGCCTGAGAATGCAAGCTAATATACTATATGCATGGCTTGGTACAAAGGAATAGCTCGAGGTATATTTGCGATGCTTGACTTTTGACAAGTAATAAAAGTAGATTCGAAAGCAGTAGAAATAAGTAAAGCATAAATAACTTTTCAAGAAGTTTAACAAACATTTTTCCCATCCTACACCATATTTCCATCACCTTCCTTGTTAAACCAACCCATCTTTTCAAAACCAAGTTATTTTCAGAAAGTCTACCCCTTGACTGTAATTCCCGAGCATTGTCCAGTACCGTGGACTCGGCTATTCAAATAGATTCTACACTCTGCAGAGGTTATGCACTTTACCCACAAGATACAGTCAAACACCACAAAGGCGAGTTCCCGTAACAAAGCCTTTCGGAAGCCTCAAACAACACAGGTGGTCCTCTCCGGTTCGTGCTCTACACCATCCCTTCCCTTAGCCAAGGCGAAGTATGGGACCAACACACCGTTAGATGGGTACCTGCCACGACCACGATCGCTCCCAGTACAATCACACAAGCGGTGTAATCGACACCACTGAGGCTCCACAAGTGAGTCCTTAGCGACTTAGTCAACTAGGGCCGTCCCTTTCCTTCCATGTGGTTGCTAGTATGTCACAGTTCAAAGGCTTGCATGGTTAAGTCCTTAGAGTGACCAGGGCTAGACTAACCGAAAAACCAAATCAACACTCCCAATGCCACAATGGCCCACTGATTACTCTTGCCACATGCCCTGGCCGAAATCAGCGTTTATCAAACCCCGCTTGATTACCATGCACCACGTGTCAACATCACATGATACTTTTCCAAAACAGGTTCAATATATCATTAAGTCCATATTATCATTTGATTGTCCAAAATCATGTCATGAGCACGTAGCGAGTCTAAGCGACATACTACAACGGTCTAAACCCATGTTGGCAATTTAATAATGTCCAACTAGTAAACCACAACTAGGGTGACGAGGGATCATGGCACATACTTAGATAATCAAGGTGTCATACAGCAAATTGGTGTTTATCTAACCCCCATGTTTAAACAAAATATCTTTCTAATTGAACTAGCATGCAATAGTTTAAATCAAAATAGATTTCGAAATAGGATCAACATGGTCAAAGCACAACTTGCCTTCAAAAAGTACTTGCTCTTGGTCTTGAGTTGGATCCTGAGTCAACACTTCTCCCTCGAATCCTTCCGGCACTTCAACGTCTACTCGTAAAGCGTGCAAATAGCAAATACCCAATAAACAATAGACAAAAACATCCCAAAACTCCAAATAAAATCCATAAACAGAGAGAACGTAATTTTCTGGATTTTTAGAAACTGGAATCGTCAAATTTGGAGTTAAAATGCAAAAGTTATGATTATTTAAAGTTTAAATAATCAATTAAATAATATTACAGAGAAAAACTTTAGTCCAAAAATTAAATAAAATTCATATTTAGGTAAATCTCAATTTTATACAAATTTAGAAATTTGAATCGCTCAAATCGGAGTTGAAACGCAAAAGTTATAAGCGTTTGAAGTTTGAATCTAAATTTTGAATCAATATTTCGAATTAATAAATCATTTTCTTTTTCGGAAATTAATTATTGCGTCAGCATGGACACGTGGCAGCCTCTGATTGGCTGGCTGACGTCAGCCGGTCCATGGACTTGGTCCACGCTTGGCTCGGGTCTACGGTGGACTCGGTCCACGGCTCCACGTGAGGCCCGACATGTGGGTCCACTCGGGTGGCGTCATTCTTGGCGTCGGCGAGGCTCGGCCACGGTCGCGACATGTGGGACCCACTGTGGCGTCATGGGTGGCGTCGGCGCTCGGCTGGGACGGCCCGTGACATGCGGGCCCTCGACACGCGGGCCGCGTGTCAACGTCCTGCGCCAGCGTGCGTGGGCCAGCGGCCGCGTCGGTCCAACTTCCCGACACGTGGCGCAATCACGGCCGTTGGTTTGAAAATCAACGGCGCGGATTAGATCCGGTGTTGACGCCGCGTTTGGGTTAACGCATTGATTTGGACCGTTGGATCTAGATCCGATGGTCGAGATTAGATCTGGAAATAAATCGCCAATCTCACCGTGCGATGGCGTGGCGTGATCTCGGCGTTGGATCTTGATCGGACGGCCAGAGAGCTCGCGTCCTGGCGATGGCTTGGCGGAGCTGGCCGGGCCGGGGACGGCGACACGCCAACGGCGTTTCGGCGCGCTCGGCGTAGTGAGAGATCCCCTCGGTGCGTCGTCGCGGTGAGTCCGGATCTGAGTCAACGGCGAGGGACGGCGACGGCAAGCAAGCAAAGACTGCGGGCGAGCGGCGCAAGCTTCGGCGAAGCTCGCACGGCTAAACGGGCGCGGCTTTGCCTCGGTGAAGTAGAGAAGGGAGCGCGGGATCACGGCGGTCCTCGAGTACGCCGGGCTTTAAATAGCCTCGGCGTCCGTCGTAAAACGGAGACCTAGTTTTCCACAGCGGCGAACGGGCGGAGTCCGGCTCGGACTCGGGCGGAGACGACGACGGAGAGCCGTACACGTGGCACGATCAACGGCCCCGATCGCACGGGCGCGATCGGATCCGGGCCGGATACGGCTCGGGTCGGGGTCGGCGGATCTCAGCCGTTGGATCTTGATCCAACGGTTGGGATTGATTAGGGTTAGGAGTGGGTTCGGTCGAGTCACATGGCTCGGTCGGACTCGAGTCCAACTTCGGGTTCGACTTCGGTCGGATGAACAGTACTTGACCCGAGTTTGATTTTCCAGCGATTTAATATTTAAAATAATTCCTAGTAATTTATTTAATTCATTAAAAATAGCAAATGACTCAGAAAAATCCCAGAAAAATTCTGGAAAATACTTTGGATCATTTTGGACTCAAATAAAATATTTCCAACAAAATTTTATTTGCAAAATTAAATTCTTTAATTATTTCAAAATGGAATAAATTCAAATAAATTCCAATTAAATCCAAATAAATTCCAGAAAATTCCAAAAATTCACCAAAGTGCCAAATCACACATGAATTTAGGACAAGTAAAATTTTGGGGTGTTACAAACCTCCCCCCCTTAATAGAATCTCGTCCCCGAGATTCAGGGCTTACTAAAGGAATAGATTTGGAAATTCTTTCTTCAAATCCTCTTCGCGCTCCCAAGTCGCTTCGCTTTCTTTATGGTTGCTCCACTGAACTCTACAAAAACGGGTTGACTTGTTTCTAGTTTCTCGATCCATTGTGTCTAGAATCCTCACGGGATACTCCTTATAAGTCAAATCCTCTTGCAACTCAATTGATTCTAACGGTGTCTGTTCCTCAGGAACTCGGAGACACTTCTTTAACTGGGACACATGGAATACATCATGTACCCCTGCCAACGACTATGGCAACTCCAGCTGATAAGCAACTTCGCCTCTGCGGCTCAAGATCTTAAATGGTCCAACATAACGGGGTGCAAGTTTCCCTTTGGCATGGAACCTCTTAACTCCCCTGAGAGGCGTAACTCTGAGGTATACAAAGTCTTCTGGTTCAAAACTCAAATCTCGGCGACGATTGTCAGCATAACTCTTCTGTCGAGATTGGGCTATCTTCAACCTTTCCCTAATCATGGCGACTGTTCTTGACTTCTTGAAGAATATCAGGCCCAAAGACACGGCGCTCGCGGTCTCATTCCAATTCAATGGCGTCAAGCGAAGTCGACCATACAGTGCCTCAAAAGGTGACATCTGTAAACTAGCCTGATAACTATTGTTGTAACTGAACTCGGCATACGGCAAACTCTTATCCCAAGAGGTAGCATAAGCCAATGCACAAGCTCTCAACATATCCTCCAGAATCTGGTTGACTCTTTCGGTCTGCCCATCCGTCTGTGGATGATAAGGCATCTTGAAGTTTAAACGGGTTCCCATGGCTTCATGCAACTTATTCCAGAATCTTGAGGTAAATTGGGTACCTCTGTCCGATACAATCCTCTTTGGCACTCCGTGCAAACAAACAATCCTGATCATGTATAATTCTGCTAATTTATCTCCCGAGTAAGTGGTCTTCACGGGGATAAAATGGGCTACTTTAGTCAAGCGATCCACTATAACCCATATGGAGTCATAACCTCCTTGGGTCTTGACAAGCCGGTAATGAAATCCATTCCGATTTCCTCCCACTTCCACTCGTATTTTCAGTAATTTGTAGCAATCCTGCTGGTCTCGATGCATTGCCTTGACTCTCTGGCATCGTCGCACAATGCAACATGCTCGGCAACTTCGTTTCATACTCGGCCACGAATCTCTCCTTTAGATCCTGATACATCTTGGCGCTTCGAGGGTGAATTGAGTACTTGGAGTCATGGGCTTCTTCCAAAATCAGTTGCTTTAACTCCTTTTGTTAGGCACACAAATACGATCCTTCATCCACAACGTGCCTTGCTCATCCAACTTGAAGTCCTCTGCCTTGCCTTCCTCCTTGACGGACTTAATCCTGCGGATCTTGTCATCATCCTTACATCCTTCTCGGATCTGATCCTCTAGGGTAGGCTTTACTTCTAATGCGGCCAAGAATCCGCTAGGTACTACCTCAATCTTCATTTTCCTCGAAATCCTCACATAACTCATCCTCGACTTGTGGCTAGCAACGTACTCACGGTATGGCTTTTCCGACTCGAGCATCGGCTACTCGTTGGCCTTCCGGGATGGTAATGGATTCCAACATTATAGTTCTTGATCAACTCTAACCATCTCCTCTGCCTCATATTCGAGATCCGATTGGGTGAATATGTACTTAATTCTCTTATGATCAGAATACAATTCACATCTGTTTCCAATCGAGATAGTGACGCCATATCTTCAAGGCATGCACTACGGCAGCCTAACTCTAGGTCATGTGTCGGATAATTTTCCTCATGCGGCCTCAAGCGCCTTGATGCATACGCGGCGACCTTTCCATTCGCATCGACACACATCCAAGTCCTTGGCGCGATGCGTCACAATAAATATCGAAGCTTTGAGCAACATCCGGTAGAACTAACACCGGTGCTGATGTCAATCGCTTCTTCAGCTCCTGAAATCCTTTCTCACATTCTGGCGTCCATGCAAACTTCTTTTCCTTCTTCAGCAATTGCGTAAGAGGTTTCGCAATTGTCGAGAAGCCTTCAATGAAACGGCAGTAGTATCCTGCCACTCCAAGGAAACTCCGAATCTGGGTCCAATAGATAATAAGAAAATAAGTAATGTAAGTTCTTTGTAATGTCTGTAGTACCGTCCAGGTACTACAAGTATACCATTATAGAAGTCATTAGATTATAGGTCTTCTAATAAAAACAAAAAACCCAGTTGCCCCCAAATCTCCCAGCGCCCCAAATTCGCCCAGCGCCTCCCTCAAATTGTCCAGCCGCCTCCCCAAAATCTGCCCACCGCCCCCTCGGCCTCCTTGCCTCCTCGCCACCCCCTCGGCCTCCCAGCACCGCCCGGCCCTCGGTCTCTCCGCACCCCCGCCGCCCATGGCCTCCCTGCACCGCCTGGCCCCTCGACCTACCTGCACCGCCCGTCACCCCACACGGCCCACCTCGGCTCCGCCCCCTCTTGATCCTGCCGTGCACCTCGTCTCCGCCCCCGTCCTGACCTCGCCACCCCCTCAGGTCCCGGCCTCTCCCTCTCCGTCACGTCACTCCCTCGGCGTCCCTCCCCACGCCCGACTGGCCATCCCCTCGCCTCCCTCCCTCCCCACCGCGCTCGGCTAGCCATCCCCTCGCCTCCCTCCCTCCTCCACTGCTGGCGCGGTGAGCGAGGCGGCCCAGCACGGCAGCACGATGGTGCCTCCGTGCCTGGCAAGCTCGACGTGCCGCCTCAATGCCGGGCCATGCCACCGATCGTGCCCAGTTCCTCGGTCTGGCATGGCCCATGCTACAGTGCCTTGCCGGCATGGCACAGCGGGTCGGGCTTTGGTCCAAGCCGTGCCGCCATGCCTCAGACCAGCCCACAAAAGCCCGGCCCAAGTGCCCACCTCTATGTAACACCCCAATTTTTGCTTTTCATGAAATTAAAATTTATTCTGCACATTTGAGAATTTTTGGAATTTTCTGGAATTTATTTGGATTTATTTGGATTTAATTTGAATTTATTCCATATTGAAATAATTAAATAAATTAAATTTTCAAATAAAGTTTTTTTGGAAATATTTTATTTGAGTCCCAAATGCCCTAAAATATTTTCCAGAATTTTTCTGGAATTTTTCTGAGTATTTTGCTATTTTTCTTGAATTAAATGAATTACTGGGAATTATTTTAAATATTAAATCGCTGGAAAATCCAAGTCGGGTCAAGTACTGTTCATCCGATCGACCGAACCGAAGTCGGACTCGAGTCCGACCCGAGCCACGTGTTCCAGCCGAACCCTAATCGTGCGGGACCGTTGGATCAAGATCCAACGGTCGAGATTGAGCCGCACCGATCCAACCGGATCCGGTCCGGATCCGATCGCGTCCGCGCCATCGTGACCGCTGATCGTGCCACGCGGACGGCCCCACGTCATCGTCTCCAGCCCGGATTCCCCGCGGACTCCGTTCGCCGTCGCCGCCGTCTCGGACACGGACTCCAGGGCTATTTAATGCATGGAGCTGCCCCCGAGGTTCGCCTTTCCATGCTGAGCTCGTTGCCCTAGTCCACGCCTACAGAGAAACCCTAGAGCCGCCGCAATTTCTCGCCGAAGCCAAAGAGCGCCGCCGCGAGTTCTTCGACCTTCGCCGCAAACCAGCCGTGCTCCGCCGCTTCCGTGGCCAGATTCGGAACCCCCGCGACGAGACGAACCTGGGCTCATACTTCATCTCGCCGGGACTGCGTCGGAACGCCGTTCGGGACGTCGTCTTCCCCGGGTCCGGCCGCAGCAAGCCGCCGCACGCCATCGCCGTCCCCGCGAGCTCCGTGGACCGTCCGATCAAGATCCGACGTCCCGGATTGCGCCACGTCATCCCACGGTGAGAACCACGTGCGATTCCCAGATCCAATCCTAGCCGTTGGATCTAGATCCAACGGTCCAGATCGACCACGTTCACCCCAAACGTGCGTCATCAGATCCGATCGGGACCGTTGATTTTCAAATCAACGGCCCGGATCCTGCCGCGTGTCAGGAAGTTATACCGTCGCGTCCACGCGGACAGGGCGCGGTTCACTGACACGCTGGGCCTGCGTGTCAGCGACGCGGACACACCGCACCATGGCGTCACGCTGACGTCATGGCGGGCCCGCACGTCAGCGGCCACCCGGTAGTGTAGTGCGTCGGCCGATGACGCGTCACCGATGGGTCCCACGTGTCAGCGACCGTGAGCCGTGGACCGAGTCCACGGTGGACCAAGCCAAACCATGGACCACGTCCATGAACCGGCTGACGTCAGCAGACCAATCAGAGGCTGCCACGTGTCACAGCTGACGCAATAATTGATTTCCCGAAAAAGAAAATGATTTAATAATTCGGTTAAATAATTGATTTGAATTTCAAAACTTCAAACGCTTATAACTTTTGCGTTTCAACTCCGATTTGAGTGATTCAAATTTCTAAATTTGTATAAAATTCAGATCTATTCAAATATGAATTTTATTTAATTTTTAGACTAAAGTTTTTCTCTGTAATATTATTTAATTGATTATTTAAGCTTTAATAAATCATAACTTTTGCATTTTAACTCCGATTTGAACGATTCCAGTTCCTAAAAATCCAGAAAATTATGTTCTCTCTGTTTATGGATTTTATTTGGATGTTTGGACACTTTTTGTCCACTGTTTTATTCTTTTGTTGCTATTTGCACGCGTAACGAGTAGACGTTGAAGTGCCAGAAGGATTCGAAGGAGAAGTGTTGACTCAGGATTCAACTCAAGACCAAGAACGAGTACTCTTTGAAGGCAAGTTGTGCTTTGACCATGTTGATCCTATTTTGAACCTTATTTTGATTTAACTTATTGCATGCTAGTTTAATTAGAAAATACTTTATTTAAATATGGGGAATTAGATAAATACCAATTTGCTGTATGACACCTTGATTACTTAAATATGTGCCATGACCCCTTGTCACCCTAGTTGTGGTTTACTAGTTGGACATAATCAAATTGCCAACATGGGTTTTAGACCGTTGTAGTATATTGCTTAGACCTGCTACGTGCTCATGACATGATTTTGGACAATCAAATGTTAATATTGACTTAATGATATATTGAACCTGTTTTGGAAAGGTATCATGTGATGTTGATAGCACGTGGTGCATGGTAATCAACTGGGGTTTTGATAAATAGTTTTCGGCCGGGGCATGTGGCAAGAATGATCAGGTGGGCCAGTGTGGCACTGGGGATGTTGATTTGGTTCTTCGGGTAGTCTTGCCCTGGTCACTCTAAGGACTTAACCTTGCGAGCCTTTGAACTGAGTCATACTTGCAACCACATGGCTGGAATGGGACGGCCCTAGTTGACTAAGTCGCTAAGGACTCACTTGTGGAGCCTCAGGGTGTCAATTACACCGTTTGTGTGATTGTACGGGGGAGCGTATCGTGGCTGTGGCCAGATACCCATCTAACGGTGTGTTGGTCCCATACTTCGCCTTGGTTAAGGGAAGGGATGGTGTAGAGCACGAACCGGTGAGGACCACCTGTGTTGTTTGAGGCTTAGAAAGGCTTTGTTACTGAACTCGCCTTTGTAGTGTTTGATTTGTATCTTGTGGGTAAAGTGCATAACCTCTGCAGAGTGTAGAATCTATTCGAATAGCCGAGTCCGCGGTATTGGACATCGCCGGGGATTACAGTCAAGGGTTAGACTTTCTGAAAATAACTTGGATTTGAAAGGTTGGTTTGGATTAAATAATGATGTTGATGGACATGTGGATTAAGATGGGAAAAGATGTTTACTAAACTCCTTGAACAGTTATTTATGATATACTTGTTTCTACTGCTTTCGAATCTACTTATGATACTTGTCAAATGTTGTTTACTGCAAATATACCTTGAGCTATTCCTTTGTACCAAGCCATGCATATAGTATATTAGCTTGCATTCTGTGCATGACTTGCTGAGTACCAAGTACTCACCCTTGCCACAATACAACACCGAGTTGAAGAGGAGACTACACGGCTTTGGAGGAGGAGCTCCACGAGGAACCGTCTACTTAGGGAAGCGAGCCCGGTCGATTGCTGTGGTATCTTTGGATGGCGCCACGAAGTTATCTTATTTTCCGCTGCTATTATTTCTATTTTAATAAGTTCCGCCCTGCGAGGCGTATATTTGTAACTTGACCTTAAGGTCGGGTAACCAGTTTGATTATTTAATTAAAGTACTTTATTAGTATCGAGTGGTATGATTGTGATATTTACCGATGTTAAGACTGTGTGCACTAAGCTGCGTTCTGGACTAGTGCTGAATACACAGAGGGTCCGGATTTGCAAATTCGGGGTCCCGACAGAGGTGGTATCAGAGCCATACTGACCGTAGGCTCAACCCTAGCTAGAATGGTCGTAGAGAGGTTAAAACTGTGAAATCATGTGCTGAAAAATTGGCTTTGAACTGAAAAATTAACTTAGAATTGGATTTGCAAAATGTGCTTGTGCATGTGTTTGACAATTTGACAAGAAACAGTAAGTTACGCATTAGCGCCGGACAAAGTTCTCAAGAAACAGTAAGTTTCCCATCTGCGACAGACGGTGTTTTTGGGTGCATTGTGAACATGTTTTTGAGCCCATGACCGAAGTCATTTTCACATGTACAACGGACAGTTTTTCTTGGTCCGTTGTGAACAAGCTTTTTCGGTTTGGATAATTCCTTGGAACCAAGATTTTCACATGTACAACGGACTAATTCTTTTTGTCCGTCGTGAATGGACTTTTTCTAGGGTTTTACTTTTGTGAAACCGGCGTGGCACGCTTGCGCGGACAAGCTTCCGGGGTCCGTTGTTTACTTGTTTTGAGCTCATGTGCGAAGTCATTTTGCATGTACAGCGGACCAACTTTGTTTGTCCGTTGTGAACGTGTTTTTCCGTTTGGTTGGCTTCTTGGAACAGAAACTTTTCCTTATACAACGGACCAACTTTGTTTGTCCCGTCGTGAATGCGTTTCGCTCAATTAGGTTTTTGAGCGATTTGGATTTGAATTTTGTATGTGAATTTGAAATTTGTAATGATTTCATGATGCTTCTTTTGAAGTGGACTTTATGCAATACTCATGTGAGTAGTTGCATGGATTGACATTGAGTCAAGTCGTGGACTTGTGCTCGGATTTGTTTTGTGGTTTGTTCATGTGCGGTATTGCTCGAAGACGAATGTGGTCGATGACGGACCGGAACTAGGTTCATGGAGGAACTGAGGTTCGGGACTAGGTTCAGGAGGAACCGAGGTCTTGGTGGTCAAGGATGTCATGCGGGACGTTCGGGCTAAGAGAATGGTGCATATGAAGAATGGTTAGTCACGTGAGAATGGCAGGAGGTCATTCGCGTGCAAAGTGTTAGTCACGTGAGTATGGCGGTGGCCATACGCGTGCAAAGTGTTAGTCACGTGAGTATGGTAGGGTTGCCATACAGCGTGCAAGAGTTGTACTCGGCCTGGTTGGGCCAAGTAGAGTTGAGTTGGATACGGATTCCTTCTAGGGAATAGGAATCGTATTCAGAACTCCTTGTGGGTTGGTGCTTTAAATAGGTGGGGGGTCTCCTGTTGAAAGGCACCAAGTAGAGCTGAGCGCATCAAGCCTTGAGCTTGGTTTTAGGGTTTGTACTCTTTTGATGAGAGTATTTTAGACAAGAAATAAAGATCAATTCTTCCAAGATTTTTGCGTGCTCTGATAACCACGTCGCTACAGTATTTTCTGTTTTGGTTCTTGTTTGCATGCTTGTTCTAATTCTAGATTGGTTTTTGATCGTTGAGTTTCATCTTGATTTGATCCATCAAAAACCGTTCTAGGATATTGATTTAGAGTTTCTCAAAGTCTAGTTGATTAATCTTTTGAAGATCTTGTTTAATCTTGAAGTTTTGATTAGATTGATTCTCGTCAAGTTCTGGATCAGCAAGCTTGCGAAGCTCATAACTTTTGATCCGTAAGTCCGATCGAGCTGATTCTTTTTGGGTTCGATTCGTATTGGAATCTAGTTTCTTGTGTCCAAATTTCAGATCGTTTCGACGGTTGGATCTCCGGGTATTCTCGTTTTACCAAACCTCTGTCATTCTGTTTTTGTCGAAAACGAGGCAATTATTTGGTTCTGTTTTGGGGTGAACTTTTAATAGGTCAAGAATTTGGTTTTAGCTTCCGCACAATCATTCACCCCCCCTCTGATTGCTATATTCGTATACTTCGATCCTACAAGTGGTATCAGAGCAAGGTTTCTCTAATCTATCTTAACCGGTGATTAGATCAATGGATCGTTATTCGACAAAACCATGTGTGTTCGATGGTGTTGATTTTCAGTTTTGGAAGGCCAAGATGGAGGCGTTCATCCAAGCACAGGGCTTCACAATTTGGGAGAAGGTTTACAAGCCATATGAAGTCCTCGCAAGCGACAACGTCAACGACACCAATCGCACACATGTTGAAGCAAATAGCAAGGCGCGCAACTTGATCATCCAAGGCTTGGGACGCAGCG
Organism: Rhipidocladum racemiflorum; assembly: GCA_036346355.1. NCBI lineage: Eukaryota > Viridiplantae > Streptophyta > Magnoliopsida > Poales > Poaceae > Rhipidocladum > Rhipidocladum racemiflorum. The sequence continues at coordinate 33,103,598 of CM070571.1, forward strand.
ACTTTGATCGTGTGGTTCATCTTCGATCCGCATATGAGGTATGGAAATCTCTTTGTGATTACCATGAGGGTTCTAACACTGTCAAAGAGGTTCGCCAAGATATTTACAAAAAAGAATACATGCGTTTTGAGATGAAACCTAGTGAATCTGTAGATGACTTCTTTGCACGTTTCAATAAAATTCTTAGCAATCTACGTGCTGTTGGAGTTAGCTACACTGATGCTGAAAATGCTCGACAATTGCTTAGTGCTTTGGACATGTCTGTGTGGGAGATGAAAGTAACATCCATACAAGAATCTACTACCATGAGTACACTTACTTTAGATGTTCTTTATTCTAAGTTGAAAACTCATGAATTAGATGTTTTTGCTAGAAAGAATGATCATAAATCAATTGCTTTGACATCTCAATCTAGCATATCTCATAATGGTGCTGCTTCAAGTTTTGCTCTATCTTTCTTGTCTTCACTAACCGATGAACAGATTGAGCAATTCCCGATAGAAGACTTGTCACTACTCTCTTCTCGCTTTAACAAAGCTTTGCAAAATGTGATAAAGAGAAAGAGAAGTGGTGGTGATCCTCCAAGATGCTATGAGTGTGGTGATCTCGACCATATTCGTCCAAACTGTCCAAAACTTGCAAGTAAAGCATCAAGGGAGGAGAAGGACAACGACAGAAGAAAAGAGAAGAAGAAGTTCTCTCCAAGTGATAGAAAGAAGAAGAACTTCATCAACCGCAAAGTTGTCCATCGAGTTCTTTCCGCTCTTGAACAAGTCAATTTGAGCGATGTGGATTCGGAGAGCAGCGAGGATGATGCAACTCCAAGCAAGCATGAGTTGACGGGGTTGTGTCTCATGGCCAAAAGCAGCGGTAGCTTCAGAAGCGATCATGACAAATGACTTCAATGAGGTAGATCCTTCTTACGATGAATTAGCTATTGCTGTTGCTCGTCTTGGAAAATTGCTTGACAAACGTGATAAGAAAATTAAGAAACATGATTTCATTGTTGAAACATTGAATGCTGAAATTGCTAGACTTAAGACTTTGATTCCTAGTGATGATACTTGCAAATCATGTGACTTAATTTACAATGAGCTCACCTTGCTTAGGAAAGAACACGCTCTTCTGTTGCATCTAAATGAGAAAAATGAGAAACATGTTGTACATGCTAGTCGTTCCATCGATGATTTGCATAGTTCAACTTCTTGTTCTAAATGCTCAACTCTTGAATTAAAATTGAAAGATGCAAATGCTAGGGTTTCTCAATTAACTGATAATTTGCTTTCACATGAAATTCTCTCATGCTCAACTTGTCGCAAGCAAAAAGGAAAAGTAGATGTTCCCTGCAATAATTGTTTAACTCTTGCTAAGAAAGTTGATTACTTGCAAAATTCTTTGGAACGTTTCACTAATGGCAAGAAGAAGTTGAACATGATTTTGGATCAATCTAAGGTTAGCACAAACAAGAAAGGTTTAGGTTTTGATCCTTATGCCACATATGAAACTAAACCTCGCACTGTTGTTCAGGCTCCTTGCAAAATTGAGTTATCTAATGAGCCTAAGAAAATTGCTTTTCAATCTACTGGTTTTTTATCTTCTACTATGATGAATGCAAAATGTGATTTTACTGTTAAAGCTAAACATCATGTCAAGTACACTTGCACTCATTGTGGTAGAGATGGACACTTAGTAGATTTTTGCTTTAGACTAGCCAAACAGCAAAAGAAGGAAAGAACAAAGGCTAGGTCAAATTTCAGCAAAGCACATTTTTATGCGCCTAGAGTGATGAAAACACCTTCTGTTCCTAGAAACATGGGAAAAGGCAAATCTGATTTTGTGCATAAAAATTATCGTGTTGTACCTACTGTTGTGCGTCGTGTGTCTCAGTACTGGATTCCCAAAAATCTCATTCCTAACCCCAGTATCGAGACCTCGACACTTTCTGCTTCTATGTAGGCTTCTCACGCGAGGAGGGAGAACATGTGGCTAGTGAATTTCGGATGCTCACTTCATATGTTCAGTGATAAGATTTGGTTCTCCTTCACTCGTGCATCTCATGTTGAAAGTGTTGCCTTTAGAGATGCTTCTTCCACTTCTGTTTTCGCAAAAGGCACTAGTTCAAATGATGCAGGTACACGTGCATATGTTCAGGGGGAGAGTGTCTTTGTTCATAAAGATGATGATAATGCTGTTGAGGACGAGATAATTAGAGGTTTACATGAGAGACTCTTCCCACGTGCTTCACATCAACAAACGGTCAAGTGAATTTTCAGGTATCTCCATGGTACTCAAGATTTTGGCATTTGGCTTTTTGCTTCCTTATGCATTAGTTTAAGAGCTTATTCTGATGTTGACTTTGGAAGATGTTGAATTGATTTGGTTCGTGCCACCTCTTGAGTAATCCTCTTTCTTGAGCATTTGATATTGGATTTCACTTTCTTAAAGATCATGTTGAAAAAGAAAAATTGTGCTTCACCATGTGGATACTGAACATCAATTGGCAGACATTTTCACAAAACATTTGTCTTCTTCTCGTTTTGCTTTTATTCGGGGAGAACTTGGAATTGTTCATCCAATGGGATTGTTTTGAGGGGGAGTTTCTTTGCCAAGTTCTTTCACTTAATGAGCTCACTTTATCATATTTCTTTATATGTTATGTAATTGAGCTAATATATGATAATCTAATTGTCTCACTTGAACTAAAAATGACATTGTGGAATTCCCTGGACTAATTGCCTATAGCTAAATACTCTGTGATATCTTACTCTTCTAGGCTTGATATTGAATCTTCTTGACAAATTTGGGCTATGAAGCAAGTGTGGTTTCAACTTTACTCTTTCATAAGACCTTTTAATCACTTTTGCATGTTTATAATCAAAGAAAAATGAAAAGAAAAGGGAATCAATAAAAAAGGGTTGTTAAAAGCAAAAGCCTCAAGTTATGAGCTTCAGGATGCTTTCCCTAAAAGATAAGATGTATGCTTCAAGCATGCCATTCCCTCAAAAGACAAGATGTATGCTTCAAGCATGCCACTCCAAGGAAATAAAAGAAGTATGCTTCAAGCATGCCACATGCGATTCTTGTTTAAAGATTAAATTGGTCCACTAGATTGGAGTTGAAACTACTTGCTCGCCCTGATTTGTTATTTGCTTCAACTTTGAGCCTTTGTTCTTCTACTAAGGTCTTGCTTAGTACTTGGCTATAGTTGACTGAATTGAGGTTGAGATGCATGTCATTCCATAACTTGTTAAAATCTTGGCACTCCCTTGTTTCTCTTTGTGAAATCATTGTTTCAGGAAAAATTTTGAACCTGTTCTCTCTTTTACTCTTGATGAATCCATTGTCAAAGGGGGAGAAAATTGGGAATTGTTGAAAAGTTTAAAGAAAAAGGGAGAGTTGTTAAATTTGAGAATTTTGGGAGAAGTTTGGAGAATTTTTGAAATTTTTGGGCACATTGCACATTCACACACATTTTCATTCTCAGGGGGAGATTTTGTTTTGCATTTTGGTCAAAGGGGGAATTCTGTGTTTTTTTTTTGGTCCTTGATCCTTTGGATTTTAAAATCTTTTGTAAAGTGAATGCCAAATGTTCAATTCTAAGTGGTGTTGCCAATGTTTTCATCAAGGGGGAGATTGTGAAATCATGTGCTGAAAAATTGGCTTTGAACTGAAAAATTAACTTAGAATTGGATTTGCAAAATGTGCTTGTGCATGTGTTTGACAATTTGACAAGAAAGCAATGAGTTACGCATTAGCGCGGACAAAGTTCTCAAGAAACAAGTAAGTTTCCCATCTGCGACAGACAGTGTTTTTGGGTCATTGTGAACATGTTTTTGAGCCCATGACCAAGTCATTTTCACATGTACAACGGATGCTTTTTCTTGGTCCGTTGTGAACAAGCTTTTTCGGTTTGGATAATTCCTTGGAACCAAGATTTTCACATGTACAACGGACTAATTCTTTTTGTCCGTCGTGAATGGAATTTATCTAGGGTTTTCCTTTTGTGAAACCGAAGCGTGCACGCTTGCGCCGGACAAGCTTCCGGGTCCGCTGTGAACTTGTTTTGAGCTCATGTCCGAAGCCATTTTGCATGTACAACGAACCAACTTTGTTTGTCCGTTGTGAACGTGTTTTTCCGCGTTTGGTTGGCTTCTTGGAACAGAAACTTTTCCTTATACAACGGACCAACTTTGTTTGTCCGTCGTGAATGCGTTTTCGCTCAATTAGGGTTTTGAGCGATTTGGATTTGAATTTTGTATGTGAATTTGAAATTTGTAATGATTTCATGATGCTTCTTTTGAAGTGGACTTTATGCAATACTCATGTGAGTAGTTGCATGGATTGACATTGAGTCAAGTCGTGGACTTGTGCTCGGATTTGTTTTGTGGTTTGTTCATGTGCAGGTATTGCTCGAAGACGAATGTGGTCGATGACGGGACCGGAACTAGGTTCATGGAGGAACTGAGGTTCGGGACTAGGTTCAGGAGGAACCGAGGTCTTGGTGGTCAAGGATGTCATGCGGGACGTTCGGGCTAAGAGAATGGTGCACATGAAGAATGGTTAGTCACGTGAGAATGGCAGGAGGTCATTCGCGTGCAAAGTGTTAGTCACGTGAGTATGGCAGGTGGCCATACGCGTGCAAAGTGTTAGTCACGTGAGTATGGTAGGGTTGCCACACGCGTGCAAGAGTTGTACTCGGCCTGGTTGGGCCAAGTAGAGTTGAGTTGGATACGGATTCCTTCTAGGGAATAGGAATCGTATTCGTAACTCCTTGTGGGTTGGTGCTTTAAATAGGTGGGGTCTCTGTTGAAAGGCACCAAGTAGAGCTGAGCGCATCAAGCCTTGAGCTTGGTTTTAGGGTTTGTACTCTTTTGATGAGAGTATTTTAGACAAGAAATAAAGATCAATTCTTCCAAGATTTTTGCGTGCTACAGTAACCACGTCGCTCTGATTATTTTCTGTTTTGGTTCTTGTTTGCATGCTTGTTCTAATTCTAGATTGGTTTTGATCGTTGAGTTTCATCTTGATTTGATCCATCAAAAACCGTTCTAGGATATTGATTTAGAGTTTCTCAAAGTCTAGTTGATTAATCTTTTGAAGATCTTGTTTAATCTTGAAGTTTTGATTAGATTGATTCTCGTCAAGTTCTGGATCAGCAAGCTTGCGAAGCTCATAACTTTTGATCCGTAAGTCCGATCGAGCTGATTCTTTTTGGGTTCGATTCGTATTGGAATCTAGTTTCTTGTGTCCAAATTTCAGATCGTTTAGACGGTTGGATCTCCGGGTATTCTCGTTTTACCAAACCTCTGTCATTCTGTTTTTGTCGAAAACGAGGCAATTATTTGGTTCTGTTTTGGGGTGAACTTTTAATAGGTCAAGAATTTGGTTTTAGCTTCCGCACAATCATTCACCCCCCCTCTGATTGCTATATTCGTATACTTCGATCCTACAAAAACCTATTTTCTAAAAGCTAAAAGTTCGTCAAGATAAGAAATGATATCTCGACTTACCCCCCTTCTCTCTTTTCTTGTCTCTTGCTGAATTTTTCCTTACCTTGTCACGATTTAAAAATTTCGAGTTCTTACGTGAGCATCTTGTGACAGATGGAGGGAGAGTTCAACTACGTCGATCTGGAGGTTGGTCACGCCCATGAGAACTTTGGCGTATGCTACAGACTCTCGGAGATTTTGAGAAGCCGCAATACCAAGTGGAAGTGATCAGACAAGCAGGATTGATCAAGGCTTGTGACGTGAAGATTGTGGTACCTGCTAGGAAGAAGGGCCCAGGCAATCGCCCGATACACTGCACTGCCAGAAGGTCTACAATGCAGATGGGTATCCAAGAAGTGTCACGACGAGCAATGCGGCACATTACCCGCATCTACGCCAGAGAATTGGAGAGCACGGTGTTCCGTTATCATCCGCGCAGCAATAACCTTCTTGACCCGAAGACGATACAGGATGAGAATGCCATGGTCACACAGTTGGCACGACTTGTTGTCGCCCAGGAGGATGTACTCGATGATACAAGCAAGGAGCTACAGAAGGCCCGCAAGGAGATCACAACAGAGAAGAACAGATGGCGGGAAGCTCAAGAGTATGTGTCACACCTTCTGCAAAGGATTGGAGAGTTAGAGACGGCATTGTATGCACCAGAGCCAGAGCCAATGCTCGAGCTGCACGAGCCAGACCCGGAGGAGCTGGAGCTTGAGGAGGACACTGCTTCTTCGACTACCACAGATGACACAGTTGCTGGACATGGCAATCGTTTCGCGCCTATGCCGCAGTATCCGTACCCAGGCCGTGGAGGTTTTCTCGATGAGTGAACATAGGTTCTATAGTGAGACTCCTTCGCCGAGTCGCGTCATAGAATAAAGAGTCAACCTTTAGGCGTTAGACTCCAGTGTTAGTTCGATTTGGATTTTCATTGCTTGCTGAGTGTGCAGTATGTGTTGCAAGGCCCCTAGGCATTGTAATGTAACATCCCAAAATTTGGATTTTCAAAAAATTTTGATTTAGTTTAGCTTTCAAAATTTTTAGTTGATTTTCTCGCGTTTATAAAACTTGATTTGAATTTTTCTAAAAGCTAAAACAATTTAATTTAATTATTCTAAACCTCAAATAAAATTTATTTAATTTTATTTGGATTCCTTGTGCTTCAAGAAGTTCTTCTGTAATTTTTGAGATTTTTCGGAGCTGGTTTGCTATTTATTGGATTTATTCGGAATCATTTTGTATTAAGCCCTTTTGTTAAAATTAATAAATTATTTGAAAAAGTTTATATAAATTTTTGCTGAAAATATTTTATTTGAGTTTACAATATCTCAAAATATTTTCTAGAATTTTTCTAGAATTTTTCGGGTATTTTTATTGCCTCAAATGATTTATTTGGAATCGATTTGTATTAAGCCTTTTTATTGAAATTAATTGATTATTTCGAAAAGTTTATATAAATTTTTTTTGAAAATATTTTATTTGAATTCGAAATATCTCAAAATATTTTCTAGAATTTTTCGGGTATTTTTATTGCTCTAAATGATTTATTGGAATTTGTGGAATTGTTTTTATTCGAAAAAGATTGGAAAATCCGGTTTTTGGAAGTGGGCCGGCCCATCCCGTGCACCAGGCCAGCGCCCCACTTGGGCCAGGCCACCCCGCTGCCACGTGTCGCCCCCACAACGCGCCACGTCGTCTCCGGATCCGATCCGCACACCAACTGCTCGGTAAAATGCCTATAAGGCCCGTTTTTGCTCCAAACGCGTCCAAATTTTTTGTGCTTAACCTAGCCGCCACCCCTAACCCCTGTAGACCTCCCACACGTACTCTAGACCTCAGATCAATTTTCTAAAATTCCAAAACCATCCAATGTCGCCCGAACATCGCCCGACGCCGGCCGAACTTTGGAGTCGCGTCCCGGGAAGATCGTTGACTCTTTTCGAGATCCGTCTTCGCCATGGTGTGCCACAAGGTACCATCTGCTTGCTGTCCAAAATTCATCCAATTTGGCCCACGGGATCAAAAGTTACGGCCGTTTCAATCTCGAATCTTGCCGAGGCCATAACTCCCTCAATTTTTCGAGTTTGACGGTTACATTTTTTGTGTAGACTCCTGGGGATGTCCTCTACAGGATGCACATCTTGACCCAAGGTTTTTCCCTCTGGATTTGGCGCAGAAAAATAAATTCTCCGTTCAGACTGCGTTCCAAACAGCGGCAAACTTCCTCGTGCGTTCCCCGCTGTTCCAGAAGGAATTTATTTGAGCCACCTGCGTCACGGTGTGCCTCTTGGTCCCATCTAGCTCTCGGTCAAATTTCGTTAAGTTTCGATCATTATTCTAGAAGTTATGGCTGTCCAAAGTTTTGATCTGAAACCCGTTAAATGGCAGTTTGTGATTAATCCGGAAGGGTGCCGCAAAATCCGCCTATACCGTTGAGTTCGTCTCGCCGCGTTCTACGCAGTAGACATTCCCCCTTTGCCATCCCATCCTCCGGAATTTTTTTTATATATTTAGGCCGCGGTTTCGCCGTCGCCACAGACGCTTTTGACGCCGCATATTTTGGTTCGCTCCGGCCGTGTTGTCGCGTCCGGTGGATCATCTTGTACTGTTTTGGTCCATCTTTAGGGTCCAAGCGGTCTCCGTTTGCCGAGAAGCCCGACGCCCGCCTTAAACCGCCGTCTTTCGGCCTAAACCGTTGCCGCCGGTTCGCGCACCGGTTAACCATCCTTGGTAGCGTTCTACCGTGGCCATGTCGTTGCACCGACGGTCGCTACCTTGTTTCATGAGTATCGTATCATTGTTGACCTCCACCGTTAATGTTCGCCGTTAACGATCCACCGTTAACGTTTTGCCGTTAACGTTCGCCGTTAACGTTTCCCCGTTAACGTTTTGCCGTTAACGTTCGCCGTTAACGTTTCCCCGTTAATGTTCCTTCGTTAACGTTCCGTTAACGTTCCTCCGCTAACGTTTTGCCGTCAATGTTTCCCCGTTAACGCTTCGCCGTTAACGTTTCGCCATTAACATTCCGTTGATGTTCCACCGTTAACGCTCCGTCGTTAACGCTCTGTCGTTACGTTCCACCGTTAACGTTTCGCCGTTAACGCTTCATCGTTAACGCTTGGCTCCCATCGCTTCGTTGTCATCGCATGCGTGCATTCATGCACAGATCCTAGTGCGATGCCTTCGTCTTCTCTATCATCATGACGTAAGCCTAGCCTCATCGTCATGTCATCTTCAAAGCCGAATCAAAACCCTAACCTAAGACTGGTTCGATGAACTAAGTTTATCGTGAGCCGCGTAGATATCTTTGCAATCTTTTCCATTGTTTCAATCGTGGTAAGACACTTGTCTTGTCTTATCCCTGAAAACCTAATCCACCTTTAACCTAGACTTCGTTCGTGGACTTGGTCAATAGACCAATGGCCATCTGTCATACCCCTGTGCCCGATCTATCCGTCTCTCTTTTGTTTGACCGTGTTTCGTTCGGTCAACAAAAGTCAACCTTGAGCTTCAGTTTAGTTCATTGTGAACTAACATATTCTTATGGACCCGATCTATAGATCAAGAGCCCATATGTCGCTATCTGTCCAATCAAGATAATAACTTCGGAAGAAATATTCTTCGGAATATTATTCTTTCTTTCCCAGTTATTAATCTTTCCCTTTTCGGTGTTTTTCCGAAAGCCCGTCCTCTCTTGTCCAATCTTTGATCCAATCCTTTCAAGTTCCTAATTTTATCCCAGTTGTTGTGCCCAATGATGTTCGTTCTTAATTTGGAGTTTATTTGAATCGTCTTTTGAGTTTTGTTGTATTTGTGTTTCTTTATCGTTAGACGTGTTGTCCGGAAGTCGTTCGAGCGAGCTGAGGATCGAGAAAGTGGAAGTTGAAGATCGAGGACCAAGGATAAAGGATAAAGAGTAAAAGACAGTAAAATTTGCAAGGGCCAGGCAAGTTATGCTTTGACCATATTGATCCTATTTTGAAACCTATTTTGATTTAATTTATTTCATGCTAGTTCAATTAGAAAATACTTTATTTAAATATGGGAAATTAGATAAATGCCAAATTGCTGTATGACACCTTGATTACTTAAGTATGTGCCATGACCCCTTGTCACCCTAGTTGTGGTTTACTAGTTGGACATTATTAAATTGCCAACATGGGTTTTAGACCGTTGTAGTATATGGCTTAGACCTGCTACGTGCTCATGACATGATTTTGGACAATCAAACGTTAATATTGACTTAATGATATATCGAACCTGTTTTGGAAAGGTATCATGTGATGTTGATGGCACATGGTGCATGGTAATCAACTGGGATTTGATAAATAGTTTTCGACCGGGGCATGTGGCAAGAATGATCAGGTGGGCCAGTTGTGGCATTGGGAATGTTGGTTTGGTTCTTCGGGTAGTCTTGCCCTGGTCACCCTAAGGACTTAACTTTGCAAGCCTTTGAACTGAGTCAATCGTACAACCACATGTCTGTAATGGGACGGACCTAGTTGATTAAGTCGCTAATAACTTGCTTGTGGTACCTCGGGGTGTCAACTACACCGTTTGTGTAGCTTGAAGGGGGAGCGTACCAGGGCTGCGGCATGGTACCCATCCAACGGTATGTCGGTCTCATACTTCGCCTTAGCTAAGGGAAGGGATGGTGTAGGGCAAAAACCGGAGAGGTTCACTTGTGTAGTTAGAGGCTTCCGAAAGACTTTGTTATGATCACTCATTCGCATACTCTTGTATGGCGATTCACGGCTGACGTGGTGAGCGGATTGTATCTTGTGGGTAAAGTGTATAACCTCTGCAGAGTGTAAAACCTATTCAAATAGCCGAGTCCACGGTACTGGACAATGCTCGGGGATTACAGTCAAGGGTTAGCTTTTCATGAAAATGAACTTGGGTTTGGAGGCAGTTTGCCTGTGGAAAAGAGATAACTGGTTAAAGTTGTGGTATGGTTTACTTGTGAAATAACTGTGGAATCTATTACTGTTATTACTTGTTTTACTGCTTTACAATCTATTATATTTATTTGTGATTGTTGCTTTTCTGCAAAATAACCCTTCAGCCTGTTACTTGGAATAAGCCATGCATATAGTTATTAGACTTGCATTCTGTGCATGACTTGCTGAGTGCTTTATGTACTCACCCCTTGCAAACAAACAATCACCAGTGAGCAGAAGTTTACATCGTCGAAGAAGAAGAAGTTCCGTGAGAAGGCGATTATCTAGGAGTTGAACCCTGTCAGTTGCCTGTGGCGTATTGATGGGATTCACCGATGTTCTTCGTTCCGCTGCTGCTTATTTGGAGTTGAAGCCGTCAAGGCCTCACAAACGTAAGGTTGACCTTAAGGTCGTTCAATAGTTTATATTCTATTATTGAGTTATTTTTACTATTCTGCTGTGTATGATTGTGATATTCATCTATGTTGAGACTGTGTGCACTAGCGTGATCCTGGACTAGTGCTGAATACACAGAGGGTCCGGATTTGCACATTCGGGTCCCGACATGTAAGCAACCATACCAAGTTACTATTGATTAAAATAATAAAGTCGGACCTTAAGGTTACACCTTTCGCCCCGCATAAGTTCCATATCACTTGTCTATTCTTGTTTCCCTCTCATCTCTAAAGCCTAGAGCAAATCGACAGATGGTGAACACCCGCGGAAACCTTGGAGGCAATGGAAGTGGTTCTCGCCCCGCAGAAAATTCCAATAATGGAGCACCGACCGCCCGATGGACATGCAGAATTTTGGAGCATTCCTTGCTGCTCAGACTCGGTTGATGCATGCTATGATGCAACAGATGCAACAAATCCTTTGCTCAAGCCACTTTGCTAATCAAGTTAATCGGGGACAACGCGAGAATACAAGGCTGCCGAGTTCATGAGGACTCACCCACCCACTTTTTCTGGGAATGCCAACCCATTGGAGGCCGATGATTGGTTAAGATCAATTGAGAGGAAGCTACACATCGCTCAATGCATGGGAAATGAGAAGGTACTCTACGCTTCTCATCAGTTGGAAGGAACAACCGCCGAATGGTGGGAGAACTTCTGTGCCACGCAAGAGAACCCTCAAGATATCACTTGGGAAGAGTTCACAGCTGCATTCCGTCAGTATCACGTGCCTGAAGGAATCATGGATCTTAAGAAAGAGGAGTTCAGATCACTGAGGCAAGGTAATCAGCCAGTGGCCGAATACCTGAACAAGTTCACACAGCTTGCACGCTACGCACCTGAGGATGTAGCGACAGATCAAGCCAGACAGTATCGCTTCATGAAGGGACTTAACTCAGGACTACGGTGGGATTGATCACCCACACCTTTCAGATTTCCAGGAATTGGTGAATAAGGCGCTTATTCTTGAGGACAAGCGCAAGGAACTGGATGAAAACAGGAAGCGCAGGATGCAACAGCAGGGATCACGCCAGGGAGCTCAGCAACGTTTGAGGGTTGCGCCAAATCAATTTTTCAGATTTCAGCCACAGAACGCAACCAGGACACCGTCACCAGCACCAAGACCCGTGAATCAGAACTATCAGACCCCAGCCCGGCCGTAAATGCCGCTCGAGCGATCGGCAAGGAAACGATGAAGACGCTGCTACAACTGCAACGAGCCAGGACACTTTGCCAACAGTTGCCCAAAGAAGACAGCAGGAGTGACCCCAGTCCGCTTCAATCTAGGATCCACACCAGCTAGGACGCCAGCACCAGGAGTCACACCCCAGACTGTGGTGAGAGGCCGAGTCAATCATGTCACCGCGGATGCACTGCAGAATGCTACGGACGTCGTACTGGGTAAGTTACTTGTTAACTCAGTACCTGCGACAGTTTTGTTTGATTCTGGAGCTTCGCATTCGTTTGTTTCGCAAGGCTTTGCTGCTAAAAATGATTTGGGGATTGCAAGGCTTAAATGCACGCTTGTAGTTCAAACCCCTGGTTCCGAACTCCGAACGAAAGTAGGATGTTCCGGGGTGAGAATACTAATAGATGGAATAGAGTTCCTAGCGAACCTTATTATTTTGGAGACCCAGACCTTAGATGTTATTTTGGGAATGGATTGGTTATCCAAGCACAAGGCCGTACTGGATTGTGGACGAAGGACTATCTCAGTTGAGAGCCCGTGTGGAAAGAGAGTGGAATTTCAAGCCACTGCCGTTAGGGATGGACAGTTGATGGTTAACAGTACCAAGGCAATCAGCGTAGAGGATGTCTCAGTAGTGAATGAGTACACAGATGTTTTTCCTGAAGATCTACCTGGTATGCCACCGGACAGGGATATAGAGTTTGTGATAGAGCTTGTACCTGCACAAAGACCGATAGCAAAGAGACCTTATCGGATGTCCACCGAAGAATTGGTAGAGATGAAAAAGCAACTTGAAGAGTTAATGGAGAAAGGATTTATCGACCGAGTTCGTCGCCGTGGGAGCACCGCTTTGTTCGTCAAGAAGAAGGACGGGAGTTTCAGGATGTGCATTGACTACCGTGCACTCAATGAAGTCACCGTGAAGAATAAGTATCCGCTACCCAGGATTGATGATTTGTTTGATCAGCTGAGAGGAGCCGGAGTTTTCTCCAAGATTGACCTAAGATCGGGATACCATCGATTGAAGATCCGATCGTAAGATATTCAAACCGCATTTTCGCCAAGATATGGACATTACGAGTTCTACGATTATGTCCTTTGGTGCTCGATTTAATGCGCCAAAGATATTTCATGAATATGATGAATAAGGTGTTCATGGAATATTTGGACAAGTTTGTGGTCGTGTACATAGATGATATCTTAATCTACTCCAAGACAGAGGATGAACATGCCGAACACTCGAGGCGAGTGTTGGAAAAGCTGAGGGAACAGCAACTCTTCGCCAAGTTCAGCAAGTGTGATTTTTGGAAGGACAAGGTGGAGTTTCTTGGACATGTAATGACCGCAGAAGGAGTCGCCGTTGATCCAAGCAAGGTAGAAGCTGTGTTACATTGGGAGCAGCCAAAGACCGTGACCCAGATTAGAAGTTTCCTTGGAATGGCAGGATACTATCGCCGGTTCATTGAAGGCTTTTCGATAATTGCGAGACCTCTTACGCAATTGCTGAAAAAGGAGAAGAAGTTTACATGGATGCTGGAGTGCGAGAAAGGATTCCAAGAACTGAAAACGAGATTGACATCAGCACCAGTGTTGGTTCTGCCGGACGTCAATCAAAGCTTTGATATCTATTGTGATGCATCACGCCAAGGACTTGGATGTGTGTTGATGCAGAACGGAAAGGTTGTTGCTTATGCATCAAGGCAGTTGAGGCCGCATGAGGTGAATTACCCGACACATGACATAGAGTTAGCTGCCGTAGTGCATGCCTTGAAGATATGGCGTCACTATCTGATCGGGAACAGATGTGAGGTGTACACGGATCATAAGAGCCTTAAGTACATATTCACCCAGTCGGATCTGAATATGAGGCAAAGGAGATGGTTGGAGTTGATCAAGGACTACAATGTTGGAATCCATTATCATCCCGGAAAGGCCAACGTAGTTGCCGATGCCTTGAGTCGGAAAAACCATACCATGAATATGTTGATAGCCACGAATCAGGATGAGCTATGCCAGGAATTTCAGAGAATGAAGATTGAGGTGGTACCCAATGGATTCTTGGCCGCATTGGAAGTGAAACCTACTCTGAAGGATCAGATCCGAGAAGGACAAAAGGATGATGACAAGATCCGTAGGATTAAGTCCAAAATGGAGGAAGGCAAGGCAAAGGATTTCAAGCTAGATGGGCAGAGCACGTTATGGATGAAGGATCGGATTTGCGTCTTAGAACAAGAAGGAAATAAAGCAAGCGATTCGAGGAAGCCCATGACTCCAAGTATTCAATTCACCAGGAGTGCCAAAATGTATCGAGATTTGAAGGAGAGATTCGGTGGCCAAGCATGAAGCGAGAAGTTGCGAGCATGTTGCATTGTGCGACGTATGCCGAAGAGTCAAGGCAATGCATCGAGAGACCAGCGAGGATTGTTGCGGTACCGAAGATACTCGAGTGGAAGTGGGAGGAAATCGGAATGGATTTCATCACCGGTTTACCCAAGACTCAAGGGGGTTATGACTCCATATGGGTTATAGTAGATCGCTTGACCAAAGTAGCCCATTTTATCCCCGTAAAGACCACTTACTCGGGGGACAAGTTAGCAGAATTGTATATGATCAGGATCGTCTGTTGGCATGGAGTACCAAAAGGATTGTATCGGACAGAGGTACCCAATTTACCTCAAGGTTCTCGAATAAGTTGCATGAAGCCATGGGAACCCGTTTGAACTTCAAGATCTGACCTATCATCCACACAGACGGATGGACAGGCCAGAAAGAGTCAATCAGATTCTGGAGGATATGCTAAGAGCGTGTGCATTGGCGTATGCTACCTCTTGGGATAAGAGTTTGCCGTATGCCGAGTTCAGTTACAATAATAGTTACCAGGCTAGTTTACAGATGTCACCTTTTGAGGCCTTTGTATGGTCGACCACGCCGGACGCCATTAAAGCTGAAGGAGACCGTGGCGCCATGTCTTCGGGCCTGATATTCTTCAAGAAGCTGAAGAGCAGATAGCCATGATTAGGGAAAGGTTGAAGATAGCCCAATCACGACAGAAGAGTTACGCTGACAACCGTCGCCAGGACTTGAGTTTTGAACCAGAGGACTATGTATACCTCAGGGTTACGCCTCTCAGGGGAGTTAAGAGGTTCCATGCCAAAGGGAAACTTGCACCCCGTTATGTTGGACCATTTAGGATTTTGAGCCGCAAAGGCGAAGTTGCTTACCAGCTAGAGTTGCCGCAGTCGTTAGCAGGAGTGCATGACGTGTTCCATGTGTCCCAGTTAAAGAAGTGTCTTCGAGTGCCAGATGAGCAAACGCCCTTGGAGTCAATTGAGCTGCAAGAAGATCTGACTTACAAGGAGCATCCCGTGAAGATTCTGGACACCATGGATCGAGAGACTAGGAACAAGTCAACCCGTTTCTGTAGAGTTCAGTGGAGCAACCATGCAGAGAGCGAAGCAACATGGGAACGAGAAGAGGATTTGAGGAAAGAGTTTCCGAACCTATTCTTTAGTAAGCCCTGAATCTCGGGGACGAGATTCTATTAAGGGGGGGAGGTTTGTAAAACCCCAATTTTTGCTTTTCATGAAATTAAAATTTATTCTGCACATTTGAGAATTTTTGGAATTTTCTGGAATTTATTTGGATTTAATTTGAATTTATTCCATATTGAAATAATTAAAGAAATTAAATTTTCAAATAAAGTTTTTTTGGAAATATTTTATTTGAGTCCCAAATGCCCTAAAATATTTTCCAGAATTTTTCTGGAATTTTTCTGAGTATTTTGCTATTTTTCTTGAATTAAATGAATTATCGAATTATTTTAAATATTAAATCGCTGGAAAATCCAAGTCGGGTCAAATCGTTTCATCCGACCAGGACCGAACCGAGTCGACTCGAGTCCGACCCGAGCCACGTGTTCCAGCCGAACCCTAATCGTGCGGGACCGTTGGATCAAGATCCAACGGTCGAGATTGAGCCGCACCGATCCAACCGGATCCGGTCCGGATCCGATCGCGTCCGCGCCATCGTGACCGCTGATCGTGCCACGCGGACGGCCCCACGTCATCGTCTCCAGCCCGGATTCCCCGCGGACTCCGTTCGCCGTCGCCGCCGTCTCGGACACGGACTCCAGGGCTATTTAATGCATGGAGTCGCCCCGAGGTTCGCCTTTCCATGCCGAGCTCGTTGCCCTAGTCCACGCCTCTGAGAAACCCTAGAGCCGCCGCACTTCTCACCGGCCAAAGAGCGCCGCGAAGTTCTTCGACCTTCGCCAAGAAACTACCAGGTTCGCCGCTCGCGGGCTGATTCGGAACCCCCGCGACGAGACGAACCTGGGCTCATACTTCATCTCGTCGGGACTGCGTCGGAACGCCGTTCGGGACGTCGTCTTCCCCGGGTCCGGCCGCAGCAAGCCGCGCCCGACGCCATCGCCGTCTCGCGAAGCTCAGTGGACCGTCCGATCAAGATCCGACGTCCGGATTGCGCCACGTCATCCGCGGTGAGAACCACGTGCTATTCCCAGACCCAATCCTCGCCGTTGTATCTAGACCCAACGGTCCAGATCGACCACGTTCACCCCAAACGTGCGTCATCAGATCCGATCGGGACCGTTGATTTTCAAATCAACGGCCCGGATCCTGCCGCGTGTCAGGAAGTTGGACCGTCGCGTCCACGCGGACAGGCGCGATTCATCGACACGCGGGCCCGCGTGTCGGCCGACGCGCCACACCGCACCATGGCGTCGCCGACGTCATGGCGGGCCACTGCGTCGGCCACCCGGTAGTGTAGTGACGTCAGCGATGACGTCACCAGTGGGTCCCACCTGTCAGCGACCGTGAGCCGTGGACCGAGTCCACGGTGGACCAAGCCAAACCATGGACCACGTCCATGAACCTACCGACGCCGGACCAATCAGAGGCTGCCACGTGTCACAGCTGACGCAATAATTGATTTCCCGAAAAAGAAAATGATTTAATAATTCGGTTAAATAATTGATTTGAATTTCAAAACTTCAAACGCTTATAACTTTTGCGTTTCAACTCCGATTTGAGTGATTCAAATTTCTAAATTTGTATAAAATTCAGATCTATTCAAATATGAATTTTATTTAATTTTTGGACTAAAATTTTTCTCTGTAATATTATTTAATTGATTATTTAAGCTTTAATAAATCATAACTTTTGCATTTTAACTCCGATTTGAACGATTCCAGTTCCTAAAAATCCAGAAAATTATGTTCTCTCTGTTTATGGATTTTATTTGGATGTTTGGACACTTTTTGTCCACTGTTTTATTCTTTTGTTGCTATTTGCACGCGTAACGAGTAGACGTTGAAGTGCTAGAAGGATTCGAAGGAGAAGTGTTGACTCAGGATTCAACTCAAGACCAAGAACGAGTACTCTTTGAAGGCAAGTTGTGCTTTGACCATGTTGATCCTATTTTGAACCTTATTTTGATTTAACTTATTGCATGCTAGTTCAATTAGAAAATACTTTATTTAAATATGGGGAATTAGATAAATACCAATTTGCTGTATGACACCTTGATTACTTAAATATGTGCCATGACCCCTTGTCACCCTAGTTGTGGTTTACTAGTTGGACATAATCAAATTGCCAACATGGGTTTTAGACCGTTGTAGTATATTGCTTAGACCTGCTACGTGCTCATGACATGATTTTGGACAATCAAATGTTAATATTGACTTAATGATATATTGAACCTGTTTTGGAAAGGTATCATGTGATGTTGATAGCACGTGGTGCATGGTAATCAACTAGGGTTTTGATAAATAGTTTTCGGCCGGGGCATGTGGCAAGAATGATCAGGTGGGCCAGTGTGGCACTGGGGATGTTGATTTGGTTCTTCTAGTCTTGCCCTGGTCACTCTAAGGACTTAACCTTGCGAGCCTTTGAACCGAGTCATACTTGCAACCACATGGTCGGAATGGGACGGCCCTAGTTGACTAAGTCGCTAAGGACTCACTTGTGGAGCCTCAGGTGTCAATTACACCGCTTGTGTGATTGTGCGGGGAGCGATCGTGGTCGTGGCCGATACCCATCTAACGGTGTGTTGGTCCCATACTTCGCCTTGGTTAAGGGAAGGGATGGTGTAGAGCACGAACCGGTGAGGACCACCTGTGTTGTTTGAGGCTTCCGAAAGGCTTTGTTACGGGAACTCGCCTTTGTGGTGTTTGACTGTATCTTGTGGGTAAAGTGCATAACCTCTGCAGAGTGTAGAATCTATTCGAATAGCCGAGTCCGCGGTATTGGACATCGCTCGGGGATTACAGTCAAGGGTTAGACTTTCTGAAAATAACTTGGATTTGAAAGGTTGGTTTGGATTAAATAATGATGTTGATGGACATGTGGATTAAGATGGGAAAAGATGTTTACTAAACTCCTTGAACAGTTATTTATGATATACTTGTTTCTACTGCTTTCGAATCTACTTATGATACTTGTCAAATATTGTTTACTGCAAATATACCTTGAGCTATTCCTTTGTACCAAGCCATGCATATAGTATATTAGCTTGCATTCTGTGCATGACTTGCTGAGTACCAAGTACTCACCCTTGCCACAATACAACACCAGTTGAAGAGGAGACTACACCAGCTTTGGAGGAGGAGCTCCACGAGGAACCGTCTACTTAGGGAGCGAGCCCAGTCAGTTGCCTGTGGTATACTGGATGGCGCCACGAAGTTATCTTATTTTCCGCTGCTATTATTTCTCTTTTAATAAGTTCCGCCCTGCGAGGCGTATATTTGTAACTTGACCTTAAGGTCGGGTAACCAGTTTGATTATTTAATTAAAGTACTTTATTAGTATCGAGTGGTATGATTGTGATATTTACCGATGTTAAGACTGTGTGCACTAGCGCGTTCCTGGACTAGTGCTGAATACACAGAGGGTCCGGATTTGCAAATTCGGGGTCCCGACACTCTACTCCCAACGAGTCCCCCCATTCTTTCCCTTCTCTCCTTTCTCTCCCACTCGCCCACCACACTGCTCATCTCCGACGATTCCCAATGGCGGCGGAGCATCTTCATTGGGGCCCCAACGTCAAGATCTGGCGGCGGCACATCTCCCCTAGCCCTAACGTCTGGATCTAGCAACTGCACCCCTCCCTCAGCTCTAGGTGGACGAATCCATTGTCTGCACATCTGCCCTAAGCTCAAGCTTTCGGATCCAACAGCCGCAAATCCTCCTTGAGGTCAAGGCATTTCAATTCGGTGACTACGCGTCCTCCCTAATGTCAAGGAGTCCGAATCCAATGGCCATGTGTCTTCCTCGAGCTCACAGTGGCCTCCACCGGCCGGATCCGGTGGTGCCATCTCCTTCGTCCCCTCAGCCAGATCTATCTCTGTTGTCCTTGACTGTGACGACATGAGCAACTATAGGGCTGAAATCACTGTAGTAATTGAAAATTTTTTAAATTTTTTTTATTCTATCGGGATTATGCATCTAGGGGGAGGAGGGACGAAAATTTCGCTGAGATTGTTTTATTGCTTGTGACTGGGTCGAAAGCTTATATCTGGCTTTAAGCTTTTTCAACTAATGCTAACCCCCACAATATACTTCATGTCGACCATAGGGATACGTCATAAGCCTTATGCCCTACTTTTCTTCGACATTGTGAATGCCCTAACAACTTGATACTCTAACTAGCTAGTATTTCTGTTACTTGCTACTGTTTTGTGTTTGTTAAAAAAATAGCTTGGAAATAATATCATAGACCTTAATTTTATTTTCGAAAATTGACATTCATTTAAGGAGATAGACATCTAGGCGAATCCTACATTCAAACCCAGGTGCACGAGAAGACGACGCCACATTTTTACCAACGGACCACAAGCTGATTCCTCATCAAATACCTCATTAACGCTTGCTTTGGTGTTGTAGTTGCTTTTAATCTATAATTTCATTTTTCTACCATTTTCGAGATATTAGAGCATCTCCAGCAGAGCCCCTAAACCAGCCCCTAAACTTTAAAATAGGGGGTGTAGTAAAAAAACCAGATCCAGCAGGGTCCCAACTCAAGCCCCTAAAATTAGGAGGCCCCTAAATTTGTCTCTTCAGCCCCAATTCCCAGGGGCCCCAACTCCAGCCCCTAAAATTATGAGGCCCTTAAATTTGCCTTCTCAGCCCCAATTCCCAAGGACACAAGTACAACCCCCTATTATTGAAGATAGGAAAATACATGAGAGGCTTCGAAAATTTTATCATGTTTTGAAAATTTTAAATTTAAATTTGAAATATCATGTTTTTAAACTGTAAATGTTAATATGCTTATGTTTTATGCATTACAAATATTTTTGATTGAATTTTAGTGATGTCAAATGAAGATTATACATAGCAGATATGTTAAAATAGGAGAAAAAGTAAAATAGGGGCTGAGATTTAGGGACGGTTGCCTGGCGAGCTCTGAAAAAATTTTGACCGGATTTGACCGGATTGGATTCTTCGCATCGTTTCCCAAGTGGGACAGTCGGTAGATCATAATTCCAATGAAATTAAAAAAAACCCTAAAAAATTCAAAGTCTGAGATCTTGTTGAATCTTGCCGAGATCTCAGTGAAATGGACCGAAATCTCAGTGAAATGGACCGAGATTTGATTAAAACTTGACCGGATTTAAATTTTGGTTTTTGTATTTCGTTCGGATTTCTTCCGAAATAACGAGATCTCGGCGAAATTTCAGATTTCGGTAGGTGACAAGATTTAATCCAAAATAAAATTTGAAACCCTAATTCTGACACAGCAAGCACTAGTTCCTCGTGCTGACTTCATAAAAAAATAATAATCAAATATGAGATTGAAGAAAACAAATCGGACAAAGTTCGAGCGTCCTACCATTGAGAAAATGTTTGAAGCGTATAAGCATTTTCAACTTCATTTGCAGTTGAAGATGGGAAGATTTAGAGTCCTTTTATCCTAATATTGAGGAGAACGTGTGAGTCTTTACTGAAAGAAGACAATTGATCCTCTTAGGGTGTGTTTGGTTGCCTGTACCAAGTGATATATGTATAAGATGGTTAAAAAAATCATCCATATATTTGGTTGTTTGAATAGAACCATCCCATCCTGGACCAAGTGATATAAATTTGAAGAATATTCTCTTTAGATACTAAATCATTCCATTCATCCAAAATAATAGAACCAAATGATACAGAACTATCCCATCCCATTGAAACGCATCCCATCAACCAAACACACTCTTCACCCTCCCCTTGGTGGATAGTCCTCTTATTCACTCTCCTGAGCAAAGAAGAAGAGAGACATGATCGATATATACTAGTATAGCAATCAGAGGGGGGTGAATGATTACGCGGAAGCTAAAATCAAATTTTTGATATACTAAAAATTCACCCCAAATCAGAATCAAATAATTGCTTCGGTTTTACGCAAAAACATATTGATAGACATTCGGTAAATCACTAACTTCTGGAGATCTAGCCGTCGGATTGACTTGAAATTTTAACACAAGAAACTATATTCCAATACGCATCTAACAAAAAAAGAATCAGCTCGATCGGACTTACAGATCAAAAGTTATAAGCTTCGCAATTTGACTGTATTAATAATGACGAGAATTGATTAAACCCTAATTTCGTGATTAAACAAAACCTACAAGGAATTAACCAATCAAACTTTTTAGATCACTAACTTGATGCCCTAGGAAGGTTTGGAATAGATCCAATCAAAATATCATGGTAAAACAATAAATCAATCTGTAAATTAAAACATGAGGCAAACGAAAATCGGAAAAGAAAAGTGAGATTAATTAAGGTTGGTGATGGTAATTGTTTGAACCAGATCTAGTATGCATGCATCGTACAAGTACCTATGCAAGAGACTGTTGATGCTGAATTGCTGATACACAACAAAACCTTTTTGGAAAGGATACGTGACAATCCCGAACAGCGCTGCTTCCTTTCTCTATTTTTTCAATGCGCCGCACGTCGTTCTTTCCTGCATCCGTGCGGCTTGTTCTTGCAAAACCCTGTAGGCCAAATAGCTTTTCCAACCAAGTGTCTGAAAGGAGCTTGCTATGTCTCACGTGCATGCATGGATCCCGTTTGGATGTTTGCTTCGCTTGAACGCCGTCTGTCTTGCTTTGCTTGAACGCCGTCCACCGCTTGTGATTTTTTTTTTGTTTCATGCGCGCGGCTACGAAGAAATTAATATTTATTTCTTTTTATCTAATCTGGTTACAGTACTTCAAACAAAAGAGTACAACATCTAAATCCCTAGCACATAAATAAACAAGAGACAACTCCTCCTATTTATAAGAAGTAAACCTTGGAGGAATTCGCATGCATGTCCACTTGGCCCAACATGATCTAATACATGCAAGCTACCCCAAATGATTACAACTGCATGCGTACGGCCCACCTGCCGCACTCACGTGACTAGCTAGCCTCCATGCGCACCGTTCTCTAGCCCGAACATCCCGCATGACATCCTTGACCACTAGGACCTCGATTCCTCCTTGATCCTAGTCCCGAACCTTAGTTCCTTCATGAACCTTGTTCTGGTCCTGCCATCGACCACGTTTGACCTCAAGCAACACATGGGCATGAACAAACCACGAAACAATTCCGAACACAAGTCCACGATTTGACTCAAGATCAATCCATGCAACCACTCACACGAGCGCATTGCATCAAGCATAACAATTACCATGCTATCACAAGCATATCAATTAATCATCTGAAATAACACATGCACATGCACCACACATACCATGAGCACAACCACTTTGCAATACTAAAATCATCATTAAGCCAATTTTTAGCACATGATTTCACAGAGACAACATTCAAACAAACAACTGGTTGAGGTATAAGTGATAATACTGGGCCGCGCAATTGCGTAGGTAATTCCGCTAGTTTCATACAGAAAAGGCACCCACATAGTATAATGTCTGTATCTTCGGAATATAGCCACGTTTCTCAAACATGATATCAAAATTAAGAGATATTAGGAAGTACATGCCAACATGGGGATAATCTCATAATAGTGAAGAAAATATTGTATTGAGTTGTACATACTAACCATTTCACCTAAAAGTTTAAGTACATTCCCCCCTCACATCTCGACTCCTTCAGATATAAGACATGGACTTGAAGTGGATCACAATTATTTTTAAAATATTGCATTAGTCGGATCTTTTAGAGCCTGATTTAATATTGAGTTGCATGCAGTAAGCAATTTACTAAAAAATGTTAAGGTGACGAAACGTGATAATACACCTCTTTACGTGTGGAAGATTTGGAGCTCAATCGGCCCTCCACGTCATGCCCCATGGCAATTTGCAAAAAGTCCCTCCATTTCTCTTAAATTACGAATAGGTCCATGTGATTTACAAATAGGCCCTTTGTGATTTTTAGTGAGTATAAGAAAAACATTTTCGTATTACATTTAGGTCCCTGGTTTGTTACTTTACGAAAAAAAACCTCCGCTAAATACAAATCTCGAACGAGCCCTTTTCTAATTTTTCGACGTAGCGATCAGATCCAAAAATATAACAAACAGGTCCCCGGCCCTTACATCCATGTCCTTTCTCTGTTTTTCCTGGAAAAAATATTTTCATCAACAGAAATATGTGTGCAGCTTTATCTCTTGGATTTTTTCCCCTAACTTGATCTCTAATCTCTATATTTTTTTTCCCAATTCAATCTCTAATATTTTTCGATGCGTGTATTATTACTCGATGAACGCATCGCGTGTTAGACTCGATAAACGAAGGTTGGAATCTCATATATTTTTCAGAACATGTATTAGTACCCGGTTAACACATAGAATATTCAGCTCGACAAAAGGAGGTTGACCGGGCGATAATAAAGTGTTAACCAAATTCGTCAGAAGAAATATGTGTCCAAGTCTTTTCTCCGTTTTTCCCAGAATTTTTTTTCATCAACAGATATATGTGTGCAGCTCTATCTCTAAACTTTTTTCCCAACTCGATCTTATAATCTCTAGACTTTTTTTCCCCAACTCGATTCTCTAATATTTTCCGAAATATGTAATATTACTTAGTGAACGCATAGATCGTCAAACTCGACGAAAGAAGGTTGTCATCTCTAATATTTTTTGGAACATGTATTATTACCCGGTTAACGCATAAAATGTTAGACTCGACGAAAGAAGGTTGACCGGGTAATAATAAAGTGTTAACCAAATTCATCAAAAGAAATGTGTGTACAACTCTATCTCTATTTTTTTTGTAACTCGATTTCTGATATTTTCTGGAATAAGAAATATATGTATACAGCTGTGTCTCTATAGTTTTTTTTTGCAACTCGATCTATAATGTTTTTCGAAAAATGTATTATTCTCCGGTGAACATATAGAGTGTTAGGATCGCTCCAAAAAAAATAATATATTTAGCTCCTCCTGCAGTCTTTTTTAAGGGAAAAAGCAGAGTAAATTTTAAACGGTACGGCGTGTGTCGTACATTCTGCCTAGTTAATATAATGTGACAGTGGGTACTACTTCTGAATCTTCCTACTACGTTCGAGCAAGAAAGGACAAGATATACGCCACATATTGCTATTCACTCTGGGCGGCCCTGAGGGGGGGGGGGCAGGGTGGGCAGCCGCCCCGGGCCCCCAAAGTCAAGGGGCCCCAGGTGTACAAACCTAAACGTACAAAGGAAAACAAGTATGTATAATGTATAAAGAAAAACTTACATGCAATTAGCAAATAGTAATTTGGGCTCAAAGTGCCGGCCCATATACGCACGCACACACACGCACACACATATATATATGCTTGGCTGTCTTGGCATTGGACTAGTTGTGCAGCCATGCAGGACATGAGCGAGTTAGCGACTAGTAGAGGATTAGAGGAAAGAGGGTTTCCACCAAAGAAAACTGCGTTCCTTCTTGGCGGCTGGCGGCTAGGGCTTCATCCAAGAAAAAAATAGGAGGGATGGCCGAATTCCGATCGTCTGGACGTGGCGCGGTGGCCAATCGCCAATCACCGTGATAGTCCCTAATCCAAGGTATAGAGTATTAATCTTCCCTAATCTTTTTTCTCTATTAGTCTTACACTATTTAATCTTTGATACATTTATTATTATTTTCAGCGCCGTGCGTTATCAACTTATCATGTCATATAGAAGGTATCCATCCGGTAGCGAAAAAAGAAAAAGAAAAAATGTGCGGATGACTTCATAGAAACGCAGAGAGGAGCTATGGACAAATTTTTAAAGAGTAATACAAGTGCTTCACTGAACCCAAATGATGAGTTGGCGATAATTGCCGTGGAGGAAGAGGAACCAGCTATGATTACAATTTACATTTGTCATTTCATAAACTTTGAAGTGTTCTATAGAAGTAATTTTTGTGCATCGAATATTAATTTCTTCAATACACACACACATACATACATATATATACATATGAGGAGGTGGATGGGATCTCCATATAAATTTTCGCCCCGGACCCCCAAAATGCCCCTGTTCACTCACAGACTCACAGCAACCTTATGGTTTTTGTGCAAGGAATATGCAGTACAAGTTCTGTTATGTACTTCAAAATAAATATCTTGGGAATGCGCGGCATTGTTTCATCACTGTTCGCTTGGGTCCAATGGATCTACGGGAACTCGAAAGGTACATCCACGTTAGCATTAAAGATTTTGAGACAGGCAAGGTTGCCAATCAACCACAAAAAAACCAGTTGTTTGCGTCAGCCAGTCTGCCATTTGCACACAGGTCGCTCTCGCGTTTCTTCTCTTCAATATCATTGAGTAGCATGCATGTCGTCGAAGTTATTTGCAGTGGGTATTGATACTTTAAGAGCATTCTTACAGATTTGGTGAGGACGTTTTATCTTTATGATAAATGGTAATAGGTTCTTCCTTTTTAACTTTTTTTTGTCTTCGAAAACCAACTCTTTAAAAAGTGGTAGAACCTCCTTCCTTACCTCTACTTCCCATCACCTAAAGACCCTCGCCTTCGAACAAGTGGTAGGACTACTTCCATCCCTACATCCCCCAATCACCCCCCCACCCCGTCTCTCCTGTTGCCCATCCCCTTTCCTCCTCTATTCAATTCCCTTCAAATCTTCTTCAAGTTTTTGAAAACAAGTATTTTTAAATCAATTTTGAAATTTTCATTTTCAA
Organism: Rhipidocladum racemiflorum; assembly: GCA_036346355.1. Taxonomy (NCBI): domain Eukaryota; kingdom Viridiplantae; phylum Streptophyta; class Magnoliopsida; order Poales; family Poaceae; genus Rhipidocladum; species Rhipidocladum racemiflorum. The sequence continues at coordinate 33,129,810 of CM070571.1, forward strand.
TTTTTTCGTTTGAAATTTTCTAATTTTTTTTATTTAAAATTTTTCAAGTTGATTTTTAGAGCGAAACTTTTCAAATTGAAAGTTTTTCAATTGAAACTTTTTAATTTGAAAATTTTTTATTTAAAACTTTTCGATTTGAAACTTTTTGTTTCGAAAATTTTCAAGTTGAAATTTTCTAATTTGAGAATTTTTTATTTAAAATTTTTTTATTTGAAATTTTATGAGTGGAACCTTTTAAATTTGATAATTTTTTATTTAAAACTTTTCGAGTTGAAACGTTCTAATTTGGAAAAAAAAATTAGATGAAGCATTCTCATTTGAAACTTTCTAAGTTAAAACTTTCTAATTTGAAATGTTTTTATTTAAATTTGTTCAAGTTAAAAAAATTAGTTGAAACTTGTTGTTTAAAATTTTATAATTTGAAATATTTGTGTTAGAGTGGAAGGAAGGGAGGTGGAGGAAGTGAGTATGAAAAAAAGGAAGGGTTGAAGTGGATGGAGAAGATGATATATAAAATGTTAAGTGGATATACTTAAATTTTTTAATTTGATGTTAGCCTCAAATTAGTTATATCCGTTTGCAATTGGACAACTAATAGACAACTAATACCGTAAGTCCATGCCAGGTTTGGAAGCCATTATGCAAAGTTCTCATGGCCATGAGCCCACAAGAATTAGGCCCAAAGTACCGTTAGACAGAGATTGTCTGTGACATATTGACGTTAGTTTAACTGATTTTTAAAAAGCAAATCAATCAAATTGTTCTGACGGTTGGATCTAAATCCAACATTGTAGACAATATCGACGCCATCACAGCCATCACAGCTCACAAATCTTTATCATAGCAGTGGTGGAGAGAGATGGGTCTAAAAAAATTAGTCGAGTTTTGCATACCAAATCTTTTTACGTATAAGCATAGCGTAGTTATATGTGAAGCAGTGCCACAATGTTTTCTCTCCAAAAGGAAGAAATCAAGCTGCAAGCACCTGGCCCATCCATTGGGATGGGAAAAAGCTCGAAATAGCTCCGCTCTTATGGCCTGTAAATTTTTGTTTTGGATTATCTAAAAACTGATTCTGGATTGTATTTATAGAGAAGTTCATTCTCTAAAAGCTAGAATCCAAAAGCACAAATGAAGTGGATTGTGGATTCTAGTATATATGGATGGGCTGGATTATGAGAATCAGATTCTAGAATCAGACAGTTTGTTTTTTATTCAGCTTTTGAGATCATAATCCATAATCAAAAGCAAAAATCAAATAAGTCCTTAAGGACCTGGCTCAAACTTGTGCCATAAATGAGCCGACTTGACCAGATTTTTTTTGCTTGTTAGCTTAACGGGCTAAACCCGAACCATCTCGCGAGTTACTTGTTAGACTTGGCAAGCTCGGAAAAATTAAGGTCCTGTTTGGAACGGCTTCAGCTTCAGCTTCTATCCTCTGAAAGCCAGAAGCTATTCCAAATAGCTAAGTTTTTCGTAGCCAGAAGCCAAAAGCCAGCAGCCCATTTGTACTAGAAAAAGTTGAAAGTCGAAAGCTGGTCTGAGGTAGCTTCCTACAACTTCGATGGGTTGGGGTTATGACTTTACTACTAGAGTTCAAAGAAAATTACCCATTTCCACAAGTATAAAACCCCAAACCGCACCACTCTCATCCCCATTCCCAATCCGCATTCCTCATACCTATAAGCTACAATAAAAAGCCAAACTAACAAACAGCAATCCTCTTCAACCCAGCCGTGCAGCCCTTCAGCTCAGCTAAAAGCTACTTTTCAGAAAAGCTCCAGCCATATCAAACAGGGCCTAAGAACCCAGTAGGCAGTTGGCCAGCAGCAAAAATAGCCCATGCTTCCCTCTCTGCATGAGCTCAGTGATGGTATCATTACTTTGTTAGCACTTATCACAGTTAAACATGGTTGATGAACCTTTCATTTGGAATGCATATGAATAATATGATGGACCGATGGTTTAATACTTTGTTGGCACTTAGCAAAATTTTATTGCTTCTTATTTGAATGTAGAGGTGGGTGTCGTACCGTGCTGGGCCAGCCCACCACAGGCTCATCGTGTTTCATGTTTAAACCGTGCTTTCAAGCTTTCTTAGCTTTCAAGCTTAATTTATTCTGTTTCCTCCTATCATATACAGATGGATATGGAATTTTTTTAATAATATATTTTTATAGAAATAGTATGCCAAAGCAAAAAATTTGCAAAAATACCCACTTAAGTAGTTGTTCGTCCATTAAATATTTGTAACTAAGCAGGACACATGGCACATTTTTATTGGCCATCAAAGCCTAACTCAATTTTTTCCCTCCCCCATCACTCCCCATTTTTTCCCCTTTCCCCCAACTGGCAACCTCTCTCCCCGGCTTGCCTTGCCTACCCTGCCGCCCCGCGTCGGGCCACCCGCCCCCTCTTCTTCCCCCAGTGCCCCCGATGGCATACTCGCCGTCCCCTCAGCCCACCTCAGCGCATGGTCACCTCCTCGCCTCCCCCGCGGCGCTCGCTCGCCTCCTTCACCCTCCACCACACCCGCCCCCCTCCTCCGCCTTCGCCCTCCACCGCCTCCCCATGGCCTCCTCCGCCCAGCGCCCCCTCGTTCTCCTAGCGAGCGTGGTACGGGACCATGGCGAGGGCACGGCGTGCCCACGGTGACAGAAACGGCCACAGGCATGACGACGCTGGAGACGAGGCAGCACGGCGATGCAGCAGCGCGCGGGCTCGACGTAGCCACGAAGCGGGCAGCCCTCCACCTCGCACTCTCCCCCACTGACCCTTCCTCTTCCCCCACGGCAACGGCGCAGGCCACGGCGGGGAGGTAGGTGAGACAACGGCGTGGCGAGGCTCTGCTCCCCCACGACCCACCTGGACACTTCCCTTCTGTGGGCCTCCGTGCCCTACTGTGGGCCTACAGCAGTGGTGTTGTGCCCTGCCTGGGGCATGGCAATGGCATCGTGCCCGCCGTGCCATGCCATCCATCATGCCTGATTGCCCGAGCTCGGCACGAGCTACAGTGCCATACCAGCACGGCACGTCCCATTTGGTGCTAGGCCGGCCGTGCCTCAGGCCGGTCCAAAGAAGCTTGGCCCGAGTGCCCACCTCTATGGATGCATGAACCTTTGATTCATGATGCATCATGCATGTAAAATTGTTGGGTTGGAGTTTTATTCATGTGTATATCACAATCTTAGGCCCCGTTTGGCAACTTGAAACTGAGTTGTTTCTACTAGAATCAGGGAGAAACCCAGCCAAACGGATTAAAACTCGGAACGATTCTCCTCGGAACGTTTCTTCTTTTTCCACGCCGTGGTTGAATCACCTTCAACCCCGTTTCACTAGTTTCTACTAGAATCTCGAATCGTACCAAACGGTTTGCAGAAAGTGATTCTGATTCTACCTGAAACGTTTCTACCAAGAATCTGAAACCGTTTCCGTTTCTATTAGAATCTGGAACCGTACCAAACTTGGCCTTACATTTGATTAGTACTCAGCTGGCGAACTTAACGAGCCAACTGGAGCCCTTAGAATAAGCCAAGCCGAACAACATTTTTTTTTCTCATTAGCTTAATGAGCGAGCCGAGCCACACTTCTTAATGAATTCCACTGAGCCGAGCCGAGCAGCTCGTTATCCACCTCTAATTTTGACCATCCATAGGCAAAAATGGGGAAAGCTTTGGCCCACCGCTTCTTATGAAGCACAACAGTGACAACACTGCAGTACTGTACCCTGGGCCTGTTGACCTTGTTGTTTTCGATCGTTTTTCTTTTTGTTCATTCCAAACGTACGGCCGTTCTTGTTCGAAGTACGTATACACGATGGTACTTCAATGGCACTTAGGATATCTTAATCAATCAATTGGACTACGTTTTGTGTTGGCAAATGGCAATGATGCCGGAGCAAGTTGCGTTAGCAGCAAGGGATTTCTCCGGTGGCGGTAGCTCCCGGTTGGAGCGTGCATGGAGAGTCTGCTACGCCACGAAAGCATCATTTGCCCGGATGATATGATCGCGAGACGCTGGCCCAGCTAGCCCATACCAATACGAATCAATTGATTATTTACCATAACATTGAATTGATGATTTGTTACATCTTTATCTCACTGATATTTAAATTTTAAGATCACATATCAGGAAGATAGAGACTCAATTATCATCAACTTTATAGCAAATAATAAATGCTCCCATCAATATTGGACCTAGTTCCTATGCAATCCTTAAGTAACTGCAAGTTAAGTAGTTGTATGCGAAACAATGGATCGAAAAGTGATGAATCAGGTCGATCTCAGGAGTATTGTAGCAAAGTACTGTAACAAAGGTTGTATCAATAAATTTAGATGATATGAATCGTTCTTTTGGCTCAATCGAACAATCCACACATGCGAGAACTGTTTACGTTAGGATCTGCGTCCACCAATATTATACCAATATTATACCACCCATGCATACACGCAATTCCCAAAGATTAAATCATAACATATCAAACTGCTCATGAAAAACAATCTGGCCCTACTCCTCTCCTGGCCCTGAGCCCCTGACACAATTAACAGATTACAGTATCATATCAGCTCCTCTATTTCTGGGAAGCCCGGAACACACGCACTCGATGGTCTGAACTATTTTTCCGGTCAAACACGGTGACCGCTTGAGCGAAGCCCCACAGAACGATCTCACGGCCCGTCTACTACTTCCAAGAAGCTGCCGTTTGCCACGCTATCCGCGGCTTCTACCCTGTCCTGTTCGTCCTCCCCCAGCGGCCAGCACCACCTCACTTTCGAGTAGCCGCCGACACTTTGCAACTGCAGATGCGTGTAAAAATAATGGTACAAGCAAGATGGGAATTAGTGAATCACATGTAGGACAGGTCATCGGTAGACTTAGGACCTGCCTATATATACACATCACTCGCCCCGGTCGCTCTCCTCCCCAGCTGAAACTGCACTCACTAGAGCATAAACCACTGAGGAGGCGACGAGTGGCAAGCGGAGTGAGAGCTGACCGGTGACCGGACACAAGAAACCACAAGAATGGCGGGTCGTGCACTCCTCCTCCTTCTCGCCGTGGTGCTCCTGGCGGCGGCCACGGCCGACCCCGACGCCGTGCAGGACTTCTGCGTGCCGGACGCCGGCCGCGGCCGGCCGGTGGAGCTCGCCCTGCTCCCGTCCTACCCGTGCAGGAACCCCGCCAACCTTACTGCCGGTGACTTCGCCTTCTCCGGCGTGCGCGCCGCGGGCAACTTCTCGGCGGACACGGGCTTCGCGGGCGTCTCCGTCACCCCGGCGCAGTTCCCGGCGCTGCACACCCTGGGCATGTCCTTCGCCCGCGCCGACCTGTCCGCGGCCGGGGGCGTCAACCCGCCGCACTACCACCCGCGCGCCACCGAGGCGGCGCTCGTCCTCGCCGGCCGCGTGTACGCCGGGTTCGTGGACTCCGGGGGGCGCATCTTCGCCAAGGTGCTCGAGAAGGGGGAAGTGATGGTGTTTCCCCGGGGCATGGTGCACTTCCAGATGAACGTCGGCGACGCGCCGGCCACCGTGTACGGAAGCTTCAACAGCGAGAACCCCGGCATCGTGCGCATCCCAGCGACGGTGTTCGGGTCAGGGATAAGGGACGGCGTCCTCGAGAGGGCGTTCGGGCTCACCCCGGCGGAGTTGCGGCGGCTCGAGAAGAGGTTCGGACCGCCAAAGAAGGCGGAGATGGAGAATTAATTAAGGTAGTTGGTTGGTTGATCGGCTATGGCGGCCGTGGGCGCATGTGCATGAATCATGATTAGTTTACGGTATACTTTGTGACCTGGGAGTATGGAGTATATTTCTCCTATTTGATTGTGTTGTATATTTATGATTATTTGTGGTGGTTATTAATACTCATGAATCTCATGATGAGCCCTGTGATGATTTGAGGTGCAAGGTTGGTACAATTACAAATGCGTAAGGTATGGTACAAATTAAGGGTCTGTTTGGCAACAAGGTTTTTTCATAGTTTCGAGATAAAACTATGGTTTCGAATAAAAACTCTGTTTTAGAAACCAAGAGGTGTTTGGTAGTCCTTCAAAAAACTCTGAAAATGTCAATCAAAAACTTTGTAGCCAAACAGTTGAGAGTTCTAAGAAAAACCATGGTTTCAATGGAGTTTGGTAAAATCATGTTTTTTATGCCAAGACAATTCCCAAACCATGGTTTTGCAAAACTATGGTTTTGCAAAACCTTGTTGCCAAACAGGCCCTAAGAAGTGTCTATACAGCACACAAAGAACAAGAATTTAGGATTTCAATTCAATTTCGTGACCATCGAATGAAAAACCAAAGACCATATCTTTCCATCACTCAGGTATACAGGCCACACCCTCTGACCCAGGGTTAACCAAATCGTTTTCGAATTGAAAATCGAGGTCTCGGCGGTACCGGTTTACC